>OV656742.1:15000-10015000 GCA_927399415.1 Macaria notata
CAGCCAACACTCCATCCCCTGCCTCCACGGCCTCCCTCACTTGGCCCTTGAGCCGGGCCAGCGCGTCGATTGTCGAACGCCCCCTTCGGAAACCGAATTGGGCGTCCGACAGGTTCGGCCCCACCTCCAGGAGGTGGCCATTAAGCCGACCAGCGACGATCCCCTCGAACAACTTTCCGACCTCATCGAGCAGAACGATGGGCCGGTATGCCGAGGGGGAGTCCGCCGGGCGTCCCTCCTTACGGAGGAGGCACAGCTGCCCCTCCTTCCAGGGTTTCGGAAACCTCCCCGACGCGAGACACGCGCCGAAGAGGTCCCGAAACCTTCCCTCCATCTGGGTGGCGGCGATGGCCACCACCCGCGCGGGAACGCCGTCCGGCCCTGGGGCCGTCTTCTTGGCACGGAGATGGAGAGTCTCCGCGGCGAGCTCCCCCGCCGTGACCGGAGGTATCTCCTCCTCCTCCGGCGGAGCCGCCCCCTCCGGTGGATCCATCACTGGTGGGGTGAAGTTGGTCCCGGATGGAAACAGGGACCGGACCACCCCATCCAGCAGTGCCGGCTCAAGGGACTCCGTCAGCGGGGGACCGAAGGGGCGCAGTTTGTTCCGCGCCGCCTTGTATGGTCTCCCGTACGGATCCCTGTCGAGACCCTCTAGCATCTCGTCTCGCGCCGCGTCCTCGGCGGCGCCCATTTCCGACTTGAGGACCCGCTTTGCCTCTACGTAAGAGGCGTAGAGCTGGTCCTCGGCTTCGGGGTCTCGCTGGCTGCGCCGTCGGCTCCGCGTGTACTCCCGCCTTGCCGCCACGCAGGCGGCCCGAAGCTCCGCTAACCTCTCCGACCACCAATAGACGGCGCGAAGGGGAGGCGGGCGGCAAGACCGAGGCATGCTGGAGTTGCACACCTCAGTCAGGGACCTCCTCAGTTGGGCCGCTGCGGCGTCCACGTCCAGGACTTCGACAGGAGGCGTGAGCCAGTCCTGCACGAACGCCGCCTCCTTAGCCGCCTCACAGTCGAGGCGGGTAAGGAACCTAACCTAACCTAACCTAACCTAACCTAACCTAACCAACCCCCCGACCAAACTCGCGAGCGCCACGAAATTCTTACGCTCCGCGATCGAAAATCCAAACCCGTGGTTAAAGTGCACCGATTTTAGTGCCGCGAACGTGAAAGTGTGCATCAAGTGTTCCTCAACAAGTATTTCAGTGCCAAATCCCAGTATAAGTTGCGGCTGGACCTCTGGGAGCACTTTTCCCGCTGAAGGAACACGAAACTGCAAAAAAAAAAAACGCCACGGGGAACGATTTTTTCGACCGAAATTTGCCTTTGAGCGCGTGCGCTGCGAAAACAAGATCAGTACCCCACCAGTTTTTGCTGCGTATATTGAAGCTGACCACCTGGACTACCTGCTGACAAGAATCCAGATTTTTCCCTTCGCGCCCTTGGGAACTACGGGGAAAAAACTGGATGACCTACTTTTCCAGCAGGACTTCGCAGCTGTTCTGGAAGTTATTTTTGGACACAACTAGCAAGATCTTTTGCAGCGGAGTACAGAGACACCTTCCCGGACCTTTTTGGACTAAAATTAAAGAAGATACAGACATTTAAAAAATTAGGTAATTTTCAAAAAATCGTATACAAAAAAGAAGATCTGTGAGGTAGCATTCTAAAAATATTGTAAAAAGCCTCACTTCAAGAGCTCTCATTTGAGACCTCAACCATATTTTTTGGATTAGTAGTTCCCAAACTGCAGCCATTTGTAGCAAAGTCGGGAATCTTGGTCGGAAATTTGTGTTTTCGGTCAGGAGAGAGCTCATTGTGACGTCAGAGAAGCAGGTTTTTGGCAGATAGCGAGTTTTTAAATTTTATTGAGTTTTTTAAAATTAAAAATTAGTTTATTGTTCCCCATCCTAAACCAAATCCAAAAAACTTATCTTGACCCCCCCTTCTCCCCCCCCTCCCCCGCAAATTCCAAAAAACGGGGTTTTTGGTTTTTATTGACCAGTAAGTGATACTGAACAATAAAAGCAAAAAATCTCGACTTCCCCCCCCTTTTTCCCCCCCTTTCCCCCCCCCTCTCAAAACTCGATTTTAGTGATCTCCTGGTCCTAAAGAACCCCCTAAAATAATTTGCAATTTCAATTCTTAAAATTCACCTTCCCCCCCCCCTCAAAACCCTTGTTGGGACCCCCCCTCACCCAAATTAGGACTGTCCTACCAACCCTCTAACATAACCCGTTGTAAAAGTAGCAAAATCTAGAGATCGCTTTTTGCCACACACCTCCTTTTCTGGCGAGTCGGTTAAGGCCCGATTACCGTCGGCCGAGTGACGTCAGCCGACCATTGCCGAGCGGCCATAGCGCTCGATACCTACACAGCGCAGAACCAGTCGCCGCGTTCTATATTTAGCTTCGCGTGCGCTGACGTCACGCGCCCGGCCGCTCGCTGGCCTTTTTAATTGCTTTAGAATATTTGTAGGTTTTGCGGATCGCCCGCGAACTAAAATCTCTGTATGAAACTGTAAACTGTAGTATGTGAAATACCTGACGCTGTGCGTTTAGCTATACTTACTTATACATAGGCGGGCTAAATCCACATTCCAGCGCGTGAACAGATTTCAACATATTTGGTTCGGGAGTGATACTGTATTGTCTGGTTATTTTATTATTTTGTTTTAAGTAGTATATTAAGTACTTATAGGTAACACAATTGAGAAGGTTTATTGACCTATACCTATAGTTTTAAGTTAGACTAATAAGACTTAATACCTTATACGGGTACCATATTGTACACGGGCTATCTATAGCTTTCGTTAAGGATCTCTAGTTTGCTAAAATACTGTATGACGCAATTAGACTTAGTGTCTTATACCGGCACTAGTATTTAATTATAAGATAGGTAGTGTCTATGTCACGAAGTGCCTTAGTAGATTGTTGACTTATAGTTACTTACTGGTACTGAGTACCTGGCGCCTGTACACGGATACTGGTTCTGTTGTGCGCGTGTGTGCGTGCGCGAGAGCAAGCTGTTATCAGGCGGCGCGGAACGACTTGTTATCTTGTTATCGGACGACCTCCTGCCCCCGCGCTCGCGCCCCGCGCCCGCGCCCCGCGCCCCCCTCACGAGCGCTCGCCTTCTGGAGCGATATCTCGAGAACGGGAAGAGCTAGGAACACGGGGTTTTTTGTAAAAAGACAGTAACGACGCTTACAAAATAGTGGGCAACATACCGGAACTGACTAAAATTATAACTAGATTAAAAATTGTTGTTATTGTTGTTATTATTGTTGTAAACCTATTTGTACCTAATTGACTACCCCCTACCCTTTACATAGGGGAGAAATTGTTGACTAATTTTAACCGTTTAATTGTACGTTCTAGAAATAAGTTAAGCTATATAAGAATTAGAATAGATATATTATAAAGGTTACCTACTGACGTCGACCCATATACTTAGTATATTAGCGACCAAGTAAAACTGATAAAAACTGTACTGTATTATTGACTTGTAATTTAATGTTAATTATTTAATGTAATTAACAGCGTGGGAGTAAATAGATTATAATATATTATTATTACTATTATAAGTTTATAGACAAAATTAACAGTGCAATACTTAGAATTTAAGACATCGGCCAATTTACAGCCAAAATTAGATTATAAATAAGATAGTATTAAGACATTGGCCTCTTTACAGCCAAATCGGTACATAGATTAAGTATTTGACTAGACTAGACTGAATTTTATTAATTGTAGTGTGTAAAATAAGTTATATATAAGCCGCCGACCTGTTAGTGGTAGTTACACCTTGTTTATCATAACTAGGGGCACTTCGAGGTTGTGTTTGCGCCTTCCTCTGAGTTCTCGCGCTCCGTTTGTCGCACGATGTTCCACACGCCCAAGCCAAGACGCACCGGAGGCCGCACCAGCTCGCCGGACGAGATAGCCACGGTAAACGCGCCCAAGAAAGGAGGCCCACGCAGGAGCATAGAGGAGAGGGAGCCTGGGTGGAGCAGGTGCTCCTCCCCGCTGAGGGACACTTTCACCGTGGACCCCCCGCCGACCCCAAGAGCCCCGACATGCTCGCCGGTGATGGTGAGCGACAACTCCCCCGTGAACACCGCCGCTGCTGCAGTGAAGCCGAGACCCCGCCCAGTGCCGAGAAGCAAGACGACCTCCTCGCCGGCCGGCGTCGCAGCGGGGGCGGTCAGCGCCTCGCCGAGTACCCCCGCGCGGACTGACCGAGTGAAAGAGGCCAGGGATTGCCTGATCAAGGTAAAAACCAGCCTCAGTCGCTCGGGCAATCTGAAGCGGGACATCAAGGCGGACGTGCTGGCCGCCGTCGAGCGAATGTACGCGCTGGTAAAGGAGATCGAAGCTGCGAAAGGGCACCCTACTGGCGGGATTCAGGTGACACCTGCCAAACAAACAAAAACAAATGAAAAAAGCAGGATCAGTGAATGCGAAATCCTGCAGAAAATAGAGGACAATAATAAACTGTTGCAAGAAAACAATAATAAAATTGAGTCGCTTACAAAATTGATAAATGAGCAGAAGGAAAAGGATAGTAACAGAGGTACGTACGCAAACGTGGCAGCCAGCAGGAGGCCACTCGCACACACAACACTGCACTCGGTGGTGGTCACGGGAGAGATATCAGACGAAACCGGAGACCAGGTACTGGAGAGGATCAGGAAAGCGGTGAGGGCGAAGGAAGGAATGGTGTCGGTGGAAAGAATTAGGAAGACTTATGACAGGAAGGTGATAATTGGTTGTAAAACCGAAGAGGATAGGCAAAAAGTGAAAGAGACAATCACAGCACAGGGACAGCACTTAAAAGTGGAGGAAATAAAAAACAAACATCCGCTTGTAATCCTCAAGGACGTACTCAAGTACAATAGTGACGAAGATGTTATAAGCTCCTTGAGGACACAGAATAAGAATCTCTTCATCAACCTCTCAGAAAAGGATAGCAGCTATGAAATCGCTTATAAAAAGCCGGCCAGGAACCCGCTCGCGCAGCACGTCGTACTGCGGGTCGCCCCCAGACTGTGGCAGCGCATGGTGGATGAGGAGGCCGTGCACGTGGACCTCCAGCGCATCCGAGTGGCAGACCAGTCGCCGCTCGTGCAGTGCTCCCTCTGCCTGGAATACGGGCACGGGCGGCGCTTCTGCAAGGACACGCTGGAAAAGTGCAGTCATTGTGGCGGCCCGCACAAGAAAGCAGACTGTGCGGACTGGCGGGCTGACACCACGCCGTCGTGCTGCAACTGCGTCAAGGCCAAGATAGGCGATACAGCGCATAACGCATTTAGCAGAGACTGTGTAGTAAGGAGAAAGTGGGACACCTTAGCTCGCGCTAGAATAGCGTACTGCTAAGGTGGTACCGTGGGCCTCCCTAGCTGCCTCGAGTCAAAGAGCGCACTGCACGAGAAAAGTCACCAATGTCACCTCCTTGATCAGAGCAGTGCTTCAGACCAACCACTGGAAATTCAATGAAGGAGCCACAAACTCGGATCACCATGGTATGACATACAACACACTACTCACAAAACTACACAGCACTTACATAACAACAACACTGTACAACACAAACACAGCAAATTGGTACCATTTTCGTAAGAAAATAGAACAATTTCTAATAGAAAACACTACACATACAAGTACTCAATATGTTACAGTCATACAAACATACACACAAGCAATTACACACAAATTCACACACACTCTTCAAGTAAATAAAATAGCACAAACACTTAATTTACTGTGGTGGACCGAGGGATCATCGAACAAACATTGCCGTATAATACTAGCCACAAAACTGGATGGGGAAGAGCAAAATGAATTTTGCAAATCAACATTCGAAGCAAAAACGCGGCAGCCAGCAATGTTAAGGCTAAATCCCAGTAAAGACACCGTTTCCGAGGAGGACGCAATTCACGACGCGGCGGAGTGCCATGGTTATAAAACAAGGAATAAACTTACTGCATTTTGTAAATATAAATCTATAGTTATCGAATATTAAGGTATTACCCACACTTAAATGTGTTGGTGTTAGTGCCATTACCAATATGTAAATATGTTATAAAAATATGATAAATCTAGTATAAATAATTAATAATGTGTAAACTATAATGTAAGAACTGAAAAACTTATTAACCCCTGTTTATCCTAAATAAAGTAAAACGAATACCACACACCAGATAGAATAGGGCAGTAGAGTTGGCTGACCCAACTAAGCATGAAAGTGGATGAATGAATGATGAACATGTATGAAGAATGAAAGCACCAGTAGCAAAAGCGAGACACAGTATGAAAGGACACTGTAGCCAAGATGCTCCATAAAACTTAGACAATGGAGTTAGGTCGGCGTGACACAACACACAAACAAACAACCTAACCTAACCTAACCTAACCCACCCACCTAACCCGCGAGCGCCACGAAATTCTTACGCTCCGCGATCGAAAATCCAAACCCGTGGTTAAAGTGCACCGATTTTAGTGCCGCGAACGTGAAAGTGTGCATCAAGTGTTCGTCAACAAATATTTCAGTGCCAAATCCCAGAATAAGTTGCGGCTGGACCTCTGGGAGCACTTTTCCCGCAGAAGGAACACGAAATTGCAAAACACCGCCACGGGGAACGATTTTTTCGACCGAAATTTGCCTTTGAGCGCGTGCGCTGCGAAAACAAGATCAGTACCCCACCAGTTTTTGCTGCTTATATTGAAGCTGACCACCTGGACTACCTGCTGACAAGAATCCAGATTTTTCCCTTCGCGCCCTTGGGAGCTACGGGGAAAAAACTGGATGACCTACTTTTCCAGCAGGACTTCGCAGCTGTTCTGGAAGTTATTTTTGGACACAACTAGCAAGATCTTTTGCAGCGGAGTACAGAGACACCTTCCTGGACCTTTTTGGACCAAAATCAAAGAAGATACAGACATTTTAAAAGTTAGGTAATTTTCAAAAAATCGTATACAAAAAACTAGATCTGTAAGGTAGCATTCTAAAAATATTGTAAAAAGCCTCACTTCAAGAGCTCTCTTTTGAGACCCCAACCGCATTTTTTGGCTGAGTAGTTCCGAAACTGCAGCCATTTGTATTAAAGTCGGGAATCTTAGTCAGAAATTTGTGTTTTCGGTCAGGAGAGAGCTCACTGTGACGTCAGAGAAGCAGGTTTTTGGCAGATAGCGAGTTTTTAAATTTTATTGAGTTTTTTAAAATAAAAAATTAGTTTATTGTTCCCCATCCAAAACCAAATCCAAAAAACTTATCTTGACCCCCCCTTCTCCCCCCCCTCCCCCGCAAATTCCAAAAAACGGGGTTTTTGGTTTTTATTGACCAGTAAGTGATACTGAACAATAAAAGCAAAAAATCTCGACTTCCCCCCCCTTTTCCCCCCCTTTCCCCCCCTCTCAAAACTCGATTTTAGTGATCTCCTGGTCCTAAAGAACCCCCCCAAAATAATTTGCAATTTCAATTCTTAAAATTCACCTTCCCCCCCCCCTCAAAACCCTTGTTGGGACCCCCCCTCACCCAAATTAGGACTGTCCTACCAACCCCCTAACATAACCCGTTGTAAAAGTAGCAAAATCTAGAGATCGCTTTTTGCCACACACCTCCTTTTCTGGCGAGTCGGTTAAGGCCCGATTACCGTCGGCCGAGTGACGTCAGCCGACCATTGCCGAGCGGCCATAGCGTTCACGCACACACACACAGCGTTCACACACAGCGCAGAACCAGTCGCCGCGTTCTATATTTAGCTTCGCGTGCACTGACGTCACGCGCCCGGTCGCTCGCTGGCCTTTTTAAATTGCTTTGGAATATTTGTGAGTTTTGCGGATCGCCCGCGAACTATAATCTCTGTATAAAACTGTAGTTTGTGATAAAATTTTAATTCTAATTAGGCATAGGTTAGGTTGTATGTTTGTGATTGTAAATGACAATAAATTGACATTATAATTAACTATTAACTAGGTCACCTGTACCTACTACAATTTAAGTCAAAACATTTAGACAAAATACCTTATACGGGTTTTGTTTGTATAGTTCGTAGTTAAATTGTACACGGGTTATTTATAACTTTCGTCGAAATAAGACTGAGACCTATTGTATTAAAAATACCTATTGTATGTGTACGGCGTGTGTGCGTGCGCGGGAGCAAGCTGTTATCAGGCGGCGCGGAACGACTTGTTATCTTGTTATCGGACGACCTCCTGCCCCCGCGCTCGCGCCCCGCGCCCGCGCCCCGCGCCCCCCTCACGAGCGCTCGCCTTCTGGAGCGGTATCTCGAGAACGGGAAGAGCTAGGAACACGGGGTTTTTTGTAAAAAGACAATAGCTACGCTTACAAAATAGTGGGCTACATACCGGAACTGACCATAATTATAACTAGATTAAAATTGTTGTTATTGTTGTTATTATTGTTGTAAAACCTATTTGTACCTAATTGACTACCCCCTACCCTTTACATAGGGGAGAAATTGTTGACTAATTTTAACCGTTTAATTGTACGTTCTAGAAATAAGTTAAGCTATATAAGAATTAGAATAGATATATTATAAAGGTTACCTACTGACGTCGACCCATATACTTAGTATATTAGCGACCAAGTAAAACTGATAAAAACTGTACCTACTGTATTCTTGACTTGTAATTTAATTTAAATTATTTAATGTAATTAACAGCGTGGGAGTAAATAGATATAGTATATTGTTATTATTGTTATAAGCTTATAGACAAAATTACCAGTGCAATACTTAGAACTTAAGACATCGGCCAATTTACAGCCAAAATTAGATCATAATAAGATAGTATTTAGACATTGGCCTCTTTACAGCCAAATCGGTACAAAGATCATAAGAACTATTGACCAAAATTGTAAATTGTACATCAATAGGATAACGGCCATTCTATCCACATTATACTTAGATTATTAGTTATTATTATTTTGCAGACTATCATTATTTAAATAGCCTACATACAACAGAGTTCCCAATTGTAACCTGAGTGTAGCCGGCGCCTGCTCGCGGCCACAGAGTGCTGCTGCCGGGACGGTAAGATTTACAGTCACGCGGTTTTTTTTGTGTTAGAATTGTTTGCTTTTGTTTTTGCGTTTCTGCACACCTACGGTCAGGATGTCATTGATGCACACACCAAAAGTCAGCGTACGCGTCAGCGGCCGCACCAGCTCGCTGGACGAGACCGCGGGACCCTCGGACGCCACAAGCGCGCCTCGTAAGGAAGGCGCAGTACGCCGCAGCATCGGCGAATGGGAGACTGGGCTGCCGGAGACCAGCGCCGGCACCGCCCCGCTCCTAAAAACATTCACGGTGAGTCCGCCGCAGCCGCGCCGGGCGGCGCCGCGGCTGGCGCCCGGCGCGGCGGCGGCGGGAGCAGCCGCCGGTGGGCGGAGCAGCCCGGGACACGCCTCACCGCCTGCGACGCCCACTCTTGCGGCAGGGGAACGAAAATACAAAGCGGCACCTACCTGCAAAGAATCAGCCCCGCAAGTAGCGGGTAAGTACAGTCCCGCAATAACTAGCGATGTTGACCGGGTGACTGAGGCAAGACGCTGCCTTGGCAGGCTGAAAGGCGCACTCAGCCGATCGGGCAACATAAAGCGCGAGATAAAGCAGGAAGTACAGGAGTCCGCCGACCGATTGTATCAATTGGTGAAGGAGATTGACGCCGTGCGGGTCCCCGCCTCCAGTCGCCGTCTGGAACCTGAAACAGAAAAGGAACTAGTTAGTACCAGCCAAAGCAGTCTTGACGAAAACGTACTACTACGAAAAATAGAAGAGAGTACAAGGCTGATAAAAGAAAATAATTACAAGTTGGAAACGCTCACGAAAATAGTGAAGGAACAAAAAATCTGTGAACAAACAAATATCAAGGAAGAGATAGGAAAACTAGCGGAGATTATAAAGGAGCGAGGCAGCTATGCCAGTGTCACGGCGGGAACCTCCGCGACTTCGCGACCTAGGGAGATGTCCGAGATGCACTCCATTATCGTGGCATCAAAAGACGACCAACAGTCGGGAGACCAGGTCTTCGAAGAAATTAAGCGCGTCATAAACGCGAAAGAGGAAGGGCTCAAAATAGATAGGATTAGAAAGGCAAAAGATAGAAGGATCATTGTTGGATGCAGGGACAGGGAGGAAATAAAGAAGGTAAGGGAAAGATTAGTAGAAAAGGATGGGCAGCTGAGCGTGGAGGAGATCAAGAATAAGGATCCTTTACTAATTTTATACGGTGTCCTGAAGGCCAACACAGATGATGACGTGATCAAGGCACTTCGCTCACAAAATAAGCACATATTCGCGGACCTTGGAGAGAGCGACGACCGGATGGAGATCCGCTATCGCAAACGCGCGCGGAATCCTCTCACCGAGCACGTCGTGCTTAAAGTGTCTCCGCGAGTGTGGCAGCGCTTCACCAACGCGGGGGCGGCGCACGTCGATATGCAGCGGGTCAGAGTTGCTGACCAGTCCCCCCTAGTACAGTGCTCGCGCTGCCTGGGGTACGGCCATGGGAAGCGACTCTGCACCGAGGCGGTCGACGTGTGCAGCCACTGCGGCGGCGCGCACCATAAGCAAGATTGCACGAAGTGGATGTCTGACGCGTCACCCAGCTGTGTAAACTGCTTGAAGGCAAAAGCGGCCAGGTCCGACCATGGCGCCTTCAGCAATGAGTGCCCGGTGAGGCGCAAGTGGGAGGCACTAGCGCGGTCCACCGTGGCGTATTGCTGAGGGCGTCCCTGGCGGATACAAAGTTGTACAGTGCAACCTGCAGAAAAAGTCCCTGGCTACTGATGAAGTGTTTATGTACGCGGCGAAACATAAAATAACAGTTATGCTCCTTCAGGAGCCATATGTGGGATCGAAAGGAAGACTGAAGAGCTATCCGGGCGCAAGAATCTTCCAAAACGTGGATCATGGAGACGGGATCGTGAAGGCCGCCATTGTGGTTCTAGACCCCACCCTAGACGTGGTACAGTACCCGAAACACACCACTAATAACATCGCAGTGGTGGGACTGAGGACGAAGGCGTGGGAGATCACTTTTCTCTCAATCTACTTTGAGGACACCCAACCCCTCGATCCTTATCTAGACCACCTGAGGAAGATACACGATCAGCTGAAAAAGGGTGAACTCATAGTGGGTGGAGACGTGAACTCGTGGAGCACGTGGTGGGGGAGCGCCAGAACAAATACCAGAGGAGTGGAGATGCTTGGTTTGCTCGGCGATCTTGGACTTCACGTGCTCAACAACAACGATCTCGACGCGCCGACTTTCGACACGATTAGAGGCGGCAAGCGATACACTAGCCATGTCGACATTACTGCTTGCTCATCGAATGTACTCCCGCTGACAAACGCCTGGAAAATAGTCGAAAACATGACGAGCTCGGACCACAATGGCATCACATTTAACATTACACTAACAAAATCTCAAGGCACACACATTACAAGAACCACCAGACTATACAACACACGGAAAGCAAATTGGCCTCGTTTTCATGAGAAAATGAGCCAATTGAGAGCGGACCAATCACTCACACATACAGACATAGAACACATTGACAATACATATCAAATTGAACACATAGTTAACAAATACACACAAATCATAACACAAACATGCACAGACACTCTACCTAAAATAAAAAACAAAGAGACACTTACCTTGCCATGGTGGACCGAAGATCTCGAACGGCTGAAGCGGGAAGTAAAGACGAGGAAGATGAGGATCCGATGCGCGGCCCCGGTGCGAAGAAAGAAGGTCGTCGAAGAATACCTGGAAAAGAAAGCGGATTATGAGTACAAAGCATGGCAGGCAAGGATAGGGAGTTGGAAGAATCTATGTGGGAAACAGGATCGTGAAAGCGTATGGGATGGAATATACAGGGTCATAAACAGGACACGGAGTAGGGAAGAGGATGCACTGCTTCAGGCTGGGAGTAAAGTGCTGGACGCGAGGGAGTCTGCAGAACTGCTGGCCAGGACCTTCTACCCGCAAGACCTGGAGGACAGCGATAACGCAGATCACCGCCAGATTAGAACCCAAGCACAGACAGTGAATGATGGACAGCAAGATGACCTTGAAGACCCAGCATTTACTGAAACAGAGCTCAATCTGGCGGTGAATTCCTTCAACCCGAAGAAGGCGCCTGGAGCAGATGGCCTCACGGCAGACATCTGCAAGGAGGCGATCAAGAACGACCCCGAACTTTTCCTCAGGTTGACCAACAAATGCCTAGAGCTTGGACACTTCCCGAACAAGTGGAAGGAAGCAACGGTGGTGGTCCTTAAGAAACCCGGGAAGAGTTCCTACACCACGCCCAAGTCTTACAGACCGATCGGCCTTTTGCCAGTACTGGGCAAGGTGTTCGAGAAGATGGTCGTGGCTCGACTCAGACACTACCTACTGCCAGGAACCAGCCCGCGACAGTTCGGATTCGTGCCACAAAAGAGCACAGAGGACTCCCTCTATATCCTGATGCGGCACATCTACAAGAAGCTCGATGAGAAGAGAATCGTGACGATGGTGTCGCTTGATATAGAGGGAGCCTTCGACGGAGCATGGTGGCCCCTGATAAAGAAGAGACTGGCAGAGGAGAGGGTTCCCATAAATCTGAGACGAGTCATGGCCAGCTATCTCGAAAACCGGAGAGTTCGTGTCCGATACGCTGGAGAAGAGTGCGAGAGAAGGACGGAAAAAGGATGTGTGCAAGGTTCCATCGGAGGACCCATGCTCTGGAACCTGCTCCTTAACCCGCTTCTTCTGGAGCTGGAGAGGGAGGGGGCCTATGCCCAGGCATTCGCCGACGACATCTTGTTGGTCTGCGATGGTGGAACAGCCCTAGAAGTGGAGAGACAGGCCAATGCAGCGCTGGCGCACGTTCAGTCGTGGGGTATCAAAAGTAAGCTCAAGTTTGCGCCGCACAAGACGGTAGCAATGACCGTCACGCGCAAGCTGAAGTATGATACCCCTCGCCTGAGCATGGGCGGCGTGAGCATCGGCATGTCGAACGAGATAAAAGTACTCGGGCTGACCATAGACCACAAGTTGACGTTTAACGCACACACGGCGAATGTCTGCAGAAGAGCACTCAACTTCTATAAGCAGCTGGTAAGAACTGCGAAAATACATTGGGGCTTATCGTCGGAAGTCCTCCGAACGATATACACCGCAGTCGTCGAGCCCACGATAATGTACGCAGCCAGCGCTTGGGCACCTGCGACAAGTAAGATCATGATCAAGAACGAACTCGACTCTGTACAAAGAGGATTCGTCCAAAAGATAGTGAAATCTTACCGAACAACATCCCTTAACTCAGTGCTACTGCTGGCTGGCTTGTTGCCGCTAGACATTCGCATCAGGGAAGCGGCAGCCCTGTATGAAATTAAAAAAGGGTTCTCACAGCGAATAGTGGGCGATCGTAAGGTGGAGACGCCGGTAAAGTACACCACCAGACCGCACCCAGCATGTCAGGAGGAGCTGCATTTCAGGTGCTTGGAGGACGGAGCAGCGGTCGAACAAACTTTTAATGAAGGCCTCAATATATACACCGATGGCAGCAAAATCGAGGGAAAAGTGGGAGCAGCCTTATCCATCAGACAAGGTGCCGCCGAAATCAGTACCCGTAAACTGCGTCTGGACGACTGCTGCTCCGTGTATCAAGCGGAACTACTTGCACTGACAGAGGCCACCGAGACAGCCCTCAAAGACAAAAGCACCACCTGCTGTAATATATACAGCGACTCTCGCTCCGCGCTGGAAACGGTAACAAATGTATCCACCCTTCACCCCCTGGCGATTCGAACTAGAGCAAATATTCAGAAGATGAAGAAACAACAAAAACCCATCAATTTGTTCTGGATAAAAGCACACGCAGGGCTCGAAGGCAACGAAAGGGCAGACGAATTGGCGAAGGCGGCTGCATTGACGTTGAAAACAAAAGCAAACTACGACCGCTGCCCGGTTTCATTCATCAAGCGACAAATACGCTATGACTCGCTTGATGAATGGAACCGGCGTTATAAATCCGAGAACAAAGCAGCGATTACCAAAGTCTACTTCCCAGACGCTATCGAGGCATACCCCGTGATACGCAAAATAGAAATGGACCATTGGATAGTCCAGCTATTCACAGGGCATGGCGGGTTCTCCGAGTACCTGCACAGATTCAAGTGCAAGGAGAGCCCGGCATGCCCTTGTGACCCTGAAGTAGAGGAGACCGTTCTCCATTGCATTGCGGAATGTCCGATTTACAGCGGGCGCCGGCTGGACATTGAGTATGAGCTTGATACAAAAGTAAGTATCGCAAATCTAAGCGGTATAGTAAGTAATAAGTTGGTAAGAAATAAGTTTTTAAAGTATTGTAAGGAAATTGTAAAATCTGTTGCAAATAAAAACAAAAGTAAGAATAGCTCACCACGGCGCGATTAAATTCGTGACCGATGGTGAACAGATGTTAATTATAAGTAAGAACCTGTTCAAACTTGGAAGATATAATAAAGAAATAAAGATATAAATTATAAGAATAGCTTAGCATAGGAAATAGGTAATAAAAAGAACGAATGAGGAATATGTATGAAAGAAAGAAACAGTATGAGGAATAAAAGTACGAGAGGCATACAAGCGGGAACGGTATGAAAGTGGATTGCAAACAACAGGCCCCAACACAAACTCGTTGGGGGTAGGCCGAAAAAAAAAAAAAAAAAAAAAACCTAACCTAACCTAACCTAACCTAACCTAACCTTTTTTTTTTTTTTTTTTTTTTTTTTGTCGCTGGGAAAAATGCGTTACGCATCCCCCCCTTGGGGGATTGGGGGGGTATGTGGGACTCCCCGGACCAGAGAGGACCGGTATACCCACTAAACAACCCAGCGGCACTCCAGCATCGCCCATGTGGAAGGGGACTGGGAAACCGGCAAAGCCTTGACGTCCAGCCCCCCGCCGACGACCGCCCGCCTTTACAGCGGGGCCTGCACGCCCCTCCCTGCAGGGGGGGGTGGCCGGGTAAGACCGGGAGTGCTCGGCCAATTCCGCCCGGCGGGGTGGTGAATATGTGCAATGCGGGAGAAGGCGCCCCCCGCGCCTGTCACCCGCTATTCACCACCACGGGGCAGACGACTATAATCGCCGTCGTCTCCTGCCCCTTCTCCGCCTGCGCAGCGGCGCCGCAAGAGGGTCTTCCTCCCGCGCGCGCTCCGCCGCCTCCTTTTGGTACATCACGTCCTCACAGAAGGAGGCGACCGCTGCCCATGCCTCCTCGCTTCCCAGCATGGAGTTGACCAAGCTGGGAAGCGAGAGGTCCGGTCCGACCACCGCTACCAAGCCGCGGCGCGGCTCGGACCACGACGGGCACAGCTCAAGGGTGTGCTGCGCCGTGTCCTCCGCCGCACCACAGTCGTGGCACGACGGGTCCTCTTCCCTCCCGATTCGGTGCAGGTACGATCCGAAGCATCCATGCCCGGACAATACCTGCACCAGACGGAACGAGAGGAAGCCGTGGGGTCGCTCGAGCCAATCTCGCAGGACTGGCCCGAGCGCGTCCAGCGTCCGCCGGCCGAAAACGGCAGAGGCGAGGTCCGCCGTCCAGTGTTGGACGATCGCGTCCCTCACCTGCTGTCGGACGGCCTCCCGCTCTTCCGGGGCGGGGCGCTCCCCGAGTGCCCTTTGCCCCGCTGTCCACTCGTATACTCTGGCGAGCACCCACGCCTCTAGCTCCCAAGGAGGGGTGCCCGCCAGAGCACAGGCCGCCGCGAAGCTTACCGAGCGGTAGGCCCTCGCCACCCGCTGCGCGATGGCCCTTTGGGGCCTGCGGATCGCGGCGGCGTTCTCCCTCCTTTGGAGGGAGTCCGCCCAGATGGGAGCCCCGTAGAGGGCCATGCTCTTGAGGATGCCGGCATACAACCGCCGGCATCGCGCTTTGGGCCCCCCCAGGTTGGGGAGGAGCCACGACAGCGCGCCCGCGACCTTCAGCAGGCGCTTCGACAGCTCGCTGAAGTGCGGGCCGAAGCGCCACCTGCTGTCGAGCACTAGGCCCAGATATTTCATCTGGGTCTTGAGCTCGACCCTGACGCCCTCCACGACGATGTGGGCGTCGGTGGGGATGCGCTGCCGAGGCCCGTGGAAGAACACGGCCTCGGTCTTGTGCAGCGCCACCCCCAAACCAAGCCGGCGAATCCTTCCCGCGACCAAGGATCCGCCAGCAGAGGCCAGGCTCGCCGCCTCCCTGAAGGTCCTCCCCCGGGCAGTGAGGAGAGTGTCGTCCGCGTAGCAGATGACACTCGTGCCACGGAGGAGAGCTCCCCGCAGGAGCCAATCGAAGCCGATGTTCCACAGGAGTGGTCCTAAGACAGACCCCTGCGGAACACCGGATTCCGCGCCATACCGCCGGAGCTGGCCCGTTTTGTCTACCAGGAGGACCGCTCGGTCCTCCAAGTAGCTGGCCAGGAGCCTCCGCAGGTACTGAGGCACTCCGTGGAAGCGGAGCGCCTCCAGTATTGTCGAGTGGGGGATGGAGTTGAAGGCGTTGGCTATATCGAATGACACAGCCAACACTCCATCCCCTGCCTCCACGGCCTCCCTCACTTGGCCCTTGAGCCGGGCCAGCGCGTCGATTGTCGAACGCCCCCTTCGGAAACCGAATTGGGCGTCCGACAGGTTCGGCCCCACCTCCAGGAGGTGGCCATTAAGCCGACCAGCGACGATCCCCTCGAACAACTTTCCGACCTCATCGAGCAGAACGATGGGCCGGTATGCCGAGGGGGAGTCCGCCGGGCGTCCCTCCTTACGGAGGAGGCACAGCTGCCCCTCCTTCCAGGGTTTCGGAAACCTCCCCGACGCGAGACACGCGCTGAAGAGGTCCCGAAACCTTCCCTCCATCTGGGTGGCGGCGATGGCCACCACCCGCGCGGGAACGCCGTCCGGCCCTGGGGCCGTCTTCTTGGCGCGGAGATGGAGAGTCTCCGCGGCGAGCTCCCCCGCCGTGACCGGAGGTATCTCCTCCTCCTCCGGCGGAGCCGCCCCCTCCGGTGGATCCATCACTGGTGGGGTGAAGTTGGTCCCGGATGGAAACAGGGACCGGACTACCCCATCCAGCAATGCCGGCTCAAGGGACTCCGTCAGCGGGGGACCGAAGGGGCGCAGTTTGTTCCGCGCCGCCTTGTATGGTCTCCCGTACGGATCCCTGTCGAGACCCTCTAGCATCTCGGCTCGCGCCGCGTCCTCGGCGGCGCCCATTTCCGACTTGAGGACCCGCTTTGCCTCTATGTAAGAGGCGTAGAGCTGGTCCTCGGCTTCGGGGTCTCGCTGGCTGCGCCGTCGGCTCCGCGTGTACTCTCGCCTTGCCGCCACGCAGGCGGCCCGAAGCTCCGCTAACCTCTCCGACCACCAATAGACGGCGCGAAGGGGAGGCGGGCGGCTAGACCGAGGCATGCTGGAGTTGCACACCTCAGTCAGGGACCTCCTCAGTTGGGCCGCTGCGGCGTCCACGTCCAGGACTTCGACAGGAGGCGTGAGCCAGTCCTGCACGAACGCCGCCTCCTTAGCCGCCTCACAGTCGAGGCGGGTAAGTGCCCACCGCGGAAAAGGAGACTGGCCCGAGGGGGCCGGCCTCCGGGGGCTCTGGGTGGAGATGTCGAACCGCACATATCGGTGGTCCGACATTGTCTCCACCATCTCCACCCGCCAGTTCACGACGCGGGCGGCCAAGATGGGGGTGGCGAACGAAACGTCGACCACTGACCCTCCCCATCGCCGCACACACGTCTTGACCGTCCCTCTGTTCAAGAGGGACACACCGGACGTGGCCGCCCAGAGTTCGACCACACATCCTCTTCGGTTGCAGGAGGCGGCTGGGTTGCCCCAAGCCACCGACTTGGCATTCAAGTCGCCTATAACAGCGACCTGACGCGGTGCCGCCCTACCGATCACTGCGGTCAGGATTTTGAGAAAATTCTCAAAATCCTGGAGAGGGCGATTTGGGGAAAAATAGACGCCCACCAGGGCTATTTCTCCCCACGCGGCCGCCACGTATCCCGGTCCCCTCTCTAAGAGCGAGAGGGGAGGGGAGTCTGTGGAAGACCGCGACACCAATGCCACCAAGCCGTCCCGATCGCCCAGCCAACGGCCGGGGACCGAGTACGGCTCTGTGACCACCGCCACGTCCACCAACCGCTCAGCCATAGCCTGCATGAACAGGTCCTGGGCTGCTTTGCAGTGGTTGGTGTTCGCCTGGAGGATGCGATGTTCGACTCTATCCATCAAACGTCCATCGCTCCCTCCTCATCTGCCGCCGAGGTTCCCGCTTCAGGAGCGGCGGCCGCAGTGGCAGGCGGGGTCGGCGCCTGCGCTTTGCCCTTCTTAAGGGGAGGGTTGCAGTTCCTCCCCTTCATGACGTGCCCCGCTGGGAGGCCGCTGGCTGCGCACACTGCGCAACGCGGCGTGGGGACCGTGCAGGAGGCTGACTTGTGCCCCTCCTTGCCGCAGCGGTAGCAGCTGTCCGCCCTATCCACCTTGGACGGACAGAGGGCCCGCGTGTGCCCAATTCCAAAACACTTGAAGCAGCGCAGAGGCTGATCTTCAAGTGCTCGGACTCGGCAGGAACTGAAGCCTACCGGAAGCCGTCCCTTAGCGAGGACGGCTTTGGCCGCAGCGACTGGGCACTCGAGGCGGATAGCGCCCATGCCGCCGCGGCCGGGCCTGATGTCCCGACCCTGCACCGCTGTCGTGTCGCAGCCCCCAATCGCTGCGATCGCCGCCACCACCTCCTCTTTGGTGACCGAGTCGTCGAGGTCGGTCACCTCCAAGGCCGCAGACCTGACGGGCCTGACGACCTTGGCCGCGTCCGCGATGACCTCTCGCAATTTGATTGCAAAGAGGTCCGCGTTGGCACCACCCTGGGCCCCCGGGAACTCGAAGATTCGAGCCCCGGTTTGGGTCCGGCGGCACGTGACCGCTCCGATCCCAAGTTGGGTGGGATCGGCGTTGGTACGAGCCCGTGTGAGGACGGACCCGTACGTCTCACCTCGTTCAGCAGCCTCCGCGGTGAGCGTCACAACGACGGCCGCGGTCTTGGGAGGAACCAGAGGCTTCCTCCCACCAGCGGGGGCCCTTTTGGCTGCGGGGGCAGCGGCGGCGGGTGCAGGGGCCGACTTTTTCCCTTTCCCCTTCCCCTTTCCCCTGCCGGTCCCTTGGGACGGGCCAGAAGAGGTAGCGTCGGGGGCGACAGAGGCGGCGGCCGTTCTCGCCTTTTTCTTGGCCTTGCCCTTTCCCTTCCTGACCACTTCCGTCCACGACTGGTTGGACGGAGTGGTCGCGGGGAGTTGGGCGTCCTCCCTCTGGGAGGATGGCCCCGGCTTGTTTGGCCTCTTGTCCGCCGCTAGTGGCGGCCGCAGGCGCTTCTCCGGTAGGAGCCTGTCTTCGATGCCTTCGAAGCAGGCTCTCGTGAAGGCCCTTTCCTCCATGATAACCTTGCGGATGATATCCTCAAGGTTGGAGGAGGGGCCCTCAGCCGCCGATCTGGTTTCGGCCTGGGAAGGCCGAGCCGAGGTTCCAGCCGCCGGTCTAGGGTCGGCCTGGGAAGGCCGAGCCGCGGCTACAGCCGCCGGTCTCTGGTCGGCCTGAGAAGGCCGGGCCGCGACTTCAGCCAGCTTCTTGTGCAGCTGGCTGACCTCCGACTGCAGGTGGTCGAGCTTCGCCTGCAGTTGCCGCGTCTCGTCAGTTGCTGTGCGCTGCACCAGCTCCTGGATGATGCCGCGCATGCTCGCGGCCCTGCACTTCAGGGACTTCTGAAAAGTCCCCTTCAGGTTGGAGGACTTCGAGGTGAGCTCCGCTATCTCCTCCGCGTCCTCCTGCGCCATGCGCTCGAGCTCGGCCAGGGAGTAGTCCGAGTATATGACGCGCGATGCGCCGTACCCGGACTTGGCCCGCGAAACGCGCGCCCGCTGCTCCTTAGCGGCGACCTGCTCCTCCAGGTCCTGCTGCAGCTGCGCCCGCTGAGCCAGGTTCAGCTGGCGCTGCGCGTCCTCCAACCCCACGTTGTGGGTACCCGCGATGGCGGGAGGTCGCTTCCTGGCCTTCGGCTTCCTTTTGGGCCTACTTTTGGCCGCGTCCGAGGACCCGGATCCAGCCTAACCTAACCTAACCTTTTTTTTTTTTTTTTTTTTTTTTTTTTTTTTTTTTTTTTTTTTGTCGCTGGGAAAAATGCGTTACGCATCCCCCCCTTGGGGGATTGGGGGGGTATGTGGGACTCCCCGGCCCGGAGAGGACCGGTATACCCACTAAACAACCCAGCGGCACTCCGGCATCGCCTATGTGGAAGGGGACTGGGAGACCGGCAAAGCCTTAACGTCCAGCCCCCCGCCGACGACCGCCCGCCTTTACAGCGGGGCCTGCACGCCCCTCCCTGCAGGGGGGGGTGGCCGGGTAAGACCGGGAGTGCTCGGCCATTTCCGCCCGGCGGGGTGGTGAATATGTGCAATGCGGGAGAAGGCGCCCCCGCGCCTGTCACCCGCTATTCACCACCACGGGGCAGACGACTATAATCGCCGTCGTCTCCTGCCCCTTCTCCGCCTGCGCAGCGGCGCCGCAAGAGGGTCTTCCTCCCGCGCGCGCTCCGCCGCCTCCTTTTGGGACATCACGTCCTCACAGAAGGAGGCGACCGCTGCCCATGCCCCCTCGCTTCCCAGCATGGAGTTGACCAAGCTGGGAAGCGAGAGGTCCGGTCCGACCACCGCTACCAAGCCGCGGCGCGGCTCGGACCACGACGGGCACAGCTCGAGGGTGTGCTGCGCCGTGTCCTCCGCCGCACCACAGTCGTGGCACGACGGGTCCTCTTCCCTCCCGATTCGGTGCAGGTACGATCCGAAGCATCCATGCCCGGACAATACCTGCACCAGACGGAACGAGAGGAAGCCGTGGGGCCGCTCGAGCCAATCTCGCAGGACTGGCCCGAGCGCGTCCAGCGTCCGCCGGCCGAAAACGGCAGAGGCGAGGTCCTCCGTCCAGTGTTGGACGATCGCGTCCCTCACCTGCTGTCGGACGGCCTCCCGCTCTTCCGGGGCGGGGCGCTCCCCGAGTGCCCTTTGCCCCGCTGTCCACTCGTATACTCTGGCGAGCACCCACGCCTCTAGCTCCCAAGGAGGGGTGCCCGCCAGAGCACAGGCCGCCGCGAAGCTTACCGAGCGGTAGGCCCTCGCCACCCGCTGCGCGATGGCCCTTTGGGGCCTGCGGATCGCGGCGGCGTTCTCTCTCCTTTGGAGGGAGTCCGCCCAGATGGGAGCCCCGTAGAGGGCCATGCTCTTGAGGATGCCGGCATACAACCGCCGGCATCGCGCTTTGGGCCCCCCCAGGTTGGGGATGAGCCACGACAGCGCGCCCGCGACCTTCAGCAGGCGCTTCGACAGCTCGCTGAAGTGCGGGCCGAAGCGCCACCTGCTGTCGAGCACTAGGCCCAGATATTTCATCTGGGTCTTGAGCTCGACCCTGACGCCCTCCACGACGATGTGGGCGTCGGTGGGGATGCGCTGCCGAGGCCCGTGGAAGAACACGGCCTCGGTCTTGTGCAGCGCCACCCCCAGACCAAGCCGGCGAATCCTTCCCGCGACCAAGGATCCGCCAGCAGAGGCCAGGCTCGCCGCCTCCCTGAAGGTCCTCCCCCGGGCAGTGAGGAGAGTGTCGTCCGCGTAGCAGATGACACTCGTGCCACGGAGGAGAGCTCCCCGCAGGAGCCAATCGAAGCCGATGTTCCACAGGAGTGGTCCTAAGACGGACCCCTGCGGAACACCGGATTCCGCGCCATACCGCCGGAGCTGGCCCGCTTTGTCTACCAGGAGGACCGCTCGGTCCTCCAAGTAGCTGGCCAGGAGCCTCCGCAGGTACTGAGGCACTCCGTGGAAGCGGAGCGCCTCCAGTATTGTCGAGTGGGGGATGGAGTTGAAGGCGTTGGCTATATCGAATGACACAGCCAACACTCCATCCCCTGCCTCCACGGCCTCCCTCACTTGGCCCTTGAGCCGGGCCAGCGCGTCGATTGTCGAACGCCCCCTTCGGAAACCGAATTGGGCGTCCGACAGGTTCGGCCCCACTTCCAGGAGGTGGCCATTAAGCCGACCAGCGACGATCCCCTCGAACAACTTTCCGACCTCATCGAGCAGAACGATGGGCCGGTATGCCGAGGGGGAGTCCGCCGGACGTCCCTCCTTACGGAGGAGGCACAGCTGCCCCTCCTTCCAGGGTTTCGGAAACCTCCCCGACGCGAGACACGCGCTGAAGAGGTCCCGAAACCTTCCCTCCATCTGGGTGGCGGCGATGGCCACCACCCGCGCGGGAACGCCGTCCGGCCCTGGGGCCGTCTTCTTGGCGCGGAGATGGAGAGTCTCCGCGGCGAGCTCCCCCGCCGTGACCGGAGGTATCTCCTCCTCCTCCGGCGGAGCCGCCCCCTCCGGTGGATCCATCACTGGTGGGGTGAAGTTGGTCCCGGATGGAAACAGGGACCGGACTACCCCATCCAGCAATGCCGGCTCAAGGGACTCCGTCAGCGGGGGACCGAAGGGGCGCAGTTTGTTCCGCGCCGCCTTGTATGGTCTCCCGTACGGATCCCTGTCGAGACCCTCTAGCATCTCGGCTCGCGCCGCGTCCTCGGCGGCGCCCATTTCCGACTTGAGGACCCGCTTTGCCTCTATGTAAGAGGCGTAGAGCTGGTCCTCGGCTTCGGGGTCTCGCTGGCTGCGCCGTCGGCTCCGCGTGTACTCTCGCCTTGCCGCCACGCAGGCGGCCCGAAGCTCCGCTAACCTCTCCGACCACCAATAGACGGCGCGAAGGGGAGGCGGGCGGCTAGACCGAGGCATGCTGGAGTTGCACACCTCAGTCAGGGACCTCCTCAGTTGGGCCGCTGCGGCGTCCACGTCCAGGACTTCGACAGGAGGCGTGAGCCAGTCCTGCACGAACGCCGCCTCCTTAGCCGCCTCACAGTCGAGGCGGGTAAGTGCCCACCGCGGAAAAGGAGACTGGCCCGAGGGGGCCGGCCTCCGGGGGCTCTGGGTGGAGATGTCGAACCGCACATATCGGTGGTCCGACATTGTCTCCACCATCTCCACCCGCCAGTTCACGACGCGGGCGGCCAAGATGGGGGTGGCGAACGAAACGTCGACCACTGACCCTCCCCATCGCCGCACACACGTCTTGACCGTCCCTCTGTTCAAGAGGGACACACCGGACGTGGCCGCCCAGAGTTCGACCACACGTCCTCTTCGGTTGCAGGAGGCGGCTGGGTTGCCCCAAGCCACCGACTTGGCATTCAAGTCGCCTATAACAGCGACCTGACGCGGTGCCGCCCTACCGATCACTGCGGTCAGGATTTTGAGAAAATTCTCAAAATCCTGGAGAGGGCGATTTGGGGAAAAATAGACGCCCACCAGGGCTATTTCTCCCCACGCGGCCGCCACGTATCCCGGTCCCCTCTCTAAGAGCGAGAGGGGAGGGGAGTCTGTGGAAGACCGCGACACCAATGCCACCAAGCCGTCCCGATCGCCCAGCCAACGGCCGGGGACCGAGTACGGCTCTGTGACCACCGCCACGTCCACCAACCGCTCAGCCATAGCCTGCATGAACAGGTCCTGGGCTGCTTTGCAGTGGTTGGTGTTCGCCTGGAGGATGCGATGTTCGACCCTATCCATCAAACGTCCATCGCTCCCTCCTCATCGGCCGCCGAGGTTCCCGCTTCAGGAGCGGCGGCCGCAGCGGCAGGCGGGGTCGGCGCCTGCGCTTTGCCCTTCTTAAGGGGAGGGTTGCAGTTCCTCCCCTTCATGACGTGCCCCGCTGGGAGGCCGCTGGCTGCGCACACTGCGCAACGCGGCGTGGGGACCGTGCAGGAGGCTGACTTGTGCCCCTCCTTGCCGCAGCGGTAGCAGCTGTCCGCCCTATCCACCTTGGACGGACAGAGGGCCCGCGTGTGCCCAATTCCAAAACACTTGAAGCAGCGCAGAGGCTGATCTTCAAGTGCTCGGACTCGGCAGGAACTGAAGCCTACCGGAAGCCGTCCCTTAGCGAGGACGGCTTTGGCCGCAGCGACTGGGCACTCGAGGCGGATAGCGCCCATGCCGCCGCGGCCGGGCCTGATGTCCCGACCCTGCACCGCTGTCGTGTCGCAGCCCCCAATCGCTGCGATCGCCGCCACCACCTCCTCTTTGGTGACCGAGTCGTCGAGGTCGGTCACCTCCAAGGCCGCAGACCTGACGGGCCTGACGACCTTGGCCGCGTCCGCGATGACCTCTCGCAATTTGATTGCAAAGAGGTCCGCGTTGGCACCACCCTGGGCCCCCGGGAACTCGAAGATTCGAGCCCCGGTTTGGGTCCGGCGGCACGTGACCGCTCCGATCCCAAGTTGGGTGGGATCGGCGTTGGTACGAGCCCGTGTGAGGACGGACCCGTACGTCTCACCTCGTTCAGCAGCCTCCGCGGTGAGCGTCACAACGACGGCCGCGGTCTTGGGAGGAACCAGAGGCTTCCTCCCACCAGCGGGGGCCCTTTTGGCTGCGGGGGCAGCGGCGGCGGGTGCAGGGGCCGACTTTTTCCCTTTCCCCTTCCCCTTTCCCCTGCCGGTCCCTTGGGACGGGCCAGAAGAGGTAGCGTCGGGGGCGACAGAGGCGGCGGCCGTTCTCGCCTTTTTCTTGGCCTTGCCCTTTCCCTTCCTGACCACTTCCGTCCACGACTGGTTGGACGGAGTGGTCGCGGGGAGTTGGGCGTCCTCCCTCTGGGAGGATGGCCCCGGCTTGTTTGGCCTCTTGTCCGCCGCTAGTGGCGGCCGCAGGCGCTTCTCCGGTAGGAGCCTGTCTTCGATGCCTTCGAAGCAGGCTCTCGTGAAGGCCCTTTCCTCCATGATAACCTTGCGGATGATATCCTCAAGGTTGGAGGAGGGGCCCTCAGCCGCCGATCTGGTTTCGGCCTGGGAAGGCCGAGCCAAGGTTCCAGCCGCCGGTCTAGGGTCGGCCTGGGAAGGCCGAGCCGCGGCTACAGCCGCCGGTCTCTGGTCGGCCTGAGAAGGCCGGGCCGCGACTTCAGCCAGCTTCTTGTGCAGCTGGCTGACCTCCGACTGCAGGTGGTCGAGCTTCGCCTGCAGTTGCCGCGTCTCGTCAGTTGCTGTGCGCTGCACCAGCTCCTGGATGATGCCGCGCATGCTCGCGGCCCTGCACTTCAGGGACTTCTGAAAAGTCCCCTTCAGGTTGGAGGACTTCGAGGTGAGCTCCGCTATCTCCTCCGCGTCCTCCTGCGCCATGCGCTCGAGCTCGGCCAGGGAGTAGTCCGAGTATATGACGCGCGATGCGCCGTACCCGGACTTGGCCCGCGAAACGCGCGCCCGCTGCTCTTTAGCGGCGACCTGCTCCTCCAGGTCCTGCTGCAGCTGCGCCCGCTGAGCCAGGTTCAGCTGGCGCTGCGCGTCCTCCAACCCCACGTTGTGGGTACCCGCGATGGCGGGAGGTCGCTTCCTGGCCTTCGGCTTCCTTTTGGGCCTACTTTTGGCCGCGTCCGAGGACCCGGATCCAGCCTCCTTCAGGAAGGCCCGCTTCCGCGACTGTCCGATGGCAGACCTCGTCGAACAGACTGATGACGCGAACGACATCTCGCTGTCGGCATCCGACATCCCGTCTGCCCTGCTGTATAGGCCAACCGCAGATGTCGCGCGGCTGACCTCTGAAGTCGACGCTCCTCCTCTTCCTCCGTCGAGGTGGCCCTGAGAAGGGCCCTTTGGTTGGTCCTGAGAAGGACCTTTTGGGTGGCCCTGAGAAGGGCCTTCGGGTTGGCCCCCAGAGGGGGCTTTGGATTGGCCCTGAGAAGGGCCTTTTATGAAACGCCCGGAGGCGTCCCGCAAGGGTTTTTCAGATTGATTTAAAGACTCCATAACAAATCCCACGAGTAGTAGGGAAATAACACGTCACCCCGACCAGAGCCCATGTAGCCGGGGAAGTCTAGCGTAACT
Source organism: Macaria notata (assembly GCA_927399415.1). Lineage (NCBI taxonomy): Eukaryota > Metazoa > Arthropoda > Insecta > Lepidoptera > Geometridae > Macaria > Macaria notata. The sequence goes on from OV656742.1 coordinate 40,990, forward strand.
CGCACAGGGGGTCGACCGGTACCCTGGCGAGGAACGCAGTAGCGGCTGGAATTCCGTCCAACCAGGCCCTCCCATCGCAATCGACGGCAAGGACCTAAGCTCTCGCGCTGCGTTCACCGCACTAACTTCGGGTAATTTTTTATAGAGGTTTTCTTCCTCGCGGCCCGGGCGGTCAAGCCAAGGCCCTCGGTCCCACTAGAACCCGGAGGCTCATTGTTGCAGGATTACGAGTTTCGAGCGGTGGTAAGGAAGATGAACTACCTCACCTGCGCAATGGCAGTGTTAGTGCACACTGCGCCCAACTCTAAATGCTCCCTCAAGGAGCAACCCGCGGTCACCCAGCTCCACCTACACCGCGAGGTGCGGCGAGCTCCACGCCTCGGCCCTACATCCTGCCCTCACGAAGGGGAGGTATAGGCGAGGGCCCCCACTCGATCGGACTTTTGGACACAGGCTAGCAAGATCCACCGGAAGGTGGAAGTTACTAACCTGTGGACGGGGTGCACCAGGTTTCCCCAACTAATCCCAAATCCCCAAATGGAGAGATGAAATTAGTTGGGCTTACCCAACGTGAAGGTAGTCCGATCATCGCCACCCCAACCTAACCTAACCTAACCTAACCTAACCTAACCTAACCTAACCTAACCTAACCTAACCTTTTTTTTTTTTTTTTTTTTTTTTTGTCGCTGGGAAAAATGCGTTACGCATCCCCCCCTTGGGGGATTGGGGGGGTATGTGGGACTCCCCGGACCAGAGAGGACCGGTATACCCACTAAACAACCCAGCGGCACTCCAGCATCGCCCATGTGGAAGGGGACTGGGAAACCGGCAAAGCCTTGACGTCCAGCCCCCCGCCGACGACCGCCCGCCTTTACAGCGGGGCCTGCACGCCCCTCCCTGCAGGGGGGGGTGGCCGGGTAAGACCGGGAGTGCTCGGCCAATTCCGCCCGGCGGGGTGGTGAATATGTGCAATGCGGGAGAAGGCGCCCCCGCGCCTGTCACCCGCTATTCACCACCACGGGGCAGACGACTATAATCGCCGTCGTCTCCTGCCCCTTCTCCGCCTGCGCAGCGGCGCCGCAAGAGGGTCTTCCTCCCGCGCGCGCTCCGCCGCCTCCTTTTGGGACATCACGTCCTCACAGAAGGAGGCGACCGCTGCCCATGCCTCCTCGCTTCCCAGCATGGAGTTGACCAAGCTGGGAAGCGAGAGGTCCGGTCCGACCACCGCTACCAAGCCGCGGCGCGGCTCGGACCACGACGGGCACAGCTCAAGGGTGTGCTGCGCCGTGTCCTCCGCCGCACCACAGTCGTGGCACGACGGGTCCTCTTCCCTCCCGATTCGGTGCAGGTACGATCCGAAGCATCCATGCCCGGACAATACCTGCACCAGACGGAACGAGAGGAAGCCGTGGGGTCGCTCGAGCCAATCTCGCAGGACTGGCCCGAGCGCGTCCAGCGTCCGCCGGCCGAAAACGGCAGAGGCGAGGTCCGCCGTCCAGTGTTGGACGATCGCGTCCCTCACCTGCTGTCGGACGGCCTCCCGCTCTTCCGGGGCGGGGCGCTCCCCGAGTGCCCTTTGCCCCGCTGTCCACTCGTATACTCTGGCGAGCACCCACGCCTCTAGCTCCCAAGGAGGGGTGCCCGCCAGAGCACAGGCCGCCGCGAAGCTTACCGAGCGGTAGGCCCTCGCCACCCGCTGCGCGATTGCCCTTTGGGGCCTGCGGATCGCGGCGGCGTTCTCTCTCCTTTGGAGGGAGTCCGCCCAGATGGGAGCCCCGTAGAGGGCCATGCTCTTGAGGATGCCGGCATACAACCGCCGGCATCGCGCTTTGGGCCCCCCCAGGTTGGGGATGAGCCACGACAGCGCGCCCGCGACCTTCAGCAGGCGCTTCGACAGCTCGCTGAAGTGCGGGCCGAAGCGCCACCTGCTGTCGAGCACTAGCCCCAGATATTTCATCTGGGTCTTGAGCTCGACCCTGACGCCCTCCACGACGATGTGGGCGTCGGTGGGGATGCGCTGCCGAGGCCCGTGGAAGAACACGGCCTCGGTCTTGTGCAGCGCCACCCCCAGACCAAGCCGGCGAATCCTTCCCGCGACCAAGGATCCGCCAGCAGAGGCCAGGGTCGCCGCCTCCCTGAAGGTCCTCCCCCGGGCAGTGAGGAGGGTGTCGTCCGCGTAGCAGATGACACTCGTGCCACGGAGGAGAGCTCCCCGCAGGAGCCAATCGAAGCCGATGTTCCACAGGAGTGGTCCTAAGACGGACCCCTGCGGAACACCGGATTCCGCGCCATACCGCCGGAGCTGGCCCGCTTTGTCTACCAGGAGGACCGCTCGGTCCTCCAAGTAGCTGGCCAGGAGCCTCCGCAGGTACTGAGGCACTCCGTGGAAGCGGAGCGCCTCCAGTATTGTCGAGTGGGGGATGGAGTTGAAGGCGTTGGCTATATCGAATGACACAGCCAACACTCCATCCCCTGCCTCCACGGCCTCCCTCACTTGGCCCTTGAGCCGGGCCAGCGCGTCGATTGTCGAACGCCCCCTTCGGAAACCGAATTGGGCGTCCGACAGGTTCGGCCCCACCTCCAGGAGGTGGCCATTAAGCCGACCAGCGACGATCCCCTCGAACAACTTTCCGACCTCATCGAGCAGAACGATGGGCCGGTATGCCGAAGGGGAGTCCGCCGGACGTCCCTCCTTACGGAGGAGGCACAGCTGCCCCTCCTTCCAGGGTTTCGGAAACCTCCCCGACGCGAGACACGCGCTGAAGAGGTCCCGAAACCTTCCCTCCATCTGGGTGGCGGCGATGGCCACCACCCGCGCGGGAACGCCGTCCGGCCCTGGGGCCGTCTTCTTGGCGCGGAGATGGAGAGTCTCCGCGGCGAGCTCCCCCGCCGTGACCGGAGGTATCTCCTCCTCCTCCGGCGGAGCCGCCCCCTCCGGTGGATCCATCACTGGTGGGGTGAAGTTGGTCCCGGATGGAAACAGGGACCGGACTACCCCATCCAGCAATGCCGGCTCAAGGGACTCCGTCAGCGGGGGACCGAAGGGGCGCAGTTTGTTCCGCGCCGCCTTGTATGGTCTCCCGTACGGATCCCTGTCGAGACCCTCTAGCATCTCGGCTCGCGCCGCGTCCTCGGCGGCGCCCATTTCCGACTTGAGGACCCGCTTTGCCTCTATGTAAGAGGCGTAGAGCTGGTCCTCGGCTTCGGGGTCTCGCTGGCTGCGCCGTCGGCTCCGCGTGTACTCTCGCCTTGCCGCCACGCAGGCGGCCCGAAGCTCCGCTAACCTCTCCGACCACCAATAGACGGCGCGAAGGGGAGGCGGGCGGCTAGACCGAGGCATGCTGGAGTTGCACACCTCAGTCAGGGACCTCCTCAGTTGGGCCGCTGCGGCGTCCACGTCCAGGACTTCGACAGGAGGCGTGAGCCAGTCCTGCACGAACGCCGCCTCCTTAGCCGCCTCACAGTCGAGGCGGGTAAGTGCCCACCGCGGAAAAGGAGACTGGCCCGAGGGGGCCGGCCTCCGGGGGCTCTGGGTGGAGATGTCGAACCGCACATATCGGTGGTCCGACATTGTCTCCACCATCTCCACCCGCCAGTTCACGACGCGGGCGGCCAAGATGGGGGTGGCGAACGAAACGTCGACCACTGACCCTCCCCATCGCCGCACACACGTCTTGACCGTCCCTCTGTTCAAGAGGGACACACCGGACGTGGCCGCCCAGAGTTCGACCACACGTCCTCTTCGGTTGCAGGAGGCGGCTGGGTTGCCCCAAGCCACCGACTTGGCATTCAAGTCGCCTATAACAGCGACCTGACGCGGTGCCGCCCTACCGATCACTGCGGTCAGGATTTTGAGAAAATTCTCAAAATCCTGGAGAGGGCGATTTGGGGAAAAATAGACGCCCACCAGGGCTATTTCTCCCCACGCGGCCGCCACGTATCCCGGTCCCCTCTCTAAGAGCGAGAGGGGAGGGGAGTCTGTGGAAGACCGCGACACCAATGCCACCAAGCCGTCCCGATCGCCCAGCCAACGGCCGGGGACCGAGTACGGCTCTGTGACCACCGCCACGTCCACCAACCGCTCAGCCATAGCCTGCATGAACAGGTCCTGGGCTGCTTTGCAGTGGTTGGTGTTCGCCTGGAGGATGCGATGTTCGACTCTATCCATCAAACGTCCATCGCTCCCTCCTCATCGGCCGCCGAGGTTCCCGCTTCAGGAGCGGCGGCCGCAGTGGCAGGCGGGGTCGGCGCCTGCGCTTTGCCCTTCTTAAGGGGAGGGTTGCAGTTCCTCCCCTTCATGACGTGCCCCGCTGGGAGGCCGCTGGCTGCGCACACTGCGCAACGCGGCGTGGGGACCGTGCAGGAGGCTGACTTGTGCCCCTCCTTGCCGCAGCGGTAGCAGCTGTCCGCCCTATCCACCTTGGACGGACAGAGGGCCCGCGTGTGCCCAATTCCAAAACACCTGAAGCAGCGCAGAGGCTGATCTTCAAGTGCTCGGACTCGGCAGGAACTGAAGCCTACCGGAAGCCGTCCCTTAGCGAGGACGGCTTTGGCCGCAGCGACTGGGCACTCGAGGCGGATAGCGCCCATGCCGCCGCGGCCGGGCCTGATGTCCCGACCCTGCACCGCTGTCGTGTCGCAGCCCCCAATCGCTGCGATCGCCGCCACCACCTCCTCTTTGGTGACCGAGTCGTCGAGGTCGGTCACCTCCAAGGCCGCAGACCTGACGGGCCTGACGACCTTGGCCGCGTCCGCGATGACCTCTCGCAATTTGATTGCAAAGAGGTCCGCGTTGGCACCACCCTGGGCCCCCGGGAACTCGAAGATTCGAGCCCCGGTTTGGGTCCGGCGGCACGTGACCGCTCCGATCCCAAGTTGGGTGGGATCGGCGTTGGTACGAGCCCGTGTGAGGACGGACCCGTACGTCTCACCTCGTTCAGCAGCCTCCGCGGTGAGCGTCACAACGACGGCCGCGGTCTTGGGAGGAACCAGAAGCTTCCTCCCACCAGCGGGGGCCCTTTTGGCTGCGGGGGCAGCGGCGGCGGGTGCAGGGGCCGACTTTTTCCCTTTCCCCTTCCCCTTTCCCCTGCCGGTCCCTTGGGACGGGCCAGAAGAGGTAGCGTCGGGGGCGACAGAGGCGGCGGCCGTTCTCGCCTTTTTCTTGGCCTTGCCCTTTCCCTTCCTGACCACTTCCGTCCACGACTGGTTGGACGGAGTGGTCGCGGGGAGTTGGGCGTCCTCCCTCTGGGAGGATGGCCCCGGCTTGTTTGGCCTCTTGTCCGCCGCTAGTGGCGGCCGCAGGCGCTTCTCCGGTAGGAGCCTGTCTTCGATGCCTTCGAAGCAGGCTCTCGTGAAGGCCCTTTCCTCCATGATAACCTTGCGGATGATATCCTCAAGGTTGGAGGAGGGGCCCTCAGCCGCCGATCTGGTTTCGGCCTGGGAAGGCCGAGCCGAGGTTCCAGCCGCCGGTCTAGGGTCGGCCTGGGAAGGCCGAGCCGCGGCTACAGCCGCCGGTCTCTGGTCGGCCTGAGAAGGCCGGGCCGCGACTTCAGCCAGCTTCTTGTGCAGCTGGCTGACCTCCGACTGCAGGTGGTCGAGCTTCGCCTGCAGTTGCCGCGTCTCGTCAGTTGCTGTGCGCTGCACCAGCTCCTGGATGATGCCGCGCATGCTCGCGGCCCTGCACTTCAGGGACTTCTGAAAAGTCCCCTTCAGGTTGGAGGACTTCGAGGTGAGCTCCGCTATCTCCTCCGCGTCCTCCTGCGCCATGCGCTCGAGCTCGGCCAGGGAGTAGTCCGAGTATATGACGCGCGATGCGCCGTACCCGGACTTGGCCCGCGAAACGCGCGCCCGCTGCTCCTTAGCGGCGACCTGCTCCTCCAGGTCCTGCTGCAGCTGCGCCCGCTGAGCCAGGTTCAGCTGGCGCTGCGCGTCCTCCAACCCCACGTTGTGGGTACCCGCGATGGCGGGAGGTCGCTTCCTGGCCTTCGGCTTCCTTTTGGGCCTACTTTTGGCCGCGTCCGAGGACCCGGATCCAGCCTCCTTCAGGAAGGCCCGCTTCCGCGACTGTCCGATGGCAGACCTCGTCGAACAGACTGATGACGCGAACGACATCTCGCTGTCGGCATCCGACATCCCGTCTGCCCTGCTGTATAGGCCAACCGCAGATGTCGCGCGGCTGACCTCTGAAGTCGACGCTCCTTCTCTTCCTCCGTCGAGGTGGCCCTGAGAAGGGCCCTTTGGTTGGTCCTGAGAAGGACCTTTTGGGTGGCCCTGAGAAGGGCCTTCGGGTTGGCCCCCAGAGGGGGCTTTGGATTGGCCCTGAGAAGGGCCTTTTATGAAACGCCCGGAGGCGTCCCGCAAGGGTTTTTCAGATTGATTTAAAGACTCCATAACAAATCCCACGAGTAGTAGGGAAATAACACGTCACCCCGACCAGAGCCCATGTAGCCGGGGAAGTCTAGCGTAACTCGCACAGGGGGTCGACCGGTACCCTGGCGAGGAACGCAGTAGCGGCTGGAATTCCGTCCAACCAGGCCCTCCCATCGCAATCGACGGCAAGGACCTAAGCTCTCGCGCTGCGTTCACCGCACTAACTTCGGGTAATTTTTTATAGAGGTTTTCTTCCTCGCGGCCCGGGCGGTCAAGCCAAGGCCCTCGGTCCCACTAGAACCCGGAGGCTCATTGTTGCAGGATTACGAGTTTCGAGCGGTGGTAAGGAAGATGAACTACCTCACCTGCGCAATGGCAGTGTTAGTGCACACTGCGCCCAACTCTAAATGCTCCCTCAAGGAGCAACCCGCGGTCACCCAGCTCCACCTACACCGCGAGGTGCGGCGAGCTCCACGCCTCGGCCCTACATCCTGCCCTCACGAAGGGGAGGTATAGGCGAGGGCCCCCACTCGATCGGACTTTTGGACACAGGCTAGCAAGATCCACCGGAAGGTGGAAGTTACTAACCTGTGGACGGGGTGCACCAGGTTTCCCCAACTAATCCCAAATCCCCAAATGGAGAGATGAAATTAGTTGGGCTTACCCAACGTGAAGGTAGTCCGATCATCGCACCCCAACCTAACCTAACCTAACCTAACCTAACCTAACCTAACCTTTTTTTTTTTTTTTTTTTTTTTTGTCGCTGGGAAAAATGCGTTACGCATCCCCCCCTTGGGGGATTGGGGGGGTATGTGGGACTCCCCGGCCCGGAGAGGACCGGTATACCCACTAAACAACCCAGCGGCACTCCGGCATCGCCTATGTGGAAGGGGACTGGGAGACCGGCGAAGCCTTAACGTCCAGCCCCCCGCCGACGACCGCCCGCCTTTACAGCGGGGCCTGCACGCCCCCCCCTGCAGGGGGGGGTGGCCGGGTAAGACCGGGAGTGCTCGGCCATTTCCGCCCGGCGGGGTGGTGAATATGTGCAATGCGGGAGAAGGCGCCCCCGCGCCTGTCACCCGCTATTCACCACCACGGGGCAGACGACTATAATCGCCGTCGTCTCCTGCCCCTTCTCCGCCTGCGCAGCGGCGCCGCAAGAGGGTCTTCCTCCCGCGCGCGCTCCGCCGCCTCCTTTTGGGACATCACGTCCTCACAGAAGGAGGCGACCGCTGCCCATGCCCCCTCGCTTCCCAGCATGGAGTTGACCAAGTTGGGAAGCGAGAGGTCCGGTCCGACCACCGCTACCAAGCCGCGGCGCGGCTCGGACCACGACGGGCACAGCTCGAGGGTGTGCTGCGCCGTGTCCTCCGCCGCACCACAGTCGTGGCACGACGGGTCCTCTTCCCTCCCGATTCGGTGCAGGTACGATCCGAAGCATCCATGCCCGGACAATACCTGCACCAGACGGAACGAGAGGAAGCCGTGGGGCCGCTCGAGCCAATCTCGCAGGACTGGCCCGAGCGCGTCCAGCGTCCGCCGGCCGAAAACGGCAGAGGCGAGGTCCTCCGTCCAGTGTTGGACGATCGCGTCCCTCACCTGCTGTCGGACGGCCTCCCGCTCTTCCGGGGCGGGGCGCTCCCCGAGTGCCCTTTGCCCCGCTGTCCACTCGTATACTCTGGCGAGCACCCACGCCTCTAGCTCCCAAGGAGGGGTGCCCGCCAGAGCACAGGCCGCCGCGAAGCTTACCGAGCGGTAGGCCCTCGCCACCCGCTGCGCGATGGCCCTTTGGGGCCTGCGGATCGCGGCGGCGTTCTCCCTCCTTTGGAGGGAGTCCGCCCAGATGGGAGCCCCGTAGAGGGCCATGCTCTTGAGGATGCCGGCATACAACCGCCGGCATCGCGCTTTGGGCCCCCCCAGGTTGGGGAGGAGCCACGACAGCGCGCCCGCGACCTTCAGCAGGCGCTTCGACAGCTCGCTGAAGTGCGGGCCGAAGCGCCACCTGCTGTCGAGCACTAGGCCCAGATATTTCATCTGGGTCTTGAGCTCGACCCTGACGCCCTCCACGACGATGTGGGCGTCGGTGGGGATGCGCTGCCGAGGCCCGTGGAAGAACACGGCCTCGGTCTTGTGCAGCGCCACCCCCAAACCAAGCCGGCGAATCCTTCCCGCGACCAAGGATCCGCCAGCAGAGGCCAGGCTCGCCGCCTCCCTAACCTAACCTAACCTAACCTAACCTAACCTAATTTTTAAAGTTTTTGCCTACCGCTATGTATGATGTTGCTTAATCTACCTAGTTGATTATTTTTATTGTTAAATATATATGAGTATTAGGAGGTATTTCACCTTTTTGGGTTCTACTTTTTGGGTTCCACTTTTTGGGCTCAACTTTTTGGGCTCAACTTTTTGGGCTCAACTTTTTGGGCTCAACTTTTTGGGCTCAACTTTTTGGGCTCAACTTTTTGGGCTCAACTTTTTGGGTTTAAGTTATTGAGTTGAAGATAAATTACAACAATTACGATTTTGTCTATTTTATTATGAAAAACGCTCATATCCCATACATTTGTATGGAAATATTGTCAACTTGAAAAATCTAACCCGTCCTTAAAATCTACATTTATTATCCTAGAGGGATAAAATTGGTGTCAAACGACGGGTATTGAACGAAAATTTTAGGTGAGGCATATACTGAGTTCATAAAGGAATTAAAAGTCGAGAAAATTAAAAAAAACCCCAAAAAAAAAAAAAATGTATGGGAGGTACCCCAAGGGGTGCCGATAGAACCCCAAATGGGGGTATAGGAAGAAAGACCAGGTCAAATAACCCCCCGATACCGAGTTTGAAACCGATCTCCCGACGCGAGTACCCTTAACCCTATTCCAATTTTTAAAGTTTTTGCCTACCGCTATGTATGATGTTGCTTAATCTACCTAGTTGATTATTTTTATTGTTAAATATATATGAGTATTAGGAGGTATTTCACCTTTTTGGGTTCTACTTTTTGGGTTCCACTTTTTGGGTTCCACTTTTTGGGCTCAACTTTTTGGGCTCAACTTTTTGGGCTCAACTTTTTGGGCTCAACTTTTTGGGCTCAACTTTTTGGGCTCAACTTTTTGGGCTCAACTTTTTGGGTTTAAGTTATTGAGTTGAAGATAAATTACAACAATTACGATTTTGTCTATTTTATTATGAAAAACGCTCATATCCCATACATTTGTATGGAAATATTGTCAACTTGAAAAATCTAACCCGGCCTTAAAATCTACATTTATTATCCTAGAGGGATAAAATTGGTGTCAAACGACGGGTATTGAACGAAAATTTTAGGTGAGGCATATACTGAGTTCATAAAGGAATTAAAAGTAGAGAAAATTAAAAAAAACCCAAAAAAAAAAAAAAATGTATGGGAGTGTATGTAAGTTTTTGCCTACCGCTATGTATGATGTTGCTTAATCTACCTAGTTGATTATTTTTATTGTTAAATATATACGAGTATTAGGAGGTATTTCACCTTTTTGGGTTCTACTTTTTGGGTTCCACTTTTTGGGCTCAACTTTTTGGGCTCAACTTTTTGGGCTCAACTTTTTGGGCTCAACTTTTTGGGCTCAACTTTTTGGGCTCAACTTTTTGGGCTCAACTTTTTGGGCTCAATTTTTTGGGCTCAACTTTTTGGGCTCAACTTTTTGGGCTCAACTTTTTGGGTTTAAGTTATTGAGTTGAAGATAAATTACAACAATTACGATTTTGTCTATTTTATTATGAAAAACGCTTATATCCCATACATTTGTATGGAAATATTGTCAAATTGAAAAATCTAACCCGGCCTTAAAATCTACATTTATTATCCTAGAGGGATAAAATTGGTGTCAAACGACGGGTATTGAACGAAAATTTTAGGTGAAGCATATACGGAGTTCATAAAGGAATTAAAAGGCGAGAAAATTAAAAAAAACCCCAAAAAAAAAAAAATGTATGGGAGGTACCCCAAGGGGTGCCGATAGAACCCCAAAAGGGGGTATAGGAAGAAAGACCAGGTCAAATAACTCCCCGATACCGAGTTTGAAACCGATCTCCCGACGCGAGTACCCTTAACCTAACCTAACCTAACCTAACCAATTTTTAAAGTTTTTGCCTACCGCTATGTATGATGTTGCTTAAATATACATTAAGGTGTATGACCGCACGAGGATAAATAATATTGTCTTGATGAGTCAATCGAGGTCAATCCTTCAGGACTTCCCCTAACTAAAAACCGGTATTTGCACCTTATTGCAGTTAGTATAAGGTTTATTTCTGTTTGAAAACATTATGATTTTTAAAAGTCTATTCTCTATTCGTCATAGATAAGGCGGTTTCGGTATTTTATTAGTGGAGATAATTATTTTGATTGCATACGTGTTTCAATTTCAAATAACTCAATCAGATGTATTCAAAAATCTATATCTAGGTATTGTTAGTGCACCAGAAATAAATAAATAACACGATTTAATATAAGTGAAAATGATCAAATCTTTTACAGCAAAGCGATGGATCTTCGAAATTTTTAACATTTAGGTGGCATAGGGCCGCAGACCTATTTTTATCCCGGAGAAATCTCAAGCCAGTAGTCTGCTTCTAAAAATTTGTCTTTACATTGGTTTACGACCATTTAACTATACGCCTGATGTGTTTGATAATTGTATACATTTCGTTATAGGTAAAGTTTACATTGTTATCTCTAAGTATTTTGCAAAAATCGTTCACATTGCTTGCAAGTGTAATAAATTGTAAATACATATTTTTTTTCTGCAATCGTATTTCTTACGTGTTTGTTTTGGTATCTGAGGAATGTGTAATATGTAAATACATGTTTATAGGTACCTACCCTACCTATATTTGTTGTTAGCTTGTAGCCTGTAGTAGGTATAGATATTAGGTAAATGACTTATGTACCTGAACATGGAGTAACTATAATTGGGCCGTTCAGAGAATGCGTTCCTGACACCTGTCAGTTAGTCACGACTAGTGATGGGCGCAACATAACACTGAGTTCGTTACCGTTCCTCCAAAATGAACCGCCGCGTTATTTTTAAGATTATTATCGGAAATAAATTGGCGGTATCATTTAAAATTTATATTTTAGTTATTTAACCAAAAAAGGGTAAAATGGATATAATAACATTGGTTTATTTATTCTTTGTTACAATCTGTATTTATATGCAATAAAGTACATTGAATTGAATGTGCGTACAGAATATTAAAAAGACTCCGATTCGCTTGAGGAGGTGGTGTCTTCATCATCATCTTCGCCTACATGTATAACATTCTTAAAAAGAAAAACAAAACGTGTTATTTTATAAATTATAACTGTTTACGATACTATTATTGCCTGTTATTGTTAGCACAGCACTACAAATTTAATATAAAGCGCTGACATAACCTTGTAATAGCGCAGTTAAGATTTAGAAAAATATTGTTTACCAAGTTATTTGACACTCAGTTTGGCACAAAATTATAACAATAATTGATTATTGATATAATATTGTTGTTTTAATGCTCATCAATTGTTAAAACGGTAAACAACCAGCAATAATATTTTTATCGTAACTGCAACGCCATTACAAAGTTACGTCGTCAGTTCAATCGCGACGTGTCAGGAACGCATTCTCTGAACGGCCGAATTATAGTAACACATATTTTTTTACGGATGGGTTTAGAATATCGAAGCCAAAATTAACAAATAAGATTACAAATTAAAATCACCTATTCCATTCAGGAAGTTCAACAAGAATTTTTTCGTAAATTTCTAAAAGACGTGTAACAAATGTGGTTTGTTTTGATTGCCATTTTGGTATATTAATAAATCACCATCATACTCATCGAATTATCCGTCATCATAATTGTAAAAACATTGTAAATACTACACAAAGTGTTTTAGCAATTTACCAGTTCCAAAAAACTATGTTTTTTATTTTTTAAATTGACACCCATATTTTGCGTAGTGATGCAAAATATAAAGTTAACTGTATCACCTGACCGCAGTGACCCTAAGATAAGTCCCTCACTACAAGCTATTATACCTACCGCAGATATCGAGGATTCCCCTGGTACTGGTACGTTTCACACATTGTTTATTAATACATACACTTACACACATACTTACATAATTGCAATGCAATCGCACGCAGAAAAAACGTACACAACGACTATTTAAACCAGAGTTCCCGATGCGTTCCATCATTCAATCCCGAGACTTCGATCTCTTTGCATAAAAATAGTAAAAACTTCTTTCTCTAAAAACTGTTCTAAAAAGTTTCAATATGCTGAAGTTGGCAGTATTTGTGGCGTTTGTGGTGCTCTGTGCTGAAACAAAGAGGTTTGATAGGTGCGGGCTGGTGAGAGAGCTGCGGCGACAAGGCTTCCCAGAGGATAAGATGAGAGACTGTGAGTATTATTTTCTTTTTAAGATAGTTTTACGTAGGTACATATTATAGTTGTATGTTATTTTATTATTTATCTCTAGTATATTATATATTACCTAAGTGAAAATATTCGTGTGGTTAGTAAATTCACAACATTTTAACAGAATATTTACTAGATATCTAAATATATAGAACTCAAAGGTGACTGACTGATTGTCTGACTGACTGACTGACTGATATAGTGATCTATCAACGCACAGCCCAAACCACTGGACGAATTGGGCTAAAATTTGGAATTAAGGTAGATGTTATGACGTAGGCATCCGCTAAAAAAGGATTTTTGGAAATGCCACTTTTAAAGGGGTGATATAGGGGATGCAAGTTTTACTTCTTAATGCGAGCGAATCCGCGAGCACCCACTAGTTGACTATAAAAGTCGGTACATTCTGAGCATTTCTTTTGATATTTGTAACGTGTAATCTAAATATATAGAACTCAAAGGTGACTGACTGGTTGACTGACTGACTGACTGACTGATATAGTGATCTATCGACGCACAGCCCAAACCACTGGACGGATTGGGCTGAAATTTGGAATTAAGGTACCTAGATGTTATGACGTAGGCATCCGCTAAAAAAGGATTTTTGGAAATGCCACTTTTAAAGGGGTGAAATAGGGGATGCAAGACTTCTTAATGCGAGTGAATCCGCGAGCACCCACTAGTTTCTACTTGACAGAAAAATGTATCGCATTTTCTTTAAATTTCTTTCTTATGACTATTATCCTCCTCAGGTATGTTAACAATCTATACTAAACAAATGTTGATGGTTCTCCTCCTTCCAGGGGTCTGCCTAGTAGAGCACGAGAGCTCCCGCGACACCGCCAAAACAAACACCAACAGGAACGGCTCCAAGGACTATGGACTCTTCCAGATTAATGACAAGTACTGGTGCTCCAACACTGGCTCGCCTGGGAAGGACTGCAATGTTAAATGTGCTGGTAAGTACCTCGAACATTTAGTACAGCGCCATCTAGCGCCTCCTATATCATTCACAACGAAATAGGTCTGTGGTCTGTAGACAAATTTGAGAACGGGTTTTAAATGAACAAAAACTGGTTCGGTTCGAACAAAATTAGGGTGCTAAACAAAAATTACTCCGTCGCCGTATAAATTTTCAATTTGTTCCGTAAAAAAATTTTCAAATCATATCACGAAATCAGCAAAACAACGTATTCAAAGCCGCGGAATGCGCACACTCGCTAGTAATTTTTTTTTTACGTGAAATAGATTTACATTTGACTACAGTCTCTCTGCCTGTCAGGTATATCTTAATTAATTTTTAATGTACTACTTAGCAACAGTTTGCTAAAATGCAGATTTATATTCATTAACGATTAAAAAATGGAGTTAGAATCAAAATTAACAAATCATCATCATCATCCTCAGACCTGCTAACGGACGACATCACGAAGGCTGCCAAGTGTGCGCTGAAGGTATACAAGCGGCACCAGTTCCAAGCCTGGTACGGGTGGAAGAACCACTGCCAGCGCCCTGGAGCCCTGCCTGACATCAGCTCCTGCTAGAACCACAGGGGAGGAGTCGGATAAGACACTTAGGTCTTTAAAGCACACCAAAAAGAAAAGAAAACAAAATGATTTATTGTAGCAAATAATAAACAAATGAGTAAAAACAAGTAATACATAAATCAACTTAAATATTATGATGCATATTTGCCACAAAACAACCAATGACATACCTACTAATGAAAGATATTTAAAAAGTACCATTTAATGCACATTGGGCGGCCTTATCGCCTTAGGCAGACAGAAGGTGTAGTTAGTTAAGTTTAGTTTAAGTACTAGCTGTATTGTTTCCACCATTACCTTCTCGGCGTGTTGTACCGTTTTGTAATAAAAGTATCTCAATTATGAAATTGACCTTTTTATGCTCTCCGATAAATTTTTGCGATAACCTGATGAACCTAGCTAGAATTATATTTAGTTTACACTTCCACTAACACTTACCTACTCGTAGGTATTTGCTCGAAGTAGTAAGAAGTTCATGTATTTTTTTCTATTTTTTTTAATAATAAAATAATAATAAATATTTCGGGACATTGCACACAGCGCCATCTAGCCCCACACTAAGCAAACGCTTGTGTCGTGGGTACTAGATAACGGATATAATACTTATATACTTTTCTTTTGTAAATACATACTTATTATACATACAAACAACCAGACTCAACACAAGAAATTATACCTTTTTAAAATGCATAAATACTTGTGTCAGGCGGGAATCGAACCCGCAACCCCTAGATTAGAAGGCAGAGCCACTACCAACTAAGCTAACAGGCCAGTCGACCTATATACATAAAAAAAACAGGGGAAGAAACACTAAACATACCTCCTACTTGTAACTACAACGAAAAAAGTTAGTAAGTAGTATATGTATTTTATATTCTTTCATGCCGTCATATTAATAAGTGAGTTTCTTTTATCGACGTTGTTTGTTAATCCTTGCCTTTTTTCTTCTTCTTTTTCTTTTCTTCTGTTAGTAAACGTATTTATATTCAGCTTCCACTAGTTTATCAGGTATATCTTTACTTTAAGTGTAAAATACCAAATAGCCATAGCCACATTCGTGACTCTGTAACAATCTGTAACTATGGAAGGAGAGCGGGTTGGAAACTCAACTTCCTTTACAGCGCTGATGACGGACATCCGCTGATATATATGGAAGTTGTAGTGAGCACGTATACGTATCTTAGACATACATGGATGAAGAGGGATGAGCTACATATGAAGCTGTAAAAGTGTGGATTGACGTGTCTGTGTCTATCTAGAATACCTATATAATTATTGTTTTGTTCTAATATATCAAGTCTTATGATTTCGTTCAACTCAGTCCGTCTGATTTCAAGACGCGGTTTAAATATTAGTCCAGGACTTTGAAAATAAAAAGTCGGTTCTTTTTGTTCAAACATTATATTATATAAACGCAAATGTCAACTTCAAGTTGGAACGTTGATTTTTTATTAGTTACGTTTTGACAGTTTGATTATTATGACAGTAGGCAGACAAATTTCGAACAGCAAAAACAGACTGCATATTTTCAAAGTTCTGGACTAATAGTTAAACCACGTTTTGTATAAGGCCCAAAAAGTTTTGCGCGTCCCCAAAGTTCAAGGCTTTGTGGAATCTTCAGTGCAGTAAGTTACACCGAGTTCTAATTCACATAATGTAAATCCGTGCTCAAACTTCAAACTAGGTATGTACAAGTCAGGTACACATATGCGTGTTCAAAGCTCGGAGTTTTTTACATTAAGTACTTGTCAAGTACTAAGTGCGCTAGTGGTGGGCCGTTCTTGGTTACTTAGTAATTAATGACTGCAAGTTTGCAACAATAACTGTTTTATTTTTTCTTTATGTAAGATATCAATAGATTCTTCATTTCGCATTCGTAGTTTAGGCAAGCGCTCGGTGATGACTAGGTATTGATAAAATGTGGGAACTATCTAAACTGTGGTTGTACCAAAGCCTTTTGATATTATTAGCAAAAATATAACGCATTTAATACCTACTAGTAGGTATATACGTTGTTAACCCTTACAATAAATTTTTCGTCCACCAACTCAAGGAGTCAATGCTATAATACAGGAGGAGAATAATATCCTACTTTCCATGCGTGTTTAACGCTTTGACTGCTCTGCCCTCATAACTCAAAATGCAGTAATCGACATTTTTGGGATTTTTACTTTTTTGCAAAAATGGCATCCTATGAGGCAAATCTATGCCTAAAAAAATTAATATCATAATATGATAAAAATATGTTATATTTTTTAATTGTAAACTTGTTTTTTACTCTGTGAAAAACGCAGTACTTGCACAAAAACATTGCTTATGCTAACGCAATCTGCAGTAATCGACGTGTGCTAGGACAAATTGCAGTACTTGCGTCGATTACTGCATTTTTCTTTAGCATAACATTGTATGGCAACGAAAGTATACTAAAACCAAACGCAGTATTCTACTATATAATATGAGAAATACCTAATGGATTTCCTGAAAATTCCATAACCAATAAAAGAAAATTAGGTACAATAAAAATAGGTGACATTATACCCCGTAACAGAACCCGTTCTAGGAAAAAAATCCTGTAAATTAATAATCAATTGATCTGCGAGAGCATGGAGAGATTGAAAGAAAACTAATACATACCTATATGTTTGGTTCTTATATAATATTATAACATTTTTATTAAATAACTAGGTTTTTATAGAGCTATAATATTGAGTTTTAGCAAAAATACTGTTTTTTGTTCACGTCGTAAACCTTTTTCCTTGCCTGTCTTTTCAAAACAGTATTTGTTCTTCTAATCTAGGGGTGCGGGTTCTATTCCCGCTTAACACAAGTAATTATGCATATTAAAATTTGTAATTACTTGTGTTGAGTCTGGTCGTTTCTATGTAGGTATAATAAGTACTTATGTATTTACAAAAAAAAGTATATATGTAGGTATGTATTATTTATCCGTTATCGAGTACCCATGATACAAGCGTAAGCTTAGTATGGGGCATGATGGCGCTGAGTGATATGTCTTGATAATATTTATTTATTTATTTTAGGCATATTTACTTTAGTCACAAACAAACTTAAAAGTCTAAATTTAACAAACAAGTTCAAACTTAACAATAAACAACATAAATTAACAGCAAAAACAATAAAATTAATAATGCGACTGTACCTACCACGGGATGTGCGCGGGGTGTCGTATGTACACGGGGAACGGAAAGCGACTGGAGAGCCAATCAGCGCTCCGCACGCCCGCCCTTCATTCCGCTAGCCCTATTCCCCTAGTACTTTATTTTGTACCTCTGCGCAATAACGGTCACCGCTAGAGTTAGTTGCGCAGTTTATACATGGCTGTTTTTTTTTCAAATTGCTATTATGATTTCGCAGGCGCGCTATAAGATCGCTTTTTCTAGTACTTATTTAATGTGTGACTCAAACAAGGTACTTGACATAATTTATTATATTATACGATACGCTCTTAACCGACTTGGCATTCCATGAATCTCACAACATTTCGCGCTAGAAATACTGAGCAAGTCTTATTTTTTTATTCGATTTATTTTACATGACATGACCGAAATCGCAGTTCGCCACAGCCGGTCATGTAAAAAAATTTGTTAGCGCGCGTATGTTGGCATCTCTGAGATCGCCTGATTTGATTTGACGTCACGACGTAAATATTGTCATTGATTTATTTTTGTTCGCAATTCACGACGAAAACAATAATTTCACGAGCCAAAGTTTTGCGTAAAAGCGTGCGTATCGAGTGGCGCGATCGTGCGATGCGGCGAAGGGGCTCGCCTCGCCGTCACGTCAGTAGCGCGCCAGACGTCGCGGGAGCGAGCACCCTCAGTAGCAGTGTTCATCGGAACTTACTCGTACAGCCGCCGGAGTATTGTCAGTGGTGACTATTGTTCGTAGCAGTGTTTATTTACGTGCGTGATAAGAGCGGGCGTGATATTGTCGTGTCAGTGCGAGCGCAGAGTGCGGCGCCATGTCGGGCGGAGGGCAGTGGCGCGTGCTGCGCCACTACCTGTCCCTCAGCAACCTGCACGCGGAGGCTGAGAAGCTGGTGCAGCGCGTGCGGCCCGCGGGGCTCGCCGGCCCTCCGGAACAGTCCCTCGCGCAGCACTGGGAGAGTGAGTTCATCCTGAACGTAGAATTTAAAACGTTACACAAACATTTGATTGTTGTTTTATTAAAGTGCATAAAGTTCATAAGTAGATATGATATAGGTGATGCCAAGATGAATAAATATTATGGTTAATGATCTAGAAATGTTATCAATTTAATTTTTTAAACTCTGTTAATTAAGTTATCTTTAAGGTAAGAAATAAAAAATATCCTATTCTAAGTAGGCACACAAATTATTATTAATTATTATAATAATTATTAATTATTATAATAATTTTTATTATTATTTCTTATATCATATAACGTTTATGGACTTTAAATGTAAGGTATTGCATTCGTACAAGTCGCGCCTGAAACACTATCGGATCATGTCGCTCTCCAAGCGCCGTGAAATCGCTGACATTGTAACTCTCTTCAAGTGTATCAATGGTTACACAGATTCACCCGAAACATTGAATAAGTTGTCACTTAGAGTTCCGAGAACCGGAAGCACTTTAATAAACCGCGACACATTTGTTTTGCCCAAATTCAGGACAAATCTACTAAGGCATTCACCGGTTTACAGAATGTGTAAATCATACAATAAAATTAAAGACGATATCGATATATTCTTAAAATCGTCTTTATTTTCTTTCAAAAAGTCAGTTACAAAAATCATTAAGTAGTTTGCTATAAATTTATTATTTTATTTGTATAAGTTAGTGTCAATGGGATTATTATTATAGAATCATTATTAATTTTTGTTTGTTGTATGTTTTGGTTATCTTATTATGATTATTATTTTTTTTATAAGCTTAGATAGGTATATAGTTATAATAATATGCATGGTGTACTCTTTATTTATGTAATTTTTGTTTCTTAATTGTTTAAAGTAGCATGTAATATATGTATTCATTTGTAAGTAATTATCTTAAAATTGTAAGTTAGGTCTACATCTAGAGGGCATTAAGTGCTAGTATTTTTTTTTTCTATTCAATAAGTTTGTTATGTGTGTTTTAACTTAGTGCCTGTTTTGCAGACTATAAATAAATAAATAAATAAATTATTGCTAATATTAGATTTATAGTTTAGTGCAGCATTTTAGTATTACTACGTACTTACTAGTTCACAACAACTCCACAATTACAATTATATACAGTTATATAAAATGTATTACCAATGTTGTACTGCACACTTGCTTTCTTTGGTGGAATGACACAAACATATAATGTAAGTAATATTTTTTGTACTTCAGAGCTGGTGCGTGGAGTGGAGGCGGCCATGTCGGTGCGGCTAGTGGAGGAGAGCAAGCAGGTGGAAAAGGAGGGGGCACCCGCTCCCCTCGCCGAGGCAGAGGAGCCTGTGCCGGCCAGCAAGCCGGCAGACAAGCTGGAGGAAGCTCCCGCGGAGCAGCAGCAGGCCAGCTCCGAGCTCAGTGTGGAGGGCCTGCTGCAGGGCCTGCGCCGCAAGAAGGACCTGGCCCTTGGGAACATCTCTCAGCCCACATGGAAGGACCAGAAGCCCCTCGTTAACAAGGTGTGTGTCTGCAATCATACTCTCTACAGTCTATACATCATCTTTGTATGTAGGTTATTTATCATAGCGAGATTATGATGCCAAACTCACAGTGACTCACAGTGAATGAGACTTGTGCCAAATTGTACTGAGATAAGAAGTGATATGCAGATAGTGTGCCCCCAATACATGCCCTCAACACGAGCCAGGGGGCGCCACAGGGTGAGAGGGAGTTTGTGCAGCTACCTACCTCTGTTGTGGGTTGTAGTTATTTTAAATGTTGTATTCTATTCCAAGTAGGATCCCAAGGGTTACATTGGCAACTTTTTTATACCGGCTAACAAAGCCTCTGGAATGTACTAGTGTTGCTATTAAAGAAAAAAAACCCAAGCTGTTCATATAGATGAAGTGAGTGACTTGCTCATTATCACATTGATTTATGACCATTACATACATACATATACCACCTAATTAGTGAAGAAAATAATAGATGCTCTTGTAGTACTTGTTCACTTTAGTTATTTGTCTTTTTCCTGACAATTGCACTGTTATGAGCTATGACCAAGATAAAAAAGTAATCTGTAATAAAGGATTTTGTAACAATAAATTGTGATACATAATGTAACTTAATGTAGGTACCTACTTAATTTTTTGAAGTCTATTTCAAGTACATCTTGTATACCTAGTATTTGATGTCAGCTAGCTTGTGTGTGTTGGAGTGGTGCTCGCGCTACGAGGTCGATGTAGTGTGTCATACACTCACTGTGGCCTCCACTCCTTTACCACTACGCCCCATTCATACAACAATCACACCCTACATGTTGGCAGCCGCTGCACTGCTGGTGGTACACAACATGTTGTTGGTAAACAACAAGCACATGCTGTTAACGGCCGCTTGTTTGTGCAACTTTACGACGCAACTTTATTCATCTGCGTCGTTCCCCGCGTACACATCGTCATGTAAATAGCTGACCTATTTTGCTCCAGTTTTTTAAAACATTACTATACACACCAGCAAGAGGCCCACGCCGTGCCAATAGTGTAGTGTTTGTCTATTTATACAACTAGACATTACTCAGATTGAGGCTTGTCACTAATTTCTGTGGCACTAATTAATTACACTTACTCAGATTAAAGTTAGTCATGCACATAGTACTTTGATATTGTGTTCATGTGCCCCCCTGCCGCTGCAGCCCCAGTGAAACAAAGCAGACTGAGTGACTAGGTATATAATAGTGTAAACATTATTTATCAGCAACATGTCACGTTCTGTGTTTCAGGCAAGCTGTTTGTTACCGTTGTATCTGTTTACTGAGATGACGCGAACACGGCGACAGTTACATAACGACACAACTCTCTACTCTTATCTGTACGCAAATACGCACTTGTGTATTAGCAAGATGCATGAATGTTATCTGATTATGATCAATGCTGCTGGCACATTCAATGAGAAGCCTATGCCCAGCAGTGGGATAGAGAATCTGTGGATGATGATGAATGTTATATATTTCTCAACATATGAGTTCTAAATACACACTATTTCTTGCCAACTATAATTATGATGAGTGAAATATCTTAAGAAACTGTCGCTGCTTCTAGTATTTCCTGTAGTTGTGTGTAGTGGTAGACACTAAGGTGGTGTGGTGATTGCAGTCGTCGATCCACTCGCGCACCGCGTACGTGATCTCCGCGCTGGCGAGCGCGCAGTCGAGCGCGTGCCGCGCCAAGCGCGCCGCCGACTTCGTGCACCACATCCACCAGTACCCCGAGGCACGGGACTACGCCATCAAGGTACACCACTCGCATAGCATTGTTACAAACTCAAAGTTGATAATGTAGCGGGCCTGGTAGCCACGTACTGACCGCGCGCGTGTTGCAGGAGGGCGCGGTGCGCGCGCTGCTCCGCGTGCGCGAGACCGCGCGCGGGGAGGAGCCCGAGGAGCAGGAGGTGCGCGGCGTCGTCAACGAGGTCAGTGTCTGACACCCGCCGCGCCACCTGCTGACCACTGATGCAGCTGAGGACTAAAGCTATAAAGTCAATGGCAGCATTATTTTACTATTCATGGATTTTTTGGTTCTATTTCACTGGTTTTTTATTTATTTTTTGTTTATCAAGTCTGTACACTGGACTTGTCAGTACATTACAATTACAAATAAAGCCGCATGTCCTAGTGCCCACAAACACCAATTGCGTTGAAGATAAAACAATAACAATTTGCTAAAATACATACGGTAAGGAAATCTAGTAAGAGAGAGATACACATTTATTTATCAAAACGGCCAAAAGCCAATTACTTTAATTATACAAATACAAATAAATATTTTTTTTATTTATTTATTGTTATAAGTTCAGTTTACGCCCGCGCGAAATATGCCTCTTTTGTGTATACATTATTTTACAGTAATACAACTAAATATAATACTAAAATCTAAAACATTACCAAATTTCTCATCGTTAATGATCACGTTCACATTATATCAAAATTAAGAATAAGCATTATTTTCACAAAAAAATTAAAATAATTGAAGAATGGTAGACCACTTGTCACAAAAAATGCCAGTCACGATTTTGATGAAGGAATGCGTTGAAACCAATCATGGCGCGGCATATTGGGATATTTTTCTGAGCTTCAGTCCGGCGCAGGCCATAATAAAACAACTTACGCCTGCGATTATCTCGATGCCGAACGTAGTTGTCAGGGACGTACAGATTCAGTAGCCTATCAAGCAGATCTGCGCAATCAATGTCATTCAGCACTTTTGCACAAGTTTTTAGTTGGTCAAAAGCACGTCGAGTCTTTAATGAGTCAAACCCCAACTGGCAGATGTAGAGCAAGGTCACAGTTAATGTGTATGTTGTGTGGCGCAGGCGCTGGCGCTGGTGGGGTGGGTGGGCGCGCCGCGCGGGCCCGGGCCCTCCGTGCTGGCGCTGGACGGCGGCGGCATCCGCGGCCTCATCGCCATCTCGGTGCTGCGCCAGCTGGAGCGCCTCACCGGCCGGCCCGTGCGCCAGCTGTTCGACTTCATCGCCGGCGTGTCCACGGGCGCCATCCTGGCCGCCGTGCTGTGCGCGCGCGGCGGTTCGCTGGACGCCGCCGAGCGCCTGTACCGCGAGCTCAGCCGCGACATGTTCGGTAACACGACGCTGCTGGGCGGCACGTCGCGCCTGGTGCTCACGCACTCGTACTACGACACGGCGCAGTGGGAGCGCCTGTTGCGCGACCACCTGGGCGACCTCACGCTGTCGCAGCTCAACCGGCGCGACTGCCCCAAGCTGGCGCTGGTGTCGTGCGTGGTCAACTCGGGCGCGCTGTCTCCCTTCCTGTGGCGCACGTACGCGGCGGGCTGGCGGCGGCGCGGCGCCGTGCGCGGCAGCAGCGCGGCGCGCGTGTGGCAGGCCGTGCGCGCCTCGGCCGCCGCGCCCACCTACTTCGAGGAGTTCACGCTGGGCGGCGACGTGCACCAGGATGGCGGCATCCTGGCCAACAACCCGTGCGGCGTGGCCGTGCACGAGGCGCGTCTGCTGTACGGCGCCGAAGCGCTGGCGCGTGGCACCGTGCTGTCGCTGGGCACGGGCCGGCCGCCCGCCGCGCCCGCCGCCGCCGCCGCGCCAACCTCCTGGCGCGACAAGTTCAACAAGATCCTGGACTCGGCCACGGACACGGAGGGCGTGCACGTGTTGCTCAACGACCTGCTGCCGCCGGGCGCCTACTTCCGCTTCAACCCGCCGCTGCTGCAGCCCTGCTCCATGGACGAGGTGGACCCGCGCAAGCTGCAGGCCATGCTCACCGACACCGACGAGTACATCCGGTGCGTGCCGCCCGCTCTCGCATCGTACATCATCACCGAGCGAGCGCTCAGTAGATGATGGTTCCGTTGTTTGTTCGCAGACGCAACCAGCACAAGTTCGAGCAGGCGGCGGCGCGGCTGGTGCGGGAGCGCGGGCTGCTGCAGCGCGCCGGGGACGCGCTCCACCACCGCGCGCTGCTGCTCGGCCTGTCCGCGCACTACTGACGCGCGCGGGCTGGCCGCCGGGCGCCTACTTCCGCTTCAACCCGCCGCTGCTGCAGCCCTGCTCCATGGACGAGGTGGACCCGCGCAAGCTGCAGGCCATGCTCACCGACACCGACGAGTACATCCGGTGCGTGCCGCCCGCTCTCGCATCGTACATCATCACCGAGCGAGCGCTCAGTAGATGATGGTTCCGTTGTTTGTTCGCAGACGCAACCAGCACAAGTTCGAGCAGGCGGCGGCGCGGCTGGTGCGGGAGCGCGGGCTGCTGCAGCGCGCCGGGGACGCGCTCCACCACCGCGCGCTGCTGCTCGGCCTGTCCGCGCACTACTGACGCGCGCGGGCTGCTGCAGCGCGCCGGGGACGCGCTCCACCACCGCGCGCTGCTGCTCGGCCTGTCCGCGCACTACTGACGCGCGCGGGCTGCTGCAGCGCGCCGGGGACGCGCTCCACCACCGCGCGCTGCTGCTCGGCCTGTCCGCGCACTACTGACGCGCGCGGGCTGCTGCAGCGCGCCGGGGACGCGCTCCACCACCGCGCGCTGCTGCTCGGCCTGTCCGCGCACTACTGACGCGCGCGGGCTGCTGCAGCGCGCCGGGGACGCGCTCCACCACCGCGCGCTGCTGCTCGGCCTGTCCGCGCACTACTGACGCGCGCGGGCTGCTGCAGCGCGCCGGGGACGCGCTCCACCACCGCGCGTTGCTGCTCGGCCTGTCCGCGCACTACTGACGCGCGCGGGCTGCTGCAGCGCGCCGGGGACGCGCTCCACCACCGCGCGCTGCTGCTCGGCCTGTCCGCGCACTACTGACGCGCGCGGGCTGCTGCAGCGCGCCGGGGACGCGCTCCACCACCGCGCGTTGCTGCTCGGCCTGTCCGCGCACTACTGACGCGCGCGGGCTGCTGCAGCGCGCCGGGGACGCGCTCCACCACCGCGCGCTGCTGCTCGGCCTGTCCGCGCACTACTGACGCGCGCGGGCTGCTGCAGCGCGCCGGGGACGCGCTCCACCACCGCGCGCTGCTGCTCGGCCTGTCCGCGCACTACTGACGCGCGCGGGCTGCTGCAGCGCGCCGGGGACGCGCTCCGCCACCGCGAAATTACGCTGCGATAGTTTGACTTTTGATTGACTTGATTAGTTTTGAACTTAGTAAAAATAATAAAATAAACATAATCCCGGGATTCTCTCAATCTCCTGGGCATAAGCCTGGGATTAGAATAAGTTGAATTAAAAGGGCAAAAAAAAAATTAAAGGCTCAGGATCCTGGGATTAGAATAAGTTGAATTTTTCGAGTATCGAGTTTGTGAAAAGTAAAATGAATAATTTGCCAGGACGGTGTGTAAGTGACTTGCCAAACGTATCCGCTATGCAGCTCTGATCCTGGAATGTAGCTATGATCATGGTTGGAGGTATTGCTGTGGAGCCCCTGTATGTATGTATGAATACAGTAGTATCTAGTCACGACGGTCGCGCGACCTGAGTCCGGTCGCCGCAGAGTCGCGACCGGACTGTATGTGCCGCGCGGCGCCGCGTAACATCACATGTATGTTGCAATCATTGTTGTAAACTTTCATATTATACTTACGTTATGTTCGGACGAACGCGCCTTGGCCTTAATTATGTTTAATTAGAAGCTACTTATTATGATAGTGATTAATTAATGAATGTCTGTAATATAGAGCGCAGCCAGGGCCGCGCGCATGTATAGCTCGTAGATACCTAGACTAGTCTCGGAGCTATCAAATAGCTCGTTTTTAAGCATATTTTGTATAGCTTTTATATTATACGTTTACCTAAATGTGATATAATTATATTTAAGTAAATAAACTAATATAATAAACTAATATACATCATTATCGACTGATTATATTTTCGTACCGCTTGGCTTCGAAACTTTTGGTCCGTGGGGTAAAAGCACGAAGTCTTTTATAAAAAAATTAAATAAAATGTTGATTGACATCACTAGAGACAAGAACGCTGGCTGGTTCCTTGCGCAAAGGATTTCTATAGCAATCCAGCGTGGGAATGCAGCCAGCGTTCTTGGCTCCATACCACATGTAGATTGTTTAAATTTAGTTTAGATGTAAATACTCTTTTTTAGTTCTATTAGTGTTAATATGTATAAACTAATTAATTATGAATTTGCTGCCTTTTGTTCAACATTATCCTCTTGTATCCTAAACTCTGGGTCAGGTTCAGTGTTGGTCCGTTACCGTGCGCCTGCGCAGTCCGTCAGCCGCCAGCGGAGTGGCGAGCGAGCGAGACAGCACGAGGCGCCGCGAGTCACGGACCTACTTTCACTGCCATCTACGTAACAACACAAACACTAACACAAGCTCTTCGGGATTATATTGAACGATATAGGTATGAAGCGTTCACTCAGCGGCTTAACCATCATTTTAGTATTTTTAGGTTTGCTCTCGTTTCCTACAATTCGCCCGATATGTAATAAATAAGCTACGTTGCACTAATAAATTTTGTATATCACAACAATGAACTAGGTAATCCTTACGAATAAAATAAAATATATAAAATAGCAGACCACTTTTTAATGGATAGTGGGTACATATTCCATGCTCAGTATGTAGGTTCAACACAACCTAATGTTAACCCTTAATAAGGCCAGGGGATATTATTTCCCACCACGACTACATTCAAAAATATGGTCTTTTTTACATGACAGGTAATTAATAGAATGAACGCAATTAAATATACTACTTTAGAGAAAATTTAGAATTTTTAACTGGCAACACTTTTTCAAAACATGCTACCTGGTGCTGATATGTCAATGTCAAACTTCAGTGGCGTGAAAAAGTGAGCGGATAACGGTCGATTTTGGGGTACTTCTGAGAAAAAACTTCAAATTGTTCTACAAAAAATCTTGTAAGTAGATTATATTTTTATCTTATGTAAAATAACTATTTTGGAGTTGTTTTTTATTGCTTCTAAAGGTAAAATATTGAACCATAGCCCCGAAATCTTCGAGAGAAAAAGTGGGAAAATAATTCCCTTTGCCCGATTGAGTTATATAGTTTCTCTCTATTATATATATAAAAAATTTCAACAGACATATAATTCATAGTCATACGAATAGGGACATAACTGTGAAATTTGAACGTAAGCTTTTCAGGGGATATTTATGTGACACTTAATTGTTATAATTTGTTACTAGGAGTCAAACGCCATGAATAAGAAAAAACAGCCAAGGCAGCAGGAGATAGAAGAAGTTGTTGGCAACCGTACCTAATGAGATCCGCTTGCTCAATGTTGGTATACATCTTCCGGAAGAAGGTAATAGTTACAAAAGATGTCGATTTTGTAGCACAAAAAAAGAAGAAAAAAGAACAAAAATATTGTGCATGTCACATGTCAAGTTGCACTATGTGCAAAGAAATGTTTTAAAATGTTTCATGAGGCTTCTCCTCAGGAGTAGTTACTTATAATAAAATGTGAAACACTTCATACCGATTTTTATTTAGCATGTATGACAATATTTATGTAAATAAAATAAAAGGTCATTTACCGACTTCTTTATGGGTAAGGCCGCCAAAATTGTCAAATATTTCACAAAAGTAACACAACAGATTTTGTGTTACCGTTACACAAATGTAACCCAAAAGTAACACATTTTTTGGGTAAAGGTGGTTTCATAATGGTTAAATAAATAACCTAAAATAATACAAGATATTTTTTTAGATTGGACGTGCAGTGCTATTGGAGTAAAAAATGCGATTTTTAAACAATGTACTTGCGTACCTTTAATCAATGAAAATTGAAAAAAATACAATAAAAACATACCTAACACAAATCACATAATTATCAAAGCACGAGTTAACAAAATAAAAAGTCTCCTGAGTTCTTTTATTGTTGGAAGAATTGTTTCTAAATATCTACCAATCTTATGAAATTTTGACAATAATTGTGAGACAATTCGACTAAGAAAAAATCAAAATGAAATAGGTATTG
Source organism: Macaria notata (assembly GCA_927399415.1). Classification (NCBI taxonomy): domain Eukaryota; kingdom Metazoa; phylum Arthropoda; class Insecta; order Lepidoptera; family Geometridae; genus Macaria; species Macaria notata. Next base: position 68,936 of record OV656742.1, read on the forward strand.
CACCTATTCTATGGCATTAACGAAAACCCCCTAAATCTAATACTTATACCTAATTAAATTGTTTTTAAGTCGTTATTGTTATTACAAAATCAAATAAAAGAAACACTAAATATAACCTTAAAGGGCCACTACTAAACTTACTAAAGCCTCATGGTTCGCAAAATAAATACAATCATGTAGGTACATTGTTCCAGATTAAGATTTTATTTCAATAAAAGAAAACAAATTGACCGCTGGATTACATTAGTAAAACAAACTAAATAAGTTCGGTGCTAAAGAGCGTTTCGTGCCAGTTTAAATTGCACTTGGAAGGTTTTCATTATTAAAAAGTAGGTATGTAAGTGCTGCGTTTGTCATACCAACAGAACCACACTCAGATACATTACTTTCAAAAATCAGTCTAAATACCACTATGCATGCTGCCTTATAGATCGACTGTGTTACGTAACACATACTTTTGTGTTACAAAAACACAAATGTAATACAAAAGTGACACAAATGTAACACAAGCGTAATACAAATGCAACACAAAAGATAAATTTTTACAACAATTTTAGGTTATATTTCGGTTATTTATTACAATTAGGCACTAATGGGCGATTTTAAGTAAACTTTTGACCTCATCGCCAACAAATATAATACAATAACATCAAAATATCTGTTTCTTATCTCATAAATCACATTAAATCTATTATTTTCCAGACAAACAATAACGTGACGCGCACTTTAGAGCTCCTTCACTGGCGAAACAAAATGGCCATCTGTTTTATTTTATTTTGTAGATGATAAGTGTTGCCATATTAATACTGCGTTTTGCACTTTGGCTCTATAAATAGTAGATTTTGTGTAAAAGTTCGTCACACAAATAAATCATAACACAAAAGCAAAAGCCATTGTTTTATTTTAAAATATCGTTAAATCAAGTCAATTCAAGGATTTTCGCAACAATATTATTATTATAGCAGGGGACTACCATCTAATTCTTCGACGGTATACATATAACTCAGATATGTTCTACAATTTATTGAATATTTTAACTATAAGATGCTGCAAAAAAAAAACGACAAAAATGTCACACAAAATGATTGACAGTTTTGGCGGCCTTACCCTTATATAAAAAAAATACAAAAGTGATAATCGAAGCCAGGAGGAATACTAGTACCTACCTATCTGAATAACAACTAAACTATGGCAAGTACACACATACGTAAACAGGCAACGGGAATTATTTTCCCACTTCCGAGACATACAATCACCCGTAATCAGGCAAGGGGAATTTATTTCCCACCCAAAAAAAGGGGGGAAATAACAATCACCCCCCCTTCGTAATAGTTTTTTTAGATTCTGCAGTTCAAATTTACCCTATTTGGACTCGAACTTTCTGTCTAGCTCTTACACAGGCTCGCGCCTTATTAAGGGTTAGCAACAAATATGATGAGTATCGCAACTCGATGCCACACCGCGCCGGTCACAACTCGAAGGACACGAGTAGGTAGGTATAGTGTAATAGGTTTTGTAGAAATACACATTGTGGTTGTATGGGTCAAGTCACATCAACATGCTGGCGGCGCTTTCTCTTCCACCTCCGGGGTGGGGGGAGGCGCGGGCGGGAGGCAGTCTGCGAGCGAGCGCGCGCGGAGCAGCACCACTCCGGGACACTGAGAAGTGAGACATGGCCGCCTTCAAGTACCTCTTACTACTGGTGCGTACTGTGATGTGTAGTGTACTCGTATCTACTAGTGCAGTCCAGTGTACTTTATCGGAGGACAGATCGTCCGTGAAAGACCGCGGCGCCCACCATGATGGGCTTGCTCCACATATCTCCCTCCAATGGTTTGCAGGGCAGTTATGTTCCTCAGTGATGAGGAATATGATTCGGGTAGTCAAATTCCAGCAGTTTTTTAAAAGGGGTAATAGTGTTGTTTGGTGTTGGGGCAGTAATTAGTGGCTACGTGATGTAACGCAAGAAGCAACGGTGGCTCACTACCATGACACAACAGTGGTGGTTGTCGTGATAGATAATAAAAACATAGCTTTGTGGTCCTAACTCGGTCAATACTCCCTATGAGTATTATAAAAAAATGTACTTTGCTTCAGACATTACTTAAAAACTAACATAACTCATAATAATGTTCCTCATTAATACATTGTATCCAGTGGAGAAAGTAATAAATGGTAATGACCTACTGATATGATTCCGCAAACGCCTACGTCAGAGATGATAGCGTCTCGCACAACAAACGCATGGGATGTAATCAAACATCTCGTCAGGCGTTACCTATCTGACATGCCGAAGAACAGTAAATGAACATAGTGAAGTGAATTTATCAGAGTAGGTACTTAGGTAGTACTTTAGTTTCAACCTACGGAAAAGTGCAAGTTTCATCAAAATCGCTTCGGTAATGATTGAGATTTAGCTGATTATATGAAGACAACACCATTGAACCACAACATAGGACTTAGGATATTTCAAGTAATCATGTATGGATGCGTGTGTAAGGAGAGCAGAGTCGTGCAGTGTGTGTGTGTGTTGCAGACGGTCGCGCTGGCGGGGCTGACGGCGGGCACGGTTCAGCCGCGCGCACCCAACTTCCAGTACTTCGAGCGGTGAGTACAGTGCTCCCGCAGCACAGGTACTCCCAGCGCGGGCATGCGGTGACATGTTGTGCTTGTTGCAGCCCCAACTACCGGTACCCGTACTACGACAGCTCGGGCAAGGGCAAGCTGCTGTACGGGTACGGCGGGCCCGAGCTCTACCAGTACCGCTCCTACTCGCCGCTCGAGGGCATCCACTGACAATGGGGGCGCCCACTATGACGGGACATCTAGACTACACTTATGTATATTAGTTAATACCTACTTAGGTAATCCTAAGGGAATATATGTATTAAAATAAGGTAATTTTTTGATAATAAATTCAGTACATTTTAAAACATTGCAATGTTATTTATGTCCCTGTAAGATAGGATGCACACCTGTGTGAACTCACTACAGTACTGTAATGATTAATGATGTATTATAGCTCGGGTGATGACGCAGAGCGCGCTGCTTCACCTTGTATTCTCAGTGAGGTCAATCACAAGTCACATATTGATATTTGCTTTACAACTAGCTTTGTGTTCCGAGCACATAAACAGATCTACACACATCACATTTCGACCGAGCCTGGCAAGCATCCAACCACTACACTTGATGTTAATTATTTGTTTGCTGGAGGATTGTGAACAAACTGTGAAGTAGGAAGCCAAGTTAGACAGTCGATGCCTCACTTATAGCTAGTGTTAGTCGTTCTCTGCTCTCTTACCAACCACATTATTACATTGTCACATCAATTTTAATTACCTCGAGAACGTGTGTGTAATCATCAGTTTTGTGTATTTATCTGTGTACTGTAAGTGTTTGTGAACACAAGCAGCCTATCACTGCATGATGTGGTGTGTGCGCGTGGTGGTGTGGTGGTGGCTGGCGGGCGCGCTGGCAGCCTCCTCCAGCTTCTGGCGGCCGCTGGTGGACCCCCGCGTGCTCGGGTACAAGGTGGACGCCGCCTTCGAGCCCGGCGCGGCGCAGCGGGCGCGGGCGCAGTACGAGCGCGCGTACGGACCTCGCGGGGCCCGCCTGGTGGCCGCGCTCGGCGCCGGCGGACCTGCCGAGCTGACCGCGCCGCAGGAACAGGTACAGATCCTAGGTGTATACTATTTCTCTCACATAGCATGTGTATTTTACCTTAATTTTGTGTAGGAGTGAATAAATAATAATAAGTAATTAATATACCAGCATGTTATACAATGGACAGATGTCCTACTGAGTATCAATGTGGATGCCATGATGTCAGCAAGTAGTCAATCAACTTTTATTGCACACAACCAAGCCTGCACTGACAATAGAACATTGAACGATAATTCCAAGTGACATACTTTATATTTGCAGATGTATGGAGATGTGAAGCTGTACTACACATACCCGGGAGCTTACAATGAGCAAGCATAGAATAAAATCACAACATTGTGACTTACATTTATTTAACTTATTTCCTTAACCTAAGTGTGTATGAGTGCAGACGCGTCTTGGCTTCATGTCGCGGCCGCCTGGCGCCGGGTGGGCGCCACTATATCCTGCGTTTCTGCGTGGAGATGTAGAGGACGTTGTTCCCGCGCAGGAAGGCGTCCCCGTACTTGTTCTTGAGCTGGCCGTTCACGTACTCCTCTGTCTGCTCCAGCGCGATGTTCATGTACCCGTCCAGGCACGCCAGTACGCCTGCAACCACATACGCGCTGTAGGCGCTCGTTTGTACGGCGATACACACCAATATAACCTCTTAAACTCACACTTAATAATTCATTTATCGCAACTTATAATATTAGTCAACCTCATAGAATTTGATACATCTATCGAACCGTCCTAAAATAAAAATAAAAACGCCTTAAATTTCTTGCTTACAAGTTAAAACAGAGTTATAATCTTACCTCTGTAATCGACGCCGCTGTTAAGTTTTACAACGACAGGACGTCCGTGAATTTGTTGGATGAATGAAGACAACGCTTCTTTACGGCTCATTTTATTTGATTAAATTAACCTTAAAGTTATATTTTTGATTCGGTGATTTCAACCAACCAACAAAACTTCACTACCAATATGAACAAAACAAACAACCACAGAGAAATTAACCACTATATAGCGTTATACTCGGAGGATATATCACAATGGAGTGAGCCATAGAGACGTTGCCGCTCTTACGTCTGTGTGTAAAGCACTTAAGTGTGTCTATGTCTTTCCTTCAGAATGAAGCTACGAGTAAAAGAGATAGCAAATTTACATGCTGGCAACGCCGCACCGTGTCTTTTTATGACCGACTAGTAGACCAAAACATTGCGTTTGTGCTTTAGAATTTTAAAGAATATCAAGTGATTTTACGGTGTTACAGATTTGTTTAAAGTTAAATGTAAAACTATGTCGTGCTCAGCAGTGTCATGTTCATCAAGAACTACAAAAGGAGGTGTAAAAGACCCGGATTTATCATTTCATTAGTAAGTTGGTGACAATGTTTAAGTCATTGTAAATGCTAAATTGATGATGTTTTTAGCCAAAATGCTATTGTACCATCATATTAACAATCTAGTTTATATACATCCATGTGATTTGGGTCAAGATAATGTCTAAAACTGTCTTAAAACAGCAAAAGTGTTAAAAGATAATTTAAGCATCAATTCTAGTGATGTCCGTACCATAGATTTTAGTTTTATCGATATATCGATAAAAGATATATCTTTTAATCTTGATAAAATTGTGCCTAAGTACATGTAATGTACCTAATGTCATAACTAAATGTAAGACGTAATCTTGCAGCTTATGGATTCCTCTAAACTTCAAAATATTTTCCGATGTTTAAATACACATGTCCTAGATTTTAGCTTATTAGAAGATCATAAACTTCTTTTAATGAAATCGATATGTGACAAATATTTTCAGCTCCGCATACATTTCGTGATGAAAAATGCTGTCACTGAAACCAGTGTCAGAAACATGTACACACAATTAATACTGTTTAAGGGTCATTAGCCGTCATATTAATAACTCAAAATAATGCCAGATTACCTACCTTTTAAGCCAGATTGCCAGATTACCTATCTTATGAAAATAATTAATAAAGAATTCATATAAAAAAACATGCATTTTTATTCACTTCACCAATTTTCCATCGATAGACTCGATGGGAATGTCAAATCACTAGTCACACACACTAATGCAAATCTGTAACTGCACACTAGCAAAAAGTGGCCACGCTCAAAATCTCTATGGCTCCCTCCATTGTGATATTTCCTCCGAGGCGTTATACAAACAACACTTCACTTTGCTCGTCTGACGTTTGATCAGAGCCTGTCACGATTTGACACTGACATCATTTTAATTAAGAAAATTAAATAACCTAATTTAACTTTTTTGGCATCACATCTGTCCAGACTACAATAAGGATAATATTTATTACCTAAGTACATACAGTGTTGCCATATATACAGATTTATCTGTATTGGTACAGATTTTTGGCTCAGATACAGATGCCAGATTTCACTTTAGCTTTATACAGATTTTTAAATTCAAATTTCGCGCACAAGACTGTGATGGAAAATTACATTATACGACTCTCAAAGATAAGTAAAGATAGTTTAAGCCTTATTATGCCTACCCCACTCCAGTGCAACAGTAGAAAGAATATTTTCTTCAATTAATCTGCTAAAAACGAAAACTCGCAACCATTTAGGTACAGACACTATGGAAGGATTACTCTTGACCAAACAATTATTAAAAAACGAGCCATGTTTCAAGCTAATGTTAGTAAAAATATGATTAATAAAATGAATAAAAGTATGTATCAACAATAAATATGTTTTTCACTTGTCTACTACTTTATAAAAAGTTTAATTACCTAATACAGATTTTAGCTCTTTTGTCGTATACAGATATTCAGACTTAGCGATTCAGTTTTCGAGGTTTAAGATATGGCAACACTGAGTACATTATATTAGGTTGTGTTGTAACCTTGTAACAGACACTAAAAATTAAAGCACCTACTACGTGTCAACTTGTCTATGAATTAATTACCGTTAACATATAGACCTTACCTTTAACATACAGACAATATTGTTAAATAATAACATATTGTTGTTTGTTACCTATACACTACACCATATATTAGTATTCTACTTTTTGTGACACTCTGTCTTCATTATGTCAATTATTTATTAATATTTACTTCTGTCTGGGCAAAGAGCCGTGGTACCTATACCTATATTTCTAGTGTATTAAGCTAGTGTGTTTAATTTGTCTGTATTTTATGGATTATGTGTAATAATGTAGAGAATACAATAAAGAATTTATTTATTTAATTTTATTCTTGATTTTAATGATTGGTTCAGTTATGCTCTCATAACACAATTAACATTTTACACAAGTTCAACTCACAAAATATATACCTACAAAGACAACTGAAGATATATTATACCAAATTTGTACTGAAGGACTATTAGTTTTAGGATATATTGATTAAAAACCAGTCATTTTGGTAGAATAACTTAATTTTAATGAATACTTATTCTAACAATACCATACATTACACCTTAAGCTTAAACTCAGTGCACTGCATGTTCTTAGAAAGATTATCCCTAATGCTTGTCAGTGTAAAGGAGTACTATGTCCTATCCTTGGGTTCCATGGAGGTCCATATGTACCCGGAGTAGTTGTGCAGCGCCGCCTCGGTGGGGGGGAAGGGGGTGTTGGTGGCCTTGTAGTAGTCACAGGGGGCGTGCATCACAAACTCCATGTACTCCAGCTTGCGCGGGAGCTCCTCTTCCGGACCTGCAACCATCACATGTTACTGGACTCATTGCTACTTACAGACATACTTCATTTAATACAAAAACAATAATAATACAACAATAATACTTTCTAAAAATCCTTGAACAATCTAAACTTAGCAGTCATGTTTGGTAGCCTAAATAGGATTTATCTTAAGCAATTTTAGCCAATATTTTATCCCATACATACTGGTAGAATATATGACCGTTTTTTGAGAAGTCTGTTAGATACTGGATACTGGGTATGATTCATCTAGCTTATTTACTTAAGTGCTGGCTGTGTGCCAACTGTAACCTTGAAAGTTTGTGAATTCAATAGATAAGTTGACCTGATGTGATGATATTTAAGTGTGAACATTGGATACCTATGATGTATGTGGCGGGGTCGAAGCACTGCTCGGGCGGAGGGCTGGCCTTGGTGGGCAGCAGCCAGGTGACCACTGCACTCTTCTCACAGTACTGGTCTGTCAGGAACCCCCGGATCTGTGCATAGTATGTGCCTCCATCCATATCCAGCATGGACACTATGTCTCCCACTTGCATGTAGCTGCCCTGCAATACACACACACACATACAACTACTCATCTAAAACCTCCTCCAGTTTTATTACAAGCCATTACAAATCAGAGGTATGGAACAAAAAGGGTGCCTAGTAGGAGAATGGATGTGTTTTCAGAGTTAAGTTAAATCAATTCTTAGAAGCATTTTCTTATATTGAACACACTTACTTGTTTCTGAGATTAAATTCTTATTGAAAACATCAGTATTAGGTATAGCATTATATTATGATAAAATCCCACTAGTCTTATTGCATCATCTAGTAAATTCTATATTCTAATAGCTAGGAAGAGACGGCCGTCGACGGAACCGCGTTTAGAATATATTGTAGCGAGTGAAGTCGACCTTATCTACCTTATAAAATATAGAATCACTGGAGACGACGGTGGCGGTGGCAGTGGGCGCCTTGAGCGGCAGCCGCTTGAACATGGAGCGCCGGCCGCGGCCGCGGGGAGCTGCAGGCCCGGGCCGGGCCGCGGGCGCGGCGCGGGCTGTCGGTTGAGCGCCTGGCCGGGGCTTGTAGCGCGTGGCGCGGGTGCTCTTTCGCGTGCCCTTGCCGGTGGCCCGCGCGGGCGTGGGCTCCCCCTCCTCCTCGCCCTCGCTCTTGGCCTCCGCCTTGGCCTCCTTACTGACGGTGTTAGCCAGGTAACACTCGTTGCATATCTGTCCACTCTCTTGGTTCCTCCACAGCAACGAGTCGTTGCTGCTGCATTGAATACAAACGGGCTTGGGCATCTTGTTAATAGGTGACTACTCAAATAAGTAGATACATTAACTCAAATCTTTCTCATTTGAGAAATTAAATATTGGTTGTACTGACTGACTAGTGACTGAGAAGAGCTGCACAAAATACAAACAAGTTACAATTACAATACAATGCAATACAAGCGTCAATCTCAATACCAAACAATACTTTTACCCTTACCAATACAAACTATGATGACTTTGACGTAAGCGACAGTTTGACAGAAGACAAGCCAGTAGTGTAGCTCTTTTAACCGATGATTTTATGTAGCGCCACCTGTTGTCAAGTAGAATTACTTCAATATTATTTTAATATCTCAAGATGGCGTTACTTGAACTTTCTAAAGCACCGATCATAAATTTTAATATTACTTTACGTCTATCTTGGTACCTACCTAGAATAATATACCCACATATATATATTATATAGAGCATTTTATTCTTATTTACAAAAATAACTAACTAATATTTACATATATTCCACAACACAAGTATATACAAAAATTACTTGAATATACAGAAAAACTTATAAAAAACAGATATTTACAAAAAGTTCAGCACACCGTCCATGTTGTCACTGTGCGGCAGGTTCCCAGGATGCTGGCAGTATTTCCTCTTTGAATGCAGACTCAATCGTTGAGAAAAATAGCTGCCAGCCCTGAGATCTGTGGCAAGGACCAAACGTTTGCTAATATATATATATTGTATATAATAACTATTCAAAATGGAAATAAATATTGACTGCCCTGTTAGCTTAGTTGGTAGTGGCTCTGCCTTCTAAAATAGGGGTGCGGGTTCCATTCCCATAAAACAAGTAATTATGAATTTTAAAATTTGTAATTACGTGTGTTGAGTCTGGTCGTTTCTATGTATAACTAGCTGCTCTGCCCGGCTTCGCACGGTTACACGTTACATACCTAAAAACCGTCCACTTAAAACACTATCTGTTAAAAAAAAACACATCAATCCCGTTGCGTAGTTTTGGAGATCGAAGAATGTAAGGGCCGCCCGTACACCGCCTGTATGTTATGGTATAAAAATTTTTTTTTGCTTCAAATTTTTCTCGCCTTAAAAACCATCCTTGAACTTCAACGAACATTTAAAAAAAGAATTGGCCGAATCGGTCCAGGCGTTGTTGAGTTATGCGCTTACCAACACATTTTGCGATTCATTTTTATATATAAGAAGATAAGTATATATTTACGAAAGAAGAGTATATATTATGTTTTATATCCGTTATCTAGTAGGCACCCATGATACAAGCGTAAGCTTAGTGAGCTAGTGGCGCTGTGATATATCCTGAAATATAAATATAAAAAAAACTTTGTTTTACGTTTGGAGACTACGGTCTAAAGCCTAGTATTTTAGAAGGCATCAGTGGGGATATATTATAAAGGTTACACATTTTAGTATACGTACGAGGCTGTATCTGTATAGTATCATCTGTAAAATTATCATAACGGCGCCGTTATAAGGATTTAGGTGCAGTATCAGTGCCTAAAACCTTGCGTTAGTTTGCATGGCGTGCTAGTAGCGCAGCGCAGTATGTCAAGTGGCGCCGCCTGGCAGGATTTATTGTATCAGTCGGATTACAGCCGCGGCGCACCACACGCCCGTTTGTTAAACTAATTGTCGATTTCATTAATTCCTATTGTCACGGCTTGTAATCGAACTGAAACATTTGGTATTCATTGGAGATTTATTCTACGAGCCTTTATTGCATGCCTGTAATGTTTTTGTGTACTATCACTATGTGCTAAAATATAGAATATCATTGGCTAAAATAAGGATCAATTTGTTAACCTTTGAAACTGTTCTGTTGCACAGTAAATGTAATGTAGGTTTCTTGTAGGCAACGCGCTACAACTTGGACAACAGCAGCTGTCCTTGAGATCAGGCGAGCTGTAAACAAACGTAAGCCTAATAAATAAAATTTATATCAAAAAAATCAAAAACCGACTTCAAGTGTCACTAAAAAGTTAATAAATAATTTGTTTTCATTTATGCGATTTCAAATTGAGAATTGGGAGTAAAGAATCTATCAAATTATTGAAACTTACACTCCTATTCTCATTGAAATCCGTAATATTTGTTGTCGGCGCCAGTCACTCACTGGGTAAACAAGATCGATGCTTGTCGAAGTCGCAGTTCCAGTCCGCTTTGGATTTGTTCCTAACTTATCCTGATAGGTTTTGTTACGACTGGCACCGACTCCAAATATTTTTTTTTATTTATTGTTATAAGTTCACTAAACTAAAAATGTACTAATACTAACTTAAAATAATAATATAGCTAAACTTACGGACGTACATTTCCTTCTAAAAGTGAACCTAACATACATAGGTAATATTAAATCTACCAAATAATAAATACCCTAATTTCTATGCATGCAATACAAATTCAAATATGTATATACATACGTATTATATTATCTAACATAAGGAACAAACATTATAAGTACAATTAAAAATAACAAATTAAGTAGTAATTTACCCCTAATCTAATACAACACATACCTAACTCAACAGTAGAAAACATAATAATATTATTATATACTAGCTGTGCCAGCGACTTTATCCGCGTGGAATAATTATTTTGGGCAATAATTCTTTGAATTTTGAACCGTTTTCGCAGCGGACGCAACGGAAACCCTCAAAGATGAATAATTTTCCCCGTTTTTTTTCCACATTTTCCATTGTTTATTCGCTCCTATTAGTTGTAGCGTGATGTTACATAGCCTAGAGCCTTCCTCGATAAATGGTCTATTCAACACAAAAATAATTTTTCAGTTCGCACCAGTAGTTCCTGAGATTATCGCGTTCAAACCAACAAACTCTTCAGCTTTATAATATTAGTATAGATAATAAAATTATTATTATTATATTACATAGTATTTAATTGATACCTACGTAGGTATCTTGATTTTGTACCTACCTACCGTAGTAGACCGCACTACCTACCAGAGATGTATAAGATACCCTACACAAAGTATCTGAAATACAAGATGCAAGATACTTTAAAAAAAAGTATTTCAGATCCAAATACAAATACTTTTCTAAAAAAGTATCTGAAATACAAGATACAAAATACCTATCTTTCAAATACTTTTTAAAGATAAAATACTTTTGCAGGAAAACAACATTTTATTTTAACTGCCAAGTTCAAAGAAAAATGTAGTAAATTTTTACAAATCTTCGAAAATGTTATAAATTGAATTTGTTTATATTTTTTTATATAAGTATATAATATTGTTTTATTTCAACATAACATGACTAGCTCTCTGAACATCAATAAATTGCTATAATGAACAAAGCAATATAGATTAATTCACATGTTAAAGAAAGACTAAAAAATGCTAAATGCTATAATTATTACCATGGTGAAACATTTAACAAGTTTTTAGCACAATAAAGTAAATATTGTTTTAGTTCATTATTTGAGTATTATAAAGCGATGAATCTAAATTAAAATGTATTAAGTACATAATGCCCTAGGTACATTTTCCTTTTGGACAATTTAAACAGTAACATACATATTCAACTAAATGTAAATGTCTAAGATATATTTCTTAATATTTATATTTTAGTTGAGATTTTCACAAAAGTAATTTTTCATACATTTTGTCACTCATTTTCCGTCTATGAGGCCTCATGATTATGCCCCCAAAGGAAAAGAGTCGCTCCACAGGGGCAGAGCTGGGCAAACAGGTGTTGTATTTTAGTAATATATTTTATATCGTAGGATAAACATATAAGCTTTTAAAATTTGCATCTTTATTGTTCAGGTACTGGAGTGTCTCTAAATCACTAGTGCTGCCTGTGTTTTCGCCACCAGCTATAGAGGAATCAGAGTCCTCTAGGAACATTATAATAAGATTCATCTTTTGACTTTTTTTATATCACCTTCAACATTGTTTAAAGCCTCTAATTTTGGTTTTCAGGTCGATTGATCTTTCTAGTTTCAGACAGGACAAGTTCTTTTACATATTCCTTTCGCGCTTTTGGTACCCATTTCAGTTTAAACATTGGATGGGACACTGAGGCTAATATGGAACCAGCAACGAGAATCGTTTGCTGCTGGTTAACTGGTGCAACTGAAAAAACCAGTGACCATGTGTGGCAGAATTCTGCCATTTTGACCGAATCGAGGGTGAAATTTCGAGTTTGGCAGACACTGTCGAGGAATTAGAAAATGGGCAGAATTTGGCCAAATCGAGATGTATCATCTCGATCATCATGCAATTAAAAATTATAGGGAAAAAACTACTTTTATCACACTACTAACATTATGTACTCTGTGTTATTACACGCTACTTGGTTAGAAGTGATTTTATCGCACTGGCAACATTGAGCTATAATGTACTTACGTACGTAAGTACATTATAGCTCAATGACTGGCAACTCATCTTTGGCAGCCAGTTTTGAGGTCAAATGTCGGGGATTCCCCGGATGTATCTCATTTTTCAAAATAGTTCATAATGGATATTTCCCCACTTATCTGTTACTTAACGTATGTTTTACTAATATGGAACTTATAATATTTACCATAAAGTATAATTTGATTATTTTAAAAAATAATTATGACTTTTTGTTACTGTTGATCTGTTGATAACTGCTGTTGTGATTTTTGATTTTTGACTTCAGCGACCGGTGCACTTATCAGGCGGAGACATAGTAGATAAGAATACATAGTAGAGAAAGAAGTAGATAGTAGAGAAAGATAGTGTTGCCATCTGTCATTTGGTTTTCGGCAATATTGACAAAATGTTTGGACGACGTTTGGTTGGTGGCTTGTAGTTAAATTTATTTTAGCAAAAGTATCTTGGGGAAAAAAGTATCTTCAAAATACTAAGATACCTGGAAAATGTATCTAGATATAAGATACAAGATAAAATATACAAAAAGTATTTCAAATACAAGATATAAATACGTATTTTGTATCTTGTATCTGTATTTCAGATACTTTGATCTAAGATACTTCACATCTCTGCTACCTACATGTGATATAGGTAAGTAGGTACCTACCTATGTATAATAGTATAACCCATACTTTCATATGTCGAAATAGTCTGGTGGCGGGGTACAGCACATGGCTAATTAAAAGTTGTTCCGGCGCCTGCGAGACTGGCAGACTCCTTTATACAAGTTATAACGATGCTTTCCGGACAAGTTTTAACAACGTCCCGCCGCCGCGACACTGCGAGTGCGGGCCGCCTCGCGTAGAGGGCTTTACTGCGACTCTATTATACTCGAATGTAACGAGGGATGTACTTACATTAATTGCAGATTATCTGGGATTATCTGGGAGCACGGTAGTGCCCCCGCCAAGTCGAGCGCGAAGCAAACACTGCCGTACTACCTATATTATCCTTTACTGGAACCATTTCGCCGCATTTTCAGGCCCCTGTTTGAAAACCTCTGGATGAGACTAGAACGCTGAAATTTTCGTCATCTGGTAAACTACATGGACACACTTGAAATCCAAAATTTCAAGTCGGTAGAACATTTAGTTCCGAAGCGACGAGAAAGCAAAGTTTCGCATATATGACACTCACTCATGATCATCAAAATAGAACTTGTACTTCCCATAAACTCAGAGTGCTAAAATTTGGTACATAGTTAGGGTTTAATGGCCACATAAAGGAAAAACTACAAAAACTAGGATAATAGATAATCGATGATTAGAAAACACAAGAGCCCAGCCAAACTATTAGAGATATCGCCATATACCGCCTTTACAAAAAATATTCAACTTGGTGGGCCGCTGCATTTGATGTCATAAATCGAAGGTCAGAAGTATCTAATAAAGAACCCTCGGCTGGTCTCAGCCTTATTAGAGATATAGAAATGCCCCCTTCTACTATTGGTACGTAAAAAATCGAGTGTCATTGCAAAAATCCAGCGTAGTGAGACACATCTATAAATTTCTATCAGTACCTAATTATCATTTTTAATCAGTAATGAATGTATCAGTGATCTATAAATACATCAATAAGCCCACGTCTCTACAAAAAGAAGTGAAATCCCACGAAATACATTCTGTAAACAACGAGCCAGGTCGCAGTAAAGAACCTTAGACTTGGCACGACCTTGTCTAGATTTCGTAACTTTTTAGAGATAAACAAGCAGCTCCATCGAGACTTGGCTAATTTTTTACAGAATGTTTTTGGTGGGATGTGTCTTTCTCGTACACCTGTGTTACTTTGGCTGGACGATATTAGAAACATCTGGGCAAGCAAGAATAACGCAAGACTGGGGTTATTGGTGTAGCAGGAAGGAGGCTTACGCCCAGCGGTGGATTTTAATGAGCTGATGATATCTATTCATAGGTCATCCTAGGGATTATTGTTATAAGGGCTCTAAATAAAATCCATAGGCATAGTGAAAAATGTATAATTAGCGATGTTGTGTACCTCGAGGTGAATAAATAAACATCCATTCTATTAAAGCTGTTTGTCACATTCTATGCAACTCGAGTCGTCTATTAGTCCTCCACACACACGCATTTAGTAGGTACACGTAAGGTACAAGTCCTCCATATATACAATACATTAAATTCCCACATCAGAAGCCTAGCTTACATTAGAGTAAAACTTATTTATATTTATATATTTACAACAATAATTAAGTACAAATTCGTGCGTCAGGAATGTGTTCGTTATGTAAATAAATAGGTGAGTATTTATAAATGTATGATTAGGTACAATGTTGCAGTCGCATCACTTTGACCACTTATAGGGGATCAATAGTCCCGACAGTGCGGAACAAGCGGGGCTCAGCGCGCACGGGTGGTGGTCGCTGGAGAGGCGTCAGTTGCAGACGTGCAGGTCGGTGGTGAGCAGGCAGGTGTCGCAGGACACGCGGCAGCACCAGTGGAAGGTGCAGCGGCACTGCTGGCGCGTGACGGCGCGCACGGTGGAGTGGCCGCGGCCGCAGCACAGCGCGCCGCAGCCGTCCTCCCCCGCCGAGCTGCGGTTGCAGGCGCGGCCGCGCGTGCCCGGCGTGGCGGCAGCCGCGTCCGCCTCGCAATACGAGGGGCTGGCGGCCAGGAACACCAGCTCGGAGCGGCGTGGGGCCCGGCCCCCGCGCGCACGTCGCAGCACCAGCGCGCCGCCCGGCGGCGCCTCCGCCGCCACGAGACGCGCGCGCAGGTACTTGTCCCGCAGGGCGCGCGCCACGCGCCCCAGCGGCGGCAGCGCGCGCCAGCACGTGCGCACAGAGCACGAGCCCGACACGCCGTGGCACTTGCACTCCACGCGCACCAGCTCCTTCACCATCTGTCAGGCAGACACACACGCATGTAGGCACGGCTCGCAGATCTCTCCCTGCCAGCACTGCCCGCTGCCGCCGGCCGCTCACTCCTGACGCCGTCACTCAGCCAGCGGCAGCACACGTGATACCTGCCACTATAATATATATGTGAGTTACAATGCTGCTGACAAACGGTTGGGGCTGGATCCATTCGGGTCCAGCTTGGCTTCGTTGAGGCGGCGGCTGAGCAGCGAGTTCTTTGTTTGATTTGTGTGTTATTGTTGTTAAGTATAAAATTGTATAGTATATTCTGTTTTAAGTAAGATAAGTTAAGTTTGTGAGTATGTGTATTGTTGATGTAGGTGTAGTGTGTTTGTGTTCATAGTTTTATGTATATATATTGTGTTGTTACCCGTGTTGTCCTTTAATTGGATTTGTGTTTATATTATTATTT
Source organism: Macaria notata (assembly GCA_927399415.1). NCBI lineage: Eukaryota > Metazoa > Arthropoda > Insecta > Lepidoptera > Geometridae > Macaria > Macaria notata. Next base: position 85,291 of record OV656742.1, read on the forward strand.
ACTATTGTGTGTCTGTGTCCGTTGGACAACTTATAATTAAATAAATAAATAAATAGAGTACACACGCTGCACTTTACTTAATCTCTCTACTTATGCAGATCGCTGTTGAATAATATCCTACATTGCGAAGGGTATCTATTTGCTTAAGGGGGTTTGCTTAGTGTGGGGCTAGATGGCGCTGTGTGCAATGTCCCGGAATATTTATTTATTTATTTTTTGTTTATTTTTATATGTTAAGTACGGCAAACTGTTTTAGTAGGTGCGCTGGTCCGGCGTCGCGCCGCGGGTCGGTGTAGCAGCCTCGTAGGTCGAGGCTCGTTGACCCGGCGGCGACCGCGTCGGCTGTAGCACACCTCCCAGTTTGCTTTTTGCGTGTAGGGAGCACGTGGAGGAGCCGCCCGCGTACGGCTAGCTAGTATGTTACCTAGGCGCCTATCGAGGACTGCGGTGGATCATCGGGGAGTAACGAAAACACAGACGTTCGAATCACTATCGTCACTGTATTGTCTTATCGATCACAAATAACATCCTTATATTAAATATATTACTAGAGCGAGAGTTTGCGGCGCGTGCGTTCGCTCCGGAGGCGTAGCGAGAAGAAGGAGAGGAGAGCTGTGAGTGGGCGGACCCAGTGTGGCGCGTGGTGACCGAAAGAACGGATCTCAATTTGACGTTCGTGCCCACTAGACCGCTGCCGGCCGCTCACAGCTCATATGCCGCGAAACATAGGCCGTACATTATAATTGTGGTGGTTGTGCATTAAAACCGCCACACTGTCTACAATTAAACAGTTCACGACCAGTTGTAGCTTAATCGAGCATTTCTGTAGGTATATTCACTTATTGTAGAAACATAAATATTAACAAAATAAATAAAAGGAAGAGCAAGTAAATTCATTGTTTTGACAACATTATCAACACAATAAATGGGATAGTAATGCAGCGCCGCTGCAGGCGAGTGTGTGTGTGTGTGGTGACATTATGCATGTGTGTCTGGAATGAGACGGTGCTCGTCAGTGGCCAGTGTCTATAGGCACATTTACATGTGTACAACAAAGTACAACACATGAGCCGAAACATATGTACCAAGTCACTTATCCAAATAAACTATAACACTCGCATAAAATTTTAAAACAGGTTAAAATTGTCTAAAATTATCTTATCCCATCATATTTCGTGCATCATTTCTGCGAAGAATGTCCAAATTATCGAGCAGCCTCTATTATAATAAGCAAAAAATGTGGCTCGTTACGAAGGAGCGACCCCGACCATGCCATTACGATAAACATCTAATTTCCATGCGCCGGAGCCGCGCGCGGCGCTGCAGCTGTGGAGCGGGTCACGTAGCGCCCGCAGCACCGCGCCTCCATGTGGAGCGAGCCAGCGCCGCCGCGCCCCGCGGGCTGCACACACCGCACTAAGTACACCTCTAGTGTGCCATCACTGCTCTAATTACGCACCTCCTGCTAATGTTGCAGCTAATCTGGGACTATTACACGAGTACGTGGTGTTTTCTACGTCTGCGTGTTTAATGTGCAGCTAATGATCGGGAGAGCATCCGCTTCACAATTACACAAAAATAAACGTTCGACGTTTTTGGTCGTATCTAGCCACATGTACATAACTACAACCTAGTAGCTACTTATACCATAGCCGTGGGATATTGACGAAACCCTGTATTTGGATTGCATTCTAAGTAGGTATGTTTACTAATCTGCTTTCTTAGCATAATATTACTAAGTATATCAAATTTTACGAGATTTTATATTATAGAACTACTCACTACATCATCAATCATTATAATCATGAAAATCTTGGCATGAGAAGTAACCTTTGAACCGTGGTGTTAATGTAACAGGATATGAGATCGGCCAATCGCTTTCTGTATCTAGAGTTAAATCCGGGGTCTGTTCAGGGCGCGGGGAGTGTCGTCCCGCGCCTGAGCCAGCACCTAGCCGGTGTGAGCCAGCACCTAGCCGGTGTGAGCGTACCTTCCTCCCGAGGCGGTTGTTGTGCAGGTTCATGAGCGCGCGCGCGTCCCGCTCCAGCTCGCGCGCGTCCAGGAAGCGCCGCGCCAGGCGCGCGCCGTACGCCGCGTCCCCGCAGCGCGCGCCCTCCGCGCCCCACTCCCACTGCGCGCCCGCGCCGCGCCTCCTGCAACACAACACCGTGAGTCAGCTGCAGTCACTCACAGCAGCAGCAGCAGCTGTGAGTGAGTGTGTATACTCGCCGGTGCGCGCAGCCGCAGGCGGGCAGCTCCCCTCGCGCGCACGCCGCGCTCAGCGCGTGCGTGACGCCGGCCGACGCCAGCGCGTACGTGAACGCAGCCTCGCGCGTCGCTGCAACACACACAGACCACACTCACTCGATCACTTCCTGCACTAATATTGCAATGAAAACTTTTATCACAAAGCCAATGAATTTCAAAAAGAGGCAAAAAAGTGTGGAGGAATAGATGCGATATCATGACTTAGACACATAATATGTGCCTCCTAAAATAAATACTTTTATCTACACTAATGTTGTAACATTCTACTTATGTTTCCAATACTTGACTTATAATTACTACTGTTATAGCGCAGACAACAAAGCACTCAATTTAAGCAATTTCACATGATGTTATAATATCCACATCGATATCGTAATAGCTCATTATAACATCGAAAAAGCGTGACCAACCTGATTGCAGGGCCAATCAGGTTGGTCGCGCTGCGCTCTCGTTGGTTAGATTTTAATGGCGGCAAAATCACTGTGACAATACACGTACGCGTGAATTTAATGTTTCGCAATGTGTTTTGTTTTTTAAATACAAATTAAAAGTTAAAAATGGATAGCGACGATGATATTTGTACGCCTCCAGATATTCTAGAATTGGCAACAAAAGTAACTCACAATCTTTTGCCAGAAAAATCTAGAAAATTATATGAAAAATTAACTATTGTCAGCTTTTACTCTTGTTGTTTGATTAATTGCATTAGTGAAGATAAAGTAGTGTATGCAACTGCATATAACACGGGTATTAAAACACGAGTGTGAGTTTATGAAACGAGCGCAGCGAGTTTCATAACAGTAACTTCATTATATGACAGTTGCATAAACTACTATTATAGGGCATCAAAAATCTTAAAAAATAGTGCATTATAGTAAATAGATATTTCAGGACACAGAAAATTATCTTTAACATACTCGTAGTTGAACTTACATTACGAATGCCGCAAAGAGCGACGCGGACGTGAGATCTGTTCGATCGCTCGATTTGTTTGCAAGAAGCTAAGCTAAGTAGGCATTACACTCACTTCATCGCGAGTTATGTGAACTTATCGTTGAATTTATTTAATTAGCGATCGCTCCTGAAGTGGCAGCTTTTCAAAATCGTTTTCACATCAAGTGTTGGCGCCACTGAGGAACTATCTGGTTATAAAGGCACGAAACCACAGAACAACGATCGGGCCACATCGCCCCCGCGCGCGTCACAGGGCGACAAGCATGGACTTCAAAGCTCTGTGCACGAAACGCAAACATATAATATTCTGTGTGAAACTATCACTTAAATTCGTTACCAAAAATTGTTGTACTTTTACAACAATAGAGCTATTCTTAGAGCTAATGCACTATTGGTAGATGGTGGCTACAGTCTTTGTCTCACGGTATCTTACAGCTACACAAAAATCATTCGTTCAAAGAAACAATTTATAATTGCGTGAGTATACAATTTTTGTATTTGATATATTGTACATGGTGCAAATTGTAGTAGCAAAATATAAATTAAAAGTAGTTTTACGTACAGTAAAGCAAGTTAGCTGCGTGCGGTGTGGTCTGGTCTCCGCCTGCCTCATTTCAATATTGGAAAGCAAATAATTATTGTATTGCTTTGAACGACTACACGAACTTGCATCGCTCAGATATTCGTGATAAACTCTATTTACCCCTCAGAAACTGGGAGGAATAAATAAACAGCTTTGTATTCATTAATATTAAGGTACGGTAGTCAAAAATATACAGTGTATCTACAAAATGTACAATTATTGAGCTCAGTCAATGATTTTTTTGTCAATGGCAGTTGTTCGCTAAATGAATTAACACGCCGCTAACTCGCAACCTGTCCCTTCCGAGCAGAGGTTTAATTAATGAACAACATATTGTGTGTCAACTCTAATACTTTAGAGATGACACACAATACTTGCTTTGGGATGCTCATTTTAATGACAAAACGTGAAAATCAACAGCCATTATTTTCCACGAGTCGGTGCGTTAATTAGTAGCATGTATTTACAGCTAAAGCCCTCCACCCGCGTCCCGCAGGCCCGGGGGGAGCCACACTATCGCTTGTGTCGAATGTCCACGTGCGTTGTGTCGATGGACTTGTGTTTGAGCGTGTGCTCTACTTATTATTAAATTCAATTTTCAATTTCTTTATTAGCATTAAATGTACCTATTTACATTTACCCTGTTCAGAGGGGAATTAGGGCGTTGCTAAGATTAAAACTAAATATTCTAAAATCAAAAACTTAATATAAAATTTCAAATCTTAAACTTAAACTAGTATGTATGTGTACAATATTTTCTTATATTATCTATTATTAATCTACTTTACATTGAGATCATTATTATTATATCCTATTCCTTATTTTCGTCATTAAAATAGTCTTCTATTGTGTAGTAGCATTTCTGTATAAACTATAGTTTTAGTTTGGTTTGGAAAGTTTTAATATTTTGTTCTTTTTTTATGAAGTTTGGTAGTTTATTGTATATCCGTATAGACATGTAGTATGGCCCTTTCTTGTATATTTCTAGTATTGGTTCCGGAAGTACTATTTTAAATGTTCTGCGTGGATTTGGGTCCTATTGTGTAAAGATTGAGATTTTTCCTGACGAAGACAGCATTTTCATATAAGTAAATACAGGGCAATGTTAGGATTTTTCTTTCTTTGAAGTGTGATCTGCAGCTGGTACTGATATTGATGTTTACTATTATTCGGATACATTTTTTTTGCATAATGAATAACTGTTGAACGTCGGTGCTGTTTCCCCACAGTATTACGCCGTAGCGTAGCCAGGCAAAAGCATAGGCGTAATATGCTGTTAATGCTGTTTCGATATTTGTATTGATTTTAAGTATGGAGAGGGCATACATAGGTGAATTGAGACATTTTAGTTTTTAGTATTGCTATGTGTTCTTTCCAGTTCATGTTAGTATCTATATTGACTCCGAGGAATCGACATTTCTTTATTTCATCCATTTCTAGAGTCATTGATAATGTGTTTAGGTCGATAGATTTCCTTTGGTGTGGTATGTATTGGATTAGTTTACTTTTTTGTGTGTTTATTTCTAAGTTTCGATCTGATAGCCATGATTTTATAGTTGATAAAGTTTTTATAATATTAGCATGTATTTGAGAGTTGGTACTTGGAGAGCATTTGAATATGAGAGAGATGTTATTTCATTTCTGTGGTGTGTAAGACTTGAACGCGCACGCGCTCTTTTTACTGCACTGTACCTATGTAGTATGTATGTGTGTGTGTACTGACCGAGCGGCACGACGTGTGCGAAGAGGTTGTGGTCCCCGACGCCTGAGCAGTTCCAGCGGCGGCCCGCCAGCTGCGCGCGGCACTCCGCGAACGCCGCCCTGCGGGGACAGGAGTCAGTGTGAGCATAGCTAGTGAGTGATGGCTCGTACAGCGCGGCGTGGCAGCCCGCCGGCCTGACTGACCTGAGTCCGGCTGCGATGGCGGGCATGGCGGCGGGCGCGGCGCGGCACAGCGCGCGCTGCCGCTCCGTGAGGCCGGGCGCGCGCGCGCACACCGCGCCCGCGCCCAGCCCGCCCGCCGGCGCCGCGCTCCTGCAACAACACAGCACGTGTAACCACATGGGCTTGTATGGACACACTACGCATCTGATGGTAAGCATTGAGTAGGTATAATCAGCCGAAACAAATCGGGCACACTCATAATCTTTATGCCGTTTTCTGCATAAAATGAATGTTAAGATTGTTGATCGAGAAGTGTAACTTTGGGCTTTCTCGGTCAATAAAGCGCAATCGATTTCGACGATCCTAGAGGACCTAGAGGAGGAGGCCTATACCCAGCAGTGGGTCGACAAGGGCTGAAGATGATGATGATGAAAACATTAAATCAAGTGTGTAATGATTTGACAGCATTGTTTTGAATGAGCCTGATGTTCGCTATTCATTGCCATGAACAACTAGCGAGGCTGAGAGTGTGTCGGTGCCGCCTCCTCGATAAAAACACGATGACATAAACGATGTTGTTTATGATGTAGTACCGCCGCGCCGCCACCGGCCGCCGCGCGCCGCGCGCCGCCGCGCCCGCGGTGCCACATCCAGCCACTAGTCACCGCCATGTTTGTTATATCGCGCTATCTATCGAACCATCGACAGTTTGATTGTTTTTATGCCGTTATAATTTGGATGAAAGGTCAATTATACAAAATGAAATATGTTATGAACATTTGCCTTTAAAGCTAGGATGTGGGTTGTCCAGTAGATCGCAGGCGCAAGTTGGCGTGTGTTGCTGTGTGTGTGTGTGTGTGTGTGTGCGCGCTCACACAGCGATGATTGTAAGCACATTAACGAACCTGTCGTAATGGGACACACTGGACCAACGCTCACATGTTACAATGATCGCAACTACTCTATAAAGTTTTGTTGACTGGGATTGTTTTTCTTCTATTTAATGCGAGTGAGTATTATTTAAGAAACAGTAAATGCCTTTTTTAAAATACCTTAGTACTTACTTCGTATTTCTTTGTAACTCGTATATTCATACATCTACTGTGGTCAGTATTTGAGCCTCGGTACATGCAACAAATAAGTAGTGACACATCTTAATACAAATGTGTAGCCTCATTCACGTATTGTACACGCTCTGAATGTGTCGGGTGGCGGCGCATGGCTCTCTTAATGAGCGACATCCCGCGAGTGAATGAAGCAGCTCCTGACCGTGACTGCTGCGACGCACACCACCGCACCACACAGTACCACCACACCATACAGAGCCGCGAGTCTATGGCACAATGTCACCATAATCGCATGTTCCGATCTCAGTTCCGCGCCGGTACACGGGGCTGCCATTCACAGGTACAGTTCGCGCAAAACTTTATGAGCTCTCGGAACACGCACGCTAGTGGCTGCGCAGTACGCATATTATAGGTATCCGAGGGACGGGACAGGGCGTCGGGGAGGGCAGCGGCCCCCGCGCCCCGTGCCGTATCCCCGCTCGCGTCCCGTTGCGCCGTGCCTTAGTGTGAGTGCTACGTTCGTACACAACACTTGCGCGCGTTGTAGACGAAAGTACAGTCGAGTGCAACAATTCATTTTCATTCCTATTGTAATTTTTGTTACTGTTATTTGTTTTCGTTATTTTTATTTGTTTCTGTTATTGTTGTTGTTAAGTTTTGTCACCGTTATATTGTATTTGTTATTTGTTTGTTCTATTACTGTGGCTTCTTACTGTTATCGAACTTTTTGGTTTAATTAAATATGCCTCGCGGACGCTTTAATGTGCTACGTCGCCAAACATAAATAAACAAATGCACAAGTTTTATATTAAAGTTTTTAATTTACTTAAATAAATACCTACCTGTTTGTTCTAATATCTTACTGCACGTAAAAATACCTAAAATCTTAATACTTTGTGATAGGCATAAATGTACTATGTTTTTTTTTTAAATCTTACAATAATGATTGTGCGCTCAACTGTACATGCGCGGTTACGTACTCGGGCCTAACTTCAGAGAGCTCATAAAGTTTTGCGCGAACTGTAACTAGGTATTTGCTGATATTCACGAGAGAAGCATTCTGCACCAGCAGGATGTCATGCATTACAGATGATTCAATTATATATGGTTTGTGACATAAAGTCGCGGTGCCACAACTACCTACCCACTGGTGATTATGCGTACTTTTATAACGAGTTACAGTCTATATTCGGACGCCGACTGAAGGCAGTTCCGATACCAGTATTTACTAGCGGTTTTGTGAAAGTGAATCGGTCAGTTTGTCTGTCTGTCCGTTTGCAATAATTGTGTGATTTATGGTATCAGTGATAAGGCCCGCCTGTAGGAGGACTGGCTCGCGGGACTAGCTGGCCTCAGCGCGGTGAGGTAACGCAGCCCGCGCCCGCGCCGGGATGGGTGGCCGCTGCCTAGTGACTCACTGCTCGGGTGCTGTGATTTCATCTAATACTACGAGGAAATAATATCCTATTTGATTGATTGAGAATAAATAGTAGTGAATGATGAATGGATCGAGTGATGCTTGGGTTTTCTCAGAATGCAATTTTATTCAGTTGAATCCAATAAATGATTGGCTCTAATTATACAGGTTGTGTTTTCCTGCTTGCTTGCGAGAAAAATGCACAGAAAAGGAAAAACAGCAAAGATACTTCATATTAAATAATTGTAAGCGCTTCATTAATGAATCTATGAGATGAGGATATATCTAGCAGGCTCGCAGCACTGAGCTGACACTTATGTTTCTGTATAATCTGTGCCTGAGCAACTAACGTTATTAATATAATTCCTCTGCAAGTCGCATAAATCGTTAAAAGAATCATTTATTCGCCAGGTTTATAATAAAGTGCGCAATGATGGAGCGAGCATATTGTCGATAGAGACGCCCCCGGGCTGTCAATTACCGCGGATTTATTCCCCGAGGCAGTAAGGACAGCTCACTGTATCTATTTCACAGATTCACTTTTATACGCGAGAGCAGGAAGCCTGGTATTGACACAGCATAATATGGTGTTGATACAGAAACTAACCACTTCTTTCATTATCATAGGTACTAGGTACTAGTGAGGGCACGCAGTCTCGCTAGTTATTTCAGAATAAAATGCAGCCTACATTGTTTTCAGGGCCCAACCAATAACCAAACCTAAAATCATAATTAGTACACATAATTCATTTTCAATATGGGCATCGTACCTACGTTGTGTCTTGTCCTGCGGGCGAGCACCGCGCCAATCAATGTGTGCCAATTGGTTAATTAGTCTGAACCCCACATACCCGTACATGTAGTGTAGGCACTCTGTGTGACTGTCTGTCACCTTTCACCGCCAGTTAGTGCAGCAGTTAGAGCAGGCCGGGTAATTGGCGCTGAAACTACTTCAAACAAGCTGAAGCGGTCATCTCACGTCTGCCTTCTCAGTTACATTGTACCATGCGACGGATTTTGATGAAACATTTCTGGTTCAGACTTAGAGTCTGAGACATTCAGACATAATCTTCTTACGAGACAGACTTTATGCGCCTCCGCTTGAGAGGTTTAGAACCTGACTTCAATAAAACAGTTTTGAGCATTTTGCAATCCTTGGCTCGGAGTTAAGAGTTTGAGAGTTTCAAGTAACTAGGTATTGAGTGGCGCATTTTCAAATGCAATTGTAAGCCTGTGCTGATGGTTGGCTCCAGGCGTCGGCGTGAATCCAGCGCCCGCCAGGGCCGACCGCTCGCTCCCCGCGACCCGGGGTCAGGCGTTATCAGCTGACAGATGTGCGCACCTTTATCTCGCATTACTGTACTTTCTATTAGTACTATTTATTACAGCCTTACTTATCCCTCAAGGAGTATTTTACTTACACTATCTCCTTTACAATAAATTACAATAAATTATTTAATTTGGAGGAATATTACGAACATTTAATGAATTATTATGCGAAATTTAGAGTGCCTTAATATATAGTGTGATATCATCGTACCCTTGTACATAGTATGCAAAATCTGAACAAAGCACCAATGAAAACATTCTTGATGCAAAATAAAACATCGCAAATTATGCGTTATTATTTACAATATTTCTTTGCGGTAGTGTAAAAAAATAAAAAATAAAAATAAACACGCACTGGACCAGCGCGGCGGCATGTGGTCCGAACCCCCCCAACATGAACAACTACAACATATGGAGGGAGTTGGGGAGGCCTTTGCCCAGGAGTGGGACAGCATACGTTAATAAAAAAGACATAGTAAGGCAGAGAGATAAAATTGATAGGTTTGTAATTTGACTAAAGTAGAAATAAATACTTACGGTTGTTTAATTGTTTGAAGGCCGTAAAGGGACAATAAACACGTGGCTTAATGTTCCGCCGCATTCTACATGATGGTTAGTGGGCACATTACAGATTAACTACATCACAGCACCGAGCATCGTCGGGGAATCGTTATCTCACACAAGATATGGTACTTTCCAAGTTTTCGAGAGTTCCGAGATCTCAAAACAAGGTTAAAGGCGTAGGACTGTACGGTACGGTACTGTACAATATACTAATAATGCTACTAAAACGGTAGGGAAGTGAAAAAGTTGTCGCTATTGTAGCTTCAATAGCAACCTGAGCGTACGACACATTGTGCCCGGAGTTGCTAGACCGAAACCGGTGAAACTCTACACTAGACACACACGCGGACAATGACTACATTATGTGACACGCTGAAATAAAGGTCACGAGGACAGACTTGCCATACATAATACATTTATCGTACATAGCAATGCTTTTCAACCACCGTGTAAACTGTATAATATCAGCTACTACTAACGTGGGCAGTAAAGACATGTCCAAATCCAACCTCATCTCCCTTTAAAATATTGATTTGGCTCCAGAATGCAAAAAAATATACCTTGCAGTTTTCTTTTCGCACAAAAAGAATATAAAACTTTTTCCAAGAAGAAAATTCTTCTCTTCTATTCTATTGCCTTTGGAAACGATTTTATTTTGTTATTCAAAGATCCAACTGCCAAGTTCAATGATACTCGTATAACATTGGAATAATTAAGGTTGATTTATAGCCTCCAGTGCGGTTGCCACGGGCAACTCGTACGTACATTAACTCCACTAACTTACAACTCCATCCTCAAGTTGTACAATAAGCACTAAATAAAGCAAACAGCAGTAACTCAACTAAGAAACTACATCGCGGTTGATACTATATAGCTCACAGATGTCAAATACAATGTCTGATATTTGCATTATGTTATACATCAACTTGAGTAGACCGGTAGTGCGCTGCGTTACGACGGTTATTTAATTGTATTTTATGGTATCGTTTACAATGATGAATTTATTTTAATAATAGCGTCAATAACATTTGAAGCTCTTTAACAAATACAGATACAAAAAAAACACCCATTGATTTTTCTCTGCCACACGAAAATGTACATACTATGAAGCTCTTCCCGGTGCAATACCGAGTTTATCTTGATGGTATCAAACAATGGAAGCATGAAATGTGTCCGTATTTATGAGGTGTCGGCTGCAGCCGCCAGCATTGCCTCGAGCTTGAAATATTGCACTGAGCATCATTTAGTGGCCCTCTAGTGGAGATGGTCAAACAGACAGGAATGTTCAGTGCTTCCACGGCTGACGGCACTGCGTCGTATCATGTGTTACTTCGATTGCTTCATTACGCAGTTGATATTACCGGCGATAGAGATGCTATCTAGAGCAGGGGTGTCACACTGCTACTTGGGGACAATCTTATTAGTTTGATCAATCGGAAGGTACGGAAGATGGAGCGGTAATTAAGGTAAACAAAAAGAACAAATACATTGTTTGTTACTAATCCCCGATGCTGTTGACAACTCTATTATGAACAAACGTGTAGTATGTACAGTATATGCCAATAATATTAATTCTATTTTAGTGGACAATGAAGCGATCCAGCAGCCCTTGCACGCGGCGCGCGGCGCTGTGATAGTGATCGGAGAGTTATACTCGCCGGGGATTATACTGGACGGGGACTAATACTAATACGGTGATGATGCTTAATAAAACATTATAACTGGCATTTTACATTGTAGAAAACATTTAAGATCTTCTATACTTCTTCAATTAAAATGCAATCGCGATCTTGTCGAATGCTTTGTTCGAGGTCGGTTGGCGCCACTGGTCGATACATCTGTAGCAATAAATCTGGATGGGCACGCCGACCGACCACACGGACGGATTTTAACAAACGTACCTACATACATATACATATATCATTATGTTATTGGAATTCAGTGGGACCACATCCTGGGGGGCAAACTTGTGAAGCATTCCTAGACGAAGGACACAAAGAATACATTCCGCGCTTCCAACAATCAACGCATATTTTTGGCTGACTGCTAATCGAAGGTAAGGTTAATTCTAAATAAAATAATACCGATTGAGAATGCTATTGAGAACAGTCCGGCTGGTGTTGAAGGCCTGCCAGGATCTTCAATTCAAACATTAATCTCGTCTACGAAAATATAAAATCACTTTGAAAGTAATAGCGACGTCAGTGCAAACTAGACTAGACGATCTCACATCTCAGGCATAACGCGACCATTAGTCCTGCGTCTAGATGTAATCATATTGTATGTCGATAATAAATAAGAGTTATTGTGAGCCTGGCCCGGGGTAGGGTGCGGGGCGGGGTGCAGGGCGGGGTGTGGCGCGGGGAGTATACGACTAACATTATACATTACACGCAGGTTCAGACTAGAGCACTATATATGTCGTAGGATAATTCGATACTTCGAATCTTCGCGGAAATCCTAGGGGTTTTGCGAAAACGCGGATAATTAGACATAGGCGAAAAATTATCAAATCTTACTGGACAAAGTCAGGATTTTTGCCCCACCACTTGCACTACAACAGGACTTGGCTCCTCCTCGCTTCGCTCGTCGTCGCATGTGCGTGGTAGAAAGCAACCTAACGAACCTAATCTACCTTCTGTCACAGACAAGTGACTTCGAGTCCAACACTAGCACTACAACAGGACAGATAATTTTTCGCCTATGTCTAATTTAATCCGCGTTTTCGCAAAACCCCTAGGATTTCCGCGAAGATTCGAAGTATCGAATTATCCTACGACATATAGATTAGAGCGCGAAGTTATCGTGTTGTGGGCTTATTGTTGCCAATATACAATTGAGTTTTTTTCACTTGCTGCTATTTGACCTCCGGGTCACCTGAAGTGAAATCTATAGAACAATAATTCTGCAAATAAACATAAATTGCTAGGTTCGCTAAACGCTGCGTTTGTCTAGAAGCAACTAGTTCACTTTCTCCTTAAGCCTAAGTTCGAGCCGGCATCAGTACTGTGTGTATGCAAGCCCTCAGGGCTCGAGGCGGCATCAGTACTGAGTGTATGCAAGCCCTCAGGGCTCGAGCCGGCATCAGTACTGTGTGTATGCAGCAAGCTCTCAGGGCTCGAGCCGGCATCAGTACTGAGTGTATGCAGCAAGCTCTCAGGGCTCGAGCCGGCATCAGTACTGAGTGTATGCAAGCCCTCAGGGCTCGAGCCGGCATCAGTACTGTGTGTATGCAAGCCCTCAGGGCTCGAGCCGGCATCAGTACTGAGTGTATGCAGCAAGCTCTCAGGGCTCGAGCCGGCATCAGTACTGAGTGTATGCAAGCCCTCAGGGCTCGAGCCGGCATCAGTACTGAGTGTATGCAAGCCCTCAGGGCTCGAGCCGGCATCAGTACTGTGTGTATGCAAGCCCTCAGGGCTCGAGCCGGCATCAGTACTGAGTGTATGCAGCAAGCTCTCAGGGCTCGAGCCGGCATCAGTACTGAGTGTATGCAAGCCCTCAGGGCTCGAGCCGGCATCAGTACTGTGTGTATGCAAGCCCTCAGGGCTCGAGCCGGCATCAGTACTGTGTGTATGCAAGCCCTCAGGGCTCGAGCCGGCATCAGTACTGAGTTTATGCAGCAAGCTCTCAGGGCTCGAGCCGGCATCAGTACTGAGTGTATGCAGCAAGCCCTCAGGGCTCGAGCCGGCATCAGTACTGAGTGTATGCAGCAAGCTCTCAGGGCTCGAGCTGGCATCAGTACTGAGTGTATGCAAGCCCTCAGGGCTCGAGCCGGCATCAGTACTGAGTGTATGCAGCAAGCCCTTAGGGCTCGGTGCGCGTGCGGCGCGCGGTGTAATCTCAGTAATGGCTAATGTTTGAGTTCCGCCGCAACGTACAGTAATGTTCGAGTACGTCGTGCGCTAGTTAGACTCCTCGTAAACAGAGCTCGGCGCTAGACTGAGGCTTTCGCAAAACACCGCTATTTTCAGCGTGATTTTGAGCTTTCAATAGTGTCATTTGAGAGCGCGTTATAAATGCAATATTTTGGCCTAGTTTGGATGATCTGGGTTAAGCATGTAATACTGGTTACATTTTGGTTTATGGCCCTCAAATGCCAGTAGGTCCTCCAGCCACAGTTTCATACACGTATTCCCTCGCGTGCAGGTGTGGCTCGGTACGCGGCGTGTTGGTGAGCTCCAACGCGTTTGACGCAGCCTCTCATTTTGGACAGAATGAGTCGTAAAACTGAAAATTGGGAACTGTATCCATTGATGCTGCCCCGACTAAAATATAGGATCCCATCAAATTAAGTGGCTGTTTTTAATAAACATGTATCTTAAAAATGTTGGCTGGCAACCGATATAGCAATCCGAAGTCAGCGAGGACTCGCAGCGGAACTACCTACGAGTACACTACATATCCATAGCCATATTTTCAAAGTTATCGTCTGCAATGGAATTCAGAAATGAAATTCCTGATTCGATCGATATTTTAAGTAACAGAATGTCGTGGTAGAATGGACACGAGCCTCCGCCGAAACAGTTAAACTATAACTTTTAACAAGCAGAATGTGTGATAAGGTCTGCAGTTTATTATTTATTATAACGTGTTCTCGGAAGGCATCCTGCGGCGGCCGGCGGCGCTAGGCCGAGGACACACTACTCGGTACACACATACATCACATTCCGAGATTGGCACCGACTCTGTCCAACCTCGTCTATACAACCACAAGGAAGTTTCGCTTCTTATTGTATGCTCTTTTATTTCCAATACTTTATTAGCCACTAATCAGTGTGACGGAATGGAAAGGTACGCGAACCTACGTAACGAGGCGCTGGGGCTTGCAGCAAAGCTTTGATTAAGTTTATATTATCCACAAGGAATATTAACGTTAAACAGATAAACATTAATTTCTGGTAAATAATTTATAGTTGACTGCTAATAACTTAACTGCGAGTGAAATAATGAATAATCTACAAGCCCTGATTTGTTGCTAGGCACAAACAAAGGCATGTGCACTATATGTATGTAGTATCTAATATCTCTATAATTAAGTATTATTTAGTGTGAACGCCTAGAGCTAGTGTAGGTCACTGGCCGTACTTTTGGTCTGGTTACACGTACGTATGTTTGCGTAATGTTATATTTCCCGACCGTTACTCCTCCAAGCCCGCACTCGATTGTCCGTTTAGGCACAGATTAGTTGACAGTTAGTTGGAGCTATTCTTCTCAACAATGTGAGCTAATTATGTTTGGGAGCTGTAATTATAATGTGCATTGTTGGGTTCGAGCTGGTCAGCGGCGCAGTGTAGGTAGCAGTCAGTACGTGTTGTGCACTGTGTGGAGGCTTTACGGAGGCACTCCATACTGTGAGTAGAGGACAGCGGCGAGTCTCACGCCGGTTGCGTCACTCGATGACGGGCGGCAATCACACTCTCATTCATGAACCAATACTATTAACAACTGACAGATGTCAGCTTTGGAAAGATGTTGTGTTTAGGGAGTTGTGTTGTTTCGCAGCGGGACAACACTCAACATTTTGCAAAGCTATCATCCGCAATGAATTTCCGCTAATTAGCGCTGCATTCAATTTGTTATTTGTTTCAAATATTATTGAGTGACAAGTGCCCATTCTATAATTTAATCATTAATGAAAATTGAGCAAGTATACAGAAAATCCATGAAAAAAGAAACTGCGGACGTTACGCTGCCAAATATTAAAATGTTCTGTCAATTTTGGTGATATAGTTGAGATATTAAATAGATTCATCGACAACGTTAAAAAAGGCTCGCCGGGCTGTGGGCGAGAGGGCGGGGCTGCTTTGATCGCGGCCCGAAATGATCTGCTGTCATAATCACACGCTGCGGAACCAACTTGAACCTTACAACAATACAACTTGAGTTCACTTTGACTTGTTCACTCGAGAAGTGATCACTGTGTGATTGACTATTAAGACCCATATTATTATACTCGCTACAACAAATTAACCTGTATTTTGCATGCAATTAGGGTTTATTTGAGCGTGGCTGCGTGTGAGTCCCACAGGTGTATCCGTGCTTTCAGAGGGATTGCGGTAATGACGGGTTGTGGACAGACATCAACTAATGGGCTCCATGCTTCTTACAACCTGTGGTTGTTATGCAAACTTCACAGGTAATACATGAATGGCTTCTAAGTTTCCTCTTGTCGAGTTTCTATTTTGTATTACTCTCGATGATTGCATCTATTCAAGCCATAGCCACGGCTCTAAATAGCAATATCTGGGTGATAATATCGATGCAGCCTCGATGGCATGATATGCCTGATGGTGTGCTCTCACCATGGGAAGTGCTCGTTGTGATGTGATCTGATGTGATGTGATGGGTGCACAATGGTGGAATATTTCGATGGAACTCGTTGAAAAGGTAACGGTCGTGGCGGAGAGCTGTACTGGTAGGTGCGGAGAGAGTGGCCACTGACAGGTGCACACTTGGCTTTCATACATAGAAACTAGAAACGGTATGTCTTTATTTAGCTAAGAACATCTAGAAAACTCAAAGATGCAATGTACTAGATGTAAACTCTTATTTTTTTATCAGAATATTATAAAAATCAATGCACTTCATTTCCGGTATCTGTACGAATATAGTGGTGAAAATGCAGCGAATGTTTTTTTTTTGAAAATGAAGCGAATTTATGTATTGAAAATGCTATCTTGCTTGACATTAGATTGATTAAGTTTCATATCTATGTATGTTTGGTATCTCGGCTGTGAGCACTATAATCCCATGTTCGAGGTCTGACACTACAGCGGGCCGGATGATAGGACACTAATGTCCGAGAGTGGGGCTGCACAGGGTTACTAGGAAGTAACGTGTAGCCTTGTGGGGGCTTTATTATAAGTTGTAAGACTTTTAGGAAATACGCGCATAATAATCGACATGGAACACCATACAAATAGTTCGTAGTTCGCTGGAGACGTGTATGAAGAAGCTACTTTTTGGTAAGTTTTCTGCTCTAGTATCCGTTAGCCCTGTATGTACCTCACAGCGCTGGCTCGCAAGTGCCGGCTAATTGGCTGCCACATGGCTGCGTCTCAGGGAACATCGCGCCGGGGACAGCATCTATTGTTGGGGATTCTAGCTCGACACAAGAACCAATAAAATGAATCAATCACAAGGTGCGGATTAAGTAAATAAAGAAACATAAAAGGCAGATAGCAGCCGCCGTAGCTTAGCCAGATCAGAAAATACATACCTACCATTTTAAATGTATATAGACTTCTACTGATCTCTCTGATTTTGTTTCGAAAAAGTATGAAACGGGTTTTCTGATTCTAGGATATAGTTGGCAAGTACTGACGTCAAACAAAAGGCACGCCGCGACGCGCGAGTTGACTCGTCTTCCTGACGATGTAGCTCGCAGTGATCCCAAAAGTTTTAAAATTTAACTTGACGTAAGTGCTAGCCAGTGTTATTCGTTACGGGAACTTGAGTGCAACGATTCCCTGCTCTATACATCAGAAAAGGTATCGTGAAATTCCATCAGAATTGAATTGTTAATCAAAACACTAATAGAATTTCTCACAAGAATCACGAGTATATCGTTTGTTTTTACATAATTCATTTCGTCAAATGACGAGGCACATGAATCATCCTCCGGCCACGTGTGGACAAAAACCTTCTCCAACTGAACCTGCTCTGTACTACATTACTCTGTACAACATGTACGTACTATTTTGTTATAATATACAACAATAATTTTTATTTGTTTTTTTCCTTTTGCACTAGATAATGTAATATTGAGACCATTAAAGTTATAAATCATAGAGACATTTATAAATACTTTAGTACATTCGCTCACACATAATATATAAGTTTACCTTATTATTTGGCAATCCCTCGTGAGATCTCATCAGGTCAGGCGGCGGTGCCTAATGGCGGCACCCTGCCATTACGAGCGATAAATCCACTACAATAAACTACAAAACAAACACAACCAACATTGAGCTGTATAGCAGGAGGCCCCATCACGAGCCAACTCACATATATACCATATAATATAGAAGGTATGTATGGCCAGGTACTACACGCTATTCTAGGAATCATTTCGGATGTGGATGAAAATTTACAGTAATTGCGTAGATATGTAAGTGATATCGGACGTTTTATTTCAATATCTCGGCGCCTGCTCCATAACGGGACATCGCTACTGCTCCTAGACACACTAACTCTAGATGCTACGGAGCAGACTAGACAATGCGGCCAGTCAGATAGTGTCACTTTTTTGACAACGCAACAAGGTGACGGATCATTGTGCTTTTTAGTAAGGACTATCAGCCAGTGACTACTTTTCCATGGTTTCAAGAAATGTACTAGTAGTTGTACTTTGCTAGGAATATGGACACTAGCCTCGCTACTTTGTAAATGTTGTTAAACAAATAAACATATTTTGAAATTTAAAAAGTAAATTATTTTGAACATTATGTTATATGTATATCCACGATTTTAAAATAAACGATACAAACAATAATTTAATTGCTTTTATCACTTATAATAACTACTGTTATAGCACAGACAACAAAACACTCAATTTAAGCAATTTCACATGATGTTATAATATCCACATCGATATCGTAATAGCTCATTATAACATCGAAAAAGCGTGACCAACCTGATTGCAGGGCCAATCAGGTTGGTCGCGCTGCGCTCTCGTTGGTTAGATTTTAATGGCGGCAAAATCACTGTGACAATACACGTACGCGTGAATTTAATGTTTTGCAATGTGTTTTGTTTTTTAAATACAAATTAAAAGTTAAAAATGGATAGCGACGATGATATTTGTACGCCTCCGGATATTCTAGAATTGGCAACAAAAGTAACTCACAATCTTTTGCCAGAAAAATCTAGAAAATTATATGAAAAATTAACTATTGTCAGCTTTTACTCTTGTTGTTTGATTAATTGCATTAGTGAAGATAAAGTAGTGTATGCAACTGCATATAACACGGGTATTAAAACACGAGTGTGAGTTTATGAAACTCGCTGCGCTCGTTTCATAAACTCGCACTCGTGTTTTAATACTCTTCTTTATATAAGATATTGAATCAGGCGTCTTCTTTATATGACAGTTGCATAAACTACTATTATTGCGTTGAGAGTTATCTTATCACGACGTTAAAGTGATCGACTAACAGACATTCGAGGACACCACGCAACATTTTTCGATCAAAAAGAAATATATATTAAATAATAGTTTGATTTTGGCAATATTTTAGGCTACTGACAGTCTATAAAGCTACCTATGTTTGTATTGTTTGTGCGCGCTCTACATTGTATGCGGTCGGCGGTCACGCGGCGGTAATCCAATCAGCATTACGGTGCGTCTGCGCAAATATACTACCCAGCATGGAGCAATGCTAGCTATGTGTAGGTGAGGAGCTATACGACACGGCCTGAGGATCTGACTCGAGGAGGCAAGGAATGTTTGACTTGTGAAAAATGTAACGTATCAAATTTCAGTTGCTCAAGGATTAAGCTGTTTTAAAATAGAAATGTTATTGTCCATTTCTATTATACCTACACACAAACGCGATTCACATGGAGCTCAGTGTCTTGCATATTTTAAACGTTTTCCTTAAAAATAAGAATATATTATGCATTCTCACCTGATCGACGCGAGTAGTAGCAGACAGAGCAGGAGGGCGCCGCCATGACTCGATAGCATCCACCCCACGGTAGCGCTCGACCAGCCACTCCTGTGCGACGAGACAGCAGTGCTGCTTGATGACGTCGAATCACTATCACTTTGGGACGATATGTCTTTACGACATTCTTCACTATCTCCTATCACTTCCCGTCCTCTTATGACACAGTCCTGTTCGTGTGGTCGTTGTGACAAGATGTCACTAACTGTATGGCTCACTGGTGCAGCATGGCTCTGTGCCAGTCTGGTGTAGTTCCTTCGTATTCTTCTTGGTGGCGGCGCGTGTGTCCCATCGCGGTCGCGTGATGTAGCAGGGCGGTCTCTGCATGGTCGGCGCGCTCCCCCACCTCCGCATGACGCTGTGTCCGCGGCGCGTCCTGCAGCCACTGCGCCTGCTCCCCCAGCCGCTGCGGGTGCTCCCCCGGGCGGGGTGCGCCGGGGGGGCGGCGCACGGTCCGCAGAGCCGGCGCGCTCGCATGCAAGCATCCTTCACATCCTATTCAGGGGACATACGCAACACACGCACGACACGCACCCAGTACACACTATAGATTAGGTATTGAAACGGTTGTTTTTTTGTTTTACATTCACTGGACTAATGTGGGCACTGATCTTTAGGATGAAATTTTGCACTTTCTATGTCTATGTATTCACATTTTTTTCAGTGCTGAAATGTCAAAGAATTGGATCACTGAAAATGACGAATTGGATCACTGAAACGAATTTGTATGATGGTTTTAAAAAGAGGAATGTTTTAATTTTTTCTTGTTTTGTTGGTATCGTATGCCAAGTGGTTTTCTATATACATATACGTTGAAGTCAAACACCACATTGATGTATGCCGACACCAGCGAGGTTTTTAATTAACTACCTATATGTATTGCACATCGAGTGACCAGATGGGCGCAGCGCCTCCAAGTTGGCACAGGTCTGAGTGACGTGTTCAAATTCAAAATTTATTTATTGGGACAACTACATGATCCATGGGTTAGTGGTAAAAACTTAATGAATATTGTAAGTGCTTTAACCTAAGAGTGGAAAACTGACATGCTACAAACACATACCTACTGCAGAGAGGCACTCCGCCCGGGCGACATAGAAAATAAATGAAATAGTACATTTATTTTCTATGTCGCCCGGGCGGAGTGCCTCACCCTGATGAGGTGCCTCCGTACAGGTGCACATACATCTTCAGCGACAACTTTTAGGAGACTGTCTAGTACTGGACAAACATACATACATACATATACAGAGAGCGTGGCGGAGTGTTCGTGGGTGAGTGTTTAGACAAGTCTTTATCACGCCTCGATGCAGCAAGGACATGAGGAAATTTAATACTTACCTACATTATATGTGCTCTAAGAAATGCTATACAATTGTTTAATTGTATAGCAGACGAGTATGTTTATAACTCTAGTACTTTTGATATGCATTTCTGTTGCTATACCTAGTACCAATATTTATTTCTTTTTACATATAGCAGTTCACCAGAAGTCACCCATCACAGTCCAACACTGTGTGCAGTGACCACGCAAGTACTGGACTGGACCTGCCTCTTATGTGGACCTGCCTCAATTCACCGTATATCACTTGATGACAGATTTTACTTGATTATTGTGAGTCGGAAAGGTTGTTTCATCACAGCTAAACTTTCATTACTTCAGGACTTCACTAATACAGATAATAACAGGAACATGGTTTGCTAGAGTGTCGTGTTCACACACACACAGTAGTGACGTGTGATTGCGCGAGGTTGTACAACAGTTACAGTGTTTGCAGGTCGTGTGCGCGGGACACACGCCGCCGCGCCGCCGTGTGACGTCCCTATACTCACTACATGGCTCACGGCGGACTTGCGTCTAACTACTGGCTCATTTATTACACGAAAATTAGTGAATTTTATAAAAAGTGAAAGACTGTTATCTGCATTAAATTAAATGTAGAACGTATGTTGTCGATAATTTTAATCAAATGACAGTTGGCATCATCATACGTAAATGCCTTACTACGTAATACATTAATAAAATAAAATATATAATAAATAAAATAGCCTTTATTCTACTGCCACAAAATTAATATGTAAGTTATAAATTTCACACTTTGAGTTTAAATTTTTGTCAGCAGAAGTAGCCTGCTTGGCAAAGGCCTCCCCTATTGTTTTCCACTCACCTCTCTCTCTCGCCTTCCTCATCCAATCAGGACCGCAGACTTCGTGGAACACATCCCTCCACCTCGTCCTTGGTCTCCCCGGGTTTCTGGTTCAATTCAAGGGTATCCATTCTGTGTCTCTCTTTGTCCACCTGCTGTTGTCTAGTCTACATTAGTGACCTGCCCACTTGAATTTAAGTAGCCGTATCCTTACAGTCACAATAAATACTTTTGTTTTGCGTCGTATGGTTTTATTTTCTATTCGATCTGATAGCTTTATACCGAGCATGCTACGTTCCATTTTTCTTTGGCAGATGGCAATCTTTTCTTCATCTTTTTTCCGAAGTGACCATGTTTGACAGCCGTAGGTTTTGCACGGTAATACCTATAGCGATTTCGTAAAGTTTTCTTTTAATATCTACTTTAATTTCTTTGTTCTTCATGATCTCTTTAAAACTCCAGTACTTCTTCCAAGCTAGGTGACTCTTCTGTTGATTTCTTTTTCAGTGCAATCCTTAAAAGATACTAGAGCTCCCAGGTATACATACTCTTCCACATAGTCGATCGTTGTGCCATTCACTGAGATGGGAACTTGTTCTCTGTTTGTCAATATTTTGGTTTTTGTGGCATTCATCTCCAATCGTAATACATTAGTAATTAGTAACCCTGTGCCACAGAACGCAGAGTACAGGCGGTGCGCTAAGTAATTACGTTGTTAAGGTAACTAGGACGTGGTGGCGACCAAATAAGGCTCAGCACCCTGCGCCTGCGCCCGTCACCTGATGATGCATGGGCCTGACTCACAACCTTCACTATATTCGAGAAACCCATTGTGTTCTTATAGAGCTTTCTAGAAAGCAATTACTATAATGACATCTCCAACCAATAACCTCAATAAAAAAATATTTATAAATTAAAATGAATCTATATGTACACTATCTAATACATAATTAAAGCATCATAATTAATGTAATGTGATAGACACTGAAATGACTTAATGAAATGACATGGTTTTTGTTGGCCACCAGTATAGCTGGGCGGGCCCCGGGCGCCGGGCGCCGGGCCGCCTGAATTAGTTGGAGGTAATCGCGGTCTAGACTTGCATGCAGGCTGGCGCGAGTACAGCGCGTGAGCGAGCACAGAAACTAGCTCAGCGTCACGCGGTGTATGTTTAGCTACATGTTATAGCGTTTACTCAACTTTAATAATATAAACGACATGGTATTATTATTTCAGAACATAAGAGAAGTATTCATAACTCACTAACAGATAAGCTCAATAAAATTTTATTTACGGCAATAACGCGGATTGAATGCTGTATGCCTTGAACCACAGCAAATCGTTACTCATCAAATAGATCAGCGATAAAAAGTGACATTTGCAAATAACTATTTGATACAACAAGATTCAACGAACTCCACTTAATTGTAGTAATGCGCAAGCCTGTAGGCTGGGACACTAATCAATAACTATTTGATACAACAAGATTCAACGAACTCCACTTAATTGTAGTAATGCGCAAGCTTGTAGGCTGGGACACTAATCACTATATTTATACACATGTATTATTGACTCATTATGTTACGACCTTAAAATAATACTTTGGTTTTGCTTAGGTTGATGATCATACAAGCTCAATTAATATAATAATATATTAGTATCAAAAAATAATGAAAGTGAGCTGACATACATTTTAATTTAAACGCAGTAAAGCCACAAGAGCTGGGAAATAAGCACACTTGACCGTTTTCCCAACAACTAAATTTAGTAGCACTCGAACTTCAGAATGAGCTATTGTGCTATTAGAAACTACCATTCATCCAAAATAGCCGTGGAAATGTTCGATACTTCGGGACAACACAACAGGAGGAGTAAACCACGGAAGTGGTCGTGAGTAGTTTGATGGTGTGTACTGTGTACACGGGTCCTGGGTGTTAGTGCACATTAGTGGAGTGTTCCAGGTTTATGTGGCCATTGCAGAGCTAGCCAGAGTCTGGCCGGGTAGTGTAATAATGGCTGCGAGGGCTTCCACAACAGATGGAAACACTGCACGCTGCCAGCGAGGCAGAGATATCTCGGAAGATGATAGGATTTGGATGTGCGCTATCTACCTATTTACCTTTCGGAACTAATAGCTTACGTACTACACTTAGAAGAAATGCGCACATACCTAAACCTGGTTGTACATTAAGTAGGTACATGTTTTTTACATTACATCAAATACTTTTTAATTTAACAAATAGTTATAATAGTAGTTGCATTTTAACAAATATTAACAATGTAAATTTAATTAGAAGCATCATAATTAGTAGAAAATAGTAGTCGTGTCCGCAGCGGGCGCCGCGGGGGGTCGCCCCCTGCAACACAAACACAACCTGCGCTCACAACTTACTCCACTAACTTACTCAGCTTTCACAACGCGAGCTTCACTTCACTTACTTTGTAACACTAGTCTATTACGGTTTATAAAAATATTAAAATAGGATTTTAAATTCCTTCTCTCTTTGGGAGTCAGCTGAAATGATTATTTTAGGAAACATGATTGATACACGAAGCATATATCTCTGTTGCTTTTATCTCGATAACACATATTGTTCGTTTGTTGTGAAAATCTTGCCTCTTCGCGAGCGAACTTTATAACAATACTTGTTGTTGTTTGTTAAAGGGAGCGTTGCCAACAGCAGTACGTTTCCACCGGAGTGGAGTACAGTAGGTACAGTGCTCGCCACATATTTGTCAGCATGATGTACTAGCTGCGAACTACACTGCGCAGGGTATTGTTGCGGAAGTGTTTACTTGCCGCGTCTACATCGACACGAATTAATGGCCACATCAATATAAATGGAATTATTGTGGGTTCTGTTGAACACTATTTATAATGTTGTAGATGGTTGTTAAAACATCAATGCAAATATGTAAGTACTTCTGTACTTCATTCGGATTGGACGGAGTTTAATCTAAACCAAAAAGAAGTTCATGACATTTTTATATATTATTCTTATAAATCGGAGAAATTCAAAACAGCATATAGTGCATTTTCCGACATTCCAGTAGTGCTATTTCCAACGCGCGCGCGGCGGCGGCGGGCGGCGGTGGCCCCGTGTCCTGGTTCCGCCGGACTCACCGTGACATGCCTAACGACTCTACACCATGACCGACCACTATATTCACACATAAAGCTAATTCTCGAAAACACCAATGTAAACTTAGTTACATCACTACAGAGATATAGTAATGTGAATGTAAGTTTACCTGCGACAGATATGATATTTTGGAAAAAATAACTATTTATAGCCTTGTTGGCATCTAGATTTAACCACACCTCAAATAACTATTTATAGCCTTGTTGGCATCTAGATTTAACCACACCTCAAATAACTATTTATAGCCTTGTTGGCATCTAGATTTAACCACACCTCAAATAACTATTTATAGCCTCGGCATCTAGATTTAACCACACCTCAAAAATATAATGAAGATTATTTGCAACTCGTCAGCAGGTACTATTCTCATACAAGAAGAGTAATATCGATACACTCTAGTTAAGAGGTATCCGTGGACCAACGTAGACTTGTATCTATGTTTGACAGTCATGTTCAAAAAATTTGGAGCAAAAGCTCCAAATTTTTTAAATAAAAAAAAAGAGTAAAAAGTTCATAAAAAAAAGTTAAGGTTTATAGTAAAAGTTTCATATAAAAATATGGAAAGTTTTAGTTTTTCAAAGACGGCATTCGAAGTACTTCAGCAATAGTAGTGTATGATTCCATATTGTGTGGTTCAATACTTATTACAGCTTTCAAATAGCTTCTCTCGCGGAAACATCTCCGGCCATGTGGCGGCGTGAGTCAGCGCCGGCGCAGATAATTGCTGTGCAAATATTATGCAACTCTATATATAGAGCAGACAGACCGACTGACACTATTTACGCCAATTGAGCGGACACTTCCGACACTAGCTGAAACAACCTAAATAACGTCTTCATACAATGAACTTCACACTGTAAATACATGTTGGCGCTTTTTTAGCTTTACTAGAGCAAGTTGAAATTTAAGATGATACAAACAAATTGAAGCATATTATTTCGAATTTTTTTCAAATGGTACGAAAAAAGCTTACCTTATTAAGTTGCCATCTAAATGCTAGTGTAAGGTACCTACACATAGTTTTTGCAAGAACGTGAGTTGTTCATAAGTGCTATACATACGCAACATAGCAGCACACACATTCATACATGCAGTCCCATGCATGGTACATAGCACACAGTGGAGGCGGCCTCGGCCTTGCTTGCTGGGACGTGGCTGCCTCACGCACGAGGACACCGAGCTTCGTGGAGCACCACTCGACTGCCGCACACTTCTTTCTGCTCACATACATCATAGTGATAGTTGATCAATTGATATTATACTATAAAGTACAAAAGTCAGTAAGCCTATTGTTATTAAACTGCATCTTGTGTCGCCGGCGGGAGGTAGGTGTGGCGCTGGTAAGGCTCGGCTGAATAACGACAAACAAATTAATATCGTCCGTGGAAATACACACTATTTGGAAATGTTTCAATAGATTATCTCTCGCGGCTGCTACCATATATTTAATTTAAAAAGACAGTCACTTGGTGTCAGCTTAATTTGGTGTAACAGAATGCGTCCACCAGCGGAGTGGTAACAGAAGGCGACCAATAAAGCTGAGTGTTTGTTTATGTGCGCTGTAAATCTGGCTAACAAGCCGCCAGCAGACAACATAATCTTGTATGTCGGATATACGAGGTGTCCGTAATGGCGGTATAATGGCGGCGTATATAATTGCATTCAGATTGGTGCTTCCGTCGCGTGGGCTTGCTTTACAGCATCATTAGTGGCGCAGCCGCGCGGGCGGCGCTACACTGCACCGACACGCAGGATCATATCGCGCCCGAGACACTCCGCTGTGGGATAATTGTTGCATGATATACTTAACAGTAAGATTTGAACGACGTTAGGAGTAAGAGAAAGTAACCTCTTGTCTTAGGACTTGCCAATATGCGGCGAATATACATAGTTTTCCGTACGAAACCGTGTGGATCAGGCGCGCAACAAGATATTTTAATCCAAGAGAGCTGGGAATAATAACAGTTTTGAGAGGTAAACTCGATAATAAGTAATGAAGAATATGTCTTATAGCAGCGTGAATGGAACTGAAATATTTACAATGAAAAATCCATAACATGTCATATTGCCCTCACTATTTAGCTCGTTCGGATTGCAGTTAGCCGATGGTAAGCGTAGTCCCTGCCACTACCAGCCAGGTCAGCAGTGCCTGCCTCCAGGCAGTACACTCCCTGGTATACGGTGTTGTTGCGAGTAGCTAGCAGCCTCGCGCGGAGACGTTTACTGCCGCGCTGAGATATTCGCTCTCCGGTTACAGACCGACAGACTGACTGATTTACTGCTGCCAATGTGGAGTCAGCCGCTAGGGGGCGCTCATTAATACCCGCTTGCTATCTGCACACAGACAACATCTACTTCCTACTTATTAACATGTGTCTTCTGTAACAGTATACACCAACATACGGATCTGATTCGACCATGTCGATCTCTGTTCATTTTCCTCATCAGAATTTTATTATTCTCGATATTAATTAGTAGGTTTAATTTTATAACGACTAAAGTCTGACGGTGATCATTTAACCTATTGTCTTTAATTTTAGTATAAGTCCTCACAAATGGTCTCCAAATATATAAAACTACTATAAATACTACTTTATAGATATTAAATGCTACTTTGTACTTTACCGTTTCACAAATTTTATTCAAGATGGCGCTGTAGATTCACAGAAATCTAAATAAACAGGTTTATTTCGATTTCTGTGGTAGTTTTTTTTTCTTTAAATATTTATTCAAGGACTGTCCAACATTTCAAGGTTTGTCAATTTTCTATGTATAATTTTCTATGTATACGTAAATAGCAAAGCATGGTTGTGAGCCATGCGGCTGAGTACACGGTAAAGCTGTTAGTGAGCTAACTTAAACTCGGCTTAACGCCGCTTTAACTTGACCTAAAGCAAATAAACTACAAGCTTTTTCTTATAAAAATAGGAATTTACTCGCGAGGTATCGCTGCGCCTAATCGTACCATATTTACTAAAAGGTCTCGATTACTTTTTAGTCAATCGGGAAAAAATAAAATATCGACCATTTACAATTAGGAAGATTCACAATAGATTACCTCTGCCTTTACTTTTGGGTTTAGTTCCGGCCGGCTTGACTAGGTTTTTTTAAAGTTGTTTTAAATAAGTTCCACCATAACATAGCTCAAGGCAATTTAAATGAACTATTTACACATTTGTTTAAATAAAAACATTAATTCAGTGTTTAAGAGAGCCAATAAACCTGTCTGGTGTAAGATAGTTTGACAGCTATAACTCTTCCACGGGGCTTTATCAAAATGACTCGCCGTGGAGATAGCTACATGATCTCACAGTACTTTACACTAATGTCTGTTTTCTGTAGAAATATATGTATTTGTTAAGGTGCTGATACTTGTTTATTTTGTACATCTACTAGATACAGTCTTCACGTTATATTGTATCCTCCTTAATCGGCGCGATTTAAATTTAAAACAAAAAACAACAGTGTGCACAGTCGGATAAATCACTTTCATGATCTGAAACGTTAGTTTGCGACATGTATGTGTGTATTTTTTTAGTTTCTCTTTACAATAGTTCATATTGCTTGAGATTCTGAGAGTGTAATTAGCTCCATGTGTCCGAGCGCCCTCTCGGGAGCTGCTCCCACGTCGGCCGCTGATTGGTCGCCGTTACACAACACTCGCTCAATACCTTTTAAATAACTATAAAAAAGCAATCAAACAAATTCCTAAACGCAGTTTATGCGACGTTTATGGGAGCGGAGCCTTTTTAGTGTCGTGTTAAATTAATTCGCTTGTTTCCAGTCGATGGCGGGCGTACTCTGTAGCCGGCATATACTGCTCGCGGAAACTGACATCATTGTATGCTATTATAAACATATAAACTATATATTATATTTTGTGATGGATCCTTGTGAGGCCAGTCTGGTTCTAGTGTCTTACTGTGGAATAGAAATAGATCAATCTTTATTGAGACACACACAAATTCCTTTGAATAATACACTACAGTATGAGTTCCTGTCTACTTGCATTAATCCGAAATTAAAACTGGCTTTATTACCAATTGGTTTACAGATCAATTATTTTCCAGATTTGTTCGCTCCTAAGCGATAAGAAGAAGCAATTTATGTACATTGTTGTGAGTGACACTCTTTGTTCACGTACAACTTCCTATATTACCATTTAGTGTAATTTCCAGACGCTTGAATGAGTAATGATGTTGCAATAAACATTGACTAAACTTTGATTTAATTTAAAGTTGTTTACACAAATTCGTTTACCCAATATAAGTATGGCGGCCATAAAACAATAAAACTAAATACAACATGTAGTCGGTCCGGTGACATATTTGGGCATAATGAAATTGTCGGCGATGCATGCACTGACATGTGGACAATGTATGAAAGAACTAATATGAACAGTGAAGGCAGCGACGCATGCCTTGTTCGAGTTCAATTAGTGAAAGTGAGTGCGCGTGACAAACTAAGAGAATGTATCATTTTCGTACACGTTTCGCGAGTATCATTAGTGAAACAGATGCTGCGTGAAGAGATCTAATTAGAATGGTATGATACTCGCGGATCACGACCGTAGTTAGTTTGTAATTAACGAAAATGTATGATGAAAGTTGCGTTTTGTGTAAATATTCACCATTTTTTGCTGATTGTGTCTAAAGTCCTTGGTTGATCTGTGTAAATTTTATATGTATAAATAGAGTTTTGTAAGGGCTTTCTAATGGTGTAAATATTATGTGTGTAACTTTAAGATCAATAAAGATATGGACGGGAAATGGTGCCACTCATAATGAAATTGCTTCAAAATGTAGAGAATTTTAATGGGGCTCTCTTTGCGGTAACGATAAATTCCAGTGCCGCGGTTGAAGATCGGTCGAATGTTATGTAGTAGTTCCAGCCGACGTCTAAATCAAGAAAGAAGAAGTGCCCTCAAGACCCCAGCCAAGAAGGATTCCAGCCTGCAGATTGCTCGAAGAAGTGAGCACCGCGGCGACATCGAGGGGCTGACAAGAAGCCGCACCGCGGGCAGCTGCTGTGAACCTGGACTGGGGTCGCGAGCGTAGGGGGTGTTTAGATAGTGGTACCGTTCCTCGTTTCATAGTTTCCTTCATTCAACACCATTAGTTTCGCTTTCAACCCACAATAGACTTAGTACCCTATCTAGGCATCTCTCACGATTAGGCCTCCTCAAGGCATCTCGCACACAAGTTTAAGTTTCGCGACGTAGGGACGGTTCGCACCGGCGCAGACGTCTTTTTCAAGACGAGAACCGCGAGCCGTCCACCCACCCAGGGGCACAGCGCCACACCGTGCGCGCTTGTGTCCGCCACAGCTGGTCCTTCGAGCCGGATTTGAAGACGTCGCGAAGCTACGTCGAGATGCCAGTCACCAGGAGCAACGAGGGACAACGCCGGGCACGAGGGCAAAGTCCGCCCCCGTCGCCGCCCGGCCCGGGTGACGCCGCGCAGCCGCCGCACACACGTGGCGACGTGCTGCCGGCCGCCACCACACCGGCCACTACTACATCGAGCACCGTCGCACCGACCGAGGCCGCGCCCGCGGGCGCGACTACCGGTACATCGAGCGACGCGACAACGGGAAGTTCGACAGCGACCCGCATCACAGAGGAGGACCGGACCCGAGGGCGCTGCCCGTCCGGCACTGCGGGGCCCGCCGTCGAGCAACCAACGAAGACTCTGCGTGCTGCGTCGAAGACTTTGGACGCGGCCAAGCTGCGCCGCCTGCTGGAGGCGCGTGCAGAGCACTCACGAAGGGTGGTCGAAGAAGCAAAAGCGGCCACACATCTCGCCAAGGTGCAGCTGGAGCTGCTGCAGCTTGAGGCGAGCGAAGAAGAGGATGGAGACTCCATCATCGAGGACCCGGCCAACAACGAGGAAGATGTCCAGAGTTGGGTGCAGTCGACCCGGGAACAAGGCGCTGCACCAAAGGAGCAGACGACTCCAGCGGACGTCAAAGGAGAGCCGGTGGACCTCGCGGGCGCAATACTGCGCGCAATCGAACATTCTGCAAGGCCGGCGGCACCGCCGCCCGCCTACCTGCACGAGCTGCCTGCCTTCGACGGAAATAGTGGTGAGTGGCTGGCATTTAAAACAGTGTATGAAG
Organism: Macaria notata; assembly: GCA_927399415.1. Classification (NCBI taxonomy): domain Eukaryota; kingdom Metazoa; phylum Arthropoda; class Insecta; order Lepidoptera; family Geometridae; genus Macaria; species Macaria notata. The sequence continues at coordinate 116,432 of OV656742.1, forward strand.
ACAGTGCTCCTTTGTTTAACAGTGTACAGAACTTGGCGCGACTGCGACGCGCAGTGAGAGGCTCGGCAAGAGAAGCGATCAAAAGCCTGTTGTACTCCGACGTGAAAGCGAGTGAAGTGATTGAAGCGTTACGCAGACGTTTCGGGCGCCCGGAGGCGCTTGTCCTCGCCGAGCTCGACAAGCTGCGCCAGCTGCCCAGGATCACAGAAGGTGCCAAGGAAGTCTGTATATTTGCCAGCCACGTGAGTAACACTGTCGCTACTATTAAAGGCCTGAAGAGGCCTCAGTACTTGCATTCGCCTGAAATGATAAAGATTATCGTAGATAAAATGCCTGCTGTTTTGCGTTACCGATGGTTTGATTACGCGGCGGACCGGGAAGACGCGGACCTTGTGTTACTAAGCAGGTTCCTGGAACGCGAGGCGGACCGCTGCGGGCCGTACGCACTGCAAGAAGCGGGACCAGCCGCCGCGAGGAGAATTCCGCGGCAAGCCGCGCACAGCGCGGCCGATCAACCTGCTGAGCACCCGCAACAGAAGCAAACTCAACAGCCAGTAAAGTGCCCGCACTGCGAGGAGGCACACTACTTGCGCGAATGTAAGAAATTCCTTCAAGCGTCGATCGAACAGCGGTGGGAAATGGCGCGTAAGTACCGCATGTGTTTTAAGTGCCTACAAAGTCGACATCGTAATGATACTTGTAAACGCCCACCGTGCAGGAGCTGCAGACGCAAGCACCACATTCTGTTGCACTCAGAAAAGCAACGGAAACCCGAGGCCGAGACAGAAGCGGCCACCAACAACGCGGTCCCGGTGAACGCAGCCCAGACAGCGCGCGCCTACCTGAAGATGGTGCCGGTGGAGCTCTACGGCCCTGGCGGGAAAGCCAGGGTGCTGGCACTGCTGGACGAGGGTTCGACCATAACCCTTCTAGACGCTTCGGTGGCAAAACAGATCGGGCTCAGCGGACCGAACGAGACACTCCGTATCGAGACTGTCGGCGGAGGGAACATCGTCGAGAGGGACTCCATGAAGATCGCCATGAAGATCAAAGGAGTCTACCAAGCTGCGAAGCGGACCATCGAGGGCGTCCGCACAATCCAGGGACTAAAGTTAACTCCGCAAGGTATTGACTATAAATTTATTATTGAATATCCGCACTTGAGACGGCTTGCCGATCAGCTTCACTACGAGGACGAACCCCCGAAGCTGCTCATTGGTCAAGACAACTGGGAGCTCATCGTCTCGAGAGCCACAAGGAGAGGCAGGAAACATCAACCTGTCGCGTCCCTCACGCAGCTTGGATGGGTGCTACACGGCACCAACGGAGGAGCAGCTACAAGGCGAGTAAATTTTGCTACTTGTACGCACGCTCAAATGCATGGTACGTCGAGCGAGGAAGATATCGAGCGGCTCATCAAGGAACATTTCGCCATCGAATCTTTGGGTGTGCAACCTCGCCTGCCGAGTACCGACGCTGACGGAAAAGCGTTGGAAATCCTGAAGAAAACGTCCAGGAGAATTGAAGGTGGTCGCTATGAGTCCGGGCTTTTGTGGAAAAGCGACCAAGAAACGATGCCCGATAACTTTGAGTCTACAGAGAGGCGTCTCAAGACTATGGAGCGAAAGTTGGACAAGAACGAGCAGCTGAAGGATGAATACAAGGCACAGATCCAGAACCTGCTGGATAAGGGTTACGCCGAGGAGGTACAGCATCACAGCTCTTCGAACCGTAAGTGGTACTTACCTCATTTTGCTGTTGTTCATCCAACTAAGAAGAAGCTGCGCCTCGTGTTCGACGCTGCGGCTAAGTACGAGGGGAAGAGTCTCAACGACGCGCTGCTACCGGGTCCGGACCTACTTCAATCGTTGTTTGGAGTACTGATGAGATTCCGCCAACATCCGATTGCTGTGGTGGCGGATATTAAGGAGATGTTCTTACAGATAAAGATCCGGGAAGAGGATCGCGATAGCCTGCGGTTTCTGTGGAGAGGAGACAGACGCACCGGAGCGCCGAAGGAGTATCGGATGACATCAGTCATCTTCGGCGCCGCGTGTTCACCCAGCACCGCAATCTACGTCAAGAACATGAACGCAACAGAGTTTGCACATGAATATCCGGACGCGGTAAGAGCTATTGAACGCAATCATTATATGGATGATTATCTCCACAGTTTCGAGACTACGGAACGAGCCATCCAAGTCGCACGCGAGGTCGACACGGTGCACAAGAGAGCGTGCTTTGAGCTGCGAGGCTGGGCGTCCAACCAGCCAGAGGTTACCGCAGCGCTCACCCAGGAAGAGACCAAGGAAGAGGTCGACCTGGGGAGCAACGAAGAGAAAACTTTGGGTTTGCGCTGGTTCACTCAAAGCGATGAAATTGGTTTCAGAACTTGCCTTCGGAACGTGCAGAATGTTGTCACTAGACAAAGCGTCCCGACCAAGAGAGAAGTGACCAGCGCCGTGATGTCTACCTTCGACCCGTTGGGCTTGGCGTGCCCGGTGCTGATCCAGGGCAAAAAGCTGTTACAAGATATCTGGAGGAGCGGCGTCGGCTGGGACGAAGTCATCGTCCCAGAGAACGAGGCGGCGTGGAGAGACTACCTCGAGAGCCTGCAGATCCTGCGAGAGCTGCGCGTGCCGCGGTGCGCTACACACTCCGGTACCGAGGGGGAGCTACACGTCTTCACCGACGCCAGCGAGACTGCGTACGCTTGCGCTGTCTACTGGCGACAGCGGGATCAACAAGGAAGGAAATTGAACCAGAGCGACGCGTCTCGAGACCTGCGATGGGGGGATGTCGTCCTCATAGTAGACTCCACTCTACCGAGAAATACATGGCCGCGAGGAGAGGTCGTGGCGACCTATCCAGGTCCTGATGGGCGCACACGCATTGTAGAAGTGCGTACCAACGGTGGAGTCCTGAAGCGACCGAGCTCCAAGACGGTGCTGCTAGTACCAAGGCAAGACGACAAGGCGCTTGCAGACGCGCTCAGTAGCGCCGAGGCGCTCAACAACGACTGTCGCAACAAAGAGGGGCAGCCAACTACAGACGAGCCACGCAACTCCGGAGCGCCGAGAGGCGCTAAGGCGCCGGACGTCGGGTCGCACGAGAGCGACCACTGCAGCGGCGGCGCATCTCCCCACGAGACGCGAAGCTCCGAGTCATCGCACTGCGTGGGGCCGCCAGGCGGCGGTCCTCACCACTACGAGGGAGCGTCTGTCGGCCACCTCACGGTCGACAGGGCGCTCCGCACCGCATCATCGCGCTGCGTGGGGCCGCCAGGCGGCGGTCCTCACCACTACGAGGGAGCGTCTGTCGGCCACCTCACGGTCGACAGGGCGCTCCGCACCGAGTCATCGCACTGCGTGGGGCCGCCAGGCGGCGGTCCTCACCACTACGAGAGAGCGTCTGTCGGCCACCTCACGGTCGACAGGGCGCTCCGCACCGCATCATCGCGCTGCGTGGGGCCGCCAGGCGGCGGTCCTCACCACTACGAGGGAGCGTCTGTCGGCCACCTCACGGTCGACAGGGCGCTCCGCACCGAGTCATCGCACTGCGTGGGGCCGCCAGGCGGCGGTCCTCACCACTACGAGAGAGCGTCTGTCGGCCACCTCACGGTCGACAGGGCGCTCCGCACCGAGACATCGCGCTGCGCAGGGCTGCCGAGCGGTAGCCCTCACCACTTCGAGAGCACGCCCGTTTGCGAGACGCCTTGCAACGGGACGGCGGGACAGGCGCCGGGTGACAGCGGACCGATGAGGACGGTCACAAACAACAGAGGCAGCCGTCGCCCGCTCCTGTAGACTGCACATCGCCGAGCCAGGAGATGTGCTTTCGCACGAGGGGAAGGATGTCGGCGATGCATGCACTGACATGTGGACAATGTATGAAAGAACTAATATGAACAGTGAAGGCAGCGACGCATGCCTTGTTCGAGTTCAATTAGTGAAAGTGAGTGCGCGTGACAAACTAAGAGAATGTATCATTTTCGTACACGTTTCGCGAGTATCATTAGTGAAACAGATGCTGCGTGAAGAGATCTAATTAGAATGGTATGATACTCGCGGATCACGACCGTAGTTAGTTTGTAATTAACGAAAATGTATGATGAAAGTTGCGTTTTGTGTAAATATTCACCATTTTTTGCTGATTGTGTCTAAAGTCCTTGGTTGATCTGTGTAAATTTTATATGTATAAATAGAGTTTTGTAAGGGCTTTCTAATGGTGTAAATATTATGTGTGTAACTTTAAGATCAATAAAGATATGGACGGGAAATGGTGCCACTCATAATGAAATTGCTTCAAAATGTAGAGAATTTTAATGGGGCTCTCTTTGCGGTAACGATAAATTCCAGTGCCGCGGTTGAAGATCGGTCGAATGTTATGTAGTAGTTCCAGCCGACGTCTAAATCAAGAAAGAAGAAGTGCCCTCAAGACCCCAGCCAAGAAGGATTCCAGCCTGCAGATTGCTCGAAGAAGTGAGCACCGCGGCGACATCGAGGGGCTGACAAGAAGCCGCACCGCGGGCAGCTGCTGTGAACCTGGACTGGGGTCGCGAGCGTAGGGGGTGTTTAGATAGTGGTACCGTTCCTCGTTTCATAGTTTCCTTCATTCAACACCATTAGTTTCGCTTTCAACCCACAATAGACTTAGTACCCTATCTAGGCATCTCTCACGATTAGGCCTCCTCAAGGCATCTCGCACACAAGTTTAAGTTTCGCGACGTAGGGACGGTTCGCACCGGCGCAGACGTCTTTTTCAAGACGAGAACCGCGAGCCGTCCACCCACCCAGGGGCACAGCGCCACACCGTGCGCGCTTGTGTCCGCCACAGAAATGAAAAGACGTGTACCGTCCCACATGATGCAGCAGCGCGGCGAGGCTGCGACCGCTCTGCCACGGTAGTCCATACTAATACAAGGATAACAATGTGCGGCTTAATGTCATGTAGCGAGCATCATCATTAGTTCATGTTTTTCCTCCATTACTTATTTTACTATGTTACATTTAAAAGCTTAAATTTTATTTAATCTGCTTGGATTTGAATTAACCCTGGATAAAAACCTCCTTAAGTTTATACAATAATCGGCTCCATAAACAGTGATTTTGAGCGACGAAACTAACATACGGTCAGAATCGTTTCCCATTTTAATAACTGTGAATTCGGTTGGCAAGACATGTTGGCAGTATATTTTATCTAAATATATAAATACCAAAATCCTAAAAACATTGAACGAAATAAAATCCTTGTGTGTGTTGTGGACGCGCCTGTTTGATCCTACAAATGGCTTGTAAAGGTGGAGTCGACACACAATCTACTAAGTAGATAATCTCCGAGAGAGCGCGCCGCTTGCACATACATTATATTAGTTAATTGGATATTAATAATACATTAATTTAAATGTCATAAAGTGTAATAGGCATGAGGAAGGTTTTATAGCTGTTTAGAGGTAATCGCTTGTTAACGAGCGCGCCGTGAGTAAATCATACAACGAGAGGCGCGCGGGGGCCGGGACAGACTCTCTTTCAACTCACTCATACTGGACATTTGTGAACTATGGGATAATACATACGTCTGAGCTGTGTGTTATGTATATAGTACTAATGCAAGTATGATAAACTGATCTTTAGAGATTGTGTAATCTGAAGAAAATTAGTTCTATCATCAGAGCTAAGAAAAACCACGCAATTATTTTGAGTTTGACGCAACACAACCAGTCAGGCTCATACCACACGTTTACTTATTACTTTAGAAAAATGTGGAAAAACAGGAAAATGGCTTGAGAAATTGCTAGAAGCTTATGTTTTATTTAAAAAAAAACGAGTCTTATTACTGAGTGTGCAGAAGTACTACGTACGTGCCGCCGCCGCGTGCGTCGCTACGTACAGGTATGATGCTACATTCAGACGACACTTTATAAGATGTTCAGCGAGAGACCTGTCCGACGAGCTTTTTGGCCTACATCCTACAGAAAAACTTGCAAATTTTATAATTTCCTGTTTGCGACTCGTCAAAATATGGGAAAGACTTTCGAGCGTTGAGAATTGCGATGTCGCGGCATGCTCACGACTCAAAACGTTCTTTACTAAATTACAATTTGATTGATGATACAAATGGCGGCCACTGCCGGACGAGCCGCGGACGAGCCGCGGAGCCGCGCACTCGCGGGACGAGGCTAACAACACTTATTGATATTATCTTGTTTGTACGCCACGCGATACAGAGACCTCTACTACGCGAGTAACTAGCAATTATGGCCAAGGGAAACAAATAACCATCGACGAATAAAATGTGAAGTATAATGATAGAGTTGTCCGCTGAAGTCATTCACCTCCAGCTCGCTTCCAACTAGTTATAACAGATGTATATTTGCGACACATCGTCGTAAATTGTAAACTAATAAAATTAAAAACGTCCGATCAGTTGATGAGTCGTAAACCGATGCAAATCAATTTGTGTCTGTTTGTGTCATTATTTATGGAGCTTGACTACCGGCCCGCGATAGCCCGCGATGTACCGCGATGGACCGCGATGGCCCGCGATGGACCGCGATAGCCCGCGATGGCCCGCGATGGACCGCGATGGACCGCGATGGCCCGCGATGGACCGCGATGGCCCGCGATAGCCCGCGATGGCCCGCGATGGACCGCGATGGACCGCGATGGACCGCGATGGCCCGCGATGGACCGCGATGGACCGCGATGGACCGCGATGGCCCGCGATGGACCGCGATGGCCCGCGATAGCCCGCGATGGCCCGCGATGGACCGCGATGGACCGCGATGGACCGCGATGGCCCGCGATGGACCGCGATGGCCCGCGATAGCCCGCGATGGCCCGCGATGGACCGCGATGGACCGCGATGGACCGCGATGGACCGCGATGGACCGCGGGACCTTAAATTTAATGAACTGGCTGATCATTCAGGTAAATGGATAATTTAGGCAAAGGTCTGTCATAAATATTATAACGCTGCAGCGTGGACATTATTTCTTCACTTGGTGACTTGATGACGTCACACAACTACATAACACTGCACAAGTGCATTGAAGTTCCTGAACTGGAATATTTCAATTAAAATGAATCCGGTGATCTTCTGTAGATGCTGCACCTACATATTTGATTTGATCGCAGGTTTAGTTAATTTATCAACCAATGAGCGCCCTGATTTATAACAACTTGTTAATGCTCTTAAACTTCCATGCCATAATAGCAATATTTATAAAATATGAACTTTTAATATAACAAGTCACAAATAAATAATAAAACATATAATTATGTTCCACAATATACGTGACATATAAGAAAATAACTGTCAGGAGGACACGCTCATTGTGGTGGTTTGATCATAGTCCGTTATGTGAATGGTTGTATAAACCCATCAAATCATTATCGCTCAAGTAATAATGGCCGACACCAAAAATGCCAGTTTGTGTGTTTTATTAATTGTCTCGGAGTCAATCAATATTCATGAGACGATAAAATTCGCCGTTGTTTGCCCGCGGAGATAGAAACACCGGAGTTAATTAATTGTAGTGGGATTTATGCAACAACAGTATACAGATAGTATGTATATATAAAAAAAGGATTGAAATTTTGTAGATTTTATGTTTGATTTTTGAAGTAGAAATTGAAGTTTGGTTATTCATGAAGTACTCGTAAGCTGTATCCTATATTGGAACTAGGTTTACCGACCGGGGGCCGGGACTGAGAGATTCATGACCAATACTTCAGTATTTAGACCGTTTACATTTCTAATAATGAAATACCGCCCACAGACTACATATGTAATAGTTATCTATCGACTCAATTATAAATCGTAATATTTTAAAGTATAATTCTTTGAACGGAGCATGGTTTACAAGAATGTTCGGTATTTCGTACAAGTTAACTCATACATAGATGAGTCAAAGATAACCAATTTATGGCATTCTGGTAGGCTACGGACTCAGTTTATTTAATTGCTGAATACTTCAATAAATTAATGGCAACCATGTGTATATGCTATATGTACCTTCTGTGTAGGTATGTATATCGATATGTTTGCGCTGCATCGCCGGCATTTTATTGCTTTTAGACATTTTTTTTGTGCAGAGTATTGACTTTAATGATCATAATGTTTAGACGCAGTATCATTTACTGCTATAAACGTGTTTGCGATATTACATATTTTTTGTATCAATCTTTTCTTTAGCACGAGTAGGTAATAATTGACAATCCTTGACTTTCTGTTACTGCTGGAATGCACTTTTGTAAAAATATGTTTTGATTTTCGAGTTTATACATTTTTCAGTTATTTTTATGGCCACTAAATGTGCCATAAAAGTAGCGATGTTACCGTATTTTACTTACCTTTAAAAATTTGATCCTTAAAATTTTGTCAAATTGGCACATGAAAATTATTTACCTACTGTTTTTTTATAAAAAAAAATATATTAATGGAGTAGGTACTCATAAAACCCACGAACAAGACGAATTAGGAAATCACTGGCATACGAAACTAACCGGACGTAAAAAATTACAAATGTAGAATTGGCTTTCGAATTCGGAAAATGAGTTTCCGTTCGCGCGCGAGTGTGAGGTCGCAGCAGGCGTGGGACGTGCGGCCGCGCCGGGGGCCCGCCACCGACTGAGGAGGCTGCACCACGCCTCGCAGCACGCAGCCTGCGCCGGACCGAGCAGCCCGCACACCAGCCACCAGGCTGGGACGCGAGGGTAGCAGGCGGGTGTGCACTGGGTAGTGCAGGCAGTAACTAGCGATGAGATACTGTTGTACACATGATACGAAGATGTGCTCTTAACAACATTGCCGTTCTGAAGATGATTGATGGATAGGATTGAATTGATGATTTAGCATGCATCTTAAAGTATGGCTGCTGATTAGAATTTAGATACAATATGATGATGTATGTGACTTTAACATTTCATCAAAGAACCTAGCCGAGATGAAAGACACTGAACATTTTCGTGAAAATTATATTGTTTAGTGACTAACTACTTGTACCAACTTTAAAACAAAACAAGGACAGTGATTGCAATATCGATGGTGTGCTTGCGAATATCTCCTAGTGTTGTTGCAGTGTGGCTGCAACCCGCGGCATCTCGTGGCCGCGTGGATCGACCGACAGGTGCTTTTTATAGCGGTCGACGGGTTCAGTAAATCTGTCGACAAATCTGCCGATAAATCCGTCGATAAGTCGCGCGATACTCGAGCCTGTTTGTAGAGCTGTCCGGAGATTAGTTGGAACCCCGCGACTGAAATATTGGCGCAATCTGAGGAAAGGAAATGATTTTATTAGAGAGTCCAGTGATAGTCTACCAGCGTCGGATACTCGTAGGACTGCTGGTATGTATCTGTTACAATATTTGTTATTTAGTTGAATATGCCGCTGCGGGGAGCGAGGTTTAATATTTAATTGTCACCCACATGCACAGGATGGGAGCCGTAAAATATCCAATTACCAAGAAACTGTTATTACACTTGTACCGAATTGTACCACAATATTACATAGTAATTTATGAAGTGTAAGCAGCTTATACGAGACCTTATAAACATTAATACTTTGCCCGTAAATGCAGTAGACATTTTATTAAAATTGTAATAAAATACTATTTCAATAGTTAAAGCATAATCGTGTGTTTAATCATTAGATTAGCTATTAAGCTAGGTATTCAAATTCAAATTCTAACGCTTTTAGGATTTTGGGCTTAGGCTTCATACAAGAGCATTAAGTAGAGGTCCATGTTTGTACGTGACGTGTATCAGTGAGCCAGCCCGCCATGCACGCAGTAGCAAGGTGGCGCCCTCAGCGCGCGTTGATGTCTTTTGTACCGAAGTTGCAAGGAACCACACCACGTAGCGCGCCTTGTCATACGTAGGATTGTAGCGTTAGTAATGCTGGGGCTGTAGTGCATTTTTATTTCTTATTTTAGATAGATATAATAAACATTTTGATTGGACGAGCTAGTCAATAGCATGGTGGTAAGCAATAAATAAGGTGAACTTAAAAATTACAGAATTTATATTTGACCTTTACTGTCCCACTGTTTGGTCTTAGCCAGTTCCTTCCACTTCTTCCTGGCCAGCTCCTTCAGGTCTGCAAGTCTATTATAGCCTTCGCGCCATCGGGAAGGTGGCCTTCCAATTGTTAATGATAAAAATATGGGGAAAATACTCATTGCATAATGTTTACCTTATCACACGAGCACTAATTAACAATGTTTTTATCAGAGTACCTCACAGAGCGCGGAATGTTCCTTAATGAGAGCTACATAGTACCTAGTACTCAATGCTCATACATATATTCATCAGTTCATTCGATGCTGTATGTAGAGCAGGAACTCCCCGCCAGCGTGTGGCAGGGAACTCCCCGCCAGCGTGTGGCAGATCTACTTCGGAGGTCAGTTTCGGATAGATGCTTATTTACTTTTAAGAATTATTATATTATTTATTTGTATTTAATTAGTGTTGTATGCATCTTCGTATATTTCGTATATAATTAGCTACATAGTAGACCTCTGCCGTCCACTAGTTCGATAGTAGTATATTCAATAAGCAGTAATGTAGTAGAGATAGCGCGATGCAGCTCGATATCGGCGATTATTATCGACTCGATGAATACAAATGGCGGCGTCGGATGCACATTTCTATGCATCGGCCTCACCGAGAACATGTTTATGTAATCAGTACAAAACATTGCTTTCAAATATTCCATAAAATGCAAATAATTGAAATCGGCCGACCCTCGCGGCGGGCACTCGTACTACATCGGGGTGGGAACTGTCTATAATAATATCTACTTAGATCCTGAACTTACTTGATCAATAAACAAGTACAATTGATTTATTTCCTCCACAATAACAAAATGAATTAAAATGTCATGAGAAATAGAGAATATCCCTCTTTAATTGAAGTCGGTTTTAAATGGTACATGAATAAGGTAGCATTATGTATATATATTATATTTATTAATTGAAATCAAATCAATATTCACATACAATTTACACCAAGCAACCGCTTAACGAATATTTGGTGCTTCGAGAGAAATACATTTTTGCATGAAAAAAAAATATTGATACCCGTGGTAAAAATAATGAAGGAATTTTTGAAATCAGTAAAAGCAAAATGTCGTCGTAATAGTTTGCTACTGACTCCGGCAGACTGGTGTTGCCCGAAGTACGAGTACCTTGCACGCCTCTCTCCGCCGAGCCAGCGCGACCTGCCTCCGCTGGCGCAGCACACAGCAAGCGTACTCAGCGGCTACTCTGGTTGGACACCCTTTATTAGCTGCATCCAGGAGAAACTGCGCCGACTTGCCGCTTCAAACTATCACTATGAGCGCATTCCTCAACAGGCTCAATATCAGCACCCGCACACCGGTGGCATTAAGGAATATAATATAATCGAATTATTTATTTTATTATTTTTTAAAAGACCTCGAACTTGTACTAATTACGCCACATCACTAATATTTTATGTCTATTTACTTTCAGATAGAAAGTTAGTGTATATCTATTCCAAATATAACGACATGTTAATTTCGGTTAGTGTTGTGGTTTGTGTTGCGATAGATTGTGTCCCGGCGGTAATCGAACCCGCGACCGCGGCGGGCGCCGGTAGCCGCTCTCTTTGCAGTCATATGATACTCACAAACACTAGAGCACTCATATAAGTGACAGTATATTTACTAGGACTACTATTGCATCACTTGAAGAGTGGCCGATTTTGGTCCCTATATTGACTTCTGTGATTTTTATTGCGATATAACACTTTTCAACTCTCAATATAATAGTACAAGAGCTTGCACAATAATGTACATTGTATACTTTCTGCTCGCTCCTCTGGCAGCAGTACCACGCTGACCGCCTACATAGTTCTAATCGACAACTTACATGTAATTACAAGCGGACAAACAAACACGGCACGCTCTAGTCGTGTCCCGCGGCGCCGCCTCATTAGCGCCGGTACTGTCTGTCTGTAACGAGCCAGTGATATATAGCATGTCGGTATTACATCTAAACTTATTGAGATTTATATCGAAAGAAAGTTACATTAGTTTTTATTTCAAAACGTTTGGATAGTAAAATATTTTTCTTTGGTAAAATTAAAACTTTTTAATTGTTTTTTTACTTTATTTTAGATCTATTGTCATTTTAAGATGGACTCATAAGCCCTTCTATTCTATTCATAATATTCGTATCTAATAACAGAATAAATATAAACTATAAATAAACTTTTCCATTTTAATGTAGGTACTTTTGTTTATGTCACCGAAAAATAACAAGATTCGTACGTTTATAAGTTTCCCAGGAAATTTATAAACCTTCGTAAGATTCTAAACAAGAGATAAATTGTATGATTTTACGCCCACATTTTCGCTGATTTATAAACTTACCGAACTCACACGTAAAATAATAATTAAGGAATTACCTACTGCCATGTTCGCTCTGATTGGTTGAATAAGTCACGTGTTTCTTCTCCTTCCTCCTCAAGTCAATGGATATAAACATTGTCACTGTCGACATCGGCCTCTGAGAGAGCAATGTTTTATTTGTCGTATTATGAGAAGCGTAAAATTAAAAGCTCTTTTATAATTGGTCGTACCGTTTAGAATCTTACGAATGGATATCCGTTAGTTTCAAAATCTACAACGAGATGTCGTAAATTCATAAATAAGCGAAAATGTGGGCGTAAAATAATACAATTTATCTCTAGTTTAGAATCTTACGAAGGTTTATAAAATAAAATAATAAATAAATGTCATTTATTTCAGACTTTGAGTCCATACACATTAAAGATAAAATTAAATTAAAATTATTACATAGCAGGCATGTCAAACAATAATCAAACCGAGTTATTAAAATTAAATGTCTACTAATAAAAATTAAATTAAAATGTCAAAGATTACAGTAAAAATATAAAAAAAAATATAAAAAAAAAAAAAAAATATAAAAAAATATAAAAAAAAATATAAAAAAAAAAAATATAAAAAAAAAAATATAAAAATATAAAAAAAAAATATAAAAAAAAAAAAAAAATTCCTAGGAAATTTATAAACGTACGGATCTTGTTATTTTTCGGTGACATTTTCAAAACAAAGTATTCACATTGTGGCAGGAGCGACAGTCCGGAGCTTATAACTCAAACATACCTAGTGTTTTACCAATGAAATGTCTGTCCCCAGTTTTTATTGAATGATAACTTCAGATTCGGACGGAATCAATAGGGTCGATGTTTATCTGATCCATTTGTTCCAAAGTTGTCGACACCAAAAAAGTGCATTAAAAAGACAAAAGGCAATAAAAAGGTCGGTCACTTCACACTCCAATTAGTTCCGTGGAGACGCGGCTGTCCGGGAGCGGCGCCGACACCGCCGCCTGCTGCGACAAGGGGCGCGCGTCGGGTCTCTCAGCGGACATACCACCATACCACCACTCACGTACTCGAGGGTTCTGTACCATTCTTTTTAGTTATATGTAACATATTTTTAGGCAAAATTACTTTCTTGACAAAGCTCATCCCAAAATTAGGAACGAACAAGATTAAATATTTGACATGGCTGGTCTTATGTGCAAATCCAAACTAGATAGACAAGTCATAGGTTACAAGTTACATGACCTAAGACACAGCAGCGCCAGTAAGCACCGACCAGCTCAGTCCAGTCCACTGATAACATCTTAGATAATATAGCATCCTTATCGAGGCAAGATCGCTTTAATAGTATCAAATTGAACAGATATTCTCACACTATCTTACATAATAAGTACTCAATTACGCCGCGCCAATACTTCATTTAAATAAATTACCTCATATTTGTCGGATTATGCATTTATTTGTATTTTTATTGAAAATTAAGGCATTAATTAAAAGCCGTAAAATCCTAAACTAACAGCAGACGCTACAAAAGTGGATCAACGGTTATTATTATTCAGGCTAATTTTTTAATTTATGATTGTGTTCTCAGAGAAAAATAATAGCTACTTGTGGAGTCACTACAGTTCGATATATCAGTCGAAGTCATAAATTGAACGTGTTATGACATAAATCAATTAATAAAACACATCCTAATCTAAATGTTCCGCAGATTACTTGACCACGAACTAGATCTATTAATCATACCGTGACTAGTTGCTGCATAATTAACACCAGTGTGTCCGAGCCAGGGTCTGCACTACGCGTAGAGACTGTGTCGACTCACAATCATTCCATCAGCCATTTATTGCTAAGAAGTGGCAACAGCACTGGACGGTCCGCTGGCTCGGATAACAAAATGTTTACATCCACACTGTATATTATAATACAACTGTAATTAAACCATTAGAGGCCCTCGAGCTGATTTTGACCTTCGACACCGGTGCTCGCCACTCTCATACAACTTACAGCTAATAATATCACTGACCTACTGTTCGCAATAAAATAAAATTATTTGCTCATTATTAAAATGAAGTTTTTCTCCTAATATAATATGTAAATATGTAAATTATATATTGAATGTGCGTCAAAAGATTCGCTACATTTGATTCTATAAGTTAGTTTTTTCGGCGGATATTGTGCTTCTGGAAGGACTTTCCGCGTACTTTGCTTACTAAAAACTATTAAAACATATTTATGAAAAAATATAATTTCGCCTATGATCAGGCCGCTGCAAGTAGGCAACAGTAGTTTAATGTGGACATAATGAATGTATGTACTTAGCAGATGGACTTTCACACAGTCCTAGTTACTATTATTTAGAAAACTGGCATGTGAATACATAGGAACTATTTCAAGTCTTTTCTTTACTAATTTGGCCCTTGGTATTATGTATGTAATACAAAAACTATAGGCCCTGCCTAGTAGTACACTACAAGTAGGTATGTTGTATGCTGCGCAGGGAACTACGCGACTAGTCCCACATACATACATGTACAATATTGTATAGACCACTCATTAGTGCATATCTCAGATTTGTGCTTTTGTTTGTCTGCTAGGCACAGACCTCATCAAAATACCTGTGGTGATATCTTCATTTCTGAAGAATCTAAATATTTTTTAAGAGCTTGTTGAAAAAAGAAGTATCAACATTATACGAGTCAGTAGTCGGTACGGAAATGTTTGAAATCTTTTCCACGTTTCATATGTTTGAATTCAAGCAAATACATTCAATTTTATAAAGGCAAAATTGAGTTTTATTGGTCGTTTTTTTACGCCACAACGGATTGACATGACGGTGTCTAGATTATTAGATTATCTGCCAAGAACAATACGAGTATAAATAGCATTTAAATAATAAATTAAAAATCGTTTAGTTTGTCGCGACACGGATCCCCAGCCAGCCGCCGCGCCCGGTAGCGATGTGTCAGCTATTTTATTGCGCGGAGATAGTGCGCTGACGGCTGCAGCATTAAGCCGCTAATTTCCACCGCGCGCCTGCCCGGACACATTAACCAACCAGAGTAGGCTTGACTATTATACTCCTGGTTCATCTTTTTTGTAATGTTTTTTAGTTTTAACAAAGCAACCATGGTAATATTGTAACGGATTGAAATTAAATTATTCATGAAACAAATAACAAAGATGTGACACAACATTTGTTACATGTTTTGGGCCATAATATGTAGGTTTCATAGTTCCAACTCGCGGTGAGAAGCAGACTGTCATTAATTAGTATAACAGACAGTCGAAGCGTTGTTTTTAGCAAACCATTTTAATGGTCTTTTAGCTTAATTGGCGTTTTTTGCCCACCGCGGCGACGGCGGAGATGAAAGATTAATTACGAAGACTAACGTGTTATATGCCACACTAGCTGTGCCCCGCGGTGACACCTGCATTCACTTATGTATAGTGTATCGGTCAAACCAGGGTCTTTAATGTTTTCAGCGTCAACAATAAATCAGAGTTAGTAATTACTAACTTGTCTGTGTGTGTGTGTCTTGTTGTAACTGTAACTAATTACGTACGTCTTAATTAAGACGCAATCAAATTTTATTTTATTCAAAAGTATCATTACAGTATTAAATTAAATATACGAACGACGATAAAGTAATGTTATCATCAAATTAATGCGAATATTCCTGCGCTCCCAGTCTGCGTCCAGAACGAATTGTATTCAAATTGGTTTAGCCAATGAAGTAAAACCGGAACTAAAAAGGAAAAGTATTGGTACGTGTGTGTATTACATACTTACAAATTTATTATTGATTTGGTTTTGGTGTGATTACTGACTTTGGGAATTCGAGGAAATGTAAACAATTTAAACATTGGTAGTCATTTGTCATCTGATATGCACACTGACATCTAATACTAGCAGGTAGCCACCTTTTAGTAGATATTAGATTTCACAGCATAAATATAATAGTATTAACTTAGCCTGCATAAAAAAATAGAATAGGCTATAAAACAAGCTCATTAAATATTGGCAATCAATTGAATATAATATAAAGCTCAAAATTCGCGAAGATACAAAATACCTAGTACTCAAGCAGTAGGTAACTATGTTTCTTGCCAATTCCCCATAGAAAGCGAGTCTGTCCCGAGTGATAGTAACGAGGCGAGTGTAACGCCGCGCCGCGGATATTAAATTATCTTATTAACTGAACTTGCGACACACGTTTAGCCACAGGTGGCAACACTACGCAGAACTGAAAGTGTAGGCTCTCGTCATGCTCGATGTTCCAGCTTTACATACATTCTCACGACAAAAACTGAAAAAATCAACTTAACCACAAATGCCTTAATAATCTCAATAATTTGCTTTTGGCTGTGATTGGCAGATTGTTTATACCGTCAGCACTCAGAACAAGAACTTAAACACGCCCGTCAGCACTCAGAACAAGAACTTAAACACGCACGTCAGCACTCAGAACAAGAACTTAAACACGCACGTCAGCACTCAGAACAAGAACTTAAACACGCACGTCAGAACTCAGAACAAGAACTTAAACACGCCCGTCAGCACTCAGAACAAGAACTTAAACACGCCCGTCAGCACTCAGAACAAGAACTTAAACACGCCCGTCAGCCTCAGACACGATACAGATCTGCATGTTTTATGTAATATTTGGATGTTGTGTAATAATTGAGAATTAAGTAGATGATTCATCAAAACTATCGACATTAATAAGCTAACTATACAATAATGTGACCGGGCTGTACATTATGTTACAAGTGTCGTCCATTCTACATATCCTAATGTTGTTTGTAAGTCACAATATTGTGATGTTGCAAGTAGTGGGTTTAAATCAGGGTATTCACGGCGCGCCGCGGCGGCGCGAGCACAATGACGGCTACTCGCGCCACCACACCGCGGCGAGTGAAACCTGCACTAATACGGTAATACGTGGCTTGTGGGATTACTGGATACATCTATACGTATGTATACACTCGGATATACTTGTAACTACAGAGCTGTTCTTATAACTATGCTGCTAAATATAACACTGTAGTGTCTACAGTGTTTATTGATGACAATCTACAGACTTAGAGACAGATAGACAAATACTTTTAAATTTTAAACTTAATCCGTCTCATTAAAATACGCGGTTTAAAAATTAGTCCAGGACGTGAATATAAAGTCGAAAAATCACATACAAACAATCAAATGTCAACTTCAAATTGGGACATGGATTTATCATCGGTGACATATTGACAGTTTGATTATTATGACAGTAGACTGAACAATTTTGAACAGCAAAAACAGACTGCATGTTTTCAAAGTTTTCCACGTTTTGTCATAAGACCTAATAACAACAATACATTTATATATATCTATCTTGTCGTACTTCATTCGTGAAACACCCTAGGTTGCAGCAATGCTCAACATCAGGCAGGCTGTAGTCAAACGTAAACCTATCCCGCGTAAAAAAAAACGAATATAGTAGCTATTTTTACATGATCTTCATATCACAACATTGCAAGTTTCCCCTTACTTCGTTGATCCGTGAATCCCTCCCTTTACGCCGGTATAAGCGGGCTACTGCCGTCAGTATCTACAAGTTATAGTCGATTAGTACATTATCAGTTACTCGCTGCTTGAGCACAGCTGGCCGCTGATAGTAAGCAGCTACTTTACGGCTGTAAACAGCTTTACTTTATTTACTTCGATAGCCACTGACTTACTTACTTACTAGTTCTTACTTACAGCTGCAATGAGGCACTTACTTGCAATCAATCGCCACTTTACGCACTTGGATTTAAAGCTGTGTTGCCGTACTTGTGTTGAACTCTCCGTCTGTAATTGATTTTAGTAAAGAAACGCTTGTTTTAACATCTGAGATATCTATATATCTGAGCGAATATTGTGCGAGCAACTTCATAAACTTGATTAAATACTGGAAGCAGTTGATTGACGTCCCAATGGTAGAAAATGTTAATTGAAGTGTAACTAGTGGCGCCTGAAGTGAACTCTGCGGAATACAATATATATTCAACAATAAATCGTGGGATAGGAAGCTGAATAAAAAAGGCATGTATATCAATACAGCTAATTTATTGTCACTAATTGATTGGGGTATTTATTTTCCTGGTAATTGTCAGTATTATGTACTGTTAATTTAACTCGAGCATAATAAGATCTATGTCCGTAAATAATGTCAATTCTGTCTGTGGAGTGGTTCAGTTAGCGCTGGAGTTGATGGTGTTCAGCGTGATGGATAGCTCTGCGCCGGAGAGTCTCCCACGCCGCGTGACATAGTAACCGGACTTGAAGTTATTGCCACTTTCAATCAAAACGGATATATTTCATGGGAAAACGATCGGATTTGTGTAGATTCTTATAATTTAATAGCTGGAATTTTGTCAGCCAGCCTCAACTTTGTTCATTTTGCATTACTATGATGGTTGTTACGAGTATATAAAATAAGCACTATCACACACTCGCTCAGTCTCTGTCTTTACATCACATTCAGCACTAAAATATATAAAAAGAAATACTATAGTCTTTCCTGTGTTACTCAACATATTCATGTAATCGTTGGTCGGCATTTATCACGCATTCGCGTTTATTTGTAAGCCCACACATCGGTGTCCGACATAAACCAACACAATAAATACGATCAAAGCCATCGACTCCGCCGCGCCCTCACACACAGATAAATCAAAATAGCATCGATACGTTAACCCTTCGGCGTCGCCGCGCCCGCGCCCGCGCCCGCCACGGGGCCAAGACTCGTACTACACATGTTGCTAAAGTGCGTGTGTCGCACATGGACTATACACAATCAGGCATTTTACACCTTCTAAAGAATAAATAAAAAATAGAACCCAACAAATATGCGACATATAATTACATGTTTTTATAATTTGACACTGACACATACTGAGCAATTAGGAAATGATCTATAGTTACTAAAAATATTTTTTGTGAATAATTCCTGAATGAAGTCAGAATATTTTCCTAGTTTAGAGCTGTAAGTACTGGCCGCGGTCGCCTCGATGACATGTTTACGAAGCGCGCGCGCCCGCGGGACTCTGCTAGTGTCACACTTAGTGCCACAAAGGGAACAAAACCACCACCAACTGAAATGTGACAATAAACTAAGGAATTCAATGCTGCGATTGAAGTATAGGTACCTTGATGTTGAGTAGTTTTTTTCCGAACGAACGTGACAATTAATGTAGTCTTAGTAATGCTCAGCTAAAAGGCTAAGGGTTATGTTATAGCTGATAAGTTAGTACATACAGTTTTATAGTATGGTTAGTATTCAGAGGATTCCTGTCTAGATTCGTACAGTACAGTTTTACTAATATTTTATTTTATTATTTAAGACTACATTCTTCTTATCAAATGAGAGTGGCCAACTCTGGTCTCGAGAGTTTATCAAGCTGCCCTAAGGGCCTCTGACATGGCTTAACGACTACCGTACTAGACAAACAGCCAGGATCTACAATTTAACGTGTCATCTGACCCACGGAGGCACCCAGAAAGGAATGCCACTTTTCGGTCACCTATCCAAGGACTGACCGCGTTGACCTTTGCTTAACATTTTAAGTTAATGGTACTATAAATCTGTATCTACCAACTTATCAGCTATAACATAATCTAGTCTTTTAGCAGAATGATACTCAAATTATGATTCATATATGTACCGCTAGTAACTGGGTAACTCAATCTCAGCAAAGCCCCTCTATTGACCACGAGTGAGTTTAATTTACATTCCGAGGGAGAAGTAATAATGAAGGATAATCGGATCACCTTCTCGTCTTGTTAGGTAGCATCTACTTATATTGTATGGAGCATTGTGCGGAGGCGCGTCTCCACGGCACTATGCACTAGGCACACTTGTAAATAAATACGTAATATAGATCTGAAACTGAATACACATTTAAATTAATCATTGTAGTTATATTCCTTTTTCCACTTTTTAATGTAAATACTCAGTGAGTAGTCATTATTATAATATTCTAAGACTTTTGACCGCTAAATCAAGAAGAAAATACTGATAAGCAAGCATAGTAACGTGTGTATGGAAATGTTGGCTTTGATTTAAGCTACTTTTTCTGGTATGTTTTGAGAGCAACATTAGTTGATTCAAGTGAACCTCCATCTCTGATATTTCATGCCGTGTGTAGCCGTGTGTACCTCCCCGCGATGCAACGTGCCCACACCGTGTCTCCCAGCGCGAGCGCCGCAACTATTATGTTTGTCACTTAATACTTCCTCCGTGGGATAATGGCTGCTCCCGGCCGCGCCGCCCGCCGTCGCGCCAGTCTGCCAGCGCGGGGATCGCGGGGCCGCGCGACCAGGCTCTGTGTCAGTGACACCCAAAAGACGCTTGTAATATATTTCACAAAACTTTAAAACTCGTATCATGTTTCTAAGACAAACCTATTTTCTTTTAGATCAACACTTTCTCAACTTCAATGAATTCCTCATCCAGCATGATAAGTGGTCAAGCGACCCTCTCATTAAATCATATTAAATAGTTCATCCCTTCTATGACCCTGTGTTTTTTTATGTCTATCCCTGCTCAATCTACCTATAATATATCATCGCGCCACCCCCGGGGGTAGTTTGTGATTCATGACGTCATAATTAACTCGTACAATACCTAGTAGGGCCTTTATTACACGTTTGACTTATTTTATTGATGTTTAAGAATATTCGTTTCAAATAAAAGTCATCGGGTGCGAGAAACCCTTTATGATATTGTTTGAAAATTTATTTCATGGGGCGTTATGTTGATATGATATTTATTTTACTAAAATCGTGAATCGTAAAATAATCGTGACGAGTAAGAAAATTATGTCTATAAAAGATTAATTGTTGTTGAAATTGAACTAAGTACTTAGTTGTCTTAATTTATAATCGCAATGTTCCTGAAATAGCATAGCAGCTCATAAATGTTTGTACGGAACGAGATTTTTGTTGGCATTAACGGCACTGTAAGAACAGCGGCGAGTACCAACAATTATTTTAATTTTATGATTATAGTTAAGGTATCAATAGCAAATCTATGTACTTATGTAATAGCATTAGCACTAAATCATACAGAAAAATGTTATCCATCACTACACTATATAGTGTCGCGTCTCGAGCTCGGCTCGGGCCGGGCGGCACAGGCGCGGCGGCGTGGGCGCGGCGGTGCGGCGGGCGCACGTGGTGCATGAATGTGTAGGTTCCCAGGCACCGCAGAGCGCAGGCCCCTCGCTGCACATTAGCCTGTCGCCGCTAGTTTACTGCCTAGATATATGGCCGCCAAATTGCACGCAACGATGGCCTCGTCCTAACTGCCACTTACCACCACGCTGCGCTTGTCTACCTAAGTTGAAACAGATAATATACACACGTTGCAGGTACCTTTGGTCTATGGTTACAAACTTTTAGATGTAAAAACATGTATCGGAAGTATTGTTACTATTGTAATGTATCATACGGCATGGCGAGGATTACTATCTATTATTTTGACATACCTATGTATGTATTTATAATATGGTTTGTTAGAGAGGAAACTAATCTAATATGGATTACAGGACTATTGCTTTTTATTTACATAACCTAGCAATATTAGAAAGTCATCACAACATGTGTTTTTATAATGATACATACAAACAGTACAGTTGCTATTCAAGAAAATAAGTTTTAACGCCTATTTCAAACGTTAGAGCAAAATTTTTAGTAGTATGTAATTAAATTTCGTGGTTCAATAGATCATTAATGTATTAAAAATTGAATGGATTAGCTTCTATCGTTGCGTAACTGTTCAAACTAAATTGTATTTTATTTTCGTCTGTATGTTTATGTCGTATAGACACAAAAAATGAGCAGGGTTGTGGTATACCTACAATGCCCAGCCTTAGATCTGTGCGGATGTACACTAATGAGTTTTACCGGCAGTTCTCGCGCAGCGGCGTATCTAAATTCGGATGCAAAGTTGTACGTGAACAGACCATCCGTATTCAAGGCCTCGAGCATCCTCGATCCCACAGCGGCGTGCGCACCTTGTGGCATTATGGCGTGGTGCCGGGGCCGCAGGACGCGGGGACGGTACCGGCGCGGCGGTGCTTGAGAGGCGGGTGTCGCGAGTCCGTGTGGACTGAATGGTGATACTTTATGGCAGACGGAATCAGGTTAAAACACCACGGATCAGGCTAAAAGAAGCCTTTCCATTCTCGCTTTACGTTGGGAAATGCAGCAAATTCCAGAGCCAAAAAAATGTGCAAAAAATCTACGCTTCCTCGCAAATGGTAACGTTGGATGCGCACTGTTGTAATAATTTGTAAGAAAATATGATGTATAAAACTATGTTGTGTTGAGTCTGGTTGTTTGTATGTATAATAAGTATGTATTTACAAAAGAAAAGTATATAAGTATTATATCCGTTATCTAGTACCCACGACACAAGCGTTTGCTTAGTGTGGGGCTAGATGGCGCTGTGTGCAATGTCCCGAAATATTTATTTATGTATAAATTTACTCGTATTTCCCACTGCTAGGACCACATATTTACAATGTATCGAAGTAAATGCCGTCGGGAGTTTTGTAACACGTGAATGAATGCGGATGCGTCAGACTCCCGCGTCGTGCTGTCCCGCCCCAACCGCAATATATAACGAGAGAGCATACAAGCCATGTCAGAATCATTTCCAAAAAAGCCACGTCAGAGGCCCTTCGGGCGGCATGATAAACTCTGACACCAGAGTAGTTGACCACTCTAATTCGATAGAAGACCGCAATGACGGTCGCTGGTGCTCATCAACATTAGATATTTCTAATAGGTACCTCTAAATAAAACTCGGTATCTAGTGTTGTGTCGCGATAATATATGAAACGAAGCCATATTCTTTACGTCTTAAAACAATTTTGGTCGTTTTCAATGCTATCATCGTACAGGTATTGTTTATAAACAAACAGGCGGACAAACAGATATGCTCATAATTTCACGCACATTGCTCGCTTATTAGCTCATAAACGATAATGGTTTCTTAAAAAATGTCAAGTTTAATTTGTAGTGTAATTTATTATTTCTAGTTTAATTTAATTTCTACATTAAAGTGCGGTGTAAAATGATCGCTGGTTTTATTCCTACATACAGTTATAATGAGTTTTGTGATGCTACCGTTTTGTTTGCTCGCTGTATCCAAAGGTAAGAAACTAAAAGTAGGCTAAGTTATTTTCAAATCAAGTAACATGTATCCTGAGGTCAGTTCACAAGATGTATCTCTGAGAGCCTCTTCATATCTGTTCCTCGCACGCAGCTCCTGCCGGCGCGGCCATGTCGCCGTGCTCGCGCACGCGCGCTGCGGCGCCGGCGGCGGGCGCGCTCGGCAGCTCGGGGCTGTTCCCCTGGCTGGGCGTGCTGCGCGTGCATCTACGTGAGTACATTACACACTTATTACTATCTGGCAATAGATAAATATACCAAGTTCAATTTCTCGAACCATGGTATAACACAGTACAGTCATATGTACAGAGTACCTATGTAGCAGTGGTGCGACCCAGTTTCAATTACTTTGTTACGTTTGTTTGCAGACGAGGAAGGCGGCATGAAGCTCGCGCTGACGGGGCTGGTGCTGGTGAAGAACCACTACGCGCTCGGACACGCAGACGATGTCGCCAGAATACCTAAACGGATTTTTCAGTGAGTGGTACTGATCGAACTATCTATATGTGGGGACAGCGGAGCATCTTCGTTATCCATAATAGTAATTCTACCGGCTGGGCATGGGTATTTGGGCATGGAGAAATAAAACGTAGCACTTCAACTTATTGATGGTATATTACAATTTGTTGGAGGTTAAACTATGAAATACAACTGTAGGAAGATTGTCTGATATCTAATTACACTAATTCGGTCGACACTCCAACCAACACGTAACGCCACAACGCGATGCGAACCGATTGCCGTCCCAAGTAAGAATGGCGGTCTCTCGCACGGCACTAGCGCTGGTTGTTGCGTCAGAGCAGGACCCCGAAGTTAGTCTCAAGTCAATGTCAGCCGTTATTGACAGTGACACAAACATTATAACACATTTCGAACATTGTGACAGCTGACAGTGACATTGAAACCAACTCGCCTACTCTCCGAATCAAACATTAAGATCAACTTAAACACTCTTCGAATTAAACGCGCCGACACGGCCAGACTGACATTCGCACGTCCTCGTGCGATCCGTTTTCTCTAGCAGCAGATGACCTGGAATTAAAGAAAAGACACAACTGGGATCACAAATGTCATTTCGCTCGTCTATCCTGACAATTTCGAAAGATATCATTCAGTACACGCACATATTATCAGTATCTACATTTGGCTTCGAGAAATTGAGATCACGTCAAGATGTTGTTTCAACTAAGTTAATTATCACACAAAACTTCACTATTCGACCTCGTGCGAATATGACCGTACCGCTGCAGGGTGCCCCCACCACCAAGATCGCCACTCACCGGCAACGACAAGGAAGCACCGGACAGCCCTGCAGCTGCAGCTCCACCCCAAGACACTATTCGACATCGTGCGAATATTATCATAACGCTGCAGGGTGCCCCCACTACCAAGATCGCCACTCACAGGTAACGACAAGGACGCACCGAACAGCCCTGCAGCTGGAGCTCTACACCACGACATTATTCAACTCCGCCAAACAAACCACTGCAGGGTGCCCCCACCACCAAGATCGCCACTCACAGGTAACGACAAGAGAGCAACGGACAGCCCTGCAGTTGCAGCTCCACTTCACGACATTATTTGACCTCATGCAAATAAGCCACCGCAGGGTGCCCCCACCACCAAGATCGCCACTCTCAGGTAACGACAAGGGAGCACCGGACAGCCCTGCAGTCGGAGCACCTCTCTACGACAATATTTGACATCATGCAAATATCGCCAAATCTCTAGCTTCTACCCGACGGCATCTCATACGACGTGACGTTATCTCATCTGACGTGAAACCAACTAACTCTTAAGCAATGGTGTTGAATGATACGTAACAAAGTCACATCTCAAAATTAAATCTCTAATTCACTTCCCAATGCTGAGAGGGTCGCCGAGGTGGTGGTCATTGTGTGCGAACTAGCAACCATATCGTATCATCGTCTGATGAAACCTCCTCACTATTTTAACTTTGACCCGCCGTCTCGGCCTCCTCCTCCTCATCGTCAACATAATTAATCAAAAAGGTATCTACCTACTTCTATTAAGCCGTCAAGACTCCTAGGCACTATGCCCAGATTTTCGTGAACATCTTTATGAATCTGATTTTAACTATCTATCTTTTCAAAACGTGGGTACCTGTGCTGTATTACTATGCCTTCTATTCTAATCCCTACGCATAGTACCCAGAATTTGATTGTCTGTTTTACTATTCACTAATGAGTAACCAAAAGGAAACGAGCTCACCGGGAGTATGATCAGGTGTCAGTCTCAAGCAGCCCATGTTCGCGCAGAACGACGCTGACAGCATTCCTGCCCTGGCGGTGCTCAAGCTCATCAGCTAGAAGGCGGCATGACTTGCTACTGGCTGGCAGCGAGAAGTGACAACAGCATCCTGAAAACAGAAACGGATACGCGCCAGTACTGAAGCATCTAATATGGACCATTTAAACAGGGATGATTTCAGATCTAGTTTCATTTTAATTGCTCAGTACCTATCTCGAAACTCAACCCCTAACGGGCGCGACTCCCAGAAAAGCTGGACTGCTAACAGACCAATCTAAACGAATCCTGTCAAGATTTGATTTCATTAAAATATCTTGCGTAAAATAGGACAACACTCCTAACTTTTAAAATGATGACAACGCTATCTTAGATTGAATCTTGAATTTCAATTAAATTTCACAGTGCATAGCTGACCTCTTATGGGACATAAAACGACCTCACACTTATGTATCACTGCACAATCATTAAATAGCTACACACTAACAATCATCAACAGATTGGCAATATTTTTTTTACAAAAAAATGGCTTTATCGTTACACAACATATTATATAGTGCTGTATGCTCGTAATGACTGGTATGGTTTTTCTCAACAACGCCTTTTAATCATTTATAACAAATTGCAACCAAATCTTACTTTGACAAAAGAGCATTCAACACCAGAAACGTAATGAATTTAAACAATATCACCTTTGATATCCGATGAAGTTGCACGCTGCACTCAGTCACCACTCGACCCTGGCTGCGCTCGCCCGGCCGCGTGCTACCACTGCTGCTTCATGTGCCGTGGTCGCCCGGCTGCATGCCACCACTGCTGCTCCATGGGCCGCGGCAGCTCGACCGCGTGCTACCACCGCTGCTCCATGTGCTGCCCGGAGCGCACGCCACTGCAGCGGCATCGCGCATCACTGCCACGTGGCATGAGTCTGCTGCAGGCGCTGCTCTTGTACTCCCTCACGATGCGGTTCATATCTTGTAATCTTCTTGCTTGTCAATATTTTTTGTCGTTTCTTTCGTAGTCTTTCTTGTACGACATTTCCAATTAGAAGATATAAAATTCCTACCAAATCCGAACAGCAAATCTTGTCTTTCAATTCACAGCACACATATTCGTAAATTTCAACGCAATTATGAAATCGCTTTATGGTCTTCTCTGGTCCAAGGATTATCGTTGCCGCATTGATAAGTTTCAGTAAAACACAAATCCCAACTGCTTTTTATCTTTCACACGTTTTTGTTCATTGACACGAAGAATTGATAATGATCGTAGGTCTGATTTTCACGTAGGCAGAACATGCATGGCTCCCATTGTGTTTCTCGGCGATCAATTATTTCTCCATTTTGCCATCATCCCACTTCTGATGTGGGGACGGCGGAGCATCTTCGTTATCCATAATAGTAATTCTACCGGCTGGGCATGGGTATTTGGGCATGGAGAAATAAAACGTAGCACTTCAACTTATTGATGGTATATTACAATTTGTTGGAGGTTAAACTATGAAATACAACTGTAGGAAGATTGTCTGATATCTAATTACACTAATTCGGTCGACACTCCAACCAACACGTAACGCCACAACGCGATGCGAACCGATTGCCGTCCCAAGTAAGAATGGCGGTCTCTCGCACGGCACTAGCGCTGGTTGTTGCGTCAGAGCAGGACCCCGAAGTTAGTCTCAAGTCAATGTCAGCCGTTATTGACAGTGACACAAACATTATAACACATTTCGAACATTGTGACAGCTGACAGTGACATTGAAACCAACTCGCCTACTCTCCGAATCAAACATTAAGATCAACTTAAACACTCTTCGAATTAAACGCGCCGACATATATGTATATCTACACTGTAGAGACAAATGACACCCTCACAGTATTAGCCATCGCTTTTACAAATTGTAAAACACAAATTCAATTCCCCAAAATGTATACCTACTTATGAAAAATTTTCCTTGTATAGTTTATGACTAATATTCTCAGACTCATTGACCGTTGAATGTAGCCGTTGAACATCCTCTAGGCTGCACTACAGACAGCTACTAATAAGCCCACATGCATAAGATATGCCGCCCAGTCCTAACCCGGTTGCCTGGTCGCAGAGAGGACAGCCGCGCCATGTTCGTCCCGCAGGAGGGCGCGGCGTGGTACTGCCGCCCCGTGGACTACGTCACGCACCCCGAGTACCCGGCGCGCACGCGCAGCTCGCTCGCGCTGCTCGAGCTCAGCATGGAGGAACTCAACCACTGTGAGACACTACACTCATTTGTCGAGGAAACGAAGGGCAGATTGAATACAATCTCTTTATTCTTACGATGGTAGTGTTAGTTATAAAGCCACCACTCGCTGCTGCCCATTAGGTGAGGTTGTCTTATAAATCAGCATACTTATAAAAGACTCGTTTACATATAAACATGATTGTTATCACCTGCATGTTCTAGTCCCGGTGCCAGCAGTCTGCTGGCCGCCTGCCGGGTACAACACTACCAGCCACCTCTATGCTATCGGATACACTGATGGTGAGGACAGAGATTTATGTATATACCAGAGTGCTATGCGGTGCGGATGCGGTGGGTGCCGCTAGTATTCAATAAATTATCTTGTGTGTTAATTTCATTGACGGAGCAGAGCAGGCCTGCAAGTTAGCTTACTATTGCGATCCTCAAGCTCACAGTCTCAAGATGTTTGATACTCCCCCAGAGAACCAGGCGCTGGAGAAGTTCATCCACCCCGTGCAGCTCGTGGGGGCGCAGCTGTGCAAGGAGTTCTACGACCGAGCTGCCGTGAGTGCCTAGCGTCTACTCGCTGGTAATACTGGCTCTATCAGGCTGCCTGATATCATACTTACAACTGCCACACCTGTCTTAGTGGGCAAATTGGTTGAAAAAAGTTTAATCTCTTAAAAAAATTACAATCAAATTTTACACATTTTTGTTTTCTTTATCCCACTTCAGAGTATTCGGGTTAATAATTATGTTACGAGAATGTTGTGCTACCTCCTCTCCTTGCAGCTGGTGGAGAACAACCTCGAGCCGGTGCACACAGTGTGCGCGCACGCGCCCGGCAACAAGCGACACTGTGTGTGGGACACCGGCCTGGCGCTCGCCTCCAACGCCACTGGACACTGGCTGCTGGTGAGTACTTACACTCCTGTGACTCCACTACTACTCCAATCACTCCAGCTTCTTTCCATAAACAGGCTCTCCATAATACAACTGCGGTCTATAAACTAAGTCAGGTATCGAGTGTTTCACCACCTTGAGGGCTAAAGGTCACAGCTCACTTAAACGACTCTGCTCCCACCCGGCAAAAAGAATATTATTCAAATATAGTCTTTAAACATTGCTCTTTAGATATATTTTACATTGGCATCATGAATTAGCAGACAGCCCTCTGTCAGCGAGCTGACTGCCGTCAGACTGCTCGGTAGTTGATGCCTCGCTGGCCGCACGAGGTAGGCGAGCGGTCGGCGCGGTGTCCGCGCGGAGCCAGCGCGGAGTCAGCGCGGCGACAGCGCGGAGTCAGCGCGGCGACAGCGCGGCGTCAGCGCGCTGACTGCGGGCTGTCTGCTAATTCATGATGCCAATGTAAAATATATCTAAAGAGCAATGTTTAAAGACTATATTTGAATAATATTCTAATATTCGGGTGGACAGCTGGCCGTCTGCAAGCTTTCGCCGCGTGGACTGCTCGGTGCCTGCTAGCTGTCGCCGCGTGGACTGCTCGGTGCCTGCTAGCTGTCGCCGCGTGGACTGCTGGGTGCCTGCTAGCTGTCGCCGCGTGGACTGCGAGCAGTTACGGCAGTGTTGGAGCAGAGTCGTTTAAGTGTGCTATGACCTTAAGGCGGTAAAACACTCGATCCCAGGTATTGTCATACTCGCTCATACAAACTTACGTACTCCGGCCGCACACTGTCCCCGGTGTCACTGTATTGACTGATTCTCTTATCTCTTCCTGCAGCTGGGGCTGGGCCTCCACGGGCCGGGGTGCTCTGCCCCCGCACGCTTCGTGTCTCTGTTGGAGTACTTCCCATGGATCGAGAGGGTCACCTCGCCCTCCGCGGCCGACTCCGCAGCCCCCGCCTGGCGCCGCTCCGCCTTCAATATAGGTACTGCCTAGACTGCCACTGTGGAACTAATGGATTTATGAATTTCACTAATCACAAAAGATTTCCATAGATTTTCTTCAAAACAATTTTAAGTTTTATTTCATTAATAATTTTAGCACATACGATTTACACTGCATGTAGGGGTGAAACAGGTAATATAATCTCATGTTTACTTTTGTAATGAAATATTTAGTTAAGTTCTAGTTATATTTACTACTTTTGAAATTTCAGCATAGTATATTTAATAAATTTTTATTTTATGATGTAAGTACTTATCTCTTAAAAATTAACATCTGAAGCTATTTAATGAATATTTTATAACATTAATTCTCTTTTCTTGCATAATGCTGCAGCCCACCCTAATTGGTGTAATCTGCGAATATACACATGTATCTACATACGTCTCAGCTCTCACAAAGCACAGCCACTCAATGAGAGTCGCAGGTATCAACTACCATCAGACAGTCATCTTAGTAGAGTAGGTCGATCATGTCCATTTGGACGGACGTATGAAACTTTTTTGGAATTCAAATTGCAAATTTAGACATATGAAGATGTATGTACCTAATAGCTACAATGAGTGACTACAGCCGGTCACACTGTGGTGCGCAGGGTTCCGGCCGCGGGAGCCAGCAGTGGAGGAGGTGCGTGACGTGCCCGCCCACAGCCTGCTGGGGCGGCGGCAGGGGCTGCGCCCCCCGCTGCACACCAAGCACGACTTCGCGCACTACTACCCGCACCACATGGTGCTGCACGACCCCTTCTACATCCAGCGCGTCGACGGCGCCAGGATCGACATCCTGCCGGCCAGAGGTACCTGTCTACTACTGTCTGTGTCTACACACATACATTGTTATACATGAGTAATTTTATTATTTGTTATATTGTCACTCCTTCACTTCATTATCTTACATAATGACGTCAATATATTATACTTATTTGAGTTTTTATTATACCTTGGAGGAGTACTAGATCATAATTTTGTATTTTTAGGTAAGACGAACATGACTCGCGTTGTCTCGATGCGAAAGCAGTTACCGCTTCACGAGGAAACACCTCCCTTGTCAGCTCTAGAACAGTTTCTGTCCTCGACTCCTGCGCTGGGCACGAAGATAGACAGATACTCGGCCGCAGAATGGAACAGCATACTGAGCAGAGGCATCGACCAGAAACACAAGGAAGTATTACTAGAGAAGTACCTGATTCCATACAACTGCAAGTTGCTGCTGGCGCCGAGACTGAACGCGGAAGTGTCGGCCACTCTACCGGCTGTGGTCAGAAACAGGGACCTGGTGGTGGCGCGACTGCAGCAGCAGCTCGGGGCCGGCATCGCAGCCGTCAACAGGGGACTCGACCACCTCATCCGGAGGAAGAGGATCGATAAGGTCAAGGAGCATCTGACCAATGCTAGCCGTATTCTGGCAGACTTGCACTACCAGCTGACGACGCTGCGAGTCAGGCTGATGAAGCCCAGCATGGAGCGGTTCTTGTTCGACATCATGTACCTCGGAGACAGGAGTGAGAGTCTGTTTGGAGACGTGCCGAGGAAGGTGGCGGCGGCGAAGGCCCTCAGAAAACAGCACCTCACAGAGCATGAGGTGCTGGCGAGGGTCGCGGGCTGGCAACGACACACCACTGAGTACCAGCTAGAAGTTGTGACCGAAACACAGGTTTACATGGGGACTGAAGAATAATAGCACACGTTCAATTGAATAACGGAGAATAATAGAGCAATACCTTTAGCTAGAGTGTCTCGGGAACTATTCACTTTAGCTAGAGTGTCTCGGGAACTATTCACGAGTATAATCGTGCGTACTAGTTATGTGTAATTAATTGAGGATTTGATTATCAATGCAATTTTACGACTATTTCTTACATTAAGTTTGTATGTTATTTAGTGTTTATTGCTTATCTTATATTATACAATCAATAAATGGTTTTAATTAATATAGTTCGTCTTCTTATGTAGTTGTTGTAAAATAATGAAACGATAACATACTTTATAATATATTCTATTATTATACCTATACTTACCTATATTAACAGTATACATTTTTGATATCTGTACACCGTCATATTTTTTATGTTATTTCCACAAATGATACTTGCTGGAAACCATATTTCCATATAATGTATGTATATCAACATGTATGTTTTACGATGAGCTATGTGTTTGTTTGTGGCAGGTCACTACACGGGAGAGTACGGCAATTGCTCTGTGCCGCGGCAGGCGCTGGTGTACAAGGACTGGGTCGACATCAAGTTCTTGCCCACCGGCGGCCGGCACCGGGGCGTGGCGCGGTATCACGTGAGTACCCGGCACCGGGGGGCGGCGCGGTATCACGTGAGTACCCGGCACCGGGGCGTGGCGCGGTATCACGTGAGTACCCGGCACCGGGGCGTGGCGCGGTATCACGTGAGTACCCGGCACCGGGGGGCGGCGCGGTATCATGTGAGTACCCGGCACCGGGGGGCGGCGCGGTATCACGTGAGTACCCGGCACCGGGGCGTGGCGCGGTATCACGTGAGTACCCGGCACCGGGACGTGGCGCGGTATCACGTGAGTACCCGGCACCGGGGGGCGGCGCGGTATCACGTGAGTACCCGGCACCGGGGGGCGGCGCGGTATCACGTGAGTACCCGGCACCGGGGCGTGGCGCGATATCACCTGAGTACCCGGCGTAGCGGCATGTACTTGTGGAGCATACATTCACCAACAAATGACACTCAAACTTAGTTACTTAGTAAGTCTAAGTACCTACTCATTACACCTACGCCTATTTTTTAAGAAAATGTAACTAAGTAAAACCACACGCACTCTCAAAACATACACATACCTACATAGTACCTATACATACGCAGCAGCGCAGATTTTTCTGTGTTATATTTTAGTGTACATACTCGTATGTACATTATTATTTGTTTAATTTTTATTTTTATTTTCAGTTGACATTGTACGATACTCTAATGGAAAATTACACCTGCGTTTCTTTACGGGTAAATTCAACTTATTAACTCACAATATCGTGTTTATGTTCTAATTTACGTAAACATATAATATTTCTTATGGAGATTAATGAATGGTTACCTTTTTGCTATATTATTTTGTTTTCTTGAAGTTCCATAACATGTGCTGGCCCGCAGCTGCAGTCCCTGACCGGCAACGCGTACCTGCGCTACATGTCGGCGCTGGACGACGCCAGCCTGTTCCCCGCCGCCCCCGAGGAGGTGGTGCGCGTGTACCCGCTGTACGAGCTCAGCCGGCTGGTGGAGCGCGGGCCGAAGGACCACCTGGCCGCCAGCCCCGTGCACTCCCCCGCCGCCAACCTCTCCGCTTACAACCTCAACCTGTTCCTGGAGGCCACCTTCTACGACTCCTGCAGGTTCGAGATAGACATCTACGGCGTGGAGGGGCCGCACCCGGTCACCACCACCACCAGTACCAGCACTACCAGCACCACCACTGAGCCGGGGGAGTCCACCACGGACCCCTACAAGGGGCCCAACGAGCGGCGCCACTGGGAGGACGACACGGACATGTTGGCAGGAGCGGGCCCGCAGGACGCGAGCTCGCGCGCCGCACGGGGGATACGTGTGCTGGGCACAGCACTGTGCTGGTACATGCCGCATGTTATGTGGCTGTGACACGTTGTGGGTATATTTTATAAAAACTACTGCGGTAATATCATGCAGGATCGTATGTACTGTAATAATGGATCAATGCACATTGTGATGCATCCGTTGTTGGCCTAGACCTATTTTAATGTCTAAGGAAACTAAAATAACACTGAACTATATAGGAACAAAAATGCATTATTATTTTTATCGAGAAACCTGTTATTTTAAATAGATGCCTAAAACTATAGTATCAAAGCATAACAACCTTTATATACCTTCATAATAAAATGCTAGTTAGTGATACATAATGATAGTATACAGTGCATGCCGCAGTGGCGTGTCCTTGCGAGCGCAGTAATGTGCAGTAATATGCAGTATGTATGCACTCGCTCGTCCCACGGACAAGCGCGGTAATTGTACCACACTTACTTAGTAAAAAACTAATAACACTAGACACGGATTATTCTATGAATAAGTGTTAAAAGTTCTATGGAAAAGTGTACGAGACAGACAGAAACAATTCCAGTGATGTAACAGTGCTGCTGTATCGAATTCAGTTCTATGGAAAAGTGTACGAGACAGACAGAAACAATTCCAGTGATGTAACAGTGCTGCTGTATCGAATTCAGTTCTATGGAAAAGTGTACGAGACAGACAGAAACAATTCCAGTGATGTAACAGTGCTGCTGTATCGAATTCAGTTCTATGGAAAAGTGTACGAGACAGACAGAAACAATTCCAGTGATGTAACAGTGCTGCTGTATCGAATTCAGTTCTATGGAAAAGTGTACGAGACAGACAGAAACAATTCCAGTGATGTAACAGTGCTGCTGTATCGAATTCAGTTCTATGGAAAAGTGTACGAGACAGACAGAAACAATTCCAGTGATGTAACAGTGCTGCTGTATCGAATTCAGTTCTATGGAAAAGTGTACGAGACAGACAGAAACAATTCCAGTGATGTAACAGTGCTGCTGTATCGAATTCAGTTCTATGGAAAAGTGTACGAGACAGACAGAAACAATTCCAGTGATGTAACAGTGCTGCTGTATCGAATTCAGTTCTATGGAAAAGTGTACGAGACAGACAGAAACAATTCCAGTGATGTAACAGTGCTGCTGTATCGAATTCAGTTCTATGGAAAAGTGTACGAGACAGACAGAAACAATTCCAGTGATGTAACAATGCTGCTGTATCGAATTCTTACGACTTGTTGACACTAATTGAGATGCGAACAATATCAATCAAAAGTCATCTAGAGCACAATTATGTTAGCTATAATTAATATTTCTCGGCAAATTATTGTGTTACTCTGCAGTAAGATATGAAGCTAAAAACTATACGAGAAGAAAATACCACGCTATGGTGGTATGGTATATGTATGTAGGTACGTGAACCCAGTCAACACCTGCCTAAAAGTCCATAACCAATGTAAGAGGCTTAAGAACTGAGTCGTCCGCAGTTGTAGAGTTTATAGACCTCGTAGTGGAGACATCGACGTCAGCCAGAATAAGTCCGTGATGTGGCGATATAATCCCCGGCCGGGAGCAAGTGTCGACACAAATTGATAATTCAATGAATGTTAAGTGTTCGAGGTATTTATGTGATAGCTCTATTTATACCCGAGAGGTGATCAATTACTGATTGATCGTAGCCTCGTCCTGCCGCGGGCCCTGCACTTGTTGCGGGGTGGATACACTCAGGTCTGACATGGTTGTAAATATGGCAGCCATAAATGTTTCTATCAGAAAATGTTACTTCGTCATCGATAAATAAGGATTAGGTAAATATAATTTTGTGTCCTGAAAAGCTGCTATCCAAAGGGTTCTATATTTTCTAAAATCTAGCACAACTAGTCTTCGCCCAGGCAAGCTATACCTACTACAGTGACATCAGATTTTCTGTAGTCAAACGTAATTCAATTATTTAGTGTTAAAAACAGTACCAATTATTTAGTAAATCATGCTTAATTGTTTACCAACCCCGTGTATTGCAGAATTCAGTGAAATAACAAAGTCCACAATTCGTCCATCGGCGGCAGGATATGACATATGTATGTAGGTATGCATATTCGTCTCGGCCATGTTTACAGATGAGCCCCGTGATGGATGGCAGCCTTCAAGCGGGGGATTCTTTAATTGCTTCGCATTACTTTACATGTTTAAGGTGCGAACTATCATCTTGTTCTACTGGTTTCATCTTACTCTTTTAAGGGTTTCTCGTGTGACGCACAATGTGCACAACTTGGACTGCTTGGAGAATTTTGCATTACAATGTAGGCTTTTTGTGCTTCAATAAGTGAACATTCAGTTTTGAGATTCAAAGCATTGTTTCTTATCCACAATCGTATCCCACATCAGATAGGAACAGAACCTTCAGTGCGCAAATAGGGCCCGCCTAGCCGGTTTGGATGTAATGTTATCGTGGCTAGAATCACAGCATCGTATCTACATACAGCATCCAGGCGCGCCAGTGCCCCTAGATCGATCTCTCGTGGCTATCTATCAAGTTTATCTCTCCGATAACCTAGCTTATCACTCTATCTGCGGTTCTCACGAATAATGTCACACGAAATTACACGTTATTTCACGTACTGAAGCAATCAAATCGTGTGACCAGGGCAAAGATTATAGATACTCAAACCTATGTTTTGTTTCTTAAAATGTTCATAGAAAAAGTTTAGTTGACGACTAGTTTGTCGGGTATACAAGTTATTAATTTGCTGCAGATCTTATTCTTGCCTCTTCACTATACTAAGATCTTAATGACGAGTATCTACGGCATAAAAAGGCAGTGAAAGAGTGTCCCAGTGATACAAGAGAGTGGTATAAGAGTGGCGATGTATTTCTCTGAGAAGGAGCTGGTGTTCGTGGTGTTCCTGGTGTCGGTGCTGGCGCTGGTGTGGTGGTACCTGCAGGCGTGCGACCTGCTGGTGCGCCGCCTCGTCTTCAACGTGTTCGGTGAGTGCCCGCTGGGACTCAATCAGTGTATGCAAGATTACACTGGGCGCATATACGGCGTATGACCGCAGCTTAGCGAGCGTTGATTTTCCTAGCCTTTTGATAGATATATATCATTTTTGAGGCATATATGATCCGTTGGTCTATTGTGGCAGAAAGAAGAACAAACAGACGAACCAATTCCTGCATTTTCGCTTTAGAACAGTGATATAAATAATAAGTCGTATGGCACATTATATTGTGAATTTCAGGCAAATAACTGTAAGTGTGTCGGAAGATAGTTTGAAACTCTCTGAATCAGAACTCGTCTGTATTAGGAACACGAAGTAACGAACAAAGCACTCCTCCATGGGCAAACCAAATTTACCACGTGTAGTGTAGGTATATACATAGGAACTAGCTGATTAGGAGAACACTGCTTTGTAGTTATAGATTGATTTACCGCGCGGTCATGTCGGCGTCATGTTGCAGACAGCTGCGATATGTATGTAGGTACTACGGGAAATGACTATTTATTATGCAGTTAGTATCGACTAGTGAATAATTATAGCCGTGAGAAAATAAATTATAACTATTTTAGCATTACAAAATAATTTGGGAATATTTACCTAAAATGTTACCATGAATTCTATTTACAAACGAGTTTTAATAAGTAACTGGTGTACTGTGCCTCTTACACCTCAGTAATTAATTTACCTATAATTACAGGAAAATTACTTACTGAGGACCAAGAGGTACTCAATGTAAAACTACGGCCCCTAATTGAATTGCCGAACTCCTGTAATTTTTCACCTCTCAAAATATCCGAAATGTGCTCATTAGCAAAAATTCATCATTAAAATTTTCCTTCCAAGCAGTTATTGACCTGGCTTCCATAAATGAGTCCATTATTTTTTGGGAATTTTTGCAAATGAAATATTTGTAACCTTCCGGGATGTTTTAAAACATTTGTTTATACAATTAAAAAAAATAGTTATGTACTAATTGATTAGAAGTATTTTGTTTTCTTTCTCGAATTTAAAATGTTAAAAACCCCTTTTTTAAAATAAATCATTGATCAATTGTTTACTCGAGATTTTCGGTATATGCGTAAACCGGGAGTATTGAAATACAACGGCAGTAATTTTGTAAGAGTCACTAATCTAACCGGCAGCACGCAGTGCTCCACGTGTTAATCTTGGCGATAACAGTATCTATCGAAGTTTAGATAATATTTTTGTACGGCAATTTCAGTGTTGTGTGCAAAAGTGTATTTTGTTTGCCGTGTGTGATTTGTTAGAGCATGGAGTTCGCGGCCTTGTTCCTGCCCTTCTTCGTGCTGGTGGTGGTGTACGCCTGCACCTGCCTGTGCCTGCACTGCTGCCAGCTATGCAGTAAGTAACTCTTTACTTTCAAGCAGTACCAGTGCTCACTGTACAGAGGGGCGATCAACGGTAAAACGTACGTTTACCTTCCATGGTCGTCTCAATTAGGTATTGTCTTAGAATAAATATTTCTTAGGTTTCTTGATAGATCTATTTAGATATCACAGTCACAGTGAAACCTATGCCTACATCCTACATAGCTTCAACTATTGTTGTAGGTACAGTCGATTCAAACGATTTGTTTTTGGTCTTAATGTTATTTAGTTTGTTCGACCAAATAGCTGAAGAAAAACTGAGACACATTTCCGACATGATTTCAATACAATAAAAAAAGTTGAAGATCATAAATTAAGATGCTGAGATCCACAAACACAGCAATTTTTGTAATTGTTACCTTGTAACAACATCACACAATAAAATGTATCATATCTGAAAATTCGAAAATAGAACTTGGGGAAAATCTTATTAAATTAGTGATAGCAGCGCCATCTACTAGGGAGTAGCAAAACAAAATTATTTTCTTACACCATGTTATTGTTTTTGGGCAAGTTTTAGAGGTGGTTGAAATGTTTGTTAGTGGATGTAGATGGCACCACTTACAGCACTACAACAAAACTGTTACAGAAACAAACTCTGGTTAAATATGTTGGAAGAATTTATTTTTGTTTGAATATATATTTACGTTTGCAACAGATCTTTACTAAACGAACACATATAAGATGACAGGTGTCTAGTTGGAGCCGCTTTTCAGAGCCAGCAGGCGGCACTGACACGCTTCAGAGAGACTTCAGTCACCTGCCTACACAGACTTACTCAACATAGTATAACATTTTAATGCACACATAATATAATATAACACTTACATCAAATTATGTACAATGAAATTGATTGGCGCTGATTGATTTCTAAGTTCCGCATGCTCAATAAATTTGAATGCATTAACAAGAGGCTTTGTTCAAGGTGACAGTCTTATCAAATACTTACCTTTCTTTCTTCACTAAATAAATGTTTTATTAAAAATAATCAAAGAGAGCGACATAGGCTTTGCACATATGAATATGTACTATACAATAAATGACATGTAATGATTTTCGTTTTAGAAAGAGAAGACATATTTGTATTTTATGTATAGGTAGTTATTAAAATGGTTTTTAAGATAGGTATAAATTTATCTTCTTTTTTTTACTTTATATATTGACATATATGAAAATCAAAGGACGTGTTTTACCAGGTAAAGTTGAAGAATAAACTGAATATACAACTAACCCTGTACGTACAGTGCTATAATTGTCAAGTGGAACTAATTATTTGAGATGTATCCATAGTTTCCACAATACATTCAAAGTAGGCTTGTATTAGTTTCCGTGAACATGTCTCGTGAACATAACTTATGGGTATTGTCTTTTTTCAACAATGTTTTAAACTTTTTGTCTTCATTTGCGTCACAAGTCATCTACATACTCTTTGTCTAGAAGCTTCTTCGAGTTATGTCAATGTTTGGTCGAACCATGTCTCGGTAAGGTACTGACTACTGGTATATCTTTATTAAATTGTACCTACCTTACTCATGTATGCATGTAAAAAATATTTAACTAGAATTTGTTGAATGAGTCTTTGAGAATATCTTTATAAAATCTGGCAAAATGAACATCATCAGCCTGTTATCGGCACTGCTGAGCATAGGTCTATCTTCTAGGTCGCCGCTTGCCCCTTTCCTTCTGCAAAATTTAAATAATTGAAGATAAATTAGCCTCGTTTCAATTCACTAATTCAAATCTTTTAATACCCATATAAGCATGCAAGAACATACCAACACTCCGGGACATCTCAGGCGTAGATAAAAAATAGATCATTTGTTATGATGTTATCTGATGCACAGCTTCATCTCATCACTTCAGGAGACCATCTTCTTTTCAAAATAAGTAAGTCTGTATCTGTAAAAGGAATTCCCCGGTTTGAGAATGACTTGTAGTTTATGACGTGGAGGAACCTGTATTTTGGCTAAGAAATCATTTGAATGTAAACAAATAAATGTTATTGACCCTATATTGTATAATTTT
Organism: Macaria notata; assembly: GCA_927399415.1. Classification (NCBI taxonomy): domain Eukaryota; kingdom Metazoa; phylum Arthropoda; class Insecta; order Lepidoptera; family Geometridae; genus Macaria; species Macaria notata. The sequence continues at coordinate 156,390 of OV656742.1, forward strand.
GAATACTGTGCAGCTGAGATTATTCCCCTCAGTCTCTTTATTGTGTGCCTGTAAAGAATACCAAAAAAAAGTAATGCCACTATTTCCCTGAAAAATTTATCGTTAAAATTAAATAAAGTTAAATATTAAAGAAATGAGTGACTCCGTTAAGAATCTCGGAATCCATTTTGATAGCCAATGGACGTGGACACCTCAGCTAACTGAAGTGAGCCGTAAAGTTTTTGCCTCTTCTGCTTCTTTGCGGAGACTCCGTAACTTTCTGCCTATCACGACTAAATTAGCCCTTGTGCAATCTCTTCTTCTGCCAATATTAGATTACGCTGACGCTTGCTACCTTGATGTAACCAATGAGCAGCTCGACAAACTCGAGCGCCTCCAAAATTTCTGCATACGGTTTATATTTGGTTTGCGCAAATATGACCACATATCCGAATTTCGAAAAAAGCTCAAATGGTTACCTATCCGCTTTCGCCGTAATGCTCATATCCTATCCCTTCTGTACAAAATCCTCTTCAATCCTTTCACTCCGCTTTATCTAAAAGAAAGATTTTCTTATGTCACGGCTTCCCATACCGACTCCCTGCGAACTTCCCGTGTCCTCCGCTTGTGTATCCCTGACTTCAACCATTCCAACCTTGTCTACCACTCTTCTTTCACCATGCAAGCTATTCGCTTATGGAATGATCTGCCACTTCATATTAGGCAGGCCAAATCCCTTCCTATTTTTCAGAGCTTGGTTCATAATTATTATATGCATGACTAATTTGTGTTTTTTTTTTTTTTTTTCCTTCTTTTTGAGTAGGTTTATTATGTGTTGTTTTCCTTTCTCTGTTTGTAATAGATATAAATGTAGGCATTTTACATGTTTTTAGGTTTTTAGTTGTTTTTTTTGTTAAATTATTATTAAGTTGTATTAGTTTTATTAGGTACGCCAGCTTTACTGTTTTCCTATCGTTGTTTTCCAAACTAGGTTGCCTGGAAGAGATTACTCTAAGTGATAAGGCCGCCCTCTGTCCCAATATTATGGTTTTTTTTTTCTTTATACTTGTGTTCTCTTGCTATATTGGTGTACAATAAAGAATTTTTGATTTGATTTGATTTGATAAAGACTGGCAATGAAAGAATTATCTTGTGTGGAGACTGGAATATTAACATGTTGGATATAACAAATCATTCTAAGACCCTTACAGCTATTTTGAAAAATCACAATATAACAAATCATATCACTAAGCCTACACGTAAAGGTAAATCTTGCATAGACCTAATTGCGAGCAATTTGGAAAGTATATCAGCTGATATACGGGTTCTAGCCCTATCAGATCACGAAACTGGCCAATTATTAACTATGGAATTAGAATTAGATAAAAACAAAAAAATAAAGCTCCCACGTTCATTTTGGTTTGATTATAAAAGAGATTTTAGCCAGGACAATATTGATAAATTTGTATCCAGTCTTTCATCTTTATCCTTTTCAGATATATACGAAATTAAAGAATTAAATGCAGCCTTTGATGAATTTCATGATATTCTGATGCTATTTTATAATTTGTGTTTCCCTATACTTAAAGTAAAAATCACAGAAAAACCTGTCAAAAATCTATGGCTTACGAAAGGACTTAAAAGGTCAGCTATAGTAAAACGTAAACTTTATCTGAAATATCATTTATCACCGGATAATAAGCGCAGAAATAAATTAACATATACACGCTACAGTAGAATATACAAAAGATGTGTTAACAACGCTCAGCGTGCAAATAACACTGATTATATAAATAATGCCAAAAACACTTGCAAAGCTTCATGGACTATTATAAAAAAGACTACAAGTAATGATGATAAAAAAGCAAATATTGATTCCATACAACTTAATGACATTTTATATGATAATCCCAATGACATCGCTAATTTATTTAATGAATTCTTTATAAATCTGACATCCAATATTGACAATAATGACGAAGCAAATGCTGATATTACTAGTAATTATCCTTACAAGATATTGAGCAATACTGAATCCGTTTTTCTGACTCCAGTTGATGAATATGATGTGTGTAAAATAATGTCTCTTAATAATACAAATGCAACCGGTTTTGATGGTATCAACACAAAAATGTTAAAAGCTTGCTCTAAATTCATTTCAGGTCCTTTATGCCACATACTTAATTTATCTCTAGAGCAAGGCTTATTCCCATCACGTCTAAAACGATCAATAGTAAAACCACTTTACAAAAAGGGAGATAAAAATGACATGAACAATTACCGTCCCATCACGCTCATCCCAGTCATTTCAAAACTGTTTGAAAAGGTCATGCATAATAAAATCGCAAGCTTCTTATCTAAGCACGACATTCTCAAAGCGGAACAGCATGGGTTCAGAAAAAACATGTCCACTGCACTAGCATGTTTCTCCTTGGTAAAAACAGTTATGAATGGTTTTGATAGGAAAAAAACAATTGCGGCTCTATTTCTTGACATGTCAAAGGCATTTGATTTTGTCCGACATAAATTATTATTATTTAAATTAGAAAAATATAGCATTAGAGGAATAGCTTTAAAATAGTTAGAAAAATACTTAAAGGATAGAACACAATGCGTCGAGATACCATCTTTGAAAGGTCAAACCAAAATTATTCACCAATCACAATACAAACTAAATAAGCGTGGAGTCCCACAAGGAAGCATCTTAGGCCCACTTCTATTTCTAATCTACATTAATGATCTTCCAAATATACGAGCAAATCACAAATGTGTTTTATACGCCGATGACACCACGCTTCTAATAGAAGGAGGTAGTAATGAAGTAAATAAATTTGAAAAAGACATCAATGATGCTATAGAATCAGTCATAACATGGCTTCAACACAATGATTTATGCATAAATCTAGGCAAAACTAAAGCTGTTCAATTTCTAACTACAAATAAGAAACCTGTCTCGTTAAATATATCATATCAAGGTACACCCCTAGAGCAAGTTGAGTCAACAACATTTTTGGGTGTTATCATTGACAAATATTGTAATTGGAAAGCACATATAGAAAAAGTCTGCTCTAAATTACAGAAATATGTGTATGTATTAGGTCGTCTACGCCGTGTAGCAACTTTACAAGCGACCCTTAATGCATACCACGGATATGTATCCTCCCAGTTGCGGTATGGTTTGATAATCTGGGGTAACTCTGTAGACTGTGAAAAAGCTTTTAGGGTCCAAAAAAAATGCATAAGAGCATTAAGTGGTGCACACTACCTAGCCCCCTGCACGCCCCTTTTTAAAAAATATAGGGTTCTCCCATTGCCATGTCTTTATATATATGAAATATGTATGTTTGTGCGCCAACACAGTAACCTGTTTCAGGCAAATAGTGACGTTACTGGCCGGGACAGAGGCAGGCGTCGACAAAACGTGTTAACTAATCCAATACGACGGTTGAAAGTAACCAGCCAGAATGTAAACTGCATAGCTATTACTATTTACAATAAATTACCCAATGATATTAAGGAATTGAAGTGGAGTAGCTTTAAGAGAAAGTTGTTTGATTACTTGCTTGACAAATGTTATTATAAATAAATTGACTTTTTAGAAGAAAAAATATAATTGTATACCTAATAACTATTACACTAACCATAATATTTGTACGCCTATCGGCAGAATATTTGATTCAATATTATAATTTTAACATCAATGTATGACAATATTCGAGCAAATAAATATATTTCATTTCATTTTCATTTCATTTCATTTCATTTCATTTCATTTCATTTCATTTCATTTCATTTCATTTCATTTCATTTCATTTCATTTCATTTCATTTCATTTCATTTCATTTCATTTCATTTCATTTCATTTCATTTCATTTCATTTCATTTCATTTCATTTCATTTCATTTCATTTCATTTCATTTCATTTCATTTCATTTCATTTCATTTCATTTCATTTCATTTCATTTCATTTCATTTCATTTCATTTCATTTCATTTCATTTCATTTCATTTCATTTCATTTCATTTCATTTCATTTCATTTCATTTCATTTCATTTCATTTCATTTCATTTCATTTCATTTCATTTCATTTCATTTCATTTCATTTCATTTCATTTCATTTCATTTCATTTCATTTCATTTCATTTCATTTCATTTCATTTCATTTCATTTCATTTCATTTCATTTCATTTCATTTCATTTCATTTCATTTCATTTCATTTCATTTCATTTCATTTCATTTCATTTCATTTCATTTCATTTCATTTCATTTCATTTCATTTCATTTCATTTCATTTCATTTCATTTCATTTCATTTCATTTCATTTCATTTCATTTCATTTCATTTCATTTCATTTCATTTCATTTCATTTCATTTCATTTCATTTCATTTCATTTCATTTCATTTCATTTCATTTCATTTCATTTCATTTCATTTCATTTCATTTCATTTCATTTCATTTCATTTCATTTCATTTCATTTCATTTCATTTCATTTCATTTCATTTCATTTCATTTCATTTCATTTTTTCATTTCATTTCATTTCATTTCATTTCATTTCATTTCATTTCATTTCATTTCATTTCATTTCATTTCATTTCATTTCATTTCATTTCATTTCATTTCATTTCATTTCATTTCATTTCATTTCATTTCATTTCATTTCATTTCATTTCATTTCATTTCATTTCATTTCATTTCATTTCATTTCATTTCATTTCATTTCATTTCATTTCATTTCATTTCATTTCATTTCATTTCATTTCATTTCGCTCTCCAAGCGCCGTGAAATCGCTGACATTGTAACTCTCTTCAAGTGTATCAATGGTTACACAGATTCACCCGAAACATTGAATAAGTTGTCACTTAGAGTTCCGAGAACCGGAAGCACTTTAATAAACCGCGACACATTTGTTTTGCCCAAATTCAGGACAAATCTACTAAGGCATTCACCGGTTTACAGAATGTGTAAATCATACAATAAAATTAAAGACGATATCGATATATTCTTAAAATCGTCTTTATTTTCTTTCAAAAAGTCAGTTACAAAAATCATTAAGTAGTTTGCTATAAATTTATTATTTTATTTGTATAAGTTAGTGTCAATGGGATTATTATTATAGAATCATTATTAATTTTTGTTTGTTGTATGTTTTGGTTATCTTATTATGATTATTATTTTTTTTATAAGCTTAGATAGGTATATAGTTATAATAATATGCATGGTGTACTCTTTATTTATGTAATTTTTGTTTCTTAATTGTTTAAAGTAGCATGTAATATATGTATTCATTTGTAATTAATTATCTTAAAATTGTAAGTTAGGTCTACATCTAGAGGGCATTAAGTGCTAGTATTTTTTTTTTCTATTCAATAAGTTTGTTTGTGTGTTTTAACTTAGTGCCTGTTTTGCAGACTATAAATAAATAAATAAATAAATAAATTTCATTTCATTTCATTTCATTTCATTTCATTTCATTTCATTTCATTTCATTTCATTTCATTTCATTTCATTTCATTTCATTTCATTTCATTTCATTTCATTTCATTTCATTTCATTTCATTTCATTTCATTTCATTTCATTTCATTTCATTTCATTTCATTTCATTTCATTTCATTTCATTTCATTTCATTTCATTTCATTTCATTTCATTTCATTTCATTTCATTTCATTTCATTTCATTTCATTTCATTTCATTTCATTTCATTTCATTTCATTTCATTTCATTTCATTTCATTTCATTTCATTTCATTTCATTTCATTTCATTTCATTTCATTTCATTTCATTTCATTTCATTTCATTTCATTTCATTTCATTTCATTTCATTTCATTTCATTTCATTTCATTTCATTTCATTTCATTTCATTTCATTTCATTTCATTTCATTTCATTTCATTTCATTTCATTTCATTTCATTTCATTTCATTTCATTTCATTTCATTTACTCCGCGTGCCGCACACCTCCTCTAGCAGATAGCGCGGAGCATCTTACGAAACGTTAATTATGTTTAGTTAACGATTACACGCTGATAACGATAACACCGCGCTTCCCCAACCATTACGTAAACTAACACCGATATGAAATAGTTAAACTCATTTGAGAAAATTAATGCCCCATCTAATATCGTGCAATAATTTGCTTTAAGTCAGACAGTTCCCTAATAACAATAAAACGCGTATGTAGCTATGCATAGTAAGACTGGCTCCAAGCCGCACTCTAGTTGACTTATTCATATTTACGTGAAAAATATTGATTTACATTCATAGTAATTTTATTTAATCGGTCGGTCAGTAAAAAAAAAATATTCTTAAAATAAATATTCAGGTTCACACTAAGCAAAAGTTTGAATTATTTAGTAATCAATCTGATTCAAACGCGCGCATGTATATATGTACGCACCTACATAATAGATAGGTATAGCTTGTTACAATATAGCATACTCTGTGCACCTCTCCAATACTGTCAAGTTGGGTGGCCTACATTAGTATCGATGTGACGCTCTCATGTGACACCAGTGAAGTTACTGCAAGCTTGCTGATGTATGTGAGTGTGTCTCGCGCTGCTCTCCGAGGGTCAGTGCGCTGCTATCTGGCAATCACGGAGACAGGAAAGATTAACACATTAATTAGAGCAGGAAGAGGAAACTGTTTAAAAGACGTTCGTAGGAAACTTTATTTATTTGTTTGCTCGTCTGAGGCAACCTTAGGAACCATTTATAAGCAAGTATCGTGAAACGAAGCCAATTGTTTTGTTGGCAATAAATATTCAATAGAAATGAAAAGAATTTAAATAAATTATCCTTATTTTTTTGTATCTACCTCTCGGTCTCGGACAAGATATTTAAATAGCTGTACAATAGACGTCTCGTCGATACTTGGCAAGTTTTGCATCAAAGAGATACTAGAAGGAGACATTATCGTTAGCGTTTATCAATGAGCACCGCCGCCGCGCGGCCGGCGGAGTGTAGTGGCCGCTCGCTGTCAGCTCGCAGCACCCAACTATTTCCCAACTGCATTCTCAGGCGCGGAGTGTACGCCGGCCGAGACACACGCGCACACCACGCTCCCACTCACTACGACACTACAATATACACGCGAAATAACTCCTCTAAATATATGTGACTCAAACAAGTGAAATGTGAAACTTTATCGGAGCGTTTGGTGATCCAATGCAAGGAATGTGTTTGTACATAAATCTTTACTGACTTTAGTTTAACTATAAATTCACTTAATTTTAAAACATAATTCGGTTCTTTTGTGAGTGACCGACCAAAAGTACAAAATCATTTTAGTAACTTTTTTAATAACTTGATTAAATGCAAATGTAAACATGCCTGTGCAATACTCGCGTGAGAAACCTGAGGTAAAAGAAATAAACTTCATTTATGATCTCTTTTTACATTAACAAAGGACTACATTTGTGGATTTAATAAGAAATCTGCCCAATTTGCCTTCATGAATGAAAAACGATTCACACTCAAAATAGAGGGACTATAAGAAAGAAGTGCTCTATAGAAGTGAACTTTTAGAAAGACTGAAACCGATTATAAATCCAGGAACTATTATAAGAGAGGATATACATATAGAAGGCCAGCCAGCATGGAGTTCCCTCAGGAGCTGGTGCAGGAGCTGCACAACATCACGGAGACGCTGCTGGAGGTGAAGGAGCAGGAGGAGCAGGCCCCGCGGGACAGCCGCAGCCTGCTCGGGCTCTGCCCCGTGTTCCTCATCATACTCATGGTGGTGCTGCGCGTGTCCTGGACGCTGTACCGGAGCTTCGGTGAGTTGGAATCATTGGAGTAAACCAGACATTAGTATTACCAAGAGAAGCATGCTCTAATTCAGAGCGGGTAGCTCTGCACTGGGCTGACAGATTGAAGTTACATGATACAAGTTTGAAAGTAGTACTGTATCAGGATAGCGTTTTCCATATTACTAAACAGAAAGAAACCGTTTTTCAAAGAAACCGTCTGAAACTAGCTAAACTAAGTACACTGCACTGTAACCACTTGTTGGCCTTCACTACTCGGACCTATTCACGATCATCATGTTAAGACGCGTCGTCAACGCTGAACTTCCATGCAACAACTATGGATAGTGGAGAATATCATGAGACATGCCCATTAACAGTGATATCACTCTGTTTTGAAACTCGTTAGTAAAAACACAAGATATAGAGATGGAGACAAGTTCAATGTCAGAACCTCTGCAAACAGACAACAAAGTCTAATAATAATAATAATCATTTATTTAAAAAACACATTTCATGAACACAGTACTTAAAATTAGTTATGCCATAATGCAATGATGTTATTAATAATTTACATTTACACAATTTAATTTAGGCTGTAAAGAGTATTTACATTGGGTGCCCTGACTACTGCTGTAGGATTCCCTGTGTTGCAGTAGCCAGGGTTCTTCCGTTGAAACTATCTATCTATACAACATATCTATCTATACAACACAATACAGGTGACTATTATAACAATTACATATGTTTGTATTCATATTCTATCTTATATATATATTTATTATTAGTAAATTGAAATATTTCATTAGGTTACAAAATAATGAATACATTAATAATAGAATTAAAATTAAAATAATAATTATGACTACAATGAGATTGCAATCAAAGTCAACAAGATCAAACACAACCCAACTGAAATACGAGGAGATTTTAATATTTCATCTCGACTTTTATTGCTTTTACAATGAAGCGATTGTTACTCAGATCATAAAGATCAGATTTGATAACATTTTAGGAAAATGTTTCTTGTAATGATTCACTTGCACATGATTGACATGTTTTAGATAAGCCAGGCTCGCTCTCAACAACTTTATCATAATTCTTTACGCATAAAACTGCTCACAGTAATTATAAAAGGAGAAGGAAATACATAGTCTTATCGATATCGATTTTGCTGTATCCGATTTTGTTGTGTGTGTAGGTACTACTTTTTGTAAAATTTTCTGATTTACTCTAATAAAAGAATGCTTGTAAGGTATTTTAGACGATTATCATATATAGGTATAATGCAGGTAGGCAGGTACCTGCTGTGGCTAAAATATTACATTATACTTCACTCACACCAATCGTAGTGAAGCTGCTTTGCCTGTTGGTACAAAATATCTCAAATGTCAGCCAACATAATTGGTATTAAAATTTACTTAAATCTCTTTTTGGTTGTTAGAGCATTAGCATAATATATTCGATAGGTACCTACTTCAGATGTGAGTGAACTATTTGTTCTGTTCATATGCAAACACTGAGTTCTTGCGAGCTCGTGTTGCCACGCGACGCGACGCCATGCAATCTATGTACAATACATACCTCAGCTGTTTGTACATCGTGTGTACGTTCCAATTACAATTACCTAACATCTGCTTGATGCCAATTTTCAAACTTGGTGATCCGTTGTTAAATGCCAAAGATCAAGAGATAAATCATTGCAATTATAATTCCAATATACATAGCTTGTGTTAATGTCTTAGCCTTTTAGTTCTCTCAAATTTCCCACAAGCCACATGCTCGTATATTAATTAAAATATCCCATTTCTACGAGTTGTAAAGATCAGTATTGTCATCTACAGTCGCCGCTAGATTTGTATGCACATGTACGAGTATGTATGCTGGTGGCGGAGCTCGCGACCTTTCTTGCAAATGTCACGGATGCTCGCGTGGTTTGAAAACTACTTCATACACTCATCTAAATAATATTTGGCATATTATGTGTGTGCTCGGACTGTTTTACCAACATTATTAAACGTTTCTCTGGAAAACCCTATTTTATTAGCCCGAACCAAATTGTCACTGCTTTTAAATACAGTTAAAGCTAGTCAATGTAAAATTATCGATTATTATTATGAGTAGATTAACCTTTACTGGGCTATTATGTATGAACATCAGTATGCAGGTGGCCCTCAACTCAACACATCTGTAGGAATGTCAGAGCAGAACTGTTTACATAATAGATTTTTGGGTGTTTTTGATGTTGCACGTTCCGGCCTCCATAGAAATTAGAATAAATATGAGTTGTAGATGAGGTATAGAAATAGAATACCAAAACAGTATGATATTTCTTAAAATATAAAAATATATCTCGCCACGGCTCTCAATAGACATGAGACAATATTATTAGTAAAATATGTGTGTAGTCTGAGCCACTATTATAATATTATACATTTGTTTATAAAGAACCACACAAAAATATGCTTGGGATTAGTGTTACTCACGTAACTTTATAACCATTATGAGTTAATTTATTAAGTGCTAACCTGCACTATGGTTGTTTTAAATTAAACTTTTATTGGAAAATGGGCGAAAATAATCACGACCGGCAGGATTCGAACCTGCGTATTTCTGCTACCGTCAGAACGCCTTAAGCACTAGGCTACGGTCTACTAACTGCCAGGCGCGAAAATCCACACCCATTTCCATACACTTCAGACTGAGCGGCTGATGGCGCCACTTGTACTGTCAGAATATGTCTAACAAGCCAAAAAGCAAGTTAGTAGACCGTAGCCTAGTGGTTAAGGCGTTCTGACGGTAGCAGAAATACGCAGGTTCGAATCCTGCCGGTCGTGATTATTTACGCCCATTTACCAATAAAAGTTTAATTTTATAACCATTGATGCAATCACTTGATTTGATTTTACTCTGATACCGCCATGAGTAGGTATTGGGGTCAGGGTTCCTAAAGTAGTCAAATAATTACTATTTGATTGGTTGAGGCCGGAAACTGATGTGTGTAACAACGCCGGGGCTATGGCCAAAAACATATTCACTATTGTTAATGTATTATGTAGCGAAGAAATTATACAAATATTAAAGATCACTTTTGTGGTCTTCTCTACGTAGAACTGATTACGTATATACCCTAGATTTTTCACTGATGCTGTATTTATACATGACATAACGTCTATTACTGCGTTATTTATACAAACCTAAAGTACACAAAGTACTCTTATACTCGCACAACATACGTTCATCTGTCACTGTGACCTGTCGTAGAATGCTATTACCCTTTAATAGTATATTATTATCTCGCATTAAACCTCCACTCGGTCGGAACAACAGGCTCGCTAATTACGTACAATAATAATACATTTTATATACACACGTGACTGATGTAGGTTATTTTACTATTCATCATAAGCAGGTACGAAAAATTTTGTAGGTCAACTAAATTTATATTAGTTTTCTTAGAATAAAACGATACAGTAAAATAGTATCACGTATGTCTAATACAAAACTTGTAAACCATGAAAAAATGTGGTACATTATGTAATGAGTATGCAAGGTTATTGATATTACATAAACAGTCTAGGTGTGTATTCATTGTTGTAGCTTCATTGGTTTACCAGGTACGGCAGCAGGTAGGTTACGATTAATATTTATGTATCACATGCACGAGTAAAAGCACAATAGCATTGTAATAGAAGCTAAATATCAATGACATAATATAGTATACAATACAGTTGACAAGGTTACATCATGAGTTCAGAGCGTGGTTCAGAGAGTACGTGACCAATCACTTATAGGAACAAAATTGTCTAGTCCCGTAACACCTGTGCAGTTTTGTAATGATTTGTTATTAGATTGTTCAGACACGTGGTAATAAAGCATGCCAGCCTACATAGCAAGCAAGACTTTCGGATATGTGCTTGTCCTTTCCTTTAGGCGGTGCACAATGCACATGTATTACAAAGGTGTATCGGGTCAAATTGGCTTGCGCGTTGCGGTGCCGGTCGGTCGCGCGGCCATCGCGCGAGTAGGTACCTACACGATTGCTTGTTGTGGAAGCGCATCGCGCGCAATGCCTACTTGCTTCATTATCACTACACCGGTATGTAATATGTATCCCGGTTATTTCTTTTCAAATGTATTTTGTAAAATGTATGAGCTGTTTCTAAAGCTTGCATAAAATTATTAGATGATGAGTTTCTACCCTCAATATCAAAGTTAATTTGATTTGTTTACATTTAGATAGCTGAAAGTGTTTTATTAGAGTTGAATACTCCAAAACAACACGTAAGTAATACTAATGATGTGCTCTGTTAGGATTTCTTAGATGTACACTAGCATAGTTACCCAATTGTAAATATTTTATAGTGAAATAAAGTTGTTTGAAAACTAAAAAAAACTAATGCACATGGCCGCGCGAGTCTCGCAAGGGCATATGTCTAATTTTCGTTATGTAAAGTTGAAATATTCAGGAACTAGCTGGAGCCCGTGACTTCGTCCGCGTGGAATAGTTATTACCATAAAAACGGTTCTAGTGAGTTAACCTTAAAAGATAGGACGGAAGCCCTCAAAGATGAATAATATCCCCCGTTTTTTTCACATTTTCCATTATTTCTTCGCTCGTATTAGTTGCAGCGTAATGTTATATAGCCTAAAGCCTTCCTCGATAAATGGTCTATTAAACACAAAAATAAATTTTCAACTCGCACCAGTAGTTCCTGAGATTAGCGCGTTCAAACAAACAAACAAACAAACTCTTCAGCTTTATAATATTATTATAGATTACAAATAAGTGATAGGATATAATAAGATATAATAAAATTATAACGTCACGTAATCTACGATCTTATATGTATAGGTATATTGACAACTTATTTTAGTCACACTTTGTGTTGTTTTTTAACCGACTTAAAAAAGGAAGTTAACAAGTCTTCCGAAAGTTTTTTGTGGGTATTCTACGCGATTACTCCGTTATAGGTATATGAACCGATTTCAAACATTATTTTTTTATACGATGGGGATTGTTTCCGAGGTGGTCCCATATTTTTTATTTTTATTAAGCCCAGTATTTAAAAAAAACACAATAATCCAACAAATTGACAAGGTTTATGCGAAACAATTCTAGCTATTACTATGCACCGGCAACAAATATTACGGATTTCAATATGTATGTATACAAATAGTATTGAAAGTTTCAATAATTTGATAGATTTTGTACTAACGATGCTGCATTTTGAAGTCGCAAAAATAAAAATAGATTACATCCGCCCAGTTCTAAAAACAAACGATTGAAGTGGTTCCGCAATGATGCTGTAAATCTCAATATCACATGACCACTCATCCACCACACTCGACATTATCTGCACATTTCCTTTGATCTCACTTCGCTATTCACAAATATCACTTAATAATACAAAAATATATACAATCTTATCTTGAACACATATCGCTGTATTAGAGACAGATTTAGCATGAATATAAGAAGTAAGAAAGAGATGCTTTTGTATGCGCGAATAGCAATTGATTGGTTTCTTTTTTGCTATTTGTAATTAGTTTATCAGCTGTATATTGTGTTATCAGTTTCAACGTCTTCTATTTACTACGCTTCCCTTTCTTGGTAACAGATTTAATATTTGAAATACTGAACAGAGCAGACACAGCTTTATCAAGCAAAGAAAGTTAGCTAAGTTAGTTTCAACCACATAATAGAATTTTAAGTATAAAAACGTTCATAAAATTGGAATTTCCTTCCGTATTTGATTTGTAGAAATCCTGATAATCCTATATCATAATCTATTTGAGATTAATCTAGAGCTATAGTTGTATTAGTAGGTTATCTGATAACATCTACATGGCATCGGTCACTATACCGCGAGCTCTCTGATTATACGTAATTTCGATCAGCCAGTTAATGCTGCCACAATAACTAAACGCAACGTTTTGGACAACCGAATATAAATAGTTACTAGAGTACATAATTTAAATAAATAAGTCCATTTATAATGAGTTCTCAAGAACATTATGCCGAGGAACATGCCAAAACAGACATATGGCTAACAGTGTGGTTTAAAATGGTGATAATTCCATTAATTTTATCTTTTTTTGTTTTAATTTGGTTCGTTTGGAATTGCTACAAAGCGAATAAGAAAATGTAAGTACATACCTGTCTTTTACAAACTGATAATTATTGTAGTATGGTGTTTATGGATATGACTTTATTAGTCATGTCACCCTTTGTAATATTATATTATATAAATTGGTTAATCTATACTAATATTATAAAGCTGAAGAGTTTGTTTGTATGTGTTTGTTTGTTTGAACGCGTTTATCTCAGGAACTACTGGTGCAAATTGACTTTTTTTGTGTTGAATAGACCATTTATCGAGGAAGGCTTTAAGCTATATAACATCACGCTGCAACTAATAAGAGCGAAGAAACAATGGAAAATGTGGGAAAAACGGGGAAAATTATTCATCTTTGAGGGCTTCCGTTGCGTGCGCTGCGAAAACGGTTCAAGATATCAAAAAAATGTGTATGAAAGAATTATTCCTCTTGAAATGATCTAACAAAATGTCCGCATCAGTATAATGTCTATCTTTTAAGGTTTACTCACTAGAACCGTTTTTATGGCGCGCGCACCAGCTAGTAATGTATATTTCTTATATATGTATTTCACGATTTTTTTTTTTTTTTTTTACATTAGATAGACTCACGCTTGACTACAACTTGCCTGATGTTAAGCAACGTTGTAATCTACGATCTAGCGCGCTTGCCTAGAAGAAACCGGTTTACTCTCGACTTGAAGACCGACAAATTATAGTTCAAGGGGAATAGAGATTCGGGCAAGGAGTTCCACAGTTTGGCTGTTCGCACGATGAAAGTCGAAGCAAACCGCTTGGTGCGAGTCTTTGGAACCTCAACTGTATAACGGTGCCTTCTTGTCGTACCTCTACTCGAACGATATTTAAGCAACTTTCCTCCATATTTTTTTCCATCGACTCAAAAGTCCTACGTATAAGAAAATATGAATAAATATTCCTCTTTAATTTGTTTGAACCCAAGCCTTGTTTAATTCCTCTACAAATACAATGTTATCTTCGCTATCTCAGTTATACTAACATACATTTACTTTTCTTTTCCGTTTTATGTAACGTGGCGTTATTCTCCTTGATCCTCTTCAGCAAAAAGAAGTGTTTTCGTTACATTGGACAGTTTGTCTTTTTTATCAATATGGCTTCCTTAGAATCAGTAGGTTTGATGTGCGTGGTGTTAGTTCCAATCGTCAGTTATATAGTGTATCTAATGTTCCTGTTCCTTGTATACTTCATGAAGTGTTTCACATCCGGTAAGTTATTACTTTAAGAATATTATTTTATTACAAAAAATAGTTTTTGAAAAAGTAAAAATGCTTGTAATGTATACAAGTGGCCAGAACAGAATGTAACGCTTGTTCATGCTTAGAATGTTCTAGCCTCAACTTGTACTCTGTATTCTGTGCCTCAACCATAGTACACAAAAAGCATCGCCTTCTGAATTTAAGATAAATGTAATTTTGCGGATATTTTCAAGTGATAAATTAGCAAAGCACCTTGAATAGCAAATTCTCCGTAAAGTCAGTTTTTCTGTTGAATCAATTACATCGAAGTAAATGGGTCACCTCGTGTGACTTGGGGTGCGAGCACTGGGTGCTGCGAGTCAGATGAAACTGTACAATACAGGTTTACCTCGTGTGACTTGGGGTGCGAGCACTGGGTGCTGCGAGTCAGATGAAACTGTACAATACAGGTTTACCTCGTGTGACTTGGGGTGCGAGCACCGGGTGCTGCGAGTCAGATGAAACTGTACAATACAGGTTTACCTCGTGTGACTTGGGGTGCGAGCACTGGGTGCTGCGAGTCAGATGAAACTGTACAATACAGGTTTACCTCGTGTGACTTGGGGTGCGAGCACTGGGTGCTGCGAGTCAGATGAAACTGTACAATACAGGTTTACCTCGTGTGACTTGGGGTGCGAGCACTGGGTGCTGCGAGTCAGATGAAACTGTACAATACAGGTTTACCTCGTGTGACTTGGGGTGCGAGCACTGGGTGCTGCGAGTCAGATGAAACTGTACAATACAGGTTTACCTCGTGTGACTTGGGGTGCGAGCACTGGGTGCTGCGAGTCAGATGAAACTGTACAATACAGGTTTACCTCGTGTGACTTGGGGTGCGAGCACTGGGTGCTGCGAGTCAGATGAAACTGTACAATACAGGTTTACCTCGTGTGACTTGGGGTGCGAGCACTGGGTGCTGCGAGTCAGATGAAACTGTACAATACAGGTTTACCTCGTGTGACTTGGGGTGCGAGCACTGGGTGCTGCGAGTCAGATGAAACTGTACAATACAGGTTTACCTCGTGTGACTTGGGGTGCGAGCACTGGGTGCTGCGAGTCAGATGAAACTGTACAATACAGGTTTACCTCGTGTGACTTGGGGTGCGAGCACTGGGTGCTGCGAGTCAGATGAAACTGTACAATACAGGGTTAGCCTAACCAACTACACCAAGAGACTGTATTGTATAGGTACTTATATCTAAGATACAAAGTTTGACCACATTAAGAAAATGAAAAATCTAAAAACATGTTCGATAAAAACATTCCACTTCTATATTCAGTAGATATAGAGAGATTAGTTTGACTTGTCGTAACTGCTAACCACTACTTATTACTTTGACTTGTCGTAACTGCTAACCACTACTTATTACTTTGACTTGTCGTAACTGCTAATCACTACTTATTACTTTGACTTGTCGTAACTGCTAACCACTACTTATTACTTTGACTTGTCGTAACTGCTAACCACTACTTATTACTTTGACTTGTCGTAACTGCTAACCACTACTTATTACTTTGACTTGTCGTAACTGCTAACCACTACTTATTACTTTGACTTGTCGTAACTGCTAATCACTACTTATTACTTTGACTTGTCGTAACTGCTAACCACTACTTATTACTTTGACTTGTCGTAACTGCTAATCACTACTTATTACTTTGACTTGTCGTAACTGCTAACCACTACTTATTACTTTGACTTGTCGTAACTGCTAATCACTACTTATTACTAGCCAATTTGATTGATGTAATTTAAATTAATTTTAATCAGCAATGGGTCATTGCTTCTTTTGTATTATTGTTCGAAATAATTTTTCAAACCAACTGCTATAATTTCAATGTATTAATTTGTGCTGTGTTGGTGAGTGATAAATTCAATAAAGCAGTCTCGGAGTGTCATATGACAGCTCGTACAGGTCTCCAATCAGTCCACGTGACACCATCTCCAGCGGCACATGACACCACAGCTAACTAACCAGCTAACACAGCGCAAGCATGAGTGCCTCGTACGTAGTTGTCGTTGTTTTCGTCGTGCTCCTAATTTATGGAGTCCTCTCCCGATATACCTCCGATTTAACAAATTATCTATCTGGTTTATCTGACAATGTTCTTTGTATCTAGTCTCGAAATGTCTTCCTGTCTGACCCACATACGCAGCATTGCACTCGTCACACACCAATTTGTATACTCCTGACTTCCTGGCATCTTCCAAACAGTCTTTACCATTGCACAGGTGACGTAAATTTCGTCTAGCGGTAAGTATCCGGTTTTCTACAGTAATCAGTAAATACATGCATTATATTTTTTTCCTTTGCCTTTATATGTCTCATATAAACCTGGTTAAATGTATTCTACTGGATCTTATTCAATAGTAATTGCAATATAAAGAAGACGACAGTATAATTTTACTCAAATCTGCTTTTGCATTTTTAGGTGCGTGACTTGTTTATTTTGATTTGATTAGATCCTAACACGTATTTATGTATACCCTCATAATATGCTTTATTTAGAGGATATTTTTTTTTCTTAAAATAATAAATATTAACATTGAGATGTGATTGTTTACAATGGAAAAATATTTGATGAATATATTTTTTATTATATCACAGTCATTTTAATGTGTACATACCTCACCTACACGCATTGCATCACACTCGATATGAAGTGTTCGTAAATAATTATATTTGGTGTATTATTACCGATGTTTATTCAAGAATCAAAAATATTATCTTCTGCAAGTTTTGAAATCCTCCATAAGATTTTTATTATTATGAAGATGGTTTTCTTAAAAATTAGGTGAACTTCGAATAATATTTACTCACTAAAGAAAATATTGTTTAACTTAGGCACATTTTTATCGAATTGGAATAATTTATGGTAAAGTTTTAGTCTTGTGATAATCAACTTCGAATTACATAATATGTCAAGACTCGAAAACTAAAGCAGTAGGGATGTTTCTTATCTACTTTTTGAGTGTTATTGGTTTTTTAATTAAAATTAGTTTACTGTATGTACCGTCTCCTCAGGTATGTAGTCTGGGGTGTTTACTTTACGTGTCGGTTATGCATAATACAAGCATCATGATACCTGTTAAATGATCCTTATTTATTTTAAGTTTATTCGAAAAATTATGCAATAAACAAATCAATCAAATAAACAAACTTGCCTCATGCTTACACAAGTTGTAATCTGTGATCGAGGGTGCTTATTTTGCGTGATTCTTCAGGTACTTTAATGTTGTAAGTCCTCTAATAAATCATATCAAGACGTCAATGATGACGCCACAATAAGGCTGTCTCCGGCGCACGAGCAAATATTATACTAACTAGCGGCCCGTCCCGGCTTCGCATGGGTGGACAGTTATTTTTACATAAAATACATTACATTATACACCCTTCCTTTAAAATTAGAGTTTTTTTTATCTATACGGTACTTTTCCACCCTTTTTTCAGACCCAAAGTGAACAAAAAGAATCAAAATAAACATTATGTCGCTTACGCTGTGAAAATTATTGACAATACAGCACAGTGATGTGCTGCAGTCTTATAGACAACAGCAATATCTATAGAAATGCTCGCAACACCATATGTAACTATTTCAGTTAAGCCACTATAACTACTTTTTATCTAAACATGTCCAATAGTAACGTCGTATAGTCCATGTTCATCAGGGATAATGTAGGGTTCTAATGTTAAAATATTTTTTGAAATCAGTCTTCGGAGTCTATTCAATTCAAACAAACAATAAAATCTTTCCTATTTATAATATTGGTATATGTAGATCATTCGTTTTGATTGAGATTAATCTTCTACCTATGCTGAAGAGGGTCGACAGCCTGTACCATTGAAGATACTTAAAATAACGTTTGGAGATACTTGGAATTGACAAAAGAACACGTTCCAACAATTTATAGAATTTGTGACTGTTTATATGATTGTCTGTTTTTTAAACCAGCATTATGCAAAAACGACTGAACGGATTTCGGTGGAAATTTTAACAATGCGTTGACATATTTTCCGGCCGGTGATAAAAAATACCATTTCGATATCACCAGCAAACACCACTGCTAAAATCACGCCTCCTTGCAAAAGGGATAAATGGATGCCTGCGCTAGACATAGCTTATACTCGCCAAATAAACAAATGCGTTCACTGCGCTCGCGCGGTGTAAATATTAGTCCAGGACTTTGAAAATAAAAAGTGGGTTCTTGTTGTTCAGACATCGCATACAAGCTTTCGAAATGTCAACTTCAAATTGGAACTTTGATTTAACATTGGTACCTACTACATTTTGACAGTTTGATAATCATGACAGTAGACAGACAATTTTCGAACAAATAAAAACTAAAACAGTCTTGGTCGAGTCTAATATTTAAACCTCGTTTTGTAATAAGGCCCACGTGGTTAGCTATCTCGACAGTGCTAGTTTCAACTTGCAAACAAATAAACACTAAAACAGTCTTGGTCGAGTCTAATATTTAGACCTCGTTTTGTAATAAGGCCCACGTGGTTAGCTATCTCGACAGTGCTAGTTTCAAGTTGCAAACAGCGAATCAAATGCGAGCATCCCCGCGGGTACAGCTAGTTCGTAATAGGATGATAAACATCACCACATACAGTATATTGTTATTGTTCCAGTAGATGCGCGTGTTGTTTGCAGATGCACGTTCAATCTCAGTTATCTCCTCTGACACCGATACATCACTTGCAGTGCGTGCACTCACACACACACACACACACACACACACATACACATTGCAAATACACATAAGTGCAATCATATTGGTATAATGAACGCATTCTAGCTCATAATACGAAGCTTAGCATAAACTAATAGACGTATGTATTATTGCAAAGTTAAATTTAACATTGTTTTTAGGTCGCAAACAAGACGTAGTCAGTATGTACTTTTTTGCACCACTACATAATTTTATTAAGATTTATTCTGATACAATCGTAAACATTGTTTTTGTGTACTCTTTTTGAACTCTTTATCTAGCTATTAACGTTTTATCCGATAAATAGTCCGACTTTGCATTAAATCAGATATTATCGGTAGGTGGGCGATATCTTCGTGAAATATATTCGGGAGTATTAGCTCGCCAATAGCGGCCGTGAGACTTATCTGCAGTCAAATTAGCGGCTATCTGACCAACATGGCAGACAGCGCAGTCGCGGGGCCAGCCCAGCATGTGCCAGCATGCACCCCAACATGATCGTGTTCATAGTCATTGTGGTCATCATCACCATCCTCAACATCTGCAGGCTGATACGCCGTAAGTTTATTGGCTTTCTCGTTTTATTACTTAATGATCCTTTTATAGTGTTTACATACAACTTGCTATATTATTTCATTTATCGGGACCAATATGAGTTTGGTTTATTCTATGATCAGAAGTTTAGACATTATATTTTTGCTGTCAAAATTATTCATAGTGTGTGCTGCCATCTGTTGACAGCCACCTTTCATAGATCACATACTTTCCAAAAGCATAAATAGGTACTCCGCGTGGTACTATGCAGATCCTGTCTTTTTATTATATTGTGTCTTAAGCATTGCTTGATTTATCTAAGTAACAACATAATCGTAATCAATCTGTATTGTGTGTTACAAGTTGCTACAAATTGAAATACGACATATAGTTGTATCAATAGTAGGTACTGTCCTGTCAGAGTACAATATTGTAGTTTGTTATTTCCTTAGACTAATACAATAACATGCCGCTTCGCCTTTGTATAATAACATTGCGTAAAAATATTATAAAAAAGGTAATTACGAGCAAAGCCATAAATGTAGTCCCTAAATACAAATGGTATCTGAGTAGGACATGATATCGACAATAATAAGTCCATAAAGTTTAGTAGGTAATATTGAAAATCCTCAACCTAGAAAACCAGTTTAGAATCGCAATCAGTGCTAGATTCGTTTATCTTATCAACAAAAACAAATTATAAAATTTAATAATTAAGTTTAGTCACAAGCGTTATCCACTAGTGTTAAAATGTCTGGACAATATTATTTTTTTCTAATTCTCGTGTTACTTGGCTGTATTCTTATTGCCTTGGATTATATCTGTAAAAGTAAGTACCTACCTACGTTTGTGTTTTAAAAACTACCAACATTATTAAGTATATTACTCAATAAAAATAACCTCCAAAATATTGCAAGAATAATGATTTAGCAAAGCATACTTTCTATGTATTTAGTTTTGCTTCATTATGAATGTACAAATTGTAACAAAGTAAAACATAAAATATAAAATATATTTTTTTTAATTTCCTCACCAACAACGCCACCTATCGGTGAGTAGCATTATCACTTATTATGTGGACTCATTCGAATAAGTACCGCTAGATAGAGATAACCTACCGGTGGCGCATGGGTACTGCAACAGCATTGACAAATTAATATTTTCATTATAAATATTTTAAAAAAATCAAAAAACCGACTCAAGTGTCACTAAAAAGTTAGTAAATAATTTAATTTCATTTTTGCGACTACAAAATTCAGAATTGGGAGTAAAGTTTTTTTATTACGTGGGATAGGTTTATGTACGTTTGACAACAGCCTGTCTGATGTCACCTGATGTTAAGCATTGCTGCAGCCTAGGGTGTAACACGTTTACCTAGAAGATACCTATTAGGTAACTCTAGGTTTGACAACCCCTGGATTGTAGTTCGCAGGAAACACAGTTTCTGGTAAAGTGTTCCACAGCTTTGCCGTCTGTACAATAAACGTAGAGGCAAAGCACTGTGTTCGACTCTTCGGCACTTCCATCACAAAACGGTCTAGTCTATCAAATTATGGAAACTTACAATCCTATTAGTATTGTTATTTAATTCCGTAATATTTGTTGTCCGTGCCTCATCAATCCTCATCAAATAAAAAAAGAATTTTTGGAATTGGTTCATAAATAACGGAGTAATCGCGTAACATACCGACAAAAATAACTTTTCCTATTTTTTGAAGTCGGTAAAAAATACAATCTAAATCAGGTTAGCAATATTGACTAGAAATGAAAATTGCTTGATGAAATCCAGTAAAAAAGTTATGAGGAAAAGGTGAAACTCTGATTGTAAGCTTGGGTGTGGCGCCCTCTACATACTCCCGTCTCTTTTTGACTAACTTATATATTTTAATTTATTTGCCTCTCTCTTTGAGTCGTATTTCCTCATGACTGAGGGTCGTGACACCCCCGCAGAATTAATTCGTTAGGGGAGTTTTCTTGGGCAGATACATCGTGGTTGGCGCCCAGCTCCTTCCACGGTAGACACATGTCCTGGCATATTGTGGTCCTCAAACATGTCGGTTTCCTCACGATGTTTTCCTTCACCGTTAAGCGAGTGCAAATCCACACATAACTTGAAAATACAAGTCATTGGTGTAGGGCGGATTCGAACCAGGGTGCGTCTGGATGAAAAGCAGACACTGGAACCGCTGAGCCACACTCGCTTTTTTCCTAAGTGGTCGTGCACTCGTGTAGCCAGGCCGGTAGTCGCTAGAGCAGATTGGAAACTGTCTGAACTCGAGTTAGAAGCTCTCACACTATACAGTAGCTCCTGAAATTAACGGAATTAATATTTTCATACGTCGCGTCGGTCTAGGAAGCTCGCCGGTAGGCTTCAAGGCTTTCCTTTTGTCCTAGATGAATAGAATGTAAATCAACTGTAGCATATACCTAGTTGAGGCAGGCAAGTGCAACTAATCTGAACAAGATAGCGATAACTGGCTCGATAACACGAGTACGTAGGTAGGTACTTCCTCCGAGCGAGTGTACATTGTCATCACTATTGCCAACGGTTGCACTACATCTATCATAATACCGGCTATTACCACACTTATATTGTTTGCATAACCATTTTAGCGATAGTAATTATAGTTTACATATTTTTTTCCATTAATTTCTTTCAAAATAACCTAAAGCACGTCTCGTTCCATTCAAATAACAATCCCACGAACATAGACACATGTTTTATTATATTTAGTTTAATGCATGCATAGAAATTATTAAAATATAGTGGCGATACCTCATATTCTGTAGAGAATGTAAACAGTGTAAGTGTGGTGACCAGTGATGCAATCCTAGTACAAGGAATGGTTCGATAAATTCGGAAGTCTTTTTACAAATAATTATGGTTCTAACAACTTTTGGCGTGTATCTCGTGTCGTTTGTGGCTGTTTCAATATTTCTGTGCTTGTTCTTTGCTGTGGTTCGAGCTTTATTGAACAGTGAGTATTTTTTTCTAAATTATAATATCTCTAATTACGCATAAATACTTGTATGATATACTTGCACTGAGTTAAGGTATGACCGGAAAGGTTCCTCTTAAGTTAATGACTAAGTATAACTGTGAATAAAATCATCACATGAATATCGCGGAAGAGGAATCCTGCCGGTTCGTGCCGGACGAATGTTAATGAAGCCAATATCACGAGTATTTAGGTAGGTACATACATTTGGCAGAGTGGTGCGAAATTCGTTGTCTTCGCTATCTCACAAACAATACTTATCTCGAGAATTATCGAGGCATTTGATAACTAAAATGGCCGGTAATCGTGGCCAGCACAAAATTTCACAGGTTTTACATATTTGGGGTTCAGATATCGTTGTGTGAATATCAGTGAGAGTGTGTATCGTGTGTGATGGCTGAGTGGGTGACCCCGGTGCTGCTGACAGGGATCAACTTGTTGTTCGGGGTGCTGGTGTGGCTCAGCATCGTGCTGGCGGGCTGTATCACGCGCCTCCTAATCGCGCGTGAGTTACAACCCTATGCTGACAGACAATATATACCCTGACCATTCTTCTACGTTGGCTACTTGGAAGGCTAAGTTGGGTATTAGTTACATTCTTAGATTATCCGATCCGATATTCTTCTTCTTCTTATCGAATGAGAGCGGCTAACTATGGTGTCAGCTTTTATCAAGCCGTCCTAAGGGCCTCTGACATGGCTTTACGACTGCGTCACTAGACAAACGGCCGGGACCTTCAATTTAACGTGTCCTCTGACCCACGAAAGAACCCAAAATGGAATGCCAATTTCGGTCACCCATCCAAAAACTAACCGTATCGACCTTTGCTTAACATTAGCGCTAGCTGAGCTACTCGTACAGGCGCTTCGATAATGATATGCAGTATCCTATATTGATCTTCACTATCGAATTTGTTACATATATTTTCAAACATTCAAATAATCATATTACTTACATCTCGAATTTCATTGTCTTCGCAATCTCCAAAACTCTACTTATCTATAAAACTAGCTACACTCCGAAACCCGTTGCGTAGTTTTGGAGATCTAAGCATGTGAGGGCCAAAGGGAGCATTCGATGCGACCGGCAAGATACCGTGACTATTAATACTTGTAGATAGGTATGTTGGAACTTGCACCAATTTACTGTAGTTCAAGCTAACAGGCACACATTCAAATCAAATTCAAATTCATTTATTCTAATACGAATTACACTAATGATAACAATTTAATAATTAAGTGAATTAAACTAAAACATAGAAATAAATTAAAAATACAAACACACACCACAATATTGCACATTAGTCAATTAATTACACGGCGAAAGAGGCGCGTTATTATAAAACTTCATCAGCATACGGCCCGCACGGTTGATTAGATTAAACCTACTTAGTAAGGGCGCTTTATGAGCTGGTACATATAAGTAGAGAAGGTACTCGTACCTACTTGTAAATTCATAATGTGGTGATAATAAATGAAAGATTTCGCACTGTCATACATGTTCATTGTTCACATATTGGAGATGGGTACATTGCGTTCTACATTTTTGCGTCATTTACTTATTTTCTACCGGTTTAGATTCTTACAGTACCTAATTTGTTTTTTTTTTTAAATTGATCGTAGCTGTTGGATTCTGTTTTGACCGTCGCTGGATTGATTCGTCTCTCTTCTTCAAAAATATTATCGTATTCTCCGTAAAGTGAGATTTATCAACAAGTAAAATGTTATTACATGGTGTATCGGTTTCTTTCAAAAAGATTTCCTTGTTGATAACATTCATTATCTAGTCATTATGGATGACTAGCTACCGTGCCCGGCTTCGCACGGTCACATATGCACGATATATACTCAAAACCGTCCTCTCAAAACACTAAGTATATGTTAAAAAAACACATCGAAACCCTTGCATACTTTTGGAGATCTAGTATGTAAGGGCCGCCCGTACAATACCCCGGCCGACGATATCGCTGCAAACTAAATCTGTAACATTTTCGAAAACATTCATTCAGAAATTATCAGTGTTTCTCTAATATAAAACATGTTATTATACAAATAAACATTCCTAATGAATCATCCTATCTTTTAAAAAATATATCAAAATCCGTTGTGTAGTTTTAAAGAACAAAACAAACTGATGTACATATGTAGGTACATACATATTACAGACTGACGCGCGAAGCGACTTTCCTTTATACTATGTAGTGAAGATACTTCAAAAAACAGGAAATGACGTCACTATTACCAGTGACACTTTATCAAGAACTGGCCACGTGGTTGTTGTAATTTATGCGATGAAGGTTCCGGACATTTTACTATATATTGGACATCTGAAAAATATTTATCTAACTGGTAGAAGTTATCATCACTACCAAATTGAAGCCTTACAGAGTACCTACTCTGGAATCGTGCTACTTTATGGCTTTTACTAATCTATTGCTACGTCCTACCCCTACAATCGGGATTTCCAGTTTAGTAGGGAATTATAATTTTAACTTATTGTGTAGATCGCTTGACCATACATAAATATATAGATAAAGATAAAAAGATAAAGAATCTTTATTGATAATGTAAAGTTGTAACATACATAGGTATAAGTACTAATATCACAGAATATGCTACACAGATTACAATATCTCGTCAAATTGAATTTATAACATTAGGCTTTTATAAAATTTTAGAAGTTACATATGTCTAGTTTTATTAATAAAACAATGAAAATTTTTCTTATTAAAATCATGTCAAACATAATAATAGGTATGTAATCATACAATATGTCAACTTAAATAAATCTTGGTACTGTCACTTTAGCTGTATAGGGGCTAAAATGACAATTTGGCATCACACTCCTTACTCAGTAGTTAATTACATAATTTCTAAGCAAGATTAGAATCAATTGGTAGTTGACTGTAGTCATTTTCAAAGTATTCTTTAAAACTGTATAGTGTCTGATCTAACAATAATTGTTTGAGGCTATTGCAAAATTGCTGATCATTATTCAAAGACTGAATGTGTGCGGGGAGTTTATTGAACAGTTTCTCTCCCATTATAGTGGGTAGTTTCTTAGTCATACACAGCCTAGGCACAGTTGGTTTCAACAATACTCTGTTTATCTTGGTTCTATTTGAGTTATAAGTCTTAAGTTTAAACAAATGTGGATTTCTTTTTACAAACTTTATAATCTCTAATATATATTGTGACACTGCCGTCAAAATCTTCAACTCTTTGAAATGGTTTCTACAAGACTCTCTATAACTACCTCCCACAAGTACTCTTATTGCTCGTTTCTGCATTATTAACACTCTTTCAAAGTCTGTCGCATTGTCCCATATACTTATGCCGTATGAAAGTATAGAGTGTATGTATGAATAATAAGTTTCCTTTAGGTGCTCTGGGCTTCTTATTGGTTTCAACTGTTTTAATGCATAAACCCCTTTTGCCATTTTTTTACAAGTATTATTAATATGTTCTTTCCATGTTAAGGAGGGATCTAAATCGAATCCTAATAGCTTAACATGCTTTGCGTATATACATTCAGTTCCATTCTCTAATATTAATGGAGCTTCTTTAAAGTTTGGTGATACAGCATTGAAGGACATTATATTCGTTTTATCAGTGTTCAGTTTCAGACCATTCACCGTAAACCAGTTTTCTAACTCTCTTAAAGTTTTATTTATACATTTCTGAAGTTCTTCATGTGAGTCAGCGGTTATAATCACTGTCGTATCATCTGCATACTGGATGACTTCTCCTTTAATTCCACTAAGGCATAAATCATTGAGAAATACCAGAAACAAGGTATTTCCCAATGACGATCCCTGCGGAATTCCTATATCTACTTTCCTTGGCGATGATTTATGACGTTGTTTGTCTATTTTCACTTCGACAATTTGCTCTCTATCTTCAAGGAATGATTTTATAAGTCGGAGAGGTTTTCCAGTTATTCCGTAAGCTGAGAGCTTCACTATTACAAGGTCATGACTCACAGAGTCAAAAGCTTTTGATAAGTCTAGAAATATTGCAGCCACTTTTTTCTTATGTTCAAGGCCATCAATAATCGTTTCTACTAGCTTTTGAGCCGCAGACGTAGTCGAGTGATTTTTTCTATATGCGTATTGGGCATTGGTGATCAAATTATTCTGACTCATATGGCTCATAATATTGTCTGCCATCAGTGATTCTATAATTTTTGAGACTGTGGGTACTATTGTTATTGGTCTATAATTATTCACAGAAGTGGTTTCTCCCTTGCCTTTATATAATGGTGTGACTCTGTTCTTTTTTAGTGTTCTAGGATATTCATCCGACTGCAGAATATTGTTAATAAGGAAAGTTAGATGGTCCCCCAGACGCAAAATTATATCATATAGAAAAGATCCGGATATATCGAATATATCCATCGTCTCTGATCGGTCTATCTTTCTCTTAGCTATGTTCATTAGTTCAAGGGGAGTTACATACTTAAATTTAAAATTATCTGACGGAAAAGATTTGACGGAAAGTATTTGTAGTAAACTCATTGCTTCTTGTATGTTTGGTGGGTTATTTGTCTTTAAGTTCTGACCAATTGAAATAAAATAATTATTTAAGTAATCTGCTATATTTTCTTTTCTTATTTTTATTTTGTTCTCGTCCAATAGATCCCATGTCCATTCTTTTATGTCTTTATTTGTTTCTTCTTTAATTACATTCCACGCCTCCTTTTTGGGGTTTTTCGCATTATTTATTCTACCCTCAATGTGTTTTTTCTTACTTTCATCTAAAAGTTTATTCTTTAACTTAGTTTTTATTTCTATTATATCCTGAGTGGATGTTACTTGTGTAACATCCACTTGTGTTGTGTTATAAAGATCAGATACCATGAATGAAATAAATAAATGCCTAAGCAATTGTTACAAACTGTTAGTCAGTGTCATCTAAGGGTATCATTTTGTTAAAGGTTGTTTTACCCTTAGATGACACTGACTGAAGACCGGGAAGGATGGTGTATTCTCCACAGACAAGGGCCACGCCCATGATTTTTTTGATGACATGACACTAACCAGCTCTGCAGCGGCTCCAATGTTCCCGCTCACACTCGAACCCCAAACACTATAGTATCGCCTAGGTACACGTCTCCTATCAAATTAGTTCAAATCGTAGATTACTATTAATGTATTATTCACATGTTGTTTGTTGAGTGCCGGTGTGAGGATGGACGAGCTGTCAGGCGGCTCGCTGTACTTCTCGGCAGCTTTGCTGCTGTCTTGTGTAGCCACGTGCTTCACTATATTTACATTCTTCACTCTTCTGCGGCTTGTCTGCAACTTCCGTAAGTTTCTCTTTTGTTTAGCTGTTGATTGTTGTTGTTTTTGTAAGTCAGAGGTAGATGTTTCTACCAAGTCTTCAATATCAGCGTCTAGTCATTGTGTTGAAAATGTAGGTAGAATTATTTCTGTATTGCACCACTTTTTATCTCAGTTTCATCAGCATTGCTATATTTTACATGTTATAGCTACGTTATTTTACTTCTATCCTGTGAGTGTTTTTCGCCCAGTTTGCTCTTAATGATTTCTCATGGCAACAAATAAGTTTAAAAGAGTACCATCGCCTGATTTTGAGGTAATGGCTCCACCACCAACTTCATCATTTAAATTGATTATTTTCTCTATAAAATTAACAGTTAAAAAATTGTGAGGTAGCTTTTTTAATTATTCCGACCATATCCGGCTTGCTTATTAATCTGCTCAATATACTTGCGTGTACTAAAATGTATTTTTTTTTTTTTTTTTTTTTTTTTATAAAAAAAAAGTGGCAAAAAGGCAGACGATCTGCCTGATGGTAAGCAATCATCGTCGCCTATGGACACTTGCAACTCCAGAGGTGCTGCAGGACTTTGCCAGCTTAGAGAGGTGTTTGTGAATACCCTTTTTAAATCTCCCCATATTGTAGCTCCGTGGAAAGACCTCAGGGGGAAGATCGTTCCACATCTTGCAAGTTCGCGGAAGAAACGAGCGCATGAAACGGACTGTGTGGGAGCTCCAATTTTGCAAGATGTGAGGATGAGCTCTTTCACGGTGCCGAGCAGTCCGGTGATGAAAATGATTTGCCGGAATTAAATTAAAAAGCTCTTTAGAACACTCCCCAAAAAAGAGCCTATAAAAGATACAGAGGGATCCCACATCCCTACGGAGACTCAACGGCTCCAACTTTTTTGTCAGCTTGGGATCATGGACAATTCGGACGGCTCTCCGCTGCATAGAATCTAGGGGATCTAGTTGATATTTCGGTGCACCATTCCACAAGTGCGAACAGTACTCCACGTGAGGGCGCACTTGTGCTTTATAAAGTAGAAGCCGTTGACCCGACGTGAAGTAACGTTTCGCCTTGTTAAGTACACCGAGTTTTTTAGAGGCTAATTTTGCCTTAGCCTCGATGTGTCCCCTAAATTGGACCTCGCTCGATATATCCATCCCAAGGATTTCCAAGTTCTTGGATACCGTGAGGGAAACACCTTGAAAACGTGGCGCTACAACAAAAGGTGTTTTCTTAGCGGTGAATGCACACACTTGTGTCTTAGATGGGTTAAAATTGACTAAGTTTATATCACCCCAGTGAGAGACTTTCTCCAGGGATGACTCAATGTCAGACACAAGCTTGCATCTGCTCTCTTCAACCTCTGAGCGCTTGTGGTTTACACGTCCACGGTAACATGCGTCACCCGTACTATCATCTGCATAACAATGAATATTACTAATCTGCAACATGTCATTGATATGCAGAATGAATAGCGTAGGAGACAGCACGGAACCCTGCGGGACCCCAGCATTGATCGGCTTAGCTTCGGAACGTGATCCGTCGACTACAACACTAATAGTACGACCAGATAGGAAGCTTGACACCCACGTGCACAGGCCGTTAGGTAGTCCGTACGAGGGAAGTTTGGCTAGAAGTGCTTTGTGCCACACCCTATCAAAAGCTTTCGCGATGTCTAAACTAATGGCCAGTGCTTCACCCCTACTCTCAATTGCCTCTGCCCATCGATGCGTTAGGTAAACTAGTTGTATGTAATTTGTTTTGCATGAATACGAGCACATTGATCAAAATAATCAGCTAAGTACGTGACGTAGGCAATTAGTTGGACCACGTATATTATAAACATGATAACAACATGGCGGCAGGTGTGATGTCGGCTCTCAGTGAGGGTCTTGTATTCATTATATCGCTCGGTGAGGTGCTGCACCGTGTACCACGCAGTACACAGCATGCTGCTACGATACCAATCACAGGCTTGATCGATGCTAAAAAGTCTGATCGATTTATATGACGCTCATAATTATACTATCAAATTAGCAACAGTGTATATCGGAGTTTATGTTAATTAATTAGCTGTGTGATGATTACAATACATTACTGATTTCAGTCTGACACGTGTGAGCGAGCTCCAAAAAGTTGCCATAAGTACAATATTGAACAGACGAAATACATTTTATTTCCATGTGGTTTATCTAATATACACGACGGTACCCTAAAATATTTTCTTCTGTTTTCCTTATACCAATGTTTATAATTAATGTTATAATCAAGCATTGCACAACATTCTTACGTGTTTTGGTGTAAGACAGAATAATTATATGAAATAATAAGATTATAATATTATCAGATTAACTTATAAAAGATTGAAAGTGTTTTCAGTGAGTTTATTTTAAAGTAACTATGGTGTCCGCGGTGGTAATTTACCATATGGTCGGTCAAGTAGTAATTCTGGTGACTCTGGTGCTCATCATCATATTCCTGGCGTACATGTTCGCCCGGCTCGCTAAAACTATCATCCAACGTAAGTAACATAGCGTTGTCTTGCTATGTATCTTTTTGTAGGAGTTATTGTCACTGTCTGATATTATAATATAATAATAGGTATATTCACTTACATTATTCAGTGTATGTCGGTCTTTATCTATTTTATTTATATCTACATTATCTTTGATAATAGTAAGTACAGAAGATTAACTAAAACGGTTTTCACTCACGTGTAAATCGCGTAAATGGTTTACGCGTTTCGGATGTTATGACACCCATCTTCAGAACGTTCGTCCTGGGCCGCGGCAACACGCAGACTGCGCGCCGCCGCGCGAGCGGCCCGCCGGGACACGGGCGCGGGGGCCTGTGGTGGTGGGGGTGGAGGCGAGACGATGTTACTACTCCCGGCCGCTTCGTCCTCGGGTCGCTCCACTGCTTCATCAGAGACAGCACCATCGACTGATATACCGGCGCACACAAAACTGACCGTATCTTGATCCAAAGCTCCAATGATCCTTCTCTTCGTCATCGTATTAAGAGCTGGGACCCACGCCGGAGGAAGCGCCCATCCACGGTCTCGGTTGAAATTCGGGTGGCGGTTGATCTCTATAGCCTCTCGTACTTTCCGTGGAATAAAAGACTTCTCTCTCGCCAGCACAGAAGCTTGATCAAACCGAATGTAATGCTGTACATCCGAGAGCCGCGCATGTTCCGCTATTGCTGATCTGGCCGTGTCCCCGTCCCTGAAACTCCTAATATGCTCGGACAGTCTTGTGGTAATGTTGCGGCGAGTCTCCCCTATGTAACTCTTGCCACAATCACACGGGACTCTATACACGCCTGGTACATTTAGGTGGTCTCTATCCTTGGGTGAACGCAGCAACTGTCTTATTTGCCCCGGAGAACGGAAAAACGTCCTGATACCATATTTCCGTCGTAAAAGGTATCCGATTTTGTCCGTTACTCCTCTTACGAACGGCAGATATGCTGAAGCTCTTTCAACAGTTGGGATCCGCTTACGTTCACTCGAATGTGCGCTCCGCCAACATTGTCTCCATGTATAGCCATTATCCTCTAGTACCTTCCTCACGTGCTCTAACTCCTTCTCCACATACTGAGGATCACACAATCTCAAAGCACGGTTGATTAAGGATCTCGGTACTGAGGACAAGTGTGCTGGATGGTGGTGTGAACTAGCATTTAAATATCGATCTGTGTGTGTCGGTTTACGATATACAGTACGTGACAAAGTGCCGTCTGAATTCCGAAACACATGTACATCCAAAAATGGAAGCGCTCCCTCTTTCTCCTGTTCCACGGTAATCGCAATCTTTGGATGTACTTCATTGAGATGCTTTGTAAATAATTCTAGCGCGCCTTTGTCGATAATCGCAAAAATGTCGTCCACATACCTCCACCAATAGCGCGGCTTCACCTCAGCTGTGCTCAACGCCCTCGACTCCCACCATTCCATAAAAATGTTGGCCACTACTGGCGCTATAGGAGAACCCATTGCCACTCCGTCCAATTGCAAATAAAATTCCCGTCTCCACATAAAATACCCGCTTTTAAGACACAATTTCACCCATTCTAAGTACTCATTAGGAACTGTTGAGTTATGGATTAGAGTGTCTATTAGCTGTATAGACTCATCAACCGGAACATTTGTGAATAATGAGGCAACATCAAAACTCACCATGACTTCTGTGGGGTGAATTTGAACGCTATCCAGAAGTTGCACAAAATGTTGGGAATCTTTTACAAAGCTATCACTCTTTCCTGTAAAAGGGGATAAAACTGTCACCAAATGTCTGGATAGCTTGTAGGTAGGCGAATCAATCTGACTAACAATGGGACGTAAAGGCCAGTTAGGCTTATGGATTTTCGGCAGACCATAAATTTTAGGCGAAGTAGGATTATACGGGCGAAGACGGGCTAGCAAGTCGATATCCGCATTAATCTGCAACAACTTCACTACTTTTGTGGTCACCCTAGCTGTAGGACAAACCATTAAAACCAAACCATTTACGCGATTTACACGTGAGTGAAAACCGTTTTAGTTAATCTTTTGATAAAATGTCTCACGAAAGTTTTAATATTAAAGTAAGTACAGAGTTGTTAAATATCTTTTTTTTTTTTTACATGATATAGGCTTACGCTTGACTACAACTTGCCTGATGGTAAGCAATGTTACCTATAGTCTACGATGTAGCGCGCTTGCCTAGACGAAACCGGATCTACAATAATTATTTACGAAGATCTACGTAACATTTGAAAAAAAAAAATACTGTAGCGTGGTTCTTCGCTGCCAGTAAATTTAACCAATTTTTAGTTCATATTGACAGAAACACCGTGTTTTTTGACATAACTTGTCACTGTTTGTTAATTATTACTACCGATTGATCGGTAGGACCTAAGCTCAATCTTGAGCAAGGAAATATTGGAGGGCAATTTGCATGCTCGAATATAAATGATATGATATTGAACGAGTCAATCAGAACAAATTATAAGTATTCAAACATAAGTAGGTACGATGAAAAAACATCTCAACCTTCCCAGTTGTAAAAAAATGATATATTTAAATAAGAAGAATTGAGTAATGTATAGGTAACCGAATATTAAGTACCTGTTCCTATACTCGGGTGATAGAAGTGTCGCGCCGGCGAACTAACGGTATTACTTGCACACTCTCGCAGGTGCATAGAGAAGTGTCGCGCCGGCGAACTAACGATATTACTTGCACACTCTCGCAGGTGCATAGAGAAGTGTCGCGCCGGCGAACTAACGATATTACTTGCACACTCTCGCAGGTGCATAGAGAAGTGTCGCGCCGGCGAACTAACGATATTACTTGCACACTCTCGCAGGTGCATAGAGAAGTGTCGCGCCGGCGAACTAACGATATTACTTGCACACTCTCGCAGGTGCATAGAGAAGTGTCGCGCCGGCGAACTAACGATATTACTTGCACACTCTCGCAGGTGCATAGAGAAGTGTCGCGCCGGCGAACTAACGATATTACTTGCACACTCTCGCAGGTGCATAGAGAAGTGTCGCGCCGGCGAACTAACGATATTACTTGCACACTCTCGCAGGTGCATAGAGAAGTGTCGCGCCGGCGAACTAACGATATTACTTGCACACTCTCGCAGGTGCATAGAGAAGTGTCGCGCCGGCGAACTAACGATATTACTTGCACACTCTCGCAGGTGCATAGAGAAGTGTTGCGCCGGCGAACTAACGATATTACTTGCACACTCTCGCAGGTGCATAGAGAAGTGTCGCGCCGGCGAACTAACGATATTACTTGCACACTCTCGCAGGTGCATAGAGAAGTGTCGCGCCGGCGAACTAACGGTATTACTTGCACACACTCGCAGGTGCATAGAGAAGTGTCGCGCCAGCTAACTAACGGTATTACTTGCACACACTCGCAGGTGCATAGAGAAGTGTCGCGCCAGCTAACTAACGGTATTACTTGCACACACTCGCAGGTGCATAGAGAAGTGTCGCGCCAGCTAACTAACGGTATTACTTGCACACACTCGCAGGTGCATAGAGAAGTGTCGCGCCAGCTAACTAACGGTATTACTTGCACACACTCGCAGGTGCATAGAGAAGTGTCGCGCCAGCTAACTAACGGTATTACTTGCACACACTCGCAGGTGCATAGAGAAGTGTCGCGCCAGCTAACTAACGGTATTACTTGCACACACTCGCAGGTGCATAGAGAAGTGTCGCGCCAGCTAACTAACGGTATTACTTGCACACACTCGCAGGTGCATAGAGAAGTGTCGCGCCAGCTAACTAACGGTATTACTTGCACACACTCGCAGGTGCATAGAGAAGTGTCGCGCCAGCTAACTAACGGTATTACTTGCACACACTCGCAGGTGCATAGAGAAGTGTCGCGCCAGCTAACTAACGGTATTACTTGCACACACTCGCAGGTGCATAGAGAAGTGTCGCGCCAGCTAACTAACGGTATTACTTGCACACACTCGCAGGTGCATAGAGAAGTGTCGCGCCAGCTAACTAACGGTATTACTTGCACACACTCGCAGGTGCATAGAGAAGTGTCGCGCCAGCTAACTAACGGTATTACTTGCACGCACTCGCAGGTGCATAGAGAAGTGTCGCGCCAGCTAACTAACGGTATTACTTGCACACACTCGCAGGTGCATAGAGAAGTGTCGCGCCAGCTAACTAACGGTATTACTTGCACACACTCGCAGGTGCATAGAGAAGTGTCGCGCCAGCTAACTAACGATATTACTTGCACACACTCGCAGGTGCTCGCCCACTATCGGGCATGCATAGAAGTGTCGCGCCGGCGAACTAACGATATTACTTGCACACACTCGCAGGTGCTCGCCCACTATCGGGCATGCATAGAAGTGTCGCGCCGGCGAACTAACGATATTACTTGCACACTCTCGCAGGTGCATAGAGAAGTGTCGCGCCGGCGAACTAACGATATTACTTGCACACACTCGCAGGTGCTCGCCCACTATCGGGCATGCATAGAAGTGTCGCGCCGGCGAACTAACGATATTACTTGCACACACTCGCAGGTGCTCGCCCACTATCGGGCATGCATAGAAGTGTCGCGCCGGCGAACTAACGATATTACTTGCACACTCTCGCAGGTGCTCATATTACTTGCACACACTCGCAGGTGCTCATATTACTTGCACACACTCGCAGGTGCTCATATTACTTGCACACACTCGCAGGTGCTCATATTACTTGCACACACTCGCAGGTGCTCATATTACTTGCACACACTCGCAGGTGCTCATATTACTTGCACACACTCGCAGGTGCTCATATTACTTGCACACTCTCGCAGGTGCTCATATTACTTGCACACACTCGCAGGTGCTCATATTACTTGCACACACTCGCAGGTGCTCATATTACTTGCACACACTCGCAGGTGCTCATATTACTTGCACACACTCGCAGGTGCTCATATTACTTGCACACACTCGCAGGTGCTCATATTACTTGCACACACTCGCAGGTGCTCATATTACTTGCACACACTCGCAGGTGCTCATATTACTTGCACACACTCGCAGGTGCTCATATTACTTGCACACACTCGCAGGTGCTCATATTACTTGCACACACTCGCAGGTGCTCATATTACTTGCACACACTCGCAGGTGCTCATATTACTTGCACACACTCGCAGGTGCTCATATTACTTGCACACACTCGCAGGTGCTCGCCCACTATCGGGCACGCATTGATTGTATCTATCACGCAAAATATGACGATTTTTAATCTCCTTCGATCTAATTATAGCAAATCAGGCGGGTACAGCGTGGCATCTTGCAGATAATCTGTTTATAGGAACAGTTATCTGAAATTAGTTCATACAAATGCGTCTAGACGACGTTTGCAATGTTTATAATGATGGTTTTACAATCACTCGCTCCGTACTCACTAAAATAAATACATTATTGATCGGATAAACGTATTATCAGATCGCTAGATATATATAATAAAGGTTTGTCGGCATTGTTCTCACTCCACTCGAATAAGCCGCCGAGCTGCAGTAGACTGATTAGTTTAAATAATAAATAGAATTAACTAAATATACAAAAATGCTAAGTTTCACTGCGGAAGTGCTGTTTGCTTTAATCTCAGCGGTAGTTGTCATTATTTTGGTGATCACTTGCTGCTTTGTGTTCCGAGATCTAGGCCGTGTAATCACAGGTGAGATAATAACACTTTACCTCTTTTCCATACACTACACCTGCTTAGTGCTCACCCATACACCTGATTTTGATTGTGGTTTATTGGTTATTAATAATACATATTTTTATAATATCGATACCTATTCTTAAAGTGCAACAAATAAAATATTTAACATTAGGTATACGAGTAAAGTATTTTAGTAACTGGATATAAATGTAAACCCCTCCGCAAAATTACTCGGGCTAGAGTTTACCCAGGAAAATCAGGTTATCCAAATAATAACTAACATTTTGAAATACCTGCATATAACACTTATATACTTTATATTTATTATACCTACATCTCTCTTGAGTCGTATTTCCTCATGACTGAGTGTCGTGACTCCCCTGCAGAATTAATTCGCTAGGGAAGTTCTCTAGGGCAGATAGGTACATCGTGGTGGGATTAATTCGCAATATGATACAATATCCGTGGCTAGGTAAGACATAGCAAAGTACGAGTAGTTCACTTGTTATCTAATCTTTATTTGAAGACAAACAAAAATCTAGTAATTAACCGTGCTGTAACACAGCTATAGGTAAGTACCTAGAATTGGTATCAAAAAGAGACAAATATTAAAACAACTTCGTATTGTACCATATTTTAATCATTTTAGATATTTGTTACTCTCAGTCTCTCTGCATTCTACAATACCTAATTTAAATACAATGTTGTCTTCATAATGTTGTTCTTTTTCATATTTGTCATTACAAAATTGATGACATTATTCTAGATCTGACATAAGACCTGTAAAAATAATTCATAATTAAGTAGGTATATAACTTGTTGAAAATGTGATGCACACAAGTACTATAGTTTTGTTAATAAGCTGTTGTGGTTCTGTACTGAGTGCTCGCTGGTTAAACTAATATTATTTATTTATCTGGACGTCATGTTCGCGTGACTAATAACGCAAAATATGTAAACGGGCACTAACCACTAATAATATTGATAGCTAACAATGGAAACAATAAATGAAATCCTGTACTTAGTGTTACCTAACTACTTTAATAATGCGAAAATGGCCATAAAAGATGCGATGCAAACTAAACGTATCACTCGATGTCTGCGGGGTCTCAGCAGGCATGAATGTCCATTATTGAACAAACAACCATTCCTCTATGTGCCATATTACTCCTATTACCTCTGGTGTACAATGCATGTGTGAAATGTCATAACTCCTTAGGTTCATGGTCTTTGACCGTTGCAGTACCGGCCCTAGCACAGACTACTAACGAGTTCCTGCCATTACCTCATTGCGAGCGCTGCTCTGGGTCAACTCATTCATTCACTCTGTCAGTACTGGTAGTAACGGTGCAGGACAGTGCGTTTCTTGTTCAACTGTAGTAGTTTTCTGGAGAATAACTGTCATTTCATGCATTTCAAAATAATTTCATTTAGTCATGGCGGAGTTGTTTTTTTTGTGAAATGGATAAATACTTAGTGTTCTTTAACATGCACTCTGAGCAACCAGGGCGAAGCAAATATTTTTTTTTACGTTTGACCCTTACTGGTAAGCTAACTAACGCAATCAAGAAGGTCGCTGGAAATACAGAATTTACGAAAAGCACATTTATTTGAGCAATCTTTACCTTTACAGCTTGTGGGTCATTCCTATCTAAGAGGTTAAGCATATAGTACAATCTGTGTGCATGCAGCAGCAGGTACTTTCTTATATACTTTATCATATGTACTTATCTTAGACATTTTAACTATAAATTTGCTTATACAGTAATTATAAACGGCATTTAATTAATAAATATACATCGATAGTCTAATTTCACTCACTTGTGTACCTACTTTCTGATAAGAGTTGATAAGATATTGGTTTAGAAGTGTTCGATCGAAAAAATATTGCTTAGTATAGTTTCAAAATGGACAAGGTGTCCATCGTGCTGGCCATCCTGTTCGTGTGTATGTGCTCCGCCTTGTTCTGGTGCTGGTTCTGCTTCGGGAGCTGTGTCAGCAGACGTGAGTGCACGCATACTAACCTGTTCTATTTCATTTACCTTAAAACTTATTCATTTATATCTTTTGTTTATTTGTATCTTTTACTAGTGTATGATACTCATCATGTTGTATTAAGGTAACATTATTGTCAAAGTTACTGTTACCAAAAGTAAACAACGCAAATATAGTTGCATAACAAGTAGTGCCATCTAGTAGTGTATCAGTTAATTTGTTTAGGTTCGAATATTTGGTGATCAGACGCGCAGCAATAAATACCTGATACGAAGTTTTAAAGTCTACTCATAGGTGGCGCTAGTAGCGATATTATTTACATATTTTAGATAAAACTTTTTAGATAGTAATTACATAATAATGTGTTGAGATAGAAACTATTGTGATATTATCACATCAATAAACCTGTGTACCTTCACCGAGGTCAGTTTGGAATGTACATATGTATTAAATATTATATTCAAACTCGTTGAATCACAAAAAGGCCGCAAATATGAATGTCACTACAAAAACAAAGTTACCTATGTTTTCTAAGTGAGTAATTATAATTTATTTTCAGCAGTTGCATATCTCCAATAAATAGGATATGCATCCAGAACAAGCCAGATATTTCGCATCATGACTCACGCAAATTAATTGATAGCAGAGTTATTTGTCGACAAAATCAGATAAAGTGCATTTATTCTTTATATAAAAGACTCGCTGCACGTTGCTGCTTATTTGCTATCAACTACTAGTTGCATAAGAATGGTATTTTACTCCGCCTTTGAATGGGTGTTTGCATGTGTTGTCTTGTTAACGGTGTTATTTTTTATATTTTCTATTTTTTACAAAATTTGGAGATGGCTAATACACAATAGTAAGTTACTTTTTCTGTTTATGATATAATTTTTAACATTTAATTTTACTATTTTTCAACGCGTCAAGGGCAGACGCCATGCAGGTTGGGATATTTCCTATCAAATAAAAAAAGTTTATCTATAAATGCATAAATTTATCAGATATAAATATAATTGGCTTGTATGATACCTCTCTTTTTACAATAGTGCCAATTGTCAGCTTCAATCAGTGAGTCAATTACCTACATCATAATGATCATAGTGGCTTATTAGAGTGTTTGTATTTACCGTAGTAATATGTATAGCTTGCTGTTCGTTGCCGCGTGTGGCTGTGTATCACTGGTGAGATGTATTTTATGAGACTCCACATTCAGAGGTTTATGTTTCAGCAACATATTAGCCTGGAAGAGATCGCTCTACGCGATAAGGCCGCCCAATGTGCCTAGGTTAAGTAATATTTCTGTAAATTGTTTTGTATTTTTGTTTTCTGGTACAAACTTCTTTCAATAAAGCCACAAATTCTGTACAATAAAGCTATATTGATTGATTGTATATCAGCAGTCTCACTCACAGTGACACGGAGCACGATTAAATAGAGATTTCCAATGAAGTTTTATTCGATAAGCATCAAAAATCCTAATAAATACATATTAGTAGTCGGCCAATGGATTGGAAAATAATCCTCGATAAAAAATTAAATATCTAACAGGAAAACCTTTTTATTTTTGTGCTGATAAAAATTGTTAATATTGAATTATAAACTACTTAAATAACTTTAACATTTATGTTTGGGTTCCTTACTCTAATAAATAAGAAATAATGTAGAATGACATCATTTATTTGTTCTTAAATATTTTGTTTTCTTATCGTCAAATCTTCAAACAAATTTCATATAGGTACGTGTTCATCATTTTTTAATTAGATGAGATTCTGTATTCTCTTTGTGTGTTGTAACTTGCACTTGCCTTGATTTTTTGTCCGTATGTCTCAGCTCGGAGCGACATCGCCAAACCAATTAGGTATGTGCTGTTATCGTTATCAAGTATTTATCGATTAATTCGCGTGACGTCACTCGTCGGACAAACAACCGATACGGATGGAAAACACCAATATTCTTTTTGTTTTATAAACGCCCGGACATATTTTTGTTTATTACCTTAACATGTGAACACGTGTTTCTCAAATTACCTTTTGTCAAAATCCTTTATATCTTTTTCTCTTTCTAAGCGTCGCGAAAAAATATCTGTTTTACCATG
The DNA here is from genome assembly GCA_927399415.1 of Macaria notata. Taxonomy (NCBI): domain Eukaryota; kingdom Metazoa; phylum Arthropoda; class Insecta; order Lepidoptera; family Geometridae; genus Macaria; species Macaria notata. The sequence goes on from OV656742.1 coordinate 197,322, forward strand.
GATCTGACAGCCGCTCTTATTTTCATGGTTATAAATATTGCAGTGTTTTGGTTAATTTACTTGGGATTTGTGAAATATTTCGGTAAGTTTTATTCACTTATGTATGAACCGTTCAAGGAGTCGCCATATTACAATCTCTTCTTCAATGAGCTATTCCACAACAACATATTATTTACTTTAGTCCATAACATTTACGACAAAGTAAATATAAATTCCCAAAATGATTGAAGTTATTATGAACTCGCACTTTATTTTCTTCACAAACTATTTTCTTAAAAAATATGAATAGTATTAACTATACGCAAAAAGCTCTAGAAATTAGTATTATAAGCCAAAAATGTCTAGTAATAGTTTTAATAAAGAACATAGTCGTTGATAAGGAAGGCTTTTTACAGATAAAAATCCTGATAAGGTATCGATATCAGCTGTAATAATTAACATCGAAATCAGTACCTCACTGGCTTTTGTTTGCAAATATCGTAATTTTTTAATAACTTATATCAAGTTTTGTGCAACACTTCATATCTGTCACACATTGGACAAAATGAGTTACTTATATGTGTCCCCGGGATTCATATTCTGGATTGTGTTCTTGGTCGTCATTATGCTCGTCTACGGACTGAAAGCTTGCCGTGAGTGCCGGTGTTATACATCATTTCATAACATAGGACATGACATAACTATATGTACCTACATGCGGTGAACCTCGTGTGTATTCAACATGAGCTCGTGTGGTATTTTAAAGTTTACTACTAGTATCACTATCATTATTATCATGCTGTTCTATTTTATTCTGTAACTTCTCTTTCATAACATTTGGATATACATCGGGATCTGTAATATGGACAAATCAGAATCAGTCAGTCTGTATGGTTATTTTTTTTATCGGTGACAAGATCCGTTTGTTATCAGATAAAAAGCTACGCCAATTTATTATTTATGTACGTACTAGTGCTGCCATCTATTAGAACCAATATGAAATAGTTCGTTCGGTTTCACAATCCTATCAACAGATGTAGCCACCGACACTACGCTCTTACAGCCAAATACCTATGTAGGATATTTATTTTTATTTGATCGTTATCTGACGTTGAAGTATTAGATAAGTGGTACGGTTTTATGAATCTTTAGTTTTGTTATATAAGGTAATCCTCCTGATAAAACATAAGTACACAGGATTTTTTCTGCTACATACACGGTTAGTGGTCCTTATTAGGTTGGCGCAGAGTTTAAATTGCCTTAGCAGAGATAACATCCAGCAACATTTGTATTTGAGTTTCCCTGTCATCATTCATCTAAAATGTTTTGCTTGGATTTAGATTCAGTACTTTTAAACATTCATATTGCGTGTTTCTGTGATTTTTATCGACATGTTTAACAGAATCATTCCGAACAGCGCTCTCTGCAGTTTTCATTTATATAAAACTTTTGTGAAATAAGAGTACCTAATTAGTATAAAAAAAATTAACCTTATAACGTGAATAAAAATAGCAGTTATATTTTAATAAAACCAAATAACGTCAAAGTTGAATCACCTCTTTGTTTAAATTTAAACAATTGAGTGTGAATACTAACGGAGCAAGTGAAACGGGGGATTGTTTTAAAATCAGAACTGTTAGCTTTTGTTGTGAAAGTTGACAAGTTAGTGATGTCCCCGTGGGTGGAGCCGGCGCTGGCGGGCGGCGCGGGCGGGCACACCGCGGACGAGGGTCCGCTGCACGCACACCTGCTGTCCCCCGCCATGGTGGCCTACCTGTCTATATTCCTCACCATCCTCGTCATGTCCTTCGTGATCATGTGCGTCAAGATGGCACATATACGTATGTACCTTAATCATTTTAGATTATAGTTTCACTTGATACTCATATATTATTCCTCTATTTCCCTATAAGCTGATCTAAATAAATAAATATCTCCGATGACTGTGTAACCTAAGGTTAACCATAGCTCTTCATTCACACTATAGTTTTTCTTTTGGTTCATTGTACAACGGCCACTCGGCCGAAAGGCACTTTCCTGAAACTCGATAATCTTGTATCGATCGATAGTGTCAACTGCAATCGTAGATAATGTTATCGTATCGAAAGAATTTCGCTTCAAAATATATTCGGTATTCGAACGTCTTGAAGCGGAAAGAAGTGATCTTTTCATTCACAATGTCTGCGAGAATCAATACAAAAGATTTGAAGAACAACTGTGACAGTGCTGAGTGAAGTTCAGTTAAGTTTTGTGCAGTTTATGCATTCCGATTAAATTTGTTGATTCAAATTTATCACGAGTGATCAAGAAAAGTTGGCTATCAACTCCGCTAGTTTGAAAACAAATTAGCTCAGAGTTGCCAGTGCTATTTATAAATCGATAAAAATAAAATCGTTTTTTTTTTGGTTAAATTGTACAATACCTTAAAGCCCGTTTATTTATTTCCATTTTGTGAGTAAATACAGAAAAACTCCAAAATTTTAACTATATCTAACCATCATTAAAATCTTTGACATCAAATTGCCAAAGAAAAGACCATAAAATCAGAAAAAATAAATAAACTTAAGGCACAAGATAGCACAAAGAGTCAAGATCAAACATCAAAGATGCCTCCAATGTACGGTATACCAAACTACGACTTCCACTCCAGCGAGGAGAGCTGGGGGGGAGACGAGGAGGTGGGCCCGGAGCCAGCCGACGCAGGCTCCGCGGGTCTCACAGAGATGGCGTTCTGGTACATGATCGTGCTCATCGGGATGCTGCTCCTCTGGCTCTTCATGTTCTTCTGTCTCCGCCTCATAGCACTGCGTACGTTATCTAATCTTATCACGTGACACCTGTATCTACGAGTGAATTACTCTCTGGTATTGAGGGTTCGTTTTATGATCTTTTTCTTCTTCTGTGATATAATTATCAAAACATTTCAGATTACATTCTGGGAGTTCCCGTTATTCAAGGACTTCATTTGATTGTTGTCTTTGTTGATAAATATCAACATTTGCAGATTAAATTTGAACCTGATTTTGTAATGACAGGAATCTACAGGAAAAATGTTATTAAGTATTGTTTGTCAAACACGTAGCGACCATTTATTTTACTTCAGTTATTTTCTTAACATGTGATTACTTAGGCACTAATAAAGTTGTAACAAAATGTGTTTTGATAAGTTTTGAATTAATTGTTTTCATTATTTGATTTATTACCAATGATTTACAACAAATCTCTCAGGACAATCATTCAAATCTCAATGGTATGTTTTTACTGGTAAATCAGTCAGCGGATATTATTTATATTTTTAGTGCGCATTTAATAATTGTATGAACCTAAGTTTATTTTCCTCATATTTTAGAACAGAACAGCTCGTTCCTTTTAGCAATTTCATATAACTAAGTTGAATTTCAATCAATAAAACAGATAAACTTATCAGGCGTGACAAATTACCGGCCATTAAAATTAAATTAACAAAAACCCATTCTAGTAGATACTACCGCTGTATAGATAGTGAGGTGATTTCTAACGTTTCTGACGTCTTCTTTCTAACAAACAGCGAAATAAAGTTTGATATACCACGTGTAATCTGCATAAAGTAATCCTTAGTAAGATTACTCAGTCAAGGGGGCATAAACATATCAACAGTTATTGATCCTTTTATTACGTATTATCAATAAGATAAGTGCTTAATTTCTGTACCGACATACTCGTCCTATCGAGTATTTGCAATGTCTGATTGATACTCAGATTGTGCGAACGTTTCATAAAAATATTAATATAAAAATGCTTTGAATAATCGAGCGGTTCATCTAACAAATAAATAATAGTTCAAGCATTCTAAAGTTTAAACTATATGCCGTGTTGTGATAAATAAACTCAAAAGTTAAAGTGTCTTTAACAGTTAGCGTGTTCAAAATAATTGAGCAAGACATTAACAATTATTATTATTATTATTAACAAGTAAATAAGCAGATTGTGTGAGATGACAAACAATCTTTCGACTTGACGAGATAATAATTAAAAAGAACTATTATATAGCACAAAATATATTTAAATGATGTATGTAATAGTGGATTTAAGTAATACGCTGAGCATGGAATCTCTGGACGCGAGTGAGTCGGAGCTCGTGTCCGGCGCGGGCGGCGGCGCGGAGAGCGGGGCCGCGGCCGAGGTGGCGTGGACCGTGCTCAGCACCAGCACCGCCTTCGTCATATTAATATTCATAGTGACGTGCATACGCGTGCTCATTCTGGGTAAATACCATCAAGCGGGCTTATTCAATATCTTATCACTTATTTCAATACACTTAACAGCTATCCGGACAAAATCTTTCTTACATATATACGCAATGTTATTTCAGTGATAAATGCGAATTTTGCGCTATTTGATTACTGGTTTTGTTATGCAACCACCCCCAAACCATGATGTTATCATTAGATAAGATGATTTGACTTGAATTATTTTAATTATCTGTATTTTAGTTAATGACAATGACTGATATAATCTGTATCCACTTGTTATGTTCGTTACGCAACTAATATGTTATTCTTATATCATCACTTACTTATACACATATGTGGATATAATTTGATTTGATTTGAAATGTCTATTTATAAGCCTATCTAAAAGTTAACCGTATTCCGCCGACTCGCTCGTCCTTATAAATTGGTACAAGTGGTCTCTCTCAACTCACAATCACTGATAACAGTTACATTACTAGCCATACTGCTATATTACGCAACTGCAACGATTGACTGGTTATTTACCTCTCTTGATGTTTCCTCAGCCTTTGTTTCGCCATCTACATCAACCTACAAGCAACTCAAGCAAAAAAGCAAAGAAATATGAGAAGGTGGTTTACAGAATAGTTGTTGTTTAGACATGTAATACTCTCTTTGCGTCTTTCAATACTTTCACTTTGAATGTAATGTATACATAAAATGTACTGGTATATTAAAGATAGTGGTAGCAGAGTCACAAAATACATAATACAAGCAGAGTCTGCACTGAGCCACTGATCATCAAAATGTTACACCGATGTGTAAGCAAGTCGTGTGTACGCTCGTTCCGCCGCTCAAAAAGTTGTTTACAAATTCTGAATTGAGCAAACACGATGCTTTTAAAGCTGGCATTGTATTACTTTTGTTTCCTAGCATTTGGAAAACTAAAGTAATACATCACTTGTTTCCCTCGCTCCGACAAAACCTTGCAATTAGCCATGCTCCATAGTTCCACTCAGCAGCGCTGTTGTTATTTTGTAGCAGTTACTGATGTTGCTATTTTTTGTCAACAGGACAGAAAACGCGCAATCCGCCGCAGAGGCGGATGTACGCGGGCTCCCGACAGCGGCCCTCCCTCACAGCACAGGAGCCCACTATCTACGTCAGCCCTTCCAATTTACCGCCCCCGCCCAAATATGGTACGTTATGTTATTAAATAGCTAATAGCAAGTGATAACTGCTATTATATTGGTACTTGCTGCAAAATAAGTGTAATCCAATCAAATTAGTTTCTTACATAAGTGGAATTACTGATCCTACTCAATATTTAAGTAACACCGAAGAAACTGAAAATTAATCAGATATTGTATTGCATAGTCTCAGCACAGCCCTAGCGACTAGTAACGACTGAGTTGCTATTAAAATAGCAGTTTTGATAATATTATTATTCATTACCGTTAACAACTTATAAAATCCTATTATCTTGCTATTAGATCCTTATCCGCTATTAGATATATACCAAGGATGATTATTAATGTAGCATTGCGTGTGGCTTGCAGAGTGCATGGCACCGCCGAGCTACGAGGAGGTGGTGGGCATCCACTACCCCAACTACCAGATCCAGCCGATCTCGCAGCCCATCAACATGGCGCTGGCGCAGTCCTCCTCCAACCACACTCCGCCAACAGCAGTAGACAGTGTTGTTGTGTCGACGGAGAACGAGCTGGCGCCCCCCGCGCCCCCCGCGCCCCCCGCTGCTGTCACTGTAATGCGATAAGCTCCCGCTACAAGTAGCAGTTATTTAATTTTGTAACAAGTAATGCGTTGGTAGTTGTTATTGCGAAGCTGTACAGTTGTGTCCTGCTGAAAATTATTGCTTTAGCTATTTTTAAAACAGTGGGTGCTTTTTTATTCTATTGAAGAAGTTAAAAGCAACTGCTATTTTGATCATGCTAATAGCAAAATATAGCAATAATTTTCCGCAACCTCCAGTCAAATGGTCGAGATTAGCAAATATTTATTAGCATTATAACTAGTCCATCGTAGTTATAATTTTATTCCGTATAATAAATAATGCATTTACTTATAGTTAGGAAGCCAAGTCACTTGTAAATAAATAAACTATTAAATGAACCTAACTAAGAAATACTGTACTAAAGTCAATGTTTTTGATTCTTGGCAATTGAATTGCAATGAAATTTAAATGGACATAATGTTTTGCTCAATTCAAAAATCGTTTTAAGAGGACGTAAGACTGATTTTTGTTTGAGTAAATAACAATAGTTGCCATCTTTATTGCTATTAAATATTTTTGGAAGCAATGTTTAAACGTCAAAGTACCTTATATACGTGTGATACTTATATGCATATTTATACTAAGTACAAATTGTACAACATTTATCGAACGACATGCGATCAAAGAGTTCCCAAAGGATATGCCTACTATGTTTATAGTATTGTTACTTATATTGTACATTATGTAAAAATAATATATTTTAATAAGAAAATAGTTTAAGTATTTTATGTTTTATTTTGTGAACTTCCATAGCCTACAAATGATAACAGGACTTAGATTATATCTTATCAAATTATTAAAGTTCAAAAAGTAGTTTAGTTTAGAATTATAAAAGAAATAAAAAGAGGCCTACGACCAGCCGAGGGTGGACACATATTTTTGATAGATTTTTGAGAAATAAACGGGTTTAAATTGTCTTATACTTGGCAGCTTGCACGGGCGAGCGTGACTCCGTCAGACACTACTGCTTGCATTATTATACACAATATAATACTTGATATTACAAAATACTAAATAAGATTGCTACAATTCTGGCGTTTATCTGGCGCAAGCATTGCCATCCAGCGTAGAACTGCGGCCAGTATGCTAGGCACGCTGCCCTCTGGCACTGAGACCAGCTTTAGGTTTTTCTCAAGATTCTGTAGGTGCTTTTATTATTTTATTATAGTTAGAGGTACTTAGTATATTTAGGTTCGTTTTCCTTGGTTTTCTTTAATTTGTCGTTGTAAATATGGATACAAGTTAGTACCAGATACTAGCCAAGATTGTAGTGTGTGAGATTCAGAGCAAGCAAGTCACATCGAGCCTCGACCTTTCGGGGAAGCCTTCGGGAGGTGAAGTGGGCGCGCACTGCACATTCTAACACCACATGTAGCTGAGGCACTATAGCAGTAGAATCTAGCAAAATGGACACAGTAATCAAAATACCTACTATTATCCGACTAAGCTATAAAATCTTTTTTTACATGGAATGAGTTTGCACTTCGACCGTAATTCGCTTGATGGTAAGCGATCTGTTAACTTAAAATAAAAAAAAGCAGTTTCAACCAGCTCTGTATGCAATGCAATTAAGATGTCAAGACCCTAGGAAACAATGATTGATATTAGCATTTTTTTATTTAATAGATTTCAGATTATTTAATAAGTACGTACATACATACTTTTGCTTGTTACATAAAAAGTAGATATTTAGCTCACTGCAACAATTGGGCTGTGTCACTGAAATCTAAATAAACAGGTACCTGTTTATTTAGATTTCTGTGGGCTGTGTAGTCCCATCCCATAAAGACATGGAGGTGGCTACTGACGGCAACACCGCGCGTGCGGCGCAACCTTCACTGAACAGATATACATATTATGTAAATACACTTCTCCTTCAGTTTTTACTTGTAGCACCTCAAGGCATAATATTACCGTGTATAGGCGTAGTTAATTGACTTGGTAATTTAATCAGGTATTGCATTTGAATCGCAGTTTCACATTTATTATCGAAACTTTAGCAACTGTGCTTGAACTGAACTGATAAAAGAGTTATATAGGGCATTATTTTTAAGTGCGAGTAGCATAGAAGAGTTCTAATGTACGTAATTGCTTCCTTTTGATGAAAATTGAAGTGAAAATTGTCAAACGGGTTGCTAATATTCGTATGATTTTTTAATATCTTTATTTAATTCTGTGCTCATAATACCTTTAGAGTGAAATGATGTTTATCAAATTGTTTGTCATAATAATTATAGCAATACTCTAGATATAACTTTGTTTACGTTAACTCACTGATTGCGTTCTAGTTCAATCAGTGAGATATAGATCGCTCTAAATACTTAGAAATAACACCTTGCACATACATGTATATGTAGATAATACGAGTTTAATATTATAGCAAGCACAGATCTGACGCTAAGCAGAGTGGCCACACAGGCGCTATGTTGTGAGAAGAGGATTTTATAAATATAACAATTCAATCATCATCATCACGTCATGATAAAGAACCATTGATTTAATACGTAGAACCTCATCGAGTTTATCAAAGCCTGTGTGATTGTTAAAACGCTTACAATTTTTACTTTACTGGATTCCAAAATAGCAAGCCCGGTATTTGAAGTTTTAGGCAATAGGTAAGTAAAAAGAGAATTATTTATTTGAATTAGACGCATACCTCGATTGCCTGATCTACGGTATTAGCAAGCATCAGATTGGCATTAATGTCTGAAAACTGGCGTCCATTTACAATTCATTCTATCCTGTACTCTATTTCTATGACAATAAAAGCAGTGCTATTTTCTGAAGTGAAAATATACATTTGTGTGTTTAAATAAAATATGGCTGTAACATAAATCTTTCTGCGATCTGATTAAGATAACTTAGATAACTAACGTTGTAAGTAAAGTCAGGTGCAAAAAGTGGCCTACTAGATAATGCTTAGATTGCTTAGTTCTATATAGTCCCTACTTGGAGTGCTTGCTGTATGGATCTGTATCGATGCTTCACTTCAACTTAATGGCTGCTAAATAGGGTTAAATAGTTCAACCATTATTGCGTTCCATAAAACAAATTAACTGGCATGCTAGTTTTAAGGCCGATTATAGATTATTATGCCGTTTTTCTCTTCAAGACTTATTCTTTATAACAGAGTCGCCTATACTCGACATTCATTGGGGACGGTTTCTTGAAAAAACATAATTCTATACGGCGTTAAACAATAAATAGTCTCCTATAAAGCCTCCCGGCCGCGGCGGGGTTCTATTTCCCGTCCAGTGTTCGCGTTACATTCGCTAGATAATGAGTACAAGTGATACGGCTAGATGGAGATATGATTGCAGCCTTCACTATAATTACACCCACTTGACCCCACATCATGTGACACTATGTGTGTGCTGTCATATTTTATACAGCATGTGTGTGTGTGTGTGTTTTGTCCATTTTTTTGGTCATGATGAGTAAGCTATTGTTTCCTAATGTAGGTTTATATAGATTAATATGATACTGTAGTGGTTTATGTTACCATAGATGATTTATAGATAACTGGTGGATATTAAAGGCTCCGAATTAAGAATGACAAATTTTGTTTTCCACTTTTAAGAACTTTTAATTTCATAAGGTGATAAATTCAAAATTTATACAAACGTTCCAAAGTTTTAGATGGTTGGTTATCTGTAAGGAGTTACATAATTAAGTGATTATTTTTTTAACCAAACATGTAATACAAACCTCTCGGCAAGTGATCTATCTGAAGGTAACGGCCTGTCTCAAACGATTAGTTTCACAACGTTACAGACATTGACATGTTGCTGTTAGCTTTTCTAATCTAATTAATGTTATTATCTTTATCAAAATAACAAGCTACAGTAATTGCTTGAATATGATTTGAATAATTTTGATATTAAATTAATATGTATTTTGTACATGTATTTTTATCGACATACCTATCTTGTCTTTATAAAAAAATCGGGCGGTTGTGACTTGTCCAATGTTCATTCGACATTTTGGAAGAAGGTAATAAGTACCTAAATTAAAGAGTTATCAAACAAAATTGATTTATTGATTTGTTTACACGGAAAATCGATAAATATATTTGTTTTCGTTTTAATCTCGCAAAAACCAGTTTTGTTAGTAAGTTATTTTATTACTATTTTGGTGATCAACAAATAACAATATTGTACTAGGCATAGAGAGGTACAATATGACTTTTTTTCATGAGAGACTTTGGCATTAAATAATAAATAAATATTCCGGGACATTGCACACACCGCCATCTAGCCCCACACTAAGCAAACGCTTGTGTCGTGGGTACTAGATAACGGATATGATACATATATACTTTTTTGTTGTAAATACATAATTATTATACATACAAACGACCAGACTCAACACAAGTAATCATAAATTTTTAAAATTCATAAATACTTGTGTCACGCGGGAATCGAACCCGCAACCCCTAGATTAGAAGGCAGAGCCACTACCAACTAAGCTAACAGGACAGTCAAAATTGTATAGGGCATTGTATAGGGAACAGAAAATAATGATGATGTACCGTTGCAGCTTTGTTGCATAAAATGGTGCAATACACGCACACATGATATGCTTATTATCTTTTCAGTGTAGTTCTTGTATTGAAATCCCGCAGCCCGCTCGTGGTGGTGGTGGCGGCGAGACTGTCGCGGCCGCTGGCTGCCTCCCACACTGATGTCCGAGAAAATGTAATGTATGCACTCCACGCTGGCGTAACCAGCTATGCTTATTTACATTCATTACTCACTTTTGACTCATATTAGTCAACGTTCAGTTTCACAAAAAAAAGACAATACATTGCAGAACTGTTTTGTTACAAAATTGTCATGCAAATAGAGCAGGAAAATATGAAAACGTCGAGTAAAGTTATATTGTAGACACTCAACAACTCATTCACTAGAGACTAAAGTAGATCTTGAATTGGAGTAGATCTGGAAGATTATTAAGATAGTAAGTACTGCTTGCTAAGTTACCTTTATTTGAGTAAAGTTGAATATTTTCATGCAAGAAGCCTGTAGGTGACAAACAAACAAGCAACCAGTTACAAGACATCGGTCCCGCGCGGCGCGCGCGGCGTTGCTGTCGATACGTTACATTAGTCGAGATTTTTTGAAAATAAGTTATTTGTAAATATTGTTTTTAAAGTTGATTTGAGTGCATAAAACACGGTTTCACTTTATCTTAAGTTGTGCTGTGAATGTGTAAATGGCACCGAATTTTATTGCTTTTACCAGTAAGTACCTAATTAAGTTTAAAATACAGGCTGTTTCATTTGAGGCAAGGAAGTGACAAATAACAAAATGGGCAGAATATGGTAGGTATATCGTATCGTATAACGTTGGGGGCGTCCATAAATTAAAATAATTATAATCATAGATACGAGCATACGTATCATTGTTATTACTTCCTGATGGCCCACAATCTACAGGAGATATCAGATCTTTGAAATCATTCCAAGTCCTTCAAATCTTTACTAATATTATAAATCTGGAGAGTTTGTTTATTTGTTTGTTTGAACGCGCTAATCTCAGGAACTACTGGTCTGATATGAAAAAATATTTTTGTGTTGAAGAGACTATTTATCGAGGAAGGCTTTTAAGCTTTATAACATCACGCTGCAACTAATAGGAGCGAAGAAACAATAGAAAATGTAGAAGAAACGGGAAAATTATTATCTGAGGGCTTCCGTTGCGTGCGCTGCGAAAACGGTTCAAGATATCAAAAAACTGTGTATGAAAAATTATTCCTCTTGAAATGATCTTAAAAAATGTCCGCAACAAAATGTCTATCTTTTAAGGTTAACTCACTAAAACCGTTTTTATGGTAATAACTATTCCACGCGGATGAAGTCGCGCGCACCAGCTAGTGATATATAACGTCGTCATTGTAAACTACTTAGATGTTACGTAATTGTTTTTTTATATAGGGTTATTGTTGGCACAACCTTCTAAAAAGGCTTTTGAAGTACATTCAACAATACCAAAAACTTTGTTTTACGGCTTTTGGACATTCATTCACAGAAAATAACAACTGTTCCTTACAAAAAGTTTATCTACCCACAAACATGCAAAAAATCGTCAAATAATGAATGAGGAAGCGTATTTTTTCACATTGTATTGTGTGTGTTATATCAAAGCAATTGATGGAAGCATTGTTATTATGTATGTTTGTATCGAGTCTCATGATTTGGTGTCATTCCCCGCCGAGGTCAGAGCCAACTACTGCACGAGGCTCAGATCACATTGTGGATGATATTTTACAATTGCTCTTCATATTCTACGCACCTACATATAATAAAACTGAACTTATTAGATTTCTCTTCTATAAATTAGGTAAACAAATACAAAATCCACCTGCTCCATATATTGAAGACTAATCCTAATTATTTAATAATTATCGGACCACTAGTTGTTCACTGCTGAGCATAGGCCTCTATTCGAGTAAAACTCCCGTCTCAGTCGCGCACTGATCTTATCCAGTAGTCATAATATGATTCTAAAAGGTTAACGAATGCAGTTGAATAATAAATAAAAATAATAATTAGCAAAGTATACATAGCTTTGCATAATATCTATACACCACCGTTTATGGCTCGAATCATTACGTTATAAATTAATTTTAATTATTATCAGTTAGTTCTCTACATAGAGGGAGCCCTTAATAAGCTCTTAGTGCAAAAGATCAGGTGTAGATACCTACGACTGAACATGCAGGTATACATAGGTATACGGAGTGCAGCAAACTCGGAAGAATGCATTGATAACTTGCTTTCACTACTCACAGAACATGCAGTTGGGAAACTTTACTTATAAATGAAAATTGCTTTAAGTTTAGGTCGTTGTCTTGGTACAGGTATGCTTACTGTAATTATTTTGATTGAGTACACAACAACAGAGATTTAGAACCATTGTTATTAATTTGTTTACGCCGTGGTATCCATTCACCTTAGCTAAACACTCTGAAAGTGGAGAGGTGTCATGAAAATGTAGGTAATGCAGTTTCACTGATATTTAAAACCACATTAATAAAATTAATGTCGTTGGATATTCATGTAAATTATTCTGTACAACCATCGCACCATCGCTACACATCCTACTTGATATTATAGCTTACATCTTATACCCATGCCAATGATGTAACCGTTGGATTCTGCATCCTTTGGTTTTTTCATTTTCTGGCTTAATACGTAAGTCGTGCGATGCCAGAAAATGTAAAAAGTCAAACACAATCCTAATGTCAGTTAGCTGTCATTGTCACCTTCTGGCCCAAGTCGATTCGGCATGGTCATTGCAGATAGTGTGGCCAGCTTAACTAAATCCCGAAGAGCCACAATTATGAAAATGTTAAACGAAACTGAACTTTGAGGAGTACTAATAAAGAAATCGATTAAGATTTGATTTACGATGAGTTTAGATATTTTACAATAGACTATTACTATTTTTATGAAACCAATTATAACAAATTATAATAATGAACTAGATCAAATAATAGCCTAGGTTCCTTTAATTTGCCGGGATTTAGTTAAGCTGGCCACACTATCTGCAATGACCATGCCGAATCGACTTGGGCCAGAAGGTGACAATGACAGCTAACTGACATTAGGATTGTGTTTGACTTTTTACATTTTCTGGCATCGCACGACTTACGTATTAAGCCAGAAAATGAAAAAACCCAAAGGATGCAGAATCCAACGGTTACAATGAGTTTCAACTTGTCCCTCTGCTATCTCCCAGCTTTGTATGGTCAGTGGAAGCGAGTAGCTCGACTCGCCACGTGTGTGGACTGGCGAGTGACTATCCGATTACATTATTACACTAATGGACTATAAGAAACCAGCTAAATGCGCACATTGCAGTCAGATAGCATCGCGATGAGTGGACACAAGAAAGTAGGTTGCATGCCCCACAGATTTGGATACTTTCTTGTATATCTGTGTTTTTACAAATCTTATTTACAGAATGATGTATCTGCCAAGTAGCCACAGACGACAGTTTTAGAACAGTTCTATTCATACGTAATATAAAAATAACAACAAAGTTTAAAATTGTATGAGTCCGGTAACACGAGTTTTTGTAATAAAACGCTACTGTTATAGTATAAGCAATAGTTTGAATGCTCGACGATAAAATTTATAGATTTCAAACAAGTTTTCCTTGAGGAAAATGTTAGAAAGATCGATGAGGAGCTGTAATGATCGGAGAATAAACTTTTAGTTTATTAAGATTACAAGTTCTTAACAAGTCTTATGTTGTACAATCTGTGCATTTCCCTGCTATGTGAAACTTTGAGACAATTAACTTACACGAATAATATTTTAAGTGTAACCTTTACGATAAATTTGATGTCGGTACGACATTTTAATGAACCTCGTACAAATGCAACAATTTCAGTGATAGCTTTACGCTGCCGCCGAGCGGCAAGCGGCAAGCGCTAACGCGTTAGTGTTTTCCTTCTTTACAGCTGCTAAGTTGCAGTGTCGTTTTTTTACACTCATTGTCAAAACTATCAATAAAAGAAGCAGGCATGCAACAATGATTACAATTGCCATTACTAGGGCGGTGAATGATATTTATGTAGACGCCATTATTGATGGGCATGTTCGCGCCTCGTACCTACCCAGTTATATGTACCTAGTGACACTCATTTCATGTCCAATTGTCCAGTAATACAGTCTAGTGCTCACGTGTGTAACTATCTCTGGCAACTGTGGATGACGGCACGAGTAATGCTTTTGTTTGTGATGGGAAACTGCAGATAATAGTTTAAATTATGCGCTGAAATCTATTTATACATATTAGTTCAAACAAATAAGTTTTTAAAGGTTAGAAAATTGACATAATTTTTTAAAGTACATTGCGTGAAGTAAAAATAAATATCTTAAAAATAATAAAAAGGTACTTTAAAAGCTACTTTTTTCAAACAGAACGCAAAGCAAGTATACTATTTCGTCATTAGCCTTTTTCCTCCGACATCAGTTGTAAGAGAGATAAAACGCCTCGCTCGAGAGTCGAGACATATCGAGCACTATTAAGAAGTGGCGGGGCTTGCAAGGCTTACCTATGTACTCTGATCTGGAGCCTGCCTAGTGCTTGCTGAGACAGGGTTATATACTACATCTAACCAGATGATTAAAAATAGTAAACAAGATCCGCTTAGATCAATTAGAAACGAGCTTCGTTAGCTTACATGCGTTCAAGATATTGGATAACCTTATAACATCACAGAAACTTGTCAACACAGTTTTAATTTATTTAATACTATGTAAATTAGTTGTAAAAAATCTTGTCAATTTTACTTGTTTTGTGCAGTCAAATCCACTCGATTGCTGATCAATAAACTATGACATAGTTATTTCTCTAGCGCAGGTACATTGAGTTAATTATTTTTATTTGTACATCAAATCATTGATTTTATAATCACGCGCTAGCTGTAGAATATATATTTTAATATCATAATAAGTTATGTATTATCAGTGCCAATACATTAGTTTCCGGTTCCCCGAGCAGTGCTTATGTACGAACAAGCTACTCGACACTTACCTCATATGTGTGATATTATGTACCTACTTCCTTCCCTCTATAAAGTACACTTTACAGATTATATATCATTAATATCCATCGCTCACAACATGCACCTGAGTACCTATCATAGTGAGTATTTATAATATCTGGGTGGCGTTGTACTTAGTATTACCAAGCTAATGATACAAGTCAGGTAATTCTCTATAGCAACGACAGATCAATGACAAAATAGAAAACTAACATTTTGTAGCACCAAGAGCGCCATCTCTGTCGGGCCACCATTCAATGAAGAGGAATGAGCCGGTCTGATACAATGTGTACACATCCCATTCACATTTATTATTATGTAAGATTTTGGTTTGGATCCCTCTAAATTTTAACCTATCATTACGCTTCCTACATAGGTACGCTATATTTGTAAGTAATCTTACAAAAAGTGCAGTGTTCCCTGTGTGGTACAAGTGTGTGCAAGCAGCGACCTCTGTCCCGCCGCCGCTCGCGCCTCAAGGCCGCGTGTTGTAAGGAAGCGATGACCCGCCACAGGTACCTACCAACTTACTACTCTATATTCTGTAGGCTCGGCCATAGATTGTTGCAGTTGCTATGATTTGGAAACCCTACGGGGAATAATTAAATCGCGGTGATCGTGAAGCAACAAGAAACCTAGTGGTCATCGGATAGTGGACGGAAAACCCAAAGGGCAGTATTGTATGTACCTACGTAGGATGTAGGCGAGGGTTATACGTGCATTAAGAATAGAAACGATCTGTCTTTAAGTGGTGTGTTTCCTCATGAGAATGCCTGAGGGGCGTAACTCCCTGCAAAATTAATTTGTTGGTGTGTTTTTAATAGAAACGATGGTTTACATTAAACTACTAAAATATGCACCTACACAATATGATAATGAACATGAGAGGTTGTGAATGGTATCGTCACTTTCTTTTTAACACTTTGAATCTAATCCAGTAGACATGTTCTGTGCTTTGGGTACCAGTGTTTGCTCGTGCGAGTATCGCCTCAGCTGACAAGAATTACGTTGTACATTTGTATATGAAAGTGGCCTGTACAATGTACTTGCATGTATCCTGTACCAATATTATGACTCCATCCTATACTAGTGTGTGGCCCCGCCCGCGCGCCCCCCTCGTCTCCAGCTGTACTTGCATGTATCCTGTACCAATATTATGACTCCATCCTATACTAGTGTGTGGCCCCGCCCGCGCGCCCCCCTCGTCTCCAGCTGTACTTGCATGTATCCTGTACCAATATTATGACTCCATCCTATACTAGTGTGTGGCCCCGCCCCCCTCGTCTCCAGCTGTACTTGCATGTATCCTGTACCAATATTATGACTCCATCCTATACTAGTGTGTGGCCCCGCCCGCGCGCCCCCCTCGTCTCCAGCTGTACTTGCATGTATCCTGTACCAATATTATGACTCCATCCTATACTAGTGTGTGGCCCCGCCCCCCTCGTCTCCAGCTGTACTTGCATGTATCCTGTACCAATATTATGACTCCATCCTATACTAGTGTGTGGCCCCGCCCGCGCGCCCCCCTCATCTCCAGCTGTACTTGCATGTATCCTGTACCAATATTATGACTCCATCCTATACTAGTGTGTGGCCCCGCCCCCCTCGTCTCCAGCTGTACTTGCATGTATCCTGTACCAATATTATGACTCCATCCTATACTAGTGTGTGGCCCCGCCCGCGCGCCCCCCTCGTCTCCAGCTGTACTTGCATGTATCCTGTACCAATATTATGACTCCATCCTATACTAGTGTGTGGCCCCGCCCCCCTCGTCTCCAGCTGTACTTGTATGTATCCTGTACCAATATTATGACTCCATCCTATACTAGTGTGTGGCCCCGCCCGCGCGCCCCCCTCGTCTCCAGCTGTACTTGCATGTATCCTGTACCAATATTATGACTCCATCCTATACTAGTGTGTGGCCCCGCCCGCGCGCCCCCCTCGTCTCCAGCTGTACTTGCATGTATCCTGTACCAATATTATGACTCCATCCTATACTAGTGTGTGGCCCCGCCCCCCTCGTCTCCAGCTGTACTTGCATGTATCCTGTACCAATATTATGACTCCATCCTATACTAGTGTGTGGCCCCGCCCGCGCGCCCCCCTCGTCTCCAGCTGTACTTGCATGTATCCTGTACCAATATTATGATTCCATCCTATGCTAGTGTGTGGCCCCGCCCCCCTCGTCTGTACTTGTTTCCTTCCTCATACTAATCTGCATTGTGCTTCACGAATCTATGTTGCTATACAAACATGTCTTTGTTTGTTTGTCTGTGGCTCATACGAGCTTTGTCTGTCTCTCCATGCCATATATAGGTTGAAGTTACTGCGTCAGAAACGTCTCATTAGATCCATGAATAGATCTTGGGAAAAATCCATTAAATCTAAGATTGGAAACTGTTAGCGAGACTTTTAATACACTAAATCCTTTTCGTTTTTGTCACAAAAAGATTTTTGTTCTAAAAAATTATATCAAAAATAATAATATTCACAAATGAACTCTTATTAGTAAGTATAAAAAATAAATTTAAACCTGAATCCGCGGCGCATAGCAAGTTAGAGTTATAAGCCCGTACAATGTTGCGGCGGAATGCTAAATTAGGCACATTTTATTGTAAACAGATAAATCTCCATCTAAATGGAGTTTTGTACAAATTCCGACATTGTGAATCTTCCTCGTTCATTGTTTTGGATATTGTGTTTAGAATACAAATGTATTGATTTGTATTCAATAACTGTGGGCCAAAATATTTTTACTTTTAATGCTTTTGAATAGATTTCCCTTGCCTCATCCGCAATTTTTCAGGACAAGAAATAGCATACCTATGTCACTGTAAATACCTTGTAGGTACGGACATCTCTCCAAAAATCACGATTATCCGTTATGCTTTCAACTTTTTTTATAAAGTATAGATAATAGCACGCATACTTAATAATAACAATACATAATAATATACATTGCAGTGCAGCTACGTCACCAGTGGAACAGGTATTTTGGTATTTTGTGTGACGTCACGTGTACTTGTATGGGACTCTGCAACTTAAGTTAGAAGGTGTAAGCGAGTTGGTAAATTACATCCTAGTGTGGAGTGTACGGAACAAAGTTGTATAAGTACCTAAATTTTTGCTAAATAAAGTTATCTTTATCTTCAATTAAGTACTTAATAAAATAATTATTGTAATTGAAACTTTGAAAAAAAAGTCATGTCAGAAAAAATACTACATAAGTACCTTGAATTTTTTTATAATAGTCATTAGCAAATTATACCTTAAATCAATTAAAAAGCCAATCACCACAACATAATTCGATTAAAAACTTAATCAATGCAATTTGCTTTATATGTACTTAACCTGTTAAAATCATTAAGTCTCAGGATTTTAAAGATACGATATTAACGGTTGACGGTGTACCCGCTATATTAATTACTAGCTGTGCGCGCGACTTCATCCGCGTGGAATAGTTATTTTGGGCATCATATTTAGTTTTGCAAACAACCTCTTCTGCTTTATAAATTATAGCTGTTACCCACGACTTCAACCGTTTTCGAAGCGCACGCAACGGAAGCCCTCAAAGATGAATATTTTTACCCGTTTTTTCCACATTTTCCATTGTTTCTTCACTCCTATTAGTTGCAGCGTGATGTTATATAGCCTAAAACCTTCCTCGATAAATGGTCTATTCAACATAAAAAGATTTTTTCAATTCGCACCAGTAGTTCCTGAGATTAGCGCGTTCAAACAAACAAACAAACAAACTCTTCAGCTTTATAATATTAGTATAGATGAAATGATTTCTATACATTGAAACCAGAATGGCAGTCGAAGTGGCAGCCGCTGTAGCTAGTATCTTGCACCTGTGTTCTGTCTCTGAGTCACGGGAGCTGCGCACGCGCCGGCGCGTCAACCCCAACAACAACACGCTGTCAGTGGCAGTACAGACGCGACCGGCGCCGCGAGCGGACGTATACACAAGCAGCACGTGACACGCGGAGTCACTAACAAGTAGATAGCGTGACTACAACATTGACGAATTTATAATTTTGAGTGAAGCTCAATAGGAACGGTTTTTGAAATTCTTGAAAAAAGTGATTTTTGTGGTGTTTGAAACGAATATTTTTGTGAGGATTTCGTGCTGTGGATTTTAGGTGGGTAGATCATATATTTTTTAATTAAAAGTTCTTTCATATAAAAAGTGAGCTCCTACTTGGAGGTGGTCAGCTGATCAATGTTGTAAAACCTTAGTAATAGATTTATTTGTTTTGATGAATAGTAATGCCTTCTACAACAAACTGTATAAATATCACCTAATCTGTCTACGCACCACATAATATTGTCTACATCTAACTATATTTTAAAACTCAAATAACTTGTAATATTTAAATACCTACTTAAGTTTGTTTCTCAACATTTTTCCCAAAAAGTCGAGCCACTAAATCCGGTTCCTAATTGAGTAACTATCTAATAAAAAACTTGAATTCAAAAATAATGAACATGAACACCTGTCCGATAACATCATTGTGATATAAAACATACTTAAGTATATATTTTATGTTCCTTTTTTGCGCGGAGTTCCTGAAGCGAATAGTATGAATTTTTGCATTTATTACAAACTCAAACCAATTCTCATGTAAGTACAGTTCACAAAAAAACGAGAATATTAAATTGTTGTGGCTTTGCTGGGTACTTATTTTGATTTTGTGGAATTAGTGAGAGAACCTCAAAAATATACGTAACGAGTGGTTGTGCAAGAGTTGCACAATTCAGAAAACTTTTCACTCATAAACGAAACACCAGTCAAATTATGAACACACAAAAATGTATTAATTTCTTAATGTAACATCAGTAAATGGTGCCTTCCAGAGGTATGCACCATTAAGAAGCAGGTACCTGCCTAATTAGGCGTATTAATGTAATGCACACGGCAGGTATGCTGATTGCCATTCATTCCTGCATCATGACAAATTGATCAGCAAATTATTACGATTAAAGGTACTTCTTATACTAAGTTAACTTTTACCGAGTTGCGATACTTCTAGATAACAATACTTAATCTACGTGTATATCGTTTAATATATCCGAGTGTCGAACCACGAAAAGACTTTGAATTGGAGTTTCTTACAGACTGCGTGAACTTCCTCTTATAATAATGTCCCTAAAACCCTATTAATCTAAAGATTTATGACGCAAACGACATCCTGACTGAAGGTTGTGAACAAGTATTAAACTAGCTCCCAAACAAAGCTCCTTCCAGCAGCTTGTGATCGATACAGCTATATGGTTCGTAGTAATCAGGGGTCAAGCTAAACGAAACCTCAGAACCCGGCTAAAACACTGAAATATAATTAAAAAAAAAAACAAATAAACAGGCGAGAAATACCTACTTATACAAAAATGACGCGACTTGCGGTTCCACTTTAAAGAATACCGGGTGTAGAGCGTCTACCATAGGACCTCCGCAACTCTGAAGGAATAGCCCATATACATTTTTTTCGTACAGCCGCTATTAGAGGTGCTAAGTTCTTAGAAAAGTTAGTCAATGTCCTCACGATGTGATCCATATATTAACGTATTCAATCTTCAGCATGTTGTAATGTTATGCAATAACATGGTACCTACGTACAATCAAGGGGTTTCCCGATGAATGGGAAACATACGAAACATCTTACTTTTTTAACAAAATACAATGTTATAACGAATACCTAACTTTTACATCAATCTACAATCCACAACTTTAGTTCTAAAAACGATTTGAATCATACTTATTCATTGTATCGCGGGGTGACGAACTTCATGTATGGTACGGCCATTTTTCCTCGCGTCTTTAGAAGACGTTGTATGTTGTGTGTATTCTAGTCTTCAAAGTGACAGTAAACCGGTTCTCACTGAATCCATCCTAACCTAAGCTAAATAAACGCTTACCATCAGGCGTGAATTGTGGTCAGAAATGTTTAAGAAAATTATTTTGTTTAAGGCTTTCAAGCAGGTAGTTTGTTGCTAGTTATGGTTATTACCATAGCGAGCACCAACTATGACAATAGTACCTACATATAAATGTAGGTACAATGAACCTTTTAAAGTTAAAATTATCTAAAAATCCTGTTAGTATTTGTCACAGTTTTCTGTCTCTTCAAATAAAAAAAATATGCATGCATGTATTTATAGAGAAAGCATTTGCAACAAATTTGGCGGAATATGATCAAGGAAGCTTGTCTCACGAGAGCTGCGTCATAACCGATACAGTGTGAGTTTGGTCCATCATTTCCTCCCAGCCGCCTGAATGCCATTCACCTACCTTGATATTTCAGCTTGAACCTTTTGTGCGAAATTTTACAACTGTCACTTTTATCACACATGAAAAAATATGTGTTTTGAAACTAAACTACTTATCAAGAATGTTTTTAATTTAGTTCCACTGAATGACGCGATGTTTCGGGATTGGAAGCAGCATATTGTTCGAAACCGTATTATTAACCGTATATAGTTACCATGACTATAGCAAAATTCATGATGAACAAACAAACCAAATTAATTTGAATGGTATGTCTTTAAAAGGTGCATATTATATTGAAAAAATACAAGTAAAATAATCAAAAATTAAATGAATGATTAAGGTTGTAAGAATGTGTATCTCATTAGTAGTTAGAGCATATTTTATTCTCTAATCCATCATATTTAGTCATCTTGTATCCGTTCATAGATAACAAACAAACAGATAAGGTGTCTCTGGTAGGATACTAGTTGCCGCCAGCGAGTTTGCTTTATCCAAAATGTTTTATTATTTCACAAATCTGAATCTACAAATCAACAAATTGGAAAGATATTAGGTAAGTATGTCGGTAGGGGACATTTTTGCTATTTGTATTTTGTAATTTATGATTTCTGTTAAAACTGACTCTGAAATTATTGATTTTGTATGATAAAAGTAACTAAAAAACATACATACGTGTCCATTTATTGTTAACGTTCTAAAACGACATGTTACCTTAAATACGTCATTATCATCACTTCCTTATCTAGTATCAGGTGGTCTCAGTGAGTGATTTGCGAGCGCAGGATCGATAGTGGTTTACTCGTTTCCAGCTTTTGTGTTTTTGTGTCACTTCAATATTATATACTTATAGGTAATAATATTACATTAAATTTAGTGCTTTCGAGATACCACAAGATTTTGTTAGAGACAGTGTTTTTGATATTAGTAAAACTGGTATGTATGTATCTGCTTAATATTATTTAATTTATTGACTTGTCTTTTTCGTACTAAACGGATATAAAGCGCAATAAAAAAACACATTTTTTTTTTGGCTTGTGAACTTTGATAAGAAGTTTTGGTAAAGATTTTGTCCAGTGTGATATGTACATTTTTATTTATTTATTAAATCAAAACACGTCAAATTTGTAACACCCTCGGTTTGCTGTGGGGATGCAAATAGGTATTACAATCATCAAATAGACCAGATATACAAACAACTATACAGATCTAAGAATAAACACTTATTATAGACCTAGAGTACCTAGGTTTCACCGTGCAAGCTAGATAATGAGGTGTCATTCAGATTTATATCTCAGATTTATCTCAACACCGAGATAATATCTGGGCTAGATAACAACACTTATTATAATCATTATCTTCGCTACAGGAAGTACTTGTGTATTATATACATACGTATACAATACATGTACTCATATGTGTATCATTTATTTATCCACTTAAATGCGATAGGTTGTTATAGTTTTCAATGCCAGTGTACGGATCAAAACAATTAGGTATAGAATATGGTAACATTGGAGGTTGTTGTCTTTTGATGAATGCCATTTATTTATTACTTTCAATAGGATTTTGGCGTTTAAATTCATAAATTCTCATTTCAAATACTAATTTAAGTTCCAAAATTAATTAATACCTGAGTGGAGTGACAACATAACAAAATTTACTATTACAAATTAAGTAGGTAGTAGTATTTTAAAATATGAGTAGTTAATGAATAATGACAGCCATACAATAAGTACGTATTTGACCTACAAATTGATCAATATATTATCTGAATTAAATGAAAATACCGACACATTAAAATTTCATTGTAAGTTAAAGGCCAACATATCACTGAACAAAATATTACTTGCTTCAATTAAAGTTGTTGCTACTTAACTACATGGATAAGTTTCAATAACTTGACTTGGTTAAAAGCTTCTACAGAACTTATACCTGATATACAAGTTTTTAAACCTATGTGAATATACAAATGTCTAATTAGTACATACTTAATTCATAAAATAAATCGTGGAAAATATTAAGTAAGTAGGTATATAAATTAGTTGTACATTTTGTCATATAATCCATGTTACGAAGTCAGAGAAGGTTACTTTTGGCAAAGGAATGTTTTTCTTATTTCTCATGCACATTTATGTAAATGTAGCACAGGCTGTAGTAAGTGTGTGCCTACATTTATGTAAATGTAGCACAGGCTGTAGTAAGCGTGTGCCTACATTTATGTAAATGTAGCACAGGGTGTAGTAAGCGTGTGCCTACATTTATGTAAATGTAGCACAGGGTGTAGTAAGCGTGTGCCTACATTTATGTAAATGTAGCACAGGCTGTAGTAAGCGTGTGCCTATCTCACGTACAAATTGAACTACATACAAATATTTGAATATAATTCTTATTTACATTTAATTATTAATTTTATTAATCAACGTGATTTATAGAGATCGGTTTGAGGGGTTTTAGAAGAATCAAACTGGTAACCACTACCTTACCACTAAGCTATGGTATGTTTCCGGTCAAGGACCCGTCTGTCGTCTGCACATAATATCTAGGCTGCTCCTAAGGCTGCATTAGCATACAATGCCTTGTTAGAGGTGCCACAACCAATGTACTTGCAGTCTGTGCCATACTTCTATCAACCGTACATTATTGTCACGCCTCCGACACAGAATGGTTTTAATATTCATTACATTGAATCTTATGTATTGACACATCAATTGAATTTTATTGTACAATCTTCTCGTCTGTAAACACATATATTTATTTAAGAATTTATAACTGTCCAGTTAAACCTATAAATATGTAGAAAAAGACGGCATTGTGAAAAAAAGAATACCTATGTTATTATGATCACTGAATAAGAAAAGCCCTTCACAGAGTAGCTGTACCAGTTTTCTCTTCACATCAATCCTTAGTTAATATATAGTCTGTTGCAAACCTTTATTTATGAGCATAATAAACAATCGAGAGGAACAATAGCGGATCTTCCTTCAAACACAATAAACGCTTCTGCCAATATTTTACGATGATAAATCGCTATTGTGCATTCACACATTCTTTCATACGTGTTTATACTACATATAGATAGTAGGGACATAGGACCTGTGTATGTACATCTTAAGACTGTTTTATTTGTACTAATTAATAAATTGTATTTGTTATCAGCACTGAATATATTAAACCTGTATAGCAGCTCGTCGGAACTAAACGCACAAGTAATATGTAAAATTACAACACAAAAAATCTCCAGACTTTATGTGTGTTTATTTACTCTTGATTAATCTATTTTAATTATTCTGATCTCTAAATCTCACTCAGCCATTTTACAAATGTTTATTTATCTAAGAAAACTAATTTTGATCTCTGTACAGCTATCTATGCCTAACGTAAATTGTTCTTCTTTCCAGAGATGCAGCGAATCAGAGATCCTTCTTCAAGCTAGCATCGACAGTGTGTGTGTGAGTGTGTACTGCAGCAGGCGGCTAGTTCTGGCCACTATGTGAACTAAGCACTCAACAAAATGCTGCTCAAATTCTGCAAATCATGCCAGTAGTAAGTATTTTCCTTTGATTTGAATCATTTCTAAACTAGGTGGTTTTTCTAGAATATATTGGGTTTAATTGTATGACTATAGATGGATGGTTTTTTTTCTTTAAGTCATAATGGAGGTAAAATAAACATATTTTTCCATTGGATGGAGCAGGAATTATGGCAACATATTATGAGATGCCACGTACACATCCGTATCTTGGGATTTCCAGCAATGAAACAAATAAAACGTATAATGAGAATTAAACGAATGAAAAGTTGTGCCTAAAGTATAGGAAGGGTTATTTATTGTGTACAAAGTTATTTTAATTTATGTTGTTAAGACGGGGTGCTATGTGAAATCGACATTTCACAAAAATCTAATAAAATAGAAGTATAAAAGAAAGAGCTAATTTTTTTTCAGTTTATATAATTTTGATTCAGAGTTAAGACAATAAAAGACGCCAAAACACGATTACGTATACTTCGCTCGATAGTTTTATTTTTTGAAAAATAGTTGTATTGAAATATTTTTCACCTTATTTCCAAAAGTAGTACAGAAATTTAAACCAATTAAATTATATCTAAAAGGTAATGTTATTATTTAGAGGAGGTGAAATTGCATGCGAAAAAGCACCTGTAGGCATTTTTCCAAGCGCAAAGCGTTTTCGGGTGAAATATCGTACGTTCTAAGGTAAGGTACCTGAATGAAATTAAAGTAAATTTGTAAAATAGTCGTAGTTCATAGACCTTCAAAGAGCCGCTGCTTCCTACAAGATAAAATGGCAAAATTTCCTTTCAATCAAAGAGATAGATAAATATGTCAGCGAATGTCGAGATAACATGAGTTGCAGCTCCACAAGTGGATGCTGACAGCAGTGTGCTGCGGCGCGCTGGAGGTGCAGCTTCAGATCACTGTTGTGTGGACGCATTCGCTGTATAAATGGGAATGTGGCTTTTAAAGTTATTGTGTTGAATAAGTAGAAAAAAGTGTGAGGTGCTGTTTTGTTTAAGTGGAATTGGTTAAAGGTACAAAAAATATTAATTTAATATATTGGATAAAATAAAAATTGTAAGTAAGTGTTTAAAAATCTTGGAACACGATTGCCCTTGAATGTATCCTCTATCACGGTGCAAGATCATTGTCATTACATACTAGTATGTAAATTGTCGTGACATACAAATTTACATATAGAAAATAGGTTCAGGCTGAAGTAGTGTATCCCTAATTTTAAACATTCCTATTTTAAGAGCCCAGTACATTTACTGGAATGGAACTGTATTTCAAACGAGGCTTCCGAAAAACACAGCTAGTAAAATAAAAAGTCCCTAATCAGATCTTGTTTGAATTCCAGCTGCCTGGAGACCATGTACTGGAAGTGCTGCGAGGAGCGGTTCTGCTTCGACAAAAAGATTGCCACTTACAAGTAAGGAGACATTTATTTTAATATAAAATCTCAAACAGTAATGCATAATCGGGAAATCAGAACAGAAATAAATAAGCTAATTTAGTAGGGCGCGGTCGGAAATTGTCTCATTTACCTACCCCGAATCGATCTTAGTTTGGTTCTACACCAAAAAAAAATTCTAAACTACGAGTATGTAAACATTAGCGCTAGTACCGGTGTAGGAATATTATACAAAAATTGAAATTAAAAAAAAAAACAAAAAGAAATCATTGTGACGAATTGAGACACTCCTCCTTCTATTGAAATTGGTTAAAAACCGACATGAGTATCATCCGCATAAAATACTGGGCACCCACATGTTATGCCCTAGACTAGAGAACTTCCCTAATGAAATGAGGAGTAAGTATTAGAGATCACGAGTAAACGGGAAAACGAGGAAATCACACGGCTCAGATATAGAAAGTAAACATTTATTTCTTCTGATACAATATAGGTAGGTAGGTAGAATAGAAAATAATGTTATTATTGTTGTTGTGATTTATTTCAATTCATCTTGGCTTCCGCTTCCGCTTCGGTCCATCGGTTCTGTGCTCAACAGATACGATACTCAGTTTTTTCGACCACAGCCGTTGAAGATGAAAAATGACGGTTTCATTGCCATTATTCTGTATATACTGAAACGGCCTCGCAGGTATATACTATTATACCGGGTTTGAGATTAGCAGAGTTAATCCAGATTAGACCTAATCTATATCAATACAAAATATCATCTAAATGAAGCTGCCACACTCACTCACATATTTCAGTGACTTGCTTGCGGTTTTGAAACAGAAAATTATAAAGAAAGTGTCACAGCCTAAATCTATAAGTTTCAAGTTTTTCATTAGGTACTTTCTCTTTAAACTATTCGATATTACCTCATAAGATAAAAAAGGTAATGAAAGTTATATCTAGTAAATGTAGTATTTCTCTATGATCTAGATAAGTATCAACCGGATAGCCTAGTTAGTAGGTACGGTCATAACATATAACTACGTTTACTTCCGAATTGCGTTCTTTAATTACTATCGATCTCAGTTATTATAGACATGAATGAGTGATGTTTCCTATACTGGATGTATGTATGTATAACTGCAATACACATACAGCAGTCGTACGATAATGTGGCAAAAAATAACATTAAAATAATAGGTCACCAGTATTACAATAAAAACACAACAACAACATTGATGGTCAACAAATATTTTTATTATTATGATTTAGTCACAAAAAGTACCAACAAGATAATGAGATCAAGGCAACATACTCCAGTTCTCAGGAAGCTGGCCAAGGTGATGGAAATAATAGTTTTTGGTGTTTGACTGCAGCTAGTAACTTGTAGTACTACTGTAGTCACGGCGATGTTTTACATTGTCTTAGAAGGCGACCACTGATTGGTATTTAACGATTCAATTATTTGTCTGAATTTGTCCCAAGGCTGCAGGTAGTTATTGCTAACTATTCTTGCTATTTCCACTTACCATTTATTTGCACTAATTGTTTATGATTTGTTTTGTAAATTAGTTTCAATCAGTCATAAACTTCATGTCCACTGCTGAGCATATAGGCATCTCGTCTTGTAAGCCACCCTGGTTCCTCCTTATGGCTTTACGTATTTTATTTAAGTCCTGCAATTCGTGTGATATTTTTTATTAAAAATACGAAAACAGCTCATGTAAATGTCAATTATGAAGCAATAACCTGTAACAAGTCCTCCAAAGTAACTTAAGCCTATTCCGTGTCAAATAAAAACAGATCAAATCGTCGAATCAGTTTGTCTGGCATTTGTTACTTGTGGCTGGAACTAAACTATTGAACACGAATCACTAGCAGATACATGTAATAATATGTATGTAAATATACATATATAACAATACATGATGTGTATTTGTCGTGAAGCATGTCTCGACTGAAAGCAAATATGTCATGGAAGTGAGTGACGCGTCACCGGCGGGGACGTCCGATGTTTGCCGCAAATAAGTACACTATGAAATACGAAGAAACTAAAAATACTAGAGAAGATAAAGAGTCATTCACAGAAGCAATCAAGATCATATCTGAGGTAGCAACTGGTTTCAATCAAGACAGAATATGCGAAAATAGAAACAATACTGTATTGTACCAAACCATCAGGATAATCTAAAAGTTTTGTAGTTCAGTGAAAGTAGATTCACTCACAGTCACTTTTACATTAATCAATTAAATCAAAATAGATAAATTAGTCTTCTTTTAGATCTTCGTACATACTTGGTCTACCTGTAAAAGTACCATTTCCTACGCTAAGGCCAAATATAATTTTACAAATACGTATTAATCTCGTTAATGATTCCAGGTTGGAGGAGGATGTGTACACGAATGGGTACACGAACATGGCCGCGAGCGTGGACAGCGTGATCACGTCGCAGCCCGTCAACAACAACCACCTGCCGCCCGAGGCCATCAGCGGCCGCCAGCTCAACGAGGTGCCTCTGCATGCTGACAAACTGTATGAGGTGAGACTCTTTTTGTTGCTTTATATCAATCACTCACCATCAGAGGTCGGTAAGTCAAGTGAGTGACACTCTTTCTATCTTAAGAGATGGCCGAGCTGACCAACTACAGAATGTGAGATCCTTACCGATTTGTTATCTTGTTTCTAATATTCCCAGCGGTGGCATTCAGTTTGCGAAGATTACGTACCTATTTAATGATTACCTTCTAGTTCACAAGTTTGCCAAAGCTGGGGACTTCACCCTTCATAATAAACTACATTCCTCAGTGGCCGTAGTTTCAGGTGATAGCATCATGGTCCATTGAAGCCTGAACCAACCATAACATAGCAATATTATGTAGATCTCTTAAAATGGTTTACTTACGTACCACTGGTGTTACCTACTGCTAGAAAATGCGTAGGTATAAGGATTTGAGGCTTATTGTGTGTCTTAAGTGGCAGCCATTATCAAACAATAGATTATAATCACGGAACGACGTTTCTAGTAGGTATCTAATTTTAATCCACTTGTTAGCCTTGAATGGACGTTAAATTCTTTTATAACTATTATTAAAGTTTCTTTTTTAATTCCAGGTGTTCTCAAAATCTCTCATCTTCAGAGATGAACATGAACTAAAAGCAAAAACAAGTCAAGACTCTTTAGACGAACTAGAAACCAAATCTGAGCCAGACTACCTCGAAGACAAACCGAACAGGACGAAGGTATACTTCGAAGATGAAGTGGACTCGCCCGTCACTGACTTCGAAATCATGTTCAAAGACGAGCTGCTCGCCAACCATGACATGTTTAAGATAGAAGAGGAAGAAGAAGATAAAACGAGTGAAGACACAGAGGAAGGTCTCGTCATGAACATCCCGAGCGACGCGAGCGCGGCCATGAGTGTAGCTGTGAGGAAACAGGACGTCATCAAACCTAGCACCGTCACCATCAAGGACGAGTCTAAGATCACCACAACTAGCACCATCTACCAATATGAGAAAGGTTCCATGGTCACTTTACCGTCTACTCTCAGCTTACCAAGAGTGGAGAGCGTCAAAGGAATCCTAAGACAAAAGGGCGATCTACCGAGAAGTAATAGCGCTAGGACATTGGAACGAGTAGATAGTGGTCTGAAACTTAGCAAACCAATGCTCAATAGGGTTGAGAGTTTGAAAAATATTGATCCATCGAAGATAAACAAGGTGTTAGCAAGAGTGCCGCACAGAAGCGCATCTTTCTTGAACATTCCTGAACATCTAAAGCCAGAGAAGCCTCCGCTAGTTAAAAGCAAGTCTATGGTGGGAGGTATGTCGGAGCAACTGAAGCTGAGTCAGCTGCCCGACACTCCCATAATCAAGAGCAACAACCTTCCGAGGTTCTTCACGGACACTCCGTCCGTCGTCAACGACTACAAGGTGGAGACGTTGCAGAGCATCAAGCAGAAGTCGGCCATGATGTACAAGGAGAACGACTTCAGCATGCCGCGCTACTACGGGGGCGGGGGTGGGGGCACGGAGCTGGCCGCCGTGCACGAGAGCAGGTCCATGCCCGACCTGAGGAGCCCCGCCGCCAGCGGGAGGGTCAGCAAGAGGCTCGTCAAGCTCAGAGGCCGGCTCAAACCACTCATCATTAGGAAGAGCTCGGAAGAGAGACTCTGAGAGAAATTTGATAACGCTGTGTGGCGGCAGCTTCGTTTGAGAGTTAGTTCATATTCAGTACAGGCATTCTCTCCTGTGAGCCACTGTATTCGCTGTTGCGGGTAGGTATCTTCTGGTGACGTGGTGGTCGAACGCCTTACTGTGTAGTGTAAAAAGACTGTGATTCATTTGAAGAGAATAGACTATGGAGTACATACAAACAATATTTGAATATTATTTGTGTGACTTATTCAAGTGTTTTATCATAAATTTATTGAACTAGCCTCCTGCATTATGTATTACTTATACAATTTTGACATTTGTTGATCAAGTAGTCGGGAACTAAATAGCAGATAGGAGTTTAAAGAGTTTTAGAAAGTTTTATAAGTTTAGCTCTGTATGTACAATAATGTTGTAACATATTTGTTTAATTTTAGTTGCTAAGTATTTAAATATTATTTCGTACTTAATATTGTGTATCTATAACGAAAAGAACAGTATTCATTGCTCAAAATTAGTTCCATTGTGAATAAAAAACATATTTTAATGACTAACACTAGCTTTAAACGTGATGTTAATGATTAATAACTTCTAGTCACCTGACATCACACAAATGATAAAATATGAGAACAAAACAGTCATCTTCATACATAATGTAAGACCTGTATAGTTGATGTAGCTGCAGATATATATATATATATATATATATATACTTAAATATATAAATATGACAGAAACAAAGCACAATGTATTTTATTTAAAATTTAATACCTTCCTGTTCAGGAGTAGTACCAGAGTAATGAATTGAGTATCTATAGTATCTACTAGTGGACGTCCGCGGCTTCGTTCGCATTATTTCAGGATAAAAAGTAGCCTGTGGCACTCTAAAGATCTCTTACTACCTACATACCAAAAATCATGATGATCCCGTTCAGCCGTTTTGAGTGAAGCGATTAGATAAACAGATAAGCAGACAACATTTCTAGAAATTAGTCGAACATGTTCTGCTATACATTTAAACATTTTTTTTTATATTTTCAATTATCAGACTTTCGGCCCTCTAGCTTTGCTATATGAATAAGTAACCTGTAATTAATAAGTCATACGAGGGACGGTAGGTTTGCTCTCTATGTGTTATTTTCCATGTACCTACTTTGTCTATATAAGGATAGTTAGCAACATGTACTTTAACACTCCATAATATCTCTATAATCATACATTACTGGGATCTTAATAACTCGTACTAAATAATAATACCTACTTAAAATAAATAAAACAGGTTGTTAATAAAAGCGCACAATTTATTATAGAATCACTATTCGTTCACTTTTTGAAGTTTATTATTATAGGATTGGATCTGGTAACACAACAATACCTAGATTTGAACTAAAATGAAGTTTAACTTATAAATTAACTTAACATAATATTTAAAAATGTATAACTTAATCAACGAATATCTGGCATCAACAACATAAATATAGTTACAATGGTCAATATTTTTCAGATAAGATATATTTAGATAAAATTTGTTAATGTTTATTTTCGTAGGCTACAATGATAATTTTAATTATTAAATTGCGTTACAAATTATTTGGTTAAACTTAGTTCCGCTACTCGCCGCCAGGGGCGCTGGTCTCTATACGTCTAGACGTAGAGACCTTTATTTTCGTCATATTACTAATTTTTCTCAAAACATATACATGTTGTATTTGTATATACCTAAACCTTTATGTTTTAGGAATTAATTTAACTAGACACGTACCACGGTTTCACCTGCGTTGGTTTTTGGTACTGGACTGGATATAAAAAGGGCATAAGAGTTCCTTGTAACAAGTTGAAGGTTCGGCTGAAGATGAACAAACACAGGTAAGTACATATGTATGTATATCTGTAGTATGTAGTTGTTAGGCATATATAAATGTGACAACAAGTCACACACATTCGGTTAAATACCTACAAAAAACGGGTCGACGCAAATTTGGGAGCAGTTAAAAAAGCAATGATAAGGATTTTGGGCTATAATCATATTTAATCTCACTAGTATAATTGAAATAATTTATAATCCCCTAATTATATTATCTACTATTTATAACAAGGCTTCAATATGATGTAGATTGTTTTACCAATTTAGAGTTAGGGTCTCTAATTAGAACGTACATATTCTCAAAAGTAGAAAGATAATTATAAAGCATATCATACAATAGTAAGGATGAAGAATTTAATTTACTTTGCTTTAAATTTTGATTTTACTTCACTAGGTTAAGCACCAAAGTAAGAGAGATTTAATTTTATGACATTAAAATTGGGCTTTAAGTATAAGTATATTTTTATATATAACAGTACATATAATTGTTGAATTATTTCACCATTTTATTTCTGATTTAAAAAATATTAACTATTAATTCTAAAGGAGTTTCTATAAAAATGAGGCCATAAATGTACCGCTACAATAATGTACAATAAACTACGGTTCTAAGGAAAATCTTTTGATACACTTTACAGTTATTTAGAATAATGCTACGCAATACACAACTTTCTTCTTCTTAAATGCTTATTTTTTTGGAATAAGATACCTCATAATTATGCATATTATTAATACAATTATGATTAATAGGTGAAATCCAACAAAAATAAGTATTTATTAGTAAGTAATTTAAGTAATTCTAAACTATGGCATCAAAATAAACATATATCGAATACAATTTCAGTTTTATTATAATACATTTTAAATCACATTTACACAAAAATTAAGAATTTATCAATAAGTTATTCGAGTTTATGGATATTATTTTGGTAAGTTTGTTCAGTAAAACTAGCTTCGCCTAGATAGTGCTCATAACATTAGTTAGTCAAATGTATATCTAAAAGGCATTACTTTTAAGATTTATAACTATCTAGTGTTCCTATCATATCAATATTATTTTAGAGAATTTTAAATTTTTACCCAAATTTTCTCACTATAGAATTCTGTTTCATAACTATTAAGAAGTGAAGGAGGCAAGGCCAATTATTTACTTAATTTTATAATGATTGATTTATAATTAGTATTTTTTATGAAATTTGTAGGTAATTATTATATGTATTTGTATCTTAGATAGGGTAAGAAGCTGCTACAAAATAGGCAAATCAAGCTATTTATGTATTAGGTACAAGGAAATGTAAAACTTATTTATTTACAACAACTTGGACTAGAGTTTGTCGATTACACTAGTTTGTATCTATCTCATGTTAGTGTATTTTGCAGTGCAGGAATATCTAGCGCTGTCTCATACATCTCGAGGAAGGTCTGCGATCATGTGATAAACTTGTCAAAAACAGTTGAAACATAATCTACGCGTATTGGGGTATTCCGGCCTACACCTTCTTATCTTAAAATATATAGAATACAATATAAACTAATTCTTTTGTAATATTGAAACAACAGGAAACAAAACAAAAATAATCTATGATTTAAATACATATATGTATAGGTATTTATATACTTACAAATAATCTCGTTTTTAGGGTAGTGTGTGATTTGGTCATGTCACTACAATTAAAATGGCTGTTTATGAGTATATAACATATACAAATAGAAGCAGATCATTTTCCGTATTAATACATATAATGAATTATTTTTTTGCATATAAATATAGTTAAAAATATCAGTATGTAAGTATTTAATATTGCTTTAAGTGATCGTTAAATAATATTGATTTCTCTTAATCTGAGAGGGATGTTATTGTAGAAATGAAATTAGTTATATTACTATGACATATAGGAATATCCATTTAGGTATATTATGTTACTATGTATTACAATTACTTTAGCTAACATAAATTTGGCATTTTATTTCGTAGAATGAATTCAATAGAATGGCTATATTTTTGTAAAACGGTTGGTAATTCCTCCAAAAATTGGTTAAAAACTGAATTTTATTGTCTATTCACTTACTCCAAAAGTTATCGTTATGATCATTTCCTACGATTTGGCCTATCATACACTAATGACAAGAGTTTCACTAAAACTAAATGTAGAGTTTTTAAAGTATTTAAGTTTATTTATTACTAGAGGGAACTAAACTAGATATCAGGGTACTTAATACAAAACAGTTTCCTCCGACATGCGTGTGGCTTGTACTTGTGCATGTTTGCTTCACAAACTATAGACGTCGACCAACACTATCTTACACTTTGCAACTCTAGCAGGTGAGTAACTGTTCACAACTTTGATCGAGCACGTTTACTGCCTCCTGCAAGTCAGGCCGCACACAGCGCCGCGTGGCCGCATGCTACTGTCCTCCATATACGTCGCCACAACTATACAATACAATGTATGTTTGTTAGCTCCACTCCAGCAGCGGTGTTTCAAGGTTTCACTCGGAAACGAAAGTCCAAACGTAGAATCTCTTGGAACTTCAATGATAGGTGAATGACTGTCATTGTTTAAAATATGTCAGTTTAGATCTAACATTGTGATTTCGATTTCGAGTAAAATCTATCAGAATTGTGAAACAGCCCGCTGTTTTAGGGGAAAATATTTGTGTCAAATTTCAAATGTGGCGCCACAATAACCCAGATCTAGTAGCAGGCTCGTCTGCTTAGTGTGAGACCGGCCTTAAGGCCGGTTACACACTTAAGTGGCAATCTCAAAGATCAAAAAACCCTTCACTAACCATCTCCCCGAACAGCACAAGTACCAACCAAATCAATCACTATACTCATACACGTGTGTGTGTGTGTGTGTTTACCGCACACACTTGTACCGCTTGACCTTGAGGCTGGCCTTGTTCCCGCACAGCTTGAGCGCGGCGGCGGCGGCCAGCAGGTCTGCGCCCGACACGTCCTTGCCGTCCACCGCCACCAGCAGGTCGCCCTTCTGCAGCCGCCCGTCCACGTCCGCCGGGGAGCCGGCCAGCTGGGACAGGGGAGTGAAGCTTAGAACAAGCTCTTCAATGAATCAATAGAATCTACCCGACGGACTAAAATCTACTGCACGAATGCCAAACTTGGGAACTTGTTAATCATGTAATAGTGAATGAAATTGTCACCTACCAGAGTACAACAGAATTCAAATTCATCTTTTTGTTTGCGAATCAACAGAGATCTAAAGCTAATAACAAAGATTACTGACGCAGTCTGTGCCAGGAGCAAGAGGCGACATCATCTTATCTTCATATGCAGATAGATCACATATGTATGCAGATAAGAAGATGTCGCCGGTTGCTCCTGGCACACAGTTTAATTGCTTTGGCGTGTGGAAGTGTAAGTAAGGCACGTGAATCCCCTCACCAGGTCCCCCAGGTAGACGCCGGGGCCCTGCGCGGGCGCCACGCAGGTGACCCCGAGCGGCTTGCCTGGCTTGCGCGAGAGCTCCACCTCCACCTCGTCGTACTTCAGCGGCTCGGGCCGGTGCACCAGCAGCTTCAACTATTAACAATCACCGGAAATATGACATACTCCTTATTGTGCTACAGTGAGGCTTAGTAAGCTTGCTGTGGAGTCACTTTTGTTGAAATAGTGTTATAATATCGAACTGTACAGTGTAAAAAATGCATTGGACAAATCTTTTCATCAAACTAGACATAAGTAGTAGGTAATACTCTGATATGAATGCAAATTTTTCGGCATGCCGTATGGAGAGGAACTGTTTCTAATATTCAATTTGGACGCCGTCGGTGATTTGATACAATATATTGTTATTATTTGTGCATTCTGCAAAGACACTATAGTTCTGTCAAACATACTTCTTTGTGCTACCTAGTCTAGTGCAGAGCTTAGGAGGTACACCTAACAACTTAGTGCATTGTTTCGTATATACGTTACACGTAAGTCTTATACATCAATAAGTGATTATGTCGGCTACCTTAGCAGTCTTCTGCTTGATGGTGAGGCAGCGGCGCTCATGCGCCATCTCCTTGGTGATCTGCACTCCGTTGGCCTCCAGCACCTGGTCCCCGGGCCGGAGCCGCCCGTCCTTCGCGAACACTCCGCCCGCTATGATGTCCAGGATTATGGCGGTCGCCCCCTGGAATGTACAATAAGCATTTGGGTCATTTGGCACCATAATCATATTAAGAAAATCATATGTTCTTATTCATATAACAATCTTTAATATGTCAGATCAGGATACTCGCATGCTTCAGCTAGTTGGTAGTACACCATATCCATGTTGAGTTTGATGGCAAGTCATTTTGACTTCGGACTATATCGAGATATTTGCATGCCCTATCAGGATGACTATTGACATGTCAGTAAACACCACCACTCACTACACAACATAAAACTAAGTCCATTGCCGCTGTCTGTATCCTTATAAGTAGTTGTTCATGTGATTGAAGCTAGTCGCTGTAAAGGTCTAAGTATGAGTATGCACTAGTAGGTACTCACGTTGACGTGCGTGTCGCTGCCGCCGAGCAGCACGACGCCGAGCACGTCGTTGTTGGCGGCGAGCTCCACGAACATGTCTGTGTTGGCCGCCACCGCCGCCGTGGCCGGGTCCGCCGGCGGCTCCGCTGGAAACACACCGAGCATTGTTAGACCTCTCATGGAAGCGCCCGTAGCTCAGCTAGCGGAGCCAGTAGCAGCAACTGTCGACGCGGTCAGAACGCGGATGGGTGAACAAGGTGGCTCCCTTGTCCATTGTCTCCCTTTAACGTGCATTGACAAAACCGACATTCCTTCAGAAAGCTGCCAACATAGCAATAAATGTAGCAGATAGACCCTCCACTGTTGGGAATTAATCAAATAGGCAAATAGGCGCAAACAAAAAGCCATGTTAAGCCTTGGCATTCTTACAATGTAAGAACAAAAACAGTCGGTAGATACTTTGATTTACATATATTATTGTACAGGAATTAAAAGCTTACATCGGCAGTACAAGGTGGTATTCCATAAGTTACTAGTTTTACATTATGTTTTAGTTATTTTAGTGGTACGTATACACTCTATAGTAGGTATATAAATAAAGGATTTTTATTATTTATTATATTTATTATTATAAATAAAGCACATATATTCTCAGATTCACGCGTCCTAATCTTTCCGATTTCTTCCGAGAAAGTAGTGATAAGGATACTGAATGAATACAAACACTTGGTAGATGTAACGTGCAGTACTCACGTTTGACAGGTGAGGGCGCGGGGCGCGGGGTGACGGGGCGCGAGGCGGCGCCCGCCGGCTCCGGGGTGCCTCCAGCGCGACCTGGGACCACGACACACATTGCTAGACAACATACTTCATATAGTTAAACTAAAATGTCGCATTAGTATCCAATATTCATGGAGATACGATGTGTATATGTATGAGGTAAACCAGGTGCAGGCATTTACCCAGCGCAAAACGTTTCTTCGCGCTACTACTAATTCAAAAAGATGAATACGTAGTTTATATCGTTAGTAGGGTACATGACGCGGTACTTGCTGACGATGGTAGTGGTACGCACCCGGCGTGGGCGGCGCGCCGTCGGGAGACTTGTCGTCCTTCATGTTGGGGCTGCACACCGTCAGCACCACCACGCCCTCTGTCTGCTTCAACTTGGCCGCCGCCTGGAACAGCAAGTACTTATGACATCAATACATTATTACCACCAATATTGAGCTGGAACAGCTCTAATTAATGTTGAAGACCTTTATTCAACAAGAAATGAAAACAAATAATGCCTTGACAAACTCGTATATAAATCAACCACAATACAACGCAACCCCAACTCAGCATAGTGATGATTGCGTGAAAGAAGCGCTGGTCTTACGTTGGGGCTGGCTGTGACGTCACGCACGTGACGTCTAGTCAATAAAATATTCGTGTAAGCAAATTATATATAAATGTGTCTACTATATAACAGCATGGTCTTACAGCATCGTAGCTGCAGTTGAGCAAGGAGTCCCGGTTCACTGCAAGCAGCATGTCGCCGATCTGCAGCCCCGCCTGGAACATATACCAATATACAGTTACTGAATAAACTCTCCTATTTCAAGAGAAAATTATTTAAACTTCGATAGTCTTCGTAAAACGCGGAATTTTTGGTACTATATCTATTTCGGATCATATGCAATTAGCGTTTAAGCATTACTTGCATGTGGTCAAGTTTTCTACCACTAAGCTGACAAATTAAAGTTTCCACTGGAAGTGTTGTAAACAGAAATTCACTGAAACTGTCTGTGTCGTATTAAATGCGTATCAGTCCGCACCTGCTCCGCGGCGCTGCCTTCCTGCAGGTCCGACACGAAGATCCCGCGGCCGGCCTCCGTGTGCCGCCCCTCGATGATCATGATGCCCAGCCCCGACGGACCCTGGAACACCACCACATGCGTCAGCACACAGAAACCAGCTCCGAGCGCGTGTATCCAATGAGAATCACACTTATGTTATTAAGCAGCTTGTGACTGTGCATGAAGTATGAAAGCCACGTAAATAAGTTTATCATAAATAAACAATATCATAACTAATATAAAAATATCTAATATGTTTATCCTTGAACATGAAAGTTGGGTGCGCGGGAGGCGCTGCGCGGCTAGTCTGCGCGGGCGCATTGCGCACATACGTAGTATCGATATACCTACATAACACTAAGTGAGTACAAATAAAGCATTATACTATATGTAAAAGGTTTTACCTTAGCATGTTACTGAAATTGAATCTGAAATTATTTGGACAATATCGACGGCGCCATCACTAATTTATACATTTTACAACATAGATGACAATTTGCAGAAATAATGCATTTATTAGTTACTGCAAAATCATCAATTGGCATTTCAAACAAATAGGTATATTCTTGGAATTTGACTATTTATAAAGTAATTGATGAATGCATTACCTTTTTGACGGTGATGTCGCGGACACCTCTGTACCCTGCGAACCGGTCCTCCGACTGAAACACAAACAATATATAATGTTAAAATAGTTCATAATCTATAACATAAGAATCTAATAATAGAAATATTATACTAGTAGAATAAGGTGGCCTTGAACAGAAATTTTGCTATAATAGAACTGATGCGCTAACTTTTCGTTCAATCCAGTTAAGGCATGTTCCACCTTGCACCACAGTGTTCACTTGTGCGGGTATTGCTTCGTGTATCTTAGTGGTCAAGATCTTGACCACTAAGATACACGAAGTGTAAAATACTTACATTAAAATGTTAATTTTTCCCCCAAATCCTACTCCCCGCCCGGCCGTGGCACACTCTCGTTCCACACTCGCGATGGTTCTAATTTGGCTCACTTTGTTTACATGGCCGGCGCTAGCTGCGCTTACTGCTGAGTAACTGTGGTAGATCTGTATTTTGGTGCTACTTTACTTTATTCTTAGTTCTAACACTACACAGGAATTTGAGATTAAAACAACAGTGCTGATACTCCACCCTCCACCTCTGTATGTACATGTTCATAGTGGTGGGTGTGTGAATGTTGTAGCAAGTTATTTGCCTGACTGACCAGTGTAAATAAACTACAGTACACATGATATATGATGATAATTTAAAGTGTTATATGTAGGTTACTTTAATCAATTAAGAGGTCTACCCAAGTCAAAGGTGTAATTGCTTTACCCAACATAATATTATTGCTTATACCTACTTAATCATATATTGCACAGTTGATCTTGTTAATAGAATGAGAAAATAAAACTTAACAGAAGTCCGTAAAATTGTAAATAAACATTTGATTTGTAGTAGCCCTGTATTTCAACTATTCATTTTTATCTAAAGTCCGGCAAAAAATGCTTCTAACAGCAGCACCTCTACTACTCATGCACCTACAAAACAACCAAGACTTTTTAATTCAAATGTTATCCGCAAAGTCATCTACCACCAACTGCAACATATTCTGTACAGTTTATATATTTGTCTCAGTAACGCTCATGAGTCAGGTAGATCCGCTTTTATTCCCGCCAGGAACAATATTTACGAAAACATTAGTGATGCCAGCGCCTTCAGGAATCACTGTTTGATCAGAATCACCACTTTCTAGAAATAGTGGGATGTGCGCTTAAATAAATAATACGTTCTGTGAAATGTATTAATTAATTACAAGATTTTTTCCAACGTTTAATTATTATATTATTCAGATGTAAATCTATACTAATATTATAAAGCTGAAGAGTTTGTTTGTTTGTTTGTTTGAACGCGCTAATCTCAGGAACTACTGGTGCGAATTCAAAAATTATTTTTGCGTTGAATAGACCATTTGTCGAGGAAGGCTCCAGGCTATATAACGCTGCAACTAATAGGAGCGAAGAAACAATGGAAAATGTGGAAAAAAACGGGGAAAATTATTCATCTTTGAGGGCTTCCGTTGCGTGCGCTGCGAAAATGGTTCAAAATTCAAAGAATGAATGCCCAAAATAACTATTCCACGCGGACGAAGTCGCAGGCCCAGCTAGTATATTTATAATAGTAGGAAGTTACGAGAAAATGTTTCAGTAATGTATTATTTAATTTTTGTAATATATTTAACTGCTACAGCTATTGTAATTGATTACAGTAATACATTTACATCTATCGTCAACGTTTGCTACTAAAACGTCAATCTTGTCTCAAAGCCATTACCTACCAGTTTTACAAAGTTGTAGTAAAAACGTTTTCATCAAAGAAATCTCTGAAGAAACGACTGGTCAAAAAGCCGTGATTCCCCTGCTGAACTAATTCATGACGCAAGTTTATCGTGATGTGCGTCCAGATCCTTGTACATACTCGTATGTTTTCGAATTTAGTCGTCAGTAGTCCTCAAACAGTCCGCCGCAGGCTACGTCAGTCAAAGCTGATGTTTCCACCGAACCACACCACACTCTCACCACTATTATCATAATAATGCTATTGATTATGATTATGATTATTAATGCGGCAAATTAAGTAACACAGAAACGTTTCCCTCCCGGAAACATTTTTTTCTTGCTTCTATATACAATCCGTTGAAAATGGCGCCCACCATTATGTGCTTGCCCAAGCAAAGTACCCAATGAGTAAAATCTACGGGGGATTCCCTCAGCTCCTTTCTATAACCGAACAAGCAGAAAGGCCGCAGGTAGACACCGTTTTATGGTGAAAGTGCCGAAGTGTCGAACACAGCGCTTTGTCTCGACGTTTATTGTACGGACCGCAAAGCTTTGGAACACTTTACCAGAAGCTGTGTTTCCTGCTAACTAATCCAGGGGTTTTCAAATCTAGAGTTAATTGGTATCTTCTAGGTAAACGTGTTACACCCTAGGCTGCAGCAATGCTTAACATCAGGCAGGCTGTAGTCAAACGTAAACCACGTAAAAAAAAATGTCACGACTCTCAGTAATGAGGAACCCGACGCGAGGAGGAAGATTACAACATCATCATCTTGTGTACTCACCTTTCTCCGTTTGAAGGAGAGTGTGCGGCGCCATATTGAGCGGATGAGCGTGGCGGGGCGGTATTCCGCGGACACCGAGCCACGCCGCGGCGAGCTCATCAGAGTCATCACGTCAACCACACAACTGACTTCCACATCCTTGCGTCAACGCCACATGTAAACTTCAACGTTGACATTCAGACGTCAACGTTGACTGGCGGACGTCAACATTGACATGAAACCGTCAACGTTGCTCAGTAACCGGCATTTATTCACCGTTGTTAAACTGTTGCTTTTGCCATTATTTCCGTTGGTAGTTATCACTAAATGTCACTATTAAACACGAAAGTTTGTGTTAATTTTAGTGCTATGTCATTATTCACAATAATTTGGTTAAATGACAAATTTAATCACTTCGATAAGTACAATCATTCAGTTGACTGCACTTTTAGAAACCTAAGTAATTTATTAATTTGTTGGTCATTTATTTATTAGGTAGGTTTTAATTAAATATACATACCTCTATTGTGCAACAAGTCGTCTAGACTAATAACTGGTTAATAATTCAATGCCCTTTCGAAGAATTTAGCTGTTTCCTATACGTGTATTTTTTACTTTCGTCGCATTATTTTTTTTTCTTGACATTAAAGCTTGGACAAATTTTATTTTTATGTTAGACTTAACTTTTTCTCATAATGTGATAAGAAATCTCAGAGGACTCTT
The DNA here is from genome assembly GCA_927399415.1 of Macaria notata. Lineage (NCBI taxonomy): Eukaryota > Metazoa > Arthropoda > Insecta > Lepidoptera > Geometridae > Macaria > Macaria notata. The sequence goes on from OV656742.1 coordinate 240,234, forward strand.
GTAACCCATTATTTTTAATTATTCTAACCACCCCACCTATAAAAATATAATTTATGTATACATGAAACAAATAAAGTTATGTCCACTAATGATGATGTCCATGTATGTAAGTGCGCGTGGGCAGCGCGCGGACGTGTTTGATAAATCCGTACATCCCGCGCAAATCCGGCGATAACACAACACATTGACATCGTGACATTGTTGTCATTACTATACTACACATTCATAAAATATGTATACAACCCTACACTTTATACACTAGGTACTAAATACAACCCTGCACTTTATATAACATTGAAACGCCCGCACCTCAGCTAGTGGGGGTAATCGCATGCGATTACAAGGTTAAGCAATTGTTGTTGCGGTCAGTCCTTGGATGGGTGAACAAAAAGTGGCTTTCTATTTTGGGCGCGTCGGTGGGTCGGATGACACGTTAAATTGTAGGTCCCAGCTGTTTGTCATAGAGTGCAGTCGTTAAGCCATGTCAGAGGCCCCTAAGGATGCTTGATAAACTCTCGACACCAGAGTTGGCCATTCTCTCATTCGATGAAAAGAAGAGACGAATATAATAATGTACATAGTACACTATACCTATTGTTGCTGTGGAATCAGTGTGCCGTCATTAAATAAATACCAAGTTATTAATTAAACACTATCCTTATATGGACGCAGCTCAATTTATGGGCATTTAAGTAATTTAATTTTATATGCTGTAATGAGTGACATATGTAGATTTGTTAACACCTTGTGTTTTGACAGAGAAAACTAAACTAATGTAGTTTTCACGGAAAAAACGATAAATTAAAAAAAATTGGTGCAATAATAATAAAACCATTTATTAACGTTTGATCGACAGATCGTTTTGAAATACCGAATCTTTTTCGATTTCTTGTGCTTTAGTTACATCTTGTACTATTTTTAAATGGACTGAGATCTATAAAATAAACTGTACTTATGGTATTTACTTTATAAATTTCAAACTATGATTTATTTAACAAACAATAAAATTATAAAAATCTATTTGACTAGGTATCGCAGATAAACAATTTCGTAGCTTAAGATTTTTTATCTTATAAATATATTTTCTCTTAAATAAATGTGACAATGTGCAAACAAAGCAAGTACCTCCGCGCGGCGACCCTAGTCCGTGCATTAATCCCGGCTGTTATCAGCGCATTTCCCCGTTATCAGAGCGGCGCGCGGCGCTCGGCGGCGCTTTGTGATAACACTCCACCGCTGTGATACGGACTGTTGTCGGCAATCTCTGAACCACTCATCAATCATAACTTAGATTTTTTCACACAAATTTTTTGGTACCGACTTTATCTGTATGTAAACTGGACAGTAACTTATTAATAGCAAGTATTATGTATTAACTAGTGGCCGCTCGCTGCTTCGCTTGCATTAGAAAGTAAAACTTGCATCCCTTATTTCACCCCTTTAAAAGTGACATTTCCAAAAATCCTTTCTTAGCGGATGCCTACGTCATAACATCTACCTGCATGCCAAATTTCAGCCCGATCCGTCCAGTGGTTCGGGCTGTGCGTTGATAGATCACTATATCACTCAGTCAGTCTGTCAATCAGTCAGTCACCTTTGAGTTTTATATATACAGATTGCCTCTTATTATCAATCCCATTTAGTTATATGTCAGGTCAGGCCTAGCTTTGTTTTTCGAGGGATCAAATTTTAAGCTTATTTTATTAACATAGTTTATAAAAACTCCATACAGACATTTTACACTACCCTAAGGACATCTAACATGGTTCATTCATTATTCAGTTACCGGTACCATTTTTATTTTAACGTTGCATTTATTAATGTTATTCTATCTGAAAGCTACTGTATTTTTCGTGTCGTTCTGTTGTTGTTTTCTTTAGCATCAATATACATACCTATATATAAACTATAATTTGATTGTTTTTACTGTGGTGATACTTCCAGACAGTTTGTGGTCAAACAGAATAATTAATCAAAAGACGTGCTCTTTAATTCAGACTCTTTGACATGTCATCGAATATTCCCCTCTACTAGCTACAAAGGTACCGTCATTCAACTAACTGCGAGGTATCATTACACATCAGGTACTGTTTGAAAGGTAATTTCTTGTTGGACTTCCCACACTTTAAATGGAATAAGTAGGTATAATACTTTTAAACGTGTAGTAGTAAGTACATTCGTTATCCATGCTTAAGACACATGAAACTGTTATTCTTTTGAAACATGTAAGTAGAAAGTGAATGAAAGACTCTGTTTTTTCTAAAGGTAAGCGAATTGAATATCTAGAAAGTTTAACTTCTAACTCACAACTAACGTTTGATTTGATATTTTATGCTCAGTGGTGCTTCTCCTTAGACAAGCTTTATACTAACGCAATCCACAAATAAACGATTTGATATTGGGCTCAGTTGTGCGTTACAACAGGCTTTTAATAAATTTAAGCCTTTTGCATATTTTTTTTAAGTAATTGTGCCTCTTCTAGGCAGTTGCTATGCATGGTCAACGCAATTGTATAAAACCTTTCTTTATCTTCTTATTGTAGGAGAGTGGCCAACTCTAGTGTCGAGAGTATTCGAGCCGATAAGGCCTATTGTACCATGACAAACAGCCGGGACCTACAATTTAACGTTACGTCAGCAACGAACTGCCAAATGAAATGACATAATATAAGCAAATCTATAAACACCATAGTTATCTAGTAAACCCCACCAGCGCCCCTCCACCGGTGTCACATTACAAGAAACCCCACAACATGGCCGCAAGGTGGCCATCCATCATAGTTTCCGATCGCAAATCCATCATAGTTCACAACTTCATCCGCAAACTTCTTAGCTATTACTTTATACTTAGCACTATTCAACAATCTGTGCTCCTGCGTCGATAACAATAAAGCACAGATTGTTCACTAGTGCTAAGGACTTATGAAGTAAAAGTAAGAAGTTAGCGGTGAAGTTTTATATTTCACTAGTGTTTTTCCGCGGTGTCATGGTGAATCTTGTATAACGATTGATTAGATAGATAGATAGATTAACTCTTTATTGTTGACACATATTAAAAAACAGTACATAGAACAAATTGCACCTTAACAAGTGCCACAAGCGGCGGCCTTATCGCTGAAAGCGATCTCTTCCAGGCAACCTTCAGCTGGAGAGAAATAAGCAAAAAGAAGAATGTGATGTACAACAAAAAGGAAAAAAGAAATTTTACTAATATAAATATATATATATATATAAATACGCAATACACATACTTATAATAATAAAATTAATGATTATATACAAATACATATAATACACAACAGAATATTTAAAGGTGATAGTAGTCGAAATAATAACAGCAATTAGCCTTGCAGACGAAAACTTCAAAATTGTATATGGATAGTTATTTGTCTGTTTTATATTTTTTTAGTCGACTACACATTAATTATTATTTCTTTTAAGTAGTCATCCTGCAGTTTGATGACAGTTCTGTGAAGCCAGGAAATGTAACAAACTACGAGTCACGGATGTACTCGTTTGTAACTCCTTTTGCAATTTGGGTTTGAACGTTAGTATATGTCCGCTGTTCATAATGAAAAATCTGATAAAAACTGTATTTAGAAATTCAGTTAGCTTTGTTAAAAAGTTATCTACTTTTAAATTAAGCTTATAAATATTACATTGTATATTTGTTAGCATATTAACACATTGGTCCTCTTAGCAGGTCGAGTACAATCAGTCCTATTGCATTTAATATTTATTTATAATGGTGGTGTGGTACTTTCTGTTATACTTGTAGCTCCCACCAGGGGGAGACCACACACGGCAAAGTTGGATAAATGCATGACATGCAATTCTGTACAAAAAAGTCACATGGACACTCTTGTATCGTTTTAACTATTAGTGCTCCTCAGGCATACGAAGTCGATCTTTTCTCAGAAACAAGTGATCAGTCAAAGACATCTGTAAATGTCAGAGGAGGTCCAGTAAAACTTGACCAAAGTGGAGGTGACGGAGGCACGGGGTCACTGACCTCTAAGTTAGCTCTAGGACAAGATAGTGGCACAGAATAATACGTTACCTTACTAATCCGGTTATACATAACTTCAACTTGTAACTTAGCAAGAAATTTTGCAAATCCAAGATGATTAATCACATTTTGGCTTATTTTTTTTCTCATCTTATACAAAATTCATGAATATTTTACACGATGTGTGTAGTACATGTCTTTGTAATCTATAAATAAAAATTCTAAGTTTACTTAGTGGCTGGCTCGAGTTAAACTGTCATCACAGTCTGCGATTATAAATTCAGTAAAGTTAGTAGAGATCATTTATAGAGTCCCTCTATTTTATTCAATAGAGATGGGCATCTCTATTGAATAAAATTAGAGGAAGAAATAGAAAAGCCTCAGACGGAAAATTTTAGAAAATAAGTTCATTATGTTATACAAATATGCAATATGCATATAGATTATAAATAGGAACTTATTCACTTGGTAAAACAATACATGTTACAAATAGTTTCCTCGTTTTATTTATTTATGTAATTTGAATTTGTATGTAAACATTTTGTGTACGTATACATATGTATAATGGTTATTATATGACTTTAGATATTATATTTAAGTTTATTACTTAAGGGGAACGCACGTAGCTAAGCTGCTTGAGGTACTCGCGCGTTGTTGACAAAGTGAAATAACTGTATGTACATGCATGTGTCTACATGCAGGTAAACGGATAACAACAGTATTAACTCTATACTGTATTAAAAAAACATTAAAAGTCTCTCGCAAATTAAAGTCACAGCCATGTCTATTTCAATATATGTTCATAAAAATTTAATAAAGGATTATGTCACAAATATGAGTGACACAAACCTAACCTTTCAGTTAAAATATGCACCGAGAGCGTAAATACTACATGTTACTTTGCCACTTGTTGTATGTATTGTAATGCCGCAAACGTGTCGGCGCACATTGTACAACAAGGTGTTATTATGTGTGAACACTAGCTAAATAATGTTGTCAGAAACACTCAAAATAAATCAAGTTTTAGCAGACGCCCGCGCCGGTTCAACCATACTAACAAATAATATAACCAACAAATCACACCATAACATTGTAATTAACACACTAAACTGGTCTATTCATCACTTTTCACGCTAAAATTTCACTAATTGGAGAACAAACCACACTCCTCGAGTCCATTATCACTGAAAATTATTCAGAAATGATAATTTTGTAACAATTTACATATTTTGAGCGCGTCGCGGCCGTGAAATGTAGCGCTCAATATGCGATATGAATTGGTACTAAATACAAAAACTCAATGTTTGCAATATGACATTGCTAAAATGTAAGATAACATAGTCGAAAAATATACGACACACATACACTATAACAAGACCACACTGCACGCGATTTTCAACTATAAATGACTCAATGTAAGGCTCGAAGTCGCTTTCCGGTTACTCGACACATATGTCTTTATAGTGCGCGAGCAAAAGATAAACACTGAAAATTATAGTGTTCAATCAATAATAACGCTAAAACAATTGTTATACAGTTTATTTTTGTTTGTCAAACTCGCGTAGGAAAAACGTAAGGAAATCTTTACACCGTGGTGCGAGAGAGATGCAACATACGCAAGGTCAGCTTTGGTAAACATATACATATACTAGTGGGTGCTCGCGGCTTCGCTCGCATTAAGAAGTAAATTTGCATCCTCTATTTTACTCCTTTAAAAGTGGCATTTCCAAAAATCCTCGCTTAGCGGATGCCTACGTCATAACATCTACCTTCATTCCAAATTTCAGCCCAATCCGTCCAGTGGTTTGGGCTGTGCGTTGATAGATCACTACCTATATCAGTCAGTCTGTCAATCAGTCAGTCGCCTTTGAGTTTTATATACATAGATTATAACATGTATTAATATATTAGACAGTAAGTATTTTCTCAGGAGCGCTCGTGAATTTAAAAACATTTTATCGATACCAATTTGTGGCCTGACTCATTTGGAACGGTCAGTACCAATATAAAAGGGTTTTGAGGTATTTCCCCTGGCTTTATACTTCCTGATTTTTGTATGTTTTGTTTGCAATGCGGAAGTTGTATTGAACTTTAGTGACGGTACTGTGTATATATTCTGTGGGGGAATCAAATAGTAGGACCGGATCAAACCGGAGCTGGGAGCCGACCTGCGGCGTGTTATGTAACCTGTTCTGTTCATTGCTTATTGAAATCAAGTAGACTCACCAAAACACATCACATTGCGACGCTACAAGCGTCGCTAAACAAAACTGTCGCGTAGATTATTATCATTGTTAGACGACACTGAAATTACTAACACATATATGTACCTATATATTTCTAAATATTTATAATTGTTACAAATTCATCACATTCTGTGAAATATAAAAAGCAGTCATAAGCCTATACAGCTTTAAATCCCCGAAACATAGCATTTAATAACGTTGTATTTTAAACTACATCTCACGTTTATAAAAATCTCAATCAGTAAATAAGGACATTATAATTGGCTTAGATATTTACAACATTTTATTTTAATACGAGCACGTGTGAATGAACGTGTGTTGTCTAGTTTTACATGAAGAGGTACCTACGTAAGATAATGATATGATTCATAATTATTTATCTGCCGCATTCATTAGTTTTATAATTACGGTCAATATCGATTTATTTATTTCATTTATTTATCGATTGTTTTGTGTAAACAGATTTTTTTTAACTTGAACGGGTTTATTAAATGATTATATTGAGTATTACATTGCTTTAATTTAGCGCTTGTTCTCGAGTTCTCTTTGTGACTTTGCATTAGCTTAGATTATATAAATATTCTAAACAGACACTATAGTAGGTCAAAATGTACCAATAGATAAATATATTTTCTATAGTTATGTTACACACAACAGAGAAATTAAGTGAGTAGAGAAATACCACATTCAAGTGCCAAGTAGCGGGCTTCAATTTAAAATAAACCGTTTAAGACTACCGTTGGATAGCTTAGATATATATATATATATATATCTTTTATATCTAACGTGACCACCTTGTTCTAACGAAAACTAGACATAATAAGCAACAAGATAATAAAAATACCAATAATGCTTAACATCTTCTTCTTCTTGAGTCGTATTTCCTCATGACTGAGGGTCGTGACTCCCCCGCAGAATTAATTCGTTAGGGGAGTTTTCTTGGGCAGATACATCGTGGTGGGCGCCCAGGTCCCTCCACGGAAGACACATGTCCTCGGATATTGTGGTCCTCAAACATGTCGGTTTCCTCACGATGTTTTCCTTCACCGTTAAGCGAGTGCAAATCCACACATAACTTGAAAAAACAAGTCATTGGTGTAGGGTCGGATTCGAACCAGGGTGCGTCTAAATGAAAAGCAGACACTGGAACCACTGAGCCACACTCGCTTAACATACGTCTATTTTAAATGATGCATATATTATAGAACCTACCTCTTCTTCGAGGGCGACCGGAAACTGCGTGAGTGGTTTGACGGCTACATCCTCCAGCGCAGCCTTCCGCCTGGACAAACAAACACACAAATATATTTGTTACATAATGGAGACACCAGCTTGCGGCACTTGTATATAATCGTCTCAATGATATACAGGGTAAATGGTAATCATACTCATCATTACTCATGGAGCCATTTTACAAATTTATATTGAACGTAACTTGTACGATTTACGACGTTTTGCGAATTTTCAAAAGACGTAATACAAAAATTGTTGCTTTTTACAAACCAAAGCCAACCTCAAACTGTTATACGTTAGGTGCCAGTAAGCCTGTATGAAAACACAGAAAACAAACGTTTTTAATTAAACATTAAAATAGTTTTCTTCTAGGCAAGCGAGCTGTGTGTTGAATTGACCATCGGGCGAGCCGCAATAAACAGAGAGCACTGGTAAGTTCTCCCGACAGATAGGTTTACCTTGGCTACAGTGAGGACTCTAAGATTAATTATGAGTTACTATTTTCTCAGATTATGTATCTATGTATATATGTGTGATAGTTATTATCTGACATTAATTACAATTTCTTCAACATAAACATATTTAACGATAGAATATTAACTCATAAACGTAGATTAATGGATTGTTTATACAAATGGCACGCACCACAATATGTTATTATTACCGTATTTCTTAAAGAGAAATTCTGATTAGACATTCAGTTGCGTCGGTGGTGTAATGGTCAGCATAGTTGCCTTCCAAGCAGTTGATCCGGGTTCGATTCCCGGCCGACGCACATTTTTGTCTAAAAACTATTTAAATTAAGTCATGTAAACCAAATATATGGCATCTTTAATGATGAAAGAAGAATACTAATAAATAACCAGTTTTCGCTAATACTGTTCGATAAAAAAAATTGGAGTGTGTTTATAATATCAATATTATAATGTTTATTGTAAATTTTTAAAAACTATTAACTTAAGTAAAATCTTTAAGGTTCAAATAAGATGACAATAAAGTTATGTTATTAGAAAAAATCTGTGTTCTACAAAATTTCCTTCGCAATTATTCAAGAAAAAATGTGTCCAACCATCAAAGGCCTGCCAGAAAGTAGCCAGAAAGCCTCCGCAAGATTTCCCGCTCACATGCCTAGTGGCTTGCTACCTAGTTATTTATTTACGAGCGTTGAAGTAAACGCGCCTCCCCCATACTACATCCTATGAATTATTTATCAACACATGTTACAAATTTACCTTCACATTTCGCCTTATACCTATGCCACAAGTAAGAATTTGGCTAAAAGTAACATTATGTGCGGTTTGCAGAAGTCATAGTAACATTGCGTTACTTCTATTTTCCCTACCGAATAAATATTTCCAATGGGTTTGTTCGCGTTGTATCGGGATAAATAAAATCAATGATCAATGGTTTGTCGTTTAAACTAGAAGTAAGAGAGTATCAGTAATCTCACTTTTACTTATTATAAGCAAGTATGATTAGAAAAGCCACTAAGATGCAGGCAATCCCACATGTTACCCTCCCTTTGTTCCGCGATATCTCTGAACAACTGTATTCGTGATAATAAACTCTCAGTTACAATACTAAACGACCCGCGAACGACCCCTGGATTCAAATTCAGATTCAGATTCATTTATTGTCAGTTATGTGATATTTCATTACAAGTGGTTTACAAAATAATAAACAGTTTATAACGACGCGTCAAATTGGTTATAGGTACATTTAACATTCAATCATTAATAATTTTATACATTAGTAATAATTCTAATAATAAAGCAGCTGTAAAAGGGTTTTTTCAAAAATAATTAATAACTCAATAAGAAACATGTCCGCAATTATCATACCTCGTCATAGAAAATAGTTTACAATTTAAATACCTAGTCCACACTGGGGACTACGACTTAGCTTACAGAGCTTAGAAGGATCTGATGAGTGTTATAATTGTTATTATTATTTTTAATTTTATGCGCTATGACATTTAACTAACAAAAATACAGCTATAATAGTTCAGTAAATAATTATTCATGAAATCAATAAATGAAATAAAAGAAATGAAAACATGTAGGTATACTAAAATTGTCAGACAAATCTAGAAACTCAATCATACTTTTTACGTGTTTGAATGGATAAGCATTGCTTGTATTTTATTAGAAGCTAAACCTTCTCAGTTCCTGTATATTTTACCAATGTCATTACCAGCCTTACTTAGGTACATTTTTCCAATTCCCTCACAAAAGTAATACAAATAAGTGACAACTCGTATGAACAAAGCAGTGGCACATAAAAGCGTCGAACAGAGCGATAAGATCCTGCAAGACATATATGTACATATATACAGCATTATACAGAGCACATAAAGGGCCTCTTGCCCTTTAACTACAGCCATCCGGAAGTAAGGACACTGGATACGTCGTTAGTCGGGAACACGCCGTTACACGTCGTTACGCTCGTTATAACGCCCGTTACCGCCCGCGTGTGAATGTTTTCTATGAGATATGATAATAATATCATTGTTAAGGCCAGATGCAATATGGTGTCACTTACATTACTAATTATTTTGTAAGATAAAAGTCACGTTATTTCGTAGTAAAGGTAGGTACAGAATTTGATATTAGAAATGTAATTTGACTAAAATTATTAATAACTTTTTTTCATCGTTTACATTTGATCGTAATCTTTTACTTATAATAAAATAAAATAAAATAGCCTTTATTCCCTTAAATAAATTAAAAAACTAGATATTTACAATGTTCAAGTAAGATATGAAACTATTTCTATTATTTAAAATATGTGATTTATTATAATAGTTTTAATAAGGGCACCCAAGTACGGGTATAGGCCTCCTCCATTGCCTTCCAAGTAGTGCGGTCTCTAGCTAGTCGCGGCCAGGTTACGCCTGCAACCTGGGTAATGTCATCGCGCCACCTCTTCTTTTGTCGTCCCCTTGTCTTAGTGCTGTCTCGTGGGTACCAGTGGACGATCCTCTCGCTCCACCTATTGTCCGTGGTTCTCGCAACATGACCGGCCCACTTCCACTTAAAACGGCAAAGCATTTTGACTGCGTCGATTAGTTAGTCTTTTACTTATAGAGGTGTTATTTTAGTTCATTATACATTGAGAACGGAAATAGTAGGCTTGATAAAAAATTCGACTGATCTAATACCTTACTTTCTAAATTTGGCACAACACTACGCTATGCTTAACGCTCTGATATAAGTAGAACATAAAAATGTGAAATATAAAAACAATAAGTAGAGAGGCAGCCTTTTCCAGAGCGTTGAAAGGAGCAGCTATGTCTAGTGATAGCTACATACTTATGTAGCACTCGCGGCGTTATTTATCTCCGTAATGAAGGCATCCGTCGGCTGGCGCTGACATCCCTCCAGCCTCCAGCCGCCCAATAGCTTTGTTTTATTTACAACATCCCGGCGCATTATAGGCCCTGCTTGCGTTGCTGTCCGTGACACTACAAGGAGAGGACACTATACATAGATGTATGTGTTTATTTTTAGTCAATACGCAAGGATTTTTACGTGTTGTTACTTTCATTGATTCAAGCTAAATGTGTCAAATTCGTTTCATCTATGTCGAACTTAAGTCAAGCCGTTTGAATGTTAAAATTAATAAAATAAAAAAATAATAAAATATTCCGGGACAATGCACACAGCGCCATCTAGCCCCACACTAAGCAAACGCTTGTGTCGTGGGTACTAGATAACGGATATAATACTTATATACTTTTCTTTTGTAAATGCATACTTATTATACATACAAACGACCAGACTCAACACAAGTAATTATACATTTTTATAATGCATAAATACTTGTGTCACGCGGGAATCGAACCCGCAACCCCTGGATTAGAAGGCAGAGCTACTACCAACTAAGCTAACAGGCCAGTCAATTGTATATACAGTCTCACAGTTTCAAATTTCCAACCTTATCTAGCCCTTTCTAGTCAAAAATATTTTGTTGTCAGCTCTACATAACAGTTCTTTTACCCGACATGAGTAATTGAGTTAGTTCCTAATTTATCATCAATCTTATCTTTTTTTCTCCAGACTATGTGAGATGTAACAGTATAGGTACATTCCTATCGCAATGTCACGGTAATAGAATCATATGTGTGTACTTATAGGTACTTGGTAATGTGTGAAAAATAGTGAGTAATTGTACCAAAAGAAATACAATTAAGTAACCAATGATAATGTATGCATTGATAATGATTAGATTTAAAATGAGATTTGCTTGAAATTAACTTTATTGGAAATGAGCGAAAATAATCATGACTGGCAGGATTCGAACCTGCTGCGTTTCCCTGATTACATGTCTGTTATTTTCGCTAATTTCCAATAAAGTTTAATATAAACTACCATATCTGACACTGCGTATACTCGAAAAAATAACTCTGTATTGAAATAGTTCTGACCTGAGCAGTATGATCTTGAAGACGGGTCCCACGAGCCCCTTGATGATGGCGGACGCGTTGAGGTGGCATCGCCCGTGCAGCACGATGCCGTTCACCTGCGACAATAATAATGTGCTTCAAGTATTGTGGTGTTAGTGACCGCTGGTATTCTGCCTCATAAGCGAGTTTGAAAGCCGAGCACATAAGAATAGGGAGTTAGGTTACATAATTACAGATCACCGAAAACAACACTCGTTTTTGTGAATAGATGTACCTATGGATGAAAGCAAAATCAACAACTTGAGTATTACATGAACAGTACATGCTCTTGTGCAAGTCAAAATCAGTTTTGTTATTGTACACCTAAAGAGTTATTTAACAGAGTATCAAATAACAGAACCACAAAATAAATCCATTCGCAGCAAATTTAAGGAAACGAAGCTAAACTTTCAAAACCAGTTTTTCATTTCCAAACAATTTAATAATCAGGTAAAGATTAAGTCATTCTATCCTTTCTCCCTGACCAGATCAAAGCAGAGATGGAGCCGCTGCAGCCATAAACCTGTCCGCTCAGATATATTGCCGTGTGATCATTTTATTATGATGTTACACGTTACAGCGATTTCGGGGAACTTTTATTAATGTTGAAGGGAAATTAAGGCTTAAATTTTGTAAGTCGTAAACTTCGTAATTAACAAACATGGCTGGAGGCAGAAATATGTGCTGGAGTTTTTATCGAGAGAGGCATCGACCTCATTGTTTTAATGAAGAAGGATGGAATTATCGTGATGTAATAAAATGTCAGGAAGTATTTTTTATGATAAATAATATGGAAGAAATTTCACATTAATGGTCACTAGGCTTATACTACCCGATTGATTTATTGTAATTATTACAGGTATGCGTTTGACTACAAGCTGCATTATGAAAAATTGCTTGTAAACGCCTGGTGTTTAATAATGAGCAAAACGACGCCTGCACCTAAACATGGCTCTGTTATAAAGCACAGGCGCTATTGTTCTAACGCAAGAACAATAATGTCTGGACAGAACAAAGTACGCTGATTACCTTTGTAAATGTACATATGGAGACAAAAGATGTAATCGTGAATAAGAAACACTTAACAGGTTCGTGATCTACATGATATGAACGTGTTTTGTTGTACATCTATATGTTTTGCAGGATAAGGTATTTAATGATCTTAATTGCATACATACGTTTCGAAATTGAGTGAAAGATGGTGAAAGATCAAACATCTGGTAGATATAGCAAAACTAAACTGAATCAACTACTGAGCATTTCTAAAATGCTCCAAAAATAACTTTTGAGTGAAATAACTACATACGATGAAGATCTTAATTTTTCAATGTGTAACATTTATTTATATGCCCAAAAATTTTTAGAGCGTAAAAGCATCAATACGGATATAAATGAACAGTTATTGTTATCCAGAACTTTCGAAGATGTAAGCTAGGAATGTGAGTAATCCAGGTAGCCTAGTGTAGGTGCGTGCGGCTCGCTTCAACCTCGCAACTGTTCTGCTCACACAGTACCGGCTACAGAGTTACTTTATTGTTACTGCCAACAAGAATTAACGCGGATCTTCTAGAGGCAAGAAGATTTATAGAAATTAGCATTTATTTGATTTGCACAAAGAAAGACAGGTTTGTAAATGTGTTGATGGTGGCTCAATGATTCTAACAATTATACTATCAACTTGTAGTGATGCTTAGAAAGACAGGTTTGTAAATGTGTTGATGGTGGCTCAATGATTCTAACAATTATACTATCAACTTGTAGTGATGCTTAGAAAGACAGGTTTGTAAATGTGTTGATGGTGGCTCAATGATTCTAACAAATTATATTATCAACTTGTAGTGATGCTTAGAAAGACAGGTTTGTAAATGTGTTGATGGTGGCTCAATGATTCTAACAAATTATATTATCAACTTGTAGTGATGCTTAGAAAGACAGGTTTGTAAATGTGTTGATGGTGGCTCAATGATTCTAACAATTATACTATCAACTTGTAGTGATGCTTAGAAAGACAGGTTTGTAAATGTGTTGATGGTGGCTCAATGATTCTAACAAATTATATTATCAACTTGTAGTGATGCTTAGAAAGACAGGTTTGTAAATGTGTTGATGGTGGCTCAATGATTCTAACAAATTATATTATCAACTTGTAGTGATGCTTAGAAAGACAGGTTTGTAAATGTGTTGATGGTGGCTCAATGATTCTAACAATTATACTATCAACTTGTAGTGATGCTTAGAAAGACAGGTTTGTAAATGTGTTGATGGTGGCTCAATGATTCTAACAAATTATATTATCAACTTGTAGTGATGCTTAGAAAGACAGGTTTGTAAATGTGTTGATGGTGGCTCAATGATTCTAACAAATTATATTATCAACTTGTAGTGATGCTTAGAAAGACAGGTTTGTAAATGTGTTGATGGTGGCTCAATGATTCTAACAATTATACTATCAACTTGTAGTGATGCTTAGAAAGACAGGTTTGTAAATGTGTTGATGGTGGCTCAATGATTCTAACAAATTATATTATCAACTTGTAGTGATGCTTAGAAAGACAGGTTTGTAAATGTGTTGATGGTGGCTCAATGATTCTAACAAATTATATTATCAACTTGTAGTGATGCTTAGAAAGACAGGTTTGTAAATGTGTTGATGGTGGCTCAATGATTCTAACAAATTATATTATCAACTTGTAGTGATGCTTAGAAAGACAGGTTTGTAAATGTGTTGATGGTGGCTCAATGATTCTAACAAATTATACTATCAACTTGTAGTGATGCTTAGAAAGACAGGTTTGTAAATGTGTTGATGGTGGCTCAATGATTCTAACAATTATACTATCAACTTGTAGTGATGCTTAGAAAGACAGGTTTGTAAATGTGTTGATGGTGGCTCAATGATTCTAACAAATTATATTATCAACTTGTAGTGATGCTTAGAAAGACAGGTTTGTAAATGTGTTGATGGTGGCTCAATGATTCTAACAAATTATATTATCAACTTGTAGTGATGCTTAGAAAGACAGGTTTGTAAATGTGTTGATGGTGGCTCAATGATTCTAACAATTATACTATCAACTTGTAGTGATGCTTAGAAAGACAGGTTTGTAAATGTGTTGATGGTGGCTCAATGATTCTAACAATTATACTATCAACTTGTAGTGATGCTTAGAAAGACAGGTTTGTAAATGTGTTGATGGTGGCTCAATGATTCTAACAAATTATATTATCAACTTGTAGTGATGCTTAGAAAGACAGGTTTGTAAATGTGTTGATGGTGGCTCAATGATTCTAACAAATTATATTATCAACTTGTAGTGATGCTTAGAAAGACAGGTTTGTAAATGTGTTGATGGTGGCTCAATGATTCTAACAATTATACTATCAACTTGTAGTGATGCTTAGAAAGACAGGTTTGTAAATGTGTTGATGGTGGCTCAATGATTCTAACAAATTATATTATCAACTTGTAGTGATGCTTAGAAAGACAGGTTTGTAAATGTGTTGATGGTGGCTCAATGATTCTAACAAATTATATTATCAACTTGTAGTGATGCTTAGAAAGACAGGTTTGTAAATGTGTTGATGGTGGCTCAATGATTCTAACAATTATACTATCAACTTGTAGTGATGCTTAGAAAGACAGGTTTGTAAATGTGTTGATGGTGGCTCAATGATTCTAACAAATTATATTATCAACTTGTAGTGATGCTTAGAAAGACAGGTTTGTAAATGTGTTGATGGTGGCTCAATGATTCTAACAAATTATATTATCAACTTGTAGTGATGCTTAGAAAGACAGGTTTGTAAATGTGTTGATGGTGGCTCAATGATTCTAACAATTATACTATCAACTTGTAGTGATGCTTAGAAAGACAGGTTTGTAAATGTGTTGATGGTGGCTCAATGATTCTAACAAATTATATTATCAACTTGTAGTGATGCTTAGAAAGACAGGTTTGTAAATGTGTTGATGGTGGCTCAATGATTCTAACAAATTATATTATCAACTTGTAGTGATGCTTAGAAAGACAGGTTTGTAAATGTGTTGATGGTGGCTCAATGATTCTAACAAATTATATTATCAACTTGTAGTGATGCTTAGAAAGACAGGTTTGTAAATGTGTTGATGGTGGCTCAATGATTCTAACAAATTATACTATCAACTTGTAGTGATGCTTAGAAAGACAGGTTTGTAAATGTGTTGATGGTGGCTCAATGATTCTAACAATTATACTATCAACTTGTAGTGATGCTTAGAAAGACAGGTTTGTAAATGTGTTGATGGTGGCTCAATGATTCTAACAAATTATATTATCAACTTGTAGTGATGCTTAGAAAGACAGGTTTGTAAATGTGTTGATGGTGGCTCAATGATTCTAACAAATTATACTATCAACTTGTAGTGATGCTTAGAAAGACAGGTTTGTAAATGTGTTGATGGTGGCTCAATGATTCTAACAATTATACTATCAACTTGTAGTGATGCTTAGAAAGACAGGTTTGTAAATGTGTTGATGGTGGCTCAATGATTCTAACAAATTATATTATCAACTTGTAGTGATGCTTAGAAAGACAGGTTTGTAAATGTGTTGATGGTGGCTCAATGATTCTAACAAATTATATTATCAACTTGTAGTGATGCTTCGAATGACAGATTTAAGTCATGGGGTTTTTTCTTTTATTTTAGTAAGTACAAGGTTTCTAGTGTTTCTAATTTCACCAGACTGGTTTATAATCGCTGCGACTAACAAGTTACTCTGTGTGCGATACATCGGTGTTCGCGAGATTTCTATACAATTATATATCAATTGATTTAGTGTTGCTTGTACTCTGAGTTCTGTAGTGTTGCGAATGTTTCTGAGAACTACCGATACTGTCTGTACTTATACTGTACCAAACACCTAAACAAATATCTAATTGTTGGGTAAACGTATCATATTTGGCAGCTTTTAATAAAGTGTAGAAAAAAGTGTCCTTATATTTTGCTGTTTGTTGTCCTTCGGGTTAATACATTTTTCTTCTAATTATAACATTTTTAACATTGCTTCCTAATATTGTTATTAGGTACATCCCACTCTCTGGCATTGTTCCAGTGGCTGGAAGCTGCAGAGACGATCTGCTAATGTACGCGCGGTGGAATCTAATCTGATACACCTATTTACTGACTGATACATTCGAGAACATACTATGCACCTGCGTCACCTGTAGAGCTGCACTTGGCTGAATAAAACAAATAGTTACAGTAGTCTATACAGTTTTTTGACAGTAGACATTTTGCTACACTAATGACATGCTGTTTTTCGAAGCCATATTCCTAATTTACGGAATTGACTCCAAGTCTACCTGATTGATTCTAGGGAAAAAATAGGAAATGTTAACGTAAATTTGGAAACATATGGTCGATTCGGAAACCTGAAACTATTCTACAACTTGTAGCGGTAAATTTATATTCGATTTATCTCCCTGCTTTTTCTAATTGTTGTCGAAGTGAGACACAAGACTCAAATAATAACAATGACAATGAGACTCTATTTTGTACAAATAGGCACCTACAGGCCCAAGACTATTTGTCAAAAAAGCTACATACTTACACTGGTCAGTATTTAGTTGGTAGTTGGCTCCGGGCCAGATGTATCGAGCGAGGCAGATCTGGGATCGTTCGATACGCACTATTTATCGCTCCAATAACAATGTTTAGCTAAACCACCGCCACTACAAGGCTATACTTAGGGCACGGTGACGTCATCGCTGCAAGCAAGAACATCAGCTGAGATCTCATAAATAGGACAATGTCAACGCTTACAATGTTTTTTATCCATTATTTTTCTTTTATTTTAATTTAACTATACATAGATTACAATCTTTATGTGTTAGCGTGTGTACAACAATTATAAATTGTTAAAGCCAACTATTTATTTTTATACATGAAGATCTGGATTTTAATATGCCTTTTGAAATCAGAGAATATGTCTGGTTTTTTTTTACAACGGGAAACAAATCCAGTAATCGTACAATATCCTACAAGGGCTATATTACTCTTATTGCGCTCAAAAATACGATAATAAGTTATAATAAAGATTTAAGTTACAGTAATACTTCAAGTGAACCATAGAAGAGTTAATAGTGTTTAAACCAAAATTCTAAGTGTTAGGTATTTTGAATTTAGATAGGCAGAACAGTGTAATCTAAGATAAGGTAAGCAAGCAATATCACAACTATCTAACTGCGATATGCAATTAAACAGCAGTCAAACATCTGGCAGCAGAGTCCTGATATCTCTCGGCGCATCATAACTGTGAATGAACACATCATTGAGTGAACATAAACGTCAGTGCGGCTGTGATTGTTGTACCAACACAACACAATAATTATGCAATGTTTGTGGCGGAGACGGGCGAGATGGCAGGACGCCAGTTTGTAGGTATATTAGGTATATGTATAGTTACTTGTTGTAAAGTAGATGCGTAATTAGATTTTACAGATTTTAGTCTGAATAATGAACAAATACTTGGTTGGACGTGTTTTTGTATTGTTCCGTATATTTGCACTGTTTATTATCCGTAATGTCAGCAGAATCTGATAACACTGCGATCCGGGAGTTGACGAAAGTAGTGCATTCTATGCACAACAAAATTGTGTCACTGGAAGAAACCGTGTTGGAACAGAGTGCATTAATAAAAATACTCATCCAAAATCGCGAATCTGTCGGTGATTCGACAAAATCGACACGTACCGATGTGGAAGCGAGCAAACATGATGACGACACTGTGCCACCTGCCAAGCGGCCAATACGGAGCGCCCGCGCTCGTGCCCAGATAGCATTGCGCATGGACACACGGAAAAATAAAGGAGCAACGGTGAGCCGGAACGCAGCGCCTGCTGTCCCTGTCGCTCGCGCAGGGAAACCGTGCACGCCGAGTCGCAGCGCTCCTTGCACACCTAGTGTTCCAAATCCAACGAACAATGTTTCGCATCCGCCAGTGCTATCGCTGCAAGTTCCTGCTGTAAATGTCACCGCGCAATCAGCTGATATTCTTGGTAAACAAAAGGATGACAATGATGGCTGGGTGGAGGTATCTCGCCGAGTGCGCCGCTCGCCGCCGACCAACGTCACGCGCGGTACGGCCGCGCCTGGCTCGGCGGCTTGTACGCTATCTGCCGCCGAAAGGAAGACATATCTCCATCTTTATTTCGTGAAGAGCGGAACTGCAGCGGAGGAAGTATTAGCTCATTTACAATCTATTTGCCCAAATGATAAATGTTCTGCCGAGGCTTTAAAATCGCGTGGCGATTATGCTTCGTTTAAATTGACCGTACCGACTAAGAATGTGGAAACTTATATGAAATCTGAGTACTGGGCCGAAGATGTATGCATTAAACCGTGGCGTAGTGGGTTTCGTAACTCAATGCAACAAGCGAGCCAGTAATCCGTATAAGACTTACTTAGTTTTTTATCAAAATGTTAGGGGTCTGCGTTCAAAATTGGACGAATGTAAAAAATCAATAATAGCCGAATCAGCGGATATTTTTGTGTTCACGGAAACATTTTTAATTAGTTCTGTACACGACTCTGAGTTGTTTCCCCCCGGCTACACGGTGCTGCGGCGAGACCGCGCGCGCGACGCCGGCTGGGGCGGCGTGCTGCTTGCCGTGCGCGACCCCTACGCCGTCAGGGAGATAGTAGATGTAGATGGCTACAACTGCGATGTTGAAGTACTTGCCGGACTTGTTACTCTTAAATATAATAAAATAATATGTTGTGCCGTGTATATTCCACCACGCTCTAGTGAAATGAAATATTGTAATACATTTAGTGTTCTAGAAAATTTAGTATCCAAATATAATAAATTAGATGTTTTGATTTTAGGCGATTTCAATTTGAATTCATGCAATGAAACTGTATTAATGCACTATGAATGTTTTTTAGAAACTTGTAAGTTGAAGCAACATAATGTAATAACCAATGATTATGGCGTTATTTTGGATCTGGTTTTGAGCAACCTTGGCGATAGGTGGATCGATGTCAGCGGAGACACTGAGCCCATGGTAAAGAACAAGGTGGACGCGTACCACCCTCCTCTGGAGGTGTCGTTGCGGTGCGTGCGCCGCGCCCCGCGCCGCGCGCCCCCCGCGCCCTCGCCGTCCGCGCCCGGCGCTGGCGATGATTCACGCAGTGAATGGAATTTTCGTAAAGCTAATTTTAGCCTATTATATGCTGAATTAGAACTTTTAAAATGGGACGATTTATTTTTGCTGGCCGACGTAAACTCGGCGGCAAATTTATTTTATAGTAAAATTTCTAAATGTCTTGATCGGAATGTTCCCAGGACAAACAATAAACTAAAACATTCATCGTATCAATATCCGACTTGGTTTACGTCTGAGATAATTATAACTTTAAAAAATAAGCACTTTCATCTTAAAAAATATAAGGAATTAGGACTGGAATTTAATCGCGAATTATTTAAATATTATCGGCAAAGTGCAAAGCTACTAATTGATCTAGCTTATTCTAATTACATAAGACGAACAGAGGCGAATATAAAAAGGGATCCAAAATCTTTTTGGTCTTTTATAAAAGAGCAACAGCAGTGTTCTAGCGGGACTTGTACGGAATTTGTTTATGAAGGTCAAGCTGTATCAGGTATAGATGCCGCAAACGCGTTTGCGCGGTATTTTAGTTCCGTTTTTTTGCCTCAGAGTCCAAAGTTATCTGCTGTCGATGCGGAGCGGGAAGCTGCATCTTCGCTGTGCTCGTACCGCATAGAGCTGAGGGAAGTTACTCCGGCTGACATTTCACTAGCTGTTCGACGTTTGAAGCAACACTCTTCTGCTGGGCCTGATGGCATTCCACCTTTTCTTGTTAAAGATTGTGTTTCTGTTATCATGGTCCCTCTTATGTACATACTAAATCTGTCCCTGAATACTGCCGTGTATCCTGATGTCTGGAAAACCTCGCGGGTAACTCCTATACCTAAGGGTGGCGACAGCATGCACGTAGAAAACTATAGACCCATAGCTGTTCTATCGGCATTTGCCAAAGTTTTTGAGTCTATCCTGAATCGACATATTACCAGGCAGGTCAAGTCTCAATTGTCCGACTGTCAGCATGGGTTCAGGGTAGGCAAATCAACAGTCACTAATTTAATAAACTTCGTCGATTATACTGTTACGGAAATGGATTGTAGAAAGCAGGTAGATGTGGCTTATTTTGATTACAAAAAAGCGTTCGATCGGGTCCACAATGATGTTTTATTAAAAAAATTTGCTGCTGTAGGGTTCACTCCTAGGTTACTGGAATTATTCGCGAGCTATTTCACTAATAGGATTCAGTATGTGCGTCTAGCTGGCGTCCAGTCAAATTCATATATTACTACTTCTGGGGTCAGCCAAGGTAGTACTTTGGGGCCGACCCAGTTTTTAATTATGATTAATGACCTGCCAAAGGTAATAAGGTCAGCAGAGTGTCTTCTTTTCGCCGATGACCTTAAGATATACCGGAGTATTGGTGCCATTGAGGACTGTGACGCGCTGCAGGCTGACATTGACAGGGTTGTGAGTTGGGCCGAGAGTAATTACTTGGAATTCAATAGTTCCAAGTGTAAGACTATGACTTTCACTAGACTACGTGATCCCCTCACTTACAACTACTGTGTGTCTGGTGTCAGTCTGGAGCGTGTCTCACGAATAAGAGATCTCGGTGTGACATTAGATACAGAGCTTAAATTTAATCTACATATTGAAAATATATGCAATAGTGCTTTTAAAGCTCTTGGATTTGTGATACGGCAAACAGGACGATTTCATGACAGAGGGGCTATAATGGTACTGTATTACTCTTTGGTGCGCAGTAAACTAGAGTATAACGCCCTAATCTGGGATCCGCATGAAGAGAAGTACAAAGAAATGATTGAAAAAGTACAAAGAAAGTTTGCTAGATATTTGTACAAAAAGTTATACGGCTTCTACCCTTTTCTGTATCCGTCTCTCTTCGTCTATGGTATGGTAGGTATGTATGCGTTGGAAGTAAGGCGAAAATGCAGTTTGCTATCGCATTACTTCCAGCTCTTGCGCGGATCCATCGACGATCCTAGTGTTCTATCCCGGTTGTCGCTGGCGGCGGGAGCGCGTGCGGCGCGCGCATGCTGCCCGCGCCGCCCGCTGGCTATGCCGTGCGGGGTGGTGCGCACCGCCACGGCGCGGTACGCTCCCACAACACATGCTGTCAGTCTGCTTAACGACATGCTTGCACAGATGCCAGATCTTGATATATTCCATTCGAAATTTAAATTTATATTACAATGTTGTAGTATATTTATTTGTAATAATAGGAAAATTTACTATAAGTCTAGGTATAGGGATTAATTTTAATATAAGTATATTTTTTTAAGGTTGGCCCACAGCACGCTTTGGGAAACTGTAAGTGCTGTGGGCAAGTGAACAATAAATAAATAAATAAATAAATAAATAAATGATATCAATTTTATGTTCGTTTGAGTGTTTCATTGTAAGGATTATCGTTATAGCTGTAAATATTTTTGTATGAAGAAATACTCTAAAAACAGCTAATATAGCAGGAAAGCCTACTTTATGAGACTAAAAGTAATTCAAAGTCAAGAGCACATTTCAATTCTTTTCTCGTGTGTTTGTAGAGATGTATGTTCCTAGACTACATACTTTATAGGTAGTGTATGGCAGGTCGCCAGCGCGGCTGTGAGCTATGGAGCAGTGATGAATCACGGGAAATAACTGCTTTTACGGGGATTCTAGAGATGCCACGGAGCTCCGGACAAATCGTGAGCATAATAATAGGTAGTATTTTCCCTTACTGTGCTAATGTGTAAGGCTAAAAATAATGATATGACTTTTATGTAAGAAAGTTTGTGGGCGGGAAAATAAATTAAAGCAACATTTTTCCACACTTTAGTAAAACCGATAAAAGAAGAGATTATCAAAATCAAAAGCCTAAGACCTCCTCAGTATTACGCATTTTTTCAAATTTTTTAATATTCAGTGAATTTTGTTTTATTGGTCATATTATTTTTACAATTCACAGTCGGATATTTAGTCTGGGAGTACCACCCTACTGACTGAAAACAATGGCAGCTCGTAAAGGCATTCGAGCCTGCGAACAAATGGAGTCGCTTAACTGCTGCCGATATACTGCGGCAGCACTGTAGCACGCACATGTCTCAGCTCAGTGAAGTAGGTTCACTTCACTGGGAGATGGTGTTAGCTCGCAATGTGGCTCTTTAAAACAATGAAGACAGATAATGATATGTTAGAATGGGGAACTAGAAATAATTCCACTACAATAATAAGGAATCTAGACTCAATATTTCGCTTATCTTGAAATTCAATATATTCGGGTTCTTACTGCATTAGGTAAGTGCCAGTCTTGCCTCTTCTTGATTTTGTGAATGTTACAAGAAAATGTCTCATAATGTAGCAGAAAAATATCAGTAGACATCTCGGCGTGGAGAGATATATGGCAATTTCCCACCTAATTTAACTTTCAAAACATGTGTCCGATGACTCTCCGAGCAACAATCGGTCATCTCCTGGCAGCGCTCCAGACTAACTGCGCTCGGAACAAACCCGAGCAGACCTCACCAGAATGTAAGCCACGAGCAGCGCGTGACGCCAGTCTGTGACACCACAGTGTGATTTATTGTTATCAGGATTTTTTTAATTTTGCACCAAATTCAGATATTTTATTGGGGCACATATTTTGACGGGTTTATCGTGTGATCTTTATTGTGATTGTTGGCTTGTAATTGTTGGGACTGATATATTGTTTCACGTTATTAGCAGCATTTTAGGCTGTTCGTTTTTTTATGGTGTTGTCGCCCAAAGAAAATAACAAAAAATCTTCCTTCATCCTTAATCATGTTGGCATACGTACAGACGCGCTATTTTTATAAGATTCTGGAATAAAACATTGCAAAAATAATATTATACGGAAAACCCACGATATCTATCCACAAACAAATATTAACATTAATGATTTGGCAGATTGTTTGCTGGATTTCTGCAGATTCATGATTTGGCCTCGAACTACCGAAGATGGCTTAGTAATGTATTATGTATATTATGTAACCTTATATGCTGATTGATAGAAAATAGGGTCAGATTTGAATAGAGGAGATACAACGAATAAAATAATGGTTATCTTGGCCAACGGAATACATTTTAAATTTTCAATTAGTCTATTGTATGAATTGAAGATATTTGTCGTTAACGCATTATTAGTGGTTTAGTGGTTCATGATCGTGTCTCAACTGGCAGAGAAATTGGACTCCGATATGTATATAACAGGAGTAAATACTGTGCTTACATGTTTTAAATAAAAAAAAGTGATGTTTTACATGTGGCAGACTGCTGTAAAATTATTCGCTAGAGTGTCGTTTTTGGCGTAATAGTTATTGGCGGTTGAATTTCCGACTATAAAGTGTAAAAAGTAAATATAAAGAAAGCAATCAGACCTCCAATATCTCGTCCCCCACTTTGACAGCGGGCTCGGCCCGGGCGGCGGCGCCGGCGGGGTGCAGGCCGCAGATGAACACCGCCATGCGGCTGCGGTCGCGGTGCCCCGCCAGCGCCAGCCCCAGCCCGCCCTGCGGCGCGCGCTCCAGCTTCACCACCACCACGCTGTCGCCCAGGCTGCCGTACTTCTTGCGGATCTTATCTGCAACCAATAAACAAGTATTAGCACATACATAGAACAACTCATACCATAAGATATTGAATCAGCCGTTACTTTGCGGAAATCCTTTGCAGATCAAAACTTTGCTGAAATATGTAATGTTGTTACGCTGTGACTGAACACTACGTCTCCTTAGTTCCATAATGTACAAAATAAAAATATATAAGTATTTGTTTAAGAACGATTCTAGGAGTCTCAACTCTCAGTAATGAGAAAAACAAAGCTAGGAGGAAGGGAGAGAAATATTAAACACATGCGATACTTTTTTTTAAATACTATGCTTATTTTTGATCTCGATACTCAAAGTCACAACATCGTACACGCAGCGGTATACGTAGCTACGGCGTAGGCTCGTAGCGCCTTGTAGCCCTTGTAGACCCTTGCTACGAACATTAAATATCATCTCATTTGGGATAATCTATTTTGTCAAGACCTTTTTGTATATATTAATAGCCCTTTATTTTATATAGCTACGCAATTTGATCAGGTACTTGGTAAATAACTATGATAAATAACGCAGGTAATTTAAAAAACGGGGAGTATAAATATTACAAAAACGGATTTTTTGAAAAAAGTTCCAAGATTTGCTTCTTCTATCTCGTGTTAAAGTGTCAGCAAAGCGCTGCTCACAAATTGAGTTTGTACTTGCTTTTTCTCAAAAGCCACTTTCAACTGACGAGTAGGAATGCACAGTAGCGTAATTTTGAAATAGATTCAATTTTAAACAGTTTACATAATAAAAAAACATGTAATCTAGAAAAGGGCAAAAGTTCTTTTAGGTCAAAACTACAGGCATTTAACATGTACGTTATTTAAAACTTATTAAAAAAGATTATGATGATATTAAACTTAATCTTTGTTTTAGAAATGCTATTTCAAATATCTCTCTCGCCCTCTCTCTCTCTGTTTCTTGAGTCGTATTTCCTAATGACTGAGGGTGAGGGTAACTCCCCCCAGATAATCGTGGTGGGCGCCCTGGTCCACGGAAGACACAATATGTCCTCCGAGCAATAATCTATATCTAACAATAAATAAGTACCTTCTATTTGACTGCGTGTAACACCCTGGGCTGCAGCAATGCTTAAAGTTAAACTAAAGTTAATCATAAACGTAATCCACGTAAAAAGAACCCATACTAACATACTAATGTATTTGAAGGTATATCAAGTTATCCCTCTCAACTCCTCCCGCCCCGCTGTAAGCGCACAGCTCAGTCCCCGCGCTGCCACCAGCGGGTGATAAAACCTTCCAATAATGTACCCACTGATAGGGGGGAGGGGGTACCTGAGGAGAGAGGGGAAGTACTGGAGATAGCGGAGTATCGAGTAGGTCATGTACGGGTATTGCTTGTGCGTTAACAGCGTATAGATTACGTTTTCGGCAATAATTCACGATAAATTTGCTGGCAAATATCGCAATTCTGTCTTTTAATACTGTGTAGCTAGTGGATGCCCGTAGTTAAGGATAGTACATGCGTTAAAGAGGAACAAAAACAGTCAAACCAACAATATCACGTTCGCTTTCATTGGTATGATTAGAAAGTATATATTGTTATAAAAAATGTATTATTCTAGAACCATTATTTCGGAGGAGTGCGGTCAAGTGGTGGTGAAATAAGGACACCCACTCGACCTGCTATTGTCAACGCCAGGTGGCGCGAGTGGACATACAGCGGACATATACCACACACGTAGGTGGAAATATGTGCTCTATTATAACAAACTAGATAAAAATACAGTAGGGATGACTAGAGTTTAATATCTTAAGCTATTTAAATAAGAGATCCGTTTGGCATTAAACCCCAGCTTATATAGTTGGCTATAAACCGCGAGGAGTGAAGTGCCATAGACTGGTGGAGTGGCTGCAGCTGCATGTGGAGTAGTGCCACACATGCACCGCTAGATGGCGCGATACAACATGCCTCGGGGAAATGAGGTCGCATGGACCTCGTACTTGTTCGTGGTGGCTTGCAACAATATATACCATTAAATTTAAAAAATATATATGGTACAATTGCCACCTCCATTATGCACATTAAATTACTAAGGATCAAATAACTCACAAAAGTATACAGTTATACATGGTTAACACGTAAATGTAAGAAAAATTAAGGTTAATAATATGTAACATGACGCTTTTTTAAATACATATCTACTTAATTATTTCTACGAATAATTGCTTTCATTTTCGATCAATAATACAATTAGGTATTAGGCATCGGTATGTCACCACAATGTTCGGACAATCGTTTCACTCATACAAGGCAGACAATAAATTTTCTAAAGTATGACCTTTCCTTAAAAATCCAGAAAGCAGACTATAACTAGCAGTGAATCCTCACTATCTCGCCCATAACTTCCTTTGCAAACAAGCAGATCTGTCATCGGCGTATTAAAGCGCCCCAAGGTCGTCTATATCACCGTAACTGCGAGCCAAGTGGCAGTAAACGGTTAACGAGCGGCTTCAGATTACCCGCGTCTTTATAGCTTCACTACTAGATACAACTACTCTAGAAGCCAAGCGACAATTCTGGATGAAAATAGAACTAAAAAATTAAGCCAAGATAGATGAAATTAAATTCTCGTATGTTAACTGCTGCTAAGTGACGTTCACTCTACGCCACGAAAAGATACCGAGAGTAAAAACTAACCAAGTTTTTTTCACATTTCACTAAACAAGCTATCGTGTATACATATGTATGTCTTAAGTCTGTTTTGACATCCAACCAGAAAAATGAGGAGTGATACAAACACCAATTTCACAAAAAAACTATCATTTTCACCAATTTGCATGCAAAATCTATAAATCCGAAAACAAAAGTAGCGTATGTATCCGGCGTGGTTTGTGCCAACTCGCCACGGGTTTGAGTACTGGCCAACACAATTATTCTTATACTCCGTACAAAATGGTACGCCCAATTGAAGGCAGCACTTTTGCCACAAGGTTTATATCAAGACTTACAGCTTACTAACTTGAGTTAACTAAGAATAAAAAACATTTTTGTGTTAATTCACGTTCTAATCTACATTCACGCCAAATTTCATTAAAATCTGTCCAGCCGTTTGAGCATTAAGAAGTAACAAACAGGCCACGAAATTTTGCCTCGATTTATACTAGTAGGATCATATCCTAGTATCAACATTTTAGTTCCAATTGTACCCGCACGAAGATATATCAAACTACTTGAAATAGTTAGCAGTGACGTAGTGATGACGTCAGCGTGCTGTATATAGATGTGACGTCACTCATTGCGCGGGAGCATGTTCTTAAATACAAAAGTACAATTTGCAGTGCAGTGATTGGTTTAGTAATGTGACGTATGTTGATATTGTGTAAGTGCTTGTATATTTATATATGATTTCACGCATTCGTTTTTCTCGTTTTTTAAAAAAAAATAGCAGAGAAAAATTTAAAAAGACTGTTGCTTTGAAGGTACTTTGATAGTACTGCTAGTTCCAAATGTGTAAATTGTACAAAACATCACATGCTTTAAAATTTCACGTCTAAATTGAAACTAAACCGATCCCTGTAATAAATCTTAAACGTATAATAACAGTACATACTTGAAAATATACTGTTAAAAGTTGTAATTTTCGTTCAATCAAACATTAAACAAGCAAATAACAGAATAATCGAGTAACACCACAACAAAACATTCCGATGAATTGAGAACCTCCTTTTTTTAATTGGTTTTTTATTTCATTTTAAAATAGTAGACACAAAATATGTAGCACTCCTTTACTAGCAGCAGAGGTTAAAAGCCATCAATTCTACTCGATGAGGTCACAGACGATGCAAGTGTCCAGCCACATACATACACACATCATGCATGTACATATGTATGTATGTATGCATTGAGGGCGGGTACTGGCGCGTGAAAAAGTCAATTCCGCATACATTTCCATTTTTAATTAACTGGTTTGTTTGTGATGAGAGGTTTGTTATTGGCAGTTTGCAGTTGTACCTGCAATGAGAACAATATACGTGTGTTCTTTAAATTGGGTTTTTTATATACATAATATAAGGGCAATATGCTCAATTGCTTGTCAGAATAGAGGAAATATGTACATGTCCTGAAATAAATGTGCATCGGAAGAATTAAGAGAAATAATTTAATACGAGGACGACCATTAGTAGTATATTAAAAATATATTACTCCTTACTTAAAGAAAGTTTCAAAAATTAATCACTCTCAATGAATTTCTCGTAACTTACTTTTCTTGGCATGAAATAAACCAAATGTTACCTAAGGTACAACTTTGAGTCAAAATTTCAACCACAACTTTGTGAAGGTACGCCACAAAGTGCGTAAAGAAGGAAACAAATACTTAATGTTGGCAAAATTCGTTGCAAATAGAAACGTTTTGTTGAAACCATTAAAAGTTTCCAACAACAGAAATGGACACCGCAGCGGCCGCGGCGAGCAGATGCTAACTAAATATGGCTTCAGTTTGAAAGTTTGTTGGGAATAATTAAATATTCTTTTGATTTACGTTTAATGGTTTCAATCTAAAGAATTCAAAATAACTCATTCAACATTTTTTTTTAAACTCTGTATACTGTACAGGCAGGCATTTGACCACCAGGTCACCTGTAGCGACACTTTAGTTCAAAGTGGAGCATACCAGTGGAATGGAATTGACTCTCAATCGAGGCTGCCAACACAAACCTTATGACACTCGGCATTAGATTACATACATGCAATACCTAAAGTAGAAATGTATATTTACTCTAGTGTTGTGTATGTGGCTGTACAGTTTTACATCCAGTAATGAGATGTAGATGTGCGGCGGACATCATGCCGCTCTACACTCTCACACCTAGCGATGTGAGGATGGACACTGACAATTTAATAAGAAATATAGAAAGGTAACTTTTTAAAACCACCAACATACAAGACGGTAAAATGAATGAACTGCAAAAGGAGTCAGAAGTAGATATATAATAAATATGGTTAAAGTTCAAACCGTCCCGAGCCTCTGGCATGACCGAGCAACTGCTGTACCACGACGAACTGCCTTTTTGATTCGGGTCTTTATATGATAATGTCAACAAAACACAGCACACAGTTGTTTTTTTCTCAAGCAGATAAATGTATATAGAGACATTTCATCTTCTGTTCGATAGCTTCTTATTAATATCTTTTTCCAGTAAAGTTGCTTTCCTTCAGACACATTGAATTTAAAATAGTAATAGCTAAGTGTGGGCGGATGCCAATGTATTGAAATGACTCTGAATAGTTGAATACGTTTCGAGAATTACATTATCGAGCAACTTAGAATTTAGAAACTCTGAATGGTTCAATGCCAATATGGTGAGAATATTGCATTTTATTACGAAAGTGCTTATTTAAACTAAGTTATTTAAAGTGACCAATTGTTTTGTATTTTTTTCTGAAGATGAGCTGGTCGGTGGATTATTACTCGTAAATTTATGTTTTTTTAACACGTAAATAATATCATATGTAGTAATGTTATTTCGATCACTCAACATATATGCACCAAAGTACTTCAAGTCTCCAAATTCCTATGTCCAAGTTCTATACAACTAATACATTGGTTGGTGTGTTTGATGATTTGTTGTGCCTTATACTAAAGTAATAAGGCTCACATTTCCCAGTATTTCTTCATAGCTTGTAACAAGTTCAAGTGAGGTTCTTAGAGTTGTCCGTTGACGGACCAACTTTGCTCTTACGATATTAATGTTCGGTCACTCTTGGCTTGACTACAGCTTGTATGAAAAGAGTTTCCACTTCTTATTTGTTTTACATGCTCTTTTGGGGGGTCAGCATAGATGTATGAAGATTGCAGAGTGCACAAAAAATAAGAGCAAATAAAATTGGTTCCAAAGAGTTCAGGACTAAATATCAATCAATCAATCAATATAACTTTATTGTACACCAGAAAACAAAATACTAAAACAATTTACAATAAAATTACTTAACCTAGGTACATTGGGCGGCCTTATCGCGTAGAGCGATCTCTTCCAGGCATGATGAGGCATGGCATCTAAATATAACTTTCAAGGCCAATTTAAGTGGCTGAAAATAGCTACCTTCAATCTCGTGCCGTTGCTGCTTGGTATGACTCTTCACATGTAATGTACATACATTATATAAAAGATATTCACTGAAAACGTAATCACTTAAGAAAGAAAATAAAGTAATTGGCAATCTGAAACAGGTATTTGTGCCCGGAAAAGTAAAAGAGGATGTCGTCACCGCACGTAGTCGCTGATCCATCCAGTAGCGAGGTCTACTACTCGCAAGTACAACAAGTAACTCGATGCTCTGCTCGCGGCCACGCTTCGGAAGATAAAGCTCGATGGCAAAATATTCCGATATAAGGAGGTTACCTCAGTAATTAACAACTAAAACCAAGGAAGAGGAGCATATAGATAATAGAGTTAGGTTTTGTTTAATCTAATATCCCTGACAAAGCCAAGTTTTATTTTTGTAGTAAAAGTTGAATATAGAGTTTCTCGTAGAAAATATAGTGCTTTTTAAAATAAAATAGAGTAGTATATTACCTAGTTCGAGTTCTGCCTCGGCGTCCTCCGAGATGGTCTCCATGGCGCGCGCGCATGGTTCCCGCGCCCCGCGCCCCGCCCCCGCGCGCCGCGCGCACTCGCTGCACAGCGGTGCCCGCAACGCGCACGCACACCCTCACACACGCACACAGACACTGTACACTATGTGCTCTATTCGGTACACGTGCACTTCACATTCTCTAACACTTCATAGTGGATAGTTTGATGACACTCTGCTACAAGATACCACCACTATTAATACACTACAAATATTCTTTAGCTGATCTCACGTTTTAATAGTTAAGACAATTAGTCTTTAACTTAACGAAATTATAGGGAACATTTCGAATGAACAAACCTGTACTTATAAAATATTTTTAGACTATCGATTGATTATTGTCAAGTGAGCACGGCATATCTATCTAACACTTGTTCGAATATTGACAACAAACAAGGAAAATAAAATGTGCTTAGCTTCAATATAATATCAAATGTATATTTCAGTAGGTACGTGTGTTTGGTATTCCCGCTACTGTTACTTTTTAGGTCAATTGTAGATCGATAAAATAATTATTCCATCCTGAGGCGCGACCAAATTAAGCGTCTTTATTAGAGTGTTGGCCCGTTTAGAAACGTTTAACTTTCCTTCTTTCGCAGTTTTCCTCTAGTATTGACATTATCGTGTGTCCGTGAGCGTTAATTAGTTGCTAATGGCTTGTGACTGTGTGAGGACATGCGCCGAGATGTGTTTGACACGTTCTAACTACAATAACTACGTCTTTGGAAATATTATATTATGTTTGACAGGTTTTTGTGATGCTAAATGAGTTGAATATATAAATTTGAGATTAAGTAAACACATACCTATATATAGTCCGGTTTGGAGACTAGGTGATTGCATGTCATTATTAGGTATATTGATACACCTTCCTTGTTTAATTTTGCAAAAATAAAACCGTTTTAAATCATAATTACATCAGTTTTAATTTATGAATACAATTCTGTTTATATTATTGTGATGCACAAAACTTCCAAAACCCCCTCCCTAGCTCAAACACCCGTAGATTTTTTACAGCAAAAGTTCGCTACATCCAGCGAGCGTAAAACTTCACCCACATAAAATACGATGAATATATCGTAACAACTTGTTTATATCTACAACGCACTTTTATTTCATAGTTTTATCGCGTTTCCTTTCTTTACTGCTGTCATTTGCTGCGAACGAACTAATTCTAACAGTTTTGACAATATAGTATTTAGACGGCGCAAGGGAATGAATCAAAATACGCCGTAAGGTTAATAAATAACATGGGTTTGTTTTATAAAAAACTGAACTCTATGTATTAACACCACAAGACGTAATACATTTTTTTTTTTCAAATATTATGAATGCTATTGATCTATTGCTTTTTGTGAGTGATGAAACTAGGTACATGATTATAACATGGATAGTTACGGCTCTCTAAGTTATATCTCCTATGTAATTATCAAACGTCAACTGTGTACTGCGACAGTGGCGCCATCGCGACCTACTGGTGTCGGGGAATTCCCCACGGGCAGGAGAAAGGGGTCTTTAATTGTATGCTAAATAATAGGGAAAATAGACAAAAGGTTGCCCGTAAAAAATAGCATGAAAATGTATAGATCAATTTTTTTGTTAAAAGTACAGTTGAATATTTGGTATTGCTCTCAGTTTTAAAACATTTCATTCTTACATCTTTACAATTTTTTCATTAATTTACATCTTTACAATTTTTTCATTAATATCTTTAGAAGGACTACGATAAAAGTTGAATAGTAGTTTAAACTTTAGACTAACGTTGTACCGTTAATAGCATAAGAGAAAAAAAACACATTTGCTTCGAAAAAAAAATAGAAAACAATACCTACACTTGATTCCAAAAGTTCACACATTACGAAAGTCGGCTAAAAAGCGAGCACAAAGCTATATTTTCTCCTCTAAAAGATGAAGATTAACGGTGGAGGAAATATTACAAGTAATGGCCTCACAACAAACTTTCTTTAGTTCCGCCTAAATTGTATCTAATCGTACTTTTTCATTTTTCCGCCCTCGGGATTATCTTTATGGAAATTAGTTAAAGGGAAGTTTTTAATTTGCATAAATTACCATGATGGATATCGTTCATAGGCCCCAATATGGAATAATTTGATCCAAGAGTATCATATTAAGTGTGTTCTTATTACTCTTCATGAGTGTTCGATTTCACAACAAAACTTTTAACAATCACTGACCGAATACGTGAGGTAAACAAAGTGTACTCCTAGTTAAACACATCGATTTTATTTCACTTCGTAAACTATCATAAACAATTTTACACGAAACTATTTGGCGAAAACTATTTTCATAATATTCCAGATAGTCTCAGAGCAAACTTTATCCCAAATATCCGTGAAATTCACGTTTTATTATTTAGCTTGTTTGTAATATGTATGTAAGCCATACACGCGTGGTGCTGAAACTTTAATGAGATCGAACAGAAATAGACTATAATAACGAATTGCAGATCGATTGTGGCAGGGCGGGCGGAATGCTTGAGCAAATCGCGTCTTGGTCGGCCTGGTATTTATTATAATATTTTTTGTAAGTGTGTTTTTTAAAATTAAACTCAAATTTGTATATTAAATCTGTGATATTGAACTTATGCAAATATCAAGAATTTTTAAAATTATATTTTGTTCATAAAATAAGATAGTAATTAAAATATTATACATTTAAAACATATTATAAAACATAGCCTGTGCTATTATGTAATTCATAGCATAATTTCAAAATAATCTAAATATAGGTATATATAAAACTAAAAGGTGACTGACTCATATAGTGATCTATCAACGCACAGTCCAAACCACTGGACGGATTGGGCTGAAATTTGGAATGAAGGTAGATGTTATGACTTAGGCATTCGCTAAGAAAGTATTTTTGGAAATGCCACTTTTAAAGGGGTGAAAGATCCTCTAGGATGCAAATTTTACTTCTTAATGCGAGCGAAGCCGCGAGCACCCACTAGTCTTATATATTTCAAGATTTTCTTACATTTGAAACATTAGCTAGTCCATTCAATGTTTTTTTCTTTCATCCTAAAGCTTTTGAACCGATCAAGTTACCCGACACCACACCGCCAACACAGAATAAACAATAGTATCAGCTATCAATACATCACGTCTGTAGTTAATCTATTTCGTACCAAAACTCTCTCCCAAACAAACTATGCAGTAACTATGTAGTAAGTTTAAATAGATTTACAAAGAATGCTCCCATTTGATGCTCCAAGAGTTACCAAACCTCATTACTGGAGGCGCGGAACATAAATAGATACCTACATAATATATAAAACTAGCATTTGCCCGCGGCTTCGCACGAGTTATTACTTACATGCAAACCTTCCTATTGAATAACACTTTAAAAAAACAGCTTCAAAATACGCTCTGTAGTTTTTATCTGTAGTTTTATTGACTTAATCTTTGTAAATCTGATGGAATTGAAATTGTTAATAGATTCTTAGTGACCAAAATGTGATTTTTGCACACCAGAAATGGTAAGATGTAAGATACTATAAATGTTTTTGTACCATGATTCTCACTACATCTTTGCAAATAAATGAGTTTGAATTTGAAAAAGATCTAAATGTACATACATAGGGACTGGCGCGGAAAGTGACTTTGCTTTATACTATGTAATGATTATACACATACAAGGATGTGGGTTTGATTATATGTTTAATCTATTTCGATAGACGCAGATGGGCGCGAAGGGTTGTGATCTCAGAACATAACAGTGCCTTTACTGTTTCGATAAATTGAATACATGGCAGTAGTGCTTGCACGGAAGTGCTTTGCACATGGACAATAGGCTTGTTTTTCTATGTTTGGAATGTACATCCATTCTGCCACTAGCCAGTTAAAAAGTATGTTTTTAGATAGCCTTTTTGTTTAACAGAATGTTCGTTTAATTATTACTATATTTCTTATTAGGTCTACACAACTAATGTAACTACCTAATACAACGTATTTTTACCATTGGAAGTTAAAAACAAGTTACCTACATCTAATTCTGAAATATATTATTATATTAGAAAGAACGCATTCTATCCTCACTTTACCTCCTCGTATCTAAGAGCTAAACGATAACGTGACGACATTGCTTTTGATGTCATATTATTATCCTTATAACCCAGTAATGTATGAAAAATGAAAGCAAAATAACATTATATGTGAGTGTGTGTGTGTGTGAGTGGGCTTTGCTTCCATTACCTTAAGTAAGTAGTATATACTGAGTTACTGCTAACCAACGCATAACCTCTCAACGGTAGATATAGTAGATCAAAAGAAGCCACTTTTGTTCTACGATTTATAAAAAATAGAAAAAAATACAATCACCTGTTTTACAAAAAAAATATTTCGTCGCTTCCTATCATTTTTATATTTTGACCAATTTTTTTCGAGAATTTCTATAAGTCGAACAAGTATTGTAACATTTGATATACTAAAGCCACCCTTGAAATATAATGCGTTAGTTCGCAGTAGCCCTGTATAAGGAATACATTAGGTGATTGTTCTTGCATACTCGAGTCCCGCACACACTGGAATACAGGTCAAAATGCAGACATGTATGTACTAAGCTTTATTGGTGGTAAGAATTTTAATCACAATAATATGTGATGCATAGTTATTATTGCATTAAGAGCTGGTATGTAGGACTAAGCAGATAAATGACTTGCGTAGAAGAAATCAATCATTAGTTTGTAATAAAGAAATAAATCATAAGTATTGAACTTTAGAATTATCGAAACAGCTTAGAACTGTCTGACACAGCTTTAGATTAACTTGGTCATAACTCACCAGATGGTAAGCGATCGTTATGATCTAGGATGCAACGTGTATATCTATTATTAATTCCTTCGCGTTTCGCTTTGCTTTCCATTTCTTCTTCCTTTTCTTATCGAATGAGAGTGGCCAACTCTGGTGTCGAGAGTTTATGAAGCCGCCCTAAGGGCCTCTGACATGGCTTAACTGCTGCCGTACTAGACAAACTACAATTTAACGTGTCATCCGTCCCACGGAGGCGCCCAAAACGCCACTTTTTGGTCACCCATCCAAGGACGGACCGCGACGACCTTTGCGTGATTAGTAATCACATGCGACCAACTCCGCTAGCTGAGCTACGGCCACTTCACTTAAATAAGGAAAAATCAAAGTAACTAGCCTGAATAAGTTAATATGTTAATCTAGCCACTTAGCATAATGGCTGATCAGCAAATATCCTTGCAGATATGACTTATGGAATACTAGGTAATAGAACCTTATGTTGGCCAGGTTGCATCATTAAGGTGCATAAATACGTGCGTTGTATCGAGTCTGAGGAAATCAACTAAAATACTTAGGTATATTTGATAGTTTATGTAGGGTCTTT
Organism: Macaria notata; assembly: GCA_927399415.1. Lineage (NCBI taxonomy): Eukaryota > Metazoa > Arthropoda > Insecta > Lepidoptera > Geometridae > Macaria > Macaria notata. Next base: position 276,830 of record OV656742.1, read on the forward strand.
ATATCGACAAGTAATGCCTAAAATAATATATGGAGTTAAATTATGTATAAATGTTTTATTAAATTGAAAAATTGTCACGTGTGCAAGCAAGAATTTCAACTACATTAATGTTTCTAGAATATTTCGTAATAGTGCGATTCAGAGTTAATTAAAACGTGTCAACATTTTGTTAATTATTTCATTTTCATTTCGTGCGAGCTTTGCTCTCAGGTAAACAAATTACCGGAGTGAATAACTTTCTCAAAGCAATTAAAACGTGAAAAGCTTCAGAGCACGACTTTATGAGTTTTCTGAAGACCGCGCAATGCACCCCAAACTTATTTGATAACAACAACTGAAAATGTGAGAGCATTTATTCATGGTTTCTAATTGAGAGGCACTTTTTGATTTCATTATTTCAAACATAATTAAAATAATTCATAAAATCAGTTACGGGGAAGAATCATTTTGTTTGACGTGCCAACAGTAAAGAAAGCAATAGATACGTTATTTAAAACATGTTTTTATGTTTGTGAAAAGAATAAATTTATTTTTTTACTGGATAACTTTTGACATTGAATGTGACGACGGACAAGACAAATCGCAGCGCCTCTTTTCAAAAATGTGTTTGTTTTAATTGTACTAAGAAATTGCCCAATCTTACTTCGTAAATAATAGAGCGAGCTAAGAACCTTCTTTCGTTTTGAAAAACAGTTTCCAAAGGCGTCGTTTTCCTAGAGCTGACCAATATTTCTTTCAAAACCATTTGAAAGAGTTTTTTTTTAAATATCCGTCCCATGTTGGATGACAGATCCATCATCTAGCAATAATAGTGCAATAGAGGCTCAGATCAAAGGCGGGACGATGGCCCTGTTCATTCATTTTATTGGCCACTGTTGTGTGGTCGCGCGCTAATGTCCGCCGCGCGCCGAGCCATGGCCACTCGACTAGAGATCGATGTGAGATGTAGTGACAACACTGCAAGTGCTTGCGAGGACAATGCAATCAACATCTTGGTAGATGTAGTTTTATCTAATGAAGTTCCATTTATATGTGCAAATTTATTTCTATTTTTATTGTAAATGATGTGTGTTTATTAATTGCAATATATGTTATTGTATCCTTTTGCTATCTTAATTAGTATATAGTTAGATGATTAGAAACAAATTACTCGATATTTGAATATATATAGGTACCTATATTCTTAGAATGTATGTGGTATACACATAAACTGGAACCTTCAAAATGGTCAATGGAAATCATGATCAAAAATCAAAATATATTATAAATTTAGCTTATCTCTATACCTCCCTAAGGCGAATTGTTTATACTTGCACCTTTAAAAGTGTTTCATTTAATATTGGAATCGTTCGAGCCTCCAAGCTCGACAAATCCTTTAAGCTACTTTGGGCAAGTCTTCAATCACGTCATCCTTTTAAATCAAAGTCCTTACGTAGACGTTGACAGGCCGTTTTAGACCCCTCATCGGCCGAGTGACCCGCGATGGGTCGGGAATGACCCCTAAAAGGGGTCAAACTGTCAGGAAGGAGTGAGTGTTCCCAAGTCGTTAAGTACGACTCGACAAGTCATCGGCCTCGTTAATTTTTCGTCTGAAACTTATGAGGGGTTTTATTTCAGGAAGTGGCAGAAGGGGCTTAGCTGACTTACCAAGTAAGGACACGCCATTTACTCAGTTAGGGGGCTTATTTATGCAATATTATGGAGTTAATTTCATTAATGTCGATGAGTATTTTATTTTAAAGTAGGAAATATTTGGTGTCAAAGTTTTCAAAATCAAGTAAATAGATATAATTTGGCAGTAATTTGTTAGATTTAGTATTCAAGATTTGTATCGACGAGGCAGCCGAGGATTACGCAGGATGTACGTCATTATTATAATTACTGAAACTAAAACGAAGCTGTACTGTCAATAAAGTACTGTCTTACAATTTATACAAAGCTTCTTGTCAGATGCAGTACAGGAAGTGACTAATATAAATTTTAATGGGTAATTATGATTTTGAGTGGTATTTATAATTCTTCACGCGAATAATTTACTTATGCAGCAATCTCATACTCAAAGCACTTTTAGACTCGTTTGTCATCCAAAACACAAACACTATAATTCATATCCAATCACATATGTTTCCGTAATATCATCGCGAGAATGTGAAAGTGTCGCGGGAGAGACGTCCGCTCGCGGCGACTTCCACCACAGCACTGAGAAAATCACCACGTGCTAGAAAAATATTCACCGATATCACACTGAAGACTTTCACTCTGCATGCGAAAATCAACCATAGCTATAAAGCTATAGATATCAGTGTTGAGTGGCACCTGCAGCATAATATAATTGAGCCTTCCCAAAAGTTGAAATCGCTTTTTGAACCGTAAAATGAAGGTCTGAAAGTCGTTTATAGAATGGCATAATTTGAAGGGCTTTCGAATATGGTAAACTTGACTTGGAAGTTTTCCCGCCGAGCAATTTGGGATCCTGCGTTTGCGAATATGTATTATGATATCCGCTGAGCTGGGAGGTGTCCTTTATGTCATACGCAGCAAAGACCGAATTTGAATAGCAAATTATGGGGAAAATTTATTAGCAGCGGCAGAGCAAACTTTGTTTAAGAGTGAGACAGGTAAATGAAGTGAAAATATTCACGTATGATGAATGGTGGAGGAAAAACAATTGTTTTGGATAAAAAATAAGAGAAATTTCGTGCGATCGCAGCTATATTTTAAGATAAGAGGGTCGCATAATTTGGGGGTGTTTAGGGCGCGTCAGCGTGTTTTATGGAACAAAGTATTTTTATTGCGGAACGAACAAAGCCTTTCATGTCAGCGACTGAGGCCGGCAGTCCTCTAACAGCGTTACAATGGCATCCTCAAGGTAATCACAACTATTACATACTAAAATAGAAATGATGTAACATTGCATGAATGAATAGGTACTGCTAGATGCATAGAGACCGTCTATTTCTTATTAATTGAAAGCCAATTGACTGAATCGAGTTTGATAACCTCATAATAGTGATAGGAATTGTCTCATCACGAAAAACAGAACTTACTTTATATATTTATTGAGCAAGTTTATCGCTCAGGTTGTTACCATCACGCTAATTATGGTCAAGCGCAAATCAAGTACATTATAAATTATCGAATACATACGTTAATATTGAGTATGAGCTAGTCACATGGCAAAGATACTTAGATGTTTTAACAGGAAGATGGAGAAATAAAAGAATGTGTTTTATTGGTACGAAGAGTAGGCCGTTCGGAGATTGATAAAAAGAAAACAGTAAATAAATAGTGTAGGCGCGAATAAAACAGAAAGCAATCCCGGGGCGGGAGATATAACATATTCAATATGTACTATATATACACACAGGCTGGCGGTGAGCGGAGCTACTTCACACGACAAACGAGTAAACAAGTTGGTGAGCTATTTCAAATTTCAATTATTCCTTATTACTACGGTGCAATCTTATGTGCGTACTTTTTTTAACTTGTTATATAACAAAAATGTAGAAATAGAGCATTATGTTTGTAATTTTAAACTAAACCATTATTTAATTCATAGCCATATTTTTAATATCATAAATAAATCTAAAAAATCTTAATTTTTTGCAGCATTTGTTTTTTCATGTAGTGCGTAATACCTAAGATTCCTAAATAACTGGAACCAATAAAATTATCAATTCATGTTCTATACATTTTTGCTTCGATACTTAACCTTAATACTTATAAATCCAGGTGTACCTGGATTTATAAGTAGATACCGGAAATTACTTGAAACAATCCAGCTCTACAAACTCCGTGTCCGTATGTCTCCATACAAAAATACCCGAGCATGTTTACTGGCGTTCTGTTTTACCGTTCAATAAAATATGTTTATGATCGAGCGAGCGAACTACTTTCGACCTGTAACGTTCAACTAAATTATCTACATATACTTGTTAGATCATCAACTCTGTGTGCCGTGTGTTGCCAGGGCATGATTAATTGTGGTTTATAATGTCGTTACTAATTCAATCAGTTTCTGAGTCAATACTGTATTATGAGAGATAAATAGTAACTTGAATAAACATATTTTAAAACGTAAGCATAATTCACGGCATCAAATCCTGCCATAAAATACATATATACAATATATATTCTTTTCCCCACTTAAATCTCAATCTCTAACAATATATACGGTAAAGTATAGATTCGCTATCGAACGGTATCGATGTGGATCTATTCCGGGCGAGGTCGGGAGGTGTAAACAATGCGCGAGTGTCGGCAGGTGCCCTGCGAAGTATGCCTGCTCTAGAGTGCGGCGGCGGGACTAGAACGGAAGCCGTTACTGCAGAGAAAGCGAGCTGGGAAAACTTGCATTGTATAACTCATACTATTTGAGTATTTGCAAACAAACAATGTTAAACCACTGGAGGCTGTTTGCAGCAACTTGCATTATTTTGGGATAAAACGTAAAATAATTGTCTGAGTGTTGTTTGAATTATGAACATTTCCAATTGAGTGGAATTGAGAACCTCCTCCTTTTGTGAAATCGGTTATAAATAAAAAGGCGATGCTTACAATGTCCAATATATTTTAGTTTACAGAGGCTCCTTAAAAATATTAATATGTAAAGAGTAATTTAAGTTAACACAAGCGGCCAACAAAATATAAACCAAGTTTGTGAAAAGATACATTAAATAAATTAACTAACGGATAATGAAAAATAAAACAAATATACGATAAAGTTAATCGAAATAAAAGCATAATAAATATAAATCCCCAATGAAAAATGTAAATCCTTTAATACTCGATTAGACTGAATTTCGTTAAAACGTTTCGTCCATTTACATTTGAAGGGCACCTGCAAGTACCTCCCGAGAAGGTACCGAGTGAACCCACAATATGTCCCCAATGTTTTTATCCATTTACGTATGCCATATTTTAGTATAACATTTCCATACTAAATCTGTTTAACATGGAAAAGGGCCGCGGAGACCACAACATAGATCAATGAGTGTTTGACTTTGTGTCTGTTTGGACTTTAGCATACTGTAGTAAAAAGTGGATCCTGTTTATTGCTCTTAAAATATTTGAATTGTTAATAATCCTGCGCAAAAAGAACAATTCGGATAAAAGTATTTGTTTAAACCGATGGAATCGCTTAAAATTGTAGAAATGTAAGTAGTCACATTTGATAGGTACCATTGGGATCGAATCGGAATAAAATTTAAATTGGAAATGACAACGACATGAAAAACTACAGAGAATAGAAGCACAAGAAATTGAATTGAGTATTTGAATCTGTTTGAAATTCTAGCTTATGCTTATTTTATTAAAATTCTTCGCATACAAAAGTATAGGTACAATTATAACTTATTTAATATTATTACAAACCTGCCTGTAAGATTATTAAGTAATGTGTGTAATAAAACAAGTATGAATCGAACCTGATTAAAATCGTCATGATGTAATTACAACTTCCGCATCACACTAAATATTGGACTTGAAACCCCAGAGCTTCACTGCACTGTAGTCATAAAAAATACATTTTGAGTTTCAGTAAAATCATCGAACGACAAAGTAGTGCATTTACACTACTGGTTAGCGGCAAAATAAATGCCACAGGTAAAATATTCCCCCAAATAACTGCTAGCCTTTATCTAGTACTCATGACACAAGCGTTTGCTTAGAGCTAGATGGCGCTGTCTGAATTGTCCCGGCATATTTGTTTATTTTACCTTCTATAGCGTAATATAAGTACCACTACTAAGCCTTGACATTATGCTCCACGAGGCAGGCGTAGAAGTACACATGTACGAGGTAGAACATGCAGTTGACGAGCGTGAATAATGTATCTTTCCACTCACTGGTTGTGTATCCGTAGTCATCCTCCTGCTCGGGGTCAGCCTCCTTCTCCTCTTTACTGCGCTTCACTGCTCCGGCGGAGGCGCGGTCGATCTGTAACACATGTTAATCACCGTTACAACAAACTTATGCAGAATATAAAATTAAATGTAAGTTCGTTTGAGAGTGGCCGGCTCTGGTTTCAAAGTTTTCAAACGGCCCTTAGGGCCTCTGACATGGCTTAACGACTGTCGTGCTGTGACAAAAAGCATAATATTGCATTCACAACATGCATATTATTAAACTGAAAGCTCATACAGAGATAAACCTTCATTGTTATATTCTAAAGTGTGTCTCTCACTATTATCTTTATAATAACTTGTAAAAACTGTGTAAGAAAAACAGACAAACTTTTTCTTCAAAAACAATGTGTAATGATATCTCCAAAGGCAGTCCTAGTGACGCGAAATATATAATTATAACCATATAATATATCGGTACTTCCGAGGTTAATCTAATATGTATGTATACTTTAACCCCAATCATGCTAAAATTGTGAGGCCCTAGAGAGTGAAATTTTGCTACCGAGGTGGTTTCGGAGCTTCCATTTCATGGTACTGCACATTATTATAACCTTGAGAAAAATGTAAAAACCTTCGATACCTTGCGGAAATATTAATATTTTTACTTTACTATAAATTCGTCTCATTAGCTTTCGTACTAATTTTAAGATATAATCAAATTTCGTACAATATCGTGATATCTAATGGTCTACTGATTCTGTGTCACTTATTTTAGAGTCTTACAAGTGATAAAAGTTCTATCAATATTATACAATCATGTACACGTATTGCTGTGTAAAGTCCCTCACCTCCACTCCCTTATCGGAGTAAGTCCTCCCCTGCAGCTCCCGCTCGTCCTCTTCGTCCGAGCTCTCGGAGTCGCTGTAAACTGGCTTGGGCTCCGCTGCCGGCTCGGGCTCCGCAACAGGCTCGGCCGCGGGCTCCGCCCCGTCACTCTCCTGCGGTGGGTCTGGTTCGGATGTCACTGTTATCTGTGGAAGTGATAAAATGGATTTTAACTAATGCAATATATGTTTATGTATAAATACAGTTCTGATGTTACGAGCCGATGTAATAAGTTATACATTTTTCATCGTATTTAAGAGATTCGCTTATGTCTATAGAGCCATTCTCGGTGTTCTATAATAATAATGAAAATACCGTAATCTCATGCTGCGGTGTTTTGTGCACAGCGGGCGCGGGCGACTTCTTCGCGGCCGCCGGAGACGCCGTCGGGGGAGACGCTTCCACGTCTGATGAGTCTGTGTTCTGCAAACAGAGACACATGATATGATAACATGTGAGTTCTCATGTTATTCTGCTATGTTGTAAAGATCACAGTTTCTATATCGAGAACTGCAACGACAGTGGGTTCTTGAATTTGTGAATATGTCTGTAATATTCACGAATAAATCGATTTTTTCACGAATAATTCGAATTAGCCGAAATGAAAAAAAGCATATAAACGATTTATTTGACTGGTCTCGCTGTCAGTATTACGACGTCATTTGCAAACCCAAGTAACGCCACTTTCCTCTAGGAGCAGATAAAATTATTGAGTCTATTGATCTCCTTGTATATCTATTTATCCAGAATATTATAAGACATGCAAGTGCCCTCACCCAGGAGAGCAGGCTCTGCACGGTGAGGGTGACGGTGTCCCCGGCCGCCTTGATGAGCTCCACGCAGCGCTCGTGCGGGGCGGAGCGCACGCACGACCCGCCCACCTCCAGGATACGGTCGCCAGTCTGCGGGAGAATAACATTATTAGCTCGCTGTTCTTAGCCAAATGGAGTGGGCAAATGGCGGTGGACTATATACTATGGACAAGGTCTGGACGCACCTGGCGTGTGAAGATCTTATACTCAGCAGTAGGAGACTTGAATTGTGTTGGTGTAACAGGAGTCCAACAACCACCCAAAATATGGAGTTGATACCTGCAGCTCCCCGCACCGGCCGGCGGGGCTGTCCGGGACCACGTTCTTGATGAAGATGCCGAAGATGGCCTTCTCCTCACCCTCCTCGCCCTCGCGGTTAGAGATTATATCCACCTGAAAACATGATTATTCATGTACTATTTGACAAAGGCTTATATAAGATGGCGAAGATTCTTAAAAAGAAATATCACCGTGGTCATGGTCATACGGTAAAATATGCGGGGGAGTGAAAAGCATCAGCATTGAGGAACAAGTCGCGAAGAGGGAGGATATGTCCTAGAATAAAGATGTATGCAGGGGAGTGACAAACCTCAGGATTGAGGAAGACGATGCGAGGAGGGGGATGTGTCCTAGAATAAAGATATACTTAATATTATTAGTTAGTGTGTACCTTCCCCCCGACGATGCTGGCCCCGAGCGGCGCCCCGAGGCTGCGCCGCAGCGTGACCTGGCGGGGCGGGCCCCAGCGCTGCGCCCCCGCGCGCGCCTCGCGCCGCTCCGACGACACCGTCACCGTCATGCTGCTCGGCACGCAACTGCAGCACACATGGTACAGCATTAGGACACTGAGCATGGATGGGTACTCTTTAATGGACTGATATATATGTATCCTTGAATATTATTTTAACGATATTTACGTATATGCAACATATAGGTAAATAATACATTGGTTACCAATGTCACCAGCCCTATCCATGGTTTCTTCTAAATAAATTAGTTAGATTCTGGATTGAGAACGTCAATGTTGTTTAAATTGTTATTAGATATAATAGGAGTGTTAGGTACTAATCGTAACTGTGCACTACACACTAACAATCCTACATACTCTTCCTGTTAAATAATAAAAACCTTTATAGAGATACATACATCCACTCTCCATAGGGTCAGAGTTGGTTTCACACCGTGTATTGTGTTATGCAACAAGTTCAATTGGATAAGTGTTTCTGCTAGCGGGGGCTGACTCACGTATACTCACAGGACAGGGCAAACGCACTCTGATCTAAAAAGTTTTTTTTTTGTAAAAGTTATCGCATTTTTTTACAAATAAGTATTTGAGATCTTTCTTGGTTCCCGAATCATGATATATCAGGTATAAACTACGCAGGACTACATACTCGTTTAATAAATAGCGTGAGAAAACACGAGTAGAAACCAAACAATGATATTTTTTTAGATCTATAGAAAATGTGACAAGTTAATAACAAATGATTACTGCTAAACGGTATCGTGATTGTACACACAATACACGTGCTTTCATACTACCAACTATAATTGTCTGAAAAGTTTTACTCCTGTATAAACCGGTTTAAAAATGAACACATAATTAGACTATGTATAGATTGAATAGTAGCACTCCTTTTATAAGAATAGATCAGGAATTCCAACAAGGGTGTGACAATCTATACATAATGATAAAGCTGAAGAGGGTCGAAAGTCTGAACATCAAAGATATTAAAAAAAATTTTTGAGATGCTCCGAATTAAAAGCAAAACACCAGTTCCAGCAATTTCTAGAAGTTTTGTCTGTTCTTCTGTTTCTTTGTTTATCTGTGTCTCTGTTTATTTAAGCGCCCATTACGCAAAAACATCATGATATTCGGTATGTAGGTAGTATGACGTCTTAGAAGTGTCATAGGCTACTTTGTATCATGAAATAATACGAGAAAAGCCGCGGGCGTCTATTTTTTTAATTTTAAAGCTACATAAACTTTCAAACAAAGCTCTTTAATTAGCAAAACCGAAACAATATTCATTAGTATTATTTCCAGGTCTGGCTATTCTCCACGCACCTATAACTCTGCCCAGCTGTCACCTGGAAGTGGTCCCGAGAGACCACGACTCTCGGGGGATGGTCTACTACCGACCACTTAGTGTTTAATTCATTTACATCGACACACCCGCCAGGTGCCAAGTGGAAACAAATGGATTGTAAAGTATGACGTTATTTAGTGTGTTTGATATGCTGTTCAACTGTTTTGGAGACTATTTATTTCGCACCTTTATTAAAGTTGTAACTATTAAGTAAGGTACATACGAGTTTATTACGAGTATATCGTACGTATGTAGAGACGTTTGGTTTCAAGTTCATATCATAAATAACAAATTAGATTCGACAAAATCTTAACCCGTTGAAGCCTGAAAAAATGTTTTAACTTACTATGGCCTTATGAAAGTTTTGTCTCAATGGTAACAATTATTAGGAAAAAACTATCCAATGGACAATAACATATTCTATGTAAGTGTTACGACACTAAGTATATATGATCAAACATTTGGCAGTGTCCCTCACAGATGCGGGATCCTTTCATGGCTATTTCCATTTACTTTCAGTCGCCTTAGATCAAACGACACTTCATCCAAACATATCATCTCCACGTAGGTGTATAGCATGCAGTTCCAATATGCAGTCAGTGGTCCATGACTGATCTGACAGCGGTGCCACTCTGATGCACGCGAGCTGTATACCTACTTGGGTAGAGGACAGATGCATAATATGTACTCATCCACACATATAATATGTCTACTGGTGTATGGTATATGATAGTTTGTATACAAACTTTCAAAAGGAGTACTCTTGTGAATAGAATAGATAAAAAAAATAAGTGTCAGCTACTCGTATGTGTGTACATATGTACGGATAGATATGTAAGCTGCTGCTGCCACGCAATCGATGTTTGCACCGTGACGCGCCCGGCGGTGTTACACATTTGTTTACATTTCGTTCAATGAATTTAATTAGTAACGTTCCCTAAAGACCAACACGTAGCCCAAACTCAAAATATTTATAGTGTTTGTACGCGTTTTAACAAATAACTTTCTCTGAATACCAATTTTTAAAACTAAATTAATTTCAATGCGTGCTTTCCTAATTTAATATTAATTGAAAGAAACTTTTGTTCGCGACAGTGATGTGAAAATACGGTAGTATCACTAGAATTAGCTGTTAAATTAAGCAGAAAATTTGATTAGCTGATGCGCCCGGATGCATTTGCTAATCTTCATCAAACATTTTCATATTTGACCAAACTAGAACCTGTATCTAATGTAGTAAAGAAATGAATTAGTATCATAGTTTGAAATCTAGAACTTAACAAATGTGTTTTCGAACCATCAAGTTTTATTTTGCTGCTTATATTAATGATAAACATTGACAAAAGGTCATTACTATCAACAAGTCAACAGTTCTTTATGTTAAGTACTTAGTATATAGCATTAACCAAGAAATCGAACGAATGATGGTAGCTAACAGCAGCCGTTACCTCGTATCAGCCTCCCCCGGGGTGGTTGGAAAACTCTCACTACTAAACTAAACCTTTCTCATAAAAGAAGAGAATTCGGGGTAAAAGCCACACTCCCATTAAACGAAGACTACAAAACTCAATTAGCACATAATCTAATTAGAAACACTCACCGTTTTCAATCACACAGCACCATATCACCACAAAACTGTTATTGTATCCCTTCCCTATACTATTCACAACTGCTATAAATTTGACAGCAACTTTTCAAGGCTTGAATTAAATCTGCTGCTCGTTGATAACCGTAAAGTTGTTTAGCAGCTTTGAGAATCAGTAACAGAGTTTATAATCGTATTGTCGTCGCGTGTCGTTTGACTTGAAGTACTGAACGCAATGGCACTTCGAGGTCGGTTACCATAACTCAATTATGGGTATTAGCAATTTTCTGATAGTGATGCGGTAGTGCGGGGAGTGATTAGTCGATATCGATATCTTTAACACATACTGCTCTACTTTAAGTAACATATTTAGTTTAGTTAGTAAATCTTGATGGCTAACATACATATATTAGCAGGACAATTTAGTTGTAGTTTTACACTGATGGATTTTCAAACACAATAGATAGGTCTTACTACATAACGTTAATTTAAAGAAACTAAAAACATGAATTCCCCACGTATCATTCTTGAGATACATCTCTCAGATGTGAAATGATCCGTGACGGAACAAAACTGCCCAGTGAGGCATAACGACTGCTTTTGCTGCTATACCAAAGAAATAATTTATGATTATGGCAAAATACATACACTATATAGGTACTTATATTAACACATTGAAAGCTCCCTAGTTCCATCCTCGTACAGCTGCACTACTTTGTACCAGTACCAGAGTGGACAAATGCCTGACTGGACAATATAAAAGAAGGTTTTCAACAGAATATAGATATGCATATGTAAGGCCACATCTAGTCGATAGTGTTTAGAGACATCACTATCCAACTGTTTTCTATAATCCGTCGTAAGCCTGCCAGAGGGCGACCAATCGTATTCCACGTTCACTTTACATACAAATGTATTCATTCTGATTCAATAGTTTACTTACATAGTTTTTATGTTAACTCTGTTAACATAAAAAAATATTTCAAGTACATATCAGTACATACGAACTAAGCTACATTTACGTGTATGAAAGAATAAGAAAACAATGTGAATACTTCCCTTTAACCAAGATAAAAGTCAATCAACAAAATCTATCATCAGAATCTACTTTTAAAAGCATATCTGTTGGTTACCACTGCCACTGTATCGCATGTTCAATTTAGATATTAACATATGACAGTTCCTGCCTCCACCGCATACATTAGATGAGCTCCCTCATTAGCCTAATACAGCTTATGATAAGTTCCAATAAAGGATGCATGGCGCCCGAGGGAAGTTGCGGCTCGATTATATCGGCCCGGCGGGAGCCACTCGGGGAAATTGGATGGATGACCTGCATTTAGGCAGGCTTAGGTAAGGCTAGAAAACACTGGACCGGTCTATTGATATGGAAGGATTTTTTGGGTATAGACACAAAGAAAGCATAGAATTTTCCATTACAACTAGGTATTTGAGTTTTCAGTCCTTCAGAAACGACGACGTTTGCACAAAGCATACGATCCTCAAATGTTGAGCAAGTCTTATCAGTCCTTGAATTACACTAGCTGGTATTAAATTTATGATGTCAGTTTGTATCGTTGGTATTTATTTTAAACTTTTGTTTAAAATAAATACCAACGATTAAAACTCAACTCGAACTTATGTAATTCCCTCGTAAGTAGACCAAACAATAATTACTTCTTATTCTTACATACTAATATTTATTACTTTTGTTATGTTAGCGTAGTACGGCCCACATTAAATAGGAAACTCAGCTCTATACTAGTTTTATAGGCTGTGATATTTAATGATTTTTATCAATTCAAACTAGCTCATTTTGGTCAATATTTTACGAGAAAATAATGTTCACGAGATAAGTTTCAGCTCTTTTTTTATAAAAACATAACCGTCTCATAACAATACTCTTGAACTTCAAAAGTTAATATTAAAATTATATTGTTTGCATTTCAAACGCCACTAATTCCATTAAAACTGCGCCTTATTCTCGTTTCTTAGAGTTTATATTTCTTTGACTAAAACTAATCGTGTAAAGGCCAACATAAATCAAGTTAAATAGAACTCTATGCCACATTGTATAAAGATGTTTTTTGTTGTGAATGGCATATGATTATTTAAACAGATATAGCAAAGACGTCCTCAGTCATTTGTAGGGGTTCCTCCATCGCATTATTGCGTGCCGTTTACAGGAAATATGTGCTTTGAAAATGGTTCTATTTACCAGAACACGTAAATGCCTATTATAACGTAGCAATTAAACAATTACAGATCATTCACTCATTTCTGTGGCGTTTAAACTGTTTGACAAAGGATTTTTTATGAGGAAATTTATATGGTTCAAAATCTGACGTAAATATTAACGCCAAACTAGTCACTTATAAACTGATAGGCCTGTCACTTGCGCCTACTGTTTACAACCAAGACTGTCAGTTCATTCTAATAAATCAGAGTAAGCCAGTTTATAAAAAAGCCACGTAAATGCGTATAATAAGAAATATAAAACTAACCTGGGTCGCCTAGAAGGCAGGACGAACTTGAGCGGTCCGGCCGACTTCCTCCTGCCCTTCTCTACCGGCACCATGAGGAGGTCCTCCTCCTCTGTCTCGGAGGTGCTCTCGAGGTGGACGAGCGCGGGGGCCGACCCGCGCCGGCAGGGGACCAGCTTGGGCACCTCCAGCATGTCCCGGATCACCTCGCAGTATTTACACGCGCTGGCCTCAGCTATGTACGCCTTGGTGATCGCGTACGCGTAGTTCTCCAAGAAACACTTGTGGCAACCAGGATAGTTCTCCAGATCTGTTGACTCTTCACTCGGCTCCTGCTTTTTCAAGTGTAACTTCTTCTCCATAACAGCGATGTTGGACTGGAGGATCTTCTTCTGCTCCTCTTTGTGCTTCCGTTCTTCTTCTTTCAGTTTTTGTTGACGGATCTCCTTCAGACACTCAGCTTGGTCGTTGTAATATTCTACGCATTGTATGCTTTTTGGTGGTTTCGTTGCTTTTTCTGATTTGGTTTTGTCTTTTATTTCTTTTGAATATTTCGGGTCTTTAGGAACTTTGGTTGGTTTCGTGTCTTTTATCGCTTTAGGTGACTTGGTGTCTTTTGTGTTCAACTTGTCAGGTCTATCTACCTTGTCAGGAGTGCGCTTCTTCTTAGTGACGTTCACGTTGATGGGTTCTATCCGCAAAGACTGCATCTGTTTGATGATGTGCTCCTGTACGTACGGGTAGTGCGGTACTTCCTCGGGACTGTCGTCTGGCTCGTTGTTGTAGCCAAACTCAGATTTAATTTGTTTATCTTCGCCTTTGATGTCGATTTTATCGCCGTTTTTGAGAGACGGCGAGTCTTCTTCTAAACAAGTTTCGTAACCGTCTATTTCGTGATCTATATACAGTAGGTTCTTATCCTCGTGGACGGGTTTAATACACTCGTTGAAGTTGACAGTGACGTCATTGGTCGGCGTATTCAAGCACTCCTTCCAACTTTCATCGCTTTTAACTTTTTCTAAGCTAGTTTTTTCGTCATTTGGTTCACCTTTCCAGTACTTATCAAAACTAATTCGTTCTAAACCGGTCGGAGTGACTGCGAAGACCATTTCGTCGGATGTTGATATATCTTTGCTCTGCTGTTTTATGAGGTCACCTTTTTCGATTTTGTTTCTCGTGTCTGGCAGTTCCCGTGGTGTTGTTAGAATGTCGTCCTCTGTGATGGTCATGTCATCGTCGTGTTCGTCAAGTGAGTCTGATTTGGAGGACTTTCTCTCGTTGATTCCGTTAATTTTGCTGATTTGGTTGGTTTTGTTGCAGTCGTCGAGGCTGAGGTCTGCGAGCGCGGAGAGGTCGTCCTTGAGTGAGGGCTCCTCCGGCTCGAGGCAGAGACGCACCACCTCGAGCCCCTCGCCGTACTCCTGCAGGCACTCGTGGAACGAGTCCATGCCGGTGTGCTCGTCCGACGCCAGCGAGTTCACACATTCCTGCGGGATCACAACAAATATAATACAGTTTTTGTTATAAGATAACATTTTGTTGTTATTTTTATTTAATAGAAACTATTGTGTCGGCAACCAAATCATATTTTAACTTTGCATATGAGTGTACTTCAATATATTCGTTCAGATACACAAACGTACATTAGGTACACCAATCAATTATATAGGTCTAAAATAATATCAGCAGGTAAGAAAACGCCGAGATATTGTTTGTTTTTATTGCAACACACATTATAACAAGCGCTCAACATTTAACACAGACTTCTTAAAGCTGGACATCGACACTATTCTAGTTCTAACAACAATTCCTTACGACATAGTACGTGTATAACTTTACCTAGGTATTGTATGGCGATACAGTTAAGCTTGCTGCAGTGACGTAACTCTTTACAAACTCTTTTAAAAAATGAGCCTGATAAGAAATCTATTTAAATATTTGATGTATGGTTAATGTCTTTACGTCGTTAATGTTAAGGTCTTTTACAACGTTAATATTTCATGGTAATTGTTTTACTTATTACTTTAATACGCAAATTCGAAACACATAAAATACACATCTCAATAAAATTAATAAAAATGTGAACAACTTCGTCACTGGATTTGCATACGATTTCTTATCACTTACAATGCTATAAAATATGGCGTATCATTTTAACTAATTAATTTAATACAAATCACAAGCATCCATTTCCATCAACATCCCATTATATCAAATGCCATTTCAATGTTCTTGACAGTCTTTATTCATAACGTCTTACTTATAAACGAATCATAATCATAATCAAAATATTTATTTATTCATAAAATACGTCATATTATTTATCAATCGAATCAACGATATGCATCTTTTTCACACACATCTATTTTTGAAAACGAGTGAAAGAGACATAACACAGATGTTACTAATACGCGTTAATCCATGTCTATAAGTAACACGGTCATTGCTTACACAAAACAACACGAGGTACGCTCCTTTAGCAACTAGGTCTAAACATTATAAGTACTTATAACTATGATATGTTAAAGGATACCTGTATATGGAATTTATATAATTTTCAAATTTGTAACAGTTTTTGTTTGTTTGCAAAATGCATCTTTATAGGTAATACTCACTTATAGATCATTTTAATGATAGACAAATGTCAAAGTTATAAAATATTTCATTACGCAAATTAATGGACAATTTTAACTTGAATAGTATATAATGTTAAATTTCTCTCATTTAATAACTCTCATTCAGCTATAACTCTATTATTAAGCTATTTGCACTTAGTTTTGTAAAATGGCTGCTTTGTTATAAGCAATTTATAAATTTTGTAAATAATGAGTTAATCTATCACATTTATTAAATTGACTACAACACTTTGCACTAGATATTTTTGGCTCGTAGACGAAGACAACACTCGACCAAGACTTGTTTTTTAAACAATTTAGTCAAAGTCTGGACGATTTTATCTCATCAGCATTTCAGAATTGTACAAATCTACTTTCCTCTACACAACCTCAATAAATAGACATCAATATCTAAGTTTTCTATTTAAATGTAAGCTTATTATATTTCGCTTTTGCCATCGTTTTGGTATAAAATAAATATTTATTTTTAAGATTTGTAAAATGGACGAAATAAATTGATATTTACTATCGCAATATTATTGCCTCCTTTCAAAACTTTGATTATTTATTTAGTAAACATTTCATTTTATATATTATTAAAAGAAAAAAGGACTTGGGACATAATAGCGCTATAAATTACAACTACAAATTTAATACAGTATAAAAGTGCTTTAGAAAGTTTCTAAGAAGTGGGATTTAGAAAAAGCTGGATAAAGATCTAATAGGTAACTAGGAAAAGTTACTAATAATTTGTTAAGAAAATCATTGATACAAATGATCTATGCTCGTGATTGATTTATATTTGGAACCATATCTGACATTCAAACAGCGTTTGAATGAACAGTATAAAATATTAGATAATAAACACAATATTTTAAATTTAATAATTACGAAACCGACTACCTATACATTTTCAGAAGGTCCTTTGAGACAATACAAAGGTAAATCAGGCTTTTATCGGCATAAGGTCTGAAAAAAATAACTGAATTTACCTAGCCTGGCCTAGATGGCGCTGTGAATATATTATTAATCTTTTCTCAAATGATCTCTTTCCTATCATCATTGGGGCCACATTCGGTCGGTACGTCCATCGTGATCGAGCACCGGAGGCCGACTGCGTGTCATTTCATAGAGATCTCTGCCTTGATCTTGGGCGGGGGGCGGAAGTGGGGCGGAGGGGGCATGGCGGCCAGCACTTCAGGCGAGCACTGCAGCTGCAGCTGCATGATGTCGCGGTGCAGGGACATGATGAGGCGGAGCAGCTTCGTGAAGTACTCCAGCTTCTGGGGACGAGAGGAAACTTGTCAGAATCATTAACAATATATGACTCATTGATGTAATACAACTAAACCTCAAGTAGTGTAATAAAATTATTAAATTGTTAGTCTAATTTTTCATTATTTTTTTGTTAGCCTATACTAATTTGATAATAATTCTAAAATAATTTATCAATTATTTATTTATTCTATACATAATTTACTCCTAATTTCTTATATATTTCTATTTTGTATCTGGTACTTAAGCATTTTACGAATCTTAAACAAGCATGCAATGTTTGTATTGTACACTAAAGGGAAATCAACTTTGGTGTAAGTAATATAGTTTTGTAAATTAGTGCTTTAAATTTAGAAAAAGAAACGAAGAATTCTTAGAGCGGTAATTAATTCCCTTTACTGTACAAAATTTTGTAAGATATTTTTGATTTATATGAAATGCATGCATATTTATTATAAAATATAGACAATAATACTGCTCTAAGCATATTTAAGCTAAAATAAATTGAACTTGACTTACTTTATTATATTCCCCTCAGTGTACAATAATCACAACACAATCAACTATTACGAGTAAGCAAAACCAATAAATCCGACGTCAATAGTGATACGACTTATATAACTTTCTCATTCCAAATATATATTTTCACGTATTAGGTTGTAATTATTATTAATTGTCAAAAGTTTTTTTTTTTAATAAAGAGAATTTGTTTATTTAATGGTTGGTATTAAAGATTAATTGAAATGTGACGATTACATAATACAAAAACATCACTTGGAATTGCTTAATAAGTTTAGTGCCTATTTTCTATATTAATTGCTCTTTGGCAAATATATACAAATAATCTCCGCGAACACACGCAATACCTTCATTTATTATTCGTATCTAAGTTACACATTTGTAAATAAATTCATCTTTTTCTAGAATCGAAACTTATCCATTCATAGTACTGACAATCAGAGTGTGTTTTCCGCGAGTATGTAAAGTGTCCAGAAACCTACCTGGCTGCTCTGCATGCTGTGTCCGTTCGCCTTCTCTCCGCCCACCACGGTGCTGCACGGGAGGGGCTTCGATATGCCGATACGAACTATGCCTGGAACAAACAATGCCATCAAATTACGTATATACAATCACACTAGTACGTATACTAGTGTTTTTTTTTATTTTTTAACGAATTTAAAAAACAGAAGAATTGATAAAAGAAAGTTATCAATTCTTCTGTTTTTTTACCGTTTCATTGGTTGAGCCCATGTGATGTTGAGATATATATATATTTTTTTGCAACTAATGTTCATCGTTTCAGGTACCAACACACACATTTCTCAATAAATAATATTCACACCAGGTTAATTGTAGACCTTACATAGACAACAAGACATTATTTAGTTATAAATAAACATCCGAGAGAAAAAATCTAATTCAGTAGATTAATCACAAAATTGATGATTTTTAACTTGGTTTGCTACTTTAACATCACTTCAACAGGAACTCAAATAAAATAATTTAAAATTTACCCTAAAAGATTGAATAGTGCACGAGATCTGTACCTACGAGTATTGTAGTCGACTGGGATTATTAGAGAACTAAACAAACTCGTTGTGATAAGATAAGGTTGCGTGTTTATGTACATGCGCGTTCAACCAGGACGGCTGTGCAAGGGACGTGACGATAATTAGTAGGTGCTGGTAAAACAAGCCAAAACATCCTATGGTCGTAATACATTTTACATATGAGTTACTGATCTTCTGAACCAGTGAAGCTCGTCTACAACAAATAAAAAAACTATTTGAATAGGTAGAAAACGCATAGAACGCTTGTGATATTGATCTTTTCCTCAATATTTCGCCTTCAAATTTTGTTGTACAGAGAGAAGAGATAGTACAAGAGAGCAACATTGTGGAGATACTTCGTGTAATACATTTCCATTGTTTACCTCACAGAGATTATAGCACAGTTATGTGTACTCGTAGTTAACCTGCTGTATTTGTTGTAAGTGTTTGTTGGACAACATCTCCGACTTCTACATGTTGGTGGATTGATCGACGAATGTCGAACAATCCGAAAAAACTTGATGTATTCGTCTCATACAAATTGAGTTGTCTATGCTACCTTTGGGCGCCTGCTTGATGGCCTGCACGGCGGCGGCGAGCGGGCTGTTGGCCACGGAGAGCCCGTTGACGGAGACGAGGCGGTCGCCGGGCGCCAGGCGGCCGTGCCGCGCCGCCGCGCCGCCGCCCACCACCGACCGCACCACTATCACGGAGCTGCCGGGCTCGGACGGGTCCTGCCACATACATGCATATGCGTTCAGTAAGTTCGTATGAGAGTAGTGTCAAAGTTATCAAGTCGCTGTAAGGGCCTCTGACATGGCTTAACGACTGCCGTACTGTGACAAACAGCCCGGACTAAAGGATAAAGTAGAAGAAGAAGGTGGTATTTTTAAACGAACCACCAGTTTACCTGAAAGAAAATCCACGCAAGCAACTCAGGCAAAGTGGTTTTATTCATTCAGGAAAGTATTCAGGAAAAGGTGAAACCAGTTCATACCGAGATGGATTTTGCTCTTAAACTCGCCCCCCATAATACACAGTAGGTAGCCTACTCACCAAGTAGTCGAGTATAGAGAAGCCGAGCCCCGCGTCTCCCTTGAGCAGGTCGATGTGCTCCACGGTGTCGCTCCACATGGCCAGCCCCGACAGCGGCTCCAGCGAGCGCGACCGCACGCCGTCCAGCGTCTCCGAGCAGAACTCTGGAACATGTACACATTGTTGGAATTACAATTGATGAGGCAACCTGTATAGTATATATACATCTATACATACATATATAAAGCTGATGATGGTCGACTGTCTGTTTATCTGTGTCCCTGTTTATCTGTATATTAAAACGTTCATCCCGCAAAAACGGCTGAATGGATCGTCATGATTTTTTGTATGTACGTACCTAGGTAGTATGAGATCGAACCCGCGAGCTACCACTAGTTTTTAGTAAAGTGCAATATTTTAGCTTATGTCTTTTATACTCCACAAAGGTAGCAGCAGTTCTTTTTATGACACATGGCCTACTTTTTAACCCGGATTAACGCGGATAAAATCGTAAGGCGCCGCTAGTAATAGAGCAAGAAACAAAGGACATGTTACCGGAGTGGTGGTGTGAGAGCACAGTGCCGGTACTGCAGAGCGAGGCCACGGAGCTCTCCGACTTGGCCTTGATGAGGCGCGCGGGGGGAGGCACCAGCGCCTGCAGGCTGCCGCCCAGCAGCGAGCTCTGGAAGATGGGGGGATAAGGGTTACACTAACTATTTAAAAGATTGATATTTAAAATGTTGATTTGCTACAAGAGCTACATATAATCAGTGGGCTCTGTGTCTCGTATGCCAGTATGTCGTTCCATTCCAGTGAAGTTTTTCCATGACCTTGCGTTTATCGAGCATAATTTCAACAGTGGCTGGTACTGACCCTGGCGAGGCGCTCCCGCTTGCGCACGCACACCAGCACGCACGGTGACGTCACGGAGCGCAGCCTCGACACCACCTCCACGTGATGGGCGCCTAGTACCCGCCACCCGTTCACCTGGAACATTAATTGTACATCCAATATCAACAAGCATCTGACTAAAGTATCCTTTTAGGAAAACTTATTTTACTGAGGGTCATGACTCTATTGCAGGGTTGACTCATTGAGGAAGTACTTTTAGGCAAGTACATATTTACATTGTTAAGGGCGTCCTACTCCTTAAAAAAATATTCAAGTTTTCTAAAGTTGTGGTCCTCAAATAAACAAAACTTGAGAAAACTTACTTATAGCCAGAATCAGAATTTTGATCGGTATTTTCTGAAAATCAGCAGGTTTGTAATGCTTGATAACTCTTCTTGAATTTTTACTATATGTACCTACAGCAATTTATGTTTTTATTTTACATAAGGACAGCTAAACGAGGCAATCGCATGCGGTTACCAATGTTAAGCAAAGGTCGACGCGGTCAGTCCTGGGATGGGTGACCGAGAAGTGGCATTCCATTTTGGGCGCATCCGTGGGTGCGATGACACGTTAAATTGTAGGTCCCAGCTGTTTGTCTAGTACGGCAGTCGTAAAGCCATGTCAGAGGCCCTTAGGGCGGCTTGATAAACTCTTGACACCAGAGTTGGCCACTCACATTCGATAAGAAGAAGAACATAAGAACAAGTTGTCGAGGCGTTCTAACTGACCTCGAGTAGTTCGTCTCCCCTGCTGAAGATGGCGGCGCGCGCGACGGGCGAGTCCGGCGCGATGGCGCGGATGTAGTGCCTCGCTTGCACCTCCCTGCCCCCCACCACCCGCACCGTGCCCTCCAAGGAGATGCCCAGCCCGCACGCCGCGTCGCGCATTATTGTACCTACCTGCGAACAAACAATCAGACAGACATGCTTATTAAACAACTTCAAAAAGTAAGGTTCTCAATTCTACTGAATGTTGTTTTTTTTTCTTTGGAAACTGTATTCAATAATAGTAGTTTATGCAACTGTCATATAATGAAGGGTGTGAGTTTATGAAACGAGCGCAGCGAGTTTCATAATAGTAACGAGTGTTTTAATACCCGTGTTATATGCAGTTGCATACACTACTTTATCTTCACTAATGCAATTAATCAAACAACAAGAGTAAAAGCTGACAATAGTTAATTTTTCATATAATTTTCTAGATTTTTCTGGCAAAAGATTGTGAGTTACTTTTGTTGCCAATCCTAGAATATCCGGATGCGTACAAATATCATCGTCGCTATCCATTTTTAACTTTTAATTTGTATTTAAAAAACAAAACACATTGCGAAACATTAAATTCACTCGTACGTGTATTGTCACAGTGATTTTGCCGCAATTAAAATCTAACCAACGAGAGCGCAGCGCGACCAACCTGATTGGCCCTGCAATCAGGTTGGTCACGCTTTTTCGATGTTATAATGAGCTATTACGATATCGATGTGGATATTATAACATCATGTGAAATTGCTTAAATTGAGTGTTTTGTTGTCTGTGCTATAACAGTAGTAATTATAAGTCAAGTATTGGAAACATAAGTAGAATGTTACAACATTAGTGTAGATAAATGTATTTATTCACGATATGAATCCACCCGAAGCTAGAAGATTTCTTACGTTACAATGAAAGGATTTAAATTAGAACTTACAATAATATCGTAATCATGCTGGTGTCCCGGCCAGTCCTGCTCCTGAAAGCAAATATTATGATTATCACTCATCAAACAACGGAAATAAATGTTGACAACTAGGTTCGGTGAAATGCCTAACTGCCACAAGTACAAAAAAACCTGCAAAAGTCACACACACAGGGCCTTTGAATCATACAATTCATACATGTACATGAAAATTAGAAGATAAGCTTACCTTGGCGAGTATATCTCTCCACTTGTCCTGGATGCGCCTGGTGTCGGAGCTGTCGTCACGCCCGATGACGATCTCCCTCTCCTCCGAGGGGGAGTTGGGGGAGGGGAGGTGGGGGGCTGCCTCCGAGTCCACCTCCGTCTCTATCACTGTCGACTCGTCGTACTGGAACACAGGGAAAACATATGATTGAATTATGAAATACAGTAAGTTTTATTTACATGGCAGTTTAAGAAAAATGGTATTATAGACTGTCATTTTCTTGGACCTTCGAGTGTTGCGATTGGGTCTAAAGAGAGACTTAAAACGCACGCTCAGTTTTTCAAGGGTGTAAGAAAAATACGTCAACTAGATCGTGGGTGTTGAGCTAGAATACCATCCTTACTTCAATGGTCGCAGGATAATCGTAGGAGATTCAACTAGATCGTGGGTGTTGAGCTAGAATACCATCCTTACTTCAATGGTCGCAGGATAATCGTAGGAGATTCAACTAGATCGTGGGTGTTGAGCTAGAATACCATCCTTACTTCAATGGTCGCAGGATAATCGTAGGAGATTCAACTAGATCGTGGGTGTTGAGCTAGAATACCATCCTTACTTCAATGGTCGCAGGATAATCGTAGGAGATTCAACTAGATCGTGGGTGTTGAGCTAGAATACCATCCTTACTTCAATGGTCGCAGGATAATCGTAGGAGATTCAACTAGATCGTGGGTGTTGAGCTAGAATACCATCCTTACTTCAATGGTCGCAGGATAATCGTAGGAGATTCAACTAGATCGTGGGTGTTGAGCTAGAATACCATCCTTACTTCAATGGTCGCAGGATAATCGTAGGAGATTCAACTAGATCGTGGGTGTTGAGCTAGAATACCATCCTTACTTCAATGGTCGCAGGATAATCGTAGGAGATTCAACTAGATCGTGGGTGTTGAGCTAGAATACCATCCTTACTTCAATGGTCGCAGGATAATCGTAGGAGATTCAACTAGATCGTGGGTGTTGAGCTAGAATACCATCCTTACTTCAATGGTCGCAGGATAATCGTAGGAGATTCAACTAGATCGTGGGTGTTGAGCTAGAATACCATCCTTACTTCAATGGTCGCAGGATAATCGTAGGAGATTCAACTAGATCGTGGGTGTTGAGCTAGAATACCATCCTTACTTCAATGGTCGCAGGATAATCGTAGGAGATTCAACTAGATCGTGGGTGTTGAGCTAGAATACCATCCTTACTTCAATGGTCGCAGGATAATCGTAGGAGATTCAACTAGATCGTGGGTGTTGAGCTAGAATACCATCCTTACTTCAATGGTCGCAGGATAATCGTAGGAGATTCAACTAGATCGTGGGTGTTGAGCTAGAATACCATCCTTACTTCAATGGTCGCAGGATAATCGTAGGAGATTCAACTAGATCGTGGGTGTTGAGCTAGAATACCATCCTTACTTCAATGGTCGCAGGATAATCGTAGGAGATTCAACTAGATCGTGGGTGTTGAGCTAGAATACCATCCTTACTTCAATGGTCGCAGGATAATCGTAGGAGATTCAACTAGATCGTGGGTGTTGAGCTAGAATACCATCCTTACTTCAATGGTCGCAGGATAATCGTAGGAGATTCGGTTTAGGTTACATCATGGTACGGAGATAATTCAGTTTCTCTCTCCAAGATGGTGATTCTACTTCTTTATTTACATTCCGCTAGTAATATGCTACTGACCACACTGAAGCTGTACTTGGCTAGCGAGGTGACGGAGGGGCTGGGCGGCGCGAGCGGAGAGCGGCGGCCATCTTGTGCCGCCAGCGCCTTCTGCAGCTTCTCGAACCCCGCGCCGCGGAGGTACCTGCAACCAGCAGGAGGAACTCTCATTAACAGCCAAACTTTGGCAGGTTTTGGACTAGATATTATGCTCACTCTTGCATGCAATTTGACTAAACGGTCTTATACCAAAACGTGGTATAAATAGTAGTCTTAACTTTGAAAATCAAAAATCAGTTCTTGTTGTTCAAACATCACATACAAACGATAAGAATGCCAGTAAGTAGAAATGTACAATTGGAAAATAAGTATTAACCTCAAAGCTTTCAGCCGGACGGTAGGTCCCTTAGCATCCCGGAGCAACGCCACCGCCCTGTGGTTCGTAACACCATGCAGGGACACTCCGTCCACCTGAAATATATAACAATAACTCTCAAGCATGGGTAATGAATATGATAACATCGCATATAGGTACATATGATCTTAAATAGCTAATAGTAACAGCATTATGCACTGTATGAAAGACTAGCAAAAGGCTTTCCGAATAAAATTCGGGATAAAATGAAGCCTGTATCTAGTCAGCCTACTCTATCTATCTCCATACCAAATTTCCATCCAATTCAGTTAAGCCATTTGCCTCACAAGTACAACTCAATTCGTACCTTTATATTAGTAGGACAAATAACAGGCAGCGTTGCTTTGTTAAAAATCGCTCATTTCAGTCCAGAAAATAGTAACCAATAAATCTAAAAATACATTTTTCTTTTGGATGTTATTTCTCTAAAACAATATCACTATCATAACTCTCAGTACTTCATAATGCTACATGAAAAATTAAATTACTTCACACCAATTCATTACAAAGAAAATTCGTTTGCAACTTTATACACAAGTGAGTTAGATTATAATCCGGCGTTACGGCCAAAGTTTCGAGAAAAAGCCGCAACGGAAAATAAGTCCAGAGATTACCGCCAGTGAGTATACCCATACATTATTTATGATTTATTACTTACAGTTTTTTCGCTTATTTATTTTCGATTAGGAGAAACTTGAAGTAACTATTTGTTGGTGTAATTTAGCAAATTATTTGTTAAGTAGGTATACTTACAATACCTTTACCTGTACATTTATTAGTGCAGGTTCCAGCAATCACGTTCGACAGCTAATTATACATTCCCGGCGCGGAGGGTCCGGGCAAAGTGGTGTTATTTACGCGGGGGAGAGGAGGGGGACAATTACTTGAGTGGTTTTACCACGTCTAGCTTTAATTGGTAACACGTAGTCGGTGCGGTTTAGGTTTAGGGTTTTTTTTAGATAAACTGGTATATTACTCTTATGTATGTATGTATGTATCTATGTATGTACGACCAGCATGTTATAGTTGCTACAAAGTATTTTGCTTGTCAATTCCACTCAGAAGCGCTAACCTGTAACGTATATTTGCTATGTGATTGTGGAGTGGTCACCGATATCAAGTTTTTGCGGTTCTTGGATGGCGGTGATAATAGTTGACGTCCAATAGTTATTAAACAATATTAGAGTCCCCCAGAGCTGTTCCGAAACTCTCAACACCAGAGCTCACCGCACATTTAGCATGAGCATTTATACTCTAAAATTGTCTTTTATATCGGAACAAAAGGTAGGTAATTTTCATTTTGCTTTCAGCCAAACCACACTACGGTTTCAGCCTCCATGTATGAATAAAACCCCGTTTTCCTTTCAGTCCGCACACTAATCCCTGTAAAATGCCTCTATTCGTGAGCTTTCTGTTCCCAAACACAAAGTTGTCGCACGCACCTTATTGTCACAAATCGTGTGCATATTTGACTACAGAGGGGGTTACTGCTGGAGAAAATGTATCGTTATAAAAAATGAAAACCAGAACGCTAGCTTAATAGGCAAGCTATACCCAAATTAATAATCTAGCCTTTTATTTTTAACTGAAACGGGTTGCACTTGACCATAGTTTGCGTGATGGTAAGCAAAGGCTATGTCCTAAGATGGAGCGTGCTTATCCAATAATAACCGATTCACTCTCGCTTTGAAGATTGCTGGATCACAGTTCGTGGGGAACAGGGAGTCAGACAAGGAGTTCCACAACTTTGCGGTACGTGTAATAAAGGTGGAAGCGTACCGCTTCGTGCGGCTCTTAGAAACTTCAATTATAGACCGGTGCCGACCTAGCAATTTGTAGCACAGTAACACCTTAAGGTACGTTTTTAAGACCTATTTATGCTCTTTGATCCATCTTCTAAACAATACTTATCCCCTAAAATATTAAAGTGTAACCCCTAAGTACAGTAAAATAGAGTAGAACAGAGAGACCACATCGTGGCGGAACGGAGCTAGGAATTCTAACTAGGCCTGTTGTGTATCGAGTTGCATATTCATGCGCCACCGGAGGCTGTCGCTAGCTTTATACGGAGCTACCGATGTATTGACGTAGGTATTTCAGAGTATTTGAGTATGGGGTTTTTGATATAGTTTGTAGAAGTATTCAAACAGCATGAATGCGTGCAACAACGTGTTTTATAGGGCGTGTTTATATTTGTAGTGATTTCTTAAATTACAGGGTCACCAAAACAAGCACTGCTATCTTGGAACAAAATATTTAAAAGTTCTTGAAATTACCGAAAGTTAACCGATCTATTTAAAAACTAACAGGCTTTAGTGTTTAGTGCAGGGGTGCGGCGCACCCGAGGACCACTTGCCAGAGGGGCGTCCGACCCAATAGGGCGCGTAGACTCGTAAGGTAGAGTAGGTGATGTATAGCTAATTAAAATAGTATTCAACAATGCACTGAGAGAAATCGGCTTAGTAATTCCAAAAAGTTTGACTTGTTAAATGATTTTCAGGTTGAAATAACAGTATTTTTGTTAAAAGAAACAAATGAAATGTAGATTACACAAGACGATCTTGTAGACGGAACAACGTAAAACTTGTTGAACGATATTTGTTTGAAACAAACAGCTTAACATTGTTCCAAAATGACGGACATGTAATATCAACTAAAAGGTAAACTTGTAGCCGAAACAAGATGGTATCGTGTAAAGTCAACGTGATAGTGTAATTGATACAATCGTATTTCTGGTAGAAATAACGTTGTGTAGCTTGTTAAAAGACATCTTGTTGAATCAACATTACAGCGATTTGAAAGAACGTTGCGTTTGATGAAATCAACATTAGTATTGTAAATTCTACAGTTTACGCAGCTTGTTGAAAGTACAGTAAAGCCAGTTGAAAAACATTGACCATGTTAAAATAACATTATGCACCTTGTTAAAAGACATCTTGTTGAATCAACATTACAGCGATTGAAAGAACGTTGCGTCTTATGAAATCTACATAATTATTGTAAATTCTACAGTTTACGTAACTTGTTGAAAGTACAGTACAGGCAGTTGAAAGAACATTAAGCCTGTTAATATAACATTATGTACCTTGTTAAAAGACATCTTGTTGAATCGACATTACAGCGATTGAAAGAACGTTGCGTCATAAGAAATCTACATTAGTATTGTAAATTCTACAGTTTATGTAGCTTGTTGAAAGTACAGTAAAGCCAGATGAAGAAAACATTGTGCCTGTTACAATAACATTATGTACCTTGTTAAAAGACATCTTGTTGAATCGACATTACAGCGATTGAAAGAACATTGCGTCTTATGAAATCTACATTAGTATTGTAAATTCTACAGTTTACGCAGCTTGTTGAAAGTACAGTACAGCCAGTTGAAGAAAACATTGAGCCTGTTAAAATAACATTATGTACCTTGTTAAAAGACATCTTGTTTAATCGACATTACAGCGATTGAAAGAACGTTGCGTCTTATGAAATCTACACTGAGAAAAATGACATTTTGGCATAATCTTAAAATATCGTGACGTTGGTTTAAAATAGATGCGTTGTCCTAAAATATGTTGATAATATGTTACGCTAGAATGTAAATGTGTTGTGATGGAATTGAATTGTTTGGGTATATAATGATATATTATGATACTTGTCATCGTAAAATATGTAATTATAAAATAACATTGTCGTCTTCAAATAATATCACAATGTAATAGAAAATGGTCCACTGTCCCATAAATTAGTATGATAATTATAAATAAGGTTCTAATTTTAAAACACAATGACAGTCATCGTAATTTATATAGATTTCATAGTTTATTATGAAGAAGTATCTCTAAAAATACGATGACCTGCCTAAATTATGATGCTTTAAACTAAATTTTTAAAGTAAGCATCATTTCTTAATATTACAGTCATATTATTTTACGTGAATCCGTACTCATATTTTTAGATTAAGCATCAAAGTTCAATATTATAGTCATATAATTTTAAGTGAATCCTACTAAATTATTGTTACAGTAACATATTTTATGAGTAGCATCAAAATTTTGAATGATGTCCTGCAATTTAAAGGTGACGGAATTTTATTTCCTCTCTCTCTCTCTCACATTCCGCTCGCGGCGCGGGCGCGCTCCATTTTACTACACCACTTCAGTCGGTCGGTCGTACGTACGACATAATAAATAATTCTATCAGTGCCTGCCAATGATATTACATATAATATAAACTGGTGCCCGCAGTGAAAAACGGTGAATTATTGGTCACTTAACTAGGTATATACGACTCAGGACGTGTATGTTAAACATTGTGAGAAAAGTGCAAAAATGGATATTCCCACACGTGATCATTTGAAGAAGTGGAATTTGGAACGCTACATCGATCGTTTTAAAAGTAAGTTGACAAGCCTACTAAGCTGCTAGCATGAGCTTACACATTATTAATCGTTTTAATTTTTGTGTGCAGGTGAAGTAAAGGACGTAGCGTCAGCATTAGAGCAGCTGTCAAGTCCTTCACCTGGTTCGTGGCAGGAGGTCAGTGCACTCTGGCGGGAGACGGTGCGAGCTCGCCTCCGGTACTTGTACCGACTACGAGGAAGGAACATTACAGGAGTACCTACTTCAATAAGTATCCTATCCTGAAGTCAAGTGATGGATGGCGACTCCTGACGTATGACTACGAAACACTGGTCCCTGATAAATCCGGGGGCCTCGACGCCTTGGATGCTTCAACGGAAAACATACTAAAAGCTGCTCAGCAGAAGCTTAACACAACAAAGGACAAGTTTCTTCGTCGAAAAATAGCTGACACATTGGCAATTTGTGACGGTAAGGAAATGATCCTGTTATATAGTTCTAGGTAGGTGCTCGCCCTCCCAGTCGCACGGGTGGGCGAGCACCTACCCGTTATAAAATATATAATAGACAAAAAAGAATTTAAAGATTATTATCGGGCGGACACACATTTCGGCAATTAATTTTTATTTATATAGATAGATTTTTTATTGTCTTGATTTGCTCAGTTAATGATGATGTGTTGTGTCAATTATTATTAATTTCTTTCCAGATGAACAACCGGAGACAAAATTAATAGCAGCGATATTGCTACTCTGCTGTCTCTTTAATATTCCTCCTGCCCCTCGATCTAGAAAAGACTGGCAAGCTTCACGAGCGGAGATATTGGATGGATTTGTGACCATCGTGGATGCTGACGCGGACGTGCAAGAGGTAATTGAGGAGCGTCGCCAAAAGCTTCAAAACCTAGGTACTAACCTCCAACCATTTATATTTTGGTGCCGCCAGTCAGGTGTCTCCTTCACAGTATGTGACAATACGCTTTACAAGTTCACAATACTAACTGAGGCTGTTGATGTGACTTTTAAAATATTTCATGCTATTGTGGCTTAATATCCTACTGAAAGCTATAGCATTTGTAATGGTATGAGCCAGCACCAATAGCTGGTTTAAGGTGAACGCACACTTATCAGAGCCGAAAGAGCCGAAGAAATCGAATTTTAGAATTATTTTTAGAATTTTAAAATATTATTTTACTAAGTAATTTCTGTAATAAACTGTACTTACTTTCCGTAGTTAGGAGCTATAGATTTTATAGGTATGTCCAAGCTTGAGTCTAAATAATTATTTTTAATGTGAAAGTAGAAGTAGATAGCCTATATGCTGTAAATAACTTATATATAAATATAATAATTATAATAGTGGGTATAATACTTTTAATAAAAGATTAAAACCATTTTTTGTTTGTTTATTTTCATAGAAGTACTCATCTCAGGCAATAATTCTAATAGGAGCTATATTACAATATTATTATAACTATAAATTACTTGCGAAGATTTTTATCCTGTCAAATTATTTCTGGTTTACTTTTTATTCGATAGGTTCGTTGTTAATATTCCAATGTGCTTGTTTAATCATCTGCAGTGATGTTCATTAGTGTGCACTTTTAGATTGTTTAGGGACAGTTTGTAACTTTGTTATATTACATGTATGTTCTTGTTTTTTATTTATCTTGTTTTCGATTAGCATTGTGTACTATTATTACGTTATCAACAGATAATTTGAACTATGTTTTTGTTATTTCATGTTTGTTCATTATATTCTTTTATGTTTGTTTTAGAATGTGAATTGTGTACCTACTTTTATTTATCTACAGACAATTTTTAACTTTATTTGATGGTATTTCGTAATTGTTATATTTTATATTTCGTAACTTTATTTATTGATATACATGGTTACTGGTAACTAACACAACGCCTTTTAAGGGTGGCTTTAGTACATATATACCAACAACTTTTGTTCAACGACTTTTACCCTTAAAAGGCGTTGTGTTAGTTACCAGTAACCCTGTATATCAATAAATAAAGTTACGAAATATAAAATATAACAATTACGAAATACCAACAAATAAAGTTAAAAATTGTCTGTAGATAAATAAAAGTAGGTAAGTACACAAAAAGTAACAGCCCGTAATGTAATAACAACAAGATAAATGAACAATTAGAACGTAGATACTACCAGTTTACAATGCACATTTAACAAGCAAACTGTTGATGTAACAAGCACGCAATGTAAGAACAACAAGACAAATTAGCA
The DNA here is from genome assembly GCA_927399415.1 of Macaria notata. Lineage (NCBI taxonomy): Eukaryota > Metazoa > Arthropoda > Insecta > Lepidoptera > Geometridae > Macaria > Macaria notata. The sequence continues at coordinate 308,522 of OV656742.1, forward strand.
ATAAGAACGTAGATACTACAAGTACACAATGCACATTTAACAAGCAAACTGTTAATGCTACAAGCACGTAATGTAAGAATAACAAGACAAATTAACAAGTAGAACGTGGATACTACAAGTACACAATGTACATTTAACTAGCAAACTGTTGATGTAACAAGCACGGAATGTAAGAACAACAAGACAAATCTACAAGTTGACCGTAGATTTAACAAGGTGACTGATTGTAGTAACAAGTAATGTATGTTAAAAATACATTGCAAGCATGTCAAAACAACCTCTAAAGCATGTTAAAACTACAAGCAAACGTAATGTAGATTCAACCCTTTCGTAATGTAGAAACAAAATGTCGACAGGCTTGTTGTGTCAACAAGTTAGACTTAACAAGATGTAACTTGTAGCTGTAACCTTATAGCAGGTTGGCGCTATTTTAACCTGAAATAATGTTGAATTCAACATTATTTTGTTGAAAATTTCTCTCAGTGTGTTTTTTAACTCAATGAGTTATTAACATGCCGTCCAAGAACCTGGGCGCCCACTGCGAACTATCTGCCCAAGAGAACTCCACTAACGAATTAATTCTGCTAGGGAGACATGCATCTCAGTTATGAGGAAATACCACTCAAAGAGAGAGATATCAACGGGCAAACAAATTTCATTGTCTTGAGTATTTGAGTAGGTATTAATTGTACTCTAGTGCAAGCGCAGTCTCACCTCCACGATCCGGTCGTTGACCTGTATCTGCCGGCTCAGGTCGGCCGAGCTGCCCTCGCTGATGCTCTTCACAAAGATGCCGCTCAGCTCCTCTGCAACACAAAACAAACAGTACAAGAAAAAAAAACTTTCATAAGACTTGATAACCTCCTTTTTTGGAAGTCGGTTAATAACTATCTCCATAACTACAAATATTGATAAGTGTGTCACAGTCAATACTTTCGACACCGACACAGATAGTAAACTTTTTACTGAACACCGCCTAGCTTGACTGCACCTCGTATAATTAGTGGAGAGCAGCGGAAGATAAAACAAAATAAAATATATTTTCCAGAAGAAAATTAATCTTTTCCCCAAAGAAACCCACTTTAAAACTATCAATCGGCAATAAATAACAATCAACAACCCCAACATTTCTGATTCCTCTTTTCTAGCTGATATGACATCCTTAAACTGATAGATAGCAACGACAAATTCAATATATTAGTTAAATTTATTGGTATCTTTTCATTTCCGAATGTATCTCTACGACGTATCTATAGCTGGGTACAGTCGCCCTGCCCCGGCCGGCTGCCGGCTATTAGCAGATAAGATTATCCTAATGGGAGATATCGTACATCCCGGCTAATGGGCGAGCATGTTGTTACTATATCACTACTTATGTGTATGTGTGTTGTTCGTGGACAACTATGTCTTAAACATGAAGATAATTGTTGTGAAGAAACTGAAAAACTTGACCTTTTGCGGTGAGCAACAAATCTCAGAGAGATCTTTAAAGTATCTACACATTAACATCGGTCAAAGCTTGAAATGAATGAAAATTATTTATTTGCGACAAGAAATTTGACCGATGTCGAGAGTTTATAAACCACCTAAGGGTCATCTGACGTAACTGGCTGCTTTATATGACAAACAGCCGGGACCTACAATTTAACATATCTTGCGACCCACGGAAACGCCTTAACTACATACATACATGAGGAGTATATCACACTCAGATAAAGGCAGAATCTTTATTCGGCTGAGTCATACAGATTCAGTAATGATACAATACCTATACTGTACGAATAAGACACAATCATATATTTCCTACAAACGAAAGCTTCCATTACAACAGCGCAATTTATCAAAATCACTCCATCGTGTTGTGAATGCAGCACTAATTAAAACCGCGGAAGCAATACAAAAGACAACAAAGTTGTAACAAGGCGCCGACAGATTGTCGCCTGTCTAGTAACGACCCTTCAGTCGACCGACTGGCAGGCCAACCAATCGATAAACTAGAACCACTAGCTATCTGTCGACAGACCAATCGAGCGATTGGAACTACAAGCTATCAGTTAAACAACTAGTCGACACACCGCCTGGATAGGACAAGTTTAGCAATTTCTACGTGTTGTAGTGCTATTGCCAGCTGTGACTATTCTAGAAAACTTAGCACTGAAACTTGGTCTGTTTTTCACCTTATCTATCTTTTCGAACTTCTAAAAACAGAGAAGGATTTAGGTTTTTTTTTTAATTTCATGAATTATTAGAATCTTTTCCTGATAAATAATCTTGATTTAGTAGTTGAAGTTAAGTTATGGTACAACGTAGTCATTTTTAACCACTCAAAAAGCTCTGTTTCGAAATCGATTAAATATCTACAACATCTATGATTAGCAATGATAAAGTAAATTAAATGTTTTCTAGGTCAATATACACCCTTCCAAACACTTCTAGCATATTGCATAGAGCGCATTAAAGCTGGCGCGGGCAAGTGGCATGCGAAGGGCGGCGGCAGGGCGGCAGGGCGGTGAGGGCGGGCGGAGTGATAACATCACATTAGTGCAGTGATCTATCGCCGCCAGGTGGAGCCACCAGTCACATATCACCCGGTTTATATCTCACTTCACAGAGCGAAACTTGGTTGACGATTACCCATATTAAGATAAAAGATAAAAGAATTTTATTTGCCTTAATACATTTGTTTACATTGTAGGTGTCCCTGACAACCGCTGTAGGATTCCCTGTGTCGCGGTGCCAGGGTTCTTCCGTTGAACAAAAATTAAATTATACAATTGTGTTTTTATCAGTTGAAGGCTCAATTGAAAGTTCTTGCAATTTAAATTCACTTCAGCATAGAGTTGTGACAATGATTGTTAGTTATATTAGTAGGTTTTTATATTAATTTTTTAATAGGTAAGTTAGTCTATTTAAGTACAGTAAGTAAGTTAGGCCTTAATAATAATAATATCAGTATATCATCATAAGATTTCATTAAGAGGGAAGATAATTATGAATTATGATTGATATTATATAAAATTAGAAATCGTAATTTTGCTAACAGAGTACAGGCATAGTATATAATGTATCAAGTAGGTAGGTGATAGTCCCGAACGCCGGGGGTTACCCAGTGTGGGACGTGTAGGTATGTGTGAGTGTGTGTGACGAATGTGTGGATAAGAGTGAGTGTTTGTATTTGGTTGAAGTTATTCTACTATTCTTATTAATTCTTCTGTCTCCTGGTAAGTTAGACCCATCAGGTGAGTTGTTATTTTGTGTTTTGCTTTGTATTTACTATCTTCTTCTATATTTAATATCTTATTAAGTACACAGTAAATATAGCGTCCTCGGAAATTGTAGGATCTCATCCCTATTTGTGTGTTAACTTTAATTACTGGCCATCTTGATAAGTTACGTATACCTTCGCGAGTCCTACGTCTCGTTTGCATTGCTGAGCGATGGAAGCGCAGTGCTGCTGATTTGATGTATATTTTCCTAACCGTAAGGTGATTCGTCTCTTCGTGCAGAAGTTCTGTGGGATATCTAAATGTCTTATTATACGCAACTTTTAGAACAGCGCGTTGAGCCCGCTCAATTTTAAGTAGGTTGGTTGTACCGGCTGAACCCCAAGTGTTTACACAATAAATCAGAATAGATTCACAGAGTGAAATGTATACCATTCTTATAACGTTCACGTTTGCAATGCTTCTAAGTCTTTTGAAAATAAATAGTAGTTTTCTTAATCGCGCTACAAGTACTTCTATTTGTTTGGTCCAGGAAAGAAGTTCGTCAATGTGGATTCCGAGATATTTATAGTTCTTTTCTTGCGTTAGTATTGGACATTCACACTGATTACTATCATGACATGTGTGTAGGTGGAGTTTGATGGAAAGTGGGTCTTTGGGCATAGTTCGAGCTGAAACTCTAAAAGCCACTATTTTAGTTTTTGTGACATTAAGAGTAAGTAAGTTATGGCTTAGCCAGTTTGACACCTTCCTTAACCCTTCGTCTGCAGTTTCACTGACTTCTTTCCAGGTCTTATGAGAAAAGATTATACTCGTGTCGTCAGCGAAACAGAATAGGCTGCCATTTTTTAATTTCATATCGCACAAATCGTTAATGTACGTCAAGAAAAGAGTAGGGCCAAGCACACTACCCTGTGGCACGCCATAATCTATTTCTGTAAGGTCACTTAATTGGCCATTAACTTTGACGCGTTGCTTGCGATTTGTGAGGTAAGATTCAAACCACTTCAAGGCCGTTCCCCTAACCCCCTTTTTTTCTAGTTTTTTGAGTAGTATTGACCTTGAAACGGTATCGAATGCTTTAGCAAGGTCAAGAAATACCCCCACAGATTTTTGACCTCTGTCAAGGTTAAATGACACGTGATCCACCAGAGCTGTGACGGCATCTTCTGTCGACTTGCCTGAGCGGAAACCAAATTGATTCGGGGAAAGTAAGTTCTCTTTTTCAAGGTAGTTTACTAATTTCTTATTTACTACTCTTTCAAGAACTTTTGAGATGGAACTAAGAAGGGAAATTGGTCTATAGTTGGCAACTTGCAGTTCATCACCAGCTTTGAAAATGGGACAAACATATGCTTCCTTTAAGGCATCTGGAACGATGCCTGATTCGATGCTGAGGTTACATATGTGTGTAATAGGGCCTATTAATATGTCTTTAGCAAGTTTTAAAAGTTGGTTACTTACATTGTCTCCACCCGGTGCGGAATTAACTTTTAGATTGCTTATAATCTTATTTATCTCATAGGCATCTGTAGGCGTAAGGAAAAATGATTTTGACGGTGGTTCGGTCGTCGTCAAATTGTTTGAGAGTTGCAGCTCTGTTGTGTTTAATTTCATTAGTATGTCATTGGCCAACGAGTTCCCTATTGATGCAAAGTATTGATTAATATGATTGAGTGATTCTATTGGAGTAGGACGCAATTTTAAGAGAGTGCAATGCTGTGATTTTAGAGTTTTTAGATAGCACACGTCTTTAACAGCATTCCAAATCTTTTTACTGTCACCACTTCCTTCTTCTATTTTCTTACAGTAGTCCCTTAGTAATCCATTCTCTCCTTATTAATTTAGAGTTAGGCACAATTTTAGTAGTTTTACTAGACTATATTGATATATATTGAAAGCTAAGCTCTTTAGATTTTTTTCTTTATAAATTCCCACAGAACCTGCAAATGATCCCTATATGTATATATAATGTGCGGTTGAAGTTCTTCAAATCAGGCAGCTGTAGTCAAGCGCGTAGGTATCTTTACTACGTAATTAAATTGGCGCGGAAACTTATCAAGGGTGCATTTGTGCTCTTTTCCTTAATTTTATTTTGACTAGATGTGGACTTATCTTTGAGCATACCCGTGAATGAATCAATGAAATGGTAGGTAAAAATTAAGTAAAAATTTGGCCTAAAAGCATCATACTTAGTTAAGTAGAGACGTTGGTTGACGATATCTTTTACGATTGAACAAAAAGTACTCGTATTTTAATTAATATGTATTTTATTTTATAAAACATTAAAGCTCCCAAAATAAATCCGAGCGGCTTACATCCCTGCGAATAAAATATGGGTGTACGTTTGTTTTGTTCGTTTAATTGTATGTTTTCATACAATGCGGGCATTGTGGAAGGCTCCGGTTGTTGAACAAACTTGTTAGTGGAATTAATGCGGCGAAAGCTATATCAGATATCTACCTGGGTTTGGTTCACTATTGTGCTTCTGATAATGGACATGGAATGTGAAATATGTTTTTCAGTTGTATTGTTGCTGAAATTACTCTTTCTTTTCTACTTTAAAAGTAGATGAAATATTAACTTACTGATCAAACCAAAGAGAGTGATGCTCAGCGGACAAAAGTATTCGTCCGTGATTACCAAAGTAAAACGTAAAGTATCATTGATTAACTCAACAATTTTCACCATGTCAACGGCGGAATATTACGTTATCAGACTTATCAATACAGAGTTACATTAGGAAAGCCGTGCATACTGACCCTGCTCGCAGACGTACCCGGCGACCGTGATGCCGAGCCCGAGCTGGTTCTTGTTGAGCTGCACCGAGTAGGACAGCGTCTCCGGCTCGCCCGTGCCGCGCACCGCCATGTCTAGGGGCAGCCTGCGGGTTGGGGGAGCAGGATCAGTATAACAATAGAAAAACAATGAAAAAGCAAAAGCTAATGTGCGTCGGAAGTTTGTATCTGCTTTTCATCCTGACGTACCGTGGTTCAAATCCGGTCCTACACCGATGACCAAAATATGTGTGGACGGTGAAATAAATCACCGTGAGGAAGCTGACATGTTTCAGGATCACAAAACCTGGCATGTGACTTCTGTGGAGGACTGGGGCGCGCACTCATCTATATATCTATCCAATAGAATTTCCCTAACGAATAAGTTCTGCGGGAGAGTCACGACCTTCAGTCATGAAGAAATACAACTAAAAGAGTGAGGGAAACAAGAACAGCAAATACCTCATGGGCGGCGGGTGCTGCGGCGCCGGCACGGGGATGTAGACGGGCGGGGGCTTCGGCGCCGGCGTGAGCGCGCCGCGAGGCACCACCGCTACTATCGACGCCACTGGCTGCGGGACATATAAATAGGGTTACAAATGTAGTGTACTGATGACCACAGCGCAATACCAACTACTTTAGTCTATACGCTCTTGACAGAGCGGTCGGAATTGTCACATAGCGGAGACGACGTCTCCTTCACCTTTCGTGCAGTTGCATATCTACCGCCATTTGGGAAAAACCGGGTTAGTATGGAATGACAATGTATGAATTATATTATTGGGCCTCTCATCGCGCTTGTTTGGTCATTTGGATCGAGTTGGACACGTTCGCCTTTATAAAATCGGTTTAATAAATCTCTTATGTTGTTAAGACCGAAAAGTACGTGCTTATCGTTGGTTTTAACCAGATTTTTACAATGAATGCACCAATCAAGGTCATTCAATACTGTAACGTCTCTCATCCGGTAATGCAGTCTGTACCAGCTCTAACAGATAAAGCTACGTGACAAAGACTATCTCATTAGATACAACTTTTTATTAAACTGGATTTGGATCACAAATTGGAGATGGTCATCAACAATTTTAATATAATAAGTTGACATATTGTATGATTACATACCTATTATTATGTTTGACATGATTTTAATAACAAAAATTACATTATGTCATTAATAAAATTGACATTGTAATTTCTAAAAGTTTATAAAAACTACTTAAATGTTATAAATTCAATTTGACGAGATATTGTAATTTGTGTAGCATATTCTATGATATTAGTACTTATACCTATGTTACAACTTTACATTATCAATAAAGATTCTTTATCTTTATCTTTAATATCATGATAACTTATGAAAATGTTTATTTTTTATTTTATTCTATAAGATTGCTCAGAAAAATTGCTAAGGGCACACTTTCAAAACCGTTACAAAGAGTTCGTTATTGTTAGACCTCAGGGAAGTAATCTTTGGTTTCAACAAACCAATTTGGTTCATTAGCATATCATTACGCTGCCTCGGAAGCCAATTGGGTCCAATCATCTTGCAAAATGCTAATGATGGTTATTATTTGAAAAAAAGAAGAGTTTTTTGGCGTGTTCGAATAGTTTCATAAGAATTCTGGAGATTTCTGATAATCAATACTAGTAGAATAGCAATTTTTCTACAGGCACAAAATAAGTGAAAAAAAAACAAATCAAATTTTTGAGAGACAATTATTTACTATAGTGTAGGTGTGTTGTGCTGTCGTCACCCAGGTGGATGTATGAGTCTCACCCGGTGGTGCAGCCGCTCCTCTATGATGGTGGGCGGCGGGGAGGGCGGCGTGGAGTCGTCGCAGAGCGCGCCGAACCCGTCGTGGCCCGCCTCCGCCAGCCGCCGCTCCAGCTCGGTGGGGTCGGCCAGCAGGCGGGACGGCACGATCGGAGCCGGAGACGAGCCCAGCGACTGGAACAAACTGGAATCTGTCAATCATTGAAGATAGCGTAGTCATTGTTGGACAGTACCTACGCTAAGCGAGACGTTGGACTAACCTCTAATGTCACCTTGGTCAAGTCAAATGTAGAGAACGCCGACGGAGCGATATTTGTCATTACACCCAAAACGCGTAAACAACATACGCGCTTTGATGTGGTCCAGCTCTATCTTCTTTATTACGTGGTAAGATCTTATCGCGTCAGGAAAAAAATGCTTTAGTCACCGAGCTCTGTTTTTCGCTTTTATAGCGTTCGTTCCATTCGATGAGCGACGCTTTCCTTATTTCTCGCTTTGCAAACGATACTGGACAACAATCAACAATCGTAAGTAGTGAGGCCTCACTCTAAGTCGCAGCGCAGCATGTTTCACCAGCTCGTCTGCTCTTTCGTTCCCTTCCATCCCCGCGTGTACCTACCTTAATCCAAAATAAAATCAGTATTTTGTGTTGGTCAGCGAGCACTTTGATATTATTTCTAATTCTTATCGCGAGGGGATGGGGAGAAGTTGCATTTGTCAGAGTTTCATTACACGTGAGAGAAAACCGTTTAGTTACTTATTGAAAAGTACCATTTGTTTCAGTTGAATATTGTTGTGTCTGTATTTTTAAAAATATCAATATAGCATGATGTTCTCGAAATGATAAAAACTGTGATTACTGTTGTGTGTTGCTAGTATCTCTAGTGACCGACGATCTCACTGTCTTATAAAAGTTGTTTTATGTAAACTTAAAGAAATAAAGATTTTTTGCATAAAAGGTTTTCAATTATCTTCTGATTAAAATTTCCTTTCGAAACAGACACATTCAAACACGTACCCGCTTCATATCCTTACGAGCATAAAATGCTCACACAAGTTCAAGCGGGAATGCTCATAAAGCGCCCCCTGAGTGTCGGCTAATTGCATCGCGAGCACTCTTCTCGAGTGCACTGAACTTTATTCAATCAGCGCGAGACCATTCTCGTGGCAATCAACTTTGTGCTATCTCTACTTTGTTCCTTCTATTACGTGTTGTGAAACTCGCGGAATTATTGTGATAGGTATGTGTAAAGGTTAAAGGAGCAGAGAAAAATGAGTAGCTGTCAAACAATGATTCACGTACCGGCGCCATCTACTTAAAATATTGGTTTGTAGTACATGCTATGTATCAGAGACGGCGCTGTATGTGAAAAATGAGTAGCTGTCAAACAATGATTCACGTACGGCGCCATCTACTTAAAATATTGGTTTGTAGTACATGCTATGTATCAGAGACGGCGCTGTATGTGAAAAATGAGTAGCTGTCAAACATGATTCACGTACCGGCGCCATCTACTTAAAATATTGGTTTGTAGTACATGCTATGTATCAGAGACGGCGCTGTATGTGAAAAATGAGTAGCTGTCAAACATGATTCACGTACCGGCGCCATCTACTTAAAATATTGGTTTGTAGTACATGCTATGTATCAGAGACGGCGCTGTATGTGAAAAATGAGTAGCTGTCAAACAATGATTCACGTACCGGCGCCATCTACTTAAAATATTGGTTTGTAGTACATGCTATGTATCAGAGACGGCGCTGTATGTGAAAAATGAGTAGCTGTCAAACATGATTCACGTTCCGGCGCCATCTACTTAAAATATTGGTTTGTAGTACATGCTATGTATCAGAGACGGCGCTGTATGTGAAAAATGAGTAGCTGTCAAACAATGATTCACGTACCGGCGCCATCTACTTAAAATATTGGTTTGTAGTACATGCTATGTATCAGAGACGGCGCTGTATGTGAAAAATGAGTAGCTGTCAAACATGATTCACGTACCGGCGCCATCTACTTAAAATATTGGTTTGTAGTACATGCTATGTATCAGAGACGGCGCTGTATGTGAAAAATGAGTAGCTGTCAAACATGATTCACGTTCCGGCGCCATCTACTTAAAATATTGGTTTGTAGTACATGCTATGTATCAGAGACGGCGCTGTATGTGAAAAATGAGTAGCTGTCAAACAATGATTCACGTACCGGCGCCATCTACTTAAAATATTGGTTTGTAGTACATGCTATGTATCAGAGACGGCGCTGTATGTGAAAAATGAGTAGCTGTCAAACATGATTCACGTTCCGGCGCCATCTACTTAAAATATTGGTTTGTAGTACATGCTATGTATCAGAGACGGCGCTGTATGTGAAAAATGAGTAGCTGTCAAACAATGATTCACGTACCGGCGCCATCTACTTAAAATATTGGTTTGTAGTACATGCTATGTATCAGAGACGGCGCTGTATGTGAAAAATGAGTAGCTGTCAAACATGATTCACGTACCGGCGCCATCTACTTAAAATATTGGTTTGTAGTACATGCTATGTATCAGAGACGGCGCTGTATGTGAAAAATGAGTAGCTGTCAAACAATGATTCACGTACCGGCGCCATCTACTTAAAATATTGGTTTGTAGTACATGCTATGTATCAGAGACGGCGCTGTATGTGAAAAATGAGTAGCTGTCAAACATGATTCACGTTCCGGCGCCATCTACTTAAAATATTGGTTTGTAGTACATGCTATGTATCAGAGACGGCGCTGTATGTGAAAAATGAGTAGCTGTCAAACAATGATTCACGTACCGGCGCCATCTACTTAAAATATTGGTTTGTAGTACATGCTATGTATCAGAGACGGCGCTGTATGTGAAAAATGAGTAGCTGTCAAACATGATTCACGTACCGGCGCCATCTACTTAAAATATTGGTTTGTAGTACATGCTATGTATCAGAGACGGCGCTGTATGTGAAAAATGAGTAGCTGTCAAACAATGATTCACGTACCGGCGCCATCTACTTAAAATATTGGTTTGTAGTACATGCTATGTATCAGAGACGGCGCTGCATGTGAAAAATGAGTAGCTGTCAAACATGATTCACGTACCGGCGCCATCTACTTAAAATATTGGTTTGTAGTACATGCTATGTATCAGAGACGGCGCTGTATGTGAAAAATGAGTAGCTGTCAAACAATGATTCACGTACCGGCGCCATCTACTTAAAATATTGGTTTGTAGTACATGCTATGTATCAGAGACGGCGCTGTATGTGAAAAATGAGTAGCTGTCAAACATGATTCACGTACCGGCGCCATCTACTTAAAATATTGGTTTGTAGTACATGCTATGTATCAGAGACGGCGCTGTATGTGAAAAATGAGTAGCTGTCAAACAATGATTCACGTACCGGCGCCATCTACTTAAAATATTGGTTTGTAGTACATGCTATGTATCAGAGACGGCGCTGTATGTGAAAAATGAGTAGCTGTCAAACATGATTCACGTTCCGGCGCCATCTACTTAAAATATTGGTTTGTAGTACATGCTATGTATCAGAGACGGCGCTGTATGTGAAAAATGAGTAGCTGTCAAACAATGATTCACGTACCGGCGCCATCTACTTAAAATATTGGTTTGTAGTACATGCTATGTATCAGAGACGGCGCTGTATGTGAAAAATGAGTAGCTGTCAAACAATGATTCACGTACCGGCGCCATCTACTTAAAATATTGGTTTGTAGTACATGCTATGTATCAGAGACGGCGCTGTATGTGAAAAATGAGTAGCTGTCAAACATGATTCACGTTCCGGCGCCATCTACTTAAAATATTGGTTTGTAGTACATGCTATGTATCAGAGACGGCGCTGTATGTGAAAAATGAGTAGCTGTCAAACAATGATTCACGTACCGGCGCCATCTACTTAAAATATTGGTTTGTAGTACATGCTATGTATCAGAGACGGCGCTGTATGTGAAAAATGAGTAGCTGTCAAACATGATTCACGTACCGGCGCCATCTACTTAAAATATTGGTTTGTAGTACATGCTATGTATCAGAGACGGCGCTGTATGTGAAAAATGAGTAGCTGTCAAACAATGATTCACGTACCGGCGCCATCTACTTTAGTGTTTAAAGCTGCTTATAGATGATATTTACATGATACGAGGGACATTTAGAATCCAATTATTGTTTAAAGATCATCCTGTAAAAATGCAAAATGTTACTGAGGAGAATTACTGAAAATTTCCTTTAATACATTAAATCAATTCAATTCTTCAAAGCGATTCCGTTTAGCAATTAGCTTATGGCGTGTATCCGGCGAGCGCAGTGAAGCGAACATCCGTATGACGTCACATCCGCTGCGGATCGACGCTAAGCTGCGGCTACTCGCCGGAACCGGATATGAATCGCCGCCGGGTATACCTGACACGGTTGAACCGGGCCAGTGGTAGGTTGGTTTTAAAAACTATGCAGCAATAACAATTTAAAAAAATAACAAAAATTACTAGAAACACATAAAATTACGTATCATCTACCTTAATCAAGAAAAAGAAAAAAGAATAAAATTTATTTCAAAAAAATCACAAACGGACTTCAAGTGTCACTTAAAAGTTAATACCTACATAATTTATTTTATTTTTGCGACTCCAAAATGCAGAATTGGGAGTAAATAATCTATCAAATTATTGAAACTTACAATCCTATAAGTATTCTTATTGAAATCAGTAATATTTGTTGTCGGTGCCAGTCACTGGTTAAACGAAATCGACGCTTGTCAAAGTCGCAGTTCCAGTCGGCTTTGGATTTGTTCCTAATGCTGATAGGTATTGTGGCACCGACTCCAAATAAGAATACTTATAGGATTGTAAGTTTCAATAATTTGATAGATTCTTTACTCCCAATTCTGCATTTATAAGTCGCAAAAATGAAAATAAACTATTTATCAACTTTTTAGTGACACACGAAATCGGTTTTGGATTACTTTGAAATACATTTTATTTTAAACTGGTTAGTTTCATTTCGTACACATAGTAGTTTTGGAAATATGGGTAAAATTGGTTTGCATAAACTTTATAAATATGTTGGTTTATTGGTTTTTTCACAAAAAGTACTGAACATAAAAACAATGTTTATGGGACCATCTCGAAAACTATCCACTTCGAATAAAAATAAATTGAAATCGGTTGATAAACAACGGAGTAATTGAGTAACATCCCCTTAAAAAAAAGAAAGAAACTTTCAGAAGACTTGATAACCTCCTTTTTTTGGAAGTCGATTAAAAATTAAGAAAAGAAATCACATTATCTTCAACTTCATTAAATATTTTAAGCCTACTAACAAAAAAGAAAAGTATTAATTAACTAGATTGTAATGTTTTTTTCAAATAAGATCGAGTGAATTCAATTGAGAAAATCATGCCAATTGAAATGTCCAAACATTGAATACTTTTGGACACTATCGTAGGTTATGGTCGACAATCCCGTTCGATATATAACGCTAAAACACGACGATTCGTTTAAAAATAATTCTAAACGTATGTATGTTTAATTAATTTAATAATCTTTTAAGCATTCTTATAATAAAAGAAGTTGATTCAAGGGTCCCTCATTAGTGAAGTGACATCCGCGAGCACAATGCGAGCAACAAACGAAGCAAATCAACGGCCGACACAACACAGCACAGACTGCACGCACCAGATACCAGATACAATATACAATATATAGGTACATAATGTTCGCGACTTATTTTTAAATTCTTTAAATAAATATATTCATAACAATCTCAATACAAAATTTAACAAACAGTGACCCGCATGCTAACCAACCAAGCCCGGTAGTGAAATACGAAGAAAGTTTAACGATACATAATGCCATTGTAGGCAAGGAACTTAACACGCGAACACTTCGAAAGTATTCGACTTTAGTGTCTTTTTTATTTTTAAGGTTCCGTACCTCAAAAGGAAAAAACGGAACCCTTATAGGATCACTTTGTTGTCCGTCTGTCCGTCCGTCCGTCCGTCTGTCAAGACCCTTTTTCTCAGGAACGCGTAGAGGTATGAAGCTGAAATTTATATCAATTACTCAGGTCTACTGTCCCTTGAAGCTGTGAAAAAATCAAACTTCTAAGCCAACGCAATCAAAAGATACAGCCATTTATGCCGCAAATTTTCGACACTTGCGAGGGAATCAAAACCTACAGGGTGCTTCCCGTGAACTCAGAATCTTGAAATTTGGTACGAAGCAACGTCTTATAGCATAGATAAAGGAAAAATTACGAAAACCATAAATTTTTAGTTACATCACAAAATATTTTTTTTTTTAATAATCTTAAACTTACTTCCCATTTCCTCATAAACTCTTTGTAAACCTTGCAGGTTTGTACGGAACTCTCGGTGCGCGAGTCCGACTCGCACTTGGCCGGTTTTTTTTTGGTGGTAACTTGACAGGGTCACGCTTGATTACAACTTGACTGATGTTAAGCAAAGACGGTGACGGTGTTTTATAAATATTCGCTACGACTGCACCAGGGCTCGACAACTTACTAGGACGTATTGAAAATAAATTTTAATGTCTTAATACAAATTGCATACCAGTGATATTTAGCCTTTCTAATTTGTAAATTAGTGAGATATTCCGTTCGATAGCAGTATCCATACTTTCAGAAGTTTGTAATCAGTTGCTCCGTGACGTCAGCACCGCCGGAGCGGAAGCAGGCAGCGTGTGTTGGCGGAAGGTATCTGTCCGCCATGATGAGCCACTTGATGAGGACTTAATGAGCTCCTGGGAGTGAGCTGGTCAAAGGTGCTTTTTGGAGAGAAATAGGAATATACTTATTAGGTTTTAAAGCTTAATTCTATCATTATAGCGTGTCGAAATTGCTTTGATTTTTTATATCTTTGATACCTAATCAAAGTAAAATTTCATAAGATCTTAGGTACAATATGAATCCTATCAATCACAACAATTGACACATTAAACTATCCTCTTTGGTCTCGTTGTTTAGTAAAGAATATACATATGTATATTATTAAGCGTATATAGCTGATATTTTTACAAAAACTCTTACAAATAGTTGCTATCAGGTACAAACTATTAAATTTAAGCAGCTTTGATAAGAATCTATTAAAAAAATCGCATATCATAGAGCCATTTCCACAAGTCCATCAAACTAAAAGCCGGCGTTTCTTAATTAAAGAAAAGAACTTTCACCAAAATCCCCCACCTAAAGTATTCAGAACCGAAACTAAAGTTTTCTGAAAGTTTAAAAGTTTCCTATTAATTAGTAAGTTGGCACCTTTGCGGCTGTAATTGGCGGGTTAGAGTAAATGTTCAAAGGCTCGTATAGCTCGACTCCAATTAGAATGGAAGTAGGTCGCGTGGAAATAGTACGAGGGGTTTACGTGGAGGGCGCTCGCGGCGAGTGTAGCGCCGGAGGGAACGTAGCTTACTGGCTTGGTAAGTAAGGAGCGACGGGGGCCTAGTGAGAGAACGTTTGCCTTGAATGTGTTCTGACAAGCCCTGGTTCGATCCCGAGCTCTACACCAAATAGCAAGTTAAAAAAATTAATAGCATTTTTTTTTATTTGTTCGTTTATTTCGTTATGTTACTTAGCTAGTTCTTAGTTTGTTAATTGAATGGATTGCAAATCAAAACACTTATATTTTTGTTTCAATTTCTCAATTCCTGTTGGTTCTCCCCTAAATACATAAAGGAAAGTATTGTTCAAGATAAACTTGAGATGTTTAAAAAATATCGCAGTGTAACGATAAAATATCACCTAGCTAGATTTACTTTTGATAACAATGTCAATAATAAAATCAATCGTGTCGTATTAAATTAACTTATAGTGTTAGAATCGCTCGCCATTATCAGCGGCGCCGGGATCGCACACTTCATGTATAAAACATTCAAGAAGCCCGGCTCGGGGCTATTCTAAGCAACTATACAAAGCTAGTAACAACTAAGGATATTTAGGATAAGCCATACCTAGAAGCCCTTAGTATGGTTTAAAATTATGAAAATTTTAAAATAACAATCGCCGTAAATTAGTTTTTGTAGAAATAATTAACAACCATTTCATGTTTTAATTATTTTAAACCACCCCAAAAATTCTGACATCAGAGTTTGCCACTCTTACTTACTTTTAATTCTATAAACATAAGCAATACTTTGTTGCCTAGAGATTAATAAGTATTTAATATTGTAATTCTTTTTAAATTTTTGTGATAGTTCATTTCGTTCATTTCTTTTACCTTTTCTATGTACATATAGGTACGTATGTGTGATCTTCTCAGTGACAATGTTACTTATGTTTTTAAGTTTCTTTTTAAATCTAAATTACAATACGACATAATTTTTACATACGCAGGTTAAAACGTAGCGCACCTTATACTGATTTATTTAATACTAGTGAATGCTCGCGGCTTCGCTCGCATTAAGAAGTAAAACTTGCATCCCCTATTTCACCTCTTTAAAAGAGACATTCCCAAAAATCCTTTCTTAGCGGATGTCTAGGTCATAACATCTACCTGCATGCCAAATTTCAGCCCGATCAGTCCAGTAGTTTGGGCTGTGCGTTGATAGATCACTATATCAGTCAGTGAGTTTGAGTTTTCACCTTAGAGTTTTATATATTTAGATAAATATAAATAAATTTAAAGTTGAAAGTACTGATGTCAATTACAAAAACCTGCTAAGTATTACAAAAGAACTATTAAAGATAATTAAACTCCGCTATTTTCAACCCTGTATAGGAGCTAAGACATCAGTTATTCAGGCGCTTGGCAAAGCGTTCCGAACACGATGAATTGAATTTATTAAAAGGTTGATTTTGTAATACTTAGTCTCGGAATAACAAATAGACGACCTATTTCGCCGGAGGCTCAAACGGATTTCATTGATTGAACTTTGTTGTTTGTTACAAGTCGAAAGAAGGACGTGTTTTACAGATTTATGTGCTTTGGTACAAAAAGCTTTTGCACAATACAGCAGAGAAATGTTATCGGTTATTTAAGAGGTTTTTTTGTATGTGAAACAAATACAGAAAGAAAATTATCTATTGTGATAAATGGTCATCATTATTTATTGTCTATTTAGTGAGACAGAATAAGTGTATCTAAGTCTCAGCATAGATACTCTTTTACTTATTGCAGATAGAACGCTGGCTTATACTATGCATACATTGAGTCATGTCCATAGGTCGGATGACACGGTATATAATAAAAGTTTAAAAGCTATAACAGGAACAGCCACTAAAGACGAGCAAAACCTAATTCTAAACCAGAGTTCACCGACATGATCTAGGAACAAGCCTTATTTTCGCGATACACGTAGATAATGTTCATAATTAGCATTAGTCTATATTTATCTTTACCCGACAAAATGGTGGCAAATACTGACGCAATACCCAGAGGTAATACAACCTTTTGCTAATACCTTAACTCCTTTGAGAGTTTAATCCAATGTTTATTTTGCACCGACCCTCCGGCTGGGGTTGCCCGAATGAAGGGATAGGCTCCGGGTGATTCTACCTGAAGCGGGCAAAAACTCAACAAAAACTTCTCGTAACAGGACTGGTAAACTGTGAGGTAAAGCATATGATGCTACAGGGTAAAATGCAAATCGTGGTTATGCTATACTTTCTTTAGTGAACTGGCGCGCACACACCCCCACGTACCTGCTCCGTGTGAGTGGAGGGCCTGGCCACCAGCAGGCGCACGCAGGCCCCGCACTGGCGCAGCACGGCGGCGGCCTGGCGCGCACACATCCCCACCACGCACACTGCGCCGATACGCAGCAACATGTCGCCGCTGCGGAGACGACCATCCTGCGACAAGGAGAACAAACATATAAACATCAACCTGACAGATACTACAGATGATACTTAGGCCGTAGCAAAGTACTTGTGGCGTAGCAAAGCACTTGTGTCGTAGCAATTACTTGTGTCGTAGCAAAGTACTTGTGTCGTAGCAAAGTACTTGTTCCGTAGCAAAGTACTAGTGCCGTAGCAAAGTACTTGTGTCGTAGCAAAGTACTTGTGTCGTAGCAAAGTACTCGTGGCGTAGCGAAGTACTAGTGTCGTAGCGAAGTACTTGTGTCATAACAAAGTACTTGTAGCGTAGCGATGTACTTATGTCGTAGCAAAGTACTCGTATTGTAGCAAAGTGCTGGTGTCGTAGCAAAGTAATTGTGGCGTAGCGAAGTAATTGTGTCGTAGCAAAGTAATTGTGGCGTAGCGAAGTACTTGTGTCGTAGCAAAGTACTAGTGTCGTAGCAAAGTACTTGTGTCGTAACATTTAGTCATATTTTGTATAATAACATTTCCACAATAAAAAACAAAGGTAATTTTTTAAAATGTCAAAATAGTGTTTGATGAAATACATCAGCGTAGTAGTTCTAGCTAATGAAGTGACATTCCCCTCTACGTCGGTCTCTCCCCTGTCAACCAGTTGGTACAACATGGCTACAACTAGTGATTAAACTCACTGGCAAATACTCAGTGCCAGTATAATGACATGTCTTGTACTCATATGTACCAATATATGTACATGTACACTGTATAGTACAGAGCTACTTTTACCGATTTATATTAGAATAGTTTAAACTAAACAAACCTTTTTCCAAGCTCAGCCTAAATTGGGGAAAATATAATTATATCACTGCTATTTAATATGTCATGCAGTTTAATACAAACCTACGTATATTACAACGACCCATCAAAGGTTTTATAGAACACGTCTATTCAGAATAACGATCTATTTATACAGGAAAAATAATATTTCATCATAAAACAAGTAACACCGATTACACACGTAGTTAAAGAAACTCTAACTAGGGCGATATTGGGCCTCACTTCATAACATAATCAAAGCGAAGTATCAAACGATCAGAGCGAGACACCACTAGCTGAGTTCCTAATGAAAGAATGAGATAAAGGCATGTTTGTAAACATCGTTTGTCGAGACATTAAGCCCGCTCGTAACATTTACGAATTTTACGGGGCTGTGATAAAAAAGTCTAAACAAGGATTTTTATTGTGTTGGACTAAGACGGAGGGATATATCTGAATAAATTTCATGCTAGAATAGAACATAATTTCAATGTGAACTTTTATTTTATTTCATGATAGTTCCTCCTTTTTCAGCAAATTATATAACTAAGTAAACTCCATACACAAAACAATACAACCTGAGAAGACATAGCTTAAAAATTACAAATTCTAATTGTACGGGTACTTATTCTATAGGTTAGGTACCCATAGAATATAAGTATTATTCTATGATCCTTGTAACTTTACCAAGCAAGGTATAAATTATACATTTTGGCAACGTTTGTTTGTTCTGCCTAGAATGTCTTCTTGCGTAGATAATTCTTTATTCTTAATGTTTTCTTTGGAGCATAAAACAAACACTAGCCAACGCCTTGTTTTTGGCAAAACGAGAAGAAATATAAGAAGCAGGACTTGTATTTTTATTTAATCTTTTAACTTGGGCTAGTAAGTATTTTTTTCTTTGAATAAACACAGGAATGTATACCGCGTGTGTGTGCATTGTGCGTATCCTTAAGAAAACATAGTACATAAATTACAATTTCCATTATATTTTTTGTTTGAACTAGCCCTATAAACCAAACCAATCTTTACTGTATTTTTTCCACAATAAGTACAAGTTCGCGATATATATTAATACAAATTATAATGAGTTGAGGCATACAAGTGTCAAATTTATATGAATACTAAACAATACAAAGCCAGTAAGGTCACTAGTGATCACGTCCTTTAGTTTTACTTTCGACCCCTGGATCCAAGTTGGAAGGCCCCGCCGCGGCGACATTGGCGCGCCAATGTAGGCCCCGTGCCACCACTATATGGGCCAATAATTGCGTACCTACTGTACAGAGCTACTGAAGTTTAATTCCACTAAAAAATTACACTGTTCAGCATTTGTGGTAATGTGAATCACAAAACAAAAACAGTGAAAAGTAGGTAAACATTTAAATAAAAATGTAATGTAAGCTTTATAATTTATCAATAAATATCTCTGTCTGTAAAAATAAACGTTTCATGTCACATCCCTCAGAATTTTCGCGACTATTCAACATCATCATCTTCATAACTAGGTAACGTTAGGTATAAACTAAAACTTTGTGATATTTTTGTTTTAAAAATGTTGTGTGTGATTTGTTATATGTTAGAACTATGTACTAATACCGTGTACAGTGTACAATAACCTTGTATATTCGAATAATATGTTATTGGTGTCGGTCTGCTTCCGGTGGAGGCAGGAAGCGGGGGTGTATGTGTGTGTGTGTGTGTGCTTAGTTTTAGTCTATAACAAATAAATTAGTTTGTTTTCGTCACTATTTGTTTCCTATATAGCTTCTTTACATACTCATATGTTTGGTCACCGATCGAATCATACCATATAAAATACTGTAGAGTCGATAAAATATTAGTTTTCACCCTTTCATTGGTAGTGAAAGGGTGAACACTAATGTATAGTGCAAAAACAAGTGAACGTATGTATGTTTAAGGAACTCGTATTTTTTGTATCTGCCTGTAGCATCCTATCTCGGCATTGTAGCTTGCAAACGGGTTGGTGGATTTTTCTCTAGTTTTTTTTTTGTTTCATTGGTGAGTTAACATAAATACAAACATAATCATAACCGGCAATTTCCAGCTACCGAACGTGAGCTGCACATTTAATACAGCAAATATATGTCGTGAAAAAATAGTGGAGCGTAGCTGGC
Organism: Macaria notata; assembly: GCA_927399415.1. Classification (NCBI taxonomy): domain Eukaryota; kingdom Metazoa; phylum Arthropoda; class Insecta; order Lepidoptera; family Geometridae; genus Macaria; species Macaria notata. The sequence goes on from OV656742.1 coordinate 329,052, forward strand.
TTGCTCTCATAGCTTACATAGCCAATGTAATTAACATAATACGAATGATTTGTTCACATATCCTTACTACATGTACAATATCTACCCACCCTGTCTGCGACGCCGCCGGGCAGCACGGACTTGACGACGACGCCGGAGGACCTGCCCCCGACGATGCCGAAGGCCAGGCCGGTGCCGTCGTTCACCAGCTCCACCACCTCCACCTGCGCCCACTCGCCGAACACCTGCTGCAACACACCTGCACTTAGCACCAGCTCAGGTATCTTTCTTTTGAGTCGTATTTCCTCTGAGGGTCGTGACTCTACTACACAATTAATTCGTTAGTTGAGCTCTTGGGTTGATATATCGTAGTGAACGCCCAGATCCATCCACGGAAGACACATGTCCTTGAATTTTATGGTCCTCGTGCATGTCGGTTTCCTCATGATGTTTGCCTTCACCTTTAAGCGAATGCAAACTTGAAAAACAAGTCATTATTTAGGTACAGATTCGAACCAGGGTGCGTCAGGACGAATGGCAGATTGTTAAATAAATGGAGACGTACCATGATGCGCTTGCACAGCCTCTTCGCCCGGGGCTTCCGCGCTGCGTCCTGCGATCAGCTGACTTTGCCCGCCATCTTGGTTGCTCACTGACTCGCGCGCCGGACACAGCCGAGCTTCGCGGGCGAGGGGACGAACGCTGCGGCTGTGATCATTGTGTCCTGCTTACTTCACTTGTGCTAGAAAGAGAGAGAAAAGATCATTAGATTGTATTTAGATCTAAATACACGAGTGTTGGAAGGCCTGTGCAACAACAAGTGGCTAGACAACAACCTTGAAGTATAAAGGCAAGTAAATTGTACAATCGCTATATAGTATGGGATATCACTTACCTACCTAGCATTTCTGTATTCTGTTCTACAGTAAGTAATTAAATTAGAATTAGTAGGCTAAAATCAATAATAATATGGTACATAATTATAATTTCTAGTACTATGGACGATTTGTTCATCATTAAAGCTACTTAGATATGGAACACCCTTGGTATTTTCAAATCAACCTGCTGTTATTATGTTATCGGCAATATTATCACAAAAAAGAAACTGCATAAAAATATATCACCGTTTGCAGCCTTTTGTCCCAGATACTATCGCTAGGTACTCGTACCTAGTCCCCTTACATTAGCCAATGTGTTCGTCAAGCTGTGCTGCCGCGGGCCTCCGCTGGAGCTAATTGATGGATCAGCCCTACGCGTGCTGATAAACAAGCTATTTTCCCGATACATATATGTTTTTCATTTGGTTTCAGACATCTGAAACCAAGTCGCAAGTCGTCAAGTACAAGAAAAAGCTTTTTATGTACCTTAGTAATTGTCTCAGTGTTCAATAAGAAAGCTCACAAGCTCCTCTCTGACCCACTTCCAGTACAAGTTACATCGGTGAGCTTTGACCTCGTTACTCTCGTGCTTATTGACTCACCTCGAGTCTACACCTACGCCAGCTCCCTAGGTATCCTGGATCCTAACTAGGTATCCTACACCTAAGGCTATAGCTATTTATTCGTTTATGTTGTGATGTGTATCAAATATCTGATGTTATTAATAACTCTGACTATAGCTATGGAAATAAACAGATATTTTATATTTCATGTGGACTTAAATATAATAAATAACGTTATAGAACGTATGAACTAATTTGTTGTACATGAAGCTTTCCACAGCCAGCGATGCTTTCCTTGCAAGTATAGGAATGCATACAGTTACTGTAGGTATGTATTCCTAAACTTAGTTTCTTTAAACTTAGTATATTAAAATACTCCAATATGTGTATGTTAATACTAGTGAATGTCCGCGGTTGCGCTCGAGTTGTTTCGAGATAAAAGTAGCCAACCACATTCAGGGCCCTATACCTACAAAAATCAATAAAATTAGGTAATTACCTACCCGTTATAGCGTGAAAGCGAAACAAACAACAATACCAATACACTTTTCTTTTATATTATAAAAATATATGTGATATATTGGGGTATATTGTATTGTCAATATGTTATTAATGTAGGAATGGTGGTGAATTCAAATCAGGCGCGTCCCTCGTCGGGTTCAGAAACAAGCTGATTTGTTTACACTACATATGTACGTGAAATCACGTGAAATAAATAGAGCATACTTTATTTATTTTAATAAAATACTGTCAAATAAAAAGAAAATTAAATAGTAATTCACCTTTGATACAAAGACCACGGAGAGAAACTTGACTACTGCAAAACTGCTACATACACAGAATTTCCCACTAGTTTTTACGATAGAGATTGCTTTATTCTTTTGATTTCATATTCATTTTGTAATTATTTAAGGAAAAAAAAATACTCGACGCACATTTTTATGTATTTGTCACAACATGACAAATTGTCAGGAAAGAGTTTTATTATGTTAAAGCCATCGTATATCTTTAGTTAAGACATAGAATCTCTATCACCTATGTTATAGTTAACTAACATTTATTAAGCTAATCTTTTGCTAATTTTTGAGAAAATAATTATCTTTTATAAAAACAAAAGTTTTTATGATTTAATTTAGTGACTGTAGCAACTTACAGTCACTATAAATCAAATTTATTTAAATGAATAATTATACTTATTATTTAGTATATTATTTGTAAGGTTGAATATATTATGTTAGATTATATAGTTGTTAATGTATAGTATTTTAAAGTTTATTATAAGGTATAGTTTTTAATTAGTTACTTTTATTTTCCTATGTGTTTTGTAAGTTGTTTTGAGAGTAAATGAATAATATTAGTCATAATATGGATCCATGTATTTGTTGATTGATTTTATATTGATACAAGGGACTATAAAATAAATATTTAAAAAATGTTTATTCTCGCTAAAGCGACAGACAAAGGAGAAGTAAAAGGTAAATACAATTTGCGAGCACAATTGATCTCTCTCGTTGTGAAATGTAAAATAAACCATGAAGATATTTCCCGGCAATTTCCTTGCGTTTTCCTCCCGGTGAAGGCTGTGTGAAGGTGCTTTGCCACCGTGCTAGGCTACGTTGCTATGGATACGTATGATATCCACCATTCAAATGTAACATTAGACTAATCACAGCCAAGTTTATCGTCCAAATGAAAATAGAAAGAATCAAACCGCGCGGAATAAAAAGAATCACATAATTTTATTCATTCTTTCAAAAGGCAATCTTAGCATTTGGGGAAACTATCACATGACTTGACAGCAACTTTATCGCCTTGCACCTTGCAGTTTAAATAAAAAAAGGCATTTATTTATTTCAGGCTTAACTCAGTTTAGCATAGCTATGGTGGAAACAGTGGAACTGGCGTCCTAAAGAGGAAAGCCGGGCGGCGGCCTTGCAGCGATCGTTATCACGGGATTGAGGCTCGTATATTATCACCGATAGATGTCCTTACTGATGAGGTGGTACACGTTGCTGGCTGGAGGTCGATCCATGTTTTCTTGTATGTAGGTAGTATGGGGTCCTAGAAGTGACATGGGCTACTTTTATTCTGAAATAACGCGAACTGAAGCCGCATCCACTAGTTCTCACATAAGACAAGAACAAATATAGGTATTGCACGGTGAGTTAGGTAACTGACTGCTCTCGATCTCACGTTTGATTACAACTCACTTAATGTTAAGCAACGTTGTGTAGTAACTAGTAACCGTCAATTTACGACCAGCTCTAGCCTAGAACCGGTAAAGACCGTTACATTTATAGTTCAAAAGGAACAAAGTTTCCTGCGCCGGAAAGTCCGTTGTTCAGTTTGGAAGTTTGCGCTATAATTCAAGATTACTTTTTATTTTAGGGATCACGACAGTGTAATCATCAGAAATGGGACAAAAAAATAGAACAAGTTAAACCTACAACTGGCGCTGTCATTTTTTATACACGTTTAGGACGGGGTATACTTTTATAGAGATTTCATATTTAAGATGAATACTGTGCTTACCAGGTATTTTATATGTCATTAATAAATATCTTTATCTTATCTTTACATATCAAGTGCCCGAATTAACCCCCTGTAAGCCTCCTCACTCCACCCCATAGTTAAAACGCGGCCAAGTGCGAGTCAGTCCGGCGACAGCTCCGCAGTTAACATTCATGGCCGCAGCTTAATAGAGAAGAGATTCATCCCCTTTCTGAATGCCTCGTTGTAGTACTGGGTGTTATGTCATGTATCTTATATATACGGAATAATTGGGAACAGAATAGAATATTGCTTTAATGTACACCATAAAACATAGAAATTACAAAACAGCAAATAAACTTAAATATATTACATAAAGTGCTGCATAATATGTATGTAAATTGTATCCGAGGACATGTGTCTTCGTAGAAAGAGCTGGGCGCCGACCAAGATGTATGTATCTGCCCAAGAGAACTCCCTAACGAATTAATTCTGCGGGGGAGTCACGACCCTCAGGGAAATACGACTCAAGAGAGTGATATAGGTAAATTGTATCAATTACAAGTTGCCCATCATCATTAAGTATATCCAAAAACTTTAATTAAGTACCTAGGTAGGTATTATTTCATTTCTTAATATGGATATATTATAAGTTGTAATGCAAAAACTTTCCTTCACCGTACCACATTGTATAGTTAGATACATTAACAAATGTTTCAAATCTTGTATTCATTAAGACATTGTTCTCATTAATGATACTCGCATTACCACGAAATAGTTATATATTTTTACTTTGATTGATGAATAAATAAGCTAGCATTTGATTCCTATCAAATCACTATTTCTTATGTATCTTTCTTTCATTCATTATCTTAAGCATTTGATATCTTAACTAGTTTCAATCAAGACTAGCCAGAATAGAAATAAATAATCAAAACTCAAAAATTGATAACTGAGGTATAGAACCAAGCTGTACTCACTAGTATAGCTAAAACCAATACTAAATAAACTAAAAAATATACACATGTATAGCATAGATAAGTAGGTATAACAAGACGATAACTCCAAGAAGCTTATTGCGCGGAAACATTTTGTAAAACGACCTCCTTCGAGAGATTAAAGAGGGCTACAGGCACTCATAACTCAGGACAGTAGCTATATTATATACTCTTCTTTCTTTCTAAGGAAAGGTTTCATTTTCCAACAAGAATTGCTAAAGAATATAAATCTTAATTATGCGACTTTATCACATAAAAATCTGATTTTACTACCCAGTTTCTGATCAAAAAAAAAAAAAAAAAAACGTTTCAATAACTATTGTTTTTGTATCTCTTTCTTTTTTTTGTTAACATAATAGTTAATTTCCTTTTTAATTTGTACACTAGCTTGTTTCTTTTTCAAATTATTAGGTTAAAGATATAACAGATTAAATTAACAATAAAATGTTAGTAAGTCATAAACTCCACGCGGAGAGACCTGGTGTGTGCGATACAGTTTTGTAACTAGTGCGCATACCAGATAGACTGTATCTCACAATTATTTAAGTTTAATCAATAAATTAGTCAATTAAACCTAATGTAAAGTTCACAAATTGTAAATAGTCAAATAAACTTTATTATTATTATTATTATTATTAGCTATTAATACCTACTTATTATACAAGCTCAATCTCTTTGATTATCTTGTTTCGTCTATGAATTGTTATGATCACTTTTATAATCTAAAAATCTGATCACTTGCTAGCATGAATCTAACGTAAATATTATGAAACATTGAAATAGTTTCAAATTCAAATAACATTGAATAAATTTACCAACTTTTTCCTTAGTAACGCAAGTAATGCAGTTATCTACATACGTACTTACATCATACATTTATTATACAAAATCTTACCAGATTTTAGACTAATTTTAAAATTAAACAAAACCTACGAAGAAAAACGCCGTAATTTTTCGAAAAGAATATCTCGGCCTTCTACAAAAAACCCTCGCGAATCTCGCAATCGACATAATTGCCATCTCTATTGTTAGAAGCAGTGGCCGGAAACTCGGCTGATGAAAAACTGATCCAAATAGGTTTCATACCTTTAAAATAAATCTCTCCAGAAACATTCCAATGTTTATTTTGAAAATGGAAGATAAGTGTTTGTGTGTTCTTGTGGGTGATGAGATGAAATTATACCTCATGTTTATTTGTAAGACTTACGGTTTTGGATCGGTTCGGAAAATATACACAACTATATATGTCGACCAAGATTTGTCTAAAAAAAAGTAAAAGGAGGTATAAATAAGTAGCTCTGAAGATCCTAGGCTGTCAATGATACGAAGACCCATAAATTTATTCCATTTAGTGTTAGTACGAAATTTGTTAGCATAAAAAAGGTAGGTAAGTATAATATTGTGTACGCTTATCCTCAAATATAAGTAAGCATGCTTTGGTAAGTATCTAGGTATGTATAGACAGACACCTATGTAACAATCACATACGTGTTTCTAATCTTTTCATCCCACAAAACATGGTCCTGTCAACCTCGTCGCTGATAATGAAAATCCTCGTAATGGAGCTCGACCAGGCTCGGATCAGACGATATCGATAAAATTAGCTCTTCCATCCGAGATGACTTCACCCTGCCGACGTCGCTGCACATTTAATTCAAGTATCGATTTGTGATAACAAAAAACGCACCCGAAATGCGACCGCTGTAATCTCGACGAGACGTGGCACTGTTACTGACGCACACTTTCAGAAAACAACCTTCGATACGCTAACAAAAGTCAGACGAAAAAGTCATGGGTACTTTGTTTAATATTTGTGTTTTTTCTAAATCTATTTTTGAGAAATAATCGTAGTGTGCGGGACGTGCGTGTCCCGTGACAGCAGGCGCGACACTGGCGGTGTGGCGCCTGTGGCGGGTCGAGCCGAGGCACGCGCGCGGCGGACGGGACGGCGGACGGCGCGCTCAGGCAATGGCGGGAAAACTGCCATGCGCGCGGGAAATCGATGTGGAAATGGCGGCGCGACCAACACCGGCTTCACGTCCTGCCGACTCAGCGCTTCTTACACTCGCGCCCGACAACATAAAGGGATTGCGAGCTTAGCTTTGTGTGAGCGCTTTTTGCTAGTGTTGCGAATGAAAGCTGCGCACGCTTTGAGAGCTTTACCCTGACTAATGTCAAAGGAGAAACTTGTAAGCTTTCTGTCTGAAGTTTATGAGGTCTGCATGTTTACTAGGTAAGTATAGGGTTCTTAAGTACCTACGTTTAAATGTTCAAGTAGGGTTTAGGTATTAACCATTACCCGAAGAAAATGATACCTAGGTATTGTTACTTATGAATAATTTATTCATAAAACCCCGAAAAAAACAAAAATTTAAGGGCTTTACAAACACAAACAGAGAAGTCAAATTATACCTAAGCATCTGTATGTTTGTACCTATCGTCCGATCAAGTACATAATACGTACATAATACACACATGAGCACATTGTGGCGCGTTCAAATTAATCATCGTTGAATTAGCTAATAGAGCCAATAAGCCAGCTTGTTAACTCAATAAACGCGCCTAACTACCCACGTAGGGAGTGTCTTATACCTTACTTACTGCATATATACAAATATACATAATATGTTAAGATAATTTTTATTTTATTTATTATTCTAATTGAATTTGTTTTTATAATTTAAATGTATTTTTTTATAGTATGCCTTTGGCATCATTTATTATGTACTAGATTTGACATTCATAAGTGTGCAAAACTAAGTTTAGTTTTAACCCAAATGAAGAAATAAATGAATATGAATATATATATATATATATATATATGCAAATTTTACACAAAAATAAAATTTGTATTATTAGCAGAGACGATGCCCAGCATACACAATGAGAGATGCGTAGTATACTAGTATACTAATATATAGTATACTAATATAGACACAAGCTAGACGTTTATTAAAATTAAATGAATTTGAAAGTAACTTTAAAAATGATAACTTGCCAAATGCGGCCAGCTATTATAATTATTAGCGTGATATGCTTGGAAATATTGAACGATGATTCCCAAGAAACCGATATGGTCTATCAAGCTTTGAATAAGAAAGGCTTGATATTTTAGATATATGTACACAAATCAAATTGGAATGGACTCACCAAATCACTTCCATTTCACCCAGATACTTGATCCTTCCAACGTTGAAGAAGAGTCCAACATCTCGTATATATGAAGAGCACGGCCGCTCAGTAGGTACTACGCCGCACGCGCTGCCGCTGCATTAGTGAGCCTGTGTGAAGTAGCACGCAGGCTGTGCGTTTGCTGCCGAAATAGATAGATAGATAGATAGATTAACTCTTTATTGTTGACACATATTAAAAAAACAGTACATAGAACAAATAAAAAGAAATCCTGATCTGCTGGAGACGACATGATACGATCTTCGCCAACCCGATTATCGATGAGCTACCGGGCCCCGCGAAAACATTGTTAACCCGTATGCTATTGACAAATAGCACTTATTCACGCACTATGACAGTCTATCAGGTTTCCCGAAAGTTGGAAATTAAATATTTCAGAATAGCACTTAAGCACTCACTATTACAATCCATTGGGTTTTTACGAAAAATCGTTGTATTTAAATAACACAAAATTTAACTTAACACGCACGAAATAGTCCATAAGGTTTTTACGAAAAACCGTTAGAATTAAATATTTCAGAATAGCACTAATTCACACACTATAACAGTCCAATAGGTTTTCTGAAAAACCGTTGGGTTTAAATAACTCAATATTGCACTTTTCACGCCCGAAATAGTCCATGAGGTTTTTCGAGAACACTATTGTATTTAAACATAAAAATTCTCCAAAATAGCACTTGACCGCGCACTAAAACAGTTCATACGGCACTTCAAAAACGCCGTTATATTCAAATTTAAAAATGTTCCAAAATAACACGTGATCGCGCACTGAAACAGTTCATACGGCTTTTCGAAAACACCGTTATATTCAAATTTAAAAATGTTCCAAAATAACACGTGATCGCGCACAGAAATAGTTCATACGGCCTTTCAAAAAATGCCGTTATATTCACATTTAAAAATGTGCGAAAAAGCACTAGATTGCGCACTCAAAGAGTCCATGCGGTTTTAAGAAAACGCTGTTATATTTAAAGTTCAAAAATATTGCGGAATAACACCTCATCGCGCACTAAAAATCACTATGCTAGGTCTTTCCGAAAGACTTCTAGAAAGATTGTTCGGATAACAACTAATAATAACGATGTTTTACCTGAAATAAAACATATATTAAATACTTACTTACTTATTTAAAATTTAATAAATTGAGAGTGGAAACCGTGTTTTTCGCTTCCTTTTTCCCTCTCTTTCGATCTTTGTGCACTTTTATCGTTCTGTCTCGCTCGCACACTCACACCAACAGGCGACCGAACCATGAAGGTGAAGATGGTTCGACCTCTTTTCATTGAGTCGAAATTTACACCAGGCAGAAATAAAATGTAAGTTTTAAATAAGGTAAGTATTTAATATATGTTTTATTTCAGGTAAAACATCGTTATTAAATATCTTGACCGTTATTTAAAACTTAATAAATTGAGACGTGTCTGTTATCGCCTGGTGGGTAAAAGACGCCAATGTGAACATGTACAGAAGTAATAGATACTTAAGTACTGGGAAGGTATATGTACATAGGTAAAGGATAAGGTAGGTGTACCTTAGATACATACATAAAACCAACCAATGTGCGAGAGACAGAAAGTGATGTAATCACATTTTATTCAGAGCTAATATAACTACTTTTATTGAAGTAACTAAGTAATCAAAAGTACTAGCAGTACTAGACAGACTAGAAATAACAGCTTATATCGGGTTGACTGTAAGAGAACTGAGGCTATTATTATAAAATAATAATAGTTTATCAGTTAAATAATATAATCACAGAAGTATTATTTTAAATCTTTACTTTGGGATGGACACCAATCAACCCTGGCTAGGCTTTTCTCAGAAGTAATTTGTCAGACCTACCTACTTGAATACTACTACTTCCGACGGTATGAATTTGAACCTGATACATATAACATCTCTCCAGAAAGCTGCTCTTATTGATTTGTGAAATCATAAATAGATTTGGTCATAATACTAATATGAGTCATAATACTATGGCTTACATGAAGAAAAGTTATGCTTTACACAAAAACAGTGATGAAGCTAAGTAGTAGGATTTTAAGACAATTCTCGTCCTGATTGTCTATAGCTACTTAGTTGTGTCAGTTTTTACTACGACTAGTATGGACACAACAGTTATTCTTGGATTAAATGTTAAGAGTACTCAGCTATCAAGGCTAACTCTTGCGACTCGAACAAAGTAATAAATGCAATGATTTTGTGATGAATGTAATGTCGAAAATATTAATTTAAAAACCAATACCAAGTCATGGAGGTTTTTAAACTAAGATAAGATAAATTTATTGTAAATAAACAATATGTTACATTTTACAAATTGCACTGCCTCTTACATTAGTAAAAAACTGTGTCGTACAGAGTTTATATTATAATGCGATAGTTGGATGTATTGGGTATGATGACATAGGGTGGAGTGGTAGTCAATGAACCACAAAAAGTTCAAATGGCTGTAGCAGTACCAATGTGAAGAATGATGAGAATAATTTTAGCATGATATCTAGGCAAATTAGTTAACTTTCATTGTGTGTACATAAATTTGGCTTATTTATAATTTTTAATTTGAATTAAGCAGTTTAAAACAAAAAAGGGAATTGGTTCTATGTGTACACCTTATGGTATGCAATGAACCGGGGGGGTGGTAGTCAATGAACCATGTGGTACACAAATAATCACTGTCCTTGTTTAATCAAGAGGAGGTTAAGTATAATATTAAAAAGCAATTTTATTTTTATTTTTATTTACTTTTCTAAAAAAAAAAATCGTCGAAATTACAAATATGGCACCACAGTTACATAGGTAATCAGTAATAATCAAATTTTAAAATCTACATGAGGTCTTACTTTTAATCAGACTTAGAACGCTACAACCGTCATCAGCTAAGTCACTATCCTAATAAGTAATATTAAAAAAACGTAACCATGGACTGGAACATAAAGAATGCTTATTAATATCGTAGGTTTAACAGTGTCATATTGACAGAAAACTTATATATAGCTTGACGGCGTGTCGTACTACCACTCATTTTGGGACGTGGTAAAATATATTTTATATCCATTATGTTAACCCCAGCAGTATCCGGTTCTAATGGCCTTATAAAAGAATTTTTAGCCCTGCTTTTCAATTTCATATATGACACAAAATATTCCTCCTTTTCCAATTCTTCTAATACTTCGGCTACGTAGTAAACCTTATTTTTTTTGGATGCGAAAGCTACTATCACAAAATCTTTCGGTCGAGGGTTCCGTGTTATTGAAGGAAATTCGTCACTCAAGATAATTTCCTCCTCTTCAGCATCGCTTAAGAAGTCTTCTCCTCCCGAGGATGAGCCACTACACTTAAATTCTTCTTCGTTGTCTTCGGACGAATCAGAATTTGTTCTTTTTCTTTTTCCATCTTTAAATAAATCTGTTTTTACTGTTTTTGGTCTTTTTAAACTTTTCTGTCTATTCTTATTTTGTTTCTTCTGAGCTATGGCATTTTTTTCTGGAGTGTCCGTAGCTACTATGCTCCTTCCTGGTTTTCTATTAATTTTTTTGCGAGGACCTGCTCTCAAAGTTGGTCTGAAAATTTTTGGAGAGACAAAATCACTTGAAGTTGATGGCACTTCATTAATATCGGAAGTGGATTGCTGAGGAGTTATTTTCTGAAACTGCGAAGGCTGAACATCAGTATGCATCAAATTTTCAGGTTTTTCGGATAAAACTGACGATGTTAATTCAATTTGACTAAGTTCATCATTTCCATCAGTATTGAAAATTGACGGAGAACCTCTCGTTTCTTCTTCAATATTTGCCTCCGCATCTGTTTCTTCGTCAGCATCTTCGACGTCTGGTGTAGGTCTATTGGTCACTTCACTAGGTAAAAAATCTACCTCAGTAAAAATTAGATCATCGAAAGGGAAGATGCCGCACTTTTTAAATGCATGAGTTATATTTTCTGGTGTCATGGCTCTCATATATGCAGTCCCAACGCATTCAGCAATGTTGTAGATCGTCAGTTGTTTTCCAGGGTGACGTACTAACCACGCATCTACTGCAGCATTGTAGTATGATTTAAAGGGTCCATTTAGACCTACATCCAAGGGCTGCATTTTAGCTGTAGTGTGTGGGTGAAGTGTTAGCATTGTTACTCCAGAGGCTTTTGCTAGATCAATAGCCTGAATAGACAAGTGGCTCTCGTGATTGTCTAGTATTAGTAAGGCAGGGTTTTCTTTTGATGCACACGAATACTGAAAAAAAAAATACAACGGTTGTGGGTAAAAACGATAAAAAAAATATAAAACACTGAAGATAATAGAATAAACTAACACTTACCTTTATAAAATGCTTCATTACTTCAACAAAGAGGTCGGCATTCATCCAACCACTGGGGGAGGCCAAGCCTAATGTGCCTGGAGGAGCTCCATAAATCATATGGTCCTTATAATTTTTTCTTGGAAACACCATTGCTGGGGGCAAAGCCTGGCCTGCTGCATTCACTATACAACAGGTGGTTACTAAGACTCCGCGTTCACCACTTGTGACTTTGCAAACGTTGCTGCCTTTTGTTGTGAGTACTTTTTGTGGACGATGCACAGTTGTTGTTGAGGTTTCATCCAAATTATATATTCTGTTTCCGCAAGCAAAGGATGGGTGGCGATTATACACGTTTTTTAAATTGTCAAAGAATTTCTTAATATTGTCTTTATTAAATGCAGTAGCCCTGGCTAAACTACAAGCCTCTGGTTTTTTGACTGACAAATCAGGGTGTCTTGCTCGAAATCCTCTCATCCAGTCTTTGCCAGCCATTTTTTCTCTGTTCCAGGTTAAAGGACAATCAATGTTGTTAATTTTTGCCATTTGGTAAGCTATTCTTCTGCAATCTTTGGATGTTAAGCCATAAAATTTATTTGCGCAGTCTACTATATACTCTTTAAAACTATGTTCTTGGTCTGTTGTAAATACTTTCTTATTATCATAATTTGGCTCCAACCTAGAAGTGGGATCCGATATATATTTTAATACGTAACGACGTAGTGTCGGATAGGGTAATTTTGCTTCTTTTGCGGCCTTTCGCAGGCTTAATCCTCCCAGATGAAGGTCTATACCTTTTTTTATATCCTCAGGGGTGTGATTTCCTTTTTGCCTTGCTTCTCGTCCTTTTGTATTTCGTCCCATTCTGAAATTAATAATATTCTAAGAATGTGCAACAGAAAATTGCTGTAAACATTTATAGGCAACCAAAATTCTCAGCCCAGCAGGATTCAAACCTGCGACATTCCTGCTGAATTCTGCGGTGTTGAGAATTTTGGTTGCATATAAATGTTTGCATAAAAACCCAAGTGTGTTTATAACACTTTAAATATTACAAGGTTTAAAGCTGGTTATAGTAGCTGCGTTGAATTGATAAAACATATTGCTACGTACAAATAAAAAAATGACGAAAGAGGTCCAGTCGTTTAGGATATTACCCGGAACAAACATACTGACAAAACTTCGATCATTGAATGACAAAAACAAAAACAGCGATATATACTTGGTATGTTTCAAGAAAATATGAATCAAGTACACAATGAACTTTATGTAGTACCCAATGAGCCATGGTTCATTGAGTACGTCAGTGAATTGATTCATTGGATACCACCCCCCTCAGATGAAATTTGAGGTTAGATTGCTTCTAATAGAAACACACTTTGAGAGCTTATGATTATTAAAACAATAGCACAAAAACACATACAAACGATATAAGCAATTCACAAGGTAATACTTTCATAAATAAAAATGTAGTAAAAAAAATAAACTCACTTCTTTTTCTCCGTTTTTGTGGTTGAAAGTTGAAAAACACATGTAACACAAGCGCGCGGCGCTGCAAGCGACTACCGACTAAGTAAGCAAGCACTGAGTGGCGAACTGGTTGCTACGTGTCATACTGCACAAGCTGGCAACGTCGCCTTTCGTCGATAATTTGTTTGGTTCATAGAGTACTCTTGGTTCATTGGCTACCACTCCACCCTACTGGTACATAAGCTCAATTTCCATGGGCCTACGACACGGTAATATCGTGCCTACGATGTTACATAAATACATTAGTCCATATAGGTACCACATAACAAAATGTAGCATGTAATTTAATTTAATCTGTTATTAAAGTAATAAACCTGCCAATTTTGGTACAAATGGAAAAATGTTATTATCATCAGCTCATATTAAATACCTCGTGCCATTTTACGCCAGGTTTTTTCCAGCTGTGATTTTGTCTAATCAACTTAACATTTTGCCAAGCTAGCGTTATATTCTGTATTCTGACAGGTAGATAGTAATTACCTAGTATTTAGAACGTTTAAGAGGGCACGCGGCCAAAAGGCTCTAAGTTGAGATGTTGTCGGTTGAAACATTTTCGTAACTACAAAAGGGTGACGGATATACCCACACCAGGGTTTATATATGTACATTCGCGTCCGCAAGAATGTTCAAATCAAATCAAATGTTACCCAAATGGTATCAATATCAGATCGATCTAGTCCGGTGACATAAAGATGATCACTATTTAGACTGCGAATTAGATCTCTTTAGTCCTTTTTGGATATAGGTGCTATCAGGATAATGATTATGATGACCTAGCTAGTTATAGGTGATCTGTATGGCACTGTTGTATTTCCATGGAATGAATTACACTGTCAAGTTTAATCAATTGAATACAAATGAATCAAAAGCCTGTATGCTTATTTGCATTAAGACAGCAATTTACAAGCACTGTTCAGATACATAAACTTTGACGATGATCGTGCCTATGGATACGGTTTATCGTCCATTTCTATTGTTCGCGGTGAAGACACCGTGACTCGTGTCCGGACTGATAATACGTTTAGGTCGAGGACCCAAGTCAAATCGACACCTCTGAGGACAAATAATGCGACAGGGAAGGATTACGAAAAGAAGAACCTCAGTGACAAATGTGAAAATGCAGAAATATATTTCTTGTAAACAGTATTGAGAACAAGAGTGTTTATCAGGAGTTTCATTTACTGAGTCTAGACTAAGACTAATCTCAAAATTCTAACTTTGCCCTGTCTCTACATAAGCGAAGTAGCAATGTTTGTCAAAAGTAACCCAGAACTATTCAGATTCAAGCCAAAAGGAAGCAGACATGAAAATGAACTAGGTAGGTATATGAAAGACGGTCTAACACTGCATACTTGTCCAAAAGCGTTTTTTGCATGGCTACTAAAATATTCAATCAACTACCTAAGAAAATTAGAAGTATCGACCAAATACCAAAATTAAAAAAAACTTCAAATGCATATCTACTGGGTAAAGCCTACTATTCTGTAAAATTGTTCCTGGAAGACAGAGATAGGGACAACATACAATGACAATTCTGGTTGACATTCTCTAAAATTTTAATAATAACCATCTTGACATCTGCATTGTACGTTTTAGATACTTATAAGATTAAATTACTTTTTAATTTAAAACACAATGTCTGTAAGCCCATACGGGCAGCGGCTAGAGAACCTTCTTGTCTTATAACTAACCTAGTTCCTAGATTATGCTATAAGAGTGTTAACACCTGTAATAACCAAGTTGCCTTACAATAAACTATTTCATTTCATTTCAAAAAATAAATATTTTTCAACTTACGTATTTGCCGACAGAGATTTCAAATATTATTCCTGTGTACTTATAACATCAGGTCAGTAGTTAGGGTCGAGTGGCTAGACCCTATGCCCAGAAGCGTTGGTGATAGAATGATACCTACCTATAAAAAACTAATTATTCAAATTAAAATATCATAAATAAGTACAAAGGACGAAATATGGCACGGCTTGGGCCGCAGACACCACTAGGCCTACACTATGTAGTAGGTACGTTTGTACATTGGTAAAATTGCATTCTTTTTTAATTTATCATGATTATTAGATATGAAATGCCATACAACGATGATATGTACCTATGCATAGTAGAAGTATATAAATGAAACACAGTAATATATTGTAATGTTATTTATTCATAATACGCATTCTGTAGCTCTCAGCGACTACGTCTAATGGAAGATACGTACACATAGAAACATAGTCCGCGCCGCGCTTGCATCTATATATTGCTTTGTTTTACCCAAACATAGATAAGCTGCCAAAATGAACACAGGTGATTAGACAATCCAAGAAAGACAAATTAATAAATCTAGTTTAGCTGCCGTTAAGTATACTTTTACTGGTAACTTACCAAAAATATTTAAAGGCAATTTTAGTAGGTACATTCATCGCAACAACCTTTTCCTATCATTTGATAACGTATAACAAATGTTCTAAAGCCGTCATTTAAAGATTTCACGTAAAACACCGGTACAGTAGGTTGATAGACAAAGATATTAAATAAATTTGTTTAAAATATTTTTACTCATAAAAAGTCAACTCTACAAACGCGCTGCAGACTATACAATAATAATTTAATAATAATACAATAAATATCGAATAAATTACAAACTATAATGCGATTACAATACAACAATAATTTCAATATAATAATTATTTTTTATACATATTTAGCAACAATTATACTGATGTTTCAATCTGTGAAGACGCTTGTGATTCTTTCGGCAAATTGATGTAATTAAATATAAACTTTCGTGTAATATAATGCAAAAAAGAACAAAGTACATCAATGTGAATACAAAGCTTTGGGAATTGTATGTGTATGTTAAGTTTATCAAGCATCTTCGTGTATTGAACGATTATAAGGCTAAATTAAAAAACAACACAGTTGGCAAAATAAGTGGTAAAGTATTGGCACTCCAATTAAAGAAATATCGGTGGGTAAAGTAGTGATGTCACTATCACTCACTGGTCGTAGCATGTTTGCACGTCAACAAACATGGGGTGAAGTTGCTAAATTCAACAAATTTCATACATTTTTAAGGATATTAAAACAATTGGATAAATTAAAATGGCGGCCTTCATCACACAACTGTAAAAACCGCCATATTTAATCCAATTTAAAAAAAAGATCAATTTAAATTAATAAATTACGTCAATTGTATCTCCCAGCCAGATACTATGAACTTTTGTCATATTTATGTAGAATTAATTTATCTATTGTAACTTCTATGTTTATCGTACACTTTTTTTTTTATTCTACATTTTACAGTGCCACCATTTTGTCTGAATCTTGATACCCTTTACAATTCAAATATATGTAGATATATAGTAGTCACGGTTAAATTGAAGTATGTGATCCTCAATCCAGGAGCTCTCCCTAAATAGCTCCTTGTGAGTAAAGTGGCACTGTAACGTTGTATACACTCAACATCTGTTTACTATCTGTGAAATAACACTTACACTAATCTATACACTTCTTTAATAGATCATTCGGCCTCTTTCTACTTAACCTTTACCTATATTGCAATGATTATATCGATCGTGTTCTAAATTTAAACTGAGTTCGACATCTGACGAACTAATATTTATCTTGTCCGCCGCCATCTTGTCACGTGACTCAATTCATACACACAAGATGGCGTTTGTTTACAATCAATGTTAGTAGAATTGAGTCGTGATGATGTTCCAATCATTTAAATTTTAGAAACGACTCGGTTAAATCAACACCATTGTGATGAAAGTACACATTAAAATAAATATTGTGTATTCTATAAAACATTGATTTCTCTATTACTATAATTATATTCATTTATTAACTTCCATTTAACTATGATACTATATATGGTTCGTGGCATGTTCGCAGATCCTATTCGACACTAAATAAAAGACCTTTCCGTCATCAAAAAGATCTTTTATTGTCTATTTGTTGATTTTTTTCTTGTGTGAGAAGTCAATGTTTATGAAAATTATATCCTTACAATGTACACTATTTAATATAATAATTGTTCATAAACAAGCTACGTAGATATCAATGCGCCATGTCGCTTCAATTCACGTTTAGGTGTAATCTTTAGATCAAATTCAATCAACAAATGGTTTTCTACAGAAGACTATTCTTGTTCAATCGCCAACCAATACCGCGTATCTTTTACGGAATATCTGTTTTAATTAGCTCGTGGACTGATACGACTCATATTGTCTCTCGGCCGCCATCTTGTATCATCTTTGTACTGTACCGTACAAAATGGCGGACATCCGAAATCAATGTTAGTCTAAATGTCAGTCACAATGTCACATTGAACAGCAATGTTGTAGAGTAGATGTGACGTCATTATAATCTAGAATAAAATACCGCGATAGTGCAAGAATAGCTTCTAGAGGTACAGGATTATTTTAAAGGCAAGAGTATAAATCGTTCAACAATGTCTATACGAAAGTACACAACAGTAAATCAAGTTACCCTGTTTAGAAGACATTGTATATCTTAAAATTGTGTCCTCAGCCTTTTTCCATGATATCATTTTGTTTTCAAATTTTTTGTTACGATTTTTCGATGGACAGAGTATAGTAAGGCTGAAAAGTAAATGTTTATTATAAATGCACGATTACATGTCTTTTACATTAAAATCTATTTTAAACACACATGTTAAGAGCAGAGTCACAAATGTATAGCCAACATAATATAACTTTTTAGCATTAAGTATGTATAATAAAATTCTACGACATCGATAGCTCATTCAACCACTCAGTCAAATACTTACATTCATAAGACTACATATTAAAAAATAGAGAGAAAAAAGTTTAACTATACTCTGTCACATGTTAATCACTAATTTGCTAAGGGATCTATGAAATACAGGGCTTTAAAATTAAATACAAACTCAAAAACATATACCTAGTTACATATCAACCACGCAATTAATTGATCAAAGTTAGTTAGCTTACTTCTCCTATTTAAATTGAATGAAACGGAATTATTTCAAAGCTTCAATTTCACTAATTCATATCGTCTCATGCACTTTGTACGTACACAGTAGGAGAGAAAATTAACTCTGTAGATAATTGATTATTATTTATCATAGGATTTATATTCAAGGGGATCTAGCTCAAATAGACAAAAACATTACATATACTTATTCGAGTCAGAAAAATGCATAGAATTAATATCTTTAAATATTAATACATAAAAAAATGCGAAGCAGATCGTGAAGAAAATATAACACAACATAAAAATCGTTAGAAAATAGAATGCATTTATACTGATTTCAGTTTTCTCTATAAAACATTATATGTCAGACCGTTATGTTTATCATTTTATACGATTTGCAATATGATGGTATTCAAACAACATCGGTCTGTATAGTCTAGACTCTAGTGAAACAGAGCAGCCACTACACAAACAAGATTAGGTAAAATGATCCACAACATCATTTTCAATACGCTTACAAACTACGCAATATTCATCATTCATAACTATTAACGTAAAGTCTGTTCAAAATATTTAATCGAAGCATGTTTTATAATTATTTTTTTAATCCCATCGCGTTCTTTTTTACTCCAAGGTGTACGCGATGAGGATTTTTACATCAATTTTATATTACCTCGTTTAAAGATATTAATATATTAGGAAATAGTTTAATATACAGCTACAGGATACACTAATAGAATGGCGCAGCCCGCGGGTAGTATTATAGACAGGCCTACTATAAAACGAAGATATTTTATTATTTTCTCAATAGTTCATTCTTAAGTATTAAAATTCGGTACTTCACCGTGCAACCAGTTTCTTAAAGACACTAAACAGTAACACGCTACGTTAAATATATTATTTGTTTCGTTAAATTATCATTTTTGGCATTAGTTCGAGTCTGGCTCGACTTGGAACGTATATACATCGACACTGTACGAGGAAACTAGAAATTATCAGAACATTCATGCCATCTGTGGCTTCACTCACTATATTGGTATTGCAAGTTCCCGCTCGGCCCTAATAACGTATTGCAATCAGTTGTAACAATAGTTAGACTAGTTGCAGCATCACGCGGCAGTCAAATCCTTCAGCCACAGATACAAGTCAATAATAAAGTGTATCAACATTATACTTAACTATAAAAGGGTGGGAATTATTTCAAAATGAAGGTCGGAGGCTCCGACCTCAAACGCACTATGATACATATCTCACAAAAACAACATTAAAAAGATACGCGAAAAATATGAATACAAACTTTCCACTCGTCTCTAATCGATTAATAAATTTTCATTCAAATGTTACGATTATGAATTTTTAATCTTCCTTAAACATTTCAAATCGATAAGTTTTAAAATTTCAACAAGTTTCGAATCGATTGATTTCAATTCCCATTTTAAATTCAAATGATGATAATAATAATAATACTGGTAAAAATCGAATCAAAACAAAGATCGAATCTCATTTGAAAAAGAGAAAACATTTTAGAACAAAACATTCCCGATTCAAATCCGGCCAATAAAAGTTCAAGTTTAAAAAAACTCGTGCACCTTGCGAAATACCGATAGCACTCTTCATTTCTTGGCCTTCACTGTGACGTAGGCGGGCTCATCTGCGGCGGGGGGCGCGGGGGGAGGCGCGCGCAGCAGCAGCGGCAAGCGGCGTGCGGCGTGCTGAGCTGCGTACTGAGCCGCTTGCAGCCCCGCCTGCTGGGCTGCCTGCTGAGCCGCCTGCTGTGCCACCTGCTGCCCCGCGTGCTGCCCCGCGTACTGGCCCGCGTACTGGCCGGCCCCGCACGCGTACACGGCGGGCGGCGGCGGGCACGCCGCGTCTCATGTCTGCAGCGCCGTGTTTATCTCGCGGTGGATCGTGCTCTGCAACCAAGCGCACATTGCATACATGTATTGGTGTATCAACTGCGATTTGTTAATATATGTCAATATAGACGTGTTCGATTGGTGTTTCAAAACGAGTCAATAATTTCAGAACTTGTGAAAGACCCAGCAGAACTTGTCTGTTGCCTCTGAACCGGTCCAAACAAATGTGCACTGTATGTATTAGCAGGCTAGGTATATATCGGCGTACCAGTTCGTCGAGCTGGCGCGCGAGCTGGTCGTTGAGCGCCTGCAGCACCTGGCGCTGGCCGTCCTGCGCCGCCAGCGCCAGCTCCAGCTGCGACTGCGCCAGCTTCGCCTCCGCGTCCTGTACACACACCATCAATATATACAAGTGTTAGTTTCATTCAAACACTAAATTGGAAATGAATTCGATCCTGCCTGTGATGAATATTATCGCCCAGTTATAATAAAGTGTACGAGTACAGTACCTGCTCGCTCTTCCTGGACTTGGTGATCTGCGCGAGCTCCTCGTTCTTCTGCGCCAGCTCGGCCTCCAGCTGCGCCACGCGCTGCCGCAGCTGCTCCACCTCGTTGGCCTCGCCGCCTGGAGATGTGACACATTCAACATTAACGCAGGTTTTGACTCACATGAGCAGGATTACAAGACATATTTGAAACATTCATAACATTCCAAGTAAGCACACATGGCCATATTACTAGTGTCCATTATGCTGTGTTGACCATTTTATAAAAGGCACCTACTCGTTTGGCTTCTTAATAAAAAAGAAGAAGGCAAGACTATATGTGTTGCGTTGAGAATTATTGGCCTGCGTAGCCAGGTTGTTGGCCCGCGTAGTCAGGTTGTTGGTCCGTGTGGCCAGGTAGTCACCCCACTGGCTAGGTCAGCCAGGTGGTGGTCCCACCCGAGCAGGTGACGTGCCTTTCCCCTGCAGATGCCTGGCGCGCGCCACCTCCTCCCGGTACTGGTGCAGCTGCCGCTCCCACTCGTCCACGTTGGCGTTGGACTCCTGCTCGTGTTGTCCCACCGGGCCAGGTGCTTGTCCCACCTGAGCAGGTGACGTACCTTTCCCCTGATGCCTGGCGCGCGCCACCTCCTCCCGGTACTGGTGCAGCTGCCGCTTCCACTCGTCCACGTTGGCGGTGGACTCCTGCAGCGCCGCCGTCAGCCGCAGGTTGTTGGACTTCAGCGTCGCCAGCTCCACCTCCCACTTCTTCGCGTTCGCCGAGCTGGAGCATTGAAGGCTGCTGTTATTTATTATGTAGTTCTACTAATTGACTGAACTATGAATGTATGTGGTATCTTAGTATGTCCTCTTTGCCAAGATCCACGGTTTATGGGGTCGGCTACCTATTTATATTCTACCGGTTAAAATTATTACAGGAATGTGTTCAATTCAAGAGCCTAAATCATGGCGATATTCCAGGATCCTCAATGATTTTAAGAGCATTATAAATCATCATTTGTTTAAAAACCTTACTTTATTTCTTTCAAAACGTAGAAATAGAGATACACACAAGTTATGATAAATTGCCAGATCTTGCTTCCTAAGAAATTCTCCATCTAAACTAAACAATCAATAGCTGTAATAATGAATCAGTCATCAGATTAAGTAACAAATTGGCAGAATTTCTTTGAATAGCAAAAGTAGGTGATCTCGTAAGTTGGCAACACGTTCATTAGAAGCAAATCATCGTGTTTAGTGCGCCGGTGCTCGAAACCGCAGCGTCACGCGAGAAACTTGCGACGCATCTACGCGTAATATCTTCTAATACAATGAGATTATTTAGACTATGCCTACTAGCGTACACCTCCAGCTTAGGCAAAGATTATCTTTTCAAATTTTATTTTTATAAAATGTCGAAAAACTAAGCAAACTTATGAGACAAAATGGAAAACATAAACAACCCTTGGGCAAAAGAGGCTATTAAACGCCTTTGAAAATAATGAGCAGGAATAAAATCTATAAAATTAATCTTTATACAATTTATAAAATTCCCCGGCTCCAAATCAAAATTTACTGTTTATTACTATCATAAATTCATGATGTAATCTGGGATTATTTCTTTGAAAATCTCTCAAAGGCACAATAGCACACGTACGAACATACCTACATAAGTACTCGTAAACAAATTTTATACCTAATAGTTAAGTTTTTTTGCGTACCGTACACGTAATAGAATAAAGGTGTGTTTACATCTGGCTTCAATATACTTCAGACGTAAGGCCGATCCTCACAAGCGAGATTTGAGTATTGTTTTATGAGGGTGCCATAAATATACGTATCGAATTTGTTCACTGATTTTAAATACAACTCCATCTCGAGGCACATTTTTAATAAATCCATGATCACAAACGAGGGGAAACAGCGGACCATCTGCTAGATGCCTAGTGAAAGATCTAGTTAATAATCATAATAATAGTAGTCAGAGGCCAATAGAGCAGTTAAAAACTCTGACACTCTCTTGGCTAGTCTCATACGAACTTACTTTTTAGTGAAATACCGAGTGCGATTCGATAGCAAGTGTCACAAAGCCCCGGGAACAAACGGCACAGCGCGTGAGATCTAATACCTACTTTCCATCATAAACCGTCTGATTGATCGTTACTCAACTCACACGGTTTATCTGCCATTGTCTCCAACTAATGGCGGCAAAATACGATATCAATGATCCATTAACGCTCATGAATTATATCAAATCATGAAAAAGTATAAGGATGATGCTAATCGAAATGAATTCTAAAAAACTCATCGATGTGATCTCATCACATCATCAACTTTTCTTGTAAAACATGAATATATTATGTATAGTATTATTATACTTAAGCATTAGGTACTTCATATAAACGTCTCAAAGCTAGCTAAGCACATAAACATGATGTTGTCTGTGTCAATAGATGTTGGAGATCATCTACCACCGATCAGCTCAGAATTGTATGTATAATAAGATAATGTTATGTATGTATAATGAAACTATAACTTCACGGTGTGCTGACAATGAGTATATTTTCAAAGCGTTACAAAACTCACGATATACTTAAATAAAATCAGTGAGTTCTATATAAAGCAAGTGGGAAGTCGTCAGATCATCACGGCGAGCGTGCGTAAGGATAGTTCGCCACAGCTATGTGGAATGTAGCCACAGTACATACAGTGGGAACAGGTGCTTTACAGGTCTTTCTCTTTGAGTCGTATTTCTTCATAGCTGGGGGTCGTGACTCCCCGCAAAATTAATTATTTTAGGGGAGTTCTCTTGAGCAGATACATCGTGGTGGGCGCCCAGATCCTTCCACGGAAGGCACATGCTCCTCGGATATTGTGGTCCGCAAACATGTCGGTTTCCTCGCGATGTTTTCCTTCACAGTTAAGCGAGTACAAATCCACACTTAACTTGAAAATACAAGTCATTGGTGTAGGGTCTGATTCTAACCAGAGTGCGTCTGTATAAAAAGCAGACCCTGGAACCGCTCTCGCTGTAACGATATGACGCTACAAGAGCTATATAGGATACATGCACAGTCAGTAAATTCAACAAAAATACAATATATACATGTTAAGTTAGCGCATAATACCAACACGTCGCGTCCCTCGTCAGATTTTCTAGGAAATTTAAATATATCAGTTCGTCATGTTCAAATTTGTGCGAGGAATTTCTCATAATACTAGCAAATGACACTCACATTTAAAAGTGCATAGCAAAAAATCTTTTTTAAAGTAATCCCACTGCATCCATCTCTTCTATGCACTCAGCTAGTTAACTTCAAATGGAGCAACTCAATACAATTACATTATATGCAGCGGAGCCGCGCTGTTATGTAATCTATTGCAAGCGATCTGCATATGCAGTTATTATTTATCATTATTATCAACCACAGAGTCATTGGCGTGCGACGAGATCAACTATCGTGACTAGGAAATGTTGATTGTTAGTTGTACAGTTAAGCTGTTAATGGGACAGTGTTATTAGTAGATTTCTTAGATTTATTATTTGGCATATTTTATCACAGGAAATTTAAGACTAACATTTGGTTACTAGCTCTACTGCTATTCTTTCACAAGCGACTTTATTGGAATAGGAATGGCTCTCAAACGAGGCTAGCTGTTTACAAAATAGCATGTTATATTTATTGTGTAATTTTTATACTAAATGATCAATGATAGAGTATCAACAGTCTAGTTGACCAGGTATATCATAATGGGCGTGGTTTAAAAATAAAGCAGTGTTTTTTGGGCAAATGCATATCTCAACACATTCTATAAATAGTATCTTGTTGAAACCAGCTAGCCGATGTTCTACATAATAACGAGGCATCAATCTTGCGGACGGTAATGAATAATTTGTTTCCTGAACAAGTGGAAATTAGTGTTTACGACCAAGTGTAGTTAATACACGCTTTTAATTAAGGAATCGCTGCAGGCTAAATTGTACGACTTTGCCAAGTCAAAACGCATGTAAAACATTCAAAGCATACAAAGATTTCAATACTATTGATATAAAATACGGTACCTAGGTATGTACTCGTATAAAGGTACTAGAATACGTAAAAATGTCTCGAAATCACAACTTTAAGTTATTTTATTTGGTCAATCTTTTATAAATTTATAACAAGAACTAATACTTCCCTCAGATAAAGGAAACTAATAAATAAACGGTACCTAACGCCTATTCCTATTTGAATGCAGCACTGTGAGCCACGGTAACACTGTATTATCTACGTAAGCCACGGTAACACTGTATTATCTACATAATTAGTTTATTCTAATTTCAAAACATTCACTGCTTGTGTTTGTTCGTAATTTTCTAATGAACATCATTAGAAAATTACTTACTTGTTATATACCTAACTTATTCACATGAAGGTAGTTTTTTTACATGATATAGGCTCACGCTTGACTACAACTTGCCTGATGTTAAGCAGCGTTATGATCTACGATTTGTGAAAAATTTAACTAAATTACAAACTACTTATGTAGATTTCTTTTGTGCCATACCATCTAGACCAATTAAAACAAAACCACTCCACGTGTACTCATTTACAAAAATGATAATGATATCTTCAAGTTTTAAGACCACATTTGCCAAATGATTCCCAAATTTATATTATTTAAAGTTCACAAGCAAAACTGCATCAAATCTCTAGTTAACCATTGAATGTGTTGTATAAAAACCCCAGTAGGTAATTACTAAGTATGTAAATAGAAGCGACACACGCACGTCTCCTATGCCACTATATTACGGCGAGTAAAGTGCTTCCGAATTGTGATCTATTGTAATTACAACTTGATATTGTCATTTGCAAGTATAACAACTATATTTATGTATCTCTACATAATGTGCCTACATATTAGTAGAAGAAGTCTATTTTCAGCAATAAGGCAGCTTAAATAGACATAAAAGTAGCGTCCGTCGCCAAATAGATGGTTTTACAGGTTCTAATTGTATCTAACACAATTATTGACTTCGTCTTCTGATCCAATGATGACAATCCCATCAGTTAATTGATGACTTTTCGGTGAATTATTGACTACGTAATAAGAATAAAAGTGCCTTCGTATTATATGTATGTATTATTATATGTAGAATAATTAGAAAGTAATAAAAACACAAACATAATTTTTATCATTATTAAAAATCACATCAATTAGGACGTTTAACAAACTTTCTTTTATGTATAACTTACTCGTAATTTTCACTGTCTGGCAATTAATTTCATACCTCTTATTTAATTCCTTTATTGTTTAATTTCCTGCAAATAAAGTTTAATGCGTACGATCGTAACAAAGTTTGCGAATGCTGTTTGTGAAACTGCTTGAAAATCCATCAGATTAGCACAACATTCTGCTTGATCTTTGCGTTGCAAAAACTTTACAAAGAGCGTTAGAATTTATCACCAATAATAAAGCAATTTTAACAATGAACCGGCTTATAGTATTATGAGGTAAACTAGTAATATTTTATTGCTTTACTTGTATTTAAATATTATGTCTGTTCGATATTAAAATAGCTTTTGGGGTCAAGATCGGTTTGACTGCAGGGCAACTAATAATCTTCAAGATATCAAAAGCTCAATTTTAGCATTTGTTTTGGAGTAATATTCAAAATATTCAAACGTGTAAAATGTCAGTAATTAGTTACCGCTCTTATTTTGAGTCCCAGCAGTGAAACATTCATATAAAATATATGCAAGAAGATTCAAAATGCTAAAAAGCTCTGACAACCGTTCGTGCTTGTGACTAGGACTATTGGACATAAATAAACGTACTCGTAGTACTAAGTGAAATTCCTATATAATGTAACAAGACAAACAATCAAAACGTTTTTGGCCCAGAGGCGCAAGTAATATAAGTAAGTGTGTATGATTATGTTATCTGCGTCCATAAGTTAATTATATCTGCTAGATAACGATACAATTTGCTTACAAAACGGACCAGCGCCGCGCGCCGGCCTGCCGGCTAAAGGCGGTGGTGTTGTTAGAGATATACGGTAACATAGCTAGCAATTTATATACGAAAGCTTTTTTGAGAACAGCATGAATGAGTGTAGGTATGTAGATTGATGTAGAGCACATATTATTTTTAACAAAATTTTCGGCTGAATAAAATTTTGGCAGTGTATCGGAATGTTATCTAAGTAGCTGGTCACTTTCGCGATCCCACCTCAATAGTACTGCATGCCACACAAGACGGCAACTCAAGTCGCCAGGGCGGCGCGAGGGAAGAACGAGCATGCACAGACATATCAAACTTACATTCCATTTATTACAAAATCGTAAGTGAGCTGCATAGAGGTTTAGAATATTTTATACAATGACTTCACAATATTTTTTGAAGGACTAGATAACGTGATATGAGATATTTAAAGAAGTAGCCCGTTCAAGAATTAAACGGAACCCTTCTCATGTCACCTATCGTACCTTCTTTTTGAAGAAGGTTGTTAAAAAGCTAAGCCCCTCTCCTACTGGTGAACCAGCCAGCGCCACCACCCCTGCCCGGCAGCCACCGCGCGGTATAAGTGCGCGTGCGCAGGTCCCGGGCACGTACACCTCGTGCAGTGCGCGTCCACACCACACACTGACATGGATTACTTACTAGTGAGTACAAGCTTTACGGGAAAAATTGGTTGGCATTTTTTATCGTTTTTGAAAAAAAGGATATAAGTGATTATTGAACTGAGTTGAGACTGAGAAGTGTTTAAAATTTGGTGAACATCATTAATTGCATGAACATCTGCAAGCGCGATTGTTTACGTATTGAATTCTATATACGTAACATAGAATTCCATAAAATTATAAATGACAAAAAACTCGTCGAATAAAACTAAAACTTATTATTTTTAAAGATTTCTTCGCTAATCGTTTTGATTATTGCCAAAATTTGTCATATGTAATTAATTTAACTTTTGTGTTACCTTCACCTAAAACGGAAAATGTTAATGTTTTTTTCGGTATACATAAAACATAAATTTACAATTATATATTAACTAAAATGGGTGTTCCTCCAATCGAACGGTCCATTACAAGCTACATTGTCACTTGCACTTGTATCACACATCCGCGTGTATTTCCTGCGCACGCTTGTCGCGTCGCGCGCGCACGCGACCGAGACGCACCGCCGCACTTACGACTATTTACTTTCAAGATCCATATCTAAGTTTGTTTACACGAATTATCATGAAATCTTATGCGGACAATACAGTGGCACGCTAAGTAATTCGGAACTATTAAACTTAATGATCCTACTTAAAATATCATATGGATAGATGCTGGGCCTACTTACTCTAATCTTCCGTTCACTAAATCTTGCTAAAACATTACTTATCTTACTTTAATAGGAAAATTTCTAATTTCTATTATCATATTTCCCGTCAAAATTGTCTGTTTAATTTTCCTTTCCAATCTACGAAAATTAACTTTCCTATTAATTAAACTTGCCGTCAATTAATTGGATCATATATTTATTTTTTTATTATTTGGAAGTGTTACTATTAATGTTTGTTGTTTTGAAATAAATATATAAATTTATTGGATCATAAAACCATTTCATAACAATTTTTTCGTGGTCGTTTTAAAGCAAACCATGAGAGTACACGGCATCCTACATAACCGACATAATAAAGCATAATCACCATTATAATCAATTACCGAGCTTGCCGCAAGATGATAGACACGAGAAATAAACTGCATGCTTATGTGTGTGAAGTCAAATACGGCTAATACAAAATCATGCTTTTGCCTATAAAGCCAAACCATTGATTTCCACCAGCGTACTTGTACTGATGGAAATCAATGAGCCAAACAGATTGTGCAGAGAAGCACTTATGCAAAAACAAATGATAGTGCAATTTAGAAAAATTGAATTAAAAAAAATACAGATAAATAAATGTTTGGTTGCTTATATATTATTCTTAAAAAAAATTAATCAATCAAACATGACCACTTGATTGTAAAATTAAACATTTGTGTCGATTTCACAGTCACATATTTATAATCGTATCTAGACAAAAAAATAATGTTAGTCTAAGAATAACAGAATTATTATGTAGGTACAATATAAACTCTCAAGAAAAATTTAATTTTTCCCCGTTTTGTTCGGTCTGTATCTTTCTAACTCCAATCGCCAACGTAACCGTACGCGCGACAGAACACATCAAATGTAAAAGTCCCATTATGGCATTACCTACTATCCTCGATCGCGTGCAATCAATAGGAAGTTATTGAAAAAAACATCGAAAAAACACAAATCGCTAAAAAAATGGTAACAGCAGTTCCGATAGTAACGCGTTACTACCTCAATTAAAACGATTGGACATTAGCATTCGCGTGACGTGATGTGTGATTCCGTTTATTGGACAAAAAATAGAAACGATTTCATTGTCAAAATGGAACTAGTGTCAGTAAATGCGTAATAATCAACTCAACATCGAGGACTTTGCAATGTTGTGTTTAGAAAACATGTAGATGTAGAATCTGTCTGTGAAACCCCCCCGCGGCGGTGCAACCAACCTTAAACGCATTGAGCGACAAAACTACCTCGCAAATGAATGGCTAAATGTGTAAACAACAGTTTATAAAGAAACTGGAACGTGCCCCTTTAGCTAGTTCGATTCTAACGAGGTTTGCCAAAATGGAAAGTACAGCTTTATCAGTTCGCACTCAATATTTGCTGACACAACAATTACATCCGATGAGTTCGCGCAAACTCAAGAAAGTTGACATTCACGTGCCAAATTACAGACAAACTGACATAACGTTATGTCACATATATTCTAAAGAATTCGCGTGTGGCACAGTTTTGTAGTAACGAGTAATAGATTCATGTCAGTGGAATAGAATTGTAATTGAATTAATTGAACATCGGCAGTCATTCGCCATTTCATAATAAAAACTCGGAAATTGTAGTAAAGAGTAGTCGTTAGTTTGCAACATGCGGTGAATCGAAATAAGAGGGAAGAGATCAATCTCAGATATGAATAATAACGAGAATTCAATTCGAAGATAATTATGACATATGTACCTATGTAAGCATGCATACACCTTTAACAAATATTCTGGCAATCTAATACAGAAAAATGTTACGCTTGACAATAAAAGACTTAAAGAACACATATAAATCTATGGGAAAGCCAATTTTTTTTAGAAAAGTGTCATATTATGTACTAAACATACCCTTTTAAAAGTTTAAAGTGTTTTATAGCAACATTTTCTTTACGCCTATAGTGTTGTTCAATGAGTTAGATCCCCGCTGTCCAATTCCCCGGCACTACTTCGAGGCACATTCGTCATAATATCTCGCAGATAGCTATCTCGGGCGGACGTGACGTCATTACGCGCGCTTCCGGGGATATTACACTAAACATATAAGTGGGGGTCTATGTACTGCCTGCAAAGAGGTGGAGCGGTTTATGGCAAATTTTAAGGAGACTGAATTAAGAGTTACGACTTTTGATACTGACAAAGTTCGCATGCGGGATTCCTTTAATTATTTGTTTACAGTTAGTTTATCAGTTAGTTTAGCAGCTCACTTTACCACCGAAGCCAGTCACTGTAAAGGAAGTGTGGAGAACTATCAGAGAACTTAAAGATAAAAAAGCTCCAGGGTTCGACTTAATCTCCAAAGAGGTACTAAAAAACCTTCCTCGAAAAGCAACAGTATTTCTCACCATGCTGTACAATGGCGTATTAGAGTTCAGTACTTTCCTCTGCTATGGAAGATCTCGTCCATAATCATGATTCACAAACCAGGAAAACCTCCGTATGAAGTCAGCTCCTATAGGCCAATTAGTCTGCTTCCAACAATGTCCAAAGTCTTCGAGAAAATCCTTCTGCGTAGAATGATTCCACTACTAGAAGAGGCAAAGGTGATCCCGGATCATCAGTTCGGCTTCAGGCAACGTCACACAACTGTGGAGCAAGTGCACAGAGTCTACGAACACATCAGAGAAGCACTGGAGCAGAGAAAGTACTGTTCCTCAGCATTCCTAGATATCCAGCAAGCATTCGATAGAGTCTGGCATAGAGGACTGATGTGCAAAATAAAATCATACCTACCACATAACCTCTACCTCCTCCTGCAATCCTACTTGTCGGATAGGCTTTTCCAAGTACAAGAAATGAACGCCATGTCGCAGTTCTATGAAATCAAAGCTGGAGTCCCACAGGGATCCGTTTTGGGACCGGTACTGTACACTATCTACACGGCGGACCTTCCCCAAGTGGAAAACGTCACTATGGCCACTTTCGCACAGCACAGCAATTTTAGCCAATCACAGCGACCCTATAGAAGCATCAGAAAACCTACAAAAAGGCCTGGACGAAATAACTGCATGGCTAAGCAAATGGAGAATTAAAGCCAGTGCGGCAAAGTCTGTCCATGTTACGTTCACACTACGCAAAGGAAATTGTCCTCCTGTACAGCTAGCAGGAACCACACTGCCTCATAATGACAAGGTTAAATATCTAGGCATGCACCTAGATCGCCGCCTAACTTGGAAAGAACATATCATGACTAAAAGAGACGAGTTAAAAATAAGATACCAAGGCTATTCTTGGTTGCTTGGACGGAACAGCAAGTTGTCTACAGACAATAAACTCCTTATATATAAGAGTGTTCTCAAACCAGTCTGGACTTATGGCATCCAACTATGGGGAACCGCTTCCAAGTCTAACATCACCGCCCTGCAGAGGATGCAAAATACCATACTCAGAACTATTGCTGGAGTGTCGTGGTACACTACCAACGCAGAAATCCATGAAAACCTAGAGATGAAGACTGTGGTTGAGGAAATCGGGGCAATCACTAACACTTACAGCAATCGTTTGGCAACACACCCCAACGTCCTGGCCGCCAACCTAAGAACCTGCCAGTATAAGCCTAGGCTTAAACGGAAAACTGTATTACCCAGTGACCAATAAGAATAACAGAGACCTAAATCTAGTATGAAAAAGTAGAAGCACTCAATGGAGAGCTCACTTACACGACAAAAAGCTCCAAACTCATCTGCTTATAGTGCAATCTGATCGCAGATAGATACAAGATAAAAAAAAAAAAAAAGTTAGTTTATAGTACTAACGCAAATATAGGTATGGATTATTTTCGTAAGTACTAAAAGCTAAAAAAAGCTATTATACTGTGCTAAATCAAAATTGTCTAGTACATTTAGTGCAAAACGCTTTAAATTTATTTACCTGATTTGGCCCAAAATACACTTATTTCTGTTTAGAGCGAGTAATACAATAAACAACATAAAAAATTTATACCTATAACGGAATATTCCACACACCCCCTATACTAAAGAAACGTAAAAATCTATCATCGTTAAACCTATGTCTATTTGTAATTCCAGAGAGCCATCCCCCTCCTGCTGGCTGCGAGTGCGCTGGCACAGTATGAGGGCTTCGAGGGGTACGAGGAAGGCTTCGGGGGACACCACCAGCACGAGCTACACCACGGGGGGGAGGAACACCACCACGGGGAGTACGAGGTCGACTACCACGTGAGTACCACAGGGACATAGTTTCTACATCACTGTTCCTATTAAATAGGAGTAAATAGCACTGGATAAATATATTGGCTTACGGTGGCCATAATACCTATTAATAAAAATCAAATAAAAGCTGGTTACTTTTCTAACAATATTTTATAAAAAAGCAAAGATAGCAAGCAAGACACTTGACAGACAGCAACCCGTTTACTCATTTTAAATAAATAAAATAAATAAATATTCCGGGACATTCCGGGACATTTTATATGCTTTGGCATAATAATTTTCCAAATTTGCATCTGCAGATGCAAACTGGTCAAATTGCTGTTAGTGATTGCGATTTAATATTCTCAGAGGCTTCCAATAACCGTTAAAGCTCACTAGTACGTATAGTATGTAGATATGAATACATTGAATGTATGTATAGCGTGTGACCGGGTGAAGGCATGCGCGTAATACTGCACGCCCGGTCGCGTCGCGCGCGTCCAGCCGGCAATGTGAATCTTGATACGTAGCTATATAGAGGGTGCTTTATACGGGTGTGCAGATATTGACTGTGAGATATGTGACGGTTTTCAAATTGCGAACTAGTTTATATAGTAGAATAGTTATGGTATACGAAGAGATAGAACTATATAAATTCGCGTTACGATCGGAAGATATAAATAAGTTTTTTCACTCTCTTTCACACTGAAATAGAGAAGATGTTAGACGTTATCTAATCATAGTGATTTTTGGTATTATAGTAGTATAGGTTCCAGAATCACCGCGATTCCGCGAACACTATTTAATAAATAATTTGTACATGTTACACATTTTAGTTTAAGTTTTCGCCATGTAGTGCATATAACAAGTAAGCAATACACATGTACATGTTTGTTGCGCAGGCGCACCCCAAGTACTCGTTCGACTACTCGGTGAAAGACCCGCACACCGGCGACGACAAGGAGCACTGGGAGACGCGCGACGGAGACAAGGTTAAGGGTGAGTCACGGCAACACATCTAGTGAACATATTACCTACTAGTTTAATGGCGGTATAGCCAGGCTTTTATTCGGAAAATTAGTATGTCCTTGAGTAGAAAATTTCATCCATGTCAAAAATCCTGATAATACGTCGGATCGTTCAGAAGTTAAATAAGAAAACTGAACAATTTATTCACTTTTGTAAAATAAATCCAACCCAAATCTTTCCGAAGAAATGGCGCACTAAATTATCCACATTCAAATATCAACCACTTTCGACTCTCGTATTAGTCAATTAGTGAAATGGTTTATTTTAGCAACATCTCCTAAATCGGATTCTTTCTCCCAGGTGCCTACACACTAATAGAGACAGACGGCACCAAACGCGTGGTGGAATACGAGGCCGACGACAAGAACGGTTTCAACGCCGTCGTGCACAAGATCGGCACTCCCAAGCACGAGGAGCCTGCCTATAAAGAACCAGCCTATCACAAGGAACCTGAATACCACGTCAAAGAGGCCTACAAAGGACATGAAGGTCTAGGATTTGGTCATGAACCGGTGGCGTACAGTCACGAATACGGCCGTGGGCAATATGATGACGGGTTTGTACCCAGCTTTGGACATTAATGGTCGTTGGTTGGTCTAATGTATAATGTTATTTGGTTTGTTAGTAAGATTTAAATGAAGAGTGATGGATGATGATGATGGCTTGAATATTTTTCTTTGTGATTTTCCGCGATTATTTTCTTATAGTTTTGCAAACAGTAGTTCCATTTTTGGCAGGTGTTAGTGGCTTCTATTCCAAATCGAATGAACATTTTAGCCATTGATGAATTAAATTTTCTGAAATTCTCATGTGTGTTTGGGCCGATTCTTGCCTGGCATAGAATGGTAGTAAGAACAGGTGTTTTATTTATTGGTTTTATGCTATTTACAATCAGTATTAATTGTTTATTGCAGTGTTTTTGGGCCAGTTTAGTATTTGCTTTTAATTATATTTCACGCACTAAGTGAAAGAGACAAAGATTTTTGAGTGATGTTGCATTGTGACGTCACAAAACCTTATGTTGAAAATTGCTCAAGTATTTGTTATTCTTTACTCGCTCAAATAGATATTTAAGAACGTGCGGTGAATGCTTTATATAAGTTTGTTATAGAAAACTCTCTGATGTTTATATGACCGGAGATGCATCTACGATAACTTTAAATAAAGTATTTGTTGTCCTTTTCGTGAAAACGATACAAGACAAATAGTTTAATGATTTTTGTCTGTAGATGTGTTTGGTTATATGATGTCAGGAGAGGATCATTTTGTTATTGTTTCTTGTTATATTCGTAGACTGCGATGTTTGTGTTGCTTTAGTTGTTAAGTGTTGTACAAAACCCTTGCGATCTGATTAAACTCACGGATTGTATTATTTGTGGTTGTTTCACTTTACGTCACTTTAAAGACCTAACCTAATAGACAGATGATTTAATAAAATTAGGTCAC
The DNA here is from genome assembly GCA_927399415.1 of Macaria notata. NCBI lineage: Eukaryota > Metazoa > Arthropoda > Insecta > Lepidoptera > Geometridae > Macaria > Macaria notata. Next base: position 364,273 of record OV656742.1, read on the forward strand.
CTTAGAGTCTTGGAAAAGATAGATCACATCTTTTATTAGGGAGTGGGATAGTGACGGATGTCTCGAACATTTTTGTACTATGATACGAGTAAGTTAGTCCTTAAAGTAATAGTTCACGGTTTTTAAGTATCAAAGTGGTCTTATGTAAACGGTCTGTATCAGCTATAACGACTACCTTACAGGTTATTCATCATAATTATAACTATATTCAATATAATTTTTATTATGGATTTATCATAATTATAAGGTGTTCGATAAGTATCGTATTATACTATGTATTAATTTAATTGTTTTAGTTTAGTGTAACTTACTGAACTTTGGATCTGTTGGTAATCATGTCGTGCACGCATGCGTTTGATGCACAGAATGGATGGACCTTTAAACATTTTTGCTATTACTCATGTATTTTCTGTGTATTGTGCTGTGTGCCTAATAAATAAATAAATCACAAGCCCTACAAGAACACCAGTTATAGTATGGTGTAGATGGGGTGTACAGTAGAGCCCCATGAGCTTGTAGTGTGTGGTACCTCTGCGCGAGCGCCAGCTTGAGGCGGTCGTTCTCGTAGCGCAGCTGCTGGTCGGGGTCCGCGCCCGCGCCCGCCTCGCCGGGCGGCGGCGCGCGCTGCCGCCCCACCGTCGCGTAGCCTCCCTGCATACGTAGAGCATAGGTTAGTACACAGTTTACTACTAAGTAGTACTTAATATTAGTATAGTACGAGATACATGCAGCTTACATAAAAAAAAACATATATTTGTTGACTGAACCACATACAACAAATAACACTTTCAAATTGATTTTTTACTACTAGGCCTGATGACAAAACTCTGGATGTATCTCGTCGACTTGTTCGGAAATTTCGAGGTATGTGACTATATTACAACAAATGTTATAAACATAAAGGATACACGTAGATTATATAAATACACCTCTTGTTGAATTATCTCGTTCTTCTTCAATGAATCCAAATACAGAGTATAAAAGAAGAGTAGCTAAGTGAGAAAAATATTAGCATAGTGTATGTCAATATATGTAGATATAGTCTAGATATTTTAAAATAATTGTAACTGGCAGGATTCGAACCTGCGTCTATCGTCATTTCAAAATTATTATACAAAATGTCGTAAAAGACACCAAACTTTTATTAATTATACTCAGTTTTTGTGCTCAACACAAATGAATCAATATTAAAGGACACTGACACAGCGCCCTCTAGCCCCAACTAAGCAAACGCTTGTGTCATAGAAAAAAAAAAGCTAACTCTCTTAGACTCAAAATAATGAGTGTGGGACTTCCAGTCCCACACTAAGCAAACGCTTGTTTCGTAAGTCTTTTTTGTAAATAAATACTTATTATTAATAGAAACGACCAGACCCGACACAATTTTTTTAAGATTCATAATTATTTGTGTCATGCGGGAATCGAACCCGCAGCCAGATTAGAAGGCAGAGCCACTACCAACAAAGCTAACAGGCAAGTAAATGTAAAGTAAGGCAAGTAACTGATCATATATTATATGCAGTAAGAAAAGTGTATGTTACCGTGACGGTGGAGGAGACGGAGTGCGCGCGCGCGTGGGAGGGGGGCTCCTCCTCCGGCTTGGCCTGCGGGGGGCGGAACGACTGCTACAGAGGTATTACTAACTGCACGCACACTACTGCTTGCACTACACACTTACAAATATAGCACCAGGGGACTTGCAAGAGAACTCAAATGAAGAATTAGAGGATAAGAAGATTAATAATGAATAAAAGTGAAACGATTTCATAGCAATCATTCAAATGACTTCATTTAGAACATTTTGGCCAATAATAATCATGTATCATCGGATTCAAATGCAAATATTTGTTCTAAAGTTTGTTAGTTGTATGCTAAACGACAGAACAGAATTGGATAATGTTTAGTATGAAGATAGATTACACTCCGGCACCGAACATATCATTGATTAGGGTCACATAAGTTTGGTACTTTTTATCTCTAATCAGTGCGAGTATAATAATTCTGCCGTTATGCAATTATTCATATCAGTAGGATGCTTTTATTATTTATTGATTTTTATGCTTTTATTTCCGAAAAGACCTGGCTGGGTACCAATTCAGAATATTGCTGGTAAGTAAAGCATCAGTATTGTCTTTAAATAACAAGCGGAGTGTAATACTGGCTTTTCTAAGATGTCGCACACTTGCCTAGAAGGCATTTATTTATTCGGATTTGAAGAAACCTGGATTATAGTTTTCAGGAAATAGGGATTCTGGTCGAGAGCTCCATAGTGCCGCTCACTTTGAAAGTAGAAGCGAAGCGCGAACGAAGTTTTCGGTATTGCTACCATGAAAAGGAAAGGGCTGAAACTGCTTAGATTATACTACGTCTTTTTGTGTTTTAGGTCAAAATAAATGAGTGTTTACTCTCGTTCTTAATGAATGTGAAAGAAAGCAATAACCATATCTTCCAAATTCTTTCCTAGTATTCTGTAATAATACCTAAGCATAGTTTTCTGTAAGTAGGCTAAGTTATGACAAATAAACATATTTGATTTGATTGAAGTACATAAGCTAGCACAGCCTGTGCGCGCGTACCTGCGGCGGCATGGCGGGCTGGTCGTCGGGCGGCGCGGGGCGCGCGGCCAGCAGCGGGCTGCCCGTGGCGCTGCCGGCCGGCGTGGCGGCGCCGTTGGAGCGCGCGCCCAGCGAGCCCGCCTGGATCGCCTCCTTCACCTCCTGGAACTTCTCGATGAACTGCAACACGCAACACACCCTGTTACAAGCAATCAAGACGATTCAATTAGAAAGAGACAACTTAAGAAATGCGCCATAACGCCTGAGTAAACAAAGTGAGCAACGTATTTTCAATCCTGTGTATTTAGTCTCCACATACATTCTAGGCACTTTATTAAACTAGGTGGTACTATACTTCGATTTAATAGTGCCTACAAATACCGATTTAGGCTTAGTTTATTATTTGTAATGTAGTTATTACAATTGATATAATGCCTTAGATATAGTAACTTTAGTAGAGTGCTGTACGTACTTTCCCCAGCTCGGGCTCGGACGCGAACCCCAGTCCGTAGACGGTGTTGGCGCGCACGTCGCTCCACTGCCCGAACTTCTGCGACGTCTTCGTGAACGTCATGTTGGCCGTGATCGTGCTGTTTATCACCGCCTGCAACAAGAACATATTGCATTAGACTAATCTTAATATATAAAACTCAAAGGTGACTGACTGACTGATATAGTGATCTATCAACCCACAGCCCAAACCTTTGGATGGATTGGGCTGAAATTTGGAACGAAGGTACATGTTGACGTAGGCATCCGCTAAGAAAGGATTTTTGAAAAGCCACTTTTAAAGGGGTGAAACAGGGGATGCAAGTTTTACTTTATAATGCGAGCGAAGTCGCGAGCACCCACTAGTTTTGTCATAAGAATAAACTCTTTTATTTTTATAGTTTGTCATAAGAGTTAGCTAGTCTAAAATGAAATTGGTATTTAAAGAACAGTTAAGTAAAAAAATAAATAAATGAAATGAAGAATGCATAAAAAAGTTTATTCTTAAACTATAATTTTGTTGTTGTACTCTTTTTTTATGTAGAAATGCCTAAACACTTACAGTGATTTATTATAGCACCAGATACTATTAGATTTTTCTCTGAATCATCACCAGAAGCAGCAATTTACACAACAACTTTGGAACCATAATGTTTTCGGGGTTGCTTGCCTAGTGTAAAGCAGCCTCGCTCGAGATCCACTTCCATTCCAATACGGTCCAAATTTAATTCTGTCTCACTTTAATAGACCTAACAGTCACATCATGCCTGACTGGCCATATCATAAAACATGTACCTTAGTGCCTTCGACACTGATGATCCGGTACAGGTTCCTGGAGCTGTCGTAGAAGAAGGACACGGAGACGGCGGCCGAGGAGGCCGACATCCAGGAGCGCTTCGTCTTCGGATCGATGTGGAACACGTGCGCCTTGCACGTGAATATCGGCTGCTCACTGCACAGAAACACATACATGAGGACATATCTTACAGCCCCATCAACCCTACACTGAGCAAGTGTTTGTGTGCAAAGGAATGTAGACTGTGTTATCAGGTGGTAAGGGACATGCTTGGAAATGAATCCAAATGAAGTAATGCTTCCTAATACCGCCTGGTATTACTTGAAAACCAACTCCCTGCCTGACTCCCTGCTCCCTGCGGACTACAGTTTTGTTTTTAGTGTGAGTGAATCAGTTCTTACTGGGTAAGCGAGCTCTATTCTAGACCATAATCATTGCATACATTCAAGCAAATTATGTGTTAGGATTGTTATTTGATATTGTGCTTATAGCTTGCTATTCACATAAAACCAAAACCGGGAGTGTGTGCCATTGTAGGGATATTGTGGACCACATTCAGTCAGACCATATTTTAGGGAGCTGGGTATTCTCACATTGCCTTCCATCCGGATCTACCAGGCGGTGGTGTATGTAAGAAGCAACCTAAGCTGTCATGTGAGGCGAGGGGAGAGGCACACTTGCCAGATTAGGGGTGCGGACAAGCTCGTGCTCATCAAACACTCCCTCGAGAAATCAGCCAAGACAGCTGACCCACATAGCAGGCCCGGAGGTGTACAACAGACTCCCAGACTGTGTGACAAGTACGGTAAGCATTACCAGCTTCAAACTTAGACTAAATATTGGCTTCTCAAGCAGACCTTCTACTCATATGAAATGTTTTTACAAGTTGATGGTAAAATACGAATAAAATGATTTAATGTGCAATTTGCATTATATTATAAATTAACATAGTTACTTAAGTGTATACATACTATGTGGTATATTAATATTAGTTTGATGTGTAAACTCAGTTTATAAATAAACAACTATGAACACAATTTTATCTGAACCACTCTGCAGACAGATGTGTCAATATAATACACATTTATGTAAGTATGTACTTAAAATATGTAAAAACATAATATATATATAGGTAAATTGTTATTTAGCTAGCCCCGACTCAACCACAGAACAAAATTACTCAGGGGAGGACTCAACTCAACATTATGATAATGTCAGTGATTCACTCAAAATTTGCATTTAAACTTGGCTCAATAATTTGATGACAGGTGACTCATGCAGTGTCTAGCTTCCACAGTCCATACCTAAAAAGGTTATATAGCTTTCAGTGTACAAAAACAAATAAACTTAATTATAGACATTAGTTCCTTGTTCCTAACTCATTTTAGCTAAGTAATCATGTGGGCATCACTTCAAGTGAACTATTTGTCAAATGTGTGATACAATGTAAAAATATCAAAAGTTATTCTTACTCATAAATTATTTATCTATTTCAACAGAACTACTAGTATGGTAGTCAGGTACAACTGTTAAAATAGTCACACAAGCAATTTGCAGATTAAATACAGGAAATATTAATCAGGACATAGGGCATCAGATGTTAGGGTTCCAAATTACATTAGTTATGTGCCTTCAAAGTCAAATATATGTAAATATATATGTATTTACTATATCTTATTTTAGCTGTAAGTTTCACTTTGTATGTTTTCTAATACATAGGTACATAATACATATTGTTGTTAACACTAATTTGTCTAGAGAGAACATCATATTGAGGTCACATTATCTACAACTCAAACTACTGCATATGCATATAAATAGATAAGTAAGTATGTTGGTTACAAAACAATGACCTAAGTAAAATTGATATTTTAAAACTGGAAGTTGAAAGCAACTTACTTGACTTCATCAATATACAACTCCATGCTTAATAAACTAGTAAGTCTTTTCTTTAACACATAAAACAGCTTAGTGCAATAACTTAGCAATGTCAGCAGAAATCACTTCAACTGACTTGAAATTAAATCCAATGGCTTTTGGCAAGCCATGGTAACCAATTTAAGAATGTATTGTTCTCATCTTACACTCAAATTCAACCCCAAATATCATGCAGGTAGAGTCTATAATCATTAGAAGATATTAGTCCTGCTATTGAATCATTTCTTCTCTACCAATTTAACTCTAATCGCTCCAAGCATAGAGTTAATAATTGCTTGATAATTGTATTGCTAAGTAGTTGATAAGGCACTGATAAAATCAATATCTAGAAGTTTGACAGTCAGTTATGATAAGATTGTGGCTTGAAGTGTTTGTGTCATCTCACGGTTTAACTTGAAAGTGATCGTTTTAAAATTTTAATGTTTATGTAAGGCAGGTAAACTGGAACTGAAATGTTATCAAAGCTATGAGATGATATCTCTTGATACACATATATGATATATGTATATATATCAAGTCATATTTCATATCTCTTGACAAAAATTATAAGATAAAACTTGTATGTCAATTGCTTAATGTTTGATGTAAAGATATTTTGGGTGTTTGAAGTATTTGTGGTGAGATTATAAATGTTTTAAGGTTATAAAAAAATACAATTTTCTTATACTTACAAAAACTGTAAATTGTTGAAAGAATTAACCAACTTTACCATAATTTAATTATAGATTGATTGAATTAGATTATTACAGTTTTCCAAACTTAGTAAGTAGATCTTGACTAAGTAAATAAATAAATATAAACACCTATTTCAGGACATATCACACATCGCCATCTAGCCCCACACTATGCTTACACTTAGTACTTAACTGATTCAAATAATATTTGTATGTCATAACAAGAACAATACTGTAAGATAGCATGTTACACTCACAACCATTTGCCACAGTTAAAACTCTACATTTCATAACAATACAGAATGTAAACAAATTGTTCAATTCATTCAAAGTGTGAGAATACTTCTCACACCCATGTGAAGGTTACTATGTATTTTACTACTATAAGTACTGTAAGACTATGAACTGAATATTCTCAGCAAAAGTGGATAGGTGAAGTAGGTATCAAACTTTTCAGTCTTTGGTCCAATAACTTAACATTAAAACAATAAAAAAACTATGGAAGTTATACCTACCTATTATAATACCGCTCCATCATGTTTCTTGATGATACAGGTTAGAAGAAGATTTCACACAAGTTTTTGGGACTTTTTCAAAGGCCTCTGAGATAAAAGGTTTTACAGAGTAGTTAGTATCTATTCTTTGTAGAAAACTTTTTACCACCATATTTTTACTAAGTGCAGAAAGAGAACAGATAACACAAACAATTGTTTCTTTTTTTCATCTGATTTACCAAATAACTAGGATTTGAATTTAGAACCACATTATGCAAGTGTACATATACCTACGTAGATATTATTTTAAGGTAGAAAATATATGTACATAGACTGATACTATTTACTAATCAAGGGCACTAGGCTACAGCAAGGAGTCATTCAACTATGAAATTCGCTGGCCGTATTAATAGCAGGGACAGGACCAGACGACCTTACACGGTAAAAGCGCTCAATCGGATGCAATCGATGTGCAATGCTCCACCGAATAAATTGCAAACTACACTTGCGAAATGTGGCCATTTCTGTCTCACAAGTTTATTTATAGCGCTTATTCTTCCTGCATGTGGTGCTATAAAGAAGTTTCAACGGGAACGTAAAGGGCTTAGCGAGAAAAACTTAAAAATATCCCTTCGCATTGGCAAAATTGCATCCCCTCCCTAAATTAGTGTCATCTTCAAAGGGTATTTTCTCAGCATCCCTGAGACGCACATGAACGATGTGAGGAGTAGAAAATAAAGTAACAAATGCATAAAATTACGTACCCCATGGTTTCTTTGCCTGCTGTCATTTAAACTTTTTATTTAATAAAAACCTTTACTCCATACTTCCATTTAATTCTCTTTTCACAAACTGTCACAAGCCGCGACTAGGCATAGACTAAGGACTCGTTTGATGTTACCAGGGTGGTCGGTCGCTAATCGCTAAATAAGTTCTAAATTAGACTTTGTGGCTCAGGAAAACAATACGAATTATAAGTTATGAAATTCGAGTTATAGTCGAGTTAAATGCAAAAAAATATTAATTTAAAATTATTTCATAAATTCAAATTCAATGTTATTAAAGAACATAAGTCACGCCATCTTTTTACTTTATTTGTTACTACGCAGAGCTAACCTACAGATAGTTTTGCTACTCAACGATAGATGGCTCGACATGTGCACTAAAATTAAACTAAATTACAAGTTTCTCTCATTATGGTATTATAATTAATTCAATCCATATTTTATTTCCCAATTTGTAAATCAGTGGATGAAAGTGCCATATAGTATAATCATATCCATGATACTCTAAATTATATTCTTAATGTAGCTTTGAAACACTCAAACTGTGTGTAGACCAAAAACAGTCAAATAAAACTAATTTAAAAATAAATTACTAGCATATGTTGTAAAAATTTTAACGAAACAAACGTTTATAATTGAGAACTTTTTATTTGCGTCATCACAACAGCGTAATCGTCAGAAGAAGAAAAAACAAGCTGCACAAATACTATGTAAGTGGCGCCCCCATCATTTATAATATTTTTTGCCAAACATGATTCTCAAGTTCGGTCTAATTTGAGAATCTCTTTTTTATTTCGAAGTCGGCTAAGACAAGTAGGATATATATATTATAATATACATACATGTCAAAAAAGCAATGTGATAGTAAGCGCGCGAGTGAAAGTACGTGGTTATGTAAAGCGATCCGAAACAATCCACATTAAGGCCAAGTTGAACGTTACATTCACGATGTAATGCTCTAATCACTCACACCATCTACTCGTAGGTACTACTACATGGTGCAGGGAATTTACAGCTTAGTTTGAGTCATGCTTAGGTGTTACATTTTATACCTAGGTTTTTTTACGTTGGGATAAACAGATAGGTAAACATTTTTATTCATAATTTGTCAGAATTATATGTCACATTACGATATTAATCTAATAAAAACATTAAAATTGATAATAATTAATTTTAATAATCACTCAATAATAAATAAACAGTTAGTACCATTGCAAAATCGATAGGTTTGCGTTTGACTACAGCCTGCTTGATGTTAAGCTTGGATATGTACAGAATTCTATGCTGTTATAATTAACTGACTTTTAAGAGGGGAGCTAAAGTTACGCGTATAAGTATATGTATTTTAAGTTAATTTCTTCTTGTGGCTAAATTAAAATAAAATATGAATTATAAAATGTTGCGTTTCATTATTGTATTCTCGTGGACTTAAAAAATTGTCGTACAAAGCTTTATGCCTAGAAATAGTAGGTACAGTCTAATCCAGCAGGTGAGTACTATTAGTGCAACAAAACAAAGACCTGCATTCTTTCACCAGCTCCGCGTGACAGACAGGCGCCCGGTCAACGACCTCTTATATAAATACGCAAACAAACTTAATGCTACCATATATACATTCATTTATCCGATCACCATAGGTGATTGGTTCCAAGCGAAAAACACGGTGTAAGTGTTTGAAGAATTAAATAACCCAGCTCCAGAATAAAAGCACGGAAGAATTTTCAGATAGGCAGCGTACCAATCAAACACTTTTTTACGTGATATAATAGGTCTACGTTTGACTAAAGCCTGCCTGATGTTAAGTATTGCTGCAGCCTAGGGTGTAACACGCTTACCTAGAAGATACCTATTAACTCTTGATTTGAAGACCCCTGGATGGATATATCATTTACAACAGTGTATTTCGTTTATTTAATTTCTTAAAACCCTGTCCAGTCATATGTTACAAGTTTTGAATTTCAAAACCACAAGACATCCTACTAGAGTGAGCTTATTCATAAAGCTTCTAAAAGCTTCCTCCGCTTACCCATCATGTTTACATCGTCACGAGAGTATAGTGAAGGTTTGCGAGAGGAAAACCAGCCAATGTCGCAGGATAACTGCACCGGAAGGAAATTAGTAGTCGGAGTGACGTGTGTGAGTCATTACGAGGAAATGTATACAGAGCTAGAGGGCTTCAAGTTGTTGTGATTATCATCATTATCATCAGCCCGTTATCGCCCACTGATGAAATAGTTTGTAAATTGACTTGCCCTGTTCGGTGCGATGCCGTAAGGTTAATAAAAATATGATTTATGCTGAGTATAGGCTCTCTTCTAGTACACCGCTCGTCCGTGATGTTATGATGATAAGGTATCAATAAATCCCACCCCACTTCCGGCTTTATGTTTGTTGTATGTATATTTTGTTAGATCTTCACACTCTTATAGCTGAAATTGGGTAAAGATATAGATAAAAATCTAGAATTGCACATAGGCTTTACTTTTAATCTCGTTTTAATTCTCGTATTCGCAGGAGGTATTCTATAAAATTCCTTAAATACAATTTGTAAGAAAATATAGGTTTTTAAAGCGAGTGTGGTTCCAATGTCTGCTTTTCATTCAGTCGCACGTGGTTCCAATCCAGCCCTACACCAATTACTTGTATTTTCAAGTTATGTGTGGATTTGCACTCGCTTAGCGGTGAAGGAAAACATCGCGAGGAAACCGATATGTTTGAGGACCACAATATCCGAGGACATGTGTCTTCCGTGGAAGGGCCTGGGCGCCCACCCAAGAGAACTCCCCGAAATAATTAATTCTACAGGGGAGTCACGACCCTCAGTCATGAGGTATACGACTCAAAGAGAGAGGGAGACATTTTAAATTATTGAAATAAAAAAATATAAGTTTCCAGCAACCGATTTCATGTTCAAGATTCAAAACTCTTTTGCAGAATATAATCTACATAAAAATGGATCCAGTCTCTTCTAATAACTTTAATATACAAACAGAAAGTTTTTAATATATAACCCAGTAAACCTACTTGTTATCATTGCTGGCACGCGCTAGTTAGTGTTGCTGTGATTGATGGGCTTGTTGCTTGTTTCATCTTGTAAGGATTCCTGCAGCTGCTTAGCTTTACATTAGACACCACTATTCTAAGAAATGTCATACTAATATAGTACACGAGGGTAACATCTCTACGTATGACTCTGATAAGTATGATTTATACTTCATGAATACTTACATGCATACAAGTATACATGTATTGATAATGATGTGCAGTAAATAAATGATTTAGTGTGATGTATATGTAATCACATATACCTACTTATTACTGTTAACTCTAAAACAGTTGAACTGAGTAGGATAACTTATTATAAAACATAATTTGCTTAGTGTAGATTAGCTATATATTACTATCAGCCCGTATGATGTCAAATAATGCTGCAAACCTAGAACGCACGACATTTATCTAAGAGGTAACTTTTTACTCAATATTTAATTACCCTAGATTTTTAGTTTGCAAGGTACATAGCGTTGATGGAGAGGCACATTATATGATGAATTACTTATTTATTTTATTTTATTAATCATGTTTACATGCAATCACAATAAAATAATAAATGAACACAATAATACAAACTGATCTTACATAACATTTAAACTTAACAAAAGCAAGAAGTTTCAACCCTGACATTTGCTTGCATTATCAACAACATTATATTAAAACATCATATACTTACCTAGTAGTACATACTCTCTTATGTACAGATGTCACAGAATACATGCTAGTATTGGAAGCTGATCGAGGCGTCTTCATAATTCGTGCTGCGTCAGGCAAAGGTCAAGATTATAGCAAGGTTGGATCAACGGAAGTACTGCTAGAGATTGGATACGGCGAAATCCGGCCACTTTCCAGCATAAATCATAATTTATTTACAAACAAAATTTACGTGTCAGATTTAAATAATATCACTATACTACATAGTATATGTTTATTTAAATTATAACACATTCATATCCAATATTATATTAGACACAGATTATAGTACTATTGAACGTAAATTATTAATACCAGAATATTTGGACGGAAGATGAGTTGACAATATGTCGGTGGTAGCATATTATATACCTACTCTTGAAGTATTTAAGATTAAAATGTTTGGTTTCAATGTTGTGCTTCAAGTTTTGGAAACTTTTCGATAATGAATAAGCATTTTCATAAATTTACAAATACCACGCTAAACGTTATTGTAATTAAATAATAAATAAATAAATATTCCGGGACATTGCACACAGCGCCATCTAGCCCCACACTAAGCAAACGCTTGTTAAATTAATAGTCTAATCTCGAATCTACACACTATCTTTAAGTAAAAGTTTTATTATATCTTCTTTTAACCATATCCGGTATCCGGCCTCAAATTCTCATGTAGGTACATCTCTGAAGTCGAAAATATAAATGTTTTGCTAATAATTTTCCATTTAAATTTCAGTTGAATCAACTCATCAAACCGCCTTTTGTGGTTTAATTGGATTATATTTTGTTGGTTTATCTGACTTTATGCAAAAAATATGATTCAGTTTTGTTTACTGTTGTTTTTTTTCCTTATCTATCTAGATAGGTACAATCTAAGTAACTTTGAAGGTGAAATGGAACCGAATCGCAAACCGAAGGTTTTTACAAATCGCATGTAAAATGCTTGTGTTAATAGATAGCGATACAGATATAAAATACCTAAGTACATATTTTATTAAAACAATTATTTTACATATACGGTTTCACTAACAAACATACAACATACTTTTCTCTCCCAAAAACGAGCCTTGAGAACTATGTTAGGACTAAAGAAAAGGACCTCTGTTAAACAACACTTCAAAAATAATAAAATTATGACCGTTGTATCATTATATATATTTAACTGCTTGTTGGAAATGTATGACGAAAAGATCCTACTGGCTACAAACCCAAAATATTATACAAGAAAAAAGAATCATTTAAAGAAACCATGCAATCGATTAGTAAAAGCAAAAAAACAAGGATTGTACAATAAAATATGTATGTTTAATAAGCTTCCGACAAAAGTCATCGAATTGTCAACCACGAAATTCAGGAGATCATTAAAACAATTCTTTGAAGATAATCCATTTTATAGTCTAAAAGAATTTATGAACCGAGCACTAGTAGAATCTTCATTTCAACTCTTTAATTGAACTTCTCTCGTGTATGTTAAAATAGTTGATAATTATATAATTATTACATAAGTTTACACATTAAGAACTATAGATACTTAAGGAAAATTGTATTCTGACTTGCCCTATACTTATATACTTGCGATACCATAAGGTTAATAAAGTTTTATCTTTTTTATCTTTATCTTTAAACGGCTCCTTCACTTTTGTCAGTTTATTTGTAAGCCTTACTGAAAAGAACTATTATTTCTATCGTAGGCGTAATTATGGTACTTATCACCTTGTATAAAGACACGTCAAATCTTGACAAGTACAGTTACACCTGTACCAGCCGCCCACGGGGACTCTGGTAGAAAAGAACGGACCGAGACATACATATAAACAATGAGCAAAACGGTGACATTATTAACAGATTTCTTAAAAAAGGGGTTCGATTCGACCTGTTGTGTGAGCTCGAGATAATTGGATAAAAAATTAAATTTACTTTAATAGAATACTATATTTCTTTACATTTCAACTTGAGGGGAACATCAAAGTGAGAGATTTACATATGAATGCGAAAGATATTTTTTATAAAATTAATTTATCTGATATACGCATAACTTTTAGTTTTGTAGAGTATCTAAATGTATCTAAGTGGTAAGATTAAATAAAACTAGTACACCGCGTGCCGTCGTACCAGCACCGCGTGCCGTCGCACCAGCACCGCGTGCCGTCGCACCAGCACCGCGTGCCGTCGCACCAGCACCGCGTGCCGTCGCACCAGCACCGCGTGCCGTCGCACCAGCACCGCGTGCCACCACACCAGCACCGCGTGCCGTCGCACCAGCACCGCGTGCCGTCGCACCAGCACGAGTTTTATGTAACCAGCTGGATCCGAATGTAAGCATTTATTTCAATTTGTGGAGAAAACTGTCTAAAACCCGTTCCCCGTATTTTACATACTCATAAAATCTTAACTTGTTCATACAATAAAATAGCTTATGTTATTAATTAATTTTGCATTCACGTGCTTCGAACTTTAAGTTTCGTATAAATACATGTCAGAGGATCTACCTACCTCTCTCTTCGAGTCGTATTTCCTCATAACTGAGGGTCGTGACTCCCCGCAGAATTAATTCATTAGGGGAGTTTTCTTGGGCAGATACACCGTGGTGGGCGCCCAGGTCCTTCCTACCTACCTATTGAAATAAATAACTTGCTCTAAATACCGTACTTATAGTTACACCAATAAACGCAAACTCTTTGGTTGACCATTATATTACAATCTATTTAATTTCTCTCAAAATATAATTTGCTTTGGTACTTATTTAAAGTACAATAGATAAAAGTAACAGTAAGTAACTCTTGCCGCCGCCAGTAAGTACATACTTTCCTACGATTTGTCCAACATGACGCAACGGTACCTCAAAGAGAAATGATCAGCCGTTTTGCCACTCTCTTGCATAAAAGCAAAAATTCACGGTTATCGTGTTAGTAGAATATTATTATATTAACACAAATGTTCCCACGATGCTAGCATTAAATACAATATTATATATATTGTGTAACCTTGATTCAGATGAAGCTATCTATTTCTGCATAAAAATTAATAGATTCAGAGCAAATATATCATTTCGTAATTTTCCTGGCGCTGGCGAATAAGAACGACATTTATATTGTAGTTTACGTGTACGAGCATTCATAGCGTGGATGATAAACTGCGGTAAATTTGAAAAAGTTCATCAAATAATATAAGCCCGCGTTCATAAAGCAGTGACAAAAATACAATTAGTTGTTCTAGATGTAGATATTTGTAGTAGATATCTAAATTGCCCCTATTTTATTTGTAGCCATAATTATAAAATAGTAAATTAATAAAATATTTAAATATTCCAGGACATTTTAAACAGCGCAAATTCGCCTCAAACTTAGTAAATATAGGTACATAAATTATATTAATCATATAAGCTATCATAGAGATGAGTGAAATTGCCCGTACTGCGTAAACAAGCCCTACATAGTTACTACTTACCATCAGGCAAATCATTGTCGAGCGCAAACTCGTTTCAGTAAAAAAAATACTTAACTGAAAGTGCGTTCGTATTCGCAAAATGAATGAAGGTTGTGCCAAATTTCTTTCAACAATTTTACGTAACATACAGACAAGAAGAGATAGTAACTCACTTTTTTGCATTAT
This sequence comes from Macaria notata, assembly GCA_927399415.1. NCBI lineage: Eukaryota > Metazoa > Arthropoda > Insecta > Lepidoptera > Geometridae > Macaria > Macaria notata. The sequence goes on from OV656742.1 coordinate 379,360, forward strand.
TTTGTAGTTTATTGCGTCGGACTCCACTTGGATGCTTGCTTAGAAAATAGGTAGGTACCTACCTATTCACCGCAGGTATATTCATTGGTTTATGGTCTGTAGGATCTGTAGTCATTTTAGAGAGTAAAGGTGAGCAATTAATCAATAACTATCTCTTATTTTGTTATTATAAATAGCCATTTAATTACTTAACCGGTTAGTTATCCAATACATTTTCAATTACAAATGCTCGACGTCGGCATAGATCTATTCAAATAGCAATATTGTACTCATAGCAGTTGCTACAATAGCTATTATCTTCGATCCAATTTCTTTGGTTATTATAACGTGTTATATAACCGTTATAATATACGTTATGTAATAGCAGGCCAGCGGAGAGCCGCCGATATAACGCCACTTCAAGTTTTTTTTTGTTTTGCTGTGAATTTGTATACATTTTGCGTACTTTATTAAAGTGGGCACTAACTTTTGAAAGAAATGTGAATTTAATTACGTAATGATTAATTAAACGACGGACGGTATTCTAAATGTTCCCCGCTTTAATTGCTTAGTTTTTTTTGTGTTATGTGTTATCATTTAGAAGCTACATACTTATTGTATGTCGGAAGAGCCAAACGGAAGTCAATTAAGAAATACCGGCGTGACTTCTATCCATGGTCAAAGGTAAAACCTACTTAGTGCGAACTCCCTAGGTCACCTACATACTTACTTAGTAGGTACTTCATTACTGAGCCTATATCGTCACCAGTATATAGTATGTATAAAATATGCAAATTCATTTATGCTGAAATAATTAATTTAAATTAAAAGTAAAATTGAAACACTATTTGTTTAAACCCCGATAAATTCATCATTCTGTTTTGGTGGCAAACATCTTGTTTAGCCATTTTGTAATACCTACGTCTGTCCATTCATCCATCAAACTGAATTGATTGTAATATTCAAATCAATCAATAACAGCTGTTGCATGCGATTAACATAACATTTATAACAGGTTGACAGATATCGTTATCTAGCTGTATCTAAGAAAAAGGTTACTAACCACAACGTGACTTTGATCGCTAATAACTTTAGAACTTCAAGTTAAAGTGAAATTTTATTTGCTTAGGTGCATAGATAATATAAGCAGCTCTATTTTGATGCAAAATTAATTCAGTTCCAATAAAAAGATAGAGAGTAATTAATAATGGAGTGATAAAGGTTGTCGCTCGCCGTGGGCACAACCAGTTTACAAACAAAATGTTTCGAAACGATACTGATCTGTCGCAGCGAACCAAAATCGATTAGTCAAGGTAACCAGGGTCAGGTCATACTACTTTCTTATACCAAGGTCAGTAAAACAAACTCGTATTCGAAAAAATCTTATAATTAGTTTAAAAATATTCATCTCGGCGACAGAGGTAAGCAAAATAACATTACATTGTGCCAAAGCGAAATTAAACCTCTGTATACAAAACTAAACGTAAAAATTAATAAATAATAACGCTCCGGCGTTTTACACAAACATCACAACTTGACTTACATTACATACACTTAACGAATGAGAGAAATGAAATGGCGCGGCTGACTTATATTAATTGACTTAACGTAACTATGTAGAGCGCGTGGCGACGCCAGACAAGGAGCGGGGCGGCCGTGGTGCGGCGGACCGCGGGCGCGTAGGTGCCCACAACGCGGGCATTCTCTTACAATACATGCTCGTTACGTAAAAACACGCGGTTCCGCCACATAATCGCCTTTCGGAGGTGGCGCGAGTCTACAATCGCAATCAATGTCGATTTTGCATCGAGGTGTTGTTTGTTTTGTGCACACAACTCAGACATAACGGGACGGAAAACTCTCCCCGCGCCTCGCGCACGCGCCATAATAAATACGCGAATAAATACTCATAAATTACAATATGGGACTTAACTCTAACACAGCTGTGTGTGACTTACTTCTACATGAGCTCATCGATCACAATTCATCAACATTTACAAAAAGGTAACTTAGTTCAGGCGAGTCACCCGCGGCAGTGACACTACAACTTACAAGTAACATATACAAAGCGGATTCCTGGAAACAAAATGTTACTGACTTACTTTATAGATCATTCAGAATTATTGCTTATTTATACATTTACATTTTTCATATCATTTTCAAATTTTAATTCCTAGTTTCGCTCTGCGGCTCGCGTCGTCGCCTGTCGCGACCACAGCCGTACAACGACGTGTCGGCGACAGACGACGACCAATTACAAAAAGAAAACTCGTACTCGTAGCAGCGAGCGGAACACACGCGAGCTTCCTCGTTCGAAATAGATTAAACCGCGGCCAACGTGAAAGGCGGTTATTCAATCCTGTGTTAGAAAGGTGTCACGGTGCGCGCGCGCTTTCTAGCGCGAGTACAGCGCCAGGTCGGAGATGCGGCGCTGGCGGGCGGCGGCGTGGAAGCCGCGCGTGCCGTCGGGCACGGCGGGCGCGCGCGCCTCCCAGCGCGGCGCGCAGGACACGCGCCTCCCGCCGCACTGCTCGCCGCCCAGCGAGCACCCGGACATGCGCCGCGCCAGCCAGCCCTCGCCGCTGGACGCGCTGCCCGTGCTGACGGCAGACGCGCGCCGCGACCCGTAGTACATGGACACGCCCGAGTCCGAGCTGTGCGAGCACGTGGAGGGCCGCCGCGGCAGCCACGTCTGCACGTCCTGCGGCCGCGGGGCGAAGTACCCGCTGGAGCTGCGCCGGTAGAAGGGCGCCGCGTATCTGTATTCATACTCCGCCTCGGAGCCGCTGCAGCAGGACGAGTACTCGCACTCGTGGCGGCGCGGCGTCACTCGCCTGATGGCCGTCTTTCGTTTCGGCTCCTTCGGCACTCCGTTAAGCTCGTACACCTTCATGCCCTCCTCGTCGGGGCTCTGAAGCCGTAGAGCCTCTCTCGCCGACTCAGACTCGGTAAACTCGACCAGAGCACACACACAGTTCACTAAACTAGGGTTCTTGTTCAAAAACTGCCGCACGTCGGCCGGCACGGGGTTGCCCGGGCGCAGCACGCGCACGAGCGCGATCTCCCCGCAGCCGGCAAACAGGCGCGACACGTTCTCCACGGACGGCCGCTCGACGGGCATGCGCACCGCCACCACGGTGCGGGACGGAGTGGTCTCGTCGTAGGCGGGCAGCGGCTCCACGCGGCGCAGCTTGGTGCCCAGCTCGTTGATCTCCAGCTTGGTAGACTCCTTGAGCGCCTCCGCCACCACTCGCCAGTCCTTGGTGAGGTGCTTGACGCGCTTGAAGCTGGAGATGAGCTTGAGCGACACGTAGCCCTCCTTGTTGCGGCGCACGTGCTTTAGCAGGAAGGCATCCTTGGTGATGTTGGCGTCGGAGAAGTAGAACTCCACCTGGTGCACGATGCGCGCGGCCAGCTCGGCGTCGGGCGGGCGGTAGGGCTCCGCCCCGTCGGGCGCCACCTCGCAGCCCGAGTCCTTGCCGCCGCCCGCCGAGCCCGCGTCCGACGCCGAGTCGGACAGCTCGTGCTCGTCGCCGGACGGCCGCCGGTCGGAGGCGATGCCCTCGTCCTCGGGCACGCCGGTCTGCGGTGCCCCCTCCATGTTGAGACACGTGACTACAAGCGCGCGTGCGTTCTGCTCGGCGTGTGAGCGGACACTGCGGCCGCGCGCCGCCGCCGCCCTTATATCAAGTCGGAGGGATGCACGAGTAAAAGGCGGCAAAGGCATTCGGAAACGACGAGATGACATTGATGACGCGAACTTTATTAATTGGAATTAAAGGAGGTTGAGTTAATGAGGCCTCGCAGGGCCCGCCGTGAATGCGCTCCGAATAAACCGCACATACATAATAGTGGCCAATATTATCGCATCACACGCCAGTTGAGTAGTTATGCGCACGAACATACGCTTGAATGCGTTTATAGTTTGCAGCAACAGAACAATGACTCGGCCGCGGTGATATTTGTAGATATCGCATCCTAGACCTTGCCGAGCCGGTTCTTGGCTAAATTATGCAAATGAGAAGCGTCTGATCACCACAGTAGTAGCTGTATACAAGGCGAGGGAACTAACACAAACACTTAGTATCTCTAATGGGAACGAACTCATTATCTCAACTCGCATACTTATTAATTTATGCAGTAGTTAGCTTCATGAGTATTGATATCAAATTGATTAATCAATTGAAGTAAAATCCATTATTAATGCATCTGAATGATGGTCTGGGAACACAGATGCGAGTGTTAAACTTGGATTTGTAATTATTTGCAAATGGACTGGAGTCATGAAACTATTCGTTTCTAGCATTAATTAAAACTAGTAAATTTCGCTTAAATGACTCATACATATTCGCGCTCTTTTCTCGTGTTTATATTTTTGGTTGGTTTCTAAACAGCATCCTTGTTTTAAGGCTAAATCAATCAAAAAAATTAATGACCTATTTGGGACTACAAAATTCACTCTCCAACTAAATCTCTATTGTGCGAAAACTTTATCAAAAAACTCGTACAATTTTTTCCAAGCCACATTATCACTTTTAAGAACAATTTTGTTTTATTATATTATGCATCTTCGCTCTGCTAAAAAGCACTTTACTAAAGATTAGAATCAGAACATTTTCTTCTGCCACAACATGACCTACGTCAGCTTCTACGTCACTTCGCAAGTGATTACAAAATCTATTTCTACACAACTTTCTTTAGAACATTAACATGATGTATTGTAGAGCTCTCTCCTGTCCCCAGAATAATGGAATGTAGTTATTAATAATAGCTTCATTTATTTGGTGACTCCTACTTCTACAATTAAAGGAGAAAGCAGTAGTTACTTTAGTTGGTTCCATGTTGCAAGCCTATGTACCAAACTATTTGCAAGACATTTTAAGAGCTGGATTACATTGCTCATTTCATTTTATTAATCTCAAGTTATGAAATATATTTCTATAGGTATGTTGGTTACTCTTTTGTTCTATTGGATAAACCAACTTACAAACAAAATTATTACTTTTAGTATAAAAAAATTGCATATTCTGTGTGTTTAGGTATATTCAGATTTAATAAGGTTAAATGATACTTTTTCACGGCTCACTGGCTAAAAATCAGGATGATAAGATTAACGAATTGCATTGTCAATTAATTTAGGATTAATATGCATTTATTGTTATTTATCATACGTTAGCCAAAATTGTGGCTTCTTGTTAGTCCAAGCGGCAAGTTACGTCAGGTTCGACCTAACAAGATTGTGTTCAGGCCGGTCATTCCACTACTACACACTAATTAGACGATACAGAAAAGAATACCAACTTGGTTACGTATACAGTTTATTAGACTTATGAATAAAAAAAAATCAAATTCAAAATTCTAATTCAAATTTATTTATTAAACAAAAGCACTTACAAACCTTCAGGTAACTTAATTCTATATTAAACCTATTTACGTTAACATGTTCTGGTGAGCCCTGCACTGGGTACGAAACCTGTATCGCAGGCGCCCACTTCAAGATGCGCTTACTAAAAAGTGGTGCGAACCTTTTGATTTTATCAAATTATAATTCTTTTTTTTTTTTACATTAGATAGACTCACGCTTGACTACAACTTGCCTGATGTTAAGCAACGTTGTAATCTACGATCTAGCGCGCTTGCCTAGAAGAAACCGGTTTACTCTCGACTTGAAGACCGACAAATTATAGTTCAAGGGGAATAGAGATTCGGGCAAGGAGTTCCACAGTTTGGCTGTTCGCACGATGAAAGTCGAAGCAAACCGCTTGGTGCGAGTCTTTGGAACTTCAACTGTATAACGGTGACTTCTTGTCGTACCTCTACTCGTACGATGGTAAAATGGGGCTGCAAGAATTAAATTATGTAACTCCTCCGCACACTCTCCGAAATGCAACCTGTAAAAAACCGAAAGACTGGCCACCTTACGGCGGTGCTCAAGGCTTTGTAATTTTGAGCTACAGAGTGAGTCTTTCGCGATGAGCTTTTTAGCCCGCTTCTCAATTAACTCCAACGCCTCAAGCTGGTACTTGGCAGATCCATCCTAAAGGTGCGAACAACACTCCATACACGACCGGACTTGCGCTTGATACAAGGTCAGCAGCGGCTCCGGAGTGAAATATCGTCGCACCTTGGAGAGGATACCCAGCTTCTTGGCTGCAAGTTGAGCTTTAGACTCAATATAGGAGCCAAAGTTGAGGGTCGGAGTCAAAGTGACACCTAGCAACTCTAGATGGTCGGTGATGGGCACGGTTACATTTCGGAAAGAAGGCGCCATTACAAATGGCCTCCTCTTTGCAGAGAAAAGACACGCTTGTGTTTTTGAGGCATTAAACTTGACCAGATTGGCATCGCCCCAATCGGAGACTGCCGTGAGGGAAAAGTTTAAGCGTTCAATCATGGCTTCTCGGCAAGACTGGATCTCGGCCGCACTAGCTTTAGCGGTGGACATATAGCTCTCTACAACAGTGCTGTCGTCTGCATACCCAAAAATACCAGGCTTTAATAGATCGTTAATATGCAGCAAAAAAAGTGTTGCAGAAAGCACTGATCCCTGGGGTACTCCAGCATTAATCGCCATTAGATCAGACGAGCAGCCATCAACGACTACCCGGATAGATCTATCCCTCAGGAAATCCGATATCCACACGCAAAAACCAGCAGGCAGTCCAAACGATGAAAGTTTGCTGATTAGGCCGTCATGCCAAACCCTGTCGAAGGCTTTAGAAATATCTAGAGAAACTGCCAGAGCTTCCCCGTATTTCTCAATAGCCTCACTCTAGATGTGTGTGGCGTACACTAAGAGATCCCCAGTGGACCGGTTCCGGCGGAAGCCAAATTGCCGGTCACTGAGGAGGTCATTAGACTCTAGGTACGCCAGGAGCCTGCCGTTCAGGACACGCTCCATACTCTTACAGAGTACGGAGGTGACCGAAATGGGCCTGTAGTTGGCAGGGTCAGCACGACTACCTTTTTTGGGCACAGGTTGCACGTTAGCCAGCTTCCATGTCTTCGGCACTTGACCAGTTGCAAGAGAGAGCCGAAACAAGCGCGTCAACACAGGAGACAACTCAGCTGCACACGTCCTCAGAACTATAGCTGGAATACCATCAGGGCCACTAGCTTTGTTCACATCTAGACTACGCAGTGTTTTCCGAACCTCCTTTTGGTGTATGCATATTTCCGGCATTACAGCCGCCACACCGGGTGATGTGGGAGGTAATTCACATTATCACATAATGTACATTAGAGTAAATTAAGTTTAAAGTTCCGGCTATGTTCTTTAAATAATTCTACAGCAAGACACTTTGTGTGTGAGTGTGTGTGTGTGTGTGTGTGTGTATGTGTGTGTGTGTGTGGGTGTGTGTGTGTGAGAGAGAGAGAGAGAGATTGAGAGAGCATGTATGTGTTCACCTGGTGTGAGCGTGTGTGTGCGGGTATTGTAGGCTAAGAGTTCCTACTTTATTATTTTAAGAAGTTCTTCTGTTTCCTTACATGTTAGATGCTGTAAAAACGTTTTTAAAATTATCTTGCATTCTCTGTATGACTTCGATATTATGTCACATATATATTTATTCTGCGACATTGCACACAGCGCCATCTAGCCTCACATTAAGCAAACGCTTGTGTCGAATGCGTTTAGTGTTTGATTACTTAACTGATTTTCTATCATGTGACAATAGGTAGGTATACTAATGATCGCACACAGTACCCATGTCTATATCTTACATGCAAAATCTTGAAGTCAAGATTTTCGTAACTACATATTTTTTTAATGGCCTCTGCGGTGACTACATATGTATGTACTTGTCAAAGTAAGGCACTGTGAATACTAAACAACAGGCACGCCCAGTAGTTGTAGATGGCTTTATTAAAAAACCTATAATTTACTTCTCCTCTATGATAATTCCATCCAAGTTGCCCATCTGTCGCCCTGCCCTGCTGCTTACTAATTAGATTGCTGTATTTGCACCCCGCAGCGTAACGCTTGATACCATGTTGTATAACATACATCAACTCACTACCAACTCAATACAGGGGCTTCGGATACACTCACTGATAAATTAAAATTGGAATAATATTTACATTAAAAACAGTTAATAACAAATATATGGTTTTGTAGTTCACGTAAGTAAATTAACTTTTAATCGCACAATTTTTTATTGGTTAACTACATAACCTTCTTTTGAAGTATAAATCGTCAGTAATCTGTTTTAGTTTTAATTATTATAGTCCTAAAAAGAGACTTTGTTTGATGAAATCTAAATTAAATGTGTTGGTCACGTGACCTAACGCATATTAAATTACCTACATCAAAACAAAATGTCCATTAAAAGATATATTTTTGCGGTAATTTTTGCCTGAGGCCGCCCTTGTAGAACGTTTACAAATGAACTTCATTTGTATCAAGAAAAACAAAAATGACGTAATATTTGGCCGAAATATTTTTTTCGTAAGAATTTATCACACACAATGAACGATTCAAATATCCACAATATAAACTGAAAATGTTAAAGCAGATAAATGGAAAGTAAAATCCTATACCTAATTATTATAATTATCCGCAGATTTACCTACTTACAATAATTGTAATATAGTGTTAAAACAAAGAGTATTACAATTACCTAAAGCAATTGATTACTGTTTATTACGTGCTTATAGGCAAGTAAAATCTTTTTATAGAAATAAATGCACGCAATATACATTTTTGAATCAAGAACCTAAATATATTATTGCAATTCAAATTAATTATTCAGGTACTCATTTTTAGTATTATGGTACTCGATATAAATATTTGATGCTTTATTTAACGAACAAATATTTTTGTTTCATCCTCTTCCCATACATATGTAAGTACCATAAGTCAATACGAAGGTATTGTAATATGTCACAAGGTTGAAGAAGGCTTTTGTTGTAATCGGGAAGTGCAGTAGATAAGTTACTGTATTAGAAAGTCAAAGCGATCTTTATTGTAGTGGGTTACTCTCATGATATTTTATAGATTAATTGCATCCAAATACGGACTGATTTAGTGTCTCTAGCATGTCAAAAGCCCCTAGGGCGTTTTAAAAACTTTCGATATTTGAGTTCATATATTCCTTATTGCACAAAATAAGGAGCTGTATTGTGCGAAAAAGAAGGAATAATATCAGGCTCCTGCACTTTTTCGGGATGTATTATTATGTTCAACTAACAAAAATATGTTATATGTTAAGCAAATTGCTTCTGTTCACCTGACTTCTAATAAGGACAAGTATTTAATTTGTTGTTTTTTTTTATATAAGTAAAACGTCAACTGTAAATGATTTGCAACCTAATAATAATAACATTACTCAGTGCGTGTATTTGCAAGGTTTATTGCGAGATAACGTTTACATCAAAGATACCTACTTCCTCGACTATAAATAGAAAATGATAGAAAATGTACTTAATAGAGACGATTAAATAGTTGCATCGTTTCCTATTTTTGCGACAACAGTAGTATTGTGACGGTTGAAATAAATGCTACATGGCAATACTCATAATTAAGACATTTTCTGTTTTATTTTTTGAAATCTTAGCGGTTACTTTATATTGTTTTTCTGTCCTAAAACCAGTAGTTTAGGTGACGACACTAAATATATTTTTGAAAGACGATACTTTTATTTGTATTTATATACTACTGACAGTTATTTTTAGTGGTATTGTTGCTCCATTAAATTACCTTTTTATTTGACTCTATTACAAGACAATGGTTCTCTATAATTTGTTGAAAATACATGGTTTTGTCTATACCACAACCAAACTTAAGTACATGTATTTTCCAACATATTGCTGTAATAAACTGTAACCGAAGCCCGCGGCGAAATTAAGCGGATTGCCATTGATTTTGTATTAGTTAGTTACGGCCCAAATCCTTTTAGGCAAAGAACCATGACATAATTAGTGTGGGCAAATATCTAGGTTACGTCACTCAGCGGGGCTTCCCTCTACAATCATTACATACCCTGAAACATTATGTTGCTGAAAACCGAATCCACATTTTCAAAGCTACATATTAAATATTTTTTTATAAAAAGCAAAAGCATCAGCAGATGAGAATAAAAAAAATAATCACTTCAATAAATCACATTGAACGTTGTCAGTAGCTTAAATAATAGCTCCAGGGACAATTGCTGTGGACAATCAAACAGTCTTACAAAAAATTACGAGATAACACACTATATACACTATAGGTACATACAGATCTATTCTATTAACAAATATATTTATTATTTACCACCGCTAAGTAACATCTCGCATAAATAACCCAAGTACAATCAGTAACTTGATTTGCTACAAATCCTTAACCTTTGGCAACAAAACAGCAAAGCAACAAAAAGTAGATAATTAGCAACATTCCTGTTTACTCCGCGCTGGTTAGTATATTATGTTGGTGTGTTTGTGTTTGTCTTCCGGATCGCAACGCGCTTTGTTTTCGCGACAGGCATTCATCGCCGACCGAGGTCATTGTCAAGAAGAGGGCAACTATTGGACGAGACATTGCAGAAGGAAATACATCATGAATCCATCATCAATATATTTTTTATAAAAATGATGTTTTATTCCAGGCGCACATCGATTTATCTTTATTAAACACCAACTAGGTATCATCGTTATTAACACTACAATCTTTTTTTTTTAGTTTATAAACCAACTTTTGTGCATATTCTCGAAACTTTAAAATAAATAAAAGAGAAGCAAAGATCCAAGTTTTTTATAAATTGTGGAGCTGATTTCGATATTACTCAAGTATAAAACTCTCCTACTATAAGAATACGAGAGATATTCAATAAAATGAATATCCCCTCAACACTATTTTTACAAATGTAAAATAATGAGAGGACTTTGATCAATAAATTAGGTCTATCAGTTCAGATCCCATGAACAATCAACAATTTCTAATAGCCCAAATTTAATAGAGATAAAGATATTTTATTTTGCCAAAAAACACTGGTACAAGCACAATAATATTAACGTATTACTAAATATATGTATTAAAATAGAGAAAGGATAATATATATATTAATTACTTAAATAACGTTAATGTGAGTTTCTAGTGAACCCCGAACTAGGCCTGGACTTGTATCTCGGTAGTCCAAGACGTAACGTTGTAACTAAATGAATCATTACATAAGTGATTTGCGGATTACAATATTAAAAAGTGATCACGTAATCTAGAATAACAAAGTGATTAAAAAGACTTCCTAATTTGTACAAATTACTCCATTTCATTAATTACTCTACTGATTTATGGATACTTACATAAACAATACATACTAAAATTATTTAAATAGACCAAAGGAATTATCAAACTTATATAATCTCTATTCATTAATAAACATGCGTTAAATATATTTCTAAGAAAAATAATAACTAACGAAAATATTTATTATAAAAATCATTTTAGTACAAGTATATGTTCCGAGTTCGTAGTAGCCCCCGTATAGCATCACATTGAACTTACTGCGTCGGTCGCTAGCATACTAACTACTAACATAATATATGTAAGACGTTTTAGCACTTATTTCGAGTGAAAATTACTGATTTAGAAAAGCAGAGACAAACTTACAGACAAACGTTTCTAATTGTAATTTATATCTAAGATTTTCGCGTTAGAATATTGATAATTGAAAACATTTAATAAGTAATGTTGTTAATTAATTTAAAAAAATTGCAGTAAGCAGCACTAAAACAAAGCTGCATATTTTTATGGTTTTTTTTTGCATATACGGAAGGTTTTTGCGATACTTTTCTGTCCATACAAAAGACTTCAACGCGTTTGGTCTAATTTATTGCAGTACAAAATTTACGACATGTCCTCTTTTAATATCTGGTTATTTCTTAGAAAAATGTCATAAAAATAATTCATGAGTATGTTTGTTTGTTACGTATCAATTCTATCTATTGTTTTACTATTTAGAAAAGTTGACAACTATGAAGCTAAACAGTTTTCTCAAAAAAGTTTATCTGTATGGACTGAACTGTATCTCCTATTATTATTATTTAATTACTAATCATTTTTACATATCTCAGATACCCCAGAACACCACACCTAGTAGAATACTTACTTACATGTGCACACTCGATAAAAAACTGATAGGTCCACATTTAGCTCTCTAGGTTGCCTAGATTAATATGGACATCGTTTCCTATGTCATTATTTCCTTAGAAAAACTACAGTCGAGGATACAGGAAGTATTAGTACTGTCAATGAACTAAAGACATAAACAACGATAAATCTATTATTAATCATGTTTTTATATCGATAAAAAACTTAGCACTGTTGTAACTAGTTACTTAGTTTATTAGCAAATATATAAATACATTATCATAATTATGGGAGTAAGTAACTCAGATAGTTTATAACCTTTAAAATGATTCACCAAACTAATTTGGTTAAATAACTGCAGTCACAGTCAGCCCTTAGATGGGTGGCCGTAATAAAGAAATAACGATAAATGGTAAAAACGATGCTCGTAAAATAAATGTATACAGTAGATTGCTTACTTGAAATAAATTGAGTTATCTTAATTTAATTATGTTTTCTATGGTTGTATAATAATTAGATGTATTGTTTGTTTATTCAAATTTACTTTATTGTAATGTGATTTAATATCTGAAGAGGAAATAAACAGGTTGATGATTGTATCACTTGATCATGATTAATGAACACTGCCTATATTTTTATAACACTACTAGAAGGTATTGTGCCTTTGATATTCTTTCCGCTCAGTATTTGTACATTGTAATAAAATTACGCAACAAAGCAAAAAGATGCCCCGGGTGAGGATCGAACTCACGACCTTAAGATTATGAGACTTACGCGCTGCCTACTGCGCCACCGAGGCTGATGACGTGGCAGAGAAATTTCACAGGTACAATTTTCTTCTTACCGCATGAAAGCTGCACATGGTGAAAACAAAATATGTAAATTTTGTGTGATTTGTAAACAAATAAGCATATCACTTACATAATGTGTAAATATGTACCGTGTACTATACATTCATTTCTTTCAGCTTTTCCTAAAGTTTTCCCAACTCTTTTTATATTGTGTTAGTTAGAATATGTGTTTTTATCTTATTTTTGTTAATAAGGCACTATACTAAACTATTTCAATATTACATCATGTACCAGTAGGAAACTGGCACAGACTAACCGACGCCAAAACTTGCTGTAAGTGTGTTATCAAAACAAGCAGACTCAAATAAAAGCAAAAGCTATGATATTGATGGTATCTCCACTTAATAACTGAGTGTTACCTCATTTATTATTTAATATCTTTGCATAATGTTTTTACAAAGTTTAGGAAGTGAGCGTCGCAGAATGTTCACATTTTATTATTTTTAACCTTTCAACATTGGAACTATTTCTTTTACAGACATACTGATGTAACTTCATAATATTGATACTTGATGACACGTTAAACTGCAGGTCCGGGCTGTTTGTCATTGTACGGCAGTCGTTAAGCCATGTCAGAGGCCCTTAAGGCGGTTTCAAAAGTCTTGACACCAGAGTAGGCCACTCTCATTCAATGAGAAAAAGAAGAAGAAACTCATATACAGTATTGTCGTCTTAGCTATGACTGAAAAGTAATATTTGGTCCTAAACGTTTTTTTAAATAAATTGAAACTTATTACATGTATTAAATAATCTATGTGAATACTTAAGTAGTGTAGTAGGTAACACCTGCAAGTTGCATGTAAGTACCTAATCAGCAATATTTCTTCCTACACCATAATCTAGGCGTTTAAATGAGTACTAAAAGCTATATTCCTCGACCTAGCCTGAAGGCGTGCAGGAAGCAACCTTCGACGAAAGGAAATGTCGTTTATATACATATATACCTACCTATATATGTATATAGCTACTTAACTTTACATAAGCCTGTACATGTGTATATATGAGCCTTGACTTACTGACTGATAAACTGTAAGCAGCACGAATGTTTGCAGTAGTATTTTTTGGTTGTTATAAAAATATGTTAATGTAGCTTGTATGCAATATTGATCATTCAAGAACCAGTTAGATTGATTTAAGTCTCTATCATAGTCAAAATAAAGGCTAAAATTACATATATCTATTCCATAACAGATATGGATTCCTTTATTTCATTTCAAACACACGGTCAAATATTATTGTTTGATTTATAATTTTATAAAGTTGGTTTAACTTAATCTAGTGGGGACTACCATCACAAATTCACATATTTTTTTGTAGACGCTACCACTTAATCCGCTTGTTAAGCACAAATCCTGCAGTACTTCGAACTCACAGGCCCAGCCAGGTTGCGACATACGAGCATATCCTTTATTAAACCCATACACACGCCAATTACGGAAAGTTATCCAAACGCTACATTTTTACCATCACTTCCCATCATTTACACCTTTATTTACACGTACATAAGGTTCATATTATGTGATAGAGTTGTATAATAAAGGTGGTGATAAAAAACATGTCCATTCGCGAAGAGGCCAATGCCGATCGGAAGGAAATAAGGTCGACTGATATATGACTGTTTTTACAATTGTATATGTAATTGGTCCCTTATTGCGATGGTTTATACGGCATTAATTAATTGTAGGTAGTAGTGTAATAGATATATCAAGATCGATGTTCGTGTCATGGTTTATATTATGATATCAAATATGATGTCATATGGCTTTAAACAGGGAATGATATCTAAATTGATTTGTTAAATTATGCTGTGCTTAATTTGGTTGTATATGACTATCATCATCATCATCATAAATTTAAGGGCCGGGCCCTTGTCTGTGGAGTATGCGCCATCCTTCCCGGTCTTCTGCCAATTCCTTGACCTCCTTATACGACATGACACCCGCCTTTTCTTTTATTTGGTCCATGTATGATCTTCTCGGCCTTCCTCTTCCTCTTCGGGCTTCCAATTTTCCTTCCATGATGTTTCTTATAAATTCGTCATGTCGTATAAGGTGGCCAACCATCTTCCCTCTTCTGTTTTCAATAGTTGCCAGTATTGTACGGTGTTCTTGGACCATGCTCAGCACTTCTTCATTGGTCTTTCTTTCTGTCCAACTAATTTTCTCCATCCGCCGCCAGCACCACATTTCAAAAGCTTCTATTCGTTCTC
The DNA here is from genome assembly GCA_927399415.1 of Macaria notata. Classification (NCBI taxonomy): domain Eukaryota; kingdom Metazoa; phylum Arthropoda; class Insecta; order Lepidoptera; family Geometridae; genus Macaria; species Macaria notata. The sequence goes on from OV656742.1 coordinate 394,463, forward strand.
TATCTCTTTGAGTCATGGTCCAAGTTTCGCTTCCATAAAGAGCAATACTTCATATGTAAGATTTTATGAGCTGTTTTCTTACGTGTTTTGCAATTTTGGATTTTAGTAAATGTTTCTTCCGGTTGAATGCTGTTTTTGCTATGGATATTCGGGTTATTATGTCTTGAGTGCATCTTGAGTCTTCTGTTATTACGCTTCCTAAATATTTGAATGAATGTACTTGTTCTATTGGGTTATTGTGCAGTTTAATGGGATTTCTATTGTAAATTTGGTTTCTGGTGATTGTCATAGTTTTGGTCTTGTTTGAGTTAATTTTGAGGCCTATTTCTTGAAAAGCTTCGTCCATTTGTTTGATTAGTTTTTCCAGTTCATTTCTATTGTCGGCTAAAGCTGCAATGTCATCTGCGTAACGTATAAAGAAAATCCGCTCTCCATTCACTTTAATTCCACCGTTTTCTGATTCTATGATTTTACTAATTGCATTTTCAATAAATATATTGAAAATAGTTGGTGAAAGTGGGCATCCTTGTCTTACTCCTTGTCGTATTTTTGCTGTTGTGGTTTCAGTTCCTATGTCTATTGTGGTTTGCTGATTTTTATAAAGGTTGTATATTATTCTTCTGTCTCTATAGTCTACTCCAATGTTTTTTAAAATCGTAAGCATCTTTTTCCAATTTACTTTGTCAAAAGCTTTTTCCAGGTCAATTAATGCAATATGTGTATCTATACCCAGATCTATTCGCTTGTTAGTGATGAGTCTTAGAGCCAGTATTGCTTCTCGTGTTCCTTTTCCTCGTCTAAATCCATATTGGTCTTTGGTAATATTTTCTTCGGCAATGGGTCTTAGTCTATTGTGAATAATTTGTATGAGTATTTTTGAAGCATGTGATATGAGACTTAGTGTTCTGTGTTCTTCGCATTTGTGGGTGTTAAGTTTTTTGGGTAGAAGTACTGTTTTAGTGGTTTGAAAATCATTAGGAATGTTACCTGTTAAGTACATTTCTTGGGTCAGTTTAAATATTTCATCTAAGAGAGGGTCACATACCGCATATTTGATAAGTTCTATGTGAATTTGGTCTTTTCCTGCTGCTTTTCCATTTTGTATATTTTGTAGAGCTCTGTCAAATTCTTCTCGTACTATTGGTGGGCCTAAATCATCACAATCTATTGAATTTTCTTCTTCTAGATCTTTATCATCCAGTCCTGCTCCGTCGTATAATGTTTCTATGTAGTTTTTCCATCGTTGTACTATTTCTTTTTCGTCCAGTAGCATTTTTCCATCTGAGTCAAGGATTGCTGTGCTTTTTGTCTTGTGTTTAAGGTCAATTTTCTTAATAAGACTATATGCTTTATCTACTTTTCCTTCTTTCAGGTATTTTTCAATGAGTTGACAGTCTTCTTTTATTGCATTTTCTTTGGCTTCATTACATTTTAAAGTTATTTTGTGGTTAAAGTTTTATATTTGCTTACACTTGTAGCATCAGTTTTATTTTTCAGCTTCCTGCGGTCAAGCATGAGGGTTATTATATCCTGTGTCAACCACTTTTTTCTTGGGACTATTTTTACTTTGTTTATACATTCATTAGCACTAGTACGTATCATGTTGCTAATATTTTTCCATCTTGTTTCTATGTCTATTGGACTAGAATTATTTAATTCTATGCTATTTATATAATCTTTCAATTTATCTCCTAGCTTATTACTATATTGCACTGTTGTATTGCTCGTTTTATCCTTAATACTAGTGAGATCTATTTTCTTCGGTTTAGTTTTTCTTTTGTTTTGTTGTAATTCCAGATTATGTTTGCTTATAAGTAAGTTGTGATCGGATTTAATATCAACGCCCGGTAAGGTTTTGCAATTTGTGACGGATCGTTTGTATTTTTCTTTTACTAATATGTAGTCTATTTGATATCTCGCTGTGTCTCCCGGGTTTTTCCAAGTATACAATCTTCTTTTGGGTTGTTTATAGTGTGTATTGAGAGGTACCATATTATGTTCTTTACAAAATTGAACGAGTCTGTTTCCTCTTTCATTTCTTTTTCCTAAGCCAAACATTCCAACTATATTGTCTTCTGCTCCTTCGCCTAATACTGCGTTAAAGTCTCCCATAACGACTAGATAATCATTTTCGTGGACAATGTCTAATATGGAGTCTATGTTATTATACATATCTTCTACTTCGTCTATGTGGTGTCCGGTAGTGGGCATGTACACTTGTAGAATTACGATGTTTCTGTGTTCATTTTTTATTATAACTGCTGTTAATCTATCGCTATGGTGTATGGTATTTGTTACTTTATCTCCCCATTTTTTACTTAGTATTAGTGCTGTGCCGTTTTTTCCTTGAGTTTCTCCTGTATATATTACTCTGTGATCCCCGTTCCAGTAATCTCCACTTCCTCCCCAACGAGTCTCACTTAATCCTACTATATCTATCTTACAGTTATCCATTTCCATTAACAGATTCTCAAGTTTGCCTGCTGGCAACATCGTTTTCGCATTGAACGTACCGATTGTACAGGGATTTCGCAGGATGACGACCCGGGTAGCCCTGTTACTACCCCTGCCGGACTCGGACCGCCACGGCATGTTACTTCGCGGAAGCCCATTGTCAAGAACGTTTACTGTATTAGGCGACATTTTCCATTACTCCAAAATTGGGATAAGTAGTGCGGTGGTTTCCCACTTGCCTTCCGCACCGCGGTACAAGAGCTGGTTGCCCATCAGTTGCTATCCTGACCAGAACCCTTCCAGAGCCTTCCTCTTCGGCCTCTCGCCAGTACCGGTGTTACCGATGCCTAACACCGGGGAAACGCTTATTTAATGGCGGCGTTTGATCGCCATGTCACAGAACCGTTGTTGGACCTTTTGTAGCACTTTATAGGTTAGCCCGCTCCACCAGACTACCCACTACGTCCTGATAGTTCCGCCGCTGTTGGTCGGGGACTGCTTATTGGTTATTCGCAGCTAACCACCATATCTGGTGGCCGTTCCACTATCCGCCACCCGTGGACCCCTCCGGTGTCTGTCAGCTCAGCCCCGGAAAATATATATGACTATAATTAATTGAAAATAGGGATAAGTTAATTACTACTTTATTATTATTCCTCGCCCATGTTTTGAGACTTGATTAGTGGTAATTGAAGACGGCAACGACCACTTTCCTCCAGGTGACCCTTGCTTTGCTTTTCTTTCTGTAACAAAAAATGGTACAATATGTTTTTTATTACTACTCCTTGTTTGACTCCCTGTCAAATCGATAGTGTTTCGGATCTTACTGGGTAAGCACGCTCCATCCAGGACCATAATGATCGCTTACCATCAGAGAAGAATTTAGACCCATTCCGTACACAAAGCACTAGACGAGTGTTCAATAATAAGTTCCAATAGATTCGTTGTATGTTTTTAAGCTGTTATCAGGTGGCGTGTGATAAGTGATAAGGTCGCGGCGTGTCGCTCTCACCAGCTCAATGCCAAAATGCAGTAAGGTCAACATCTGTACCCACATACTTACCCACTTCGGGAGTCATGAGGTATAGGCGGAAGCGACATACAAATAAAAAATCCAAGATTTTTTACACAGTCATTTTTTACAAGTGACAACCGTACAAGCTTCGCTGTAGCCCAACATGCTAGTACCAGATAGGTTGAAAATCTTACTCTCTAAAACACCAACAACATAAAAATAAACACAAAGACCCAGAAATATGTAGTACCCTAATTGATGAGTTGTCACTAAGAAGCGATACGTGTTTACAGTTTTGTGTTTTTTTAATTTAATAATAATAAAATGTTTGTATGTGTTATTGATTTTCATTTTTCAAATTTTTATTTCTTAAAATTAATCACATATTATTTTACATTTTCCTCCTTAATCTGTGCCTTGACCCACACATGAAATCGAAAGGCTTATGTGCATTACCTACACGACGCAGTACAAGTACTGAGTGCTATATTCAACGTATACTTATACATATATACTTACACACCTTACCTATGAATATGTTTACACATTTGTGGTTCCTGACATTACGTTTCCAGCAGTCATTAACCCATTTCAGAAGCCTTTAGGGCGGTTTGATAGACTATGACACTAGAGATGGCCACTTTCATACGAACTTACTCTAATGGTTACTTGAACTACAATTTTTAAAAGAAAATAAAATCAGGATTTAAGGATGTGACATAAGCTAGATTATTTTACAAGGAAATTGAAAAAGCTAATTTATCAGTATTTTTTATGTAAATATTTTAGCTGATTTGTTCAAATTGTTTACAAGATAAATACAAGATGAATTTAGTAATTAATTTATCAATCATACACTATTATAACACAGGTTATCCTAGTGTGGAGTGCAGTGAACATGTATTAATAGTTCATAAGTTATTTACTTAAATAAATAATTTGAATTTGAACACTAGACCATATACCGATCTTTAGACCCATAAGTGTGGATCATTATAACGTCCAGAGAACGTCAATAACGGATCCAGGAAAAAGAAAAAAACGTTCAAGTAACCCTGTATTGGTATATATTCGCCAATAAGTATAAACACATTAAGCTGTTTATAACACGACGCAGGCAGGGTCGCGCTACACAGCAGGTATTTGATTAAACGTTTTATTACCACTACTATGTAATTTGGTTTGATTTGTGATGTATTCAAGATTACAAGTAATTGGAACGAATTTAGGCTGTTTTATACAATCTATAATTAGCTAAATTTATGATCGATTGTGTTGTAATTTTTTGAAGTTGTCGGTATTTTATGTTCATTAGTCATCATCATCATGTCAGCTTGTGTCCACCCACTGCTGAGTATAGGCCTCCTCTTCACCTGTCTGATCCGTGTGCCCTTCTCGGGTGGTGGTCTGCCTCTGGGTCGGATACTGCTTCTTGGAGACTACTCAGTGACTGCTCGGGTCCACCTAAAGACTACTCTACGCGACAAGTGTCTATCTGTATTATAAATGCATGCAAATGTACACTGTTTTTATGTGCATCAAAACTATGAAGTTTTGAACTAAGTTTTTCTGACGACTATCAAATTATTTAAATAAATAATCAAAGTCGATTAATGCATAAAACGCATGTCATGTATGTTTTCAACTAAGACCGCAATGTGATGTTTTTATGTTTATTATTTAGCTTACTACGACTATTTATGAATATTTTAACAATATGGCTCGTTTTAATTTAACCAATTTTATTATTTTAATCGCACAGCCAATTATCTCAATAACAACATTTTCAAAATTAACCGAAGTCAATTCGAACAAGTACTCGTAGGTACTTGCGATAAGAATTAATATTTTAAAAGGAACAAGATAATTGTTTTGAAGGAAAACGGGTCGGTTCTTGAAACCTATTGACACACATATATTGCGGGGTTCGAATTATTGATATTGTAGAATTGTAACTCTTTCCGAACATTGTATCGAAACTGCTTCCACGTTTCATATCTCCGCCGTATCATTTCATATAAAAATCCGCCCTTCAACTCAACCGGGACGACGGTGGTTGACCATCTCGTGGAATTACATTTTTGTATTTTTAGCCAGATCACGATCAGGCTCACGCTTGATTCGCCCAGAACTCGTCTGATGTTAAGCAACGTTTTAATTTACGATCTAGCGGGCTTTCATAAAATAAACTAGTAATCACTAGGCTTGATGACCGATAAATTATAACTTAAAGTTTTTATTGGAAAATGAGTGAAAATAATTACGACCGGCAGGATTCGAATCTGCGTATTTCTGATTACCAGCCAGCCAACCATAGTGCGGGTTTAGTACTTGACAAGATAACTTACGGTAAATTATGCTGCTATGGCTGTGATTGTGGCTCAGTTACGTTTCTAAAGTGTGTATTATTCGTAGATTGCGGGGTTTTGGCCTTGGTGAGAGATTTAATACGGAAAATGAAGTTATGTAACCTCTCTGGGTTTGTATGACCAGATATATGAGTCATGTGTTTCCGTTTAGTGCAGTCTTTCTCGAAATGGAGGATAGGCATCTGACAACCTTTTGCAATATTGAGATATTTTGGGGTTTTTGCAATTAAAGAAACTAGAGGATGTATAAATGTTGCTGATTCTGATCTTTTCAGTTTTAAACATACATATTTATATATTGATCTAGAATTTTAATCTATATTTGTTTTTGTATTTTAAAAGTAGTTATTTGTAGGAGAGACTTATGTCTTGTTTTAAGACAGTTCTATTTAAATCTTGCTTCAGTTTAGTTTCGATTCTTGTTAAATTGTTACCTATTAACAATTTAACAAGAATCGAAGGTCTTTTTCCAGAATATTATAAATTCCCATATTTATATGTGGATACATTATAAAATATGCCAGTTGATAATAGCAAAGCAATACTTAGAATCACAATGTACTCCGTATCATAATCACAACTTATTAAAAAAAAACGTTTTCCTCTTAATGAAATCATTTGTTAACTGGTCATCATCTTTGTCGTCATGTTGTTATCCTGGTATGTTGGCAAGTATCCTTTATCTACTAATAGCCATAATTGCGCTGTCTGTTTTCCACACACATCCAGCCTTCAAGTTAGCTTCCGCATGCACTTCCTGTATTGTGATAGTAAGCGCTTTACAGGGTTACTTGTTATTTAACACTAAATATAGACAAACAAACAAGGGTAAATGATGGCGCATGGTAAAAGACAAAAGTAGTTCAAGCGACCCGTAAAAAAACCGTTGGTCCTACCTGGATCCTCAGGTGGTCTTCCCTATAGATGCACCTATTATATATCAAACTCTTTTTAGAAGTAAGAATAAGAATAATTTATTTACCTTAACAATTAACAATAATATTTGACTTATCTAACTAAGAAGTGTTATACAAAGTGGCTCTTTGACTATGGTATCTATTCTATTGGTCTCAGCAGTCTCGTGGCGTGCAGATGGAACGTTATATACTCAGCTGTAAAGTGCAAGAAACTTACATCGATAATCATTAACCGAGTCAAATGAAGACATCAAATGAAACTACTAAATAAGGAGATCATAAAAATTATAAGTACATTGACCCGCCAATGAATCGCAGTTTTCCTCATAGCTCTGTATGTTAGGAATAGTATTAGGTATTAATAGTTGTCCTAGGACGCCTAGGTCAGGCTCTGGCCTTCCGCCGGGTGAATAACAATGTGCAACACTTGCACTATAAATAGAAGATGCTAGAAATTATGAGAGATGTACCTAACTACTGCAACCACCTGCAACGCAGTACCGATGCAAGTAGGTACTCAGTACGTATTTATAACTTACCTACGAGTATTTACAATGCAACGTAAGAATACTGAGTATTTAGAATGTGGCTACATTTTATAACTAGCCTGAGCTTAAGTAGTGTTAAAATAATCTTAAGATTAATTAACAAACTGTTTAGTAGTATTTTTATCCGTGAAGAGTGCACAAACTTGTCAACAAACATTCTAATTAGAATTAAATTTATCATTCTTATGAACTTAAATACATTAATTAATTAATTTACTGTAATCTGAATTAAGATTTAACAGTCTTAATTTACTTCCATCTTCATCCTCAGTCACTTCCTTCCGGTATCCACAGCTCATCCAGTGCAAATGTTATCTGTTATGAGTGACTGTGAGTTCATTGCTACTGATAACTGCACTGATAACACAGCTTCCGAACATTGCAGTAGAATTATGGATATCCTCATATAACATACAGATATCTGAGATGTAGTTCCGATGGAAATCCTATGTGGATATCCTTTGGAATCGGAACTAGTTGATAAAGCGATGAAACGTGCGTGGGCTACAGTCAGTTTAATGATTTGTGCTAATACTCGCATATAAAAAGTAGTCTGTAAGCTATCTATATAAAATTTGTGCGTGATAGCAATTATTCTAATTGCATTGAAAAAATTACCACTCTTTTTTTTTTTTTTTTTAACTTGAACGGGTTTGCACTTGACCATAGTTTACCTGGTAGCAAGTAAGACTATGGCCTAAGATGGAGCGTGCTTTCGTGCACTCTTTGAAAAATGGACAATATAATGCAACCGTGGAAGGACCTGGGTGCCCCCCACGATGATTCAGAGGGGGAGTCACAATCCTTAGTAATTAGGAATAAGACTAAGGAGGAGAAGAGGAATGCAATCATAAGATAAACATTTCCATACTCTCATGGAAAGTGTAAAACCCCGAATGAACCCACGTAGCCCCGCTAGTTTAGTGGACGGGTCGTGCCGCCATTGACACATAAAGCGCCACTTCCTGCGCCCGCGCAGCGCCGAGGAAAGATAACATGTAGCGATGGCAAAACAACGGCAACTAGAACTTCCGATTATTAAAAATTAATAAAAATATGCATGTTATTGGTGCAGGCTACTAATTATACAGTGTTGCTTAACTTTAGGCAGGCTGTCAAACATTCTCTATTTTGCGGTACAAGCGTTGCCTTTCACTTTTACTACCATACTTAAATTAAGGTAATTAATTTTCAAAATTTCCCCCAAACTATTAATTGTTTTAATTTATTTTTCATTGATTTTTTAAACACAAAAATAAAAATTTATGAAGTAGTTTTATTTATTAGTATTTAAAGGTCCCCAAATAGACAATGAAACACGATATATTGTCTGATTGATAAATATTTGCCCATTTTTTTACTCAATTTACTATAGTTTATTTATGACATCCATCACTTCACAAATGACATAATATATACTTATAACATGCAATATGTTATAAGTTAATGTTTATTGTTTACAACGAGCCAGTATTTCTCTGCTGTCGGTACATCACGGCGCGACCTTACACTTCCCCAATGCCGCGACACTTTCAGCCACACTCGCTACTCGACTACATGTAAATAAGGATAAACAGTAAATAAAAGGTTTATTTAGAAGATAACATAAGTTTAACTGACTGTTCTGATACAAGGAATGAGTTTCTGGGCTCATAATCATCATCATTACAAATTTAAGTGCGAGGCCCTCGTTTGTGGAGCATGCGCCATCCTTTCCGGTCTTCTTGAGCTCACTGGACCATAATTTGCCTGATGGTAAGCAATCACACGGTCTAGGGTAGAGCGTGCCTTACCCAGTAAGAACCGATTCACTCTCGCTTTGAAGATCGCAATATTCCGCGGGAAACAGGGACGTGTCGCGGCCATAACCCAAGAAATTGGTTCCAAGAGTAGTTTCTACATAAACATTTTTTTTTCTAAAATAAGTTGTACATATAGAAAAATAATTAAGTCAATCGCCGGTGGCTAATCCATATTTACATTTTATCTAGACATTTCGTCATAAGTCGTGTGCCTTGACTAAATACATGGAGTTTGTATTATAATAACAAAAGTTTATTAGCTGATGGTCTAATCACTCCTAGTGATAGACCTGTCCATTTTAATGTAACAGCTGTAAAGGTCAGCTTAGAAGTTTTTGAGACGATTAACAACTAACTCTAAATGTCAGAGTTTAGTCGCTCTTACATCATGTAAATAATTGTAGTACATATGTATGTCCATTATAAAGCTACTAATTTTATCCAGTGACATCATACATTGAGATGTATGCCAATGAAATTTTCTAGATCCTCTTTAGTAACAAAGTTTGCAAGCATACGTAACTACTTACTTGACAGTAATAATAGGTCTTTACTTATGAAATTGCCGTTTTTTTCTTACATTTTAATCTGTTTCTAACTTTTACGTACAGCTATATTTTTTCCAAATACAATTTTTATTGTATCAATAGTTGAATTATGTACCTTTAAGATAAAAAAAAATGTATTACTAGTGCATATTACTTATAGGGAAGTCATTGAAAACACCTCTTTCAATGTGTCGTCGGTTTCACTACTTTAACTAGGTATATTTTTATCATATACTCTGTTTTTGAGAAATGTATATACGCAGTGAATAGCTTTTTTTCCATCTAACTATAGTTATTAATTGCATCTAAATCTGTTCAGACATTTCCATACAAACATTAAAAATGTTTGTATGGAAATATCATTTTTCTCAATTTCGTCATACAAATCGGCAATTTCATAGGTAAAGACCATAATATATAAAAATACCTACCATACATAAGAGTATTCCATTGATACAAAGTTATTTTCCTCGAAGTAAAAAGAAAAGGTCAGAATGCGGTTCGCTTTGACACAATACCTGTGTTTGTATCTTGCATGAACTATATATACATACCTACATGTCAATGTGTTATCGTGTGTATCAATCTCGACTATTTATTTAGCAATGCGAGTACGTACGACCAGCAGAAATACAGAATACGTACATTGAAAAAGAAACAAATTTTAGATTGAAAAATGTTGTATTTTTTGGTTGATATAGGTATGTAATAAACAGATTTTTTAGTAGATGCTATCTATAATTTTTGTTCACTATGTACCTCCACCTTCCTCGTTGCTTAAACTTATTGTTACTACTTAGGATCGTGAGTCCTCCGCAGAATTAATTTGTTAGGGGAGTCCTCTACGGTAGATACATCGTGGTCGGCGCCCACATTCTTCTATAGATGACACATGTCCTCTGATTTACTTAACTTTAAATTAGTACTTAGTTAACTAATTCAAAATTTCGACAAGTTTGGAGGGACATGCTCACTTTTAATTACCATAAATTATAAGATATCTCAAACGGTGGCTTCGTTGGCAACGACTTTAATTCCAAAATTTCATGTTTTGTCTGCCACCTGTACTAGCAGCTAGTTAGGCAATGCGCCCGCGCCGGGTGTGGCTACGCACAGATCCGTGTGTGACTGCTGACCCTACATACACACCTCTAACACACCTACTGCCGACCAACGACTCACTGCATACTGGAGCATAGCTTGTATGCACTTAGAAAGACACTGAACTGGTTGGGTATGGACAAATCTGCTGATTTAGATATAAATTACAATCATGTTATTTTAACAAAAAAATAGGCAAACTGTTAACACCGGAGTTGGTTACTTATTTCGATAAGAAAAAGTTAAATATTGAAATGGCATGTACTCACTTAAATTGTCACTTGGCAATGTTCCATAGTTATGTTAGTAACTACACTGAGTATTTGTTTTTATGTTAGGCTACTAAACTAATTATCTAATATGAAGAAAATCCCAAAAACATGCCATAAATGCAACCCTGCAAACAATAATTTCTCAATTATACATTCAGCGTTTCAAAGTTCTTGGCATCAACATCAAATACCTTCATAAAAGCCAGAGTGGGCACATTTAATGTCATCTTCATTGCAAACTTGCATTCCTCAAATATCTTGCGTCTCATTTCACATCATATTAGTAAACAAAGCAGAGAGTGCGGATGTACATACATATATCCAACCTTGGCCCTGTTGGAGCGCAGCCAGGTGGCGAGCTTGTATTATTTCTCTACTAGAGTAAATTACACATGTTGGATGTAAATTAATTGAAAGTGCCCTTAACACTGCCCCTGAGATCACATCTGTTTGTTATAATAGTTTATTTTACAAGAATACATTTGGAGATATGTTTAAATAAACAAATTAAATATTCACGGAAATTTCACCAGCACCACTAGCCCTTTACTAAGCCAACGCAATCATAGGTAATGACAGTACCAAGATTTATTTAACATATTGTATGATTACATACCTATTATTATGTTTGACATGATTTTAATAACAAAAAATTTCATTATTTTATTAATAAAACTAGACATATGTAACTTCTAAAATTTTATAAAAGCTAAATGTTATAAATTCAATTTGACGAGATATTGTAATTTGTGTGGCATATTCTGTGATATTAGTACTTATACCTATGTATGTTACAATTTTACATTATCAATAAAGATTCTTTATCTTTATCTTATCTTTATTAGATAATATAAATATATCATCGTTAACATATGTGTGCGTATGAATTGTATGGTGTTGAAAATGTGCTCACCACTCTTACACGTAACGTAACGTAATGCTCTCGAAGCAATTAAAGTTAAATTAAGCATGGAAGTAAAACCGATATCGATTATTTTGTACCCCGTAAACAGTGATATACTACTTAAATTGTAGGTTCTGCTTACCTAGAAAGGAGAAGACTCTGTAGAAAAGTGCAATAAATTGAACAAAATTTCATTAATTCAATGTCTGATAAGTTTTGATAACATCTTGCAGTATCAACTGTTTAATAAACTTAAGGTCACAGTTCACATGCATATTACATTTCCAGTTAATCATATCTCATACATACATATGTACCTTCATTATTGTATGTACTTACTTACATCATTCGTTTATTTACTGAGTCAATGTCAATGCGGTTGATTTACATACAATCACGGTGAAGAAAAGGTTGTTGGTTTAAAGCTACCAGTAAGTTCTTATAAATAAATAGATGTATATTATTTATTTTTTGTCTAAACCACGCTCTACATTTTTTTTTTTTATTATTTCACAAACAGAAATATACAGGCTACAATTATACAATTCTTAATTGATAACAAAAATTACAATACGTATATTTCCTATACAGTGAACCTAGCTATTTTAATTTCTATGTTTTAAAAATACCTTCCGATAGTTTATAGACAATATTAATAGCAAAAGATAGTTATTAATTAAAACCGATCACATTACTAATTTTAACAATTGTGATTTCACAAAGGGCAATGAGTTATTTAAAAATATACATAAATACATATAAATTTGCTCACAGAATTTCGAAAATACTACAAAATACGAATTTATTTATCTAAGTAGTACGAGTAATTACTTAGATCACACTAGAGACACTGGTCGTCTTCTCTTCTTTGGCTTTTCATACCAATTTAATGAGCCAAACTTATCTTCTCTTATAATATTAGTTTTAAGTTTTTGTTGATACGCCTATATTTAAATTTGTGAAGTTATAAACAAATATTTTTCTTTCTTTCCTTATCCTCAACGTATGAGAAAGCCTAATTCTAGAGCCATCAGCTTGCGATACTAATCATAATGTTATAAGGAAACCAAAAGTTATTGTGGCTACCACTTATACCAACAAGTTGGTTGCCTAGTGTCAAGTAACTCTAACAAAACAGATGTGCAATACCACCCGAGGGTTTTATTTTACGTACAAATACATTCAGCTTTCTGTTGTAGTTGCCACCTTGTGTAGTTACACCCAACATGTCAATCAGTGTAAGCAATAGGCATGTAAGTACTATGCGGTATTATGTTGGTTGAAGTTTGGGAACGGTTGATGTTATTCGACAGATAGGTTAATGGATGGGTGAGCGAAAAGTTGTGAATATAACTCATGGTAGTGTGTTAGAGGATACGTTATAATATCTCTTACATGGTTATAGCTTTTGAGCTCGTAGATTTTGATCGAAGCGTAGATTAGTAATCACCAGTGTTTCATAAATTCCAACTCCCCAAGTCGATTTGAAAACTCATATCTACATTGACATATGTACTTATATGAATAGTAAAGCTTAATGGCAGAAAAGATAGAAATCATGCTAAACTTCGGTAGCCAAGTACCGCTTTAGACAGCCATTATTTGCGTGATTATCGATAAATTGCACTACATTGTACGTTTAGTTTCGTTCAAGTGACAGCTAGTGTTGTAGTACAATGTACATCGATGGCGACACACGCCTTGCCCAACTCAACTGTCACCCGCTAGGGAGGGGAAAGCATCGATATCACATTTCAAATTTTATAGAGGGGAAAAATTGTTAAATATAATAATGTACAGTCAATTATTATATTTTTACACCTACTACCTACCTACTTAAATATATTTTTACCTTGTGGCTAAGCAATATAACATACATATAACATTTTATTATACAAAGTCAAGATAGAACCACTAGTATATATAATGAATTTTAACGTTCGTTATAGCCGTAATAAAAGCTCAGCGGCAGCTAATATTTCAAATCACAAACGTCAACTTATCGCCGTCTTATTTTAATCGTTATCAATGGCAAAAAGGGTTTTTTTTTCAGAGCCGCACCTATTTTTTTACATTGCACGTTCTGTCAAGCTTTAGCACATCCCTAGCGAGCGGTGCTGGGCGCGGTCGCTCGCCTTGCGAACTCACACACATGCTACTACATGTAAACTTATTGCACTACTAGGTACTGCCAGCAAATAAACACATAATTTAAAGTATTATACCTATTAAATTATTGGATCCTTCTCTCAAAAGAAAGCCTAGAAAGGTACTGTTATTTTAAGAAAATTAACAGTAAACGAATTAATATTATTAATAATATTAACGTTTATTTGACCTCAATAAAAAGAAACAGGTATAGCAATAGAGAACATTTGAAAATTGTACTAACTATGAAATAGGGCTTAGGGCTATACACTAGTTGGTGAACCCTGGACATCAAACTAGGTCAGTACCTGTGTGATGATGTCCATATTGTTTAGAATACTTGTTTTCTTTTACCAATTATTGACTAAGGCAAGCAATAATACCTACTTTTTATAAGCATTTCGTGCACATTTTTTAATATCATGTAAACTATTTATATTATTTCGTGTTCTACCACTTAAATAATTACTAATACTTTCTTTTTTCCCGCCGTCTATCATCCGCCCATCGCACCGGAGGGCAAATTTATTGTTCATTCATACTGAAAATTCCAAAATTACATAAAAAAAAACCGGCCAAGTGCGAGTCGGACTCGCGCACCGAGGGTTCCGTACAAACCTGCAAGGTTTACAAAATATATATTTTGTAATGTAACTAAAAATTTAAGGTTTTCGGAATTTTTCCTTTATGTTTGGTATAAAACGTTGCTTCATGCCAAATTTCAAGATTCAAGGTCGACTGGAAGTACCCTTTAGGTTTTGATTCCCTTGCAAGTACTTGCGAGTTTCAAAATATGCAGCTTAAATTGCTGTTTCTTTTGATTGCGTTGACATAGAAGTTTGATTTTGCTACAGCTTAAAGGTATTATAGACCTGAGTATTTGGTATGAATTTCAATTTAATACCTCTACGCGTTTATGAGGAAATGGGTAGTAAGTTTAAGATTATTAAAAAAAAAAAAATTTGTGATGTAACTAAAAATTTATGGTTTTCGTAATTTTTCCTTTATCTATGCTATAAGACGTTGCTTCGTACCAAATTTCAAGATTCTGAGTTCACGGGAAGCACCCTGTAGGTTTTGATTCCCTTGCAAGTGTCGAAAATTTGCGGCATAAATGGCTGTATCTTTTGATTGCGTTGGCTTAGAAGTTTGATTTTTTCACAGCTTCAAGGGACAGTAGACCTGAGTAATTGATATAAATTTCAGCTTCATACCTCTACGCGTTCCTGAGAAAAAGGGTCTTGACAGACGGACGGACGGACGGACAGACGGACAACAAAGTGATCCTATAAGGGTTCCGTTTTTTCCTAATGAGGTACGGAACCCTAATGATCTTGTGTGTTAGGAATTAAAATCACTCCCATTTTGGATTTATTTTTAATTCATGTCAGTATACGTTTTTGTATTCTGTGGTAGCAGGGTAACGTTTAGTCTATTTTGGCTTTAGTTGTTTTTTTTTTAATATTTACTAAGTATAGTAATTAAAAACTCGTATCTTGCATGCTATCCGTACAAACCCAACCAATAGTAATATATCAAGTGGGCCCGCGCGGTGCAAGATTGGAAGCTGGTGTATAATATATGTGCTTATATGTGTGTATGAGACACGCAGTTCTTGCATCACTGCACTGGCTGGGCCTATGTGGGCTTAGAAATAACTTGAAATAACTTTCTGATAGTTTTCTGCTGTCGTTATTGCATATGAAATGTAGGAAATTAATGATAAGTTAATCAAATGAATACTATTAAATGTTAACATACAAATAATCACAGCAATCATGATTTATTTAATATGTAGGTACATGAGTTTTTTTAAAATAATTAAATTGCGAATCAAAGTTGAACTCAGCATTATAATTGAAGCAACTACTATAATATTATAAATTAGCATAAAAGCACGAAGTTTCAGCTAATCTCAACTTAGTATATATATAATTATGCAAATAGCAGTACTTTACACGTTGAGGTCGGTATCAGGTGTTTGAAAGGACCTCACTAGTATACCGCCGGCTTTTAACTCATAAAATAGCTTTAATCAATTTTGGCGCAGTAACATTTAATCAAAATGTTTAGAGCTTCTATTTAGATAAATCGTTTTGTCATCTATGTTAGAGGATGTATAAAATCATCATCATTATCTTCAGTCCTAGTCGACTAGAACAGAACAGAATAAACTGTAAAACCTTTCATTTTGATATTTGCAACTATGTTTCACTATGAATCTTTTATCGCTTAATTTAAATTGTAATTATATTCTATTACTTTTGAGAGAAGTACATAAATATAGAAGTGAGTATTAGTAGGTACACAATCCAATAAAAGGTTGTTTCCTGTGCAGCATAGTCACGTGTCTCCACACATTGCACTAATCTCATTACTCTACGCTATTGTTTACATTTGTAAACTGCAATATACTTTTACTTTTATGGGATGCAGGAAAGAAGCGCAAAATCAGTTCAAGTGTTTCAGTTTTGGGGATTTGACCGTAACTTCTTTCGCGGTAGACGTCAAAGCATGTCAAAAGACCCTTTGAAGATGTTAAAAATATCGACTTATTGAATACTAGAAGTTGCTCAAACGTTCACTACTTTTATGTGACTATGCTTCAAAACCCAAAAAGGCGGTTCCTGTTATTATTTTTACTATTTTTAATGTTTTTAAATTCTTCTTGATTATATAACCATTCCATAATATAAAAAATAGTGACGATAATATAAATTATATATTTTATATTAAATAATGTTTACAAAAGCCACACTTTTAGAGCAGCACGTGATCTGAACCAATGACCTTGTAGTCTACTATTATTTTGTCCTTTAAAGAGTTATGTAATTTTGCCTGCAGAGTGCCTGTGTACATGTGGTTAACATTGAAATTTAATAATGTCATGTCGATACATACATACGTCCGTACAAATCTATATTATTCATACAAGACTGTGTAGTAAAAAGGATTTATCGTTTTATTTTGAGATATGTTTCACAGCCAATCAATGATAAAGTTTATTTAATTTTTGTAGAATTAATTCCCTATAAACCTATTATATAAAACCTACTCCACATTTTCAGACTACGTTTTAATGTTCCAATTAATTTTAACGTTCTTCTATAACGACTCTAAGGGTGTTTTAGTTGTACCACCTAGTTCACTTCACGAAGTTTTGAATAACGAATAAAGCAACAGAAATGAAATGTTAATAATTTATTATCAATGTCAAAACAAACTTAAACAGTATATAAATAATAATGTAAAATGTTTGTGACAATAGGAATTCGCCCAGTCTACTTTTCAAATTAACATTTAGTATATAATTTTTAATAAATTTGCCAAACTCCTCAGTGTACAGTTTCCTAGTGTGTCTGTACACATACATACACACATGAGGGTGTGTAAGGAGATCAATGCCGCACTATCTTTGAATACATTAATATTATCAACGCATTACCTTAAACCTGCTGTGAAACGCATTTAACACTTAATAAGCACAAGTAAGTTATTTATATTTAATTTACTATTTGCTGAACTTAAACTTTATTAACTTATGTAAGTAAATACTTTAATCTTTTCCAACTAATTATAGCTAAAAGATAGACAAAAATGAGTAATTATAGGAAATAACTGTAAATAAGTACTCAGTTTACGTAAATTTAAGCCATACTTACCAGAAACTTTTACGGCGATTTGTAAACTCGTATCAGACAACAGAAGCTTATTGACTGTTTAAGTTAGCTTAGTTTTTTAGTGTTTCTAGTTAGTTTTCAGTTTAAATAGTTTTTATTTTAAGTTTAATAGAACTCGTAACTTTTTATTTTCAATATACAATAGTAATTTAGTTTAAACCATAATAAGTAACGAGTATGAAACAAAAAACAAAAGCCCGCACTTTACTAAAATACATTGAACTTAAAATGTACTAAAATAAATTTGAACAAGTCAAATGTGTGCAGATTACATTACCTTCATAATGAAAGAAGAGGGATCCAATTTACATACCAACATGTTATCCAAACCACTGCAATTTAGTCCAACGAAGGAATGAGTCGATTAGTGTTACGAAATATTAACTAGCAGATAGGCAGGTTTGATAAACAGAATAGAGACAGCTATGTACATATTTATGTATATATGTGCATATATTACAATGGCACTTAGTTTATAAAGCTGAGGTTTGTGAGTGAATGATGTTTGTCACGTCTTCTCCTACTAACTGTACAATTTAAAAAGCTTTGGATTATGACAAAATAATCTGTGCATCGATACAGTATCACTATTTACAAAGAATCCTATTTTATATTAGTCATTTATTTCTACGGAACTACAGACGTCAAATTAATCAAATAGAATCAATAATTAGCGCTATGATTGAATGCTTTGATTAGCCTATATTTCAGGCAGGTTGCTGGCATTGAACTTACCACTGAGGTTATTTGGGCTGAATACTTACAACTTACTATACAATATACATATAACTTAATAGCACACATATAAACGGATTTAATAGCATTTTAAATGAGTTGCCACGTAACAAACATGGAAGTATATTATAATTAATGATGCTAAAAAATATGCAAACAACAAACAAATTACTTGATGCTCGACTATTAATCATTTTGATGCTCTATACACAATGTTAGTTATGTTATAAATATGAGTGAAGTGGACTTTTGTAGTAATTGAAAAGAATTTAAACTTTTCCAAAATACATAGACTAAGAAAGAAAATGATTTTAAATGTTTATTTAAAAAACTTAAAATGCTATAAATGTAATACCTATGTAATGTTAAATTGACGTTGTAGTGATCATTTAGTTATTTAATTTTGCTAATATTTAATTACAATTACACGCGCAGTATAATCACCAAAGACACGTCTGACGCTTACTATAATACTTGGTCCGTAATTATTATTCACAAATGGCGAGTGGTTTAATTTTTAACTGCATATTGGCAGCGAGAATTGAATCGTGAATACATTTTTGGTAAATACTCCTTGCCTCAGGGTAGTATTAAGGTCAGGGCTGGCCTCCCCCCCCCCCCCCCCCTCTCCTCTCGCACACCTGCCTTATCACAGATCAAGCTATTAAACATTGTCATACAATTATGCCAATACACACATTCTTGCTTTTATCTCTTTTATTAATGAGTGCTTAATATTTTTCAGGTGGTCTAATCTGATTGATTTAATATAGGTAGCAAGGATTGATTGAAAGGTTACTGTTCAAATGTAAGGATGATGAAATGTTGAATTCTAGCATAAATAAAATAAGGTATGGTTTTTTTAATAGCCTATTCTGTACCACTCTGGGACCTTTGTCCAAAAAAATATTATATGACGAACTTATTCTAAAAACAACTAATTTTGTCGGAACATGCTAATCAAATAAGGTTATCACTTTGTTCTCGTTATTTATTTTACAATTACATACAAAATGGTTCTCAAGACGTGGCACGTAGGTTTGTACTATCATCACAACAACATCATTTACATCGCTAACAAACAAGCAAATACTTTGTTTCTAACATCCGCGTTTATCCCTTAAACTTTGATATTGACAAATCATATCGGCTTATAAATTACACTAATGAGACCACTTTATGGTATAGGGTTAGTAAAAACCTTTCACAAGACCCTTTATTGTACTTAAGGTTAGACAAGCTTTAAGTTACATTCTATTAGTTTCCGTGGGTCGAATTACTCGTTAAACTGTAGGTCCCGGCTGTTTGTCTATTTTGGCAGTCGGCAAACCATGTCAGAGGCCTTTAGGACGGCTTGATAAACTATCGACACCAGATTTGGCTACTATGATTCGATAATAAGTAATCAAATTCATATTGTTCAAGCTTCAATTTTGTTTGTATTTGTTCTGGTTCAAAACCAGTTTTGAATGTGTATTTGGCTTATATATGAACTCATTCTGTTATGTGTACCGTTATAAATAAATAAATAGATAAGAAGAAGAATATTATTTTCTTAAAATATACCTTGTGTGGTACTCTTGTTTCAGTTGAAATCAGCATCGTAAATAAATTAATGCAATAATAATTCTGATTAATGTAAGCACCAAATATGATGAACTTCAAAAATAGTTACAAAAACGTTATGTAATAGTTATATCATACATGTGTGTCGGTTATTGATAACCTTGTACAATAATCGTTTATTGTTCCCTGTGATTTATGGCGCTTTTATTATTGACCAAGCTTAATTCACAAAAGCTGACTTCCTTTAACCCTGCTGGTAGAGACCGGTTAACCCTGGTGCCACCATGTTGGAAAATAAAAACTGCCACATGTAATTATAAGGCTTGACTGCATTGATTTATTTGCCACATGAAAAAGCTCCTAGCACTTTGTCATAGTAAAATAATATACAACTTGAAAAACAAAAAAATATTTAATGAAATCAGCAAAAGTCTTTAGCAAATCATTCGTAAATACGTGAAATATTATCTGTTTTAAAAAAATAAGAGTTTACTTTGTGACAAGTGGTATAGGATATAACACACATCAAATTTTATGTGAATTCATGAAATGTCCATTTTAGATTCTATACGATGTTCCAAAGAAAATTTTTGCACAGAATTAACATTTAACAAAATTTTTGAAGCACTTACGTAATAAGCTTCCCTTTTACTTTTATGTTCAATATAAGATTTAAAGCGAAACCAAATCATATTTCAATCTAGTAACAGACACTTAATATTTCCAATATCTCATTCAGATAAAGTGCCACACGTTGCTCGCACATAAGCTCGAATCGACGCATGACTTTAAAAAGCAGCGAACCTTGGCCCGGTTACAGTGCGTTAACGTGTTCGGGTCACGACACATCACTCCCAAAGCTCGCCATTTGCATAAACATACACCTACTAATAACCACGGCATACGTGTGTGCTACATAAAAATGGCTTAAATTTTCGAACTAGATCGATTTGATGACCTTTAGCTTAATAGTAGTTTGCGACGATCACTAGCTAAAATAAATAAATATAAAAAATATTTTTGATTACATACACTGATTATCGAACGGTACGTATATTCTAGGCATATCCAAGGAAGGATTTAACCATAGTTTGTGTAGATATAATAGGTCTTTACCTATGAAATTGCCGTTTTTTTCTTACATTTTAATCTGTTTGTAACTTTTACGTACAGCTATATTTTTTCCAAATACAATTTTTATTGTATCAATTGTTGAATTATGTACCTTTTAGATAAAAAAAATGTATTACTAGTGCATATTACTCATAGGGAAGTCATTGAATACACCTCTTTCAATGTGTCGTCGGTTTCACTACTTTAACTAGGTATATTTTTATCGTACCTATACTCTGTTTTTGAGAAATTGATATACGCAGTGCATAGCTTTTTTCCATCTAACTATATTACTTATATTACTCATAGGGAAGTCATTGAATACACCTCTTTCAATGTGTCGTCGGTTTCACTACTTTAACTAGGTATATTTTTATCGTACCTATACTCTGTTTTTGAGAAATTGATATACGCAGTGCATAGCTTTTTTCCATCTAACTATAGTTATCAATTACATCTAAATCTGTTCAGACATTTCTATACAAACATTAAAAATGTTTGTATGGAAATATCATTTTTCTCAATTTCGTCATACAAATCGGCAATTTTATAGGTAAATACCACATCAATCAATGAGTGGAAACTGATCAGCAAAAGACCCTCAGGCAGACCACCGATGGTCGATTGACATCGTAACAAGTTGGCAGGAACTGGTTTATTCAGGCTGAGGACAGAACTGTGTGGCGCGCTGGAGAGGAGACCTATACTAAGCAGTGAGTAGATGAAGGAAATATGACAAAAAACAAGAAAATTTAATGATGATGATGCAGATGTACATAGAGGTCTTCATCATCATCATTCCTCTTACGGCTAATAATTCCTGTCTTGCGCTGCAGATCTTTCTTCTAAACTAAACTACATATAGGTATATATACAATAATAAAATATAAAAACAAGTGAAGGAAAACTAAACATACTACTTCTAACTACTACAAAAAGGGGCACTTCGAAAATCTTTAGAAAAGCCTAAAGATAATCTAAGTGCTCCAGCCCACTACCAGAGGGCAGCGTGCCCAGCATGCTGGCCGCATTACCACGCTGGATGGCAATGCTGATACGTTGAGCCAGAAAAAGGCCAGCATTTTGGTCATGCGTCGCGTCAACCAAGCGCTCCGAGAGGTTTTGGAAATAGGTATATATAAATGCTATGTTCAAATTATGAATGTGTATAAGTAAGCCTGTATAGTTTTGTATTTGTAATTTGATCTTATTACAACAATTTAGTAGTAAACAATAAAACTTAATTACTTTGTTTAATTTGTTAAAATAATTTCGGTCATAATTTAACACTTATAATGTATCGAAATTATCACTTGTATCCGTTCGTTATTTTTACTGCAAATAAAAGGAGGTTCAACCAATAAACTTTCAAATTGTTTCATTTAAGATATCCTGATAAGAAATTATTTGTGCATTTTCTCAATGCTAAACGATATACTTGGTTCACAGTCTGTGTCATGAAAGTATCGATTAAACTATTTTATATGTCCCTTAGAAGTCGTCTTCGCAAAATGTTGCATGTTCTTAAGAAGTTAGGTGCCGTAGCTGACCCAAAAACTCTTAGATCTGTTTACTTGGCTCTTTGCCAATCAGTTCTCAGCTACTGCATCATATGTTGGGGATCTGCTGCTATGACGCGCCTCAAAAAGGTAGAAGTAGCCCAAAGAGCGGTTCTAAAAGTTGCGTACAGAAAGCCTTTCAGATATCCTACTTCCTCACTTTATCAAGACACGCAATACCTCACAGTCCGACAGCTATACATTTTGGCAGTGATACTACGATTTCATAGGACGGCACAATCCTCAGCACTCACTACTAAACCAACCTCACGCCGAAATACATGGAAGATACCGAAAACCAACACATGTTTCGCACAACGTGCTTACTTCTATAAAGGCCCTAAACTATACTCTGAATATGATCGGGACTTAGACCTTCTCGAAACGTCTAGATTCATTTGCAAAAAGAAAATGACCAAATGGTTGATTACACTTGACTACCGCAGCACTGAAAAACTAATAGTTTTTGATTCTTAACTGCCCTACACCCGCTTGTACCTATGCAACTTCTGTAAACATATAATTTATATAAGCTACTATCTATCTACTATAATCAACTAATAGTAATATATAATATGTACCTCCCCAACCAACAAGCATAAATAATATTTATATAATCATACGTATATATATGACCTACATATCGGTCCCTCCCTCACATCCACTTACACACACAGACACACACATTCAGCTTCACGCATTAAAACACTTACGGTATGATACCTATACTAACAAAGTGTATCTTATAAATAAAAATAACAAAAAAGTTGTATGACTCATTACTCAACGACTCAATTCATACAATTTGTTAAATATTTCATATATTATAATGTACATAAGTAGCCACTATTGGGTGATGCCTGGTAACCTCATTGCTTTCCTTTCACATTGGATATGGCACGTGTGGATCAGCACGACTGTGTCCTGCGACACAGGTTCGACCTAGTGCAGAGCGCGGCGTGTTTGTTCCGCACGATTGCAAGTTCATCTGTTACCAGGCGTCAGCTAATCTTATATATTTTATGGACTAGTACGTAAGCTTTGATTGTATCCTTTCATTTAACTTAAGGAAGAGCCTGCACTTCATAACACAGGTTATCCTAGTGTGGAGTGCAGTGAACATGTAATAATAGTTCATATGTTATTTACTTAAATAAATAATTTGAATTTAATTTGAATTTGAATATATACGTACCTATTTTGTTCATCACTTGTGTATTCATTTTCCCTCCATTTCTCAAGATATTCTTGCCTAGATAGATAGTTGCAAGAGTTTTTAGTTTATTTACAACATATACCATTTTAAGTTTCGTCTAAGTTCGCGATGCATGTATATATGTCATATGACCTCCTACGTAAACCCAAATTGACACGAGCAAGGATTGATATATGTACGTAAGTATACATATATGCATGTATGTATGATCGTATCTGATGCAATTAACATGTCAGGTGGTATTTTTGGCTCGCCGGTTAAACCTAATGGGTAGTTAGCTTTAACTCAGTTTTAGCAAATAGCCCATGTGATTTTATGGCAGATAATAATTAGGTCTGAAGTATCGTCGCCTAAAGTGATATAGGTAATCTATCCTACTTTACTAACAAAATTATAATTGGAGCTAGGCTAAACTTGTACTTCTATGAATTTTAATTTTAACGAAACATTATTTTAAAAGAATGTGAAACTTAAAGTTTAAGCATTTTATCCAGCTCATAACAAAAACTAATCATTTTTAAAAACTATTCATAATTAAAGTAGAATTACTTGACATATTTTTCTTTCTTATAACGGCAATGTGTGTCCCGTGAAAGGATCTGGGCACCCACTACGATGTACTGGCCCAAGAAAACTTCCCCAATTCATTAAGGAATTAAATCTGCGGGGAGTCACGACCCTCAGCAATGAGGTACACGACGCAAGGAGGAGGATAACGATGAAGTCTGTTAAGTCTGTAACAGAAAAATAGAAAATTGAAGTCGTCTAAGTAAATCATCATAATATTCTCAAGCCCTATAATTTGTTAATTACAATACAGCTTCCTGTTTACTTCTAACCGTAATAATTTATTTATCGGTTTAAGTTACATTTAATACATATTTTAATGACGCAGTTTTGCAGGAACTAAACATTAAAGTGGTACTTTGTACTTTTATTGCTAATTTTATAACGGGTTTTATCAGGAAGTGAACTAGCGGAATCTGCTTAAAGGGTTTCGAAAAAAATGATTAAGTTGATTCACGTGTATTTCTGGTTCCTTCGCAAAGTTTTTTGTTGCTTACATTGTATTTGGTTTGGCAAAAAGTTAATTTATTTATCATAATATGTTGTAAATAAAACCTGATTAACATGGGATTAGCAACATAAAACGAATAGATTTCCGCGTCTCTTTGCTTATATTTTTTGCAGAGAAGTTTTTTGATAACTTTTGAGTGAAGAGATAACACTTAGGTACTTATAAACATTGTACTATACCCACCTGTAGCAGAAAAGGTTTTTAGAGCAATGATATCTTAATTATCTACATGTAGGTAGTTAAACAATAAAATATCAAAATTTGATTTCGTAACAGCGACAATCATGATTATCTATACCTAAATGATAGTGACTTCATTTGCACAATACATTGTTGCATCTGCCATAAAGTTAAACGCTATGACTTGCTAATGATTAGGTGCTATGTCCACGAGCAATTATCCAAGTTATTAAGTCAAACCTGTTTTGTAGTTAAAAACTTTTATTTGTGCAAAGTACAAAGTATACAAAAAAAGTGCCACTTTTAGGTATTCTGCGTAGAAATGGCCATTTAATTTTAAAATGATTAGTTATTAGGTAACACTCAATCCCTGTGGCATTTTCTAAACAATTTAATTTATACTAACCAATGGGTAGTCAAGTCGAGATTCATGGCGTGTGTAGAGCATAATTGTCAATTATATTAGAAATCGCTTTGGCATACTCAGTAGGAAATTACTGCGAGTATTATGTAAGTGTGGATTATGGGCTTAATTAGAGAATCGATGCCTCTTCATTGACTTATTAAGTTATATGAATAAATGAACTTTGACTGTTTAGTACTGTTTACATACCAAATCCTACTTTAAAATGTTGTGAATATTTCTAATTATATTGTGATAAATGCATGAATTTAATAAGTAAATATTTGCTCACCTATCGCCCTTGTACACACCAACTAAACATTACCTAACAGCGCCACCTCCCGCGCCGGCGAGTTAGTTAGCATGCATTTAGCTCACATGTTCTAGCATTACCATTATTTACCATACAATACCCGTAAATAAATAAGTTCGTATGAGAATGGTCGGTTTTTCAAACCGCCTTAGGGGCCTCTGACATGGCTCAAAAACTGCCGTATAAGACAAACAGCCGGAACCTACAATGTAACGTGTCTTCCAACCCATAGAAGCGCCCAAAACGGATGCCACTTTTTGGTCACCCATCCAAGGGCTGCCCGCGACGACAGTTGCTTAACATTGGTGACCGCATGCGATGCCTCCATACAATACCCGCACCATACAGTGGTTCATGTAATCTAACCATCTTCAGTTTTTTCCTAAACCTGCGACTAAATTACGACAGTTTTATTACTAATTGAAGTAATTAATGGTAGTTTTTGTTGCTTTAGGAAGATTAGTTTTTTGTGGAGTGGGGATTACCAGATTGTTGTAATGCTCGCTTAGATATTTATAAGTAAGTATATCCGTGATCTATTTATAGAAATTGTTGTGATATTCATTTTTAATCATTCTCCAAATTCAGCATAATTCTTCAACTTATTTATGTGACTATGATTAACTTATGGTTTTTAGGAACTATTTGTTTCATTGCATTTTTTTACTAATATTAAAATTAAATACCAACATAATTTTAAGTGACAAAAAAATAAACAGAGCATGCATAATCTTAATAAAACCGTTAAAAATGAAAAGGAATGCTCCATACATAAGATACGTGCGTACACAGAAATAATTCCCATTAGAAACAATTGACACAAAAATACATATCCCATCTTAAAATCAAATCCTATAGAGTAAGGACCTATAGGACTTGATATCTAGGTCAACAGATCGTGTCCTAATCGTCCCAGAGGCGCAGCAGCCTGGCCGGCGTGACGCCGAATCAATGTTCTTAATCTTGAATGCACACCACACAATAACCAACTTAAATAAACTTAAAAACTAATTTAATGTAGGAACATCCTTTTCGCCTTATTATAGATGCTCTTTTAACGTGGTATAAGGTTTGCGTTTGGCTAAAACCCCCCTGATGTTAAGCATTGCGGCCGGCTAGGGTGGAACATGCTTACTTGAATATACCTACTGCTTCTAGATTTGCAGGCAAATGGATTGTGGCTCGTAGGGAAAACAGTTTTTTATTATAACAAATGAGAATTTTCTTTACAAGGAGGCCAATTTAAATACAAAAGCATTTAAATCTATTTGAGTCGAATGTCAAGTTGCAAATAGTAGACATTTCATCTGGAGACGTTAACCATGCCTGAAGCCCTTTGAGCAGTTCTTAAACTATCGAATTCAGAGTTCACCATCGTTCAGATATAATATTTCAGTGCCTGTAAACTGTTTACACTAAAGTGGGCGGTTATTTATCAATTACGATCTAAACACCAAATTGAGTCCACAACAATTTAATCATTATTCAATCAGTTCGCTAAGTAGACAGTAGCCGCATAATGAAGCTAGCTATATAATTGAAATACTAACACGGCATTAAAGGTCTAATTAGGTGTCAAGAGATATAATAAGATAATAACCGTGATATCTGACGTATCAAAATAATTATTATCAGTTCGAGATATGATTGGAGGTTAAAGCTAACAAGTGCAGTTCAACTGTTGGTCAATCGTGAGCTTGTTGTTGTAGATAACAAGACAATCAAATGACTTAAAACGTATTAAATAAATGCGTATGTTTGTATGAGTGAGGCCAGATTTGGTTTCTAGAGTTTTCCAGCCTTTAACTATTTAACAAGTTGATAACGACAAAACACAACACAAACACAAGTTGGGATCACTCCCGTAGAAGGAAGCGCAGAGGTTGTAGCGCGTAGCAGGACTACGAGTGCTACGAATTTGTGTAATCCTTTAATTCTATGCTAAAAACTTATTATGATGGGTTTGACAGCTACGGTCAGTAATAGAAAGCTGAAGGAAATCAATAAATAATCAAAAACCATTATAGGTTTTTGATTATTTATTGATTTCCTATAACCTATATTTCCTATAACCTTATAATATTGAACGTAGAGTACGTGGGTTAACTTATTTTACAGACTTACAATACTTATAATGTTGTAAGTAAGTAAGCTTCAAATCTTAATAAATATACATTTCGATAACATTTAAAGGCATACAAATAGCTTAAAAGTTCAACATCTAAAAAACAACTTCATACGTACTTAGTAAAAGTTTGTTACTTCAAGCAATTTTATTTATTAGCTCTTCACATTAGCGTCCAAGTTCTAACCAAACTGTTATCAGGTAGGTACATCTTTCTAAGTCACGAATAAAGCGGGTACACATGTACAATGTACAAAGTCGTGACTGTAAGGTGTGTTGGTGATTCACATTGAGCTAGTGCCTTTATTTGAGCCTTATTTGGAAGTATTCTTTGATTTGTGAACTTGATGGAGCAGATGGTCGGGGGATTGTGAGTCCTAGATTGGAATTGTACTTGTTACGGGTATTTGTTAAAATGGATGCGTCGAAGGCAAAGAAGGTGGTAAAAGGAGACGCTTGAAAATATTCGATATAAAAATTAAATTGTACCTACCAGATCGATATTGACGAATGAATATCGATACTAAAAGCAATATACACAGATATAAACTATAAACAGAGGGTTTATAAAGACGTTCTGAATACTCGGGAAGAGTTGTTAGAAAAAATACTGCATGTCGGAAATGAGTTGCGCGAGGATAAAGATCCGGCGCGCAACACAACATGTTGGTATTAGGTCAACTGCCTGTTTGCAGCACCAGGGTGGTCATTTTGAGCAGTGGCTGTAATAAGTATGTTAAGAGAATAATTGAACATTTTTGCACAAATAAATGAAGTGGCTTTTAATTTTATCTTGTTTTATTTCAACATGACTAGTAAACTAGGGTCTTATTCAACCAACCATATCTACTAAAGTATGTTAGTCACATCAAAACTGTACTACATTATGGAAGAAACAAATTTAGAACTTACTCCCATGTTTTTTCGTAAAAAGGTTACTTTTAAGATTTTTTCTCTGAAAAATGTTATATTTTTTTTTATTCTGATTATTTTTCTTACCTTTATTTAATAAAATATTGCAAATGTTTAACCTCGTTTTATTGCCCATACGTTCAGCTATCAAACGATATTTTTTTTAAACCAATATGCCCTTTACATAATAAGTTATGACTAAATTAATACAAGCGCCCAAGGGTTGGTGTCAAAAATAACAAAATGGCTGCCATTCCACCATGAGAAGGAAAAAAAATTTAGAGCTTGATTTGTCGATAAAATTAATCATATATTTTGCCATTTCAGGCTCCGACACGGGTAGACAAACACATTGTATAACAATCACTTGAGTATATTCGATATAGGAATTCAAATTTATTTTATCTGGCAACAATTTTATTTTTAGTTTTCTCTACTCTATGTCGTTCCAAAACAGTAGGTAGTAGGTTGATAAGTTTAGGTACAACCACGCTAAAGTTTTCACCGACAGCTTTTTCAAAAGTAAATTGGTCTACTATATTGTGTCTAGTAATAGAGCAATTCTAGTAACTAATAGACTCACTCTGTAGCTCAAAATTACAAAGCCTTGAGCACTTTCATCGTGCGAACAGCCAAACTGGAACTCCTTGCCCGAATCTCTATTCCCCTTGAACTATAATTTGTCGGTCTTCAAGTCAAGAGTAAACCGGTTTCTTCTAGGCAAGCGCGCTAGACCGTAGACTATAAAGTTGCTTAACATCAGCATGTAAAAAAAAAACACTATGGCAGTAAGAATGTTAGAAAAAGAAGCTAAATAAACGAAGCAACGCAAATTTACGAAATAAATAAAAAAATATACGTTGTTAAGAAAATATATGTTAAACACGATGTTTTTATATTTCTTGAAGATTAACTAAAACTCTTAACAAGTTAGCGATTATTTCGCTATTTAAACTGATTTAACAATCCAAGCTACTTTACCGGTCGTCATCGATATAAATACATATCAATACAAGTGACTTTTATATCGCACTCGACAAATGTACACGATAATACAAATTAAATACATAAACATTAAGACAGGTAATGTGTGCAGAAAGTGTTGCGAAGTGGGTCAAGTGTAACGACTCATATGTGTTGTTCAGAGGATGTGTGGCAGAGACGGACCTAGGGCAGGGCTTAGGCAGACCTACCTACCCTGGGGTATGAATCAGAGACAGGATAATCAGGAAACATCAAACAAGGTTGCACAAAATGACGTAACCAGATAGATCTACGCTTAAAACATAAGCGTAGAAATAAGCTCATAAGATCTATCTGATTATCGTATCTGTGATTTGGGTTATTTAATAAATCAAGTAGATCTTACGTAAAAATGTTACTAAGTAGTAGTAGTTCATGAAAATAATATAATGCTCAATATTTATATTTCTTTCTACTTATGTCGCTGAATCAAATTAGAGCTATATTTCTATTCATTTTAAAACGTTGTATCACTCCAATAAGAATGGTGACATACATGCATCTCTCAATATTCTTTTTTCACTAACAAAACGTTTTCAATCAGTAATATTTTTTTACTTTTCTAGCGCAGCAAACAGTTAACATCGCTCCTTTTATCAGGGACATAGTTGTGAAAATTCAATCCCAATTAGTTATAAATTTGACATTACATCCCCCCGCCCCGTCCCTCAGTGCGGCCCTTCTGTGGCGGGCCATACGCCGACCTTCCTACCGTGCCCTAGGGCATAAACACTCGTACGTCCACATTTATAATGCCACAATTCGGTATTTATTATTGTATCGTCACTAATACTAATTGGCAGTATGATATTTTTGTGTGGGAATTATTGATGGTCAACTAATCTCTAGCCTTATGACTTAATATTTTTTTTTATAAACCTTACATTTATAAAACAGTTCTCACATATTTGAATAAGAACTAAAGCGTTACGGATATTTATGTTACGAACATAAAGTTAGGGATTAAAATAAACCTAAGTTTATTCTTCCTATGACTAGCAACTAAGCGCTTAAAGTAAAATCTTGATAATCGAAATTTGATCTTTACAACCCATTAACTCTATTCGTATTGCCAAACCAAGTTTTGGCAAAAGTTTATAACGTGAACCGACCTAGCATCGCTAGGTAACGTAGCAAAATCTAGTTTAGACAGACTTTTAAAACGCATCAAAGAGTGACCGGTACTTACCCAGCAAAATGCATAACCTTTTTTGACTTGTTACTAAGTACATACATACCTATATTAGAAATTTGCCAAATTACAATCAGATATTCTATGGCTCAGGCTACTTTCTTACGCACAAGCTAATTATTTTGTTATGAATTTCTAAAAGTACCTACCTAGTATAACAAAAAAATAGTACGTCTATAAGCATTGCGGTACTAAAACCATCTAAACTACTTTTTACCAAATTGTTATGCATTAAGTTCGCTACACCTAATCGTGCACGGGTCTTACTTGTCCATTTTATAGTAGGACCTTGCCATCATATGCATCATACTTACTTGATACTTTTTAATGTCGTCTGACATAAAACATTAAAAAACAAAAAAAATCTTCGAAGCTTTCTCTAAATCCGAGCTCTAAATATATTTTGAACTACCTACGTGACTACCATCTTTACCATTACTTACGTTCTTTTGTATAGAAATTAGGTAGACTACCACTTTTGCCAGCAATATCTTCTTTACTTAGAACTAGTACAAAAGCAATGAATAGAAGGTTCGGCTTCGGTTCGCCTATAGGCGTTATAACTCTTACCTGGCAAATATTACCTCAGTTACGTTGCAAATGTAACAATTTGACGGTCAATAACCGTTTAGTTGCGGTCAACGCAGGCTTGTTTCTTTCCCATGCATATACTTTCACTTTTACTTACCAATCGGGAATTATAAAATTCACCAACATTGCGCTCTCTAGCGTTGAGTAGAAGATACTTGCTAGCGCCATCTCTGATTGAGTAGACAAACTGAGTAACTTTTGCAGCAAATTATATAAATCGTTAGCCTGTAACATAGGTTATTTCCACTCATATACCTACATATATGTTTTCAATAAATATTTACGAAGTCCTAATCGATCTAAAAATATCAAATTTATGTCTCCAAATTTGTAAGATTAGGTATAAGCAAAATTTGACTTAGTTCGGGAAGTCAGGATGGCCGAGCGGTCTAAGGCGCTGCGTTCAGGTCGCAGTCCACTTCTGTGGGCGTGGGTTCGAATCCCACTTCTGACAAATTTTTGGCAATTTGTTTCACAATAAATTTACCTATTATGTTATTATTTCTTGTATGGAAAAAGAATTAAGGAAAATAGTACACCTTTTTTATTTTGCTGTAGTTGGAATAGAAGTATGTAGTAGATTGGTAGTTCCTTTCTGGGTATTTTACTATGTAAAATGGTTCTTTATCAGTTTCACTTCTACACTATTTCGTTTCAAAGTACACTGTGATTATTTGCATCTAGAATATTTTCCTTATGGACCAAATATGTTTCAAAATTACGCGCGAAGTCAACTATAGAAACTTTTCTTGGCAATGTCAAATCAAGGTCACACGCGTCACACAGAAACAGCTGTCATTTACCTACAATTTATAACCTCAAATATAAAGTTCGCTCAACTTTTGTATTTCTCGGAATATTAATTTTATGCCAAAATGACGACGATTAAAGTAAGAGACGAGAGTGAAATAATAAACAGATTAAGTTCCTATATAGAGAAGATATCCAACGACGCTATCAACAACAGAGGACAGTTTTATGTCGGCCTCTCCGGTGAGTGTAATTTTTTCGTAGAAAGTTTTCTAAACCTATGATTGGCTATGATTACAATATGCTACAATATAGCAATACACTGGTGTATCAATTTTCTTTATTATGATTGTACTTAGTCCAAATTCAGGCCACAATATGGTATTTATTCAGTCCAATAACCTTGGTAAAGTTGAGTAAGTAATAGAACTCTAGAAGTCGTTTCCATTAAAGTGATGTCATAAGAATGACGAATCAAATTTACGGTCTTTAGATAGAAAATGCTTGAACATTAACGATACCAGAATCGTGACAGTGATTTGCCTGGTCTAGTATAAATAAAATTATATATACCTACATATCAGCTGATTCTAATACCTACCTACTTCATCTACTTATTCTGTTTATTATGAAATGTAGGTACATCCACCTACATACATATATCAGTTTTTACAAAATTAATACAAATCTATATCCAACTTAACTTTTAAAATACACTAACTCCTACAGATTAGTCATTGCTGGGAATATTGATGTGAACAAACAACAATTTGTTTTATGGTCATCCAACTTGAGCAAGACATCAAAAAACTCAATTTTGTCTTTCCAGGTGGCTCTGTAGTAAAGTACCTCTGTGAAGGCTTACCTAAAGTGGACACAGAGTGGTCCAAATGGACTCTGGCATTCTGTGATGAGCGAGTGGTGCCGGAGGACAGCGCTGACTCCACATTTGGCACATACAAGAGAGACCTCATTCCTCAGACGGGACTCAAAGAGAGCCAGTTTGTTACTATCAAGCAGGGTGTCTCTGGTAAGGATATATTTGTTTACTTGTTTATATCATGAAATCAAAGTAAGTATGGCAATTGTAATCCTATTCCATGTCAAAGAAAACTTGACACATAATGACAAAGCCTGCTGAACACAGGTTAATATAATAA
This sequence comes from Macaria notata, assembly GCA_927399415.1. NCBI lineage: Eukaryota > Metazoa > Arthropoda > Insecta > Lepidoptera > Geometridae > Macaria > Macaria notata. Next base: position 428,137 of record OV656742.1, read on the forward strand.
TTGTTTGATGTTCACATAAACTTGAACAGATATTACATCAATTATTATAGTAATAATAATTCATGAAGTTCATATGTATAATAGTGATGTACAATATGTGCATGCTTGTGCTAGCTTGTGTTGTACTATGTAAAATATATTCATACCATCAAAACTTTTAACAAATAGTTAACTCCTATTCCAGCATCAGAAGCAGCACAAGACTACACAGACAAACTGAAGCAAGCATTTGGCAGTGACAGCTTCAAGTTTGACTTGCTGCTTCTGGGCATGGGCCCGGACGGGCACACCTGCTCCCTGTTCCCTGGCCACCCCCTGCTGAAAGAGACCAGCTTGCAAGTAGCTCCCATCACTGACTCTCCCAAACCACCTCCCGAGAGAGTCACACTTACTTACCCAGTCATCAATAATGCTAGGAACTGTATTTTTGCTATCAGCGGTGCAGGAAAGGCTGAGATGGTCAAGGTATGTACTTGAAATATTATTCAATAAATTTGCTAAATAATTAACAGATACAGATTATAAGACCTCATATAAGCAGTGACACCACTTTTAGTACACACCTAGTATTTTTCTAAATATATCTTATCAGATAAATTATGATAATAATAGACATACATTATGTACATACCTACTACTTATTAGTGCCAAAAATATTATTATAATCACTACATAAATACTTAGCATTTAAGCAGAAACATGTAAGGTTAGTTTGAATTCTTTAAGATATAAATTTTATAAACTTGATTGATAATAGTCCAATTTTGTGTATCCTCAGCGTATTCTGAAAGACAATGAAGACCTGCCGGCCCGGAGAGTGAACCCGAGCAGTGGTGGCTCCCTCTACTGGCTCGTGGATGACGCTGCGGCCACCCTGCTGTGAACTACTCACACCTTGCAATACATAGCTCTGCACAGCCAGCAAGGAGCTGCTAGTTTTGAGAGGGACAGCAATATGTACAATAGTGGAAGAGACAGGCATAAAATGTTTGTACAAAATTCTCTATGCCATTTATGTATAAATATACTTTGTAACTTCATACAGTGGATGCTCTATAAGGTGCTAATACTACTGTATCTCAGTTTAAATGTGATACAAGCTGTTTCTACTATACTATTGACTTCTTGTAACTATGTTTTCACTTAAATATTAGGATAAGAGAGCTTAAGTGAGTAAAGTGTGATTTAAATAATAAAGCTTACCAAATGGTATAAAAATAAACATTGCTATATTGGTGCCTTTATTATAAGTGAGACTAGTAACCAGGTGTTATTCAATGTTATTTTTTGAAGCTTTACATTCCTGTTAACATGTTGGTTGAATAAACGCTTTTGGGTTATTAATTATTGTTTTATTATGTACGAAAAATCTATTTTACAGATACATAAGATGCTGTAATAATGTAATAGCTTGTAAGACTGATTTTACATTATGCTATGATGATGCCAATTTCCTCTAAATTTATCTTCTATGTTTATGTTAGACAACCCATAACTAGGTTTTTCAGTAGCAACATTGCATATTTTACTCTTGATTTTTCAAGTGTTGGATGAAAATCCCCTATCGCGCTGTAGTACATATACCTATTTAACTTGTCGATAATAAAACTACAGTATAAAGTTCCAATATGTGTATTCCCTCATTCGTTCAAAATGCCAGCGAGATCATCACAACAGCATTTATTTTCACATAAAAAAACGACCTCGACTATACGTTAATATTACGATTATCATCAACATATGACATTAAACTTTTTTAATATATCATACTGTTTAATTACAAAAAGTCCGTCAACTAAATACAAAGCGGGCGGCTCGCACGGCGGCCGGCCCGGACATATACATATTTTATAGGTAGATATACATAGCACTACAGTTAATTTTAAACGAAGGACAATAACCTAGGGGCGGAGCGGCACGCGCCCCGCCTCTGTACAGGGCTGGGCCAGGCACGACCTGCAACACCACATGTTACTTTGTAGTCTATGCAATACGTACAGACTTGCTTGTACTTCACCAACAAATCTGGCCTGATTCACTGCTCTTTTTTGCAATGGTAATTTCCTCCAGTGTCTGATAATTAGTTCATTGCATGTAAATTATATTTTGGGGTAGTCTCATTACATGGAAAGCTTAAGAAATGTGATTATGTTAAATTATAAGTCCAGGATATGTATTCGACACACATGTCCATGCCATGACAATATTCCAATGGCTAGTTAGGGCTACATTAGATCAGAGTAGTGTACACACCGTGTGCAGTTAGTTGGTGGGCCAGTAGGAATGCGTGTAGGCGGGCTTGTTGTGCGCCGCCTGCTTGCTGCCGCCGCGCGCGCCGCCCGACCCGCTCTCCGCCTGCAACACACACACATTTACTTCTCTTTAAATTAAATATGGGCCGGCGGCAGGTCCTGTATTGATCGAGCGTATCCATATGCCGAGTGTTGTATATTGCTGATCTTGTGTAATCTTACACCTTGTCACCTAACTGTTCATAGACTAACGATTTACGTTTTCCATTTGTACTTCATGATTGAACTTGGAGAGTAATCCCTAACACGATAAGAAATTGAAAGCGGCCTCTTTGTTTTCATATATTTTTTGTAACATAAAGCAACATGCTTTTAGACATGGGCGTACAGAAGTAGCAAAGTTGCAATACGTAATAGGTATAGTATATTCGATAAGAATATGTAAGTATAGAATATCTATGAAATTGAATATGTAAATTATACAAATAACGAATCAGAAGTAGGCTTTTTAAACATACTATCATAAATAAATATATAAGATATTAGTGACGAAACTACAGCTCATGCATGTTCGAGAGGCGGGTAGTACTACATAGTATATAGCGATATATATGTGCGTTACATATAAGGTGCACGTTATATACTAAACATATAAATATCACTTACCCGCCTATTCTGACTACTGTTCATCCGTGCATCCATCTACAAACGAAAAATTCTATGATAAACAAAATCCTCGGACATGCATTATGGATTATGTATATGCTTTTCGATCGTCCACCTTTCCATGCGTATCAAACTGTACTGATTCATATTTTCATGATTCCGTCATGACGTGAACATAGTATATGTACGGAGAGCACACTCTGTCATGAAAATACCCAAAACCAGACATAAAACAACATTGTGTTGGGAAGATATGAAGGGATAGAGCGAAGTGAACGAGTAACAAGACCCCAAAGTGAATGTGTAGACAAAATATATATAAGAGTGCAACATGTTCCAAGGTGCTTGAACAACAACAAGCGATGTATGAAGTATCATGATTGAGAAGAGAGAATGTGTGCCGAAGAGTAACTGACAAATACTACTGAGTGTAGTAGTAGAGATAGGATAGTGAGCCCTAACATGGTAGAGTGAGGCAGCGATAAGGAGATGGGATGGAGTAGTAGAGTAGGTGTGCTTGCTTAATTGAGAGGCAGATATAAAAACAGTTTGAAAACGACAGAAGAAGATACAAATCCATGTTGGTTTTAGAAGATACAGGGAGTTGGATGCGAGGGAGACCAGGGAGTGACCACTTAGCTCCAGAGAGAATATTTAGTTTAAGGAGAGCAAAAGAGATGGGAAGTTAGTGTGGCTAGGTAGTGTGTGCTCAAAAACAGGTATACCAGGTGCTAGTTGGATAGGAGAATGAGAGTTATGAGCTCTCAGGCCAGGAGAGTTGAGGGGGGGGGGGGCAGTGTGCGTGCGAGCGAGGCAGTACCTGGTGCTGCTGCGGCGCGTGCGGGTGGTGGTGCGGCGCCGCGATGTACAGGTGGCTGGCGGCGCCGAAGGGCGGCGGCGTGCCCGAGTGGAAGCCCGCCTTCTCGTAGCTCTGCAACCACCACACAACACTCAGCCACACGACACTAGCTAGCTGCTGCGCTCACTCGCGTAACTAGGGCCCTACGAGACTCGCTTTCATATTTATCTTCGACTTTTTTCGAAAAGGGACATTGATCAAAGCACCTCATATATCATAAGAGTTGAACGGCTAAATGTTTCAAAATGTATCTTTAAGATAAAAATTCACTACGGAGAGTATGTTATAGCATTGGCTAATTTAGAAGAACACTGGAGTGGACCCTACTCTCCCACTTATCCGAATCCTAAAGCAAACATTTCATCTGAGCTACAATATTAAGGATAGGTACTTAGTTATAGCCTCACTCAGTGTCACTCTGACTTGAAGACTAATCTATTATCATATGAATGAACCGGACACACTGATAGATTACACAAATACATAAGACTACATTCTACAATATATTCTGATTCTACTCAACCCACTACAATTCTAGACAACATTTCAAATGAAAATTCAGTTATTTCTTGCCACTCTGTATCTTTCGAATGTTCTTCAGGAACCACTTTTCTAACCATGTCAGAAACTAATTCACTGACATCCTAGTCTGCAACATAATATATTCCTTCTGCATATCATACTACGTACTTTACGTATAACATGCTCAGCTGAGCTATTTTAACATACGAATATTTTTTCAACTAAAACAGGTTTGAGCTTTAACATAGTTTGCCTGATGGTAAGCAATAACTATCTAAGCTGTACGATGTACTCACATTGACCTTGTTGAGCGTGACGTGTGTCTTGGCGTACATGGCGTTAGTGAGATCCGCGGAGGTGGCGCCGCCTGACTTCGTGCCCGATGCACCGTAGCCGCCGCCTGGAAACATTATAACAACACAGTTTCATCATAAAATATATACTATGTGATCAGCAAAAATAACAGAAATTCAAATACAAATTCATTTTTAAAAAAGGACCAATAACTGGTCTCTAATCTTTCCCGAAATTTCCCAATTTCCCGAAACGCCAGAGTGCATCTTGGGTGAAGCGGTGAATTCTAACGACATCCCCCTGCCTTTAAACACATGGGATGGTTGATGGGGTTTGAGTAAGTATGAACCTCACCGTAACTTTCCAACACAATCGGGAATCTATAAACATTTCCCTCTCGGAAGTAAAAATAAGTATAACAATGTGGTGCACTGACCAGGTTTGTAGGAGTCCTGTGCGTCGTAGGAGGGCTGCTGCGGCGTGTAGGGCACCTTGCCGGCCGCCGCGCCGCCCACGCCCGAGCCCGCGCCGAACTGCACGCGCAGCTCGGACACGTTCTGCAATTAAACATAAATAAATATTCCGGGACATTGCACACAGCGCCATCTAGCCCCACACTAAGCAAACGCTTGTGTGGCTTATTATATTAAACGCTTATTACATATTTTATTTGAGTATACTTATTGCACTATTTCTTACTTGTTTTTTAAAAAAGAAAAAATGCTCAATTATGTTATTTATTTTTTGTTAACTTGCCCATAGCACATAGTTTCCCAAGGCGTGCCGTGGGCCAACCTCAAAAACACATATTAAAATGAATCCATACATCTAGACTATAGTACTTTTTTTTTCATTGCAAATAAAATATACGAGCGCGTTATATTTGCGCTTTTAGTTAAATTAGTAGCACAGAATAGTCGTCTACGAAATTTTCAACTATAAAATTGTGTACAGAGTATTATTGCCAGATTCAAAGTAAAGTAATTTTTTTTAAATTGTGTCTGGAGTAAAATTTAAATTATATTGTATTGTATCGTACCGGGTAGACTCCGTACTGGTAGGTGGTGGGCGGCGGGGGCTGGTAGTAGTACGCGTAGCCGGGGGGCAGCGCTGCGGTCGGGACCTGCGCAGGTGTTGTAGTTATAACAACAGAGTAATAAAGTACTACAAGTGGCGTCGGCATATTTTCTATTTTAATTTTGGTATTTCATTCTACAATATAAAACACAGAAATCATACTTAGGTATATAATTATTATGAAAGTGTGTTTAGTGGTCTGTTAATTCCGCTTTCTGCTTTCTTGTCCAGCAGGCAAGCACGGCACGAGGACTAATAGTCTTTCCACAATTTTTATCCATTTGGTGTATGGTGACAGGTGGATAAAACGGTGGAGACTCTATTAGTGTTCGTGCCGTGCTTGCCATGCTGGGCGTGACATATACTACTGTTTATCCCATAACAACGCGATCGAAGCCGCGGGCGTCTACTATCATCTAAATATGTAAGTAAAGCCGTGTAGTTACCTGCTGCGGCGAGGCTGCGTCGGAGCGTGCGAAGCGCTCGCCGGCGCCGAGTCCGAAGGTTCCGTCCCGCGCGCCGCCGCCCACGCCCACGCCGTACCCCACCTCGTAGTAACCACCCTGCACACACACACACACACACAAATAAATTTCATTACACTGACAAATGAACATACAGGTGTATTTACAATATAGGAAGCATTTAAAGTGAAGTATTTGGCCTATTTCAATCAAGGCATGTTGAAGATTTTTTTGTTAATTTCGAAAAGACAGTAACAATATTTACATGTTCGAAGTATATCCAGATAACATTATTGGCGAGCTCCATTTTTATTTCGAGGTGATGTGTCCGTCTTAGCGCTTGGCTCTTCCTGAGATGTAATAACTTTTTGACAACACAAGGCATCTTTTACATGAAGATTTTTTTGTTCGTCTGGACACATGGGCGGGTGTTGGGGGAGACCTCTGCCCAGGAGAAGGACACAACAGGGTAAAAAAAATGTGCGAGGTATAACTGTTACCATGTGGTGCGGCATGGTGGAGCGCATGAGCTGCTCGTCGTAGGCGGCGTACCCCTGCGAGCCGTACAGCGCGCCGCCCGCGTAGCCCGCCCCCGCGCCGCCCGCCGCGTGCCCTGCAACCACACCTGCTGTAGCAAGGGGATCTATACACCGTTCGTAATATGAAATATTATTGCTGTTGATTACAAAATAATGTTCCGATGTGAAGAATGACAATGTGGAGTCAGAACACACAATTAGATGCTTGGCGACAAATTTGACATTTGAAGGAGGTAATTGCCAGCACCAGAAGGTTGAGGTACGATTATTTTGGTACTGCTACACTTTTTGGGCTCGCCTAAGTATGTAAGTAGCTAAGTGATAAATGATGTGTTACAAACCTGTGGTGGTGGCGACCTTGGCGGTGGAGGTCTGCGTGGTGGAGGTGTTGGTGAGCGAGCTGCTCACCGCCGCGCTCTCGTACTGCGCCTGCTGGAGACACACATTGTAAGTGAGTACAGGCGAGTGGTTTGTAGGGTCAAACATGAGGGTACATTGTCATAATGAATTAAAAAACCGAAAGTTTTTCAATTTGTTGTTGTTTGTGCTTTCGTAATGTGGCAACAGAGTAATGGATTTTTGTTATGGAGATAGTAGTGTCCTGAAAGTGACATAGGTTACTTACTAACCCAATAGCATGCGGTCAAAACAGTGGGCAACCACTAGCCCTGTACATGTGTAATGTTAGGCCAGTACCTGTGATCTGTACGAATGTAGTTTTCATCACACTGTACAGTAGTCAGGCATACCACCAGGTCACCTGAAACGATATCCAAGCAATCGAGCGTTGTGGCCAAAGATGGCACAAGCCTGTAATAGATTGGAACAAGCTCTCAAGTGAGGCGGCCGGAATATACCGTTAGGTGTTTGGTGGCAGAATGTTTTGGTTTCGTTATACCCGTCTGTTACTTCACATGATATGACACAAGCGACAGTGTGGTGTGTGGCGGGTGTAGGTACCTGCGGCTGCGTGTCCTTGGGCTGGTGCTTGGCGGGCTGCGGCGCGGCGTGCACTGCGTGCGGGGCGTGCGCTGCGTGCGCGGGCGGCTGGTACGCCGTGTAGGGCGCCGCCGTGTACAGCGCGCTGCTGTTGTACGCCGCCGCGCTCGACGACGTCTGCGGGAGATTCAATAAATAACCATATCAAAAGCCTAGGTGTCTGCGGCTCAAGGTTAGTTATAATAATAAGTCTGTACCACATATTCTTTTTATTCATGTTATTTCTAGTGTATATGTCATCTCAATATCGAATTTTATTCAAATTGTTTGACCGTGAAAAACTAACAAACATACAGACTTTCGTCTTTTTCTTCCTATACGCTGTAACGCTTTTAACTTTATGATTTGAAAATCTAATCTCTACATTTTTTAATTTTTGGAAAAATAAGTATTAGTTACAATTTTCGTTTAGTTATTTTTATATACATATGTATACATACCTGGTATGAGTTCATGATGGGCTGGTACTGCGTGAGCGTGACGCTGGACGGGTAGGCGGCCGGCAGCGCGCCGCCCGCCGACAGGGACGCGTTGCTGGAGTTCACCTGCAACGCACACGCGTGTACTGGAGGTGTAGGGGATACAATTGTACGATACAACAATATCAGATAATGCGACTTGACTTAGTTCATCGCGGCGTAATCAAAACACCACTGTTAAAATTTGTTGCTAACTTTTTATGATCAGGCGTTAATGCGTAGTTTGCATTCAACTAAATGAGATGAGAACTAAACCATGCCATTTTTAGTTTGTACGGAACTACCTCCGTAATTTACACTAAACTAAAGTTGACTGAAAAGCCTTCTTGCAGCGAAAAGGTCAACATTATAGACACTAGTTTTAAAAGCGCTCTTCTTGCATTGGGTAATGTTTAGTGCCCAATAAAGCGATAACCTGTCTCTATAAACATTATTTTTTACATTGTAATTTACTATTCACGTTTCTAACTATGAGATCCTATCAGTAATATGCCAAGCTGGTGACTATTCAGGCTCACAATAAGGTAAGGTGACAGTTTCGACCTATATCCTGAATACACATAAATAGTACGTACGGGTGGTGCGTATACGTTGGAGTAGACAGGCGCGGGCGGGTGGTGCGCCGGGTGCACCGAGTACATGTTGGTGGAGGCGGCGCTGCCCCCCGCCCCCGCGCCCGCCCCCGCCCCCGCCACCGCGGCGGTCGAGTTGCTGCTCGCACTCACTGCCGCCGGCTGCAGGAACAAATTCAAATATGTAGTGAACTATTGTAGCATTTCATTGCAGCTTATTAGATTTGTATTTGCAATTCGAAAATGTCAAGGTGCTACCCCACGTTCTTTATGATGTTTCACAAACCCAGCACGATTTCACTCGAAAACGGAATACTCGGAAACGAAACGACAATTGTAGTACCACAAGGAACTTCTATAATTGGTGGACGACAATAATTGGTTACAATATGTCAGATTAGACGTCTTTGTTTGGCGTTTCGTTTCAGAGTGAAAAGTTACCCATTTTGTAAAACACCCTGCTGGTCTAGAAATGAGCCTTTCTAATGAATGTAACAGCCCCTTTTTACATAATATTCTAGTAGGTGGGTAGAGCTACCTTGTGTCGGTGCTGCATGTGCAGGTGCATGGGCGCAGGGTCCGACCCCGACACCGCCAGCTGCTTCATGGACGCGGACAGCTGCTTCTCCAGGGCAGCTGGAAACATACAACATACATTAACTACACGCACAAGAGTCATGTGTAACGCTAAGAACTCACGGAGCGGTTCCCTCTCGCGCCCGTCGCGGTGGCGGAATCGCGTTTAATTTTCAAAACTCACGAAACCGGAGTTTTGTGAAGCACCGCAGCCGCCGCGGTAGCGGTTATCGCCCGCAAATCTGGCGGTTAATTATCGCAAAAAGGACCTTCGCCGGGCTTTGATCGCAGAGCGCGCGGGTGGAAACCGCCGCGGCTGCGGTGCCGCGAGCGGCGCCCACCCGTGGGTGCAGCGGGAGCCGCGAACAATCGCTACCGCAGCGGGAGTAAAATGCGTCGTGAAATGTGCTTGAGTTTTTTACATGCATATCTGTATTCTACAAAGGCTGCGGGCCCGCCATCGCGGCGTGCGCGGGAAAACCCCGTTTCGTGAGTTCTTAGCGTAAGAGATAGAAGCAAACAATTTGTTCTTAATCTTCAAAATGTATAAGTAGTTGCCGACTCGATCTTCATTCAAAAGCGGCGTCGATATAAAATGACAAGTTCACTGATATTCAGCACCGCTGTATTCTAAGATATAGCATGTCTAGAGGAAATAAATTTGCTGGTTATATAAGAAGAATAAAGAAGACTTCTAGATTGTTATTAACATAAAATATGGTCCCTAGCAGAGTTCTTGAGTTTGGTGTTCCTATTATGAAGGTAGATAGAACCAAGTGTGTGTAACAATATACAAGTGTTTGTACAATATTATATGTAGCTTTGTATACTCACACGTGGAGTTGGTGAGCGCGGGTTCAGGCGCCGGCGCCGCCTGGCTGGGCGCCGCCGGCTCCGCGCTCGACAGGCTCTCACTCAACTGAAACACAACGTCGTAAAGTAACACTTGTTCATTGAAATCTCTTAGCATGGGCTTGTCTAGCCTAAATAGATCATGCTGAAATTAAATCCAAAACTATCAATATCAAACAATCACAGGGTTGAAATTGGTAACCTTCTTTTACGAAATCGATTATTTTACACTTCACAGACAGGCATTAGACCACTGGGTAATATGAAACGACACCAGCACAAGCGACAGTGTCCCGCGGTGGGTGTTAGTACTGGACTGGAACTGGCTCTCAAACAAAGTTGCCTGAAGGTATTGTTAGGCGCTCGAATGATACGAACAATGTGAAGGTATCCAATACTAAGATTTCCTCTAACCTAATGGTTAGATGACATATTTTATAAGCACGTTGCATTGGTAGGAGTTAGACATGCTGGAGATCGTACTGAGAATGGAGGCCTATACTCAGCAGTGGGCGGACACAGAGACAGAGACACTAAATAGATTCCAATACAGACCATATTAATTTAGTTGTATTAACCGGCTAGCACTTACGTCAAAAATTACGTCGAAAAATTAGCTCGACAAGTTCCGGAAATCTGAGGTTTCCATCATCAGGAGGACGAGTCAGCACGCGCGTCCCGGTTGGCCGCCTCGTCCAGACTGGTTCGCCGACTCGCTGCCGCACCCCTCCGCTTCTGCGCCCGCTCCGCTCTCGCAACCGCTCGCGCACCGCGACGGGTGAGGATAGGCGATCGAGGCGCCACCGGAGGATCGTGTCTTTCTTCCTCATCGCTTGACCAGTCTGGACGAGGCGGCCAACCGGGACGCGCGTGCTGACTCGTCCTCCTGATGATGGAAACCTCAGATTTCCGAAACTTGTCGAGCTAATTTTTCGACGTAATTTTTGACGTAAGTGCTAGCCGGTTAATACAACTAAATTAAATCATGCCTTACGGGAACTATAATACAGACCATATTGTTAGTGGGTGGGTGCGCGGGCGGGGGCGCGGGCGACGAGTGCGGGGGCTCCAGAGGCGCCTCCACCGCCGCCGGGGCGCCCGCCGGGGAGCCCACGGGCTGCGGGGACAGACAAACATGTCATTAATACATCTTGACTTGTAGAAGATTTATGCCAAAATGCGTTCGGATTTGTAGATGCGTCAATGTTTTTTATTTTATGCGCGGGATTGAGTGTACATTTGTAAATGAATGTAAAAATGTAAATATTGTAATGTATTTTTAATTTCTTTTTGGGTGATGTGTGTAGCGACATTTTCCGTCGTTTAGCTGAGTTTTAGAATTAAGTTATTTGTCTACGATTGTTGGTTTTGAATTTGTATGGGTATGTATGAATGTATGGATATTTTCTGTCGTCTACTTTGTGATGGAATACTATACTAAGCAGCGCCCGTGCTTTATCCGAGATAAAAAAATAGCCTGTGTTAATCCAGGGTCTATTTTTTTCTCTATTGTAAACCAAATCTCAAAGTTATAAAATGCTTACAAGAGTTCCAGGAGTATATCTTTACTTTGATACAAAAGTGCTTGGCGAAAATAATTAAAACTGAATTAAAAAGTGTAAAAAACTCCTTACTTTAGTTTTTTTAATTACCATGATAGGTTACAAAACATAGTCTAGTGTAGAATAGTATAAATAGCTACATACCATGTGTATGGTGGGCGGCGCGGGCTTGGGCGGGTCGGGCAGGTCGTCGAGCGCCCCGAACTGCACGTCCAGGAAGCCGCCGCCCTCGCCCGCGCCGCCCGGCATCTCCACCGCGCTGCTCGGGATCTGCGCAACACACATGTAGTATGTAGCTTCATTACAAGCACAACAAGGAGACATTTCAAAGATGCCCATGCTACTATCTTTTTACGTGGTATTGGTTTGGTTTGAACTATAGGGTATATGCATGGAACTGAAATTTGATTTTTGTAAATAAACTATAAAAATATACCAAAATACTAAACGAGCTGTGCAAACCCCATTTATATCCACTGTAAAATAAACAAGTTATGACCAATTGAAGATTTATTTCCATCTCTTTCTTTCAAAACATAATTTTATATGTATTTTGTTTGGCGTTAGTGTCATGTGTCGGTTCTGTCTGTCTAATCGTAAACTAAAAACGTTTTATAACTGCGTTATTGTTAAAGCTACTTGAAAAATATTTTCACTATGCTGATTGCCTATTAAAAAGATAAAGATAAAGAATCTTTATTGATAATGTAAAATTGTAACATACATAGGTATAAGTACTAATATCACAGAATATGCCAGGCAGGTCATTGAGACCGCTGACGGTGCTGGTGGATGGAGTGAATATTGAGGAGCGGAAGGAGACAACATTCTTAGGGTTCCAAATAGACCGCGGTCTAAAATGGGATGTCCACATAGGCGGTTTGTGTGCGAAGCTCGGGAGTGCTTGCTTCGCGCTGAGCAGGGTGGCGAGAGTGGTGGCGCGCTCGTGTTACTTCGCGACGGTTCACTCATTGCTACAGTACGGTACTGAGCTTTGGGGCCGAGCCGCGGACTGGAAGCGTGCCTTCATCTTCCAGAAGAGGGCAGTCAGATGCGTAGCTCGCGTTGCCTGGGATACTCCGGCTCGCTCACATTTCCAAGAGCTTGGTGTGATGACACTGCCGGCCATCTTGATCTACCAGGTGGCCGTGTACACGCGCGTGCACCTGGCCGAGTACACCGAGCTTGCCTCGAGGCACGACTACTGCACCCGCCACGGCCTCAAGCTCGCCAACGTGGCACGTAGCCTGCAGAAGTCGGCCAAGTTAACGCACGTCATGGGACCGACAGTATATAACAAGCTACCCAGCGAAATTACTGCGGCTATAAGCTTACAGAATTTCAAGTTTAAATTGAAAAAGTGGCTTGTTGACCAAGCTTTCTATAATTTTGAAGAATTCATTCCCGTTTTTCGGTGATCTTAATCCTGACAATGTTATTGACGTGATATTGATGTTATTGTTAGTATTGTTATTGCAGAATTATTATAGAAATAATAATTATTGTTTTAAGTACATACCTATTAATTGTATTATTGATTGTTTTATTAATCTGATTATTGACACTATATTTTGTTCAATTTTATAAGATGAAATTATACGTATGATACTTTTAAGTACTCGTAGTTTAAGATGTGACCTGTAATACCTATTATTATTAATAAATTGAACTTGAACTTATGCTACACAAATTACAATATCTCGTCAAATTGAATTTATAACATTTAGCTTTTATAAAATTTTAGAAGTTACATATGTCTAGTTTAATTAATAAAATAATGAAAATTTTTGTTATTAAAATCATGTCAAACATAATAATAGGTATGTAAGTAATCATACAATATGTCAACTTAAATAAATCTTGGTCAAGGATTTTTATATCATCCCTCTCTTTCCCTCTGGATTGTTCTCTCTTTGGTTTTGTGAAATAAATTTTATATGAATAGAAACCTTATGCTCTTACACTTAAAGTTCATTTTCTATAAATGGTAAATCGGGAGTGAAATCGGTCAAAAATGAAAGGCATATAGAGAAGGCTGTTGTCTTGCTTCAACAGCTTGCCAGTTTAAAAAATAGTGTGTGATAAATGTCACTGTCAACTTAAGTTTTGAAATATTGAGCAATTAATAATATTATTTAATTTTATTTATTATTAATCTTACTTGACACATAGAAATCTGAATTAATTTGTGAAATTAACACATATTAAAATAAGTAACCAATTAATATTATATTATTTTTCACACAAGCAACATTAAATTATGATGACATTATATGACCAAAGATGGCGGGAAAAAAATAATTTCATATGTAATTTGTAAAAATAACAAAATGGTAAGAACTTTTAGTGTTCCGGGATGCAAAAATGAATCTTATAGTGGTTGCAATATATCTTTTGACAGGTATGCTAAAGTTTAAGTAAGATTACATTATTGGGACTAAGGTGACCATATTTTCTCTTGCTTGAAATAATTTGTGCAATATGATATTTTTTCAGTTTTCCTAAAAATGAAAACATCAAAATAAATTGGTAAAAGAACTTAAATATTACACGACCTATTACAAAATTCTCCAAAGTGCAAACTTTGGAGAATTTTGTAATAGGTCTACACTTTGATCCAAAATCTTTTAATACTCCAAATTCTCTCCGTTTGTTAAAAAAGACGCTATCCCAATTCCTGCCGTGGTGAGAAAAATTTAGTAATTGATTTGTAGCTATTAGTAGTAGTGCTGATAAAAAGTAGCCAAGTCATATATTCTTATACCATGGTTTCACATACGATTCCTTAGTATTGTATACAGTTTGCTTTATATTGGTGTATATAGTTTAAACTATCACTCGTTTCAGTTAGAATTTGAAATACAAGGAAAACGATAGTGTAAAAAATATAGGATATAGGCAACTACCTACATGCAATTCATATGTGAACTTGTAAATAAATATTGTAATTGCTGCAAAATGTTTATGATTTTGATCACATTGCCTCCCTGTGAATTAACCGAATCGATACTATTAGGTATAAGTTACAAACTAAAGTGCATTTTAATTTGTAAGTAAGTTTGTCGGTGTTTGTTACTTAACGCGTCAATAGAGCTAAGGATCATCATGACTGGCAAGATGCAGGTAAAATAGGACCGCAAAAGAGACTGCTCCCGATTTGGTAATAAGATGAATTGGTATATCCTAATTATATAATTTATTGTCACCCTAGTTAGAAAAAGACAACTACCTTTCATACTTCGCCTCGCTCTGCTCATATTGGATCAGCAGTAATATTTCCCTATATATTACTTCCATGATCTTGGTACTGTCACTTTAGCTGTATAGGGGCTAAAATGACAATTTGGCATCACACTCCTTACCAAGTAGTTAATTACATAATTTCTAAGCAAGATTAGAATCAATTGGTAGTTGACTGTAGTCATTTTCAAAGTATTATTTAAAACTGTATAGTGTCTGATCTAACAATAATTGTTTGACGCTATTGCAAAATTGCTGATCATTATTCAAAGACTGAATGTGTGCGGGGAGTTTATTGAACAGTTTCTCTCCCATTATAGTGGGTAGTTTCTTAGTCATACACAGCCTAGGCACAGTTGGTTTAAACAATACTCTGTTTATCTTGGTTCTATTTGAGTTATAAGTCTTAAGTTTAAACAAATGTGGATTTCTTTTTACAAACTTTATAATCTCTAATATATATTGCGACACTGACGTCAAAATCTTCAACTCTTTGAAATGGTTTCTACAAGACTCTCTATATCTACCTCCCACAAGTACTCTTATTGCTCGTTTCTGCATTATTAACACTCTTTCAAAGTCTGTCGCATTGCCCCATATACTTATGCCGTATGAAAGTATAGAGTGTATGTATGAATAATAAGTTTCCTTTAGGTGCTCTGGGTTTGTTATTGGTTTCAACTGTTTTAATGCATAAACCCCTTTTGCCATTTTTTTACAAGTATTATTAATATGTTCTTTCCATGTTAAGGAGGGATCTAAATCGAATCCTAATAGCTTAACATGCTTTGCGTATATACATTCAGTTCCATTCTCTAATATTAATGGAGCTTCTTTAAATTTTGGTGATACAGCATTGAAGGACATTATATTCGTTTTATCAGTATTCAGTTTCAGACCATTCACCATAAACCAGTTTTCTAACTCTCTTAAAGTTTTATTTATACATTTCTGAAGTTCTTCATGTGAGTCAGCGGTTATAATCACTGTCGTATCATCTGCATACTGGATTACTTCTCCTTTATTTCCACTAAGGCATAAATCATTGAGAAATACCAGAAACAAGGCATTTCCCAATGACGATCCCTGCGGAATTCCTATATCTACTTTAGCTTTAAAGCTTTTCAATGAAAGCTTTTTAATAGACAAGTAATAAAAAAAAGTTGTGCGTATTCTCTATTGCCCGCCTGAGGATGTTTTGCTGCAGTACAAGGTGTAACATGCTTATCTTGTTGGGTAGATTATATTCATTCCAGGTTTGAATACCGTGGATAGTAAACGTAATTATTTATTTATTTTCATTTTTATGGTAATGTAATTCGTGTCGTTAATCTATTTTGAAGGAACTCCATTTTGTATAAATTATTTGTCTGTTAATGTAATGATGTGCTTACCTTAGAAGGCGGTGGTACGCGCGCGCGCTGCGGTTTCCTCTGGCTGGAGATGTCGGTGGAGCCGTACACACCGTAGTTCGTGCTGTACACACCTGCAACACACAGCTATGTTCTAGTCTTTTTTACGAGGAACATGTTTGCACTTGACCATAGTTTAGACTGATGGTAAGCAATAGATATGCCCAAACATGGATCATGCTCAACAAATAAGAACAGGTTTACTGTCGCTCTCACGACGAGATAAATGCATCATTATCTTCATTATAAGTATTTTTTTTCGTACCGAGCTTGCCGTCGAATTTACTCGTCTTTTCGAACCAGGTATCCGAAGAGATAGCCAATAATAGGTTGGTAATAATAATTTCGTATGACACACGGGGAAATTACAAGTAGCTATACTTTAACACAACAACTTGAACGTAATAAACGTGAGTAATTTAAAATTAAGGTTAAAGGTAAATTTTACTTTAAAAAAAGCATTAAATAATAGTGACGTACTGTTGTCGTGTCGCTGCGACTGCTGCGTGAGCTGCGACAGGTACTGCGACTGCGCCGCCGACAGAGAGCCCGACATACCCATGGGCTGCACCTGCAACCGCGTGCCGTTACACACTCACTTACACAACAGTGTGGGTGTGTGTGTGTGTGTGTGAGAACCTGACTCACATTTCAATATGCTTGTTCTTTTCGAATGAGAGTGACCAAGTCTTATTACAAAACGCGCTTTAAATATTAGTCTAGGACATTGAAAATAAAAATTAGGTTCTTGTTATATTGAGAACCTGCCTCTCTACGACACAGTTTTTTTACTAATGTGCTATTTGTAAAATGTAACATATTGTTTGTTTACAATACATTTATCTTTGTTGTTCAAACATCACACACAAAAAATCAAAATTTCAACTTCAAATTGGGACGTTATCATTGGTTATATTTTGACAGTTTGATTATTGTGACAGTAGACAAACAAATTTCGAACAACAAAAACGGACTGCATATTTTCAAAGTTCTAGACTAATAGTAAAACCCCGTTTTGTAATAAGACAGAGTTTATCAAGTCGCTCAAAAGGCACATACTTAATGACATGACAAACAGCCAGGACCTATAATTTAATGTCATCCGACCCACGGAAGCGATCAAAGTGGAACACATATTCGAATTCAAGAGTTTCACATGCAAGTGTGTGTATTGTATTGTAACATAACATTTCAAATACATTTCAATTTACTTATTTCATTTTATTACAAGAATTTTTGTAATTTGTGCAGCATATTATGTAAGTGTATTTCATATGCTGGTGTGTGTGTGTGTGTATTATGTGTCCCCCCTCACCGTGTGCTGGTTGTGTGGTTGCTGCAGGAAGGCGTCGGGCGCGAGGCGCTGGTCGGGCGCGCCGCCCGCCGCCGGCGGGGTCGCCACGCGCGCTGACAACTGCTGGAAAACACATAATGTTAGTTACCGTTTAATCCGTACACAAGCTCGATTCCAATCATTTTATAGTTACGATGATAACAAAAAGTATGAACCATCTGAGACAGTCAGAGCTGTTTTCGAAAATATCAACGAATGGACGCGTTTGGTTAAATTTGCTTTCGTCTGTTCTTTGTGTTAGTATTTTTGGATGTTGCTATTTACGTAGAATTCGTAGTTGTCGATTAAACTTAATATACACGTTTTACAATAAATATATTTTTCACCAAAATAAAAACAAAGTTTATCTCTAATTATGTGAGAATAGAGTAGCATAAACATCATTCAGACAAAATGATAGCGTCTTCTTTTTTTAAGGCAGTTAAAAAAGTGTAAGCTTCTAGTTTATTCTCCCTCTATGGGCACTATATGTATAAGAAGCTTTGTCAGGTTTACCTCCATGTTGGCGTGGTGCGCGGCCGGGTTGTGGTACGTGTAGGTGGGGATGTGGCCCTCCGCCGCCGGCGCGGGCTCCGGCGCGTCCCAGTACTCGCTCTATTTTAGTAGCTATGTCAGATGTACATACCTCCATGTTGGCGTGGTGCGCGGCCGGGTTGTGGTACGTGTACGTGGGGATGTGGCCCTCCGCCGCCGGCGCGTCCCAGTCCTCGCTCTATATTAGTAGCTATGTCAGATGTACATACCTCCATGTTGGCGTGGTGCGCGGCCGGGTTGTGGTACGTGTAGGTGGGGATGTGGCCCTCCGCCGCCGGCGCGGGCTCCGGCGCGTCCCAGTCCTCGCTCTATATTAGTAGCTATGTCAGATGTACATACCTCCATGTTGGCGTGGTGCGCAGCCGGGTTGAGGTACGTGTAGGTGGGGATGTGGCCCTCCGCCGCCGGCGCGGGCTCCGGCGCGTCCCAGTCCTCGCTCTATTTTAGTAGCTATGTCAGATGTAAATACCTCCATGTTGGCGTGGTGCGCGGCCGGGTTGTGGTACGTGTAGGTGGGGATGTGGCCCTCCGCCGCCGGCGCGGGCTCCGGCGCGTCCCAGTCCTCGCTCTATATTAGTAGCTATGTCAGATGTACATACCTCCATGTTGGCGTGGTGCGCGGCCGGGTTGTGGTACGTGTACGTGGGGATGTGGCCCTCCGCCGCCGGCGCGTCCCAGTCCTCGCTCTATATTAGTAGCTATGTCAGATGTACATACCTCCATGTTGGCGTGGTGCGCGGCCGGGTTGTGGTACGTGTAGGTGGGGATGTGGCCCTCCGCCGCCGGCGCGGGCTCCGGCGCGTCCCAGTCCTCGCTCTATTTTAGTAGCTATGTCAGATGTACATACCTCCATGTTGGCGTGGTGCGCGGCCGGGTTGTGGTACGTGTAGGTGGGGATGTGGCCCTCCGCCGCCGGCGCGGGCTCCGGCGCGTCCCAGTCCTCGCTCTATTTTAGTAGCTATGTCAGATGTACATACCTCCATGTTGGCGTGGTGCGCGGCCGGGTTGTGGTACGTGTAGGTGGGGATGTGGCCCTCCGCCGCCGGCGCGGGCTCCGGCGCGTCCCAGTCCTCGCTCTATATTAGTAGCTATGTCAGATGCACATACCTCCATGTTGGCGTGGTGCGCGGCCGGGTTGAGGTACGTGTAGGTGGGGATGTGGCCCTCCGCCGCCGGCGCGGGCTCCGGCGCGTCCCAGTCCTCGCTCTATTTTAGTAGCTATGTCAGATGTACATACCTCCATGTTGGCGTGGTGCGCGGCCGGGTTGTGGTACGTGTAGGTGGGGATGTGGCCCTCCGCCGCCGGCGCGGGATCCGGCGCGTCCCAGTCCTCGCTCTATATTAGTAGCTATGTCAGATGTACATACCTCCATGTTGGCGTGGTGCGCGGCCGGGTTGTGGTACGTGTACGTGGGGATGTGGCCCTCCGCCGCCGGCGCGTCCCAGTCCTCGCTCTATATTAGTAGCTATGTCAGATGTACATACCTCCATGTTGGCGTGGTGCGCGGCCGGGTTGTGGTACGTGTAGGTAGGGATGTGGCCCTCCGCCGCCGGCGCGTTCTCCGGCGCGTCCCAGTCCTCGCTCTATTTTAGTAGCTATGTCAGATGTACATACCTCCATGTTGGCGTGGTGCGCGGCCGGGTTGTGGTACGTGTAGGTGGGGATGTGGCCCTCCGCCGCCGGCGCGGGCTCCGGCGCGTCCCAGTCCTCGCTCTATATTAGTAGCTATGTCAGATGTACATACCTCCATGTTGTCGTGGTGCGCGGCCGGGTTGTGGTACGTGTACGTGGGGATGTGGCCCTCCGCCGCCGGCGCGGGCTCCGGCGCGTCCCAGTCCTCGCTCTATTTTAGTAGCTATGTCAGATGTACATACCTCCATGTTGGCGTGGTGCGCGGCCGGGTTGTGGTACGTGTAGGTGGGGATGTGGCCCCCCGCCGCCGGCGCGGGCTCCGGCGCGTCCCAGTCCTCGCTCTATTTTAGTAGCTATGTCAGATGTACATACCTCCATGTTGGCGTGGTGCGCGGCCGGGTTGTGGTACGTGTACGTGGGGATGTGGCCCTCCGCCGCCGGCGCGGGCTCCGGCGCGTCCCAGTCCTCGCTCTATATTAGTAGCTATGTCAGATGTACATACCTCCATGTTGGCGTGGTGCGCGGCCGGGTTGTGGTACGTGTAGGTGGGGATGTAGCCCTCCGCCGCCGGCGCGGGCTCCGGCGCGTCCCAGTCCTCGCTCTATTTTAGTAGCTATGTCAGATGTACATACCTCCATGTTGGCGTGGTGCGCGGCCGGGTTGTGGTACGTGTACGTGGGGATGTGGCCCTCCGCCGCCGGCGCGGGCTCCGGCGCGTCCCAGTCCTCGCTCTATATTAGTAGCTATGTCAGATGTACATACCTCCATGTTGGCGTGGTGCGCGGCCGGGTTGTGGTACGTGTAGGTGGGGATGTGGCCCTCCGCCGCCGGCGCGGGCTCCGGCGCGTCCCAGTCCTCGCTCTAGGATACACATACATTGTCAATAAATTACCAATATTACATGGGAAGATGAGATTGAAAATGCATTTTTTAATCAGTCAACGTGGTTGAGTGAATGACGCAGGTTCGAATCCTGCCAGTCGTGATTGCAAGCGGTCATTTTCAAGTTTTTTTTTACGCTGATTGCTTATTTTTTTATTACTGGACTGATTTGTAGCATGACTTACTGGAATATAATTACTGCTACATGTGCAATTGTGCTCGAAAATCATTGCTCTGCTGCAGATAAACCGGTTATTATGGCAACAGTTCATTTCAAATGGTATCAATATAATAGGCTCAATTGTAAAATTATTGGAGTTGAGTATGCTCATAAAAGTAGATAGAGCTATCAATTTGGAACAAGTTAATGTATAGAAGAAATTGTTAAAGATCATATTAAGTATTATACTCACAGCAGGGGCCAGTGGTTGCGCCGCGTCCCCGTCCATGGCGGGCTGCGGGTTCACGCTCGGGGTGAACACCTGGGAATACATGAGATTATAATGCATGATAGAATAGTAGAAATTGTGGGATCCTACAGTACTTAGCACGAAAGTTTTCAAATTGCTGTAAGGGCGCCTGAATTAGCTACTGTCATAGGTGAGAGAAGTA
This sequence comes from Macaria notata, assembly GCA_927399415.1. Taxonomy (NCBI): domain Eukaryota; kingdom Metazoa; phylum Arthropoda; class Insecta; order Lepidoptera; family Geometridae; genus Macaria; species Macaria notata. Next base: position 449,517 of record OV656742.1, read on the forward strand.
TGCTACCTTGGTGTCGGAGAGTGAGCCGGACCACTCCTCGTTGTCCCAGTCTTCTGTGGCGGGGAATGTGTCGCCCATGGGGTGCGCTGGGAATATACAATATGATACATTTGTACATGTTTTGATAAATAAAGACAAAAAACATAATAAAGGATGTGGACTCATGAATCTGTAAAATTACAAATTTTAAACATTGGTGATCAATTAAATCGTATCTAATAACACTTTATAAAATCTTTAGGGGGTCACGAGGCCACAGAGGGGTAGTTTTAGTCTTTAAAACATATATCTCTCTCTTTGAGTCGTATTTCCTCATGACTGAGGGTCGTGACTCCCCCGCAGAATTAATTCGTTAGGGGAGTTTTCTTGGGCAGATACATCGTGGTGGGCGCCCAGGTCCTTCCACGGAAGACGCATGTCCTCGGATATTGTGGTCCTCAAACATGTCGGTTTCCTCACGATGTTTTCCTTCACCGCTAAGCGAGTGCAAACCTACACATAACTTGAAAAATACAAGTCATTGGTGTAGGGCGGATTCGAACCAGGGTACGTCTGGATGAAAAGCAGACACTGGAACCGCTGAGCCACACTCGCTTAAAAACATATATACTTGACCGTAATTACAGTTAAATACGATACACAAGTAGTAAATAATTTTTTTATACATATTTAGGTTCAAAAAAACTAGCTGCAATACTAACAGTGCTGCGGCGGGTGATGCGGCCACTCGCGGCCCGAGTCGGGCCTCGGGCGGGGTGCTCCGCGCATGCCTCGGCCTCCGCCCCGGCCACCGCGGCCCGCGCCCCTGCCGCCGCGGCCGCCGCCGCGCCCGCGCCCCGAGCCTTCGCCCCGCTCGCCGCGCTCGCCTTCGCCGCGTCCTGCACAAACACATACATCATTTATAACAATAAAAAAATATTAGTATTTACGCTCTAATGTAGTATAACTTTTGAATTTTTCACACATTCATGGAGAGTTCACACAGAAATTATTTTAATTCCACATCAAACTAACATACAGAATATTTAAATGAATCATTCATTTTTAGTACTTGTCTTGAGTGAATCCTCACCCAATACAAGTATTTGTACATTCGTGTCTTCTGATCTGACTGATGATGATATACCTCAGCTAAAGTTGCTAAATATGTCAACAAATTTTGACCTACTAAACCGTGAAGACATTCCTATAATATTATAAAGGCACAAGGTTTTACGTGTGTGTGGGCGCTCCAATTTATCTCAGATTAATGCGGGTAAAACCGCGGCGCCGCTAATCATTGTGAAAAAAGTGAGTAACAACCACGTATGTACGTAACATGTGAACTTAAACATTTTCTTTATTTGGTATTTTAATATGAATATTAAAAGGTATACTAACTGGGGCGGGGCCCGGAGCGCTCGCGGGGCTCCCGCGGCGGCTCCACGTCTCCGTTGTTGGTCGCCGCCGGCTTCTTCTTCTTCTTCTCGCGCGTCTGCCACTCGCCCTGCAAACAAACACGTTCTTAGGAACTCATTTCATAAAACACTTTTTTCTTTTGCTTACTAGCAACTGAACTTTATTATTTATGTACAGAAACTTAGCGGCCGTATGACATTGAATTCAGTTCAGTTTCCTTATATAGTGTTGACTAAAGTGTGAAATAAATTGACGAATGGTACCTTAAAAGACAAGCACTGTAAAGGAAGTCATCTAAATTCTAGATAAGTCTTTTGATTACCGTTTCTCAATCGATTAGACCAATTGAAGGTTACTTATATTTGAGTTGAGAGAAAACTTGGTATGTTACATTCCAATAGATCTTTTCCATTTTATAGATCCCCATGTTACTTCTGGTGACCCGCAAGGTGTTTCTCAAATTCGAAACGTCAAATCCGCTCGGAAACGAAACGCCAATCGTAGAACTCCTTGTAACTTCTGTAATTGGTGGATGACTGTTATTGGTTAAAATAAGTCAATGTTGACGTCTTTGATTGGCGTTTCGTTTACGAGGGGAAACGATCCGAATTTGTGAAACAAACTGCTGGTGGTCTAATGTTAGACTGGCCGGTGTAAATACAAGTGTACTAACAGTGGCAGTGTGTTGTGTCTCGAGCAGCAGGTTGCAGGCGGCCACCACGTCGTTGTCGGAGTCGTGCAGCGCCGAGCACACCTCCTCCTCCGTGCGACACGTCATCTCCATCAGGTCCTGGACCTGTGCCGAGTACCACGTCACTTAAGCAAGCTGCATTACAATAACACATGTTCTTCTAACCAGGGGTGTTATTATATGAAATATAGGATAAGAATTGAATACATATACAGGAATGGTTATGTAGCGCTATTATTATACGGGATCAAATATGAACTTATTTAGAATCATATGCCGGATTATGTGTTGGTTACGATTACGAAGCTCTCTAACATCCCTGCTCTTAAAAAGAGGTTCTTAACATGGCTACTTCTACAGTGTGAAGAACGTTTTTTTACATTTTGGAGACCCATGTTTGACTACAACCTGACACCTATTTAAACGTAAATAGGTGTCATTTGAAGATTTGATCATTGTATTGTTATTTTTTTCCACAAATATCATACTTTAATTCAACTCACTGTTAGGTAGTTGTCCTATATTCAACATCAGTATACTGTCTGTTTTGTTATTCATTAGAAAACACAAGTTTGTCAAATGCATGTTACTATGTTTAGAAAAAGTTATACAAAGGGAAACTAAGTACTGGTTCCCATAGTGAATGATATTATTTTCCCACATTCACAATACAATCACACATAATAATACTAACTTCATAGCATGCTTTAAACTACTAGGGTAAGGTGGGGAAATGGCGGTCACTTAAATGAAAAACGACATAATTCTTTAATTAATGAGCTTTGCGCAAAAGTAATTAAACTGTCATATAGCTAATTTAGTACACTTTATGATTAATATGTTATAAATAACCCAGCTATAAGTAGTTTAATTATTTTTATACATTTTTAAATCCTTACATTGACTGGTATTACCCGCACTTTGCGGGCAATGGCAATCACCATGCGGGGTAATAACAGTCGCTCAAAATCAGTAAAGCTTTGCATTTTTTTTAAATGATAATGACTTAAAATCAGTAAAATAATATTTTAAATGTACCTAACAATGTTTTTATTACAAAAATGAACCAAAGATTATCCAAATAAAAAAATTGACAAATAAAAAATCTTATTTAAAAAGCTACAAATCAAGGCGTTTTGTAACTTTATTCATACGCACACAAGAATCGCATTCGTATTTCTCAGGAGAATCAGCTCCGGAGCATTCTTTGTGTGCCCACTTTCCACAACCTCGACATCTGAACCAAATTTCATTTTTCCCAAATTCATTACAAATGCAACATATTTCTTGATCACTGTCATCTATACTTTCAAGGTTTTCTTCATCTGACGAGTCTGGGATTGACCTGATAGATTTCAGATTTTTCTTTTTCTTCTTAAAAGCCAGAACTTCTTCATCCGAAGAACAATATTCTGAATCGATCCTTGATTTCTTACTGGTCTTAAGTTGTCTTCGTTTGGTGGTGGTGTTCGTCTTTTTCTTGTCAGTTTTCTTGTTAATTTTCTTTTCAGTTGTCTTGTCAATCTTCTTGCTGTCTTTTGACAACTTCTCTGTTAATAGGAAGATTCTTCTTGATTCTTTCTTGTAAAGTACTGAAGGGTATCATGAATATCTTGGAAGCTTTCCGTATAGAAACTCCATCACGCACAGCTCGTACAGCTTTTTCCAAGTCCTCTTTATTCCATTTTACTTTAGTTGTTGTTCTAGGTCTGTTCCGCGGCATCTACGTAACAAAAATAACCAATCATTGGCCACTATTTTCAAATAAATGTTTAATAAAATCGTTCTAAACTTGTGGTAAATTAGCCTTATATTTTCATATGAGGTAATGCCGGTCGGTGACTGCCATTACCCACTTCGAGTAACTGGCATTACCCCAAAACAAAAGAAATGTTTTCTTTGACATTCACAAAAAATCTAAATAAGCTATCAAAAATCAAACCGGCCCATCAAAAGTGATAACAAATTGTTGTAATTGGTGATAAAAGCTAATCAAGCTGTAAATAATATACTTAAGCTTACCTTTGATTGAAAATTCCAATTTTTAACAACAAAACACTCCGAAACATGAACGACGCACTGCCATACTGACGTGCAATGCAAGATGGCCGCGGCCATGTAAATTAGTTGTCCTCAGTGAAGACTAGATGGCAGCATATGTATCAATTTTTAAATAATTCAGGAACTTAGTATTCCACAGTGACCGGCATTTCCCGCTGACCGGCATTCCCCCACCTTACCCTACTACTAAAACAACATAATTACGAATAGCAAAGCACTAATATAACAAACTCAGGCACATTGGAAGTTTTCAATGTTGGAGTCTGAAAAACAATAGATGGCATTTTTGTAATATAAAAAAGTTTTTGGAAATCCATGTGAGCATACTTACTGTGTTCAAATAAAATATAATTACTTGCTTGTTTCTTTTTTAAAAGCTGTTAAAATTGAAATGCATTTGTTAAAACTTGTAAAAAACTGTATAATATTTATTTATACGTAGGTATTGCACACCCATCTTCCAACATGCCTGAGACTGTCTCTACTGCAACTGATTAGTATAGCAGTCTACGTACAACACCACCAAGTTAGTACGGAGTCAAGTTACCATTTTTACCATTTTTCTGACGTCTGCCGAGTCGTCTGCCTTGCGGTCGATCATGTTTGCCATCCGGAGCTGTTCTGTTGTGGCCTGCACACACATACAACATTATTATTATTAACTAGTGGCATTCATTAAATAAAATGTAGCTTATGTCACCCATCACATACTTAGAACCTACATACTAAAAATCATGATGATCTTTAGTCCCCCCCCCCTGTATGATGCACACACAGACATGGAAACTAAAAACTGCTGAAATTAGTGCTGTTATTGATTCAAAATATACCCAAACAATTTTTAAATGGTAATAAACAATGTCTGCTATGTACATATTTTTGACCCACTTTATCTTTTGGAATGGTAGGTTACTTTCTGGTACCAACTAGTTACTGACCACCCTCATATGTAATATCTGTCGCCACAAGCATAACAATTTGTTCCCATCACCTTACATGAGAGTCAGTTACAATTCTGTACAGGTGTGCATTCTGTAGGTGACTTGGTGGCCAGATGTCTGACTTGAATAGTCAATAGTAGAGTAAAATAACTATAGCTGTATTTCTGTGTGAAATGTCCCAGAATATTTATTTAAGTAATATTTCATAAATAACTTGAAACTGATACCCAAATAGTTTCTTTTCCTGCCCACCATGCTAAATCAAACTGGAGGTAGGTTGTATCCAAATGCTAACCTAATAAATCCTTTCATTAAACATTCTGATATGGTTTACTGGCAGATATGAGTGGGCACAGTTAAGTGGGAGTAAGCAGTTAGTTACAATGTATGATGTTTATTTGTCTGATAATAACTTGAGGAAGCACTAAGTGTTATTTATCTTATCACCATATTCTATACAACTAATAGGTATGTTACTGTATAATAATTATGTATATTATGAATGTGTGATGTGATGCTGATTGCTGACAACATATTTGGCAAAGTTAATGTAAATATTGTTCTTGAATTGGCAGTCAGTTTATTCTTGCATCTCATATTGAATATTTAGATAAGATATGTCACAGTTGGGCTTGAATAGCTGCTTTGTAATAGTTCTGGGAAATAAATATAACACAGTAGAAGATTGTTAGTTCAGCTCTCAAACAAATAGGTCAATCTTGTGGAGATCAGGTTACCAGTTGTTTTCTATTACCATACATTGTTGTCTTGGGAAGGACTGGTATAAGAATATGAATAAATGTACCTTATACCTGTACAATATTTTCAAAAGTTTTTGAGTCTGAATTGTAGAAAAACATAATATGAATTTACATCTAGCTAGCTGTTGGTCAGATAACAAGCAAAATAGTAAGTTCTAGTAATAGGTAGTATGAAAATCTAAATACCAAAGTTTACTACACTCTTATGATTTATCTAACTAACTTGTTAGCTGTACATTAGTTTAGCTCTTTTAAATTAATTATGAATAAAATTATAAATCTCTCTCTTATAAACAATAGATGAAATCCCTATTAGATAACATGTAGTACAGTACCTCCTAATATAATAGAGATGGCCTGCTAGGTACAATGAGATAGATAAGGGTGACAAGAGTTGACGCACCTGTGGTTTGACTTTCTCCTTGGGCTGTGGCTTGTCCTGGCGGGGCTTGTCGTGCCGCTCCTTGCCCTTCGCACCACCCTTGGTGGCGCGCGCACCCAAACTCATACTTACTCTATATGTATGATATATTTACAGCCTCTATTTACAAGTAGCTGGAACAACACAAACAGAGTTACAATTAATTTAAATGTTACACAAAATAAGAATTTGTCAAAATATGCTAGTTGTAAAGAAGTTAAAGGGTGACTGTGTACTGTAACTGGTGGAATGTAAACTAGAAACCAGATAAACGTTAAATAAATAAAAATAAACGTTATTATTATTATTATTTATTTGGTACACTTTGGTGTTCTCTCCACCATGGGAGGTACATGTTGCATGGGCCAGAGCCATGTGCTTCTTAAATCTAATAATTTTCTTATAAGTATCTTATATTTACAATATATCTATAGAGTTAAAAATTTTCGAACTATTCTACATGTGTTTAATATGACTGCTTTTTGAAGTTGTTTGTATTTTGAAGTTGGTAGGTCAAGTGTCTCAAGGCTCTTAAGTAGATTTTTGGGTATCACACCTGTGGTCGAAACTATTATAGGTACTGTTCTTGTGTTGTTAATGCGCCACTGTGTTTTTATTTCTATTGATAAGTCTGTGTATTTTGCTATCTTCTCTGTGTGTGAAGTTTGTAGGTTGTGGGTGTAGCAGATAGCTATGTCGATTAAGTATGCAGTCTTTTTGTTTTTATCTAACAGTGATGTCCGGTCTATTGAAGTGTATGGTCTTGTCGGTTATTATTGTCCTGTCCCAGTATATCCTGTAGTGTTGGTTTTCAAGAACGGAGTCTAGTTTGTATTTGTAGTAGGGCGTCATTTTATTTATGCGTTTGTATTTATGAGCAAGTAGTTGGTGGATGGTGGCCGCTACCTGGTCGTGTCTATGTTTGTAATCAGTCTGAACAATGGACTTGCATGCACCGGTGATATGTTGTATGGTTTCGGAGCTGCTACTACATCTTCTGCAAATGTCATTTGTAATGGGTCGATGTATAATGTGTCTTTGGTAGTTCCTGGTGTCAATAACTTGGTCTTGGCTTGCTATCATGAAAGCTTCGGTCTCAGGGAATAGATAGCCACTCTCCAGCCACGCGTTCGACGCTTCTTTGTCGACATGTGGTTGCTGAAGATCGTGGTAATGTCTACTGTGAAGTGACTTCCGCTCCCATGCTGCAATCTTTTCTTTAGGGTCGGTAATGCGTTCGTTTCTCTGTCCACTTGTATTGGATAGGTTCAGGGGTGTATATCGACTGTCAGACTGCTTGATGCAGTGGTGAATATGGTGACCGTTCTGAGAAAAACTTTCTGAGTGTGGTGATTTGTTTGTTGTGAAGGTTAACTATGTCTATTATGCCTCTGCCTCCCTGTTTTCTGGGTAGTGTCAGTCTCTGTACGCATGACCGTGGGTGGTGTTTCCGGTGTTTAGTCATAGATGTGCTGATATTGCGTTGTTATCCAGTGAGTTCAGTTTGAGTCCAGTTAATAATTCCAAATGTGTATGTTAAAACAGGGACTGAGTAGGAGTTAATGGCTTTGACAAGATTATTATTAGATATAGAATTGGCCACAGCTGTCTTACAACTAACTTACACACTTTTTATGGGTAAGTATATTAGACCAGTTTTAGACATCAGCAAACCAGTATTGGACTTATAGCGACACCCTTAACAATTAAAACCTAAAGAAGATGCCAGCAATTTCCTGGTGGAGGACATGTCAGTCATATTGAAATATCAAATTCCTACTTCAAATTCAAGTTATATTAATACCTACCTATGCATACCAAATCTAAAGTCAAATAAAAGATAAAGAATCTTTATTGATAATGTAAAGCTGTAACATAGGTATAAGTACTAATATCATAGAATATGCTACAAAAATTACAATATCTCGTCAAATTGAATTTATAACATTTGGTTTTAATAAAATTTTAGAAGTTACAATGTCAAGTTTTATTAATAACATAATGAAAATTTTTGTTATTAAAAACAAGTCAAACATAATAATAGGTATGTAATCATACAATATGTCACCTTAAATAAATCTTGGTACTGTCACTTTAGCTGTATAGGGGCTATATCTAAATATGTTTGCCTCTGTATCCCTTAGCATTGGCTACTTTATTAGGATAGTACTCAGGATAACTGAGCAGAAAACAGAGTGGTACAATACTCCACACTGCTCATCAAGACAGAGAGCAGATTTGGTTTTTTTAATATAACATGGGAACTATACCTAATTAGTATAAACACATGAGCTCAACAGAAGCACACACAAGAGGATTTTTATACATCAACTATGATATTATATTATAAAGGAATAATTATAAAATGACGAGATATAATGTTATTACCAATTTTTGTAACATTTAGTTCTTAAGTTGGAATTTCAATTTATCAATAAATTATTATCTACCTATCTATCTATCTATTTTCTAGCTAAGAATTTTATAAAACAAAGAGCAATTCAAAAGAGGCATATGCCTAGTAAACAAACAAAAACCAGAGCTCATGAACAACAAGCCTATACAACAAAAACCTCTCAAACAACATATGTAGCCAATCAAGTACCTAGAACATAAAAGTTGAATCTCAAACAATAAAATACCAACAATCTAACAATTATGACATCACATGTGTAATCATACCTACATGCTTTCTATACATAGATATAACACAACAAAGCATTGCTAAAAGAAAAGCCAGGTCAACAACCTGTGCATTAATCCAGCATATCTGTTTCACAAGGTCACTCCACAGAGGTTATTGCCACCTGGCTTTAACTTAATGACCTTGATCTAAGGAGGTGGACTTTGAATTATTTAGAGCTTTTTCTTTTTTTGTCAATGAATATGTTAGATGTTTTGAAAAGTATAGCTGCTGGTTTGCTGTATTTTGGAGTGAGTAGATTTTGATTTGAGTTTGTATTGAGACTGACAATATAACCTGTACTAATTTTAATGTAATAGTAAGATGGCACTTATGCAATGAACCCAATTATAATGGATATTGTATTGGATAAAAAAACATATGCAACTGATTGTCAAGAATGATAGAGAAAAGAAATAAATAAGAATATTTAAAAGCAGGTAGTTACTATTATTTTACTAAAATTTAGGCTAAAATGAAGGTAGATTAGTAGGTAAAAACTCATAAGTACTTAAAATTGCTTCTATTTACTATTATGATAATTGTCCTATATTGTATCAATAAAAATATGGTACCAGTGAGTGTACATGTTTGTGAAATATGTAATTACCTATTGTAACTGGTGGGGTAGCATGGTACAACAATAACAAACTCAGTTACCTAACCATCTGTGAGGTAAGTGTTATAGATTACTTAATAGTATAAACAATGAGAATGTATCAAAACTAGTAAGAACACTACTTGAACACAAGGAAAAAGAATATTTTTGTGGACCCTATAATAATAAATGTAGGCAGAATAAGCACTGCCAGAGCGGATTTCAAGAGATATAACTTGACAAGGACAACTAATTGAGACACAATCATAGATGATATTTATCAGTTACAATTACAATGATAATAAGTCATTAAATGGGGCATCACCTCTGAGGAAAGTAGAGATAGCTACTAAAGATAACAATATTATATGTGTGCATAATTCAAATCGCGCCAAGCCACTGTCGTAAACAAAACAGTTGGGCGTAACACCAAGGAAAATACGTCGCCGCTAATTCTCCACCTACAAAGTAGCACGGTTGCCTCGTGCGAACCAAAAGAAACGTCGCCACGAGCAATACTGAGGAAGTATTTGGGCAATTTCAGCAGAAATCCGGACAATGCATGAATCATTGAGCGCTGCAAGGGCACCGCGAGAGTCGGCGTTCGCCGGGGATGCTCGCCAGAATGCCGGAAAAAACCGGCCACGTTTCTCTCATACGCCATTGCGGCGGCTCACGTCATCGTATTCTAGGACGGCCGAGACGAACTCAACGAGCCTCCGGCACATGTGGGGGACGCCATTCTTGAAGCACCTTTCTTGGTATCAAACTGACAGTCTTTGTTGAAGAACTAACGCTTCACAACACCGATTAACACCTCAATTTTAAACACTTTTACACACTGAAATATCGAGACAGATTTCTTTACCTTATTTACTACGTTTTTAACCGAAAATTAACCGATTTCCCGAAAAAAATCCAATTTGCCCATACCTGAGAATGCGCTCAAACGCAAGCTGGTCACGTGACTTCTTAGTGATGGGATATTACGAGTTTTTGTAATAAAATAACGGTTTGTGTGTAGAATCGAGTGGATTTTCCCGGAATAAAAATCACATTTCAATTATTTTATCTAATTATAACTAATTATGATAAAAAGTCCTAGCATCAGCGGGCTCCAAACTAATATTTTAAAAGTTATTCTGTGAATTTTGATAATCCCTCTCCTTATTTAATGAAATAGATAGAGTTTAATTTGTTAACAAACTTAAATTTTATTAATTATTGTCATAATGTCACATAATAAAGATGATGGATTAATTTCATTTATGTATATTCGATTAAATATATATTGGTAGAAAACGAAAATATTATGTCGTTCATTCGATTTTATTACAAGCAACACTAGTCAGATCAAGTCACAGATAACATTAAAATGCGTTCATGAATTAAATAAAAATAACATTTATGTAATCAATTTGTGATATAAAGAATAACTATGGAATTTCTATTGAGAAAAAAAACTAGACTTGATAGGTAAAGTATTTATTTAAAAAGGGTATATTTATGGACTCGCGTATATTTCAAATACTAGGTATCAAAAATATGTACAATTCGTTAAAATTTATGAACGCTTGTTCATGCATTTTCCATTTCCCGCTTATTTCAAGTCAAAAATTATGAATGAAATTATTTATCGGGTTTTACGAATTTGCTTCGTTTTTATAAGTGAGAATTTTATTTTATTCCCCTGATCCATTAGTAATGTCGCTACTTGAAGATGTTTTCCTGGCAGATGAGGCTGGTGAAGCTCAGGAGTTGGAGCGAATTATCGAAGGAGATGAATATGACGAGCGACCGCCGCCTGATAGTGATAATAACAGCGAGAAAGAAGACGAAGCAGGTATTACATGCACACTATACATACAATCAAGTTATAATGGGATCCAGTGTCATTTAGTATCTTAATTACACAATGGCATAACCTGTAAAACATGGCATAGAAAAGTAGGTACTAAATACCAAGGAATTTACTGATAATTTACAAAACAATAGTTTATTTTCACTGATATCTTGTCAAAATTCCTGCTCTGGTTATACTTACTGATACTCCATTTTCAGAGGAAGACAAAAGACATGTAGACCCTCCCTCGGCTAAGCCAAAGCGTGTAGTAAAGAATCCTCGAGTGATACTCAATCCTGCTCGTCTCACAGGCCCCAGGGGCATACAAATCATCCCTGAACATTATAAAGATTTTAAATTCAAAGGTAAAGTTTAGTGTATTGTATCAATAATATCATTGTATTGTAAGTATTCATTTGTTCAACAAAGTTTGAACTTATATGAAACTAATTTACTGCTAAGACATGTACTATTATATATTTATGTAATATTATTAGATATCTTCTAAGCTTGATGTGTTTCTGTTATTTCCCATTGATAGGTAAGGGCCATGAGAAAGAAGACCTGGATTTAGTGCTAAAGAAACTTGAGCACTGGGCATACAGGTTGTACCCTAAGTTTGAGTTTAAAGACTGCTTGAAGAAAATGGAAACTTTGGGCAGTAAAAGACCTGTTATGGTAATAATTTATTGAGTTTATGTTTAAATTTAAGTAAGAAAGAAACTTGCCTACTATTATTCTTTTTATGAGATCCTATCCTATTATAACTCAACGTTGAAATTTGAAGTCTTGCTTGAAAATCCTGATTTTGTATACCATAAGATTTTGTTTGCTATTTATTTATTGTGCCTTTCTAATGGCTGAATCTTATGCTTTTCTTATGAAGAGTTTGTAAGTAAGCAGAAAATTTGTCTATATTTATTTTTTGTATACATACTAACATAGCTTCGGAAGTCTAAAAATGATATAGTTCAATTATTTTCAAGGTGCATCTTACAAAAATCCGCACAGACCAGTTCATGTCAGAAGACACGGTGGTGCAGAAAGACTCCAGTGATGAGGAGACAGAGGCAGCACCTCCGGCACCGGAGGAGGATGAGTTTGACCGGCTCCTGCAGCAGCAGATAGAGCTGGCCAGAACTCCTGGACCTGGCTCTGCTAGGAAAGGACCACCAGGGCTGGCCACTCCCAGAGTGGATAAGTGAGTATTATATTATTTTTTTAATATCAAGAATTTTCTTTATGGATGATGGATGAGTAATGTATGGTCCTTGATTTTGCTAAGCTGTATGCTTGTTCATTTATTAATTTACAATATGTGTAACATTACTAGTACTATGTGTGAATTAGAAAATACAGTACAGAAACAAAATCTTAAACAATTACATTGATGTTTTAGGATGCAGATTAATCATACTTCAACTTTATTCCAGGTCCCTGATGATGCCAAAAGCAACATCCTCTCCATCAATCAGTGAAGAACAGAAGCAGAGAATGCTCCGGAACAGGCAGCTGGCTGAGGAGAGAAGACTGGCTCGACTCAAACTTAATAACTCAGGAAGCAATGCCAGTTTACTTGAAAATTCAACTAATAATATTCCAGGAAAAACATTAAACAATGATGTGTCAGCGAACAACACTTCTCGTGATACAGATATGTTTAATACTGACTTAAAAACAAACCTCAAAGATAATCATAATACGAAAACTAGTTCCACAGTAATGGAAGATATGGAAGAAACTATTGCTAAAGCAAAAACAAACAGATCCAATGTTATAGATAGTTCAGATGATGATGATGATGGTTTAGTTATAAATGAAGCTGTGACAGTAGATGTACACTCTAGTAGAAATTATGACAAATACAATGAAAGTGATAAAGAAACTTCTTCAGATAAAATTCGAGATACTGAAAAAAGTGATGAGATATTTGAAAATGTGAAGGTAGTCTCTAATGAAGAATTAACAGATACTGCTGAAAATGTAACAGAAATTATTGATGATAATGTTCAACGTAATGTAGAAGATAATCCTGACATAGAAATGAATGATATAGACATAGTAAAGGAATCAATCAGTCAGGATAGTATTAGCAACATGATATCTGACAAGGATCACGTAAATACTGAGAAATACCAAAATGATCATCAAAGCAAAAGCCAAAATGAAGTAAATGCAGAAACTCAAGAATGTATTGATACAGATCCAACAAAGCAAACCAGTGGAAATGCAGTTGTAAGAGATGTAAGCATAGATAACACTGAAACAAATAAAGCAGACGAAGAAATTAATGAAGTAGCAATGGAAGACATCATGGATGTAGATTTTAGTGATGATTTTTAATAAATTATTGTACAATAGTATTTTCTTTTATTTTATTTGTAGAGTACTAGCAGCGCTTCACGTTCCCCGTACTCATATAGACTTGTGTAAATCTAGTCTTTACATTATTTCCACAGCAAATGTTATCTAAATCTGAGCTTTGGCGATGTAGAAACTACAAAACAAACGCATACTGCCAAGCTTCCGCGAAGACGAGAAGGCTCCATTTATGTACTTATGATGAAATGTGTATAAAATAAAAAATAAAAGTCCTTTATTTCAGGCTTGTACTCATAAATTTAAACTTAAATTAATACACTGTATAGGGGTACTGTATGGTCTACTGGACTATATTGTTATGTAAGTAGGTAGGTAGGTATAAAACTAAATATGTACAAATAAAACCAAAATATGCACCTTTTAAAATTTATTACACTATATATAGGGGTGTGAACAAAATACTTATCACAGTATGCATTTACCATTATATCCAATCCACTACACAATATCAATAAATTAAACAATGCTACTATGTTTTTAGAAATGCGCGAATCTTTGTAAGAATTTGTAGTCTAAGCTCATTTAAAGAATAAACAAAAAACAAGCATTTTTTTACCAGGTTTCTAAAAATAATGCTATTTTTTAGATCGCTGATTTTATCGTAGCTAAGAAAACTTAACCTTTTACAAACACTTTAACTCCAATATTGAGTATCCAACCGATAACAATTACAATAATTATAATCTACTATAGCCGAAAAATAATGATAATCTGTACCTTCATCATATACTTTTCTCCATTACAAACTAGTGCACGACAAATTGCACGAATATGTATAGTTTCTAATGAGTAACGCGGATTTAATTTTATAGGTTCAATTTCAAATATATGTTTGAAAAGACCATTAGAATTACAACCAATATGACAAGTCTATTTTGTCAGCATACCAGTTGAGTCCATACTACTCCCACATTTATTTTAAATTTTCCTGTAACCTATTTTTCTTTTCATAATATAAAATCTGTCAAAATAGACTTGCTCTATTGTACTAACATGTTAGCAGTATTTGTTACGAGTGATTTGACTAAGCTATCAAATATATATATACATATATTTATATGACTCGACAATAGTAATGCAAATGAATGAATATAGACTTGCTACATAAAGTATGTATAGGTATGTACATAATATTTTACAACGAGTAAATAACAGTTATGATATTCAACATGTCGTTCTCAGGTGGTATTATCAAATGTGCCATTATTAGATTACAAGTCTCCAAATGTTACCATCTCTTTCTCCCAAACGAGGTTGGAAAGAGATACAGATAGTTTTAGACATGTGTAGTTAGTAAGTAACACATCAGAATTACATTTATTGAGTGATTTTCAAGTTGAATATCATTGTATGATCATGTTGGTTGTACACATTTACATACAGACAATAATATTTTTTCATCTGAAGTAAATCAGATAAAAAGTACTGAATGCTCTAAGAATGCACAACCACCATACAGTTTTTATGTATACCTATTTCACCTTTAATATGTTTTAAAACAGCACAAAACCTAACCCTATCCTAAGATTTAACTAAAAGAAATAAGTTATTTACAAATAGTATTTGGTTTTATATTCAGTACCTACAAAAAAATTGATTTCGTTAATTTAGAGTTTTCTATTGCCGAAATGCAATAGAAAGAGATACCTATATAAATATTTATCACTGGTGTCTATGACTGACATAAACCTGGCTCCACCAAGGACCAGTTAATAAGCTATGTTTTTAAATGTATCAATGTAAGAAAGTAAGCAGACACTATCAACTAATTACTCTTTTAATCACGTTTATAACTAAGACTGTCAGTTAACCTTAATTTTAACAATTCAATACCACCTTATTACAATGCAGTAAAGTCTACAATTGTGAATTATACAAAAAGCCAATTAGGTTTCAGTGGCAAGTAGGTATCATTTCATCACAAAAAGCCAGTAAACAACTTAGATTTACAAAAAGCTATGTTTAAACTAGTATTTTTTTCGCGTCAGCATAACAACAGTTCATTTATCGAAGAAAATAGTTAATTTACAATATATGTATAAAACGAAACTTTTTACAATATGTATTAGAATAACTTTGCGACAAGAACAAAAAATATCCCGTTTAGGAAGAGTTAGCCACAAATATATTATGTACATACAAATTTTCATCAAGTGTTTCGATATTGTTCCATGACACTGTCTCCTTCATACAGTTAGAACATACCACGAGCGAAAAAGAGATGCCATTATTTTATCACTTTCTCACTGTAGTATGAATAACATAATGTGGTGGTCTCAATATATTTGTGTTCATTTCCTCAATAAGAATTTAATTTTAATTTACGTAAGATCACTGTCACATATCGACAACACGGATGATATTGTAACCCCAATGTATTTGTATTTGTTTTTGTCAATTTATAGTCAATAAATGGTACTTTTAGGTGCTGGGATTAAACTCGATTTTACCTTAAGTTTTTGAGAACATTGCTGATTCTATATAAGATTATAATTGTATGTACATATTGAATTTCGTTGAACACATAGAATGTACATATTGTACATGCATATACACAAAATTTACCACCCATGCATGGAATGAAAACGGAATTAGATAATACAATTTAATAAATATTGAAAATTAATTAATATCAAAAATGACTTAAAAATACAGAAAACTTATACAAAACAGATATTTACAAAAAGTTCAGCACACCGTCCATGTTGTCGCTGTGCGGCAGGGAACCCATTTTGTACATATTTCGTACGTACTCAAAAGTTTTGCATCAGCTGGTAGTCAAGCTTTGAATATAGTCAAAGTAGTCAAGAGATGTCATTTTTAATCGATTTCAATAAAAGGAGGTCATCAAGTCTTCTGAAAGTTTTTTGTCATAATAGGCACAGCTATATTTTTTCCAAATACAATTTTTATTGTATCAATTGTTGAATTATGTACCTTTAAGATAAAAAAAAATGTATTACTAGTGCATATTACTTATAGGGAAGTCATTGAAAACACCTCTTTCAATGTGTCGTCGGTTTCACTACTTTAACTAGGTATATTTTTATCATATACTCTGTTTTTGAGAAATTGATATTCGCAGTGCATAGCTTTTTTTCCATCTAACTACAGTTATTAATTGCATCTAAATCTGTTCAGACAAACATTAAAAATGTTTGTATAGAAATATATTTTTTCTCAATTTCGTCATACAAATCGGCAATTTCATAGGTAAAGACCTAATATTTATGTACCTACTTTTAAAAAATAAACACTGATGCCTTCAAGAAAAAAAAAATCCAAATTGACAAAAACAAACCCCTATTTATCTGAAGTCACTAATCATTGTATTATCACTGTTAGGTATAACGCCACGTTGCAACAATCACTGGTTCACGTCAGGTATTAGCGACGCAAAGAACGAGGTGAATATCATCCAGGTAACAGCGAGTAGAGAAGGTTGGTTGTCTTCTACAACCGGTGGCGGGTTCTCGGCGGGTTGTTGGTTGTCGCCCGGTTGCTGGTTCTCAGCCGGTAGCGGGTTCTCGACGGGGTTGTTGTTGTTGTTCCGGTTGTTTAGGTTCAACTCGCGGAAGAAACCGATTTGATGTCTGAAATGAAACATAGCATCTATAAGTTGATTGCAAATATTGCTGTTCAGCAGCTTGTGACCTATCTTATAGGACTCTGATGTGATATAACGATCAAGGTAGGTACAGTAGCAAATAGCTCCAGATATCTGTGGCAGTTAAGCTGTATCACAATAAATTAATCTGAGGATTCGTAAAATCCTATGTGACCAACCAAGATAGATGTCATTTTATGGCAGATTGTGATCATCTAGTGGCACGGCAGTTCCCCCGCCAAGTCGAGCGCGAAGCAACACTGCCGTACCATTCTTTACTGGAACCATTGCAACGCATTTTCAAGCCCCTATTTGAGAACCTCTGGATGGGACTAAAACGCTGAAATTTTCGTCATCTGGTAGGTAAGCAATATGAACAAATTTGAAATCCAAAATTTCAAGGCGGTATATCATTTAGTTTCGAAGCTAAGGGAAAGCAAAGTATCGCATTTATGACACTAACTTGTTAAATAATTAACAACAAATCAATCACATTACAATTTTATTATAAAATACTCAATACTTTTCTTCATTTTTACAATATTTTTCCGCCTTATGCATTTCGTCTCCCTTCCCAATCTCTATCTTTTTTTTCGGTGTTGCCACCTTACAAAATTACAGTTAACGTTGCCAGTATAAATACTTTTCACAATATTTATTTAATCAAATGTGATTAAGAATAATTAAAGGAGACTAAAATAAATAATAATAATAAGTAATAGACAAATATTTCCATAATGCTAACAAACTCAAAACGAACTAGTATTTCCCATAAACTCAGAGAGCTGAAATTTGGTACAGAGTTAAGGTTTAAAGGCCACATAAAGGGAAAACCATAAAAACTAGGATAATCGAAGATCTGGAGTACCTGGTGACCTTGATTAGAAAACACCACAGCCCGACCAAACTATTAGAGATATCGACATAACATACCGCCATTACAAAAAATATTCAACATGGTGGGCCGCTACATTTGATGTCGAAAATCGAAGGTCAGAATTATCTGATGAAGAACCCTCAGCTGTGTTAGAGATATGGGAATGCCCCCTTCTACATTGGTACATAAAAAAATCGACTGTCATTGCAAAAATCCAGCGTAGTGAGACACATCTTCTATAAATTTCTATAAATAAATCAATAAGCCTACGTCTTTACAAAAAGAAGTGAAATCCCACCAAAAATATTCTGTAAAAAACTCAAGTCTCGATGGAGCTGCTTGTTTATCTCTAAAAAGTAATTAAATCTAGACAAGGTCGTGCCAAGTCTAGGTTTCGTTACTGCGATTTCTTTATTATTATAGTTAATGTTGTGTGACTTGGCCGTTGACTTGTACCCATTAACGTATAAAGAATGTTTAACGGCCAGTCATATAACAATATAGCTATAAAAAAAAGAAATTGTAGTAAAAACCTTAGACTTGGCACGACAATGTCTAGATTTAATTACTTTTTATAGATAAACTGACCAGCAATGATTGAGTAGAGACGTGGTCGTGCCAGTCCCTCGTGTATCACTGTGCAGTACTTACAGGTAGCCAGCCACCACCAGCACCAGCACCAGCAGCAGCCTCGCTCCACTCCCGTACAGGTACACGAGCGAGGACAGCACACACAGCCTGGAGGCTGCGTAGATATGGTCGAGCCAGTCCCTCGTGTATCACTGTGCAGTACTTACAGGTAGCCAGCCACCACCAGCACCAGCACCAGCAGCAACCTCGCTCCACTCCCGTACAGGTACACGAGCGAGGACAGCACACACAGCCTGGAAGCTGCGTAGATGTGGTCGAGCCAGTCCCTCGTGTATCACTGTGCAGTACTTACAGGTAGCCAGCCACCACCAGCACCAGCACCAGCAGCAACCTCGCTCCACTCCCGTACAGGTACACGAGCGAGGACAGCACACACAGCCTGGAGGCTGCGTAGATGTGGTCGAGCCAGTCCCTCGTGTATCACTGTGCAGTACTTACAGGTAGCCAGCCACCACCAGCACCAGCACCAGCAGCGGCCTCGCTCCACTCCCGTACATGTACACGAGCGAGGACAGCACACACAGCCTGGAGGCTGCGTAGATGTGGTCGAGCCAGTCCCTCGTGTATCACTGTGCAGTACTTACAGGTAGCCAGCCACCACCAGCACTAGCACCAGCAGCAACCTCGCTTCACTCCCGTACAGGTACACGAGCGAGGACAGCACACAGAGCCTGGAGGCTGCGTAGATGTGGTCGAGCCAGTCCCTCGTGTATCACTGTGCAGTACTTACAGGTAGCCAGCCACCACCAGCACCAGCACCAGCAGCAACCTCGCTCCACTCCCGTACATGTACACGAGCGAGGACAGCACACACAGCCTGGAGGCTGCGTAGATGTGGTCGAGCCAGTCCCTCGTGTATCACTGTGCAGTACTTACAGGTAGCCAGCCACCACCAGCACCAGCACCAGCAGCAGCCTCGCTCCACTCCCGTACATGTACACGAGCGAGGACAGCACACACAGCCTGGAGGCTGCGTAGATGTGGTCGAGCCAGTCCCTCGTGTATCACTGTGCAGTACTTACAGGTAGCCAGCCACCACCAGCACTAGCACCAGCAGCAACCTCGCTCCACTCCCGTACAGGTACACGAGCGAGGACAGCACACACAGCCTGGAGGCTGCGTAGATGTGGTCGAGCCAGTCCCTCGTGTATCACTGTGCAGTACTTACAGGTAGCCAGCCACCACCAGCACCAGCAGCAACCTCGCTCCACTCCCGTACAGGTACACGAGCGAGGACAGCACACACAGCCTGGAGGCTGCGTAGATGTGGTCGAGCCAGTCCCTCGTGTATCACTGTGCAGTACTTACAGGTAGCCAGCCACCACCAGCACTAGCACCAGCAGCAACCTCGCTCCACTCCCGTACAGGTACACGAGCGAGGACAGCACACACAGCCTGGAGGCTGCGTAGATGTGGTCGAGCCAGTCCCTCGTGTATCACTGTGCAGTACTTACAGGTAGCCAGCCACCACCAGCACCAGCACCAGCAGCAACCTCACTCCACTCCCGTACAGGTACACGAGCGAGGACAGCACACACAGCCTGGAGGCTGCGTAGATGTGGTCGAGCCAGTCCCTCGTGTATCACTGTGCAGTACTTACAGGTAGCCAGCCACCACCAGCACCAGCAGCAGCCTCGCTCCACTCCCGTACAGGTACACGTGCGAGGACAGCACACACAGCCTGGAGGCTGCGTAGATGTGGTCGAGCCAGTCCCTCGTGTATCACTGTGCAGTACTTACAGGTAGCCAGCCACCACCAGCACCAGCACCAGCTGCAACCTCGCTCCACTCCCGTACAGGTACACGAGCGAGGACAGCACACACAGCCTGGAGGCTGCGTAGATGTGGTCGAGCCAGTCCCTCGTGTATCACTGTGCAGTACTTACAGGTAGCCAGCCACCACCAGCACCAGCAGCAGCCTCGCTCCACTACCGTACATGTACATGAGCGAGGACAGCACACACAGCCTGGAGGCTGCGTAGATGTGGTCGAGCCAGTCCCTCGTGTATCACTGTGCAGTACTTACAGGTAGCCAGCCACCACCAGCACCAGCCTCGCTCCACTCCCGTACATGTACACGAGCGAGGACAGCACACACAGCCTGGAGGCTGCGTAGATGTGGTCGAGCCAGTCCCTCGTGTATCACTGTGCAGTACTTACAGGTAGCCAGCCACCACCAGCACCAGCACCAGCAGCAGCCTAGCTCCACTCCCGTACATGTACACGAGTGAGGACAGCACACACAGCCTGGAGGCTGCGTAGATGTGGTCGAGCCAGTCCCTCGTGTATCACTGTGCAGTACTTACAGGTAGCCAGCCACCACCAGCATCAACCTCGCTCCACTCCCGTACAGGTACACGAGCGAGGACAGCACACACAGCCTGGAGGCTGCGTAGATGTGGTCGAGCCAGTCCCTCGTGTATCACTGTGCAGTACTTACAGGTAGCCAGCCACCACCAGCACCAGCACCAGCAGCAACCTCGCTCCACTCCCGTACAGGTACACGAGCGAGGACAGCACACACAGCCTGGAGGCTGCGTAGATGTGGTCGAGCCAGTCCCTCGTGTATCACTGTGCAGTACTTACAGGTAGCCAGCCACCACCAGCACCAGCACCAGCAGCAACCTCACTCCACTCCCGTACAGGTACACGAGCGAGGACAGCACACACAGCCTGGAGGCTGCGTAGATGTGGTCGAGCCAGTCCCTCGTGTATCACTGTGCAGTACTTACAGGTAGCCAGCCACCACCAGCACCAGCACCAGCAGCAGCCTCGCTCCACTCCCGTACATGTACATGAGCGAGGACAGTACACACAGCCTGGAGGCTGCGTAGATGTGGTCGAGCCAGTCCCTCGTGTATCACTGTGCAGTACTTACAGGTAGCCAGCCGCCACCAGCACCAGCACCAGCAGCAGCCTCGCTCCACTCCCGTACATGTACATGAGCGAGGACAGCACACACAGCCTGGAGGCTGCGTAGATGTGGTCGAGCCAGTCCCTCGTGTATCACTGTGCAGTACTTACAGGTAGCCAGCCACCACCAGCACCAGCACCAGCAGCAACCTCGCTCCACTCCCGTACATGTACATGAGCGAGGACAGCACACACAGCCTGGAGGCTGCGTAGATGTGGTCGAGCCAGTCCCTCGTGTATCACTGTGCAGTACTTACAGGTAGCCAGCCACCACCAGCACCAGCAGCAGCCTCGCTCCACTCCCGTACATGTACATGAGCGAGGACAGTACACACAGCCTGTAGGCTGCGTAGATGTGGTCGAGCCAGTCCCTCGTGTATCACTGTGCAGTACTTACAGGTAGCCAGCCACCACCAGCACCAGCCTCGCTCCACTCCCGTACATGTACACGAGCGAGGACAGCACACACAGCCTGGAGGCTGCGTAGATGTGATCGAGCCAGTCCCTCGTGTATCACTGTGCAGTACTTACAGGTAGCCAGCCACCACCAACACCAGCACCAGCAGCAGCCTCGCTCCACTCCCGTACAGGTACACGAGCGAGGACAGCACACACAGCCTGGAGGCTGCGTAGATGTGGTCGAGCCAGTCCATCGTGTATCACTGTGCAGTACTTACAGGTAGCCAGCCACCACCAGCACCAGCACCAGCAGCAACCTCACTCCACTCCCGTACATGTACATGAGCGAGGACAGCACACACAGCCTGGAGGCTGCGTAGATGTGGTCGAGCCAGTCCCTCGTGTATCACTGTGCAGTACTTACAGGTAGCCAGCCACCACCAGCACCAGCAGCAGCCTCGCTCCACTCCCGTACATGTACATGAGCGAAGACAGTACACACAGCCTGGAGGCTGCGTAGATGTGGTCGAGCCAGTCCCTCGTGTATCACTGTGCAGTACTTACAGGTAGCCAGCCACCACCAGCACCAGCACCAGCAGCAGCCTCGCTCCACTCCCGTACATGTACACGAGCGAGGACAGCACACACAGCCTGGAGGCTGCGTAGATGTGATCGAGCCAGTCCCTCGTGTATCACTGTGCAGTACTTACAGGTAGCCAGCCACCACCAGCACCAGCACCAGCAGCAACCTCGCTCCACTCCCGTACAGGTACACGAGCGAGGACAGCACACACAGCCTGGAGGCTGCGTAGATGTGGTCGAGCCAGTCCCTCGTGTATCACTGTGCAGTACTTACAGGTAGCCAGCCACCACCAGCACCAGCACCAGCAGCAACCTCGCTCCACTCCCGTACAGGTACACGAGCGAGGACAGCACACACAGCCTGGAGGCTGCGTAGATGTGGTCGAGCCAGTCCCTCGTGTATCACTGTGCAGTACTTACAGGTAGCCAGCCACCACCAGCACCAGCAGCAGCCTCGCTCCACTACCGTACATGTACATGAGCGAGGACAGCACACACAGCCTGGAGGCTGCGTAGATGTGGTCGAGCCAGTCCCTCGTGTATCACTGTGCAGTACTTACAGGTAGCCAGCCACCACCAGCACCAGCAGCAGCCTCGCTCCACTCCCGTACAGGTACACGAGCGAGGACAGCACACACAGCCTGGAGGCTGCGTAGATGTGATCGAGCCAGTCCCTCGTGTATCACTGTGCAGTACTTACAGGTAGCCAGCCACCACCAGCACCAGCACCAGCAGCAGCCTCGCTCCACTCCCGTACAGGTACACGAGCGAGGACAGCACACACAGCCTGGAGGCTGCGTAGATGTGGTCGAGCCAGTCCCTCGTGTATCACTGTGCAGTACTTACAGGTAGCCAGCCACCACCAGCACTAGCACCAGCAGCAACCTCGCTCCACTCCCGTACAGGTACACGAGCGAGGACAGCACACACAGCCTGGAGGCTGCGTAGATGTGGTCGAGCCAGTCCCTCGTGTATCACTGTGCAGTACTTACAGGTAGCCAGCCACCACCAGCACCAGCAGCAACCTCGCTCCACTCCCGTACAGGTACACGAGCGAGGACAGCACACACAGCCTGGAGGCTGCGTAGATGTGGTCGAGCCAGTCCCTCGTGTATCACTGTGCAGTACTTACAGGTAGCCAGCCACCACCAGCACTAGCACCAGCAGCAACCTCGCTCCACTCCCGTACAGGTACACGAGCGAGGACAGCACACACAGCCTGGAGGCTGCGTAGATGTGGTCGAGCCAGTCCCTCGTGTATCACTGTGCAGTACTTACAGGTAGCCAGCCACCACCAGCACCAGCAGCAACCTCGCTCCACTCCCGTACAGGTACACGAGCGAGGACAGCACACACAGCCTGGAGGCTGCGTAGATGTGGTCGAGCCAGTCCCTCGTGTATCACTGTGCAGTACTTACAGGTAGCCAGCCACCACCAGCACCAGCAGCAGCCTCGCTCCACTCCCGTACAGGTACACGAGCGAGGACAGCACACACAGCCTGGAGGCTGCGTAGATGTGGTCGAGCCAGTCCCTCGTGTATCACTGTGCAGTACTTACAGGTAGCCAGCCACCACCAGCACCAGCACCAGCAGCAACCTCGCTCCACTCCCGTACAGGTACACGAGCGAGGACAGCACACACAGCCTGGAGGCTGCGTAGATGTGGTCGAGCCAGTCCCTCGTGTATCACTGTGCAGTACTTACAGGTAGCCAGCCACCACCAGCACCAGCAGCAGCCTCGCTCCACTACCGTACATGTACATGAGCGAGGACAGCACACACAGCCTGGAGGCTGCGTAGATGTGGTCGAGCCAGTCCCTCGTGTATCACTGTGCAGTACTTACAGGTAGCCAGCCACCACCAGCACCAGCCTCGCTCCACTCCCGTACATGTACACGAGCGAGGACAGCACACACAGCCTGGAGGCTGCGTAGATGTGGTCGAGCCAGTCCCTCGTGTATCACTGTGCAGTACTTACAGGTAGCCAGCCACCACCAGCACCAGCACCAGCAGCAGCCTCGCTCCACTCCCGTACATGTACACGAGTGAGGACAGCACACACAGCCTGGAGGCTGCGTAGATGTGGTAGAGCCAGTCCCTCGTGTATCACTGTGCAGTACTTACAGGTAGCCAGCCACCACCAGCATCAACCTCGCTCCACTCCCGTACAGGTACACGAGCGAGGACAGCACACACAGCCTGGAGGCTGCGTAGATGTGGTCGAGCCAGTCCCTCGTGTATCACTGTGCAGTACTTACAGGTAGCCAGCCACCACCAGCACCAGCACCAGCAGCAACCTCGCTCCACTCCCGTACAGGTACACGAGCGAGGACAGCACACACAGCCTGGAGGCTGCGTAGATGTGGTCGAGCCAGTCCCTCGTGTATCACTGTGCAGTACTTACAGGTAGCCAGCCACCACCAGCACCAGCACCAGCAGCAACCTCACTCCACTCCCGTACAGGTACACGAGCGAGGACAGCACACACAGCCTGGAGGCTGCGTAGATGTGGTCGAGCCAGTCCCTCGTGTATCACTGTGCAGTACTTACAGGTAGCCAGCCACCACCAGCACCAGCACCAGCAGCAGCCTCGCTCCACTCCCGTACATGTACATGAGCGAGGACAGTACACACAGCCTGGAGGCTGCGTAGATGTGGTCGAGCCAGTCCCTCGTGTATCACTGTGCAGTACTTACAGGTAGCCAGCCGCCACCAGCACCAGCACCAGCAGCAGCCTCGCTCCACTCCCGTACATGTACATGAGCGAGGACAGCACACACAGCCTGGAGGCTGCGTAGATGTGGTCGAGCCAGTCCCTCGTGTATCACTGTGCAGTACTTACAGGTAGCCAGCCACCACCAGCACCAGCAGCAGCCTCGCTCCACTCCCGTACATGTACATGAGCGAGGACAGTACACACAGCCTGGAGGCTGCGTAGATGTGGTCGAGCCAGTCCCTCGTGTATCACTGTGCAGTACTTACAGGTAGCCAGCCACCACCAGCACCAGCACCAGCAGCAGCCTCGCTCCACTCCCGTACATGTACACGAGCGAGGACAGCACACACAGCCTGGAGGCTGCGTAGATGTGATCGAGCCAGTCCCTCGTGTATCACTGTGCAGTACTTACAGGTAGCCAGCCACCACCAGCACCAGCACCAGCAGCAACCTCGCTCCACTCCCGTACATGTACATGAGCGAGGACAGCACACACAGCCTGGAGGCTGCGTAGATGTGGTCGAGCCAGTCCCTCGTGTATCACTGTGCAGTACTTACAGGTAGCCAGCCACCACCAGCACCAGCAGCAGCCTCGCTCCACTCCCGTACATGTACATGAGCGAGGACAGTACACACAGCCTGTAGGCTGCGTAGATGTGGTCGAGCCAGTCCCTCGTGTATCACTGTGCAGTACTTACAGGTAGCCAGCCACCACCAGCACCAGCACCAGCAGCAGCCTCGCTCCACTCCCGTACATGTACACGAGCGAGGACAGCACACACAGCCTGGAGGCTTCGTAGATGTGATCGAGCCAGTCCCTCGTGTATCACTGTGCAGTACTTACAGGTAGCCAGCCACCACCAACACCAGCACCAGCAGCAGCCTCGCTCCACTCCCGTACAGGTACACGAGCGAGGACAGCACACACAGCCTGGAGGCTGCGTAGATGTGGTCGAGCCAGTCCCTCGTGTATCACTGTGCAGTACTTACAGGTAGCCAGCCACCACCAGCACCAGCACCAGCAGCAACCTCACTCCACTCCCGTACATGTACATGAGCGAGGACAGCACACACAGTCTGGAGGCTGCGTAGATGTGGTCGAGCCAGTCCCTCGTGTATCACTGTGCAGTACTTACAGGTAGCCAGCCACCACCAGCACCAGCAGCAGCCTCGCTCCACTCCCGTACATGTACATGAGCGAGGACAGTACACACAGCCTGGAGGCTGCGTAGATGTGGTCGAGCCAGTCCCTCGTGTATCACTGTGCAGTACTTACAGGTAGCCAGCCACCACCAGCACCAGCACCAGCAGCAGCCTCGCTCCACTCCCGTACATGTACACGAGCGAGGACAGCACACACAGCCTGGAGGCTGCGTAGATGTGATCGAGCCAGTCCCTCGTGTATCACTGTGCAGTACTTACAGGTAGCCAGCCACCACCAGCACCAGCACCAGCAGCAACCTCGCTCCACTCCCGTACAGGTACACGAGCGAGGACAGCACACACAGCCTGGAGGCTGCGTAGATGTGGTCGAGCCAGTCCCTCGTGTATCACTGTGCAGTTCTTACAGGTAGCCAGCCACCACCAGCACCAGCACCAGCAGCAGCCTCGCTCCACTCCCGTACAGGTACACGAGCGAGGACAGCACACACAGCCTGGAGGCTGCGTAGATGTGGTCGAGCCAGTCCCTCGTGTATCACTGTGCAGTACTTACAGGTAGCCAGCCACCACCAGCACCAGCACCAGCAGCAACCTCGCTCCACTCCCGTACAGGTACACGAGCGAGGACAGCACACACAGCCTGGAGGCTGCGTAGATGTGGTCGTGCCAGTCCCTCGTGTATCACTGTGCAGTACTTACAGGTAGCCAGCCACCACCAGCACCAGCACCAGCAGCAGCCTCGCTCCACTCCCGTACAGGTACACGAGCGAGGACAGCACACACAGCCTGGAGGCTGCGTAGATGTGGTCGTGCCAGTCCCTCGTGTATCACTGTGCAGTACTTACAGGTAGCCAGCCACCACCAGCACCAGCACCAGCAGCAACCTCGCTCCACTCCCGTACAGGTACACGAGCGAGGACAGCACACACAGTCTGGAGGCTGCGTAGATGTGGTCGAGCCAGTCCCGCGCCGCGCCCTCTTCGTCCTCCTGCGGGGCCTCTGCTGGCGGAGCGGGCGGCGCCTCCGGGGGCGGGGGCGCCGCCGCCGGCTGCTGGTTGGCTTGCCACCTGCAATAACAATTATTACTTTAACTAAATAATAAACAATTTTTTTAGGAACCTCAAAGTCTTTCAAACCGCCGCGAAGCTGCCAGTGCGTCATAATCACTTGGATAACATTTAAATGAATATCCGTTATCTTTTAAGGGTTGTGTGTAGATTGTATTGAGATCTGTAGGGAGTTGCTACGTGTAAAAACTGCTGATAGACTGCCAAATCAGGTGGATTATGACCCGACCCTTTAAATTGGGAACAACCATCATCAATGACTGTGTAGTACAGGTGATAAAGAAACATAGATTTTCATTGATAATTTTTTGTACAAAAATGGTGGTTGGTGATGATGATGACAAAAATATTTGAAGTTATGATCATGTGCACTTACTTACTTTGAAGTATGCAAGTTTTTCAACCATTTCTATCCTATCATTTTTCAATTAGTTATTGAAAGGTAGCATTTACCACTATTTCAGATTGAGTATATAAATTGAATAGGTCATCATTACAATGGGAGAATTTTAGAAATTCTTAACACAAAGATTAGTTTTTCTCAATTATTAAAAAGGGCCACCCATATTCAATTTCCTGGGTTGATCTGTTTATATATTCCACTGACCTGTATCTCTATTATTAGTATCAACATTCTTATTGGAGACAATGGTTCATTAAACCACTGAGTCAGTGTATTATTGTGTTACAAATTATTGGAACAGCTGCCTTACTAATAATAATATACTTCCTTTATATAATATGAGTCTTTTGTAATTGTTTCTTTTGAGTTTTGAGACAGTCAAAATGTGCTCAAAACAAACAGTTTTAGTATGATATCACAATATTTGAGTATTATAAAATGCAGCAGTCATTAAGTATTGGCCCGCTACTTTGTTTTAACATTTAAATCTACTAATAATACGAGTATATTATGTGTAGGTATGACATTGAAAAAAAATAGTTCTGCTGTATATGTATGAATTGTTACCATTTGTAAATAATTTTATATGGAAAACTACTTTGTAACTTGACCTGAATTTACTAGGTAATTGAAATAATAACTACTCAATGAATTTATAATTGAAATCTCATTTTATAACTTTCAGACTACAGAGGAACAGAAAATAATATACTCTGGGCAGCTTCTAGATGACAACACCATCCTCAAAGACGTGCTTCGAACATATGAGAGTCAGATTGCACATACTATGCACCTAGTGTGCACTCCAACTAGGAAAATGGCAGAACCAGTACCAAAGCCCGCTCCCACCCCACCTGCAAATGTCACAAATGTAGAAAATACTGATGGTCTCAGAAGACGGAATGTAGAACCCACAGAGACGGCACCTAGACCAGAAATGAGGCAGAACGATCAGAACCACACAGTGGAGATGCAGAATTACCTGAGCTCCTTTGTTAATAACTATGGCAGAGTGCCTCCGTACCCTAACTACAACATGGGAGAGGGTTACCTGCCCGTGCCCAATGACCCCGCCACGATGGCCAACCACATGATGATGATGCAGCAGGCATACCTGCAGTACATGCAGCAGTATGCCAACATGTGAGTATACTATAACTTTAACTACTAGGCTTTTTGTAAATAATTCTATTAATCTTGACAATGCAAATTTTGAAATGTATTTTCCCTCTATATTAATTGTAGGGTAGCAAATGTAACATGAATGGATAGTAAATAAATTTCATTTCATTGTAGCATTTACTAGTTTGCGAATGTAAAACAAATAAAAAGAATGTATTATTCTAATTGTTAGGTATTTATTTATTCATGCCATTATCAATTGAAATTTCATATTTGAATATATATTTTGTTGTTGAAGTTGCAAGTGTATCAGGAGTTGGAAGTTTTTGTTTTCAGTATTTATATTTAACTAGCTGTGCTCGCTACTTTGTCCGCATGGAATAGTTATTTTGGGCATTAATTCTTTCATACATATTTTTTTGATATCTTGAACCATTTTTGCAGCGCAAGCAACGGAAGCCCTCAAAGATGAATAATTTTCCCCGTTTCTTCCACATTTTCTACTGTTTCTTCGCTCCTATTAGTTGCAGCGTGATGTTATATAGCCTAAAGCCTTCCTCGATAAATGGTCTATTCAACACAAAAATAATTTTTCAATTCGCACCAGTAGTTCTTGAGATTAGTGTGTTCAAACAAACAAACAAACGAACTCTTCAGCTTTATAATAAGTATAAGTATAGATTTCATTAAGTGTTCCAAATGAATACAAAGCCATAAGTCTAGACTTCTAAAGGCAAGTTGCAGTTTTTATTTACAGTCTTTTTTAATGAATCAAGCAACCCAAACTAATGCAAAGTTGTGTGCCACTGCCATTGGAGTGGTCGGGTGAACGCACATCCGCCCACGCTAGCCTTGACAGCCAAAACACTGCGCGATTTTACTGAATATGTCGCGCGATGTACACTCAATGGAATTAACTCTACTAGTGGGGTTTCAGAGCTGATGATATTAGTAAAAGTAACTAGTAAAAAATAGTAATGAGGTCTATAATTATACAGAAAATAGGTATAGTAGTAAAAAATGTGCCTTCCTTGGTACCTTCAAGGTAAAAAAACTTAGTTGTAATATATGTAGATAAATGTTACTTTAGGTTGCAGCATTGTTTAACATCAGGTGGCTGTTGTTGAATGTGAACTTAATTATAGGTACTGCGTAAAATATGTATAAAAACTTACTAAGTATAAGGAAGGAGAATGAGACAACAGGAAAATAAGATGTGTTCTCTGACAAAACAATTGGTTACTAGTTAAAATAACTAACTTTGTTATTTGCTGACTTTTGCTTGTTTGTTTAATAAAAACTAATAAATCTTACTTAATAATAGAAAAAATATATAAAGTTATAGTATACTCACATGTTGGCATACTGCTGCATGTACTGCAGGTATGCCTGCTGCATCATCATCATGTGGTTGGCCATCGTGGCGGGGTCATTGGGCACGGGCAGGTAACCCTCTCCCATGTTGTAGTTAGGGTACGGAGGCACTCTGCCATAGTTATTAACAAAGGAGCTCAGGTAATTCTGCATCTCCACTGTGTGGTTCTGATCGTTCTGCCTCATTTCTGGTCTAGGTGCCGTCTCTGTGGGTTCTACATTCCGTCTTCTGAGACCATCAGTATTTTCTACATTTGTGACATTTGCAGGTGGGGTGGGAGCGGGCTTTGGTACTGGTTCTGCCATTTTCCTAGTTGGAGTGCACACTAGGTGCATAGTATGTGCAATCTGACTCTCATATGTTCGAAGCACGTCTTTGAGGATGGTGTTGTCATCTAGAAGCTGCCCAGAGTATATTATTTTCTGTTCCTCTGTAGTCTGAAAGTTATAAAATGAGATTTCAATTATAAATTCATTGAGTAGTTATTATTTCAATTACCTAGTAAATTCAGGTCAAGTTACAAAGTAGTTTTCCATATCTAATGCATTCTTGTAATATGATCACCTTACCAAGTCAATTTCTGACTCAATCAAACAACTTAAAATAAAATTACTATTCTAAAACAATTAAACACCCTAGCACTTCTATTTTAACTGACTGACTTGATGTTATTGTATGACTTTCAAATAAGCTATAGCACACTTCCAAAGGAAGTTTTTATTAAATAACTTGGATGTTTTTTCCTTTCATTAAACTGCTGATATATTTCTCCATATCCTGTGTATGATTTTTGGTCCAATATACCTATTAATAAATAATTGTATTATTTTTAAGTGGAACAGAGTGATTGTGGGTATACAAACATTCTCAAAATTACAAACAAAAATAACAACTTTACATTGAGTCACCTACAATGTCTCAGATTATAACACTTTCAGAGCCTCAACAAAGTTTTAACAATGTGCTAACAAGGTAATACTGTTATTTTCTTATCAGTGTTCAGAGTATGTAATTATTCTGCAGCTGATAAGGCTTATCAGTGGGGCTGAAATAACTAGGTACATGTATGTAGCCAAACAAGACCACACATAACATATAGCAGTGTCTACAACAAGTTTTTCTTACACTGAGATTCAGGCATTTAACCACTAACTGACTTACACTAAGCACTAGCAACTCCGGGGCCCTAGGCGGAATATACTTGTACTAAAATGGAACTGGTGAACTAAGCAAGGCAAAAAAACTAAGCAAATGATTATGAGAAGGAAAAGAATGTATAAGGCACTAAACTTTACTTTCTCTAAAAAGTAGATGATCAAGTAATGTAAAAGTTGTGCTAGATAATTATTTCAAGTCTTTGTTCTATTAAATCAGGTTATAATGACTATGATTAGTTTTTATACAAAAATGCATATAATTTTATAGATACCTACAAATTTTAGTAAAATAATTAACAAGCTACATAAACTAGTCTTATCAACACAGTAATAAATTGCAAATTACATGCTATAACACTGTTTATAATCTAGTTTATGCCATGCTGAGATTTATTGCTTGCATTTACTGTAATAGTGTAGTATAAATAAGCCTAGCTTAATTCATACCAAATATTTGAGATAAAAGAGATCATTCTATCATATGTAGGTACCTACTACCTATACCTCTCTAGGTAGTTTACATTGTAATAATAGAAAACATATCAGATGATAGGATAGCGAGCATAAGACCTAACTTTTTTTTACTATGTGTGAAGAACTGTTGATGATCAAGAATAGAACGATATCTCACCGGTTTGCTCGGGTACACTTGAGATAGGTGACCCTTGAGTTGTCGCACGGTCCATGAAGACTGGCATTCGACGTTTTGGTCCTCAATTTGCTGATTAGGCGCTTTAACAATGAGCGTAACGTTATCGGGTATCATTTTCCAATCATCCAATTACACTGGGCGTTAGATAACACGGGAACTCGTGATTTCAGACCAACAAAAACTCCACAAAGATTCTTTCTCAATTTCACAAGTTTCTCGACAATACTAACAAATACGTCTTCGATCTGACGCAATAACCAAATTATAGTTTTATTTTCAATAATCAATTATGAACACGACTGTTATCTAAATAAATAGTGACCGAATAGTCTGGTTTTTGATGTAAATAAATACAGCAATCCCTGGGTCTCCACAGCACTTGTCAATTTCTGCATGAAATTATTTGGTCGTTCGTCATTGGTCCTGCTCTTGTTAATGACGTCCTATCTTGTTCTCTTTAAGCTATATTCCATTTTTCTATTGGTGAAACCTTTGGCATTGAGACTTTAGGCCGTTTTATTGGCCTACGTGCATTCATTGATAACTTCATAATAGTTTTCATGAGTTTACTTTGTCTTGATTTGTTCGTTACTTGCGGTGGAGATTTGCGCTATCTATCGGTAGATAGCCAAACAAATGCATATAGTAATACTACTCAAGTACAGATGGCAAGGAAAATAAATGTGAGGGATTAAAAAAAAAACAAACAAAACAAGGTATCTATGAATCAATCAAAGTCATTTTGTATGATGTTAATTTATTGTTGTTTGTGCGTCATGGTGGTTAATTTCTCTAGGGTTTGCGTGGTAAAACATTATTTCGGTGTTGTAGGTACATAATTCTTTTTCAAAAGTGACTAAGTTCGTTTCTCTGATTAGAAGCTATCCTTCACATGATAATAAAATTTGTGTAATGTTGTTTCCCTAACCTCATAGTATCTAAAAACTATCCAAAAATGGGTGTTACAGTGTAAGTACAGCTTTCCGTGCGTTCTTTACATATTTTAATCCTGTTATTTGTCGCTACAGATGTCTGTATTTGATTAGTTTGCAGCAATACCCTGTCCCGGAGAACAAGACCGGTACATACGTGATAGAACTCCTGACGAAGCGTATTCTGGCGCTTGGAGCTTCACAGCAGGGCCAGTTCCTCGTTGATTGTGAGAGCTACTTGTCTCTGCCTCAGATGGGTATGTTACTGACTAATTTTTGAGTTTCTATGATTATTTTTACTGTATGATTGTCTTCAACACCATGTACCTGTAACCCACTGCAGGGCATTAGTTCTCATACACCAATAATCGGTTTATTGTGCTTCTCTTTCTCAATTGTTGCCTTCAAAGTTCTTCTAGATCATGTCTAGCCGTTATCACATAGACTGTCCAACACTGCTTACCAGGCCCCAGGTACTTTTTAGGGTTCCGTACCTCAAAAGGAAAAAACGGAACCCTTATAGGATCACTTTGTTGTCCGTCTGTCAAGACCCTTTTTCTCAGGAACGCGTAGAGGTATGAAGCTGAAATTTATATCAATTACTCAGGTCTACTGTCCCTTGAAGCTGTGAAAAAATCAAACTTCTAAGCCAACACAATCAAAAGATACAGCCATTTATGCCGCAAATTTTCGACACTTGCAAGGGAATCAAAACCTACAGGGTGCTTCCCGTGAACTCAGAATCTTGAAATTTGGTACGAAGCAACGTCTTATAGCATAGATAAAGGAAAAATTACGAAAACCATAAATTTTTAGTTACATCACAAAATATTTTTTTTTTTAATAATCTTAAACTTACTACCCATTTCCTCATAAACTCTTTGTAAACCTTGCAGGTTTGTACGGAACCCTCGGTGCGCGAGTCCGACTCGCACTTGGCCGGTTTTTTTTAGTGTATTGTCATTCTTGATACTATTCTTAGCCAAGTTTGTACTTACCTACTAGCCCTGTCTTGAGGTATTACCTGTGTTAATCATAATAATCAATAACAAGGAATCTAAAACAGATCTGATCAATTACTTACTTACAATCTTACATTTCATCCAAATCTGTTCAGCTGTTTGAGTGAAAAGAAATACCAAACAGAGTAACACACTAATCTTTTGCTTGTTAATTGTTTATGTATAAACATGTACAAAACTAAGCTAGATATGATGTCTCCTAAGTTTCAGCACAGTAAACTAAGTACTGTCTCTCAGTGTGTATGAGTTATGGGCCACAAAATAACCAACATTATTTAATCTTATAGCTCACAAAAAAACTTGACCATTTCCAGATGTGACAGGAGCCACAAAGACTGTCCACATCCTGCACAACTCGGAGCAGCCAGCTTCAGTGTTCTCTATCCTGGAGAGTGGTACCAAGAACATCCATGTGATTGCCGACGGACTCTTTGACCTGCTCATGATGAAACTGTCTCAACATTACACCTCCAAGAAGCAGACCAAGATAGAGAGCAAGGGGCCCAGGTTTGAGCTCGGGGACTTCTGTGTCAAACTTGGCTCCGTCACTATGAACCAGAACTTTAAAGGAATCCTCATTGAAGTTAGTATAGTTACCATTCTTGTAGTTATGGTCATTAGCATGACATATTTTATTAGATACCTATCCAGCACTAAGCCAATTATCACCTAATAAGGAACCTGCCTATTTTGTATACTTTTAGATTGAAATTAAAGAGTTTTATTTTTCAGAGTCAATAAGAAAGCCGTGTTCGTAAATGACACCAGCACAATTTAATTTAATTATATTTAATTTTTAATGTAAATGTAAAAATATGTTTATTTGCCATTTGAAAACTTAACCTACATATATTACAAAATTTATATTTTGTTTAACTTACAATACAATAATAGTGTTAACTGTAGACCCCAAACTAGGCGTTAGCCTGTATCTTGGTGGTCCAATTATAAAAGATCCTGTTTTCCAGAAAGAAGTTGACGCTAGTAAAAGAATTACTTGTATGGTCTTAATCATGTACTCACATTTATTTAAGGTTATATTGTCAGTCTGATACATTTTTTTATTTGTAGTAAATACCTAAGTTTTTTTGTGTATCAGTGTTTAGTATGTGAAGCCCTAGCTTTTTATTAACTTTAGTTTATTCCTTATGAAGACCAGCGCTGGTTGCTTCCACACAACCAGCATTATGCTGAGTTGGGGCTGTTTTCTGTTAAATCTGTCACAGTAAATGTTTTCTTTCTTTCTTTCTGATACCATGCAGATTCTAAAAAATACCCAGTATAGAATAATGTCTTGAAACAAATAAGCGAACCAAACCTGATTGTAATTCCAGGTGGAGTACCGTCCCTGTGTGATGGCCAATGCAGTGTGGAGCCTCCTCCGAGAGTTCCTGCAGGGCCTGCTGGGGCCCTCCGTGCCGGTGCAGCCCCCGCAGCACCTGCTCAGCAAGATGAACGACATCTACACCCCCATTGACACCATCTACCAATACTTGGAACACTTCAGTGCGTACAGGAAAGTCACCGGACTCAGGAACACATAGAACTTGTATGGGACACCGTGAAGTGTGGTGTCCCATTGTATCATGGTGGAACTTTATAGAGGCGTGTGTGTGATATAATATAAGCATAGATGATGATGATCTAAACATGAATTAATATTCCAAGACATTGTGAGCGCCATCCAGCCCTATATGAAGCAAGCATCTGTGCTATGGGTACTACCACTAATGTATACATGATGAAGAGACTGTAAAGATAATACAAGTTGTATCATGGGATATAAAGGCGAGCTTATGAGTGGAAATAAAATGAATAGGTAAGCTTTTATTGTAATTTCAACTTTTTTTATAAAAAACCTGAACCACTAGATTAGTTTAGCTTATTTTTTAATAGCTACCCAAAACCACAAAATGTAAGAGGGGAGGGTAGGGGAGGTAGTCAAGAAGGCGTAAGCTGAGCTTTGCATTTGTGTGGGTGTACATAGATAGTGTAGGTGTGACAACCGGCTTACGGCGCGGCGCCACCTTAGTTTGGTTTAAACCGGTTTTTACTGTTTTTTGTCAACCGGCTTACGGCGCGGCGCCACCTTAGTTTGGTTTAAACCGGTTTTTACTGTTTTTTGTCAACCGGCTTACGGCGCGGCGCCGTTTTACTCCCCCGCCCACCTGCCACACTTCACCTCTTGTACTGATAGCACCGTTACGTGTTTCATTTTAAATATTTAAAAAAAATAAAACTCTTTAAAATATAAATTCAATACGTAGCGAAAAAAACGTATCAATGAATATGGATACAAAGATGAGGTTAGCGAAAGAAAAAAATGAAACTATCACTGTAGAAGAATGGAAATATGTATGTGACCACACAATAAAAGAAGGAAAAGAAGTTTCATGGATACGGCGCCGCTGTTGATAATAATAATGGAACGATTCATTATTAACACAAACGACACATCAGACGAGAGTGAAAATTAAAACGAGAGTGATAAGGAAAATTTTGACGGTGCAATGTCTGCTGTAAAAGAATTGGTAATATTTTTTTAATTGTGAATTTTATTTTAAAAAATATAAATAAAATTTGTTTTAGGATTTTATTATCTGACTGTACTTTTGGAGATCACTCACACAAATGCAAAGCTCAGCTTAGACCTCGCGGCCGTACTTTCCTTCTACCATTACGCCTCTTTTCCCTTTTACCTTTCATTCATCCCAAAAATAGATGTTTTATACGTTTCTAGGTAAGAAATTTAAAAAAATCATGTCTTGGTAAGTAGCGGTTTCCATAACTTCCCATTAACAGGGAGGTATGCCCTTCCCTCTTCAACTCCCTCCCTTAAATTCGGTGACCACTATTTTAAGTCGAGCCCTTTCAAATCAACAAAACATAAATCGAAACTAAAGAAACACTAGTAAAACATTTCAACTCGTTTGAGCCACACAATCTTGCAAAATACTGATACTGATAATTCATTTAAGCAATAGTTGAGGCAAACCCACAAGCACAAACTAAAAATGTTTTTGGTAGGAAAAGCTTATTACTCTATCAAATCTTTTCTTCTTGACCGTACCATCTGACTTATCATATAACTAACTTGACACTTTTCTTAACTTTTCATATTGATTTTACAACAAATTTGTTTTTTTGTAAATTATTAAATTTTATGGCAATTATAATTCCAGACATAAGCCCATATTACAGATATATTGACATTAGGTATGCAATATTTATAGTGACATATATTTAAATTTAATTTTTCAATGTTGTATATTATTTTAATTGTAATTTGCACGCCTTATGGGTGGAAGTATAGAGTTCCTATGTAATCTCACTACCATCAATTGTACCTATA
This sequence comes from Macaria notata, assembly GCA_927399415.1. Lineage (NCBI taxonomy): Eukaryota > Metazoa > Arthropoda > Insecta > Lepidoptera > Geometridae > Macaria > Macaria notata. The sequence goes on from OV656742.1 coordinate 487,284, forward strand.
TTACGCAATAAATATCTTTGACTTTGACTTTAAACATTTCAATACAGAAAATCCTAAAAAATAGTGAAATTACATCTTGTCATTAATACTTGAGATTTGGGATTTACTGAGAATACTAAGCCAGTATCATCACATCACTTTGTCTGTGACTTTGTGATTTAAAAGTCTTTATGCTTATAAAGCTATGAGGTAGGTATTTATGATTTCCAACTACAAGTACCTATTTAAAACATATGAATGTGCAGAATATTAAACATTATTTGTATACAAACTGTTCATAGTAAGACTCAAAAACTAAAAGTTCAGCCTCATTCTTTTGAGGCGTTCAATTTATCCTCTAGAAAACTATCCCAAATATTGCAAAACCATGACATTAGTAATGTTGGTTATCTAGACTCAAATTCTTTGTTTAGAACTTACAATTTGAGGAATAAATCATTTCTACTATCTTACTGAGTATGATAATTTATATGAAAATGCATAAATGAGTGCACCTCATTGTGCAGTTATATGTATCCGTTGTCAACACAATGTACAACATTGTTGGCCTCTCGCAGTCTGCCTTCCTTAGTCTTGAAGGGCTGTAGATTCCATACATCATCTAAGTTTATCTTCTCATCTCCCTGTGGACAAATGATATACTATTTAGTATTTTAATTGTGATGTTGGATTAGGTGCCATGATTGGATGCCTAAGGCATATATATCATGGAAGCAACTCGGAAAGGACTATAGCCAGGAATATATGTGAAAAGGCTGAAGAAGAAAAGTGTTTTAAAATCATAAACCACTACTAAACCATGTTCTGTTACCTTAACATCTGCAATATATGGCAAGTAACTTACAGATTACATAATGGATAACAAGTATGCTGATCTTCGTACACTCCCTGTTTCTAATATATTATATTATGCAAGTTTTTATTTCATGTGGAACTCTAATATAAATTTAGTCTCAGAATAATATAAATAGGTACTCAAAATATATGAAGTGCACTTAAACAGTTAATTTAAATTTGTTAGAATTTATCATGAATCTAATCTTACCTCCATCTTCAAGTCCACAGCATCTTCCGGGTCTAGTACAATGACGGGCGTGGACTCGAAACTGAACGCCAGACCGAAGTATGAGTACTTCTTAATTTCACTCATAAACAGCTCCTTGCAGTAAACCTTGTCCGGGTCGCTGCCCAAATCTCTGATCCGCGTCGATAATATCTCATAGTAGTAACTGAGGAGCTCGTCATAATGCTGCAATCTCAGCTCCTGGCTCGTGCAAGCGTACACAAGGAATGTCAAGTCTAGGACCGGGCTCGCGCATCTCGTCAGTTGGAAGTCTATGATTTTGGCGTCAGTGACTTTCCCGTGCTGATATTTGAACAGGAAGTTGTTGGTCCAGCTGTCCCCGTGCGAGATGACTCCGGTGGCCAGCGTGTTGGTGGCCGCCTGGATCATGTCCTTGTACCGCTCCGGGACAGCAAACTCCTTGATTTTCTGCACATATATAGTGTCCGGGTACTCCCTCTCGACTGCGTCTATGGCTATCCCGCTGATTCGCTTCCAGAACCTCTCGTACCAGCTCCACACGCGCTCGTGGTAGTACGTCTCGAATATTTCCTGGCGAATTTCCTCGAACTTCTCAGGGTGCTGGTCTTTGAACGCGAAGGATAGAGCGTGGAACTCTGCCAAGGCTTTGAATGAGAACCTGCAGTGGTCTATATCGATGCCCTCTTGTCGCACCGCGCTGCCGAACTGCTGCAGTGTTACATCTTCGAGACAGATGGCGTCGTGAGCGCCATCCGATACTGCGAGGAACAACTTCGTGTATTTATCAAACGGCTCCGGTACGTTCTTCTCAGCTTGGAACTTTAAAAATACCGGCAAAACTTTATTGTAGAAATTGACCTCGTTTTTGAAAAACTCGTCGCTTCTAAAAGTCAGTCGTCGAGAGAGTGATTTAGGGATATATTTCATGATGATCTGTATATGTTTGTCTGTGTTGTCCTGTGTCTTCCCGTGGATCTTGATGCGGCGTACTTCGCTGAGATATGAATCGCCTTTGCCGATCTCTCCGACATACTGAAATTGATAAATGATACCTACTGTTCATTTTCGACTGATAGATAAACTGTCTTGATCAATTTTCCATTTTTGGCTCAAAATTATATTGCATTGCGTAGTTCTTAGGCGAGGCCAAATATTTTACATACTATGCATGTCTAACAAAAAAATGTGTAACTAATACTATGAATTTAAATTGTATTCGCCTATTCGCACTATTCACATGGCTACATATGGTTGTGATTTTGTATTTTTTTATATACTTTACCTCCCAATGTGTGAACGTCACAGTCTCCCCGAACCACTCCGCCAGCGCCCGGCTCACAGCCGCGTCAGTGAGGAGAGGAGACACGCCAGACAGTGTGCTGTAATCTTCCGCCATCTTACAACACCTGGAGTTGAGAAAAAAGTTTTAAACTAGGTAATCGCCTAAGGCGATAAGGCCGCCCAATGTACAGCACTTTAAGCTTATTTCCTGTTTTGTTATTTATGTTTTACATTGGTGTACATTAAAGATATATTCTATTCTATTCTAATCGACCGCCTGAATACTAGATCTTTCAACTTTTTTACCTATTACAAATAATTTAATTATTTTTTGTGCAAAAATTGAATTTAATTACATCCAAAATCTGCTTAGTTATTACCTCTAAATGGAACAGTGTTTGCCGGGTCAGCTAGTTTGTGATATTATAAGAAGTTAATACAATGTTATAAAAGTACTACCTACTTTTGAGTAGGTATTGATTGTATATAGGTTTCCATGCATGCACTTATAATGATATCATTAGTGACACTTTCCCTTGGCTTGTTTTGTTAATACTACTTAAACCTAAACCTATACTAACAGGTGAATCATTATTATATATATGAAGTATTAAACGAGTAATTATCAGAAATTTACGCCATTAAAAGCAGCACTAAGCGGTGCTTTTTAGTTCAACAAAACTTTGTTTTCTATGACAAAACCAGTTTGACTGGGTTCCTACTAAGCATATCTTAGTATGGCCGAAACATAGATTTTGAAGTCAAGGTCGAGTTTTAGTCAAAGTATTAAATAACTATGATGATCTGGAACGTTTCCGAATAAAATTGCAGAAACTAATTACTAGGTAAACTATAAGCAAAATATACCTATATATAGGTACTGAGTAATTAATACGAGATCTTATTCCCATAGCCATGTAGTTACATTAACATAACATAGGTGTTTAAAATGTATAGATATCAATTTTCTTTTGCTCCATCAAGATAGTTGTAAGTTTACTTAAATTCTATTTTAAATTGACACATATCGTATTATGTCTGCGAAGTGAATCGTAGTACCTAAATTGTTCATATCAGTATGTTTCATTTAACAACTTCAGTTATGAACTAACAATTAAATTGGTCACATAAAAAAAAGAATGCTCGCAAAACATATCTGATTCGTCGAAAACATAAACATACAAAGGAAAAACAGCACTCACCTGTTTTAGTTCCGTAAGTTTTTTTCAACGATACTTATATAATATTTTTGGATAATATTTTACAATATTTTATTCCACTTTGTGTCGTTCAGTCTGCGGTAGACACCCCCTCTTACTAAAAACTGGCGCCGGCGCCGCTTAAGTTTTATTTAATTTTGTCTCATCTATAATACACCGAATGAATGAAATAGCATGTTTTAGTTTTCGCCCGCTACTGCATGACCGCAGTGCATGATCGCAGTGCATGATTGACTCTTGAATTTTACCGGGTATTCTAAACGTCAGTTTGTCAGAAAGCGAGCGTTGACGCGATAAATGCGGCCTCTCATGTTCGAGGAGTGCTGGAATATGAGATATCTCGGAGCGCTTGGTAGACGCGACGCGTGACCTAAATGCTGGCTGGCATTTTTCTGGCTCAGCGTATCAGCGTGGTAATGCGGCCAGTATGCTGGCCAGCTGCCCTCTGGCAGTATCTTTCAGCGCTATCGCAAAAAGCCGTACAATTCAACTTTTCAAATTAAAGAAAAATACCTTTTAAAATACTGAAAAAAAAACGGACTAAATTGACTCCGTAAGTACGTAAAAGGGAGTATTTTTGGGGAAATTTGCCACTTCGCCTTTTGTCGGGGCACTTTGAATTCGAAAACAAAAGGCGCTCTGGAAACATCAGATGTCTATATACATTAATAAACTAGCGGCCGTGCCCGGCTTCGCACGGTCACATATGCACGATATAAAAAAAAAGCTTAAAACTTAAACCTTCCTCCCAAAACACTATCTATTACAAAAAACACATCAAAACTCGTTAACCAGTTGCATAGTTTTGGAGATCTAAATATGTAAGGGCTGTCCGTACCTACATTGCCGCGGCCGTCGGTAACGCGCAAACTAAATCTATAATATCTTCGAAACTATTCATCTAAAGCATATACTGTAAAAGGTATATCTCTATTTAATCAGCAATGTTTTTAAGGTATTAAATTGGATAAAGATGAATGCTAATATTGGTACATAACCCATATTATGATAAGCTCACATAGGTACCTGCATAATATGTTTATCGTATACGCAACCACAGACGCAACACACCTTGTCAGTCACTTGCCCAGAACACTTGACGAAAACAGCGGAATTGTATTTGTTCTGGACTTGATGCGGCAAATAATGCGTAAGCCCTGAATTGTATTCTGTAAATGTTAATAATGATTAGATAATGTTAACTATTGTGATAACACAATGTCATCTTCTAGCATAACATCTAATCTTTGTTTTTGGTCGTAATTAATTTCTCAGTTGTAATTTGTAATGTCTTTTCTTCCTACTTTCATCTACCTATCAGAGAGAGATGTCCTAGACTATAAATAAATATACATATTCCAAGATACAGGTATATTTTATGGTTAGAGAAATAGGACATAAGGTTGAACTTTTTATCGAATGAGAGTGGCCAACTCTGGTGTCCAGAGTTGAACTCCTTCTTTTTCAAATTCATAGGTACAATCAATGATCTTCTATATAAACTGAGGACCTCATTGGGTACAATAAAGTGAGCTAAATAAAGGATAAATGACAGAACCACCAAAACTCAGGGAAGTGGGTTATACGTTATACAATGCCTACATCAGGACTACTTAGTTTTAGGTGCAACCATTAGTAATTTTGGACAGCGCTTAGAAATGAAGTCACCGGCTTCCACAGGTGGCGGCGGTGTTATCGAGTTCAGCCTGAGTCATTGGGAAGGCCGAGTAGGTGATCCCGGCGTCCGAGCGAGGCCCACCTGGACGAGGAACGGTCTGGAGGACGCTCCCTCTACCGTCGACCGTAGCGTGTATAACATGAGTGTAGTGCGAGAGTGGATAAATCCGTTTAGATCTTGCGTCTAGCTCCAGTAATAAAATAATCCTATTTTTGATGTAGGTAAGGGTTTCTTTAGTACCAAAACATTGAAAATATATCTTACCTCACCCTCATAGACACCATATACCTGTACCTACTTGGAACACTTCAGTGCATACAGGAAAGTCACCGGACTCAGGAACACATAGAACTTGTATGTGACACCGTGAAGTGATGGTGACCCATTATATCATGGTGGAACTTTATAGAGGCGTGTGTGTGATATAATATAAGCATAGATGATGATGATCTAAACATGAATTAATATTCCAAGACATTGTGAGCGCCATCCAGCCCTATAATATGTTCATTATTTTGTAGGTACCTACCTTTATATGAGAATACGTTTATATACAATACAATACAATACAATATTACTTTATTATGCACACCAAAAATAAATTACAATATGAGATGCTTAAACTATAAAAGAATGCACAAGTGGGCGGCCTTATCACCTTGAGTGATCTCTTCCAGGCATTATATACATAGGTACTCTTACATTTAGAATAAAAAAAACCTGTTATAATACTTTGGATAGAGTTTTATAATTCATTCAATAAATAAGAATAGCTTACTTACAGCATCAACCTTCCTTTAAAATTAGATAATATTTTAATCTTCAAAATAAAACAACAATGTACAGGTACGTAGATTTATTTTCTGCTAAATTACAAAACATCTTTTTGGTCGTTTTTTTAGTTCATTTGCAACAAATGATGCAAATTCAAACCAAACTATTTTCTCTGAAATATATCCGACTTACATAGTTCCTGTTGGCAAATGAGGTTAAGTCGAAAAACAAAATAATTGGTTATCTGTTAACTTACAACTTTTTCTATTAAGTCCGGCTTAGTCTTAAGTCTAGCTCAGTTTTATGCCTAGCTTACTACCTTTGCAAGGATTTAAAATAAAAGTCTGGCTATCGATTACGGGCTGGTCTCCCGCACATTTCGTATGCACATTTAATGCAAACATCTAAGCCAGTAGTCCGGAACTGTACATACTGCAAGCATCTGTGCTATGGATGCTACATAATGGCATATTTATTGTATTACATTTGTACAGGTGATGAGATGAATTTAAGAATAGAAATAAAATAAATATGTAAGCTATTATTGTGATTTTATTATTGCATACTCAATAACTCTTGATAAAATTGCTAAGCTAGAAAAATATCTACAATACATTGCATTTGTTGATGATGTTGGTTGAAGTAATTTCTTTAAAATAAAACTTAACTAAATACTATCTAGTAAAACATTTCAAACTCATTTGAGCCTCGCAATTTCGCTAAATACTGATAATGATCATTAATTTAGAAAGCAACTATTAAAACATGTTATTACAGAAAATCCTAAAACTTAGTGAAATTACCTACTTCTTAAAATGTATTACTTGAGATTTGAGAGCCACTGAGAATCCAAGTAATATGTTCATCATGTATATCTCAATACTTGCATTTTATCTATTGTATATTACCTAAAATTTCATTTTGAATAATGTTATATTCTCAAATTCAGCATTTAAAAAATTTAACAACTAGGTACAATAAATCATGACAAACTACCATATCCATAACTTTGTCGTGTAATAGTAGTTTATGCAACTGTCATATAATGAAGTTCATCATTATATGTACCTAGTTGCATACACTACTTTATCTTCACTAATGCAATTAATCAAACAACAAGAGTAAAAGCTGACAATAGTTAATTTTTCATATAATTTTCTAGATTTTTCTGGCAAAAGATTGTGAGTTACTTTTGTTGCCAATTCTAGAATATCCGGAGGCGTACAAATATCATCGTCGCTATCCATTTTTAACTTTTAATTTGTATTTAAAAAACAAAACACATTGCGATACATTAAATTCACGCGTACGTGTATTGTCACAGTGATTTTGCCGCCATTAAAATCTAACCAACGAAAGCGCAGCGCGACCAACCTGATTGGCCCTGCAATCAGGTTGGTCACGCTTTTTCGATGTTATAATGAGCTATTACGATATCGATGTGGATATTATAACATCATGTGAAATTGCTTAAATTGAGTGTTTTGTTGTCTGTGCTATAACAGTACCTAGTAATTAAAGTCAAGTATTGGAAACATAAGTAGAATGTTACAAGATTAGTGTAGATAAAGTATTGTATGAAACCAATAAACATTTTTGAGTTTGAGTTGAGTTTTATACAAATTGTCATGTCATATCGTAAGACTCAGAAACTAAGACATCGAAGAACCTCATTCTTTCATGGATAAATTTTATCTTCTAGTGTACCAACCAAACGGTTTTTGCAGCTTCATTGAAAAATGTTATCACAAATCTTGCAAACACACATGACACTTATATTGTTGGTTTTCTTAGATTCTTAGATTCAAGTTCTCCGACGCCTGTACAATTTGAGGAATGTGTCATTACTATATTTTGATCGTTTTTGAGTGTTACTATTAAAAGTGCAAACGTAATTTACTGCACCATGTGCTTTTATTATTTATATGTATCCGTTGTCAACACAATGAACCACATTGCTGGCCTCTCGCAGTCTGCCTTCCTTGGTCGTGAATGGTTGTAGTGTCCATACATCATCTATGTTTAACTTCTCATCTCCCTGAAAATAAATACAATTTATTATTTTGATATTATAAAATACCATAAAGAATTCAGATATATTGAAAGGAATGTACAGATTACATTATGAATAACTAGTATGCTGATTTTGGTACACTCTCGTTACTAATAAAATCAATTCAACGAGTTCTTATACCTATATGTAGAACTTTTATATCAATTAAATAGCTATCAACTCTAAATATTCGATATTATGAAGTATGTATATTTCATGTATCTAATCTCATCTTACCTCCATCTCCATATCGACAGCATCTTCCGGGTCTAGTACAATGACGGGCGTGGACTCGAAACTAAACGCCAGACCGAAGTATGAGTACTTCTTAATTTCACTCATAAACAGCTCCTTGCAGTAAACCTTGTCCGGGTCGCTGCCCATATCTCTGATCCGCGTCGATAATATCTCATAGTAGTAACTGAGGAGCTCGTCATAATGCTGCAATCTCAGCTCCTGGCTCGTGCAGGCGTACACAAGGAATGTCAAGTCTAGGACCGGGCTCGCGCATCTCGTCAGTTGGAAGTCTATGATTTTGGCGTCAGTGACTTTCCCGTGTTGATATTTGAACAGGAAGTTGTTGGTCCAGCTGTCCCCGTGCGAGATGACTCCGGTGGCCAGCGTGTTGGTGGCCGCCTGGATCATGTCCTTGTACCGCTCCGGGACAGCAAACTCCTTGATTTTCTGCACATATATAGTGTCCGGGTACTCCCTCTCGACCGCGTCTATGGCTATCCCGCTGATTCGCTCCCAGAACCTCTCGTACCAGCTCCACACGCGCTCGTGGTAGTACGTCTCGAATATTTCCTGGCGAATTTCCTCGAACTTTTCGGGGTGCTGGTCTTTGAACGCGAAGGATAGAGCGTGGAACTCTGCCAAGGCTTTGAATGAGAACCTGCAGTGGTCTATATCGATGCCCTCTTGTCTCACCGCGCTGTCGAACTGCTGCAGTGTTACATCTTCGAGACAGATGGCGTCGTGAGCTCCATCCGATACTGCGAGGAACAACTTCGTGTATTTATCAAACGGCTCCGGTACGATCTTCTCAGCTTGGAACTTTAAAAATACCGGTAAGATTTTAGTGTAGAAATTGATCTCGTTTTTAAAGAACTCGTCGCTTCTAAAAGTCAGTCGTCGAGAGAGTGATTTAGGGATACATTTCATGATGATCTGTATATGTTTGTCTGTGTTGTCCTGTGTCTTCCCGTGGATCTTGATGCGGCGTACTTCGCTGAGATATGAATCGCCTTTGCCGATCTCTCCGACATACTGAAATTGATAAATGATGCTGTTCATTTTCGACTGATAAAAGACGATCAATTTTCAATTTTTTGCTTATAATTGTATTGCATTGCGTAGTTTTTGGCGCGTCATTAAGTGCTTCTTACGCGAGGCAAAATATTTTACATACGTACTAGGCTACATGTTGTTGTGATTTTGTATTTATTTATATACTTTACCTCCCAATGTGTGAACGTCACATGCTCCCCGAACCACTCGGCCAGCGCGCGGCTCACAGCCGCGTCAGTGAGGAGAGGAGACACGCCAGACAGTGTGCTGTAATCTGCCGCCATCTTTCAACACCTGGAATTGAGAAAAAGTTTTTAACTAGGCAATTGACCTCCGGAATCACAGATTCTAATTCTTATTTAGAAAAATTATTGTTGCAATTAATTTTATTGCAATAATGTTTCGATAGGGCTGTTAAATTTATCTATTTAAACCCAAATTTATATCAACTTTACCGTATCATACAGGTAATTAACCCACTTCAAAAAAAGCAGATTATGAAGTATTCTGAAAGCAATTTTTTTTGAAACGTTAAACGGGGAGAAATGAAAATGAGACTAAAGTACATAGATCAATATTTTTTTTAGATTGATTCGATCTGAACTAGTTGGTTGATCTTATTTATTATCTTTCAAGTGCCTATCTACTTGTACCAAAGTAAACAAACAGGGAAATAACTACTCAATCATCCAACAATACACGTGACAATCATTTGAAGGACATATGTTTTTGTTGGACAGAAGTACATAACTATCTACTTATGTATATTGTGTGAGTTAAAGGTATGTTTGTGTCGAATTGACTCTGATGTCGAGGGTATTCAAATAGCATCTGGAGCTTATGGTTTAACCACTGTAATCTTGAACTAAGAATAACAGTTCTACAATTAATTTTGTGTTATTGGATTCTCGGAAACACCCTGTTGCTACTTTTTAATTATTAGATACAAGGTGATATATTCAATGACTGATCGCGACTGTGACTTTCGGCAGTTCTAGGTAACATAACATTTTTTAATAGGTATACTATTTCGGTACTAAAATAATTTTATCTGAATTCTTCAAAAAAGGATGTTAGTTTTATATAAAATACCACTTGTTCAAATTACACTTATTTAATTTAATATTATATAATTTAATATTATATTTAATTTATTATTATATAAGCGAGTGTGGCTCAGCGGTTCCAGTGTCTGCTTTTCATCCAGACGTACCCTGGTTCGAATCCGCCTTACACCAATGACTTGTATTTTTCAAGTTATGTGTAGATTTGCACTCGCTTAGCGGTGAAGGAAAACATCGTGAGGAAACCGACATGTTTGAGGACCACAATATCCGAGGACATGCGTCTTCCGTGGAAGGACCTGGGTGCCCACCACGATGTATCTGCCCAAGAAAACTCCCCTAACGAATTAATTCTGCGGGGGAGTCACGACCGTCAGTCATGAGGAAATACGACTCAAAGAGAGAGAATTTAATATTAACCTTAATAAGTTAACGGTGCCAGCTTTGTTGCCATTTCTTGTAGAGGAATTAATATTTTATTGAGATTGTTTGACGAGTAACATTATTATTTGCTAAATAAAATAAAATTTTAAAAAGTAGGTAAAGTAAATATAGGTACATATTTATAAATTTGTTTACTGAATAGGTATATAACACCATATCTTATTTTCCATGGTCATTAACATACATAGATACTTAACTATTAGTAGGTACCTTACCTAGTATACCTACAAACTTTATTTTACAGAAATAAGAAAATTGAAAGACTACATACTTGCTTCAATTAAATTCTACTTTAAATACATGACTTATCTATGTCGGTGAAGTAAAAACTTTACACATTTTTAATCTCAGCATTTTTTATTTAACTAACAATAAAATTGGTCACTTTATAAAATAGAATACTCGCAAAACATATCTGATTCGCCGAAAACAAGAACATACATCGAACTGAAACACTCACCTGATTTAGTTTCGCAAGTTTCTTTCAAAGATACTTAAATAATATTCTCGGAAAATATTATTCAATATTTGTTCCACTTCGTGTCGTTCAGTCTGCGATAAACACTTCCCTTTTACTACAGACTAGCGCCGCTTTTTACTTTCGTCTCATCCACAATAACCCGAATAAATGAAATGGAATGTTTTTGTTTTCGGTCGCTACTGTATGGCTGGCTCTTGAATTTAGTCGGGTATTCTAAACGTCAGTTTGACAGAAAGCGGGTGACGTAGCCACCGTTGACGCGATAAACTACTCATTGCCAGGGGGTTTTTGACTCACGCTTTATTGCAAGGTACTACGGAGTTGTGTGCCAAAATACTCATGTCTAACTCTAACTCAAGCGGCATTCTCGTACCATAGAATATAAACGAGTTAATAATGCTCGCACCATCCAGTACCTTGCAAAATTGGGAGAGTGGCACACATAGATACAGTAAAATACCTACATATGATTTTGTTTTATTTTTATAAGTGTATAATAAGATTGATGTAACTACATATTTAAATATAATATTTTTTAGAGTTAAAATTAGTACGGTAAGGAACAACAGTTACTAGGTATCTATCTTTAAAATATAAAAAAATAAAGTTTTTTATAGAGGTAATAAAAGGCTACAAAATAAACTAAAATAAATACACCCTCGTTACAAGTAAAATAAAATAAGTTGTAAAATCAATGTTTCCCTCTACCATTATAGCAATATTCTTGCGACTTCATTCCCATTTCTTTGAGATAAAAAAAAACCTAGTTATATTACAATTAATTATGATCCGTCGCTCCGTTGTCGTCCGATAAACAGTAAAACCAACAATCCAACAAACTAATTTTCTTCTTATCGAATGAGAGTGGCCAACTCTGGTGTCAAGAGTTTATCAAGCCACATTATGGCCTCTGACATGGCATAACGACTGCCGTACTAGAAAAACAGCTGGGAACTACAATTTTCTAACAAACTAATAAAATAAAAATAAGGAATAGGTATGACTCAAGGAAGAGGAAAAGGTTTTTTTTCTTCGGCCATACTTTTGTATTGTGCCAGTTGTCAAGTAGTAAAATACTTATTTTTACATTCTGTGACCTAGGCCCATGTGTAGGTATAATGACTAATCTTATGTAGCCATATTACTAGATACCTAAATGGGTGGCTAAGTGCGTTTAAGAACCATGCAAGTCGAGTATTAGTCATGTTGTATCACTGCCCTAAGCCGATTATCCGCTAATCCAAGTATCCAATGACGCTGGATCTTCCACGTGGCGGCGGGCTGTGATTGGCCGCTGCCCGCGGTCACTGACCATACGTAGGTACCTAGCAACAGGAAGTAGCTACGAAAATATGTTTTCGAATGTATAGTGATTTGGCTATTTTTAGATCACAAAACGTCTTTCTTGCATGTGGTTTATGCATACGTAACAGTTTTTTTTATTATTATTCTATTTTTTATGGATATAGGAAACCTTAGTTAAGACTTAATGACATTAAATTGCATAAAATAATAGGTAACCCATACATACCTACCTAATCAATAATAAAATAATTAATAAATTAGATTTGTCCATGTTACCCTTGCAATCCCTTATATTCTTCCATCCCTTCAGCTTCAGGTCATTTCTTTCAGCGCTATCGCAAAAAGCCGTGCAATTCAACTTTTCAAATTAAAGAAAAATACCTTTTAAAATACTGAAAAAAACGGACTAAATTGACTCCGTAAGTAGGTACGTAAAAGGGAGTATTTTTGGGGAAATTTGCCACTTCGCCTTTTGTCGGGGCACTTTGAATTCCAAAACAAAAGGCGCTCTGGAAACGTCAGATGACTATAGATATAAATACCTAAATGCAAAGAAAAAATACGGGCAAGTGCCTTTACAATTACTGCAGACAATGGTTCTGTACATTTATTGTAATCTCTTGAGAAATGTATTGTTTTGTTACCTATATAATTATGAAAACATTTTTATAATATTGCGTGGTAGTTTTTAGCAGTAAATCTGGGAACCACTGTTCGAACTCACCAACAGCCTGATACAACCAACAGTGAAAGCCACATCGAAGTTTCGTTGCGTCATTCTGAAGGAGTTAAAACCACAAAACCGAGTCTCAAGCAGTGACTTGAGTTTAGAATTACAAGTTCTTGCATACCTATATTATAATAATAGTTATTTTTTTAGTTGGTAGGTACGCATTGATTGACGAACAAATCAGACTTTTTAGGCTAACAAATCCTTATATCGAATCCAAGCAAATTATACGTTGTTTTCTGTATTATGTGCTGTAAGTACAGAAAGCGCGATTTCCGTGGGCGAAAAAAGTTGTGCTTTTAAAAACGGGTGCACTCTAAGGTTAAGAGAATAAAACGATATAAAATTATATTTTTAATTGTTAGTAAAAAGGTAAAATATATAGAAAACTAGACTTATTGATATTTTAATTATACTACTGCGTGATTTATTGCACCTGGTAAAAATATTTTATCCGGCGCCATCACTTAGCTAGAGAAGATACTATACCTAATATAGGTAATATAATATAATAAGTATAATAAAGAACTTTGTTCTAGAAAATCGCTAATTACCTTGAAAACATAATTATTTTGATAACTGCATTGTCGGTTAAAATATTATCTTTGTAAAGATACAATTATTTATAATTGTTCATATATCAACTGTATCATTAACTCACTATTAACTAAAACGATTAATTCTATTACCTGATAAGCGCACGTACCTAATATATATTTATTTTTGTGCACCTACGCAACACACATTGTCAATCACTTGACGATAACAGCGGCATTGTATTAGTTGAGGACTTGATACGACGAATAACACGTACACCCTGTGTTTATTCTGTAAATATGAATCATGATTAGACATCGCTAATAGTAGTTAATGTGATAAAACAACACCGTTATCATCAAACATATATAATCTTAGTTTTTTCACTGCAATTAATTTCTCGGTAATAATTAAATACATAATGTAGGTAAATAAAGTCCTTAAGTATGCTTAAGTACTTACTCCTGAAAATAAAAACTTATGTTTTATCGCAAAAGATATGCCTAAAGAGAAAAATATTTTGTAAGTAGGTATATGGATAAAAATTTCCGAACAACCTTGGTAGGTATGACATACCTAGTCCAGTTTTCAATGCCTAGAGAAAGGAACCCTAAAAATCAACAATCTCCTTTCCTGAACCTACAGGAGCGAACTACAAAGGCCGTAGGCATCTCACGGGGCTTCCGTTGCCACAATCAGTCTTTTGTACCACCTACCAACATTGTTTTACATTTTCTGATGATAAATTCTACCTTAAACCTCGTAAATAAAGTCGAAAATAAGATGCAGTTGTAAGAATACAAGTGACAGCTATTTTGGCGCGAAGGAGCAGACGCCATATTGCCCGAAGACGAGTCAAGGATTTCGCGCGCCGTTTCGCGCCAAAACAAAGGCGACCATCTTGTGTGGCTGATGCGAAGAGTTTGCATACGTTGCATTGTATTGTTTGAGGTCGCATATCAACACTGGAATGTTGAATAGATTTACGAAGTTTGGTTTCAAATAGAGTAGTAGAGCATCTAAATGTCAAAGAAACATATGGAAAGACATTAAGGAAAAAATAATATCCCATGGGAGCGCCATGGGGGGTTAGCGACCCAATAGTAAGGAAAATGACAACGCAAAGCCAAAGGAGACCTAATCTATTGATTGATTAAAGGTCAAGATATTATTTTTAACTTTATGTTAGGTGTGTAAAAAATCCAGGTCATCAGCTCAGGCACAAAAGCGTCGGCGCGTGTGTAATGTTTTAAATTATTCATATAAATAGGCTCGCCTGGCGTGTGGTTGCGCGATGAATATTTCAGCAGCTCGAGCGTCGAAAGCGCCGTTTTGGTTACGCTTAATTTGATTGTGTACTGATTTCGTGACTCTCATTTTGGATTTGGAATAAGCTTTTAAACGGCTACTTGGGTTTTATGACTGCCTGGTATCTAACACCTGGTTTTGGAATACGATCCCGGTTTTATGTACTGTAGAGGTATATTTTATTAAAATAGTAAAGTATTGCTTAAAATTTTAACATAATACGTACATATAGGTATTCACTTCCACGACGCGACGCGCCGACGCGACGTTGCAAACGACAGCACAGAAATTGTCATAAGATGCCTATATTGAAGTTGCTTAGATAAATATGAATAAAATATATGATTAAAATGTGTATAGGTACAGATAGGTAGGCCTATACCTATCTACATATGTATTTATTGCTATGGATGTTGAAGCATTTTCAATCAAAACTAAATATTTTTTAAGTTCTTCTGTCTCCTTAGATTTCTCAGATAAACTTCCGTTTTTAGTCTGAGCACAAAAATATAAAATGACGGAGGTATCAGTGCAGGTTTTCCTAAAAGAAGCAAACTGAGAATAGAGGAGGTATCACAAACTTGGAAGGTTTCTGTCCAACTTGAGTGTTCATTTGCATTTTTCCCGCCCGCAGATACTTTGCTCGAATTTACTTTGGAAATGAGTAAAAACTTTGATTATTAGGTGCTCGGGAAAGAATATTACGCCGGTGGGAAGTGAACGGTTTTCCAATAAGATCGTAACGATCTTACGAACTCTAACATGGTAGTATAATAGAATAGATACTTGCAGGGAATACCTAGTTGCAAAGAACACGAGATAAAGTTAAAAAACTATAGAGTTACAACGTTATGTTTTCTTAAATAAAAGCGTATAAGGAAGGCTATTTTGTGACAAATAATTTGCAGTACCTACACATTGGAAAACACTTATTATATGAAGCTATTTTTTTCCCTTCAATTGATTATCAAATTAATTACCCAAAAACATATTGTACCTACCTACTAAACCCGATTATAATCGGGCTTATTTGCAATTAATTATGTAGATATATGTACCCGAATCAAACTTTAGTACGAATATTATTTGAAATATTATTTGAATACAGAAATTACTATTATTTATTTAATTAATCGATCGGTTGTAGAGTGGATGACTATAAAGCGTCTCATTCCGAAATCACTGACAACCTTGCACAAAGCGAGACTTTATAATAATTCATTTAAAATTAATCAAGCATTAAACATTGCAGATGGTGGATAATATTAACGAGGGATATATTTTGGACTGTATTCGCATTGCATAATCACACAAATGGTGATTACCATCCATGTTTTATACATTGATTTTATTTTTATATTTATTGTGGCGTGCCATTGCCAAAAGCACACTACTCAGCCCGAGTTTGTGTTTCTTGTATCCACCACTTTACTGATAATGTGCATTATGTCTTCGCTCCATCTAGGTAGATATACATATAATATATGAAAGTAAAACACCAACTCTACAAATCTCAGCTCTTCCTCTACGCAAGTAATGTCGCAGGCAACGTACACTAGGCCGAGCTTAGCACAAAGCTACCGAACTATAACTTGCAAGCTAACACCAAAAACACGTGTCGCCAGTCGCTTGGTCGTGTAGATAAGTACAGGCCAGTGCTTAGCTCACTTGACTTGCACCGCTTGTTAAGTCCCTTCGTGGCAAGTTTGCTGCGAAATTGTCTCTTTGACTCGAAATCTTGCTATATTGGAATACCTACTCTACTAAATGTTTTGGTGTTACTTCTTGCTAATATTGTAACATATGTTTCATATACATATATGTAGGTGTGTATAAATCAATCCACAAAACGAGAGAAAAATAATGTATAATGGATTAAAAGATCGGTTTTGTAATATTGTTATGGACATAGAGGTACATATAATACTATCTCTATGGTTATGAATCATTAAGTCTGTTGTAGGTACGAGTAGGTACACTAGAAGCAAACCAAACGAGTATGAATTGACTTGCAGCGTATTGCAGTGCTACTACGTGCTACCCACGTTAGTCCTGGATAAATAGGAAACTGTGTTCATCCAGAGTCTAGACTACGTACCAAACCAAATTTCCTTCAAATAGGTTCAGCCAGTTGATCGTGAAGAAGTAACAAACATATAGACAAACACAAATTTTCGCCTTTATAATATAAGTGGCATTCTTTCTTACGCATAAATACTCCATTTTGCCAGAGGTGGCAGTATAACTGTCATTCCTGTAAGTTCATCCAGTGTTGCCATCGCTGGGCCCTGTGTTATCAGCAATCAGTACGTGCTTTGTGTCGTGTCGTGGCATCAGATAACGTATCAGGAGATCTCAAGAGGCTGACGGTTAGCTATAATCAAGTATGATGGCTTCACGGCGTACTGGGGCTCTAAGTATTAACTACGGAGTTTCTTTTTCATGGTGATGGTTTAATGCTAATGAGGTTAATCGTATATGTTACAAAAACTGTACCAAAGATTGCTTGATCAATAGAATATTGAATCAGGCGTTAGATCTATCTATCTCCCAGAAATCCATCGCCCAATTTCCCAGATAAGAATAACAGATAAATACACTGCTTGTGACGTCACCGCATATGGAGCTAGTGTAATACAAATACAAAATTATTTGCCAAAGAAATTTTGTCACAAAATGTTTCGAATCCTCTGACTCTGTAATGTATGATGTAAGTAATGTATTGATATATGTATATATATCAATACATTACTTACTAATGTATTTTGCAAATGCAAATTGTTCTCTAACGAATCTCTGAAATTTGCCGCTAAAGTAGCTATTGCAGCCTAAGGTCTGAAATGTCAAATGTCAAAAAATGGTCTCATTGAGCGTCGTGTACATGAACCCGTCGACAATCGTTCCACTCATTCCAGCAAGAAATAGGCCGCAAAGGGGCAAAGTAAGAGAGATCGCAATAAAATGTATTATTTATTGTAATGGTCGGCGATGATGTGGCGGCGACGCACTTTGCTGGGAATTACTGTCGCGTTTATAAACGAGCGCTGACAATGTGCTGCACGCAGGCGTGTGGTGCAGAAGGAAGGGTTGCTACAGAAACAATAGCTACAGCTTCTTGTACGGGCGTTACTTCAGCGGGTGCTAGGTTATGCAACCTGGCTGTCTGATTGCGCTGACCAATTGGTCACCAACAAACTAATTCGTTTGTTTTTTTTTCGTGCCGCAACGCAGAGACAGATTGAGCCAGTAGTTAACATGTCATCTGCTGATATGTCTATATTCTTTAGAAAATATGTGATCATAATTTCAACATGAGCATTCTACGAATAAATGCTTCTATGTATTTAGATTTTTACGAATTTTATAATTTATAAAGGAGTTTCCTAAACTACGTGCTACCAAGTGCTGACTCGTCCTCCTGATGATGGAAACCTCAGTTATCCGAAACTTGTCGAGCTCATTTTTTGACATAATTATTGACGTAAGTGCTAGCCGGTTATTACAACTAAATTTAGTTTCCTAAATATTCTTACTACCCTTTTCTCGCTGTGTCAACCGCAATGTCGAACATTCGAGAGTTTTCGAGAGCCTTCCAGCTAAGTATCACTCCAGAACTGGCGGCAAAACGCTTGTCAAAAATATAAATCGCTATGTAAAATGCTTCAGGACCAAGCAAAGCTTTTGCCTAAAGATTGCTGCAGATATTTTGTAAGAATTTAGCATTTCCACATTTTGCTACGCTTTTGTCGGTGGAACTTGCTCTAAAAATGGAAATGTAAATTGTTAAAAATACTTCCTATTAAGCTTAGGTATGCAAGTTGAAAAAAAAAACTTGAAGACTTAGCTGGCGGAAGTAGTTGATCTCCATAGCAAACGTTACGGAATTAAATTATACATTTTTATCATAATTCAATGCTGAATAGACTCTTTAAAGTCACTAATATAATATAACTGGGTCATTTTGTCTGCAAACGTGAAACATTAGCAGCGAAGCACCAAGGCAGGTAGAGGTACGAGTAACAAGGAGTTGTCAATACAGTAGTTAGTTCGTTAAAAAGCCCCGGCGCGGCGCCACCGTCGCCTGACGTCGTTAAACACTGAACTATCAGGCTGCGACTCACTAACGATTCACGATAGGGCTGGCGCTTACGTCGCCAGAGGAGAATATTGGTTGAGAAATAAAGGGTTTCATGTTCAAATGTTCCTAGCTTCTTGTTAACTTGTTTGAAAAAGGAGGAGGCTCTCAATTCGACTAAATGATCAATTTAATCAATAGTTAAAATAAGCATCGTCATAAGGTATCTTTGTGAAATGTTAGCATGTTATTACATTAGCACACAATATCATAATCGTACGTAACAAGCCTTTGTTTTCGTTTTTGTAACTAAATACTTATTGGTAGAATAATACTGAAATATTTCGAAAATGATGGCAATAGTAAGGTAGAATTCGGGACCAACAGGGACAAATATATCCCTCATGGGATATTCTTTATGTTCTAACCCTGTAGAACGCGGGGGTACTTCCACGTAGCACTCGTAACCAATCCTATAAGCAGGGTCTACGCGCGTAGCAGCATTGTGCGTAGCCCGGGAATACCTATTTGGATTCCGGTAGATAAAAAACGTAACTATATCTGAAATATTAAAACGTTCTAAAATAACCAAAATGTTAACCGCGTTGCACATTTATTATTAGTTGACCTTTCTTAAACTCACAAACAATTTCATGTACCAACATACATTTTCTCATAATGTAGGTAATCTCTGGTTTTCAAGCCTTTGCTTCGCCCGGTCAACGAAACTCACGCAGAACTGTCGCAGATAACCCGAGTAAAAGTCAATTAGTCGCAGACAGGTCGGATAAAATAATTAAAGTTTTCAAGTGAAGTCTCCAAGTTGCAGCCACTTGATAAAGAAGCCAAGTTAGCCCTAGTTAGCTGGCTAGGAGCAGCCCTGCCGCTTTGTCGCGAAATAACGACGGAAGACGGCCGGGAATTTCACTCGTTTTGTTTGTCAACAAAAATGTAGGTTAAAATGTTTTTAAACTAAAATACCTGTGGATAGTTGTTTATTATTGTAGGTAGGTTTTTATGTGTTGTAAAGTTAAATATTTTAGCACATAGGTACATGACTTTTGTGATGGCATTTGACTCGTAATCTCACCACCTACTCACACAGTCTTACACACTCACACACCCACACACACGAACTTTTATCTTTATAAATTTAGTAGTATAGGCTAACCACCATATAAATAACTAGTGGGTGCTCGCGGCTTCGCTTGCATTAAGAAGAGAAACTTGCATCCCCTATTTCACCCCTTTAAAAGTGGCATTTCCAAAAATCCTTTCTTAGCGGATGCCTACGTCATAACATCTACCTTCATTCCAAATTTCAGCCCAATCCGTCCAGTGGTATGGGCTGTGCGTTGATAGATCACTATATCAGTCAGTCACCTTTGAGTTTTATATATATAAATATAGTCTAAGGTAATTACTATTTAGGAATTTATTATGAAATGCCTAATCGTTCCTCTGAGTCGCCCTACTATTTTAAAAGCTGTCATTGCCACTCTTATACCATCTATTTTTACTAGCTATCTTCATAGTGAGAGTGAATTGGTTCTTACTGGGTAACCTGCTCGGGTGTTTGTTAAAAAATGTATGTTTACTAAATATGTGTTTTGTCATTACTTCATTGTTTCCCGGCAAAATTACAATTCACGAGTATTAAGCGTTAGATATTTTATAGACGGTTCCGTATGTATTATATTTTTTCATGTAGAACATTTACTAAATAGACATTTATTCAAATGTATTGTTTTAGCAGCTTATATAATATTGTATCTCAAAAGAGGAGACAGACTAGTATCTCATTGTTTAAACTTAAAGCAATAAAAGTTATAAAGTTATGCTTTGATAATAATACATTAAATTAATAGTTTCAACCGTGAAACATATACCTACCGGTAGAATATTCTGCTGTTCTTAGTTTCTGACTCGCCCCTACGGTTATTATAGCATGGTCAATTTTGACAGTTGTCATCTCCATACATTTTATGTTGAATCTGCGGGAAATGTATGATGTTTAGGTTTGCACGTTTTTTCATAGGTATTTATAGTATTAGTAGTATTTTCAAGAGTTAGCTTAGTATGGGGCTAGATGGCGTTGTGTGATTTTTACTGATATATAGGTATTTATTCAGTAGGTAAAATATGCCATTCCACCACTTGCATAGGTTTTCTTTTTCATTGGCTATAATGGTCAAATCCATAGTGTCGTCACGGAATCCTAAAAGTACAAGTTGTTGCGGTGTATCCACAATAAGACGATATTGTTTGTCTTTTGAGGCACACGCCGAGTAGAGATGTAGATTTCACACATAAGTCTTTTTGTTACTTTAAATTTAGTTTTAAAAATGAAATGTGTAGTCATAAATAAAGTTGTATTATTAGTATTTACTTTAGTAATAGGTGAGTGTTTTTGTTTAGTGATATTTTATGAGTATTGTTTAAATGTGAACTACATACATTCAACATTATTTTGTTACAAGCTCAAAGGGCGAACAAAGTTGTATGAAATTTGGCCGGGATAAACAGATACGATAATTTAATTCATAATTTGTCCGAATAATATGTCAATGGAGATAGATTAGATCCTGGATGAACACACGAGCTACTTTTATATTCTGGATAACGCTTACAGTACCACTTGGTGCTGCTCGTCGTTCCATATTTTGTATATCTGCTGTTTCAGAGCAGTACAGCTGGGCCAGCTGGTCCAACAGCTCGTGTGGCTTCGACAACTCGCCCGTGTCAGTGGTGTACGAGGGAGTGGCGCCTGTAGAGCACTACCCCTGGATGGGGATACTCTACTATCCTATGGGTATGTCTACTAACCATCATCTTCTTCTTATTCATCTCCAGTCATCGCTGCTGTGCATAGGTCTCAGTTCTTGTACGCCACTCGGTCCGGTCCTGCGCAGACTCAATCCAGGAGCTCCCTTACGATGATAATAAATGTGAAAGTGTGTTTGTTGCTCTGTTTGTACAGCTAAAGCATCATAACTTAGTGACGTAATATCGTGATTTTCGGTGTGGTGATAGAGGTTATTTTTTATCGCTACTTTGTATACCAACAACGCGAGCGAACATACGGGCAGCCACTAGTGTGTAGGTACTAATTACTACTCTAATTATGTTCAGTTAAAATTCTTGGCTAACTCTGGTGTCGTGGGATTACAAACCGGCAATAAGCGGGATAACTTAGAAAAAATTATGTTAAAAAAAATTATAGAAGCATCGGTAGCTTTCAATGAATCAGATTTATTATCCAATTTTTCTGTTGGAAAACTTACTTCATCTAGATATTTTCCCAAACATAATTCAATCAAGAGACAGAAGTATTTCAAAATTGTAATTTATATACTCGTACAAATATTTCTTGTTTGTTTCAGCAACAACTCGCTTTACAACTTCAGTTGTGTTGGTTACTCGACAGATGGCGATAGCAGCGGCCAGCGAGGTCGACAAACTACCCAAAACAGACTTTAGGTAAGACATAGATAAATAATTTTCATAGCTCTGTAACGTGACTCTTTGAATCGTATTTCCTCGTGACTGAGGGTCGAGACTCAGATTTCTGAAAATGAAATTATCTACTTCAATTAATTAATCTGTAGCCGACAACTTAATTGTGTGTCAGCCACATTTGCGAGCCAGCTCTAAAATGTATCGCCTTTTACCACAGTATCACCGTGCCACGATGTTACCTACTTGGGTTATGATAGGTACTAATGCAGAATACACGAGACCAGATTTTCAAGCCAAGACAGCAAGGCACTGCTAGTAAGCCAGTAAACCAGTGTGCTAGTAGTTCTATTCTAGTGGCTTGAAAACTGGTCTCGTGTATTTCCGGACATAAGAGAGCAGTCGCTGATGTTCGCAGAGCGCGCGCCCGCGTGGTGGTGGGCGCGCGGTGCGGCGCGGGGCGCGACGTGGCCGTGCGCGACTACACCTACCACCCCGAGTACTCCACCGACTCCTTCAGCGCGCTCGCCATGCTGCAGCTCGAGACCGACCACGTGCCCTTCGGTGACTCAATGCACACTTTATTGTAGCGCTCGTAGCTCAGCTACCAATGTTAAGCAAAGGTGCGTGCGTCGGATGACACTTCAAATTGTAGCTCCCGGTAGTTTGTCTTATACAGCAGTCGTTAAGCCATGTTAGGCGGCTAAAGGCGGCCTAAAGGCGGCTTGATAAAATATCGACACCGGAGCTGGCTACTCTCTTTCGATAAGAAGAAGAAGACACTTTATTTTAAGGCCTTGCTAAACTAGCTCAGCCGACGTGGAGGGGGAAAACAGGTAGCCATCCAGGAATTTCCACAATTATGCTGTATGAGGTAGTTGGGTACTTATGATATAGATAGAAGCTCGTTTGGTGTTCTATCTATATATATTCCAAAAAGTCAATATCAAAAGAAATAAAATCTTAAAAATATTATACCTATACTTACGTGCTTATTTTATTTCAGACCTACGCCCCATCTGCCAACCTCCCGTGCATTTTATTGAGCCCCACTTTTATGCTATGACTTTAACGGCAAGTAAGTTAAATTATTATAACTGGGTGCCCACCACAATGTATCTTTAACGCATGAATCTTTCTCTTCAGGCAGTCTCCGATTGGGGCGATGCCAACCTGGTCAGATTCAATGCCACTAAGACGCAGGCGTGTCTTTTCTCCGCCAAAAAGAGGCCGTTCCACCTGGCCCCTACTTTCCGGAATGTCTCGATTCCAATCACAAACCAGCTGGACCTACTTGGAGTCTCCCTTACCTCGTCATTAAATTTTGGGTCCTATATTGAGTCAAAGGCTCAATTGGCTGCCAAAAAGCTTGGTTTCCTCTCGAAGGTGCGTCGGTACTTCCATCCGGAACAGTTGCTTACCTTGTATAAAGCACAAGTTCGGTCGTGCATGGAGTACTGCTCGCATCTTTGGGATGGATCAGCAAAATACCAGCTAGAGGCGTTGGATTCGATTGAAACGCGAGCTAAGAGGTTAGTAGGTAAAACCACCATTAAGAAGGCAAAACTCCAAAGTTTGGAACATCGCCGCAAGGTGGCCAGTCTGTCGGTCTTTTATCGAATACATTTCGGAGAGTGTGCAGAGGAGCTACATAAACTGATTCCCTCAGCTCCCTTTTATAACCGAACAAGCAGAAAGTCCGCAGGTAGACATCGTTTTATGGTGGAAGTGCCGAAGTGTCGAACGCAGCGCTTTGCTTCTACGTTTATTGTACGGACGGCAAAGCTCTGGAACACTTTACCAGAAGCTGTGTTTCCTGCGAACTACAATCCAGGGGTTTTCAAATCTAGAGTTAATAGGTATCTTCTAGGTAAACGTGTTACACCCTAGGCTGCAGCAATGCTTAACATCAGGCAGGCTGTAGTCAAACGTAAACCTATCACACGTAAAAAAAAAAAAAATCTGCCCAAAAGTACCCCCCTAATGAATTAATTCTGCGAGTAGTCACGAGGCAATACGACTCAAAGAGCGAGAAGTTACACTGATTTGATTTCTTCTTCTCATAGTGGCCTATTCTAGAGACAAAAGTACCTACTGTATATTTAAACATAATTATTTTGATAACTGTAAAAAATAACACAAGCAAAACATAAATACAATGAGGAAAACATATTTTTTTCTTGTTTCGTCCTATTTGAAGTTAATTTGGGAACCTACTAAATAAACAGGTGCTTTTTGTTCTAGACTGCAAGGAGCCTAAAGTGAAGATCTACAGGATGAAATATGTCAGTATAACAAAATGTAAAAACTTCTATAGGAGGTCCGGAGTAAGTACACAGACAAATACTCTTGTTATTACAGGCCTAGGCTTTAGCATCTACGCCATTTTAAGTATAATTCTGTGGTTAACTCTCATGGTGATACTGTTCAAATTATCAAAAAAAAGTGAAACAACAACACGCTCTCGAAGTATTTATTTGTAATGACATCCACATATTCTGCCGCATACATTCATGCTTATTTCGAAGTAAATGTTTCCAGCAGGGTGCTTTGCGAATTTGGAGAGATTTCACTCGTAATGCCACTCGTAGATTTCCCTGCAACAATATAGAAATATTGTCATCAATAATACATCGATTTAGGGGTCTTTGATTTAGTTTTCGTTTCGGACAGAAAACTTTCCAAAGTCGTGTAAGCTCTCCTAATGTGTTCTATGTACTTATTTGCTGGTCAATGTTGTTATATTCATGTTGTTATATTTGAGGTGGTTGTATAATTGTTATAGTTAGGTCAGAGCAGCCTGTGGCCGCGACACGCCGCGTGCGCGCGCGCCGCGGGCGGCGGCCGCTGCGTGTGGCCGGCAGGCGCCGTGCTGGTCGTCAAGCAGGAGCAGCGGTGGAGGCTGGTCAGTACTCACTAGTGGGTTGCAATGATCTTTTTCCGCAATAACAGCTTTCGCGAATGATTATTTTCCGCTGTTTCCTCCTTGGGAATTAATCAGATGCAATATTTTTAAAACTTGAAATCTGTACCATCTAGGAGACTATCTCTGTGTTTTGATTTAAAGTGCTGCGAACAACACATTATATTATGGACTTAAGAAGTTTTTTTTTGTGTTTTAGCTTGGGTTCAGCGTGTACGGGCCGGGCTGCGGCGCGCCGGCTCGCTTCCTGGACTACGGCCAGTACCAGCGCTGGGTGCGGCGCAGTGCCGCCAACGTGGGGCTGCCCGCCATTACGCGCCTCGCAGACAACCACATCGTCATGCGCAGGGGTGAGGACAACAACATCATTATTTTATCTGAGTATAAACTTTCTTTCTAGTGCGTCTTTGAGTACGGTAATTACAAATAATAATAATAATAACAATAAAAGCGTTTATTTCAGACAAAGTCCATTCATAACTAAACTATCAAACACATATTAATACAAATGTCCAAAATCATATAAATGTCAAAAGAAGTAATAATTATTTATCTAATTTACACACACAAAATTACAATCACAGCAAAAATTGGAAACAAAACAAATTATTTTTAAATTTAAATTTACGCACACAAAATTACAATCACAACAAACAAAACATTCTAAACAACTATTTAGCACATCGCCGCAATACGAAGACCCTAATCTAACCTATTTCCTACTAAAACATTTCTTTTAAACGGGTCATAAAACAAGTGTAGCTGTGCGGCGTGCGTTAGTATAGGGCAGTCGAGACGGGCAGCCACAACCCGCAAGATGCTGTTGGTGCTGCCCCGGACGCGGCTGAGCATCGAGGTGGCCCGTTTGCGGAGTATGGCGTGGAAACCATCTACCCGAGCGTCCACAAACATCCCCGACGCACTGCAGCGCCACGGCAGCCCCAACAGCATCCTGAACGCGTTGTTGTACTGCACTCGCAGGGCGTTCACTGTTTTCAGCGTGTAGTTTGCCCACAGACTGCACGTATAAAAGGACTGGCAGAATGCCTTAAATAAAGATACCTTTACTGGAACTATGCAGCGAACAAATCTGCGTGCCAACATATTGCTTCTGACAGCCAACGCCTTACGCTCCCTCTCAATATCTTCATTGTCTGACAGATCCTCCGTGACCCAGTGGCCCAGGTACTTGAAGCGTGAAACTCTAGTCAGAGGAACTCCGTTTAGAACCACTTGTGGTACATTTGTACTTTTAAAACCACGGGCCTTGAATACCAATAGTTCACTCTTTTTGACGTTGTACCTAAGCCCATGGGCCTCGGCGTATCCCTCACAGATACTGACGAGCTTTCTAAGCGCACTTATCGAGGGGCTCAGCAGCACCATGTCATCGGCATAACTGATGTTGTTGATGAACGTAATACTTTTAAAAAAATATACTTAAATATTTTAGCTTCCGTGGCCCAGCTAGCTCAATCAACTTTTTTTAGCCCTGAAATTGCCCTAATGATAGCCGACCACTGACAGATGACACATCAAAGGAAGTGTTAGAAGCACTGACCTCTATTTACCATTAGTACGCTAGTAATACAGGTCAGTGGCTAGAAGTAATATTTTTCTGAAGTTGTCATTAATGTACCTATTTATTAATCGTATGTTCCAGCACTAGCAAAGGTGCAGCGCTACGGGCCCTGTGACCGCGAAGAAAAGGTCCTGGAGCTGTACACCGACCGAGTCGCCATCATGTACCAGCCTGGCAGCTATACCGCGCTGTATAACGTGAGTCATGCGCCAGCCTGGCAGCTATACCGCGCTGTATAACGTGAGTCGTGTACCAGCCTGGCAGCTATACCGCGCTGTATAACGTGAGTGAACGTGAGTCATATAGTCATACCAGGCTATGATCCAACACCATGATCACAAGCTCAATTACGGCTCAGATACGTTGTCTCATTATGACGATCCAGCCCTTGCCATATGCTTAGCCTTGCCAATTTGCGCCAACATCAGACCTTGAAAACTATTATAAGAAGAAAAAAACTACGTATGTCAGCGAAACCAACAGACCACCAAATGTTTCAAATAGTTTTATTTATTGTTTTCTTTTTCATTTGTTGTACACCTCCAGGTATCAATATTCTCCAACGTGGAGTACTCGTGCGTGGTGTTCCACGCTCGCTCGCTGGTGAAGGCCGACTACCGCCACCTCGGGGTGTCGGAGCACCCCAAGGACACCTTCGAGGGAACCCACCAGGTGATGAGCAACACGCCCAAGATCAGACTCAAGAGGTCAGTAAGAAAGCCATTTTTATCACATAATGTCAATTAGCAGGTCAATGTCAGGCCTTTATAAATGCTTCCTGTGTTCAGGGTCTTGAGTTGTATTCAATATACGCGTGATGTTAAGCAACGTTGGGATCTACGATATAGTGCGCTAGCCTGCAAGAACCGGTCCAGTGGTCACTGTCGACTTGAGAACCGATCAATTCTAGATCAAAACAACTGATTTTCCGGCAAGGAGTTCCACAGTTGGGCCGTTCGCATTATGCACAATTAATGTTGAAGTATACCGCGTTGATTGTATTGGTGAAAGGTTGGTTTTCCATTTAAAAAACAAAATAATATAAGTGTTTAGAATGCAAGTTCTGGTTGTAGCCAAATGCTAATCAAGCTAAAAACTACTCACTAAAATTGAATGCCTGCGTCTATAACAATAAATTTATATAGTAAGTTACGAGTACCTTTACGTTTGGCTGATTAAATGTATACTAAATATATTAATTTGGTTTATGTTTTATAATTTCTTAGTGTACATTTAAAAATATAAATAATTCTTTGTCTGTTTTACAGTTTCTTTACTACTTACGAGTATGTATGTGATAATACTTTCAAGGAGAATCGACAACACTTACCTAATTAAATGTTGAATGTATTGTCATTAACGTAGTAACCGTACACACTAGATGGTGCGCGACCTCCGCCGGCATGTGTCATGGCTTCCAGAACATTCAGATCGACTTCTTCGTCCACATCTCGTTCAGCCAGAGCGTGGAGTTTCGCGTGGCTGCGTACGGGACGGAGGCGCGCGCCATCTCCGCCGCCGCCGCCATGAAGTACGCCAACATCAACTCCGGCGTCACACCACAAGTACCCACCTACGAGGAAATAGTAGACATGCTTAAGACTTCTTGGTTTAAAGAGTTGAACCAGTGGTTTAAGTAACCCTCGCGTAACCAGCTTACGAGGTAATTAAAGTCACGAATCCTACACCTGCTTAGCATTTCGGAAATCCGAAAAGTTTTGAAAAAGTCATTCGAAAACTTAACGCCTGTCACAGTTCTATTGCATCTCTTTTAAAGCTAAATTTGGTTAAGTAGGTATTGGTGAAAAGAACCAGATACTGCATCGTGTTCTTTTCTTCTCTTATTGATAGTTTTCACTTCAAGAGAATAAGATAAGAAATGTGCTACAAATCAATTGCTGAATTTATTTCTATCTTGATTGGGTTCCAATTATAGAACAACAACAAAATCTAAATATTATGTGTCTTCTACCTCTATAATAGCTATAAATCTATTCCGAACATTATTTAGGCATGTATGTTATAATATTGATACTTTTATTTTATTGATTAGATTAAACTACCAGTCTAAGACTGATTGAATTGGACGTGTAAATAAGAATAGAATAGAATAGAAAATTCTTTATTGCAAAACACGATAACATTTAAAAAGAAAGAAGAAAAAAAAATACTTATACTAGTGCCACAAGTGGCAAATAAGATATATGAATATGCACTTTTTATACGTCGACAATGAGTAGAGACGTGTTGACTGTGTCCAGATGGAGCGCGACTCCCGCGGAGCTGTGCTTCGAGTTCCAGCACAGCCAGATCGAGCTGTCGCTGGACATCGTGTTCAGCCAGTCCTTGGAGCTCAGGGTGTGGGTGTACGGCAAGCCAGGGCACGTCATCAACGCTGCGGATGTCTATTATAAAGCCAACACCGCGCGCCCGCCCAAGATTGAAAAATACTCGGACGTATTCGAAACGATGCTCATTATCAAATACATTTTTGAAAACAATTGGTTCTTTGACTGCGATGGTCCTAAACTATGCCACTTGATGAACACCTAATTGTGCGCTGATTTTTAAGAAAACACGCAATGAAAGCGAGCATCGTTAAAATTGTGGCAAAACTTTTGTTGAACTTTCTTAATTTTAGGATTAATATCGTGAATTTTCGAAAGTCGTAAAACCGAGGTGTATTGCTTTTGACATAAGTATGTACAAAAGCTAACCTTAAAGAGTACGCGTTAGTTACAAGTAACCGTGTACAGTGTCGGGACGTGCCTGTCGGGGCCCGGACCAAGCTAGCAGACAAAGGCAAGAGGGCTCTACGGCTCTTCATATCGAGTAACGTGTAGGGATTGCTGTCTGTTGGGAGACCTGCATACACTATTATACCGATTACTTTACAACTGGATAAAATTAAATGAAGGCTTTTATTTTCCCTAAACTTATAAATTTAAACAGAGTTCTCGAAACAAGTTTTTGTTGTTAGTAAGTTAGTAATTACGTTAAGTTCGTCTCTGTTCTGTCTACAAGTATGAATGTGTAATAAAAAGTGATTTTGAAACTAAGTCTTTTAATAGTTTCATCCTCTAATAGGGTTGTCAAGGAGTCGGGTTTGTAAAATAAACATTCAGTTGAAATTATTACCTGTTTTTTTGAAGTTAATGAAGAAGCCACATTCCCTTGATAGTGTGTACGCGCCCCTGCAGCCCTCCACTGCGCGCCTCTATGAGTATCTCCCACACTTGCTTTACAAAGACCTGCCTATACGCGGGCCTGATCATATCTAACCACTCCTACTTACTTACACCACATCTTGTATCATTTACAAAAAAATAAACTGTTTGTGTTAATTTATCAAAGAGCCTGCTGCTAGTGTTGGGTAAGTGAATACATGTTATCAATGAAATAATACATATAAATATGTACATAACTTGAATTTAAATTAAACATAACTATAATATTTTGTGACTAAAATTTAAAATTTGACTTACACTTGACTAACGAACATAATACTTAGCCAATCTCCCTCCACCTAAGCACCGATTCAATCTCGCATTGAAGTTTTAAGGGTTTGTTTTAATTAAGAACGAGATAACTTGTGTCTGTATAAGCTAGATATCTGTGTTTTGGTAAACATTACATAAAACGAATTAGCTGTTGAATAAGTTTACAAATACAAATAGGTACATTAAGTACTAAGTTTATTTTAACAGGACTTCCTTCTAAAATCACATTTTGCATAGTAACCATTTACACTAACTTTATCTTTTCTACTCTTAAAAATTTTCGTTTTGCTTTTAAAAGTTTTTCTTGTTTAGCGTGTTGCACAATCTCGCCTATAAGTATACGTACGTGTGGTGAGTAGGTAGGTATAATCCCGGCTGCAGTCTCCAGATATTCTGGAAGCTTGTCCACCGTCCAGGGACGCTGATCGCATCTACCAGCGCACGGTCAGCAAAAACAACGAGAATGACTAAACTTATTTATTTATATATGTACAAAACGGGCACTAAGCTAAAACACACATAATATAATAAAATAATTATGGTATTATATGCAAAATATATTATATTTTTTCACCATCTGCCTGATGGTTTTATAGGTTTATAGCAGTAATGTGGTATTTAAGTGTTTTCTTTAAATTATGGTAAGTTATGCATTTAAACTCATTTGATTTGATGTGTGGTTGCCTGTAACAGGGTAGCATGAACTTAGGCTGTTAAACATAAAGAATTAAAACTTTATTTCCCACGAGTAAAAATTAATGTATTAAAGCTCTAATTATAATAATTATAATATTTCAAAGTAGCTTAACAGCTTCGTAAAATGAGTCCACTAGATAAAGTTTAACATGAATAAACCGACCCAATATGTTTTTAAAAATTTGCTATCGTAACATTATTTTTTTGCTATCGTTACTAGCTAGAGGCGTACAGATAGCGTCTCTCAATAAGCACATTCAAGTAAAATCATAATATGAATGTAAGGAGAACGCTATGTAAATCCAGTTACGAAGATACCGGGCTCCTTCTGTCTCTATTATTCTAGCGTCTCTCAATAAGCACATTCAAGTAAAATCATAATATGAATGTAAGGAGAACGCTATGTAAATCCAGTTACGAAGATACCGGGCTCCTTCTGTCTCTATTATTCTAGCGTCTCTCAATAAGCACATTCAAGTAAAATCATAATATGAATGTAAGGAGAACGCTATGTAAATCCAGTTACGAAGATACCGGGCTCCTTCTGTCTCTATTATTCTAGCGTCTCTCAATAAGCACATTCAAGTAAAATCATAATATGAATGTAAGGAGAACGCTATGTAAATCCAGTTACGAAGATACCGGGCTCCTTCTGGCTCTATTATTCTAGCGTCTCTCAATAAGCACATTCAAGTAAAATCATAATATGAATGTAAGGAGAACGCTATGTAAATCCAGTTACGAAGATACCGGGCTCCTTCTGTCTCTATTATTCTAGCGTCTCTCAATAAGCACATTCAAGTAAAATCATAATATGAATGTAAGGAGAACGCTATGTAAATGCAGTTACGAAGATACCGGGCTCCTTCTGTCTCTATTATTCTAGCGTCTCTCAATAAGCACATTCGAGTAAAATCATAATATGAATGTAAGGAGAACGCTATGTAAATCCAGTTACGAAGATACCGGGCTCCTCAGGGCTCCTTCTGTCTCTATTATTCTTTTCTATCTAGAATTTTCTAACTCTCAGAGTTGGTATCTCAAGTTGAAGAGATAGTTTCACTGGACTTCTGATTTTAATATATGTAGTTACTTGTTCAAGTTTTGGTTCTTAAATGTGGATTTAAAAGTAAATGTATGTTTTGTAGTTTTCTTAGCTTTTTACGGTTATTGCAAAGGTTTTTCGTAACAGCGACGTCAAATATTTACTCGTAGTTTTGAATTAGTGTCCTGTTTCATATCAATCATCATGTTTTTTTTCTTCAATAATTTAGTAACCAAAGTTAAACCAGTTGAGCATGAAGGAATAACAATCATGCACAAACTTTCCTTTGTAGTTCTAGAAGGAAGTAGGATTATTTAGTAATATATGATTATACTGCATTCCACAGCACAGGTTATCCTAGAGTTGAGTGCAGTGAACATGTGTAATAGATAATTTTTTTTTACTTCAATAAATATTTTTAAATAGTTCAATAACATAAGCAAATAACTTATCCCTTACTCCACCTAACCGGTCGTATTTTAAGTGCAATGGAATCGCAGTGGGATCCAATTCAGGAGCCTTTTCAGCGGCCATTAGCCACTTGATGTTCTCTACGATGTAGTATTATATAGAACACCAATAGAATATATTATGAGCATATACTCGATTGATCGTTTATGTGTGTGTAATGTGATACAAATTTGTCCAAGTTTCACGAAGTTTCAAATACGTATATAGAATAATATTTGTTGCTTTTGACGTACAAAGTCGGCATTAAAAATTATGCGTAAGTAATGATTAGTTCTGTATTCTATGCTTGTGACTAAAATTTCTTTGATGATAGCTACTACTACATACGCTCAATCATACTTTTACATTATGTTTATGCACCTATATACATACATACGGATCTGTTTTATTTTGTGTGTTTGTTTTTGCCACCCGAAGTAAATGCATACCTACGTTTTATACGTTGCAGATTTGAGGCAGAGCGTAACAATTTATATTTATTTAAACATCCAGATAATTTAAGTTATAACAATGTCAGAAAATACAAAAAGGGAACAAAAAACCCTTCAAAGCGAAAAATAACAACAGCCTGTCTGACAATGGTCTCACCCCTTCAGCCGGGGGTGGAAGACGTTGTTAACTAATGCATTTGCATAATTTCATCCCTGTCCGACTCAGGGGGTGGACTTTAATCAACTTTGAATGCGGGATTATGGAAAAAATAAACAGGGCTTGACGCGCCTGGCTTGATGTGTCTCGTATTTTCAGATGCGGAATACATAAAACTTCACAAGCGAGATATGTAGATTGACATGTTGCGCTTAAAAGTCTGAATTGAAATAAAATTTCTTTGACTATCCAGTAGACTAACTTCTTAAGAATGGAAATATAAATATTTAGTGGACATGATATATAATTATATAAATATTTAGTGACACGACCCGGCTCCAACTCCGTATATACAATATGATTTTGTACATAGGTACATTCATAACATGATTATAATAAAGAATTTTGAAATTTTGAATTCATTTTTCTAAACACGATTCTGTATAAAAGATTTTTACATAGTTTCTCCTTCTTTTTGATTTTTAATTCTACTTGTACCTATAGTGTTCTGTTTAAAAATATAGCCAGTTTATAATTCCTGTGTGACATTCTAGATTCACACCTTCTTAGTTCTCAGACACAATTCTTTACCATGGATCGTGTAAAATCAAATATCCGCGTCTCCGGTGACGTGATTACTGGAAGCATATTTCCAGGCGCCGCGCCGCCAATCAGAGCTTCCTCGGAGAGCCAATTTGCAACGCGCTGGATATGGATTATGGACTTAGGATTATTGCTTCCCGAATCATGTGTCTCTTTGTGCTATGGGCGGTTGGTATGGCGTAAGCTCTGGTAGATAGTGTTTTTTACAGTTAAGAATTGGGTTTTTAGCATTGGCAGTATTTAAAAATAATGTTAGTAATTTTTTGTGCAATAAACTTGTAGGTATGTTTCTTCTGGTAAACAGTGTTTTTTTGCAGTTAACAACCGAGCATTGGACTAGTTTTTCGCTCACAGCAAGCGACCCTGCTAATGTGAAGCTCTGTTCTGGTCAAAGTTGGAATAGAATTAGGTCTCAAACAAGACTCCCGTAATAGATCCTTGCAATCCTTAGGTGCAACGTCATGGTTAATTTACGCACTTATTACATTCTGTAATTTAATTGAAATATACGTAAGATTAGTTTTAAGTTTTAATTATTTACTTAGTAGTTACCCAAATAAATTGTGTTCAATTATTATTATATTGCTAAGAAAAAAAAAACTACTAAAATATTATTTAAAATGAAGTACAAAAATCTCTTCATTAGGTTTGTAGCGACAAATCTGATTATCTATCCATTCCCACACAATATACGTCCCCTGTCAGCCATAGAGAGTACAATCGCAGTAACCTCGTGATTTGCCGCCTCCACCGCCAAATTACCGAATTCAATATTTGTAGAATTTACCGCTGGCAATTTTGTCCAACACAATATTCGATAAGTATGGATTAATTGGTCAGCAAATATGAGTGTTTCAGTCAGCAAGTGTAAAATTAATTGTTAAAATGTCATTCAAAAACACAAATACTTATTTATATATTTAGAAGTCTCATTTACTTATTATTCAAAAATCTCTACCAAGTTAGAGTCACATTTAGATATCCATACAGCTTAATATCATGTAGTTTTAGCGTATTCAAATGATATTCTGTATATAAAAGCTGGTGTCAAACATTTGTAGGCAGATGGAAGATATTACAACAAAATATGTTTGGGCACACTTTAAACCGATAATAAAACACAGTTTCAGCAGTTTTTATAATTTTTGTCTATTTATCTGTTTCTGTGTTTATCTGTGCCTCTGTTTATTTAAACGCTCGTCACGTAAAACGGCTGAAAAGATCATCATGATTTTTGGTATGTTAGGTACATAGTTGGAGATCTTAGGAGTGTCATAGCCTACTTTTTATCCTGAAATAATGCGAGCGAAGCCGCGGGCGTCCACTAGTTTTAAATAAAGTGGTAAATTCTGGTATTAGAGACAAATTTCGACAGATTTGATTTGATCTTCCGAAACATTACATGTGTCAATACTTGGACTCTACACTATCACTGTACAAAATATAATGATTTTGCGATGTTAAAGAAGAACAAACTGAACAACAAACCGCTTTTACTTTTATACAATGCTATGATATAATTATTCCTGCCATAATTTAAGCTCTAGGCTCTTTTCAAGGCAAACCAAACATTTATTTTGCAATCCAAATCTGTTAACGGCTGATCAATAAGCGCTGCAGATTATTCAATTCTGTAACCACCTAACATTGTTACTAGACAAATTCAACCGGACCAGCCTCGTAACTCGGTTCTGTGGAACATCTCTGGTTTGCTGGTTGACGTATATTCCGAGTGAGTTCACTTTAATACACTACAATTTATA
The DNA here is from genome assembly GCA_927399415.1 of Macaria notata. NCBI lineage: Eukaryota > Metazoa > Arthropoda > Insecta > Lepidoptera > Geometridae > Macaria > Macaria notata. The sequence continues at coordinate 523,196 of OV656742.1, forward strand.
TGTAGATCAAATAACGTGATTGAAGCTTAAAGGATAGCGGTTATCGTTTGCAATTACCAAAGCAAAAAGCTTGCAAATTGAAATTACCCAAGCATTGTTGATGGTATAGGCTTAAAAAAATAACAAAGCAACTGGCATAATGATTTAGTTTTGAGCACTTTTAGTGAATGGCTTCAGATGACTGGCCTGTTAGCTTAGTTGGTAGTGGCTCTGCCTTCTAATCTAGAGGTCGCGGGTTCGATTCCCGCATGACACAAGTATTTACGTACTTTAAAATTTATAATTACTTGTGTTGAGTCTGGTCGTTTGTATGTATAATAAGTATGTATTTACAAAAGAAAAGTATATAAGTATTGTATCCGTTATCTAGTACCCACGACACAAGCGTTTGCTTAGTGTGGGGCTAGATGGCGCTGTGTGATATGTCCTGAAATATTTATTATTTATTATATTAATTGGAGATTATTAATGTTCACCTCATTCATTTAATTCTCTATGTAGCTATGAATATTTTTCTCAATTTTACTAAAAAAATATTACTGTAGCTTAAACAGTTACAATAGTTAATCGTAAAGAAGACTTTTTGAGATACATAGAATCTGCAACATATGTAAAGCGTGCAACTGGTGGCAGCACTTCATATTGGCCGCCTATATCATAACAAGCCATCTAGGTCTTTTCTAGTTCCGAATATTTCAGTGTGTAGCTATCTTGCAGAATCTTAGGTGGGGCGTCGAGGGTTCTTATCAGATGCTTTTATAGTGTTCAGTCACGTTTCACTCGCTGATTGACGAACCGGGACCAGAGTGGCCGAAGATTGCCAAGATTGATTGAAGGAATAACCATATTCGGTTGGTAAGACCGGAGTCAAATATATTGTTAGGCTTTGCAATAACGACTGTCAACTCTAGTCGAGACCGCCAAATCGATACATTTAACATGCTCCTCTGTGGTATGGCAAGATATTTTCCAAACGTTCCAAATTACGTATGTATAACAAAATACTTAGCAAAAACAACCGTGCTTTATATTTTCTTTAACTAAGTCGGTCTACACTTGACCATATGCAAGTAGGTATGCATTTAAAGGTACGATAAAGATAAAGTGTTTCTAATCTTATTTAGGTGTTTTAATAGAGTGATTATCCGTCTATCTATGCAAGCATATTCTATATAGACTGCGAGACAAGTCCCACGGTCCCAGCAGTGGGCGCGTATACTGTTTATGCAAGTAGCGGCGCTAAGACGGCGCTCTTGACCTGCTCGTGAATAATGACGTCGCCACAAGCTCACACCGTGTAAACAAGGCATGAAGGGTAACAGAGTCCGACACACATGTGTCAGATGCATTATTTTATAATGACGTCGCCACAAGCTCACACCGTGTAAACAAGGCATGAAGGGTAACAGAGTCCGACACACATGTGTCAGATGCATTATTTTATAATGACGTCGCCACAAGCTCACACCGTGTAAACAAGGCATGAAGGGTAACAGAGTCCGACACACATGTGTCAGATGCATTATTTTATAATGACGTCGCCACAAGCTCACACCGTGTAAACAAGGCATGAAGGGTAACAGAGTCCGACACACATGTGTCAGATGCATTATTTTATAATGACGTCGCCACAAGCTCACACCGTGTAAACAAGGCATTAAGGGTAACAGAGTCCGACACACATGTGTCAGATGCATTATTTTATAATGACGTCGCCACAAGCTCACACCGTGTAAACAAGGCATTAAGGGTAACAGAGTCCGACACACATGTGTCAGATGCATTATTTTATCACCATCATCCACAGCCGGTTCTTTCCCACTGCTGGGTAGGCTTCTCTCTTGTCATGTATTATTTATGTTTTGCGAAACGCTCGTAGCTTAGCTTGCGGAGGTAGTCACATGCGATCACCAATGTTAAGCAATTGTCGACGCGGTCAGTCTTTGGATAAACGACCATAAAGTGGCATTCCATTTTGGGTGCTTCCGTGGGTTGGATGTGTGTGTGTGACGTAGAAATTGTAGGTACAAATATCACGCCATGAATAAAATGATACAGATCATTGAAGTTTATGTGTTAGCTCAGATTCCGAACCGACTCAAAGCCGTTTGTCATTTTTTGGCATATTACTCGTATTGTGATATCATAGGTAACTATGCAGTTAGGTGTTTGTGTATAATATTGTGTATGTCGGGGTGTTACGTCAGCACTCGACCCAGTGCCTTTTGGCGCGTTATACAACGTTACATAGTTGAGGCGAGCACGTTAGCGAAACAAGCTTACATACATACATACATGACGTAGGGAATTGAATAAGTACTTAAATCACTAAGGCTACTTTTTATTGAATCTTAACGAGAGTAATATCGCGGGCATCCACTAAGTACTATAGTACTAAATACTAGTAAATAATAGCGTTTATTAGTGTATATCTATAATGTACCTTCACATTGTGTCCGTTACTTTACTAGGTTATATTTAAATTGTATGTATCTCTCAAATGTAATCATATCAGCTCCATGTTATTAATTCTGTATACTCTTCATCTATTTTCTCTTTTTACTTCTTTTTATATTTGTTAACTTTCTTATTCAACTCTTGCCCCCGCGCGTCTCAAAGGGTCATACCTAAAAATCAGCGCTGCAGAGCAATCTGCAGCATTAATGCTGAGGTATGACCTTTTTTGACGCACGGGATACATCAATGTAACGTAATACCTTTCTATTATATCTGTTGTTAACTTTTGTATGTATATATTGTTGTGTCCTGTGTGTCCAAATAAATGCTTTGAATTTGAATGAATTTGAATTTGTGTGTATATTGTATAGTTCTTGTGACAACGCAAACGCAAAAGGTAAAAAATAAAATAGAAGCGCAAGAATGTTTGCATTAGCATTTGATTTTTTATTATTGAAATCTGTTACAGCCAATTAACCATACGTTGCGTTTGTTAGTGTTTTGTTCATTATAAAAAAAACGTGCAACAAAGCTAATAATAATTAGGATTACGATACGAGATGTACATAATTAATTATTAATCATTACCTTTAGACCGATTATGATCAAGTACAAATTGGTAGCGAATTCTATATGCTTTATATTTAATTTTATCCAGCCTGTCGACAGGCATCGCCACGGTATACCACTAGTGAGCTATATTTGTCCGGGCTGGGGCGAGCTGGTATTGAATTTTAACAGTCGGAAGCAAAGCTATTGGTATTCTGATCCTGTGATGCTAGCCACGAGAACTAGCTAGCTAGGGACTGAATGCGGTTATTTACTATCGGGTTTATCTATTTTTTGTACTTTATTTGATAAATCGACAGGTGAAGCTTCTATAGCACATTATTTTCTTGAAAACAAAGATGTTTTTATTGTTGGGTTAATGGTTGTTTGTTAATATTATTAGCTTCTTAATACATATCTTCTACTTTGAATTGAAGTTTACACAGACACGTACAATAACGATGTTTTAATAAGATTTCTGCGTTTTTAGTAACATGGTTATTTATATGTGAACGAATAAAAAGCTAAAATTTAAATTACTAAACCATTATCTTCAAACATCTAACACAAACATTATTATAACAAAGTGATTTATTGCTACTATTTTTATTCTAAATTAAATGAATACCGGTTTTCAGTCCCTACCCTAGTATTACCTACCAGAAGAGCAGGTGTAGTATCGTCAGATGCGCTTTTGGAATGAAATTGGGAATACGAAGGTATGGACACTGATTACAAGTTACAATGTTACCTGTATTACCTTCACGCTAGGTAACACAGGTAACGCAAATTGGTGATGAGGGGAAGGACGTACAAAGTAGATTTGGTAAAATAGTCAAGATTTGAAATGAATTCAGTTACTTAAAAGTGCAAGATATGATCGGCAATATTGATGCTAGTTTGGAGGTTTAGTAATAAAAACATTTTATAGAATAGTTTCTAGGTATATTGTATTTATGACTAAACCCCCAAATTTGCAGTAACATTGTCCCTCGTATCTTGCTCTTTTAAATAGGTTTTGTTTTTTATGCACAAACTGGATATAGCAATTTAGTTTTACCTAGAAGATTATTTTGATATCACTGATTGTTAAAGGAAGAAAATAAAAATACCAAATAATGATGACTGATGGGGCACTATGTATCCTTAAAAATAACCAGTTTTTGATTATATCTACTGGAAAAATTGACATGTTTTTTTGCATGCTTAAAAGATTGTATGATTACATACCTTTTATTATGTTAGACATGATTTTAATAACAAAAATTTAAGTATGATAATAATAAAATTGACATTGTAATAATTTCTAAAATTTTATTAGAATTAAATGTTATAAATTCAATTTGACGAGATATTGTAATTTGTGTAGCATATTTTATGATATTAGTAAGTACTTATACCTATGTTGCAACTTTACATTATCAATAAAGATTCTTTATCTTTATCTTATCTTTATTGTCTTATCTTTTAAGAATGCACTAGTCGAATCTTGCGGTGATTATTTTATATGCTCTGTCTCAATAGTTTACTACTTTTATAAAATATACTTTAACCAGTGCTACGAGTACCAGGATGCCTAGATTAGTGACAGTGTTGTGTTATATCAGTGTCAGCATGTAGGTATCAGGTAGGCTGTGGGCGTCGCTGACTGATAACTACAGGCACAGGGATGGAGCCAGGAATGGGGAACAAATCTCTAGACACCAGAGATGGCCACTCTCATACAAAATAAGCGGTTATAAGTTAAGGATAAAGTTGTTTAAATAATACACACAACAACGACAACTTTGCAAGTATTTATTGCTGCTGAAGGCCGTGATTTCACCACAGAATTATTTTATTTAGAGAGTTCAGCACATAATATACTATTTATATATTTTATCACACCCCTAGTTATATAAATAGCCAAGTGTCTCTGTTTATTTTATGTATAGAAAGTAGAATTGTTGGCTTTTTAGTTTCTTTAAAAAGTACTATTTTTCGGGCTAAAATATGCCCCAATACCTAAAACACTATCTAGTGTAGGTCCACCCTAGTCCGGCGATGAATCAAGCGATGTCCGCAACTCGATCTCGATAGATACGCCTATGTAGCTGTCCCTGGTGGAAATATCACCCGTCAATACTAACCTACTGTTAGCCTGTTTGTCAGGAAATCATCACATATGCACAACAAGGGGGGGCAGTTTGTCGTGGGATTGTTGTTCATAGCCATCATATATGGGTCTCGGATAAATCAATACAAAATATTCCGGGATAGTTCACACAGCACCATCATACTTAGCAAGCGTTTGTGTCATGGAAACTAGATAACGGATATGGTACTAGATTAATTTTCAATTGTAAATTCATACGTAAATATGTACATAAATATTTGCCGAAAATAGACGAATTAATAAGCTTATTGCAATGCAGCTGACGCTTCTAGTAGGTGCAGAATTACTGTGTGTGTTTTCCAATTGGCCTCTTATTGTCATAGGTGTTGTTAGCAGTTTATTGTATGATTACACAACCAACATCATCTTCAGCCTTTGTAGAACCAATGCTGGGTATATGGCTCCCCTCCTAGGCGCTATTGTTGTCGGTCTTACGCAACGATTAGTAATAATAACTTTAAAAATATTGATATTTTTAAACTATGCAAATTAAAATCACTCCCTATTGTTATGTGTGAATTCCCCAAAATTGTTAAATATTGAAGACAAATTAAAGCTACTATTCAACATTTTGCTTGTAATGAAGCAATGGAAAGTTACATTATAAGCAAAACATTTTTAACAGAGTGGCTCAGCTAAGCCTAAAATATACTTTATTTTTTTAAAATTTCAATCTACGTGTTATTTGGAATGAGCGTAATACCGTAACTTCAGTTTTTCTTTAAGATCTTGTCTCGTCACAAAGCGCAATCTTGAGAACTAATATTCAGTACTAAATTGAACCAATCTCGGTGTATTTTCAATATTTTTTCCATCGGTTCACGCAAAGAGGTAAAAAGCAATTTTCCTTCTAAATAGTTATTACGGGTCCTAGCCTTACGTCTGCCGCAGGCCACAGCAAACTAAAATACAAGCTGAGAAAATAAACTATTTTGAATACATAAGTCACTACTAGGATATATATATTTTATAGAAAATCGCGGCTTGATGCTAGAACACAATATTAAGAAAATTCAAGTACTCAAAACTCATATAGCGGTGCTAGAGAGGTCTTATTGTTGTGACATCTGCATTTATTATTTATTTAAATGTACTTACCGATGTAAGTCTAAGTTACTTGAAATAAAATTATTTTGATTTGATAAATTTAAAAAAAAATCTCGTCTTGATTCCATCTCAGAAAAGAAGTGTTTTTAACCGACTTCCAAAAAAAGGAGGGCTGATGTTACGCGTTTACTCCGTTATTTATTAACCGATTTCAAAAATTCTTTTTTTATTCGATGAGGATAGTTTTCGAGATAGTCCCATAAAAATTGTTTTTCATTCGGTTCAGTACTTTTTGAGAAAAATCCAACAAATTGATAAAGTTTATGCAAACCAATTTTACTCATATTTCCAAAGCTACTATTCGGATTTTGATACAGTTTTCTGTAATGTGTTGAAGTTTAATGGGTGCATCTTTTTAGCTATGTATTACGATGTCAACTCACCAGGCGGCGCTGCTGTATACACTGTATCTTCTGAATTATCAGCCCGATTTTGATGCGGTTTTCTCTGATAGGCTTAGATTTATTTATCAAATGAATTTATGTTGTAGTTTTTTTGATAGTCTTAGATTTGTTCAGTAACGTAACAGTAGAGTTGAAGTCGGTTTTTGTTTAAAATAATTATTGTGACATATAGAAATATAAATAAGTAAATATTTCAAGACACACACAAGCACCGTCTAGCCCCATACTATCATAGCAAACGCTTGTGTCATGGATCATGATGGTCATGTATATGTGAAAAATAATACCTACAGAGTACTTGATTGTTATTTTTTTCCAGCACACAACATATGTACTGACACGTTCATATTTCGCCTGAATTTGCTCAATCAAAGCGAGCGTATTCTTTTGAGAGAATAACCAGATTTGCGAGAAGCTTTGTGTACCGGTAGTTTGCAGTTTTTGCGCTTTTTGGACGATGTGTGTGATTGTGAATGCTTTTGTGTTCATATTGAAGTATTGAGGTTTTTACCTTTATGAGAGGTATTAAATAAATGTGTTGGATCGTAGTTAACCAAATTGCAGATTACATATTGCTTCTGCCTGTGAACAAAATAATTGGAAAATTAAATAACCTGAAAATGTACAGTACACATATGTTATGTATACGAGGCATTTTATCTCCATGTTCTACTTCAAAATCGAAACTCGCTTTAAAATCAAATTATCAAAACATCGAATTTATTCTGAAAATACATTCAGAAATAGCAGCGTTTATGCAATGGTAAAATATTGAAACATGTTTAGAGTTAGCATCGTTTGGTATCGCTCGTTTATCAGCGCGTCCTGCGGGCGCGAGCTGGCGCGATGCTCCCTGAACGCCACGACTAGTGCTAGAGGCGGGTCAAGAAATTTGCAAGGTTTTAATTTTTTTGACAGTCAGGCATTTGAAATGATATCTACACAAGCGACACTGTGGCCCAACGTAAAGTTTACTTACCTTTATCATATATAGAATTTGCTTTCTAATGAGACAGAACAAACCGTAACTTTGTTTGGATTCCTCTTATAAATTGAATCAATTTTTAGAAATACGCATATAAAACACTGGTATATAATTTTTTCGCTGAGAGGATGACATACTTTTTGTATGGAACAGCTTATTTTATATGAAAAGTAATCAAGACTGTTTATTACGAGTTTTGTTATACTTAAATTATTCCAAAAGTTTACGTGTAGTGACAGTTACAAGTTACCAGACATGGTCTTTACTTATCTACCTGATTATGAATTGGTATAATCTCTGTTGAGTTGTAATAATTATATAGATACTCATACCTGTAAGATCATGTGTAAAGTAAGTGCAAGCCAGTGTTATATAAAAAAATGCATAACGGGTACTTTAGTACACTGATATTTTAATGTATCCGCCTCCCCGACTAGTTGCTCAAATCTTAGTATAACAAATTGACGGCGCGCCGCCCGCCGCCCGCCGCCCGCTGTCTGCCGCCCGCCGCCGCCCAACTACCCACTTTGTTGCTCAACATTTGTCATGTTGTTGCGTCAACAACTTCGCAACAACTAACTTTTATAAGTTCGCGAAATTAATCTTCTGTTTCTCTATCTTGTGAAAACATCGTGTATGGTTGCTCTTTGGACTTTTATAAATTAAATCCTGAGTCTACTTACCAACCACTTGTAACTATATGTATTTATTATAGTTTTTTGAGATTAATCATATTATATATTTGTTTTTTCGAACAAAAAATCTAACAGGATTTATTTTATATCCCTTGAAGCGTATATGTATGTACACTATCATGTTATTTTCTAAGAAAAAGTGTCATAATCAAGAAATATTCCTAGAGTCATATTTTGTTTCACAGAAACACTATAAAGCCACAAAACAAGGACAATATTATATCAAAAAGTATTTCCAAAGCAGGTTTAAAGTACGCCAGCAAAGCGCCAACAAAATGCATTTTTCCATCTTCACAAATTTAAAATGCAGTTCTACAAAATTTAGTTGGGCCATATTTCTCGGCGCTTGTTTCCTGTACAGAATAAAATTTCACCAAAATCAAATAAAATTCGCGACGAACCTGCGAGAAATTTTGAATGATGGAGTGCAGGCACTGATGAAGAAGGTGCAGATACTTCCGTGATCATATTATAGTATGTACATATATTGTGCTCGTTTTTTTTTAAATTTTAATTTATTTAACATAAATGGTTTCCACTCACGTGTAATTCGCGTATGTTGTTTACGCGTTTCGGTTTCGTTCAAATCAGTTCGAAAAAAAATATACTTGCAAATTTTTGACTTTGTTTGGTGCTATTTGATCTCAAATACACCTGATTTCACGGATGTGACACGAGTAAATACAATATAGATCAAGATGGAACGTATTACTTCTTTAACATCCTCTACTCTCAATTTATAAAAATATAATATAAAATAAATAAATATCACATAGTACCATTTAGCTCCAAACTCGGTTGCCAAGTTCACAGAGCCCTATGTTTATACATCTGTGCTTTGTTACTCCCTATGATGGAGTGGAGCCTGCTTTATGTAGAGGACAATGTGCTTTTGTGGAGGTTTCTGATGCGAGTCTCAGACGAAGGAGGCCGTGTGAGGACCTTAGTACTGGCACATTGTATTTATTTATTTTATTTATTTTATTACTTATGTACTAACAGCTTAAGCCAACACGTACATTAAGCCAACTATTATTATATATATTATAACTACCTACTATAATAATGCTAAAGCATTTGGGTAGAACATATTATAAACTACGTTACTTAAAAATTTACAACAATCACAACGAAATTTCCTATATTTAGAACAGAACACATCTATGTCTCTGTTCTGAGCAATCATTGCATTGAGCAAGCTAATGGTTGTATATGGTTCCTACTAGGGATTTATTTCTTTCCAAAAGGTACAGACACAAATTATTGTAGGTTTAAAGACTAAAACAAATAATAACGTGATGTATAAGACTAAACCTACAGTTAACTACATATGTCCAAGCTCAACACTCATGTTGGATTCTAAGACTTTTAAGGTAACTTTCAAGTAAAAGTACATAGTTGATAACATAGTTAATAACAACGGATAAGATAGTGGATCATAGAGTTATAATGTAGCTTGCGAGGACTAGAAGGAAAAAAGGTGATTTTTTTTCAGTTTAGGTATGCTCTCAAGCAATATTCTGACCAGATCCGCGACCATCCTCAAGCCCAAGAAGTTGTACGATACTCTGCACGCTGAGGATTGAGTTCAATGGCGAAATATTGTGCACTCAAGTTCGACCCAAGAAGGGGTCACAACCCTCAGTATTGAGGAATACAAAGCAAGAAGGAGAATCCTCTCTTGACTACTCAAGCGCCTTAGTTGTTGAATAGTTACCCGTTACATATATATAAAGGAACAATACTAAGTGTAGTAATCATTTTTGAATAACTACTTAAAACCAAATTGTCAGGCTCTTTATTATTGAGAGATAATTACTTTAATTACTTACGTGTCAAATTATATCAGTCTGCAATTTAACTGCCAAAAGGATATTACTGATTAGAAACAAAATCAATATGCCATACTTTTTGTCACTATCACATATAGACTACGGCAGCCAAATTGATTCAAATCCTCAAGATATATGCGTTGGAATGTTCTTTATACTGCCAATTGCAGCAAAAAGTCAAACAAGTAGTTATCTGTCCCGCAGTCTCGTAGTAAAGTCTCCGACGAGCTGGTTCAATATTTATTAGGTAAATATGCTCGCCGCCAATCAAAGGCACAGACTAGAGATATACAATCTAAGTACTAAATCAAATGTTAGAATTTAAAGCCAAGAATTAGTTATTATGATTTTATTAACCTACGCAATTTCATGTAATTATATGTTAATATATATGTATTTAAAATTTTAAATTAAAATAGCGCTTCATACTTCTAAAAAAGTAATAATGCTTATGAGAGAGGCTAAGTGTGATATAAGTTTACAAACTGTCTTAAGGGCCTCTGACAGGGCTTACTCATACGTCTAACTTATTATATTCGTCCTAAGTTGTTCTTAAATATAAAATGCTTGCATCCAATCAATGAAACTTTTTTGGCCATTCATCCAAAACTTACTGCAGCGATAGTTGCTTAACAGCAAACATCGTATGTGACTTCAGCTAGCTTTTCTGTGTTTGTGTGTGTGTGTGTTTGAAGCTGTACGGACACTTCAAATTATCTGTAACCCGGTATAAATCAGCCCAAGCTTAACTCCATCCCATCCAGCATCCCGTCGAAGGCTTCGAGGGCAAATTAGCGGAGCGAGAGCAGACCCGGGATAGGACGGGGAAAAACGCTAACAGGAAAAATAAATAAACGTGTTTACTTTCGAAAATTGCTAGTTTTACGACCAAAGGAGAGCAATTATGTACCTCAACGCTTTGCACAAATGGAGACGGGTTCGTTACTAATTTTGAAATAAAAATAAGGTTCACGTGAAATAAGAAAATGTTATGTATACAGGAACTTTATTTTTATTTATACTGTTATTATGTTGTTTTATTTGTTAGTTGTTGGAAAATAGTTTTAATAGGGCATTTATATATGATACCAATCTACTTAGAATATAGATTATGTGATAAAGAGTGTATATATACATATAATATTCAGCATGATGAGTTATACATTTTTCCGATAATTCTTAAATTTTAGTTTTGTTTCAATTTCAAGATTTTTTGTACATATGTGTTATTTTTATCTCACCGTCTTATAATACATTTAAGTAATGTAATTCGTTAATATGAAGTGGTTAAAACTGGATTCCATAAATAAACAAGAAATAACCTTAAACAAGAAATCTTCAGCTTTTCTAAAGATTTTCTAAGTGACCCCATTTTTATGTTGTAGTTAGAAGTAATATGTTTAGTTTTTCTTCCCTTGTTTTTATGTATTATTATTGTAAATAACCCTCTTTTTTAGAAATAACCATGATTAACATTTTATGTGTACAATGTATTTGTTGTCGCAAGAAGGCAGAATGTCCTCTAAAAGGCAAAAAGGACGATATAAAACAAGTAAATATTGACACAGTTCCGCGCCGAAAAGTGCTACGCCACCTCGTAGAAGCTTCTACGACGTAGCACTTCGTAGCAGCTTCGCTACGAACTGAAAGATTTTGAAAGCTATTTGTTTTCACACTACTTTCCAGTAATTTTCTCGTGACTTTATAAAAGGGTTACAATGACTTTCTAAATTATAATAGTTCACTAAATAGGCTTTACTTAATAAATCATACCCCAACGATATAAGTTCATTCAGTTCATTGGTTAGAAGGAGTAGTTAACATGATACGACTAACATTATCAAAACTTAGCAAAAAATACAAGCTTGATTTCAGCATCTGTTGAAACACACGAAATCCAAAAACATTTAGTAACCTTTAGGGTAAAACATAGACTATACCTATTTCAAATACCTTGGATACAACTTTAATTTAGAATATAAAACACCTTTTAATGCTTAGGTTTTTCTGTCAATGTAAGCTTTTAGTACGTGCAGTTTACCTACTATTATGTAGAAACTAGGTACCTTCTAAGATAACATAAACATTGAATATTTGTAACAAGCAAGAGCATCATTTTAATAGTGTTGTTCTTCTGTATCAGATAACATACATTCTTTACACGAGAGAAAATAATACTCCAGTGATCAAGTGATGATAATTAAAATTATCTTTACTGATCATCATCACAAATGTAGAGGCGCCATCCTTCCCGATCTTCTGCCGATTCCTTGACCTCCTGATACGACATGACACCCTCCTTTTCTTTTACTTGGTCCATGTATGATCTTCTCGGCCTTCCTCTTCCTCTTTGGGCTCCCGATTTGCCCTCAATGATGTTTTTCATAAATTCATCATGTCGTTTGTATAAGGCCAACCATCTTCCCTCTTCTATTCTCAATGGTCGCCATTATATACAAGCTCAGCACTTCTTTATTGGTCTTTCTTTACTGATGAGTTACTAAAATTCCATCGCTTATATTCAAAACGACATACTTAAATACGAGTACATAGTTTTTATTAGTCCAGTATCTAAGCACACTAGTCCACGGTGTGAGCCCCATTTGCGGACGCGTCTGACGAAGCGACTTACAGTTTATGTTTACACACTGATCGTTTGTTTGTTGTCGCGTTATTTTTGTAGGAGCCTTTATTCTTCGAACCAGCGGTTACAATGAAATAGTTATAATATAAGAAAACTTTCACTTTTTAATATATTGCTGTTAGGTTTGAATAAATAAAATTAATTTTGGGCTTATGTAATAAGATTTTGTAGGACAAAATAATAATAAAGCAATTTTTTGTTTTAAGCTTGACGTTTGTCTTCTATGTTTTGTGTTTACAAACTCCTTTAATTACGTATTTTTACATACTATCACTGTACCTCCACTAGAAGCTTTACTAAGGTCAAATGTAGCGAAACCTACACTTTTTTCTTAGAGAAGGCATATATTCAATAATCTCATTACCCGTTTACAACTATCTAAAATAATACTTACCCCATTATAGATAACATATGACTGTAACCTCTCAGATGGCTTTTACCATGTTTTTCTACGAGATCACTTGTTTGAGACCGTCTATATTGCTACTACTATTTAGAGTTTGGACAGTCTACTTGTACTACACAAAAGTCTATCGGCTTATATGAGTTACTTATTATTTGTGAATTTATTTATAAGCACGAGTGACAATATTTATTTATTTATATTTTTGGACTCATAACTAAATAATTCGAGCAAATATTATTACTTATGTTGGATTGAGTTAATGGAAACGTTTGCTGAAACTTACCATGTTGCGTTAATCTGGGAAATATATATGTACATATCCGTGATCAATTCAGATATGATATTTGAGTGATGAAAATAAGCTGGAATTATACTATTAGATACGATTATCCGTACTAAATGTTTTACTTTGTAAGTGTGCCTATCATAACAAAAATATGAATGAAATCTACTAATCCACGGAGCCACTTCCCTCAGTCATGAGGGAATACGACTCAAAGCGAGAGATTATTTAAACATAACTTGTATCGATAATATTCAATTGAGCTAATGCTAAGTTAGCAATAATCCTGTTAAGTACAAGCTGGCGGTTTGACATTGGATCGCAATAATGTCCCGGAGTTGACTCCAGCGCCACACTGTTTCACAAACTTTGCGCTTTCTATCGACCTATTACATATCTTTACAAAGATAAAGAATCTATATTGAAACTGTTAGTTGCAATATAAATATGTATTGAAATATATCACAGAATATGCTACACAAATTATAATATCTCGTCAATTGGGATTTAACACATTTAGTTCTAATACAATGGTTTTAGTCTGATTTGTGCTTAAAATAATACGTTACGTTTTTAAAAGACATAATGCAGGATATTATTAGGTGACTTTGCAATATGTTATTCAAAATCGCAAATCAAATCTGAGCGTCATATCGTGTTTGACTGACGGTAATAACTAAGAAATATTTAAAATCGACAAAACATATTGGGCCTTATTACAAAACGCGGTTTAAATATACATAAGTCTAGACCAAGTCCGTTTTAGTTGTTCGAAAATGGTCTGTCTACTGTCATAATTATTTAACTGTCAAAATGTACCAATGTTAAATCAAAGTTCCAATTTTTTGTTTACTTTTTAATTGCTTGTATGTGATATTTGAACAGCAAGAACTCATTTTTTATTTTCAATGACCTGGACTAATATTTAAACCGCGTTTTGTAATAAGACGGATTGTGTCAATGCAATTCGTATAAAGTTTACATTATTTTACAAAACACAACGTAACAATAAGTTTCTTTTAAACCATAGCAGTAGAGTTTCTATGGAGACACCTAACAACAGTGCGTCACTCCACTCTACAAGTTTAGCATCAAATTGTTACAGCTAGCCTCAAGTACTAACACTATATTATTACCAGTACATGAGATTTTCACAGTTCAATTAAATTTATCATTTTTAACAGGAAATAGGCTTAAGTTTTACTACAGCCTGCCTGATGTTAAGCGCCGCTGTAGTCTAAGATTCTTATGCACTTTTGCCTAGAAGAAACATATTTATTCTGAATTTGAAGACCCTTGGGTTGTAATTATCAGGAATCCTGGCTCCAAGTAGTGAGTTCCATTATCTCGTTATCCTTACTATGAAGGTCGATATTCATTTATACAAAAAATCATGAAAACTCTTCAGGTGTTTGCACTAGTCGAAGCTAAATTACACACACATACACAACTTCATAATATAACGGTATCATCGGGTTATATCATCGGCCTAACCGTATTTTAAAAAAACCTCAAAAAGTTCATCCTGTCATTACCCGTTTTATACTTTTGTTAGTAATCATCACTTTCACGTATATACTCAATCTTTAAATATACTTAATGCGAAATGCCCTATTTATATTAAGTCCATATATTTTATACGTACACTAAATAATTACACAAAACCTTTAATAACTAAACATACTCAAATAAAGAAACAAAAACCTAGAACACAATGAATCTTTGTAACTGCTTGCAATAGAACTGAAGCCTAGTTAATTAAAGACAGAGACGGATGCTCGCCACAGTGCCTTGTTAGAGCGAGACGGAATGTATTAGAATTTCAATCCCTCGATATCTGCTCGGAATGTTTTGATGGATGCGAGTATAGACATGTACGGGGAATTTGATGAAAAGGAAGGGTAAATGAGAAAAAAGCTTCTAGTAAAGCTTTAGAACACTTTGTAACACACAAGAAGTATGAGTACTCGTTCTTATTTCACGTGTCATTGTATCGTAAAAAAAAGTCAAAATTAGAGTAGGTATTATGTTGTTAATAATTACCGCTTAATGCTAACAAATGATGATTGTATTTAACACCAATTTTAGAAAAGAAAGTTCTTTATATATTTTACTTGTAAAATATTAAGTAAAAGAAATAAAATGATAATATTATTCATTATTTGCTATACCTACTCATTTTTATACCAAACTGGTATCCTTAACGTGCGCCAATATTAGTTTCTTTATGAAGAGAATGTAGAATTTTTTTGGCGATTCTATAGAATACTAACTCTATGATATGAGCAGCCGCCGTCGAATGTTGCCTGTTTTACACTTTACCCCGTTGTTGGGGTATTTTGAGATTCTCCCTATTTTGAGGTAAATCGCGAGCATAGCGTTATCGATGGGATATTGTAGTCGGTAGTCTATTGTGGTATATGGTAATTTGTATCCGCGCCGTTTTTAGGAAATTACGTGCAGTTGAATGAATAAAAGTAGGTTAATTTAGTCTCAATTGTAGAGTGTTTTTTAATGTATGTAAGTACATATTGTACATAATTGAGGTAATATAGGCGTTTATTCTATGCCATTTTTGTCCAAACTTTTTAGGCCATTAATATTAATTATTATTATAAAAAAATAATAATTAACAAGGAAACACACTCAAACTCTCTTAAAAATCGGATTTTTAATATAAGCGCGATGAGTGTATCGGTATACATCCAATCTGTTCTCAGAATAAGCGGCAGATGACGCCACTTGTACTGTTAGATATAAACTAATATAAAGTGTAATGTAAATTTACCTCCCAATCCTTTACAAGCGATCCATTGTCGGAGGGAACCTGTATGCAGTGCAGTAAGGCAGTGAAGCTGCATCATCCATCATGGTGTAATGAATAGCTAACTTGCATCTATCTAGTGCAGGTGAACCTATGTAAAGTGTTGCATTACTGCAAGTATTTATGCAAGTTATATACGAATACTGTTATTTATAGAATGACGATCAGTTCAACTTTCCGATCAAATGAATTTAAACGCGCTGTGTTTGGCTGAACATTGGAAATCTACCAACAGTGCTAATCAGTTGACGTGATGCGGGAGTTTAATTGATTGACAGTGTCTTGACTAATTAATAGAATCAACAGTAATTCATAAGTATAAATTGCTTTGCCGATTTTCATTTGTTGTGAAACTATAAACATAAGAAAACTGAAATACAATATCATTTGTTGAATTGATATTTTTAATACCTATTATATTTTGATCGGACTATTATGTCATCGTTTCTAAGCAAAGTGGCTGTATATGTAGAATCGCATAAAAGAGACTTGTATTTATTTATTCATAGCCTGCGAAACAGGCACTAATCTAAAACAAACATAATATAATAGTAAATAAGAAGGAAATTACGAGTATGTTCATATAATATTGTGTCTGGGAAAAAGATAATAGGACTGGATGCATCCAGAGCCTAAAGCTCTTTTGAGATATGCAAGGTGCAAACACAATGGTACGGCAAAGAAAACCTTATGTATTATATCATACGAATTATATACCTAGTTGTAATATGTATATTTTAGCATAATAAAAACACTTTGTAGGTATATTATTTTGTATGTTTTTGTATGTTGTTACCCGAGAGCTATAACCCTGCTGTTATATCACAGGTGTATGCAGGTGACCCGTTGAGGTGCAATTCCCGCTAATATAAGAACTCCCGCTGCACCGAGCGCCGGCGGAGGGAAACTTTACACCTGTTATCGACAGGTTACACCACGTACAATAAGGATCTGGGACGATAAATATAAATAAATAAATAAATAAATATCTCAGGACATATCACACAGGCCATCTAGCCCCATTACGATTGTATCATGGGTACTAGATAACGGATATATTACATACATACTTTTCTTTTGTAAATACATACTTATTATACATAGAAACGACCAGACTCAACACAAGTCACCCCGTCGGTCTCAACGGAAGACCAGCGCTGACTGTTCGCAGTCAGCACATGCTGATTTGAGGCCGGCTTGTGTCAGGAAATTGTGTATGTGCAAAATGTGTTTGTCTTACTTTCTTGAATGTGTTCGTATGTAATTTCTTGTCACAAAATAAATAATTTTCATTTTTTTTATGTAATTACAAATTTTAATATTCATAATTACTTGTGTCATGCGGGAATCGAACCCACACCCCTAGATTAGAAGGCAGAGCCACTACCAACTAAGCTAACGGAGCAGTCAAACAACTAGGGGTGTAATTGTAATGATAAGACAAATGATTTGTTAACTGGTCACACGCGTCTTTGATCGCTTCATTTTGGGATATAAAGTAGCTTAGGACGATAAACGTCAATAAGGAATAAACAGACTTTCAAACATACTTACGCTTAACAGGATTGCACCACAATGTATCCAAATCTTAATTACATATGTTATTCTTATTACAAATTTTAAAATGTTCATTAAAACAACAAAATACATCTAGCTCATAAAAAAAACAACAACTTTAGGGCTATCCTAAAAGAATGAGTTATACAGTTGAAGTTCCAAAGACGCACCAAGCGTTTTGTTTTGAGTTCATCGTGCAAAATGCCTAACTGTGGAACTCCTTGCCGGAACCTTTATTCCTATTGGTTGTAAAGTCGAGAGTAGACCAGTTTCTTCTAGGAAGTAAGCTAAGCTTGTTTAACATCAGGCGAGTTGTGGTCAAGTGTGAGCCTACCAAGTTAAAAAAGGAACACGGCGTATTTTAAACTTTTTTCCTCATAAAGCTTTAGTTGTTCATGTCACAAAGTCCCAAGTCCCCACAGCCAGTACTCCAGCCAGGTTCAGTGTGAATTCCCTCGCTCCCCGGATTTGCGCGTGTATTATTCACTAGCGCTGTCACCCGACCCCGCGCGAGGCGCCCAGCCACGAATATTTTAATGTGTTTCTTACCTGTGCAACGAGGAATTGCACCTAAATAGATGATGGATGATTTTAGACATATATCTGTAGTTTAGGCTTCTCAAATATCGACGAAGGATAGTTTCATCATATATAGATAGACAGTTCTTTACTGTGGTACACGGAATAAAATAATATACAACGAAAGAGATTAAAAATAACTTATTCTAGTGTTTCAATTGGTTTATTGGTTGCTTAGATAATTTTATCCTTATAAGTAATTTCGTGTTGATATTTTTTAAGAAATACGAGTACCAATACAAGACAAATTTCAATCTAACATTCTTCTTAATTATGAAATTGAATATTTTTAAGGCACATCAATTGTCATTCCTACTTCACGATCTGACATAATCGACTGTCATTAAAAGAAACATTCAGATAAATAAGCAATATTTATCATCCTTCAAAGCTTGATTTTAAGGTAATAATTAACTAGGAATTAACGTGCATTCCAGTTTCATCTCTAAATTAAGTTGATAAAGTCTATTTTGGTTTGTGGTATAGTTTGGAGAAGGGTGACATTGATATAGAATCCAATCAGTAGCTCGTTTTAATTGCTACATTAACTCATTGGAATTGTCCGGGAAATTCTAATTGTATGGTTACAGAGGGATGGGGTTCAACCTGGTATAGTTTGTTGTAGAAATCAGTAGTAAGTATGAATTAATTTTAAACACAATATATAGTTCAATTAGCATGTTTATTGTGTGTTTAAATCTATTGTGGATTTAATGTACATAATTTACTTTAAAGACAAATTTTACTGTTTAAATAATAGAATGTCCAGTGGCAAGGGTAGCAGAGGCATGGGAATCAATACTCTTAAAAAATCTGACACAAAGCCTTTAAAATGGTCATCTAAAATAGGCTTCCTTTTTACTAATAACAAATTACTTCACCATTTAAATATTTTTTTTCATTTTTTTACAATATTGAATAGTCTGTTGTGTAACTTTTGTCTTACTTTTTCTTTAACGTCTTTACTTATATGTCAATTAAGTTACCATACCAACTTGAAGTACTGTTTAAACAGTAGCAAGCCGTTACATGCGTTAAATTAGTTAATGATATTGTTTGAATAGATTGGCTCAGTATCGGAGCGAGGGACGCTGCGTGCGATCACTAGTGTTACTTCGATACTGTTGCCTTGTTTATAACTTCACACAGTATATTATTATTGTTGTTGAATGAAATTAGTACTATGGTGAAAAGGAGGCCTTTACTCAGTAGTGAGACTCCTGAAATGAAATACATTTATTTCCTCGATCCAAGGCTGTTGATCATGATAATAATGGTGTCAAACAGACTGGTGAAATAATGTTATTTTAACTAGATATTATAATTGTATGAATTGCTAATGATCTTTGTTTTTTTATTAAACGTCATGAATACTTATTATTTTTTCAGTGAAATTACAAATCAATTATTATTTGGAATTATATTTTATTATCTTAATTTTGTAATTTGATATGAAACCAAATATTACACTGGTATTCAGACAAATAGGTGTAGCTTTCAATTCATTAAACGTGAACACGTATGTTAATCTCAGTAAATTGCTTAAATATTTTAGAGACGTGTAAATTCTGACTAATGTACAGTTAAAGCTCTTAGATGTGTTAAATTTCTTAGAAAAGACAAGTCATTTGTAGTAAACCAGAAATAAATGCTAGTAGCCTATAGTATACTTACATGATAATGCCAGTATTAATTAAGTAACTACAGCGACATTATGTACCTATATGTATAAAATAATTCGTATTCACGGATAGTTTTTAGAATCTACATACAAAGATTACGTATAAATGCATGTATCTATATGAACAGTACATCCCAGAGTACTTTGAAGGGCTTTTATACTATGTATTAGGAACACTTTACCAGAAGCTGTGTTTCCTGCGAACTACGATCAAGGGGTATTCAAATCTAGAGTTAATAGGTATCTTCTAGGTAAGCGTGTTACATCCTAGGCTGCAGCAATGCTTAACATCAGGCAGGCTGTAAATATATCATTTCGTTATATCGAGTCATAGTAATACTAATACCATGGTAGGTTTCTCTATAAGTGCATAATCCATGCAAGCAACGAGCAAGTTAGGTAAATACTAACTACTTGATTGAATAAGCCCATCCATTAATATAGAGCTCATATCTGGGCCGAGATCTAGTTTCTAGACCGCGCTGTGTGCCTAGCTTCCAACCTATGTAAATACTCGCGCAAACAAACTTAATATCTGTATGTATTTTATATTTATATTCTATTTACTGAATTAGAATAACGCGCGCAGTCTGGGTAATCTTGTAGTGAAAGGCTTTTGTAGAGGTTATTTTGTATGTATTTTATATTTGTATTCTATTTACCTACTCTGTACTGAATTAGAATAACGCGCGCAGTCTGGGTAATCTTGTAGTGAAAGGCTTTTGTAGAGGTTATTTTGTATGTATTTTATATTTGTATTCTATTTACCTACTCTGTACTGAATTAGAATAACGCGCGCAGTCTGGGTAATCTTGTAGTGAAAGGCTTTTGTAGAGGTTATTTTGTATGTATTTTATATTTGTATTCTATTTACCTACTCTGTACTGAATTAGAATAACGCGCGCAGTCTGGGTAATCTTGTAGTGAAAGGCTTTTGGTAGAGGTTATTTTGTATGTATTTTATATTTGTATTCTATTTACCTACTCTGTACTGAATTAGAATAACGCGCGCAGTCTGGGTAATCTTGTAGTGAAAGGCTTTTGTAGAGGTTATTTTGTATGTATTTTATATTTGTATTCTATTTACCTACTCTGTACTGAATTAGAATAACGCGCGCAGTCTGGGTAATCTTGTAGTGAAAGGCTTTTGTAGAGGTTATTTTGTATGTATTTTATATTTGTATTCTATTTACCTACTCTGTACTGAATTAGAATAACGCGCGCAGTCTAGGTAATCTTGTAGTGAAAGGCTTTTGTAGAGGTTATTTTGTATGTATTTTATATTTGTATTCTATTTACCTACTCTGTACTGAATTAGAATAACGCGCGCAGTCTGGGTAATCTTGTAGTGAAAGGCTTTTGTAGAGGTTATTTTGTATGTATTTTATATTTGTATTCTATTTACCTACTCTGTACTGAATTAGAATAACGCGCGCAGTCTGGGTAATCTTGTAGTGAAAGGCTTTTGTAGAGGTTATTTTGTATGTATTTTATATTTGTATTCTATTTACCTACTCTGTACTGAATTAGAATAACGCGCGCAGTCTGGGTAATCTTGTAGTGAAAGGCTTTTGTAGAGGTTATTTTGTATGTATTTTATATTTGTATTCTATTTACCTACTCTGTACTGAATTAGAATAACGCGCGCAGTCTGGGTAATCTTGTAGTGAAAGGCTTTTGTAGAGGTTATTTTGTATGTATTTTATATTTGTATTCTATTTACCTACTCTGTACTGAATTAGAATAACGCGCGCAGTCTGGGTAATCTTGTAGTGAAAGGCTTTTGTAGAGGTTATTTTGTATGTATTTTATATTTGTATTCTATTTACCTACTCTGTACTGAATTAGAATAACGCGCGCAGTCTGGGTAATCTTGTAGTGAAAGGCTTTTGTAGAGGTTATTTTGTATGTATTTTATATTTGTATTCTATTTACCTACTCTGTACTGAATTAGAATAACGCGCGCAGTCTGGGTAATCTTGTAGTGAAAGGCTTTTGGTAGAGGTTATTTTGTATGTATTTTCCAGATTTTTTGCTGGGAGATGTTTAGCTAGATTACGAAGTATTTTTTTTTATTTAGAGCCAAGCTTTAGGTTTAGGAATCAGACTTTAGATCATGGAGCTTTAACCTTAAAAGTTATACTTAATCATGTGACAATGAAGAAGAACGTGAAGCTTGTATCTACCTGCATGGAATTGGCTCCCAAATTTCGAATTTTAATACTTATGCTAGAAGACATAATTTTATTCCTTCAATTATTTTTAAATATAACACATATCATATTATTTCCCTTTAAGAGTAAAATCTTGTTTGTAAAAAGATGCAGGAACATTCATCATGGTGTCAAACTTAATATCGTTATCGGAAGACGAACGTATCACCTGCTGAGGTCTCATTATATCATCAATCATTCTGAGAAAAATTACCGCCTTATTTACAGATGTCAATTCAATTCAATTCAAATATACTTTATTGTACACCAAAATAAAAAAGAACATATTTAACATAAAGGTGGAAGGTAACCAGGGACATTGGGCGACCTTATCACTAAAGTGATCTCTTCCAGGTAACCTAGTTTGGACAACACTGGAGGAAATCCGTAAAGCTGGCGTACTTAACACAATATTAAATAATTTAAAAATAAAACACAATAACAAATATAACATTCAAAGCAAACAACATACAAACATACCTACCTACTTACACACAAAACTACATATTATTGATATTTAAAGGAAATATATACATTGAAGGAAATCACACAAAAATAAAAGAAAGCAGAACATATTTCAAGTAAAAAGACTTACACACACCAACTAACATCACAAAGTAGAAATGTAATGATTAAAAACCAAGCTCTGAAATATGGGCAAGGATTTAGCCTGCTTGATATTAAGTGGCAGGTCATTCCACAAGCGAACAGCTTGCACAGTGAAAGAGGAGTGATAGTAGAGATTGGGATGGCTAAACTCAGGAAATTTCAAGTGAAGGAAACGAGAAGAGCGCTGAGAATCGGAATGGGAGGCAGTGACAAAGGAAAACCTTTCTTTTAGGTACAGAGGAGTGTAAGGATTGAAGAGGATTTTAATGTATAAATGTATTTGTTTTATATTTGTAATAGGCTCTGTGTATTGGATTGCATAGGTTTATGAGTAGCGTCTCGGACCTGTGCCAATGTCCTGTAAGCATGACAAGAGAGAGGCCTATACCTAGCAGTAGGAAAAAACCGGCTGCGGATGATGTTTAGTTATATTTCGCCTCAAAAATCAGCTTTAATTAAAGGCTTACCTACCTATGTTTATTTTACCTTTGTTTAGCTAATGTATTATTATTATTTTAATTTCAGTACAAATTTTATCATTCCTTATTATTTCTGTTATTCCATTAGTTCCTGTCGTAATGAGATTACACACAATTATTTTATTTTGCTTCTTCAGTAAAAATGTATATTTCACAACCAAGTTTTTCACAACAAAATCCTATTTATTCTCCTAATAGTAAGGAAACCATTTAGGAAAAGCCGTGTTGCCACGTAGTTAATCTAGCTTACCCTAATTAGGGGTGTTTTTGTGCTAATTACCGCTAATATGGAGTAATTGGCGGTGATGTGTGAGCGAGACAGAACACGTGTCGGGTAATTGGCAATCTTTGAAGGATTACTCGCGAAAGGACCTTTACAACTCACGATACTTACTGTGATATTTTTTTTTATTTTTAGTATTTGTTGTTACAATGCAACAGATATACATCGTTTGTGAAAATTTCAGCTTTCTAGCTATCACCGCTTATGAGATACAGCCTGGAGACAGACAGACAGCGGAGGCTTAGTAATAGCGTCCCGTTTCACCTTTTGGGTACGGAACCCTAAAAAGGGCTTTCAGTAAGTATGGTTAGTTCTAGTAGATGATCTAGCACAAATTTGCACACGTGTGAAAAACGTCACGATATAATTTATTTACAAATGGCAATAACAGACGAAGCCTATTTCTTATTCATGGTTTTAACTATCATCAATAGAGCAATATAAAAAGGTTTTACATATTTGTTTCTTTATAGCCAAAATGTAAAATGTACATTTACCCTGTTTAAGAGGGAATTAGTGTGTAGCTAGACATAAAGCTAATTTAAAATCTTATACTTAAAAGCATTACCTACAATAATATCTTATGGTATACTTTGGCTCCTTTTTGTTAATAAACAAGACATTGCACGCAAAAAAATCACTAAAATATATTCAAAATATATATAAAAATTAAAAATAAAACCTATAAAGTTTTCGTATAATCTAAAACTCGACAACTAGATATGGAAGTGCGGAATCTGTTTTTCATCGTGTTGTAATTGCGATGACTCGCTTCCGGATTGACGAAGGTACTCTAATCAACTTTTTATAGAACTGATCGGTTTAATACTAATAGTAGTTTAAACAACTCGTTACTATTATGAAACTCGCTGCGCTCGTTTCATAAACTCACACTCGTGTTTTAATACCCGTGTTATATGTAGTTGCATACACTACTTTATCTTCACTAATGCAATTAATCAAACAACAAGAGTAAAAGCTGACAATAGTTAATTTTTCATATAATTTTCTAGATTTTTCTGGCAAAAGATTGTGAGTTACTTTTGTTGCCAATTCTAGAATATCCGGAGGCGTACAAATATCATCGTCGCTATCCATTTTTAACTTTTAATTTGTATTTAAAAAACAAAACACATTGCGAAACATTAAATTCACGCGTACGTGTATTGTCACAGTAAATTTGCCGCCATTAAAATCTAACCAACGAGAGCGCAGCGCGACCAACCTGATTGGACCTGCAATCAGGTTGGTCACGCTTTTTCGATGTTATAATGAGCTATTACGATATCGATGTGGATATTATAACATCATGTGAAATTGCTTAAATTGAGTGTTTTGTTGTCTGTGCTATAACAGTAGTAATTATAAGTCAAGTATTGGAAACATAAGTAGAATGTTACAACATTAGTGTAGATAAAGGTACTAATCATTCATAGTACTAAATCAGATATGCAAAAAAGTGTATTCTAATAATATGTTTGTAAATATAACAACAGATTTATTTATAAAAAGTATTTTCTATGAAAATTGAGAAACGATATGATTGAAATATCTAAGTATAGTATAGAAAAATACTTATCAATTTTATCATTTTTACTTTCAGACGGTTTTAATGCAAATGTAATAGCATTAAAATTTGAAGGTTTTTTAATAGTTGCTTGGGACTGAAACTTACAACCAACAGACAGAACAAGCCGTCCCAAGACAAGTGGTAATGTACCAGACTGTTACAACAGTTTTCCACAAACTTTTCCCTCACGAGGGCCAATTCCCCAAACCCTGCTCACATACAAGAATGTAATCCACACTTCAACACCACGCATGTAAATACATAATAAATCTTCTCGTAAACGAAGGCATTACTTGTAACACTCACTCGCCTTCAAATGATGGTATGGCCGACTACCCCAATTTCCACACAAAGACATACAAAAAAAAAAACACCTTAAACGTATGAAAATAGAGCTTCAAATTGTATACACAACATACGACCATGTTCAGAAACAAATGAAAAAATCTAAAATAGACTTTCAGTGTAAACAGATAGGGTCGAAAGTTAGTCAACAAATTAGATACGTAAGAGTAATAAATTTCGTACAAAACACAGCGTTTCGCGAGGATGGTGTAGTAGATTAGGTAAATGTGCAGATGTGTCAACGTGCAATAAATATTAATTTGGTATCTAAATAAAGATAGAAATAACATACAAATGCCTCTCTTTCTGTGCGATATTTTCTTACAATTTCATGCTTAATCGACGCTATAGGAATTATTCATTAAAAAATATGACAGCTTCAAAAATTTTTGTAACTTATCATGATTTTGAAGCCACAAAAATTTTAAGATCCATGAATACTTGCTAATTACAGCAATTGAAAAATATGATAATTTAAACTAGTGAATGCCCCTGACTTCGCTTCCATTGTTTCAGGATGGAAAAACTTATGTCACTTCAAAATTTCTCCTTCCGTACAAAACACATCGACGATCCGTTGTTTCTGCGCGACGTGAAAGAGAAACAAGTAGACTAACACTTTTATTTATTGTTTTTCTTTTATTTGTGTAGTGAATAAATATTGATGGCATCAAAAAACTATAGCGTGGTGTGGGTAGATACGAGAAGCACAGAATCGGGCCGAGTGGCGTGCCTTTGGAAAGACCTATGAAAAGCCAGAAACCGAGCAAGAAGCGGATGATGATGAAAGAAATTAATATAAAAAGCCTTTCTAGCACATTCCCCATGTGTGGCGGCGCCGCTAGTCGCCGGCATACCGGCAGGCAGTGGTGCGCCTCGCTCAGCCCACTCCGCCGCCATGAGATATTCAGCGGCGGTACATTCGTTAACAACTTCACGAGGCTTTTCAATGCAAGATAATGATGGGGATTTGGTGACCTTGACCTACTGAGAATAGCCTTTTTTAATTATTGGTGGTGCTTATGGTAAAAAGAAACTGAAACGAAATCTTCTGTTGGGCTCCAAAATGCATAGATTAGCGGGTGTATTATTTAATCAGCGAAACTATTAAATGTCCGATAAGTTATGTGAAATAAACACGTACTAAGTGTAATAATTAGAACAGTCGCCTAAATAATAAGTTGGAAGGTATTATAGTTTCTTAACTATTACTATCTCTTTAGTTACAACACTTTAAAATACAACACATCCTCAAACTGAAGAATATTTTTCACCCGTATATTTGAAGCCGCCATTTTCTTCCACGTTTTCCCCGTACATTATTTTCCTGTCATGTTTCTCGAACAATAATTGTGTGACGACAAAAGCACTCATATAACCGACTATTTTTGCTCGACACAAAGCGACCTCTGACGTGAATTATTCAAGCTACGGAGCTTGTGTTGGTATGTGTTCGACCCATCATTGGTAGCAATATTTAGATTGTTAAAAAAGTAATGGAAAAATGTAAGAGTAATTATTTTTGGTAGAATTGAAATAACGTTGCCGAAATTAATAAGGCATATTGTTAAATGTTAACATGATTGTTAATTTAATAAGCTTAAAAATGGAAAATAAACACAGAAAACAGAAACGGTAAATCGCGAGCTAATCAAATTGAGAACGTGGCTAACAGGAACAACATTAATTTAATAAATGAGTAGATTACACATTATTATATGAATATAATATTATCAAAACATTTAAACGAAGTAATTAATTACACTATGGAATATTCAATTACATACGTTATATGTATATTATGTTGTGTAATTTATTCAAGGAATTAATTCTGCGGGGATGTCACTACCCCCAGTAATGACTAATACAACTCGAAAAGATAGAGAGAGCAGGTAGGTAATCTTTCTTTTTTTATCATTTACTTACCTATTTGACCTCGCTTGGCACAAACATTGGCCTGGCTTGTTTTCAACATTGGCCTTATTTGGCCAAGCCGCTAAGCTGCGCCCGGCTGCAGCATGGTTTATAATTTACCGGCCGCAGTGTGTTGGTGCTGCATTATGAAGCTGATTGCCTTCAGGAGCTGCTCTGTAAAACTTGGGTAGTAAACGGCCTCAGGGGCCTATGGCACTGTATTGTTAGAGGCTGAGAGTGGTTGGTTAGCATGGAATAAGCAAACCTCTTTAAAATAATAAAATACCAAGTCAAATGATGAGTTGGCTTAATATGAATACATTGGAAATTTGTAATAGAATAAATGTAAATGAATGTGTTGTTGTCTTTTCATCATTTTATAGCACACTAAGATGACTTGCTAATAAGAAACTTATGAAGTTGTTAACATGGATTTTTATGTGTTATTTTGGAACACTGCCGCACAGCGACAATATGGACGGTGTGCTAAGTTTTTTGTAAAATTATCTGTGTTTTGTCAGTTTATATTATTTTCCTGTATATTTATGTAAATTCTGTATATATTTAAATAAATAACATAATAGATCTTACAGTAATTATTACTAAATAGTCGCCAATAAAAAGCATATTTATAGAGTGAAATAGGTTAACACGAATCTGCATGAAATATTCAGTAAATCATTGAAAGCCTGCGTTTTAGGCCACAGTTGAAAGCCTGGATCAAGGCTAAGCCTAGATTAGGCCTTTGACATTCCAATCCCACATTATAAATGCATTTACTGAATCTATTAATAAGTGAGCGGCTTGTTGACATTATGATACGATGGTTCAGTTAAATATGAATATAGCAGCACGTTACTAATATTTATGTAATTTTTTTTGTAATAACTAACGAAAAGAGAAAACACAAACAATTCTGAAAAACCCAAATTATGAATGATAAAAAATCTCCTTTACTTTTACAGTACTCGTATGATAGTGTATAGAACGGGATCATGTAGAAATTCCAGAGATTCGGAACGTTTTCACTAGAAATTGCAATACCAGTCGCAGAACTCTTGATATTTCTGTGATTGGTGGATGACTGTCATATTAAGACAGTTTACACGTCTTTGATTGGTGTTTTGTTTCCGAGTTCAATTGTTTTCATGAATTTGTAAAAGTTAAATATTACTTTGAAATTACAATTACACTGAAGCAGTTGCTGAAAGTGACACAGACAACTTTTTATCTCGACACAATACGAGTGAAGTTCAACTCTGCTATCCACTCTATTGACACATAAGATCATAACATGAATATGCTAGCGATTGTTCACTAGCATCGTATGTCTAGCTTACAAGTCTCATTATTAACTAAGTCTGAGCTGTCAAACCATCGACGTATACAAGTTGGCAAGTCGGGCCGACTCAGCGGACTCGTCCCAACTCGTCCCAACTTACTCTATTAATCACGAGATCGAACTCAGTAAGTGGTATGTGGTGTTGTTACTTCAGTGACGTCAGAGTGCTAGTTAGCATCTTGCCTGATATTAATAACTAGTGGGGTGTAGATTAATACGAACATTGTTTAGATCGACGTATAACCTATGTTATACGCATGAAGTTATTAACTAAGTATTGATCTGTCTAAGTCAAGCTTTAAGAACAATTTTAAGTAGGTGACTTTAACTGTATCGTTAATTAACAAAGAAATGGGTTTTTACGATTGTGCCTTAATGTATGTACTTACATAATTTGTGTGTGTACGGTGCCAATTTGAAGTATATACTCGTAAATGAAATAAATTGATAAACCCAAATGATGTGAAGTAAAAGTGAAAACACATCATATATCTAATTTCATTGCGATTTTTTACTGCTAAGTATTTGAATATTAAGTTACCAGAAGATAATACTACTTCTACTAGAATGGAGCTACTTCTTTCGGAATCTCTTTAGCGATCCAGTCTAACTGAGTCAATCAGAAGACTCGTACAGCCGCAGCCCGCAGCGATACATCATGACATGAGCTATAAATCACATAGTACAGGCAGAGAAAACAATCAGAATCAGCTCACATTCTAGGCACGTCTTGTATACTGGATAACTATAACATTATAAACTAGTGCAGACATACAGAGTCCTTGTGACCTTGTCGTCCAATTTATTGTATTGTACTTATAATCAAACTAGTGTATAGTAAGATAGGTACTACATAAATTGATAAAGTAGTATTATCTTAAATTATAGGTAATCAAGCAAAGGAAGTTTACCTTCAAAACTAGTCCATGTCCATATAATACGCTGCAGATTTTGTAAAAAAATATTTTTTGACACATTCACACTTATTGGTATAACAAAAATATTTTTGTCTCTTTTTCTGATGAAGAGAATATCTTTCTCTGAATTGTTTACTAGATGGCAAATCTTATTTAGAACATTAATCTCGTCTATATAAAATGAATTATATGTATTATATAATATTTATTTAAAGTTATAATTTCATAGGCTAATTTTCACGCAAACTACAAAACATTCGCGTATTTTCTCGTATACAGCCTGTATTTCAGGCACTGCCTGTGTTTCAGGCAGGTAGCTACTTCTTCATTCAAGGTTCAAGCCTTGACACCTTATGTGCAGTAAATTTCACCTGCAATGCACTAAGGACCTTGCTTGTAGGTGAAGAGATGGGCTCTTTTTAATTTAATTAAAACTTTAAGAATTCTTTATAAAATAAAAGAAATCCTTTTATGGAAGTCAATTATAAAAAGCGTTAAATTTTTTAACATTAGGTATTTGTAACCCAGTATAAAAAAAAAAACATTTATAACATTTACAACATTTTTAATACAATTATGGCTCACAGAAATTGATAATTTCCGGTACAAGAGTCAGTAATTATGCCCGGTTTATTGCAGAATATTTTCATCAAAGTATTTTATCCAGGAACGGAAATATGAGTATGCAATGCGTGTTCATTAATGAAACATATTCTGTGCTTTTTGCTGCTATTTGAGTACAATATTTTGTAATGTGTATGTTTTTGTGGGAAAGTGTTTCTGTTTGCATTTAACACTGAATATATTAATAATTTTAACATGTGTTTAGATAGAAGGTAAAGATTGTAGAATTTGATCGATTGAATCACCGAAACAGATTACCATTTGCTGGTCACCCATCCACATACATCTTTATAATCACATAATGATACGGACAATATGATCACGTGCACTTGGTAATTTTATAATAAACACATACATACACAATTGCAAACCACAATCACCACATTCAATTAGAACCATACCTTTAGAAATACTCAAAAATTACATAATTTCAGACAAACCCGCACAACCCAGCTAGTACATCCCCAAGCTGGCAGCCAATGTATCAGAAAGTGCGCAACATTTATGAAACTCCGCAACTTAAAATACCGATCGCGGGAATATGGACGAAATTAATTCCGGAGCCGTGAAATTGATCGTAATTTATATTTAGTGCGGGATATGTGGCCAAATTTTATTCACACTGAATTTAAATTTAATTTAAAGTTTGCAGGTAAGCATAGGCTTTCCAGGTAGGTAGGTTTTAATTATGGAACTCGAGCGTTTTATTATAAACCTTTTTTATTTGTAAGTGCCTTTTTACAATTTACATAATTGTGATATACGTACAGTCCCCTATTTAGATACAATCATCAGATGGGAATAATTTAATTAATTAAATTGCGGTTCGATTTAGAGCTTTCAGAAAGTTTTTGTGATTCTTTTCAATGTGATCTTCAATTAAGCAGACATTTATGTAACTAAGTATATTACAGAGGCTACCCACCAGTTCGGTGGATAGACGTCATAAGAAAAATCGCAGGGAGCACCTGGATTCAATCTGCGCAGGACCGGGACGAGTGGCGTACTAGATGAGAGGCCTATGCTCAGCAATGGGCGATAACGGGCTGATGATGACGATGAAGCAAATTTAATAAGAACAATTGAATATAGTGTACTTTCCCGTCGGTTCCTCGCCTACATCCATAATGCAGGAGGCGGGATGCGAATCCGAGACATATTCTTCGTTGCACCAGCCAAATAGAATTTTTGGGAATACTCTCATGAAGCTGTTGAAACCTCATATTAATATATGTTAAACTTACTTATTATGTTAAATAAAATAGATTTGTGACTCATAATTCATTTATTGGTAAAAAATAAAGTTTACACGTCAATTATTTTATCGAATACAATGTCCAACTAATTGTATTTCATGTAGGAATTCGAATACGTATAAATGTGGCAAACAATGGTGTAGAGTGTTTTCAAACCACCCAAAGAGACTCTAACATAGTTAATGAGTGCCATGTCGGTCGGCTGGGACTTGTAATACGACTCACGGAAGCGCCTAGATGTAAGATGTATATTTTTACCACGGGCTCCTATCCAATGACTTTGTTAATATGGCATAATCAGCGTCCTTCCAGAAGTAATCGATAATTTTGAAATTCCGTACAAGCTTAAACATTTAATAAAATATTTTTTTTTTATTTATATGATAATTATATAAACAGAGAACAGCTCTAGTGACATACAAATAGGCATCGCGAAGTGTGCTCTAGCAGTGCTCCGAACCATTAGATTTACAACCTAGGTCTCGACGCGCCCTCTATAACTATTCCGTGGGACGGACGCAGGGAACCCACAGGAGGGCACACTAGGCTGAAACAGCGGCTTAACATCAGGCCACCTGCAGGGTGTTTAAAAAATGCAGAAAGATTTTACTTTTAAATAAAAATCCAATCAAATGTGCATACATGAAAATGTGAAACATCCTTCTGTGACATGAGAGTAAAGGTCGCCTGACGTCTCGTTAAAAAAGGGCAAGAAATTACATTTGTTAAACACAGTGACAGAAGAAAGGTCTTTAATGCTTTTTAAAGAGTCACTTTCTATTGGGTAGGTATGAATCTCTTTCTCTCTTTGAGTTGTATTTCCTCATGACTGAGGATCGTGACTCCCCGCAGAATTAATTCGTTAGGGGAGTTCTCTTGGGCAGATACATCGGTGGGTGCCCATGTCCTTCCACGGTAGGTATGAATAAACGAGTCAAATATTAGAAAAATTTTGAAATACTATAAGTAACATAAAAACATATCTGAATGTTTTTAACTATGCAGTCTTTGTAAATTGAAACATGGGAATTCGTTTTAAAAATTGTTTTGACGACTTAAACTACTAATAAAAACTCAATTCATCAAAGAACATATACTAAAAAATTTTATATAAGTTTTCACATATCCCACCCCTACCCCACTGATATACTCGCATATAATATGTCCTGAGTACGTCCCCGCCTATTACATTATGTGCTGTATTCTGTGTATTTGGGACAACTGGAGGTGTATAAAATGCTCGTGTTCGGATAAAATGCCGCACAAATATCATCATTTTTGCAATTTTGCATTCTCCACTCGCGCCATTTATAGCTTTCCGTTTGTGTAATGTTGGCTTGGATTATTAGGAGAATACCTGTAGAATATTTAGAAGAGATTTTAATAGATGGACCAAGACTCTGGTCTGCCTATTCTTGGCCACCACTCATCATTACTCTATGGTGGCTAAGAATAGGCCAACGAGGAATGTGTCGTCAGGCAGCGAGATGGGTCGATGCCAAATTTAATAGTCCTTGTTGTAGTTCCATGGATGAAATCTGCACTAGATTGACGCAGCAAGCACATGTAAAGAGAGGCGGCTCATACCCAGCAGTGGCTGAAATAAGGCTGTGATTGATGATGATGAATATAGAATAGCTGCATTTCCGTAAAGGAATGTTCCACCTTTAGGTACGCTTTAAATATTAGTCTTTGGTTGCCTCTACCTACTTATTTATACTCATTAAATCAGGCTCAAACACACGAACAAGCGATGTTGTTGTCAAAGAGTTGAGCCCACCTGTGTTGGAATAGAACTAGCATTCAAACAGAACTACCAAAACACACTATACAGCACTTGGCAATAGATCGTCTGTTAGAAGACTAGCCAAGTGTATCTCAGGGATTAGTAACCAACAACCAAGCACATTTTATTGCAGTCTGAACATAATATTTGTATACGAGTACTATTTTACTACCCAACTCTCGACACCAGAGTTGGCCACAATGATTTGATAAGAAGAAGAAGATCCAAGTGCAATATGTTATTTTGGATATTAAAGGTATCATGTTTAGACAAGTATTGTAGTCTAAATATAACTGTACTCAAATAAAACGATGACATATCCATCCATATCCCAGCAAGCGCTGTCCCGCTGCAGCGCATAGTGCATGGATCTGATACTGCCAGCTTGCATCCACTTGCATCGGATGCAGTTTGCGATCCTTTTATAGATTATCTAGTAGCGCTGAGACGGTGTTTAGACTAGCTGTTTGGAGATGTTATAGCTTAATAGCGTGCCTGGAGAGGCTGGTACTGTTTTGTGTTTGAAGTAGGTATTAAGTTTATGAATCAAAGTCACAGCCAATCACATAAGATAAGCGTTTTTTGTAGTTGTCATCATATATTGATTGTAAATTAGAAGTGAAATTAATTATTGAGGAGTGGGTCGTCCGGCAGCGAGATGGGTCGACGACATTGTACGAGTCGCGGGTTCTTTATGGCTGAGGTCTGCACAAGATCGACGCAGCTGGCACATCCAAAGAGAGGCCTATGTCCAGCAGTGGGATAGAGAAGGCTGTGGATGATGGTGATAAAATGAATACTTCCTTTATGCAATTTTATTGAGTTTTTACTTTTTTAACAGATAGACTAACATCCATCTGACAGAGTAACATTTTGTAATAGCGACAACCATGCGATAAAATTGTTGTATTTTTGGTTTTGTCATTTTCGATATTTTTTATAATGTAGCAAGATTATTTAAATGGCTGACAGCTGGAATTAACTTGACCTTTATTTATTTTATTTCAATGCTATTTGTATGATTTTAGTCACATGAATTAAAAATTAATGTATATGCTATATCAGGAAATATAGACGCTGCATATTTCCCTAAATAGCTCCACAAATTCGTCGCAAGTTGCATTCAGAAATAGAGCAGATAATATTTTGCATCCCAGGGGTTAATATTTTAGCACCCTGGAGTGTAGGTGTAAGCAGAACTAACATCGACTATATAATACAGGGAAACCTATATTATGCCATTATACAACAGTGAAGATGTACATACCTATGTGTGAGTTTATATATCGATAGATATGTAAATATTTAATGCTCACCATGTCCATTTGGTTTGATTATCTCTATTCCGTTCTACAGATCAATTTGATTTTCTTAATGGAAGTAAATGATATTCCTGAAAGAGACAAGCTGTTTCATACCGACATAAATTTGTTAAGTCACAAATAGCAACTAGCCATAACAACAAGCGTTGCGTAATATCTGAGCTTTGCATGGACCAATCAATTATACCGTCGTATTATGCATCTGTACGACGAATCAATCAGCAATCAGATGCATTGCGTGATGTTTGTAACCATCCAATCACGGTAGCTTTGTCGGCATATGAGTGGCAATTCTGAGCAAGATTTAGTTGTCTATGTGTTATGTTGTGGAGGTCTAATAACATAGGTAAATATTCGTATCTCTCTTGCTATATTCGGAGCGATTTCACTTTAGAGTGCTTCTAGTTAACATTTATGGTTGGTTTCATGTTTTAAATGATAATAATTTGCGTATTACATGAGTTCGTATATGACTAGTTTAATATATTCTCTTAATTAAGATTTTCTCTTACTTTAATATTTTTTTCATAAAACTTCTAACTTTTACCATTTTTGTGGCAAATAAAAGATGATTTCCCGCTTCGTTTAAAGGTTTCCTCAAGTCCTAATAACCCAATTTAGGACTTAACAAATTACTATAAACTCTTAATAAAGAACAAAAATATTAATTTATGAAGCATATAGCAATACCATAGCAAAAATAAAATAAGAGGGAAATACAGGCCGAACATCACAACAAATTTATATTCACTTTTAAATTATAACAATATATGATAAATCAATGAATGCAGCAGACTTTAAAAATTAAAAGAAAGTTAGTTTGTAGTATTTGACTTTAGCAGCTTCTTTGTGTTTGTTTAACATAAAGATTGAAAGACTTGGCTCTATTCCAAATAATATCCTTAGTAAGAGTATATACTCTTACAGCTATACTATGCTATGATACAAGCGTTTGCTTCGTGCTAATGGGGCTCGATGGCGCTGTGTGGTATGTCCTGGAAAATTTATTTGTTTATTTTCGTGTTTTATTAATTACTATTTATCATTTATTACTTAGCATAGAAATAAAACACTGTTACTTTGTATCGTTATTAAGATACTTTGGTAATATAAGACTAAACTCAGATCTGTAATACGTGTTTATTCTTTTCAGAAAAATATACATATGTATAAATACACATTACCTACACCTACATTAATTATCTGTATCATATAATAATGTATCTATTTATTAAATTAGTTATCATAATAATTTTATTTTTGTTTGTATAACTGCAAAGTAAAGTGATTACAAATTATGTATATTTGATAAAATAAAACAATTAAAATTTATAGCTTTTGTATACGATCAGGCAAACTATGGCCGTGTGTTAATCTTTTAAAGTAAGAAAAAAGTTACAATATATTATTAAAAGCGTAGCGTCAAGAGAATAGTCTTATACATGTAGTAGGTAATTTTACAGCATTTTAGCAACCTCTGCACTATCATATTTGGCAAAGTTTTTGTGTTAAAAACTTGTAAAATAGAGATTTTATTTCGAAAGGTTTATTTTGTAGTTTTTTACTCTGTTGTATTTATACTTATATTGCATGAATTGAAAAAATACATAGTTCTTTGTTTAATCTGCATATTAATTAATTTTGCTTTACAGTTTTTGTAGCAAAATTTTAATCAACAACTTTAAAACGGAGAATGAACCCTAAAGAAAGTTATTTAGAAAGGAGTAGAAAAACGAATTGATTGTAAAATTATAATCCACAATATCCACAGGGCAAAGAACTTAGCAGAGAGGTTCAAATATTCGCTGTCTTAACTATTCCTTTAGAAAATTAATGTCGACTTAGAAGACGTGCAATCAGATTCATAACCCAAATTTTATCCAAAAACTTATTAAAACCTTTCTCCTCGCTTATCTATGTCCCGAGTACAGTCAAACACATAAAGCCAGCGTGACGTCACAGAACTGCGCCCTGATTGGCTGCCTTCCCGCTCACTGATTGGCTATACTGGCCTGCGGCGAATGCAATTAATCAACAGATACGGGCAAATGTTTACTTTACGATGATATTGTGCATTAATATGAGTGAATTTGCTGTAATACGGCCGCAGTCAGCTCGGATAGTAAATTGATTTGATTGTTTGCATGTTGAGAACAAATTAAGTAACTTTGTGGCTTCAGCAGAGCATAGTCTAATACGGCTGTTTGTCTAGTACGGCAGACGTTAAGCCATGTCAGAAGCCCTTAGGGCGGCTTGATAAACTCTCTACAACAGAGTAGGCCACTCTCATTCGATAAGAAGAAGTCTAATACGTTATACAAATAGATAGTTTATATAAAATCTAGATAGTTTAAACAACTTTAACCTAGA
The DNA here is from genome assembly GCA_927399415.1 of Macaria notata. Lineage (NCBI taxonomy): Eukaryota > Metazoa > Arthropoda > Insecta > Lepidoptera > Geometridae > Macaria > Macaria notata. The sequence continues at coordinate 560,384 of OV656742.1, forward strand.
CAAGTTATGCACTGGATTGAAAGAGATTTTTAATGCAAAGGGAGGCATATACTCAGTAGTTGTATTTGTATCATATGGTAGATTATTTTACTTTTTTTTCTTTCAGAGCAAAGAAAAACAAGTTATTTTACTTACATACAACAGTGTGCATTTTCAAATATTTTTAAACTCTATAGGTAATTAGTATTATTAGCAAACCAGTTTGGTGGTAAACAGTTTGTTGTTTGAACAGTTTAAGACAAGACAAACTTAAATCTCAACAGATCCATACATGCATACATAATGTGAGATCCGTGGTATCTCCTGTCACAGGCCAAGCCGTATAATCTTATTGTTAATTAATACAATCAGCGCGGACGTCTCTGATTGTACCTGGATCGTATAGACAATGATACAGTGCTATTTTGTGATAGGTAATCATTACACCATTACGCATATGCGATTATGTGCATTTAGCTATTAGGCTATTTAAACTGGTGAAGTAGTATACGTTATTTTTAATATATATTGTTATTTATCTACCCAAGCCGTATAGTCATTTGTTGTCACGTTTGGTATGTTAATAGTAGATATAAAGCTTTAAAGTCTTTAAACATCCTTTTTAATTTAAAACTACACGAGTAAAACTTCGGGTATTAAACTTTATTAAATATTAATATAATAATTTGTTTAAAATTTGAGTTTGTTTGCAGTTATCTTTCAACTATTTTCGTAACCCGTAGACCTACGCCGTAGCAATTGTCGTAGGCATTTCATTCTACGTATTATTTTGCTACAAACAATAATGGATGTACATACGAAGTCTTATTACATACTTCTGAATCTAACAGACCACATTCATAAAAAAAATATATTTTATCGATAAAAAATATGCTTCTATGAGTATGAGTTCTGTGCTCGCTAGGTTCAAATGGCTGCATCAAAATAAAAATGAATGTACAAATAAAGAAAAGATATAAAATTAAGATATGAGCTTGGAAAAATAATTAACTGATACTTTTTCAATATATCACTGTTTAAAAAAATGTAACATTAATAAACTGTTCATTCTTATTAAAAATCAAGACTTAATGAATCCTTGAATTGATTTAGCAAGGTTTCAGTATTCCTAACTCCAGTGAGTGCATGTATTTGTGTAGTCGAGTTCACTCCGACACGCCTTTGAGGCGCTTGCAGAGGTCACCCAGAGGATATGGTGCAAGGTATGAGAGACTGGACAAAGTCAAAGCATTTATTGTAACATCGTGGTTTAAGATTTACACATTTGTACAAGTCACACAATGATTGAAAATTGCAATATTTGTTTGAACTAAGCTAGAGTTAGTTTATACGGTTCATAGAAAAATAAAATGTAAGTTTCCTTCCAAATTTTAGCGGTATCTGGCCCGTGTATGTTTTGTTGTTGTCATTGCATTTATCAGGAAGTTTCAGATACGTATTATTAAGTTTGAAAAAAAGTCAAGTATCGTTTTTAGTCAATTAGTAATGTATGGTATGAAATGTAAAATGGGACACCTTAATGCGAGATTAAATGAGGTTCATTATATAAGAGTGTAGAAAAAATCTTTTATTCAACATTATAAGAAAAAGTAATTAAGAGTAAGTGAAATTTAGTTTCCTGAGAATCAATAAACCTCTACCATCATTCCCTCATACCTTGCCCCGCACCCCAATCATGTCGTTACGTAGCTCGCAGTCCTTTGCCACGCCGCCTCGTCGGCGGATTACTGCTGACACTGGACACACACACTCACATGTATACAACCACTCACAGACGTGTACGGATACTGTTCACTTGTTACTACTACCACTGATACTCCTCCAGTCGTATTCCTGTTTACTGAAGATCTTTTACAAACGCGCAATTATAAATTCAGTATTCAATTCAATGATATTATATGTACAAGTACATTCAATTAAGTAAGAACTCTTATAGGCAAATAAATTACGGTGATATTTTTCACACTGTTCAGTCAAGCTTTTGACCTCAAGGTCAATTCCTGGTATTTCCTTACAATATATCACGCAGAAGAACATATATGTACTGGGCCCTACACTGAAGATCCCATGTCCCAGGATATTTATTATTATTATTTATTATTTACTTACTCTCATCTTCTATCACAGGCTAGTCCCAGGTCAAAGCGTCCACTTGTCAACACTCAGTTATCCTCAGGTTGTATCTGCTTGTGATGTCTGGAGATCGATCTGACAGACTACAGTCTCGTGTTTGTATAGCTTTGTTTCAAACATCTTTAGCTGTTGGTTTGTATTATTTTATCAATAGTTTATGGTTAAGGTGAATAAACATATGGTAAAAGAGGCTGCCATTACATTGAACTATTTTTTTTAAATATTGTACACACCTAAATACATATTCTAAAAAAACAAGACTGAGTTTTCTAACAAGCAATTTATGATCATATCCTGATAAACTTAATATCTTACCTCAAATGACGTAATTAAACTTCAATGCAAAAAACATATTTTGATAAAAGTACTGTGTTTATTTAAATATTTATAAACGTAGTACCAAATACTTTCTCCATTTAAACTATGAGTTTATTCTATGAGATGCATTCCTGCAGTCGCTTTAACTTGATAAAGTCGAGTTATATAATGAAATTCTAGAACATTCACCTCTCTTAAATCGTAGTGGAACTGCTTTCTCTACTGATGACTATATCCAGACTTATATAATACTAGACTGAACATTTTAAAATCTGTCTGTTTGTTCATATTTGTATTATTTATATAGACAGGACTAGATAGATGCAAATAAGGGAAGCACATGTTGCTTTGAACGACATCCGAATAAGCGCCATATATTGCAATCGAAGATAGAGTCCGGAGTATTGGTATATAATTGGCTCTCAATCGAGACTGCCGACACACATCATTAGTTATTTCGCGGATATTTATTATTATTTCTAACATTAAACAGTTACTTGTTATTAACGTGCGTGTTTTAGGCCGGTTTAAGACAGAACGTATTTTGGTTCTCCGCATTGGGCTAAGAAATAATTGTTTAAACGTCATAAATCTCGTTTTATAACACAATTATAATTTACTGTATCAGTAAAGCACACACCGGTAGCAACCACGGTTTAATATACTGCTGCTCGTACCTAAAATATATTTCAATTTTATCTGGCTTTAGTACATCTAAGTTCATAATTGGATTCGCCAGCTATGTAAAAAGAGAGAGTGCAGCTATCTTATTCAAGTCTATTCTGTCTAAATTTAATACATTTTGAAAAGTTATTCTAAACTTATACCTTTGCATATCCACCTGAATTATATTATCAAATTAGAATATCCAACTTGAGTAGACTTTTTCAACCATCTTAATGGGCTCTCAAGACGATCAAATTTGATTATAGCTAATGAGTAAAGCTGATGCTGAAATTCTAATTAATCAAGGTAGATATTGAATGAAACTCAAAATTTCAGTAACTTACTCATATAATATATTTTTTATTTGAAAATTCTTGGTACAATGTACAGTTACGGACTTAATTATCTGATACTTATTAACTAGAAATTAATTTTACAACAATACTGAGCTCATTGGTATGCACTGGTCAACTAAAGCAATATTTTGATCGCTATTTTTATTTGTTCCGAGACACATACTTATACCAAGACAAAATTACGTTCGGCCACTAGAAATACTAAAATTTGTAATTGAAACAATGAATTTTGGAAGTTAGTTAATGTATATGTATTAAGTACTTTATGGCTTGCACTTGCATCACAAGAAGATAATATCATATGGATGAATGTTTATTACGGAAGTTTTTGAATAGAAGTCGACAACATGTTTTATTTGAACTAAATTATGTAGTTTAAATTATTACCAAAATAAGTTCAATTATTACGGTTTTGACAAATCTCGTTCTTTCTGTTCGGACAAAAAAGTCCACTCGTTTCTATGTTTCATTAAACAAATTATGGCTAAATAAAAAGTCTTAAGAAATAATAATGCCTCATGAATTATGCATTACTTTAAAGCTAATGATTTAACTATTTACAACTTCTTTTTAATAAGTAACGCGACTAACAATTGACAATAATATGCTAAATACATCATACTATACGTTTTACGGTTTACTTTAAAGACATATATTTTATATATTGGTGAAACAAAATAAAAACGTAATACAATATATATTTGACTACTGTGCGATTTGGATGGGGTTACACACATTCAATAGTTCAAATCCGTTAATATACATAATGTGTTTGGATACAGATAAATATAATAATTCTATATTAATATTTTATCTAATGCCCATTCCTTGAACAGGTAAACATTATATTTTTTTATGCAATGGCATACATTATATTTACAATTCAAATAAGCGAATCGTATTGCTTTCATTAATATATTTCCAGGAATTTCATTGAATTACTTACTATTTTATATTCTTACAATGTACACAAAGCAATGGATTCAAATTGAAACGGCATATCTATGTACGATTGACGTTTCAAAAGTTAATTCATCGTAAAATACAACATTTGATTTGTATTTGTTTTATATTCATTAAAAATATAGCGAGCGCTTTGTTATCAATTTAAAATTTATTAGAATTATTTATGCTATTGAAATATGTTATAATTTGTTTAAAATTACAATTCACATTGCGATTTTTGGCAATTTCACTACGAGTTATATTAATTTAAAGTACTTTTGTTTAGTGCATTGTTAGTACATTTTATAACATGCGAGCTAAGCGTAGCGTCGTGGTTTGTTAATATTTAATATATTTTTGTATATTTACATTCACCTTACGAATATTTTTTTTAAATTAATTACTTGTGTATAGTACAAAACATTTTTACTAAATATTTTGATTCCTACTTATTTTTAAGTGACTATTGAAACAATATACATTTTACATATTTTATCAAATGTGAAATATACACATAATATATGAATAAACAGCCTAGTCTTCTTGTATGTGCTGTCACGACTAGATCTATCGAAGTGCGCTCATATACGTATATATTTTTCTTCAATTATTTTTTCACATTCACATCGAATCATGTTCTTTCAAAGCGTTTTGAATTGTTTGAAGAGTTTAGTTTTGTAAAAAAAATAATAAAATTTATGGTTTTGGTACTAAGATTATGCACTATACCTATATGTAGTTAGAAAATACGTTGTCTAAATATGTGTTACGTGTGAACTGCTATTTCACTGTATTTGCTTTTTGAAATATATGCTTAATTATGATTAGAGTCTGATCAGAACAAAACAAAGCTATTTCACAATGATTTAGAGATTCAAAATTATCCCAAGTTACGTACACAGCAGGAAACGATATACTGTAAAATGAATCCATTTTGCAATTCGATCCAGAAACAAAATGATACAAAACAGCTAGCAGATGGCGCTATATTAAATCTCACAGTTAGCATTGAGTTCACAACAGAGTCTAGTTCTCACAAGTCTTGCAGCATTGTTCCTTGTACCGCTTGAGGGCGCACATGTTCATGGCTCGAACGTTCTCGCAGAAACGAGACGTGTCGCGGCATACGCCATCTGTTGGACAAGAGAAGGAGACTTGGCTTAAAAAGTCTTACCAATTCTTAAACATTTTAAAATTATTATAAATTATATTGAAACGATTTAACTACAGTTTAATAAATCTAAAACTTGCTAAATTAGTATATATTTTATGAAATGTTTTAATGTAGACTGAGCTTAATTTTGTACATAGTAAAAGTTATCTATAAAATTGAATATCAAAAGTTTATAAATAAGCCTTAGCTTGTTAAACGAACGAATGTTTTATGATTATGCATTACTAGGATAAAATGTACACTAGTGACTGTATGTATAAATAATATTTATTGAATAAAGATATTTTGAAATTGAAAATTGAATTATTATATTTTGATCAAAGATTGAGCAAAATCATAATGCGAAATAGTGAGCTAAGAATGGCTTAAAATGGCGTTCCACGTTTTAGTCGGTACTAACTATTAAATCGGTAAACTAGTTAAGTATCATGCATGGAATATTCCTCTCGCCAATGAATCTGTTACCTTGCTGTACAGAACACAACAACTAAATAAATAATAATAAATAAATATTTCAGGACATATCACACAGCGCCATCTAGCCCTACTAGCCATACTAAGCTTACGCTTGTATCATGGGTACTAGGTAACGGATATAATACTTATGTTTTTACTTTTCTTTTGTAAATACATACTTATTGTACATAGAAACGACCAGACTCAACACAAATAATTACAAATTTAGATATTCATAATTACTTGTGTTATGCGGGAATCGAACCCGCACCCCTAGATTAGAAGGCAGAGCCACTACCAACTAAGCTTACAGAGCAGTAAAGGGTACTAAGGACTGAAGCTATTGTTACCTTTACACGGCGCTAGATGGCAGAGCCTGGTGACGGGCGGGCGCGGCAGGCGCTGACAGGCGGCCCCCGCGCCGCGCTCGCGCCGCCGCGCGCCCGCGCCGCGCCACACGCACCGCAACAGCCGGTGCTGACTCCCGGACTGGCCACATGCGCCCACGCACTGGACAGAAATGAAGGGAGAAGTCTAATATGTAAACTAAAAAGATAAAAATCATTTATATGCACTAAAACATGATGTCATTTTTACAGCTACAAAAGTATCTAGATTATAATATGGATTTATTAACAAATAGGAACTATTAATTTAAGAACATTTAAAAACAATTTTGCTTTTGGTTTGTCTACTGCTTTAGGATTCCCTGTGTTGCAGTTGACAGGGTTCTTCTAGTGTTTTACATTGACTATTAATAACATACATAATTTATTGAAATTAAAATTAAACTATTGCCAGAATCGCGTGCCTGACGAAAAAAAATCTTTGATCTTGCTTCTCAAAAAAGGTAGTGTGATGTCACTTCATCTTTCAAGTTTTAGTCAATTCAATTGATGGCTCGCAAAAGAATCGCTAAAATTGTGATATTATATAACCTGAGTATTTTTTTAATTCCTAGAACGAACCAAATATCTAGTAGTATCTGACTCTCTCTTCTCTCTCGAAGAGTATGCGTGTTCCTTTCTAGCACTAATTGTACCGCCAGTTCTCCTACCAACCTTGGTCCAGGGTCCTGTATGCCAGGCCGGGCGGCACGGCTTGCCCCGGCGCGTCGTGTCCGGCTGCATGCTGTAGTCACACGCGGAGTCCGGGACCACCGTGCCGTTGGAGGTCACGCACTCCACTCGACGACGGGACACTGCTTTGGAAATAAGATGCAAAGATTGTTGTAAAAGTTAAAGAGTTAGTTCTAAGACATTTTTAGTCAATTTTCTTACGTAAGAGCGGAGAATTTAATGAAAACCAGCTTTACTTCGGTGCATAGGCTTTTGATTTTGAAAAATGATTGTTTATTTATGACTAACAGCCTGGATTCTATATAAATCCAGATTATCCCGACAATCCAGCTAGAAGTGGGTCGACCCACGTAAAAGCCTGCAAATTTTTTAGATCGATCACTTATCCATGAACTGACCCAGACGATAATTTCTCTGATAAATGCGTAAAAATATTGTCACCCACTAAGCCAAACTTTAAAATATACTCGTACAATCACTACAGTAGCACAGAATTCAGAAAACATGTATGTGTGACATACCAGCGCCCCCCGGCAGACAGCGAACCTGCGACCAGGCAGTAGCCCGCCACGCCGCGCAGCTGTCGCCGTGACAGTCGCGCAGCACCCCGGGGGGCGAGATGTAACGAGTCAGGCACTCAATCGTCTCCACCGTCGTCGTGCTGTTGCCGGTTTTATGCTGGGAAGGGAAAAATGCTGTAAAAAACTGTCATAATGTTGGAATTTGGGACACAAGAACCATTTTTGTAATATTGTGTTTTTAACCATAAGATCGCTAGCCTAACTAAAATGGAGAATACGTCATGTTTACGCTATGTGCGAAGTTGAGCTCCTCTATTAATTGATGCTATTTCAGATTAAACAATTAATTTGTTATGGGAGTTCTCTTGGGTTATACAATGTGGTGGGTGCCCCGCCGGTCCTTCCACGGAAGACACATGGTTCCTCACCTGACACACAGCTCCCCTGATCTGATGTCCCACCTGTCCACAGAGCGCAGTGCAAGGAGACCAGTCAGTCGTCTTCCACATGTATTCCTTCTCGTCTGGTGCCTTTGTTATTCTGGAATTGATTGGGATGGTTTGGCATTGCGGATAATATAATTTTTTGTAAAGTATTTAAAAGGATTTTATCAGAAGCTTTATCATTTCTTTTGTCTTGGACTTAACCGTCACATTCCATCAAGTACCTATGGTGTAGTCAAACGCAACCTCATATAAGTATAATAAAAATTGATTACTTGATTGGTCAATTTTCTTATTACTAATAACATTTAGGCATAAATTGACCAGGTCGTTTGAAACTACATTTCCACAAGCGTGAGAGGTGGACTATCTTGTATTGGAATGGAACAGTCTATCACAGGGCTTCTTAAATAAACTAAAACATAAGTAACTCACGCTTTCCCCGTTGTAGTTTCCACATGTTCTATTAAATTCTCGACTCTAACATCTTGCAAGGGTTTATTGTAATCTTCGTTCACTATTATTATATCAGAATCATCATCTTCAGGGAACACTATTTGTTTGTCCTCGAAGTTTATCACATGTGTCTTTGTTGGTACTCCGTAGTTCTGGTACATGATGATAGAGTCCACTGTCCTTTGACCCCTGGAGTTGCCGATAGTCTGAAAATTCCAAAACATCTGAACATATCAGTTATAAATTGTATCACTTTGGGAAATGGGATATTGGTATATGAAGAATGAAACCGTGAAAATGTATTTTTAGGAAACGATCGTCGTTACATAACTTTAACACAACTTCGAGTTTGATTAATCGTTAGTATTTTAAAAAAATGGAAGAAAAATCTAAAAAAGTTATAGGTCGAAGTGATTCTTATAAATAAGGACAAAACACATGACCTTATATCACATGACCTTATATCACATGACCTTATATCACATGACCCATATTTGATTCTCATGCAATGCTCACCAATGATGTCCAACCCTAATCAAATGAACCAGCTTAACCAGATGCAAATAATTACTATCTACTAATAAACCAAAAACTTTATTAAAACTGATCCTGAAACTCATAATACAAATGAAACATGCGCCGCGATCCATGCCAACCAAAGGTGAAAGTTATGCCGACCACCTAGAGTCTATTCTAGTAACTCCTCACCTGGAACTGCATGATTATATAGTGCAGGCACGGCAGCAGGCGAGACGCACTGTTCCGAATGGGAGGGAGCATCTGTGAGGAGACAGCGGTTTCCTGAAGGTCCCAAGCAGCGTGCGGAGGTTATATCATATGTTATATATAAGTCATTATACTTGTATCTGTCTCTTGTATAATATATACGTTAGCACACATTTATAACTAATGCTTGGCACATATAAGGTATAGGGTAAGATGGCGTTGGATACAGACCAGTTGGTGATGTTTTAGTTTTCTGTAGAAAATACCTAGTTTTAAGCTTCTACCAGAAGAATTGACCAAAAGTTATGATTATCTGTAACGAAAAGCATACTCATTTCATAAAGTTTCGTTGCAATGGAACTCGAAATCGCAAACTTCAGAAAAGCAATAGCGAACAAAAAAATTAAAGAACTTAGCCAAATATTTCGTTATTTGCCGTTTCCGGAGTTGGTGGAAGTTTTAGTTGAAGCACTTTGGATAGCGCTGCCTGCTGGCTGTGTGCCAACATTGCCAGCCTTAACCAGCAAAATAACCTTTCACCTACCGCAACGTCTTCTTTTGCTGTCACAATTATTTTATCTCAACTTTTTCTGTTGTGATAAAATTTGGCAAGGTTGTCTTGATTTTTTGTGAGCAATATCGTAAATGTTCAGTAAATACTTCGTTTATGATATCATTTTTTATTTTAATTCATATCTACCCTTTGACGCAGTGCAGATTACAGAATCATAAAGCTATGCAACGTTTATTACGAGTATTATATTGATCTTGAAAACTCTGAAGGTAGTATTTCTTTTCCAAATAACGAAATTTCAACTTTAATTTCAAATACATCCTTTTTGAGCCTCGCACTGTATACGGAATACCTCAAGGAAGTGACCTCATGCTGAAAGCTCTAACAATCAAAATAAAATGAGCCATCTCTAACTTACCAGCTGTGGGCCTGATTTTACTACTACACTAACTAACAAGTTAACAGCTTTACTCAGGTTAAACAGCTATCTGTAAGAATTAACATGTATTACTGTTACCATAGAGTATCATGTGGTAATATAGAATGTTGTTCCCACTATTTTCTTGGGGTAAGTTAGTTTTGTTACTATTTATAGAGCCAATTCAATGGCTAACTTTGACTTTACTGATAATGTTCATTATTCCGTACAAGTTTTTTTAACTCTAGTATAAAGTGCACTCATTTGATGTATACAATGTAATACTATAGTTTGGGCAAAGTATGCAGCCTTAAAAAACTCACTAACGCGCTTTGTATGCTTTTGTATAATTATCAGTACAAAAAAAGAAATTTGGGATATTTTTTGGAAATTGCCAAGAGAGTCAGTTGATATTATTTGAAAAGTTACCAAGTTGTGTCAACTCTCTTACTTAGTAGTCTGGCCATAACTGATGTAACAGTTAAGAGAGCTGCTGTACTCGATCAAAGTTCTTAAATGGAAACAGATCTCGAAGGTATAATGCATTGTAGGTTTCAGGCCTATGAAGGAACTTCGGGGTTGTAAAATGGAGTAATAAAATTTACGTACCATTTTATAGTGTAATAAAACAGTTACAGCGGAATGTTGAGAGTGTTCCAATAGAATAAGGCAGTTAGCATCGTGGCGATGAATTTAGATAATGTTTTAAGACGTGCCTTCATTCCTCAGGCGGTATATTCACACGCGACAGGTGTTTCGCGTGGAAAGTAACTAAGTTTGTATTTTTGGCGGTATCTTTAATATTTTACACGTTGTTACCTGTTTTCTGTTTAGGGCTTTTATGTGACTTGTTATTCATTTGGAATTCCTCTTGAATTTTTTATCAATTTGGAATTAACTGGGTTTTATATTATACTTATTCTGTAAAATGTTACATCCGCAGAAGCAAAAATTCAAATAAGTCCCTAACATGCACATTATTCTTTGTAGATAAGTTTACATATTTGTATTTAACATTTGAATTGCGTTCACTTTTTGGTTTTTCTTTCGAATAAAGATGTTGAAGTCAACAACATGTCTCTAATTTTTATCATTGATTAGGCAACACAATTTTTTAAGGCATCTCTTTGCATGTGCCAGCTGGGCATCCTATACCCAGCAGTGGGATAGGAATTATGAATCCCTATAAATGTATCCAACGCCATCCCCAGGTCATTACTGACAACTCCTCGCTCCGCAGACCTCGTACCTCGTTCTCATCGTAGATGTCCCGCGCCTGCGAGTTGAAGCTGGGTGCTGGCTTGGTACTGGTCGACGCCGGCCCGTACAGCGCGTCGCGGACTTTGTCCATTTTACCTGAGAAGAAAAAAATATTGAAAAATTGCCTGCAATAATATGGATTTTGTGCCTGCTAGTGCCTTGCAAGACAAACATGTATAGTACGGCGGTTTCTATGTATTCCGACATTACTTTGAAGGGTGTTAAACACGTATTTATTGTGATAATTAATTTAATTTAAGAACATTGCATCTTACGACTGCGGCCGTTTGTTTGTATAGTAACAACATACACACCAAAACAACGCAAGAATCAACTTGTCGAAGTTCAACAAAAAAAGTTATCCGGTTTAATAATATATTTTATAATTTTTTATTTCGTTTTAAGGTCTTTACTTTTATTGTATTTATAGTTTACTAGAATGGTATTTAAATGCAGGTATCTAATATTTATAATCTATTAAGTAATTTTATTTATTGGATTACTGAGGTGCTTGCCTAATACTAAGTCACAAGCTCATACAACCATATTTCCTAAAAAAACTATTACTCTTATCATTTCTCAATCAAAAACATACCGTTTTGGTAAGCACATTAGACAAATTTATTTGTAAATAAAGAAACACAATAAAATATTCTTATTTTTACACAGGATTCCTGGTAACTACCGCACAACCTTTTAAGAGCCACTTTAGGACATGAAAATCACTATATTTTGTTCTACGATTTTCGGAAACTTCCCAAATCAGATGAAATAGAGACTAGTTCTACACTAACACAATATTGTCCTATAATCAAGTGAATTACCCCACCTAGGCTACCTAGCAGCTAGACTAGCTAGTAATATAGTTGTGTAGTAACAGTGGGAGTGCTGAAAGCACGGTAGGTAATGCTAGTGTTCAGCTGAGTACTGCGCTATACTGCCGACAGGGGGCGGGACTGAGGGTTTAAGGCGTTTTGGATTCAATTTATATGTTTATGTTGAATAAGAGAATTCGTTTTTATTCCCTTATTGTGGCATAATTACGATGTTACTAATCATAAACCTGTCAAATTCAGAGCTTTGCAATAGCAATAATATTTATGGTAAGGATAGATGTTTCCTTCCTTTTAAAAAAAAAAGACAGAAATTCGGTATATGCCATAAAAAAATAAGCCGTCACTGTACACAGGAATTGATTTTTCTATTTTTGTTACTACATTATTTACGCCAGACAAATTGTCCGCCGACTGTCGAATATAGACATTTTAGATAAATTAAGTCATAGCCTAACCCGAAACACCCTGAAAACCAAGTCGTGATCATCAACTAGTATTCCCCCCCACTACTCATCCTGCGTCCTTCCTAGCCCGCCCTGGCCGCCCTCCGACTCTCTTACGGAGATTCCTCCATGAATTTTAAAAAGCCATTTAGCCGTGAACAAGCACGATGATATTACATTTTTAAACTTAATTCTGAATGCAGTTTAAATTTTAAAGTGGTTTCTGAGTGTTGTTTAGTTGTGACGACAATTATAGTTTGTGTTTGCAAGCAAATAGATTTGTTAATTGCATGCATTAACCATTATTTTTATATTTTTTTGGAATAAATTAATATTTTAAGTAAATTTCATTAATGCTCCTACGATTTTAATTAAATAAGGCAAAAAATAACAGGCAACGACAGCTACCCTGCTGAAGTGTCATAAACAGCGTGACAGCTAACTGTATGGTCAGTCTATCTGCTAGATAGTTATATAAGCACTATCGTATGCTCAGAGTTTCGTCTGCGTTGTTTAAGGATAAAAGTATCGATAAGCACGATGATCAATCGCTCCTTCACGGCTAGAAAGTGTAACAAAAACAACACGCTTACCGTTTAACAGACTTCAAAATAATGGTCTAAATATTATTTTTTATATATAATATTATTATGATGTTTACCTCTCTGCCTGTTCTTGTAGTTCCGGCGCTGGTCGCCGGGGCGCTGCTCGTGTGACTGGTCGTCCGAGGAGCCTCCCACCATGGCACGGTAGCGCCCGTCCGCTCTGCTGCACACAACACACAGTTACTTCACTTGACACTCATAATAACTTACGTAGCGTTAAGTTTTTCGTTCATGTATAGGATGGGAATAATTGATGTCAAAATTAACATTTATGTAACAATTACTTAAAAACTCCAAGATATTTGGTGACGTCTAAATATGACAACAGTAATACAACAATGAAATTTAAAAAATCCACGAGATATAAGTACAAGATCTTCGATGAAAACATGAGTAACATGACGCAAAAGAAAAAGATACGCTAAATTGGAATATAAAATTCATATTGACGCAATCATTTAAAAAGAGAATCGATTCCTTGAGTTTGTATGTTGTTGGAGTATCGCTGCAGATCTTCAATACTTAGAGGTTATCTTTGCTTTATTTACTACCCTTTGAGACTAATAAAAGTGGCATGCCAAATAAATCCACACTGACCTATCAGAGAGCGGCGACGAGGGTTCGTCGAGCGGCTTGTGTCTCTCTATCTCCTCGCTGGAGGGGAACTCGCCGGGCCGCGGCTTCACCAGCAGCGTCAGGTTGGCGCTGGAGCGGCCCGCCACGCACGTGTACACGCCGTGGTCGCGGAGCGACAGGGACGTGATGCGGAGGGCGCCCTGGGAGAGAGAGAGGGATAAGTAACAATAAATATATAGTTCGGGACATTGTACACAGTGGCCTCTAGCCTCAAACTAAGCAAATGATTGTTTATAGGATAATATAATAACATACATATTATACGAGTACATAGAAGTGACTGGACTCACAATACATTGCATAGTGAAAATGGAGAATGAAATAATATGTGTTGTGCGGATTAATGGTGGTAGATGGTATTCAAACGGTACCATAGAAGCTGTATCAAATGGTGCCAGTCAGTCAGTGGAACTGAAAAGAGAAGTTAAGTGCTGTGATTTAGGGAGATTACATGCGGTGATAATTTATTAGTGTAAGAGACAAAGGTTTCGATTACGTCAACAATATCAAGATGAAGAGGGTAACCGAAATTCTGTACTAGGTACCCTGTGAAAATTTATGGGATACACATATAGAATGCTAGGTGTTATATAGTACATTTCTATAATAATCAGCTAGCGTGCAATACTGGAATCGTAAAATCTCTTTTAAATCTTTTTTGTGTCGTGTTGAATAAGTGCTGAAATCTATGAGCATTTCCGCTAGCACTTTAAAATGTGCTACAAGAAGATTTCCAAGTTTCGTAACTGCTTTTTGTTTACAAGTTACTAAATTAGTAGTTTTGCTTGTTAAATTTAACGGCGAAGTTTAATGCTCCGAGAATATTACAATACGGTTCCTCCAGCTACTACAAATTGGGCAGTTAAGTTTATTTGCATGAACACTGTACTTTTATTCATATATGTTAAAAAAAATCCCTAAAATTTGCAAGCGTATGTTGGATTGTGTTTCACGCTGAACCAGCAAGGATATAATATATTACTAACCTTTAACTTATTGTACATATCTGAGAGACTTTATGTACGTATGTAAGTAGGTATGTTTTATAGAATAGCCGTGCAGGTATACTTTTATTTTAGTTATATTATTTTAAAAATTATAAGTTATAATTACGTGCCGTCTTTATTTTAAATCTTACGGAAATAGCCTACATTTCACGACACAAGTCTCGGACTTAGTGAGGAATGTAGTGCACCCAGTGTTTAATATCTATGTTGTACCAATGTAACCTATCTCGTAAACCATGTTAAATATTTTTAAGTATACTATAGGTATATAGAATTAACATATGTAACTAGTTTTTAAGTGCAAAATAAATACATTATTATTATTATTATTTAATTTGTCTTTGAAAATATATGTAGTAGTTAAGATACTTTGGACTTAGCTACAGAAAGCCTACTTTTACAATAGAAGGACAAGAAAAACACCACCAACATTCGTAAGTGTAAGTGTAGTACAGTACACTACTAAGCTTCTTGTAAACTGAAAATCTCTGGCTTTACTAATATTATTATACTCTGCTACATTTTTCTCCATATCATTTAAAAATAATAACTTTAAAATATATCCCTGCTTTACACTGTTTAATATGCTAACCCACACTTAGCCTCACTTAAGCGTTCTTTGATAAAGCCACGACTTTAAAAACCACTTAGGGCTCATTTATGCATAAAATAAGAATGCGTTTTTATATTTTTAAAGCCGTGTATTCGAGTTTTAAAGCTTTATATTCAAGTGCTAGAATATTGCCCGTTTAATAACACTTTGGTGGCGTAATTACAAGTTGTAATACAACCCTTTTAGTGCCTTTACTTTGTTTGTAGTTTGAAGAAAAAACATCGTGTAGAAATAACTTTCATAACACTTACATACATACTGAATTGTGAATACTGAATTCGTTTAATAGTTTCACACACAATGTCGTCCCTATAAAATCCCTATAAATCCATTTTTCTCTAATTCCATTCTACGGTTACAACAATATACATTACCTTCTTAGAAATCTTGTATTTCTTCGACTTGGATATGATTTGGTGATCCTTGGCCCACTGTATCTTTGTCCTGTTGTATCCCTTGACGGGACACTTGATCTTCACTTGGGTTCCGTAGAATATCGTCGCGGAGCCGCCCACCTTCACTGTCACCTGACAATACACAGTAAACTTATTGATATTTTATTTGGGTTTGATGTTCGAAGATTTTAGATATTGTGGATAAGTAAACATTTTTTTTTACATTTTTATCACAACATTAATAATAAAATATAAATGTCTGTTTGTTTGAATTCAACCAGGCCCATGTTGAAAATATCTACAATTCCAGATTTTTTTTTATTTAGCTCGCTTGACTAGGTAAAGGTTTTATAAAAAAAGCCGTGGGACCTTTGCGTCCACCATGATGTATCTTCCCAAAAGAACTCCACCAACGCAGTCATTTTGAGGAGGAATCATTATCCTCAGTGATGAGCAATACGACTAAGGAGGCTGCTTCATTCTGGGTAAATGACTGATTACAAATCCTCACCTTTTTCTTCTTGGGATCGTGTTGTATATAAGACGAGTTAGCGAGCGAGATCTCGGGCGAGGCGGTGTCGAGTAGACAGGGGCGGCTGTTGCAGGACTTGGTGGAGGCGGGCCGCGGCGAGTTGCACAGCGAGGCGGGCCGCTCTACCACGTGGGACTGCGCCATTATCTGCTTGCATTCCACCTGGGAGGGAGACATGAGTTAGTAGAAGAAGATAGTGGGGATTGAAAATCTTAATTGCCCTGAAGTCGAATACAGAAAAAGTGCTTTGCTTTGTTGTAACAGATTATGGATTTTGACAAACTTACAGGACTCACAAAGACAACGATACCATGATACATTAGCTTGTGAGTGTAATAAGATGGGAAAAGTTAAATATCCTTATGTGGCTGTCTAATCTACACAGAAGTACAATCAAACTGCACAGATGCACTCAACTGGTGTCGAACTCTGGACTGATCTCCGGGCTGGCTGAGTATTTATTAGATTTTAATCTTAGGGCGTGTAGCTCTTTCTGGAACTGTGGAGTTTCGAGACCAGTGTAGGCACAAGAAATAACATAAGTGTGAGACCATAGTTTACATGTTATTTCGGAAGCCAAGACCCACTTATAGTCACTGCACCAGATGTGAAGTTCCTACATATATTAGAGTACTTGAGTACCTCTCTCTGCTTGAGTCCCCCGCCGCAAGTCTTGGAGCACTTGCTCCAGTCGCCGGCGTGCCAGCGCACGGGGCAGTCCAGCACGTTGCAGTACTGGCGGTCGGGGGGCGGCGGCTGCGGACACATGCTGTTGGGGACCACCACCGTGTTGGTGCCGCCGCGAGTCACCTGCGGGTATATAAATAAATAAATAAATAAATATTCCGGGACAATGCACACAGCGCCATCTAGCCCCACACTAAGCAAACGCTTGTGTCGTGGGTACTAGATAACGGATATAATACTTATATACTTTTCTTTTTGTAAATACATACTTATTATACATATACATACATATGGGACAGTTATTTTAAGTTACATTTGACAAATACAAAATTGTGTAAATCCCCGTCTGCGTTGGTTTATGGACAGTAATGACTTTTAAATCGAGAGTGAATCGGTTTGCTTGCTAAGCACGCATCTTTATCCTAGGCCATAATGACTGCTTACCATCTTCTAAACTTCAATCAAGTGAACCCGTTTCTTTAATAAAATTGACAATAGGTAGAGCACAAGATGATCCAACTGACTTTTAACAAGTCAGCTCCAAAATAAACATCAATTCTAATCCGACACTGTAGTTCATCTGTTTGAAGGAGAATAACTTGTAAAACGAATTCATAGATAGTGTTAATCTCAGCTTCAGACGTAAATAGCTAATATGATATTATGAAGTACCTCGTGTATACAAGTCACCTCCCTGGTCTGGATGCCGATGCCACAAGACTTGGTACACTGGGAGAAGTCTGTGTAGTTCCATCTGTAACATAATAAGCACTTTAATGATTTTGTCATACTTGAAATTATAGAAATCTAAATAATATTTATGTAGACATCTATGCTTGAAAAAGTGCTTATTTATCATATCAATAATAGAAAATTGTGGTCATAACAACTGCCGCTGAGCCACACTCGCTTATAAAGTGCTAGTATAATACTTAGCTAAAATAAGCTTGTGTTTGTTGTATTTAACAGTCTAGTAATAAAGGTACCTATAGTACTTACCGCGGTGGACAAGGGTGGTCGTTACAGGTCCTCACTCGGTTTTCCGGCTTAGTGAGGGGGTCGCACATGTACGGGGAAGCGTTCTTGCCGTCTTCGTCGCGGACGCATTGGATTATCAACTCCTGTGTTGTGGATATAAGGTGTATTATGGCAAGGTCCAGGGCAAATAAGACATGGTATAATCGTGAATTGCTGTTAAAACCAGTGAGAGCTCGTGACTTTACTATTGTAAGTTTCGAAGCAAATGTGCTCATAACACTATCAGGAAACCTAAAAATAATCATTGTGACCAGTTAGTTTAATTAACCTATATAAGTACACTTTTGCTCACCTATAGTCATAGTCATTTATTTATATCAGATATTTGATACACGTTACAGAAAAACAAGTAGTTTCAGGCTACTTGTAATAATATCTCAGATTATAAAATATTTTAGATAGAAAACTCAAATTAAAATACTTTGATTTGATTTTATATCCAATCATGTGTCCTTTATTTAACAATATATTTTTTATTATCATTATCAGCTCATATGCATGGCATAAACCTTAAATTAACGTTGAATGAATTCACCTGAACTCCACTAAGACAGGAGGCGCTGCAGCTGGTGTATCCCTTCTCCTTCCAGGAGTAGGACTTGCCCGGCGAGCCCGGCGCCACGCGGATGTTGCTCGAGGTGCCGAAGGTCAGGGACCTGCTGGAGGGGCCGATCAGATGGTAGGTTTATACAAGGAAAGAAGTTATTATTATTTTTGTCCAAATATTTGTATCTAAAGAGTACGTACTTTTTGTCAAAAAATAATTTGAAGTTTTTAACGTTTCTTTTCGTTATTATTTTTGTTTCATTAAAATAAAGTTTATGAGAAATCCTCTAATAATATTTTAGTGACATTTTGCTCATTCGTGAAATAGCTAATATGACACAAGTAATATTGAAAAACTACGAAAACAGCGATTGTTATATAATGATAACTATTAATTTTATCAGCTCATTTCGAGATTTATATCATAGCTATACTATAACAACGATTATATCAACATTGACAGAGACCCATTTTTAAAGGCCCCGACATTTTATCGCTTGCGACGTTACACATCCACAAGTTACAATCGCTACTTATCAATATAAATGTACATACACGAACATCATACGTTAGCTAATCTTATCAGCTATGATTAATTCACAATAAACATTCCTTCCCACACATATACTGAATCATTAAAAGTATTCAGTCTAAATCCATTGAAAATGTCACTAGACGTAAACATAAGTGAACCGGACGAGTTTAACTGCAATGAACTTCACAGTTGTATTCAAGAAATAGCTAAAATAAAACAAGTGCAAGAGTTCTCTTACCATGTGGATTACGTGTGCGGTAAAGGAGAAAATTTTATTGCAAACATATTCAGGGTTACGATAAGAGAGAGTCAAAATGAGGATAACAACTTTAGTGTAATTGTGAAGACTTTAATAAACACGACGAGACAAGAACTGTTTCATGAGCTGCACAGCCGGGAAGTGGTAGCTTATGAGAAAATCATAAAGACGTTTATAGAACTTCAAGAATCAATCGATGAACAAGACAAAGTGATACTGCCGGAATGTTTGTACACAAGAATAGAAAATGGAAACGAAGTTATTATTTTAGAAGACCTAAAGACAAAAGGATTTGAAATCGACAGCAGACTAGCGAGCTACGAGAGACTCGGCGTGTCCCAAGTGAGCGCAGTCTTGAGAAACCTCGCAAAATTTCACGCCTTATCATTTATTTACCGAAAACATTACGCTGGAACTTTTGACAAAGTTAAGACGGAATTTGAAGATATAATATTCTCTAACGGCTTTTTGAATAAAAGTAAGCTGAGGAATTATTTCCACAATTCATTTGAGACCTCCATAAAGTTGGTTGAGGACTTAGAGATCAGGAAGAAATTAGAAGTAGTGTCACCGAAACTTTTGGATATTCTACAAGAATATGTAAAACCGGATGATTCGAATAGAAACGTTTTATGTCACGGGGATTGTTGGATTAACAATGTGATGTTTGAAGACAAAGTGAGTAACTACATGTTGCTTTGTAATGTTTTGATTCATTTTTAACCGACTCCTTCAAGTAAAGGAGGTTATCAATTCAACCACTGTGTGTAATTTTATCTGAATAAAATAAATATAATTTAAGTATGATGATTTGTATTTATGAAAGTGTGTCCAAATTAGTATGAGTATGTTTGTATATATAGGTATATATATACATTCATATATCATGTTAGTCCACGTATTTCTTAAAAGCTTTAAGTGGTATCGATATGGTTCGTTTGCATTGGACTAGTTAAGTATGTTTCAACCGAACAATATGTAAGTTTTATAAAAATTGGTTCAGTAGTTTAGTGATCGATGTGTATCAACAAAATGTTCGTTTCTTGTCTATGGCACTACTTTAGAGCACAGCTGGGCGCTGTCAGTATTTATACCTATACATACATGAAATAATTTTTTACAATGCCTTATGAAAGTTCTTATGCATAGATATTATTCTAAAACATACTTAAATACTTTTATGCATTTTACAGGACGAGCTGAACACCAAAATCTGCTTCATCGACTTCCAAGCAATGAGATATGCCAACCCAGCCACGGACATTCTGAAATTCATCTATCTCTGCACAGACTCAGAGTTCCGGTCTTCACACTTACAAACAGTACTCCACGAATACTATCACACGCTAGAAACGTTCTTATGCCTATACGACATAAGCGTCGATTCCGTTTGCACTTTGGAACAATTTGAAAAAGATGTCGAAAACAATAAACCTTTTGGACTTCTTATGGCTTTAATTGAACTGAAACTAGTGACCACAAGTCCAGAAGAAGATGTTATGAAAGGGTCGATGTTGGTGCTGAATGAAGATGTAGGCAAGACAGGAGAACTTGACTATTATAAAGCAAGAGTAAACGATGTGGTGTCAGAGTCAGCTGATAATGGAGTCTTGGATAGACTGCTTGAAAAATTACATGTATGATTTGATCTAATGTGTTTCATTTTTAATTGTATATATGTAATGAAGGTAGAAGATTAGATATTATGTTCATTAAATAAACAGTTAAGTATCTTTGATAAGTATAACGATAAATTTGATGATATACATATGTCTTACCTGTCTCCACCACTATAAGCCGGCATGCTGGAATCTCCGAATGAAGTTCCATACGCCATAGAACAAGGTTCCATGACGCATCTCTCTGTTTCTTCAGTAGGCTTGGGTCCCATACATTTGCTATCAGGAAGCTTCGCAATCGTTCTAGAGAATTCCAGAAAGATCTTGCAGTGAACTTCTTTCTTCCTCCATCCTTCACCGCAAGTCACACTGCATGGACTCCACTCATCATCTTTAATGTAGCTATTTAGAAAATTAAAAGAAAGTTAAAGCATTTACAAAAAGAACTCAAAAGAAGACCAAAGAAGAATATCGATGCTATTCTATTTGATGTCTATTAAAGATCCACGCAAGATGAAGTACATGCTTAGTGCTTAGGGTCTATAAAAACCTATCAAAATATTATGGCTGGTATATGTAGAAGTATGCACCAGTGTATAGTAACTAACCGCCAATCATGTACCTGCAAATTTGAATTCTATCATAATAGATTTAAGACTGATTTTTGACCAAATTGTAGCAGTGTAAGTGTTCAGTGCGAGAATGTTAAAATAGGTAGGAAAAGTGTGTAGCAAAGAAAGGAAACAAAGTCAGTGTTTGTGCACGGAGATTTAAACCTTAATGTGCTGTGCTTAGAGTAGAAAAGAGAGTGTAAGTGAAAGCCATGGTGTGTGACAGGGGGGTGCAATATACATACATGAAGGTATAGGATCACAACGGGTGTTTATCTTACACAGTGGTTACTATTATATTCAAACAACAAGATCATAGTTTATTATTTTAACTTTATAGTAGGTAGAATATATTATATATTACAAAACGAATATGAATACAGACACATTTTTGTGAGTATTTGGTTACAATAAATTATTTAAAGTATTTTACGATTTTTTTTAGGACAAACAACATGAATTCCACATTGATTTGTTTAGAAAGCAGTTAGTTCAGCTTTAGAGCAGTCGTATTTTCCAAATTTTTTGTGTCAGTATTCTCCATAATAGTACAAAAGAAGCTAATATAAATAAAAGTCTACCAGCCAGGAGGAAGGTATGAGTGTGGTCAGTCATTCCTGGTGTGTGATGTCTGTAGCGACCCGACGACTTTGTTGGCTATTTACGATAAAAATAAATAAATATTCCAGGACATTTACCCAGCGGCACCTGGCTATACAAGTGCTTGTTTTAATCATGCTAATGTTCATTACATTATCATTGAATGCCTTCCCGAGAGATGTGTAGCGGTGCCTTGTATTGTCAGACCGTTACAATACTTTATCGCACTCTGTTGTTCGTAATATTAATTTTTGTATGATTCTACCAACAGGGATATCTAATAGCATATTTTTATTAGTTAGTAGCAATGCCTTATGAGTTACTAACAAAAATACTTAGGAATAAAGTAAGTACACAGATAACTTAATACAATAGAACATAGGTAGGTATATCTAAGCGCCAACAAAGCCGCCGGTACCGCAGTGAAGGTTCGAGTATAAAATCCGTCGCTCGGTACAATACCTTACATACAACCAGCCACACGCAAAGAATATTTTGTAATTGCTGAAAGACAACAACAAAATACTCTGAGCTGATGACACGGACTCTTACGACATACAACAACTAATTCGTGAGGCAATTTACACATATGATCATATCTTTGCAAATATTTTACACATTGGATGACATGTCAAGAAAGATAATATAAATTTCAGGATCCTACATTTTTATGAGGAGCTGATTCTACTCGTTAGTTAGACTGCTTCAACATTGTTACAGATAAGTGATAGAATAACAATTATTATAACTTAATAGTGTTGTCAAGGTAGTAATGACAATGCGTTAGTAAATTAAACTTTTATTGGAAAATGAGCGAAAATAATCACGACCGGCAGGATTCGAACCATTCCAATAAAAGTTTAATTTAAAATAACCATAGTGCAGGTTAGCACTTAATAAATTAACTCAATGCGTTAGTAGTCAACAACATCGACCAGACACACAGAAGCGCACATTGAGGTGATATTTACATGCAGGACCACAATGACCTTCTACCTTTACTATACTGTAACTTGAACAAAGTAACTTTACTTTCACAAAAATCAAGATCAAGATCCACTAGCGTAAAAAATATAGTTACATTTTACTTGCATTCTTAACGTTTATGGAGAAAACAGTAAATTGTCATTCAATTCTGGAATAAGTAACTTATTACGGGTATGACAGCAATACGATGATGACATAATGAAATCATTACAGTGTTTTTATTTTTACGTTGCATTCAAGGGCTTTTAAAAAACGTAACAATAGAAGTTAGTAAATGAAATGGTACGTAAAATTTGCTCTCATCTTCCCACTAAACCATAGAGAAAATAAAGTAATATGAATTGCCCCCATTCAATACTCCAGCTGTACTTACGTGGCTTCCACCGGTACGTCAGGTTCCCCTATGAGTCGCTCGGTCTTGGGTTGCGGCGGGTAGGGCTGGATGAGGGGCTGCGTGTGGTACACCACGCCCGGGAGCAACTCCTCGATGTCATCCTGGCGGAGGAAGCTGATTAGCCAGAGTCCTTCGCTCTTATCACCTCATTACGTTTAATTGTAGGTCTCGATGGGTCTCGGCTGTTGGTCATAGTGCGGCACTCGTTAAGCCATGTCCGAGGCACTTAGAGCGGTTTGAAAACTCTTAACACCAGTGGCCACTCTAATGCGAAGTAGAATATTCTTACAAAAATAATTTCTTAAATAAATTTTGAAAATTTGTCCACCCGAACTCCTTTTTCCTGAATTACTTGAGTAGAGAGATTGCTTTTTA
Organism: Macaria notata; assembly: GCA_927399415.1. Taxonomy (NCBI): domain Eukaryota; kingdom Metazoa; phylum Arthropoda; class Insecta; order Lepidoptera; family Geometridae; genus Macaria; species Macaria notata. Next base: position 584,567 of record OV656742.1, read on the forward strand.
TTAGAGTGATTTGAATTTGAATTTAATTGAATAAACACGGGTACTTGTGTACCTGTACACTCACTTCCACTGGTTCCTCGGGCTCCCTGTAGGCGGCCACGCAGCTGATGCCGGTGGAGCAGGCCCGAGAGATGTCGGGCCTGGAGGCGGGGTCGCAGCCCCCGCCCGCCGGGGAGCACTCCACGCCGCGCACTTGCACGCCAGAGCCGCAGGATACTGAGCACTGGAGGATACGTCATCATTAGGTTTAACAGAACCAATAGAAGTAGATTTAAATGATAGATATAATAAAAAAGTTTCACTCACGTGTAATTCGCGTATGTTGTTTACAAAACAAACTCAAACTTTGGTTTAACTGAGTAGTTAAACCAAAGCCCATAAAATTTAACAAAGTTTAGGCGTGCGTAGCTTATTTCCAGTACATTCTAGTTACTAAATTAGATTCCAATATCTTAATCCAATGTCCGAAGTTAGCCAATTAGGTCGTCTTTTTGCTTTGCCAGTTGATCAAGTAAGGCAGTAGAATAGACACAACCCAGACTCCTAACTATTCTCTACACAAACCTTTTCAAAACCATATATCCCGCGAGGATCCATCAGTAATACATAAACGTCTATAATGGCGGACTAATAACCAGTCAGATTTATCACGTAACATTTGCAACTGATAAACGAGTAACATGTGGATGTATTAAGAGCACCAGTAGATAAAAAAATAAATAAATCAGGACATCACACAGCACCATCTAGCCCCATACTAAACGTTCGTTGTTTGTATTTTTTGTATTAAAATAGTCACTACTAAATAAGTAAGGCAACCCTATGGGTATATAATACATATGTAAGTGTACCGGCGAGCACAAAACACATGATATATTGAGTGGATTGACCCATGACGAAGATTGAGGCGTCTATTGTAAGAGAAGTCATTGAATAGTTGCTTGGACAGTTAGGTAGCTTGTTAGCGAGTTGAATCCTGGAGACCACTGGGACGTGATATGGATTAAATCTTGAAAGGTTTGACAATATTTCGTTATTTTCGGTGAAATAATGATTTTTCAAAAATGGTTGATAAATAATTTTCTTAAGCTCTTAGATAATAATCGGTGGGTCTTTGTTAATCGTCAAAACAATCACCGAAGCTTGCAAACTCGTTAATTTACATTTTAATCCTTGCAGTTTTTTTAAACAATAGTTGAGTATCGCTTTGCTTAAAAGAAACTCGTATATTTTGAAACCGTTCAAATATTTACAAAGTAAATATAGCACAAAGAGCCAGTCTCATGTGAGCTAAGATTGCGATATCGACTCACAGGAATCTAGTCACGTATTTAGTACATTCTCCTAAATAACTTCCTTTATCCAAAGAGCTTGTTACCTGCATGGAACAACGTGAGAAAAGGATGCAATATATTGCAACTGTAACATAGTTGCGACTTTTCAATACTTTTAGTCCCACTATAAAGTTTTATACGACGATATAGTTTAGTGTGTACGGGGCGCTTGGGAAAGTAGAGGAGTCAGTGAATAAGGTCCAACTTTAAAGCAGGAACTGGTGTCATCTCTCAGATGTTTGAACTTACCTAACAATCGCCCATACTTTATTTTATAACTGTGTATTACACTCGCCTAGTCATTGTTTGATTATATACGAGTACAGTCATCAAACGATATATGTATATAAAAAAGTTTCTTCGACCTTGACAAACAACATAAGTACCTAAATGTGTATATTTGTCATTTACAATATACCCCTGTTTTGCCTAAGCATTGAAAAAATCTAACTTGTGTTTTACGAATTTTTATCATTTTTAAAAGTATTTAAGTATATTGGTTATCCCAGAACTAGAACCAATGACAGGCGTTTGCTTAGTATAAGGCAAGAATGGAGTGGTGTAAAAAAAATGTTTATAGCCAATGTACTGTCTTTCCAGTATACTTCAGTCAGTATTTTCCATAGCCAGTTCGCGCCGTGAGATGTAAATCGATGTGTATTGCCTCTTTGACTCGTAGTGCCAAGTTAACACACTTTAAGACTTTGTCTCCGAACTGCATAAGTTTTTGTGACTTTTGAGCTGAACTCCTCGCTTGCACCTACTTAACGCTTTTTGTTGGGGGAATGTGATGTTGCAACTTTGTGACGTAAAGGAATGTTGAGCACAGACACTCAAAGCAGATTTGTCTGAATCTATCTAGCCGCACATAGAACAAACATAAACATTTTCATAGAAATTAGTTTTTTTACGACTTAGTATTTCCGGGTCAAGAGTAGAGGGAACGTTAGCAAAAAAAATCTATATAATTGGTCTTCACCAATTTCATCAAAATTAGAATAGGGATCTGACTCGAGTATAATATAGTACACTTTAGTAAGTAAGTAATGTACTGACCCCAGACCAGGGACCAGCGATCCAGGCGGGGCAGGGGTGCTGGTTGCAGGCCTGCTCCGCGCGCGGGGCCGCCGACAAGCAGCCGGGCTCCGGGTTTGTTCCTGAAGTGACAACCACATCAGACTTAGCCAGTATAAAAAAATGTATGGATTTACCATTTAGAAACTAATTTGACAAGATAAAAAATAAAACCTAAATCTCATAAAATTCTATGGTATCGTACCTGGGTCATATGTGTCAGCCATGGTGACGTTAGCGGAGCGCGCGCACAGAACGCGGCGCGAGCGCACGCCACCGCCGCACGACGCGCTGCACGCCGACCACTCGCCCACGTACCATCTGCGAGGGAAAAGGGCAAAACTGTCAGTACTGAACTAAAGCTGAAAAAAGAAATCTCTAATTTAATATTTTTTTCTCCGACTACCCACATTTCATAAATACTGATACGTGTATTACGATCGCCCACACGGACGTTCCGAGTTAGTCATACGAAACATGCCAAATAGCTTGTCTGGGTGTCTGCACGTATTGTAGGTTTACTTCGGTATTGACAGCACGCTCATAACGGGAACTTATGCAAGCGTGATACAAAGGATCATAAAGACGCTGTCTAGTATCCTGAAAGTGTAACACTTACTTGAAGGGGCAAGGGTGTGTGTTGCATCGCATGACCGACGCCTGTGGCTTGCTGGAGGCGTCGCACAGCTCCTCCGGCGCGTCCGAGCCTGTCAGCCGGTCGCGGCACACTGCCAGCGCCATCTTGTAGCCTATAACACAAATACAATAATCAGAAGCGTTGCTGTCTGTTACACTACATGGCGGTGTATAATATATGATTATTTTATTATTTAATGTTCCGTTGCTGCGCCAATATTACTGGTAAAGTAACGCCTACCTTCAATCAAACCATATTACCCGAAGTACGAGTTTGTCATTATACATTTTAGAAAGGAATTAGAATCAAAACAGAACAATAAAAAATTACGTTGTCTCGAGTTTTTGTGATGTGGAGAAAAACTAATGTTTTTTTATTGTTTATAATAATTTAATAAGTATTTTTTTAATAAATAAAATTTAATTTAATAAATATTTTGATTTGTAAAAGTAATTGTAAGAAATCTGTTTATTATACAACAGTGAATGGCAAAACATTTCTTATAACGTGTTCCAGGTAAAACAAGAAATTTCGTTTCACTCCAAAAATATTAACGAAAAGTTTTCTCTGCCATCGCAATAATTTCGGCTCTTTGCCAGACGACTCAGCATTTTAAAATGTTCAAAAGCAAAATGTTCAGTTTACTTAACCCGATGTTATTTAATTGACCTTCGTTTAATATAACCTTAAAAGTTTCCACCCCGAGCCAAAACCTAGACCTAATTGGAGCCTAAAATTATTTCTACCACTCGTACGATAAAACAAACCACTTTGGCAATTATATAAACCACATTTCCAATTATTTTCGCATTAAAAGAGCTCGGAATGTTCATTTGAAAAGATAAAATTGTTGAAATTGGCTTCGGTAAAAATAAACCGTAAAGTTGCAGTGTTCAAATATCCATTAGGCAGGACTCGGAAACCAAATTTAGAAATTGATGTGCATCCACTAGATAGGGCATTGTGATAGTTGGGTTTATTTCAAGCAGATAAAGGGACACATGTTATTATTTAATTAGTCTGAATATAATTTAACAAGCGATTAAAAATATTGGCATAGTGAAATTTCTTTAAATTCATGGTACATTTTATCTAATCGACCCAACGTATTGCTTTTGGCCTACACTTCTATAGCCTGTGATGGGTCCTCAGTTCTAATACATAACTCAAGGACTATAGTAAGTATTTCAGCAGCTCTGTACATTGCCACATCCATCCCACCAGCTCCCTGCCGCCAAGAACATGGTAATGAGCGATTAACGAGCGCGAGACGAAGTTCTTTTGAATACATAAATATGTAAATACTGAGCTCATTTCAGCGGGATTTGTGGAATATCGGATTTGAGCCCCGCTGTGTACAAATACTGGGACGTTTATTTTATACAACGTGCTTTTTGTGATGAATAAATTAGGGGACGTAATTTTTCCCTTTGTCGATTTTTAAACAGTCTATGAGTGCTTTAGATAGTGGGCTATCTGATAAAAAAAACATTCTGTAAAATGTGTAGTGAGGGTTACTAGAGATTGTAATTGACAGTATTAGCTACGGCGTGTCAGTGCTACGATCTACGATAGTTTTCTAATACCATTGAATAGGTTTACGTTCGACAACATCCCGCCAGATTTTAAACTATACTCTATGTAGTATGTGACGCAGAACTCTGTATTTTTTGAAGACCTTTGGGTTAAGATTCTCAGAAAACAGGGTCTCTGGTAGAGGCTCCAGTTCTGATGTCCTTGCTATGGTGGCAGAAGCAAAGCTTCGTGCGAGCTTTTACTACTTCTATCGTGAGTTTAAAATATGTTCATTCAGTTTAACCAGCACGTATCTATCCAAGACAGGTATGCCTTATTAGAATATATTATTTGTTTGTGCGGTTATAACTTCAAATGACCTAGTGGTGAAATGTCTTACTGAAATGTGTAAAAGAGAAATGCATACAAGACGTACTTTCTCTAAAAATCATGAGAAGCAAGCTTAAAGCATACTAGTAATAAGACCCTTACAGCCTAAGACCCGTACATCATATTCTAGTCATGCGGTGGCTATTACCGCGGGTCGCATTAGTGGCTGCATCGGTCAGTGGGGCTCAGTCCGGGGCCTGCGTCGTTACACAGATCTTCGGATTTTGTGGTCCGTTTCCTCACGATATTTTGTTTTACCGTTTAGCGAGTGAAAATCCACACATAACTAGTAAAACCAGTCATTGATGTAAGGCTTGGTCCCAAAAGCAGACACTTCAATTCGTTACAGCAAACCTACAGCACACTAGGTAGACTCTTCCGTCCCAAGACACGGCTGTTTGTCATAGGTTTTGATTTGAAAACACTGACACCAGCATTGGCTACTCCTATACGAACTAACTTACTAACCCTAAGGCCCCTACACCATATCCTAGTCAAGCGTTAGCAGTCACCGGGGGTTGCATTAGTGGTTAGATCGGTCGGTGGGGCTCAGCCCGTGGCCTGCGTCGTTACACCTCGGTTACTCACTGACCCGACATTAGCTTTGCGGAAAATGAAGGGAAAGTTTGTTTGTATATAAGGCTTTGAACGGTTTTCCAAAATAGTTTAGGTCAGCTTAAGATTTTACTTTGTTAATATAAGTGCTAAAAATTTAAACAGCTGTCTTAAAAGTAATTTAGTCAAATTAAGATCGTATAGCTAGTTCAAATAATACTGGGAAATCAAAATTAAATACTATAAAAAACATAAATGTTGGAATTTTATCGCATACAAACATCTGCTACGTAAAAAAAAACAAATCTTGTCCTAGCATTTGCGTCCAACGTTCCGGTAGGGTTGGTACAACAAATTGCTCCCTCTGGGCTCGAGTGCTAAGTCTTATCTCGATATTCATCTTTCGGGGGCTCTTAATTAGAATCGGCCGGCGCTAAATTTTGGCCGAAACAAGGATGGAATAGACGGGAAACTATTTGTAGACTGACTACACTTATTTTAGCAGTGAATTGAAATTGTAATGAAGTGGTAAAAATATTTTCCATCTAATAGCTAATGCTTACAATTGGCAAACTTGTAAATTATTAAAATATGTGTAATGAGCTATCACTCAGCAATGTATAGATATGCATATGAGGACATTTACATACACTTCAATATTTGTACATTTTTTCAATAAATGAATGGGATTAGTGTCAGTAGTCACGATAATTTTCATAGGATTAAAAATGAACATAAGTGCACTGCTCAATTTACGAAGTACTTACCACAAGTCACTAAACGTAAGTACCATCCTTGTACGATATTAGCTTATCAATGCACCATTTCCATCGTCCGTCTGCACCGCCTCTTCTTTAAGAAGCTGCGTGCTTCCAGCAAACGCGTGTGATTTATAGAGAACGGCGCGCGGTATAATTCACTGCCGACGTGCAATTAACAATGCCAAGTAATGTATCGAACCCGGCACTGGGGTCTAAGGCTTGGAAGGGACTGCAATTGGGGAAACCATTGATGGATGTACTTTGGAGTATGATTTGATGGAAGCAGAAAAACAGAAACTAAGGCTAAGAACTAGTTTTCTGCGAACTACAATCCAGGGGTCTTCAAATCTAGAGTTAATAGCTATATTATATTACTCTATGGTTAATCTTTTAGGTAAGCGTGTCACATCCTAGGCTGCAGCAATGCTTAACATCAGGCAGACTGTAGTCAAACGTAAACCTATCCCATGTACAAAAAATAGTTCCAGTTAACTAACTAATATTAGTCCAGTTTTTAATCAGTAACCGAAAATTGTTGGTAGAACTGAGCAGTTCTTAAATGACTTCAAAAGTCTAAAACATCTCAAAGATGCATGAGTATAAAACGTTATTTGGTGATGGTATAGTGCCAGAGTAATTACAGCGACCTGTTTTGGTTTGGGGACCAGCAAGCCAGATATCACAGAAAATTTGAGCTTTTTTTCAAAACCACCTCCATACGCTTAAAAGCTGTACAGTATAATTAAGGGACCTACTGTTATATGTTTGATTGTCTTTTTTTCAGTCAGTCAGAGTGATCATGGACAATGTGTAGTATTATTCTGGGTGGCTAATTGCCACGTGTTAATAAGCATAACATACATACCTCCGCCACAAGTGGCCGAGCACAGCGAGCCTGGCGTGGCCAGCCAGTGGTACCGCGGGCGGGAGCAGGTGGAGCCGTCTCCGCCACACACGCCACATTCATCTACACGACGAGTCGAACCCACTCGCAGGTCACAGCCCACGCGCTGGGGACAAACGAACAAACAATATTAATCAATGAAAGTACAGCATCGTTTGGCAAGGATGATCTAGGGTCACCTGGCGATGAGGTGGACTGATCAAGACAGAATTCTTTGAAATAATATCATAGAGCCCAACAAGACCAACTTTCATCGTTATACCAACAGTGATCATCATCAGTTGTTTTTGTACATTAATGGATAGAAAAGAGCCTGACCAAAATGTAATCTCATAATAGGTATGTAATTAGCAACAAAAAATTTCCAGACTGTCAAATAAAATTCTAATAATAACACACGCGTACATTCCCCCGAGGCTCCATAAGAGCGTAATAAATCTAAGACCCACCGAAAAACATCTCGGAAAAGCCTAGACTTACAGATATCTAGCATAGGTCTCGGTAGCAATTCCTCCACATTTGCTGAAGCAAGGCATTATTATCTCTGAATATTCTAGAAGCTTCTCCTGAGATATGTCACTAGCGTCTACCTGGCTAAAGGCTACACACACGCTGTAGTCTTTAGAAACCTTATGAGACCTTACGTGTAGGTTAGACTTTTAAGTATATAAGATACTAGATTTCTTAGAAGAAAGCTGTACATACATCAATTACGCGATGGTTAATACAGCTGCTGTTTAAAGATTAATTAAACTTAGTAGTAGTAGTAAAGTAATTTATTATACATTATTTCTTGTAATGTTTATTGTTTATTTAATTTAAACAGTAAAATGACAAAGTTTATCAATATTTAACAATGAATAAAATATCTGTGTACTTGTCCCTTTAAGCACAGTTGGTATCACAAATAAGGCATTTTATTCTTCAGCACTAAGATAATAAAGTTCAATATTCAAAGAACATTTCCTAAAATTTAAGGCGCATAATTTCTGTTCGTAATGTGACTTTATGTCTTCGAAATAAAGATTGTTCTAAAAGATGAACCTTTTGCAAAGGAGCTGCGAATTTGTAAGTTGTTTTAAGAAACGACCGGCTAATGCCAGGTGGAGTAAAGAAGGTTGTTATTCTTTCAAATCTGTCGTAAAGCTGAAGTTCGTAAATAAATTATGAGAGCTCGGTCCTAATGTTCTGTAAAATTTGTGCTTAGTTGGGACCTAATTGCAGAACTTGTTACTTTCATTTACTTGTTTTAATACGGAATTATGGCCAAACATGTCTCTCGTGCTTTCGTGGATTGTTTTCAGCACAAAATATAAAATAAATTATGACATGTTACATCATACAAGCTAGTATAACATCTTTCTCTTTTACATGCGGTATGTGCCTTATTTGTTCCGCAAATTAAAATTAGCTTTGTCTAAACGCCAAGACCACAAGAAATTACAATCGTCTATAATTGACAAACCAATTTTTGATTTGTATAATTTATAGTACAAAGTACCAGGTAGTCATAAGACAGCAACAAATGAAAGACCAAACATTCCCGCAGAATCGAAAAAATCTGTTCCACATTCAAAATAGCCGTCCAATGATACACCTCATCATTTATTCAAGCGAAGGAAATCGAGTCGCGCCCGACACTCGCACAAATGTGGCGAATCTCTCGATTATCATAATAAAGTAGCATATAGCCCTCACTCTCTCACACGGTCAGACCGAAAAGGATAGAATGAGATTGGGTATGACCGCAGAAATATTAAGGGTAAAGTTATTAAAGAGTAAGTGGCAACACTGAATCGAATTGGTATTAGGTTTGCAGTTATGGTTTCAACGGATTATACTTACTCGAATGTCTATAATAATATTACATAGGTATCTATTTTTTTTCCAATGCATGTCTACTCAATATTTAGGCATAATATTATTTTACAAAAAACAACAGGAAATGTACGTAAGTATGTGATTGTTTAACTTTTAACGAGTGATTGTAAGATTTGTTCAAACAATCATAATCACGGCGTTTCTGACGAAACTTCGACAAAAAAAGTCGAAAAAGACATGACATTCAAAACTTTTTCACCTCTTAAAAATTCTCATTTTTAACTAAAGTTTCCGCACAAAAATGTTCGACACGATATCACGTAGCGGGGAGTACAAACTCAAACATTCGCTCCTCAAAAAGTGATAAAACTTTGAAACGGCCACCCGTCTTTCTTTGGGTATTTTACATAATTTCATATATTATTTAAGTGGCAAGTTCTGTTGGAGCATTTGCATAATCTTGCGAGCGATGTTGGAGTAAGAATACTAATTTTGCAGCCAAGTTTGGCGGCGCTATCATTGGTCAAATGCTGCGAGTTTTGGAGAGAATATCTTAGAACATGTCTTATATTATAACATGGCCTCCAAGTACACATATTTTATATATTGAATTTCAAAAGCTGTTTGAATTAATTTTGATGAAAAAGACATGGTTTTTTATTTCATGTACAAACTAAAGTAATCCATTTTCATTTTATTACAAAATCGAATAATTAGTGTTTAAAACAACATTATTAGGTATGTCTTACAAGTATTTTCATTAAAATCTATGTTCATAATGTATTATTTGTTACATTAAGTTTTATATTACTAATTGCTACTACAATAGAACAGTAACTAAAACATGCAGCAAAAATATCCTCTCAAAAATGCGGGCAAAGTTCATTAAATCCCCAAAAAGTCCCGCTGTTATATAAATTTGAAACAAACTCTAAAATAACATGGCAACAAAAGTTTTTATTCGAATGGCAAACGAAATATTACAGGCTTACATTCCGGACCACATAGTTTTAATTTTAAAACGGGAGCAAACAACGTGCCTAGGACAAAGGCGTACGCTGGAGGCACCGACCAAGCTATGAGCTGCTAGCGACTTTATTATTTCTGTCTTGCTCGCTTGTCTCGTCACGTCACATAAGAGTAGTACCATGGTACAAGCGTATGCTTAGTGTGAGGATAGAGGGCGCTGAGTACAATGTCCTGGTTTTTTACGTTTTGGGGTAAATGTACTGGTAGAATTAAAATGTAGAAAGATAGAAAATAATGTACTCTAGAATTTGACGTAGGCAGTAGGCACCTAATCAAACATTTCACCTTTAAAAACCAATCATTCAAGTTTAGTATTAAATCATCACTATTTCTTAATTTATTTTTACTGTACTCGTACAAGAGGTTGAATGAAAACATGATAGTAAAAATAATGTCATTGAGTAATTTAGTACGGTCGTGTTAAGTATTTGTATGGATAAGTTCTGCTATATTTTGAGCAAATATCGTATTTAACAAAAAAAAGTATATTCACCTCCTTACCTCAAATTTATAAAACAAACGAAATGTAATTCGATACACTTATAGGTTAGATCAATTCGATGCCTCTTTCTCTTATCTATTCCAAAATAAATGTTAAAAAGAATTCACCGCTATCTCGTGCAACTCAGGCCAGCTCCGTGCCTTATTATTTCGCGGCCCCATTCCGTGATGATGTCAGGTCGCATCCGCCATTGTGTCACGGAGGTTTCAATACCTATTTTTTTTGTTCGGGAGAGAAAGGACTCTGGCTTTTAGAATCTTTTAGAATTCTTTACCGATGCTTTTTTAATATCTGATATTTTGCTTAGGTTTTTAGATTGTGGCTTTAATGAAATTTTGTATTGAGAAAATAGTTGATAGTGAGAGAGTGTCAAGTTATCAGGTTGGCCAATAAACCAGTAAAACGAGTATAAAATGTATAATTATTTAGCTTATTGTACTCATATGTATAGGACGTATCTATAGTAGAAAAATTCTAAGAAATTATGGAAGGTCAGAAGTCAAAGAAATTATGAAGGAAACACTCATAATAAAAGCAAAACTCATTAAAAATATTCATTATTTTATCAAAGTATATTACTGGCTAACCAAACGAGATAAAATAACTAAATCGCCACAAAGGAATCTAAGTAACTAACTAGTTAGTTTCCTAACCAAACTACCCTCATTTCCAATTCCCGCCGCATTTCCTACAATTACTACTTCACTACATTTCTTTCAATAGTTGGATCGGAAAAACGTTCCAATCAACGTAATTTACAGATTTCCGATAGAAGCGACTGTCTCACGCACCCAATTATATGGTCTCGACAGTTATGGGACCTCTGGAGCTGCGATGGTACGGGTCGGCCATATTGGATATCTGTGCTCATAGAGATAGTAAAGCGTTCTTATAAAACCTTATTCGTAAAGGTCATTTAATTATAACGAATCTACACGAATCTAAGCTACAGCCTGCCTGATGTTATACTTTGCTGCAACCTAGGGTGTAACACGCTTACTTTGAAGGACTTCTAGATTTAAAGATCGCTGGATTGTAGTACGCAGAAAACACAGCTGATGACCTACAAAAGTTTTTGATGAACAACTTCTTTGTTATGGTAAAGTTGAATCGTTCACAACATTAGTGGTAATATACCGATATTTCTTTTTAGAGCAAAAAACTAGCTTCAGAGAAAGTTATGGAGTATTATAGTTTATTTTTAGTTATTAGGCCAAATTTTCAATTGTTTCGAAATTTACCATTGACTTGTTGTACATTCAATATGTGACTGTAACGGTTTTCACGTCTAATTTCGCGTATGTTGTTTACGCGTTTCGGGTGTCAGTCACATGTAGAAGACAATATGAACTCGTAAATTAAGTAACAAAAATTAAATATCTACGTTGTAATTTATCTTCCCAGCAATAGCATAATATATGTATTTCTGTGACGTGGTTCAAATATCTGATATAAATAAATGACTGTCTATGCTACTATTAGCGCATGACCTAATTTGAGACACTTTGCGCACTTATAATTCATCTTTTAATGCTTATTTATTATCTAACGTTTTATTATTCTTATTTCACTTTTCTGTCCCTAGTCCGTATTGTATAAATGGAGTGAACTCAATTTTTGAAACGATTATCGTGCAATGGAGCCATGGCTATGAATCGAAAGGCTTGGGGTTATGGTGTGTAAATGATTTCTGACATTAATGTAGCAATTTACTTATGTATTCTAAAGATTTATTAATATAAAACCATGGAAAAAATGGCTTTATCATGTAATAACAATAATTTATTTCTATAATATTGCTGTTTATAAAATCTTTTGCGTTTGGTTACGCTATGGAACTAAACAATTTATAAGTGTACTACTACTTACCAAATTAGCTTTAAAATTAATAAGTATTATTTAAATCTGACGTGATTTTAGAAAATAAATCTAAATAGCTTGAATTACCTGAATGTACACTAGTTTTAGTAAAAAAAATAATGAAAGTTAAATATTAGAGCAGGCACGGTAACATGAAGCAATTCATCTCCCGATAGTAAAAGAACAGGAGTGTTTCAGCATTCTAAGTGATTAAGTCGCAAGATGATGAATACAGAATTTTATTTTAATTTTCTTTCTCGGCGTTGGCTTAAGGAGAAATAAAGCGAGCTGTGAACGGGCTTTCTCTTGTTGTTTTGTTGGAAAAGGCAAACAAATCTGTGGAAATTGAAGTGTTTTCTTCATTTTCTTAGTACTTCCATTTCGGCTCGAGTGGAATTTTGTTTGAATACTTTCTTTTGTGCCATTAAAATGTCGTCTATGGTTTGGACGGTACGATATAAGTACTAATGGTTTTAAAACATCTTCACCGCGTTGTTAATATCTTTCCAAACCATTTTTAAGGGAGTTCGTGTGTCTTGCGTACAGCGTTAAAGTTTCAAATAAAAATTGTATCCACAAACTAGAAAAAATACTTAATATTATGCGCGCCTTTATTTCATGTCAATTAGGCTTTACATTGATATATCTTTCTTTGTTTCTTTCAACTACACTGTGTTAGGTAACAATTTAACCAAAACATAATTGTAAACATAAAGTAAAATTCATAAGTATATTTCCACCTAACACATGAAGAAGCCCTAATTAGACCAAATCTCTCCCAAAATATTTCCCCCAAGTTCGTCACGTGTCTGCCAATCAAAGTAAGCCACAACACAAACAAGCCAACAGACTGTCGCCGGTGATTATAATCGAGTTCCCAGCGCTGGGCCGCCCACGCTGGGGTTGGGCTGCGTAATTGTTTAAACTGTGGCTTTGAGCTTTGACACTTTGGAACTTGGATGTGAGGCCGCAGACAGCCGACGTCATGAAATAATGCCTATTTGTCATTTGATGGTTTGCACTGTTTTGTTTTTGTACCTAAACTAGTAAGTGCATAAACATCAGTAAAACTTGTGTACAGCAACTGTTTGTATTCCGATTACTAGATTATTCAATTAAAATTAAAATACAAAGATAATATCTACCACCCGCCTCATCCCGGATAATCTCCAAATTGTAGCAAAGATCCAAAGATTAACAATTATACAGAATTCGCTTCTCATAAACCACTCTACTGAATAATTATGAAAGTACAATTACAAAGGCAGCCGAAGATAATTAATTATCGCCCGAAGCATTCAGTTTCGGTATTTGTTTCTCGACAAAGGAGCACTTTGGATACGCCTTTTCAATATACAAAATCAAAATTGTGGAGAACCATTTATAAAGGGAATGGAAGGCGATACTCACGGCTTGAGCGGCTGACGAATAGAAAGTGAAGCGAAGGGTTCGCCGTATCAATCACTGCGATTAATGTGTTTAGTCTAGATTGGAGACAGATGAATAAACGATTTACTGATCCAACTTTCAAATAAAATTGCTTATTTGAATAATACTTATTTGTTTAAATTCATGGGCATGTCTTAATATTATAATATGTGCGTTTCCATACCAAATTTATTCAATCAAACAGAGATATTGCTGGCAAGAAGATGTTTTGTATCTATTGGCCTACTTTTTATTAAACTTTTATATAAAAGTTTTATAAGAGAAGTACAGCAACCAAATAAAAAATCAAAAACCCAAAAAAGACGGCTTAGTTATGAATAAAGTAAAGAAAACAGAAAAATGATAAACAATCCTATACCTGCAATTTCACATGTATTGTAAAGAGTCAAATTAATATTAACGTTTATAAGAATCTCGTAGCACTTCCACTACATATGTGCGCGACCCCTATGTATCAAGTTCGTAAGCGAATTCCCTCCAGCATTGAGTTGAGTTTGGTTTCAAAGGCAAGCGAGAGAATTGGGAGATTAATGTTCGCCAATGATGATGCAGATTAGTTCGCCGGTCTACCTGGCGGTGTGTGTTTAGCAAGGACGCTGGATTTAAACATATTTGACGAAAATTGGCCAAGAAGAAGACAGTAAATTTATTCCTTATTTTAATGTCTTCATAATTTCAAAACGTGTGTAACAAAACAATTAAGAAAAGTTTATGTACACAACATTAGTAATAGAGTTAAATTTCATAAAATTAATGAATTGGTTCGAAACTTTAACCAGTACATTCACATATATATGTATAAGATAGACATCGATTATTAGCAGTATCATTCTTAAATCATAAGTTGAGATTTTAAAATTAATTATTTACGGAAAAAATAAGTTACACGCAAGGATTTTTTCTTTCATCCCTCTCTGAATGGTTACACGTGATTGTTACGTAAATAACTATACTTTTCCTTTTATTAGAAAGTTGGTAGGTACTCAGTATTAAAGAGAAGGCAACAATCTTGCTAATAGTTTCTGGAGCAACAATACCTCAGCTGGGGAAGTGTTATAAAATTCAAAAGCTTGCTTCGAAGAGCTTGCGTTTTTCCTAACTTTGCCATAATTAAGTTTATGGTAGGTTGGAGATCGTTACTTGGAGCGAGTGGTTTTGCTCAACACTTTTTAATATTTTACTTATGAGTGGCGGAAATCATTATAAAACTATGAAAATGTAGTAGTTTGAAGTGATAGTAGGTATACGTGGAGAGATAAAAAATAACTTGACTAAACTATCGCTTATAGCAAACCACGTTATGACGGTTAGAAAACTGATACCAGTTTATGGAATACTTAAACAAAATTACTTAAGTATTAAACCACTACAGAAGCCTCTGAAATGGCTTAAAAATTAAGGAGACGAAAACTTTATATTATTAATTAGTAAACCAACAGACCCAAATACATATTAGCAGTTAGGCCTTCTCAAATAAATATACTTGTTTTAGAACGCTTTTACCGACTATGCCCAATATACCCCCCACGTTGTGAAGGCCCTTTGTTAGGGTTATTTCTGTTTTATTACATTAATAAGTGACCGTAATAGTCGTAAGTTTTAATTAGAAGTGTATTTTCATTAATACACAACATAACATTAATGTGTATCTTATAGTAATGTGTATTTTTGTAAAGTTTATGTGTATTAGTGTGGGATGATTAGCATTTCCTCCCTTCCGGAAGGGTTGAGAAAAACACGCGCGAACAAAATGGCCGCGGGAGTGAATCGAATACCAAGTTGAAGGGAATCGAATCACAACATAGGATGTTTGAGATGTTGACACAATGTTTGCTGCTGTTTTATGCAGGGGAAAGATCTGTACGGAAATATCGCATATGTATATTTTTTTATTTTACATTTAGTCCTTTCAGACTAACTTTTTGGTTTCAAGTGTAGATATAGACAGCCTCAAATGTATGTGATCTATTTATTACTTTTAGGGCTATATGTGGATTCCCAGCACTGTTTCAGTTCGGATGATATAATATTTTCACCACACCAACAATCACGATGATCCGTCACTTTGTTGCTGAACAAAGTGATAAAAGCCAGACAGACTATCAAACCGTGTTCGCTTTTACGTATTGGTACATATTGTATTAGTTTGAATTATTTATAACTTTACATATTATCATGAAATGTAAGCACAAAACCAAATATAAAATACCATCCGTGAAAGAACTGGGCACCCAGCATAAATGTGTTTGCCAGAAAGAACTCCCCTAACGAATTAAATGTGATATACGGCAAAGGAAAAATCGTTACATTAAAAAAACACATTTTGTTAGCCTTGTAAATACATTTAAATAACACAAAAACATGCAAAAAGTACACAAAATTGACATTAGCACCTATTGCTTTGAATTGGTACCTCATTCACTCACTCGTAGAAAAAAATACCTACATATCTTTTCAGAAAAACCCCATAGGTGGAACCTTTTGTCCGCGCAAAAGGCTCAAGCAGCCGTAATGGTTTTTTCACATGGTTTTGCTTTCGCATTTGCTTAAATATAAACTCGTTATGTGTCGGCACCGCGCCGCGGCGTGAATACTTAATGTCCAGGGGAGAGGCGGGACAGGGGACGAGCTGCAGCGGGCTATTTATATCGAGATTATTTCTGGTTTTCAACCGTTTGGGGATTAAAGTACAGGTAACTATATATTTGAGTGGTATGTGATTAACCATTCTGGGTTGTTTTGGTTATTTTTAAATACTTTTGCTTGCCGACCCGGGATACAGAATCATCTGGCCCGGGTGCCAACACACTGCACTCAAAATGTAAATATCTGTTTAAAGTACAACTAAGTAACCAACTAAAAAAATGCTAACGGTGCTCCGCGGTTTTGGGCCAGGATAAAATTTGTCTTAATGTTAATCCAGAGTTTAATGTAACTCATATCAAAATGAATCCAAAGTTCTTTAGCTGTTTAAACTTTAGAAACAAATATCCACACACGATTAGTCGGTTATGGCGTGATTGTGGTTGTGCGTTAGAAAGCCAATTTTAATACACTTTCGTATCTACATATCTAAGTGAAGTTTGGCTTTTAATTTGCTTTAAAATGTGCTGATGGCGGTTTCAACAAAAATCATCACACTAAATAACAAATATTACCTAATTAATTAATATTGAATTAACATCATTTAGGTTGGAAAATAATCTCATCTATTTAAACTAGGTATATATTTATGTGGATATAGTTTTATTCATTAACACAATCAAATTAGAAACTAATTTAAAAAACTAAATACTAACGATAGAATAAAAAACTTAAACTACCTACTTCTACAACTAAAATATTTAATCTAAAATGCCTGTAGTAGAAGGAAAGGTCCCCAAAATGCTGGCGGCATTTTGGGGACCTTTGTATAGGACCTGCGTTGTATAGCAGTGCTCACCTTTTGAGCAAAATAGCAGCCAGCATTCTGTAAATGTTTATCTGATATTTCACAATTAAATACAGTACCAGTTAGGTACTGTATTCTCTGTCTAACACAGGTTTTTGAAAATAATAATCACATTCATATTGTTCAAGCTGTGTACACTCACCTGAGGAATTTGTTCTGGTTCAAAACAAGTTTTGAATGTGTATTTGGCTTATATATGAACTCATTCTGTTATGTGTACCGTTATAAATAAATAAATAAATTCTGGAGACCTGTCACTTCCACCAAACGCTTGGCCAGGTCCCGATACAAGTCCAAATTATTTATGAGTATTTTTATATTGAAAATGTTTATCTGATATTTCACAATATAAAAAAACAACAACAAATCTCTGTCTCTCCCATCTTGCGCCCGTCCTGTTATAGTATCACGGTGCAGTAATTCAGTTAGTTATGCTTTGTGGACACCGCGCGAAATAAACAGGCATTTTTGCGAAAACAATGTTAAAATGGCGCGACAAAGGAGTTAATTACTGGACGGATAATGCGGCATTACTGCCCATGGGGTATTTTACATGCTTCTAAGAATAATTGGTTCTATAGAAACGTTAGTAAGCAAAAAAATAATTACAATAGATTATCAATCCGCCGCTGCAGTTGAGCTCCGTGAGATGGTCAACCGCCATTTTTGGTTGGTTTGTGTGCGTGCTTTGACCCTTTAGCAATCAACTGCGACCAAGCATTCGGCTTAATTCTGACATAGCTAGCGTAACTAATCACGAACAAGCTTTGTGAGCGAGTGGTGTGTGTGGAAGAGATGCATGTCGAAGCATATACGACGAGACATTTGTAAGGAATAACAATTCTATAGTGTCGATTATTTGTAGATACTATTTTACCCCATAGGAGATTACATGGCTGCCTAGGAAGCATTATGAGGAAAGTAAGTAAATTAATAAAAACAACATTATCATAACAAACAAAGAGGTTTTCCTTGGGAAATTAACATGGCGTTTGGAGGGTTGTTTGTTATTTTTCTTAATGTTGTTAAAATTATTATTGTATAAGAACAATGTGTATTTATTATAAAAGTCAGTATGTATAATAATGGCCAACTGTGTGGTGGGAGTACTCAAACTACTGCAGAAGAATGAAAAAATCCTGGACTTACTATTTGATTTGTTATTAAAAGCATTCTAAGAGAAGCAACCATTGTTGTTCTACGAATTTAGGATTTTTTACTTTGCTTGACTCTTGTTTGCTTGTTTGCTGTGTAACGCTACAATAAAATGCTTCACTTTGGTTAATATAAAGAAAACAACAGTTCGTTATTGCGGAAGATAAGTGAACTCTTGCGTAAAATAAAAAGGATCAGTAAAAAAACAGAAAATCTGTCTCTGAAAAACTATACGCCATAATACAGAGGCGAAAGGTCGAGTTCGATGTACAGAAAATCCTTGGCATACACATACTCGTACCTACTTAATTTTTTTACACGGTAAGCGTTTGCTCTTGAGCATATAGTTCGCCTGGTGGTACGATCACTACGATCTAGGTTGGAGCTTACCCAGTAAGAACCGCTTCACGCTCCCTTTGAAGGAAGAATAAGAAAAATATGTGCTTGAAATTTCCATACTAAACTTAACTTACTGAATACATTTCCATCTTCCCTCTATACTTCGTCTATTTCCTCCGTTTCCTCCCGCAAAGTATGAAAAGGACATGTTTAAAAATTCCATAAGGCCTTGTACACACTGTTTGCTCGCGCACACAACACGTGTGAACGCGTGTTTGACGTGTGGATACAGCCTTATGTGTGTAGTTAATGTGGATGTAAATAGTAAGTAATGTAGGTTGTTTATTTATTTTGTGGGCACGCGTGGATTTGCGAAACTGGGGTTTAGTGAGGCTAAAAGTTTGCTTTTAAAACAAAAAGAGAAATAAATTATATCATTGTTTATATATACCTATGTATGGCGATAGTGTGTGTTTTTTATGAATTTTATTTCATCATCATCACATCATATATCGTTATCGCCCACTGCTGAGCATAGGCCTGTCTTCTAGTACGCCACCGGTCCTGCGTAGATTGAATCCAGGTTCCCTGCGGTTTTTCGTATATCTTCAACCCACTGCATTGGTGAGCAAACTAATTTTTTTGGTTTTTATGGCCAGTCATGGGTTCCTAGTCCGTTGACGTTTAGGTATATCTTCCGTCCTTCTGTCTTGCGAGACAGAATTTTATTTAGCTAAACACATATTGGTAAGGATTATTGTTTCAGTTTTCAGGCTTGCAACTAAAATACTGATTTTGTAGTTATGGTTTATGTTAATAAAATCCATTACAGATATATATGCACTTGTATATCTATTGATATGTCATAAGAGATTTCTTATTTTATTTGTTAAATCACCTTTCAATTATAATATAATAATATTTTATAAAGACTGTCTTGAAGGATATTCGTTAAAAGCCTTGAATGAATTAACTCGAGCTCTTTTAAACCCTAATAACTGACGTAATTAATGCACTATTGTATATTTAAATAAATATTTCCTTTATAAAACATGTAACGCTGGCTGTACGTTGAAAGCTCATATAATTAATTCATACTCTCAGCGAAACACGTTATGTTTTCGGAAAATTTAATGTCAAACGTTAATTGACTTTCATTGAAATCAGCTTCGACGGAAATTCATTTATTTACATTGTTGTGTATATCATATTGTTTTTGACATTTAGTTTTATATACAAGTTATGAATTTTTTATAAGAGTGTATATGACATAATATATATTGTGTTATCCTTTATTGTTTCTTATCTAATTAATTGACTCTTTAATTTTTAAATCTTTTCTTTCGTCTGTCCTTAAGCCATCTACAAAATCTGTACTTTTTTATTATTAAAAATGCATTGTTATATGTTATAACAATGTATTTTTAATAAAAAAAAGTTATAACTTATAATTATTTCATTGCTAAGCGAGTGTAAACCCACAAATTACTTGAAAACAAAACATTGGTAGGATAGGTATCATAGATAGGGTCAAATTCAGACCAGAATCATGACTATCATCACCTATCAAATCACTACACGGCATAAAGCAATGTCGCTTTACGTGACTGTCTGTGTGTATGTATGTATGCTTAATTAGATCTTTATAACTACACAACGGATTTTGATGCAGTTTTTTTAAAAGCTAAAGTGATTCATGAGGAAGCATTATATGCACATAACGTGAGCAAAGTCGGTGGCAAAAGCTAGTTAAGTTATATATGTGAATAACAAACTGGTGTGTATTTCAACGACTTCACCTCCAGTATTCATTTGAAATGTCAACACAGTATCTGTTAGTGTTGCAAGCTGCCTGATTTCATCTCCATTTTACACTAGCTGATGAATTTTATAAAAGCTCCTAGCATAGACTTTTCTGTTTCAATGTTTTAAATGTATTCAAGACTGATTCAGATTTTATAATGCCCAATAATAATAAATGTATTAATATAATTAAAGGATGAAATTGTATTTTATCTAAATGTGTAGCATTATTTTTGTATTTTCTTAGTTATCTAGGTTTTAGTTTGTAGTTAAATTGTTTTTCGTTTTTATTTTATTAATACCTAAGAGTTTTAGTTTGGACATTATTTTATACAAGCACACACCTTTCAAATAAGATTTTTCAATCAGGCCAGGATGAATTCATATTCCTGTATCGTATAGAATCGCATGTTGCTTATTGTCTTATTGTCTTTGTTAAAATATAATAATATAAATCTTATTTATAGTATTGTAAAACTTAATCATAGTGTGTATCACAACAATGATTCACAGTGTCCGTGCTCAGGCAGTCAATGAAACAGTTCTCGGAAATTTCCTCTGAATTGAAAGCTGTCCCAGGTGTAGCGATGATGTGTATATTGTTGATGGCGCATTTTGTCATGAAATAGAAAAATATTTATGGACACACAAATTCCTTATAAATGATGTACCTACAGATGTTTTAAAATAACAAAAGTAAATTTTCAAATAATATTAAGGGTTTGATTTAAAAGAGAACGTGTTTGTCTTGAATTTTGTATATACATATTATGTATTTGTTAAAAGACTTCTCAAAACTACAAGTTTTACAAAATCTAAATAGTTTTAAAAAATATGCTTGATGTATTACTTGCATGCAAATAAACTATCAAGAGACCAAAATTAACTACCATATAACTAGTTGACCGGACATATTTTATAATTATTCATGTTATAAGGTCCTAAAGTACCATGAAAACTCTTGACACCAGAGTTATCCACTATAAAATACGAACTTAATCTTATCTCTCCATTCCATGTAACATCAGTGGCACAACACTATGACACTCGAATCGTATAAATTAATTAACTCGCTGAGAGACAGGGTGCAGCACTAGTCACTAAATGCCAGCGAAATATAGATGGCGCTGAATGCACGCCGTTTCACGGAAATATTTAATGAGATTCGCGAAAGCGGTTAATTAGTCTAATTTATTATAAGTAGCACTTATTTGCCGTGAGGTCCAATTGAAATGCGTGTATAACTTAATAAGTAATTGAGTGTATACATTCCTAAAAAAACTTTTTGGGTCGTATAAAATAATTAGGAACAAAATGGTGGTGATATTAACTAAGAATAAAAGAAACCTACACAATGAATGGTTAAACCCCGCTTACATTATGATATAAATAAGTCTTCATTGTCACAGTTTACCTCAATTGAAAATTTTAATTGATTGAAAATTTTAATTAATTGATTGAGAAGATTGATAAAATAAAAATCGGTATGTTTTAAATGTGTGCGTTTTTGTACATCAGACACGTTTATAAATTGGTTGATCTCAGTTACCCATCACAGTTAATCCATCGTTAAATATATATATATATATATAAACCTTTTGGCAGAAAGTTTCGACGCCAGAGTGCACCACTGTCACACAAACTGACTTTTGTGCTGTACACACAAAATATCCGGTGGACTTAGAAACTAAACCGCTTTCCAATCAAGTGCAGAGAGACCAGAATATCCGGTAATAAATTCAGGACCTGTACAATTCTGTGCACCAATTTGGTCGCTATCGGTGGAATTATGTGCACACATAAAACGAGTAAGTAACGACGCAGCTTTTCTGACTGTTTTAGCTGCGGTGTTGCCAGTCTTTAGCACTGGGGCTTCGAGTGTGTTCGACAATACTGTAGATTTTTACTACAATTTAAGAATAGAACGGGTTTTTTTAATTACAATCTGTAAGTTGTTCTAAATTAAAACAAAATCATTCTCTGTACATGTTTGTGCTCATTTGCATTAGAAGCGGTAGGAAATAGTCGGAAAATCTAATTGCTTACTAATTTTTAAACTTATATTTTGATTTAGAAAATAATATCTTTTTTATTTGTATAATAAGTATAAGTTATTATTCTCTTATGTGAATTTATTATAAATTATTCATTTACATGGTCGCAAGCTATTTTTATTCAAGTTTCTATATCGTGTGACCGACTAAACATAGCTTTTTCTGTTTCATCTTTTTCTTTACCTAAATCATCACATTTAAATCCTTCTGCTGCAAATTTCACACATTACTGTCACAGTTTTTATTAGATTTCCTTTCCTTTTTCCGCTCTTTTCTATTTATTTCGTACCAGTGGAGCCTGGTAACACTGTTTAGTTCGCAAATATTTGATATTGCTTTAATTTTCGATCGCAGCGCCACACTTCAATCTAGTTTTAATCAAGCGATGGATAGTTAGTCGTTGCTGTAATGTTTGGATTATTCCACGACTTTTGGAAAAATATTTAGTTAGTAGGTTTTTGAGAATAGAATTGAATTCGTATTTCAACGGAAATACAAATTGGTCGTGATTTGGTTTATCACGTGTGGTAAATTGAAAATAATAGGTAAAAAATTGGATGGTGAAAGCGTTTAATATTGAAGTAATTAATACATAATTACTTACTATACACCATGTCTGCAAGTATGTGTAGCATCAATTTATGAAAACTAATATATTTAGTACGTTTATCAACTGGATTTCGTGGTATGGGCGTCCACGATCGAATCTGCGGGGGAGTTACGACCTTCAGTAATGAGGAACAAGGTGCAAAGAGGAGTAACTTTATAGTTAGTTCTGGTACTAACCTGGCACCGTCCGTCGATGCACATGTCGAGGCTGCCGGCGCGGCAGCGCGTGCCGTCCGACACGCGCGCCGCCAGCACCGCCACCACCACGCGCTCCTCCTCGTCTCCACCCAGCGTCTGGAGACATGCACATATCTTATGTAATTCTTGCTTAGAAAAGTTATTCTTCGAGGCTTGAGCTAAAGATATTGCCTGCATGAAAGAAGAACATATCTATCTTGGTCATTCATTTGTTGAACATTTGCCCACAACGCTTACAGTTGCTCAAAAGTGTGTTGTAAGTCAATCTTAAAGTAAGTAAGAGTAAGTACAAACCTTTATAAAAGCATACATAATATCCTACATCGAACTGCGTAGTACATGTTACGATATGCCATGGCATGTTAGTGTCTAGTTTCCTGTGATTAGTCGCTGCAACGGTTTATGTGATGAGAAATGTGGAGTTTCTTGAACGAGTAAATTAAATACAATGCGTTTAGTATCGGACTATGACAAATAGACAACTTCTGGTTCGACCTTTGAACCATTACAATAAATGATTAACCTAAGAGCTGTATAATCAAAAGTTGAAATGTCTTACTAGATGGCTTTTAAGCCACTTCTATTTACAAAGAATGAATTCCATGACCTATGAATTAAACCTCTCTGAAACAACACATATTAAAAATAATCTTTAAACTTCTAGAATGATCTAGAACATACCGCATCAGTGATCTCCACAGAGTGGTGCGGAGTCCCCCGGCAGGTGAGCGCGCAAGGCTCGGCGTCGTCTCTATGCGCTCTCCAGTGGAACAGCTCCCCTCCGTAAGGAGTGTTGTCGTGCGCCGCGCACTGCTGCTCGCGCCAGATGTCCTCCTCTAAGAGGGATACGTTGCCGCGGCATGGCTGGGGAAGAAAAATCACGTGGTTTTAATAATTGTATAGTGTTCACGTATATTTTAATAGACAAAAATAGATTTTGAATGTATTTTTACTTGTTAACTGTATAGCAGTGATGAGTACTTAGTAAGGTTGTTAACTTCAAAAGTGTACGCTGGACATCACAGTTGGTTAACCTGTGTCGTGTGTTGGAGACAATATTTTACAGGTTTTGAAAAAAAAAATGTGTGCGCTTACAAACAATTTATTGATTAAGAATTTAAATGATTATTTTATCTGTTTGACAAACACAATTATTTCATTAATTAAAATTAAGTTGATAGGGTATGAAATTTTACCTTCTCTGCGATATGCCACGTTACATTAGCCATACTGTTTAAATTGTAAGTCAGATTAGTTTGGCCCATCATAACTAGATGGCGCCACTTGTTAGTTTAAGTCACACAAAACATATTTTTTGGAGTGTTTGTAATATTTTTAAGTTTGGTTTGAATAAATGCCTCGAAACGTTCCGGGTTTGGTTTCAAATCACTCCCAGACTTAGTAGACCCCATGACATAAAAGGTCCTATCGGAGTCGGAACGTATTTTTGGTGCGATTCGCACATGCACACTGGGGAAGTTTAGTTAGTGATGGATATCAGTGATAAATGACAGCAAGGTGACACAGTATCAGCAAGGTGGCGCAGTACAAGCAAGGTGACGCAGTATCAGGAAGGTGGCGCAGCAACAGCAAGGTGACGCAGGGTTCCAGCCATGCAAGATCGTCGTGTGGAAGCAGTACAAGTGGAGCCATCTAGTGGACTACGGCAACTCAGGCTATTGGACAAGTGGTAAAGTTCCGGATTAAACTGTGAGTACTGTTCAAGTTATTATACAGAGATTCAAGACTTAGAAAATTTAAAGTAATGCATGGACTTGTAAAATTTTGAAGTGTAGCTCAGGACTTAGAATAATTTCGATAAAAACGAGGGAACGGGGAACCTATGCCCGATTTCCGAGCGAGCAGATACAAGTCCCAAACACTTAGAAAAATTTGCACAAAAAGCCATCGACTTAGAAAAGTCGTGGCAACGTCATATTGACTTAGAAAAAAAATATTGAGCATTACTTTAAAATTAAAAACAGACTCACACGTTTATCAAAATGGAAGGCGATATACGAGTTATAGAAGACATGAAAAATCAAATTGAAAAAGGAAGATCAAACTTTAGAAAGTCACCTAAGGAAAGAATTACGGAACAATACATAATAGCAAGATTGGAAGGCTTAGATGAGTTAATAGACAAGTTTTCGAAGAAGCATGAACAAATAATATCGAGTTACAAAAAGGAAGTTTTGGAAAGAAGCAGTTACATTGAAAACGACACATACAATCTCGGATATGAAACCTATCTCATGTATAAAGGGGAGCTGAAGATGGCGTTGGAGTCTTTCAGACCAAGAAACAAGGAGTCTAGTTCGTCCGTCTCAACTGTCATAAAACAGGAGTCGTTGAGGTTACCGAGTATTTCCATCCCGGTGTTTAACGGAGAATACTCCGAGTGGCCGACTTTTAAGGATTTGTTTTGCTCGTTAGTACATAACAACTCGGCCCTCGATGATGTTCAACGGCTACATTATTTAAAAACGCAAGTGAGAGGCGAAGCTGAGAAAATCATTAAGCATATTCCGATAACACAGGCCAATTATAAAAAATGTTGGGATTTGTTATCAGATAGGTTCGATAACAAAAGATATATGTCAAACTGTATTTTAAAACGTCTTTTTGAACAGAAATCCATGAATTGTGAATCGTCTCGATCTTTGAAAGAGCTTCTCGATACCACATCCGATTGTATGCACGAATTGTCTAACTTAGGTATTAATGTATCAACATGGGACATTATTGTCATATATATTGTAACCTTGAAGTTGGACGTTGAAACGCGTAAGCAATGGGAATTACAGGTAAATTCGTCAGATGAAGATTTACCTTCGTTTGATAACTTAAAAAAGTTTCTCGAGTCTCGGTTTCGTGCGTTAGAATGTGTAGAGCCAACTAAAAATAAACCTAAGCCTAACCAGAACAACGTATCCAAAGTCTTTCATGTCACAACTAGTTCGAATATGTCATGTCCACACTGCCAGGAATCACACAAATTATATTCCTGTGGTAAGTTTGCTAAATTAGATCTTAGTAACCGGCAAGTTATAGTGAAGTCTCTGAAGCTTTGCTATAATTGTCTTGGCAGCGGTCACACAGGAAAATTCTGTCGTTTATCCACCAAATGTCGTATATGCAATAGAAAGCATCATACACTTCTCCATGGGAAAGCTAACCCACTCACAGTGGCAGCAGACACTGTGTCAGGGAAGGAGTGCAATCACCCGGAATCATCTGTTGAGATGAGGGAGGCCAACGTAGCTTCACATGTTATGACAGGAAAGGTCCTCGAGCAGGCCTTATTACCCACGGCTTTAATTAATGCCGAGTCAAAACATGGACACCTTCAGTTACTGAGAGCCTTGATGGACCAAGGGTCCAAAGCGTCTTTCATTACTGAAGCAGCCGTAAAGTTGTTACGGCTGACTAAGATAGCGGTAAATACCAAAATATCCGGTTTAGGTGGCGGTCTGAGTGGTCTAACCTCGAAGGCGATGGTTATGCTACACATTCGATCACTCAATGATCCCACTTTTAAACTGCTAGTGCAAGCATACGTGCTCAACACTGTAACGTCCGTGCTTCCCGAAAAGGAGGTCGGTCTCCCAGATTGGGCGGAATTATCTAACCTGGACTTAGCGGATCCACAATACAATACACCTAATAAGATTGATATCTTATTAGGTTCCAAGGTGTACAGTCGTCTCCTGAAAGCGGGTTTAATTAAAAAGCCCGACGGTTCAATGATTGCGCAGGAGACACACCTCGGATGGATTATATCGGGTGAAGTAAATGGCCAGGATGACAATAATCAAAATTGTCATAACGTGACTACGAACTTCCATGTAAATTTGGAAGAGAATGCGTTCCTGAAAAAGTTTCGGGAACTAGAAACGCAACCTAGTTTGTTAACAACTAAAGTGTTAACCCCCGAAGAACAAAAATGTGAGAAGGTCTTCCAACAAGTGACTCTCAGAGACGAGTCTGCTCGATATGAAGTACACTTACCTTTGAAACCTGAAGTAGAACCTGATTACGATAATACGCGTGCAGTTGCTGTGAAGAATTTAAGTATGGAAAAGGAATTAGACAGCAATGCACTGCCCAAAGAAGGTTGTGCTCAGGTTCTAAAAGAATACGTCGAGCTGGAGCACATGGATGAAGTTCCAGCTTCAGAGTCTGAACGTGACGTGGGTAAAGTTTGGTTACCGCCAGAAACTGAAGCAGAGATGACGTATAAGCAGATTAAAGAGTTACTCGAAAAGGGAGGTTCCATATTGCAAAAATGGGCTAGCAAGCGTGCAGAGTTGCTAGAAAGGATCAAAGAGAAGTCGACAGCGGACAGATAATTTGGAGACGAAGAGATTAAAGTGTTAGGTCTCTTGTGGAATCGCCGAACCGATGAATTTGATTTTAGAATCAAATTATTGTTCGATTCATCTGTGCCGTCGAGTGATCATTCAAGCCGATGGAAAACGTTTGTGGCAAACCGTACTTCCGAAATACTAAATCTTTTAGATACTTCATATATACAGTCCACACAGAATCCCGCCGACTGTGCGTTGCGTGGGATTGTTCCTGAGTTAATTGAAACCAAGTTGTGGAAGTACGGTCCAGAAGATATTTGCAAACTACAAACGATCAGTCCAAAAACAGACCAAACAGATTTGGAAGAAAAGATAAAGATCTCAGAAAGAGAAGGCTCATGCTGTTCGATCCCAACTTTGGAATCGAACTCCGTTCTTTGACAAGGATGGAATGTTGAAAGTTGGGGGTAGAATGGAAAGGTCAAACTTACCGGATCATTACAAGCATCCCATGATCATTAGTGGAGATTCACATTTAGCAAAACTCATCATGGCAGATGCACCAGAATGAACTTGGAAAGAAAACTCAACCTTGACATACGAAGAAGTGGCTATAGTTCTAGCGCAAATTGAGGCCTGCCTCAATTCTCGGCCTTTATCACAGGCAAGTTCTGATCATGATGATCCGAGTCCATTGACCCCGGGTCATTTTCTAATGGGTGAAGCACCAGTAACTGTACCGGATCAGAACTACGAAGACATCAAAATAACAGGATTACGGCGTTGGCAACTTACCCAGAGAATGATAAAACAGTTTTGGCGGAGATGATCTCGCGAGTATTTAACTCATTTCTTCCAACGTTACAATTGGAAAACTCGCACACCTGAACCAAAGGTTGGCGACGTTGTTCTGGTTAAGGAGGATCACTTGCCTCCCACGAAATGGCTCTGCGGTCGTATAGTAGCAGTTCACCCGGGACAGGATAATATCTGTAGAGTAGTATCTTTAAAGCATAAAAGTTCCGTGATTCAACGGCCAACTTCAAAAATTTGTCCAAATTTGTCCTTTACCCATAACCCTCAACTAATTGCAATGTAAATAGATGTTTAGCAATTTAAAGTTAATTATAGAAGGACCATCGGTCCTTCCGGGGGCGGTATGTTTAAATTGTAAGTCAGATTAGTTTGGCCCATCATAACTAGATGGCGCCACTTGTTAGTTTAAGTCACACAAAACATATTTTTTGGAGTGTTTGTAATATTTTTAAGTTTGGTTTGAATAAATGCCTCGAAACGTTCCGGGTTTGGTTTCAAATCACTCCCAGACTTAGTAGACCCCATGACACATACATTTTATTTTTAAGTACGCACATACACATCATTATACTAAATCACAATCGTAACTAGAAAGCTCGTCGTATCAATGTACACAAAGAAACATATCTCTTTCAAAGAATCTCAAAGAAAAGTCGACAACAAACATCAAACGATAAGGAAGTATTGTACGGTATATGTTGGATATGGTAATTAGCTTTGTTTGTAGCTTAATGATTTATTTGTACTGTTTTATGTTGCTGTTGTTGTAAGATCTTATGTTATTTTGTTAAAGTGGTCAACTGTGATACATGTATATGTAGCGCCCGTAGCTCAGCTAGCGGAGGCAATCGCATGCGATTACCAATGTTAAGCAATGGTCGACGCGTTCAGTCCTTGGATGGGTGACCAAAAAGTGGCATGGCATGGGCGCTTCCATGGGTCGGGTGACACGTTAAGTTGTAGGTCCCGGCTGTTTGTCTAGTACGGTTGTCGTTAAGCCATGTCAGAGGCCTTCAAACATGGCGGTTTCCTCACGATGTTTTCCTTCGCCGCTAAGCGAGAGCAAATCCTCACATAGCTTGAAAGTCATTGCTGTAGGGCCGGATTCAAACCAGGGCGCATCTGGATGAAAGGCAGACACTGGAACCGCTAAGCCACACTCGCTTAATAATGCGAGTAATTACTAAGAAGTAAATTCACTGCGTTTATACTCCATTAATGAGACACTTTATAAAATAAACACATTCACATCACATCCAGCAAACACGATGAAAATTACCTCTCTGGTGCGGTTGTACAAACATTATTAAATCTTAGAGGAAGGGGCTTGGACCTGTTAAATGATGGACAAGATGTTACTTAAGAGTTGTCTCCTGTGTTGACGCGCTTGTTTCGGCCCTCTCTTGCAACTGGTCATGTGCCGAAGACGTGGAAGCTGGCTAACGTGCAGCCTGTGCCCAAGAAAGGTAGTCGTGCTGACCCTGCCAACTACAGGCCCATTTCGGTTACCTCCGTGCTCTGTAAGAGCATGGAGCGTGTCCTGAACGGCAGGCTCCTGGCGTACCTAGAGTCTAATGATCTCCTCAGTGACCGGCAGTATGGCTTCCGCCGGAACCGGTCCACTGGGGATCTCTTAGTGTACGCCACACACATCTGGAGTGAGGCTATCGAGAAATACGGTGAAGCCCTAGCAGTTTCTCTAGATATTTCTAAAGCCTTCGACAGGGTTTGGCATGACGGCCTAATCAGCAAGCTTTCATCGTTTGGGCTGCCTGCTGGTTTTTGCGTGTGGATATCGGATTTCCTGAGGGATAGATCTATCCGGGTAGTCGTTGATGGCTGCTCGTCTGATCTAATGGCGATTAATGCCGGAGTACCCCAGGGATCAGTGCTTTCTGCAACACTTTTCTTGCTACATATTAATGATCTGCTGAAGCCTGGTATTTTTGGGTATGCAGACGACAGCACTGTTGTAGAAGGCTATATGTCCACCGCTAGAGCTAGTGCGGCCGAGATCCAGTCTTGCAGAGAAGCCATGATTGAGCGCCTAAACTTTTCCCTCACGGCAGTCTCCGATTGGGGCGATGCCAATCTGGTCAAGTTTAATGCCTCAAAAACACAAGCGAGTCTCTTCTCTGCAAAGAGGAGGCCATTTGTAATGGCGCCTTCTTTCCGAAATGAAACCGTGCCCATCACCGACCATCTAGAGTTGCTAGGTGTCACTTTGACTCCGACCCTCAACTTTGGCTCCTATATTGAGTCAAAAGCTCAACTCGCAGCCAAGAAGCTGGGTATCCTCTCCAAGGTGCGACGATACTTCACTCCGGAACAGCTGCTGACCTTGTATCAAGCGCAAGTTCGGTCGTGTATGGAGTATTGTTCGCACCTTTGGGATGGTTCTGCGAAGTACCAGCTTGAGGCGTTGGAGTTAATTGAGAAACGGGCAAAAAAGCTCATCGCGAAAGACTCACTCTGTAGCTCAAAATTACAAAGCCTTGAGCACCGCCGTAAGGTGGCCAGTCTTTCGGTTTTTTACAGGTTGCATTTCGGAGAGTGTGCGGAGGAATTGCATAATTTAATTCCTGCAGCCCCATTTCACCATCGTAAGAGTAGGGGTTCGGCAAGAAGGCACCGTTATACAGTTGAGGTTCCAAAGACTCGTACCAAGCGCTTTGCTTCGACTTTCATCGTGCGAACAGCCAAACTGTGGAACTCCTTGCCCGAATCTCTATTCCCCTTGAACTATAATTTGTCGGTCTTTAAGTCGAGAGTAAACCGGTTTCTTCTAGGCAAGCGCGCTACATCGTAGACTATAACATTGCTTACCATCAGGCAAGTTGTAGTCAAGCGTAAGCCTATATCATGTAAAAAAAAAAAAAAAAAAGAGGACGCCCTGAGAATCTGGTAGCATGAATACGTATTTTACTCAACATGGACAAAAGCAACTAAACTAAAATTTTATGTTCAAGATTCATCATTTCAATGACTATATTATGTGAATAGCATAACACCAACGGCCAATTTTTGTAACACAAAATAATTAATCCAAAAGATCTCTAAACAATAATTGGGTATATCGATTTTGTCGGCGTTGGTTTTGGATTAGAGCATTAAAATTTTCCACACATGTTAATTAACACAATCACTTTGATTTGTGAATAGATTATTTGAAACTAATTCGTAGTTTTGGAAATACACGACCAAAACCATTTTGTCGCTTGCGCCCTTTCGGAATAAGTGGGGTTCTTAGCGAAACTTGCCTCCCGCGCCTGTTCGGCGGTGCAGGGCGCTTGGATCTACAATTTCAGATTTATAGTTCGCCACTGCGTGTCGTCTTAAATATGTACGTATTAAACTTTGCAATGTTTTGAGTGTAGTCTAATAACTACTAAAGTTTAACTATAACAACCGGCTGGCACTTACGTTAAAAAGATGTTAGTATAGCCGATTTTTATAGTTAAATTTAATTATGCCTTATGTGTTTTATAGTTAAATTTAATTATGCCCTGTGGAACTCCTTGCCCGAATTTCTATTCCCCTTGAACTATAATTTGTCGGTCTTCAAGTCGAGAGTAAACCAGTTTCTTGTAGGCAAGTGCGCTAGATCGTAGATTATGCAATTTGTGGTCCAGCGAGGGCCTATATAATGTAAAAAAACCTAAATTGTTAGTGTGTACATTCACAAAATCTTTAGTTATCTTAAAGTTTGAAAATGTGGCTTTATTTACAATAATAAAATATAAAAACAAGTTAAGGAAAACTAAACATACTACTTCTAACTACTACAAAAAGGGGCACTTAGAAAATATATTTATAAATATATATTTATCTCATACTTAATCATAACTCTTTTTTGAGATACTCAGTTTTCCCTCTTATCTTCCTCTACGTCCAGTACATTCATATCACCTTAATACAAATAACATGACTCTTCCTTCAATGCAATCTCTGAGGAGTTGGACTCGTATCATATTATGTTTATCAAACAATAGCACGTGTATGAGAAATCATAGCTTGGAACAATTCTTGGAAAAAAATATAAATTCTTCTAGTAAACATTTACAGCTATTTTTGTTCGTGGTCTACCACCGTGGTTTCCTGGGTACAATAATAAGATGTTGTAGTTGATTGGATGAAAATAAAAAGTTAAAGGTTAAATATGCAGACTTTTCCAAAGTACGATTGATAGGACTTAGTTATTTGCTCATAATTAAAAATACCTATATATGTTAGCTATTATTTTACACAATACGTTACGCACGCTATGAGCTAAATAAAAGATTTCATACATTCGCAATATAAACATATCAAATACAAAATATAATATATAAGTATTTTTGTTTTGGACGAAACAAGCAACATTTCCCAAAAAACGAAAATATTTTCGTAATTCAGACATTAACACGTCAATTTGACTCAACATCTAACAGAACCCACAGACAAACTTCAATTATAAAATCACTCAATTTCCAACCGAAAATATCAGTATATTTGAGAAACAGAACCGAGCAATCAGATTTAAAAGGCAGCTCGTCGATAAACTGTGAATATACGAGAAAAGACGCAGGAATTCTCGAATTTTCTCGAATGCGAGGATCCCGCTAGAATATCTTATTGACATTCAGGGTTGCGCTAAATAACACGTTGTTTGTGAAAAATGCGCCAGAAATATTATTGTTTAGGGAAATTGGGTACAGATGGCGTGACTTATTGGACACGCTTATTGGTTAGGTTTGGCCAACTGCTGCTGGGTTGGATTTCTAGATAGGATTAGGGTTAGGACATTGTATAGTAGATAATTCTTCTTAACACAAGGTCTTTTACCTTTTGTATATTATGTCTTGGTCTAACTTTTTGTGGTATCAATTTAGAATCGCTGACTAAGGAGACGATTTTATTATGTAGGATTTTCTAGAGATTTTTTTTTATAAAATCATACGACTTTTACGTTTAGATTGATATGCAATGCATAAAAGCATATGAATGAAATCATCTTAGTAACTACAAAGATTATTTTACCATAACAAAGTCTTAAACAGCAAGAGTACAAAAAACATAAGCCAACTTGTAACTTAAACTCAATACAATTAGCATACTTTTTCTACTAGCTACTTTTTACTAGCAGCCCTACCTTCACCTCCTAAAGAGCTCAAGAGACGATTAAACTCATAAGTAGATCGGACTACAATATCCTTTCCCGAGCAAATACCGCATTAGACTTGCCGATGGGGGGATATTGTGAGAGCCTTTATTTAGATCCGTCGACGAGTTACAAAGTTTTAGAATAAGCAAGTTAGTATTTACTTGAAAAATTTTGTAGTGTGTCTGTTTAACGAACAAATAAGTGATATGGTAATCCGAGATAAACATAGCCTATATTTAAATACTGGATTCAATATAGGCTTGTAAATAACTAATCACATCCCAAATTGGTTCAATCTCTTATACAATATTGTGATGAGTTCTTGACTAAGAGATGAGATGTCATTGAATATAGTTCAAGTTATTTGTAAGCACATACACTTTCATAATTGAATTCGGAATACAAACCTTACAAATTATAATCGTATTTTTTGCGGGTGAAAACGAAACCAAAGATCGTTAATGAAATATACCTGTTATATTTCCAGAATACATTTTTAATTTCGCTTGTTATATTTCGTAACATGATATTCGTTTTGTTATTTCATGCTCAAAAATATTTCATATATCGTGAAGAGCGAATGTCCATAGACTCCCAATGAAGGACGAATGGTTTTTGCGAACCGTCTGGGTAATATCTAATGAAGCCATTCTACCACAAAACATAACGTTATAAAATACGGTTTCTGTCTTTGCAAATTCGAAGATAATTCGCTCAAGATTTGTTGCGTCTGGACGGCAGAGTAATTTATTTGTATCAATCGGTTGTTTCTACTTAGTTTGCTAAACATTTATTTGATAGGTAACATTTTATTCATATCTAGCCATACTTTAGTTCTGATATTTTCATTTGTTATAAAAAACGGTTGATGTTGGTAAAAGACAAAACAACATTTGTACATATTTCAAAAGTAAACGGTTAAATTTAATAATTAACAGTTAATTTCAAACAGCAGGGTCCAGTCGAAGGCGAACTCTTAGTTAAGTAAAGTTTTAACTACCAACTAGTATAAGCTGACAGGTCACAGATAATCGAGTGAAACCCGAAGTCTAAAACCGACTCGGCCGTATACAGGGTTACTAGTGAATAACGCATAACCTTTCAAAGACGGTATCAGTACGTCAAAAACTAACACCTAATTGGTTCTACTACTTTTGGTTTCCACAAAAAAAATAGGTTCTTAATATACTTTGTAAAGGGTGATGAAGTCCTTGTAAGAAGATGTTTGTTTTTTAACTTTAACGGGTTTGCACTACGCCATAGTTTACCTGATAGCAAGCAAAGGCTATGGCCTAAGATGGAGCGTGCTTACCGATAAGAACCGATTCACTCTCGGTTTGAAGATCGCTGGATTATAGTGCGTGGGGAACAGAAAGTCAGGTGATGTATTTACGCAAATTTTTAAAAGTCTTAGAACATATTTTAGAGCTTTTGACATTCTAAAATGTAAGATTCAAGTAACTTTAAACTAAACGTAACTCTGGTGTCAGAATTTTCAAACCATCCTATAGGTCTGTGACATGGGTTAAGGACTGTTGTACTATGTCAAACAGCCGGAACATACAGTTTTACGTATCATCCGACCCATGAAAGTGCCCAAACGAATGTAATTGGTGCCGGATTGTGACATGAAACTTCTTATATTGTACTCTTGTTTTTTATTGTGTGTCTTTTTATGTTTCGTGTGACAGTAAATTTATTAATTCATATTCTTAATTTTTCGGTCACCCATCATTGAAGTAATGAAACAACCTTTAAAAAAAGTCATGCGTTAGTTAGTTATTTATAACCCTGTGTAGTATAGTGTATGAGCAAGTTGGTATCCCAACTCCGCTGGCAAATTGAGCAGCGGAACTGCAAACTATCATCGGCAGCCACTCACGGGCGGAATGGATCTATGGATGACACAGGGGGGGATTAAGGAGTGGTTTCCCGGGGAAAAGATGTTGAAAGGAAGTACATAAGTAATTATTACCTCTCTACTCGTATTTTGAAGTAGTTTGAAATGGGTAGTTACTGGTTTAGTTTCGTAGTTATTGGGAAAAAACTTACACTGTAGTAAATTTTAGTCCAGTCAAAAAACAAATATTTTGAAAATAGCGAGCACTTCCTTTGTGTATTTAAGTGTGTGCAACATATCAAGGTAAAATTCATCAAAGGAGCTTAACATATTTTTCTCTAACAAAACTTGTAAGAGAATTTACATAAAAACTTCTGTGTTAATGCTGAGTCTTATGTGTATCCATACCTACCAAATTGCATTCAAATTGATTCAACTGTTGAAGAACAAAGAAATAACAAACAAACACAAAATTTTCGCCTTCTTATAACTTAGAGCCATCCTTAAATCCGACCCTGGTGTTAGGCCACTCTATACCGATGGTCGCAGATTAGAGCACAGTAGAAGCAACTCGTACAACTATTAATCATACGTGTTCCGGTACTGAGCCAAGTTGGAACTAGTTTGCGCCAGATATTGCCGTAATTTGTTTACCTGTTACTGATAGCTTTCCAACAGTGTAAGTTTTGAATATGTACTGGGTGTC
Source organism: Macaria notata (assembly GCA_927399415.1). Lineage (NCBI taxonomy): Eukaryota > Metazoa > Arthropoda > Insecta > Lepidoptera > Geometridae > Macaria > Macaria notata. The sequence continues at coordinate 620,822 of OV656742.1, forward strand.
GATTCTAAACGATCAATTTTAGGATCCTAGGTTATCGATGTATAAATTTAAGTCATGCTAGATGTACAATAAATAAATATAGTAGAATAAAAGTGAAAAAAAAATATTTTAAGATATTGAATCAGGCGTTACTTTGCGGAAATCCATTGTTACTGAAACTCTGGAGAAATATGTAGTGTTTTTTCCGCTGCGACTGCTCCTTAACCGACATCAAACAACAAACTTGATGGTTTTTAGGTGTGTTCCTCCATATACCACCGCCACACCTCACCTCCTAACCAACGTGGCCTCCGTGGATCTCAAGATCTTCCCAACACCGCACCTTGTATCTTGAAGCTTTGCTGTTCTCTCTCGGCAAGATATTCTAGTCGACACGTGTTTCGCCTCTCCACGTCCTGACCACCAGTCCTGAGGATGCCTCGTGGAGAGGCGAAACACGTGTCGACTAGAATATCTTGCCGAGAGAGAACAGCAAAGCTTCAAGGTAACACCCACGGCTTCGCTCGCATTATTTCAGGATAAAAAGTACCCTTAACACTTGTAAGACATCATACTACCTTAATACCAAAAATCATAAAGGTCCGTGCAGTCGTTTTTGCATGATGAGCGTTTTATTAAACAGAGGCAGGTAATCACAGGAGGAGATAAACAAACAATATTTCTAGAAATTGTTGGAACGTGTTCTGCTATCAATTCTAAGTATCTTCAAATATCTTTTTTTAAATGTCTTTAATAATCAGACTTTGGACCGACTTCAGCTTTATTGTATGTAAAGACTAGTGGGTGCTCGCGGCTTTGCTCGCATTAAGAAGTAAAACTTGCATCCCCTATTTCACCCCTTTAAAAGTGGCATTTCTAAAAATCCTTTCTTAGCAGATGCCTACGTCATATAACATCTACCTTCATTCCAAATTTCAGCCCAATCCGTCTAGTGGTTTAGGCTGTGCGTTGATTGATTACTATATCAGTCAGTCAGTATTCTTTGAGTTTTATATGTATAGATATGGATAAGAATAATACTTATAAAACCATTCACATAGTTGACATAATAACAAAGTGGGCGACACGTCCCCCGCCCTCTCGATACTAAATCCTCCGAAGTTGAGGGTTGGTGTAATTTATTCAAAACCGTTAAGCATTCATGCGCCACTTCTAGTATATGTATGTACGTACGTCGGAAGTTCGCGTCCCATTGTGAGAGCTCGGTTGACCGATACAAGTTAGACTCGGTCAGATCTCTTGAATATAGATTCTAGTTTATGTATGGTAAAATTAACAGACTTTAAAAAAATAGGTTTTCAATTCTTCCAAATTATTTTTAAATACCTACTGACAAATTTGCAGTTGATTAACACTAAATATGTGTTAGTAAGATCATAAACCTCAAATGAAATAAAAATAACAATCGATTGACAATACGTATTTTTTTTCTAGTGACAAAAAGTGTCAATCCCTAGATATCATTATTAATCTTTTATTATTAAAAAAAATGCTTCGCTGTCACTTATTTCAAGCGGAATAATAATACTATATGATATCTATGCGAAATAATCTGCAAATATGGCGGTAAACTCTGGGTTTTGTTTGAAAACTCGTTAGCAATTAGAAGTCTCGTATAAGTACGGAATTGTGGAACTTGTATTCAAGTTAGTTGTTTGAGAACGAAATCAATTTTGTGCTATTCAAGTGTGGAACTAAATAAATATACCTATTCGAGTCTGTATGTGAAGTTTAGTTTATTCGTAGTTTTAGATTAGAATAGTGAGTACTTATATTATAGGATCGTTCCAGAAATGGTATTTACACCTTGCATATGTAAATGTTGAATATTAATGCTTATAATTTAGGTTTGGTGTAATAAAATAAAGTGAAAAGAAAAATCTTAAAAAAACAACACAATTTGACTGGTATAACTCAAATTTCTCTTCTATGTGCCGCATATCTTACGATCGAATCAAACATTTACTTAACTAATTTACATTATAAGTATCTTATATTTATTCAGCTATGCCACATCTTATTCAGAACTTTCAGCACAACGCAACCTAGTTAAAGTTATACTAGATTATTTCCGCGATAGAAACTGGACGGAGCTCGCGCCCAATAAACTGTAGAGTCAATAAATTGCCTCCATAACTCTATCTAATTCACTCTCCGGCGCGCGCTAAATCCACCCCCGAGAAGAAAACTGTAGATTTTACACTGGTTAAAGACGGAGTTCAAATCTTATACCTACATACTTATATCTTCGATTATAACTAGATTTTAATGGTGATATTATTTATCTGGCTTTGAGTATTGACTAATTTTATTAGTGCCATATTTAAAAGTAGGGACACATGCCATTAATATTGTTATTGTAGTAAGAAAAAATAACGGATTAGGCTAGTGAAACAATTTTATCCCAAGCATTTGGACGAACGTGCATTAAATCAGTCAAATTTTAAGGCTCATAGTCGATCTCGTTGAACAGACAAGTTAAACACTTAACACCATTGTTTCAATAATAAAATTAAAACTACTTCTTACCAGTAACATAAAATTTTGAAGGGAACTGGTCGACCTTAAATTGCAATATTATGACTTTAACAAGCAATTAGAGGCACGTCGAAATAAATCGCAAAATTGTATACTCCACATGTTTTAAACGCAGTACAAATGCTTGCAAGTTGTGAGATTTTGTTTATTTATTTGCTTTGAGAGACAAGAGGTCGTTATTTCCGCTGAGTTATGAATCCGACCGGTTCAAGGAGGAATTTACTGGTTTTAACTGGATTTACCGGCAGGCTTATTGTGATAGTAGACAGTCGTGATATTTTTGTATCTATGATTTATTTTTAATGTTTTTATGTTTACAATTGTGGCTATCTTTGTAACTAATATTGATATAGGTACTTATTAAGTCCTAAGTTAATTTTAATTGAAATTTGTCGTCTATTTTACATTGATTGAAAATTGATTAATTTATTATGTAATCCTTAGTTATTGCTAAGTAAGTATACCTACAATGTGCATACTTGTATTAGTATGGTTGTATTCACGCATGTAATTGACAGAATAATAGTTATCGTGATGATTGTTAGTTTAGTAAATGACTCTTTATGGTGGCTACGAGATTAACTTTTCAATTCATTTAAAAACTTTACTTGACTCAAAACTCATATTTACGGAAACACCGATTCATTCATCAAAAACAAAACTATTTCATGGCGCAAATTAACAAAACTTTGGGAACCATTGTCATGAACACCAAATTACAATCCCCGACATCAAAGGCTTTCAAACTTTGCCACATTTAAAATAATTATTCGGAGCCAGTGAACTAATTTACACGTCCGCCTTGGCTCTTGCTGCTTGCTTTAATGATGAGAAGGAATGCACAGATGTTCAACTGGGGCTTACAATTAAATTGTTGATTAGTCAGTAATTATATATTGACGATCAATTACGAAAAATGACGTTGAAAGTTTAATCGTGGTTAAATTTATAGGTACTATACAGAAACATGTACTTTTCCTTGATCTGAGTAGTTTTTCTTGCTTATAATCGGCTGAATACCTTAATTATTTAAGCTTTGAAGACACGCCTAATATATTTGTACATCCTATTTTAGTTGTAAAAATGTGATTAGGTATTATGTTATTAGTAGTAGGATAAAGGTAATTAGTATAACATACCACAGTTAAAAGAAATATTTAATGACTTTTAAAAAAGTTCTGGATTTTGTGTTCAAATTAAACCATAATTAAAATGATTCCAGACTGCCACAAAACATTTTATTTGCAGACAGCGTGCATAATTTAAAGCTCTTTTGAAGTCTTAAATTTATAAACAAATACTATTAATTAACTCTGGATCTGTAGTATCTCAAGCCTCTTCCATTAAAATTTGTAATTTCGAGGATTATTAACTAAAAATAAATATAAAAACCACTTGATCTTCGAGTGCATTCGTTAAATAAACGCCCGGTGACAACTTGGCATAGCCATGGAACCAACTTTATTGTACACGCGGGGACAGAATTAATGTACCATCCTATTACTCGAGTTATTTTCTTTATTATTCCGCCATTTTTTGGTTGCTAGATATTATGCCTAAAGTTTGCTCTGGGAATTGAGGTGATTTATGAGAAGAGGAAAGGAAATTTTCTGTGTTGAGGTTAAGGTTGTTGAACTTATCTATTTAATCAGAATCTTTTATAAGTATAAAAGATTCTGATAATAACTTTATCTGTATATTAAAATGTTTTGGTATTGTTAATATTTTTGTAGCGGGTTTCAGAAAGTGTTTATTTTTTTTGGTAAAAGATATTACAATTCGTTCTTTATATAACACGATTTATTTATAACAAAATAAAATCGTTAATCTACGCAAACTGATTCTAAATTAGTAGATAACATACAGTATTTTTAAACACCAAGATTTATTTATCAAATTAGACTTATCATAACTTTTATATAACCCATCTTAGGCTATCTATTACGTACTCGTACCAGCGTGTTGTGGGAAAGTATTATTTTACTTTAAAAACAAATATAGGATGTGTCATCACCACTGTCCTGCACTACACACCCTGAACCAATTACGGGTTGTCCGCGAGACAGTTTGATTGCTACAAGTTACATTGTTTGCTGTTTGCTTCGCTGCAGCGACGCTTGTTTCGCTTGTTCCGTAAACTGCGCAGTTTACACTAACTTTTTAGGCTAGTTTCTGTTGCTTAGTTTGGATTTGGTTAGTTAATTTTATTTAAACTGACTGCCGTTACAATTAGTGTAGAATAACGTATAGGAAGATATTGATTAGGCTGTTTGATCCATTGAATTTAATATTTGAATTTCAGCGTTCATGATAATTGTCTTGTCTCAAGCATAAGTAGTATACTTTTTGTAGAAAGATGCAACGAACAGTAAGTTGAAATAAGAAGAGGTCCACAGGCACCATATACATGTCTAAATGTGTGAAAACAGCTTTATATTTTTAGATGAAACATGCCACAATTTTGTCAAAGAAGTAAACTGCCTTTACTCAAAATAATAATTAGCATTTTTTATTGTTTCAGCTACCAAACGTATACATATAATTTAAAGCGGGCTTGTATCTTTGCGAACACACAAAAATAATTAATAAATTCAAAATGAATGAACAATGTTTGAAAACTGTCACCAGAGTTAGCCTCTCATAAAGACTTACTAAATGAATTAGCCTTACCTGCATGTTGCATATCTTGTAGCGCACGGGCTCGCCCCGGCAGCCGGCGGGCGAGGCGCAGGTCCGCAGCTGGCGCGACACGCCGCCGTCGCATGTCCGCGAGCACAGCGACCACTCGCTCCACTGCGACCAGCCGCCGTGCTCCTGGGGAAAAAAATAAACATATACATGAATAAATAAAATTTTATTTTAGCATTATTATAATCAAGAGGGTAAAGTGCTGATTTAAACGTCTGCTTTCCTTCCTGACACATCCTGGTTTGAATCCGGCCCTACACAAGTCGTTTGTTTTACAAGTTACGTGTGGATTTGCATTCCCTTGACACAAAATCCGCAATCATGTTTTTTCCTTGGAAGAGCCTGGGCACCCACCACAATCTGGTCAAGAGAACTAACGAATCACATAATTCTGCAGGAGAGTTTACGACTCTCAGTCATGAGGAAATACGACTCAAAGAAATCGTTATACGCTACAACGATACGGCCAAACCAGCACACTAATACATTTAACAAACTTTGACCTTGAACATGCGTATGTATAAAAAAGCATGATTATTTGTAGTGATTTGGTAAATGAAGGTGTCTGTATCCATCAGTAGGCGGCAGTAAAGTCGGAGTGTTTGATCACGCCGCGCCAATTACAGCACCGGATTACCGAGAACACTGGACTTGGATAAATATACGGGAAGATATTGCATCTTATTATTTACATTGTTCTTAGTCAGATATTTAATTATTATGACCTATTAGCGGCGCTCCGAAGTAACAGAATAGAATTACAAACACAAACTTTGTTAATAGCTTGAATAGATTGATTAAGTGTGAAAAAGTAACAGTAATACATTAAAAAACTTAACAATTAGAAGTGATATTACATACCATAAACAACCCTGACAAAGAATCACACCGCTAATGCATGCTTACTAATTCATATGTGACGTTACGCATTGAAAAGTGCTTTTGCATTTCATATTACATTTTTATACATTCTTGTTATTATCATGACCATTAATTTTTTTTTAATTAAACTTGACACCCTTTAATAGTGTCTTAATTTTAGCAGTTTATGATTAGGGGTACACACCCGGAATAAATGATTTTAAACATAAATTCCCGTATATTCGGCCCCATACGCCGGTAGTATTACCTGGAGTGTGAAATTCGATACAATACTCTGGTCCCGTGCAGGCCTCGACAAGTGCACTGTTTATCTTATATACGAGTACGTGATCGAATGGAGGAGGGAGTATTTGTTTATTTAACAGACTTTTAATTTTTTGGATATGATGTAAATGCAGGTATGGACCTGATGAAGAAGCTCTGAATGCTTGAGACACGCGTTGCATATTTTAAGACGTATTATTTAAGTGTACACCGTATACATATAATTTAATTTAATGATAAAAGTGTCCTTACAGATCTTCTTCTTCGTATGAGAGATACTAATATCCAGAGTTATTCTTATTGATTGGCCGACTAATTATTAGCTTTACTGATTTAGATGAACTTATTACAAGAATAAACTGGATTGTTTTCATCTTGAACAAATTTAAGGTTCGTTATTTGAGACTGTGGTGGTGTAACTACCCACAAAAAAGGTGCACTGTGAAGTGATCATAATATATATGTTTCGATTTTAGTAATAATTTAATAATTGCACTTTGTTTGCTTAGTTTTTTTTTCAAATGAACTTCTTGAGATATATAATAGTGTAAACGCCTGATTCAATATCTTAGTTATGATAGCGCTATTATAATTACTTTGGTTTTATTTTATTCAGTGTTGAAAATTACCAACATTTTATATTTTCAAAATGTGCTTAAGAAAAGTATTAAATTTTTAGCCACCTAAAACGAAATTGGTATAAACTGAACATTATGAATCGTACCGGTTTTTTTTCTAACGACACATCGCGTTTCTCCGTAACACGTAGATTTGTGTAAAGGATTATTCTTTTGATTTATTTGGCGTGACATGAACCAGTCGCCTCTTGTACTCATATATTATACAGCGAATGAAAATTGATGGATATTCGTAGGTGCTACGCCGTAGAGGAGCTACGCTGTGTACAAGATTGCGTAGACGTGTGGTATTTTGATTTGATATTATTTGAATAATTGGGTTAAAATCCTATCCATTGCGCTATAGTAAAAAAACCGGCCAAGTGCGAGTCGGACTCGCGCACTGAGGGTTCCGTACAAACCTGCAAGGTTAAATATTTTGTGATGTAACTAAAAATTTATGGTTTTCGTAATTTTTCCTTTATCTATGCTATAAGACGTTGCTTCGTACCAAATTTCAAGATTCTGAGTTCACGGGAAGCACCCTGTAGGTTTTGATTCCCTTGCAAGTGTCGAAAATTTGCGGCATAAATGGCTGTATCTTTTGATTGCGTTGGCTTAGAAGTTTTATTTTTTCACAGCTTCAAGGGACAGTAGACCTGAGTAATTGATATAAATTTCAGCTTCATACCTCTACGCGTTCCTGAGAAAAAGGGTCTTGACAGACGGACGGACGGACGGACAACAAAGTGATCCTATAAGGGTTCCGTTTTTTCCTTTTGAGGTACGGAACCCTAAAAACACTAAAAGCTCAAGTCAATACAATACAAGTTTTACAAACAAAAATGTTTTTTTAATTGTGATTAATTAACAAATCGATATCTAATTTATGTATGTTTGTAAGCTTTTAGTAGTTGTGTGAATTAATTTGGTTATCACTCACTTAAATGACAATATCATCTTTAATTTTTACTAGTTTCTATTTGTCTAGTACGGCAGTCGTTAAGCCATGTCAGAGGCCATCAGGGTGGCTTGATAAACTCTCGACACTCGAGTTGGCCACTCTCATTCGATAAGAAGAAGACTAGTTTCTAACTCCCCTTTTTCGTTAAGTTAGTTAATAGACCTCCCTTCGTAGTATCTCAAGCAGCACTCCGCGTGTCTGCATGAGTCTGACTTGAATATGTAATTGTACGCACATCGCGCGGAAACAGAACGAATTGGCCGTGAGGCTGTTTGTTTGGAGTGAATTAGGCAGTGTTAGCATTGAATTATTTCATAAATTGGGAAAAAAAATAGGAGTAACTTAACGGAGGTAGTGTTTATTCAAACTAAAAATTATTGCATGTACATATGTGTGTGTATACTAAATGTATGTAAGTCCGTCTCAATTAATGTTATTCTATTTTAAAAAATATGATGCGTCAATTTCTTTGTTTTTTTTTTCAGATTGAACGCATTGTTATACTAACTGTTGTATGGTAAGATAGAATTAAATCTAAACAAAAGACTCGTTTCTTGAAAACCAAAACTCTAACTTAATGCTTTAACCGCTTCCAAGTTACAATGCCCTAAATTAGTGTATAAGTCTATGTAGGGAAACATAATCCATAAAAATCATAAAAAAGAGATATATATATATAGTATGTAGAGCACCACTAGCCAAGTAAACACACAGAGCAGTAACAGAATGACAAGGCAAGGCTGGGCCAGTAACCTCGGAACAAGACAGCTGTAAAAATACCCGCCGCCTGCACTGAGCGGAATTTACAATCAAAATGTTACGCTCGCGTCAAAAGGCTTGAGGCACGGCGCCGCGGCGTGAGGCATACACTTACAGCTGGTTATTGTAATATGCATCTTAGTAATATTACGAGTTACGAGTATTTAGTCAAGTGTATTTAGGGTCGTGATTATTTTCGCTCATTTTCCAATAAAAAAGTCTGAGTAATGTTAACTAGTACACCTTTTTCAGAGTTTGGTGGAGCAGATGTAAATAAAATTATGGATACTAAGTTATCATGATATAACAATATTCTATTGAGATACATGAGTACGGGTATACTTTTTTATCAGTTTAAACAGAAATTAAACAAAAGAAGGGACAGAAACAACTATAAGATATTAATTAATTTTATGCTAGTTACTTAATTATATTATTATAAATGACATATATTTTGATCTCGCGATCGCCAAATCGACAATAAGTTCGAGTAAGAACTTTGTCGCGCTTACCATCAAGCGAGTAATAAATGGGAGGTACAAAAAACCATTAGAATAAGTCAATGAGACTGCTCCTTTTCACACAAAAAGGTTAATACATTAGTTAATCGCCTATCCCTTCCATCTCAATCAGCACTCAAAAACAACAGCCACATATGCAAATTTGACGTCCCGAGGGCTCAACTTCAATTTGTCAAGCCAACTACGGTATGTTTCCATTTTTTGCTCCCACACCTTAACCAGACGACCCTATCACAACTGAATAAGACTCAAAATAGAACAACACAATGCTAATACAAAGATTTGCTGAAAAAAGATACCGAGATACGTGTTTTGGATGGTTTTAATTTGTAGGGTAGGGTTGCTTTTTCTGTTTGTACGCTCGATCTGACGGTACGAGTGGGATGTTTCTCTGCTGGCTGTTTTTCTTTTTACATGTGAATATAATTGGCTAACATACAACTGTGGCCTAAGTTATTCTAATTTGGTAAAATTTTGTCTACACAACAAACAACCAAACAAAGTCTAGATGACAATTGCAAAACTGACAAATTATTTCTTTACTTGACTCATCCAAAACATTACTATTTTGTTCAGTTTGCTTGATAACAACATCGGTATCCATTAATACTCGCCACTTGTTTTGTCTAAGGCATAAATAGTTTATTCACATAGTTGAATTGAGAATGTTTTATGAGAGTTTGTTAAAGAAGGCTTACATTTGATTTTATATATCTACAAAGCGAAAATGTGTTTGTTGACTTGTTGGTATGTTAATTCAGCCCTTACGCCGCAACTTAGTGAAGGACGATCGAGATTTATTGATATGATGATATTAGTACTAGCGATTCCATAGGCATTCACTTGTTAGATAGGTACCGTATAAAAAACAAGATGAAGCATTCTATTGAATAATCCAATCGTTAGATTGTGTATAAGCCGCCGCTGCTATTCACTTTAAAATGTAGCAAACTTGCTTATGTTATATATCTGGATTAGAAAGCAGCTGAAATGAAATCAGTATCCTATCTGAAAGACTTACGAAAACTAGCTAGTACAATATGTATATGTATGTATATACGAATCCGCTAGCTTTTAGCTCAGGGAAAGTTTCCGATTTTTCTGTGGACATATACCTAGTCAGGTCATAAATTCTGTCACATGTTTAATATAAAATAATTGAAACAACTTTATTCTTTATGTAACCATTTATATACCAAAATGAACTTAACAAAACATAGATTCTTATGACAATAAAGTTTATTCAAAATGACCTCCGTGATTTTGAATAAAGGCCTTCAATCTGCGCGGCCAGTCGTCTATCGCTGCACGAACGAGGTCCATGTCAATATCGGCGGCTGCCTTAATCAAGGATGTCTTGAGTGACTCCAAATTGGGATGAGGCTTTGAGCACGCCTTTTCCTCCAAGTGTTGCCATATCTTGTAATCTAACGGATTCAAATCTGGACTGGAGGAGGGCCAGTCTTCGTGCCGGATGAAGTCGATTTCACGCGCCGCCAGCCAGTCTTGTGTGCTCTTCGCTCTATGAGCTAGCGCCGAATCTTGTTGGAATACCCAGTGCTTGTTATTGAACATGATATGAGAAACAGGTTCCACAAGGTTCGTCAGGACTGTATTTTGATACACAACTGCATTCGTTTTTACACCTTTCTCACAAAAATGTACCTCTGTAAAGCCCCAATAAGAAACTCCCAACCATACCATGAGCGAGGATGGAAAATGACCTCGTTGGACACGCGGGATACGTTTGCTCGCTTCTTCACTACTGTGTGCGTACACCTTATCATTTTGTTTGTTGTAGCTCTCTTCTACGGTAAAATTTTTTTCATCCGAAAAAAGAATTTCCCGATATTTTTTTCCCGCGTACCGCTTCAACAAAGCGCGGCATCTCTTCAGTCTCAGGTCCATTAGACGAGCATTCAAACGATGTCCTGTTTTTCTTCGATATGCCCGAAGCCCTAAGTCTTCATTTAACACCCTTTTCACCGTGGTTCTGCTTAACCCCATCTGAAGGGCCAACAGTTTCTGCTTACGTTTGGGATTTCTTTGAATTCGCGCCTTCACAGCTTTTATCACTGCTGGAGTCCTAACAGACCGACGGCGATCACTTCTTGACCTGTCATCTACACTAGAGTCTTCATTGTATCGTTTGATGGTACGATAAACGAATCTTTTGGTTATATTCAAATTTTTCAGTATGTCAAAAATTTGAATTGGCGCGTAACCGCAAAGATGCAATGCAATAACTGCAACACGGCCTTCTTTAAGCGTCCACTCCATATTTAAAAATGAGTAAAATTCTAAAAAGTATACATTTTTATTTTCATGAACAATACGAAATTCGAATTCAATAAACTCTTTTGTGGCCAGCATTCTAAAAGAAAAGTTTTTACTGTGTGACAATACTTATGACCTGACTAGGTATATGTACATTTGTTTAAGGTCATTGATAAATTTAAGTTTTTTTTATGATGATTTAATATTTTTATTTACCTTCCCATGATGCGTGGTGTTGTCGTGGTGAGTCTCCAGCTGCAGCAGGTCAGGGTCCTCCGTGGAGATGTCGTGCCCGTGCCGGTGGGACGCCGCCACCTGGATCTGGAACCAACACACACGAGTTTGTGAGTGTGTTGCTGTTTCATGAAGCAATGGAGTGAAGGTCATTATGGTTTGAGCAATTTTGTTTTTAGATAAATTTGATTAATTCTGTAATGCAAGTACTTATGTAAATCTAGTATGTCAATAATATGTCAAATACTAATGGGTAATTTATAAGTGTGTCTCAATAGCGACATCAGAATAAGAACCTACTTTAGATTAGTGAGCGTCTTCTACAAAATACAATACAATACAAAATCTTTATTTTCTTAAAGTTTACAAAAACAATGTGTAGGGTAAAATGCAAACACAAAACACAGATATAATAATTATTCACAAATGTTCATTACACTTACTACTTAAACTTCACCTAAAATAAAAATTACTTTAAATCAATTTAAAATGAGCAGAAGGTTTACAAGAGTTTAAGAGTAAGTTTAAGAACACCGACCTTGACCCAGCACTAAAAAGATAACGAGGTTCAACTCGATCAACTGATTTTCTCAGAATCTCATCTCAGACTGACCGTCCGTTGGCTTCCACATTTTCAAGATGGCGTCGCTGCCATAACCGAGGCAAATGCTCTGATTGGTTGTTACAAACTATCAATATTTGTGACTTTTAATTATTAGAAAGTTCTAAAACTCGTAAAAACAATCATGCGAATATCTGTAAAATAACATTATGAATTTACAGAAGAAATTAGACAGTAAGAAATAACTTCTAGACTTTGTAACCAATTATGACTAAGCAACAATTGACTCAACTACTTAATTCTTCTGACGATCTTGTAAAAATAGTAACTATAAATCGATTCATGACTTTAAAAGACTATCTTAATAAAAGCAAACTATGACAAATTAGCTGCTTCCTTGCTCCGACATATAAATATTGCTTACAAGTTTTTACCAATTGTAGTCAAGACTTGTAAATAATTGGTTCACACAAAAAACATAATTTGTTTTATTTTGTACGGGCACAATTTTTGTTTGCCTGTTTCTATTAAAGTCTGAATACCCCATTTTAGTAAATCGGAAAACTAGCTGGCCATGAAATGCGATGAAGCAAAAACCATCAGTTTGATTACTGCGCCGAATCCATATTCAATGGCTTATCAACGCGTTGCGATCTCCGCTAGGCTCGAAACACACAGGGGCTTAAACACATTGCAAAATGCAGAATGACAGTTTGGTTTGTCTCTGCTTGTTCCTCACTTCTTTAGTTATTAGATTATATTTTATATTCATTATGACCTTGCATTATTAAAAGCTATTATTTATTATGCATTTATTTTTACCTCCCCCCAAAAGGGGGGGCATCGGAACCCCCCCCCTTTTTGAGATATGACCATTTTTGTATTTTGAGGTTAAGTATTACGATTTCACTATGGGGTACTTAACTACCTAACCCAACACTTGCACTACAACAGGACTTGGCTCCTCCTCGCTTCGCTCGTCGTCGCATGTGCGTGGTAGAAAGCAACCTAACGAACCTAATCTACCTTTTGTCACAGACAAGTGACTTCGAGTCCAACACTTGCACTACAACAGGACTTGGCTCCTCCTCGCTTCGCTCGTCGTCGCATGTGCGTGGTAGAAAGCAACCTAACGAACCTAATCTACCTTCTGTCACAGACAAGTGACTTCGAGTCCAACACTTGCACTACAACAGGACTTGGCTCCTCCTCGCTTCGCTCGTCGTCGCATGTGCGTGGTAGAAAGCAACCTAACGAACCTAATCTACCTTCTGTCACAGACAAGTGACTTCGAGTCCAACACTTGCACTACAACAGGACTTGGCTCCTCCTCGCTTCGCTCGTCGTCGCATGTGCGTGGTAGAAAGCAACCTAACGAACCTAATCAACCTTCTGTCACAGACAAGTGACTTCGAGTCCAACACTTGCACTACAACAGATTAGGTTAGGTTTAGCGTCCCGTAAAGTACACCCCAACCCGCTACGCTCGCTCACTCGACCCCGCCATCCCCTTCTATTCTAACCTAACCTCAAGCATGCATCGAAGAAGAAAGAAAATTTCTTGACACTGGCAAATACGCGAAGAGTGTGACGCCAATACTAAAAAAAACAATGGCGTCACGTTTCGTTCATCAAGTTACAAGTTACCCACAAAATATTATAACTACGTAAAAGTTTGCGATCAAATAATAAATAAAATTACGAATTATATGTATTTTTCATAAAATATAAGACCTTTGATTTTTTTGTACCAAAATAGATAATATTATGTATATTTTATAATTATTAAATATCATTACATGTAGTAATTCGTAAAACGAAACGCGAATGGCCGCCAAAATGACAGGAAGGTGTCAAAATGGTCGATTTTTTCACGTCTTTTTCCTGATTTTTAAATAATTATATCTCAAAAACCATAAGTTTCCTAAAAATAAGATTTTGTATATAGGTTTCTAATAATATAAGCTATCTGTAAAAAAAAATGAAGTCTTAAAACGAATGGGTACTTTCTAAACCTTAGCCCAACAAAAAACTAAAAACTATATTTTTAATATGATTGCAAGCCCTGTGAATTCCAGGCCTGATTCTATCCGGTGCTATCCAGATTCATCCGTTTCAGTCCGGTTCTATCCACTTCCAACCGGTGCTATCCGGAACGTATTGATTTTTTTGTAGTTTTATTCACGAAAATAGTTCGAGGGGAACCGGCCAGTGAATGGGAAGGTCAGACATCGACAAGGATCGGTGGATTTAATTCCTTTTTGTGAATTGAATAAACGAATTAGCTTAGATAAGGAGCCTATTTTGTAGGAGCATGTAAAATATAGCAGCCGCTTGCTTGATGGTAAGCAAGTGTACCATGGAATTAATAGAGTGAATAAGTGACAGTACTGATTCCGTGGTTTTACATAATATGAAATGACAAATATAACCAAACGTGCATTGGAAGCTTTTTACTATTTAGATATATTAAAAAATATGACATCATCTTTTACACGCTATTTTTTGATGCGCATACAAAAATGCGTGTTGCCAATTATTTAAATAAACATTATCTTTTAAAAATGTATTAGTAAACAGCGTATTATTGAGACACATTTCATAGTAAGGTGAAGTTCTACTATATAGCAACCTTAAAAATACTAATTTATGAATTAGTTGTTATTAAGTATGTAATGCACACAAATATTAAGTTAATGATGACATGAAGGCACTTGCTAATAATATAAACCAAATATTAGTTCTAACAATATTATCCATATATAAAAAAATGACTATTTCTAAACAGATTTTTTTCACAGTAAGTAATAAATAAAACACCTTTTTATTTATACAACATATCTATTAAAGACACCCTTTCGTTGGCGGCCGTCCACCCGTGTGTAATGTGGTGGAAACCCAGTCGGCCGTGGCTCGAGCGAGCCATATTTATGAAATTATTTTAAAATTTTATTAGGATAAAGTCGCCTGAAATCGAGTGCTAGCTCGAGATGTTGAGATGCTGGATAAAGTTGGGCTAAATCTAGATTAGAAGGGGGTCAGGCGCAAGAAACAGACTGGCCTTTTAGCTCAGCTGGTTGTGTGTCTGCCTTCTGTTCCAGAGGTTGTGAGTTTGATCCGCATAACACAAGTAATTTGTATATGTCTATTTTTAATGCTTTGTGAAATTTCCGGTTTTTATTTAATTTGATTAAATAACTACTAAAAATAAATAGTGCCTTACATAATAAGATTCGCATGTACCTATCTCAGGTTTTAAAAGTTCTAAAACATACTGTACTTCCAAAAATAAAGCAAGCGCTAGCTTTGTATGTCCAATTTATACAGTATCAAGGTAAATTATCTTAAAACTAATATCATTAATAATCAAGATTTAGAAGATAAAACACTTTCATTCCAAACTCTTTTTATCACCCATAGCAACCTAACCTCAAATCTTCCAATCAGGTGTCACCATAGCAACCATCATTATTTTATCAATAGTCAAAACGAGGAATTTGCCGCAAAACCTGTGATATTCTATTTGCAAAAATGGTGCTTTTCCACGTAAAACGAGGCGATGAGAGCCAGTTTTTGTATGAGACTGATGTTCAGAACCCAGTAGATGATGTTGTGAAGGATATAACAGCGATCTTCAATGGACGGCTGAAGGTGACCAGGATCTGCTATGAGATGGAAGAACTCATGAAACATGGCACCTTCCTACCTCAGGAAATGCAGGGGCTTACTGAGGAACAGGTATGTGGTTGTTTTTATTGTTTTGAAGCTTGTGTAACAAGGTATGCGAACTGCGCTTTGAAAAAGTATAAATTGTCATTTAGCTCAAATATTCCATTGCTTTTCTTGATTTCTGTATCAGTGTGAAGTGGTATTGAAATAAAAACAATATATTTTATATACCTACATTTTTTTGTGATAAAATAAGCTTTAGGCATTTATTTACCCTTTTTCTAGAAATAAGCCTTGCCTAGGTCACTTAATAATACAAATCTCTTCTATTCTAGATCAAAGAGCTGAAGCTAGAAGATCCGTGGGCGAAGCGCTGCGCCCCGCCCGGGGCGGAGTTCTGCAAGGACGAGATGGGGCGCCGCTGCGGGCTCGCGCCTCCGCCACACATGCAGGAGGTGCTCAAGAAGGCCATGGAGACCGCCAAGGAGTATGTTAGCAAGAAACATGTTAGTATGATTGTATTTACCTTTTCATCCGACATTTTTTTGTCTCATAGCCCTGTCTTAGCACCCGCTTCTCAGAAAATCTGTCTATTGAGGCATCAGGCCCTCTGTGTGATGATATCATCTTGTGACATAAGATACATAACTCCTTAAAAATCTTGCGGCACATCTATACTAATATTATAAAGCTGAAGAGTTTGTTTGTTTGTTTGAACGCGCTAATCTCAGGAACTACGGAGCGAATTGAAAAATTATTTTTGTGTTGAATAGACCATTTATCGAGAAAGGCTTTAGGCTATATAACATCACGCTACAACTAATAGAAGCGAAGAAACAATGGAAAATGTGGAAAAAACGGGGAAAATTAGAACCGTTTTTATGGTAATATCTATTCCACGCGGACGAAGTCGCGAGCACAGCTAGTCTATCATATACATATAATCTAAGTCTGAGTAAAGATCTTGTTTTAGTCAATTTCTTATTATTATTTAGTTGATTGACTGAGAATCTCACATTTTTGGTCAAGTAATAAAGTGAAGCTAAATTTCCGTATTAATCTGTGTCTTCAGGTGGATCTCCGTCAGAACATGACCCAGAAGGAAGTATCCAAGGCCCTGGACGAGTTACGCGGTGCTTCCAAGATCGTGTTCCCAGCTGGTCTCCCTCCGCACGACCCTGTGAGGATGGAGCTGGACAACGTGGAGGACCTGAGCGGGACCCAAGCGGCTAATGAGGTCATTGACCCGGCCAGAGCCTGCCTCTGGGCCTGTGGGAAGAAGTTCCTCTCTGGGAACAAGTTGAGCGATCATTTGGGTAAGATTTTGGTTTAGATATTATGTACTTGCCCAAGAAGAGGACAATCGATTCTGCCGGGTATCATGACTCTCAGTAACTGTAGTGAGGAATATGACTCGAGGGGGAGGGTCATAAAGTAATATAATATACCAGGAATAGAGAGTCATCTAGTGCAATTTTAATGCCAATCAAATTGAAGCGCCCTCTGTATTTCTTGACCAAAAACAATATTGTATATACACATACATACATACCTAGTAATACTTACGTATATATCCTATAGCCTAAAATATAAATACAGCACCTACCTACATCTTGCTCCTTACATATATATGTTAGAAGTTAAAATAAAACGCAGAATATTATTTTACTATTTAGTAATATTAATGATTACTTATGTCTTTAGTATTAACTTTGCACCGACATTTTGATTGTATCGTCACCATCACATTATAGTATTTTTCCGGCTAACATTGGACACCAACAGTAGGTATATTATCACATTAAAAGATACTGTAGCACACTAGTTGTTGATATGAATATGAAGAAATCACAAAATAAAACACAAACAAACTCGCACAAGATCTTGGATTTTTCAACTGAAGTTTTCAAAAAATATTTTTTCAAACGTCAGTCAGTGTCACTTGTGATTGATTTTTTTTCTTCTTTGTCTTTTACTTTGTATGTTTTTTTTACTAAAGCGACATCTACTATTTCATTTGCGGTCAAGAAATATAGATTAGCAGCACTGTGTTTCTATATTTGCATTTTGTTCTAAGTTTCACCCCCTGGGGAGGGTGTATTCTTGTGTTATTTTTTTTTCATGTTAGAAAGACAAAAATGAAGTAAGCTAACGTATTTGATAGAATGTGGTCACCACCATATGGATATATCCTAGGCATTGCTGATGCGTTATAGACGATAGAAAACTTTAATCTCATTAATATAACACAAAACATTATACATTTGCAGGCAAGAACAACAAGTCCAAGGTGACCATCAAGCTGTGCTGCAACTCTGAAGGCGCGCCGGGACGGGAGCCAATCATGACTGAGGACGAGAGGAAACAACTCATGCTGCATGCTTACAAGTATGTATAGGAATTTTTTTTTTCGGAGTTTTAAAGGACCTCTCAACTTATGTATAAAAAGTGTTATAGTATAATGCATTGTTTGCTATATGGGGTGGCTTATTTGTGAAACAATCCAAGAAGGCCTATATTTATAATACAAGTAACTGCTGCTTACAAACAGTCGCATTCTTGGTACGAGTAGTCTCATATTCTATCAGTTGGATCTAGAATTAACAAACTAACCAACGGAGCAAACACCAATATACATTTTTTTTCCTAAGTTATATATCATCTGAACATAATATATACAAAAAGAAATCCAGTAGTCTCAGAAAATCTAAAATTGTTGATGATAACAAGCACCAAGTAGCACTGGAACGAGACACATGAAGAAGCATGGAGGAGGCCTTCACTCAACATGGAGTGCCCTGACGTCACACACTAAAAACGTTAATATTAACACATTAAAAGAAGAAGAAAAGTAGTAGTAAAAATTAGTAAAAATTTTGTGATTTAATATTATTAATTTTGTTTTTTAATATTTTTTACAGTTATGTCAAGGCAAATAAAGGCTTTTTTTATTTTATTTATTTATTATCTATCAACTTATTGAATGTAGGTAGAGGTATTTGTTAAACTTTGATCATCACATAAAAATAGCTGTAAACTTAGCTGATCCAGGGGAAAAGAGCATGTCTAAAATTGTAATTGACTTTAATAGTATTTACTGGTATGTTTCAGTAAACAAGAGGAGTGGAAGAAGTTGGAGCAGGATGATGACGACAGCTTCCTGGACTCACAGTGGGCTGACGGACACAACATGAAGAGGCAGTTCCATGGACTCAGCAACATCTCTTGGAAACCCACTGTCAACAAGTAGGATCTACTGGAAGAGAGATGAAGACTTGAGTACTTTGACTTTATTGATAAGGCTGGGTTGCATTATATTGATTAACAATTGATTTCTTAAATTAAACTCTGGGGAAATATGTAGTGTTTTTCCGCTGAAAAACACTACAATATTTCTCCAGAGTTTCATTTACAATGGATTTCTGCAAAGTAACCAATCAGTCGCCTGATTCAATATCTTAATAGTTGATTTCTTGTCCAATCTAATTGTCTATTATCTTTGAGGCACTTATACTGACATCTCTAATAATCCCACTAAATGAAAACAAGTGCTTGATTGTCACGTGTATTTAAAAGCTATTTTATTAATTCAGTCATTAATTTATAAATTATTTTCCAACGAAAGTATAAATGTAATTGAATATGTGTAGCATCATGATACAACTAACATTTTATTTAATTATATTAATTAGCCTTTTAGTTTTAATTTAGTTCTATTTAAAGCAGATATGTAATTAAAACTACTTTGCTTGGTTTCCAACTAGATTGGGGTCTAGACGAATTCAAGAATGTTCAACTCTCATTATAAATTTAATTATTAGCTCTAGTTCAGAGAATGATTAAATTTAAACTAAAAATAGTTGTCTCGTTTTATTTTATTTGTTGGTTTGTTTAGAATTTCATTAGAGTAAAATGTATTTCAGTAAAATGTAGGCGAAGATTAATCTTGAAATTTATGAAAACAACTAAGTCAGTGTCTTCAATATGGCGATGTAAAAATGGATAAATGGTTACCGAACTATGTTTTGATATTTAATTATCATAAAAGGTTTTAAATTGCAAAGTACGATATTGACTCAGTAAAATAATTCAGTAAGTATTATAAGTTCATTTTCTGAATGAATTTTCACTATTTTTCTATCCAAGATCAGTCTATGGTAACTTGAATTACATAGTTTTTATTTAATTTCCAATTTAATCAGACAGAAATAAATAATGATGATGTATCTGGGCACCTTGAGAAGTCACGTGTCTCTTTGTGCGTTACCATCAGTCATGTGTTGGAGACAGCCTTTGTAGCACGATTGATGACCGAGAGGGGGAGGGGGGATTAGTTATATGTTGTGGAAGGAATAACAAGTAGTTCGTGGTAGGAGAGATTTTTGTAGTAGCACTAGTGCAAGTTTCTGTTTTTTATCATAATTGAATACCTATAATTCAATTAGTTGAGCACAGAATTATTATAGTTAGTAGGTGATGATGTGAGTGGTTTTTTTGTAATAGTAGTTGTTGTTTTTTTATAAACTCGTACGTAACTGTTAGAAAATATTCATGTATATTTACGATTAATGAATATAATATACAATATTAAACATTTTAAATATAGAGTTAATAGATATCTTCTATATAGCTCTTCTAGCAACAATGCTTTGGTCAAACGTAAACCTATGCCACGTAAAAAAATAAGCGAGATATCTTAAGACATACATTAAATTATCAATTTCATAATGTTTGTGATTATATGAGAAGATAATATCTCAGACAACAAAACAACTTGAATTTATGAGGACGATACCAACGTAAAAAATACACGAGAAAAATATATGACCACATAAAAAACTTGGCATCACCAACACAAGCAGCAATACCTAGCAAAGTCTTTGATAAAAGTATGATATTTCTGTGTAAAGCCGACAAGCGTGTTGTTATGAGAAAATAGAGGGAAAGTTCGAGAACACTCCAAACTCTTAGATTTCCTCAACTTCCCCGATATGATGAATGTTTTCACAAACTTCCTAATCGCATATAATAGAAGTATTGGAACTAGGGCGGTTCTAAAACTTTGCACGCTGGGGCAAGTCACTTTGCTTACACACGAGTAAAGTTGGAGGGAGATCTTTAAATATTGGTCAGTGAATTTATTGCAAAATATTTGTTTTAATACCTATAAAAATTACCAGAACATAAGGTTTTTGCTATATACGGGTAACACTCACCCAGTAAACATATACAAATAACTGCTACACTATTTTTACCGAAAATAAATACAATAAGTTGAATTATCATACCAAAATTGTGATCAGTGAATAGCCCTTGAAGTGTTGCTTGCAGTTGTACTATTTGAAACTTTGAACGCACTGGGTGAGCACTTATACAACACAAATAAGTTCTGTTAATTTGTACAACGGTTGGACATGCCATTCTTTTGAATCTTAATCACCTAAATATTTGAATCTTTGGCGAGTCACAGCTGTTTTGCTAATTAATTAACACATTAACAGTTACCATTTCGCAATTCGC
This sequence comes from Macaria notata, assembly GCA_927399415.1. Lineage (NCBI taxonomy): Eukaryota > Metazoa > Arthropoda > Insecta > Lepidoptera > Geometridae > Macaria > Macaria notata. The sequence goes on from OV656742.1 coordinate 642,317, forward strand.
AATTTTACTGGAAACCGGATTGAAAATTGAAACAGCATGGCATTGTCAATGTCATTGACAGTTGAAGTTGACAATTGAAATTGTAATTGACGGCTCGATCACAAGGACAGATAATGTACGGGCATGAAAATAAGCGGCATAAGAATTAACCCGTGGAGTGTCCTACGTACCCCTTATGTACGTAAGGACTTTGGTCACGACTTGCTTGAGATACACCATAATGTGCGTAAAGTTTCTCCATTTATTTTTCGTCTATGCATTTATACCCCAGATAAATTCTCTTCACTCGAGGCTATGGTCATGCGTTACAATGTTTATAAACGTATCTTTAGCAAGTGTCCAAAGAGAAAAAACTAAAAAAATATTAATTACACGCCCTTTCTATACCGCTATCTTGATGTCGTGTCGTAATTTTATTGAGTTTTAAGTGATAATATCGCATTTCCGAGTAAACAAATGGTTATATTGTGTAGTAAAAAGGTGCAGGTATAGATCCTGAGTGAGTGAATTGTGTAAAAATAAGTTAAAACAGTGTGAGAACAAAATATTTGTGGCGAGCCAGCGAAAAATATCAAAACAAGTTTTTCATCTTCATATTTTTTATTATCAAGTAAGTCTATTCGGTCGTAAGATTATATTAAAACATTCTACGTTTCAGTAGCTTTCTAGTACCTAGTATATAACTCTTTCTAAAAAAAACTAGTTACTATATCGAAATAAGCAATATTGTCAGGCGCCTTGTCAAATCTTGGTTTTCCAAAAATATGCTTGACACGTCGAGCCCTCGTCGATTTTGGGCCGGGACGCGTGAAGGGTTAACGACCAATTATATGTGGACTTGAAAATAAGCGGCAAATTTAAAATTGACTGATATTCTCGCGGGAATTTTAAACTTTAAATGTTTAACATAATAATAACAACATAATAAATAGAAAAGCGAATTCTCTCAGTGATTTGTCCAAATCGTCACTGTTTGAGCACTCATTTGTAGTTCACTAGTTCATTGAATGAAATCGACAAACATACAGTACATGAAGAGAAATTTGAACAAATTACGATAAAATTGGCTGCTGCAGATCAAGAAATTATTAATTTGACGAATGAAAATCAATGTCTCAAAGATGAGGTAATAAATTTGAAAGGGATTATTGCGAAATATGCAAAATCTGGGTCATCTGATAGCCCTATTTTGACAAGAAACAGAATAAAACTACAAACGTTACTGAACACGGAAGACAAAAATGACTTAGCTATTTTGACGCAGACACACAATCCTACCTCGCAACCAGATAAAGAGAAGAATAAAAGTTCAACTAATCCTGAGAGTACAAGTCAAACAATATGCGTACGCCCTATAGGTATATTATGTTAAGAAAAGTTGCTAATCTAAGGATACTCTTTTGACAGCATATCATGCTTATGTCGGGGCTACACTCAGATATGGTGTATTGTATTGGGGTAATTCAGCTGGGAAAAACACTGTTTTTATAGCTCAGACAAAATGTATTCGTTCTATGTGTGTAATTCGTAAAACTGATACATGTGTCCCTTACTTCAAAAGTCTAAAAGTTATGACTTTACCTTCTATATATATTTACGAAGCTGTTTTGCTAGTTAGAATGAACCTTAGTGACTATAAAACTTGTAAGAGTTCCAGATATAAAAATAAACTCTGCTCAGATATACGCAGAACTTAAACCTATGCCAACACCGTATATAATATGGGCGTTCTAATATATAACAAGTTGCCACAGGCTATTAAGGAATCTACCTCGTTTTCAGTATTCAAACAAAAATTAAAAATGTTTCTATTAGATAAGGTGTATTATTCTATTAAAGACTTCTTGAGTGACGATTTGTAAGTTACTTAGTTTAGTATTATATTGTTTTAAATGTGTAAAATTTGTTAACATTTGCAAAATTTGTTATAAAATATGTATATTTACATAGGTACCTTATGGGTTGAGTATGGTGTTCTTATGTAATGAAATGTACATACCATCTTTTTTACCTGTACTCGGCAAATAAATGCTTTGACTTTGACTTTGCTATTCAGTACTGAGTCACACACCCTTGATCAATATATATTTACAAATATTTTCTGAAGGGTAAGTTGTCTTTTGCTGTTTTTGAGTGTCCAGCTTTTGTACTGTATATTTGTGACTTACAAATTACGTTTACGCGCGAATCGATTTGAATGAGCGTTGATATGCGTGAACACAGGCACAATGCATTCAACACGCGGGTAACACCGCGAGGCATCAACAGTATTGTTATCAATTAAATTCCAACATAATTGTAATCAAATCCCCGCCGAATTTTAAATAAAGCTCGATTTAAAAACCCGCTCATATTTGCATATTTCTGTATGCGCAGAAACGAAATTATCTTTGGCAATTTTCATGTGAATTTTATATTTTGCAGCGAAACGGAAGAGATTGGCTCTCTCGGGTATTGCATGAATAACTAGCACTGTTCATAAAAGCAGATAGGTATAATGGGGGAATAACTATTCAACTTTCTGGCTTTTGACCTGAGCCAAGCGAGGGTTGAGAGTTCAGTCGGAGTTTGTTATATTTGGTGTGTTCTTTATATTGGCAAATTATGTTTATGCATGTGACAATGTTGTTAGTTCGGACCTATGTTGTTAAAGTATACGTAAAAATAATTGGATGTACCAAATCTTATCTGTGTCTTGTCTGTGCTAGTACGTACATTATAAGGAATTATCCAATACTTTTGCAGTGTTTTGAATTTTCAATTACTTACATAATATGTATATGTGATTAGTTTTAAGCAGAGGGTATAATGAAGATAAATTTTTCTTTTTATCCATCTCGGTAGATTTATAGCTTGTATTTTGTAGTCAAGCATGATGGTACATATGTAGTATAAATGTGACATAGTTTTACATTGCTATCTAGTATCACAAACACTAACGATTAGTGAGCAAGTTATTCGAGGTCGCTTGCGTCTCTGATCGTTACGCGGTTTTTGGAGCGATGGTAAATTCAGCAATTTTAAAGATTTTCTTATTTTTCCTCTTAGTATTATTTATGTAATTTTTTTATCGTATTGAATTCTATCTAGGTGTAGTGATTTCATATTTATTATTATTATTTTAAATTTAAGATAATAATAATTAGTTCTAATTTATGTTGTTTTGAATTGAATTGAATGTAATGTGATTTTCCGATATGGGTCTCAGTAACCTGAAATAAATGAATTTTAATTCAATTTTAAAAATGTGTTTTAATTATTATTTTATTCTGAGTGTCAGCTTTTGTGAGGAATTTAATGCCTGCATTAAATTCCTCACAAAAGTCATGTATACAAGCAACCGGACTCCGGACTAAGGTTGAGCAACTTGTTCAGGAACAAAAAAAGTGTTTTAGATTATTTAAATACAAATAGGTATGTTATAAATATATGTATGAATGGTTTCGAGCTCAATAGAGGCACAAATGATGAAATAGCCCAACCTAAACGAAACAAAAACAACAGTATATGTTTGTATTAGTGATTTGTGTGTGTTTGCAGACCGTACCTCATCAATATTCATCGACGCGACGACGTCAGGTGGATTTATTAACTGGAGTTATAACATTACGCCCTTGGGCGGGAAAGCCAGGGGATAATGTAAAAATACCTTTTTTGTAAAATGGACTTGACATAATACTTGTATGTGAGAAAATGTCCCTTCGAATTAGTACAAAGTTAAGTTATTTGAGGTTTTTTGTAATGAATTTAACTTAAATTAAACTTTTATTGGAAAATGAGCGAAAATAACCACGACCGGCAGGATTCGAACCTGCGTATTTCCGATCACCGTCCGGAACGCCTTAACCAACTAGGCTACGGTCTACTTACTGCCAGGCGCGAAAATCCACACTCATTTCCACACACTTCAGACTAAGCGGCTGATGGTATGTATATATCTTGATGGAAGCCTAAATGCTTCTCCTTTTTATTTGTATGAACATTTATTTAAAATTTTCAACCGACTTACGAAACAACTCAATGCATTCCTTTTAAGTATGATACTCTTTACTCCGCTAAGTAAATTGCTCTTTTTAGGGTTCCGTACCTCAAAAGGAAAAAACGGAACCCTTATAGGATCACTTTGTTGTCCGTCTGTCCATCCGTCCGTCCGTCTGTCAAGACCCTTTTTCTCAGGAACGCGTAGAGGTATGAAGCTGAAATTTATATCAATTACTCAGGTCTACTGTCCCTTGAAGCTGTGAAAAAATCAAACTTCTAAGCCAACGCAATCAAAAGATACAGCCATTTATGCCGCAAATTTTCGACACTTGCAAGGGAATCAAAACCTACAGGGTGCTTCCCGTGAACTCAGAATCTTGAAATTTGGTACGAAGCAACGTCTTATAGCATAGATAAAGGAAAAATTACGAAAACCATAAATTTTTAGTTACATCACAAAATATTTAACCTTGCAGGTTTGTACGGAACCCTCGGTGCGCGAGTCCGACTCGCACTCGGCCGGTTTTTTTTTTATTTATTTTTCTATTAAGTATCATATAAGTTCGACTTTTTACTAACTTGGGCAGTAAGAAATCAAAATAGAAATTGAAACGAAAACAACCTAAGGATTTTGAACGCAAAATAATTCATTTTTTTAAATATACCTGTTGGTAGATTAATTACTGCTTAAAATACTTGCAAGCTACATTCTAATATTTACCTACCCCTCTGTTAAATGGTCTCTAAAACATTACAAAATATGGGGGGCTAGGGGGTTTAGCATCAACTCCATGTTTTCCACCATCAGTTTATCTTTACACGAGTTTAATGATGATGGATGAAGTATTTTATATGTACGTCTAGCAATTTGGCACCTCGAGATTGGAGATATATATTGATTATTAGTAGATTCTTCGCTATTTTTGGCACTTTTTATAGCTAGCATGTTAATAATTTCATAGTGAATTTACCAGAATATACGAGAACATGTGTCTTCAATGGAAGAGCCTGGGCGCCCACCACGATGTATCTGCCCAAGAGAACTCCCTAACGAATTAATTCTGCGGGGGAGTCACGCCCCCAAGCATGAGGAAATACGACTCAAGAAAGAGAAAGTGGATATAACGATGAAAAAAATATCTTCTAACAACATGATCACCAATTTTGATTATCCGAAAATAGTTTCCAATTTTTAAATCTAGATGAAAAACCCAAGACAGTAAACGAAAATGCAAAGTTATTCTGAATAATGATTACCTCTCCGAGTTGCCTGCTCTGATATAGGTCACCCAAATTATCAATATCTTGGAGGGAAAAGGGGAAAAATCCAGACCTACGTGCTGGCAATAACTGAGATTGGAGAGCGCTTGAACGAGATAGTTCAGTAGTTTAGTGGAGAGGATAGCAACTTGATAACAAAGTTACTTTTCAAGGAATGTATGACTCTTCACTATTTTTCAAATATGACAATAATTAGTAACTTAAACGTTGATTAAATATTGAGTTTCGAAACTTTGAATTATTCTGGGTAGATGACGCTTTGGCACATGTGGCTGCAAAAATGTTTCCACCAAAAATGTATTTTTGGTGCCCAATTGCTTAAATAATTAATTTGTTGGAGAAATTGTTTTATTCTAATTGATACTCATAACCTCAGATAGTCAAGTAATTTGATTATTAGTATTAATTACCAGTAGACTATCCAGTAACTATCCCCATACACCGCTCCATCTCCTGGTCACGTCCAAGAAGGCACGTCCCACCACTTACCCGATATAATTATACCTCGGACAGGATCCGGCGCTGGTTAATATTCAATTTTGTACTTTAATACTGATATTTTACGGTCTCATTTCGCTGAATACAAGCTATCAATCTCGAGAAATAGATCAATTAAGACGGAGTTATGGTAATTTTATCTTAGACTTGGGCTAGGCGGCGTCTTTGTTTCATTAATCAATCAATCCATTAAGGCACAGTAGCCTTGCCATAATTTCGTACAAATGTTGTTACTAGACTCAAAAACTAAGAAAGATATAAGTACACAAAAATACCCAAGATTAAAATTTATATATTATTGACTTAATGATTGCTCCAATTATAGATATCTAAACAAGGTCCTTGCTGTTAAACTACGCAATAATGTTAGGACGACTTGACAACTTGGCATTCGATGCCAGAGATTACGACACCATTCTAAAAGGGTCTTTGTTGTATTTGTAAGTAGGGTGTAGATACATGTGTAAGAATATAAATTAGCCTTTCTTGCATCTTATCCTAGTATTTAGACATCAACGAAGCAAATACAATAGCACAATGTCCATAACAAGTATACATCGTGTAGTATACAAGTTTAGTTAACTCGACGTTGGCCAAATTTATGTCAATTGTTGGATATTTCGCTACAAATGAGATTAGCCTCGAATCGTTCTAGCCTCGTCTGGAACTAGGTTACATTCATTTACTAATACAACTACTAATATTTGGTTTGGATCTAAATTAACGAGGCATAAAGAAACATTCATAAGACTATGTAGATTCGATCTGGTTTCTTCATGAAATCCAAGCACGTCTTGCTTGGATTTCGTTTCGCACGTCGAGTTTGGCTTTTGGCTGATATATTTGAGTTTTACACGAACAAAATCTTCATCAAGTTATTACTATTTATTTGAAGTTTAATTCAATTGTTTGAAATAAAGTCCAGCCAAAACCACTTATTTTTTTAAATAAAATAATTATTCACTTTTTTTTGTGGATCTTATGTAAGTACTATTTATTAAGCAAAAAATATAAGTTTATTGTTTGCAAATAAATAACAAGTTCTACAAAAAATCTATACAGGACTAAAATTTATGTCGAACCGGCCAAACGTTTCAAATTGCATACTTTGTTTTTTCAGATAAACTAATAACAGAGGTACTATTTTGTTTTTATCAAATATAAACAATTATTTTATTATAGGCAGATAAAACAACAAATAACTTTTAGAGATAAATAGTAATATATTACTATAACTTTAAGGCATAAATATATTACTATAACTTTACTGATTTAAAATAACTCCTATATAGTATTATATATTTACAGCATGTAGGTCTGTGTATATAATATACCAATCTATCCAACACAAGCCGATCAGTTTTATGGCCAAATAGCTTGTCACATGCAAGATTTCGATTACTTTTTACAATAGCTATAAAAATGTCTGTCAATGTTGTTTGTCCTTTGTAGGGTTTTAACAACAATATTGGAGCTTTCTTGGAAGTTTTATTAAGTCTAGAGGTCAGATAATTGTTCACGATTTGCAATTAATATGCTTGTTAAATATATATAATGCTGTGTATTTTATTTGATATTTTTTCTGTAATGATTGATCACATCGCATTTTATGATTATATTACATTATGTTTGTGATACAGTTTAGTATGCTTTTCTCACTGTTATAGTTATTAGACTGAATTTGACGAGTAAATTAAGCTCATCAAAAACAAACAATTTATATCTAAAATCAGTGTCTAGCTAATTAGGTAAGTTATATTCATATTCATTAATTTTTGTAAAGCCTATTTAGACGTCCAAAAAACTATTATACTATATTCCACATAAGAGAAAAGATCGTATGAATAAAATGTTTCAATTAGTTACCTAAATAATTTAAACTCTGTCCTCCAGATATACAGCAAGGTGACAGTAGTGAAAACTTATTAATAATGCGGCATAATTTACATAATCTTCAATGTAACTTTGCAAAGTTACACTTAAGTCGAGCTTAGCATAAAGTTAGCCTTAACTTAAGATTAAGTTATGCGTAGTAATTGGGTGCCGAATGAAAAACTTTTGACATATTTGTTTTTGTGAATATATAATATCAATACAATTACTTTACGTGCCAGATATAATATAAACTAAAATAAAATGTTCTCTGTTCGTTATGTTTGCTAGTATCATAACATTGTATTGTACAGAGAAAAGAGAAAACGCTGACACTGGTAGCACTTATTTTTTATTTTTCTTTCTTTATTACAATTATTTAGCACTACGCCATTGATTTGTTTGTATTATTAAATGTATTTCTATGTTATCATTAGTGTAAATCGTGAACGGTGCTAATTAAAATTAATGAATTGGAAGTTCAATTTGAATTGATAAAGAGTGTATTAAATAATATTCAGATTCTTTTTATAACAATCATTATGGGAAATCACATTTTATATTACTTATATCAACAAATGATTACCTTAAATTCTATAAAGCGTTTTAAATTCATAACTTTGGAAGCGAATTACACAAATACAAGACTACATATAATCTCAAAATTGTACACAATGAAGTAACCAAATAAGTACATTTGTGGAATACGTTCATTCAGATACATGTTCATTTGATGGAAAAATACACGTCCGTCTGATAATGAACACCTGAACGAAGCCGTCCTAATAAAAAAGATAAACGAATGCAAACACAGGGTGCTCCCGTTTGCAGAGACGCCGTGGACAACGAGACAGTGCTTTAGTGGGTGGTAGGTTTCTCTCAAAAATCTCTCATAGTACACAGATATAAGATACTGACTGTAGCAAAGCCAAAACTTAGTCAAAATTTTGTCTCGCATTCATTCTGCGGATTCAAGACTCTTAGTAATGAGATATATTTTTTGAAGAAAAGGTGTATTTAAAGTCTAAAGCAGGAGTTTTGAAGATTGTACCTATATATTATGTCAGTTAGTTAGTCTTAATATTTTTTGTGTAAATTTCTGTATTATGCTGGTGTTTTTAATAAAATGTATATCTATCTATATGTCTCATCGTTCCTCTTTTACAGTCAGAAATTATTGGAAGTAAAATTCAAATTCAATGTTACATTCATGTTAAGAAAAAGTATTAAACTGCGGTTAACATAAACAATAAATCAATATTATTTGTTGTTAACTCTTCCTCCCTAAAATATTTATCTCTCTAATGAGCGTTTCTTTAGCGACTGGTATCTTTAGAACCTTAGTGAAATATTATTTGCTCTTTTTTTTCTTCAAACAATGTGAGTTTATCAACTGTTAGAGAGGTATACTGTAATCCAAGCAGCTGAACGGTTCCTGTTGAATTATTACATAAACCCGGCCAAGTGTGAATATCGAATGATGTTTAAAGCCTGATTGGGTGAATTTTTGAGCAAAATTCGCGCCATTTTGCTCTTATGTTCTTTTCAAAGGTTAATTATGTAGTACGATCGAATTCGATATAAAATTTACTTTCCTAAAAAACAAATTTCTGACCACTAATATTTTTTTTTAAATTACACAATTAATAACCAAAATATAAACTATTGCAAAAATACAAAAATGACTTAAAAATACAGAAAACTTATACAAAACAGATATTTACAAAAAGTTCAGCACACCGTCCATGTTGTCGCTGTGCGGCAAGGAACCCAGGATGCTGGCAGTATTTCCTCTTTGAATGCAAAGACTCAAACGTTGAGAAAAATAGCTGCCAGCCCTGAGATCTCCTGTGGCAAGGACCAAACGCTTGCTAACCTGTTTCACAAATAATTTTGTGTCCGGAGACCACGGGCCCAACGTCTCAACAGATAGCGCAAAAAAATCATAATTTGCGCTAATCTGCGAGTATTTTCGTTGTTTCCCGAGTTGGGCCTGTAGTGCTGCAGCCCCGACGCTACGAGCGGTGGCACTGACGTGAGACGGCGCTAAGGTGTCTACACACGTGACGTCCCAGACCAAAGGACGGCCGAGACACCACGGTACTAAAGTAGCGCCGTCTGGCCTCTTGCCGTCATCACGTGAGAGCCCACTCGGCTCAAGCACCGAAGGCATGCCAGCGGTGGAGAGTGCCCGCCTGACTAAATCATTGAGCACCCAGTGACGATAAAGTCGGCCAGCACTCTTCACACAGGCCAACCCGTGGCGTCCGGACATGTCCACGTTCTGGCCGCACGGACATCGATGAGGCTCACACAATTTTGCACCCACACGCAAACCCACAGCTACGCGCAAGCTTTCCGGATCAAGTACGGTGGCGAGGTTGTCAGATGGCAGTGCGTGAAGCCAGTAGCCTGACTCAGCTTGCGATACTGCAAGGAGACGCGCTCGGTCGGTATCGTCTGGGGATTGGTCTAACAGTGCTGAAAAGGTTATTTTAAGAAGAGGGCTATCCCAGGACCGTTGGATCCCTAATTCAGTGGGGAGATCCGTATTTTGAAATGAAGCACTCCAAGCTTCCAAGGCTTCCGCCTGGCATGCAACCCGAACATCAGTGATAGAAAGTATTTTTCCGATGAGGGTTTGCGTGCCGTAGCTAGAAGCCAAAAAAGCTGGAAGTGCCACACTTGATGTTGTACGGATTCCCAGACCACCGAAACTGATGGGTAGTGTTGCCTGAGCCCAAGAACGATCGTCAAAAATTAAATTTAGAATTTTGGTACATGTTTTTCTTAAAGCCAAGTCTACAAGGTCCAGCAATGAAGGAAAAAACCACACCGGGCAACATCTCAGAAGATAAGTGAACTTCGGGGTAAATAAACAGAGTCTCAGTATGTATATTGCCATGTGTGGTTTTATCTTAAAAAGTTTATTTGAATTTTGCTCAAAATTTTCAATTTTTGAATGCACAATAGATGGAATTGCATCCGGAAATATTGGAGCGCCTAACATTATCAGAGAAGATTTAGATTGAACGGATATGCCAAAACATATTGAATTAAATTTTTCTAAAATTGAAAGCCGAAACGGGTCTGAAATACGATCGGGGAAGAAAATTTCACATTTGCTATAATTTAGAGATAGACCAACACTTTTAAATTGTTGGACTATTTTTTGTAGATCATTCAATACTACCGAAGCATCTCCACCTAAAGAGCCATCGTCTAAATACCAAGAATTAAATTTTGAATTTAGTCCAGAAATTATCTTATTTATCCCTAAAGAAAATATAGCAGGACCGAGCGGGTCTCCCTGCTGGCACCCTACACAAGAAGATATTTCTTTGTCTCCGTATATGAGCTTGGTAGGGGCACCGTAGCACTGCCACATGTAATGGTATATTTCTGGTGTTATGGACTTAATTTCATTTAAAATGGTACCCCTATCCAGACTATTGAAAGCGTTCCTAACATCGATCTTTAGAAATACATCATAGTTATTATCGGACTGAAGAAAAGTGCGCGCAGCATGTACGGCTGCCTCACAGCCAGCTTTCACTGCGTAGCCCAGTTGGTGCGGCTGGAAAATATTATTTAATTTATTAGTTAACTTTTGACTGCAAAGTTTGGAAGTAAGACGCCTTAAAGTATTGCCAACTGCTATGGGACGAACACCACCATCTTTTTTATTTAAAGCAACTAAGTTTGCGCCATACAAAATTGGAACTACTTCCTCAGCGACTTGGCCCTTTAGCATCAAATTTACCAAGGCAGTGAGATTTCTTATTAGGGATTTAGCTGAGTCTCCGATGAAAGGGTTGACAAGATCTTTTAGGTGCTGAGGAGTAATTCCATCCAAACCCCCGGCAGATCCATTTGGAAAAGCTTTGATCGCATTAAACACGCTTTCCTCATCGACTTCAAGAGGGATCTCTGCCGAGGGTGAAGATGGAAATTGAGTGGAGCCTGACTGTGGTGGGTGCTTTTCACAAAGGGCATTGTAAGTATCATTAGAGTTTGTGGCCAAAGTGTCATTAGAGAATAAAAGTTTTGCAGCGCCTCTGATATTCCCGTCTGACACTTTGTCTTCAATATGTTTAAAAGAGCTTTTGGGAGCGTGCACCATTGCAGTGTGAGATGGTAAATACTGCCGTGATGTGTTTGATTTTATTGCAGATGTTAATGATCGTTGTTTTGATTCCTTGGCAATGTGTAAGGTGTAATAGGTAAAGGTTAGCAAATTTTCCCAAGCAGCTAAGTTGTTTTCTGCCACGACTTTTGCAACACAATCTGCTAAACTTTGTGCTACTGTAGCACGAGCACCTTTTGGAATTCTTTTCACAATTTTTAGCGACCCTTTGCATTGTGAGAGCCTCGTCGACAAAGGTAAGTTACTCGATGCTGTATCTGTGGGCTGAGGGCTCGTAGATGGTAAATCTGTAAAGGTTTCGTAAGTCCTGGGGATATGGCGACGGCTACAATGTATTTTTAGTCCGCGTTGGCCCTTATAAAGCCGCCTGTCGCCACAAATAATGCACTCGAGTAACTCGCCTTGAGATGAAGAGGACGGTGTGCGAAGTTGATCCCCCATAAAGCTATACTAAAAGAAAAACATAATAATATATACAATAAACACTGAAAAGTTTTTGTTATGACAGCAATTGACGGCAGCGTGTAGTCCTGGTTGTCATTCGTGTTTTGGAGCATGCGTAATCGCTTTGTGCAATGCGCACAAGAATAAAAACTCTATGCCACGGCTTGGTGCCATGATAACTTGGTGCTGATTGTCAATAATGACTATTTCGAAATCAAATATGTAAACAAACAATAAATCTTCAGGAAACAGCTGTATCAAAGGCAATACTGCCAAAATAAATAAAGCCACCTTTGCAGCCACCAAACACGAAAGTAATACTGTTAAATTTGAATTGGTATACGTCTCACGAATAATTTTAAAATAATTTTAAAATTATTTTTGGAGGAAACATGTATGACATCGACATGACATCCAATCACTAAAATAAAAAAAAATAAAAAATCTAATCTTATATGTATATAATAATTAAAAGCGATTAATGCGATTTTATCTATGTAGTAAAACATATTGTGAGCCCAGTCTGTTTTATGTATTAATATTATGTTTTCATTCTTAACATTTATTTCTATGTTATCATTAGTGTAATCGTGAACGGTGCTAATTAGAATAAATGAATTTGAATTTAATTTCGATAAACGGTAGCATGGTGCTAAGAAACCTTTGTTTTCTAAAAGTCGGTTACCAGTTTCTTAAAGACTAATAAATCAAAAAAGATGTCGGTTCTCATCAGTATTTTAATTGAATCTTGTATAAAATCATTACAAAAAATATATTAAAGCTTGTGAAAATATTTTTTTTTACAATGTTAGTTAAATAAAAACAAAAAATCAGACAATAATCCTACTAGCCCTAATTTAATTAATTAGGAGCTAAATCAACGAAGATTTCAAACTCAGTTTTCAAAGTAAATACTTATCGTTCCAAAAAAATTATTAAAAATATTCAGTTCGCAACAGAATCTGCGTGTTAATTAAAACTTTCAGATTGTGTGCGAAAAATAAACAGAGAATAATTGAAACTGAAAATACTGTTTCACACCGTTCCAATTCTGGCGAAGTATGGAAAAAGAAGCTCTACCAAGTACACTTCTAGATCCGATTTTATATCGAATAAACATGAGCAAAATACGTATCTATATTTTTTTAACACTGTCGTGTTTTTCTAACACAATGACTGAAAACAACAGAAACAGAAAAAGATTTGTACAAGCTCATATATAAGACATTGACAAAAAATGATGTTCAATTTGGGCTGACGAAATAACTCTCAATCTGAAATTACATCTAAGCCCTAATTCCACTTTCAAAGCTAAAATATCAGATCATTTTCTCTAAACAAATCTAAATTTTTCATTCGCCCTCACCACGACCCACCCGTCTGAGCAATAACACTAAAAATCGTAATGTTACGAGTAGATTGCTCGATGTCAATCTAATATTTACGCTGTAAGGGTATTTGAGCGCGCAATGGATAGCATGTCCAGGGAATCGTCTTGAGGATCTCATCATATTACCGGCTGTAAACGGGTTAGAGACGGCCTCATGCGAGATACGAAAATATTCTTTCAAGAAAACTTTACGCTTTTCCGAAGAAAACTTGAGATTTTCGTGTAATGTAAACGAGTGTTTATTATAGTTGAGGTTTCAAATTATCATCTTGTATATTTTGTGAAGAAAATTGTGGTAAAAAATATATTTTCAGCACAAATTGTAAAAAAAGGTTGAGTTTTTAGATATTGAAGCGTAAAGATAAAAGGGGTAGAATTTTGACTCGAAGTTGTTGTCTTGTTTGAACTTCTTGTTGGGAGCTTTATTTGTTTACTCATTTTATTTTTCCAGTTTTTTGCGTACAGTTAGTTCAATAGGTACGTTTTTCAGCCTGGAGGCCAGTTTTGCATATCCAGATGGAATTAATACTTATTTTACCGATAGGCTGAACATAAAACGAACGAATTTCTTCGATTTGAAAATTGGTGTTTATGTTGAAATAACAAATACTGTGTCTTTCAGGAAGATGCTACATTATAAACACTTGTATCTTTGTAACTATTGCAAAGAACGCTTCTATCTGGCATGACTCAGTCCCGGCCCTAGGGGTGTCGATTCTGTGAAATTGTCGACGTTTATTGACACTCGAGTCAATGTTTATTGTGCCGGCGCTGATGGACAGCCCTGAATGAAATAGGACGCGCATTATTTGTTGAATTAAAACTTTATTGCCTTTATTTTATTAAAGCGTTGATAAGGATGGAGAATTATTTGTGTTGGAGACAGAAATTATGTCTTTTGCTTATATTTTCCATAAGAAAGTGACTGACAATAGTGTCGAAATCAAAACATAGTAATAACTTAATAAGTGCTTGAAATCTGCAAAAGATCAAACTGGAAAAAGTGGATACATGATTGCATCTAAATGAGACAATTTTACTTTTCTAACCTTGGATCACATTGTTTGATAGTGTTTTTGACAAGAAACAAAGAAAAAGAAAAAAACTTGTTTGTACAGTTTCGAATAGTATCTATTCTCACCATAATTTAGTCAATAAGCCTAAAATACGAAGTCTGAAATATTTTTAGTGTAAGAAATAAATACAACAAGCCTACTGATGAGAATTGTTTGGGTCGACGATGGCGGAATACAAAATATTACATCGGTCTTACATGGATTACCTACCTTCCATAGATTTCGTTTCACCTTTTTAAGAGGTCAAAATATACCAATAGAAATATGAAATTGTGCATTAAATTCGATTCTTGTAAGTGTTTATCAAGCAAGCGGTAAATAATATACTCAAATATACATATTTTATTAAGAATATTGTATTAAGCTATCTTAAAGTTACTAAGCTACATATCAAAAGAAAATAACGTTATCTAAAATTGAGAGTAATTTGTTAAAATTGTTGAATTATGAGGTATTTTAAACCATACATACATATATCTAGCTTCGATTGCTTGTTTGTTCTATAAAATGAAAATTGTAATTTTATTTGTGCAGTAACACTTGCGGTACCATTTAGTAATGTTATAGTACTCGTATCTAGTATAGTAAATGTATGGTATCTATTATAAGTAATCTGTGTTACCAGCAAGCGTTGCTTATTCCCACCCGTCGGGAGACGTTGTTGGCCATGATAGGGATTATTGTTTGTATGTTTGTTGCCACTTTATGTTAGATATGGTGATAACTCGGGACTCCGGGAAGAATATCGATGCTGCTAAAGGATAGTAACACTTTATATTTTGACTTTGGGTAAGTTATTACAATTGGAGTTTCGTTTTTTAATGAGGAGTAATGTATCTTTTTTTCTAATTTAACTTTTTCAATTGCAATAAAGTTGCGAGATTGTCTCACAGCTAGTTCTGAGTGTTTATTCAAATTCAACGAGTGCTCCGTTAATGTAAACTTTTTATGAAATTAATGCTTAGTTGCTGTTCAGTTAGAAATCATTTAACAGAAGTAAATTATTAATTTCAAACGTTTAATTTTAAGCAAATTTAATCAATTGAACCAATATTTTTTACATAACAACTCGTATTTTACTATTACGAACGATTGAACATTTTCAGACCTCACACACACACTAGCACTTCTAGCCAAAAAGTAAGTAAGTTGGTAAGAGAGTGACCAACTCTGGTGTCAGAATTTTCGGACCACTATGAGGGCATCTAGCTAACTCTATTGTTAAAGTAAAACTTTCCCGTAACTTCAGTCAGTGTATACAACCCACATGACCAATGAACGTGTATTAAATCAAATCATTTATTCACCTTAACAGCATCACACTGTACAGGGCAAATAAAATTTACATTTTGTCTCTTAAAATTACATTACACTAACTTAATTCTACTCCGGTATTATTTGGATACAGTATTATATAAACCACAGTATTATATGTATACTGATACATACATGGACTTGTACAAGCTATCAGTTCGACAGTCAGTGATGTCTCGCTACAACATGAGGCCGCCAACAATGTACCGACGTGATCGCATCACAATGGCTGTTGTGCGAGTGACAGACCTCTGGAACGGACTGGAAGGTTCTAGATCATAGGCTTGATGATAGGTATAGTGTAGGTGGTTGTTAGGATACAGGGTAATGTGAGTACGGTGACATAATAATAGATAGTTTTTTTAGTATTAGTTTCCTAGGTTTTAGTTGTTAGTTTGTATTTAGTTAGATGGCTTTTTAATCTAAATAAGTTTAGTAGTAAGTTTTTATTGTATGTATGAGCTGTTATTATTTTTTAGTTAATTTTATTTATATACATAAATAATAGATAAATCAAAAAAATATAGAGTAATAAAATTTTAATCTTTTTTACCTAAATTTAAAATGAAACCTTTATTACAAATCGATTGTAAAATGGATAAGGTTAAGTAAGTTACTTTTCACAAATAACAACAACCTTTATTTATTTATTCTATAATATAAACAATAAGAGCTTTAATATACATACACAAAGAGGCTCGGAACGTAGTTTGTAAAATCTTGACACCAGAGTTGGCCACTCGCACACGATAACAAGAAGACCGTATGATTTCCCATTCCTATACTCCAAGGCACTCAGTTCACCAACTAAGCTCGTACAAATTGAAACATGAACACGACAGAGTAACGCCGCCATTTGCATTTTAAGCAAATTACCTAGTTTAATGGTACACTTACAAACTCACGCCGGACTTACATGGAGCAGAGAAAGTGGCGGATATGGTACTTCAGCTAACTTTTTGTGCTTTTAACTAGAATGGGTTTGCACTTTGCACTTGTTTGCCTGATAGTAAGCAAAGGCTAGGCCTAAGATGGAGCGTGCTTACCCGATAAGAACCGATTCACTCTCGCTTTGAAGTTCACAAATTTTGATATTTAGTAGATTTTAATTAAGATAATTTAAACTTTAGTTATATTCCAACGTGTGGTTGTCCCCATTTTATAGGCAATTAAACATACCTAAGTATGCTGAGATATTTCATTAGGTAAGTACCTTCACCAAGGACTAATTTGGTAGCAAAAAACATTGTTAGTCAAAAAATAATGTATTTCAAAAAACGTTATGAAATTACTTATGTTTGAATATATTTAAAGAGTTAATATCTATTGAAAGCACTTTTCTTTAATAAGACAAGAATTGTATAAGTTATGCAGCATATCTTTGCCTTCTCCGAACCTACTTCCTTCATCAAGTATCGCCTGACGGTCTGCATTTTGCGTTAAATTACCGCTCGCAGTCCGCACCATGACGTTTATTATCGCCAACAACATTCAGAGACCCATCATTATCATAATATTGGTTTACTAGTGGTGGTAAGCGATGTTACCTACATGTAATCAGAAATTCGTTCTGGTTACCCAGAGGTTCTCAAATAGAGGCCTGAAAATGTGGCAAATGGTTCCAGTTAGGATGGTACGGCAGTGTTTGCTTCGCATTCGACTCGACGGAGCTACTTAAAGGGTAAGACTTATCTTAAAACTAAATCTGATTGAGCCCAGCCAATTTGTGAATACTTAAAGAACCATTTCAAACGAGTACACAAGGAAATATTTGGAAATGAGTAAAAATAATGACGACCGGCAGAAAGTTAGATGCTTTGTTGTAAGCTCCATATGAAAGAAATAAAACTTTTGTAAATTATTTATTAAAACAACCAGCAATAAACCTCGCAATTTTACTCGTTAACATGATATTTTATCCTCGTAACGCCGCGTAGCACAGCTACGAGACGTGTCTCTACGTAGCAGCTACGATATCGTAAGTGCTACGTATATGTGTATAGTGAATGTTTTCAATAGGTTGCCGCGCGGCGGTGGCTGCGGCGGCTGCGGACCGGTGTCCAGCGGGCAGTGGTCTGTGCGCGAGTGTTGCGACCGACCACATACCCGGACTAATTCAAGTTATGAGGTGAAAGCGAGTTTATAGGCAGATAGGGGTGAAAAGTTTTGCTCTATTCATTTATTTCGGTTCTTAGTTGCTAAACAGTAGTTTTCAAGTGTCATCATGTTTGTTTGGAAAATTGTCAGAAAATTTAATGATAGTTGTGACTAGTGTGACTAGTGTGAATTTAATGTTGAAATTTTAAACTCGAGATAGGTACTCATTTCAACAGCATCATTGGAATTATTATATCTTACAGAGATGATTTTTTATTGTGTATTTTTATCCATACATCTCCTATGCCTTGTACCACACAGCCACAAGAAAGCACACAAACAAAGGCCGCAGTACGCCGCATGTCGACGCGTTGTATGAGTTAGGTTCGAGGCGAGTGTACTCACTGCCTACGTATATCTACGAACCTCTTTAATAAATGTACAACATCTGCTGGTGCCTCTTAGATAAAACTGTAAGTACATAACATAACTGATGTTATTTCGTTTTGGAAAATGTGCTATGGGTGAGACGTCTAAAATATCTATATTGTAAACAACACAAAAATCTAAAATTTTATTTTTAATTTTGCCATCTCTTTACTGAGATAAAAATGTTTTAATGTATAGCCCAAATAAATGATTAAAAACACTAATAAAGTTCATTTAAATTCAGAGAGCAAACATCGCTTTTCAAAAATATGTTTCTATATCCAACCTGGATATATACATACTTTGGATGAGGTCTGCACAAGATCGACGCAGATGGCACATGCAAAGGGAGGCCTATACCCAGCAGTGGGATTCCAAGGACTGTGGATGATGATAATCTAGAAACAGGACGTACTATAAACAAAACCAATGTATTCATCAAACCAATTAATTCATTTATCCCCTTACTATATTATTATACTGAATCATACAATACACAAACAAACTCATAATATCTAATCACCAAGACATACCCTATACATGTATATCAAACATCGAAGTCACATAAGGCATAAACCCCCAGGCTCTAAGCTCGTTGCCAAAACCCACTATCGTTTTTCATCACAACATTAGTTTCAGTAACACATATTGTCGCGTTGCTTAAATTATTTACAACTGAAATTAAGTTTACCGCACAAACAGAAACGTAAGTCGTGCTAATTGAGATGTTGCATTACACATCCCGGCCGCATGGCACAGTGGAAGTTAGAGACAGTATCTTAGCTTTCAAAATGTTATGTTTGGCCGTTATTGAGATATAAAAATGAGCGAGACAAAAACTAAAGCATTTTATAAATGTCAATTCATATTTAGTAATAAATACGCGTGGCGATGATTTAGACACATGAAACATACCAATGTGAAAATTAATGTATTTGTTAATAACAGTCATTTTTGTTCAGAGTTTTTGGATCCTATAGTCTGTTTTGGCCGTCAAATAAATATTGAGTAATTGTTCTAACAAAACTAAGTCGGATTATGTTATCCTTACCTAATTGTTATACTCACAGTATCAATATTTTTTGAGGTCTGACGTCTGAGGCTTGTTGCATTGTAATTTGTACCACATGTAAAACTAATGAAACTCTGGTACTGTGTTCCACGGCTGCGGAACGGGACGCCTTCATGCCGTAATGAACAATTTGCATAATTATTATTTCCAGCAGAATAGTGTTAGTGCTTAATTATAACATGTTGTACTTGTAACGTTTCGGAGAGAGAATACCTACTTGTAGTAGGGAGATAACAGAGCATGGAGGCTGTGCGGGTAAATTGGTAAGAAAAATATGGTACTATTTTTTTTAAATTAAAAGATAGTAAATGTATCCAATTACTATCATACTTTTTATGTATGTGTATTTGATTAACCAACTATATTAGTAACACATCCTTTGTTAAATATGTATTAAAGATTGCAGACAATTATATTCAGCTGAAAATTTATATTACTGTTTACAAAATTATATAAAATTGTTCCATAAGACATTTACAATATACCATACATCAGGTACATACATAATTTGAATAATTATAGGTTTTGTATGAAAATTGCTTCAATTTACGCAATCAAACACACATCCTAAAACACTATAAACAATTTCTATGTTAATATTAATAACACCTTGCTTCCACACTAGTATAAACACACATTCTTTTCTTTCCATTTCCTCTAAGCCTGCTATATAGCATGTTATTTTATATAGCATGTTGTGTCGTGTTATTTCAGAATGCTAGAAAATTATATTTGCCTGCTTATTTGTGGTGGCACGGCATTACATTCTACAGTTGAAACAGAGGTATTATGTACTAGTATTGTAATAACAGTTACTTTGTTGTTTAATGTCCTTAGTTTGCTGACAAATTAGATTATTTCATGTTTATTTCTATGCTGGAAATTGGATTGCTCAGTTCTAGGTTAGGTCGGTTTTTATATAAGAAAAAGTATCGGGGAATGTAACTTTTTTCATCATCTTATCATGTAGATATAGTCAAGTAAAAGTCCACAAGACCCAAAAAATACATTACTGCATTTTTTTTTCAATATGGCGGAAGATAAAAGTAATGATTAACATTTCACTCTATGCACGCAAATAATTTCAGCCCAAAACACCTCAAAGCTGATTCAGTTACCCGTCTTACGTGAAGCGATTACCGGATTATATCCGGATGCAGCCGTCTGTAACCGGTTATTACCGGTATACATGTACCGGTTATATAACCGGTTATTGTGTAACGGGTTATAACTAGTGTAACTGAATAACAGACTAAGAGAAAAGCAGTGAGTTGGATATTTCGTAGTAGTTTTGTGCAGTAGGTAAATATGATTATTGTAAGCCAAATATGCTGCTACTCGTACAGGTTTTTCATTGACTTTGCAGATTTTTAAGTCAAACGCCTAAGAAGATTGTCTGGTTTAAGTTTTTTAATGAGTCAGGATGGCGAATGAAATTGTTGTTACGTTAGACTTTTTAAACAAGATGGCTTTCGTAGTAGCATTTGTTGTCCGTCACCATTTTGGCGACTGCTAATGCAACTCTGCTTATTTATTACCTATGGAACAGAGCTAGGTTGGATATAAAAAATAAAAATAATTATAATGGAAGAAAATTAGCGACATGACTGTATTAATAAACATGTTTCTTTTGTTAAGTTGTATGTATGTGGTTATACTCACGGCTGTTCCACAGAGCAGAGCGAGCAGCAGCGAAGCACGCGCCATCTTGTCACTCCGTCGCCATGACATGGTGCCTGGCTACGGCATCTTATCTGAAACAATACAAGATAACATTAATTATCAAAATCTAAATCAACTTACTAACAAACTTGCGTTTAATAGTTAATATTTTAAGGAATGTCTCAAAATATTCAAAATGCGTTTTTGACTGAAGTGTCACCGACGTCTTAGCTATGATCAGTTTGACTAAACATTTTATTATCATCAAGGTCAGTAGTGATGGCTTAGTGGGATTGTAAAACGAAGACATAAATTTAAAAGTAGCTTGAAAATTCTCAACACCATAGTATAATACTGTGATTAAAATTTACTTTTTTGTGGTTAAACCAAGCTAATTTTTGACTCTTAGAATATTTGATAGATATTTAGTAATTAAAGTATTATTAGCTACCCAGCCCCATGTACCAGGGTACCGGGTACAGGGTATAAAGCCTGTACAGTACACTCACTTATTCAGCGGGAGCTAGCTACGAGCCGATGTCGCGTCGCAGCCGACAATAAATATAAACTTTCCTGAACACAACACTCTACAGGGGTATGGGATATTTGTTGGGAAGTTATTTATTGCATGAGTTTGAGATAAAAGGCTTGGGCCTGCGTTTACATCTTTAAGTGCATTTAGCAACAAAATTAACTCGTACAAATAGCTGAATGTGTTTAGGAATCGCTGTACAAGCGGACGTTGGCGTATAGTGTGTCATTTAGTTGTTTTACAATATCTGCTAATATATATTCACAGCATTTGTAGAAACAGTTTTTAAATATAAACGAACTGAACTCTTGCAAATGGTAAGAAGTACTCGCCATATGAGCCTCGTAATATAATAAGATAACATATCGTTACCTTTGCTATATGTGTTTAAAAAGATAAAGGTTACGTCGCAAACAGAGATAGAACAAAACTTTGATAAACGGTCCTGTCTACTTGAGAATGGCATATGGATTAATAAATAAAATATTGTAATAAATATTGGATAGCTCTGTATTGTAGTAGAAGGCACAGTCCTGTTCAATCCATACATTTGGAGGCAATAAAATATTACGCCCTTCTAACCTAGTTTCACTGACAGTGGGAGGACTTTTACATGCCACGATATAACGTACAATATGTGCTTATTTCTGGTGGCAGTAATGTCATACTTTTACTAGTATGTACTGAATTGTGCTTATTTACAAGTCATATTTTGAAATCGCTTGACGCTAAATAAAACGTATGTAAATATAAAGATTTCATGTTATTAATAAATATTAATTAGTAGAGATATTAATCTAAGTTTCGTGTTTTTTTATATACGAATGTAGCTTACGAACATACCTTTACTTATTTGCTGGTAATTATTTAATAATAATTATAAGTTAATTATTTTTTAGGTTTTTTTTAATTGGAGTTAAATGAAATAAAATATGGATATTTACCAAATGTATTTCACCGCCTCCTATATATCTCTCTAAACAAAAACAGCTGATAAAACACTTCCTTCGTATTAGAAGAAACTGTTATTTTTAATTACGTATAATCGTATCGTGACGTATAAATCCAACCCCATAACAACTCGTATATGGGACAGATATTCGCACATTCGAAAATACGCTGAGTTGACATCACGACAGGAAAAATTAGGGTCTGCGGCCTCAGGCCTTATTTTCCGGCCTTATTCCTTATTTATTATATTAAATCTCCCGACCATGGGACGAGATAACTCAATAATATTCAGGATAGTGTGCGGATACAGTGCAGGCGCTGAGAAATGGCACTCTGGAAGATTTAAAAACTAGATGACGTATCTTCTTCTTCTTACCAAATGAGTGCGGCCAACTTTGGTGTCGAGACTTTATCAAGCCGCCCTAAGGGCCTCAGACTTGGCTTAACGACTTCTGTATTATGACAAACAGCCGGGGCCTACAAATTAACGTGTCATCCGACCCATGGAAGCGCCCAAAAATACATTTTTTTAATCCTTGATATACTTAAGTACATATGTAATGTAAGTGGCATTATTATTGGCAAATCTTGTTTCAGCCAATTTTCTTCGACAGTCGCTATGTGAACGGATATGAAACGACGTACTTTTCTACAAGTTTTGTTGCCAAAGGAAAATTCGATTTTCTTGATGTATAGCAATAATGGAGAATACTGCGACTAGACTCTGCCAGAGTCAACAAATGGAAACTAAAACTCAAGATAAGTTTTTAAAGAACAAAAATAAGAATTATTATAAACTTACGGACGTAAATTTCGCCTTCTAATACCAACAGTTACTGCTAAGGTATATTATATTATGGTGAGTTTCATTTTGAAAGAAAATCTATTTTCAGGTGTTTTATTTAGCAAATATAAACAAGATTAATTTATCATAACAATTTTTTTTTCTATTGCAATATAATTCCAATTTTAAAAAGTAGTTTAACAAGTATCACTGAATAACTTAAATCAAATTAGTTCTAAATAAAAATTATAGCACAAAATAGTAAAAATTAGCAAAGAGAGAATCACAATAGCAATGTTCATTTTAACCGAATCACGTACAAATTCAAATACGTTTTGCGAATCACTAACTAGGTAACTACAGGAAAAGCTAATAGAGAATGCTCCGTTATCAGTTTACTAGTTATGTTTTACGGATTTACTTGGTGATTGGCTAAAAATGTGTATGTTTTAATCCTTCATAAATGCATTTGTTTTTTTTTTCTAAAAATTAAGAACAAAATCTATTCTGTGAATTGGGTATTAGTTATTGTTTAGTGTAATTTTTTTGTTGGGAAAGCATTGCCTAAATAATTAAAAAAAAGATAAGTTCGGGTTGAAAAATAAAATAAGATAAAATTAAACAGTTAAAAGAAAAATGAGAGGGAATGTAGTCAGTCACATAGTTCAAAACAACAAATGAATGCTCCATACATAGATTAACAAACATTCCCTATTTATTCTAGTTAAACCACTGCAATAGTCAAACTAAAAGCTTTTAGTTTTACACAGTTACAGCATTACTTTATCTATGTGTGTTTAAGATAACCCTGACAGGGGGAGTGTGTTTACCATCATTAAAAATAAGCAGGTTTTTAACAACGAGGATTTTAAATACATTCTGCTTCTTATCGAATGAGAGTGGCCAACTTTGGTGTCAAGAGTTAATCAAGCCTTCCTAAGGCTCATACACATGATTTCATATGTGTGATCTGATAAATAATTGTTTTTTTATATATCCTATTTTAGTGACTCATTGTTTGATTCATTTATTTAAAAAAAAACACCAATGGAGCACTATTTTTTTTAAATAATGAAAATATGTCACTGTGTTCAACATATTAAACATAAACATAAACATATTTATTGCAAAAACTTTACATTGTACATAGAAATTAAGGCTCTGCCTTCTGCTTTAGTTAACAACTGTGTTGCAGAAGGCAAGGTCTTCCAGTGGAACATTACTTAGATGTTTTACAATATATATGTACTTTGCTATTAATATATTATAATTAACCTTAAAAAAGTTAAAACAACATTCAAAAGTTCGTATTTTTCAAGGTTTGTATATTGCCCATGTTTGTGAAATACAGTTGTTGTGTATTATGTATGTGTGTATGTATGTATGTATAATAATGTATACGTGTGTGTGTGTGTATGTGTGTATGCGTACGTGCGTGCGTGGGATTATGAATGCTTGGATGATTGCTTACTCGATATGTTACATTATATATTTTTGAAACAATTTTTCACTGAGTTGAATAAATATCTAAGCCAACATAAATAAATTAGCAATAAAAAAAATACACATTCTAATCTCAAACCTCTTTTCTGGAACTACGAGTAAAAAGCGGTCTCAAACGATATATGAATATGATATAATAGGAGAAACCACGAAAGCCTCTCACCATATTACGTGCAATAAAATATTTATTTATTGGAAATTTTCCTCGGTCCCCGTGAATAAATAAGTCCGTTTTGTCCGGATATCCGGCCGATCGCTACAATGGTATCGATTCTTACTTAACCGAAACAAGTTTTTAACAACTACTAATCCCTCATACGGTATTCCGGCCAGATTCAATACGCGGGACCTTCTAAAGCCCCTCAGTAGGGAGGTGAGTCCGGCTTAAATTGGTATCCGGTTCAATTACTAACTAACAATAATGTTACAAATAAAACAACTTCGGCCCAATAAAAGGAATATTTAATAATCTATTGAAAAATAAATTAACAAACATTATATTTCAAGATATTTCAAACAGAGCCATCTAGCCCCATATTAAGTCAAACGCTTACAATTTACGAGTACGCTTGTGTCAAATCTACTAGATAAAGGATATCATAATGTCTACATACTTTTCTTTTGTCAACAGAATAATAAAAATAAAACACGATATTGAATAAAATTTTGCTGTACATTACATTTTTCTAAATCAATAAATAACTACGGCTTCACCCACGTTGTTTAGGGATATAAAATATATATGAGTATGATGTGACTTTCTGGATCAGTGAAAATTGGAACAGACAAGCCAAAATACACACATTGTAATACAATAGTCAGATAAAGTGCAAAACAATTAACTCCCACTCATTGTTTCCGGTCAACAGTCCATCCGGCCAAACTTCACCAAACCGATTACTGAAGGACTTGACACTAAGTTGCGGAACAATCTCTAAGTTGCCCCAACTTGGCCCGAGTTGGGGCAAGTTGGGGCCGGAGAGCTACATTCCCACACTGATATGCTAATCATTACGTTTGATACTATTTACCGAACGCTTTTTCAATTTACGGTGAGAACTGGACTTTTCAGAGTTCCTTTTTTTGGTATTTTTAACAATACACTGCTCTCATTGTATCTCTAGATGGTAAACTGTGATCAATTTATTGCATTGAAAGATAACATATTTTTTTTAGATTTACCGAAAGTTTAGGTGAAACATTGTTTAGAATCTTACTCGTTTGAAAATCTAAACTCATAAACTACCTTCTACTAAAATTTTAAACTAATGCTAAAATTAGAAATGTGATTACCAAAATACTACCCTTACTCAATAAATAAGTCCACAAACTCCGATAAAACCAACGATAATTAGTTCGCGATAAGCATTATCGATGATAAATTATCACAATTTTCGTCCAATGACAGGGCTTTTAAACTAACGATACTGCCTGTTAATGGGCTTTATTTCAACAAATACCAGGAAATAATTAATGGCCGCTAAAATTATGAGCATCGGTAAATAATTTCAGCGTATTAGATTTTAATATGTGTTGTTGTAATTGATGTGTCGATTATTATTATGTAATTAATTAGTTATTGAACATGTCAAATGTCGTCGGTGTATAGTGGCCTCAAGCGTAAGGATATATAGCAAAAATATTAAACTACATAAGTATATACACACAAACTTTGGTCTAGATTTGTATACCATTATCTTCTATATCATCACATTGTATCCAGAGTTAATTGTTATTTTGCACAGCTTATGACTAGATGGAACAATAATATTTGTAAGGAAGAAATTGAGCCCTGAGCACTCTTGGATTAAAAATCTATATACATAAGACTCCGATAAAACTTACAACCATAACATTTTGCCCCTAAAATAGCGATCAATGACCTTATATTTATGCCAAGTAGGTAGTCTGTATCATGGCCAATTTTTCCACGCTATCGATTCGCCAATAAAATATTCACAGGGTGATGAAGGGAGGCGGGGGCGGGGGTAAAACCGCACGTTACGATCGCATGTTAGTTTTACCAATCCCGACTGTTTATCTACAATAAAAAAGTATATGGGGTGCCTCGCCGAGGACGGTCTCGGACGAAGCAGCGTTTTGTATACTAGTATAAAAGCATTATCACTACTTAGTATTATTTATTTATTTATTTACTTTATTTACACAAAAATCCTTAGACTAGTATACATCATTTGTACGTATAAAATAAAGTCTTTTTCAATCTTCATAACTATGTAACAGAGGAAGGTTTTAAGTATATAACATGTATGTATGTGTGACCGGAATAGTTAAACGTAAAATCTTATATTAAAATTGAAAGAAATAAATATTTTACACTTGACGGTGAAGCAACTAATCACAATGTCTGTGGTCTATAATAGAGCGCACATGTGCTAGAATGGGACTGTCTTTCAAACGAAAAATTAGTAAGTAAAGTTCCTTTGACGCAAAAACCTCTATATACACTTAAATCCAAGGACATATTTTGTCTTCCGTGGAGGGACCTGGGCGCCCACCACGATGTATCTGCCTAAGATAACTCCCCTAACGAATTAATTCTGCGGGGAAGTCACGACCCTCAGTCATGAGGAATTTACTACTAGAAAAGGGTGAGTATCAGACTTACCAGTAGCCTATTATACTGTATCTAGTACAGTATTATACACCTCTCCTAAGCAAAGTTAAAGTTACCTTCGTTTAAACTTTTTTCAACTTGTCCTTCACAATTAATTGTTTCAATTTATATTTCCCAAGTCTCGCCGCTTTTTTAATTGAATGACTTGGATTTTCTTTGCGCCAATCGTCAGCTTTTTTGTTCTGTAAAAGTTTTAAGACATACACTTTGAACGCTTTGGAGTACCTGACTTAGGTATTTTGTGCTAACTTATTTTTATCGGTTTTTTTTTTCATAATTATGTCGTTATTTACAATTGAAGCGTGAAGTTATTGATTTATTTTGCTTTTAATTTCGATATTCGTCTTTCTTACTTTTTGGCCAGTTGATATTTTTTAAATAATCTTCACACAAAAAATGAAACTCATCTTTTATTAATGTGTCACTTAACACTTAAACATAAATATAACAACAACTTGTTTCAATACTTAGTTTACATATACATAGTTTAATAGTTAGAAACAATAACTTAAAGAAAGTAATTTTATGTTTAATAATTATGTAACTCGCTTCTCTGTGTGACAATAAAAAAATATCTCACACCCTATGTATTGAAAAAACATTACTATTTCACACATCACATTTTATTTACCTACACTTTTACTCTCAAACCCGCCACCCACAAGCTCAACGCCAGCCCCAGGCTCCAATTAACCCAACCGATGTACAGAGTTCAGAAAGTAGGTACCCTGTATCGTTATAGTAAGTACATCATTACAGACCAGGTCATATGGCCTGCTATTGTTTACTAGCGAGAGGAGAGACCGTGGGAGTGACATACTAATTTTAGGATGTAAGTTTTTGTTTAGTTTAAAGGCGCTTAACTATAACCAAAGAAGAATAAAGAAAAAAAGACATTTAATCAATCCAGGAGTCTTCAAATCTAGAGTTAATAGGGTATCTTCTAGCGTGTTACAACTTTGGCTGCTGCAATGTTTAACATCAGGCAGGCTATAGTCAAACGCAAACTTATTCTAGGTATAAAATAATAATATTAAGACACGAACAGCGTTAAAAATTTATTTTTAGCATCAAAAACGAGAAGCCCTTTTCAGAAATGACACCAGCGCAATTTAATACTCACGATCAATTCTATATATTTACGATTCGTTTTGCAGTACCTACATAAGTTTTTGTCCATAGGTATATATTTTATTCTGTATATCAGTATTTTATATGTATTAGTGTAGCTCTTATGTAATATCTTTTTTTATTAATTTTATTTCATTTCTTCCACTACCAGTGTTCCTCTTTGTATACGTCCTTTGTTTGTTTGCCTGCCTTCTTGTACGTGCGTGACGTCACAGCCAGCCCCAACGGAAGACCAGCGCTGGTTGCTTCCATACAACCAGCATTATGCTGAGTTGGGGCTGTGTTGTGGCAGATTTTATGTTTGTTTTTTATGATTTTACTCCTGTGTGTTTTTAAAATCTGTCACAATAAATGTTTTCTTTCTTTCTTTCTTTCTTTCTTCAAAAACAAATCACAACCAAAAAGGAAAATATAAATACATAGATACAAGTTTCGTGACAATCCAATCAATGCAATCCAATACAATAATATGTCAATAACTCGTTTGATATGTTTGGTGACCAGAAATCAGCACCGAATTTTTTTTATAACACAAGCGTTTACTTATTACGGCGGTAGATAGCGCTGTGTTTAATGTTTTGGAGTATTTTTTTAATAAGCACTTTGAAACTAACGTCAAAGGGCACATTTCGTCATATGGCATCATACTTTATTAAAATACTAGGTCGGTGCAGCGTGCTTATCAACTCGTTAACACTTTTAGCAATTTTAATAAGTAATTTTGTCGCTAAATACATTTAAGAATCCTTCTGCAAGTGGGCCCAAGATAGTGATCCACGAGACCTTACTCAGAAGAAACTGTTTATTTCTAGATCGCAGTATTGGGCAAAATTTAATTGCAATCAACAATTGATCAATCGTTAAATGTATTTTTTTTGTAATTAATTGCCATTGTAATATGTTACACTAAAAGTGTCCCATGGTGTTACTCGCGGTAATCCTTGATTAGTAGTACCATAAGTGTTAATTCCGTCTCTAATCTATCTCCAACCCAAATTTAATCCAAAAAGGTTCAAGTCACATAAGCCAATGTGTCAAATGGAAAGTGAGTTGAAAACAAAGTGAATGTTTAAACTGGAACTCGTCCAGCGAACGACGCCGTCAATATTTAATAAGCAGCGCTCGATATGTGTACATAATTAATGTTTATTTTAATTGCTCTCACTGATTACCACGGTACATGAAATACTTAATATTTTTAAAATATATAAAGCTGAAGAGTTTGTTTGTTTGTTTGTTTGTTTGAACGCGCTAATCTCAGGAACTACTGGTCCGATTTTAAAAATTATTTTTGTGTTTGATAGAACATTCATCGAGGAAGGCTTTAGGCTATATAACATCACGCTACAACTAAAAAGAGCGAAGAAATGATGAAAAATGTGGAAAAAACGGGGAAAATTATTCATCTTTGAGGGCTTCCGTTGCGTGCGCTGAGAAAACGGTTCAAGATATCATCTATACTAATATTTAAAGCTGAAGAGTTGGTTTGTTTGTTTATTTGAACGCGCTAATCTCAGGAACTAATGGTCCGATTGGAAAAATTCTTTTTGTGTTTGATAGACCATTCATCTAGGAAGGCTGTAGGCTATATAACATCACGCAACAACTAATAGGAGCGAAGAAATAATAGAAAATGTGGAAAAACGGAAAAAAATATTCATTTTTGAGGGCTTCCGTTGCGTGCGCTGCAAAAACGGTTCAAGATATTAAAAAATTACGAGATAAAGAATTATTTCTCTTGAAATGATCTAACAAAATGTCTGCAACAGTATATGTCAAATTCAAATTCAAAGCATTCAAAGCATTTGAATTTGAATTTGACATATGTCTATCTTTTAAGGTTAACTCCTATTGAGTTAACCCGTTTTTATGGTAATAACTTCCACGCGGACGAAGTCGCGGGAACCAGCTAGTGTATGATAATAATGATATCGTATTGTTCTCTCTCTCCTGATTTGTATTTCCTCGTGACTGAGGGTTGTGACTCCTCAGTAGAATTAATTCGTTAGGAGAGTTACATCGTGGAGGGGCCTAGGTCCTTCCACGGAAGACACATGTCCGCGGATATTCAGGTCTTCAAACATGTTTGATTCCTTTCGATGTTTTCCTTCACAGCCAAAGTGAGTGCAAATCCACATATAACTTGAAAAAAAGTCATTGGTGTAGGGCCGGATTCGAACCATGGTGCGCCAGGATGAATAGCAGATGATGAAACTGCCATGCCACACTCGCTTACACATTGTTATAGCACATAATTCACAGTACTGGTTAAAGTCAATCTCATATATTATACTGTGAACTATCTGTTGTTTTTTCAGTTTTGTAGAATCAACCGTAATTTGTATGAAGGTATGTATATTGTTAGACACATAAGCGTGCTAAATGTCAAGTTGATACAATTAGACTGCCTAATATTAATCTTTCATAAAACTATTGCTCTCTATACAACAAATATAAATGCTGAAATAAATATAAAATCAAATAGAAATAGATTTTAGATTTTCTATCAGATTTTACAGTATCTGTATAAAGTAGTGGTAATCTTTGACTATCACTAATAAGTTGTGTTGTCTGTGTATTAATTATTCTAAAAGATAAAGCGATTGACCCAATTATCTATTTTCCCTCTATTCAGATAAAATAACAGCCAATATGTGGAGAAAAACTACGTTAAATACGAACCAAATTCCTAGAAATTGCACAAAGAATATCGAAAAATTTAAAAGCGCCTCGAGCAAAAATATACAATAAACACACCTTCACCAAGCTTATAAAAACTAAAATACTCAACACTGAAACAAGAAGCAAAGTAAATAAAAGAAAAGTCACGAGATTTAACGAGAATCGGATTTCCTTCCAACGTATAATAATATTGTCGCCGTGGAAAGGTGGGAAAAGCGGGAAAAGTCGCGGAAAATAACTTGTATTTTACTTTCAGTTGCATTTGACACAGAGTTTTACTTACCTAAGTTACTTTGACGATAACTAAATAGTAGCATACAAAATTGGTCCGAAGGATTATTATATTTTATTATAAATAAGGAGTAAGGACAGCGAGATTATGGAACTCTTTTCCTGGAGCCTTGTTTCTTGAAAACTATAACCTTGATATCCAGAGTAAATGAGTTTCTTCCAGGCAAGCGACTACATCTTAGACTACAGTGGTGCTTAACACCAGGTAGGCGTTAGTGTGACGTAAGCCAATTTCGTGTTATGTATACTCATATTTCTGACATCCAGAGCCAACAAAGTTTAAGTTTAGGGCGTCCCATAGACGAGACCACCTCATTTTTTTTACGTGGGTTAGGTTTACGTTCGACTACATCCTGCTTGATGTCAAGCATTGCTGCAGCCTAGGGTGTACCACGCTTACCTAGAATATACTTACTAACTCTAGATTTGAAGACCCCTGGATCAAAGTAAAGTCAAAAGTTCAAATTATTTATTTACACAAAGGATTCATGAATCCTTAGTATAATACATTGCTGTGTGTAATAATAGGTTTTTAAAGGTTAATTTGTGCTCTTGTGAGCCCTGCACCTGCACTAAGTACCTAACTTGTATGGCAGTCAAGTGATCCAAAGCTTATCTTCCTCCAGTCTTCTTAACGGTCTTAACCGTGACTCCCGCAGAATCAATTCATATCCTCAATAGAAACCTTAAATTGTCTAGCATTACCAACGTTATACAATGGCCTTACATTATCTGTGAGCCAAACCTGCAAAGTTGTGGGTTAAACTGTGTCAATCACGGCCCGTATTACAGCCGGCACCGCCTTGGCTCCCGTCCAGCGCTGAACAATTGCCTAGATCGCGCTATTGATGGCCATTATCTACTGGCCCGTTATTCAGGGTGGTAAGTGCCTTATTAAATTTACAGCCTTTATACGTGTGTGATGATTGGATGGTTTTTAGTGAGCGTTGTTGTTTGATATGGGTGCTGAGGATGATGATGGAAATTAGTTCCTCAGCAAACAAAGTGCTAAAAAACTTGTGAAATGATAACTGAAATTAATGGCTTTGGCATGTGAACACTTACCTGTTTTAGTCACAGAAAACACATAAAATAATGTTTTATTTTTTCAATCAAAATTAGTTCATGAAATTTTATATTTTCCAATGGGTAAGCAGCTCCATCTTTGATCATATTTACTATGTTATGTCATGTACCCATAAAAAGTCATCAAAAAATCATAGTTTTTGTTTTTAATATAAGTATGAGATCGTTATCTACTTTGCGTTATATGATATTGGCGAGGAAGAATGTGCAATGAATTTTCTTGAAGATAATAAAAATCCAAAAATTCGTCTTCGATATTGCGTCAGCGTCTAGTCTAATAGTCTAGACTGGGGACAGGCGTCTTGGTCGTAAACTCAGATATGAATACAAAAGTATCTGTTTCTAGTATCGTAAAGAAAGGCTAACGTATTAAGTATAAAAGCGTGTGTGAGGTACTTCCGAAAAACTAAGAGTTATTACCTTGCAGGTGTTTTGCTGTTCAAAATGTATCAGGCACTTCATACTTAAGCCGCTCTCATACAAACTGACAAAAATATATTTAATTTTGTCATTACGAACACAGTATTAGCAACATATTTTGCAAGTCACCGTGTAATATGGAGCCGGTTAGTAATAAGGGAGGTCGGGGGTGAGTACATCCGTTACAGCGTTATAAAGAAAGAATGCATTGTTTTTAAGTAAACCACTTTTGAACAGATGAACGCTTGTCAAAAGTTGTTCATTAGAAAACTAAATATTTTTTATTTTTATCATGTGCTTTGTAACATTCATATTTGGTGGATTTACTATTTTGAATTTGGCGGTCATTTTAGCTTTCTTATATTCGTAGGGTAACACCGTCATACTTCTTTTATCTCATCACTAAAACTCGAAGGAGTTTTTAGTCTATGACGACCCTAGAATTTACCGATTTTGGCGAATATGAGGTCCCCTCACTAGCATATCGACGTGGACGTGACAGATTGAGGTGGATAGTTTTTTACATCGAAAATGTCGAAATAAAAAGCGTGGAGCAGGGGTTCAGGCCTCTTTCTCCGATAGGCGGTCGTCCAGATTCAACACCTTACAGCCGCGAACGACTGCCGGTGAAATCACCACGCGGAGGGGAGCCGCTGCAAAAGGAGCCCGGACGAGAGACTCGGAAGCCGTCTCCCAAGCATTCCACGCTCGTTTCTGTTGGCCCGCGTTCTTATAATCTACGAACAACCCCAGTTTACTACTGGGGTTGTTCCCGGGGGCTAGATCTCAAGAAGGAGGCTTCCTCCTGGAACTTCCAATTTGACGGTCTGACGCCGACGGCTAGACTGCGTCGCGATTCCTCGCGGCCGCTGTTCGCCTGCCTGAGTCTGAAAGCTGGCGCCGCAACCCGCCAGCCTCTGGTTCGCGCCGGCTAATTTCTGCGCCACGTGGTGATTCGGCCCAGTGGTAACGCTTCACCCTCACGGTACCGTAAAGCAGTTCATTTATAGCCTCCGGTTTAATTTAATATGCGATTGGGTCATACCAAGGTCACTAGTGCAAAAAAACCAACCAACCAATTTTAATAACTTAATTTTCTAAGGTTCACCTCGCTGAGCTATAATTAGGTCCGTTCCCTATTGTATCTTAGTCTGTAACTGGTATCCTAAGTATTTCTCAATGTGTTATCTAAATCTAATCTAAATCCTGTAACCTGTTACTCCGGATCCTTCAGAGCCGATGTAACTTAACTTAATTTAATGAATTTCATTTGTATACAGCTATTTCCCGTCTACCTGAATTTGTAAAAAACTTACTTGTGCATTACCTACTTTTACAAATAAAAGTACCATTTAATGTGTCTCTCTTCGTTTTATCTGGGTCATGCCACCTAGGTTTAGGATAGGAAATAGACTTGTAACAGCTTACTGAAATTTAATAGTAGGTACTTTTTATTTTCCCCTGTTAAGTTGCTACTGTTGTACTTTTCTATTTCTGTTTAGATGTTTCAAAATGAATTCTGGTCTGTATTTCTCCTATTCATACTTATTCCATTTAATTATTGTGCCGTGATGACAAGAACCAATTGCCGTCAGCTATACCCAAATTAAATCATATGCCGTCTTTTGAAAACTATAGACTAGAGAGGTAAGGAAATAACCATAAAGTATCATTAGCTATTTATTGAATTAGCATGAGTTTGTACATACGGAGTAGATAAATCTGCACATTCACTCTCCAATATGGCGGGAGGTTGAGGAGAGTAGGCCCCGTGGCAAAGTGGCGCCGACAAGGAATTGGCGCGGTTCCGACTTCAACAGTTTATGATGTAAGCGTGACTTGGCGCGCGCTAACAAGGGTAGCATGTAACAAGGGGCATGGGCGGTAGCGGGTGGGCATGAGAGGTAGCGGTAAAGATGTGAGTTAATTCTTTTTTAAATCTGATTGTGAAAGTCAAATCTATACTATAATTTTATAAAGCTGAAGAGTTTGTTTGTATGTTTGTTTGTTTGTTTGAACGCGCTAATCTCAGGAACTACTAGTCTGATTTGAAAAAATATTTTTGTGTTGAAGAGACCAATTACCAATTATCGAGAAAGGCTTTAGGCTATATAACATCACGCTGCAACTAATAGGAGCGAAGAAACAATAGAAAATGTAGAAAAAACGGGGAAAAATATTCATCTTTGAGGGATTTCGTTGCGTGTGCTGCGAAAACGGTTCAAGATATCAAAAAATGTGTACTTATGAAACAATTATTTCTCTTGAAATGATCTAACAAAATGTTTGCAATTGTATATGTCTATCTTTTAAGGTTAACTCACTATAACCGTTTTTATGGTAAAAACTATTCCACGCGGACGAAGTCGCGCGCACCAGCTAGGTAATCCATAAAGCAGCTAAATTATCTTTAATATAAAGTAATTAATAAAAAAAATACAACTGTTATTTTCAAACTAAAAACAATAGATTTAAATACATTAAATTAATTTTATTTTGCTCACTGACTGAATAAAGATGCTATATTATGAGCACATTTCTAACCCAAACACTAACGTTTAATCCCGCTTTCACTCGTATTTAGACCACACCCCGCTACCTTCGCAAATAGTATCGGTAGGAATATCCATTAATCTTCCACCGATCATTATTTATTATTCCGTTTCGTATTATGTTACGGCAAATTGAAGGTAAATAGCAAAGACTGAGGATCCTATGGATGTTTTCAGTACTTTGTATTGGAATGATTTTTTTAAATCAATATAGATTTCTAGTGTTTCACTGCGACACAAATTAACTCATCAAATGATATATTTTTGTAAGCTGTGTGTTCATATATATTTTGTAATTTGGAAAGGAATCATGCATATGAAAATATGAATCTGCATTATTCACAATTTTTGCGTTCACAATATTTGTAGGAATTAGGATGATAAACCTAATCGCTTTGTAGCCAGCACAAGCATGACTCATCTTCGTCGCATTTGCTACACATAACATTGTAGTCTAAAACTGATAGACAAATTTAAAAACCTTTGATTTCATACATATTTTTAAATAATTTTCATGCGTTGCAACATAGAATTTTCTTTCTATCTATCTACCTTCCAACGTACATAAATTAGGGTATTACCTGAAGTCGACAGAGTACACCACGCCGCTACTTAGCCTAAGCCAAGCAAGTAATTTAGCAAGGCAAAGCGCATCTCAGTTCCCTCGATCCAGCTATGCCGCGTCTCCCCTCGCTTTGACATGCTAATGACGCATCCACTTCTGAACTTATAGTCAGTTTGCTCACAACTTGTGTTTGACAGTTGCAGTGACTTGAATTGTAACATTGATTAGTTTTGGTAATTTTACCAATTTTATAAGCGATTTTTCACAAAAATAAATCCAATAGAATGTGTATTTTTAATATATACTTGCTCTTTCCCGCGGCTTCGCACGCGTTATTAAACGCTGCGTTTTGTCCCAACATTTTTAAACCTTTAATACCTTCGAGAATATTCATTTTAAAAACATACTGTAAAGGACTATATATGTGCGTGCATCGGCTGAAAATCAATCGGAACGAGAATCAATGTCAAAGTATTTAGTAATAATTAAAAGTCATTAACCTTGACTTAGCTGCAGCCTAGCATTATATATTAAACCGTTGTCTGATAATTTTGCTTGCGTGGGTAATACAAGTTGAGTGACACTGTCACCTACACGAGTAGATAGTAATTGGAATTTTGTCATTAAGCGAAATTTGATTACACATACTTTGGTTTAATTATGTGCCTACACTGCCTACTATGTATGTATGAAGTAAATAGTTTGAACGCCTACGTATCTGAGAACTACACCAGAGTATTAATTAATCTAAACTATCTACCTTCCAATTAAAAATCATCATTTTATTCGTTATCTTGTATACATGACACAAGCGTTTGCTTAGTATGGGCCTAGATGGCGCTGTGTGATATGCCCCGAACTATTTGTGTAGTTAATTGACCACAGTCACTGCGTCGCTTGTGCTAATGGTGCTTTAAACGATTTGCTGGCCAAATAGATGATTATTGATTGTCATAATTTCAAGAAAATCATGAAATTGTATTAAATAGGTTCATAGAAAATGCAGCCGTGTAATATATTTTATCCATAAAAAGAACTTTTTTTCATAAACGAGACTTTCAAAGTGAAATTAATGACAAAGTAATAAATAAGTACAGAATTGGAAATACTCCACAAATAGACTTTCGAAACCTTTACCCATAGAATAGGAAATTAACATGACACAGAAGAAATCTCCAAAATACGACTCAAATACTTCGTTACGAGTCCGATACCTAACTGTACAATACAGTATACAGGGTGACTGTAAACTAACACTTAATATATTAGTTAGAGGCACAATATTACCTCTGTTTAGTATGTGAAGTATGTCGATCCACTATTTGAACATTCTTTTTGGGTGTTTTAAGTGACGCTTGCGTGAATGTCGCTTCTGAAGACACTGACATACATAAGATGACATTCCACACTGTTCGTTGCAATAAATACTAAATTGTAAAAAAAAAACTTCTAAAATCAATTATAAAGATTTAAAGAAGAGTTGTTGGTTTTAATATATAACTAATGAAAATTAGGAATTGTCCTAATATTGTACACTTTCTCACTGAAAATAAACGCTTTCAAATTTTGAAATGAAGAATCCTTATCAACAAGGAAAAATCCTACCTACATATTATACTTATAACAACCTTACCCATTTATCAGTATGTCTGTATAATAAAATACAAAGTACCATCATTCCCCTCCATAAATACGGGAGAGTTATTCCCCAACAAAGGAACGCACTAAATCTCTATAAGTATGTAAATGGCGCATCTATTTTAATTAGTCGCCTTCTAGAGATATATGAAAGGTCAATGGAGAGAGAACATTTAGACATGACATCATTTTTTAACCCCTGACCCAAAAAGAGTGTAAGTACTGTGTATCTATGGTTTAAGTCTCTCTCTTATCTCTCTTTCTCTTCAGATTAAATTTATCACAACATATTAAATTTTTATAGAATTAAAATTATTTTTTAACAATTAAGTGGTGTACATTTTGGTTAAAATGTGGAGACCACGTACACCATGTATGTAGATGTAGTTATTTTGTTTTACTAGTCCATAAAATGTTCATAAAGTTCATTTACATTTTTTTTACTATATAAAAAATATAATTTAACACCATCAAAACAACTACATATATGTTGTGTATTATATATGTTTTATTGTGTTGCACGACATGTAAAGTATCATTTGTTAAAGTTGATTCTATAAAATGTAAAGATTTGGGTGCTTCCTTAGGTTTAATAACACGTTATATTGTATAGACATTTTAAAATATCACACGTATGTGTATGTGAAGCATGTTGGTGACATTTAGTGATGTCTATACATTCCTGTCTCTACATGATCGTTACCCTTTCGATTTAATTGGAAGATCCATCGATAGATAGCAGCCGCCTACTCCCCTCACTAACTCAATTGTAACGATCCTCTTTATGTAGGAGGAATATTCTCTACAAGGAAGTAGGTATAGGCATCTTGAGCTTATGGAGAAAGTAAACGCAATAGAACGTGTCAAACACATGAATCATCAGGCAGTTACTTTTTTGCTACATAACATATGGCACGTAGCGAAAAATGTGATGTTTTTTTTTCATTTTCAGATATTTATATGTAAATAGGCTATTTGGACTCTAATTTACACTGCATCAATGCCAGTAATACTTACATAAGACCATCATAAGAGTATTGTTTAATTGCCGATTTCGTTTTACGTAGATATACATTTGTTTCTATATTCTCGTTTTAAAGAGAAACGATTAGAAAAACAAAATAAGAAAAGATTTTTGTTGCAGGATATAGCTCACTGTAGTAAAAGCTTTCGACTGCAGATCGAAAGGTCCCCCGGTTCAAACCCAGGTGTCCCCTGATGAGTACATTTTTATTTACATAGTTATTGCGTTCCTTTTATTCTTAGTACGTAATAAAAATTTGGAATTCCTTATCAACGTAATAGGTTCAAAATAACGAGTTACCTAGTTTTAAAAAACCTTCTCGTTGCTTTTCTAAAATACGACAAAAAATACCTATGCCTCAAAATAACTACGTAACATTTAATCTACAAATATAATAAAAATAAATGTCTCAATTACTTCGGTACACTACTCCAATTAATCAACCGCTATCTGACTTGACAAAATAATGAGTCTATTGTTAATTAAAAATGTAAACATTTTGACAGCTCCATCGTGATAATAATGATGGAGCTATCAAGTAATATTGAAATAAAGTTAGTTAGGTAACATAATTTTCTTTCTCTTTCGTATGAGATTTTACAAACTACTCTAGAGGCTTATCGATTGCCGTAATATAACAAAGAAACGGTCCATACAAATTAAATATATCATTCGAGGCATAGAAACGCCAAAATGCGTTACTTTGACAGCGTCGATAGTTTGCTTAGCTTGGTGATCGCGTGCGAATATCTGTGTTAGCTGAGCTACGGGCGGACATTTCATCTAAATACATGTACAACTCTGTTTGAAATACACTAACAATCAGTGAACAAAAACATTTCGTGTCCAATCAAAATAAAATTAACCTAAATTTCAAACGAAACATACAAGTTTTATCTAAACTAATCTGGTCAATTCTCACTGAACCCACATTTCCGGCTATTCATATTATCAGTAATAATATCACGAAGTAAGAACCGAGGGTGTAATATAAATTGAACTAATTGGATAATCGGGAATAAGTTGATAATCAGCGGAGAATTTAATTACGCTCAGAAAGTTTTGGGACGCTAGGTATAATATGAGCACTATCTACTCGCCATATACATAATATAAGTGAAAACTAGATGTACCCAAAACAAAGCAATCAATCAAGAGACTTTCAAAAATAGAACAGATATTTTAATATAGCCGTACGTAGGTAGGCCGTTAGGTTATGATTAAAAAACTTTTGTTCTCTATTAACCAGACATATTATGTAAATGAATATTTATTTATTTATATTATAAGCCTCTTTTTATCAAATAAATGCTTTTTGATTTGATATCCCTCACGCAGAAACTGTGTAGGTCAACGGCACAAACGGTGGCAGTTCTAAATCTCCCGACACCAGAGTTTGCCAGTCTCACACAAATAAGTAACTTTTACTAAAAGTAAGCAACTATTAAAATAATTTTAAGTACCTAACTAACTTTTAGTATCATCATAATCATCTACAGCGCTTAGGATCCCCACTGCTGGGTATAGGCCTCTCTTTGTATGTGCCTTCTGCGTCGATCTTGTGCAGACCTCATCCAGGATGGACCCCCAACTTAAAAAATGTCGTCGACCCATCTCGCACTTTTAGCATAAGTCATACAAACTCATATTCGCAAGTAATGAATTTTATCAGTTTTCAGTATATTATATTCAAATATAAATAAAAATAACATCACAATTTTAAAGCTATTCAAATTCACTAACGCCTTTTTACAGAGCGTAATAAACATGAAACATTCTAGGAGCCGTTGAAAATGGGTCTTTGTTGTTGGTCAGCAGTTTTGAGGATTGAGTAGCAACAACTTATCATAGTTTTAAAACTACGATACTAGATGGTAAAAGTTTATTTAGCTTCTGTAATAAGTCAATATGAGATATTTTTGAAGATTCATTTGAGAGACTACTAAGAGAAAAGAAAAATTATACATGCTAAAATATTTTTATATATGCTTCATAACTATTTTAATAGAACCTAGCACGAAATCAGTTGTTGGCTTGCTGACACTTGAGTAAGAGTCTATTATTTATTGTAATAACCAAAACAATAAACCTGTGACTAAAACTTATCTCTTGTTTTATAAAACAATGAATATATTGCTGACCAATAAATAAAAACCCGTTGAAAATACATGACTGTATTAAATTTTATGGAGTTTAAATTATTCGTAGGATTTATGCGGCCATGTTGAAATATAGTAGAACATAAAATGGTGGTCAGAAGCCTCGTAAATAAAAGGCTGTGAAAAAGTGGCGATGAAACATTTAGTGACAATACATTTATATATTTTTTTGAAGTCGGTTAAAACACTATAATCGAAAAAGAAGCATCTCTGGATAAATACCAATGTATTTATACTAAGTAAATGAGTTTTTCCACTGACCATATATTTTCACCTGATAAGATAATTATGGCCTAGGTTAAATCTAGCATACTAGCTTAGCCTGAAATACAGTCAGTTTGTAAGACGGCCTGAACCAAACAATACGAAATTGTTTATAAATAATTTCATCTATGATCTAATGAATTGAAATAAAGCCGAATAAGATGACGCTGTCTATTCACACGGAGTGAGCTAATCTTATCATAATATTTTCATTTAACAACGTGTCTATAATAGAGACTAAATGAAGTTAACAAGACGTCTTTCAAATTGTAGGTACATATAAATAGTTTGACTTGGCTAATATGAAATAAAATAAAAACATTTATTAAGATTATGTTTGAGCCGTATTTTGTAATGTCTTGTGATTTTGTAATGGTGTTTATTTTTTGCAAGAAAGGCTCATCATGGTTGGCCACAACTCACAGGATATATATAAATTCAAATTATTTATTTCACACAAATTTCCAATATATTATCATCATCATCATCCACAGCCCTTGGGATCCCACTGCTGGGTATAGGCCTCCCTTTGTATGTGCCGTCTGCGTCGATCTTGTGCAGACCTCATAGTACTATACAGTAATGTATATAGCAACTTTGAAATATTTTGTGACGGAAAGCTTAATTTTTGTATTAGGCAACATAAGTAAGTATTTAAACTCTGTCCACACGCATTATTTCATTTTGAAATCTATAATTTTCATACATTTTAAGTAAAACTTAAAAGTAAATTGTATGAAAATAAAAACTGACAAAATGAAATATAATAGGTATATAATGGTATATATTGCGTGCACAGAGTAAAGGAGTGTTATAAAGTTAGGTCGGTTCCAAAAAGTATGTTTTTTACCAACACGATAGTATGATACGTATGCATAATAAATTCCTGCTGATACTCATAAAACATCGCGCATATTTGTATTTTATAGAAGTGGATAAATATAGGCGGTGTTTTACGACTATAAGGACTATAAGTATACCTAAAAGACAAGAAAAGAACCTATAAAGATACGTACAAAACGAAATTTCGATCCATCCGTAGCAGAAATGTTTGTTTTGCGTGTTTGGAAGACATTCGGTGTGGATGGCACGAAGGTTTGCACGGATACTCCCCTTGTTTCTACCGATCTACACTTTAACATCATCTACTAATGTGTTCGTTGGAAATCTCTGTTCATGAAAACTTGTTAGAAATATGTATCTCAGTTTTTTAAACACATTTTAAGCTCGCTTCTAGACCGAAATGATTGCTTACCATCAGGCGAATTATGGTAAAGTGCAAACCCATTCCTTGTAAAAAAATAACATTCATACAGATGTACTTTCTTGTTTATTATTTGCTCCAATAAATGATTTTCTTTCTTCTTTCTTTCTTTAATCCGGTGAAATTTAATGAGTATTTAAAAACAGGTAAAATCTGTAATTATGACGGTTACCAGGTTACAGTTACTGGTCTCATCCAATTAACAATAATTTCTAAGGATAATAAAATCCAGTATAAACAGCGTTTCTTCTAGACCGGCGAGCTAATATCCTAGACTACTGCAATGTTTCATCAAATAGGCTGTGTGGCTGTAGTCAAACGTCTCTGAGCGTTAAAAAAGGTCTTGTCAGAAAGATCCTATAGATAATTGACCATCCTAACTAAAAGGTAGATGCAAAAAACTTTAGATAACACCACAAGCGAGACTTGTTTCAATCCATACCTCACACCATTATAGGTATATATAGAGGCAGTATAGATCATCCAGTGACAGGCAATCGTTGGGCCATGTAACATAAAACAGCGAACATCATAACACTCGCGGGGAAGTTTGGATAACTCATCGTATGGGGTGGAAAGTAGGGGGCTTATACGTATTGGGAAGGTTTATTTGGAAATTGTTTGCTGTTTTTGTATTGATTTGAATGTTTGTGTTGATATACCTACATGGAGAAAACGTCTGGCTTATTATCTGATGTTTAAAGGTTCTATTTCTGTTCTGTTTTACAAAATACATATGCAAATACATGGAACTTCACTTGTTTCATTGAAAATATCGTGATTAAACCAATATTCTTTCAAAGAGTCAAAAGTTAATTACTTCCCCAGTGTCTAATGTAATAATATTTTGAATAATAATAAATACACATTTGGTTGATACCTTAGTAACCCTTTATTATAATAAGTTATCAACAGACTTTCACTCATGCCCAGGCATATTCGTTTATACGAAATTAACCCGACAATTTAGCCTCAACCACCCCACTTACAAAACGAGCCTTATAACGTTGTGATAAGTATTAAATTGGAATGGGATCATTAAAACCGCATCAGGTCTGTCGTAAATTGAGTGTGAAGAGCATTAACAAACGTCAAAACAATCCTGGAAAGGATGGCGACGGATTACCTGCTGTGTTGCTGCGGGGGGCAAATGTGATATGTGGGGTCTACGCACACTGCATTGAGCGGGGTTCTGTTGGGAGATGGGTTTTTATGGAACATATTTTTCAGATAAAATGTTCATATAGGTGTGGAGATAGTGGCATTAAACAACGTTTTTGACTATTATTTATCCTTTTATTGTAAAAAAAAACATCGTTACATATTTTTAGTTTATCTCCAATATTAATTTCTTTCTGATAAGCAATATTTTTTCTCGAGAGACAGCTCTTACACAAATTGTTATTGACACATGGAAACAAGCTTTAAAAATAAATCTAAACTTACTTAAATAATTAAGACCGTTCGACATATTTTACACATAAGCACTTTTTTATCTTATTTTATGTTTGTCAATAGTTAAAATGACTTAAAATGGTCTTCAAAGTGTATATTTTTATATAAATATATTTTATAGATTTGAAAAGTTACAATTACTCGAGAAATAATGCTTTTGGTATAATGCTTGTAAGAGTGATGAACGCAGGTGTTGCAAGTTATCTAAACGCATAGTGACCTTACTTGCAACAGAACTGCTGCAC
The DNA here is from genome assembly GCA_927399415.1 of Macaria notata. Classification (NCBI taxonomy): domain Eukaryota; kingdom Metazoa; phylum Arthropoda; class Insecta; order Lepidoptera; family Geometridae; genus Macaria; species Macaria notata. The sequence continues at coordinate 686,764 of OV656742.1, forward strand.
CTGGGCTGACAACTAATAATTAATTCAAATATTTTTTCAATGACGGTTCACCTATTAAAAGACGTGACTTATCGAAATTGGTTAATTTTTGCAATAACGGACAATCATTTTAGTTAGCTGAGCTACAGACATTTATAGAAAAAAATCTTTAAATCACATCATTTAGGCTGAAACAACTTTGTTTCAAACCTTTGCCGTAAAGTGAGATAAAATAGGTTACAAAAAAGGTGACCGTAACATCCCAGCCATACTTACGGACAAAGACATGGTTGGTCGAGATTGCATACTAAGTACTGTTGCTCAGACTTTGATTGATTTTAATTGCTTAGTAGATTTTTTTAATATTGTGAATTATTATTTTTAAGACCCATTTTCTTATAGTATGTACGTACATATCTGCAATAACTCACAAGTAATATTTGTTATAAGTGATGTAGCTGAATCTGAACCGTCCTGGTGGGTTCGCACCTCAGTTCGTTAATCCTCACAGCGGGGCATCTCACCCTTGCGTCGAAAAAACGTATTATCCTTCAGATGGGACGCGGCAAATGATTCGTAATTGCATTTAAGTTATTTCTTTTATTACACCGATGATTGTTTTAATCATATTCCAGAGAGAAATGTAATAGGAGTGTGTCTGAGTGTGTCTGTTTTGAAATTCAAATAAATTCGAATGTGTTTACATATTGTCATGTCTTTACGTTGAAATAAAAGAAAATTTACAATCTAAGAATGTAAGTTGCGTAAATTGCTAAATTTTTAATGCTATTTTTAATTTATTTCACTGTCAGACAGGCCATGCTAGTGAGAATTGAAGATTTGAAGCCTTGTAAATGCAGTGTTATCGTTGTTAGAGTATTATGTAGTAATTAAAACATCCTAGCCCAAATTCTCCATTCTTTTGTTTTATCAATGTATCGATTGTGCTATATCTCTTTAGGCTCCAAATCTGTATGATGTGATATGAATGAGCGAGTGTATGACGGCTGCATGCGATATTAATGACTCAGCTGCAACACGTATGATACTAGACTCCAAACTCACAGGCTCTCAAACTTTAATGCAAACTTCGGCTTACTGATAGACAAGGAAATAGGTATATACTTTTATACGTAACACCTTACTTTTTGCGTCGATAGTATACCCCAATACTGGGGGCTATAATCATTCATCTCATCATCCTTTCTTTTACTTTTCACCATTTAATTCGAATCTCAGCGACTTGACCTGCATTTGCTACTCTGTCAAAGGCATCTTTTATAAAATCAAACCTATTGCATTGGACTTCTCCCTCACTGTAAAATGGAGGCCAATACCCCTCCTCAATTTTTACAGTCACAATTAATTTCTGAAAATTGCGTGCGGGTTCACATGTAAAAAAAAACTGTGAATTGAATCGACATTTGAAATCATTGTTAGTCATGTTGAATAAATACTTTTGCAACTAAGGAAGAAGCGGGAGCTTCAAAACGTGTAACCTCAATTGACGTACAAATATGCAACTTTATATAAATCATAAAAATACTTTATTTACAATAATAAAATATAAAAACAAGGGAAGAAAAACTAAACATATTACATGAAAATCATTTAATTTTTCTTCTTATCGAATGAGAGCACCCAACTCTGGCAATCATTAAATGAAAATTAAATTTATAATACTATTTGATGGCCCAAAGTTTGAGTACCGCACCAAAACACTGGTCGTATTCTACAATAACAATGACAGACAAACGCACACACACTCAGTATCCGCCTGTCCGTCCGCCATATTTCACAACAGCTTCCGATTTCTGGACATCAGCAAAACACCTTAATAATTCCGATACTAATTCTCAAGGTCTTATAAATTCTTAAACACTCTTTACTAAGAAACATACATATTATTAAAGTGTAAATAATTGTTAGAAAAAATTGCTAATTGTTTTTAATTATATGCAAATTGACGTGTAATATTTGTATCAGAGTGATGTGAAGGAGAGGAGACAACGATCATGATGTGGAAAAGATTCTTTGCTGTGCTAGTGTTGTGCGTTGGAGTGAGGTGTGGAGTGTTAAGTGGAAAAGGTTGGTATTCTGTGTATTATCGTCACTATATAATAGTAATGTTATTTCTGATAAAGTCGTTTGTTTTTGACCAATTCTAAGATATACGATACAAGCAGCACTTGTGATTAGCCAAATCGGTGTTATATTGCACGCAGATGGTTAATGACAATTAAATGTTCATTTTTGAAAAAAAATCTGTTATATGTAATCATAATTTAGATAAAACACATAAATTGCTTACCAATAAATTTGTATACGAAAAACACGACAAATGCTTTAATATATTTTTATAACAATCTGAATTCTGTTTACGACATTACGCTTTGAAATAAATGCCAATGAAATAATTCCATTGAAATTCATCGTAACAAGCACTTATTTACCTTCGTCTCATATTTCTTGCTTGTACTCAATAATGTGAAATGAATTCGTATGAAATCACAATGTTATTTGATTTCCATATGCAGAGTAAATATTAATCAGAGCAAATTAATTTGCAAATCTTGGTTATTGTGTGCATTTTCCCACGGTGATGTATTTTTGGGATGTTACAAGTCAAGTAAATATTGCAAAGACATCATTCAATCATTGAGTCTAACTGTGTTACTTTTTTGACAAGCATAATAATCAGTAGAACCCTTATGATATTAATAATAGAGGGTTTTATTTACAAAATATGTTGAATTCAAAATAACTTCCATTTAGTAAAAAAATAGTCTCAACATGCATTTTATTTATTTTTTTTATTTTCCAGCTTTATTTTGCCGAGATCCTGACACGGGGAAACTCCACGCAGTCAATACAACTTGGGTAGCATCATCATTTTGCGGGAATTACACATGTCATTTAAAGAAACGAAATGTCACAGTTGACACATCTGTTCCCATACGAGAGTTCAACGTCACCAATATCAAAGAATTACAATCAACAACAGAACAAACACCAATAATAACTATAGAAAAAAAGACCCAACCAGATATACAACCCCTGTTACATAAGAACAGAACACCTGATCCAAAAAATATGATTGAAAAAGTTCACAAATCAGCAACGGAAAGCAACAATTTTGGACCGAACAAATATTTTGACGCACACCAGAAAGACAAAACAAAACTTCATAAGTGTAAAATGCATAGAGAAGAAGTAAAAACACCAATAGTGAATACTAAAGATCGATATCTAACGGAACAAGAAATAGACAACATAGCGGATATGCTACATTCAATTAAGAAGAGTGATTTGGATGCTATTGTAGACATTTATAATTTAGCTAAAGACATTTATAAAGAAATAGATGAAATAACAGATGAAGAAATTAAAAAAGAAGCTTTGAACATAATTAAAGAAGAAGAAAAACATAGAGACAAGACTAATAAACCTGTGTCGTACTGGTATGACTCTGTAGCCAACAAAGGTAGAATACTCGAAAAAGATGAAATGGAAATTCAAAATACTTACGACGTATACTCAACAATGAAACCTGCAGTGAGCCAAACAGTTCCTAGCATGTATAGTGGATCAGTACCAACAAATAACATTATTGAAAATGTGCCTTACTACTATCCTGTAACGCAATTTCAAAGAATATCATCATATACACATCCAGCTATGAAAATAAACACACCAAAGTACGTTGAAGCCAGATATGATAATTACCAAGTTCCACGAGTAGCTCCGGAGACAAATTTACCTAATTTGAGGAAATTGATTCAACCATCTCTGTATCTACCATATCCATTTGCAAACATACATTCCTACAACTCTACAGATCCGAGAAACATCTACTATGCCAGTCCTTGGATGCTGGACTACTACAACCACTATTACAATAAGTATTATCAGCCCTACTACAGCGGCTACATCGCTCCGATGCCGAAACAAGTACAAGACATGCCAGTGATTGCTAATCCACATATTTCTAGTGAAGTACAGAATATGGAGCCCGTGCCGATAAAACGACTCATTCCAAAAGAAAAAGAATCAGAACTGGAAAGTGATTTAATTGAAACGCTGCTGAAAGGTCAAAAGATGCCGAATTGGAAAACGGGACCGATCCCTGTGGAAATTTTAAAAGATATAAGAGCAGATATAGATACCACGAGATTATTGAAAGCGTTTCCGCTACGAAAGAAAATAAAGTTAGAAAAAGTTGGGAAAGTTGTAAATGTGGACGATTTTGCAAGCGATGTAAATAGAAATAAGAGATTTGTCGCTGATTTAGTAGGACCAGATTCATCGGAAGACGGGGATTTCGAGACCGTATTAGAGCGAGTGACGTAAGTATAAATAAGTACATACCTATAGTAATTTCTATATGTAACCTACATACATATTATGTAGATTATCTGAATTCCATAACACCTACCTTTCACACTTTTTAACTGTCTACAAGATATGAAAGGAATTTTATCCATGTCGTGTATGGATTAGGATTATTAGAAGGAATCTTCGAAAAAAATATTGATAAATTGAGTAAAAAGTATAAAAATATGGCCGAACGACTTGTCGTAAATAACAAACGACTCGGTCTATTATTTTTTTTGGATAACTCAATACTAAGATGTGCTTAATTTATGCATATAGTCAGTTGAGACACACAGACCTACAGCTGCCTCAACCCTTTTCGCTGCCATATCTGTGTTTTATCTGGCACCCTTTTTTGTGTGTTATTTGTCAATTAAGAAGGGACAAAATTAGAGAACTTCCTCAGAAAGCGAGACGAGTAACAATATAAGTAGGTTACATAAAAAAGATAGATGTACGTTATTAAAATAAAATAGCAACATACCAATAACTTATTTATCACGATGGTTAGGTAGTATTTTTATGCTGTGATCAATATAAAAAATAGTATGGAATTTCACCATCAAGTAATTTGGAGAGACACCTATCACACTATAAAATTCTAATAGAACTCCACAAAAGGTTTGAAAATTGGATTTTTTTACCGCAGCTTACCGCCATTAACAAAGCGCCAGACCGCAATTTTAGCCACAGACCAACAAAATGAAAGAGTCAAAGTTACTTATAATCCCATAAACACGTTAAGTAGTTATTTAACACAATTGTTGGTATATTCCAGATGCCACGACCAGACGGAGCCAGGTTACTTCCGGATGGGGAACCTCACGCAGCCCTTCCCGGAATGCTGTCCACAACTCATCGACGCCAGATAATTTACTAACACTATATACCTACTTATACATAGTTTTAGATGTAATCTAAATTTATGTGGTTTTATGAGGAAGAGATGTGCTAAGCGAAATAAATTTATCAAAGGAAAGGTCATAACATACATAGGTAGTTAGTCTTTAGTCTTAACATAGGAAAGCTATAGTTTATAATTGCTATATGCGTAACCCGTAATATGGTTTTATTCACAACCTGATGTAGAAATGAGAAAGCTAGCAATAAAATAACTGTATGATGTGAAGCTAACATTTTTATACCTGCAGTGTTTTGCTGTCCTTTCATAGATTTGATACCGCGTTTTTGCTTTGCATACAAGTTCTTGTAAGGGTTAGTTAGGAATCTTATAAAGTGAGATTTAGGATGGAACTAAAGTTGTAAAAACTTAAAACCAGCTAAAATAACGAATTAGTTAACTTTGGATTTTGTAAGTGTGTAGTTATATATGAAATAACTATATTGATGTACTATTTGCGTCCACTATTTTCTAAGTCAAAACTAAAACTAGTGTTATTTTAGATAAATAAAAATTACTACAAGTGTATATTATTATTTTTTTATTACAAACTTAAGCTTTTGTCTTACGTAATTATTTATAAAACATATTTTCTTGTGTGAATATAATGCGGACCTTTGATAAAAATATTGATCAATTATTTGTGAATTTAGACACCGTCCGATCTGATCCGTGGAAATCTCTAAATGGTATCAAACAGGCTAGACGTGTTTGTTAAAAATGCATTAATCTCAGTCAGTTACCGATAAATGTGTCTCAAATAAGAATATACTCGAACGATACAGCTACTCATTCATTATAACTTAAGATAAAAAACAAATATCAATTAATTTAGTAACTAACTTTAAAAAAAAAACTTATTTTAAAGTTCGTTAATGGTTTCTATAGAATGTTGCTTTAAAGAAGTATCAACTCATTTTATTCCAACAATTAGTTATTAATTTTTTGTTTGAATTTCGATAAAAAATGGCTATTATTGACTTGGAATCTTACTTAATTATTTCAATGTAAACAAAACGCCACTTCCAATAAGCGACAACGTATACCCACAGGAAAAGTGAGATAACTCTTAATTTAAAATTAATCACCAAAAAACGTTGCCATAAATCAGATAGGGTGATCTCGCCCCACATGTAGTCACAAACTTGCCAGTAGAAAAAAAATCAGTAAAAAAGTTTTTATGTCAAAAGAATGAAAAAGTTCAACTGTAGCCTGTAACCTTTTTAATTTATTGGGCGTCAGTTTATTTAAGAAATTGGAACGTCTATTTTTAGTAAAGTAATTAACCAAGCGGCTTCTTTATTTCAATTTTATGGGGTGAGATTTATGAATGAGTCGATAAAATCTGTCAGAAAATAATAACGCTGTAGTACTGTATGAAATACGATGGATACATCATTTACTCTACATAATTATTAAATAAAAGCGTTTCTGATTCAATTTATTATAACAACCTAAGTAAGATTTTATTTAAAAATAAACAAATCATTAGTAAAAAGCGAAGAAATATATACTTACAAACAAGCCGGTCCCTTTGGATCCTTTTGATCGGTCCAGTTAATATACTCTAAATTTTATACCTATTCCCGTTACACTCAAATTACTTACACTACAAATAAAAAAAAACATCCTATTATCGTAACTTTGAGGTAAGAGAGCGTCTATAACAAGGGATCATTACCAAAACCGGAAAAAAACCGAAACTTTTACTATGTCGGGTTAACTTAAAAAGCATTTACCTTGCTAGGATTCGTGACTTATCACTACCAGTGCGAAAGAGATAGGTAAATTTCGGAATTGACTGGAATGAAAGAGAGGGAAATGTATGTAAGAAAAATATTTAAATTAAGTCCTCCCTTAATGTTCTACGTTATTTTATCGGCTCTCAAACAAGCGATATGGAGATTCGAATGTTTTCATGTAAAATTGGTGTTCTGTGGATTTCACTCAATCCCGAAAACATGTTGGATAGGAAATGGGGTAAGCTGGTATCATTTGCGATTCTGAGACTCATTTGATGTGACATTTTGTTTCTGTAAGAATTTATCAAGATGTTGTAAAATTATAGTCATTGTGAATTTAACTAGGTACTTATTAACTCAATTATGTAAACAAACTTTGTTCTGCGCCATTGGTACTATCATAGTATATGGTAATCATTGACATGGCATAGTATAGGTACGGTGAAGAAAAGCATTAACAATAACAATACTCTTATAATATAAGAACAATAATTAGTGTTAATAAAGTAGGACAGATTTTGTTAAAATCCAGTAAAAACTTTTAAAAATGAATTAAACTTCTCTTTAAGCACTAACAAAAATAATACATCTCTTATTTTACCACAAAAAGAAAATAAATGACACATCTATAGCACAGTAACAGTCGTTATCTCTCGAGCCAGGTTACCGGACCGCGTCACATTTCAACAAAAAATAAAGGAATTCAGTAAAATGTACCAACTTGGGTGGATGATGTATTTGTTCTGTGATGTGTGCTTGTAGGATTAAAGCATTAAGTGAGGCAAGGGTGACAAGTTGTCTTCTTATTGATGTTATTATTTATGTTGAAGATGCTTTGAGATTTGAATGAAAGTGCGTTGTTTTGAGATACTAACTAAAAGCCTATCTCAGTTTTAGATAGTCCATACCAGCAACGGTACAAAAACTATGAAGATATCTTGCTTTACAGTGTGAGGAGGAAACGAACACCATTTACTTTGCTTGAGTAGATAGGTATAAGTTATAAAAGTATGTTTGTTAAAAAGCACGTCTAAACAGCAACTTGGGACAGAAAATTGCTTGAAAACAGTTGCTTTATATTTAAATCCAAATTTAGGCTACAGTGTTTAATTTACCAACTTGAAAAAAAAACAGTGCACAAAAACACATCGTTCCAAAATCACCAGGTACAAAAAACCGGTTAAAAAATTTACCGGTTGCAGTCTCAGCAAAGGGGTTACCGTAACTGGCCGTATTAGTTACGCAATTACCTCCGCCTCGTTATCCAGTTAGCTAAACGAATTCATTATCCGATACTTTGTTAATTAAATAGATCGAAGCGAAGGGAAATTGTTTTTGGGCTGTCTCAATTTTCAGGTTTTTACAACAATCATTATAGATAGGCTAAGCCGCTAAAAAGATTTTGTGTTTTATATTAAACTAGCTGTGCCTGCGACTTCGTCCGCGTGGAATAGTTATTTTGGGCATTAATTGTTTGAGTTTTGAACCGTTTTCGCAGCACACGCAACGGAAGCCCTCAAAGATAAATAATTTTCCCGTTTTTCCACATTTTCCATTGTTTCTTTGCTCCTATAAGTTGCAGCGTGATGTTATATAGCCTAAAGCCTTTCGTGATAAAATATTGTCTATTCAACACAAAAATATTTTTTCAATTCGCACCAGTAGTTCCTGAGATTAGCGCGTTCAAACAAACAAACACACAAACAAACTCTTTAGCTTTATTATATTAGTATAGATAATAAATTATCGAAAAGCAGTGTAGAATAAGAAAAGATCTTATTAAATTAGCAAAAATTATAGACAGTGGTGATAAATTCAAGAGAACCTGTGTTCGTTTGTCTTCTTACAAAGAAGTTGCTTTTATAGACAACGCATATTCAAGATAAATCAAGCACAATCATGTATATAAGCAAATAGCGTATAGGTTTAGTTTCAAAAGATAACGAGAAGGAAACAAAATAATTCGACAGAGAATGCAGTTCAAAATCGAATTATATTGTGTAATTCAAATTCACTGAGCAGTGTCATTATCCAAACAGACCGAAACCAAAACTGGCACCGTTTTCAGTCCCCAAAATGACTGCGGACCATCACATAGTAGCCCCGAGTAACCGAACACGCGTTCAAAATAGTTGGCCCGTACAAAAGCGTACTTGAGGTCGTGAGGTCTTAATGAAATTCCGTCGAGCATAATTGAAGCCATTATATTATCTTGTTAAAATCTATTGTGCTATCAAACAATGAATTTTCGATATTAATTTATGGGCCGTCTTTTGTTGGCGCAGCTTCATTCAGCTGGAGCACGGCGTAAGGGACAGGCGGCGGGGGAGTGGCTAATTATTTTAGACAAATATTAAACTATTAAAATATATATTTTTTGCAATTTGAAATGGAACTTTTTTATTATGTACTAGTGGGTGCTCGCGGCTTCGCTCGCATTAAGTAGTAAATCTTGCATCCCCTATTACACCCTTTTAAAAGTGGCATTTCCAAAATTATTTTCTTAGCGGAAGCCTACGTCATATACCTCTTCCATTCCAAATTTCAGCCCGATCCGTCCAGCGGTTTGGGCTGAGCGTTGATAGATCACTATGACAGTCAGTCAGTCAGTCACCTTTGAGTTTTATGTATTTAGATTTGATAACAAGATCGCGTTAGTAATCTGCACACAAGCGAAGAGATAGTCATTCATTGCCTCAAACAAAAGTCATAGAACAGAACAGACCAGAATAACTTTGCAACGAAACATGTAAAGCGACATTGTAGGGCATTACACCAATTTTGTCTAACGCGAAATATGCCTACTGTTTGATACAAATTTCACAAAAGTTTTAGATGCAGCAAGCTTCCTATATTGTGCTATTTACTCGACGATTGGACGTTAAAGGAAATTTAAATTTCTAGTATTACTTTTTTACCATAAAAGGAGAAGCAAATCACAAAGAGTTTCTCCTCAAACTTATTATATATCTAGTATGCATCTTATTCTTCTTTTTCTCATTGAATGAGAGTTGCCAACTTTGGTGTCTAGAGTTTATCAAGCCACTGTAAAGATTATTGAGTGGTAGCCAAGAACAGGCAGACGAAGAGTGGGTCATCCGTAAGCGAGATGGGTCGACGACATTACTCGAGTCGTGGGTTCTTTATAGACGAGGTCTACATAAGATCGACGCAGCTGGCACATTCAAAGAGAGGCCTTTGCCTAGCAGTGGTTTAGAAAAGGTTGTGGATGATGGAGATGATGATGATAAGGACTTCTGTTTTGCCTGACATATATGTATCAAATCTGATCTCTGTCACGCTTCCTTCGAGTTTCATGTACAAGTACGCCTCTGTTTCCGAGCCCATATTATTAAAGTCTGTTTTAATTTGTTCCAGGAATATCCTGGGAATAAGGAGGAATATTTTTCCTTCGAGCTTCGGTAAATAAGGATGTTGCCTTGAATATTGATATTTTCCTTAATTTACGAGCGGAGGTGCGTGGGAGGTGAAACTGCTACTCCGCAAATATTATTTACACAATCTATAGTCTTTCTTTACCTATACCTTGGTGGTACGATGAATCATTTGAAATTTTACCTGAATTGACATTCTAACAAACGACACTGTGGCCGCAGGTACACTATATTTAGATTGGAATAGTACTAATGATTAAAACTCAGTTATTTTGGTGATTCAATATTGAATGATCGAACATTCTCCTAGAAACTTCGAAATGGCAATTGGACAAAAAAAGTCACACACATACCTCACACAAATAAGTATATTAAAAAAAAACGTTATTTATAACCCAAAAAACAAACTCGTCCCCATAATCTAATTTCTATCTTCATTGTTACCAAAATTGTATCAAATTAGCCGTAAAAAAGCTCTTTCTGAAATTGCGCAGAGAAATTTGTACAATTCCAGCTCTATTCACAATCAGGATCGTAAATCTTTCAATTAAATATTTTTGACAAACAACCACGACATCTGATAAAAAGGGTTGCCATGATAACTCTAGTACTTGTTACAGTTAGAGATACTGCTTTGTACAAAATTGAGTAATATTTTGTATCTAGCAACTACTAAAACTTCTTCTTGTTATCGAATGAGAGTGGTTATCTCTGATGATCTGATCCCAGACTTCTAATTTCAAGCTCTAGGTATTTAATTTTTATTCGCTACTCAAATTCTCATTAGGATCGGCTTTTACAGTTTTTATAATTTTAAGTTATTAACAGAGTTAATCGGCAGCACCACTCTATAAAAGTCTGAGAAAAGGTTTCGAAAAGTATTTCCGATAATATTATAACATTTTTATCATAATTAAAACTTCACATCATGTCACTTTTTGAACATAGGCCTCTCCTAAGGTACGCCACTCAGCCCGATTTTCAGTTAATTTAATTGTACATATCTGATACCTGCCTTTATTATTTACAAAGCAACCTACACTATGCTTGGCCAAACGCGGTCTCTACATCAGAACTCAAAAATGTTTGACTAAATAAAAGTAATTTAGGTTACAAGTATAATGTAGTTACCGTGGCCAGATGTAACCATGAAAAGCATGACCAACCATGTTTGTTGGGTCTATGAGTAAAAATAACCCTAAAAAGAAAAACAAAAAGAACAAAACGGTTCGAAAAGGCGCAGCTGCCATAATCAGAAAATCTTCACTAAACTTTCCTCAAAGAATCAAGTCGACGGAAACGCGTCATCCTAAAATCCTCGTGTTCAAACGAATCGAAGCAGCGTTTGAGCAAATACACTGATTATACTTGCTTAGATACTACAAAAAGTAAATGAGATAATCAAATGATTACCTAGCTATCCAGAGTGAACTTTGAGTGAAGCCTTAAAAAAGCAATTAAAATCTAAATTGTTTTATCGCTTATCTATACATATAATAAAGCTGTAACCGGGCGGTGTCTGTACATTGAAGATAATTGAAAAAAAAATAGTTGAGGGGTCTTCATTGATGCAAAAGAACACAAAACTCATAATTTAAAAAAAAATCTGTTTGTCTGTCGGTATGTTTGTTCGTTATAGACTCAAAAACGGCTGAAACGATTTGTCTACAGTTTTCAGTAACATGTTCGTGCATTTTTAACGTAACATTTAGTGTTTATTTCATTTAAATCGGTAAATAAATAAAAAAGTTGTGTTTATCTCAAAATAATGCGAGCCAAGCCGCGGGCGTCCACTAGTTTAAAATAAAATTAATTGACAGTATGTATGTTATTATAAACTATTTGAATAAACTCACCCTTATTTCCCATAACCTTCGCCATTACCGTATTAATTTAAAACTAAAATTTTACCCTTACATATTCCTTCTACATGAATGAAGCAGATTCTACGCATGGTAATGCGTGCACAAACATACGAGACAAACAGAGATTAGGGGAGTCAGGTGCGGCATATTTGTACGAGGATTATACCGGCGGAGTATTCCAGAAAGATAACAGACGGATGGACTTTTTGGAATGTCTCACAGGTCTCAGGACTTACTCTTAAGGATATGCTATAGTTTGTCTAGCTGAATATGTAATTGTGAATAATAGCTGTAGGATGTGAAGTTAGGTAAACCAGTACATGATTAAAGATTGAGTATACAATAACTTACAGCGTGTTTTTATTTTTATAGTGTACCTTCATCTATAATTTTAAATTCTTATTTATTTTTGTCTATTTTAATAGTTCATAAGCCTATTACAATTATTTTCCACTGGTAGGTACAGCTTGAAGAAGGAAGAACAAATAATTGCACTCATAACCTTAATATTAGTACGATAGTGTCATGTGAATGTATTTACTTTTAAAATCCTAGCATTATTTTGTAATACAATCCTTGGAACCTGATAAAAATAATAGTGATATAGAAATTAAGATGTCATCAAAAAATATTTCTATTATATTTTTCAACAAAGTGCATGAACCTATTAAAACTAGTAAAATGCCAGACCACTTTATACACAAACCCTTTTTCTGTATGAGAATAAAACCCGGGCACTGAGTTAGGTCTAAATAAAATAGATACAAGGCGATGTTGGGTTAACGAGTTTTGCCCTGCTCGATATTTATGCTCAAAGGGGTTATCGAAGATTTAGTGCGGATTTTCTATAAGAATAAATATTTTTTTCGTGTATTGGATAGATTCTGTACTATTAGGTAGGTGGAGCTATTTGCATTTTTGGGATTTGATAGCTCTGGAGAGCAGGCTTTGAGCGTGTAGCTTTGTTTTTATTTTTGTGATGTTTCTGGTTCCTCTAAATGATTTTAAACCTATTGTGTTCTTTTTTTTATCGACCGCCGTTGGTGGGTGAAGGCAGTGGAGGTTAGGACACTTAAAAATGTTTACCTTTTTAAGTACAAACAAAATATGTGACATAATATCTTGTCTTGTGCAAACAATAAAATGTATTAATTATTATTAAATCAGTAAATTTTACTGCAATAATTGAGCCTACAAAAACCATATCATAAACTTGATTAAGTCACCACAAAAGAGATTTAACACACAAACCTTTAAATAGCCTCCTAATTTTTTGTACAGCATCTTGAAACAACTGCAAAATATCGAAATTCCAAGTGATTTTATTAGGTAAACTAAGTATAATCAATCTTAGATCAAAATAATTGCTTACTATCAAGCAAACTGTATTTAGTAATAATAATAATAAAATAATAATTCATTTATTCATCTATAGTGTTACAGCGTTATTATAATATGTGATTAAAAAATAAAGTGTTTCACTATGAGATAAGTCTTACATTTATAACCTATTTACATTTTGAGTGACGATTTGATAAGTTATTGTAATTCATTAGATAATTAGGTAGGTATCTATTATAATTGATATTAATATGAGACAATTTAAAAAGAATAGATAAATTAAACATTTGTTAAACATATTTAAGTACAAACCAGTGCTACTTTACAAAAACTGATTTGCTAATAAGGTAATTAATTGTGGTTAAACGAGCACTTATTCCAATAAACCGAATGCTCACTAAACACGACACAAATGTAAGTTAAAAAGGCAGTATAAACGTATCGAACGTTTCCAATAACCACCGCTTGAATAGCTAGTCATCATGAAACATTAACGGCAGGTTATTGAGCAGGTATCTGTTGCGGAGGTAATATGGCCCCGACCAATATCGTCCCTTGAGGAAGGCCCGGACTCATCTGTCGACAGTACGTTAGCTTTGGAGAAATAGGTGTAACTTATTGATAAATAGGTATTCCGGAAAATTAAACGCAACGCCATCTAGCTCCTTAGTATGTTAACGCAAGCGTCATGGCTACAAGATAATTAATATAATGCTTCTTTGTTTCTGATTAGCACAAAAGGAAGACAAGTAGAATGTAGCCAAATGCATATACTAAAAGAAAAACATCAATGAAGAAATTTTGAGTTTTTACTACTTGGCCTTAGCGTTGTAACTCAGTATTTTGTCAAGATTTATATCGAATTATTTTTACAATTCTTTTAAAAGAGCAAGTTTGGATACTGCAGCCATTGAGTGAATAATACAAAACCGTTAAAATATTTCCAATTCCGCGCCCCAAATAGGCGGCTCGTCCAAAATTCTAGACCGATGTTGGATATCTTGAATATTTAACATTTTGCGCCTATTCCCGGAATTTCGGGACATCGCTATCTTAAGAAATATTTCTCAATTGGAAACTTTGATTTGAATAAGGGTTGTATTCACGGAACATTTTGTGCAGACCGCTGTATCGTTATTATATTGAAGATAATTTATTATTATCATAATCATGATCAAATTACGATCATTTTACTATGTGAAATTAGATAACAAACAATGATTTATACATACTTCAAAATTGTATTTAACTATTATTTATTTATCGAATGGATTTTTTTTCTCTACTTCATAAATTTATTGTTTTTAAATACGCAATCGCACCTGCAGTTAAGGTTTTAAAATCCTCCATTTGTCCGTCATACTTGGTTAAAGGACAGTCAAAAACTACTTGCTGGACAGTCTGCTCGGGAGCTCCACATCGGCAAGCTGAAGATTCGCACCAATTCCATTTAGAAAAAAATATTGAGAATTATTATAATTACTATTTATATTAAATATTTTCAACTATTTAGAAAACAAAACGGTATTAAATATGATACGGAACACATCTTACTAGTTAGTAGATGTCAATGATACCAGGTGTTTTCGTTCGTGGTGTGTGAAAAAACCTATGTAAATAGGTTTTGTAAAATGGTGGAAATGCATACGCAATAAATTACTTCAATAAAGGAATTTGGCACATTTCATTAGAAGCAAATTAATTGACAATTTCAAAGTCATAATGCTGGCTTTGTAAGCTTTGACCCTACATTAGGTATAAGTCATTTTACCTTAACACGTTGTCTACTCAAAATATTACAAAACGTATAATAGAAGTGAGAGCCACACATGTGTCATGCTCAAAATATCCAAACACATATCATTAGAGCTTTCTAAATATATCTCATTGCTTTAATAGATGGATTACCTACCGACGAAAGCATTATTTATTTTGTAACACACATAAATATGAGAAAATACAGGTAATTTGGATTTTAATGGTAGTCAAATGATGGATTGTGTAAAAATGGTATTTTCGTCTGGCGAGTAATTTGTTATCTATTGACACGAAGTGTATTAGGGCGAAGAAAATGGTGGGAGTAGAAAGGTCAACAAAATTATCTCAATTCAGTTTCAGCGGATAAATAAGATTTTACTATTATATATAATTGGATTACGACTCACTGACTCACTGACATAGTAGTTCTCCGGGAAGGAGTTTCGTGGGGTGCAAGTGTCATATGTCATCGTATAGGTATGGTTCATGGGACCACGAGAAAAATCCGAAACTTGGAGAAAGTGGAACTGGTCATGGAGTAGGGTAGGGGATCTCAAAAGTGGTAAGACATAGAGGGGGGGTGCTCGAACTAATTTTTGTAGGAACTGCTTGTAGGTGAAGGAAAACCAAAAAACAAGATGGCCGCCATACAAAAAAACATGGCCGCCATACAAATTTCAAATGTGAATTTCTCGGGAACGGTTGGAGATAGGTGGGGTGTGTTCGACCAAATGTCATAGAGGGCCGTGGGGGACGTTTGGAAATGGTTGCAAAAATCCAAGATGGCGTCGTCAAAATGGCGGCCGATTTTCAAAATGGCCGCAGGGGGCTGATTTTTTGCATCCGGGGGTATTTTGGGGTGCAGATTCCATAACTGAAATCGAAATTCCGAAATGTCAAAAAACAAAGATGGCCGCCATACATGTGAAATTTTCGAGGGGGTGGGGAGTAGATTTCCATGTTGCTGGGGTGCAGGGTTGACGTTTTTGGTGCAAATGAATACGTTTGGGTCCAAAATGTATAGAATAAATGAAAAGTTGGTGATAGGTGGAACTGACCTTGGAGTACCAAAGGGATCTCGAAAACTATAAGAGATAGGGGAATGATGCTTGAACTAATGTTGGAGAGAACTGCATGCATGTTTTCAATCATACCAAAATTTTTTGGCTTTCATACAAAAATTTTTTTTCTTCATACAAATCCCATACATTTCCCTAGGGATGAACAAAACGACGGAGCAAGTACTGCAGTGAGGCCGAAGGCCGAACTGCAGTACTTGCGACGTCAAAGTGAGGGGGATGCGAGGCCGCAGGCCGAGCATCACCACCACTTTGACCATCAGACCTTGGAGTACCCAATGGGATCTCAAAAACTATAAGAGATAGCGGGTTGGTGTTTCAACTAAATATGGTAAGAACTGCTTGCATGTTACCAATCATACAAAAAATTTTGGGCTTTCATACAATTTTTTTTTTCTTTATACAAATCCCATACATTTTCCTAAGGATGAACAAAACGACGGAGCAAGTACTGCGGTGAGGCCGAAGGCCGAACTGCAGTACTTGCGACGTCAAAGTGAGGGGGATGCGAGGCCGCAGGCCGAGCATCACCACCACTTTGACCATCAGACCTTGGAGTACCCCATGGGATCTCAAAAACTATAAGAGATAGCGGGTTGGTGTTTCAACTAAATATGGTATGAACTGCTTGCATGTTACCAATCATACAAAAAATTTTGGGCTTTCATACAAAAATTTTTTTTCTTTATACAAATCCCATACATTTTCCTAAGGATGAACAAAACGACGGAGCAAGTACTGCGGTGAGGCCGAAGGCCGAACTGCAGTACTTGCGACGTCTCAGTGAAGGTGATGCGAGGTTGGAGACCGACCTTCAGACCGATCAGACCCTGGAGTACCCCAGGAGATCTCGAAAACTATAAGAGATAGCGGGTTGGTGTTTGAACTAAATTTGATGAGAACTGCTTGCATGTTACTAAACATACAAAAAATTTTTGGCTTTCATACAAAAAAAGTCATAAAATTTTCAAAAATTTCTTCATTATTTTTATCTCATTACCCTTTTACTAGCGCCAATTTTTTTAATGCAATACTTATACTAATTCATTTTCTTATACAAAAAATAACAAGTCCAACACAGTCCCAAAAACACTCCGGGCCGCATGCGCGGCCCAAAATTACTAGTTTTTTATATAAAATTCATACCTCATCTTGGGTTGCAAATTACGCCGCTTAGAAGGTGTAAAACAATCGATTTGACCTGCCAATTTTACACTTATGTATTTTTTACGTAGGTTCCTTGTGGCAATTCAAGTCATAGTTAAATTCAACTTTAATAACACCTCAAAATCGTTTGAATTGAATTGAGCATGAAAATTTTACAAAAGATCAGTTATCGTATTTTGAGACGCCATTTTTCTACAATGTTATAAAACAATACAAATGACACTATGAATATTTAATAAGTAATTATTTTATGAAAATCGGTTGTTTTTACGATTGAACTATTTTTTGAATAACAAAAGATTAACCTTCTTATAACTTTATTTCTTTCGTCGGTATCAACTTACCCTGAATACATAGAGCACGAGAGATAATATTTTATCACTTCGATACATTTTGGTAGTCTAATGGGTTTATTAAAGCCTCAGACGCAACGATTAGGGGACATAAAAACAGAATGTCAGTTATTGATGGAGTAAGGTATTAGATGTAAGCAAGCAGGTCGGCATAGATAGTTGGATTGTCACTTGAAAGTGCTTGGAAAATCAAATTAGGTATGACTCATGAGAGTGAAGGCAATATTTTAAGAGTGCTTATGGATTTAAAGATCGTGAAGTCAAGTAAGTAGAACGTTTTTGTATTTTTTTAGCGGCCAAGACGTCCAATAACATTTTGTTGGTAATAATAATATTACACTAAATCGTATGACCAGTGACCACCGCAGATATATTAATTGGTGTCCCAAGCAATCAGCTATGCGGACTTACATATTATGACTCGAAGCTTTATAAAGTTTGTATGCGGTAAAATAAATGGTCATAGTTATTTTATTTGGTCAAAGATACATGTATGCCATGCCCTATAAGATAATTTAGGATAATTATTTGGTCTGGAGTACATTTACGTCAGTCTGTTCAAGATAGTAATTTAGGATAACTTGTTTTAGTGACGATTTGAAATGACCTCACACATAAAACTAATAATAACGTTTCCCACACACACACTTCTATCAACCAGCCAACACTTTATCTGCATTATCAAAGTTATTAAAACAAACGGTCGTTGTAAAGGGACGAAGGCTTTGGCTTCGAACGGATTATTTATTCAGCATTCAGCTAATGAATCCTGAGACTCCACTGAAATATTGATGAAGTTTCATGTCGCTTTCCAGAGGTTAGTATAGGCTGGTCTAAATTTGTAGGACAAGTTAGTGTGGGACATAAATAAGTAAGTGATCTAAGTTGTTACGTAGAAATTATAGAGACTATACCAGTACGAGCGTTCCTTTGTCAAGTAAACAAGTTTTAGTTACTTTTTATTAAATTTCTACAGAAGCGTAAGACTTTAACGGTTAGACGGACTAAGTTAACACTGTTTTAGCATTAACTTAGTCCTTGTAGTTATTGTATTTTTTTCAGTTTTTCCGTTGGTTTACCTTTTAAAAGTATTTTATAAAATAAGTTTGAAATATATGCATATGAACTATACATAATTATAAACAATAATTCAAAGACTGATTCATACTAACTATCTTATTTATGTAGTTTTGTACTGACTTTTGGGTTATAATCTCAAAACTACATAGATATACACGTATCTTCATCTAGATAACAAAGGTCTATCCTCCAAGAATTTAAATCTGTGAATTTAAAATATTAAGCGAACGTGCTCAACGTGCGGTAATAAAAGTCCTACTTGGCAAACCGCGACGATATCCAACCGAGGATCTCTATAGGGAAATGCAGGTACATACTGTCCGACAACTATTCATAATGAAGTCTGTCACTAAGTCTCTCTCTGTATTTCACCCTCATGCAGACCAGACCTCCCTGGAACCCGCTCTCTTACCGGATGTAAGAACGGTATTTGCCTCCCGTCTACCTCCGTATATTAATCTCTTTGTGTTCAACAACGTACTAGACTCTATAAAAACTACTAAAATCACGCACAGGAAAGCCCGTGCAAAGATAAAACGGTGGCTTTTAACCAAATCTTATGATGACACAGAAAAACTGGTGAGAGTGTACAACCTAGATTCTGGAATGAATACAGAAGTAGAACTTCTATTCTAGCTAGCGGGTGTTCGTTCTTAAGCGTAGATAGATTGAAATTACTCAGAAAGTTTAGTCACAATATGCACACATTCCCACGCACACACACACACACACATACATACACACAAACACATAATTACCCTAGACTACTCATTGGAGATACCAAACATTCATACGTAATACGTAATCTTTATAACCCGCAAAAATCCTTGCATTCCTTTTATGTCCATGTAATGTCCACACATTATCTTTTTATTTTCTTGATGCAGCTTCAGTTTGTACATTACTGTTCTGTAACAAACACTATCTGTACTTTTGTTAAATTTGTTTTTGGTGTTGTATATTATTTAATGTAATTAAGCCTGTAATCATTTCAAATTATTGCTATAGAAAGCGCGAATGTTTACTCCAAATATTTAATTCTTTCCTGGGCCTCCGAGATACAGGCATTGCCTAGTTCGGGGTCCGCTAGGAACGCACATGTACGTACTTAGTATGTAAAATTAAAATAAGGTTAAGTAATTTGTATTAATATGTACCTTGTATGTGCATGTACCTATGTATTTTTATTTCTTTAGTTAATAAAAAAAAATATTTGATTTGATTTGATTTGATTTGAATACTCACTCTTTATGTCCACTCCTGAAATCCCGGGAAGACCTGAAAAAGGTAGGATTTAATACCAGTTTTTAGCATAATTTAATACCGTTTTTACGACAATTTTAAGGCAAAGTCACATTGAAGTAAAGTCACTGAGTTACTGACATTACGAAATAAGATTAAGTGCATGAAATATTTTAGAACACTACTAAGTTTTGAGTAAATTGAAGTAATTTTGTGAATGAATCTATCTTATTAATAAATATCTCACACTAACTGTGCATATAAAAAAACCTATTTAATTTAGCACCTCAGAACTCATTTTTTATTAAATTAAATTAAATTTATCAGCTTTGAAAATTATTTATGTTAGTTATTTTATATCACAAGCTGTATGACTAAGCCTTTACATCGTTTTAGGTATAATTTAATCATGATAAAATGTACAGATGTCGTAATTTTTTTACAAGCTCGAGACACGATTCTTGATGTCTCCTCACAAAGAAATATTGCGATTTTATGAGTTTCTGTAAAAGGATAAGAATTTATAACGAAAGGAATTCATATTTAACTTAATGTCAAAATCGTTTTTGAGAGCCTATATAGTTGGTACATCAAGTTACTATTTTCAGCTTTCATTTAGCTTTAATTTTTTATTGAAACTAAAATTTACTTCATACACAGAATATTTGTTAAGTTCAATAAATCTTAACACAATAAAGGGTTTATTTTTCATAAAATCCATCTAACATGCTACTAGCAAAAGCTTAATATCAAAAATAACAGTTGCCATTAAATTAACAACCAAAGCACTGCAACAAATATAATTTCACGGAGCCGGCTGAACAGCGGTCGCTTGGAACCCGAATTTAAAGGAGGTGTCGACTAAAAATACGCCAAACAAAAGGATCTCCCTAAACAAGCTTAGCAGATTAGGACATATACAGAAGTCAAACTTGTTACAACATTACGTAGGTTAATTTTATCACATTATTAATTTCAACAAGGATTGTATATTATTGTTTAACTTCTCACTGAATTCAATTTACATAAAAGTAACTACACACTTCTAATTTTTTTAAATTATTTCAAGTCTGTGGCGATTCAATATCAAAATATCTGCATACAATTTCTTCCGTTATTTGATCAATTCATTTAATCCAAGTGACAGTAAAATATAATTTCAACTGCCCTTAGTTCTTCTAGGCACATTACTAAAAGGTCATATCATCCCACTATTCCCCCACTTACCCTCAGTTCCCTTTGTCTGTTCTAATTGTTTTCCATCACAAGTGCTGGGTCTGGCGCAAAAAGGGCACAGACAGCCCTTAATGTAGAACTCAACCAAATAAAGACCTTTGCAACCTCAAACGAACTCCCAATTACGAATTAAAGGTGACCCCTGCTTACACCGAAGCGTAATTTGGGCACAAAAGCAAAAGGTGTAAAGGACAGGCGATAATATTATTTTTTCGCACTTGGTTGAAAATAGACGGTCCATAATTATGTTGACTTTTTTGTTTGGATTTTAATGAAAACATTGTAGAACATGTTTTATATTATAATTTATACAGCTAAAGTGACAGTACCAAGATTTATTTAAGTTGACATATTGTATGATTACATACCTATTATTATGTTTGACATGATTTTAATAACAAAAATGTTCATTGTTTTATTAATAAAACTAGACATATGTAACTTCTAAAATTTTATAAAAGCCTAATGTTATAAATTCAATTTGACGAGATATTGTAATTTGTGTAGCATATTCTGTGATATTAGTACTTATACCTATGTATGTTACAATTTTACATTATCAATAAAGATTCTTTATCTTTATCTTTTCATTTTAAATAATGTTAAGTACAAAAATCTTCGAATACTCGATGAATGGTTTTACAGTACAATTTTTTTAATGGAAATATCTGTCCTAGGTAAATCTGGGGTTTTAAAAAGCTTATAGGGTCTCAAGAGGCATGAAAGAGAGTTAGAAATGCACCACCTTTGCCTATATGCATAAAGAAATATTATTTATTATTAAAACAAACATTGAATTATTAAGTCCTTTTCCGTCCCGGTGTAAATTCCCGGCGTGGTCATATCTGGAAGGTGATTCAGAATTAATTCCGCGGAAATTCAATTTTTCTTCCGGGAGCTATGTCAAATCATTTTTGACACGTCGCTTTTTGGGTCCACGTTAATGGCATCGAATAAATTCCATTTTAATGCCCTTGAGGGTTATTTTTAATCGATACGCTTTTTGAATAAAGATGGGATCTGTTTTGATACCGTAATGGAAATGTTTTTAAGAGGTGGGCGAGTTGACGCTTTTATGGTGTCGATGGCTATTTTTGTTCTAATCTTAACTTCATTTTTATCCTTTGATCCTTTTTAATAAATGTAAATTGAAATTGTTTACAGTCTTTATAATTGCTGGCTTAGTCTTAAAGCATTTTTGTTAGCTCTGCAGAAGCTAAGAAGTTAATCTTATATTTTCAAAAATATTTTCATATATTTGTAAAACGTGTATTATACATGTTTATCTATCTATAGAGCGTGTAAGAGAGCCGCAGTTTTCCCATTAATGCAATTATTTCCATGCAATAAGGCCAATGATAATGATGATGATATTATATTTTGCATAGAGCATAATCACAAAATATAAATCAATATCACATGAAAATCAACATCATAACTCCTACATAAACATACCCCCATTTTCAGTGACCAGTGAAATAAAAATGCCTTGAAAAGTGATGTGGAAAACACTGGAAAATATAAAATTCCAATTTCGTTTTGAACGAAAAATCAACACTCGCTTTTGGGGGTTAGAATCCAGCTCGACGCATATCGACTGTGTCCGTGCGGAGGTGACCACGAGACTTACGAATATGCAAGTTTTATGCTTAGTCGATAGAAAAATTATAAATTACCAAGATATTATATAGCGAAAAAAAATATTAGAATGTACTTCACATAACTACAGTAACTTTTTTTAATTATGCGGTTATTATGATGAGAATCAGTAATAACACGAATCTTATCAAACCAAGTACTGCAAGTTTTTTACTAAAAAATTGAAGGTAGTTTATAAAAACTGTACGGTCAAATATTTTCTAAAATTTCTTACATATTATTAAACAAAATATGTCAAAATTCTTTACATCCAGTTTAGTCTGTGATTTCGACACAGGATGGTGTCCCTCTTCGGAATCAGATTTTGTCCGAGCCAGGTTCAATACTGTTACGATGCGATATTGAAAGTGTTTGCCAACTAACTGCTGTTTGTTCCACCATACGAGAGAAACCATATTGAAATGGGCACCAATTTCACTCAAATTGTTAGTTTCATTCATTTACAAGGGTACATTAATGTTGGTTTTATATATTGGAAGACTTGTCTTTAAAATTCTAAAGTGGTTTTTTAACATTTGCTTTATGTAGCTATTCAGCTAATTTAGATATTGCTACATTTTTAAAGCTACTTATCACCATTAAGATATTACTACTACGTAATATAGTTCAATGCTTATCACCAAACGTCTGGAATTGCAACTTTTAAACATTCAAATTGATTGCTTAATCCTCCCATTCTAAACATATAATTAATACATAGATAGATACAATAAGATTATAGAATTCATCTCATCCTGGTAGAGGTATAATAATAATTATAATCAAGCGGTGGATAAATGGGATTAGAGCGGCTCCTATCAAATTAATACAATAACGGAGCAATTTCGCGAACATTTCAAGGTGAGGTTAGATTATTCTGATGTTATCTGATATAATACCACCTGAGCCTCTGACGAGATGCTTTAATAAGTCTAGGTCTTGAACTTAATTGTAAATACCTACTTAGTTTATTTACTCGTGGAAAGATACACGATGTACTTTCCCAAGACTTTCCTGATGAGTTATTTTTGCGGGGGAATCACGACTCACGACCCTCTCAGTAATGAGATACATGAAGCGAGGAGGAGAAGTTTGCTTCTTATTTTGATTTCTTATAACATCTACTGATCGGTGATTTTTAGGTGCCGAGAGTGATAAATTTACTTTTTATCCGGAAGAAAAACGAGAAAAGTTACGGACAATCCCCATTGCTTTTATACAAAACATTGGTAAAATAATATTCACTTTATATCTAAAAGTGGGAACCAGAAAAAAAAGGCTTTTATAAAAACTTCTACGTCACTCAGACACAATTCAGTGGCAAAAATATCATATGTCAGTCCATTCTGCTCAACATTGATGCATTCTAAAATTCTGAACATGGCAATACAAACAGTAAGTAAGTAACATTTTTCTATTTCGTATAGTATCCCAGGTTAACCTATCTCACAGTTCACATTATTTATGTAGGTCTCAAGCAAAAATACATGGACAAAGAATGTTTAGCCAGTAAAAGATTTGGCGATAAATTTAATTTCGATTAAGTACAGTTTTATTTCGATTGGACAGCTTATTGAGATAGTTTGTGAAAATACCTTTCAACGTCGATAAATTTCTGATCTATTAATTTAATGTCCCATATTTGCGTTACTGTAAGATACACTAGTACCTACACGTTCAATGATTCCCAGCGCGTGTGACGGCCATTTTGTGTCCGCCATTTTTCTTTTTTCGGCTCTCGCTCGCCACCTGTCATTGCTCGACCCTCGAATTTGTCATTCGGGTGTTTCCGGTGACGTCGGTCCACCGAGTGACGTCAGCGATTTGTTTAAACTTTGTGGGTAGGTCGTGGATGTGGGAGATGATTTGTATTGTTATTGTGTTGTTGTTTATTTCTAAAACTAGGGATAGATGTGAAGCAACCGTTAGTTATAGTTAAACAAAAGAAAGAAGTAGGGTTAGCTACAGTTTTAATTTTTCTACTACTGCATCTTGAAATTTGAAAATAAGTAGCTGATTAACACTTAAAAGATTGAGAGTTTTTAGAAATAACCTCTAGAATGAAAGAAGAAAGAAGAAAGAAAAGTATTTATTGATAAATCGAGACTTAATTGTAGGCGTATAAACAAAAACATTTAAACGAATAATTAATAATCTACCTATATCTAAGTATCTACGTTATACCCACCCTCCAAAACCACCCGCCAAGTCCTGCCCCAATCATAGAATAGACACACATACATACATATATAAACATATATATATATACCTACATACATACACATCCATTCCACGACAAGAACAAATCCCAGCAAACGATTCTAGAAGGTAGGCATAACGCTAATAATAAAAAACAAAAATTATTTTAAAATGGGTAGGCCATTGTAGTACCTACAGTCGCACCACTCCCCCAATCAGCCACCGCGGCAGAACTAAGCGTGTGTGAAGCGTGTCAGAATGAGTCTTGCACCATAGCAACGTGATTAGAAATTGAAGTGTAATAATATTGTCATGTACATAGCGGAAAGCTGGTGTAGTAAAACCAGAATTTCCTAACTACTCCGTGATGTAGAACTAATTTCTCCCTACAATGGCCCGCTTCATACTAGATCGAAGCAAGTATATAATTCAGGTGGAACTCGCAGGCTGGTGGGTTGGTAACAAATTTTGTTTCTCGTTAACCTGTCTGAAGTGTTTATTGTGGCATGAAGCCGTCCACGCCACGCCACTACCAAACTAGACTTGATACTTTCAAGAGGGTCTATTTATATTTGTAATGTAAGGTGATTACTTTAAGAGTATGTATAATATTATGGTTTAACAAAGGAAACCGCTCAAAAAGTTTTAAATTATACCACAATCATAAATTGACATAATTTTATTATTGAGTATGTATCTGATTGTAATTATAATCATCTTCAACCTATCATAAATCTGAGCTGAGTATATACGTCAATACATACGATGGACGAACATTTTGCCATCTTCATTTAAAAGTTTGGAGGTCAATTGGCAATATTTCCTGCGATCCCAAGGTGCTTCTTTAAAATTCGGATAGCTTAGTTTCGTCAACAAATTAAGTAAGTATCTTAACTACTTAACATCAAAAAAACTCGGTACAGTATATTACAAAACCTTCTCAGACCAGTGCTTAGATCAGTGCCTCGCCAATGCTCCTCTATACTTACCTTCCCTCTGAACACCGTGAAAGCCTATTTATGCGTGTGGGGTTGAAATGAAATCGAACATGTTCAGTGGTGGTCGGCGGTAATTTGTGGCAGTAGTGGGCTCTGAGCTATGGGTCTGTTGTTTTGTATTGCTCAAAGTGCGGCAAATTGAATTTTAGTGGCTAACTTAATTTATTGACTGTGTAATCGCTGCTCGTTCATTCACGTTGTTTTGGGATAAAAATAGTTGTCACTGTCGATATTTGTGGCTACTACTGCGATATCGATCATTTTGTCGTTGATTTATCTGTTCAGAAAAAGAAAACTAAAATTAGTTTGATTTGAAACCACTTAACAACTAATACCAAGGCTCTTATGATACCTACTGCAAGGTGCAAACACAACACAGGTACAGATAATAAAGCATTTTGTATCGTTATCTCATGTTATGTGTATTGTAGTTACCTAGATGTAATATTGTTTTTGGCCCAATAAAAGCTTTTTATATTTGTAATGAAAATGTTCTTTCAAAATGTTAACATCACATTTATTTACTCACACATACTCATAGCGATTTTAATATCCATTGATTTATAGTAAATCTTTAGTACTATAATACAAATAGATGCGTAAATCGCTATTTATGTAGAATATTGATCTCCAATAAGCACTTTATCTCTTGTCAGACATTTGAAATCCCTGTAGAAAGCCCAAATGCTATTATGACTGAACGCAGTCAAAGGTGCCTGTTATACCTGGTCTAGTCAGACAATACATGTATAGGCAGCCTAGACTGGGGAAGAAGACTAGTTTCCAAATAAAGTAAATTTCTAGTAGCAAAAATGTGTTTCTATTATTGTTAGACAATTAATGCTTTAGAAATTCTATCGTATGTCAAATGAGATTTTTCATAAAAACATTGCTTATTTCAATTCGCTTACAAGAATAAAACTCACAGATTATTGTAACGAATTATTGAGGTGTTTATTATTCTTTGATTAATCAAATAAAAAAATACATATAAGTCATTTTCCTCTCAACATCGATCACTCAAAAATTTAGAACAAGACAAATCAGAGCACAAAAAAAAATTAAAAACACAAAATTGTATTAATTTCTAAATTGAATTTTAACCACAATTAGAATCTCTTAGCTGATGTAATAATACGTGTGTATGTGTTTGTATATGTCTCAAAAAACTAGTAAGCAGTCCCACAAATCAGTATTGTGGGCCAACTATCGTAAATTCCCAATATCGTTGGGGGTTGGCAGTAATAGGCCATTACTCACTGGGACACAATGCTGCCTTAACAATTAGTCGATGTGGACTCCGTGCTGTACACGGTTACATGGGATGGAGGTCGTTTATTTTTATTGTGTTCTCGGTAACATGAAAAATATCATCTTTAGGCTCACTTGCTCTACGTCTATCAAACATATTCAGTTAATTTTAGGATATTTTATCGCCAAATGCGTGTAAGTAATTCAAAGTAAATTTATGAGTGATAAGGTCTCGTTTTTCCATGAACTACAATATTGCGATATTTAAAGCGAGACTGCATCGGCGCTTGCTGGGTAAATTTTTTCAACTGTAAAACCACTACGATCGATTATCATCAGAAAATTGTGTTGTCAAAAAATACGAATAATAAATATACACTAATACAAATAATTGCGAATAGGTCAGTATCAAAATAGCAAGTGATCACAACTAACCTAGTATCGTGGCATTGTAGTAGGTAGCCATGTTTGTCCTGTATTGCTGGCTATGTACAGGTATTGTAAGGGTGTTGTAAAGCTCAGCGGTCGATGTAAGCGGGACGTGACTCAGTGATCGCGTTCTTTGTGAACGTATGAAGCATTCTTGCTATGGAATGGAATAATGGTATTTTGGTATGTATTGCACCAGAGGCGGTTCCAAGCGGATTATTGGGTTAGTAAAGTAGTAAGTAAAAAATATTTAAGTTACCTACGTAAAGAAACTATTGCGTAAAATAAAACAATAATTTAAGCTACATATTTGGTTTTAACTCAAAGTACATACATATTATGTACTGCACAAAACAAATTGAATCATTACCATTACATTATCTGAGAAATCTGCCTCCTGTTAAAGCGGTAACAAATTCGTTCTTTCATTGGAGTTGTATGAGATTCTGCCTGGTGACAAAAAGACTGATAGACGAAGAGCAAAGTCTTAGTAATAGGATTCCCTTCCGTACCCCTGGGGTACAGAATCCTAAAAATGACCAAAAACCTCAACCAAAATTACAGCACGTTTCGTAATCCATCGTACTCAGCACCTCTCCCGAAATCCGGGCCTCGCTAATAGAAAACCAACCATTTTTATCCCTTGGGTCTCCTAATTAAGAAAATTAATTCATTTATTCCCTCCTATAATTAGTATGCGATTCCCGTTTGGACCATCTGGGCCTTATTAATGTCCCTCGGGAATTCTTACGGTGTGCCTTGATACGGGAATTTGTCCGAACGGAGGTTTGATTTCATTGGTACATTGATACTGGATTTCTTTTGAGTATAGTTTTTAAGAACAAAGTATACGTGAGTCATGATTTAAATGATTAGCCGAAAAAATATGGATAAAGAGCAGATGGATTATTTGATACTTATCAATTTAGCTCGATTTTTTACAAGAAATATAATTAGTATACCTATGTATGTATTTGTTGAAGGTCAAAGCTAATGAGCTAAAGTAAGGTAAATTCGTAAAACTCTCTTGGGCAGATATATAAAACTTTTACCTAATAGAATAATAGGAGAGAACTTTTACTAACTAAACGTTGATCAAATCATTTTGAAACCTGCAAAAAAAAGTATATTTTTGTATTATAGTTCCCGTAAGGCATGATTAAATTAAATCATAAATCATCATAAATCATATTTTTATTTACCTCACGGCATCGCCCCGTACAGGGCAAGTCAATTTACAAATAATTTCATTTCTTAGATTTAATTAAATTGAACAAAATAAAACTAGGTAGGTATATCAAACAAAGATTAATATTTTTTTATCATAAATGAAGATTCAGTTAAGGCACTAGTCATAAATTCGTTGAGTTTGTAAAATGGGTGTATCTCAAAAAAATGTTTTAACCTCCTCTTAAAAGCATTATATGGTAGGTATGGTATTAAATTTAGTTGTAATAACCGGCTAGCACTTACGTCAATAATTATGTCGAAAAAGTTTCGGAAAACTGAGGTTTCCATCATCAGGAGGACGAGTCAGCACGCGCGTCCCGGTTGGCCGCCTCGTCCAGACTCAGAGATTTTTCGACATAAGTGCTAGCCGGTTATTACAACTAAAGTATATTTTTGTTGAAGGTCAAAGATAATGAGATAAAGTAAGATACATTTTTGAGACTCTCTTGGGCAGAAACATAGAACTAATAATAGAATAATAGGAGAGAACTTTTAGAACGAAGTTATATCTGAAAAAAATGTAAAACACATTTTACTCTCTAACATTCTATTCCAACAAGCAATAAATTCACATCACTTCGCAAGTCTGTTATTCCCTCCGCATCTCCCCGTGTCCATACAAGGGCCCAATTATCAAACTAGGTGTCCGTAACTTCATAAAACAGCAAACTATACGCAACTCGACACGAGCGTGCCAATTTCGTCACGTCACGTCACGTCAGTCCGCCTGTCACGCTTAACTTCGTTAGGACGGGAATTAGCGCGGGACGCCCGGCGGGACATCGGCCAGATCGAGCTCTGTGGACGAGGCAGGAACAGATGGATCATCAGTTCTTAGGGGTAAAGAAAGTGATGAAGGAGTATTTTATCTCATCTTTCAATGTTAAATTATTTTTGTTCCATTGCATATTTTTTAATTGTAAAGTCTAGTCTATAATAAGTGATGATTTGATTTCAATTTTAATTTTGTATAATTTAATTACATAATCAAATATGTATAGGAAATGCTAGGATTAAATTTACACTAGTATTGTACCACAAAATGGTCATACCTACTTTCTCAGCAATAAAAAAAATTGAACTGATTAGAGCCGTTTGTGATTTAGCAATGATTAATCCTCATATGATTAGCCTCAGCCTTGTATGTTAAATTATGAAGGGTTATGAAAAGTGGTTTTCACCCGATTTCATAAATCAATAACTGATAGATTTTTAAATTAATTTCAACGGTATATATTTTTTTTAGCTATGCCTGCGACTTCGTCCGCGTGGACTAGTTATTGTGCGCAACATAGGTATTTATTTTTGCAAACAACATCTTTAGCTTTATAAATTATAGCTGTTAAATTATAGCTGCCCGCAACTTGAACCATTTTCGCAGCGCACGCAACGGATGCCCCCAAAGAAGAATAATTTTCCCCGTTTTTTCCATTATTTCTTCGCTCCTATTAGTTGCAGCGTGATGTAATATAGCCTAAAGCCTTTGTCGATAAATGGTCTATTCAACACAAAAATAATTTTTCAATTCGCACCAGTAGTTCCTGAGATTTGCACGTTCAAGCAAACAAACAAACTCTTCAGCTTTATAATATTAGTATAGATTGACAACTATTTCTGTACACTTGTTTTTGCCATGACTGCAAAATGTATCTCTCTGCGATCCCTTATTCTGTGTCCTTTCCGAGATCCCCTGTCTCGCCTTATTAGTGCCTAATGAGTACGCAAATACGTCCTCGGCTATATTACAGTACGAATATTATATACCTTATATATATAGGTATATACTTTATATACCTCTTTGATGGCCTCTTTCACTCACAGAGCGTTTATAATGTACTTACGTTAGCACTTGTGAATGTGTAAAATTGTTACTTAGATTGTATTCGATTAGATTAGACTTTTTTTGGTAATATTTTTGGAATAAGTGTAATTATTTTAGTGGTTATTTTGCTGTCTTCTTTTCTTCTCCGTATGACAGTGGCCAACGCTAGTGTCGAGAGTTACAAAACGCCAAAATAGCCTTTGGCATAGTTTAACAACTGCGGCACTATGACTAAGAGCCAGAACCTACAATTTAATATGTCGTCCGATCCACGGATTTGCCCAAAATAGAATGCCAGTATTTGATCAGCCATCCAAGGACTGACTTGGTGTTGTTAAGAATGTATGGACAATAATATCTCATGTCTAGTATTTTATTTTACAGACTTATTAAATACCAATGGAAGCGAAAGTTTATTAAGAGTTTCTTAGCTATTGGAGTCAAACTAGCAGAAACGCTACGAAAAACTACGTGTAAACCTTCCGTGAAATCAGGGTTTATAATCAAATTACATTACCTGTGTCAATTGGCCTGAGAATTATCTCTCTATATCAGAGTTGTTCACTCTCATACCAACTTACCTAACAATCTGATCTAAATATTTTAATAATACATTTCAACCTCATATTTTATATCCAGATGAATGAGAATCCTATTATAAACCTCTCAAAATAATCCCCGTGCCAATTCCCTAAGAGCTGAGGCATTATAAAAATACGTCGACATTACCATCATTAGAACGGTCCATCCTTTTATTTTTATATCTCCCGATAGCTATTCCCGCTACGGAGCTCGATAAAAGGTTATTTTATAGCTATTTTAAAGCATCCATAACGGTCCTAACTATCCCTCCAAACAGCATCTAATATTATACAGCTTTCTTAATATCTAAAAGGGATAATTACTATTTGACCCTCTATTACTATGCGGCCCACATCTTGCAATAATTCAAGCTATCGATGTAGCTTAAACGTTCTTCTTCACATCACAAACACATCTCTATAACCTGACCGTTTAGGTCGATTTTCGATTAACAAAAAGATTGAACTTACGTCATCGTAGCTAAGAAATAGGGCAAGGATTAAAGACTTAACTAATGACCGCGTGTCAAAGAAAATAATGCCTTAATTTGTAACTGTTTAGTTGCAATTTTGCGTCAAAAGATTAGTGGATACAATGTTTTTGTGTAGTGAAGAGGGTTCTATTTTCCGAAGGCTCAATAGAATTAATTTTCTTTAGTGAAAAGTTGTATTAATATAAATGCGGGTAAGGGTGTAACTGTTTGCGTTTCGTTTCGCCCTTTCTGGGCTTAATTAGGTTGGAATTTATTCTGTTAAGGAACGCAGGTACGTAGGGTCAAACGAACGCGTTTCACAAAAGAAACCTTTGAGAGGCTGTCTGGGTACGTTTGTTAGAACAGTTTTATTTTATTTGCAGGGTTGAAAAAATAAATAATATAATATATGTACCTGTTAAAATATGTTTTAATTTGAACTTGTACATGGAAAGGATAGTAGAAGATCGTGCTCTACAGAAAGCATACTTGGAACGACTAACTGGTCGACTGCCAATCGGACGTGACAAGTACCGCTGGAAAGACCAGATAGAGGAGGATCTGCAACAACTCCATGTTACCGAGTGGCAGGAGATACTGCAGAACTGAGAGGAGTGACGTTTCTTTGTGTCGGAGGCCGGACCCACTTTAGGTCGCAGCGCCACATTAGTAAGTAAGTATTAAGTAAGTATTTAAACTATTTTTTTTGCATTCATATGAAGTTACGGATACCTAAAACATTTAGTTAACAAAATAGCTTAGAAAATCGAAACCAACCTTAATCAAGCCAATAATAGTAACAGTAAAATCATTATGCAATAAATACTTCATGTTATTTAATGTTTAGTATTCAAGATTGTGTGTAAAATAATATTGTACGAACTCTACATATAGAAAAAAAATCTTTATTTCACTCGATGAGCTAGGTAAGGTTCTAAATGATTCCAAATTGGAAAATTCAGTTATCAAATGGTAAAAAGAGACAGCTCTTCCTTCTATATAACCAAAACCTATACCAAATACTTTCTCTCTCTC
Organism: Macaria notata; assembly: GCA_927399415.1. Taxonomy (NCBI): domain Eukaryota; kingdom Metazoa; phylum Arthropoda; class Insecta; order Lepidoptera; family Geometridae; genus Macaria; species Macaria notata. Next base: position 719,932 of record OV656742.1, read on the forward strand.
GTTTTTCATCTCCCTTCTCTGTCTACAGCTTGTATTTACCCTGTCACCATTGTTTTTCTAGTTGATAATGAATCGGCCGCCAAACACAGCTGTTTGTGCCGATATTAATTTCGTTCTGGCATTGTAATCGATTCATATTGACCGATCACCGAAATATCACATTTCTGAGCTCTGAGCTATGAAATATGTAGCTGACTTTGACGCGATTCTTTTAAAAATGTGAAATGTAGATAAATATTATAACATAATAATATAATGTTTCAACATATCAAATTTTTAAAAGACTTGCATACACATACATACATATTAGCTGCTTCTATTAAGAATCAAATTTCATAATTAGGCTGACTGGTTAAAATTATTACATACAAAAATGTGAAACAATGAACTAAGCAACCACAAATATCTTATCCACGTGTCACATGGGTCGTTTTAAATATATTTAGTACGGTTTACATGATTTAATATGAATTAAAGATTTAAAGTATATCATAACGTTAATCTGTATATCAACACCTATGGAAATCTCGCTACAAAAATAAATGTTATGAAGACAAATACTGCAATACATATAGGTAACTTTGTCACGCACAATTTACTACTACTATTACATTTTTTTAAAGTCGATAAAACACAACCGCTGAGTAGATCTAAACTACAATGGCCAATTTTACGGTTTCCACAGGACAGTTTACGGTTAGCGTGTATCCCTTTATATGGGTTCTGATTGCCACCCTAGCTAGAATTGAGATCGCAATTTATTACTATTGTGTTGTATGTAGCTAGTATAGAGGGATTTATATGTAAGAAGCTTTGGGATTGCATGGAGCTTTAGGGATTTTTTTGTTCCAAAAGTGTCTATTCGTATTATATTATGAAATCTGGATTTCTGAAAAATAAAGTAGTTCCACATCATTTAGGTAAAACGAAACAAATTTGAGTCGTTTCTTTGAAAGAGTTAATCAGTGTCTTCTAGACATGCGCGCTAAAACGTAGACTGCTTCGTGGTCAGAAGCACCTAATATCTTGCATAATAAAATCGAGAGCTAAAAGCTCCGCTGGATAAAACGGATATGCAACTAAAAAGAAATTAAAATATGATCTAAAATGGTTTTCACTTTTGAAACCATTTTATTTATTCATTAAAATAATAACACAACTTATTTCAATACATTTTTATCCAAAGCATTCTTCAAAAAAAAAACGTTAGTTAAAAGTTGCAACAAAAACTAAACTCCGTAACGGAACAAAAGCATGTTAGCTTTAAGTGTGTACTAAGTTAAGAACTAAGTATAGTCTAACTAAGTACGAGCTCTAAGCCCCAATTAAGCGAACGACCGAGTTCAGTATCTGACTCCATGTTTTGTAATTTTCTTTCTGCTTCGAAAAAATTAATAAGTACGTAAATATCGATTTTTAATTTTCAAGAGGAAACTGTATTCTATTTATATGTTAACTAAATGTTTTTTTTGGTATTTTCCTATTAATATTTACGTAACCTGACAATAATGTAAATGGCAATTACATTAACTAGTATTATTATTACTTTTAACGGACTTCAAGTAAAGTAAGTTTATCTATTTATTACACTTTAGGCAATTAGTTATCTCATTTAGAGAAAAACCTTACTTTTCATTTTATGATACCAAAAATAATTAGAAACTATAAAAAAAATACTTATTCCATCTATTGTTATGTATCAGCTTCCTGCGAAATAATTTGTTATATAATAATGTATACAAAACATATATTTCATCTTTTAAAACTACCTTTTTAACGACTCCTTCCAGCAAAGTTTTCCCCTAAAATAATCTCGTCTATACATCAATAATACAGTTAAATATACACACATACATAACCCACAAAACATGTATAAACATCTGTTTAGTTTATAATTAAAGTGTGGGTAAAACAAAATGATGGATGCAAGTCTCAGATTAGAAATACAACTTTAATCACAACAAAAACCAACGTGTGAGTTATTGGTGTTATTATTTATGTATAGGCATATTTGTGTGTGGTACAGGTTAGAAGCGTATGTGTGATATATATAAGAATTAGTGTTTTATTGAGTGTACCGTGTGATATAGTTAGGTATCACTGCCATAGAATTTTTTTGTGAATGTTTGATTGGTGTTAAATGCGGAAATGGAATTGTATATCAATGTTTTATTTAAATTAGTTATCAATACAGGTTTTACTAGAAAATTTCCGTTTCTATTAGGTAAATTATTATCGGACAAAAATGATTATAAAAAACATAGTACATTAATTTGCATGTAATTTTAAAATCAATATTAAAAATAAATAAATATACCGGGACATTGCACACAGCGTCATCTAGCCCCACACTAAGCAAACGCTAATATATTATATCCTTAATGCATTTTATCTTAGTCTTATAACTTATACCACCAGCATCTATGTGAAAATTTATCTTAGCATTAAAAACGTGGAATCAAAGAAGTTCATAATTTACCTCCGTAGTTAGCGTGGCCAGTGATAATGCATTTATCATAGCTTAGCGGTAAATACTGCTTACTGACTTACAAGAAGGTTTTATTGCACTTGTATGGAAGTGTTGAGTGGGAACGCAAGTTTTCTTGTCATCAATTAATATTATTCGGTCCTGTCTTAATCCGATGTGATGACAGTGTATGTAATCGTTAATCAAGATTATTATAAACTTAACGACTGTTTTAATTCAGTGGATAGTCTTAATTATAACCATAATCATCTTTATTTATAAAAAATATTACATGTCAACAAAAATATATTAAAAGAACTACAATTTCCTAGGTGGTTCGTATATTGTAAAACGAATTAAATGTTTAATTTAATATTACAAAATCATAAAAAGTTTCCTTGATAAGCCAGCGTTATTGTCTACTCTTAAAACTATATTGAGGAAAGGCCGAAGTATATGTTTTTAGCCATCTGACCTATGAAAACATCTTGATATAAATCCTACTTTTATTCACTCAAATGTTGGTACGAATAGTAAATAGAAGACAAAAAAAACAAAGTATTGCTGACACACAGCCAAAATGGTGTCAAACTATACTATCACTAGAAGGTACAGCCAGTCACGAAAGAGCAAGAAAATCTTGTACTCAATAATGTTATCAATAATTAAACCAATCAGAATAAAAGCAAAATTGCCATTATTGTGCCAATTTAAAAGGCCACATTTGACATCTGATATTTCACATCAAATTAGTCGGAAAACAGCGCAAAACATACGAAAGATATAAACATATGACAAATGGGACCTATTAATTTGGTTTTACGGTAACTAACGTACAAATCAGAGCTTAGAGTAATTTTATTAATCTCAACATTTATTGTGAGAGCAAAATTCCTACATAACCTCAAGAAGCCATCTGATAAAAAGACTAAAACCGCTCCGCAAAATAATTCGGCGCATGTGTGCGAATATGATTACGTGCGATATCGTTCCTGTCCGCTCCCATGTCGTATAATATGGGATCCCATCAGGTTACCACCTCCAACACCATGATTACAGCCGAATTGCTGGGATCGATCGCCCCGCCCGTGCTGTGGTGCAAGCTGTGACCGGAGCGATATGGTTACAACTCTGAGAAAAAACTGTAGATTACTAGTACGCATACTATGACTTTATTGTGTTGTTTATTTTCTTTGTTGAACGATATGTAAGTTCGTATGGCAGGTCAACTTTGATTTCAACAGTGTTAATTAAAAATAAATAATATTAATACAACAAAAAAAGTGAAAGTAAAAGTTGTTTATTTCATACATGCTTACATGGGTAGCAATAACAATTATCTGTCATGATAAATGTATGTCTTATTGTTAACTCCTTTGTAGTATATTAATAGCGATCTGATCTGTGCTTGGTATCCAAAAGATTCTGTGTTACAAGGATTGAAAATGTCCACTACTACTAAAAAAATACTTAAAAACAAATGAAGGTATTGTAGGAAATATTTATCCAGCAATGACAGTGTTACTTAAATAAAAATGTTAAAAAAACAGCGTGAAGAAATCGCGTCGCACCTCCAGTTAGGCCGTGCACTTAATTTGATAGGTCCCGCCGGATTGAATGTTATTACCCGATTGAGTCCGCACCTTCGCGGGAGGGTCTGAAGGTGCTAACGTACACCCCGCACATGTACCCCTAGCAACATATATAGTGCTATGGTAGCACATAGATCGACATAGACTGATAAACTGTGGTCAAGTGCGAGCCCATTTAAAAAAGGATTGTGGCGTCATACAAAGTAACAAAACAAAATTCGTTTGTCGGTATGTTAACAAAACAGATTTAGTTTTTTGGTTACTTTATTGAGGCTAAGAATTGCAGATTAAATACTTTTATTAATCAAAAACTAGTAGTTGTAAGTACTTGTAGTTTTACTCAATGTTATTATTAAAGTTATATCTACTTGCGTTTGTGTAAAAAGGTAAATTAGGTTATTATTATATATATCTGTCAACTGTTTATCTCTTTTAAGGAATGTGTTAGCAAGACCTATACATATCAAACAAATGTCATATATACCTCTATCACTACATATGTATTGATAACCATAATATATATACCACATGCCAAGGTTAAGGGTATATAGCTTGATAGTAGTCGATGAACATTTAAAGGAAATTAGATTACTGTTCTTGATAATAACGAAATTTGTTACCCTCCAGCAAAATTTTAATATTTAATTGGTGCAAATCAGTGAAAACCAAAAATGACACCTGTAAAAAAATAGAGACTGCTGTTATTTGCCGTTTTCTGATTGATCTTGTGGTTACAGTTTTGACGACGGCGTTACCATTTGGATAACGGAAAAATGCGGACAATAATAAGTAAGGTAAGGTTTTGATAAGATTTCAAAAGTAGATAGTTAAGGCCAAAATAGCTTACTCTTATATTATTCATCACGATAGTTACTCTTAATTGTCTTCTATTTTTACCAGCATCATAAAACGAAAATAAAAGTCAAACGACACTTTCCAACTATTAAACAAAATCACCAGGCGTGAAAAGAGCCTCCAACAATTAATTTAAAAACCACTTTAAAACACTCCCGCGCATTTACGTCACATAATAGTTAAATAAAGTGTGGAAGCGGCACAAATAAAACGATGGTAATCAAAGATAAACGAATGAGTTTAACAGATGTGACACGATCGAGGAGATAACGTACTAGAATCATTCAGACACTTCTATACGCCCACTGTTTCGATAAAGAGAAATAAGATGGATGAAGATTAGGGAAACGGAGAGGTTTCACTTTATTTGCGGTCAATCCTTGGATGGGTGACCGAAAAGTAGCATTCCATTTTGGCGCTTCCGTGGGTCGAATAGCACGTTAAATTGTCTAGTACGGCATTCCTTAAGCCATTTCAGAGGCTCTTAGGGCGGTTTGATAGTTTTCGACACTAGAACTGGACACACTGATTCGATAAGAAGAAAAAAAGACTTTATTCATCACAACACAATATTATAATGGTGAAAATTAGGAGCATGTGTGTGAGCATTCATGTTTGCCCCATATTCGGGCTGAGTGATTGAGGTGTCTGAGCCGATTTAGATAAATTTGCCCTGGAGATAGATTTGTGACTATTACTGATGAACACAGGTCGCTAAAATAGTTGTTTATTATTTAGAAAAATATTATTATGTGCAGCAACTGTGATATAGATTGGACATGATTTTGCGACTATCTTACATCTGACGCTTCCCAAATCTGCTTGTCCCACATAATTTTTTTCACGATTCCAGATTAAAAAGATGTTTAGATTAATATGTCCTTATATTGTCAGATGAAAAAATCTGTTATATTAGTCAGTTGTCCTTCTGTATGTGTCTATTTCTCCGTATAGATGTGTCCCTCAGATAGTGTCGGTCTCTCGCTCGGTAGTTCAGTCGATATAAAAGCACTCGAATTCCACACCGACAGACTAACACTCCGGGAACTTTGTACCTACGTGCTTTGTTTCCCTGGTTTTCCTGGGACATTTAGTTTTTACGATATCTCACTAAGCCATATTTTCTGATGACTGAGGGTCGTGACTCCCCCGCAAAATTAATTCGTTAGGGAAGTTCGCTTGGGCTGATACATTGTAATGGGCACCCAGGTCCTTCCACGGAAGACACATGTCCTCGGATATTGTGGTCCTCAAACATGTCGGTTTCCTCTCTATGCTTAACTTCACCGCTAAGCCACACATAACTTGAAAGTACAAATTATCGGCCTAGGGCCGGATTTATAAGGACTATCAAACATACAAAATACCCCGTATATCAGTGTGATATATCCCTATAATCTGAAGCCCAATACATCGTAGTTAACAAGTAAGCAATCAATTCACGATAAGCGCTAATATTATCAAGGTAATTGTCTGGATCTAACGCGATAATGGACTACAGATCTATACCGCCTTAGTCTAATTAACTAATACAGTAACTGTGTCTTAGATATATAGGTCTAAATGCAAAAATGATGAAAATGATATACACAAGTAATCATTTTGTATTATTTGCAAAAAACCTGTTTTTAATTTTATTAATTCCTTCAGCATAAGTTATTATAGTATTGATTTACTTTTTATTTATTTATTTTACCTATTCTGAGAATTAAAAATGTAAATTATTATACTTAAGTATAGTTAGTACAAAAATAGCGTAAATAAAAACATAATTTTCCTAAGAACATTATCTAAGACAACATTTTATCCTATCTCACTAAAACCCCAATTTTATTTGGATCATGTTTCATTACCACAACAGAGCTCGGTCCTCAAGAAGCACACTTTATTTTTGTGTCGTACAAAGAACCCTATTCCAAACGTAATATTTATCAAAACTATATTACTTACTTACTTAGATACGAATCGTATCACAGAGTAATCACAGTTGGAATATGGCAGTATCTCAACTTGTTATAAATATAACTAAAATATATTTACATTATTTTTTAGTAAAATAATAATAGTTAACGTAGTTCGTATGCGCCGCGAACGCTGGGCTGGGATCGTGACACAGTTTAATAAAGCTTTTTCTCCAGACAAGATGTTAATATATATGTATATGTAAGTATATGAAACCTAAAAAATATACATTTTGGATTGTGTCTGTTAGTAATTTTTAATCCAATAGAACGCGGGCAAGAACACGAACTTGTTCATATAATAGTTCATGTAACTTACTGCAACACAATGTTTTATTGTATATATTGCACTTAAAGTTAATTTTACTATGGGTTTATAGATAAAATTAATAGAATATTTACTTCATAAAAATATACGGAAAAAAATTAATGAACCCAATAAAGATAAAAGTACATTTTACTAAGTTATCTTACTGCTCATGCCTGTACAGTACAGCATCCAATCGTTTATTCGTCCTTTGCGGTCTCATAAAAGGCGATATTCCATAATATTTTACGTTTTATAGCTGATATTGGACGTCCTCGACTTTAGATGTATTAAGTTGTTTATTGGGAACTCAGAATTGGTTTCTTGTAACGTAATTGATGGTTCGGATTTTGGACGTAAATGCTCATAAATGGAAGTAAAGAGGGAGAGCGTTTAGACGTAAAATACTTATGTTTACTTTGTGCTTTGAATGTGCTTTGCTAAGGGTCATTTTATGTTTGGTACTTTCATGATAAGAGGTTAATGTTGTGGAATAAAGTTTTTATCTTGATCAGTCTTTTGATAACTTCAGTTCAATTTAAGTTCATCTGGAGATTATTAGAATTCTATGAATGTGTGTTTTTATTAAGAAACGCTGATCACAATTACGCTTAAGCTTAAGATAAATAAATACCTGTAACAAAGAAGAAGTTACCATAGTATACTATGAGTTTACTTTATAGTGAATGAACTTTATAGATGAAATTATTTTATACATATAGTTTACTAGTGGATGCTCACGGCTTCGCTCGCATTAAGAAGTAAAACTTGCATCCCTTACTTCACCCCTTTAAAACGGCTTTTCCAAAAATCCTTTCTTAGCGGATGCCTACGTCATAACATCTACCTGCATGCCAAATTTCAGCCCGATCCGTCCAGTGGTTTGGGCTGTGCGTTGATAGATCACTATATCAGTCAGTCAATCAGTCAGTCAGTCACCTTTGAGTTTTATATATTTAGATTTATATTTATATAAACAGTGTTTGTAAAAATGTTGCATACCCTAGCTGGTTAAGACATGGCGCGCCTTATATAACTTGAATAACATTATGTGAACAACTTACCCATGTTTTTCAAAAATAAATGATTTGATTTGATGGCAGTTTCTTTTATTAATTCGTTTGTATGATACACGAACAAAACAATTATCTCTTTTTGACCATTGTAGCCACATGCAAGCTCAATTAATTAACAAAATACTTTCATTTGAAGAATTCCTTATTTCTAAATCTGCAACCCATCTATTTTGAGAAACACCTTAAAATAACGTTCATGCTCCCAAATGCCCGTACAAACCCTATTTTCCAATTCCCGGTAACAAACCGGAATCCAAGCAACGGAATACTTTTAATTAAAATTTCTTCCTTGAAAGCTTTGGATCCATTAAGCCCTTTATATTTGTATCAGAGCTTTTATGGAACGGCAATATTGTCAAATGAAAATAAACTTTCCTCCGTGAATAATTAGGAAAAATAACTTCTGTTAATTGCAGGTCAAAGTGGAATGATTGTCTCGGGTCCTCTCGTAAAGTTTTGTTTGTTTTATGTTGCTTTCAGTTGAAATAATCACAATTTATCTATTCTGTTTTGTGCGTAGGGTGCGCGCTGTGACATTAGGTTTCAGATAAGTTATTATAAAAACAATCTTTTATATACATATGTATCATTCATATAAATATTAAGTGGGTAATAACTAAGGACTATTTTAATAAATTATACCTATCCATAACCTCATATTGTAAGTTATAGAAAGATTATAAAATAAAAGGCTACTTAGTTAAAAAAAATATTTCTTATTTTAAAAACTGTAGGCGTCTAAGTTTTTTTTTCAGACATGCCCAATGGGGTATATCGCGTCCCCTGACTTCACCTTCCGGTCTATATATCTTCTAAACGAAAATTCATTTCCCATGCCCTATCTATAACTACCCTTTTTCACCCCATTCCCATATATTTCCCTTTACACATACCCTTACTCTACTGACCGTTTCTAAATATTGCGTTTGACATTTTTACTTATTGTTGTACAAAAAAAATGCGAAAAACACCTGTATTACTCTAAACATAAGGGTGAGTTTTCTATAACATATAGATACTACTTACGCGTGGAAGTTAGTTTGTTGTGGCATGATTGATAGCAGGATAAAGTATTGTAACCTTTGTGAAAGAATATATTTCCAAGAAGAAAATCTGATTTGGATAAGCAAGAGGGCGTACTTGGATGGCAAAGAGTAAAATTACAATAGTAAAGATGTACATATAAAATCATTTTTTCATCTGTGTAACCCATATTTATAAGCCAACCGTACATATATACGGTAAATTTAAATATTACAGTTTATCTCTACACGTCATATTTAACCCGATGCTATTATAAAAAAATAAAGAAAATGCAATTGGCAAACGACAGTTTTTTCCAAAATTTTAACCTACGTTCTGTGATTCCCGTATTGTAAAACTCGCAAGTTCTGCCTATTATAAAGGCGCAGACAGTACAGTTGTTCAAACAGATTTTACATTAGAATTTGTTTCGTGGGTGTCCGTTAGCACAAGTGGACGGTAAAATGGTATTTTGACATTGTAATGATGCTTTCAACGTGCTGGTTGTTTGTTTGGTGAAACTAAATAGGAATTTGATGGATGAAGAATATGTTACAAAACAAAGCTTTGTAACAGTAAGTAAGTTCGTATGACAGTGGCCAACTCTGGTGTCAGTTTTCAAGTTTTCAGTGTCACCGTCTTAAGGGCCGCCGACATAACGACTGTCGTACTATGAACAGCCTGGATCCACAATTTATCGTGTCGTTTTCTCAAAACAGTTAAAAGACGATATCATAGGTATTGTATCACCACATTGTCATAGCTATGTCAAGGTATGAATCGTTAGAGACTATTTTTACACCTAAAGTATTACAAAAATCAACTTAATAATGTCTCCAAATCATTTCACCACTTTTCTAAAAGATTCAACTTCTAAAGAACTCCACCTTTTTACTGTAACAGTTTCTGAAGTTCGAACAAAATATTTCTAAAAACATCTTATCACGTGCAGTGATTCAGTGCAATTCAGTTTTGTCTACTATTTGAACATTTTCCGAGAAAGAGAGAGAAAATAAATTTTAGGTAAGCGTGTTACATCTTCAACTTTATCGTAGCTTTCCATTAGATAAGGTGCAAGCCCACATTAAGTAAAAAAAATGTAACCGTAGTTGGAATTTAAATATAATCTACTTGGATAGTATCTACAGATTTTATACTAACCAGATTTTATTAAAGAAATTAGTATATTGAATTCTCCATTGAAACAAATAAAACAGATTAGTAAAAATGCCAGTAAATTCAAACTATAACTTGTATTTTGTGCTATAACCTACATTTACATTGCCAAACAATTTTTTTTATAAAAACAACTTATAAAAATAAATAAACTTGCAAAAAACACTGTTTATAAGAGTCAACATATAGTGTTAGAACATAATGAAGTATTAATGGGTGCATCCGATTAAGTAAGTGCAACTAATTAATGCTAATTACAAACCTGTTAATCACCTAACGGAAGCTCGGCTATTAAACCGATCATAGCTGGCTAAACAACCCATCAAATACTTCTTAGAATGCGAGCCTCAGGTCAAATTTGTTACGATCTCGTTGAGTCGTATTTCCTCATGACTGAGGGTCGTGACTCCCCCGCAGAATTATTCCATTTGTGAAGTTCTCTTGAGCAAATACGTTGTGGTGGGCGCCCAGGTCCTCCGCGGAAGATATTATATATCACCCAGGTATTTTCAAATCTATAGATAAAAGGTTTTTTTGCGTGGTGTGTGCCATCCTAGACAAAAGCTATATATGAAATCTGGCTGTAGTCAAAAAAAGCTTTAAAGCGTTAAAAATATTTGTAATTCATATTAAAATTACCTAAACGTATTCATAAGCTCGCTGTATAAGTTTTTGATATAAACTCATCTATACTTCTCTATGTCAATTTATTAAACAAATCCACAATCATTTACTTAGTAGAACAATTAATCAATGCATAACATAGCATAACAGCTTAGTAACATGTATGAATGTTCACGCATATAATACATAAGATAAAGTAACAAAAATGACCAGTGTCTCCTCGCCTAAGATTTACTATAATTTATGGTTACTCTTCAGATGTTATCTGTGATATTAATTTAGTGATGGCGCCATCTACCCGCCAATTAGAAGAAACTTAAATATATTGATGTTTGGATAAATGCTTCCATGGTTAATTACAATGATTAAGGTTACGCTCAATGTTAAAGTGTATTTTATTATCAAAGAGATTGACAAATATTTGAAATTTGTACTCGTATTTTAGAGCCGGGTGTTTTTTTCTGCTTGAAATGTTTTTGATTTGTAATACAAAAAGTATTAGAGATCAAAAATATTTCAAGTATTTGTGTAATGGTGAATTTTTAGTATGGTTATGGTGTATAGTTAATGACGTATTACGTATACTAATCACGAAGATGACTTTAGCAACATTGCCTTCTAATATTTAATTAATTATTTTTCAATTTTAAAAATATGGACCGGAACAAAAACATCGAATATATTATTATATTTCATTAAAAGGCAAATTCATCGAATATATTATATTTCATTAGAAGGCAACATTAATTTCATAAAAACTACATTAAAATGAATACTTAATCTTCGCATGTAAACTAGGGGCGATTACCGTTCAGCCCAAAGCTTTACTTCAATGTGACGACACCGAAGCTTAAAAGCTCACTGCGACTTTTGTCACTAATAAGCTATTCTCCATGTTTGTGTTAAAGTAACAATGCTTTCCGATACACAGTACAAACAGACCGGACAAACACAATTTCTTTTTATCGGTAAACATTTGGTCGAACGTTTTCGTTTATGGTTAGCGTAGTCTTAACAAAGCGCAGCGGAGATTTCATTGCACTTTTTAACCGACTATTGAAATGTGGTGTTTTATTTTCAACAACTTTATGGCAAGATTAGTATTCATGTGTTTTTTTAGGTTTGTGTGAAACCCATTATTTATTTTACCAAATAAAACAGATCCGATACCGACTCCATAAATTAAGAGATGAGAGAGAAATTAGGAATAGATTTTTGTATATTTTTTGTTCTAGTAAGGATGGATATAAACAATATCAACTAACTAAATTTATTGACGTTCCGATCAACGTTACTTCTTTTTGTCTTAAAAAGCTTACCAGTAACTTTTTATTATGATAAAAAGCGCTGAGACCATATCTATTCGAATACATATAAATAAAAAGCCCTATCAACGCGTCTTAACTTAACTTAAAAACTTAGACTTAATAAGAAAAAGTTCTTAAAGATATAAAGCTAAACTAGATACCGGCAAGCATAATAGAAACTGATCAAGAATTCCCGAGAGGTCGCATAAATTCGCACTCTTTTTTAAAGTAAACCGGGAAAGTCGCAAAAACTGCATCGGCGCGTTTACGTAGCAAGATAAAGCTATCTCCCGACTCTGCCAAGTGGGACGACCGGTGGTAATATAACCCAGAGATACCTACTAAATTGTTAAAAAAACATCATCATTATTATAAGTCTGTTATTACCCACTGCTGAGCGTATGCCTCTCTTCTTGTACGCTATTTATCTCGGTCCTGCGCAGATTGAATCCAGGTGCTCCCTGCGGTTTTTATAATGTCGCCAACCCACCGCATTGGTGATGTGCTACCAAAATATTATATAAAACTTATTACATCTAATGAGGGCTACCTTACTTTGACATTTCAAATCTTACAATCCACTATTGATCCTGGCGACAAATTGGTGAAGTTTATAAATTCTTATCTATTTATCGGAGGAGGATTAGAGGCCTCTCTGGACAAGAACGGCACAAAACCTACAACAATAACATCTAGGGATGGAGGAATTATATACCCAGTAGTGGGTCGACAAGGGCCGAAGATGATGAAGATGATAATCACTTTACGCTTGATGTCATGCAGTTCAGTGTGCTTAGTTACCTCGCACGTGGTGCTAATTATATACCCAGTAGTGGGTCGACAAGGGCCGAAGATGATGAAGATGATAATCACTTTACGCTTGATGTCATGCAGTTCAGTGTGCTTAGTTACCTCGCACGTGGTGCTAATTATATACCCAGTAGTGGGTCGACAAGGGCCGAAGATGATGAAGATGATAATCACTTTACGCTTGATGTCATGCAGTTCAGTGTGCTTAGTTACCTCGCACGTGGTGCTAATTATATACCCAGTAGTGGGTCGACAAGGGCCGAAGATGATGAAGATGATAATCACTTTACGCTTGATGTCATGCAGTTCAGTGTGCTTAGTTACCTCGCACGTGGTGCTAATTATATACCCAGTAGTGGGTCGACAAGGGCCGAAGATGATGAAGATGATAATCACTTTACGCTTGATGTCATGCAGTTCAGTGTGCTTAGTTACCTCGCACGTGGTGCTAATTATATACCCAGTAGTGGGTCGACAAGGGCCGAAGATGATGAAGATGATAATCACTTTACGCTTGATGTCATGCAGTTCAGTGTGCTTAGTTACCTCGCACGTGGTGCTAATTATATACCCAGTAGTGGGTCGACAAGGGCCGAAGATGATGAAGATGATAATCACTTTACGCTTGATGTCATGCAGTTCAGTGTGCTTAGTTACCTCGCACGTGGTGCTAATTATATACCCAGTAGTGGGTCGACAAGGGCCGAAGATGATGAAGATGATAATCACTTTACGCTTGATGTCATGCAGTTCAGTGTGCTTAGTTACCTCGCACGTGGTGCTAATTATATACCCAGTAGTGGGTCGACAAGGGCCGAAGATGATGAAGATGATAATCACTTTACGCTTGATGTCATGCAGTTCAGTGTGCTTAGTTACCTCGCACGTGGTGCTAATTATATACCCAGTAGTGGGTCGACAAGGGCCGAAGATGATGAAGATGATAATCACTTTACGCTTGATGTCATGCAGTTCAGTGTGCTTAGTTACCTCGCACGTGGTGCTAATTATATACCCAGTAGTGGGTCGACAAGGGCCGAAGATGTTGAAGATGATAATCACTTTACGCTTGATGTCATGCAGTTCAGTGTGCTTAGTTACCTCGCACGTGGTGCTAATTATATACCCAGTAGTGGGTCGACAAGGGCCGAAGATGATGAAGATGATAATCACTTTACGCTTGATGTCATGCAGTTCAGTGTGCTTAGTTACCTCGCACGTGGTGCTAATTATATACCCAGTAGTGGGTCGACAAGGGCCGAAGATGATGAAGATGATAATCACTTTACGCTTGATGTCATGCAGTTCAGTGTGCTTAGTTACCTCGCACGTGGTGCTAATTATATACCCAGTAGTGGGTCGACAAGGGCCGAAGATGATGAAGATGATAATCACTTTACGCTTGATGTCATGCAGTTCAGTGTGCTTAGTTACCTCGCACGTGGTGCTAATTATATACCCAGTAGTGGGTCGACAAGGGCCGAAGATGATGAAGATGATAATCACTTTACGCTTGATGTCATGCAGTTCAGTGTGCTTAGTTACCTCGCACGTGGTGCTAATTATATACCCAGTAGTGGGTCGACAAGGGCCGAAGATGATGAAGATGATAATCACTTTACGCTTGATGTCATGCAGTTCAGTGTGCTTAGTTACCTCGCACGTGGTGCTAATTATATACCCAGTAGTGGGTCGACAAGGGCCGAAGATGATGAAGATGATAATCACTTTACGCTTGATGTCATGCAGTTCAGTGTGCTTAGTTACCTCGCACGTGGTGCTAATTTGATCTGTCTCTATCTCTAAACTCAGCTGAACTGAATATGTGTTGCGTACTATTTCTACACGTTTTGTATTAATTTGGCAGAAATCTTTACAAATTTGTTTTTTAAAATGAGGAGTCTACTGTAGATGTCGTTGATTACGACCAAACTAAGGATATTGGACTCCGAAGATTAAAATGTAGAGCGGAAAAATCAAGAGCATAATACTAACGGTATTGCAGATAGTTTGCAGTTCTGTCTCTCTCTTTTGGGTCGTATTTCCTCATGACTGAGGGTCGTGACTCAATCGCAGAATTAAATTCGTTAGGGGAGTTCTCATGGACATCGTGGTGGGCGCCCAGGTCCTTTCACGGAAGACACTACATGTCCTCGGATATTGTCGTTTTCGAACATGTCAGTTTCCTGTTAATGTTTTCCTTTACCGTTAAGCGAGTGCAAGTCCCCACATAACTTGAGAATACAAGTGTAGGGCCGTATTCAAACCAGGGTGCGTCTGGAATAAAAGAAGACACAGGAACCGCTAACCCACACTCGCTTATTGTTTGCAAAAACATTGCTATTATAACATACAAAATGTGTCTCATTATATATATCATTGTTTATGACGTTTGAGGACATAAGATAGATAAAACCTTAATTTATAGTTTTCAAACTGCTTACAGAGACATTATTGCTTGTTTCTAAAATATTAGCTAGGAATGATTCCAATTTAAATATTATCGTATTTCATGTTAAAAAATTAATTCTTGTACCAGTCTTTTCAATTTATTGGCTCCCAGTATTTTATGTTAAGGTTTGAGTAAAAACACAACTTCTAGGTTTGCTAAAGTAAAAGACAAAGAATAAATAAAATAGAGATAGAGGCGACACAATAAATAAAGCGGAATACGATCTGTCCCCGCGAATTTCATGGCTGTATTTTCACTGAAATTTATTTTTTAGATTAGAGTTGGCTGTGCTTTTGAGCCTATTGTGAAACTTTTATTCCCGGAGTATTTTATTCCATCGGAATTTTCAGCTTGCAATTTTCAAGCTCATGCTATGTTGTGTTCAGACCAATTCCTTTTGTTATTAAAAGAAATTCAAACAAGAGAAACTGAAACACGAACGACTGTTACTTTTGAATAATTCTTTTATTTAATTCATTTGATTAAAAAGTCGTCAAATTGACAGGTCAACAATTTCTAGCATAGCATCTATGTATCTACTAATCCAGTTCTACATAAGGTGATTTCTTTCAGGCAAGCTTTGGATGGAGAAAAGTAAGCTTAATTTAGTTAACTAAAACTCCAAAGGTAGTCTGGAACAGAATGCTTTGAGCTTTAAGGCCGGCAGTTATTATGGCAATGATTTAAGATTTCCATATTTTTTATATTTTATATTTGTGTCAACAACAAAGAGTCAACTATCTACTACTGAGCATAAGCCTCTTATTGGTTAAATGACCTTCCGATCGCACACACCAATATTCCACGTAAAAGCGTTCCAAAACCAAAAATTCCACAACAATAGATCACAGATTAAGTAATTCAAAAGATGCAGAAGAGTATAAAAAAAAGCATCAGTATTTGCCGGCAAGTTCACGGCAGGAGGTAAACACAAATATTGTCTTAGCGCCGGGATTTGTTTAATTTGACGCGGCCGTTGCTCCCAGCAGATAAGCGATGCAGAAGTGACACAGTTCTGATAACTTTAAGATTTCTTGTGAAGTAAAGAAATGGATTACCATTTCTTTACTTCACAAGAAATCACAATTTATTTCTTATTAAGAAGAATAAACTGTTGAACAACTAATTTTCAAATGGAGAACCTTGCCTTCTGCAGCTCAAAGGCAAAGCATTGATTTTTAAGTACCAAGTAAAACTCTTCAATAAAATTAAAATAATATTTCATTCATAAGAGACTTTGTGAACTATCAAATCATTCATAGAATTTAGCTTTTTTATGCACATTGCTTTTTTGGTTTTATTCGTAATTTGTATGAGAGCGGAAAAATATGGTGTTTATTTTTCACTAAGCATCTCATCACGCGACTGCTGTGTTATGGAAAAGCGGTCTTTATTATCCACAATTTAATGCATCCTACCTTATGTAGGTATTTGTCCAGATGCTTTTATTATGTAGTTGTAAATCTTAATACATGATAACCAAAAAAATTACTTATTAAGATATTAATTAAATATGTAATTTCCTGTCTGTATAAGACTTTAACTCCACCGGATTTGGGAGCAGTTTTCATTCTCCTTGACCACTTTCAGGATTTCATACAAAATTCACGTAGATAGAGTCGGGCTATGTCACTAGTTATAATAATTAACTTAACTCAGCTTTGGCCCGTTTATTTCGCTCATAATTACGGTAAACTTTATACAAAGCTTTCAACCACTATTTAATTCTGATTCCATTTGTACGTGTATTGCGGCCACAGAACAATATTCCAAATTCAAATTTCCCTCACCGAGGCATCCAATATTTAGGTAATAATTGGCAATTGAACAAACTTTATAATCTGGCGTACTGACGTTGAATGAGTAAAGACTGGTCTAAGCGCATTTTTTAAACCCACCAAATATAATTGAGGGGCTTTCCTGTTTCACCCGCGTCAATCTACAATAAGAAGTAACTTACGTGTTAATCCAGATCCCATCTCTATGCGATTATCATCTAAAATGTTTCAGTCGTTTGAACGTATAGAAGTTACTAACTCCCACAAACACACAAACAGACAGAGAAGGAAAGTGGAATTAGATACACGATACTGTGTATTATAATCTTGACATGTGAGTCTAGTAAGTTTGTGTGTCTCAATAAACATATTTCTTTTTTATTTTTATATTATTCATATGTTTTTTAAAAAACATCAGTAGATTTGTCTATTACTGTGCTATGTCTCTGATTTAGCGTCGTTAGTCACAGCATGTGTGAGCCATAGATAAGCTAAGCAAATAGAGGTAATCTCTTTGCATGAGTTTATTACCTACGGGATAGCGGAAAGCAACTAATTTAACTTGGATATGTAGTTTTGGTACCTTGTTTGGTTCTAGACTAGTTGGGATAATCAGGAATTTGTAAATTTTATGCAAAATATGATGCAATATATATATAGTTATCCCTATCTAAAATAAGACTATATAAGTTATGTTTTGTAATATTTAGTTGCAAGTGCATTGGACTTATGTACTCTTTAAGGCCTATGCTTATGTAGTAAATAAATAAATAAATATATTAATATTCAGGTAATAACTCACAGCAATTCAGCCCATTTAAGTTCGTAGTTCATTTATTCGTATAAAATATAAAAAATAACAATAGTATTTATTAGTTATACTTGGGTTTTGTCTAAAAAAATACATTTCGTTTTTACTTAAAACGAGACTGTTAGAAACAGCATGTACGTATGAAAGGGTTTAAAAACAGTAGAAAGTCGTGCAATAAATAAAAGCTAGCGAATTATTTCGAACCATTTATCACGCGGCTTCCAAATGTTTTGTCACACAAAATAAAATGGCGGACGAAAAACAAATGTTGGATTACACTAACTGTAAAGGATGTAACAGACTTGCGATTTTATATTGACACGATGGCATGACACTAAACAAATTAACATTATAACAATTTATTTATGACTGAATAGCACACAATTATATATAATATAAATATTCCTGTATCGCTACAGCCGCTTAATAAAATGATTTCTTAATATTAACACAATTCAGTATCATCGGTACTAAAAATCATTAGAAATTTTATTAAAACTAGAACAAATATTATGATTAACCTTTTAACCACATTTACCTACTGCGACAAAAGTCCGCAAGTCTGTTCAGGCCTTTAAAGATATCGTTCACTTATTTTACACGGCAATAAAAAGACCAATAAAGATAATTCTTCGGCAAATGGCGCTTAAATCAACGAAACACGCACATTATCACTTAATATAATAATTGTAACAGAAGGAACAAAAGATCCCTTTTATACCTTAATTTTTATTGATTTTTTTTTGTAATTATTTGTCAAATCATAAAATACATTCTCAAAAATATTTTTGTGTTTCCCCCGTTTTTAATTCACTACAATAGTTATAGAAAAACAAGTATTCTATCACTAAATCAACTCGATATGGAAGTTTATATCAATCATTGTTCTATTAAAAATATAAGTACTCACAGCATTTTAATTTAATTGATTATCCTATCACGGGATATAGGTACTGCATAACGTAGGCTTCACCCAGCCTTTTTTGGATAAAAAAAACCCGACGGAAAAAATTACACCTTAAAATCGCCAATATGAAAGTTTGTAAAACGACTTAAAAAACACAAAATGTTAAACTATTACATACTCACATTTTAATGAAAACTTCAAGTTACAAACATTTCTAAAATATATTAAAAGAAAAGCAAAAAGACGCATGAAGTCGTGCAATTAAAAAGTTGTGCGGCAAAAATCTCGCGCCGCGTAAAGAAGTAGTAATTAAATACTTTGAGAGCTAGCTTGTGTTTAGCGTGAAAGGAGTCTGGTACTCAAACCTATGTACTAACTATAGTAGAATGGCTATATGTGCTATATTTTAAAACACTTAAATGAACTATACGGACAAAAGTAAAGTATAAATATAATATCCGTTATCTAGTATCCATGACAGAAGCGTTTGCGTGTGGGGCTAGATACTGCTGTGCAACAGCACTGGATCTCCCTCTTCTCCAAAAGAGAGAGGTAGGAGCTTCATCGAGGAAAGTCCTCTTTAGAGGACTCGCAGGTTCCGGGGAAATTGAGGCCGCTGTGCGAAATGTCCTGGAATATTTATTTACGAGTATTTATCCTTTTTTAAACCACACATATTCATACAGACGACGATGTGGCCCACAGTAACGCATGCTAGTACTAGATGGAAACTGGCTCTCAAAAGAGGCTGCCGTTATACACGTGCAGTCGTGTCGAGATGCGCGAATATTTTCATAAATAACTGTGGTTAATTACAACGATTTAGATTTTATTCACTGTAAGAATATAACTACATAATATGTATTCTGTTATTTAATTTGAATCTTACTATAGTAAAGAAATTTTGAAATTGAATTGACTATACAGATAGTAACTATAATTGCTTATTTATTAAATACCTGATTTTTGAATTGTAATAAAATGATCAGAGGGACAAATTTTCTTGAATAATGTTCGTAGACATCTAATTTTCTTGGAAACTGGCTGGTTGCTCTGGTTACCATCTTATCAAGACGCTGCTCAAGCCTATTTGCTTCGTTTTATAATAAAACCTCATTACTTGTAAATACAGGGCTATTGAAGCAACTTCGAAGAGAGGGAGAGAAAAGAGAGAGTATCCAGCTCTGGTGTCAGAGCTTCAAACCGTCTTAGGAGCCGTAACTACCAGCCGCGATCTACAATTTAACGTGTCATCGTATCCGCGAAAGTAGGTACCCGAGTAGAATGCTACTTTTTGGTCACCCATCCAGGGTTAATGTCTTAGGTGGATAGTTTACAATTCAGACAATTATTACGCGTGAAGCCAGTCACTCGGTAGGATGATCAATATGGATTATGGGATTTGTAAAAAAATGCTACAGTAATAGGTAAGTTCGAAGTAGTTTTACTTATTTTGTATGACTAATGCTCATTTAACTTAAAGTCTAATTACATGATCAATTCGACGATCTAGCTAATTATTTGCACATTTACCAAAACTTTTGACACTTTCCTACCACAACGATATCGTTAAGACACACACTACAAATAAAACGTTGATTTAGCTTTATCACTGGCTGTTATACATCTAAAGATATGTTTTATTGAAGTCCCAATAATATATTCTCTATCCATTCAAACAGTGCCACGACCATGTGATTGCACCCTTACAGAAAAACACGAGTAAAAATCCCTCGAATAATTTCGTTCGACAATTCAAGAAAGATTTGTGGCAAAAGTTTTCACCTGAAATTACCATTTTCTGGTAAAAATCGCACATTTTGAGGTAAAAATGGCTAATGTTACCTCCGTTTTAAAGTTTTATGTGTGAGTAACAGATGTGTGTAATTTAAGGTTAAGAAGGACTAGAAGCTCAGAAAGTTATTCCTTATTCTTCATAAATAACTAAATTTTAATGAATATATGAACAAGAATTTAGAGGCTAACATTACTTAATAACATGTCATTTTCCACTAGCAGCTCATCGAAGTGGCAATTTCCCAAATAAAAATTAGATTACTAAGTATATCTTTTCAGAGACTAAGCAGAGCTCTTTTCAAAACATAAGTTAATGACTTTATGTGTACTTAAAATGTAAAACGTTTGAGGCGTAAAGTCCTCATATTCGTGAGGCGATTTGGAGAGCTTTCGAGCTTTCACTGAAATCCGTGAGCAACCAATTACCTGCCGTATATCTTTGTACAAATATCACAGAAATTGGAATAGAGATGAACCTAATTTAAAGGTTTCGTATTTTTTAATAGGAAAATGATATGTCTGTGAAAATATTTTACATAGGCAGATAAATGCCTATGATTATTATTTACCACATACATTAAAGTAATATATTTTCTCATTTTATTTTATGGGTATGTGCATAAAATGTGTATTAGTGTGGGAGCAAGAGAAACCTGTTATATTATTATGTTTTATAAATATATTTTTTTTCGTGAACGTACTTTAAATGCTTAGGTAATAAACTGTTATAAAATAATTTAATATTATCTACTCAATAGGGCTAGCCTATTGAGTAGATAATTTGAAATAATATTATTATGTACATAGGTTAACTTTATCCACAGCTTAGATAGCAGATATTCGAATAAACCCTACCCCTGCTTGTGTATTAGTACAGTTCTGTAGATAATTTAAAGTTATTTTAATACCTAGATTTACTGTATCTTAACTTTCAATTTCAGTTATTCGATTAAACCCTATCCCTGTTTGTGTGTGTGCTGCGGAGTGCTCGGAAGGCGCGCTGACTTCCAATTAGGGCAGACACGAAAAAATGGGTAACGAACTGTGACGATTGTTGGCCCCTCGAGACGGTGCAAGGGACAGGAGCAAGCGGGGATAGCGGGTTAGGTAATTTACTTAACGAAAATACAAAATCAAGTATTGAGATTATATAAATTATAGGTACAATATGTATATACATAGATTATATAGATTATACACCTAAACATATGTAGTTGGAAGCCTGGAATACTTAGAGTAATAAGGCCGTGTACATGTATAAGGAATAAAAAGTGTTTCATAGATTAAGTCAGTTTGTTATGTTTATGTATATTTGGTGTGCGAGTTATATTTAATTTGAAGTGAATAGTTGATAAAAACTTTTGCTGGTGGTTAGACTGCACTGTGATAATATCAAAATTTGATTGAATAAACTTGTTCTGTCTTTAATCAAATAGATTTTATCAGTAAGAACGACCATAACTTAGGTTTCTTAAACAAAACTTGTATCTCATTAGAACATGTTGAAGTAATTTTAAGCCCGCTTTACTCTATGACTTGTACCTTCGAAAAAGTCTTATTTACACAAAATCGCTAAGTTTTCGCAGCTCCGAGAAAACTCAGTAAGCGCTATGATTAGACAGAGTGGCGATTTTTGCTCAAATATAGCAGAGACGTAACGAAATGCTTAGCGATACATGTTCGTATTTTATCTGCTTCATTGGTTTGCTGTACATGGAATGTGTAATATAAAATTTGGACTT
Organism: Macaria notata; assembly: GCA_927399415.1. Lineage (NCBI taxonomy): Eukaryota > Metazoa > Arthropoda > Insecta > Lepidoptera > Geometridae > Macaria > Macaria notata. The sequence goes on from OV656742.1 coordinate 742,617, forward strand.
TGAAATGTTAGAAATTCAGCCTATCATTTAAAAGATGAATTAAAAAATATAAAAGAGGAGAGGAGATAAAAACAAATATAAAAGGTGATTTTTGGAGGGAGGTAGCAGAGACCTTTGAAGTGGGGCACAATAATACGTTTACAAAAAAGATGTTATTGTACATAAACAAGTGCTCTGTGGTGTTTTTAAAGATTAAGTAGCGTAATTGCTATACGTTTTTATATCTCCTACCTAGCATATTACGAGATAACAAGTCATTTGCATATTTTTGTGATTGAGTAAGATTATGTATTTACTAAAATTGTAGCTTTCTAAGTAACACGTACATAATCTATGTGAAGACAAAGCTAAGTCACACTCAAGTTCAAGGTTCCTTCATCTTATTAGTCTAAGTTAAGTTATAACTTGGGGGCGTAAAATGAAGCATTGCGCCCCCGGGCCGGAACCCAAGTAACATTACTTGTCTCTACCCACTAACTGAGGCGAGATTAGTGCCTACGTCTTTATTACTTCTGCTGCTTTGTGGTAATATTTTTTTTTAATATTGACTTCCGCATTTTTCGATTTGGTCAAATCATTTTCTATTTTTATTTGATTTTGTACAAACTTTGTTACGGGTAGTATTTTTACAGTAGTGTATTTATTTATCAATAAATACAGTCTTGTTTTCCTAGTCGATTGTTTTTAAATAAGATTATTCTAATATGCTACTACATACATAGATATACATTGGTGGAGTCCAATTTCAAAAATAGCATTTAATACAGTGTTTGAGAGATAAATATTTTTATCTCCCAAAATACTGTATTAAATAATTACAGATATTTTTTTATTGGTATTTAATTGGAATTGGATCACATTTACACGCCCAAAAATAGTTGAAGTTGTACACAAATAGCACAAGAAGAGATTTCAAAATGCCACATAAAGTGAAGAGTTAACTGCTTTGTATCTTAAACACTTAAGTATTTACTTAACTAGCAATAAAATGCTGAGCTGCCGTCTGCGGAGTAAAACTGTCTATTTAGTGCTTCTTGTACTTAGATTGATTGGTTACTTAAAATTCTTAACTTAAACTTAGAACTTAAGTACATTATTAGTTGGAAAAAGCTGTAAACGTATTTTGCAAACTAAATGCAAAATTTTTTTTCTTGCTATTATATAAGGCAGCTGTGATATCTTTAATTAATAAACAAAACTATTCAGACCAATATTGCATAAATAGCATGCTTTTTTTGCCGGTGCGGCAAGGGTGATGGAATAATTTAAACACTTGTCTTGTGAATATGAATGTGTCCTTAATAAGATTAACATCCTTAATACTACGTGTGGTACGTGCTACTATGCCAACAGCATCTTATCTTCATATGCAGATAGATCGTATATGCAGATAAGAAGATATCGCCTTATGATCCTGGCACACTTTTCAAAATTTTATTGCAATTAGCACCAAAATATAACTAAGCATTTTTTTTAAATTATGCGACTTAACCGGTCCAATTCAATTTGTTTTAAATTGGAATCGTCAGCAAAAAGGTGATCGTGGTCCGTTATTTCGTAAACAAAATAACAATTTAGTAAAAACTCGTTCAAACGACCAAGTTATTTCAAATGTCATCGTTTTAAACAAACTTCTCTCCCACGTGTTAAAATTCTGGCACAGATAAATAAAACTAGGTACAGATAGTGAACTTCTTTTTATAGTCAGTCAATTGGTAGGTACATTAATTTATTATCTTGGGGCTTGTATTAGTAGGCGCTAACTTGTAAATTCTTTAATGTGTTATTTAAGATCTTTTGAAATTATTTAGCAAAGTTTAACTAACCAATTGTTTAAAACCTAAGTTTTCCATGTACAACCATGCTGGGTCATTTACCAAAATATTAAATAAGATGATTTATAAAATAAGTGATATTATTGTTTTATAAAATCATGATATAGGCACGTTATGTTGTAGCATGGGTTGGGAGAGGCATATGTCTAGAAATGGTCGACTATAGGCTGATGATAATGATAATAGGTTATTGCAGCTATACAAAGGTATGTATCTGCTGAATATTTTTCTGTGTGGCTAGTTTATAACAAATGGTATGTCCGCTGCATCGTCCACTATATGTGACTTTACACATTCTTTCGGAGTTTAACAAGAGCGTGCGATTACCGAGTACTGACTACAGAGTTTGTTTAAAACTATAAACGATAATTTAAAGCAAGAAATTGTTAGCACTTGTTTCTAATTTGCCAAAAAATTTTTTTTCAAATTATAAGTTTGTTCTGTTTGTGATTACTTGTGATAGTATTGAACAGTAAATATTTCATTAAAAAAAACATAATCTTATTACCTTTTAAAATTTCATTCATTTCAAGTTTTAGGGCATGTTTTTTATATTTTGTTTAAACCCACAACCTGCTTAATTTAATGCAATGGTGAACATAGTAATCTTTGATGTGAGTTCTAATAAAAAATTATAGATCCATACAATAATTTATATCGCTAAACTTTTGACTCACCGTTTTCGAGTTTGAAACATTAAAAATTGCACAGATACAAAAACAAGAAATAGAATACGTTATATTCTACTTCGTTTGTTTTTATTGATTTTTTTTCTTTTCATGCAACAACAGCTAGCAAATAATTCAAGTAAACACGAACAGTGACATGACAGCGCTCCAATTTGCGGCAAATTAGTACGTAATACGCTTCTTAACCACGCACATAAACTCTGGCCGAGGAACCATCTGGAGAGGCGAAACTTTCTATAGCTAGTTACTATTCTTTCTAAGCGAGAACTGTACGTTTCGGTACTTTCCGAGTACCGTCTTCAGGGCCGGTACTTAAACAATTAACCTTCTGGTTCTTCGGCTGTTTGTCTTGTACGGCAGTCGGTAAACCATGTCAGAGGTCTTTAGGGGCGGCTTGATAAACTCTTGACACCAGAGTTGGCCACTCTCATTCGATTCAATTCAATTCAGGGCCTAGTAGTCATACATCGCTGTCGTCGGCCAGGCAAGCGTAAGTACTCACTTAATAAGTATTAAGATGACTTACTATAGTTTTTAAAATGTTACTATACGTACTATGTTTGTTTGTTTGTCTCAAAACTATCTTACGACGTTATTCAAGTGTTCTCATTATTATAAAAAAAACCCTTTCTTTTTTGAAAGCTTGCATACATTTATCTCAGCAGCATCGCCTTTCAAGAAAGTTTGCTGAAAAGCTCTAAACAAAGTTAATACCCCTATTACGGAGTAACGACGTCACTTCGGACCTTATTCTAGGCAAGATTTATTTATAAACCTTCTTGTTAGATTGCCGATATTTGAACTGGGGGGAAAGTACTGTATGTACATACTAGACTAGCTTTATGTTTTATTATCTTGGCTTTATTTAGGAAGCAAAGGTACTGTAACATTAAATTTTTGGTCCCGGCTGTTTTTCATAGTAGTCGTTAAGCCATGTCAGAGGCCCCTAGGGCGGTTCGACACCAACACCACAGTTGGCCACTCTCGTATAAGCTTACTAACATACATACATTTACAAAAGCGACAATGGCTTCGTGAACAGCGGTTGCATTTACCGATAAATAAAGTATAATGTTACAAAAATGCCTGGTTCGTCGCAGCAAAGCAAAAATTGTAATCACACGGTATAACAACTTGAAACATACATATATGTAGATATTTTAAGATGAATCATGAATTCTTTTGTAAAGGTTTCTCTCGGAATGTGATATTAAAGATTGAATCATATCTAATTGTATGATGTACTTAAAATTTAATCAAAAGTATTCACAACAAGTAATTGTTCAGCATCATGTTAGGGCAACAGTTCAATATTTTTAATCAAGTTCATGTTCTTGCAGCGATGGATGAGTGGTTACTCGATCAATATTCAGACCAGCAAGGTTACGGGTTCAAGTTTTGATTCAGTTATTCAAAGCACATCTACGAAATGAGGTAAAATCCAGAGTTAATAGCTTTCTTCTAGGCAAGCGTGCTACATATTCGACTACAATGAAGCTTAACATCCGGCGGTCTGTATTTAAATTTGGTCAGAGATAAAAATCTAGAGTAAAGTAAACCAACAAAAGGTAAACTATGGCCAAATGCAAACCCGTTATAGTTAAAAAAAAAACAATGGTTGCAGTGATCAGTTAAATAGATGGGTGTCCAAAGCAAATTAGTCCGGATATTCGCTAAAAGGTTGGTTCTGTATCTCAGTCAAAGTTATTCGAAATATTTTAACAATGCTTAAAAAATAAAATTGTGATTATAAACGTGACACACAAACTCGATACGAACTTATAACAATTTTTTTTACAAAGTTTAAAAATAAACTTTATGTATAAACGTATACTATGTAACTACACAAAGATATAATCTACAATAAAAGACATAGTATTTATATATGTTCATAATAAACATGGAGGTTTTGTTATTTCGACAATGTTTCAATATTGTGCTTTTGTAAGCTCAGTTAAGTTTCCGGAGCTTAACTCAGAAATGAGCTTTATAAAATGGCTTGGTTTTAAAAGGTTAAATAGATATTTTATTACGGCAGTTGTGAGGATGGTTTAATAATAAATATTGAGGTAGAACTAAAGTTTTAAACAAATCATATTTATGATTGTTATTCATTATCAGATCAACATAAAAAGTAGTTAATACAAATATGTACTATTAGTGTTTTTTGTGACTTAACAGCCTAAATAAATTGTTAGTTTTATATACATATAAATTAAGGGTATTTTAGATCTTCATCAAACACATTTTCTACTAAACTAAATAGGTAATTTTGTTCGAAAGTGACGAACTTTAAGGGCCTTTACAATCACCCCAGGGGCCTCAGAAATTTTAGATGACATAGAACACTGTGAACAGCCAGATTGATGACATACGAGTAGCAACGCAGGGCACCACCACTAGTCAAACAAACAAGTAAACAAACGCACAATCCTTATTCGTATGGTTTCCATATCTGTTCAAAACTGTTTTAGAAGCAATAACTAGAGACCGTTACAAGAACTAAGTTGGACGGAGAAGTTTGAAACTAACATTTTGCTGTTAAATAATATTACTATCTTGCGGTAATGGCGCCTGTTGTTTCGAGAAATAGGCATATAGCATTGTTATTTACCCTCCCGTTACAAAGGAGGACGGTTCAAAGGCTCGCGTGTTGGTTTAGGACGGTTTTAGGATAGTGTTGAACAAGCGCGGATTTACACAAACATACTGACACGCGTTTCTGGTTATTACTCGGCTAATGTGGACGAGCGTGGATTGTTTGGGATGATTATTTTTGTGTTGCGCCAACAAAAGCTTTGTGTACATGGAATTACCTGTATCTTGACAAAAATACTCAGAGGTATTACGGCAGCAACATTATAATATCTTTGACCGATAAAAGAAAGGTTACATTGCGTAATTTTATGCTAATATTATTTCGGAGCTATTTAATTAGCGGGTTCGCCAAAGCATTAACTTATTGATCTAGTAAAAAAATAATAGATAACAAGATAAGAATACTTAACTAATATAAGAGTTTCTTTGTATTTTTTCTGTAACACAGGAATATTTCTCCTGACGAGTGAAACTATCTGGCAATCCTAATGTTTACAGTGACTTGCTAGTGTACCTCCACACAAAGCTGCACTAAAACTTTTACTATGCTTTTACTACAGATACGTATTTACCAAATAAGTGCAAAGACACGAACTCCGAAGCGATTAACATAAATGAATGAACGAGTCCACAGGTTTATTGTGTCGTAAAAGTGAACTGTTTCATTTATGTATCTGTTCTGAACACCTCGAGAGACTCCCACGCAGTCGTTAACAGAGCGATCTTTATCTCGCGTACTGTTCGTGGAATGCATATTTATCTTATTTCAACCTAGTTGATGAGAACGAATTGATTGAATCATCGGTTATTTTTACAAATAGGTAAGTCATAATTTGTCAAAAACTATATAAAAAATTACACAAAAATCAATCAATTTTTTTAAAGTAAAATAACTTACAGTAATCTTTTATTTCAATTTTATACGTTACTTTGTGAAACATTGCTAGATTTGAAATAAAAAAATAATGACATGTTAAAGTGTTAACACACATCTTCGAAGTTTGGGCAACACCTTAACGTTGAAAATCCACAGCAACCTTTTGAGTACATATACAAGAATTGAAACATCGTAAATATAGGTGAATAATAAATCCAACCTTGCCCTTCAAAATCCTAGACAACAAAAGATAATACGAGAAGACCAAAAAATACCCACAAAATCAAATCCAATAAAACTAGACCGACGTTTTCCTGAAACATCCTCTCAAACAGAAGAACCATTCGTCTATCATTTTGCAAATACATTTCTAACAAATCAACAATACAAAAAGCTACCCTTTTGTATCGGCAAAAAGAAAATCCCCATTTAGTCGCATAAAGTAAGGAGCAAATCCGCGCAAATCACACTCCTCTCGATTGTATAGGGCGCGGTTATATTGGTGTACGAAAATGGCAAGACAAAAATGTGGCATATTTTTATTGTAATTGTTATTTGTCTCAAAGTAACTAACTTCGTCTACTTTACGAAACGGAAACGATGAAAGACCAATAAACATGCATAATATATTTATCCATTATAATTTATAGTAACAGATATTATACAGATCACTAACCAAAACATTTAACACTTGCGAAATTAAATACAGAAAGTGATTATTTTTATGGACTACACGCGTTTCTCTATAATTTCCCATAGAAATGTGTTAATAAACACACCCACCCACTGAAGTGTTAAGTGTACGGCAGTCGTCAAGCCATGACAGAGGCCCTTCGGGCGACTTGATAAACTCCAGAGTTGGCCACTCTCATTCGATAAGAAGAAAACTGTAGTGTTCTCCTATTACTTATTTATTAAAATATGGAATACCGAAACACGGGCAGCCATCTTTAATTGGAGTAACCTTCATAGATTTTACAGAGCTATTGCTACCAACTGTCAACATATATGGACTTATGGTCGTACACTACACACTACTGCTTGTATATCCATGGGGCCTACAAATCCAGAGTAAATAGGTTTCTTCTAGGCAAGCGTGTTACATCTTAGACTACAGCTGTGCTTAACATCTGGCAGGTTGTAGTGACAAGTAAGCCTATTCTATGTTAAAACAAACTAAGGGTCTAAAACATCTTCCATGGGCATAGATTACGTCAATAAAGGCAAACCTTTCAATAAAGCTGATAACAATCGCGTGGTAACGAGACTGCATCCATACAGTATTCATAATGAGAGGTGAGACGCACTGAGGAGTGGCCACAGATAGTGGAGGGGCAGAGTCGCCGTATATGTATGCTCATACATTAAAGTTATCTAGAAATATGTGACTATTATGAAGGGTTTTATACAGAAAAAAATATGTTGTTTTAACTGTTTCAAGTGTTAACTTAAGTAGTAAATTTATGATGATTAACATGACTGTGTTAGGTACGTTTCACCTTTTATAAAATAAGATAAATTATTTTCCAAACTCTTCTTTCATATGAGTGTGCGTTAAAATCTAGTATTAAAACAAAACGTAATTAGGTAAATAAATAAAAAAACCTTAATAATAGCACATATATATCAGCCTATGTATGTATGCTTTTGATAATTTTCATACTCAATATGAAAAAGAAATGAATACATATTTTCCGTTCTACCGTCAAAATTTCCGAAGTACGCCAGAAAGCCGCATCATTTTTAATTGGCAGCGCTTTTACAAGAGCTGTCACTACATTCGATAGTATCATGTCACGCGACTTGACTTACTGTTGATTGGTGCTCTCACCTATAATACAGAGTTGGTGGTTAAAAGGATTACTACATAATAGGCTGATATCTAAGGCACCCAGGTGAAAACTATTTGAGGCGGTGACTGTGGGTTAGCGATGGTTGTAAATATAATATAATAAAGAGCCAAACGAAAACTATTCTTCGAAAAATGTTTTGTATAAATTTTGAATCTGTAACATTAAAGTTTGTCAACATTAAAGTTAGAGACATTTAATATCATCCGCCAAAAAATAAAGAAATGTTGTAGAAGAACTGATATTTTCTTTGTATAACTGAAGTTGACTTTTTTTAAATTGACAGCCTGAAATTTGATTGCCACGTCACTTTGTGGTTGAAAGCAGTAAAAACTGATTTCATTTAACTAACGAGTAACCCTGTATCGACATTTTCATTCTACATATTTTTCTATTCATTGAAATATTTAGAAAATTGTTTAAGACTGTTTGATTAAATCTTGATATTTTAATATTATTGTAGAAAACGATTTGGGAATGTCTCATAAAAGTGACAAGAATTGAAATTATGTTTTAGTTTTGACCATGACATCTTCGGATATCAGAGTCTTACGATGATCTACACAAAAACATTACGTTCGAGAATTTTCAATGCATATCTTTTTTAACATTATTGATTAACTCTCCAAAACTTTTGGGTTCTTTGTTTTTAGCACGATATTTAAAAAGATTTTATAACAATTCTAAAATAAGGAGTCGATGTACCTAATAATGTAAATTATTAGTATCATGCGATTTAACTGAAACATTATTTCTACTATGGCTTTTTTCCCCCTTCCATCGCGTCGCCTGTTCACATAGTTCCAATATAGCCGCGTCCTTAGCGTCGATTCGTGCTCTCGATTATTTATTCGCACGCCTCGCCCCCACTGTTTACCGAATTGGCGCCTTTTATCAAAGCGCGTATGAAAAATGGCGGGAATTTCTATTGTTCCGCCGAACAATATGTCATAATGTTGCCAGCTTTTACCCGAATCACTTATTTAACAACGCTGTTTTGTTACAATTTTGTTGTAGGGCAACAAAAAGTCCAACTTTTCGGATTTAGGTGGAAGTGCTGTGTTGATTGGTGTGAGTGTGAGGTAATCAAATTAGAAGTTTGCTGTAATGGGGCTATCAGGTGTAGCTGAAGTGTTTACGTGGAATTGAGTGCATTAATTCTGTCTGAATTATTTTATTACTTTGATTGATGTTACGTTTTTGATTTACAATAATAAAATATAAAAACAAGTGAAGGAAAACTAAACATACTACTTCTAACTACTACAAAAAGGGGCACTTAGAAAATCTTTAGAAAAGCCTAAAGATAATCTAAGTGGTCCAGCCCACTACCAGAGATCAGCGTACCCAGCATGCTGGCCGCATTACCACGTTTTTGATTGATGTTACATTTATTAAAGTTCAGTGTATAATAATAACTCGCGGCCTAAAAAACTAAACTGTTCAAAGTATATTATCGTCGTATTATTTCACATTATTTTATACAACCGTGCATTCAGTTCACTATACAGAATATACAGTATAAAATAAAGTTTCATTCTCACATAATTTTATTTATGCCATCTCTATGAGTGCACTCCTCAAGCTGTATAAAGCAAGTCATAAAACCGTGAAGCGGAAGTGACAAAGTATTTTTCAAGTACGCCATACCGGAAGTAAGAGAAAAGATAAAAACCGGTAACTGTCAATAAAACGTACCGGTTTTATTATTGTAAAATTTCGCGTGTGCTCACGGTTTGTCAAATTATGGTAATACTTGGACTGAAACAATTGCATTTACAATGTTTTTCAGCATTAACTGGTTGAGGTTCTTTGCTTAAAATATTTGAGAAAAGTTACAAGTTGTTGTTGAGGTTATTCCCCACGCGTTATTAGAATAAAAATATTTCAATACTTGTAATTTTTTGAATCATAACTAGTTGTATCGTAAATCACTACCAGACAATCTAAATTAACTAAGTAGGTATCTCCTTTTAAATTAGTCTAAAATGTTTTAAATTGAAAAAAATAGCCGCTTTAAATCACTACATCGAATATAACATTGTGTGTATCTAATAGCAGTAATAGCTTTGCATACCAATATCCTAACACAGGAAAAATACTGAAAGTGACAAAGAAGCGTAAGTACGTAATACCGGAAAATACCGGAGTGCGGTAAAAACCGATAAATGCCGCAATAAAACCGGCCTCGTACCACGTGACTTATACCGAATATTCTCTCCAGTGTAAACCGCCGGTGACTACATGTCACCCTTTTGTGGGACAAACGCGATAAAATTTTATGCATCGTGATGGATTCATGATACTGGTTTCTGTTGATGATGTTTATGTATTCAAAGTTGTGTGAGTACACGTGAATGTTGAAATAAATAATGCTGGTCCAGAAACGGGGAATATTTTGAGATGTAGTCAAACTTACTGTGGCAATGAATAAAGACTTTCAATTAGAATAAGCCTAAAATTGTATAATAGTGTATTTCAAATTCCTTTTAATCTTTTAAAATCCGTAAATATATGTAGGTTATTAATAAGTTTTCAGCAAAAAATATTAAAGCCAAGAAGTATTAGGCCCTTTCCCTTTAATATATTCTTCCACTGATGAAAGTGGCACTTGCAAATCTCTCATTTTTCTCCAAGTCTGAGACCTACCACAAAAACCGGCTAATTTGAATAAAACGTTACACAGGATCCACAAAAAGCGAATGAAGGCAGAGATACCCTACAGTGAAATCCGGCATTATCCTAAATCATGGCCACCCTGCGGAGAGCAGTTGGCGTGGCGCTAGGATTTTGACAGATAAGGGATTTTGCCAAAACTTGTGACTGATGTCTCTGATTTTACTTTTACCGGCACAAGGAGGGAGCGGAAAGCGGTGGTCCTAGGGTGAATCGAGTAATTTTAATTGTCTAAACAAGAAGGGCTAACAAACTATTTGCCTGCTGAAAAAGACATTTGCGAATTCTAAAACAAAGAAATTTCATAGAAAACAAAACGAAAGCAAAGTTTGATAATGGAAAAAATTAACTGAGTAGGTACAAAGTGTAAATTTAATTTTTCGGCATAAAAAGCAACGGTTTCCGCGAAGACTAAAGTTGTAAAGTTGATACTGAGCACACTTCTAACCATTTTATTTAATTTGAAGTCAAATTTCTCAGCGACCATACAAGGGGTGTAAAAGTAAAGAATCTGATTTTGAAAACTTACAAATATGAGTGTCTATTTGTTATTGCTGCCTTTTTAATAAAACTTACAGTATAGAAATGTTTGGTTTGTCACACAATATTTGAAGTACTATTTACATGTTAACTTATGTACAAAAGGAATGTCCCAATATGATTATTTACTCTTGGCGTGGAAATGTTTGATACTCGTAAATTTTTAGGATTTATGACCCAAAGCCAAAGCTTTTTAGTTTTTCTATATTTAATATAAATTATACTAAAAGTTGATAGGTACATATGTATTTTTCCAAACTGCGCCAGTTTTGAAGAGCTTCTAAATATGAATAAAATCAAATCGATAAAGTGAAATGTTTCCGATTTGCCGACATCAGCAAAGACATACTTCTTTACAATTAATATTTAAAATTTTGCTTGAAAGTAAGCGATGCAATAAATTCTTGAACGAAATAACATTTCATCACATTTAGAACCTCCCTATACAGTGAAATTTAGGTACTTGTACATATTAATTTCCATATTAAAGAAAGTTTATTACGTTCTACAAAATGTTTATCCTATTCTTTTTCCAAAAATCGGATAAATAAAAAAATAAAATTATCAGCTGTTTATTTAAAACATATTTTCTGAAATCTCTTACACTTGTACCACACAAGTTTCTTCACATGTCCCTTAGACCACGCCACAAGGCCCTCGTCGGAGGCCAACAAAATTCCTGTGTAAATTGGCACAGTAATACGTGTCTAGGGAATGTGCCGGTCGGGTTACTAGGGGTTAACATTCTGGAATTAAGATCCAGAGGGTTGGGCCTTGTTTGACTTATGGATAATGTTGCGTCTTTAGTTGCTGTTTGGATTAAATTGGGAGGAAAAATTGTCCTAATAATTATCAAGACAATTAGTTAATACGGTGAAAACCGAAATAAATTATTTATTACTTAATCACGAATATTTCAAGCGCACGAACACTTTTTGTGTTCTTATAATAAGAAACAAAGAACTGTTTAGCTTGAATTTTATTCAACGATAATATATTAGCATGTTCACCTGTCCAAAGTTATAAAAATGTGGGCTAATATTTTGCTCACATTGTTCATAATTCAATATTGGTGGTCAACATCTTAATGATCTTATTCTTCTTATTGTTATATAGCATGATATTTACAAAAGTCTGGTGGTATGGTTTGTAAAATAAAGTCAGTCATAAACTTTATATACATACTAGCTACATATAATATAGTAGGTAGTAGTATCATTCATAATACGGAGCATAATTTCGCTCGTATGATTAAATTTTCCATAAAAGATGTAGTTGGTCTGTATCTAATTAGTTTTGTTATTGTTCCACTTAATTAGAAGGCAGTAAGTTAGAGGCAGTTAATAGGCTTTTGGTAAGTTTTCGTTGAGACATCGTGATGCTGTTAACTTTGGGATTAAGCACATATCTAACGAGATACCTACATAATGAAGTACATAGGTACGTGGCAGATTACTTGCCTGGAAAAGTACGCTTCTAGCAACCAGTTCGCCAATTAAATAAGTAAAAAGTTTATTAGCCTTTTTAAGCAAGAACGCTGTCACTTGGCAAAATACGTCAAACGACATACCTACTTTAGTTTTCATGGCGTTTATTTGTTTTTTTACGAGAATGCAATTATACTAAGAATTAACATAGATAAATTGTGCCATGAACTATGGTACTATTTATACAGAATCGTATTTACAAAAGTATGGTGGTATGGTGTACGTAATAAAGTTAGTTATCAACTTATCATCCATACTAGACTATCTCTCTGTGTGAGTCGTATTTCCTCATAACAGAGGGTTGTGACTCCCCTTTCCTTTATTGATACTATGGGTTACTATACAATTATAGTTGAATCCTGGACATCAAACTAGGTCAGCACCTGTGTGACGTCCACTTATTTCTAAATAAGGTAACAAGGCAACTAATACAATTTGTTTTTTACCATAAACAAATGAACAACAACAAACTTTATAAAGCGCAGATCTATGGTTTCTAACGAAAAAATGGTAGAAGGCTTACAACTTAACACTTACTTAAGCAGTGTTTTAGTAGTGAAGTGTAATAACTATTGAATCAGAAACAAAATTTCACAAAACAAGACAAGATCTGTATATAGCTGAATGATCAAGCGATCTTCAAAGCGAGCGTGAATCGGTTCTTATCGGGAAAGCATGCTCCATCTTAGGCCATAGCCTTTGCTTGATATCAGGTAAACTATGGCCAAGTGCAAACCCGTTCAAGTTAAAAAAAAATAATGAATAAACTGTTTTGTTTATCTTATTTGGCACCGCAGTACAGAGTATTTAATATTTACCGGTGTTGCATTATCTTAATATTAATATTATCTCGTCACCGCAATATAAACGTGAATTAGTACACTAATTTAAAGTTTCGTATAGGTACTTCATTGTGTATTTTTATGTTGGTGTTTTTAAAAAAGTATGTATCTATTTATTTATATGTGTTATATTAATATGATTTGTATCAGATTTAGTTTAACTTAAAAAAAATAGTCGTTGGTTTAATTTGCCAAAACGAGAGAATGAATATGAACATTCTTTCACAATGATTGTATGCATATGCCTAGAACCCTCAAAAAGTGTCGATATCCCCGTTCTTTTAATATGTTTGTAAAACCAACACAAACCTGGAGCCCTGTTCTCAAAAAATTATAACCCAGGGGTCTTCAAATCTAGAGTAAATAGGTTTCTTCTAGGCAAGCGTGCTACATCTTAGATTATAGTGGTGCATAACATCAGACAGGCTGTCAAACGTAAGCATATAACGTGTTAATAAAAGTGCAAAATGCAAGTATAAATGTTGCAATTGTAAGAGTGGACTGTCCGTAAGCAGGTGAAGTGGTATTAAACGAGTGAGCGTCGACCGCGGGGGATTACACCGATCAATTTACTGTATTATACTATTTGATATTGTAGTACGTGTTATTCTGTGTATTGATATGTGTTTGAACATAATATGGAGTAATTCACTAACGACGTAAAGCTATGTTATGACGTTTATTTTTAACTAGCTGGTGCGCGCGACTTCGTCCGCGTGGAATAGTTATTACCATAAAAACGGTTCTAGTGAGTTTACCTTAAAAGATAGACATAATTTTCTATTGTTTCTTCGCTCTTAGTTACAGCGTGATGTTATATAGCCTAGAGCCTTCCTCAATAAATGGTCTATTCAACACAAAAATATTTTTTCAATTCGCACCAGTAGTTCCTGAAATTAGCGCGTTCAAACAAACAAACAAACTCTTCAGCTTTATAATATTAGTATAGATTAGTAGGTAGTCCCCTCTGTTGACAAGTTTCAGAAGAAATAATTAAATTTTCAAATTAAACGGATTTGAAAATCATATTTTTCCGACTATCTTTAAATAAATAAATAAATATTTCAGGACTTATCACACAGCGCCATCTAGCTCCTTACTAAGCTTACGCTTGTATCACTATAAGAACTACGTTCGTATAAGAGTGGCCATATCTGATATAAGAGTTTGCAACCACCCTAGGGACATGGCTTAAAGACTGCCATACTATGACAAACAGTTGGGAAAAATATATTAAATAAAACTTTCTAACCTAATTTTCGTACAAACAAAGTCACATCGATCACAAGCGCCTATCAATAAAAGCTCTGAAGTCTAAGGTCACGCACACATCAATAAAATATGTCCATTCTTATATTTTTCCTACATTTTTCCCGCAAAAACTAAGTCGGGAACAAGTTAGTCGGACCATTAATTCCCTCCTGACCTTAAGTATTTTGTAGACAATGTTCCCTTAATGCGTTTTTGCTTTACCTACTCTTTTTGCGGACATACGAAAACTGGGGGAAAAGCTACAGATACAGTTGGAGGAAAGAAAATGGCACGTTGCTTTATTTCATATGGATTATTTCTTATTTAAGTTTTGAGGTTTAAGAATTATTTTTCATTTTTTTTAATATAATCATATTTGACTCTTTTTGGAAGATATATAACATAAAGCCTTGGTTTAATGATGTTTTTTTAACACACAATGAATGCAATTTACTAGGCGAGTTTTGTTGGGCAGATACATCTTCCACGATAGACACATTTCCTCAGATATGGTGATCCTCAAACATGTCGGTTTCTTCACGATGTTTTCCTTCACCGCTAAGCGAGGACAAATCCACACATAACTTGAAATACAAGTCATTGGTCTAGGGCTGGATTCGAACCAGGTTGCGTCTGGATGAAAAGCAGACATTAGACATTAAGCAGACGGAACCGCTGAGCTACACTCGCTTAATCTGTAACTACTACTGTATAGAATATTCTGACGTGCACGTTTCCTCGGGCCGGGAGTGTTGGGCGCTCGACATCAATCACCGCGACATGTCGCCGTGACGTCACGCTTCCAAACGGCATACTTTATATTAATGGCCGTAATCCACTGAATTAGCCAAACGCCGTTTAGACGAGCGCTGTTTTGGCTCTCGCTGGTTGGGGTTGCAAGTCATTGGGTCGAGTTGGCACTGACAAGTTGTCATTACAATTTTGACAGTTATTGGCTCTTTTTATGCTTATTTTTTATGTAAAAACGAGTGATATATGTCTATTGACCTTAGCTCGAGCGGTTTTCAGAAATATATATCGTGAAATTTAATGTAGTTTTATGGGTCAGAATGATTAAAACTGTAAAACTATAAGTAACAAAAACTGTGGGGTGTTTCTCAACATGCAATCAATGTGTTTAATTTAGAACAATAAAATCTGCTTACATGATTTTTTCATGATTATTTTATTCAAAAATATTTAATTAAGAAATACTGAAGCGGTTTAACAGACAATACCCTTAACGTAGAAACGTTTAGCCGTGACGCCGGTGCGTCGTTGTGACGCTGCGTCATATTTATACAACTTTGGAGGAATTATGTAAGAATTAGCGTAATGTACGTCATATACACACAGAGACAAAGGGTTAGCTTTTTGTTTACAAATTTGAAGAGAGAAAACATTGAGTATGTCATATTTTGAAGGAAAGGACAACATTCATTGTTTTATTTTTGTTCTTTGCTCAGAAGTAAACATTAAAATATTTCTCCAGCTACAAAAGATGCCTTATTTTGACTATAATACAAGGTATATTACGTCTATCTTTGCTTGAATTGGCGAAGACTCTACCCAGATATGCAACTTTAATATTCAACACCAATCTTTACATAAATATAGCTATTTATGTAAAGATTTGTAAAGACGACTATCTTTAAGGCAATTTTTACAATTAACTTTTATACACAGAAAATAAATGTATTTAAGTCTTCTTATCTTTATATCTTACTAAAAATAGTCACAAAAACGTGTCCCCACTAAGACGTGACATTCCATACAAACGGACAAAATTAAACACAGCTTTATCTATTTATCGCCTTTTATCTCTCATTATGCAATGTGAGGGCAATGACTCTATGGCTGGTACTACACAGTTATACATACACATAGTACATAAATTCATATGTTTGTTAGTATACTAATATAACATGATTGTTGCTTATTACAAGCAACAATCAATATACGCAACATTGTAGGATAGTCATTTTAAATAAATCAGTAAAAGCTCTATTTTTATATAATTTTAATAAATATCTTATCTTATCTCAATTTTTATTTAATTCCCGTGAGTGATAAATAACACGTTTCCATTACTTTATTTGGATTTCTTTACACATAAATTAGGGATCGTAGCTTCCATTCGATTACAAGCATTTCTACATTATATCATAGTGTAGTTTGTGCTAATCTGTCAACTGCCCTACTTTTAGATGTAACAAAAAAAATCTCAGTGTTTCGCAACTAAAATACTTTCTCTGAGAGACTTTTACGAGGAGTTCATGGTACAGCCCCTAGACCGTAGCTTGTAAACAAACCACTTAACGCGCCGAGTGTTGGTTTAACTTTAATACACTAACTCGGTACTAACTATGGATGTAATTGTTTTTCTATGGTCACTTTTTGAAACTGAACCAGAAAACAAAAAAATGTGGTCTAAACGTTTTATCATCGAATTTATAAAATGATTAAAAAGGCCTAAGATAGAGCGTGCTTACCCAATAAGAACCGATTCACTCTCTTTTTGAAGATCACCGGATTATTTAAGCTTATCTACTTCCAAACAATACTGGCTTCCGTAACTCGTCATTTTGCATACTTTATATTAGTAATACAGTCATCACTCATCACCTTTTAAAAACTTCATCAAGAGTCTAAAACGTTAATAGATTTCTCTTCCCATCTCATAAATCTAACGAACCGAAGCCATTTTGTCAAGTTAAACTTAAGTTATTTACTTACATAACTCTAAGTTACAACTTGAGTGTCGTTGAATGTTATAAAACACTTAATTGCATCGTAAATATCGATTAAGTTGGTTTTAGATGGTAAAATAATTAATTGGAATGGCAGTTTGTTGCTGCATATTATCACTGATTTTAAAATGTCACTTTATGAGTATACAGCCTACTTGTATACTTCATCTATAGTTTCATTCATTCTTCATCTTCAACATGTATAAGACTTTTATACATAGACTTAAATCCTAAATAATCTACTTTATAACAGTCTCGTTCGATAGGATTATACAAGTGACAACAAACTAATAATGATCTTCAAAAAATAAGTCATGTAGACTTTTGAGCTGCAAAGACATAATTTATATATAATCATTTTAAAACATCACAGTATAAAAACAGTAAAAAACCATGCTTTTTTTAAATATGCAATATTCTCCAGACAAAAAAATGATACAGTTTAATCATCAAGTCCAAATCAGCAGCTTGTATTAAATTAAAACGTAGAAGCCAATAAGACAAATTCCTAACTTAATTATGGTATTAAGTTTCTAAGCGCGACTTATGTGAAGCTAAGTGGGGCTTATCTCTTGATAGCGGTAGTATCTTACGGAGGTTTATGTAGGTATGATGCTATAGTATGTCTTAAGTTATCAATCAATTGTATTTAGTTACGCAAAGTCACATATAGTTAGTTAGTATTACTGTTGTGACTCTTAAGATCTACAAAATGTACATTACTAAATTAAATCAATACAAGTCTTAGCGTATCTAATAATTAAATATGATAGAATTTAACATATAACAAAGGCTTCTAGGAGTTCTAAAGTTATTCAAAACTTTTTTTTCCCAACTTCAAAAAAGTTTGTAGGTCCACAAATACTACTGCGTGATTTTTTTTTGCATGTTGCTAGACGTTGTCTGCGAAAGCAAAATACAAAAGAACTATTCTTTCTTTGTACAAATGAACGGATATGATGACAGATGTCAATAAATAATTTAGAATGATACAGGCAAGAATTAAGAGAAATAAAGTAATTACACGATAATATACGTTCACGTGTTTAGGGTTTCCCATGGGTTGTGGGTATTCGTTTACCTACCTTGTTTGCGTGGGATGATCAATTCAAAGGTAAAAATAAACCACCGTTTTAAGTAACCAAACACAAGGTTGTATAAATTTTTCATGCATTTGTTTTTGGTATTCTCGTAATTAGTTCATTTTGAGACACAACTTTACTTTCTTGTTCTTGATTTATATTAAGTGAAAAAGACATACAAATATAATGTTTTATTTGCTTAGTGCTTTAGCTGTTTCAAGTATCGAAGGATTCAAATATAAAAAAAATAATGAGCATAGAATGAGTACAGCTTCAAGTAAATTACTTCAATGCAGATCCAAACTTACCTGAACAGAGAAAACAATATTTAAAGATGATGAAAATAAAACAAGGATAGTCACTTTGATTGCTAGATTTCTGGTTAGAAGCAGCATATTGACAATCAAGAAATTTGAAAATAAATGCTTTTGCATGGACAAACTTACACACAGCCATTGTAAAATGTACTTATAAATTAAGAAGAAAATATAACCCGATGTTAAATTAAAAATTGTAGTTGTGTTTGATTGACTTAAAGCTTTGTAAATAACAATTACACAGGAATTCATAGAACTACTAATAATCATTGAAATTGTTTTCCTCAATTAATACAACATGTTATATCTCAATCTTTTCAGCACGTTTAAATTTACGAAAACTTTATATATCTAAATAATAGAACAGTAACCCTCAATGCTATGTATAACTAGTAAAAGAATAAATAACAAGTGGTTTTTTATATGTCATAAGCTCACGCTTGTCTACAACTTGCCTGATGTTAAGGAACGCCGTAAACTACGATCTTGCGCGCTTACCTAGAAGAAACCGGTTTACTCTTGACTTAATAAAAAAACAACAGAGGAAAAGTACCTTCAATGTGTAACTGGTACATGAGTAAATAACCGGAGCAGTGAAGTTATCTCCCCTGGCTCTTGTAGACAGGCCTGCGAAGTGAGGTTGCGAAGTTTTTGCCAACAGTTTACAATAAACTGTTTTGCTTAAACTTTTACACTAGTCACGAATTGCTTCTGTTTGTTTTCATCACACTAAAATTAAAAGTGTGTTTTGTGTTTGTTCCTTCTTTACAGTAAAATAGTTGAGCTGATTTGAATAGAACTTGATAAAGAGATAGATAAAACTTTAAATTAACACATTTGCTAAGTTCTTTGAAGAAAAACAGATTTAGATATTATGCATAAAATTGCTTTCTGTGTATATTTTGTCCTATTTGTAGCTTTTTAATCTAATTTACTGTTAAACTTTACATTTACCAGTCAAGTTGAAAAATAAAAAAATAAATAATAAAGTTCCATACACTAACATTGTCACATATATATTGTATAGACATAGGAAACTTTCGTATTTTTAATATAATGTAGTAAACCGAGTTGTCGAGGCCTTTATTATAATAAGCTAAGACTAAAGTAACAGTGGTGCCTCGGAGAGAATGATTTGTGGACTGCGTGTTACACATATTAAACACACAAAATAGTCAGAGGCAGAATACTTGGCTTAGTGATAAAAAAAATATGCAAACCGAAAAATTATATATATTTTATAGATCATTATTTAATACTCACAAAGGTCTATTAGAATGTACCATATTAGAATCATTTTAATAAGTCTGGATGAAATTGAATCTTATTGCACCTAATAGAAACTTTTTTAGAAAATCACCCTCGCATAATGTGGAATAATTTGTTTTATGCAAAATTTAACCAGAAATAGTTAAATTACTTTGAAATATTATGATATAGCTAGTCATTTCATTTTTTTGAGCATTTAGATTATCTATAGGCTTTTCTAAAGATTTTTCTAAGTGCCCCTTTAAGTTTCAGTTGTTGTTAGAAGTACATAGTGTTTAGTTTTTTTTTTTACCTTGTAAATAAAGTTATTTTAATTAAAATTTCTTGTCATATGTAGAAAAAATATTATTACAGTTGTAGTAGTCCAAATGGTTTTCAAATAATTTTGTATCGTTAGTTACTTTGGTGCCAAAAAATCTGCCAATATTAAACAAAAACAGTAGAAATGTAGTCAAAGCTTTTTATTACGTTAGACAAAATCTGTACTGTATTATTTTGTGTCCTAGTCTGAGACCTAGCGAGGAATTGTATTACAATGTGGTTATGTAAGCAACGTATATACACATAATATAATTATATATCATTGTACGTTCTTATTTTGTGCTGAAACGTTGAGCAATATGTACTGGTTTATGAAGTCATTTAAATTCTTGGAAGAATAGGCGCTGAGGGAAAGAAATCTTTTGTGATGTAGGTAGTTAGGTACACTCGATAGATGGAGCTTTGGTAAAAAGGTTTGTCATTCGCTAGATGAGTCTGAATGATGAAAAATATGCCTGTGGTGTGTATGTAAGTATGTTTGCTGAACTTTTCATGTATACAGTTTGTAACATAGATTAAAGTGCATTTGTTTAACTTATATTTTAGGTTAGTTTAGTTTAAAAATTTTCTTTATTATGGTTTCAACATGGTAAAATCTCTTTAATTCTGCAAAGTTTAAAGGAAAATGTTATTTCAGAATCAGAAGGTAAAAGCTACAAACCGAAAAAGCTTCCTAGAAAGCACGACATATATTCCGAGAACGGCCAAAAATCTAAATATAAATAGTGACAAATTAATTAAAAAACAGATTTGATTGGACTTCGAATAGGTCCGATTAATTTTGGAAGTTATCGTTAATTTTGGAAGTTTCGATTAATTTAGTCGGTGTTGTCTGATCTGGCTCATTAATATCGTATATTAGGTCGTTAAATAAATAATTTATGTCTAAAATCGCTGTGAAATTAGGAATGTCGATCGATTTTTATGGTGTTGATTAATCACTGATCAAATTTTGATCAGCTCATTAGCGGGTGATTAAAATGTTGTGTAACAAGTTGATGTTTTGGTTGCATTGCGTCGTGATTACATGCAAGATATATTTACACATACAACTACTTAAATGTAATTAATCAGTAAGTGATAAGAAACTATAACCTGTTTAAGTAAACGATTAATATGTTTATATATTAATCGGAAGCATGATAGAAAGTTTACGATTGTGCTTTCCATTTTTATTTAAATATAGATCATAAAGTTTTGAAGAGACTAAGACGAAACAATAAATTAAGTAATTCATGTATTTATGAGTTCTTTTTTTGTCAGAGGTGACGAGTGACAGAATGAAATGGAAGAGAGAAACATGCTGTTCCGTCTCCACATCTTCTTTTCTATTTAAGATTGATATTATATTTCTTTCTACCACACAAAACATTATTTTAATAAGATAAAGATAAAGAATCTTTATTGATAATGTAAAATTGTAACATACATAGGTATAAGTACTAATATCACAGAATATGCCACACAAATTACAATATCTCGTCAAATTGATTTTATAACATTTAACTTTTATAAAATTTTAGAAGTTACATATGTCTAGTTTTATTAATAAAATAATGAAAATTGTTGTTATTATAATCATGTCAAACATAATAATAGGTATGTAATCATACAATATGTAATAGTATATTAACACTTATTCTAGATGTAAGTGGATACAGCAAAGTTCTTAGCTCACACAAAAGAGCAGTTCAAGTATTCTACATGGTGTAACACTATTACAGAAATAGCGCGAGAAGTATTTCCAGCAGATTTCCGCCACAAATCTCAGCATCCAATATCTGTAAGCGTTCCTGCCCACACCTATTACACGGTATTACAGCTGTACAGGGTGGCGTCAAATTATTAACTCATTTTTAAAAAGTAGGGCCGATCAATAATTCTATTTCTTTCTCATCCTCGTATTGTGTTTCTTAATATGAGATTCGCGACTCTCACGCAGATTTTACTCAGCAGGAACGTTTTCTCGGGCACAAGCACATAGTGAAGTAAACATTAACATAGCTCACCATTTTGATGACATCCTGTATTGTGTTTCTTAACATGAGATTCTCATCCTCGTATTGTGTTTCTTAACATGAGATTCGCGACTCTCCCGCAGATTTTACTCAGTAGGAACGTTTTCTCGAGCAAGCACATAGTGAAGTAAACATTAACATAGCTCACCATTTTGATGACATCCTGTACAGAGGTATTATACCTGTATAGAGGTATTATAGGTATTTTACGTCCACTCTGACAAATTGGTATTTTACGATAGTGTACCGCGCCTTTGTAAGGGAAGGAGCTCATCTACTATCTTGTAATATTGACGGCAATATTATTTATCGAATAATATTTAGTAATATTAAATTATTGATGACCCTTTAATAAGCTACAGTGTAGTATAATACCAGAATCTAAATTAAACTTTTATTGGAAAATGAGCGAAAATAATCACGACCGGCAGGATTCGAACCTGCGTATTTCTGCTACCGTCAGAACGCCTTAATTTAAAACAACCATAGTGCAGGTTAGCACTTAATAAATTAACTCAGAATCTAAATTGATCCTACTCATAATAAATAAAGTAAACAAATGCTATGCTTAATTTTAGAATGGAATGTGTACCTATTTATACTTTATGAGCAATTTTATGTGTTGTTATATATTGGGTACCAAGCTGAAAGAAGCTCTTTACGTCGCCAAGGACAGATGCAGATGGAAGAATATCATAAAGGAAAAACTAATGTCCCGTGGGGGGATTCACGACCCTCAGTGATGAGGACTACGACGCAAGAAGGAGGAGGATTTATTGGGTAGTAACAAAATATATAGCTAAAGCAAAACACTTTCTTGTAGTTGGAAAGAAAATAAAAAAGTAAAGAAAATCACGAACCAAATCAAACATTTTCGTGTAAAAACATTTTGTTTTAAAACGAGAGCTTCTAAATATACATTTTTAATGCAAAACCGTCCGAACAGCAAGCAAGCGGCGATTCTGGCCTAAATATTCCACCCCCCGATTCAAATATCGATAAAAATAATCGTTAATTCGATGTCATCGCGCCTCCCGTAGGGCCGACCAATAAAATCTCTCGATTGTTAATCGATTATTCATTTAATCGTAAATTAACCGACAGATTAAGTTATTGCCAAGTCGGCCTGGATTCATTTAAATAGAGTTACGCAGTCCG
This sequence comes from Macaria notata, assembly GCA_927399415.1. Classification (NCBI taxonomy): domain Eukaryota; kingdom Metazoa; phylum Arthropoda; class Insecta; order Lepidoptera; family Geometridae; genus Macaria; species Macaria notata. The sequence continues at coordinate 766,177 of OV656742.1, forward strand.
TGTGTTTTGGTAGCTGAGAGCGACGCAAATAACTAACGACTTTGGCAGCTTCTAATTTACTGGAGAAACTTGATTGCTTATCTCTAACTTATTTTCATACATTATTGACAAAATTCAAATCATATGTATTTAAATTATAAAAAACTTCTGCATTTACACCCTTACAGTAGATTTTACTTATTATACTTTAATTCAATAAGTTGCCTTTCTATATATTAATATTATGTTTTTATGTGAAAATGCTATAAGTAAAATATGTAGGTATTATGTAGAACCCATTATATTTGGTTCCCCAACCAGCTCTTCAATTTCAAGGTTCTTCTTTATTCTCCCAAATATAATGGGTGAGACAAAAGCCTATAGACTTCGCTGGCTGGGTCACTTGGTGAGAATGGGAGACGATCGTAGTGTCAAGAGAGCCTTACTCGGTGTCCCGAGTGGCCGTCGTCCCGTTGGTCAGCCGAGGTACCGCTGGAAGGACGTTGTGGAGTCAGATCTACGCGTGCTTCAAGTAGCTGACTGGCGGGAAGCGGCTCAAGATCGGGACCGGTGGCGATCTCTAGTATCGGAGGCCAAGACTCACTTTGGGTCGCTGCGCCAGCGGAGTAAGTAAGTATTATGTAGAAAATTTATGTTGGTACAAAATCAACACCAACTTCTAAACTTACCTATGTAATTCTTTCAAGCGATGTTTACATAAATAAATTCAGAAATTGACGCCATTTTTTTTAGCTAAACACTATTTAAATTCCTTATGCGAGTAGTTTATCTAAATGCCACACCAAATCACACATGGTGTTTAACAAACTAGTAATTTAATACCTTCGCCATTAATTTGGACATGTTGCCCACATTTGCGTCGGCCTATAAATAAGAAACCAAAATAAAATCGGCTTAAAAGCTTACGTTAGTATAATCATGTTAAAATTATGTTCGTCTTTTGAGTTTGTGCTACCATTCCAAGGGAATTAGTGTAACTTATCCATATAAATAAGCAATTTACCATTATGGCTCTGTTTTGATGCTGTATTTTGTATTAATATCGGTTTTGATATTTAAATGAAATGTGTTACAAAATGGCGACGACAAATTATAGCCAGTTGTTATGTTAACAGGTGCCTTATTTATATAGGCCGTGAGACTTCGCTGCTTGCGTTATTTATATGAATACACAAATCAATAATTTAAAATTTTCGTGAGACATTTTATTAATATGTAACTAAACGGTTTTCACCCACGTGTAATTCGCGTATGTTGTTTACGCGTCCTGGGGGGTGCAGCGCCGCGCGCAGTCTGCGTGCTGCCTCGGTTCCGTTCAGTTACATATTGACAAATTAATATGAGTTGAGAGTTTTTAGTAAGTAAGTAGTTTAGTTATAAAGACAAGACTTGCCACCATCTGCCTTAAGCGAATCCTTGACTACTTCGGCCATATTGCTAGGAAAGATGGTGGAAACCTGGAAAAGCTAATGGTCACTGGAAAAGTCAAAGGCAGGAGATCCCGTGGCCGCAGCCCGACACGATGGTCCGACCAAATTCGTACCACACTCGATACATCAGTGTATGGAGCGCTGCATGACGCTGAGGATAGAGAGAGGTGGCGGAAGATCATCAGAGACAGGCTCATGGATGGTGGCAGTCACGACCCTCAGATATGAGGAATACGACGCAAGGAGGAGGAGTTTAGTTATAAATAATATAATTTAAGGTAAAATATAATATACTTACATACCTGTATAAAAGAGTAACATAGGTATACAAAGTAAATAGTGGTTAATCGTCACACAGGTGACTGTAGTACAAGGTAAAGCATACACAACAGGCTATTTGCTGGATAAATATGTAGTTATCAGGTCGTTGGTAGGAATGAATTTACAACATTAGCTGTGAGCCTATTAAATTGAAAGTTGGTGGGACAATTATATGGGTAATTAAATAAATTGTTTCATGACAAATCACACAGCCCCATACTAAGCTTACGCTTGTATCATGGTTTGAATAACATATTCGCATACTTTTTTTGCAAATTGATGTGTAATTTTAGTGTGAATAAAAAGCATTGTACCTAATGTATTAAACTCAGAGGTGAGTGACTGACTGACTAACATATTGATCTATCAACGGGCTGAAATTTGGCATGCATGCAGATGTTATGACGTAGGCATCCGCTAAGAAAGGATTTTGGAATAGGGGATGCAAGATTTACTTCTTAATGCGAGAAAAACCGCGTACACCCACTAGTTACATATTTCAAATAATTAAAGTTACTTACAAATAATGGTCCTGTGTGGAAGCATCTTAATTGTTAGTGAACAGGTTCTAAAAATTCAGCCCAGTTAATATCAACTAACACTTTTAACAAGTCTTAATTATTACCGAATAATTTCAAAATCAAATTTTATACAACTAACAGTAAATACCTTATGTATGCGAGTATGATTTATATGCGAAAGTTAATGATATTAACTCTTCGAATTTTAATGTGTTTTTTGCATATTATTATTTTGATTTGATAGAAAATAATTTGTAGTTAAAAATGTAGTAGCCGGTATTTGATAAGTTTATGGTCTTAACTAATAGTTCAAGTTGGTGAAACTGTTTATAAATGTATTAACGATGACTTGGTTAGTAACTGAGTACAAGCTTCATTTAGTTTCTTAAGAAATGCAAATTTCTACACATACATCTAGTACCCACGACTCAAGCGTTTGCTTAGTTTGGGGCTAGATGGCGCTGTGTGTAATGTCCCGGAATAATTATTTATTTATACATGCTATGTTCCAAAAAAATGGGAGTGTACTTGGGTGAACCTTATTACAAAAAAGGCTATCAAGGTTTACATTCCATTCTTCTAAATTGTTCATTTACAAGTATCTCATCTCATTCTCAGTCTCTGCAAGCATCTGCCGCCTCAGTCAGTCTTTGGGTGGGTGATCATAGCAATATTGTTGTAAGGTTTTCTATTACTTGAACGCATTTCCAAATCATAATGAATTGTTCAGTAACTATTATTATATAATCAATAGTACAATATCCTTATTGAAGTGATAAAAAATGACATCACAAGCAACTCGAAAATTTATACTTATCAAAAGTAACATGTAAATTATTCAATTCTATTCAAATATGTTCTTACATTTCAATCGAACTTTTTATCCCATAAAATGTCCAAAACTTACCATTCCCAAGCGATCCCTGACAGAAGAACTATAACGAGCAAGTTATTTCAATAACACCTCTTTATACCCAAACTAGTTTAATCCAGTACAATACTGGTATAATACTAACTCACAAACTCGAGGATTTTCCAACCTCATTCTAGTATATCTATTTAATTTGAAAAGTAAGTGCGTCGTAAACAAATATTTTATGTATCTCCCTAAAACCACCGCTACAAACTGAACTGCAATTTGAGCAACTTTGTTACTTTTACTGGTCAACTTATACTGGTCAGATTTTGGTTATGGATTACATTTTTTCGACGAGTTCGTAAAATGCTTGGAATTGTCTAAGCATAAGAAAATGTGCGATATATTTTATAGCAGACTTGGTTACGCAAATACATAGATACATACACCCGTAATAAAAAAATGAAAGTAGTAGTTTCAGATAGATCATCAGTTGATTCATTCATTTATTATGTTGTATACGCGTTTTGAGTGCGATTCGACTGATTTCAAAATAATAAATATTTACGTTTACACATTATTATTTTAATAGTATTAGGTTCCCGGTACATACATATGGCGCTAAATGGTGGTAATTTATGACTTACATCTGCGTTTATTAAAAAATTCTTTTCCAGACAAATATTAAATTGCAATACAACATCAATAACATACGTTATGTATCAATTGTATACATAAAAAAATACGTTCAACGCAACATTCCAAGTTGAGTTATTAACTCCATGTCTCTTCTTTACAAAATACAAAATTAATTCTTCGTAGAAAGTTTAACACAATATGAATGTTCCAAAGGGCATAGGTTGTTATACTTCGCCGTTAAGATCGAGGTTTCTGTGTGTTTGTTTATTTGAATTAATTATGAAATAATGTTTATATCTCTTGTTGACAGCGAGTGGGAATCTCCACTTTGCATCGATATCATATTTTTGATGACTTTTACTTTTTTATACAAATTTGTGGTAACTAGTTTTGCCTACAGACATTCCACGGATGCCAACGTTGTAATAACTTTATATTGGCATCATTAATAAACCATAACCGGTAACGTTGTGGTTTAAATAATTTTGAATTTTGTGGGTCAATACGTTTTTCAGAAGATAGAGTGATGATACAAATCATATACCCCTGATGTAAACTTTATTGATAATGATCATAAAGGTTCTATGTAATATAGTACTTGATAACTAAACCTTGTAAGACTAGTATACATAGTAAGTTTGTTTGTATTTATCAAATAATAAATACAAACTATTATATTATTATCAATCAAGTTATCCTTATTATTTTATAATAATAATAGGTTAACCATTTTTATGTAAGATTTAATTATGAATGTATGTCACTCACGTCACGAATGTTAAGTATTATAATTGTCATTATAGATTTATAAGAATTCCTAATTGGTAACCATCGGAAGAACCCTGAGCTCCGCGACACAGGGAATCCTACAGCGGCAGCCAGGGAGCATGTCATAAAAATATTAGAATAAACTAATGAAACTGTACAATTGTAATAATACCTTGTCATTATTATTTGAGTCAATAAATATATTTATTATTATTATTAAATACAAACTTGCCTGCACTCCATAACACAGGTTATTCTAGTATGGAGTGCAGTGAACTTACAATATGTAATAACTCATAAGTTCTTTGCTTAAATACTTACCTACACAATTTGAATTTGAAACCTTAACAAGAAAAAAATGAATACGTCCATTGTAAGGTCAGAGAGGTTAATATCATACTGTAATATAATTGTAAAAGTTTTGACACGACTCCTAACATCATTCCTGCTGCTTACATTACAGACTAGGAGCCAACGAAAAAATGTGTAAGGTAAATAAATAAATAATAAATAAATAAATATTCCGGGACAATGCACACAGCGCCATCTAGCCCCACACTAAGCAAACGCTTGTATCGTGGGTACTAGATAACGGATATAATACTTATATACTTTTCTTTTGTAAATACATACTTATTATACATACAAACGACCAGACTCAACACAAGTAATTATACATTTTTATAATGCATAAATACTTGTGCCACGCGGGAATCGAACCCGCAACCCCTAGATTAGAAGGCAGAGCCACTACCAACTAAGCTAACAGGCAAGTCAGGTAGTTTGATAGATTAAACTACCAAATAATTTACTTGTTTTATTCGCAACAATTAGGTACAATACTATAGATATAAATAGCTAATTGTGTTTCACTACTCTAATTTGTTTTAGGTACCATGTTATTAAAACAAATACTTACTAATTAGAATAAAAATCTTTAAATTCTTAAAACGTTTTGATAAATATAAAGATTATTTATTAATTTTATTAAAAACAGTCGTAAACTATTTGAAAAATATTAAACATCGCACAGCCAGATAGCAAGCTAGTCAAAAATAGAGCTTCCCTTTTTATGTTTTTAAAACTATTTATTTTACTCAATTTAAAATTACTTTAATTAAACTAATTTACAACTACGTGTTCGATACACGACGCTTAGATTATGATTGATTAACATATCTTAAAGATCACCGAGCTAAGGTCTCACGCTGCGGTAGGTCGCAGCTGCGGGGGTTCCGCGAATGCGCTCAGTATTGTCTTAGTCATCACTACGTTCGCGGTTCGACAAAGACAAATGAAGCATCGGGACGCATAACTCCTCCCTCCCTAAGTTCGAAGTTTTCGGGTACGATGGGTTGAGCCTGAAAACTTCGATTTACATAATAATATCTTATCATATATACCATTATAACTATGCCTAAAATTATATATAGAACTAGTGTCCACGCACTAATTTTCACTTCTATTACACTGTCACTATTGTCACTATTCACTGCTGCGTCAGTGAATTTATGTTCGTATTTTGCAAGTCGATATATTTCTATTAAAGTTGAGTGGAATCTTTCCACGATTCCCATGGAATTCGGATTGTGTGGGGTTCCTATGTGAAGTTCTACTTTGTAGAATTGTAGAGTCTCTCTCAGTAGGGTATTATTAAACTCCGCGCCTGCATCCGCATTTAGTCTATGTGGGACGCCATATGTAGCGAAGTACTTGATGAGGGCTCGTACTATTTCAGGTGTGGTCTTAGCTTTCACTTCTATCGCTTGGCCAAGTTTGCTAAACGCGTCGACTAATGTCAAGTAAGTTGTGTTGTCAATGCTGAAGATATCTATGAATATTTCTTGAAAGGGTTTGCTCTGCGTTTGAGTTAACTGTAGCTCTGGTTTTAATGGCTTTCAGTCATACTTCATCATCTTACAGTTTTCACATGTATTTATAACTGTTGATACAGTGATTTCCATATTGGGCCAATAATAGGTGCGTTTGATTTGTGTCAGCGTTTCTTTAATCCCTCTATGGCAGGTTTTGCCTAGATGGTATTTTTGTACTATTTCCTTCTGTTCGTCTTCACTTTCCACGTACACTACTCTCTGGGTACACTCTAAGATTTTCACTGTGTCCTTTTTGAAGAGTGCAATTATCGCTTCTGCAAATTGCTTACGGTGTGTCTTGTCTTCAAAGTATATGAAGTATCTCTTTTTGGGACTGATGTACTCTTTCAGAAATTGTTTGACTATGTCAGGCCTATTCAATGGCAAGTGCAATTCTAGAATTTTCTGTTTTGGCCTTGAGATATCTTTTACTGCAATTTTGTCTCTGAACCAAGTATGTACCAATATTTGATATGGTTTAGTGTCTATGGCTTCCTTCAGTATGGGGATACCGGAAGTATCTGTTTCCAACTCCGAGTGTTCCGTTGACTTCATTGATGATGCAGTGATAGTGCTACTGCCAGGTGATGGTGTACCGTGTGGTGACTTCGGATCCCTTGATGATGGTATTGATATCACGTGATCTGACCCTGATGATATAGATAAGGTGCTCTCGCTGTCTATTTTTCGAGCATCACAGGCTTCTTGTAATGATTGGATGTCCTTCATTACTTTGTCTATATCCATTTTTTCTTCGTCTACGTTTACTTTTGTCGAGTCATTTCCATCTATTGCGTTTACCTTTATGCGGGACAACGCATCAGCGACTACATTTTGTTTACCGTTCTTGTATACGATGTCATAGTCATACTCTGCTAGTCTGAGTTTCCATCTCGTCAGTTTGCTATTTTGCTCTTTCATGCTATTCAGCCATGCCAAAGGTCGGTGGTCCGTAAAGATAGTGAAACGTCTACCATACAAGTAGGGTCTGAAGTGTTTCACAGCCCATACTATAGCTAACAGTTCTTTCTCTACTGTGCTATACCTTGATTCGGCGCCATTTAAGGTTCGGCTGGCATAAGCAATTGGCTTGTCGTTACCTACGGTGCCTTGTGATAGAACGGCTCCTATTGCAAAGTCAGATGCATCCGTAGTGAGTACGAATGGTTTTTCAAAGTCCGGGAATTGCAAGATCGGTGCGTTTACTAGCAGCTCTTTGCATGCCTCAAATGATGCGATGTATTCATTGGTCAGTTCTATCTTGCTTCGTTTCTTTAAGCAGCTTGTCATAGGGCGAGTAATTTTGGCAAAGTCCTTGATAAACTTTCTGTAGTAACCGACTAGACCGAGAAAGCTTTTAATTTCGGTCGTGGTCCTTGGAATAGGAAAGTTCAGTACTGCTTGAATTTTATCGTTGTTCGGTTTAAGACCGTCCTTCGTTATCAGATGTCCTAGATAAAGGACTTCCTTGCGAAAGAATTCGCACTTGTCTAGTGTGACTTTCAAGTTTGTCGCTCTTAAACGGTCAAAGACCATTCGCAGCTTGTCCATATGTTCTTGTAGGCTGGACGAATAGATGATTATGTCGTCAAGGTATACCAGGCAATGGATACCTTGTAGGCCTCTTAAAACATTGTCCATTGCTCTTTGGAACGTGGCGGGGGCAGTCTTGAGCCCGAACGGCATTCTGGTAAACTCATAGTGACCAGATTGTGTTGAGAATGCCGTCTTCTGTCTGTCTTCCTCTCTAACTTCTACCTGGTGATAGCCACTGGCCAGGTCAATGGTACTAAAGTAGGTGGCTTTACCTAGCTTGTCAAAGAGATCGGCGATGTTAGGTAACGGGTATTTGTCGTCCGTTGTTACTTCGTTAAGCCGACGGTAATCAATAACCATTCTATATTTGACTTCTCCAGATGCGTCGGCCTTTTTGGGCACCAAGTGAACGGGCGCACTCCAGGGAGAGTGCGACTCACGGATGACATCGTTCTGCAGTAGTTTGTCTACTTGGTTTTGTATCTCCGTGTTGTAGGCCGGAGGGTGTCGATATGGTCTAATAAAGATAGGATCTTCGTTCCTAGTTCTTATATGATGTTTGACTCCGTTTGTGAATGATAGGGGTATACTATCATGCTGGAATATATCCCTATATTCAAAACATAGCTTTTCTATGCTTGTTCTCTCTTCTTCATTCATATGATCCAGACGTAACTTCTGTAAGTTTTCTCTAAGAAGTCCGTCAAGTTCCCGTTGTTGGTCTTGCGTCGCATTAACTGCAAGTTCTTCTGTCTCGTACTTACTCACCTTCAATGGTCTATTGAATGTCATGGTGACTGGTTCTTGTGACGTGTTTTGTATCACGGTATAGGCATACGAGTCCGTGCATGTTACTATCGCACTAGGCATCCTTACGCCTTGACCAAAGTCCACGTAGTCGATTATCGCATCTCCATTCCGCAAGTCAGTGGGTACCTTTACCCGTGTCTCAGTCCTTGGCTCCAATGTTACCTCTGGAGGTGGGTTGTACATGATGGCTAGTCTGGTACTCGGGGTACTCAGAACTTGATTGTCCATATCTATTTTAGCTTTCAGTTGTTTCAGCATGTCTGAGCCTATCAGACCGTCATATCTTGAGTCCACGTCGTACACATAGAATTTTTGGTTTCCCTGGCATCGGAATGTTTCCAGCATAGGTATGCATATAGTTTGGTCGTGAAAGCTACGAGCGTGTGTGCTCACTACTTCGAATGGCTCGTAACAAAGGAATCTTTGGAAGAATTTTTTCACAAGTGCAGGTGTCATGAACGATCTTGTGCTTCCTGTATCCAGCATGAAGCGTGCGCGTAACTCCGGAACATAAATGTGCGGTAGGCGGAGTCACATTTCATAGTTTATGTGTATTACTTCGGTGTATGGCGCGAGGCTTGTGTCTGAAAATTTTGTTCAGTATAGTTACATACTGCTGTGCTTTCATCTATTTCAGGTACTTCAGATGAGTCTTGGTAGTATTCATTGTTGTAATTTTGCTCATAGTAATCGTTTTGTTCGTAGTAGTTATACTGGTCTGGTTCGGTTTCGGAATACATCTCATTCTCTTCTTCGGGCACCTCTAGTTTATTTTGTCTCAACGGGCGTGCGGTCCACATTGACACGTCAGTGTCCTGCAATTGGTTTGGAATTTGTTGGTTTGGAATTCCAAACTTGAAATTTTGTTGTTGTGTCTGGCCAAAGGGTGGTCTGTATCCCTGTTGGGGGACACCAAAACGGTTGTTCTGATACGGTTGGAACCTAAACCCTGTGGGTTGCGGTGGTCTGTAGCCTGCTGGTTGACCCTGAGGGTTGAATTGGAAGCCTGTAGGCTGTGGTTGAGGGTTGAATCGGAAGCCTGTTGGCTGTGGCTGAGGGTTAAACCTGAATCCTGTCGGTTGACCTTGGAAGTTAGGTCTAAAACCTTGGGGTTGGTTAGGGGTTAAAAACCGATTATTTTGAAAGTTTGTGGGTGTCTGGAACCGTTGTTGTGGGGTTATACCAAATTTGAATTGTGGGGGTGCTGATGGCACAGGGTTGAATGCTAGGGGCTTATGTTGTAACGCACGGGTTTTATTTTTCGCGTTGTACTGCGCCAGGAAATTCACTTCTTCTGTAACTATACTTAGTGCGCTTTCTAAGTTTACGCACCCTTTCAACCTCACAACCCTGATTAAGTCTTCAGGGAGATTGAAAAGGAAAACGTTTAGAGCTAGGTTGTCATAAACGATCATCTTGGCAGCTTTGACCCCCTCGTCGGTAATTAGATTAACTTTAGCAAATAATGTACTACGCGTATGTTGAATACGGTGGCAAAAATCTATGTAAGTTTCTTGAGGTTTAATTTTTAATTGGTCTAGTTCTATTGCAATGCATTCTTCGGACCTTGGATCACCAAAGTGCTGAATGAGAATTTCCTTTAGTCTGTCCCACGAACAAATATCGTCTCTTTCACTTAAAAGTTTGGCGGCATTGCCACAAAGCCTGCTCGATATCGCATGGAATACATAGCACTTCTGTGCTAGCGAGCACGATGGTTGCACATATGCATTGTGTATATAATTGGCCTTTTTTATGAATAGATTTAATAGGCCTTCGTCTCCATCAAACTTTGGAATGATGGATAATAATTCTGACTGGATAGTCCTAATCTGTTCCATTTTTATACTATTTCTATCACTATACTATAACGCGATTTATTTCTAAAATACTTGAGGATCTTCTCTCACTATATTAATACACAATTTATTCCAATATACTTAAGGAGATAAAATAACTACTAAAACAAAGTGCCGAAAACCGGAATAGGACAGGAACAGACGGGAAAATGCGAAAAGGTTTACTCACATAGTCACCGCTCTCATCCCTCCAGTCTCGATCGGCGGGCAGCGTAGTCTTGACAAATTTATTTGTTTGGTTCTTGATCCCGTGAAAGTGCGATGGCGGCACAGGAACAGGACGACCTCGGAGCGATTGCAGGAATCGTCGGTAGCCTGAACACACACAGGATCCCAGCCGTCTGCGCCAGTCAAAAATAGAGCTTCCCTTTTTATGTTTTTAAAACTATTTATTTTACTCAATTTAAAATTACTTTAATTAAACTAATTTACAACTACGTGTTCGATACACGACGCTTAGATTATGATTGATTAACATATCTTAAAGATCACCGAGCTAAGGTCTCACGCTGCGGTAGGTCGCAGCTGCGGGGGTTCCGCGAATGCGCTCAGTATTGTCTTAGTCATCACTACGTTCGCGGTTCGACAAAGACAAATGAAGCATCGGGACGCATAACTAGCTACATAATATTTAAATGAGCTACTTACACTTAAATTGAATTTATTTACAAATATTCTCTGCCAGGATTACCTACTAGCTCTTTCCTCACAATGCGGTATTTTTCCCACTTTCAAATAAGGTTTGTCAGTGTTGCTATGTGAGCGATGTCAGTTTTAGGGTTGCCACGTTAACATTTGTCGAGCATAAACTAGAAAATTGGGGTCGACTCCCGAGACCAACCACCTAGTTATTTGTCTAATATTAGAAGCTGCATGGCCACTGAATGGAGTCAAAGCAGGTTGCATGTAAAGTTGATTATGTTCACTCAGGTGGCTGCCAGTCTGGCACGGTTCAGGTTTGAGACACAGCAAAATTATTTCTGAGCTTCGTAATATACTTTTGGACGGGTTTATCAAATAGCAGTTGAAATTAACAAGCTGTGATCATCATATTTAATAACTTTCAGTGATAAATCCTACAGTTGGCTTGGTTAGCAATAAAACTTAGATACGATGTTCCAACACGGTGGAAAAGTGAAAATCATTTCCTCAAAACGATTTATGTACATAATAATCACCCAATTTGTGTCGAAACGATTAAGAAACTAATCTTACAAAATTGACAGAATGAAATATAACCAAATATAGGTATTATGTCCATAAAAATACTCATAAAAAAAGGATTAGGAAAAATAATTGGCATTCAAAACAGATCCGACAGAAAGACAACAAGGGCAATTTATAGTGTCTGAATATATCATTTGAATTATATAAATGAGGTATAATTAGCCAATAGAGACGGAGGGTCGACTATTCGTCAGCAGAATCGATTTAATATCGAATATAAATCGGTTCATTTGCATATCGATATGAGAATAATTTATTTTTTAGGTATTTAATGTATGTCGTAGCGTGGTGGGACAAAGAAAAAGATAAATAAAAATCCCAGAACGTGTACTTTTTTTGATATTAACTACTTGTGCACTTCTCTTTCAAATCAGGAATTTGACAATCTGATACATACTTGCTAACACCATTAAATAGTAAATATGTATATCGTCAAGCATCACGCTGTATATTCCGACAATCCCATTTAAGCGTCAGAAAATTAAAATAGCGTCACAAAAACAATGCTTAGTTACAATTTATAAACTGTTACGAATATTCAGCTCACTAAATTCGCCTTCCGATTTAGTTTGACCATTCACCCCCAAAATGCAAATCAATCGACCACATAATCCCAGTGAAAGTGAATCAATCCCTTAAAATCACTAACCACGTGACCACGAGCCCACAAACGACGACTTAATTAGTTGAACGGTGGCTAAGCGTTGTTGGTCCCGCCCCGGACCATAGGTTAATATATACCTAATCGATATCTCGATACAATCGAATAAAACTACGTACATTATCGATGTCCACTCGATTTGATACGTGATTCGATAACATCTTCACATTTGTTTGACATTTGAAACTGGAACGTAGTGTTGATCTTTTGTTTGGATTTGGAACGATTTTTGGTTTCGTAATCGAAATAGTTTTCTGTTTTGATCGTGTTTTTTTTAAATAATATCTTTGCTTTTTAAATAATTACCTATAGCGTTTAGACACGTATAACATGTATTGCCTTACGAACTTACTGGAAAAAAAGCAGTCTAACATGAAGTTTACAGAAATTGAGAAGTGTGTGTCGCTTTCCCATATAGTCGTTACTATCAATAAAATAACACTTACCTACTAAACCAGCTGTTTCATTTTTTAAACAACATTCAATTAAAAAAAATACTTACCTATTTTCTTGTATACTGTAATAGTAGCTAACATAATTTGGATATTCTGTTCCTTCAAATTAATTATTCTCCAAGTCTATTTAGTAGTGTAGTTAGGATAGCTATTAAATTAAAAGTTGAGCTTATTATGTAAATTCTCAGTCTACATGCATTAAACATATGGTAAGTTAATAGCCAGAGAGGGCTATATTTTATATATTTAAACAATAGCCATACATATTGATAACTTTTAACTTATAGGTGCTTAAAATCTTTAAGATATTGGAGTAGGCAATAAATTATTCAATTTAATTTTTAATATATTCATAATTTGACGCCATAAAATGTAGCAAGCATAAGTTTTTATGTTCTTTTTGATGTAATAAAAACACTGGCCCATTTAAGATTCACACACTTACCTACTTCTAAATTGATTACTACCTGCTTACTTTTGTTACTAAAATATAAATCAGTTCTATTGCAGCCACATAAAAAAACCAAAAAATCTTAGGCAAAAGAATTAGACAAAAACCACTAATATAATTATTGTTGTATTTATCCCATACAAGCAAATTCAAAATAACAAATTAGAATAATTTATAATCCTTTATTTTTCTTATCTTAAATAATGACAATGCCAAGCAAATTAATTCAAACGCCGGAATATCTCACAATAAAACGCCAGGGGATCGAAATGAAACCGACAAATGTGTTTTCAATACACTTCCAACAAGATCGTGAACTGGTACCTTACGGAAATCACCTTATGTAACTGTTTTGTTTTATTTAAATGGCTTTAAAATATAAATAAATTTATTTTTCATCCCACCATCTCGGAAACAGTATTTTTGCTCTTCAATATCTGAGTGCAAAAGCCGTTTTTATTCTCTAGCTAGAGGATAAAGTAAATTGAATTTAGAACATCGTGAGTTACAAGTCTTTGAATTAAAAAAATCATTAATCCTATTTACTGCTACCTCTATGGTGCTGAATATATCATACAACTTTTTTTAAATTTGTTAAAAACTCAGACTCAGAACCTTCTTGGTGTTCTTTTTTTCAATTTGCTTTGTACGCGGTTCTTTACGCGGCATATTTTCACGTCATTGTTAAACCTTATATTAAAAACAAGAAACTTGATAACCAGTAAAAAAAAACTAAAATGAGTGATTCTAGTGACGAGGAAGTTGGTTTGACGCCAACAGAGTTGACTGAAACTGTTAATAATGCGCAAATGAGCTTTCTCCCTCAACAATCACGCGTTTTGCATTTAGTCATTTCCTCGCTGAGGTGGAATGAAAAGTTACGTGTTGCACTCGAGTGCAAAGATTTTTCACCTCGTGCTCTTTTAATTCCCTCGCTAACGCTCAGGATTCTAATTATGAATCACTCGTTGCGCTCGTGATTCAATTGTAGATTCCTTCGCTTGCTCGGTCATCAAAATTGAGCACGCGGTTATAAAGCAACTTTGCACTCTTGTATAACAAATAACTATTATAAATCGATACCTACGTAATCAGGTACGATAAACTAATTGAGTTTTCAAATCCAAATCAAATCTGACAGTATAAATATAAAAGCTCTCAAACGCACTTTTGCTTTTATAAGGTGACAGGATTTTATGTATTCCATCGAACTAATTGTGGTTATGTAAATAGAAACTCATTCTATGTAAAAGAAGAATCTCCTACTTTTAATATTTATTAAACTAAAGAGTTAAGTGTATTTATACAGCCATCTATAAACGGTACAGCGTGGTTCCTTGACCTCGATCCCGCCAATCGATGTTTGTGTCTGCAGCCTTCAACTGTTTTGTAATCGCCATTTTCAGCAATTTTATTACCAACTTCAGTAAAACGATTTTTGTAAGCGGTGAATAATATCTGACCGTCTTATCACGGAATGATCAATGATTAAACAGAATCAATTTCACGCCGGGGTCACCACTTTACCTCTGTGTATGTATATATGTTGGTAGCCTATCTGACTTCTCAGTGGCGCATGGCCTGACACCTGGCAGGGGCTGTACTCGGGGGTGATGTCACTGCATTTCCATAGAAACTACATTGGTACTTGGTTGACACGTGTATTCACAATATGTACAATTCGACTGTTCCGCCCAGAGGCGAAGGGATGACAGTGTACAGTGTGTGCGGTGTATGCAACTGCTGACCGCGCGTAACTATACACCGCCACAATCATGTTGATAACAACGTATGAAACGCAACGATGCTTATATGACTTGGTCTAATTTTTTGTGTCTTAAGACAGTATAACACTAATGGTAATGATTTAAGTTACAATAGTATAAGACAATGTCAGCCAACCTTCAGTGAATGTTTTTTTTTTTACGTGAGATAGGTTTACTTTTTACGTTTGAAGCATTGCTGCAGCCTAGGGTGTAACACGTTTACCTAGAAGATACCTATTAACTCTAGATTTGAAGACCCCTGGATTGTAGTTCTAACTAACTACTTAGAATGTAACTTTCAGAAAAGCTTTCGAAAGTGTTAAGTTAAAAGCGACTTATTTTTTTTCCAAATTTACCTAATTATTTAAATCTCGTTATTTTAACGGAATAAGAGAGCCATAAATCCTTGCTGCTAGCTTGATGTGAGCATCACAAACTAAACTACAGCTGTTTCTTTTTTCTACGGTCACAAATTACACCCTTCATTTATTTGCGTTTTTCGTTTGACTATATTTTAAATACGTTCGTGATTGCAATTAATTTACTTATATTATAGCATTGTATAATTGTATGTTCGTGGTAGCCTGCAATAGTACGTACTTAATTAGTTTCCTCAAGTATTACGTTTTTAAATGAAAATTTTTTCTTCTTATGTTTCTGATATGGTTTATGTGGCCAATTTACTTGTATATATATGGAATAGCTGTTTAAATTATGGAAATCATCATTTTATATGAATATGATAGCAAAAGTATGTATGTTTGTTCTTATTGTACGCCACTTTAAAGCAACAGGTCATAGTAACTTTAAGTAAAATGGTAGTATAGAGTCTTGAATGTTACATAAGATACTTTTTAGTCCAAAACAACGCAAACAAAGTCGCAGGCGTCCATTAGTATCCAATTATGTTTAAAGTTACTTGGTACATTTATTTTACATACCTACATAATTAAGACAAACAATCCATGATTACGAAATATGTATTAATTCCAAAATTTATTTAGTCTTTTTTCCCACTTGATTGTACAAAAAACAATTTTTTTTTTTAAATTAAGTGGGAAAAACAGGTTTCATCTCAATTGCATCAATAATCCTAAAAACCCACCAAAATTGTTCACCGAGTAAACTCATAACAAAGTTTCCAACACAAAGGACCTTGCCGTGTTAACCCTTCACAACTCGGGACAAATGAAATCTTAACTGCCCGAGGGTCAAATATCCGTATCCGGCCGATAAAGTTAACACGTCAGGTGAAAACTCGGAATAAATGCGAGCTTTTTATATTTCTCACATATCAACATCTAGGACGAACATCGCTAGCAGGGTGTTTCACAAATTCGGAATGTTATCAATCGAAAACGAAACTCTAATTAAAGTTGATTTTGCCGTATTTAAACCAATGACAATGACCCGCATATTATATGTAGAAGTCAAAGTTATTTATTGATAAGTAAATTCTTACATGTCATTGATTCAATATAGTTAGTTTGATTGAAGTAACACGGGCCTCTATCTTCTACGATTGACGTGTTATTATAATCAATAAATTTCCGAATTTGTGAAACATCCTGGTAGAAGGTACTTAATAAGTTTAAGATTAATGGAAACACACGCACTTAGAATCTGTGATAAGAAAAAAGTTGTGTACGTACAAGAAGTGAACACGCTTTAAAAATTAATTTGGGAAGTAGTTTTATTTAGTTATCATCATCATTTTCAATCTCATTTTGGCTCAAGGCTGCTGGTAAATGGAAAAGCCTCTAAGAGCTCAAGTCTTTTCTGAAATATCTAAATATTCGAACTAATTGACAAGTTGAAGCTAATGTTGGCTTATTCGGTTTCTAGAGCCCCTACTATTTGTTGTGAAACTTAAACAGGAAATCATGATCCTGAATTATATAGTTAGTTTTATAAAATACAGTCAAATTTAGCAGTTCTATTTCTTAATTTGCTTATATATCAAAAACTGTTTTAAGCTATGCGATAGATTAGATAAACATTTACATATATTATTAACATATTTTAGAGTTACGCTATTATCAGATCATACACCTGTAACACTTGCCATTTCTTGATGATGCATAACATCAAGCGGGTTTCGGTCAAGCCTATTGCATTAAAGAGATGATTTTTTTTTGCCACTATTTATAGTTATCATACAGGTGATGTGTAGATGTGAACTGTACACTACAGTTACTAATTACATTTATATCCAGGTTTATTTCAACATGTCTCTTAGATCCCGTGGTAGGGGCTGCAGTTATCTCGGTAGGTACAAATTAAACTCGGCAGCTCTCGGTATTTATTTAGGGGATGAAACAGTTTGTCAACGGCAAGACGAATCTGGCTTGATTAAAGCAATTTTAGTTATTGTTTAGCTTGATTTGAATCGTTTGTTTAGGGAACTTGTTATTTGTTTATATTGAACAAGTTTCGCTTGACGCTTTTGTGAAAATTGGAGAATTTGTTCGGCAGCTTTGTTTCTGTTTGAGTTACATCCATTTTTTAAGGGGAGGTTTGTTTAGGTAATTTTAGAGTTAAGTTTACCAGTGTTTTTTTTGTACACGCAACAAAATATGAGTATGCGTATAATGTAATGTGCATATATATAGCAAGTCTATGCTTTGTCTAATATTCCCTTTTCTAGTTTTATTTACATTAAGATACTTGAACTTGTCTACTTGTCCCCTTACTAATTTTATTAAGAGGTACCGAAGTCCTAAATTTTAATTGTAATAAATCAAATTGTAAACAATCAACGACGCCGCGCGTTAAACCGTTACATCACAGAACAATATTATAATAATTATGAAAACCGCCGTTTTTCAATTCCCGTATTTGTATGGTACAAATGGGGGAAGTTGGTTGCCTCGGTGGGGGCAAACTTTAGCAATAAAAGCTTCAGGGTGGGGCCAGAGTGCGGGTGGAGAGAGGTTTCGAGTTTTCGGAATTGCCGCCATATTGGAAGCAGTTTGCGGCGAAACACCGTACGAGTTGAAACTTCAGTATCGCTGCATATTGCACCTTGTACTGCGGTAATGCACGAAAAGTTAGAATTAAATTTTGGGTACTACTGCAGAGAGTTTGATAGCTTCAAGGTGAAAATTGTTTGCAGTTTTTATTACGTGATATGTTTATGTGTTTACGGAAGTTGTACCTATCAACCACAACATTGATCTTTTGAATACGTAACTTAGATAAACTTACTCGTCAGAAGATCATGAGCATTACAAAAATGACATCCACACCGCAGTTCGTAAGTGTTAGCATGTGATCCGAAAAGTGAGTTATTCTATGTTTATTTCAATAAAATCGTGACAATAACAATTAAATACTATTACGCCGAGTTACAAATTTCTAACAAATCGCTGTCCGCTGTGTGTGTGGCCGGCGCCGGCGCTCGTCCGAGCATTCCTCAATTCAGGCAGCGTTGTACAATACGTGTTCGCTTTGAACGATTGCCCGTTATTTATTTTGTACGGAACCAATTGTTTAGTTCGACGTTAACGCTAAATAAACTCCCGGCTTTGATAAATGTGCTCTTTATCTACAATTTTTTGTTGCTTGTTTATTTTTTCTGGGAGATTGATCGAATTTAAATCTACGATGTTAAAATAAGGGATTGGAATCAGGAATGTATCCATTGATAAATTAAAAAAAAAAATGTTTATATTTTGGTTTTTAATGAATTTAATTGGCGTGATATCGTTTGAAATCTTTTTATTGTTTATGTTTATTGCAGTCATAGAACAGAGAAGTTCCAAAGTACTCTATTCAGAAAACTGCCCAGTCATAATTGTCGCTGAGCAAAATAAAATGGTAGGAATGTGAAAAAAAAACATATTGTTCAAATAAGCAGCTTTAGGTCAATTACATATGTATGTATTAGCAAGACGGCAAAAACCTAAGTTTCAACTCAATTTCTATACAAGATTTATCTGTATTTCTCCAGTCTTACAATCTGAATGTCTTCAAAGCAAGAGTAAATAGGTTTCTTCTTGGCAAGCATGCTACATCTTCTGCTTCACCGTCGCTTCCCATCAGGAGTGGTGCAGTCAAACACAGGCCAATATATTTAAAAAAAAAACTAACAAAGTGATATAGTTAACAGCTGCAGACCTGGATTTTTGTCCAGATTTCGTACGTAAAAAAACGCCACAGTCTCGACGTGACCCAAATAGATTTCAACCGTTTAACCCAATTAAAAACTTTGTTTCAAACTCAAGTTTTATCGAAATCTAACGAACGGCATATCTAAGGCTACGTTTAAAAAGAAATAATTGAATTGCAGGCTTGATTGGAGTTTGCGTATCCAATCATAAAGTAGCAAAATGAGGTTACATTTAAACAATATAGATTTATTGTATATACCAAAATTATTGGAAATCATTGTAGTTTATGTCTGAGCCATGTATACAAAAAATTACAAAATCGATCATGAACTATTTTATAAATTCGGCTGCCTCGTCTAATGGCTAGTAGCATTTCAACACAGGTTCATTTTCAAATTTTTATTTGTGTGGGAAATATTATTTTTACACATTATTCCATATTCTCAAATATGAAAAGGTCTGTTCAAATATCCGGCTAAAATATGTTATAGATAAAAACATACATTTATTAAATCCATTTTGCACGTATATAATTTATAAATAATAAAATAAATAAAAGAAGTAAAACAAGTTCCAGTAGACATCTATTTTTCCACGCGTCCAATTCCACCACAATTACCATTCTTCACTCTCATTTAACTAGAAAGGCTTGCATTTAAACCGAAATACATTAATTATGCTAATGTGCTGGAGGACAGTTTTACGAGACGATCTATATCTTAGTTTTTGCCACGATTTATTGGAAATGGTTAAGATAGTACTTATATAAAAACCTAGAAATTGTGAGCAAATTCTTTTTACTAACTTTTAACCTAGATTTAAGTTGATAACATCGCCTTGTGCTTACGTTAAAATTAGGGTCGAAATTTAGCTCAAAGTGATTAAATCTAACCAGGTTTTCCTAAGTTACAATCAGTGTATTGTCTTTTAACGCTTTGTAAAAAAACAAAAGACGAACTCAGTAAATTCTTGTTTATAGCATGAGCTAACGATTTGGTTTGTTGCATTTATTTTGTTTCGTTTCTCTGCACATTTTGCAAGTAAACTGCACGAGAGCTGATATTTAAAACAATGCGGTCTGAGTCCGAAGCTGAAACTAGAAAAATATTTTTTTCCGAACCCAATCTTGCCTGATCTGACTAAAAATGTTTACCTCTCACGTTTTCCCTTTACGGGTATTTAGTTTCACTACGAAATATCTATAACAAAACGTCATAAGATCACAAACTCATTGATCAAAATTCAACTTTAAAATTATGAGAAATAGGGTTTGTTATCGCTTGTCGGGGTATGGAAGTAGATCTTTTTTGGTAGGAAAATTTATTTGAGGATATCTTTAAGGCAAGGAGGTATACTGAAGTGCTATTGATTTCCACTAGCTTTGCGATTTTATTGCCAAGGTCTTGTAGATAGAAGCCTTCAGCACGTAGCCTCTTATACCCTTAACTCTTGGATCTAATAAGGCTTTGGTCTTTTTTATCGGCTCTAACCAAATTTCGTCGCTGTTGGCTTATATTTTTATGTGATGGGATTTTGTACAATTTTACGTATGACAAAAAACACGACAAATTTATGTATTTCTTCATATTTACTTTTAAAACAAAAGTATGTATATATTTCATTATGAGCCAATTCTAAAACTTACATTGATACGTGCTTTTCCAACAGCTCCGCGGGAAGTAAAAATAAACATAGGAACTCATACAAACAAAAAACCATTATTTTATCTGTACAAAGGCAACAAATCAATTACCTTAATAACTAATTGATTAGCAATATAAGTCCAGACATACACGTAAATAGGCAGTAGGTATAGTAAATAACCTGACTGAAATCCATAGGTAACCTACCAAGCCGCTCGAGCCTTATTTCACAAAGCCTTCCAGATCTTTTGTCGAGTTGAAGTTTATTGATTAGATGTAATTTACAACACTAGTGCTGATGAGTTTAACACATCCTTTTACAGCACTTTATTACTCGCTGAGTGATAGTAATTGGATTGCTAGAGATGCTACTTGCTTTAGAGTTCTTTTTATAAAAATATAAAGTCAGATAAGCTTTGTTTGTTTATATTACCTCCGTAATATTGACGTCGAACTGTAAAATAATAAAAGGTTTTTAACACGGAATAGACATACGTTGGACACTACAGCCCGCTTGATGTTTAGCACCACTGTAGTCTGAGGAGTAGCACGCTGGCTCAGAAGAAACTTACTAAAACTGACTCTGAACGCAGTCAGCTTATTATTCCCATTTTAAGTATTATGTATAATATTGTATGCGTATGTATTAATTATGTAATCAAATTTCAAGTTCTTTTAATTTTGTATTTCAAGAAGGTTTTCGGCACTCATAACAATATAATTCTACAGAGGAGTCTTGATCCTCTAAGTTGAGTTAGAGGAAGAGAAAGAAAATGAAGAAATAGACCCTTAAACACTTTTCTTCGGTAGATCTGCAATATCCCTGTTGGTTTGAACTTTGTTCTATACATACTTCATCAAGGTAGATAGATATATGTGTTGAAAGGGTTAATGAACAACAATCTGTTTCCTTTCATTTTTAATTTATTTACTAGGATAAAATTAGAATAATAAATCGCAAATGCTTTTTATAAGCTAAGTTACTCATAGTTAATGCAAAGAAATGGTATAAAAATAATAGTTCCTGTGACAAAACAATTATTTTAATGATTTCGATTTGAGCATTTCATTAAAATTAAAACGAATCAACGAATTCAACAAGTTTGGAAAAAATATGGTAGTTTTATCCTACCTACAATGTTGCGCACATGCCTAGAAGGAACTATCTTTTTTTAGTGAGTACAAAAATTACTATCAAAGTTTTTAACCAGTAATAACAAAAAGCTCCTCTGATAAGAACTGAGGCCATTGCCATTTGAAAATATCATAAAAACCTCCTAAATACAGTCTATTTTTATAGCCAAACATTAATGTGGCATTATTATGGTCCCTTTTAACGTACATTTGGGTCAAACGTTTCAAGATCGTTTGATACTTTGAGAGTTTGATGTTGCTATCTTATCGTATTTTAAACTCGTTTTTGGCCAGGTGTGGTGACGATTTACTGTGATAATTATCAAAGTTATAATGTTCAAGCAGCTACAAAACAACAACTACTTTTTATATGAGCACAAGGAACACTGGTTAATCAAAGTATAATAAAACCCTTCTAAGCCCAATCTATCTGAAAGATTTTAGTTTTTACTACGATTTTTCCAACCACAATCTAAATAATATTCAAATACCAATATTTCAAACTCGATACCAAGAAGTAAAATAAAATACTCGACCTGATTCCACATTTTAAACTAAACTTAAAGTTCGGCCAGCTCGGTATCTATCGTTCAGGCTAGTGAGGTTTCACCTCAGCTATACGTGGCTACAATCTTATCTATAGCTCGTTATACGGAGTTTTTATTGGAAAACTTGTAGAAAGGCAAATTTAGCGGTCACTGTCTTCGAATCGTGACTCGATAGAAACCACCGGGACACAGTATACTAGTCTAACTTTGTCCAACGGGGAATAAGGAGGGCGATGGGGAAAAGTTTCTATAGATCGCTAAAAAATAGAGCGATAAAATGACAAAGGTCAAACTTAATTTACAAGACTTGCTATTTATGTAAGGAAATGACGTGTTTACGTAATTTTGGTCACCCATCTTAAGCCTAATCTTGATATTTTATTAGTGTGCGAGTACCTCGAAGAGACCTTGATTCCAATTCAACCATACTTGAAATATATAATACCCGCCTGCTTGCACAACGACTCTTGAATTTTTTTTAGTTTTATAAATTTTTTTTGGCATTCTTATCGCTTATTTGGCTAATAATAATTGCGCAAGTGACATCAGAGTTGGCCATCCCATTCGATTCGACAACAAGAAGATTGAGCAAGTAGACCTAAAAATAATATCCTATATCTAGTTTTGCATATTAGAGCTAGACCTAAAGCAGTATCTATATAACCACATCGTGGACCTAAACTGAATTCCCTCACACAGTCAATTCCGCGTCTAAAAGCTTCTTAAATGAAATTATCCAGTGTAAGAAAGCTAATACAGTCGAGGCTAAGTGAATCGCCGTGTTATTCTACCCACAGAATAAGTATACTGATAGATGGGAAACGTTAATAAAAAATGTTAATACTTATGTGGATGGGTTTTACTGTTCTTTTTACTACAACAAGGCTAATTTATTATATGATGTATAGAAAAACAAAAGTTGAAATTACTTTGTCAAGTACCTTCTGTCTCAGTCAGTCTGTCATCTGAAACGTGTGAAAAAATTGGGGAAGGAAACTATAGATAATGGTGGCATTACAAATCAGTTTTTTTAAATAATTATATTCTATATATTGTATGTTTATTTATGAATGTATCCATACGTCACAAGAATGAGTTGATTATTCATCATCAGCCTATCATCACTGCTGAACATGGGCCTGTCTATCTAAATTAATAATAATAAAATATAAAAACAAGTGAAGGAAAACTAAACATACTACTTCTAACTACTACAAAAAGGGGCACTTAGAAAATCTTTAGAAAAGCCTAAAGATAATCTAAGTGCTCCAGCCCACTACCAGAGGGCAGCGTACCCAGCATGCTGGCCGCATTACCACGCTGGATGGCAATGCTGATACGTTGAGCCAGAAAAAGGCCAGCATTTTGGTCACGCGTCGCGTCAACCAAGCGCTCCGAGAGGTTTTGGAAAATAGTATGGGCTCCCGGACCCCACGGCCCCAAAGTCTCGACTCCAAAAGGCTCAAAGATGTAACCTCGGCCGAAGTTAGCATATTTGCGTCTCTAAATTAATTAATTTAATAATTTATTAATATGTTTGAGCAAAGAGCCGTGGTATATATTTTCAGTGTATGTGTGTAATAATCTATTAAACTAGTGTGGTTAATTTGTCTGCATTGGATACCTAATAAGATTCGCTAGAAGCGCTTTACTTCTACCTTCTAAGGACAGCGAGACTATGGAAATCTCAAGCTGGAGCCCTGTTCCCAGAAAATTTAAAATAACCCAGGGGTTTTCAAATCTAGAGTAAATAGGTTTCTTCTAGGCAAGCGTGCTACATCTTAGACTATAGTGGTGCTTAACATCAGGCAGGCTGAAGTCAAACGTAAGCCTATTTCGTGTTTAAATAAAAAAATAAAGGTTTTTGTTTTATTCCCATCATTTATATTGTCCCTCTGCCCTAACCCGTACTCTGCACCCCTAATGGAGCCTTATTAAGGAGATCGTCTGCTGCTCGTTAGGAACATACGTTGTAAGGCACTGAGCACGGGTGCCTGCCGCCACTGTATTGGTCATGTAAATAACTTATTACTTACTGAATTTAACACTAGTATTGTGTCTTACGACGGTAAAAGTTTTTGGAAACTGAACTGAATCTAGTGAATTTTAGCAAATTAGTCGGAGGTAGCTTAATTTCATATTTAAAATCCTATAATTAGTGAAAAGATATAAAGGTTGTAGGATAAATCTCTCGACATCAAAGCTATCCACTTAAATGATAAATAAAAAAATAAAATTAATTACCGAGTTCAAACATGTTTTAATGTTTAGCTATATGCTATGTTTTAATAACCTTCTAGTACTCCAGGTAGGTTTTTATTACAAAACCAGCAATTTCCTTCAACAACGATAATCAAATCATTTCCTGACTCCTATAATTTTAAAATTTACTGTAGTAAAAATCCAACTAAGTATAGACCTGAATATTTCCTCAAGTTAGTATTTATAGCATCTGCAGCAAACATTTTGGTAACGTCGGAATGAAACTAGGACAGTCTATCTTCTTGCTATCATGAATTTGTGCCCGTTTTAAATATTGTGCAATGCTGTTTTTAGGTCCAATAAAGTAAATTAAATACTTATATAATTTTGCAGCAAGGTTTTAGCCTTTAAGTAGATATAAAGAGTAGATATGTGGAAATACTCGCCCGAATCTCTATTCCCCTTGAACTATAATATGTCGGTATTCAAGTCGAGAGTAACCGGTTTCTTCTAGGTAAGCGCGCAAGATCGTAGATTACAACGTTGCTTAATATCAGGTAAGATGTAGTCAAGCGTGAGCCTACCTCATGTAAAAAAATATAGACCTGATTTTGATTTACAGTCACTGAATTCATTATTTTTTATCAATCATGTGAAAAGTATATGAGATGCTTTTAAAATGTGATGAGAGTTTGTCACCCGTTATTCAAATTTAATTTCTACATAGATACTCTGGAGATTATTATATTCATGACTCATGAAATAATGTTTGTTCGATTTTTGTTTATAATGAGTATGCATGAATAAAAGTTTTTAAATCGTCTAAAGGGTACATGTGTCATGGCTCTACCTGCTCTAATGAAATGCCCTATTTATTGATCAACCATCAACAAGAAATTGTATTAAAATCCATGAAATTACTAAAACACATGGGTTACAGAAATTACTAACACACAAATTACTAACACAAATTATATTGGACATGTAGTGTAGTGACAGTCAAATAACTTGTGAAACAATACCCGAAATGACCAAATAATAACAATATCAATAGTTTACGAATTGCAATACGAATGATAAATATTGCTAAGTATGCACATTTTAACACGCTCCGTGCTGATTTAATTTAATTATGTCAATGAAATGTGTTTTTGTATTATCTGGTAGCCACAATGATTATAAGTGTGGATAATTTTATTGTCCAATTATGGTGAATCATGGTTCATTTTAGGGATAACCAATGGTGTATCGATGTCGAACTGGACTGTATGAATCATATTGAAGTAGGTAGTGATTTTAATGAAAATCATAAGATTGTATTATGTTTAATGTACACTGTATAAACTATGACTGCGTATTTATCTGCCCTTTCTTGATGGTGACCTACAATCCAGGTGTCTTTAAATCTAGAGTTAATAGGTATCTTCTAGGTAAGCATGTTACACCCTAGGCTGCAGCAATGCTTAACATCAGGCAGGCTGTAGTTTTAAACGTAAATCCATGCCACGTAACAAAAAAGTTATGCTGATGCTAACGAGTTAAATTTGATTCTAGATTTACACAGATAACACCGTAAGGCGCCTCAGGTTATATTATGATTATAACGCAATAGCTAACATGAAAAAAATTGTCTAATTTATTAGCAACTTCTCACGAAACAAAAGTACGTTGAAGTAGCCTGGTACAAAGGAACAACACAAACATAGGTTTGTACAGCAATCTAAGAGCGTCTCGAAAGAACGCACATTTCGAACGATTACCTACAAAAGAAACGTTTTAAGAACGAAAAAGTGTTTTTCACGAAAAATCGAGGAAAATAACACGAGAACACGAAGTCCGCCTGTTTGCTGTGAAACGAGGAATGAACGTTAGATGTTTGGAGTTCCGTGACTCG
Source organism: Macaria notata (assembly GCA_927399415.1). Taxonomy (NCBI): domain Eukaryota; kingdom Metazoa; phylum Arthropoda; class Insecta; order Lepidoptera; family Geometridae; genus Macaria; species Macaria notata. The sequence continues at coordinate 792,884 of OV656742.1, forward strand.
AATTAGCAACGGGAACCATTGTTTCAATGCAGTCTAAACGTTGATTAACTGAATAAGATAAAACTGAACAAGGAACTTTGACAGTAGAGGATCAACCTTTAATGTTGCTTCAAACTATCACGTTCCTGTAGTTGTGGAAGATAACGTAAACATAATGTTGAAAAAGGCGGCAAGTATGATTTTGTACACCATTTCTATATGTAAGTTGTCATTGAAACATGGAAACCAGTCTGGTTTTACCATGAAAAGTCTAATAAGGTTGCGCTTATTTGATGGTTGACGAGGTGGTTCATTTGAACGCAAATATTTGATTAGACATAACATTTTTTTATTCTTAAATTGATATCATAAGACATAAAGCTGTGATGTCAATTTGAAGCACTAAAACTAAATTATCTTTTGAAAATCATAGTAGGATAAAAAAGCATGTTTGACATGCCAGCTTTGATTAATAAAATCTGTAACTTTTGACTTAGAAATATCAGACCAAGCATGACAAATCATTGAAATCCATAAGCCGCGAAGTTTCCCACATTTATCAAAGGAGAACAAGCAAAAAGTATCCGTGGAAGTTTTCTTGTCATCGACGGAACCCTCCCATATATTCTCGTTACTCCCTTGACGACTAACTCCGCAGTTTCACTATTTGTTTTCTTTCTTTCTTTTCATTTCTCATGTAAGACACTTAGAGGAGGAAATTTTGTAGTTATTTGTACAGTTAGACACAATATAATGACTTAGATATGAACTATTAGATGGGAGATAGGCCTTTATGATATTAGCTATAGATATGCCTTTATGTGAATGCAGCACTTTAGCTTTTTGTATCTTTAGTATTGGCAATTTTGCATGTATGTAATAAGGAAAGTCAAATTCTTTTATAGAAATTTTGAAATGATAATCCGTTTTAACCAGGTCTAGTCTGGTGTTATGGGGCCTTCTTAGTAATTTAACTATAATCATTATATTTAGGCAAAAATGGTAGCTTCGCTTTAAATATATACATGGGTTTACTGTAAAAACAAAGAAGTGCATTCACAGCCATAATACATTTAAAAATTTCTACAAAATCATATACAGAACCTTATCACAACCACTTGATCAGACGCATGTTTTTCTTCATATTAAATAGGTATCTATATTACACTCCTCTTAATAAATTGCGATTTGTTCAGACAAAAGCCGGGGGTGGACATCCCTTTATGTCGGGAGTAGTCTGTAAGGGTTGTTACAGATACAAGGGACGCAAGAGGGAAGTTATTTCTGTACAGTATACACTTGTAGCGTAATGAAAAGACTGGGTAAGTGTATATTCCATCGTACGTTACTACGGGTAAATGAATATGTATACCTACTATTGTATACTAGTATTATAAGTGATTTAGTGGCTTTGCTCGGTTGTGTTTGGAAACATATCGCCTCTCTCATTCACGACATTTTATGCTTTTACTTAAATAGAAAATTATGAAAACCCATTGCTCTTCTTGAACGTGCAGGGGACACACACATCACAAACTAGCAAACTTACTATAGCATTTATTTAAGGGTACTAGAAATAGCAAGTTTAAATACATAAGCCCTTGTGTTCAGACTTTTCAAACCATCTTGCCTCTGATATGATTCGATGACTGCTGTCTATGACCATAACCCAGAACTCACAAGATAGATGCTATACATGTAAATGCTTCAGAACATACATATGTATAAAAGATTCAATAAAAAGAAATCAGTAAATAACATTCCCAAATAGGTTGATTACCATTTCAGCGGAAAAATATCAGTAATATCATCAAATACTCCGCTTTATTTCCATCAATATTGATCCAAAAACACAAATACAAGAATTTAATTTAAAGCGAAAAATGCTTTTTTGAGCAGTTTCGGTATCGCATGAATAATTATCGCGAATGGTTCAAATAAACAATAATATGTTCGAAGCCGTGTATTCAAAGCGTTCATTTTAATAAAATGTTATGAATAGGTAAATATAGCATGCTCTGGGGCCAATAACGTTACTATACGAATACAGGGTGAAATTTAAAATGACATTTCTGAGGATGTTTGAGAGTTAAAGCAGCTTGTAGAGAAAAAGAAACATTTAAGTATCAATTGCAATCACAAACATAAATATTTTTTTTTAATCACATCTTTTCTTACACCAACAAAAATATCTAATGTTAAAGGTTCCAATTCTGTATCATCTTAATTTTAAAAATACTGTAGCGTGTAGCACCGCACAATAACTTATTTTAGAGATTAATAGTCTAACATATTTTTTTAGGTGAAAAACCAATATCTAAATATATAAAATTCAAAGGTGACTGACTGACTGATTGACTGACTGACTGATATAGTGATCTATTAACGCACAGCCCAAACCACTGGACGGATCGAGCTGAAATTTGGCATGCAGGTAGATGTTATGACGTAGGCATCCGCTAAGAAAGGATTTTTGGAAAAGCCGCTTTCAAAGGGGCGAAATAGGGGATGCAAGTTTTACTTATTAATGCGAGCGAAGCCGCGAGCATCCACTAGTTTTTTTATAAATCACGACCTACTTAAATACATATTTACCAGTAACTCAATAAATCTCCTATTCTCATCTCACACGTACACAAAACTAATTTCGAAATACGTGTACAAAATGGCGGTATAAGTTAGCGATTGTAATTCATAGTGGGTCCAGTTTTTGTAATAGAACTGCATGTGATAAAAGTTTATTGCTAAACGGACAATGCAGCATTATTATAGCAATATACGAGGTTTTGTGGCGGCCACGAATATTGTGGCGCAAATTTGAACCGGCGCCGACAGTCTGTGTATTGTATATGTAAAGGTACCTATCTATGCATAGTAATACAGCTAACTCTATTCATAGTACATTGCAGATATTCGAAAGAAACATTGTTTGGAAATATGTACTTAAAATTGATAGCAGAACACGTAGAAACTATTTTTTTAATTTATCTGATCATTTGTTAAGAAAAAGTTTTGAATAAATATTGGTCTCAGCCGAAACGAATAGTTTTGTATCGTGTAGTACTTATACATAATATGTATTTATGTAACTGTGATTATGACATCGAAAAATATGTTGGTTCAATCTAAATGCCTTCTGCAGAAGCAATTTTTTTGTAAAACAAATTATCTAGGTAGTATTTAATGAATATAAAAAATCTTTCAAAAGAATTCATAACCTCTTTTTATTGAAGTCAGCTAAAAACAATCTGTAGTCATCGGAGGACTAAAAAAAACAACATAAAGTTCCTAGATTTTTTGCTTAGTAAGTAACTAACCCCATTTTCAAACACGTATAGTCGATGCTACGATACATTTTATAGTACTGCAATGCGATTATGATAAAATGGTGCAGTCTAAAAGTAACATTGTGACTGAACGGTGGCTGAAAACAGAACGACGACTTTTTTTTTATAGAAGACAAATGTTTCAGTAACTGTCATATTTTATCTTTTATTTCTTACTAGTGGACGCTCGTGGCTTCGCTTGCATTATTTCAGGATAAAAAGTAGCCTATGACACTTCTAAGACCTCATACTACCTACATACCAAAAATCATGATGATCCCATGATGTAGTTAGTATAAGATCCCGGAAGTGCCATAGGCTATTCTGAAAAAATGCAAGCGAAACCGCGGGTTTTCACTAGTTGATAATAAATGAATTAATCTATGTTTTTCTTTCAACACGGTTGTTGAAAGAATAGATTGTTATAATTTAACCTTTTTGCAAGATATCGCATACAATGGAAACAGCAGGATATGTTTGGTCATTGTAAGGTAATGTACCTACTTGTGTACAAACTGAAACCGCTGACTGTACGCCCTTGTGTACACGCACCTTGAATGAGTCAGCTGGGGCTTCGGTGTAGCGGCTTTGATAGCGATATATTTTTTATGTTGTTATGCAAAAAAACGAAAACAAAAATAGGAAATAAAAAAAAATTTGATACTGTTTCGAGCTATCTTTGGTAAGAAGTATGTACCATTTAAGTATATGTTTACCTGTTTGGCACAGTCTCTAGTTGATGTTCCTGTCTGGACAATTACCTGAAAAAAAAATTCAAATTCACAAAAATATCTTATACCTAATTAAGAAAATCCACACACTGTTGCTACTACTATCTTTGATTACGATAATGTCATGTTATAAATACAGTTAAAATTAGTAATACCTGTGCGTTTTTATTCGGTAATTCTGCAACATTTGCATAGAAGGTTTTTACAGAAGTTGTTTCAGTATGAACATAATGTTGTTTATGAAAATAAAGAAGATATTGAATCAGACGTTATTTTGCGGAAATCGACAGTGAAAATGTTATTTTCAAACTTCAATGAGTTTAGAGTTAGATTATCATAAACCATAATAATTAACTACGACAATGAACCCGCTCGCACTAACACCGCACCCCGTCCGGCGCACTTCACTAAACAAGCGGCGATTAGCAACAATCAGGACAAAACCCGCCCCTAACGGACTACCCGGCGCTAACCCATAGTAATTACGTTTTCACAAATATTCCAAACCCTGCCTATTGAAAACGGAACGAATTTTTGGCGGTTGCTTTCCGAGTTCAGTAAATATATTTACTTGTAGCTAAAAATGTTTTTGTATCAGGGATTTTGGTTTTTATCTCTGGTAAAAAGAAATAAGGAGGAGATTAATAATTGTAAATTATTTCAGAATACCTATACTTTTACCTAATTAAGCCAAATCAGCTGATTTAAGATTTTATAATTGATAATATTTAATGGTCAACCGATTAAAGGCATCAACAGAACTTTAATATATATAATAATAGCCTTTTCACTAAAACTTCACTCCAACCATGTTTTCTATTCCAATTTCCGTAGTTTTCTAACAAACTTTAATAAAAAGAACCCTTAATCTAAGCTCACTAAGTTGCTGAGAATAGAACACAATTCAAGTCGGTTTTATCGACGCCAACTTAACAGCTTGTAAACTGTTTCCAAGGAATATAAATCAAGGTTTCCACGCCAAGTGAATGAAAGGGTATTGAGTGGAGTGATTTCACTAAATTGCATGTATAAGTGAGCTTCACTATTGCAGAGAGATTAATGTATCGATATTCAAATACATACTAAGTGTTTAACTCACTAATTCTCGGTTTTCTAGAACGATAATAATAAGTTTATTTGTCTGTTTATGTGCTGTTTCACGTCAATTTATGTGCTGTCATTGGTGGATTCACAAATTTTTGCCAGTAACCGCGCAAATACGTTGATTTAAACTGATCGCCGTTCTAAAACTTGAGAGTAGTATTTTTAAAATAAATTTGGTAGTACCGCAGTATACGGATGTATAAAATAATTATTATTACAAAAATACACGAATATATCTGTTTGTCTACGGCCGTAGTACTTTGCAAGTAGTCTTTATATACTTTAATTTAGTTGTAATAACTGGCTAGCACTTACGTCAAAAATTACGTCGAAAAATTAGCTCGACAAGTTTCGGAAATCTGAGGTTTCCTGAGGAAAATTTATATACTTTGCCTACACTGATGTAGGTTTTATACTCAGTATTCGTAGAAGAAGCGTCAAGATTGCTACGACGACGTAGGTATCTCAGCGCTACGGTATATTGTGCTACGGTATATTGTGCTACGTCAGGCAATAAAACGCGTGAACGTCTCTCGTAGCTACACACAGCTGTCCGTAACTTTATCATAAAAATGCAGTTTCTATAACTTATACAATTTAGTTTAGTATTTTAATGCTATAGAAACCTAAAGATTCATTATCGTGTAGTTTGAAAGCGAATCAAAACCGACCAACTCACCAGTGTGATTAAAAATAGCTGCATATTGCGGTCGATAATGTCAGGCATATAAATAGCCTGTGGGTTAGATCCCAGTCAAATAGATTGATTTTTATACAGAGTAAACAGGTACAGGTAAATATGATTTCCTGGGAATGAAAGCTTTGAGCAAAAGATTGTCACAAAAATAATTGCTGTTAGAATATCCATATACCTGCTACCACCTACCTTATATAATATCTGTGTTTATACAGCAACTTACATAAGCCTACGCTTCAGGCTCGACTCGAACTATCGAGGCGAAAGTTTCACGTGAAGAAAAGTAATAAAATACAAGCTCAGGACTTGTCCAATATTTTCTGCATGTCTGCGCTGTTCCGTGCGATCGACGTCACTACTACAAATAGAAAGGACATGGGGAATAGGGAAATTCTATTCTACGGAGGAATAAATTGGTTCGTTTTCTTTGTCTTTCATTGTACGTATTGTAATATACTTACTAATAAATTTATCATGCATGGCCTCATCATAATTGAAATAAAAATTAAACAGTTAACTAGCGTCATCTCCTCACTTAACATTGGTTTTCTGACACCTTTCTCAAATGCAATTTGCATTTTTTTATACATATATACGATTTTTTTTCATCTCAAGTCATAGTCATCTCTACAAACCCCAATAACATAAAACAAATAAAAGTCTAAACTGCACAGCAACAAAATGTGTTTCCAAACTGTTATTCAAATCAGCAATACAAGTTTTTCTTCAATTTTCCGCCAAGTCTCGAGGTCATATTCCACTTGTATCTGAACATCCGAACCATCTCATTTGGCTCACTGGCTGACGATTTGTAGGCAAATTTAAATTGTTCTGCTAACGAAACGTATGGTATTGGACGAGAAAATTGGGATGTATTTATTTGAGATATGTTTGGATTGGAACGATGTTCGTGTTTGAGAGATACATAGATAGTTTTTGAGTAAAAGTGGAAATAGCCCAAAAATATATATTCTTGAACATGGGTATATGAAAACCTGAAAGTATTTCAGTTTAGTATAAATGAATTTTCAAGATTTGCATTCACGTTTTATTTGTTAAGGCTTGTGCAAACTAAATATCAGCTATTAAATGTTGCTAAAAGACAGAAGAAAGGTAAATATATTTTTAACCAAGCCACAAAGTAAGCAAAATATAACTCGATATATATTGGGTATATAACTAAAATATTGAAATATTATCAGTGTTTATTGACGAAGATTAGATAGCATAAATAGCCAAATGTGTTTGACAGTTGCTGTGTAAGTGGGATTAAATCTAGATAATTTCATTTGAAAAAATCTCAACTCTCACCCACCAAAACCCCCGGTTTTTTTTTTTTTTCAATCTGCGTCCTATAGCAGCATACATCATTACATATCTCAGCAGAGGCATCTTATGTCCATACGTTAGGAGGATGACGGACCATGTCCCTTGTAACTGCACTCGGGAGACTATGGGTTAATACGCACTGATATTTTTTGTAACACTGATTTATTTATTATTTGTGTGTGATGAAATCTACTGCTATTAATTTTTAGGCTCATATTTAGAAAGTTTTCAACAATAGGTCCAAAAAATCAAAACATATAGTTGGATCATCAGGATGGCCCAGAAAACAAATCTTTTTTCTTTAATTAGAAGTATATTGAAATACCTACTTACTGAAATTGTCAATGTCATTTTCATATAACCCAAAATACAAATGACATGGTGTATGAATAATACATGGAGATAATATATTATAAGAGAGGGATGAAAATCCTAGGAATAATATAAGTTCTTTTTTATATTTTATCGTTTCTAATGCATTTTTTTTATTTATTTATCGCTTTTTATGCCTTTTTCACAGCGCATAAAATTTATATAAAGCCTCGAGGCTGAACTTTTTTTTATCCGGATTTAAAGCCACGGCTAGACATTAAATAGTAAATTAATATAAAAGAACCAATGCGCCTCGACCCTAACTAGCGAATTACATTATCCGGTAGACAGTCGGGACGTGTTTACCGGTTGCCTTTTTATCCGGTTTTTTGCCTCGCACTGTCTCCAGGGAAGCTGGATGATAGACGGGATTGGATACAATACTGACCTAATTCTACTAGTTGTGCACTAGAAAATATTGTGTTATTAATTCTTAGGTAAGCAGATAAAAGTAATAATAAACTTTTTGATGAGCTAAGAAAGTAACAAAACCGAGCATGGTACTAACCTGTGGTAAACAGATTAACGGTTTCATGGTTTCATTAGTAGGATGTGTTAGTGCTTTGCGTTTAAATCAATAATTGTACATTTATATATACCTACATGATTTTACAATTTATTTAACATTTATCACAAATATAAATATGCTACGTAATCTTTTGCGATAAAACAAAAGCACGTAAACAAATACATACTTATTTGGAAAGAATTCTTCTTCAAACAGACATTAAACCTTGCCTAGGGAACCATTAAAATGTGTACTAATGCAATAGTAATACTCATATCGTCTCATACAATCAAAGTCCCAGCCTTTTTAACTAAGTCCCGACTCCCGTAGTTTGTGCACAAAAACTTCATCGCTTTTGTGCTAGCAAAGAAAATCTACTTTACGCGCCCGTTATAATATCACTCGGTGTCAAGCGCAGGGTTGTCGAGAAACAGAAATTGGAACGGAATTCCCGACGAAAAAACCTAGCGAAAGCACTTAGGGATTGCGTCAACTGAAATGAGGCAACGACTTTTTGCTTGTCTATTTTGTTTTGTAGTACCTTTAAGGATAGGTGAGGAATGACATGCGAATCTCGTACATATTTTATTTTTGTGTATAAATCATAAATATACGTGGAACGTACAATTTGTATTAACACAATATGTATAATTTATCATTCGCATAAAAATGCAACTATTACGACTGCCAGCTACTTGGCAAAAACAACACTAAAAAATTACAACAATTTGAACTAAAAAAAATGTATTTTGAACTTTAAATGCCATACTCGACACCGATTCGCACAAAAGTCAACAAATCAAAACCCTACGGACGAGCAATTACTATTATCCATTTATTTGATAGACAGTTCATTTTGAACTCTCCGCCTCTTAGAATAAAGTGGTAAATCAATGAGCTTGTGTCGTGCAGTCCAAATATTTGTCCTGTCAGTGGGCAGCCCTAATTCGCGCCGGGGGCAGAGCCCGGGCGCCCTGCAACTGAGTAAATTGTATTAGACCAGGCGCGCCTCGAGCGCTCGCGCCTTCACAGTATGGACGCTCTGGTAGTTATTAGCCTGAGACGTAAGTTTTTTTTATACAAATTAAAAAAAACTTGATTCGCAAAACAGTTTCCTAAGTGAAGGCGCCATACCGCGAGACAAACATTCCATTATAGGCTTTATTTGCAAGTGTGTCTAAACCGCGTTTCACAGAACCGTTTACTTCATGAAGGTGTCATTACTGGTTGTCAATAATGTAATATACTGTAAAATGTTTGTTACAAACTTTACCGTGGAACTTAATTAGTGTAACGGTCTTTAGGTCATTGGAAGCGACATAACAGCCGCACAAGCGAGACTGTGGCTTTAGGTGGATGTTGTTTGTTTTAGGAATAGAATGAGCTCAATTAATTAACTAATGTCGTGCAATAGACAGACCATTTACCAGACATTTCATAAAGTAAAGTAAAAAAAAAGTAGTAACTTTCAAGTAAGTTGTAGGTTAAATATACATATGCTTCAATTATTATATTGTTTTTTTTCTGTTAAGTATAATATTTATTTTTATATATTTTGTTGTACTTTGATGCCCTTACTGTTTCAACTGTAGCTATATGGGAGAGTCCGGCGCCGTAGAGTCTGTGCCTTAAAATTGTATGTGTTTGGCAGCGAGCGACGACTGCCTTTAAAATATTTAGAGATAGCCAAAACTTTAGCATCAGATATTTATGGGTTGGCAATGTCCGAATATAGAATTGCATTTGAATATACTTCCGGGAAGACTTTGCTTTGTTTATTTGTGCTGAATTTTATGATGAGCTTTATGGTTTATTTGTTTCAAGCATGGATGATTTTTAACTGGTTTTTAACCAAGTGGTTAGTCTTATGAGTCTCTATTGTTTATTTTTCTTTTCTCTATCGATACACCGATATTTCTGTTCAAATGTAAAATGGGTGCAAGTTGTGTAAAGGTGCAAAAGTGTAACTAAAATTTTGATGTATAACAAGCTTTTAATTTTTTTACCAATGCCTTTCATCATACTGTAGCACATCACTAGTAGCACTGTCAAGTTTTATCAAGACTGTCTGTTCGCCAAAAACAAAACAGACGCGTTTCCGCAAACATTCAATGTCAAAAACCCAATTCTGTTCCGAAGCAAACAGAGAAATATTTGTCGGGAGAAAAACAACATTTCTCGCTTATTTACGATAAAGTAGCGTCTCGTAAAATACCAAGCAAATGGGAACTGTTCAAGGAACGAGACTAGTGATGGGACGAGCTCGAGCGATTATCGATATTGTTGTCGATAAACAAAGGCTACATGTAATAATCCATCTTACATATATGTAATATATATCTAATTTATATCTACAAATTATCTGTTGTCATTATGTTTGTGCTAGCTACTCTACTTTCTCGTTGTATTTATTGACTTTGACCATGAAATATATGCAAAGAGGTAACATTACGTGAGTATACATCGTACTCGTTTATATAATTTATAAGAAATCTAAAATTTATCGACACAACTGTTACTATCTCGTTATCCCTAAAACAATATTTTTTCTAGTTCCTACTTAGGTGAGTTATAACCGTTACAGTTATAAATAACGTAAAAACATATAAATTGTCTACGTTTATTAACTTTTTATGTATATATATTCATTAGGTAAATAAATAACAGGTTAAATAGGTAATTAAGTTTAAACAATCAGTTTTGTAAATGAAAACTGACTGATGCAAAATGCATTAACATTTTTTCAATTAGATACTAAAATATTTTATTGAAATGAAGCACGATTTTTTTGAATTATTCGATAAAAATTTATTGCGAATCATCCGTATACACATCCGTACAGCACGAGCGGAATATGTTTTGCCAACATATTCCAACAGAAGTTGACAAATTAAAGGAAAATACATGATGGAGGAATTTGAGAGGCGGAATTCCATACGGAATACATCAAAAGAATGAAGCAGAAAATGATTTTATTGTCTACAAAGAAACGTCATAAATGAATGTTGGATATACCTATAAGTAGATGTACTAACATTTTCTAATCATTAATTTATTGTGAGTTTAATACAAATTCAATAGATTAGTTATAGAAATTATTATTCCATGTGACTATTCTTAACTAAAATATTCATGCATTATTTTTAAACTACAATGGCTTTTATCAAAACCATTGTATGTATTAGACATAATTATTAAAATGTAACGTAAATAAAATTAATTACGTGTAAAAAAATGTGTGAGCCATAACCGTCTCATTTAGATTAAAAGAAAGTACACCGTTTTAAGCCTAAAAGACACATTCGTTTACATTTTCCATCTGGATTTCTTTCTCCAAGGGTATGGAAGTGTGTCAGTCTCATTCCGTGGAACGATTAAAGCAAAACAATCCGAGAACGGTTTAATAACACAAAAAGCACGTCAATTACCGGGAAAGAGGTGCACTTAGTGTGATTTGCCGGACGCCTACTGCTGGGGACTACTACAGTACTGTAATGACTAGTTCGAAACTCACTTTAAAAAATTTACATTTTTTTTTAGTTGAAATTCATCATCATCGGGTGCCATCTTCATATTGAAGATAAAAAGATAAAGATAAAAAATCTTTATTAATAATGTAAAATTGTAACATACATAGGTATAAGTACTAATATCACAAAATATGCTACACAAATTACAATATCTCGTCAAATTGAATTTATAACATTTAGATTTTATAAAATTTTAGAAGTTACATATGTCTAGTTTTATTAATAAAATAATGAAAATTGTTGTTATTAAAATCATGTCAAACATAATAATAGGAAGTTCGGAGGTTAGTTGATATTGCGACAGAATATTTGTGCTTATTAACGCTTTGTGTGTGAGAGTTAGTGGTTGGTCAGAGTCGTAATAAAAACCCTTAAATGTTTTTTTAAAGTCAATTAGATGAATGGAAGATCAAACAAATAAATCCGTTAGAAAAAATAGTCATTAAAATATCACAGTTAGTACAAAATTAGTAACTATCCAGTAACTATTAATATTCGAGTAGCTAAAGTAGTTACGGTACTAAATGTGCGAAAAAAAAAATGTACATACTCAGGCGCATTTAACATGTTTCGAACATTTTTAGCAACGATCTTCGAGTTACTCACACTAACAAGTCACGTGCATCGAAAACAATTAGTAACGGTCGAGCTGAGGGTCTATAAATTTCCCAAGGACTATTTTCAAGGGAATATTTAATTGTATCAAAGTTTTACCCCTTCCGTCGAAAGTATTAGATAGAAATGTGGTAAGGGCTGCCCGAATTCCCCTAAAAATAAACTTTTTAAGATAATATAAAGAAACTGAAGCATTGCAAATAATTATTTTTCACTAAATAATTTCAGATAAAGATTAAGCTGATATTTTTAATTTTGCTCGTTCTGTCTGACGTACTTATTTTTTTTAATTTTGTTATATATATAAGGTATGTATTATTATAATGTGTTGATTTTATTTGACAAATGTCATAGAATTTAAAATAACAGATACCAGTTTTATCCGGCCAGTTTTCCCATCTCTAATAGGCAAATTTTCACGCAACGTCTCGAGAGCGAGCGATCTGTCATTTGAAATTCCAAGAAAGTTGAATCGAGGTGTATTGTAAGATACAGAAGTTTAGATTAATTGTTTAACGTAAAATAAGATTGTTTGTGATTTTATTACCTTTCACGAATTACAATTACGAAATTTTGATGAAGTTTCTGACGGTTTTAGATTGAACAAGAAAACTTGTGGGAGTTTTAGGACAGTTACGGTCTTTTCTTTAAATATTTATTGTAGCACTCCACTTGTTTTTATTAAGTATTTATTTACTACTAGATACCTGCAACTTCAGATACATTGTGGAATAAAATAAGTCATTTAATTTTCAGGACCTATACTAACTTCATGTCAAAAATGGGAATACTGTCAAATCGTTATTAAGGAAGACCAAGCGCGCATACAATTCTGAAGAGAGTAAGTAATCAAAAAAGGCTTTAAAGCTAAAAACAGAACCCAGTTTTGAATCAAAGAAAGTCCAAACTGTAGATCAAATCCATGTCTCTCACAAGAAGTAAAAATACACAAAGCAGCTCTGATCTTAGCAACACAGGCTTCAAGAGTAAATTGGCAGATTTCACCAAAAAAGCCCGATTTTGCGGCTTCGCAGAAAAGATCAAAAGCTTTGACTATAAAGAGCAGATGGAATAATTCGATTCGAAGCCAAATTTTTGTATTATGACAAATACATATGTATTTACTACGTTTTTGGTTTAGCTATGATACATATTTTAAATCATTTTATAGTGATATCCACTAGTCATATAAATCTGAAGGCTTCCGTAAAATTTGCAACATTATTTCTGATTGGACATAAAACATTATTTGTTAACATTAAGTGTCAAGTCACCATAAAAAATATGAACATAACAGTCACAATACAACTATTTATTCTTCTCGTATGCTAGAAAAACATGACTAGCATACTAATACGACTGTACAAACATTATAATACAGTTAAACAACACAACAACTTTATTACAATTAAATGTAATGATGCCTTACGGGAACTATAGTACCTACAGTGACGACTGTACAAGTTATTATTACACGTACTATATATAATAGAATATATTTCTAGCCCCATTTGTTCTGTCTGTAACCTCCCTTATCAGTGGACTAGATCAAAGCCCCATGCCGCGCGTCGACAAGCACGTAAGTTTTCCTTTGAATGTAGCGCCCGTAGTTCTCTTATAATTTCAATCCTTTATTTATAAAGGGAGCCGAGAATCGGTAATTTGAAAAGGTCAGGGTAATATAAGGTAAGCGGTATACTGTATAGTTTTTACAGAATATTACTTATGTTTTTATGAGTTAAGATAAAGAGTCTATTGTAACTAATTAGGTAATATAAACATAAGAAATGTGTCGTCATGTCAAGCTTGCATTGGTTACCCCCTGTATATATTTTTTTTACTTGGTTTAGTTTTCGTTTGATCTTAGCCCGCCTTATGTTAAGCAGCTAGCTGATTGCAGCTCAGTGTGTATATATGTAGGTGCATATTAAAAAACCATGTACAATATACATAACACATACACGATATAACCCATATGTTGCATGCCTAATTATGGTTTTTTGAAATATCTTTAGCTTTTACATAAAATGAAGTACGGTGTTATTAAGTAACAAATCAAATAAAACCTTCTAAACATGAGTGTACTGCGCACTTTACCTGTAACTATTATTTATTCCATTAAAGTTGTGAAGTTTGTCGATTGATTTCGGTAAGAATGGGTCGATAGGGCTCTGTGGCCACAAAGGGTGAGTGCTTTCAAACTGAGCGATAATAATAGATGAGGGAACCATGTTGATATATACATATGTATAACTAGCTGTAAATACAGGATTAGTAAGTTAATTTAAGTGTTAGTTAGTGTTTTCACTCAATGAAGGATTTCCCGCTCACAAATTAAGATTATAAAGTACAAAACACTCGCTGCATAGTAAGCACTGAAAACATTGTAAAACATGTCTTATCAAGTTGGCATGCTCGAAAAACTTAGCAGTGCCAGTCAGTCAATAACATGAAAAAAATATCTTTAATGTTTACAAACTGACAAAACTAAAATTGTTAATATTTTCATTGTGGCAATATAACAAAACAGTTCTTTGTATATATGTGGTTTTTCCGTAAGGTAATTAATTTCGTAAGTTTAAATGAGAAATAAAATATTGTGATTTTTGTGTGTGTGATTTAATGTATTTATTTTTGAGCTCGTAAGAGCGTAGCCAACTCTGGTGTCAGGGTTTTCAAACCGCCAGATACCTAAAAATGTATATAGTCAGCAGAGATATTCTGTAGGTTTTTCCATCATTAAAAAATGTCACTTGTTTTTATTTTTTGCTAAAAACTCTTCTAATAAAATTATATTCGGAAGCTGCTTCTGGAGATGGGTTTTAATCCCAACTAATAGCATCTTATTTTTAGGACCATATTGAAATTTCCTTTGGGATTTTTGACAAGGAAAACGTAAATCAGTATGGAAAATACATTGCGCTTACACAATAACTTATCTTCTTGTATTATTTTATATTTTGTGTGAAATTTGACACTTTTCCACGGTGTTCAACCACTGGGTCATCTAAAGCGACGCCAATAACTACGGTCAATCAGAAAACAACTTTGTACTGAAATGAAACTGTCTCTCAAACGAGACTAGCCAAACACCCATTAGGTGCTTATATCCGTGGAAGGACCTGGGCGCCCACCACGATGTATATTGTACATACATATCTGCCCAAGAGAAAGCTTCTTACGAATTAATTCTGCGGGGGAGTCACGACCATCAGTCACGAGGAAGTATGACTCAGAGAGAGAGAGATAGAGATAGAAAGAGAGAGAGAAAGATGTTTATAATTATTTCACAGCTTATTTATATAAAACTGAGATGTCCATACTGCTGTGTCAGTAGGCCATGATTTCCGCAAGCCGCGGCTACACTTATTGCCGTAAAGTAATATGAAAATTTTCTCAAGGAAGCCCTTTGTATGAGCGAGTTCAAAACTCACCACCGGTTTGAGGTATGGTGGTAGTTACAGCGGAGTGATAAATTCAGTATAAAAATAACTTAAATAATGTAATCAGAATGTAATCCACGAGGACATCGAAACCTAACACTGCTATTACCATTAGGTGTTTATTTAGATACAAAATTATACCTAAAACGGTCAAAAAGTGTGCACACATATATAAATGTAGTCTGGCCGGCATGTTTGCAAATACATACATATGTACTAGTGGTTCTTGATCTTGTATGCAAATATGTACGACTAACTTGCAATAATGTATTACCAATAAATGGTTTATCTGTTTACCAAGTATGTTATTCCCGCTGTCCGCTGCCACTGTGACCACACCCCTCGTTAAACCGGAGCCCGCTTGTCCCGCTACCTCGGGGCGGCGCGAAATTTTCCACTCAAAAGATTGTTCTTCTGGAGTATGTTGTTTATTGTACCGTTTGTCTTCCACATACTGCGGTTTGGGCTTGGCTTGGAAAAAGTTGGAATATCTTCGCAGAGGTGAGAAAGATTGGCAGGATTGGCTAATTTAGGCCATTTTATCATTTGCACTGGAGAGGAGGTCTATAATCAGCAGTGGGTAGATATAACATTTATTCTGCTTTCAACAATCATAGTTTACTGTGTCGATTCCATTATTTTACACTAAAACTTAAAAACTTCCAACACCATAGACGCTTGTCATTAAATTAAGTAGTCTTGATGACTTAGTTATTTTATTTTATTCGCTTGAGAACAGGTCATGTATCACCATAATTTGGTTTCTATTTATGATACAAAAAAATGTGGTGTAGTTGTGGTAATAATATTCAACTAAATAAAATGTACACTTCTGTCTGTATATGCAAAGGTTGATCAGACCTTCACAAAATAATACAAAAAAAAGTTTTTTTTAATATACTCCCAGCTATCAAATTCAATGTCTTCTCTTCTTCAGAACTATGATAATGTTCACATCTACGGCGCAACTGATGTGTAATGGGCCTTTGTTTTTTGCTCGGAAGGGTTTTGTGCGAAGTAAGTGAGGTTATACACGAAATCTCATCCATTTGACGCGATTTAGGAAAAATATCCTTTTGCTGAGGGAAAATAGACGTCTTTGTAAGTCAGGTTTTTGTATCAGTTTGGAAGATTTTCAGAGACATACTTAACACAGTTTTTACTTTACTTTAGTATCTTACCTGCGGGCCTACCGCCTAAGAGTAAACTATAGCAAATGCTATCGTTTATGACGTCATTTCAATCATTTGGTACTGCCGTCATAGCGAATAGGATAGCAATAGCTTTACGCGGATTCAAAGCAATCGTAGAATGAACAACTTCAAAAAATGGTCTCGGTTTCCCAGGATTCATAAAGCATATATCTATAAACTAATTGAACATATAGGAACATGGCATAAAAGCATTCAAATTGCGTTGCTCTATAATGATGTATAGGCCATCCTTGATCTAAACCTCCGAGTGACATGAAATATCCGAGGATACGGCAAAGTTATCACTGCTGTAGGTGACCTAATTCAGCACTAGCCAAAGTTTTACGGCTTATCTTCCACGTCAGAAACGATGCGTGCGTGACGTCACTGACACTGACGTCATGTCTAAGCAAACTAAAAGAGTTATTCTCGAATTCTGTAATGGAGCTGCCAGTCCAAGCTAAACAACTATAGAAAAAAATGTTGTAATCAGAATTTATTGGATTTTAAATTGAATTTCAACAGTAGTGTCAAAAAATTATAATATTATATTATTATCCTTGTACGCTAGCTTGATTGTTTACTCTTTTAAAGCCGTACACATATATGTTATATTATTAATCAGGTTCTCAAATAGTAACTGTTTTAGACAAATTTGAAGCAAAGAGGTTGATTACAAACATTAAATAAAGCAACTGAAATAATCCTGGCCTACGTATAAGTTGATTGAGCGAATTGAATCTAAATATATAATAGTAAGTTTGATATAGGTATAGGTAGCACATAGCAAACTTGCAACAGGAAAATTGGGATTATATGTGTGTCCATCGGAGCCGATACAGGTTTGCTACAAGCTTCAGAACGACTCTGTAGTTGTTTGGCTTGTTATAGAAACTAATAACTTGATATTAGGCCATATACAAAATAGATATAAAGTAACACAGACGTGTTTATTAAATTTAAAATATTATTTTTATTTCTGAGAAGCGTCCAATTAGGGAAATCAAAGTTTAGTTTAATTCACAGACTTTAAATAAAATGATTGAAAAGCATTTCATATTTTTTCTGACAGTATGTTTTATATTTTTATTACATTCTACAGTAGGACAGTGCCAAAATAAAAACGAGTGCGTTTTACTAAAATCTTGTGAAACTTTCGCCAATGTAGCTTTAACAGGGGAAGTCATAAAGGAACTTAGACTCAATTTTTGCGCATTTGAATCGATTGAACCCAAGATTTGTTGCCTAGGAAAGCAGATTAAGAATAAAAACCAAACTGAAGAGTTGTTACCTGGGGATAGAGTTTGTGGTTTTCATTACATTGATTTTGGTAGTAGCAATTATACTGACCTTGTAGAGCAGCCCTGGTCTATCCTGATTCGAACAAGCAATCTTTATAAAAATAACTCCTTTTATTGTGGAGGAGTTCTCATATCTTCTCAATACGTTCTGACTGCCGCCCATTGTATTAAAAACAAACCAAATCCAGAAAATAAACACTTAGAAGTTCGTCTCGGAGAATGGGATCTAACAAAACAAAGAGATTGTATATACGAGGACTGTAACGACCCTGTTCAAGACATCTTAGTTGAAGAAATAATTTGTCATGAAAATCACACCGCATATCAAGATGACTTAGCGTTACTTCGTTTAAATGAAAAGGTGAAATATACAGAATCTGTGAAACCAATATGTATACTTCCAGAGAAAATTAATTACACATACTCGGCAAATTTGGTTGGTTGGGCCAAAGCAGCCAATACAAATGGAACTAACTTGAAACTGAAAGGATTTGTAGATATTGTTTCCGAACAACATTGCAAGAATCTATCTGACGAGGTACTTACATACAATAATTTATTTTATGGTCCTATTAATTATATGTATACAACCGATTATGCTGGGCACGCTGCCCTCTGGTAGTGGGCTGGAGCACTTAGATTATCTTTAGGCTTTTCTAAATATTTTCTAAGTGCCCCTTTTTTGTAGTAATTAGAAGTAGTATGTTTAGTTTTTCTTCCCTTGTTTTTATATTTTATTATTGTAAATAACTTGCAACCTGGTGGGCATTTCCTGATTTATTATGGTAAGTTGTCAATATCCCGATATATTTTACTTCTTAATCTTTATGAATTTTACCTTCTGCAGTTTATTAATATTAACTCAGTTATTCAAATGGGATACCCTATCTTTTCATGTTGAGTAAATTATTATAATTAGTCCTGCTTGTATTTATAGCGCTTTATGTACGCCATTTGTAATGCCGAGATTCAGTTCCATTGTGCGTAAGTTATCGTCCGTGTATATATACCTAGGTATAGTATATTCTTTTAACATCACTTAACATCAGATTAAGAATTAATTAAAATTAAAATTGCGGGAGAAGACGAGTCGGTCGCAGAAAGGAGTCCTGGTTGCGGAACATTCGAGAATGGACCGGGATCAGAAGTGCCGCAGAATTGTTTCGCTTGGCAATGAACAAAATAAAGTATGCAGAGCTGACTGCCAGCCTTCACTAGTTGGAGAGGCACCATAAGAAGAAGAAGAACATCAGATTAACCAGTTTAGTTTTTATATTATGTCTAATTAAACATCAGTAATGGTTGAGATGTATAGTAATGTTACTTTGATTCTATTACATATCACCTTCCATCACGTAATAATCACGACTACATCTTGCAAATAAATAAATAATTATTTCAGGGCGTATCACACAGCGCCATCTAGCCCCATACTGGCGATGTGTGCAATGTCCCGGAATATTTATTTATTTTATACTACCCTTGTATCATGTGTTCTAGATAACGGATATAATACTTATATTATATACTTTTCTTTTGTAAATACATACTTATTATACATATATAGAAACGACCTCACTCAACACAAGTCATTGCAAATTATAATATTCATTTTTTTCCAGGTGGGCAGTTCCATGACTGATCGTCAAGTTTGCGTGAAAGGGGACTTCTGCGCGGGGGACTCTGGGGGAGCTATCACGTTCCAAGCACCCGGCCGTGACAATATCCTTGTGTATGGAATAGAAGCGTACCGGTCTGCAAACTGTACGCACGGGGTGGCTGTGTATACTGTGGTGCATTCGTATCGGGACTGGATATTGAGACAAATGCGACCTTAAAAAAAAATGTGTGTGTGAGTCTGTATATGATTGCCTGGAAGAGATTGCTTTTGGCAATGAGGCCGCCTCTTGTGGCACTAGTAATGTTTTTTTTTCTTTCTTTGTAATTAATATCGTGTGTTGCAATAAAGAATGTCTATCCATCTATGTATGTGTCGATGTATTTGTTGTATCTAATTGATTCCCTGATTGCTTTTGATACTTGTCAATTCAATAATTAAATTGAAATTTAAGAAAATTAATTTATATAATTATATTCTCATTCTCTTTTCATTTCATGTTGGTAATAAAAATCTGCTTAATAAATTATCTGGAGCGTTCTTTTTTTGTGTTTTAATATTTGTATCAATTATACAACAAATAGCTTTTTAAATGACAGGTTTTATCTATTCCACGTGTATGTTGTGAGATAATTCTCATAATTCGTCGGTAATACAGATTCCAGTAATGTTCACAAGTTTAGTCCTCCTTACAATGAATATAGACGCAAAAAGCTAAATGTTACGAGTATAATATTATTATAGTTTCTATTATATTATACTAGTTCTAATTTATTCGGGAAGTTTGACTATCCCGTGTCATAGGAATATAGTGATAACATTTACTATCGCTTTACTATTTAATTATAGGGGTAATGTCGGCCATCTTTTTAATATCTAATGCCTTTATAGATCGATATATTGTGTTGATCATTTCGTATTTAGGCCAATTAATTACTGACATGGATTACATAATTATGTATTAGGTACAGTAGGTATAGCAGCGCATACTAATATTAGTTTCTATTTTATACTTTAATATCACAGAATCCTAGTTTTGTTTTCTATTTCAATGTTTTTCAGATATTTGCAAGTCATGCAAGTCTTCGATCATACAGCCAATTATTTGATTTACTAGCTGTGCCCACGACTTCGTCCGCGTGGAATAGTTATTTTGGGCATCATATTTATTTTTGCAAACAACCTCTTTAGCTTTATAAATTGTACCCACGACCTGAACCGTTTTCGCAGCGCACGCAACGGAAACCCTCAAAGATGAATAATTTTCCCGTTTTTTCCATATTTTTCATTGTTTCTTCGCTCCTATTAGTTGCAGCGTGATGTTATATAGCTTGAAGCCTTCCTCGATAAATGGTCTATTCAACACAAAAATAATTTTTCTATTCGCACCAGTAGTTCCTGAGATTAGCGCGTTCAAACAAACAAACAAACTCTTCAGATTTATAATATTAGTTTAGGTCACCACATATAAAAATGGTTTAAACAATTTAGGAGACAGTAAACTTTTGAGTAAGACACAATAAGATACAGTCTACATAGCGTCAAGGAAATGTTTTCAAGATTTATTACCAAATTTCATAAACAAAGTGTAAGATAATCCTGGGATTTATTTTGGATTGAAAATGAAATTTATTATTGTCACTTAAGAAATCGTCGATTGGTACAAACATAACTTTGCAGATAAGAGAAAAAAGCGAGTTTGGCGCAGCGGTTCCAGTGTCTGCTTTTCATCTAGACTCACCCTGGTTAGAATCAGGCCCTACTCTAATGACTTGTATTTTCAAGATGTGTGTGGATTTGCACTCGCTTAGCGGTGAAAGAAAACATCGTGACGAAACCGACATGTTTGAGGACCACAATATCCGAGGCAAGCGTCTTCAGTGGAAGGACCTGGGCGCCCACCACGATGTATCTGCCCAAAAAAAATTCACGAAAAAACGGGGCACGACCCTCAGTCATGAGGAAATACGACTCAAAGAGAGAACTTTGTAGACGACACGAATATAAATTAAATAATAGAAATATTACAAAATTTTCAATATACATATTATTGTAATAAATCGACTATTCTAGCTACTGCATGCTAATTGGTGAAAATTTGTTTTTCTTCTTGTATCTTGGCAGTGTTGTAAGTGGGGCTTACATGTCCTAGTTTTATTAAGCAAGGTTAATACCGGTTTCATTGTTGATATACCTACGCATAAATTCGTTGAACATTTTTAATTCTAAATGATAGTGACATTGAGTAGTATACCTATGGATAAATAATTTAAAAAGAGGTTAGCCTGCTTAATGCTGACAATAAAACGAATACATATATAATAACAATAAATATTTAAATTAATGAACCATTAAAATAGGTATTATTATAAAAAAAATGGTTTGCTAGAAAATCTAATCGAATTATGTAACATATTGCGGGAATCACGTTTCTTTTAAAACATAGTAAATCAGTAGTTTGCACTTTCTTTATGCTTGGTTAGACAAGCGTGGTAGTGTTTATAAACTACAACACCGGTGCTTAAAATCGTAAAAAAACGAACACTAATATATGTAACTAATTATAACAACGCAATTAATAAACGATAGCAGCTGATATTAATTACTTGTTACTGCAAATAAAATAATGTTTTAGAAATAACCCTGTATAACATACGTAAGTAAATAAATAAAATAGTTTTCCCATAAGTACAGCAAAGGTTACAAGATAAATAAGAAGACTGAAAAACTTAGTAAGTTGGCTAATTTTACAAAAAAACCTGCTATTTATCATACAGAACCCCAATTAAGCAAATGGAAGCTAGCAATTTGGTGGAATATCAATTTAGTGCACGCTAGTACGCATCGTTTATGGACTGGCCAAATAAATAGCCGCTTCGAATTTGAGCCAGGGCTGATGATGATAATGATTGCTATATTTCTGGTCACTGAAAAGTATAGATAAATATATAAGAGGTTTTGAATGCTTGTTTCCTATAGTTAGAAGATTATTGTAAGTATATTTCCTTTAAAACGAAATTTGAAGGTGAATATCGTTATTCTTTTGACTTAAATTCTTTAGTTGGTCTTAAATTAACACTTTCTCCGTTTATCCTGATAACAACTAGTGTAAAATCTATCATTATTTCTTTAATAAGTAGGTCTTTATTTGTTTCACCTGAGCGTGCCTTTTAGTTTGTTATATGTTGTAATGAGGTGTAATTTATTTCATATGTGCACGGAATAAATGGTAGTATATATTCAACATCGAGTCTGGTTACACTGCGAGCCTAGGTACTAGGTAGAACTAGAGTAGGTGTTAAATATTACGAACTTACTGGTAACAGTAAGTACTTGATTTCATCTTAAAAACTTTAATTAAATAATTAGGTTTATGTTTTGTGCTTCTCTAAAGGAAATGTAAACTTTCGGTTTAATATTATAATGTGTCGCAGTGATTCTAAAAATAAAATGTTGTGCTGTTAATTCATATGAACATGCATAGTAATATTATATTAAGAGTATTTCACTAAGTTTTATAGAATATAACTTAAAGCCTTAAACACATCAAAATGATACTGATGCAATTGTTTATGTACGTATGTCAACTTAGACAACAGTGCAAATTTCACCAAAATAAGTACAGTGATTTTAAAATCCACATTTCTGAAGGTGACATGGTCATCCAATGATCTTCTATAGTCTTCTTATTCATAATTCATTTATTCCTTTGCGAACACAGGTATTGACAAGATCTTAAATCTTGTGAGAGAGACTTGAATACGGAGATGACGAGTGAAGAAAACATGGAAGCGACAAACATGGCGTGCCGAGCCAATATAATCAGCGGGATAACGTAAAGAAAAAAATGTTTAATTTTTTCTCTTCTTCTTCTCAGTAACACCAGAAGAGCTATGTACTACAACTCTGTGTGGAGGCCGATAAACCTCACTGCAGTATGTCCGCCCGACACCTACCTGACCGCCTGCTCTCCCTTCGCTTATCTCTACCTCAACGTGCTGGTCGAGCTCTACGGCGGCTCCAAGGACATCAGGTTACAGAAGCAAATAGAACATGAGAAGGATCACCAGCATACGCCAGACTTTGACAAGATTGAACACAGTTATTCAAAAAAGGATTATGATGATGATGATGAATATGATTTCATAGTGGTCGGAGCGGGAGCCGCCGGGTGTATAGTGGCCAGTAGACTGTCAGAATATGAACAATTTAAGGTTAGTGTTTGAATTGTTGCCATGGCAACTTTTAAGATACGGCTTTAGTACAGAGATCAACGCAGCTATTTACTGTCTCTTTACGGAGAATCAAATCAAACAGTTTACTTGCGAACATAGGTAATTACGGATAGTCAGCGGTTGTGTGGTTTGAAGTGTCTCAACATTCCACCTTTCGGCATGCAAAAAATTGATATGAAAGTCTTAAATACTTAAACTTACTTTTACACTACGAGAAACGCAGCTATTTACGGAGATATAGTTTCCAACCCAATAAAAACACATGTAAAGCCTTAGTTTTTAAGTGTTATTATTGGGCTGACGACTACTTTTCCGTAATTTTCAAAGGACTTATCCCAGAAAGCGTAAAAAATGGATGTTGAACTTTGACAACAACTACTCCTGCTTGAGCAGGTGAGACAACAATTCTTTTACGCAGCAACGACAAAGATAGACTTGCATAGGACAGCGACTGAGAATATACAACGCGACTAGACTATTCCAATCCAAAGATAGACTTGCATAGGACAGCGACTGAGAATATACAACGCGACTAGACTATTCCAATCCAAAGATAGACTTGCATAGGACAGCGACTGAGAATATACAACGCGACTAGACAATTCCAATCCAAAGATAGACTTGCATAGGACAGCGACTGAGAATATACAACGCGACTAGACTATTCCAATCCAAAGATAGACTTGCATAGGACAGCGACTGAGAATATACAACGCGACTAGACTATTCCAATCCAAAGATAGACTTGCATAGGACAGCGACTGAGAATATACAACGCGACTAGACTATTCCAATCCAAAGATAGACTTGCATAGGACAGCGACTGAGAATATACAACGCGACTAGACTATTCCAATCCAAAGATAGACTTGCATAGGACAGCGACTGAGAATATACAACGCGACTAGACTATTCCAATCCAAAGATAGACTTGCATAGGACAGCGACTGAGAATATACAACGCGACTAGACTATTCCAATCCAAAGATAGACTTGCATAGGACAGCGACTGAGAATATACAACGCGACTAGACTATTCCAATCCAAAGATAGACTTGCATAGGACAGCGACTGAGAATATACAACGCGACTAGACTATTCCAATCCAAAGATAGACTTGCATAGGACAGCGACTGAGAATATACAACGCGACTAGACTATTCCAATCCAAAGATAGACTTGCATAGGACAGCGACTGAGAATATACAACGCGACTAGACTATTCCAATCCAAAGATAGACTTGCATAGGACAGCGACTGAGAATATACAACGCGACTAGACTATTCCAATCCAAAGATAGACTTGCATAGGACAGCTACTGAGAATATACAACGCGACTAGACTATTCCAATCCAAAGATAGACTTGCATAGGACAGCGACTGAGAATATACAACGCGACTAGACTATTCCAATCCAAAGATAGACTTGCATAGGACAGCGACTGAGAATATACAACGCGACTAGACTATTCCAATCCAAAGATAGACTTGCATAGGACGGCGACTGAGAATATACAACGCGACTAGACTATTCCAATCCAAAGATAGACTTGCATAGGACTGAGAATATACAACGCGACTAGACTATTCCAATCCAAAGATAGACTTGCATAGGACAGCGACTGAGAATATACAACGCGACTAGACTATTCCAATCCAAAGATAGACTTGCATAGGACAGCGACTGAGAATATACAACGCGACTAGACTATTCCAATCCAAAGATAGACTTGCATAGGACAGCGACTGAGAATATACAACGCGACTAGACTATTCCAATCCAAAGATAGACTTGCATAGGACAGCTACTGAGAATATACAACGCGACTAGACTATTCCAATCCAAAGATAGACTTGCATAGGACAGCTACTGAGAATATACAACGCGACTAGACTATTCCAATCCAAAGATAGACTTGCATAGGACAGCTACTGAGAATATACAACGCGACTAGACTATTCCAATCCAAAGATAGATCTGTCCTTCGGTGCCTATCCTTCTTACGCAGCGATGATAGCACTTTACCAGCTGGATGGTCCTTATAAAACTCAGTCTAAGGTTATCCAGTCTCACAGTTCTTAAATTTTAGCATAAATTTATTATTTGTACTGTTTAGGTTCTGCTGCTGGAATCCGGTCCGGAGCAGTTTGACATCTCGATGTCTCCATCCATGTCAGACTCCCAGTACGGCTCGAACACTGTGAAGACCTACGTCACGCAACCCAACGGGAAGAGCTGTCTTGCCCTGTTTGGACATAGGTGTACTGTACCTGTGTGAGTTTCTAAGAAATTTCTAAAATATTTTCTGTTTTCGGGGCTTAACTCATCCGCATAAATTATTAATTAAAAAGTTTAACGGGACAATTGTAACGATTAACTGTATGTATTGTTTTATATTTTATTCATAATTTGAGTAAATCATCAACATATTTTTATTAAATATCTTTAAATTATATACTTTATTCATAGTTAATAAGAATGAAACCAACCCACTCTACTGCAACAGTTATTGCCTATTATAATTTGTTGCAGGGGATGGACCATGGGTGGTGGTACTTCCGTGAACTCTATGGTTTACGTGAGAGGAAACCATGAAGATTATGATGGCTGGGCAGCCATGGGGAACGACGGATGGAGCTTTAAGGATGTGAGTAATAATATATCACATTCACATACACAAATGCTGTACATTTTATTCAAGTAGTCATAAAATTAAAATTATAATAATAATTTATATAACACCTGCTCGTCAATGGCATATTATGTGTCATGCAAACTCAACTTAAATCAAGTCATTTGTGTCCTATGGTCTAGCCGGGACATTATAAATGTACTGAATTTCATCCCCTAGGGAATAATGACATTTGAATTTGGAATGCAATCAACATTGAATATAGGTACGAGCTCCTTGCAATCCATGACCAAACGTCAAAATTAGAATATAAACTTTTCATAGAGCCCTACACCAAGAAGAAATTATTCAAAACTAGAATGAAAACTTTTCATAGAAACCAGCATGAAGAAGAATTTGCCACTATAACAAAAAATCAAATAGAACAAAAAGGCGCTAAACTGCAAATCTTTGTGTTATTTTGTAACAAAATAGCGTATTTTTTTTAAGTACGTCTTTTTAATTGTATTATGTTTTATTGCCTCGCAGTGTTTATATAAAGTAGATTATGCATTTTGGGGATAAAGCAGTGTAAAAACGCCCGAGACAAATGTCTCGGGCGTTTTTGAACCCCTCGGCCTCGGGATTCTAGCTTTAACTCTGTAACTCTGTAACGCTTCGCTCGTGAGTTAACCCTAGGATCCCTCGTATGGGGTTCAAAATATCGCCCGAGACATAATACACTGCTTTATCCCATTAATGCATAATCTACTATTAAAAAATCTTTATTGAATAAAACCATTCATGAATTATATTTAACAGGTCCTGCCATTCTTTAAGAAGTATGAAAAGAACCTCAATGTAGAAAATCAAGATCGAAAATACCATGCTACTGACGGACCGTTACCAGTTTCCAGGTATCCTTACATAGATAAAGCTTCTATCATGGTCACTGAAGCATTCAACCAGGCTGGCTTGCAAATACTAGACTTCAACGCAGCTAGACAACTTGGAACTATGCAGGCACAAACATTCTCTGAGGGCGGCGAGAGAGTGTCCGCCAACAACGCCTACATACAGCCACACAGATACAAACGTAAGAACCTCACTGTCAAACCCAATTCACTAGTATTCAAAGTGCTCACAAAACATAAGAAGGCGTATGGTGTGATGTATAGATACAAAAACGAGACGTACACAGCCAGAGCCAGGAAAGAAGTCATAGTCAGCGCTGGGATATTTGGTTCGGCTACTTTACTATTGCGTTCTGGTATCGGTCCCAAGGAGCATTTAGAACACGTGGGAGTCAAAGTAGTAAAGGATTTAGCTGTTGGATACAACGTGCAAGATCACCCTTGTATAGAGGGTATACTCGTAGTGCTGCCAAAAGGAACAGCCACGAACGTGTCCGAGGAACAAGTCTTGGAGTCACTGTACGAGTATAGAAAGATGCCCATCAAAGACGGACCTCTGTCTGCTAACGGACCTGTCAACTCCGTAGCATTTATAAAAACATTGCAAAACTTGACAGCTCCAGACATACAGTTCCAGGAAATCGTGATTCCATCTTGGCAGGAGTACGTCGTCGATCCCACCTTATACCGATCTATATCAATATTCCCCAACGCTTACTACGATAGCTTTTTAATACGCACCATCCTCTCGACGCCTCAGAGCAGAGGCAGGATTTGGTTAAACGCAACTGACATTTACAGTGATCCTATAATCAATATGAACTACCTGGACAAAGACATAGATGTGATCACGATCTACAGAGGTATAAGGTTTTTATTGACTTTGCAAAATACGAAAGCATTTAAGGAGCGTGGTGCGAGTTTCTATATGAAATCGTTGCCTGGTTGTCAGGAGTATGAATGGGGATCAGACGAGTACTTGTCTTGCTTGATCAGGTCGTACTCTGTGTCGGCGGCGCATCCGGCCGGGTCCTGCAAGATGGGCCCCAAGTGGGACAGAGACGCGGTGGTGGACCCCCGGCTGAGGGTGCACGGAGTGGAAGGTCTCAGGGTCATCGACAACTCCATCATGCCGCGCATCACTCGAGGAAACACCAATGCTCCCGCTTATATGATAGGGGAGAGAGGCAGCTCATTCATTTTAGAAGATTGGTTGTATAAATATTAAATGTTATCTAATTTATTTTTGCACGTTATTTTACTTGTTTGTATTGTATTTATTTATAATTAATATAAATAAAGAACTCGATTATAAAAATTGGTTTTCTTAAACTATTAAATTAGTCTTATATCATATAATGTTTGTACTAGTTTATGTCTTGAATGTTTCGTTTATATTTTTTAGCTATTACAATGCTAGCAATATTATCAACAAATCTATTCCGATCACCAGAATTACTTACAGTTTACCTACATATACTACTATTACATGTAACCACAAGTTCCGTGGGTCAAACACTGAATGTCGATTAGGTAGCATATATGAAGGGACTGGCCATTTATTATGTATCGCGGAGTTCCTCGCAGCGATAACGAAAATCGACAAGTCTTGTAGAAGACATCGTTTAGATTAGCTCGAATTAAATTGTTTTGTAAGGCCCAATGCGCACTTTACAATTAAAATTAAATAAAAATGTAATAACTTGCTAAACTTGCCAATTATGCCACTAATATGTTTAAAAAATATTTAATGTACAAACATCTTTCGTTATTTTTACAATGCAGAACCAAGTATTGGCTCCTTATATTCTTTTATGTATACATAAAAACAGTCATACATAAAAACTAAATACCTATATAATCTATAATTTTTAGCATTTTAAAAACAGTTTTAGAAAAATTCATAGCTCTTATTAGTGAAGTACTGTTTATATTAAATATCGGATATATCTTCGCTAAAACTGACTGAAATTCCTTCAAAAACGTCTCATCAATTTATTTCTTCCAAGTGGAAAGTGTGGGACAGGTCTTAAATGTGTTCAAAATGAAATTGTTGTTTTTACGAGCACACTGTTTATGCCAGTGTTGTAACTTGTGAATTAATTTTGATTAGCAAATGTAAAAATGTGTTGAAATCACACCGATATTATATTAACAAGCTAAATTAAATGTTTTAAATATAGGCGCATAATATGGTCATAAATTTTGTACATTTGACACATATATACATAGATATCCAAGTAATGAATTTAAGGTAGTTGATAAAATATATGATGTAAATAGGTAACAGAGGCTCTGACAGCGGTTTGTAAACACTCGATATCAGGGTGGACCACTCTAATATGGCAAGACAGAGATAAATCTTTTTAAAAGGAATTACAACTACTATGTTAATTATTCGTCGTGTTTCTGTATACTCAACTCCTCTGACTTACATCTTATTCCTCATCATTGAGGTTTGTGACTCCCCTAAATAAAATAAAATAAATAAATAAATATTCTAGGACATTGCACACAGCGCTATCTAGCCCCACACTAAGCAAATGCTTGTGTCGTGGATACTATGTAACGGATATAATACTTACGTATATACTTTTCTTTTGTAAATACATACTTGGTATAAATATGTGTAAAATAAATTGGATCTAATTTGACTTGAGGCGTATCCATAACAATTTGGTTCCTTGGACACTTAAAGAAATACTCTTACATAATTCGAGGCAACTTGTATTTTTAATTTTGACGACAGAAGCACCTTTTTAAACCAAATTAAACCTATCCCTTTATCCTTTGGGCATCATGAAATTATATAAAATTGAATTGGCGTCCCTCCCAAAATTAACTTTCACCTACAAAATTAACATTGCGTCGGGTCTTCACCGTAAAAGAAAACTCTGTATTAATTTTAATTAGGTTGAATTTTACGGTGATTCGGCTATTGTTTTATGTTAGAAATCTACTTTGTTATATAATTCAGGAAAAATGATTTCTCGCGATATTATTAAAGTATAATAATAGCAAACTAAAAAACGATGTAGAGTTTTCTTATTCAGAAACCTCTAACGCAGACGAATAGATGGTTTATATCCTTACGGATGTTGATAATATAATTAATTGAAGTTAGTTAAGCAGTTCATTGTAATCGTTTAATTAATCGATTTAATAATTATGCCTGTTGTTGTTATACGATTACAGTATTGCTAGCATTTGGGAAAATACTACCATTTTAAATAACATTACTCGTAAATAGTACTTTGTACGCGTTTTTTTTACATGGAATGGGTTTGCGCTTGACCGTAATTCGCCTGATGGAAAGCTATCATTACGGTCTAGGATGGAACGTGCTTACCCAGTAAGAACCGATAATTGCTTGTTTCCTGGCTACCCTGACTAGTACATTTAATATTTTGACAGCTAATATTTCTTCTGAAAACATCTTCTTATTATTCTAGTAGGTAAAGAAGACAATAGAATATTGAGTTATAATAATAATATCCCTTCCCCAAACACACTCGTACAAAAACTGGGCCAAATACGTCCAGTATTACATACATATCACGAATCCTTCAGAAATCTAAACGTGGATTTCGCACCAGTTAGGGCATACTCAGATATTAATTTTTTCGGGGTATTTAAAAGTAAATTTATTTCAAAGAGATAACACATCAGAAAGAACCCTAACAAAGGGCCTCCGCAACGCGAGGGGAATCCAGAAAAGAAAAAAAAATATGGCTCAGTGAATTAAGCTACTTCTCATCCTGACGTACCTACCCAGGTTCCAATCCGACCCTACATCAATGACTTGTTTTTCAAGTTATGTGTGGAGGTGTGGATTTGCACCCGCTTAGCAGTGAAAGAAAACATCGTGAGTATACCGACCATGTTCGAGGACCATAATATCGGAGGTCATGTGTCTTCTGTGGAAGGACCTGGGCACCAACCACAATGTTTCTGCCTACGAGAATTCCCTTAATGAAAATAATTCTAAGGGGGAGTCACGACCCTCAGTCAAGAGGAAATACGAGTCAAGAATGCATAAAACGATGATGATGATGAGCATACTTAAAAATGGAGGTAAAAGTTAAAATGAACACTGACTTCGTAGCTACCTTTTTTGACGCACGGGATACATCAATGCAACGCATATAATCCTTTGTGTTCTACCTGTTTCAACATTTTATGTATATATTGTTGTGTCCTGTGTATCAAAATAAATGGCTTGAATTTGAATATTTTTTTTTAATATACCAGAACTCTAATCCATCCCTGTACAATTGCCACCTTCCACTCGGCATGCCAAAGGAAAAAGGGTTAATATTTTATACTTGGCTCTTAAAATTCATCCCAAATGTCACGCCCCGCCCTCCCTCCCCCGGAGCTTTGGAAAGCTTTTATTTCATTCGGTATTCAGAGTTTGCAAGCTTTTGCTGTATCGGTAGGGATGTCGCGAGTTATCGATATTTATGATTTATCGATATGCTTGATTTAGTAACAAGGTAGTGCTGAATGTGGTAGGGAAAGCCTTGAAGCTATTTGTGTACCGGCAGGTATAAAGTAGAAGGATTTGAATATGATTTATTTTTTTATTTCGTTATTATGAGTATTTTAATTTCCCATTATATCCTGTTTATTATGTAAAAAGGTAACTTTGTATTAATAAATTATTAACACGATATATATTTTCATTTGATTACAAATGAAATGACGTATTAAAGTGAGTAAGTATATCATACTGTCCCTATCTAAATATATAAAACTCAAAGGTGACTGATTGACTGACTATATCAGTCAGTCAATCAGTGATCTATCAACGCACAGCCCAAACCACTGGACGGATCGGGCTGAAATTTGGTATGCAGGTAGATGTTATGACGTAGGCATCCGCTAAGAAAGGATTTTTGGAAATGCTGCTTTTAAAGGGGTGAAATTGGGGATGCAAGTTTTACTTCTTAATGCGAGCGAAGCCGCGAGCATCCACTAGTTTCATAAAAAATAAGAATAGTTTAAGAAGATAAGTCAAATATAAATCCAAGCTTTTAATTCGAAAACTCGAAGCTATATCCAATTATATAAGCTTGTTTGTGTTGTATTTAGCCGCATTAATCAGGCCGCCTTAATGAGAAGAATATTCAGGATTAGTGAAACAAACAGAAACAGTACACTTCCTAATTAGAAGTAATCATATTTTACATGTTCTAAACGAAGCCAATTAGAGCTCGCGGCGTTCACTGGAATATTCAATAATATTGAACGGATATTTTCGTTCCCCGATTGATATACATAATTCTATTTCAAAGGAAGGCATTCTGTTGTATATGTAATTCTATTTCAAAGGAAGGCATTTCTATGTGTTGTTAGGAATGTTTTTTGGAATAATTTAGTGTTACACTATTGTGTTACTTTTATGTATAACAGTTCAATATCTAGGTAGATTTGAAGTAAGTACATCAATGAATATATGATACCGTTTGTTCTACGTCTGTTATTTCTGAAATGTCAATACTATATCTGATTTAAGAACGTTACTATATACACAAACAAAATCCGAGGTTTTTATGGTACAAAGAAAATAATTATTTACATATACATACATATATAGCATACGAAGGAGAAGCAAGTGTTTTTCACGAGATGTCGTAAAACCTACTGTGCAGAGAATTACTAGTAAAGTAATACAAGTGACATAAAATCTCCGCTACTGTACCATTCAGATGTGACCGTGAGGTCAAGATTACACTATATTAACTAACCTTCCATACAACGTAGAACATAATTATTGAAAAAACTCCTCTGCTACTCACTTTAAAAACTCTGTCGCTTAGTCTGCTATAATATTACATTTTCTAGGAAATCTAAATAGATGTCGTAAATTTGAAACATTTATTTCCAATTTGTATTGGGCACAAAATAATATAGGTAGGTAACATTTTTTTTTAAATATTTTAACTTATACATTATCAACGGATACTTCGTATAATAACGTATGAATTAAAGAACTTGTGAGAATGTTCTTGTGATATTCTAGCTTATACATGTGTATGTTGATGCCACGTTGTATAGAGGTCACCTCGTCTCAGGCTATATAACACCGCGGACGCCGTGAGACCGTAAAACGTTTGAAATATCGATTTTGTAATTAGAGATGAGGGAAGTGGATTCGAGATAGGCTTCAACTTTCGATTTCACGGTGGCGAGATAAAATCACAAAATCACTCGCATTATAAACCACAAAATCATCACTAACACATCTGATATACGACTCAAAATCCAATAACAATAAATTCCGACCAACATTTGGGCGGCAATAAAATTTAGAATGCATTATTACCATTTTAAACTAAACATTTTAACTTAAATAAATATCTGAGTTAATTATATCGCCTCGTAAATTAGTTTATGAACGGGTTTCTTCAAATTTCAAACTAAATCGCGCCGATATTTCTGTGCGATAACATCTAAATGTGTTATAGAGTGACGCCTATTTTATTAACTGTGTATTTATTCATGCGTTAGTAATGATATCGGGTTTCAGTATAATCTGCTGTTTTGGGAAATCGTGGATCAAATACAAGGTAGATGTCGCTCATCAAACACAAACATTATATAATATACTAGTGGATGCTCGCGGCTTCGCTTGCATTAGAAAGTAAAACTTGCATCCCCTATTTCACCCCTTTAAAAGTGAAAAATCCTTTCTTAGCGGATGCCTACGTCATAACATCTACCTGCATGCTAAATTTCAGCCCGATCCGTCCAGTGGTTTGGGCTGTGCGTTGATAGATCACTATATCAGTCAGTCAGTCACCTTTGAGTTTTATATATATAAATTTTGTAAATTAATTAAACTCAAAAGAGTATCAATTTAAAATACAAAATAAAAAATATTTTTGGTAGCAAAGGAATAATAATAAAAAAGTATGGTTAGTTTGTGTCTACAAAACGAATGATCAAAGCGCTTTGTAACGATTCCTAGAATCACCAGCTTTAACAAAGCTAGCCAAATACCTACGTAATACCTATGTAACTAACAGTAGAAACGGTTCTGAAGCAAATGTTGAGTTAGGTAGCAGGAGGGTAATTAGATTTTGCTGGAATATCACATTTAGTGTGATATCTTCCTAGTAAAAATAAATATTCGGATTAATTGTTACATAGCATATCTGAAAGATCCTTCATACTTTTTTTTTACCTCTGCCTTTTGAACAAAAAAACATCAAAATAAGAACGTTATGTATTTCAACCGAAATTTTCAAGTCGGTAAAATGTGTCACATTTTTATCTCCGTTTTAATATACCTAACAGTATGCTTCATCTATGCAGTAATATATCTTCATACGTGTGGTCCGTGCAGTTTGCTTATTGAAATACTGGGCGTGCTCTATGTGGGTAGCCATTATACAGGATTATTCGAGATGGTGATACTCGCTTTGAAGAAACGTCGTTAATTTTTTTAGATGACTTACAATACATAGTGTATGCATGAAGCTATCTCGCGAATTGGTCAACTTACAGAGTCTCTTTAATGTTCTTCTTCTGATCCATCAAGTTTATATGCGCGAGACATTTCACACGGCGCCATCTAGCCCCATACTAAGAAAGTCATTAATGATCTACAAATGACATTTACGTAACTGGTAAGTTTTCTAATATTGTGACAATTGGGTTTTTATGAATAAAACTCTGCAAATGTATATTATTACAAGCGAGATAAAAAAAGATAAAAAAGTATACAATTTAATAAAAAAGGTTTTGTCTTTTTCTTTAATTTGAAGCAGTGTAAAACTGCATAATATGGTAGCACTGCCTCTGTACATAAATAGCTAGATATAATATAGTATATCACGGGTGGATCTGTCGGGATGACAGCGTCCAAACATTGGATCATTTGAATAATGCCGCGATATTACAGATAAAGATCGCAAGATCGTGTCCAGATTACAACGAACTATAATCGTAACTTAAACACATTGGGTGTTGATAATTAAGTAGTTTGTTATGGGTCGGGTTTTTTAGAGATATTTTATATACCTACCGAGTGATGTGGAGTGATTTTGTGGTAATTTACTAAGCATAATTATTTAACGATCATGTTTGTCAAGGAAGATAATATTCATGTGTTTCAATTTGCACATTCTCTCGACAATTGAGTTGGTAAAGTAAAAGAGTAAAACAATATGATCAACACTAACAAACGGTTCTTCATAGGAACTAACCGTAACAATGTTTCATTAAGAAAGAACGAGATGTTATTTAAAAGGATGGTCAGTTTTGTACAACCAGTATCCGGCTTGCCTCGTTATTTCCCATCTTGTTTAAAATGGAGAAACAGAACTAGAGTACAACGATCGAGTCACCATTACGAGTATGCCGTATTTTACAAAATTCACGAACACAGCGGTTTGCGGCGAATTGGGATGGATTTACAAAATGTAATAGAAATGAAATCAGGATAATTTTAGAAATTTATAATAACAACATCTTATGAACAAAATGTGCACTTTAAAAAGTTAAGCAGGTCTCTCATTGCTATTTGAAATGATTTTTAGTTTATTTTACTCAGAATTTTGACTAATCACAAACAAACCAAACACTAATTATTATTGTTTAATCTTATTAAATTATAGTTTCGCTTATGAACCAGTATGTAATTTGGGTAATAAGATAAGTGCTTAAAGTTTTCATTCATTTTGTAATAAATGTTTGGGTCACATACATCCATATCGAATACAAAGACACTTCTTTTATTAATAAAATCCCCTTTTCTCTCAAAACCTTTGAAAACACGCTATAATGATCTGATTTTATAAAATGCTCACACATTTGCCCTTCACTTTCCTACAAACAAGTCTGCCTACGAAACCTTTCTCTCCACCGCCCAGCCCCTCGGAAAAGCTGAAAACCGTCGTAACGAGTGTTCTGTTTTCTTTAATTGTTTGTGTCACGCAGCGCCTGGACTCGGGGATAGTTGTGCTAGATTTACACCACTGTTACACGATGTAATTATACTGTTATTATACTTAACTGTTTGCTAAATGAGGCGGTGTTTTTGGATGGCGGATTTGGGGTTGTTAAGACGGGGTAATGTTGAGATTATAACTTTGAGCGGAAGTTTTTTTGAAGTATGTATTTCTATATGCTCTTTACTTTTCTATTCTTAATAAATAAATATATGATTTTACCAATAGTTCGTAAACTGAAATTTTTAACTTGCATTGTAAGTGGTATTTATAGTTGAAATAATTTGAAATCATAGATTGACACTATTGTAACTTTCAGTTCATGAATTGGAATTCAGTTGATCAGTATATTAATTTTATCTTTTGCAAAAATATACTAACAAATATTTTAAACAGTCTCAGCGTTAAAAAGAAATGCCCTTCAAAACCACATACATGAAGTCATAAAATTAAGGAATTGGTATTAATGTTTGTTATGACCTACATATCACCTACTACCGAACATGGAGCCAAGTTATGGGTGTAAAGGTTAATTAACCCCTCAACGCAAACTAAGGGGGTTGAAGCACGCAGCCTTATCAGAGCCTTAAAACACAGCCTTACACCGACTACAGTATGAGTGACCAAATTAACTTCGAAAATAACACAGTTAACTATAAAGTTATTATGATTTAGGTATGACTTACAACAGAGGCAGACCACCAGTCCGATGGTCGGATGAAATTTCTAAACAAGTAGGTAGGAGATGGATCAGACAGGCTGGAGACCGTACTATGTTGGAGAGGAGGCCTATACTCAGCAGTGGGTGAACATGGGCTGATATGATGATAATGATACAACAAAAATTATGCCGAAAAATTTGCTTGGCATGCATTTCAGTTTTAACATAAGACGTATGTAGGTGACAGTCGATGTAGTACCTAAATGTTACGGGAACTGGAATACAGTCCACATGGGGATACTATACAGCTTTTGAGGCTAGGGGGGTGGCTATAAAAATATCATATTATCTAAGGTTCAGACGGTTTTTTATATTACACGCTAGATAGTCATTTCTGAAGTTTAACTATAAAAATGTTGTAAAGGCATCAGTTTGTGTGGGTACTTCAACCCACAAATACAAACCAAATAAAATGGTGTCACTGTAACCAAATATGTATAAAAGACATGAAAGAAATAATTCCCTTTCAACGTTCTATACTGTAAAAAAGCTTCCCCTATCGGATATCGAGATGTGTATCTAAAAGCTTGTAGGATTAAGCTCAGTGAAAGCGGAAGGTTAGGGCGGTCCTTTTTTATTGAAACTGCCCTAATTATAAGATACTTAGATGACTCTATAAAGCTTTTTTACTCCTTCGGGATGGATATAAAGTTTTTACGAGCTATCTTGTAAGACGTGTCGAAGGTTTTGTAGTTTAATTGTGAGGAAAGAGTTAAATAAATGTAGCTCTATCGATTATTTTCTATTTCGTTGCAATGATATCTTTTTTTTTAAAGTTATAATTTTATTTTTTGGTTTTTTAATTTGTTTCTCGTTAAAAATTGAATCCATAAATCTAAACTATTATTTATTCTGTATTACAATGAAATATTTAAATAAATAGTTTGTTCATTAGAGAAAGAGAAAGAGAAAGAGCTTTCTCTTTCTCTTGAGAAAGAAAACATTTATTGTGACAGATTTTAAAAACACACAGGAGTAAAATCATAAAAAACAAACAAAAAATCTGCCACAACACAGCCCCAACTCAGCATAATGCTGGTTGTATGGAAGCAACCAGCGCTGGTCTTCCGTTGGGGCTGGCTGTGACGTCACGCACGTACAAGAAGGCAGGCAAACAAACAAAGGACGTATACAAAGAGGAACACTGGTAGTGGAAGAAATGAAATAAAATTAATAAAAAAAGATATTACATAAGAGCTACACTAATACATATAAAATACTGATATACAGAATAAAATATATACCTATGGACAAAAACTTATGTAGGTACTGCAAAACGAATCGTAAATATATAGAATTGAACGTGAGAAACATTACGTGATACATTAGTACAATAACTGTTTTTTTGTCGTAAGTTCAAGTGCCTATTTGACACGTACATAGTAGGTATATTTCTAGCAGTGAAATAAATAAAACTTTTGATAATGGAGGATTCACGAAATAATATAAACATCACAGACAGATAACTAACAAGGGTATTGTTATAGTAGTTTATGCAACTGTCATATAATGAAGGGTATTAAAACACGAGTGTGAGTTTATGAAACGAGCACAGCGAGTTTCATAATAGTAACGAGTTTTTTAATACCCGTGTTATATGCAGTTGCATACACTACTTTATCTTCACTAATGCAATTGATCAAACAACAAGAGTAAAAGCTGACAATAGTTAATTTTTCATATAATTTTCTAGATTTTTCTGGCAAAAGATTGTGAGTTACTTTTGTTGCCAATTCTAGAATATCCGGAGGCGTACAAATATCATCGTCGCTATCCATTTTTAACTTTTAATTTGTATTTAAAAAACAAAACACATTGCGAAACATTAAATTCACGCGTACGTGTATTGTCACAGTGATTTTGCCACCATTAAGTTCTAACTATCTCTAAAGCGCGACCAACCTGATTGGCCCTGCAATCAGGTTGGTCGCGCTTTACCGATGTTATAATGAGCTATTACGATATCGATGTGGATATTATAGCATCATGTGAAATTGCTTAAATTGCGTGTTTTGTTGTCTGTGCTATAACAGTAGTAATTATAAGTCAAGTATTGGAAACATAAGTAGAATGTTACAACATTAGTGTAGATAAAATTTATTAATATTGTCATACCTCTTAGCATCCTGTTTGATAATCACGACGCAAACCACGTCTTAAGTTACTAATTATTACTTAAGCGTTATAATGTACATCTAAGTACCTGCAAGTTACGTGCCGGCCATCATAAGTAGCTGCTAATTCGTTAAGCTGCCCTTTAGTAATTATAATTATTCAAGATGATTGGAATGACTTGAATATTAAGCATGCTGTAACATAATTCGCTACATTTTAATTGAGAGAGATTTTATATTATATACAGGGATATTAGTTAAATTGTATTAGATAGGTTTTTTTATTAGATAGGCTCACGCTTGACTACAACTTGCCTGAGGTTAAGCAACGTTTTAATCTACAATCTATCGCGCTTGCCTAGAAGAAACCGGTATATCCACCATAATCCATGGATAAATACACAACCAAAATTTATTAAAGCCATAACCATATATTGTCTTATCAAACTCGGTATTGTCGTTTCTAGATATAGTTTGATAACATGAAGTTCGTTTTTCCAAGTTACCATATGTTGGTAAATTAAATTCAACACCGTAATAAACGTATTCAATCCAAAGCAATATCAAATCCTTACCTAGGCTGTACCTATAGTATTAAAGTATTAAAGCACTAAAGTTGACGCAAAGTCTCAACTTCCAAAGGGCCCTTTGCTAGCGCCATCATGACATCGACATTGTACTAGTTATAGACAGATCTTGCCAATACATTTCTTTTAAAAGAATGCCAACATTGATTAGCACTATTAGAAGAGTGGTACCTATTATCGAATGTAATATGAATTTGATTCACACTCTCATTTCTTGCAATGACAGTGCCCCGTATGCTAACATGATCAATTTTATGCGTAAACAATTTATCTGTTTTTTTTGTATTGTACTGCACTATTCTTAAATAAAATAAATGTTTAAAAAATATATAAAAATTAAAACAATGTAATCGAAACGCCTGTGTCTAAAGCTGGAGCTTGTTTTTATTTCAGTCATATTTTAGCGAGTTATTTTTAATTTATAGAATAACTAATCCAATGTCTATGAAAAATATGCGAAATCTTACATAAATAATAAAATAAAGGAATAGAACAATTGATAATATCCTTTTAAAGTAATTTTCTGTTGCTCGCTTAATAATAGAGCGCATAAAGCTGCAGCAGCAGTCCATTACAGTTACTATGTCGCTCCTTGGAAGTAGTTCGTGAGAAATCAATTGCTTGTTGTGAACAAAACCACAGAATCTGGCTTTGGTTACAGTTACTAGAACTTTCCAGGCCTGTGAGATATCAGAGTTAAACCAATAAACTCCCATAATTATAAGTTTGTTAGTACATAATGTATTTGTAAGAAGGCAAAGTGATGTTTTTAAAACTGAGTGGCAGTTTAGCAAATTTATTCGTTTGCATAATCAAAACATAGGTAAAAACTATGGGTAAGACTGAAGGTAGTGCAATTTTATCCATCATCATCATCATCCACAGCCAGTTTCGTCCTACTCCACTCTCATATTATGCCATTGGATTCGATAATTAAGTCCAATGATAGGATAATCTTGAGAACGTTCAGAGCTGTCAGATAATTTCAATGGTATTCTAACATTTATTTGACACAGTTGGCGGGTAATTGCCTATGTTTGGATTACAATATCATATTCCTAACCCTTAATAGATGTTCGAGCTTTTTATTACACAAGATAGGCCTCGATACTCAAGTATGGCCCGAACTCTCTTTGAGCGGATAATAATGAATGATATACACTATAAAAAAAAACCCAACTTCGTCGCGAAAGAATATTTGACAGACTAGCAAATATGCAATGCGATGCTGAAATAATGAAACTAGCTGTTTTACTTCTCTTTCTTGAGACGTATTTCTTCATGACTGAGGGTCGTGACTCCCCCGCAGGATTAAATCGTTAGGGGAGTTCTCTTGGGCTGATACATCGTCGTGGGTGCTCAGGTCCTTTCATGGAAGACACATGGCCTCGGATATTGTGGTTCTCAAATATGTCGGTTTCCTCACGATGTTTTCCTTCACCGCTAAGCGAGTTGCTGTTTTACTTAGAAGACCTGATTTCCATACACTTATACACCTGTAGTGCACGTATTTCAATTATTGAAGCAGTCAAGTTGGAGGTTAGATCCAATACTGTGGAACGCAAACAGTTGTCTCGAGTCTTCAATTCAAACAGTTTCTAAACTTGGCAAGTAGACTGCGTTTGGAAACGACAGACAAAACAACCAGATCAACTATTATTAGTACCAAATAAAATTCAACCGGGTGGAGTGTTAGTGAAAAGTGAACACATTATTATTTTGTGTTACTATGAAGCATATAATTCATAGAAAACCATTCATTTGTTTGCTTAATAATTACTTGCAATACGTTTTAACTCATTTAGAAAAAAATATGTCTAAATTGCCTTGTTCAGGCCTTATTCAAAAATCTTGCATATATTTATTTGGAAAAAGTAGTGCTATTTGAAAATCGGCATCTCATTCGTTATATTAAAATTAAGTTAAAATATCAGAGTTATAATTAAATATAAAAACATGAATAACAAGTAAATTTAAGGTCTATTCAAGCTTTGAAACATAGTGCATACTACAAATTAAAAGATATCTATATCATATTTTAGTTTTTTTTTCCCTTGTTTTTATATTTTATTAAAGATATCTGTGTAAAGAAATGAAAATTAGATACATATTTCCTAAGTATTCAAATACATTCGTTTAGTAGTCATTACAATTTTCATTTGAAACTTAAATTTCCCTTTACTTGGAAGATTAGTTGGCTTTTCCGAACGCACCCCTACTTGTATTTAAGTTCATAGATTGAACTTCTGTATGACTAGCTTCGCTTTGTGACCCCGTTTGCTCTCCTTCCGCTTTGCCATTTGATATAAAATTTAGTAATTATTATAATTACTGCCATTTCAATATTGTTAATAAGTAAGGACAATTTAACAGGTCACGTTTGAATTTGTCATTTTTCATAAATATTGCAGTAAATTTTGCTATTCAAAATGATGATATAAAAGTGGTAACACATAAAAAATACTTTTGCTCAATCACACTATTGAGAAACAAAAATATATGAAACCATAGATTTTTAATAACTGTTATTAAATTTCAAACAAACTTTCCTTAGTTCAATAAAAAATCCAAGATATCTGCAGAAATTTTACCGAATTCCAGCGAAATCGTGGTAATGAAGGTCAAACAATTTCCCTGTCTTTATCATAATAGCTATAACCAGTCCAAACTTGTAGATAAGTTAATATCCGCTGATTAAAGCGCCAACTTACTTTACTTCCTAGCGCTGAAAGGGCCTGATGTACCCGATTTTCAGGGTTAAAGGTAAATGTTAGTAAACGGTCTTCCTATTATATTCATCATCATCGGGTTCCATCTTTATATTGAAGTTCGGAGGTCAGTTGCCAAAACTTTTTGCGATCATGGGATCGCAAAAAGCTGCTTCTTTTAGATGCGGGTAGCTTAGCCTATTATATTACACTCCCCAATTACATCATATCAATATTATAAAGGCGAAATATTGTTGTTTGTTAATGTTCATTCGTTATTCGTTCATCACGCTCAACTATGCTGGATGAATTCATCATTCATGAACTATCATTAGAATTCTTCCTCCTTCAGTCGTATTCCAAATTACTGAGGGTTGTGGCTCTCTCGTAGAATTGATTGAATGGGGGATTTTGCTTAGACCGCATACATAGTGATGGGTGTCCAAAAATCAAGTACTACACTACCATAAATGAATGACCATAAAGGACAATTGTTAAAGTTTAAAATCTTAATTAGGGCAGCTATCATAAGTCCGAATAGATTGAAAGTCTCTCAGCTCTCATTGCATAGCAACTGCCTTATAATCACGCAAAGCCATAACTACTAGAGCTACCAACATCGAATTTTCCTATTTTCTCAGAAGCCCGGTATAATTTTGGCGTAGTAACCATAGTTTGATGGCTTGATAATGGTAACTTGGCCGTAGTTTAGAGTACAAGGGTTAAACACACCCGGTGGGTTCATCGAGGTTGATTATAATCATTGGCCTCTGAAACTACATAATTTCTCGCATCATCAGCATATTGTAACTTGGTAATGCTGAAATTCAAGGGAAAGTCATTATTCAGTATTGTATGTAAGTATTCCTGAATAGATGTAAGAATTATATTACTGTTGATTGTTTATTGATTATGTGTTTAAAGAAAATAGCGGCTGGCTTGCTTGATAGTAAGAAGTCACCGTCATAAACACTAGAAACGTCACAGACATTACAGCGCTTATCATTAGCTACCAGCCGTAAAATGACGGTTTTAATTATTATTTCAACTAAAAAAAATTGGTTTGGAGTAAAACTTGAACCAAATTTGATATAATGGATACCATGCCGCAGCTAGAGGAGGTACTCGCATGTGGTTACCAAAGTTTAGTATTGTCAACGAGGTTATGCCTTTACATTGCCTTTATTGGTCAAATAGTAGCAACTTTTAGTCAATATTTTTAGTTAGACTTACAACAGGCAGGCTGTAGTCAAATGCAAGCCTATCCGGTGTTAAAACAAAGAAACTTTTTAAAACC
Source organism: Macaria notata (assembly GCA_927399415.1). Taxonomy (NCBI): domain Eukaryota; kingdom Metazoa; phylum Arthropoda; class Insecta; order Lepidoptera; family Geometridae; genus Macaria; species Macaria notata. The sequence goes on from OV656742.1 coordinate 836,776, forward strand.
AACGACACCAGCGTAAGCTACTCTCATACTTTACTGACAGACCAGTAAGTATTTACTAATCTGCTAAAATGCCTCTAGCAGAAATCAGGTTATATATTAGCCTTGTCCTATTTTCCTTCGTCTAGTATACATTTCAAAACCCACACATTTTCATTCACACATAAGTGTAGAGTATATAAAGTCTCTTTGAAGCAAAAGAGCTTAGTTTGTTGCTCGTTAAATGTTCTAAAGCTATGTAAGAACATATTATTTATCTTGTATGTTTTGACATACTTTACTTCTATAGGTAATATATACTAAAATTAGAATCTATAGGTACTAATATTATAAAGCTGAAGAGTTTGTTTGTTTGAACGCGCTAATCTCAGGAAGTACTGGTGCGAGTTGAAAAATTATTTTTGTGTTTAATAGACCATTTATCGAGGAAGGCTTTAGGCTATATAACATCACGTTGCAACTAATACGAGCGAAGAAATAATGGAAAATGTGGAAAAAACGGGGAAAATTATTCATCTTTGAGGGCTTCCGTTGCGTGCGCTGCGAAAACGGCTCAAGATATCACAGAAATATGTATGAAATAATTATTTCTCTTAAAATAATCTAACAAAATGTCCCCAACAAAATATGTCTATCTTTTAAGGTTAACTCACTGTTTTTATGGTAATAACTATTCCACGCGGACGAAGTCGCGGGCACCAGCTATTGTCTGATAAAGGGGGTTTTAATTAGATGGCAGTTTATTACAAAACTAGAAAAACGTAATATTTCTCTCAATTAATTAACATGTATCTTCTAGGGAAACGTGGGTCATAGATTGGATTATTGTTTACCGTCATAGAACAAGCAAAAGAGTGATCAACACTTTTTGTTTGGAGATCGGTCTCTTTAGCTTTGTCTAAAGACAAGTCTAAGAACCTGGATTAACAGCTGGGATTTAATCATCATCATTTTCAACCCTTGTCAACCCACTGCTGGGTGTAGGCATAGAAGTAGCATAGACTAACGGTCTTATTTATAAAAAGTTATAGAAGAGTTAAAGTGTTCTATAACATCACTATAAGAAAAATGACCATAATCGGTATTTATAAACGCACTATAGCGCTAAACAGTTCTATAAGTCTATTATAAAGTTATAGTAGCGAGAACCCTACTATAACCTTACTATAGCGGTGCTATAAGATCTAAGATGGCCGACTATCCTGTCATCTGTCAGCTGATTTGCTGTCTTTGAAGTAAAAACAAACAATCAAATTTAAATATAAATTAATTTTTTGATGATTTGGGGGTTTTAAAACAGCGTTTTCAGTGCCTTTTCTTTGGAATGACTTGCAAATTGGAGAATGTAAAGCCTACAATAATAGCACTTGCAGTATTACATAATATTGCCATTGACCAGGGGGATGCTGTGCTTGCAAGTAACTCAGATGCTCACCAGGCAAATCCAGTAGTCCAAGACGAGCCAGGAGAAGTTGCAAGTGGACGCTCAAACGCCATCTTGCAATCATTTATTTTTCCTCTCAGAGGAGGCTGCAAGAACATACTGCTAGGTGCTTGGTGACACATTTACATATATGTACATAGAAGTGATAATCTTTATGAACATAACATGAAAGAAAGTTATGCTTTGGAGCATGTACCTACTATGATTTTACTGTTAAGCCAAAACTAAAACAAGGAAAAATGTGGAATTGTAAAACCAGATCCGGTGACATTATGTGTCTCCACTCAGAATTATATATAAAGATTAGCCCTTATTGTACACAGTGACACTGCTGCTCTTGTAATAATTAATTAATAGTAGGTACAGACATGTGATAATGCTAAATGAAGGTATCTTAGTATGTGTGATTAGTGATAAACATGTTAATAAAAGTCTTTCTATGTATTTCATTCTGTTTTACTTTTATAATAAATTATTTTTAATTTCAAAAGCTCTTTTAATTTTTCAATTTTTGTTGCTCGTTGGCCATTTGGGCCTCATGTAGCTCTCGTCGGCAGGCTATTCCAGCATCGCAAATCCTCTGGGCAGCAGGAGTTTATAATAAATTATTTTTAATTTCAAAAGCTCTTCTTTTAATTTTTCAATTTGTGTTGCTCGTTGGCCATTTGGGCCTCATGTAGCTCCCGTCGGCAGGCTATTTCAGCATCGCAAATCTTCTGGGCAGCAGGATTGATGCTATTTACTTATATTTATTTAAACTTTTGATATTTGCGCGTCTGAATATCAACAACGTTTGACGTTTCTTTGTGTCTGAGTATAGACATAATTTTGTGTTTTATGACAAAGTTAGCATATATTTGGCACTAAGATACGTATTATCTGTGGTTAATTCCGTTCTTCTTTGGTTTTTTCTTTGTACTGGCAATGATTTGGCTTATTGTCGGTACCACGTGGGTACTATAGTTATAGAAGGCTTATAGAACGTTTATAAATAGTAAACTTTATAGAACACTTTAAATGCTTATTGAACACTTTAACTATAGTACGCTTATAGCATACTATAGGCATTTTTATAAATAAGACCGTTAGTCTATAGTAGTAGTCTAGAAGACTGGTTATCAATAGTCTGGTAATTTGAGTATCAGATTCAGCGCTGAAAGCCCCAGAACAGCCTACACTGAAAATAGCTATTTGTTCATGTCTTATAAAGTGGCTTTATTTGGTCTAGCCTAGATCGATACCTAGTTTATTAAAGCAGCAATAAACAATTTTGGGCTGCTGAAATATTTCTTTATTTGTTTTTCCTGTTCAGTTTTTTTATGTGGGATATGTTTGTGTTTGACTACAGCCTGCCTGATGTTAAGCATTGCTGCAATTGTTCTAGGAAGAAACAATCACGTGTATATAAATTATATAATGATCCATGATATATTTTTTTTATTTCTTTGTTTATATGTTATTTCGTTTGTTTAATTTCAATGTTTAATCTACTAATAGATAGTTCCACAATTAAAATTTACCCAATTAAAACCCTGTTGAAATTAAAGCAATCATACAAAATGTTATTAATTAATTGAGCTCTTTTGCCAATTATTGATTAATTGAGGTTATATAAATAGGTACATGCTATTTATTGAACATAATAAGATAAACTTTGCAATCACAAAGTTAATAGAATATTTCCTTTTACTTAATCGTAATATCGCCTTTATTATTATTTGCTAGTCTGTTTTGTCCTTAGCAAAGATATGACATGACATTAATATATATTAGTACAGTCCGATAATAACAAGGATTGTTTATATAACTTACTCACATTTATTCTCTGCTATAACAGAGTATAAATACAGGAAAAATGTTTATACGACCCAAACTAATAAAAGCTTGAGCACGCGTGTCTCAAAGCAACTGTATAAATAACTTGGTAACGACACATAAATATCCAGCTTTTGGCAAAAGAACACTATCTAACTACCCCTTAGAAAGGAGGGGGGTGAATCATCCCCTTACTTGAACAGAATTAACCGATAGAGGTAAATTATCATGTTATCAGTATGCGTTATGAAGAAAAGAATGGCTAATTTAATTGTATTTTTTTATTTGCCTGTCCAACTGATTAGTTTACTAGTTTCAAGGGAAAGTTCCAAATTTTTGTGTATTCAATTTTGACCACCCACCCAAGGATTGACCGCGTCGATTTCTATTTAAGATTGGAGGTTGGGCATGATACCCAAAACATTAACAAACACGCAGGCAGGCTCATATAGAAACTAACTTAATTTTGAAATTCGTGAAAAAAAATGCTATGATCATACATTCCGTCACAAGCTTAGTGAGCCTATCGAGTGCTAAAAAAACATTGTAATGTGGGTTGTAAAAAAATATTTTGAATGTTTATTTACGTGGGATAAGTTTGCGTTTGACTACAGACTGACAGAAATTGAAGCTACAGCCTATAGTGTAATACGCTTACCTAGAAGGTACCCATGAACTCTAGCTTTGAAGACCCCTGGATTGTAGTTCGCAGGAACCACAGCTTACAGTAAAGTGTTCCTAAGCGTTGCCGTCCGTACAATAAACGAAGAGGCAAAGAGTAACGTAACATGTTTTTAAGTAACCCTGTACCTATATTCAGTATGCACAGTCGTGCCGGTCGTAAGGAATGTGTACTACTCGGTTAGTTTCGTACTAACATGCTTTGTAATTATAATAGTTCCTTTCACGTTACTTCACTTTTACTACCAGCTCTAAGTGGGGAGGCGTTTGAGGGTTAATTTTATTTGCTGCAATTTTGCCTTATATTGACTTTAGCAATAGAAAAATGGCTAATAATTTTTTTTCAGAGGTAGGTATCATAAATTTACAGCGTTAACCAATAAGCTGGTGTTTGAAGCCAGTGTTTGTGGTTGTATCAGAATAATAGATGTACGCCGTTGAACTCCGTCTTAAGAAACTAACTAGCAAAGCTGGCTAGCTGGCACACTACATGAAATTTGTTCTATTCTGACTTATTTGTTAGTTTTATAACAAAAGTATGATTCTTCTTTCGTACCGCGACAGTGTCTTATCATCATGATTTTTGATAGAGTGGTAGCGAAAGGTCTCCTTAATGACATGCATAGGTAAATTTTACCGCAAGAAAGCGGACGAAACTCCGTGCATCCGTTAGTAAATAATACAAATAAATACCATTTCCTCTATAGACATCTTACAACCCCTGCAATATTCCGACACACCTAATTAAATCCCCCATGGGCTCCGGATTCAGAAATCAGACCCGGATATCCCAGCCCGGGGCATGTCGGACAACATGCCCGGACAGCCGGACGAGCAACGCATTCCTCGAGCCACCCGGATATTCCTCGGATTCTTAGGATATCTGACGCGGTGTACGGGTCTGGTGAAACCTTTTTTTTTGTGGAAGAGGAATTATTTTTGTTGCTTTATATTTATATATCTCTATCCATGTTATATACTATTAACGTCTCGCTGCGTTACCCGTTGATTCGGAATACAATAGTAGCATTTGTTTCATTCCAAGATCACATTTATCAACTTGCCAAATTTCATCCAAATCAGTCCAGCTGTTTGAGAGTGAACAAGTAACAAACACACTCACGCACAAATTTTTGCCTATATTATATTAGCGTGATGGGATTTTTAGACGATATTGGCTCAGGACTGAGATGGCTAGCATGAAAATAAAGAGGCCTATACTCAGCAGTAGTAAAAACCCGGTTATAGATAATAATGATATTTCTATTCTATAGAGGCTCTGCAAGATATGCTAGCATAATCAATGAAGTTTTATTTATATAGAAGATCATCGAGCATAATCTGATGTATCATAAATAAGACGTATTTTTAAATCAGGGAATTCCTTCAGAGATAACAAGCCTTTCGTCGATCAAGTACATTTTTTTTACAAAAAAATTATAAAAACTTATCTACATCCATAGGTATCTAATGAATTTGGCATGAAATTTGTGTATGAATGTATACTTAAATAAAGATTTTAGATTCCATAGATAAATCATCGTGTTATAAATACATGTTAAGGTAAGTACAATATTTTCCTATAATAAAATAACTCATCAAAAGATCTGATAACTCATTTCATCTCATAACTCTGACCCTCAATTTTTTAGTAGAAAAGTCTTTACTCTTTTTCACTTTTGATTTATTGAATTTTTGTTTGATATAAGTATTTCCACTGAAAAGTCATCCGCTTGCCGGTCAAATATTGTTAAACAGCTGTGTTTTTAATTGATGTACCTACTTTTCTTCATAGATAAATTAATTTAAAGTAATATATGTATAATGATTCTATTTATAATTAATAATAAATATACTGTGTCAGATAATGTTTCTAAATACATGAAAAAGACTAATTATTCACTGCTGCAGAAACTTTTAAAAATGCTGTGTCATATAATGTAACAACAAGTTTTATTTTCCTAGATAATTATCTCGAGATTGATTTAAAAATTGGAACAACGTTAATTTAAGTTGCGCGTTAAACAAATTTATATTATTTGCTATTGAAGCTTTTTGCTATTTAAAGAAAAAGCTCTGTTTTAACTTAATATTATGCAACCTTTTAATAAAACTGATATATCAACGTGTAGGAAAAGATGCGAAGCGCTTAAAAATATGAAGCTTTTTATCGCGAAGGTGGAAATATTATTAAAACTCATAAAGTTTACGTAGTATGCTTTAACTACGAAACGTGGCCCAAATAAATAAAAATAATCTCGGTAAAACTATATACCTATACACAGGTTTTATATAATCTTACTTCCTCTACAAAAAAATATTAAAAAGCCCTTCAACCCCGTGAGAAGTAACGGGTGTCGCCAAAAAAAATAATACATAACGCTCACCGTACTCTGCCGCAATACGCTCCGCGAACAGTTCAGAAAAAAACACAACACTCACGATTTACGGCAATATCCTCCCCCGAATTTACGACGACTTTATGACAGACTGACAGCCTTTTAAAGCTCCTGTCAAACCAACACAAACAAAACACTGCCACAAACACTCCAGAAAACAAAATTAAAACACTCGAATAACTGTCACTGTCAAGTGGAATCACTGGGAATTCGGAAAGTTTGAAATTGTAAATGACGCGCGTCCCGTCTGGTCGAGTACTGCGGGGTGCGGACACAGCCTCCCAGTGCGGCGAGCTCGCAGCGAGTGCCTTTTGCGCATGGTTCACTTTCTACGACAAAACGACGTACGTCGCATTGCGTTAGTCCGATGGAAACTAGCCTTAAAGCTCCCGTCGATAGCTGGAACAAGCCGGGAAGATGTAACTTGTGTTTAGTGTTATGTTGCGTTTTATGCTTAACCGTGTTAAAGTTAATGTAGGACCTTTTAGATTATGCTTAGCAAAACGTAGCTTGTACTAATTGCTACTTCTAGCTTTAGGTTAAACTGTAGATAATCGTAGTTTTGGGAGTAGATTGGCTGTTCTGGAAAATTGTACTTTATGGAAACATTACCAACATTACTTACAATGATTATTTATAGACATACTTGCAAGCTGCTAACTGAGAAATTACATAAAAATTACTATTCAATTTACAAATATATCACAGCATCATTATTAGTCTGTAAACATGTGACATCAATGTTTATAAATCACAACAGTAACTAAAATCGTATATAGTTAATTAGAATTTTGTGTGAAATATTTAATTTACTAACATTAGTCGGCAAAATACAAACCAAAATAATCTCACGTGAGAATTTTCTGAGGAAATTAAATTATTTCAAAGCTAAAACAGCATCCGCGGTGTTAAAGTGGATTTAACAAAAACCGGGGACTTATGATGTTTTTAATGAAACCAGGGAAATACCGCTGATCTCACATAGATGAGGCATCTTTGTGAAGATAGAAAACCGACGGGAAAAAACTGATACTATATAGTTACAATAATGAAAATTTGAGTAATTACTAAAGTACTTCAGTAATTTTATAAACTAGTACAAGTTAATAAAAATTTAAGTATTTGTAAGTACATAAGTAAATTCATAGTAGTTGGGTAACAAACCCAAAGGGTTTCTGATTAAACTTAACTGGGGGCCACCCATCTATACTGATCATGGATGTCATCGATTAAATTACGAAATTTTGAGAAGTCGAATTCTTCACTCTTAGTACATACCTATATGTCAATTGTGATAAGCCGGGTTTTCGTGCCTTTGTATGGGTCGAAATCTAACGAAGGGCGTCAATCAGAAAAATACAGGTTTTGATTCTTGTCGGTCGTAATTATTTTCTTTAAATTCCAGAAAAAAATTACAGTATTCTTATATTATGACATTATTGTAAAGTATACCTACAAGTTTTATAGAAATTTCAGAAAACATTCTGAAATTTCTATAAAACTTGTAGGTATATTTATTTTATAATGCAATTTGTGTATTTCATACTTCACGAAATAAGTTATTACTTTTTCTTATTTACAGGGCATTTTTTGTAATTGTGGCGCCTCGAGCATCATTAGAATCATAATCTACTGGCAGCTTTTCCTCGTTGATGAAATAATCACAAGCGTTGAGAGGAATAGAACAATAAATAAATAGATATAGAATTCTTCAATTCAATACAATATCGTCAGCGTTATCTACTGTGTTACTTCAGTTGTATTTTACGTTACCTTTTAAAAGGGATCTCAGGCTTAGAGTACTGAAAGGTCTTTATAATACAGCCTACATTCAAACGGTGCCAACGAAAAAGTGAACTGTTTTTATTATAAGTATTTGCGATTTACTTAACATACAGCCGGTATATACAATATAAAATATATGTAATAGAAAATTTAACTCTACGTTATTTCTTGATGTTTAAGCGTTATTTCAATCTATCGGCACTGACCGTAGAATGAATTAAACATAAGACAGCTACCTATATAAAAAATAACTGAACCGAATTTGATGAAATTTGCAATAGGCTATTTCTCGATAGCCGTTGTTGATTCTTATGAATTCGTGAATGAACATAATAATACTTATTCAAACTTTACCGTATACTAGCAGCACCCTGTGGTGTTACCCATGTTAATCCGGAATAAAAAGTAGCGTATGTTTTAATGCAGATAATTTCATCCATATCGGTTTAGCCGATTGAGCACGGAAAAGATCTATAAACATATAACACTATATGATCAGAATACCTTACTAATTAAGTAAGTACGTTAAACTTAGCACACTTACTGAAAACTACTCAAAACAAACAAAAAAGTGACAATAAATAAACTTGGCATGACCAGGGAGGGATGTTGGTAGATTAAAGTTTAAAAAACTTAAAACATTCCACTTTTTGACTCGAGGTAAAAGCAATAATAAAAGCCTTTTCCATACTTCGTCGCCAGCCAATACAGTTCAAGACATTATTAAGTGTAAACATTAATTAAACCGTCAATTTGTGTAAGCGAGCGTTCGTGAGCCAAATGCCAACCGAATGGTGCTTTAAATTACGGCTCGATGTATGTGTCTTACTATCCAACGAGGATGCAAGGTAAATGTGTCTTTTTCATTATCTTTGGTATTGCTACTGTCTTCTTTGTTGACATGTGACACCTCTTCGGACAAGAAAGGCACAAAAAGCACAAGATCGACCAATGGCACCGAACATATAATACTCCAATGGTAAGGGGAGGATGCCTTTACCCAGCAATAGGTTGACAAGGGCTGGAGATGATGATGACAGTGGCGACCACCGGTGTCAAGAGTTTTCCGTCCTAGGAACCTCGGCTATAGCTTAGTTAACCACTATGATAAATCAGGAATCTAAATGAAAATATGCAAATTTTACACAAAAATAAAATTTGTATTATTAGCAGAGACGATGCCCAGCATAAACAATGAGAGATGCGTAGTATACTTTCCTTTAGTTTCGACCAATCAGCGCCTACCTAGTCTCCGCCAATCACAGGTTTCCTTGTCGTCCAATCAGAGCATCTGCCACCAACTTTTCTCTTTGGTCGCCAGAGAGGGTGGTGGATCACTTTCCGTCATAGCAGTCTCTCACCAGGAGCCCTTAAGGGGATGCTGGGCATCGTCTCTGCTAATAATACAAATTTTATTTTTGTGTATAATTTGCATATTATTAGGCATGTGACGATGCACAGCATAAACAATGAGGGATGTGTTTGTAACTCTTGGTGACCAAAGACGACGCTATGTGAGAATTGAGTTAGTTCATGAAATGAAGGACGATTTATCCAATCAAGGATTGAATACTTGGTTAATAGTTACTTTTATAATTATCCTAGGTCCAACGCTGTTCCTAATTTATATTAACCAATTGTGCGACATGGATCTGAAATCTGGCAACATTGTGACATATGCCGATGATACCGTAATACTGTTCCAAAACAGAACCTGAGAAAAACTGGAAGAAACTACCAATCATAAAATATCTAGGCCCTCTACTGTATAACCAACTTTGTGAAAAAGCTAATCTAACCAAATGTACGAAATCAGAGTTTAACTCTAACCTAAAAAATCATTTACTTACCCTTAATTATGACAAAACAGAAGAACTACTGGAAATAGAAAAATAGACACAATCTTTCTAAGAGCCTGCAACCTGATATAGAACAATGTCACAAACACACACACACACACACACACACACACACACACACACACACACACACATACACACACATATTTACTCATACATCAAATTACACTAAGTAATACAACACCAGTTACACAACATTAATTTTATACCTATCACAATCCATCTCAACTTTCTTTCTCCGCTGACCGATCTCATCTCAATTTGATCGTTTCCTAACTCCCACTATTCATTATATTTACACATACAAACACATTTAAATGTTAACAAACATAATTTGAGAAATATTATATACCTTACATCTACTCCATGAACAGATATTATACCCTGTAAATATATTTTACAAACTTTTACAAACTTTGCATATTAAGCCTGGCAACACAAATGTATTTTAAAAATTGAAGGTTATGTTAGTCTGTTCCTAGAGAAATCAACCACTACGTTAGTCTTTTTACAAGCTTGTACCTAAAGTGAAAAATGTTTGTTTGTTATGAGTTTTACTATTGTAAGCGCCATCTATGTTGTCTTTACGAAAACGTTATTGAATTGAACTAAGTATAGAACCCTGTCGACTGGAACGACATCCAGCGATACGCACAAGCAACGTCGTGCTTGTGAAAACGAGATAGATGTATATCAAAAACTGGATGTTGGAGTAAGACGCCAGATAATAAAGACGCCATTGTAATCAACGTCGGATTTTAATCAAACGAACCTTACATGGCGCTACGGATAAAAAGTGAAAAAAAAGTGTTTTGTAAAAAAAGTGTTTTCTTAAAAATATAATGTTAAAAAGAGTATTTAATGTAATAGTGGTAAAGTGGACCAAAAAGGTCAATACAATAAGTCAAGTTTAACGAAATAGATCAAGATTTTTTTTTCAGCCACCATTCGTCACACAAAGTATGGAATCCGATTCCGAAACTGAATTAGAAAATTATACGGTTGCACAATTAAGCGAAGAGTTAAAGCTACGTATATTACCGTACGCAGGAAATAAACCAGATTTAATAAAAATAATATTAAATGACAATGAAGAAAAAAAGAAATTGGGAACGATGGAAGTGCTCAAGGAAGAAAGGTGTCGAAGGATGTCACAAACAGGTGAAATACAAGTTCTACAGGAGAAACTCAACAAATTACAGTCAGGTCAGAGTACGTCAACATGTAAAAATCATGATTTTACAGAACTTTTAGAAAAATTAAATAGTAGAAACTCAAAATAAAATTGCGCAAAACTTATCACCCACATTTAAATTTTTTTCTACCAGTGATACAAGTAACGCAATACCGTTATTTGGTGGAAATAAATGGATAGCGCTTCCGAATGGGTCAGACAAGTAGAAAGAATTGCAAGTTTAGCTAATTGGTCACAAAATCTAACCTTAGTTAATGCTTCAATGCGTTCGAGAGGTCCCGCCCTAAATTGGCAAAAAGTAATAGGGGAAAATATCAATACATGGTTGGAATGGAAAGAAAGTTTTGCTGAACACTTCAAAATAAAAATAAGTTTTGCTGAATTTATTATGTATCAGTCACAAAAGACCCTAAAGGCAAATGAAACAATATGTGAATATATTTACTCAAAAAATGCAATGTTGGAGAAATCTCCAACACATGTTCCAGATACTGATCGAGTCTCGCTCATCTTGGAAGGCATCAAAGATGGATGATGGTCAACGCCGCTGGCTGTGCAATGTTGCAAGAATGATGCCGACCTAATCAACCATGCTATGGCTCTGGATGTAGTAAGGAAAGTACAACAAACAAGTTTTTATACCAATAAGCAGATGGTAAGCAACACAAACCAAGGAAATGTAAGTAACAATGATAAAACAATTGCTAAGAACAACTTTATAAAAAAGTTTAACCCATCGACTGACAGAGAGGAAGAACAAACCTGTATCAGATGCAAAAGTAAAGGGCATATATCCTATAATTGTGATTTAAAGGCATTAAATACAAAAGGCAGCGAGTCAACAAACAAAAATTTACCACAAACTTCAGTACAATCTGAAAGAGAACCATATCAAAATAACAAAAACATACAAAAGCAGATTAATTGTGTTCAAAGCATCTAGAAATTGAAAATCTATGTTCTGAAAACTTTCAACTAAAGGCTGATAATGATAAACTTAAGAGTATTATACAAAGATACACACTCCGAACACTCCGATCCGGCCCATGACCAGAAAGAGGTGCCGCCAAGCAAAGTTAGCTCTTGATTCTGTGTCTCCACCAGCCATAAACACACAGGACGATACTGATATTTATGCTACGCCTATAAGACAGCAAGAGCCTTCAAAAAAGTGGAGATGTTAATGCTAGATGATCGAATTCCTATGCAGCAGAGTAGAGTTATACCTACACCGTGTCGAAAAGAAGTTGCCAAGAAAACAGATCTGCCTCAGGACAAAAATACTAAAGTGAGAAAAGAAATAGTACAAAAAGCACAGATGAATCAAGCGACAGCAAAACAAGAAAAAAATAGCTCATCAAGACGGTCTTAAGGCGCCATACGAAGAGAACAGTCTAAATTTCATGTAGTTCTGATCACTAGAACGTTGACCTGACATGATTCTAAGTGTTAAAACATTTTTTTTAGGTTTATTCAGTTCTTTAACAAGGTGCCCCCTTTATTTGAATTCTAAACTAAATTAATAGAACGTTAAAAAAAATATTAGGAAATAACAACAAAGCAAAACATTTTTCTTCCATAAGTCTGCAAATATAAGTTTAAGAGAAAATATGTTTGATCAAAGATATTCGTATTATGAATTCGAAAGTACCGCCCTTCTTCGTTTTAGATACAACAATACTATTGTAGAGATAAATCGTTTTTTTTAGTAAACGCCTACCAATATTTAGTATTGCAGATACAACGTTTGCTATGTATAAATAATCAGGCACTTCCACAGTCTGTGGTTTATCGTGAGGTGACAACAGTCAGTGGTGTTAATAATATTTAAAATCGATTATTTTGTGTTTAAGAGACTATATAACAGTGACGGATGGGTAGTAAAAGGAATAAATATTACCGAAGTGGTAAAACAAAAAGACAGTATCGCAAAAATGCTGGGAGAATGTGGTAAGTTCCATTGTTAGGTTACTTATTTTGATATGTAAGGTATTTTTTGTTGGGAAGCTGCTAATAATAGCCTGCATTTTACTAATCTACAGTAATAATATTATAAAGAGGATGATTTTTATTTGTTTCGTGTCTTTGTGTCGATTTAAAAATTCTTTTGCCATTGAAATCCTACATTATTTCTGATGAATAAATATGAGCTATTTTAATCCAGAATTAACGCGGGTGAAACCGCGGGGTGCTGCTAGTTTACATTATTTGCCATACTCATCGTAATTTATATATTTCTAGGCAAGTGATAAACTCCAAAAAAGCAAATACGACTGAGTCGGCAAACACTAATGCACAGAGTAGTGCAAGTACAGAGACCGCAAATGATAATTCAGTCAATGTATTGTCCGATAGTACGGGGTAAGTAAACAACAGAAATTTTAATTTTGGGTTAACTCAAAACTACTCGTTTAGTTAGTTTACTACAACACTTCATCTTTCATTATCTTTTTTTATCATTTTTTTAAGTTTATTTATTGATTTTACGCAGATTTGTATATTATGTCTAAATTATCATTCATATATCAATTATGGTCTGACACGCTTATGATATTAAGCATATCAGACCATTTTTTATTCATGTTATTTATAAAGATAACGTCGTATTAAAAAACTAATGAATCACTAAAAATATTTGTTTTACCGGTTATTAAATGAAACTAATTTTATTTATATGGTTTCAGTGAGGTGAGAGATTCTGAAAAATCAGATGTCAATTTGGAGTCAAATATTGACGACCTAAGTTTTTCGGGCACAGATATAATAAATAATGTAGAATTCAATGTAGTGCCAGAAAGTACAAGGTGAGTTGGCATATTAACGATGTACACATGTTCCGATTGACTTACAATGAGGTTGCAATAAACATAAATATGTATATTATGTAAACCTACATTAATTGTAACTGTACAAAACAAAGAACATAAAGACAAATATGCTATATTTCACAAACCGTGTGTATTTTTTAATCATGTGTTGTCCAAGTAGTCGTCAAAAATCGATTTGGTGGTTTCAAATATTTTAATGAAGTTGTATAAAAGTTATTTATATAATTATGCAGCTGATCGTAATTTCAATGGTTCCAACTGCACTTATGATAACTTTGCACACTCTATTATCTACATTGTTACAGTGAAATATGCGAAGAAAAACAAGTTGGTAGACGGATTACTCATGTAACACAATTTTTTGAAAAGCTTCAAGAAATATCTGCTCACGGTCCTCTAAATTGTGGCTTAACACCAGTAAAAATTGTGTCAGAAGTTCGTGTTGGCCTTATTTCCAAACTTAAATTAAAATGCATGATGTGCAATATGACCTTCATTATAGCAACTGATAATCCCAGAGATGAAATGGATATCAACACCAGCGCAGTTGCTGGTTCTATAACCATTGGTTGTGGACATTCGCAATTGAAAGAATTAACTTGTGCTATTGGTCTCGCTCCTATGAGCGATAAATTATATACCACAAAAATGGACCTTGTAAACAAGAAATGGGAAGAAGAACTAAAGAAATCTTTGGGCGAAGCAGCTAAAGAAGAGCATGATATGGCAGTCAAAGAAGGGAGGGTCAACTCTGACGGAATTCCGGTTATTGACGTTATTGCAGATGGATGTTATGGCAAAAGATCCTACAAAAAAAACTATTCTTCGCTGTCCGGAGCCGCTGCCATTATTGGGAGAAGAACAAATAAAATATTATTTTTAGGAATCAAAAATAAATATTGCCATTTTTGTGCGGTGTCACAAAGTAAAGGAGTAGAGACGAAAGATCATGTTTGTTACAAAAATTATACAGGTATGTTAAGAAATAAAATAAAAAAGCTTTTAGTTCCTTAACATCCGAATTTCAAACAGAGTATTTACATTTGTGTTAGTTAATTTGTTTAAGATTTACTTTTATTAAATTATTGGTTAGTTGAGTTGTGTCTTTCATGGTGTTAGGTCCGCTTGTGGCGGGAAAAGCCTCCTCCAATTTTCCTTCTGATTGTAGCTGTCCAATCTCAGTGGTTATAGCAATTCTTGAGAGTAATATTTCAGGCATTTTTTAAATTATTTGTTTATATAAGGATTTGTTCGGAGACATGTATCATATTTGTTTTATGTAACTTTTTTAATAACTGAGAATAGGTTTACTTATTTCTTTGTTGATTTCTATTTTTAGTTCCTCTTCTCTACAGGTATGTTAGGTATCATTAATTGTTGTATAAAATGTACTCATTTATAGTTTTTAGATATGTACATACATAAATTTTCTTATTATACTAATTGGACGTTCATTTCATAACATTCTTAACCTGTTTTATCTTACTGCCACCGTAGGAGGTCTCTCATTTCTCTTTTTATGACAATAATATTATGGGTTTTGTATTATTGTTTATAATTATTTTCAGGTCCATCTACTGGAATGGAGTCAGAAATATTAGTGGAGGGTTTTAAAAGGAGCTTAGAGATGCATAACTTAATCTATGGAAGATTAATCTCAGATGGCGACGCAAACACCTACTCAAAAATACTCCAAGCGAGACCATATGACAACTTCACGGTTGAGAAAGTGGAATGCCGAAACCATCTGCTCAGAAATTTTTGTAACAAATTAGTGGCTATCACCACAGACACAAAATTTCCAATAAAATTTAGAAATTATATTACGAAAAAAAGGATTTTGTCTATGAGAAAAGTGGTTGTTCAAGCAATAAAAACCAACAAAGAAACTGGAAACGTATCAAGTCTCCATCAAGACATCACAAATGCTGCCGAACATGCGTTTGGTCGACACAGCAAATGCAAAAACTATTATTGTTTAAAAAATGAAGACGACAAAAATATTGATGTAGACTTGTTTTCCAACAGCATTTGGCTTCGAATAAAATTAATAATTGGTCAACTGGCAGCCCATTCTCGAAGCCTTATCAAGGACGTAGACAGTAATTCTGTGGAGAGATATCATAGTATCGTAGCCAAATTTGTTGGTGGCAAAAGAATAAACTTCAGCCAAAAATATCAATATAAGCTGCGTTGCAATTCTGCCGCAATTTCGTTCAACACCCGAAAACCGTTATCAGTTCTTCATAAATCAATCGTAGGTCGAAGTCCACGAAATAATATAAGCAAATATGAAGAATGGAAAGCCAAAAAATTAAAGTCTGCCAAAAGGCACATAAAGAAAAAGATAAATTTTGAAAAATATGATTCCAGAAATTATGGAGAAGACTGTAGTAGACCAGATATAGATGAAGACATGATGTTAAAGTCAAAAGAAGCGTTTTTGCAAAATTTGCAAAGAGTCTCGAAGAAAGAGAAAGAATAGCTCGGGAAACTGTTCTACAAAGTGGATCTAGCGAGTGGCTGGAATTACGTCGTAATATATTAACTGCGTCTAATTTTGGGCGCGTTATAAAAAGACGATTAGACACAAGATGTCAAAATATTGTTAAGGATATTTTGTACAAAAGGTCCATCGAACATGTTCCATCAATTAAACACGGAAAAGATAGTGAAAGGTTGGCACTGGAGCAATTATCGGCACAAGAAGATGTTAAAATATTACCATGTGGATTGTACATTGATCCAGATGTTCCATATTTTGGAGCATCACCGGATGGAATAACCGACGAAGGAATTTTAGTGGAAATAAAATGCCCTAAAACTTCGTTTAATTTCGGTTTAGAGGCAGCGGTCGATAATAAAAAGATAAAATTTTATAAAAAAGATTGCGATGTAAATCTTAAAATAAACCAAGAACATCAATGGTACTATCAAGTGCAAGGACAGCTACATGTCACAAGAAAAAAGAGATGCCTTTTTGCAATTTGGTCAGGCGAAAATTTTCCAGTTAAAACGGAAATCATTGAAAGAGATGACCTGTTTTGGTCCAAAAAAATGGAAAAAAAACTAAAAGATTTTTATTTAGATTGCTTACTTCCGGAGCTAATAGATCCTAGGTTCCCAAGAAAAATGCCTATTAGGGACCCAAAATATATAACAGACGCAATCAAGGCGAAAAATGAAAAACAGGAAAAAAAACGAAAAGCAGAGCCAATTGTTTAAGAAGCTAAGAAAACAAAATTATAAAAATGTACGACGTAATAACTTGTTCATTTAATAAATTGCCCACGTGATGTAGTTTTTTTATTTATTTATCATTCAGTTATTTGTGGCTATGAATTAACATTGTAACAAGTAAGAATTCAAATCGTTTTTTTTTTCAATTACATCCATAATAATATAAATTCGCATTATTTTTACCTCTCATTTATTTAAAATAAATTTAAAAATAATTTTACAAAGTATGTTTTTTTGTGATTATGTGGAAATTTTCATAGGAATTTACATTATTTTCTTTTTTCCTATTCCTTTGCAAAACTTATAATAATCTATACTAATAATATAAAGAAAATGTTTTTAACGAATTCATGTCTATTCCAACAAATAAACATACTTTAGAAGTAAATGGTGTGCTCTCTGTTTTTCACTACTCTGCAATCGAGCTAGCGCCACAGATTAGTTAAAGGTTACTACGACTAGCGCACTCGTACGAGCTAACGCACGATATTTTCGATAGATGGCGCGTGTGTCGCCGCGAAACGCTCAAACGTCATTCGCTTCGTATCCCCCCTTAAGCCTGGAAGTATGACAAACTATAAAATAGATAATTGTGGAAAAAACTAGAAGCGAATTCTTATTCTAGGAGATGAGCAAGCTCAGCATGTCCGACAAACATTGCAGAAGTTACTGGGAAATGGATATGAAGTAAAAAGTCAGTGGAAACCAGGAGCGCGTCTACATGATATTATAGCATCTACTCTATCCCAGACTAATACATTTACAAATAATGATTGTATTATTCTCCTAACTGGATTGAATGACGGGATTCCGTATGAGTTTCAGACCAGTTTGCATTCGTGGTTGAAATTATTATCTCACACCAACGTAATAATACCTGAAGTTCTGTACAATAAACAACTAAGAGAACAAAAACTCAATTACAAACTGGAACTCATATGCAACCAATACACCCATGTAACGTACATAGATATGTTGTATAGCATTTATAGGCCAACTAGATATAATTTTTGTGTCAATATATGTAGGAGTGTGCTTAAAGAAATTCTTGGTATCTCATACAAGAATGATATGTGTAAATATGTAAATACAAGCAAAAAGAACTCATTGGTACAAAAATCAAGCACTGCTAATGTGCTCATACAAACTGATAATAGTAATCAAAAGGACTATGCTCTCAATGTAAACAAAGGTACGCAAACGGATGACGGACTATACATTAAGGATACTAACGAAGCGACCACATCTAATAATCTTTTTCGTCCGTAAGCATATTAGAATTTTGCACCAAAACATAGACGGTCTTTTTAGTAAATCGGGACTGTTAGTAACGAAATTAGAAACTATACAAAAAGTTAAGTGCGAGGTTGATGTCTTATGTATAACAGAACACAACATGGTTGACAATGATATTGGTCTACTTAAAATACCGAATTTTAATATCGGGTCTTCATGCTGTAGGAGAACCCGTCACGATGGATCTTGCATATTAGTGCGTAATACACAAAAATATAAATCAATTCCAAGTTTAAAGGAACACTGTGTAGAAGGAATAGTAGAATGCTCGGGTGTAGAATTAGTTGAACACAATATTATAATACTGTGTGTATATAGATCGCCCAAAAAGATACGTAGCTATTTTAGAATATTCTTTCAAAACTTGGATGCGTTACTTAAAAATGTGAGCTTGAGAAAAAAGAGAGTTGTACTGTGTGGTGATTTCAACATTTACACTCTGTGTGAAAACACAGAGTGTAAATGTGGCCACTGAATTTAAAGAAATAGTTAGCAACTATAATTTAAAACTTTCAATTAATGAAGCAACAAGGTTCGCGAGTGGTAAATGCCTGGATAACATATTGTATAATGTTAAAGGTAGTAAATGAGAAGTGATTGAACTCGCTTTATCTGACCATGCAGCACAAATCTTGACTTGCCCAGTTAAACCGTACTTGACATAAAATTATTATTATATTACAAGACGCGATTACTCTCAAACAAATATTGACAAATTTGATGAATGCTTGAAATCACTTAGTTTTATTGAAGTGACCGAAAAAACTAACCCCAATGACGCTTTCAACAGTTTTTACGAGTTATTTTTGCTATTTTATCATCTTTGTTTTCCTAAATATATGATCAGAGTTTCTACAACTCAAAGGCCAAAATGGCTAACAAGGGGAATAAAAAAATGCTGTAAGCGTAAAAGAGTGCTCCTTTGGAAATACCGTAAACATAGAACCCAAGAAAATAAGACAAATTTCAAATAGCTTTCATCAAGATTAAAACGGATAATAAATGTTACACAGAAGGCACAAACAGCTCAATATATAAAACAATCAACTAATAAAAGTAAAGCTATGTGGGAAGTTATAAATGGAAAACACAGCGTGAACTTAAGAGATAACATTGAACTCATAGTCGATAATAGGAAAATTAATGACCCATTAGAGGTTGCCAATTTATTCAATAAATTATTTTGTCTATCAAAACTCAGTAATAGTTAATAGTAATCAGTCGATGAATTATGAATATTGTAACGTTGATTCACTATTTATGCCACCGCATGTATGTATGTTGTTCTATAAATCAAGCTATTCATCGATTCATGACAATAGTATTTTCTGGCTTGGACAATAAGATACCGGTTTGCGCATTATATATGGACTTAACTAAAGCTTTTGATTTCGTAGACCATAATAAACTATTAAATAAGCTGCAATTATATGGTATCAGGAGAAATGTGTACAAATTAATTAAATCATATCTTACCAACAGACAACAATGCACACAAATATGCAGAATGCCCTAATATGAAGAAAGAAGTAACATTTACTTCCGACCTCAAAGTTGTTGAATGTGGTGTACCTCAGGGCAGCGTCCTTGGCCCGCTGTTATTCATTATCTATATCAATGACTTTCCAAAGGTAACGCAGCACCCTACTATATTGTTTGCAGATGACAGTACTGTTCTGTTTACAGGTAGGAACAAAGATAACCTTCAAACAGAAATCAACCATACCCTGAATAACATACATAGCTGGGCATTAACTCGTTAATCCGTTAATCGTTAATTAACGAAGTTAACATTTTGATTAACGGATTAACTTTTAAGTTAACTTTTAAAAATGTTAACGGACACGTTAACTTCCGTTAATCCTTCGTTAGTTATGCAGAAGTCCGTTAATCGTTAATCCAATGCCTAATAATAGTTACCTTACCGCACGGCACCGACAAGTGCCGGTTGGTGCGTGCCGCGCGTGAAACAAAAACAAAACTAGATATATTTTGTGCGTGCGTGCGAGTGAGAAAAAAAACTGCGAAGAGATTCGTTTCGTTTGTAACTTTGATAATTAAATTATTTCATTACTTAGCGTCAGTGCTTAGAGTGACGAGTGTTTTGTTTGTTTATTGTTATTATAATATAAAGAAGAGTGCAGTGTAATGTTTATGTTTAATTAATACAAAACCATACCTATCATGAATGTTGGAAGACGTGGAATCGGATCGGATTCCAGCGGTCCTGATGAGAATCGTATGACTGCAGTAGAGTGGATGCAGTAAAAAAGTGCATGGAAAAAAAGGTAGAAGATGGCTTACGATAAGAAGCAGCGGAAAATTCGAAGGACAGAGATAGTAGACGTTGTCACCCGGGAAACAGAAACATCTTGTCCGGGTGACAACACACTGTTATAAGAAATTACTAACTTAGTTTTGTATGTATTAATATAGTGAACTAGATGTAAGTATTTTTGAACCCAATAAACGTTTTTTGTGTTGTATTGTATAGTTTAAGTGGCGGAGGGAGCACTGCGAGTAACAACGATGATGACGAGGAAGACTTTTTCAATTCTGTTACTCAGTCTATAGACAAACCAAAGAGCTCCAACTCTTTAAAGAGAGCGCAGTCTCGTTAAAGTGTGGCTGGACATGAAATCAGAAGACTCGTTCAACGATGCTGCATTCCTCGGGGAACAGATACCCTCAAGTGCTGCAGTTGAACGTCTTTTTTCCACATGTAAAGACATTTTAACACCAAAACGAGCCTCGCTTTCAGACGAGAACTTCAACATGTGAATGGTCATGAAAATGAATGTTAAATTACACAAGTCTTTGTTTTGTTCCTAATCTGTTAACTTCCGGAACCTAAACCAACAGGTTTTATAAGTTCACTAACGCAACGATATAAAGATGCAATTTTACACAATATTAACGAATTAACGATTAACGTTAACTTGCGTTAATTCTTCCGAAATGTAACGCTTTAACGTTTAACGAAGCTAACTCTTTTTGTAGCGGATTAACGATTAACGAAGTTAACTATTTGATTAACGGTGCCCAGCTATGATAACATAGTACAATGGTTAAACCTGCATAATTTAAAAATAAATTTGACTAAAACATACATCATGACATTTTATAATCGAATTAATGCACTACCAAATCTTGATATTAATTATTCTGGACAGGTAATCAAACACATTGAGACCACAACATGTTTAGGCTTAAACATCGACTGTCGCTTAAATTGGCAAGATCATATAAAAAATCTTATTGTGAAGCTACGTCGATGTTCATATGCTCTTTATATGCTATCTAAAATAGCAAATAAGGAAACGCTACTTACAGCATACAATGCCAATGTTTCCTCTCTAATTAGGTATGGTATAATATTTTGGGGCAATTGTTCTAATATCGATTCAGTGCTCGTAGCTCAAAAGAAATGTATTCGTGCAATTTCCAATCTACGTCAGCGTGACAGTTGCAGAACGATGTTCAAAAATTTGAGTATTCTGACTGTACCATGTATGTATATTTTTGAATGCATTATGTTTGTCAGGAACAACAAAGAGTTTTACAAATAGAGACGTTACACCCATTAAAAATCGCCCTAGCGCGTGGCGAAATTATGCTATAGCTATTCAGGTAGTATGTATACGCAGCGTTGTTTACATCATTCAGGAAAGTAAAAGTGGTCAGAGATATATAAAGCCCCGTTGTGATAAAGAGATAAACGTATGTTTACAGCTACGTCAGCCGTCAATCGTGAATTCGCTATTTGTCTCTTTCGTGGAGATGGCTAAGTGGCAACGCGTCACTGGTTGATTTATAGTAATATTAAATGTTTGTATTTTCATTTTAAAAGGATAAACAATAATTACAAATGAAACGACACATCCTTCTTGCTTTTGGCACTCGTCCCAGTGTAATTATTGCACTTTCTAAACACATACGATGGCATTGTGAATATTTTTTACTGATAAAAAGTCGCGCCGTCAACGTGCGTCGTCGCGCGTTGCTTCGAGGCGACTGAGCCGAATCATGCTACCGTGCTACGTAGCCTGATTTGAGTTGGCTACACAGAACGGGGTATAAACGCATCTACCTCAGTTTATATAGAATATCATTGAGGAACAATCCGAATTTGTTCAAAAAAGTTGCAAGCGAAAGACATTGTTATAAAGTAACACTCCAAAAAAACATAACAGGAATGTGTAATAAAAGCGTTATAATAATGGCCCCTCGTATATATAATCACTTGCCTAGAAGTCTGATGGAAATACAAGTTGATTGCATTTTTAAAAGAAAAGTAAAAAAACATGCCACTTGACAAATCTTATTATGGCGTGAAAAATTATTTAGAAGACAAATTTGATAACTGTAAATAGTTTGTAAACTAGTCTAAAGGCAAGCGGTTAATATTGTTAATATTTTTAATTGATATTATGAAATTTGTTTTGTTTCTTTGTTGTGATTTGACACTATAAATTTAATATGATATGAGTATAATAACATTTACTAAGCACTTGACTCTTTCCCTGAAAGTCTGACCGTGAATATAAAGCTTAAAAACATCTGTTATTGACATGTTTACATTCTCTTCTCTATGACATATTATTTAGTTTGTTTTTGTTTTGTAATGATTTTAGATGAATTTGTTGTTAGTTTATGAGTTTTTATGTCAAATAGTGGGTGGTCAGTGTTTTATCCAACGTTTTAATTGTAATTATGTAAGTCGTGTCTATATTTGATACTTATGTAAGTTTTGCTTGCCGTGAGGCTAAATATGTATGTACCTTCCATTTAGCATTCCATCTGCTGTTATTTTACAATTTGTGCATATTCGCAAAATAAATGATTTGATTTGATTTCAAAATGAATCACATAGTGAAATTGATGTACCTTCTGTGACTTTGATTCCAGTAACTTTAAAAGAGGATATCAAGGCAGACGCTTTAGCTGACTCGGGGTCTGTCATCACAATGGTTGATAAGAAGCTTCTACCACCAGATATAGAAGTTTACCCATGGCAAAAAGGTGCATACAAGGTTGCAGGTAACATTCTGACACCAATTGGATGGTTCACAGGAAGAATACAGGTGGGAAAAATTGATTATAAGTATCATGCCACAAATCGCTATTTGTGTAGACCTGCCTGTTGACATTATTTTAGGAAAAGATTGGCAGTTTGCTGTCTATGCCAGAATCATACATGAGCCTGATGGAAAAATTTGTATTATAACGCCTACACACACAGAATGTTTTCCACACACATTATCCAGTCAAAATTCAATTGCATGTTGCATGGAGATTAAAAATAAAGTAGAAATATCAGATGAAGATTGTCAAGAAATAATGAAAGTAGTTGATTCACACACAGATGTATTAAAAAATAATGAAATGACATAGAAGTCCCGGATATAGAGTTAAAAATAGATTTGACACATAATAAGCCAATTAAATGTAAGCCTTACAGATTACCGGAACCGGAAAGGAAATTTTTGAAAGAAACAGTCGAACAATGGATACAACAAGGAGTTTGCAGACAGTCAGACTCACCATATGCTGCTCCGATGTTTGTAGTTGAACAGAAGCAACATTCTATGACCCCATATAGACCAGTAGTAGATTACTCGAAGACCATAAATCCCATAACAAAAGTTGATGTCCAGCCCATAGAACGAATGGAAGATATTGTGAGTAAAATATCAGAATTTCTATATAAATTTAAAATTGATATTTATCATGCTTATCATAACATTAAAATCAGAGAAGAAGACATTTACAAAACTGCAGTAATTACACAAGATTACCATGTAGAATACATGAGAGTTATGTTTGGTTTGGTTGGAGGACCAGCAATCATGTCTAAAGTTAATGCAACATATGAAAATTTATATGATGATGGGATAAGGTTATACTTTGATGATATAACTGGAGAAGCAAATTCTATCAAAGCTTTGAAGGATATTTTGCATAGAGTATTAACCGCCACAAGAGAAAAGAATTTAAAACTCAATAAAGACAAATGTATATTCATAACAAATGAATTACCATTATTTGGACGAATAATAGGATATCAAGAACAAAGACCAGATCCCAACAGTACAATGGCAGTACAAAGATATACAACATTAAATACCATTACTGAAGTAAGATCATTTTTGGGATTCACAAATGTTTTTAGAAAGTACATACAAAATTACGCAATCATCACAAAACCATTAAATGATATACTCAAGAAAAATCATACAGAAAATAAAACTATTGAGAAGAAAAAAGCAAATAAAAATAAAAAGATACAACTTACAGAAGAGCAACAGCAAGCCTTTGAAAACTTAAAAAACTGTGTAACTAATGCACCAATTTTAGCTTATTTTCAGCAAGGTGCCGAGACGGTTGTAGAAACTGATAGTAGCTACCTTGGAATAGCCGCATGTTTACCTACTTCAAATACAAAATGGAAAAAAGAAAGTCATCAAATATGCCAGCCAATGTTTAAAGGATGCTGAAACAAGATACCACATTAATGAACTTGAGGTAACAGCAGTACATTGGGCAATCGTGAGTAGATTCAGAATATATTTATTGTAAATATAACAGACAGTTATTCAACAGCATATATTATAAACAGATCAAAATTAAATAGAAAGTTTGCTAGATATGTCATTGATTTAGCATCATTTGATTTTACGCCTGTACACAGACCAGGTAAACAGAATGTTATTGCAGATCATTTGTCATGATACCCATTACAAGATATATGTATGGCAATAATTGCAACTAGCAACGATGAAAAATTAAAATTAGCACAACAGTCTGATAATTTCATCAAAGTGATATGTTCCAAATTGAGTTCCCATGAGAACACACATCGTATACAACAGATCAAAAAGTCATTTAAGATTGAAAATGGCATATTACTTCACATAAATGAAGCAGAACTATTTTATAAAGAAAAAATTGTAGTTCCACAGAGTCTCAGGTCAACAATTATGAAAATAGCACACGATGAAAGTGGTCATCTTGAATACAGAACAATTATGGAGAGAGTCAAGCAGAAATATTGGTGGAAGACGATGAGAAAAAACATTAAAGCGTACACAAAGGCATGCATCACCTGTGCAGCAACGAACAGACACACCAAACTTGCATATGATGTACCTAATGGAAACCATAGAAAATGATATAATGTTCCGTTATGGATCACCATTGACATACATATCAGATAAAGCACCATGTTTCATGAGCCATAGTACACAAAAGTTTTTCAATAAGTATGGCATAGAGCATTTACCGACCACTCCATACACACCACAAAGTAATGGACTCGTAGAAAGGGCAAATGCTACAATTGTCACAGTACTGACAAAAATGGTATTCGAAAATGAGAAAGACTGGGATAAATTGTTACCCATGGCAACGCTATGCATAAATACAGCTAAACAACATACTACCGGATATTCACCATTTTATTTATTACATGGTTTTCACCCAAGAATATCTCCAAATGAGCACCAAATGGCACAATTATACCAGAAATGGAACGTGATAATCAACTAGATTATCTTTCAGAAGCAAGAAACACTGCGTTACAAAATACAGCCACAGCAAATTCGAAAAATAAAGCAAGATTTGACTTGCAAAGGAATGACCATGATTTTCAAATAAATGATTATGTAATGTATGAATGGCCACAAGCCACAGACACCAAATTGACACCCAAGTTCAAAGGGCCATATCAGATAATCAAGAAAATTGGATCAATATGCTACAAAATAAAGAATGTTCATCAGCCTACCAAGAAGAAAATTGTACATGTTATGTTCCTGAAACCATTAATCCCTCCCCCTAATCTAGATTCTATTTCAGATCTTTCAGGTAATAACAATCATATGGATACAAATAGTACAAATCCACATACCCATGATGATGACAACGACACATGATGACAACAATACCAATGATGATGAAGGCAGGATCCAATTTGTGACCAGAGGAGGTCACATCGCATTACAAAGAAACCAAGAAGATATA
The DNA here is from genome assembly GCA_927399415.1 of Macaria notata. Lineage (NCBI taxonomy): Eukaryota > Metazoa > Arthropoda > Insecta > Lepidoptera > Geometridae > Macaria > Macaria notata. Next base: position 863,337 of record OV656742.1, read on the forward strand.
ATATATAAAGTTAGACTAGTATGTACTGTATATGAAGAAACACATTTATAGTTATGTATGTACATATGTGAATAGTTTTCTTGTGAAGCAATAGTGAAAGTGACTTTATCTACAATAAGAAGTGTAAATTTAAGATTTATATAGTACCTACCTATATTATGAGATTTATAATGTTTAAGATATGTATTAACTAACTATGTATGTGTATATTTGTAAATAGATAGTAAACTGAGATTAAATCAATTTGTAGATCATTGCAATACTTTAGTTTGCAATACTTTAAGTGAGTAGAAAGTGTTTAAGTTTCAGTTAGTTAATAGTAATTTTATAAAAGATAAAGATAAAGAATCTTTATTGATAATGTAAAATTGTAACATACATAGGTATAAGTACTAATATCACAGAATATGCTACACAAATTACAATATCTCGTCAAATTGAATTTATAACATTAGGCTTTTATAAAATTTTAGAAGTTACATATGTCTAGTTTTATTAATAAAACAATGAAAATTTTTGTTATTAAAATCATGTCATAAAGTTCGAATAGATATAATTGTATAAAATTTTCTGCATTTTCACACATAAAGTAGGTATAATGTAAGAATTAGTAGGGTAAAGAAATAGCTTATTTGAAAATGAAGTAGTTTGTAATGTTTTTTATTTTGTAAACCTATGTTTGTACTAGTAGTAATAGCCAATCCATAGTATCAAAGTAAATAAATTGTAAATTAAACATTAAAATACTTTCAAGTTTGTACATAAGTAAGTAGAATATGTAAGCAATATATTTTAGTAACTTTAGATGTAAAGAAATGTTTAAAAAAAATGTAATGTTGTTTATGAATAGAATAAGTAAATTCATAACAAGTTGCTTTTTACATTTAAAATAATTGTAAAATAAATTTAGTTTTTTTTGTTGTAAATTTAGTTAAAGGTTTAGTTATGTTAAATAGGGATGTAACAAGTTAGAATGTATATTTAAGTTTTGTTTTGTTTAATTTATAAGTTTATGAGTTATCATAATTTAAGATTTGTTTAAGCATGTAAGGGAGATCAGAATGAAAGAGTTGAAAATAATATTGTATAACACGAGTATGAAAGATTAAAGAAATACCAAGTTAAAAGAAGAGCATGTAAGGATGTAAAATTTAAAACAAATTACGAATTTATTTGTAAATTTCAAGGGCATGTAAGCGCCATCTATGTTGTCTTTACGAAAACGTTATTGAATTGAACTAAGTATAGAACCCTGTCGACTGGAACGACATCCAGCGATACGCACAAGCAACGTCGTGCTTGTGAAAACGAGATATATGTATATCAAAAACTGTATGTTAGAGTAAGACGCAAGATAATAAAGACGCCATTGAAATCAACGTCGGATTTTTATCAAACGAACCTTACACTATTTGGACGTAGTTTCTGAAAAACGTTCCAATCCACATGGGTTAAGTTTTTGGGAAATCGCGTTTAAAGTTCAATCCGATATTACTCAGCGAAAACATGTAATTTTCTAGTATTGAACTTTTATTATCGAAACATATCGTAACACACTTTAATTTAATGTTTGCTTTAATTTTACAACCTAGGTAGATTTTTTGATAAAACTAAATTAATTTCTTTGGAACGTTTTTGAGAAATTGCTAAACACATGGCATAGTAAAAAAATATGATTTACAAAAACGTTCCAATGCACATTTAATATGCTAAAATACTAATTAAACCACACTCTAATCAGATATATGCAATATTTCTTTATTAAAATAATTCTTTGTTAAAATTACACAAAAGTTAGTCTTTACATATCTTGGTTATGCTGGTCGTCTTCTAACTCAAAGAGTCCCGCCCCAAACCCTTCAATATCATCACCTTTAGAACCTGCCCCAATTCAAAGAACCGGGATTTTCGGGATTTCGCAAAACAGTACCGGGATTTCCTGGGATTTACGGTACCGACAACTTTTTTTTTTGTGGCCTCAAAAATGTTTTTTATGTGGAAATGGAGATGGATTGATTATGAAGCACAGTAGCACACTCCCCTGAATGTAATCGATATAAGACCGATAGGCTGGCCAGCTTGCGGCGATGATCCAACCAAGCCCTAGAGGTTTGCTTTGGCCACAGTGCTCCTACATATTTTTAGCTTGCCTCTCAACTCTTACTGACTGTGTCTGCACGCTGCAGCCACCACCAACCAGCCAGGCAAGGCTGGCGGTCGCAATGTGTAGACAACGTTATATATGACCAAACTTAAACTTGTGTATTATATAATGCGTGCTGAGCAATTATAATAGCTGGAAGTACTGACGTAGATGATTCCGAGCTATTACGTAGCCAATTGAGCCTTGAATTCAATATAAGAGCTAAAACTATGGAAAGAAGTCAGAATTATTCTGAGAAGATCTAGACGGTCAGCTGTCGATATGGTTACATTTCAGAAGGTAGGAGGCCAGCTGACAAGGTCTGTTTTAGGTTAAAATAGACGATTCTGGGTCTTATAAGCTGCATTGAACTTGGATAAAACCAGATTGGTTTATATGTCCCGGCAAGAACGGCAACATGGGCAAGCAAAGAACACTTCTCCGCAATTTCCGTCCAAACTGCTGTCCACAGTCTGAATTTACCCACCTTAAGAGGGATTGGGTACACCCTCTTGCGGTGTGAGCGATGCCCAGAGACATCAGGGCATTGACTCCTCAGAAAACTTTTATCCCTGCTAGGGGGTGTGGTATACCCCACGTCCCACACTCCAGGGCATTCCAGCGAGACGGATTCCGAGCCTGATCAGCTCAACATGTCGACCTGTCCACCTCAAGTAAGCGGTAAGATTTACCAACAGCTCCTCGGTGTTCTTTTGCAACATCACCGAACGGAGCTCTATAATGCCATACCCTGTCATGTCATCTTGTAGATGTAGAAAGAAACGCCAAGAATTACTAATATTTCTATGGAATCGCTCCACATGTGTATGGTGTACGCTAGAAAATCGCCAGTTGGACCATGTTATCAATCACTGAGAAGGTTATTTGATTTCTAGGTACGCCAGGAGCCCCTAGCTCTTGCATGTCTCAAACGTGCAGCACACACACACTTTAGCAGCGTCGACACGACTACCTTTTTGAACACGGCTGCACGTTAGCAAGCTACCAAGAATTCAGCACTATACCAGTTTCATTACATCAAAAGTTGGAAAGCGACTGGTGTTCTAAAAAATAATGTTAAATTGTTTAATTGTAGGACCCTGTTTCCGCGCACTTTTATGGTTATCCTTTACCTTTAATGTAAGTTTGTTGGCTTAGCTTACGGTGAAAGTTAACGAAATACTCCCTAAAAAGGCAACTTTATTGCTGGAAATACTGTAATATTGTCAATAAATAGCTCAGAATACCTGTACTGCATTATATTATGCTTACAAAAGGACTATACCCAGAAAAACGTCTGTTTTGAAAAAAAAGTCAGTTCCGAAAATCCCGAAAGTACATACCGAAAAATGATTTTGCATTTCCCGGTTCTAGGCCAGCACCGGAATTCCCGGGATTTTCAGTACCAGGATTTTCCGTATAGGTACCCTATTTCATATTCTTCAAATTATTATAGAAAGAGAGACAATCCTCAGGGATAAGGTGAAACATTGACTTTAAATCATTTAATTTCACATTATTTATAGGTTTTCCTTGTGGCCAAAGCGGAAAAAGGAGCTCTGTGCTTATAGGAAGTATGTCCCCTTTTACTTTTCGACTTATATTCAGTTCTTGATAGTCGTCAAGTTCAGTTTTCATGAAAACGGAATATAAGCTCTCCTTTTTTAGTAGAATGTTTATGTTTTCAGCCAGTTCACTTAATCCTTATCAACAAAAGTCTTTCGATTTGTAATGATTTTTTCTAAATTTTCTGTGCTCAAAAAGTCTTCTTTAACCATCTTAATTGTAACAAGAGGGATCTTTTTTTGGCATGACCTTGACAAATTAGCAGTCGTACGTAGCGGCAAGACAATATGTGTTGCCAGCATTACCGAACAGACCATTTTAAAATTCGTTAAATTCGAATTGTTTTCAATTTGTAGAAAAAATAAATTATGACTAAAACAGTCTATTTATAAAACAGTCCCAGCAGCTCATAACGTTTAATAGAAACGAGTTAACTACTTATTGGACTAATGTTAAAAAAACTTAAAGGATCCAGGTTTCTTGGAACGTTAAAGAGATTATGTGCCATGTCCTGTGTTGGTTTAAATTTATTAAATGAAAAACGTTCCAAGTGGCTTGGAACATTTCAGCTTAATGTGATATTCTCCCAATCGGAGTATTATTACTTCACTAAAACGTTTCAAGTTAAAAGAATATAAAAAAAAAAACAATCCCAAGAGCTCGGAACGTTTTCTAGAAACGAGTTAACTTAATTATTGAACTAATTAAAAAAAAAATAGGAGTCAGGTTGTTTGGAACGATTTAGAGAAAGTGATATCTCCTGTATTGGCTCATATTTAATAAATTATAAACGATCCAAGTGGCTTGAAACGTTTTAGATAATAAGTCATATGCCTCCAATAGGAGATTTTTATTTAATTAAAACGTCCCAAGTGGTTTGGATCATTTTAGTGATTTTAATTTTGAGTGTTTTAGTAATGTAAATAAATAAGGGAAAACGTTTCAAGATACTTGGGCTGTTTTTGCTTTATAAATATTTGCGCGTTTCATACATGTGGGTTGGGCTACTATGTCTTGATTTCACATTTAGAATGAGTATAGGGTTGCCATATTTTACGAGGTGGTAAATATGAATGACATGAGAATATTGGCATACTTAACTCAATTTTGACTGGTTTGTGGGTTGGAACGTTTTTCAGAAACTACGTCCATTTAATAAAAGGTCGCAGAAGGATACATTGTGACGCAACACAAGCCCATCTATGGAACTTAGCGCGGAACAATGGAAAATACTAGATACTGTAGGTATAGTCCTAACCCCCATTTTATAGTTAAATTTCAAATGTTTACAATTAGGTACTATAACTGCATCTTTGGAAAAAAGGTCATATTATATTTTATTCAAATGTATTGTACCTAGATGTAATATTATTTAGCACAATAAAAGATTTTGTATTTTAGATATGTGTAGGTACATAAATCAAATTGGAATGGACTCACCAAATCACTTCCATTTCACCCAGATACTTGAGCCTTCCGACGTTGAAGAAGAGTCCAACTATCTTGTATATATGAAGACCACGGCCGCTCAGTACCGCGCCGCTGCCATTTAGCACGAGCTGTCGCTGCATCAGTGAGCCTGTGCAAAGTAGCACGCAGGCTGTGCGCTTGCTGCCGAAATCTTGATTTGCTGAAGACGACATGATACGATCTTCGCCGACCCGATTATCGATGAGCCACCGGGCACCGCGAAAACCCGTATGCTATGTGCAGATAGCACTTATTCACGCACTATGACAGTATCAGGTTTCCCGAAAAAAACCGTTGGAATAAATTAAATATTTCAGAAAAGCACTAAATCACTCACTATCACAATCCATTAGGTTTTCTGAAAAACCGTTGTATTTGTTACAACACAAAAATGCACTTAACACGCACGAAATAGTCCATGAGGTTTTTACGAAAAACCGTTAGAATTAAATATTTCAGCATAGCACTAAATCACACGCTTTAATAGTCCATTGGGTTTTTGAAAAAAACTCTCAAAGACGCACTCAAAGAGTCCATGCGGTTTTTAGAAAACGCTGTTATATTTGAAATTCAAAAATATTGCGGAATAACACTTCATCGCACACTAAAAATCACTATGCTCGGTCTTTCCGAAAGACCTCTAGAAAGATTGTTCGGATAACAACCGATAAAGATTCTTTAAAACTTGAAAATTATAAAGAAATTGCTCGAAACACGTTAATTCAAAAACGTGCGTTCAGTTTGAGAAGTCACGACGCTATGACGGAAAGTGATCCACCACCCTCTCTTACGAGTACTGGCGACCAAAGAGAAAAGTTGGTGACAGATGCTCTGATTGGACGACAAGGAAACCTGTGATTGGCGGAGACTAGGTACCGCGCTGGTTGGTCGAAACCATAGACTAAGTATACTCAAGATACTTAGTCTGTGGTCGAAACAAAAGGGAAGTATACTACCTCAGAGTACTTTTTTATATACGGAAATAGAGACGTCACTTTACTGTCAGAACTGGTCGTAGAACAGTGGCGCTCACTGTATTTGCCGAACGGAACTAAAGTCCATGCTATACATACATACCTACGTATATAGCTATACAATTTACTATACCTATAATCTACCTATATTGGGTATCTATCTATAGCTACGAGCTTGCTTTCTATAAAAGGAAATGGATGCAATAAAACCATTTAACATAAAAACAATTTAAGTTTATTATTTTATCACAAAACATCCAATGGTGCTATTTGCAGATGACAGCACAGTTATTTTTGTTAGAGACAAAAATATACCGGTCCCCAGAACCAGAAATCAATATGACTTTACATAATACAATGGTTGACTTGCAATAATCTGGCAATCGCAACCTGCAACACAGCACCTCTTGTACGACATGTTCACTACATACGGAATTAAAAACTATGAACTAATTAATGGAGTCCTGTCTCACAAAAGAACACTGGAGTCCTATCTCAAAACACTGGAGTCCTGTCTCAATGTACACAAACCATTTCAAGCGCGAGATCACTAGTTTGGAGGAGAAAACTCAGCTCAACAAACTTAGGGACAAAAGCACTGAAAAGAGCTCAACAATACAGAAAAATAAGACGAACACGGCCGACCGCCATGGAGGTTAATTTTTCTGTAATTTAATTTAATTATTGTGAAATTGACAACTGACGTTTGACAAGTTAAAATATGTAGAATCTTACTAAAGCGCCATCTGAAAGTGCCGACCGATACTAAATTTACCGACCGTGTTCATAGCTCTAAGTTTGTATACCCTGTATACATGAAGATAAAGGTAGAAAACTATTTCTACCTTTAACTTCATGCCTGTATACTACGCATCTCTTATTGTTTATGCTGGGCATCGTCACATGCCTAATAATTATTATTATCTGACCCACGAAAGAACCCCTTACACAACACTGTTTCAACCAGCAGTCGCAGCGGAAAAAAACTACAAATTTCTCCAGAGTTTCATTCATATAACCTGTTGGTCAAATGACTGTCCCATGTAAAAATTAACAAGAGAATAGAACCAAATCATTGTCAAATGAAAACCCCTACCCCATGCATGATCAAACAGCAGTAGAACGTAAAGCAAAAGGCGTACTATCACTCGGTCAATCTTTTATCGCGTGGACAGCGCTAGAATGTAAATGGACAATGGAAGAATGTGGAATGGCCGATTAAGATGTCACCGGGATTGGTGGCAGGCACAGGGTTGTCTCAAAAATAAATTATTATTTATTATTTTTTAGATATTCATTTATTAAAGTAATATATTATCATATATTATATATACCTATAGGCTGATCATATATATAATCAGCCTGAAAAAATGTGCCTGACTGTTAACGATAAAGCTGCCAGTTGTAGCACTAGTCGTATAAGTAATGTATTATTTATGTTTTATATTCTCTAGGTATGTGTGTTACATGCATACTAACTTATAATGAGTAAGTAGATTTATCTATTTAATCAAAATATCACAAGGAAATAAAATTGTTTGTCTATTTAGTGCATGTTTTTTCCTTTTTCACGCATAAATGGTTATACCGATTTTAATGAAATATCGTTTCGAGTTAGATTGATCTGGATTCGCGGGTTCCTAATACCGTAACGCGCTGCTAGTGAATCTAGCTGAATATAGTATTGTTTTTTAAAAAAACAAATAAAATAGCGTGCTTTTATAAGCCCTTATGTGAAGAAAATAGGTACACATAATTATACAAACAACCGCTATCCCAGTAGGTACATACTTTTTTCATTTATTTGTCTTATTCCTGATGAGAACAGTCATGACAACACTGTTATTTAAATTTATTTTGTATTTTTATTTTTTAGATTTTGTATATTATGTACTTGTTCTATTATGTTAAAAATGTACCTAAAATGTTTTGTGTCACTATATTTTGACAGTTTGCTTACGTTTTACTTTTTCAGTAAAAAAAAATATTTTGAAAAAGAATTAATTACTTGCATTCCATACTAGTTTTACTATACCTCTACAGATACAATCCATTCAATGTCCTTAATTATGATATTAAAATAAAGGTATGATATTAAGGTATAATTTTATTTTGTGTGAGGAGTGGCAACCCTATTCAATTTATTGTTTTAATTTACGCAAATCGTTATTTTAGTGATCTTTATATCCACTTATGGCGTTCAAGAGAAAATTATTTTGGAAATTTATATGTAAGCTATGCAATTAATTGTTGATTTTGTGTCATTTTACTACCTATGTGTTTTATTTATTTGGTTATTTAAATTTACAAGTTTCATTACTTTAAATAGGTACTAAACTAAGTACTTATGTTATACAAAATCTGTTGATATAGTTAGAAACGAGAGTAATTTATTATTATTTTTATATTTAATTCTGTGATGTATTCGAAAAAATAACTAATTCTAATAGCATTTATTAGGTACTAAAAGCACACATACACCAATATAAAAATTTCATTTCTAGACTACTAGCGACATCTGTCACTACTTATGGAACTATCTCAGAAACTTTTTACCATACCACTTTTAACAGCGTCATCTAGAACGTTACATTGAAACTAGCTTGTAGCAAGCGTCGAAGCCAACAAAATAATAACATAGAAGAGATGAAATTGTGAATTGAATTGTCGAACGAGTTCGCCGACGCCAAAACGTATTTGTCGATGGCGATTGGCGAATTTCGCTTGAGAGTGAATTGTTTTCGCTACAAAAAGTACACAATTATAATACTTACTTTAAATCAATGTATTGTACCTAACTCTTTAGTAAATTATGCATTATGTTTGTAATACCTACACATTTAGGTACTTACTTACCTACTTTAATTTGTCTACAGTGTGTGTCGTGTGTTTAAATAAGTGCGTGTTGTGATTGTTAAATAACTTGTTTTGTGTTGAAAAATGATTTGAAACAGCATTTTATATCCGTTATATCACTGTAAGTACCTATACCTACTTTGGATTGTATAAACACCGAAAATGTTCGACTATCGACTGTTTGTCTCGACATGTCATGGTATTTTCTCTTTCGTTCATCGACATCGCCGAGCCGCCATGCCATCCGCCATGATATTATTTGCAAGTTCAAACGAGAACGCTAGAGAAGAGACTGTTTCACGAAATAAGTCCCACTGAAAAGTTCGGAACTAACATTTTATAGTAATTAGATGATATAATCATGCGGTTATACTCTTTCGTGTGAAACTGACGTTTCGTAACGATTGGATAGGATATGTGTAGGATTTAGGAATAGCAACTTTATTACATTAAAGTTTATTTTCTTTTGAACATACCAAAACCAAACTCTAAGATGACAATATCCAAACATAAGTATCCCTGTAATTTATTTTTTAGAGAAATACAAGCGTAGGTAAGCGGGTCGGATACTGCTTCTTGGATAGGTACCTCATAACTACTCAGTGACTGCTCGGGTCCATCTAGAGACTTTCCTACGTGACAAGTGCCCATCATCATCATCATCAGCCTAATGGGACCCACTGCAGGGCATAGGCCTCCACCCTCTTACGCCAATACTCCCTGTCTTGCGCTGTTCTTGCCCAGATGTTTCCTTCTAACTTTCTAATATCATCCAGCCACCGTTGCACAGGTCTTCCTACACTTCGCTTAAGTAGCCGTGGGTACCATTCAGTTTTATTGCTTGTGGACAAGTGCCCATTGTAAAGTAACTCATAATTCATTTATTACCTACTTTGCAAACATGGGTACCTATATACAAAGATCTTAAATATAAACAAAGTTTAAAATTGCACCACATTTCGCCTATAAGATATGCAAAGATTTGTTACAGAGGATTATCTTATTAACTAAACATATCTACTTACAATCATTTATGATTAAAGTAAGTACTTAATGTATTTTTTTATTTGAGCTAACTAGGGTGAAATGAATTTGAAATGTAGGGCAATTCTGCCCTACATTTTAACATGGCAATTCGTATTACACATGTATTTATACTAGGTATATACTAGTCATAAATAAAAATTTCAATGTTTTGCAGAGATGGACGGAAGAGCTCCGCCAACTACCTACAAGCATTTTTCTACGATTATGGCGAGTATGGAAAGGTGAATTTTTACAGTCCCATTAGATGTTATGTTTAGTAAGAAACTCTTAAGTGAAACCACAGCAGATTAAGTATTAATTTTAAAGTGGCATTCTATTTTGGGCGCTTCCGTGGGTTGGATGACATGTTAGGTAGGTCCAATCTGTTTATCTAGTAAAGCAGGCGTTAAATTATATCAGAGATCTTTTGGGCGCCTTTAATAAACACTCGACACCAGAGTTGGCCAGTATCATTCGATAAGAAGTATGGGTACTAGTAAATATTATACACTCGCTTAGAATTAATAGTACCTAATACTGTGGTAATACCTACTGCTAAAATTGGGTAGATATGCCATGGGAGGGTAGGATGAGGAGAACTGTAATACCTTGAAAATATGTGCATCCTAAGCGTAATCACCATCATCTGTATTTAATTAGGTAGAAACTAGATAATGCGTACTTATTATTACTTTGACGTAAGTGCTAACTGGTTGTAAATCTATTTACTTACTTACAATTATCTCATTATCCCCTGCAAGTATATAGGTACTTATTTCAAATATTTAAATAAGTCACATGGAGGGATACAATTAAACTAGGAAACTTACATATATTATATATAAGTAGGTACTAAATATTTTATTTCCTATTTTTTTATTAGAATATTTTTTAAAATACTAGTAATATTGTATGTGTTTTGCGTTCAATAAACAAATAAATGTTACAGAAACGGAGATCCATTGAAAGCGACAGGGTTAGAGCGTAAACTACGAGTAGAAGAACTATGGAAGGAACTAACCGTCGTTCTCAACTCCATGCCCGGTGGACCCCATAAAAGTACTGACAAATGGAAGAAGGTAACGAATTTCTTTGAAATCAAAAAGATATATGTTTTTGCATTATTTTGACTACCTATTGGGATAGTTCTTCAGAGACAACATTTTTGATGTCTATGGATATATTTCTGTAAGCAATTTACATAACGGCACGATTTTTTTATATACAGTTTAGCTTTGTCTTTATGTGAGACAAATGGTATTTTAGAAATAATTGCAGTCTTTGTACAAAATAAAAATATTTAAAGTTAGTTTTTCTGATTCATATAGCGTGTCCGCTTGCCATTTTCCGGAACAAAATGGTCGATGTCGCATTTTACCTTTAATAAATCAATTTAAGACTAAATTATATTGAAAGGAAATGAAAGGAATCGCTCTCTTACAAAAAAAAATGGTTATTAATTATAACTAAGTAATTGTGTTGGTAAATAAGAGTGTCAGGCGTAAAAGTAAGCTGCGCTTGACCGTATTTTGATCAGGTAATAATCCCGAGAGTGTGCATTCCCGCGCGGGGGCGGCAGTCGTGTAACGAACTAGCAAAAAGGTGAACGTGCGGCTGGTTGGACTAGATCGCAGTGTTACGAAGGTAAATATCTGATTTATCTGTGCTTTGTTCAGGTGACCTAATGATTACAATGCCTACTTCATAAAGTTTATCTTAGGTATTGTTTTTCAACTTCAATCTGTGTTTCGCATGGTACTTTTGGGTTATAGATTCGTGTAGAAAAATGACAATACTGAAATCTGTGTGATGAGTAATGCATTATTTTAGGCAAAATTTTGATTCATCTGTGCCTGATTGATATGGTTAAAACACTATATGAATCATAAAAAAATAGATTTTCCCCTTTTCCAGCACGAAAGGAGCTGTTTTGTGGCGTAATTCTCGTTATCCAATTTTTACCGTGTAGAACTCGGTAGTTCTTGTGTAAATTATTATATTTACTTCGTTTTAACCTTTTAAATAATTTAAAACGTCTCAGGAGTTTAGATAGTAGTGTGTGTGTATGTGTGTGAGGCTATATGTTTGTTTGTGTGTGTGTTTATGTGTATATAAATGTATGTGCCGTTTATATAACCTGTTTATAAATATACAATACAAAGTATAATAATTATATCTACATATGTAAGCAGCATCTATATGTACATATAATACCCATGAGCACAAACACATATTATTGTATGTTAGTAATTATTCTGTGTCTTGGTATATAAACCATTCTGCACTTTATTTAGAATTAACAATCATATTAGCGTATTTAGTTACGAACAATAATATATTAAAATCGAAATTAGGTAGTATTCATTAATTTTCCCAATCAAAAATAATAAAAACCTGTTTATTGATGAGTCAAAGTCTCAAAACTAATTTCTGTTATTTAAATATTGCAGTTCACAATAATGCCACAAACCGAAGAAGAAAAGAAGGAGAAAAGGAGACTCTCCGAACGCAGAAGGATGGAAAATATAAGAAAAGATCCAGACAAGTATGCCTTGTGGAAATCAAAAATGAAAGAGACATATTTGAAAAGAAAGAGAGAAGGTAGAATTATATCAGTTCAGAATTTGGCACCCAAACAACAAAAAACAGCTAGAAAGAAAAGCAGAGAAAGTACTAGAAGATGGTATGCTAAAAGAAATTAAAAGAACATGATATTTATACAGAAGAGGAAATAATTGACGAATGTGGTCCAGAAGACGATACCGAAGTAAATGACCCTTTAGATTTGAAATTCACATCACCTTTTTTTTCAATAAAGAGCCCATGTAACGTTTTTTTTATATTTTTGTATTTCCATTTCTGATTCATCTGTAAGTAACAAATTCTGATTTATCTGGACACAAAATATTTAACGTCCCTATATCCTATATACTATATACTTACCGGTGATATTCTGCTGTTTGTACTTAACCCTACTAGTATGCATGTTTTTCGGAATTATTTGATGTATAAATACTGTAGGTACCAAGTGTAATATGTGATTGTTTCCCTATCTATGGATCGTTCTGTTTCGTTTGTTAGGTCATACTATCCAGTGATGATGTAGCGATAATAATTCAATAATAAATTATTTTGAACATTACGATGTCACGACATGAACACGGGTGTGTACACTAGTATCTACAGTAAAATTGTTTAATTTATTTCCTGAAATGTGTCGTCGTCACGTCTCGATAACGTCGCAGTTTGAGACGTCAATACTTCAATAATATCTTGATATATGTAAGTATAGCTTACCTTCTCATCAGTTACCCATTAAAACTTTACTTATTTCAAGGTGTGGGCAGACTTTAAAACTAAAACGAAGAAGAAAGCCTACTTACTTCAACTAAAGAATAATAATGCGGCTGGTGGTGGCGGTGCTCCCGTGGACATCCGTTCCAGCATGAACCCGCTGGAGAACAGAGTGCTGGCCTTCATGGGCTGGCCTCGGGACCAACCTGACGGAGTGGAACAGGAGGTTATAGTGACTTTGTACTTCTCTCTCTCTCTCTCTCTCCATCTCATAATTATTTAAAATTGACACGTAATTGTACAAACTATTAACAAATTGTTTATCTTGTTTATCTCTCACTCCCCCTTTCCCTCTCTCTCTCACTCTCTTTAAGTCGTATTTCCTCATGACTCGGGGTCTTGACTCCCTCGCAGAATTAATTCATTAAGGAAGTCCTCTTGGTCTGTTACATTGTGGTGTGGTAGACACCCAGGTACACTTACTTCTACAGGGGAGAAACTAACTGGACGGGGATTGCGGAGGAATACATATTGCTCGCCTGTTCGCGAAACCCTTCGAGGTGAGAGTAGGATTTAGTCGGTTGTGGAGTCTCATAAGCTCCGAGCCCGCCTTACTCCTATTCTGCTAAAAGTATCACCCGTTACAGTTAAGCAAGACAGAGAGTATTGGCGTAAGAGGGAGGAGGCCTATACCCTGCAGTGGGTCTCATTAGGCTGATGATGATGATAGTAGAAATCCTTCCTAAAAATTATGCTCACATTTTAACGTGATGACTTAGTAGGTACTCAATACTCAATGTACTCATATAGTTATTTTTTTCTAGAGGCCACCGTCAGTTGGTGAATCGGTGGTGATTAAAGATGGTAAGTGTTTATTTTAAATTGAAGCATTTAAACTTGATTATGATACCTACTGTAACTTTACTTACAAAAGAGTTAGGCAATAAAGATCAGGGATATTGTTGATCAAGGCTTAGTCCCACCATGTACCACCTGCACCACAGGGTTTGCTTGAGTTAGTCTCACGATGGTCTGATGGTCAAATGTCTTACTATCCTATTTAAAAAAAATATATTTTAGTTGTATTAACCGGCTAGCACTTACGTTAAAAATTACGTCGAAAAATTAGCTCGACAAGTTTCGGAAATCTGAGGTTTCCATCATCAGGAGGACGAGTCAGCACGCCACGAGGACGGCCAACCGGGACGCGCGTGCTGACTCGTCCTCCTGATGATGGAAACCTCAGATTTCCGAAACTTGTCGAGCTAATTTTTCGACGTAATTTTTAAATATATTTTATGTCTCTTTCTTACATCATATCTAGTGGATGATCGTTTCCTCCGTTTCTAATTTTCATAGATTCGTCTGTCTTTGCTAATTGTCAATTTATTAATTATATAAGTAGATTTATTTTGTTGCCCATTGTCAGTATTAGGCTATTTCTACTTGTAAACACAAACTGCTTAACAAAACCTTAATTTAGTGCTATGTTGCGTTCAAAATAAGAGAAACTGGATGTCACAGCAGGAATAGACCTAGTGTGATATCCAGGGTTTGCCTTTTAGTATACAGTAATACACAAATCCCTAAGTAGTTAATATAATACCCTATGTTAAATCAACCTTACTGTAAAACCCTTACGAATGTTGAAATAAACGCTTTTTTTACTATAACGGGTTTGCACTTGGCCATAGTTTACTTGATAGCAAGCAAAGGCTATGGCCTAAGATGAAGCGTGCTTACCCGATAAGAACCGATTCACTCTCGCTTTGAAGATCGCTGGATTATAGTGTATTATATTATTTATGTCTATGTTTATGTTTTTATTTATATAATATACATACATTAATTTATACATACACATTATTATATAATATACATTACTTTATTTGCAGAGTCTATGAGCATCCTCTCGCCGTCTCCATCGCCATCTCTGCCCGAGGATCCCATCGCCATACCGTGTTCAAGTTCCAAAGAGATGTTAGCGAAGAGATTCGAGTCTCCGGCCTCTTCAGTGTCTGGCTCACCTGGACGTGCGAGCGAACGTGGTGTGTAGGACGACCGTTTCCATTTAGTATTTAAACTTAAATATTAAATGGAAAATCTAATCTGAAATCTAAGTATAAATCAATCATATAGGTTTCAACGTGCAACATCTTACGACTTTATGACTACAGTGGTGCTTAACATCAGGCAGGCTGTAGTCTAACGTTGGCCTATTCCGTGTTAAAAAATGTAGAAGAGTCAATGGTAAAAAGCTTTACAGTAGCAATAATTTTGCAACCCACAAAAAGTGTCAAAAAAAGTATAACAATAGTTTTTTTATTCTGCTTTCAATTTGTCAGACAATTTCAATTTATTACGATAGCACATTTGATAACGTGGTGCAAAAAATAAAAGCTATTACGTTTAATAAAATAACCTTGGGCCACACCACCTTGGTTAGTGTGTGCGGGTTTCGCTTTAGGTGACCTAGTGTTCAAATACTGCCTGTACGTACATTGTAAAAGGACTATATATTCAATTCATTTATTCATAAGCACAATAAGGGTTGGTCAAATGATCTTAAAGTATAACAGTATGGGCTCCATATTATAGCATCAGGGCTCCCTCAGGGCATGCAAATGTATAATAATCAAGATGTACCAATTTGTTTCTTCTTCCCAGCTACATCACCGGACCCGCTCCGCACCCGTCCTCGCCGAGTAAAGTGGCGTCGTCGCCGGATCATAACTCCAATAGACCGAATATCAGCAGAATTCTCCGCCATAGAACGAAGCCGCCTCAAAATAGAACTGCTACGAGAAAAGAACGAAGCAAAAAGAATCCGCCTCGATGCAGTACGAGAAATAAACGAATCAAGAAGACTGAAAGCTGAAGAAGTACGCGAACAGAATGAAGGTCGTAAAGTACAGGCGTTTAATCGATTCACGGATGTACTAGAAACATTCCTTAGAAATTTTGTTCAGTTTGAAACTTGATTGTTTGAGTTAAGTCAAATGTTTTATTGAAATTACATTTAATGAATAATTAGAGGGATATTATTAAAGTGATCGAGATTATACTGCTAATTTCTATATTATTATCGTCCTTCTGAAAAAAGTTTTAAGTATAAGTATTTTTTTGGTTTACTTATGCAAAAAGTGGCAACATTATATGTTGTCGCCTCTATTAAAGAAACGAAGTACATTGTTTATTTAAAATAGGGTTTTGTAATTATTATAGGTATGTTTCATACAATTGTGTTAAATGACAAACAGGCTGTTACACCAAGAAACACACTCACATATAACATAATAGTGAGCTGTAGTGTGTAAGTTTAAACTTTAAACAAATACTTTAGACCTAACAAATATAGTTTATTAAAGTGTATTTCATCATAGTAAGATACCTGATAATATTGTACTGATTTGATAATTTTATTACAATTATTTCAGTACCTAATTGTATCCGTTTTGTACCTACGACTGATTTATACCAAAACGGTTTGTTACCTACCTAGATGTTTTATTTTCGAAAACGTAATTACGTGTTAGGTAGTTTTTTTTATAAATTACAAAGTAAATAAAGACAAATACAAAAGGTGTGGTTTTTTAATTATATTCTGACTAAGGAAAATTAAATCAATGGGAAAATAACAAAGTCAGCATAATTGGTGAAACTATAGAGGAAATATAAATTAAAAGTTCGTAGATGTATAAACCCACTTACCAAGCATATTCAATAAAGAAGGTTATCAATTCGATTTGTATGTTATGTGATATTGTCAGGATTAATGCTACTGTACTAATTTTAGGTACAGTAACACCATTAAAAGGGTCTTTCTCTTTAGCTACGACTATATTAATACAGAAAGGATTAGTTAGTACACCGATAGGAGAAATTTTCATTTTAAGATTTTGATTACTCAAACACATAAAGTCAAAGCTAAACATTATTTAAAATAAATATCTATAGTTATAAATGTGTTAAGAATGTCCTTTTACCTACAATTTTTCTGCGGCTGGATTGACCTAACGAAAAGAACTAAGAAGTTGAATACAATTTTTTAATAACATCATTGTTTTTAAATTTTCAAATAAATTAATGCAAATATGTTTAGTACTTAACCTTTGATTAACTTCCTGAGTCCCTGGGACTCACATCAAAATTTCAAACTTCCATAATTGTAACATTTGAGCGGCTAGATTCCCCCCCGTCTCAGTACCTTCCTGCAGTGTCGCGGGCTACGCGGAGGCGAGAGGACGTGTTCCGGCACTGCGTATATACGTGAGTTATTGCGTCGAGTGAGTCCCAAGGACTCATACAAGTGAATTGTGCTATATATTTTTTTATTTGTTTCAATTTTCGAATGTTGCTTATTTGTCGTTATTATTGATATAAATTAAATTTTTTATATGCTTATAACATATATCTTTTTGGTTTGCAGAATGAATCCAGAACAAGATAAATTCGTTAGTATGAATGAAGATGGGGCGGATTCCGTTTTGGAATCTTGGCTGCAAGATGTTTTGAATGACGAGAGTGACGATGAACAAGGTACTAGCTATGTCCCAAAGAAAAATAGGTCTGTAGTGCTCTACTCCTCCATGCACCATGACAACAAAATTGATGCCAATACTGGAAAGCCTGAAATAATAATGTACTACAATTCAACCAAAGGAGGTGTTGATTTGGTTGACCAGAAGTGTTCCGTGTACTCGTGCAATAGACGAACGCAGCGTTGGCCTATGGTTGTGTTCTTCAGGGTCATTGATATGTCATGTTGCAATGCACAAGTCATCTATGAGAGCCAAAGTGACGTGCCAAAACTGACAAGAATGAATTTTCTGAAAAGCATTGCTGAAAAATTAAACGAAGCCAATCTGAAGACACGTCTGCACAATACTCGCCTGCCACGCAAAGTTCGCTGCTCGGTTTCATCTATATTGAAAAAAGACATTCCTGAAGATGCGAACCACCCTGAAACTGAAGACAAGCTACCTAGGAATGAAAAAAAATACTGCTATATGTGCCACTACAAAGAAAGAACAAAGACTGCATATCTATGCACCAAATGTATGAAACCAATATGTTTGACCTGCTCGAAAAAGATATGCCGTCGTTGCCTGTAAGCAGTGCCAAAACCCATTGCACGTTTTATTTTTTTGTATTGGAGCATACATTTTTGTTTTATTATTATTAATTTGTATATCTTTGAGAGTCCAAAAACATAAAAACATAATATAAGTTACGAATATTTCATAGTTTTGTAGAGGTTTTAAAATACCTTTGTTTTTTGAGACTGATAAAATTAGTTTCTTTAATTTTTAAGAGGATCTCTGAAATCTCTCTCTCTTTGTCCAGTTTTGATACTTTTTCCTAGTGCCTTAATAAATATTTAATATGAATAATAAAAAAAAAATGAAAAAAAATTGTTTTATTTGAGAATATCACGCTTAGAAAATATATGAGTCCCACTGACTCATACAAGTTAATTACGTTAGTAAATTTCACGAAGTTAATCAAGGGTTAAAACAACACAGCATACGTCAGTTGTGTTTATTTGCTGAAGTATTTTTAAAAAACAAGTGTTAAGAAGCAGAAACATGAAGGAAACTCCGTTGATAAGACAAGTAAGTGTTAGGTAATAGTTTATTTCGGGTTACATCCTCTCGAGCTTTTCACTCGGTATTTTTAGGGCATCGGTGGGGCCGTAGCCAACACTGAGAGGCCCTTTACAATTAAATACCTAATTAAGAATAAGTAACATATACAGAAAACGGATGTATGTATATAAGTACATATATTTCTTTTGCAGACATGGTTTATGCTATTTTGTTAATTTGTTCTAATGTAACTTGTCTATTGCATGAGGTCCGGCACCCGCTAAAATACGCCTCATTCATAAACGGGGCAGCGGGTGATGACTTGCCACTCACTAAATGGGCCCTTCACAAAAGGCAGCCTATGAAGGCGCCGGAAGGGCAACATTGGATATTATTATTGTATTATTCTGTACATTGGACTGTATTAAGTAATGCGTAATGTTAGTGTTGCGTTATTCTGGAAAAAAATAGTTCCACTTCAATGTTTAATGTTCATTTATTCATAAAAAATATTTACACGTCAAATTTCATACATTCATATAACTTAAATATAAAAATTATAAATGTCAATTTTTATACAAATAGTATTATTCTTAGTACAATGTATGTACATTTATTATACAATACATGAGTATGTATACCTACCTATAGGTACAAACTGCATTCCAAGTCCAACCAAATCGGCACCACCCACCGACCACCGTGGATAACATTTCTGTGGTCGAGTTGACATTGACAATTGGTCGGCCAGAATTGTAAGAACTGTGGGTACTTACTTCAAAATTGGTAGATACATTTATTTTCGTAAATAAATCTCTCGGTTATACCTACCGCTAATCCGTGTTTCATTACGCATAATATCTTACTGGCGACGTTAAAAAATAAATTTTGCGCGATTAATTAGCATGTGATATGGTAAAATATACAGTTTCGACCTTCCTCCGCGAAAGTGGAATGTAATTGTGAAGTGTGTACCTAAGTAGATCGTGTTCGTAATACATCCTACTATAATTAGTAGGATGTATTACGAACACGATCTACGTAGGTACACACTTCAACACAACTAATGTTGTACCTATGATAAGAATCTCGCCAACGGTGCCAACGGGTGCGCCGAGGGCGACGGAACCGATGTTGGCGTTGTGGCTCCCAGCAGACCTATGCCTACATCTGCAATAAACTACTCGACTTATTCATACCTACAACACAGTACCTTATATATTCTATGACAATATATAGGGCAAAATCGATATTCAGGACATACTGTTCGGACGCAGCTGTAAGTCGTGATAGCCGCGGTAAAAAGCTATCAAGCTGCGTCTACGCTAGGAGAGCTAAGGTATGAAATATAAATGTCCATCGAGCCGTGCAAACTGCCCGAACTGCGCAGGCGCCCGAAGAGTCTTCGAACGTCCGCGAGAGCTCGACACCGATCTGGAGCGCTGGATGTTTTGGAACTGTGCATACTTCGTGTCGTGGCTATCGGTCGTGACTTACAGCCGCGTCCGAACAGTATGCCCGACCTAATCACTACGGCTATGAACTTTCCAGAGCTCGTCACATGTAGCTATACAAACTTACAGTTACAGTGCAATGATGACGATAATCATATTTTTCAGTTACTAATCCTATCCGGCACGTTGTTCGCGACGTTCTCAGCCGGCGCCGGTATGGGGCTGCCGAGCATCCTGCTCTATCAACTGAAGAGGAATGACACTGACATACTAGTAGACATGGATCAGGCAACGTGGATAGGTAATAATTATGTACTAGAAAAACTTACATTCCTTCTGATATTGATGGCCAAGTGGTTTTGTAAAACTGGTTATTGCAGGTTCCATACACGGGCTGGCTGGGATTCCGGGCACTCTAGCTCCTCTCATAATGCAGTGGAAAGGAAGGAAGGTCACATTTATATTTGGCTGCCTCGTCGTCATCGCTGGTTGGTCAATTACATTCACAGCCAGCAATGTAGCTATGGTCCTGACGAGTGAATCACTGCATGGGTTCGGAGCCAATGTACTGATAGCTGTAAGCTATGACACTCTGAGTGAAATGATAACACCTGCTTACAGAAATGTTGCTCTACAATCATACAATGTAGTTAATCTCTTAGGAGTTGCAATGCCAGGCGCCATGGCTTCTATTGTGCATTGGCGTAATGTAGCCCTTATATTAGGTTTTCCAGCAGTCATCGGTATACTAATTTCTTGCTCGTGGCTAGAATCTCCGCTTTGGTTAGCTTACAAAGGAAAATTTGTTAAATGCAAAACTAATTTCCGAAAAGTTCGAGGAGAGGACCCAACGTCTACAAAAGAGTTGCAAGGAGTGATGGCAGCGTATAAGAACACGTTGAACTCATCGACAGAAACCAATGTAAGACGTGTTTGGAGACAGATAACTAGTCGGGATTTTCTCCTGCCTTCTCTTCATGTATTCTTACTTATGGCGCAATCATATTTGAGTGGGTTTGTAGTTATATTGATGTATTCAATTGAACTGATATCAAAGTCAACTCAGAACCAAACGGCTGCTTTCGTTGGAAGTATTATAATCAATTTTTCAATTGTTTTAGGAATGGTCATATGTGGCATTGTGATAAAAAAATTTAATAATAAGCCTGTTATATTGTTCAGTGTTGGTTGTGGAACAATTTGCCTCGTGGGTGTGGCTATAGTTACTTATCTTCAGAGTGTTGATGTTTTAGACGAGAAATCTATGGTGGTGTTGTATTTTCTAGTGGGATATATGATATCTTCCAGTTTAGGTCAGACCTCTGTCGGATTTACCATGGCATCTGAACTAATGCCTGTGAAGTATAGAGGCCTAGGAGGCGCTTGGTTTGTCATATGCGCATGTTCCTTACACGCTTCATCATTGAAGATATCACCGTATCTGTTTATGTTCATTGGACTTTGGGGAACATTTCTAATTTATTCAACGAATTCTTTAGTATGTGGATTGTTAGTGTGGAAGTATGTTCCTGAAACTAAAGACAAGACTCTACAGGAAATAGAAAATTACTACAAACATGGCACTTTTGAAATAAAGTTATTAGACAGCGAGATAGAGAGCATACATAACAAGGTATGATGATGAATTTGTGTTTTTCATTGCTCTGCTAATTTTCACTAATGGCCATATTAGTATAGTGAGACAAATCTACGTTGTATGTACTCAATATAAAAGTAAATTATTTCTAAATTATAAATATTCATACAATATTTCAAACCGAAGGCGATAATTGGTGAAATTGTTTGGTGGTTGGTTTGTATTTGTTCCCCTTAAACGTTAAAAAAGAGTCAACAAATAGAAACTTATAATAGTGCTACAAGTGGCGGCCTTATTGCTAAGAGCAATCACGTCCAGACAACCATTGGATGGAAAGGAATAAATAAGAGGTTACAAAGGACGTGGTATACCTACAATAGAAGGAGAAAAGATCTGAATACAGAAGTACTTTGGTATAATATTAGTAAGTAGTAAGTATCCCACCAAAAACATTCTGTAAAAAACTAGCCAAGTCTCGATGGAGCTGCTTGTTTATTTCTAAAAAGTAATGAAATCTCGACAAAGTCGTGCCAAGTCTAAGGTTCGTTACTGCGACTTATTTATTATTATAGTTTTAATGATGTGTGACTTTGCCGTTGACTTGTACCCACTAACGTATAAAGTGTAGTAAAACGTTCAACGGTTGTCTGTACCGGAACCACCAAAAGAATTAATTCAGTGTATACAATTAATTAAGTAAATAAAATGATTTATTTGGTAGGCAATTTCATTATTATTTGATCAGCAAGCTGGATGAAGTCCAATTATCCACGACGCAATGGGGCCCTTTGATTTTGATCAGTTTCGATGTCATTCATTATCATCTCCACAACAAAAATCACAAATCGAATTATCAAGACGTAAAAACAAATAAGTACGAATAAACCAACAATATACCTACCTACTCTGGTGTTGTATATATCCTCGTACCTCTTTATTAAAATAAACTTACATGAGCTTATGCAAATATGTAACCGCTATAAGATTAGTTAAAAATAAAGTAATCATTTTTTATTAAAATTGTATAATTCATAAATTATATTAATTTACACTATCTAATTTTTACACATATACCATAAGTATATACAAAAATGACTTAAAAATACAGAAAACTTATACAAAACAGATATTTACAAAAAGTTCATGATATTCAAGCTATGCATGATCACTAATTGTAAGATAAAATTTAGTCTGTAATTATGTTGTCCTTGTTTATCGTTGTTGTTTGTTAGTCAGAGAATACAGTACCAGTTAGGTACTGTATTCTCTGTCTAACACAGGTTTTTGAAAATAATAATCAAATTCATATTGTTCAAGCTGTGTACACTCACCTGAGGAATTTGTTCTGGTTCAAAACCAGTTTTGAATGTGTATTTGGCTTATATATGAACTCATTCTGTTATGTGTACCGTTATAAATAAATAAATAGTTCAGCACACCGTCCATGTTGTCGCTGTGCGGCAGGGAACCCAGGATGCTGGCAGTATTTCCTCTTTGAATGCAAAGACTCAAACGTTGAGAAAAATAGCTGCCAGCCCTGAGATCTCCTGTGGCAAGGACCAAACGCTTGCTAACCTGTTTCACAAATAATTTTGTGTCCGGAGACCACGGGCCCAACGTCTCAACAGATAGCGCAAAAAAAATAAATATTTTAGAAAGAAAATAAAAATTAAAAAAAAATAAAATTTAAAAATAATTTTTTTATTAAATAGATAACTAAATAAATATTTTAGAAATGTCAAATTGCGCAATAACAGCCAATAATTACAAAACAGCTGTTCTAATTTTTTTTAGCTGACATTCAAATTGGTAGTGCTGAATAAGCATTTTCAGAAATCAATCAATGCGTGTCAAAATGATCAAGTTGCTGAATAGATACGTCATGTAGGTATTACTTAAGTACTATGTAAATTACGTTTGAAGTTCACGCAAATATTTGATTAAAGCTGTATGTCTTGTGTAGTGATAAATAAAAAAGGTAAGTGTAAGCCAAATAAATTAAGAATGCATCACAGTACATAGGTTCATTTCACTTGAAACCATCCTTTTATTTACATGGTTATGCATCATTTATAAAATATGAATAACGTGACTTTCATTTATTTTTATTTAATAACTAGCGGCCCTGTCCGGCTTCGTGCGGCTGTCCTCTAAAAACTATCTGTTAAAAGAAACACCAGTTGCGCAAAGAGTTTTACAAATAGAATATCATTGCAGTTGCGTAGTTTTACAGCTAAGCAAATATACATATGTATGTACATGTATACAACAGATAGACGCGGAAAGCGAGTTTGCTTTATACTATGTTATGATGTCACTTCAGGAGTGTACTGTCTAACTTAGCCTAACACTAAGTATACAAGTCCGTTATTATAAAAACGGGACTATATTTTTATGGAAATGCCAACAGTATGAATACCTCAGTTATTTCTTATTTTAATTAATATAAAAAATAAAAAAAATTATACTAACGGTATCATTAGATATTTAAATTTGACGTATCTGTGAATCCATACTCATATCTAAGGCGCCATAATCTCTAACGGATAAAGTAATGTGGATTTAGTATTTTTTTATTGTAAGATTTTAATTCTAACAAAATCTGTTGAGCCTTTTGAAAACAACTTACCTAACAGCGAATAGTGTTCCTGCTTTGATTTATGTACATTGTAAAACATATGTAGCGTGCATAACAAGTGTGTGAATATATATTCATGCATTGTAATTACTTAGTATGTATTGCTAATATAGAATACATTAAGACACTTCCGATTCATTCAAATAAATTGTCAAAAAATACCATACGCCATTTTAATCCAAACTGTTTCCCGAGGTGAGATAGTTTTGATATAAAATAAGTAGTGTTAACAAATTAAAGCTGTTCTTTGAAGATAAAATTTAAATCGCAAAATTTATTGCATTCTTAATAATACAATCATATTAAGTGGTGAATTTATGTGATTTTATAAAGACCTAATTGTTCGTTGTAGTTTGGCCTTAGCCTATTTTTAACTGAACAAAACCATACAATTTAATTGAATTAGCAAATTATTGTCAAATAACAATGTCATATTTATACTAATGCTAGCTTATAAAACGCTCGTGTTATATTATTACTCAAAATGGATCTATTGTGTTTTTCAGTATAATAAATTGTATTTTTTGCTAAGAATAACCGCTAAAGTATAAACATTACATTAAAAACTGCATATTTATTAACAGAAAATTTTAACAGTGTGTTCCAATATTAAATAATTCATATTTTCATTACACAATATTATAAGTTAATTGTTTCGCCCCACCTGGTAATCGTCGTGACTGTTCCTGTAGGTATACATTTTATGTTTTATTATTAAGGCACATAGGTACCTAATTGAAATACACTTGCTTGTTAACATATCTACCATTTAAGTTAGTATGTTATAAAAGTGTTTCAGCACATCAATTATCATAACAATATGATAACTTTGCATTTTCATGGACTAAAAATATTAAAGTAATTCAATATTTCACATCCTTACGGTGTGAGTTTTACATATGCACACGGTACATTAAATTGCATATTATAACCAAATAATTATTTAACTAAATATTAATAGAAACTACGCAGATATTCCCAGATTTTGTATACATAAAGCTGAAGAGGGTCAACAATCTGTACATACATGATAATTATTTTTTTACATGACTAGCAAACTCCGTTTCGCCACTTTGTAGTACATGCTATGTATCAGAGATGGCGCTGTATGTAAAAAATGATTTTCCCTGTTTTCCCGCTTTTCTGTTGAAATTTTTCCTAAATTCTCTTTGCCACGGATCCCACGGAGCCTGAGACTTTTCCAACGAATGCAAAACCATGGAAATCGGTTCGTGCGTTCTGGAGTTTCGTTCGTTTATATTGTAGAAAGATATAGGCTTACGCTTGACTACAACTTATGATGTTAAGCAACTTAAAAAAAGGCTTGATATTACTTAAAAATCGATGACAGGACACGTTTCAGCTGTATTTTTTATATTCGACGTTTATTTATTATATAATTTTCTGTACCATTGATGTATAGGTATATGATATAGAAATAAATCAAGAAATTCTATACATTTTGTTTAACATTAATTATTTAGCTTAAACTCTAAATATGACTATATCGCCAGCATCAAGTACCTACAAATGAAAATGGACTATGCTCAAGAGTTCGAGTTGGCTGCGCTGGCTAAACAGGAACCCATCTTAGACGCAATAGCAGCGGGAGAGTCTGAGGTGCAGAGGTTCTACAAGAACTGCACTGTGTTTGTCACCGGCGGCTCCGGCTTCCTCGGGAAACAACTGCTCGAGAAACTACTCAGGTATGTCCACAAATATTCATATTACCTCGATACACTAAATCGTAGTCTTTTGAAATGTAGCAACGGAGGAATATATTTTGAGATTTCTTGATTGATTTTCTACTGTACTAATATTTACTAATTTATGGAATAGAAAGTTCAAAGTAGAAATTTAAAGAAATAATAAATGTTTGTTTCCACTTCGAGTTCAAACAATGTTCGAATATCATATGTTAGGATACATGGTTAGGTGTATTTTATATCTGACTATTAAGTCAGATATAAAATACATACATGAAAATAGTGTTGGCGACGCGCGCCATTGTTTCATTTGAGTACTACTAGCGCCATCTACTGGCACAGAGCAATAGCGTGTAGTAGATAGATTTTTATGAATAAAGGAGAGAAATGCGGGTACGCGTGACATATTTTGATTAATCATCATCATGTAATTGTACAAATTATTAATAAATTGTTTATCTGTTATCTGTTTATCTGATTATCTGACGTATTATGAAAGGTAGATCTTGGCTTGCTGTCCGACCGCGCCGATGGCCGGTCGTGTGTTAATTAATAATCCTGATTTCTCATACAAAATAGACTCTGTAGTGGTTGTGCGCAACAAATGTGTGACCCGCGCCCGTATTCCTCACATTATCAACAATAAATCGGTGTTTTTGCATTCCTATCATCTACAAATAGGGTTTGTCATAATATCTTGATAAATCTAACGGCATAAATATTTATTCACAGATCATGTCAGATATCCAGAGTTTATTTACTACTGCGGCCGAAGAAAGGAAAACCTATTGAAGATAGGATAAATGAGTTTTTCAAGGATCCGGTAAGTGACTTCACCTTTTCTTTTTGACATTCAATAAACATGATTTTTTTCATGTAAAACGCAGATTTGAATTCGTATTGACGCTTTATTTTATTTTCGCAGGTGTTTAATGCGTTACGCAAGCAACAGCCCAAATTCAGTGATAAAATCCAACCAATCAAAGGAGATGTTGCACAATTGAAACTAGGTATAAATTACGAAGATTGGAAGAAATTGACTGAAGAGGTAATAACAACAAATGTATTCATTACTAGTGGATGCCTGCGGCTTCGCTTGTGATGTGCCGGAATATGAAGTAGCTTATGCTATTCTCAGAACCCTATAATACTACTGCTAGTACTGCTACTACTATATACTGTTTTCCTGTCGATGTTGTCCAAGCTAGGTAGCCTGGAAGAGATCACTCCAATTGTGTTTGGACCACGACAAACCGATATAATTATAATGTAATGAACAATCAGTTTGGAATCAAACCAAATTCTTTATTGCTTAGCACTGATTTTGACACATTGTACTAGAACGTTTTAGGTGTAAAAAGTCAAAATTCGTTTGAACCCTTTACCTACATCTATCCCCCTCTCTAGGTGGACGTGTTGTTCCACGTGGCAGCCACGACCAGGTTCGACGAGCCGCTGCGCACCGCCACGCTCATCAACGTGCGCGGCACCAGGGAGGCGCTCGCGCTGGGGAAGGCTTGCAAGAGATTAAGGTAGAGTTAAAATGAACATATCAGCTATTTACATGTATCTATAGTGATGTAGTCAGCTCACAAAACATTCGGACATTGTACTTTAAACTTTCAGCCTGTGATTAACAGACTGGGGCTATAATTTGCATGTGTCACCCATCCAAGGCCTGAATGCGATCAAGGAAACCACTGTCCCTGAAAAAAAAAGTTATGACTTCATTGTCACTTTTCTCGTACGCAAAGTTTGTAATTTTAAGCCCAAAAGTAAACTAATACTTTCTCCATCTTCACATTTTGTCTATTGTAACAGTGAAATCATAGCACATAAAACATAAAAACGTTTATTTGAGCTTTCAAAAGGGTTATACAGTAAGGTTAAACAAAGAGGATAACATAAACTTAGGCTGTATGGATTACTATACACTAATATGCAAACCCTATATATCAAACTAGGTCTATTCCTGTGTTGCGACATCCAGTTTTTCTTATTATTATTTTTTAAGTAAAGTAGGTTTGCACTTTACCATAGTTTAACCGATGGCATGCAATAGCTATGGTCTAAGATGGATTGTGCTTACAAGCAACATAGTTTAGTTACTATGGAATGAAGTATATCATTCAAATAAATAATACAATGATATCTAAATTCTCTCTGATCACCCAGGTCCTACGTCCACGTGTCCACCGCTTACAGCCACGCCACGACCCATTACATCGAGAAAGATGTGAAGGAAGAGTTCTACACCTCGCCGATACCTCCGGAAGTTTTGATATCACTGGCAGAGACCATGGACATGGGCAGACTCAATAATATTACTAAACCGTAAGTAAATTGGACAATCGAACTTTATTTTTTCCATCGCTGTAAAAATAAATTTATTTCTTTAGGCGTTTTGTTGTAAATACGAGCATAGTGTGTAATGTTTGAATTACTTGCAGCGTTATTTTGTGTTGTTTACTTACAAGCGATTTATTAGTCGGTCACTTACCATCGGGGCTAAGAAGTTTCTGCCCTGCCAAATGAGGTAGAGAGACAAATCGGGCCGACCCTATAAATTTGTCATAATTATATCTATACTAATATATAAAGCTGAAGAGTTTGTTTGTTTGTATGTTTGTTTGTTTGTTTGAACGCGCTAATCTCAGGAACTACTGGTCCGATTTGAAAAATTCTTTTTGTGTTTGATAGACCATTTATCGAGGAAGGCTTTAGGCTATATAACATCACGCTACAACTAATAGGAGCGAAGAAATGATGGAAAATGTGGAAAAAACGGGGAAAATTATTCATCTTTGAGGGCTTCCGTTGCGTGCGCTGAGAAAACGGTTCAAGATATCAAAAAAATGTGTAGGAAAGAATTATTTCTCTTGAAATGATCTAACAAAATGTCCACAACAGTATACATATGTCTATCTTATAAGGTTAACTCACTAGAACCGTTTTTATGGTTATAAGTTTTCCACGCGGACGAAGTCGCGCGCACCAGCTAGTCTTAAATAAAATAACAACAACAATCCATGTGACTAATTATCAGAAGGCAGTATTTTGTTTAATTCTCACAATGATGGTATATTACTTTTTCCAGTTTGATAAAGGATTGGCCTAATTCCTATACATTTACGAAAGCCATTGCTGAGGAGCAAGTGAGGAAATTCAGCGACGGATTACCAGTTTGCATAGTGCGGCCTGCGATTGGTATGTTTGCATATATCTTATCTCTCTCATTGATCCGTATATCTTCATAACTGCTACATATCGCACACTATATGCTACGTATCGTGTCGTGATTTCCCCGTAGAATTAATTCGTTAGGGGAACTCTTATAGTTAGATAGGTACGTTTTGGTGGACTCCCAGGTGAGTCGGGACGGGAACCCTTCCACTGGGGACACAAGCCCCCGGATTTTGAAAATATGAGACCATAAAAGACTTATCTAGCAATTAAATCACAAGTAAGCCAATCTATATAATAGAATATGTCTTATTAACATTTTATTTCAAACTTTAAAAAAAATTAAGGAATTCCATACATTTCAGTGATGGGAACATACTTGGAACCACTGCCAGGATGGGTCGACATGAGCTGTATCTACGGAATCATAGGAGTGAGTACGATATTACAACTGTTACTTCAAAAAAATAAAAATCTCGTAGTCATAACTTAACATCTATTTGTTTTGAGTGTAACTAGACAACTATTTGTAAACTCATTTCTTGAGTAGTGGGGTGGTGCCGTCCCCCAGGTCACAGGCCTAGTCTATGTGCCTGCGACCCAACATTATGACAGTTAATTTTTTTTTACTACATGTATTGATTAATGTTATTTTTAGTTGAGTTAATAATGTTCTTTTTGGTTTTGTTTTTATTTATTAGTTTATTTATTTCAATATGTTCTTATTTAATGAAACGTGGTTAAGGCACACTAAACTAAATATACTGCACATCTAAAGCTTTACATATTATATTTCAGCTAACAGCAGCCGCAGGCATGGGACTGTTACAAACATCTGTAGGGGACTTAAAGAAGAATGCAGGTTTCATCCCGTGTGACTACGTGAACAACGCATGCATAGTGGCGGCGCGAGAGACCGCCTCCAACCAGGCCCAGGGGGGCGACCATACCAAGATATATACTGTCTGCTCTACGCATAGGAACCCTGTATCTTATGGTAAGCTTTTTTAAAACCTAGGTTACTTAAACTATTTTTGACGAGATTTTACAATATGATGCATACTGTGCTTACCTTAGGTATTTTTAGAGCTATGATTTGGGTGATTGGTAATTGCGTACAAACAGTAGCCAACGCTAATGTTTTTGCTAGATTTATTTACTCGTAAAGATTAAATCTGTTTGAGTATTATCTTTTTCCACTCACTAAATACCCTTCAGAACTAAGAAAGGCTCTTTTACTTTCAAACCAAATTGAAATAGTTGAATATTTGTTTGTATCGTTTTATTAACGTAGATTAAATTCGGTGGTAGGATGCGTATCTATGACAAGTAAGAATATCTTTTGTCAACCTGGAGATTTTGAGAGTTTGTCTAGAACACATTAATAGTTGTTAGTAGTACAATCTACATATACTCTGCAATATATGTATAGCTGAAGAGAATCGAAAGTCTGAAAATATTACTCTATGGCCTGAACATTGGACACAAATTTAAAAAAATGGATATACCTACTTAGAATTGATAACAGAACACGTTCCAACAATTTATAAAACTTTTGTCTATGTCTCTGTTTATCTGTTTATTTAAACGCTCATAACGCAAAAATGCTGAATGGATCATCATGACTTTTGAAATGTGAGATGACATGAGGTTCTAGGAGTTTCATAGGCTACTTTTTATCCTGAAATAATGCAAATTAAGCCACAGGTGTCCACTTGTAATGCAATAATTACAAAAAATAGTTATCTTTGTACTTTGAATATTATAGTACTTAGTAATTTTGTGTTTCTATATTTGTCAAGATGTTTTCTTACTTATGATTATTTTACATTTCTGATGAATAAGAACTTTGATTTCAACATTATATATTTGTTACCGTTCATTTTCAGGAAGATTCTTGGAAATTTTGAAAACTAAAGGGAGATTGGTTCCAACTCCCAAAGCTGTTTACTACCCGGACACACTCTACACGACCAGTTTAACTTTATTCCACTTGTTATCCATGTTTGTCATCACTGCACCGGCGTATTTGGCAGATTTAGTGTGCCTCTTGATGGGCAAACCTATGAGGTAAACTATCAGATTTTTATACCAGTACTTAATTCTAATATAGCAATTGTTATTAGTCCGCACAAGTAAAGAAAAAATAATCAATTTGATTAATATACAAAAAATAAAAAACATCATATCTATATCGTGAAAATTCTGTTAAAATAAAAGTGACTATTCGAGCAAAGATAAAGTAATTAACTTTATAAAAATAAAATTTACTTATTTTTAATAACTTAATCATAATCATCATTGGTTCATTAGAATGCCCTGCTGGGCATAAGTCTTTTCCATTTTACTTCAATTATCCCTGTCTTGCGCTTTTTTACGCAGATGTTATCTTTAAAATTACTTTTATTGAAGACAAAGATTTTCTTAGTAAATAATTGAACACCATCTTCTTTACAGATATGCTCGACTCGTGAAAAAGTTGCCAGCTATATTCAACGTTCTCGCCTACTTCAATTTGAACGAATGGTATTTTATTGACAACAACGTAGATCGTCTTTACAAGAGTCTTTCAAAACAGGACCAGACTATATTCAACTTCGACTCTACTAAAATTGACTGGGAAGAATTCTTAATGATTCAATGTATAGGTATCAGAAAGTACATTTTGAAGGATGGGCTGCAGGGCACGGCGTATGCGCTAAAGAAGCAGAAGTACTTGAAGGTTTTGCACTACGTGGTCGTCACATTGTATGCTTATTTGATTTGGAAGGTATTGTCCCTTGGGTTCTTGCTGGTTCGGTTTTTGATCTCTTTACTAAAGTTTTAAGCCTGATTTATATTGTTTTAATTTGAATTATATCGTAAGTATATTACTAGTTTGTAAATTCTATTGAGTCCTTTGTAATGTTTTTCATGTTAAAGAACCAGAAATGTCCATGTTAAAGAACGCTTAGTCATGTTAATTTTTTTACTTGTTCGAAATCTTACTAGAACGGGTAGTAGTTATATAAAAATGTATAATTATGTATACACGTGACGTGTGTTCGTTTAAGGACGGGAAATTAGCATATGTAACAAGTTCCATAATGTTAATTATGTTAATTAAACATTAAAGTGACATTGCTTAAACTTAGGAATCCTTGATATTGTTACGTTACAAAAATCCAGTTGCTAAACAAAGAATAATTTTGTACTAAACTAAAATATTTCTACTAAAAGTCATCTTGAGTGTAAACGAATTCTGCTTAAAGATGTTTTATTTCGAATTATTGTGATAAAAAGAATATAGGTGAATTAGAATATTTAAATTTACATATACCTACATCAAACACAATGTTTTATTATACCTAACAGTCTTATGCCCAATATTTTCTCATTGTAGATAATACAATAAAAGTAGATTTATGTGATATTGGGAGTATTTTAGGTTTAGTTTGTTAGAAGTGTGTTTTGTTTGATGGCCATGGTCTTGAATGATTTTCTTTCGTAGCTAGAAGATGATTCTTTCAAAGCACAACAAAAAGGATTTAGTAGTCATTTATAATGCTTTGTAGACAGACTGTTGGCTCTGCTGTTGGTAACAATATTACACAAATGCATAACCACCGACCGAATCAAACATTGTTATGTTGGGTGCATTTTGCGTAGGTAGTTAGATCATGTGCTCTGGCTGGGACACGACAGGTAGAACTAACAGCTCATAATGATTATAGTTTCAGGGGAAAACGTGTAAGTCGTATAAGAAAATCCTAGTTGCCAAACATTATTGTAACATCTTACTTTCGTAAGTGCTGTGTATTTTTTGCGCTTGCCAATAGACAAACTGAAGAATGAAGAGCTGACTGGCAGCAGTTGGAGAAGCATCATAAAAAGAAAAGAAACAAATGTTATAACATCCTTGATCCTACCAAATGTAATAACAACATATTTTTGAATGTTAGATCGAACCTCTTCGATCTTTCTTTGCTCAGTATTGGGACGATATACGCTATAAAATAATAGTCCATGCTTATTAAATAATCAGATTACAATGTTTACTGATTATGAGGTACCTATGGTTAAAATAGTACCGACAACATTCCATGTAAATCGCAACGAACATTATGTTTACAAAAAGGTCATAAAAGTTAATAACGAAAATGGATATTTGTAAATAATATATATACATAATAAGGTATATACATTGTGGTTACTTGTATTGGCTGCGAAATATATATATATAAAGGCGATAGTGCCCTTTCAAACTGCAATTACTTAAGTTTTATATGAGCTACTTAAACTTCACATATTAAAAAAAACATTGATTTATCTACTGATCTTACATACAAGTTTAGTTGCTATTTCGCGGGTAATCATTAATGATTACATTCATGTTTGCATTATGTATGATGTAAATATTCCGTGTCCTACGGTATAAATGAAGCGGAGGTGACCAGGGAAATAATATATTACACTATTTATTTGTCAATTTGTGACCAAGAAAGTAAGGTGAGTTTTTTATAAAACATTTTGTCATATAAATATTGGAAATTTGGTATTTTCTAAGTCAAGTTTTACACCTAATTGTTAATTATTTGAGCACCATTTTATCAGAATTCAAAAGCGACACTAAGGGTGACTATAGGTAAAAATAAAGCACGCCATTAGATGCTTGGCAAAAGATTTGCTATTTTAGAGTATTGCTAGCCAGACCAGTACCAGGAAATATTCTGTCACAGTGTGAACTTATACATTCCTTACTATAATTTTTGGTTCAGTCAGTAAGAAGGTTACTAATGGACCCTGCTGAAGCAATCGAGGCGGCGGCCCTGGCCCAGCAGCAGCCCATGCTGGCGGCGCTGGCGGCGGGGGAGGGGGAGGTGCAGAGGTTCTACAAGAACTGCACTGTGTTTGTCACCGGCGGCTCCGGCTTCCTCGGGAAACAACTGCTCGAGAAACTACTCAGGTATGGAACTAAATTAACTACTTTGTATGCCCTATCAAATGTTATTATATACTTACCCGTAGTTTGTTTTCTAGAGTAAAATTTTCTCTTGTTACCACTTCTCTACTCTTGTTGTTATATGATACCTACATACCTACTTCATTCACGTCTAAAAAATGTAAGAACTCTTCATAAAGTATTTATTTTTAATCTATGTGCATTATTTTTTCAGATCATGCCAGTTGAAAAAAGTATACATACTGTTACGATCAAAACGAGGAAAGAATATTCGTGACAGGATGCAGGAAATCGTCAGAGATCCTGTGAGTACCAAAAACCTATTATAGCTACATTAATAAAGAAGTAGTTGAAAACGTAAAGTTTTAGTACAGGCCCTTTTTAATTCAACTTAAGACTACTAGATTGATTTTTTTTTACTAAGTCTGTGGTTGTAGTAAAATATTAAGTTTTGTTAGATATCTATTTCTCTATTTTTCAGGTGTTTGATTATTTACACAAAAATCAACCAAAGTTTGTTGAAAAGCTGGTAGCTGTCGAAGGAGACGTGGCTGAAATCAAGCTTGGTACTGGAGAACAAGACTGGAATCAAATTACTGAAGAGGTCAGTCTCAAAACATATGTATAAATGTAACAATCATAAGGTTGAATAAATACATGTATAGGAAAAACCAAACCATAGATAATAATTGTCCCAAAACTCCGCTCATCTCGCTCATCAAAATGATTGTATTTTAGTTCATATGGATGTAACCTATGTGCCAACATTCCTCAGTGTATGTATATTTGTCTGCGAGTCAGAACTAATGTTTCAATGTTCTGCTTCGAGCTTGCTTCATACTGAATCGGGATTTTTTGTTACTTTTCAGATAGATGTGATATTCCACGTGGCTGCTACCACCAGGTTTGATGAGTCTTTGAGAACAGCAACTTTCATTAACGTCAGAGGTACCAGAGAAGCAATTGTCTTGGGAAAAGCATGTAAAAAATTAAGGTATCTAATACTTTTGTTCAATATATAATACAATCAGTCCGACAAAGTAACTGGTACGTACCGCATAACCTTGAAAGGGCGGCTTTCAACAATATTTTTTATTCCATGACTTTTAGAGTTTCATAAAAAATCTCCTGTTCCATGCAAAAAAAAAATCGCGCAATAACACATGTTTGGAGAACCAAAGGTTTTTTGCGAATATCTTAAAGATTATAGTTCTCGTAGTTTTGGTCTCGTGGTTTGTATGTGTGTTCGTACGAGTAATGTAGTATGTATGTTGTTTGTAATGGCTTCAGATCTAAATGATTTATTTATATATTTCTATCTTTTGATATTTTTGGGTACGAAGAGAGTTTTGAATTGTGGTTTCATATTCCTATTACAGATCTTACGTCCATGTCTCAACCGCATACAGTCATGCCACGAGGAGTAAGGTAAACGGAGATATTCAAGAAGAGTTTTACCCATCACCGATACCCCCTACTACTATGATATCCATGGCAGAAACCATCGAGCCAGATCGATTGATTTGTATTACCAAAGAGTGAGTATAAAATCTTTATTATTATCAGATCTGTGGTAACAATCTTATCCTGAAAACATTGGTTAGTTCTAGATGAGAAACTGAAGTTTTAATTAGTGCTCAAAATTAAGTAGAGTGTCTTTCATATATGTAGTTACTCTACCACAGTAAAAAAATAGTTATGAAATTTTGATCGTTGCTTATTTCCTTGAGAAATTACAATAGATAGATAGATAGATTAACTCTTTATTGTTGACACATATTAAAAAACAGTACATAGAACAAATTGCACCTTAACTAATTGTTCAATAGCTAATTGTGCTAGAGTCAATAATCTCAAAAGACTTTCTTTCCTTCTTTATGCATTATTTCTACCAAGTAACTTTTGTATTGCCTTCTTAATTTGATACGTTGTATTTTGTTTGTTTAATTTATTTCATAATTTCAGTTTAATTAAAGGCTGGCCAAATACTTATACATTTACAAAGGCAATTGCTGAAGAAATGGTGCGAACGACGAGCGAGGGGCTTCCTATCTGTGTCGTGAGACCTGCTATAGGTGAATTTGATATAATATGTATATTGTTTTTTCCTATTTCACAAAATTCAGAAAGGTTTTCAAGCGATTACCCTTACACAGAAAATCTGGCAATCGTGACTAATCGTGAGATAATTACATTAACAATAATCTATTGTCTTTTAAATATTCTCAAAACTGTGTTGTTCGTAAAAAAAGACAATAACATCTTTAAGTACCTTCTTTGTTTTCAGTATTGTCGTCGTATCGCGATTCATCTCCTGGCTGGTTAGATAAAAGCTGTCTGTATGGATTAACTGGTGTAAGTTCTTCTTTCTTTGAACGCTCATCTTGTAATCGTGAAGTGGGAGGCGTTAATGAACCATTTTTCCTGTACTAAGTTAATTTTAGTGATTTTTAGTTGCTAATGTTGCCCAGAGGTTGCGCCACCTAAGTGCGCCATATAATGCCCGACACAATATATTTGATTCTTTAACTCAACAAACAAACAAAACAAGTTACCATTGACACTGAGTGACAGAGCTTTTAACTTTTTCTTGCATGCCAACTGTTTACCTTGCCCTATGTCAGATGTATATCATTGTGAGAGCACAAAGCCTTATATGGATGAGGCTAGATGGATTTTATACTTCTCGCCTATGTCAATAGGTACTACCGATACGCTCCTTCAAAGTCAACTATCCTAGATTTGCACTTTTTTTACATGAGATAGGCTCTCGTTTGACTACAACTTGCCTGATGTTAAGCAACGTGAAACTTGATTGTACGTGAGTAGTAAGTAAGTACCTGATTGAAAAGGAATGCATACAAGCTGTCTCATCATTAGGTGGACATTTATGTAGGTAGGTACTGTTACTTTGCCAAACATACTTTTACACGAAACTTACGGAAATCGAACCAAGAAACATTACAAATTTATCGTTTCCTATATTTCAGCTCATTCTTGGTGCAGGATTAGGGGTTTTACATGTATGTCTCTTAGATATGGGCATAAAGATGGGTTTCATCCCGTGTGACTACGTGAACAACGCATGCATAGTGGCGGCGCGAGAGACCGCCTCCACCCAGGCCAAGGGGGGAGACCACACCAAGATATATACTGTCTGCTCTACGCATAGGAATCCTGCCAACTTCCGTAAGTTTATTTTGTGAACCTATATCGTCCCTAAAAATCTCCTACTATTCCACAATGTGTCCGAGTAATCGCCCCCTCGCGCCGTCACTCCGAAACCGGCCAAGATAACGACAATTGATACATCAGATAAACGACAAGTAATATTAGCTAAATTAATTATTCAAATAAAAGCAAAAAACGCAAACGGCTGAGTTTTAACCCCAATATAAAATCGCAAAAAAATTTATAGAAGATGTGAAACAAAGTGAGGATTTTTAAAATAACATTTTTTTAAATTAATATCTAGGTATGTATAAATTTCAAAATAGCTATGCAGTGCCTCATCGTATGTGTTTTCTTTTTCAGGGACTTTTGAAAGCATCTTAACAAATGAGGGTAGATCTTTAGCAACACTAAAAACCGTTTACTATCCATGTTCTATTCACATAAAGAACATAAATATTTATAAATTTATAGCATTCTTCTTACACATTATACCTGCATATGTAGCTGATTTTGTGTCAGTGCTGATGGGAAAAGAAAGAAGGTATAATGTAATTTATATTATTATCATTAGAAATCATAGTTGATTATTATCGAAAGATAAAGAAAACAATATACGTTAATTAAAACATCACAAGCTATTGGGCACACGTGTTACGTCTTAGATTGCAGTTGCCACGTTTAAACATATTTGTAAGTACCTACCTAGGTATAATCGTATCAAAATTATAATCCATAGTAATTATCTACAATATTATTTAATATTTCAGGTTTGTCAGACTAGTCAGCAAGTTGAACAGCATGACAGACGTAGTAGGGTTCTTCGCATTGAACGAGTGGAACTTCGTCGATAACAATGTAGATAAACTATACAAGAGTATGTCCAAACATGACAAGACCGTATTTAACTTCGACGTTACAAATATTAATTGGAAGGAATATGTACTTATTATGATCATCGGTCTCAGAAAATACATTCTTAAAGATAACCTCAAAGGCACAGCTTATGCTATCAAGAAGATGCAATATTTAAAGATAGGACATTATATATTTATGGCGCTCTATGCTTATTGTATATGGAAAGTCTCGTATCTAAGCTACTTCTTAGCTAATACTGCTATAGCTACGTTTTTGTATTATTTGAAATGTTATGTATAATCTTGTATTTATAAAGTTAATGATGATAACGTCAATATCTTCAAATTATGATAGTTTGTGTATATTTTTATATTAACAAAAGGTTTTTGTTTAAAAATACTATATTTGATAATATTTTTTTATTATATTTGTTATGAACATTTTTTCTATGATTGTTAACTACTTCACCTTACATATAGTCCATATAGTCCATGAAATAATTGAATAATAATTCTACGAAGTTCTGACTTGTATTTTACAACATTATATATTTTTTTATTCCAATAATTCGGATTATTTTATAATTCTGAATTTATTCTGATACAACAAAGCCGTAATTATTTGGGGAATAAATAATCAAATTCCTTCTACTTTTGAGTTACCTAAAACAATACCTATAAAAGACAACAAAAATTGTTTTAATAAGACGAAAATATTTTTAAGCCTACTGTTACAAGGTGACGATATTAGTTAAAACGACTAAACTCCTGCTATTATTTTTGTGGCAAACTAATTAGTGCATTAAAACATTTGTTTTAATGCAGTAAGTAAGTTCGTATGAAAAATTTCAAACAGCCGGGACTAGTATAATAATCAGAACAAAATGTAAAAGAAAATGTGAACATCTTTTTGATGAGTGTACAAATTGATTTCGGTTCAGAACGGAATAGCAAAATAATTAAAATGAACCGATACCATTTTTTGGTTCGGACCGGTTTGACCCACATAAACTATGGTTGGTATCATGGAATAATACTTAGGCAAACGATATCACACATCACATGGAATAATAATACACGTAGGTATAGTATATCCAATCAAAATCATGATTGTAATTACATCATTACTAAAAGTAGATCATTAAAACTGACGATTTAATTTATTTTTTGCAAAATCATTGCCAGGAAATGGATGACAATTAATTCCGAAAACAAATCAGCATGACTAAGGAAACGTAGTTTTGAGGCTCAAATTACTTTAACTTTCAAATACTTTAAATATAATTATAATAGCAGTTTATAGAAAATGGAATCGTCAACTTTCAGTAGATTTATGTTCATTTATATAATAATAATAAGAAAAAAACATATTCTATTCTATACCTACATTCCTGCTCCACACAAACACACTGAACAACACAAACTCAATAATGTTTATTGGTTTCATACAATACTTACCTAAAACTAAGATATCTAATTACAAAGAGGCAGGCGGTGTGTTGGCATATCCAATTAAAATTGCAAATGAAAATTAAGGTTAGTTTTATAAGTGAATTAATAAAATCAGTTAACACGGTTAGAATAATGTTAATATCCTAATTTCTACAACATCAGTTTCTATGCTGTGTGAAATTTGTATCTACCTATTTACTTTATATATGAAGATAATTTTTGAGAAGAAACACACATTTTTACAATAAATAATATTTATTCAAACATAATACTTGAACCAGTTATTAGTTAACATAATATTAGTCTATCTGAATTGATAATCCCGGGACATGTTGTCCGTAGAAGGCGCATGGGCACCCACCACAACGTATCTGCTTAATTCAGCAGGGCAGTTACATCATACATTCATGAGGAAAATATAACTTAAAGTAGAAGTAAATTGAAGTATACCTAGTCACAGAATACATAAACTTACCTATAGCTAGGTACTAAATGCCGGTTTCTTCTCGTTTGACAGATCTGCCGAGGGCAAAGGGTCTTGTACATTGTACCTACTAATTATGTAGATTACAATAGGTGTTCCACATCAATTACAGTCATTGTTTAGAAGTTGCCATTCATAATGCATATGACAAAGTAAACACTTGATCGTTCTAATAATTATAATGCGCAAGTAAAATAGATGGTGTGTTTTTTTTTTAAAATGATTCTAAAATATAACGCAAAGCTATGACTTTTAATAGTAGTTTCAAATAAAATATCTACAAATACCTAATACTTTATTGATACATACTAATAATTACTATCCACAAACACAGTTAAAATAAAAAATATTAAAACAATGGAGAGCAGATAGGTCATTAAAAAGTATATAATTAACATCTGCTACAAACTAAAAGAAGACCTATTTTCATGCAAATTCTGAGACAAGAAAATAATAAACTGGTATCATAATAAAAGGACTTACTCGATTATAATACCACTCAGAAGAATGGTATTGAAAGATAATTTCTTAAATATATTATATTTTTATTTTGTATAAAAAGAAGTATTTTCGAACCTTAACGAGTAGAAAAACTAATTGCTGAAATCACGTGCGTCACGTATTAGCCTATTAGTATAATTTAAATTGGCCTGTAATTATATTGTGCATATAAATATTTATAGTGCTTTTAATTCGGCCCGCACTAACATTCTAACAGTGTTAAAAAGTATTCGGGTATTGAATTTGGTTTACTGAAACATTTTTTTTATAATTTAATCTACACTACCATACTGCTATTATCTTGTGATTCTGCTTTAGGCTGCAACGTGGCCTTATGATAAGACGACTTATTGTCAATTGCTAACATCAAATACGCATACAACTAAAAAGCGTTACCATAGCTGCTTTGATATAAGTTGAGTTTTAACCAAATGTGATTTAGTATAGCATAAGAAACAAAACCAGTATCATGAGTGCTCTGCATTAGTATCACAAGATTTTGTATTGTAAAGTAAAATAACAGAAAATATATAAACCAATATTACCTGTGTCGAAATTACCAAAGTCTGCAATGGATTACGCGCAAGAGTTAGAAGCAGCGGGTCTGGAGAAGCAGCAGCCTATGCTGGCGGCGCTGGCGGCGGGGGAGGGGGAGGTGCAGAGGTTCTACAAGAACTGCACTGTGTTTGTCACCGGCGGCTCCGGCTTCCTCGGGAAACAACTGCTCGAGAAATTGCTCAGGTAAAACAACATTACCTCATAACTTTTATGTTGCTCCTGTCTACCTGAATACCTGTATACCGAAGTTTTGATCTAAGTCAAATTTTATATACAATCACAATAGAGATCACTTCTTGTATAGATGAGTGAGTTGAGTCCATTCAAAAAGTGACGCCTTGACGCCTCGTAACTTAGATTATAATAAGCATAATACATTTTTAGGAAATATTTTTATGTTACTAATTAGTAATTACTAACCATGTAATGAGTCTTAAATTATGTTAAAATCTTCTGCAATATAGTTTTATAAATTTAATAAAAGTTTCGTTTTTAAATTAAGGAAGATTGGAAAAAAACAGTCTGTATTTGGTTTCAGGACATGCAAACTTTCCAAAGTGTACATGTTAATACGAGCTAAGAAGGGAAAAGGTATACAAGAGAGAATAAAAGAAGTCGTTCAAGATCCGGTAAGAACAAAACTTACTATTTTAAAAGATTTTATAGAATATCATAATAATCAATTTATTTAAATACTCTTTTTTAGTGCTATTAGTGTTAATATGTGTAAATATTGTTTCTTATTATTGAATAAATAAATTTATTTTTTATTTATTTAATATTAAATGTGGTTTTACAGGTGTTTGATTCGCTACACAAGAAACAACCAAGATTTGATGAAAAGATAATTGCTGTTGAAGGAGACATTTCAGAAATTAATTTGGGTATCAAAGACAAAGATTGGGAAAAACTTACAAAGGAAGTAAGTTCAGAAGCTTTTTAATTTTTCTTTACATCTGAATGAGAAGCTAGGACTATAGGTACAACTATAGACGATAATTATTTATTAATTAAAAATTTAAGAGCATGCCCCTGCCTGTGATATACGCAACTCTACCCAGTTTTGATTAAGTTAATTATCTAAATAAAGTCCTCTGATACACTTTTTCAGGTTGATATTATATTCCACGTAGCAGCCACTACAAGATTTGACGAGTCTTTGAAAGTTGCAACTTTAATAAACGTTAGAGGAACTAGAGAAGCACTCAATTTTGGGAAGTCGTGTAAAAAACTGAAGTAAGCTAATTTTTTTATGACAATAAACACATATGTGACGTATGCCTCGAAGGAAGTTTTTCCATTCCAATTGCAGCTAAACCCCTTAGTTATGGG
Organism: Macaria notata; assembly: GCA_927399415.1. Lineage (NCBI taxonomy): Eukaryota > Metazoa > Arthropoda > Insecta > Lepidoptera > Geometridae > Macaria > Macaria notata. The sequence goes on from OV656742.1 coordinate 906,129, forward strand.
TTTCATTACCTGGTGTATTTTTGCACGTATACTGGAGCTCATCCTAATTTACTATACCAAAAATTAACAAAATGTATAGGGAATTAACCGTATAATATTTGTCCCTGCTACAAATAAAACAATTAAATTGCCACAAGGATAATGTCTGGTATGGTCACATGCACACATCTTTATAATAATTCAGAGTCTGATCAAATTGCATCCGTTTAATCGTTTGAGAGTGACAAAGTAGCACACATACACACTACTATTACAGCTACATAAACTTCTCATAAAGCTCATTTAAATTATCAACTCAGAAAGACCACTGGATGGCTTAATTTATCTGCTTTTTGCGCTAACTATCCTAGTCTCGTGTTGTTCTTGTCGGGATAATTATAAAACACATAAAATAAGTAAGACATATTATTTTCTCCAGATCTTACGTCCACGTGTCAACAGCGTACAGTCATGCTACATCTAGCCTTGTGGGAGGAGACGTGGAAGAAGAGTTCTACAACTCACCAGTACCACCGGACACCATGATATCAATGGCAGAAACCATGGAAGTTTCCAGATTAAATGGATTAACCAAAGAGTAAGTTCTAAAGTTTATTAATCGAACAAAATTATCTAGTACGGCAGTAGTTAAGCCATGTCAGAGTGTCTCTCGACACCAGAGTTGGCCTCTCATTCGATAAAAAGATAATAGGCTAAGGTTCGGCCACACCCCGTTTAATGTTATGCACTACTGTGGTCTATGATGTCACCAGTAATTTTGTAGATTTAGGGTTTATATTACAATCCTCCTTGACTCATATTCCTCATTACGGAGAGGCGATCCGTCGTTCGTTTCCTTGCAGAATTGATTCAATAGTGGGACTTTTTTCGGGTGTCTCAGATGATATAAGTGCTAGGATTGTCATCGGAAATCACTCATCAAATCTGCTTTTACTCTCTGTTTCAGTTTGATAAAAGGTTGGCCGAACACATACACATTCACAAAGGCTATAGCAGAAGAACAAGTTCGACTCACGAGTGCAGGACTGCCAATATGCATAGTGAGGCCTGCTATAGGTAAGCAATAGAAAGCATAACTTGTAACTCCAGTGTTTAATATAAATAGGTAGCAAAGAGATACATCTAACATACTTTACTACTACTACCTACTTATTTTTACAGTCCCATTTATCGATCCTGGATCTCTGTACACCAGAGTAAAAACCGCAAATGATGTGATATACTATTTTATTTTTTGTATCTAGTTTAAGTTTTATCAGCATTTTGTAATATTTTAGTTTTATATGGGTTTATTGCCTGAAATAAAGACATTATTATTATTATTATTATTATTATTATACTTTAGGTACTATTACTTTTTTTGTTTGAGACATAAAACTCACATGAGATTATTATGACAGTAGACAGACCAATTTCGAACAATAACAGCGGACTGCATATTTTTAAAGATCAGATCAGCGTAATTAAAACGTTTTGTAATAAGACCCTTTGAAGAGTTTATCTGTCTGTGCTATAACAGTGATTCCGCTCGGAATGCTGATATTGATACACGTAGCATCATCAATGAAGTAAATAATAATGACAGAATAAAGTTTTTGAAAACTTTCCAAATGTATTTTCAGCTGCTACTAAAAACTAAATTATGCCTACAAGGTAGGTAGTTGTAAATTACGCATGGATACATATATTATGTACATACATATTTATTATTACTTTTTTCAGTAATGAGTACGTATCTGGAGCCGACGCCAGGTTGGCTCGACAAAAGCTGTCTGTTCGGAGTGACCGGGGTAAGATCATCATTATTATCTACGTCACGTATTATTTCACAGCACAGGAAAATAAGTACCTAGATAAATATGTATTGGACCTGGCATATGATACAAGCACATATATGTAATCGTACATCCATATTGGAGGAGGCCTTCACCCTAATTTGGGTGCCCAATAAAAAACTAAAAAATTAAACTAAAATCTAATCTAAACTTAATTTAAAATGAAAATTGTGTTACTAAAGTAAACCCCATAACCACAAAATGTTAATTAAATTACTGGGAATAAATGGCTTTTTTTTTTTTTTTTTTTTTTTTTTTTTACATCCATATTTACAGTTATTTTATAATTAGATAAAAAGTCATTGATAAATGAGTCGCTTTGCAATACAATTTGAGATTATATTTTTACTTCAAAGTTGTACCTTTAATTGTTATACGAAAATCATTCCTTGAAAATTTTTTATTGAAACAGCTGGATCACCATTAATTTGATTATAGTATAGGTTGATCGAAGTACATACGAACTTGAAATTCCTGTCACATTTGATTTTCCAGTTGATATTTGGAGCTGGAATGGGTGTCATGCACACATCTCTTACAAATGAAGATATTCCATTTGGTTTCATCCCGTGTGACTACGTGAACAACGCATGCATAGTGGCGGCGCGAGAGACCGCCTCCAACCAGGCCAAGGGGGGCGACCACACCAAGATATATACTGTCTGCTCTACGCATAGGAACCCTGTCACATTCAGTGAGTTAATATTTGATAAAATTGCTTTAATCTACGATTTTTAACAGCACTTGTGGCGCCAGCCGACTTCTAATTCTGAGAGCTTAGAAATGGATGTGAATTATCGTACCAGGCTGTGAATCAACAGTAACCGAATAGTTTAGGGATCCTAGTGTTTTCAGAAAGATGTAGATTCGAATATTTCAAATCCTGTCTGTAGTGTTTATTTTAATAATTTCTAATAAATAAATGCAAGCTTATAAAGAAAAGTATATAAGTATTATACCCGTTATCTAGTACCCACGACACAAGCGTTTGCTTAGTGTGGGGCTAGATGGCGCTGTGTGCAATGTCCCAGGATATTTATTTTATTTTTATTTATAAAGTAGATCATCAAGAAAGTAGCATTTGATTTTCTATAAATATTTAACTAATAAAAACAATCTTACAGGAGTGTTCGCTGACACGATGAGAAGCGAAGGCATAAAAATAGCGTCACCAAAAATGGTATACTACGGTTTCAATCATCTTACGACTAACAAGCTTGTATTCTATTCAATATGGCTGTTACTTCACGTGATACCTGCCTACGTAGCTGACTTCATTTGTTTATTGATGGGAAAAGAAAGAAGGTACATTTAACTATTATTGTTTTGTGTTTAACCTGTAATAGGTACATATACCTACTCGTACACAAGCGGGTGTGGCTCAGCGGTTCTAGTGTCTGCTTTTCATCCCGACTTATCCAGGTTCGAATCCGGCCCTACATCAAAGACTAGTATTTACAAGTTATGTGTGGATTTGCACTCGCTTAGCGGTGAAGGAAAACTTCGTTTGGAAACCTGGGACGAAGAATTAAATACTCATTTGTGTATCATGTATCGAACTTTTCCATATCGGTACTTACCATACTAGTTTTAATATTTGTTAACAGCATCATCATTTTAATGCTACGAGCCCTATTTATACCAAGACTTTATTCTCCCGCTTTTGTTTCCAGGTTCGTCAAACTGATCACCAAGTTGCACAGCATGCTCGATGTGATAGCTTTCTTCTCCTTAAACACCTGGAATTTCGTCGACAATAACGTCAGCAAGCTCTACAGTAGTCTCTCTAAACAAGACCAGGCCATATTCAACTTCGACGTCACTAATATAATTTGGCCAGAATTTCTGATGCACATCCTCATCGGTTTGAGAAAGTATATCCTCAAAGATGAGCTCAAGGATACAGAGTACGGAATCAAGAAACAGAAGTATCTCAAAGTTTTTCATTATGCGTTTATGGTGGTGTATCTTTTTTTCCTATGGAAGCTAGTGTTTTTGGCGTTTTTTGCTGGAAGCACTTTGGTTTCTTCTGTGTCTAGTTTATTGTATTAAAATAAAGCTAGTAGATTATTGTTAACGTTTAAGTGTATTTATATGTTTTTTTGATATCTTAAAATTTATAGAGTATATAAAAAATAAATTAAAAAGCCTTTTTTTAATATAATATAGGTCAAAATTGGGTAAATATATGAAACTACTGCTGAGTTTCATAAAAAGGCGATATTTTTTGATTAAAGTAATTACTAACACAAATTTAGCTTATTTTTTTTTCATTTTTGTGATCAGTATCGTATTTGATAATCAATGGATGCGGAAAGGATTTTTCTAAAACACACTGCTTCCAAACGATTCCTATAACAAATCTATTCAACCGAAAAATCGGAAACTTTTCCTGAGCCAAAAGCTAGCGGATTTGTTTCCGTCAACGATATGTTTAAGGTTTTTATGATATAAAACCCGATTTACAGTTAATTATTTTTTATACATAAAGGTATCATTATTCATATTAAATCTATAGTAAAAATGGTAAAATTGTCATTATAGTATAATTTTTAAGTTTCTACCATTCATTTCATTGGTAAAATCGAGCCGATCGGATCATATCCGACTCCCCTGCTGAGTATCCACATTTCTAGAGGAGGCCATACATTTATTATAGACATAAGTCTGTTCAATTTCATTATTAATCACTTGTTTAAATTAGCACTTGTTATATCTTTTAATTTTGGTATACTGACATCGAGCAATGTCATTTAAAGTCACAGAATATACAAATAGCGGTACCGTGGTTAAGTACCCTTGTTTACAGTTTCATTTTAACACTAATTATGCTGTGTCACTAATTAAACATTATAATAGGTCGGCGTCACCTTACGACCGCGATGCGGACGGTTCTAGGGCTACTTTAAATGTATGCTGTTTAATATTTGACGAATTGGCACGTATGGGGAAGTAAACATTCGAGATTAGATTACCAATATGAACTGACGATACATTTTGGAGGTGACTGACCAATAGAAGTCTGCGATTGGAGAGCTTCCGTGGATCGGATCACACTTTAAATTGTTGGTACCGGCGTTGATGTTACTGGATTTCGTGGTCCTCAAACATGTCAGTTGAGTGAGATGCGTATCATTGATACAAAAATTTATAGAGACGATTAATACTCGTACACATATGTATAATTTTGTAACTGATTGTAATGTATAGTAATATATTTGCAATTGTATGAATAATGTGATTTATATACTTAATTTGACATGTAATTATTTATAATTTATCAATAAAAATCTGAATCTGAATCTGCTATGGTCTAAGATGGATCGTGCTTACCCAATAAGAGCCGGTTCAGTCTCGCTTTGAAGATCATAGGATATTATGGTTCGTGGGGAACAGGGAGTCAGGTAGTAAGTTCCACAACTCAGTGGTACGTACGATAAACGTAGACGCATACTCATTCCGCTTCGTGCGACACTTCGGGACTTGCACCATACACCGGTGCCGTGCTGTAGTATCTACCCCTGCTCGTCCGTTGGTAAAAAGGCGCTGGCGGAATCAGATCGTGCAATTCCGTGGCACACTCTCCGAAATGCAACCGATAGAAATTCATAATATTCGGAGTACCCGGAGTATAAATGATAATGTTCAATTTCTGAATAATTATTGAATACTCGCTTATTATAGGATGTTTTGTGTTCAGGCATCCTGTGTCATACACTAGGTTCAGCCTGTGTCATAGGGCTCGGATACACCGAACCACACTTGGTATTTTGAATTCTGATAATTTATTGGTACCTGTATGTTACAAGTAGGACACTATGTTTAATTTTTCAATTGCTACTTGTCTACATTAATTAGACCTCTGAGACAAGACATACTTGACTATACTTTAGTAAATTAATAGCCGTACACAAATGAAGGGCTACTCGAAACTAACCAATTTTTGCATAAATTTGTACCTTAATTCACATGACAATCATTTTTTTGTTCTTATTATCTATCTATATAATTAAGTTAAGTATCTTATATCGAAACATCCGGATCGCCCCTTTTACACAAATAGTGGTAATTGTTTATTTAGAAATGTCGTAATTTAACTTACAATAATATAATCAATAAATAATTGATTACTTAATTGTAATTGTCATTGCATTGTTAAAAATTAATCCAAAATGGTTGTAATCACTACACAGTATATAATAAAGTCGCTTCCCGCGATTGTCTGTATTTTTTTACATAATATAGGCTTACGCTTGACTACAACTTGCCTGATGTTAAGCAACGTTATAATCTACAATCTAGCGCGCTTGCCTAGAAGAAACCGGTAATATGTATGTATGTATGATTTAAAGAGATAGGGAACGAATAGAAGCTATTGAAATGTGGTGCTGGCGGCGGATGGAGAAAATAAGTTGGACAGAAAGAAAGACCAATGAAGAAGTGCTGAGCATGGTCCAAAAACACCGTACAATAATAGCGACTATTGAAAATAGAAGAGGGAAGATGGTTGGCCACCTTATACGAACGACATGACGAATTTATGAAAAACATCATTGAATGAAAATTGAAAGCCCGAAGAGGAAGAGGAAGGCCGAGAAAATGATACAATATGGACCAAGTAAACGAAAAGGCGGGTGTCATGTCGTATAAAGAGGTCACGGAATTGGCAGAAGATCGGGAAGGATGGCGCATGCTCCACAGACAAGTACCCTGCCCTTAAATTTGTGATGATGATAATATGTGTGTAACTATGTATGCTTAGACCTTTAACACTTTGATGCCGCTTTTTTGATAGATTGAGTGATTCAGAAGACAGGTTGACATATATGTATAATACATGCTTAATATGTATATTAGTTAGAGAACCACTGATCATTTCAAGATATCTAATGTTAAGTCGTAAATAATAGTAGATTGTATCATAAGGGAGCAAAATAATATTTTTACGGCGAGGGCGCTTTTTTGAATCCAGAGCGAAGTGAGGGATTCTAGAGTAGAATCCCGAGCGTAGCGAGGGATTCTTTAGTAGAATCCTGAACGTAGCGAGGGATTCAAAGTACGTCGCCCGAGCCAAAAATATATTTTACGCCCGAGTGATTCACTCTACTTTTCATCACCCACTATGAGAAAATAAAAGGCGCCTCATATTTTATTGTAATATTGATATTTAATGAAACAGAGTAACAACTAAATTGAAATTAAGTAGTATCTAATAATAAAACAACTAAAAACTTAAATTTACATTTGAGACATTTTCACAATTTTGAAAATTAATTGTTATAGTTTTATTAGGAATAGAGATTGTTGTAGATTCAATTTTATTCTGCGTGTTTGAAATAATGTCAGAATGTGGCTCATTTTGAGGAAAATGTGACGGTGAATCTCTTTGTTTGGATGTAGATGGGCGCGGCGACAGTGGCATGGATGGATTAACTGAAGGTTGCAATTTAATGTTTTCCACGATGCGTTCACATGTTTTCGCCTTGTTCTCAATGGAATCTTCTATATATCCCTCTGCTACAGCACTCGACTTCCATCCTCCATGTCGCTTGAGAACAGTTAAGTCCGCTCCAGAATCTGCCAACAGGGTAGCAGAAGTGCGACGAAAACAATGTCCTGTATATAGCTTGATATCTGGTAACTTCAAATAAGTAGCGATTTCTTGTGGCATGTAAGAAATTTTATTTTTTCCCATAACTTGTTTGAAGCACTTGCCATTTTGATAACGGATGAAAAACCGATTGGTCTTTATATCAGCAGGACGCAGGTCCAGGTATTTCTGTACAATAGTTTTGTATTCTCCTCGGATTACGAAGGATCGGTCAATTTTTGTTTTTGTGTCTGTCAGCTTTACTAACAGTAAATTATCCGAGTGATTTTCGACATCATCAACAGTTATTTTTAAAAGTTCATTGCCACGACAAGCTCCATGTACTCCGAAAATTAAAGCCACCTGTAACAAAACCGAATGTGAATAAGACAAGTACCTATCTATCGAAGTACAGGTTACAATAAAATGCGCATTTTAAAACACTGGTTATACTTTACTAATCCACCATATATACATACATAGTTACCTACTTACTTTTACGGCAAGAAAGATGTTGTCGGGTGCCTCATTAAGGAAAGTCTCCACGTTTTTGACTGAGAACACTTTGGATTTTTTAGGTTTAAATCCATCAGACATCCTCTTCAGATACGCTATTAATTTCGAATATGTGTCCAGTTTTACGTCGTTATTAGAACTGACTGTTGATTTTAGCATTGAGTAGGTACTCCAAAGTGTGGAAGGTTGTTTAGTTTTGGCTAAGTACTGGAAGTAGGCCAAAAACACAGATTCTGAAAAATTCTTGGCGCCTCTTGAATTTCTCCATTCAATAAAATTACCATAAGCTTTCATATATTTCTCCCGGGATTTTGCAGGTAGTAGATTATCCATCACATTTCTTGCGTCAGTTCTAATACTATCAGGAGTTAATTCTATACTTTCACTGTCACTTGAAGAACTCATTTTTCAAAACAAAATCATGAATTTCTATCAATCCGTGAAAATTGACGAAAACGCGGGCTATAGTTCGCGCGTTTTTAATTTTATTTCTTTTTTTTTTTGTATTCAGCCGGCGCGCGGCGCTATATACTATGGGCCGTCGCACCAGCCAGTCTTTATTCAAACAATATTTGCGTTCGATTTCTTGGGCCCTGAACACAAGATGTTCCAAATTCAAAAAGTGCGCGGCAAAGATAATTGCGGCGCACTTATAAAGAGGATTAAAAACTCATTACTGCCCGCTAAAAGTTTCTTATAGAAAACACCACCTTTGGGTGCACTTAAAGGCGAACCAAGTCGTCTTTTTCGAATAGGTGGGATGAAAACACATATTTTCGCGCTAACATTATTGCAAACGCTGGCTGAACATTATGAGATAGATCAAAATAATGTTCTAAGTATTGTTCACCTTAAACGATGAAAGAAAGATAATGATGACATTGAGAGACAAAGACGAGCTTTATGCGTTGTCGGAAACATGATAGCCAGAAAATTTTATAATGCTGCGCCTGACGTGAAAGTTACCCTATTTAAGTCATTTTGCAAAACGTTTTACACACATGTCAACTCTGGACTAATTACACGAAAAAATCGCACAACTCCATCAGAGTTGCATACAACAACATCTACAGGCAGCTCATGGGCCTGTCGCGGAGCTGCAGTGCATCCGGTATGTTTTTTGACGCACGCATTGACAGCTTTAATGCTATACAGCGCAAGAGGATTGCTTCTTTTATGTCCAGAGTTGACATTTGTAAAAACAGTATTATTAAGAGTCTGTCTGACCGCATGCACATGACTGCAACATACCGGCAATGGTTGGATATTGTCACGTAATCTGTATTTCTACATAATTCAATTTATGCTTTTATATTGTACCTTTGTGTGTGAACCTTTCTATGGACCCTGCTGTCTGAAATAAAGACCTATTATTATTATTATTCTTCACAGATTCTCGGGCCTTACACCCGGTATTTTTAAGGCATCAGTGGGGCCGTAGCCAACACTGAGAGGCCTTTTACAATATTATAGGTACTTAAAATTAAGTAAAAATTACAGATATAGGATGTTAGGTATATAAAGTAACTATTGCAGACATGGTATTAATATTACAGGCTATTGTGTTGAGTTGTTCATTGACTTAATTAAACTGGTCTATTGTACGAGGAACGGCACCCGCCAGTTATGCCTCATTCATAAAAATTATAGCGGGTGATGACTTGCCACTAACTAAATGGGCCCTCCACAAAAGGCAGCCTAAGATGACGCCGGAAGGGCAACATTGGTGTGAGTGGCTTAGGGTGTCGAGAGGTGTGCTGCGCGTTCTCTGAGCGGTACTAGCGGCGTTATGCCCTTTAACACTTCCACCCTGGAGCTTAGCTACTGAGCTCTTGCGTCTGCCACTCCCGGACGGCCAATCAAGGCAAGCCGGGAGGCAGGGGGTCTCATTTAGCCCCCAGGGAATCGGGGTCCGCGGTGACGCTACTCACCGACGACTCGCCATGAAGTCGCCCCTTTATTATTATTATTATTAAACAGATCTACAAAAAAGTCCGCGGTACGTATGTTTATCTCGGGATAACCCACAATAACCAATTTGATCCTTTACTTTTTACGAGAAATAATGGCTTATTTACGATTTACAGCATTCATCCTTATCCAATTTAATACCTTCAATACATTGCTGATTTAATATAAACGGCACTTTACAGCACATAATTATTACCGTAGAATGGGGTGAAAAGGGATCGCGAGGTGAATAGGGAAAAAACCGGGAATCACTTTTGTAAAAAAAAAAAAAAAAAAAAATAGATGTTTATTTTACTAATTGAAAAACTTAACCTATATAATATTACAATTTGTTTAACTTACAATACAACAATAGTGTTAACTGTAGACCCCAAACTAGGCGTTAGCCTGTATCTTGGTGGTCCAATTATAAAAGATCCTGTTTTCCAGTAAGAAGTTGACGCTAGTAAAAGAATAATTTCAATACTATCTAGAGATGTATAAAACAATAATAATCACGGCCATGTACATAGTTTAGTTACAGAAATGTTCATCCATAGTTTATAAAAAATCTTTTTAAATAAGATATCTGTAGTAAAACCTTGTCAAAAAGTTTAATACAATATTTATGATCACAAAAATTACATTTTGAAAATTGAAAATTGAAATCAGTTGATTGATGTTTACCGCATGAAGATGCTGCTTAAGCTTGACATTGAATATTTTCTTCTACATCATTAAAATTTTTACCATTTTTAGTAGGATTTGTAGAAGATTATTGAATCTTTCCTAAGGCAAGATTGAACTAACATGAACTTAGCTGCAAACTGTAAAAAAAGACACTTGAAAGTGGGTATTGCAAGACGCTGGTTATAACAGTGATATTAACTTCGCTCTGTCGGCTTTATTTTCAAGTGAGATAGTAAGAGTGTTTGTTTAAAACGTAATTTAGTGTTTTGGCCGTCATATGCATATAAGGTAAGCTTTATTTATCACTTAATATAGGTATTATCTTGAAAAATTAGAATGCCATCAAAATTTTGTGCTTTTTGGGGTGAATAAGGACGCCTAAAGTATGAATAAGGACGAGAAGAGGGTGAAACGGGACAAGAATAAGATGAATAGGGACGCTTTATGTATGAATAGGGACAGCTTTATAGGGTTGTTACTATGCAGTTAACTGTTTTAAGATAAATAGGTACCTATTCTAGATAATAATTAGATTAATTTTATTATGTTTTCATATTCATAATAATTAAAACAATTCAAACTTATAATAAATAGAGTTATCTCATTATATTAAATAATTCAATAAAACAAAATAAATTTAGTGACAGCCCTAGTAAATTTCCCTATTCACCTTCTTTTCGTCTCTAATCACCCTGTTTTCAGGGTGAATAGGGATTGCCTATATTTTACCGTTTTATTCTTAAATTGCAATACTAATCGCGTAGTTTTATATTGGTTCACAGAGATACCATCAAGACTCACATAATTCACTCGTCATACAGCTAATTTTCTTACTAAAAACACCTTAATTTTCGGTGTGAAGTTCAAAATCGTCCCTTTTCGCCCCATTCTACGGTATATGAGATATAGATTTAAAAATGCAGAGTTGCAGCGGTACCGACGGCCGGGGCGGTGTACGGGCGGCCCTCACATGCTAAGATCTACAAAACTACGCAACATGTATTAATGTGATTTTTTAACAGATAGTGTTGTAAGAGAATGTTTTTATGTACCTGTATTATATCTTATCGTACATATCGATCGAAGCCGGGCAGAGTAGCTAGTTCTACTACAATTACAATTGTTTTCACAGAATTAAAATGTTACAAATTACCTACAATGCAATATACCTACATTTAGAATGTAAAACTACAAGCTTACATACGTATTTTAAATTGCCGGTTTCGCCTTTACAGTAAAATCAATTCATAAATATTCATAAGGTGCATGACCAGTGCCTTTGCTTCAATTCCGATGTAAGGTACCATTTGGTCTGATATACTGTAGGAAGTAAGTTGTTAATTTCCGTAATTATTATTTTTATTACAATTGAGTGCAGCTTTGAAATAATAGGGAGAAAATCATAAGATTGCTAAAGGTTGAAGTTTAACAAGACTAGTAGTGGTAGGTACCTAGATACTGAATCTTAATTTATTTATATCGTCGTCTTCAAACATAAAATGTATTGTCGAAGAACTTATCGTTGGGCATCATTGCGTCAGAATCAGTTGCTTTTCAGTGTCGGTACTTGTATGTGGCATCAGTTAACCTGGAGGTTAAGCCAAGTAAAAAAACAAGAATGCATAACAAAACTTGTACCTATTTATTGTTTATTTGTTCAGACATCAAAGTTCAAATCAAATCAACAACAATCTAAAGTACTGCAATTCATTTCTGAGCACTCTGAATTATTCTTATTGCACTAGGCACCAGTATGGATTACGCACAAACTCTGGAGCTGGCTGCTCTGTCTAAGCAGCAGCCCATGCTGGAAGCCATGGCAGCGGGAGAGTCTGAGGTGCAGAGGTTCTACAAGAACTGCACTGTGTTTGTCACCGGCGGCTCCGGCTTCCTCGGGAAACAACTGCTAGAGAAACTACTCAGGTAAATATACTCAATTATTGCAATATGTTATTCTGAAAAAAATACCATCTGTTAAAACAAAATAAAAATAATTAAATATAAAAGCCAATAAAGATACCTTGATTATACAAAATAATGATGTCATCACCATGTAAGTACACAAAACGTGTACACATCTCAATAAATATGAATTTTGTCATAATGATTATTAAAAATATTTTTCTGCTAAAGAAATAATGCACTTTTTTCAGGTCTTGCAATCTATCAAAGGTGTACATGCTGGTGCGTTCTAAGAAGGATAAGAATCCCAACGAAAGAATCAGAGAAATTATAACAGACACTGTGAGTGTACTTATTGGTTAGAAAGTGTTTAATGTGACCAATAAATTGCCACCGCTCCCATTTTATGCACAAACATAGAATAGAAAAATAAGCTAACAGGTATCTATAGACTTTTGTCTGTGGCATCGTACCTCCGAATTATCAATTTGAATTTGCACCTCATTTTGCTGAAACGAGATCGATTTTAGCCAGTCATTCAATTAATTCAAATTATATGTTGCCAATTGATTCATACAATAAATCTGAAGAGGGATTGATGATAATATATTATTTAAAAAAAACATCATCATCACAAATTTAAGGGCAGGGTACTTGTCTGTGGAGCAAGCGCCATCCTTCCCGATCTTCTGCCAATTCCTTGACCTCCTTAACGACATGACACCCGCCCTTTCTTTTACTTGGTCCATGTATGAACTTCTTGGCCTTCCTCTTCCTCTTTGGGCTTCCAATTTTCCTTCAATGATGTTTTTCATAAATTCGTCATGTCGATAAGGTGGCCAATCATCTTCCCTCTTCTATTTTCAATAATAAAATAAAATAAAAAATAAAATAAAAATAGCCTTTATTTTATATAGTCGCCATTATTGTACGGTGTTCTTAGACCATGCTCAGCACTTCTTCATTGGTCTTTCTTTCTGTCCAACTTATTTTCTCCGTCCCCCGCCAGCACCACATTTCAAAAGCTTCTATTCGTTCCCTATCTCTTTGAGTCATGGTCCAAGTTTCGCTTCCAAAAAGAGCAATACGATTACATTAAAAACATGTTTGAATATATTTCGACTTGATAGCAGAACACATTCCAACAATTTCTAAAATGTTGTCTGATTATCTGTGTCTCTGTCTGTCTGTTTATTTTAACGCTTGTCGCGCAAAAACAGCTGAACGTATCATCATTATTTTTGGTATATAGATAGTATGAGACCTTAGGAGTGTCATAGGCTAATTTTTATCCTGAAATAATACGAGCTAAGACGCAGGCGTCCAGTAGTTTATAAATATTACTAATTACAGGCATTTGACAATTTAAGCCAGCAGCAGCCGAATTTTATGGAAAAAATTCAAACAATAGAAGGAGATGTAGCGGACGTAAGACTTGGCATCAAAGACGATGATTGGAAGACTCTTACTGAAGAGGTGAGTGCGCTGTAACAGTTTCAATGTCCCAGCAATAAAACTTTCGTCGCAGTTTATAAGGAGGCATTTATTTCAGGTTTGTAACAACCATATAGTACATAGAAAACTAATTTAAATTAGTAATATAATTTTAGTTACAAGATATTGTGTTTAAACACAATATCTTGTAACTAAAATTACCTATATATACAAAATAGCACGAGTTAAGTTGTGATCTAGTCCGTTGGGACAGAGATTCAGTACTTATAAACTCCTTAATATCGTCAAAAACAGGCACAAGTTATAACTCAAGAATTTTTTTTTTTTTTTTTTAACATGAAATAGGCTTACGCTTGACTACAACTTGCCTGATGTTAAGCAACGTTATAGTCTACGATGTAGCGCGCTTGCCTAGAAGAAACCGGTTTACTCTCGACTTGAAGACCGACAAATTATAGTTCAAGGGGAATAGAGATTCGGGCAAGGAGTTCCACAGTTTGGCTGTTCGCACGATGAAAGTCGAAGCAAAATACCGAAATGCATCATTATATTCTGGGCATTTTCAGAATCTATTTATCTATTATTTTATTCTTCTCAGGTGGACGTGATATTCCACATGGCAGCCACGACCAGGTTCGACGAGTCTCTCCGCACAGCCACCTTTATCAACGTGCGAGGAACTAGAGAAACCTTGGCATTGGGAAAAGCTTGCAAAAAACTCAAGTAATATTTTTATTTTTGCATCTGTGAATTTGTTTAGATCACATTTTCAAAAGTGATAAACAAAATAGAATGCCTTAAATTATTGAATAACACAATTATCAGCACAAAATCTGTAAGACTTGTTAAATGAACATTTCAATAGCTTGTAAATAATTTAATGCTTCTTTCATAGTCACCCGACAATGAGTCCTATTTTAGAAAAAAAGAATAGTATTCAAGTTGACACCTACATGTTTTTTACTGAGATGTTTGTCACGTTCCAGATCGTTTGTCCACGTATCTACAGCTTACTGTCACGCTACCTTCCACTTGTGTGGAGGAGATGTAGAGGAGAAGTTCTACCGCACACCCATCCCACCTGAAACGCTCATATCCATGGCTGAGACAATGTCCATGGACCGGTTGGATAGTATTACTAACAAGTAAGATAATAATTTAAAGTATTAGGGACTTTCCTTACCTAAAAGAGAAGAAACTGATCAGAATAAGAAGGAACGAGGTTATGTTTTATCCATTTGAAACATTAAGCGCACCAGCTATTGTGTAAAAGTCAGTCAGGCGCTACTTTCCGTAGTTAAAAATAGAAGGAGAGAGAAGTCTAATATGACACTTTTTTTCAGTCTGATGAAAGACTGGCCTAATACGTACACATTTACTAAAGCCATAGCAGAAGAGCAAGTTCGGACATCCAGTGCGGGGCTCCCTGTATGTATAGTGAGACCTGCTATAGGTTCGTATCATATTTTTTTATTAATCTATTAATTCGTCAGGTTAAAAATTATTTTAATATATATTTATCTACTAAAAGAACTGGCAAATTTTAGAAACTTCTAGTATTAGCAATTGGTTCCTTTTCTAATTTCAGTTGTGAGCACATATCGTGAACCCGCACCAGGCTGGGTAGACCCCAGCTCTCTCTTCGGAGTCACCGGGGTAAGCAAAATGAAAATATTTTTATCATTGTACCTATGAGCAACGCTATATGAAACTCCTATGTTTAATTAACAGTCTCGAATTTGGCCTTTGGTTACCCAAAGAGAGCAAGCGAACCCTTTATCAAAGGGCATACTGGCACTGCAACCAAAATAATAATATATAATTTGTTCCTGAACGACGCTGCTTTCTTCCTTTTAGTGCAAGATAGTAGTAGCTCATGAAAAATTCTATCGTATTTATTATTTCAGATAATTTTCGGAGCTGGTATGGGTGTCCTTCACACATGTTACTTAGACGGGCAAGTAAAAGTGGGTTTCATCCCGTGTGACTACGTGAACAACGCATGCATAGTAGCGGCGCGAGAGACCGCCTCCAACCAGGCCCAGGGGGGAGACCACACCAAGATATATACTGTCTGCTCTACGCATAGGAACCCTGTCACTTACAGTAAGTGACTTTGACTTGGCCTGTTCTCACTTTTCACAATCTTAAGAATTAGCGATTTCAAGATTAATTTGAAAATACTCAAACCTATGTGGAGTTTGCCATCCTTGTCTTTTACACGGTAGCTCAATGTTGAGTGGCGACTATACATATCAAAAGATTTATTGTCTGTAGCCGGGTAGAAAAGGTCACTACCAAACTATGCTACAAATGGCGATGTGTGCAATATAAATGCAATATGTGCAATATATGGTAAACGCTATACACGTTTTACAGAGACTTTAACAGACACTATGGAAAACGAAGCAAGAACAATTTCATCGCCGAAGATATTGTACTACGGGTTTTCCCTGTACACTACCAACATGACTTGGTTCGCATTCACGTCAATTTTCCTTCACGTCATTCCTGCGTACATCGCTGACTTCGTATGCTTGTTAATGGGAAAAGAAAGACGGTACGTATGTATTTATTTATGTTAATTCTAAGTGGGGACGATGAGTATTGCATGGATATTTCACTTGCGATGCTTGTATTTTTGTCCCATTCCAACCTAACCTTTGCCATGCTTGTATGTTTTAAGTTTTGTACCTACAAACTTTATTTAAAGTGTATATTTTTTTTTCCGCCTTTTTTATGGCACCGTGACTCATGGAATCCTACAGCGCTTGCCAGGGACACCTACAATGTAAACAAATGTATAAACGCAAATAAAAAAATATTTTATCTTATCTTTTCAGATTTGCCAAAGTAGTCAAAAAGCTGTACAAGATGTTCACTACCCTAGCTTACTTCACCACCAACGAATGGAACTTTGTAGACAACAATTTGGAAAAACTATATTCGGGACTATCAGAACAAGATAAAGCCATTTTCAACTTTGATGTTACAAACATAGACTGGAAAGATTTTTTTATGGTCAAACTAATTGGACTGAGAAAATATATCATTAAAGATGGTCTAACAGGCACGGAGTATGGAGTAAAGAAGCAAACTTACTTGGGATATGTTAACTACGTTGTGATGACTGTATATGCATATTGTGTTTGGAAAATATTTTATTTGGCATTTTTCTTGCTTCGCTCAGTGTTTTCAATATTTGTAAATATTTAACGACAAATATCTATGAAGAAAATTGCTAGCGTGAAATGTTTACTTTTAAAAATACATTAATATTCATTCTCCTACTAATATGTATCTATAGTGCAACTTATAATAATTCCATTTAATTAATTGCCTATACCATAAATAAGAATTTTTAGGAACTTGTATGATAATAGCCATTTTATTGTACATTATGTAATTAGTATATACATATGTAGGTACGTACCCATTTTATATTAGCTATAAATTTATTTTTACCTATGAATTCAATCGATTAATAAATTAATATTTATAAGGTGCAACTATGTTTTCTTTTAATATTGATGTTACAGTTTTACCATTTGGCCCGTTTTATTCTAGAAAGGTAGTCATGTATTACATTGGTTATTTAAATAATAATTTATTGAGGTTTTACTAAATACAATTGAGTACTTTAATATTAAAACTTTCGTGAGACATTTTATCAAAAGATTAACTAAACGGTTTTCACTCACGTGTAAATCGCGTAAGTCGTTTACGCGTTTCGGATGTTATGACATCCATCTTCAGAACGTTCGTTCTGGGCCGCGGCAACACGCAGACTGCGCGCCGCCGCGCGAGCGGCCCGCCGGGACACGTGAGTGAAAACCGTTTAGTTAATCTTTTGACAATTGAGTACTGCTCAAAGATATAAGAAGAAATCAGTAGATTTCTGAAGGTTTTAGTGATATTGGATATAAGCAGTAACGGGTGGAAGCTACATACCAGTACGTGTCATCTATTTGCGCCATTATCTTTTAAGAAAAGATATGTTTCATTTAAATATCAGTTTTGTCTTCTTGTTTTTTTCCTACCTTCAAATATAAAGTCTATTGTCAAGGAACTCATGGTTCATTGGGCATAATTAATTACGATCCACCTTAAACTACTATTGTAATAATAATTATGTTGTCCACATGTTGATTCTGTTAACCTGAAAGTCAAACGCCTCACAATCAAGTAACGAATGAAACGACAATGTGTGTAACATAACGCATAACATTTGTTCAAAACATCAAAGTTCAAAGCAAATTAACAAATTCTAATTTAAATTACGTCACAATCGCAAAATATAACAAGTCATTTTAGTGCACCGTATACTGTCGGTTACAGTTATACCTAGTTTGTTCTGATTTGAACCAGATATCAGGATGGATTACGCGCAAACTCTGGAGCTGGCTGCTCTGTCCAAGCAGCAGCCCATGCTGGAAGCCATGGCAGTGGGAGAGTCTGAGGTGCAGAGGTTCTACAAGAACTGCACTGTGTTTGTCACCGGCGGCTCCGGCTTCCTCGGGAAACAACTGATCGAGAAACTACTCAGGTAAGACCTTAACTATTTTTTTTAATGGGCTTTATATATTTTTTGAGGCCATCGAATCCGATGTAACAGTTTGGTTGAAGGCGTAGTAGCCAAAATTCATATTCTTCTCCCTTACTATTATGCAGGTCTTGCAATCTATCAAAGGTGTATATGCTGGTGCGTCCTAAGAAAAATAAACATCCCAATGAAAGAATCAAGGAAATGATAACGAACGCTGTAAGTCTAACTATTTTAGTTGTTTTCAAAGTGTGTTGCTATTATATTAGACAAAGCAGTCGTAGTCGCCATGTTGTGGTGGAAGTGAAGAGGGCAAATAGAACAAGATGCAAGATGTCTTGCCTCATCTCGGTTCAATTTTATCCTACTGCATTCGTATATGGACTTGGCTATATAGATATAATAAATAAATAAAAATAAAATAAAAATAGCCTTTATTTCCCTTTGAAGCTATACATGCACAATTTTTAAAGCTACAAGTTTTATAGATATGCTTATAATTTAATCTGATCAGTCCAACGTGTAGGTGACCAGTGACCACCCGCGCAATTTGTTGCCTTCTATTTCCCTTGGACATTATACCCAATCCAGAAATGTAATCAAAGACAGTGAGGATAAGAGTTTTTATAGCCGTAAGTAAATTTAATCAAAAGTCGGGATTCATTATTTATAAAATAATACCTATTACTGATTACAGGCATTTGACAATCTGCGAGAGCAGCAGCCGAATTTCCATGAAAAAATCAAAGCAATTGAAGGAGATGTAGCGGACATAAGACTTGGCATCAAAGATGATGATTGGAAGACTCTTACTGAAGACGTAAGTCTGCTGTCACTTTAAGCAACTTCTATGTTATGCATTAACAATGTTGACTGTTAAGCTAAATATGAACAAATAGTTAATTCTGCTTTATTTTATACTATATCAATACTGATTCAACATTTTAATGTATTTGTATAACTTAGGTCTTCTGTAACGTATATGTCTTCTCAGGTGGACGTGATATTCCACGTGGCTGCCACGACCAGGTTCGACGAGTCTCTCCGCACAGCCACACTCATCAACGTGCGAGGAACTAGAGAAACCTTGGCATTGGGAAAAACTTGCAGAAAATTAAAGTAAATAATTTAAAGTACTGTTGTAAAAGAATTCTTTCTTAATTAAAAAGCAAAATAATAAATGCTCCATAGTCTGGATGTCCTCGCCACACTCGCACATGGCACTATCTCTCCAGCCCCACTTATGTCGGAAGTTATTACACCGGCCATGCCCAGTGCGGAGTCGGTTTAAACGGCACCATTGATGACGGGGTAGCTCAAAACCTGGCAGCTTTGATGTGGGGTCAAGGTCGTGAACTAATGTTCCAGCGGTAGCATTTCTCCATTCAAATTTCCAGATTTCTGACGGGTTGAAATCAGATGCAGGGACAACTGACGAGAAGGGAGGATTCCGTGACTTAAGTCGATGCGGTGGTGGTCTACAGAAGTACTGTAGTCGTTGTCTGGGAGGCTGGGGCGAGAGCGAATCTTTTCGGCTTCTCTATTTAGGACTTGACTTCTGCGGACATGTGGGGGAGCAATGTGGCTTAGAACAGGGAGCCAGTGTAAAGGGGTTGATTTGACGGTTCCTGGTATACAACGCATGGTGTCATTTAATTTGTGATCCAGTTTATCGACGTGAGCCCTGTTTAGCCATACAGGGGCTCCATATTCTGCCGCGGAGTAAACTAAGTAAATACTGAATGTGTGTAGACAGTTCGCGGTCGCACCCCATGAAGTACCACATAGTTTGTGTATGATGTTGTTCCTAGTTGCGACTTTTTGGGATAGTTTCTGGAGGTGTTCTCTGTATGCCAATGATCTGTCAAGGGTGACTCCGAGATACTTTGGGTTTGGGTTATACTTTAAGATTTGATTTTGGAAACAAGTAACTTCAGTCTTACTGGCCTTGGGTATCAACCGCCAGGACTTCAAATAACTGCCAAGGATTTCCAGATCTTTAGTCTGGACTGATTCGCCTGTTCTGAAATCAACGCTCTGCGCCACAAGCGCTTTGTCATCAGCATATAATATATGAGTTTGCTACCTTTTGTCTGCGGTAGATCGTGGATATACAGATTAAACAAAATAAACTGCAAATGAGATACAATTTCTTAAAGCACCGACGCATAAACTTAAATAGTTTATGTCATGATAACGAAACATACGAATCCCATTTTAAAAAACATGTCTTTGTTCTTCTTGGATTCATTTTGTTGCAGAAAAAAAGTAATAAATAATGAGTCAAGATTTTAACTTAGCTTCTTGTTACATTCCAGATCTTATGTCCACGTATCTACAGCTTACTGTCACGCTACCTTCCACTTGTGTGGAGGAGATGTAGAGGAGAAGTTCTACCGCACACCCATCCCACCTGAAACGCTCATATCCATGGCTGAGACAATGTCCATGGACCGGTTGGATAGTATTACTAACAAGTAAGATAATAATTTAAAGTATTAGGGACTTTCCTTACCTAAAAGAGAAGAAACTGATCAGAATAAGAAGGAACGAGGTTATGTTTTATCCATTTGAAACATTAAGCGCACCAGCTATTGTGTAAAAGTCAGTCAGGCGCTACTTTCCGTAATTGAAAATAGAAGGAGAGAGAAGTCTAATATGACACTTTTTGACACTATTTTTTTCAGTCTGATGAAAGACTGGCCTAATACGTACACATTTACTAAAGCCATAGCAGAAGAGCAAGTTCGGACATCCAGTGCGGGGCTCCCTGTATGTATAGTGAGACCTGCTATAGGTTCGTATCATATATTTTTTATTAATCTAATAATTCGTCAGGTTAAAAATTCTTTAAATATATATTCATCTACCAATAGATCTGGCAATTTTTAGAAACGACTTGTATAGAATTAGCAATTAGTTCCTTTTCTAATTTCAGTTGTGAGCACATATCGTGAACCCGCACCAGGCTGGGTAGACCCCAGCTCTCTCTTCGGAGTCACCGGGGTAAGCAAAATGAAAATATTTTTATCATTGTACCTATAGCTAAGCTATATGAAACTCCTATATTTAATTGACAGTCTCGAATTTGGCCCTTGGTTACCCAAAGAGAGCTGCGAACCTTTTATCAAAAGGGCATACTTGGCACTGCAACCAAAATATATAATTGTTCTTGAACGACGCTGCTTTCTTCCTTTTAGTGCAAGTGCTCATGAAAAATTATATTGTATTCATTATTTCAGATAATTTTCGGAGCTGGTATAGGTGTCCTTCATACATGTTACTTAGACGGGCAAGTAAAAGTGGGTTTCATCCCGTGTGACTACGTGAACAACGCATGCATAGTGGCGGCGCGAGAGACCGCCTCCAACCAGGCCAAGGGGGGAGACCACACCAAGATATATACTGTCTGCTCTACGCATAGGAACCCTGTCACTTACAGTAAGTGACTTTGACTTGGCCTGTTCTCACTTTTCACAATCTTAGAAATTAGCGATTTCAAGATTAATTTGAAAATACTCAAACCTATGTGGAGTTTGCCATCCTTCTCTTTCACGATAGCTCAATGTTGAGCCTCGTGATGAGAGTGTTCACCACACCGTTAAATAATTTATTGTCTGCAGCCGGGTAGGAAAAGTCACTACGAAACTATACAACAAATCTTTTTAAAGGTAACACGGTATCTGAATTATTATTTTTTTATCTTATTCTACAGAGACTTTAACAGACACTATGGAAAACGAAGGCAGAACAATTTCATCGCCGAAGATATTGTACTACGGGTTTTCCCTGTACACTACCAACATGACTTGGTTCATAATTACGTCAATTTTCCTTCACGTCATTCCTGCATACATTGCCGATTTTATATGCTTATTACTAGGGAAAGAAAGACGGTACGTATGTGTTTATTTAGGTATATTTATTCTAGGTGGGGACGATGAGTTTTGCATGGCTATTCCACTTGGGATCTTTGTCCCATTCCAACCTAACCTTAGCTAAACGTTAAGTAGAAACGTTATCTAAAGTGAACATATTCCTGATTCTAGCCTCATCGAACCTAATGCCAAACCAAGCTCGTTTAAAAATCGGAGTGGCTTTTTGATTCTGACATAGAAATGTTCCACTCTCTGCCTTAAGGCCACGATATTTCACCCGAAAACGCTTTGCGCTTGGAAAAATGCCTACAGTTGCTTTTTCGCATGCAATTCCACGCCGTATTAACATGAAAGCAAGGTCGAGCATCGCGCGCATAGCTCCGGCCGACGAGTCTTGTCCACACGCAAACAATTTTGCACAATTTGAGGAGTTTTGCAGACGTTTTTGACGAAATAAATTCATATAAAATCAGCAATTCAGAATATTCTATTTATGGTTTTCTACTCCTTTAAATAATAACATTACCTTTTAGATATAATTAAATTGGTTTAAATTTCTGTACTTAGGTACTACTTTTGGAAAAAAAAAGGTGGAAAATATTTCAAAACAACTGATGTGTGAAGTATACGTAATCGAGTTTTAGCGTTTTTTATTGTCTTAACACTGAATTAAAATTATGTAAACTGAAAAAAATTTATCTCTATCTTAAACTTCTATTTTATTTGATTTTTATAAAATGTCGATTTCACATAGCACCCCGTCTTAACACAGCATGCTCATTGTTCTAAGTTTTGTAAGAAGTTTATTAAAAGTTTATGTACTTTTTTCAGATTTGCCAAAGTAGTCAAAAAGCTGTACAAGATGTTCACTACAGGAGCTTACTTCACCACCAACGAATGGAACTTCGTAGACAACAATTTGGAGAAACTATATTCGGGACTATCAGAACAAGATAAAGACATTTTCAACTTTGATGTTACAAACATAGACTGGAAAGATTTGCTGATGGTCAAACTAATTGGACTGAGAAAATATATCATTAAAGATGGTCTAACAGGCACGGAGTATGGAGTAAAGAAGCAAACTTACTTGGGATATGTCAACTACGTTGTGATGACTGTATATGCATATTGTGTTTGGAAAATGTTTTATTTGGCATTTTTCTTGGTTCGCTCAGTGTTTTCAATATTTGTAAATATTTGAGGGATTATAAATTTCTTTAACTAATAAAATTATAATTATTGCGGGGTTTTTATTTCAATTTAAGGTTTTTATTTCTTGAATAAACTAATAATACTACAGAAAGAGATGCCCTGTTTTTTAATAAATAAAACCTAATTAGGTGTTGGTATATTTTTATCCGCTCAAAGGAAATTCGGGCCATATTCGAATAGGTTGTCAAATTAAGAAATTAATAGCTGTTCTTTTTTCTGGTTAGTACAATTATTATATACTAGTTCGCTCGCATTATTTTTAGATAAAAAGGTTTAAAATGAACATATTTTTATATATAATATGAACCGACTGAAATGAAATAAACATTAAAAATGCACCTACATGTTAGTGAAAACCGTAGTCAAATCGATTTAGCCGTTTTTAAGTCTATAGCGAACAAACATACCGACAGACAAACAGTTTTTTTAACATGATTTTTGTATTCCATTACACCAATAAAAACCCCTCAACTTTTTTTTCCATTATCTTCTATGTACAGACACCGACCGGTTACAGCTTTATTATATTTATAGGTGAAAAGCATTTTAAAATTAATTTAATAGGTTTAAAAGCTGACAGGGTTTTTATAACAATAATATACATTCAGCTTTGTCGGAGAATATACATACATAAATACAGCAAAATAGGCATAACATACCGGAGTCACTAAAGGATTTCTCTAAAATATTTCATAGGAACATATTGAAACCTATGTAACCTGTGGAAGTGCGCACAAAAAATTGTTTAACCAAAACTTGTCGGTACATTTATGCGCTACAATTTTCTAACTGGCCATAACATCGCTGGACCCATAGGAAGGACCGTTATTGTCCTATAACATATATGTCAGCGTTACCTGTTTGGTCTAAATGGTCTGAACAAAGCAGGCAGTCCAGCCAATAAAAACGTAACAGTGAATCGCTAACCAATCAGAAAAATACAATGATCTTCTGTATAAACAGAGACAGTAAAACATCTTTGGAAAATTAATGTAAATGTGTAGCCACGCTTATTTTTTTCATCTTACTCGCAGCTATTAATCGTGCGTTTGTGCGGCGCTACTTTTTTTCACTATTTATTTATTTATTCAGATATCAAGAAAAAAGATTCGAATAACTCGATAGTGAATTTTGTTTTTAGCTGTTAAATGTGTTGGTATATATATTTACCACCCTAGTTGTTTCTAAAGCTTTATTTTCGTCTCAATCATTGAAAGTGATAAAAGTGGTCATTTTGAATCCGTCTGAGTGATTGTGATAAAAATACAGGTTTAGAAACTACTAGGGTGAAAAATATAAGCAGATTTACTTAGTATCAAACTATAAATTCAGTGTCAGCATTCTGGCCGGGCCCGTATCGGACTCGGCCAGAATGCTATACCAATCACAACAAGTAAAGTAAAAAAAGTACTTCTGTTTCACAAATTAAAATACCACCCGTGATACACAATTACCTTAATAGTAACCTTATTGGTAGGTAAGTACCTATGTCAAATTATAGGTCGGGTTGTACAAAGAACATCTACCACTAAACAAGGGCAAGTTTTTTACGTAACATGACATCAGGCAAATTCTATTATTCGAATAAATGCATTATAATGCCTGCGTTTGTTATAAATTATGTAAATTATTTTAAATTAGCAAGTTTTGTCATACCAGAAACTAAACTTTGGCAAAACACAAAAATTTAATTCATAAGATAGTGAATCAGGCGTTACTTTGCGAAAATCCATTATAAATGAAACTCTGCAGAAATATGTGTATGTTTTTCCTGATTCTACTGATTGCAAATATTTCAGGCCTTTAGTCCATACACATTTCGAAACATGTTGACCTTCGTATGGTTTTTCGCCAAGTTCTATGCAATTGGCAAATAACTGAAAAACAACAGAACTTACGTCATTGACCGAGCGATCGAAGCGAACTGCGCGTCTTTGCAACTACTATTCTTATGAACTAACCAGTCACCAACTACTCAATGGCATCCATAGGACAAAAGACGGAGTATGTCTCTTATCCTTAGGTCTATCCTTCTTCTTATAGAATGGGAGTGGCCAACTCTGGTATATATCTATATATAAAAAACTCAAAGGTGACTGACTGACTGACTGATATAGTGATCTATCAACGCACAGCCCAAACCACTGGACGGATTGGGCTGAAATTTGGAATGGAGGTAGATATTATGACGTAAGCATCCGCTAAGAAAAAAAAAGAAAGAATTTTTGGAAATGCCACTTTTAAGGGGTGAAATAGGGGATGCAAGTTTTACTTCTTAACGCGAGCGATGTCGCGAGCACCCACTTGTCAACTATATATCGAATGTCTATCCTAATACCTTTTATCTTAATCTCCGAGCACAGTGTCGCTTACTGTATCAAACTATTTTCTTTTTAACAAGCAAACATAAAAATGTATTATAAATGTAAGTATAACGTTTGCCTTGTAGGTTTGAAATGCTTTTTAATGGTATAAACATTTAGAGTAATAAGGTTGGTTTTCTTTTCAAAAATGTGTTTATAAATAAACACAGAATGTCCAATATCGCGAGGTCTACTGATCCAAGTATTTTTTCAGCAGAACATTAATATGTATTTTATGTTGTACCTTACTGATAATTCATATAAAACTAGTAGCTATTCTTACATTAGGCCTTTCGAGTAAACTTACTTGAAAGGAGTAGTGAGCTGTACCTATTAATATTGGATTAAAATACAAACCCAGATTAATATTTGTACATGAAGAGTACTAACATGTTTCTGCGGATACAGAAAATTTCATAAAAAAAGAAAACAATTATACAATACGCAATATATATTGCAATTGCAAAGCGCTATTGACTAGGTTTGTAAATTCTGTAAAATATCATAGAGTATATTAAGTTTGCTTATGCAAAATTTTTTTTGGTGCAACGTTTTGTGAGTGCACAGTGTCCAGTTCTTCCAACTTTGAGTTAGTGAATGTGAAAATGGATCCGGCCCAGGCCTTAGAAGCATCCGTCCTGGCCCAGCAGCAGCCCATGCTGGAAGCCATGGCAGCTGGAGAGTCTGAGGTGCAGAGGTTCTACAAGAACTGCACCGTCTTCCTCACCGGCGGCTCCGGCTTCCTCGGGAAACAACTGCTCGAGAAACTACTCAGGTAAGACCCAATCACTTATTTCTAGTGTCCTTATATTATGCCCTTTCCTCGTCTTTAATCCACTACGTTGAATGTAAGTCCACTATGTCGACGAATTGTATTGAATAGCTGATGTTTATCATTAATTGCCAAAAGCTATACAATAGAACTTGTTACTTTAAAGAGTAAACCTTAACAAGGTGTTGTTAGCTCAGTTTGTTCCTATTTCCCGCGGCAACGAGAACAAAGAAACGTAATAAATACAATGATATAAGTTTCATTCGCAGATGTTGCCGAATATCAAACGTGTACATGCTGCTGCGGCCGAAGAAAGGGAAACATGTACAGGAGAGGATACAAGAAATGATAAAAGATCCAGTAAGTAGCGTACCATTCCAACTACCCTTTTAAGAATCATAGTCCTAGGGAGATAATAATTAAATATTAGCTATTAGACCTTTGAAACTTTATCAATAAACATTATTTTATTTTCTCCATACATTTCATTAGTACATCATTTCTACGGCAAATTTCCAAAGGCCGTTACATTTAAACCTGTGTTAACAATATCCATTTTTGATCAAATTGCGCAAATATTGGTATTTCTTAAATTTTTTTTTAGGTATTCGACACCTTACGGCAGCAGCAGCCTACATTTAGCAACAAACTAGTAGCAGTAGAAGGAGAAGTATCGGAACTTAGGCTAGGAATTAACGATGCAAACTGGAAGACATTAACTGAAGAGGTAAGCTTTTGCATATACAGTCTCTCATGTCATGCTTTTATCTAAAAACAGTTTTTCTATATTTTTTATAAAATCTTAATCCGAAAAATGGCATTCCATTTTGGGCGCTTCTTGGGGTCGGATGACACGATAAATTGTAGGTCCAAGGCTGTTTGTCTAGTACGGCAGTCGTTAAACCATGTCAGAGGCCCTTAGGGCGGTTTGATAAACTCTCGACACAGAGTTGGCCATTCTCATTCGATAAGAAGAAGATAAAATCTTTCACATCAATCAGTAGGATGCTCCATTTTACACCACAGTGATCGTTTGTACAGGTATCGCTTCGGGTAATTTGATGGTGAAATGCCCTCCCTATTGCACAGTTAAAAAAACGATAATTGTCGCATATCTTCGCAATAGCGTGAAATAATCACGGGCTAAGATTGAATCTGCATTTCTCTTTCTTGTTGTATTATTATAAATATTACATATTGTATAATTTATTAATTAATTATTTCAGGTAGAAGTAATAATCCACGCGGCTGCGACAACCAGATTTGACGAGTCTATTCGTTTGGCCACTTTTATCAACGTGAGAGGAACCAGAGAGGCTCTGCTTTTGGGGAAAGCATGTCAAAAGCTCAAGTAAAGTTTATACTTCTCTTTATGTGTACATTACGCCTAACACTAAAATAAATTACCCAGTTTATGAAAATGGTTTGATGAGTTATTGAAACTCTGGAGAAATATGTAGTGATTTTCCGCTGCGACTGCTCCTTAATCGACATCAAAAAACAAACTTGATGGTTTTTAGGTGTGTTCCTCCATATACCACCGCCACACCTCACCTCCTAACCAACGTATTTTATTGTCTGCTTATCTGTGTCTCTGTTTGTCTGTTTTTTTTAATTCTCTTCACGCAAAAACAGCTCTTCGGATCTTCATGATTTTTGGTATGTAGGTAGTATGTAGTCTCGGAAGTGTTATAAGCTCATTTGCATCGCGAAATAACGGGAGCGAAGCCGCGGGCGTCCACTAGTACTAAATAAACTATTGTTTTTGTAATCGTTGTACCAACCTGCCTCACATTCCAGGTCCTACGTGCACGTGTCCACCGCCTACACGCACGCCACCGCCGAGCTGGTGGGCGGCCAGGTGGCGGAGCAGTTCTACTCCGCGCCGGTGCCTCCCGACACCTTGATAGCTATAGCGGAGAGCATCGAGGCGGACAGGCTGGATGGCATGACTCCTCAGTAAGTGGACAGTGTCGTTAGACTAGGTATTTTTAATGCTAGTAAAATTAGCAGAATCAGAAAAATATTTTTTAACACGGAATAAGCTTACATTTTTATACAGCTTCGCCGATGTAAAGAGACACAGTAGTCTAGTAGATATATTCACATCTGGAAAATGACACAAAACATAAATTTATACATTGACTTTTCAACAAGAAATTGGCTATAGTAATTAGAAAGATTTAAATGATACTGTGTCGTTCTCTTCCTATGCTGTATTTCATAAAAAGTATTTTTCTTGTTTCAGTATGATTAAAGGCTGGCCTAATACCTACACCTTTACGAAGGCAGTTTCTGAGGAGCTGATACGAACTGAGAGCACAGGACTGCCTATATGTATAGTTAGACCTGCTATAGGTACGTTTATTGTTTCAAACATAAGTATGTTATTACTAAAGATGATTAATGTTTGATTTGTATTTTAACTTAACTAACTAAGATATTTTAACCGGGGTGCTCGCGGCTTCGCTCGCATTAAGAAGTATAACTGGCATCCCCTATTTCGCCCCTATAAAAGTGGCATTTCCAAAAATCCTTTCTTAGCGCATGCCAACGTCATAACATCTACCTGCATACCAAATTTCAGCCCGATCCGTCCATAGGTTTGGATTGTGCGTTGATAAAATATCACTATTTCAGTCAGTCAATCAGTCAGTCAGTCACCTTTGAGTTTTACATATGTATTTAGATAAATCAAGATTTACTGTTGAAGTTCATTTTATGTTATGTACATATAACGTTGAACAAAAAGGCTGGTTGCCTAATTTCTGTATGTATATATCTGCTATCTATCCTAGAAAAATCTATCAAATATCTATTTTGTGAGGGACGCTCGACCCTCGGTAACGAGAAATAAGTAACAACTCAAGGAGGAAGATGATTAAATACCGTTATGTTTACAGTTATAAGTACGTATCGTGAACCGTCCCCGGGTTGGCTGGACCCAAGCTGTCTGTATGGAGTGTCCGGGGTAAGCATTTATTTTTAAATAAAACTGGTTTTCCCTTGGCTATAGTTTGCCTGATGGTAACTGGTAAGCAACAAAAAAAACTTTCAGAAGACTTGATAATCTCCTTTTTTGAAGTTGGTTAATAACTATGGTCTAACATGGATCGTGCTTACCTAATAAGAACCGAATCATATTCACTACTTACAATATAATGAAATATAAGTCATGTATTTTAGAATTACATCCATATATAATTAAAAACACAATACCCATTTCAATATTATCATGAATAACATAAACCAAAAGATAATAAAAGTTAAAATAATATACATTACAATTGATACTATTTTTACTGTGGGTTTTTTAATTCTTTTTAAATGTAATAGGCTTACGCTTGCTACACTTGTTTGAAATTAATCTACAATCTAGCGCACTTGCTTAGAAGAAACCGGTATATTTTCAACTTAAAGATCGATCAATTATACAATTAAGGGGAACAATAATAAAATATAAAAACAAGGAAAAAAAAACTAAACATACTACTTCTAACTACAACATTAAAAGAGCACTTAGAAAATCTGTAGAAAAGCCTAAAGATAATTTAAGGGCTCCAGCCTACTACCAGAGGGCAGCGTGCCCAGCATACTGACTGCATTACCACGCTGGATGGCAATGCTGATACGTTGAGCCAGAAAAAGGGAAACAGACATTAGATAAGAATCTAATTGAAAACAAAGTTAGCAAAACAAACAACACCAATATGCAAAAAATTTTTTTCGAAAATTCTGGATAGCAATGTATAGGTACTACTCTCTCTCTCTTTGAGTCGTATTTCCTCATGACTGAGGGTCGTGACTCCCCCGCAGAATTTATTCGTTAGGGGAGTTTTCTTGGGCAGATACATCGTGGTGGGCGCCCAGGTCCTTCCACGGAAGACGCATGTCCTTGGATATTGTGGTCCTCAAACATGTCGGTTTCCTCACGATGTTTTCCTTCACCGCTAAGCGAGTAAAAATCTACACATAACTTGAAAAATACAAGTCATTGGTGTAGGGCGGATTCGAACCAGGGTACGTCTGGATGAAAAGCAGACACTGGAACCGCTGAGCCACACTCGCTGTTATAGGTACTACTAGTACTAGTATAAAGTTTTTTTCCATGCAGTTAGTTTAATTATGTAAAAGTTACAAGAGTTACGCGCAATACTCGTATGCGCATGTTTATATTTGACACTGGGTGACACTGGTGTCACCTTACTGCCCTGGTTACGTAATGTAAGCTAAAAATACATTCTTACATACTGTTGTATAAGCTAGTGTTGCTCGGCGGTTTCAGCGTCTGCTTTTCATCCTGACGCGTCCTGCTTCGAATCCGGCCTTGCACCAATGACTTGTATTTTAAAGCTATGTGTGATTTTGCACTCGCTTAACGGTGAAGGAAAACATCGTAACGACCCTCAGTCCTGGGGATATACAACTCAAGAGAGATACTGTTGTATAATAATACACAAAAACTAAAGTTATATGGTCTGTGCCCATGAAGTTATAGGTAAATATGACTTTATGTCTGTGCCTCAATTTTTTAGGTATCTCTCTATATCAAATCTTGTAAATTTTATTTTATAGAGTTTTCGTGAAAACCTTTTTGTATATAAACATATTTTTTTTAAATAAAATCTCCAAAGCTACAATGTCTACGCAGTTGAATTTAACTAGATAACGTCTTGGTTTAGACAAATGTTTAAATGTTTACCTACGATAATATGTGATATAATACCTATATATGTACATATGTAAATGATTTATCAGTTAAGTCCTGTTTTAGTTTTAGAGTCTTACTATACAACCAGTAAGTGTGGTATTAGATGGCGCTATGCGATATGTATAAGGGAAAAAATAGTTATAGTTTGATTACTATAGTACAAAATTAGAATACTACATGCTACCTAAAATTAATTAATCTAACATATTACAAATACTTTCCAGATGACATTAGGAGGAGGTTTGGGAGTAGTCCACGTGTTCTACACCAACTTGGAAGCCAAGACTGGTTTCATTCCGTGTGACTATGTGAACAACGCCATCCTAGCTGCCGGGGCCGAGACCGGCAAGCAGCAGGGTGAAGGGGGGGACGATACTCAGATATATACTGTCTCTTCTACGCATAGGAATCCTGTTACTTTCGGTAAGAAAATATGAACAATTTTTACACTGGGCAGTCAAGCATTTGACCACAGACATCCGTAAAAGTCATTCAATTAACACAATCAGTCAAATTAGTCTTCCTCTTTTTGTAAGGTCGGTTTGTGAGAGTAAATAAAGAGATTGATTTATTGCGCTGGTCACAACAGAAAATCATCAAAATTGACCTAAAACACATACATACAGGGTCAATTACTGGTAACTAAAACCTAATCCTACAAGGGTGGCTTTAGTGCACCAAAAAAACTTTATTAAAAATCTCGCAAATTTCATTGCCTCGAGTAAAATCAGACTTTAAGGTGCTATGAGTATAGCGATGCGATTTTTTAAAAGTAATTTTAGCAGAAAAATAATCTCGCAAACTGGAGCAAACGTCTAATGATGTCACAATTTATATTTTTATGAAGTCGGACGGTTTGAAGAGAAAGATGGTAAAAATATATGTTTTATTTACAGGTAGAACATTTGCGGACATTATGAAAAATGATGGAGTTCATTATGCGTCGCCGAAGTGTGTCTACTACATTTACTTCATGTTTACAAGCAATAAATACATGTTTGCACTTCTCTCGCTATTTCTACACATTATTCCTGCGTATGTTGCTGATTTTGTATGTCTGCTTATGGGGAAGGAGAGAAAGTAAGGATTTTGTATATTTTTTATTTAATAAAATGTAGCTCATTAGACGAATTATAAGGTAATCAAATTGTAGAAACCAAATGATATAATCAAATCACACATACAGTCAGAGATTAGGTAAAAGTTTACGGTATTTGATCCTTCTTGACGTTCAAACGGTTGAAACGGGTTGAATTAAATTTGGTATTGAGTCAGATTAGATTCTGGATCAACATTATAAGCCACTTTTTATCCCAGATTAACGACGCTAGTAAAGTTGTATCTCTCTCTTGGACATAACTGTGTTGCAGAAAGAAGATTCTCTTCTGGATCAAGTTTAATCAATACAAATCGTGTTGTTTTTTACTATAAAATACTTAAAAATACTATAAAATACATTACAAGGTTTTTTTTCATTCCAGATTTGTAAAACTAGCCAAAAAGATCTACAAACTATGCAGCATTATGGGTCACTTTGCTCTAAACGAGTGGGACTTTGTCGACAACAATTTGGAGAAACTATACAATGGTTTATCAAAGCAAGATAAAGCTATATTTAACTTTGACACCACAAATATAGACTGGGTAGAGTATAACCTGGTTGTTTGTATTGGAATGAGAAAGTATATACTCAAAGATGGTCTTACTGGGACTCCTGAAGGAATCAAGAAACAGAAATATCTGAGAGTATTCCACTATATATTCATGACGCTTTATGTGTACCTCATTTGGAAGTGTATTTCTATGGTGTATTTTACTGGGAGCAGCTTGGTCTCTGCTTTAATGTGATAATTAAATGAGTGATGATAGTTTTTCAAATATTTTATTAATGAAGTTCAGATTGTAAATATAGTGTAAAATTAGGTGTGACAGGTTAATGTAAAAAAAATCGTTAATTAAACTATACTTAATATATAATAGTTTTGGGTATGTGAGGATAACGTTGGTTCCAGAATTTAAATGATGATATTTGTTTATAAAAAACCGGCCAAGTGCGAGTCGGACTCGCGCACCGAGGGTTCCGTACAAACCTGCAAGGTTAAATATTTTGTGATGTAACTAAAAATTTATGGTTTTCGTAATTTTTCCTTTATCTATGCTATAAGACGTTGCTTCGTACCAAATTTAAAGATTCTGAGTTCACGGGAAGCACCCTGTAGGTT
Organism: Macaria notata; assembly: GCA_927399415.1. Lineage (NCBI taxonomy): Eukaryota > Metazoa > Arthropoda > Insecta > Lepidoptera > Geometridae > Macaria > Macaria notata. The sequence goes on from OV656742.1 coordinate 939,771, forward strand.
TTGATTCCCTTGCAAGTGTCGAAAATTTGCGGCATAAATGGCTGTATCTTTTGATTGCGTTGGCTTAGAAGTTTGATTTTTTCACAGCTTCAAGGAACAGTAGACCTGAGTAATTGATATAAATTTCAGCTTCATACCTCTACGCGTTCCTGAGAAAAAGGGTCTTGACAGACGGACGGACGGACGGACAGACGGACAACAAAGTGATCCTATAAGGGTTCCGTTTTTTCCTTTTGAGGTACGGAACCCTAAAAAGTGGCAAAAGCCGATTACCCGCCTGATGGTAAGCAGTCACCGTCACCTATAGACACTTGCAACGTCAAAGGGGTTGTAGCGCTTCGCCAGCAAAATAAGTAATTAACTATTGGTAGGTAGGTAACACCCGAAACGCGTCAATATACGTGTTAATAACCGTTTCATGTTCTAATTAATATGTGAGTATATGTCGTCAGAATGACAAACATAAAATTAGTATTCGCTGTATTCTTTCTTGACGACAAAGTTAATGAAAACTACTGCATAATTTGCATGTTAATAAAGGATAAAAAAAAACAGATAAAACAATTTATTGGTAATGTTTTACAATTGCATGTCATTCATTTAAATAAAACTTATATAATGATAAGATACCTATGTGCATAATTATTGTTCTAATAAACATTCTCGGTAAACTTTTTTAAAAAAGAATTTAAGTACTTGTTTATAATTATATTTCCATAAATTACTACGACTGTATTTATTTAATTTTTCCTGATTTATTGTACATATGTACATGCAGACATAGTTTTAGATTTATAAGTATAATACAAAAATGACTTAAAAATACAGAAAACTTATACAAAACAGATATTTACAAAAAGTTCAGCACACCGTCCATGTTGTCGCTGTGCGGCAGGGAACCCAGGATGCTGGCAGTATTTCCTCTTTGAATGCAAAGACTCAAACGTTGAGAAAAATAGCTGCCAGCCCTGAGATCTCCTGTGGCAAGGACCAAACGCTTGCTAACCTGTTTCACAAATAATTTTGTGTCCGGAGACCACGGGCCCAACGTCTCAACAGATAGCGCAAAAAAATCATAATTTGCGCTAATCTGCGAGTATTTTCGTTGTTTCCCGAGTTGGGCCTGTAGTGCTGCAGCCCCGACGCTACGAGCGGTGGCACTGACGTGAGACGGCGCTAAGGTGTCTACACACGTGACGTCCCAGACCACGAATATAGAATATAATACGACTTTAGAATATCCGTGGTCACATCGAGATAGAAAGTAGCCATGTCACGTATCGCTTATACTCTTTTTTTTATTCAATTGAAATTTAGGGGCTTTAAACTACACATTTATGCCAGCCCCATCGTAGCCTACTAACAATAACATTTACTTAAAAAAATTACTTACAAACTAATACTAGAGTAATGCTAGAATAAGATTAACTACTTTGGTAATCCGATCCAACTAAAATCCGTGGCAACGTTCTCGGACGATCTGCGGCCCGCAGATAACCTTCTACCAGGCCGAAGACCATCCCAGCCTCCACAGAGTTGGGTTCAGATAATATAACAAATATTGATCCCACATCGAGTATTTTAAGTGTAGTAAACACTTCTCGTCGCTCAGATTGGTTCCTCACACACTCCATTAATACATGGTACGCGTCTTCTATCTTCCCACACTGATCGCAGTTGGGTGACGGAACTTTACCCATCATAAAAGCAAATCGCTTATACTTCTGTATTCTGTATTACCGGGACTCTATACGCTAGTTTTTTTTTAATTAGAACGGGGTTGCACTTTGCCATAGTTTGCCTGATGGTACGCAAAGACTATGGCTTAAGATAGTATAGGGTCCATACCAAAATCATGATAACTACTTTACAGCGAGAAAGAATAAACACAGATCAACGAAAACACTTTCGCTACGTATAAAGGTATTGTGCAAAACAAAACGTTATCACTATCAAAATACATTTATTAAAGCTACAGACACAGTATTCACAAGATACCACGCAAGGCAAGCTAATCTCCACAATCCATACATATACAGTCCCATAGCAACGTAATGTACCCATCGGAGTATCTTCTGTTTCCTGACTGCATACGCCGTGCCTTTCAGTCCATCCTTGACTATATACTTCCTAGTGCCTATACACCAGATAGATATATATTCTTCGGGTTCTACTCGGGTCACGTCGAAGTTGAAGATGGCCTGGTCTTCCTTGGACAGGCTGGTGAAGAGTTTGTGCAAGTTGTCATCCATGAATTTCCACTCGTTAATGAGGAAGAATGAAAGGATCTCGCACATCTTGTATAGTTTGTTGACTATTTTTGTGAATCTGAAAATATGAATAAAAATAAACTTTAATTGAATAGAAAAGGTAAATAGTTGGTAGGTGCGTCTGCTGGTGTTAAGACTTTTATATGAAACATAATTATTTTAAAAAATATATATACAAACACTAAAAACATATATAAGAATTAACAGAGAAATAGTGAAATGAACTGAATAAAAATAGAGAATTGGAAAAAACACTACGGAAGAAGAAATAAACAAAGATTTGTTTCTATTCAAATATACTGTTCACAGCTACTCTTAGCCTATTTGATAAAATAGTCCTCAATGGCTATTCTGAATTCATATTTTTTCTTGGGCAATCAGAAAGTTGAAAATTGTACAAGTTATAACTATAACCTACCTTCTTTCCTTCCCAATAAGAAGGCAGACGAAGTCAGCTACATACGCAGGTATGAAGTGCAGGAGTATGGACAGTATGTAGTAGATAAACTTGTAGTTAGTATCGTGAGCGAACCCGTAGTAAATGGACGAGGGCGTCGGGATCGAAGGACCAACCTTCTCGATTGTATCTCTTACATTTTCTGGGAAAAAATGACACTATATTAATCCAACAATAATCAAAGTTTATCTTGTCTTGTCTCAGTCACTCCATTAAAAAAGAAACTCTGGCGTCCGAGTTTTCAGGCCACTCTAAAGTTCTTTGGCAACGCTTAATGGCTGTAGTACAATTACAAACACCCTAACAATTGAACATGTCATCAGACCCTCGGAAGCGCCCAAAATGGAATGATTTATGTGGACATTAGATAGAGATAGATAGATAAATTCTTTATTAAAACACCACATACATAAAAAAACAATACAAAAAACATAGAAAATAATATTTGCGTTTTAATTGGCGGCCTAATCGCCAAGAGCGATCTCTTCCAGGCAACCAATCTGACATTCTCTATAGATAAATTATTTCAGTTCAGTTTGTCACTAAATACCAACTTCTATAACACACAAAGTAAGCTCTTGTGCTGCGTGAAATATCTCAACACCAAAGTTCACCATTCTTATTGAAACTAATTTAATTATTATGTCATTAATATACTCACGCCAAGATATAGGGTTCCTGTTGTTAGTAGAGACGGTATAGATTCTGGTATTCTGGCCGCCCTTGCTCTGGCTGCAGGCGGTCTCCCGGCCGGCTGCCAGCACAGCGTTGTTCACCATGTCCACGGGGACGAAGCCCAGGACCGTGAGGGAGTTCACGTGGATCGTGTGTACCAGGCCTAAGCCAAGACCGAGAAGGAACTGCGGAAGAAATTGATGAAATGAAAATAAAATAACTTTAATCTAGATTAGGTACATTAACACCGTGTAGCACTTACGTCAATATTCGAAAATCAGCTACACATACATAGATTTAGTTTTAAGCATTAAAACATATTTTATTCCCTGTGTGTAGAAATTATCGTTAAGAATTAACTCCTACACCAATCTTTTTTTTTATTTTGTTTGTCGACAAGTGATAGACAAATGGATAGAGAGAATCTATAGATAAACACTTTATTAAAACACCACACATAAAATAAATACAAAAGATAAATGATGGAGCTATATGAAACATATTTCTTTTTAGGAGTTCGAACTGAAGAAGCTGTGTTCAGATATCCAGAAAAATAATAATTAATTTCGACAAGACATGGTATTATTATACATGGTTATATATTATGTTCAGTGACATGGTATGATCTCAGTTCACGGATCTTGAGTTATTTTTTTGGATTTTCCTCTTCTGCAACTCAGTTATACTAACGCCTGTTAAGTCGGTATATGTAATTGGTATTAAAGACATTGAAATAATTGCTATGAATATAAGTGAAGGCGCTTACCCCAGTGGATCCGTACACGCAACTAACATCCAGCCACCCTGGGGATGGCTCCGCGTAAGAACATACAACTGAAAATAACATTGTTGATAATATTTATCATACACGAAGTTGATAACCAATCAAAACATTTGTGAATTAATTTCGGTAAATACTCAGTAGTTTTATATTGTTTAAGGATTCTAGCCTTTAGAATCTTTTATGGTATTAAAATTTCAGAATAGTAGTAGTCCTATTGTGGATACATCAATAGAGCGTTGATAAAAACGTTTTGAAATTGTGGCTATGTGCTGCTATTTATTTTCGTTCTGCAGGCTTCACGATGTTATTAGTATTTCTCAAAAAAAAACTGTAAGAAGTATAATATTAACGGAACCAAGTCAACCATTCCCAAAAGAAGTAACTGGTAGCTCTCGTACCTACAACCAGCATCATGCGGAGTTTAAGCTGTGTTTTGTAAGATTTTACTTATTCTTCTGAGTAGTATCATAAAATAGTTGTTAAATCTATCCCTACAATGGAAAATGTAAATCCTTTTTTTCTAATTAGTTCCCAATCAAAGTGTGATTATTACCGATGCCAGGTCTGACGATGCATATTGGGAGTCCGTCGCTGGTCTGTCGGACCAACTCCTCCGACACTGTCTTAGTGAATGTATATGTGTTTGGCCAGTCCTTTATTAATCTGGAATCAAGAAATAATAAACAAAATTATGAATGGGATTCCTTATTGAGTATATATTTTTAGTTTACTGGTATGAAATGAATAAAATTAACATGAGTTGGAGTAAAAATTCGAAGATAATTTGACTTCAAGCAAATAATCTCTATTCAAACTGGTCTATCAGCTAAGTAGCTCGAACTTACAGACTTCAAAAATACAAAGATCGCTTTATCCATTAAAATACACGTGTAATATCAAGCTCATATTAATTTATTATAGTCCTACTTTTAAGCTGGCTTAGCGACTTTTCAAAGATGGAGCATATTTTTACTAGAATGGAACTTAATAATATATCTGATTCAAGTTAATTACATATTATGACATATATTAAAATATGAAAATACATAAATAAAAAAGATGTAACTATCTAGGTCAGTTAATAAATTAAACTAACAAAACAGAATCAGACCTAACACTCTCACTTCAAAATTGCTTTATTTCCTGTTATTGTGACGACACAGCCTTACTTATACACGGCTCAACATGGTCAGAGGTCAAAAAATATGCTGAAATTAATATGAGGGTAGTTATGGCGTGGCTAGCAGACAATCTTTTAACTCTTAATATTGTAAAGACTAAATATGTTACTTTTTTGCTCGTTTCCGAAACCCAGCCGTCGCAAACTTTTAACATCAAAGCCCACATGTGCTCAGACTTAGGCACTGTTTGCGCCTGCTCGGAACTAACTAAAACAAATACCTTTAAATACCTAGGCGTCCATATCGACGATCTACTAAAGTGGCATACACAAATAGACATTTTAACCGGTAGGATGCGCAAGCTAATCTATGTATTTAAGATGCTTAGAGCATCGGCCGATTTAGAGACCCTTAAATTGGTATATTTTTCACTGGGCGAATCTATTCTACACTACTGCGTGACAGTCTGGGGAGGAGCTCTTAAGACGAAAATGATGCAACTTGAGGTTTCACAACGCGTAGTTTTGAAAGTCATGACTAAGAAACATTTTCGGTTTCCGACCGACCAACTGTATAAAGAATGTCAGGTTCTAAGTGTCCGTAAAATCTTCATATTGCAAACAATCTTGAGAGCACATTCTTTGACAGTATACGACGCCAAACGATATGATGATAGAAGATCTGACCGAATATTTAAAGTGACTAAACATAACACAGCTTTTTTCAAGCGTTTTTATCCTTTTTTAGGCCCTTTTCTTTACAATACAGTGAATAAACAAATTCACATATATCCCTTGTCCAAACACAAATGCAAGGAAACGATCAAAAAATACCTCATTAAACTAAATTATTCATCGACCGAAAAAATGTTCCAATTATTAAATAAGAAGAAACAGGTAAAAAGTATTTATACATTTTTAACACCTCACAAATCACAATGACTAACTGAGATAAAGTTTATGTACTGTTTTCCATATCCCTTCATTCAAACATCTCACCTTTCAGACACAATACTCACACATTCATTTACAGTCACGCACACACACACACACACACACACACAAACTAGTTTCAAACCGCGCTTGCGCGATTATTTGTAGCTGCTATTTGTATTATGTATTCTGTGCTGCTATCGAATATAGAACTTTGGTTATGTATACATATAAAACTGTTTAATAACTGTTTACTTGTTATGTCTATTTTTATTTTTCTATAAGTACTTAACTAAAAGATGTAATCATAAAAGCTAGTAGTAATTGATAAGAATAGTTTGTAATAGATAGGTATAACATGTAAGTTCACTCCGACCAAACCTAGTTTCATATATAATTTTAGATTTAAGAAGCTAACCGACATTCAATGATAGGTAACTTAACCTTTTAGAATGTCGTATACTTGCGTAGGTAATATTTCCAAATGTAGTGCATTGCAGGCTCATTGCTTTCGCGAGAAGTCCCCGTGGCTAGAAATACAAGCAGTTTGCTTAGTTCTGCCGCGGTGGCTGATTGGGGGAGTGGTGCGACTGTAGGTACTACAATGGCCTACCCATTTTAAAATAATTTTTGTTTTTTATATTAGCGTTATACCTACCTTCTAGAATCGTTTGCTGGGATTTGTTCTTTCGTGGAATGGATGTGTATGTATGTATATATATATATATATATGTACATATATATATGTTTATATATGTATGTATGTGTGTCTATTCTATGATGGGGGCAGGACTTGGCGGGTGGTTTTGGAGGGTGGGTATAACGTAGATACATAGATATAGGTAGATTATTAATTATTCGTTTAAATGTTTTTGTTTATACGCCTACAATTAAGTCTCGATTTATCAATAAATAATTTTCTTTCTTTCTTTCTAACAAAGGGTCTTCAAAACGCGCGGGGTATGTTGACACGGAAAAACAGTAAATCAGAAAAAGGTACGTATAGTCTGAAAATGTTACTGTGTGTCTGTAAATGGTATGAAATTACGTGTAGTATGAGTAGGTACCCAGGAGTGATCCCATCCAGTCGATGCGTTTGCATATGTTCCACCAAGGAGATGAGAGTGTCCGGCGGCATGGGAGACTCTCCAAACTCTTCCTCGATGACGTCACCGATGCGAGGCGCAGTGGCGTGAGTGTACGCAGTTGATACGTGCACGTAAGATCTGAGGGACAAAGTTATATTGCTCAGTTTATTCTTTATGTAGTTTTCCTTGCAGGAGATACTGACGTCTTGCTATACAGGATCCTAGGATACCTAGCGCAATATATGTAGGTCAAAAACCAATTCGATATGTTTCGAAGCACTTTGAGGTTCATCAACATCAAAACGACGATCTTTAGTACAGTTAATAGATATTTTTTCGAATTCAACTATTAAGTAATCATCTACTAATACATGTCTTTTCTTTTTTGAATTGTATTCGTTTTTTTGGTCCCCCAATCCCGCATCACATTGTATTGAATTAAGATTGTAGTTATTACTTGAGATTCTTGCAAGCCTTCCCCAGCGCGAGCGCCTCCCTGGTGCCTCGCACGTTGATGAGCGTGGCGGTGCGCAGCGGCTCGTCGAACTTCGTGGTCGCTGCCACGTGGAATATCACGTTCACCTGGACAGAGAGACAGAATAAAGTTGGACGAAGCTTGGACGATCTCGCCAGATCAGTTTATGGGTTACATAGACGACTCGGATGTGCGATGCATTTGTGGAGCGAGCTCACAAAGCATGACGCTCCTGTTAGCCTGCCCCTCCTGCCCGCCACCTGCCCCTGCCCTGTCGGACCTGAACGACGCCACGGAGGTTGCAGTGAGAGTAGCGGAGTTCTGGTCTGCCAGAAATATCTAGAGCTGACACTGGGCACAAGCTCGATTCGAGGAGAAGAAGAAGGAGTTATTAGCTAAATGAGTCAGTCAATAGCCTTCTGATTTGACTCGAATTGACTGTTAATAGACAGGTCCATTCTATTTTATGTGCTTTGTTATGTTAGTGATCTCAGTTTGGACACTGGTATTTTAGATGAAATTAAAATCGTGAATTTGCTTAGTTGGTAACGAAGTATGATTTTCTTAAGAGTACTTTTTCATCAGAGTTGTAAAATCAGTGACAAATCCATTACCTCTTCTGTGATTTTCTTATAATCTTCATCGCTAATTCCAAGTCTGAGTTCTGAGACATCTCCGGCTACTGGAATTATTCTGGACGTGAAGTCTGGGTTCAGTTTGCGCACTGAATCAAATACCTGAAAAAAATTGATAACAACATAATACGAGTAAGTATACCATACAGCTTTTTGCGACATTTGAAAGACAAACCAAAAACCTTAGAAAATAAAGCCTTTTGCTTCTAAATATAACCAGGCAACAAACTTAGTATTTTAATAATATATTAGCTTAGTTTCAGTAATATTATTGAATCGTACATTTATTGTAAAAAAATGCAAATCTCCGATCTTACCGGCTCCTTGAATAAATCATCCAATCGCTGTTGAATTTGCTTCCCTTTCTTGGGTCGAATTAGCATGTACAGCTTGGATACGTAGCATGATCTGAAAATTGCAGTTAAATTGTGTTGATAGGATTGAAGTTAGCCGGCATTGTTTATCAAGCTACATAGAGCTCGGACTTATCGGTGTTTAAAACATTACAAGAACTATGAGCTTGTCAAGTGATAAATCCGCACTATGGTTGTTTAACCTGAAAAATGAGCGAAAATAATCACCACCGGCAGGAATCGGACCTGTGTATTTCTGATTTACCAGCCAGAACGCGCCTTTCAACAATGGGTTTCTTTTACCAGTATATAACAAGAAAAGGGCCTTTCAACAATGGGTTTCTTTTACCAGTATATGACAAGAAAAGGGCCTTTCAACAATGGGTTTCTTTTACCAGTATATGACAAGAAAAGGGCCTTTCAACAATGGGTTTCTTTTACCAGTATATGACGAGAAAAGGGCCTTTCAACAATGGGTTTCTTTTACCAGTATATGACGAGAAAAGGGCCTTTCAACAATGGGTTTCTTTTACCAGTATATGACGAGAAATGGGCCTTTCAACAATGGGTTTCTTTTACAAGTGTTACCTAAAGATCTTCTCAATAAGTTGTTTCCCGAGGAAGCCAGAGCCGCCCGTGAGGAAGATGGTGGTGTTCTTGTAGAACCGCTGCAGGTCGGACTGGCCTCGCGCGCTCGCCGCGTTCACAGCGTGCGTGCGGACCAGGGCGCGGTCCTCTATCACTTGCGCGGGGTCACCCACTGAAAACATAAATAGATATTAAATAAATAAGCCTATATTACTAGTTTACAAAATTCGTTCTTAACTAAAAACTATCCTTTTAACACTATGTTTATGCTCTTCAGCTTGTCTTTCGACATAGGCCTCCTCCAAAGCCTTCCATTTCAATCCCTCTCACTAGTTGCTTTTTTTTATTTATTTTTTATTTAATTGAGTTATGAATTGTGCGTATGTTATGGTGTCATGTCGTATAAGGAATTCAAGGAAATTGCAGGAAATTGTGAGCCGAACTCTTATATGTATTTTGAATGAATTAGTTAGAAGCTACTTACAACACGATGAAATTAATTAATTTAAATTTAATATGCGATGCTTAGTTAAGGAAGTTGAAGTTAAAGATTGCTAAGTACTAGTGATAAATGTGTATATAGAAAAAGACTAATTTGAAGAATATGTTTATGTTACAGGTCATATAGATAATCTCAATTTTTGAAGTAAGTTTAATTATTTCTACTTTGCTAATTAATAAGATATTTTCTTTACCTGTATTTAGTATCAAATAAACGCCAAAATTATATCTGAGGTAACACTACCTGCTCGTCGACACCAATTTACACAATTTTAAATATTTTAAATTAAATTTTCTGGGTAATTTTATGTAACTACATAATTACTTATACGTTATTGTCATCTATTTAATTTAATACCTACATAGCTATGCAAGTTGTTTTTCTGATAATACGTTTCTCGTAGCAAGTTGATGAAATATAGTTGACTTCTAAAGCAAATAAAAAGAAAAATTAGAAAAGTTTAAATAAAATAAAATAAATATTCCGGGACATTGCACACAGCGCCATCTAGCCCCACACTAAGTTTAGAGCATGGAGTAAGATGTTTATAGCGTTTACACATTATGCTTGAAAACTTCCATACATATGTACACCGTGTCGCAAGAACTTAAAAATAAGATCTAGTTGTTACATTTATTTACAATAATAAAATATAAAAACAAGTGAAGGAAAACTAAACATACTACTTACTTCTAACTACTACAAAAAGGGGCACTTAGAAAATCTTTAGAAAAGCCTAAAGATAATCTAAGTGCTCCAGCCCACTACCAGAGGGCAGCGTACCCAGCATGCTGGCCGCATTACCACGCTGGATGGCAATGCTGATACGTTGAGCCAGAAAAAGGCCAGCATTTTGGTCACGCGTCGCGTCAACCAAGCGCTCCGAGAGGTTTTGGAAAATAGTATGGGCTCCCGGACCCCACGGCCCTACAGTCTCGACTCCAAAAGGCTCAAAGATGTAACCTCGGCCGAGGTTAGCATATTTGCGTCTCTTGTGTTGCTCGGCAATAATAGCCGCCGCTCCAGCCCGACACCGTGTCATAGACAGTCTGTCACACAATTTATACTCGTTTATGGTGACAAATGCCAAAAATATTAAAATTGGTTTAGTTGGTTGGTTGGTTAGGTTCGCAGGTAGACACCGTTTCATGGTGGAAGTGCCGAAGTGTCGAACACAGCTCTTTGCAGCTACGTTTATTGTACGGACGGCTAAGCTTTGGAACACTTTACCAGAAGCCGTGTTTCCTGCGAACTACAATCCAGGGTCTTCAAATCTAGAGTTAATAGGTATCTTCTAGGTAAGCGTGTTACACCCTAGGCTGTAGCAATGCTTAACATCAGGCAGGCTGTAGTCACACGTAAACCTATATCACGTAAAAAAAAAGTTGGTAATAATTCGCAAACTATAACAAGATGTTGGTATTCAAATGTATATGTACTTAAGGCAAAAATGAAGTCCCTTAAAAAGTTTCGCTTTAGTACCAGTTACTAGTAACTAAACGGTGATTTTAGTACATCAAAAGCGACAACTAATGTAAAATGACCTTTGGAAATTCTTAAAAAAATTAAGATCTCCATATTTTTGTCAGAGAGTGATGAACTTTATATGCAATAGCTGATTTGTTTCTCAGATTTTCTAATCATCGTTGCGTTAATACTTAACTTAGTCTGAACGATTATCCTTACTCATCAAAAATGTATAGCCATGTCACCGAACATATTTAAACATAGCCAAAATATGGAATTAACCGAATATTTTTTTGCAAAACAGGATTGCATAAATAAGGAAAAAGTAGAACATGTACATATGATCCAAGACAACAGTGATCTAATTAAATTTATTTATTTTCATACCTTCGATATTTTTTCCACATGTTGGCAAACTGAACGAATGTACGAGGACATACATAATTGTAATGAGATAAAATAAATTAATACTACACTACTACTCCGTAGATGTGAGACAACTAAAGTGTTTTAAACGGTTAATAATCATATTTATAGATGGCGCGTATACTCAAGCAGTACCTTCCAATTTAATTTTAAGCTAAGTTTAACAAAAAAGAAATCAGTCACGGTGCTTAAATTTATTATTTCTCGGAAATATCATAAAATTATATTTATTTACGGTATAGTGAATATGACAACCATCTTACGTGAGCAAGTGGTTATTTACATGTTTAAGGTATAAAAAGGAAAATAAGTTAGAAGAAAATGTAAACTAACTCATGTTTTTAAACTCGTAATAGGCTTACGTGCGACTACAGCCTGCCTGATGTTAAACACCACTGTACTCTGAGATGTTGCACGTTTGCCTAGGAGAAATCTATTTATTCTGGAAATCTATCATGAATAATCATGTATCCATAATCTAGTTTTTTCTACAGATTGACCTTGTAACATAGCAGATATCTCCTCAAGAAATGGATCTCTATAAACGACTACCCAATCAGCTTTGTTCAAACTTAAGCAAAACCAAATGGGTATATTCGTATCATGCTATCTGTTATATAGGTATCTATATGTTATAAAATATTATAATAAAAATAGCAGTATAGCCCAAAAAGAGGAATAACAAACAAACTCACATTAAACCTTGTTGTTAAAATAGAATCTTAATTTATGTAAAGTGCCCCTTAAAATCATAATTATTATGCCGCACATTCAAACAACAATCAACAATTATTAAATCACTCACATATGTACGTTACGACATCTGCATATTGCTTAGTTGTTGTTGCTTGAGCTACCTTTATACACATCGAAGACAATGCACATATATTTTTCAAAAAATAATTAAACTTAGGTACATAGTGCATCGCAAGAGAGAGTTAATGTCGATTGTCATGAGACGTAAGGTGGCTTTCTTTGAACATATACAAAGAGGATCCTTCTATGAATTCCCACGGTTGATCCTCCAAAGAATGAAATGGCTAGACGACATCAAGAAATGGACAAAGCTAAGCTACCCGCATTTAAAAGGCTCCGAACTTCAATATGAAGGTGGCACCCGATGATAATGACATAGTGCATAAAAATGCTTTTAAAACTCTCTACATATTCATTAAACATACATTCTTAGCCTAGCTAGTCTTTTCTGACAACAAAACACACTACTAATACAAAGCACTTGTTAGAAAAAGTCCAAACATTTATGGGTATACATCATCATATTCATCATCATCATCATTTGTATATTTGTTTTTTTTTATATATCTATAATCCTACGATCTTTAAAGCGTTAGTAAACCGGCTCTTGTTGGGTAAGCATCGTCATATATTTAATGTTAAAAGACAAATATTGTGATGAGCACGCTGCCCTCTCGTGGTAAGCAAGAACTCATTGGACTCTCTAATATATTTTTTCAACTAAAATAGCTTTGCACTTGACCATAGTTTGCCAGAATAATGACATTATGAACACTATGGTCGAACCAGAATTTACCAGATAGGGACCGATTCACTCTCGCCTTAAATATAGAAAGTAAAATTACACAAAAACATTACAGTTTCGACCCGCGATCTAATTATTCCAAAATCTAAATTAAATTAATAGATGTTGGAGACACTGTGCAACTAATAAGATCAAACAGCTCGGCATCTATAAAATTAGAAGAAAATAGAGGCTACAGAAAAATCTAAATAAATTAAATTCTGATTTAAAAGATATTAAAAATCACTTACTTATTCTGCACGCGAGAAACTTCAAACGTTTATACGATATTTGAAGAATATATCTGATTTTTGACTCCGGTCAGCCACTCTTGGACTTTGCAAGTGGAATGACTGTCGAAACTCAGTCACAAATATCATAATGACACGTGCTATTGATTATTAACTAATTAACAATTACAAATTACGTATTAGTAATGAAGCATGAACTAAGTGCCTAATTTAAGTTGGGTACGTGAATTGTGTAACGTACCTATTCATTTATTTTATTGTAAAAATTTTGACTCATTTGCACAAATTTGATTATTCTTCTTATTGTTTCGTGTAAGTAAGTATATAATTTTAGACAAGGAAGTGATACGTATTATAAATACAGGTTGATGAGCTAGTAGGCGAGCAATAGTGAATAGGCCAATTGTATATTTTACCTATCGAAAAATATTTAAGTAACATCTATTAAAATCTTTCAAAACAATGAATAAAATGTCTTACGTAAGATGAGAATCTGGTACAATAATAAGGAATTAGTCACTAATAACACTGAAATTATTTATTTTCAGCAATAGACGCGTATCATATTACAAACAAAAAAATAATTTATTAACTACTGCTCCACTCCTGCGCAAAGGTCTCCCCCACCTCCTTCCATGACGTTCGGTCTCAGCCGCCTCACGCCAGTCTCTCCGAAACTGGTCGAGATCGCGATGCCAGCAGATTCTGGGCTTTCCTCAACTACGTCGCCCATGGGGTTCTCAATATGCTTGGAGTGCATAACGCGAAGTGAACGAAGCCACTCCAGTACACACCACTAGAAGTACCTACATTTCCTAATCTGCTTTCTGAATACTTCCAAAACCGGTATAACCGGTATTGCAAACTGTTGGTCTAGTTATGTCATTATTGATTCATCGCCACGCATTCTTTATATCAAGGTATTGTTTGGTTAGTCGAATAAGCAAACAAAATGCCTTCTCTTTTCCTGTTGGTTTGACTTACATATGTACTTTTCTGTCGTATATGAAAATAGTTCATCGGTTAATAAAGGTCTATTATTTATTATTAATACTGTATTAAAGCGTAATATTATATATTCCAAGGCTATAAAGGTAACTTACCGTAACATGCAGAGTAATTGCAGAAGTCACTATAAATAAATAAATATTCCGGGACATTGCACACAGCGCCATCTAGCCCCACACTAAGCTAACGCTTGTGTCGTGGGAACTAGATAACGGATTTAATACTTATATACTTTTTTTATTAAATGCTACAGTTAATAACTTACCTATATAAAAGATATACCTATATAGGACCTAGGATGGGTTTGTAAACTCCAAAAATTTGAAGTCCTATTATGAATCATATGAATATAGTTCTATTATCAAATCTAAATAGATATGAAGTAACCGTAACATTTAAGAAAATCATCTGTGTAATCCTTATTAGTAAAAAATCAAAACTTCATTTTATATTATATATATATATATATATATATATATATATTAAAACTCTGTTTATATAATTACATTCATTGGATTGATTTGTCTTTTGTGATCTGAGTATATGTAAGCATATGCGATGTTTTTTAGAAATATTTAAAATATAGAATTTTCAACTGCATTTTTTTATGTGGGATAGGTTTATGTTTCACTTAAGCCTGCCTGATGTTAAGCATTACTGCAGCCTAGCATTTTCTTGTTAAACAAAACTAGCTCATCATAATAATACCTTATAATATGTTGGATGTAAATGTACAAACAATGACAATGACTTTATAATTATGGGTGCGTTAATTCTTTGACCTATTACATCATTTACCTACGTAAATAAATATACCTAATTGCAAAGTGTGATTTTCAGTTTTGACTATCTTTACCCTGTGATATCACCTGCGTTAATACGGAATAAAAAATAACCATATCAATCTTCAAACTTTATTAAAATCGGTTCAGCTGTTTGTGTGCGTGAACAAGTAATCAAACATTCATAAACACTCGTAAACTTTTGGAGATTTTTTATAATTGGTAAAATTACTAATTATCCTACTACTAAAGATTTAAGCATAATAAAAAAAACTATTGTATATCTTATCTGATATCTTTATTTTTATTCTTCTTCTCAATTTCAAATAATAACTACGTATGTAATATTAATTCAAGTTACAACACCTAAACACAAATTCAATAACAAACAACAGCTTAACTAAAAATATAAATCGAAAACAGTTGTTTCAAATAGTAAATTGGTAAACTAACAAGTTTCCAAATACAATACGCATACAAGCACATAAACAGCACATGGAAAACTCTCAGGTAATTTTGTTTCTTGACGGCGTAAGCTGTCCTTTTTAGTCCATCTTTGACGATATACTTTCTAATCCCAATACACCATATAAGAACAAACTCATTCCAGTCAATGTTGGTGATGTTAAAGTTGAATATGGCCTGGTCTTGCGGAGTTAGGTTCAAGAACAGTTTCTGTGTGTTTGTGTCCGTGAATTTCCACTCGTGCCGGATAAAATAGGACAAAATGTTGCACATTTTGAACACCTTGTTTGACATTTTGACGAATCTGAAATGAATTGAAAAACCAAAGTAAGAGTTTCTCATACCCAGCTTTGTAAAAATATCTTTATCGCTTTCGCTCGCGATATTTCGGACTTACATGTAGCGTATTGGGGCTTTAGAAAACAGAAACATTAATACTCGTACTACCACCATACCAACAAGCCTTCAATAATAACATAACAGGCATTGCGAATTCCTGGAGGTCATTAGTACACATTTTTAAAGTTTCCTGCGAACTATAATCCGGGGGTTTTCAAATCTAGAGTTCAAAGGCACCTAAGTAAGCGTGTTACACCCTAGGCTGCAACATTGCTTGACATCAGGCAGATTGTAGTCGTAAGCAAACCTATCCAACGTATAAAAAAAATACAATACCTTCTCTGCTTCCCCATAAGCAAAGAAATGAAGTCAGCGATATAGGCAGGTATGAACTGCAGGAACAGTGCCACTGTGAGGTAGATCCACTTGCTGGATGTGTCTACTCCGAAGCTTAGATAGAGGGCTTTCGGAGTCGGGATCTTGCGAGCATCTGTGTCTAACACGTCATGCAGCTTCTCTGTAAGATAAATCAAGTCAGATTAATATTGGAAGGAAATCATACGTCGATCATCCAAACCGATGTATCTGCCAAAACGTACTTTCAATTAATTATTTATTCTGCTAGGGAGTCAAGACCAAATAATAACGGTTCAAGATTATAAAGGCAAAGGTTGTTCCTTCTTCACGCTCTAATGACTGAGTCAATTTTGGACATTTGTTATGTATAGGTCAGGCTCTGAATTAACACCTAGGCTAGTCTTTACGCCGGATTGACACGGGGCGCTTATACCAAAGTAAATTCAAACATGTAAAACTTTTATTAGTTTAAACAATAAAAATATTATGATTGCTTTGAAAAGAGTGTAAGCCAAGAAGCAAAAACAGCATCACAAAAACATCTTTCCAAAGTTATCAAATGTATTCTGCAATTGATTTTAGCAAAGGAACGTCTGATTAAATATCTAAGTACCTATATAAGAGGCTATTGCAAAACTCACGCCAAGTAACAGGGTTCCTAGACGTAGAAGTGACAGTATATATCCTGGTATCGTCGCCCCCCTTGGCCTGGTTGGTGGCTGTCTCTCGCGCCGCCACTATGATGGCGTTATTGACGTAGTCACACGGGACCAGCCCCAGCACCGTCTCGAACCTCGCGTATGCTGTGTGGAGGACGCCGATGCCTGTGCCAAATACAAACTGGAAGAAAATGAAGATGATCATTACAATAATGTTTTGAAACCCAATTTTATTGGGGACCACTTTTATTCCAGAGCATGCATGTTCTACCTTCCATAGCAGCACACTTTTAATTGTGCGGCTGCAGTCAATACCTGCCTCTAACGACAGGTATCCTAAGCTGGTCAATGATTTAACAGATACTGCAGATCGACTCCATCATTGACCAGTTTCAGGCAGTCTGCCGTTAGTGGAAGATAACGTCTAGGACAAATGGGAGAAGTTGGCGATGTTACTTGAAAACGTTATACTGTATTGTATGCAGATTCAATGTAAAAGTATATAAATATCCTTACCCCAGAAGCTCCGTAAATACAACTAGTGTCCAACCACCCGGGACATGGCTCGCGGTACGTGCTCAACACTAGAACAATATAAACATGACAGTTTTCTATGAGAATGGGAAACCCATGAGTTCTATATTTCTATCTTTTTCAAGTTACGCTAATACCTTTCTGCTTCGTACGCTCATCGTGTCTTGAAATCTCGTTCGTGTCAAAACAAATCAGAATGAAATCTCACCTATCCCAGGTCTGACGATACATATAGGCATGCCGGCGCTGGTGAGGCGGACCAGCTCTTCCGATATGGACTTGGTGAATGTGTACGTGTTGGGCCAGTCTTTGATTAAACTGGAAATAATAAATTTGATGTATTTACGAGCTAAGTAAAGAAAGTAGACGCCTAGAATTGACATTGCATAAAACAATAATATGTTTTCGAAGCAACGGTATATGATCGTTAAAAGTTACTTTATTATTATGGAGAAAAGTGACTTTTCTCTGCAAAATTGATTTAAGAAAATACTGTTATGGTGAGCACTCTTCTATTTTTGGCTATAACTCTATATAGATTTACATGCAATTTATTTTTTACCGAAGAGCCTGAAAGTTCTGGGTCACAACAGGGGAGATTTTTGGCTCCTAGTTTCGGCAAGAGCGTCAGAGTACTCGTAACGCTAAAACAAAACCAGCAAATACAGAAAATTAAACACTTTAAAAACATATTTACATGGGAGTCATATCAAGCAGCCTCTGAGGATCAATTCTCTCAGCCATGGATATCATATCCGCTGGAGGGACTGGTGCCTTGTAGAACTCCTCATGAACCTCCTCGCCGATCAGCGGAATGGTCGCGTACGTGTAGGCAGTCGACACGTGCACGAACGAACTGGAAGGAAGGAGTGTCTAGGATTTATTTACTCTGTTATGAGAATTGGTATGTTGGAGAATTCAAGTCATTGTTAACAAATAGTAAATTTTTAAAATGATTTTTATTTCTTTAAAGGTATTTAAATGTGATACGATTTAGTGTTGCTCTGCCTTCTACTGTAGTGTGTACTGTGTTGTAGAAGACATGATCTTCCAGGGGATCAATTTGTTTACTCGTACAATTAAAGGTACATTGCGTCCAGCCTCATTTTAATAAAGCAACTGGTTGTATCACATATAGATTTAGAAATTAACTAAACTTGATAATAAGACTTTACCTGTATGTCATTGAAGGCTACATTTTAAAGTATATGTAGTTGTAGGAGGTAAAACAAAATTCCAACAATTTCTAAGATTTTTTTTTTTAAAATCGAAGCAATACCTCTAACCGTGATAACTGTATTTGCTATTCTATAAACAAACGATCGCTGCCATTATTTTACATACATAGAAATATTCGAGGTGGTGCATACACTTATATTACAGGTATAGATATCTACGGCCAAAGGTTACGTCGTTTCTATGTATAATAAGTATGTATATATTTAAAAAAGAATTTTTTTATAAGTATTAGATCCGTTAACTAGTACCAACGACACAAGCATTTGTTTAGTGTGGGGCTAAATGGCGCTGTTTGCAATGTCCCGGAATATTTTATTTTATTACCTATTTAGATTTTTTGTCAAGTCATCAGTTTGTTTAAGTCATCTTTATGTATTGATCTTTGTATGACTTATTGAATATGAATACGAATAATTTGTTTGTGAATAAAACCATTCAATTTTAATCCCTAGTAGATAATGCTGTATTTATTTATTTATGTATCCGACGGCCAGTCGGACGTCCCGAGTACCGCTGGGAGGACCAGATAGAGGAGGATCTGCAACAGCTCCATGCAACCGAGAGGCAGGAGATGGCGCAGAACCGAGAGGAGTGGCGTCTCTTTGTGTCGGAGTCCAGGGTCCAGTTTGGGTCGCAGCGCTACTTAAGGGGGCGCTTCCCAAAGACCACGTGACCGATATTGCCTACCCGGCCCCGCACTTGCCGCTCAATACACACGACAATTGCTCAAATAAGAAACGGCGTAGCCGGTCATAATCATGTTCAAGGCGTAGCGGACGGACGTGCTAACATGACGGGGCCGCGCCGCGCGGCCGCGCCCGCCGGGGATCGGCTAGGGTGCGACTCGCGCGCGGGACGCGGCGCGGGTTGTTGAGAAGGGAGTCAAATTAGTTCGTACAGTATTATATGGTCACTGAAAAAAGTCGGTATAATTTTTTAAATTGCTACTTGTTTGTTGTTATTATAACTATTTATTATTTCATACCAATACAGATAGAGGTAATTGATAAATAGGTTCAATATACGTGGTATATGGTAGTTACCTTATCGGTATTTATTAATTTACTTATAACTTTATATTACATATATGTAGGTAACTAGTTATATAGGTACTTTGTTTACAGTTGTTTGAAATCAGTAAGCACTTACCTACTAAATTATTAATCCAGTAGCATTGAGCTATAATGTACTTACGTACTAGAGATGACAGCACCAAGTAATAATATGCGGGGCGCCTTGCAGTCCACGTGACTGCAGTGAACTTAGTCCGGGTCAAACGCCTGTGACGCGCGAACGTGTTATACAAATACGCAATTTCAATCAAAATGCCGAACTGTGTCTTAAAAACGTGCACAAACCATTCGAGAACAAAAAACAAAGATAGCGGTGTAACATATCATCGGTAAGTAATCATTTTATTTGTTTAAGATACATTAACCTCAATGGTTTAAGATTATTGTTTGACAAAGCTTGAGTTTACATCGACGCGCCGCCATTGCGTGAACATCATAGAATATACACAAGTTGATGCAAAACATCGAACGAAACGCGTAAGCGCCTTGAAAAATCACGGCGCTTTCGACCTTTTGGTCGCAAGAAAACTAAATCTTAAAGCGTTCTAGCGCTGCGTGTTTATACTGGCTGGTTAGACGACCAATTATTGTTTCATTGCTGAAGCGAACTTTAGGTGAAATTCTTAACAAAATGGAGCATGACTTTTGGCTTGGATAGCTCCTCTAGTACGTAAGTACATTATAGCTCAATGTCCAGTAGTATGTAACTTGTAATACCTACTTACCTGGTATAAAATCGGCGAAAGTATATGGCGCTTCAATATAAAAAAAATACTTATGCACGAGTTAGGCACCTACACGAAAACAGTTTCAAATGAAACGCAGCTAATTAGTGTTATATATTCTCTGGGAACCCCGAATAGTATGTGACGAGGGTCAATTAGCTCTGGTAATATGCATTCTTTGTAAAATAGCTCTAAGGGATACTCCATTTTGGATTTCCAAAAATCATCATCTCTATAAATTGAACGCTACAATCGGTGCTGTTGGTGACATTGTTCACGACTTCACCGTCGCTCACATCATTGTTATTACTACCCGCACGACGACTCCTGATTACAATAATAGTAATACATAATAATTATGAAATAACTACTATCTTATTTTTTTGCAGTACCTAATTAAAACAAATGTTGAGGTTATAATTTTAATAAAAAAAAATCATAGGTATAAAATATAGAAATAGACATTAGATTATTAATTTATTTTCAACTGAATTCTGCTGAACTGAATTATACTCGCACACATCGTTTTGCACAAACAAACATACTTACTAAAATCCATTATTTCATTATTAATAACGCGGAACCCTAATAACACTAAAGCAAAAAATAAATATATTTTTAGTAAGTATTTGTTGTTATAGCGTCAACAGAAATACGTCATCTGTGAAAATTTCATCTGTCTTGCTATCACGCTACATGGGATATCGCCTGGTGACAGACCGACGGACAGACGAACTTCAGTTGGTACGTACAGATACCTAGGTACTTAGAAAGCAATAAACTTGATCAAACAAGAAAGAACAGGTAGAACAGATTGAAGTCAGGTAGGTACCTATACTTCTAGTACTTTCGTTGTTCCATAATAATATTTTTTGAGGATAGTTTTACGACTATATTATTATTATAGGTTAGGTATTATAAATACATACACATATTTCAGTACCTACCTATATAGGTACGACCAATACGTATATGTAGCTCGCTTTATGTCGATCCAAAGGTTGCCTGGTAGAATTCGATAGGCGAATAAGGCGATAAGGCCGCCTACTGCACTACCAATAGTTATTATTGTCCCTGTGTAGGTACCTACCTATGTTTCGTCACTGTATTTGTGGATCGGGCATAACACGTCATTATTCTTACGCAGCAGTAAGGTAAAATATAATAATAAAAAGGTAGATTTGTACCTATATCCACCACCACGCCGCCACCATGTGCTCAAATGACGACTTGCGCAATTTTGATTTTGTTGGTGTTTTTTATTTTTCTTTCGCCTCGGCATATTTCGCACTAAAATGTCCGTTGGTTAGAAAAGCACCATCACCATAACAAAAAATGTTAGTGCAAAAGTACAAACTTTTAAAATATTTTTAGTAAGTATCTAATATATTACTAATTGCTATTTTATTTCTAACGCACGGTAATATTATCCGTTTTAGATGCAAACGCTTTTGAAAACTAGTTACTCTGAAAATGAACGAACGCTTGTATGCAAACCATTCATTCGGTTACAATTATAACGTACTACAATTACGAACAAAAATGTCAAATGTGTGCTCTATGTCAATACGTTTTAAGTCTATTTTTGCATGTTCACAAATGTAGTTACTTGAAAGTGGTTTGGCTTAGACAGGTAAAGCGGTTCTATGCCGAAGACATAGAGTCTAATATCCATTGCACTACAAAAAAATGGGTTTATAAGGAACGAAAAACGACAACAGCTCATGTTTAGAAATATAGTTATTTGAAACTAGTTAGGCTTTGACAAGTAGAGCGGTTCTATACCGGCGGCATAAAGTCTAATATCGATTGCACTATAAAAAACGGTTTTGGAAAGATGTAATAATATTATGTTATTTTAAATTGAAATATTTTGTTTTATTTTTTAGACATAAGGTATTAATATAATTTGAAATAAAAAATGGTTCTAAAAACGAAATCATGTTGAAATTTGTTTTATTTTGGAATTTGAGATGTTATTATTATTATTGCAATGGGTGAATATATATTCAATAAATTTCAAATACATTATTACACAAAAAAAAATGTTTTTATTGTATCGTTGTTTTTTTAATTAATAATATGATTTTTCTAATTGCTACTTGTATTGTTGCTATATTTCAAATTTATAAAAAAAATATATCTAGAAATCGTTTTATTCGTAACCAACCCAGCACTACCATACACTAGCAGTAGCTCAAACAAACTGTCGAGTTGGAGCAATAGTTTGTTGAGTCGTTTCATATTTCGAAAACTGGAGCATGGAGCTGCGCGGAGTGGCACGTGCTTCCCGTACGAACGTTAGCTAGCTACTGATGAACGTCGACGCCCACGCGTCTATCGGCTCAAAATAGGTTGCAAAAGCTATAAAACAATTCATAATAAATCGAAAAACCAATATTTTGATAATCCTAAAGTGCCAAAAATAGCAAAATGATGTGTAGCACATTTCCTTCAAAGAAAGGTATGTATTATTTCTCCCCATTTCGGAGCCTCAGGGAAATACATGACAAAACAAGGGTTAACTTACAAATTTTTTTTTGGATTCATGTTACAAAGTATCGAAATTTCTAAAATTACAATCTCTTTGAAAAACTATACAGAATAACATATATTTTTTCCCACAGTGAATTTATTCTCTCAAGCGGAGTTCTAAGCTTTCAAATAGAGGGAATTTGGAGAATCTTGTCGCAATAAATGTATTGCCATCTCGCTCTTCTTGGGAGCTCGTCCTTAAGTAAGTAAGTAAAATAATGATGTTGATATGTACCGTAGTTTCCTGCAAGCCTTCCCCAGCGCGAGCGCCTCCCTGGTGCCTCGCACGTTGATGAGCGTGGCGGTGCGCAGCGGCTCGTCGAACCTGGTCGTGGCTGCCACGTGGAACAACACGTCCACCTGGAGATAGATGGATATTGTTTTAACTAAAACAGGTTTGCACTTGATCAAAGTTAGCCAAAGCAAAGGCTATGGTCTAAGATGGAGCGTGCTTACTCGCTAAGAACTGGTTTACTCTCGCTTTGAAGATCGCTGGATTATAGTGCGTGGGGAACAGGGAGTCAGGCAGGGAGTTCCACAACTTTGCAGTACCTACAATAAAGACGAAAGCGTACCGCTTCTTGCGGTTCTTAGAATCTTCTACCATAAACCGGTAACTGGTACCTTTTACAACACCGGTATTGTAGATGTTTGCGTGCACAGCTATTACATACAAACTTTAAGATAAGACTCAAAAACTAAAAACCTAAGAAATGAATTAACATCAAACTATTCCCTTCAAAACCAGAAAAGAAACGTTATGCGGCTGCATAACTGGCAAAGATAAGCTTCCTACATAAAATAACTACTATTCCTCTCTATGATGTATACTAGTTTGGCATGGTAGGAAAAGTTTAAGAAAACCTTAACTACGAGTAGATACGTAAGCATATAAAGGTCCAAGAACATAAAAAACAAAACTTGTACTTGTGTATTCTATAGCATAAGACAGGCTCACAGTTTTTTGCAGCGGTTTTCCATCGGTGTACCAAAGCTTAGTCTCATTTCCGTTTTCGATATTAAGTATTTACTTGTTTTGGATACACGTGTATTGTTGGTAAAATGATAAAACTAGATAGTAAGAACATTAGGTTTTGTAATTTGACTGTAGGTAGCAGCTTGTCGGTATAGTTACAGGTCCTGCCCCTTTAGACAAGAGGCATATTTTAGTGAACGTACTGATGCATTCTTATGGAATAGAAAGACCAATGTATATGTAGGATTGACATAAAAATTCCCCGCGGAACGCATCGTGATACCAATCCCATAGATTAGTCTTTCTATTCCATAAGTAAGCGACACTGCGCTTACTACAATGCGCCTAAAGGGGCTGGAAATCCTGTGTTAACTCGCAATATTCCCGCCATGGCATTAAACTACTTTCTTGTTGCATTAGAACGCAAGTAATCACTGTTAAGTCATGTTAATTACATTAATAACATACCAAATTGATTATTGTAATCGAGTAATTACCTTTAATTAGCAGAGTGCTTATAACGTACCAGTCACAAAGGTCAGGATTCACTGACGATGCACTTGCTACACGTGATATGTCACTTCCTTGTCGCACAATCTTCTCTTTTCTTAATTATTGCTAGTCTATATATATCTATTACGACTTATCACACAAATATACTCATTTCGCCAACATATTCTTTCTTAGGAAAGACATCTGATCTGATTCCGTAAATTTGGATTTTTTTAAACTAATAACTTAAGACATCTGATCTGATTCCGTAAATTTGGATTTTTTTAACTAATAACTTAAGACATCTGATCTGATTCCGTAAATTTAGATGTTTTTTAACTAATAACTTACTTCTTAAGCTATAAGAAGCGCCAGATCTAGTATTCAGTTTCTTAAGATTGAATCATATCACATGACATCTATTAACTAACCTCTTCAGAGAGCGTCTTCCAGTCTTCATCTTTGATTCCGAGTCTTATTTCCGAGACATCTCCGTCGATGGCCACTAATCTACTGGAGAAGTCAGATTTCTGCTTCCGAACTGTCTCGAACAACTGAAATTATATACATATAAATATTATAAATTTAGATAACCTTACTTATGTTTGGTTTTAAAATTCATAATGTGTAGCATTAACATGAGTTGGAGGAGAACTTTTCCCAGGAGTGGGACATAATAGGTTAACAAAAAAATACTTAAACTTATATAAACCGTATACTTATACCATTAGAAATCGGAAAACTGTAGAATTTAAAAACCTAGGTTACGTAAAAGCCAAATTAAACTTGTTAGTTTGTTGATAAAGAATCACCTACCTAGCTTTTTGGTAAAGCAATGTAGACTTAAAAAATCAATCGCGATCAAAACCACGAGCATCCACTAGTAAGTACATGAATAAGGGGTTTCCAAATTTATTCCCATAGGCCTAATTCTATCTATGAGTTTAACCTCTTTGATCTATCCGTCAATGACCTTCAAAATTTATTTTAAAAAATACGAAAATGCTAACTAAATAGATACATCATTCATTGTGATGAGTGTTCAAATAGCATACGTGAGTAAGAATGAACCTTATCAAATTTCAATGTATGTATTATTTACACATGTATGAGACATTAGAACTTAGCTCAGTGTCACCATGTTTACATGGCAAAAAAGTGAGATACTGGAAAACATTACGCTTGTCCATTTATTTATGAAATACTAGCAACATAATAAATAAATATTTCAGGACATATCGCACAGCGCCATCTAGTAGCATATTAAGCTTACGCTTGTAACATGGGTACTAGGTAACGGATATAATACATGTATACTTTTCTTTCAATGACGCAGTAATGTCAGGATCATGGGAAAAGTTGATGACGATTTTCAAATATGTACATACCGGATCTTTTAAAATTTCTACGAGTCGTTGATGGATATCCTTCCCCTTCTTTGGTCTTATTAACATGTACGCTTTTGATATTTGGCACGATCTGAAAAAGGTGTATAGAATATAATTAAGTGTTAGTATTTTTACTACGGATTTTTCCTAATCACTCCTGCACAAGTTGTAACACAAAGATTGAAAACGTAGCAAAGAAAAGGCCACCGAGACATACTTATTCCACAGATTTACATTATGAAAAATTTTGATACTGGCAGTTTTACATTATAAGGCTAACCACACTTCTTCTAGATATGTGTATTGCACCATAGCCTACAGCAAAGTTTAAAATCAGCTGGGTGCCAACGCAAACCTTTATTATGTTTTTTTTTTTAATAAAAACTTACGCAATATCTTGTCAATCCAGGGGTCTTCAAATCTAGAGCAAATAGGTATCTTTTAGGTAAGCGTGTTACACCCTAGGCTGCAGCAAATCTTAACATCAGGCAGGCTGTAGTCAAACGTTAAACTATCCCACGTTGAAAAAAACATTTTCTGAGTTATTTTTGTCAAGTGCTGAACCCGCACTTTGGTTATTCAACTTAAACTTTTATAGGAAAATAATCACGACCGGCAGGATTCGAACCTGCGTATATCTGATCACAGTCCAGAACGCCTTAACAAACTAGGCTACGTCCTAATCACGACCGGCAGGTTCGTAGCCCACCGGTCGTGATTATTTTCGGTCATTTTCCAATAAAAGTTTAGGTTAAAAACATGTTGACTAAAAATTATTGCAATAGGTTACCTAAACAGTTTCTCGAGCAGTTGTTTCCCGAGGAAGCCGGATCCCCCCGTGAGGAAGACGGTGCAATTCTTGTAGAACCTCTGCACCTCCCCCTCCCCCGCCGCCATGGCATCCAGCATGGGCTGCTGCTGGGCCAGGGCCGCCGCCTCTATCAACTCCGCGGGATCCATACTTTGCATTTGTTTTTAGAATTGGGATTATACTATACTATTTTTATCTGATGAAAAGTGTAAAGTTAATATTGGAGTGAAAATTATTGACTCATTTGCTGACGAAACAGTAAGACCGTTAAATGATTAAATAAATTGAATGTTTTGGTAAAATGAGGTCAGACTTTAAATACGAGCTTAGACATTTTAGTAAACTTCTACCAGGATCATCAGTCCTTGTAAAAGTAGTGATGAACACTTATACTCGTATATTCATTTACCTACTAGTTTTAGACCAGATATGATTTCAAAAAAATAAACTTTATTTTTAAACAAAACCGATAAAAGAGTCAAAATTTAAAGGTAACATGGATCTTGCGTTAATCCATAACCCAAATTTATTCTTCGCTTCAAAAAATTACTTTACTTCCGCTTTTTAAAACAAACACTCACCATAAAATATATTAAATCCAATTCACCAATTATCTATTGCCTCGATGGATGACAATCAAAGTACTCTAATATGTCTAATCACTTTTTTAAAACTTGAATCACCCTCCGTTACAAAAGGACTAATGACTGAGTTGAGGAAATGTATTTTTACTTAATTGATAGCATAATTACTAAGGCTTAGTACAGACATATGTTTTTACAAATGTTTTAACAAAACACATACATACGCTACGGTAAACATTAACACAATATGTAGTAACACGCTAAATTAAGCGTTACTAATTGGAAATATCCGTGAAAAGGATAACTAATTTATATACACAAATATAGGGCTATGACAAAAGTACTACTGTACTGTAAATGTGGTTTTAGTAGGTACGTTAGGGTCGGATTACATGTTAAATTGTAGGTTCTTGCTGTTTGTCTAGCACGGCTAGCACTCGTTAAGCCATGTCAGAGGCCCTTAGGACGGCTTGTTGAACTCTCGACACCAGAGTTGGCCACTCTCATTCGATAAGCAGAAGAAGTAGGTAGGTTAAGAACAACCAATTTTCTTATGTGTGGAATAGGGAATAAAAAACGTAGATAGCTTATGTATTAGTTACTTTTAACGTTGTATACTTATTCTAATTACTTGTCATAATGGTAAAGACCTTTTTTGAGAAACACGCGGAGAGAGTCGATGGAAATCTTATAACCTCAAATGATGACTTAATTAACTATGTAGGTGTTTTTCTTGCTATGATCAGAGTATTGGTTCTCTCTCTCTCTTGAGTCGTATTTCCTCATGACTGAGGGTCGTGACTCCCCGCAGAGTTAATTCGCTAGGGGAGTTCTTTTGGGCAGATACATCTTGGTGGGCGCCCAGCTCCTTCCACGGAAGACACAAGTCCTTGGATATTGTGGTCCTCAAACATGTCGGTTTGCTCAAGATATTTTCTTTCAGCGTTAAGCGAGTACAAATCTACACATAACTTGATAATATAAGTCATTGTTGGTTAGAGTTTTGGTTACATTCCTTTTTTAATACGTTCACGGAAAAGTGTGTAAAAGCCCTACACCGTAACACTTTTGAAGTCAATTAATTAATTAATTAATTGATTAAATTATACGCATAATTTAAAATCACAAATGAGAATTGAACCGGTGCGATGCAAATTTTTTTCAGGTCAGCTGACTGACTTCATACAGTCAGGAAAAGGGAAAGAAAAAAAAACATTATTATAAGCTTCTATAATATAGAAATGAATCGCAAAATGTGTTAGTAAACGTATAACTCCACAACGCCTGGACCAATATGGCCAATTCCTTTTTGAAATGTTCATTGAAGTTCAAGGATGGATTTCACGGCGATAAAAATTCGAATAATTTCAGGATAAAAAGCCTATAACTCTCATAAGCCCTCATACTACCTACATACCAAAAATCATGATGATCCGTTCAGCCGTTTTTGCGTGATGAGCGTCAAAATAAACAGATAAACAGACAAAAATTATGAGAACTGCTGAAACGTGTTTTATTATAAATTAAAGCGTATCCTTTATTTTAATATCTTCTATGTATAGATTTTTGTATGTATAGAATAGATAAAAAATAAAATAACTTAAGTATTTACATTACATACAAGACTTTTAGGTACTTATATTGTATTATGTCTTTTTATATTTCACATTAAACAAAAATATCGTATTTGAGGGTTAAGCAAGCTAATAATGTTAGTATAATTGAGTTTTTCAAATTCCAAATCAAAATTTAATTTTTTGGACATTAATGGATCCATTTTGTTAGTGGCACACAAGAGTAAACAACTTAAAGACTAGTGTTTTTTATATCTCTAAAACTTAATATAATGTATATTCAAAATAAAATTCATAAAATTTTAGCTAATAGCTATAATCGTTGAGCCATGAAGAGGCCCTTGGGGTGGTTTAAAAACTCTGGACCTTAGATTTAACCAGTCTTAACGAAAATATTTAACTAACTTTTATTATTAAATTAATTAAAACATATTTTATGTAAATATATTAGCAACCATCCCCGCAATGAAATCACTAAACTTGTTTATTTTCATCTGAAGGGAATAAGATAGTATTTTATAAGTACATAATATATATATAGTACATCAACGTACTAAATCTGATTACTTTTCTTTAATAATTAAACAATACTTAGATAAAACTAACTAAAAATGTTAACCATAGAAATTATAAAGAAATCTTACTAACTAACAGCGATAAAAAAATGAAGACCAACGAATACATCAAATACATACACTTCCAAATGACATACGCATACAAACTCGCAAACACATAATGTGCCACTTTCCAATACTTTTGCTTCTTAATCGCATATTCTGTATCCTTCAATCCATCTTTGAGTATATATTTTCTTATACCAATACATTCTATAAGTATACATTCGGGCCAGTTAATATTACTTGTATCAAAGTTAAATATGTCCTTGTCTTGTTCAGAGAGTCTGTTGTGTAGACTGGCCAAGTTGTTATCGATGAAATCCCAGTCGTTTAATGTAAAGTAGGAAAGGGCTGTGAAGAGATTGGGCAACTTTCTCACCAGTTTCACGAACCTGTAACAAATATGCATTTTTTGGAAAGAATAACATTTATTGTGATAGATTTACAGACAGTGAGTATATACCTACACGCACACACGTATACATACAACTAGTGTTCTACTAGTCCACTCCTAATCGATAAAAACGGAAAAAGGTTTAACAACTGTTTTGAGACTTTTTATTTTAAACTATTTTTTGTACCAATATTTTTTCATACATACCTTGTTTCTTTCCCTATCAGAAGGTATACGAAGTCAGCGACATACGCGGGTAACTTTTGAAGGAAAAACGAACAAATTGTAAATATATACATTTTCTTCGTAATGTATGAATCTACATAGTACACTGCTTTCGGTGTAGCTATTTTCTCTCCACAAGATCTTAGGTAGGTATCAAATTCGCCTGTAAAAAGGTAAAATAAACATATTGTTGTAGCTGTTCTACTGTAAATCGTCCATCAACAATAGCTTATGTCTTTCTACGATTCCTTCTGGCATAACAGAGATTAGAAATAGTAGTTAAAAATAAAATATGACGATTACAAAAATAACGAGTTGGAAGATGTTTTTTTTTTCTTTCAAAATATCTGTGTAATATCTGTGTATATCTGTGTGTTCCCACTATACGTGATCCTTGATAAATTAAAATAACTGATATAAAGCCTTAAGATAGTTTAAATGCTCTAACCCACTGCCAGAGAGCAGCGTGCGGCAATCTGGCCGCATTTACACGTTAGAAAGCAACGTCGATACGTTGAGTCAGAAAAACACCTTCTCGCTATCTCTCATCGCATTATCCAGGCGTTTCAACAGGTTTCGGAACAGTAATAGTAACTTACCATAAGATACAGGGTTCCTATGCGTAGAGCAGACAGTATATATCTTGGTGTGGTCTCCCCCCTTGGCCTGGTTGGAGGCGGTCTCTCGCGCCGCCACTATGCATGCGTTGTTCACGTAGTCACACGGGATGAAACCTGCGTTCTTGTCTCGGTCCATTATAGACACTGTTAGGAGACCTACTGCTGCTCCTGTTATTAACTGAAATGTTAAAATCAGGACAATTTCATATCGCACATGAGTTTCGAAGCTTAAAGCAGTATAAAGACTGACTAGAAGCTCAGAGCCAGAACTTACATTACATATTTATAGGTATTTATTGGGACAAAATACACGCTATAAAATAATTAAAAAGATAAACTCTTCAATTCCGAATTCTCTTATAAGTGTTTATAAATACTGCATGTCTTACCCCAGTGACTCCAAATATACAGCTCTTGTCCAGCCACCCCGGCGCAGGCTCGCGGTACGTACTTAGCACTGAAAACAACGTTATAAGCTAAATCTATTCATGTAAACATCTTATCAATCAGTACGTGTGAGATTTTTTAATCTCAACACTTGATATATTTGAATTTGTATTTAACATTGAATCATCACTATTTGTATAATATCAAATTTAAATTCTATACAGCTAATTGACCAATCAATGCTCAACTTACCTATAGCAGGTCTGACGATACAAATAGGAAGCCCAGCGCTGTTCAGACGCACCAACTCCTCTGCTACTGCTTTTGTGAACGCATACGTATTGGGCCAGTCTTTTGTCAAACTGAAATTTTATATTAAAAAGTAATATTAAAATTATCAATAGTTTACTGGTATTTAGCGTCATAACAAGTGTAAACAACATATTTTCTGCCAAATTTAATTTCAATTAAGTAAAAATAAAAATTTAGTTAAAGCATATTACGTATGTTTACTAGAAAAAAAAATACAAAAGCGAATAACGAGACGAAATGATTTTAAAATAGACCGGGAAAGTCAACATAACATATTATGGCAGTATTAGTATTGTATCTGTCGTATTAGCCCAGTATTAGCAAGCATAAAGTTCTCTTTACACTTCTTTGAAAGAAATAACAAATGCAAATAAATAAACCGTACTTTTTATTAATACAATCAAGTCTGTCGGCCTCCATAGTCTCAGCTACAGAGATGAGTGCGTCAGGGTGTATCGGGGAGCTGTAGAACTGCTCGTCCACTTGCTTGCCGACCACCGCCGTGGTGGCGTGACTGTAGGCTGTCGATACGTGCACGTAGGATCTGCAATATAGGTAATGTTAGGTAAGTTTTTTTCTAGACTAACATGTTATAATGTTTGGAAATGTCGGGCAGACAATAATCAAAGTAAAGCCACTAGATATAGATAGCTTTATACCACTCTGTTTTTAGCCAGGTAACGCAACTGCATTTTGATAATCAGGAACGGATGCCGTGGTACACTGAACCACAATAGGCTTTATAAAGTTTTTTTATTTCCCCGTCTGGCAATTGACGAAGGTAGAGCCGGAACGAAATCATGACGTTCTCTTATTGATCTGTCAATGAAACTGACTCTCCTAAGGCTACAATTGCACACTATTGTCTACATGTACATCTGATTCTCTGACCGACTGAGTGCTAGGCTAGGCAGTATTTGTAAGGTGATCATTAGGCAAGGATCGTGGTGATAACACTATTTACCTAAGTTTTTTGCAAGCCTTCCCCAGCGTGAGCGCCTCCCTGGTGCCTCGCACGTTGATGAGCGTGGCGGAGCGCAGCGGCTCATCGAACTTGGTCGTGGCTGCCACGTGGAATAACACGTCCACCTAAAAATTTATTTTTACATGAGTTTCTGGACTATCCCTGTACCGGAATGAAAGTAGCGCTCAAACGATTAGGTCAGACCGTACGTCAGGTGCACAGTTATTAACGAGAGCAGGTTTACAAAGAAAGGTTCAGAATATTATTTCATGAGGCATTAGAACAAAAAATCAAATATCTACTATATAAAAATAAGTCGGGTTTTCCTTCCTGACGCTATAACTCCAGAACGCACGAACCGATTTCCACGGTTTTGCATTCGTTGGAAAGGTATCGGCATAGACTAAGTATATCGGGCTCCGTGATATTTATAAAAAAAACGAAGCCATCTGGTGGCGAAACGGAGTTCGCCGGGTTTGCTAGTTATTTATAAAATTTTAGATAATATGTGATTAAATATTAACTATGATCGATATATTTTTGCACCATACAAAATATTATCCTACTGTTACTTAAAAAGTTACTCACTTCTTCTATTAGGATGTCCCAGTTTTTTACACTGATGCCCAATTTAAATTCTGACACATCTCCTTCAATAGGTATTATTTTTTCACTAAATTTTGGCTGTTGCTCTCGTAATGCTTTAAAACACTGCAATAAAATAAACATTTTACATATTGTAAAAGGTATATTTACATATGTAATAAAAATTAAAATTTTAATGCTTTTAGGTCTTACTGGGTCTGTTATAATTTCTAGCATCCTTTCTCGGATACTTTTCCCTTTTTTTGGTCGTATTAACATGTACACTTTCTGTACTAGGCAACATCTGAAAATATTTGAAAAATCAGATCTTGGTAAACTTAAATCATCTTTCATGATTTTTATCGGAAATTTTTATATGTATTTGCATAAAGCCTTATAGTAAACAAAAAGCTAAGGAAATAATCAAATATGCAGGACACGAGCAAAATACAAAGTTTCAAAAACTTTTTTTACACGTGTAGGATCCTGTTTTGCGAACACGCTCCAAAATATACATCCACAGCAAGAAAACCATTCCGACCATTCCGAATATCTATCTCTAATCTTTATAACCTGAGCAATTTCTCAATCAGTTGTTTCCCGAGGAAGCCGGAGCCGCCGGTGACAAACACAGTGCAGTTCTTGTAGAACCTCTGCACCTCAGACTCTCCCGCTGCCATGGCTTCCAGCATGGGCTGCTGCTTGGACAGAGCAGCCAGCTCCAGAGCTTGTGCGGGATCCATAGTAACAGATTGGTAAATAATAACACTCAAACACTTATAAATATTGTACCACGCAATGTCTTGGGATGCGCACAGCCCAATATGATATTGATATGATGATAATTATGATTTTAGTTACAGATGATTAATTTAATTGATAAATAGTTCGTTTTAATAAGCAAGCTGTAAGCAGTTTCTTTGTTTCTGTCCTCTTTATTAGTTAGTTAAATTTTAAGATTCGTTTCCTCTTTATAAGGAACTAAACTGATTTTGGACAAGAAAGTCTTTTATAAAGTCCACTGAACGATTAAATGAATTTCTCTGGTAGTGTATTGAATAATTACTTAGTCAGCAGTAAACATAACAATGCCATTGAATAGCTACTTAAATAGGGTAGCATTAATTGGTAAGCAAAATATCTAATTATCAAAACTAAATACATAGTAATACATACTTTGTTTTTACAGTCAGTAACCAAGTCGTTGTCAGTAACGAGTAAACCACTGGATTGATCGAGGTGTAATAGAGGATGCAAGTTTTACTTCTTAATGCGAGCGAAGCCGCGAGCACTCATCAGAATAGCCTATAATTAAAATTAATCAGTAGATACAAAAAAATCACGCCGAACAAATATAAATTTTTTTTATTCTTGCCGAATAGTTAAAGAATCTTACGAAAAGTATTCTTTATAAGTTTTTAGTATCATTCTACCTATGTCAATGTAATATGTAGAATATATCATTTATATAAAATGTTGGGAAGGTATTAAAAATAGAAAATACTGTAAACATTTTTAATACATTGTAACTTACAATAAAAGGGCCTTAGACGACTTTTTAAATTATGTTGTTATCTTTGCTGTTTATTACTTCAAATTGCTGCCCAATAAAATACTTACGTTATTGTAAAAAAAAACCTTATATCTATTTAGGTGCATATAATTATTTATAACGGTATATTATTCTACTTGAACGGTTAAAAAATGGGTAACTTAGTAAGTTCAAATAGGGTCAAATAGGTAATATCCTAGTTGTG
This sequence comes from Macaria notata, assembly GCA_927399415.1. Classification (NCBI taxonomy): domain Eukaryota; kingdom Metazoa; phylum Arthropoda; class Insecta; order Lepidoptera; family Geometridae; genus Macaria; species Macaria notata. The sequence goes on from OV656742.1 coordinate 974,737, forward strand.
TACCATTGTTAAAGTGAATTCATATGATGTGATTAAATGTAAATAGTATAGATACTTAGACCTTTAAGATAAGAAGCAAATTCGGAGAGTACAGCCAGGCATGTATGCATACGTACTATACGTAGTTATAATTTATATTAGTTATTATGACAATAATGAAAAAAATACAATAAGATACTCAATTGTTAATAAAAAGAAAATTTAAACCCAACTCGTCTAATTTTCTATCTGTTATCGAAACTCGAGCATTAACCAAGTTCCAAAGTTACTTGAAATTTAATAAAACCGCTGCCAGAGTAAAATAATGTCACTCAAAGTAGACGTACCCTTGGACTTAGAACATCACAGACTGAACAAAAGGTATCTGATATTTATTACTTATTGTTGTTAGTAATGTCTGGAACAAGAAGGCAACTATACCGCGACACAGGTTCACCTAGTGTAATTATGTTTTTGGAGCAGTAAACGAAATTTATTATTATAATTTGTTTAGGGATATAATATCACAACCACCGTGTTTCACATAAATTAGACGTCTGTCGTGTGTGTCGTGTCCATGGTTTGCATGCATGGTTGTTTTAATACTTCTCTGCATTTTGGTGCTGGATTTGTGATTATAGTACTATAATATATTATAGCATATATATTTATCTAATGATGGTCAACTAGCATTTTATTCCAGACACAGTTATCACGAAGTTAGAATATTATATGCGCACCCATGTCATTTTGATAAAAGTAATTTACTTATTAGTACATAGTGAAATCAAATAGTCACAGTAAAGGAAGTTTAAATCATTTAACTATAATACAAGTATAATAATAATAATTTATTGTATAGGTCTGGGCCTAATTTGCTAGCACATAGTCTACCAAAGTTAGTTCTTGTCGATTCAATCGCCATGACTTTGTCCTTTCTCCTCTTTTTCTGGACTATTTCCCGGCGTTCGTTGTCTATCAGGAGATGCTGCCTAGTGATGACGGCTTTTATAAACAGTTGTCGTACTGTCAGTAAGGCACATTCTTGATACAGTGAGGTCGTGGAGAATCTTTTTCGTATGTAAGTAAGTAAGTTAATAACTTGATCTCTACTTGACTTTAATTTTATACAACAAGTTTTAACCTGAACAAGGCGATAGATGCTTACTGATCTACATATACTGATCATATCACTGTACATATTAACAACAACTTCAACAAATTAGCATATACTATGCGGTCTGTATAGTGTTTTGTTACTCCAAGATAAAGAAAACTCATTTTGCCGGCCGCGTCGATAGGAGTACCTTTACAAATTTCATTAAAAAATACAGGGACACAACTTTTTCAATATTAATCGCAGACTCTATGAAGGTTGTTTTTTTGAAGCCACGGAAGAAAAACTTCGCTTCGTCAAGTGCACTCAGAGAAACTTTCCTAGAATAAACCTTCTATTTTAATAAAGTGTAAGCTATTCGCTAGGATGGAGTTACATATTATGTTCCGATCCTAAACTGTATCAAGAAGTAGATACTTACCATCTACGAGTGAATTAAGTTAGTTACTTATTTCTTCGTTGATACTCCAATTACGTAAACGTAGCCAGTGAAATGCAGAAAATTCAGATGCATACATAGGTAGACCATATGTTTTAACGTTGCTTACCATCAGGCGAGTTGTAATCAAGCGTGAGCTAAAAGTAAAATTATATAAGTATTATATCCGTTATCTAGTACCCACGACACAAGCGTTTGCTTAGTGTGGGGCTAGATGGCGCTGTGTGCAATGTCCCGAAATATTTATTATTTATTATTATTATTTATTATCAAGTGTAATAACCTAAAAAAAATGTTTCTTTTATAAAATTTATCACCGGAAATCAATTAAATACAGAAAGATCTTTCTCAATAATATTATTTTGATGATATAAAGCTGTCCTGCAGCGGTGCACCATACATAAACTACTATCTAACAGACATTCCAATCAGGACATGTCAACTATTAAGAAGACGTAAACCATAATCCTATTCCTTATGACATAATTATTATCTTAATCCCTTTAACGTCAAAAGGCTAAATTAAGCCTTCAAAACGTATCCTCTATATTATTTTCCCATTATTAAGTTCCGTTAGTCGATTAAATTTTAAAACTTGTCTGTCCCGGGTTTATCCCGGTATTCCGGCTTACATCTCACGTATACAGTTTTATCCGAAGATTAGCGACGTTCTTATACTATTCGGTTATGCAGTAAGGGTACTACGAAATAATAAAACACATTCAGTGAAACAGAAATAGACGAGAATATTGAATATAATTAATTATATACCTCCACATATATTATTAGTAAGAAAAATGATTTCTTAATAACATATTTCACGCTCTACTTCAGTTTTCATTGTTGGCTGCGCGCGCTCCTATCTCACTGCGGCGTCATCCGGAACTTGAATCCGTTGGAGGTGGTGAAGATTTATGGGCTAGCTTTGAGTGGTCTGGCCATAGGATCTACGTCTGTGTTTTCTATATTAAATCTAATGGACCTAATGACTTTTATATGAAGTTTTTTTGTAAAGTAGAAAGTTTTATTAATGACTTAAAGGGTTATGTGATTGTTCTAGGCGATTTAAATTTGTATACTGCTTCAGATAATATTAATGACTATTATAATTATTTTATGACATTTTGTAATTTTAATGAGAATAATTTTATACCCAATTGTAATAATAGAATGCTAGATGTGGTGTTGAGTTCAAATAGTACAAGTATGACGGTTAATGTGTTAGAGGCTACATTGCCAATAGTTAAAATTGATCCACATCATCCACCTCTTGATATTGATGTGACTATAATGATATCCAAAGAAGATAACAAAAAGATGGACCCTAGTAATGTAGATCTGTACAAAGATTGGAATTTTAAAAAAGTTGACTATGTATTACTATATAATAAGTTATCTAATATATCTTGGATAGATTTTTGTGCCGAAAACGATATTAATTTATGTGTGAAATTGTTTTATGACATAATTTATAACACTTTTGATCTCTGTGTTCCGAAGAAGCGACTTGTTGGCTCAAGAGAGCCACGTTATCCAGTTTGGTTTACACGGGATATTATAGACGACATAAAGCTAAAATTAAAATTACATCGCGATTGGAAACGTACGGCATCTGAGGAGGCCTATGAGCTTTTTTCAAACTTAAGGTCTGATCTAAGACTACGCGCTGCCAATGCCTATGACTCGTACATGGCTACTATAGAGCAAAACATCAAAACCAATCCTCGTGAGTTCTGGAGTCATATTACAAGCCTGCGAACCAAGGGTGGATTTGAGTCTATTTTCACTTATAGGGGAAATGTAGTTAGTGGTGTTGAGGCCTCAGAAGCGTTTGCTGATTTCTTTTCCAGCGTATTTTTGTTGGATCTACCCACTTTGGATGCGGATTTCATTTCCGGTCAGGATTCGTCTCGTGCAAGTAACTACGTGCACATTTCTGAGATCTTACCTAGGGATGTAGCCGAAGGCATCAGAAAGCTGAAAAGTAGTGGCTCCATTGGCCCTGATTGCTTTCCACCGTGGATTCTCAAAGATGCTGGAAGGGTTCTTATTACTCCACTATGTCATTTATATAACCTTGCGATTAAGGCCGGGATATATCCAGCTGAATGGAAATTGTCTTGAGTTTCGCCGATTCCCAAAAGCTCAAATAAATCATTAGTGGAGGAGTATCGCCCCATAGCTATTCTGCCTACCCTCGCAAAAGTGTTTGAGCATATCATCCATGAGAAGCTGTATAGGCAAATTGAACCGTTTCTGTGTAATGAGCAGCATGGCTTTAGGAAAAAAAGATCAGTCGATACCATCCTGTTGACACTTGTTGACTACATCTCCGCTAGTCTTGATCGAGGCAGGCAGGTGGATGTACTATATTTTGACTTCCGGAAGGCCTTTGATAGGGTCAATAATGATATATTGTTGGAAAAGCTCAGCGCAATAGTTTTTTCACCGAGTCTCCTCCGCTTTGTTGCTGACTACCTACGCGACCGACAACAATATGTTCGACTGGGCTTGTATGAGTCGAAACCCTATCACACGCGTTCCGGAGTGAGCCAGGGTTCCATACTGGGACCATTACTGTTTATCTTAATGATCAATGACCTGCCTGCTGTGATTAGGCACTCGGAGTGTCTCCTATATGCAGATGACCTGAAGCTATACCTAGAAATTAGTACAATCGATGACTGTCTTAAGCTGCAACAGGATATTAATGCGGATAGCATTAATATCAGTGGAGTACTGACAGCAAAATGGAATTCAATGCTTCTAAGTGCTTTGAGATGACATTTGCTCGTAGGCAGAGGCCGATTGAATTTCATTATAAATTAGACGATAATTTAATTTCACGGTCTACAACAGTTAAAGATTTGGGCGTTGTCTTTGATCGAACGCTAACTTTCAACGACCACATAACTATAGTTGCGAAGGAATCTTTTAGGCGCTTGGAATTTTTACTCCGGAACTCCCGGGACTTTCAAGATGTTGGAGTTATTAAGCTCATATTTAGTGCACTAGTCAGGAGCAAATTGGAAGCTAGTTCGTGTGTGTGGCATCCACATGAAGATAAGTATAGCTTAATGTTGGAAAAAGTTCAAAAAGCTTTCCTCAGATACTTATACAAGCGTACATATGGATTTTACCCATATCGATATCCCACCAATTTCTTGTATGGGTGCCTGGGGTATAACTCGTTGGAGGTTAGGAGATCCTATCACCAAATGGTGGAAATGTGTAAAGTGCTACGTGGCAAGGTTGATGCTCCCGACCTCTGCAATCGTTTATGTCGCCTATTTGTTCCAGGCAGTTACCTGCGAGGCCGCCGACATAAACTGTTGGACGTACCCAAATGCAGAACTGTTGCGCATAAAGTATCACCAATACCTCGCTCCCTTGCGACTCTAAACGCTCTTCTAGATGTTAAGCCTGACTGTGATCTTTTTGATGGTGCGTGGAGTGGAATATTGGGGGATTGCTTGCGATATTGTGAGACAGCATTTTTCAAGCAATCTACCATTATTTGATTATACGCAACACTTCGTATGTATTGTTTTCATAATTATTATACTTTTTATTTTTATTTTTAGGTGTCTTATTGTTGCTTTAATTTAACTTTTTGACTGATTAATAATTAATTTTATATAGATAATAATTATTAATTGACTAATGTGCAATATTGTGGTGTTTGTTTGTATTATTAAATTTATTTCTATGTTATCATTAGTGTAAATCGTGAACGGTGCTAATTAGAATAAATGAATTTGAATTTGAATGCATTATTTTATTCAGAGCTCGGCCAAAGCTCTTTTCTTCCGTTATCAAATAGGTACATTGAATTATTCTGCAGCAATGCTTCACATCAGGAAGCCTGCAGTCAAACACAAACTATACAACGTAAAAAAATACAATGTAGCGATGGAACATCCTGTTTTTAAAAAAAATGTGCCCATACTGCTTTGTAAAATATTGTTTCAACATATTATAAAGTATTGTTGTGTTTACCCCGCTCCGAATGAAATTGTTTTAATCCGATTACAGATTTTAATCAAGACTCGACTGCGCTGACACTTTGGAGACCATGTTTGGGTTCTATAAGTACCTACTTACCTATATGAAGGTATATCACGTTATATATTATGATTATGTATAGTGTGCATAGTTCGTCATTACAGCTGAAACAGTTTTTGTCATTACAATAAATGAAATTGATAAGTATTAAAATAAATATTTCTCACTTATGTATATTAGCTAGAGCTACTTGTTACTCTCTATAGATATAATAGATGCCGGTATCAATTATTCATAGTATTAAATTTTAAGAGACGAGTGGAGATAGGCAGGACACTTGGCACGTAGGGAAGTCTCTAGATGGACCGAGCAATCACTGAGTGGTATCCAAGAAGCAGTATCCGACCCAGAGGCAGACCACTTGAGACCACCAGCCTGATGGTCGGATGAAATTGCTAACCACGTTGATAGGAGATGGATCAGATAGACTGGAGACCGTACTATGTGGCACTTTGGACAGGAGGCCTAATACTCAACAGTAGATGAACACGGGATGACATGATGATGATTAAATTTTAAAGACTGAAATAATATTGGCTCAGTTAACTGCCAAGTCCCTGCCATTTAAATAAATGTTAAAGTGTAGAAATGTCTAAGTACATAGACCCACTTGACTATCCTAATCTTGCGTAAGCAGAAAGCATTCGGCCCCTCTCAAATCCTCTTGAAGAATTTACGAGATCCCGACCTTTATTCAAACTTTTTTGTTTAGGAGATAAACAAAAACCGGATTTATTAGTAGATTTACTTTAAACATCGCCGGCCGGTGGATTATCCTTTGTTTTGTTTCGAAGGGTGGGTTGGAAATAACATAGGGTCCGGCCGAGACAAACACGAAGAATTTTATGCACTTATAACTGTAGGTAGGTACTATGTCCACGCAAAATATATCAACGAATTTTAAAAGAAGCTATAATTTCATGGCAAAGTAATTAAATATTTTCATCGCGTAAACTGTCATCTCCACATTTTACGATATGTGTAAATTATGCTCGAAAGTAAAAATGACAGCGTCTCAATTATTTTAGCGCCTTAGTAAACTCTACTAGCAAAAGTATGTAGAAGGTAACAAACGTAATATCCAATAATCATGCTTTAAACAATGATATTCTATATAAACTGAGGTAGATGCGTTTATACCCCATTCTGTGTAGCAAACACAAATCAGGCTACGTAGCATGATTCGGCTCAGTCGCCTCGAAGCAACGCGTGGCGACGCACGTTGACGGCGCGACTTTTTATCAGTAAAAGTATTCACAATGCCATCGTATGTGTTTAGAAAGTGCAATAATTACACTGGGACGAGTGCCAAAAGCAAGAAGGATGTGTCGTTTCATTTGTAATTATTGTTTATCCTTTTAAAATGAAAATACAAATATTTAATATTACTATAAATCAACCAGTGACGCGTTGCCACTTAGCCATCTCCACGAAAGAGACAAATAGCGACTCGAATTCACGATTGACGGCTGACGTAGCTGTAAACATACGTTTATCTCTTTCTCACAACGGGGCTTTATATATCTCTGACCACTTTTACTTTCCTGAATGATGTAAACAACGCTGCGTATATACTACCTAAATAGCTATAGCATAATTTCGCCACGCGCTGGGGCGATTTTTAATGGGTATAACGTCTCTATTTGTAAAACCTCATTGGCTTTAAACAGTTCTTATAACCGGTAATGAATTAAATCGTCCTTTATAACAAAAAGGTACGTAAACCCTTATACCGATACACAATCGATAGTACCTTAGCCGTGGGAACGATCACGCGTGCCATACAGGGCTATGTGGAAATACATTATTTTTTATTCCAATTAAGCCTGACCAAGCACGCCTTTCTCGAACTATTAACAGTTAACACTATTAACTTTCGCAGTGTACTATTTAATTTACAGTACCTGCATACCTATTATTTAAATTAAAATCGCGTAAATTTTACGCGAATAAAATTAAGTATAGATAGAATTAGTTACGGTATCAAACCGGCCCGGAATCATGTCAGTTTTATTGGATTGAATAGGAGAACATTAAAATCATAATATTAAGTTTGATATCAGACCGGAATAACTCGGTTAATTTATGATGTCATTCTACCTGTTACTCTTGGAATATTATAAGGGGTATCTTGCTATTTCGATTGTAATTTTTGATAATAAAAAATCAAAGAGCTAATTTTTTAGGTAAGTTATTCATTTGTATTGTTACCCAGTATATTTTATTTATGAGCCAAGTCCGACCCAGGTTTAGTGTGGGGACGGCCGCCCCGTTATCGATATGCATGGAATTTGAATAGGTTACCCGTAACGTATTATATTGCCTAAGATATTTTATCGTACACTCACAGAAGTTTGATGTGAATAGAGTTCAGATGATTCAGATTCAGATTCAGATTCAAATATCATTTATTCGCATGTAAAATGGGTACAGTAGATCTTAATTAAGCAATATAAAGTTTCACCGATGCAACCTCACATAAGGTACACAATTTTTTTTTAAGTTAGGTACTTACTTATAATATTGCAGAAGATAATTTATGATACTTATAGCTTATTATTGTTTATTAGCGTACCTATATCATATTATGCAAAGGTTGCGAATAAAACGATCGATCTAGCATCAGTGATGTTTAATGGTTTCAAGTTTTCAAGATGTCATAAAAATCTTTTAATCTCAAAAACTCTATCTATATCTATAATCTCATTGTAAATTTTAATATTGTTACCTGTTTGAATTCATATTAATAATAAATAAATAAATGTCATTTATTTCAGACTTTGAGTCCATACACATTAAAGATAAAATTAAATTAAAATTATTACATAGCAGGCATGTCAAACAATAATCAAACCAAATACAGAGTTATTAAAATCAAATGTCTACTAATAAAAATAAAATTAAAATGTCAAAGATTACAGTAAAAATACAAAAAATGTCAAACTCTAAAATACTTTGTTACCCACTAATATTTTATTTTTGAAAGGGTCGTAAAACATGTGTAGCTGTGCGGCGTGATTGATGATGGGGCAGTCGAGTCGAGCAGCTTCAACCCGCAGGATGCTGTTAGTGCTGCCTCGGACGCGGCTGAGCATCGAGGTGGCCCGTTTGCGGAGTACGGCGTGGAAACCATCTACCCTTGCATCCGCAAACATCCCCGACGCACTGCAGCGCCACGGCAGCCCCAACAGCATCCTGAACGCGTTGTTGTATTGCACTCGTAGCGCGTTGATTGCCTTGAGCGTATATGTGGCCCACAGACTGCACGTATAGAAGGACTGACAAAATGCTCTGAATAACGTTAGCTTTACTTCTGCCGTACATCGTGCAAATCTACGAGCCAACATATTGCTCCTGACAGACAACGCCCTACGTTCTCTCTCGATATCCTCAACATCAGAGAGGTCCTCCGTGACCCAGTGTCCCAGGTACTTGAAACGCGACACTCTCGCCAGTGGAGCTCCGTTTAGTGTTAATGGCGGAACGTTGGAAATCTTAAAACCGCGCGACTGAAACACGAGGAGTTCGCTCTTTTTAGTGTTGTACCTGAGGCCATGTGTCCCGGCATAAACCTCACAGATGTTGAGGAGTTTCCTGAGCGCGCTCACAGAGGGCGCCAGCAGCGCCATATCGTCGGCATAACTGATGTTATTAACAAAGGTACCGTCAATAGAACATCCGACATTGGCAGCGCTCAGCTCCTCTATAAGCCCGTTCACGTACAGGTTGAAAAGGCGTGGCGAGGACAACCCCCCCTGCCTTACTCCACAATTCAACCCATACGCATCGGAGAACTCGCCCGCCCATCTTACAACGTTGGTTTGGTTGTTGTACCAATAATCAAGAATTCGAATGACTTCCTCAGGGAGACTGGTCTGCGTCCTCATCTTGCTCCAGAGCACCTTATAGCTGACCAACTCGAATGCTCTAGAAAGATCAAGAAAACACGCATAAACCGGTGTTTTCCGATCTGTGTAGTACCGGACAGTATGCTTGAGGCACAAGATCGCAGATTCTGTCGATAACCCAGCTCGGAAACCGAACTGGGCATCGTGCAGCTGCAGGTGCTTGCTAAGTATGCCATCAAGCAGACTGTCGAGCACCTTGGCTATGGTGGTGGCTAAGGAGATGGGCCTATAGTTCGTCTTGTCAGACGGGTCGCCAGTCTTATTTTTGATTACCGGTACAACCACCGGTTTTAGACAGTCATGTGGAAGGTACGAGTGTCGGACACAGAATGTGTAAAACATGGCAAGAACACGGGGCAGGTGTGGGCCAGCATGCTGCAGGTGCTCAATACTAATACTGTCGTGTCCCGGCGACTTGCCTCGCGTCATGCGACGAATCACAGACGCCACCTCCTTCGCAGTAAATCGCGGGAACGGAACATCAGGCAGCGGACGAGTATTAGTACCGAGCACCGGCGGCGGGGCTGAGAGGCATGGGATCAATTTGAAACAAGGATTTGAATCTATTAGCTATATCACCGGAATCTGTTAAACCATCTATACTTAATGGAGTTTGCACTTTAGGATTCAACTTCTTCGCATGTTTCCAAAAACTTTTAATATTATTATTAATATACATTGATATCTGTACGGTACGGAATAAAATATGTAAATAAAGTCAAGTTTACCCTCCCAGAGACAAAAATTCAAATTTGGCGCCTATTCGGCGCCTGAGCGCGCCAATTATCTTGAAATAGTACGAGTGAGGGAGACCGAGGAAAGCATATGGTGTACATGTCGTGGCCAAATCGCTGAATTGATCATTTCATGAAATGGTTGAGCATTTCGTGAAGTGTTCACGTTTCATGAAGTGGCCTACTAATGGTAGCCAAATCATTAAACGATAAACGATTAGCGATTTGGTCACCCACGTTTGACCATATCGTGAAAATGGGGTAACCATAAAATATATAATGAAAACCCAGAACAATTGTGTTACGTACTTTTTTATTTTTAGTTGTTTAAATTGAATTAAAATAAGTATTAAAAACTTACTTAATCTAAAAAGGCATATAGACGAACGCGCACTGCATGTTTTGTTTCACAAACAGAGCATAGGTCAATAAATATCCCAATAGGTTTCTTTGGAATGTAGAGCCTGTTTTTGATGTGTTGAATCATTTTGAGTCGACCACCATGTCCAACCCTTTTGTGAACTTCCTTCAATACTTCAAAATAAGTCTCCATCGGAATTATACGAATCATAGGATCACCGGCGTTTTCTTTTCGTGAATATGAGGTATTCCTCTTCGACAGTTTCCATAATATCATATTTTGATAACCAGTAGTAGTCCATAGACTTCTTCTTCGTGGTCACCCTACTCTCCTATATTTGTTTTATAACTTAAAAAATAAAATAAAATTATTTTGGGTAAGTACCTATCAGTCATTTGACAATCAATATAATTTCAGATAAATGCACATTTACGAGTATTTTGATAAAATACGTTATTTAATTCAATTAAGTGCATAAAAATGTTATATGAAGTAAAATACTACTAACCTGTGAAATACGTTCCAAACTCCACGGTTTTTTCACATTTTGCTCGGAACTTGCATGACTTGCATAGTAGGTACTCTAATACTTTTTCATCAAACACTCTTTTATTATCAATTTCTTCTACGTTTACCTAATAACGAATTATTCGCGTTTTTGTTTTGAGAAAATACGTCTTCGCTTACAAGGGCCGCCATCTTGACACAAAGAAAACGCTTAGGCGCTTACAGTGCCTCTACCGGTAGTCAATGAAACAATTCCACGATATGATCGATTAAGATTGATTATTTCATGAAATAGCAGTGCGTCCAGCTGGCCCTATCGTCAAACGATTTCTTATCATTGATCTGGCCTGGGCAAATCATGATATGACCAATGGCCAGTGAAATATTTCATGAAATGCAACCATTTCATTAAATGGCCGATCATTTAATGAAATGGGCAATTCTACGATGCGGCCACGACATACATACAAAAAAAATAAACTACCATTTAGGTTTTAAAATGACCTAGCACCATTAACGCGTGTATCCGAATCTAGATCTACTACCATAGACAATATTTTCATTTCTTCATGTTGGTAGCTCCTAGTAACGTAGCTGTCAACGAAATTGAATTTTCAAACGGTTTTCAATTGTTTCGTTTTTATGGCGGACGTTGTTGTGAAAACTTAGTGAAATTTTGGCCATAAATATGTCCATTTTTTGTGAATTACTACCAAAAATCAAAGATATATCAACTGTGTATATTAACAATTTAAATAAAGACCTCCAGGTAAATATTAGTGTCATGGAAATATATGTCGCTGTTGGTTCCGTTTACACACTTTTCTTCAGTGTTTGTGTGGTGTTTAGTTGGTTAATCTAAAGATGATATTGTAATAGTTTGAATTGTGAGATTTATTGCGCAGTTTTTAAGAAAATGTAATACTTACAGGCCGCTCTTCAAAGTTTCCAAAAGTTTGAAGAGGAGTTCCAGACCCAAAATGGTCGTAGCAAAACGCGGGAGAAAGCACAAAAAGACAAGAATGCTATGATAACACTCCAAAGTATTGACGAAAGCGAAGGTAATACATGAGTTTCTTTACTGTGCAGTAACCTAAACAAACCCTTTTTGAAGTGGTGTAGTAATAGTTTGAGGTGATTGAATGCTACTGTGTTCAGTGTAGTGATTATTTTTCTATGAGATTATTGCAACACTATCATAATGTGGCTTAAATTTCTAATTATATCAATCAATCAATCAATTCTTGACAAAAATATACATAGGTATGACACAAGAAATTTGAAAGTCTGGCTTCTGAACTAGAAAATTATCTGTGTCTCGGAAACCAGCTCCTTCTCTATTAAGAATCTCATAATGTCAATAAGACAGTGATAAGTATAATTACCAGTAAACTTATTGTTAGTTGAATGAATCCATTTTACTACTCTAGATGAATCCAAAAAAGATGCTGAACTTCCTAAAGCAACTAGACGAAGCAGCAAGTCATCAAGTGCTGGATCTCGCAGCTCAGGTTCAGAGCGCCTCGCTGCCAAGAAGCGCAGCAAACATGAAGTGGAGGGCCTGGAGAGCCCTGCACAGGATAAACGACAGAAGAGAAATGCTTCAGTTAAAGCACAGAGTATTATTAGTAAACAGGTATGCTATAATCTTACTCTATATTAAAACTTAATTGAAAATTATCAGTTGGCAATGGCCTAGTGATTAGGCATGCTGAGTTGTTATTATAAAGATGCCGGTTCAAACATACTTGATTTTCAATACTCATTTCCTATTTAATTTTAATAAATGACATGGATACAAGATGGAAAATCTTTATTAATAAATAATTAATGTATTTTTAATTAGTTCAATTTTCTGTGCTAATTAGTGCACCAATGGACTATGATGGATGATCTTTATGTGGACTATTTAAAACAATTTGGACCTAGTGTGATATTGATACATTAGTAATTGCTGCTTGCTTATAAAAATAAATCAATAAATTTTTGGCAATCTGCAATGATTATGTAGAAGTAGCTATAAAATATGTGTTTGCAGGTGAATGTGAATCTGACCCAGAAGATGCGGCGAGAGAACTCTGAGGACATCCAGCCGAGGCAGTCCTCGAGGAGCCGGCGCCAGAAGGAGGGGGAGAAGGAGAATGTGGCTCCTAACCTGCCCGTGCAGAGTGAGTATACACCAATACAATTATTGACTGGCCTGATAGCTTAGTTAGTAGTGGCTCCACCTCCTAATCTAGGGGTTGCAGGTCAGATTCCCGTGTGACACAAGTATTTATGAACTTTAAAATGTAGAATTACTTGTGTTGAGTCTGGTCATTTGTATGTATAATAAATATGTATTTACAAAAGAAAAGTATGTAAGTATTATTATATTACAGTATAATATGTGAGGAACATTATTAAATTATTGGGTTTGACTGTGTTCTGTATCTGATTTTTACATTATTATTACTTAGTGTTAGGAAAAGTTAATCATTATGTATTATTGTTATTTATGTTATATTTTAATATAATTTAGTTTAGGGAACTGCAGAAAAAAGGTTTCCAATTTAACTTGTGCACATTTGTATTCAGTTATTTTTCATTGATCTGTTCTGGGAGTGCATTATATTAATGCATTCCCAGACCACCACCAAAAATTTGTTAGCAACCTAAAACTGTTCACTGTTCATTTATGAGTTTGTGAATGTACTTCATAGATGTTTACTTTCTTATTCCAGTCAAACAGGAGAAGGTGTCCATCCCCCCAGATCCGGAGCCCATGGACATGGAGAGTGTGTCCCTCTCTGTGCCCCTCTCAGTGAAGCAGGAAACCAACCCAGATGACATCGCCATGCCACCACCAGCAGTACCTGTGCCTAGTGAGTTGTGCTACCAGTTTACATTACCAGCACATTTTGACAACATCAAGATTAATCTTGATGTTGTCAAAATGTGATGATGTTAGACTGGCCTGTTAGCTTAGTTGGTAGTGGCACTGCCTTCTTATCTAGGGGTGCAGGTTTGATTCCCGCATGACACAAAAGTATTTATGAACTTTAAATTTATAATGACTTGTTTTGAGTCTGGTCTTTTGTATGTATAATAAGTATGTATTAACATAAGAAAAGTATTATATCCGTTATCTTGTACCCACGACACAAGTGTTTGCTTAGTGTGGGGCTAGATACCGCTGTGTGCTATGTCCCGGAATATTTATTACTTAGTTATTATGAATAGTTTGTTCTGGCAACCTCTTTAGGTAGCCGGTCCATACCATACTCATAATATATAGATGTGATCCACTCTGGACCAGTTTTGCTCGTGTGAGTGTTGCTTCAGTTAACCTGTTGGTCAAATGCCTGACTGTAAATTGTAAAAGAAGTTTGTAATAAGCAGGTTTGCCATTGATTAACATAAAATGGTCCAATATGTTGAATTTTGTTCATGAATACCATTTTCAATTACTCAATTATCTGTTCATGAAAATGTTTCTGTGTGTGTTCTATCGGATTTTAAATGAAATACTTTTTTTGCACAATTATTGCCATACATAATGTTAAAATTATAATATTGAATTAAATATTCTGTCGATAGTTGAACAAATATTTTGGTTAGTTAGTAGGTATACAATTTTCTTTAAAGATACTAGTAAATATCTATTGTATTCACTCTATTTCCCTCCAGAGCCTCGTAAAGCAGTCCTGAAAGAGAAGCCAGCGGAGGAGCCCGAGGTAGAGAGCTCGCGGCGCAGTCGCCGCACCACGAGGACCAAGAAACAAGACGCACCACCCCCTGGTAATGTTACTGTCTGTCTCATATCAGTAATTCTATTGATATTTTTTAGGATTTGTTTGCTAGGATTCTTATCAAATGATTGTTGCTCGGTGGTAAATCTATCCACTGTAAAATCTGATGTGACGCACCCTGGTTCGAACCCAGTACTACGCCAAGTTTATTTGGCTTAGTTTCCATGTTACATGATATCAATGGGTCACATTACTGGATATTGCATCACGTGAAAGAAGTGAAGTCATCATGATTCGAATTTATGTCTCAGAACCTGTTCTCATGAAAAAGCAAAAAAGCACCATCAAGTTCACTTCATTACATATGTAAAATTGTCGTGCAGTCCCCGCAGCCCGGTCGACGCGATCCAGCTCCCGCGTGCGGGCGGAGCCCGAGCCGGCGCCGGAGCCCGAGGCGCGCCCCAAGCGCACGCGCGGGAGGAAGAAGGTGTCAGAGATCAGACCTGACAGCGGGAACGGCACGCAGTCTTCACAGGAGAGCTTACCTGGTACTGGAGTTTACAATAATAATTATAATCAAAATAATCCTATTGGAGTAGACTGGATTCGAAGTGGAGTGCCTTCAAGAATTGCTATTCTACTAGGTCTTCAAGTCGAGAGTGAATCGGTTACTTTTAATTAAGCGCGCTAGATCGTAGATTGCATATAAACATGATCTCCGAGCATAGGTCAAGACAAAAAAAGTTTACCTTTTTCTTTTTATAAAATTTGTAGGATTTTTAGGCCCTAAATAACTTGTTATTTATCTTCCAGCTTCTCCAGCTGACAAACCCAGGCCTAAGAGAACGAGACGAGCACAAAAAGCGTAAGTTGTGGTTTCAATATATATTTCACTAGAAAAATGCTGAACTTTCAGGCTAGTGTATGTGTATTGTGTATATGCAGTTTGCCTATGTTTCTTTTGGTATAAAGATAAAGATAAAAAGATAAAGAATCTTTATTGATAATGTAAAGTTGCAACATAGGTATAAGTAGGTACTAATATCATAAAATATGCTACACAAATTACAATATCTCGTCAAATTTAATTTATAACATTTAGTTTTAATAAAATTTTAGAAATTATTACAATGTCAATTTTATTATTATCATACTAAAATTTTTGTTATTAAAATCATGTCAAACATAATAATAGGTATGTAATCATACAATATGTCAACTTAAATAAATCTAGGTACCTACTGTCACTTTAGCTGTATAGGGGCTAAAATGACAATTTGGCATCACACTCCTTACCTAGTAGTTAATTACTTAATTTCTAAGCAAGATTAGAATCAATTGCTAGTTGACTGTAGTCATTTTCAAAGTATTCTTTAAAACTGTAA
This sequence comes from Macaria notata, assembly GCA_927399415.1. Classification (NCBI taxonomy): domain Eukaryota; kingdom Metazoa; phylum Arthropoda; class Insecta; order Lepidoptera; family Geometridae; genus Macaria; species Macaria notata. The sequence continues at coordinate 990,963 of OV656742.1, forward strand.
AGTGTCTGATCTAACAATAATTGTTTGACGCTATTGCAAAATTGCTGATCGTTATTCATAGACTGAATGTGTGTGGGGAGTTTATTGAACAGTTTCTCTCCCATTATAGTGGGTAGTTTCTTAGTTATACACAGCCTAGACACAGTAGGTTTTAACAATACTCTGTTTATCTTGGATCTATTTGAGTTATAAGTCTTAAGTTTAAACAAATGTGGATTTCTTTTTTTAAACTTTACAATCTCTAATATATATTGTGACACTGACGTCAATATCTTCAACTCTTTGAAATGGTTTCTACAAGACTCTCTATATCTACCTCCCACAAGTACTCTTATTGCTCGTTTCTGCATTATTAACACTCTTTCAAAGTCTGTAGCATTGCCCCATATACTTATGCCGTATGAAAGTATAGAGTGTATGTATGAATAATAAGTTTCCTTTAGGTGCTCTGGGCTTGTTATTGATTTCAACTGTTTTAATGCATAAACCCCTTTAGCCATTTTTTTACAAGTATTATCAATATGTTCTTTCCATGTTAAGGAGGGATCTAAATCGAATCCTAATAGCTTTACATGCTTTGCATATAAACATTCAGTTCCATTCTCTAATATTAATGGAGTTTCTTTAATGTTTGGTGATACAGCATTGAAGAACATTATATTCGTTTTATCAGTATTCAGTTTCAGGCCATTCACCGTAAACCAGTTTTCTAACTCTCTTAAAGTTTTATTTATACATTTCTGAAGTTCTTCATGTGAGTCAGCGGTTATAATCACTGTCGTATCATCTGCATACTGGATGACTTCTCCTTTAATTCCACTAAGGCATAAATCATTGAGAAATACCAAAAACAAGGTATTTCCCAATGATGATCCCTGCGGAATTCCTATATCTACTTTCCTTGGTGATGATTTATGACGTTGTTTGTCTATATATAACTAGTCAGGTCATAAATTCTGTCACATGTTTAATATAAAAAAATTGAAACGGCCAAGTCACATAAAATTAACTACCTAGTCTTGCCATAAATATTGTTACAAGAAAAAATCATTTTTTTAATTGCAAATAATATTTATTACTTTTACAGTGTTTTAGTTTAATACATAAATATAAAAAAAAATAATATATAAAAAGCTTATTCGAAGTGGTCTCCATTGGCTGCAATACAGTCCTTTAAACGTTGAGGCCAGTTATCAATAGAAACACGCAGTCTTTCCATGGGAAAGTTCTTCATTGCCAATCGTATGGATTGTCTTAAGGACTCCAAATTATCATGGCGTTTAGAGCAAGCTGTACCTACTCTCTAAAACTGACCATAAATCATAATCCAGCGGATAAAGATCGGGACTAGTCGACGGCCAGTCTTCAGCTCTGATGAAGTCCGAAACGTTCGCATCCAACCTAGACTGTGTGGACCGAGCTCTATGACCCGGTGCCGAGTCTTGCTGGAAGGACCATACTTGGTTATTGAACATTGTGTTGTTAAGGGGCTTAACTACCTCCTCAAGAATGGTATTTTGATACATTTGTGCCGATGTTTTGATACCTTTTTCACAAAAATATGGCTCAGTCACTTCTTCATAGCTAACACCCTACCAAACCATCACTGAAGTCGGATAATGCCCACGTTGCACTCTGTCAACTACTTGGGACGCTTCCTTAGAGCTTTGAGAATAAATACGGTCATTTTATTTGTTAAAATGTTGCTGAATTGTAAAAAAAAAACAATCATCTGTCAACAAAATTTTTCTCTGACCTCCCTTTGCGCACCGCTTCAGTAGTGTTTGCTACTTTACCACCCTATTCTTTTTTAAATTATCAGTTAGAAATGACCAGTGCGTCTCTTATAGGCAGCAAGTCCTAGGTCATCTTTTGAAATACGCGACATGGTTCTAGGTGCTATCTTCATCTCCCAAAATAAAATCTTTTGCTCTCGGACAGGATTTCTTCGATTTTTTTCCCTTACTGCTTTGACCACCTTTTTCGTACTAACACTACGTGAACAGCCAGGTTTTTCCTGTCACAAGTCAGAGGAGGTCTCATTATACCTATTAATAGCCCGGTACGGTATAAATATTTGACTAATACCAAGCTTATGGAGAGTTTTAAAAACTTGTTTTGGCTGCATACCTACTTTGTGTTTGCAATCACAGCGATTCGGTTCTCTTTACCACCCCACTCCATTTTAATATCGCAAAATATTGTACAATGTATTGGCGCCATAACGAGAAAACACAATAAACAATCGTATAAAAAAGACAGATTCCAAATTCAAATGTAATATTTTTATATTTTTAACAATAACAGTATTTATGGCCAGACTAAGTATAATAATAAATAAATCGCAGTAAGGAACCTTAGACTTGGCTTAACTAATTCTAGAGATTTCATTACTTTTTAGAGATAAACAAGCAGCTCTATCGAGACTTGGCAAATTTTTTACAGAATGTTTTTGGTGGGATTTCACTTCTTTTTGACAGGACGTGGACTAATATACCTAGTCAGGTCATAAATTCTGTCACATGTTTAATATAAAATAATTGAAACAACTTTATTCTTTATTTAACCATTTATATACCAAAATGAACTTAACAAAACATAGATTCTTATTACAATAAAGTTTATTCAAAATGACCTCCGTGATTTTGAATACAGGCCTTCAATCTGCGAGGCCAGTCGTCTATCGCTGCACGAACGAGGTCCATGTCAATATCGGCGGCTGCCTTAATCAAGGATGTCTTGAGTGACTCCAAATTGGGATGAGGCTTTGAGCACGCCTTTTCCTCCAAGTGTTGCCATATCTTGTCATCTAACGGATTCAAATCTGGACTGGAGGAGGGCCAGTCTTCGTGCCGGATGAAGTCGATTTCACGCGCCGCCAGCCAGTCTTGTGTGCTCTTCGCTCTATGAGCTGGTGCCGAATCTTGTTGGAATACCCAGTGCTTGTTATTGAATATGATATGAGAAACAGGTTCCACAAGGTTCGTCAGGACTGTATTTTGATACACAACTGCATTCGTTTTTACACCTTTCTCACAAAAATGTACCTCTGTTAAGCCCCAATAAGAAACTCCCAACCATACCATGAGCGAGGATGGAAAATGACCTCGTTGGACACGCGGAATACGTTTGCTCGCTTCTTCACTACTGTGTGCGTACACCTTATAATTTTGTTTGTTGTAGCTCTCTTCTACGGTAAATTTTTTTTCATCCGAAAAAAGAATTTCCCGATATTTTTTTCCCGCGTACCGCTTCAACAAAGCGCGGCATCTCTTCAGTCTCAGGTCCATTAGACGAGCATTCAAACGATATCCTGTTTTTCTTCGATATGCCCGAAGCCCTAAGTCTTCATTTATCACCCTTTTCACCGTGGTTATGCTTAACCCCATCTGAAGGGCCAACAGTTTCTGCTTACGTTTGGGATTTCTTTGAATTCACGCCTTCACAGCTTTTATCACTGCTGGAGTCCTAACAGACCGAGGGCGACCACTTCTTGACCTGTCATCTACACTAGAGTCTTCATTGTATCGTTTGATGGTACGATAAACGAATCTTTTGGTTATATTCAAATTTTTCAGTATGTCAAAAATTTGAATTGGCGCGTAACCGCAACGATGCAATGCAATAACTGCAACACGGTCTTCTTTAAGCGTCCACTCCATATTTAAAAATGAGTAAAATTCTAAAAAGTATACATATTTTTATTTTCATAAACAATACGAAATTCGAATTCAATAAACTCTTTTGTGGCTAGCATTCTAAAAGAAAAGTTTTTACTGTGTGACAATACTTATGACCTGACGTATATATAGAAAATTGAATGCAGTAGAATGTTGGCTGAGGATGATGATGATTTTGTAATATCCGATACATACCACCAGTTCTCATCATATTTAGTTCAAGCACCAACCCGCTATCTCTTATAGTTTTCGAGATCCCTTATGGTACTCTAAGGTCTGATGGCCAAAGTGATGGTGATACTCGGCTTTCGGCCTCGCATCCCGCTCATTTTGACGTCGCATGTACTGCGTTGTCATTTTTCTCGTAAAAACGCTAATTTGGCTGTACTCTTACGTTTTCTCATCAGGGTCACCAGGTAGTCCAGATCTTCCATTAATCTTGTTTTGATAATTTTTCCTTTATGTGGGCGCTAAAATCTACCTCTGTACCAAATTTCAGCTCTCTAGGTCTATGGGAAGTACTAGTTCTATTTTGATGATCAGTGAGTGAGTCAGTGTCGAAAATGCGAAACTTTGCATTAGCATAACTTCGGAACTAATTGATCTACCAACTTGAAATTCTGGATTTCAAGTGTGTTATTACGAATTTCTAGATGAACAAAATTTTAGCGTTTTAATCCTATCCAGAGGTTCTCAAATAGGGGGCTGAAAATGCGGCGAAACGGTTCGAGAAAAGGATGGTACGGCAGTTTGCTTCGCGCTCGACTTGGCGGGGGCACTGCCGTGCCCCCAGATACATTTTTATTTTCATGAACAATTCGAAATTCGAATTCAATAAACTTTTTTGTGGCCAGCATTCTAAAAGAAAAGTTTTTACTGTGTGACAATACTTATGACCTGACTAGGTAAAGTAGCCCATGTTACTCTCAGGGGCATGTGTGCTTAGCACCATACGAAAATCATGATGATCCATCACTCTATTTGTGTGAAAGTGGGACAAAAAAGCTAACAAACACACTTTCGCTGTATTCAACAAAAGTTAATTGAATGAAATATTATTGTCTTTTCCAGTGACAAAGAACCCAAACCAGTGGAGCCGGAGCCTACAGTTTCTCCTAAAGAGGAAAGACCCTCGACAGAGCAAGTAGCATCCCCCATTCTATCCAGCAAGGAAACTAAGAGTATGAGAAATAAAAAGGACACAACACAAACTATCATCGATTTGGACAAAACTAAAGAATCAACCAAATCAAATAATAGCGACAAAGATTCAGACAATACTAAATCAATCGACAAAAACACAGATATTGTTGTCAAACCTTCCGCTAAAGAGAAAGCAGCCAAAGCAAAACAAGACAAAGAACTGGCTAAAGAAAAAGTCGATAAAATCTTTGCCAAATCTAAACTCGAGATGGCTAAAGCGGTGTTGGACAAAGAAACGGAATCAAAATCCGAGAAAGATGCAATAATTGACAAGAGTAAAAGTAAAGCTAACGGTTTAGTAAAGGGTAACAGTGTGGAGAAACTAGCCAAGAGTCAGAGTGTAGATGTAGCAGATAGTGCAGTGCTGGACGACATCCAGCTGCTGAGCAAACCTGCCGAGATGGACCAGACCATGGTGCTGCCTAATGGGGTCTACAACCATGCCCCGGTGACTCCTAACAATATTGTAAGTACTCTAATAAGTTAATGTTAAGTCTAATAATAAGTTCTCTCGTTTATAATTTTGTAGTAGAGGTATGGTAACAGTTACAGTACAAATTTAATCTAAATTAGTTCAATCGTTTTTGGGATACCCACACAAACATAATCGGAAGGAATGTGTAGATATAGTCAAGTATCGGCGTCAAGAGAAGTCTGTTTAATTTATCAGATTGATGGTTCTTTTTTCCTCAGTATTTTATTGGTCTATGAAAGCGTCACGAAATTTCTTCATAGGTATAATGACGAAAATAAATTATGATCCATTACTGTACAAAATTGATCGAATCATTTAAGGTAAAGCAACAAATACATCCGCCTGTATAGTATAAGTTTAATTTGGTGTTGTTTCAGCACCTGAATGAGACGGTGACTCTAGCCAAGACATTGGTACTCGACAAACCAAACATCGTCATGGATGCAACTGTCGTGCTGGAGAAAGGTGACGTACGCTTATATGCATAAATCTAGATATTTCAATATTTTACTAACTACACTGATAAGTGTTCGTTACATAGATAGTGAGAAATTTCATTAAAATATACTTGTTAGGAGAGTTATCTGAAATAAGCACCTAATTGTGGTGTATTTTTTTATTTTGTGAATAATCCTAACACTAATCACAATCATGTCATTACAAATTAAAAAAACAGCATACTTAATTAGCACATGCAAAATTGTTAACTAGCATATCAACTGTTAGGGCTGTTTGTTATACGTATCGAGTCACATCAGAGGCCTTTAGGTTGCTTCGAAAAACCCTGACACCAGGGGCTTCTCATACGAACTTTAGCATACCAACTATTTAACAAGTATATCTCTGAACGTGATCAATGCTCGTCAACCATTTTACTTGCACCCTGATCCCTACCAGATTGGTTACTTGGAAGAGATCGGTTTGAGCGATAAGGTCGCCAATTAAGACACTTTATTTTAAGTTTTGTATGTTTCATCGTGTTTATTCCTGTGTGTTGGTGTTTGTTATAAAGTGTTTTCTATCTATCTACTAAAGCCTTGTCCGCATTGTCTATTATCAACTTCGCGTATGTAATGTGTACAGGTCCTCCCAGCAACCTGACAGCGGACACCTCCCTGCTGACTGACGACGAGTCTCAAGATAACGAGATCCCAGCCACTCCGCCCAGGAAGGGGGCTCCTACTGAACAACCTGCGTAAGTATATTGAGTATATTATTGTCTCATTGAATCTACCTCCTCCTCCTCCTCCGTAGTGGTGCTCCTTTCCTCATTACTGAGGACTCAGAATAAATTCGTTGGGGTAGTTGTCTTAGTTTAAACGAAACACTGTAACTAAATTTACATAAACGAAGCTTAAGCCAGCTACTGATGTTGCTACAAATACAAAATCATTTATTTGCCAAAGACATTTTGTCACAAAATGTTTCGAATCCTCTGACCTCGTGGTAGCCGTTAGGGCTGTGTTACGAGGCCAGAGTCATCTCCCAGTATGATTCTAATATAATTATAATTACGTCTTAGGAGCTAGGTTACACAAACAATGTTTTTATTTTGTTTTAATATCTAAGTACCCTCAATATGTGTACAAATTCAAGTGGTATGTCAACAAACAGTGTAGGCAGGCAGTCACTCACACACGCACAATCGTACATCTTGCTCGCACCATCGACTTCATAATCAACTGACGCATAATGTGAACACTAGTTTGAAATTCATGTGTCAAAGTAAATCTATGTATTTTGTCAGCCACCAGTATCTTTCGATACATATAGATGCAGTTTTGTTTATTAGAAAATTGAGATTGCGATATTGCAGTGAGCGGATTTATATAACTGCTATGAACATACAAAGTCGATACTGAGTATCTAGAGAGTTAGGCGTCTTTTAGCTATGTTGTCCACGGTAGATAGCGAGTCAGCGCGGTGAGTCGGCGCGTGAGCAGGTGTGTGTGTGCGTGTGAGCTGCCAGCTACAGATCAGATATCAACAGATGCTAAACTTGAATTAGGTGCTAATTTGCTAGCTACGGTATTGTTATTACATGTGATTAACTAGACGGTAAGATGGCAGATAACTAGGTGACTAAAAAGCGGCATTCATTAGAGCGCTTTTGTTGGTCAAATGACACCGCTAATTAACATCAGGCGAGGTAGTAGTCAAGCGTGAGCCTATAACATGTATAATGTACATTCCAGCTCTCTATCATAGTATGACAATCGTCAACACAATATCAGAGAGCTCAAGATGTAGTCGTAGTCTCTCAACACTAGAGTCTGCAACTGCTATATGTATTTTAGTATTGTGTGTTTTTGCAATTATGTTTTTTTTGTCGTTCCACCATTGTTTCCCTTAATTTAAGTCAATGACATTTTCTGGCTGAACATTTGCTTGGGTGTTATGAAATTTTATGATCGGTTTATTAGAAACGTCACATGTAAAAGTTGTACTTGTATATGAAAACTGATTGTAATTATGTGAATTAATGTTTTGGTGAAAATGTATTGGAATGGTTACAAATATAAAAGACTACTAATACTAAGAACCATAAAGAGTTTTGAATGAAAAAGTATGATGCGAATGATATACATACATAAGTACCCACACACACTACCCTACGTGTCCCCCGGGTGGTGCTAAACGAGCAGCAACGCCGAGCATCGGGCGGCGGAATTAATATCCCGACCCCCTGACTGGGGCAACAGAACTACTTAACAGAACAAGTGAGAATTGTATTCCCATTTGTTTTGTGGACAGAACTAATGAGAAAAATACCCAGTAGTCTCGTCAACAGAACTACTTAACAGAACAGGTGGGAGTAAACGAACCTGGTCAGGAGAGGCCATGAGGAGATGCCTTGAGGAATTAAAAAGCCTCTAAAAGTCTGGCGTAGAAGGCAAGCGGAAACCACTACGACTATTTCTCCCAAGACTATGTCCCGACCTCAATGACAAAGATCCACCAAGTCGGTCGGGATCATCACGATGATCTGCAGTGAGCAAACGACTAAAGAGGAGGAATTATATCAGTACCTACTTATTTGCAATTATGTTTCCAGCTCCGCGGTGAAGGAGAAGGTGCAACAGTTCGAGGAGATGGCGTCTCGCGTCACCAGGACCAAAACACGAGCTATGGCTAAAAAAGTAAGGAAATGCACCTCCTTTATAACTATCCTTCCTTTTTCATTCTTTATATGGAGATATACAATGAGATAAATAATGTAGAATTTGAATTAATTTCTAATACTTTTTATTACGCCTGTTGCCAAAATGTGTAATAATACGGAAAAAAATCTGATTCGCAACTAAAGTTTATAATAGAACACTGTTCATTTTCGTGATACTTTAATGATGTTATCATCTAAAAATTGAACAGGTACCTACTGCAAGTGACGCCACCATATTACATGTACATTTTTTGTTTCGTAATAAAAATTTAAATCGACATTTTGAAATAAAATTCAAGCTCAACAATGTAAGTTGTGTTTTGCAGAAGGATCCTAAAGACAAGTCTCACACGCCTCCAGACAAGGTGTCCAAGGTGGTGTTGTCCAGTGACACTCTCTCCAAGATGAACAGCCTCATCTTCAACGGGAAAGCGCCTCAAGTAAGTTTAGCAAAGATAGTATTACTCTCTGTTACGTTTCTTATTGCGGGCGATTCAATGAAATTCGGAAAATAGTTTAAATTTTAAATTCTGACAAGATATTTTGAATATGAGCAAAATTGGCTTTGCTGTTATGAAAATATGTTAGTAACAAATTCAGCAGATTTTACATGGGTTTTGGATATGTGGTCAAAATTCAAAATTCTATGCAGGTCTGGACAACTGATGCCTGCACTAGTAATAAAACTGTATCTTAGCCATCAGTGCCTCCCAGAGTAAAAATGGATCCCCAGCGAGTGTATTGCGTTTATTGCTCAGCTAGCACTAAAAGCGATCATACCGCTTCTTTGTGTATTAGCAGTTTCTAAATGTCTAGAAATGGACTATTATATGTGATATGTTTCATTTTGTTTCACTGCCAGACCTCTAACTAATTTTGCTTCAATTCTTTTGTACAGTTAGGTAGATCTGGTATTTGTGACCTTGATTGACGAGGTCTACGTTCGGAGAGCTGTTAGTTTATTTATTTAGTAGTGGATGCCCGCGGCTTCTCTCGCATTATTCTGAGACTAGCTGTGCTCGCGACTTCGTCCGCGTGGAATAGTTATTTTAGATATTAATTCTTTCATACATATTGTTTGATATCATGAACCATTTTCACAGCGCACGCAACGCAAGCCCTCAAAGATGAATAATTTTCCCCGTTTTTCCACATTTTCCATTGTTTCTTCGCTCGTATTAGTTTCAGCGTGATGTAGAATTTTTCAATTCGCACAAGTAGTTCCTGCGATTAGCGCGTTCAAACAAACTCTTCAGCTTTATAATATTAGTATATCTATACTTGTAGATTAGTATAGATTAAAAGTTTAAGCAAGATTATAGCACTTCTAAAACCTGATACTACCTACATACCAAAAATCATGATGATATGTCGTTTTTGCGTTACGAGCGCTTAAATAAACAGGTAAACGGACAAAAAATCTAAAAACTGTTGAAACGTGCTCTGTTACGAATTTTAAGTAAACCCAAACAATTTTTTTTCTAATATTGTCTATGTTTAGATTTTCGTCCCTCTTCTCAGCTTTATTATATGTAAGTAGATATAGATAAAACAATGACAACCAGTCGCTGCAAGTTGACTATTCAGTTGAATCAAAATATAACTTAAACCAATGAATACTTGCAGAGCACAAGCTCGGCGTGCAAGCCGCGCGCGCCGGCGCCGGCCGCGGCGGCGTGCAAGGTGAGCGCGTCCGCGTCCAAGGCCAGCTCGCTGAGCCGCTGGCGCGAGGCGGCCGCGCACGACGACACGCAGGCGCGGGAGGACGCGCGCGCCAAGAAGGAGGCGCTGCTGGAGGCCAAGAGGGAGCAGCAGAAGAGGTACCTGCACCATTCTTCTTAGTTTTTATATGCTAGTAGCAAGTTCTCACAAGCCAAACTATAGTAACTAGTTGAGCGCTCTAGTTCTGTCATTCTTATTATCATAAATAAGATATTGAATCAGGCGTTACTTTGCGGAAATCCATTGTTACTGAAACTCTGGAGAAATATGTAGTGTTTTTCCGCTGCGACTGCTCCTTAACCGACATCAAACAACAAACTTGATGGTTTTTAGGTGTGTTCCTCCATATACCACCGCCACACCTCACCTCCTAACCAACGTGGCCTCCGTGGATCTCAAGATCTTCCCAACACCGCACCTTGTGTCTTGAAGCTTTGCTGTTCTCTTTCGGCAAGATATTCTAGTCGACACGTGTTTCGCCTCTCCACGAGGCATCCTCAGGACTCGTGTTGACTCTCCGAACGTCGGTCCGTCGGATCGAGAATATCTTGCCGAAAGAGAACAGCAAAGCTTCAAGACACAAGGTGCGGTGTTGGGAAGATCTTGAGATCCACGGAGGCCACGTTGGTTAGGAGGTGAGGTGTGGCGGTGGTATATGGAGGAACACACCTAAAAACCATCAAGTTTGTTGTTTGATGTCGGTTAAGGAGCAGTCGCAGCGGAAAAACACTACATATTTCTCCAGAGTTTCAGATTCTTATTATCATTCATACTAGATTGCTACATAGTCCATTAAAATGTTACATGAGCTTTGCATTATTTAGAGGACGCAATTTTATTTTTGGGGCATGTTTGGTCAATAGAAGCTTAACTTAGAGTTTGTGGGGTCGCCGCTGTTGTCCCCTAGCCGCCATCTTGGAAAAAGAGGTGGAAACGCTTTTTTCGCGATATCTCAGAAACTATGCGCAAAACATTTGTCAAGACATAATTAGTAGCAAATAGCAATCTGCAGAAATTAATTGTCACTGGAAAAGTGGAGGGCAAAAGACCCAGAGGTTCTCCCTCTAGGTCTTTTGCCCTCCACTTTTCAGACCAGACTTTGTCCGACGCGATGGTCTGATCAGATAAAAGTTTCCCTCAACACAAGTGTAGCAGATGCAGTTCACGTCGCTGGGAATAGGAGAAAGTGGCGAAACATCGTAAAATTAAAGATGATGACATGAATGGTCACGACCCCCAGCATTGGGTATCGACGCAAAGAGAGAGAGAAACAAAAAAACGTTTACAAGGTCGAAAATGATTTTTATGTATCTTATCGTAAGCGAGTGCGAATCCACACTTAACTTGAAAATACAAGTTATTGGTGTAGGGCTGGATTCGAACCAGGGTGCGTCTGGATGAAAAGCAGACACTAGAACCGCTGTGCCGCACTCGCTTCTATGTAGGTATGCTATAATAATATGCAAATGCAAAATTTAAGTAGCAATAGAAAATAAAGGCTTTTTTATATGCTTATGCATGACTCTACAAGCTGACGCTAGGGCAATAATAAAACTGTCAACATTGTAATTGCAGAAAGCGCGAGGAGAAGATGGCGGCGGCGGCGGCGGCTCGCAGCGCGGCGGAGCGCGAGCGGCGCGCGCTGCAGGAGGCGGCCGCCAGGGAGCGCGCCGAGAAGCAGCTGCACGCAGACCAGGAGCGGGGGGAGCGCCTAAAGGAGGTCGAGCGGGTGAGGACATGTGTAATGCAGGAGGCGGCCGCCAGGGAGCGGGGGGAGCGCCTCAAGGAGGTCGAGCGGGTTAGGACATGTGTCATGCAAGAGGCGGCCGCCAGGGAGCGCGCCGAGAAGCAGCTGCACGCAGACCAGGAGCGGGGGGAGTGCCTCAAGGAGGTCGAGCGGGTGAGGACCTACTCGTAACTAGTGAACGCACGCGGCTTCGCTAGCATTATAAAAAGTAGCCTATATCCCTCCTAGGGCATCATACTACCTACATACCAAAAATCATGATAATCCGTTCAGCTGTTTTTGTAAATCGATCCAATTGTAACAAAGAATTCCTCTCTGTATTTCCCCACGGCAAGGATAAGATTATGTTACTGTTGCATTTCGATTGTAACCATGTGTGGGCACTACATTTTAAATAAGTGTAATGTTCAATAATCGTTTGTCTATATTATCTGTATTTTAGCCCTAACGATAAATTAATGAAAAAATATACATATTGTTTTCAGAAGAAGCAGGAGCTAGCTCGCAAGGCGGCGGAGACGGAGGAGCGGCGGCGCGCGGAGGAGGCGGCGCGGCATCAACGCCTGGCGGAGGAACAGCGGCGCGCGCTCGAGCAGAGGAGGAAGCAGCTCGAGGAGCAGGAGGCGTGAGTGTTATACTAGCTCGCAAGGCGGCGGAGACGGAGGAGCGGCGGCGCGCGGAGGAGGCGGCGCGTCATCAACGCCTGGCGGAGGAACAGCGGCGCGCGCTCGAGCAGAGGAGGAAGCAGCTCGAGGAGCAGGAGGCGTGAGTATTATACTAGCTCGCAAGGCGGCGGAGACGGAGGAGCGGCGGCGCGCGGAGGAGGCGGCGCGGCATCAACGCCTGGCGGAGGAACAGCGGCGCGCGCTCGAGCAGAGGAGGAAGCAGCTCGAGGAGCAGGAGGCGTGAGTATTATACTAGCACGCAAGGCGGCGGAGACGGAGGAGCGGCGGCGCGCGGAGGAGGCGGCGCGGCATCAACGCCTGGCGGAGGAACAGCGGCGCGCGCTCAATAAATATTCCGGGACATTGCACACAGCGCCATCTAGCCCCACACTAAGCAAACGCTTATGTCGTGGTTACTAGATAACGGATACAATACTTATATACTTTTGTATATACATACTTATTATACATACAAACGACCAGACTCAACACAAGTAATTATAAATTTTAAATATCATAAATACTTGTGTCAAGCGGGAATCGATCCCGCAACCCCTAGGTTAGAAGGCAGTGCCACTACCAACTAGGCTAACAGGTCAGTCGATATATACTTAATACGTTTGATGAAAGAGCACAATAATGATAATGAGACTAGGTTTGCTTGGTCATTCAGCCACGTAAAGAGGGCATCTATCACATCCTTTACAAAGTGTGTCATAATTCCTTATTGTCTAAGTCACACCCACAGTGTTCGTCAATTTAAATCTCATAATTTTATACTTGCGACCGCCTTAAAAGTGGAATTTCCAAAAATCCTTTCTTATTAGATGACATCATAGCTATCTGCACGCCAAATTATCCGATATGATCCTTGGGTTGGACTGTGCGTTGATAGAACAGTGTGCGTTTGTTACATACATATATATGTGTAACATTGTTTTTCTTTTCATAACTTCCAGTATGAAGCGTGAGGAGGCTAAAATGAGCAAGGAAATAGAGAAGAAACACCGCGAGTATCTCGAGAAGCAGAAACAAAAACTGAAGATTGACAAGAGTGAGTACATGTTACAACTTTACATTATCAATAAAATTATTTATCTATAACTTTACATTTTTTTATTGAAAAACATTTTCGTTTGGGTACTTCACCTGTGATGTGGATATGAAATCCTTTACAATTAGGTGTAGAGATTTCCAATGTATTACGTATATATTTTTTTACACTTTGTAAGGCATTGCAATCGTTTCTTTTAAAGTCCGTGTATTAATTTAGTACCCTTGTACATTCCAGTGCACACCCCGTTCAAGACGCCGGGCACGCCGCTCAGCAAATACCCGACGCTGCCCCCCGCACACATGGAGGACGGCTTCCAGTACCTGGACTCAGACGAAGACGCCGAGCCGCCCGAGAGACCCATACCCACCTGGTGCTCCTCTAAGGTACACTTTTATATTGTATTTGTACAGTACGACGTGGAAGGCCATGGGCGCCCACCACGATGTATCTGCCCATGAGAACTCCCCTAGCGAATTAATTCTGCGGGGGAGTCACTACACTCAGTCATGAGGAAATACGACTCGAGAGAGAGAGAGAGAGAGTATCTCTTGTAGTATCTACAAGCATCTGAAGTGCGTTATTAGTATAAGTGTAGCGTGTGGGTAGATCTGTCTCTGTCATACCATTATACAAAACTAGCATAAAAGCGTAAGTTTTTTTTGTTGTTTTCGCTTTCCCAGCCTAGTTGAGTCTATGTCCTGGATGATGTATAGTGTCATTAATGTAGTAATGAAGAAAAGTAAATTCTAAGCTAAGACAGCTAGCTTGTAGTAAGCCCCTATCTATCACTTTCGAATGGATATTAAAAAGAGTTAAGAAGGGCGTAAAATTATAGTCTAAACGACCTCTAACAATTATCATCGTTTATTTTGCGAAGATGTGGTTCTCGGTCCTTGTTGTTTGCTCACCACTGACCTAGATATATGACCTCCAAAATAGCAGGGCAACTGAATTTGAACAATGATAACTATTTATACTAATAAATGACATACTTCAGGTCCGGCGCGCGCGGCTTGCCGTGCAGTCGATGCTGAAGCCCACGCTGGTGGACCGGCTGTTCTCAGTGGGCGTGCACTCGCCCGACCTGGCGGAGATATTCCCGTGCATGGAGCGCGCGCGGCTCAAGCGCACCTCCTCCGCCGTGTGGCACACCCCGCCCCCGCTGCCGCCGTGCAGGGAGTGACATGTACGTACCTATGTCCACAAATATACACTTATTTTACCTATACATTCATTGCTCATCTTACTTACACAGTTACACAAATTACGTACACTTTTATACATTTTACGTACGCAGTTAAAACTAGTTCGGTAGGCTTTGGATTCCAATATCTTTTGTAAAACGAAATTATGCAAAATAAACAAATTTTATTTTATTTATTTATTTAATTAAACATCTTACGTACACAGTTACACATCTCACGTACACATTTTACACATCTCACGTACTCACTTACACATCTTACGTACACAGTTACACATCTCACGTACACATTTTACACATCTCACGTACTCACTTACACATCTTACGTACACAGTTACACATCTCACGTACACATTTTACACATCTCACGTACTCACTTACACATCTTACGTACACAGTTACACATCTCACGTACACATTTTACACATCTCACGTACTCACTTACACATCTTACGTACACTCTTACTTATCTTACGTAGACACTTGCTCATATTACGTGCACACAAACTCATCTTAATAAATTGTCTGCTTATGTAACATAGTTAACAGTTCAGTTATATACTGAGATCCAATGAAATACTAATGAGCTGTGTATTTTTTTCTCAAACATCGGTAATAGTGCTCTGCTAGATGTATTTTATCTTCCAGATAAAAGATAACTTTTATATTAAAATGTGTATATTTCTGCCAGGTGCCATCCTCACTCTCCGGTCTACATCTGGTGTCGCGGGCGTCGACGCTGTGTAAATATGTTTATATAACTCGCGGTGAGTTGCCTCGGAGCAACCTGCAGTATATACTACAATCACTGTCTTGATCGATAAATTATCAATATATCTAGTTAAGGCTCAATTATGTTAGGTGAGTTTACTAGCGGTTACTCAGTGTTGCGAATCAAGAAAGGCTACACCTATTTATAATATGCCATAAATATGACAAATATTGTAACAGAACTGATGAACTTGTTAATCTGTTTCACTTGCTGTCTCGTTTTTAAGAAAATTACCTATCAATGATTCCATAACGAATTATTGAATCATAGCTTCTTACGTTGGTAGTTTTGAGTTGAGTGAAAAGGATATAACAATGTTGATTGAATCAGTTGCAGAATTTTAATTAACATGGTTCGCTATCGCTCAGTAAATCAATCTGTAGATGTTTTATATTTTGTTGGGTGCCCGAGCTAGACGTTAGTAAGCTCCAGAAAGTTCGTGTATTCTTTGGTAATGTAGCTTTATTAACGTTGATTTTGAATCTGCACCTTTTTGTACAAGTTTGGAACTCGTCTGGTTTATCTTTAAATAAAAGAGGAGATCAAAACTACCAAGATCTGTGTTAGTATTCCTATTTTACTAAAGATGCATATCATGTGAAGAGAATCGAAGGATGACTTTCTTTATTATTAAATAGAATATCTTCTATATGACGATACACTCGTATAGTGGTTATTAACATGTCCAAAATCGATACAAATTATGATCTATTTTATTTTTGTTTAAAGAAACTTATTTCCAGTTTCTATTTCTCTATTTATTTTTTACATAGAAACGGTTGTTGAAATAAGCTGGAAATTAATAATTCTTGAATATATTATCTTCTCCATTCTTACTTTGGTTCTGTTTTGGACATGTTAAAAAGACAACAACTGTGGCTAATATAATTTATAAGCTTGCAGAGTTCTTGAATGAAACCACACGCTTTACTAAAATTAGTCGTTTTATAACTAAAAAGATATGTAGGTAAGATGTATTGTATGATGTATTGTTATTTCACTCTTTCATAGATTGTAATTGATTTTAGCTTGTAATTTAGATAATATAAATTTATGATGTTTGAAACGGTTTCATGATCTTGACATTATTCTATATTTCAAGGTATAAGATATTTAAGTACCTACTTACCTACAGCAATCATAAAATTCATCAATTAATAGTAAATAAAGATGATCAATATTGTACCTATTAGTTGGTCAAGTAATGAAAATAATATTACTTATAATTTCATAACTTTTAAATTCAACGTAGCGTACTATTTACTCCAACTCTAGTTGGAGTAATACACCTATAAATTGAATTAATATGATTCTAATCATATTAATTCAATTTATAGGTGTATTATTGTATCTCTGCAAGCTTATGTAGGATAGTAATGTTGACGTTTTTAGATTAATTTTATACACGTAAGACTGTTTATTATGTATGGATTGAATAAAACATATATTACTTATTGGAGTAGACTTCTAGTTTCATTATATAAATATCTATCCGCTGCATTTGCAATTGGTTCAATTTCCTTACACATCACGAAATAATTTGATATTTAGTTTACATGATAGTTATACAGGGTTATCAGGAAAGGGTATGGTAAGCTGAAAACACGCTATAGTACACATCATTCTGAACAACTTTTGTTCAAGCAGTTTCCCGAAAAGCCTCTTAGTTTTTGAAATAAAGCCTTCTAAAGTTTTCATGAAAAAACGTCATTTGCGACCCTAATGTTCCGGTCAATAACCGCGCCAAGCTGCTCTGTGACAGTACAGAAACAGACAGTAGCCCATCTTCTTGTCATACGTAACTGAGGTAACAAAACTAAATATGTTGTACCGGGAGAGAAACAGCTGAAGAAAATAAGGCACACTTACAAAAGTAGTAAATCAAAATACCAACTAAATAAATTATTGTTAATAAAAAATATTTATTTATTTAGTATTAACGAATAATCAGGAAATTATGTATTGAAAGGAAGATAAATAAAACGTTTCAATTTATGTTTGTTATTACTATTTTTTATTATATTATTTGTTTTTAATTGCATTACTTTCTTCAGTCTTTTGTTTTTCGTTAAAAAAACATGTTTTGTTTCGTCAGTAACATATGACAACAAGTTAGGTACTGCGGTGTGTTTCACAATGAGTCGATATACGGATACGGATCCGATTCGATTGAGACGGGAATCAATTGGCACGGAAAGGATTTTTCCAAATCACAATGATTCCATACGAATCTTTTAACAAATTTATTCATCAGAAAAATCGGAGCCGTTCCGTGAGCCAAAAGCTAGCGGATTCGTTTCCGTCGATGATAAATTCGATTTTGTTTTTTCATGATATTTAACCCGATTTACACATAATTATACATTGATTTATTTCTATTTATAATTATTCATATGAAATCTACAGTAAAAATGGTAAAATTAGCCTTAAAACTTATATTTTAAATTTCTACCATTGTATTTAATTTCTACCATTTTTACTACGAGCGGATCGGATCATATTCGACTCATTGTGAAACACCATGCTGATCTCTTTTTTTACCGATAACATTGATTTCCGAGCATTTATTAAAATTTTATGTAAGTTGCTGTACTGTATCTACGAACGCCCGCGCTCGCGCATTTATCAATGAACAAGAATGTCAACCAACTTTAAAGAGAAAGAGATAAAACTTTAAAAAGAAAGAGACAAACATACGTTGATGTCACAGGATTGGCTCTGCCCGCAGGACGGTTTTAAGCTGAATACACACTGGAGTCGGATAACACACATAACATAAGTACGACATTTTGGATAGAATATAATTTACCTACTCAAACGGGAAGCAAGCAAGCATGAGATTTTGACACTTACTTGAAGTTTAATTGAGCATTGTAGCAATCGGTACTCATTAATAAAATTGATGTTTTTCACGCAATCGATACTCATCAAAAAAATGTTTTTCACTCAATCGATACTCATCAAAAAAATTGATGTCTTTCATTCGGTAGGAAAATATTGTGGTCGGATGAATCCTCCTTTACCAGGGGCGGGATTGGCAACATCCATAACGAACATTACTGGGCGCACGAGAACCTATGTATCGAAGGAGGATGCATTCCAGTTTAAGTGGCGGATTAACGTGTGGGCTGGGATGATTGGGTCGCGCCTTATTGGCCCAATATTTCTTCCTAGCAGTATGGGTGCTGCTCAGTACCTACCTGGAGCTGCTGCAGACAGAGCTAGAGGAAGCGCTAGACGAGCTGCCGCTGTCTGAGTACAGGAGTGTCATATTCCAGCACGACGGCGCGCCAGCTCACTACGCCCGCTCTTGCAGGGCTCACCTTAACGAACGCTTCCCGGTGTGGATTGGCCGAGGTGGACCCGTAGCTTGGCCAGCCCGCTCGCCCGACCTCACGCCCCTTGACTTCTTCTTGTGGGGCTACGTCAAAAATAAAGTTTACGCAGACGATTGCAGTACCCAAGAAGACATGCGAGCTCGTATAAGCGCAACATTCGAACAATTGCGAGCGTCGCCGGACATGTTGGCCCGCGCCACAGGTGCTGTTCGACGCCGTGCTGCGCTCTGTATTCAGGTGCAAGGGACCCACTTTGAACCGCTACTATGAAACAAGCAGGTATGTTCATCTTATCATTTTTTAATCGCACATATACAGAAATTAATTTTATTTGTGGTGTAAATTATTATTGCCTAAGTATTTTGTATTAAATAAGGTAATACCTCTTTTGTAATTCAATAATTTAGCCCTGGTACCCGATTGTCTTCTAGCGTAAATGTCTTCTTGCCAAACGTAAAATAGGTAAATGCGTAGAGGGCTTGATTTCGGCGCGCGCCAGTCGGAGGCGGCGCGTACAACGAAAAATGTTAATGAACTTACTAGGCGCACAGAAGCCACGCGCAGAGTTGAGCTATCCCAGAGGCCATCTTGTTTCTTTGATCGTAGTAATTTAGGGTTGTGCTATTTTTTTTTATAAAAAGTAATTTTCTTCTTTCGTATGGAAACAAAAAATTGCTGGTTTCCCGCTGAAACTTTCAGAACACAATCTTTATAACGGATACTTTTAGGTGTTTTCAGCTTACCATACCCATTCCTGATAACTCTTTATATAGATTGATTGTTCTTGAAAAAAGTAATAACAACAATAACATTTTTGAATTATTTATCTACCTACAGGAAAGTAATACAATTTCGTTACAATGAAACAACAAATTCTAGACAACAAATTTATTGCTAACCACCACTGTATCCTTACACAATACATTCAGTAGAAGTCACAGGAATGAATGAACTAACATCGAACGAATAGAAACACTGGTAAAGATAGAGAAGCCAGTGGAGTGAATGATGCGTGAATTTTACCAACAACTTCTACCCGTTCGAACATGGCGGCATCTGTATGTACTCAGCTATTGAATATGTACTCGGGAACAATAAATATCGGTCACTCAAAGTTGTTTCATTCAGAACTTTCGCGAATTTCTGACATGATTTTAACCATTTACAAATACATTACGATTAAATATATATAATTTCAATGCCCCAACCGTTTTAGAACAATATTTTGGGTCCATAATGGTATTGGGGAATGAAATGTTTTCTAAACAAAACGACTTTGAATAGTAGTAGAATGTGTTTACTCGAGGGCGGCGGCTCCGGAGATAATCTCGATGAGCTCCCTCGTGATGACGGCCTGGCGGGTTCTGGGGACAGAGAGGCACGTTACATACGTGAAATACTGACTTGCACACGTGTTTTTCTGTGTGGTTTTCTATTTCGATTCTTAAAAAAGCAA
Organism: Macaria notata; assembly: GCA_927399415.1. Classification (NCBI taxonomy): domain Eukaryota; kingdom Metazoa; phylum Arthropoda; class Insecta; order Lepidoptera; family Geometridae; genus Macaria; species Macaria notata. The sequence continues at coordinate 1,011,445 of OV656742.1, forward strand.
GTGTGTGACTTAGTGGTAAATGCGTCTGCTTTACCTACATTAAAACGCATCCCGGTTCAATCCTTACCTTATACAAATGTATTTCATGTTGGATATGTTGAGTTACTCGCCATTATGAGGCAACAGAGTAACAAAATAGATATATACTACTTTCTTTTATACATCAGGTCGAGCGAACTCCCCCAACTCATTGAGTGGAGTCTCGGTCATGAGGAATAAATAAATAAATATTATGGGACATTGCTCACAGTACCATCTAGCCCCACACTAAGCAAACGCTTGTGTCGTGGGTACCTACTAGGTAATGGATATAATTACTTATGTGCTTTCCTTATGCAAATAATATTATACATATAAATGACCAAACTCAACACAAATAATTTCAAATTCATCATACTTTTGCCATGCGGGAATCGAACCCGCAACCCTAGATTAGAAGGCAGAGCCGCTACCAACTAAGCTAGCAGGCAATACAACATACCTGTTGAAGGTGAGCGTGAGCTTCTCGATCATCTCGCCGGCGTTCTTGGAGGCGTTGTCCATGGCAGACATTCGCGAGGACTGCTCGGAGCAGGCGCCCTCCTTCATGGCGTAGAACAGCATGGAGGCGAGCGAGAACTCCATGTAGCTCTGGATGACGGCCGAGTCCAGCGAGTCGTACGTGGCCAGCTTGGGCGCGCGCTCCACCGCCGCCTGGCTGAACAGCGGCAGGTCGGACTGCTGGTACGACACCACGGTCTTGAACTTGTTGTAGATGATCTTGCCGCTGGCGAAGTCGTAGCCGCTCGTGAGGATGGAGGAGGCCAGCTTGCAGGCGTCCTGGAAGCTGGGGGGCAGGCGGCCCAACTGCAAATAGAGGGTAGCATGTGCTTCATATTTTCTATAGTACTGAAATTGATTGGCAAGCACCTAATGGTGTGTTCCAGAGACCTTGTTTGCGAGCTAGTTCTATTCCAGTACAGGTTTGCTGCATCATGGACCACATCCTCCTGATGGTGAAATGCTTGACTGTCCAGAGTAAAACTTTCAAGCCTTGGGAAGCCGTAGCCAAGCCCATTAATTGATTGGATCGAGAAGCTTCCTTCCTTTCTTTTTGTCTTGTATTGTGTTGTCTTATTTTGTACTTTCTACTTGAACATATTAACTAATTCACAGACTAAAACAGAATCTCTCATCATTTCTAGAATGGTATTTCTTTTAGCACATAACTCCTCTTTTTTTCTTAAATTCATAGGTGTAACGCCTCTTTAACATCTATGCCCACTTTGGGCTTTGCACCCCCACTAGGGACCTCGTAAACTAGCACATTACAACTTAGACAACCCTAAGCATGCATAGTAACTCACCTCATTGGCAACACTGATGATGTGCTTGCCATACAGCCGCTGCAGGATACCGCGGGACTTGTCTCCCACACACATCACCTTGATGTTCTCTGCGCCGGGCTCGGCCAGTCGGGTGCGGATCACCTTGGACACACCAGTGTGCACGGCACCACACAGACCTGTGGAAAATGAGGTGATATCATGGTACTAACTTTCCCAACGAAGGAACTGGCCGCCCACCACAATTTATATAATTACATACTAATTTCTTTTATACTGGCAATATTAGTTCACTCCCAATGTTATCTATGTATTAATTAGTGTTACCTGTGTATGAGGCAACAAATAGTCTAATCTAGCCTAATTACAGTTTGTGTGGTGCAGCATTGAAACAGATTGATCCTCTGGACCCAACACTAACCAAGGGTCTTCTGAGTTGGCTAAAGATTGAGCTGTGTTCAGTAGCGGCGTTAGGGTAGGGCGAGGTTGGGCGACCGCCCAGGGCCGCCGGATATAAAGGGCGCCGCGCCCCGTCAGCTAATAGATTCAAAGAGCCACGACAAGAATTCTATATATTAGACAACGAAAGATTTTAACAGTTATATGAGTAGGCACTCGGAATATTGGTCTTTGTTGTACAATATAAAACAGTTGCCGGAAAAACCTGAACTTGTCAAGCTCGCTGGTGATCTCTAATTGAAATTAACTGCACACTCTAAATCAGATATAGATGGTTGCTTGTTACGTATGTGATTAACTCAAAGGTCGGAAATATTTTTTAACCGACTTAAATAAAAGGTGGTCAAGTCTTCTGAAAGATTTTTTCCTGGATATGTTACGCGATTACTCCGTTATTTATGAACTGATTTCGAAAATACTTTTTTATACGATGAGAGTTGTTTCCGAAATGGTCCCATTAATTTATTTTTATTCGGTTAAGTACTTTTTAGGAAAAAACAAATTTTCCGAAAAATTGATAAAGTTTACGCAAACCAATTTTACCTATACGAGTATTTCAACGACTAGACCAAACGACTGGTCGTTAGAAACAGTTTTCTGTGATGTGTTGAGGTTAAGTTTATGCATCTTTTAAGCTATGTATAATCTGAATTATCATTATCTCTGAAAGGCTTAGATTTGTTTAGTTAATTAATTTATTTATGTGATTTTTTGATTACTCAATAGGGAAACTTTATACATACATTTGTTAGCGCCTAAAACTAAAATTGCTAGGCTGATTCTGGTGGTGATTTCAACATTGAGTTTGTTATTGATCGGGGTAGTATAATTGAATCCTTAGAATATGAAAAAACATTAAAATTTTCGCGCTCGCTTTGCTCGCGCCTGGTTCGCTTCGCTCGCCCACTCTTCTAAAACTTCTAAGCCAATATGTGTTAGAATGGTTCACCAGAATATAAAAAGTCGTAAAAAAATTAGTTTCTAGCGAGGACAGGAGTTTTTCTAAGCTTAAGCTGATAAAAACCTATCTGTGATCGACCATATCACAATCCCGCCTGAAAACTTGGGAACTTTGTCAATCGAGAATGAAATTGCTGAAAACCTCGATTTTGATAAAATAATAAAAGAGTTCGTCGACAAAAAGCCTAAAAAAGACGTTTTTTTAAATAGTTTTTTATTAAATAAATTTCATAAAGTATATATTTTCCTTTTGCCACATAGGTTTGAATTGCAGCTAGGGGGCGCTGTATAAATCTCGCCCGGGGCGCTTGCAGTGCTAAAACCAACACTGGCTGTGTTAATAAGCAGTTAACATCAACAATTTTTGACATGGCATCAAACCCACGTGGTTATCTCATGTAAACAACTGAACATATTCTGTAAGTTCATATGTAGGTACTTGTTGTTGTTGGTAAAACACCAGAGTAATAATATGCACATACCTTTGTCTGAGGTGATCGCGATGTATAGCTCCTTGGGGTCATCCTCAGGGGCAGCTACCTGCAAGTACAATTAATCATATTTTAGTCTATCGATTTGATATTTGTAAACCATATTTAGACACAGAAAAATGTTCATAATCTGTGGATACATGATGCTAATAAATAAATATTCCGGGACTATTCACACAGCACCCCCTAGCCCCATACCAAGCAAACACTTGTGTCAAGGGTACTAGATAACAGATATACTTATACATACTGGTTAAGTCCACCTATTACCATTAATGGTGTGTAGTTTACATACATACTGGTTAAGTCGACCTATTACCGTTAATGGTGTGTAGTTTACATTGTATCATACTAATTTGTCTGTGAAACAAATGATAATGATGATGATAATGATATGATAATAAAGCATCTTATTGTACTTAAAAAAACCATAATAGTAATAATAAGACGAACAAATTTCAAAATATCTGAGCCAATAGCTGGAAATCTGGTATTTTTTGTAAAAAATACATTAAAATTCAAATATCTCGAAAACAGTTAGATTCAGGATAGGGTGTTTCATGGACAAATCAGACAGAAACAATGTAAACTACACAACATTAACGGGAATAGGTCGACTTAACCAGTAACCCTGTATACTTTTCTGTGGTAAATACATACATTTTATTGATTTTATACATAGAATAGAAACACCAAGACTAATAATTGCAGATTGAAAATGGATAATTATGTGTGTTGTTATAATGAAAAAATAATAAGCTATAAGTAATAAACATTTATATTTTTTGGGTATCTACCTATGTATGTATATTATCATCCAATATCCATATTTATAAGCAACTTTTGGATAGGCTTCCAATGACCGCACCCTAAAATATTCTACCTTTATTATTTTCAAAAAAACAATGATATTATACAATTAAGTCTCACCTCAGCCCTCTCGTAGAACTGGACGGCTCCCTCGCCGTACGGGCGAGCAGCCTTCAGGTCACGCTCAGCACGAGTGTATCTACACAACACAACTTGTATCACTATACATTGTAAGCACAATAATATAAGACTAAAAACAAACATGTAAAATAGATTTACCTAGTTTTTATAATATCTATAATAAGAAAAAAATATTGTATATACTATTTTAAGTTAAAGATTTTTTTAAATAGTTAGTTTTAATTTAAGCTATACTTACCCTAATTCCCATATAAACAGGGTAAATTTAAAAAACCAAAAATCAAAACATTTCTTTACATTATCATTTATGCTAATAAAGAAATTGAAATATTAGGACATTTTGAAGATGAATACCTACTCAAATTTTGTAAGTTTTGGGTAATTCTGGCCCAATTGGTGATTGATTCAGCATTTTTGAACACATGAAAATGTGACAATCAAATATTTCACTTATAGAACATGGTTTCATGTAATATGGCCCCTGGAAATACTAACATTTTGCAGTAAGTTGATGTCAGTAGTATGGTTCTTACACACCTTTAAGGCTAATTTTTTGGCTTTGAAATAATATATAAGTACATACTTATTTCTGACTAGTCAGTATCACTTAAACCTACCTACCTACCTACCTACCTATATATAAAGGTGGTCCTGAAGTACAACAACATGATAAAATGACAAATGTAAAGTGTACCTACCTATCCTCACTTTTATCATACTCAGCAAGCATAAAGCTATTAATTATTATTACTTGACATAACAGCATAATTACCACACCCTACAAAGTTAGTCTAATGCGAATCGAGAGGAAACAAATGAGAATCTGACAATTGACTATTGTGTTGGAAAAGATATAACATTCCAATGATGATGATTTTCAAGAGATGATGAAAACTCACTTAGCGGCTGACACCATCTTCATGGATTGGGTGATCTTCTGAATGTTTTTTACAGACTTTAGACGGATGGAAATGGCTTTCAGAGTAGCCATGTTCCTGGTCTGCTGGTTATTGACCGCAGCCACCACCTGGGTGCAAACACCCGGCGAGAAACGACCCAACATTTTCGAGGCTCTGGAAACAAAAGCACTAATTACATTTTGGAAACAGAATCAGATGATCGATTGCAGGTTATGTCCTACAGAACCAAGTTATGTAAGAGCAACACAGAGGACAATTGTTCAGAAAAATATGGTATTTAGCGCACGTATACGAACAGCAGCGAACTTTCTAGCAATTTTATATGCAATTAAATAGATAAATACTAACTTTTACGGGCTTTTTACAGGTCAAATACACCAGCAGACGAAAAATGTCGCTGGCCGAAAAGGTACTTTAGTGATGCCAGAATAAAAAATATGAACGCAGCTTTATTTTTTGGTACAAGTTTATTTTATTTATTACATTATCAGTACATTTTATATTCTTCTTACGTTAGAGTCCTTTACTTTAAAAACATCCATTTTATGTTGCATAATCTTGTCGTAATAGGCATTCAATATAACAAATTATATTTATTAATTAATTTAATAAATCTTAGGTACAATAGGTACATACCTATTCAAAAAAATCAGAATGCAGCTTAAGTAAAAGTGCACGTTTTATTATACGCAAATTTTAAGGTGCCATTGAAACTATTGAAAATTTCTTAAATTCCGATCCGCTTCAATATATATTGAAGCTGACAGTGAATATAACTCGTGGAGAAACGTAAATATTACTTTTATTTAAATGAAAAATAAATGGCTTGTACAGTCTCTTGAATTACTTTATCTAATTATTACACGATTATATACTTAAAGTAGGAATATAATAAAAGCTTCGATAAAAGGAACGTAGTCTAAAATATTGACAATGACATTTCTTATCTCATCAAATTTCTTATCAAACAAAATGTCAATTTTGTGAATTGTGAGTCAACAATTCAGAATCCTGATTTTCTTCTGTTTCTATTAAATTTTTCAAGTTGGTTTTCACGTATAATTGAGTCAAAACAAAATGCCAGAGCCAGCACAAACTCCCAACAATAACCCCGAGGTTGTATTAGATCAACCAACAACGAGAGAAATAAGTCAAACGGATCACATCAACAAACAGCTTCTGACTTCCTTGTTCAAAAGAATGGATAAAGAAGATGATGCTCCTCAGATGGAAGAAAATGCCGCAGATGATGACGAATGGAAAGACTAGTGCTATTCCAGTAGTTTTAAGTTAGTTGTAAGCTGCTGTAACCATATTTGTAAGTTTATAAAATAAAATTTTAAGAAAACCTTTTTGTACCTACATAGTCATTTAATTGCTAAACTTATAACTCTTTTACACATACTCTGTACTGTAGGACTATGGATGTGAACAGTAGCTGGCTAAAGATTTGACCAGGAACTAGATTAAGTACCTATATTTTTTTGTATGAAGTAGGTATCTACTTAAACTATTACAATTTATAGATATCTGTAATCTGAACTATCTTTTATGTTTAATTGTAAACGTTTTTACTGTTGAAGAATAAAAATGATAGTGTAATTTGGTCTTACATAATTTAAGTTAGTATTAGAAAATACTAAATAAATATGCTCATATCAGGAGAATGCAAAAAACAATGCCAGAAATTTGGCTTCTACTATACCAGAGGTCTCTGGCATAGAATTCATATTCCAAATTCTATTATACCAAAATCAAACTTATCAATAACCACCACCTAGGTGTTAAAATTTCCTATTTTATGTTGATCACTACAGTCAACCTGGGTAACTTAAGCTTTTAATAAAACATTGGCCCACTTAATCACTTTTCACTGTTTTATTTTTCTTTTAATTTTTAGGAACGCATCGTAACCTTTATTTTTAATAGAGTATATTAGAATTTGTTTTCGAACGAAATCCATCGAAATAGCTGTCACTGTCAAATCATATTTTTTTACTATTCCGTTTTCAATTTCAAGCGGCAAGCTTATTCATAAAAGTTGCGGTAAAAAGGTGTCTCAAGTGATTTCCACATAAGTTCTACAGTGGTAAGTTATGTTTCATAATAAAGAATGAACGATTTTCATGAACTGAGATGAAAAAACTTGGTAGTTTTGTCCATATTTAATCAGTATTCGCTAATTTTCTAGGGTCCCAATAAAGTTGAAGCAAATCGGGGTAACTTTGGCCCGGGTCAAAGATACCCAAATAGCTAGCATTTATGTTTAAAAGTTGCCAATTTCTATTTTAGATCATAAATATGCCGAGAAAAAGACCTTGTCCAGCTCCGGGTACCCGGAAATATGGTAAAAAAACTCGTTACACTGAGGAAGACCTCCAAACAGCGATTAATGACATAAAAAATTGCAAAATGTCTCAGAGAAATGCCTCTGCTCATTATGGTATTCCTAGGAGTACACTGAAGTATAAGCTAAAAGAAAAGCATACTAAAGCTGTTGGAAAACCACCCATCCTTTCAGAGGACGAAGAAAAATGTATAGTGGCACATATAATAGCATTGTCTGACCTAGGAATCCCCATCGGAATGCAAGACGTCAGAGTAATAGTCAAGAAGTATTTGGACGATAATAAGAGGCACATCAAAATTTTTAAAAATAATTTTCCTGGGTGGGAATGGGGCAAACTGTTCTTAGAGCGTCAAACGTGCTTGAAACAAAAAGTGGCACATAATATAAGTAGGAAAAGAGCTCAAGTCAACCAAGAAATTATTGAAAAATTTTACGAAAACTTGTCTGTTGAACTTGAAAATGTGCCACCCAGTAATATTTTCAATTTCGATGAAACCGGTTTTCACGATGTACCTAAAAAGCAAAAACATTTATTTCGACGACAATGCAGAAATCCTGAAATTATTAGAAACTCCACCAAGTCTTGTTACACTGTTATGTTTTGCGGTAACGCTGAGGGAGAGTTTGTGCCACCCTATATAATATACAAAGGAAAACAAAAGTGGTCCAACTGGTTGATGGGAGCTCCGCGTGGAACTCGGATGGCGGTAACACCATCAGGATGGATAGATGCTGCAACTTTCGATGACTGGTTCGAACAACAGCTGCTGCCTGTTTTAAAAAAAAAGGAAGGGAAGAAAGTGGTCATAGGGGACAATTTAAGCTCTCACATTACTGCCAAATGTCTGCAACTTTGTGCACAAAATGATGTTAAATTCATCTGCTTAATACCCAACTCAACCCACCTCCTGCAACCGTTAGATGTCGCGTATTTCAGTGCCCTTAAAAACGACTGGCGCAAAGTTTTAGGAGAGTGGCGAAACACCAAGAGGGGTAAAATTGTAAACGTTTTACCAAAACCTGTGTTTGCGACACTTCTGGCCAGAACTCTAGAAGCGGGTAAAGAAAACGCTGCTCAGAACATAATTGCAGGTTTTCGGGCCTGCGGAATTGTTCCTTTGGAGCGTGAAGTTGTCCTTGCAAAGCTCAAAGATTACTCAAAGCCTATGGAAGAAATTCGTGAATCTGTTGGAGATAATTTCATAAAATATATATCGGAAATTCGAGATAGCGACCTACAAATACAGCAGTACAGAAAGTTTCAAATACCTGTAGTAGCAGGAACGAGTGTGTCTTTGGAGCAGGTTGAAGAATATTACAAAGAAAGAGAAAAGAGTAAAGTGAACAAAAAAAACAAGAACCAAAAAGGATTGAATCCAGAGTCTATTGCGATCAAAAAAAGGGGGCGCCCCTTAGGATCCAAGAATAAGTCCAAAACTGAGGACAGATCAACCTCATCAACAATTGCAGGCCCCTCTCACCAGCAGTCGTCACCGCTGTTGATTGAAAGTTTTGCCACCGACACTCCAGCCTATGAAGTTGAGGCTTCCAATGTACCATCAGTTTCCCCATTGCCGGCAGCAAACTTCTTAATCGCTACTGAAATTCCGTCACCAATAAACGAAGATATAGAAATCGGCTATGAAATATTAACAGATGAAGTCGTAGGAGATTATGAAGTTAGTGAAGGAGTTTTACAGAAGGTGAAAAATGATGAAAAAGATGATTTAAAAAAAATGAAAACAACTTCAGAAACGGGCGATGTTGGACAGGTAAACAAAAGTATAGGATATTGCGTAGTAAAATACGAAGACTGTCTCTTTGCAGGAAGAATCATTAAAGAGGTTGAGGAAAAAGTGAAAGTTTCGGTGATGCAGAAAACTTTTGATGGGTGGAAATGGCCTTCTAAGGTTGAAATAATAACATGTCACGTAAAAAACATAATCAGTCGTTTAGATGACCATAAAGTGACAAAAAAAGGCAACTCTTATGCTTTTGATGACCAATTGTTGTACATGGAATGGGGAGAATAAGCCTAAGTTTTAGTTTCTATTTCTGGGGTAGCAATAGTTTCAATAAGGTTATATAAGTACATTTATAGTTATTTTGATATGTTCTTATTGTAAAATAGTAACTTAAATACTTTATAAGCTTAACTATATTCCAAAATGTGAGTTCCTAAAATATAAGCAGATGTTTATGAGTGCAGTTTTATTTTCTCCTACTGGTAACATTAGCTTGGTACTATTTTAAGGGTAACAGCTGTCTAACTAAGCAATGCATATTTTTAATCTGTAAAAATAGGGTTAAAGTTCCCAGAGCGCTCTACAGATTCATAAATCTACAAAAATGTTCACCCAATCCATGTGTTTACAAAGTTACCCTAGTCTTCGTATAACTTTGGCCCGCCAAACTTTTGGTCTCTTTGGGGCATTTAGTTAATCAAATTGAAAAATAGCATCTAAATTCGTGTTTGTCAGGTGAAAAACCCATCAGAAACATATTGATGCAGACCTCTTTGGGAATAAAATGATATTAAAGGAGTAGAAAAACCTATCAAACTGGGGCAAAGTTACCCAGGTTGACTGTATCTTCACAGCCAGATAAATATATCATTTTGCCTACTTATGAGTCAGAAGCAATTACTTCAGTCCACAGAGCATGTATTGATTGATAGCTACTGTACCATATTTTACAGGCTGCATTTTATACAGAAACAATCTATGTAGCTAGAGCTCTGAGCATTGCTTTATTTTAAAAAGAAAAGAGAATACCACTGTTTTAGACTATTGTCACTGGGAATTATTGTCAATTCATAGGGGCATGGTTAGGTCACATGGTATTTTAAGTTAGATTCAATAATAAAACAACAAAAAACAGTAACTTCAATAATATTTTTATTATGTACTACACAAGTTACAATGAGGAATGTTCTTATTTACATAGCTTTGCATTAACTCCAATATATAATATTTCATTTATTTATTTATACAATATGTATTCAAATTCAAACATTCGGTTAAATACACACTACGTTAAAATCTTTCGCAACTCAAAGTAATACTGGATAAAATAAATTGTTGCGTTTCAAATAATATTGTTGAATGTAGCTCAAGCTATTGTAGTTCACAATTTGATGGCCTTCTTAATCAATAAACATCCATAATAAATACTTAAAACAACCTGAATACACTCAACTTGACATGAAACAAACCATGTTATTAGTTAAAAATAATCGTCAAAAAACATCGAAAATTCTGTACATAGAAAATATATATTGATTAAATTTACAAGGGCAAAATGGGGGTATAATTGTATGTGATTTAAATAAAATAATCTTGTACACGTCGTGATCGCGTTTACTAAATGTTTGTGTCCGGTGTGTGTCGCATGGCTGGACTCGGTCATTACCTGCAAAATAACACAACCACATTTATATTATGTTTGCTACTATTACCTAACTGCAATTGCCGATCTTATTTCAAAAGAGTTAATTTCCTTTAATTTATTAATCAACATCATTCAACCAATTTTAGTACTTTAGATAGGTAATTTATCATACAATTGTATAAAAAATGTCTGTGTCCCATCATAATAGATTGAAAATTCGACACCAGAGTTCATAGTAATATGTTAAAATACAGTTATCATAAAATATCTCAACGCAGCTGTGAAACAGACCAAAAAAATTCTCATTTGTTATTGACAACGTTTGTTCAATTAATATTTTGTTTTTGTTAATAAATCATATTATAATCTAGATACTACTGCAACTGTTAAACAACACTTGTCTGTGTGTTATGTTGTATTGTACTCACCTAACATACAACAAGAACCGTGTCCATGTTTAGGCCACCTTCTCGATCATGTCGATGTTGATCTTGTACGAGACGTACGGATAGTACTCTGTAGAACTGAAGCCCAGACCTGCCAGCTCAGCATTCTGTGGAGATTATAATATGGAGTTTAATCACACTTACTAGTAAATAGTAATAAAAAAAGTATACAAGCAGAACGTCTGTTACCTACAAGTGTTTGCTTAGTATGAAGCTAGATGGCGCTGTGGAAAATGTCGCGGAATAATTATTTATAGGCTTCTTCTCGGTAAGCGTGTGGTGCTTGACATCAATCAGGCTGTAGTCTAACGTAAGTCTATACCGTGTTAAAAAAATACGAAAGTACTTCATATCTCATCAGATTCCTTTAAGCTGGGCAAATTTGTAATTAGCGTAACTTTTACTAAAATGTTTACGATATGTCTACTACGTATCTACAACTAGTTCAGTTTTATGCGAACTTTATATTTGTATGACGAAAGTGTGTTCTTGTGGCTGTGTGTTTGTATTTATGTGTGTGTGTGTGTGTGTGTGTGAGTGTGTGTGTGTACGTACGTACGTCTGCGGCGGAGGCGTGCGACTGCGCAGAGTGGTCGAGGTGCGCATACAGCTGCTGCAGGGTGGTCTGTGTGTGTGTGTGTGTGTGTGTGTGTGTGTGTGTGTGTGTGTGTGTACGTACGTCTGCGGCGGAGGCGTGCGACTGCGCAGTGGTCGAGGTGCGCATACAGCTGCTGCAGGGTGTCTGTGTGTGTGTGTGTACGTACGTCTGCGGCGGAGGCGTGCGACTGCGCAGAGTGGTCGAGGTGCGCATACAGCTGCTGCAGGGTGGTCTGTGTGTGTGTGTGTGTGTGTGTACGTACGTCTGCGGCGGAGGCGTGCGACTGCGCAGTGGTCGAGGTGCGCATACAGCTGCTGCAGGGTGTCTGTGTGTGTGTGTGTACGTACGTCTGTGGCGGAGGCGTGCGACTGCGCAGAGTGGTCGAGGTGCGCATACAGCTGCTGCAGGGTGGTCTGTGTGTGTGTGTGTGTGTGTGTGTACGTACGTCTGCGGCGGAGGCGTGCGACTGCGCAGTGGTCGAGGTGCGCATACAGCTGCTGCAGGGTGTCTGTGTGTGTGTGTACGTACGTCTGCGGCGGAGGCGTGCGACTGCGCAGAGTGGTCGAGGTGCGCGTACAGCTGCTGCAGGGTGTCGCGCAGCTTCTTGGTGTTCTTGCGGGAAGGGACCACCACCACCGCCAGGAAGTTCACCGGGAGACCGTATCTGGACATCAACTTACACTCAACAAGGCGAGTAAATATTTTAAATTTTGTGGTAAACTCGAGTATAAAGAGTAAATGCTGAATTCAAAAACTATAATGGCCCGGTGGGAGCAAACCAGTGGTCTTCAAATCTAGAGTTAAGAAGTAACTTTTAAGTAAGCGGACAACATCCTAGACTGCAGCAATGCTCGACATCCGGCAGGCTGTAGTCAAACGCAAACCTATCCCACGAAAAAAACACTCTAAATAATATGTTCTGACGCCGCTTGTCAAATTATTTATATTACTTTCAATCTTTTCAGCCCTTTAAACATCAAGGTACAAACACCTCTAAGCAGGCAAAGCTCTACAAATTCTAAAGTTGCAATTGTTCATAGTGTCATGCAGGCATGTTATTTTAACCGGAAGAACCCTGGCTACTGCAACACAGGGAATCCTAGTATAATATAGCAGGCAGACACACAATGTATGTAACTATTCTATGTATCCTAAATTAAATTGTATAAATGTAAATTTGTTTTAGCAACATTGCATTATGACATACTGTAACCTATTTAGAATACTCTGTACATGAAATGTGTGTTTAAATAAATGATTATTGATTTTATAACAAAACACACAAACATGCGCCTGCAGATATAATATTAGTGTGCTACGATGTGTGTTACTGTGCTACAGACCTCAGCACGGACTCCACGAAGACACGCAGCGCCTTCACATGGATCCAGGCGCAGAAGCACTCGGAGAAGTTCACCTTCAACCATCGCACCAGCGGACCCTGTATAGTAACATGGGTTGTAGATAGCTCTTAACTAGTCAGCAACACTCATCATCAGTGAGAGTTTGCGTTAAACGATTGTGCATATCTTGCGTTTATCTAAATCTCACTCTTATTTTTCTGTTTTTATAATAGTCATGCATCATAGGATATTGGTGGGAGCCGACCAAAACGCTCCTGACCAATATAATATTTTACCTAAAAGTAAGTGATTTTTAGGTTAATAGTAAATAAAATAAGAGTATATTCTCATACATATGACATTCAAACAATAATAATCCTCCTAGCCGTTTTCGGAGACGGCGCCCGTTTGAACATTTAATACGACAGCATATGTTGTCAGAAAAATCAGTTGAAATAGCGTGGGATATTATACATCTCTCTGTGAGTCTTATTTCCTCATGACTGAGGGTCGTGACTCCCCAGCTGAATTAATTCATTAGGAGAGCTCTCTTGGGCAGATGCATGGTGGTGGGCGCCCAGGTCCTTCCACGGAAGACACATGTCCTCGTATATTGTGGTCTTCAAACATGCCGGTTTCCTCACGATGTTTTCCATCGCCGTTAAGCGAGTGCTAATCCGCACTTAACTTGAAAATACAAGTCATTGGTGTAGGGCCGGACTGGAACCAGGGTGCGTCTGGATGAAAAGTAGACACTGGAATCGCTGAGCCACACTCGCATATTATACATCGAAATATGATTATAAGTAAAAGTTTATGATAAAGCATACATTACGTAAAGTAGCATAATAGAGCGGTACTCACAAACTGCTTCTTCTTGTCGGTGACGAGGCGCGTGATCTCGTTCTTGCCGGCGGAGAGCGCCTCCTCACTGTACGAGAACTCGCGCACGATGAACTTGCGCTCGCGCGCGTGCAGCTTGAACTCCTCCGCCACCTGCAGCGGGGGGAGGGGGATATACTACAGTGTACTAGTCAGAGGGGCGGGCGGTAGATGGCGCGCATATCAATTACACTGACACCAAGTTTACCTGATTACGGCAACTGTTTAAATTGAGCAATGGCATTGGTTTGGTGGGCCAAAATTATTCCACACCTTTCGCACAATATATGTCATATTGTGCGAAAAGATTGGAATGATTTTGGCTGCAATTTATAAAACTCTTCAATGAATGGGTTTTTAAGTAAAAGGGACCGTTATGAATTTGCACTTGCGCGCTTTTCGTTTGTCATAATTATCATCAATCAGAATAAAAATACAATTAAATTTAGGTATCTACCGCAAGACAACGGATATCCGCGGTCAGTAACGGTTCAATTCTACCTCTACTTTGAAGTACTCCTGCTATTTCTTTTTTTTTTTTTTAACTTGAAATAGGCTTACGCTTGACTACACCTTGCCTGATGTTAAGCAACGTTATAGTCTACGATGTAGCGCGCTTGCCTAGAAGAAACCGGTTTACTCTCGACTTGAAGACCGACAAATTATAGTTCAAGGGGAATAGAGATTCGGGCAAGGAGTTCCACAGTTTGGCTGTTCGCACGATGAAAGTCGAAGCAAAACGCTTGGTGCGAGTCTTTGGAACCTCAACTGTATATCGGTGCCTCCTTGCCGTGCCTCTACTCGTGCGATGGTGAAATGGGGCTGCAGGAATTAAATTATGCAATTCCTCCGCACACTCTCCGAAATGCAACCTGTAAAAAACCGAAAGACTGGCCACCTTACGGCGGTGCTCAAGGCTTTGTAATTTTGAGCTACAGAGTGAGTCTTTCGCGATGAGATTTTTTGCCCGCTTCTCAATTAACTCTAACGCCTCAAGCTGGTACTTGGCAGATCCATCCCAAAGGTGCGAACAATACTCCATACATGACCGAACTTGCGCTTGATACAAGGTCAGCAGCTGTTCTGGAGTGAAGTATCGTCGCACCTTCGAGAGGATTCCCAGCTTCTTGGCTGCGAGTTGAGCTTTAGACTCAATATAGGAGCCAAAGTTGAGGGTCGGAGTCAAAGTGACACCTAGCAACTCTAGATGGTCGGTGATGGGCACGGTTACATTACGAAAAGAGGGCGCCAGTAGGAATGGCCTCCTCTTTGCAGAGAAAAGACACGCTTGTGTTTTCGAGGCATTAAACTTAACCAGATTGGCATCGCCCCACTCAGAGACTACCGTGAGGGAAAAGTTTAAGCGCTCGATCATGGCTTCCCTGCAAGACTGGATCTCGGTCGCACTAGCTCTAGCGGTGGACATATAGCTCTCTACAACAGTGCTGTCATCTGCATACCCAAAGGTACCGGGCTTCAGCAGATCATTAATGTGCAGCAGAAAAAGTGTTGCAGAAAGCACTGATCCCTGGGGAACTCCGGCATTAATCGCCATAAGATCAGACGAGCAGCCATCAACGACTACCCGAATAGATCTATCCCTCAGGAAATCTGATATCCATACGCAAAAACTAGTAGGTAGTCCAAACGATGAAAGCTTGCTGACTAGGCCGTCATGCCAAACCCTGTCGAAGGCTTTAGAAATATCTAGAGAAACTGCCAGGGCTTCCCCGTATTTCTCAATAGCCTCACTCCAGATGTGTGTAGCGTACACTAGAAGATCCCCAGTGGACCGGTTCCGGCGGAAGCCATATTGCCGGTCACTGAGGAGGTCATTAGACTCTAGGTACGCCAGGAGCCTGCCGTTCAGGACACGCTCCATGCTCTTACAGAGCACGGAGGTGACCGAAATGGGCCTGTAGTTGGCAGGGTCAGCACGACTACCTTTTTTGGGCACTGGTTGCACGTTAGCCAGCTTCCACGTCTTCGGCACATATCCAGTCGCAAGAGAGAGCCGAAACAAGCGCGTCAACACAGGAGTCAACTCAGCTGCACACGTCCTCAGAACTATGGCTGGAATACCATCAGGGCCACTGGCTTTATTCACATCTAGACTACGAAGTATTTTCCGAACCTCCTTTTGGCGGATACTTATGTCAGGCATTGCAGCCGTTGTGCCAGGAGATGAGGGAGGTGTCGTACTACCAGCATCTAGACGAGAATTTTCCGCGAATATAGAGGCAAACAAGTTTGCCTTTTCTTCGGCGGTGTGAGCCAATGTACCGTCGGGTTTCAGCAGTGGAGGCAGTGAGGGGCGACAGAAATTCGTTTCAACCGATTTAGCTAGGGACCAAAACGCTTTGCTACCTGCTGGGTAAGAAGCTAGTTTGTTCCCTATTCGACTAATGTGGTCGAAACGCGCTTTCTGCATGACCTTCTTGCAGGACTTGGCAGCCTTGTTGAATGCTTTTTTCTTAAGGCGTATGTCCCTGGCTTTGCGGCTTCGAGCATCGACACAGGCGAGGTACGCATCATGCTTCAGTGCTTCCGCACGTCCACATTCAGGTCCAAACCACGGGCGAGTTTTACCAGACAGAGTCAGGTCTGATTACGGAATGTAATACTCCATACCCAGCTTAAGGACATCTGTGACGGCATTAGCGCAAACGGTGGGATCTCCAGAAGAAAAACATACTGGCTGCCAAGGGTAAGATGAAAAAAAAGAGCGCATCTCATCCCAATCTGCTGACTTGTATCGCCACAGCCGCCGAGAGCCCTTAGGGCTGGGGTCAGGCGGGGAGTAGACAGATACAGACTTCACCAGACAGTGGTCGGAGTTGCCTAAAGGCGATGAGATCGACACAGAGTATCTGTCCGGTTCAGTAGTCATCAGAAGGTCCAAACAATTAGGTGTATGCCCATCCACATCAGGTACCCTCGTAGCGCCTTGGACCAGCTGGGTGAGATCTAACGCTAAAGCAAGCTTCCGCGTCTCCCTTCCAGCATGATCTGTGATCTGGTATGGGAAAAGCCACTCCTGGTGGCGGCCGTTAAAATCCCCCAGAAACACTAATTGGGCCGTCGGGTACTTGAGAAGAGCAGCATCCGCCGCCTCACTGAGGTATTCTGTGAGCTTAGTCGTCTCCTGGTCTCCGGTGTGCGAACGGTAGACACAGGCGTAGAGAATCTTCTCATCACCCGTGTCCAGCAGCGCCCAGAGAACAGAAAAAGATCGGTCTTCAAGATTACGGAGACGCTTAACACAGATGTCGTCCCGGACGTACATGCAAACCCCTGCCCGAGCCTTAAAATTGTGCTCCAGGGTATAACCCGGGTATAGCAAATACGCCGTGTCCGACGGACATCGGATCTGCGTCTCCGTGAGAAAAAGGAGAGCTGGTCTTTCGGTCTCTAGGTGGTAATGGACCGCGTTGATATTGGAGTGCATCCCCCTAATATTAGTGAGATGCACTTTCAGAGAAAGGGCGTGCTTCCGCTGTTGGACCGTTTTTCTCCTGTTGTTCCTCTTCATAATTCGAGAGTTGACGGTGAGGAGGTGGCAGTGGGGTGAGGTCTTCGACTACGCAGACCAGCAGACACTTTACAAAAGACTGCACCAGTGGGGAGCTAGTTTGGAGGCATCGGGGACGCCCGTGCCCCCCCAGGGATGTTCATCGGGCCCTTTCATCCGGGCGCCAACCGGCACGATGACGCATCCCCGGGATTTTTCGCGAGGGACAGCCTTTCATGAGCGGCTAACACACTACTTGGGTCCCCTACTAACTGCAGTCGGCCAGCGGAGAACCGTGCCACGGATCCCGCTTACCTCCAGAACTAGCTACCCGGTACAATCATAGTGTCAGCGTCTAGTACGGCTATACGCGCAAGCAAAAAAAACAGCTACCCCGACCCAACTCCTCGGACGGTGTCATCGGAGCACGCGTCGGAACACGGCTAGGCCGCTTGGCGACGCGACTTAGTCCGATGGGTGGTCACTAACCGCGGCCGAAGCCTACCACCAGTGAGTTGCTGCCTGGTTTGCACCACCCAGGGACCACGTGTGGGGATACGAAATAAGGGTACTCTCCCACGGACGAGGGCAGCTCAATCCCCAATTTCTATGCAATTGTGGACATTACGGAAGAAGCGGCGTCAGCTACTATAAATGAATGTCATGATGAATCGCGTAGAGCCGAATTATGAATGTGTGCTTAAAAGTAATAATTATACTTGATCAGGATAATAATCTAAGTATACTAATATTATAAAGCTGAAGAGTTTGTTTGTTTGTTTGAACGCGCTAATCTCAGGAACTACTGGTCCGAATTGAATAATTCTTTTTGTGTTTAATAGAGCATTTATCGAGGAAGGCTTTAGGCTATATAACATCACACTACAACTAATAGGAGCGAAGAAACAATGGAAAATGTGGAAAAAACGGGGAAAACAATTCATCTTAGAGGGTTTCCGTTGCGTGCACTTCAAAAGGTTCATGTCGTGGGTAACAGCTATAATTTATAAAGCTGAAGAGGTTGTTTGAAAAAATAAATATGATGCCCAAAATAAGTATTCCACGCGGACGAAGTCGTGAGCACAGCTAGTAGTATTGTAAAGTGCGGGTAGTTATATGTTAGCAGCCAACCTTCTTGAAGAGCGTGACGGTGAAGAGTCCGTAGTCGTTGTCCTGGTGCACGAGCTGCGTGGAGCGCGGCACTATCATGTCCGTGATCTTCTCGTAGTTGGCGTTCCAGTCGTTGAACAACGCCCTGAGGAATAATATATAAGTTAGTAACATAAAACAAATCATAATCTTTAAACTAAATCTGATAAACATATTGTAATTTTAAATGGTGAACTAATTACATAATGAATATGTAATTTGATCATTGAATGAAGGGAAGTAAAGGCTATTTTTATTTTATTTAACATAAAACAATCAGGAGTTATTTTATCAAGTGCTAAGCCCGCACTATGGTTGTTGAACTTTAACTATTTATTGGAAAATGAGCGAAAAGAATCACGACCAGCAAAATTCAAACCTGCGTATTTCCGATCACCGTCCGGAACGCCTTAACCAACTAGGCTACGGTCTACTAACAGCCAGGCGCGAAAATTCACACTCATTTCCATACACTTCAAACGACCCAGCCGCTTAATCTGCAGTGTTTGGAGTGTTTGGTAGCATACTGGACGGTGATCAGAAATACGCAGGTTCGACTCCTGCCGGTCGTGATTATTTTCGCTCATTTTTCGATAAAAGTTTAAAATAAAACAATATTTTAAAGAGGGTTCACATACAACCAAAAATTAAATGGACGTTTCATTAAAGTACGAGACCATGTGTGCGTGCGCGTTTGTTCAATCATTATTATAAAATCGAACGTTGGTTTGCTGGTTAGTTTACCTGTTTTACATTGGTTGTCAAGTGGCAGTATCTTTCATACCGCAACAGAGTGGAGATTTCCTTATATTTAATAAAGTGATAGCATAGGATATGTGGGAGTGACGTAGGCTTCTTTTTATCCCGATACAGAGCGCGCCGAACCGCGGGCATTTACTAGTCATATTACTGGAGATTTCCGTAATTTTTGATAAGGTGATAGCATAGGATCCTGGGAGTGACGTAGACCTTAAGCGACATAAAGCGAGCCGTACCGCGGGCATTGACTAGATTACATTACTCACTTGGGCACGATGACCAGCAGAGTGGTGAGGTACTCCGAGTCCAGGATGAAGTGCTCCTTCTTCACCAGCTCGCCCAGGTTGCGCGTCAGCAGACTGCCGCTGGAAACCACACATACAACACGTTTAATTACACTCCCTTCTCGCGAAGTATATCTTATTACCGAGGGTCGTGACTTCCTAAATTAACTCACAGAAGTTTTGTTGGCCAATTTCATAGTGGTGAGCGTGCCATGAGTGGAAATGTATGTTGTCAGATATTGTGTCACGACAAATCCGAGGATATGTGTCTTCTGTGAAAGGACCTGGGTGACCAACACTATTTACATGCACAAGAGAACTCCCGTAACGAATAAAATTTGCAGGGGAGGCACGACCCTCAGTCATGAGGAATATCGACCAAAGGATGAATGTGTAAATATGTATAGTGTTGAGTACTCACGTCTGCTTCTTCTCCAAGTTCTGCAGGTTCCCCTTCAGGTTGTTGTATGCGTTGGACTTCACCTTCAGGTCCGCGTCGATCTGCCCCACCTGCAATGTGACAACAAACGGACTTAGATACATGATGTAAACGACTTTTTATGTTTTTTGTATTAGATTACGCATGTTTCGACAGACGAAATAGTAAAAGTTTTATCAAAATCGATTCAGTAGTTTTTAAGAAATGGGTTTCTATGCATAAAAAAATAAATAATAAAAGACATTTATTTCAGGCTTGACTTGCCCTTGCTATATTTAATATCTCGGTAGTATGTATAGGCGCTGAAAGAAGTTGTAATTTTCAAATCGGTTCTTTTATTTATTTTTATTATACTCTTATATTATGTATCTGTAATATATGTACATATAACACCTCCTGAGCTGAGCTATCTAGACTATAGGCTACTTTTTATCCTACAATAAAGCGAGTGTCGCCGCGGGCGTCTATTAGTACTTCATACATGGAAGTTATTAATTTTATATGTTGATGATAGTTACGTGATCAGATTCGCACCAGATTCGCACCACACTCGATACGAAAGTTCAAGAAGCCATTTACACGGCAAAAGATCGGAGTCGATGGCGCAAGATCGTGCGGGAGAAGATGATCCGTGGCGGGTTCACGACCCTCAGCAGTGAGGACGAGGAGGATAGTTACGTTACCTGCTTGCTGATGATATCAGCGATGTTGCGCAGGCTCTGCTTGATGGGGTACTTGGCCATGTCCCACTGGAAGCGGGTCAGGTACGTCGGCAAGTCGCCTGCAACATACCGCCTTGTTATAACACTGGATGATGATGATGAATACATAAATAGGCTTGGGGAAACAAGGAGGTCAGTTATAAAGTTAGAATTTTTCGTATGTTTAGAAAACAAATTGACGTTCTGATTTTATTGCTTACAGGAACGTAGGAAAAATGTTTTATGGGAGCTACAAAACAACTGACATTTTGATTTTGACAGTTTACAGGAATAGTAGGCTTTTTAGTGTAAAGGTGGCTTTGCAAGACTTTAGTTGTAAAGACCTGAATCAGGTACATATATGTTATCATTGCAAGTAGTCTTCGAAGTCAGTATGCATTTTTTTATTTCAGGAGTACTTAAGCAAACTCTTATCTGCTTGTTATTATAGTTAGAAGTCATATGTACGTATATGTTTAGTTCTTTCTGTTTATGCCAACATTAGGTAATATAAAAGTATATAAAGAACCAACTTTAATTAGCTGCAATGGCAGAAATGTTAGCACCGGTCCATGTTTCATTAACATAGAGAGTTGAGAACAAAGATATCAAACAAAACAAATTAGGAAAATCATGTTTCTAAAATTCATTTATAAAATCAACTTTAGTTATTGCATATTCAATTTGGTACTGGGTTCAAAATTCAAAGGAGTAAAACGATATAAAAAGTTTTTTTTTTTTTTGAGGGGAGTGATACAAGACTAAATATTTTTTTGTCTAATCAATATAGGTGCTAAAAACGAACAAAATTAAATGAAACAAACAGAATCCTTGAACTAAAACAGAAATATTAAAACTAGCACGAAACATACATATTAATATTTATAAAACTAGATATAGGTAGGTACACATAAACATAGCATGGTTCATTCGTCTATCTAAATACCCATACATAATATAAAATGCATGCAAAATATGAATAATCATGCAAAATACTTATCATGCTTTATATACACACTAACAATACTACGCTAGAAATATTTTGCCAAATTTGACAGTTCACAATGACACCTGTCATCCGTTAACATTTAACGTCAAAATATATATAAATTCTACATAACGGGTAATTGACTATACTATCTATTGCTGGTATATATCTAGTTTAAAATATTCTAAATTTAATAAATTCTAGATACTTACTTTTCCTCTTAATTCCGATTTTCTAATTCCATTAATAATTTTTGTTTTCTATAGGTACTTCAATTCTAAACAGCTATAGTTACCAAGTATATCAAGAGTATAAACTAAATGAAAATAAAAATAGTTCTAGCGTAAAATATTTAACAACTACGAGAACAATAAAAAAGCTACGAATAACTTTTAACTATCCTTACATTGAACTCTGCATTTATAGATTTAGAACTTTTGTATAGTTCTTTTTATAACGTCGGTTTTGGTATAAAATATACAGTCACTGTCTCATATTCTAACGGTTTAATTTCTACAAAATATCGCTTTTATTATGATTTTGTGCGTCAATGCTTTTACCCATTCTTATAGAATATGTAACAGTTTAATCTTCTTACAACTCTCCAGCAGCAGTTTGTATCTTTTGGCCTAGGTGAGTTTATTTCTAATCTATAGAAAACTAAACAATAAAATTCAAGATAGCTTTGGGTGAATTGAAGATTAGCTAGTTTAAAATACAGCAAATCAGCACGAATTGAATCGCGTTCTCTACTAGTGATATTTGTTGAAGTTTTGTGATAATATTCCTTGCAGTAATGTGTATCGATAGTAATGATGTTGAACATTGGAAGCACGTCGAATGTGATATTATTTCCGTTTCTTGGAAGCACCTGTCGAATGCTACAAGCATGCATCAACGCAAGACGCCCCGCGTCCACGCGTCATGCCAACACCAACCGCGCTATATTTATAACGCGAATAATAAACAATCACAATTCACCGTTTGAACTGTTTCATCTATAAATCTTGGGTTAACGCTGCACTCGTAAACTGAGATTATGAAACGTGCTTCGCAAATATTACATTTTAATATCAAACCTTGGGAAACGGATGTGGGTTTATCCAGTATTCATGTTCGTACAATAAATCCGTGTAGTTAAAATAGTCTTATACAACTGTCTAATAAAATAGTAAAATATACATAAACATATAAAATATATTGTATAGTTTGATTATGTATAGTACAACATCGACACAAAGCCAACTGAATACAACTGAAAAGCTGAAAGTGAAACAGTAAGGTTGGCTGAAGCTACTACTCCGGCACCGTGAGATCCGAGAATCTCGCGACATATTGTTAACTACTACGTCATTATATTGTATCTGTTGAAGCGACGTTAACGTGTGAGAGACTGGCACTCGCGTGTGTTACCTAGCCACATACACATCATGTAGCGTCATCCTAAACTTTACACCTCCCTTAATAATTTTGTAGAATAACGCATTGAATTTAAACATAGTTCTAGAAAATTCAGGATGGCGCTCCCGACATTATACAATAGGAACGGCCAGCGCCATCTGCTGTCAAAAATATAAATATTAATACATAATCAGTGTCGATATTAAGCAATCACTGCCTTCACAAATTTGCGTTAAAATAAGGAAAATAGCTGGAAAATACACAGGCAGGTAGCGCTGTACGTACAAACGAAACTTTGCCAAAACAAAAAGTTATAAAGTATCGTTTGCTAACTAACGAGGATTTATACAGGTTTGCCGGGATTATTAGATCTCGTCGAGACTAGCTTGAGACCGAACACGATTCGAAACAATTAAATAGACTTTGTCTATGCCTTGTTTAGTATAGCTTGATAATTTTTATCCGCGTAATTCGTAAAATGTATGGATATGACAGCTGTCAAATTCATCGTGCTATTATAAACAATGCGTAATATATTAAGTATAACCATTTAGACAGCTGTCCCCCATAAACATTTTACGTCAAATTTGACGTAAAATATACAGCTGTCAAAATTTCCAGACATGGTTATTATTTAAATTTCAGATCAAAACGTGTTTTGTCAGTGTCAAGCGCATCTCCGTGTGCGGGTAGAGGCGGGTGTCCTAGACCTTGCGAGAGCACGTGGTGCGGGCGGCCCTCCTCCTCGTCCGGGTCCCAGCGCGGCGAGCTGCGGCCGCTGGAGGGCTGCGAGCGCTCGGGGTCGAGGTGCTCGCACGGCCAGCACCCCGCGTGCTCCGAGTACCGCACGTCGCACACCGGCGAGGTAGGCAAGGCGGCCGTGACAGGGCTCCCGCCGCCCCCGCCCGGGTCCGAGTACGACTCGATGCCTAGTTCCATCCAATCACGTCACCAACATTAGCTAGGTGCTATACGACCCGACACAGCGAGATACCCTCGTCTAACCTGACTGACCTCACTTCCACGCCTCGCATATTATTATCGTCGTAATCGGGACCAAATCATAAATTAGTAGGATAGGAGCAAAATATAATAAAAAGAATTTCAATACTTTTTTGGAGAATAAATAAATAAAATAAATTAAAAAGCGCAAAGCATAGACGATTTTAAAGCTTGATATAGCTAAGCTATGAATGTTTTGTGAGGCAGTGATTGCTGTTATCTATTTATGTATGACTTTTCTGTTGATGTCTCGAATATTCCGTGCGTTGAACGATCTTACAAACTAATAACATACAATAACGTATTCGGAAATATAAACAATACTCTATTAAATAACATTTATATAAATCTAGACAACAGTGCTTTACAAGTTGACGAATATAAATTGACAAGTCTTAAATCTAGGGACATAAATAAGATTGATCATACACATAATATAGCTACGTATCGGAGATATAGATTGATGAGATCATCTCATCGCCAGTTCGAGTGATACAAGCCCGCAGAAAGTACCGGTGGTTCGACCTTCATAGTTAATTTATCAACAACATTACAGTGGCAAGCTGCCACGTGACCTAAAGTATACTAAACGTGCTCTTATTGTTCAGCTTCATTCGTTTCAATATATGACAAAATATGGCAATATATATAAAAACTCATACAGCTGCCTGGCGAACAGATAATATATAGTCCATTCTGCTAATCGTCCAATAAGGCTTGATAATTTTTATAGCTACTCGATACAATTTCCGAATATTTTACGTAAAATGTATGACATATGCCAAATTTAACAACAAGAGAGTTGACGGCGCATTAGCTGTCATTCAAATAATGGACACGTTCAATCTCTTGCTGTTGGTATAAGTGGGCTCTTTATCATCTATTCGCCAAACATTTGGACGAGACATGAGTATTAAGTTTACGATAGTTGTGTTCATTTATGAAGTGATTCATCAATTAATAGTATTACTATTAAAAATTGTACTGTGAGAGTAACTATTGCGAGTACGTACTTACACATAATCCCAAACTTTGAACCAGTCATTTAAATTTAATTTATTGGAATTGGTTATTTTAACTATCATATTAAATACCTACATAATATAATACGCGTGTAAAGTATACGAATACATTAAAAGCATATTTAATACTTACAATATACATAATATATTGTATTATAGAAGCTCGCACATAATACTGGGAAGCTTTGCAATACACTATGTTTACTTACTGCCGCAAACTTTTTTCCATTTTTCTGACACTGAAATCCAAAAACTAACATTCTCAAAAATCTAAAATGCAGTCATCAACTAACATTACTACGTGCCGTTCCGAACAATAGAAAATAAAAAATATATATACCAAAAATAACTTAAAAAGCGATGAACACAGTATAACATATTAAATATTTTATGTATGTGTAGTATAACAAATATCACACGTAAATTATATTTAAGTACGACAAAGATATCAATTGATTGCCATAAGCTATTATAAAACAGCGAAGAATTGAAATGAAAAAAATTGACAGCGCGTGTAGATATATTATTTAGGTATAAAGTACTCACCGCGTTAATATACAGTAAGATTGATGATATTTTTTTCTTTTCGTATTTTTTTTTTCAATTTAAATATAACTTCTTTAGATCCTATCATAATATCATATTATGCTGTCAATTATATGATGATAATTTTGACAGCTGTCATCTGTATGTATCTGTATAGCATTATTTATTTAAGTCTGAATAAAAAGCGAACTTCTTGAATCGTAAATTTGTAAAACACAGTCGTACAATGATTTTAACCCATTAATGGCCGCCGTACTCGCAAGTATTTTGAATCTTCATAAAAAAAATATTTGAATAATATGGCTCTCACACATTGGGCCCAAAATCTAGCTTGGAATACATTAGATACTGAGGTAAAAAACAAGTTGTTTGTAGCTTTTTCATGAGTAATTAAGTTTTATTCAATCATCCTGACACTTTTATATCGCTTACACCAACTTTAATCGAAGATATTCAAACTGTCTTAATACTATCCTAACATGCAGTGTTTGACAGTCTATAACATATGTATGTATTTACAAAACACAGAAAATGTATAAAAAAGAGTGCATTCTGGTTCGCATAAATCCACAAACCATGTACCTACTAATATACAATTCATAAATAATAATTTCATACACTGTCCACTCAACATTCGTAGCTTTTTGGTCTTAATGATAACGAATCCAGCGTAGAGTCTTGTAAATCGAAGATACGTAAAACGGACCGTAAATTTACTTTTATTTACCAATTCTTTGAACTGTTCTCTAATCTAAATGGTGCTAAAACACACATATACTTTGTCTTTTATGGCATGCATGTACCAGTAATTTGACGTAAAATGTTCCATACATTTTAAGTCAAATTATTGGAAATTGGATGACGTGTCAAAATTATCATGCTTTAATGGACAAATTCATAAATAAATGCTTGTTTCATCAAAATTCTGAAAACACAATATGTCTTTCGTGGATTCGCTATCATTTAATTTATTTCAAGTAGAAGTACAAGTAGTGCTGCATTAGGTGAGCGAGTTGCATTAATAATGAGGTTGTGTTTATGTGTGAAATATACATAATGTGTATTATATAAATAATTATAGGGTATGTATAAAATGTATGTTAATGCTGAGAAAATGTGCAATATATTTGCATAAAATTATACAAAATATTAAAAAAAGGTTACATTTAAGTACTATGGAAAAGAAAAATGATAATATAAAAATGAAAAATACACGCAAAATATAAAAAGTAGGTCAACACAATCAAAATAGGAGAAAGTAAAAATATAACTGTTTATCTCATAACCATCGATCTTAGCCATACATGCTCAGATATTTGGCACTACTTTGTGCTTTTAATCATTTATTTCTACATCACCAGTTCATTCTGATCTATTCAAAATTAGTTTTACATGCTGGCAACACCATCAAGCCAGTCTTATAGCTCAAAAATCCGCTAGAAATAATCTCCCGAGCATGCCATAACTCCATCTATTTTCATTTTTATTTTCATGCAAAATAGCCCTTTTAAATCTTCAATCCAAATATTTAAATGACAAATCTAAATCTAGATTTCATTGAATGGCGCGAAACATTACATTTATTGCAATTATTGATGCTTGAAAGATGAAATAAATGTTTTGTGCCATAATTTTATTGCAATTCTGAAAGATGTAAAATTATGACTTACTGTTGTTTGCCATCAGGTTCTCGTGGAGTTTATCGCGTTGATCTTCTAGTACCTGATAATAGAAACATGATATGTACTTACATTACTTTTGTTGTATTTATTTTTAATGAACAGAATGTTATGTAATTTTTCGTCAACAACTTTGCTGATTATTATTGCAGTCATGGCTTTGTAAATTATCACTGTTCCTTAATTTAAAAAAAAACATAAACAAACCTCTATTATTGGAAATCAGCAAAAAATATTTATTGTAACATACCATAAAAAAACACCAAAGTAAACATAGGATATTGATTTTAGTAAGAAAACTGACATTATTTTCATTAGTAGTAAGGTAAATCTGTGAAAATTTTCAACATTATAATCATCAGCTCAATATAAGTCATCTCTCCTTTGATGCCAATAATCCTTATCAGTGTTCATACCTATACTGTTCCACACAAAAAAACCCTCAAACTTATCTCCTCCAACTTTCGAGCAAAGGTCTTCCCCATCTCATTCCACTTATTTATTTTAAAGTATCCTATCCCCATCCATTAAAGATTTTTATTATACTCACCAAAATCATTCCCTACTTTTCATTCAATATACATACCTCTTCCATAAGTGGGAGGGATGGTATAATTTTGACCAGCATATATGTAGAATTTATATTTATCTGGCAAAGATTAGGCTTTATGAGGCACAGAAACCTGCTGCGGTGGGAGGTACCACAGTCTTGCAATAAAGGACCTTTAAGGCACCTACTGCAAGACTCAGTAAAACTTACCATGACATCAATGTATTATAAATTTAAGTTTTTATTACTCAGCTGTACAACACTGTATTTCATACACAACTAGTGGATGCTGGCGGCTTCGCTCCCATTAAGCTCCCAAGAAGTAAAATTTGCATCTCCTATTTCATCCCTTTAAAAGTGGCATTTCATAAATCCTTTCTTAACAGATTCCTACATCATAACATCTACTTTTTTTCCAAATTTCAGCCCAATCAGTGCAGTGGTTTGGGCTGTGTGTTGATAGATCACTATATATCAGTCAGTCAGTCAGTCACCTTTGAGTTTTATATATTTAGATCTAGGACTGACCTCCCCCAGGTACTGTGCCACCTTCCTGGTGACGGCCTCCACGAAGGTGTCCAGCTTGCCCAGGTCATCCGAGAGCCCCACCAACTGATCCAAAGTTCCCACCTGGAATGCAACACATACTAATTATACCATCATCCAGCGGAAATTAATTTATTATTATAGTGTACGGATTGTAGTATAGGCAATATTAAATTTAAATATGTGAATTCCAAGTGCTTTTTTATTTTTAAATCTTTAGAAGTATTAAATATGCTCAGAGATTTCTTTTTTTTAATCAATATAAACACTCAAATAGTGTTACAGTGTTTTGTTATTACTTTTCAGATTATATACTCGTAATATTAATAATAATTTTATTATTAATCAATAAATATCTGTATAAGTACAGTGAAAATTATAAAGAAAGTCAGCTTTGACTTATGAGTACAGAAGCAATTATTAATTGAAGATAAGAATTGATACTTTTTGCAGAAACTGGACAGTTACAAATTTCAGCAGATAATTAGAACAAACATTAATACAAGTGTAATTATGTATCTTAGTATGTGTGGCATAGCTTTGTCGGCCTAAATGTTTATAAAATAACTAAGTGAGTTATGTTGATGATATCAATTTGCTCATTATTGATGATGAGAACTGGATAGATAGTTTAACATTCCATCCAAGCAAAGTTAAATTTTATTTGGTTAAAAAGAAATTGCCTAAAAATTAATGATTTTTCTACAAAGTGTATTGTCATCTGAATGTGCAAAAATACAATTATTGTATTGTTTCCATAACATTTCTCAAAAAATAATGTAATTAGACCGCTATCACATTCACACCCTGTAAACTTATAGCTTATTTTAAAAGTATAAAATAAATCAATAAACTTGTTAAGTACTTCTACACCGAGATTTACTACATTTTTATAGATTCATCAAAGAAAATGACGCAGGAAGTATGCACATCAAAGATATGATTGGGAGCAGTTACTAGGTGTTAGAGACCTTGAACTACACTCTGAGATAACATCTGATTATTTTACACAAAATTCAGGGTTTTCAAGGTCAATTTGGTAATATTAGACCAGTGTCAGGTTTGGAGATATATTTTTATCTTTTCTGAAATAAATTTTTAAGTAGTTTCAAGTAAAAGCAGAAATAAAAGATTTGACAAGTTGAGTTGAAGTAAGTATGTATGTCTATAAGCTCCAGGTATTTCATTATTATGCTGCATGAGGGCAGAGTTTTTATCAGGTAAGAAAAATAAAATTTTACCTTGAGGTCGGGAATAGGGAATTTGTAGTTGCAACTGAGGTTCCCGGACTTGGTAGTCTGGTTAAGAGTGTCCCATGTCTGCTGGCAGGTCTTGTCGCCCGGGGCGCTGATCACCCAGTATTCACTCATTGTCACCGCTGAAACACCATCCAAAACTGCTTAGCAATCACTAATATACATCAACAGGCACATAAAGCCGAAATTAGAATGTGCACAGTGCCTTTCAGGTGTTAAAGAGATTGATGAGCGTTGGCATTGTCTACAAAAATCGATTTTTGCTCCAAGAGAGTGAGCCAGGTCTGCCAGTGTCGATGTATTGGTGTTTACGCAGCCGGGGCTGGCGCGGGACGTGCGTGCACTGGATCGATACCGCGGCCGCTCCAGCGGCGCCCGCCTGGAGGCCAGACGTCCCGGCGCCGAGCTCCCTGCGTCCCACATTCACCCCCAATCTACCCCGTCACACGACACTGACGTCTCCCACCCGCGCACTGGCATTCCCTCGCCTCCAGGGCCGCGCGACGGACCCCTAGGGACTACCGCACTCACCTGGAACTTAAAATTAATGCTGTTTATCACTAAATTTTAAAAAACAGCAAATAATTTGGTGAAATCACAAGACAAATCGGGACTAGCCCATCAACGCCATGAAAATTCACGTGATGCGGTGCTGCCACCTACAACTACTAATTTTGGTCGGACAGCTGATTTACGTCAGTTGTCTATGGTACAATATTTGGGTGTTTTGAAAATATTTTTGCTTAGAAATTTAATTGAATGCTCGTAATCATTTCACGTTTATAGTTTTCTAAGTTTGATCATAATCATTCTTAGATTTATGATCTGCTCTCTAAGATATGACTGAAAAATAATATAAATTAATAAAATTATTACTCTTGAAGTGCTATGCCAATAGTAATTTAAAAGTTGTAAGAAATTGTCTGTAGTTTACGTTTCGTTGATTCAGTTTGATTGCATATGATGCGATAACTATTACCTATATAGGTAAGCATACCGCAAAAACTACCCAAAAACATGTTTTATTCTTTACTGTAACGATACGAAGAGTTATTAAAAATTTTAAGTTAATACAAATCACAAGACTAGACCCCCACTAGGTTGATGAAATAAATACTTGAAGAAAAGATAATAGAAACATATACTTACTAATTATTGAACATTCTCTATGACTTTAAAGGAAAATTTATTTTTCCAGGAAAAAAACTATGCGTATATTATTAGTACCCTGTAGGAACCATTTGTTCGGCCGAAAATTTACATTTGAATTCTTATTACATATACTTACTTAGCCAATAAATATTTTTGATGAAATAAGTAGATCTACACTATCGGTTTAGTTTACTTAAAAAAATAAATAAGAGTAGCTGTAAATAAGTAATATAGTTTCGACAGTAACAGAAAAATATATACGCTAGGCGAGGATTTTGTTTTGCAGGGTGTGACTAATAAAATTAATTATATCAACATGATGGCGAAATAAAAAAATATTATACTTACGCTTAGGTTTGGCTGGCGGCATCTTGATTTATGAGTAACTATAGGTACAAAAAGTGTATATTTTATTCACTTGATAGAGCAATCATCTTCCTTTACTGCATAGGAAAACATATACTCTCTCTAGCTTCATGGACACATTTTATTAGAAAATGTTTGGTTTAAAATAAATTGCATATTTTTAAGTAACAGATTTTCAAATATTCGGAAATGGAAATTAAATTCTTTTTTTTCGCGGGTTTTGCCCGCTAATTGCCAGAACACAAAATTTTAAAACGTCATCAATAAGTATCTGCCAACTTCAAATTGCATTAGGTGAAGGTTACGAACTTCGATTCGAGCATCCAAAATCCAATGGCATCCATCCATCAAGTTACGAAACAAAACGCTGGGTATATAGTCAAAGACAAAACGGGAATCAAAATAAATACAAAAATGCGGATTTACGGCTATTTGGCTAAAAAAGTTGGCGACCTCACCGTTAAATACTCCAATTTACCGGAATCCTATATCAAGAGAAGTTATGAACAGGTATTCTACCAATAATCAATAATCATCGTTTGAAGATGATCTGAAAACATAACCTATAAACAGTAGTTTTTTTTATTATTTTGCGTCCCCGAGAACTAATTATCTTATAAAACCCTACTAGTTTTCATCTAATGAGTTTTAATTGAATATGTTTATCCTTACTCGTCGGATTAAATTCAATTTTGAATGTAAAATATACAATATTTCCTTTGGCTATTTCCAGGTGTATTGGAAGAACCCGACAGGCTACCCGCAATACCCAGCCGCGCAGGTCGCACGCAAGAAGTTTCGTTTCACCACAAACAGGCCGTGGACGGCGCAGTTCCGTCATCAAAACGACAGAAACCAGTTACGGAAGAAAGTGTTCATTGAACCTGTTGGAGAATGGAGTTTCTTCAAGTGAGTGGAAACTCTTTCAAATATCTTGTAGCCACCTTACAATTTGGTAAAAATGTAGCATGTTGGTTGGTTGGTTATTGTTTCTGATTGTAAGTCATGTCTACTCAAACATACAATAATTGACTTTATGATCTCAAAATAAGCTGTGCCATAACAGAGTTTGTTATAAAATACTTTAAGCAGTTCAGATGGCAGTCACTCTGTGATAATAATTAGTACTCTGCCAAATCAGGCAGATCATGAGCCCAACCCAAAATATCTTAGGTAAGGAGCATAACATTACAAGCAATTTTTTTTCATTATAAGTACTAACTGCACTAAAGTAACTCAAAATAAAGTATCTTTCTTATGTGGGATAGGTTTGTGTTTGACTACAGCTTGCCTGATGTTAAGCATTGCTGGAGCCTAGTGTGTGACATGCTACCCAGAAGATACCTATTAACTCTAGATTAAAAGACCCCTGGCAGTAGTAAAAATGATTGTAGTAGTAAAAAGTTGTATTGTAGCCAACGACATTAATAATACCTACATGGACCGGCCCTCTCAGTACTTTACCATCCAAAAATACAAGTCGACATCTGCTAGATTTAAATGTTCCGAAGTTCTAAGTAAACATCATAGCATAATTGTTAAAACAAGATAGGCAATAAAAAAAGTCGCAAGAGAAAACGAGAAAACAATATAAACATTAATCAGTTGACACAATCGCGGCGAGCCTATTGTCATTTATTGTCATTGCAGAATAGGGATAACCATCCGGCAAAATTTTATCTTTTTGCCGGATGCAGTAACTGAATAAAAAAAAAACCGGCCAAGTGCGAGTCGGACTCGCGCACCGAGGGTTCCGTACAAACCTGCAAGGTTTACAAAGGTACAAAGTAAGACGTTGCTTCGTACCAAATTTCAAGATTCTGAGTTGACGGGAAGCACCCTGTAGGTTTTGATTCCCTTGCAAGTGTCGAAAATTTGCGGCATAAATGGCTGTATGTTTTGATTGCGTTGGCTTAGAAGTTTGATTTTTTCACAGCTTCAAGGGACAGTAGACCTGAGTAATTGATATAAATTTCAGCTTCATACCTCTACGCGTTCCTGAGAAAAAGGGTCTTGACAGACGGACGGACAGACGGACAACAAAGTGATCCTATAAGGGTTCCGTTTTTTCCTTTTGAGGTACGGAACCCTAACAACTTGAAAAATTGTTCAGTTTATTTTTTAATATTTATAACATTTCTATATCAACACAGTTTGACAAAGAAATGAACTATTAAATAACTTGACCGTTATTTAAAACTTAATAAATTGAGAGTGGCAACCGTGTTTTCCGCTTCCTTTTTCCCTCTCTTTCAATCTTTGTGCACTTTTATCGTTCTGTCTCGCTCGCACACCCCCACCAACAGGCGACCGAACCATGAAGGCGAAGATGGTCCGACCTCTTTTCATTGGCGTCGAGTTTTCCGCTGCGACAAGTCGCTAGTCTTGGAGCAAAAGTGGAATATTAATTTTTTATTGAAATTCTAAATTTCAATTTGTAAGTGTGCCTTTTCCAATGGAAAGCAGTAAGTTTAATTCCACTTGACTTTATTTTATTGGTAAAGTGATTTTTAACGGTGTTACCGTTCGACTTTACCATTTGACTTGTTTCCTTTTATTATAAATAATTTTATTACCCTCAATTTTCTTGCATGATTTGCTTGACTTTAAATATTGTGTACTTGAAAACTGAATTATACAATTTTTCTTTAATATCTACCCTCAGAATATATTTAATCAATAATTTTTAACGTAATGTTCAAAATTATTTGTGGATTGCATTTCAGTAATTTTAATACTTGTATGTGTATTGTATATGTACCCCGTACATAGGACGTAGCTAATACTGTGTTTTACAAGTAAAATGATATTCACGAGTGATCAAACTAGAATTTCAATTCGATGAATCACGAATATGCGCCGTCGCTGAGGTAAAAAAAAAGGGGGGGCGAGTATGCATCATTGTTAAAAACGATCTGCTAGATTACTTCACAAGATATGAACCTCGCAGGTTCACGCAGTATTTTTCTAATGCAGATAAATTATGTTCTAATACAATAGAGTAACCGACATGTCTTTTTTTACATCTAAATTTAATAGTGTTAATTTACTTTGCTTACAATTCAATAATTTTATTGAGTCCATAATTTAAGAATCTGTGATAGATACGAGTTAAATTTGTAACATTACAAAATACATATATTATGTGATAATATAGCTAAGAACCGTGAATACGGATAAAAATGGAACTTATTTTTTGTTCGATTCTTATGTTCGATTTAATTAATTCTTCGGTAGTATAGTGGTAAGTATCCCCGCCTGTCACGCGGGAGACCGGGGTTCGATTCCCCGCCGGAATTGACGTAGGAGTCTGCGCGTCGCAGACCCGGGAGTAGCGAAACTCGCGCCGTGCGCGGTGGTTGTGTCCGTGACACCCAATACTTCAGAGTCCGTGACTCTGGAAAACACCAGGAATTTATATAGCGGGACATGCGTACATAAAGACATGCTGTGGTCTGTACCCAGCCCTCGCAGGGCGGTGGTCATAACGGCCCCTATACAAAGCTTTCCCAGCCAGGGATCTTGTATAACATATTGTGCTGTGATGCACTGTAAATCTATTCGTAAGCCCTCAGGGGCTCATTATGTAGGACCCTCGCAGGGTACTCTAAAGACATGCTGTGGTCTGTACCCAGCCCTCGCAGGGCTGTGGTCATAACGGCCCCTATACAAAGCTTTCCCAGCCAGGGATCTTGTATAACATATTGTGCTGTGATGCACTGTAAATCTATTCGTAAGCCCTCAGGGGCTCATTATGTAGGACCCTCGCAGGGTACTCTAAAGACATGCTGTGGTCTGTACCCAGCCCTCGCAGGGCTGTGGTCATAACGGCCCCTATACAAAGCTTTCCCAGCCAGGGATCTTGTATAACATATTGTGCTGTGATGCACTGTAAATCTATTCGTAAGCCCTCAGGGGCTCATTATGTAGGACCCTCGCAGGGTACTCTAAAGACATGCTGTGGTCTGTACCCAGCCCTCGCAGGGCTGTGGTCATAACGGCCCCTATACAAAGCTTTCCCAGCCAGGGATCTTGTATAACATATTGTGCTGTGATGCACTGTAAATCTATTCGTAAGCCCTCAGGGGCTCATTATGTAGGACCCTCGCAGGGTACTCTAAAGGCATGCTGTGGTCTGTACCCAGCCCTCGCAGGGCTGTGGTTATAACGGCCCCTATACAAAGCTTTCCCAGCCAGGGATCATGTATAACATATTGTGCGGTGATGCACTGTAAAGCTATTCGTAAGCCCTCAGGGGCTCTGTTCGTAAGCCCTCAGGGGCTCTAATCGTAAGCCCTCAGGGGCTCTATTCGTAAGCCTTCAGGGGCTCTATTCGTAAGCCCTCAGGGGCCCTATTCGTAAGCCCTCAGGGGCTCATTATGTAGGACCCTCGCAGGGTACTCTAAAGACATGCTGTGGTCTGTACCCAGCCCTCGCAGGGCTGTGGTCATAACGGCCCTATACAAAGCTTTCCCACGCAGGGATCTTGTGTAACACATTGTGCTGTGATGCACTGTAAATCTATTCGTAAGCCCTCACAAAGGGAGGCTCATTATGTAGAACCCTCGCAGGGTACGTAGCCTCTAACAAAGACAAGCTAATCATACCGGACCCTCGTAGGGTATTTTGAAGACATGCTGTGGTCTGGACCAAGCCCTCGCAGGGCTGTGGTCATAACGACCCCTATGCAGAGCCATCCCTCGCAGGGATCTGGTAACAACTCAAAGTTATTCGCATTTCTAATCATATCTATTATCTATATTCAGCGCAGAGCTAAACTTCCAGCAACGTTAATTACCTATTATTTCAATACATGACAAACTGCTGGTTAAGTATAAAGATATATTATGACAATATCTTTGCAGGCCAGCTTAAATATCTTGTCAGCAGATAGCATGAAGTGGAAGCATACGCTTAACCTAGTGCTAAAATATGACATTGTTTCAAAACCCCAAGGCCTATGCCGACCAAACGATTTAAATCTATAGAATCTAAAGCAATATCGCAGAATAGTTTTGTCGTCACAAAACTGATAAAAACTGATACATGAAACATACTGATAAATGTATACGTGTAGGTACTGTCTTTACCTACCTGACAGTTACAAAGATCTAACAGACGGTTTCTAAGGCTAATTTAGCTAATAACTAAATCTCGCAAAGCTGCCTTCCGTTTTGCTCGCAACCTGATTTTCAAAGATGTGACATCACTAATGAAATAGAACTTAATACTTATATCCGTAAAATTAAATGGCAAGTAGGTAAGTAAATTAATATTTGTGATCTTGATATACGCCTTATACGAGTAATACATAGTATTACATACGTAATAGACACCATGAACGTCAGGTGTGGCAAGCGAGGAAAATCTAATTTCGTATTCAAGTTTCTTCCTCCTGCGTTGTCTTGTATTTCTGGGAATAACCCGTAGAATATGAATATTCAAAATTAATGTTCTCTGCCTTATGGTGATATACTTGTTCAAAGAGTTTCTTAACTACCTGTTAAGCTTAGTCTTAGTCTAGACTCAGTAAATGAAACTCCTGATAAACACTCTTGTTCTCAATACTGTTTACAAGAAATATCTTTCTGCATTTTCACATTTGTCACTGAGGTTCTTCTTTTCGTAATCCTTCCCTGTCGCATTATTTGTCCTCAGAGGTGTCGATTTTGACTTTGGTCCTCGACTCAAACGTATTATCAGTCTGGACACGAGTCACGGTGTCTTCACCGCGAACAATAGAAATGGACGATAAACCGTATCCATAGGCACGATCATCGTCAAAGTTTATGTATCTGAACAGTGCTTGTAAATTGCTGTCTTAATGCAAATAAGCATACAGGCTTTTGATTCATTTGTATTCAATTGATTAAACTTGACAGTGTAATTCATCCCATGGAAACACAACAGTGCCATACAGAACACCTATAACTAGCTAGGTCATCATAATCATTATCCTGATAGCACCTATAAGGACTAAAGAGATCTAATGCTCAGTCTAAATGGTGATCATCTTTATGTCACCGGACTAGATCGATTTGATATTGATACCATTTGGGTAACATTGATTTGATTTGAACATTCTTGCGGACGCGAATGTACATATATCAACCCTGGTGTGGGTATATCCGTCACCCTTTTGTAGTTACGAAAATGTTTCAACCGACAACATCTCAACTTAGAGCCTAAATACTAATTACTATCTACCTGTCAGAATACAGAATATAACGCTAGCTTGGCAAAATGTTAAGTTGATTAGACAAAATCACAACTGGAAAAACCCTGGCGTAAAATGGCACGAGGTATTTAATATGAGCTGATGATAATAACATTTTTCCATTTGTACCAAAATTGGCAGGCTTATTACTTTAATAACAGATTTATTCAAATTACATGCTACATTTGGTTATAAATCCGTGGTACCTATATGGACTAATGTATTCATGTAACATCGTAGGCACGATATTACCGTGTCGTAGGCCCATAGAAATTGAGCTTATGTGCCAGTATGTCATCATACCCAATACATCCAACTATCGCATTATAATATAAGCTCTCTACGACACAGTTTTTTACTAATGGCAGTGCAATTTGTAAAATGTAACATATTGTCTATTTACAATAAATTTATCTTATCTTAGTTTAAAAACCTCCATGACTTGGTATTGGTTTTTAAAATATTTTCGACATTAAATTCATCACAAAATCATTGCATTTATTACTTTGCTCGAGTCGCAAGAGTTAGCCTTGATAGCTGAGTACTCTTAACATTTAATCCAAGAATAACTGTTGTGTCCATACTAGTCGTAGTAAAAACTGACACAACTAAGTAGCTATAGACAATCAGGACGAGAATTGTCTTAAAATCCTACTACTTAGCTTCATCACTGTTTTTGTGTAAAGCATAACTTTTCTTCATGTAAGCCATAGTATTATGACTCATATTAGTATTATGACCAAATCTATTTATTGATTTCACAAATCAATAAGAGCAGCTTTCTGGAGAGATGTTATATCAGGTTCAAATTCATACCGTCGGAAGTAGTAGTATTCAAGTAGGTCTGACAAATTACTTCTGATTAAAGCCTGGTCAGGGTTGATTGGTCTCCATCCCAAAGTAAAGATTTAAAATAATACTTCTGTGATTATATTATTTAACTGATAAATTATTATTATTTTAAAATAATAGCCTCAGTTCTCTTACAGTCAACCCGATATAAGCTGTTATTTCTAGTCTGTCTAGTACTGCTAGTACTTTTGATTACTTAGTTACTTCAACAAAAGTAGTTATATTAGCTCTGAATAAAATGTGATTACATCACTTTCTGTCTCTCGCACATTGGTTGGTTTTATGTATGTATCTAAGGTACACCTACCTTACCCTTTACCTATGTACATATACCTTCCCAGTACTTAAGTATCTATTACTTCTGTACATGTTCACATTGGCGTCTTTTACCCACCAGGCGATAACAGACACGTCTCAATTTATTAAGTTTTAAATAACGGTCAAGTTATTTAATAACGATGTTTTACCTGAAATAAAACATATATTAAATACTTACCTTATTTAAAACTTACATTTTATTTCTGCCTGGTGTAAATTTCGACTCAATGAAAAGAGGTCGGACCATCTTCGCCTTCATGGTTCGGTCGCCTGTTGGTGGGGGTGTGCGAGCGAGACAGAACGATAAAAGTGCACAAAGATTGAAAGAGAGGGAAAAAGGAAGCGGAAAACACGGTTGCCACTCTCAATTTATTAAGTTTTAAATAAGGTAAGTATTTAATATATGTTTTATTTCAGGTAAAACATCGTTAATATTACATGAAAACTTATGATACAACTACATTGAAAACTTATGATACAACTATTATATATACAACTATTATTAACTATACACAGTCAGGTAAAAACGTAGGTTTATAAATAAATATAAAGCTTATGTGAAAAAAAATATTCACCATCACCCGTAATTATAAAATACAATCCGGCCAATGGTATGACCGGATAGCCGGATACTATCGAACTCTAATGTACTAATGTTCCATTCCATGCTAAGAATGACAAGTCATGATTTCCTTGTCGCACTAACCGCAATCATATAAATCTATCTCATTTTTCATTATTTTCCTCAAAATGTCATAACAAATAATTTGTTGTAAAAATTGTTACTTAGGCTCACAATAAATAACGATAAATCTTGCAGAAATCAGTACTAACGCGTGAAATGTGATGCCTGAAGCTTTATGATGTATTTTACTGCTACTTTTACACTTTCGGAAAGCACAAGAAGGCATTTTTATTATATTTATGGATCATGTCGCATGTCAATGAACGTCTCGCCTCATTCGTGGCCGAACACAGAATGAAGTGCCAAGTGAGAGAATTCACTCAGTTTTTGTATGCTTAAACTTTGAGCTCGGCTAGGCCTGTCCATGTAGGTATTATTAATGTCGTTGATTGTAGCTAAAATTACTTATTGTATAATTCCAGAGGTGACCGTGTAGAAATAATGGTGGGTCGAGACAAGGGCAAGCAAGGCATTGTGTCCCAGGTCATACAGGAACGTAACTGGGTCTTTGTTGAGGGACTCAACACACATCTCAGAACTGTAAGTGTGAATCTTTTTGTCTGTCATCATCTCATTACACAACTTAAAAATATATCAATGTTTGACAAGACATTATTGATGCCAACTCTTATTATTATTGTAATAAGTTTGTTGTGATTCTCTATGATACTAAATGATATCTATCTATCATAGAGCAATCTGGAGGGCTTTGTCCCTTTTACTGCAATAATCTCAATGTGATACATAGATATGCTCCAATAGATATCCACTATGGTAGGGGAGCCCAAGCGGGGATTTCGTGACTTTCTAAAGCGCGGCATATTAATATACAGGGGGATACCTTGTACCCGGTTAAGTAGCTCCACCAAATATGAGGCCCATATATTTATAAGGCCGCCCGTAAAGGATACAGGATCAAATTAGTAAAAAAAAATTGACTATCAGAAATTCTCGAGCGCGTCAGATTAAGGTAGGGTGAGTTAATTACATCCTAAATAGTGTATATTCCACCGTAGCTAAATTTTTTTTATGTTGAAGGAAATAATTCAAGAATAATGAAAAATATATAATCTGACGATTTCCGCAAGCCGAATTAACAAAATGTATGAGTGTGTGTGACTCGCTTATGACTTTAGAACGACCCAACCGATTGAAATTAACTAAGCGGCGTTCTAAAGAGTTTCCTTAAAATTAGACTTCCTGTGAATTTGAACCAATTCGGACCAAAAGATTTTGAGAAATTTTGAAAAATCACAAAAAAATTAGAAAATCATTTTTTAAGTAGTTTTTTTTGGAATAACTTTTAAACGGCTTTATTGATCAATTCCAAAAACTTATCCGCCTTTGAGCTTGAAAAACCACGTCGATCGCCACCAAGTTGGTCAAAATCGGTTGATTCGTTCGAGAGATATCATGAACGAAAGAAACCCGAAAAAGTGTTTTTTTCGGGATTACTCCGAAATTTTTGGTTCGATCGATTAAAACTAGAAAATTGCTTATGAGGATGATAAAACTAGATCCATTGAAAAGTTAATGTGGTTTGAAAATTCAAAAAATTGTGTTCTATGAAACTTCTATCAGACTTTCGAGCTGGGAGAGCTCAAATGCATAGAAATATTATTTCTCTTAACTCAGCAAGCTTAAAATATCACATTACTTAATTATATTTTGAGCTCCAAAATGTCATAAGTACAATTTTAAGTGCACAGAAATGGAATTAGCGGGAAGTTGCAGGGATGGCCTTTAGGGTGAACCGTTTTTCTAATTTTTTTTTGGTCAGATCAAGCGAATCCCTCTAGATAATCGTCAGATTATGAGACAGTACATTAAAAACATAGAGATGAACCATATATATCTTAATCTGACGCGCTTGAGTATTTCAAAATGGCGAATTTTTTTGCACATTATGTAAATGGCTGCGAGTTTGCGTCCCATCAAAATCGTCAGATTACTGAATGAGAGCTTTTTTTTTTGGTGCACTTAACACTCCCTTAAAAAATCTGACGCGCTCGATAATTTTATTTTTTTTTCATTTTCAACCCTTACATAAAGCATCTTTTAAAAGCCAAGTAAAGAACTGGTATCTGTCCATGCAAACTGGTTAAACCTGCTGCTTATTAGTTTATGTATGTCTATGAATTTATATTTATATATATATATATATATATATATATATTGTATTTATTTGTATGTAAGTTTATAGTATATTGTACTTATTTATATGTAAGTTTATAGTAGTTATTTCTGTAGTATTAGCACATAGTATATTTTTATATATTACGTAGTATAATATACATGATGTAAGTATGGGTTAGAATAGTTTATAATTTTAAATGTTTATGTTTATTGTTTAAGATTGTATAGTCAAATTTCATGTAATCGTTATTGTACACCCCGTCTAGTCTGTTTTTTATATATTTTCCTCTCCATCCTACGGTTGCCTGGAAGAGATCGCTTTTAGCGATAAGGCCGCCATTTGTGGCATTAGTTTTAATTAATTTTCTTTTCTGTTTGTGTATTATGTTTTTTTGTGTCCAATAAAGTATCAATCAATCAATCAATCAATCTACATACAACCACCCGCATCATGCAAACGATCAGATTATATTAAAAATACGTAGGGCATTGATGCTATCAATATCTGACGCTCTCGAGGATGTCCATGCAACAGTTCTTTTTACATATTTAAAAATCTATAGCCGCTTCCCCCACCGATGAAAAGGTATATATCATATAACATTTTTTTCTTCTTATCATCTAAGCTTTGCAACCCAATAGGTCTCTACGACGCTCGAGTAAATCCCCATTTAGCATCGTGGGCTCCCCTACCACTATATGGTCACCCATCCAAAGACAGTGTCAGTGTCTTGATAATTAAGGAGCAAGTACGAGCATGGGCTCACCTTTTTGCTGTAACAATACAGGGTTAGAAATTAAACAAAGGCTATGCATTAGTTACATAACAGTCTAAAAGTATAATTTTTTTATCAATTTTTCTATGTGACGGTAATTGCACTTCAGTGTTTGCTTGTGTCAGTGTCACATGCTAAGTTGGACCTAGAATATGACATGAAACTAAAGCTTAAATTATTTATGTATTTTCCCTAATAACTTGTAATATCTTGCATTTCTGTGTTTTTGGTGTTATACATTTATGTACTTATTTTATCCTTTTACTCTAGTTGATTCAATAATATTCCAGGTTGGCAAAGATGCAAAGAAGAACTTCCCAGGAATCACCATCAAGTCAGAGTCTCCGTTGCTGGTGACTACAGATGTGAAGTTAGTGGACCCTGAGTCTCTGAAGGCCACTGATGTGGAGTGGAGGTACACTGAGGAAGGAGAGAAGGTAACTTTTTATCTCACTTCTTGAACTATAGGAAACCTCCTTTACCATAATATCACATACTTGTACACGGATCAAATTGAGAACCATTAATTTGACCTGTAGTCAGAGTTGTATAAAATTTGGTATTGCACTGTAAATGATTCCAAGATTCTTGTTATAAGCATAAAACTTGTCATATATATATTACGGTAAATGTGGATAATGCGGTAGTTATGCATAATTATAAAATCTTATTTTTTTTTGTATGACGTCGCTAACCTTTGTTCTTTTCCTTATTTTTGAAGTCGTCCATTTGTCCTTTAGCCTTATGTTTAGCATGCCTCGTTCCATATTGCGTTGGCAAACTGCTAGTTTTTGGATGTTTTTGCTCGTAGAAGGCCAAGTTTGACACCCATAAGAGAGACACGGTAGAATGCATGTGTTGTAAAGCTTGTTTTTCACGAACATTGGCATTTTATCATTTTTAAATATCTCTTTAAATGACCAATAGCGTTTCCAAGAGTTGCTTATTCTTATATCGATTTCTTTAGAGTATTGATCTTTAACTGATATCAACTGTCCTAAATATAAGTATTCATCTACATATTCGATTACCTCTTCTCTTATTTCGATGATTTCTTTTAATGTATTCGTCATCACTTTAGTCTTTGTTGGATTCATAGACAGCCCCGCTTTCCTGCTTTCATAATCTAATTGTTCTAACATAGTTCGCAGTATATCTGGTTTTTCAGCGAATATCACGATATCGTCAGCGAATCTTAGATGATTTAGCCTTATACCATTTATATTTAATCCAAGATCTTCCCAGTCTATACTTCTGAATATATTTTCTAACACAGCTGTAAAAAGTTTTGGAGAAAGTGGATCGCCTTGTCTAACATCTCGCTGGATAGTAAATTCTTCTCATTTTTGTTCTAGTTGTACCGTTGCTGTAGTATTTTTATATATTTCTTTTATAATTCTTATGTATTTGTTGTGAACACCCTGCTTTTCCAGCGTTTTCCAGATATATTGATGATTAAGGGAATCAAAAGCCTTTTTGTAATCAACAAATGCCATGTACCAGTGTTGACCGTATTCATTGAGTTTTTCGATGACTTGTTTCACAACCTGAATGTGATCAATGGTAGAATAGTCCGCGCGAAATCCCGCTTGTTCTCGTGGTTGGTTCTCTTCCAGCTGTTTCGTTACTCGGCCAAGTATTACTTTTGAAAACACTTTGTAAAGATTCGACATTAGACATATAGGTCTGTAGTTATTTATTTCGTTTTTATCTCCTTTTTTGTGTAGTAGTACGATAGTGGACTTCGTCCATTGAGTTGGTATTTGTTCACTAGACATTATTTCGTTAAATAAACGTGTTATATGTTTCGATGTTGCAGTAAGTGATTCTTTTAATAGTTCGTTTGAGATTTTGTCGTCTCCAGGTGCTTTGCCGCTCTTTTGTGTTTTTATAGCTCTTATGATTTCAGTCTCTAATATGCAAGGTGTTTCTTCTTCGTCTGCGTCCTTATCTGTCTCTACTACCCTTGTTTTTTCTGCCTCAGTGTATAATTTTTTATAGAATTCTGTCGCTACTTTAGATATTTTTGATCGTTTTGTCACCAGTTTATCACCTTTCTTTTTATTAGTTTTCATGTTGGGTACCTATCCATTGTGTATATTCTCTTATCTGTTTTAGACCTTTCT
Source organism: Macaria notata (assembly GCA_927399415.1). NCBI lineage: Eukaryota > Metazoa > Arthropoda > Insecta > Lepidoptera > Geometridae > Macaria > Macaria notata. The sequence goes on from OV656742.1 coordinate 1,056,021, forward strand.
TAATTCCGCCTGTTGTTTCTATTTGCTTCCTCAAAAAATTTTGTCTCTCTGTTTTTTTTGTATTGATGCTTGAATTTTCTTGCTAATATTTGCGATGTTTTGGTGGTTGTCTTTTCGTTGCTCTAGCATTGTGTTTCTCTCTTCCATTAGCTTAAGTGTTTCTTCTCCTAATTTATTTTCCTTTTCTTTTTTGATGTTTGTTTTTAGTAGACTTTTCAGTTCTGTCTCCAGAAAATCATACTTTTCTTGCAGTGTTTTATATGTCTTGCCCTTGTCTAATGTGTTTTTTAAATCATATAAGATATTTTGTGGTGTTGGTGTTGTTATTGTCATATTTTTAGTTGAGGGTATTATGTGTTTTCTTGATTTACTATTTGTGTGTTGTATAACTCCTCTTAACATCCTATGATCTGTACTGAAGTTTAGCTTGTTCACTACATCGACGTCACTGAATATCTGTTTTTCCTGTTAATGATATAGGTTCACGCTTGACTACAACTTGCCAGATGTTAAGCAACGTTATAATCTTCGATCTAGCGCGCTTGCCTAGAAGAAACCGGTTTACTCTCGACTTGAAGACCGACAAATTATAATTCAGGGGGAGTCTTTGGAACCTCAAATGTATAACGGTGCCTCCTTGCCGAACTTCTACTCGTGCGATTTATTTATTTTATTTATACTTGTATTTATTCTAATAAACATTTTGATTCTGATGTTTGATTTCATTATTTACTACAGTTACCAAAGGGGTATAGTAATTATATATCACGCTCGACTTGGCGGGGGCACTGCCGTGCCCCCAGATAATTACCGGTTAATGTGGATAATTTACTACATTTACCGTGTGCGTTGGTAATTTTGTATAATTACCGGTAATTATACATAATTACCGATTACTTACATTTACCGTAACATATACATTATATATCTCATATTATATAAAAATGGCAAAGATTTGTTTCACAGTTGAGTTCTGGATGAGGAACAAAATTTTAAACACCAAATCAATAGATAATCTATCAATAATGTATTGGTTGACATAAATTAATTGATGAAAGGCTCAAGTACCTATCATATACATATATTATGTATTTATAAGGCTGGCTTCTGAATAGATAAAATCTGGGTTTCAAACTAGTTTTCTTCAATTAGGAAAATAAAAGCTCATGTAAACAATAGCAAGAAATTATGCTACATAGTTTAAACATTCAAACTTTGAAAAATAGCCTTTTTATTTAAATGATAGTTATTTCTTTAGGTTTTATTTACACTATGGGTATGACTTCCAGGTGCGAGTGTCTCTAGCCAGCAGCCGCATCATCCCCCTCCCCCCCACGGCGGAGGAGACCATGGACTTCAAGAGTAAAGCACTCTACATAGAGAGCGTGGAGAAGGATACCACGGCTGATGCTGTTACTAAGGTATGAATAGTACATATTATACGTGTTTTATATACAAACTAGTATAGAACACTTACCTGGAAGAAATCGGTTCAGTCTGAACTTGACCAAGTTGTAGTCAAGCGTGAGCCTATCTCATGTAAAAAAAAACATTGTTTTTTTACCAAACTCTTATTTTCTTTAAACTACTGTTTAACATACCCATGATGGGTCGAGAAGGCGTGGCCGCGCGGACTGAATAGATACAATAATACAACAATATTATGTGCACATAATACTAATTTGACGCGTGAAGGAACTTTACATTTTAAAACGTTATAACTACTATCAGGTTTTAAAAAAAACTATTTTATAGTATATAAGGTAAATAGCCCATTTCTATACCAATCATTTATTATCACTGACCTTCATTACTACTAGTACTTACTAATGGAGGTCAGTGCTTATTATCTTTTCCTATTAAATAAAACGACCAAGTTTTGACGACAAACGGCTCCGATTCTAATTACCGAGTCTAATCTACCTCCATACCAGATTTACGCACCCATGCACGCACTAGCTTCAGCTTTATGATATTAGTGTGATTAAGATCGTTCTTAAATAAAAAGAAACATTCTAATACCTTTTTTTTCTGTGCATAATGTAAATCGATGATAAATTCTGAAGCATAGTCACTCTTGTAATGTAGCATTGTAGGTACTATTTACTATTTGATGTATGTAAAAATTTTGCATACCCTAGTTGGTTAAGACATGGCGCGCTTTATATAACTTAATAAAATAACATGTGTGTACCACTTACCCATGTTTTGCAAAATAAATTATTTGAATTTGAACGTTTTTCATATATTTATAGGTGACATTCGCTCCCAAGCTGCGCACATTCGAGATGGATATAATGGAAGAGATGGGCATCAAGGAAGAGCGGACACCGGCCAAGTCGTACTGGTACTAACATAGTTGTAAGTAGTCAATATTCAATAGATAATATAGTGTTGTTTTATTCACACTGTAGTTTTATTTTATTAGGTAATACTATCACTATCTTCGAGCCGTATTTACTCAAGATTGAGGGTCGTAGCTCCTCAGCTGAATTTGTTTGTTTGGCGAGTTCTCTTGTGCAGATACATCGTGGTGGGCGCCCAGCATGGTGTTTCACAATGAGTCGGATATGATCCGAGTCGCTCGTATTAGAAATGGTAGAAATTAAATTCAATGGTAGAAATTTAAAAAATCTATTTTAAGGCTAATTTTACCATTTTTACTGTAGATTTCATATGAATAATTATATATAACAATAAATAAATAAGTGTAAATCGGGTTTAATATCGTGAAAACACAAAATTGAACTTATCATCGACGGAAACGAATGCGCTAGCTTTTGGCTCAGGGAACGTTTCCGATTTTTCTGTTGAATAAATTTGACAAAAAAATCGTATGGAAGGATTGTGATTGTGAGAAAAAATCTTTCCGTGCCGATTGATTTCCGTCTCAATCGAATCTGATTAGTATCCGACTCATTGTGAAACACACCGCAGACCCCTTAGACAAAAAGTATTTTAGTGAGCGTAGACGCATACTTATGGAATAGATAGAGCAATGTATGGGATTGCAATCTCGATGCGCTCCGCGGGGGGAATTGTTATATCACTCCATACATTGGTCGTTCTATTCCATAAGTATGCGTCAGTACGCTCACTAAAATACGCCTCTTGTCTAAGGGGCAGGTCCTTCCAAGGAAAACACATTTCCTCGGATTCCTTTATTTTAATCATTCATAAATTATCACCTACCTACTACATACTACACGTGTATTGTAATAAAGTAGTTTCCACTTTCATTAGGGAAGTAACAGATAAGTTATCAGATAAAACCGCCCAGGGGGCGCTTTGTACGCACTTCTAATCAACTTGAATAACATGTTTGTATTAGAACGTATACGTCACTCATAATAAATACGTAGTTCATTTACTTCAGGGTTATAGCCTTCGATATACATAAAATAAAGTATTTATAGAACACAAGATAAAAGTATTTTTTTCATAAATGTAAAGGGGTCTTGGAATCTTAAGTCTGAATCGTACGTTTGAGCGTCGCCATCGTCGATTTTTTCACTATTTCTTTTTATAGTCAGATATCAAGATAAAGAAAAGCAAAACATTGAATTTGTCGTCATTGTTCACCACTCAAGTAGTTTCTAATGTGTAAAAAAAGATTTGAAAAACAACTCGATTAAAATGTTCGGTTTCTAGAAGGAGAAAAATATACCCAGTGGAACTTTAACCAAGTAAAAAAATATGCAACAAACCATACCATTAATAAAAGTTTTGTAATTTTTGGTATTGAGGTAATTCAAGATTCAATGTGTGCCATAAGCTTTTACTAAGCAAAGCACATATCTACTTGACAAAGGTAGCAAGGCTAGCATTTAGATAGATATATTAAAATTACTTACATTATACATATATACCATGTACTCTTTACATATGCGTCTGAAATATGATAAAATTGAGTTGTCAACAAGTTCATTAGATATTAATATTAGCTGCCCCGTGATTGGAAATTATCTGCCATGGGGGTTTACGTCAAAAGTGCTTAGTTTATTTTACTGAAACATAATATACCCAACAGTTCTGCGTGAAAATGAAAGTCAATATTTCTAGTCGTTTCTACAAATATGTGTCACAATTTCTCATCCTTGTGTCGTATTCTCTCATTACGGAGAGACGTGACTTCCCGCAGATATAATTCAATCTAGGCGCTTCCGAAGTATTTTTTACTGGTGGAAAGGAAACCTATGAAGTAGAATGTATTATTTTTTTTAACTTGTGTTAAACCAGGCTAACATACTAGTAATATGTGTTTTAATCGACCAAATTTAACACTTGAATTCCATCAAAACACAGCGTTGGAACTCATTTGACTTTGATCTTTAAATTCAAGTTTGTAAGATCCAAAATAGGTTTCAGAATTCCGAACGTTTGATCACATAGATCACTTTTCTTTTAAGTCTGAGTAAGTTATGCTATTATAAAATAAGCCTTTTGTGTGAAGTAATAAAGGTTAGTGTCGTAAGTGTTTTGAAAAGGGTATCATACGATAGTCTCTGTAGTGGAAATGCTGTTCAATTGCAATATCGGTTGCATTTGATTTATTTATGACTGATAACATAGTATAAGTGTGTAAGCATCATCTAGACTTCTATACTTAGTTATATTCCAATTATGTTTAGTGTGCGAGTGTGTTTATATTCGGTACTTAGCTGTTTCGGTTTCGCGCTTCATTTGCTGAACCGCAAAGAATTAAATTTGGTTTGGTGAAACTTGTGATGGATTCTATTTTGGACTTGTTATTTTTCATGTTAGATAAACGAGGGTAGCACAAAATGACCATCTTCTATTTTTCAACATTATAGTTTCGAGTTTATTATGCGCTGAGTTATCTTGCTGTTGGTAGGTACATTACTTTTTGTCACCTTTTTTTTTTCTTGCCCAAGAAAACCTATTACAGGTACCACCCAAAAAACCCCGGGGAGGGCGGGTGGTTATGTGGGAGTCTCCGCCCCACTCTATAAGGGCGGCATACCCACTAAAAACCTAGGGTGTTCCATCTCCGCATCGTTGGTCCAGGGCCACGAGAGCGCGATGCATACATCCGCAGCCCTGGTGATGCTGGCCCGGTAACGGGCCCCGCCTCGGGGAGCTTCAGCTCAACCCTCAATGGATGACGTGTCAGAACACGGGACACGCCATGCATCCTGTGGGGACTCATTCCAGGGCAACAGGTTCCCCGACCTGCCACCCAGAGCCCCCAGGAGTCAGGCAGTCGCACGCCAAAGCGACCGCCATCCTCCAATGCGCCCTCTGTGCACGGAGTTCGGTTCCCGTGTCGCCGCTACTCGGCCGGTACACCGAACTCCTCTCGCCTCTCGGCGACCACCTCGGGTGCTCTTAAAGAGCACCCAGCTCCACTTACACCGCGAGGTGCGGCGAGCTCCACGCCTCGGGCCCTACAACCAGCCCTCGCGAAGGGGAGGTATAGGCGAAGGCCCCCACTCGATCGAACGTTTGGACACAGGCTAGCAAGATCCACCGGAAGGTGGAAGTTACTAACCTGTGGACGGGGTGCACCAGGTTTCCCCAACTAACCCCAAATCCCCATATGGAGAGATGAAATTAGTTGGGCTTACCCAACGTGAAGGTAGTCCGATCATCGCACCCCACACTTTTTGTCACCTGTCCAGACACGGCATTAAAGTTACAACTATGTTACCACTCTATTAGTATTACAAACCATCCATGACCTAATCACAAACGTTGAATATAAACAAACAGTTAGGTATATATAGTACTAATGTACCTATTTTTTTGCAATAAATATGTTTATGTTTATGTTTTATGTTTATTTAGTTATCAAAATCACTCAATGCGTACGCGCAGGCAACGTGCTACGTTTTTATTATCTCTGTGTGGTTAGCACACACACTAGTGTCATAACTCTGTTTGCGTTTCAGCTTTTTGTTAAAGGATAAAAAAGATAGTTTTTTTAAATAGTAGGTTGTTAAGAATTAAATATTATTATCTATGCATTGTCTATGTGTAATTTTTAGTCTGTAGCATAGTCTATAAGCTCTATGCTATTTTAGTTCACGTATTCTTACACCGGTAAAGATGGCTACGGCTTAGAGGTGAAGCGCGTCTCATATTAAAACAGAATTACTGTGAAAATGGCGTTTCTCTTACGTAAACGATAGATCCAACAAGACCCAAGAAATATCGCCCTCAACTGGCGACCCTGCCCAAGTTTCGAACAGTAAAAGATAATTGGGATGAACGGCGATATGGATCTAAAGAAACTTGTAAGAGAACGTGCCCAGGTGCGACGAGCTTTCACAAGGTGTGAATCACAATGTGAATCAGTGACGGCCACGGCCGAAGACCTAGAATTTCTCGAACAAAAAATTCATGAAATGGAAAAGCTGGATTCGAAAATACAGTCTGAATTATTAGCTTTTGAAGACGAGAAACAGGAATACGAACAAGATTGCGACGAAGCAGACAAGTATAAATTAAGATGGCTGCGTATCAAAAATAAACTGAAGAAGGACAAGATTACAAGACTCAACTTACCAAAGCTTAAGATAAGGGAATTTAACGACGATCCGAAGACTTGGCTGCAGTTTTGGGGGCAGTACAAGAAAATCCATGAAGATGAGACGATCGACGCGGAAACCAAGTTTCAATATTTATCCCAAGCGATGGCCGAAGGAAGCAAAGCAAGAACACTAGTTGATGGATATCCTCCCACTGAAGAAAATTATAGTAAGGTGATTAGTACACTAAAGGAAAGATTTGCCAAAAATGAAACTTTAATTGAAATTTACATTAGAGAACTACTAAAACTTGTTACACATAAAACACAGTCAATTGAATTTCTGTATGATAAGATTACCACTAATTTGCAAATTTTAGAAAGTTTAGGCATTGTAAAAGACAAATATGAATGTGTACTACTACCTATGATAGAGTCGGCACTGCCGGAGAACACTTTGTTGGTATGGAGCAAAACATCACACAAACTGAATGCAACTGGTACTAGCTCTAAGTTAGGAAACTTAATAGATTTTTTGCAGACTGAGGTTGAAGCAGACCAACGGGTGCAGTTGGCTAAACAAGAATTTTTGACAGAGCCGGTGCAACCTGCGGAGGCCTTATTCGAAAGGCCTATGACTACACCAGCAACGGCTACATGTCTAGTCAATGAATCTAAAAAGGTACAGGATAAGCCTAACACCCAAGGTAAGGACTCATGTTTATTTTGCAACAAAACAGGTCATGGCACCTTTGAGTGCAATAAAGCTAGGGAACTGGATCTTGAAATGAAAAAACTAGCTATTAAGAAAAACGGAGCTTGTTATGTGTGTCTCAAAAAAGGACACTTGGCAAAGTCATGCAAAGCATTTATAAGATGCATGAGTTGCAGTAAACGTCACCTGATTGTTTTGTGTCCCAACCTTCACGACACAACAAAGACTGCTGGAACAACTTCCAAAACAAAACCTAGTGAAACAACTACTGCAACAAATCACCTTTCAAAGAGTGTCTCTAATATCTCACTTCAGACTGTGCTTGTCAAAATTACAGGTGGCAGTACCGGAAAGCAGAAGGAAGTACGAGCCTTCCTAGATCCGGGATCAATGCGCACATACATCAACACAGATTTGGCAAAAGAATTAGGACTAGAGGTAAATGATCACGAAGAGTTAAAACATTCATTGTTTGGAGGGATCACTAAACAAGCAGAGACTCTTAGAAAATTCAAGTTTCAAGTAAGTAACCTTGACAATACCTTTAGTACAACAATGTTTGGATTGGAACAAGATACAATTTGTGAAGATATACCTAGAGTACAGAATCAAAAACTTCTAACTCAACTTAAGAAACAAAATATCAAACTATCGGATACTGACACAAATAAGACAGAAAAGATAAGTCTTCTTATTGGATCAGACGAATTAGGAGGCATTGCAGAAGGCGGTTTGGTAAGGATTACTGAGAAATTGGTTGCTTTAGAGACAAAGCTGGGGTGGGTACTACAAGGACCAGTTCAGACTGGAATATATAGCAATATAGTACACTCAGCCTTGATAACAGCAACACCAGAAATAAGAGACTCATTAGAATTTCTGTGGGATGTGGAAACATTAGGTATCAAAGATCCATATTGCCATAAAAATAAAGATACTTCTGTTGACATTTCAGTAAATGAAAACGGCCGCTACGAAGTACCACTCCTTTGGAAAGAAGGCTACCCTGTGGTCGAGTCAAATTATGATGCAGCAAGCAGGCGATTACACAGCACAACACAGAAATTGTCTAAAACTGGAAGACTCGAAGATTACCATAACATCTTTCAAGAATGGAAACAGGAAGGTATTATTGAAGAAGTAGAGCCAAAAAATATAAAAGATGGACACTACTTACCGCACCATGCTGTGATAAAAATGGAGAGTGCTACTACTAAGATACGACCAGTATTTGACGCAGCATCTAAAGACAAAAATGGAATGTCACTGAACATGTGTGTAGAAAAAGGTGAAAACCTACTAGAAACCATTCCTAAATTAATAGTCATGTTTAGAGCTGGGATGTATGGAGTAACCTCAGATATCAAAAAGGCTTTTTTACAAATATCTGTAGCCCCAGAAGATAGAAAGTTCCTGAAATTGTTATGGTGGGATGACCCCAGCAACCAAGAAAAAATGGTAACTTATCAACACGCAAGAGTTCCATTTGGTGTTGCATGTAGTCCATTTTTGCTGGCAGCCACACTGAACTACCACCTCGAACAATATTCTGAAATGTACCCGAACACAGCAGAGAAGTTAAAAGCATCATTTTATGTTGACAACTGTGTTACAAGCTTCGACACCAAGGCGGAAGTTATGCAATTTATCAAAGAAGCTACAGAACTTATGGAAAAAGGAAAATTTGAACTACGAGGATGGATGAGCAACTCAATTCAAGAAGAGAAACCAGTATCAATTCTAGGAATCCTTTGGAACAGATATACAGATAAGTTATACTGTAATGTTAACTTAAAAATTGTACCAAAGGAAACTACCAAAAGAGATTTGTTATCAACTGCACAGCAAATATTCGATCCAATTGGATTTCTGAGCCCCGTCACGCTCATTCCCAAGCTAATCATACAGAAAGCCTGGTTACTCAAAACTGGATGGGATGAGAAGATACCGACAGAACTAGAGAAAGAATACAAGGATTGGATAAATACTATTGATTACTTACAAGAGTGTGAGATACCAAGAACAGTATCTGACTTTCCTTTGGAACAATGCAAGACATCAGTACATGTATTTAGTGATGCTAGCAAAGATGCCTACTCTGGATGTGTATTCCTGCGTACAGAACACCAGGGACAGGTAACGGTACGTCTTTTATTAGCTAAAAGCAGAGTATCACCGAGCAAAAGACAAATGACACTGCCAAGACTGGAATTAATGGGATCCCTCATTGCATCAAGATTGTACCATGAAGTTGTAATATCAGGTTTGCTTACAGCATGCAAAGATTGCAAAGTTTACTGCTGGACTGACTCTGCTGTTGTGTTGGCGTGGATTCAAAGACAAGATACATGGAAAACGTTTGTTACAAACAGAGTGAGAGAAATCTGCACCAATACGAACAAAGAGGACTGGAAACATATACCCGGAGTAAACAATATTGCTGACTTACCTTCTCGTGGCTGCAATGCCAAAATGATGCTAGAATCTCAGTGGTGGATGGGTCCACAATGGTTATATTTAAAAGAATTAAAATGGCCCAAGTCTTCAGTAAGCCATACAAAGACTGAAGAAGAAATCATTAATAAGGAACAGTGCAAAACAATGTATGTCAATTTGGAGATTGCAACAGAAGATTTCAGTAAGAGACTGTTATACTTTAACCAATACAGCAAGATAGTTAGACTTATAGCTAGACTGCTTAGACTGAGCCCCAGATGTAGAGAAATGCATGATACAAACATAAGCAGTTCAACTATATCCTCAGAAGAGTATGAGTATGCAGAGAAAGTATTATTTAAATTAATACAGAAGGAAATCTATAAAAAGAATTCAAAGAACAAGAAACTTTTAACGATGGAAGAAGGAGGTATAATGAAAGTAAAGACAAGAATGGATTACACCAACGAAACAAAGGAGTTCATTAACCCTATATTACTTCCAGGAAACCATGAAATCGTATATAGAATGGTTCAAGAATTACATAGAAAGATGGGTCATATGGGTGCATTGAATCTTATAACAACTCTAAGAAACACATACTGGATAACAGGAGTGAGAAGACTTGTAAAGAAAGTTGTTACAGGATGCATGATATGCAAAAGGTTCACAGCAAAGCAGTATGAAGTTACCGAGCCACCATTACCCTTGGACCGCATCAAAACAACAGCCACATTTGAAGTGACAGGTATTGACCTGGCGGGTCCACTGTACTTAAAAAGCAATCAGAAATGTTGGCTGGTTCTATACACATGTGCTGTATATCGATGTGTACATTTAGAACTAACAGACACCCTCCCAACAAATGGATTGATTATGACTTTGAGAAGATTCATTGCCAGAAGAGGCAAGCCAAAGATAATATATTCAGACCATGGCACTAATCTGGTGGGAACTTCAAGTTTGCTACAAGAAGTCAACTGGCAGGAAATAGAAGAAGCCTCCAACTTTTACAAGATAAAATGGAAGTTCTCCGTGCCAGCAGCTCCGTGGTGGGGAGGGTGGTGGGAGCGTTTAATCAGAGTTGTGAAAGATATGCTCAAAAGGATACTTGGGAAAGCATCGCTTGACTGGATTGAATTGTCAACAATTTTATGTGATTGTGAGACAGTCATCAACAGCAGACCACTTACTTATGTAGAAATTGGAAATGTGAGACCTCTCACACCTATGATGTTTCTTCAAAGCTTATCTACAAGTGATCAAATACCTGACTTTGACCAAATTGATGAAAAGAATCTACAAGTTCGTTTCAAATACTTACAGAAACTCAGAGAAGACTTTAGAAGTAGATTCAAGAATGAATATTTGTCATTACTAGTTGCAAAAGGAAAGGAAGGAGACAGAGAACCAAAAGTAGGAGACTTGGTACTTGTGGAAGGCGAAAAGGGCATCCGCAGATTGCATTGGCCTGTGGGGATTGTTGTTGAAATTTTTTCAGGAAAAGATGGACGGACGAGGTCTGCCAGAGTACAAACTGCAGCAGGAGAGCGGATACGAGCATACCAGAAACTGTACCCATTGGAGCTCTCAGTGACACCAGAGTGGCTCGAAAGGGCATCACAGGTTAGTACAGTTGAGCCTTCAGAATCACAGTTATCACCCGAGTGTTCTCAGGTAGAGCCAACATCTGTTCCATTAGTTTCCATGACTAGGTCAGGACGCAATATTAAATTACCACAGCGATTTTTGTAATTTGTGTACTTTGAAATTAATAATTGTAGTAACTTGTTAACAAGAAAATTGTAACTTATGATTATTTTGGTAACAATAGATGTTAATTAGATTTGTATATGGTTGTAAGCATTGTTACATTTTGACTGAAGTTAATATACTAAGCGATTTGTGTGATTTATTGATAATGAGAATAATCTTGATATTTTTTAGAAGTAACAAATAATTTGAAATGTATACTAAGTGTCTAACCATTTGTAATTGATATTTTTTAGAAGTAACAAATAATTTGAAATGTATACTAAGTGTCAACTATTTGTAATTGATATTTTTAGAAGTTTGAATGTATACAAATAGACTATGCATCCTTACTGTAACTTTGACTTTGCCCCTGGGAGGATGTTAAGAATTAAATATTATTATCTATGCATTGTCTATGTGTAATTTTTAGTCTGTAGCATAGTCTATAAGCTCTATGCTATTTTAGTTCACGTATTCTTACACCGGTAAAGATGGCTACGGCTTAGAGGTGAAGCGCGTCTCATATTAAAACAGAATTACTGTGAAAATGGCGTTTCTCTTACGTAAACGATAGATCCAACAAGACCCAAGAAATATCGCCCTCAGTAGGTAGTACAAAATCTTGTAGTTTTTTCGTAACTTGCTCGTAAAGCCCGACCAATCTTAAGATTTACTTACATGAGTTGGAAAGAACAAATTAATTGATCTCTTAATTTTATTGTGGTTTATATTGTGATACGACTTTAGTACATAATATATAAAGCAATACGACCAATGAATCATATATTTATTTTCCGTATGTGCTACCACGCCAGGCAACGTCATAAGGATAGTGAATCACTTCTATTACTTATTTATAAATGTAATGTAGGCCTTTTATATCTATTATTGAAAGCTCGACGGTAGATAAATTAATTAACAACTAAGTTATCTAGTTACATGGAATAAGTCACGTAAACTTTGTTTTTACTAACTATGAAAAATCTTGTAAGTTTACTAATGCAAAGAAATAGTACATTGTTACCCTAGGGGTGAAAGTAACTTATTTAGTCCCGAGACGGGGTTTGGCGCCGGAACGCAGTGAGGGCGCCAATAGTTCGAGGGACTAAATAAGTCTTTAACCCACACTTTGTTTTGTCTTTAACACTGTGCTTTTCATTACAAATACGAGGAAAGAAAAAATAAAAACATGAATTAGCTAAAGAAAATGAGTGAATGAAAAAATAAATTTTATTTTACCACCCAAATCAAAACAAAGATACTTACCTCAAATCGTATGATGATTTTCCACTACCGCTTTAGCCTCTTCTTTTATAAAATCAGGCGTTAAATATATATATCAGAATCAGATGAACTCATTTTATAGGTACAAATCTCTGCTATACCTACGTATAAACAACAGTCTTCAAATCGAAAAAATAATGGCACAATACAAATTTATCGCCAAAGAAAAAAAAAACAAACTACCCCTTTCCCGCTTATTTTGTTTTTTTTTTCTGTGGCCGGCCAGCTATTAATTTTATTAGCCATTATTTTTTATTTTCATCATTGAAAAATGGTAAATATTTTGCCAAAATCTAAGTTATATTAAAGAAATTGTTGAAACTAAATTATAATAAAGTTATTTAAAAAATATGTATTCTGTAATCAATACTTAACTTTAAGTTATTTCAATTTTACATCGTGGCTGTATAGAAAGTTAGAACACGGTTCAAGATATAGGTATGTGAAAATGAACTAGTTATTTTTTTTTATAATTTGACAGCTGTCAGTTGAAAGCGATTCTCCCTAGGGATGAAAAGTGCTACTTTCAACCCGCTCCTCAGGCAACTTCACACCTACTTTCAGAGTATGAGTAATGAAAAAGCTATGTTCTTATCTTTCATTGCCCTTTTGCCCAGTACTACTATTTATTTCTTTATTCACATTTGCACACATACAATTTTCCAAAAAAATTACATGTGCCCCGAGGTATAGGGTACTAAGATAAAGTACGGTCACATAACAGAAAGTAGGTACTTCGAATGTGATGGCGATAATAGTTTTCATAGTAGGATAGGTTTGTGTTTTGGTATAATATGTATAGTTCTCTATAAAGTGATAAAAAATAGGGCAGCACCCATAAAATGGAAAAGGGAAATTAAAATAGGTAAGTACTAATCTAGTTAATATATACTTAATTATCGTCGACGTGAAGAAATTGTACAACGATCGTTTAATCCGCTTAGGAACTGCGATAAAATAATTCCAGTCTAAAGTCCATATATTCACATAAAACTGTAATGAAAGGATCAACTTGAACACCACTTTCTATGTATTTTGTTCTTACAGCTGGGTGAAGTAATCCTATATGATTAGTAATGGATCAACGCTTGATATGGTCTTTATACCTAAGCATTGCTTTACATAGGTTAATAACTTATAATATTTTAGCATTGCTGCAGTCTAGGGTGTAACACGCTTTTACCTAAAAGTTACTCTAGATTTGAAAACCCCTGGATTGTAGTTCACAGGAAATACATCTTCTAGTAAAGTGTTTGATGTTTTATAATGGATCTACATAATGGACAGGATATTTTTTCTAACGCCAACGTTCCTCTTTCTTGCGCCGTAATATCTCATTACTGAGGGTCGTGACTCCCCCGCCGAAGAAATCCATTAAGAGAGATCTCTGGGGCAGATATTTATAACGTGGTGGATACCTACCTAGTTCCTTCCACGGCAGACACATGCCCTCTGATTTTGTTTCCCAAGAGTGACATGGATTATTCTTATCTCGATAATAGTATAAAATGAAGTACAAATCTTTTTCTGATATACTTCCAATAGCCCAAATAATAGACACGAATTCACCGATTGATTGTATTTTATCATTAAAGAAATGTTCACGTGATAGTCATTCGTCGGAAACGCATCGATCACGCGTGAGCCACCTGGCCAATATCTGTAGACGGCTAATTTGGAAGTTTATTGATAAAGTTATGTATCAATGAAAGATATGACGTATTGTCTCGGGTTGCTAGCCCTTTCGAATCAACATCATCTTTTGCACACGCTTCATATAAATGTGAATTTGGAATGGAAAAATCGTCAACTGTAACCAAAACCGCGACATTACCCGCGTTGTACTTTTTACTAACACACATTAGGTAGGTACATTACTAACTCCATATCCATACACTATATGCATAACAAAAACCAAGAAGATTCCTCGCTCCGTTGCTGCGTGCAGGTATCCCGAATCTCTATTCCCCTTGAACTATAATTTGTCGGTCTTGAAGTCGAGAGTAAACCGGTTTCTTCTAGGCAAGCGCGCTAGATCGTAGATTATAACGGTGCTTAACATCAGGCAAGTTGTAATGAAGCGTAAGCCTATATCATGTAAAAAAAAGATGAACGGAACATCAAGACAAACTCACTTTTAAAATTACTTTTTGTTTTATGATTTCCCGGGTCCCTGCAAAAAAATCCTATATCACCATCATCAGCAGCTATTTTTTTCTCACTGCTGGTTATAGGCCTCTCTCTTGTGATGCCAACAGTCTCGCCCCTTTGCCAATCACGTCTAGAAAAAAAATATAGGTGGTTAAAAATAGCGACTGCATTTTATATATATCTTAACTAGTATCTATGTAAGTAACTACATAGCTAAATTATCATAACATTTGGGACATTTGACCCGAACCCTCGCTGACTAAATAGACTAGTCAACAGATCGTAACTATTATCAAGATATTATGAAAACAGCGTGATATTGGTTCAACAGGTCATACACATAACTAAAACAATAACAGTGTAACATGTAGGTGATTGTTTATTTAATGTGTTTTTCCTGCGAACAACAATCCAGGGCACCTACCTATATATGTATAATACCTTTAACGTGACCTAGGCTGCAGCAAAGCGGGCTGTAGTCAAACGTAAATCTACGTAAATTTTTCTAAAACGTCCTGACGGTCATATGCCTTGCTGACATTTAAAAAATCTTCAATCTTTGTTCAAGAAACGTTTTGTCAAGAATAAAGACAACGTGCATCCAAAAATCCGAAGCTTTGTACCAGCTTCGGCACACAGAATAAATAGCAGTCAGTACCGTTCTAATCAGCTGCGAACCACAGTTTAATACCAAGTATGTATGACACACAGAGCGTTGCACTTCAAGAAGCGCTTCAAAATACAACATTCGCGCTTAAGCCGCAATAAGGAACGAACGCGTTCGAAACTTAAATTTAAAAAATATACTTATTAATTTTATTCCGTGTGTGTGAATAAAAATAGTGTTTGAAAATGCGTCCGTGCATTTTTGTGTTGTGTTTGGTCGGTGGAATTTTTTCGAGTGTGGTGAGTATTTTTATTTTGAGGGTATTATTTTTCTTAAATATTTATTTTTGAGTTTTTTATTCGGATAATTCATGCATTACAGCAGTTATAGTTTTTTGGTTTTACCATATTGTATCACAACTCACAACATTCATTTTTCGAATGGCCATTTCCTGCCAAAAATATTCCTAAAGACAAAGATGCATCCGTTTTTAGGGTTCCGTACCTCAAAAGGAAGAAACGGAACCCTTATAGGATCACTTTGTTGTCCGTCTGTCCGTCCGTCCGTCCGTCTGTCAAGACCCTTTTTCTCAGGAACGCGTAGAGGTATGAAGCTGAAATTTATATGAATTACTCAGGTCTACTGTCCCTTGAAGCTGTGAAAAAATCAAACTTCTAAGCCAACGCAATCAAAAGATACAGCCATTTATGCCGCAAATTTTCGACACTTGCAAGGGAATCAAAACCTACAGGGTGCTTCCCGTGAACTCAGAATCTTGAAATTTGGTACGAAGCAACGTCTTATAGCATAGATAAAGGAAAAATTACGAAAACCATAAATTTTTAGTTACATCATAAAATATTTTTTTTTTTAATAATCTTAAACTTACTACCCATTTCCTCATAAACGCGTAGAGGTATTAAATTGAAATTCATACCAAATACTCAGGTCTATAATACCTTTAAGCTGTAGCAAAATCAAACTTCTATGTCAACGCAATCAAAAGAAACAGCAATTTAAGCTGCATATTTTGAAACTCGCAAGTACTTGCAAGGGAATCAAAACCTAAAGGGTACTTCCAGTCGACCTTGAATCTTGAAATTTGGCATGAAGCAACGTTTTATACCACACATAAAGGAAAAATTCCGAAAACCTTAAATTTTTAGTTACATTACAAAATATATATTTTGTAAACCTTGCAGGTTTGTACGGAACCCTCGGTGCGCGAGTCCGACTCGCACTTGGCCGGTTTTTTTTTTAAATATTATTTGCATACTTTGATGAAAAAATTATATTACTTTACTGATAATATTATGTAAATCATGTAATAATAAAAAAAATACATTTTGTGTTCAAATGCATACTTATATGTGATAAAAGAACAATTAATTTTGGTACTTACTGACGATTTATCTGCATTATTATACATTTTTTTACATTAATACGTGGGTATAATCAATTAATCTTAATGATGAAACATGCATAATTATTAGTCCTTATATCAAGGAAAACAAACACAATATGTCCTTATTATTTTAATCGGTTAATTACTTACTATTTATACCAGCCCAGTAAAGTTCTATTAATATTTTCTCTTAAGTATATTGCACTGACCTATATTTAATTTAATCCCTACATAAATATGTTTGAAATCTTAAATTAACACAAAAGACATACAAAATAAATGGTTGAAAGAAAACGGGCAGTGACCGCATCACGCTAGACGGCCGTGTTGTTGTTCTATCTCTTTCCGACACATTTGCCTCTCTGTCTAAAGGAAGGGATTCCCTTCGCCCTAAAAATAAACCTACCGAGAGAGCGTCACGTAGTACCGTACGCTTTTTGACTCCAAGACAGAATATGTGGCAGTTGTGAAAGTTATTTTCATTTATGATGACGTCATATTCATACAGAGTGAAATTTAGGATATAGCAGTTATCAACAGAGACCAGTAGTATTGTAAAATAATATGCACATTCTATACATATAAATGATGATGATGATGATACATATAAATTAAAGACACAATAATATGCATGAAAGAAAAAATAAACAAACAAAAAAACAATACATACTCGAAAATAAGTTGATTGTACAAGAAAGAACAGATGAAAGATGATTCAAGACAAACATAACACAGGGCTTTGTCGTCAATTCTGAAATAATAAATAAAGTGTATTTTTCTTTGTCTAAATATAAACTGTGTGTTTTGTTGTAGAATGCATATAAAGCGGCTGTAGTGGACTGCAACAATGCTATCTCTGATGTTACCTCGTTGATCCTTGAAGCTGGACAAAAGGTAAATTATATTATTTTTTTATACTCTGCGTAGTCAATAGGAGTACCTACCTAAAGTTTATTCGCGGAAAAAAGATGTAGGTAGGTATACCTTGTATAACGCAAGTGTGTGTGTAATAAGTAGGTACTTAGATGTTTGTTATTTTTTCATGTTTAAACCAATTCTCATTGCAAGTCATATCTAACCGTACTCCGAAATTTATTCTGTGTATCTTTTTCAGGATGTCGACATTGCAGTACTGCCGTCGGATATCACAGATTCGGCGGAAAACTATGATGAAGTAAGTACAAAAAATGTTTTCTCATGCGAGCACTTACACATATTTCACCGAGAGATGGCGCTTTACACAATTATCTTATTGCAGACCGTCAGAATTCTGTCCAACGCAGCCAAGCAAGCTGGTCTTTATTTGGTAGCCTATTTGAACGAGAATGCCATATGTCAGAAGAAACGGGACCTCATCAGAAGTAATCTAGTTTTTGATAGAAATGGAGCTGTGATTGCTGTGTGAGTATTTTTATTACCATGAAATAAGCTTTCTTTAAACCCAATGAGTAACACTGAAGTAGAAGGTGTAGCACACTTGGCTAGAAAAAACCAATTCACTTACAATTTTAAAACCCCTAGAATAATTTAATACTCAGAAAAGAAACAATGGCAGCAAAGATCTAAAATTAATAAAAAATATTACTTATACTTACGTAATAATGTTACGTGAGTTTAATTATAATTTTAGGTACAGAAAGCCAACAACGAGCAAAGCAAACTGCACAGTATTTGAGGGTCCTGTGGTCTTCGAGACTGATTTCGGAGTGACCTTCGACCTGATGATGGAAGAGGACATGGTGCTGAAGAGCCCTAAGTTGAAGAATGTTGTCGTGGCCGGAGCGTGGCAGTCGGAAATACCTTTCTTAAGTTGTAAGTAATGTGCTAAGTACTAAATAAGTAAACATTTCAAATCTCCAAGCCGCTGCATTCATGAAACAAATTTCTTTCCTTCCTCGTTTACTTTATATACGGTTAGTTTTGAAGACAGACGATGGATTGGTGGAGAGTTTATATTACTTTACTAAATATTTAAAAAACATCTCCATTTTGATATATGATAGTGAAAACATGTCATATACAGAGTTACTAGTTACTAAAGTATTATCTTTTAAGGGCTTTTAGTAAGTACGTCAAAACCAGCAGCTTTGGTGCTTTAAGAGTTCTGATTTTCTGTACAAAAGGGTGGTTTAGTCGGTGCAGTATTCTTATCTACGAAATACCCTTTACAGCTCTGTTGAATTAACTTGTGTGAAGATAATTTTATTTCTATATCCAAGGTGGAATTCAGTCAACACATTCCGGTAAGTATTGTTTTTCAATGGTATTGTTATTTCTTTGCAGCATCGCAGTTCACTCCGTCCTGGGCATACACCTCCAACGCCAATGTGATCTCCCAGCACGGCATCTTCGCTGGACGGTCTGGTCTGAAGACTGCATCCGGAGATCTTGTTATTGCTGACTTGATGAATCAAGCTGATGGTAAGTTGTCCAATAAAAACAGTTTTAACTAACCAATGTGGCGCTGCGACCCTAACTTCGCCCTGGCTTCTGATACAACAAGATGTTACTGTTCAAGGTTTTGCGCCGCCTCCTTCTCTGGTAGCCTAGATCTTGGGCCGTGTGACTGACCGCTGAACAAAATGTTTAAATTAAATAAAGGAGAATAATAAAACAGTTAATAGCTAGAGAATTTGTAGTAGGTACGCGTGCAGCTTTTTTCTTTCGTGTATCGAAGGACGCGTTAAAATTACGGGTCTTGTTGTATTCTAACATTAATTAGGTATAATGAGACATAAAAAAGTGTTCCTAGATTGAGATTGCATCGTTTGAGAGTCAGGTGCGTTTTAATACACGAACCTCTCGACCTACAGCTACTGCCGCTGTGTTGCTAACGAGGGGTATCTTTTAAGCCATTTATGCAGTATTTCTCGCATAACATTTTAATTACCTATCTCTTGATATTTGGCCATAGTTTTGTTATACATTTAATATCTAGCATAATTCGAGAATTTTACATACATTACGTAATACATTAATATTTAAATACGGCCTGAGTACAAGGGTGTTTGTATATCAGTGCATGTAATGCATTACATGTTGACGTAATGGTCCTTATCATGTAATGACCTGATACGAACCTGTATGAAAGTCATCGAAGGTCAGGGACATAAGTCGTGCAGTTTTAAATTCGATAATTTCGATATCAATAAAATTTTGTGGACGTATAAATACTAAATTCAATATTTGTGCTAATCTGAGTATAGCTACTTAGATAAGCACAAATATTGAATTGTCTGACAACTTAGCTAACTTGGCAGGCATATATGCTTACTAATACTAGACATTTTAAATATGAGTTCACTGCATCAATATCTACCAGCAACTTTTGTTCAAATATATTTAAATTTTGTTATTAAGTATTCCATATTGTACTGCTCAAAGAACTGTTTCAGATTTATTATGTCAATAATATTTTTGTATTTTTTTTTGAAGATATGACAGACAGATGTGTTCTTTGCAGTTTATTGTAAATCTTCGCACTAAAGTTTTTGAAATGGATGCACTGTGGCCATTCTTTTAAAGCGTTTACTTATTAGTAAAGTTGGGCCAAAATAATAGGTAGCATTTGACAATTCATCAAAATTCAACAACGTAACCTTGTAACGGCGGGCATAAAATATTTTTTTTTTAACAGATGTCAAATGTTACCTATTATATTGGCCCCACTGTAAATCTCTGAACCGACATGCTTGTGTAAAGAGAACCTGGATACAAAAATTTTGTAGCATCCTTCATTCATTTCTGTTTACTAATTATTTGGTACTTACAATCTTGTAAAGTGATTCCATTATCACTACGCAAGGTCTGCATATCTGCTCGAACATTCCTAGACTCAAACTATGATTGTTTTTTCATTAGAGCTTGTATCATTCCATAGCAACTGATTCAGATTCATGTTTACTTAGTTCGTAGTCGCTAATCTTGGTTTATAATGGCTAAACTTTACTAATTCGTCAATATTTATTGATAAAATTTTGTACTATTACTCTAACTCATCCATAATCGTCTTCTCATTATCACAGCGCCTTAAAAAAGACTTTTCCCAGTAAGTATTCGTTTTTCTTCAATGTACTGTACAGTGAAATACAAAAGTATTGAACCACTTTTCAAGTATCAATTACATTGTAGCTTTTAGTTTTTCGGTTTTACCCGATTCGTATTTAGATGTCGCCACTGGCGTGTATTTGAAGCCAATTGCATATTACGAGAGAGGCCTATACCCAGGCATCGGGACTAAACCGGCTGAGGATGATGATGATGATGATCACTTTTCAGTGCCATTGAAACATTGATCCAATACAAATAACTTATAAATTTGAATTATCAGTGAGTTATTTTTAAACTAAAAATATAGCAATAAGGAAACATAATAATTGAATAAGAATTTTGATTATTGTGATTCATTCTTATTTTCTAGAAATGCGTCTTCACGATCTACCACGCGTCCCTTATCAATGCAAACATAATTACCAACAACCCTGAAATTAATCTTGGATCAATGATTCACAAACATGTTTTCAAATATAATACTTCGACGATAGAAACTTATCTTTAGATCTTATTTTCGGGTCAATATTGCGATAAAATGCCATCGAACGATATGACGTATATCGTCAGATGTAATAAATTATACTACGTAAGATAACGTCCTAAAAGTGGCAAATAAACATATTTTTACTTTTTTAGGGTTCCGTACCTCAAAAGGAAAAAACGGAACCCTCATAGGATCACTTTGTTGTCCGTCTGTCCGTCCGTCCGTCCGTCTGTCAAGACCCTTTTTCTCAGGAACGCGTAGAGGTATGAAGCTGAAATTTATATGAATTACTCAGGTCTACTGTCCCTTGAAGCTGTGAAAAAATCAAACTTCTAAGCCAACGCAATCAAAAGATACAGCCATTTATGCCGCAAATTTTCGACACTTGCAAGGGAATCAAAACCTACAGGGTGCTTCCCGTGAACTCAGAATCTTGAAATTTGGTACGAAGCAACGTCTTATAGCATAGATAAAGGAAAAATTACGAAAACCATAAATTTTTAGTTACATCACAAAATATTTTTTTTTTAATAATCTTAAACTTACTACCCATTTCCTCATAAACGCGTAGAGGTATTAAATTGAAATTCATACCAAATACTCAGGTCTATAATACCTTTAAGCTGTAGCAAAATCAAACTTCTATGTCAACGCAATCAAAAGAAACAGCAATTTAAGCTGCATATTTTGAAACTCGCAAGTACTTGCAAGGGAATCAAAACCTAAAGGGTACTTCCAGTCGACCTTGAATCTTGAAATTTGGCATGAAGCAACGTTTTATACCACACATAAAGGAAAAATTCCGAAAACCTTAAATTTTTAGTTACATTACAAAATATATATTTTGTAAACCTTGCAGGTTTGTACGGAACCCTTGGTGCGCGAGTCCGCGTCGCACTTGGCCGGTTTTTTTTAAGTATGGATAGGAATACGGTAATTTTTAGATGTGACTAGTTTTCTGTCACCTCAAAAAAATATCACAAAAAAAATATCATTAAAATAAAATAATTATCATTTTAATGACGTTGGAGATCTATTGTTATAAACCTGAGAGACGTAATATTATACAATGGCGTACTCATATGTATAAATGACTATGAATTTCATTTCACCTTTAACTTTTTCTATTTTTTTCTTTAAACACAAATTTAATATCGAATATTTTACTCACAACTTAAGTACTTAAACATAATATCGCCTATAAAATTGGCTTGGATAATATGGGCAGATAACTGACGAATATCGTAGATATGAATTACTTGGTTTTAATCTCTTTCTTGAGTCGTATTTTCTCTTTTATCTCTTTCTCATGACTGAAGGTCGTGACTCCCCTGCAGAACTAATTCGCTAGGGGAGTTCTCAAGGGCAGATAGGTACATCGTTGTGGGCGCCCAGGTGGCCCAGGTCCTTCCACGGAAGACACAAGTCCTTGGATATTGTGGTCCTCAAACAAATCGTTGTTTTCCTTCACCTTTAAGCGAGTAAAAATCCACACATAACTCGAAAATATAAGTCATTGGTGTAGGGCCAGATTCGAACCAGGGTACGTCTGGATGGAAAGCAGAAACCGCAAAGCCACACTCGCTTATTCAAAAAATAATAATAATATTTTATTATTTTCTTTCAGAGACCACATCCGTCCCTCCAGTGGTATCTCCAACGTCTATCAAGTACTTCGTGGAAGACCTGGGCCAGTACATCATGAAGCCCCTGGAGCCCAGCCGGGAGCTGCAGACCGTGTGCCACAACCAGCTCTGCTGCCAGTTCCATTTCAAAGCTAGGTTTGCTGGTGAGTTGAGGGTTTTGTTTTTTACTATGAACTCAATAAACTAGATCATATTTGACTACAACGTGTCTAGCGCTACTATAGACTATGACATAGTATGCTTGGCAATAAGACATCTATTTACATTTGATATGAATCCTAGATTGGATTTGACAGTTAAAGATTCTGTTCAATCAGTCAATGTGAAGAGTTCTGTAACGTGTTTTTACAAAGTCAGTTTTAAATGAAAAAAAAACTATGCGTTATCAAATGTGCCCACAGCAATGTGATTAAGTGCATTGTGCTCAGAATTAAGATACCATTCATTATTTGTTTCCTTTTTTTCAATATAAATAGATGTTATCAACATACTCGTATACTAATGTAACCTGTAAAAGCTTTGAAACATTGGCCTGGTCTTTGAAAATATTGACACTGTACCTGAGGTAGACTGCATCATCTGAAAGTATGGTAACCTTTTTTTGCTTCTTCTTCTTCTTTTTATGGAATGAGAGTGGCCAGCTCTGATGTCGAGAGTTAATCAAGTCGCCCTAAAGGACTCTGACATGGCTTAACGACTGCCGTTTTTTTGCTTAAAACGCATCATTATCAATGTTCTGTTTCCAGGTCCCGCCCAAGAAACCAGCTACGGTCTAGCAGCGTTCGACGGTATCCGCCACTTCGGCGGGCACCACTACATCGCCGCGCAGACCTGTGCGGTCGTCGCCTGTGCTGGACTCTACAAGAAGACCTGTAGCTTTGGGTTAGTATACTTCTACTAAATGAAACTCACAATACACAACAATCTACAATAGATATTTCATTTACAATGGATTTCCACAAAGTAACGCCTGATTCAATATCTTATACTTTTACTAATTAAGGGTAATAATTATTATTCTAGGGCATATTTTGCTAAGTATACGATTTCGAGATTTCTATGATGGACAGGGTGATATTACACCAAAATGTCCGCCAAAGAAGGAGGCCATAAGTAGAAAAGTCCCATCAAGCCCCGAGGAAGTTACCATACCTAACAAAGATGCTGGAAGGTCTTAGTCTTAGGTGATGATAGATAGGAAACCTAGGTAAGCCTGATATTTCGTGTGGTGTAATATAAGGTTCTTCAGAAAGTTCACAAATACGTAAGAAGGTACTATAAATTAACTCATATTTTGTTTATTATATATTTTTGGTTGTTTCGTGTAATTTAAGGTTTCATGTTCCAATAAATGGTTTTTATTCTTTATTTTTTAAATTGAACGAATGCGTGAACTTACATTATCTTACTTAAAATGTATGTAGGTAAGCAATAAGCATACTATTACTTTTTATACCCCACTAAGAATTGAATTTGTAAAATATGAAATATTTTAAGAGGACAATATAAACTCTCAATCATCTTTCATGATAGCAGTAATCACATCAATGACGTGTCTTATCATCGCAATATCTTGTGAAAATAACAAATTTCTGCATTAACTGCACGCATAGGTACTGCAGTTTTACTGACATTAGGTATCTGATTTATCTGACCGGCTTAGCTTCTGCAATTGAAGATACTATTTTGTATAATCTAAGACAGTTGCATAATCCATTGTCAGACTTAAGTGAAGTATAACATCATGAGTATATTTGAATACCTAGCCTGATATGATCTTTGTGATTATGTACAAATGATATAAAATGTTATTTTATTTCCAGATCAATCAGCAATAATACCAACATAATATTCGAGAAGCTGACCGTGAGTGCCAACTTTACCGCTGGAAACTCTATCCAGTACCCGGTCATAGTAACTAACGAACAACTGAAGGCAGATAAGTTCCATTACCACACTGAATCGAATAAAAACTCTATTCAAACAACTGTAGAGATCTTTGACAGTGAAAACCTCCTTGCTTTCGGAATATTTGGCCGAGATTTCGATAATGATTTCGAAAAGTCTGTAGAAAAACAAGATGGCGGTCTCTATGAAGGTTTCACCGAAGATTTGCAAGAATTATTTGATTATCTATGGATTAGGTTACGAATTTTGTTGTTCATTGTTTCTATTTACGTTTTGGAAATGATGTAATTAGTGTACTTTTCAAGTGTGGTACAAAAATCTTGGAGTAGAATAGGTTTTTCTATGGTCATTTTTATCTCAGAAGTTCTGAGATAATTTTAATGTCACGTACTTTTAAAGACTGAAAGTGGTCTTTTGATCGAAAAGACTTCAATATTCAAAATTACAATAATCAATTTCTGTTGAGCAAATACAATGGGTACAAAAATGTATGTATTAATATTACAATTACATTATTTATGAGATACTTTTGTTATTTATAGATGAGTACCTTCATAAATTTTTGAAAGATTTTGGATTCATTTTTGATAATGATGATTAACACATTGTGTATCGTATTGTTTATATATACTTACATAGTTTTAAAATAGTCCTTTTAATTAATTTTATGATTGATGGAGGTTTTATTTAAATGATTTTATTACCGATTGTTTAACAAATTTCAAACGTGTAATAATTCTAACTTTTAGATTTATTAAGAATTTTATAATATCAACTACTCTATATGCTAGTAACCTACAATAAAAAATAAAATATTGGTCGTGTAAATAACTATCTACCATTTTATGTAAGATCTACTTATTATATTTCGCGACTAATTTCTGTGATATTAGTATTATGCATGTAATATAAGATTTCATTTAAATTTTATTTTGTTGTTTTATTTCATCTATTTTCCAAGCGAAGAAATCACGGCGTAAATAAAACCACATGGTTTTGTTAATGTTTGCTCTTTATAGATTTAATTTAGATATTTACAAAACACAATAATATACGTAATCTAGGTAAAAGTGGGTCATACATTATAAAAATCATTTTATGAACTTAAAATAGCTACTCACGATAACTTACCTACTTATTTTAATTTATCACATAAGTTTTTTTTAATACATGATATAGTCTCACGTTTGACTACAACTTGCCTGATGTTAAGCAACGTTATAATCTACATAAGAAATCAAATCCAATTCTCTAATTATAACAAAATCCTTAAATAAAGGTATTTTTTATACATTGTACATTCAGAAATTTCATCAATCCTTTTACCTAAGCGAAACACTCAGGTGAAGCAAGCCTGTACTGGAATGAACTGAGTAACATTCAGTGTAGGTAGTTGTCTTCTACATGTACTCGTATATTACGATGTCTATTGGTCCTCCTCTTGCGTAGGTACCGTAAATGATCTTCATCGTCGTCGTACAGAGTCTTTTCAATCCATCTCATGTAGGCTTCAACCTGGAACAATTACAAAGTAAATAACATTGAAGTAACAAACGAAATCGTAAATAGTTATTCATTAGATGTTTCAAATAATGGTAGCGCCACTTATAGTGCTTAGGTATTGAGTTTTGTCTGACCATAACATTCAGGATAATAAATGTATGCTTATGAGTTATTTTGTAAAGTGCCAAACCCGCGTATTTCTGATTACCAGCAGAAAGCCTCAACTGCTAGGCTACCTACGGCGAAAATCCACACTCATTTCCAAACATTTCAGACTAAGCGGCTGATGGCTGATGTTAGAATATCTCTAGCAGCACATTTTCCAATAAAAAAATTTGCTGCAGCAATGCTTAACATCAGGCAGGCTGTAGTCAAACGTAAACCTATCACACGTAAAAAAAAACTGAAATAATATCTAGGTACTTATTCTTAATAGTATATATAACATACTCGTACCTTGGTGTAAACATCTGGTTTCCCTCTGGCACAAGGGATGCCCCACGAGACGACGCCGATCTGACGACCTTCCCGTACCAATGGACCACCAGAATCACCCTGTAAAAATAAAATTATGATTGCTCATTCCAAGGTCACTATCATTATCTGCGATTCAACCAGAATTACCAGATTTAATATAAACATTAGACATGCTTCGACCACAGCGTTGTTTGTGCTAGCTATCAAGTCTAAATACAGCTAAACAACTAAGTAGCAATTTGAAAAAGCAAACTGTCTTCTAATTCGGCGGCTATGGAGTCGTGGTGCCGGTATAAATGCGCGCGTCGCGGCGTGGCCCTTGTTCATACGTAATACCTTTATTATTCTGTATGTGATGCTATCAAAACTATTCCTCCTGCTCCTTTTTGCGATAGCTCAATGCTGAGCATCGTGATGACGCCGACAAAATTGAGGACCATTAGACGCCATTTGTCACGATCGGTGGCTTCGTGTTCAGGTCATCTCTCTTGAGTCGTATTTCCTTATGATTGAGGGTCGTGACTCCCCCGCAGAATTAATTCGTTAAGGGAGTTTTCTTCTTATACATCGTGGTGGGTGCCCAGGTCCTTCCTCGGAAAACACGTGGTCTCAGATATTGTGGTCCTCAAACATAACGGTTTCCTCACGATGTTTCCCTACACCGTTAAGCGAGTGCAAATCCACACATAACTTGAAAATACAAGTTATAAATGTTGGCCCGGATTCGAACCAGGGTGCGTTAGGTTGAAAAGCAGGCACTGCGACCGCTAAGCTACACTCGCTTATCTGCTAGTGGTATAGTTATACTGACATGACAAGCCCCCTCCCCCGCCTTGGTGAGCGCGCAGACCTGGCTCTCGAACACTGCGTTGACACTCTTGTGAGCCTCCTTGCACTCCTCATACGTGATGGACTTCAGCTCCAGTTCCATTAGGTCGTTGGGCAGCCGCCCTGGGTACTGCAACAATATTAATAAACTAATTTACGCCATAACAAAGAAGAAGCTCCAAACGCTTCGAAACGCGTTGCATTTCAAAGATATATTTTAGTAAGTTGTAGACCGTATATATGTTACGGTAAATGTGGATAATGCGGGAATTATGCATAATTACCAGTGCTCTCGGTAAAAGTGGGAAAAACTTTAGAATTAATCACATTTACCGGTAATCATAGGCTCACGTTTGACTACAACTTGCCTGATGTTAAGCAAGTTATAATTTACGATCTAGCGCGCTCGCTAGAAGAAACCGTTTTACTCTCGACTTGGAGACCGACTAATTATAATTCAGAGGGAGTCTTTGGAACCTCTAATGTATAACGGTGCCTCCTTGCCGAACCTCTACTCGTGCAATTTATTTTAATAAACATTTTGATTCTGCTGTTTGATTTTATTATATTCTACCAAAGGGGTATGGTTATCTATACTTCTATACTAATATTATAAAGCTGAAGAGTTTGATTGAACGCGCTAATCTCAGGAACTACTGGTGCGAATTGAAAAATAATTTTTGTGTTGAATAGAACATTTATCGAGGAAGGCATTAGGCTATATAACATCACGCTGCAAGTAAGAGGAGCGAAGAAACAATGGATAATGTGGAAAAAAACGGGCAAATTTATTCATCTTTGAGGGCTTCCATTGCGTGCGCTGTGAAAACGCTTCAAAATGCAAAAAAAATATTGCCTAAAATAACTATGACACACGGACGAAGTCACTGGCACAGCTAGTTGTATGTAATTACCGGTAAATGTGGATAATTCTCTACATTTACCGTGTGCGTTGGTAATTATGCATAATTACCGGTAATTATGCATAATTCCCGATTATCTACATTTACCGTAACATATACATAATCAGATACATTTTGATGGGATTTTTTATTGCTCTTAAGATGGCTTAGAATCACGATATCAATGTTCGCTTTAGTTTTAAGTTTTTTAGTTTTAGTAACCCTCTAATTCCGCCATAAAAAAAAGCAAATGTAAATTTAAAATTTTGACTAATAAAAGAATTGAATTGAAAGTTTCATTAGAGAAGCCCAATTAAGTTGTTTGACTTTAAATAAAATAAAAATCTAAACATAATAATATGTATGTAGTAGACTCTTACCGAGGTGGTCCCCCACCCAGTGAGTATCAGATCCTCTCCCTTCATGACCGGCTCATCATTGAGTTCCACTGCATCCACAGTGTTGCTGAACTCTATCTCTTTCTCCGTGAAGAGGATAGCAATGTCGTTCTTGATGATATAGTCGTCGTATTCCTCGTGTTTCACCACCTTCCGTATCTTGTAGGCGGTGCCGCCGGACCGGAGCTGGTTCGTGCCCACTACTGCTTGGAAGTACTCCGCTTTTAGTCTGCAGGAAATATAAAAATACTATATAAAAAAATAGGTATTTCTATCATTATGCAAGAAAACCATTGCAAAGAAAAAACAGAACAAAAAATATTTAATTACTTACTTATGAAACTGTAAAATAGCAGTTGTCTACAAATTTGATAATCTAAATACTTCAGGCACAGAAAAAACTTCAGGTTACACTTTAGAGCTAGTCATTTTCGAAAAGAAAAAAACGAAAGGAAACATTTTTAAAAGTAGCATACAGCGTTTTACTTTCTTATCAGCAGGCGTTATACGATACAAACCTGTCTACGCAGTGCGCTGCTGTGAGAATAACTCTAGGCGTTACGAGCGACGCTCCGCAGAAATGCCACACACCCCACACTCTCAGGGACACCTGAAATTAGTGATAACGTAGTTTTCTACCACATAACATAGTTTTGTTGTAATAGTTCTTATAGATATAAAAGTTCAGTGTATTTTGCTACATTTATTTAAATCACAACACAGAACAGTTAGTTATACATGTAAGACTAAGTGGTGAGTATGTAGATATGGATATGTGTACCTGGTACGGAATTGATCCATTAGCAGCTTTAGTTCCTCCTACGATTCTCTCCCAATCCGCACGACCATCTTGGGATGTGTAGAATTCGGATGATACTAAAAACAATACCAAGAAATAGCATAATACCGCGTGTTATTATCACTGCGTTAAAATAGCTAACAGGAAAAATGCACTAGAAAATTTACCAAAATGAATCTGTCAGAAGTGGGATTCGAACCCACGCCCACAGAAGTGGACTGCGACCTGAACGCAGCGCCTTAGACCGCTCGGCCATCCTGACTTATTAGCTACGGTTGAAATTTGTTATGTGTTCATAAAGTTATGACGAGAAAGCCTAAATATAGCCGACCTTGCTATAAGGGCATTGCACCTATAGTATGATTAATGTAGGTTGGTCTATCTATTCTAATAGATATAGTGTTTGAATTCCCTCAGATTGAAAACACATTTTTTGTAGTGATAAGCAGTGACACGGTGGGTATTGAAACTTGAAACTTAAGGTATGGCTGTCGATATAAAATTATAAATAATGAATGTTATAATATTATGTATTATGTCACGTAATCTGTATGCCTTTATATTGTACTTTTGTGAGTGAACCTTTCTATGGACCTTGCTGTCTGAAATAAAGACCTATTATTATTATTATTTCTCTTCACAGATTCTCGGGCCTTACGCCCGGTATTTTTAAGGCATCAGTGGAGCCGTAGCCAACACTGAGAGGCCTTTTACAATATTATAGGTACATAAAATTAAGTAAAAATTACAGATAGAGGATGTTAGGTATATAAAGTAACTATTGCAGACATGGTATTAATGTTACAGGCTATTGTGTTGAGTTGTTCATTGACTTAATTAAACTGGTCTATTGTACGAGGAACGGCACCCGCCAGTTATGCCTCATTCATAAAAATTATAGCGGGTGATGACTTGCCACTCACTAAATGGGCCCTCCACAAAAGGCAGCCTAAGATGACGCCGGAAGAGCAACATTGGTGTGAGTGGCTTAGGGTGTCGAGAGGTGTGCTGCGCGTTCTCTGAGCGGTACTAGCGGCGTTATGCCCTTTAACACTTCCACCCTGGAGCTTAGGTACTGAGCTCTTGCGTCTGCCACTCCCGGACGGCCAATCAAGGCAAGCCGGGAGGCAGGGGGTCTCATTTAGCCCCCAGGGAATCGGGGTCCGCGGTGACGCTACTCACCGACGACTCGCCATGAAGTCGCCCCTGCGGTTTTTGTATTATTATTATTATGTTTTACAGCTTATTTTAAGCTATCAGTAATAGGTAATAAAAAAAAACTTACCTAA
Source organism: Macaria notata (assembly GCA_927399415.1). Taxonomy (NCBI): domain Eukaryota; kingdom Metazoa; phylum Arthropoda; class Insecta; order Lepidoptera; family Geometridae; genus Macaria; species Macaria notata. The sequence continues at coordinate 1,087,151 of OV656742.1, forward strand.
AACAGGTAAACTAATCCCAATCAAAGACCAAACGAGAAAAGTGTTCCCCACCATTTTGTCACAAAAACCAAAACGCACTGAATCAATAGTAATGCAATTCTTACGCTTATATAGAATTAGTTACCGTTTGACGTAATTATGTAAAACTGCGCTAAATAGCTATGGAGATACCCCTATGTGCATCAGTTATTTGGATGGTTTATTACGGCTTAGGGCAATAAAGTACTGAGAAGCTGAAACAATGTACCTACTGTAGATAGTGCTTGTGCAAGACTGTATTCTGTGGGACAAGGGTAGCTTTCCTCTTGCGTGTGAGTAGTTATCCATAATGTCAATCATGATTATGGAAATACTTCGTTGAAGATTTAGCAAAAAGTAAAAATCTTCTCCATATATTTGAAGTTTTTTTTTGTAGGGAAACGCTAATATTTTTCGAAAATTTGTTGGTTTTATTGTTCTAAAGACCACATTTAAAAGTTATCTAAATTCAAATTTCTTTATTAGCATAAGTACCTTAATGTATTTACATTACCCTGTTAAGGGGGGAATTAGGGCGTTGCTAAAATTAAAACTAAATATTCTAAAATCTCAAACTTAATACAAAATTAAAAATCTTAAACTTAAACTAGTATGTGTACAATATTTTCTTACCAATATATTATCTATTATTAATCTTTTTTATATTGAGATCTTTTATTTGATCCTATTCCTTATTTTCGTCATTAAAATAGTCTTCTATTGTGTAGTAGCATTTCTGTATGAAATATAGCTTTTGTTTAGTTTGGAAAGTTTTAACATTTTGTTCTTTTTTTATGTAGTTTGGTAGTTTTATATTATTTAGTCACGTTATATTTATGTCTATTTATCAGTTACCCAGTTTAAACTGAATTTTAGAGTGGGCAGGTGAAGCCGCTGGCTGTAGCTTGTAATAACATATCGCTGTGTAAATGTGGCGCCTCGAGCGATTGACATTCCAAAGGCACAATACATAAAACAGTTCAATCAAAGATAAATAATTCATCAATGAAAATTCACTACAATCATCTCTCACCACGGACTATTCAACTAAGAGACCGCATAGAAAGCTGCTTTTATTAAGGTTGAGTCGGGCTTGCGACAGGAAATTGTGTATATTATATATACAAGTACATATCATGTGTTTGTATTTTTAATTTAACCGAATTCCTAAATAGTAGGTGATCAATCTTCTGAAAGTTTTTTTTCTTTCTATTATTTGTTAATATTGTTCTGTGTTTATTTATTTGTACTTAATTTCTTCAAAATAAATCATTTTCTTTTTTCAACATAGCATGAGTTACAATCCTTTTATTGAGACTATTCTGGGATATGGGTCAACTACTTATTAAAGTTTATATTGATAGAAAATTACGTGTAAATTTTAATATTTTTAAGAGTCAGCCCTTGTTAAACATACACGTAACTATATATTCAAATTTGAGTCGAAGCGCCCAATTGAATGTAAATGAATGTAAGAACTGATCAATAATTCTGAGTAACCATGAATATTAGTCATGGGGCCAATAAAGAAGTATAATTCTCGATCGATTTTATAGCGAAAGTGATCTGGTTCATTTTCTCTACATTATTTTAACACTAGGCTTCTTCTCTACACTATAATAACCTATTGTAATACATAAATCTAGATCTTTTATTTTATTTTCATATAATTACATTAATCGAGTAATAAGTTATGTTATTGTGACACGCCATGTACCTACCAGTGTTTTTGTCAAAATAAATATCTTAGTCTTAGATTTATTGGTTACCATCATGCTATAGTGATCAAATGCAAACCTGTTTTAGTATAAACAATCTGCTATATCCATCCACAATAGCGAGGTAATCTCCTGCACGACCCACTTGTATGCTCCCGTAATGACACGGTGTAGCTAGTCGCCGCACCTTCGGAACTGTAATGGCGGATGTCGGCTATTCCAGCGTCAGAGCCTGGAATTACAATGACAGCCTTTTATTTGACATACAATTTTTTTTTATTTAGTCTAGTTTGTTTAGCGGCAAAAGTTATCATTGACGCCAAAGGCTGATACTCGAATTTGGAGTCAGTACTTATAGTTTTGCGTAAAAAATCTAAGTATGTTTATAAAGTTTTAATTTTTATTTTGAAAACTGAGATTAAACCTTTATTAAAATGGGACGAATCTGCAAAAAATGATGTTTTATTTTATAATCAAACGATTGCTTACCGCAAAACATATTTTAGGCTGAAAAATGTCTTCGGAACTTCCGTTACAATAGCATATTATTAAACTTAGGAACCATAAATGCAGCTAGACAACCTATATACAGTTAGCCTTTATGTACTCAGAATGAAATGTTGTACAAAGTATCCTAGCATATAAATTCAAAATTGTTAGTGATAAATAATAACATTTGCTATTGTTTACATTGCTAATTTATAGCAGGATATGCACATTCTATTGATTTCGACATATTTGACGGTACTGCATTTGAATAGGCTTGCAATTTGTAGTGTTATCCAATGAATAATGTATATACATAATAATTTATTGAAAATAAATCTACATACTATGACAAGTATTTATTTATTTGTATCATCTTATTTTCATTCTTCTTGTAGTACAAGTACCTACTAGTGGTTTTATGTCTCGTAGTACCTACAAAGTCTGTTTAGTTTTTTTCATTCTGGATTTTCTTGTATTTTCTTCTACTGGTTAGGTTTCGTATACAGCTGGCATAATCTGGTTTACCGAAAATTCAAATGTTCTTTTTGACGATAAAGAGGAAATCTTTTGGGATTTATTGCTATGATTTTCTGTGATGAACAGCTGAACCTGCAATTATTTGACTAACGTAGTTGTTTCAAATTTAATTGCAACCTTTTTACACCCATCCAATGGTTGGTTATTTCTGATAATAGCGTAGATATATGTATGTAAACCAGCTAAGCAAAGGGTGCTGGTAAATCATCTGAGCTACAAAAGAATTTTAAAATTTGTATCATGAGTTTTGGAATTTCGTGTTTACTGGCCATCGAAGTAAACAAACATGCAGACATAATGATTGTTAGTAGATATCGTGCAGTTATGCGGCGACCATGTGGAGTGTATGTCAGGTGCTCGCTGTGTTTTGGGGTATGTGTCCATTTTATCTAGCATTTATTCAGGTAAGTAGGTATAATTTGGGTTTGTTTTTGTTGGAGCCGAACTAAAAAGTGGCAAGTTGGCTACTTTTATCAAGAGAACTCCCCCAATGAATGATTCTGCGGGGGAGTCACGACCATCAGTAATGAGGACGACAAAGGAGGAGCCACCATCGCGCACTTATTAATATACTGTTACTTGTTTAGGAGCTGGTCTGGTGTGGAGCCAGTTCTTCGAATGCCACGATGACCCATCTCCAGGGCCGGACGAGGGCCCGTTGCAGGACATGCAGTTCACTTGGCTGGGAACACTGCAGTATATACATGGTAAGTACATACTTCACATGCAGAAATGTGACAATATTCTCTTTATTATCTTTTTTGTTTTATTTTGGTATACTAGCGTTTTCCTGCGGCTTTGCACGCGTTATTATACATCTTCTTGAATCACTCGTATCTAATAAAAAACTGCGTAAAAATCCGTTGTGTAGTTTTAAAGATCTAAGCATACATACATGTCACATACAGATGTACAGTAGATAACTACGTCAAGAAAGCAAATAAAATTTAAACCTTTATCAAAAACGTAAAATACATTTATTTGGTAGGTAACAATAACAACACTAACTATATCCCTAATAACATCCAGTAAAGAACGGCACCCCTCACTTCTTCCGCGTGCCGCGCGTGGTGCTGATCAGCCGCCAGTTCGTGCTGTCCACGGCCGTGGACGCTGCGCAGATACCTGACGGATATGCACTGTGAGTAACAGCCCTTAGCTATCATGATCATGTCAGCCCTTGTTCATCCACTGCTGAGTATAGGCCACCTCTCCATCGTGCAACATAGTACGGTCTCCAGCCTGTCTGATCCTGTCTGAAAACCATGGAATCGATAAATACCTATAAATGAGCCTTAAACCTTGATAAACCATCTCGTTCTACCATGCCTAACTCAAAAGGCGATCATAACTTTGACTAGTCTGTGCATCAAATAATCTGTAAATAAATCTGTGTAAACATGTTTTTTGTGCGAGTGCGGAACGTCTTTCTAGCTCACGTAGCTAAGCACGACTAATCATGGCCACCGCAAATGGCGCAAATGTTGCGATATTCTGTTTAATTGTGGCACAGGCAGGAGATACGAGCACCACTTCCATTGTTTTCTCTGTTCTGTGGTTTAAATAGGTATAGAGTCCTAGATTAGCTGGATTGGTAGGGGATTTGCACAATACATTAATAATAATAATAACATTTTATTATAGCACATAACGGCACGGATAATTCACATTGAAAGCAGTATCAGTTGTTCTCAATGTAGAATAGTACGGTTTAAACCACAAACTATCTGTTTCATTCATCTACCTGTATGGCAGTAATTCACATGAAAAGTAAAGTAAAATAGTACTGCAACAATATCATTCTAAAACCAGACCTACGAATTTTCGAAAAATCTTGATTCAAAAATCTGCCATATTTTGTCTCAATTGTAAATTTATTCAGAGGTAACGTGGCGTTCGGTGAATACGAGCGCGACGAGCAGGAGTGTGGCCTGACCCTGGAGACCCTGTCCAAGGGAGCTGAGTGCGCCTGGGCGGCGCTGCTGGTGCCGCTGTCGGATGTCCTGGTGCATCCAGAGTACAAGCACTTCGGGGCCGTGGACAGCATTGCGCTGCTCAAACTGCTTACACCTGTTAAATCTCGTAAGTCGTTTGGATATCAGATAACTAAAAAATGCTGATAGTATGATAATTAATTAACTGTCTTTGGCTACTTTACACGATCTCTCTATCAAGTATTTAATTTCAAACCCGTCTCTAATGAATGTACCTAACCATAGTCTCATGAAATATATACTATCTATTTTGAAATGTTTGTTCTCAGAATACATGGTCCCAGCCTGTCTTCCTTTCAAGAACTTCTTGGTAACCAGAACTGGGAGGCCTAACAAGGATAAAATATATCACATCGACTTTACAAACGGTCAGTTATTTGTTATCAGTATTTATATTTTTACTAGAGGTGCAATGTAGTAATCCGGGATTCAAAGAAATGTATTAATGCTAGAACAATATGAGTCCAGTACTATAATCCATATGTAAGTTATGTTTGTTTTTCAGATGTCCCGCGGGATATAATCTCTGAAGAGAAGGAGGTGACCAGACTTTCCCTCCTGCCGAGAGAACTTTGCTACTTGTATGCTATTGCAATGAACCCATGGGAAAATGTAAGGCAATTATTTTCTAATAATATCTGGTAGATTAATGAGATGGAGCTTGATACGAAAATATTTTTTTTTAAACCAAAGAAGTAACATTTCCAGTATTATTATAGGTGTAGAAGTGAAACATCAAAGTTTTTACAAAACTGCAAATATATTGCGTCATATCATAATGATACTACGAATTTTGTGCTATTGTAACATTCAATATATTAAAATTGAAAGATTGAAGAGATTGTATTTTACTAAAATCTTTATTTTTATTTCCTCTAACTCGTAGAACCAGACAGAGCCAGCCAAGAGTCGTATAATGTGCACGACTGGATGTGGCTTCCACTCCGGAGCACCCAGCATCATACACGAGCACACCGGCCACTGGTCCGTGGTAGCTATATCACAAGGTACACTTCCACTCCGGAGCACCCAGCATCATACACGAGCACACCGGACACTGGTCCGTGGTAGCTATATCACAAGGTACACTTCCACTCCGGAGCACCCAGCATCATACACGAGCACACCGGCCACTGGTCCGTGGTAGCTATATCACAAGGTACAATGTATATATATAAATTCAATGGTGACAGACTGATTGATTGACTGACTGACTGACTCATATAGTGATCTATCAATGCACAGCCCAAACCACTGGACGGATTGGTCTGAAATTTGGAATGAATGTAGATGGTATGACGTAGGCAACCGCTTAGAAAGGAGTTTTGGAAATATCTCTTTTAAAGGGGTAAATCGCGAGCGAAGCCACGAGCACCTACTAGTATTGACATATATTTGTAAGCACCAGTTAACTTTAACAAAGGATAGGTATACATTTGACCAGAATCGTTCAAAGTAATGACACGCTGGTAAAGACTAAGCAAGTGCAGCCCCCTTAGACAAGAGGCGTATTTTTTTTTTTTTTTTTTTTTTTTTTTTGTACTGATCCCGGACCATATCAGGGGCCTTATTTTCTGACTCATTCATTCTACTTCTCACTTTTATGCTTCTCGCACTTTCGCGCTTCATACTATTTTTCCTTTCATCCTTCATCTTTCTTACTTTTGTTTGTCCTATGCATGTGTTTAATAAATTGATGATCTTAACTATACACAGATAGGGAATATGGGAGTCTGGGGATGCTTTATTAATCCTACTTATAATTATATACATACAACATACAACATTTTTGAGGCGTATTTTTGTGAGTGTACTGCTACTGACGCATACTTATGAAATAGATCGACCAATGTATGGGAGTGACGTAACAATTCCCCCCAGGGAGCGCATCGCGACGTCAAGTCCATACATTGGTCTTTCTATTCCATAAGTATGTAACGCAAAGTACGCTCACTAAAATATGCCTCTTGTCTAAGGAGGCAGTTCACTTTACTTCACTGAGAGATTTCAAACTCCTAGAGTGACTCAGAAAGAACAGCTAATGTTTGGTATTCAATATTAACCAAATGGCAGCGAACAGTCTATGTATATGTTACGGTAAATGTAGATAATCGGGAATTATGCATAATTCCCGGGAATTATACATAATTACCAACGCACTCGGTAAATGTTGAGAATTATCCACATTTACCGGTAATTATATATAATTACCATACCCTTTTGGTTAATGTACAAAATAATGAAATCAAACATCAGAATCAATATGTTTATGAAAATAAATACATGTACAAATAAAATAAATAAATCGCACGAGTAGAGGATCAAGAGCTCAAACCTTCTATTTGGTGTTTGGTGGCAAAACATAAAATAAAATAACATACAATAAATTAAAGTAAAGTAGAGTAGAGTAGAGTCTAGTAGAGTAGAGTAGAGTAGAGTAGAGTAGAGTAGAGTAGAGTAGAGTAGAGTAGAGTAGAGTAGAGTAGAGTAGAGTAGAGTAGAGTAGAGTAGAGTAGAGTAGAGTAGAGTAGAGTAGAGTAGAGTAGAGTAGAGTAGAGTAGAGTAGAGTAGAGTAGAGTAGAGTAGAGTAGAGTAGAGTAGAGTAGAGTAGAGTAGAGTAGAGTAGAGTAGAGTAGAGTAGAGTAGAGTAGAGTAGAGTAGAGTAGAGTAGAGTAGAGTAGAGTAGAGTAGAGTAGAGTAGAGTAGAGTAGAGTAGAGTAGAGTAGAGTAGAGTAGAGTAGAGTAGAGTAGAGTAGAGTAGAGTAGAGTAGAGTAGAGTAGAGTAGAGTAGAGTAGAGTAGAGTAGAGTAGAGTAGAGTAGAGTAGAGTAGAGTAGAGTAGAGTAGAGTAGAGTAGAGTAGAGTAGAGTAGAGTAGAGTAGAGTAGAGTAGAGTAGAGTAGAGTAGAGTAGAGTAGAGTAGAGTAGAGTAGAGTAGAGTAGAGTAGAGTAGAGTAGAGTAGAGTAGAGTAGAGTAGAGTAGAGTAGAGTAGAGTAGAGTAGAGTAGAGTAGAGTAGAGTAGAGTAGAGTAGAGTAGAGTAGAGTAGAGTAGAGTAGAGTAGAGTAGAGTAGAGTAGAGTAGAGTAGAGTAGAGTAGAGTAGAGTAGAGTAGAGTAGAGTAGAGTAGAGTAGAGTAGAGTAGAGTAGAGTAGAGTAGAGTAGAGTAGAGTATACTTACTTACGGTATTACTTTACTTTTATTTTATTTTTTACTAGAGTTTTTTTACATGAAGTAGGCTCACGCTTGACTGCAACTTGCCTGGTGTTAAACAACGTTATAATCTACGATCCAGCGCACTTGCCTCGAAGAAACCAGTTTGCTTTCGCCTTGAAGACCGACAAATTATAATTCAGTGCGGTGCCTCCTTGCCTGTTTTGTTTTTTGCCATGTTTGATTTCATTATTTTCTACATTTACCAAAGGGGTATGGTTATTATGTATAATTACCGGTAAATGTGATTAATTCGAATGTTTTTCTCACTTTTACCAAGAGCACTGGCAATTATGCATAATTCCCGCATTATCCACATTTACCGTAACATATACACGCGCAGTGTTGATAATTTGATTGATGGACTTTAGGCTACTTACATCTTACCTGTGATGGGTTCCTCATCAAAGTTATCAATCGAAGACCTTGGTTGACTTGCACAAAACGCCCCAAGCGGGATGTCCGTGAAGGACTCATCTCCCCCTCCTTAGAATGAGACCTTCACTTATATAATTGCTCACCCCCCCAGGAGGTGCTCCGTGCCCGGACCCGCTGCGAGCGCGCCGGCCGCCGCCCCCGCCCCGCCACATCATGCTGCACCCCTACGTGCCCTGGATCACAGCAGCCATCACCGGGAAAGCTGTTGGAGCCTTCGCCAAAGATGACCCTTTTGGTATTATCTTTAATTACTCATGTCTTAGATATGTAATTTTGTCTTGGGTAAACCTTTGGAGACAGAATCAAACAAACTAAAAAAAATTAATTGATTTTTTTTATGAAATCCGTTAAGAACTTACGAATCGGTTAGAACTACACAAAACATCGACTTTACCATCAAAAAGATCCATCATAAATCTTTTGGTATTCTTTGTCTCATTCTGGTTGCTGCTATGTTTTCCCAGTAAAATCTGTCGCAATCAATGGTTTATTTCTTTTATTATTTTTGAACTATGGTTTCTTATCCAGGCTTCATAATGCCCCGTACGATCTACGCGAAGTCCTACGACCTGTTCGGCCACGGGTGGAACGCTCACTGGTGGATGGGAGGCATGGCGTGCTACAACCGAGGAGAGGCCGCTGACTCCATGTTTAAATTCTACCACGAGATCTTCCAGGTCAAGCCCACGGGAAGGACCTTGGTCAACTACTATCTGGAAGTAATTTCTCATCTCTAGACTTGTTCTGTCCCCCTCTGGACATATGTATTTTCAAAATGGCATATCCCGTCTAAAAGTCACAGGAAAAATTAATAGGAGTTACAAACATGTTTTTCATCCCACCATCTCGGAAACAGTATTTTTGCTCTTCAATATCTGAGTGCAAAAGCCGTTTTTATTCTCTAGAGGATAAAGTAAATTGAATTTAGAACATCGTGAGTTACAAGTCTTTGAATTAAAAAAATCATTAAACCTATTTACTGCTACCTCTATGGTGCTGAATATATCATACAACTTTTTTTAAATTTGTTAAAAACTCAGACTCGGAACCTTCTTGGTGTTCTTTTTTTCAATTTGCTTTGTCCGCGGTTCTTTACGCGGCATATTTTCACGTCATTGTTAAACCTTATATTAAAAACAAGAAACTTGAAAACCAGTGAAAAAACTAAAATGAGTGATTCTAGTGACGAGGAAGTTGGTTTGACGCCAACAGAGTTGACTGAAACTGTTAATAATGAAAAAAAAGAGCAAATGAGCTTTCTCCCTCAACAATCACGCGTTTTGCATTTAGTCATTTCCTCGCTGAGGTGGAATGAAAAGTTACGTGTTGCACTCGAGTGCAAAGATTTTTCACCTCGTGCTCTTTTGATTCCCTCGCTAACGCTCAGGATTCTAATTATGAATCACTCGCTGCGCTCGTGATTCAATTTTAGAATCCTTCGCTTGCTCGGTCATCAAAATTGAGCACGCGGTTAAAAAGCAACTTTGCACTCTTGTATAACAAATAACTATTACTTATGTATGTAAACTGATGTTAGTGCTCACAAATGACAGAGAGATGACTACCTACGACTTTTTGGCCTTTACTGAGCCCATTATTCTAGCGCTGCGAAAAACCTTCATGTGCAACTTGATCAATGTAGATAGATACATATTGTACATATTTTTAACCGTAAAAATATAATGAAGTCAAATGGTGATTATAAAATATTATGAAATCACCACCACCAACCACCATCAGGAAAATTATGGTAAAAAAATACATTTCAGATCTACGCCCCCCACTCGATGCTTATAATCTGCGTAAAGGTGGGTATGCCGTACCAGCTTGCCAAGCCAAGAGTGTGGGATCTTGACACGTCTGAGACCAAGGTAACTAAATATTCCGGGACAATTCATACTGCGCCATCTAGCACGATACTACGCAAACATGGGTGTCGTGAGTACTTAACTATACTCCATTCGTGGAGTCGAACTAATGAAGCGCCCTCTCCTTTGCACAACCGTATGAAACTGATAAGGTTGCAGCGCCGACTCAAATTGTCAGGATTGGTATATATATATTATGATAACATAATAAGAAGGTACTTCTCACTGCTACAAAATATCTATAAATATACTTGCGCTATACTACTAGGCGACTGCCCAACACAGCGGCAGTGTGGCTAGCATGCTGGCCGCACTACTGCTTTGACTACGTTGTTGGTTGCAGGTGCGTATCCCGGTGCTGCAGTTCGCACACATGTACAGGTTCCAGGTGGAGGCGTGGGGCTACAACGTGTCGGAGGCGGACGAGAGCTCCATGTCCTCCTCCTCGGAGGAGGAACTCGAGCCGTACGGGAAATAAACTTATCTCATACAATATGTTCTTTTTTCTTTCGCATTTCACCCACTATGCGTTTTGCGGTATGTTATGATGCTAAAATTTTGTACCAAATGATTAACTCATAACTCATTTATTGGTAAAAAATAAAGTTTACACGTCAATTATTTATAGATTATACCTTGAACGTAATTATATTATGATTAATTTAATGAAGCTAAGACATTTACGTATACTAAAACAAAGACTGATACTGATTCAGATATTTAAAAAAGTTAATATCAGTTTCATTTTCAGGAATTATACCATACGACTTATTGAATCAAATATTTAAAAAAATATACACCAAAAGTTAACAGTTTGATTTTCAGGAAATTTATCATACGATGTAATTTTTTTACACAATATTATCACGTCACCTGAAGTGATATACACAGAAACGAATATGACATGTAATTCAAGGTATAACATAACATATGTACACTGGCTCCCAAACGAAGCTGACAAATCGTAACATATCATGAGTGAATCGGTTTCTTTTAGGCAAGCGCGCTAGATCATAGAAAACGTTGCTTAACATCAGGCGAGTTGTAGTTAGGTGTGAGTCTATCTAAAAAAACATGAAATGTTGTTATAGTGATTTATTAGACATAGTAGGCAAATAAAGTGACGATGATAATAAAAGTAAAGTAGGTACATGAATTGACTTGAATAATTGCTGATTATTTTTGACGATAGATTTTAAAATATTACGGTCCCACAACGTACGTTCTAAAGATGGGTGACATTATACCCGAAATGCGTAAACAACATACGCGAAATTGCACGTGAGTGAAAACCGTAATAGTGACATCTTGATATGTCTCACCATAGTCTATACTAATATTATAAAGCTGAAGAGTTTGTTTGTTTGTTTGAACGCGCTAATCTCAGGAACTACTTGTGCGAATTGAAAAATTCTTTTTGTGTTTAGTAGACCATTTTTCGAGGAAGGCTTTAGGTTATATAACATCACGCTGCAACTGATAGGAGCGAAGAAACAATGGAAAATGTGGAAAAAACGGGGAAAATTATTCATCTTTGAGGGCTTCTGTTGTGTGCGCTGCGAAAACGGTTCAAGATATCAAAAAATATGTATCAAAGAATTATTTCTCTTAAAATGATCTAACAAAATGTCTGCAACAGTATATGTCTATCTTTTAAGGTTAACTCAATAAACCCGTTTTTATGGTAATAACTATTCCACGCGGACGAAGTCGCGGAAACCAGCTAGTTTTAATAATAAAATGGCTCTGCCATATTGAACGTTGAGTATTATATTGGTGCACTTATCTTCAGGCTAGATTATTAGGTATTTTCATGTATTTATTTACTTAATAGGATAAAATTAACTACCGATGAGTGTAAATAAAATGCAGCCACAAATAAAAGCAATAAAATATAAACATATTCATGTGTTTTCTGTTCCGAATTACCACGATAACAATATTTTGGAATCTTTCTCAGAGATGTTGATAGTATTTAACACAGCAGCTTGTGACAGATTTCTGAAAACTATAGTTAAATAAATTATGAATACTAAAATAAAATGATGTTCTAAACAAAATTTGTTTAGAACATTGTTTATATAATATGAATTGGTTAAATTATTATATTCACTATCGGCATTTTTACAAGAATCATTTGGTTGAATGACTTCTCTTCTATACGTTCTCAATTCGTCTGATGTTTTTTTTAATGCCCATGACGTCATGGCAGGTGAGTGAAACAAGTCAGTTATGCCTAATGCTTATGCTCATACATGTATTATTTCACTCCAGACCATTTTTAATTCGTAATCATTCTGTGTTTTCGTTCTGTAATTCAGTCCCGACAGCATTTCTCCAAATGCATCAGTAACTCGATACAGCCAATTTCCTAAAGTAAGGAAAACCAGGACATCGTCTGGCCACTCTGCTTTGTTCATGTTATTGTTCCAATGCAGTGTCAGATTTCTTTTGAAATTCTGGGCATTATTTTTAATCTGTACTAGTGGATGCCCGCGGCTTCACTCGCGTTATAAAAAGCTGTAATATAATAATGTCGGTCTCCCGCTGCCAAAAATACCTACAAACGTGCTTTCGGAAATAAGAATTGTTGAGATAAAAACACATCTATCGTATCCATGTAATTTAATGGTAACATACATAGAATTGGTATGCGACAGGCATATCAGGAATGGGTTTCAAAGATTTATTAATTAAAATAACTATTTACACGGCCAAAAATATTTTTTTTTACGTGGGATAGGTTTACGTTTGACTACAGCCTGCCTGATGTTAAGCATTGCTGCAGTCTAGGGTGTAACACGTTTTTTACGTAATTAATACTTTGTATGTATAATAAGTATGTATTTACAAAAGAAAAGTATATAAGTATTATATCCGTTACCTAGACCCACGGCACAAGCGTTTGCTTAGTGTGGGGCTAGATGGCGCTGTGTGCAATGTCCCGGAATATTTATTTATTTATTAAAAAAAAATATTACTTAGTACTTACTGACAACAACTTTAAAATAATATAGTACGTAATTAATGTATTTTATCATCACAAGTGCTTGTCGTAAATGACTGTTTCTTCGGTCGCTGGCGGTGGCTTCCGGTTCGATGTGTCACTGACAGACCACGCTTCTACATGAATCTTGTACAGTCTGTGGATGCTCACGACCGGTATATCTAGCTAAAATAGCAAGTAACACAATACAAAATATTACACAAGAAACGATTATTACCTGATTATTCTTTGATAAAAATGTGAGTGTTTTCTGTCAACGGAGTCCGCTACGAAGTGACGGATTATCGTTATTTTTGGTATGGCATATCGTTATGGTATAGGGTGTTGCGAGTGACATATTGTAACTTTTTGCGGAAACTAGAAACAACGTAAGTAGCTGCAAGCCGCTTGTATCCGCTTGCTTAGAATAAAATGTAAAACAAATATTCCATAACAATTTAGAAAACGTACCTTTACTGTAGTAGTACCAGTGCCCCACGCCTGAGGGGATGCTAGCTGGTAAGGCAGATTTACTTTGACGCAGGTTATGGTGGATGCTTCAGGAGCAATAATCTAGGAAAACAATAATTGTTATTTTGGCTTTGTACAAACCCAGAGCCCAAGATTTGACAAAGGACGTAATAGCTAGGTTTATTTAAGTTGACATATTGTATGATTACATACCTATTATTATGTTTGACATGATTTTAATAACTAAAATTTTAGTATGATAATAATAAAATTGACATTGTAATAATTTCTAAAATTTTATTAAAACTAAATGTTATAAATTCAATTTGACGAGATATTGTAATTTGTGTAGCATATTTTATGATATTAGTACTTATACCTATTTTGCAACTTTACATTATCAATAAAGATTTTTTATCTTTATCTTTTTATCTTTTTAATAAAATAAAACACATTAAAATTGTTGGTTATGTCTTCATGTTCCCAAGATATCTTAACTCATCATCAAAACCTTTGATTTAGCATAATGTTTTTTTTTAACCAAAGTCGCAGCCTTAATACAAAATGGAGATTGTATAAATAACTGACACACGGACATACCTCGACATAAAATTTCTTTGGCAAACTTTGGTCCGGTGACACTCGGAACTTCTCGCTGTAAAAGTTGTCCATCTCTTCAGCTGCATCACCTCGGTTGTAGCAACCATTGCTGGACAGCCACCAGTGGCCGAGCCAACCCGGGGCGGTGTCCTTGTATGGATTGTCGGGCTCAAGCTCCTGCAGTTGGGAGAGTTCGAAACCTGGGGACAGGGATTGTATGCGATAGGTAATTTACAGATGTACATACACTTCAGTAAGTGTTCGTACACACGTTGACACCAAATATGATTTGATCTTTATGGTTTCGAGTAGGTTTGTTCGATGTCGGGGATTTAGGCTATGCCATTGATATTTTACTAGTTCTGCCATTGAATGATTCGTTTTTGCTTATCAGTTTTTAGACATGTCTATAACTATGAATATATATGTTGATTTCAATTGAATTTAATGTAAGTAATGTAAATTTCTGATATGGGTCAGTTTTTTACTAAAAATCTCAAGATAGTTTTGCGCCGCCGAATTTGCTAGTTAATACAATAATAAACAAATACTTGTGTGAGATAGATACGAGATTTAGAAGTTCGTTTTAATTTATACACAAGGTAAATCACAATTACACTAAAGCAATGCTTAACATCAGGCAGGTTGTAGTCAAACGTAAACGTGAAAATAAAACTGTAAATTGCCCTGAAGTATGGCTATTCATTGGGAACTATAATTACTTACTCCTTCACTATGGTCCTTACCAAAAGGATCATCCTTAGCGAATGGCGCCAGCTCAACTCCCGCTATAGTCTTGGTGATCCACTCCATGTAGGGGTGTACGAGAATGTGGCGTGCGGGGGGCGCGGGGCGGGGGCGGTACTCTAGGGGGTCTTCACAGGGGGAACCTCCTAGGAAGTCACGAATATCATCAATTAAGATATTTTTTCATAATACCTTACTACTCGTATGTAGGTCTAACGTTTTTTTGGCAACTTCCAACCCAGAGGTTTTCAAAACCAAAGTAAACAGGTTTCTTCTGGGCAAGAGTGCTGTATCTTAGACTATAGTGGTGCTAAACATTAGGCAGGCTGTAATCGTAAACGTAAGCCTATTCCGTGTTAACAATAAAAACTTCCTTTGAGGGTTCTTTTCCATGTTTCATTTCGCCTTTGGGCACCGTTTCGCTTGAGTTTCATTTCAGTTTCGTTTCAGAGAAAGTACCTAGTGTTCAAATTAGCGCCTGTACAATGTAAACAACTTTTTTTTTCAAACTACCGTCATTTCCGAGGTTTGTGTGTTTAGTATGGTAATACTGCGGGGAGTCACCACTCTCAGTAATACGGAATGAAAGAGGGACAGCTTTCTCAAGGAGTAGGCAAAGCTATTATGATAGTTTCATACCCTCAGCCAGTGCCACGATGGTCCAGTGTCCTGTGTTCTCGTGAAGTACGCTGGGAGCGCCCGAGTGGAACTCACACCCGCTTGACCAGATCATGGTCTTCTTTGAAGGATCCTGCGTGGTTAGGAATATTCATTACGAACTTTTTTTTGACCACAGAATTTGCGACCTTCAAAATGTCCGGTGCTCACTGGGAAAACATGCTCTATCGTACACTTTAATGATAGCTTACCTCCAGTTGAAATATGGTCATTGTGTAAAACGCATTACGTTTAAAAAAGGTACTAAAATCAAAAAATACTACGAAAATTGCAGGATTAAGTAGGTCACACTACTATTCGATTACCTTCGTGCTGAAACTTTTTGGGAATCACGTAACAAAAATCGGCTTTTCTATACAAAAATGTTTTATACCCGTCTTCATTAATAGGAATAATATAATTTACATGTAATTATCTACTTTATAAAAATAAGTCGGGTTTTCCTTGCTGACGCTATAACTCCAGAACGCACGAACCGATTTCCTTGGTTTTGCATTCGTTGGAAAGGTCTGAGGCTCCGTGAGGTTTATAGCAAAGAAATTCAGAAAAAAATTCATCAGAAAAGCGGGAAAACAGGCAAAATCATTTTTCACAAACAGCGCTATCTCTGATTCATAGCATGTACTACAAACTGGCGAAACGGAGTTTGCAGGGTTTGCTAGTTATATTGATAAATTGATAGCTCACGTGTTCAATTCCATGAGATGCATTTGTAGGTAGCACATCGATTTTATACAAGTCTCTCACTTCCGCCATCATATCTCGAGGTGTCACTGAAAAATAAAAGTAAATGTACAAAACAAAGAAAATAACATATGTATGGTTTTTTTATGGAGAAAATTATTATTAAAGCCATAATTCTTACCACTAGAGTAATCTACGTGATAAAGCCATTTCTGAATTGTGCCGTTTTTGGTGAGTATATTGTTCTTGAACGGTAAACATATTGGCAACAAGTAGTCTGAAAAACAATGAAAAAATATATTATCCATAACATAAATGCGCAGAATTTTAAATACTTCTTTTATAGCAGATACATTTTTACCCTATAACTTAGTGAGTAATGCTGGATATCAGTAAATATTTTTCTGTTTAAATACATAAAACATAAGAAACAGGTGTTAATGTACTGGGGACTTACAATAAAGACAATTTACAGACCCTGTACTTGATAATACAGGCAAAATATTAAAAAATATGATAATCCTTCTCTCCCTTGTGCTGTAAGGTGTTGGTACAAACATCCGTAAACTACATGAGAATAATGCGTGCTAGAAGAGAGGCCTAAGCTCAGCAGTGAGCGATAACAGGCTGATGATGATGATGATATGCCACAAACTCACTTTCCCACTCATATACTTACAATTCCTGAGAGGTGTAAGCAGTTTGAGCAGTGCCAGACTAGTGTTGGCCTGGATGTGGTACTCGGGGTGCACATGCACGTCCGCTATGGGCACGCTGAGCACCCCCGCGCCACACTCCGCGCCGGACTCCACGGCGGCCAGGGTCAGAGAGCATTCGGACTCGTCTGACTCGTACTGGTCGAATATTATGTTGCCTCTGGAAGTGATTTGATTTTGTGATTTTGTTTTAAATTAATTATGTAGGTATATGTTAACATATTAAACAGCGAAGTGTAATAATATGTAAGTAAGGGTAGATTGTGGACATATTTGTGTAACTTGATTCAATTGAAACAGAAAAAAAATATATCCTTATTTAATTTGCTATTAACTCGAATAACATTGTTTGTAAGGTTTGATCTATTATAGAGCGCGTTGAGCTCTTTTCTATGTAAGATTTGGTACCTAAGAAAAATAAATAAAACTTTCTGTGAATCATAAATGATATCAGTTTAGTTTTACTAAAAAATAGATAAACAAATAACTCACCGTGAAGTCTTCAAAAAGAAGTTTTCCTTTCTTTCTGTAGGCGTTACAAAGGGTGGGCATGAGAAACATACTTACAGTGCATATCCAGGAGGCACCAGCGCCGCGTCCCTGGCGGTACAGAGCACGTACTGCCGGCTGACCAGCACCACGCGCGGGACCCTGAAGTACTCCGGAGTACCCTTTTCAACTGGAAACAGTTAAACTTGATAATAAAACTTGGACATTAAACTTACACTAACACATGGCAAGGCGTTACTGTCGAGTTTAAGATTTACCTTTTACTCATTACAGGTGTACCATATGTACAAACTCACTTGCTTGGGTAAGTGACCAGCAGCGGCACGCAGTGCTACCCGCATTAATCTGGAATAAATCTTTAGCCTATGTGTTAATCCAGGTTCTAACAAACCTCCATACCAAGTTTAATCCAAATCAGTTGAGCAGTTTGAGCTTGAAGAGGCAACAAACATACACACTCACACACAAACTTTCGCCGTTATAATATAATGAGTATGAAGAGTGTACTTACTGTGTATGTACTGTAGAGCGCCCAGCCAGGAGTACTCCAGGGCCGGCGCGAACCCCTCCTCGGGCTCGCCCGGCGCGTCGTGGCAGTACTCGAACCCGCACCACGTCGACCCAACAACACCTGTGCCATAGCAGCTTGAGGTTAGAAATCTAAGAAAAATGTGTAATAATAAGGCTTGATTGTTATTTGTTTTACTTTAACGTTGGTCTTATATGACTTTGCAAATAAGGTAACATATCACTATTGTATACTTTACGTCTTTTATCATAATTATATACAAAGCATCTATTAATTAATATCTTTGCGGAAGTTTTACCATTGTCAGAAATTGTAAAAACACTACTTTTACTTAAAGATTTTCATTTCACAAGAAAACTTACATAAGAAAATTACAATAAGCTTATCCAACCAAACTAGCTCAAGCATTGCGATCAACTAATAATAAAATCAAGTATGAATTCTATTATAAAACAATATGTTTTCTATAACAATATTATGTTTTCAATACTGCGGTGTTAAGTCATCGAACAAAATTAAATAGATGTTTATTTAATAAACATTGGATTCCAAAGCCTAGTCATCTCATGCCGATATAATTTTCTTTATTCAATCTGTAGTGGGAATTATCAGTTGTCGCTATACGAGTACATAACTTGGTGAAAAGTGCGATGTTTAAAAAGTCGGGATTAATTATTAAATGTGACACGGTTTTTGTTGGTTTACTAGTTCTTCATTCACTCCGTAACGAAAAGACGGGAGTCACCCATGATTGTGATTTTTGTATGATGCTAATAAACAAGGGTCTTGGATAAAATCAACTTTTTTTCCCGACACTACGTAGGCTAACTAATAGCAATTTTATAACCCGATATTTTATAAGCATGAACATTTTATTATAGCGCATAACGGCGCGGATTTTTAACACCTTACCTGCAGTTCTAGCCTTTTGTGACCGCAGGCACAAAGTTGCTCTGGTATAAATAATATTTCGCAATAATATAAAATACTTTGATGTGTATATAGGTAGCCCATTTCCCCAATTTCCTCGTATATAGTACAGCCAGTAGACATGACCCTCTCGATACATTTATCTCAATGCAAGTCCCCTAACGTATGACCTTTCCAATACCGAATTAAACGATTATTAACCAACGTTCCACATTCAAACGGATGCAAATGAAAGTAGGACAAATTTCGCCAACCCTATTTACAAAAGTATACTTAAACAATGCGAATTCAACCTTACAACTGACTAAGATACAGTTGATATTAATAAAAGGTTTATAGTGTGATCAATCGTTATGCCAAAAGTTACTTTAGTGCATAAATTACAAGGTTCATATTGCTGGTGCAGGTTATAGCCATTTATAATCATTATGTAATGCGTCTAGGATACGTCTGGATTTGTGTGTCGTTTGCAAAGTAATTGGATATCAAAATGCGCTGATTTCTGTGTTTGTGCCGTTGGAGACTATCTGTGTTTTGTTTTATTATTTTTTTAAATATGAGCGTGAACCATGAACACGAAGTGTGCACCTGGTTTCAATTTGCCTTTGCTCAGCAGTGGATGGGCTGATGATGATGATAAATTAAAACGGTTATCTAGATGTTACATCTATAAGCGAGTGTGGCTCAGCGGTTCCAGTGTCTGCTTTTCATCCATACGCACCCTGGTGCGAATCCGGCCCTACACCAATGACTTGTATTTTCAAGTTATGTGTGGATTTGCATTTGCACTCGCTTAACGGTGAAGGAAAAAATCGTGAGTAAACCGACATGTTTGAGGACCACAATATCCGAGGACATGTGTCTTCCGTGGAAGGACTCGGGCGTCGACCAAGATGTATCTGCCCAAGAGAACTCCCCTAACGAATTAATTCTGCGGGGGAGTCATGACCCTCAGCAGGACGAAATAAGACTCAAGAGAGAGAGAGAGAGAGAGAGAGATGTTACATCAATTGAACAAAGTAAATTCAATGCAAAGCTGACATTGGCCTTACAAATACTTCCGTACACAATAGCTATCAAGAATTAAAATTTACAACATCCCTAATACTGATACCTACGAATGTTTGTTTCTATTGAATTGTAACTTCTAGCAAAATTCGCTTCAATAATGCTTCCCTATTTCATCCCTACCCTATCTCACACATCACTGGAATTCAGAGCTTGCTTGTGATTGGTTACGCTGCTGGAAGCGAGCGGAATGAGGTTTTGTCCGCCTGCGCCCTTTTAGCAACGGACGAGCATGGGTACGGCAGCACGGCACCTGTTTATGATGCAAGTCCTAAAGTGTTACACGAAGCTGTACGCTTCTGCTTCTACGTTTATTGTACTTACCGCTGAGTCGTGGAACTCCCTGCCTGACTCCCTGTTCCCCAAGAACTAATAGTCCAACGATATTTTAAACGACAGTGAACCGCTTCTTATTGGGTAGGTACGATCCATCTTAGACCATAGCTATTGCTTACCATGAGGAAAAATATGGTCAAATGCAACCCTGTTTTATTTAAAAAAACTAATTGCTTTACATAAGTCTCGTCCACTATAGTTCAACAGCGGTGGTGGTGGTTGACCATCTTGTGATTATTTTTTTTGGGTCAGTTACGTTTCTATATTACCAATTATTTACAGGATGATACC
The DNA here is from genome assembly GCA_927399415.1 of Macaria notata. NCBI lineage: Eukaryota > Metazoa > Arthropoda > Insecta > Lepidoptera > Geometridae > Macaria > Macaria notata. The sequence continues at coordinate 1,107,969 of OV656742.1, forward strand.
CTTTCTATCAAATAAAAAGGCCATCACTCTTATCATGCCAACTGCGCAAATATAGTAGAATAACAATATTTATTGTAACAATTTGTAGCACCCCACCGCAAGGGTGCAATAAGGGTTTAATAAAAAAAGCGTTTTGTTTGACCTCGATGAGTATTATTGATGGGGAGAAATCTAGTTCAATGACTTGTACAGAGTTATCACATTGCAATCTTCTTCTTATCGGATGAGAGTGGCCAACTCTGGTGTCGAGAGTTTATCAAGCCGCCCTAAGGGCCTCTGATATGGCTTAACGACTGCCGTAATAGACAAACTTCCGGGACCTACAATTTAACGTGTCATCCGGCCCACGGAAGTTCCCAAAATGGAATGCCACATTTCGGTCACCCATCCAAGGACTGACTGCGTCGACCTTTGGTTAACATTGCAATAATATTAGATAACATTTTGAGAGTGTTTTGAATTTTTCTTCTTCACGCGGTTCATGATGATTTGTGATTTTACAAAATTCTTCATTACTTCATTACTTAATTCTTCAACTTAATTCTTCTAAAACTTATGTTAGGTACAGCAGCGTTTTAGCGGCAAGGCAGTGTAATGTTACAATTATTTTTGACATTTAAGACATATCTATTATTCAATGAAATAGGTATGTAGTATAATTGTTTTATTCAATTATTATATTTAAAACTTTATTTAGAATGTCGTCAGACGCTTCGCTCGCGCTTTTTATCGTTTTACCCTGTATAACATAATTGCACTATTTCCACAACATGCTACATAATCTGTGTCCCGCACCTGGTCGCGTGTTGCTACAGATTATCCAACAGTACTCAATAAATAAGCCCCATTGCAGCCCTATTGTTGGAAATTATCACGGCACTTTAATTCGCAAGAAAAACTCTAAGAGGATTAACCCATCATTTACGGCTATTTTGCTATTCAGAACGTTTTATTCTGATGAATTTATTGTTTGGATAGAAAAGAGCCTTCATTATGTTGATGTTTTACGACCCTTTCAAAAAGAAAATATTAGTGGGTAACAAAGTATTTTAGAGTTTGACCTTTTTTGGATTTTTACTGTAATATTTGACATTTTAATTTTATTTTTATTAGTAGACATTTGATTTTAATAACTCGGTATTTGGTTTGATTATTGTTTGACATGCCATGCTATGTAATAATTTTAATTTAATTTTATCTTTAATGTGTATGGACTCAAAGTCTGAAATAAATGACATTTATTTTTTATTTTATTATTTTTATTTTCAGATTTGTATTTTTTACTTTGCATAGATTTAAATGTTCAGAAAAATAATTGCTTGGCTATTTGGAAGCTCGCGAATTCTCGTGTTGTGATATTGTGATCTGCCAGATAATAAATGTTGATAAGTATTATATACATATGTACATTTGGTCTTACTTATGTTTAGTTAGGAAAATTGACCCAAATAGAGGCTAATAGTAATACCTCTTCTCATTAGTTTAAATTAGTTAGACATCAGCCACCTATTTAGTTTATAGCTATCTAATAGCAAACTCCATTATCTATTACGTGCGTTTTGCAGCATTCACAACGTAGAATCTTACAAGATTATTTTAATATTGTAGTTCTGACGCCCTCGTTTGAAATTCAGCTATATTATAATCATCCAGTGTAACAATAAAACTAAGATCCAAGTAAAAAGTCATTAATATTTGTAACTAGTGGGTGCTCGCGGCTTTGCTCGCATTAAGAAGTAAAACTTGCATCTCCTTCTTCACCCCTTTAAAAGTGGCATTTCCAAAAATCCTTTCTTAGTGGATGTCTACGTCATAACATCTACCTTCATTCCGAATTTCAGCCCAATCCGTCCAGTGGTTTGGGCTGTGCGTTGATAGATCACTATATCAGTCAGTCAGTCAGTCAATCAGTCAGTCACCTTTGAGTTTTATATATATAGAGATTCCAAGGTCAGGGGTAAACACACGTTCTTCTAGTATTGATTGCTTATCATCAGGCGAATTACGGTCAAGTGCACACCTATTCCTTGTAAAAAAAACAAACAAAAAACTTAAATCATTGCCCAAATTACCACCATTAATAAATCACGCCAGTAAAAAGATCACACTATAGGTATTCCCGAGCTTCCCAGAACCGTGCCTACATTTTCGGCACACGTGTATTTCGCGCTAAACGCACAGAATAAATAATATCTAGTGATCAAGAGATATTACTTGCATTCGGATAAAGTAAGTACTAAAATGTTTTTACATGTGAATCTATTTTTTTATTATAAAAGGTCAAAGCATGATGGCAAGTAATTTCACCAGAAATATTCTCCTGCAGAACGGAACAGCGGCGTATGTGTATCATTACCTATGTACATCGTGGCGACTGAAGATTTACTGCAGTATGGAAGCCTCTCTAGATGGCTCATTTTAAGATTAACGTCAACTCTACCTCAACTGAAACTCAATCACAATTTAATCAACATCAGTAACATATACAAATTTTATTACATATTTCATTTCATATGTATCTGTCTGAAATTAAAATTAATCCAAGTGTGTAATATCCAATGTGTGAAGCAATTATAATATGACACAAGTGCTGCCGCAAGTTCTGCAACGTTATTTTGATTGTGGTCTAGTAGCTTAGTACAACTAGTACTAGGTATAGATAAGCATCGTGCTCGTTACAATTGGGATGGGTGTGCGCGGGGAATAAGGATTATAAGCGGGTGCCGTGTGGATTGCATTCTTAATTATTGCATGCCAATGTGGGAACTTATATCTGTTACAGTTTCTGAGAAAATCGCAAGTTAAGTGATTAGACACAAACTCTATTCATATTTAACTGCTCTGTTAGCTTAGTTGGTAGTGACTCTGCCTTCTAATCTAGGGGTTGTGGGTTCGATTCCCGCATGAGACAAGTAATTATGAATACTAAAATTTGTAATTACTTGTGTCGAGTCTGGTCGTTTCTATATATAATAAGTATGTATTTACAAAAAAAAAAAAAAGTATATAAGTATTATATCCGTTATCTAGTACCCACGACACAAGCGTTTGCTTAGTGTGGGGCTAGATGGCGCTGTGTGCAATGTCCCGGAATATTTATTTATTTTTTATTTATTTATTTTTAGTTTTCCTTACAGTTGACTAAGGAACTGGCAGCGTACAGCGTATTACGTATTGTATGCATACCTACTTAATTATATTAGTTTTTCATCAAAGTTGACATGTAATACATAGATATTGTAAGAATAGATATGACTTGTAATTTGTGGTATTATCAATAAATAATTTGTACATGTATACGTCACGGTTATGGTTATTTATCCTGGGTCTAATTAACTCCACTACCAAATTTCATACAAATCGATTCAATCATTTGTGTACGTGAAGAAAGAACAGAAATTTGGCATTCAGGTAGATGTTATGACGTATGTAGGTATCCGCTAAGGAGTTTTGGAAAAACCACATTTAACTGGGTTAAATAGGGGATGCAAGTTTTACTTCATGCGAACGAAGCCGCGAGCACTTACTAGTTATGCCATATTAGTAATGCCAGATTCGCAAGCTACTAACGAAGCATGCATTTAATTCATATCGTGCTTGTGATATTTAAATTCTCAATATGAAGTCTAGCATGCAGGTATGGGATTTTAGGCATCACTTGCGACGACGCTATGAAATGTCAGTCGTTTCGCACGAATAAGAAATGTAATTGCATCACTCTGTTATAAAGGACACGGTATTATATATTATGAAGATTCGCTGCTATTATTCTGCGAGGTATGCAATTTAGAAAAATACATGTATCAGTGTACTTTTGTTAAAATAAATTTTCATTAAACCACTATATTTTGGGAAGATTTAAATAAAAAGAAAGAAAGAAAACATCTATTGTGATTAGCTGATTCTATGTTCAAGACTTTCAATTCTATACACTCAAATCATACAACTTGCTCATTGCATCTTTGATAAAAAGATGTATGATATCTCGAGAGTAGAAAATAAACTTTTAACTCAATTTGCTAGGAAATGTATCAATTTACGTACATATGTACAATTTCATAAAACTTGTTGTAATGTGTGGTTAATTGTTTTTAACAGCTGAATTACAGTGTATTACCATTTTACGACTCGTGTTTTCAATTTGAAATAATTTAAAACAATAAAAAACATTTTATAGTCCATTTCCAACACTTCCAAATAGCGATTTAAGTGAAAAATCTGTAAAATATTAAACTTAACGCGCTGTAACTAATTTTAATTGGATTTTAAGATTAATTTATTTAAATTTAAACGTGAAAGTGGTAAATTTAACGCCGTATTTTTTAAATTGAGACCACACAGCTGGCTCGAGGCCGATGTTGATTGACGTCTCCATGTTAGTGGTGGGAAATGTCGATAAAAAACAAGTTCTCTTTCATGTATCAATTGTTTCAGTCAGTAAATTATTCAAATAGAGAATATTAATATTATTTTGTGATTGATTTAATATTAATATTATTTTGTGATTGATTATCTGTGACGCTATAAATAATTACTTTTCTTTCTTTCATTGAATTTATGTTACGGTAATAAGTGTACAGGCTAGGGGATGAATCAATGGATTTTCATCACATTGCTGCACATTTGTTGACAAATGAAATGAGACTAAGCATTCCACTGCTACACAATGATAGCTGTTCAAACGACTTTGAAGTCGACACTTTTTCTGTGTTTTTTGTAAATGAGCATACTTTACGAATAAAATATTTTATTCGTAAGCGTTCAGTATTTTATTTGTATGCTCATTATTTTTCATTATATTCCTTGTACTAAAAAAACAAAATAGATAGTTAACAAGCTATTGATGCAGGTCATTACTATCGATAAAAAGTTAGTAAGTTAGCAAGGTCCTTAGTGATCGATAAAACTTTAAGTTGACCTCTCCACATCCCTGAGCCTTTCTTCCAAAATTACAAGCCAACATGTTTCGATGCCACGAGCGTCACTAATTTGGTTTAATGCTTGTATTTATATAATTTTACGTGTAAATTGTAGGCCGGACTGATATATGCGTCAATTTTGCAAATGAAGACCACCTAGCATGATGTTAATGCCGTTTTATTGCGCATTTAAATTAATATACGTGTAATTGCTACTAGGTACACGATAGGGGCTTTCTCTCGGCTTTGGTAGTGTTTAAAAAAATGCCCAAACTAAGAATATATTTCACACATTTTAATGATTTAGGTTTTTTTGATGGACTGTTCCTCTAGAGACAAACGTAAGAAGGAATAAACTAAACTTACTATTTAAATTTCTACCTACCCAAAATCACAGAAAAGGAACTCATTTTTAATCGTAGTATAAAACATCATTGAGCTTGATGTACTTAAAGCATAGGTCTAATAGAACAAGTAGGTATAACGCCTCCAGGCAGCTGTATTGCCGCGCTTTACTTGCTAGTACAATTTGCAGCATCAGATGCAAGATTGTGTGAGAAACAGAGATTGGGCATATACAGGTGGTAGTAGTAGTCATGTCACTTTAGAGTAACATAATAACCATGATTGTAAATATGCACCCTCTATCTCTCTCTCTTGAGTCGTATTTCCTCATGACTGAGGGTCGTGACTCTCCCGCAGAATTAATTTGTTAGGGGAGTTCTCTTGGGCAGATACATCGTGGTGGGCGCCCAGGTAAATATGCAATACCCACTCAAAAATAATTGTCAAAGAGGTCTTTCAAAGTCAACATCGAGCGCAGACACTGAAGCACTCATCAATCTTATTTTCCAACTAACAATGGATTACAACAATATTTTATTAGTAACTACGAATTCCTACGTACCCTGATTTCCTGTCCAGTCATTAACTTCTATTTGATATTCAGATCGAGTAGCCAAATAAAATGGCAATGACAATGCCATCAAAACTCAACCACACGCGTTCTCGAAAACGTATGAGTTAGTTTTTTATATGAGAAGTTCTTAGAAACACAACATGTGGCGGCAGTGAGGCATGGTGTCATTGATTCATAGAACCATGTGTTGATAGTGGAGTCTACAAAAACTATCTTATGGAGGTAGCACAGCATACCGTGGCAAATTGCAGATAGTCTATGTACTATTTTTAGCATTTTTGAGAGTATTTTTATAGCAAACATTTAGTATAGCAAATAAATTAATCTAATACTTAACTATTCAATGATGTTATTATAAAATATATAATCAATTATTATAAGAATTAAAAAAAAAATTGTGTGATAACTTGATTCAAGTTATCACACAAAAATTACTGCAGAGTACCTGAACATGTTTTTTTGCTTAGTACCAATCAGATTATTTTTCTGTTAGTAAATGGTAGTAATGGTACCCTCACTGCAATTCGATTGCTTATGAGCCAAAAAAAGAACAGAAAACCGTTTTATTACATAGTTTGAACTACATTTTAAAGAAATTAATACTTAACGTAATTATTGATTAAAGAAACTATTGATTTAAAACTCTTTGAGTTTGTTTTGGATGGAAATTGAAATGAAAATGAAGCTGAAAAAAATATCAACATAATGGGGCTAACATAGTCGGGTAACAAATTTAGCCCCTATAAAAAAATAGAATCACAGAATACAAAAGCACAACAAGAATAAAAAAAAACAGTCGGTCAGCCACGATGATAACACTTTAGTGTGCGACAGGGTTTACATACAAGCCGACAGACAATGTGTCTCGGCTTGAATATTTAAAGTTTCCTTTTAATATAATCTATTGTTACATGTTAAGCAGCCATTATACATGTTTTATGGCTGCTTTATGACGAAGTGCCGACCACCTAGGAGGCTTTGCAAATTTAATAGTTTGCAACAGTATGATGAGATGTTTTTTTGTTTTTGCTTATAATAGTAATTTTTATTTTCTTCAATTTTATTTTTGGGATTTCTTATAAGCTTAATTGAATTTGATGATATTTAGTTCCTCTATGTATAGTTGCTCATTTCTTATTTTACTTTAAAAATTAGAAACGTCTCAGTATAATCTCACTGGGTTACATTTCACTCGATCACTAAGAATAACGAACCAGCAGGTAATTGTAAATCCATAAACACGATTTGACTTGACTGCATACAGCCCAAAAAAAATGTTTTTTTTTTAATTTTACCCGCTTTAGATATTTGACTGTTGCTATTGTTACGCGGGAAAAACAAACCCTTTCAAATTAAATTCGAGTACCTACAACCTCATTTGAATAACCGTTTCTTGGATAAAAACCTCGTTTGGCGACTTATAAATCTAAACAATGTACCGACTTTGGACTAAAGAATCTTTTCTACTTATCACATAAAAAATCTACGAGACGCATACCAATTACTAGTACATGAGGAGGCAGTGTGAACAGAGCACAGGGATCATGAGAATGAAGTCGGGTTCAGATAATACAATGCTTTAAAAAGTTAAGTTTAGTTTTTGAGGCTTCACTACCAATATTGACACCAATTTCGACCACGCATCCAAGGAGAATAAAGATGTAAAAATCGCTCTCAATAGTATACAGAGCTAATGTAATCAGTAAATTTATGATGATACACAGGTAGTTCATTACTTTAATGAATAACGTAATTTTTTAAAACCACCAAAATAGATTTTAAAAGTCGTAATTAAAATCTTATTGGTTCACTCAAAAAAATAAGATAAGATGTTCTTATCTTATTCTATCTCTCATCTGCCGTCTTATCTTACGCTATCTCTCATCTGCCGTCAACTATTCCGCGGGCATTCTTGGAACGGGCGTGTTTCCCCGTTCAATTGTACAATTGAATGAACGCATTAATTCACATTAGCGATGTGTGATGTGAATGAGTTCGAGTATGCAGTGACATAGTGAAGTAGATCATTTATGAAATAAAGCCCACGGAAAAGTTTGTAACTTATAGTTAACACTGTTGGTAGATACTATTATCTCGCGCTAATGGCGCCCTAACAGAGGATTTCTTTAAAACGGTTTAATCGTGATTTGAATTGGGATTATGAGGTAGCTAACATTTTTATAAGAACTGGAGTATAATAAGACTTACCATTAAAAAAAGGCTAACAAACAATCTGAGATAGAAAAATATGAGGCACTAAAAATGCGTAGGGCGTAACTTTCATTTTACAGAAGTTCAATGTGGGAAAAGGTATGTCTATAAGAGTGTGGCGAACTCTGATGTCGAGAGCTTTAAAACCGCCCGAAAAGCTTCTTACATGGCTTAACGACAGCAACACTGTGACGACCAGCAAGCACCTAATAAATATCGTGTTATTCGACCCACGGCAATTGAAAATTCACTTTGTATATTTGCAGAGGTCTGAACACTAAGTGAACGTACATAATAGAGATCTCTAAAAACATATAGGACTTATGAATGAGTAACAATGATAATTATTTTTCTGTTTACATGAGTACATAACTTCTCTGAATTTCCTTCCGAAAAAACCCAAAAGTTAGTCACAAGCGTTACATCTGGTACATGCATGAGCTGCATCTCTAATTAGTGTTATGATCTTGATAGCAGTTTGCGAGAAATGTGTGTCTTTGTGAGTGAGTAATACAATGTTAGCATACGCATTGTCTCAAATGTGTAAGTGAATATAGTATAAATAAATAAAATTAATTATTATTTCAGGACATATCACACAGCGCCATCTAGAGCCATACTTAGCTTACACTTGTATCATGGGTACTAGATAACATACTATTTATGCATAGAAACGACCAGACTCAAAACAAGTACATAATTACAAATTTTAATATTCATATATGTGTTATGTGAAAATCGAACCCGCACCCCTAGATTAGAAAGCAGAGCTACTACCTACCAACTAAGCTAACAGAGCAGTCAAATAGCAACAGAAGTTTCACGGGTTCTGTGTCACGTATGCCATCATCTTTACGATGATACTATGATGTTTTCATCGGGAATCCCACCATATGGGATGTATAATGGGATTGCTATTTTTTCGCAGAACTGCCATTGTAACTGACTACTGTAAATAAAATTTAGGCCACAAGTAGTAAGTAGATAAAAATAAGTTATTTCGACTAGGGAGTGGTCCACTCTCATAATTGATGATATGTATATAAAGGGAAGAATGAAATAATTGTCAATTTGAGTTTCTTATTTTTCATATATGTACTTATACAAAAATACACATATCAGATAGTTTTGAAAAAAGACTGACATAAATAAAAACTAATGTGAATCTTTTACTGAATCATTGATTTTATTTGCACCAAAACACCACACATCAGCTACAAAAAGTATCGCATATACAATACATTATGTACATCTGTTAGATTTGACCTGCCATGAACTACTATTATGATAGACTGTTATTCCCGCTGTAAAAACATATGGCGAGCATCAATTTGTTAAAATGATCTTTCAAGGAATAGATTTGTTGTTTTCTTGAACTAATTTTCAGTTTGACTCATGCATTTTTGGTATTGGAAAATCCCTGAAAGCTTGGTTCAATAATAATGTCTACAGGCTGCCTATACTATAAATAAAATAACTTTGTATCCATTTGAAATAGTACGATAGCCTTTTTAAGCCCAGTCAGAGGCCTTACGCAGGGTTGAAATACTCTTGACTCTAGGGCCGGTTTCTTTCATACGAACCGCGGATAATCTAATAATCTGCGACACTTATAAAGAGTTAAGTTGTTTTACCTATCCACATAATAAATGATATGTAATTAATCATACGGATTAAAAAAAAGAGGATTTTAAAGTAAATATAAAATTCAACGAAATAAAACCCAATAATTAAAAATCTATACTAATATTATAAAGCTGAAGAGTTTGTTTGTTTGAACGCGCTAATCTCAAGAACTACTGGTCCGAATTAAAAAAATATTTTTGTGCTGAATAGACCATTTATCGAGGAAGGCTTTAGGCTATATAACATCACGCTGCAACTAAAAGAAGCGAAGAAACAATGGAAAATGTGGAAAAAAACGGGGAAAATTATTCATCTTTGAGGGCTTCCGTTTGCTTGCGCTGCAAAAACGGTTCAAGATATCAAAAATATGTATTAAAGAATTATTCCTTTTGAAATGATCTAACAAAATGTCTGTAACAATATATGTCTATCTTATAAGGTTAACTCACTAGAACCGTTTTTATGGTAATAACTATTCCACGCGGACGAAGTCGCGCGCACCAACTAGTGCTTTATAAAACGATAGTACATAATTACTTATTCAGACCTATGTATGACCTAGATAGTCCTAGGTAACAAGTAATTATGAATTGAAAGCACCACCTGCTTGCTATCAAATATCACTGATGATACCTATCGAGTTAAAGCCTAGGTTTCACACAATCAGCTCAAACTATTATGTGGAAACTATATTGAGCTATTTTTAGCTGCTAAGTATTACCTGGAATGTAAAATTGCTGTTATGTAAGGCAATACAATTATTTTATTTGCGTTATTTGAAATGGAAATAATTGCCTGAAATTAATATCATAGCAGAATGCTGAAAAATTTCTGAAAAAATATACAGCACAAGCAACCCAGAATGACCCTGAAAGGGTATTCTGTATGTGCAATTGTACATAAACCTTACGAAAGAAAATCACATAAATATAATGTAAGAAGCTTTTGATCAGGTATAATATATTATGTTATACATCTTCAAAGTCAAAATCAAAGTCATTTATTGATAAGAAATTTCTTGCAAGTCAGATAAAGTTGTAAATGTTGTAAATTTATTATTATTAATCTCTATTAATACCTAGATAAGTAAGTAAATAAACACAAAACTTGATAATCTTTAAATTATATAAGATTTGACACTTTTGTAGTAATTAATTTAATGTCTTGGCACTTAAGCACCAAACCGTAACTTAGATCACTAAGTTAGCATTATGTAAGTGCTCATGAAACCATTAAGTTAGCACAATAAACGTTAAGTTAGTAGAATAATAATTTAAATCTGCAGTTACAGCTATTGTATGCGGTCTACCGTTACTAATGTATGAAATAAATGTATGAATGTAACTTACTGTTGCGTAAGTTAAAAATAAGATACGAAATATTAAGTAACGCAAAATATATATGTACTAGTATATGCATCGAACAGTTATTTCTTATTTTTAATGTCTCTTCTTTATTTTTGTACCAAAATAAAATAAAATATAATTATGTTCACCAACCGTCACACAATTGGTGTTTCCCAATTGTAAATAATCGAGTTTTTGGTCGATTAAAAGTTTTATAGAAACAAAAATGTGCGTCGGCCGGGAATCGAACCCGGATCAACTGCTTGGAAGGCAACTATGCTGACCATTACACCACCGACGCAGCTGATGCGGAAGTTGAAATTACATAAGAATCATCTCAGTTTTATTATGTATGGCCAATTTCGAGCAAACTGATAACGCTTATCAATAAAACAGCTAATGAAATGGAATTAGGAGCAAAAATCAAGTAGATGTAGAGGCCTTTGTCCAAATATAGTTCTTTGATATGTCAATAATGATGATGACGATATTGTACGAGTCGCGGGTTGTTTATGGATGAGGTCTGCACAAGATCGATGCAGCTGGCACATTCAAAGAGTGGGCCTATGCCCAGCAGTGGGATAGAGAAAGCTGTGGATGATGATGATGATGATGAATATAAATTAAATTATTAGCTGTCTTTTACTACATGTTTTATAGATTGTAATTGTATTGAGATAGGCTCACGCTTGACTACTTGCCTGATGTTAAGCGACGTTAACTACGTTCTAGCGCGCTTGCCTAGAAGAAACCGGTTTACATGAATACCGACAAATTATAGTTCTTGTCTCAAATATATTGTTTATTGAACTATTTTTAAATAAAATGTAAAATAAATAGTAAGTCAACTAAAATATAATATAATGTTGTTATTTTAGTATAAAGCCTACCTTTTTGTTTCCGAATCTGTACAAAACAATTGTTCTAATCTGTATAAGTAGGTATAACCTTGAAGTAAAATCGTAGACCTTGTATAATGATTTCAGAGTAATCTTGAAACATCTGAGCAAACATATAAATAGCGTATAAATTCTACATAAATGTAAGTATATGTCTGATTTAGCTTACGTAAGAGTTTCTCAAACTTTAAGTAAGTCTGTACATAAAACTTATGTATGTCAAATATACGTAAATTACATATGTAAAACAGATACAGATATTGTTGTAATGACATGCGTAAAAATTGTGAATTTAAAAAGAGTATTTATTTTTAGAAATTCTATAAATATTTTCGTTTGGAAATTACAACATTTTGGATATCATTTACTTTTGTAGAATTAAATAGGCATACAAATACATTTACGCTTACAAGATACGAAGAATAAAAAAAGTTAAGATAGGTACATAACATTTCAAGATGTCGACCAAGACTTCCTTATTAAAGTTTGAGCATCACTGACTTGCTATATAAAATGAGAGCACGAGTTTTGATTCGTAAGTAACAATTACATCTTTACTAAGAATTTGTTAGCATGTATGTATATTATACAAATATGTATCTGTTTGCTATTTCTTGTACTCCTTTTTGTTTAATCTTCTTATGAGGTACTAGTGGACGCCCGCGGCTTCGCTCGCATTATTTCAAGATAAAAAGTAACCTACGACACTCCTAAGACCTCATACTACCTACATATTAAAAATCACGATGGGTGTGCAGCCGTTTTTGAGTGATGAGCGTTTAAAAAACAGACAAAAAGTTAGCAGAGGAACAGGTAGGAAATCTGACTGGACGGTTTTCAGGTAGGCAAACCGACAAAATTAAAACCGATTTAAATATACTTAAACATCTATCTATTAGATAGTAAGTTACATATAAAACAAAATGTAAAATACTCCCAATAAATTAATATTATTATTTGATTATTTTCTTACACCTGTTCCTGAGACCCCTTTCGCCGTGGTTCCGTATGGGTGGTTTTCGTGTGAAATTAGGGTTCCCTGAGGAAATTACAGCGGAAGTAGGGAATTATATGAATAATCTTGAGACGAAGGGGACACTAAAATAATGTTTATGGAGGCACCATCGCTATTATGTCACAATTATGGCTTTCTTGGTATTTTTATGGTTGGAAGGATTGTACACTTTCACACTGAAATGGAATATAGATAACTATGTACTTGGCAAAGCGTTTGATTTCTCGTTTGATCATATAATCCCGCGATCATAGTAAGTTTCCAAAACCGTACTTACCACATAAAAATATTAGTAGACACTGATGTAGATACTGTACAAGTTTTATGAAAACTAATATTAACAGTCAGTTTAAAAAATATAGTAGACTTAAAAATAATATGTTTTACTCAGTGTTAAAATTCTTCATAGCTGTAACTTTATGACTGAACCTGTATTAGACAATTCTTATTTTTTATTTGAAACATCTGTTTTGACCTACAGCTGTTATTTAGGCAAAGAGAAGAACGATTGCTTAAAAAAAATCTATAAAGAGAAAGGCCTAATAAATAAATGAAATTATTTTATGGTATGTCCGTAACTTATAAAATTAAGAAAGTATACTTTTCTACCAAAATAAAAAGTAATTGTAAAACTAAGGATATAAAAAATACAAAAGCAAAAAGGAGACAAGCTTTCTAATTTTATTACCTAGCTATTTGAAACTATATGGACATAATAGGTCTTCTAAATTGATATTAAAACATACATAATATAACTTTATATTTATCATCGGGTATGTGAAAAGTGTGAAATTATATGTTATTTTCTTTCTATCGCATGAGACTGGCCACTTATTTCTTTTATTATACGTGAGTTAGGTTTGTGTTCAACTTCAATACGCCTGATGTTTATCTTTGCTGCTGCCTAGCGTGTAACACATTACTTTTATTAAAAAAAAAAGTTTTTTCTTATATCTTCTATGTGAAGTTTTTTAACCCCCTTCAGCTTTAGTACATGTATAGATAGATATACCTACCAATACTGCGATACCTACATAATTATTAGTACTCCACATTATAGAAGGCTCACTTACACAACAATCGTTTAAAAAAAAACAAAACACATAAAGTCGAGTTAACCTATTGTTCAACTTCCGGTTGTTAAAATGGTTAAACAGCGTTTTGCATCATCTGCGAGTAACGATTAGAACCCGTTAGGTTTGCTTGAGGGTTATTGTTTTTAAATGATTTAACGCTAGTTTTATTTAAAGTGAACATGACGAGAAATTACTGTTGGTTTAGGAAGTTACGCAACGCCTCGTAATTGTAATCTCATAGGTATTATGCGCTCACTGACTGCGATCTAATGCGTTAAATTGGTGAGTACCAAAATATCACACAGTTTTTCTAAGATTTACTTTTTCTATGAGGATGGCTACTCCGAATTGGGTAAAAGAAATTGAAATAGCTATTTCTATTCCTACTCGTTTAATAAATTAAGTGTTACGTGGTTAAAGAGAGTTGTGTCTAAACTGTATCCATTATATTAATATACTTACTTATCTATATCTATTTTCGAAAATGTTTTGGTATTATTTTGAACCGATTTCCCGAAGAAAATTAATTCATTAATTAGATCATTAAGCTTTCCAAAAAGCGGCTATACATATATAAAATCTTCGTAAAATTTATTTTCCAAACTAAGACACAAAACTACCTGATCTGATCACATTTATGCCTAACGCATGAATACATCTATCTCTGCGTTTGCAATCTAATCTTCTATTAATCTATTCCTTCACATATCAAGGCTTATTCTAGTTTATACAACAAAGTTAGTCATGTATGTACCTATATACATGGAGAAATTTCTTTTAGTCTATTCTTTCATACATCAAGGCCTATTTTAGTTCAATAAAACAGCATCATTTGTCCCCAAATCCCTAAAAGTTTATCACACACGTTATCACGGGCCGTCAGAAGGCCGGCGTCAGATCCCCGATATAGAGAGAATGTTAAAAGGCCACTTCGATAAGCCTCTAGTCCGTTAGGGAGGTTTTTTGACGGATTTAGGGTGGATTTGTACAGGGATACTAGAAAATTAAAATAAAATATATATTTCAGGACGCAGCGCCATCACACACACTGAGGGATGAACTTTTAAAAAACTCAAAATGTATTTGCCGAAGGGACTATAACAATTGTTTGAAAACGATTTAGTGGGTTGTGGGCAATTAAAGGATACCTAAACACTCCACTAAGTTAGAGATTTTGCAATGTGAATATAATTTAATGGTAAATTGCAGATTTCATCGTTTTCAAAAACTAAATAGTAATTTGCATTAGTGTAGTAGGTATTGCTGTTTTTGGTACAAAATTCGTAAGTGCTTTCTTTTGCTAACCAAAATCTACCCTCATATGATCAATAGTTACCACTTACCCAGTACAATATAGGGTTAGTGATAACTACGTGACAAAATGTGAGTTGATCCTTGAGGTTTATGTTATGGAGACATCAGAAAACTGGTGTTGGTGGTTTTTGTTCGATAGACACACTGGTGTTTGAGTGTTTGCGTTTTGGCGGCTTCAGAGTTCTTTGATTTGGAGCACGTATGAATCTTAGCAAATATACGCCATACAAATAGGTATGATACTTCTGTTACGGATATTATTTCATTCGAATATTGTAATTTCCACAAGGTCAGGAAAATTTGTTAATACCATTTCTAATGTAACATCAATACAAAATAAGGGGTTTTCAAACCTAGAGTTATTACTTAGGTATCTTCTACGCAAGCGCGTTACACCCTATGCCGCAGCAATGCTTAACATCAGGCAGACTGTAGTCAACCGTAAACCTATCCCACGTGTACCTGGGTACCTATACAACGATATAATTTTACTACTTATTTGCATATGGTACCATTCTTAGTGTACAAAACAATTTTTTTTTTACAAAATGAAATATAGTAAGTACCTACTACTCTATTTATACCTGCACATCTTTCTTTCAAAACAGTTTTCAATGCAATTTAAAACATCTGCTCAGGTGTAAAATTGCAACATTGCAATTTCGTATCCATAAAATGATCCTGTCGTAAAGGCCAGCCGTCAACATCAAAGCGACCGCCTATAATAAAATTCTAATAGTTTTTAACACAGTTTCTGTGATTACCATCTCCTGTACCATTTTATCACACCAGTTACATTAGTATTATAAGAGTAAAAGGTAATTCATTACTTAATTCTTACCTAAATCTCTTATCCCTTTTAAATACTTTTTACAGTGTCCAAGTCAAGAGTGAAGCGGTTTATGCTAGACAAGACCGGTATCGTAGATTGCAACTTTGATTAACATCAACCAAATTGTATTCAAGCTATTTTAATGTCTATTTTTCCTAATTGACGAAAAGAAATAAGTTGAGTTTATAAAAATATATTTTTAAGTCTTAGTTTTTTTTTACATTAGATAGGCTCACGCTTGACTACAACTTGCCTGATGTTAAGCAACGTTGTAATCTACTAACGCCACAGAATACAGGAACTAGCGCGCAGTAAACCATTTCTACTAGGTTAGGTACTAGTAAAACATATCCAGTAATCAAAGTCTGAGAATGTAGTTCTGGTAGCAGCTAGAAAGGCCTCCAACTTGACCTTGTGAACCCTTACAGGCAGATCTATCACAATCATGCGACATATCATTGATAGACTGTTTTATGAACTACCTCAGCAAACAGCGCTATGCGATGCTATGCCGAGTTCATCGTTTAGGATAAATACATACATTACAATAAGAATATAGCCACAGTACAAAAAGTAGTATTTACAAGCTAGATTTTTTCGTTTATTGTACGGACGGCAAAGCTTTGGAACACTTTACCAGAAGTTTAAAATCTAGGGGTCTTAAAATCTAGAGCTAATAGGTATTTTCTCGGTAATCGTGATACACCCTAGGCTGCAGTAATGCTTAACGCAGATGTGTTCTGTGACATCAGGCAGGCTGTAGCACACAATACATGAGCTGTAATCGTAACGTAAACTTATTCCACATAAAAAAAGTTAGTAATCAGCTAGTGATTTATGTTTTTTGTTAAGTACATATGTATGTTTATATATTTTGGTGTGCAACAAAGTTATATTGAATTGAATTACCTATGTATAATTTTACCTACAAAATGTAGTAAGTAATAGTAAAGTAGTAGTAAGTAGTAGTTTAATACGGCATGACTGCCTCATAACTAAGCAATATGCATTAGAAAATACGTGTAAAAAAATAGGACACCTGTTCTTTCATAAAATACTAGCAATCGTAGTATTGAATAGAGATAGCAATATTAATACTCAGCCATTCTTATCAGCTAATGGATTCATAGAAACACTTGTATTGTCACTTGTAGGAGGCCTGAGAGTTCTCACCCGTGAATTTGGATACTGATAGTAACTTTGCATATGTATAGATATTTTCATGATAATATATTTATTTACTGTATTTAAGTGAACTGAAATCAAAATTTTCATTTGGGAAGTAAACGCATTTTTTATTTTTATTTAATAGTAGTTTAGTACTTTTTCCTTTCTAAATATTATGTTCAATACCTTCAATACTACTACAAACTATCACTTAACTATCCCTATATATTTATATATCTTCGCTTCACGAGATACATCTGTGATTAGAGGTCAAGGTTCCATACGTTTTGTACTGGCTAGAGAGCTCTAATCTGTTTATTTGCACGAATCTAGCGGAGGGTTCCGCACATCCAACCTTGGAGGTAGTCAAGGTGAGATCTTAAAATGACCTAGACCTAGTGTTTGTCAGTTTGGCAAGTCGGACGTCCGGGGTCCGAGGCTGGAGTCCGGTTTATGTATGATTCATATGACGATTGTCGAAAATTAAATAAACACCTATCATGTCTTACGTAAAGTCGCTCTGAGTTTAGATGTGATTTTTCTTTCTGTGTAATCGTTTGAACTGTCTGCTTTTAGATGGAGATTCTAGATGGCGCTGTGTGCAATGTCCCGGGATATATATATTTTTTTAGCCGTTTGTTGGATTGCTATATTATAGGTAGGTTTGTAATTAAATTAAATTAAATTAAATTAAATTAAATTAAATTAAATTACAGTAACATTAGTCTTAAAGATGATTAATTCTAGCTTAAGTTTACTTAGTTTAAGTTTTTATTCTATTATTAGTATATAGTTTTTTAAATTAGTTTTTAACAAAATGTTAGTTTTTATGAATTGGTAAAAGGTTGTTGAGTTTACTTAAACTAGAATTATTAATAAATTAAAAAAGGTAAATAGACAAGACGACTGCTGGTTCACTTGACCACTAAACAAAAATACCACCTTGATCGTTCCAAGGTTCCCCCCGGGTCCCCAAATCGCAAACAATGTCAACAGTCAATGATAGCAGGAACCAGCATCTTGAGGCGTGGAGTGCTTTCTTCGAGGCGAGGTCGAGAGGTAGTTACAGCAGACCGTGTCAACTGGCAGCACTCGGAGTAAGCAGCCAGATCCTGCCGCCCTGCTTCTCGATCTTGCTGGAGTACGCGTGTGCGCAAGATGGTGACCTAAATCTATACATATCTATACATAATAATAAAGCTGAAGAGAGTCAAAAAAATGTTTGGGTTTACTTTAAATGCATAAAAGAACAGTTTCATCCGTTTTTAGATTTTTTATCTGTGTATTTAATCGCTCATAACGCAAAAACGGCTCATAATTTTTGGTATAAAGGAAGTATAAGAAACTTAGAATTTACTACACTTAAAAGTGTCATAAGCTATTTTTTATTCCGAAATAACGCGAGCGAAGCCACGAAAGTTCTCTAGTGTATAATAAAGCTAAACATGGTCAAAATCTGTACATAAAAGATAGAGATCATTCATGGTTCAGATGATTATATTATTAAGAATGCAAATTGAAGTAAACATAGAGATATCATCATTTTATGACGATGTCATGATTCTGCCTAGACTGTAGACGTAACTTAAATCAATAAGAAAGCTAATAAACGATCAATTAAAAGAAAAGTAGAAGGAAACGGAGACAGACCGCATGCTTGCAACCATCCATCCGACTAGAGTAATGTGAAAACAAGCCTTTGAAGAAAATACTAAACTTGCTTGGTGACTACAAGAAAGTCTAACATAGTAATAACAGGCTTTGGAAGACACATTAGTTTGTATGTTTGTTTCGGTGTTGTATATTGATACTATTTATGTTAAAGTGTGTTCCGCCACAGGCTACAGCGTCGCTTGTGCGAGCGTCGTTTCAGATGGCCAAGTACTCAAATGCCCTAACTAATCTGTGTACAAAATTGTGACATAAGTGGACTAACAATTGCATACGAGGTTGTGATCTTAATTTGTTTTAAGCTTTAGCAGTTTCGATTACTATGGATAGTATACTTGTGTAACTTATTAGCTCAATATACTTTTACTATAACATGTAATTTACATGCACAAGTGCATATTATTAATTTAACTAAGTTATAATTTTAACGTGCAAATGCAATATTTATTTTACTTGTACTTTAAGTAAGCCTTGATGATTTAACGGTATTCCCACTGCCTTGACCCTTACTTACTGCCTAAGCCGGAAGTGCATTTCTTGCCACTTAGTCCTACTAGTTACTTAGTTAACTTGATGTTATGTATTCTACAAGAAGCAGAAGGTACAGCTGTATTCGCTTGGTTTGGTAAGGCACGGCGCATCAGGAGGCTTAGCATCGCTGTCTCAGCAATATTGATAGAACTAATATCTCTTTGCACATTATATGTAGGTACTATCCAGCTGAAATGGAAATGCGTAACATTTTCCGTGTCACCACTTGTGTAACAATAAATGCTATTGGAAATGAAAATGCATTAGTTTGAATTTTTAAGTAATTTGAAGAAATGAACAAAATGTGCCAATGTGATGATGAGTTGAGTTGCTTACGCAATTGCTAGAATAATAAAATATGGACATTCAACATATTATTCAGCAGATTATTGGCCCTTACACAAAAGACAAACTAAAATTTATTAAACACCTAACAAAATGGCATTATGAAGTCAATTGCATGATACAGAGATTTCATTTAGTTCAAGCACTCAAGACGATTTCTTATTGGATTCAGTTGTCCGAGTAGGTAGGTATATATATAACTTCATAATCGATTTAATTGGCTGGTGGATCATTTCAGAAGATTACTTATTATACGTTATCAAAAATCGAATCATCAGTACTACACTAGTGTCAGTGCTAAAGGCTCTAGTCTAGCTTACAACCAGTTCCTTTAGGCACGCTCCAGCCGCCATTAGCAATGTAGCACGGAGTAAGAATGCTGTTGTCTTACAGATAGATAATAAACTAAAGATAGATAACTAATTAGGATAAAAGCGGTACTAATTTGTGACCGGTTCGAGCTTAAGTTATCTAGGTGAATCTAAACTAAACAGCTTTAATAGCCAGAAGTAAATTAGTCGATTTTAAAAATAGTCTTGTAAATAAAGATATGATAATAATTAATACTAGCACAGGTATTAGAAGAAATATAAACTATCTATTACCGCACAGCTAATGATGACTAATAAATTATTTGTTCAATGGAAATGTTTATGTCTATTGAAACAATATCTAATAGTTGTACTCTGTATTCTGCGCTAATACTAATAGTAAGAATGCAAATAAAATATTCCATATTCAAATACAGACTTTCCTCAACAATGGAAGTTTTTGATGCAAGCTTATCTTCAATCCGATTAAAAGTTAAGTCGTGATCCAGTAATGCAACAACGTACTTTCCAATCGAATTTATAAAACAGGTCTACAGTAAATAGCTACTGATACGATAGTAATTGATTGAGTGAGAAAGCAAAAAACAAACAGAGAATGTACTTAATTGTATAGTAGAAAAAGTATGTTAAAGTTAAAACATATCAAAAAAATTAAATCTACAATAACTGATAACTAAAATTTGGTCCTTGTTACCCTTGCTTGAAAACAATATTATGAAATAACTGCAAATGAGATATATGCAAAATTTAATGCAAATATTTATGAGGTAAGTAGGTATTTCCTGGAGTTATATTTGTATGTGCTACATTACCTTTCATAGGAATACCATTACTTAAAAAGGAAAACAAACAAATCAACAAACGAAACTAATTAGACTAATGATCACAAAAACATGGTCTTTGAGGATGACTTTAATTAAAACGGTAAAATAGCTCACTTACGTCTCAAAACAACCACGATAGACATTCAAAGAGCTGTTTCCTTAAATCTAAATCATAATGGAGAACGCCAAACAATTCCTTCCGAATTCCATTGCATTCATATTAATACAATAGCATTGATAAGTCCCATACATGCTATTAAACCCCCTAGCTTATTAAGCTACGAAACATTAAGAACCTTAACATCCTATATTTAGAGAACAAAATCGAATGTTAAAAGAGGAATACATTTAAAAGAACATAATAGGCATGCATTCTTTGCATGACCAAAGGTTGTTTTGACGGAATTTGAACCCTATTTCTCTGGAATTGGTGCAACTATTGCATACTGATTAAAATGTAGAAAGAGTCATCCATCAGCTATTTGGAAATTGTGAAATTTTAGTGTCTAGTAGGGCAGTGATAAAGCCATATAACAATAAGATGGAATCAAGTTTTATAAAAAATGTTAGAAAAAAAACAGAAATGAAGGGCATTGAAAAGTAGTTCAATTTGTTGTTCTTATAACCATCAACATAATTGAAGGTCAATATAACTGGACTAAAGGCCCAAAAAGCTCCATTTCTTTTACTTTGTCGGTAAAAAATTGGTCACAGTAATTTTAGGTTATTGACGTGACACAGTTAAATTGAATTCAAATTATTAGAGCCATGGTGTAAATCAATTGCATCAAGAGAAAGTCATAGATTCGACACCATAATATAAATAACGAATATTATGATGGATTTGAATACAAATTGTATATTATTACTTCCTGCTCTGATATTTCTATACGAAATAGCTGTTACTGTTTTTATGACTTCATTAAGTAACTATAATTCGAATAAAGTTTTATAATGTGTTTTAGAACAAATAACACGGTGTGTGACAAATAAGTGAACCATGATCTTTAAATATATTAAAATTAGTCATCCGCTAGGAGAGAATAAGTAATTTGAAACAGGAAAATTACCAAGAAAACGTATATTAAGCCAGTGAACTAATGAATCAGAATTTAATGTTATCACTTAGTTTTCCTTGACAAATGATGATAATGTAACTAGGTATATTAAAAGCTGGTTTTCTTACATTTAAAAGAAAATTGCAGTTGAACGGCCGTTGATCATTTTACCTTAAAATGTTTTACAATCTATATACAGCAAAGAAGACTCAATACCAAATGAATATCACGTTAATAATTCTTAGAAGCGTTATCTAACACCATTAACAGGTCAAAAAATTCTAAACTTAATGTAAATAAGATGAATCAGTCGTCATAAGAATCCACTTAAAGTTTGTAATGCATGTCGTGGCCACGCACGCACACATCTCACGTAGTTAAGATAATTAAGGTTATGACAAACGAAACTAATGTGCATCCAGCAAAAGCTCTAGCGTAGGGTATTTTTTCATTCATATAAATGACAAATACATATGTCCGACTTTACTAACACAGATAAGGATCCGAATGGAATTGGTAAGAAAGAAATGTAGACTGTAAGAGGATGTAGTATAGTTGAAAATCGAAGGGAGGCGGTTGATAATCTCGCTTTGAAGTAGTGTAAACATAGACGCCGGCGCAGCCGCTATTCAGTCAGGCTGCGAGCAGTGTTGTGAGCGGACAGCTATTGAACAGCACGCGCCCGGCGCTCGCGCACGCGCATCGATCTTAACACGAAATTCGATAACTTTTTTTCGGGTGTCACACAAGGGTGCTTTTTAGGACCAGTGATTTACATAATGGTCGGTTCACTTTGAGCGTTAAATTATCAAGTGGCACGTGTTTGAGTGCATTGTTAGTGGTCCATGTGTGCAGATGCCGACTCGTATGGTGAGTTGATTTTGTTACGTGAATGAGACCATTGTTTAGCGGAGGTCTTTTCATTTTATTTTCGATCGCATCGTCAGCAGTGAGCTCTCTCGTCCACTTGTTTATTTTCAAGTTTATCAAAGTTCTAATTTAAGTGCAGCTAGTTGTAAACTGTGTTGATGTTGAGTCATAAAGTTTTTACGGTTTTTAGCTTGAAATGTAAATTTTATCGTCGGCGATAGTCAATGTTTATCGGTAGGCTGCGCACTTGAACTTCTACTGAGGTTCTACTTGTAGTTACGTTACGTTATCGGTTTGCTGAGAATGTGAAAACAGAGATAACGTCTGTTTGCTGATTCATTTGAAATATCCGTAGGAAGTAAAAGTGATCGGTCTTCATCGTGGGAATTTCTGTTATCTTCGCTTCTTATTTGTGTTGGAACCGTTAAATTCTTGATTGTCTCGTCGATTGTCGGGATTGGCTATTACATTGATAACGTCAACGCGAAGATTTTGATTACTGTTTATTAATGGAAACGTTAACGATTCTGAACTTAATGGAGCTATGAATAGCTTGTAAATATCGAGAAGTTTTATGTGCAAGTTGTTAAAGGTCGATGCGGTCTGCAATTTAGTTAAGCTCCTTACGGCGCAAAGCTGTATGATCCTGTGTAACAGATGTCTCGCGAGGATTATTTTTATTGCCTTATAGATGCTCTGTGCAATTTAGTAGCGAGATTGCTTGTAGCGTTTTATGTTTTATTCAATTTAATTTATTTGCATTACTTTGACGATTTGTGAAAACCGCAATATAACATTGTATGACAAAAAAATACAGCACCTATTCTGCACGCTATAAAAGCGAATTTTTAATACATTTAAATAATAATATCGATCTCCATTTTTATTTTAATGCAAAACGTACATTTCCATCTCGTAGAAAGTTACTGAGTAAAAATAAATATATCAATTTCCATTATTTTTCACTTTTACATTACAAGTGAGAGTGAGCAATACATTTCTTTCTGCAGATACAATAATTTGGCTCATATATTTCTAGAGTAGTGTTTGAAAACGCCTTGATGTTTCCAAGAAGGAATTTGGCTCGAAACGAGCGAAGACGTGGGTTTTACCGAGATACTCACGTTTTTTGTTCAAATAATATATTTCTTGAAATTAGGGATTATCTCTCTCGTCTGTGAGAAAGCTTTGAGGCAGCCCAGTTTGTTTATATTTCATTTTTTTCCATCCGTAAAAAAGACTTAATGGTTTAAAATAACTAATAACATGTGTTAGAAACAAAACAACTTTGATGTACCTAATAAGCATTTTTTTCGTAACTGTCAAGTACGAGATATTTTATTTAAAAAACTTTAGCTGTATCCGTTATACTAAAGTAAAAGAAAGTGATATAAATTTACCGCAATATTTAATCTTGATGAAAAAGAAGAAAGCAACGACAATAATAGAAGAAATATAATTTATTCATAAATTGCATAATCGTATGTATCATAAATATTTACATGTATTGCAATAAAAATTTATTAAAATAGTAAAAGTGTGTACAACACACAATAAATATTTATGAATGCATTGAGGATATTGGGATAAACGAAACTTTAAATGCAAAGTGCTCATATAAAATTATGTTCGCTCTAGTAATTTTATGTTGTGCATAAAACATCTAGATAATAGAGTGTATGGAGGAATGTGTGTAGTGTAGGTGTAATGACATACTAGTGCTGCCCTGTGGCATTGCTCGTGCCCAAAACTATTACAAAATCTATGTCCGTTTTTTATAAACTTAGGTGCTCTGTCTGTATCTCTATCTGGCTCTGTATGGTAAAACAAGATAAGAAAATATTGTTAGTTATACCTATGTTGAATGCTGTTGAATGATATATACGATTTTAGTTTTTTTTTTTTAACTTGGTTCAAAAAACAAAACAAAACGGTTTGTTTATACTTGACTTTCTTGATAAATACAATGTAATCTTATCTACGCAAATTGCGAAGTATTTGAAGTATTTGCAAATTACTTAAATTAATTTTATCAACACGTTTGAAAGTACTTCTGTTTAATCTGAGAGATTACATTTATATCTTTTTATCAGCAATCATTAGAATAATTACCTACTACGGATAATTAAATTACATACATAATTTGTATTTTCATTTGGTTAATATTTTTTTTATTATTCTATCATTTTTAAAGTAAAACATACACACGGGCGATAAAAATCTTGTTAATTGTTTTATTGCATAAAGTGATGTTATATCATCATACAATTTTGAAGATTTGTACGTAGTTTTGAAACAAATGTAACTCTTCTTCAAATGGCTTACTACTTCTTATCAATACAATAAGTGTAGCAAAAATTGAATAAGAATTTTTGTTATGACTCGTCAAATTTTCATCTGTTACCAATCAAAACCAATATTATTTGCTCAGAGCACCAACGGCACCAAAAATACTTTTAAAAACTCCGTTACTAATTAAAATTGCATACAATTTGCGGAGCATCGTAAGTAAAATTTATATCAAATTAGATATGCAATCGAAATCTTACACCGTCTGAGTTACAAGTTGAGTTATTCAAGTAAGGCTCCTTATATTACATGTATCTTTGATTTCTACACAATCTTGTCAATAAATAACATGCTTACTATTTACTGTGAAGGTATAAAGGAGCTTTGTCTGAACAATATTCATGGTCTTGTTACAGAGAAAATAGGGAAAAGTTGCAGTATGGGTTAGTGCTAATTTTTATCATTTTTTTTATTTGTATGTATAAATGTTTGTAATGAATATAAATAATAAACTAACTTTTATTTTTGGGTGGCTTCCGAACCTACGAGCAAGGAAGTAGACAAATAAACAATACAAACATACCAAATATTTATAAAAAGAAACTTGTATCGATTGGCTAATCAAATTGGTATGCACATACTTATATTCTAGTGCTTTAATTCTAAACTCTAAGCTATCTAGAAAACACAAGAGCCATCCTTCTGCAATTACTGTGTACAATACTACCTACAACGATAGCTGCTACTTTACAAAATGACATTACTAATGCAACAGTGACTACAAAATGTCACAGATGAGGCAACAGTCAGTAGGAACTGTGTGCATTTTGCAAACCCTTTACCAGAGTAGGTTACGCAAAATGGCAAATTTGCATTACAATTTCAAAATGTCTCTGTATGCTTTGGCCTGGAAAGCCAAGTAATTAGGTAAATTAGTGAGAGAATATAACTGTCGGTAAAGTACTAAGTAGGTAAGTAGGCAGGAGGGTTATATTTTATGCAGTAGGGTTAAAATGTGCATAATTGTGTTGGTAAATTTATAGTTAAAAGTGAAATAAAGCTAGATTGTTTAACGCACAGTCCCGCAAGAAAATTTACTTACAGTTTATAGTAAAATTATTAAAAATAAAAAAACACTTGATATTTAAATTGATTATAAAGATACCTTCTATCTGACTTAACGTTAACTTTATGTTTTTTGAGCTAAAATTTGAGCTATGACTTGCCACATATGTTTTCTTTGTGTAATGTCTTTATAAAACTAATCATGCTGCATATTGCACCTAAAACTGTAGATCATAATTACGAGAGCAGGTGGCTATTTTCATGCATATGGATTTCCTTCAACTTTATGAGCTACCTACACCTTCCGACACAGCCTCTTTAGAGCGACTCTTAGATATCAAGACCAACCACTTTTGTATTACAACTTTAATACTTTAAAGTACATATTTCATAATCATAATGTCAATATAATCGAATAAGACCAAGTACTGCAAACGCCTTGGCTGTTTAACACTAAATCAGCCCTAGAAGTATCATAATCATGACATTCATACAAACCTCTAGCTAGGATAATACTTTTTGTGAATTTGTAAAATATTCAGAAAAGAAAATCTAGAACATTAATTTATTCCTGCATGTCCACTGTCCACCACAAACAAATTGCTATACTTTACAGATTTTCTTATCCAAACTCTCTCTAGCTGGTTAATTTTAATTTCCATTCTCAATGTCACTTCACCCAACAACGAAGAAAATTCATGAAAAGCAATTGTTAATATTTTACGCACATTTGTGATTGTTTTCAAATAGCTAATCGTGTTTTAAAACACTCGCAGTAACCACGGCAATATATTCTCTAAGTATAAGTACTAGGTAACCGTAAATATTCGACGGAAAAATAGCGTGAGTAAAAATGGTGTGTTATCGTATATTCGAAATTATACCTATACCTTACTAACAAGGCTATGCTATCTATACCTATATGTAGATGTGTTATGAGTATCTACAAGTGCTTAGGAAACTACTAACTTATTTTTTATTTTTATTTTACTGGTTCATATCAGTATGATCATGATATATGTGCACAATGGATAGCAGCACGCTTGCCTTTTCTATCTGTAACAACAAATATAATAAGATTAGGATATCAATATATAGTGTTATTGGTTTATGCTTATAATAACTTGCCATTAAAGAGTACGTACATATATGTTAGGAC
Organism: Macaria notata; assembly: GCA_927399415.1. NCBI lineage: Eukaryota > Metazoa > Arthropoda > Insecta > Lepidoptera > Geometridae > Macaria > Macaria notata. The sequence goes on from OV656742.1 coordinate 1,135,437, forward strand.
TCGATGTAAGTAATTTCATCACAACAGTGAGCTTCAAACTACAACACGATTACTTAGCGAGTATATAATTTGAAAAAACTTATTTATATCCACGTACAGCTTCGCATAAATAACTCACATGTACTAAATAACAAAAACTTGTCCCAGAAACCATAATAAACTGCTAATTAGGTATAGCAACCTATACCGATACGAAATGAAAAATTAGAAGTTTTCCGCAGTTGTAGAGAAAGCTCCGTAGAACAAACTGTGACATAACTCTACAGTGTTACAATGTGCAGTTATGTTTTTGGAGACTGCTGGACTATTTCGTAAAGGTTTGTGAGAAAAAAAAAACTACTGACCTTTTGTTAAGGAATTTTAGTGGGATAGGTTTGAGTTTAACTGAAGCCCGCCTGATGTTAAGCATTGCTGCAGCTTAGGACGTAACACGCTATAGCAGCAGCTTCTGTCAAGCCTGACTTACTTGCTGATATAGTTGAAATTTTTACTATTTTAATTTAAAAATGGCGATGCAATATGTTATGCTTAAAATAGTAGTGTCCATTTTATTGTGTGAGTCAAATATAATGATCATGCTACATATTGTATTAAGAGCGACATGAACATTTTAAAAACATTTTCGATTATTAAATTAGTTTTATATTATTTGTTTAGTAATAATACAACTTATGCGTTTATTTTAAATTTTGAAAAAAAAAAATGAAGTTAAGTTGTACGCTGACATGAAAGAAAGCAACCTTTTACAAAATGTCCATCGTCTCTCCATTATAAAATGAAGTTGTAACTAGGAATACAGTTATACAAACCAACCAGTTAAATATTGTTACCGACGCATCACTGTTGGCTCACTTCGTTAATTTTTCTAAACATTTTAAAAGTTACTACGATATGTTAAAATTTAACGGAACTATTTTCCGTTTATGGCTCTTTCCATTAGCTTTTCTATTTTAAGACTCTTTTGACAGACTGTCAAATGTGACAAATATTTAAACATTTTCTGGACTTATTTTATAAGCAGGTACAGGTACAGGTTTTGTACTTGATTTATTATGAAACAAATTACAAATGTTTAATAAATAATGAATTAAGATTATTAAGAAGAAGTGATTAGGTAATAATGAATAACTTTGAGTTAGTAAGTACATATGTACATACATTTACAGTAACTTATTGCTAATTCTTTGTTAGTGGATGAATATGTAAGCTTTCGCTTTGTTTTAATTACACATAGACAACAATTTAGTAGACATACTAGCTATCAGGTGTTGGAAAAGCGAAAGTTTGAACGATTGTAACTCTTTCATTTCTGTTGAGATTGACAGAAAAGTGTGTCATAGATATTAGTATCTCATAGAAAACATCGGCAATATACAGTTTTAGCAGAAGGAAGCGTCAAAGTATTACAAAATCATATTATGATTAAAACATAAATAATTGTACGGCACACAATATAAGCCTTAAACTAGCTTAAATTTAGCTTAACTGTAAAAAAATGTTGAAACCTCAAGTAACCTAAAAACGAACCACAAATGGTCATCAATCACAGTTTGACAGTTCACTGATGATATCGGTGTAATGATACCCGAGGTGTGAGAGGCGCCTTAATTAGTTTTTTGGTGTTATTGAATATTAGCTGCTTCATGATGAAGACTGGAGAATGGTGAGACTTCACATTATGTGCTTAGAAAGTCAGTGTTAAAATATTTTATATTGGCAAAACTGTATTTAAGTCAAATTGTTGTCAATCCCATTTAAGAGACACTATGGTATGGCACTGGGTCTCAAACTGGCTGTACTTATACCACAGACTTACTACTTTATTTCTATGACTTGTACACTACCAGTGTACACATGTACAGACATGATCCGCTTTTGAACTCAGTTACGACTGCAATGGAGTAGCTTTAGGTGTCTTCCCACTGAAATGCTTGACTCAGACTTTATCAGTTAAATTTGCAAAACATACCTACTTCTGAATTTTTAATACCTATAGCATCGTTTAACATGAACCAAGTTGTATTCTGGTTTACCTTTGTTCTATTTGTATCAAAATACACAAGAAACTAGACTCAAAACAGTAATCGTACCTCAAAGAACTAAGCGAAGAACAGAGATAGTAAGAGACAGCAATTATCCAATTTGATGTAAACTGTAAAATGCCAGAGAGCGGTAATCAATGACTAACGCTTTCAATTTGTGCCAATCAAGGTTTCCATTGATGTGATGCAATCCAGTGAAGTTGGGATATCCCGAGACAGTGTGAGTAAGCAAGGATACGGGATTTGTCAGTGAAAGTACTCAAGTAACAATTCACTATTGCGTTTTACAAATTAGATTTTTAGCTGTATTTTTGAGCTAGACCGGTCTTGTTTAAAAGTTAGTTCAGAAAAAATGTAACTAGTTCAAATAATTTTCAAAGATGTTTTAGCTGTTGTTATATCAACAGATTATATAAATTATTATGTAGATTATATTATGTATCGTATTATTAAAAAAGTATACGTAATTATGTAAGACTGTTGAGGTTTGTTCCTTCTTCTCGCCGCAAAGTAACACATAATGAACAACATCGTGAATTATAGCATGTATATTGTATAGGGTCACACGACGTGTGAAAAGGCTATTTTCTTGTTTGTCCGACACAATGTGGCCGAAACTTCGGGAATCCATATGCAATGAAATTTGGTTAATCGTGTTCGAAAGAGCATAAAAAAACTGTAATTGTAAGATAGATTCACCAACAATGGCCTACGTATAGTACAGTGTCGTCATCTCGGTACCTCTGGTTCCAGTCCTATCTCTTCTAATCTACAAGGGATTACATACGAATAGCTTTTAAATAGCAAACGATGTCTAGAAACGTAAACTTTTATTGTCAAACGTTAAGTTAACGATTGTCTCGTTGTTTTCTACTAAACAAGTAAACACTGACGTAAAAGGAAGTCAGGAATTGCCAATTGTAATTGGTAAGCAGTAAAAGTTTAAGAGGTTCTTACCTCGTTAGCCTTAGTTTGAAAATTAATTATTGAGGTGTTTATGGAAGTAAATTATTGGAGTTTTCCGATAACTAACACGTTTATTTACTTATTATTTTATGTTTAGATTTATTAGATAGAAATGTTTCTGAAACTAAATTCAGAAACATTTTTATCTAATACTATCTATAAGGTTACCTGAAGTTTCGCCGTGAAGGGAGGTGCATTGTGCTTGCATACACATATTATGTATATCCGTAACTTGGAAGTAAAATATATAATAGTGGACAATGAAAAGTTCGGCGCTATCTTTAGTTACTCATTGTCGGTATTATGATTGACCTACTAGTAGGTATTTATACAAGGAAATATACCTTAGTAGGAACGGGTTCTTTTGAATAATTAACTAACAGGAGCACAGTGTTTTACGTAGGTAATATAGTTATTACCTACAGGTATTATACATTATTTTAAAGGAGCTTTAGCTCAGAATTATTGCTCTTGACCACAGTAGGTATGGTTGTATTAGTGTATTTTAATACTTACTTATTTTTAACATGAAACAATAGTAGCTTTGTAAGTATCATCTATACATATACCTAATAAAGCTGAAGAGGGACAAAAGTCTGAACATTGAATATATTAACAAAAATGTTAGGAGGTACTTCGAATTGATAGCAGTACACGTTCCAACAATTTCTAGAATTTGTGTCAATTTGAATTTCAGTGATTCCGTTTGTCTGCTTATTTAATCGCTCATCATGCAAAAACGGCTGAACGGATCATAATGTTTTGTGGTATATAGGTAGTATCATAGGCTACTGTCCCGGAAGTATCATAGGCTACTTTTTATCCCGAAATAATGCGAGCCAAGCCGCGGGCGTCCACTAGTGACAAATAATTTAAATGACTTTTTCCTCAAAGAAACAATTGACTTCCGTGCCACCCGCATTGTGGTCATGTTATAAATCTGTCAAAATGTTGGTCATTTTCGTGATTGTTTTTAAAACGCCACGCGGTCTCCAAGGCGGTAAATGCATGTGTCGCGTGCGGCACAAAAAAATTAATTTGACGTTGGCAGCTTCCGCATCCAGATGGTTTTTGTTTGGGGTGGTTTGGAGCCATGCATGGCAGGGGGTTAAGGGTAAGTGACAATCGATCAAGTCGTCAGGTCTCTTCTTTATGAAGAACAGATGACTGAGGGATCCTTTGCACGTGGCTATAACAAATGCATCATCACCTAGGATGTTTAGTGAATGAGATCTTACAGGGAGTATTGGCGTACGAGGGAGGAGGCCTATATCCTGCAGTGGGTCTTATTAGGCTGATGATGATGATGAGCTCTTACAATTATGTTTTTTTGTCGTCTTAAAACTTGATTAAATTCTTAATATTAGGACTTTATTGATACACGTTTAATTGAAAACATAATTCTGGTGAAATGACTAAGTTTGTTGCTAACGAGTTGTATGATCAAAAGTTAACCACTTTCTAACACACAATTACACAAAGTACATTAAAACTTACTTTTACACAAAGACCAAGGAAGAAAAGCCTTAAAAAAACGTTTCATTTCCTCAGTTCAACGTCCCCAAAAAGTAGTTAAAATAAAAGCTATTGACAATGATCAGTCACGCCTTCAAGTTGCTTGACAAGCTTGAAATTGTAACAGACGGTGCGTTAACACTGCTATGAAGTTATCCTGATGCAGTTTCATGGCAAAACTAATTGATTTGATGGGTTTAAAGAATATACATTTATCGCTTAGTCGAAAAGAAAAGCTGCAAGTTTGTTATTTACATATTCATTATACGCATAAGACTTATGATTTAGTTGATATGTAAATGGAGCAACTTGATATGTCATTAAAATAAAAGGTTTGGATTTGTTTAAGCAGATTATGATAGGACCTTCAAACTAACAAGACAAGCTACTCAAAACTTTTCTTTAATATAAGTTAGGATGCATAATATTAAGCTGTCAGGCGAAAGTACTAAGAATAAAGCAAAATTAATATATTTGTATAGACTAAAATTTAGATTATCGAATCAACGCATTCGTTCACTGTGAACTCCAAATGTGTAGTTTTATACAAACTCTTACTTTAGCTGTGTCAAATTAAAACATTCACCCCAGGAATCTAATTTACTTAGTTTAATTAATTTATTCTCTGTTATCTCCCGAAATGTATAACGTCAAAGAAAGTGCATTCTCTTAATGCTGATATCGGATTTAAATTCCTGACTTATAAGAAGATCAATACTTAATACTAAATGATATTTATTTATTAGTTGCACTAAAATCGACAAATTGACTTAACGGAGCTGTCTGAATGTAATTTAAACAATTGTAAGATTTGTTAGTCGGAATAAAATAATTTGTATGTAACAATAAATCTAACTAATGAGGTAGGGCTTAACTATGCATTTGTTAGTTAATGATTTGTGGATGTATATTAATTTTATTCTTTATGAACTTTGAGAGTAGTGTTGATTTTAAAGTATTTTTGGAAGACAAGAGAACAATAAACTTGTAAAATAATTTCGATAAAATTTTAATTACAACATAGCACCAACATATCTCGAAACTAACGTACCCCAACCTTTTAATTATACCCTATTAATGGTATTAATGGTTTAACTGTATATTTATTCGGCCCGTGGCCTTAATAACCGCTTTCGCCCAAACTTTACGGTGTTTAACTATGAAAATTAAGTTTTAAAATACAACAGACTCGCAGGCGTGATTCCGAATAATGTTATTCACAGTTCTCTTTATTTAACAATCTTTGAATAAATGTTTACCAATGAATCAATTTTGATAAAAGTTTTGTTGAGAAGTAAAATATTTTTATAAAACATTTATAAATATGGTTTTGCGATGACCGTATTAATTTATTCAAGGTCAATTAATAGCCCTAATACTGAAGAATCGCATTAAATTATGAACAACCAAAACAGGGAAATTATTTTGTGAAATAAAAACAAACCGATGAGAAGGTCGATTAGTAAAACGAAAACAAATCTCAAGGATTTATAATAGTGGAGTAACGTAAATTTAATAATTTAATTACAATCATAATATACGTCATAAATATAGTTTGTGTAAACACTTTCAACATGACAATAAATTCTAATTTCTACAAAAACAAAGCCCTAATGAACTCCTAAAAAATAAAACATCGGTAGGACCACACAATCCCTGCCTATACACAAACCGTTTTTTCTTCTATTTCCTATCAAGAAAAGTAGGCTTTATTCCTAAAGAAATAAGGGTCCAACACTATGTTTAAATTATAGGGTTGTCGACGCGGTATCTGTCAAAATTACAGGTATATTAAGATGAGTGACTGTACATTTATACTTCTTTATAAGGACTGCTTTCACATTCCCAAAAATAAACTGTATATTTAACGCGGTAAGCTTCATTTTCTGTCATTTTAATGATTGTCTAATTTAGACATTTCTACTTTATGGCTGCATCTAGGGTGGTCCCAATTTACAATCGTTATTAACTTAATATTTGGGGAAATAGATAAAAATCTTTGTTTATTTGAGGCTTTTGATGATGTATTAAGTTACCTTCTTTATTTTAATGCATTTTGTTTGTGTAATATGATATTTTTTATTGTGTTCTAAGTTTTATCGTGTGTTATAAAAAGTTGACATAATATGAAAGAGGTTTTTTAATGGCACCAATCGAATAGGATTATGTTACCAATCAACTCAAGGTGCTTTTCTAGTGCATAAATACTTTTTTTTACGTGGAATAGGTTTGCGTTTGAGTACAGCCGGCCTAATGTTAAGCATTGCTGCAGCCTGTTGATATTAATCAACTTAAGCCATCGCATGGTAAAATTATGAGATATAACCACACAGTTTTATCTCAAATAAAAACACAACAATTGTACATATATATGTATAACATGCAGTTTCTTTACATGATGATGAAACAATACATTCCGAAAATACAAAGCTCAGTAGGTACTCTAAAACCTAGCACCACCATTACCCATCATAAACACTACTGCGCTAAATCTGACAACGAGGCTCAAAACCACTAAACATGTCAGAGTTGGTCTAAATCTGACAGACATGTGCCAATGGCAGTAAATATTACTGATGCTTGACAACTGACAGGTAGGTAGAACTAGACTTGTTCTTTATGGAGTATAGATGTCATTAGCTTTAAGTTAATTATATAATTATATCTCTATTATTTCGATGTGTTCTGCTGTTTCTATTATAACGTTAGTTAACTAATATTGAAGAAATGCATTAGAACAAATCTCTACCAAAAAATAAATAACGTATCGAATATGCAATGTATGATCGTTGACATTAATTTACATCGTTAATAATTGTGATCATGTACACACCCATTTAGTAAAAAAGTATATATCTAGCACAGTCAGTTACTTGCACAATTTGTATATCATCGTAATTAGTTTTAACTTCTTTGTGGAAAAAGAAATTACTTGTTGTTTTTATTAACATTGCCGCTACTTTGCTATTAATCACTTACCGTTTCTAAAAGCTTTTATTTTTGGTGCAGGTAATTATCTTCTACTACTAAGCTGTTGAATGGTATCGTATCTTTTTATTATAGTTACAAAAACTTTGCACAGTTACATTGTTAAGTAAGAAATAATTAAAGTGTAAAAAATCATTAGACATAGTAAAAACATTGGACTGTATGGTTGTACGTAGCTATCTAATATATTTTTTGTTCAATCAGAAATATATATATATAATTAAAAATGATAAACATAAGGGAAAAGAACATGCTACATCTATCTACTACACAATAAAAAATATAGGTACTCCTAAAAAGCCTATAGTTGGTATAATGATACTCCATCCTACTGCCAGAGGGCCAACTGGCCGGATTACCATGCTGGATGGCAATGCTGGTGTTGAAAGATACTCGTACATATGTTCCTAAAATAAGTAACTTGTGTAAAAAAACATAACATGTGTTCTATCTATGCATTAGTAACTACGAGCCATACAGTCTGGCTTGTTGTCGAGCTATTTCCGATCCGGCGCGAGGCTTCTGTTGCTACACTCGCATGCTTGCTGACGTGCTCCAGTGCTTGCCAATGTCATGTCAAATGCAACCTTAGAGATAGTGAAACGAGAGGTATTTTATCATTATTTTATTATATAAACCTTGCCATATGTGCGAGGGATAGAACGAGTATTTATTAGATATTTACAATGTCGACGAACAATGATTGAACCAAGTTTTTCTTTCGTTTAATTGTCGGATGTTTTGTAACTAATTTTTTTTTAACTGGCTAGCAGGGCATTATAGAAAAAGGTATAAATTGAAAGCTATTATCTAACAGAAGAAAATAAATCATGTTTCGAGAAATGATAAAAAAGTTGGATTTTAAAGAAAAAATACAGTTTATAAAAACCTTCATAAGATAAGAACTTAACAAATTATAAAAGTTATAACAAACATACCAAGCACAAACCTTAAATCTATCTATCTATCTCAAGTATCCCAATCTATCCCAAAATCTTGGTACATCGATAACCCATACAGCCCCGCCCCGCTATGAATATGAAACCGATAATCAGGCCATAGTTATGGTGTTTACATCGATACAGTGATTAGTCGAGCCATAAACACGGCGGCGCTAGTGAGCCATTAACTGTTGTTAATGAGTGTACACACAACAAGAATGAAGGTATATTAGGAGCAATTCAAGGAATAATTATTTAATGTAAATTTTAAAATTTCGGTAAAGGTTTGCTGATGGAGAACGTTTTTGTATTATTTATAAATTTGTTTACAACATTTTGCTATAATATTACATAATCTTGAGACATTGAACGGAATGAATAGCAAAGAAAATTATAATTTGATATGTCTATCATGTAGAATATTTAGAAATACTTAAGAATATAAATGCTTTTTTATAACAAGGTCGAAACCAAAACATCAGTTCCAATCTGATCAATATAAATTTGTTTTGCAATTATGTCTCATACCATTATCATAATCACAAGGGCGTATGTGTCCGTAACATGTAAGTTCATTATACCTAATTATAACTAACATTAACATTTATTGCACATAATAACTACTTCAGGAAGTGATCTCATAAAGGTATACAAGGCTACTGGGAAACTTCCTAAAACTGTTTTGTTTATTGTATTGTTCACAAAACTACTTCAGTAGTTTTGAAAAGAAAAAATTTTTAAAACTCTTAATCCTTTGCGCACATTTTAAATTCAACCTCAAATAAACGTTCTTTAATTACTCTATTTGTGTATAAAAGATAAAGATAAAGAATCTTTATTGATAATGTAAAGTTGTAACATAGGTATAAGTACTAATATCATAAAATATGCTACACAAATTACAATATCTCGTCAAATTGAATTTATAACATTTAAGTAGTTTTAATAAAATTTTAGAAATTACAATGTCAATTTTATTAATGACATAATGAAATTTTTGTTATTAAAATCATGTCAAACATAATAATAGGTATGTAATATATAGATTATATAATAAATATAGATTATACATATAGTTAACTTTGTCTGGGTCTTATCCTTACCAGTTTTCATCTAAATCAGTTCAGCTGTTAGAACGTGAAGAATGAAACACACTCACCGACACACAAACATTTCCTGTATAATATAAAGTTCTCCAATGACCAACAGCCCTGTATATTATTCCCATAGCTCACGTTTCAAGGTACTAGATATTTAGATCCGATCTTCCTAGAACGAAACCGACCTTCAGTTTAGATAGAATCTTTTAATTTTCCTTGTATGTATGTATGTTTCTCATTGAGAAGATTGAAGTGCTATGGGCATAACAATTAAAAACGATGGAAGTAAATAAGACGAACAATGCAATAGGTTTCAATGTCTATATACCTATAATGTATAATGTTCTTTAGGTAAATTCTCTCAATGAAACATGACATCAGTGTGCTAAGCGCCTAATGATTAATGAATTGCCAATTGAAATGATGATTCATGGACCAATCGCAGACAATTTATTTTTATGATTTCTTTTAACGTTTTGTCAGATTAAAAATAACTGGCCTGTTAGCTTAGTTGGTAGTGGCTCTGCCTTCTAATCTAGAGTTCGCGGGTTCGATTCCCGCATGACACAAGTATTTATGCAATTTAAAAATTTATAATTACTTGTGTTGAGTCTGGTCGTTTGTATGTATAATAAGTATGTATTTACAAAAGAAAAGTATATAAGTATTATATCCGTTATCTAGCACCCACGACACAAGCGTTTGCTTAGTGTGGGGCTAGATGGCGCTGTGTGCAATGTCCCAGGATATTATTATTATTATTAAATATTTTATCTACAGTATGGCAAACTTTGCAACCAATATCAATGGTGTTTTAGAGAGCTTATATTGTGCTAGGTATTTTTAAAGCACATTTTATGCAAATGCTTCACATTTAGTCAAATGGTAAATTATTCAAATCTTAGAAGAATTTTATAGTTTAAGAATATCAAATATTTGGCTTAAAACGCATATTTACAGCAATGGTATAAGTTTTTGGTACAAATGCCAATATCCTAAACCTAAGAAGAGTCCAATAAGATTTCCCATTGCGCAAGAGTTTAAACTAGCACAGTTAAATTAGAACTGAGTTGTCTAAATATAACCAGTGGACGTGATTCAGTGTTGGCCAACCTTTAATGACCGGCTGATAAAAAAAACTTGCTTCTGGCTAAGGAGATAGTGGGATAGTTTTTAAGGTCAGTAAACTATTAGCTTCTTTAATAGTTTACATTGTTTATTTTTTTTTATTCATGTACCTAAACTTCGACGTTTGCTTAACTTTGAGCACCACTGATTTCCAGAAGAGGGTAAGTATTCTTCTTCTGCTTATCTGGAATGGCCAAATTTGGTGTCGAGAGTTTATCAAGTCGCCCTAAGGGCCTCTAACATGGTTTACTATTGTTTAGGAATACTACAGATGTACTTAGTTTAAGCTAGGTTTAGGTTAATATGATTGTCTTTTATTTTTTAATATTTCTAATCAAAACATATTTCAATATGTATAGTTTTAAAAAACGTACGAACTTCATAAGTACGTGGTACAATATACACTACTTACAGTATGGAGCTACAAAATATTCTCTTGCATTCATCCATCTCAATTTGGTTCGGTTCAAACATTGCATAATAACGTATTGATTTATGGACTTTCTATCTGTTGATTTATCTGCACTATCAGTAACGCAGCATATACTTCATTGCATCGACTTACAAAATCTTGTATTGGGTTACTCATAAATAAACTCATGTTCAGAGGGTCAAGATTTGGCTGTTCCTAAATAATCAGAGTTTTCAAAAGCGTTTGTAACTCAACTGACTGAACATATTTTCTATAATTAACGTGACTGGCCTGTTAGCTTAGTTGGTAGTGGCTCTGCCTTCTAATCTAGGGGTTGCGGGTTCGATTCCCGCGTGACACAAGTATTAAATGTATAATTACTTGTATTGAGTCTGGTCGTTTGTATGTATAATAAGTATAAGTATGTATTTACAAAAGAAAAGTATATTATGTAAGTATTATATCCGTTATCTAGTACCCACGACACAAGCGTTTGCTTAGTGTGGGGCTAGATGTCGCTGTGTGCAATGTCTCGGGATATTTATTTATTTATTAAATTGACGCAACGGTATAGAATAAATCTATCACATTTCAGATAATAGTAAAATATATGCTACTAGACATTTTTTTTTTAAATCAGACGGTTAACTCTGTGTGCCATCATAATGTTAGCAAACCTTTTACGATCGATCGAAAAGATTTATATTTGCGCAACCATTGAAATATTTAGGCTTACTTTATGGATCATGTATGCAGATTTAGACATCAATTGATTCATTAAATTTAATGGATGAACTTACGGTAGGAATAAAATTTTATAGTCGATTTGAGAATTCCGCAATAGGAACATCATAATTTAATTGTAATTTACTATGTTTTGCGTCAAAATAATTATATGCCGAATGATAATTTATATCTATTTATTTTTATTCAATTCTAAAATTACATCAAATTAGTAATAAATAATAAAAAAATGAAATATTTTTTTAAGCCACACAAGTAAGAGATTGTCTGAAGATTTACATAAGTATTTTATAAATAGGAAGAAAACAGCATTGCAAGAGAAATTAAAAAAAAAATGTGAAAGTTTATAACTTCTAAGTGCCACTACATTGTAAGAGTCAATTGTCAATAGTCCAAAAATGACACATGTCAAAGATAGTGTCAATCGAGTTAAATGTCAAACATTACGTAAAGCAAACAAGTGTAAAAACCTTGTAAAATGAGACACCAACACAAACATTCCACCGGCGACAGCATCTGATCAAATAGTAACTTTAAAGTGGGTAAGTACTTCTTTTTCTAAAGTAATATGGTGGTTCCGTATATATTTCAAAATCAGATAGGTAATAAAGCATGTTAAATGATTTTCTATAGTTATTTTAGATTGCAGTTTTTTATCATAGTAAACTTTTGATCGACTGAACCAAGTTCACACTGTTTCAATTTTACTTAAGTTAAGAAAATATGTCAAAATATATTATATATTTAATCAAGAGAAAGTGGTCTTGAACTATTTACATAAGTCGGGTTACTTGCCTTATGTGTATAAAGCGCCTCTTATGACCGATTTTCTAAGACTTGCAAGAAATTAAATTGCTTTAAGCTCATCTGCTATAACTTGTTTTCTGCTGGTTCTCTTGGGTAATGTGATGGTTAAAGATACTAAATTCACATTCTGTCGGGAAAACTTAGCTAAGTCGATAATTTAGGAATAAACTACGGAATGGACGTATTTATGAGCGAGTAGTTTATAAGACAGGTAAATGTTAGACGATAATTTTAAGTGAGACATCTTTAAGTTTACTTGAATATTACGCATATATTTAGGCTATTTTGAAAGATGCGTGGCAGGTTTGATAGGGGTCACAGTTGTCAAAGTTTGACCATTCCTTTAGTACTGAGCGAAGAATTGCTATTTTACATAAATAAAATTAACTCAATATAAATGAAATGAAATGAAATATTTATTTCCTGGAATCTAGGTGGTATAGGATGTACATTCACATTACTATTAAAATTGTAATGTAATTAGTATGGCTCTCTAGTTTCTACCCGAAAAGAGTTTACAGTTAGACAATATAATTCAGGAAAAAATATTGAATCATTAAACTTTTTTCAACTCTTTATAGGTTTACATTTGGTTACGGGACGCCTGATGCTAGTCTCTAGCCTTGTCAAAGATGAAGCACGCATATCTATAAATAAACAATATAATTTCTAGGCTTACGCTTGGCTACGTCTCGCTCGATGGTAAGTAACGTAATCTGAATAGTTTAATATTGAATGTGTATAGACGAGGGATCCCTAAAGCGTAGCAGTATGTAGCCGCAATGCCGAAGTGTTAACCTTCCGCTAAGGTTTCCTAAATATCCGATTTGGCTCGTTACCTTGTGTGTCTTACATTGGCTATTTTATACAGGGTTCTAAAAATAGAACGCTTAAAAAATTACATTCAATTAAAGTTGTATAAATATACAACTTTTATTAAATTTAATTTTTAATTTAGTAAAAGCAAACTGTCCTTTAATGAATTTAAATCATATTAAATAATTAAATTTTATAAGTCAAATATTTTTAGAAAGGTACTACAGTCTTGACTTACTACAGTCTCTTCATGTCGTTTTCAAACAAAGCTGAGAAAACAAAACTAGTGATTAATGATCAATTTGACAGTCAGACAGAAATAATCACTACTGGCAGGATTCGAACCTCCTTCCACACACCGCGATCCGTATGCCTCCACCAATAGACTCCAGTACATACGGTCAAGGCATAGCCAAGAGTAAAAACTCACCCTAAGCTTACAATATAAGCGATTGATTACTCTATCTAGCTAGTAGCCCTGTACATATATATAGTACACGTGTATGTATATAGGTATGTATATCTGGAGGTTGCTCTATTCCCGAGCGCAGTAACAACCGGTTTTCCCACGCGAGCCGCTTTCTACGATAGTGGTTGTATGCACTGGATAGGGCATAAATGAAGCAATTTTCTTATATCCAAATGTACCTATTTACTTGGAATTGTGACAAAATACAGAATACCTAAATACGTTTACTTTTAGGCAATAGTGGTACATCTATATATATAAAACTCAAAGGTGACTGACTGACTGACTGACTGATATAGTGATCTATCAACGCACAGCCCAAACCAATGGACGGATCGGGCTGATATTTGGCATGCAGGTAGATGTTATGACGTAGGCATCCGCTAAGAAAGGAGTTTTGGAAATGTCACTTTTAAAGGGGTGAAATAGGGGATGCAAGTTTTACTTTCTAATGCGAGCGAAGCCGCGAGCACCCACTAGTCTTAAAATAAAACTACAGCGGTGCGTAATATCAGGCAGACTGTAGTCAAACATAAGCCTATTCGGTGTTAAAAACATTCGAACGAATCATAAACAAAACACTATCGGTATACAGTATACCTCCTTCCTGAGTCATATCTCATTACAGTAGCTTGTCACTCTCTCACGGAATAAATTTTATGGGGGAGCTTTTCAAGCCAATACATTTTGGTGGGTGCTCAGGCACGCTCAGATCCCAAATCCTACAGTTAAATAATTAAACACAAGAAGACTGAATCAGCAAACCCATTTTGGCAATTTTGATTCATTTCTCGACTTATGAATTTAAAGAAAACTATCACATTCGCTCACCCATCCTATGCCTAAAAGCATCGACCATTGCTTAGCATTTATAGTCATCTTGAATCACACTAAGTTACCACCGTACCCTACTCATTTCAGTTTTCAGTATAGACTAAATATTTTATACCACTTTACCATCACGTGCAAAACATAATAAATACCTTCATATATGTACATGCGTACACATATTTACGAACACTGTGTCATATTTCCATTAAATAATTACGCTATCTGCCTGTGAACTAGGTAGCCAGTGCTTTTAACGTGATCAAAGCTGGAATCTACAACTACTTATTAAACCACTTTACAAACTAAGTTATGGCTGCCATATTTTGATGTAACAACTTGGTGACAAATATTAATTATCTACTTAATATAATGTACATTTGTCACAATTTAGTAGTTTGTTCATAGGAGGACTGTAAAGTTACTCTTTAGTCTAGTAATTTTAAACACGCTTGCGTTATGACAGCAAATAGGTATGTATGTATTGGAGCTATGTGAGACGGAAATATTTTTTTAAAAGATTCATGTAACGCATTATTCGAAGTTTAGATGTATTAAGAGTTACAAGTACATAAAGACTAATAAAGGAATTATAATGAAATTCTTAGATTTCTTTTCTTATTCGTACTGATTTCTGTCTCTTCCAGTTTCCATAGCTCTATATAAATATGCACATACAAGGCTCTAAACAATGTGAGTTTGTTTGTTTGCAGCACTTGAACTGATTCGAAATTGCTTTTGATACGTCTGTTAGATAGCTGAACCAACTTTGACCATACAAGGCCGAATGGATAGCTCGGGAGGAATGTAAATATGCTTTTAGAGCTTTTAGGTTGAACTAGACTTAAAATTATGGTGTTTATGCATTTCAAAGTATTTTTTGTGAAAATGTCATGTATTTAACAATTCAGATTGATTCTGATTAATAAAATTAGACTTACAGAATAATATATAAATAATATAAATAAACAAAGGAAGTTAGTGCGCAAGCTCAGTACAACTATTTAGAAAACTGGAATACTAAATTATAAAATAAATAAAATTTTATAAAAATGTTTATTATGATTAACAGTGTAAAAAAAAGATAACACCTAAAATGCACTTCTTATTGCTAACAACCTTCGTATATCCACTTTTCCAAAGGAAATGCTTTTCTTTTCTAATTATAGCGGCGTCCCATTTGCGCTTGTTAGTTACTTCTACAAAAACGTAATGAAACCTAATAAAGGATGTCATCATTAATCAAGCTGAGTATCATTATGTCAAACTGAATTGAATCCATGGTACGGATGTTAATGCAATATTGTAAGTGAATCACTCTTAAACTGCAGTTTATTCACAACTTATGCGCGATTTTGCACAGCAGGTAAATTTCGTGGTATCCAAGGAGGACATAGTAGGCAATTCGGGGACATGGTGTCTTCCGTGGAGGACCTGGCCGCCCATCACGATGTATCTATCTGCTCAAGAGAACTCCCTAACGAATTAGTTCTGCGGGGGAGTCACGACCATCAGTCATGAGGAATACGACTTAAAGAGAGAGATAACATCGAGCCTATAATTAGCAAATGGGCGTTACCGTAGTTCGCATGACATGTTTATTAGTACATTGTCGTTGAACCATGTCATTGATGAAGCAGTATTTTTAATGTCGCTGAAATTTCGCACGTTCAGAGTTTGCTACTTTCAGAACACTTTATTTTGAAAAGAAGTAAGGTTCATGGGTGCTAACTTCTATGATTAGTGGAAGATTTGCTAAGAGAATCACCAGTAGAATTCCTGCTATGTCTTCACCATAGGTTCAGTTTTGAGTCCGAGAATGGTGAAAACATCCGCAATGTGAGCGCTGTTCTCCGGCCATTTTCCGTTACTCCATGTAAAAACTAGCTGACTGAGCAAATGAAGCGAGCGAACTAACTCTTGGTCTCTCCTTATGGCCTATTAAAACATGTACCTTTATGTACATTTTATGTAAGTGTAAATTTACGGGCCGTTTTAGCATAATTTAATTTAACTTACTAACTTTACTTTCATTGTTCTTACTAAAGTAAACTTTGCCGTAGCACTTTACAGTAAGTAGAAAGGATCGTTTAGGATTTGTTGTCTTATGAAGCAAACAAAAAAATAACAAAAGGTTCGTCACCGAAGATATTTTTATTTTCAAAGTATATTTTATAAATAAGTTTTATTAGCAAGAAAGGGTTCCTAGAACTTCTAGTCATTTTACAAGTAATTAGGATTATATTCATGGTTATGGTGGTTAATGTGGGTTCAAATTACATTTATTTACGTTTATGGTGTCCACGTTAAGACAACATCCTCTATTAAACCTGATGGAGAGGTTATGTGAAAGTGTGATAAAATGTGTAGAATTATTTATCATTTAATTGTTTTCAACAGTTTCACTTAGACATTAAAATAAAAGCTACTTAAAAGCTATGAGCAAGTTGGAGGCTTAGGAAATTATTTATTGTTTTTACTATAATTTACAGCTGTTGGTATGTCATTTGACATAAAAGTGTAATAAAATAAACACATCAAATTAGAAATAATATAATGTATATAAATTTCTCAAGTAACAGTATCAGTTACAATTTTGCTTGACTTCAACTTGCTTGATGTTAAGCAACGTTATAATCTACGATCTAGTGCGCTTGTCTCAAGGAAACCTTCTTTCTTTCGACTTGAAGGCCAACAAATTATAGATTGATTAATAATTATATTATATTTCATATCTTAGTGTGGTTATCTTTCACTATTTCATTGTACACTAACATCAACCATCATTGTTTTATGAATATAACACAATCAAAACAATCAATACTTGTTTTTATATTTTATTATTGTAAATAAAGCATACAAAACAATCAGACAATGTTTAATATATCCATAGTTATACATGTAGCATTATAGCTGATCCGAAAATACTTGAGCAGTCAAGAGGATTGAAATCTTTAGGTGTCTGTCATTATAAGTTAACAGCTGTTTGTATTTTCAACCTTATGTTCTAATAATAAGGTTGTAATTGTATTTTCTGGTCGAGATTTGTTTGGTATAATGCAGGCTGTGTTCAGAAGAAAGCATGCTTGTTGCCGATACTCGATACAGGGCGCGTTTTCATTGTTTTAACGGGTTTCTATTTGTAATAATACATAACACGTCATCACAATTTGGTAAAATTAACCGCATTGCGAGATTTACTTAACGATTATTTTAATGTTTATTTATTTGCACTTAACCATAATTTATTTTGATTTGTCGTATTAAGGTATACAAATTGGGGAATTGTGTTCTTAAATATCATAATATCTTTGTTTAACTATTTTCGCGAATGCATACTTTTAATTCAAGGGTAATAATAGAAAAATTTCTTAAAAGGCATGACTTTCATTTATGTATAATTCCTTAGTATGGGACAGTAGGTATACAGGGTATTTGTCGTTTTAATAAATATGCCTCAATATTGTATCTATTGGATATAAATAAATAAATAAATATTCCGGGACATTGCACACAGCGCCATCTAGCCCCACACTAAGCAAACGCTTGTATCGTGGGTACTAGATAACGGATATAATACTTATATACTTTTATTTTGTAAATACATACTTATTATACATACAATCGACCAGACTCAACACAAGTAATTATAAATTTTTAAAGTACATAAATGCTTGTGTCATGCGGGGATCGAACCCTAGATTAGGATATGTAGTGCCGTAATAAAATGGAAACATCCAAATCTCAAGTGGGTAAGAAGCTGCATCGGTAGTTCACCGTAATCTTAGAACTACATACATATTCATAAATGTATGTATGTAAGTACACATTTAAAATAACACAAACTAACATGTAATACGAGATTATTATGAACTTTTACTCCACCAGCTAGTTGTTATTCTATGGCTGAGCTTTTAGTTTTACGGAAATAGGAAAAAGAACTTTATAACCCTAGAAATAAAAGCCAAATTGACATGTTTGAGTTCTAATATGGTATCAGTTTTAAATTACGTGGGTGTCAGAAATTATCTCACAGTCGTATTTTGAAGTTAGTTATGATATTCTTTTGAGGTCAAGGTCTATATTTTGAGAACTTTCTTGTAAGATTTAGTAAATTGTTAGTGAGATGTATTAGAAAACCAGATAAGAGTTTTTTATATGATTTAGGAGATAGTTCATCAAGATAAACAACTTTATTTTTACTTGTGGAATTCCTGAAATACAATTAAATTATTCTACGTTTAATATGCTGTGGTTTAATCAAAAGTTAGTACATCACGTTAATATCTAGCATCAATTATTTTATCTCCTCCAATCTGAAAAATACTTAGATTGGAAATTCAACCCAGAAATAGTAAATTTACATTTTATAAAAAAATATCTAATGTTATCGCTTGCCAAATATTTGGAACCTTCAAGTTTGACCATATTATTCATCATCGGCATCATTATCCAATCCATTGCAAGCCCATTGTTGGGTATACTCATATATATCACTTTGTTAAAAGCCCACAGTTGGGTAAAGGTTTTCCTTCGTACTTGCCTTATTCTTATTGGTTAAAAGGACAAATACAATGTCACCATATAATACTAACTACTAACTTGATTGAGCAATCAAGTCAAGTTAAGGAGAAGCCTTCAAAGCGTCAACACCTCCGTACTAATTGAAAGCGTACATTCTTGTTAACGCATTTACTTACTTGGAATAATAGGTAATTGTTATACCAGTAAATATACTACTTAGTGGGACGGAGTTTACTCGTGAGGGCAAGAGTATGTAAAAAATAATATTTTAATTCATCATCATACTAATGCTATAACGTAAAAGTTTGTGTGTTCATGTGTTTTGCACTCTGAAACGGCTGTACCGATTTTGATAAAGTTTGCTATGGAGGTAGAATAAACGTTGAATTAAGGGACTTATACAATTTATCTCGGAATAAAGCAGATACAACCGTTCGTGTCAGAGGTCCGTATGGTGCTTTAAAAACTCTGGACTTCAACATTCGCCACTCTCACGGGAACTCATTTGCTTCATTAACAAACAAACAAATATACCAATCAAAGAAACAAACTCACAAAAACAGTCATTAATATCCACGTCTCATTGGCACCAACTATTAATTCACTCACAAGTTGTGATTTAATCTACTGCAGCTTTCAAGTTAATAGTGTAACTTAAGAGCTTTCAATGGAGCTTTGCAAGTGCATTGTTTAGGTTCGAGTGAAAACAAAATGAAAGCTTAGCACTTAGTAATGACGGCTTGATCGTAGTTTATTAACTTCATTACGATTGCTTTGATTTAATTAAGTGGGCTTGATGGTGTATTGTGACAGTTTCCATAATAATTTAAACAATGTTTTGTGGTTATTCATAGACCAAAAACTTTGTCTTTCTTGTCCATTTTAGAGTTACTCCGAACAATAAAGGTACAATACCAACAATTTTTTTGCGGAGGAAATGCATTTACGCATCCCTGCTCTCTTTTCGGGGGACGCGAGGCAACGGTAAAGTCGGGCTCAAAGCTAATGAGACTCCACAACCGACTAAAACCTACCACGATGTCCCTTGGTCCTGGCAAGGAGCAATACTCCTCCGCATTCCCTGTTAGATATCTGTGACACCTAGGAAAGGAGGCCCATAACCAGCAGTGGGTCGACGAGGGCTGAAAATGATGATGATAGTTTTGATACTGACGAGGATCTAAACAACAATACTATTGATTGATGACTTGTAACAACATAAATGATGATGATAGTTTTGATACTGACGAGGATCTAAACAACAATACTATTGATTGATGACTTGTAACAACATAAATGATGATGATAGTTTTGATACTGACGAGGATCTAAACAACAATACTATTGATTGATGACTTGTAACAACATAAATGATGATGATAGTTTTGATACTGACGAGGATCTAAACAACAATACTATTGATTGATGACTTGTAACAACATAAATGATGATGATAGTTTTGATACTGACGAGGATCTAAACAACAATACTATTGATTGATGACTTGTAACAACATAAATGATGATGATAGTTTTGATACTGACGAGGATCTAAACAACAATACTATTGATTGATGACTTGTAACAACATAAATGATGATGATAGTTTTGATACTGACGAGGATCTAAACAACAATACTATTGATTGATGACTTGTAACAACATAAATGATGATGATAGTTTTGATACTGACGAGGATCTAAACAACAATACTATTGATTGATGACTTGTAACAACATAAATGATGATGATAGTTTTGATACTGACGAGGATCTAAACAACAATACTATTGATTGATGACTTGTAACAACATAAATGATGATGATAGTTTTGATACTGACGAGGATCTAAACAACAATACTATTGATTGATGACTTGTAACAACATAAATGATGATGATAGTTTTGATACTGACGAGGATCTAAACAACAATACTATTGATTGATGACTTGTAACAACATAAATGATGATGATAGTTTTGATACTGACGAGGATCTAAACAACAATACTATTGATTGATGACTTGTAACAACATACATGGTGTGAAGTAAAAGCTAAAATATTATCTTATTCATAACCAAAGTGTTTTTGGCTGTATTGAAATGATTTCTCAAAATAATTGTTTCTCACAAACGTGTAATTTTCGTTTTATTGAAAGCTCGATGAAATCTTGTTAAGGATATGTAGTACTCACTTTTTTATATATTTTTTTATTAGTTGGCATTGTAAATTTAATTTACAATATTATGTGAATATTTGTGGTTAAAAATGCAATTATTTTCACAAATATCTTTAAACTATTAATCCTATCAATAAATGAATACACATCAAAAATAAATATAAAAAAGACGATTATTTTAGTGAAAAGATATGACTGTAACAGTACTTGAAATTAAATTAGTCTTTCATTAATTAATTAGTGTTTCTTGTTATGAGAATTATTATTTAAAGATCGCCAACAAATCATGCGACTCGTAATGAATAAAGCTAGACAAGACCTCCAAGGAACACGGAACATATATTAAAAAATCTTATTACTAAAACGCGCGTACTACATTCCGTTTTAACATTCGCATTGGATATCGACAGTTTAAATCGGAGAAAGGTGCGAGAGTAACATTTAGCCTGCGCATGCGCATGCGTGTAATTTTATACTCATTTATCGCGATGAATCGACCTCTTGTATACCGATGTATGCAATATTTACGTATATTAGACGATTTACTGATTCACCAATGGTAGGTATAGTGTTGTCACGCGCATTATGAAATACGCGAGACAATCACTATCACTTCATAGTAACTTATTTATCTATGTCGTAGGATAATTCGATACTTCGAATCTTCGCGGAAATCCTAGGGGTTTTGCGAAAACGCGGATAATTAGACATAGGCGAAAAATTATCAAATCTTACTGGACAAAGTCAGAATTTTTGCCCCACCACTTGCACTACAACAGGACTTGGCTCCTCCTCGCTTCGCTCGTCGTCGCATGTGCGTGGTAGAAAGCAACCTAACGAACCTAATCTACCTTCTGTCACAGACAAGTGACTTCGAGTCCAACACTAGCACTACAACAGGACAGATAATTTTTCGCCTATGTCTAATTATCCGCGTTTTCGCAAAACCCCTAGGATTTCCGCGAAGATTCGAAGTATCGAATTATCCTACGACATCTATAAAACGTGAACTTTATTTTGCAATTTTGTTATTTTTTATTGATCATTGTTTTATTCATCTAAATACATAATACTCAAAGTGACTGACTGACTGACATAGTGATCTATCAACGCACAGCCTAAACCAGTAGACGGATCGGGCTGAAATTTCGCATTCAGATGGTAGATGTTATGAAGGAGGCATATGTGAAGAAAGGATTTTTGGAAATGCCTCTTATAGGCAAGAAATAGCGACCCGAGGACGAAGCGGCCGGGAGTAGTAACATCGTCTCGCCTCCACCCCCACCACCACAGGCCCCCGCGCCCGTGTCCCGGCGGGCCGCTCGCGCGGCGGCGCGCAGTCTGCGTGTTGCCGCGGCCCAGGACGAACGTTCTGAAGATGGGTGTCATGACATCCGAAACGCGTAAACCATTTACGCGATTTACACGTGAGTGAAAACCGTTTTAGTTAATCTTTTGAAGAAATAGGGGATGCAAGTTTTACTTCTTAATGCGAGCGAAGCCACGAGCACTCGCTAGTGTTACTTAAAATTCTGGAATTGATAACATCTATAAAATGATCATGCTTTTAGTGCACATATGTATGTAAGTTGCAATTTTCCGTATTTTTACACATCTTATCTAAAGAATTTATACATTTTGTCGGTCATTGTCAATATAATCCTTTATTATTCTCTACTTATGATAAATTGAATCATTGATAGATATCTCTATGACACGTGACCAAATACTAGCATGGCCATACAACATGGTAATACATTTAACGATCTTTGGCTTGTAATGTAACCTTCGTAACATCGCATAACTATTGTATGAGATACTATTATTACGTTTATAACAAAATTTCATGCGTAGACTTAAAGCGTTTGATGTGAGCTTTTTTTACATCACACAGCACATAATTTTAAATGTACATGTACAATGATTACCTAAATGAATATTATTATAGACTTTTCTATGTTGTTCTTGAGTATAATATATTAATAAAGATATACATGTATTACTTACATATTATCTCATACATGAAACACGAGTACTAACTTCCTGTAACTTTAATTGAAAAATGTATCCGGAAATAGCTAAGTGCTCTCTCAGAATAGACCTAAGTTACTTGAAGTTACTTAACGAGGACATCAAAAGCTATGATAAAGAATTCAATTTATGAGCTCCGTAGAGCAAACTTGCTTAAGTTATCCTTTCATACAATCTATTCACTTAACTCCAACTTAGACTTATAATGAATTTAAGTTATTAACTGGCATTTTCAATTAAGTTTTATGCTTTAACTTGCGAAGTAGTTTCTTGTGTTATGACGCAGATTAATTGTTACTTTAAAGTTAAGAGCCTAGTTTCAAACTTAACTTTTCAAGTAAATGTACTTACCTAATGACATAAGCGCGCTATATCGTAGACATCAAGCGAGTTGTAGTCAAGCGTAAGCCTATCTAGTTAAAAAAACAATTAAAACCTAAATCTCAAGTATTGCTTTAAATTCTAGTTATTCTTGTTATGTTATTATATTTTATTTTTGTAGTTGTATATAAAAACATCCGTAGTATAAAGAAATTCCATAAGCATTTTGCTTCTTCAAACATCATTGTTATTATCTTAACTGTGACCAATCAATTTAAACCATTGTCTTTTAAATCTCTCGTCATAACTATTTTAAGCCCACATTCTATACCGATTTAAATAAAGAGTTATAAATCAGAGTTTCTGTACAAAATGGATATTTTATAGTGTTTGCTGTTAAAACGTCATCGTAAAAAACGCGTCAGTGGATAAAAAGATAAAAGCTTTTATGTTAACTTAACTATGTATACAATCCACTACTTGTACGTTTTTTCTTGTTCTGTTTTGATCCGTATACTATAGCACAGACTATAGTTAGTGTAATCTCGTCTATAGCCACGTCGTCGTCGTGTAGCCAGAAACCACTGTCGGCCATTGCTGAGCATAAAACTCTCTTTGTACTCACCACTCGTAGTGGAGCTATATTGTTCTAATCCAGATGCTACTCGTAGCCTGCTTTGGATAACGTCGAACAAGCAAAGCTTGCTTTAGCTAGTGCAAAAGCATTCAAACAGTTTTCATGTCTGTAGATGAAAATAAGTTTAAAAAAGAACAAAATAGGGATTATAATTTCAGGAAAATAACAAGAAAAATAAATTTACAATTTATCGCTTAAATCCTTACGGATTTTATTAAAGAAGCCATGCTCTACAATTTCTCACAAGGAATATATAGTCCAATACCACATATTTAGAATTATTAGTTACTATCAAATTCTTCGATCCCGACTTCCGGGCGGTTATCAATAAGTTCAATAACTTTTACTACCACGATAAGATACCTCTACAATGTTTACATTCGAGTATTACACAAGCTATGTTTACTGTAGTGATGTAATTATCGTGACTGTAGATGTAAACCGTTTTGGCCAAAATGATGTCATTTTATTACAAACCGATATGCAGTTCATGCTTTTGCATCTGTAGAATTGTCGGGAGTTTTTTTCTATAATAATATATTATGTGTTTTTATGATTCCACTGGACAGAGTAAAGAGCTAATAAAAAGATCCAAATAGTCTATTGTTGAGGCTTATTCTATTATGTATAAAAATAAATCAACTATTGAAACAATAATTCAACCCCTTCAATCTTTTATTAGCAAAACGTGTTTGTATTTTATACCCTTACATTATCTTTGTTGTAGTTAAATATTTTGAATCTATCAATGTGTGTTTTCTTTTAGAGCTCCCATAGTTCAATTATCTGGCCTTCTTCTTTAGGTATCTTCTATCGGTGCACGAGATCTGAAGAACAAAGGTTTTCCAAATAGTCCGGCGTCCAAATAAAAGTCCGCCTGTCTGTAACCTGCTATTTTGGACGTTCGGGGAACAACTGTGGTCATTAAATCATTCCTTGAACCAGTTCCATAGGGATGGGGTGAAGGTAAAGGAATACGATATCGATGGACAGTTTTCATAAACAATATAGGTAATGCCAATCAACAAATCTGTTTAATGCACTTACATCCTTACACAATAAAAAAACTATTTGAAGTTTGTCTTCCTAATACATTAGTTAACGTTTGATATGGATTGCAATTTGGTAGCTTCTGTAAATATATACCGTGGTATATAATATAATATCATGTTGGATAAGAATATATAGGTGTTTGTGTATTATTTCACGTTTAACATTGTGGAATAGAAAACATAGATACGACTAGAATACAATATCGATACGTTTTATGAATTATCAAGCGAATCGAAACGTGAGAATCCTTGACAGATTGTCATCGAAGGTAATATGTTATGAATTTTACTTTTGATCGTATCTATTTTTATGGGAGTATGTGATCAGATTTTCTAAGATACTCGATAGCTCAATAAAAAAGCTATATATTGTTACAATTCATAAGTTATAGCAAAACAACTAAATTATGCTAGTATGCTTTAACAACGCAGTAAATAATTTACAAAAACATTGCCTACGTGTTCTTCAAGTAACGTTTATTACGTGTGCTAATTTTAATCAAGATTACTTATCCAAATCACATCGAACAAATGAAAGTGTGTTAAATTGTACTTAATTTGCTTTCTCACATAGAATTTTAATTATTTATCGATGTGTTGAAAGCCATAAACGTAAGTTTAAAACCATAAAAACTCATAAAACATAATATTGAATGAGCATTCTTGTTTACTTATAGTTTTATAAGACTGCTTTCAAGGCCATTAAATATTAATTATGCGCGTAGATAAAATCAAACGCTAGCGTTCTTTAATCATAATAATTAATTTATTCACGCTAAGTGTTTAAAAATCAATAAAATACTCATTAAAACTGATTGTAGATAACATATAATTAAGTGACTTTCTGGTTTTTGCAATTCTAATCAGTTGGTATGGGAATCCATTTTATTCCTTATCTATAATTTCTCACCCACTTTTCTTAATTATCGATACTAAAAATATCGACAGTTCCCATCTCTGGTGGACTTTGATTCAGTTAACATTTCTCTTTCACAAAATAATTATTAGGCTCGTGAGTAATTAAGAAATAATTAGCTTTCTTTTATTTTGATTAATTGTTGTTTGGTTGTAAAATTAGACCAATTAACTTTATTTGTATTAATAAAATTAATCTAGCCATAAAAAACAAAACGATTATGTGGTAAAGGGTAACATATATCTAGCAGTAACGATGCATTGGAATTCCTTTACTAATTGAATATACCTATTTCAGTTTATTATAGTTTTACTAGTGGTTGTCCCTATATTTTGGAAATATTTTTGGGATTATATCCATGAATTTAATGCGTAGCTTTGTGATTAAAAATTATTACTACTACTATTCGAACGCAAAACTACGAGGCATTACATATAAGGCTTGCAAAACGAAGTTATTATAAAACCTACAGTTTTTTACAGCTCGTAACCTCGCCAGGTGGTACCATAAAATCTAATCCCACAGTTGCAGAGGTGATTTCAATTTCACCATAATACGGTTTTTGCGATAAATCTGAATTTAACGAGTAGCCTAAATATATTGAGTTTCGCTTTCCATGTGTGATTTATTTCTTTTCGATCGACTTTTGAAAGGTTAGCTGTCAATATTGTTGAGTATTAACTTTCAGACCATAATGATAAAATTGAATGTGAAACCTTTGAAAAGTAATGTTTTCATATCATAGCTACGTATGTGAACATTAATAGTTAATATTATTATATTTATATATAAGGATAAAATAAAAAATGCATTGACTGTTATGATGGTGGATGACGACTGGACAAAATTCGAGGATAATTGTCTTCCGTGGAAGGAAGTCTGGGCACCCACTACGATGTGTCTGTCCTAGGGAACTCCTCTAATGAATTAATTCTGCGGGGTCGGTCATAATCTTCAGTAAACAGTCAGGAGGAGGTTACTACATTAGCTTTGTAAAGTAATACTTAATTGTACCTATGCTAGATAGACCTAGGTCAACGCCCTGTACCTACTACAAAAGTTATACATACCAGCATAGTCCCGTCATATCTGTGGTTCACTTCCCCGTGGTATCGATGTCTCCAGTTGCAAATGTCTGCAATGCATCCACGCGTCAGCGAATCTGTCTACAAACCGCAACGATTGGGTTACACAGTTACAGAGTTACGGGCACATTATATTATATTAATGTTAATTAAAGCAAACATATCACGTAATACTAAGATTAAACCCAAATTTATTTAAATTCGCTATGGATATAGGTTTGAGATATGCAAAGATTTCTTTTTTTTTTTTATTTGATAAGGTCACGCTTGACTACAACTCGCCTGATGTAAAGCAACGTTCTAATCGTAAGGAAATCGTTAGGTTTGCCCACATACAATACGAGGATATTGTGTTATCTGTGGAAGGCCTTTTCCTTAAAGGAAGCCTGTAAAATATTCTTCGCGAAAATCGCACCTCAAATCTCTATTGCAAATTAGATAGTGTCGTCTAGTTTATAGTTTCATGGCATACAATTTGATTACCTCTCCATATCAGTTTCAACGGCTTTTCCCTAACATTATCGATCCTGGTTAATTTATTTTAATTGCTTTTCTTGAAGCTCTGTCTACACGCTTAGCAAACACACAGCCAACCGCAACAAGAAATTAATAAAGTAAGATTTATTGTCGCAATAAATTTGGTACAGAATTCACACCAAATTATAAGAAAAAGATAAGTTCACATATGATTTAAGAATTTGTTGGCATGCATTTTTCCTCACACTAGGTAAGCCTATATCATGGGGCCAGGCCAGGGCTTGTAAATTTAATTAGAATGTAAATCAGACAGGGCATTATTTAACAACTCTCCTGTAGTAGGTATACGGTTGGATGGCTGTTTGCCCAGTGTGTGAATAGATAGATAAAATATTAAATAGTTCTACCTTTCCCCAGATAGTTTCCGTATTTGTTATTGGGACAATAAATGGCTTTATAGACAGATGTCCAATCTCAGCTAGCATGGCATGTGGGTTTTATGGCGGATTGTAAACCTGCGGGTCGCGGATTCATTTCCGCATGGTTTCTATTGCTGTTAATGTACTGGATTTGTGGTCTTGTATAATGTTTGAAGATTTCCAATGAACGAGTGCTCCTACGCGTCGGCAAGAGCCGTAAGCTTTTGCAGACCATCAAAAAGAGAAAAGTCCGCCTATTTCGGACATGTCTTGCGGCACGTGAAATATGACCTCCTCCAACTCATAATGATGAGCAAAATCGCAGGCAAAAGGCGCGTTGGAAGAAGAAAGAAATCGTGGCTGAGAAATATACGGGAATGGACGAGTATTGACAGCGTAGAAGAACTTTTTCGCTTGGCACAAGATAGGGACAAGTTCGCTGAGCTGACGGCCAACCTCCATTAGGAGAGGCACTGGAAGAAGAAGATAACGTTTGATTCTTTGTTTTTTGTTTTAATATTGGATGAGAAACTTTTTTAAAGTTACCCTTGCAGTACCAAAACTATTCATACTCAGGTATATACATCAATTGGCCGACAAATTAGACAACTAGATGAGCAAAATAATATAAAAACAAAATATTTGCTGGTACTAAAGTTTTCAATTACTCTGTTAATGCTTCATACAATATACAATTTAACAAACTTAAATGAAATTTGGTCTAAAATTCATGACTGTAACAACAACTGGACATGAATGTTGGAATTAAAAAAACAGTTTTGAGTAGGAACTAGGAATAGGATAGCCAAAATTACTAGAAAAATAACTTTTCATATTGAATGAGAACACAAAACGATTGACGTCAAATGAACACCCTAGCCTAGTGGTTATAGCATTTTCGTTAATCGATATTGAATTGAAACCAAATATTTTTTCCACTACAGACTTTGCTAAACAATTTAGCGTGCACACTCAAATCGCAGATAATCTTCGCGTGAAATCCATGTTTGTTCAGCAAATTTACTTAACAGATGGGTTTTCAAACCGCATCAGAGAAAAACTCTAGGGAAGTCCAAGGAAAGTCAATATTTCTGTAGTGATGCGCCCATGGAAACAAATAGTAAAGAAGATAACTGCCTTGTCACATCTTTACGAGATTTTTTAAACGCTTGTCTACAAACTGGTGTTAAGCGACGTTATAATCTACGATCTAGCGCGCTTGCATCTAAGAAACCGATTCACTCTCGACTTGAAGATCCATAAATTTATAGTTCGAGGGGAATACAGATTCTAGCAAGGAGTTCCACAGTTTGGCAGATATAATAAATAATAGCTAAATAACGATCAATACGATAAAAATTACAAAAACTGTCGTTTGCCACATAAAAAAAAAGAATATAAAAGAGTATTTTTTATGATCGTTACACAAGAGTTGTTTAGCCAGTCCTCCGATTCATGATAAATTAAATCATACTAACTCTTATTTTCTGGCGCCTTTCGTAAGAAAAATATGAAATACATTTTCCCACGTGACCACATTTTCTTCTGATAAAAATCTCGTAGATTATCGTGGAAAGTATTTTCGCCGGTTAGTAGGTTCCTAACACATTTCTATCACAAGTAGCTGTAGATAGTGTTATTTACCGACATTTACCTACTACTGCCATTTTATGTTTCCTGAAGGTGAATTTTCTGCCATAAAACAGAATTGACAAGAACATACTGAGGTGGGCAAACAGGGGTCTTAATACACATTAATTGATGGTTAACACCGCGCAATAGTAGGTATAATAATTTTACTAATTTAATAAAACGTCCAAATAAATTTGAAAATAAATAGTATTATATAATATAACTAAATATGATAATTTCAGTGTTATATTCTGCAAGGAAGTCACATCTAAAACTAGTTCTCAAACAAGTTACTTCCAGACGTTCTCATAGATTGAGAGCAAAATAGTTTCATGTTTACATGGACATATTAGCCATTCATATTATAATACGGTGTTACATTACAGACATAATTACATTCAATAAATAGCGAGAGAAGTCTGGACTGGATCTAGTGTTTATAGCACTTTCTCTGGATTTAATCTAGGACAGGGATGAACAAGGATTTGTTTTTTAGGGTTTGCATTCTACATTTTAATATAATATTTTTCAATTAAGGTTCTTACTTCTTCTTTTAATTCTATGTTTAACTGGTTTAACCAGTACAGAGAAAATCATTTGAATAAACTGTATGTTATAAAATTTAAAAATAATGTGCAGTTTAAAATAGTTCAAAGGCAAAGACATGAATTATTTAAAACTATTTTCGATAATCAGCTTACTTTTTTTCCCTTTTTTCCATTAGCGTCATAAAATAATAATTTAGATAGAAGACAGACCTACTGCTGCTGGATGAAATGGTTTAGAAAAAAAAACAAAATGAAACCACGAATCAAATTACTATTAGAAGTTTATCACAAACCTACCCGTTTATTTATAAAAAAAAAAACACAATTTGATTGTTACGGCCCACACTCACTACAGTTTGACCGCCCCTGCTAAGTGGCAGATGTAAATAGAATTACAGCGAGATAACTCGCAGTTGTACCCTGTTAATGTAAAACCAATTTCAATTGGAAAGTGTACTGACTTGCAGTTTCTGCAACGGACTACTGGTTCGCTTTATTGCTGTTTTACTGGCGAGAGGTGTATAAGTCAAATATAGTAATTGAAAAGTAGGTAAGTATGTTTGGTTTGTAAGATTGTATGCATGTTGTAGGCTGTTTTTGATGTTTTGCTGCAGGGTCATATAGTAAGTGAGGACTTTTAAGGCTTGGGTTTCAGTGACCCCCTATCCTTGTTTTGGTTAAGTTAGCAATTTGTGCCCTTGGAGCCAGCATTAAGACCTATTTTAATTTTTTGTAAGTTTACATTGGAAAACTAGTCGTTTACCGAACTTGGGGACATTTGACTTTTCGGAGGGTTGCTATAAAGATTTTCTTTGAATTTATACGACGTTACACGCAAACAAAACTGACAATCCACGGCATCACCGGATTGATTCGAGATAAAAAGTATCCTATTTGATGGACATATCAACCAAGCATTAATCAGTTTTAATCTCGGGAAATTTCTTCAGTAGGTACATAGATAACATAGAAATATTTCTATCATATATTAAACTACTGAAAACTGCTTGATAGATAGATAGATAAACTCTTTATTGTAACGCACATTGACAAAAAAAGACAAACAGAAACACAAAAGACTTAAAAAATAGTGCCACAACTGGCGGCCTTATCGCTAATAGCGATTTCTTCCAGGCAACCGCATAATCAGCTGATACTCTGAAGCGTCCAAACGTAATTTCAGTCTTGATCACCGAGCAAATACGGCCAGCTCTTGTAATGGTGACCAAAGAGTGGCATTACGGTCATCATCTACATCATTTGGTTTTATCGCATCTACGAGAGATGATTTATGTAGTGTCTATACTAATTTTGCAGATGCGCTCGTGGCTAAAGCTAATACGAGAGCTATATGCGGTCACAATATTGACAGGAGTAATGCTGTTGGGTGGAATTTGAGAGTGGCATTACGTTCAAACACATCAGCTGTTATCAAACTTTGGTGATCACGTAAAAACACCTCTAGCAGCTGTCCTACGAGCTATGTATTGTTGAAGGAAGCCACTTGACACTGCGATGTCGGCCGAGGAGCAAGTACTGTCTTTTATAAGATTTTTTATATTTGACATTGTTTGTTTGTAAGTGACTTTAATTTTTTTATGTAAACTGAATTTTCTTTGACATATGTAGCTTAAAAAATATTTTATTTTATCTAATATTAGAATTAAATTAAATTTATCTACTTAAATAAATCTGACATTGTTTGTTTGTAAATGACATTATGTACACATTTTTATGTTTTTATCTATAATTCTTTCGTTAATAATTAGTATTAAGTTATATAAATGATTACTGTATTATATGACGTACCTATTGTAGCGCAATGTTATAAGGTCAATAAATATCTTTGAATCTTTGAATCTTTGAATCTTCACACTTATTCAATTGATGCTTCACTTCTCACGTGTCCAACTTGCCGTGAACGTGATTTTACGCACGTGACAGACAGGTTTTTTTGGTTACGAT
This sequence comes from Macaria notata, assembly GCA_927399415.1. NCBI lineage: Eukaryota > Metazoa > Arthropoda > Insecta > Lepidoptera > Geometridae > Macaria > Macaria notata. The sequence continues at coordinate 1,167,978 of OV656742.1, forward strand.
TTAAAAAAAATATTAAAAACTAATATTGTTTATTTAAATCCCAGCATTGGGACGAAATGGACTGTAGCTGATAATGATGATGAAGTAATAGTACTGAGTTATAGACAAATTCTTTCATTATCTTTCGGCCGGTATTAATTCGGTTAAATCTGGCTCACTCCATAAATTAGAAACATGGCTAAGAAGAACATGAATTAGTGGAGACCTGAAGCGCTACCTTGTTTGATTTGTGATGATATTTCCCATGCAGTACTTATGTACTGACAGCTATAGCAAATGTTTATCGACCATTGATCAGATATCACTATACATTGATTACCAATGCTCCATTTGTTTAGAGCAGATTTCAATATAGTATTTCAAAAGCATCGGGATAGATCGCGCGATAGTTATCTTGTTAGTCCAAGTAGCGAGCATGGGTTGACAATGCGGTACAAACAAAACGATATAATGACAGGTCCATTGAAAATTTATAAAAATAGCGAAAAATTTAGCAAAACTGTAGGATGAAACCGTTAACGCGGTAACCATGCGCCTGTGCTAAAGATTTTTTATAGGTAAGAAGGTACAATTTCGATTCTTCTTTTAGGTATTAAGTTACATGTTTACTATGTACCACACTTATGTTGTTTGTTTGTTCTTGCCTAAAGTACCTATATATTATGTATGTACATATATTCCGCAAAGTGATTTCTCTCTTGCAAAAAAACAATGTCGAATCCCCCACGTAACAGTTATCCGTTAGGTCAATCATTAGTAATGTTACATCGACGACCTACAAAGATATAGGGTACCTTTGGTCCCAAATATATTCGCTAAAACATCCTGTATATGTAGGCTACTATACCGGGGGCGCTGCAATTGAATTGTAGCAATTGCAGTATGACTGGATAAATAATGGATGTATGTATGTACATATATATGTCTTATCTTAGATTTACATAGTGAGTCATGTATGTACTAGGATCGGTGTGGTATGAGGGATTTGAAACGGCTGTTTAAAGTAACGGATTATTCTACAAGCCTTAGGAAATAGAAAGGAGACATAAAGTGATGTGAATGTCAAATTGGAAATTACAGATAGTATTCGTTTGTTGTAGGTAGTATTTGGTGGAAAAATGTTTTTTTTTATTTCACTTAAAGATGATTTTTAGATCACAGCTTAATTTGTAAACTCACATCGACAAGCTGAAAACTGAAATTTGCCAGTTTATTATCACTGTTTTTTTATAAGGAACCCTATTTTTTTTAAATAATTTGACCCTAGTACAATTACGATTTTATAAGTCAGTGCAAATATGTTTAAAATGTTCAATGGATAGTAAATTGTCTGCGATTGTTGTTGTATCAATCTTCTCAGTGATGTTCTGTCCAATAATCCAATTGTTTTGCCTGAATACATTTTTTTTCAGAGTTTTTTTTTTATAACCATCATGTGAAAATGTTTAAAACTGCCAGAAAACACTCCTCATTCCTGCCCCAAGCTGATGATGCTACTACATGATCTATCGTCCTCCCATTACGTAAAGACGCCCATAAAGTGCTCGCCGATCTCACCTGACTAACGACACTACATAATGAGACGACGATTATAACTGCCAGCTTTATAATGGACGACACGATTTTATTGTCATCTTATTTATTTTTTAGTCTGGTCGTTTCTCTGCATAATAAGTATGTATTTACAAAAGAAAACTATATACATATTATATCCGTTATCTAGTACCTACCCATGATACAAGCGTAAGGTTAGTATGGGGCTAGATGGCGCTGTGTTATATGTCCTGAAATAATTATTTATTTATTAAAACCTTCCTAAAGTTTGAAGAATGAGTTCACATAAGGATATCATAACAATTTTTATTTATTTGACAAGAAATACTGGTTTTCTGATAGAAAGTCGTGAAACTGTGGGCAATAAATTAAATTCAAATCAGAAAAGTTCACCCGGACCTGTTGCAATATTTTCAGTGTAATTACTATACGATACTCTGACTCTTTATTGTACGACAATTTATCTTTACTATGGCCACTGTAAAATGCAGGCAGTATTTAAATCAACAACAAAGCACCTTCTCAGTTTGTGTGTTCCACAGCCTGCAGCAATGCTAAGAATCAAGACAACCATGTTTTGTTGAAGATGTTTTCTTACGTTTCCGTTAATCGTGCGGCGAAAATATTTTAGGTAAAAATACCTAGCCGTGTTCTTATAAAATCACGTATATTGAAGTTGTAGCTATTAAGTAAGGTATAATATTTCCACTTGTCGAGTTAAGCCCTTAAATAGCATATAATATTGTAACATAATACAGGCGCCGCGGAACAATGTGCTACACGCTATAAACTATGACTATAAAGTTGGCGCCTTTCGATGAACTTTCTATAAACAATACACTTTTCAAACTTTAGGGCTAGGAAACTTAAGTATAAGCTAAAAAAAATATTTGGTGTTTGTGGCCATCATTATTTAACAAACACTTTTTCGAGAGTTCTATCCAAAACTGTCCAAAAATTTAACACTGCTATTAGTGATCACAGGTTAATCATAAGCCAAATAATTTAATAATATGAAAGTCAGTCTTTAGAGAACAATATACACGACCAAATATATTTTACTATCTGTTTTTTATTCTATTCAAAAGAAAATAATATTTATATAAATTGCTGTGCTTGCAGCCAAAGTTTGGAAACACTGGCCATACTTCAGATGAAAAGGAAGTAAAGAAAATCGTTAAGTTTATCAAGGTAGTAGAAGGTGGAAAGTAGACCATAAAACTAATGAGTGATTGGTTAAAAGGCAGTTAAAATAGTAAATGGCCATTTAGTTGAAAATAGAGGAAAATGTAAAATTGCTTGTGTTAAAACCCTACCCTATATACGAGTATATTATTCTACTTATCGTCTTTTATTATTTTATGTTTATTATGATCACTTGCAGTTTTGTGGTAATGTTATTTATAAAAATATCGTAGGTTATAAAAGTCCGTATATAAAGATGTAACCTGTCGATACAGGCGGGGTAATTCTGAGATACGCCTTTAATAACACCTTCGGGACGGTGTGTTAAAAACGCGTTTTGTAAAAAATGCGGATAATTTGCAAAACCGTGCCGTAGTCGATCGATTTTGTATCGATGGTTATTAAGAATCTTTAATAATTCATGTATTTATACAGAGTTGTTGGGGACCTAACGCATACAAGTTTAAAGGTGGTGTATGTAGGTACAAGGGATACCAAACTACCACCACAATAAACGTCACGAAGATCCGTCGCTTTAATGCAACATGAAAGAGGACAAACAGATTAACAAACCAAAAAATATAACTTGATGATATAATGCTGTAAGAATTTTAAGTTAAAAACAATAGGTAATGTGCTGTGATTAGCGATAGATATTTAAGTTAATTTAAAATTATCCCTTTTATGATCTCAATCTCACCAAATAATATATAAAAACTTATTTGAAGTCAGCATCTAATCAGTTTTATTTATGTTGTGTTTGTTGCATAACTCAAACCCTTTTATCTGCACATGACCCAAATTCATCAGCTTCACAAATTTTAAAACAAATTCCCATAAAATAGTATTAAATTATTTTTATTGCATTTTTCTACGATCCAAAGGAATGACCAATAAAATCTATCTTAACTGCCTTCTCTGAGAGTTAAAACGCAATTCACGTTTAATTTTAATGCCTTCCGTGAAAAGTTTAACAACTTCACTCTTTCTATGTTTTTTGTGTAGAGAAAATTAGTTTTTGCTGGAACATCTGAGTTGAAACTTGCAAAGGTTAGAGGTTTGGAAATAATAATTGATCAAATCAAAATCCTTTTTTATCCATTCAAGGTGTGCGTACATTTGTATTGCTGCAATTTGTGTTGTACGCTGAGGGTTGTTCTGTACACCATACTAGATATCTTTTGACTCTGTATATCTTTTGAATATACACTTAATTTTATACTTACATAGGTATAGTTGTATTATATATGTAGTCAATTGTTATTTATTAATTTACGAAAAAAATATTAGTAGGTACAGGGGATTTGAAAACTAAACTTTTTCACTCTCACACTAAAAATAACTATGAATGTTCCATGTAAATTCCATTTGAAACCTGTAACATTTCAATCTGTAATGTTAGCGAAAAGTATTCAAATATTTACTCAAGTAAAAGAACCGACGACCGATGTTTTGGCAGTTTCAACGCATCTATTTCTGATACTATGTATGTATTTGAGTCAGTGCAAATTAATTCTGCGTTCGGATAAAATACGCACTAAATTGTGATTACTTGGATTATATTCAACGCCAATTCGTAAAAGAAAATGCTGCCACCAATCAAGTGCAGTGATTTTGTTAAGACTGTAGTCACGTTTAAAATATCTAGACTGATTGCCTGAAACATTGGAAAAAACAGATAGGAATTTACGTGTTTTTATTCAAAATGTTTATTTATATTATAGCCACTATTTGGGACAAATGCGTGTCTTAGCTTTTGATGGTTTGTAGCTATAACATTTCTGGAAATGTTATGCTATTTAATTTTGTATTGACTCGTGCTGCCAAGCCAAGCCAATTTAATTTTATAATTTCTTAGTTTGTTTCTCTACGTTTTCTTTATCTCGAGTAACAACTAAATTATCGCTTTACTATTATTATAATACAGTGAACTAAATTATCGCTTCACCACAAATGAAAAAAAAATATAAAAGCAAATTTATAATTTCGACAGTCACAAAGCAAGTGGGCATCTAACCTAACCATTTAATATATTATACATCACACGGAAGCATCCACTTATAAATCCGCCCACTTACCTCTATATAATACTACAAGTTTAGTCTAATCAAGAGACAAAACCTAATTTATTAGCAAACCTACACAAACACTATCAATATCGCTACATCCTTCGGATCGTCACAAAAAGCTCTTTGTTTTAGACTATTGACCAATTAACATGATTAATAGCTCTGGCCAGCCAATCAAACCCACGGACATCCTAATTTATGGACAATAGATAAAATGATTCGATTCATTCGATTTTGTAGTATAAAATTGCATGCCATTCTTAAATTAAATATAATTAAATATTGAAATTTTTATTTTTAAAAAAAAACGAGGGTGGCTCACTTTTCCAGTGTCTGCTTTTCATCCAGACGCACCCTGGTTCGAATCCGGGCCTACACCAATAACTTGTATTTTCAAGTTGGATTGTTTTCAAGTTGAAAGTGTGGATTTGCACTCGCTTACCTGTGAAGGAAAGCGTCGTCGTGAGGAAACCGACATGTTTAAGGACAACAATATCCGAGGACACGTGGAAGGACCTGGGCTCCCACCACAATGTATCTGCCCTAGAGAACTCCCCTAGGGGTTAAATTCTGCGGGGGAGTCGAGACCCTCAGTCATGAGAAAATACGACTAGAATACGTTTTTTTTTACAAATGTATATAGAGTTGGCGAACAAAGGGCTCTGTTAGCTGATGATGATAATGACGGTTAAATACACTGATACTGATATATGTTTTAGATGTTCTAACTGTCGGTGATTGCACTCAAAATATGAATCGGTTGCTTACTTTTGCAAATTATGGTCAAGTGCAAAAATCCTTTTGGTCCACATACTTACCAAGTACCAACAGATCATTCTAAAGAAAGAAAGTTAAAACATGCTTTTGTCAACAAAGTATCAACTGTTGCAGCCATTTGCATACCCTGAAATTGACGCTTTCTGCTGCTTAAATATATTTTTAAATCGAGGAAAAGTTTATTTTTATTCTCGATATAATATTGTATTTATCAAAAGTCTAGACGCGTGCAATGCCGGATACATCCTTGATACAAGTGATTATTCATTCAGCTAACATTGACCTACTTACTTGAATTTTAGCAGCTTTTCTTTGCGCGGTCTGTTATCAATCTAAAATTTAAAGCTTGGTCTGTTTTAAAGCGAAGATGCCGCAAAGTAAAAAAAAACAAATACAGAAGTCATATTAAACTGGTTATTTAAACATTTTAAATGCGGCTTTTGTACAAAAAGATGTCTATGATTAAAAAAAAAACACAATTTGCTTCTAATTTGGAAATGCAGTAAGTACCTATTTAATTTAACCACCTATATTGAATTGAAAAAAAAAATTGACATGTAGGGAAATTTATGGCAATTAAATAATTTTTTTAGGTATTCCAAAGTCGAACAATAAATTTGTTTCTATAGATGTGCAGAAACTGCTTTTACAGTTTTGAACAAATTAGTAATGCGCTATATCTAGTGAAATGATATATATGTGTATTAGAAATATAATATACTAGTGGACAACAGAACAGAATAAAATCTTTAAATTGTTGGAATTCTTAGCATATCCAAACATTTTTTTATAAATATCTTCAATGTTCAAACTTTTTTGTTTGTTACTTAAAACGTTGCCAATAAATCAAACTTCGGCAATAGTATGAGATAGATACCTTTAGTTATAAATTAACAATCAAGTTCGTAACATAAACTTATATCATACTATTTTATAAAATAAGTATGTAATTTAATAAACATGTACACTACATATATGTATATAAAAATTCCATACCTATACATATTGCCTAATATGTAATATAAATATAAACTCAAGTAAGAATTTAAGACCCTTAAGGTCACATACATTATACCTATATATATTAAGTATATATTCTTTGCAAGATAAAACTAAAAACCTAAACAAAGGCCTCCGCCACGCGGAGGGAACTAGACTATTGTACAATAAAAACAAATAAAAAAATGTTCAGACTTTAACTTATTAAAATGTAGGTATAGATATGCTAGCCAGCTACAAAATCTCATAGCGCATAGCAGCGCATTGGACTGCATTCCCAAACCTATTTGCGTCAGTAATAACCTATGATACCAAAATAGTTGTTTATATAATTTGACCTAAACCTAGAGATGGTCTTGATTTGATTTACTTTGCCTTCCTGTTTCATCTCTCTATTATTGTTACAAATATCTCAATCATGTGTAAGGGTTAAAAATAAATCTCGGGGAAATTCGGAGCAATACAAATGATGCATAGGTTTAAAAGTAATGAGGAACATTGCCAGAGAATTAGATCTTCTTATCGAATGAGAGTGGCCGACTCTGGTGTCGAGAGAATTCGACAAGAAATAATTAAATGATTTAAATTTCACATGCATTATAGCTATAGTGTAATAAATATATAAATAAATAATACTTCAGGACATACCACACAGTGTACATTATGTGTTTTTTTTTCATATTTTTATCTAGTAATCTTTGAAATAAATATTCTGTCATTTTATTTTGTGATAAATATTACAAAGAGCGACTCAGTGCAAGTATTTTTTTTTTTACTTTTCTCAGACTTAGACCTTACAGAAGAAAATGCCTAAGTAGTTTTATTTTGGGCAAAATTTAAACTTTATTTGGATTCAATTAAATGTGGTGGATTTAAGCGCAAATCCATACACATACATATAGAGTATACTGCCATAGATAGTGAATCATATATATACTCGTATAATGATTTCAATATAGTCATGTGTTACAGTAAAGTCATAGTTAAATAGCATATAATTCTATTTTATATGATTGTTAAAATATATAAATCAAACTAATGGCTAAAAGATTAATAGATACACATAGCTGGCTGAAAGAAGTAGTTATCTTTTAATTTATTGCTTGTTTTTGGCATAATTTTATAAACATTTATCACTTATGTTATGTTCATCTGTATGTCTATATCTTCATAATTAAATGTCAGTGTGTTTATGTTTGTCTATTCGTGAATAGTTTACGCTATGTGTTATGTTAGAAGGTTATGAGTTTACTAAAGGATGGACAGATAGACAGACTGACAATCTACTATACACGCTTGTTGCGTTGTTTTTTGAAAGTTTTTAGCGCCCATTGTACAATCATGATTTTTATAATATTTTTTGAGATATATAAAGCTAAACTTATCAACCTTCTTATTTTTAAACTAAACTAGCTACATATTTTTCAACCAGCTTAAAGCGTTAGTCCAACCTGCTTTAAGGGCACAAAATAATAGCTATAGGTATATATGAACGTCATTGGTAAAATCAAATACGATAACAATAAAAATATGCAACCAACTCCAGTCAAGACCACTAGTCTTCTACAACAATAGCATTTTCTATTTACACCCATTGTCATCATAACAATCCCATATTATGGGAGTGGAGCCACTAAACCCTATAATTTAGATCTCAGATGTGTCCAGGCGTGAGTTAAATAGCATGTTTACACACATTCTTTCTCCCATCACGTCATTACTATTGTTTTATAGACTTACTGTATGCCACAGGGCGGTAGGGATGGGAGCAGGATGTTTGGACGGAGATTCCAGTCAAAGGGTCGGGGTTTATGCCGGATAGGTGAATAGAACAGAAATAATATAGGACTATTGTTAGTTTATATGGGAGATTAAATCAGAAATTATTATATTTTGATTTATTAGTTTGATGTAATCATAGTTAGTGAGAATGTTAGAATCAAGAACTGAATAAAAAAAGAAGATTACATAAAACTGTCATGTCAGCCAGAGTACCAAAGTACTGAGAACAACGAGGTAAGAGATTTAAAATATTGAGACAAGCGTGCTGAATCTTAACTAACAGTGTCAGAATTAAAACGTTAGTAAAATAATGATATAAAAATATTGTTTGCAATATAAAAGGGTTCTGTTTTCCGGCCAATTTTCTTCACTTTCTCCAATATTTCACCAGTTTAGCCGGACGTGTCTCGTCTCTAGAAGCAATTGTTTAGATGGATAATCGATGTAACACTTGTATGACATCAACCAATTCAGTTTAGTTAGTACCACACTGACTGTTAGTGAAACTTTATCAAAGTGACAGTGGTACAAGTAGTGAAAAAGTGCTTATATTTGCCAAAGCAAAGAGTTTTTAATTGTGAAAGTGGTATAAAACTGAATGAAGATTAATTATTGGTTGATTTTTGTAATTAAATTGTTTATGACAGGTAAGTACTTAACTATTAGATAAACTCTAAGTTGATAATATTTTCAAACTAATTTCCTATTGTATTACTGCATTAGTGTTTCTCATCAAGCTTATGATTTAGACAACGACGATGTATGTACATCTTACCCTACCTTTTCACTTTTCTAAAGATTTTCTAATTGCCCCCTTTTTGTTGTAGTTAGAAGTAATATGTTTAGTTTTTCTTCCCTTGTTTTTATGTATTATATTGTAAATAAATTTTATACGAATAAATATACATCTCAAATTGTATAAACTAACCAAGGTCAGTTTATAAAATCTAGTTAAACAACATCTGTGTTAAACTGCTAAGTAAACTAAGTTTCCCTTTTATATTCTGCGATAAACAATCTTCAGAATCAACATCTTAATCGAAGTTTAGCTCACGTCTGTTCTATGAACCGAAGTACTTTACTCCTCCAATACTCAGTAACCAAACGATACATTTAAAACAAATATTAGGTCAAACAAGTTCATTGTGTTTTGGCATAGGAAACTTGGCAACATGAATTACTCTAGTTCCATATTTATTTCTGTCCAACTATTTTAACAGTTAAGACCGAAATCCTAGACACCTACGTTGTAAGTTTGCTTAGATATTGGCACAAAATGAGGCGGAGAATATTCAAATAGGCATGGAAATAGTATTGTTTTGTAATTTAGTCATGTGATACTTTGTTAGAAGCAAGACGTTCACAATGAAACTTGTAACTATAGTTTTATATTATTTTTTAAGTAAACACGAAGAAAGAAATATTAATATTTAAAAACAGTAGGTTCGTGCAATTTTTTTCCTGCTATCTTCATATAAATCAATTAACAGTATATAAGGTATGAACTGATAGGAATTGATTAAATACGAGCCATAATCTTTATAACTTGAATAAATTTATTATATTTCTAATGTATTTCTCTCTTTTGTTTCAGAAATCAAGATGCTATCCCGAGTGACGTGACACAACGACTTAAATCTAGACCTCAGTCTGAAAGCTGGGACCTAAGCTTTTAGGCTTTAAATTAAGCGCAAATCCGAAGCCCTTTTCGGGCCATCCGTTTAGGCTTAGAGCCTTATTTCTAAGTTTTGAGTCCATTTACGAGATTTATCTGAGCTTTGCATTTTGGACCTTTTGCGGTTGACCCTTACGAACATTTTGACAGGTCTTTAAGACCTTTTTCGGAGGTTTACATCTATTTTCTCAGCCATTTCGGCACTAAAGACTGAGAGCCTGAAGGCTCATGAACTCCAAGTGAAGTGTGGTGGTAAATCTACGTCTATGGGGGAAAAGACCAGCCTTACTGTTGGTGATAAGATGACCAACATCAACCCTGAAGCCAGGATTATGATCATGAGGTCCAACGATGGAAGGAACAGTTATAGGAGACAGGTGAGTTAAAAGATTTTTTTCTTCTTCTTCGTGTTATTGATCAACTGGAGTGTCGAGAGTTTTTAAAGCGTCTTTTAAGCCTCTAACGCGGCTTTATGACTTTAGTACCATGAACAGCCAGGAAACAATTTAACTGGATATTGAACTCGTGGAAGTTTTTAATTCCCATCATTATTAGGTATGTATTTGTATGTTAGAATATTGTTACAGCAAAATAATGAGAAACATGCAATTGTATGATACCTACCTACTAAGTAACTAACTTATTTTAGGTATTCATACACTACAGCTACAACCCTCCTTACATACACTGTCTACATATACCTTGAAATATATAAAACACATAGTGAAGAAAAGTCTGACTTTTTGGTTAACGTGACGATGATAAATATTAGCAATTAGTAGATTAAACCCATGATATTTTATGTTAAATAAATCACACAAAATAATATATAAAAAGTGCAAATCTCTATTTCCGTCGAGTAACTATGTGACCTACTTATATCAGGAACCGGAAATAGTTGCAACTGATATTGTAAGTCACATCTTCCGCTCGACACTCGTTTCAGTAGGTATTTTATTTTATTGTGTAATCACTTCAATTCTATTCTAGATATAATGTTTTTTTTTATAATAATAAATAGCAAATTATCCTAGAGCTTCATAACTTTACGTTGCATGAACAACTTATTGGGAAGATTTTGTATAGACCTACTTCTTAATTTCACAAAATAAAGTGATATGTTATTTGTTAAGAAATTGATCTCATCAAATATGCCGATTGTTAGAGGCATTACCCCGCTGAACAGCAATGGTAACATTTCCGAAAACTGCTTACTTTCCTTACCTTTCTAAAGATAAAACATTCGGCTCTTTTGATCAGAACTACGCATACAAATCTATAATGAACATGATAATTAAACATAAGTAATAAATACCTTTGATTTATCAGTAAGCCCTCTAATACTCTTCAACTTACTGATAATTAAGTAGGTAACTAGTTTGTAACTACTTCATAGAACTTTATCACAGTCAAATAGTAAAATAATATCTGTCACTGTCGATTTGAATTTGATTTCGTCTTAAAGTCGACACTGATTTATAGCTGTCTATGTAAATATTATTGAAAAATTCTTTCATATCGGGAATTTATTAGATTTTAAGTAAGACATGAGGCAAGTACATAATACATAAAATTTCAGGATGCTAAACTGATATTAGCCTACCTCGAACTCGTCGAATAATTTCAACATATTTTAGGTTTTATTTATATATTATACTCAATCTATCAAGTGAATTGATGCGAATATTTTTTTGACATTTGGGTCTGTGATTTGAGCTTTATTTTCATTAGATTTTTGCTTTCAGTATACTGACATTTTGCCATTACAAAATTTGTCCTTATTTTCCATAATATATAATAGGTATACAAAAAAATACGACAATAATATCAAATTTTATTGTGCTTATAATGCATGGGCAGCCAGCAGCAAAATTACTGTGACAAGGTACTAAACCCTTCTCTCAAACAAACGTGACGATCATTCATTTCATTTTCAGTGACATAAAGCTATGGTATTAACTATTACTTTTGCCAAACACTTGATACCACTCATATCAGCTAGAGCATAAGAGTGGTTTTTGTTTGTGTGAAGTGTGTTTACAAGTTTGTAGCAAGGGCCAGAATATATGCCAGTGTGCCGGGCGTTGACCCAATGAAATGTTCGGGAGAGACGCCTTTAGATCTGATAGGGATGCGCTTGTGTTTGTTTATCGATAAAACTAGCAAATGATATCGATAAATTTGAAAGTGTTTGAGCGAGGAATTAGGAAGATTTATGGGACTGTTTAGATGATTTCGTAGGTGTTGCAGGTATTTGTGTCGACTTTTATTATGTTGACAATAAATATTTGCTGCAATGGTCGTAAATTTTATTTGACTGGTGTACTAATAAATTGGTTAGGTTTGTTTCAATACAGCAATAATTGGTTCATATTTTTGTAGTGAACATACAAATAACTAAGACATCTTTGAACTAAGCTAAACTGTAACGCATTAATATTTACGACTGCTATTTTCAATCCTGAACGTGAAATTAGGTTAATTGTTACACCAAGAACCATTTATAGCTTCCTGGCTTTTATTCTCAAATTGACTCATGAAATATTGGTATTTTTATTGCACCACAGTTATTGTTTAAAGATTTTATAAATGTGACTGTTTATATCAATAATGATTTATTTAGGGGAACGAGATTCTCAGTAAAAGAATTATACAGTTTATACTCGTACTTTCATATTTTCACACACATTTTCAATTGTTTTTATTTTCAAAAGCAACAGTTTATGCATAATTTTCCATAAACTAATGATTTAATTGAAAAGAGTCAGAAAATAACTCTCAATAACTGATTTAAACCGCCTTACTTCAATTGACACCAATAATAGTAATAATAGTAAAATATCGATAAATCTACGTGTGTTGTTCCCTCCCCTAGTCCATTCTCTCTACACATGGTGTTGGAAGTGATCGATACCAACCCGCGTTCTGTTAATGTACCACCCTGTATATGAGCACGTACTATACTGCTACAGCTTGGCTCACATGGTTATTTGGTTGAATATGATACCAGCGTCAGACAAAAAAACATGTTTGATCGTTTGTTAGTCAATTTCGTTTCACTTTTTGGTACGATAATAGTAAAATAATCCAATAACATAGGGTACTTTTTCTATCTCATTTGATCTAGTGTTAAAATGCGTGACTATCATTGTGTAAAACATAAAACTATGGCAAGTTTTACGATTGAATGAAAAATACAGCGACAGTGAATTCATTTTTGCTAGAGTTCGTTTTAGCTTCTTTTTCTATGATTTTAGTAAATTGTAGTTCAAACTGTGTTTAGGATAATCTCGTAAACTTCATTACACCTTGGAATTTACCTAAATAAAATAAATCAGTCAATTGGTTTTTTTATGTCAGAGAGACACAACAGGCTAATCAATTGATGGAAAGTATTGGAAAGTGATCACCACCTATGGAGTGAGATCACCTTTGAGTTTATTGTAAATGTATTGATGCTTGTTTCTAAAAAAACAAATTTAAGCACTTTTAAAGTACATTTATATTGTAGCTATAAGTTATTAGTGAAAGTTTAAGTACATATTGGTCAGGAAAGGCCTGGTTGTGTCGGAACGTGTTCTGAATGTCTACAATGGCTATAAGTCACAGATAATCGTTTCATTGCTGCCGACTGCCTGTGTTCATGGTGTACTATTAATTTAACTTCAATATAGCTAGTTGATCTATTGATACACTTTAGTTTAGTTTACCTATTGGGGATAAAGTGTATATGTTACATTAACTTTAAATTACTTAAGAAAAAAGGCACTAGAAATGGTTTGAAAATTCCTATGATAATAAAAATGACATATTCTTAGCAAATATTTTTTTTATGTTCGATACTAATGTAACTATTTCACAAATCCGATTTCTTTAAATAAAATAGTATTTAAATAGTTGAAATAGATCAGAACATGGGGTCCAAAACCTCGAAATTGATATCAAATTGTTAGAGATTTAAACACTCGAGTTATCTACTTTTCCAACTCTACTTTCATTCACGTAAAATCTAATAATATCCATGACAAATCTACCAAAACACGTCTATTCAATACATCATCAGTCGCCACGTCAGTCAGTCAGTCAGTCACCGGTCTATGGTCGCCATATGTGCCAAATTAGCACGTGAGATGTAGAAGGCATTTTACATTCCCACGGCGGTTTTTGTGCTAAATAGCCATATGGTGAGGGTAAGGAGAAAATATGACAGCAAAGAAACCAACACAGATGTTAAGAAACTAGTTATGAGCAAAGACGATAGTAAACTACGTTGCACTCAGCCACTGTCAAAACTTTTTTTTTACTCATCGATTAACACAACGCGCAAAATAAGTTTAGATAGTGTTAGTAAACGGTAAACATATATTTTTTTTATTTATATATTACTAGTGGGTGCTCCCGGTTTCACTCGCATTAATGCGTATTAAAACGTATGCGTATTAACGCGTATGTAAAACTTGCATCCCCTATTTCACCCCTTTAAAAGTGGCATTTCCAGAAATCCTTTCTTAGCGGATGCCTACGTCATAACATCTACCTGCATGCCATATTACAACCCAATCTTTTTTTTTTTTTTTTTTAATGGACTCTGCGGCACCGCCGCAATTTCGCCAATGACAACCCGATCTGTCCAGTGGTTTGGGCTGTGCGTTGATAGATCACTATATCAGTCAACCTTTCAGTTTTATATATGTATTTAGATTTACAAAGTGACATAACCAATAATATATAGTTAACCCATCCGTCTTTGTTATTACAGACTTTGAATGACTTTTTAACAGAAATATGTACATACATAAATATATGTATGTAAGTACTGCTTACAAATCAATGTTCCTCTTCATCATCATATCGAATGAGAGTGGCCAACTCTGGTGTCGAGAGTTTATCAAGCCGCCGACAAATAGCCGGAACCTACAATTTTACGTGTTATCCGATCCACGGAAGCGCCCAAAGTGGCTTCCTAATAAGGGGTTAAGCATGTAACAGTTTAATATTTTACTCAAAATCTCCTGTAGTTAATTCTTACCAGGAAGAGTATGAGACAGTTTCAATATCTCCATACCTCTATAACACCAGTTGCTGGTTGGTTGCAGATCTGGGCGGCGCTGGCGGTGTCGCTGGGCTCGCTGGGCGCGGGGCTGTCCAAGGGGTACATGTCCCCCGCGCTCGCCTCCATGCAGCACCACGTCGGCTTCGGAGTCAGCGATCAGGACGCCAGCTGGATCGCTAGCTTGAGTATATTGGGTACGTACTTGAGTATATTGGGTACGTACTTGAGTATATTGGGTACGTACTTGAGTATATTGGGTACGTACTTGAGTATATTGGGTACGTACTTGAGTATATTGGGTACGTACTTGAGTATATTGGGTACGTACTTGAGTATATTGGGTACGTACTACTATTAACACTTACTTAGCGTCATTATCAGTTATATCATAAAAAAAAAAGTGAAATAGCCTTTATTCTACTGCCACAAATTAATATGTTAGTTATAAATTTCACACTTCACTTTGAGCTTCAATTTTTGTCAACAGAAGTTGCCTGCTTGGCAAAGGCCTCCCCTATTATTTTCCACTCATCTCTCTCTCTCTCACTTTCCTCATCCAATCAGCTATATCCCCAAAGGGTATAACGGAATATTACGGTTTCTACTCACGTAACGTTCGTTTTACGTCACGTTTTTACGTGACGTAAAAACCGTAATAGTGACATATTGATAAGAATGTCACACAATACTTTTGATAATAAAAAAATATCAGCTTTCATCATTTCCTTCAGCCCTAGTCGTCCTGCTGGGTATAGGCCTCCTCCCTAATATCTTGCGTTTTCATTATTAAGAGACGCTTCTCGATGTATTAAATAAACGGGAAGCTATTTATTGCTATTATTTTACATAAGACAACCAGGTATTTGACAACGAAAGCCACAGAAACGTCTGTTGGCGAAGTTCAGTCATAGTTTTTACCAAAAGGGCTTAAAAAGTAAAACGAAACAATATTACAAAGATTCTCCTGTCCTGTCTTTTTTACCGTCACCCAGCTACTTATGTAATCGTTAAAATGCTAGCTCGTAGATTATCCATTTCTAGCTAAACGTGAGTCTATTTAAAAAGACAAAAATAATAAGGTTGTCAAAAATAAAAATCTAAAAAGGAACGCAAAACGCATTACCAAATTTTTGCACATGAATTGGCAAAGTCCATCGCTCCATCTCATTGGGCATTGATCTCCATGACATAACACTTAGCAGCATCCGCTGGAGCTGGAGGTGTTTACATCCGAGCATTGTGCATAATGTGCACACTGCAGTGCAGAGCGACGGTACTATAACAATAACAAGCTCATCTGTTCCGGGTTCGCACGATATATTGCAGCTTCTTTGATAATTGATGCGTCAGTTTAACATTTTCTGCCGTAAGCTTTATAGGCTCCAACACCATACGATGTATAGTTCTCCAGGTTACGGTAAAGATACTCAATTCAGTACATGTTTTTTAATTAGTTTGTGTTTAAAAAATCGAATAAACGAATTCTTCTAAAAATATTGGTCAAAACTTGAAACTCATACCTGTAATTAGTATATCATCATCATCATCAACAGAAGGTTTGGTCTCACTGCTGAGTATGGGTCTCTCTCTTAATATGCCATGGCTTCGATCTTCCACTAATTAATTAGTAGATTTATATCATTCCATGTTCAATAGTATATAAATACCAAAAGATAAATAAATCTGCAAAAAAAAAGTGACTTACACGAGAAATAGAGATAAATCTACACTCATTTACACGAACAAAATTCTACATTAAATTAACGTTCAATCGAATTACAACACACATAGAATAGATAACGTCTTGTTGTCACGAAACTGTAATCGTTTAACGCAATTGAATTAATTCAGTATTGAATTACGTACAATTATTTCAATTTAGATATCTTGTACACCCATTACGTGACGTCATCACTAACTGGCTTTATCTAGGAGACATTCTTACGGCGAGTTACACAAGTTTTGATTAAATAATGAATAAAATTTATTTTAAAAATTTAGGTTAAAGTTAATGCTGATAGGTCAACTTAAGCTTTGGTCATCTCTTAAACCATGTTTTTTTTTCTGAGAAAACTTTTTAAATCAGAAGGCCTACATGATTGTTGTTTATGATATGATTTCAGACACCAACTACCTATTCTTCCTAATTCTTGAAGTCATCCTATAGGTGCAACTCTCAGTAAGCTTTTGTTAAAATTAGCTGAGGCCATTTCACGTTAACTTAGTTTATTTCTTAATAAGATATTAAGTTATATCTGTAAAATTTATTTTATCACTTAGATGGTAAACCCGCCTCAATCCGAGTAGCTTATCAGTCAACAAGTCTGTAATGGTCATTCCATTTCACGTTTCCGCTTGTCAAGTATTATCGGGACACCGAAACTTGGGTTAAGTTACATTTAAGTTACGTAACGAGCTTTACCCAGAATTCGGGCTTTATACTTAGAATTACTTAGTTTGGAGTGCTAGGTAATGTTATGTATCAGTTACTTTTAGCGTCATAATTTTGGGAAATAAGTCGAAGGTATAGAATGAGTCAGGTAAGTTCGAATCACGATATCTACAGTACTAGCAAACATATTAAAATGTTTGTAAGTGTGCTTGTTTGTTTGTATATTTCACATATAAGTTAACCTAGATTATTTACATTGTAGATGGATTTGGATTAATGGTCTATTTTAATCCCGGATCAAACTAGATTACTAGGATGCAAGGTAAAACCAGTTCTATCATAATTGATACTGATAGTCGATGATTTTAGGATAAAATTATGGATAATTATAATTGATAGATTAATATCACTTAAAGTAACGGTATTTTAACCGGTATACTAGAACTTTATTAAAGTAAATTGTCGATTTTTCCTTCCTTAAGTTGATGGGTTCCTCATACCATAAATTGATGCTAAAATACTTCAAAGTATTTTAACATATAGCTCCGGGTCGCTACATTTTGCAAAATTGATTCACACTGCACTAGAAAATAGACGAGATGGTACTATATTAAGGTTTTATAAGTGACAAAGATTGATTGGTAGATACAATTATTCTTAATATGTATTAAAAAAAACCGGCCAAGTGCGAGTCGGACTCGCGCACCGAGGGTTCCGTACAAACCTGCAAGGTTAAATATTTTGTGATGTAACTAAAAATTTATGGTTTTCGTAATTTTTCCTTTATCTATGCTATAAGACGTTGCTTCGTACCAAATTTCAAGATTCTGAGTTCACGGGAAGCACCCTGTAGGTTTTGATTCCCTTGCAAGTGTCGAAAATTTGCGGCATAAATGGCTGTATCTTTTGATTGCGTTGGCTTAGAAGTTTGATTTTTTCACAGCTTCAAGGGACAGTAGACTTGAGTAATTGATATAAATTTCAGCTTCATACCTCTACGCGTTCCTGAGAAAAAGGGTCTTGACAGACGGACGGACGGACGGACAGACGGACAACAAAGTGATCCTATAAGGGTTCCGTTTTTTCCTTTTGAGGTACGGAACCCTAAAAAGAAAAAAAAACCCATTACAAGTGGCAGTCTTATTGTTAAAAGCAATCCTTTTCAGACAACCATCATCACAAACCCTTAAAAATTTGATTGAAGACCGACAAATTATAGCTCAAGGGGAATAGAGATTCGGGCAAGGATCGATCAACAATACAATGCAATATATTTTTACTGTACACCAGAAAATATATGTATACATAAAACAATTCGAAAAGACATAATTTAATCTAGGTACATTGGATAGCCTTATCGGATAAAGCGATCTTTTCCAGGCAACCTGAGTAAATCAACAATCGATTTCTCACACATTTGGTATAAGCAAGTGTGATTTGCTCCAACACGTGTCTTGCTCATAACATACACAATAAACATTACATATTAACTTTACGATTCTTTCCCAAAATTATTAAAAAAGAAGAAACAATAATGTGTTAGCCATATTTTTAGCACATTCAGTTCCCGTCCATTGCACTTTCACACATTGCCAGTTTGGGCATCGAACCTGCTATTTATCGTGACATAATACTTAACAAGCTTTGATTCATGCAATTGTTTCACGAGACCGATGCGCCGAGGTTCACTGACTGCACACACTGTGACAGCCGAAACTTATGATGTATCTTACAGGATGGTAAGAAATACTTCCTTCTCCCTTGTTTTCTGTTCCATGTGAACTAAGTAATGTATTTTTTTAATATAACTCCCTACGAGTATAATCAAGCCTTATTTTAAAACCGATACATCGGTTCTTACTGGAGCATCTAAAAGGGGACCCTTGATTGTCGCTGATCTGACCACCAAAACAAGCGAGCTTGGGTGAACGATGGCGCCACCGTCAAACGCTGTCACCATGTGAAAGAGACAAAAGAGATGCAACAAGCGGTGCTGGTTGTTGTGGTGAACTCACATGACTTCCCACAACATCCATCAAGGCACCGAGGGATGGCGAGGGGGTTTGAGTGAGTAGAAATCTCACATACCCCGGCTGTACCCCCCTCCCCCTGTACAGACGGAGATCTATGAAGATTCCCCCTCGGAAAAAAAATCTACTAAGCAGAACGAAAGCTCATTGCAAGTGCTTACTTACGCATAAAACTTGTTTAAAAACAGCAACAAAGTACTTGTAAACAAAGATCATTAAAATAACACAAAACCAAACCACAACGTATTGTTACCAACACAACACTGGACCACCCATAGTCATACCACTTGATATATTCTTAAACAGCGCTAATGTTGTCAATATCATACAAAGCAACCAAAAATGGCAGAAAATACAAATAAAATGCCATAAATAAAATTCTATCGCGTCTGAGCCTATTTGTATTGACAGCAAACTCAAAATTGCTATTTACTTTACGAACATTAAAGTCTTGATTTGCTCAGCAATTGTGACAACTCTCAATAGCAATGTTAACGCATCTCAAAGAATAAGAAAATAATATATTTTGGGACACCCTATATAAGTTACTTAACAGTTTATTTCACTTCCCATACAAACGCAATAATTCTGGACGCTATTAAATCAAAGCAGGACTTGTTTGAAATAATGCTGCACTCAGAGTTGCCAGGTTTTATTTATTAAACAATTGACTGTATTTCAAATTGTTACATTTGTATGGATAGTTCTTCTTCTTTTTATCGAATGAGAGTGCCAAATCTAGTATAGAGAGTTTATCAAGCCGCCCTGAGGGCCTCTGACATGGCTTACCGACTGCCGTACTAGACAAACAGACTAAACTAGTTAACGTGTCATCCGACCCACGGAAGCGCCTAAAATGGAATGCCACTTTTCGGTCACCCATCCAAGGACTGACCGCATCGATCTTTGCATAACATTGGTAATTACAAGCGATTGCCTCCGCTAGCTGAGCTACGGGCACTTCATATGGACATTATCATCATGAAATGATTATTTTATCTCTGCTCTGGTTAGGTTTTATCGAAAACTATATAACAAGGGTTTCAAGCTGTCTGAATAAGACATTTTGGATTATGTATTATTTGTTTTTTTTTTTTGTTAAAATTTCGTTGTATGTATATTGCAACACCACCCGTATCATACACATACAATTTTGCAATCATCTTGTCTGCATGTATGTTTGTAAATTGATCGAGCTATAAAAAGTAACTATGGGTTATGAGATAAGCTATTCACTGTTTAACTTAGTAAGTGTGTTGGTAAACCGACCAAACTCTACCTTTATTAAGATCTATGTATCTTATGTCTGGCTGAAACCTTTGTTAGTCCATCAGAAAACTAAATTTATAAAATTCAGAGGTGATTGTCTGACTGACATAGTAGATCAGGCTATGAAATTGGCATGTAGGTAGATATTATGACTTAAACATCCGCTAGCAAGGATTTTTGGAAATACCACTTTTAAGTGAAATAAGGGATGCAAGTTTTACTTCTTAATGCGCTACTAGTAATTTTAAAAAATCCTGCGTCAAATTAGTCATCGCGAGGTCAAAAACGGTGTTTACTTGTCTCCACAACCTTGTACAATTAGCACTAACAGTCTTTTTGTCCATATTCATACCACAAACATACATATGTAATCACTTGTATACAAAACAATGCGAGACAGATATAGATCAAGGCTCGTGTCGTTTGTATCTTAGTTTGTGTCTCGCAGTCTTGTTAAGTAATTTATGTCTGTTCCAATAACACGTGCTTAATTGTGGCCATTTTGTTGTTTCTTATTTGCTGGACCGTGAATATTTGGGTTAGATTGGCACACGAGTAAAACAAGGGGAAAAAACAGGCTAGTCCTAACTATAACAAAATAATAAAAAAGGGGTACTACGGAAGTTAGCCCACTGCAAGAGGACAGCGTGTCCAGTATACTGGCCGCATTACCACGCTACGTTACACATAAGAATAAAAATAATAAAATAAATGTATTGTCACATGAAACATTAAATAGACACACCATAAAAAACAAGAGTACAAATAAGGAGTTTCATGTCACAATCCACATACATACATAGTACATACGCTTATTTTTATTGTATAAAAAGTTTCCAGAAATGTAGCAGCTATAGCTAGAAACTATGTTCAATGTTCATTTATTCATAAAAATATATGTGGGTACCTCATTTACTAGTTATGATACACAACAAATATGTCACGACTTTAGAAATTGGGGGGGGGGGGGGGGGGGGGCTAATTAAATTTTTGTATAGAACAGTTAATGTGGTTCATAAATGTTTTACTTTAAGCCCACAAGCCTTGATTGTGGATTTCTATTGTAGCATACGTAACTTAAGTTTTGTTTGTTATTATTTTTATTATTATTGGTATTCATTTATTAACAACTTTTTTTAATTTTTTTACAATATATGTATATAAAAAAAAAAACAAATATTAAAAAAAAACTTAAAACTAGCGAAGCCGCCGGCAACGGGGTAGGACCCAAGCAACCGGTGGTAGAGGCTACAAAGAAAGGAACCTCCGGACAATACGCGCCGTGTCAAGGATCACTGCCTTCTGTATCTGTTCCTTAACCCAACTTTCTAATATTTATTTTTATTTATTATTATCTTTGTTATTTTGCATACATTTATCAATCTTTCGTATTTGCGACACTCTAAAATTAAGATCCACTTACAAAACATTTCCTAACACCATTCCGGTGGCTAAAGTTCAGATCCATTCCAATAAAGTACAACATTGAATCTGCAATGGTTGCAAGCGCAGTAACTCAGGGGCGAGAGAATTAAAGCATTATCATAAAGCTGAGCCGCTTCAAATATAGCTGAGATTGTGGCTGCCAAACTTTTCATACTTGTTTTATATCATTAAAATGAAACTGATTTGCACTTGACCATAGTATGCTTAATGGTAAGCGATAGCTACATCCCAAGATAGAGCGTGCGATACAGACAAATCTAGCATGAGTTACACCAGGGTAGAGTAAAAATTTGCTATAAAAGAAAAAAAATCACTCATATAACATAATACCACCTTTGTAAATACCTATATTTCGCAGTTAATAAATGAATTTTAATTTGGAAATACAGAGATAGTAAACTTTTAGTGGCCGTTTATTTTATTTACCCTTTTGCAATTTACAACAATGCGGTACAGGTATATTTATCGGATGTACATTTTTGGTGAACTGTTTCTGTGAGAGCATCATCGAAAGCCATTTTCAAATTTCGTATGGTTAAGCATGTGTTCTTTCGACACAATTATATAGACACTATAAAAAATATAAGTTTCATTATTTTTGTACATAATTATAACAACATGAAAAATATAAAAGTGACACTATATTTTTACGTAATTTATTATAATATATATAGGTATATTGTATAATTTCGATTAGCTATGCTTAGCTGTTGCAATCAAACTTTGCCTTTTACACTAATATTCATAATTATGATGCATTTCATGTACTATTAAGGAAGTCTTATTTCACGTTTTAATATCTTGTATGTTTTAATGCCCTAAGTGCCTTGATGGTAAGCGATCATTAATGTATAATAATGTTATGCTAAAACGTAGCAATTTATGCTTAAAGATTGAGAACCACTGGTCTAAATATAAGTTATGGTTTCTAGATACACGTTAAAGTAGCACCACGGGCGTCTCACACCACCCGACGCAATTTTGTACGCAAATGGCATCATTAAAGATACTTGTGGATTTAATATCACATTTCTTGCCCTGGAGCTGAACTATTAGGTAACAATAGGTATGTAAATTTTACCTTTTTTATAGATTTTACAACGTTTCTAAAATTAGTACTTACTGCTTTATATTTGTGTTTGTCTGAGAAATTGTCAATAAACAGAACTAACTTTTAAGAAAATTGAGTAGGTAAGTCCTTATTATTTTCTGCTACAAATAAATCTGATTAAGAATAATCACATAAGCCAAGAGTTTTTATTTGTCCAAAAATATATTAGGGAAATGCTTAAGATTTTTTTGTTCAGAAAATATAATTTTGCGAAAAAATATCCCATCGCCTCAGGCGGTGTCGTATAAATATACAATTTGGCTATTCCGACACTCAATTTGTCAATTATAAATCACATGCTTCGTCGCCATTTTATGAAAAACTGTGACAGAGATTACATTCAATAAAATGAAAGGAAATACCTATTCAGTAAAGTTCAATATTAAGTATTAGTATTTTAACCCTTTAAATCTGCGTTAATCCTATGTTTAGTCAATTTTTATACAAATCAGTCTAGATTGAGTTTTAAGAAAAACAAACTTAATCTCTTAAAAATATCTCTTAAAAACAATCGCCGTGTGGTTATAGAGGTTTTTGGCAAAATCCCGAATTCATACGTAATTTTCATGAAAAGCCCCGTAATTATTAAAAACATCATCAATGGTTATTTTAATTCTTAAATACAATAATACTGTTGTTATCTCGGCCACATACTTGAGATGAACAAAAGATTAAAGTATAAAGCAGACAGACTACGCACTACACGCCTGATCGTAATTTATTGCCCATACTTCGTGTTAACTCAAAATGAATGTTTTCGATATAGGGTGGGGACTCAATAATATTTGCTGTCGAAAAGTTTTAACATTTTACAAAAACCATAATTATTTTTGATTTTTTACATAATCAATAAAAAATATACTAAATCTATGTACTTAGCTACATGGAATTTCAATTGTTAAAACAAACTAAACAGGTATGCCTTAAGTAATTGAATGTTCGAAGAGTTAATTTTTTAATCCACAGCAAAGAACTGACATTTTAAAAACTGGTTTTTTAGACATAGAAGAAAAGGATATAATAACTTCTTCTTCTTATCGAATGAGAGTGGCCAACTTTGTCGTCGAGAGTTTGTCAAGTTTGTTTGGCCCTTGGGCCTCTGACATGGCTGAACGACTGTTACTAGACAAAGTTTAAAATGAGCAAATGTAACGTGTTGATAAATTTATGCATCGATAAATATATTTATCGATAAAACTTTCTACATCGCCAGCCCTCGAACGCACCCCGAGGGCTCCTGAAATATCTGTGTAAAATAACCAAAACAGATTGATTGCATTCTGCACTCTGCTTGGTTTTGCTGCTGTCTGTAGAATCGATAATAAAGTGTAGGAATGCACGCGCGGGATCGATGGCGCCTCTCTGTTTATCTCTTTAGGGCTGGTTTAACGTGTGGTTCCACTGTTTTCCAGAATAAGCTTGAGTATTTTTTTACTGGTATGGGTGAGCATTTGATGCTAGTTTACCTGGTAGTAAGCAATAGCTATGTATATGGCTATATAGCCTAAGAAATATGTGTTGCATTTGCATGATAAGGAACAGAGGGGTATCTATGTACGTATACATATAAAAGAGATATAAAAAATATATTTGGCTAATGAAAATAGAATCAGATCATAATATGCTTCTCATTTGTTTACACTGATTTTACAGACCTTTACTAACTGTAAATTTTACAAAACATGGAGATCTCAATTTTTAGGTACTAGGAAGGTATTTAACCTACCTAGTAAAAAAATCTACAAATAGAGTATAATATTTGGATTACATTAAACATCGTATACATATATTAACTAAATCAAAGTTAACAATCCATAATTCAGTGGTCAAAAATAATCAAAACATACATACTATACCTTGAATAACAAAAAGCCATCTGGTAAGCCTCAACCACGATAGTTTCTGTAACTATCTCCGCTAGCAGATTCACTCGACATTTAGCGTATTTACAAATAGCCCAGCCAGCACACTACACGAATTTAACAGACTATTAGGCAGACCGTGTAAATATATATCTGTCCGTCTGTCAGTCGGATTATTTTTGTCTGAGCTTGCTTTTATAGGATAAGATATTACAGACACAGTGTCGCTTGTGGGGATATCGCTACAGGTAACTTGTGGTTAAATAAATGCCTTTGGAAAAAAACTACCTTAAAATTTTATCATCTGGTCAATAAATTTCAACTATAGGTAATTTAATTGTTCTGAATTACGAATTGTTACGTGTAACAGTGTGCTCATTAGCATGGTTTTGCTTGCAATGTATAATTATCAAATTTAATTAAATAAGATTGATAAATTGTATAAGTAATAAATAGGTAAGTATAAAAGGGATATCTGATATGGTGGTTACAAAAATGGTATTAAAAAATATTTTTTTTTACATGAAATAGGCTCACGCTTGACTACATCTTGCCTGATGTTAAGCAACGTTATAATCTACGATTTAGCGCGCTTGCCTAGAAGAAACCGGTTTACTCTCGACTTGAAGACCGATAAATTGTAGTTCAAGGGGAATAGAGATTCTAGCAAGGAGTTCGACAGTTTGGCTTTGGCTTCAAACTTTTTGAATGCTGTCTTAAATTTATTTTCTCCAAGGCTTTATAAGATACATTGTGGATATCACTCGAAGCAGCGATTCTTCAGTTTGTTTTGTTCCTTACAGATGTAAGTTGTATGAGGGATTTATGTTTTACATTCATACTTTTGCTTAGTTAATCTATCAACTAAAAATAAGTTAGTACCTATGAAAGTGGCCGACTCTAGTGTCAGTCATTTT
The DNA here is from genome assembly GCA_927399415.1 of Macaria notata. Lineage (NCBI taxonomy): Eukaryota > Metazoa > Arthropoda > Insecta > Lepidoptera > Geometridae > Macaria > Macaria notata. Next base: position 1,194,099 of record OV656742.1, read on the forward strand.
TGAAACTTTTTTTTGAACGACCGCCGTACTATGATAATAATAATCCGTCACCTGAAATACGTAGCTTTAATCTCTAGGTTTGTGATCGAGTACAACTCATCTTACATAACTTATATATCTAATAATTATGTTTTATAATTTAAAAACAGTTTTAAGTACATAAATACATATCTATACTTATATGCGTACAAAACAAGATAAAAATATCAATATTTTACATTATTACAAACACATAAACATGTACTTTCCCAGACGTACAACCTTGTATCCAATTAAAGCATAAAATAATCCAAAGCTACCATAAAATTGTCTACAATCCCGAAAGCTGCGTAAAAAGCTCCGAAGATGGAATAAAGCTCATTAACTTCATAATTAAAACTTATTACAAAATTAAATTGCCTAATGAATTCTAAACGTGGGCGGAAGTAGCCTTATCAAAGGAGGCTTGTGCTACACTCGAAGATATAATATCTGATAGATATCTATCACACTATACTTAAAATATTCAAAGATAATTGACATACCTAATTAGAACTATGTTAAAGTTAAAGCCAAAAGAAGAAGGGATGTGTCAATGTCTTAATGATAAAAACAATAAAAATCGAAACCATATACAATACTTAGGTACTATCTATTTGTAGCCAGTGACTCGAAATAAATACTGAATTATATATTTCATAAAATCCACCTGTTTTACTATCGCAGCTGAAGACCGTGCATTGTGAGAGAGGAGAACATTAGGAGTAGCCTTCGTCAAGCAGTTGACAGATACAAGATAGGCTGATGATGATGATGGTTATCTCCGCTGCCACTGTCCCACCGCCCTACCTAGCAGTCTATTTGAACCCCATCATAAATCTCTCCGCAGATAGCTGGCATCTCTGCCATATCTACAACTGCTGTCGAGACATACATCTTGAATGGCCACGCTTATAGATCGTGTTCTGTTTTATTGGAGCGAGCACGGACAGACTGATGGACAGATATGAGTGAAAAACTGCGCAACGCTGGTCTCTCTGATTGACGATAAAAGTGAAAAACATGGCGGAATGCTGTTGGTATTCTTTTGTTTTTCATTTTGTTTGCAAAGATACCAATCACTGATATGATGTTTGGTTTATTTAGATTCAAGAATGTATGTATAACGGCACACAATAGTTCACTACATAAAGGTATTTCAATAATTAAATTTATAAGTAATCATTTGTTCGCATAATATGGGTATTACAGACGTATTCACAGATCGCTACAATCTCACTAACAGGGCGTGCAAATAAAAACTTAGAATAAATACTTTGTTCTTACTAACCTCCATTATTTTTGTCCCTAGGAGCCTTTGTGGGCGGCATCCTGGGCGGGCTGGCGATGCGCATGGGGCGGCGCACGGTGCTGATTGCCACAGCACTGCCGTACGCGCTGGCTTGGCTCGCCACGGCGCTGTCCACCAGCGTGAGGATGCTGCAAGCAGCGTCCTTCTGCGGGGGCATGCTTATATGCTGCATTATGATGACTACACAGGTGAATATGTAGCACTAGCTGTACTAGACTGGCCACAGAGACACAGTACTGTCTGCACAATACTTGTATTATGTATTCTGTTACAATACCGCTGTTTCTTTTTATTCTACTGATATTTATTATTGAATGTTCAGTAGTATTTATAGCGTCGCTTAATACCAATCTAATACGAGTAGACTACAAAAACTCATACACATAAATGATTGTTAATAATATTTTCAGATCCAAGATAAGGTCTGTGTTTTATTTTAACAACAAAAATAATGCAAATAACTTATTAATATGCAAATTCGTAATATTTGTAGGCCGGAGATTGAAAAATATCAACACGATTCGATACGATCAGATTCTCACCATATTTCCAATCATCATCTGCATGATAATTTCAAATTGATAGAAATCTGAAAGCAGATCGATTTATTGAATGACTTTATGACGTTTTACGATAATCGAATGATTAAAGTTGTAATAAAATCGAATGAGATTTGAATTAACTATTATTAAAAAAGCTTTCCTTCACTACGATGTTAAAAATATATAGTATCGGCCTTAGGACATATACATATGTACAAAACATTACTTTAGCTTTGTCATATAATATATGGTAATGAAATGTAAAAAGAGTTACACAAAAAGCTTTTCTAACCATACCTTTGAAACATTAATCAAATCAATCAAAAGGTTAATTATGTTTTTGACATAAACGAAAATGGAGCCACATTTTATGCTCATTAGAAAGTACTTACCAACTTTGAGTTTCTAGCGAAAGTTCTTTACAACAATGAATTTAGTAAATTCTATTCACAACATCATGCCTAGGTAAAAAAATTTACCAATGAAAAGGCACGAAACCAAAACTAAAAAGTGAACAACAGAACTATGCGGTAGAACTATGCGGTATTTCGCAGAGGAATTTTGCGGTCACTTTACCCTTTCATTTTAGATTTGAAAGCTTTTGTTAAAAGTCAAAGTCAAAGTTCAAAGTTTTATTTCTGTAGGCAATTACATGCTCTTAGAAACGTCAATTAAAAAATATTTATACACAATAGTGTAAATTAATATAATTTATGAATTACAAAGTAATTTGTATAGCGGGGATGTCCATGATAAAAGAAAAGTCACTGGGTCCCACTACAAATTATTTATTTTCGGAAGCGTCACGATACATTATTTTTGAGCCGCGGAGAGCGCAGGCGGCGCGCTCAGGAGTTTCCGTGCAACTATTAATGTTTTTGATTCTTTAATCTTTCGGAGCGCCGCGTGCCTTCCTTAGCGGGGGCGGGGCGAGGGCCAACATTTGATATGCGCGCTACAACCTCCCCCTCCAAGTCACATGATCGACCCGACTGTGACTTGGCTGGACGTCCACGACGGCGAGGATGTCTGATAGTAACAACATCCCCAATGTAAGGAGTTAGGGCGCTGGCATGGTACTTCCCTCGGATGTCCCCAGTTGAATCGACAACCTCAAAAGACGTGGGAGAAATGACCCTAGCAACTTGATAGGGCCCCTCTCGCTTTGGCGCGAACTTCTTGGTGAATCCTTTGGCTGCATTACTGTGCAAGTGTGTATCCACCAGTACCAAATCCCCAACGTTGTATGGTACAAAGTCTCTACGCCGTTGATCTCCATCCGCCTTCCTTCTATCTTGGTGGTCTTCGATATGGCGTTTGACATCAACGAGAATACGCCCAAACTCGTTCAGATACGGCGTAATTTGTGGCACAAAATTTTCTTGTGAAACTATTGCCCGAATGTCATTGTTGACATCTAGAGGAGTACGCATTTCGCGGGCAAACGTCAAATACGACGCAGAATGACCCGTGGTCATGTTGATTGCATTATTCAATGAAAATCTTACTGTAGGTAGAACCTTCGGCCAATTACGATGCTCAGAACCTACCAATATCGCCAGAAGTTGTTTTAATTCGCGATTCTTCCGCTCAGCGGGATTAGCTTCCGGGTGGTAAACTGGAGTAAGGGCTTGTTCCACCCCCATGACATACATTACTTTTTGCATTACTGCCGAAACAAACTGTGTACCATTATCCGAAATTATACGAGGTAAGCCGTAACGCAAGAAAACCTCTTCGACAAGAACCTTGGCACAGGTCTCCGCTGTGGTATCCTGAAGCGCAAACAGCTCTACCCAACGACTGGCAGTGTCTTCAACAAGAAGAATCCACTTCTCTGCGTTGTCGCCTTCAGGTAATGGGCCAAAAAGGTCCATGGCCAACACTTCAAATCGCTGATTCATTATCGGTGTCTGGAGTAGTCCTGCCGGTTTCATGTTAGTTGGTTTGTATTTCTGACATGCATCACATGCTTTTAAATACTGGGCTACATAAGTCCTCATATTTTTAAAGAAGTAACGTTCTTTTATCTTCTTTAGTGTCCTCTCCAAACCTAGATGACCAGCAGTCGGCGCATCATGAATTTGCTTCATGAGATCTTCGCGAAGAGATTCTGGTACAACTAGTTGAGGTTCCTCAGATTCATTATCTTGGTCACATCTATATAAGACTCCTTGTGACATGTAATAACCTCTATCAGACCATCGGTCTGCTGTACTGGTCTGGTCTTCAAAGTCGGAGATGATCTTGCTGACTTCCGGATCAGCAAGCTGAGCACTACGGATATCCAATGGGCTACGATGTGGTAAGTCTACTACAACCGGACAAAGTTCAGTAGCCGGCTCCTCTACTTCTTCAGTGACGGGGCGGCTCAGCGTATCAGCAACCAGATTAACTCGTCCCGGAGTATACTCGACATTCAAATTATGCGCTTGTAGCTTCATAGCCCAACGTGCTAATCTTCCACTTGGTGTCTTTAGAGTCAGCAGCCACTTCAAAGGCTGATGGTCGGTTGCCACTAAGACTTGGGCTCCTTCTACATAGTCACGAAACTTATCTAAAGCCCAAACAACCGCTAGAGCTTCTCGCTCGGTAGTATGATAATTGCGCTCAGCCGAGTTAAGCAGTCGGCTAGCGTACACAATTGGTCTCTCCTCTGTCGGACACGAACCTTGTAGAAGTACGGCTCCTAGTGCGTACGAACTGGCATCAGTCCGCAATATAAAAGGTTCGTCGAAATCTGGCTGGCGCAGAATCGAGCTGGAGGAGAGTCGCTTCTTGAGTTCTTCAAACGCGATGTTCTGCTCCTCCCCCCACTGCCAGCGTCTGTCCTTCTTCGTTAAATCAGTCAAGGGCCGTGCGATCTCTGAAAATTGCATGATGAACTTGCGAAACCATGAGCAAGTCTGGAGAAAAGTTTTCAGCTCCTTCAAATTGGTAGGTGGCTTCATACTCATCACAGCTTCTACCTTTGAAGGGTCCGGTTCAATTCCTTGGGCTGAAATGACGTGTCCCAGATAAGTTACCTTCTCTCTTGCAAACACACATTTTTCCCTGTTAGCATACAACTTAAACAAGCGAAGACGATCAAAGACCTGTTTTAGGTCTTCCAGGTGGTGATCCAGGTCTTCCGAGATCACCAAAATATCATCCAGATAAGTAAGAACACAGATGTCCTTGAGTCCTGATCTCATCCTATCCATTAACCGTTGGAACGTAGCCGGCGCATTCTTCAAACCGAACGGCATACGGCAAAATTGGAAGTTTCCGAACGGCGTAGTGAACGCTGTCTTGTGTCGGTCCTCTGGCACTACCATCGTCTGCCAGTACCCCGATTTTAGGTCAATCGTAGACATTACAGCATTCGGCCGTGTACTCTTCAACAGCTCATCAATGACAGGAATCGGATAACGATCAGTTTTAGTCACTTTATTTAATTTTCTGTAATCCACACAGAAACGAACCTCTCCATTCCTCTTAGGTACTAGTACTACTGGAGCTGCCCACTCAGATTCAGCTTCTTCAATAACTCCTTCTTCGAGCATCTTATCTAACTCCTTTCGAATAATTTTCTTCTTCGCAGGAGAACAGCGATATGGTGGACTAGCTATAGGTGTAGCGTCTCCGGTGTCAATACGATGCACTGCAAATTCTGTCGGTTCCCCTCCTGCAGCAAAAATGTCCTCGTTGACATTCAGGACTTGGGATAATCGCTCACGATCCTCGACATTAAGATGAGTGCCTTCATCTTCCCTAAGCTCCACCGAAGCGCAGGTCAGAGCTTGAACGTCCATAGCTTCATAACGCATAGGTTGAGGTGTCCTATCATGTCGCATGTACCATACCCCAACATCAAAGTCAAGTACCACACCAGCTGCACGAATGAAATTCATACCTAACAGACTCTCGGTTGCATCCGGGAGCATTATGAATTTAACGACAAACGATAACCCTCGCACGACAATTTTGACCCGTGCTACGTCAACATTTTGGAAGCACACTCGCCCATCAGCATATTTCAATTTTACAAACTTTTGTGAGAAGACATGACCATTATTAACTAAGTGTTCACGAAGGCTTTTACTACCTACACAATGCTTAGCGCCACAATCTAGCAATAAATTGCCTACAGAATCACAGATACGCACTTCAATAATCGGCCTAGGTCGCGAGTCGAGATCATCGCTGATCATAGACGTTACGGAAACTGCCTGAAAGGCCACTTTTACCGCGTCACTTTTCGCTTTTTTACACGTTTCACATTTAGACCGTATAACACCTGGTGCTCCGCATCCAAAGCACGTGATACTAGGACGATTCTCCGACTGGGTAACATCATTGTTTTCTGCAGGTTTCTTTTCCTTCAGCCGTCTACAGGCGTCCTTCAAATGACCAAACTGTTTACAATAACTGCATTGAGGTCGTGACTTAAGAGCGCGTGTCACGCTGGATCTGGCAGCATCATTAGACGACGAAGACGACGGCGAGTTAACAGGTTGACTACTTTCGCTCAGAAGATCCTCAACTCGCCGGGCGCGCCGTATCAGTTCGTCAAAAGTATCGAAAGACGAGCGCGGAATTTTCTCTCTAATTCGAAGATGCAGCAATCCGTACAGCATATCCAGCTGGGTCGCTTGTGACAACGACGACGGAGGAAGCTGGGCATACAGGGCACGCACGTGGCATATGAAAAGGTCAGTGGCCTCGTGCTGACCCTGCTCACGTTCAAATATTTTCCTATAGATGAGATGCGGTGGCAGTCGGGGTCCAAAAGTGTTCTTCAACGCTTCGACTGCGTCCTTCCAGGTGGCCGTGGTAGCTTTAACTCCTTGCCACCACGTTGCTGCCATATCCGTAAGCAGCATGGAGAGCCCCCGGAGGGCAACGTCATCACTGACGGCAGCGCATTCCTTATAGGTTTGTACGGCGTCCAAAAATGCCATTACATCGGACGATTTGTCACCACTAAATCGAGCGGTGCATTTCAATAAGTTATTAGAAGGCATGTTCGTACCTTGTGGTCCGTGACTTAGCTGATTTAGTAGAAGCATAAGTTGTTCGGCGCTTAACACGATGTTAGGAGCGGCGGCCGCGCCCGCCGGGAACGGGGCGCCAGCCGACGCAGGTGCAGGAAGCGGCGCGCCCGCGGGCGCAACCGCAGTTGGCGGTGGCGGCGCAGCGCACGCCTCGGCCGCTAGGGCCGGCGCGGCCACAGGCACAGCCGTGACATCATCACAGCCAACGCTCGGACCCAGTCCCAGCGTCACCTGGTGCACACGATACTCGCGCGGTGGTTCGGCCTCCAGGCCGTCCAGAACAACCGGCGCGGGCGGCGGCGGCGAGTCCTCGGACGAGGCACCGGCACGCGTTAACACCATTGTCCGCAAAAGTCCACAAACACAGTACACGATATACCTAAACGTTGGTTAACTCGTACACGGGAGTTTAACTAACATTCACCGTTCATAATAGGTATAAACGTCTAATAAATTGCAATCACAGTCCATCATAGGTATAACGAAAACGAAACGTTCGTTTACTTTTCTAAACACACGCGCGTAAACTGGGTTCATAAAAAGTCTAGGTAACCTAACGACATAGGTACCAATGTGCATAGAAAACCAAAATAAAACACTGTATAGTCACATAAAACACGAAACAATAGGTCCCAATCAAAGTCTAGGATACCTACGTGTTCATCCAGGTTCACTTGGTACGCACTAACACTGTCCAACTAGACAAAAGACAACCGACTTTATTCTCATATAAACACGAAACAATAGGTCCCCAATACCTACGTGTTTACTACCGATATTATTACGCTGAGAGTTCAACACCAATATACACAGGTACTTCAACGTAATTACGCGGCGAGAGAATATTATCGTTTACTCTAAAACTGCACGGACAACATTCGACTGAGTTCACAGTTCACACAACACTATCTCGATTTCCGAGAATTTTGAGTGAATGTATGAACGAACGAACGACTAACGAAGGAGCGGTATAGGTACTAGCGTGGCGCCTTCCGATACACGGGTCTATTAACAAATATACTTCCCGAAGTTTTGTATTGCGCCACGTGCGTTTGCCCATATACTCACACACACATAGTAAGTACACATCACAGTTCACTGCGGTAAAATACGCAACATACCTACACGCGCTCACTTTCGCGAATAATTTTAACACTGATATTTAGAGTTCTGCTTCACGTTAGGCGCCATTATAGCGGGGATGTCCATGATAAAAGAAAAGTCACTGGGTCCCACTACAAATTATTTATTTTCGGAAGCGTCACGATACATTATTTTTGAGCCGCGGAGAGCGCAGGCGGCGCGCTCAGGAGTTTCCGTGCAACTATTAATGTTTTTGATTCTTTAATCTTTCGGAGCGCCGCGTGCCTTCCTTAGCGGGGGCGGGGCGAGGGCCAACATTTGATATGCGCGCTACATTTGTCTATATCTCTAAATAAATCTTTTTCATTGATAGCGTCTTTTAGTGTATAATAGGTTTTATCCATTAAGTACTGACGAACACAATTTAGTATCAAAGTCTTGTTATTACATTTAATTATATTTTGGGGCAATCTATTATATAACATAATCCCAATGCAGAGGAAACTGTTAGATGTTTTAGCTAGTCTTCTCTGAGGTATACTAAGCCTCTCTTTATTTCTTATTTCGTACCTATCTGACAATTCATCTGCCACTGTGGTGAACTGATCTAAGTTCTCGAGAACATAGAGTACATTTTGATATATATATTCACTGTTAGACAACAAAATTAATACAAATTTACTCTTTTACATACTATATTACTATTTTACGTTACGTACGAATTTACGTTGGTAATGATGCAAAAAATATGCTTATAATTAATTTGTGATTTATTAGTACATACATGTCAGAGGCCCTTAGGGCGGCTTGATAAACTGTTAAAACTGTAACTGCCGCAGTTGGTCACTCTCATTCGATCAGAAGAAGTACGTATATCATTAATTAAGATTTACTACGGTTCGGTTACGGTTAGACTTTTAACGTATCTCTGTCAAAATTTTCACAAAATCAGCTTTACCCGAATAATTGTAAAATATTTACTTGCCAACATTTGGTCAGAGTTTCAATGTGTCGTTTTTAGTATTTATTTTATACAAGTTTCTACAATTAAAGTTCACAGTAAAGCTTTGAGTGCAGTAGGTGAGTAGTTGTAAAAGTACCCTCGACTATTAACAACCCATTGTATTGCACAGAAGTGAATGTTAAAGCTAATGAGCTATCTCGTAATTATAATTTTCTGTGTTTACTGTGGTATTGGGCATGTAATTATGTTTGTACTTTACTGGAGGCTGCGGTTATTCAATTAAAAGTCGTCGAATTATATATCTGTAAGCCTAAACGAGTGAAATAGATTTTATTAATAAAAATTCAGTCAAAAGTTTGCGTCAAGAAACAAATACAGATGTACTAAAAGCTCTCATAATTTGTAAAAAATATAACAAGGAAATGGTCTAAAAACTATAAAAATACAGCTGAAAATTGTATGACAAACCAACATAGGTATTATGTAAGTTTAATCTTCTCACGCCTATGTTCATTATTAGTGCTACATAGTAAACATAACACATAGATATATTGTATTTATACATGTTTGTAGCAGTTATAGTCTCACAAACGTCACAAAAGGCTATTTTCCATACACACCAAGGAACAAAAGCTATGCTAATATCTGTGTAACACGGTTTGTTGAGTTTTGTTCTGACCATTGAGGAAATAGTACATTGAGCGGTGCAAAACAATGTTAATAATAATTTCACAACAATATTGGCAAGGCTTTAACGATTTTCAACTTGTAAGACTTTATTTTTATTGAAGTCTTTGTTGCTCAGATATTGGATAATCCAAAATAGTTATCAGGATCACATATAAAAAATATCAATAATGCATTTAGTATAACGATTGATCACTTACTTTTAGTTAACTTGGTACCCCATAACGGTAACCAAATTAGTTTTAATAATAATGGGTGGTTAAGGTTTAAATAAGTGACTATTATATATGACAACATTCTAAATTGTAATCTTTATTGTCCGCAGGTATATGTCACCGAGATAGCTGTCCCCGAGATCCGCGGCTGCCTGAGCTCCGTCCTCAAGATCCTCAGTCAGATCGGCATCCTCATCTCCTTCACCATCGGCGCCTACTTGAACTGGAATGAACTAGCTCTGGTCGTCGCCTTCGCACCCGTCCTGCACTTCTTCGTCCTCTTCTTCATCCCAGAAACACCCTCCTTCCTTCTACTCAAAGGAAGAGACCCGGAAGCAGAAGAAGCTCTGCAATGGCTGCGAGGCCCTGAAGCAGACATCGGCCAAGAACTAGCCACCATCAAAACGAACATACTCAACAACAGACGAAAAGAGAACCAAGTAATACAAACAGATCACAAATCGAATCTAAAGAGTAAACTAAAAAGTCTCCTCTCAATGAAATTGACGAGACCGATTCTCATCACGTGTGGCCTTATGTTCTTCCAAAAATTCACTGGTGCTAATCTAATCAACTTTTATGCGGTGAAAATGTTTAAAGAAACCTTTAGGACGTTAAACCCTCATGGAGTAGCTATAGCGACTAGTGTAGCTCAGTTATTAGCATCGTGCCTGTCTGGCATGCTGATAGATAAGATCGGAAGGCTGCCTTTACTCATGATTAGTGGAGTTATGATGTCTATCGCCTTAGCAGGCTTCGGTTCCTATGTATATTATGAAGGAGTGCTCCGACACGCGTCAGAGCTGAGTTCAGATCCAGGTTCCTACGACTGGATCCCATTAGTTTGCGTGTTAACATTAACGATAGCGTTTTCATTAGGCATCAGCCCTATTTCTTCTCTATTAATAGGAGAGCTGTTTCCTCTAGAGTACAGAAGTACCGGCAGTGCGCTAACTACCAGTTTCAGCCACATCTGTGGCTTTGTTAACGTGAAGACTGCGGCAGACATCCAGGAGCATATAGGTCTATATGGTTTATTTTGGATGTACGCCGGAATGTCAGTTCTGTTCCTTCTTTTTGTGGTCTTGTTCGTGCCCGAGACAAAAGGGAGAGAGATCGATGAAATGGACTCTAAATACGTAGAATTGTTGTGCGTGAATCGATAGTCGAGCGATCGGGATTCGATTTGTGGCTGCTAATGACTGATTTAGCTCTGTAGCTAGATTTAGACGAGTCGGTATCGACTCGGTTACTCACTGTCTTTCTGACTCGATTGTTTTTTGTAGTTAAATGTGATTAGTTTACATTTTGTATGTTGTTTGTCTTCCAGTATAAATTATATTCTACCAAAAGTCTATCCTATATCTACGTACAAAGACTATTCATTTATGAACTATCTGTTTTAAATGAATTGATATTGTAAATTTTCCATAATCGTTGATTTGAAAATGATTGGTATTAGTTTTATCGGTACATTTGTATTTCTGGTAAAATTAAGTTAAGTTGAAGTTTAGCAGGAAAGTCAGTATTCTGGATGTAACCAGTATTAGATAGTATTTTCTTGATTGTGCCTTCTGTTTCATAGTTCCTCTATTGGTACCTACTGTAGGACAATGAATGTTATTATATCAACGTTCATCAGATTAGTAAATACAAGTTATAAACTATTTCCCTCAACGCTTTCAATTCAATTGAAACATGTTGTTAATGTTTGTAAATAATTGTTTTATAACAATACAGTAACAAAAACAAGAAAAAAGTCACGTCTAATTGCTGAAATGGTTTGAAAGCAAATTTTATATCTACATAATAATATACGGGTATATATTATTTATTTTACAGAAAAACTGATGTTTTATAACGAATTATAAAGAAATTATAATAATAGTCACAACAGATGAGCCATTATATTTACCAGTGACTATAAAGTGCTAAATTGTTACAAATTTAGTTGTTTAGGAAAAATATGGTGCTAAGGAGGTGCCTTGCATTTTGCATGTTTTAGAGAATATATTAGAAATAATATTTAGGTGTTGAATACCTAGGTATGTATAGCAACAGTATTATTAAGTTTGTAAATATATGTTTAGATATTTTTATTGTTATTAATAGTGATGATGCCATAAAATGAGATGCTATTGAGGTTAGCTTTTTAATTGTACTTAAAATTTCGAATTTAAGTGTTGTAATAAAAACTGTGAATCTAGTTTCGTTTTTCATTTTATATTTCCATCATGTAATGAGTAGGAAGGGATCCCGTAGTAACATATATGTAGGTACTTCATGAGATCAATACCTGGATGGGTGACCGTTCGAAATGGAAAAGCTAATCATCGCGGTCCCTTGGCTGTTTAAAATCATGGCGTCGGTTCCGAACAAAATCAGTTCCGCACTGTCATTCTAATTTACCTACCTTAAATTACCATACTGCACCATAATGAAATAGATTTAAGTGTACATATGTACCTACAACCACAAGGAATATTCTACTAGTAATTCCCAGTCAGCTGTGAATTCGAACACATTGTCAGTCGTCACAGCGCTGTGATCGCTGTGTTATGATCCCACTACATACATATTATATGTACAAGTACTGAACTATTGTGTCAAAGTGTATTCAGAGTTAACGAAAAACATTAGTATGTAGAAAGATATATAAATCAGTAGCATCTATTCGAAAAATATCTTTGTGCCCACATCTCAACATCATTTATGCCTTTAGTCCATCCAATATTTAGACCAAACCTAAACCTTTGTCATTGTTTCCTTTGATATTCTGATTACGTCGACAATTTGCTTAATATTGGTAAACACATACGAATCAAGTAGGTAATGTTCTAAGGGAATAATGATTTACTTTTATTAGTTAACAAAGAATTGCTGCTTCAGTTTCTATGTTACCCTGAACAGGGCTAGTAATGGCGTATGGTCGAGAGGACTTCAATGGGTATCCATAAATCTGGCTTGATGACTCGGGTAGGCTATGTAAACGTGATTACAAGCTTTGATTAAGTAAGTAACCGTGTTTATACAGTTTATGGATGATTTTAAGGAAGGGCAAAGGGCCAATGGGTTCTGATATGAAGGTGCGTAAGATTAAGTGTACCTAAGTCAATCGATTAGTCACACTTTCTTAGAACATTACTAATGTTCGAGTAGATTAGTGGCGATAACGCCTGATTAAATTGTTATAGTAGCATCTCACAGATGATATAGCAAAAAAGATAGGCGTTGATATGTTTTTTTTTCTATAACATGTCTAAAGGAGATGAACTCAAAAATTCATTTGTATTTTAGTTTCAGTAAGGAAATTAATGTGTTAGACTTAAGAGTCATAGATCAAATTAGTATACTACATAATTATGGCAAAATATTTTACTGCACTATTTCTGTCACACATTTTAAACAATTAATTAATCATCCACCTGTAATACTAAATCAGTCACAATGAGCTTATTCCACATCAAAAAAAAAAAAAAAAAAATTTATTCACATCAAAGGGCTAAGTAGCTTGTAGTACTTGAAAGGACTAAAATAAACGCAGATCGTACACTTAAAACATTTTCAAGTGGTCTTAATATATTCTTAGGTTTTGGGTCGTCTTGTTGTGTGTAGATGATATGAACATTAATTTGAAATTGTTTATTTATAAAACTTCAGCATACTTAATAATTTTAAGTTATTTTCTCGTGATTGTAAGCTATTTTTTACAAATGTAGAAAAAAACAGTTGCATGGTTACCAAATTAACGAAAATTAAGTTTAAAAAAAATATATATTAAGCTAAAATGGATAAATACATAGTTGAGTACTTCTTCTTAAAAAAGCTTAGAAAAAACATCGATTGAGGCCAGGTAGGTTAATATTCACTCTTTGATTTTGGGGTAAAACGTAAAAAAAATCTCCACACTTACAAAAACAGTTCTCTATTCAGTATGCAAACAAACCATGGCACGGTGATTAAAATGTTGCGTTAAATATTCAGCTGAAAAAATATTTCAACGAAAATGCTGCATCATTACCAGCTGAACAACATTTTACTCGTTAAAATGTAAAAACGAGGAACGAGTATCCCTCGTTAAACTGTAAACATGACGTTTCCTATGCACAGATTTGACGCCAGTAAGTTCGTATGAGAACGGCCACCTTTGGTGCCAGAGTTTTCAAATCGCCCTTAAGTCCACCAACAAATGTTATTTCCAAAACAAAAAAAAACCATTAAACTATCTCTCTTCGAGACTATTTCCTGATGTCTGAGGCTTGTGTGACCCGCAGAATTAATTCGTTAGGTTAGGTTACATCAACATTTTTACCGGTTCCCAATACTTAAAAAATATTTGAAATATTGCTCATACATTTAAATCCTGGCTACTCTCCCAACATTACAGTTTTTGCTGGATTCGCTCGCTCGCCTCATTTCGCTCGCCCCGTTCCGCCCGCGCCGCGCCGCTCTCACCCGGACCAACTGTGACCGATGTAGGACCGATGCGATTCTATCCGGGCTATTAGCTACGACCACATCAACGATGTTAATGATTCATTTCTTATGACGAAGTACAGTAGGTACAATAAGATACAAATACAAACGCTTATTTATAGCGTCAAAAACTACTAAAACATGCGTCTCTGTTTCTTTTACATTCTGTTACATTAACTTGATATTTTAATCATTAAGTTAAATTGTATATTAAAAAACTTTCAGAAGACTTAATAACCTGAAGTCAGTTAATTATAATGTGAGACTTTAAAACTATCTCAAGAAAAATCTCCGGAAAACCCTTCCCATGCGTCCCTTACATTTCAGTCAATCGATAGATTACACGGCGCATGGGACAGCACTACAAGTTACACTACCAGAGCGAGCGAGATAGCAACAACAACAGCAGACGAGGTATTCCCTCGGAACTAATAATTATTCTGCGACGGTGACGTCAGCGATCATATTTGGGAAAAAATTGGTAGAATTTTCCAGCATTTCTTCCATTGATAGGTTATTTTTGGAGTCATATCTAACTCGTAGCATTCAGAGGATGTTTGGGACTGCTGATAATAATCTGGGTCCGTTTCTGAAAGCGAGGCTTATTTTTGTAAGTTTTTAGGCAGTTGGTTGGTAAAATAGGGTTTTCTATTACAATGATGGTGTTTTATAGCTATTGCAAGCTAAAAAGAAGATTTGATGGATTAGTTTTTTAACCGGAGCTTGTTAGCTTGCCTGAATGTATGATAGTCCAATAATAATTGAGTAAAATAAGCGAATTTTCAACTAAGAAACTACATACAAAAAATGTGCGTCGGCCGGGAATCGAACCCGGATCAACTGCTTGGAAGGCAACTATGCTGACCATTACACCACCGACGCAGCTGAAAGAGGCTTCAGAATATAATGAATTTAGACTGATTTTCTTTTGTCAGCAGAAAAATGTGAAATGAAGTATTGCGATGTAAGCATGCAATAATTATTGTTTACACAGTTGTCACGTATTTTATTAGATAACTCAGTTTTGCTTATTTTTTTGTGTTATCGAAGTATTTTCAGAAACCTTCATCAGCTGCGTCGGTGGTGTAATGGTCAGCATAGTTGCCTTCCAAGCAGTTGATCCGGGTTCGATTCCCGGCCGACGCACATTTTGGAACTTTTGGAAAGGTAGGTAATAAACAAAAAAAATATTGGGTGATTAATAACTTCAACAATATTTTTGAGCGATTTATCACCTTAAAAAACTACTAAACTTAAATGTTATGTTCATAATTATACATATAATTTTGTAAGTAATAAAAAGATGCTAAACATAGTGGGAGATATTAGATGAATTTTTTAATGAAAAAAAAATGGAAATTTGTTTTTATGTTATTTATTTAATCGAATATGACTGAAACAACCATCAGTGCTAGACTGAGACGGTAGATTAACTCCATCTATCCTCTTCGCACACATATTATCACACAAATCAGTTTCATCTCTTAATTTTCTCAGCAAGCCTTTTCTAATCACTGTATTTATCAAAGACTCGGCGTAAATTGCTTGTGTTTCATCCATTCGAGCTAATTTCTTCGCTATGTTCAAGCCAGTAAGTTCAAATTCGGATAATTGTTTGAGGTTGTTACTTGGTTGATTGGTCGTTTCTTGTCCGATGTCCAGGAACTCTGGTTGGGGACAGTTGTCCGATCTCTTGCGTTTTTTTGTTTGAGCAGGTGGTGGAGATGTGGATACGTAGGAAGGCTGGAAATAAAGATTGTTAAAATTAATTCATTTATTTGTACAAGTAGGTATAAATATTGTTTCTGCTACTAGGGAATGCGCCACGTTTTGAAGTTATTTCGCCACCAAACAGTGAAAACATCCGTTCAAGTGTTCTCCTTGTCCGAGTATTTTATTCTGGTATGAAATCACGAGCCTCGACCTACATAATATATGTATTGCTGTGCTTAGTACCCACCTTAGATGTGTTATCATTTCAAACGTATAACTACAGTCAAATAAAATGCTGAATAGAAATATTATATCTTGGAATGTCATTATTACTGCAATCAGAATAAGTAATTACGGCTTAAAGACGTAAAGACGGCCGTCTGTCTGCGTCCGTAATATTACGGCCGCTATATGACGGCACTGCTTTCCTAGGAAACCAAAGCTTTACCGTTGCGTATGCAATTGGCCTATTAAATCATTTATCTTAAGAAAAAAGTATACTACCTAATGACTCGTTTCTAAATCTGATGTAGAATTATAATATCTATACTAATATTATAAAGCTAAAGAGTTTGTTTGTTTGTTTGTTTGAACGCGCTAATCTCAGGAACTACTGGTGCGAATTGAAAAAATGTTTTTGAGTTGACCATTTATCGAGGAAGTCTTTAGGCTATATAACATCACGCTGCAACTAATAGGAGCGAAGAAACAATGGAAAATGTGGAAAAAACGGGGAAAATTATTCATCTTTGAGGGCTTCCGTTGCGTGCGCTGCGAAAACGGTTCAAGTCGTGGGTAACAGCTATAATTTATAAAACTGAAAAAGTTGTTTGGAAAAATAAATATGATGCCCAAAATAACTTTTCCACGCGGACGAAGTCGCTGGCACAGCTAGTTGATATAATATTACCTCTGCTCTACTAAACTTCTCTTCTTCAACTAGGGACTTGTCATCTTCATCATGTATCTCATCATATTGCTCATCATCACCGCTCTGATCATCATTATCATCATCATCGTCAGCATTGTTTTCGATAGTGAACATGAGGTTATTGAAGTACCACAGGTTTGTATCGTAAGACTGCCCAGCACGCTGGCATTTTTCTGATTTTCTTAGCTGCAAAGAAGAAAATAAGTTCATAATAAATAGGGATTAGACATCTCATAATCTTGGAACACCATCTTGAACTTACTTAGTAAAATTGCAAGTTAAAACACAAAAAGAGAAAATAAACTTTTTTGTAATTAATATTGATAGCAAAGAAAAGCACGTAAAGATTTGCATTTTTGCAATCAACAGAGCTTAGAAGAATCGATTCGGTATGTTTCATAGAATTAAATCATCATCATCAGCCCGTTATCGCCCACTGCTGAACATAGGCCTCTATTCTAGTACGGCACTCGTCCCGGTCCTGCCCAAAAATATACATTATTAAATTAAAACTCAGTATTAAAATATTAATTTAGTCGTTTGTATGTATAATAAGTATGTATTTACAAAAGAAAAGTATATAAGTATTATATCCGTTACCTAGTACCCACGACACAAGCGTTTGCTTAGTGTGGGGCTAGATGGCGCTGTGTGCAATGTCCCGGATTTTTTTTTTTTACATGACTTACTTACCTCTTTCCTAAAAGACGCTCTCAAGCTCTGCAGTTTTCTGGAAACAAAGTCTCTGTTCGCTTCAGGAAAGCCGCGTTTCTTGCAAAATTCCACCAAGTCTTTGTAGGCTAATGATTTGGTATATTTGTTCTTATATTCCATGCATTTCATATCCCATAGACATGGATGGTTCTTGTAAAGTTCTATGAAATCTGCTATCACTTCTCTGCTCCATAGTCTAAGGTCCGCCATTTTGATTTGCAAGTTATTGATGAATACTAACAAACCACAATGTTTTTGAAATTAAAGGCGTTTACAACATCGTATAATATATGCTAAAATAAGTCTCTTCATAATTATGTTTATCTACACTAATGTTGTAACATTCTACTTATGTTTCCAATATTTGACTTATAATTACTACTGTTATAGCACAGACAACAAAACACTCAATTTAAGCAATTTCACATGATTTTATAATATCCACATCGATATCGTAATAGCTCATTATAACATCGGAAAAGCGTGACCAACCTGATTGCAGGGCCAATCAGGTTGGTCGCGCTGCACTCTCGTTGGTTAGATTTTAATGGCGGCAAAATCACTGTGACAATACACGTACGCGTGAATTTAATGTTTCGCAATGTGTTTTTGATTAATTGCATTAGTGAAGATAAAGTAGTGTATGCAACTGCATATAACACGGGTATTAAAACACTCGGTACTATTATGAAACTCGCTGCGCTCGTTTCATAAACTCACACTCGTGTTTTAATACCCTTAATTATATGACAGTTGCATAAACTACTATTATATCATGTCAAGTGTGTTCTGAAAAAAAGTACGGTCATTGTCATAAATGTCATTATAATTAGAAACATTGTTTATGGTAATGACAACTAACAACTTGCTAAATGCTCCACTTTCTCGCATTTAACTCACCTTTGAGCAAATATTTTGACGAAATAAACTACTTACTAGTAAAATTAGGTTAAACTTTGATCAAAACTATATATTTTTAAACTTTTCTGTCGAGCAATCCCGTGCAGACGCCACAATACCGCGAGAAAGCGCGTGCCACTGACGCGCAGACATGTGCGCCGAGCCGAGTCGTGTATTGCGTTTCTCTCGCTCCTTCCCGCGTGATTATGTTGGTGGGAGAGAAAGAGCGCGCGATAACTATGAATATAATTATTTATATAGGGGCCATATTAGTGCTTACTGCAGGCATGCATCATGTTTTTATCATATTTACGTACCTACATATTTGTTAAAATGTGATATTGACTGATATCTGGCATTATTTTCTCTATCAGTCAGAATTTCCTATACAAATAAATAATAATAAAAAAAATATTATTACAAATCGTGAGATCTCGTGGTGCTATGACTGCATGCGATACGAACCAGAGTAAAAAGAGAGTAAATTGTTTAAATTGTCTAATACCATATTAATATTGATTTCTTATTTCTATCTCTCTAAGCTACTATTTTTAATTCTACTTACTAATTTATCTAACTACGATATTCGGCTAGGCTTCAATTGCATTTCCACCTGTAAATCGTCGATACATATAAATGATTTACACTAAATACGTAAGTATGGAAAGTATACGTTGTTTGTCTAATGCGGTAGTCGGGTTTGAAAACTCTCGACACCAGGGTTGGCCACTCTCATTCGATAAGAAGTATGGAAAAAGTTTACCATCAATCCGAAACAGTGGAATTACGTAGTCTAGAAAATTGTAGTTTTTTTTAATACCCCCTAGTAGCTAAATATAAAAACCTATAGTCATACTCAATCCAAGGTAACGGTAGTGTACTATTTTCTTACTTAGTAGTTTAATTGTCATGTGTTCCAATAAAGAATTAACTGTGTGTTTGTTATTAATTAATTAGGTCATTAATAATTGATTAATTTTATAAAGATTTTCTCTCTCTTTGAGTCGTATTTCCTCATGACTGAGGGTCGTGACTCCCCCGCAGAATTAATTCGTTAGGGGAGTTTTCTTGGGCAGATACATCGTGGTGGGCGCCCCGGTCCTTCCACGGAAGACACATGTCCTCGGATTTTGTGGTCCTCAAACATGTCGGTTTCCTCACGATGTTTTCCTTCACCGTTAAGCGAGTGCAAATCCACACATAACTTGAAAATACAAGTCATTGGTGTAGGGCGGATTCGAACCAGGGTGCGTCTGGGTGAAAAGCAGACACTGGAACCGCTGAGCCACACTCGCTTCTTTTTCAAGATTTTCTTAGTGCCCCTTTTAGTAGTTTGTAGTAGTTAGAAGTAGTATGTTTAGTTTTGCTTCCCTTGTTTTTTATATTTTATTACTGTGTGCCGTATCTATTCATCTATTTAATATCATATTATCTGTAAAATTGAGGCAACCAGCATTTTTTATACATTTTTATATAAGATCCCCGTGTAACTTGAAATTTGTTTTAGCAACTCATTTGGCGTGAGTATCTGTGTACATATGTACATATTTATATTGTGTATGTATGTTTGTTGATCCTGGCCTAAGCCGGATTACGCGTCTGTAGCGGGCCTTATTAGAACGACGTCTTGCTAAGTTATAAGTTGGGCCGGATACAGACTTAGATAAGTTTGTATCCTCTGATGTTATATTACAACATTGAAGACAAAGATAATTGGAATTATTTATATAGTTATTTAGGAATCTAATAAGTTTTACTAATAATATGGTATCAATATAATATTGCTTAAAATTACCTACATTCCATACAGCAAAAACAAAATTCTAAGTATGAGCATTTCCTATGAAGGAGGATTAAATGTTTCCAAAAAGGTTCAACGCTTCCCTCGAAAAAATTTGTATAGCCAACTCAAAC
The DNA here is from genome assembly GCA_927399415.1 of Macaria notata. Classification (NCBI taxonomy): domain Eukaryota; kingdom Metazoa; phylum Arthropoda; class Insecta; order Lepidoptera; family Geometridae; genus Macaria; species Macaria notata. Next base: position 1,214,604 of record OV656742.1, read on the forward strand.
AACGACCTAGTATTCCAAATTCAATAACCAATTCCCGCTCTCCTCTTATTTTTCTTAAATCCAGGATATTACAAAAGGAGGTTGAGTTCGTATCATGCGGATGTGGCGAATAACAACCTCCGTGGTGGTGACTTTATATTATAGGTATTATTTCGTACGCACCCCCACAGTACTAACTGATTGGTATTCTGTGGCGATGCGCTGTCTCTCTGTAGAGTAGGCTACGTGTAGAGAATATTTGAATAGACTAGTATAGGTTTTGGTGTAGCGTTTGTCCACTTTGTTGATTAGAATATTTTTTAAACCTGTTTAAGGATAAATTAATGAATCCAATAAGTAACATGTAAAAAATATGTGGCTGTGATATACATAATAACCCAAAAAAACAAAAAGAGTGGGAAAGTGTTACCTAAATAATTAACAATGCAGTAAGATGCTTTTGTTTTATTGTACAGTGCTGGTTTGATTTGATGTCCTCGTGCAGTAGGTACACGCTATGTTTTGTGCGAGTGACCCCCAAACTCTCAGAATCGTCTACTCTACACACACCCCATTTAAGATGTAAACACATAAGTATAGGTGAAACCAGCCCCGCATTGGGGGTAGGATTTTGTATCAGTCGAAGCGGCGTTGCGCCGCGAGCCGGTCGCAAGGGGGCGCTCTCGTCGCCTGAACAAATAATATCCACCAATCAAACACCATCTGCCAATGTTCTTTTTTCAAAACAATTCCCAATCGACCCCAAAACAGAGACTCCAGAAAACAAAAGTTCGAAATTCGAAAGTATCGAAAATTGACGTTTTTATTTTTCTTTTTTCTTAATTAGTGATGGGAATACGACCTCGTTTGTTAATTTTGTAAGGTTGCGAGTGCAATGGAGTTGTCGTAGTCAATTTGTGATGCCTTATGGATGAGTTTCGGGAGGCTGTGCCAAGTGAGTATTGATTGTGGCAACGTGCTCGCGCGAGCTGGTGCGGGCTCTGGCTTGTGTAGCTGCTTTACCTGCTTCCAGTGAGGCTGGGACTAACATCACAGGCGTTTGTTCTAACTTTTACTGGGAATTAAAAAACTTAAAGAAATTCACGCGCTAAGTATTTTCGGTAGCATGCAGCTTTAAATTTGAGTGTGTTATTATGCCTTATTTGAATGTATGTGGTTTTTGGGTACCCGCATATGACTTGTACACAGTTTTAAATTTAAATAAGTACATGCATATAAAACACTTGAAGTAAATTCGTAGCATCCAATCCAACCAACTTAAACGTAATTCTATTCATGATAAGTATGTAATTTCCGTCATAAAACTTTTTTCTCACTCACACACATTAATACAATTAAAGTTAACCAATATTCAGTTTATAATAATAAATGTTAGTCTAGATCTGTGGCAAAAAAATTGTACTTCCCTAATTAAAAAAAAGGTTCTGGTGCATTCAAAATTGTTTTTTTTTGTTTTGCCATTAAACGTGTGCACATAAAGATTATAAACATCTAAACCTTTACTGTAGAATGATCCCTAGATTTATTATTATGGATGTGCGCTTGATACAACATCACGATCTTTGGTAACCTTCTGAAAGCCAAAGTAACACATCAAATTAACTTTTAAAGTCAAACCCATCCATCCACTGAACCATACATTGTGTACATCCCTATTTCTTTTAAAAAACAAAATTAAAATCCACAGAGTAAGTATAGAAATATTAGTATTAGCCTAGTGGTGTTCAACATTAGCAAGTAAACTTAAATCTATTGTAGCATATTCATATTAATAAAAGACACTCAGAAAAATGAGAATCTCCATTTTTGGAGTTGGTTACAAAATAAAACCTTACACACCAAACTTATAACACGCTGCCGCTTTTAAATCCCAACAAAAATAAAACGTAATAATCCAAAATCCGTGTCTGAGTAGGGCTTTATAAAACGTCCTCATTACAGCATATGTATTAATAACTAGTGGACGCCCGCGGCTATGCTAGCATTATTTCAGGAAAAAAAGTAGCCTATGACACACCTAAGACCTAATACTACCTACCTGCATTCCAAAAATCATGATAATCCACTCAGCCATTTTTTCGTGATCAGCGTTTAAATAAATAGACAAACAAAGACACAGATAAACAGACAACATCTCTAGAAATTGTAATAACGTGTTCAGCTATTAATTCGAATGTATAGAAAAAATTCAGAAGAATCGAGAACCTTTTTTTTGAAGTTGGACAAAAATAACTTTCAACGTCAAACTTCCCAACAAATGTATATAAATCCCAACAAAAACAAAACGCAATCCTAAATCCGTGTCCTACGGCTTTATAAAACGTCCCCGTTCCTCGGCTGAAAAAGTCACATCTACGTAATTATGTGAGCCGGCGTAAAGAGGGACCACAAATTTTTCCTGACGTCCCATCCTTGCTGTAGGGATGGGACATGGAAATACATAGTAAGTAAAGTCTTTCTGAAAATCAAGACTACTTATTTTGGTGAAATGAAAAATGACTCTGGGAAATTCGAGACTGCTTGTTTTGGTTACATAATTCTCGTAAAAAGTTTAGTGAGTCAAAATAGGGATAGTTTTTGGGGTTTTACTAAGGTTTAATTTGATTTTGTTATAATTTTGAAATTTATTCAAATGTTTGTTACACGAAAGCGCTACGAATTGTAGCTGCGTTAATTACTTGTAAACATAGTCTGGGTTCATGCGGTTTAGTAAAACCGGTGCGTTTTGCAGCCTCTTTTATAGTAGTAATAATTAATGAAAGTAAAAAAAAGATCTATCTTTATTTCCAGGACTCGTTGTTCCGTGTCCCCTCTCTAGATTTGACCTCGGACGGGTCAGCCTCGCTTCATTATGGCTTTAGGCGGCCCATAAAGTTCAAATATATTATATAGATAGGTAGGTATATGACATAAAAGCATTTGACCTGATTCTCATCGATAGCACAACTGTTTGGCGACTTTGTAATTTAACGGTTGTTTATGACTTTTTCACGCTATCGGTGGAGGAATATGACAATATAGGCAGAGTTTAATGGAAGAAGTGTAGCTTGGTATAGATCTGTGATCAATCATATATATCATATCGCGCTAGATCATAGTTTACAATGCTGCTTAACACCAGGCGAGTTGTAGTCAAGCATGAGCCTTTCAAGTGTCAAAAAATCTTTCCTTTCATGAACTATTACTGTTAGACAGGAAACTGTGGGCACGCATGGAAGAGGCCTTCACCAAATTTTGGGTGCTCTAAAAATTTAATTCAAGATTCATTTTATGTAAATAGTTCACTTAATTCAAAATTATTTTGTAAGTTCTTATATATCATTTGTAAATGGACAATAAAGGCTATTTAATTATTTATTTTATTACTGTTAAATCCTATCATCATGTAAGACATAGGTCGATATTTTTTTGACATAGTATTTAAACAATTAAATATATATATGAAGGCAATATTCGTATTGAATTGAAAATTTTCGGCACGCACACCATAGACAGTCCCGATCGGACATTATGACAATATAATCAATAAATAAATACATATTTCAGGACGTAACACATATCGCCATCTAGCTACAAAAATAAACAAATAACTGGATTTTTACATTATGTATGGAAGGAAAGGCATTATTATTATTTGAATATACAAACTTTGTTCATTTTCTATCAGTGTTCACAACAATAGCACAAAAGGTCGATAAAACAAATTAATCAATGCTAACCCTCCTTCTATTCGCAAAAACCGTCTAACCGCATGAACAATAGCTTACCACAGATTATCAAATCATAGATTCTGTTTGTCCGGATATTATATTTTAAATCGATTTCAAATTCAAATATAAAACATTTAGAAAAGTAAACAACACTACATAGTTTATATCAAAGTCGCGTCTCGCTTCTGCCTGCATATATGTTTAGATTTTTGAAACTACACAACGGATTATGATGCAATCTTCTTCTTCTTATCGAAGGAGAGTAGCCAACTCCGGCGTCGAGAGTTTTCAAACCGCCCTAAGGGCCTCTGACATTGCTTAACGACTGCCGTACTAGACAAACTGGGACCTACAATTAAACGTGTTATCCGACCCACGGAAGCGCCTAAAATGGAATGCCACTTTTCGGTCACCCAACCAAGGACTGACCGCGTCGACCTTTGCTTAACATTAGTAATCGCATGCAATTGCCGCCGCTAGCTGACTATCTTGGTGCAATTGTTTTAATAGATAATAGAGTGGTTTAAGAGAAAGGTTTATATGTACAATAACGCATGCAAAGCCGCGGGTAGAAGCTACTAACACATAACATAACGTATCTATAGCTAGTAATCTATTCCCCGCGTGTATTCCTTTCATTTCGCCAATCCTATTGTATTGAACGTAAATTCTAATACAAAAGCTTCAATATAATAAGTATCTTAAAATATGAACAAAATTAAATACAAGTTAGAAATTATTCGATAAAATTGCGGTTTTCACAGTTTATTGTTTTTGGTTTTGGCCTTTTAAACTTTTAGGGCTTGTTTGAAATTTTCTCTTGCTAAGTTAGTAATTTGTTTCGTTTATTGATAAAGCGAGTGTGGCTTAGCGGTTCCAGTGCTTGATTTTCATTCAGACGCACCCTGGTTCGAATCCGGCCCTACATCAATGACTTTTATTTTCAAGTTGTGTGTGGATTTGCAGTCGCTTAGCGGTGAAGGAAAACATTGTGAGGAAACCAACATGTTTGAGGACAATACCCGAGGACATATTATGTGTCTTCCATGGAAGGACCTGGCCACCCACCACGATGTATCTGCCCAAAAGAACTCCCCTAAAGAATTAAATCTGCGGGGGAGTCACGATCCTCAGTCGTGGAAGTACCTGGATTCCCACAATGATGCCCAAGAGAACTCCCCTAGTGAACTCCCCTCAAACTTAATTCTGCGGTACCCCGCAGAATTAATACATTAGGGGACTCACGACCCTCAGTTATGAGGAATACGACTCAAAAGAGAGAGAGAGAGAGATTGATAAATAATATCAAATGATAATATCAGCAAATTATATATCCAACTGCATTTCCATAAATTCCAACTGCAGCAAACTTCAAGATATGTTTTACAAAATCCTATATTTAACTAATTATTTTGATTTTTGGTTTGATATCCTAACTTGTTAATTTCACACTAAAATTTGACGAATAATAAAGTCTGTTTTTAATAAACATAATTTAAAGTTAATGTGATTATAATTCAGGTACATATGAATCCATCCAATTCCAATTCCATCCAATCCATTTTAATTATAAAACAAAATTGAAAATTAACAAAATTTATTTTCCAGATTTTTTACCAAATCTAAAAAGACAAAGCCAAAGTTTAGGCTCGGTACAAACAAACGCCCGAACTTTTTACTACATCGTCAAATTTATAGCCGTAGAAGTAATTTACCGACGGAATTTGTATGAGAAAAGTTTAGTCTGGCCCCAGCTGGCCGGGCCAGAGGCACCTGAGGCGCCTATTAAAAATACTTACTTATGTCTGTACACAGTGGCGGGTCTTTTTTGCATCAAATAAATAATTTACGCCTGAATTTTATACACATTTTATTACGCGTATGCAATAGGTGTCAAATTATCTGCTTATTAAAGAAAGATTAAATGTTTACAGATTTCAGTGCCACTAGATTACAATAATAGTATGGTATTTAATTTTACAAATTTTGAATATCATTAAACGGATTAATTGAACATACCGAGTTTTTATAGGCGTCAATCACAAGGTACATACCTATCAATTTAATAGGATCATTTTTAATAAATTTTACTAACTTCTGACAACATGATGCTTGTATACAAATCTCTTACCTCTATTTTAAGTCAAATTCAGTGAAAAACTATAACAGCACATCTGCAAAAATGATATATTTCAGCTTCAGCCCATTTCCTCTACCTCCATATAATTACCAAACCCCGGTTTGTTATATATTATACGTCACTCTGACAGTTGACAAATCGTTTTAGTGAACAAAAACTGCTCGCTGGAAGCCAGGTACGGAGCCTGAAATATGGACTTTAGACATTATTGTTATGTAACGAAGGCCAGGGTTATGTAAGCTAGCTTCAGGAAATGCTGATAGGGTACTATGGACCTAAGAAGATAAAGTCTAGCAGTCAATTTCTTCTTCTTCTTCTTTATCGTGTCGGTGATTGAACAAAGAACGAACCTAAATGCTTAAGCTAACCTAGCATGATGTGCACACATATTATATAAAATGCACAAAAAAGATCAGTTCATTTAAATAAGTAATTTGCTAGTAATTATTTGTCTTCTGTGTAATATAATGTGTGCCAAATAAATAATTAGATCTCTTATATTGTTTTTGTATATTTTTATGAATTTTGATTGTCATCAAAATTCATAAAAACACATATTTATTCATTGATGATGTCACTTATCTTAACGGTCATGGGTCAAATTTGACTAATATTAAGTGAACCTATATCATATAAAGGGTTTTAAAATCCGTTGTGTATGATGATAATGATGATGAAGAATCTTAGAACATGCTGAAAATATACATATGTTTATTTCAAAACAACAAAAATTAATAGTAACACTTCCAAATAATAATAAAAAAATAAACATTATATATACATATTAAAAAAAAAACTAATAACATATAACTAATATACATATGTAGGTATGTACCTCGTACCAAGAAGGTAATGGTATGTATCATAATGGACATAGTTTCCAATGAAACTATCAAAATATCACCTTTTATCAATTCAGTCATTTTCCAAGTCAGCGCAAAAACATAGCGACTGGGAGTCCTAAACCCTTATCACTTTTATAGCAACTCACTCATCCAAGAACTGACCACACATAGTTACATAAGTATTGTATGGTAATTGCGGAAACAGTTTCCTGCGTATCAGCAGGCGATACCATCTTACATAAATTTTGTTCCATTCTCAATCAGTCTGTAACTAATACAAATACAAATACAAAATCATTTATTTTTTTAAAGATATTTTTCACAAAATGTTTTTGAATCCTCTGACCTCGTGGTAGCCGTTAGGCTGTGTTACGAGGCCAGAGTCATCTCCCAGTATGTTCATAATTTAATTATAATAACGTCTTATGAGCTAGGTTACACAAACAATTAACTAAGACCCAATTTATCTTTACGTACATATACAGAAACCATTCTGAAACACGTCTTTTTTTCTGACAAATAGAATTTATGTAGCCCGCCCGAGCAGAGGCCATTATTGGATCAATGTGACGTATTATTTTATGTTACATATTACTGTGCGGGAGAATAATAGTGTCTGGGCTGCGGGAATACGGGGAAATAACGTTGTTTCAGTATAAATAGATACAATTTATTTTGTTACATTTTTTTTCCTAGGTATTTTACGTATTCCCAGGGTTATGGAAAGAAATATGTATCGGTGTCTAGTTAGTTGTGTTTAGAATGTCAATTCCGATTGCAGCCATACTCAACATAAAACTGGCTATAATCAAACGCAAACCCATAACACGTGAAATACGAAAAATGGCATATTTTATTCTAGACAAACGCTCTAGATGTTACAACACAGGATTATTCTAGTGTAACGGCTAAGAAAATAATTGATAGCTGAATCTAGTTCATAATAACCTTAGTCCTCTTATCCAAAGTAAAATAAAATAATATAATAATGGTATACTAATATTAAACCAATGTAAAAGTCCGTTATTTTATTTGATTTCATATGGTCATGTTTCAGTTATCAATTACTGTCCAGCACGTAGTATTTGACTGTCCTCTAACCAAGTATGACGGACAAATGGAGGATTTTTAAACCTTAACTGCAGATGCGATTGCGTATTTAAAAACAATAAATTTATGAAGTAGAGATCTAAAAAAAATGCCATACGATAAATAAATAAATAGTTATCAGTAACGTTAGTTGACTTGACTTGAGTTGGTCTTGTTTCAGGTATCAGTCACTAGTCTAATATGTTATAGACCTTGTTTTCCAAGATCCCAATTTCCCCGAACTGGTTTCGTAGCCGGATGCCAGCAAACTGCCAGCAAACTGCCACAAAGGGCGTCAACTTTCGCGAGCGTATTGTAAATACCGACGATAGTCGAAACTTTCCGATCTATTTGTTTTCTGACACTTTTTGAACGTCTGATAACAGTAAGGGTACAAATACATGGTGCTACAAGGAGAAATTTTTTCTTAAATGTAGTAGGTAGGTAGGCGGTTGCAAAAGGTTTAGAGTTTTAGTCTGCAATTCAAGTCGTCCTGGTCAAATATGACAAGTTTGTTTTTGTTGTGTTCGTCTTCCACCACCAGACCTCTCCTACAATTTCATAATTCAGTTATTTTGGTGTCATTTATTATCAGAGTTCTCTCTGTTTGAGATCTGATTGCTGTTATCTTCTCTTGGCAAAATAACTTCGTCTACCTATCTTTTATATATTCAAGCGGGATAATTTTATAGAGAAATTAGTATTTTGCTAAAAACTATACTTCTGGTCTTCGTTTATTTAAAAATCGTCTGTCTTATATCCCTTACTGCCTCACATAGGTATAGAACACAACTCCCTAACATTTGGGGCATTCGTCGAAAAGGCACACTTTGGCCCCGGGGACCTTTGTGACATAAATGGAAGGAATTTATTGAATGAAAGTTATTCACGTAGATTACGGAAAGGTTTTTATTGAATGAAAGTTATTCACGTAGATTACGGAAAATCTTCAACCTATCTTTTCCTTCCTTTGCAATTACATTTGTGCCATTCTATTCTCGTTTTCTGTGTTTTTATGTTGAAATTGTCTTTCAATACAATGATACTTAGCTTTATTTAAAAAAAACAGCTTCTGCTTCTTTCAGTTGTTATGAGCTATTTAAGTTCATTTTGTTTTTTTTATGCACTGGTCCTAAATATTTACGCATCTAGAGATCACAAGAAAATCAAAATAAATTCGTAGTTCTTCTTTTCTTCATATTATTTTTATGGGTTTTTAGTGGTCGTTTCTATATATAATAAGTATGTATTTACAAAAAAAAGGAAATATGTATTATATCCGTTATCTAGTACCCATGATAAAACGTAAGCTTAGTATGGGGCTAGATGGCGCTGTGTGGTATGTCCTGAAATATTAATTTATATATTTTTATTTATTTATTTAGTGAGTGAATAAGTTTTTACCCGATCCTGATTAAAGTACTAATTAATTTATCAAAAAACAAGTATCCGCCAGTTTTAAAACTTTTATTATTTAACACTTTTTTGTACAAATTGTATCTGTGTGTGTTTTAACACTCTTCAAGTGAAATAAGCAAGCAACAGTTATAAAATTATCACAGCAGTGTGAATGCTGTGGACAGTGGTGTTTATAAACAAACGCGCTTACAGTTTAAGCAAATAGGAACTGAAAGTTTTTGTTTAAAGAAAGTAGATCTTTAAGCTGCATATTTGCTCACTTTTTTCTATTCATCGTTTGGGAAACTTAAACACTACCATAAAATATCAACAAAAATATTTGTGTTACTGATTTTTCTTCTTCACACTCAATTTACTAAACCAATTTGTATGAAATTGGCTATGGAGGTCATTTAGACCTTAGATTATAACACTGGCAACTTTTCATCCCGTGTTAACACGGGCTACAACACGGGGCGTTGCTAGTGTTCTAATAAAATTGTCCAATCACGGCGCTTGCCCTAAAACTCGTTACAAAATCAGATTTCCTTCGCCAATCACGTACAATCTAGCCAGTTAACGAATCGATTGTCGATAACTGCATGCAGTCCGGTCATCGCGTTAGCCGGATGTAATCTGATTTGCCGGAACCGGTTTAAGTCTATACGTGTCGGCTTTAATGCAAAAATTGAATTGTTTCCTTTATGGAAGGTAAATTTGAACTGATATCCATGGATAAATGATATCTCAAATTGTTGACTCCTGGTTTCATTGTTTCATATACTACGTTATATGCATATTCCTTTAATGTAAAAGAAAGACGCAGAGTAAAAAGTGAATAGTTCACTAGGAACTCGTATGTATTGCTAATCAAAGATAGATAGACCCTCTCTCCTTATTTACAGAATCGCAATAAAATAGAATAGAACGTTCCGGCGGACGCAAGAATTCTGTGAAATTCTAATTAAAAGAGGCTTCCAACTGTCCAGTTTTGAGCTCGTATTCACAGAAGTCCATTCAGGTCTCGCCTATTTATTCCGACGTCCGGGAAATGTTACACTTTTTTAATTTCCTCACATTTCAGATAGCCGCACTTTCGGATCTCTTTCTGGGTGAAATGAAACGTATTTACGGTGGCAGCCCGAATGCTTAGCACTTCAGATTAAAGTGCTATCTGACATATATTTTGAACAACCAAATATGAAATTGCCTGTAAATTCCTAAATCCACAGGCTAGAGGCAAATTTTTGGATCAAGAGTCTTTACAATTAATATATTTTATAATGTTTTTAATTAACCACGCCAGGGTTCGTTATTCCTCAAACATGGTTCAACACTGTACACGCCCTAATTTTGTAAACCTATTGTTACGGGATAGGGGGCTGTTTTTAAGGAAAAACAGAATGCCTTAATTTATTGCCTTTAATTCGACGATGTTTTCACACACAAGTACGTAGAGTACTACGAAAAACACTGTATCGCTTGACTGTTCGCTTCGATCGCTTGATTGAAACTGTCCTCTGGCCCGAGCTGCGCCCGTTTATATATCGGTAAGAAACTTCTCGAATGCTTTTGTATTACTTGGATCAAAACACAACCATAAAACCATTGTTATGCAAATTAGTTTCTTTTGTGTTACACTTAACAATGATGAATGTCGAACAATCTGGAACGCAATTAAAATGAGGTAAACATCTTGTTTACGTGTATGAGTACGCGCAGGTAGCTGCCGGTGGTAACGTGAACCTTCCAGAAAGGTCGCGGTGCAACACTATTTTACACAGAGGGTTTGAGGGCGAGTCGAAAGGTCGGTTTTGCAAGGGTCGTTACAGGTGATTTGGTGGTAAAATGCTTCAATGTCTAATGTAATTAATACCCACGTGTCTAAATCCTTTTTGTATACGTCTTAGCCTTTGTTTGCCTGCCTTCTTGTACGTGCGTGACGTCACAGCCAGCCCCAACGGAAGACCAGCGCTGGCTGCTTCCTTACAACCAGCATTATGCTGAGTTTAGGCTGTGTTGTGGCAGATTTTATGTTTTTTTATTATGTTTTTACTCCTGTGTGTTCTTCTGTTAAATCTGTCACAATTAATGTTACCTTTCTTTCTAAATTTTATTGATGCCATTTTTGATTAACTAATGCCCATCCAAGTACTGTCAGCAGCGTCTATAGTTGTGTAACTTTGTTAATTGCGTACGAACACCTCAGCTAGCTGAGCTGCGAGCGCTCTATTTCCGACGTGTACAACTAACAGCCAGTGACTATAAAGGGTACTTCCACAGTATCGCGATGTTATGAAACTCTATCGAATGCGTTTTCGAGATTTTTTTCCCGCGACCGAGTTACTAGCACGAGATACTATTCTGTTTAGTTACTAGATAGGAACTGGGACAGGAACTGGAAGCCAACTTGAATGGAGAGCTTGTTAGGTTATATAAACGTATATTTTATTTATCTAGCAAGACTTTTCAATGGAAATATGAAACATAATAATCTTATTTTGCTCATTACGCATTGCATACTAGGTCATCATAAGTTATTGAAATAAAATATTTAAAAAAAGCTTTTTTTAATATCCAGAATTATATTGAGGGATCTTATAATAATATATGATAAGTCATTTTAATATAAAATTTTCATCTGCTAAAGCGTTTGTATATTAATTTCAATACCAAAGCAAACCCGTATTTACTATTTCATCTCGGATTTTGATAAAAGTGATGTTCCTAATATTTCTTTGTTAACCTTTACACAGTTACATAAATGAATAGTAAAGTAAGCATATGTTTATTTACTAATTGAAAAACTCAACCTGCACAATATTGCAATTCATGTTTTGGTTATTACTAAAGTATGTCACATTCTTTACTATATCATGCATATAAGTGGGTAGGTATGTAAGAATTATACTATACATTTATAAACATATTCTACTGCTACTAATTCTTGCTTTACAAATTGCTGTTAAAAGATTGTCAAGTAAATAATAAAAAATACTTTTTTGTAAGTGATATCAGAGGTTCCTCAGCGGCCTCTATAGCGTACATAAATATGATTTAACGACAACGGTTCAATGACAAACTTTTATCAAAACAGCAATAACTTAAAACTGGGCAACAAACCTTGAATTGCTAATGGTGGAAACAAATTAATAGTGAAATTGGCAGCATTCTGCAGCGGAGCCGCAATGCGACGAATTGTTGCTACGGAACCAGAATACGTCTACTTTATTACTTATTTTTTGTAAGGAAAAATATGTAAATTTAAATAATACTTTGTTAGGAAGTTTAACTACTTATGAAAGCGCGTTAAAGTTAACTTTAACTTATTTCTTATTAAAGTAGGTACATACTCCAAGTTCACTATCTTATAAAAATAAAATAAATGCTGAAGTGATCTCGTTAGCTTGGTTCAGACTATATTTAATAAATATTTATTAAAATACGAATAAACTTATGTTTAACAACCCTTATCTTAAAAACTATTGAACCAACCTTAACGAAGTAGGGCCCATCTGTTAGTCATCGTTCGGTAGACGTTAAGCCATGTAATAGGCGTTTAGGGCGGCTTAAATACTCAGCCCACCGGAGTTGGCCACTCTCATACGAGGAAGAAGAAGAAGAATTCAATTTTAAACTGTTAACTAAATTGAAATGTAACCTAACTTAACTTTAACGTTGCAAAAATACTCTTCTATATCAATGTCGGTTTTTGTGTTTAAATTTATTTCGCTAAACTAAACTTTAACCACAAAATTAATAAGTACTAACTAGTAACATTTATATTCCGATGCATTCATAAAATTGCTAAAACAGATAAAAACCAAAACATTTCATCCCAAGCATTCAAAGCAACCTTGAAGCATGCAAATGGAATTGATTATGATTTGATATTGGCGTCGTGTCGAATCTAGCCGAGGTAGCGGTATCGGCCATCTTTGGCTGAATTCCAATAACCAGCAGTTCGGTGATGACGGCTCAGTCAGGCCTGTTTCTTAGCATGGGAACTGTGAATCAGTTTTTAAAGCTACTGTTTGAACTGTTATTTTATTCTAGGATGCGGGGTCCAGATATATGTACTTTTCTGATTAAGTTAATTTTATTGTGGTTTGATTAAAATGAATGCATTGAAAGTTTAAAGACGTATGTATGTATAATTTTTGGATCTATGTTTTTTTTAAGGTACAGAAATCAATTGATAAGTAATGAACAAAAGTAGAATTGTTCATAAATACGAATGAATTCATTGTAATTATTGAAATATGTATGTTATGTTATCATTATAATTATATATGTTTATCATTAGAAAAATAGGTATACACAAAATTTATTTATATGCCAAAAAACTTTTACAAAATCTTTCGAATCCTCCGACCTCGTGGTAGCCGTAAAGTAATCATATTGTTAAGGAGCATCTTTGAAAACTGAATCATATTTTTCCACGCTTCATCATTGTGTCCTTGCTAAGGATATGCGGAACAGTTCCTGTTACAAGAGTTTCATTTCCCTATCTTATCTTCATTAGCTGAAATGGAGAAAAGATGTTGAAACTTTCTAAGAATTTTGGCAAGACGTCTTCTTGTTCTACTAGATATTACTTAACTATATGTACTTTTATTTAGAGCAAAATGTATAATCAATTTGTGCTTGGATAACGGTTTTTACCATACATTGTGAATGTTTATTTGATTTCACTATTTACTATTATAAAGGGATAGAGTACTTAAGTTTCCTAAATTTGTGAAAACTCTTTCCTAATTTTAAACATTTATGTATAAAAATTAGGATTGATTTACTTTACATGTTTACGGCGTTTTAACATAGTTTATATTGTACTAAACTGAAATATTTTTTTCGAAAATCAGTGTTAAAATAACAAAACATTATCACAATCTCTAAGGCCTTGTGGTACAAAACAAGTGCTCGTAAATTAGGTCTCTAGCTACGAGATGTTGCTACGACGTAGCACGGCTACAGATGTAAGGCTACGAAACACTGGATAGGTATTTTGGGGGTTTGTACACAGTTAGGTGTCAAATAAAGATAGCAGGGCTAATTGTTATATGAGAAAGTGTGCTTAGATCATCAGCAGATTAGTTCTAATAAACCCAACAATTTATATTTTTTGGCTTTCAGTTTACTAAGTAAATCAATACAAAAAAAAATTGATCCTAATTATTATTAATTGAATTTGAATTGACGCATAATTAAAACAAAAGCAGCAACTGCTTTTGTTTTAATTATGCGTCAACACATGAAAAAATTTCAACTTCCAGCGTTGTTTACTGGATGTATGGATAATGTCCTCCTCCTTCCCTCGTCGTCCGCATTACTGACTCTGATTCCCCAACACTACTACACAAGTACTTACATCAAGTATATGGGTATATACTGAAAAAAAAAACTCGCGTATTTCCAAAAGACAAAAAACAAAAAGTATTATTTTGGACATACTAAAGCCTGTCTTCAAATCTAATGTTAAGTTAGTTCTTAGTAGCCCTGTATGCTCACAGAATGAATATATACATCGCTAATGAAATTTATCGATGGCCTGTGTCGCACTGCGTCCCTCTTGTACCACTAGTGATGGGGTCAGTTGCGTCTGAAGCTTCTATAAAAAACTTAATCTCAGGTAGTGATGCGGTATAACTTTTGACTTACAACTTTATAATAAAACTTTTTTTTTGCATGAAATAGGTTTGCACATTACCGTAATTTGCCTGATGGTAAGCAATCATTACGGTCTAGGATGGAACGTGCTTACCCAGTTTCGTTCTTAACTTGAAAGGAAGATAGAAATATTTATTAAAATCATAAACATTACAAATAAATAAATAATTTTATAGATTATTGGACGCTGTGTATTTTGTCATAATTGTCATGTATGTAATATACATGCTTAGGTACATATTTTCTATCATCATCGGGTGCCATCTTCATAATGAAGTTTGAAGGTCAATTTGGCAAAATTTTCTGCGATCCCATGCTGCTTTTTTTAGATGCGGATACCTCAGTGTTGACCAATTTTTAATGTCGTTATTTGATCTTTAATCAGTGTAAATAGTTTTGTATCTTTATAAGATTACTTGTATTTCAAACTAACTGTTAAAAAATAGGAATAGAATTCAGATATACTATGAAATTCAAAAGAATATTTTGAATTTGAAAATGTCGTATCTATACATCTGAGATTAAAAAATAATAATACTGTCTATCTTTGAACCACAAGTACAACAAAGCAAATATGGACAAACTAAACTGAACTAACTAACTAACTAACTATATTAACTCTCTACCTGGAGCCCTGTTGCCAGAAATTTAAAACCCAGGGGTCTTCAAATCTAGAGTGAAAAGGTTTCTTCTAGGCAAGCGTGCTACATCTTAGACTATAGTGGTGCTTAACATCAGGCAGGCTATAGTCAAACGTAAGCCTATTCAATGTAAAAAACATATATAAATAAAATTTTGCGGATCCCAATGAACTTACATATTATGTATTTTTTTAACTCACCGGCATTTAGCGTCATTAAGCGTTTTTTGTTCGAGATCTGCCGTCTGAGAAGTCAATATTATAATTAGTAATCAGTACAATATTTTAATTTCGAATTGTTTGATGTTTTCTCCCATTTTACTAGTCTTTCATTAAAATGTAACCCCATCCCTACAGCACAAGTGTACTCCCAGCCTCCCTACTCCCGCAGGAATGTAATAATGTTGCGGTGATATTTTCATCCCCTTACGTAACCACCGCCCCGGGGTAGCCTGAGTATCTCATCAAGATTATGTGACATTTTGTTTGTAATTTTACAGCGAACCGCGGCATACTTATTGGCTAATGATAAGATTAACTAATAGATTTTCTTCTTAGCCAACAAAAGTTGCAAAGGTGTAAGTGAATTTTAAATCTTAGTCATGACCATCAGCTCATTTCTCCACCAATTATCTATATGTATATAAATAAAACTCAAAGGTGACTGACTGACTGACTGATAAAGTGATCTATTAATGCACAGACCAAACCACTGGACGGATTGGACTGAAATTTGGAATGAAGGTAGATGTTATGACGTAGGCATACGCTAAGAAAGGATTTTTGGAAATGCTACTTTAAAAGGGGTCAAATAGGGGATGCAAGTTTTACTTCTTAATGTAAGCGTAGCCGCGAGCACCCACTAGTAGCAACCACCTATATGTCACCAGATATCATCACCTGTCCCGGTAGTTCCTTATTACAATATCCGCAGTAAGGCAGTTTCTCTTCGTCCCCAAGCATTAATCTGCATCCTCATTTGAGAGCCAATTCAGTTGCATTTGCCAGTTCAAGGTATAATGCAAAAATTATGGAAATCTATTAGCATTTATTTTGACAGATTTATATTTGACAACCATTTTAGATATAAAACACGTTCACATTTACACCCACATAATATGTTTCGATAAATGATATGTTTTAATGTACCTTCATAATGCACATTTAATAATGCATGTTTGCACATTAAAAAATCTGCCCCAACACAGCCTTAACTCAGAAAAGCTGATTATTAATAACTCATTAAACTAAATAGAAAAGAAGGAACAATAACTCCTAAAATTTGCTTGTAAGCAAAACAACATCGCTATCGCTACATAGTATTAAGCAAATTCGTTTATGTAAGTTTAGATCTTCAAAACTACTCAACGGGTTTTGATGCATTTTTTTAATGGACAGAGTGACTTAAGGCTTGGAAAAATGCCTACAGTTGTTTTTTCGCATGCAATTCCACTCCGTATTAACATAAAAGCAGGAGCGAGCTTCGCGTGCATAGCTCCAGCCGGCGAGTCTTGTCCACACGCAAACAATTTTGCACAATTTGAGCAGTTTTGCAGACGTTCTTGACGAAATAAATTCATATAAAATCAGCAATTCAGAATATTCTATTTACGGTTTTCTACTCCTTTAAATAATAACATTACCTTTTAGATATAATCAAATTGGTTTTTATTTCCGTACTACTATTGGAAAAAAAAGGTAAAAAAATATTTCAAAACAACTATTTTTCATAAAATAAAACTATCGATCTTAGTATACGTAATCGTTTTTTGTCGTTTTATTGTCTTAAAACTGAATCAAAATTATATAAACTAAAAATAATGTAGCTTCATCTTATATACTTCTATTTTATTTGATTTTTATGAAATGTCGATTTCACATATCACCCCGTCTTAAGAGAGACTTTTATATGTATAATAACGCGTGCGAAGCCG
Source organism: Macaria notata (assembly GCA_927399415.1). NCBI lineage: Eukaryota > Metazoa > Arthropoda > Insecta > Lepidoptera > Geometridae > Macaria > Macaria notata. The sequence goes on from OV656742.1 coordinate 1,232,030, forward strand.
CGGGTAAGTAATAGCTATTGTATAGTTACAACGTCTGCAACCACGCTCGTATATCGTATAATATATATAAATTATATAATGCAGTACATTTCATTAGAGGCACGAGTAGGTCCCGTAGGTTCCCAGCTGTGCCGAGAATATGTGGTGCCATACGTTCAAATATACAATACACATTATATGTTATTATACCTCTGTATTGTAAAGATTAGCTAAACACAGATACTGAACTACAGCATTATGAACGTTGAAATTAGTCTCTAATCTAAGAGCTATTTCCATCCGAATGAAAGCTTGCCACAGACTAATTCATTATCGCTTTAGTGTATCTGTATATGGTGACTAGCCTAACTTCCAAAATTTTATCATAAGACTATTTTTCTGTTTCTAAGGCTAATCTAAAATATGCCCGCGACCAGTATTTTTCTCTGTGTAAAATGCTTCAAAATAAAGTTACTATAGCAATCGTATGTTGTCTGTACCAATAACTTTATTACAGAAATTACACACACTTAAAGTCCGTTTCTAATAATTAATAATAATAGTTAATTTTCTACTTCTTATATACATACACCTGCTATACCCAGTTTAACAAAGTTATTCATCTGCATTTTTTCTAATCTGCGTCACATGTGACTTCTAATTGGAATGTATATTAAATAGGGCATAATAATGCAAACGTATGCAAAGTTTCATTGAACGAGTACAGCTCTGCATTATTAGATTGGAAATGTATGTTGTAATGTTGTTTGCAACTTTTATTAGCACAATACATGGGACTTGAGCAACTTACCTATAATTTATATACTTCATTATGTTTTAGTATTTGTATGTCCTATTGTTTACTTGTCGTGGTTAGATTGAACTTCAGCTAATTGCAAATATATGAGAATACATAAACGAAAAAAAATATTCAAATATTTTTTTCATCCTTTTTTCATACTACAACATTCATTACTCTTCTGTTCCAGGGAGAGGAGACACTGTACAATGGCGGGGTCTAGAGAGCGGCTGTTGTACGAGAGACGCAGTGAATACGAGGCGGAGTACGCGCGCCGGTACGAGCCCTACCACGAGCGGCACCGCGCCGAGCGCCGCGAGCGAGCCGACAGGCCGCGCCGTAAGAACGGATACGTCTACGAAGACATCTACTCGGACTTCGACGAGGCACAAGGACGCCTCTCCCTCTTCAGACCCATCAGACCAGAATTCCTCAACCTACCCACATCTTATGACATAAAATACAATTCGCTACCGAGAAACTACTATAACTACGAAAGAGAAGACAGGAGACGATACAAGAAAGATTATTACGACTTCAGAATCCATGATAGAGATAAGATCGGAAGAAGCAACCCAAGCGAACACAGAGAAAGGGAACCGAATAGAACGGAACGAGATTTTGAATATAGAAGACCGAGACCGAAAGTATCACAAACTAAACCAATTACAGAGCAAAGCTCCAGAGCAGCTAATGCAAAGAACGTAGCCGTCTGCAAACCATTACGTATATCGGAGAAGAACGCTCGCTATTGGACAACAGACGTGCCCGAGCGGAGTCGAACCCGCCCAAAGAAACCCGAGGAAACTAAAAAGAACGTCAAATTTTCCGAAGTTTCTGGATGCAACCGAAAAATGATCGTCGACGACCCGATATGTGGTCGCAAGGTGGTACCAGTCAGGGAACTAGAAGTATCTTTGGACCAAATGATACAGAACGGATATTTTGAGAAGCACAATATTCCTATAGCAAAACCGTTATTGCGAGCGAGTGAGAGAGATGAAGTGAAGAGAGAGACAGTGATACAAAACGAGCCAAATGGAAAATGTATGACGGGGAACGATGTAAATGGAAGTGCTGGGAAAGAAAAACCACTGCCGAGGCGATCTAGACATCTGCCGCAGGTGAGTTGATTTTTTGTTAAGATTGTTTGTAGATAACAATTTTGGCGCTACATGGTAGATCGTAAAGAACGTGGAGTAGGACATTATTACCATGATGAATCCCACATCTTGGGATACATAAGTGTATAAAACAATTTAAAAAGTTAGAAAATAATACGCATCTCTACGGATTCAGCTAGTCTTAAATAAAAACATTAATCTCTTATTGTATACTCTTTAACTTGTTAATGTATAAGTTTATGTCTTTGACGCAAAAGTCGAAGTTATACAGGATCTGTCCTCCGTTGACTTTTAACATGGATTATTCTGTACAGATGCCGTCTAAGTTACTTGATTATAATGTCAAATAAGATCCATACGACCTCCAACGGGCGTCAGCATAATATAATCGACATACTAAACCGAACACGTAAAATTCTGCATAATGTCGAAATAAAATATATATCAATGATGAAAAATCAACGGTGATAAAAAATTAACAAAGATGACGATGAATTAAATAAGTAAGTAAGTACATACACAATATTATAAAGACAAAAATCTTTTGAAATTTAAATTTTGTAACTATCTGTCATAAAACGTTTAAAAATAAAGAATCTACTGTCAGCAGTAGAGCGTAATCTGTGCTCATCCACCAAAACAATTTCCGAAACAATTAATTGTCTTGCTATTGTTTGACAACAAATTAATTAATCAACGACTAATTGTGGAATTGGCTGGTGTTTTGATTCGGGAAGAGTTGAAAGTCAAAACAAGGAAAATGTTGCTGAAAAAAGCTTTACTTTACTTCTGAATTCAGCTTATTAATATCGCGAGTTTTTTGACGTCTCGGAAGTTTTTGAAGTTACAATTTCGTGACTTTTTTGTTGACCTTATATTTATCCTTGTAACTTATAAAGTTATCTAGTTAATTCTTTTACTTTTGTATTGTTTTAATATCTATACTAATATTATAAAGCTGATGAGTTTGTTTGTTTGTTTGAACGCGCTAATCTCAGTAACTACTGGTGCGAATTGAAAAAATATTTTTGTGTTGAATATACCATTTATCGAGGATGGCTTTAGGCTATATAACATCACGCCGCAACTAATAGGAGCGAAGAAACAATAGAAAATGTGGAAAAAACGGGTAAAATTATTCATCTTTGAGGGCTTCCGTTGCGTGCGCTGCGAAAACGGTTCAAGATATCAATAAAATATGTATGAAAGAATTAATGCCCAAAATAGCTATTCCACGCGGACGAAGTCGCGAGCACAGCTAGTCTGGTTATATTTGGCCTATAAACATCGATTTTCGTCATAGGAAAACAAGAAAAAAATACAAGAATATCTTATAGATTATAAGTAGCATAGTAATTAGGCTACCATTATATTTGATTTAAACTTTTATTCTCCATTTATAGGTATTTTGATGCATGTATTTTCATAATAATTAGCAAACGATGTAAATATCAAAATGCCTACCCCCTATCGAGGGCTACAAGTCATTTGGAAGACGAGGGTTGTAATTAGTCAGCCAGATTGCTCTAATGGCGCTCGCTATTTACGGACTACACAGAGTTACTTGTAATTTACAAAATAAATGGGAAAAGAAAAAATAAAAAAATATTTTGAATTAGTTGAATAAAGAATCTTCTTCATTTTCAAATCTAATATTAATCATTTATACACTCTTTTTACTTATATTTAATATTATTTAAATACTAGTTTATGAAGTCACTTAAATACTTACAAGGTTGATAGACAAAAAAAGGAACTCACTCAAGGTTTTTCTGACTTAGAGATGAAATTGATTGGCCTGTTAGCTTAGTTGGTAGTGGCTCTGCCTTCTAATCTAGAGGTCGCGGGTTCGATTCCCGCATGACACAAGTATTTATGTACTTTAAGAAAAAAAAATATAATTACTTGTGTTGAGTCTGGTCGTTTGTATGTATGATAAGTATGTATTTACAAAAGAAAAGTATATAAGTATTATATCCGTTATCTAGTACCCACGATACAAGCGTTTGCTTAGTGTGGGGCTAGATGGCGCTGTGTGCAATGTCCCGGAATATTTATTATTATTATTTTAAATAATGAAATAATTAATAAAGCAGATACATAATTAAATTTGTTAATATTTGCAATTTGTATCGTAATGAGTTAACCCATTAGTATCTTTTTCATTGTGAACTTCATATTTTTCACATCTTTGAATCGATTGTCAAAATATTCCACTATCGCTTATAAAATAAAACTCACCTGTTTTTGAAATTCGCTACTTCGCAATAACTACTACCTAAATTAGACAAGGTATTCATTAATTTGCTCAGAGCTTGTTTAATTCAGTCACTCATTAAAATTAATGTTAAACATCGCACAAACGAATACAATCTTGGAATCGTTCTCAAGCAAACAAATTTCCACCACACGCCCTTATTTCAATGTAAATCGACTATCAAAGTGATAACGAGCATGTATCCGAACCAACGGTGTTACCATGTATATTAAATTATACATAATGGAATTGTTATTGTTTTGTTTGTCAATCTAATTTTACTGGACTGATTTAATACGGTTGAGATAAAAAGAATATTGAATAATAGATCAAACTTCGTAGATATAATTTGATCGTGTTCTATAGATCACAGAACACGATCAAATTATTAGTTCAGCGAGAGGAGACATCAAAATTCCTTGAATTTAGCTCTGTATGTAGTATTTTTTAGCTTTAAAATACTTCTGCTAAAATAAAAAATCAACGAGTAACGATTGTGTTAACCTCACAAACAATACATTATAATAATTTATTAATTACATTTGTTACAACTCTTTATCCCAAAATTGGAAAACAAAATATAAATTCACCATATTATTAAAATATCATTCGTTATCAAACTTATATCATTATCTCTCCTTTTGAGTTGTCCTCCTGACTGAGGGTCGTGATTCCGTAGAATTAAATTGTTGTGGGAGTTGTCTTGAGAAGATACGATAATAATAACAATACATATTGTTTTATTATACAAGAACAAATAATGTTGGTACTTCGACTTATAGGAGTGTAAAACTTACATCAAGCAGAACAAGGTGGTAATTATGTATGTTAGTAACCGCCGGAGTAAAACCAATATTATGCTTCGGCTGACTTATTACAAGTAACACGCGCTTGTAATTAATACACTGTCAATAGCGGCAGAGATTAATCACGATTATTACTAACACACGGGGAAGAAGGCAGAGGGAAAGCTTGTGCGAAAAAAGTAACAGTTACATTATATAATTAAAATCCCTACAAATCGAACTAAAATTGCTAACATTTGCAAATTACAAAAAGTTATCAAATCTCATGAAACCCTAAGTTTTTAACTCTAGAAAATGTAGGCATAATATCATAGAATCGACAAAATATTTGCGCAATATGATTGTGATTATCCTCACAGTTTACGAGTAGCACCATTTTTTTAAATGAAATAATAATTGCAAATCTCATATAGCTAGAAATTTAAACTTGGAGAACGGATATAGGTAATGTAACGTATCTGGCCCAGCTCACAGAGCACTAACTAGTCTATTCTATTCACTTTTTTTTTAAACTAAATTAAAATTACGAATTTTAAGTCACATTTACTTTATTATGGCTTTCGTCTCTCTTTCTTTCTCATCGTCTCCAAACGAGTGTAATCCATCCATCGCTGCATCTCCGCTGTAATATAAACAGAGCGGGTTAATTCAGCGAGCAATGAGTTATGTGCGCCGATGACTCATCGCGGTAAACAAACAGACTGAGACAATGTAATGACGAGACACGTAAACGTTTGTCGCCCAAGATCTGAGCACAGTTTTAAATGCATTTACCTAGTAGATAGATAGATACATTCTTTATTAAAACACATATTTTAAAAACAATACTAAAAACATAGAAATTAAACTACTACTACTATTACTACTAATGTAACTATTTGCTTACTAAATTTAGAGAAGCTAGTACATCTGTAAGAGCGACATGCATATTTTTTTATCAGAAATAATCGTCTGACACTATAAAGGTAATTTTATTTAAATATAAACTTAATTTTTTTTATACAAAACCTACTTACAATGGTCTGATTCATCAATTGATAATAAGGTATTTGGAACTGTGTAATGTTACTAAAACTAAATATTTTAGGGAATTCGCAAACTAAGTACGGTTTCCATGCATTTTTTACGAGGGCAATGAATTTTGTATGTGACACAGCAAAGTTCTTGTCGCGAAAACACACAGCTGCACTTTTCTTTTATTAATCAACATGCTGCATTGTGTTATGAATGTAGCTATCCTAGCACGTGATTTTGTCATATCACCATCGAAGTTGCATCCTAATGGGTCGTCTATTGTCTATGACATGGTTGCAAGCTAACTGAGATTAATACCGGGGTGGTATTGGCAGAGAGTCGTTATGGATGGCGGCGCAAATTGAACCCAACGAACTATATTTATACGACAGGGCTAAATAAGGCATAAAATATACAATATTGATTATCTAAAAAGAAAAATATTTTTAAAAAAGAAAGTTTTGTTTTTTGATGAACTGTGCTTGTGTAAAAATAATCACTTAAGTATACCTTAACGTATTAGTAGTATGAAAGTGTCATACATCCTATTTTAACTTTATTTTAAATCCTTGAAAATAAACGAAATAACATCATGTTGACGTATACCTTGAAATTATTATATGCATAAATTTATATTTTTATAATTATCTGGTGTACTAGTCTGTACCTTAGCGTCAGTAGCTCACATAGCGATGTTCTTGTTGAATATTGATACCGCAAGGTAAGTCATTAGATGGGTGAGCGTAACGTTTTGACATCACAATTCGGATACTTATCAAAGTTTTTAAAGGATTATCTGGAGTTGCAAATGTCCATAGGCGACCACTAACTACTAACTGCTGACCATCAAGCTAGTCTTGGCTTTTGCTTTTTTTATAAAAAAAATATACCTAGTTTGTAAACAAACACACATACTTACTAGATATTTTAAGCTGGTAACAACATCTCAAGCCTGCAGATTATAAGCAGGGTATACAATATTTCTCGTGGGGCTTCCGGCCCACTTCTTGTGGGTAAACTAATTTCCGCAGGTCAAGACCGACCCACCGATTAGCGTGTACCAGCCTTTACTTATGTAATAATGTCTTGGCTTATGTGTATTAAGATATGTGGATTTATATACGACTTACTTGCTTACTAACTTATTAATCTATTAGCTAAGTACGGGGCTAGAGGGCTCTGTGTGATATAGGTATTCTTAAATATTTATTATTATCTGCCCAAGAGAGTGGCTAAAGAGTAACTCAGCTAGGGATTCACAACCCTCAATAATGAGGAAATACTACTCAAAGAGAGAGAGAGAACTTATTAAAGTGTAATCTACTGAAAGTTCGAGGCTTGGCTCGCGTGGTTTCGGGTTAATAAAAGTAGCCTACGTCAGTCTGAAGATTTGGTGCCAACACCGTACGCAAATCCCGATAATCGATGATTATAAATTAAATTCACCCTTAAATAAATTGAGAATAAGTAATCAGTAACCCAGTAGAAAGGTTTGATGTCTTAGCTTATGTGTATTAAGATATAGCTCTATGTATATGTACCTATATATTATATACATGAGGAAGGTCATGTAAGCTCCCTAAATCGTTAAGCATGATTGATCTGAGAAACTACAGGGTTTGTTAGGCTTTTACAGATGTGGGAGACGTAGACTAAGAAAAACGAGATTTTAGGAACTTGACAGGGTTGAATATGTGTTATATATGTAGGCCAAATATAATTAACTTAAATATTAGGTTCAAGTACGAGTATTAATGAGTATAGAAACAAATTGTATTGTTTTGAATGTATTATTATTCTAATAAAGATTTTGTTACTATATATGCAAAGCTAAACCCACAGAAATTCAAACGTAGTATGAGAGTGCCTAACACTAGTGTCAAAAGTTTTCAAGCCACCTTGAAGCGCTCTGACACGATTATCATCTCAACCACTTTTTCCAGTTCTTTTTGCTACTTAAATCCTTATTACCTCAACTTATACTGCCGTACTTAGGCACAGCTACTTTTTCCGTTCGCCGGAAACGGATATTGTAATGTTTATTGCCAAAACCAACGTTACCTCGCCGAGCCATATTCACAAGCACGTTTTCCGTCCCTTTTCAATAAAATTGTATGTTTATGTATATTCAAGGCAAAGTGGGGAAAGAGACGCAAAATAGTAGTCAGTGCTTGAAAATTGTAGATCATACAGTATCAGGCTTTTTGGATCTTTTCTATACGTATATCTCATAAAAACGTACAAATGTAATGTGTATTTTATAAGATATTAGTTTTAAGGACTTGGGCGCCTACCACAAGATATCTTACCGAGGAAAACTCGTAACGAATTAATCCACAAGGAGTCACGACCGTTTATATAAGGATATACGGTTTAATATTAATTAATATCTACTTAACATTTTGTTTAAACACTTTGAGAAAACTTCAAAGCAAATACAACAACAAAATCTAAATTATTATTTCAGACACTGAGATCATAAAGAATATTATCAATGTTATACAAAAATATACATTTCAAGTAGCAATTGCTAACCATCGTGGATAAGTTGCAGACAGCAGTTGCCGGTCCGTAAGGCTTCTGACAATCTTATCTGAGGAAAAGTGATTTTTCGTTAATTTGATCTGCATCGTCACTATTTGAAACGATCACTTGGAAGTCACTATTTAGATAGTATATATAATCTATGGTAGTCATAACGAAACACAAAATTATATTATATTTTATGAGTTTAAAGAAATATTGGTCTGGTTTTTGTTCATCAGACGTTTTCTCCTTTGAAACCTTTTCAACCCAAACTTTTCAGCTTTTCAGCGGTCGATTGTCATTTCCCTTTTTACTGTAAAGTATTTCACCAATGCTTGAAATTCCTTTTGATGTAGGGTCAAGCGGTTACGAAACATGTCTCTGGAAATGTGGTGGTTTTGAAATAAGCGTCTGATTTTAAAATTGAAAATCAAATGAACTTTTATGTAACACGTTTCTTTAAAGCAATGAAAATTTTTATGGGTAATGTGTTTCATGGAAACATTACTTTTATTTATAACTAGTGGGTGCTCGCGGCTTTGCTCGCTTCAGAAAGTAAAACTTACATCCCCTATTTCACCCCCTTAAAATTGACATTTCCAAAAATCCTTTCTTAGCGGAAGCCTACGTCATAGCATCTACCTGCATACCAAATTTCAGCCCGATCCATCCAGTGGTTTGGGCTGTGCGTTGATAGATCACTATATCAATCAGTCAGTCAGTCAATCAGTCAGTCACCTTTGAGTTTTATATATATAGATTTACAGAGTTTTGTCTCGAGTGATGTCATTCAAACTTTTTTTTTTATAAAAGACTTCTTGCTTTCGGAGCCAAGCGGTACGAAAATATAATCAGTCAATAATGATGTATATTATCGCCGCTTGGCTTCTTCTGCTGCATCCGCCGCGGCTCCTGCCGCTTGTACTGTTCCACTGAGGCGAGGAGCTAGTGTAGCGACGCAAGTTGCGTCCAAGAGCCCTTCCTCGCTCCCAGGGAATCAGTGTGAGGCCGTCGGGGCGCTTACCATCGTCACGGACCATGCCAATCGGTTCAATAACCGATGGTACATTGACGGTGGCATGTGCCCGTCTCACTATGTCATTCAGCGAGCCGAGACGGGAGAATCTGCCTCTGCGAAGGCATGAAAGTCCGTGGAGGCTCTTCCTGTCGACATCGCTATCACATGTGCACCTGTGTTGGTATTTAAATTAAATTTTAATTACCATTCAACACTTTTTTGCTTTCATAGCTGGCACATTAAAGGTACGAAAATAGGTTTTTTATTACGTGGGAAAGGTATACGTTATAGTGCAACCAATGCACTGTCTGTTGAAATGTTGTTTAATTTTCATAATATGTACTCGTATTTCTTTATTATAAGTACATCTATTTATGTACACATTAATCGTTTTAAATTTCGCTCCTTCATCCCACAAGCTAACCGCGTAAACCTCTCATCAGTAAATGCCTTTTCATCCTCATTAATTATGCTAAAAGCAGCCATTTTCAACAAATATTACGGAAAAACAAGGACTGCGGCCGGAAGGTATTTTTGGTATATTAATGGGTTTTCAACTACCAGAAGATTGCTTAACATCAGGCGGGTTGTAGTAAAGCGAGAGCCTATTTAATTTAAAAAAAGAAAATGTCATTATTATTATTATGGCGTACCTATAACAGAAAACTTTGCATGTGTTATTGAAGGATTTGGGTTGAAGGAATTTCACCCACATCATATTATGTATGTATAAAAATCAATTTTTTAAAAATAATTTACTTATATGTAATTTAAAAATTTTGATATATCAAATATCTGCCTGAAATTACAAATCACCTAACCACAAAAGCATTAACAAAGTATAGTAATTGATAATCAAACTTAACTAAAATTTCAAAAACAAAATGTATGTTTTGATATTATTCTATTATTTCTAAATATTAGGTCTGGTCGTTTCTATGTATAATACGTATGTATTTACCAAAGAAAAGTATGTGAGTATTATATCCGTTGTCTAGTTAGTAGTTACCTACGACACAAGCGTTTGCTTAGTGTGGGGCTAGATGGCGCTGTGTGCAATATCCCGGAATATTTATTTATTTCCGCTATCCATTTAAATTTCAAAAGCGTTATAATAATACGTCTCAAGCACGTTTCTCATTTTGTGCCGGTTTCCATAAAGCCTCGTATTTCAGTACATGCACTTACGTCGGTAAACATATGACACCTATCTCTCGATCGCAAGAGCTTGAACGTGCTCAACAATATTTACACGCTCTCGTCAAATTATTTGGAAAATATTTGGCAGGTGAAGATATTTTTTATTAGCATGTGTTTGGTATCAATGGAAATAGAGCTACTTTTGTCCCATATTAAATGTAATGGATAAGGTGGTATGTAGCTATTATAATTATTTGGGTTTAAATTGGTATTCCCATATAATTTGTAAAGATATCAGTTTAGTTTTATGTCAAAAAATACGAAATACTCATTGTAACGCCTTCAAAATATAAGTGAGCAACCTGAAAAATATAATAGCAACAATATAAACAACGGCATTATGGTCACTTAACATTGTTTGAATCGTTCCTATTATAACTAGGTGAGATGCTTTATGTAGCGATATTATGTTATTGTATGACTTACTGACCAAAAATTTAATATTTACATATTTATATTCATTTTTTTATTATAGAAGTTTATTTTTATTTTTCTATAACATAACCTTCTGCCTATCTTCCGCAGGTCCTCGCCGCCCTGGCCGTGTCCCTGGCCCCGTTCTCAGCAGGTCTGGGCAAGGGGTACAGCTCTCCTGCCATCGCATCGCTCCAGGGTCCGGCTGGCAACGCCACCAGGAGAGACTTTCACCTCACTGACCAGCAAGCCAGCTGGCTAGCTTCGCTCTCCTTCTTAGGTACGAGTAATAATACAAAAATATGTAAAAAAATACATTTGTATCAATATATTATAAGATCATTATTAAACATCTTAACTAGGCGTTTGGAAATTTGAGATCCCGACTGTTCGTCATATATTTTTATATATTTCAAGAAAGACATATCACAGCAACTTTTGGCCTTTACTGAACAAACATCATTCGAGAGATTTTATCAAGCAGAAGTATCGAAACTATGTGTTTATAATACAATTAAATACCTAATATTAAACAAATAGAATAATAATATAATTTATATAATCAGCTAATAACAAATTAAAGGGAGAAAATCATCACCTACAAATGTATTGTCATTAAAATAAGTAAGTACATATGTTCAAATGACCTTAGTAATCTATTGATATTAATTCACAAAACAAAACAGTTCGTTAGCTAAAATCAACAGTCGATTGTTTCAGCAAATAAACCGCTGATTGCTTTTTTATTTGAATTGATAATAGACATTTGAGTCAATATTTGCGATACAAGGCGCCTGAATTTGGAAAAGAACTTGGTACTTATATAATATGCGTTGGTGGTGTAATGGTCAGCATAGTTGCCTTCCAAGCAGTTGATCCGGGTTCGATTCCCGGCCTACGCACATTTTTGCTTTAACATGTCCGCTAATATCCTTATTTTTTTTCTTTCTTTCCTATTTTAAAGCCAATCAACGCTAAGTTACCATAAACGAAACTATATACCCTCGCTCTTGGTAAAGCCATCTCGTCCTCAGCCCAAGAAGTGGCAAATAGTTGTACACTTCTGTTTTCTGTGCTAAGAGATAAATCTTACTAACTATTTTTTGAGTAACGAATCAAAAGTGATTTTCTTCTGTTTAGCGTAATTTTATAACATACCACCTCATAACAATTATAACGCAATCTATCTATCTATACATATAATAAAGCTGAAGAGGGTCAAAAATATTATTTACATTGAACATATAAGAAAAACAAATGTTTTGTTACTTCAATAGGTCAAATCCATAACGGAACACGTTTCAGCACTTTTTCTTTTTTTGTCTGATTATCTGTTTGTCCGTTTATTTAGACGCTTATCGCGCAAAAACGTAAACGTAGGAAGAAAGACGTCTTAAAAGTGTCATCAGCTACTTTTTATCCTGAAATAGTAACTTTTTTTTACGTTTATAGTACGTACCTCTGAGTTGTGGAACTTCCTGCCTGACTCCCTGTTCCCCACGAACTGTAATAATCCAACGATCTTTAAGGCGAGAGTGAACCGGTTCCTATCTGGTAAGTACGATCCATCTTAGACCATAGCTTGCTTGCCATCGGGAAAACTATGGTCAAGTGCAATTAAGTTAAAAAAAAAATAAGTGTGTGCGAAGATGTTAGCGTCCACTAGTCACAAGTGCAAACCTGCTTTAGTAAAAAAAAACAATTGCGTGCGAAGCTTCTAGCGTTCACTTGTCACTTGTCTATGTTCCCAGGAGCCCTATTCGGCGGCATGGCGGGCGGGGCGGCCATGCGGCACGGGCGGCGCCGCGTGCTGTCCCTGGCCGCAGCGCCCTGCAGCCTGTCCTGGCTGCTCACCGTGGTGGCCACCTCCGTGCGCATGATGTGCATCACGGCCTTCCTCGGCGGCTTCTGCTGCTCCATCCTCACCATGCTCTCCCAAGTAAGTTGACCCTTTATAAATAAATATTTCAGGACATATCACACAGCGCCAACTAGCCCCCAAGCTTACGCTTGTATCAAGGGTACTAGGCAATGGAATACATATATAGTTTTTTTCGTAAATACATACTTATTATACATAGAAACGACCAGACTCAACACAATATGCATAATAACTTGTGTTATGCGGGAATCTAACCCGCACCCCTAGATTAAAAGGCAGTGCCACTACCAACTAAGCTATCAGAGCAGTCTTTTGTCCATAATGTGGCTGTCCATACATTATTTCGGGTGATTTGTAGCTTTGAATGCGCACTACAATGCATTTAGCTCTGTAGAACTCCTTTCTCCCTGGTAGAGGCAAGGAATCTAGGGTGAATTTAAGACAAATATTGCACTTGTCTTTTATCCTGTTATAAATTAAAGGAGTGGTCAGTGTAATAACTATTATTGAGATACCAATAATAACATCATTTTCATCAACATGTAATCGTCTACTGCTGAGCATAGACCTCTCTTCTTGTACGCTACTTGTAAAGTATGACAAAGTAGATTTTTGTAAAAAAAATGCGTAAAATAAAGTCTATCAAACCTAAGTGACCTAAGTGACGTCTGAAAACATGATTAACGTCTAAGATATACCGTCTTTACCAAGAACCCTCAGAACTCCAAAAGTCCAATCACACAGATGTTTAGACCGACACTGGTTTAATCAAACGCCGCCAGATTAAGAAAGATTAGATGAATCGTTCATTAGAATTGCGTCAAACCATCTACAAAGGCTTTTATGGTTGAGAAAACATGCGAAAATGGGTCTTCTGATGTGCGAGGTAGGGACCAGATTGGTGTACGATTGAAACCTTTATCACGAGAAGAAACTAATTTCGGAGCCCGCATGCTTCCGACGCAATGTAGGATCGCCATAGTTTTTGAAAGTGTCTGGAATTTTAGCGCAAAAATTTCGAGTTTTGAACTATGTGGACCGTTGGAGGATATTTTCTGACGACGGGCATTAATTATTATATTAATTATTATATTACATAAGTTGTTTTTTTTTTCATTCTATTTACAGATTGAGATACTAAGTAAGTATTTTTTTATTTGATTAGTAAAGCCTGCCTATTATAACAGAAAGTATCCCACAAATGTTAAATATTGTACAAAAAATATAAATGGGTAATATTTGAATTCTGATATGTTAAATACATATTTATACTCACATTATATATGGTAACCAGACATTTACTTGACACTTGTGTAACTATTATTTACTTTGGCTTAGTACTTAGGTGACAAGGCTTTATACATATTTTTATTTATGTATATTGGCACTTTATATCTCTTTAAATAAACAACAAATTAAACGCTATTTCGCAAGTAAGTCTCGCAAAAGAAATAAAACAAAGCCCCCTACTTGTAATTGATAAAGCCTAAACTTCGCATAAGTTCCAAGAAATTTCTCTCGGAAGAACCCGTAGTAGCCTTGTTAGTAAAATCAGTATGGGTTATTTCAATTTGTCGGTGTATTTTTTTACTAGTACATAACATAAAATTATCATAATTCTATATACATTGATTACTCGTAAATTGCAATGCTGAGGTATACAAATATGCTTGAGAAAAATTGAGTAGCTTATTTTTTCTAAGATATTATATTTTTATGTGATTAGAAAACTAATTGTAAAATATAGATAATTGATATTTAATTAAATAATGTTCAAAGTCCAACATTTATATTACGCACCTACTGCCATTATCTACAGACAAATCTTCATTGTGAATAGGTCCATACTGGCGTCTATCCATACTACGTACTGCCTACAATTCTATACCTACTTTACGTAATTCAGAAAATTTGGGTCCCAAAGTAAAGTTCTGTGTTAAATTACATTATTTATTACACAAAAGGAAGTCGCCAACACTGTAATGAGTTTTTCATTTGTTCCGATGAAAATAAACATTTGAAAGGTGGCCGAGGTTTTGCATAATTTTGCAACTTTCTGCGGAAAATTGCTTCGATAAAAATTAATTTGACTTTTTAAAGTCGTTATGGACGTGCATTATGTGCGGTTGGTCAGCGTTTGGTGGCAATATTCTGCTAAATTGCACTAAAAATGGCCTTTTTTAACTTTTTAAATGTCTGCAGGATTTTTCGTTTCAATTTTTTAGCCACGTTTTGGCTGTGTTAGGGGAATACTGCAATAAGGCGGCCAGATGTTACATTTTTGGCTTTTACTTGTTTGTCCTTTGGTACGAGGAATGCCGATATCAAAGAAATTTCCTCGCACGCAAGGTGGATTCCCCTGACAACGATCAATCAGGAGTCTCATTATCTGCCATTGAAGAACACTGAATACTGGAATCCACGTCGTCAGCTCGAGATACGTGCCTTGAGTTTCAAACTTGCAATACCTAGCGCAATATTAATCATGATGTACATATATTTTTGCGTACGTTATACAAATACTCAGATACATGAAATATTTATCATTCTACAACAATCAATAAAATCAATAACTTACAATAAATTCAAACGTTATATTGGTGCTGCTAAATAAGTTACGTTAAAAATCTCTAAGTAGACTTTGTATCTATATTCCAGGTATACATCAGTGAGATCTCAGTGCCCGACATCCGCGGCTGCCTGAGCGCCGTGCTGAAGGTGGTCGGCCATCTTGGAGTGCTCTTCAGCTTCACCATCGGTGCCTACCTCGACTGGCAACAACTCGCCCTCTGCATCTCCGCCGCTCCGTTACTTCTCTTCTGCACCATCCTCTACATACCTGAAACACCAAGCTATCTCGTGCTAATCGGTAAAGATGAAGAAGCATACAAGAGCCTGCTCTGGCTGCGTGGCCCTAACTCCGATGTTGCTCAAGAGTTAGCCACAATAAGAACAAATGTGCTTGCTAGTAAGAATTTCAGCCAACGCCAGAGTCAAATGTCAGGCAGTCAGTTGGTGAGCTCTCTCGACGCTCGAACTATGAACAGACTGCTCGGGCCGGTGCTCGTGACGTGCGGGCTGATGATGTTCCAGCGGTTTTCTGGCGCTCACGCGTTTTCCTTCTACGCGGTGCCAATATTCAGAAAAACTTTTGGAGGTATGAATCCTCACGGAGCTGCGATCGCTGTGTCATTCGTGCAATTGTTAGCGTCATGTCTGTCTGGGTTGCTTATAGACACGGTGGGTCGATTACCTTTACTGATAGTCAGCTCGGTGTTGATGTCGATGGCTTTGGCAGGGTTTGGAAGCTACGCGTACTATGAAGAAGTACACCGGAACCAAAGGATTCAAACCGTGATGTTCCATCAGACGGTTGGTCAGAACGACTGGATTCCTCTACTGTGTGTGCTGGTGTTTACTATAGCGTTTTCTCTCGGCATGAGTCCTATATCCTGGTTGTTGATTGGAGAGTTGTTCCCGCTAGAATATCGTGCGTTTGGAAGTGCGATGGCGACTGCATTCAGTTACCTCTGCGCGTTCGTTGGAGTGAAGACATTCGTAGATTTCCAACAGGCTCTAGGTCTGCATGGGGCGTTCTGGTTGTACGCGTCTATAAGTGTAGGAGGGCTCTGTTTTGTGGTGTGCTGTGTTCCGGAAACTAAAGGGAAGGATTTGGACGAAATGGATCCGAATTATGTGAAAAACTTGTCTCCGAAAAGGTAGGGAGTGGGTAAGCTTCGATTTTACTTGGAATCTTTATAAGTTTGATTTGAGCAGTCCCTCTTACTTAGTAAATTTGAAACGAACTATAAACTTTTATGTTAACTATTACAAAGTTTGTGAAAGTGCCCATTAAAACCTTCAATGAAAAAGTTACGTTGATATAACAATTACTGAAGTTGTTGTTCGTTAAAGGTATTGAACCCAAGTGACGTCAAGGCAATGTATTATCACTTTTGTACTAATTTAATATGTACGTAAGTAGTAACAAAATTATATCGAATCCACCGCAAAATTTTGGCTGTGCTTATATAAAAATCTTAACAAAAATCTACGCCACGCAATTTTATGGTGGTCTAAATATTTAGAATTCTAGATTGTAATATCGCATATCCAAAGTCATATCTACCTATGAAGAAATCTCTGAGGTCCCAATATCATAGGAATATTTTTCTTGCAATATATCAAGCTAGATACCTCCTACCTATCGTTCGTTACAAAATTATACTTCATTCTCTAATAGTAGTAATTTGATTTCTAGAACCTTAAATCCCTAATATACTGGATTATGAATACTACTTACATTTTAATCGAGCTTTCCTTACCTTTATTATAATGACAATAAATAAGACAATAAATTATTTACATATTTCTATGAATAAAATTGTTATGGTTCGTACTATCATAGTTTAGTGAATGTTGCCATTTATCTATTTATTTATTTTAAACTGAATTTAGCTGTCTTCGAGCGAGAGGAATATAATAAGGAAATATTATTGTTGTATTTTTAAATTGTAGAAAACATGTGAAAATACTTCTTTTCAAGAGAAGTAGATAAATTATTTTGAGTAAAGATTTTTATTTAGTATCGTTACCTAGATTTAACAAATATTTGCCTGAAGTTCTAAGATCTAACTCAAACTATCAAAGCCTATGCATTACTTACTATTGCAATTTATATATTCGATAATTATAATATTTAAGTTATGTAGAAAATGTTTAAAAAATAGTTTGACATAATGATTTACTTTAAGTTTCAGAAACGTGTTTAATTTTTTAAAAACACAAAATTTAATGACATTGTAATTATGATACATTTGTATTGCAATTATTTAAGTAATTTACTGTATTACAGCGTTGTCATTAATTTTAGTGTGGTTTTAAAACACTAAAAGTACGTTCCTTCCACTCAGTGTAAATAATACAAATATTACAGAGGGAACAATTTCCTTTCTCACTTATGAAATTGAAGTTGTGTGCTAGATATAGCTTTGCAGTAATCAAAATTATTATACCTATAGAAAATATTTTATACAACGTGAACGAAACCATATATAGTATTAAATAATAATATTACTCCTTTCTTATTTTTTCGATATTATTGATTAAAAATCTGCTAATGTCGTGTTTTAGTGATTGTTTCACGTCACTGTTATCAAAATTGATTAGCTATATTTATGTATCTTAGATTGTTTATAATTAATAGTTGTGTCCAAATTAAAATAATGGCCTTTGATTAATTAGAGCCTGCCAAGTGTAAAAGCCTATATTTGAACGTATTCTATAAAGACGACCAAAACATAAGTGTATTAGAAAAAAAGTATGTAATCAGTTTATTTTAGCATTATTTGTTAGTCGTTTAGTCGATATAAATTATGCTTAGCTTACATCACCATAGAAGGCCTAAGCCCCTGCAATGTTAAAACCCCATAGAAATAAATACGATCAGTTAAAACAAACAATTAATTTGCAGTTCGCTACGTAATAAATATGTACTATTATTAAATCAGAAAATTAATAAATTGAATTATTACTAGACAAATTGATAGGTTGTGAATTTATACATTTTCTAGATTTTTTATAACACTGATTAATATGCAAAAATGATAAAAAAATAATGCTTTTTACCAAGTAAGCTCCCCTTAAGCTTGCTTGCATTAGGTAGAAGTGTGAATGTGTACTTTAGACAATATATAATGTAACTTGCAATATAAGGATTTATATTATATTTTATTGTTATTTTTTGTAATGTGCTGCATATTTATCATAAGTAAAATAATCCGAAGTTTCCTTACTACTGACCTATCTTCTATACAAAACCGCTCAGAGTAAAAGAGTAGATACTAATTTATCTATTTATAACCATGAATTATCCTCAATCATAGCTTTTAAAAAAAATAACAATAATTGTGTAGATTAATTTTGTTATATTATTGATTGTTTTGATTAAAACTATAACGATATGTAAATCCTTTGATTTTTTTTTCAAATTACAATTGCATATTTTAACGATGTTGTATTTTAGCGTTACAACGCATCGTAGTGACATTTAATATAATTTGACTATGCAAGATCGCATAATTCGCTCAAAAACTAATGTAACTGATTTCTTTCTCAAGTGTAATTAAATGTTTTAACACTGCCATTTCTAATTTAGAGGTTACATAATTAATTTTAATATTAATCAGAGAAATGTTAACAGCTCGTATATCAATAAAAATATGTTGTTTTTCCGCGCAATCATGTGTGCTTTATAATATAAATGCTTAGCTCTAGCTGTGTGGCGTGGTAGCGGGCGTGCCTGTTCTAGTCTCTCTTAGGCCTAGTCTAGTCTAGATTATTATATAAAATAGAATTGTTATAAGACATTAACATCAATTTATTTTGAATCTTTTGATATATATGTTTGTTGAAACTATTTTTGGTAGTCCAGTACCAAAAATGGTTATTCTTTATGTTAAAAAATGCGTCGACTCTCAATTTCACATTGATAGTATTTTTAAAAGTCAGAAAATCTAGTATTTTATAAGGAGGAAAGAGGTTTTATTTTACTTGTAATGACCCTGTGTACTTGACCATTGCTTCGCTTTCGACCACACTGTTGTTTGTGCAGGAAGTGTTGCTGGGGACTTACCACAAGATGTCTAAGATAATTATATTAAACCAAAAAATCTGGTTAAAAAAAATCCATATCGTACAGTTTCAAGGCACTAAACAATATCACATTGTGCTGCATGTAACAGCATTTTAAAGTTTTACTTTGTGGTGGAAACAAAATGCTACAGCTATGAGATTGTTTGGGACAAGATTGTGGTCTTATGCCTGCCTGTCAAGCGTAAAAAAGTTATTTGCAGTTTATCAAGAGTAAATTTATATTATTTTAAAAGTATTCATAAATACATTTATTTAGCGACTAAGGATAGAGTGGCTTTAACTAGCTTAGTGTTTCATTCAAAGACTTTAGATTGTACAAAAAATCAATTACTCAAGAATATCTTTCAAAAACTTATACCTTCTAGAAATCTTGCAACGAAAATTTATTTTTCTCTGTAATTCTAAGAATATTTTGTGGGATGACAATAATGAGATATTTAAAGTTGTGGCTTTGATAGTAAAGTTCTTATGAAAAGTTTTTGCCAATTAAAGTATAATTTTATAGCGTTACAACCACTTATATATTCGTATTAATTAAAACCGGATCCATAATCTTTATTATGGATCCGGTTTTTTAGTAAATACGTCTATAATATAATAATAATCCAAAGAAAAAATAAACCATATAGTATAAATACTAAATTAAATCTTTTTGTAAGAACTTTACTCATAAAAATGTGGATTGACAATAAAGTTAGATTAGACAAATTTTATTCTGTTAAAATCTTTTAGAATAAGCGAAGTACTAAATCACTACGTAGTTGTATGTACTGCTGACAAATATGCCTCAATAAAGTATAGATTGGTTTGTTTATTGGACTTTTATTGTATACTTTCTTAGAAGAAACCTTAACTTAACATAAAGTAGATATTAAGGAAGGCGATTCTAAAGAAAACTCACCCATAAACTTGTGCTAGCCCTTAGTTAAGCTTTTAATTAAATTATTTTGATTGTCTTTAAAGTAAAACTTGCATCCCCTATTTCACCCCTTTAAAAGACACATTTCCAAAAATCCTTTCTTAGCGGATGCCTACGTCATAACATCTACCTGCATGCCAAATTTCAACCCAATCCGTCCTGTGGTTTGGGCTGTGCGTTGATAGATCACTATATCAGTCAGTCAGCCAATCAGTCAGTCAGTCACCTTTGAGTTTTATATATATATACCTAGTCAGGTCATAAGTATTGTCACACAGTAAAAACTTTTCTTTTAGAATGCTGGCCACAAAAAAGTTTATTGAATTCGAATTTCGAATTGTTCATGAAAATAAAAATGTATACATTTTAGAATTTTACTCATTTTTAAATATGGAGTGGACGCTTAAAGAAGACCGTGTTGCAGTTATTGCATTGCATCGTTGCGGTTACGCGCCAATTTAAATTTTTTACATACCGAAAAATTTGAATATAATCAAAAGATTCGTTTATCGTACCATCAAACGATACAATGAAGACTCTAGTGTAGATGACAGGTCAAGAAGTGGTCGCCCTCGGTCTGTTAGGACTCCAGCAGTGATAAAAGCTGTGAAGGCGCGAATTCAAAGAAATCCCAAACGTAAGCAGAAACTGTTGGCCCTTCAGATGGGGTTAAGCAGAACCACGGTGAAAAAGGTGTTAAATGAAGACTTAGGGCTTCGGGCATATCGAAGAAAAACAGGACATCGATTGAATGCTCGTCTAATGGACCTGAGACTGAAGATGAAGATGCCGCGCTTTGTTGAAGCGGTACGCGGGAAAAAAATATCGGGAAATTCTTTTTTCGGATGAAAAAATTTTTACCGTAGAAGAGAGCTACAACAAACAAAATGATAAGGTGTACGCACACAGTAGTGAAGAAGCGAGCAAACGTATTCCGCGTGTCCAACGAGGTCATTTTCCATCCTCGCTCATAGTATGGTTGGGAGTTTCTTATTGGGGCTTAACAGAGGTACATTTTTGTGAGAAAGGTGTAAAAACGAATGCAGTTGTGTATCAAAATACAGTCCTGACGAACCTTGTGGAACCTGTTTCTCATATCATGTTCAATAACAAGCACTGGGTATTTCAACAAGATTCGGCGCCAGCTCATAGAGCGAAGAGCACACAAGACTGGCTGGCGGCGCGTGAAATCGACTTCATCCGGCACGAAGACTGGCCCTCCTCCAGTCCAGATTTGAATCCGTTAGATTACAAGATATGGCAACACTTGGAGGAAAAGGCGTGCTCAAAGCCTCATCCCAATTTGGAGTCACTCAAGACATCCTTGATTAAGGCAGCCGCCGATATTGACATGGACCTCGTTCGTGCAGCGATAGACGACTGGCCGCGCAGATTGAAGGCCTGTATTCAAAATCACGGAGGTCATTTTGAATAAACTTTATTGTCATAAGAATCTATGTTTTGTTGAGTTCATTTTGGTATATAAATGGTTACAAAAAGAATAAAGTTGTTTCAATTATTTTATATTAAACATGTGACAGAATTTATGACCTGACTAGGTATAGATTATAATTTAAGTTACTAGCTCTTAATTTTGAAAGATTGGTCACACACGATTAAAATGAATTTAACTTTATTGGCGTACTTCGTGGTAGCCAGCAACTGACATTGGGCTCCACCAGACAATTGAATATAAGGAGATGCATTTAATGGAGTGCACACTTTACAACAACAATAGCACAGACCACATCTGCTTATAGTAATACTGATTGTAGATAGAAAAGAATAACAAAAAAAAATATTGGCACTAACCTATTCAATATAAATAACGAAAGTATTTAAAATGAATCCCAAGTAAAACTTACAAAACCACCTTTATTACCTTAACAATAAGATACAGAATACCATCACAGTTCAGTCTTCTCCACTTTACGCCAATCTCTAAACGCTCCTACCGCCTTAATTACGTCTTCAGAAAACACCTGAAAAACACAAATACATCAGCAAGAGCGAGGAGGCAATAACATTTCATGAAAATCACAACAACGAAAGAAAATATATCGCATATAACAAAATACTACATTAAAAAAATTTATGCTTTGAATTTACGTGACTTAGCTCTCATTGAATGATGATAAAAAAGGTCTAAGTAGCTCCTTACCCGTGCCTTGTCAAAAATAACAACAATATAAGTACCTACATACGTCCAAATACGAGCATATAGGCTAAAAAGTAATGTTTTGCTTGTCATAACACCAGATAATACATATTAGGTTGAAATTGCCGATTTGTATGACGAAATTGAGAAAAATTATATTTCCATGTAAACATTTTTAATGTTTGTAGGGAAATATCTGAACAGATTTAGATGCAATTGATAACTATAGTTAGATGGAAAAAAGCTATGCACTGCGTATATAAATTTCTCAAAAACAGAGTATATGATAAAAATATACCTAGATTAAGTAGTGTAACCGACGACACATTAAAAGAGGTGTTTTCAATGACTTCCCTATAAGTAATATGCACTAGTAATACATTTTTTTTTACCTAAAGGGAACATAATTCAACAACTGATACAATAAAAATTGTATTTGGAAAAAATATAGCTGTACGTAAAAGTTACAAACAGATTAAAATGTAAGAAAAAAACGGCAATTTCATAGGTAAAGACCTATTATATCATCATAGATTCAAGTGTGACGCCCTCTGTGGAGTATGCGCCATCTTTTCCAGTATTTCTCTTTATACGACATGACGCCGGTCTTCTCTTTACTTGGTCCATCTAGTCAAAAGCATAAGAAAGTAAAAAGCTTTTATTTTATGTTTCCTTTTCCTAAATAAGATATTTAAGAAAAGGTTAGATAAAATGACATTATACCTTGGGCAGTTCAAAAGCCAGGAAGTGTCCCCCATCGTCCAGGGTGGTGGTGTTGAGGAGGTTGGGGTACTTGAAGCGAAGCATGTGCGCTGGCTGGTACACTATCTCGTACTTAGCTTGGAACACCCACGTGGGCACTTGGGATGGGTAACTGCAATGATTAATAAACCTTTGACGCAAAAATAAAGGTAAGTATCAAAAACTCTTGTTTTGCAAAATAAAAGTTGGCACTACGCGTAGTGCTTTGCTTCTAGCACAGAGTTAAAACACTGGTCTCAACTCAGTGTGTGCTGACTGTGAATAATCAGCTGGTCTTCCGTTGAGACCGACCTGTCACACGTAAAACGAGGGCAGAAAAAGTTAAAACAAGTAGATAGAAATATAATCCAGAGGTTTTCGAGTCAATGAGTATCTTCAAGGTACGCGTGTTAGACCCTAGGCTATAGCAATGCTTAACATCAGGCGGGCTTTGGTCAAATGCAAACCTTTTTTATGTAAAAGTCAAGGTGATGCTAGGGGATGTCCTTATCTTAGATTCTTATAGATATTGAGTTATGGTTTGACTCACGATTGCCACTCAGCGTTTCTAGCTTTAGAGTTCAAGTTCTCGGCGTAGAAGCGCACGGAGGTGGTGATGGAGTTGGTCACCCAGTACAGCATGAGGTTGTCCACCAGCTGCTCACGAGTGAAGCGGTACTGGAGACCACCGTCAGACTGGAATAAAGATATACTAGGTATACTCCCTGCCTGACTCCCTGTCCCCCTCGCACTATAATCCAGCGAACTTCAAAGCGACAGTGAATCGGTTCTTATCGGGTAAGCACGCTCCATCTTAGGCCATAGCCTTTGCATACCTACTATCAGGCAAACTATGGCTATAAGTAAACCCGTTCTACCCGTTAAAAAAGATATAAGTAGTTATATTTTTATCTTAGCAAGTTTGTGCGACAATGGTGAACGTTGTTAGTCGTGATATGCAGAGTTTAGGCCTGCAACATGTTAATTTAAAATGACCGTTTTACTGTAAGAGATACAATAGGTGCAGAATGTTATCCTTTTTGATCCATGGAAGGCTTATTTTGACATGTAGATGGTAAATTTCTTATTTTACCTTAAATTTATGATCCGTACGAGTCCAGGATGAGAACTTTTCCAAGATGTAAGCGAGCAGACCAGCTGGGGAGTCTGTCAGACCAGTACCTAGGAAATTACACAAAAGAAAAAAAATCATTTCAGTGACTTAGTAGGGACTTTATCACAATATATATATTTGTGTTAATTAGCTTTCCTATTACTAAGTAGCTATTTCTTTTCAATCAAAAAGCCCTGCCTTAAGAATTAAGTACCTATATCATTTTATCAACTTACCAACAGTATCCGGCTTGGTAGCCTGTATGTGGAAGTATCCCGACTCCTCAATAAGCTTGGAGAACACCGCCGACAGTGGATACATGCGCTCCGCCAGGTGACTCTCCACCACGAGAGAGGGGAACCATGCGCCGATGAAGGTTCGGATCATTGCGCACGTTTTCTGTGAGGAAAATAATATTATTAATAGTGTGCTCAACAAAATGTTCGCTTGAGAAGAGTTATAGGTAATTGAAATCTTAAAGTATCAAACTAAGGATAACATTATTATTCTACGTTTAAAATATTCAAGCATTTCAAAGTCATCTGCCTGCCATACAGCATGGTTGTAAGCTATTTACTGGGTACCGCTTTGCTTGGTTAGCTACGTCTTCCTATTAGCAAATCTGTTACCTAGCTACCAAGTAATTAACTGGCAGCCTCGTTTGAGACCCACTTCCATTCCATATACTCATGTTCCACCCTTTTTACCGCCAAGTACCCCGTTCTGCTGAGAATTGCAATTCTAGAGAAAATAATCAGATGTTTTAGGAAGGCGTGCTGTATTTCAATCTACAGTCTATAGTTGTGTTCAATTAAGCTCTAGTTTATCGTAAATCAATTAAATGTTAATAAACTTAGTCACCTGTGTCGAAGCCATATTGCTATGATGTCCGAGGACGTCATCTTGGTAGTGCGTAGCCAGGGCCGAGGCGATGAGAGCGCCCCAGTCCCCGCCCTGCACGTAGAACTTCTTGTGGCCGAGACGGTGCATCAAGTTGCGGAAGATCACTGCCACCTGCGGGGCTCCGAGACCGGGACGAACAGCTGCCTGGAATGGACGAGTAAACAATATTAGACAAAGACAAAGATAAAGATAATAAAGATTTTAGCTTTATTCACATTAAGACATCACATCATATACCAATGTATGTATAGTAAGAATGAGAATAAAAGATACGCATTGCTCTACGAAACATCATATCAATTAGTTAATTATTATTTATCTTATTGCGTGTCAAATCGCAGCCCTAGCTCAGCATGTGCTGAATGTAAGCTGCCAGAGCTGGTCTTCCGATGGGACTCCCAGGACTTTATTCTAAATCAACACCGTCACAACTCTGTTTTTGTATCGTCGGACTATTTGGACTTAGCAGCGCCATCTATCTTAACATGAGTCAACTGTTAGCGCGCATGCATCAGCGGTGAAGAAGAGCAAAATTAATATACGAGCTGACTAAATATTTCCTCAGTACTTGCCTAGATGGCGCTGAGCATATTATAGCTGGGTATATTGTTGCTTAAAATATTTTTGTTTTTTAAATATCATATAATTTTAGAAACATGCATTACAAAGTCTACAAAATTAGCGGAGGTTCTGGTACATACCTTCTTCCTAACTAGACAATACAAAGTGATGCTACAGCTGTGGCTAATAGTATTATTATAATGTTCGTATTCTGTATTATTTGATGATGTTAACGAACCTGTAACGTTATTATCAGTAAGTAGCAAAATTCTGTAAATAAAATTATACAATATAATTAATACAATTTATACATAATATATAATTCTGTTTTGCTACCAGTTTTGTACTCCGTACATATTAATTAGGTAAATATGACATATATTGAATCATAATGATCATGATTAAAATTTAATGTCGGTCATTACAATTTAACTGAACTTTATTTAACCTGACTTACTAATCTTCTCTACATATATAGAATAAAGCCGAAGAAGGTCGACAGACTGAACAAAGAACATATTTAAAAAAAAATTGGATAGGTATAGGTATACTTCGAATTGATAGCAGTGTACACGTCCCAATCATTTTTAGAACTTGTCTGTTCATCTGTGCTTCATTGTCTCTGTTTATTTAAACGCTTATCATGCAAAAACGGCTGTACGGATATCATATTATTTTGTTTATACGTAGTAGGTATGAGTCTTAGGACTGACATAGGCTACTTTTTATCCTGAAATAATGCGAGTGAAGCCGCGAGCGTCCACAAGTAACTTGTTTACCGGCAGTACCTACTATGTATTCTAAAAGATAATATTCTAATACTGATATTGGTTTAGTAAGTCGGTAAGATGTGATTCTATATTGTGATATTATTTGCAAAGGTTAGTAGGATTAATGAACTAAGATATCGTCAGATAGTCTGTACTGTACTGAAATTAATATAGCTAAGATAACTTTGTATGCTCCTTATCACGTTATTTTCACTCGTCACTTTGTAAAGGGAATCCAACAACTTTCGTTTCAAATCTTGGAAGTTGTGAAAGTCAGATTGCTGGCCATACTATGTTACCATTTATCGAAGTATAAAAAACGATGAATTTATTAATAATAAACAGCCTAGACTAGACAGACGAAGTCTGAGTTAGCAAAATACCAAAAATAAGAAGTAAGTAAGTATATTTGCAAACCTGTTCGCCATTAAAGTTTAGTTTCAAATAAATTCTAAAAAAACCTACTTAGGTATTTTGTGGGCATTTAGGGCTGGCTGTGAAGTGCTAGACAGTCTGGCTCCACAATCTATTCATGGCGTTAATGTAGAAAATTGATCTACCTAGGTCTTTTGCTAAGACCATGCTATCTATACTTACATCAGAAAATCCATACCCAGGCAAGCTGGGCACTACGACCTCAAACGCGAAGTTGTTCCCAGGAGCCTGCTTGGTGAGGAGTGGGATAGCCTCGTAGAACTCTCGCACGGAGCCAGGCCAGCCGTGGAGGAGCAGGAGGGGAACCACCTCCACGTTGGCAGGAACCTGGAACAGATATTCGAAATACATGGTAAAAACTGTACATAGTTAAGTTGGTGTGAGCATGCTGATGTCGAGAGGGTTGGTATTTTTGTTGCAAAGTCTCTTCATTCTTGAAAGTAGGTTTTCACGCCTTAACCGACTCAACCAAGGGCAAGCGGTTAATGACTTCTAAAGGGATATCTAAAAGATGACCGACATGATGATTATTATTTTTTCTCTGATCCACAACTAAGTTCCATTTCATTATAAGTATGCCTATTATACCTCTTAGAGCACAAGGTCAATTGCGAAGGTATTATATCAGAATACTGAGCGGTAGACTGCCAAATATAAAAACTATCTTACCTGAGGTTTAACCCTAATGAAATGTATATCAAGGCCCTGTATGTAGGTCTTGTACTGCGGGAACTGGTTGAGAAAGTTCTCTCTCTGCTGGAAGGGGTACTCATCAGCCCAGTAATTGATCCAGGAGTCCAGCTCCTTGCTGTTGAAACCGTACTCGAAGGCGACACCTTCTAGAGGAGGTGTGAAGGGACGGTGGTTCTTGAGGCGACTGCGCAGGACTTTGATCATCTGGGGAAATTAAAAGAAAATAATGTTTTCTTAAGAAAAATGTGAAATATTAAACCGGAAAAATGAACAAGTTAACAGTAAGTTTTATTTCTTTGAGACGTCGCGTCATTGATTTATTTTTTTGTTTGTATCTGATAGAAAAAGCAAGACAAGAGAGATTCATCCAAGTACATGCCAACAATCACATGAAATATGATACTTAGTTAGAATATAAGAGGAACAGCGAACGATTCCGTTATTCTTACCGCTTCATCAAACTGTACTTTGAAAGGTCTGACAGTGTGATCCAGCTTCCCCTTCAGTTCGTTGGGCCCCCACCACTCGTGGGGGTTCAACTCCGGAGGAGGGGTGCTGGGGGTCAGACACGAGCAGATGTACCACCCCACACCACCCAGCAATGCTAGCCCGACTAGCTTCAGGATCATGGTGGTCTGGAAGAACAAAGTTCAGCTTATAGTGCATGTTGTAGTATACGTGAAACAGACAAGGTTAGACCCCCGACTACCACAACTGATTTATGGAACTACCTTCAATTCAATTATTTAATTTATATTTCACCGAAGTACCTAACACAACAGTATTCATTTATTTAGGAAAACATGAACATAAACCAATTGTCAGTTAAGAAATGCATCCGTTACATAGGTTTCAACTAGTCCTCAAATATTAAATTAAAAAGAATAGAGGAATAGGTAGATACAGACTGAAATGATGATGATGTTGATGATATAATAAAAAATATTGTATTATTGGTGTTGTTTCGTTATGACGGGCTTGGAAGCAAATGTTCTTACTACACATACTATGCATTCAAAAATAGGCTTTATCAACACGTTTTAAGAGACACCTCACTGCTATGAATGCGGTGGACGGACAGCGTCATACTGGGCTGTAGGGTAGTCACAAAAAAATTTTTACTTGACGACGAACGTAATATATGTTTATAATTTAAGTTATGTTTCACGCGTAAGTGATAAATGTACCTATCTTAGTGTGAAATAAAGTTCTTTAAACCTAAACCTATGCCAGACAGTACTTAAACAGCACAAATTATAACGTTACAAATTTACAATATTACAGTAAATCTTTTTACGACCAAATAAGTAGTAAGGAAATTATCTTACCGATTGATGATTTTCGGTGACAAATTTAAATAAACAGTTCAGATAAAATATTATTTGTTATCTTGCAAGCCGTGCGGTTTCGTGTCGAGTTGCCGGCTTACTGAATGTAGGTACATAATAGCTGTACATACTCGTAGGTATATAGACTGTCGTCATAACAATTATGGAGCAGACGATTCGCAGAAAAACGTGTCTTGAGAAATTGGGTTATTTAATGTTATTGGATTCAAATTTAGGAATTCTTTATTGCTAAAAACTTGTAAAAATAACAAAGTATAAACTGTGTACTTACATAAGATAAAATAAAAAAGTTTTTACCAACAGTTTGCTCTTTGCAAGATTATAATAATTGGTGAATTTAACTTAGACTATAATGCGATAGTATTTTTTTATCATCAGTCACTTTTTCAGTTTTTTCACGTGTACGTGTATTGTTTTAAAAACAAGTTGTCTTAATAAAAAAGTAAAAAAGAACTATACTGATTTTCTACACAGCGTCCAAGGATGTGTAGCGTGTAAGTATATTCCATCCAAAATCATTCTGCATGCGAACAAAACCAGAACCAACAAATTCTTACCTGATTAACGATCATAATAGCGCGAATATAGTTGCGAATGTGCTGCCCTAAGACTCATGCTGAGTTATTTTGCCTGGACTTTATCATGCATTTATGTAGTATATTATTATCTTGTTCGTCACTGAATGCTGTTTTATATGTTTTAGACGGCTAGTCGTTAGGACACAGAAAAGATACATAATTAGTTAGCTTCCAGACGGAATGAACACGAAGACTAAGTGGTGTAATTAATATTTATTCTATAAGCACAGGTTTTCCTTAGACTTGTTAATTTAATCACTTTTCATAGACGGAGTAGCTAAAGTAATACTTGTGAGTGGCTAACTCTGGTGTCGATAGTTTATCGAGCTGCCTTAAAAGCCTCTGACATGGCTTAACGACTGCCGTAATTGACAAACAGCCGGGGCCTACAATTTAACGTGTCATCCGACCCACGGAGCGCCCAAACAAATTTGTTTTTTTTTTGTAGTATATGATACATTATTTTTACGGGTGTGCTCATAGGTTAAAGGACATTACTAAATTACTATTTAAGCTCTCTGCTGTCAGCATTTGGATGGGTGACCATCTTATGTATCTGGTCGCTTGTATGTATGGCACGAATAAATGACAGCCTAGTGTTGGTTACAGTTTGTAGCCCCTTGGATTGTCATCGCCATAAACCAAAGTACACCATACTCTAATGAACTATTACTAATCTACTCAAGTCTCACAATATTTGAGTTGATCATGATCATAACACATTACTTCATCATTTCACTAGTTGTTTTTATCCATATGATGTAAATTTACGACCATTTGTGGTAATTACTATGAATCGAAATTTAAAGCTAAATTCTATGCATTATTATTCTTGCACAAGTGGACGCCCGCGGCTTCGCATGCATTATTTTGAGGTAAACAGTAGCTTATGATACTTCTAAAACCTCATACTACCTACATATAAAAATATGATGATCCGTTTAGTCGTTCTTGCGTGATGAGCACTTAAATAAACAAAGATACAGGTAAACAGACAAACAGATAAAAATTCTAAAACTCCTGAAACGTGTTCTGTTATGGATTTAAATTAAAGTGTACCCAAACAGTTTTTATTTCAATATCTTCTATGCTTAGTTTGTTGACCCTCTTCAGCATTATTATATGTATAGAATAGATATAGATGACTGTGACAGGTTCCTGATAGTTATCAGCAAACTGTCATGGTGACTTTCAATTGCCCATCAAGACATATGCGTGTATCGTATGAGTTAACGAGTATGATGAAATATTATGAAATGTGAAAAAGAGACATTATTAATAATAGTTCTTCAGGATGCTAGGACACTCGTAAAAGAAGAATTCAAAATAATTGCATTTTCAAAAGGACAATGATCAAAAAGATATTTGTATTGTCGCAGCGGAACTATAATTAAACCACCGAACATAATGTATCTTACCTGTACATGATAGGATTGCAAAAACACCGATTTATTGTTGATAATGTGAGGAATACGGGCGCGGGTCACACATATTGTCGCGCACAACACTACAAAGTCTATTTTGTATGAGAAATCAGGATTATTAATTTAGCACACGACCGGCCATCGGCGCGGTCGGACAGCAAGCCAAGATCTACCTTTCATAATACGTCAGATAATCAAAATATGTCACGCGTACCCGCATTTCTCTCCTTTATTCATAACAATGTACCTAGTACACACTATTGCTCTGTGCCAGTAGATGGCGCTAGTAGTACTCAAATGAAACAATGGTGCGCGTCGCCAACATACCGCCCCCTAGTGCTGAACTGAGCTGACAAACGAAACAAACATTCAAATAAAATTTACTTATCAAACTTTACCTAAATACACAAATCAAACTTAATTTATTACACCTAGGTTCAGATCAGATCAGCACTACATGCAGCTAGTGAGAGCCGGGCGACGCGCATGTCCGGGCGGCGCAGCATGTCTGCAGCCGCACGTCCAGCACTCGGGCGCAACCATCATTAATACACAAGGGCCTAGTCACTCCCTGTTACACACTACAAAGTGGGTTCGATTTACAATTAAAATGTTCCCATCGCACAACGCTCTTTGATTCGCTTATGTCTAGGTATACAATAACAAACCTAAGTTATCAAAAATCATGCGTCAATTTGAGGCTCCGGCGCGTACAGTCGGCCGCAACTTCAACATCCAGTACGTTGTCGTAATTTGTTTACGACCAGCTCGTGCGCTCCATGAAGCACCTTCCTGTGGAGTATTCTACCAGCAGTCTAAGTTGAATACAACTTAACTTTTTATCATAATCGGTGATAAAAATCCTTAAATATGAATATACTGACTTAATAATGGCCAGCATTTTACAATATTTAATTGTTGGGGACAAAATTCCGTTCAAAATATCATTTGGTATCCGAAATAACTTAATAGCAAAACCAAATGAGTAAGCAGTGGCGTAAAAATAGAACTTGTCGCGCTAAAGATATGCCTTTGCATTGCATGACACATTTCTTAACCAGGCTATTAATAGATTCTTGCCACAAGAATCTAAGTAGGTACATTGACAATGACTGCTCTGTTAGCTTAGTTGGTAGTGGCTCTGCCTTCTAATCTAGGGGCGCGGGTTCGATTCCCGCATAATGAATATTAAAATTTGTAATCACTTGTGTTGAGTCTGGTCGTTTCTATGTATAATAAGTATGTATTTACGAAAGAAAAGTGTGTGTATGTGTGTAAATATGTGTATTATATCCGTTATCGAGTACCCATGATACAAGCGTAAGCTTAGTATGGGGCTAGATGGCGCTGTGTGATATGTTCTGAAATTATTTATTTATATTTATGTTAATCTTTCTGATTTATTTTTATTCGCAAAAACTGTGTCACGAATATCACTAATTATGACAATAGAATTCTCACGAACCTAAGCATAATACCATACAATGAATTTTAGAAATCAGGTCAGTATAAAAAATGTTTAAACTAACACTCACTTGGGCGGCGGTATCAAAAACAAGACGTAATTTACGTACCTACTTTGTTTGGATTTTGCACGCCGATATGTAGTAAATAATTAACACAATCAGATGTTAATTCGTTATCAGTAAGCTCACGAGTAAGTATAGCCGTTATCAAACCACTTATTTACTTCATGTTTACACCTAGCTGCATACATACGAGTTACTTTTTCAAACTTTTTCAACAACAACTTTTGTCGGCAATTAAGCGTTCTGATAAGAATAAGGCATTGTAAAATTATCATTCTTAAATGGCAATCCGACTTTCCATTGTTTGTCAACTTTGCGTGAAGTTTCATCCGAAATATTAATTGCTCTTACGTGATCCTTATTCTCACGACATAAGGTCGATATTCCTATCGAATCAAGACTGAAAGAATGTCTTATCAGTTCATTCAACTCATTAGTTGTACACAAATCACTCTACATGAATTATCAGAGCGAGCGAGATGTAAACAATGTAAATCACTTACCGAGGAGTGAGTTGACTGCTTCATCAGGTCCTGCAGCGTGTGGGCGAGCTGCTGGACGCTGTCATCATTTTTCTTTTGAGGCTGAATATTACTACAGTTACGTTCCAGCCAATCCTCCACGCTCGGTTTGCGTGCAGGTTCCTGTGGCGGCTTCCCGCTATCTCTGGTGCCAAGATCAGGTTCGGAAGGTACATCAGTGCTCACGTGTCGGGAGCAGTCGGCGTCGACCTCCGCGAGGTCAGCTTCCAATCGCTTGTTGATTAAATCCATCTGAATCTTGGCTTTAGCTTCTGCTGCTTCCAGCTCAAGCTTCTTGCGTCTTGCTGTCGACGAGGCCTGAGATCTTCTCGTGCACCGCGTGCACGACGTACGTTGGGATGCACACGACATAGGCTGCAGCGTATCGTGTAGGGAACGTTGCGCACGATGCGGCGTAGATACGTATGCATTCGTTGTTTCCTGCGACCGTGAGAGACAATAGCTGCCACAGGAAACGTTCTCAGTAGGGTTGAGTAACAAAATATTCTTCACGTCACTTTTCGTTTTCGATGTTTCCGCCATCTTTTTGCACTGGTTACCGCAATGATTCGGCCGAAGGATCAAAATTGTAGATGATAAAAAAGCAAAACACCGATTTATTGTTGATAATGTGAGGAATACGGGCGCGGGTCACATATTTGTCGCGCACAACACTACAGAGTCTATTTTGTATGAGAAATCAGGATTATTAATTTAGCACACGACCGGCCATCGGCGCGGTCGGACAGCAAGCCAAGATCTACTTCATATTACGTCAGATAATCAAAATATGTCACGCGTACCCGCATTTCTCTCCTTTATTCATAAAAATGTACCTAGTACACACTATTGCTCTGTGCCAGTAGATGGCGCTAGTAGTACTCAAATGAAACAATGGTGCGCGTCGCCAACATTACCTATAACAAATTAGGTGGGTGCCATGCCCCTGCTTACAGAAGATTTCATGATAGATTGTACTCGAATTTATTTAACCTAAACTACAACTAAAGATGGATATCAGGAACACATTAAAAACCAAACATTAAAAGAAATTAATAGCACATTATTCAACAACGTTAACACCAGAATTACAAAAGCTTAATCCTATTCTTCCGATGCCACTTCCTGAACGCTTCGATTGAGTTGAGAACATCATAGGCGAAGAGTTTTGGCATCTCCAATGCCATGAAGTGACCTCCATCGGTGAGGACTGAGGTGTGGATCAGGTTGTGATACTTGGTCTTCAAGATGCGAGGAGACTGGTAGAGGAGCTCCCAGCGAGCCTGCATCGCCCACGTTGGCACTGGAGTTGGTCTCCTGGGGAGGGGTACATATGTATGACTTTAGAACATATCTTAATTTACAGTCACTTATTATTTATTCATTGATGAATATCATGTTAAGGCATCATTCAGGATTTAGGAGGAGTCCATGCAAAGGCCAGTAGAAATCTGTTTTCCGTCACTGTGGTCCCATAATTATTTAATCTAATTAGGTTCTTAGTAAGTATCGTTTGTAGTATCGTTGTGATTAGAAAAAAATAGGGAATCTGATTTCGGTTCTATTTCAAATGTATTGTCTTCATATTACTCAAACTCCACGTGAATGAAGCAAATTGACCTGGTAGTTATGAAGGTTCAATTTCATCTAAATCTTTTCATAATTTAAGAGACTCACATATACGCTCCATTCAATGAGAACTGCTTATTGAACGTCTCCGTATAGATCCGTATCGCGGTGCTGATGCTGTTAGTGCTCCAGTAGACCATGAGGTTGTCCACGAGGGTGCTACGAGGGTACAGAGACAGGCCCCCGTCCTCCCAGTAGTTGAAGAAGCGCCGCGAGGCGACAGACATTGTCTGGAGGATGTAGGCAAGGAGAGCGCCCGGCGAGTCCGACAGACCGACGCCTGTGAACAAGTATAAAATCTTGAGCTCCGAGCACGATGATTTTTATAGCACATAGTATATTACCTTGCGATCTTCAAAGCGAGAGTGAATCGGTTCTAACTGGGTAAGCACGTTCCATCCTAGACCGTAATGATTGCTTACCATCAGGCGAATTACGGTCAAATGCAAATCTATTCCTTGTAATAAAAATATGCTCCACAACCGGAGTTAGCGTCTCACTAAGGTTCTTTCTATATCATAGAGGAAATGTTGTCATAGTAACTATAATATTATGTTACAAGTATCTAGGTATTTCTAGCAAGAATAAGATAAGTACATTTTTATATAACAAAAAAATATACCTGGCTTACATCAAGCATCACATAAAAACAACTCTCCACAAGACCCTTAAATAATCATGATTCTTACCCATAGTATCTGGTTTAGTAGCATGCATATGAAGGTACCCGCTCTCCCTGAGCACGAAGAGTATCTCTCTCAGGAGAGGGTACATCCTGTCAGCCAGCTTGGGAGCAACCACGAGGGGCGGGAACAGGGCTCCGATGCCTTGCAGCAGGAGACCCTTGGTGGTGAACACCAGGGCAAAGTTCGTGTGGAAGCCTAGGACTTCCTGGAACAAAATAAAGATAATAATTTATTGAATCCTATACGCATCTAATAAGTAAATTAATACAATTAACCTAGCATGAAGCACACAGCTAGAATGTAATAGACTCGAATAAAAACTTCATAAAAGCATCTACTCCATAAATGCGAGTGTGTTTGTTGGTTTGTAATAAAGCACATTGATTTTTGGTGCGATGATAGGATGTATATGATTCTGATATTGACATAGACAACATTTTGACTCGTAACAATGCGAGCTGATACTTGTACTATGTATTCTGTGCTAATTCGCAGGCATAAAAAATAAAGTTCTCACCGTAGGATAGAGAGTAGCGACACAAGATCCGATGAGTCCACCCCAGTCGCCTCCCTGCACGTAGAACTGGTGGTGTCCGAGGCGGTGCATCAAGTTCCTCATCACTGTGGCCATCCTCTCGGCGTCCAGACCTGGACGGGCTGAGGCCTGGAAAATACACAGACACATATTCTAATATAAAGAAACATGATAAACTCTCGACACCAAAGTTGGCCACTCTCATTCAATAAGAAAAAGAATACAGAGAAACATGTACGCAATGTATGTATGTTTTGTATGTTTTGTCTGCTACCCAAAGGTTTGTTTCAACAGGCACGTTTTTGTGAACCATTTTTATTCAGCAAGCAAACATCCTTGAAAACGATGACGCTTTCGGTAACTATAATAACTATAGGTAGTTAATAATAAGTATTTGTGTTATGGTGTATTAACTACACCACGAAAAACATGACTCTTGACACTCTTATACTTGACTCTTTAGCTAAGTACAATAAGTACATGTACTTAGTTTGATCTCGAAATGGTCTTTTGAACATTGGTATACGTATTAATCAAATATGTTTAAGTGTTAAATCGTTTAAAAGTCTTACATCAGAGAATCCGAAGCCAGGCAGGCTGGGTGCAATGACCTCGACGGCGAATTCTCTGTCTTCGTAGACAGCTGTCAGGTGCGGCATGGTCTCGTAGAACTCTCGGATGGAGCCTGGCCAGCCGTGCATCAGGAGAAGGGGAACCACTGGCTTGCCGAAGGGGACCTAAATGGGATCGAAATTGCTGGTAAGCTTTTACTTTTTTTTTATTCACCACCGTGTAGAATGATATATTCTAAGAATAGATCTTGAAAAAGCACTACCTATTTCAATTTGCAAGAAAGAAAACCCTACTTATTTGCCAAAATGTCTCAGACATCAGTGATGGTGCGGTTCGAATCTTTGCGTGATTTATATGTGTACAGCGTCATCTAGTAAACAAATGATTAATTTCATATGTTTATTTTTTCCATAATTATTTTCATGAATCGACATGGTGGCTAACCGTACATGTATGATTTTATTGCTGAACTTGCATCCTTATGTTTTTGATCAGTTTTATGAGTCTGGGACCCTATTATAATTATAGTAATTTCTCAGGTTTTTTCAGTTCCGAATCTCTATTGCGTATAAATAAATGTACTGTGTATTTTACGAGTACGTGCGTAAGCGTGTTATACTATAGATAGACTGCAGAAATGAAAACAGGCCGGCTGTAGTGAAACGCAAACATAACCAACGTAAAAAAAAACGTTAAGGCTTAGTACTTGATAAATGTCATTGTATCTTTAGTAAAAAATAAATACGATAATCTACAGAAAGTTCATTTTTGCGGCTTGAGTTTATTACTAACAACAGTTACTATATTATGTGACATTTTATTCTATTGACAAGTTTAAAAAAAATTACATCCAACTTGTAAATTTACGTAAAAAATCGTTGACTTGTAAATTTGTATTATACTTTACTAAACTAGTATGGGATCTTTTGATGTCCCAATAAACATTTTTTAATATTTCTTTTATATTAGATATACTAAGCTCACCTGCGGAGTGACTCTCATGAAATGTATATCGAGTCCTTGAATATTGGTCTTATAATGCGGGAACTGGTTTAGGAACTCCTCTCGTTCCTGGAAAGGGTATTCATTGGCCCAGTAATGCAGCCAGGAGGGCATCTCGCGCGTGTTGAAGCCGTAGTCGAAGCCTACTTTGGGGAAGGAAGGCCGCGACGGCTTGTAGTTCAGCAGGCGGTATCTGAGGTCTTGGATCATCTGTAAGATTACTATTTATATAGAACGAAATAGTTAAGATTACGGACATGAAAATGTCATTGTACTTTTGTGCAAAAAGATAGCATATAGCATTGTAGTAATATTTCAATGTGTATGATGATGCATTCCAAGCCGATTTCGGCTACGGCGAACGTATTTCCTACGGATAAGTTACTGATGCGTCCTCTCAAGACTAATATATCCTATTTTAGCGGTGAACGTTCCAGGACAGTTGCTACATGTGAGGATGCCATGGCGCGATCTGGACGAGAAAAGGAATCTTCTCAAAACTAAACCGCCTTCGAACATTACCTATAACTATGTAAATGGCTCAATGTGTATGAACACATTTGAAAACTAAAAAAAAACTCACCTCATCTTCAAAAACAATTTTAAAAGGTCGTATAGACGTATCGTTCCAACTATACTTGAGATGTTCCGGACCCCACCACGGATCTTCTACATACTTGACCACTATTTTCTTGCACTCACCCGAGATCAGCACAAAAAATAAATTAATTAAAACTAAACCAAATTTTCCCGAGCCCATTATAGGAACGTGTTGTTTGGGGAACAGTTAAGGCACATTTGAACGTAACGTTTCCATGCTAAATGTTTGTTATTATTCGGTTACAGGGCAGGAATTAGTTCGCGTGATGGAGGTGGTAGTACGTTTTACTCCTACTTGCCCACTTACTTGGAATGCATAATACTAGGTACTTGTATTTGTAAGATGCATTATATGTAATTTCTCCCAGAGCAGGGTCAGGGTTGCAGTCCACTGCAGAAGTAAACAGAAGATTTGAAACCATGCGATGGTTATTTCATGGCGAAAATGTATTGCGTCCCATTAAAAAAATAAAAATAAAACAGTGTAGCAATGAATAAAAAAGATATTATTTGTTCGTTGTTATTTCTGTTTGTCTGATCTATGGGGTTGCCTTCCGATCTACCTGCATGATTTGGCAGTATACCAGTTTTTACAGAGCGACTGCTATCAAACGTCCAAGGGATAACTAATATTGGGTTGGTAAATATAAAATAATAAATAAAAAGTATTAGTCATTAAGTATGACTTTTTACAAAAAGAAATATTACCTACTTAATGTTCATTGGCCGCCATTTCGTTAACATCGGTGTTAGCTTTGTAATACGTAATATCCACATTCAAGTTATTATGTTGTAGATAACTCGATAATTAACTTATTAACGTAAAGTTTGATTGATGGGTAATTAGAAACTAAAAAATAATGTTACCAGTTTCAGCTGCAATTATAACGTTCGACTGTAAATAATAATAACAGACTATATAGATAATTTATTTTAAAACGCAGAAACTACAGAAATGGTTTTTCGTAATAACCGGAATATTGCATTTAACTTCGGCATATGTATCTGAGCACTTAATGAATGCTTACATGAGTACAGTGGTAGAATTCGTGATCAATCTATGTGCGTGCTGGGTATTATACTTATTCTTGAGTAACACCTTTCATTCTTACTTCCATAATCCGCATTTCACCGCCTCAGTGACTTTTATCATTTGTGTGAAAAAAAACAATTGTGTATAAGGCAAATATTGTAAAATAAAATTTGTATTTTAACAAATATATCCCAACATCATTCTCCACTATTCTCACACATAAATTTATTGTTTGTCACGTATTAACCTTTCATTAATACCTATTCTTTGCAAGACACTTGAAAAAGAATATCTTTGTTATTTTGTTTGATATAGGTAGGTACATATAAGATATGAAGAAAATATTAACTCTTTCAATGGATTCCACCTTATACTGCGGCGAGTCTCACTGTGTCTGTGGTCACCATAAGTAACTTCCTGATATAATATAGGTGCATAATCAGTATGTATGTACATATGTAGGACGTACAGCTTCAGTAACATTAATCTTACTAATAATATTATTACAGAGTAGACCTACTTGTGTCGAACACCGGACATTAGCTAAGCAGGAATTAGACATATAATCATGAAATCACATTAAATGTACATTGCAACTTTGCATGTTTAGTAGGCCTGATAGTGTTAGAACGATCAAACATAATAATGTGTTAGCAAAACAAGAGTGCGCTATGAGATTGGATGTCTACTATATCATTAAGAGTACCTTGTAAATTTTATATGAAATAAAGATATTTTGAAATTGAAAATTATGAGATTTGATGTCTACTACATCATAAAGAGTGAAATACTAATATTAAAACTATAAAACTTACAACAATTTGTAGAAATAAATGATATGAAAGTAAGTCATTATACATAGAATGTATGAACTATAGAGCTAGATTTCATTGAGAATTTCACTCTCAAAACCAGCGAAACTGTAACGAAAGAAACAAGCCGGTATTTTTGTCTGTTACGACTTTTCATGACCAAAACAAGTTTGTAGAAATAATTCCACAATATGAAGTTATTAACTCAGAAACAAAAGTGAATATGATCAATTAGCTAGATAAAGTAATAAGAAAAAGTAATTATGTGTACTTATTTATTACTTTCAGTTATCTCTGTTTTCCACTCTGGTTAGTTATGCTTTGTCTAATTTGAGCTCTCTTAACTGCATTATGACATCTAGTGTAGTGTCAGTTATCATGGAAATGATTGTCAAGTATTTCATACATACACAGCTTTCTTTAAAAAACAGATCTAAGAGTATTTTCGAATCCTATAGTTTCAAAACTATCATATGAACTAGGTACGCCAGCTTTACTGTTTTCCTATCGTTGTTTTCCAAACTAGGTTGCCTGGAAGAGATCACTCTAGGTGATAAGGCCGCCCTCTGTCCCAATATTATATTTTTTTTTTCTTTATACTTGTGTTCTCTTGCTATATTGGTGTACTGACAATAAAGAATTTTTGATTTGATTTGATATGAAGCTTTTGTTCCTTAATCTTTTCTATTTTTTTTTTTTTTTTTTTTTACTTGTGATAGGTTTACGTTTGACTACAGCCTGCCTGATGTTAAGCATTGCTGCAGCCTAGGGTGTAACACGTTTACCTAGAAGATACCTATTAACTCTAGATTTGAAAACCCCTGGATTGTAGTTCGCAGGAAACATTGAAAGAAAATTCCTTGCAGTTACTGATCACATTTATTACTTGTATATTACACATTCTCAACTTTATCAGATCAGACTTTATATCATTATCACCGGTCAAATTCTGTCTAAGCATGTAGGTAAGTACTAGAAATTATTTACAACGTCTTGTTATATCGTTCTGATCACCTTCAACACTAGAGTTCAAAATTCCATTTCCCATTCCGAGCCTCTGCACTCTCAGCTTCCTTTTCCCTCCAGTATTCCCGAAAAGCTTGCAGAGAATCCAGTACATCATCAGCGAAGACCTCGGGCATCTCCAGCGCGAGGAAGTGGCCACCATCCTCCCGAACTGTCGTGTTGAGAAGGTTGGGGTACTTCGTCCGCAGAATGATGGGTGGCTGGTAGACTATCTCGTACCGAGCTTGCATGATCCAGGTTGGCACTTTAGTAACTTTGCTGGAAGAGAAAAATACACTTACCAAGCGTCGCCATCAGTCCGCGTCTATACATTCTTAATACAAAGATAGAAAGTATTATTTGTGTTAATCCGTAGTGCAATATGTGTAACTATTTTGATTTAATTGGTTTAACCATTTGATTGACCGTAAATAAAGAACAAACAAATATGCCGTCACTCTCACTTTAAAATGGTGAAAAATGGCAAAAGTATCGATTAGCAACGAATGTGTGTCTGCTTTGCACAAAAATACCTGAACCACCAAAACGAATTAGGTAATTTCTACCCACAGATAACTTGTTAGCAAAGCTATGTAAGCACAGGCATAATGAAAAAAAGCTAGATAAGACAAATGAACGTCA
The DNA here is from genome assembly GCA_927399415.1 of Macaria notata. NCBI lineage: Eukaryota > Metazoa > Arthropoda > Insecta > Lepidoptera > Geometridae > Macaria > Macaria notata. Next base: position 1,273,915 of record OV656742.1, read on the forward strand.
TAATATACATATATAACTTACGAGTGTATACCAGAATAAGAGAACTGCTTGTTCAATGTCTCCGTATAGATCCTGAACGACGTGGTCACACTGTTGCTGGCCCAGTACAGCATCAGGTTGTCGATGAGGGTGCTCTTGGGGTAGTGGCTGAGACCACCGTCTTCCTTATTGTTGTTGCAGGGTCGAGTCCCGACGGAGAAGATCTGGAGGATATAGGCGAGGAGACCGGTTGGGGAGTCCGATAAACCTACTCCTGTAATAAAAGACATTCATATTTGTAATTATGTTTGTTTATGTGTGGAACATTGTGATTATGTGTCAAAGATTTATAACAAAACGAATAAAAACTGACTACTTCGGTGATCCTATGCATGTTATTAATGTATATATATTTTTAATAAGAATAATATTGGTATATTAACTTTATTTTGATCAACACCTTTTTAGTAGGCATGTAGTTTTGAAAACTTTTTTATCTTTATTGTAATTATATGTGTGTTACACACTGTGATATTTATAATAATATTTTAAAGTCTCGCTTGTTTAAATAGTAGGTATATAAGCTAAATCAGCTTAGTGGTAATTTAAGAGACCTCAACATCCAATCCAATATAAACGTACCCAGCGTATCCGGCTTAGTGGCCTGCAGATGCAAGTATCCACTCTCCCGCAGCATGCCCAGGAGGTGTTCCATCGCGGGGTACATCCTGCCGGCCAGCTCCGCGGTCACCACCACCGGGGGCAGGATGGAGCCGAGGAGCTGCAGTAGGAGACCGTTCGACGTGATGGTCAGGCCAAGGTTGGTGTGGTAGCCGAGGACTTCCTGGAAATAAGATAAGATAGACATTTGAATATAACAGCTTGGGTGTACCTATATAACCTAAGGGAAAAATAGTAAGCTGTGACTTCGGAGGACGCCTATACCCAGCAGTTTTTTATTAGAATGGACTACCCAGTCTGTCAGACTCCGTGTAACCGTTTTAAAGACCTCAACTAAAAAACGGATGTGCTTCAAATATGGCAAACAACCGAAACACTATTTGAATAAAAAGATATCGTATCAGCTCAGATACACTCAAATGTAAACAAAAAATAAAAACTGCTGACCAAACAACAGTTTTAATCTTTTTTTTTGGCCAACTAACAACTCACTTCTGAAGCGCATGTTGCTTAATGAACTATACTACAATATGAGTTGTAGATAGCTAAAGTTTAACTGCAACTGCCGCTCCACTACCACACTGATCAGTCTATTGATTGGTAGTTTGTAAAAAAGTAACATTTAGTCCAGCTAACCATCATTAGCACAACGGCCAGCAATCATTACACCACACCAGTGGACTTGACGATTGTATGAATATTCTCGACACCAGAGCTCGTAACTTGCATAACAGATACTAACTTCTCTTTGAGTTGTCCTTCCTCATGACTGCGGGCCGAGACACCCGCGCAGAATTACTCATTATTGATAAGGGGCGTTCTCTTGAGCAGATACATCGTGGTGGACGCCCAGGTCCTTCCACAGAAGACATGTCTCAGATATTAACATGCAAGTTGGTCAGTTGTGTAGTGGGTCCAGGTTTTTTCCCAAAGGACTAACTAGTTGTGCTGAAGGTCATTTTAATTCCCATCAGCACAACCAGTTGTGCGGAGCAGTTGTGCGCCGGGGAAGACACGATAATAACTTACGTCTGGGTACAAAGTAGCGATGTCCGAAGCAACAATAGCCCCCCAGTCTCCTCCCTGCACGTAGTACTTCTGGTGTCCGAGACGGTGCATCAGGTTGCGGAGGACTGTCGCCATCTTCTCGGCGTCCAGACCTGGGCGGACCGCTTCCTGGAAACATTAGAATAGGTTTAGATAATTTATTTATGATGTTTTGATTAATCTTCTAAATGTGTATATAAAACTCAAAGGAGGCTGACTGACTGACATAGTGATTTATCAACGCACAGCCCAAACCACTGAACAGATCGGGCTGAAAGAAGGTGGCATGCAGGTAGATGTTATGACGAAGGCACTAAGAAAGGAATTTTGGAAATGCCACTTCTAAGGGGGTGAAATAGGGGACGCCAGTTTAACTTCTTAATGCGAGCGAAGCCGCGAGCACCCACTAGTGGAATATGAGAAGAGGTTAAGGAAGCAGTAACTGGGAATATAAATGTTATTAATTTGCCGTATTTCTTTTATTAATTAATCTTAATTGAAATATTGATAATAGCTGAAATAATTTAATTGAACAATATATTGCCAAGCCAGAACAAATAAATACCTAATTAATTCATTTCGAAAGTACCTACTATAATAGCTATTTATAACCTTACTTTATCACGACTTTTCATTGTTGAAGAATATTTTAAGTAATTATTTTTAATAATTAGCTTGTAAAAAATATTTTTTTTTATATATGCAGCATAGCAGACTATAAGTGTTATTTATTTAAGTAACTAAATACTAAACTTATCACGGCAATACCACAACAGTCATTCATAGATTTTATAATAGATAAGTGTCTACTAAATAGTGTAATTTTACAGATATGCTTACAAATGTAATCTTAATTAAATATGAATCTTTTAATTTTAATTACATGGGAAAACAATCCACAAGTAAAATACAACCCAGGGGTCTTCAAATCTAGAGTAAATATTTATCTTCTAGGTAAGCGTGTTAAACCCTAGGCTGCAGCAATGCTTTTAACATCAGGCAGGCTGTGGTCAAACGTAAACCAATCCCACGTAAAAAAACTTAACCTCTTCAATTTAAAAAAGCATATCTGTTCATTACTGTTGTTAAATTAAGTGTAGGTATACATTAATTAACTAGTATTTATTACTTGTCATTATTAAGTCACACATTATAAATAAATTGAATGTTCGTTTATTGGTTTTTATATTCGTATTTGCTTGTAAGTCTGTTTGTTCCATAATCATGCTAGTTACATATACATACAATACATACATATACTTACTTGTATATCATTGCAACTTTGGTTATGATGGTAGTATAGGCTCGAAGGCGACAAAAGCTTATTTTATAAACAAATCCGCGGGCATCCCTAGTTTAGCAATAAAACCGAGATAAGAAAGGTTAACATTCTCATAAAATATCCTATAGTTCTAAATTCCAATAAAATACAAGCAATCCAAAACCGGTTAGTCTAGATTTTTTTTTACTTTTTAATTAATTAAAAAAATATTTATTTTAGTACGGTTTTATGCGAAATTGCCATAATGTAATAGATATGCTATCTACCAATTTACTTCTGTAGTGTACACATAAAAATAACATTCTTAATACATAAAACACACATTATGTGGTGTAAGTTCATAAATGGCAAATTATTGCTAAACGTGATCAGTTCTAGGACCTACATATAATATTATTACACTCTGATACTTTGAGATCTACATATTTTGATAGGCTCTGTTGTTGGTCTTTGAAGAGACTCCACTATAAAAAGCCATTTTTGGTAGTTATTCTCGAGATGTCAGTAACTATTCCTTTCAAGAGCCAACCCCAAAGTCTGAAAATGCCTTTGTCTGACTTCAGGAACAAATGCAACTAATATTACAAAAGTAAAACTTTGTGTGTTCGTACATAATATGTCTGCGTATGTACATACATATATTTACCTATTTTGTCTTTCTTTACTTCTTTACGCTCAAAAATTGATGATATTTGGTATAGACACTTGACTACTTTGTATCCCGGTTTAACCAGCATTAATGCGGGTAAAACCGCGGGCCGCTAGTAAAACTCAAAGATCTTACCTCTTCACTGAAAACCACACGAAAAGGTCTTACAGAAATATCATTCAATGATTTCAATTCTTCTGGACCCCACCATTCTTCTTCTACTTCCGTCTTCTTCTCACAACCACATCCAAATGTATCTGACACAAATAACAACACAATTAAACCTGATAAAAACACTGAGAAACCCATTTTGTGGTTTTGCACCCGACCGACTGATTGTAAGGTTAGACCAGAATTAATCTCGAAAATAAAAGTGTACATAATGTTATTTATTTTAACCTGTTCTGTTACAGAGTTACTTGTAAAAATATTATAAGTACAAAATATTGTGAGAAATTATTTAAATTCTTTTCAAATGGTGAACTTTTTGCTTTAAAAAAATATTTACAATTAATAATTAAAATTCATGTTTTGTTATAGGCATGTCCATGTATAACCCGGTCAGAATATCTGTGCACCTCGCTGGAATGCCGCGCCTCTCCTGCTTCCTTCCACAAACCCTTCAACAAATCAATGTAATAATAAATTGATTTGAAATGGTTAGTCATTTTTTTTACCTCCACATTTCTCGAAAAACCTTTTTTTCACACCGTACCCAGACAACCGATATGACCTCACGAGGTCAGGTGCACAGATATTGTGACCGGGTTTATACATTTATCTGTTCAACGGGATCCAGATCCAATGCATCCAGATAAGTTTTATGAATTTCAATAACAGACTAACAACGATAACACATTTTGAGTATTTTTTAAGATCTAGCGGGGTCCCGCTGTTTTACCCGCATCAATCTAGAAAAGAAGCTGTAAATACAAAGTTTAATTTAGTTCCATAACAAACATCTTCCAAATCTATTCAGCAATATGAGCTTGAAGAAGGAATTAACTTCTAATCTTACACAATAATAAAATTTAATTACTTTAATTAATATTTTTTTATAGACACCTATAATATTAATAAAATATCGGGATATTCATCAATATGGCAAAAGGGTCATTGATCTTCTTACGATATATTTTTACATAACGGTTAACGGTTTTACATAATGATTCTAGTGGTAGATATTTTTAGTCATACATCTTATTATTTTAAAACTAGTTACATCAACTAGTTTTACTTACATTATTTATTGGAAAATGAGCAAAAATATTCACGACCGGTAGTCAATTAGTTACCAAAAAATCCATTCAGGCAAACACATTTAAATAATATGTCTGTACAAAAAAAATGATTTAGGCAAACTAATATTACCTAGTACTAGTAGGTACTAGACAAGAAGAACTAGAAGTGCTATTTTATTACTATCAGATACCCGGTTTCCCTAATATTGGTTATCACTTTGAGGTTGCAGCACGTTGCAGAGGTTTAATGACAGTCACTCTATGTAAAAACCGGTAAAATCATAAATTGGGAACATGACTTGAAGGAACAAGCTACCTACCAAATACTTAATTATCGCAGTTCATTAGTAGCTCTGTATCCAAGCTATTATTAAATAAAAAAAACTATGCAAAACTTTTTGCTTGCTTGGCCAATGTCCTCTAGTCAAGGTGCTATATGTACAAGTAATTCTGCAAAAATTCACGTATCAAATTTATATCTAAATGTAAAACATAATTTTATTCAGAGACCATTTATTAATAAACTTAATTTGATAAAATATTATGTTATCTTACAATGTTGCATTCCATTTTGACGAATTCAGGACTCTGATATAATTTTTTATATATTCATTGTACCTAATACCTTCCGAACTAAGGCATTTATTTTGCGTGATCGATAAAATCGGACAATACACCATGTATTGACCGATTTTAACGGTCTTACCAAGAAAATATTGTACGATAATTTAAAAAAGAATTTTAATCAGAATTATTATTGTTTGTTGTCGGAGCAGTCGCTATAGAACAATTCTAAATATTTGGCCATAGTCCAGATCTAACTTGTGTGATAAGTACAAAATAAAAAAATATATTATTTTCTTAAAGTTATATGTATAATCGTATCAGATGATCCATCACACATACGACTATATTTGGCTAGTTTTTTATCGTCGCCACCACACATTTAGGGGTAGATATATGTCAAGGGGGTGGTTTCCCAGGGGTTTATACTTCACACCCTCTCTCTTACATTGATATTGTATCTGTATAACTGGTGCCAAACTTTTTGACACGTCGTCGTAACAGTGCAAATGTTTTTTTTTTTGTAGGTACGGCATTGTTACATTTTGGTAGATTATTATCTCTTTCAATCGTATGTCCTCATGTCCGAGGGTCATGAGTCCTCGGCAGAATAAATTCGTTAAGACCATCATTACTGTTATTTACGCTGCCCTCTGGCAGTGGGCTGGAACACTTACTTTAGGCTATTATAAAGATTTTCTAAGTACCTGCCCCTTTTTTGCTTTAGTTAGATTAAGTAGTATGTTTAGTTTTTCTTCCCTTGAATTTATGTATAATATATAAGGTATATTAAATAAATTTCTCATTTTCAAAAAGAAATCATGACTTATATCTAACATCTAATTTCTATGCGTCTATCTCAAGCTCATAGTTAAAATGTAATAGCAAAGCAATCATGATAATTAATGCTGTCGCCATTATTTAGGCGTTTTTCTATAATGTGATTATTTCACTAAAGTTGGTACACGGATAAAAAAAACATACGAAACTAAATAAGATGTACCTTCTCCCATGCCCCTCACTGCCCTTATATTTGGGGTGAAGTCAAGTGCCTAAATTAGAATTACTTACATACAAATGATGTCGCGTGCCGACCGGATTTGTATTGATATTATATTTATTTAAGGCGTTGATATCGACATAATCCAAAAATAATATTCATGGGACACTGACTCCAGATATTATACTATTTGAGAGTAGGTACTGTTTTTTGTGGAGCTAGTGCTGCTATTATTTACTGCAGGTAATCATTTTGGTTCTATTTCGGGGGCCTTAACGTAACGTAAGGTACGTTTTAGTTGTTCGAAAATTGTTGAAATATAGACTAATCTTTTGCAACGATTGCACTGCTCGGAGTTCTTACTGCCTTTTTTTTCTGTTAACTGATTTATTAATGGCAGTACCAGTAGATACTACATGTCATTACTACTTTACTAACTTAAATCACGCTACACTATGTATTTTTGTTAGGTTACTAAATAATACAGTAAAACTCAAAACGTTGTTTAAAAATAAGTCTTATTTTTTTTTTTGACCCAGGAAAACCTTTTAAAAGTACCACTTGACCCCGGGGAGGGCGAGTGGTTATGTCGGAGTCTCCGCCAGAAGGCCGGCATACCCACTAAAAACCTGGGGTGTTCCTCCTCTGCATCGCGATCAGGACCCCGAGAGTGCGATGCATGCGTCCGTAGCCCTGGCGATGCTGGCCCGGAATCAGGCCCCGTCTCGGGGAGCTTTTGCTCGACCCTCTAATGGACGACGTGTTGGAACACGGGACACGTCGTGCATCCTGTGGGGACTCAGTCCTAAGGGCAACAGGTTCCCCGACATGTCGCCCGGAGTCCCCTTTATGGAGGTCGGCGGTCGTGCGCCAAGCGCCGCCCTCCAACGCACCTCCTGCGCAGGGAGTTTGGCTCCGCGAACCTCTCCCGCGCGCGCTCCGCCTCCTCCTTCAGTGCGAAAACTTCTTCGCAGAAGTCTCGCACTGCATCCCAACCAAGGTCGCTCTCGACCATCGCTTTCGCAACGGCCGGGAGCGTCAGCCTCCGGTCTATGGCAGCCACGAGCCGCGCCCTCTGTTCCTCCCACGCCGAGCACTCCGCGAGGGTGTGCTCCGCCGTGTCCTCCGGGTTCCCGCAATGGTGACATGCTGGTGTCTCCTCCCTCTGCACAACCCCGAACAGGAATCGGCCAAAACAGCCATGGCCTGTCAGGAGCTGCGTGACACGGAAGGAGAGAGACCCGTGCTGCCTCGTCAACCACTGCACGAGGACAGGACGGATTGCCTCCACCGTCCGCACACTTTTTATACTGCTTATAAAACTGACTAACAGAGGTATCTCTCGTTAATAATATGCTCCATTTATACTTACTCTTTACCTTCATAAACCGGTTAGTTCTAGTTATTTTATAAACAGTTCCTGTTGTGTCATCGTGAGATCAATTTATTTAGCAAGTCATTGTAACACTGCTATTTCTGTATCGTCTCGAATTTATTGTAATCTATACCTACATCTAATAATTTATTTATTTATTTTTGAAATCCCTGATTTAAGTAGGTTAAAAACCTTTGGCTTTTAAGCCTACTTTACACAAATACATAAAACATCGTAATTTCACCATGGAAAGAGACTAATCTAAAAGTATCTGGTTGTTATAGTCTTTTCAAAAATATTTCGAGACAAGTTCGATGTGCTTTCGTTTGTTTCTATTCAGATAAATGTAAAATTCAATACCTTTGGCGTTGCAATAGTATCAAGAACTTGTTGGTGATGTACTACATTGTACATACTTATCTACTGAATAAGTAATTAATCTATCGATTATAATTATGATTTTCAGTTGATCAGTGATCTCTAAGATCGTATCAAGGCAAACACCGCCCACACTGCTCCTCTAGAAGCTGTGGCCTTCGAGTGTGAATTTAATGCAAATGAGCTCAGCAAGTGGCTGAAGTACTGGATTGAAGAAAGAGAAACATTGCTCAACCAGTACCCGTTCACGTTCCCGTTCAGTTTAAGACCACCATCCAGGGATTTGACATTCATTACACCAGGGTCACTCCTCATGTAAGGCATTCAGAAAAATAATAATGTAAATGGAAACTTTGGACTACAAATTATTCATATTTTTGTTTTGCTATATTTTTGTGGCATAAATTGGTCTCGGTGTGTTTTAATAGGCAACGACATTAATAATACCTAAATGTCGTTGTTAATATGGCACTTTTACTCATTTGACATACATTAAGCTATCAGTTTTTTAACATGGTAGTTATCTATTTGGTCTCTAGGTCTTTTTAGACAAGAAGACGGTTCCTTTTCTGCTCCTCCACGGCTGGCCTGGCTTCGTGCGAGATATCTACGAGGCTATCCCACACCGCAAATTCCAATGACTGAGACTTTGTAGTCGTAATAATTGTTCCAAGCTTGCCAGAATACGAATTCTCTGACGTATGCAGTGTCAGTACTTATTGTGTATATTATTATATATGTTATTATGTTTCTACTAATATTGCTCAATATTTAGACATAGTATCATAACTTGCATTGTTGGAATTACGATATTTTTTTTATAGGTATACCTAAGCCTCTTTTGATGATTGCGTATGAACTTTGGTCCTTTGGTTTGACTAACCATGATACGGCAATTTTTATAATATCAGTATTGTTAAAGAAACCAAAGAAAACGACAGATGGTCGTATAGAAGTACCTATGTAGGTCAGTAAGAATATAATAGAAAGAAAAGTGCGTCAGTACAATTGTACATAATCATAACAAGGTGCCACGGATGAACTATGATTCTTATTTCTTTTCTTTTTACATGAGATAGGTTTGCGCTTGATAACAACTTGCCTGGTGTTAAGCAACGTTGTAATCTACGATCTAGCGCGCTTACTTAGAAGAAACCGGTTTACTCTCGACTTGAAGACCGACAAATTATAGTTCAAGGGGAATAGAGATTCGGGCAAGGAGTTCCACAGTTTGGTAGTTAGCACTATGAAAGTCGAAGCAAAACACTTGGTGTGAGGTTTGGAACATCAACTGTATAACAGTGCTTCCTTGGCGTATCTCTACTCGTACGATGGTGAAATGGGGCTGCAGGAATTAAATTATACAATTCCCTCGCACACTCTCCGAAATGCAACCTGTAAGAAACCGAAAGATTGGCCACCTTACGGCGATGCTCAAAGCTTTGTAATTTTAATCTACAGAGTGAGCCCTTCCTTCCAGTCCCCGTCTCGGTCTGGTTGCTACAGGGGTAGCCTTGCTGTTCCCCGAGGTATGTGGCCTGAATGGTGTTACCTTGTTAGATGCCAAGTTGAAAACTACAGAACGTCCGAACTATCAATGATCGTGTTGAACATCGAAGGCGAAGGACTTCGATTGGTTGTTACGGTAACATACCACATTATTGTGATTATCAAAGCCCTAATGGTTTCCAAGATTAATTTTAAAGATATCGTGTGTTTGTTGCAAAAGGTTCTTGGTTACTTCAGCAACTCAGCGTCCACGTCAGCTCCTCAGACGACCATCATCTCCTGGATCTGTTCCTTCTTCCCCTCCCTGATCATGGACGCAAGTATCAGAACTGGATGAACCCTCTCTCGGAGAAGTACACTTACTCTGACTGAATTGCCTGTAAATTCAAATATCTGCATTTACAGGCAACTAAACCCAACCCTCTGGCCAGCAAGGTAGGAGGACGGGAGGTGGACCAAAACATTAACCGTCTGGAAACCCATGCGGTGTGTTGACGACATTATAATAACCGCAGGGAGCACCTGGATACAATCTGCGCAGGACCGGGACGACTGGCGTACAAGAAGAGAGGCCTATGCTCAGCAGTGGGCGATAACAGGCTGATGATGATGAAACCCAGTCCTTCTACCAACATAATGTTATGCAGAAAAAATATCTTCATTTTCATGCCCATTGCCTTCCTCTTGCAGTCCATAAATCATTATATCTGATTAATCCTTGTGTTTAATCTATAGAAAGAATAAATAGACAAATCTTAGAAAAATACAGTATTTTTATATATGTTTTAATAATTAAGTTGGTACCTATGTAGATTTTCTAATAAGTAGGTAATTTAAAAAACACCGTTTTTAACGAATGCTTGATCTTTTCTTTGAGTTCAATCCCTTAGGGTCGTTCGTTACTAATCATATACATATTATATGTATATCAAGTAAATCGACTACTATAATTCGATCAAAACACAGCACTATAAAAATCGCCCAACACAATATTACGGATCGCCCATCATTACCAACATTACATAAAGCGATACAAACAAATCAGATACAGGTACATAATATATCACAAACCATGTCAGTGTTATATTGAACTCCGTCCAGAACGGACACGGCGGTACATAATTAGTTATAGATATATATTTATATTTAAGTGATAAGAAACTCGATTAGTATTTATTTATCGGGATAATCTTGCAGCTGAGGTAAGTCATAAGATATTGACTGGAACTTTCCAAACGCATTTCATTGGTGTATCTTTTTCTTGATAACATAATTCTTTCAGTTGTCAAATAATTTTCAAAGTGTTCTTGGTAACGAATCCAACAGGTATAAGTTTTTTTATAATCACTTGTTCGTTTTATGTAAATGGGTGACTATAGTCAGTAGTCAAACCTTGTAGCAGTCATGTTTTTGCCCTGATTTATATTTTAGTATCATTAACAATAGCAGTGACCTTGATCTTTCTCGTACATATACCAACATACTCCATTTATATACATACATTATGTCTTAGGTTTTAAGATCAATTATTAATCTATCACCAATGTTTGTTAACCTCGTGTTCCTACAATTCATTAACTTGTCTGAAAAATCCTTACATCTTTATCATTACATCTAGTGTAAATCGGTTGACTTCCAAAAAAATAGGTTATCAAGTCTTCTGAAAGCATTTTTTGTGGGTACCTGTGTTACGCGATTACTCCGATATTTATGAACCGATTTGAAAAAAAATATTCGACGAGCATAGTTTTTTAAATGGTCCCACATTTTTTTTCATTTTACTTAGTAGCTACGCCAATAACACCCTTTACTCAGTTATTACTAGATAAGCGATGCACTTTACTCCTTGCACTTTTTAACAGTGATAAGGTAGGTATTCAATGTAAGTACCTACAACATACAAACTATGCATAATTAGACCTTCATTCTGTTCTTTTCTTCACAATTTTACCTAAATTTAATTTAATTTAATCTTGAGCTAAAAGTTATTTTCGTTAATAATAAGAATATGGTTTATTTATATGGTCGATATGGTTTATTAAATATAACATATAATAAAGCTGAAATGGACCCGTTCCAACCATTTCTAGAAATTTTGTCTGTTTATTTAAACGCTCTACACGCAAAAACGGCTGAACGGATCATCATGATATTTGGTATGTAGGTACCTACATAACATAGGTAGTATGAGCATATTGTATGAGATCTTAGGAGTGTCACAGACTTACTTTTTATCCTGAAATAATGCAAGCTAAGCCGCGGGCGTCCACTAGTAACTCATATAAAGCATTTTTGTTTCATTAAAAACTACGAAAGTATTTAAATGACCTAATTCAAAGTCGACTTAGTATGCACATAAATTTTACGAACAACATAGATTCTATACTTCACGAACGATCACTAAAACAATATAGCTGCCCACTTACGTTTGTGAGCAAAAAGCTGTAGAGACAATGTTTTTATGAATCAAACTGACCTTGCAACAGATACTTACCTACTGTATATATTACTAGTGGGTGCTCGCGGCTTCGCTCGCATTAAGACGGAAAACTTGCATCCCCTATTTTACCCCTTTAAAAGTGGCATTTCCAAAAATCCTTTCTTAGCGGATGCCTACGTCATAACATCTACCTTCATTCCAAATTTTAGCCCAATCCGTCCAGTGGTTTGGGCTTTGCGTTGATAGATCACTATATCAGTCAGTCAGATAGAATATATATATATATAGAGATAGAAGATGTAGGTATATGAAAATCAGCGGTCTAGCGAAGCAATAAACGGATTTGTATGTTCATTGAATAAGTGTACAGTCAATATTTTAGTACCCTTGTATATTTTGTTTATTTTCGTACATAATATGTTAATGTGTTAGTCCACGGATATCGCGGTAACTGAATTGATGTCAAGATGATTATTATGAGTTAATTTATTAAGTGCTAACCTGCACTATGGTTGTTTTAAATTAAACTTTTATTGGAAAATGAGCGAAAATAATCACGACCGGCAGCCGCTCAGTCTGAAGTGTATGGAAATGAGTGTGGATTTTCGCGTCTGGCAGTTAGTAGACCGTAGCCTAGTGGTTAAGGCGTTCTGACGGTAGCAGAAATACGCAGGTTCGAATCCTGCCGGTCGTGATTATTTTCGCTCATTTTCCAATAAAAGTAGATGATTATTTTTAATTTATTTTTGGGGTAGGTATGTTGTGCTTGAGGTAAGGAAAAAGGTACATCCAACAGTTCATTATCATCTTTCAAACAATTCTAGGGCAAATTAGATCGACAACATCAATATACTGTCGATCTTATTTGTACGGGTTTGGGCTATTCTTGATTGACATTACGACTAAAATAAAAGAAGCAATCTCTCTATAAAAAAAAATAATAATTAAAATAATAATAAATTAAATTAATTAATAATTAATATAATTAATAATAATAATAATATTAATAATATATTAATATTATTAATTAATTAATTTTATTTAATTTATAATCCTATAAAAAACTTAATCAAAACCCACGTGTATTTTGTAAGGAATTCACTAATTATCTAATTCGTCCAGACAATCATTCAATCAACCCTGCTGGTTGCGTCTCATTGGTCCACATGGAATACTAGCATATAGGTGCGAGCTGATAGTGAATTGTGTAACTTTAATTATGATAACAATTAAATCAAAATGTTTACGTGTGCTGATAAACTGGGTGATAAGTTCAAGAATACATTTCACTTTTAAACATTGTACTGTAAAACGCTAATGTCGGTGAGATATATTTGCGGGAGAAACTGATTATATGTATAAATAATTAGTTTTGTGCATCGTGGGATATTTGATACTCTGAAAAAAATACAAAAAGGTACATAATCATGATTTAAATATTTCACAGCACAAAATGCCCGACTAGAAAACTTTAATGTCATGTAAAAATATTTTTTCTTCATTTAGTACTTAATTTCTGCATGAGCATCACATAGATTAGTTTGTAAAGTTCACCATTCTCACACGAACTAACTTTTTAGTTAGTTTGATAAGAGTGGTGTACTCTGGTGTTGGATATTTTTACAACGCATTAGAAGTCTGCAACCTGTTTCGTGTTATACAGGATTCGTTGCAATCTTCGGCCATAAACGTAATTTATACAAAACTCATAAAAATGCTTAATTTTCTCTCCAGATGGCGCGTGTAATGTTCCTTGTGCCCCTGGTGGTGCTGTCCCTGCTCCCCGTCTACTACCTCTTCCTAAAGAGTCCCCCGCCACTCCCCGAGGTAGACCTCGATGCGTTCTGGGGCCCCAAGGACAAGAGCAGATATGACACCAGCGTCAGACCCTTCAAAGTCAAGTTCTCAACTGAGGTTTGTCATCTTCTTTTATTAATTTTGAGCTATTTTGTCAAGTGCGAAACCCGCATAATGGTTGTTTTTATTTTAAACTTATTATTGGGTGAATTATAATAACGACCGGCAGGATTCGAACTTGCGTATTATGAGTACCAGTCAGAACGCCTAACCTTGCAGCCACGGTCTACTATCAGCCAGGCGCGAAAATCCACACTCATTTCTAAGTTATTCAGACTAGCTACTAAACTATTCTATTCAGCTCTTGTCAGTGGAGTTCCAGACATAATTCTGGGTTTTTTGTTATAAGTATGCTACACTTTTCAGTCCAATATTTGACCTCCTATAACGTTCAATCGCCAAAAATAGAAGTTTAAATTTGATGATTGAGTGGACGCAATTGCAATGGGGCCAGTAAATTTGGCAAGCCAATTTTCGGATCAGGAAAAAATTTACAGGTTTGATACTATCTGGGGCTCTTTCTGATCGCTTTACGAGAAAAGAATCGGAAATTATTATGTATAACAAAGATTTATTTGTTAATTTCCATCAAAAGCGGGTCATTTTAAAATATTAGTTGACAACTTACAAAAATACATATAACAAACTGCTATATCATCGTGAGATCAATTTATTTTGCAAGTCATTCTGATGTACGTATTCTGGTCCATATCATATTGTTTAAATGTACATAATATATCATTTATTTATTCTGTGGCTTTCTATAACTACATCTTAAATACATTAGTCCAAAGGTTGGGAAGAAGGCAAAGCTTGTTTATTCAAGCTACGGAGGCCTTGATAATAATCATGATTTTGTGCAACTGCGGACTACCTAAATATATGTAGATAAGTCCATCTTATGCCTAAGTTAGTGTACCTATCTATTAAAATATATGTACCAGTGTTGGACAAACTTATTAAAAAAAAGTTATTACCAACGACAAATTAATTACAACTAAATCATTTGCGATTATATTATTTGCTATTAATTTTCCATCTATCGATAAGATAATTCAAATATTAATTAAATAATGCCCAACTCTGTCCTGCACGTATACACTAACGCTGACCTTAAATTTACTTGCACTTCCTCTATACCTATCAAAAGAAAACATTGAAACAAACACCCTATTGAACCAATCTAAAGATAGGATTCTAATCCTATCTTTAGATTGGCGAATTGGTGACACTTTAAGGGTGTGTTGAGTTTTGTTTTCTAAAACAAAACTCAACACACCCTTAAAGTGTCACCATTTTTAATTTTGAGAATTACCTACTTTACAAGAATCCTAATTGACTTACATTTTAGTTTGCTACATGAACTTATCCTGTGTAAAATGATAATACTAATATTACTTCACAGTTAATCGGCGACTTGAAAGAACGAATCAAACGCAAGAGCTCCTATACTCCTCCTCTGGAAGGAGTGAGCTTCGAGTATGGTTTTAACAGCAACGAGCTCGCCAAGTGGCTGAAATACTGGACAGAAGACTACAACTTCAAGGAGAGAGAGACCTTCCTCAACCAGTACCCGCAGTTCAAGACCACAATCCAGGGACTTGACATTCATTACATCAGGGTCACTCCTGAGGTAAGGCCTGTCTGGTATATTTCTGCCATCTATGAAGATGTTTCTGGAAATGTTAGAAAAATAGGATGACTTTATAATTTTATTCAAACTCGTTGTCTAATTTGGCTTTGAATTTTTTCGAGCATGATGGAAAATAGCATAATGCTTCTTATTTATGCAAATGAGAAGTTTTTGTCTACGCTTTATTGTGTTCTTTGTTGCGTAGTTTTTCATTTGCATGGTTAATAACTTCATATCCTGTAAAATAACAAGTTACAACGTAACTAGAGACGTAGAGTCGTAATCATTTATCACGACAGCAAATTTGTTGTTACATCTTATACATAGTCTGTCTTTTAGTTACGATTTCACAGATTTAAATAAATAATCATATTCTTTCCCGGTGTAATTTACATCATTATTCTCTGTCTTTATTCTACATCTTAATCAAATTACTGGTGGTCTTCCATTGCAACTCATGTTTCTACCCAAATAAAACTTTATTTACCACGCTTCAACTCTACTTCCAGGTCCCTAAAGGCAAGAAGACAGTCCCTCTCCTGCTCCTGCACGGCTGGCCTGGCTCCGTGCGAGAGTTCTACGAGGCCATCCCACTCCTCACCGCAGTCAGCAATGATAGGGACTTCGCACTCGAACTCATCATCCCCAGCCTGCCTGGATATGGATTCTCTGACGTAAGTATTGGTGTTGGCACAGTTGTTAAAAACTGCATCTTCATAATTTTCCGGTTTATATACATATGATTTTGCATTTCGTCTTCAAATATTAAGTATTTAGTATACACTTATCATAGGTATCATAAGCGAGTGTGGCTCAGCGGTATCAGTGTCTGCTTTTCATCCACTGGCCTGTTAGCTTAGTTGGTAGTGGCTCTGCCTTCTAATCTAGGGGTTGCGGGTTCGATTCCCGCGTGACACAAGTATTTATGCATTTAAAAATATATATATATATATATATAATTACTTGTGTTGAGTCTGGTCGTTTGTATGTATAATAAGTATGTATTTACAAAAGAAAAGTATATAAGTATTATATCCGTTATCTAGTTCCCACGACACAAGCGTTTGCTTATTGTGGGGCTAGATGGCGCTGTGTGCAATGTCCCGGAATATTTATTATTATTATTATTATCCAGACGCACCCTAGTTCGAATCCGGCCCTACACCAATGACTTGTATTTTCAAGATATTATGTAGATTGCACTCGTTTAGCGGTGAAGAAAAAAAACATCGTGAGGAAACCGACATGTTTGAGGACCACAATATCCGAGAACATGTGTCTTCCGTGGAAGAACCCTTGCGCCCACCACGATGTATCTGCCCAAGAAAACTCCCCTAATCAATTAATTCTGCGGAGGAATCACGTCCCTCAATCATGAGGAAATACGACTCTCAGAGAGAGATCAGATCTCTACCAAACTTTGATTCCATGTTCCAGCCCGCAGTTCGTCCCGGCCTGGGTGCCGTGGAGATGGCCGTGGTGATGCGCAACCTGATGCAGAGACTTGGCTTCAAGAAGTACTACGTCCAGGGCGGAGACTGGGGTTCCATTATTGGCAGTAACATTGCTACTCTGTTCCCTAAGGTAAGCAGGTTATCTAACAAGATGGTTACTTGAAGAACTCATCTGGGTTCAATCAGAACAATCTCATCAATCAATTTTTTTAATGAAAGACCAAACAGTACATTATTGGTAGAGTGTAGTAACACTACAGCTCAAAGTATAGCCGTGCAAAATATTAATATAAATGCTTGCAAAAAAAAATACGATACTATTTACAATACAATATTTATGTTTTACATTGAATAATTTTGATAAATAAAATATGAACTAATAAACAAAAGTCCCTTGTAAAAGTTAAAGTAGTCAAAGGTTTAATGAGAAGTTGATGAGACTGTAGTTGTATCAGAGTTTTTTAATTGTAGTCCATACCTTCTTTCCAGGAAGTCCTCGGCTACCACACCAACATGCCATTCACGACAGCTCCTCAGCCGACCATCATCTCTATGATATGTTCCTTCTTCCCCTCCCTAATCGTGGACCCCAAGTACCAGGACTGGATGTACCCTCTCTCGGAGAAATACGCCAACCTCATTGAAGAGATGGGTTACATGCATATTCAGGCTACCAAACCAGATACTATTGGTGAGTTGTCAAATCTTTGAGTTGTACAGAACTAGTAATCAGCTTCTGTATTCTGTGTGAGTGTTCTTGAAGATTTAACATTCAGTACTCAAGCTGATTAGCATCACAGCATTATCCGCTAACATTCAACAAATCTCCAGTTAGTAATATTTTGCATCTAAACTAAGCCAGTTATAACTACTGCTAATACTACTATTTTTTCTACATGACTTTACTCACTCTTGAATTAAGCAGATACTTTATCTTCGACCTCTTCCTGTTTATTATTAAAAGCTTAATCCCTATCTGTGTATATCCAGGTGTGGCTCTCACGGACTCTCCCACCGGGCTCCTGGCCTACATCCTGGAGAAGTTCTCCACCTGGACCCGCCTCGAGCACCGCAACAAGCCAGATGGTGGCCTCAGCTTCCGCTGGACTCCTGAGAAGTTGATCGACAATCTCATGTACTACTACACTACCAAGTCTATTCCCACTGCAATGAGGCTGTATGCTGAGACCTTTAATAAGAGGCATTATAGTCTGCGGCTCGATGAGTGAGTATTAAATTAAGTTATCAACTATATTATAGTTCCCGTAAGGCATGATTAAATTTAGTTGTATTAACCGGCTAGCACTTACGTCAAAAATTACGTCGAAAAATTGGCCGGTTGGCCGCCTCGTCCAGACTGGACGAGGCGGCCAACCGGGACGCGCGTGCTGACTCGTCCTCCTGATGATGGAAACCTCAGATTTCCGAAACTTGTCGAGCTAATTTTTCGACGTAATTTTTGACGTAAGTGCTAGCCGGTTAATACAACTAAATTTAAGTTATCAACTCTCATATTTTATTAATAAATGGAGTTTTAGTGAGATGGAACATTTAATTGAGGGGTATAAAAGCAAAGTCGCTTCAGTCCAACATTAACATTTTTTGAACTAGGCACACCAAATTATAGTACATAAAAGCAGCAATATACTCATTCAAATGTTAAAGTGCAAAGTCGTCTCGGTCCAATACAAAAATGACTTCAAAAGTAGCAGTCAAATGCAAAACCACTTCGATCCAAAATGTGTCACAAGCAAATCCGCTTCAGTCACAATTGGCCAATCAGAAGCAAGCATTTCAAAATTTTAAAGATGGCGAATCGGTTAGTTTTCATAGCAAGTCGCGTGTGAACAGTGTCCGATATTTTTGCGATTTGCGGTATTAATCACATTGTTATGGAAGAAAACATTCGTCCTGTCCATCCAGGACGAGCCAGAAAACGTGCTAGAAATGAAAGTCAATGGCGGCGTGCACAGGAAAAGGCAGAAAGGTATTACAAAGTTCACTAGTAAAACGCATGTTTTGGTAGGGTCTGCAGATTCAGCAATAATTAGTACCTAATGAGTTTTTTGTTTTTATCTGATTATTAATATTTATTGTAAATGATGTCTTTCTGTTTACTTAGCTATTCTCACCAAAAAAAAATGAGCTTCTTTTTAAATTTTTTTTTAATGAAACTAGCTACTTTCGCTTAGGGTAATGGTTTTATTTTATTTTCGATTCAGGTATTCTGCAAAAGATCTTCCACAAGTACCTACATCCAACCATAACAAAAAAGCTATTTATGAGTGCAAAAATTTAACGCTTGCCGATGCTAAAGGCTTTCATGACGCCTTTTATGCCAACAAAACCAAACAAGCTCAAGATGCTTTTCTACTCAAATTCTGTCACGTGACTGATGTTCAACGTCGTCGACCACGAGCAGGAACACAAAGTGGACGCCAAGCGAAGTACTCGACAAAGCTGTACATAAAAAAAAAGAATTCCACTGCCCTATTGCACGTCTGTCAGTCATCGTTTTTAGGCATACTGCAAATACCAAGTCATAGAATACGTAGAGTTGCGGAAGTGTACAAGAAAACTGGAGGTCTTGTGAAAGAAAAAAGGGGTGGTGATCACACATCCCATAAAAATACCCTGAAAAAGCAGGAAGTTAAAGCTTTTATAGAGTCTTTTCAGTGTTTAGAATCACACTACTGTCGATCTAGTACGGAAAGAAAATATTTGGACTCTGCATTAAATATAAAAAAAATGTGGCGAATGTTTAATGATCAAACTGAGAATAAAGTGAAGCAGTGCTATTTTCGCAGGATTTTTAACACACAATACAATATTGGATTTGGCAATACAAGAACCGATGTGTGTTCAAAGTGCACGGAATTGGATGAACGAATTAAAAATGAAAAAAATCAAGCAGAGAAAACCAAATACATGATTGAAAAGACTATCCACAAACGCAAATCTAAAAAATTTTACGAACTTTTGAATGAAAGACAACATGGAATGTTGACACTGTCCTTCGACTGCCAGAAAAACCAGGTTTTACCTAAAATACCAGATCAAATAACATACTACAGTCGACAAATCTATATTTATAATTTTGCAATAGTTCTATCAGTTGAAGGAAAAAAACTGAATAAAGATACGGTCAGTTTGTACACATGGAATGAAAATGAATACAAGAAAGGAGCGAATGAAATTGCTTCTTCAGTTTATCATCGGTTGAATGCATTAAACTTGGAGGATATTAAAACTGTACGACTTGTGGCTGATGGATGCGGAGCCCAAAATAAAAATTCGATTTTTATTGGAATGTGCTGTGTGTGGTTACGCAACGCTCCAGGTCATATAAACGACATTGAACTTGTTTTCCCAGTACCTGGACATTCATTTTTACCAGCCGATCGAGTGTTTGGGAACATTGAAAGGGAGTTGAAACGAAAGGAAGTAATTGTGCAGCCAAATGAGTATCATGATATATTCAGTCATTATGGAACAGTTATAAAAATGGAAATGGATTATGACTGGAAAGAGGCTTTACATGACATTGTTAAGCCACCTGGTCAATGGCATTTTCAATTTGCTCAAAGTAAGCGTTTTTTTATTAAAAGATATGGTAATAAAATCAAAGTCAAAGGAGAACCCCATTATACATCAGACTTTACACAATTCAAATCTATTTTGAAAAGAGGTAAATCTTTTAAAGATGTTCTTCCACTACCAGTGCCAAAAAACAATGTGCCCATTAAAAGAGAAAAAATCAATGACGTGAGAAAGTTATTGGAGAAACATTATGGGACGCAGTGGGAAAGCAATAGTGAACTAATATATTACAAAAACGTTTTAAATTCTGTAAATGCTGATGCAGATCAAGAAGACGAGCCTTTATGTGATCCACCAACAGCTGAATCTAATATTACGATATAGAAAAATAGTCGTCTTTCAATCAATCATAATAATAATCGTAATCAATCGTAATATCTACCTATAAGTTACTGTTAAAATTTCACTCCGCCTATTAAAATTTCATATTTTGTGTTAATGTAAACGCCCTTTTAAAATCTTGGTTCATGTACATATAAAATACCTTCCTCTGTAATATGACCATGGAAGTCAGTTTAAAAATGGACTTTGGCATTGTGTAGTTGATTCCTTGTATTACAATAAATACATACTTTTGTAAAACGTTTTTTATTTGCCATCAGTACCCAACACCATAGTTGATTTTGACAGCTGACAACAGGAAATAGTGAGGTGCAAACTCGCTTCGATCCAAATCGATTAAAAGCAAACCCACCTAAGTCCAAAGTTAAAATGCAAAGACACATTAGTCCCAGGATATTTTTATTTTTTTGCGACTCTGGTGTCAATTTGGTTGATTCATGTTATATATATTTCTAATACAAGTTATTATACGTGTAACAGTAAACGAATCGTTCAAATTAACACATGCTCTAAACCACAGTGGAAAACTTAAAATATCTCAGTTTGCATGTTTTGTGACTGAAGCGACTTTGCTTTTATACCCCTCAATTGTAATACTCTTTTACACGCAATCATTGATTCAGTAAATTCATCACAGTCCACACCAATTTTGGTATAATCAGACATAAGACTGGTGAGGTTTCTATTTTCTTTTAATGTTGCGTTTATCTTAAGGTGTTCTCAAAACTAGTACTGTAGTCCAATTTTATGGACATCTTTTAAAAGTCATTCGAATTCATTTGGCACCGTTGACTACTTTGAATATCAATTACACAAATAACAACTACTTCTTATGTTATCAATAAAAACTAAAAATACAACAGGAAATAACTTCGTGTCTTTCTTACAGAATCCCAACAACAGTTCCGTTCTGGGCCCTGCAAGCTAAGAACGAGATCTCTTACCAGCCTCCATCTCTCTTCAAGTACAAGTTCCCCAACGTGGTGGGCGTCACGACGGTGGAAGATGGCGGACATTTCTTCGCCTTCGAACTGCCTGACGTCTTCGCAGCTGATGTGTTGAAGGCCATTGCTGCTTTCAGGAAGAACGCTAAGGAAAGTGCCAAGACTGAGTTGTAAATAAATTATGTGCTCTTAATGTGTGTTTTTGTAACGTGTACAGTTGTTAATAAATGAAGTTGTTTGGATGTTTGGTGGTTTAAATTTATTACAACTTTTTTTTACATGAAATTGGCTGAGTTTAACTACAGACCGCCTGATGGCGTGCTTGCCTAAAAGTACGTTGAGATATATATTTTTTATATTAAGTTTAAACCATTTCTTAAAAAAAGATCTCTCCGGATTCTCTGTAACCCTTGAACGGCAAGCGCGATTGATCGTAGACTAGAACGATTTTCAACATCTGGCGAGTTGTTGTTAAGCGAAAGCCTATATTGGATAGAACAATCGATAGTTTTAATAACGAAGGCTCAGTGGATACACGAAGGGCTTAATAAAAACAGTTGCACGTAGTTTTTAGTCACTTATCTAAGACTTCCTGGTAAAATATCGGGTTATTTTGTTCTATTTCACGTTATAAAAATATGCAAATTTGAATAACATTTTTTGATCGATTGTAGCTCATATGACCCCTAATATAATCTCAACCATACAAGTCACATTCAATCTGATAAATTATATTAATATCAATAAAAATTATCGCAGCATTACGGTGGAGTAGTTCTAATAAATGTCACGAGGCGTGGTGGCGCGGGCGTCGGCCGGCGCGTGGCGGGCGCACCGACGCATCTCAATAACAGATTAGCAAATATTATTTTTATAAATATGCTATGAATATGATGAGATTGCAGCCGCAATGATTTTTTATCGTGGGATAAAATGTTAATGCATATGAATGTTGTGATCCTAAAACAATTTTATATCTTTAGAAGCGGAGAGCACATTTATATTGGAAAAATGACAAAATCTAATAAAAGGTACTATTTACTATTTCTATTTTTCTTCATGGTACGCAACAAGTGTAAAACATAATTATTGTAATCGAATTATTCGATTGGTTGTGCTTTAAAATAACATCTCAAAAATACATAATACTTATATGCATCAAACGTTAAAAATCTCTTTACAAATGTCAAACTAAACTAAATTTAGATATATCACTAAAATTAACTTAAAACACATTAATTAACCACCTTGAAAGTACCTTTTTAAGGTTGAATTTCCCCTACCACCAAAATAATGCTCTGTTATCTGTACAAGCCAGTTGTTTGTCATCGTTAGGGCTGGTTAGAAGAGGGCGAGGGCAATAAAACCCTAATTTGGATTAAAAACTTGAGAGAAACCGTCCACTTTTTGCAGTTTTTAATCTTAGCGCGTAAAAAATTATCCTACTTAATTCATCGTAGCAAACTTTTCGGAGCTTAGCGGAGAATGTTGAAAAACATCAGGCGTTTTTCTCATTTTCCATTGGCACTTTTATTCTATATTAAAACTTCTTTACTTGGGCTTATAGTATTGAATGTTTACAAATAAAGGTATTTATGCAATCACTGCTTGTTAATAACGACAAAATTGAAAGACATAAACTGATAAGTAATATTTAACTAAACATTTAATAAAATTTAGTAAAAAATTAGTAGATTTACTTAAATATTTAATATCAATCTTGGAATTTTTAGTTATTTACATCAAAATTATTTCGTTTTTATAGCTCCTTCCTCAAATCCCTGAGTTTCCTTTGCGTAACGACAACATACCTCTACTTCAACATAAGCTACCTTCCCTGCATCAATCAATGTAACTCAAGTACCTATTTGCCACCTCCCTTATCTCTGTGACCACACATCCCTTTGTGCTTACGTAGCCCCCTCTAAGGGTGAGGGGTGAGGGGAAGTGGGCGGGGCCAGGTAACGCCTTGGAGGGAAAGAGAGAAAACATTTTCATTGATTTTCGAGCTATTTTATGAAATGTATATGTGGTACAAGTAACAATTGCCTGAACTTCTATTGGTATTACTTTAGTACGGTATAACAAACCTTTTGTAAAGCTGTAAAATGCAAGATCAAGTGAATACTAGTTTATGGAAGTAGGCTACTCAATGCATCGACGATCTAATTTATTTTATTTGTTTACAAAGGGTCATCCACTGGAAATTGTTTACATATATATGTACATACATACACACGATTGCTACTTTTAATCCTACAACTAATGCAGCACATACATATTATGCCAATAATTAATTCATGTGCTTACTTGAAATTGGACTTATTCATTTCCTATAGCATGTTTAAAATGGTTGACCCTCTTCTGTATTTTCGGTAAATGAAACAAAACATTTTATAACTAGTTATTGTGTTTATTTTATTGAGTTTTTAAATATTATTTACATTAAGTGATACATGTACTTATTGAAAAAACATCAAATTCTAAATAGCTTTACCCTAATCCTCTATAGTAAAATGTTGCTTACACTAACGATACAATTAAATGGCAGATCTATATCATATACTATTTCATAAGCCGGGACATACATTAAATTAGAAAAGACAGATGTAGTGGTTGCCTATAATCACTTAATTACATAAAAAATATCAAGAAACATTCATAGTCTTTGGAAAATTAGAATATCATTTCATAATATATGTATCAGGTGTAAAAAGAAGCTAATAAATTAAAATAAATCAAACTTTTAGGCATACATACCTCCAAATATTTATGCATAAAATATTATACTAACATTAATCAGCTGAATTTAGAAAAAAAATATTCATACAAATTTATTTCCCATCCTTCTCAGTTTTCTCCTTGCTCTTTCCCTCATCATCCTTCCCATTGCTGGGCGCAATCATCAGCAAATTATTTCCATTTCTATCTGCTAAGTTCCTGAACGGCACATTGGGTCGCCATCTTGGATTTAAATAGTACTGGTTTCGAAGTACCCGCATGTGTTCCTTGTTGAAAAAGAAGTTCGGTTTTTGATTTCGCTGTTCGTTCTCCTCGTTTCCAAAGAGTTTGTATTCTTCGTGGAGGATTTTGTTTCTTGGGCCGTCATCTTCGAAGTAAGGCCTCTTTAGTCGCAGTCGCCGGGACTGTGGGCTGGATGGTGACTCGCATTTGATGGCCAGAGTTGCTGAGTTCTCCTTGTTCACGCTGTGGTTCTTCTGCCATTCTAGTACCTCGCAAAGGAGACCGATGTATCTGAAAGTAAAATTATTTATTAGTAGCCATAGCGGGTGTGAATCAAACAAAATATCATTCTAGACTGGAACTGACTACCAAGAAAAAGATATTCTCTTTTGTTTTTCGTGTTGTTACAAAGAAGTGTGGAACTTCGATCTCGAAACTTTTACATGACTCAGGTATGTCTGTTCCATGGGTTTTTCTTCTGGGCAAGAGTGCTACAGTTTTTACTGTATGAAACATCTCCTCTGAACAATCAAGGTGAGGTCCAAAAAGGCCCATTGTCATACGTCGTCATTGTATCATCCATCAGGATTCCAACTGACCTGATAGCCATCCTAAGTATCTCATTCTTGCTGAGCTTCTTATCAGGCGGGTGCGTGGGGACCAGCCTCCGCAGCTCTGCGAAGGCTCCGCTCACGTTCTGCTGGCGCCATCTCTCGCGGCAGTTGGTGAACAACTTGCGAGGCGGACGTAGCAGAGAGCAGGATAGAGGTGGCAGGTCCTCGGGAAGACTCTGAAAGACATTATGATTTTCTAGTTGAAACAAATAAACAAAAGGCGTGCTATACTTGTGAAACATTATATACATTTTCATCAAATTTATTATTAATTCAAATTATATTACACAATATACACAAACGAACGAGCAAACAGTATATCTCGCGCGGGGACCGAATGTCCCCAGTAGGTACCGGTACACTAGCAGCGTCTCTTCACTGAATTGTGATGGAAACGCGCTGATATACTTGTATTGTATTATATTCAAGCATCAATTCGTCCATACTCGACGCAGGTAACAACAACTGGCATCTCAAATTCAAAGTAATCAGGAAATCTAACTACCAGGTTTCTGTTGGAGATCGTGGTATCACTCGCATTGTTTCACAATAAAAAAAAACACAAATACCATGCCATTCTCCATCCATACTATCATCATACTAATTACTAACATCACGATAATGCGGATCTGCCTGCGTCGTGTAAGCAGAACAAACCGACCATCGAACCAACAAAGCTACCTACTCACTTTAATGTTATCTTCTTTTTCTTATCGAATGAGAGTGGCCAACTCTGGTGTCGAGAGTTTATCAAGCCGCCCTAAGCGCCTCTGACATGGCTTAACGACTGCCGTACCTACTAGTCAACAGCCGGGACCTATAATTTATTTTTTATGTTATGACAAATATGTAATAATATCTATAAATTATTGGGTAAAGTGTCTCCACCTACCGGCACAGTGGTACAAGTTTGTCGAGTATCCTCATCACTGTCAGGCAGACAGAGGTCGTCACTCAGCATTTCACTGTCTGGCTCCTCGTCGGAACACGACTCCGGTTCGGAAGCCATGGCGCGGACTGACAATAAGCAAATACAAATCAATCTAAATATAATAAGTATATAAAACTCAAAGGTGACTGACTGACTGATATAGTGATCTATCAAAGCACAGCCAAAGCCACTGGACGCATTGGTCTGAAATTTGGAATGGGTAGAGGTTATGACATTGGCATCCGCTAAGAAACGATTTTTGGAAATGCCACTTTTAAAGGGGTGAAATAGGGGATGCAAGTTTTACTTCTTAATGCGAGCGAAGCCGCGAGCGCCCACTAGTACAACATATATGTATACCAATACAAAATGAAATATAGTGAGTCCTCTGGCCTTGCATTGCTTTTAAACATCATCATAATCAGCCAGGTTTTCTATTTGAAACATATTTAATAGTAGCAAATGATTGTGGACTTCCCTCAATATACCAACAAATAAGTAAGATCTTATGAGGGTAGCCATCTCTGGTGTTAGAGTTTTTAAACCAACCGAGAGCCTCTGACATTGCATATCGGCTGTGAAACTATAACCAACAACTAGTACCTACAATTTAATGAGTCATCTGACCCACGGAAGCACCCATTCAGTATGTCATTGTTTTAAGTTATCCGGTTATTTTAATTTGCATAATGGTTTGTTTAATTACGAGAATAACAAAAGCGCTTTATATTTATAAAAGCTCTGTTATTGTAAGCTATCACCGGATATAATTATCGCAGGATGTGCTATAAATAAACTAGCAACTGGTCATTCTATTCGTAATTCACCGTTTTAATAAAAATGTATGTTTATTGTTATTTCATAATGTAATTAAATGTTGTCACCATTGATAGTTAAAACTAAACTCCACTATTCTCCGTCTTATTACAAAACGTGGTTTGAATATTAGTCCAGGACTAAGAAAATAAAAAGTCGGTTATTGTTGTTCAAACATCACATACGAGTACAAGTAATCAAATTCAACTTCAAATTGGAAAGTTGATTTTTCATTGGTAACATTGTGTCAATTTGACTAATATAGCAGAAGAAAACAAATTTTGAAGAACAAGAACGGACTGCATATTTTCAAAGTTCTGGCAAATAGCTAAACCACGATTTCTAATAAGATTGTGTTTAGCCGCAAACGAAGAATAAATAATTTTGATTGTTTATCATATGTAGTCTGTAGGACAAAAAAGGTAAATCTGTAAGGAGCTGAATTCCATTTATACAAATCGCCTTATTTATTATAAATCTTTACTATGTTATCTTTTGGCTATTGTTAGAATTCGTGTATAAATAATTTATTTATTTATAAATAAGTATTTATAACAACTTATTGTTACTAACCGTTCCTTCCACCCAAGTCAGTTATAGTCGGCATAAAAACAATTATAAGCGCAAAATACACTGCACTGTTCACTCGACAGCAATCAGAACAACACTGAGGAAAAATTGTGCAATTATTTCAATTTCGAAGAGGGTTGAGACATAACGCGTGATTGGCTAACAGAGACGTGGTTTCAACCAATAAGAGGATAGAGGGTGGAGTGGAAAAGATTTTCTCTCTATTTTCCAGTGTGTGTGTGTGTAGTTGTATTCGCATTATATTCACACATTATTCTGATTCAGTGACATTTAATCTTGTTATTTTTTTGAATTGTAAGCAGTTGGAGCTGTCTTTCTTGTATCCTAAACGTTATATCATGAAAATTGACGATTACTATCTAAAAGTAAACAACTTGTATTTATTGATTACAGCTGCAAAGGAGGAATGAAGCTTGCCTATTTAAAAAGGTTTTTTATTGTGTATCTGAAAAAAGAAAACCATTTCCATTTTTCGTTTCAGAATAAATACAGATTACTTACGAACAATCACCATCTGGCGAATAAAGACAACAGCAAACCTATTTAAATTACACAAGTATTGACCTACACCAAAAAACATTTTCTTCTGGTACGTAGATGTAGAAAATGGTACCTATGTACATGTAGAAAATGGTTACAGATTGTTATGCTTAGTATTTTATTTTAGGATAATAAGGTGTAACTTTCAGCAAGAGAAAGCCTGCAGCCGCGGCAAGGATACTATAGCCCTGTAACACAGGATCCTTTGTGATACCTATACCTAGTAGAGGGCTTAGTACCTACTCCTACCAACGTAGTGCATTTTATCATTGTTATCTAATGTTTTATACCTACACAATGTACGAAACACGTAACTTAAAACAATGAACGATTTATTTCAAAGAAATATTAAATACGTACTGACTTAATAAAAAAATAATAATAAATAGGTAAGTCCGGCCATACTAAATACAAATCTTTGTAATAATGTCATACTGATGCACTAAAACAGTGTCATTGTCTCCAACAACAATGCTTAGGAAGGAGCCAAAAATATCAGATGATCCAAAAAAAGTTCATTCACGCTTAGATTATTTTTTTTTAAACAGAAAAAAATACTGGATATTCTAGATTAAATTATAACTTGGATCATCCTGATCTATTATATTTTTTTGAACAAGACTGTATGGATTGTAATATTTATTTTCGTAGTCGTCTAACAGTAGTGCCTACTCTAAAAATCACGAAAGTACGAAAACATTATTCATTCGAGTTATGTTTACAAATAAAGAGGTCATTGCTCCACGATCACGTTTTTTTACCATGGCCATGATACGGAAACGTGCATCGACATCCAATACCTAATTAACTAATATCCAATGTAATAAACAGCCTTGAAATGGAACTATTTACATAGCCACCTCTTTAGTGAATAATAAGAAATATGACATTTAGAACCTCTTTCGTTAAACCTTATCACACCCCACTAAGGACTAGTTTCCTTGTTACAGTAAATTCTTCTTGATAAAAAGATGTTTGAACGAGCTACCTATTAAAATGCGATAACATTCCGATAAATGCGTATTAAAATCAGTCGCGTTCTAGCGTTCAAGGCAAAGTCACGCATCGTGCCGCTGCTATTTATAATAACTCCGTTGCAATAAATACTCTTTGATTGGACGCCGGGTCCTTTCCCGCCAATTTTCTTTTTCACCCGCGAATTTTTGTCGATCGAAATTTAAAAAACAGTGAAACAGAAAAATAAACTATGTTAAACAAATGACAACCCATGCTGACTTTTGGACGCTAAATAAGTTAAGATTTTATAATACTTTTGTTAAAAAATCTATTGTTTTGGTATTGTCAGCGACATTTTCCGCTAAATCGCCCGTTGTATGTTAATTTGTGCGCGGCTAAACGTGTTTTTATTACGAGCGTTTAATTATAGACTCCACATTGTGCCGCGATAATAATACGACTAGAATTCGTGAGTATTGACTGCCATTAAATTCGCAGTTTTGTGTGTCAAACATAAACATTTGTGCTACTTTGACAGTTGAAGTTGTTCCGTTTGTTTTGTTTGCTGGTAAGTTGAATTATTCATTTTAATGAAACTAGAGGAATATTTGCTTGAAGTTCGGCACATAAACTAAGATTTATTTAAAAAATAGTTTGATATGATGGCAGGATCACTGGTTCTACATAGAAATAAAACACATGGGAAAAGCTCATAACTAATAAAAATCTATGTTCCAAAGTCGTGATGCTGCTGTTCTTTTGTTTTATCCGAAATTCTTTCGTATTTTCCAATTTTTTAACAAAATATGTTTGTAGCATTGGAAAAAATCTAATCTATACCAATATTATAAAGCTGAAGAGTTTGTTTGTTTGTTTGAACGCGCCAATCTCAGGAACTACTAGTGCGAATTGAAAAATTCTTTTTTTGTTTAATAGACCATTTATCGAGGAAGGCTTTAGGCTATATAATATCACGCTGCAACTAATAGGAGCGAAGAAACAATCGAAAATCTGGAAAAAACGGGGCAAATTATTCATCTTTGAGGGCAGCTTTGAGGGCTCCGTTGCGTGCGCTGCGAAAACGGTTCAAGTCGTGGGTAACAGCTATAATTTATAAAGCTAAAGAGGTTGTTTGCAAAAATAATGATGATGACCAAAATAACTATTCCACGCGGACGAAGTCGCAGGCACAGCTAGTATTGTAGAAATAGACGAAAAATCTTACAATTTCTCTTTCTGTTTTTTTTTTGTTTTAGCTATTTGCCAAATAGTATTGTAGACAATTGTAGCTAAATAAATGAAACAGCACAGCACCCGAAGTATTTGCACAATTGTTTTCAACACAATAACATACCAATATTACCATTCAAGTATTTATTTTCCGGGACCACTGGTTTTGATATTAGGTAGGTATAGGTATATAAGTATACATAACTACTACATGACTCTCTCCTGTGTCGTATTTCCTCATGACTGAGGGTTGTGATTCCCCTGCAGGGAGTTCTCTTGGGCGTACCTATACAATAGCGTGGTGGGCGCCCAAGTCCTTCCACGAAAGACACATGTCCTCAGATATTGTGGTTCGCAAAGTAGTCGGCTACCTAACAATATTTTCTTACATCGTTAAGCGAGTGCAAAGCTACATAGGCTTCTATTCTTGAAAATCTACTATGATACAAATATGTAATACTATCCATATGTTTGATTGTATGTTCGTTTCATTTCCATGTAATTAGGTACAATGTTAAATGTAATTATCACAATTAACACAACTATTACTGATAAATTAAGTACATAACTCGTTAGTAAAGTAGAACGGTTAATTTGTGTTTACTATGTAATCTAACAATAACACCATTAGATGATTAACTAACCAAAAACTGGCATTCCCTTTTTGGGCGACTCCGTGTGTCGGTTGAAACTTTAAATTATAGGTTCTTGTTGTTTGTCATAGTACGGCAGTTGTAAAGCAATGTCAGAGGCCCTTTAGGCGGCTTGATATACTCTCGAGACCTGAGTTGGCCACTCTGGTACAATGAAAAAGAATAAGAAGATGTGGTTGATTGAATGTAAGACATACTTAGCTAATCTTTCATGAATCAATTTATCCAACTGTAAAGCTGTAAACCCACCCATGCGTCGCGTGTTCGACCCAGTTTCATTACGCAGATAAGGTATCTAACATCAGGCAGTACCTTTGATTATCAAGTAAATTATCAAAGGGCTGTATCTATTGACACCATGTCCGATGAACTCTAGAATACCTACTCGACTAGGAGCTAAAAGGTAGAGATAAAATCATAACATACAGGTAGCGAAAGTGCGTACTTAGAAATTAAGTATGGTACGTAGGTATAAGCAAGTATAAGTAATCACTTTATTGACTAGTGAATGAATAAGGCTTCGCTCGCATTACTTAGGGAATTGCAATTCATATTAGTCTCGACATCTTAACTACTTCCTTCTTATACTACCACCATGCATATACCTAATCATAATGATCGATCTTTTCAGTGCGGCCAGAAAGAGGAACAAAAACGCATTGTTTTAATTCATTTGGTTATTTTGATAGACGGATCATCGTAAATTTTGATATGTTGATTTGTTACGTACTATTGGATAATTGACACAAAATACATTTACCTACTTACTTTTACGACGCCACTGTGGTATCACAGAAACAGGGCACTTCCTCGGTTTTGAAATAGAAAACTCTATTTTACTTCATTTTGGATATAAATAATTAGTAAACATTAACTATTACTTACAAAAAAATAATGTAAATATCCCCTACGTTACATGTCTTATGTTATGAAAGGTTAGGAAACGTCACCTATCACATGCCTGGATGTGGCATGGACAATAATCAGTTCAAACTATCACTTATTCTGTGTCAGGTCCTCGACATTTAACACAGATTAGCTCTCACTGAGTAATCACTATCACTAGACACGCCTGTGTTCATAGCATGGTGCTAATCACTGGAAATGTGTACATATGAGTGGTTTAATGTGCTATTGATGACATATGATATTATGTCTGATGGGTTTGCTTTCATACATCATACATCATTATAGTTGAATAAAAAAAAATACTTTCTAGTTATAGCATCCTCCTTCTCAAGCTTTATTCCTCAATACTGAGGGTCGTGACTATCCCTCAGATATGATGAATTGTAGAAGTTCTCATGGCAAGTCTATCGTAGTTAACGTCCATATAATTTCGAAGAATTTTTATTTTATTTTATTGGAAGCATAGATCTTGATTCATTGGAAACGTTCACAGCTCAGCCTATTTTGAGGACTATGCTATTCCATTTCATGTTGAGAGAATTATAGTAACTTTTTAAAGACAATCGTTTCTTATTTCTCTTCAATTCGCCGATCTATATCAATGCCTTTTGGTCACTCATATCTCTTTTGTGTCCTAAATGGATCTCACAGACTCAACCAATTGAAAAACACTTAAACGTACATGCTAGCACCCCCGTGCTATCAGGCTAGAGTGCTAATAACTCCTACGATTAAAGTACTCATCTATTCTGCACGATAGTGTAATCACGCCATATAATATAGATACCTTATTACCCATCATCTAAATATACATTACCTATTACGTAGTTGGACCTATTAAATAGATATAATATGTACATATATTGCGTAAGTCTGATATATTGCGTAAATCTGGTATATAAAGGCAGACGATATATACATAATATGTGCAATTGTATAATTAACTAAATACTATCCTAGAATTATAATATTTAATAAATTATGTTTAGTAAGAATAACAAATAGATTCAAAAAGAACGGCAATAGGTAATGACAAATCAAAGTTAAATATTTATTTATTTATTTGTTATGGCACATAAACAGAATATGTTCTTAAATAAACTTAATATACATTTTAAGCTGGTTTCAACAGAACAAATTCCAAAGCATGTGTACACAGCTTGATCTAAACGTGAAGATTAATAATTTTACAAATATATGAGCTAGAGAGAGAATATAGCTACTTATAATAACAATAATGATAAACAAAGAGAAGTAGTTACATATAAAATTTTCTCTAACAATTAAGTGTTTATTTAAAGTTTTGCTTTAAAATAGCGAGAACATTTCGCTTGAATGAGCGATGACTCTAAACCTTGGGGAGGTACAACTAGAGAAGTACCCGTTCCCTTAACATACATAGATAGATATACAGTAGACTACAAAAACCTCTTTGCCAACTGTTTTTCAAAGTCTTCCATCCCCTGCCACTACTTTAGTCTAACCTAATCTAGTCTTCCACTTTGACATGTGTGTGTGTCGAGGCCATGCCACCTCGTGTGACTAATGAATAGAGATAAGTTATACATACGTACCATAATATATTGTAACTATATTTTGTACAATTATAATTGTTACAGATGCCGCGTGGAGTGACGGAGTGTACGTACTTGTGATAAACAACGCACACAGTCTGATGTGAACCGCAATCATGGATCCACAGGAATTGGTGCCTTTAGAGGGTAAGCCTCATGTCCTTTCGGCAACAAACAATTTTTTTTAATTAATGTGGATCCAGCTGTTTTCCATAGAATGGCAGTCATTAAGCCATGTCAGAGGCCTAAAGGCCTTAGAGCGGCTTGATAAACTCTCGACACCAAAGATGTCCACTCTCATTCAATAAAAAGAAGACTAAAATTAAACTGAAATAATGCAGTATTAACCAGTTACAAAGATCTCTCCATCTGTAGAGTTGTCTGGCGCTTCTTGATCGTTAAGTGAATGCCAGCTCTATGTTATGCTAGATCAGACAGAGCACGGTTATAAGTTCTAGTCCAAATATACTATCAATTGACAATAATGGTTTATAAAGTAACTATGATAATCTTTAGTTAAGTTAACTATAACTTTACCATATTACGTGTTTCTTTCTAGCCGGCTTAGCCCGCCCCTCCCGACTGCCTCCAAACCTACAGAAGAGGCATTGCAGTCTGTCAGCGCGCTCCTGCTACCGCACGCCGCTGCGCCTGTGCCGCATGCTAGCACTACTCATCGTGCTGCCCACCATGTTCATCACCATACCGCTCTATATGAGGTACGTGTATAACATCTTGGCTTCAACAGAAGTTGCCTACTGCAGTGTTTTATACAGTGACGTTCTCGCCCGTCGAAAGAGAGTGCATATCAAAACGGCTTCGGCGAAGGCGTATGCCTTATGACATATCGTCGCTTAAATTGGGTCTGGGCAAGTAAAATATCTAATGTTTTTGGGGCAGAGAGACCCTAAATGTATAAGAGAACATTAGCGTCCTCTAGCCACGACTCAGTGCGGCGACCCTTTTGCAAATTTACGGGCGCCATGCATCTGAACTATACCTACCCTTATTTGATCTACTGTTTTATTGTGTACAACCCAACGATTATTTTTGTTTCTGTAAATTTTGCTTGTATACTTTTTTAGCAAAAAATCACCACCTAATCTCCAATATATTAAAAGTTGTTGTTGATTGACAAATAGTTGCAAAATTCAGTGCGCGATTTATTATCCTCGTGCCCACAAAAATATATACAACTTTGATGTTATTACGGATCAAGTTTGATATTCTTTATTTACGTTGTTAGGTTCTATAAATACATTGAAGACCAAGGACATGGTATATATTATTCGAAATTGAATACATGTTTTTGAGTTTTTTATTTAAGCAAACGTACATTATTTTTTATTTCGAATTAAGGCATTAGATGAGAATAACTTCACCATATAATAAATTTAATAATTATTTTATCAATCTCTATTGATATAATCCACATACCTACTTTACATTACAACTGGAGTTCTACTTGACCCTCAAATCATTGTTTAGGCGACAATGCGGGCAATAAAATAAATTATCCTTTAAGAACTAGATATTGGATTTAATTAGGTTTTATCTATAAATATTTTCACATAGTGTTTTGTAATATAAACCTTGTATAACATCTGTCAAGTACTTGAGCCAAGTACAAATCTCTATTGTAATGATTGTAACATCATCATTATCATCAGCATAAATAAAGCTTGCAGGGCATGTTTAAGACTCCTTACTCATGCTCCATTCCATATCTCTATTCGTACAACGTGGGGGGCGCCCAAATCCTTCCACGGAAGACAAATGTCGTCGGATTTTGTGGTCCTAAACACATTGGTTCCCTCGCGGTGTTTTCCTTACGAATCAAGTGCAAAACTTTAAAAAAAGTCATTGGTGCAGGGCCGGATTCGAACCAGTGCGCGTTAGAATGGACTTTTTACTGACTTTTAAATCTCATTGACGTGTTTTGTCTCCAGATACCGCGTGTTCCTGGGCCAGATGTACCCGATGAGTATGACGGACATGCGCCTCATTGACAGTAAGATATCGCCCACGTGGTGCCAGGTAGGTGTGTATTACACTTGCCTTACTTACACTACTGTTAAGAAAATATGTATAGGGTTAATGGTCAACTTACGATACAATAGCATTTAGTAGTAAGCATCAAATGCTTCATCAGTAGACCCCAAACTTGGCTTTAGCCTGTATCTTGGTGACCCATTACATAAGAACGTGTTCTTCTTACTTAAATCTTAAATAAAGCATTATTTGGCTTTAGTAACTACTAGCGACGCCCCACAGCTATACCTGCATTAATTTGGAATAAAGGTAGACAAACTGTTAATCCAGGGTCTAATCTACCCACACAACAAGTTTCATTCAAATCGGGTCAGCCATTTGATCCAGTAGAAGTATTCTCTGTATGGAAATTTGCGTTACTTGTAGGTATGTTTTATAATACAACTTCGTCGTTGTATTCTATGTTATTATATGTAGTTACATATTATTATATGTTTAGCTATATATTTCGTGGACTACTTTGCTTATGCTATTCCAATAGTGATAGATAAATATTATCAGACGTTCCTTTGCTAATACTAAAAGATTTTGTTGTAAAGACTATGATTTTACTCTGATCTACTACCATGTTGATTGATTGATTGATTAATACTTTATTGGACACTCACATAAAAAACCATAATACAAAACGGAAAAAAATTAAATCTAACGCCGCAAATGGCGGCCTCATCGCTGAAAACCGTCACGAAAACGTCGGTTGTATCTATGTTGGTACTATATGAATTACCTATTTAATGCATAAAGTAGGTGCAAGTTATAATGATTAATTGTATGCATGTGAATTAGAACACGCCTTCCTACGAGTAATTAAAATATCAGAGGAAGTTTAAATCCAAAAATAAACACTAACACTAGAACATAAGAAATCACAAAATAAATAACATGAAAACAAACACCTAATAAGCATAAATAAATATTTGGTGCCACGTGTCGTATCAAGGATTACCAAAATTATATCTAATAATAAAACTTGTTATAAACATACGTAATTAAACTCGGAATAGGTATACATATAATTATGTTTAAAATGTATACATACAGGGTTAATATAATAAACTACGACGCTATATAATAAACTGCCGGACTCTATCATTGATGCTCCTATAGCTTCGGTAGCTTCAGATCGAGACTACAGCGTTGGCTTATCGAGCCGGCACTCGTTTTATACTATTGATGAATTTATGTAACTTAAATTGAAACCAGTACATTAGTACTTACATCTTTGTACTAGGATAATTATTATTTATTTTGACATCTAATATTAAATTGTTAATATTTTATAATTTTTGTATTGACGTGTAAATGATTTACGAAATAAAATTATTATGATTATGATTATGATTAATTATATATTAATAAGTACGTAGGTACCTATGTGATAATCCAAGGTCTAAACTACCGCCGTACCAAATATGATTCAACCACATCGGTTCAATGGTTGTAGCGTGAATAAGTAACATACATACACACACACACAAACGTTCGTCTTTATAATATTAGTAGGAAATGATATTTAAAAAAATCGTATGAAGTAGCTATGAACAGCGTATAATGACTTACCTACATATGATAAGCGTTATGTATATTTATTGTTTTATCACCGACTGGGGCTTATTTGCTCGCACTCAGACAAAGATAAATACTTCAAGATAATGGTTATCGTACAACGTCTTTCTAAAATATTATGCCTATAATATAGCATATCTTCGAAATTATCATCAGTTGATAGGCCTTATGTACTTTGAAATAAGAACTATTTTGCTTAGTTATCATAGTATAGGTGGAGATGTCTTAAAATAATAAAACTTTTATTGAGGTTGTCAAGAACAAGGTCTAAAAATGCATCGCACTTGTTTTTGGTATGTATTGCTCCAAATTTCTGGAGACTTCGTAAAATTCATCATCACAAATTTAAAGGCAAGGCCCTTCCTTGTCTGTGGAGTATGCGCCATCTTTCCCGATCTTCTACCAATTCCTTGCCCTCCTTATTTTTTTTTTTTTATTTATTGTATTTGAACTTAAAATAATAATATAGCTAAACTAACGGACGTACATTTCGAGGAGTCTCGTCTTGGACGCCGTGACGAGCGGTCGCTTTCGGGAACGGTCAATAGAGCCTCGTCAATACAATTGATCCAGTAAACAATAGGCACAACATCTGCCAGCGGCTAGCGCAATGGCTGCGAGCAAAGCTTGACGGTTTCTAGCTTAGGTAAATTTCCTGGCCCCGCGAAAAGTGACTATAATCAAGTGCCGTGCAACGCGTGTTTATAATCTTTACATGTATCAGTGAGTGACAACCAGTGTACGTGACCCGCCACCAGAGGCCACCGGTAACAGCGGTATCAGCGCCCAGCGCGGGGAAACCCACTCCAACAAAAGGAAAACTCGGTGAGCTTGTTCCATATTAGCCACACGTGGTCTAAACCCCTTTTCTTCGGTCTCTCCTTCCTCAATATCCTAAGATATTGTCTAGACGTCTGCCACGAGGGACAAGTCTGTTTTCAAGCAGCCCATACCAGCAACCAACACCGTACGGTCACATCGGTTACTTATACCTAGATCAAACCTACGCGTAACTAGCTTATCCGATTTCAAAATACATATTTACACAAACTGCAGTAAAAACCTGCTAAATTTACAAGGGTAGACTAGATTACACGATCTCATACCACGGACGTAATTACTCGTAACGTATGCGAAAACACAGACAATCTACTTTCCCAAGGCAAACACAAAAGCCTAAATACGAGTAAAAACTACACACATCTGCAGGCCCGTTTGGACAATAACTTAAGATTTTAAAAAGGCGCGTGAAATATTACTCTATCCATTCCCAAAACAAATACCGACCCATAAAACTAAGCAATAAATAGACCATTAACAATACAACCAAAAAAAAAACCCTTCTTAAAATCATCTGCTAATTTCCGCCACAGCTTTGCAGCTGTGTGTTTTAGGGTTTTTTTTTTTTTTTTTTTAGGATGACCCACCCGATGTCACCCCCTGGGTCATCCTTTGTTAAACATAGCTCAAAATTTACTTCTAATTGTAGTCATTTTTTCTACGTACAATAAAGCCCAGACGTTTGTTTTATACACATAACACACTAGTACATAAAGCGTAATTAATAGACTTATTCCAAATGACTCGTACTTAGAGTTGCTAGACGAGACCCAAGTACTCACTCGAGTGCTACTTACTCCCCTTTTCCGTTAAAGGCAAAAGGGAACTAGTATAGTGCATGATACACCAGTTAACTAATAAGTAATACATAGTATATAAGCTTCCTTCACAGCCCCAAGCACGCGCATACCTGAAAGATATCACGAGCTAGCCACGACAACCCGTCCTCTGCGATACCGCCACGGTAAGGCACAAAGCCGATATGAAAATAGGGACCCTATCGTAAAAATACCAGGAGACGGCAACTGCTTGTATCGCGCTTATAGCCCACCAAATTAACGACTTGTATGGCCTAACCTTTGACCACCAACACATTCGACGAGACCTCGCACGCCACGTTGAGGAAAACCAAAACGATCCACAAATGTACCTAGCGAACAGAAGTAATCTAGATAGCTCAGCACAAAGCAAACAAATCAGGAACTACATTCTATCACAATACCAAGATGGCACATGGGGCGGCACAGACATACTTATAGCGGCAGCGGAATATTATAGTATTAACGTCAAAATCTCTCAAAAAAAAAAATACCCCGCTACAAGAAACAGTATGTTTCTCTCCTAAGGCACCAAACGACACCGCAGGTAGCATAGGTCTAATAATTACGGGGAACCACTTTGATTGCTATGAAAATCACCTAGGAGTAATAAGTACAAGCACCACGCAAAATGACCTAAGTCTAACTCTTGAAACTAGCACCCCAGAGGAGAATACCAGATGAGTCCGGATACAAACTTGCCCGCCCCAGGTCACACCAAACAACAAAAACAGGTAGTAAATGAAAACATAAACATTGCCACATGGAATGTTAGAGGCGCCGCAACGTTGACTAAAAAACGAGAGATTGACGAGTTTCTAGACGGAAAATCTATCCATATTGCCTGCCTACAGGAAACTCACTTAAAATCCGGGACCTAAGAATCTAGTCACTATACATGGCACCTAAGCGGAAACAACAACAGAAGAGGCCAAGCTATTCTCATAAGAAAAAGCAGCGGCCTAAGGCTGAACTGGACTAAAGCAAACACAAACAATATGGTTGCTTCAATAGATACAAGCAGTGGAGCCTCTCTATTCATTACTACAACGCACAGGTCCAATTTGACGTCATCTGCAGCAAACGACGCGACTCGGCTACTACAACTGACCAAGAATAAACCAAGAAACTCAATAACAATCATACGAGGTGACCTCAACGCCCACATAGGACTCACAGATACACATGAACTTCGCGATAAAAATCAAAGAGGCAAAAATCTCCCACACCAAACAAGTAACGAAACGGGAAAATCTCCGATTGGACAAATCATTCGGCCGGCGCAGCTGTAAACTGACTTGGACGTCGGGAAACAAAACATCGCAAATATACCATATAATGACAGATGCCAAAAACAACCAGATTTTTAATTACATCAAAGGTGAAAAAACAATCCTATCTGACCATAGAATCATATGGGGAAACCTGAAGCCCCTCACCACAGAATAAATAATACAACAGAAACCTATCTCCCTGTTCCGAACACGCAGCGAGCGGAGGGCACAGTAAAGTACGATCGACAGTCGTGGATCAAACGGCACATCACTCCCCAAAGTATGAGAAATTTGTTTGTATTGTATCAATAGGTAACTATATCTAGCTACTTTAATAAGCAATTTATAGTTGAATTCGAGAAAAACAGGATTAATTTAGTAAACATTTTAGGAAAAAAAAAAAATTGTAAATACATACTTTGTTATAATAACACATAAAAAATAATTACTGATAAAGTATTAATTTATCGAAATATAATTCACTGAGAATTAAGTATAAACACTAAAATAATACAATTTTATTATTGTACTAAATCTACATTCCTAATGGCAACCATGATAACTTTGAGAGACTCGAACTGTATGCAGTGAAATATGAACCGTAAATCGAAACGTTAAATATCAATTTGGCTTGCGCGTAGGTTACGAACGTACGCTGCGAACGTATTTTGATAGCGTGGCGCGTTTTTGTTCAAAGTTAGGTCGCCCTGCCCTCACGTTAAATTCCAATAGGGACTCTACGAGACCTCCAATAAGACTAACCAGGGCCAACGTTGCGAACGAGTTTGACTACAAAACCCTAAACTACGAGATGCTTCAAAGTAACACCACGCGAAAAAAAAAAAAAAAATAAAAAAAAAATAAAAAATAAAAAAAAAAAAAACCAAGAAACTTCATTAGAGGAAACCAAAAAGAGCAGGAACGGCGAAAACCGAAAAGAGCCGCTATCGTGGGAAGTGATAACAAACGTCATGAAGATGGCGGCCAATAAGACTATCAAACATGAAAGAAGGTACTCTAAGGCTAGAGAAGAGGCAATTACAAACCTACAGAAGGCGAAGTTCTATTAGAAGCATCACCCTCAAGATATAGAGGCTAGAAATACACTTAAAGAGTGCCGGCGCCGTTTGCAAGAGATCGAAGCAACGGAAGATCTTAAAGTTGGTAGACCTAACTATACGTGGAAGGATTCTTTATCTCATGAAACGGACCCCAGGAAAACATCTGACTGGCAGGACATGGCGAAAAACAAAGGAGACTTTATAAGAGCTGCCAGGGAGATCTATAAGATGGCAGAAACCGACAGCGAATCTGATGAGGAAACAGAACGACATACCAACAGGCAGGCACCAACCATACCCCAGGAAAGGCCGTCAGATGACACAAGAACAATCCCTTAGCGACATAGGATCTATTCGACCCACATTAAAGATCCACCTACTACACCCGACGCGGTTATGATTACTCACAATAGAACCAACATTACACAGCGAACATATTAAGATAGTGCTTGCAAAGCCAAACACTAACAAACCCCAAGATGGGTCAACTCAATAATCAACGAACACCATTTTTTACTAACGCTTATCCCTATCCTTAATAACAACCTTCTCCAAATCGGCGTCTGGCTGCATAGCCGGTCGACTACCATCCCGGAGCGTTAGCACAAAACCACGCTCCACAACCTCGTGCCCCCCGGTATGCCGGTTTGACCGGAGCAGGCTTGTCCTGGCTGGGTGCGGTACCTATGTTCATGTTCATGTTCATGTAAACTAACGGACGTACATTTCCTTTTCTTATCATCATGACGCCCGCCTTCTCCTTTACTTGGTCCATAAATGACCTCGGTCTTCCTCTTCCTCTTCAATGTCATTTTTCAGATATTTGTCATGTCGCATAAGGTAAAATTAGGAAAGTAAATACATTGAATTTCATACCTGCTCTTAGAACTTATTACAAAAAAAATCTGTAAGTCTAATATTTTTACACGGATAATAGATTTGTTTTGTTTATTAATTTACATGTTCCAAAATATTATTATCAGTTCTATAAAATACGAATATATTTACTTATAACATTATGATTATAGTAAAACAAGGGAATACATAAACATAATACTTCAAACGACTACAAAAAAGGACTTAGAAGGTCTAAACTGCCATGCCACTGCCACAGGACAATGCACGTACACCATTCTGGTCGCATTCTCTATTGAATTGTGTTTTCTGTACCCCTATATTAATTTAATTATCAGCTTGATACTTTAAAATACTAACAATCAATTGCCACCCACACATCTACTCCCTTCTTATCCACAGCGCCAAGTGGTCAGCTCCAACGCCACGTTCAACGCGTTCGTGGTCCCTGGACCTCCAGAGATGAGCCAGGAGCTGGTGCCGGTGTCCATGACCAGGGAGCTGGAGCTGGAGGACGACATGAAGGAGTACTGGGGCTTCTACCTGCTGAAGGGGTCTAGTGTTACTGTCTCTGCATGCGTCAGGTAGGATGGGAGCTATAAGAAACTTTATAAGATTTGGATTAACTAATAAATTTTCACAAGTTATAATTTTTGTTCAAAAAAAATCTATTATTTTGGAAATCAAAATCTGCGTACAAATGAGTCTGACTACAGATTTAATTCATCCACCAGATATGTATAAGTCACACTTCGCTTTTGTTACACCCATGTTGTTGGGTTAGAAATATTTTTCAAACGAGACAACCGAAAGCTAATTTTCATACCGAATTTGATCCAAATGATGAGGAGTGACGTCGACGGACGACAATATCGTAGTACGCATATTTTTGTGCTCCGTCAATTTAATTCTATAACTTTGTTTACATACCTGGATCAGTTAGTGCACGTAAACTAGAACGTTGTTGACATGGTGTGGCATTGTTTTGTCGATAAATAGTGCTATTTTAGTGCATATAAAACTTTAAATTCGTGACCAAAATACGTAGTGTTTATCAGTAATTTTTTTTCACTACCAAAGCAAGAAGAGGGTAGATATCATTCGCATTTCTACATAAACATTCCTCGTATCACTGAACTTAGTGCGCCATTAATTACAATCGATAAAATGAGTGTTAAGTGCAGAGCCTGCTGTCGCCGCTTCACCAGCAGTGTAGATAACGCAAAATGTACAAAATGTGCCTCTGTTTATCACCGAGCCTGTGTCAACATATCCAAGGATGCTAAAATTTCAACGTCATGGCAGTGCCCCGAGTGCAAGGTGCACACTCCGCGAAAGGACAACACAGAGGAACCAGTGCGAGGGGACGGGGCGGGCTTTATCCATTCACCTGGAGCCCCCGATGTGTCGGCGGAGATAAGAGAAGTGTTGCGGGAGGTCCGTCTGCACCGAGCAGAAACACAAACATTACGTGCTAAATTCGCTGCGTTTGGTAGCCGCTTGGAGGCAGTAGAATCCAGGTTGTCGATTTTGGAGGCTAAGCCGACTCCAGAGCAGTGTGATAATACAATCATAGATCAGCTGCGCGACACAGTCGATAATCTAAAATTGGAGCTGAATGATAGCGATCAGGTGTCATATGCAAATGACCTCGAGATATCGGGTGTACCGGAGGAGCAGGGTAAGAACGTGGGTCGGCTCGTCAAATTGATTGCTTCTAAGTTGAGTGTGTCGTTAGCGGAACATGAAATTATTTCTGTGGAAAGAGCTGGTTTTAAACGCGCGCCATCTATCACCGCCGCCACGAACGAGAAGGAAGCATCAGCGGCGGCAATGCGCCCGCGCCCGCGACCTTTGATACTGAGTATCCCGCCAGCAGGTTCGCGACTCGCTTCTTCAAGCTGCGCGCGTTCGCCGCGGCCTGACTACGGATGGCATGGGCCTCGCCGCGCCGCCTGTCAAGTTCCACGTAAACTTTTACACGAGCGCTTGTCGAGA
This sequence comes from Macaria notata, assembly GCA_927399415.1. NCBI lineage: Eukaryota > Metazoa > Arthropoda > Insecta > Lepidoptera > Geometridae > Macaria > Macaria notata. Next base: position 1,318,133 of record OV656742.1, read on the forward strand.
TACAACAAAAATATTTTTTTCAAAGCGCGCGAAGCGGCTCCATCTCAAGGATACAAATACGTCTGGACCCGACGAGGACTTATTTTCGTTCGCCGGGACACTGGGACTCCTGCTCTGCGCGTGCGATCGTAGCTAGATCTTATAGAGATATTTGGTGCGGAGGCTCGTCGCAGCATCACTACATAAAATGTTACTTACGTCGTCCCGTGAGCGCACATATGTCATTAGTTTTTTAGTCTATTTGGTGAAAATATATGCGTGTAATATACCTACTATTATATATTTTTTATATTACATATTTAGAGTGTATTTTTGTTGCCTAATATTATTTGCACTTAATATTTAGTGTTTCTTTGGAGGCCTTTTTACAATTTGTTAATTAATATTTGGTTAAGTTAAATATGTTAGTTTTTACTGAATAACATTACAATATGCTTGTACTCTGGCGAGAGTGTTGTCATGTTGGCTACCTATCCTGCACATAATAGTTGTATTATGTATTTTGTGTTTATGTAATTAATGCACTTAATATATATGTAGTTAGTTACCTACTATAATCCATTGCCTGTTTGTGATATTTTTCTGTATTCTTTATATTGTATGTGTATTATTACTACTTCGCTCTATTATGTTTATGTTATTACGTGTATTATGATATATCTACGTGCGTGACGTCACCCGCCGGTCCCAACGGAAGATCAGCGCTGGATGCTTGCATCCAGCACATGCTGAGTTGGGGCCGGATTGTGACATGAAACTCCTTATTTGTACTCTTGTTTTTTATTGTGTGTCTATTTAATGTTTCATGTGACAATACATTTATTTTATTCTTATTCTATTCTTATTTAAATATAAGGTGTACACAAAATCTTCTTTATGGGCATTATTAACAAGGTTGATTCATATACTTGTTTGGAAATGATTACAAATAATCACGACCACATATGCCTCCGCCCTCTCCACATAACATCTTAACGAATATGCCACGTTGGATTCCTAGCTCGGTTGACGAAGCGGCCGATGGCGCCACGTCTGCGATTCAAATTCGTCAAAAAGTGTTTGAGTTACAGTTACTGCGAGCCCTTTCAATCATGTATATTTTTATTAACATTATGCTTGTTCCCCGCGCAGCTACCCCGGCGCGTCCCTGATCATGATAAAAGGCTACAAGCACCTCCAGGAGTGCGCGTACATCGGAGACGACTCCTCGGAGGAAGTCGACGAGCTGGTGGAAGCCTACAGCCTGGGGCTGATGTCCAACACCACCTTCATGGAGAAGATACAGGCTGTCAGGCTCAAGAAAGTGGATGGGAAGGCCAATGATCCGGGTGAGTTTTAATCATTGTGGCAGATTTAACCGAAAAACAAACACAATTAACTACACAATAAACCAACATAAAATGTACCACAACACAGTTCCAATTCAGCTTAATGCTGGTTGTGTGGAAGCAGCCAGCGCTGATCTTCCGATATAAATAATTGCGGATATTCGTATTATTATTATTTTTTACTTGGGATAGATAGGTTTGCGTTTGACTACAACCCGCCTGATGTTAAGCAAGATTTGATAATAACCTTGATTAGAGTTCCCAAAATAAAGTTATATTGATGAATCGATTTGATGAATTTGGTATGAAGAAAAATTCGTTCGTTTAATTAACTGATTTGATTTTGATTCGGGAGCAAGCCGCAGAACACAACATTTCATAATAGTACCTATTCATTATATTTCAGCTTTTGTGTTATACTTTATTACTACACACAAACACTGTGTATAATATATTCAATGAGAGAAATTGTGTTTACTTCTAAATATTAAAATCAACATTTTTTGAACATCTAAGTATTTACGCACACAATAATTGGTTGGGAGGTGCTAATAATTAAACCAATTAGTTACGCACAGCACAGCTGTGGCTCAGACTGACCAAGTCTTACAACACAGGCTTAGCCTAGTGTAGGACGCGGAATGCCTGCGCTACAGACAGCAATAATTCTACTTATTTTGCCTTGCAATGCAAGTACATCATCTTTTGCTTGGCACCTACCAGCCCATTAAAATGTATGTCTAAACCTAAGGAAGAGCCTACACTCCACAATACAGGTAAATTACATCCTAGTGTGGAGTGTACGGAACAAAGTAGTATAAGTACCTACATTTTTGCTAAATAAAGTTATCTTTATCTTAAAAAAAAACAGGATTTCTTAACATCCTGTCAAAGGTTGATGTCAGTTCTATTCTCACCTCGTGCAAAAAAAAGTTTACATAATGTTTAGAGTACAAGTATGTAAGTATTATCTAAGTAAATTCCTGAGCAAATCTTTATTTACGAGTTGACAGTTAACGTATCTCTAAGTCAGAACATAACAGAAATCTTGAACCTCTTTATTTATTTGTTCAATTACAAATCCGAGATGATTGTGACAGTGTATCATATTTATAACCGACTTATACAATAACAGTCATTACAGTTAGTTTGATTTCGGCTTCATTGCGTCATAGAGATCCTTTAAATCCGAGGACATTATTATGTCTTCCGTGGTAGGTATCTGGGCTCCCGTCATGATGTGGTTGCCCAATAGAAGTCCCCTAACGAATTAATTCTGCGGAGGAGTCACGACCCTAAGTCCTAAAGAAATACGACTCAATGAAAGAGAGATCCTTTGTCATGAGTCAAAGGCATTCTCAATACCTCTCATACGAACTTATTAATTTTTACTTGCTCTAAACAATACATTATGTGGGTATATTATAATATTTAATATTTTGATAGATAATTGGAAATGATGGTAGATGAATAAAATCAGTCTTTGCATGGCACTTGCTTGTTTCAATTATCGCTCCTCATTTAATTTAATTTACACATTAGATATGTAGTTGTCGTATGTCGTATAAGGAGGTCAAGGAATTGGCAGAAGATCGGGAAGGATGGCGCATACTCCACAGACAAGGGCCCGGCCCTTAAATTTATGATGATGATATGTAGTTGAGAGCAATCATAAAAGTGTAACTAATTATAGCCTATTCAAACAAAATGTTCATTGTAAATATTCTCACGAGAAGCTTTTAATTTGTATTATTTTCTTGCTGTCTGCGGTAGGTATCATTAACTTTATCATCTGTACAATAAAATGTAAGATAACTCAACTTATGTACGTTATCGTGTAACACAATAACATAATAAATATTGTGTTTGGTCTTCACTGACGCGATTATAAACACTTGAACTGCTTCTTTGAGTGGGATCTAGTCAATACCAAGAATTGAGACAAGGAGAAATTCAAACTATAATCTTTTATATCTGTGGGGTACACCATTATTGGTATGAACACTGCATTGATGAGTGAAATGTTCCGATCACTTGACGAAAGTTATTATTATACAGTGGACAATGTATCAGAGTCTTACAAATAAAACTCTGAAAAACATTTGACAAAATAAAACCAAAACAATTTCTAAACATTTATTACCGCTTCAATTTTTGAAGTAGGACAAATAATACTTATGTCGTATAAGGAGATCAAGGAATTGGCAGAAGATCGGGAAAGATGGCACCTCCACAGAAAAGGGCCTCATTTTTAAATTTATGATGATGGTGATGAGAGACAGACAAATGAAAAGCTTTAGTAATATGTGTAGCTGACATGAAAGAGCGTAGTGAATTAATTATGTGGTAAATAGGTGTTAATTTATTAATAGGTGAAATGTATCTATAGCAGTAATTGTAAATGCTTTATTCTGATTCCAGGTACAATGCGGCGCCACAAGGCCGGTGTGAGCTTTCTGGATCCGAACGCGATGTACAACCTCACCTCCTCGGAGGACTTCCCCACTAACACCGACATCACTGACCACGACCCTAAGGTCTGTAAAATCAACTAGGCGATAGAATAATGTTCATTTATATTCTAGTTTCATAACAAAGGCCACTTATTATAATACTAGCATATAAAGCCACTACTCCATTACTGTATGAACAAACAAAGAGTAAATAACAAATAGACCAACAAACACACAATCACTGTAATACCTATTGACTAATACAGAAGTTAAGTTACATTTTGCTTTACGTTACGTTAGATATGGACATAGGTCTGTCTAAATATAAAACATTTGATATAGCGACGTCTGAGCCGTTTTTTAGGTTTTACATCAATGTTATTCTGGCAGAAATAAGACATATCTATGACAAATCACTGATAGCGTTTGATTATAAAACTGATGGACACTATGACACAAAAGTGATACAAAAGTAAATACAGAAAGTTGATAAAAGATTTTATCAGAGGCTTAGGTCTCGTGAACTAGAAACTGAAAATAAAACTAAATAAATAAGGATACAATTTGCGTCTGGGACTAATTACTTTTTTTAAACTCAATTGCATTGTCCAATCTGGTAATGAGATTTCTATAGGGTCAGGGTGGGAACAGAGACTCGGATTTTTTCAGATGCTGAAATTATGATGAAAAAGTTAAAGCTACGATCTGAAATTCACACAAAACATACTTTGGTTATTATTATTTCTCCCCACATCATCACTTTTCTAATAAGGCAAATATAAAAGCTGTCAGATTATGTTTTTTGAAAATTGGGAAATGAGCCACTGTGTACTGGTCTACAGTGACTCGACCCTGTAGTACACAGTGACTCTAATAGTACACAGTGACTCGGCAAATATATTATTCAATTAAAACTATGATTTATAATCAGTTTAATGTATTTATTTAATCCGATAATCTTCTCTTTAGACTAGTATTTATTAACGTCAGTCATATATACCTCCTGGCAGTCACTCATAAAACTTATGATATAAAATCAATTAAGATCAACTTTAACACTTGAGATACATTTTTTGATAGTATAGTTTCTTTGTTTTTCAAGATCTACAATTTTAAAATTGTTTAATTTTTACTCCTATTCTAAGCAAGTAATATAATTGACGACGTCAAGGCATTTAGAAGGGAAAAAAATATTAAAATTAACAAATAAAAATACAATAATTTGTACAATCCAAAAATCCAAAAAATTAAAAAAATATTAAAAATCTATAAAGATGAGAAGCAAACATTTGAATTAGCTGGCTAATTGATGTTTAAATTAGTAATACGTACGTTTATAATACGTTTATAAGCATTTTATAGTATCAATCACTCAAAGGTACACAATGACTCATGAGTCACTGTGTACCTTCTAAATTTGAGCCACTGTACACGCCGTTGCTATTTTGAATTCACTGGCCCACAAATCTTACCTAGTTTGCCGAAAGGGAAGCGAATCAATGCCACTTGATAGTGCATTAATGTCACCTTCCATCAATATAATGCCAATCAACCAAACATTATATTTGAATGAATAAACACTCATGTAATTTCCCTGAGAAATCTTTTTTTTTGCCACAAAAATACGCTAACATTTGTGGCTCTTCTAATCGGCGTCAGAGAGGGTGGATCTGTGATTTGTACTAGTTTGGGTGTCGAACGCTACCGATGAGAGAAGGGAGACGGATGATATTGCTGCTCTGTATAGAAAATATAGGCGTGAGCATGAAGTTAAAGCTTTATCTTCATGGGCGTGAGTCAGTGTACCCGACTGAGCCACCGTTCCCGACTCTACCCTACAGCATAGTTTTTGGAGATTTCAAATTTAAGCGCGTCTTATAACTATTTGGGATCTAATAAAAACAAATGCAATCAAACCAACTAATACATGCATTTAGATTTATTTAACGTATTATCTCATCATATTTCAGGAGTTAAAAGAGATCCTGGAGAAGTTACACGCGCTGCGCCAGGCTGCCAAGACAGAATCCCTAAAGTACTATCACCCCCCGGACCACCTGATGTCTCTCCCCGCATTGCACAGGCATAGGGACGCCAACGTTGATAAGGAGGAACGACGGTTTCTGTCTTTTAAAGGTCAGTCTACATTACGAGTAAAGTTAGAACTGGCCAACCTCTTTCTCCAGAATTTTTTTAGTCTTGGAACACCTAATGTATTTTTATTCGGTCTCTCAATTACATCTTCGAAATACTTAATGTTGTCTCCGAAAAGCGAATATAAAGGAAAGGCAGTTTCTGTCTATCAAAGATATTCCTGTGTAGTCTAGTTAAAAACAAAAATAATATTTCGAAAAGAGCCTATGTGCTCTATTTGAGTCTCGCTACAATCGCGTGTTTCGATTTTGATCGTGTCAAATTTTGCAGTGTCTGCAGTTTGGAAGAACATGTTAGTTACAATCAGAACTGATGCATTAAGAGCATAAAATTTATAGAGGTTACTATGAAGATATTGCTTTAATTCATATTACCTATCTTAAATTCCGTATTTTTTTCCATTCCAGATATCGATGGAAACAACAGTGTAGCTATGACTAAGGAACTATTTACTCAGAGACAAAATCATTTAATAAACATTCCAACAAAAGACAATGCTCAAACAAACTACACTACTTTAGTAAACACTAAACCGAATACTAAAGTAGCTGATAAGGATATTCTAGAAAGTACTACAAAGTTATATAATGCTCAAGATGACAATAGTTTAGATGAAAACCATACACAGGACAGAATTCAGGCGCAAATAAATTCAACAACAAATGATGAGACAAATGAAAATAATAAAGTTAATATTGAATCTACAACAGAAACAGCTAAAGAAGATAGAACATTGGAACAACACGTACACAGGAATAAGTTGGAAGAAAACGCAGATACGATAGATTTAAAAACACAACATGAATTAAAAGTAGTGGATGAAGAATTCACAACAATGGTAAGTATTATTTCACATGTATTTTCTACAAAGGAAAACATAATATGTGTATATACTCTTATGATCAGAATCATGCCACTTTACACTAAAGGTACTATTTATACACTTATTTTAACAGAAAATCATGATGACATAACATATATTAAATGTCAGATTACAACGTAAAAAATTATAATAAATACCAGACTGCCAAGCTCTATTACACTAATAAAGATCTTCTTTATATCGGTTATATTGAATTTGGATGATAATATTAATAAATGGCTAATTGAAGAACGGAAAAAAACCAGAATAATATCTTTATCATGTATTACAGTAGATCATAAAGATATAAGGAAGCCTATATGAATTACAATGTAAGACATTTTATTCCCACGTGTAAACTGATAACGTTTTGCATATTTAAACATTACTTATTGACCTAAAAAATATGTAATGTTACAATTGTATACGTATACTAGATAATACAAATACAAGACTGTGGTTTCTTTTCTCTTTGAACCTGTCCAGGTAGAAAAATTGATAGTGAAAATAAAAAAGTTTTAATTGATCAAAGATGCTAAAATAAATAAATTTAACATAACTATGGTTATACTATATTTTGTTGTAGGCGATCGTAGTACTATGAACCTTTCTAAAAAAGACTTCAACGCGTATCTAAATGACTACACTTAACATGGTTACTACTACCGTACTGCTACTAAAATAGAACCTGCCAAGATCAAATTGGAATGATCGAAATCGAAATAATGTTTTATGCTTCTGTTAAAAAGCTAGTTCTCGAAAATTACAAAATTCTCTTAACAATAAAATTTCGACCTAATAAAATATATACTTACTATTTCTATATGTACTTGACACGCGTACTGAGATAACAATAACAATTTCTTTTTGCCACAATCAGAAGGTCAATATTTTTCTCGCATAAATTCCGTTTTCAACTCGATTCTGTTTGATGAACTTTTAGTTTCATTCTTATTTATCAGATAAAATTATTACAGTCAAATGACAGGTAAATATTAGCATCCGGTTTGTTATGTTTTATCAAGATGACATGATAATTATGTTACAAGAGCAAATTTATAACTGAATACATGACTTTACCTATTTGTGGTATTCGTAACATAGGTACCTACCTAATGTTAGAGAGATCTAAATCATCAACTCACTTAAAGAAGTCGATGGGTTAACAGCTGCAAGCCGCAAGCTATGCTTAGCTTGCGTCGTTTTAGTATAACTAAGTGTATCTCGTTCAAGATTCTACATATATTACTTCCATATGATCCACTGTTTTGTTGGTACGTGAAGACCAAATATAACGAACCCATGACTATATGGCATGGCAAGCTTCATTGTGGAACATATATGTACTTAACGCACAGTGGGTACAATTTTAGTTGGCTAGCACTGTAAGATGTGAATTATTCGCACTGTCCCTGTATTATATGTATGATTTAATTTAGTTGTGAATGCTAGCCGGTTATTACAACTAAATTGTTCTTACTGTATATGATAAAAATATTATCATTATCTTATTCCAGCATCTCTCCGATCCAGAGGCTGTAGAAGTGAACTCCAAGGAAGTATTTGAGGACGTGCTGCACAGGCTGCAGGCGCTGGGAGACCGAGGGAAGAGGGTGCTGCTGCGACTGCACGAGACCATGGGGGTGGAGTACCATGAGGAGGTTAGTATCAGGGTTATTGTGCCAGGAGGAATATTTATAGAGCTCCGACCAAAAACAGGCCCTTCACTTCAACATATTATCTAACTTCGACGACAGCGTCACTGATGCCGAAGGTGCTTCAGACAATCCGAATCAGATTGTCTATTATATTCTGGTATACGATATTTGAGATTTTTGGTGGCCTTATGATAAGAATAGATAGTTTGAAAGAAACGTCTGGACAAGAGCTGCGCAAGACATGGATTATTGGCATAAGAGGGAGGAGGCTTATGCCCTGCAATGGGTCTCATTTAGCTGATGATAATGATACAACAGTTGATGCAGTTAATTTAAACAAACACCGCATGGAAAGTCGGACATAAACACCAATTAAATATAAAACATAATATTTTTAAAAATAATATTACTATTTCCAGAATCCTTCGAAATCCGACATAATGTCCTCAGTGATGGGGAGTGAAGAGGAGTTGGACCGGCTGCGGCGCGTGCTGGTGGAGGCCATCGACGAGGAGAAGACCAGGGCGCAGCGGGGACGTGAGTTGTACCTTCTTAGCTTATTACTTAAACTAGTAGGTGCTTGCGGCTTCGCTCGCATTAACAAGTAAATCTTGCATCCCCTATTTCACCCCTTTAAAAGTGGCATTTCCAAAAATCCTTTCTAGCGGATGCCTACGTCATAACATCTACCTGCATGTCAACTTTCAGCCTAATCCGTCCAGTGGCTATGCGTTGATAGATCACTATTTCAGTCAGTCAGTCTCCTTTGAGTTTATATAGGTACCTATTTAGATAGCTTTACCGATTATGTTAGCATTAGCATGTGGTATTGCATTTCATGTATTGTTAGTATTGCATGATGTTGGAACGCTTGCCTAATATATTATCTAGATTTGTAAATTGACCAATACATAATCTTCTACCGAAGGAACTCATACCGTACTTACCTAAGTAGTATATACCTATATGGCCTTATAAAAATGTAATAGCAAATTTAAGTTTAACTTACTTGTCTAAAATGTCTAAATCGTCAGGCGAACTAGCAACGTGAGTTTTGTTATAATTTGACAAAACTTGTATGAATAAAAGCACTAAGAATCACTTGTTACATTTTATTTTTGTTAAGTCATCGAAAGCAAGTGTAACGGAAGTTTTTAACTCAATTGACTCATTCGACAACTAAAATTAAAAGCAATCGAATATTATTCTTCGAACTACAGCTAATACCTAGTGCTTTATTGCGCCCATAGATAATATTGTCTTGTTTATTAGATTTAAAATAAATGAAGGGTACAGGAAAAAGAGGGCTCATCGACAGTTTTTGTAAAATCTAACTAACTATGCCATTCGAATCGTTTCAAGTGGACCTTTCATTGGTTAATTCAAATAGGTACAGTAGATGTAAAAAGCGCCCATTGCGAAGATAATCTGCAAACAAAGAACCAAGCAAACGACTCAAAGGGTATCATTACACCTCAAACTTGACAATAAGGTGCCCTTTGCATACAAAAGATCTATAAAAATATATAAGATATATAATAATATAGATATATAGGATATATAAGATCTATACAATTCACAGTAAATAAATGAAAGTGAAGATTTTAGTTAGTAAATTACATGTTGAACATCCATTTTCTCTGAATACATAATTTGTTGATCAGCCCCTTCTTTCCCTGTGCCCTTCAAATGATAACATGTAAAGAAAAGTCATACAAAAAAATCCCGAACACTTCTTGTACGATTATGTATCGACAATATATATTAAAGTGAATGTATATTTCAGAGCGAAGGCGTGAGTCGATGCAGGCGGCGCGCGCCAAGAGAGAGCTGATGTTAGGGCAGATCGAATTGACCAGAGCACTCAATGAAGATGACGAGGCGCGGGACTATGCGGCTGAAGAGGTAAATACATATGTCATTGCATCGCTCGTAGCTTAGCTGTCTGAAGTACTTGAGAACATGAGATATTGAATCGGACGTTTCTTGCAGATGATAACTTTAATGAAAATATGTATTTTTCAGCTAAGACTGCACCTCACCGGCTACAAACCGACCAATCAGTAACTAGAAGATACCTAATAGAATCAATTGCTACCAACTCGTTGTGGCAAAAACACTTGAGCATAAAAATATGTATCAAGTAACATTGCACATTGCAAATATATCCCCATAATATTTTATCGGTCTTCAAGTCGAGAGTGAACCGGTTTCTTTTAGGCTAGTGTGTAGATCGTAGATTACAATGTTGCTTAACATCAGGCGAGTTTTAGTGAAGCGTGAGCCAACCAATATTACTTATGAGGATGGTTTGATTTTTTTTCGATAATAATTTTACCGGTCCCTTTCTAACTTACAGTATTGGACATGTTTCTTTCACAAGTAATGTAGTTATATACAAATAAACACATCCGCATTTATCTCCCAGGGTCTAGAGCCCGACGGGTACGCGGAGCATCACTCCACCGTGAACGAGACGACTCCCCTCGACATGAGCAACTCCGAGTTCTGGTCCTCCTTCTCCTCCAGCGAGGAGGCGCTGCTGGAGTGCGAGGGGCTCATACTGAACCTGCCCCTCACTCCGCACGCCGGCTGCAGGAAGGGAGCTTCGGAGGAAGAGGCTTTTAAAGCTGCCAGAGCTAATGCGCTAACTTACAGGTAAGTTTAATTCTTTATAATATAATAATATAAGTAATAAAGTTTACTATGGTCAGCACCTTCTTTGGAAAGTTCTACTATTTCTTATACATGGTAAGAAATACTAGAACTTAGAAATACTGAGAGAGTGAGGTTGTTCTTTATTGAGAATCGTTCTATAGCCTTTTCCTTTTCTTCTAGAGCTTATGTTCTTGCCTACATGTAGTAAAGTTTCTCCTCACTTCACCACTCCTTGCCTTGCTTTTCCTTCTCTCTGGTCTGTCCTTCTGACAAGTTCTGGTCGTCCATATTAATAGTTAAAAGTTATAATATTTAAAATATAATTTAAAATATAATAGTTAAAAATAATTGATACCGAACTTGCAAAGGGGCTGGATGGCGCTGTGTGTAATGTTCTGAAATATTTAATTATAGAGTGCCAGCCAACGGCTACTACTTCTTCGTGTTCAACTCCGAGAACGAGGTGCAGCTGAACTACATCCGCGCCAAGTTCGAGCTGCAGAAGACCAGGTACGAGGTGGCGCGCTCCAAGCTGCGCGAGTGCACCAACACCACGCACAGCTGCCGCCTGCCGCTCGATATATTCACTACGCAGAAGGTAATATTTTGTATTTAGTTATTTACATCTTCTTATCGAATGAGAGTGGCCAACTCTGGTGTATATCAAGCCGCCCTAAGGGCCTCTGCGACTACCGTACTAGACAAACAGCCGGGACCTACAATTTAACGTGTCATCCGACCCACGGAAGCGCCCAACATGGAATGCCACTTTTTAGTCATCCGTCCAAGGACTGACTTCTACATATAAGCGTTACTACATCTTACATATGTACTTACAATAAAAACTTATGTTTTTTTGTTTTAATTCTAAACTAGCGCGTTTTATCCGGTTTATTCTGGCATAAAAAGTGTTTGAAAAATAAAACTCCATAATGTAGCCGGGATAACAGCCCATGTGTTAATCCAGGTTCTAATCTTCCACCATACCAAATTGCATTTTAAAAGCGTTATAACACCACTAAACATTATGTTTTTTGTTCTTGTTTTTATGCTGTAAGCCGAACTTACAGCACTTTGTCTAACAAGATAAATAGTACCTACATAGCACATCCAAGTCTAGATTACACAGATCGATAAATAACAAACTAGTCTAGCATAAAAATAGGTATCAGCCACATAATTCACGCATCAAGTGTCAGAGTTGAGATTGACTCGAGGCTATAAAAAACCTTGAGAGCTAGCGCCACTAACTGAGGTAGATTTCGGTTTTAAACTATTTCTATACAGATATACTATCTCATACTCTTCCTCTTCGCACTTTGTTCCTCATCACTGAGGATCGTGACTCCCCTGCAGAGTTTACTCACTCATTAAAACGTTTTCTTGGTCGAACAAATCTATTTTTCATAGGTACTATATATGGGAAATGAATCAAAGTTAGCTAAGATTGTGCAAAGCAATTTTATGCTATAAATGATGTAAATATTCAATTGCTTTTATGTAGGTACACGCTAAAATACTGTCCATTTCATTGAAATCTTTGGAAAAAGATACTCATTGTGTTTTATCGTGCTGCATCTATTACGTCTCCAAATGATTACAATCTACCATGTACGTAAAAAATCTCAAGTGACACCGTCTAGTCTTACAAAAAGTAAGCTAAAGTAGGGACAAGATAATAGGTCACTTTTGACAGATGTCAGTTTTATATTCATAGTGAGGTGACCTGCTTAAAAACATCGATTAAATGAATGAATCGAATGAATCGATACAGACTTGAAACATATGTGAATTTTAAAAATGATCATGCGAATCCCTGTCCCATTATTATTTTTTCTTTCATAAATTAAAGGAGCAAAATAAGACAAGTACCTACGTAATTTAACAAAAAAATTGCTTTTATTCACTTGAACTATCGGAACTGCTATCTTCATCACTGCTGTCAGCACTCAGAGATATTATTAATTCATTTTCAATAATATTGTCTATTCTCACATCTCGTTCAAAATCTTGTAAAATTATTTTCTTTGTCTTCTCCACGACTTTTCGCCAGTCTTCTGTAGTGACTTCTGCACATGCAGTTTGTAGCAGAGTCATCATTTTAGCAGTACTGAAGGGTGGTTCAGTATTGTTCCGCGCTGCATGACCCTTTATTTGTGCCCAAATAAGCTCGATGGCGTTATACTGGCAATGGTAGGGAGGCAATCGAATAACTTCGTGTCCATGCTCTAGGGCTAGTTCATCGATTACATAGCGGAGCTTGGACGGCTTAGTTGCTTTTACCAGATTTAACAACTCAACTTTTAATAAAGTTGGACTTGCCTCCACACCATTTCTTACCAGCCACGAGACAATTTCTTGCTTTTTATTGGCTTGAGTTGGTGGTTTATCAACTTGTACAGAATGATACGGAGCATTGTCCATTATAATTTTCGATGGGTTTTCTAAGCTGACTAGCAGCTTCTCAAACCACTCTTTAAAAACATCAAAGTTCATTTCCTCATGGTAATCTGTTGTAGTTTTAGAGGCGAATGCGAGGAGGCAGTCTGGAATAAAACCTTGAGAAGCTGATCCCGCGTGACATATAATAAGTCCGGCTCCTTTTCCCGATGGAACTTTTGAGGTGGAGGCCGCTGTATCATCGGTCCATGTCCGCGCAACCGTATGGTTCGCATTCAACCATGTTTCGTCAATAAACACGACATTGTCCCAATCCGTAATTTTATTTACCTCACGTAAGAATGTTATTCTCTTCAAAATAATATCGTAGCGTTCTAGCAGGATTTTCCGCTTGTCGAATTTTTTAAATCTAAAGCCAATCGATTTCAAAACCTTTGATAGAGACGATTTGCCTCCAAAAAATAAACCTGCGCCTTTTAACGAACTCAATAGCTTTTCCCGTGTAGGATATTCTTTTTTCGAGTAATATCCATAAATGTGGTTGCGAATTGCAGTAGCATCAAAATTATCAACGTCAACAATTTTCTTGTCCCTCTTTCGTTTTTTCGGTGTACGTAAAGTATTATCTTCTGAGCCTGATGGTCCGTATTTCTCTTTCAGAATTTGAGTTACTGTCTTCTTCCCTATTCCCAATGCTTCGGCAACGCGTTCTCTCGGTGGTTTCAATGGTAAAAGAGGCCCATCGTTAACTGATTCACGTCCAAAATAATTGTACAATTTCAGCACTAGTTCGCGAGATTGACTGTTTAGAGTTTTCCCCCGTTTCGACTTAGTAAGACTGTAATGTTTTTCTTGTTTAATAATCGTTAAGCAATCGGAGTCCAATTTATAGCCAGGTAAACGTAGTCAGTAAGATCAGTTCAATGAAAAAGCCGGATCAGAAGAAAATAACAGAGAGCACACCAAAAACGCACAGTCACTTCGCACAACAACAAAAGACTGCGTCATCATCATGTTATGGCGACATGACATGCGTCATCGACAGGCACTGGTGTTGCCAGCAACATCCACCTAAATTGCACCCAACATCAATGACCTTTCTATTTAGTTATTTTTTTGTATTTTTATAGTTAGTTAAAAGAATAATAAATATGTATAATTAGGTTTTACTATAATCACAACGTGGTTATAAATTTATGGTGATTTTTCTTCACAAGTAATCATTGCATTCGATTCAACTTACAATCCTATCAGCTTTCGATTTTTAGAGTAACATCCCTAGTGTTTAAAAAGAAAAAGGGTTGACTGACGCAACATTGAAACGACGTTCAGTTCTTTAGATCAGAAATTGTTTATTATGTTTAGAATGGTTTATTAGTGAAAGCAAATCGTAAAATTACTCGTATCGGTCATTATTACAATAAATATGTAAACGTAATTGAAAAAAGTTAAGCAATTGTGCAGTTCTTATTTTATGCCCGCCGTTACAAGGTCACGTTGTTGAATTTTGATGAAATGTCAAAAGTGACCTATTATCTTGTCCCTACTGTAACTTCCTTATTTGGTCTGCTATAAAAAAACGTCCTTGATTGGCGCGAAATGCGAATACGATCCGTAAAAAGTTTATTGTACCGAAGGAATGTCTTCTTCCAGTGCCTCTCCTTAATGGAGGTTGGCCGTCAGCTCAGCGAACTTGTCCCTATCTTGTGCCAAGCGAAAAAGTTCTTCTACGCTGGCAATACTCGTCGAAGGAATGTATCTAAAGAAAATCGGCATCTATATACATACAAAAGCTGTAGAGGATCGAAAGTCTGAACATTAAAGATATTTAGAAAAAAATGATTGGACTTAGAATAATTGATAACAGACAGATCACGTTCTAACAGTTTCTAGAATTTGTGTCTGTTTGTCTGGGTCTCTGTTTGTCTGTTTATTTAAACGCTCATCAAGCTAAATCGTCTTATCGGGTCACCATGAATTTTGGTATGTAGGTAGTATGAGGTCTTAGGAGTATTATGGGCTACTTTTTATCCTGAAATAATGCGAGCGAATCCGCGGGCGTCCATTTACCATAAATATAATAAGCCTTCTGTAGGTTCTGACTACGTTTGTAATAACTGTAGTGTCTTGCGTCCAGCTGTAAAATAGATAGATTAGTAGTATTTAACCATCGCATGTTAAATTTAATCGGCGCAAAACTTTTGACACTAACTACTCTGTAAGACCTATATATAAATAGTAATTTCTTGGCAAATCGTATTAAGCGCTGGTCTTCTACGGTAGAAAGTATATAAGTAATAAGTTTGATTCGTCTGCGTCTTAATAAAACAATGTTTTCTTATTATAGGTTTAATCTAACCATTTTCTGTTTTCCCATGATGTTTGACGACGCGACGGCTCAACAACACTGTTTCCTCATATTTCATTGCAGTGTTTGCAGAATCCTCAAGGTGTTCAATTGCAAAGGAAAGCAAATTTCTTACAATCAAGCTTGTGACCTCAATTCCTCATGTATGATAATATACCTATTTGGGTCCTATATTATAAACTAAAAATAGGAATAATTCATAAAAAACAAGAGAAGATAAACTAAAAGCATACTACCTTCTAACTACAACAAAAAGGGGGCACTTAGAAAATCTTTAGAAAAGCCTAAAGACAGTCTAAGTGCTCCAGCACACTGCCAGAGGGCAGCGTGCCCAGCATACACTGGCCGCAAAATAATGAACATTTAAAAATAGGTGGCTCAAATCTTTCGAATCTTAATTCTAAAAGGTTCGACATTACAAGTTAGGTACGCAATAGATTATGTAAAAAATGTAAAATGCATTACGTCTTCTGCCGTGCAGCACAAATTAAATAGACAAACAGTGTCTGCAGTCTGTCTGTATATTTACAGTTGTTGGTATAATACTTTACCATATGAGGATAGATTCTCAAAAAGGGACTAAGCCATATTCAAATGAAATCCCACATTGTAAAGGCGAAAGATTGTGATTATGTGAGTGTTTGTGTATGTAACTTATTCACGCCCAAACAGCTAAACATATTTGATGAAATTTGGTATGAAGATAGTTTAGGCCCTGACATTATATGCTACTTATTACCTGGATTAACGCTAGTTAAACCGCGGAGCACTGCTAATGTATATGTTACGGTAAATGTGGATAATCAGTAATTATGAATAATTACCGGTAATTATACATAATTACCGCATTATCCACATTTACCGTAACATATATAATTAAAATTTGTTGTTGACAGGGACTCTTCATTTGGGATGTGCTAATTTATATTTCGCGGTTAAAAAGGGGTGAAAATTCCCCATCTTCTGTTTTTTCCAAATCCCATTCGACAAGAGTCATCCACATCTCATTGTTTTATATATTATTTTCTTTCCAGGTCATTCTAGAAGTCCCTCTGAGCAACAACGACTCCCTCTGGAACGAGCAGTTTGTCATCATCTCTGAGTGCGAGCCCAGGACCTCCATCTACCTGTTCTGTGTCATCGCTGTGCCTATACTCATCATAGTGTTCGCTTTTCAATGAACGGGATGAGAAGACATGCAAATGGATAATAGAAGATGAATGAAGAGTTTAAAGTAAGGGAGAATTGCCAATGAGACCACGATTAATACAAGGACTGCAAGAACAACAAACAACAGTCAGCGAGGTGTTAATACTGGTGAAATTAAAAAGAAAACGTTTCGAGAAAATGTCGCATAAGTGATTACTAATATTGTACTAGTGGAAAATGTGATACAGACTACTTTAAAAAGATCATGGTGCTGGTGATTCTAAAATCTAAAACAAATATTGAAAAAAGATTTTCTAGTGATGTTTAAGTGTAATGAAAATGTATATGTACGAAACGAATGAACGACAAAAGAAGATGATTAGTTCTATTTTCTGCTTTATTATTGAAGCTGCCAGACGAGATTATTTTAACCATTTTTACATAATGGATGATACTGTCGGCGAGTTATATTGTTTTTTTAACAAATAGTGGCAGTTCCTAAACTGATTTTAAATTAATATTTAAAAAGTTAGTAGATAAGTACTACTCGTATAAAACAGTACCTAGTTAATTTTACAAGAGCACGCAATAACTACATTATCATAGTATCTATTTGCTATCAGAAAATAGTATTATACAAAATCACATAATATAATAGCACTTTATGGCGAATTAAGTTCAATAAATTTGATAGCAGCACATAATTTAACATCTCAACATAATCTGAATACAATTATCACACAAATCGGTTTTAAACAAGAAACTAAACAAGTTTCGTGAATAATGGGACGATCCCATCTAATTTTATGACGTTATTTATGTTTTAGAAAATATAATACAATTAAGTAACGTATATAATATAATATAAGTTATTTTAAAAATCAAACTGATTACTTTTATCGTAAATCAGTTCTAAATTGTGCCAATTAATGTTATGAAAGTTAATACATAAATTTATTAAGTTTTAAACACTACTACTACCGTATAGTAGTCGTGAACGATATACTAATACTCGTATGGGATACGTAATAATTTAATAATATGTACAATGCGTGTGTACATGTTAATACAAATTATAAATTTGTTAAATCCTATTTTCTTTTATTGTAGAAAGAAAAGTATATTAGTAAATAAAAAAAATATATCAGAATAAATAAATATTCCGGGACATTGCACACATCGCCATCTAGCCCCACACTAAGCAAGCGTTTGGGTCGTGGGTACTAGACGTGCAAATGGGACGGATATAATATAATACTTATATACTTTTCTTTTGTAAATACATACTTATTATACATACAAACAAAATAAACAAATAATATAGAACGGAGCAAATGTTTTCATATTAAAAAAAATCATCTGGCTTAATTGTTCTGTCTGAATTTATGAAGCTCATAGACCAGTTACAAAGTACAGAATACGTAAACAGGTATCTCTAAACATCTTGTACCACGATGTTTATTAAAACTTCCGAGAAGCGAGCTTAGTTCTTCATTCAGGCGAAGCTAACGGAACCAAACTGAGATAAAGCTTACCCACTATTTCATTCATACATTTACAGTAGAAAATTCAACTTTATAATGTAAGAAATAGAATACAATATTGAATGATTGATCGCGGCAAGTGGTACGGTCAGCAAATTATTTTGCAAATACGATTCACGACACAGGTTGAGCTGTTTTAAACTGTAAATAATAATTCAATACGAACCACTATTAACATAAGAGTACCTACCTTCTTACGCATGTTATAATATTTCAGTTATATTGAGATTAAACGTAATGTGCATACATTTGTCAAGTCAGTAACTAAGACAATATGTGTAGGTACTTATGACATGTTTCCGAAATTCACTTCGTTTTAAAAAAGGAGTGAATTGTATAAGAGGGAAAGGTTGGACAATATATTGGTATTCAAACGCATTTATTTACATTTTAAGTTCTGTAAAATTATCAAATTTTTAAAAAGGACGAATATACCTTCTTATTTTTTTTCACATCATTTTTCCAAAACCTCTCGGAGCGCTTGGTTGACGCGACGCGTGACCAAAATGCTGGCCTTTTTCTGGCTCAACGTATCAGCATTGCCATCCAGCGTGGTAATGCGGCCAGCATGCTGGGCACGCTGCCCTCTGGTAGTGGGCTGGAGCACTTAGATTATCTTTAGGCTTTTCTAAAGATTTTCTAAGTGCCCCTTTTTGTAGTAGTTAGAAGTAGTATGTTTAGTTTTCCTTCACTTGTTTTTATATTTGATTTAGTAATACATTATTTAAATTTCAATAATAAAAATCCACAATTAGCACACATACCTATTTGTTTCCCCTCAGTACTGGTTGCAATCTCGACGTTTACATTACAACTCCCGATGCATGTAATTAGTTCAACCTGGATCGGGTTGCAAGGCCGACTCTACTCATAACATACATACATGTTATGTGTATATAACATACACGTATATTGGTGTGATGTACAGGGTAACAAGTAACTTGACTTAGAAAATGTAAAAAAAAATAGGTTTTTATTTGTATTTTGATGTACAACAACTGGTAAAGGTGTGGTTACTAATTACACTACCAGTTTTTGCAAGAGTTTGTTATAAAAAAAATCTATCTAAAATAGCGCTTTGTTAAAAATAAGTACTATAATAAATGATCCGTTTAAATTCCGAAATTCATATATGAGAACCTTTTCCTACATACATAATTTAATGAAAGCCGCACACACAAAAGCTAATGAAAAAACTTTATTGCATTTTAAAAAGCCCATAGAACAGAATATTTGAAAGTAAAAACTGATTCTATTCCATGAAAGCTAACTCTGAAAATGGTCACGCTCTTATTTTCACGGCGTTTAATCAATTTGTAAGCACGTAAATCACCAATTAATAACGTCTATCTTAATTTTACTGCAGATTTTTTGTTTGTCGCGGCAATGTAGCCAATTAAAGCAAATAGTCGGTTTTTATTCGCGACAAACGAACCTATTCGTACATAATTTGTGTGTAGATGGTAAGTTGTCATCGCCACAAATGTATTTTTTAAACCAACAAAGAATATCGTTGGTATATATGTGATAAAAAAACAGTGGCATCTTATCCTTTTTGAATTTCTACTGTGATGAACAATTTAATGAAATAAGTAATATAATTATTTTATACTACTAATGAAATTATATTGTTTTCCGAGCTCTAGCTGAGAAATTTTATCATAAAGGTTTTTTTTTAACCCAACGGTAATTATTCTACCTCCAACATAAATTTATCGATAAAACTGCATACAGATATGAAAATAATACTCGCGGAAATAAGCATTTTATTACTTTCGATTCATTTTATTATTACGCTAAAAAAACACCTTATCAAATATCATATTAGAATTATATGTTATCTACATTATGCGTAAGTCAGGAGGTCTTCAGATAAGAAGTCAATTTCCTATTCAGAATGCAATTTAATAATTTACTATGTTTAGTATACATAGTCAATGTATAATATAGTCGAAAAACGTTCACTATGCGTCTTATTTCTATTGAAGAACACACAAAACCTGTTAGTTTTTAAAATATTGTAGAAACTATGTGGCATCTTATATTAAATTCAGTTGAAACTGTTGCACGATAGAATATCATTGGTTGCACGTAGAAAAAGATATCCAGACCTTTTTCTATATGTATACCAGGTCGGTACAGAATTTTGACCGCGAAGAAGAGACAAAGATAGTTATAGAATCATAATCAGCCTAAAGTTGTCTACTTCTTGACACAGGCCTCTCCCAACACAGCCCGATTTTGGGCTTCTCGTCTCCACCTGTCCCTACTACCTTCATTATGTCCTCGCTCCACTGGAATAAAACAATCCTTTAAAATAATTATCAGCTTGTTACCGAGTTTTCTCTAATCAATATTCCGAGCTTCACTCACACACTCGTAGTAAAATGTACACACATTCACTTGACCTGGATTTTGTCTGGACATAGTTTACAAGCACTGAGGTAAATTAACTAGGCTCCCCTTATCAGTTTGCATATTTGCTAGTTCGATTCTATCGCTACTGCATTTTGATACTAATGGGTTTCGAAGAATAAATACAATAAGATTATACCTGTCTGAAATATCTTGATACTTTAGTCACTAGTGGCGTGGTTATCTAGGGACAATGCTTATGACCTAAGGCCCCTAAAACTACCAACCTTGGTAGCAACCAAAAATATCTTGGATAATAAACGAGTATCGTACGATACACTTGAGCGATTCAGGGAACCCAGCTTGATATTGTAATATTGTTTATTAGAGCTTTTTGTTACCTATATACGCCATAGTGTCATAAAACTCTCAAGCAGACCTTCTACTCATATGAAATGTTTTTAAAAGTTGATGGCAGAATTCGAGGAAAATGACTTAATGTGTAATTGGATTATATTATAATTTAAAATATTATTATGTAGTTACTTAAGTGTATACATACATACTATGTGGTATATGAATATTATTTTTGATTTGACATGTAAACACTGTTTATGAATAAATTACTTGAACTATGAAATACATAAAATAATATGAAGCTTCGATGATAATGATTTTGAATTTTGTGTTTAGGACGTAGTTCCCGAACCCCGAACAATAAAGAAAGAAGAAAGGTTTAACCCATAAGTTATCCAATTTATCAACAGGACGCAGTATTTTAAAAAATATTTATTATCGTACCCATTTTTTACGGGTGATATAACCTAATTCCGCGGTGATAATCTGAAAACTCATTTACCTACATAATATACACATACGCCCTATATTCTCCAGTTTGACACAAATATGTTGCAACTATTGTTTAACACAAATATTATGTTTGATGGCGTAAAGTTAATGATGCCATCGCTACATAATTAAACCTTTTTAATGGCGTTGATTCTTTTAAAACTAGTTTTGGACGGCAGTGAATATTATTAACTATATTAAAAAATAAACCGTATAATATCCTGTTATGTGATAGAATTTAATTTATAGATAAATAGAATACCTAAAAATACTTAGGCAGCTACAAATTCTCCACCTGCCGCAAATCTATGCAAATTTTCACGATACAACAAAATTTTGCATGTTTTAGAAATAAAATTATAATATTGTTACATTATGTACTGATTTAAAATCGTTCAGGGATTTGTCTTTATTAAATAAACAATATTATATACTAGAAGAATAGAACAAGGTATTTTGCTTCAATCTTTTTATACTATTGACGAGTTTTTTTCTATTTACAAGAAGTCCTACCTAAATATAAATGGTAGGAATTATGTGAAATAATTATATAAGTTTTATTTAAATGAATGACATGTAATTGTAAAACATTACCAATAAATTGTTTTATCTGTTTTTTTTTTATTTCTGAGAAGGTTGCCTGGAAGAGATCGCTTTCAGCGATAAGGCCGCCGCTTGTGACACTAGTTAAGGTGCAATTTGTTTAATGTACTGTTTTTTAATATGAGTTAACAATAAAGAGTTAATCTATCTCTATCTATATCTATGTATGTATGTATTATTTGAGTAGATTTCTTACATTAGTTCGTATTGAAACGTCGAGCTTAAATACTGTATATAACTTTATGTAAATATGTGTATATGTGTCAATTTTAGATTTAATCATACTTTATATGTTACTTATGTAATAACAAGGGAATCATGGTTGTGTTTAACATTAACTCGGTAAGATTAAAAGACATTTATTGTTTTGTATATAGCGCGATTTATTTTTGTACAATATTGTTATTAAATAATTAAATTACAATAATTATTACTATTATATTTTAATAAGGTTCTTCCTAGAAGAAATTGTTATTATTATTTCGATTATAGCATACGCTAGAATTTACAAGCAGTATAATCAATGAAAAAAAACGTGTACCTAAATAAATTAAAAACAACACTAGACACTATAAAATTATAATGGTATATTTGATACTATAAAATTTTTAGTTTGTTTATTGTAGGTCCCGGCTGTTTGTCTAGTGTGTCAGAGGCCTTTAGGGCGGCTTGAGAAACTCTTGACACCAGAGTTGGCCACTCTCATTCGATAAGAAAAAGTTGTTTTACATTTTATATTGTTAACCACTTAGGGCCAAATACAGTATTGTTTTAGGTCAGTACTCACATTGTTTTGTTACAGTTTTTTTGTGTTAGCAAAGTTACATTTACGTTATGCTAAAATGAAAGGTTGTGAATATGTATCATACCGTAGATGGTATCAACTTAGTTGTTTTGGTTGTATACGTTAGTAAATGTTACAAATGTAATCACGTAATTATATTAAAATGTTACAGGAAATAGTTATTACCGTATTTGTTTCCATTGTTTCAGTAAATTTCATTTTCTTATTGTAGAAATTAATTGCTTTATAATTGGCGAATAAACAATTAACCATAGAAATAAGTAACTATTTTTTGAGGCTATGAATGTGATACTAGTCATATTTTGAGAATATACTGTGTACAACTACAATGGTGTTAAATATACAATATATTTTTGTAATAATAAAACGTATTGAAAAGTTAAATACAGTTTTATTTATTTCTTATACTGGAAATATGAGTACTTTAAATTATAGATTTAAGTGCAGGTTTACACACATACCTACATATGTGTAAAAAAGGTTTCAACATAGAGATAATTATTCTAGCATTAAAATTATTAATTAGTACGACTAGTGCACAGGATGTTAAAAAATAAAATGATTATTAATAAAAAAAAACAAATTAAACAATAACGAATAGATGCTAGTTACCTTAACTACAATTAATTTTTTTCCTTCAGCACTAAGAATATTTTAACAAGAGTTTATAAAAATACGTAGCTAATTATTTATATTGACACTTATTACAGTAATTTTGGGATAAAAGTAGCAGTTAGATAGAAATATTGATATTGTCAGTATTAAACCCCTTTAGATTTAATATGATTATACTACGTGTTCTTATATGAGAATTTATTTATTTACACTTTTTACATCCAATATCATAAATACCAACAAAATTGAAAGTAAATTTGTTAATGTGTTTGACATCTTCACACCACCGCAACGGAGCAACCGATCGAGATTTTTGTATGGAGGTATATAGTATATAGCCAAGACATTTATTCTAACCTCGCGAGAACGAAGTCGTGGACATTTTCTAGTAATGATTAGTTCATGAAAAAGTTGCTTCTTATAAAAACATCTTTTCCAATAAATTTCCTGATGGTACAAATGCTATTAGAAACCTTCACTTTTGCTAGCTTTTTTCCTCGTTTCTAAAGATTCACTGAAGTAATAAGAAATCCCGTTACATTACTCTACATAAAACCTTATTCACACAATCACTTAGAAGCATTAGAAGTTACATTCTCCAACCATAAAATAAATATCTAATCATAACATGTCCATTGTTTTGTCCGACTTTCACTTCATGCTAAAAGTGCAATCACTCATGATATTTACTCATGTAGTTTTCAAACTAAATTATTTATTTTGACATAGACGGCTATAAACAAATGTAATAGTTGTTAGGTTTCTAACTAGGGTTTCTAATGATAAGTAGTTAGACATTGAATAACTTATTTGAGGCCTTTGTGCCAGAGGAAACGAAAAAACGTATTCCATTTAAGTACTTAAAAAAACCTAAATCAATAAGTAAAATCACTTATCATCGTTTGGTTGTATCTAAGTAAAAAGCGGGCGTGGCTTAGCGGTTCCAGTGTCTGCTTTGTGAATCCGGCCCTTGAACAATTACTTGTATTTTCAAGTCATGTGTAGATTTACACTCGCTTAACGGTGAAGGAAAACATCGTGAGAAAACCGACATGTTTGAGGACCACAATATCCGAGGACATGTGTCTTACGTGGAAGGACCTGGGCGCCCGCCACGATGTATCTAAGATCTAAGCCCAAGAAAACTCTTCTAACGAATTATTTCCGGGGGGAGTTACGACCCTCAGCCATGAGGAATACGACTCAAGAGAGATCTAAGTAAAATGTTTCAGTTATGTTGGTGTATTTAAGAATGCTTAGAATGACGTCAACTTAGATAGGCATTATCTATTCAATTTTATTTACTTAACTTGGGCCAATAAAAAGATAATAAACATTAAAATACGGATTTAATTAATACAAAGTAGGCACGAAGAAGTAATTAAAAATATTGTTCTATCACTCTTGAGGTCAGATTACATCATACACATTACACAGATATAGGTTTCTATCCGTTATTTTATCCCTTCATATCAAAAAGAAGTTAAGTTTTAGCTTATAACTTCCTCAAAATCATATAATGCTTACGTAAATCTGACTTACAATGGCCTTTTAAAATGCTACCATTTACTAGATTCTACGTCGTAGCTACGGACTATATTACTTACTAGTTTTGTAAACCAGATCTATACCAATATCATGCTGATATCATTGAGAAACATTCGGCGAATTCAAATATCCTATAGCATGTCTAGGCCTCAAAATAGATATATTACATCACTGCACATGTTCCATCTGACATAAATCAACCGGAACACTTATAATATTACGTCTTAAAATATTATTTCAGTTTATTTACAGTAACTAGTTTTAGTACCTACCCGCTGCACGGGCCGGAATCACATCTAGGAATTAGTTTTAGATCCAAGTTTATTTAGATTTCAGAGAAACTGCTGTATGGAAATGTATATATAAATAAATAAATAAATATTTCAGGATATATCACACAGCCATCTAGCCCCATACTAAGCTTTCACTTGTATCATGGGTACTAGATAACGGATATAATACATATATACTTTTTTTTTGTCAATACATACTTATTATACATAGAAACGACCAGACTCAACACAAGTAATTATAAAATTTTAAAGTACATAAATACTTGTGTCATGCGGGAATCGAACCCGCGACTTCTAGATTAGAAGGCAGAGCCACTACCAACTAAGCTAACAGGCCAGAAGTATGACTTATTTATAAAGTTTCGACAGAAAAGAAATGAAAATGTTGGTCTAAATTCTGTCATAGTATTATAATCTGGCTATAAAAGCTATCCCTCACAACATATGTAGTGATTAGGCTAATATTTTACAAAGACAAAATACGTAAATGTTTCCCGGGTTGGTAATCCAAACAAAAATTTAATTATTTTGTGTTTTTTTGAAAATATTAAATGTTTATTGTTGAAATTTTCATGAAAAAGGCAATACCTTCATTTGAATCTATTTGTAAAGTTCTGCAAAAACAGTATACACAGCCCATTAAAGCAAGCTTTAGAACTTTTTTGCGAAGTCTCTATTGATAAACGCAGAGCCACGGACAGTTAGTTTGCCAATTACCATATCGGTTTCTCGGCTATGGAATCAAAGGTCAATAACTTCAAATATCTCATTCTATCGTACGCTAGACACACCCACTCAAACACAAGGAAATTGAATCTGTTCTTAGTCATCTCTTTGAAATAGTAATGTTAAGGTAGTAAAAATAGATTATAGGTATATATATACACAGAATAAATGTATATAGCAGAGACATGGTCACATAATACATAGAATGAACAATAGAATGTTTAAAATAGTTGTAGTTTGTATTCTGCATTATTATTAACTCTATAATTGTGGAATGAATTAATAAGACATAATCAAAATCTATTTAGCCATAAAAAGGTTATAAGCAAACGGTTTGAGGTTACAGTTTTTAATATTGGTATAAAAATTGTAGCATTCTAACAAAAAGTTAAGAGAATGGTGAAATCAGAATATATCTAATAAATAGGGTTTTGATACTTGTCAGGCATAATTAATGATTAAACAACACGCTCATTATGGGTCGTTAATATTTATGTTTATGAATATAATAATGCTTTTTCCCAGCTTTAATTTATTATTTATACAAACATGAACAATAACCGTTACAGGGAATCAATTTTATCGATGTTATTGTTGTCATTGAAGACATAATGCCTATTATATTCAATGAAAAATTTCACAAAATGGTTATTCTCACAATAGAGGTATTGTACATAACAGATAATGGTATATTCATATTTTCACTGGGCATTTTTTCTTTGCACCAAGCCACAATTTGCCGTTCAATTAAGTAACGTACTCGTATAATATTTGACTAGTCGCGAAGAAATGAGATGAAAAAATATGTATAGGCGAGAAAATTTTGTACATTCTATTCGTATGTTATATGTACATATATTCAAACGTTGTTGTCAATGTTGGTATAGACATTATAAAGCCGCCGTCTTGCCAAGTTTTACATACTTCAATAAATATTTTTAATGAATAGTTTTTTTTTCACATAAGATCACATTTATGTTGAGCTTAGTAGGCTATATATAGGTGGGTCAGGCATGTAGTATCACATTACCATAGGACCTTGCTGACGTCATCAACTCACAGTTATCACCTCTAGCACTAAAGCCTTAACGCGACACCATTACTAACTAAAGAGCAAACTAAGTACTAACTGACAGGCATTCAGTGAATTTGGGCAAATATCAACAGTAATTTGGGACAAGGTTTCTATGTACTATGTATTATTTATAATGTCAATCTCATTACAGATTTACTTTGAGGCGATTTGTATTGTTTGCACCAAACAAAAGCTTCTAAAACTATCAAGTGCTCACACCATCCCTTGCGTTTTGGTTAAAATCAGATGTGACTCTCGTAATCGTATACTACCACTATGCTAAAAATCATTATGATCCGTCACAACAATTGGCTACGAATTCAGTTAGTTTTTATTCCGATGAAACATGGCGAGTTTCATGCAAAAACAAAGTAGGATCATTTTCGGCGAGTGTTTTTCAGATATAACAAAACTTCCTTCAGAGATTAGCACACGATAAAATAATGACGAATAATTATCTACAAAATAATAATGCGAGTACTTATAAAATCAGATTAAATGCACTCATTTGTCATGGCACAAAATGTTATTTGCATAATATGAAAATATCAGATGCCTAAATATGAAAAAGGTTAGAATAGATGGAACGTAGCATAATAATTGAACCTAAATACCATTCACAAATTGTTTAAAATTACAATCACGCTATTTTTTTTTTATTTTAAGATCTATTTATTTAATGGTCTTTTACGAACTTATGATCACTAGAGATAAGATGTCATGTAACCACGAATTGTGTGTTTGTGTATTTTACTTACAAAAGAACGTCAAGGCCATCGAGATTAAATTTATGAATAATCTTATTGTATCTGACAATGACAAGAATTTAAATTTTCTTTAGAGATACTTTTGGTAACATTGTATGGGTAAATGGAAAAGCCGAGAAATAAACAATTATTTTAAAAGTGATCCATAATACAAATTGTATGTTGAGAACATGGTAGGAATCAATACAATTCCATTCATTTAGATAAATGTAAAATAAAAAACAAATGTTCGTTTAAAACAAAAACCTAAATATGTCTAAGCTACTTTTTATCCCAAAACTAAACTATCAGAGTACAGCAAAATAGATAAAAGTTTCAAAGCAATCTAATCTATATTATTAGCTATGACATAATCTCCGTACGATAACAAATAAATAAACGATTTCTAGGAAATACGTATGTACGTGACAACACAGAGTAAAAAGTTTTACATAACAAACACACAATGTATATAAAAGCTACGATAGTACCTAGATATACTGTAGTACAAAAGACTGCAATCAAAATATTTAAAGCTAATAAAATAGACAAAAGAATCCAAGCGACCACTAAGAAAAGTATAATCGTTTTGTACACTAAATCTGAAATGATATCTCTGACTGAATAAAAACAGTGATTGTTTTTTTTTTGTTAATTATTAATGTTCTGAGTAGGTACATCAGACAACCATCCACAGTATCTTTTCTATTCTATATCTTAGTGTATAAAATAAATGACTAAAAACTATAGCATACCTATTTATTACAGTGAGAAAGCAAATCAATATCTATTGAGATAAATTAGAACTCGGCAACACAACACATACCTACATTAATCAAAAGTCAATATTTTTGGTAATGTCGCTTCTAACCTTCACAACACACGTCGGATTTCACAAAATGTCTATTGACATCGTAACCTTCACTTTACAGATGTTTCAGTAAATTTCAGGCTCCGAATATATGCCCGCGAACAATATAAACTGAGTCTTTCTCTCTACTATCATGTAACCAAACGGTTTGTTTGCAACAAAGTCTATGGCATCTTTTGTTTCATTAATTAGTTGTTGTGGAGAGGAGCTCGCTCTGACGCCCTGCTCCGTCACCTCGATGTGAGCCTCCTGAGTCACCAGCGAGGCATACAACGTGAAATCACTGATACGCGACAAATCGGACGCATTTGGGTCAAATATAGTTTTGATGTTCATATCGTAGAGCAACTCGGCTAGGTTATCTACTGTAGAGTTAATTCTAAATCTAGGCAACTTCAGATTAACCAATTTCTCGCCTTGGTGTTTGAAAATGTTGAAAATAGACGCCAAGTTCGTCCGATTCATATTGTAGAAGACGTCATAGATTGAAGGCTTAATGGGCATAAAAACTAACATTGAAAAGTTGCCGGCGCAAGGAATCTCGAGCACCCTCGCGTTGATGATTCTCATGTCTGTTACATTTAGGTACCCAGTGTAACTCATCATGTTTACTTCACCGACAGCTCCCGTGGTGTGGGTGAAGGGCTCCACGGCGGTCCTGGCCGGGTCGAACGGATACTTCCAAGCACTTTTGAACACCACATTGTCACTCAACAACATGTAGGTACCATTGAAGTCGTCCACATAAACAGTCTCGCCGATCACTCCATCCGTGCCTCGGGCAATAAATCTGTTCACTTCGCTGGCAGATGTTTCAGGATCATCAAAGTTTTTCAGCAGCACTTTAACGCCGTAAAATTGAAGCACGTTTTTCATGAAGCGTTTTTTAACTCTCATAAACTCATCTACGACGATGACACTTTTCCTCCTGTATTCTTCGCTGAGATTCTTGCTCTGTCTGCGGAGCAGTCGCCTGAACTTTAATTTGAAGCATCTGTTCTGGGGATGCCGCGTGATGTTCCGCAGCTCAGTGAGGGTGCGGCCCTGGGCTCCCTCGGCCAGCGCGGACAGCTGCAGCCACGTAGAAAGCGGGGAGTAAACGAAATGAGCGTCTGTGTTCTGAGCGACTCTGTCTAAAATACTCATGGCGAAGTCGTAGACGGGTCTCTTGAATAAATGTACTGCTGATTTTTCACTGCAACTGTAGTGCTGGGCTATTGTTATGTGGAACAAGGTGAAAAGAACTAGAATTTTTAGCACCATTTTCGGTTCGCGATCGCGTCTCGCGCGGCGTGTGCTGCTCCGAGTACGTCGGTACTCGCCGGGGTAGAGATAGCAACTGGCGCGCACACACACTTGAACTTGCGGAGATGTTATTTCGAGGCGACCGTTTGCAATTTTTATGTGCAGTTTTTCATTAATAATTCAAACGGGGCTTGGCTGGATCGTATCTCAATCGTGGCTCGTTACGTTTATGAGTTTAACAATAAAATTAGCATGGCATTGAATAATGCGTGTCGTGTGTAGTGCACTTACAGTATTTGTTTTGTTATTGTCTCGGCCACTCCTAGATGCGAATACTGTTTTTGAGCTGGACGAAAAATGAATGTGATTTATTTTATCGTGACTAGGTCATTAGGTATAGATAAATTTGGTGATATAAATCAATTATATCAGACCTTTGTTTATTATGGTATTGATAAAAACCCAAAATACTTACTATTTTTCTGATTACATCTTGGTTATTATTTAAAGCAAAGTTAGTTCCACGGCACGGATTTTTTATTCTATGGTTACACAATTATAATAAATTCCTTACATGAACACAATAGGCATATTTAATAGACCAAAAGTAGAAAAAATATGGCGATATTAAATTCACAAAAGGCTATCAAATCTCATTGTTACACGCGTTGACACAGGCCATAAATTTCAAAGCTGGATAGTTTTTTCTTGCCTACTTTGTATTATATGGAAGTAAACAATACGTTATAAAAGTTTCAGAACATGGATATAATGTTGCTTAGTAAGGAAGCTACTGCATGTTGTCTACGATCTGTCACCAACCTAAATAGAAATGTACATGTAAACGAAAGGACAAAGTTGTTTAACATGTACATGTTGAAGAATTCGTTAATAACCATCAAAGTTAAACAACTTCCGTGATTCGCACCCACCTGAATAATAGTGCCTACAACAAAAAAAGTGATACTTTTGATCAGATAGTAAGTTCAGGCTTTTCATAATGATTGCATTGCTTAAACATGAAACTTTGGAGATATATGTATTGTTTTTCCGCTGCGACACATATTTACATATTTCTCCAGAGTTTCAGTAACAATGGATTTCCGCAAAGTAACGCCTGATTCAATATCTTGCTTAACCATGTCAAAGGCTTCTGGAGCTGTTTGAAAACTATCGACACCAGAGACACATTGATTGAAAAAATATCTAACGATCAAAACCAGAGTTGTTCTTCAAAAACATTCCTAACCCGCGACCAAAGCATGAAGAAGCTAATTTTCTATTAGCTAATATTCCTCTTAGAGCACTATAAACAGTTTTAAAGTCACCAGTAACTCTATAGTTGTGTTTATTTATACTCGTTATCGTCGTCATTTTTACACGATTAGTTTCCTTGTCTCACTTATGTCATCCTTTTGACACAACATAATAGACCTACTCATAACAGAAGGTCCATGCATTATCTCTTCGAGTCGTATTCCACATTACAGAGGGTCGTGACTCCCCCGCAGAATTGATTCGCCCAGAACTTTTTTTAACACGGAATAGGTTTGCACTTCATCATAATTCGCCTGATGGTAAGCGATCATTTCGGTCTAGGATAGCGCGTGCTTAGCTTACCCAGTAAGAACCGATTTACTCTCGCTTTGAAGATCACAAGATTATATTCCGCGGGGAACAGGGAGTCAAGCAGCAGTCAGCAGTCGCTGTTTCTTATTTCATATTTACCTTAGATTTCCTTGGTCTTTGATATTATTTTACATCTTTAACCTTGAAATCTAATATCGTGTGTCGTATCCGCGAAAAGCCTTGGACATTTTCTACGTCTTATCGTAAATCATGAATGAACCAAGTGATTATAAGATTGCTAACTTATGAAATGTATTTCTTTTTAGAGTATCGTAAGGAAAATTGTGTGGAAATTATGTGAAAAGAAAATTCTTTACATTGAAGGTATATGGCAAGTGGCTTATCATTTTTTTAAATAATATAAACTATCTATACAGCTGCGATTACATCGAAAAATTTGTTCGACTACAAAATTAAAATAATTGTTACACGCTTTGTTTAATTTCAAACTTAAATTCTAAATATCACTAGTAACATGATAATATTCACAATTGATTGCGAAACGTAATTGAAACTACATAGTTAAATGGCGCTAAAACCGACAATGCTTGGCAATTTTCTCACCAAACTACAAAACCATTGAAAGTACAATACTTCCTCATTTCATGGTCTAGAAACCATCGTCTCTTCCCATAGTAGTCACATTTGTCTCCTACAGGTACAGGCACTTCGGGGAAGACTTCGGGAAAGTTCGAGGACACTCGGATTTGTTCGGTGTGTTCGTGTGTCAGGATATTTGTAGAGTATTTCCAATATTTTCAAAACATCAAAAGCAAGTATTTAATTTATTACCAAAATAAAAAGAAATTGTTAGTAATAATATAGGTATATTTGTATCATGATCATTATAAACAGACAAACTGGGAATTAGAACAGTCAATTATATAAGTAACTATTTACTGCTTACCATCAAATCAGATAGCATGCGTTTTAGCCCTTCTAATATAATCCTTTGTATCAAAAAATTATACTGCTTAACATTACCAGTTTTTTTTTTATTATTTTACCTTTAGTTTCAAAATGAAATATTCGTAGCGCCCTATAACATTCAAACTGATTGTACAAGCATACGTTCAGTTCAATAAGACTCTTACTGTACGGAACCATCGAGCCATGAAATGGCTTCACGCTTGACCAGTCGCCATTTTGAATCACATAGCTCATTCACAAGGTCGATGCTTGTTATTAGAGATTCCTACTAGACCTAGAATTCAAAATTACCTAATAATAATAACCTGAGCTATGTACCTATAACTCTCAACGTTGACAGTATTTGGATGGGTGACCAAACTGTGGCATACCTACTATGCGCCTCCATGCTAGGAACTTACTTTTGCTGTACTTACAAAAATTGTGTACACAACATTTTTTTACTCACAACTTTCTCGCTCAATGTTGAAACGATCACACAGTATCATTGTTAATTACAATTATGTGTTAGATACGGTTGTAATACATTGCAATCAACTTTACGTAACCAATGAGGAAATGCGTCCAAAATCGACATTCATCTCACGGCTGTCAGATCTGACAACTGATGCATCATGAAGGGCATTAGGAAAGGATGTCAGTAATTGGCTGAGCGAAGCGAGTTCTAGAAATATTTAATTTTCTTAGTATGGGGTTAGATAACGTTGTATAGAATGTCCCGGAAGATTTATTTATTTTTCAATGGAACTATTAAAACCCAGTAACATCATATAGGCGAGGATTTGTGCTTTCGTGTGTGTATTTGTTACTTATGATGTCATTCGATTTATCGTCGCTCCTTGCGGCAAACAAACAAACAAATCAATTATATCACTTACTATGTACGATATTTTTTGTATTATGTATCCAAGTAGTGTAGATATAGTCATGATGATTCCACTGTGCTTACTCCCCACGCCGACTAAATCCTCCTTATCGCGGGGCCATGTGGGATGGATTTGAAACATATCGCACTTTCACTGCTGATAACTAGATGGGCACGTGCCGGGGATACTGAGGATATAAATAAAATTAATATTGAACTTTAGTACCTACCTACATCAATATCAATAACTTTCGTCCTATAAACTTTAGAATTGATGCGAAATCTGATTATTCGTCTATGACGGCTGTATTCATTGTATCTCAACCTAAATCGAAGAGTTAATAGTTATATCAATCCTATGATCCTTTGCATTTCTCATACATTCGTCAAAATGATGAAAAGAATATAATTTCGTTCGTTAGTTGACTCAAATGTATAAGTATGACGGATAATTATAATAGTTACATGGGATTTTTTCCTAGCAGCTCCTAAATTACGCACTTCCAAGTAATCTTATCAGCAAGGTTGTTTATAGGGCCATAGGATCAACAACACCAACCTACTACATAGAATCGCCTTTTTAGTAAAATGTAACAGAATAAATTACAGTTTACGGGCCAGAACATTTACTTAGTATTTTCAGTATGAGGTTGAAGCGTTTTTTTTTTATCATGGATTTTTAACTCAATTCAAGTACTCTAAAACTTGTCCGCCATGACCACCAAATTAAAAACAGCACCATCCACATCCGATGTGCAAACATTACTTCTAGAAAGAGTACAAACATCTCATACAAACGTGTCTTGCAAACAGTCGTAGACACAAATATTTTGAAAGCTCTATATTTGAACATCCACGGTAGAGTGCTGGCGAAAACGGTAAAGCAAAGTGGTCATTAAAAGTGATACTGTTTGCCTTACATACATTTTACTAAGTAATATAAAAAGCTGGTAAGAATTTTCAATTATGGATTACAAACTCCGCTATCCCCAGAGCTGGTTACCCAATCGAATGGGAAGAATGAAGAGGCCAAAACCCGCAGATTTAATAAGCTAGGCTGCTGTGAGAAAATCATAAGATATCGCAGCGTACACAGAGCCGAAATGACCAATTAATTAACAACATTAAATAAATAACATTAATTAATAGAATCCTGAGTGATCTACCTATCTTACGAGTGCGAAGTAGCGATGAAGGAAGTGGTGTGGACTAAAATACAGGCAACAGGCAATGACAGTCAATACCAAGGTTCAGATCTTAGTGTCTCTTACATTGTAGCGTTGGACTTCACCACGCCTGGAGAAAAACAACAAAGAGGCTCAAGATGAAGTTCGTTAGCCAAGAAGAAACCTATTAACTTCTTTCTTGAAACTATCTTTTAAACTTATTCATCGGAGAGCAAGCGGTGTAGTACTAAGCTTTTAGAAAAAAGTAGCTGCCATGGACAAGTCACACAGTAAAGTTCTAAAAAACAAAATCTACCAACAGATAAAAACCTCAGACAAATTCTGGCAAGCAAAAAGTAGCGGCCATGACCGAAGGTTCAACGACTTTACAACATTATGTTTGCACGTTACTACATACAGCGGGATACGATCTGAGATATTTCAGGAGATTCGACAGATTATAGACGTCGTTTGTCCAGATTATTTATTTCATGGCGGGATTGGCTTGACAAGCGATCATGTCTTTTCATGTACTAGAGACTTGGCAAATCTCCCTCGCTGAAATAGACTTTTATACCGTCCTAGGCTTCATTTTACGACTGTTTAGTTTAACTGTAAGGTTTTGGGTGATCTAAAGAAATGGCTACAGGCTACATACATAAGAAATGTTATAAAAGCTGTTCATTCCAAGCATTCTCATACGTTTTTGACAAATGTTTTACAACATGCAATCAAAACACTTTAAAAGAGTAACTGCACGATGATTTCAGTTTGCAAATGCGTAGCAAAAGAAATTACCACAATCTGGTAAGTGCGATTACTCAAAATTGTAAGTTTCGTGAAGACTCAAAACGTGGCCGTTAGCAATAAAAACGAACGTGTAAGAACTAGGCCTTGCTACCTCGTCTTATTAAAAAGTACTTCAAAATAATGAATGGCAAACCGTAATGGAGGAGACTGTGATAGTCACGTCTACCCTTGAATTCCGAAGGATACATAAATTAATTAAAGACATATTCTGAAAATCACTGCATAGAGATTTAAGTGACTGAATTATTATGTCTGTTCTATTCCATCATGCTAACAATCAAGACGATTTGAATTGTGTTCAGTTTTAATTCTTCTTCTTCTATACTAATATTATAAAGCTGAAGAGTTTGTTTGTTTGTTTAATCTCTGGTGCGAATTGAAAAATTATTTTTGTGTTTAATAGACCATTTATCGAGAAAGGCTGTAGGCTATATAACATTACGCTGCAATTAATAGGAGCAAAGAAATACTGGAAAATGTGGAAAAAACGGGGAAAGTTATTAATCTT
This sequence comes from Macaria notata, assembly GCA_927399415.1. Lineage (NCBI taxonomy): Eukaryota > Metazoa > Arthropoda > Insecta > Lepidoptera > Geometridae > Macaria > Macaria notata. Next base: position 1,354,346 of record OV656742.1, read on the forward strand.
TGAGGGCTTCCGTTGCATGCGCTGCGAAAACGGTTCAAGATATCACAAAAATATGTATGAAAGAATTATTTTTCTTAAAATAATCTAACAAAATGTATTCAACAATATGTGTATCTTTTAAGGTTAACTCACTAGAACCGTTTTTATGGTAATAACTATTCCACGCGGACGAAGTCGCGGGTACCAGCTAGTTAATTTTATTGAATAGTCGATTTAAACTTTTTAACTGATATAAATCATCTATTTAGACGTAGTGATCTGAATGCATAATTTGATGTTTCTTTTTAATGGAACTTTCAAGCTCAAACTTTAACCAGCGTCTCACCAATTTCTATAACACAACTATCATAGAAAGACATTCTGTGATAATAGTACATACAAGCAGGCCAAATTTATTACTCTTTTATACTATAAAACACACACACCTAAATATAAACCTTATAAAATGTTTTGTAATATAATCTTATAATAAGTTACATGGCGTCAGCGGCGACCACTATCCATTTATTTTTAGCTACTAAGTTACTCTGTACCGATGTCCGAAAACAGGCCTTGCAGCCTTAGAGAGACATCGTATTGTGCAGGTGTTTACACTTTGATAAATAATACTTAATGCTTGTAAGTCTTTGCTTCCGTCCTTGGGGAAGATCTCCAGTATCCGACACACAAGCTTCAGCTTAGTTCGGGGCTGAGGGTCTGCCTCCGGGATGGATCCACTGATGTTTCATGAACATATTATTTTTTGTATCACCTGCACATTGTTTTTTGTAAACTTAAAGAAAATAAAGATTTTTGTATTTTTTTGTATTTTGCAACTAGATAATTTGTGCTATTAATAACATTATTATTGTTATTCTAGTGCAGCAACTGCTAAGTGTAAGCCTCCTCTCCAGCGCACCATACAATACAGCCCCAGCCGGTCTGAGCCAGTTCCTACCAACGTGTTTCACGATGTCATCCAACCACTAAGACTATCACAACATAAATTAGAACCTAGTCTGAGTTTACCAAGCAATACACACATGTTAGACCTAGCGGTCGTAACTTACACTCTGTCTGGCTCTCGGAATAAATGCAATTGCGATGGGATAGCAACCATCGCTTGATTACTGATACATGAAGAGTTAATTTTATTGGTAATGGGTTTCTGTTAATTGCTATCGATAAACTTTGATTCATAGGTGAGATTTGTTGCTAATGATAAATACGTGGATTGGAAATGTTATACGAGTAAAGAGTTAGTAATTAAACTAGTTAGACCTAGAAAGTAGGCTTTAGAGTTAACAAGGGAAATAAAATTGATGTCCAAGAGTCAAAATGTAAAGAAAATCTGGGAGTTTCTAATCAAATTAACATCCCTATTACCTAACTAATTTGATTCAGTTGATATTTTATATATTACATACTTCTTCTTCTTATCGAATGAGAGTGGCCAGGTCTTGTGTCGAGAGTTTTCGAACCGCCCTAAAGGCCTCTGACATGGCTTAACTAATGCCGTACTAGCCTAACAGCCGGGAACTACAATTTAACGTATCATCCGACCCACGGAAGCACCCAATATGGAATGCCACTACATTTTTTTCAAGGTTTTCATGTGGCAGATGAAATCAATAAACAAATTGATATTGCTAAAAGCTTGGTAAATATTTACCTAGCAAGAAACTAATATTTTAGTATGACTCAAATAAATCTCGTATTGCATGCACATAATGTAGGTATTATTATTCCGAGTTTAATATAAAACTCTAAGCCCGAGTTCTTTGCAATCTGCATTCCACAGGACGACAAGCTCATACAGTCTGCAATGAATTCTATTGTATTTTATTGCACAGCCAGTATCTAGTGTAATATTGATTTGAACTGATGGTGATGTTAACCAGAAGTAGGAATGTTGTTTATATAGATGTGTAGAGGGTGGTAGAGGTCATAAAGACGAATAAGTATATCTTCTTTTAACTTATCAGGTCAAAAATGAATAAATATGGTATCCTCTATTCTATCTTTCTATCTAAGTATCGTTCTTCAACACACGCTGCAGTGGAGCGACGATTTAAAAATTCAACATTTTGGTAAGGATTTCACAGGTTAACATAGAATTTGCGAAAATGCAGCACGTAATATAGATGCAGTAAGATTTTAAGTAAATACATATTTTTAATAATATATATTTCAGGAGCTCAGGTAAAGGAACCAACTCAATACTCAACGTTCAGGACACATCTAGCTCTGAATTAATAAAGTCACATCACACCAAAGTTGCGTGCATGAGTGAGTGTGTGTGTGTAACTTTATACATACACACTTGCATACACACGCACACTTGTAAACTCTTGACGCTGTACCGATTTGTATAAAATTTGGTATGCACGTAGATGAAACCTTGAATAAACACATAGGCTACTCCAGGATTAACACGGAATCACCGCGGGGCGCCACTAGTCTATATATATAAAACTCAAAGGTGACTGACTGATTGACTGACTGATATAGTGATCTATCAACGCACAGCCCAAACCACTGGACGGATTAGGCTGCAATTTGGAATGAAGGTAGATGTTATGACGTAGGCATCCGCTAAGAAAGGATTTTTGGAAATGCCACTTTTAAAGGGGTGAAATAGGGGATGCAAGTTTTACTTCTTAATGCGAGCGAAGCCGCGAGCACCCACTAGTACTAAATAAATGCACACTCGCCCGTACGACTCACGATTGAAATGCACCTCCCAGCCTCTATTACAGTCTGACTTGGTATCACTGCACTTTGATCAGGTATCGTTTGATCAGACAACTCTATTTATAAGGAGAGCTGTTTCAACTCCGACTACTTATTAAACTTTTTATTGCTACTCGAAATACTTTTATTAGTTTTGATGGTAACTTTGCTCGCAATCATCATCATTCACATTCATGATTCTGTTCCAGTTTTGCACCAAACTACGTTTATTCTTTACAAAATAACGTTGATGTACGCCTACTTTTACATTAGGTATTTCAGGAAATGTTTCAGTATTTTAATCAATGAGGTATTACTAATAGAAGATCATAGATTAAGTATTAACTATTGACAAGCGATCCTCCACACTTCATTTTTTTATATACTGTCCGCCATTTTTCCTGGTTGCATGGGTTTCCATTTTCTATCAAAGGACCATGCGCGGGCAGGCAGGTTTGGTGCAGTATAAAAACGTTTGTCTTTGTTTATACTGTGGTTTTGGTAACCGCGAACGAATACCACAATTCGCTGAGCCACGGGCGATGTAGGTATAAATATGTATGTATGTTTGTTTTTTAGTACAGTAATCAGATGATTCATTAGAACCACTTGAGATACCTCAAATAGAAGCACACGTGAGCAATTAAAGGGGCCCGAAAAATACCTATTACTAATTATGGCTTCGTGGTATTTGATCGGAAGATCATGGGAGTTCTTAGGAATATTGTTGAAGTTTACATTGAATACAAGAAAAAGCATGAATAAACTATCGAAGATTTAATTTCTAGTTTTGATAATTAAAGTTCAAGAGATTTCTTATTCAGCAGTGAAAAATAAGCGTAAACATTATCAGAAAAGCAATTTTATTTGGTTTTTAGCGTTGTCTGGCAACCAATAAAATCCGATGACATTATTGTGTTTTCCGTGGAAAGACCCGGGCACTCACACTTCGTACCCCTCGTTCACTCACACCCACAATGTACATATCTGCCCAACAGAACTTTTCTAGTAAACAGTTTCTGCGAGTAGGTAAGTATCAACACATATTATCAAAGAAAATGACTCAAGAGGTACCTAACGAAAACTGCAAAAAATTATAAACCGGAATGTCAAGATGGGGAGAGATTATGTTACTATTTTAAATGTTATGAATCAAGTTATTAATAACACTTGTTTCATTCATATCAAAATGAAGGCACGCGATCAATCAAGTTTATAAAGTTAGTAGCCGTTGAGCAATTATCTCCTTAATTTGCCGCGAAAACACTAGGCCGTCTAATGACTTTAATTCGCAGAAAATTCCCACTTTATTTCACTAATTTATACCTTATGTTGGATACTCATAAGTGTTAGTTTCGTATGTAAAGATCAGCAATTAAAAGAAATAGGTGATTTAGCAAAGGAATGCGAACTGTTGCCATGAATCTGAACCTATGACGCAATAAATACAGTTTTCTAGACCTTAGATGATCTATTCTCATTGTGACTGAAGTGTTTATGATGTAAGGTTTTATAGGACTACGATTAGATCAGAAATACTAGCTCAGGGCCTGCTAATTGGAAGTAATTGCTGGTATCATTATGAAGCATGTTGTTTTAAATTTAACAACTCCATTGAAACTTATGCGAGGCTTCTAATTTTATAACCATTAAGAATAGAACTCTGTGATGTTTAATTAAGCCAGATACCTACTTAAGTATGGTTTTTGAGTTACAATTTTTTTGTACTTATATACTCTAATTTTTAACCGACTTCAAAAAAAAAGGTTGTCAAGTCTACTGAAAGAAACTTTTTTTTTCTAGTAGGTAGGTACTTATCTCATTTTCTTTGCAAACAAAAGAGCAACCAATTAAAACACTCTTACATTTAAGTTAATTATGGTAATACCTACACTAGTAAGATTCTTAACAATTTGACAGTTTTGAACATCCAATTTTACTTTCAGTTTTCCTTGATTTGCAGAATAGCACTCTCTCTAGTTGTTATTTATACCAAATCAATACTTACTTTTGAAAGTATTTATTTACTTAGGTGTTCAGGTTTATACATTTGCACATGAAAGAGAAGTCAATGCTCCTACTAATCAGATGTGCTGTCTAAACAAGCAGCCTACTAAATACATGAAACAAACCAAACGCTACAAAAAAATCCCGTCTAGACTAATTTGAAGCTGAAATCAGCTAAATGTTTGCGTCAGAGAGCTACAATCTATCTATCTATCTATATATATCTAGCAAAACATGCAGTGTTAACCTACAGGGAGATACATTGGTCGTTAGCAGCTTACTACTTATTTACTTAATTTATTACTTTTTAACTTACTACATCAAGTGGATTGTGGTCCAGTGCATGTACTTATTTAGTAATTATTAATCTTGAAAATCCAGCAAAGATGGTAGGTACTGATTCCAGTGATGATTCAATGAACATAATCAGTAAAGATAAGATAAGATCGACGCAGATGGCACATACAAAGGGAGGCCTATACCCAGCAATGGGATCCCAAGGGCTTTTGATGATGATGATGAACCGGTAAAAGTGAGTAAATTCCTTTGAGAATGTTCAGCTCAGCATGGTGTTTCACAATGAGTCGGATATGATCCGATCCGCTCGTAGTAAAAATGGTAGAAATTAAATACAATGGTAGAAATTTAAAATATAAGTTTTAAGGCTAATTTTACCATTTTTACTGTAGATTTCATATGAATATTATAAATAGAAATAAATCAATGTATAATTATGTGTAAATCGGGTTAAATATCATGAAAAAACAAAATCGAATTTATCATCGACGGAAACGAATCCGCTAGCTTTTGGCTCACGGAACGGTTCCGATTTTTCTGATGAATAAATTTGTTAAAAGATTCGTATGGAATCATTGTGATTTAGAAAAATCCTTTCCGTGCCAATTGATTTCCGTCTCAATCGAATCGTATCCGTATCCGACTCATTGTGAAACACACCGCTGGTGCCAAGTTTTCTATTTGGTTTATGGGCCGACTGTCGTAACATGATACGTTAACCGGGACCTTCAATACTTTTTTATCTACCTATAATGTAATTGTTTAAATTACCCACACATTAATTAAAATAAAATATCTTCGAAAGTAAGCTCAGCTATTATACGACTATATTTACGAATACATAATATCTCCAGAGTTTCATTTACCTACAATGGATTTCTGCAAAGTAACGCCTGATTCAATATCTTAGTAATAAATATTTTAAAACTTTCGCTTCTACAAAATTAATTCAGGTGTAATAATCGGCTAGCACTTACGCCAATAATTATGTCGAAAATTAGCATTATTGATTAATTAATATTGTGTAGTGCAGTGTGCTTGGTCTCTCAATGTGCCCTAGCGCTAACTCGAATGCAAAATATTTAAATGTGTGTTAGTTTTGTATGTTGTGTATACATTTAAATTATAAACACGCGTCAGTCAGTTTCCTAATTACAGCTTACTTTTAGCACTGATGTACATTGCTACAATATTTCAAACAGAACTATTAATAAATCTCTATAATATCACATCAGACATCTTTATAGCACTAATGGCGCCCCGCGTTGTTATCCACGTTAATCCGGGATAAAAATCAAGCGTTGGTATAATCCAGGATCAAACCTATCTTCAAATCATGTATTATCCTAATCAATTCAGCCGTTGTAGACGATTAAGTAAAGCTAGACACACATTCACACTCAAACGCCTTATAATTTGTTTTTTTTTTCTCCTATAATTTGTATTTAATCAGCAGGTCAACTAAGTAGATAGGTACCTAATAAGTATATCCTCAAAAAAAATGCTACCTACATATTTACTATACAGGTATACCTTCCACATCCGACATTGACCTTCACAGATGTAGAAAGAATCAGCAAAATGGCAAGCTTCCAAAATTCTTTATCGCTAAATCATTTATTCTTGCTATAAATAACTGTTTAATACGTTTATTTTGTAAAGAAAGTTATTTTCGTATGCGTGTGACGCTCCCATTATTTCTAAAAAAGGTTGGTACTCAGAGTGCATAATGATTGAATTCAGGTGCAATACACTCTCCAAATTTTATAAGCAAACACGCTTTACAAGTCAATGCAGAAACGCTTCGCTCGCTCAGTCACCGAGTTGTTCCGCGAAAACCCAGAAACTTTGTATATCTAAGTTGGAGATTACAAATCGCAACAAATGGTCCGAGAATCGTTATTCCCAGTAATCTCTACATAATATTATGTAATATAATAAACTTACATAAAGTAGCGCCCAATTAGAACCTAAGAACTTAACCCGAGCAGTCAACTATAAATTTAAGTCAGTGTTATCTCAGGTCAGTCGATAACGCTCACGAAACTTCACCAAACATCAGTTATTGTACCCCGGCCGGCTGGCGCATACAAAATGGCACATAAATTACGGCTATTAATATTTATCGGGACTCTCGGCTTAATATCAGGACAGTGCACCAACGAGCGAGCCAAGCAGCTGTTCAAGCGATCTGTGTACGACTTCTCCTTGCAACTGTCTTCAAGGATCAGCCAAGAAACTGAAGGACACTTCATTGCTTCCGGTCTCTCACCATGGACTCTAATCTCTGCCCTGTCCTTGGGTGCTACAGACGACACATTAATAGAAATCATCCGCGTACTGAAAATGCATCCACACCAGTGTTTCAACAACAAGTACTTTGAAATAGCTCGACAACTGACGTCGCTAACCAACCAGACGATACTGGAGAGAAGTACTGCCATGTTTGTAGACCAGAGTCTGGGACTCAAAGAAGAATTCCAGTACGACGTGCAAACAGCTGGCGTGTGCAATCTGAAAACGTTGGCTTTCGATGAGTCAGCATACGCCGCTGCTACCATTAACGAGTTCGTGAGACAAGCTACACACGAAGCTATCGATGAAATGGTAACACCCTCCGATATCGAGGAAGCTGCCATGATCATGGTCGATGCCTTGTACTTCAAGGGCGCTTGGAAGACACAGTTCCCGTACGCTGACACCGAAACCAGCGCCTTCTACAACGAGAAAAGAGTCCAAATAGGTGATGTGAATCTTATGTTTACGAGCGGAACGTTCAATATTGCAACATCAAAGCTGTTCCAGGCCAAAGTGTTAGAAATGCCTTACGGAGATCAAGATAAATACTCAATGCTGTTATTCCTTCCAAAGGAAGGAGTTAGCGTGAGCACTGTTATAGAAAAGCTGAAAGACGTCAGCATAAGGACCGTATTCGCGCTTTTCGAACTCCACGGCGAGTCTGAGAACGTCGTGGTACAAATACCGCGATTCAAGATCACTTCAGACATCAACAACTTGAAAGAACTGCTAATTGACATGGGTCTGACCAAGATGTTCGATTCGGGGGCTAACTTTGAGGAAATATCGAATTCGAACGTGTATGTGTCCAACTTTATCCAGAAGGCAGATGTGGAGGTGACGGAGGACGGCACGGTGGCTGCAGCCGCGGACGAGGCCGTCATCGAGGCCAGGACGCTGCCGGAACAGTTCACCGCCAACAAGCCATTCGTGTTCATGATTATTGAGAAGACTGCCGAGATACCGCTCTTTATTGGAGCGTATTCGAAGCCGAAGGTGTTTTAATGTGATTCATTACATTATAGACTTTCTTAACAATCACTATTTGACATATTATATACATATTTGACATACATATGTACTTAATGGAGCATTTGAGCAGGTATATTGAAATACAACATTGTGAGTAAATCATTAGTTTCTTTCAGTTAGTGTTTGAACCCTATTTAAGTCATGATCTGATTCTGGTAATGTCGAGAGTTATTAAACCCTCTCTAGGGTCTCTAAAATAGCTTAACGACTGGCTATAGGTACTATAACCTAGAGTAAAACCTTAGAACTAGTCACCTTAACCTTAACTATTCCTGGACAGATGGATATTAAAACGACATTCTTCAATTTATATCGCCAAAGCTGACATCATGGTTTGCAATAACGTAAACCCATAGCTCATTTCTATAGATAGGCGTAAACAAATACGACCTATTGTTGCGTTGGTTTGTCGGTTCTGAATAAAGGAAATGTGTGGTAGAAAAAATAACAATACCTTATGATTTTTTTAACCAAAATTATTGTCTCATGTTTGATTGGATTAAAATTATATGCTATTCAAGTTCGGCTGATACTAAACAATCATAAATTTACAGCATAATAATTAAAATTAGAAACTGTATAGTAAGACAGATTTATCCGACAGCCACAGGGGACACAACGTCCGATTTCACAAAATTACTAATTATGGCTATTTAGCGCTATAATATCGGTACACCGGTGCACTATTATTGTAGAAAATAAATTGCAAAAATGCTATGTTAAGTCATGTCTACACTCAAGGTGTTGTAAAGTATTATCTACTTACTCTATACAAATAAGTCGGGTTTTCCTTCCTGACGCTATAACTCCAGAACGCACGAACCGATTTCCACGGTTTTGCATTCGTTGGAAAGGTCTTAGGCTCCGTGAAGTTTATAGCAAAGAAAATTCGCGAGCAAAGCCGCGGGCGTCCACTAGTCATTGATAAAATGTTATAGAACCACATAGAACTAAGGAAAGTGTTCAGCCTCAGGCTAGGAGTGTGATTGTGTGGATTTAAATATAAAAAATAGTAGAGTGGCCCCGGCGCGGTCTAATTTTTTTTTACATGATGTAGGCTTACGCTTTACTACAACTTGCCTGATGCTAAGCAACGTTATAATCTACGATCTAGCGCGCTTGCCTAGAAGAAACCGGTATTACCGGTTATTATTATTAACCGTAAATTAGTACTTATGTTAAACGATGAACCTTTTACTCGTATATACGAGTTAGTAAATTATATTCTCGCTTTGTGACGAAAAAGCCTCACATTTCAACTCAACTTGTTTAAATTTGAGTCGAAGTATATACGTTATTTACCAATGAAATGAAATACCATAGAAATAGTACTGAACCAAAAAATTATTCCACGAGATGGTCAACCTGCCAGCGCGGTTGAGTTGGTGGGCGGGTGTGCGAGTGAGTGCGAGCGATAGCTTTGTGCAGGGTCGGTGTGTAGGAGAGAGATGAAAGATTTTATATTTTTTAAGTGGGATAGGTTTACGTTTGACTACAGCCTGCCTGATGTTAAGCATTGCTACAGCCTAGGGTGTAACACGCTTACCTAGAAGATAAATATTAACTCTAGATTTGAAGACCCCTGGAAGATGGAAGCATTTTCAATGAGATAAATGTTCGGAGTTACTTACCTTCTACTTATTCGAACTAAGCACTCGCAAGAAAAGTCGACCGCAAAACCTAGTGAACCTATCAATCGATACTAACCCTTTATTACGATAGATTATTTCTTGATATACGATGCCATTGTAGTATAATTTTATGGTTCTTAGCTATGGATATTATCCTCAGGCGCTTTGAAAATTGCCGTTAGTCATTTGACATTGCATTGAAACCAGAAAATATTGGTACATAAATAATAATTAGTACCTACTTGTATTGAGAAGCTTGGCTAATAATAGATATATTTTATAGCTATACTTAATTTCTTAATGAATCTCCTTAGTGTACCTACCTACTATAAAATACTTTAGTACTTAATGTATTTTAGTGCACATCCATGGCATTTATAAATAGGAACTATAAAGTGACAGTGGAGTCAGTATGATTTCTAAAGTCTCCAAATTACCTAAATTAAACTAACAAAACAATAAATCATATAGAATTTGCAATGTAAACTGCACGGAGCGTTCACAGAAGCCTGTATATTTAGTTTTATAGGCAGCGGAAGTTATTGCAATGCTTTGGTTCAGCTGCAAAGCAAATAGCGAGTCGATAACGTAACATCCTGGCAGATTTAGAAGAAGTTCTAGATTTTATAAAATAATTTAACGTGTCGCGTCTTCACAAAATATAAACAATTTTATTAAGTAAGTACATACTTACTTCAATAGTTTAAGTCTTTTCGTCTTTTGGTACCTAAGTAGGTACCTACTTCGGAGCGAATCAAATACATAAAGTACATACCTACCTATGAGATTTTTAATTACTGCCAAATTTCGTTAAGCAAAAAAAGATCCATGCTTAGGTCAAAGATGGTTAGCATTTTTTTTATAAAACAGCAAATAGGTACTTATATTTTATGCGGTTATTCATATTTGATGCAAAATTTGATTAATACTAAATATATTTTGCATGCTAAGCAATAAAAAAGTTTAATGTCATAACTTCATTAGCTGTCAGTGCTTACCTTTAGTGTTGCTAGTAAGTATTATACTCCCACAATTATGTATTTCTTGTCGATGGTATTGTATTATGACAAAATAAACAAACATTAATGAGATGCTCGATAAAAAATTGACAAAGCGAAAAATCACAGTCGTTTGTCACAGTCTGAAATGAAATTCGATCACAGTCCACAGTTTATGAAGGTGCTGTCTTGGTGCATTCCATCTCCTCAATGTGCTATGCTTGATGTTTTGCATTTTTTTTTTCAGATAAAGTCTGCTCATTTGCCATGAACATACACTGACTCACATCTATATTTCCTATAAAGAGCATCAATATCATCTATATCGTCTCCCTTCTCTCATTGGTAGCGTTCGACACCCAAACACGTACAAATCAGTGATCCGCCCTCTCTGACGCCCGCCGATTGGAAGAGCCACAAAAGTTTGCGTGTTTTAGTGGCAAAAAAAATATTTCTAAGGTTACATGAGTATAAACATTCATTCAAAAATGTTTGGTTGATTGGCATTATATTGATGGAAGGTGACGTTTATGCACTATCCAGTGGCATGGATTCGCATCCTTTCGGCAAACTAGGTGAGATTTGTGGACCAGTGAATTCAAAATAGCAACGGCGCGGGCGTGTACAGTGGCTCAAATTTTAAAAGTACAATTAAATAAGTATAAGAAAAATTTATGAGGAAATATGTATTTTACTGGCTGCAAATCTGTAAGCCCATTTGGTAGTTACCTGTCAGAATGAGAAACAAACATCTTAACCGAAAGGTAGGTAGGCTTGTTAAAAAATAATAACACCTATGATTTGCATGGTAATGATTGAACTAAATAAGAGTGATTGATACTATAAAATGCTTATAAATGTATCATTATAACTAATTTAAACATCAATTAGCCAGCTTATTCAAATGTTTGCTTCTCATCGTTATAGATATTTATTATTTTTTGGGTTTTTTGGATTGTACAGATTATTGTATATTTTTTTTAATTTTAATACCTTTTTCCTTCGAAATGCCTTTACGTCGTCTATTATATAACTTGCTTAGCATAGGAGTAAAAATTAAACAATTTTAAAATTGTAGATCTTGAAACACAAAGAAATTATACCTACTATCAAAAAATGGATCTCAAGTGTTTAAGGTTCATCTTAATTGATGTTATATTATAAGTTTTATGAGTGACTGCCAGGAGGAATATATGACTGACGTAAATAAATACTGGTCTAAAGAGAAGATTATCGGATTAAATAAAAACATTTAACTGAATATAAATCATAGTTTTAATTGAATAATATATTGGCCGAGTCACTGTGTACTATTAGAGTCAATGTGTACTGCAGGGTCGAGTCACTGTAGACCAGTACCGGTACACAGTGGCTCATTTCCCAATTTAAAAAAAAATCTTAATTTCACACGATAATTTATACAGTGAGACGGGCACTTGCCACTGTCAACGTACCGTCGGTTCTTGAACCGATTGGCATGGTCCGTGACGATGGTAAGCGCCCCGATGGCCTCACACTGATTCCCTGGGAGCGGGGAAAAGCTCTTGTATGGGATGCAACTTGCGTCGATACACTAGCTCCTTCTCGCCTCAGTGGAACAGTACAAGCAGCAGGAGCCGCGGCGGATGCAGCAGAAGAAGCCAAGCGGCGAAAATATACATCATTATCGACTGATTATATTTTCTTACCGCTTGGCTTCGAAACTTTTGGTCTTTTGGTCTTTTGGGGGTAAAAGTCTTTTATAAAAAAAAAAAATGTTGATTGACATCACTAGAGACAAGAACGTTGGCTGGTTCCTTGCGCAAAGGATTTCTATAACAATCCAGCGTGGGAATGCAGCCAGTGTTCTTGGTTCTATACCACATGTAGATTGTTTAAATTTAGTTTAGATGTAAATACTCTTTTTTAGTTCTATTAGTGTTAATATGTGTAAATATTGTTTCTTATTATTGAATAAATATATTTTCATAATATAATCACACGTTTTTTACTTTCCTTATTAGAAAAGTGATAATGCGAGGAGAAATAATAATAACCAAAGTATGTTTTGTGTGAATTTCAGATCGTAGCTTTAACATTTTTTCTTCATAATTTCAACATCTGAAAAAATCCGAGTCACTGTTCCCGACCCGACCCTACATATTATATAATTTTATACTTGTCTTCTTGTATAGTTTACTTTATTGTATAAGAATGCAGAAGCTAGGGAAGCCTGTAAGTTAAGTTGTTTGTAAATAAATATAATAAAATCAGCTTCTTTCTTGATCTAGAAGACGACGTATTTCAGCTCGAATGTAGGTACGGACTGTGGTGGTCACGCTCAGAATGTAGAGGCCAAACGGTATTGAAGGTAAATCTCGTGATTCTCACCTATGCTTGGTGAGAATTTTGAGCGTTCATAACATAAAGCAATTTTTGATATTGAGAAAAGCCGTAGATATCCAATTCACTAAAAATAAGTTATTAGAATTAAGTAACCTGGTCAAAAAGATGGATAATTTGGTTATCATACTGGTATCCCTGATCAAAAGTCCGCGAGCGCGAAGCGTAATTTTCTGTCGAGAAAGTTTTTAGCGATAGTTGTTTTAAGAAACAAGTGTTTGGTAAAATATTGCATTTACTTTACAGTGCTTACATTGTATCTAAATTAAAATAATCTGCAAGATCCCTACACCTTCTCCGATCGTTTTGTATCGAAACTTCTAAATCAAGCAGTAGCAAAAAACAAATTACCTACTAAAAATAAAGAAATCAGCGTTTATTTCTCAGTTTTATTTTATTCCGCATTCCACTTGTGAAACGATAAAAATACGCGTCTACTATGGAAGCCAAACATCTTCAACAAAGGGTCATACCAAAACCGTAAGTTACAAATTATTGAGTTTTTTTTGTTTTAATCTTTCTAGTCTGATATAATAAAAAGTTGAAGTTGAAGAAATCAAGTATATTTCAAATTTGTTTATTAATTATGACTTATCAGACTGGCTGTTCAGAAAATCTAGTTGTATGTATATGATGCCTTGCCGTTTATAGCTTGTCAAAAGTAGGCTAACAATGAACAACAAAGTGCCTAAGTACTTATTGCAGTACTTATTGCAATACCTATTACATGCTTCAGGTATTATAATGTAATTACCACATACTCCATGCATTAAAAACTAAAGTCTGTTTGGTAAAGGCTACATGCATATAAAACGATATGGTCTTAAGAAATAAATTCTTAAGAAAACCAACCCTACACATACATACATATATTATTTGGAACCTGCATAAATCCATTATTATTGTGAAAGTCAAACTCATTTCCAAAGCTTCTCTCTAACCCATGACACAATGATTATGCTTAGTATGAGATGTCCCAAGATATTTATTATGTACTAGTGAATGCCCGCAGGTTTCCCACATAATCTAAACTAATATATAAAGCTGAAGAGTTTGTTTAAACGCGCTAATATCAGGAACTACTGGTGCGAATTGAAAAATTATTTTTGTGTTGAATAGACCATTAATCAAGGAAGGTTTTAAGCTATATAACATCACATTGCAACTAATAGGAGCGAAGAAACAATGGAAAGTCTGGAAAAACGGGGAAAATTATTCATCTTTGATGGCTCCCGTTGCGTGAGCTGCAAAAACTGTTCAAGTCATGGGTAACAGCTATAATTTATAAAACTGAAGAGGTTGTTTACAAAAATAAATATGATGCCCATAATAACTATTCCATGCGGACGAAGTCGCAGTTTGTCGCAATGTTTTAAAAAAAAACCAGCCAAGTGCGAGTCGGACTCGCGCACCGAGGGTTCCGTACAAACCTGCAAGGTTTACAAAGAGTTTATGAGGAAATGGGTAGTAAGTTTAAGATTATTAAAAAAAAAATATTTTGTGATGTAACTAAAAATTTATGGTTTTCGTAATTTTTCCTTTATCTATGCTATAAGACGTTGCTTCGTACCAAATTTCAAGATTCTGAGTTCACGGGAAGCACCCTGTAGGTTTTGATTCCCTTGCAAGTGTCGAAAATTTGCGGCATAAATGGCTGTATCTTTTGATTGCGTTGGCTTAGAAGTTTGATTTTTTCACAGCTTCAAGGGACAGTAGACCTGAGTAATTGATATAAATTTCAGCTTCATACCTCTACGCGTTCCTGAGAACAAGGGTCTTGACAGACGGACGGACGGACGGACAGACGGACAACAAAGTGATCCTATAAGGGTTCCGTTTTTTCCTTTTGAGGTACGGAACCCTAAAAACATGGCAAACCATTAACCTTTTTTGCATGATGAGTGTTTAAATAAACAGAGACAGAAAGAAAAATATAAACAGACAAAAATTCTATAAATTGTAGGAAAATGTTCTGGTATCAATTCTACATTTATTTTAATATCTTCTATGTTCAGAATTTCGACTCTTCAGGTTTATTATATATAATCACCATAATATAACTTAGTATAGTACCTATCTGACTACATAGTTTCCATTGGTTCCATTTCTACATATATTTTTATCTGTGAGTTATTTGTGTTAAGCAGATTTCGGTTTTAAGATAAAATTTGATTGGAATGTGTACCAATATTGGTTTAAGTCTAAATAATATACAACTTTAAGGTGACTGACTGACATAGTGATCTATCAATGCACAGCTCAAACCGCTGGACGGATCGGGCTGAAATTTGGCATGCAGTTAGATGTTATGACTTAAGCGTCCACTAAGAAAGGCTTTTTGGAAATACCACTTTTGAAGGGGTGAAATAGGGGATGCAAGCTTAACTTCTTAATGTGAGTGAAGCCACGAGCACCCTCTAGTAAATAATAAAGCTATTTAAAACAAAGCTATAGTAAATTGTCATCTTTCCAGTGTTTTCGCTGAGCTGCCGGACAAATACCAGCTATCTGAAGAACAACTGACCTTCTACAACAACAATGGATTCCTTGTAATCAAGAAGCTGATTGACTTTGCATCACTTTACAGCTATAAGTGAGTTTTGTTTCTATGCTAATACTGTTTGCTTCATTGTCTGTAGGTCTAATGATATTCTGGTTCAGGGGACAGGATTATTCAGGATGTAAGCTACATTGTATAGAATAGAAAATATTTCTTAGGATCAATAGAAGTATTGTATTTGGAGACTTCTGTGGATTTGATTATATCATTCAATTAGAAGTCATTGTCCAATAAGCTGGCTCTAAGGCTTCTATAATTTCAAGATTTTCTGGATTTTATTTTGCTTAATATTGTATGAAATTTTTGTCTGAATGTACTTTTACTTGTTTTGTATTATAAGTCATTAGTCCAAAGTTGTGAAGCATTAAGTACTTAAATTATTTTTTTTAAATTGATGTACATATAATATGTAGGTATAATCTGACTAGTACATGTATGTATAACTAGAGATATTATAAGTATGTAAGAAGCACCTGTAGCTCAGCAATCACATTTGATTACCAATGTTAAGCAAAGGTCAGCACAGTCAGTTCTTGGATGGGTGACCGAAAAGTGCATTCCATTTTGGGCGCTTCCATAGGTCGGATGACACGTTAAATTGAGAGTCCCGGCTGTTTGTCTAGTACGGCAGTCATCAAGCCTTGATAAACCTCGCCACCAGAGTTGGCCAAACTCATACGATAAGAAGAAGAAAATGTATTTAATGTTGCTGTGAATTTATAATCTTAACTGGTCATACCTGATTTGATCTTTTTGATCTTTTGTGATTCAACTGACAGTTGATCAAATATAGCCGAAGTATTATTTCCTTATAAATATGGTAATATTACAATATAGGTAACTAGCAAATAATTTGCATTACAAATTACAAGTAAATATTGTGTATAAATAACAATAAATTTATGCACATATAATGATGACCGAAATATAAAGTAAATAGATACATACTTTTACAAATACATGCTTTAAATATTTATCAACAATAGGCAACATATTAGGCTTTATTTTTGACTTAACCACCACTGCTCAGTACATTATGCTAAAAACATTAAAAGGTTTTAATTTGAACCTCAAAGTCGCCAAAAGTTAGCATTCAGCTAACATTATTCAGAGCATTTTGTCAGTCCTTCTATACGTGCAGTCTGTGGGCCACATATACGCTCAAGGCAATCAACGCGCTACGAGTGCAATACAACAACGCGTTCAGGATGCTGTTGGGGCTGCCGTGGCGCTGCAGTGCGTCGGGGATGTTTGCGGATGCAAGGGTAGATGGCTTCCACGCCGTACTCCGCAAACGGGCCACCTCGATGCTCAGCCGCGTCTGAGGCAGCACTAACATCATCCTGCGGGTTGTCGCTGCCCGACTCGACTGCCCCATCATCAATCACGCCGCACAGCTACACAAATGTTTTACGACCCTTTCAAAAAGAAAATATTATTGGGTAACAAAGTATTTTAGAGTTTGACATTTTTACTGTAATCTTTGACATTTTAATTTAATTTTATTATATTATTATTATTATTATTTTTTTATAGTAGATCTTTGATTTTAATAACTCGGTATTTGGTTTTATTATTGATTATTGTTTGACATGCCTGCTATGTAATAATTTTAGTTTATTTTTTTTCTTTTATGTGTATGGACTCAAGGTCTGAAATAAATGTCATTTATTTTATTTATTAAAAGCATTTCAAATGGCCACTGTATAAATGCAGGTTCATACCTATCTGACATAGGCATAATTATTTTTACTGCTCTGTTAGCTTAGTTGGGTTCAATTCCCGCATGACACAAGAAATAATGAATATTAAAATTTGTAATTACCTATTTGTTTTGAGTGTGATCATTTCCATGTATAATTAGTATGTATTTACAAAAGAAAAGTATATATGTATTATATCCGTTATCTAGTACCCACATCACAAATCTAAATAAACAGGTACCTGTTTATTTAATATTTCTGTGCTAGTACCCATGATACAAGCGTAAGCTTAGTATGGGGCTAGATGGCGCTGTGTCATGTGTCCTGAAATATTTTTGCTGTTCCAAATCAATATCACAGGTAGTTAATATTTTCGGTTTATTCCAACACAGGCAGCGTTTCCTTCAAATAGCCAAGGGTATTGTTCCGAAAGGCAACATTACACTGATGCGAGAGCCATCGCTGGTGGGACAGAAGAAAGACCCCGAAGACTATGTCAATAAGGTATATTTTTAAATAATCTATCTATACATATAAGAAAGCTGAAGAGAAATCTGTTTAGAGAAATAAAAAATAAATGTGGTGTATTTATAACATATTACATATTTCACAGTTTGGTATCCCAAGATTAATAAATCGGGTTGTTTATTTATCCTAGGATTATAACTATCACATTATGTATGTATCATGATCATTATCTACAGCCTGTAAAAAATAAACGGTCTATAAAAAAATTTTTGACTGCCCTGTTAGCTTAGTTGGTAGTGGCTCTGCCTTCTAATCTAGGGGTGCGGGTTCGATTCCCGCATGACACAAGTAATTATGCATATTAAAATTTGTAATTACTTGTGTTGAGTCTGGTCGTTTCTATGTATAATAAGTATGTATTTACAAAAGAAAAGTATATATGTATTATATCCGCTATCTAGTACCCATGATACAAGCGTAAGCTTAGTATGGGGCTAGATGGCGCTGTGTTATATGTCCTGAAATATTTATTAATATTTATTATTATTATTTTTTGATAACGTATACTGTCTGAAATATTTATTATTTTTTTTTTTTGCTAACCTATACTGTCCCACTTCTGGACAAAGGTCTCCCCTAACTCCCTCCATGACTCTCGATCTCGGCCTCCTCACGCCAGTCTCTCTGGAACTGGTGGAGATCGCGACGTTAGCGGGTCCTGGGCCTTCCTCGACTACGAGATAAACAGATAACAGATAAACATTTTTATTCATAATTTGTTAGAATTACATGTCATTACATTTCAATTTGTCTTTATTCAAAATAATACAAGATCAATAAAAATTGATAATAATCGAGGCCCTTGAGGTTCCCACTGTGTCACGATCCCATTGCCGTAAATATAACCATAGTATTTAAAAAGCGAGTGTGGCTCAGCGGTTTCAATGTCTGCTTTTCATCCAGACCCTGGTTCGAATCCGGCCCTACACCAATGACTTGTATTTTCAAGTTATGTGTGGATTTGCACTCGCTTGACGGTGAAGGAAAACATCGTGAGGAAACCGACATTTTTGAGGACCACAATGTCCGAGGACATGCGCCTTCCGTGGAAGGACCTGGGCGCGCACCACAATGTAGGTATCTGCCCAAGAAAACTCCCCTAACGAATTAATTCTGCGGGGGAGTAACGATCTTCAGTCATAAGGAAACACGACTCAAAGAGAGATATTGTCCCCAGATCCAAGAGATCCTGTACGACGACGTGTTCGTGCAGTACGCGCAGCACCCGGCGCTGTACCACGTGGTGTGCCAGCTCATCGGAGATGACGTCACCGCCATACACAGCATGTTCATCAACAAGCCGCCCGGCACCAGACGACACCCGCCGCACCAGGTGACAACCTCGAGGACAATCGCTCCTCATTACTGAGCGTATAGACCCCTCCAGCCCCCTTAGACAAGAGGCGTATTTTAGTGAGCGTACTGTCGCTCACTTATAGAATAGAAATACCAATGTATGGGATTGACATCGCGACGATTGACATGCTACGTCACTCCCATACATTGGTATTTCTATTCTCTGTATTGTATTGTATTTATTTATCATTCCATTGGATCTTACGAACACTTGGCTTCGTCAAATATAAGTACATAGTTAGGTACACAGTGTACGTTCATATAAATTATTACTACATTAGTTTTTATTTGTTTTTAATTGCTTGCGTTCAGAGCTAGACAACCACCACACATGTGGATCTTTAGTGTAATGTTCAAGTTTATAATAAGCTTTTTTAACTAGGTAATCTTTAACATATTTTTTAAAGCGAGTTTCATTGAGGTCCAGGATTTCATTTGGAATCCTATTATAGAATCTTATAGCATTACCTATAAATGACTTTCCTCTTTTCTGGAGTCTCAAACGCAATCATGTTGCAGTCATTCTTTTTAAGCTGAGGCCTCAAGTATTGCTAAGCCTCGCTTCTTAACTGTCTCTGAAATGAAAGTCAACTTAAATTAATTTATCAAGACGCCCTTATGGCACTAGTTGAGAGATATTATGATATACTCAGTTGTGAAATAACAAGTTGATAAGCGCAGTGCAATGACATGGACCTAATACATACTACATTTATTGTTTTCAATATATTATATCACTAACTACTATATGCTCGTGGCTTTGCCTTGTGTTAATTTCCATATGTTTTGCGATAATTAGTAGCCTATAAATCACTCTCGAAGCCTATAACAAATAAATAAAAATAAAAAAGCCTTTATTTCCTGAATCTAAAAATATATTACTCCGGTCCCTATACTACCACCATACCTCAAACCACGATGATCTGTCGCTCCGTTGAGAAAATCATCAATAAACAAACTCACTTTTGCTTGTATGCTGAGTATACATAATATGATTCAATCTAAATTCATGTACAAAAGAGGTAGGTACCTACTTATTTTCATAGCCTTGTATGGGTTAGTATTTGGCCTCACTTTGTCTGTTACTTGCATATGTAAAAAATATGCTTAGTCTGGCCATAAATACTGTTACTATTAAAAATAAAAAATTATTACAATTGAATTTGGAATCTGTCATTTTTATACGATTATTTATTGTGTTTTCTCGTTTTGGCGCCAATACATTGTACAATATTTTGCGATATTAAAATGGAGTGGGTTGATAAAGAGAACCGAATCGCTGTAATTGCATTACACAAGTAGGTATGCAGCCAAAAGCAATTTTTAAAACTCTCCATAAACTTGGTTTTAGTCAAATGTTTGTGTACCAGGCTATTAAAAGGTACAATGAGACCTCCCCTGTTTGTGACAGAAAAAGACCTGGCCGTTCACGTAGTGTTCGTACGAAAAAGGTGGTCAAAGCAGTAAGGGAAAGAATGCGAAGAAATCCTGTCCGAAAGCAAAAGATTTTATACTACACCTACGATGAAAATAAAAAACTAAAATATCGAACAAATTGAAAATCCATTCTCTCCCGCTCAGATGCGTTTTCTCCCCGCATATTTGTTCGATATGCATTGACGTACTTTCTACCGTAAATTTGATAAAGTATCAAGGTACTTTCCGAGCAGGTGTAGTATAAAAGATTTTATCTCGGGAGATGAAGATAGCACCTAGAACCATGTCGCGTATTTTAAAAGATGACTTATGACTTGATGCCTATAAGAGACGCACTGGTCATTTCTTAACTGATAATTTAAAAAAGAATAGGATGGTAAAATCGAAACAACTACTGAAGCGGTACGCAAAGGGAGGTCACGGAAAAATTTTGTTTACAGATGAATTTTTTTTTACAATTGAGCATAATTTTAACAAGCTAAATGACCGTATGTATGCTCAAAGCTCTAAGGAAGCGTCCTAATTAGTCGACAGAGTGCAATGTGGGCATTATCCGACTTCAGTGTTGGTTTGGTGGAGTGGCAAGACCTAGGTACATAATATATTTAACTGGTTCAACAGAAATAATTCAACCTTCTCGTACAAGAAGATTGTTGTTAGTTGGTAACATATTTAGAGAAGATAATTGCTCTTTCGCAATTTCAGTTTGGATGGGCATATACAAGTTAATTCTTATGATAGTGGCCAACTCTGGTGTCACCTTCGACCTGATCTGAAGATGTAAGGTATACAACATACATATACAGATGGTTTTATATTTTTTTTGTAATGGTTATGTTATGGTTATTGCCACACACCAATGTTTTATGAAGAAGCAGATAAGCAAGTGTGTTTTTAGTTTTTCAACTAATAAATTAGAAAAAAAAGAATGAAAGAGAACATTTATTGTGGCAGATTAAACAGAAAAACAAACACAAGTGAGTACATAATAAAGTAACAAATATAAAATCTACTAAAACACAGCCCCAACTCAGCATAATGCTGGTTGTGTGGAAGCAACCAGCGCTGGTCTTTCGTTGGGGCTGGCTGTGAGACTTACATTATGTTATGTCTAATTTGCACACCAGTAATGGTTGAGATGTATAATACTAATATTTGATTTTTTTATCACCTACCATCATGTAACACAACTACATTTTGCAAATAAATGAATCTTTATCTTTACATTTTCTATGTTTCCAGGACCTGTACTACTTCCCATACCGTCCGGCCGACAAGATCGTGGCGACATGGACAGCGGTGGATGACGTCACCACCGACAACGGCTGTCTCTACGTCATACCGGGCTCACACAAACCCGGCGTCATCTACGAACATGGGAACGTGAAAGTGAGTTTAATTTTTGGTAATAAACAGCAAAAATAATAATTGAATGACTTATCAACCACCAAATAATAAAAATTGCCAAAAAACATTTAAAAAAATGTTGGTCGAGTGGGATTCGAAGCCAGGTGAGCGCGATTAATTGCTACGCTACTGATTGGATAGCCACAAGATGGCGTCTTGGACAGCGGTGGATGACATCACCGGGTCACGGGTGTCATGCCGGGCACACATAAACCTGGCGTCATATACAAACATGGGAATCGGGAACGTAAAAGTGAGTTATTTTTTTGGTAATAAACAGCAAAATAATAATTGAATGACATATCATCTACCTTCTAATAACAATTGCGTCACAAATAATTAATCAAGAAATGTACCTACCTACGGTTATTAAATAATTATTCCGGGACATTGCACACAGCGCCATCTAGCCCCACACTAAGCTAACGCTTGTGTCGTGGGTACTAGATAAAGGATATAATACATACGAGTATATGTGTATATACTTATTTTTTTTTAAATACATAGGTTCTTAAAATACATAGAAGCGACCACCAGACTCAACAATTCGTCCGAATGTAACGATGATTACTCAGGTACTTATATCATAAAATACTAATAAGAAGTAAAGAATCTAATAAAAAGTTATGAATAATTTATTTTCCCGAGACATTAATTAAAAACTGAATATACTTGATTACTAACATACATCATGTAAAATTTACATACATACATTTACATTGTAAATGTATGTACGTACCTACGTCTAGGTATACAATATCTGCTTATAATAATAAATATGATATCTTTTGTTTTTGAACAAACGTGATAATTAATAAATTATCAAAGACAGGACGGAGATAATTTATTTAAATAACAAGATAATAATGAAAATTCATGAATCAAAATATCTGCTTAGCGATAAATAAATATTTCCAATAATAGGTATTCATTTTATCCAAAATGTTTTTAAAGGTTTACTGACTGCAAATTCTGTATAAATTATGCTCGAATAAAAGGAATCATTATCTCAAAAAGCTTTTATTAGTAAGTATGTACTTACTTGAAAAGCAAGAATAAGTATTTAATTACACATTTGCTTTGCTATACCTATATAGTTTCTTTAAAATTCTAATAATAATAAAGGTCATTTTTAAAGAGAGTCATTTTTAGAGAGATCAATTTTACACATACACAACGTAACCCAAAAATAAAAATATAAGCCGTTATTATGAAATCGCTTATTTCGTCACTCCGTTCAGCTGCGTCGGTGGTGTAATGGTCAGCATAGTTGCCTTCCAAGCAGTTGATCCGGGTTCGATTCCCGGCCGACGCACACTTTTTGCTGTTTTTAATATTTTTTCTTTGATAAATTTATATTCAATTTTATAATACACATGGCAGTTTATTATTTATTTTCAAGTTATTTTTATAATATAATTTAAAAAAATATTTCCTTTCCAGGATTCGAACAAGTTGTACCACGGCATCCTGAAGGAGGAGCAGGTGGCTCCGGAGGGTGGTCGCATGTACATGGAGATGTCTCCCGGAGACACCGTGTTTTTCCACCCCTGCCTGGTGCACGGCTCCGGACCTAACGTCACCCAGGTAAGTTCATTAATTCCTTTGCGAACATGGGTACATTATGTACAAAGATCTTATATATTAAATGAATATAAAAAGTGCAACACATTCCGCCTACAAGATGTGCAAAGATTCAATCAATACGCACAATTACTTATGTAATAATTCATTTATTTAATTTGACATGACTTTATTGCGTTTAATTTTCTATTAGGCTCTTTTAAAGTTCAATGTGCACTTCTTTTTTGGACATTTTTGGGCAGAGGAATGTGAGTTAACTATAGAGCAATACCCTCAGTAACTATTAAATTAATTATTATGAAAATTAATTTACACTTCAATTTATTATGATTAAAAAAAATCGCCTAAATTAAATATTATAATTATGATATTCCTTTTAATTTTCATAAAATAATTAGGTAGGTAATTATTTTTGATTTTGATTTATTTTATTAAGTATTAATGGTGTGACATTTATAAGTATATTAATTGTAATTAAACTAATATTTGAGATCCATATAATAATGAAAGTGGGTAATAGATAATACTGAAATAATAAAAATGAAATATTATATAACAATGAAAGTTAATAATACATAATGATAGTGATGTTTGTAATCCATGTATATCTTTCTTTAATGTTTTCACACCCCTCATTTCCAATGCTTGCAGAGGTACCGCAAGGCGATAACGTTTCACTTCGCTCACTCGTCGTGCGAGACCATCGACGTGTCGGGCTCCGTGCAGCACGCGGCCGCCAGGGAGATAGAGGCGGAGGCCAAGAGGAGATACGATCTGGACCTCTCCTTTGCTGTGAGTACATGTTTCAAGCGATTGTGGCTCAGCGGGTCCAGTGTCTGCTTTCCATCCAAACGCACCCTGGCTCGAATCCGGCCCTGCACCAATGAATTGTATTTTCAAGTTATGTGTGGATTCGTTAATCATTGTAAATACAAGTCATAGTTAAGGAATAAGAATACCACAATATCCGAGGACATGTGTCTTCCGTGGAAGGAGCTGGGCGCCCACCACGATGTATCTGCCCCAGAGAACTCTCCTACCGAATTAATTCTGCGGGGAGTCACGACCCTCAGTCATGAGGAAATACGACTCAATAGAGAGAGACCTATTGAAAAACCTACTCCTTATTCATATTCCTCATTACCGAGGATCGTGTCTCCTCCTAGGAATCTATTCGTTATGTTCTCTCGGGCAGATACGTCGTGGTGGGCGTCCAGGTCCTTCCTCGGATGTCAATTTTTACACATGCTACACTTGAGTATAATATAATATTAATGTTATACTAATCATCGAATTATTATTTTGATTACACCAAAAACTAAATAATAATTAGAAAAATGTCGTGGGAATTGAACCTAGAGCCATTCAGATGAAACACTGAAAAACTGTGAGATAATGAAAAAGAGTCATGCAATGAGATATTTGATAGCGGGGATCGAACCTAGGTGAAACCAATCCGTTGTGGGCACGCAAAAATTAAAATTGCTAAGAATTGAGATAGATGGCGCTGTGTGATATGGCCTGAAATATTTCTTTATTATTTCATTTTAAAACCCGTTCATGTTACAGGACCTTTGGAAAATGAAGAGCAGAAGAATCACTGGTTTGAAGTCACATTTGTAAAAACTAGATGGCGCTAATAATCATTTTGGGTCGCAATAATTCAATAGAATTTGTTATTTGGGACAATTTTTCTGATCATCGTTATAGAAATGTTAATGTACTCAAAAGCTTTAAAAATTAAAATTAGGTTAGCTCTGGAAGGAAATAAGACAGCTAAAACTCAATTTTCCCACGAAACTTCTTGGTGTTGCTGCAACTCACTGCAAATCGCACTTGGTGTTGGTTTTACATGTATAAAATGTTAAGTACCTATGTATTTAGATCATATTATCTATTTAAGTGATATTTTAACAAATATTTAAAGGTTTTGGTGGTATTTTTAAACCAAAGTTATTGTCTTATATAATTAGATGTAAACTTGTTATAAATGTATATTTAGTAAGTTTACATTTATATTTGGTACACTAGAAGTAGATTTTTATTGGTAATATTTTTTTCTATTTATAGAATGTCCAATTCTGTTTGTTTATATCGAATGTGATATCATAACATTGAAATTGTAAATTTTTATATGAGATATTTAAATGTGATATTGTTTTGTATACAATTTTATATCGGAATGGTTTATTGTAATTTTTACCTAAATAAATATTAATTACAAGGAAGTACGCAGTTTGTATTTTTGAGTCTTGAAATAAAAATAGTTTGTATTTTTTTATAAGGCATACAGTACCTACTGGTGTATAAAAGTATTAGTGTAGCCGATAAGAAAAAAATAATATGTTTATTTTATTGTTTAATAAACTTAAGTTAATATAAAACACTAAATGTATCTTAAAAAGTTATATAAAATATAATGTTATGTCGTTTATTAGGAGAAAAATATTCAACCCAAATTTTTCTTCTCAAAAAATAATTATTTTATTTACCTACGACTTATTTTTAGTTAAGCTTTTTCTAATTTTTTATTCAATTAATTGTTTGTTCACGGTAATTGATTGCAATCTTCCAAAATAAATATAATACCCAACGAAAATATGTAATCTGAGAACGTACCCAAATTAATCAAATACCTACACACTGTAATATCATTACCTGAATAAATAATTATTGCATTAAAACCAGTGAGAGCGCACAATGTGGTACACTTATGCTGGACTGCTGTCTGCAGACAATACATACAACATGTAAGTATTATTAAGATTATTTGTATGTGCTGCATGCGGATTTTTCTATAATAAAATCCATGTTCAAATTTATAGAAAACAATTTTATAATATCGATAATTTTGTTGTTAAATTTTTCTGTATTTTTTTGGAAATAGTTCTATATTTGAATTAGAAAATAAAAAGCAATATAAGCTAGCTTTCTTATCCCAAAATTTGGTTTATAGGTATGGATGGAATTATTAATAAAACGAATTATTTTTCCTTCTTGTTTTAAATGTCCATACAAGGAATGGTTACTAGTTACTTATTTTTCTTATCGAATGAGAGTGGCCAACTCTGGTGTTGAGAGTTTGTCATCCGAACCACGGAATCCACTCCCAAAATGGAATGCCATTTTTGGCAGGGGATACTAACTTTACACAAAAAACGCACCACGCTATCGAAATACGTTCGCAGCGGACGTTCGTAACCCACGCGCAAGCCAAATTGATACTTAACGTTTGGAACTACAGTTCATATTTCACTGCATACAGTTCGATTCTCTCAAAGCTATCATGGTTGCCATTATGAATGTGGATTTAGTACAACAATAAATATTTTAGTGTTATTACTCAATCAATGGTGAATTATTTCTTGATAAGTTGATACTCTATCAGTATCTAGTTGTTTTGTATGTCATATTATAAAAAAATACAAACCTTTTTCTTAGATTTTTACTAAATTAAGCCTGTTTCTCTCGAATTCGACTCAAAATTGCTTATTTAAGTAGCTAGATATAGTTACTGATACAATTCGAATTATTTTTTATACTTAGGCGACGCGGCCAGCGAGCGAGTGGTGTGCCGTTTGACACACGACTCGAGCGTACTTTACTGTGCCCTCCGCTCGCTGCGTGTTCGAAACAGGGAGATAGGTTTCTGTTGTATTATTTCTGTGCTTTTGGTCACCCAGTAGTCCTTTGCTTAAAATTGGTACGAGCTGAGTTACTGATAAAAGTTTTGGCAAAAATATTATGACAAGGATTTAATTTTTTTACTAGTAGATATTAATATAGGTAAATTATCTTATTTTTGGTTTTATTACATCCACAGGGAGCCGATTTCACCGAAAACATTAAACAACCCAGATCCAAATAAATACTACCTGTCTGAAGAAGAAAAGGAATTTTACGCGGAGAATGGATATTTGGTTATCAAGAAGCTTTTTGATCGGGGCACTTTAGACAGCTTTAGGTACAGGTTTATTTTGAATACTAGTAGACGACCGCGGCTCCTCTTGCATTATTTTGAGACATAAAGTCTAGTAAAAAAGTAAAGTAGCCTAAGACACTTCTAAGACCTCATACTACCTACATACCAAAAAACATGATGATCCGTTCCGCCGTTTTTGCTTGATGAGCGTTTAAATAAACAGACAAAAGATCTAAGATTGTTGGAACGTGTTCTGTTATCAATTCTAAATATCTCCAAACATTTCTTTTTTTCTAACATAGGTATACTGTTTGGATGTGACCCTCCTCAGCTTTATTATATGTTAAGATCATTATTATCTTTAATTTAACCCGCTTTAAAAAAAGGGTTATACGTAAATCAACTAAAGGATTATATTGAAATTTTTGATTGGTTTTAAATTATATTTTCAGACAAAGATTCCAAGAAATCTGTAATAAGGAATCTTTGAGGACATCTTGCGGCGTCCTGTTGGAAAAGAAACTTATTTCTGTTAACTCGAAACCAGAGGATTACGTTAATAAGGTAAACAAATTATCTTTTATAAAATGGTGACTTGGCTTATTACTAACTAGTGGACGTCCGCGTTTGCATTTAAATACAGTTTGCCAGATGGTAAGCAATATTTTTGGCCTAAGAGAACGCTCCAGTTCTCTAATAAATCCGGTTCACTCTCGCTTTCAAGATTGATTGATGATCTGATTAATATAGTTGGTGGGGAACAGGCATCAGTTGATCTTGAATCGCTTTAATTTGCCAGTCTTTGTGCTTTACGCTGATACATTTTGGGCTAATGGACCTTGCAATGACAACCCGCTTGTGGCGAATATGCTTTATTAATACATATATTATTATATTTATATTTTGTATTGTGCATTAACATACTTTTTATACACATAGCTGAACGAGTTCCATAAATAAACCAACCAAGTAAATATAAGTATTTGTTCGTTAAATGTATGTTTCAGATCCAGGACATTCTCTCTGACCGCGTTTTTTCCCAGTACAGCGAGTCGGCTCGCGTGCTGCATGTAGTCTCGCAGGCGCTGGGCTGCGCGCTCACCGCGCTCAACTGCAGCCTCATCAACAAGCCGCCGGGAGCTAGCAGACACCCCTCGCACCAGGTAGCATCCTTAAGTAGTCCTCATTATTGAGGGTCCTGATTCCCCCGCTTTTGATTCATTAGAGGAGTTCTTTAGGGCAAGTACGTCGTAGTGGGCGCCTAGATACTTCCACGGACAGATGTTCTCAGATTTTGTGGTCCTCAAACATGTCGGTTTCCTCACGATATTTAAAAATAATGTTGTAATGGTTAATTGTGTATGTGTTAAGGTATTTTAGACTTTATCTAGGTACCTACAGCAGCGCTCTGTGGTCAAACGCGTAAACTAGATTGTCGTTGGTTCGGCACAATCATGATTTCGAGATTCTCGATTATAAATTAAGACTAGGTAAATTAATTTTTGATTATTTTAATATGAATATAATACTAAGTATATGCTAATAAATTTATTGTCTTCAACACTTCTCTGGTTTCCTTCATTGATTATTTTTAAGACTTACTTGTAATTTTTGTAAAAGATTTTTCTTTATTTGATTTGTTTTCAGGACGGTATGTACTTCCCTATCCACCCCATGTCAGCGCTGGGTGTTTGGACGGCGCTGGACGCGAGCTCTGCTAGCAATGGCTGCCTCTACTGTGTGCCGGGATCACACAAATTGGGCTTATTGGAACATGAACCTTTCAAAGTGAGTTTTAATATCTACTTAATCGACTTTAGAAAAAGGAGGTTATCAAGTCTTCTGAAAGTTTTTTTGTGGGTATGTTACGCGATTACTCCGTGATTTATGAACTGATTTCGAAAATTCTTTTTTTATTTGATGGTGATTGTTTCGGAAATGGTCCCATATTTTTGTTTTAAACAATTAACAAGGTGTTT
The DNA here is from genome assembly GCA_927399415.1 of Macaria notata. Taxonomy (NCBI): domain Eukaryota; kingdom Metazoa; phylum Arthropoda; class Insecta; order Lepidoptera; family Geometridae; genus Macaria; species Macaria notata. The sequence goes on from OV656742.1 coordinate 1,384,179, forward strand.
TCTAATCCCGATCAAACTGGGGACCTTATTATCTTTCTCATTCGTTCTAGTTCTCGCTTCTATGCCTCTCGCACTTTTGCGCTACATTTTTTTTTCTTTCCATTCTTCATCTTTGTTGGTGGGTTTCCAAATGTTCTATGCTTGTGTTTATTAATATTGGTAAACCATACTTTACTGTACACAGATGGGGAATGTGGGAATATGGGGATGCTTTATGAATCCTACTATGCTTGTGTTTATTAATATTGGTAAACCATACTTTACTGTACACAGATGGGGAATGTGGGAATATGGGGATGCTTTATGAATCCTACTATGCTTGTGTTTATTAATATTGGTAAACCATACTTTACTGTACACAGATGGGGAATGTGGGAATATGGGGATGCTTTATGAATCCTACTATGCTTGTGTTTATTAATATTGGTAAACCATACTTTACTGTACACAGATGGGGAATGTGGGAATATGGGGATGCTTTATGAATCCTACTATGCTTGTGTTTATTAATATTGGTAAACCATACTTTACTGTACACAGATGGGGAATGTGGGAATATGGGGATGCTTTATGAATCCTACTATGCTTGTGTTTATTAATATTGGTAAACCATACTTTACTGTACACAGATGGAAAATGTGGGAATATGGGGATGCTTTATGAATCCTACTATGCTTGTGTTTATTAATATTGGTAAACCATACTTTACTGTACACAGATGGGGAATGTGGGAATATGGGGATGCTTTATGAATCCTACTATGCTTGTGTTTATTAATATTGGTAAACCATACTTTACTGTACACAGATGGGGAATGTGGGAATATGGGGATGCTTTATGAATCCTACTATGCTTGTGTTTATTAATATTGGTAAACCATACTTTACTGTACACAGATGGGGAATGTGGGAATATGGGGATGCTTTATGAATCCTACTATGCTTGTGTTTATTAATATTGGTAAACCATACTTTACTGTACACAGATGGGGAATGTGGGAATATGGGGATGCTTTATGAATCCTACTATGCTTGTGTTTATTAATATTGGTAAACCATACTTTACTGTACACAGATGGGGAATGTGGGAATATGGGGATGCTTTATGAATCCTACTATGCTTGTGTTTATTAATATTGGTAAACCATACTTTACTGTACACAGATGGAAAATGTGGGAATATGGGGATGCTTTATGAATCCTACTATGCTTGTGTTTATTAATATTGGTAAACCATACTTTACTGTACACAGATGGGGAATGTGGGAATATGGGGATGCTTTATGAATCCTACTATGCTTGTGTTTATTAATATTGGTAAACCATACTTTACTGTACACAGATGGGGAATGTGGGAATATGGGGATGCTTTATGAATCCTACTTAAGTACATCTATTTACATACAATAATGACAAGGTTGAACACACCTAATAAGTAAAGCTTGCTTTGTCTGGCTATACGACTATCTATACGATTTACGTAAGGATGTCTAAAATTCTATAAGTACTTAATCATTCAAAATCGAGACATCAAGACAAAACATAGAAATTCCAAGAACTTTTATGATTGACATTGTGTTTTGGTGTAAATATTTCGATTCGTGATGCACATACTCTGTCCTTTCTTTGTTAAAACTGACCTGTACATATGTATGCAGATTGCTTTAATTTTATATATATTTAATGCAGTAAAAAGTGACTGATTATGTTTGCAACAACACATGAGTCATCATCGGCTGCCATCTTCATATTGAAGTTCGGAGGCCAGTTGACAAAACATCTTGCGATATATTTTAACTTTATTATTTTATTTCAGGATTCCAAGAAGTTCTTTCACCTGATAGCTAAAGAAGCTCAGCTCGCGCCAGCAGACAAGAGAATACACCTGGAGATGTCTCCGGGAGACACAGTGCTGCTTCACCCGTATCTGGTGCACGGTTCTGGACCTAATATGTCTGAGGTACGTATGCCTATTAGAATTGAATAGAAATCATTCATATTTCAGAATTACATCCATATACAATTCAGGAATACAGAAATTTAAGAAAGTACTAACTTTAAAATTTACTAAATAATAAAAGATTCATATTATGTTCATGAAAATTTAACAACTCAGTACAAGAATTATTTAGCACAACGTCGAATCGGAAGCACATGTTAATTGTTTAAGTGACGTTGAAATGGACCGTCAAACCAATCAGCTACTTATCTGTAGGTAGTTATGACAAAAGGACAAGAACTTAACTATCTGCATTAAAAAAAAACAGATTTTGACCGCAGATTTTGCCAGACCTCCAAACTTCTATATGAAGATGGCACCCGCTGATGATGATGATGTATACCTATTACATATAAATAATAGCAACACTCTTATGTTCGAAACTTATTTCCTCTGTTCCCAAGTAAACCAGTGCCTAAAATAATAAGCTAAATCTTTAAAGAAATCGCCATTGATCATTTGTTCAAAACGTAACTAATAATTAACGTATGTATGATTGATGAAGGAATAAGACCGGGGATATTGTGACGCTCCATATCGATATAAATGTCACAGATACAAAACATCGGGTGTGCATGTTAGCATTGGTAAGGATTATAGAAATATTTCGATAATTGTCGACGAAAACCACGGGGAACTTATCTCGTGTTGTGCATCTTAAGTATAGGTACTGGTCACCTAAAACCATGTACCACATGAACGATCTGTAATGGACTTGCTTTCAAATGGCTGTCAAACACATGGTTACCCGGTTTTACATTAAGAGTATGGATGGTAAAGTCTGACTAAAATACCTATCTTTTTATTAATTTCAGCATTGCCGTAAAGCAATGACAGCGCACTACATGAGCAGCGAGTGTCAGTACATGGACCTGCGCGGGACGGAGCGGGGCTGGCTGGTGCGGGACTGGGAGGAGACAGTCCAGCTACGTGGCAACCCTGGCAGATATGAGGTAGGATATGTGGCAATCCTGATAGCTGTGAGGTAAGGTAAGGGATGTGGCAAAACTAAAAAAAGTTGTTTTTCTTTTGACGAACTAAAGCCGCCCTTACAGAATATGCGTTGTTTCTTGATTTTCAAGTTATGTGTGGATTTACACTCGCTTACGATGATGAAAACAGCGTGAGGAAACCGACATATTTGAGTACCACAGCATCCGAGGACATGTGTCTTCCGTGGAAGAACCTGGCCGCCCACCACGATGTATCTCCCCAAGAGAACTCCCCTAGCGGATTAGTTCTGCGGGGATTCACATCGCTCAGTCATGAGGAAATAAGACTCAAATAGAGAAATTAAAGTACTTAATTAATTAAATTAAGCAGAGAATTAGATTATTTTTCATTCAACTTAATAATATTTATTGTTTCAGACTATGTGGAAATTGAAAAGCAAAGTGCTGCCTACAATACGCTGCCATTTATAAATTTTAATTATTTGTTTATTTAACAATCATATTTAACCTCATGCTTAAAATACACAGAATTAATCAACCCGTAAAAATGTTTGCTTGTAATAATGTGTTTTCTGTGTGCTTAATTAACCCTATAAATCTAAATACTATGTATATAAAACTCAAAAGTGACTGACTGACTGACACAGCGATCTTTCAACGCACAGCCCAAACTACTGGATGGATCAGGCTGAAATTCGGCATCCTGGTAGATGTTATGACGTAGGTAGCTGCTAAGAAAGGGTTTTTGGAAATGACACTTATTAGGGGTTGCAAGTTTTACTTCTTATAGCGAGCGAAGCCGTAACTAGTAAATGTATATATAAATCTACAATCCATTCTATTGTACATGTACAAAATCAGTGTTTGCGTTCACAAGCAATATATTTATATATTTTGTCTTTGTATTGCTCTGTTTCTTTCTTAAGTATTAGAAAAAAATAAAAAATGATGTGACGGTTTTGTATTGTATCTTTTAGATCATAACTATTTATATAAACAGCTAGCTGTTCTCAATCAATGATCATTAGGTTTTGTATTGTATCTTTTAGATCATAACTATTTATATAAACAGCTAGCTGTTCTCAATCAATGATCATTAGGTTTTGTATTGTATCTTTTAGATCATAACTATTTATATAAACAGCTAGCTATTCTCAATCAATGATCATTAGGTTTTGTATTGTATCTTTTAGATCATAACTATTTATATAAACAGCTAGCTATTCTCAATCAATGATCATTAGGTTTTGTATTGTATCTTTTAGATCATAACTATTTATATAAACAGCTAGCTGTTCTCAATCAATGATCATTAGGTTTTGTATTGTATCTTTTAGATCATAACTATTTATATAAACAGCTAGCTATTCTCAATCAATGATCATTAGGTTTTGTATTGTATCTTTTAGATCATAACTATTTATATAAACAGCTAGCTGTTCTCAATCAATGATCATTAGGTTTTGTATTGTATCTTTTAGATCATAACTATTTATATAAACAGCTAGCTGTTCTCAATCAATGATCATTAGGTTTTGTATTGTATCTTTTAGATCATAACTATTTATATAAACAGCTAGCTATTCTCAATCAATGATCATTAGGTTTTGTATTGTATCTTTTAGATCATAACTATTTATATAAACAGCTAGCTGTTCTCAATCAATGATCATTAGGTTTTGTATTGTATCTTTTAGATCATAACTATTTATATAAACAGCTAGCTGTTCTCAATCAATGATCATTAGGTTTTGTATTGTATCTTTTAGATCATAACTATTTATATAAACAGCTAGCTATTCTCAATCAATGATCATTAGGTTTTGTATTGTATCTTTTAGATCATAACTATTTATATAAACAGCTAGCTATTCTCAATCAATGATCATTAGGTTTTGTATTGTATCTTTTAGATCATAACTATTTATATAAACAGCTAGCTATTCTCAATCAATGATCATTAGGTTTTGTATTGTATCTTTTAGATCATAACTATTTATATAAACAGCTAGCTATTCTCAATCAATGATCATTAGGTTTTGTATTGTATCTTTTAGATCATAACTATTTATATAAACAGCTAGCTATTCTCAATCAATGATCATTAGGTTTTGTATTGTATCTTTTAGATCATAACTATTTATATAAACAGCTAGCTATTCTCAATCAATGATCATTAGGTTTTGTATTGTATCTTTTAGATCATAACTATTTATATAAACAGCTAGCTATTCTCAATCAATGATCATTAGGTTTTGTATTGTATCTTTTAGATCATAACTATTTATATAAACAGCTAGCTATTCTCAATCAATGATCATTAGGTTTTGTATTGTATCTTTTAGATCATAACTATTTATATAAACAGCTAGCTATTCTCAATCAATGATCATTAGGTTTTGTATTGTATCTTTTAGATCATAACTATTTATATAAACAGCTAGCTATTCTCAATCAATGATCATTAGGTTTTGTATTGTATCTTTTAGATCATAACTATTTATATAAACAGCTAGCTATTCTCAATCAATGATCATTAGGTTTTGTATTGTATCTTTTAGATCATAACTATTTATATAAACAGCTAGCTATTCTCAATCAATGATCATTAGGTTTTGTATTGTATCTTTTAGATCATAACTATTTATATAAACAGCTAGCTATTCTCAATCAATGATCATTAGGTTTTGTATTGTATCTTTTAGATCATAACTATTTATATAAACAGCTAGCTATTCTCAATCAATGATCATTAGGTTTTGTATTGTATCTTTTAGATCATAACTATTTATATAAACAGCTAGCTGTTCTCAATCAATGATCATTAGGTTAATTTAATAAAATAGTTGAAATATAGAATATATAAGCTTTATTATTTGTTGCAATTAAAGTGGTATAGCTATATTTAAATTAAAACAATGTTATTTAAGTAACTGCAAATAATATGCCCAAATTGCAAACAATAGCTTGCAAGGTTAACGAAGTACGAAGAAGATTATTTTATTAATTAAATCATGCTAATTTACTATATTATGTATGTAGGTAAGTATGCATTTTCATACAACAATATTTGTTAGGTAGATAATTTTTATTTTACAGTTTTCAGGTTTTACATAATATCTACTGGGTTTCATGTAACTGACGCATTATTAATTAAATTGAATATTAATAATTTTAAAGAGTGGATTTCAACATCATCATCAACCTCTATTGCCCGCTGCTGAGCATAGGCCTCTCTTATTGTACGCCACTTGTCACACTAGTATAGATTTAATTCGTAAAAATGGTCAATTTTTTATTCTAAGACTTTTGTTTGAAGTTTTATTCTTACATATTATAATAGTTATACAAATATTAGTTTGTTTGTACATTTCCTGGGAAAGCGATGTTTGTTTGTTTGTAATAGCTGATTTTAGCGAATCTATAGAAATACAAGTGAAGTAAAAATGTATTTTAATCTTTTCATATCTATTATTTTATTATGTACAAAAGCCTCACTAAAAATATTAGGCCTTTGTAACTAGTAAAATATTTCACCCGAAAACGCTTTGCGCTTGGAAAAATGCCTACAGTTGCATTTTCGCATGCAATTTCACGCCGTATTAACATGCAAGCAAGGGCGAGCATCGCGCGCATAGCTCCGGTCGACGAGTCTTGTCCACACGCAAACAATTTTGCACAATTTGAGCAGTTTTGCAGACGTTTTTGACGAAATAAATTCATATAAAATCAGCAATTCAGAATATTCTATATATAGCTCTTTACTCCTCTAAATAATAACATTATTTTTTGATATAATTAAATTAGTTTAAATTTCTGTACTACTTTTGGAAAAAAAGGTGAAAAATATTTCAAAACAACTATTTAAAAAAAAACTATCCAGCAAGTTATACGTAATCGTGATTTAGCGTCTTATATTGTCTTAACACTGAATCAACATCATATAAACTAAAAAAAATCTATTTTATCTCTATACACTCTATCTATATACTTCTATTTCATTTGATTTTTATGAAATGTCGATTTCACATAGCACCCTTGCTAGGAATAGGTACATAATTATGTAGGTACGCTACTATAGATAGGCAGGTACCTTGTAAATTTTGTTTGAAATAAAGATTAGTTTGAAATTGATTTTGTAACTAGTGGTCCTGTATTATTGCATAAATTAATTACATATATTCAGTAAGATATTCACACGATAAAATATAAAAATAGTTAATTATAAATACTCTCGACTGCGCTGCTTGTTAGCATAGTTTGTACCGTGGCTCTGCCTTCTTATCTAGAGGTGCGGGTTCGAAACCCGATTAACACAAGTATTATGAATTTTAAATTTGTAATTACTTGTGTTAAGTGTGGTCGTTGCTATGTATGTATGATAAGTATGTATAAATCCGTTATCTAGTAACCTCGACACAAACGTTAGCTTAGTGTGGGGCTAGATGGCGCTGTGTGCAATCCCGGAATATTTATTTTATTAGGTAATCTCTACCTTGGTCGAACATTTCGGTAAAAAATATTAATACAATAGAATCCCTTCTTAAATTATAATTTCCACTTGTGTTATTAACTTAATCTTTTCTGGTTGTTTCGAAACAAAATGCTATGTTGAAACTATACTAAATAACATTTAATAGTATATTACATATATAGGTCGACAAACATGTGATCTGAGGCTTCCTTATTTACTGCCCGCGGTGTGTATACAATTTTTCTCATCGACGGAGCCGAAAAGCGACAACTTCGTCCCGCGTAGGGGGACGAAAGTTGTCACTTTCGGCCCGGAGGTGAGAAAAATCTTTTTCATTACTCATACTCTAAAAGTAGGTCTGAAATTGCCTGCGGAGCGGGTTGAAAGTAATACTTTTCATCCCAAGGGAGAATCGCTTTCAACTGACAGCTGTCAAATTAACATGTAAAATCTCTGCGCGCGACTGGCGGCAGCACTTATGCCAAGAATTGGCCTCTGCAATCAGAACATTTTAGTTCCAATTTTATCCGCGCGCAGAGTTATCTTGAACTCTACTAACCTATTTACAAAAACAAAAGAGTTCTTATACCTACGAGTACATTTAACCAAATAGTTCTTACACCTACATTCAAAGAGGTTCTACTTCACAATACGTAGATATAGCAGAGATTTTGTACCTATAAAATGAGTTCATCTGATTTTAATATAAATTTAACGCCTGATTTTATCAAAGAAGAGGCTAAAGCGGTAGTGGAAAATCTTCATACGATTTGAGGTAGGTACATCAAAATATATTAGTTTAGGTTTAGGTATTCGACAATAACTAAGGGATCCTTTAATCCTTTCCAAAATCACCGTGATCTGTTGCTCTGATGCAGCGTTCGAGGTACAAACACGAACAAACCAACAAACTGTATAATTGAACTATAAGTGTCTCAGTGTAATTATATATTGACTACATTAACTTCGAGTAATTAAACGAGCATTGTGTTCTTGGAAGGCGCTGCATAAACATTAGCTAAAATGCGTTTTTGTGGGAAAAAAATATCGAAACAGTGAGTATGAAATTTGTCATTTTTGTTAACTAAATTATGTTCAACATCTTATGCGATTGGCTCGCGGTCAATTTGACAGAGTTCCGGTTTTTACTAGTGCATTAATAGCACATGCTGAGTTGAGGCCGGGTTGTGACATGAAACTTTTAATTTGCTCATATTTTGTTATTATATATTTTTGATAGCTTTATTTTAAATTTAAGGTTTCATGTTGCAATAAATGGTTTTTATTCATATTTTTTTAGTCTGTTAAAAACTAAAAACTAATTTCAGGGTGTCTTCTGAAAGCCGGCCGTTGAGTGAAGATCAAGTGAAGGCATATTGGGAAGATGGCTACGTCGTGATCAAGCAACTTTACGACAAAGACTTGCTCGATCTATTCAGGTAGGGAGGGTTTTGTCACAACTCATTATAACATACAAATTTTTGCTTACTGATTAACTTAATGGATTTAAGTTAGTTAATAAGAAAAACAAAAATAAAATGTGTGTGTGTGTGTGTGTGTAGGTATATATTTTATTTGCGATTTTGTTTTTTTGTGCGAAGTCATAACAGTCGAGAACCACAAATGAGCCGAGAGTGATATATGATGAATGAATACAAGTATCATTATACACACATAGTAACAAAAATAAATCAAAAAATCAATATACTATTAACTGCAAAAAATTCGACAATGAAATGAAATGAAATAATTTATTCAAAATCATGTCACGTTACATTCACATAGGGAAAGCACATTTCAAGATTTATTTCGTCATAATTATTATAATTATTACATTTTATTAGGTACCTACCATAGAAAAAAAAATTTTTGGTACTGACTATTTTAAAGGTTAATTACGTATTTAAAATAAAATCTTTGTTTTACTATCAGCTGTAAAGAGGCATCGTCAAGTAGTGTTATAGAAATTGGTAAACTAGAAATTACAATACATTATATAATATACGATAGAGCTGTATAGAGGCTCTACGTATGGCTCCTTCGTAAAAAAATAATCTCGTCGGTATATGTGAATAATATATGCACCTAAACACATTAAACATAATTTTACCAGAAATCGGAAACCATTTTTATTTGGTCAGGACAGAAAGGACATGAGTGGCTCTATAGGGTTCGCATGGTAATTTTGCTTGTAAAAATGAGTAAATACACATACATTTTACTATCTATCTATGTACCCTAGTCCATATATATATATAGTGCTGCAGCACCTCTGGAGTTGCAAGTGTCCATAGGCGACGATGACTGCTTACCATCAGATAGATCGTCTGCCATTTTGCCACTTTTTTATAATAATAAAAATATCGTCCCCAGGTCCCGTTTCACCGAGATCGTGAACATGGCGGATGCATCCAAGCACTACTCCATCGTGAAGGACCCGCAGCTGCGCGCGCGCAATGTCAGCCCTGAGATGTATGTCAATAAGGTAACATGAAGGAGGTATTTTTAGTTCACAGTAAGCCAGGCTGCACACTAGCGCCACATGTTATACACTTCTGTAATTCCGAAATAAATGACTTCTATTCTACTAAATTAATTTGCGGCGCTAAATTCGTTTAACCTCTTTGACTGAACAATGTAGGTATTTAAGGCACACCAAACAGTTATAGGTAATTGTTATAGTATTGTTATGTTTAACCACAGATGTGACGAATAAATGATAAAGTTTTCTCACGGTTATCAGAAAGATGCAGAATTAAAGAATCTAACTAAATCTATTGTCTCACTCGTTAATGTAGGTATACAATGAACCAAGTCAGAGATCCTTAGGGCGGATTTAAAACTCTTATACAAACTTGCTGACTTTATTGCCCAAATGTGTGTTTATTATCAGATCCAGGAGTTGTTCTACGACCCGGTGTACATGCAGTACTCGGAAGCGCCGGCCATGCTCCGCGTGGTCTCGCAGCTGATAGGTTCCCAGCTCACAGCCGTCAACTGCATGCTCATCAACAAGCCGCCGGGCACGCGGGCGCATTTACCACATCAGGTTTTTTTTTTTTATATTTAGGTCGACTTGCATAACGCCTCTTAAACATATTTAGCCATTTTATGGCTAAATAAGTTTAAGATATGCTAAGTTATGCTAGATAAGTTATGCTAGGTAATTTTGTCAGATGAATGCGGTTAAGAATCGTTGTGTACTTTTATAAGCGTATTGAAATACCTAATACAATGGGTCTTAGGTATTTCAATACGCTTTTAAAAGTACCTACCTAACTAGCAAATAAATAAGCAATGAAATTTAGGAATCGAAATAACAATATAATGTTTTGTTGATGAAGCCAGAAGGCAGGTACTGAAAATCCATAACGGAACAACTTCTTGTATTATCTTTTGAACATATACGATATGTGAACTACATAATATAATACCAATCTGGTTTGGGCTTGTTTTAATGGTTTTGAAGGTCACATCTAATATTAAAAATACTTAAATTCTAATAAAAAAATTAAAGTAATTAAATTCTAAGCGCTGGTGGCCCTGTGCCATCAGCATTAGGCTGAGCTGCGGCTGTATTGAGACATCACATTCTTAGCATGTAAGTTTAGTATTTAGTAAATAGGTTAAAGTTTTGTGTGTGTCTCAATAAATATATTTTCTTTCTTTCTTTCTAATGTGGCTCGGCGACTCAAAGTGGACACAAAGAGACACCCCTCCCTGTTCTGCTACTTGCCACTCGATAGCAGGAGCTGGAGCATGGAACTGGTGCCAGATCCTTGAAAATAAATAATGTACCTAATGTAATCTTGATTTTTAATATGAGTCTATTTTTATGTTTCATGTAATAATATTTTTTTTTATATTCTTATTGTAATAATTCCCAGGATCTCTACTACATGCCGATCCGTCCGGCGGACAAGATAGTCGGTTGTTGGACGGCCGTGGACGCGGCCACTGTCCACAACGGCTGTCTGTATGTGCTACCGGGCTCGCACCGCCGGGAACTTATGTACATACATGGGGATAAGTCTACGGTACAGTAAATAGTATTACTATATACATGGGGGTAAGTCTACGGTACAGTAAATAGTATTACTATATACATGGGGGTAAGTCTACGGTACAGTAAATAGTATTACTATATCCATGGGGATAAGTCTACGGTACAGTAAATAGTATTACTATATACATGGGGGTAAGTCTACGGTACAGTAAATAGTATTACTATATCCATGGGGATAAGTCTACGGTACAGTAAATAGTATTACTATATACATGGGGGTAAGTCTACGGTACAGTAAATAGTATTACTATATCCATGGGGATAAGTCTACGGTACAGTAAATAGTATTACTATATCCATGGGGATCAGTCAACGGTACATATATAAATACTAGTGGATGCCCGCGATTTGCATTATTTAAGGATAAAAAGTAGCATATGACACTCCTAATACCTCATACTATCTAAACGAAAAAATGATGGAACGTGTTCGACTATAAATTCGAAGTATCTCCATTTTTTTTAAATATCTTCAATGTTCAGACTTTTAACCTTCTTCAGCTTTATTATGTGTATAGAAAATAATTCTATCCTTCTTATTGTATTTCCTCATGATTTAGGATCATGACTCCCCAGCGGAATCAAATAGGAAGTTCTTTAGGGCAGAGTTTCGTGGTTGTCTAATTATCCTATCGTACTAATATTATAAAGGCTAAAGTTTATGTGTGTCTCATTGTAAACGCTTTTATAACATGTTTTTATAGTCCGGTCAAATTAGCACCGAAAATAGGGGTAAAGTTACATTAATTCGCACCTGACTGAAAATTAGCATGAATGTTGGGAGCCCTATCATACACAATTCTCTTCCATCCTGTCACCCCTCATTACTTGAAAGAATATTTCAGTTTTGTGACTCCCACACATTCTGTCTCCTTACGTCCTAGTCGATCTCTCCTTCTGTCATTTCCATCATCTTCCTCTACTCAGGCTAATATGTACTTTCATAAGTCGTTTGCAGTATATGCTGTAGCCTTATGGAATGCTTTGCCTCTTTCTATACGTAAGTCTAAGTCCTTATTAATTTTTCAAAATCAATTTTTCCACCATTTTTAACTTTGGCAAATCTGTAATTTATTATTCTGTATGTAAGTAGTGTATGTGTTATAATTACTTGATTGTGTAGGTATTTGTTGTTGTAGTTAGGTTTTTTTTTTGTATGTATTTATAAATTCCTTATATTTGTTTTAGTACACCTCTGACCCTTTTCTTCTCAGCTAATCGTGTCCATCCAAAGGTTGTATCCATAAATTTATCCTTTGATGTATTTCTTTCATGTTGGTGTGCAATAAATACATATTATTATTATTATTAATTTGTCAAAAATCCCCATCAATCCGAAGTGTGGAAAAAAAATATTCAAGGTCAAAGGTTACAAAATTGGTTTAATGAGTTTTGCAGCTAAACGGTAAGTTTTATAATAAAAGTAGGTGAGAAAAAATTACTCATCAGGCAATTATCTATAAAAATTGTTCATACACTTTTTTTCCTAAGAATCACCATTTCGGAGATACAGCAATGCAAAATGTTGAAAAAGTTGTATTGTTCATAATACTTGTATGCATGTTAATTACCGTAATATACGTTGACTGCTGACGTTTTCAAAGTACCTTTAGTCCACAAGTGTAATCATCAACGTAATTCGCTTTCTTCTTTAAATTTACGGAGCTCCAAAAAAAGTACGTGCTTAGATAAGTTTCGATTTTATCTTTTGCAAAAAATACGTACAGTACAGTAGCCCATGACACTTCTAAGACCACTTGCACTAGTGCCGCGGCTTCGCTCGCATTATTTTAAAATAAAAAGTATTTTATCTTAAAATAATGCGAGCGAAGCCGCGGCACTAGTCTTATAACATGTGTCCAGGACCCGAAGATGTTTTTCCACGGCATCGTGCGCGAGGAGGTGGCCCCCCCGGAGCGGAGGGTGCAGCTCCCCATGCAGCCCGGAGACACCGTGCTCTTCCACCCGCTGCTGGTGCACGGCTCGGGGGATAATAACACGCAGGTACAAAGCATGTGCAAACGTAAGCCTATTCCGTGTTAAAAAAGTCTAATATGAATACTTATTTAACGCGGAATTGGCTTACGTTGGCTTTACGTAAAGTGAAAATATGATTATTTAGTAGGTATTTCAAAAACTTAACCTATACCTATGTATTACTTACAATTCATATTTTGCACATTTGCACATATTAGCACCATTATAGTCTAACATGTAGCGCGCTTACCTAGAAGACAAATATATACCTACTAAGTGAATGCTATGCTTATTAAGTGCATATTTATGTCCAGTGGTGTCGTAAAGCGATGACAGCTCACTACGCGAGCAGCCACTGCCGCTACGTGGACGTGCGGGGAACTACTCAGGAAGACATCGCCCGCACCGTGGAGGCGGAGGTCAGGAGACGCGGGGCCGAGCTCAGCTTCATTGTAAGGATGATTACGTCTTGTGTGGGGCTTGGGACCAGTGGTTACCTCTTGAATTATAAATAGAAAATAAATAAAAAACTGAGATTGCACACAGCGCCATCTAGCCCCACACTAAGCAAACGCTTATGTCGTGGATACTAGATTATATACTTTTCTGTTGTAAATAGATAAATTAATTTATTAAAACTCCACACGTCAACCATAAAAAAACATAAAAATTAAAATTAGCAAATAATGTTTATAGGGAGTATGGCGTAAATCACCAATGAGTTTTATTTATACAAATACTAGTGGACGCCCGCGGCTTCGCGCGGATTATTACGAGATTAAAAGTAACCTACCTATGTTAGGTACTCCCAGGACCTCATACTATCTACCTACATACTAAAAGTTATGATGATTTGTTGAGCCGTTGTGGCGTTATGAGCGTTTAAATAAACAAACTCTGCTGTATTGTAAGAGTACCCATGTATGGAGGTTCATAATAATGTACCTAGTTGGATAAATTCAAATTCAATTTTTTTTTTCAAATTCAAAACATTTATTTACAGAACATAGGATACATAAAGATGGTAACAAGTATTACAGAGCGCTACGTTCTTACCCATAGGGTGTGCAAATATGTACATTAAAATGTCAATAAATTTAAATATTAGATTCATCAAGGTACACAAAAACATGACAGGCTTTAAACAAGTTACTCACGGTCAAACATAAATCGCAAACATGTTTGGCGAACAATAATTACAAGTACCATAATATATTTTAAATCTATTGCTATTATATATAATTGCTTAACTTGTAAAAAATTCTTTTGAAATATGTTACCTAATGTGGAAAGTGAACCTGCTAAACTATGATTTCCAGGCGTTTAGATGGTTTGGCTAAACAAATACCTGACTATGATATAAAAATTATGTCATTTTTTCATTGAATTTATATATTTATTAAAATTTTATTATTTATTTCAGGACATATGGCGAGTTAAAAGCAAGACGGTTCAAGGCGTTAGATGTAACTTATAAACTTAACTAACATTATACAATACCGCCCGGGTTCACCTGGATTCTACTAAACTTTAGGCTTATTATAAAATAAAAGATTTTCAATAATATTATACGATTTAATATAAAATCTTAGGTCACACATTTATATATTGTTATTTCATCTTGTCTATTCATTTAATACTGCGTAAAATAAATGTCTTTTTAATCCAGAAAATTGTTGCATTCTTATAAATTTAGCTGTTAATTTAAGAATTTCATTCCTGGGATAGTAAGTTAATAAGTATATAATTTTATTTGTCTATGTTTATTATAGGTATAATATTTACAATGTCACTAAACTTATGAAAATATGTATATCTCTACATTCAGTTAAGTACAATTTCTTTGAAAATATATCTGAATGTTATCTATAGAATAAACTATGTATTTATTATTTATTTTATAACTAATACCCGAATTCACCAATGGTGTTATCATTGCGATAATAATGATTTATAAAATTTATTTTTGGGTACTTATTCTAAGATTTAAACAATATTATTTAAAATAAGTATGTTATATACTTAATAGTCCACACAGACACGATATTTTATAACATTATAAACCCTGGTTTTGAAGTTTTCCAACCACCCCTGAGGATTATGAATTGTTCTGAAATTGCGGTACAGTTATGACAAATAGCCGATACTTACAACTTGAATTTTAAACAGTGTTTTTTTATTGTAAGGAATAACTTATTATATTTATATTTACTTCGTATGTTTCGTTACTACGATGCAGAAAATCTGATATATTTTCATCATTTTTTTATTATTATTTCTCTGTGAGCATTTCTAAGAGTTATTTAATGCCAATGAAGTATATAATAATTATTCCTAGTTGTTATTTTTATATTTACAACTTAAGTCCATTTAATATAATAAATCTACTCACATTGGCAACAATTTTGAGCGTCAGATACATATATTACATACAATATATTGCCATGCAAGTAGCTAAACATAAATTAAATATTTCAAAATTCTTAATTAATGAAAATAAAAAAATCTTTAGAACTTTGTAAAATCTACATTTCTGCATATAAAATGTGTATAAAAATAGATTACTTATATAGGTACTTCTTAAAAAAATATGGAAAATAATAATATGATACAGGCATGTTTATCTTTTTACTAAACAAAGTATAACTTATACGGTAGGTATATAAAAAAATATATGTTAGTATAAAATAAAGGTGAAAAATAACTTATATTAAAACTGTGACATGAGACTAGATCTGTTATGAAGAATATAAAATTATTTAATCTAAGCTTATTTTAAGTTTGTTCGGTGTGAGTCCAATTTGTTTTGGTAACTTAAATAAATTGCCTTTAGACGAAGGCCCGTTCAAAAATCTGAAAAGAAAACGTTCAATCATGAATAAGAGTATTTTTTTATAAATTAATAATAATTAATACTAAAATGAATTATATTAAAAGTAACCCACTGAACTAAAAGTATGAGTACCTAGCCCGTTTTAAATAATCATGTTGCTTATCAACTTCTCAAGGTAGATGCTATAAGGTACAGGTTTCTTCTAAACAAGTATGCAACACTATAGATTAAAATTTTCCTTTACACCATATTGGTTGTAGTAAAACTTTTCGTATCTTTTTGAAACATGTTTGGGATTGACTACAGCCGCCTGATGTTAAGCTTTGCTGCTGCCTAGAGTGTAACACGCTTACCTACAGGTACATATAAACTCTAGAAAGGAAACAACAAACTGACATGCAAGTATTTTAGTACGAATTGTGTAAAAGTACTTATAAAAAATAAAAATAAGCAATAAAGTAAATAAATAAAGGATATTTGACATACCTTAGATAAGAAGTCCTGTCTTGTACCAAGCGGAAAGCAAGGAGTGGTAGGAAATAAAAGTGACAATTTTTTAAATTATTTTAATTGCATATAAAGCGTTCTACTTATTGATTAATTAATACTACTCCCAAACTGAGATATTTTATATATTACTGGGTTAGAAATAATTTTAAGCCGTTGGGTGGACCGACAGAGTTTAATAGTCAATAGATGGCGTTATAATCAATTAAATAAACAAGTCAAATTATTGCGACACCATCTCGTGTGCATAATCCGGTAACTATGCTTTAAAATAAATAAATTTATAAAATAATGATTACAACGACATCTACCGGATTAATATACACTGTTAGTCCACCTTAAATTCGGTTGCCTAAAAATAGGAATGTATTATTTGAAAATATTATAACAATTTTGCCAAACAGTGGTGGTGTTTATAGATTCCATATATTTTTAATAAGAAATTAAGAGCAAGGAATAAACTAGTTGGATTAAGAAAATAATAGGCATGCAGGATTTTACAAAAGGCAATTTAAATTTAATTTAATTTTTTTTAAATGATTAACGACGGCCTCGAAGTCAGCAAATACTTTTTATTTATTTTATTCTTACGCGGTAGCCCCGGTAGCGGGGTAGAAATCTAAATAAAAAGGTGTTTATTTAGATTTCTGTGTACGCAACAGGCTAACCACCTTAATGAATCATCTCTCTCTTTGGGTTGTATTTCCTCATGACTGAGGGTCATTACTCCCCCGCAGAATTAATTCGTTAGGGGAGTTCTCTTAGGCAGATACATCGTGGTGGGCGCCCAGGTCCTTCCACGGAAGACATGTGTAAGATGGATCATAAGCCAAGCGTAAATAAAAAATATCATACGTTGTAAGCTGTCAGCGGCATTGGTCAGCATGCGGTCAGCGCATCTCTAAATCTGCTCTAATTTGCATATAAATACAAATAACAATCTACTTTCTACTTGCGTGCAAATTAAACCCCAAATAAATCATACTTATATTAATTTTGATTGTCAAATTAGTACTAAAAGCAGTAAAGGCAACTATGAGTATCCCAATTACAATTTCTATGATTAAAGTTTGCAGCCATTTTATACATCAAGCGTTTAATTTATAAAGTGTTCAATTTTATTGCAAAGTTAATGATTTACAAAATGGCTACAATTTAAGTCAAAGCTTAGTTAAATAAAATTATTTTAGTTAAATTAAAATTAAATAATATTGCATGCAGGTCTAATATACTATAATACCATCTACTAGACTTAATTCGCTACTAAAATTTGTACTGGCACAATATCATGTACATTTTTTTATATACGTACAGTTTCACTATTGATAGATAAATTTGATTATTATAGTTTTATTCCTACTTATTTATTATTACTTTAATGAGCCCATAAATAAATCCGTTTACAAAATTTGTAAATTATCTTATTTAAATAATATTTAGCACCATGTTTATGAATACATATCTACTTCAATTTACTTATTCATTTATCATTAATAAGTTTTTAAAGAACTACTTAATTAAAGCTTTCAAACCTTCGATTATGATGATTATTTATTTAATCCCCTTTCATAATATTAGCAATCTGGTTTCACTGCTTTTTATATACCTATAATCATTTAGTTTCTCGTATATATTCTCTTCCACAGTTTAAAATTAATATAAAAATCAGCTACTTATGTAGTTAGAATCAAATCACTTTCTCCCCTATACATTTTTTTTTACATGAAATAGGCTCACGCTTGACTACAACTTGCCTGATGTTAAGAAACGTTATAATCTACGATCTAGCGCGCTTGCCTAGAAGAAACCGGTTTACTCTCGACTTGAAGACCGACAAATTATAGTTCAAGGGGAATAGAGATTCGGGCAAGGAGTTCCACAGTTTAGCTGTTCGCACGATGAGAGTCTTAGGAACCTCAACTGTATAACGGTGCCTTCTTGCCGACATCTCCTACATAAACTTTCATACACAAGTACATGAGTTTATTCACTCCCAAATCCCAATTTTGTCGCTATAATCCAATTGAGACAGTAAATAGGTCATTTCTGGCCCTACATCCCAAGTTTCGCCCTTAAAACCCCAATGTTGTCCCTAAAAGCTAATTTCTCCCACTGCACCTACTCCCTCCTCCTGCTATCCACGTAGACCCTGACCACTTCACCTTCATATTTCCGCTGCGACGGCATGAAGTAGAAGTCGGGCTGGCGAGGCTCGGGCCGCGCGCCGCGGGGCAGGGAGTACGCCGCGCGCTCGCCGCGGGACGCCGTCGAGTAACTGCAAATAAATAAATTTACACTTATAAATGGAATTATACCAAAACTTAGTTTCTGAAGCCTGGTTTGTCCGCACGCCTAACTGGCAAGGATATGCTGAACCAACCGTTATTTTTAAATTCATAGCGCTCATAGCTGAGCTAGCGGAGGCAATCGCATGCGATTACCAATGTTAAGCAAAGGTCGACGCGGTCAGTCCGTGGATGGGTGACCACAAACCGACATTCGATTGTGAGCGCTTCCGTGGGTCGGATGACACGTTAAAGTGTAGGTCTTGGCTGGTTTGTCTGGTGGTTTGGCAGCCGTTAAGCCATATCAGATGCCCTTAGGTCGGCTTGATAAACTCTCGACACCAGAGTTGGCCACTGGCATTCCATAAGAAGAAGATCATCTTTGTATGGACCATATTCTTAACACATACATCTTGTTTTCAAACAAAAGCTATCCAGGTAAAATGTAGTTTTGTGAATTTATTCAACAAATTAGGCTACTAGTAACTGCATTACATACATTACTTAACTACAAGGAATTTACAAAAGCAAAAATAAAACTCCAAAACAATCCTTCGACCGTGACAGGACTCGAACCTGCAATCTTCGGATCCGAAGTCCGACGCCTTATCCATTAGGCCACACGGTCGTATAGAAGCCACGTCGAAATAACGAATCTATTTCTGTACACATTTCATCCCTTAGTAGGTCACCCCTTTTGTGTCCTTTGAGATCAAAATGGTTGTAAAAACAAGAATACTAAATTAACTCGTAAAACATAGGCAATAGAGACTAGTTTCGATTGGATATAAAAATGATAAAATGCCTATTCATGCATGACGTCATAAATGTTTGAAGCGTTTAGATGTGACCTTGTAAAATGAGGATTGCTGAGATAATGTTGGTTTAGTCAATTAATAGACGTTCAATGCTTATTGCAATAAGTAAGTATATAAAGAGCAGTTAATATATACTAGCAATTTAGATTATGGCTTATTTACATATACCTATTAAGTCATATGCATTATGTATCGTATCCATCTATACAATACGAATAAAGATAATGTAGAGAAATTGTGAATTATGTAATTTCTTTTGTGTAGGTATTTTTGTTTTATTTATTTATTTATCGTATGGCATTTTTTTAAAATCTCTACTTCATATATTTATGTTAATTATTTATTTGTTTTATAGTCAGGTACTAGTCGTATAACAGAGGTTTTCTTCTTGCATGTCGACTCGGACGTAACGATAGATTTAGGTATATACATATTTACTTTGGGTAAAAATAATAATAAAATTTCGATTTGTACTTAGTAGAGCGACCCACATTCTGTATTGATGGTTCGGGGTGATATTTTGTGATATTTTTAGGGTATATTCCTTAACGGAGCCCCGGACAAAATGTAAGAATAACCATATTTTTCATCTAAGTTAGTGCTTTTGATTAATTACTAAAGCCACCCTCAAAAGGCTATGCGTTAATTACAGTAGGTATAGTTTAATCAAAACGTCTCGAAATCGGACAACTTTTTGTACAATTGTCATCACCATCATGAGACCATGTCCAGTCCACGCACTGCTGAGTATAGGCCTCCTCTCCAGCGCGCCACACAGTACGGTCTCCAGCCTATCTATGCTCCTACCAATACCCATTTTTAATGTTGTCTTTAATAAAATACAGTTAATTTATTATGCCTTTTTGAATTAGTTGGCTAATACTACATTCAGGGACCACGGGCAATTTATTTCCCCGAATCCCGGCCAGAGACTATCACAGGGACCACGGGCAATAAACGTTTAAATTATTGTAACAACTAACCCATAGTTCTGCGGTTGCTGCGGGGGCCCCCGGGGCCTCTGTAACGACCTCGTCTCATGATAGTACTGCGCGGCGCTGTTGGCATGTTTGGGCGTCATGCGGCCCGTCGTGCCGGCGCCGTTCTGCGGCGACTTGTGCCCGTTGGAGGACATCTTGTGCCCGTTCTGCGGCGTCTTGTGCCCGTTGGAGGACAGTTTATGCCCGTTTGAGGACACCGCACTGGTTGGTCGCGGCGGCGGTGGGTCGGTGGGTCTGAAACAGGGAAATAAATAAATTAAACAAGACAAATACTTTGTCAAATGTAAGCATTGTACGAGAGGCCTTTGCTCAGCAGTGGGCGATAACGGGCTGATGATGATGATGATCAAGCATTGTACGGCTGATACTTAACAAAAGTATCTTTATTTTCTCCTTCATTGCAGTGAACCAATATGTCATCATGTGTCAATAATTAAGCTTCACTCACTTTTCCAAGTCAACGCCCTTTTATTTACCTACATGGAAAGTATGATATTTTAAGGTTGTTACAATCAAATTTGATATACGACGACTTTATATAGGTACTTACAGTGTTTTATTTTTATTTTCTTATGCAAAGTATGATTTCTTACGACTCGTACCTATGATGCATATGGTTCTTATCATCAACTTCGTCAAGCTAAAATGATCCTTATATCTACAGTTGTAACTGGTACTGAAGAGTCAAATGGTTCTGATCATCACCAACCTCACAAATCTAAAACAACTTTTATTCTATTATTAAAACTTGTGCGTTTCTTGAGAGGCGCGCTGCCGCAGTCCCAGAACTTACGTTCTAAAGATGGGTGTCGAAACGCGTAAACAACATACGCGAAATTACACGTGAGTGATAACATAAGTAGTATTCGTTACATATGGAACCTTTACTCCTATCAACAACAAAAAGCCACCAACTTAGCCAAGCTAAAATGAACCTTAACTCTACATGATAAGGTATGATATCTTACGGCTGGTACCTGACTGGCGTGGCTCTGTGTCTCAGCGGGGCCGTGGACGCAGTGCTGTTGTATTTGTCATCGTTCTCGAAAGGTTCGAAGGCATAGTTCGTGTTGGCGGAGTAATCCTTCCAGGCAGCGTTGGGGATCAGCTGCTCCTGGAAATATGGACATTATATTAATGTATGTAAGGTGTATTCTACTTAAACAGTTTAGTAGGTAGTAACGCTGTTTTAATAGGAGCACTATTTAGGAGTGAAGGTATATAAACAGTTGGCAATAAAAATTGGTCCTAAAAAGAAACGACCATGCTGCCCAAAAAGTGTAATTGGCGGATTTCTCAACGCAGTTAAATAAATTTCAGTACCTATACGACGCGTCTTATAGTATTTAAAAGCTGATCATTGTAATTTAGCCATTTACTCTCTACATGTCTCTATTTTACCAATAATGTAGCGTCACAAATCAAGATGACATGAACCGTATTATGAAAGTTTGAAATTACCTTAGTCTTGGTGCTCTTGCTCCTGTACAACGTACACCCAGCCTGCAGTAGCGCAACAAGCACCAGCGCAGCCACACATCCAACCACTACGTAGAGCTTGGTCTCTGCTTTACCGAAGAAGTAGCGAGCGTTGCCGTCTTCTGTTGTTTCTACTGGACGCTCGGCTAGTACTGGAAATGAAGGGATATTGTGGTTAGATATTTCAGTAACTAATTTGAATAAAAACTTTTTTCACTTGACAGTCAGGATTTGTGAAAGACTGGCGCGAATTCCACAAAAAAAAATTATATCGACTAAAAACTGACCAATCTAATCCAAATACTATTGTCTCTTGGTTTTTCCATTTCTTCAGGACTATGTCTTTAGTGATATGACATAAACTCTTGGTGGTTTTCTAAAACTACTTAACAAACTAAATCTTGAAACTAATCTGGCTTCTTTTGAGCACTTTTAATCTCAAAAGGCCTTAAAAACCTTTACGTTGTGGCGTGAATATAAATTTACCGATCAGATGGAGCTTCACGGGGACTTTTACCATCTACTGTCCCATTATTTATTTATCATTATCCATAAATTTTAAAGAAGCTATTTCTCCCATTATTACTCACAGCTCTGAGGCTCAAACACCAGGAACTCCGGGTCCACATTAAGGTTCCCGACCCGTCCTTGCGCCAGCGTGTCCCGGACAGCCCTCTTCCAACGCTCCATGGCCTCCTCCCTGGTGCTGTTGGCTGGCGGCTCCAGGGAGCGCCCGCTGGAGCCCTCGATGCTGTTAGACTCGATTGACTTGAGGGTCAGCTCGGCTAGGATGGCTTTGGTCTCGTTTCTGAAACAAAAAATAATGAATAAATAAATGTCATTTAATTTTGTTGTAATAACCGGCTAGCACTTTATGTCAATATGAGAATATGGTATACAGCCATTACATCTCTACGCTGTAAACTGTCAATCGCGTTTATTGGTGTTAAATGTGTGTGTTCATAGTTTATTAATATTATTATTTGTAACATTGTGAATTAGTTTGATTTTCTTTTATTTTCTCTGTTTAGTTATAAATTTTATTTTTTAAGTATTATTTATTTATTTGTACGCCACCGACCAAACTGATTTCTGTCACCGTTTTCTTGCTAAGGTTGTCTAAAAGAGATCGCTCAAGGTGATAAGGCCGCCCACTTGTGCATTCATTTACAGTTTAAGTTCATTGCATATTGTAATTTATTTTTAGTGTGCAATAAAGTTATATTGTATTGTATTATATTGTCAATAATCATCGTGCTGACTCGACTCGTTCTCTGGAAACCTCAGTTTTCCAAAACCTGTCGAGTTAATTTTCGACATAATTATTGACGTACCGAAGTGCTAGCCGGTTATTACAACTAAATTTAATCATGCCTTACGGGAACTATAATACAGTGAAATGTTTATTTCAGACCTTTAGTCCATACACATCTCACATACATATCAAAATATATCACAACCATAGCAGAACAAAATCAACTTGAAAGACAACACTTTATTATTTATTATTTATTATACACACACAAACAAATACACACTTCATCGGTTGTTTTTAGTCTAAAGATAAGATAAAGATAACTTTATTTAGCAAAAATGTAGGTACTTATACTACTTTGTTCCGTACACTCCACACTAGGATGTAATTTACCTGTATTGTAGTCTAAATCTATTTTTGAAAAATTATTCATGTTATGAACCAAAACCGTAGCTGCATCACTTGTGGCTGCTGCGATACAGGGGTAGGTACCTAGTGCAGTAGCCACTGGTAACTCTACAATAAGGTCAACTCAAATAAAATTTAAAATTCTGCTAATTAAGTTATCTTTAAGGTAAGAAATAAATTCTATTCTATACTGTATATAATCATAATCAAAATATTCATTTATTCATAAATACGTCATATTATTTACATATAATGTTCATGTTCATTATACATTCAATAAATATAAATATACATGATCAATTTACTATTTAAAAATCACATTACTGTAAATGATAATAAGAAAAGTAAAAACATATATGAGGATTATTGGCAAAAATATTATTGATAAAAGCAAGGAGGCTTGTTATGCGCAACAGTGGGCTCTCATACACTGAATCAGTTCATAACAATACGGCAGTCATTAAACCATTTCAGAGGCTCTTAGGGCGGCTTGATAAACTCTCAACACAAGAGTTGGACACTCATTCGATAAGGAGAAATCGAAGTTCATAACTTTAAAGGTATAAAAAATATTAGGTCCAATATGAGACAGTCATTAGGTAAAGTACATACGAATAGGTCAAGTAATATATTATTATTATTATTAATACAATATGTATTAATTTATTTTATTTTTGGTATATTGTTATTATATGTATTAGGGTGTATGATTTATATGTATAGTTTATTTAGTATGTTTGTAGTATGTATTTTTAATCTAATCTTTTCTTTTTTATTTATTTTATTGTATACGACGTCCTCTGTTATCTCTAATTTATTCCTTTCCATCCAATGGTTGCCTGGAAGAAATTGCTTTTAGCAATAAAGCCGCCACTTGTGGCATTAGTGTAAGTATTTTTTTTCTTCTTCCTTTTTAATTATTATCGTGTGTAATATATAATACAGGATTTTCTATTCTATTCTATTCTATATAATGCGTAAAAAATAGGCTTAAAACTTTTTGTAAAAAATGTGTACTTACTGGCTAAATCCGTTGACGATGATGCCATGGTATCCCTTATTCTTGCCGATTTCTGAAGCTAAACTGTCTACCACCTGGAAATAAAAATAATACATTAAAAACACATGTTTTTTCTAATATAGAAAAGCATTCCTCAATCAGTCACGCCAAATGCCAAATTAGGATAATTTATTTGGCTTATTTCTTTCTATACTCTTTAGTGTGTGTACCTACCTGTTTGCTAAGTTCCTCGTACTCCTTGCTGCCGGGAGCGGGCGGCTTGAAGGAGTCAGCCAGGTTGGTGATGCGGATGAGCATGGTGTAGGACGCCAGCCCGGGGACCACCGGCTCTGTGCTCAACTCCTCGTCCGTGGGCTCTGTGGCATTGGTTAGAAATTTAAATTAAATTAAATATTCCAGGATATTTTCACACAAAGCCATCTAGCATCATGGCATCTAGCATAATATTTTTATTCAGATCTCCAATTTTAAAAAGTACTACACGAAACCACACTAGGTGTTGCTAGCTAATATAATATGTACATATGTATGTATGAACTAATTTCTTCTGTACTAAAAATCAACCATATCCTCAAGTGGCGGCGTGGTGGCAAAATAGGGAACTATACGGCGCGATTGAGTGGCGCCATCTCTTACCAACATTAGTCACTAAAATTATTTTGGTATTGGAAAATCGCTCATTGTCATTTTAATCTATCTATCTACACAAAAAAGTTTGCAGATAGGTACTCCGAATTGAAAGCAGAAAACGTTTTTAAAATTTCTAAAATTTTTGACTGTTTATCTGTGTCTCTTTTTGTCTATTTATTTAAACGCTCATTACTCAAAAACGGCTGAACGGATCATCATGATGTTTGGTATGTAGGTAGAATGAGGTCTTAGGAGTATCCAAAACTACTGTTGATCCTGAAACAATGCGAGCGAAGCCCCGAGCGTCCACTAGTTTATCATATCCCTCACCAGGCCCGCAGGCGCGGATGCAGACGCGCTCCTCTGTGACAACGGGCGTCTGCAGGTGCTTGGAGGTGCGCTTGTTGACCGGGTCGAAGTTGCCGCCCTGCACCAGGAACATCATGTACAGGCACTGGCTGTCGGTGAAACCTAGGTCCTGGGGGAAAGAGACATTTGTAAATTAGTGCTCATTATTTGTATTAGTTTGAGGACCACAATATCCTAGGACATGTGTCTTCCGTTGTAGAACCTGGGCGCCCACCACGATGTATCTGTCCAAGAGAACTCACCTAACGAATTAAATCTGCGGGGGAGTTACGACCCTCAGTCATGAGGAAATACGACTCAAGAGAGAGAGAAATAAAACATTCACCAACCTTCTGATCGCCAGTATCCCTCCTCCTCACGAAGCTGAGCGTGGTGACTCCGTCAGCCTGGCTGCCGGCCTCCTTGCTGAGGTCCTGGCGCGCGTCCACGCGAGGGGCGGAGTACCCGGTGATCCACGTGTCCATCAGGAACGGCCGCCCCGAGCGAGGGTCCACCCAGCCGATCACCGCGTCGGTTTGGGACTGGAGGAAATATGCAAGTTTAATGATTAATTGAAAATACTCATACAAAATTTACAATAATTAACTTAATAATACTCGTAGTTTGACACTGTAAGTATAAAAGTTTTGAGGTACTTACCTCTGATATATTATTTTCTACATATTTTTGTTCCTGAATAAATTAAATAATCAATGAGTGTTTTTGACACGGAATTTTTCGATTAGGTACTTCGCTGTGGTCCGTTTTGCTATGGCTAGAATAAAACTGCCTCTTAAACCAGGAGGCCAAAATACACCATCTCTTGTCTTATAAAATACCTAGGTATATCCATACCAAATTACAATCATAATATATGTTTAAATAAAGATAACGTGGTCAAGCAGTAAAGAAATTCGTCATGAAATGTCGCAGCTACAGTCAGTGCGGTCATCAATTCAATTCCCACTAGCCCTAAACAAATTATTTTTGAAACGTTCACTCACCATTTTCTTATTATCGCTGAACCCAACACCAGTCCAATGCTTGCTGTGTTTGGTCTTGATAGTAAACCTCACGGAATCCTTCCCTCGTTTCAGTCCGAGGTATTCCCAAGATGCGTAATATTCGCAAGTGGTATTGCCAGTTGTGGCCTCGGGGTCGCAGTTTGTGGGTAGTTTGAACTGAGCACCGCATTTGTCGGCGAGTGGAGATATGTCACCGGCTGCAGGAGCTTTGGTTTCCTCTGGAAAAATTAATTAAAAAAGATTAGAGTCAGATGCAAAAACAAGATAGTAACAAGAGGTAGGTACACGTACTGTATAGATCCTAAAGCAAGATAATAGAGCCTAGATCAAGATAAACGAAGATTATGTGAGTCATATTTGCGAGTTTATTTTTTCTTTCTTTCTTTCTCTAGTAAGTAGTAGATTCACTAGTAAGTAGTAGATTGGAGATGCTCGACGAAACATCAAAGAAGTAGGTACCTGCAGATTCTATAAGTTACCATAGATCATATTTTTTTTCTCTCCCTGTCTTTGACTAAATGACTAGTATTCGAATCGAGTTTCCCATTCTCCCATGCATCATCTAATACTCGTCACGTGGCCAAAAAAGTCGTAAAACTTACCAAAGAAGTTGATCCGTGTGACGCCCCTCTGCGCCCCGTGTCCGTGGTACTTGAGTTCGTCAGGTCGGTAGAAGTCCCCCACCGCCGCGGGCCCCTTCTCCAGCCCCGAGGGGGGGTGGTGCATGTAGCGGCCTGGCTCTTGGCCTCGAGCCCAGATCACGTGCATCGCGTCGTCTACGATAGAGTGGTCAGTCGGTTCTTTGGCCTGGAATTAAACATATTAATACAATTTTTGATTATAATATTCCGGGTCATTGCACACAGCGCCATCTAGCCCCACACTAAGCTAACGCTTGTGTCGTGGGTACTAGATAACGGATATAATAATATACTTATATACTTTTTTTGTAAATACATACAGAAGTAGTTCGTCATTGTAGTTTTATTTAAGTTATAAATAAGTACATAAAGCAGCTGGCAGCTAACTCTTAAAAACAGAGTTTAACAGCCCATTTTTAAGAAAGGTAATTAGGATAGTAGCTTTATTGTACGTTTCTTTTATTTCACACCGTAACATTATGTATTCTGTGCCGTAACACTGTTGTAGCGTAGCATATTTCTACTTTTCTTTTTAACATATAAAAGCGATCGACTCGAGAGACTCGGGCTTTCAGCCGCCTATAATACTGACAGTTGTGATTAGCAAATAACACTGCATATTATCATTTCATGATCCAAAATTGAAAGCAATGTAATGTGTACCTGTATCTTCTTCCTAAACATGATGGTAGTGACCCCGTTCTCCTCGAACCCTGACGCCGCCGTGATGTCGTCGTGCCCGCCCCAGAACGTGTCCACGCGGGGAGTAGACCTGAAACCACATTCACAAGGTTCAGCTTTTTTTACAAGGAATGGGTCTACACTTGACCATAATTTGCCTATTTGTAAGCAATCATTACAATCTAGGACGGAACGTGCTTATTCAGTAAGAAGCGATTCACTCTCGCTTTGAATATTGCAATATTATAGGTATAAATAAGTAAGGAACAGGGAGTCAGGCAGGAACCCTTTATTAAACTTTGATTTGTCCTAACAGTTTTGCATACTTGTGAGTGGTAAGGTCCTCATCCGAAGTCATGTGTCTTCCGTGGAAAGACTTGGGCGCCCACCACGATGTCACCACCACCAGCCTAACGGATTATTCTGCTGGGGAGTCACGACCTTCAGCCATTGGAAATACGACTCAAAGAGAACAAATATAATAGATGCCATCGACATACCTATCTCTAGTATAGTAGTCGAGCACCCTGTGGTAGTTCCCCTTGGCTGTGCCGATGACAATGTCAGTGCAGTCCATGGGGTTGAAGTCGAACTTGGGAGCGTACTCGTGCGCGGGGAAGTACCCTGTCCCTAGAATCACCATAATGTTATAGAAAAATGTCTTTGTGTCGTACTTTAGTGCACCTAATACCTAATTTGATAGTCATCATCATTCTCATCATTATGTCAGTCAATGCCCACGCTCTGTTGAATATAGCCCTATTCTCCGGCGACATAATAATTTGAATATATCATGGTCAATCAAATATGAATTTTGATAATATTCATAAGAAATCAAAATTCAAAATCTGCTTTCAGCTTTGCGTTATTGTTACGTTATTTTCAAAGTTTTATGGTAAATGTAAATGTGTTAATGTTGTAAACGAACAAGACATCATACAATTGATCTAGATCTAATTTCAAAGAACTTACTTCTTTACTTCTTTGATCTTACCAATATATTTAGAACTAAAACTTTATTGAATTTTTTTTTATATTAGATGATTTTTTCAAACTAACAGGAGAATAATTGTAATAGTTTATTGTTTCAACAATAAAAAAGAACCAATCCGAAGTATTTACAAACACAATCATAAAGAACGAGTCTTTATTCAAGGAGACACTTTAGGACCGCCACCTTTCATCCATTCATATCTTTGATTGTTGCGATAGATAAAGTATTACATAATTTTGCTGAAAAAGAGAGTGATAAGTACCCTAAACCACAGAAAACTGAAAAAGATTAAAATTAAATCTGAAATTAAAGAGGATTAGGGTCCGTAAAGTAAAGAAATTAAACCTAACACAGAAGAAGCTTTACATTGAAAGAGTAAAAGAAACAAAAAGACATTAAATAAGTAAGTTAACAAAAATAAACAAGAATTAGGGAAAATAGGAGAAGGATTTAAGTATGAGGGTAAGCAAGAGCAAGCACAGCAAAGCAGAATAAGAAATTTTAAAGCGAATAAATAAATGAAAATTAAAATAGGTAATGGAAAAGACATACCATACGAAATATGAAAACAAATACATATACATTATAGGTATTAAATAAAATACAATTATGTATATCAAAATAATTAAGGACGTATTTTAAAATTATGTATATTTGTTTAGTGACCATTTATTCAGGTTAAATATTAGAAACTAAATTAATTTTGGTCAATATTTTTAACAATCATGCGTCATTATTATTCGTTAATGATGTTACTTCATTCTGTTAATTATTTGATTAATCATAATTTGTGCTATATTGCTGTACATTAACTTAAATAAAATATCTATAAATGTCAATATATCCGGTGATCACATTTTTTTTATTCTTATATTTTCGAAAAAAAAATCTACTTATTACCTATTCTTTACATTTTAAATTATTTCAATTAGAATTTACTTAACAAAGCGAAGACACAATCTTCTGGATGATAAGTTTTGTGTCTCTGCTTCACCAATATGAAATATAGAGTTGTGATCACTGAACAAATTGTCTGTGCAAAGCATGGTGCGTTACCTTCGTCTGTAAGTCCCTTGACTAGCAATGTCTCGTCCGTTTGAGCGGGTTCAGGGGATGGTTCGGGGTCAGCTTTAGGTTCTGGGTGAGGTTCGGGTTCGGAACTAGGTTCTGAGGTAGGTTCGGAAGTAGGTTCTGGTTCAGCATTAGGTTCCGGGTGAGGTTCAGCTTTAGGTTCAGGATGGGGTTCAGATTTAGGTTCTGGATGAGGATCAGGTTCAGAATCAGGTTCTGGATGTGGTTCCGCTTTGGGTTCAGGATGAGGTTCAGGTTCAGATTTAGGTTCCGGATGGGGTTCAGATTTGGGTTCAGGATGGGGCTCAGGTTCTGATGTAGGCTCTGGCTCTGCTTTAGGTTCGCGTGCGCGTTTAGCTTCAGCTGGTTTGGGATCAGAATCATGGGCTGACTCTAACTTAGGATGAGGTTCAGGTTCTGAGGTAGGTTCAGGCTCAGGCTGTGCGGCAGCTTTAGGTTCAGCAGTAGGTTCTGGCTCAGATGAAGGTTCGGATGTAAGTTCTGGTTCGGATGTAGGTTCTGGTTCAGATGAAGGTTCGGATGTAGGTTCCGACGTAGGTTCGGGTTCAGATGTAGGTTCGGGTTCAGCTTTAGGTTCCGGGCTGGGTTCAGGTGCTGACGTAGGTTCTGGTTCAGCCGCAGGTTCGCCAGCAGATGGTTCAGCTGTAGGTACTACACTAGACTGAGTTGACGTCGCTCTGTACTGAGCGCTTTGCTTATACTTAGTGAAATTCGACTTGGGTTTGGGATTTACTAAACTAGGTTTAGGAGTGGGATTTTCTTGGGATTTAATAGTAGTCGATGTGACGACATCTGTAAAACAACCATGCGGAATTATACAGGGTTGCATTTGATAAAGAGTTTCTCAGCTTTAATGAAAATCAATTGTACTTTTTATTGCCTTTAACAACTTTTACTAAATCAAGTCCCAAAATTTTTGTGTACAATATCATTGCCTTGAAAGTATACCTAAGTTATTTTACTGTTAACCGTGGTATATGATGGAAAGTTTAGTAAAACTTATCAAAATTTAAAGTACTGGATTTGATTAAATTCAGCTGAGAAAAGATCTTTACAAAACAACCTGGTCTGTACATTAGTAATGTTTGTACAGTTTTAAGTTAGTTCAATCCTTAATAATTTAGAATTCTTGTGCGTATAATTTGCATGTGTGGCTTTTTAGCTGTTGTGTGTGTTAATATTTTTATGTGCTGTGTTTTATATAAATTAGTATACTTACTTGGCGTCTCTTGCGCCGCTCTTTTAGGTCGTCCTGAAAAAAATAACAGGTAAGTAAAAAGATATTTTAGATCTATGGCAATAGATGATGATAAAAAATTTCTTCAAGTTTATCTGACGATACGTTGACTGATCATATTATTTATTTGCCGTTTTAAGTACTTAATCAAATCACATAAGTACCTTTAGAACTCGACACTTTGTACGACACGCTAGTCTTGACAGTGACATCATCTCCCAAGTTCTTGAAATCAAATCCATCAAGTGAGTGCATCGCTACTCTCTTGTTTCTATCATTTTCCATTGGACTTGTAGTCGTAGGTTCTGCTGAAGGTTCCGCATGAGGTTCTGCTGAAGGTTCCGCTTGAGGTTCACTCGTAGGTTCTGCATGAGGTTCAGCGCTAGGTTCAGGTTCAGCATTAGGTTCGGCGCTAGGTTCGGGTTCTGCTTTAGGTTCGGCGCTAGGCTCGGGTTCAGCGCTAGGTTCAGGTTTTGCTTCCGGTTCCGATTTGGGCTCCGGTTCTGGTAGAGGCTCTAATTTTGGTGATGCTGAAATAATTTAACAATAATTTTACTTTTCATACATTTCTTTTGTCGGAGAAGGATCTGGACATCCACCATGAGTATGATTTTCTAATGAGGAATACAACTCAAGAAGGAAGATAATTCTTTTGTAAGTCAAGTATGCTTCTTACATGTACCTACTTTATAGAAATTGTCACACAACTATTCTCACTTACTTTTCTCTTCAACGATGGGTCCCAGAACAGGGAAGTTTTTGCACTGCTTTGTTAAAGTACTGGGGCGCCAACCAATAGCTGTAAACAAACGTAAGAAAATAACATTAGAGAATACATTTTAAATTATAGCAAGGTATCTGTGATGTTTGGTAGCCTTATTGTGAACACTTTTAAATCAAAGAAATTTGTTTTTCTTAAGTTTATAGTGAACTTAAAAGGGGGTAAATATCACGGTGAGCTTTATATGGCAAATAGGTACTATTCTATTAACTCTGTCATTCAAATATACATATATAGATATAGAAAGACATTACAACAAATGGTGGTAAGTACCAGAATTATATTCTACTGTGATCTCTTACCATTATCATTAACGGACCGACATGAGAAAAACAATATGCCAATAAGAGAGAACATACTAGATGAATATATCTAGGGATTAGACAAGTGACCTGCATAAGAAGTTCCGTTGACCATCATGACCACCTCAATCTCTCCGACTTCCTTCACGATCCTCCAGTACAGCTGGAACTTGTCGGACAGCTTCTTGGAACTGTACAGCGCCAGGTTCACCTTCTTGTCCTTCCATGGAGACTCTGGAAAGGAAGATATGGTCATTTATTTAAATAAGGGATTAGTTTTATAGACATTACGGTACAAGACAGTATCTAGAATAGACGCTGTTTACGCAGCTAAGAGATGTGTTGTGACTTGTGACCCTTTGTTTCTGTTATCTATGGTTGTGACATTAATAGCCACAAAATATTGTCATTTTTCGAAGAGTTTGAGTGATTGGTTCCGAAGGGAGATCTAGAAACTTATTTTCCGGCCACATTTCGCAACAACAATAGTGCAGCACATAATCGTGAATCACAAAATTTTGTCTCTTCCTTCCTTTTGGTCATAGTTTTCTCACCAAACTCGGCTATCATACCTATATACTCTTTTAATTAAAAGCTCCAGACTCACTCTTATTACACCCCTTCCCGTAGAAGCCATGCGGGCAGTAGCACATCTTGGTGGGCGACTCAGTGGCGTTCACATCCACACACTTCCCGCGCAGGCCGCAGTCGTTGTCCTCGCTGCATTCGTCCGCGAACTGACAGCGCGCTCCGGAGTACATCTTGTGACACTTGCAGCGACCCAGGATGTGGAAGCCGTGGCCAGAACATGTCTCGTGGTAGTCCTTCCCTGGAAATTAAAGTGGATAAGTTATATCATTATGTAAGTGTGTGAGAGACTCAAAATGCTAACCAACAAAGTTAAAGTTGAGCTCTTGACTTCTTCTTCGTATGGCAAACTCTAATAGCGAGAGTACCGCCCCAAGGGCCTCTGACATGGTTTTACGACTTCCTTACTAAGAATAACAGCCGGGACCTACAATTTAACGTGTAAACCGACCAAATGGAACAGGGTGAGGTGGGCGGGATCAGCGTGATGTACTTAGGTAGTATTTTTTATGGGTATGTACCTATTTTTTATTCTTATGCCGTTCTTGTATGATCTAATACTAAAGTTGAGCAACTAAACTGATGTCGTCTCCCAGATTCCAGCTGTTTAACATAGGGTGGCTCCCGACTGATGTTCATAGACTTATGGCCTGATTACCTATGTCTTACTAGATGTGCTCGCGACTTCGTCCGCGTAGAATAGTTATTTTAGACATCACATTTATTTTTGCAAACCACCTCTTCAGCTTTATAAATTATAGCTGTTACCCACGACTTGAACCGTTTTCGCAGCGCACGCAACGGAGCTTCCGTTGAAGATGAATAATTTACCCCGTTTTTTCCACATTTTCCATTGTTTCTTCGCTCCTATTAGTTGCAGTATGATCTTATATAGCCTAAAGCCTTCCTCGATAAATGTTCTATTTTACACAAAAAATATTTTTTAATTCGCACCAGTAGTTCCTGAGATTAGCGCGTTCAAACAAACAAACTCTTCAGCTTTATAATATTAGTATAGATAAGGCGGTTGGAAAATTCATCGGCACCAGTTAAAGGTATACCTAGTCGAAACTTTTCTCCTGATTGATATATTGATACACAGCATACGTAGCCCATTTATATAGATCGGTACATGTTACATTATCTTGATAAATAACCAAGATAAGTAAATAATGTAGTGTAAAGAGAACAGTAGCTAAGTATGTGAGGTGATTGCCTTGGCTTGCTCAGCTTTACAACCTGAATGAGGATATAATCTTATCATTTTGACAGCTTTCGACACGAGACAAAGATTCAATTTACATAATTAATAAATAATATGTCACATATTATATTGTGAACCTGTTTCGTATAAGTCGGTTACCTTGATCAATATATTCAAAGCTGGTCTAAGTGTTTAATTCATATATTTAGTTTAGATTGGAATGTCGTTGATAAGATATATGTTATGTACTTACTTATCAAATTCTTTTGTCTATACCACAATCTAGAGGCCTATGCTCAAATTTGGGTGCCCAATAAAACATTAAAAGAAATTGATATTTGATATTAACTAATAATGCTTTACTAACTTGGAACCAATAACTCCTGAATGTTACTTAAGTTGGGAAATAAATGGCTTTATTTATTTAATTATTAATTTATACCACAATCTTGCAAGTAATCCTTTTAAAAACTGTCTACCAATCTACTCGACCCTACACAGATTAACGGTATGTCCTGTCAGCCTAGTTTGAGCCAGTTTTTTCAAGAACAGGAATTGATTTAGCTTCAACCACTCCATTTATGCTTTATCCAAAAGAGCATGATAATTTTACCATCTGTCATCTCTATAGGTCAATCACATCCCTACCAAACTAGGAACAGGGATAAGTTGGTACAACCCACACACTCACTGGTTAAGTCGTCGAAGTCGGTATATGTAGGAGGACCGACTTTATATAATCACTTGCCCGATAATATCAAGAATGCAGCTTCCTTCAATATATTCAAAACAAAATTGAAATTGTTACTATTAAGTAACACTATCTACTCAGTAGATGAGTTTTTAAAATGTAAATATTAATTATACAAATTTATATAGCATTGACTTGTAAATTGACATTTATTAATAAATTATTTGTATTTGTATACATTTACGTAGGCAATGCTCAACATCAAACAGGCTGTAGTGAAACGCAAACCTATCCGATGTAAAAAAACGTCGAAATAAAAATGGCAATCTGCAGTTGTACTATACTGTGTTACGACTATAACTGCGTTAATGATAGATGGTGGAAACCTGGAAAAGCTAATGGTCACTGGAAAAGTGGAAGGCAGGAGATCTCGTGGCCGCAGCCCGACACGTTGGTCCGACCAAATTCGTCCCACACTCGATACATCAGTGTATGGAGCGCTGCATGTCGCTGAGGACAGAGAGATGGCGGGAAAATGTCAGAGATTGGTTCATGGATTGTGGTCACGACCCTCAGACATGAGGAATACGACGCAAGGAGGAGGAAGGAGGTATACCCATAAGTAACAGTATCGTGGCGCCAGTATATACTAGAAGCACTCGTAGCTCAGCTAGCGGAGGCAATCGCATGCGATTACCAATATTAAGCAAAGGTCGACGCGGTCAGTACTTGGATGGGTGACCGAAAAGTGGCATTCCATTTACCCTTAGGGCGGCATGATAAACTCGCGACACCAGAGTTGGCCACTCTCATTCGATAAGAAGAAGAAGAAGTACTCACGCGGCACTATGTCGATGTCTGCGCAGGACCAGAAGCGGTAGTTGGCGCCCCACTCGCCCGCCTCGCGCTGCAGCTGCAGCGTACAGTTGTAGCACGAGAAGTCACCCGGGAGCCGCACCTCGTACTTCTGCGCTCTGGAATATGAGGAAATAAAATAAGTAAATTTTCCGGGATATTGCAAACAGCGCCATCTAGGGCCCATAAATAGTACGGGAAATAGTCCAGAAAAAGAGAAGAAAGGACAAAGTCATGGCGATTGAATCGACAAGAACAAACTTTGGTAGACTATGTGCTAGCAAATTAGGCCCAGACCTATACAATAAATTGTGCAAAGACATAGGCAATTTGGCAGCTCTGTCAACTCACGAATGCACAAGAAAAACCGTAGAATACCTACTTACTCTGAACTACAACAAAACAGAAGAGCTACTGAATGTAATAAAATGAAATTACCCACTAACAAGTGATACCTAGATCAAATTAATGAATAGTAAGTTTTTTTTTATTTCCTTTTTTGACAATGTCTTATAATATATATACTGTAGTATGTAGTTTCTTAACAAAGTTGAATATAAGTTTGCGTACCTAAATGGACGTAGATGGAGTA
Source organism: Macaria notata (assembly GCA_927399415.1). Taxonomy (NCBI): domain Eukaryota; kingdom Metazoa; phylum Arthropoda; class Insecta; order Lepidoptera; family Geometridae; genus Macaria; species Macaria notata. The sequence continues at coordinate 1,420,914 of OV656742.1, forward strand.
TCCATCTACTTATGATGTTATTACGTACACTCAGCTTACACAGCTCAACTACAGGTACAAAGGAATCGGTTAATGAAACTAAATGCACACACACACTCACACACACACACACACACACACAATATTAAAAATAACACAATCATCAAACACTCATCAAGGCAAACATATGAACTACACACAATACCTACTCACCCACAATCAGATCACAACTTTTAACACACACACACCACATAGTACCGTGTTCTCAGCCGCATTAAATATGCTAGTATCTAGCAATAGGCTGAAAATTTGCTTAGTTTTTAAAATTTACACTGACGGTCAGTAAATCAGATAATCCATGTACATTCTACGGATTTGTTACCTCAATGCTGGTATCACTGACCAAAAGTTTGTTTACAATTAGTTAATAATTAGCAATACATACATATTTTTGTAATCTTTTTATTTATATTTAGGACAGTATAATTATGTTATAAAATCGTAAAATCAGTGTAAATATAGGCAAAGAAGCCTGCTGCGGCGGGAGGTACTGCAGTCTTGCAATTCAGGACCCTTGAGGTACCTTGTACAAGATTCAGTTAACCATACCAACGTATGACACCGACGTAATTTATGTAAATTTTTATTACTCAAAGCTGTACCTACAACACTGTATTTTATGCACAATAAACAAATTATTTATACTAAGCAAACGCTTGTCGTGGCGTGGCTAGTGGCGACGCGAAGGAAACAAAAAGCGTTTTATTTATTAAAACGGCCAATAGCTAATTACATTATTTAAGATTACGTTCACATTATATAAAAATTAAGAATAAGAATTACCTATTTTCACAAAAAAATAAAAATAGTTGAAGAATGGTAGACCACTTGACACAAAAATGTCACGATGGCGATGGCGTGGTTGTAGTAACGTTACGCTCCATTTTGTTGCAGTCTTAGGTGCATTCTAAGGATGTTAAGTTTGCAATATATGGATTACCGAATCTTACTGTCCTGGCCACATCACAAAACCAACAAAAATACTAAAAATAAAAACATTATAGATGTGATTTTTTTCTATAAAACTGGGCATAACTAATTACGAATTGATATTACGACATAAATCCTGTCGCAGGTCAAACCTGGATGAGACTGACTAAAGATCGAAACCATATTATGAGACCTATATACCCATTAGTGGGACAAAACCGGCTGTAGATGATGATGATGGATTGATATCAGTATTATACTATAATATTGAAGCCGACTATGTATATCATAACATACTATGTTAAGATTTTAACATGTAAGTACTCACGTGACGTCATCTCTGACGAACTCAGAACCAGCTGCTCTTGGAGTCAGGTCCAGGACTGGTCTCTCCAACTCGTCCAGAATACGAAGACTGAAACCTCCCTGCAAAACAGAAAAGGTATTTGGTAAAGCTCAGTATCAAAATTATTTTTCATTTAGAAAGAGGCAAAAAGATTATCGCGCCCAACGTGGGGCTCGAACCCACGACCCTGAGATTAAGAGTCTCATGCTCTACCGACTGAGCTAGCCGGGCTTGTGGTACTTCAGCCCAAATTATTAATCACTTACCCGATGAGCGTAAGCTAAGTGCCAATGTACTGTAAATGTTGATCCCGCCAAGAATGAAGTCTTCAGAGAACCTGAAAAAAACCGGAAAATCGATTGTTGTTATCATTACACAAAATACAGTATCTATTATTTACGTTTGACTAGCTTAGTAATGTTAGCGCCCTCCGGTAGCGACTAGAAGAACTACGACGGCGTGACACACATTCCATAAAACTTTACTCAATCACGCGTAGATGTCGCAACTGGCTGTTAATTGTTCACGTGGGAATAAGTTATCCATTCAGACAAAACATTAATTTAAATGTAACGAAGAAATTTTCTCACGATAGTTACGTTTTCATGCCTTTATCGGAATAATTACTCTGTTCATTATAAATACTATTTAGAGCAATGTTTTTAATTGTGTGGTGTTTATTTAGCCCCTTTTACCATGTATTGTCAAAATGATTTTTGCTTTGTGGAACTAGGTATGTACTATTAAGGATTTGAGACTTAAAAAATGTTACTGTAATAGTAGTTTACGTTTCCTATAGGCTTAAAAACACAAGCGAGTTAAAGAAATTATACACTGCTTACTTTAAATCGTATCGGAAACATTATTTTCCTAACAAATTCTTGTCAAAATTAAGGCTCTACTGCTCCAAAAGTATATCCTTCGACCGTGACAGGACTCGAACCTGCAATCTTCGGATCCGAAGTCCGACGCCTTATCCATTAGGCCACACGGTCATGCGAAAAGTTGTGAAAATTTCAAGGTTTTTCCTTCAAAGCCTGCGCGCGCATCCTATGGGAAAGCTAGCCAACCAATCGATAACTTTTGTGAATATACCGTCATTATTTACAATACCTAAGAATGTAAATATTTAGTTAATTATAAGAGCTACGATATGAGATTTTATAAGTAGGATTTTGGAATATAAAGCTCCAGATTGGAAGAACTTAATAACATATTATGTATAAGTACACATATAAGGAAAAAAATAAATAATATATAATAATAAAATATAAAATAATAATAAAATAATAAATAAATATTTGAGTTTAACAATATATTTAGTTGCCTAATTGGCCAATAGTCGATATGGCAGTCTAATGTATAAAAATACTTTCAGAAGACTTTGATAACCTCCTTTTTTTTTAAAGTCGGTCTAAAATTAGTTTCTAGTCTAGTTCTAGTTGTATTATGTATTATGTGGTTCTAGCTAGGCTATATTTTTAGTATGTCTATGTCACTATGTAGGTATATCATGTACGTTTTGGTCTGTAGGTTTATTAGTCTAACGAGCAACTTTATATAATTTAATAATTTGACTAGTCAGATTTTGGTATACCTAACCTACATTATTTTTCAATATACCTATGTAATTTTGTAGTTTTCCTGGCGATTGAACATTTGTGATCGCTAAAATAAAAAGTAGTAAGAATTATAAACTTTAGGTAATTCATAAGTTTTAATAACATGCGTACATAATGCGTATGTAGTTACTTATATGTTTTTTTAAATACTTAGATGTAGTAATATGGAATCACGATAATGTCAGAAGCGTAGCTAAAAATTGCCAAGATTATTTTATATGTATACCAGCGTTTTTTAACTGAATTTGTTCAGGTAGTTAAATAATTTAACAAAAACTTGAGATAAAGGAGCAAAAAGATCCGCAGCCGGTAGGATTCGAACCTACGCTCCCAGAGGGAATCTGATTTCGAGTCAGACGCCTTAACCACTCGGCCACGACTGCCATGGAGAAGAGGGTCGAAATTACGCATCGTATCCTCAAGGCTAAAAATAAAGTAGGTTTTATTAGTTTTATTGCCTTCACATACATTTTTTGCATAAAAATTTTAGTAGGTACGATAAAAATAATGGTTAAAAAAGTAAAGGCAAATCATTTGTCTATGAATAATTCTAAATTACGTCACGTGACCATCTAAACAGTAACAAAACAACATAAGCCATAATTCCGAAAGAAAACAAGTAAAAACCATAATTCCAGTCACGACCTGCCTCAAATAACAGGCAATCAAGTACTACGTACTAACTGTTGTGGTATTCTATGACGTAAGTCATGAAGACTGCAGCCGTGACTCACAGGGTAATGACCTCAATTGTTGCTATATACTTTTTAGTTTTCAACAATGTCGTTGTAAATTATGTCATTTAATTTGTTTTTTTGTTAACAAGTACGTATTTTTTATATTGAAATTGTGATAAAAACTAATAATGGAGAACTTCTTAAAATATAACGGTAATTGGTACGGTTCATCTTTACATGATAACCAGACGTTTAAACTAATCCACAAAAGATCGGTTTTTAACATTTTAAAATAACATATACCTACCTATATTTAGGTATCTGATAAAACAAACGAGTCCTGTCCAAATAGAGAAAAATGTATAAAAAAAACTCACCTTTAGGCATCCCACATGGTGGTTTAGTCCTTGAATTATCCAGGAAGTCCAGATCGAACCTCCTTGCGGGAGGATACGTCAGGGCCACGTGACCGCACACACACACGAACAGCGCGGCCGCCGACACGCACACTAACGCACTCTTATACATCATGGCGTCATTTAGCACTTCATTTTACGAAAAATGTTTATCTGTTTTATTTATTTTAGTTTTTATTTAGGACTTATTCCTTTTTTGTGTACATGTTTCACTTCCACTATTCCACCAGACACATTTTTGAAGACACTGTTTCGCTCTTAAGTTCAATATTATCTGCAACAAAAGAAAACATTGTTAATAATGCAATAAACAGAAAAACAAGTTTAAGTCGATAGGGGCTGTGATGTTAGAGGCTAATAATAATTGCCTCTATCCTTGAATTAATGTACCTATTCCTCTTAGTTTTTTAGCGAAACTTTACCATTGCTATATCAAAACACAATATATACATTTTAATACATACCTACATCAGACAGGTGAGAAATTAAAGTCACGTGTGGATATTTTCTGTTATTTCAAGTTTCTACACAATGAAATAGTAAAATTATATTCTAGTAAACGTAACAAGCAGCCCAAAAATCTACATAATCACTGCATGCCATTTAAATATTATGCTAAGTATGCTACTTTACATTGAAAGAGCTTGCAACAATACCTAGATATCCTAGGTAATAGTACATCTAGTCTAGACTGACATTCTAATGCACTGACTGACAATGTAGGTAAGTGATCTACAATCTACATGTTACAGATGACTTATAAAGTGTAGATACTACCTTATTTTAACATTATGAAATGTAATTTTGTTATTATATCTAACACCTCAAAGAAGCAATGGATATTACTTATAACAAAGTTATTTTTATATAATATACTTCATGACATTTATTTTTGTATTTGTCCCTAATACTACAAAATATAATTAGTGGAAAGTTTCATTTTGCAACATAAAATACATACCTAGGTAGATATAAAAAAATACAGAAATACAAACCTATTATAAAATTATAACATCAACTGAATGCGCATAATAATTCAAATAAAGAAAATAAGTACTACAAATAATATTCTTTGAGAAAAATCTCATAAAACGATATTCATTGAAATCTTAAGCTTTGCTTCAAATTAACATAAAATAATGCACAAGATTTCATCAGAAATAGTACTTATATGTATGTAGTAGGTAGGTAATCAAAACAAATAAGTATTCATAAAAATAATAATAATATTGTAGTAGGTACACTGTATATTATTATAATAAGTTGAATTTAAGATTGTCCCAAAAAATGTGGAACGCTTCACGATTTTGCGTGTCATCCTTGCGCAGGGGCCATGCTAATCTTCTCTGTATCGTTCCAATTTTAGTATATGTACAGCCGAAGCGAGTACAACGACTATGCAACTTTGATTGAATGCGTGAAACCACGCTAAAAAATATCGTTTGCGCGATTCAGACTTCCACAATTTGCATGGCGAATGAGTTAAATTGACGTTAGCGCCATCTAGTTTAGAGTAGTAAAATTTTATTAATTTTGTGGCGAGGGTTCGAATCCCAGCCCAGTGCGTATTTTTGTGAAGTTTTATTTCATGTCTTTTTTTTACTTGTGATTTTGCAGAGTATATTATTGATTGCATAAATTTTGATTAACTTTTTTGGCAATAAGTGCAAAGATAAAGATAAACAAGGATTTGTTGTTATTGTGGCATATTACGAAGAAACATACCTAATTATGTCAAAATCATTATTTATTTATAGGTATTTTATTTGTACGAATATTCAGGTTAATGGTATCAGGATATTGTTAAATGAAAAATTAGAATAACATTACTTAGTAATTTGTAAAGTGAGTCATATCACAAAATATACGAGAATAACTCCTACATAAAGAATGCTTCTGCTAAAGCAAATATATGACATTATTATCACTTGTTAATCTTATTTATCACAACACGTAGGTATTTAATAGTAGATTAGTAGCCGAGGGCTGTAAGGCATCAATTGCAGCCCGAGATAGTTAAAGGCGCACGAGCGCAGCGAGGGCGCCTATAGTTCGAGGGTGCAATTGATGCTTACACCCAAGCTAACTACTCTGCTTTACATCTCAATTGTGAGGTAAGTAGAAAAAACCCGTATTACAAGAATAAAACATTTTAATGGTTAAAATTTATAGTGAAACGAGAACAATTTTAAAAATTTAGGGACAGGTGTTTTTTGGGTATGTTAATAGTTTGAGATTGTGATATTTGCTGGTCACGGACAAAATCAGAACTTACTCGTTTTTCTTTTCGCCAATCCATGAACTCGTCGTAGGTTTTCAAATATCTTTCTTTAGAACTTTCAAGCAAAATATTGTTAATTGCTACTTCAGCTTCCATTTTCATTGAATCAGGAGGTGCAGCTTACATAATATATCGTCATCACTTGCAGAACTCATGTTTTTTTCCTAATTAGCACGTATTTATAAAAAAAAAAAACAAAAACAAACAACATTTAAAATAAAAGTTTTCTCTTCCCGCCATTTTTCATATTTTTTAGTCAGGAACTACACTGCGCATCGCCGTTCGATATTTAAAATAAAATTGATGACTATCATACGAAGAAGTTTGAGTTTGAATAGCGAAGCGACCTCTTTTGTCTACTAGGTAAAGAGTGAAATGTTTTTTTTTAAATTACTTACCGCCCTAGGGCTTTTCTAGCTACATTATTACCCTAGGGCGCTAATTGTTTTTTTTTTTTTTTTTTTAATTTAATACTTTATTTACAATAATAAAATATAAAAACAAGTGAAGGAAAACTAAACATACTACTTCTAACTACTACAAAAAGGGGCACTTAGAAAATCTTTAGAAAAGCCTAAAGATAATCTAAGTGCTCCAGCCCACTACCAGAGGGCAGCGTGCCCAGCATGCTGGCCGCATTACCACGCTGGATGGCAATGCTGATACGTTGAGCCAGAAAAAGGCCAGCATTTTGGTCATGCGTCGCGTCAACCAAGCGCTCCGAGAGGTTTTGGAAAATAGTATGGGCTCCCGGACCCCACGGCCCCAAAGTCTCGACTCCAAAAGGCTCAAAGATGTAACCTCGGCCGAGGTTAGCATATTTGCGTCTCTTGTGATGCTCGGCAATAATAGCCGCCGCTCCAGCCCGACACCGTGTCATAGACAGATGAGACGGCGCCAATGTGTCGACGCAAGTTGCGTCCCACACAAGGGGCCGACCCAACTTCCAGGGCACAAGGGTCATACCGTCAGGTCTTTTTCCATCGTCACGTGCTAGGCCGCTCGGGTCGAGCATAGCTGCAACATTGGCAGTGGAAAAAGCCCGGCGAATGATGTCGTTCAGACTAGCGTGGCGGCTAATTCTACCAGCACTCCTCGAACATGAGAGGCCGTGGTGCCCGAGCTGGTCGACATCAGTACCACACTGGCAGCGATGCGGTTCACAGCTCCTCGCACCCAAGTGCAGGCTAACCGCGAGTCGAAAAGCTGTCGGATCTAAAAGGTTACTAATTGGTTACTTACAAGCCTCATTTGGGGGTAATAAGGACCTACTTACCGAACATGAGAGATGTAAAAGCGAATTAAGTATACCACTTTTACTGATTCAATTATAATTTACATATTTACCATTAATAGAATTAATTAACTATAAAACGTGTGCATTCAGTGTGTAACGATAAGGAACGTAAAATAAAATTAATCAAATCATCAGAATTGTTATAAATTACTTAATTTGACAAACTGATTGTTGCATTATCACTCTTAACCACCTTAACATAGCGATCATATTACAATGGCATTATCTCATTTAATAAATAATATATCCATAAAATCGCCACTAATATAATATTGCCCCAAATTACTCTATTTGGCAGTTTGTTGTATGGCAAACTGACTGTTATTGCATATAGAATAGGGTTCAAAGTGCCACAGTTTGAGAGTGAGTTACGTCCGTCACACTCGGCGGTCACTCTCTACTTTCTCCACAACAATGGACGTTTATATTTATTATTATTAACTTTTGTTTTCACTCGATGTTGGAGTTGTGATTAAGTGATTGAGTCGTTACCGCCGGCACAGCAATGACAGGCCATTTTGGAACACAATAAATTATATCTGTAGCTGTGATACTTAGTGGACTTCCGGCCGGTAAGGAAAGTTATGAAATCAGTCAATTGAGGAACAGGTGGCTTCTTTTTATATGTTTTTATAAATGATTCAGTTTTCGACCATCATATCAGTCTGAGAATAAAACAGAAAACTGATATACAAAAGACAACAATAAGTTAAACACGGTCCTAAGACATATTTCAATAGTTTGATTAGTAAAGCGACCCATATAGTAAAACGGAACAGTTGGTATTGCATTTTGTATTTATTTTAATGATGGCTGTCGAACCTGAAAACTCAAATCGATTTTATTGTACGATTTGTGATATTCTCTTCTATCGAGTACAATCCAATCGAAATAATTGGTAGCTTGTCCTGAGATACAATAACAAATATATCTAAACATCACAACCCCCGTCCAGTAGGCGAAGCATGTAATTACTCAGCAGTGCCGCGACGAGTAGGAAGTGTCACACTCTTACCTAATCGTTCCGACTGAATGTAACAGCGCTTCTTCCTTGCTGGTTGTACGAGTGGACGGAACGTAAACTGACATGATATTTTAGAAAGAAAGAAAACATTTATTGTGGCAGATTTAACAGAGAAACAAATACCAGTTAGAACATAATAAACAAACAAACATAAATCTGCCACAACACAGTCCCGACTCAGCATAATGCTGAGCGCTGGTCTTCCGGGGCTGGCCGTGACGTGTGTGTGCGTGTGTTTTACAAGTTGACGTATGAACTGCACAGCAAGAATCTCTAAATTAGCTGAAGAAAACTTCCCAAATTAATTCGTTATACGGCGACTCCTTCGTATAATGATTTTATTGGTCTTCGTCTTCATTATTGATTCGTCTTCGGCAGATAATAATAATAATTATAACCCAGGTGTCTCCAAATCTAGAGTAAATAGGTTTCTTCTAGGCAAGCGTGATACCTCTTAAACTATAGTGGTGCTTAACATCAAGCAGGCTATGGTCAAACGAAAGTCTATTTCGTGTTAAAAAAAAGATAATTCTAGAACCAACCAATAATAACTCTCCAACCAGCAAAATATAGGAGAAATATGTAGTGTTTGTCGTAGCGGAAAAAAAATTACCTACATATTTCTCCAGAGTTTCATTTAACTCTCGAACCGTTAGTATCAAGTGAAGAATAGCCCAGGACTCAAGGAGGATTGAGAGGTGTTGAGAGTGAGGAGAGAGAATCAAGATGCTCACTGTGGGAATAACATCCATCGTAACTTATAGTCAAACACGTTTTCTAGGTGACATGACATGAGATATTCTCTCAACCTTAATATCATCCAAAAGGGATTACAAACATAAAAAAATATCCTAGTATATTTTTTAATAAAAAAATAGATGCTTCCTACAAAGTCTAAATTAATTTTAATCCATTCTGTTTTCGAACAGACCACACAAACTGTCGAAAACGTAACAAACGGCCGACGTAATTTAGCCATCTAGAATCGATCCAGCATAGTAATTGCTACATTATGATGACTTCCTAATGATTTGGGCGAATTTAAATCGATTTATTTTTGTAATTTTACTAATCAAATTTGTTTATCTAGGCGCCGTGTTGAGAAATATGGCCTGATTTCAGAATCATTTGCTATTTTGATAGATAGATAGATAACTACTTTATTAAAACACCACATTTAAAAAACAATACAAAACAATAACATAGAAATTAAAATTTGCGTCTTAATTGGTGGCTTTATCGCTAAGAGCGATCTCTTCCAGTCAACCAATCTGGCAGGGGTATACACTTCAAATTAAATGAGTAGGGTGAGGTGTTTAAGATATTAAATAAAATAATGAAAAATAAATCAAAAAGTTTATTGATTACTTTTACTATAATCCGTCTTCTTAGCTTTTTAGCAATGTGCTCCCACAACGCAAAATATCATTACCTGGTTCTTATCTACAGGTTTGCTACAACAACTGGCAAAGTTATACATTAGAAACTCACAAACACAATAAGTCAAGAACAGCAACCTCTACGACTGGAACAAACTATTTTTCAACCCCACAATTTTCAACCTTACACAACCAGACTACCGTTACAACCGCAAACTATCGATAAAATTAGCCAAGAGTATCGATAACAATCTGTAATCGAATAATGTTGATAATCGTCGAGTTGTCAGTCGGTATGCCGGTGAAAGTGGCGGCAGGTGGTCGGAACTACTCGTGAATATTGATTCAAGTGATAATTGTCTATCTGACACACAACACCGTGAACACAAGATGCAAACAGGGCATGCGTAACTCCAAAGCATTGACAAAGTTTATAAAAGAATCTCGGATGCAATGGCAGATTGTAAGATTGCTTTATAAAATGGTCATAGAGCCCACAATCACATATGGGCTCAAATGCGCAGCCCTAACCAAAGCCAACAGGTCAAAACTCAGAAGATATGAAAGAATAATACTGAGGGACATGATCAACAATTCCGGATCGTCCCCAAAACCCGGCAAGGTACATGACATACTGAAAGGCAAAACGATCACGAAAAAGATTAAGTGCCTTCGAATGTGTTACCTTGGACATATTCTAAGACGCCCAAAACCGCACCTTCTGGAAGCAGCACTCCGATACAAAGCAAAAAAACTTAAAGTTGGTAGACCTATCTATACGTGGGAGGACTCTTTATCTCATGATATGGACTACTACTCCAGGAACACATCTGACTGGCAGGACATGGCGAAAAACAAAGAAGACTTTATAAGAGCTGCCAGGGAGATCTATAAGATGGCAGAAACCGACAGCGAATCTGATGAGGAAACAGAACGACATACCAACAGGCAAGCACCAACCATACCCCAGAAAAGGCCGTCAGATGACACAAGAACACCCCCTTAGCGACATAGGATCTATTCGACCCACATTTAAGATCCACCTACTACTCCCGACGCGGTTATGATTACTCACAATAGGACCAACATTACACAGCGAACGTGTTAAGATAGCTCTTGCAAAGCCACACACTAACAAACCCCAAGATGGGTCAACTCAATAATCAACGAACACCAATTTTTACTAACGCTTATCCCTAGCCCTAATAACAACCTTCTCCAAATCGGCGTCTGGCTGCATAGCCGGTCGACTACCATCCCGGAGCGTTAGCACAAAACCACGCTCCAAAACCTCGTGCCCCCTGGTATGCCGGTTTGACCGGAGCAGGCTTGTCCTGGCTGGGTGTGGTACCTATGTTCATGTTCATGTTCAAGTGATAATTGTCTATCTGACACCGCAGGAGCCATGCCGGGTTGAGTTGCCTTTGATTTGCTTTGGTGACTCATCATCAGCCCGTTGTCGTTTGATACGGAGCATTGCTAATAAGTATGTATTTACAAAAGAAAAGTATATATATATGTATTATATCCGTTATCTAGTACCCATGATACAAACGTAAGCTTTGTATGGGGCTAGATGGCGCTGTATGATATGTCCTGAAATATTTATTTATTGCATATTACGTATATATTATTTATTTTATTGGACTCTCTTTTTATACGCCAGTCATCCTATTTCTTGTTTTCTACGCAGATCTGCCTGACTCCCTGTTCCCCACGTATAATCCAGCGATATTCAAAGCGAGAATGAATCGGTTCTTATCGGGTAAGCACGCTCTATCTTAGGCCATAGCCTTTGCTTATCATCAGGCAAACTATGATCAGGTGCAAACCTGTTGAGTATTGTTTAAAAAAATCCATCCTATAACATTTCTTTATGACCGATGACATTATAATCAGCTGTTTAGATAGTATAGACAAACAACAGATAGGACGGAACCCATTATTAAGCCCTGGGGTACAGATTTACGGGTACCGGAAAGTATGCGAAATACCTTATGTTGATAAATTTTAGGTCAGTTCCAGTTCTCAAGTAAGTAGGCTTACGTTTGACTATAGCCTGTCTGATGTTAAGCACCGCTATAGTCTAAGATGTAGCACGCTTGCCTAGAAGAAGCCTATTTACTCTAGATTTGAAGACCCCTGGGTTATAATTTTCTGGGAACAGGACTCCAGGTAGAGAGTTCCATAGTCTCGCAGTCCTTACTATGAAGGTACTTACTCAAGTAAATCACACGATCTTTGCGCCAAATGTTTAATGCATTATCATCACTACAACTTTAGTTTAGTACTACTCGGTTTATATCCAAAATATCTTTGACATAGTTCACTCAAGATACTAAGTTAATACAGTAAATTTCATTGCATCAAGTCTTTCATTACACAGCTAGTTGTATGATTACCCAATAATGCATGACATAACGCTATTGTCGTATTATCTAAACAAATCTAAGCCACTCGTTTGCCACAATCATTCAAAGTGTAACAAAGAGTGAGTTATGCAGGTTTGTAGACTATTCTAGAGATTTTGATATTTATTCATAAACAGAGAAAAAAAACTTCTTTATTATCATTACTTCTTGTTATCTCATGAAACTGGCAAACAAGACAAGTATCATCAAGGGTTTCCATACCACCCTAAGGACCTGTGACATGTCTAAAGAACTTTACTGATGTAGGTACCTATTCGTCTTCTTCTTATCGAAAGAGAATGGCCAACTCTGGTGTCGAGAGTTTATCAAGCCGCCTAAGGGCCTCTGACATGGCATGATTGATGTATTATGATATGACAAACACAACTACACACTACACAGTCTAAATTTTAACAAAACAATATACAAAACACTCCGGAGAAATAACGCGAAAGTAACGCCTGATTAAAATATATGATGTTCTATATTCGTTTGGTTCAGCTAGAATTCTTTTATTTTGGGATTTTCGGACCCTTAGTGTACTAAAAGTAGGTACACACAAATTCACAACGCATTATTGATAATAGGTACACTTAGGCACTCATAATCTTTCAAATATGATCATTGAATGATTTCCTATGTTCTTTACAACTTACATCATAACCCAAAATCCACATTCAAAAAATTATGAATCTCCTTTTGGAGTGAGCTAAAAATTTCTCTAGAATAGAGCACCCAAGCCGTACAGAAGTTAGACTCGCATAAGTGTGACCGTATTAGGAAATGTGTATGGGAAAATGTCGCCCTCGATATTATGTTTGTACAAAGCGCCTTGTTTTAATTTCGTAGATAACAAGAAATATTTTGAGAAAAAATAGCACATTCCACAAAAATAAAAATACCAATCTGAATAGGTATGTATATGTTTCTATTGAATAAATTAATCTTCTCTAGCGTATCAAAACATGATTTGTTTTGGAAAACGTTTAATAATTTCAAATTCGCTACCAGCATCCGATATGGTCTAGTGGCTAGGATACCTGGCTCTCACCCAGGAGGCTCGGGTTCGATTCCCGGTATCGGAATACTTTTTGCATTTTCATACTATACATTTCGTGTACACCTAAGGGATCCTTACGACTTTGTACTGGCTGAGCGAGTATAATAACTATTATTATATATCTCTTATCTATTTCGATTTTTTCATATTTTAGTAAGGAAGCTTGTGGCTTCTCGAAGTTTATCAATGCTAACCTGCTTCAAAATGCCACCTGTTGCTGAGTAGCGGAACTAATTTGACCTATATTCAAAAACTACATTATTCACTTGCGGTCAATGAAGGCAACTGCATATTTATGCAAAAAAATCTCGCAATTGTAAATAATTCATATTTTAGCCCGTAGATAGCGAAAGTCCATCTATGCAGTGATGAAACATTAAATAATTCAGTGTAAAATCGATGACGAGCTTGAAACGATCATGGCCAAGCGATTTGCCTTCCAGACATTGCAACTTCACGCTAAATTACTACCTAGTACTAACTGCCTGATTAACTGTAAGAAACTGTTCCTTATTGCATAGTGTTTAGGTGTAGATTTGCTTGAAAGTTTAGTGTAAGTTATGATATTTTCTATGGACTGAATATTTTTGATCTCAGTAAATAGGTGGATACTAGATACTATTTGCTTTATTGGATAAGTTGTCAGAAGGTTTATTTTTTATCAAATTATAGCAAACAAACAAAACATACTTTTATTTAGTTAATTTTTCGCAGCCACATGGAAGACCGGTCCTAAGAGTTACGAGCATTTTTCTTTCTACGTAGAAAACGTAAAACAATTACATCCTAGCCATTATACTTTGTGCCCTATTTGTAACATAATTAAAGTCTAAATTAGTACGAAAAGAAACAAGGAAGTGTTTTTGTCTTCCGTCAAGTCATAGTAAGGTGGGAAAGATTGTATCAACATTTACTGACCTTCCTTGATGAAATGTACAATGAAAAATGTTTGATACGGATCGTGTTTGACACGCTTTTATTTCAATAAAGCGTTTAAGTTTCCCGTGAGAAGAGACTTGGGTAAATATAATTGGGTAATCAGAATATTTAAGGTATTAATCATTATTGGCTGTGTTCGATAGAATCAAGAGAAAGACGAAGGGAAATGTATTCTGAGTTAATCACTGTGAATTTACGAGAACCGATCTCAAGGAGAGGATGTAAGCTCTAATTATGTGGTATACATGAAACTAACAACTGGTCACGGTCAAAACATAACTGACAATATCATCAATGGAGCATAATTTCGATAGCGCAAGTCCCATAAGTCAAAGCCACAATCCACCGTATCAATACACCATCATTAATCACAATTACTCTTGTGTAGAATCTTCATAGACTTTCCCTTTACAATCGCAGATGTTTATTAACCTTTGCTATCTTAGACGCTGGAAGGTACTTATTTCTGGTTGGATAGCCAGAGGTTACACCAAGCAGGTTATAGTTGTTGGATTGCAATTAGGATTTCATTTCAACTGGGCAGGAGTTATGGTTTAACCATTTTATGGTAACCATCACCATTTACAGTTTATGGTAACCATCGTTAGGGTTTGGATAGATCTTTCAAGAACCTTTGTTCATGATTGATTTTGCGAAGATTAGTTAGTTGTATATCTCTGTGTGTATTTGGCTAAAATAATCTATGGTAAATATCGAACTTAAATAGACATTAGGCATAAATAATTAATGACGACCCTATATTACCTAGGACCATTTCATATTTGTAAAATCATCAGTTTTCAAGAAGCCGTTTTTTATTTATGAAACATCTCACTATTTATCTAACAGGCCATCATACTTGCCAGGCCTGGGGCTATAATTTGAGTAGTATGTTAACAACTTTAGCAATACTTAGGTTACGGCATAGAAAACATTCCCCATTAACACAAAAAATAAGCAACCGGAACGATATAATTACAGAAAAATTGCGTAAAAGGTACATCTCTCATGTTATACAATCGAATCGATTACTCGGATTCTATCCGAGTAATCGATTACAAAATCGATTCTCCGTTATCTATTAGCGTAAGTGTTGGTCAATGGGATACTGTCATTTGATTACAGTATATCTCTCAAGTTAATATTTCGGATAATGTCTTTTGATATTTTATGATGACAAAATCGAGTGAGAGTCAGAGATTCGTTTAGTATTTTTTCAAAATAAAAACTAAATTTAATGTCCTATGTAAAGAGGTGTAAATTGTAACTTAATTACTAATTATTAACTGAAACATCTGAAATAAAGGCTATTTTTATTTTTATTTTATGTAAAGAGGTGAGATGGTCTGAAACGTGTTATGAAACTGAATGATAGGAAGAATTTAGAGATCGCTTTCAGCGATAAGGCCGCCGCTTGTGGCACTAGTTAAGGTGCAATTTGTTCTATGTACTGTTTTTTAATATGTGTCAACAATAAAGAGTTAATCTATCTATCTATCTATCTAATTTAGCGATATAATATCATCATGAGCTATAGCCGCTGAAGCTAATGCTGAATGAATACTGGTTGCTAAGCCAAAAGTAAAGTAACTAAGTGATAGATTAAGCACCAGTTGTCGAAGTATGCATTAGCAGGGAGTTGATTATTTCTTAATAACTTATGAAATGTATTGGAACAGGTTCCTCTGAGAATTGAGACTTGAAATGAATAATGTGGTATCGCAATCATTTATAACCAGTAAAGTAAATGATAATTTCTTATAATTAGAGAGAAGAGTACGTGGCACAGAAAACACATAAAAACGTAACAAAACACCGTCAAATTGAGAAGCTTTTTTGGTTTCGAAGAAGCGAAAAAGAGACCAGACAATACTTCTATGTCAACTTACAAAAAACTTTTTTACTATTTGGTCAAGGGAGTAACAAATAAAACTAGCCATTAGACCAAGAAATCAGTGCCACAGCCTATATTTACTCCCAAAATGGTTCACACGAACACAAAATCACAATAGCACGGCATGTTTGTCAAACGTAAACCATAATAGATCGGCGGCATTCAAACCGCGACAGATATTAATGATCAACACCTATCTCAGCAAGTAAGAGCTGCTTGATTAATAACCTGTAATAACCAGTCACTTATACAACACACGCGTGATTTACTCGATAATCATTGGCATTAGCATTGTTAAGATCGGTCGATGACTGGCCGGGAAAAAAGAATCAATCGTACAAAGAGTTCTTACTTGTGTCACAGAATATATAATACAACTTGTGTTGGCTAGGGAATGGAAGTAGCAAAGAGTTTTTGCATCAACCGCTATAAGCGTACCTACCAATCTATCTACAGCAATTCAAGATATTCATTTTGCTGCACCTTATCAGTGATTTTTTTATCTGTCCTTTCTCTTTCTGATCATTTATTGTGTCATAGTCATGGAGGTAGGATCAGCATTTCAAATATTTTTTATTTTGATTAACAAAATATTGCCCTATAGTAGACGTTCGTCTTCTGCAACTTTCTTCATTCCAAGAAGAAGACAGCATTGTTTCTTCAGGGCTTTAGGTATTTCTATTCTTTTTACTACTTTATTTGGAAAAGTTAGATGTACTATAAGAAGAAGTTGTCTTACAATGCATTTACAGTTCATTGATATTTATTTATCTGGATTGTTTTGTTTGGTTTTGCAAAATGTGCAATTGTGCATCCAACCATTGTTAGGTTCTTGTGATTATGTACATATACGTGAAGTCGTACATTTTCTAGTCTTCATAATTATTATAACATGAGCATAATGATAGTTTTCAAGAATAATTGTATTTCTTATCTATATACATTATGTAACCGTTGAAGAATGAAGAGCAAGTGTTTTGTCGGACAGCCTTTCATGCATATCTATAGTTACGCTTTGTGACTTTTCTCCGCAACACAAGTAATCTTTTATATGCAATTTTTATGCAAGTTTTCTAGCTGTTGCATAAAAAAATATTAGACAGCAGATCTATAAAGACTACCTATTTACTTTAAAAAAACATAAGTAGAAATACTCACAACTCTCAGACCAAACAGTAAAAGTAAGTAGTCAGAGCGTATTATTTTGGCTTGAAGAACATACGAATTGACACGTTTTCTATTACATATCAAACTAGTAGTCTGCTATTCAAAATTTGTCCGTTGGGGACGTGTGTCCGGTGTATATGTTACGGTAAATGTAGATAATCGGGAATTATGCATAATTACCGGTAATTATGCATAATTACCAACGCACACGGTAAATGTAGAGAATTATCCACATTTACCGGTAATTACATACAACTAGCTGTGCCAGTGACTTCGTCCGCCTGTAATAGTTATTTTAGGCAATATTTTTTTGCATTTTGAAGCGTTTTCACAGCGCACGCAATGGAAGCCCTCAAAGATAAATAAATTTGCCCGTTTTTTTCCACATTATCCATTGTTTCTTCGCTCCTATTACTTGCAGCGTGATGTTATATAGCCTAATGCCTTCCTCGATAAATGTTCTATTCAACACAAAAATATTTTTTCAATTCGCACCAGTAGTTCCTGAGATTAGCGCGTTCAAACAAACTCTTCAGCTTTATAATATTAGTATAGAAGTATAGATAACCATACCCCTTTGGTAGAATATAATAAAATCAAACAGCAGAATCAAAATGTTTATTAAAATAAATTGCACGAGTAGAGGTTCGGCAAGGAGGCACCGTTATACATTAGAGGTTCCAAAGACTCCCTCTGAATTATAATAAGTCGGTCTCCAAGTCGAGAGTAAAACGGTTTCTTCTAGCGAGCGCGCTAGATCGAAAATTATAACTTGCTTAACATCAGGCAAGTTGTAGACAAGCGTGAGCCTATGATTACCGGTAAATGTGATTAGTTCGAAAGTTTTTCCCCCTTTTACCGAGAGCACTGGTAATTATGCATAATTCCCGGGAATTATGCATAATTCCCGCATTATCCACATTTACCGTAACATATATATATAGTATTTTATATTCTATGGTCCACGAGCGTCATTTGTATTGACCTAGAGTCCAGGTGCGTAACAATCGTGAATGAAAAGTTTTCACTTGATTTTGAACATCGGCACGCGTTCCGTTGCGTCACCGGCGAAAGTGTTTGTCCAATGACATCAACCAATAGACTCTTCATCAAATAAAATGTACATATTCTACACACGTACATACCTAGTCTGGTCTGGATGTTACTAATAGGTACTGGATAGGTATATTGCTAATCGTCGCCATTGATACGTCAAAATAATAGATCCACGCACCAAACTCTGATTGATCTAGAGATAGTTACGAGGACAACCGGCTCCTGCAAACCAGAGACGGACGGATACAATATCCGTGGTGACAAGTAACATATGTTTTCATAGAGGGTCGTATCTATTTAGACACCATAATCTTATATATATATTTATCCATATTTATTGGACAATAAAGCCTGATATCTAGTATATCATTATAGGGCTAGATGGCGCTGTGTGATGTGTCCTGATATATTTATTTATTTATTATTTTATAGATAGACACGTATCTATTGAGATGTCTTTAGGTTATATTGTCTAATTGTTTGTCCAATGTTTAGAAGTACGTTATTATAACTATGGGCAAATGTTACCACATCATTTGCAGTCGGTTATGGGTTATGAAGATTATGACATGCCTATTTAGGGGCGTTTAACGCGTTTAGCGAAAGAGCTAAAGTATTTCGAAATATTTAGGTTTGACTTAGGACAAATAAATATTGGTTTACCAATGCTTGTAACGATGTTGCTTAACTAAGTTGCCTGGGTGATGTCGCTCATGGTGCTAAGAGCGCCTAATATTCCACTAATATAATGTAAAGTGGGACTTACTGACGTGCCAGTGATAATGAATATATTGAAATAAAAGTGGCTCTCAAAAGTTGATACCGGAAAACATACATAGCTAGAAGCTTGGTGACAGATTTTCATAAAACATTAGTTTTTATTACTGCTGTGTTATTATAAATCTTATAGATATAAATTCTTTTTAGAATCTATTTGTTCTAATTAACCACGTCAAGTTTTATGAATTGTGGTTATAATTAATATTCAAATGTAATCGATGTACGGCTCAAGGATGGCAACTTAAACATTTACTGGACAGTTAATTAATAAGAACAAAATGGCCGTTTAGTAATACATACGCCGTAATTATTATTAGTTATGAACCAATATGTGGTTATTATTAAACATTCAAGCTAGTCAATCTTAATTATTATGTAAATTTTATGTATGAGTGTAAATAATTTGTATGTTTATTAAAAGATTGTGCGATGACAAAAATAATGAAGTCGGTTTAAGGTGGTAGGGTAGATTACTTTCTGATACATCATATAGAATTATAATCTATGGACATGGACAAACACCTGTAGCCTCGTTTGATGTCACGTGTAAGAGGTATTGATTAAGTAACTTCATGTATGTATAAATGTATTATGGCCTTTAATTTATGGTAGAGTAATATGATAAATTGTCTCCATTAAAAGCGCCATTCCTCAAATATACCAATACAAAATGATTACACAGGAATTCCATACGTTGAAGTGGTTACTTACTTCAAGTATAACTTACATTCTTGAATCTCAATCGAGATGCATTGAGTAACACAACCTTGGGGCGATTGAGCCATCATGTAGTAGGTACCTAAGCAGGTTTGAATCTTGCCATCGTAGGGTCTTGACCTCAAAGTTACGTGCGTTGTGTGAATAGGGTCTTTTATTGTTTCTACAACCTGTGGAATTATTGTTCTTGTTGGGTAATTAATCTAATTGCTTTTGGCCATTGGGGCACCAGAGATCGTCTTTATTAATTATACATGTAGGTAATTACTTGTTTCCTACATTATAAATTATTTTATTAGGTATATTATTTTAAAAAAATACTACAAAGATGTCAATTTTACTATGTATTAAGCCGTTTTCCTACAAGAACCCCCTAACCAGTTTTTAAAAGTTTCAGTTTCATTCCACTTGACACTAGATGGCAGCAAAAATCCAATTTCTATGGGACAACGTGTGGCAAACGTACATATAAACGATAAACCGCACATTTTCTTGTAGCAACTCCACTGTCTGTTGTTTTTTATTTGTTACACATTGTTTTGACTATTACTATTGCGTGAAAGTGAAAGTATTCCAATAAAATACAATCTCTTGTAAAAACGAGCTATGTGTATTTTTTTCCAGAGTATGATAAAATGATGATAAATGTTTTTTTTTTTTTTACGTGTGATAGGTTTACGTTTGACTACAGCCTGCCTGATGTTAAGCATTGCTGCAGCCTAGGGTGTAACACGTTTACCTAGAAGATACCTATTAACTCTAGATGTGAATCCATATATCACTCTGATGTGATAATTGTATTATGTCTGAAGTTTAGTAACAATGAAAATGTTGCCATTATGTAATATTAGACGGTTAACACAGAGATGGTTGTTGTATAAAAAAATGCAAAGTTTATAACATTAACATTTATTACAAATCTATACTTAATATTATAAAGCTGAAGAGTTTGTTTGTTTGAACGCGCTAATCTCAAGAACTACTGGTGCGAATTGAAAAATTCCTTTTGTGTTGGATAGACCATTTATTGAGGAAGGCTTTAGGCTATATAACATCACGCTGCCACTAATAGGAGCGAAGAAACAATGGAAAATGTGGAAAAAACGGGAAAAATTATTCATCTCTGAGGGCTTCCTTTGCGTGCGCTAAGAAAACGGTTCAAGATATCAAAAAAATGTGTATGAAAGAATTATTTCTCTAAATGATCTAACAAAATGTCCGCAACAGTATATTGTATATCGTTTAAGGTTAACTCACTAGAACCGTTGTTATGGTAATAACTATTCCACGTGGACGAAGTCGCGCTCACCAGCTAGATATGTAACACTAATTGGGACAGTAAGTTTCCTTAATAATGTTAATATAATTTTTTTCTTCTCTTATTTTTTTTTCGTCTATCTGACAAATATATTTAATTGAAAAGTTTTCTAAATTGAATACTCATACCTATACAAATTGCAGCAGTTAAAACCAAACATAGACAACCGACTAATTAAATAGAATATTTAATTGCTGTTAGATCCAAACGAATCCCCTAGTTTGGTTTGCATTTCGTCAATGGTATTCTATGTAGGTTTAAAAAATCAGAACAAAAATACATTAAGACTAATGATACTTTAAAGTAAACTGTGAAATATAAATATAAACCCAACTTAGTGGCAATATTCTCATTCATAGAATCTTCAATCTATCAAAGCAAATTAAATAAAATAGCATTTATCAATAAATTATAATACACAAGATATCACGAAGAAAAACCATACCAAACGAACCGTATCATTCTCAATTTCCGCATATTTCAACAAAACCGTAAACAATATCTGAAGATGAAATTTATAACCGAGAAAATTTAGCACGTAACTATAACTACTTACGCAATAGTGAATTATCTGTAGGTGATTTCATGTAATAGCTAGAAAGAGATCGCACACTGGGTAGAGAAAAGACCTTTAACTTTGTTATCAGCTACAAAAATAAAGATTAAAATACAAGTAGGTATCACAAAGCTAATCAACTATGGAAAATAAGAGAAAAACAAATGTCTTAGATGTATATTTGATGTCAAAATGTTATAAATAATAATAAAGAATATGGTAAGTAATAATTAAATGAATAAATCCTTTTTATCTTTTTCTGCATCAAGTTTTAAGAGGTAAGTAAAAGTTGGTGGCCGATCTCGGTTTTCGTAACTTTAATAACCATCATCTTGCCGTGAAAATGAAATAAAACTAGCAATAATAATATCATTTTGATTATCTTCATACCACTCTCGGTTGCATTAGTAATAACACAGTATACATAAAAGGAACACGTAGTTATAGTAATGTAACGTACATTACATTATGGTTCAAGATAATGATACTGGTATTGTTGTCAAGTTAAAATATTGAGATCGAATTGATATGGAAACATACAATGTGGTATCGGACAACAAATATTTAAACAATAATTTTGTGGATTTGATATTAGGAAAAAACTTAATTAGAAAACAGGTGTTACAGAGCTAATAATAGATATCTCTGAAATAAAGAAAGATTATAAGTATATTTAAACATTATAATAATAAGTATTAAAAAACAAACATGTTATCGACATAAATATTTTTGACGTTAAAACTATGACACAAATCATTTTATTATAAATACAGCTAAACTAACAATCAATGAGCAGAATAAGGATGTCAATGAAACTATTTCAGATCAATGGACTGAGTAATTTCGACATTAAAAAAGACTAAACCGTTGGCGTTTAAGGTTATTCACAAACACCATAACAATCAGTCAATGTTCTAGCGACGTATAATTTTATTGTTATTGCAGTTCAAAAGCCCAGCTTCTAAGGTGGCTATTAAATTGTAGGTGTTAGAATAATTGTGATGTTACCTCACAGAATACTGCAGCCTACGCAAGACGCTGCCTGCAGGCTGGCAAGGTCGGGCCAACGCAGGTTAGGTATGTTAGTCATTCTACTCATTCTTGTGTGCATGGATATATATTTGTAAATAAGATTTGCGGAGGCCTGTGATTCAGAACAACAACTTTATCGGAACCTGTGTTATTACAGGCTTCGGAGATATAATTAAAATCTTATTTTATAATCGAGTATGTTGTCAATTTACTGAAAAGTAAGCAGCACTTATGGTATAAGATGGAGCTTACCCAATGGAAACCGGTTTACTATCTTGTAATTTCGATTTAAAAAGGGAGTCCGGCAGTAGGTACACAGAACATAAAAACAACAGTTTTTTATGTTCTGTGAGTAGGTACGTGCAATATAAACACTGAATCACTGAACATATAATAATACTTACTAATAAAAGGAGTAATATATATATCAAGACTGGTAACGTTCTGCTAGTATCGATTCTGATATAATATTACTAAGATATGTATTTATACCAATTATACATATACATAATAATGTTTTTAAAATCATCATACAGCAGAACTACCTAAATATAGACATAACATGTTTACTTTTCCTTGCAAAACCACAAAGATTGCTAACACTGACCAAGTTGCGAGTGTCAAATTATATTTATTCCATTAGCTGTACAAATAAGTATGTACTTATGCTTATTTAAATTACATAGCTTATGAATCTATTTATGGTGAAAGCCACAAAAACTATAAAAATTACGCAAAAAATGTCGCATTTACCTCAAAATTACACTTCGTACAAATCTATAAATGTCAGCAACTTAACTTCAAGACTTGCCAGTAAGTACTCGTACCTATTAATGTTTCCCAATATATTTTTACTTTCGAGTCCCTTCCTTATATAACAAGGTGGCATTTAATATGAGCAATGACAAAAAGACAAGTGGCCACACCCCTTGAAATGTGAGATCATGTGTCGTTGCAGCATACACGAGGAAAAGTTTCTGCGGACATGACAATAATATATAATGACAATACTATAATAGTAGATTTATATTTTATACAAGCGTGATAGGTTTATTGTTACAAATTATGTAAGAAAAATGGTTTCACAGTATCGTAACAGACACAAAAGCAGTCTCCAGAAAAGCGTTTTCGAAAATTTAAAGAAAAGTATTCATAGATAATTTGAGTCGTGTGTGTTTTAAATGTAAGGTCAAGTATTTGACCATTAGGTCATCGGAAGGGACACCAACACAAAAAACACTGTGGCCGAACGAGGCACCCGGAACACACCATCTAAGAAGTTGTTTTGCGTCAGTTTTTTACATATGTAATTGAAATATTACTTAAAACATTCGATATTCAGTTCATAATTAAATTGTAGCACATAAATTATTCTAGTTGTAAATTTCATTATTTTAGTCTTAAGCTACAAATTTTGTAAATAGGTAGATTTAAGTTTTATAAAAAACTTTTGATTTGATTTGATTTTTGATATCAAGATCTAGATAGGCGAGTTAGAGTGCCTTTACAAAACCAGTGATTAAATTATATATATTTCATTGTATGCAGAATTAATAAAAATCAAATGAGTAATATGCATTTATGGTTAAATGTAATGGCTTCATAAATACTCAGGCTAAAGATTATCATCATAAGTAGAAAGTAGATATTTAAGCACTTATATTCATTTGCGTAATAATTTCTAAACTGTTACTATAAGTTATTCGCAATATAATTATTTTTAATTAAGATTACTTACATTTAAGCCCATAATTATAATATATTACTGACATGAAACTGTTCATTAGTTAATTCGATTCGCGGTCATAGGTCAAATTACTCAAATATCAGTAATTAAACCTCACATAACATCGAACTAAGCCTTTTGAAATTCATCAAGTTGTATAGAAATGTGCATCCATGGAACATAAACTTATTTTATGACAGATGCCATTTAAGTGAGGCTGCAGTTATTTGATATAACCCCGATTTTCAATAGGAATCTTTAAAAAATGTATATTAATCATTATTTTATCTTGGTGTCTGCTAAACAATCAAATGAAATCAGTTAATAAATCCGTTAAAATCCTCAAAACTTGACTTCTAAACCGAACATCTAATCTTAACTTATCATAAGACAAGTTGTGATCGACTTAATTTGTCCTAAATATTTGAGTAAAATATGTGACCTCAAGCAAACGAGATAAAACAAAACGTCCTTAACGTTTAACCGTTTCCACACGTAACATCCATTGGCGCTAAATATCTCGTTCAGACGATAAACGACACGTCACGTAGATACGATAACTGAGATAGTAAGAATGGCATAGAATGTGTAGATAGTACTTAGCATTGCATCGACTGCACTATTTGTCACGAAATCACGTCAATGTCAAACTCATTCGTGACTTATGTCACTAAATATTTAGTAACATTACCGAAAAATACAATTCGATACCGTTTACGGTACGGTAAGCGTTTTGCCTGTCACACGAATTTTAAATCTAATCAGCAATACTTGTTTTTTAGTAAGACAAATATTTTTGTGCATTCGAATCGTGTTTAGAGCTAGAAAAATTCAGACTAGGTTTTTAGGTTAAGTTTATTATAAGGTCATTTGTGCAGTAAACCTAATTCAAATTCAAATTCGTTTATTAGCCAAAAAGAGATAACAATAATTATAACCTTAAACATAATCATACCTACAGTGTTAAAATAACTTATTATACTAAAAGGTTAAAATACATGTACTTGCGAGCCCTGCACTAAGTATGTCACTTGTGCCGCAGGTGCCCGCCTACAGATTTATTTAATTTACGAGATATAACGTGCTGTTTTTTAATTGAGTACTTACAAGCTTTGAATAACTTTGTCAAATTAATAAGACGTATATGCCAAGCATGTCTTGTTGAACTATAATATCGCTTTTTACACACTAGTGCGGTATATCGTTCAAATTTAATTGATTTTTTTTCTACCACATGGATTGTAATGAACGCCTTTACTGTTACATAATGTGATATTAAAATTTAATATGGCATAATTAAAGTAAGTACATTGCAATTCACGTTCAAAAATCATCATTCATCAAAATAACTAAGCCGTCAATCAATTTGATTCAAGTTGTACCTTGTTAAGTGATAAAATAAACATTTATATATACAACTTGTTCGGCCTTAGAGCTGACCTCAACGCAAAATTACATAACACATTGTTCAGCCAAAATTGGCAAGTAAACCCCTGGTTTTACGTTAAAATTTGAACTTTAATTCGTAGGCCGTAAACATTAAAATTGGTGATCATTTAAAAGGTTATCTCAGCGAAATGTTTTAAAGGAGTGTAACCATCCGCACATAAATTTGTTAAAGATGGCCTACAGATTATGTTAACGGTAATTCAAACACGATTTAATTTAAGATGTCGAAATTTATTGTCGACCTAAAAATCATGAAAATAGACTTACGTCAGTTTTTCACTGGGTACTCGATCTGAAAACAATAAATAAACAATATTTAGATCATGCGTATTTCCAATAAGTAATACATTTTAATTATGTGCCTACTTCATAACATTCAATTTAACTACGCATTATTACAAAGTACAAAATTAATTAATTATATCATTTTTGGTACATAGCTAAAATTAATTTGGAACTTAAAAGCTCATAATTAGTTCAGCTACCGGCCAATAGATGGCAATAAAACAAATTTCCCAATGTATTGCAATGTCGCATGCCTTCACATCACACTGCACGCACGTATCTTACGACATCTCTTTCACAGCGATTTAATTGCCAATCTCATTACTATTGACGAACGTAAACAACTAATGCCGTCTTATGCCATGATTTGAGACGTGGGCCGACTCGTTCATTGTTAGATTCCATGATATTTGCATACTTTCGCAACGGACACCCAGGTGGGTTGCAAAACGGTAAGACAAGCGGCAGGACAGGTTCTGTCCTTGCTGTTGTGAAAAATTCTCAGCTTAATTCATGATTACGCAGCAAAAGTGTAGAGATAAGGAAGCAAAACGAAATGCCCCGGGTGAGGATCGAACTCACGACCTTAAGATTATGAGACTTACGCGCTGCCTACTGCGCCACCGAGGCCTACGGGAATAATTGCGAAACGGGACAATAAAAGGTCAAATAGGTATCTCTTATAAGCCAACTCTCCAAATGAACAGAAAATAATAATTGCAATCTATTTTCGGAATCTATACAAACCAATCTACCCAAGAGAATACAATGAACTTTTACATAAAAGCTTTAAAGACTTTGCCTACCAAAGAGACCGCCTACCTAGCTTCCAAATAAGGAGCCACAGGATATCCGTTTTTTTAGTCTGTCTAGACAAAAGAGCTCAATGGTAAACGACATAAAATATCTAAAATCAAAAGGAAACGTATTTGATATTTGATTTTTTTAGCCGTTTATGAAAATACATGTATTTTGGACCGAACCGGTAGATGCCAGGGAGTTTACGAGCCACCCTGAAGGCTTCTGACACTGATTAACAAGTACCTACTTACGGTTAGGACAACAGTAGACAAGATACAGAGACGGGACCCATATCTCATCTCTTATCAGTACTTAGGCATGTGAATTTTAGTTTCGAATATAAAAAAAATATTAATCAAAACAATGATCAAATTGATAGGTAATCGACACGTGAAGTATGGATGGAAGCGTAGAAATAAAGCTAGATGAAGTGTGGAAGAGATATCACTTTCACTCAATTACGAGCACGCGAGGAAACTGTCCCGCGGATGCTGCAGAGATACCTCACGTGGGAGTAATGGTAGATTGATTTCACGGTAACGGAGCGACGGGCTATCGAGGTTTTTGGTAAGTGTGTAGCACGCCACTATTATAAGTATATAGGAAAAGTACTGTCGTATTATGTTATCTGTGCGATGACATAGACTATTAAACTAAACTGTTTTAAAAAAAATAACATTATATATTCTCATTTAATAAAAGTACTAAATTGCCAGTTGCACTAATGGTTCCATTAATTTGCTTTTGATTTTAGGAGAATGATGCTTTACATAATTACTTTGATGATTTATAATATGTTAATACTATAGTCTGTACCTACTACCTACTTATAAAATCTAGTAGTAATAAAGTATAAATAAAGTATACATATTTTAACATAATGTACTTAGACATGAAAAAAAACTAAATTATGCCAATAAATAGGTATACAGCCTTAGATAATTAACCTGTCTAGATAGAGCTTGGCGCTGCAACGGTAACAAAAACAAATGGCCAGGCCGGGAACGCATGTAGTAGTGTTCACGCACACAGATGAATTGCCTTACACTGTAATTACTAGCGCGCTGAGTCCCATGTTTGTGTGCGTAATGTTGCCAGCATTTAAAGAATTTCCACAATGTTGACCAAAAACTGCTGTGATGTGAATTGTGATTCAATGTGAAATAATTTGAATAACCGGCCAAGTGCGAGTTAGACTTAAAAATGAAGGGTTACGTACCACCACGTAGAACCGAAGTGCTTTGATTGCTTATAAATAGATTTTTACTCGTTATGGGGTATATGATATTAAAAAGAATATGTACTTTGTTACAATTTATTTATTTACATAATTCAGAATCAGTTGTCTGGTTCCTATAGTACAAACTATGCTTAGTTCACCAAATTAATTCAAAATGCTTGAGATATCAGGTAAAACACATAAAACCTATTAACCGACAAATTTGGGAAACTTGATAAACTGCTCCTTTTTTGACAGTTAAGTTGGGTGAAATTTGATAAAAAAAATACGCACCTTGCATGGAATCGATCCTTTTTTTAATCTACGACGACCTTGGTTGTTTGCTAAATACAAATCCTTGGAACGAAAATGATCCGAACAGATGACTGTAGATGCAACCGGTTGCCAGAGATCTTCGCCACGGCTTTTTCTTATTATATTTAGCCACTTGCTCTTTAAAATCGGATCTGTGGGTATTCTGCAACCAAATTATAATAAAAAGTTACCACTCAATATTATGCATGCCTCAACAATTACCAACATAAGCAGCTTATTCATAAGCATTAACAGTATTTCAGCAAATTTCTTGTATTTACGGAACATTAAACATCAATCGAAAAAATACATACATTTCACACCTCTAAATCTTCTTAGAAAAAGAGGTAGAAAACATGTCTACAAAATTTGGGTAAAATTCAATTCGAAAGCTGGCAACTAATGTCACAGATTCCATAGGAGTATGTTACCGATGGTTCTATTCACTAATTCTCTCTAATTATACAAGATAATAGTCGTTTCAAATGTACTTACCGGTGATAAGAGATAGTTTCAGGTGTTTTCAAACGTCTTTTGTAGTTGCGGCACAGTTTTATAGCACAATACGCCATATTTTCGCCAGCAAAACAGAGAAAAACAATACGTGTTACGCGCGCAGAGTCTCAGGCGTCACTGAGTGACGCGGACGCGGTTAGCGTGTAGCAGCTACATGCTATTTTTGTTGGCGCTTATGGTGCGTTACTATATATCTAGACAGGTTAATTATCTAAGGTATACAGCATGACCAATATGAGCAACAAGTCATCACTGCATAAGGCAGAATAATTTAGAATGTGAATTATCTAGGTGTCCTGAATACCCTTCTATGCATACGGCGAACAACTAATATGGCGGCGAACGGAACGCCATTCCGATTTTGAAATACGACCGGTCAATTGAGAACGGTTGCATTTTCAAACTATTTTATATTTTTGTAATTTGAGATTGCTTTTTATTTCGAAGTGTTGCTATATGGAAGTATTGTGTCTCTCTCTTACCTTCTATCAAACTCTGTGATACAAAGAAATTAGGGTTGTAGGTACCCCTGATTTTGTTTGGTTTGATAAATTGACCTCTCTTAGATAGATAGATAAAACTCTTTATTGTAACACACATTGAAAAAAAGACAAACAGAAACACAAAAGACTTAAAAAATAGTGCCACAACTGGCGGCCTTATCACTAATACCGATTTTTCCAGGCAACCGTAAGATGCACAGGAATCGAAAGAAAAATATAGGATGGGGTGTTCAAAAAAGAGAAAATATATAATAACAAAAAAAAAGAATAAACATTATATATACATATTAAAAAAAAACTAATCTACATTTTCAAAAGGTAGCGTACCCAAAATGCTGGCTGCATTTCCCCGTTGAATAGCTAGACTAATCTTTAAAAAAAAAAAAAAAAAATTTAATTTATTTAATCTTAATAAATATTTTTAATAACAAATAACACATATTACATATAAGTGTAAATAACTATAAATATATAACACATAACTATACATATATAGTACCTACATACTATAACAACAGAAGGAGACAGCTATAAATACACGATTTAAACCATTTTTTAAATTTTTTCTTAGATCTGGAGTTGACGATCAAATGTTTTCTACATGGCAAAAAAAGATATGTAGCTCCACGGCCGTGCTCCACGCACAGTATTATATTTTTATCTATTGGCAGGTATTGAATTTTTCGATATATCACAATATAATTTTTATACCTTATACAAATTTTATATTTAATGTGAATGTTAGTAAGTAAATAATATTATCGATACGAGAAAATGTCATTTAGATTTATTAGTTGATTGATAGTAACTACTAGCCATTGTAACAAAATTTGAGTACCTACCCTAGTAGATTATTTGAAACCCATAATTTATTTGGGTACCTGTTTGTAAGACATATCCGCTATTAAATCCAAAAAGGAAACCGATTATGTACCTCATTTATTACGATGTACATTATTATAATACACTTTAATTTTTTTCAAGCAAAAAGTGACATTATATCAATATAATCATAGTGATTATAAAGCTATTTTGAGCTTTTTGGATTTTAGAGACCTATTGTAGAATCGCAAAAACTAACTTTTAGGTGTACGAGTAACAGAGAAAAACATTGGAGAGCCACTGTTCAATTTAGTAACGTGTGAAAATTAGACAAATATTGGCTGTAGGTGTAAAATTACTATTTGTAATTATTTAAACAACCTAAATAATAAGTGAAAATCAATAGGAAAATAAATAAATAAAGTATATCATTAGGTTTTGCCAATACAATCGATGTGATTATTCACAAACATTTAAATAAAAATTGATACAAAATTATATCAACTAAACAAAACCGTATTAAACTGTTAAATTAACCATCTAATAGATTTTTACCAAACTCGTAAACGAAGTCAAATCAAGATCTATTGATTAGTAATCTATGCTATTGAATATGCTCTCGTGTCCAGTTTTTCATACATACTCTAAGTAATCTCATTAAAACAGCCATTAGTTGGTCATGTCAAGAACATTAGCTTTTTGTGGAGTCTGTTAGATCACCGCGAGACGCGCAAGGTTATACCAGTTCTGTAAGAAGAGCTCACAGATGAAGATGATGCAGAGAGAAAACTAGACACAGGTGTGATAAATAGATATTCGAATGGGTTATTTTAATTCAAAATTGTTCACTAAGAGGTTGGACGTATCTGTGGTTCACAAATTCGGAAATTTGACACTCGAAAACAAAACAGCAATCATCGAAGCCCATGAAACTTCTAACTTTCGTTTTCGGATGAAAACTTATCTCAAAATTCTCAGATAAATACTAATTAAATTGTTAATTTTACTGTATATTGTAGCCATATCGATATTTTAGTAACTGAACAAAAATATGACTCAACTAGAATATAAATACATAACATATACATGTGCTCCATTCCAACAGTCAATTTTCTTTTGGTGATTGTGAAATAATCTCCATTTATTCCATCTTGATAAAGTTATCCATCTCGTCATGCTTGCTCCGTGTGACATACTACCGTAATGATTGCGAAGCTGGGTGTAGTTTGCAAAAACTATGCAAATAAGTGTTAGCTAATATGTTATGACATTATATACCTGCTGGCGCTCACGTGATCAGGATTTTGGTAAAAGAATGCTTATATGTTTGATTATAAGACTAAGGTTTACTTCTTATTTGGACTAAATCATTTATTATATTTAGTGTTAACTTAGAACCATAACTTAGCGAGGTATAAATCGACTACGACTAACTAATTCACAATTTGACTAGGTTTTCTTTTATATTGTGACCTCCAACTAGAATTTTACAACCATCAATATCTCAGAATCGCACGGTTAGCGACATCCATCAATATTCAGAAGCCTCAAGACCACTAAACCGCGAGAGATCATAAACAACTTAGCTGCAACCTTGGCGTGACCCAGGGTACGTCGCTGGGCCCAAGGCCGTTCATAGTATTTACGAAAGATACTTTGATGCAATCACTTTAAATTGAGTAAAATGACACATCTTCACGTAATCTTTGGACATTAAAAATCACTTACATGCGCTGCTAAGCGGAGTTATGGCAACAGATGGGAAGCAAATGTAGGACAGCGGTTGTAATGATGAGCTTGCAATTAAATGTACTTACCTTCCTATTTCGATGTTATTCAACTAAATTATTTAACACATACCTTGGTTTGTTCCTCTTGGTTATGTTCTCAAATTATGGGAACAGCTACCGATCCACCTGATTTGCCAGAATACCGGATTTACGTTCTACAAGGCTTTTTGGTTTATCTTGGCTATTGGTCAAGCAATTTAAGTTAGGATATCTTTACTCCCTCGGGGGATTTGTAAACTGCGGAATTTTAATCCATCACTGCTCAGTAAATTTCAGTAAAATTATTTTTATTTAAAACATTGACCAAGTGACATGACTTCATTCGAGGAAAATAACAAAGTTAAGTATTTAACACAGGGTTAGAGACACAATGCACATGTGATAATAACACTTATATAAACTTATACTTGCATTCAATATGAATAAACCATGTTTGTTACTAGTTCAGTTATATCAATTTCGTAACTCATACATTGTGTTACTGAAAATAGGTAACATGAAACGTAATGAATGATATTTTTTCATGATGTTTAAAAATAATCGTGTCTAGTAGACATAACTTTGGATTTTGGGTATTGCGATAGACATGGCACTGTTCTAACGTGTTTGTAAACGGCTTTGAAGACTTTTGGAATAGGTGGACGGAGCAGGGCATATAGACCACAAGGTAAGTTTTACTTTAGAAAGTTTCCCAAGTCCGATTATTAAGTTAATTTAATAAGTTAAAATAACTACCGATACTCGTATAGTATTGACGGTGATTATAGGTTTATGTATCAGAAACTACAAAATCCTTGAGCTTTAGAAGGCTTTAACTGGTAATAAATATATATATTTTTTTGTATTACAGTACAATTTCGGGTAATTATGTTCACTTGAACTTTGAATTCTGAACGCTTTAATTTATCAGTAGGCACGTTTTGATAGTGAAGGAGTGTTTAAGGGTTTAACCTTTTAAAGGTCTTTGGCATAAATACAACCTGAGTTGTATGTTTCTACGAGTAGATATGTCAGTTTGAGTTTGTCAAGTCCATGTTTCATGATAATTAGGATTTATCTAGTAAGTTACTCTTGATTTTGTCTTTTTTTATGAAAATCTGAATACTAAGTGTTTATACAATATTATTGTATTGCAACCCGTACGTACATATTCATGTACCTATTTGATTGAGGTAAAAAAGAATATTCCTAAAATAAGTACCAAGACATTGGATTTAATACGGTCCATTACATAACAAACTCTAGTAAACAAACAACATCCAAGTAAAGATAAATCAATTAAGAAAACAGGCAAAGCAAGGTTAGTTCAAGTATTTTATACCATCAGTCGACCCCTTAAAGGGCAAAGCGAATGTTGCTCAATACCTGTGTCAATACTACGTAATTAGTTTTTATTGATCTATAAACAAAATCATAATCATTATGTGTTTTCTTGAACTTGGATCTTCTTCCATACATTTTTTACAAACGCCTGTTTTTAGGGTGCTGGTGTGAATGAAGTCATGAATTAGCAATCTTTACTAATACTTTTTAAGATGATTTCATGTAATTAGTATATTTTTTAACTGACCATTATCATATATGATATAATTTTAATTTATATTGTTACAAGAGCAAAAACAGAACTGTACACTTCAAAGATGTAGCTTTTTTTTCATTTTTAAAACTTTTGTTTTTGTTTCTAGGCACATAAATAGACAGTTGCAGTTAATTTAAACATGCTATACATATGTACAACCATGAAATACAACAATTATGTACTAGTACAACGTAAAAAATATAGCAAACATTAAAAGCACTAGATGTAGGTACAGGAAACAAACATAAGCACTAGAGGCACAGGAATCTAAAGCAAAAACTCCACTCGTTCAATTAGTAAACATCGAATATAAGTACATACTTATAAATAAAACCTAAATCTAATAAATAAAACGCTTGTATCATTAAGCTACTTTGCTGTCTGTGAAATGACATAAAAACTGAGGTAATTAAAACAGTGGCACAATTCCATTGACTCAATACGACTAGCTGCCGGTGACTTGCGACATTTTTACTTAGAAAAACTTACAGAAGTAATATGTGGCATGTATTTATATTACCTACCAGTTTGTCAGAATCTAGTAAAGAAACGTTTTTCGCAATTCGTGTTACAATTTTTGAAGAACATGTTACGGTTAACGCTTTAACTAATCTTGTAGCTTTTAAAATTTTATGCATTTTAGGCTTTAGTTACTTTATTTTTTGTAATATACCAATCAGCTATTTACTTACTTATTTAGTGAAACTAGATTTTATCAGTATATTTTTGTTCTTTTTCTTTTGTTTTGTTCCTGTACCTTTAAACAAATATTATCAAATGTCACTAAGACCTCAGCCTATACTGCGGTCGAATCAAGTATACTTACCTGAGCACTTATACTTTGGCTCAGTGGTGTTGATAACCGGATGAAATACCTCGAGAACCAGTTCGGAGCCGGCTTGCGTCATACGCATACCACCTTATGAGAAAATAGCACCGTAACATTCCATACCACGCCATGGATTACAAGAGGAGGCTTTAGAAATAATACTGTCTCAATAACGATTATTATAGCCTAAAATGTATCTAATGAAAGAAAACTTGAATTTAAGGTTAGTAAGAAAAATACCGGTAAAAACTTTATACCTATTAATAAAGATGGTTAATAACTTTTTTTTTCTTTATTTACAATAATAATATATAAAAACAAGGGAATAAAAACTAAACATACTACTTCTAACTACGACAAAAAGGGTCACTTTGTTAATAACTCAATTATAATAAATAGTTAGGTACTTCCATGTTTAATAATGAGCTAGGTATGTAGGTATATTTTATACTAGTAGACGCCCGCGGCTTCGCTCGCATTATTTTAGGATACAAAGTAACGTATGACACTCCTCAGATTTCATACTACCTACATACCAAAAATCATGATAATCCATTTAGCAGTTTTGGCGGGATGAGCGTTTAAATAAAATAAAAATCAGATAAACAGAGACACAGATCAACACACACAATATCTAGAAATTGTAGGACCGTGTTCTGCTATCAATTCGTAGTACAAACATTTTTTTTGTACATATTATATCTTCAACGTTCAGACTCTCGACCCTCTTCAGCTTTATTATATGTATAGATGTGTACTCTATTTATATCCTTGTAAACAGGTACTTATAAACCTGTAGCTATAAAGAGCAGTGTAACCTCAAATGTACATAAATATAAGAAATTAACGTTCTCATACGAGTGCACAAATGTCGCAACACGCGTGACATTTTGCCTCGTGTGAAATCATGAATCAAACTAGTTTCATTTCATAGAGGCTGTTTATTGGACCACTTTAATAACGTAAATTGATTTTTTTATTACTCGAAAATGTGGGTTAGAACAGGTGCTAAAGTGTTGAATAACTGATAAGCTTTTTAATAGGTCTTTTAAATGGAAAATATGGGTTATTTTCGTATTATGCATATTGCGGATTTAAATCAGGATTTCCTCGTCTCGTCGCGTCGCTTATTTTAAGAATATTTAGCGCTGTCATAAATGTTTATGTTGTAATGATTTTAGTGCAGGAGTGGTGGGTTCGTTTGATTACTGCTAATATTTATGCATATCGAAAGGTTTCAAAGCTATGACCCCGATGTAGATAGTCGATAATTGCTTGGAAGTATATGATGATAGTATATTAAAGTATTTTATGCAACCGGTAGCATTGATCCTGTACGTTGTTTATTTGTGTTTCTATCTCGCGGCAGATCTTCAATACGCTCGTTTCGAATAGCTATTGTTTCGTTTGATATATCGGATTCCATAACAATAGGTCGAGCGGTTACTGCGCGAAATGACTGAAACGGACGCATTTAAAATGGACATAAAGTAATCTTGGATTGTGGGTTTATTGGTTTACATCCGTTGGAAGCTGAATATTGAGATGAAGGTGAGCTTTGAAAGTATGTGAAGCTGTTCTAAAAAACTTTAGTAAGGTGTGGTGGTTACATTA
Source organism: Macaria notata (assembly GCA_927399415.1). NCBI lineage: Eukaryota > Metazoa > Arthropoda > Insecta > Lepidoptera > Geometridae > Macaria > Macaria notata. The sequence continues at coordinate 1,457,303 of OV656742.1, forward strand.
ACGTTACATGCAAAAAATCGAGTCACTATGTTTAAACTGCACTACAGTTTTCATACATAAAATTAATGTGGAAAACAATATTTATTAGTCTGGCTGGCCTATTATGTGTATGACTGCCAAAATTAGAAAATTGATTGATTTCATTCGACTTAAAAGCTTTCTTTGTTTTAGAAATGAGACAACAAAGACTCAAAACGAGAACAAAATACACAAGTCGAGATACAAATAACATGATAACTACGTACATACTTTGAAACGGAAACCAATAAGAAATTGATTGACAACAAACTATAACAAGAGAAATGATCAAAATGTAGACCAATTGTTTTGTAATAGAAATCGAAAAGCGGAAGAAAGGTTCGACGACCACTCTTCAATTGCAAAACATCAACATGCGACGTCTGTTATTGAAATATTCTCCAATTTGTTGTGGGCCTAGTTGTAGCGACTAGCGATTCTTAAGCAGCTGTAGTTACTCAATTTACTAGATCATTAAATTAAAAATTAAAAACTACAGTAAATATTCAGTATTAGACTTTACACGAAATATCTTTGTTAACTAGAACCATATTTCGCACGATGTAATGACCCTTCATTATGAGGATTTTTAAATCTGAATTTTAGAAATATGAATTTGACAGAGCCGGATATATTTAAATGAATGATATCAGTGTATCATCTGTATCTTCATACAGATGATTTTCAAACACATTTTCATTTACATGGCCAGGCAGATTATTATACGTGTTTTCTTTTGAGTTATGGAAAAAGCCAGATATACCTACTATACGTACTTCTATTTTTAATTTTAAGGTAACGAAATCTTGACTTATCATGATCATAAAAATATTCGCATATCGCTGTAAGTGCAACTGCACATCGCTCAGTCAACGCGCGGATCACGTATCTTGTTATTGAGGCGCGTGAGAGAACGCGGGATTTCTCATACGAAGCTGTGGTGTCACTGTAATGGACATCCATGGAGGAATTAAAGCATTCATTTGGACAGGCAAAGGTTTAAAGTCGCACGATTTGAAGAATGGACTGGACGTAATGGTAGAGTAGATAGAAGAGCAGGGAAGTGAAGGGAGAAGCATTTCTAGAAGCAGGATAACATCACGATATGGGAGTAAATTAAAACTAAAGTTAAAAAATTTGGATATAAATATTAAATATTCGGTGCGGGAGACTGAATATTTAATATTTTTACTTACTCAGTTATGAGGAAAAAGGGTTCGAAGTGAATGGGCAAGAAAGCAGTGTTTCTAAAAAGTTTTAAACGCTTATCTGTATTATTCAGTCAAAGATGACCAGTTGCATTCATGTTATGATGGGAAAGTTATGCAATATTCATGAAAAATCTAGACTAAACAATTTAAACGAAAATAAGAAAACAGTAGAGCCTATTTCATTCAACAAGGCTATTCAGTGCTATTCACCATTCAGCCAAATAGCTGTACTTATCTCAACAAACTTGCACCTTGCAACATTCTGCACTCTTCGAGTAAATTGTGTGGCATTATCAACAAGTAACTGCAGGGCAGCACCCGCCACTTACCTCCCATTTAAACATCTAGGAAATAATCTACATGGGAAAACAACTTACACTTAGCAATTAAAAGCGGAGAATTTCTTACATTCCTGGCCTTGTAGTGGACATTCCACCAGTTTTTAGGTCGACGTTTTCTATCGGGAAGCAATGAGGCAAGAGTTTGCTGATGTCAAATGTTTGCCTGTTTGAGACTGCCGTAATGGTTTTAAGAATTTGATGGTTTCTTTGCAGTTTACATAAGTAGGTACTTATCATTCTTAATGTCAAATTCGAAATGGCAATTCATAATTTTTGAATTCAGTTATTGTATAAGAACTGAGAATTAAAATTTTTACAAAGTTAAAACGAATTGTATTTGAAGATTGGTGTTGCTTACTATCCATGTTTACGCCAAGATATATCAATAATATTACCACAGAGCATGTGTTCCGTATGTTTTTATGTCAATTTCGCGGTATTCTTGTATGGGAGCCATGCATGGGAACGCATATAAATCCACACAATGCATTGACGCTGGGTCGCTGTCAGATAAAAGTACTCAGTCTTGCTAATATTTTATTCTGTTGCGTAGTTTCATATAAAATTTCGCAAGACACCCCTGATACTTCACTTGTGAGAATATTTTAGGTTAGCCATAGAATTTTTCGATAAAAACCATCGAATAAGTAATGGGTCTTGACGTAACAATATCATGCATGAAAATGATTATCTATTATCTGACTATACCTACTTCAAAAAGTTATTCATTTGCTAAAGTCACGTAGGTTGAAGCAATTTATGTTTTAATTATAGTTAAACGCAATTCTATTTCGGTATATCGGTTATGGTAGTAGGTGTGCAAAAAGTGGTGAATACTTAGCTGCAATTGACTTAGGTAGGAACACTCAAATTGCGCAGCTTACTTACGTGTGAAAAACGTTAACACCACTCTATTAAAAATTAATAAGCTGCCATGAAACCAGTAATAGGTAATAGACGATTATGTATTTTAATTAAAACTTAACGTGTTAATTTTATTATTTACACATCAGAAACGTGATCTAAGCAACGAAGTAGTAACGAAGAACGTGATAGATGCAACGTTTAGATACAGCATGCAGTTCCGTATGCATAATTTAATGCGTTATTGATAAATAGGAAACTTTATGCTGTCATGGTATAAGTATAGTCTGCAATCGTGAATACAATAATAAATTGTAATATTAATTGCTCGCCTCTAGGACTTTTAAGCAGAAACTTCTACGAACTCTGCAAAGACGGACTCAGTCAAAGAAAGTTTGCAAGCAAAACTTACAATAATTATATTTGATTCACGCTACTTAACTACAAATAAAAACTAAACATTAATCATAATTTGGTACAGTTAAGTCATAACATTTACCTTGAATAGTAAAAAAGTATTTAGATTTCTTTGTAAAAATTTCAAAACGTTTACGTAAAATGTGCAATTAACGAAGAAACTCTCTCATTTTGTGTTTGCGTGCGTTTTTCAAAAATAGTTCGTTCAGATAAGTTAAACGGTGTACAAATTAAAAATTTGGCGTGCGTCCGCCACTTTCGCATGTTAGCAAGGCGCTGCTAAATATTTCCCGACGTGTGAACTTTCTTCTTGCGTAATACTACGTTACAACGTTTTTATGTAAATTCTTTGAGCCCCGCCTATGGTTCACGGCGTTATCAGATTTCCAGTTTAATAATTTGTGTGTTACGACATTTTTAGCTAACTTCTCATCTCGAAATCGATAATTTTGTTTACTGTTTTTATTATTAAATTGTTTGTTAAATACGTAGTAGATACATCATTTCATAATTTATCGTTAATTTCCTTGTACGTATTGCAAATAAGCAATTTATTTTCATCGTAAATGTAGTAAGCAGGAATGTAACTTATAACCAGGTGGTCGTCAAGAAAGTTGCAGCATCCAAAATGATGAAAACACTTGACTTGCTCTTATTTATGAATCGTTTATTACCCAAGTGTGCGCCAGCCAGGTGGTTTGTAAATGTCAACATAACTTTATTTTACACTTGAACAAGTGTATTTCAAAGTCATCGAACACCGTGTCGTTATTAACAGTGTTTACTGTTAAACAATTATTATTTTAACCGAGAATTTTGTGTTCTTAATTTAGGCATACGCAATTTTCAACGTATTGCTGAAATATAAAGTAACGTAGGTATTCGAAATGCAATAATCAAATAAATTTAAACAAACAATGTAATATTCCATTCACATTAACTAAGGGCCCCAAAAAAGTTACTAGACAATTTTTGTCAAAATCGTTAGTACCTACCTAATTATGTTCGTCACGGCCTATATCCGTAGATGGCGTAAATCATAGTAACCCCATGTAAGTATTTGGTAGGTATTATAGGCATAAGGTGGAAAAAACTATAGTACATAGATACTTGTAATAAAATGATTTAGTTTGTATGTAGGTACTAGGTATAGGTATTTAGTTTAATACCTACACAGTTAGACTACCTACTAGTATGTCTATGTCTATATTCTAGTAGGAAATATCTGAGTTAGGTATCTCTGCGTAGGTTGTATCACAGAATAACAAGCCTGCTTACCGTTATGAAGGTCATACTTTTCTCTATAGCCAAGCCAAAGTTAACTAGTAAAGCACATAGCTCAATTTCTTTCTGATATTTGACTAAGCATTACACAATATGTACCTAGGTAGTACTTACCTAGGTATATCTAGGTACAAACAACTAACACTAATCTTACTGTAATTTTATAATAAAAAGCTCACCGTTCTGACTGGAATCCAATAAGAACCAACAGCATCCAAATTCAATCAATTTCGATTGATTGTCGAATGTTTATTCTATTACAAAATCTACAAAAACTAGTCAAGTCACAAACCCGTTCTTTTCGAATTCCAAAAGTTTACTCTCAGAAACACTTCCCGCAAACTATACGATTCGATCAAAATGTCGTTTATAGTTTTTTATTCACAATATGTGACACAAAACAATGTTCTTTATTCGATAATAATTAAAAACATTCACTAGTTATGCGCCCGCGCGCTGCAGAAACGTTAGCGCAAGAAGCTCGACCGAAGACTGTCGAGTGGCGACCAATCCGCGTCTTGCGTTCTCCACAGATCGAATTATTATCCAAACGAGTTTGAATGGTAGCGCGGCTGTCGTAAACAAGTAACATGCGCGTACGTCGCCGTAAAACAGGCTTTTACGCTCTTTACGGACCTTTCACGGTGTTTTGTACTTAACTCACTTGCGATAGGATGTATTTTATCGAATCTCTCAAAAGCATTTTCTTGACAAGGCTTTGATTTCTGCCTGCTACTTCAATTTAGCCTTTATTGCTACGCGAAAGAAACGATAATTTGTTGCTCAGACAGAATTTCAATGAATTATTGCATCAGAGGCATTCTGAGCCTAATAAACAAGTAGGTAATGTATAGAATGGCTTGCATATATCAAGTTGATCACCTTAGAAGAAATGTGGCCTCGATAGGTATGCGAGGTGCATGGTTGAGCTAAAAAGCGCGGCTCGAAACTTTGTTAAACGAAGTGACGCAACACCTGCGGAAAAGTTTTCTTTTTGAACCCTTTGAACCTAAGTCGGATATTCATTGTGCATAAAAATATCACTTTTTAGTATCACATTTATAGAATAAAATCGGGTTTTTATTAATGTTGTGTCGGAAAATAGTAAATGAAAATGATCTGTCTAACCACCAAGTAAACTCAATACTTGTATACTAAAAATACAAGTAGCGACATCTATGAAGAAATTTGGTAACACACAGTTATTTACAAATAAGATTAAAGACGTGCGTAATATTAAAATATTTTCATTAATTTTAATTTTAAAAAAATTAAGTATTCCAAAGAAAAACAAATACTGTTGATCTCATTTTTTACATAAAATTATTTTTTGCTGTTGCTTTTACCGCCATCTGTTGACGAGTAGCCAAATATAGCTACTAGATACTAGATGGCAGTGCTAATGGAAGACAGCTGATTTTTTTACTTAGCATTATGTGGCATTATCTGAGTGTAGACTGGCAAGTTATGTATATTTAGATGCCTACATTACTTTTACACAGATACGAAATGTGGATGTTCCCCAGTGCATACGTGATATCTGTCGAAAGAGTTTAGAATTTAAATTCAGGGTGAAAATAGATAGAATGAAAGACTTTGTAAGTACCTACCTACACAATTTCCTCACTATTTATTTCCAATAAAACCAATCTACATAATAAAAAACAAATCATAGCCAAAATGCAAATTCAGAGATCAATTTTGATGTTCATTAATTTTTGGTTCCAATAATAATACTCATTATACATACAATTTCAATCTTAATAAAACATGTCATTTCATAAAACATAATTAGGTCCTTAAAAATATTCTAACAACAAAATAGTTACCTTACATCAAACCTAAAAAAAAAAATCTTGTCCAAACTCCAGATTTATCCCAAATATTACTTATAAAGTTGCAAAACAGGTTATTTCTGGAAATTTGGACCAGTCTAGTGTATTATCAAACAACCACATTACTCACACATAAAACACTAAATAACACACAATATGGTACTAAAATCTAAGATATAAATAATACTTGTACATTTTAAGGTCTTGTTCATAAAAAGTTATAGGATATACGAGTAAATAAGGTAACATTTTCCGATACTTTGCATTTTAACCGACTTCAAAAAAGGAGATTATCATTTTTTCTGAGAGATTATTTTTGGAATCCCATTCCGCACTGTTTTTTTTAATTTAGATAAAATTAACTGATATATTTGTGTTCTTATTTTTAGCCACGCCAATGACGCCTAGAACGCGTGAAAGTATCCTACCTATATCGTTTTATAAATAAGACTTATATAAGGATCTATATTACAAATCATAGACTAGATTTAACATTAAATATAATAACCTTAAAATATACATGATTAATGGTAAGTAACGTTTCACTTTTTGATATTATTAATTTATTGTATATCTTATTCTCTGGTTTCTAAAAAAAATTAATTAGATACATACGTCCATTGAATAATTTTGTTTGTAATGAAATATTTCTTAGCGCTGTAATTCACAGAAGATTTGAAATGCCAATGAGTGAAGAATTTGTTAGCATAATTGGTGGATCAACTGATATTTTTTATATATTATGACAAGTCCATTATGAAATATTGCTTGTATAACTGTATACTGCAATATGACTTAATGGATACCTAACAAAGATAATCTATCTATCTATAGAAACTGGAATAAGAGTTCAATAGTTTTTGGTTGCAATGCAACTATCCTAAAAAGATTACCGTTACTAACCAATATTCTGTATAATCTTATAAAAGCTCTCTTCAGTAAAATACAGTGCGAATATTTGACACCACACAATGATTTATAACATGGCAATAATAATGGTAAGTACTAAAAACTAAAATTGTGACCACCACGACCTAATACTAATAGTATAATAGACTTATTCTAAAGCCCGATAGCTAAGCCGAAAGATTCTTATCACAAAACGTCGTTTAATTATTAGTCCAGATCTTTGAAAACATGCAGTCCGTTCTTGTTGTTCAAAATTTGTTGTCTTCTGTCATAATAATCAAACTGTCAACAATGTCACCAATGATAAACCAACGTTCTAATTTGAAGTTGACATTTAGATTGCTTGTATGTGATGTTTGAACAACGAGAACCGACATTTTATTTTCAAAGTCCCAGACAAATATTTAAACCGCGTTTTGTAATAAGACGGAAAGAGTTTACGTCACGCTCACACAGATATATTTTAAGAAATATAAATTCAATAAATATTAAAGGGATTCACAAAGCGACATCTAACTGCAAACTAAGCAATTAAAACCTGAGCGATTATAGGTTGAACGTAAAAATACTTCGTGTTTCGTAACCGGGCTTTAGTTCTAAAGTTTCTAATCCTACAATCATTACATCAGAATTACAAAATGTCACTAACGCAGTCTATTCTCCTACAAATTTATGATATTTATGATCCCATTCAAAGTCTATATACTTACTAAACGTGTCAAATACATTATCTACAGTCTAGGAACTATTTAATGTGATTAGTTCTTGTACAGATCTACATAATTTACATCTCACCACGGACTGGAGACGGCCCAATGTGTATGGATATATTAATATGATATCGTTTTAATACAAATGCGATTGTCAAGATTGTCAAGATAGGCAAGAATATGGAATGCGTATGGCACCATTGCATTTAAAAAAACATGACTCCATGGTGCTCAGATTTAACAATAATATTTTGGATTGTTTTCTCCGTGTATAATTAAATAAGCTGCACAGAAGATTTAAACCAAATCGCTTTATTTTTAAATGGAGTCATACTTGACCAGTTTTTTTTATCACACCAAAGAAGTTTTGTTGTATGATTCGAGTGAAATGCAACTGGACTAAAGCTCTGCTGAAATGATTGTAGTTGATTAGCAATAGCTGTAGGCCAAATTGTTGTGGATTTCAGTTTTAAAATGTAATGTATTTTGGTCATTTACCCAGCTGTCTTATATGTGTTGCCTTTAAACCAATTTGCGTTTTTAAAACGGGTTTACACTTGAGAATTAATTTGCTGGTCTACAAAACCTGTGGCCTAAGACTACTACTATAGGAGTGTTTAAAGCATTTTTTTAAGCTTGTATTTCAGTCTGGCACCACCCAGCTGTCGTAGATGTGTTGCCAGTCGATGGCCTTGAAGTAGGGGTGGCGCTTGATGTCGTCTGCACCGGACACGGCGCCCAGCCGCGCCGCGGGGGAGTACGTGAGGAGCTGCAATATACGGTATAAATATATAGGTAAATTAAAATATATTTTATTAGTGGGTGCTCGCGGCTTCGCTCCCATTAAGAAAAACTTGCATCCCCTATTTCACCCCTTTAAAAGTGGCGTTTCCAAAACTCCTTCGCGGATGCCTACGTCATAACATCTACCTTCATTCCAAATTTCAGCCCAATCCGTCCAGTGGTTTGGGCTGAGCGTTGATAGATCACTATATCAGTCGGTCAGTCAACTTAGAGATTTTTATATATACATATAGATAGATAAAGGCATCTTTATTAATAAACGATATTTCAAATAGTCGCAGATGCAATGGCGTATTTAAAAACATAAAATCTATCGAGTAGAGATTTTAAAACGTCATACGATATATAAATAAAAGCTCGATACTAAATTGACGAAAAACGAGAACACATCACGTAAACGTCACTTTTTATCCTAATAGGTTTACTTCTTCTTATCGAATGAGAGTGGCCAACTCTGGTGTCGAGAGTTATTTTTTCGTAGGTATACTTATAGACACTTATATTGCGCCGCCTAGACTCGGGACGAACTTCAAAACATTCATATTTTACGTGTAGGATTCATGTCACCAACTATCTTACTTATGTACATATTATGTATATCCCGGGGTCCAAGAAGGACAAATTAATTCTCAAATACTTTTTTGTCATCGGCTTAAATTTGAAATCCATTAAAGAGGTAAGTTGGGGCTGTGTTTGTTTGTCAATTTGTTTATTATGCTCTTACTTGTGTTTGTTTCTCTGATAAATCTGCCTTAATGAAAGTCTTTCTTTTTTTCTTTCTAAAAAAAACTATGTAAAGGTTTCTGGGAGTTAATGCCATTGAAATCAATGAAGAGATAAAAAATCATGTGACCACTCGTGATTTAAGTTTATAAGTTATATAATAAATGCTAATTAATAAAATGTGTATACCTGTGTGAGTAACGACTCTTCCTCGAGCGACACTCCGTCCGGCAGCTGCAGGAGAGTGTGTGTTGTGAACACAGTGCGGTGGTACTCACACAGCGGCTGGAAATAAACGGTATTATTTTCTTTATAAGTCGTATTTCCTCATGTCTGAGGGCCGTGACTCCTCCGCAGATTTTCCTCATTGCGGAAGTTTTTTTGGTCAGTACATTCTGGTGGGTGGGTGTGCCCAGGGGTCTTTCCACGGAAGACGCATATTCTCAGATGTGGTCCTCAAACATGTCGGTTTCCTCACGATGTTTCCTTCCATTGCTAAGCTAGTACGAATCCACACATAACTTGAAAATCAATTTACTTTTGCAAGTCTGGATTCGAACCAAGGATACAGGATAAGGAAAAGCAGACGCTTAACCCGCCGAGCTACACTATGCACTACTTCCACCCCAGTTGCCAGTAACCTGTTTAGTAAGTATGTGTGCACTCACCACCCCACATATGAGCCTGTACATGATGGCCCCGTAGCTCCAGTAGTCGCACACGTGCTCCGGCGTGTGGGTGTCTCCCAGCGTGGTGGTGACGTGCAGCTCGGGCGCCACGTACATGTCACTGTCAGTGTCACGCGCGCGCAGCGCTGACAGTGACATCTCCAGCCCGGGGTACGAGTAGCAGTATGTCAGGATTATCTGACCGCGCTCGCCGAGCAGGATGTTGGAGGGGTTTAGATCCCTGGAATTATGTTAATATTTATTAGTAATAAACTTTCAAATTACAGATAATTAAATTATCCTAGGTACCCTATTATGGCGAAGGTTAATCATAAAGATCCTTCATTCCTCAGGGCTTTTAAGTATTTTTGATGTTTATTTAATGACTCTTATAGCATGACATAAAGTATGAATAAGAATTAGATAAATATAATTAAATAAATATTCCGGGACATTGCACACATCGCCATCTAGCCCCACACTAAGCAAACGCTCGTGTCGTGGGTACTAGATGGTGAGTAACTTAAGAAAATTATAAGATAAGTAAGTACAAATGAGAGTGGCTAAATCTGGTGTCCGATTTTTCAAACCTCTGACATGGCTTAGCGTCTGCCGAACTATGACACATATAATAACATTAACAGTACGAGTGTAGTATACCTGCATACAACCCCGCTGTTGTGCAGACTCTCCAGCGCGGTGAGTATCTCTGCGCCCCACTTGCAGATAGCGGAGGGGGGCAGCACCGCGCGGGGGCGCGCCCGGGGGACTGGGACCTGGAATAACATACAAATATACACTTTAATAAAAACAGACAGTGATGGATATAAATAACCGGAATCTTCAAAGTTTAGAGTTATTGGATACCTTCTTCAACGTTACATCTTAGGCTGCAGCAATGCTTAAAATCAGGCGGCATCAAAAACTTATCCCACGTAAATCAAGATGCTAATTAGAATCCTGATTATTTTCGCGCATTTTTAATTTCAAATAAGTTTAGGGAAATAGATCTCAGTTATTACGCTTCATCAATAGCAATCAGGCATAATAAACCTACTAACTAAAGAGAAACTGTGGTTGAAGTTTTTTTTTTTTTTTACTTGATATAGGCTCACTCTTGACTACAACTTGCCTGATGTTAAGCAACATTGTAATCTACGATCTAGCGCGCTTGCCTAGAAAAAACCGGTTTACTCTCGACTTGAAGACCGACAAATTATAGTTCAAGGGGAATAATGATTCGGGCAAGGAGTTGCACAGTGGAATATGTCTTCACTATATTGGACATACATTTACATGCTAAATGTTCATTCACCATTTTCTCGCAAGTTAAGTTAACCAACGAGGAACAGACGGATCTTGTCTATTTTTAGGAATTTAACGATCTAAAGCGATTTTTGCACAAACTACACTTTGGTACGAAATTTACTTGAGATTATGATAAAATAAAGCTAACAGTATATTATTTAAACTCACCCTATGAATACTGGCAGTTTCACTCTTGACTTCTCTATTCATCTCCTTGTCAACTGCTACTTTATTGTCACTCTCTGTCAGCACTCTGTCAACATCCTGCAGAAGCCGCTGTGAGTTCAATACTAACACATCTACACTTGCATTATTGTCACTTTCACTTTGAACATTATTGTCATTTTCACTGTGAACATTACTTATACTTTCACTATGAACAGTATTTTCAATCTCACTACCGTATTGTCGGTTTGGGTTCCTATTTTCAACATCATTTTGGTTGTCTTTGCGAGCTTTTTCTCTTTTCTGTGTTGTAGTGTTCAGTGAATGTGTTTCAATATTAACATCTTCACTTTTGCTTAAATTTTCATTCTGATCTTCACTATCTAGTTTATTATTGTCTGCGTTATTTTCCGCGTCTAACTGTTTCTTTGGTTCCGTGAACACATTTTCCAAGTTGACTTCTCTCGCCGGTGTGTTTGGTTGTGAGTTTGCATAGTTTTTGATGTAATCGAACAGTTTCTCTCCCGGGGCACACGCGAGGATGAGAAATATGAGATTATTAGTCTCTATATACGCATGTAGCGGGACCATGTAGGGTATGACGGTGGGAAGGATGGGTGTGCGGTTCTCAGATGTACGTTGTAGGAAGTACTCGTCGAATTCCGTCAAGTTGTTCGGCACTTTTTGTATCACCTGAAAGAGAGAAATGAAAGTAATTAAACTTCAGTCGCCAAATATCCAGAATATTATATATTTCGCCTGTATATTGTATTACGTTAGAATTTAGAAGGCCTTAGCCTTGTTTTTATTGGTGTACAAGAGCAACCTTTGACTGTTTTTTTTTAATTTTGTATAAGATAATAAGTAGTTAGTTTAAGTGAGTAAGTTAGTAAGTCTGTACTGCAGGTTTATGTTGGTTACATAATATCTAATCATATTATATATACATATACCCTGTGTACAAGTAGTAACAATATGACTCAATGATATATTTATAATCAATTTTCTGTAATAAATGAATGAATGCGCTTATCACGCTATCTGGGTCATATTCGTAGATTTGCAGTGGATATCCTATATCATGTTAGTGAAATGTAATTTAAATATAAACTGCTAAAAATCGATTAAAAGCAGTTAATACCAAAATGTTCAGTACCTTTATCAATAAGTATTACATTTATAACACATAATTTTAACAGCTGTTTATATTTTGTGCACAATGAAACCACCTGTTTGGCTTATATTTTAATCTCATACAAACATTTATATACTTTTTTCTAGTTTAGAACATATTTTAAACCAACTTATTTAAGACAAGTGGATGCCCGCGGCTTCGCTCGCATTATATCAGGATAAAAAGTAGCCTATTATCATGTTGATTCGTTCAGACTTTTTTTGCGTTATGAGCGTAAACAGACATCATTCTGCTATCAATATAAGTATATCCAAACATTTTTTTTATATCTTTTACATATTTTCAGACATTCAACCCTCTTCCGTTATGTATAGATTTAAGGTATACATATACTATCATTCTAAAAACTAGTGATACAACGAACATAGTACACCAGTAGTCGTCCCGCTCGCACGTACGTACCTTCATGGCGTAGCACTTGTTGTCTCCCTCGTGCAGCACCAGCATGACGGTGTCCCCGAGCACGCCCAGCACCCTGTACGCCGCCAGCGCGGAGTAGGGCCGCGCCAGCATGGACAGCGGGATGGGGCAGTGCAGCCGCGGCCGGGGGAGCGAGCACGGCGGCTGCGGGGGGAATAATGTTACATATTCATTTATTCGTAACAAAGTTATGGGTCATAGTTCACAATAATATGTATACATAAAAGGATATCATTTATATATGTAAGGTACTGTTGGAAAAGTATCAACAGAGTTGCACCATGGTCCAACTGCGCCGTGATCGGCACACACATAAGTCTGGGCTCCGTGCAGCCGTTTGGCTGGCAATCTTCTTCTTCCCCTTCCTGGACTCCGGGTCCAGGGAGGGAAGAAGAAGATGACCACACGGCGCCGGCTCCACCCCCGACCCTGGATCTCTATGAAGGCCTATTTGCCACTTCTTTTACCAAAAAGTTCAAAAGGCAATAAAAAATATAGATGGCAATATGATTGGTGTATTGTACGTGTGTTCATTTTGCACTACTTATTGTACTTTAAACGTGATAGTTATTAAAAAACTTATATGGAAATGAGCAAAACATAATCACGACCGGTAGGATTCGAACCTACGTCGTTCTGGAATATATCTTGTATTTTTAAAACCTTAATAGTGTATACTACGACGCTTCGTCACTTTCATTTCGTTTTTAGATTTTTAGATGTACAATTATAAAATCAGACTACTTTAGTAACATAGATTTCATAATAGTTTTAGTCTTGTCTTCCACATTTATCTCTTTAATATCCTACAGCAATCAAGCTATCGGTTCACTTGTATTTAATCGGTCAGTCAGGTTATTGAGATAATTCCTAAGTTTGTTTAACTTTGCAGCATTAGAGATAACGCGAGTATTTATTGGTTTAGTGTACTTGTTTACCTTCGTTTGATTGAGGCAACAGTATCATGTAGTAAAAATATACTGTTATATCTAGGTACTCTATTTGCATGACAAAAACACTAGATGTAGAAAGTTAAAAATGCAAAAGAATAAAAACCTTTTTATCAATCAACTACAAAAAAAAATAGTTTCTTAATTCTTCTGAATGTTTTTTTTCGATGGCTTCTATTTTCAGAATTGTAAAACCGTGTAACCTTGTACTATCAATAAAATTCCTCATCCTTATCAATAAAAGTCTACAATGTCAGAGTTAACTGGCTACAAAAATAAATGCCTCTTTACTTGGAAGTCGGTTAAAGCAAGATTGCAGTGACTCACATTATGTTCAACATTGCATAGATGGTTCTTGTATATCTCCTCTGCGTAAGACAGGTACTTGGTCGTCTTCTCCTTAATGAGGGCTCGCCGAGCGGGGTCCTCGTCCGCTGGAAACAACAGTAGGTACATCACAACACAGGCCACAAGCGTCTACCACAGTGTCGTTTGTGTGGGTTATTGCTTTATTTAATAAATAATAATATAAAAATATTTGGTGACATATCATCAAATAAGTTACTGTTTAGTCTAATAAATATGTATAAGGAGTGGCCAACTTAAGTGTCGTCAGTTTTAAGCTGCCTTAAGGACCTCTGACATGGTTCACATCAGTTATAAAACCACATTCGTGAGATAGATTGCTTAGTGTAGGGCTAGATGGTGATGTATTGTATGAAATGTCAAATATTAAAAAAATCAATAAATTTAAAGTTTCATTTAATCATTATTTTTTCACTCACTAATGACCGAAATGATTAAATTGGGTCTAGAACTCTATAATCAGTAGAACTTTATTAAACTGTATGGTAAATGAGTGAATCAGACGTTTAGTTCATAACAATATATTGTTATTTCTAGTTAATATTTCATTTATATTACAACTTACACAATTTCTCTTCAATAATATTGCACTGCTTCTCCGTTTGCATATAGTGAACAAGATGTAGGAAATCCATATTTACACTACTAAATATATTCAAATGAATGAACAAAAAACAAAGCAATAATGAAAAAAATACTAAACAAAACTTCTAAGCAAGTATGATTTTAAAACGACTACACTCATCACTACAAATAAAGTTTGTTTAAAAACTACAAAAAACACAACACAAATACAAAAACACACTAAGACTTAGTTCTTTTCTATACAATTTTATAGCATAAAGTAATTGAATTGTTATAGTTTTACAGCAATAAAAGTTCGTAACCCAGTTATTGCAAAAATAGCACAATATTTCCGCACAGCGTTCCTTTGCTTACTGGCGATAACTTCTGATAGCTAAGCTTGTGCTTATCAATCGGGGTGTAGTCCAAGATATAAGTGGCATACCATAAGTTCCTATTTTACTATTAAAATTTTCGTGATATTCATAAATTCCTAGTCGCCAATAATTGTAATTTTACTACAGACATTTTTAATGTCAAAAAAGATTTGTTTACTATCGAATTTGTTTAAAAAAATGTGTTGCTTGAATAGTATTTTCTTAACCAAAATGTTGATGATAAGTCCACTTGTATACGCGTTCTATGTGCCTATAAAGCCAATAAAATAAACTAAGGAATATACATTGTTATAATAAATATTCAATAAATATTTCTGTCTAATTTGAAATAATGTATAGCACATTAAAAATAACGATTCACATTTTTTCAAAAACCCGCTCTAAACATTTAACGTAGACCACACACAACTAGATGGGTCATAATCATTATTACAAATGTAACGATTTCCTATCTTAATTTCTTGGAAATACGGTTCATAATTCTATAATGAGGCATTATGACGCTCCCGGGATCCATTAGGCTCAATTTGGTTAATTAACCGAGTTGTTATTGACCTTAGAATTGTGAAGATTTCTAATTGAGACGGCATAGATATCTTTTGTAAATGCGTTTGAAAAAGAATTGATAAATGTGTGAAAGGATAACGGTTTAACAAACAGTCTTATACACATAGAAATGGTACTATCTATGGCAAAAAGTTCAATTTTAAGCATAGGGTCTAGTCATGTGAATGTAAGTTTTGTAAGTCGATACAAAAAGCGATAGAGGTATTTACATCTGGGCGCTTTTGTTAGTCGGATGTCATGTTAAATATTAGGTACCTTGCTATTCGTCATCTACAAAAAACATTGCAGTAAGTATGTCAATATTTAAGGCGATGGGAGGTCAGAAAACTCTGCGACACAAGAGGTCGCCCACTACATTTTTATGTAATCATATAGTTATAGACATAATAAATTTGTATTAATTGTTAACTCTGTGTGTGTGTGTTAAAGTAGCATTAAAAAATATTTGTTTCACTTACTCTGCGAAGCGCTCGTAGCTCAGCTAGTGAAGGCAATCTCGTATGCGATTACCAATTTTAAGCAAAGGTAGACGCGGTCAGTACGTAGATGGGTGACCGAAAATTGGCATTCCATGGCATTCCATTTAGGTCGCTTCCGTGGGTCGGATGACACGTTTAATTTTAAGTCCCGGCTGTTTGTCAGTCAGTTGTGTTACAGTAGTCGTTAAGGCATGTCAGAGGTCCTTGGGGCAATTGATAGACTTTCGAAACCAGAGTTAGCCACTCTCATTCGATAAAAAGACTTACTCTGCACTCCAACCAGCATTTTCTCGATGCCCGCCTTGTAGCACTCGAACGCCCTCTGGTAGTCCCCGCCCTCCTCACAGCGCGTCGCCAGGTTCAACATGTACCCCGCCTCGAACACGTAACTATCCTCCGTCCTCGTCTTGCACTCCACGGTAGAGAGAGACAGAACACTCCTCCTGCTCTGCAATGACAGCTTGGAACTACTTCGCCTCTCCAACTCGAACATGGACGTTGATTCCAAATTCGAATTTGAATTAAGAGAAACCGTTTCAGAATCTACATTAACAGAGTTGTTAGTCATAGTGTGGTAATCTTCGAAATTTGATGTGGAAGGAGCGTCAAATGTTATTAAATCTGGTAACACTGTTTTTTTAATGCTCGGTTTGCTTTTTTTTATAGTTAGCTTGTTTAGTTCTTCAAAGAGGTCGCTGTCGATGCTCTCTATTGAGGAGAGGGACTCGAAACTGTCCGTTTTAGTCGTGTTCTTTGGTGAATCCAGTATCTCTACATCTGCAGCTTCATAGATTGGTATCTGCGATATGAAGTCAGTTTCGTCTATTGATATTGGCGCTCTTTCTTCTGATCTGCGAGCTGGGAATTAAACAATATTATTTTATTAGGTTTACAATTGCATTTATAATATTCTAGTTTAAAACCTGATGCAATTTGTTTGACAGTGGGAAGAGGCAACACAATCAATGAGGGCCTAACTTTTTTGGAATTATTTATTTTGAGGTACCTAAATACTTACTGCCACAGATATTAGTTTTTTTATAGTAACATTGATGATAAGATGTTTAATAACAATGGACTAGCGTTTCAAGTTAAAAAAAAGAAAGATAGGATAATAAATAGAAGAAAAATAAGATTTACGCTTTCGCCTTAAAATTATAACATCTCTTCAATTTATTAACCAACTTAAAAAAGAGGTTTTCAAGTCTGAAATCTGACAGTTTTTTTTTTAAATCTTATTTAGTAGCTAACACAATGAAAGAGTCTAGTTACCTGTGTGTTGTGGCGAGGCTGCATCATCATCATCATCAGTCCGGTACTCGAGCGGCGGCGTGTCCTCTATGGGCAGGTGGAGGGAGGAGCGTATGGCGTTGATCACCCCGCCAGCCTGCGCCGGCGGGGACGGGTACCCGGTCTGGAAGAAAAATAATAATAAATATATAAGGACAATTGAATTGAAAACTCCCTTTGTCGACTAAAAGTAGAGTACACTGCTGGAAAGAAGCCTTTTCAACCAGTTTTACGTGTCTCTGCCCAAGAGTGAATCCAATATATGAATTTAATTATATAATTTCATGAATAAATGATTACTGAATAGGTGACCTGTTTTTGAGATAGACAACATTATGTGAAGTGTCAGATTATGTAATTCAGTAATTTCACTGGGTAAAATGACTTGGTTTATCCTGCTGCAGGACTTATGATTAAATTAAATTGGAAGCATAACATTTGCTACCTACAACCTGCACTTTTTGTCACAGTAACAATTTGTTTAATACTAATAAAGCCCAAAAATGATTAAAAATTTGAGAAATTATTAAAACAGTTAATTACTATTACCATATTAGTTATGCAAGTGTTACCTGTAGAAAGTTGACAAAGTCAGTGCTTGTGAACAGCAGCCTGTGGTCCGCTACAAACTCCAGCAGCAATTTCAGGGTTTTGGCTCTCTCTTCAATCACCTGCAATAGAAAGAGATGAAACATCAGTATCACAACAGATTAATAACTATAGAATTGAAACCATATAATCTGTCATATTTTTTTCTGAATTAAAATGAAAAATCTTATAATTTTTTGAATTTTGTATGTCAATTTCTAGACAAAATATCAGTAATTCATCTATCAAAGCAATTAATTCACTCTGTCAGTGTAATTCAGTTGCCTCCAGTGGTAGATTAAATGATGTTCATTTTAGAATACAATAGTGCCACTACATTGTGCTTATGAGTGTCTATCAAACAGGAATAAAGAAGTGTGCAGAGAAGAAAATCTTTAAAGTATAGCGCCTGAAGTTTTTTTTAATATATGTATAATATAGCAGGAGTAGGTGGTACTACACACTGTCACTAAAAGAGAACATTAATTAGGGAAAAGAAGACATTAGTTAGGGTTATTACTAGTGTAATGTTTAAAACTATACCTCTTGTTGAAACCTCTTGAAGTAGCTGTGTCGGAGCAGTGCTGGGAAGGCACCCCGCAGGTGCAAGCCTGCATGGAGTGTCTTCATGCTCTTGTGTAGCCTCTGCACGTCGCTGTACCTCTTCCACACTGACACCTCCGTCATAGCCTCCGGGGACTCTATCGGAAATAACTGGAACATGGAGAATAGCCTAGTTATAACAGGTGCAGGTAGCAGTACAATGAAGTGATTTATTCATAATTCCACTTTTACATGTGATTGGTTAATATTAATTCAATAATAATAATTTACGAAAATCTTACAATTCAGTACACAATTTAACAAGTAATAAGACATGTACTTACATCAAATTAAATTCAGTACTTTATAGATTTTAATTATGACCTAATGTAGTGAAGGTAAAAGTTTGTGAGTACCTAGATAGTAAGATGATGTGAGGTAGACTAGACTTTGGATGTTAGATAGACTACTTCTTATCTGAGTTGATCTTAGTAATTGGCTGAGATTTTATTCTTTCAGAGATTCGAGGGAGTCTCTAATAGAATGTCAGTTATATTGTTGGAAGAGTAGGTACTACTTTTATTAATTGTTCTGTCTCTGTCTTTCTCTGAGATAGTCATCAAACGTTTGAGATACTTAGCACTAACTTTGAATTTCCCTAATAAGAATTAACCTCAATAAGTTTTGTAAACTCACTGCATTGAAGCTTTTAAAATGATCAACCTTCAAATGATCTTTAACAAAAGCATTCAACATAGCAAGAATTATAGGTATTTCATAATTACTGAGTATTGCACAAGAAATATCACAACACAACAATGAGCCAGATTTATACACAAGTGACTAACTCATATATTGTTGTTTTACAGTATTTTACTTAGTTAAATTATGCCTCATTAATATGAAGTGAGGTCTAAAAATCTGATATTAGCCAGAGTCTGTACCTATACATGTGTATATTTGTATTAAGTTTATTTCACTTCACAGATTCTCGGGCCTTACGCCCGGTATTTTTAAGGCATCAGTGGGGCCGTAGCCAACACTGAGAGGCCTTTTACAATATTATACTTAAAATTAAGTAAAAAATACAGATAGAGGATGTTAGGTATATAAAGTAACTATTGCAGACATGGTATTAATGTTACAGGCTATTGTGTTGAGTTGTTCATTGACTTAATTAAACTGGTCTATTGTACGAGGAACTATTAAAGAAACAATAAATTGTGTACCATGTAATGTATATTATCATACATTGTAGGACCCTACAATGTATGATAATATACTGTAAAGTATAGCATGAAGGTATTATCTTGCTCACAACAACATAAAGAGTGAACTAAATTATTAGGTTCTTTAGGTTTGTAATCCCAGTTTATGAAATATGAACTATAGGTACATAGATTTAGGTATAAACAGGCCTTAATCAACTAATAAGGTCATGAGATACTGCGGCACATTTTATGCAGAAAATTGATACCTATCTCGACAAGAATGTGTTATTATTATACAGACTACCACTTACTACTGAAGTAATCTTGTAAATAGTGAATCCATCCTTGTGTTTTGCAGTTTCATCGACGGAAAACCGGCGAACCCACTTATCTTTTGCAGACATTTTTACACTTGGATATGTCGACTTAATCCTAATAAAACACTAAAATGTCTAGTCTAGTAATTAAATAGCTAGTTTCTTCATGATGATTACCACGCGAAAGTATTCATTTACATGAAAATAATTAAAAACAAGGCCAATTTTTACGGCAATAAATTGAATGGCAAACAACAAAACAAAATTTTCTTGTGTTCAAGCGATTCATTTCATTCGGATACACATTAATGTTTTGTCTCTTTCATGTAAGGTATAGTTCAGCGTTTTTTACCTCACTCACATGACATAGTTTAGATAACTTACGTTTGACGTTTCTATTCAGACGTCATTACTTTTGCGTTTCTGTGTACGCAATGTGGTTAAAATATGTATTAACAGTTTTGAAGAATCTGGATAGGACATTGGACATAAAAATTGGGTAAAGACTTATAACTTCGTAGCACGTAGGCACCTATACCAAAATCAAAAAGTGTAGAAAATGTGGCAGCGCCCTTATAATAATATTAACACTGTTGTGATCTAGTGATTACAGGAATCCAACGAAAAAAAAAAGTTTCAAAAATATGATAAATAGTTTGAAAACAAACTTTTTATACCATACGTACTCTGAAAAACTTATTTTATCTCACAGACAATAGGAAAAGAATGGACATGAAATACCTACGAAAAAAACGTGCATACCTAACGTGAGCCTGGCACAAAGATGGCGGCTTGCCGTAGGGATGCGCGCATTATAATATCGATAGTTGAATTGCACGGTGTTTGCAGAATTGAAAATTGTCGAAAATGAGTTTCGGTTACATTTCTTCAGTTTTATTTACGTGGAAATGCGACCTATAAAAACGCACACGCTCAGTGACATTTTATTTATGGCAGGGCACGTGGATACTGTACTGATGCCACTGCAATTTAATGAACATCCTCTTTATTCTGTACTTGTACATGTTCATAATAAAACGAATTTTACTATGGTATGTTTATCCCATTAATTACTCCCAGTTTCCACCGCTGCGATCACGAATAAAAACTGCAGCCTTGTGATAGCCGTGTACCTATATCTTACCTGTGGGCGTAGTATGCGACCGAAATTGGAATTAAGATTGAGTTTCGTGCGGACTGCCACTTACTGCGGCTCGTGCCGGGGCATATGTATAGGAGCCTTGAGTATCACTATTACTGATCAGCATACCACGCCTTCAATACCAACACGGTCTTTAAGTAATTAGTTACCAAAGAAAAGAATAAATAAATAGGTACTTACTAAATACAGATTTTTTTCTCGTTTTGCAGAGTATACTTAATTTTATTAATTACTTAATACTTTATTTATACAACTTGGCACGATCATTCATAATAAAACGAAAATTACCATTTCACACAGGTTTATTAAAAACTATAATAGTTGTAAAACTGTAAAATTTGTATTTTTTAAATACAAAGGATATGTTTCAAATCGTGTTTCAAATAAGACCATGTTGAGCCCTCAATGACAGTCATTTTCAAGTTGTAAATAAAAATACAAATATACACATTAATCAACTATGAGCATGTTGAACCCTCAATCACAGTCATTTTCAAGTTCTAAAAATACAAACTATATACAAATATAGGTACACAATAATCAAATAAGAGCATATCGGACCCTAATAAAATTGCCAGTAATTTACTCATTACGGAATAATATGATTTTGTTAAAGTAATTGCGAAACGAAATCTTTTCTGTGGTTTTCTTACCATAGTATTTAAACCTCAGATCCATGTAAGTTTGGACTATAGATTTAATAAGTAAAAGTCTGTGGGTCGTGTCATGTTCGGAATTCGATTTCAACAAATTGGATTCATCAAAATGTTCCATGAAAAATCGAAATGCATGCAGATAATACTGTTCAGACCGAAGCTGCTTTTGAAAAATACCTTTAAGGATTTTTTCAATTTTAATCAGAATATTCGTCACGTCTTTTGACGGGTAAACCAATCCACCCCTATTTTTCAGAGTTATTAAGCTTTTTTGTGCATCTCCAAATAACAAATTTGCGCAAATATCACATTTTACAGAGCGAGCCAACTTTCTAGATATGAAACCGGCAATATAAGTAACTACGCTTTCGGAGTAGTTGGGTAAGTTATTGTACATGCAGTGTATAAATTCTTCGAACAACTCACTATCATCCTCTGGCAATTCAACAAATGAATTCCTTTCTGTTAGTTCGTTTATGGCCGTGACTGGGTTTGTCTTACTAGAGCAGGTTAATATGTTAATTTGCTCTAGAGGAACGCAGTTGCCAATGCCCGCATCCCTAATTTCAGCTCTTATTAACAATCTTTTAAAAGCGGCCCTAAATTGAACCGCATTAGGGTTATTATTAAAGCCACCTCGAGCTCGGATGGCAGAAAAAAACAACTCGAGGTGGTCCTGGCTGACCTTGTACAGTGGCAGGTACTGTAAAAGTTTGGTACCGGCAATCAAATATTTATACAGTTGAATTGCACTGATCATGTCCACAATAAGTCCTACAAAGCCTGTTCTTCTTCTGGAATCGACGAGTTTCTGCCCAGATGGCAGTATCAGATTCTGAAGGTAGGTTGTGGCACCTTCGAATAAAGCTTCTACCAGACCAACATTTCCCGAAAATATAGCCTTTTTCCACCCCGGTGATCTAATTGATCGGCTGTTTAAGACATCAAAAACGCTGTTTATTAACCTAATGAAGTTAATTGTGCCTTCACCTCCTTGAAATTCCGGGATTTTTAAATCAGCACAATGCTCCAAGGCATCTGCCACCGAGTCGCTAAGAAGCTGCGTGGCAAGTCGTACCTTCATTTTTTGTTTTTGATATTGTATGTGGGCCTTTGTTAATTTTGTGGCCATGTGCAGTCCTGCGGCTTCCTGCAAATTTAGTAGATGTTCCAGGTAGATGTAATCTATTTTCCTGCCATGCATATCGTAAAACACCCTCAATTCACCGAAAGCATTTCGGACTAGTTTGATAGCATGACAGGGATCAATAAAAGCGTGTATGATGCTGTTACTGTAAGTAAATGTTACCTGGCCTGAATTGAAATCACAGCCTAATGCTGAAAACATGCTTAAATTTGCAGCTGGACCATCGCAGGTCAAGCTCACAACTTTGACGCCGACTTCTTCACATTTATGGATGCATGTTTTAACTAGTACTGCTTTTTGTTCCCCAGACAAAGCCGTTATGAAAAAGTATCCCACAGGTAACTTCCAACTACCGTTTATACAGGTCAGCAGTAACACAAGACACTCATTGGCTACTTCTAATGAGTCCATATCGCAATCAATCCCAACGTTAACTCGTCCATAATAGGTTTTAGTTTGAGGATCCCAGCAAAGAGACTTTCTAATAGCCATTTCATCCAAAACCATAGCACATATCACTGGCATTTCACTTGTTTGAACTTTGTGTTTCAAAGCATTAAAAGCCTCTGTACAAAACCCAGGTTCAGCGTTTACATTCTGATACCACCTACTTAAAATTCTTGGATGTGGCAAACAGGAACTGTACGTACGACGAACAAAGTTATAGGCCTTTGGAGATAAAAAGTGGAGTGTCAGTGCAAATTTTCGAATTTCTTCGCTGTATTGTCTTTCCAAAGGCATTCCTACCGATTTCGCAATTTGCCTTTTTAGAAAATCTTTGGGGCCTGCGCACTGCTCCAACACAGCCGCATGATCATCATTCACATAATTATTGTCTTTTAAATCTTTCATTACAGTTTTAAAATCTGCTATTTTCTTACTCTGTCTTCTCACTTTTTCATTTAATCTTTTTATTTTTTTTTTCTGATTTTCACATTTTAATTTTAATTTTTGAATAATTTCAAGCGCTTTTTCCTGAAACAAAAAAAAAACACATTGACTTCTAGTTTTTTGCAACTTCGTACAAGTTTTTTGGCCTAAATTATTTTAAATTACCAGTTATGCTGCCCGCAGTACCTATAGTAACATAAAATAGAAGACTTACATCTGAATAGCTAGAAGTGCTGCAGATAGGCTCCTCTTCCAGTGCTTTGTGAGAAACAAACTGATGTTCCTGGCATTTATTCAATTGCGCTGGTAACTGTAAAGCAATATAACAATAATTTTTAATATTGAGTGTGTTTGTTTTCAAAAATCAAGATTGTATAATATGAAGTACGATACTTAACATTGTAAAAAGGATACTTACATCTGAATAGCTAGAAGTGCTGCAGATAGGCTCCCCTTCCAGTGCTTTGTGAGAAACAAATTGATGTTCCTGGCATTCATTAAATTGGGCTGGTAACTGTAAAGCAAAATAACAATAATTTTTAATATTGAGTGTGTTTGTTATTATTTGCGCTGGTATCTACACAAAAAAAAACCTTATATGTTTAATAATATTTACATTGCCAATTTAATCACTAACACATGCACACATTTGTATAACTTGCATTTTAACACAGGTACATTTATCTATTTTGTTCTATGTACATTTAAATCTGAAACTTTTTATCAGTATTTCAACAATATAGAATTACTGCTGCTGACATGATTCTCGTCCCTTGTCATCAACTGGTTTAGTTCGATTACTTTGTCAGTAAGTAGGTAAACACTATAAACTTATCTGGTCTATTTTCAAAACTTACCAACAACTCACTTGAAGGTAAAGCATCATCGCGCAGTCTTGTTACATTTAAAGTTCGGTTCAAACATTTGTCTTCAAAATGCAGGGAACAAATAAAAATATGTTTGGTTGTAGTATTCAAATTTTCAATACCAAGTATATCCAGCCACTGTTCTTTTCTTTCTTTACATGTTGGCAATCTAAAATCAAATAAAAGAAATCGAGTTTAGATAATATTCACCTGTCGCTAAGTTATCGATACATTGAAAATGCCGTACCGCAACTCTATTTACTATGACGAATGATTTTCTTAAATAATCGCCTAATATTATTAGTAAAACAGTAAATGAATAGAGAAAAGCACGTTTATCTTTATAAACTTTCCCACAAACAGCAAAATATTTTAAAATAATAGAAAAGACAAGATATTTTGAATGAATTCGTTTACTTACCTGTGCAACGTTATTTTGGGATGTTTTGTGTTGCTTTTCATGCGGCAGCCTAACACACTGCACCTACCCATAATAAATGCAGTATTTTGCAAGTTCACACACTATAAACAAGCACAATTTTCGCTTAATATCACTAAATTTTCTTCAAAACTCTGTAATAAACAAGTTACGATGACAACTGATGTACTTGTTGTTGGCTGTGATAAAACATGGCGACCGGCCGCAGTGATACATTTTGTGACGTCATCAGCCATTGATAAAACTACTGTTGTGCTCTTTTACATTATGATTGCCCTCATAAGATAAAAAGAGATGCCGATATGTCAGTAACTACTGTTTGTTATGCCGAGTCCTTTCTTTCTTCTTTAGTCTGAGTTTTATCTACACTAATGTTGTAACATTCTACTTATGTTTCCAATACTTGACTTATAATTACTACTGTTATAGCACAGACAACAAAACACTCAATTTAAGCAATTTCACATGATGTTATAATATCCACATCGATATCGTAATAGCTCATTATAACATCGGAAAAGCGTGACCAACCTGATTGCAATCAGGTTGGTCGCGCTGCGCTCTCGTTGGTTAGATTTTAATGGCGGCAAAATTACTGTGACAATACACGTACGCGTGAATTTAATGTTTCGCAATGTGTTTTGTTTTTTAAATACAAATTAAAAGTTAAAAATGGATAGCGACGATGATATTTGTACGCCTCCGGATATTCTAGAATTGGCAACAAAAGTAACTCACAATCTTTTGCCAGAAAAATCTAGAAAATTATATGAAAAATTAACTTTTGTCAGCTTTTACTCTTGTTGTTTGATTAATTGCATTAGTGAAGATAAAGTAGTGTATGCAACTTTACTGCATATAACACGGGTATTAAAACACTCGTTACTATTATGAAACTCGCTGCGCTCGTTTCATAAACTCACACTCGTGTTTTAATACCCTTCATTGTATGACAGTTGCATAAACTACTATTATCACATTAATACAATAAGAAAATAGTAATATTTGTTACACTTCTTGGTACATGTTTTATTATAAATTATGTACCAACTGTTTCATTATAAAGGTCGTTAACTCATTTAAAAAAACATTCTCATAAAAAAAAACCAATAAAATAAAAAAACATTTTTTTATCAAGGGGTAAACAGAAGATCAGATACATACCTACTTTGAATATCTATCCCTATACATATTAACATAATAATATAATAAAACATTCATTTTTTAATACATTTTTTTAAAATCTATTATTTTTTGCAATAAGACTTTACCTCGTTGATGCGAAAGATTTTAAAGAACCTCGTAGGTACTGTTAAACTGTGTTTATTTTTTTACTTTCTTCATTCATTATTATTATAATATATAACAAAACTAAAAGAACTATGTATTCTTATATTATTACTAATATACATAATGTAGACAACATGCAAGAGGCAATAGGTCATCGCATCGCCTTGCAGCTTCTGGCTTCATTACTTATCCCCTCCACTCGTCACTTAACCGAATGGCGCCCGGCGAGAGGTTGTGCGGCTCGCGTTTCGATTGTTCCGTGTCGTGTTTCTCGTGTCCTCGAATACGTTACGATATTACTTTTCCTTTGAGACATGAATTCTATCTGTGTTATTTAATTAAATCAGTGCTAATATTCAACTTTGAAGAAATGTGCTAACCATAACCAAGTGACCCTTTTTCGAAAAAGTTTTGTAAACAACCGGATACCATGGGCTCGAAAATCGAGTACGTGGATTCCTCGCATTTATACGCGACCAACTACGTCCGTAATTCGAAAGCTATTGGTGTGCTTTGGGCGATATTCACGATTTGCTACGCAATAATCAGCATTGTGGCCTTTGTGACTCCGGAATGGATTGGTGACTTAGAAACTGAATATCCGAGGAAGTTCGGATTGTGGCAAGTGTGTAAAGTAGATGAAGCCGTAGAAGACTGTAAGGGGAAACTCGATGATTTCCTCGCAATAGAAGGACTGGTGTTCAAAATCGCGACTGTGCTAGTTGGAGCAGCGGTCGTGCTTGCCTTGTTCACGATATGTGCAATGTTGTTGTTTTTCTTTTGCCAATCAACAACTGTTTTTCACATATGCGGGTGGCTTCAGTTACTATCTGGTGAGTTAAAAGCCTGAATGGCTAAAATAAAACCTTAAATAAAAATACTAAGTATCCAACTAACAAAATAATAACCCGACAATTTCACGATACTCACAATCACTAACAAAGGTGAAGTACGAAACCACAACCTAATAATAATCAATTATTGTTGAACCAAGGCTCCAAAAGATAACGAACATAACGGTTTGACATTTGAGAAACTTGTTTTCAGTGAAAGTTTAACGCATATAGGCAAGATCAAATTGACCTTGCAACGAGTTGTCGTAAAACAAGTCTGTGGAGCTAACCGAGCGTATCTGATGCACAAACAGATACAGACAGGTGTGCCTGTTCTAAGCCATAACGTGACGCATCCGGTACGAAGGCAGGTGTACGAACTAAGAACGAACACGCAATTCCTTTACCTCTCCAAGTCAACAATCTACCTACCTGCCCAAGGCAAAAATGAAAGGCACTTCAAAAGGATCTTTAAATGGCAAGGCTTACATAAATACGATGACAAAGACTACAACCTGTTTGTAATACATTTTAACACTCATTCAATGGAATCTCGGAAATTAGACACCTTACCGCATAGCAGTACCTACTGGTGCTTACAACCCAAGACATTCCTTCACTAGCATAATCCGATTATTGAGGAAATTCCAAACCTTGGTTTTTATAGTTACGCAGGTAAATATACTATGAAGGAGGATGTGTTTATCATACAAGGTTTTATACCTTGACATTATACTACGTTTACAGCCTGTTTTATAGACAATAACTGGTTTCTAAAATATATTTTATTATTCGGTAATAAATTTTGTGTCCAGAACACTTTTACAAGAAACACATGCACTTTAAATGTAGGTACTTTACATTTAAAGTGAAGAGGAATGGCACTTTACGTACTCTGTATGTCTGTGTCTTTACACGTAAAGACACAGACATACAGAGTACGTAAAGTGCCATTTATCGGATTCATACTCATCAGTTGAGTTTTACAAGACGTTCCCAATCATCTTCATAAGCTACAACTGGCAATTAATTTTAATTAGGAATCGAGAAGTGCAATTAAAATAGCTGACGCGAGATTTCCATTTCATCATAATTAACACGAGTGCTGACAGAAGCATTTCCTTTCTGTATGAGTAATTGAGAAACCGCCGTCTCGTATAAAACCGGTAAAACACCTCGGTCATGCAACAAGAATCTCAAACGAAAATCGAAGCGTGACCGATGATAGCGAATCGAAATTAGAATTTCGTTACAAACGCCATTAGAGCATTGAATTGAAACAAGTTCTACTCGTTACTAATTGGTAAACATTTCACGAATGGAAGACGTTGAACCTCGAAATGAAGACGTAGGCAGATAGTACAGTTATTTTGGCTAATCGGTCTACGTTACCGTCTTTCATATAGGTTAAGATTGTTAAATGAAAGGATACTTTCGATCATTTTGTACTAGGATTAAGTAAGCTTCTCATTTCTAAATTTGATATTATAAGTGCTTATTCGTCCATATTCATCACATCATCACCAGGGTTCAAAAAAGTTCAGACTTTTTGTTCATTCGTCTTCGTAATCGAGGTAAAAATTTAGAAAGCGTGTTTATGCAGTTTGGTTCAACAAAAATGCATAATAGCATTACAAGCAGCTATTCGCTTGTACGATGGCCTGTGTTAACATAATAGCGCGATTACAGCGGAGCTGCTTGTCTGACCTCATCACCACTCGTGAGTGCTCTACCGCTACGTGACCGGTGAAAAATTACAACCACAGAAAACATGGCACTTTTAGACCTCGACTCTAATGTAATACGCCCAAGTAACGCTGTGAAGTGAACTGTTGAGATTCTCGTGTTAATTTGTACGAGAAAGAACTTTGCTAACTATGGAAAGCTGGTACATATTCACGATGGACCTACTTTACATTTTGGTTAACGTGTGATTAACATTGTGTAGCCGAGCGTTTAAAACAATTTGTTGAAATAAATTAGGTATCTATGAAGGAATAGAAAACATAGCTTCGGTAGAAAAATATGTATTTAGAGGGAACAGATTTACTTACCTAACTGTTTTTTATTAAGTTAATTTTATAAGGAACTCACAGTTACAAGGCCATAACAAACAATCGAAACAAAATGTAGAAATGTCATAATTATAGGTAAGCTTTCCCAATACTCTGTAATAGTCGCTATTGTCGCTAAGTATGCCTCTCAGATATTAGCCATAGATATAACGTTAGAAATATTGCACGCACGTAAAGCCGATTTCAATCGCTCTGTTCAGCTTAAGCATCATAAAAAGTAAAAGTTAATTGTGATATAATGACGACAGATTTCAATGTTACGCTATTTTGTGACGGTTGTGAAACGAAAGTAGACCGCAGAACTTGAGAGTTAAACTAAACTTATGATTAGCCTGACAATGCACCTATTAACAGAATAAACAAGTTGTACAAACGTCTGATTAAAACAATGTGAATTGCAATTTAATGCTAATTCAAGAACAATGAATTCATCTAAATTGTATCAAACATCAATTTCTAAAAAAAATTAAGCATAACTAACAGAATTTTGTTACATTGTATTATTTACTGTATCATTACTTTATCTGATTTACGATATAGGTAACTATCACTATTTATTGGTTGTTCCAAACCATCAATATTTAGCTCCAGTTTACCAACGACATTAATAATATTATTAATGTCATTGCAGTTTAACCAATTTTACCCAATTATTTCCCACGATTACAAGGTTCCGTTATTCGAAATTCAAATTAGTTAAAGAGCGAAACCAAAAATTTGGCGGCAATTTTCCGCCTAAAGCTTTTCGCGTTTTTTTAAATAACAAAATCCATATTGTGTTCGATGATGTAAAGAAAATGAGTCTGTTTATTTTATTCAGGATGATTTCCTCTTAACAAAAACATTTTCATTTATTCCAATATTACCAGTTTACTTAGTTTCTGAATTTAAGAAACTACAAAGATTGACGTCTGTCCGTGGGATGTGAAAATGGGAGTAATCGTAGTAAAAGCTGTAAAAGCGCTTAGAAAGTGGTTTGCTATCGGCCGACTGGTCAGTTTGTGCGCAGCAGCTAGTAGGATGCAGGCCTAAGGCACGGAGTGAATAATAGTACACTCTATACCACCATGAAGCCGAGTACTTCTTTTTTGAACTGCGAAGTTTCTTCCTGGATAGTGATTAAAAAGTTTTAAATAATGTTTTACTGACCCAAGGATTTTCATCCCTCTCTATTATCTCCATGCAATGACCATACCCAAAGAATACTATTACCCTTTTACCATACCTACCTACCTCTTTGATTGCAACAATTGAAGCGAAGTGAAGCTTGTCATAATGATTTTAACAAAGTATTTTAATTTGTCTCTTTTTGACACTTCAATAACATTTCAGAGAAATTTAGTTCCTATTTTGCTAAAGCTTATTCAATTTAAAAATATTTTTTTCATCTACTTATCGGTATATCTAACTATTAATCATAATGGCAAAAACATTAACTTCATTCCCGGAGCCCGATCTCTGCCCAAAAGTATGTGATAATATCGGAGCGTTCAAGAAGGCGGAAAAGTCTCCTGAACAGGTCCTGGATGAAATGAAGGCAGCCCAGGAAGATGCGGCACAATCAGCACCAGCCCCATCTGCCCCACCACCAGTACCGCAGGACATGCCTGAAGAGCGCGCAGGCGGCGGACCACCGCCAGGAGAGTACGAGTACCTGCCCGGCCTCAATCCCGGGATCGACGGCAAGGTAGACTGGACTCCACTCGCTAGCATGACCCGCACCAGACCAGACGTCAACAAATACTCCATCAGCAGATACTCCCTGAAAGAATGGAGGAAACACAACGAACACTGCTTGGATCCTTCCACAATGAACGAGTCCAATATCTGCGACTACAATGCCAAGACCGCAATGATGCAAGCTTTTGGAAACATCGATAAAGCGCAGTCCGAAAATAATAAGAGACTGAAACAGAAAGCGAGAGACATCTTTAGATGGAAAGTAGAAGTAGAAAGAGCTTGTAAAGCGATCACTGAGGAAGTCGAACTCTTGGAAATAGAAAGACAACGGCTCAAAGGTGCATCGAGAACGCTAATGCTTCCTGAATCAATCTCGAAAGAATGTTTAGAGTTGAGAACGAATAGATTCAAACCAGATTTGGTCGCAGATCTGGCAGAAGAACAATTAATAAAAGAAATGAATTTAGTCGGAGAAGTAAGAGCTACCTTGAAGAAAACGCTGGATGAAATTGAAGCTCAGATGGCAATTAATAAAGCAGCGAAACACAAGATAGAATACGATTGGTGCGACAAAACTATGGCCTACAATACCGAATCTATTAATCTTAGTTTGAATACCAAATCCAACACCATACTGTTCCGACCGGGGGCCACGAGGTTCGGAGAGTACTCCGCTCCCTTAGAATACTGGGAGTTCTTTTGTCGTGAAAACGTGCAAAATGTGGAAGCGGCCAGACAAAAATCAGCAGATTTGCGTGGAAGTCTGAACGCAATCTTAGTAAATGGTGGTAGAAAGCTGCGCACTCAGGCCGACAAAACTGACATGGCTTTGGCTGAAACTGTCGCACTTACGACTGAACTATGTACCAAGCTCGAACAATCTTTACTCGATAACCTCCAGAGAATAGCCGATATGGAGACTCTCATTGATAACCTCCAAGCTTCTGTAAAGAAGATGGATGCAGCGATGAAACTCGCACAGACGAGACTGGACAATAGAAACAACTGGAGACCGCACGGGGAGAGCGTTCGCGACCAGCCACATCTTGGGCTCATTGACGAAGTGAAGAAGATACACGAAACTGTGAGCGCATTGCTGGGGCAGCTCAAGAATGCTGAGAGGATAAGAAATGATCTGCTGACAAAGAGGAGAGAACTAGAAACCGCAGTCGCAGCTAAGCGGAAGTCTTTGAACATTGACAGAGATAGATGCGGTATGGTGAGATCACATTACCCGTCTGCTTCTGAACTGGCTGGGTACTAACAAATTGTCCACTGTCTTTAGACCATAGGTATATTATAGAGATATAGATTTCTGCTAAATCATGTTGTGCTGATTAGCATTATTACATAATTCAGGCTATTTAATATAAAAGAGAGTTCAAATTTGCCACAGCTAAATAAAAATGGTATGCAAGTCAAAGACCATTTTATGCACAGGCCAGATTTACATATAGACTTCGTAATTATGTCAAAAGATTAACATCAATATATCAGGCTCATAAAACTACCACACCTAGCTTCATAAATTCGCTTGTGTCATCTAAACAATTTTAATAGATTTGCATTTAAAAATGCATTTCTAAGTTATGCGGACTTCGGTGGTGTATCAAATTTTGATAGATTAAATTAAGGTTTTGACGATGTATTTTAATTTGTATGTCAGTTATTTAATTAAAACTGTACTGGTAATTTCTTAAATTCGTTAGCTTTGGTTTTTACTTTACATTTTCTACATTCTTCGGAGATTAATAAAGCAGCAAAAAAGACATTCTTTTAATTAGGTATGTAGCAAACTCACACCCTAATACCTAAATGTCTTCATCTGACAGTCATTTAGTACGAAATAAGTATAAAATTCCTTTCACTCCTAACATTGTTTCGAAGATCGCGGCTAAGTGCTATGTGCTTGCACAACCTAAGTGCTTATGAAGTTGTGACATTTCGCTATAACACGGGATATGTCAGGTAAGCACTACTTAGACTGCCTTATTGCTAATTAGGTTATCAATGCTGAGTACCGAGGTTAGAATCTATCGACATAAATTATAATCTGAAATTGGATTCCGTAGCGGTGCCAGCAGTTTTATGTATATTTCACTAAGTTTTCATACTTCTGTGATATAATACTAAGCTGTAGCTACACTAGTTACCTAATCATTGAACTCATACACTTTCTTTTTTTTTGAGACAATAGGTAGGTACTTTAGTTACGACAGGATATACGACTGTGAATGATTTTTAATGCATATATATTTGTGTAAAACATAAATCCCATTTAGGTTCTATAACTTGCGACGGCCGATGCGAGCATCATAATATTTTGTAACGACAGTATAATTGCATTATGTTGTTTTAAACTTGGCAGCCAGTGTTATGTTTTCGCTGTTACTAAGGAAGTAACGTCATTACACAGGAACGGGGCCTATTCGCGATATATCTACTTGTAATTTTTTTTACCTGCTAGTAATAAGGTAGCTGCATAAGTAAGTTTATCAAGAAGTAATGTTGGAGTAAAAAGCCCAGCCCCGCCTCCCACGAGCACAATGGTCGCAAACAATGGCTACCTTCTGTCGACCTTACTACTCCCATCCCATGGCTGCGATACCATCGCACCGTTACCTGATCTCTGTTTTTACACCATACAAAGGTTTACGACTTCTTCGGAAATATACTAAGACCCAATAATTAGCAATATGAGGCTAGGCTAACTAGTTATGAGACTTGGTTACTGTTATGTTTGGAGTCGCAAAGAAACTTATAGCTTTTTAGTACATAATAGATACATAATAGGTATATACCTACTTTTTATATAATTATATAAAACCTTATTTATAAAAATAATATAAGTACTGTCTGGTAGACACTTGACGTAAATCAGTTATTCCTGTCATGTAATGTGAAATGAATAATTTTATAATTTAATTTAATTTTAAGTTAATTTAAGTTTCTATTTATATTTTATTTACGAGGACAAATTCACTGTGAAAATGGCTAAACAAGAGTTGAAGTTCGGCGATCCCCTCTTGCAAATGTGTCCCTACGTGTGCCCCAAGAGTCCTCGTGAAAAGCCTACGAAGCCCAAGTACCTCGAAGCAGGATCATTAAAAACTTCAGAGAATCCACACGCCGCGCCATATGTTCCTGGGTCCATAGTTCCAAGAGAGAAGAGGATATATCCTTCTGATGCGCCGCCGATGTATCTGCCTCAGCCCACGGATAGCACCAGCGGTGACATCCTCGGCATGGGTCCCATAGGCCCCTGGGCTCCCGGACATCCCAACTGGACCCCCATCGCTGGCATGACTGGAGTGCGGCCCGTTGTCGACAAATATTCCATCACTAGATACAGCACCGGAGAATGGAGGAAAAACAATCAATATATACTCACTCCTAGAGCTACAGACAAAGCGAAAAACATGGATAGGCAGTTCAGAGTAGATATCGCAAACGCATACAAAGGTATGAATGATAAATTAGATAATAGCAATAACATGCTCAGCAAAAAAATAAAAGATTTGTCTTATTGGAAGAAGAAAGTCACCGCAGCTTGCGACGCCATAAGTGACGAAGTCATATTGCTCGAAGAAAATAGAGCAAAACTGAAAAGTGCTTGTAAAATTTTAATGATGCCTGAAGCTATATCTCGAGAATGTTTGGAATTAAGAACAAACCGATCGGAGCCAGATTTAGTAAGAGATGATGCTGAACAGGAATTGATCAAAGAAGTGGCTATCGTCGGTGAAATAAGACGAGTATTCATGCGAACTTTGGCGAAAGTTGAAGAGCAGTTGAAAGAAGACAGAGCTGCTAAAGCAGCAATCGAACAAGACTGGAGCGATAAAATGATAACGCTGAAAAACGATAAAATAAACCGCAGTCTCACAAATGATTCCAGTATAATACTTTTCCACCCAGGAGTAGCTAGATGGCCGGAAAACGGAACCTCACAAGAATACTGGGAGCATTACTGCGCGGAAAGTATCAGGAACTGTGAAGAAGTTAGACAGAAGTCCGCGAATTTGAGAGGACATTTGATGACTGCTATCGCCAAGGGTGGCGAAGATATGAAGAACCAAGCGGAACGCACCAACATGGCCATGGCAGAAACTGTGTCTGCCACACAGCAGATGTGCGTTAAATTGGATGAAACTTTAAAGGACAATTTGCTGACTATAGCCAATGTGGAGAAATTGATTGATTTCCTGAAAGCGTCTCTAAGAGATATCGACTTGAGAGGAAAATGTGCAGATACTAGATTGCATACGAGGAACTTTCACCGGCCGGGGGTCGAGAACTGTCGAGATGAGGCTCAGTATGGTCTGATGGGGGAAGCCAAGTTTGTGAAAGAGACTAAAGAGTCCTTGACTGGGAAGCTGCGGCAAGCAGAGGCAGTTAGAGCCGAGCTGATGAAGTATAGAGGAGATCTGGAGAAGGAGATTGCTTGCAAGAGGAAGAGTCTGCTCATTGACCAGGATAGGTGCTCGAGAGTACGGGCGTTCATGCCTACCCCGGAAGAATTTGCTAATGCGTAAAATGTAAGCAATATTGTATCGTTGAATTTACATAATAGCATGTATTTCAATTCTGAATAAATTGCGTAATGTAATTTTGTAATTCTTTACTTAGGTTAATTTTTTTCACAAAGTTTTATCTACTAGATTCAGTAATATATGTAGCTGTTTAAAACAATAGTAGGTACTAAGATTGTTTTCTGCCCCTTGGTTTATTAAAACGCGTAGGTACGTACCAAGCCTTTCATACCAAGTACAATGACAAAATAAAATTGCGTTCGTGTTCCACAGTTTCTCAACTAATTCTGATTTAGAGAATATGTGTATTAATAGAGGTATTTCGTAAAGAATGCATAGTTGGTCCATCGCAACCCAGTTATTGTGGGAGCGTGATGTAAGACACATTGTTGGTTGATAACATCGATGCTTTATATCTATGCGTGAATAGAAAATTTGATAAAATGGACAAAGGGTTGGGTAATTTGAGTAAAAATATCATAGTGCAAACAAGTTGACAGACACCTATAAAGCCATACTTAGACACTAATAATGTGGTAAATGATATGCATTCTTTTTTTACTTTGGGATAAAGCATTATAGAACCTATTAGCTGTGCCTTTGCCAATTAAATAGATAAAGTAGTTTAAAGTAGTTATCTACTTATTTAATGAAATAAAGAATGCAAGACATACCTAAGTACTTTAAAAGTACTTATGTCTTGCATTCTTAGCTGCTGAATAACAAACATTAATCAAACATGAATCTATACTAGGTATATAGTAGATTAGATATTATTACAACACACATAATAACATTTCTGGCAGGTTTGCTTCATATTTAAATTGTTTTATCATTTTTTACACACACGTTCACTTCGCTATACTTACTTAGATCTCATAGAAACGCAAAATTGTATTCACGTTCTCACATTAGTATGAATGGTATCATGGACTAGACATTAAATAGAGTAAATCCGTGCCATCACGCGCATATCAACGACTTTAGAAGACATTTAGATTGCTATCTCTGTTACGTGATATTAGACCATAATCTAAGCTTTTATGGTCACGTAGTAGGTCCTAAGTATCATTATAATAAAATAGAAAAGCCTTCGAAAAACGATGGTCTTTGTATCTGATGTAGTGTTATCAAAATTTCATTTAAGAATTTTCTTTTAGTCTCAAGCTTCTTTAAGTAATGACTTACAATACTTATTATAGCAACTAAGATCAACGTTTAGTGCTTTGTGGCATATCTATTACTTATTCTTTTGCGAAAACAGAAAGCTAAAAATGACATTGATAAAATTAAAAGATGTCGTTTTGGTCATAGATCTTTGTTTGGCGAATATGTATGTTACCCCGGTTTGTAAACAATTTCCGGATCGCCCATTTATCGGTTGCCACTACAAATTAAATTAGTTCTGCCTAGTAACCAGGTACCTACTTACTTGATTTATAAAAAGCAAGAAGTTCTTCATAAAGCCATTAAAAAGACAACGATCTCGCCCAGCGAGCCATTAACTCGTTTATTTGGAGTAGTGATGTGAGAGCAGAATAAAAGCACTTCCTCGTTGCGTCAGATTCGGCGTTAGGTAACCAGAGTTTGTTTTATTTGATGATGGTAAAATGATTTATAGAAATGTATTAGAAGAGCACT
Organism: Macaria notata; assembly: GCA_927399415.1. NCBI lineage: Eukaryota > Metazoa > Arthropoda > Insecta > Lepidoptera > Geometridae > Macaria > Macaria notata. The sequence continues at coordinate 1,494,660 of OV656742.1, forward strand.
GAGTGCAGTATTTGTACGTTATTATCGAATTGATGGGACGAAAGTAAAGTACACACAGTAGTACAAATTAATATACCTAGGTATTTCCATATTTTTATTAACATGGCTTTTCGGGAAATTTCCGTTAAGTTGTACATCATGGATCTTTATAGCCTTACAACGAAGCTTAACATGAAGCCAGTTGTGATCAAGATCAAGCCTATCTTGCATACAAAGAGCGGTAATTTAGCCTATAAGCAAAAAAGGAAATAGTTAAAAAAAGATTATCTTAATCGTATGCACAAATTAATTATTCACGAAATCATCATAATTATATCAACGAATGACATCATTATTGTAATGAGCTCGGTCCACTATGATAATTCCATGATGGTTGGAGAGTTTCGCATCACATTACGGTGAGTTATGAAACTTGGTCAGGTGTTGGTGTCATTACTCGCTCTGCTGAATGCCGTGTGAAACTTAACTGTGGGGAATGTAGGCTTTACTCGGTGGAAATTGAAAGAAATTGTCGTTGCTCAAATGGTAAGAGCAAATTGTTGGTCTCGGATGTTAATTCAGATGATAAACTGGTTCCTTGCGATTAGAGCATACTTATTGCAACAGAGTATGTTGGTTGACTGCTGGAGATATTGTCATCATAGTGATATTTTATTAAATTTTAATACTTAATATGAGATTTTGACAGTCGTGCTACTACTTTTTGTGGCATAACTATAACAGTCTTGTCTTTTCACACCGATCTTATAATAACATTAAGTATATTTTGTGACACTAATTGTATATCTATGGTCTTCCCCATAATTTTCCAATCCACCACCTCTACCACTACCAATCGAAGACGCTACCGAGAGACAATAGAAGCTCCGTTATTCCTATAAGCAGTGTCTATCCAAGGTATAATAAACCTCATTACTGATAGTAATTAACTATGTACTAGTTTGTACGTGGGAAACACCTAAGAATTAAGCATCATTGTCTATAATGCATTGTTAACAGCTCAAGGATGCAAATGTGGAAGTACACAAGCTTGCCTAAAATGAGGACGTGACTTCCTACTTAAAGACTTAGAGTTTGAGGTTTATTTGTTTGAGACAACTGCAGGTACCTCATAGCATCATATAAAGGCAAAAATTATAGAAAATATCTGAGGCATCGATGGCTTTACATACCACATAGTTTGGATGTTCGAGGCTCGTTGGCGCAGGACGTCAGGGCGTCTGCAGCCTTCAACAGCTACTCTAAGTCCCATGTTTGTTACAAGTGCTGATTAAAGGGTTACGTGGCGTAAAGTCCAGCAATGCATTTGTCTTGCAACGGACTTAGATAGTAGTTTTTTTGTTTTATCACAACTTTATAACTGTCAAATAGTTAGGTACTTATTCACACTTCCGCGGACTTGGCTTTAGGTGGGAGTATTTTTGTTGTTTTATCACTATCTTATAGCTATCAAATAGTTACTTATTCACACTTCCGCCAGATTAGTATCTAGTTTTCCCCTCTTAAATATAGATTACTTGGTGTTGTAACCGATGCTGCGAACTGTAAAGCCACGCTCCGCGGCTCCGGAAAGCCTGCTTAATGGCAATTTCTCTGCGATTAAATTAATGAAGGGAAACCGGCCACTGCTCTGTGGATTTATTACCATCGAGACTAGTTTGTAGAAATTTTGAGATATTACTATAGTTAGCGTGTTTTAGTTATGCTCACATCGAGCAAAGATTTGATGTAATCCTAGTTCGATGAATGCACTTTATTTTACTAAGGGGTAGTTAGCACCGGCCATTTGATATTACATGCCATATTCAATTAATCTTATTAATTTGCATGGATAATAAGCAACCTCCATTGTTGATCACAAATCATTGCTTACCATCAGAAATTGCAACCAATCAATGGAATCATACCCCCTTGGGTTAGAAAATTATAAGGCCAAGTGAAACAAGGCTAAATAACTAAGGGATAGGTACATGTTTCAACTTTGCATCATCTCTGTACCTATATTTGCTACACCGCAATCAATCAGGTTCAAAATTTTTATTTATCAAGTAGTTGGTATTTTAAAGCCACAACAATCTGTTCATAAAAAGTATTAAAGAGTAGGTGTCGACTAAAAATAAACGACACAGTTAGCAAAAAACGCCCGCGTCAGTATAATGTAAACGTTTAGTTTTTGTGCGTTCGTGGTGCAATGACTTGATTGGCTCGCACATTACAAAATTTACGAGAAATCAATATTACTTGGACAGTGACTTATTTTACTTACTAGTCTTACTACTCTGACTTCTAGTTTTTATTAAAAATTAAGGATATAAAATATCCTTACCTACTATATAATTTTTGACACGTCTATAGTGGACCAGCCACTTTTATGTTCTGAAAATAAGTTTTTAGTTTCTTAGCTCGCTTTTCTAGATTGCTTCAACCATTTATTGTTGGTACTTAGCTTCATTAAACAAACAAAAACTTTTTTATTGCTAACCCCTTGAGTCGTAGATGACAATTACTTAAGTACTTTATAAGACAACAACTTAGGTTCTATTAAAAAAATCCTCGTTACCCACACTAGAATGCACCCTGTATAGTTGAGGGGAGTGGACGCTCTTCCTACTTCATACTGAAGGTATATTTCCCTTGTTCCAGCTCTATCCATGATAGCCGGCGTGGCGGTGTACCCGGCGGGCTGGGGCGAGGTGTTCGTGCAGGAGACCTGCGGACCCACGGCCGACCAGTATAATATAGGTAACTAACTGTTCATTCGTTTTAGATCTTTGTTGTCAAAACATTATAACAGCACGCTTCGCCGGCGTTTTAATGGTACCTGGAGGTCTACTCCGAAGTGGCAAAGCCGAAATTATCGGCCGTACATTCGGTCGTTTCCTACTACGAACATTGATATTTTTCGGTCGGTCAGATCGGACAAAACTACTAAACGTACTTACCTGTATTACTCATATAACATGCGTGATCGCAATCCAGTTGCTGGAGAAAAATATAGACAAAATAGCCTGTCGAAATAGTCCTGTGTAAGTAGTGCAGGGGATAGGTGGTCCACCTGTCTAAGCTGGCGCTGGAGTATAGAGATCTGACGCAACCTAAGTTAAAAGCAATCCTGACAGAAAAGATCCAAGCGGAAGACCAAATTTTGTGAGCTACCGATATCTACGAGTATGTTATTTTCTTACAAGTTACGGTTTCTAAATACCTGCAGCTACTTAATATATTATACAACATTTGCAGATGCAACTGGACTTTGGATCTCAGCGATTCTACCAGAGCTAGTTAAACTTAATATCGAATGTGAATGGCCAACACTGGTGTTAGCATTTCCCTCAGTAAATATAACCCACCATGTTGCAGGTCGCTGCCACATCCGCTGGGCGTACCTGCTGGCGGTGATCGGCTGCCTGGACGGGGTGGTGCTGGCCGCGCTCGCCTTCATCCTGGCCACGAGGCACGTGCGGCTGCAGCCCGACACGCACTACCCCTCGGCTAGCCTCTACAAGGGTATGTAGATATACTACTCAATCAACATCAGCGTTTGCTTAGTGTGGGGCTAAATGGTGATGTGTGCAATGTCTCGGAATATTTAATTACAAGCGGGTGCGCGCGACTTCGTCCGCGTGGAATAGTTATTAGGTACCATAAAAACGGTTCTAGTGAGTTCTTAAAAGATAGACATATACTGTCGCAGACGTTTTGTTAGATCTTTATATAATAATGCTTTCATACATATTTTTTGATAACTTTAACCGTTTTCGAAGCTCACGCAACGAAAGCCCTCAAAGATGATTGAAGAATGATTTCCCCCGTTTTTTCCACATTTTCCATTGTTTCTTCGCTCCTTTTAGTTGCAGTGTGATGTTATACCTATAGCCTAAATCCTTCCTTGATAAATGGTCTATCCAACACAAAAATAATTTTTCAATTCGCACCAGTAGTTCCTGAGATTAGCGCGTTCAAACAAACATACAAACTCTTCAGCTTTATAATATTAGTATAGAAGTATAGATTTAACATCATCCTTAGCTTTATTTCATCTACCTGAGATGTACTTATGTAGACTGTACGGGTTTATGGTCTTTGCAACTGCACTCGTGGATAATTATGTCTATCTGAGGGCCAGAAATGCGGTCACAATAATGCCGGTGGCAGGAATTTGGATAGGTAATGTAGGTACATATAAATACATCTAACAAGCAATAGGTGCAGTTAGTAGGACACCTTGGATTCGCAGGTAAACTATTACCTACTTACACATAATATGGCAGAAGCGGCATATGGATAGGCTCCGAGTATCGTATCTGGAAAAATAAATCTCAGACATCTCTAATCTGAATGTGTAATGTGTGTCATTTGATTTTGGCCTGTCTTTCGGAGCGACCGGTTTTTACTGTTGTTTTATCGAATTAGTAGAGTTGTCTTGTTCGTTTTTGCTACAGGCGTTTTTTGATCACGCAAGACAATAAATAGACTGATGTTAACAACAGAAGACATAACAAACAAACAAAGCATACAGCTAAGTCTTGGCCAATCAACAGAAAAATTCCTGTAGGCAGGTACGGAAACAAATAAATAATAAATTAATAAATAAATATTTCAGGACATATCACACAGCGCCATCTAGCCCCATACTAAGCTTACGCTTGTATCATGGATACTAGATAACGGATATAATACATATATACTTTTCTTTTGTAAATACATACTTATTATACATAGAAACGACCAGACTCAACACAAATAATTACAAATTTAAATGTTCGTAATTATTTGTGTCATGTGGGAATCGAACCCGCACCCCTAGATTAGAAGGCAGAGCCACTACCAACTAAGCTAACAGAGCAGTCACGTTTCAATACATTCGTTCATAGTATACCCTGTGGTATACCTTTTATTAATGATTGCTACGTCACTCCACACAACGCGAGCATAACTTTAACCACAGAGTCTACAGAGTACTAGGATATGGTCTAATTCACGAGGGCTGTTGCTGTTGGTGCGCTATGTGAGCATCGAAAGCGAATGTGGGGCGGAGACAAACACACATACACTCTATTGTAGTGTGTTATTATGGCAGATGAAAGTTATTTACATTGTCGAACTCGCTGCTTGGTTTCGCACGGATTGGGAGGATGGAGGTCAAATGTGTTGAGTGTGTGGAGGCGTGGGCGTAAGTTTTACATGTACAACATTTGCAGTTCGTTCGAAAATTTCGGATAAGAGGAGTTTAGTAAGGGTCACGCTAGTCCATTCCAGAAAGCTAGGTACTCGATCGTTGCTAAGTAAATTTTATTCATATCTCAATATAGTAACTATGTATGCATTTGTTTGTTAAGTAGGTAAATAGTTTAAATTCTTATTCTAGTTAGGTACCTACTATCGAGCTTAGGCATCAGTCTATCATAGGTAATGCTTTTTTTTTGTTTTTTTTTTAACTTGAACGGGTTTGCACTTGACCATAGTTTACCTGATAGCAAGTAAGGCTATGGCCTAAGATGGAGCGTGCTTACCCGATAAGAACCGATTCACTCTCGCTTTGAAGATCGCTGGATTATAGTGCGTGGGGAACAGAGAGTCAGGCAGGGAGTTCCACAACCTTGCGGTACGAACAATAAAGGTGGAAGCGTACCGTTTCGTGCGGGTCTTAGGAACTTCCACCATAAACCGCATATGTTCGAAAATAATAAAGAAATCGATGCAATTGATTCACAATCTAAACACGCGGAAACGCGTAAAGATCGTACGTTTGTGGAGACTGTCTGACTGTCTGCGTGTGCTGGAACGTGCCAGCTCGGTGTCACTCACTTCATGAATATGCTAACGGCGACGTGACATACTTGGAAGGCGACCTCACGTGGAATGCAGCTGAGAGGCGCGCTATATGGCTGACGCTTCTCTGGCTTTCGAGATGATTGTATTAGCAACACTAAGAAATCGTTGGTACATACTTAAATCTGCTATTTAATTTGTACAATTGGCAAAGTATTCTACCTACTAGCCAAGAATATAGAAGTATCGATCGGTTTCTTCTAGGCAAGCGCACTAGATCGTAGATTATAACGTTGCTTAACATCAGACGAGTTGTAGTCAAGCGTGAGCCTATCAGTGCGAAAAAATTGTTTATATTCTATTAGCGGATGTCAATACAAACATGGAATTTGGAAATGGTCTCATCTTCGAATGGTGAGAGAGCAAGTTCAGTGATTGATAGTAAGCTGCACTATTAGTCATGTACCTACAATTCCTAGATAAATTACATATAATATAACCTACTTACCTAGAACACTCATTTGACTTAATTATTACCTCAGTCTAGCTTACTAATCTGTAGGTTACATCTCACAACTATTCCACTAAAACATCTTATTTTAGATCTAAACAGCTTAACCCACTAAGGACCAGTTTTAAAACTAGTTCCTAAAGAACACTGGAACTTGTTTGTATAACATTTATTAGATCTCTACATTTACAAGATGAGTGTGAATCTAGACATTAAGGTTTAAAGGTCATATTGTTAGTTTGAGGAAAATTCGATTTTTTATTTTTATTTTTTTTAACATGAATTAGGCTTACGCTTGACTACAACCTGCCTGATGTTAAGCAACGTTATAGTCTACGATGTAGCGCGCTTGCCTAGAAGAAACCGGTTTACTCTCGACTTGAAGACCGAAGATAAAGACCACATGTGATAACTTACATTGAAGTTAAATAGCCGTAATAGGTATTACTTTGTAGTTTATAGGAAGTAAGTTTTCCTCATAAATTCTTTTGCGTAGTGCCTAGATGCCTACTTATTTATCTGCTAACATAGTTGTAATCTTTATCTCTCAGTTTTTCATTGGAAATAGGTATATATTTTTAGTGTATATTGAGCCGTATTGACCATTAATACTAAACCTATGCAAGTAAGTAAATACAGGTAATAATTAATTAAGTACGAAAGTAATATTAATTAAGTACGATAGTAATAAAATTTGTAATCACATCTTGGTAGTCGTTTAAGTTATTACCGAGAAAAGTATAATGCAACATTCCTAAAATTGTTTCATTTATTCAAAATTTAAGAGCAATGCCTTTGTCTTTTCCCTTTTTTCTCGATTTTCGACTAATTCATTGACCTCCGTATAAAAGGTCCAACATGACGGTTGCTATCTCTTTTAAAATTGTAAGCATGTAAATAAAAATAAATAAATCAATCTAATTCAAATCTTAATCTCGTTTCCAGGTGAAGTGAACAACGGCTACGTGACGGACGGTACTTCAGTGTCTGGCTCCCGCAAGTCCCTCGCGCTGCAGCCCGTGCTGATCATGCACCCGCACGCCCCCATGGACATGGACACCTACTCGCACTACTCCGGCAGGACCGCGCGCTCCAAGCACGGGATGTACGCCAACACTATGCATAATTACCAACTTTAGATGTACACACCTCACAAATGTAATTTGGAAATCATTGTTGTAGATTTAGTATTTTGAGTGCATAGTGCGCCATCTGTTACTGGTTTTTGGAACTATTGTGTTGTGAAACTATCTTTGAATGAGCTCTTCTAGCTTACGTAGTAGTACAAGCAGTATATATTATAGGTAATAGTGTCGCTTTGAACAGTTAACAACACCATCTAGTGATGTATTGTCGAACTATTTTGCCAGGATAGTGTTACATTTAGTTAAAACATTATTGTACAGATGTCGCTAAATTAAAATTCTTTCAAGTACAATAAAAATGTTGTTATAGTTTACCAAATAAAAAAAATATTTTGTAAATACTTGACTGTGTTTACGAATTGTAATATAATTTAAATAAATGTAAAGGCTTTCTTGTAATAACAACGAAATACATCGATTTTATGAAAAGCCTCGAATAATAAAATATGTATGTATATTTACGAACATAGATTTTTAGATTGAGAACTACGAATAAATTAAGAATAATAAAGAAATTGTTAATTTTGATATAAGTACTTACCTAATGATAAGAAATAAATATTATTTTAATAACTTATCCTTCTTATTTATGCCATCATTATAATAACACTTGGTTCTGACGTAATTCTTCGCGCAACGAGATTAGTGACACTGTAGCTAGCCACTCACTTAAGGTACTTGTAAAAAACTTAATTACCTACATAGTTTCATCTTCACAAACGCTATTTATTGGTATTAACCATCCATAGCGTAGTTTCTGTGAATCCATGGTTTTCAATACAGCTTTCTAGGGGCAGGACATATTTTGCCAACATAGTTATGTGTTTTCTTCTTTTCTCAGTCAGCCCATGTCTGCCTGGGTCTCCAATCAATACCTGAAATATATAGATAGCTATGTATTATAGTTAACGACAGCCTAAGAAATTTAAACAATAATTATAGAGATAAGTATCTATTTTAGGTGCTTCGGTAGGTATTATTACGTAGGTACATATATTATGTAAATACACACGTATTATCACATAATAATAGTTACTCCACGGTACTTACTTAAAATTATTACTTACTGTTAAAATTATAGCTAATGTCTGTACCTAACAAAAAAGGAAACTATATTAAGCTTACCATTTTCCCATCTTCATGCAACTTGATGAGCCAGTCGAACAATAAATTAGAAAATTCCTCATCATAAAACATGTCTCCTATCAATATTGTATCGAAATCTTCACAGTTTGATCCTATAAAATTTTCTGTACTAGTTCTCACAGTAATATTATTCAATTTGGCATTTATTTCAGTAGCTATTACAGCACCTAAAACAACAAATTATTTATTTCAACTAATATTACAACAGGGGATGTAGCTCAGTGGTAGAGCGTTCGCTTTGCATGTGAAAGGCCCCGGGTTCGATCCCCGGCATCTCCAACTTTTGCCCCAGGTTTTCATTTTGCAGTAGATTTTATATCGCTAATTTATGTAATGCTAGTTGCATATCAAATAAAAAAACAAGCAAGACCACACTTACAAGGATCAATATCATTGGCTAATACGAACTGTGCCTTTCTCATTGCGGCTGCAATAGACCCAGCACCACATCCACACCCAACATCGAGCACTTTTCGATTGTTTACAATGTTCTCGTTGTCCAATATGTATCTGGAAATGTAGATTTATAAAGATGGTTAATTAATAATGACAATTAAGTTTTAATAATTTTAAAATGAAAAAACATTTACATGGCTTGAAATGAAAATAGAATCGCGCCATCTAGTGAGGAGTAGCCAAAGTATCTTTGATGTCGTGGGTCACTGTAGATGGCGCGTTTTGGGATTTATATTTTTACTTCATAATCGGGATTTTTATTTTGTTTGCATTTAGGATCTTTTCTAGGAAGTACGATAATGAACTATTGTTTAGTTTAGACTCTAGTATCATTATCATAATTAGCAGCTCCGTAACATATTGGTGTGAAATTGATTCAAGAAAATAAAACAAGTAGCCATTATGCACAAGTAAGAATATTAAGTACACACAATTCTAGAAAATAATATTTGTGATTGAAAAGGTAAATATAAAACGAATCGTAACAAATCGTATTTACTCGAAAATTGCAGCAATGTCGGCGAACCTACAAGAAAATCTAATTAGGAGGAAGGTAAACGCTATATAGGGTTAGTACTGTAACTTACAAATAGTTTTAGTACCACAACATATTATTTATTCTGTGACATAGGTACAATAATATTATCTGTAGTGAAAAGAAAAAATAAAAAACTAAAATAGCTCTTAAAAGGTTTGGCGTTAGTTTTCACTAACTCTGTATTATTAAGGCGTAGAATGGATGAAAATTCTTAAAAACTCTAGTTTTCTGGGGAAAACCGCGCTGTGGTCTAGATTCTGAGAATCCGGGGAGAAATGTGGCATCGATCTAAACTACATAACACATCGCCTTGGATCTAGTGTTCTAAGAATTCGGTCTACAACGAGTATATATGGAACTTTATCATGTGAACTAGAAAGTGAAACAAGATAGAAATCATTGAAATTACATTTTTTTAATTTAAATTAAAACAACAGTAATAGGGGAAATGCCCAAAGGAAAGATAAAAAAAATACTTACGTAATGAAAGGTATTTAAAAACTAATTTAATGCACATTGGGCGGCCTTATCGCCTTAGGCGATTTCTTCCAGACAACCTTGGGATGGACAGGATTTGGAAGAAAATGTTTTTTTTTGTATTATTTTAATGACTCACACAAACAAATTTGGTACGTATAAATTTTGACATTTTGTACAGCTTTCAATGCATTTATCCGTTATATCATCACAATAACAAAGCATACAACTCGTACAAATCGTAACACAGCAGTTTCGGATGTGTTAAAAATTAGGCATGTCGTATTTAATAATTCTACTCTATGTAATTGTAAATAATCGTAATTCTGTCTCCTTACATTACTACGCGGGCTATCTAATCGTGTACCTAATGATATGTATTGTGAGCGTGGCATGTAGGTACAAATAGAAGATAATTATAAATAAAAAAAAAAAAAAAAATATAATTTGCCTAGTAAGGAAGTACATGAGAAAATGATAAGGATTTGCTATTTATTAGCTGCTATTTGCTATTTAGTATTTTATCTGAATACCTAAACAGGTATTATTTAAAACACAGAAGTTAAAGGTTTTAAACAGTAATTTAAACAGTAGGTAGGTACTTATGTACCAATGAATATTAGAATTTTTTGTTTAAAATAGTTGATTTAATTTTACGTTGTTAAAGGTCATCCAATTAATCTATTAATTCATATTATATTGATATTGCTTGTATAAAACTGTATAAAAGACTTAGGTATCCGTAAAAAACCTTACACTCAGGATGAGATAAGTTTTATTTTATACGAGGTATAGGTTTACGTTTAGTAGTTAGCCTTTAGAGACAGATATGGATCAAACTATGAGTCTGCAAAGCAACCGCTCAGGTTACGTTGGGGGTTTTATTTTCAATGTTATAACCAGTTCTTACTAGTACTTTCATATAAGTATAAAACGAAGTGACACATTGAAAGCGGCTTGTATAGGTACCTACTTAATTATATATTATATTATATTATATTATATTATATTATATTATATTATATTATATTATATTATATTATATTATATTATATTATATTATATTATATTATATTATATTATATTATATTATATTATATTATATTATATTATATTATATTATATTATATTATATTATATTATATTATATTATATTATATTATATTATATTATATTATATTATATTATATTATATTATATTATATTATATACATTAATCACAATGTATCGGACACAGGGATAAGTGATGATTTATCTCTACATTGCATAAACCCATATTTTAGCAATAATGACCATACAGTGCTTTTAGCTATCGATACCATTGATAACAGAGTGCTGATAACAGAATACTGATATCAATAATAATATCGTTATCTGTTCCATATTTTCGTCAGGTTTCATTTCGCACGCGTAGCTTTTTAGGCGTATCTATATTATCATACATTTTGGCATCTGTTATCTAGGTTACCAATTTGTAAGGGAAACCCCATACTCGATTTTTTTTATTATATCTTTTAGTAAAATATGTTTCACCTGTTTCATAAAGATGAATGAGTCATGGTCGATGCACTGCGCATAGGTAACTGGGTTTTGAAATTAAAAACTCGGGTTTTCACTGCAACAGGAATGCTCTACGTAGCATGATTTTTAACGTCAGTCACGTGATTGTAATAAATAGAACAAAAGTATTTTGCAGGTATAAAATATAGGGTTAGGTAATACGTTTAGTATGAACCCTATATTTTATACCTGCACTAAAAAATAAAGCGATCTGGCTTTATGTCGCGGTTTGAGAGAGGAACAAACTTCTTCTTCTTCTTATCAAATGAGAGTGGCCAACTCTGGTGTCGATTTATCAAGCCGCCCTAAGGGCCTCTGACATGGCTTAACGACTGCCGTACTAGACAAACAGCCGGGACTTACAATTTTACGTGTCATCTGACCCACGGGAGAGGAAGGAACAAACAAACCAATATTTGTTTTTGTAAAAAAAGTTAATCAGTTTTACATTGTAACCTCAGTGCTTACAGTGTTGCAGATCTTGACCTGCTTTGTTGGTTTTTCACGAGATCTCTTAACTATTGTATTTATTTCTACGAATAAATAGATTAATACTTTTGTTTTATTTTATACCTTACTTTTAATTCGGAATAACACAGCAAACAGCTAGCATCCACTAAGCTACAGTTAGTCACCTAAGGGCAGAGCTACTATGTCAAGGACAAGCCAACGACCCCAGTCACGGCCCGAAGGTCGTCAGAGGACCTTGGAAAGGTCAAGGGAATAAACCTATATGTACCTACTATATGACTGTACAGTACGCCAAGAGTTAAGTTATGAGTTTATGTTATAAACACAGCGTTCTTAATCGAATCACCATGGCCTAAGCTGTAGTGTCCGGAAGAACTAAATTACCTACATGAAATGTAATGTATTTTTTCAGTTTATAACAAAGGTTCTAACGAATAATGTTTTAATTTTGTGTTTTGAGAGCTAAAAGTTTGTTGAAGTTTTTTAAGTCTATTTGCTAATTAATTTAATTATTTTAGGTTTTGATCGATAATGTTAGTTTAGTTTAGATTTTATTTTCATTTTCTGTTTTCCGTTACTTTGACCTTCTAAATATATTACTATGTACTAAAGTAAAAATTAATCTATTTAGCCTCAGAACTCGGTCAAATTTCCATAATCTCACAATACTTTCTTATTTACACATAAACCTAAAGATGAGTCACAAATTTCAGCTCAGTTCCAGGAACGTATCCCAACAAACATTTCTCCAAAACAATTCCATTCCCTACAAAATATATAATCCTGAGGGAAAGGACTCTGTGACTCACACCGATAAAATCGACAAACTTATGTATAAGTACTTTATTCGCTGAATTTCAGCCTGACTCACCCGACCTGAATCCTGTAAAACTTTCAGGGCGTTTCATGACTCATACTTGTAGCATTTCTCTCTTTCTAGCGCAGGGAAAATATAGTGCTATCTCGCCTTAGTGCGGATTGTCGATTATCTCACTCTTGCATGGAGAAAAGCGGTTTCTATCTCATGTCAAAAGAGTGTGACAAGAATAAATTAGGATTAATGTTAAGTAACTTAAAAAATTCAAGTTGTGAAATATCATCAATAACTGTAAAAAGAATTCAGGTTAGTAGGTTCTCACGCATTTCTTTGAAAGTAAAAGTAGACAAAATCATTCTCGGTAAATTGTCTAACTAAACAGAAGTGGTATGCACAGTGTACCAAAATATGGTTAACTTAGCTAAAAGATAAATTCAGATTATTGATATAATAATTGCAAAAAGAAAACGTGATAGCTATCATATGGTTACATTGCTTTTAATTAGTGTACCCTATAATATAATTTGCCGAATAAATTATGTATGAAAATGATGTTTATTTTTTGCACTATCCCGTTATCCCCACTATTAATGACCCACTAGTGGGGCTAGCTCAACATTCAGTACAGTTGTTATTAGGTAATTTATTGGTAAGAATCCCAAAGGATGGGTATTTTCAATAATACTATTGCAAAATTTAATAGAACAGTACTTGGAATAAGCACTCTAAATTGTAAAAATCCAAATAAAATTCTATTCGAGACAAGAACGCTGGCTGGTTCCTTGCGCAAAGGATTTCTATAGCAATCCAGCGTGGGAATGCAGCCAGCGTTCTTGGCTCCATACCACATGTAGATTGTTTAAATTTAGTTTAGATGTAAATACTCTTTTTTAGTTCTATTAGTGTTAATATTGTTTCTTACTATTTTAATAAATAATCACAAATTCTATGAATGAATATAAACGAAAACCCAATTCAACTGACTCATATATACAAATATTATAGAATGTTTAACTTAATTCGCATCCATTTAAAGTCTATATTAGCGGATTTCATTTTATACTTTACCCTTCAGTAAGTTTGAACTACATCTAAAGAAGATCAGAGACAGAATCGTGTATGCCTTTACAATATTTATGCAAATGTGAGTTTTATTTATTCAAATTTAAGGTGTACTATCGTTTGAAATATCTGTAGAATACGAGTCTACTAAATGGCTTCATTGATAAAATGCTAATGGATAGTGACCACGTTTTGTAATGTTGAACGTCTGGGTTTTTTAGCAGACGTTTAGAGGATTTAGAAACAGATTGAAGATTTTAGCGATAGCATTAAAAGGATATCTCGTTTGTGGTAGTTTGGTACTGACTGGGATTAGTGTCAAAGGTCAATAAAATCAATACAGCCTATCTAGAAATTATTTAAAATTGAATTGTTGGTAAATAAGTACCTAACCGTTCGTAAAACCGGTTTCGTGAGATTTATATATACATTAAAGATTATGTAGTAGGACTCGTTTGCTGTCTGTCTGTTATATGATACTGTCTGTAATAAAAATATTTTAGTGTAAGTATTTAATATTTACAAGTATCTTCTCTACAATATATAAAAATTAACCACGCTCCCAGACACGCGCCCGAAATATTTGAATTTTATTTAGGCGGCGGTAAACCCCACCAGGCTAAGGTTTTCACAACAAGCCACAAGTTTTCCTTATCAATCGCAATTAGTATTCAATATGTAACGTTAGCAGTTTTCCTGTTATCATTATTATTTACCACGCAGATGCTTATCCGTCTGTAGCTGTTTCGATTTAATTTATGAAGGAACCTTTTGTCTGACGTCACGGAGTAAAATTACTTGAGAATTCGATCGACGCAAATCTGTTCTCTCATTAAAAAAGTGGTTTATTTCCAGTCATGATTTTACTTAAAGGCTAATGAGAATCATTTGTAGCCTGTATATAACTACAATGTATATACTCAATGGAAGTGGGCCGGCCATCTCGCACGCATCACGGACAACAGGTGGAGCGAGAGAGTCATCCACTGGTACCCGCGTGACAGCGCCAGGACGAGAGGGCGGCAGAAGAAGAGGTGGCGCGACGATATCACCCAGGCTGCAGGCGTGGCCTGGCCACAGCTAGCGAGAGACCGCACTAACTGGAAAGCAATAGAGGAGGCCTATACCCATACTTGGGTGCCCTTATAATATCACCAAAAATGTAAATACAGTAGTTACATAATATTATAATTAAAACTAAGTTAAAATTGTTTACAACTAATTTAAATATTGAAGGGAATAAAGGCTATTTTATTTTTATTTATTTTATTTATATAACTACATTTTTGCAATATTTATACAACGACAAATGATATCAATTCAAAAACTACATGAGCGCCCCCTGCTGAGTTAACTCTAAGATGTCATTTATAAAACTACATGAGCGCCCCCTGCTGAGTTAACTCTAAGATGTCATTTATAAAACTACATGAGCGCCCCCTGCTGAGTTAACTCTAAGATGTCATTTATAAAACTACATGAGCGCCCCCTGCTGAGTTAACTCTAAGATGTCATTTATAAAACTACATGAGCGCCCCCTGCTGAGTTAACTCTAAGATGTCATTTATAAAACTACATGAGCGCCCCCTGCTGAGTTAACTCTAAGATGTCATTTATAAAACTACATGAGCGCCCCCTGCTGAGTTAACTCTAAGATGTCATTTATAAAACTACATGAGCGCCCCCTGCTGAGTTAACTCTAAGATGTCATTTATAAAACTACATGAGCGCCCCCTGCTGAGTTAACTCTAAGATTACATTTATACTGCGCTCAAGTAATCAATTTGTATTTAATTTTGAACAAAATCTATGTAAAACTTTGCTTTTTTAAGCTAGCAAAGCTCTGCAATCTTCTGTACATTGTAAGTAAACTCTGATTAAAATGATATTAAAAGCTATTGTCGTCTTACCTTGCAGTAGCTTGACCTCCAGGCCAGTAGAAAGCCCAGAACGGGTCTTTAAACGGTGACTCCTCTTCAGAAGCCTTCCACAGCGGACACGTGTCATCTATCACCCTCAGAGCCAGTTCTGGAGTCAGGTGCCTTCGGGACACCACCGTGTGTCTGATGATCCGGGATGCCAGGTCTTTTAGCATTCTATCTAGAAAAGAAGAAAGTTTGTTGATGATGCATTTCTTTCAAGAAAAAGTATTGTTATCTATTAATTTTTTTAACGCTTTTATAGTTAAGAAATAAACGCAACATTAAAAAGAAACTAATTATGAAATGAGCCAAGGTCCAAATTGATGAATACAACTGGAGTAGGAAGAGGATGTCCATGATATTCAACAAAGAGATGAACAAATTGTCTTTTTTTACAAAAATTTACTATGTTGCATAATTTAATAATTTAGAATGAAAACTGAATTGCAAGCGATGTAAACAATAAACACGCAGTTGATAACAGACAGGACAGGATGATTAACGACAGGGCTTCCCCTTTCTTAACCAGCCCAGCCTACACTACATGATTGTAAAGGAAGTGGGAATGCCCCTCAATGACAAATTGGCGCACCTTACTTACTATGAAGAAGTAACATATAGTGATAAGATTTTAAAGATTTTCTAAGTGCCCCTTTTTGTAGTAGTTAGAAGTAGTATGTTTAGTTTTCCTTCACTTGTTTTTATATATTTTATTATTGTAAATAAAGTTCTATTTATTAACATATAGTTACATATCGTAAGTTCTTTGTATTAAAAATACTTAGGGTTCTCACATAACAAGTTAAATTTACTTGATATTCCTTAGTGAACAAATAAATTAAATGAAAAAATATTGATCTCTTAGTAGAACTACGTGCTATCGATTTGCGAAATAAACATAGACTACTTATAGTTTCTTTTTACAATTCAAGTAGGGTTACGCCTAACACAATTAATGGCTAGGTACGCCATGCAAGAATTAGAAGGCTTTCTTTTTTATGCTACAGATACTGAACCTAAAGTTGTAATATCTATCTGCCAGGTAAAGTTAGGTTCTGCCTTCTAATCTGGGGGTTGCGGGTTCGATTCCCGCGTGACACAAGTATTTATGCATTTTAAAATATATAGTTACTTGTGTTGAGTCTGGTCGTTTGTATGTATAATAAGTATGTATTTACAAAAGAAAAGTATATAAGTATTATATCCGTTATCTAGTACCCACGACACAAGCGTTTGCTTAGTGTGGGGCTAGATGGCGCTGTGTGCAACGTCCTGAAATATTTATTTATTTATTTATTTATTTAAAGTATACATTGTATCTGATTTAAAAGCCTACCGCCTTACAAACGTAACAGGTTATACCAAAGGTATTGCTAGTTATCCTTAGCAACAACCATGCCTAGATAAAAGATAAACCAAGGTACCTGCAACCAGTCAAGTTCTACATATATAAACCGGTCTCAAGGTATTTATTATTACCATAGATGCAAGGAAAGCCCAAGCTGCATGCGTCAGTAGAGGTATTTGAGGTCAGCTGCTTTGTGGTAGGAATGTATACTTATTGCAAGCTAGTAATAGTAGCAAGCCGATAATTAGCTTCTAATTATGATAAAGTAATACCTACGTAGTAATACTTGTTTATTGTAATTGATTTAGATTAAAGCGATTCAAATGTATGTAGGTAGTTGTAAAATTAATCGTTTGGAGTTTGGACATTGATATTATCAAGTGAATGTTTCTATTATTGCAAAATATTGAATCATATCTGAAGAATGTTTGGTACATTAAGTGCTTAGATAATAAAATCCTGTTGACATTATCAAAGGATGAATAATATTTACCTATCTAGGAACAAATGGTCTACTCTATCATATCGATTGAATTGCCTCTTTTTCCTACATATTATGTACTGTGCAAGATGACTCCTAAGAAAAGTCCCGCATTGTGCTCCGGAAACGGTAACCACATACACAGTACAGAATGTAAAAGAGGTATTGATAAAAAATAACTCACAAAAATAACTGTGCAATATTTACAAAACTTTAATATTTAAATTAAAAATCAACAAGGATATAGATACACGTGCATTTATAATACTAATAAACTGGCTCTGACACAAGGATCTTAACAAAAACAAAAGAAAGTTTTCCAAATCGATTAGAATTTACAATCTCACAAGTTGACCCACCTCAAGGACGTCTCCTTGGACCGGAATGATTCATGTATACCTAACCTACTGCAAAACAAACCTAGTACATACACTACCTACGATAACATCTAATATTTGTATGAATCACATGAGCATTATCAGAGAAAGGAATTTCTTCAGATAACGCTACCTGTTTCATAAGTACCTATGTTTCGGGGAATTGCGGATTTTCTGAGATAAGAATCGAAAAAGATACCTTTAATCTTAATAGGGGAAATTCGGTTGATAGCTTCTTGGAAGGCTGGAAAGACCAGATATGGTAAAAATGTACATTGTTTATAAATTTGTCACGAGAAATTAGGGTGCATGCGTTATCTTTATTAAAAAATTTAAAAAAAATACGAAAATCTACATAAAATGGCCTAAAAGAATGCTAAAACTGTAAAAATCCTTCCTTTCCATTGAACACGCGGATTTCTCACTTTTTCTAGTAAATTCTCTTCATATCCTCCATAATCCTTTGTAACGTAAGTATAACTACACGGAATCCAAGCCTACTTGTTACACTGCAAGGGTTTCTTCCACTGAGCCCCGTGATTGCAGCCAATACGCACTACTCATATACAACGATCAAGAACAGAGTTACTGAGAAATAACCAACAAATCATTATTTTCAGCCTCATTCCGGAAAAGTAGCTACGACCTTCAGGAAAAGAACTCTCCCGATTTTTATTTTATTTTTGATAGGATCACGCTTGTCTGCATCTCACCTGTTAATGCTTACTTAATTGGCAAAAAAAATCTTTTTTTTACTTACAATTACACCCAGTAGTGGCCAGTTATAACTCTAATAAGAAAGTGACACAGTGACAGCGAGATCAACACTTATGTCGAACGAACGCAATATTAAAAAAGTTTTGTGAAAGTTTTAAACATTATTTTCTTACAAAGTTGCACCTAATTACCCATAGCCCTGAAAAACTACGTATATTTACAATCTACGTCACTGTGAGGTGATTGTTCAATAGAGGGGGCAAGGCACGACGTAGACAGACAACATTCTTGGGTGATAATTAAGAAAACTCTTGCTCAAAATTAGCTCTTATTTTGAATATGATAACGGTCATAATTGAGAGGTAAATTCGTATCACGTCAATGGGACAACAAACGTAGATGACATAGATTTGTTTTGGAGCCACTCCCACTGATAAAGGTTGATAGATTGCATTTGTAACTGCGCCGTTAGTGGACCGGTAGGAATATTTGGATCTTTCAGGAATATTCCTGTTTGAACACAGATTGGTTTTGATGAAGTTGTAGGTGCAGCGCATTTATTTTTAAATAGCAGATACGTCTCTAGCGTTTGACCACAGTCCAAAAGGTACACAAGACTCACAAATCTAAACGCCCAAATGCAACATTGCCTTGTTCCTATATATATATATTTGCATCTCTAGCAACACCCGTTCCTTTAGGATCTCTCGGTCAAATGCCCAGGGACATCTGGCACTCAACTGAACCGCATTTTAAGGTAAAACTGTCACTTCATACAAAATATAGAGATCTTTCACGAGTTACGAACTGCACGTCGAAGAAATATTTCTAAACATCGTCGATAGTGACAATCATCTGATTCAACTATTCATGATTAGATCTTGAATGGCACGATCATGATCGTGACTCATTCACCAGCTGTCTGATGACCTCGGTCGGTTCATTGACATATGCATGCCTACAATCGTGTATTAATAGATATAATACTCATCTTATAATATGTTATAATAATAAGTTTTAATCTTAGCAACGCCCTAATTCCCCTCTGAACAGGGTAAATGTAAATAGAATAGGTACATTTAAGTATGCTAATAAAGAAATTGAATTGAAATTGTTACAACTAGACGTAGAAGCAGGTACACATATGTATGTACATATCTAAGTATCAGTGTAAAGTTTTACACATTTTTTCCAAGCCCTGGGTTACATCAACGTTTGAATCAAATTAGTTATTGATTTCTCCTTTTCTTTCTATCATTTGCTAGTATACTAATCCACCATTTGATAAACTTGGCGTATTATCTAGTTTTCCTATTTTTGCTTCCGGTAGGTATAAAAACTAGGGTAAATTGGGTTTTTTCACGTGGCCCGCCACGACCACTGGTGAATCATAGTTAGATTTTATTTTTTTAAAATATATCACCCAGTTTATCCTCAAACATAAAATCCTAGCTTAGTAACAGCCTTGTTAGCGACCTCGTAAGCACCTAGAATTTGGTTTTCAAGTAAGCACTACAAGTTATGTTAATTTCCTCCTCCCAAGAAATCTGTAGGTTACATACAACTGACGTAAATTAAGTGGTTTATTTTTGTGCAAGTTTTCCTAACGGAAAATAATACGAACACAATCACATGCGAGTTATTTAAAAACAAATAATATTACGCTCTAAATGTTTGATATTCCTTGAATGTGTTCCAGATTTCATATTTCTTACCAATGATTCTATGAAAAAGTTCAAAACGGCCAATTACAACCACACAGTTATGTTCATGAATAAATGATCCAAATTGCCTGTCCTAGTTAAAGTTTTTAGGACAGATGGTAGGCTACCGTTACCAATAAGTACGGATTATTGATCTTATTCAATGTTCCACAATCCAAAATTCTCATAGATTTATTAAGTGAAAAAACACATAGCTTTAAAAAAAAAATGCAATACAAAATTCTTACAGGTAGATTCAAATGAATCAAAGCAAAATTATAATGGTGAGATGATGTGCCTACATAAGGAGAAGGTAACGATCCTTACCAATGATACACACGAAGCAAGGAGGAGGATAAATAAATAAGTAAATAAAAGTATCGAGTTACAAATACGTAGAATACCAGAAGGCGTATATGTACCTATGTACTTTGCACAGTGGGCAGATACTTCCATTCTGTAACTCTACCCCTTGTAGATAGTATCACACTGTACTAGGCCGTGACATCGCAGTTGCAATGCCAGATAAACTCTCGTGAATTCCCAAATCTCACAACGTGATAACAATGTTGTTGTTGTTATTGGATGTTTATTTACTTAATTCTTGCAATTGTCTTATCATGTTTGTGTACTTTTAAGCAGTAGGTAATGTTTTAAATGTAATTTTGTTGTAAGGAAACTAAACTTGTATATACATTCATTATAGGTTAAGATACATTTGAATAAGTAGCATAATTATATTTTGTCTCCTTTACGAAAGAAATAAGATTCTGACTGGATGAAACTAAGTATATAGATAGGTCTTGGGAAAGCAAAGTCTATTACGAAATCGTTTTCCCAATTTACGGTTATATTTCAATGAAGCATTACTACATAATGTTTGTACACTCGTTCAAATAGGCTAAAAGAATATATGTATACAAGTATAAAGTCGGTATGCTGATAATGATTAATAACATTTTATTCCCAAGCGTCAAATACAGCGTCATATTGCTCATCGCACGTCAAAACATTTTAATCACTGAACAGATAAAAGAGGATCAGATGACAAATAGGTACGCAAAATTCGGTAGGCGTACAGACAAACAGACACACGGTGCAAGCTCGCGACATCGGCGGATCCGCGACAACAAATACCCAATAAACCCAGTTGATAACAGTTATTTTATTACAATTACGTACTAATCACTATCATTCACTGTTATTTATTCTGCTGTATTAGTTTGATAGCTCGTGTACTCGGAACTTGTTTGTTTACGCTCGTGCTGCGGTCAATGTTATCTTGGGGTTTTTGAAGTTGTTGGACCAAATGTGAGATTATATTATTAAATGATATTGGACACGTTTAGAACGGTTTTTACTTATGATTATATTTTTGATTGTTGCATTATTTATGAACAAATAAAAAATATTTTAAACGAAAATCAAAGCAGTAACAAAACAAAAAAAGAGAGAAAAAATGCAACTGTTCGATCTTTTTTTATGAGTTAGTAAATATATAAAAAGTTAGTCAGTATAATTTTCCCCCTTGTCCTAAAGTTATTTCCTGTAATATTGCTAATCCCATCGCAACCTTTTGATAGTTTTCATAGAATCTTATCAAAACGATTTTGATAATACAGTGTAAATGCTAAATATATAATTATCTGCTAATTTTTACTCATTCGTGATTATGTAAAATTTCACATATGTATCATCGTGATACAACTAATTATTCACCTTTGGATTAATGGCTGGGAGGGCAACGGTGTGATATAATTACGCAGATTATGTTCGGTGATGCAACAACTTATGTTCTTGAGTTTAGTATTTTGCAACTTAAAATATTAAGTATAAAAATCTAAACTAAAAAGTATAGATGCTACAGGGATAGAAACCAGTTGATAGAGGCTATAGAGACAGAGAAGAACCACTGCCTTTTGTATATGAAGAAATTCTCTGGTCTGGAACCAACTTCGTCTACATTTACTTGATCCTCAGTATTTCTCAACTAATTTGCTCTTACTGTATTAAGTTGATTTCAAGTTATTACCATTACTTAGTTGCCCTGTTAGTATACTTAGTTCTTTATTTATTTGTTTCACAACTAACAAAGTAAGATAAAAACAAAGAATTGATTAACTGATTATTAATTGATTCCAAATTTCAGACAAGTATTAATTAAACGATATATACGCCATCATCAAAAGTACTAACACAACACTAATCCGTACCCATAGCGCAGCCTATAAAAAATGTTTTTACAAACTCATCACGTAACATAACTCTCCAACAAAACTTACGCAAGCATTTCTCTGTCAATGAAAACAAAACAAAACATCTTGAAAAGCCAACGTGCAAATCTAGGCCAGTGGAATACATACGTTGGCCAAAGCACGTGTATAGTTTAGAATACAAAAGCATAGTCGTGGTAAATAACAACTATACAAGGTGTAACAGAAGGGTGTTACAATATTAAAGAGTATACATATATATCATGTAAGGAGTCATATACCAAAATATGAAAAATTAAATCGCATATATTTTTTACCATACAAAAATTAGATAATATTTTTCACTTGATTTCGTGGCAGCCCTAGCGAGTGATCACTGACCGAACGAAACCGAAATAAGCACACATTCTTTCATCCCGTTCTAGCATTAGTTTTAACGCAACGTATTTTCTCTCTCTCGCGCTCTCAGAGAGACACCGCCGCGCCGTGTCATTTGATAGCGTCAAAAGTCAATGAACGCTCAAAATGATAAGATGTAGGGTTGCAAGTCTTAAAGTTTTAATGAAAGTTCAACTTATGATTACTCGAAATCTATGACACTTAGAATTCTGAAACCTAGTGGGCTGTATTCTTTATATACATAGGTATGTATAGTATAAGTATTGTCACACCCTTCTGTTACACCTTGTATAATACAGCTAAGGAGGGACGTACATAGAAAAGATTCTAAAAGAAATTTGGGTATAGATACGAGGTAAGAATTGTAACCAGAACACGTTCTAACAAATTTATTGAACTTTTATGCGCTTATCTGTATATGTATAACAGCTAAACAGATCGTCGTGATTTTTGGAAAATTGGTAGTATAAGGTTCTGGGAGTAACTTATGTAGGCTACTAATTATTCTGAAGTGCGAGTGAAGCCACGGGCCTTTAAGTTAGTAAATATATCCTTACAATACTGCTGAGCTAGGAATGTTTGCCAAATACCCAAGACCATTCTTTTTTGCCAATTTCGAAGATATTAGGAACATGTGGCATTAACTTGGAAATCGTTGTTAACTTATTAGCACAGTTATGGTGTTGTTGTCACGTTTCAATTCATGGTAGGTCCATTTCACTATGTGTTTCCTACATAAATGTGGATAAAATCCGTTGAAATGTGGAACCCAGAATAATTGTTTATAGAATGTCAGCTAATGATTTTTAACGTACCTAATCATTATAGCTACATATCACATGTTAAATTCTGAACAACTATGAAATTTATAACTTTTTTCGAGGCTACAGTAATCTGGGCAAATGAAAAAATACATTTTAATAATAATAACATTTCTCGTTGGCTAATATAGAAAGTGATAACTAATGCTGGTTATACATATTATGTAGGTGGATGTTATTTTAATCCCACTGGTGGTAGCATGAATTTGGCGCCAAATGTTTTTTTTTTATTACTAAAATAATAGTAACAATAGTAAACTAAAATAAGTAACAGTAAAATAAACCCTAATATATCGCCAAAATTTAGAGCAGAACTTATCATATGCAAAAGAAACAAGCTAGCAGTTCTCTTGACGGTAAGTATATACTGCAATTTTATGTAACCTAACTATCTTCCGGACATTTTTGCTGCATTGTTTGTTTTTAAAGGAAAATATTCCGAACATAAAACATCAAAGCAAACTACACAAGTATTATACAGTACTCATAAATGTGATTTATTGTCACAAAACACTACTATCAATGCTATCAACACGTATTTGCTATCAAGTATCGACCGGCGCTGATATTGCGTGCTATTTTTTTATGGCGCCGCCTTCCGATGCATTGATAGCAGTAATCAGTCACAGTCACAATTATTCTGATGTGTCTGACTACATCACCTGTAGAGAAGTCTAGTCGTATCTAATAGAGCAATATGTTCTTATATGTTAATCCGGAATTAAAACAAATTATAATTCCAATTGGCAAAGCTATTTCGGCATGAAGCAGGAAAAGCCCCAGAAAAAAGTCACAAAAAAAGAACAAAAGGCAGAGAATGTCGCTTGTCCACTCAACCAAACTCGATTGTTTTAACTACGAATGTATATTTATAATCATCTTACATTTCTCTGTAGGGTAAGTTGACATAGTTACAGCTTAAATGAGTCAGCGTATGTTTGCAAACAAGATTATAAGTTAGGTTTGCTGCTTTAAATCTTTACGAAATAATTAAATAGCGGCTGTTCGCCTGATGCAATAGTTTGTTTGTGTGGTGTTGTTGAAAGATAACATGCGGACACGGTGTGGAGACTGTAGCAAAAATTGTTAAAGTAGCCAAATTCACAACTCACTCGGTGAAAAGGGTCTCAAGATAATTAATACAGAAGGGCCTAATAGTAAGAATCTGCTACAATATGTTCTCTGATGACCTGCCGCTACCTTGATTGTTTTGTTCCAAACTCGAACAAAAGGTTCATCATTCAGAAGAATCTGTAAGATAATATGATCTCTGATGACCTGTCCTGACCTAACTTGTAACACGGTAATATTCTTGTAATATGTATTCTGTGCTTGTAATCCTGTTTTCTGTGACCTTTACTAACAATATACATTTAGGATGTATTCTCCACAACCCGAGTCTATCAAGAATGGAATAAGTTTTGCATAATTTTGTTGTTGGATCTGTGCAATATTTTTTGAAAGATAAACATAATTTAAACGCAGTTTCACAATTAAATAGTAAATTTACTGCATACCTCTAAACTCTATCTTGGCAAGGATATATCAAGGCTTCTAGAATATCAACTAAACATCCTTTGTCCACGTGGAGAGAGCGCATAGGTCAGATGAACGTGAAAGAATGCCTTGGCCTGGTTAGCTAATACGTGGCCGAAATCATATGGAGACTACGTGATGACTCACATGTGCATCTTTCCATAAATGAATTCAAATATATTAGAAAAAAGAATTATGTTTATTAAACATATAGCATCGTTTTCATCCATGAAGCAAGTTTTAATAAATATACCAAAGCAAAACCGCTTCTAAAGTAGACCAATTAAATTAAATAAACCTTTGCATTTTTAAAAGACATTGAAATTATTAACATTGATTGGGTTTATTTTATTAGACCCACCAGTGGTAATAATAAATTGATTACACGGGTCAAACTGTAAGCAGCCTGTAGTATTATGCTAACCCATAGACCCTGTGATATACCGTTTATCTTAGCAAATTCAAATAAGACAAAACAAACAAGAATCTTTGTATATGCGTCAAGAGAAACTACAACGACGATGTTAGAATTTATTGTTTGTTTACGCTATTCTATTTTTATATCTTAACCACTTCGTACAACAAATGAAGTAAATAAAAATATATGACGATATTTTAGGCAAACTTTAGAACGCTCTATCAGAGATGTCTTCATCAATTCAGGAATCTCTAGAGCAAATATGAACTTTCTAGGTAAGCGTGTAACCCATTTTGACCAGCAGTAATGCTTAACATCAGAGAAAGAGAGAAATAAGCATAGTTTAATTAAACTACTATATATAATTATATTATTGTTACAAACACACAAGATGTTACGGAAATAAGATGCTAAAATTACATATGTTCGCCGAAGGTGGTAAAAGCGTAGGTGGCACAGCAGGTTACACAGCTTCTGCCGCGTGTGCGCGTGGCAATTATAATGATTTGTAATCATTGAGCAAACAACCGGTTCCTTCACAAGTTTGTGTTATAAACTACATACATATTATTACACCTTAGAAAACAGTGTATCTATGTTAATAGCAGACACATCAAAGTTGCAGTAGTGTAGTTGTAGGAGCCTCTTTTTTGGTTAAGTTATACTAGTGTCAATTCATTAGTTAAATAAATGTACATTTGTTTTACTAATCCGGTCGGCAAAGCTTTGGAACACTTTACCAGAAGCTGTGTTTCCTGCGAACTACAATCCAGGGGTCTTCAAATCTAGAGTTAATAGGTATCTTCTAGGTAAACGTGTTACACCCTAGGCTGCAGCAATGCTTAACATCAGGCAGGCTGTAGTCAAACGTAAATCTATCCCACGTAAAAAAAACTAATGATCGTGTTTTGATGTAAATGCACTAAAACCTTTCCAGTCTTATCAGTCATTCCTAAATGCGTTGTTATAGGACGAACCTAAATTGTCAAAATATGATTTATCACAAAAAAAACATACAAATATTTGGTTCATGCTTACTCATGTTGCTCAGATATTGCATTATACGACTTGATAAAATCAATATACAGCTATAAGAAGCATTTTGTAAAAACTTTGATAAATATAGAATCTGATGCAATCCTCCTTAGGTGGTCTTTTTGAAACTTTTGTAACGCCCTTTGCCCACTAACTGCCACATTTCGAAGCTTATCAAATTCAAATAGTTTAATTCCATTCTTTAAATATGCTTCAGCAGCTGCGTTCAAGAATCATTTCTATTTCAGTACATGCATGCTCTATCAACGACTAAAGTTGGTATCGTAAGTGTGGGTGTCACTTCAGATCTCCCCATAGATCTCCCTAGCCATTGTCTCTTGCTACGCCCCAATACCTCGGGGTACATGTATTTTTTTTTGGAAAATTGTATGTGTGCTAGCATAAATAAATAGATAACAGCCGAAGACTCCCCAATTTATAAGTATATTTTCTAAAAGCGCTTGTGATACCTACTTAATTTATCATCTGAACTTGTTATTGATTCACTGCTGGATGTTAACCCTAGCCAGTTCCCGTAGGTAGCACAGAATATCGACCCTGTACCTTTCTCGTCTAAAGAGGATATAATGGATCGATAGTAATTGGCAGAACGGAATCAGCACTCTCTGTTATCAGCCGCTATCAGAGAACGTGTCCGTCTGAACCAACTGATAAACGCCGGAATATGATACCTTATCAGTAAGTACAGGTACTTTTAGTAGGTTCTTGACATACTTCTGAAAAACTAGCAATCCGGTATTTTATATCGATGATGAGACCGATAGGTGCTTTAAAAATATGCATATGATTCACCGAAATAATGAGGAATGTTCTTATTATAGAACTTGTTTGTTTCTAAATACTAAGGTATTTATTGTTTTCCTTAAAGATGAGTATTGTTGCATTTGTTTCAGATGTATGTAATTAATAACATATTCACCAATTTTACCATACTGAAATCAGGCTTAACTAGGATTGAGATAAAAATAGGCTGAGGATGATGACAAAGTGACAAGTAACTTGCACAAAAACACTTCCCATTGATTATGTAGGAGTCACGACCCTCACTGATGAGGAAGACAATTCAAGGAGAAGGAATGATATTGAAGATTTTGAAGACTTCAATACCTATTACTTTGCAAATATTTGTTATTTCAGTCACAGTTTCAGACGCGTTTTTGCGAGAGAACGTAGTAAAAGTATTTATTTAGTCCGTTTACTCAGACAGGTGGATGCCGTAGATAATTTACTATTGACTTTGTCGTGGAAGTAAGATAACGGTTCTGACCGCACTACGCTAGATGCTATAACCTGTTTTTGATAATAATAGCATTATGATACACAATGCGTCTCAAATTTTATCGAATATTTTAACGTGTTTTTTTGTGAAAGATAGGGGCACGCTAAAATTCACAAAGTAAGGTATAAAAGACCCAACTTTGTGCTTTTTTTCTATCGAGGAAATTAAAAGTCAACGTGTTTCGGAAACAGTAGTATGATTTACATATGATCAAGATTAAAAACAAAAAAAAAATGTTCTTGTAACGTTAAGACTTTTGACTAAAAAAAAAAATATGGTAGCCCGTTTTCTGACCTCAAAGGTTCTTAAATAATTCACCTACAATGGGATATTAAACTTTACCAAGTACTAAATCTACTATTTTGTAATAAAAGACCAGGTAATAAAGTCGCGGCGTCAAGTAAGTATTAGACCCCGCTAAAACTAGTTCATAATTTTGCCTGTAAAATAAAACCCACAGTTTTAGTGGAAATCGTGCTCTACTTCGATCAGATTGGAGAATATTTATTGGTGGCAGACATAAACTAAACTACCTACTTATGGGAAAGACTGGTTTTTCTCAGAATCGAAATAAATGTTATTTTCCGTCGAAAGCATTGTTTTAGTCGATCTGAGTCTATTTTCACGGATTGAAATGAAGCTTTTACTATGAATTCCATTTAGTACTACAAATTTGACTATACATTCATAAAAGAAAAGGTAAAATGTTTCGATAATACAACATCGATTCCTGGTACTAAATAATGTATGTGGTATTATGTATATTTATCAAAGCTAAAAGGTATGGAGGACTATGCAACTGGTTGCCAAATGCTACCAACAACAAGACAGCTAATGTCCCTCTTGTACATATAGGTATTTATAGATTAAGTTCTTTTGTTATGTTTCTTTATTTATATTTGGTGTGCAATAAAGGGTTATTAAATTTGAATTGGACTCTCTTGTTGTTGATACAGTTTCCTATTCAATGTCTGTTTGCTAAGCGTGTGGACGAAATTTAAGCAATGTAAATTATACCTACGTTGTAAACTAAGAAATTTAGCGTGATTTTTACGCCATAAAACTGCTGCCACGGTAAGCGGTTGCCAGCATAAATATTATCATTCGCAGATGGCACTTGATTAGATTATCTTTTACAAATTGATTTCGCAACTGGCGCGCCAATTGTGAAATATCATTCTACATACGTTTAAAAAATTAAAATGCCTATTAGAATTTATCTAAGCTATTTGTAAAACTGTAGGTTTAATATAGTAGCAACTGTAGGTATAGAGGTAGGTACATTATGAGGTATAATACTTCCGAAATTCATATTTATCATCTCATTTCAAAATAATAATAAGATTTTAATTTTTTTTATTGTAAATGAATGTTTTTTGGCTTTTTTTCTGTATTTTTAAGTATATTTTTTGTGTTTATGTAGGTAATTACTGTTATCGAAGTGTAATAAACCAATTCCATTTGTACGTAATAAAATCATAGTTGACCATACACAAGCCAAATAATTACCTACGCATTCATCCATTGAGCTTAATGTACTCTTTAATCAATATATTTATATCAGACACTTCTGTGCGACAATTCCTAGAAATTTTGTAAATTTTATCCCAAAATAGAGCAAAGTTCTACTGTAAATACTCAAAGCAAAGAAAGCTGTTGATAATGATGATGATAACTCCTTACTTACAGACGTTTTTGAGCACATCCCTAATGACCTTGACCCTCACAGCTGGTGCACTAGTCACCAGCGAGCAGCGAGCACACGCCGCCGCCTGCCGAGCATGCTCGATACAAAGCACGAAGGTCAAAGGTCACGATATCTCGCATCGATAACTATGTAGGTATGTCGATTACAATTCTAACGAATAAGTAATCGATTAATTACAAGTTAGTGGTTTGGGAAAAGTAAGAGAAGAGAAAAAATGCTGCTTGGTGGGAAAGTGACGTAAGCGGGATTTTACAAAAATCGAGACGATGTTAATGTATACTACCTATATGGACGTTTAATTTAAATTTAAATTACGTGTATATTTTAAATTAATACTGTGTGAATAAATAAAATAATATTGTGTATTTTAATGGGTTTGTAAGGAAAATTTCTCTCTCGCTCTCAATAATATTATGATAGGAATTCCCTGATTGATACCATTGTAGTAATTTATGAAAATAACAGCGTTATTTAGCTACTGAATATTGCAAAAATTGATTAAGGAGAACAAATATATATTATTTCAATAATATATTATTCGACCAAAACAAGATAAGTACCTAATATTATAGGAATTGGACTTTCCGAAACAAATAAGTACTTAACTAAACTGCGGAATTCAGATTTATCGCTGAAATGTATTGCTCTCAATTTAATTAAAATTTCGTCGGAAATAATCATTATTATATGGCACTATAATAAACTCACCTACCAGGTTTACCTATGTAGGTATGCAAGTGCTCCTGTAATTGGAGGTATGTTTATTAAATACTTTTACATGTTTGGGAAATCTCTAAATTCTACTATACACAAAAAATATGATGGGGCAACCATCACTTGGAATTCTGGATTTCCTATTTTGAGCTAAGTAAAGGTGTAAGAAAAAAATAAAGACCAATCTGATTAAGATTACATGTGTTGATTGGTTTCCTTATCTCAAATGAAATAATAAAGTATCAGTAAGGTTAGTCAAGTGTTACTCACGCGGTTAAATAATGGTAAACATAAACACATGTTAGTTCAACGGCCCTAGTTTACGTAACTTCTGAGGGCATGACTTGACGTTTTGTATAAGATACTATGATATTAGTATTTTAGTTTAACTATAACATTAAGTCGTTAGCTAAACTGTGATATTAGCTTTATTAGCTCTCTGATTTTTTGAAGCACATTTCTTGTTGCATGTTGTGACTGGGTTGTATAACTAATTGGTGGGATATTATAATATTAGGTGCATGAAATGACTAGGTATTGCTTTAGGAAACATACTAAACTTATTTTTCTGAGAAAATCTTATATATCTCCCTTGAACTGTGCTCGAACGCAACGTCTTTATATTGAAATTCAAATTTCAAATTCATTTATTCTAATTAGCACCGTTCACGATTTACACTAATGATAACATAGAAATAAATTTAAAAATTATAAAACAATGTCTTCATCATGACAGCCTGTATTCACCCACTGTTGAGTATAGGCCTCCTCTCCAACGCTCTCCAGCCTGTCTCATCCATTTCCTACCAACGTGCTTATAAAATGTCATCCGACCATCGGGCTGGTGGTTTGCCTCTGGGTACTGCTTCTTGTATATCACTTAGTGACTGCTCGAGTCCATCTAGAGACTTTCCTACGCGTAAAGTGTCCTGCCCAACCCATCTCTACTACTTGTGTCTACTAACTGTCATACAGTAAAAATATTCACATACCAAATAAGTATTCTAAATGTATATTGTACATAAATCGTTCAAACAAACAATGGAAATTATTCTGATGAAATAAAACAAGCATATTCAATTTACTTTCAGGTTACGTATCCGCAAATTGAATGATAAGGACATTGATAAATGTTCTGCTTTGATCCAGTAATAATAAGATCATAATTAAACAATGATAGCAGGGCGACGACGCTTTAGGTAGGACCGTGAGCACTGTCTTTGTAAAAAAAAACCTAGTGAATTGCACACCAAACCTTGTTTAAATTGAACTGGATTTCAACTTACAATGAAGTAGGACTTGACCCACACATGTTTTAGAATCAAAAACCCCGAGAAGATGTTTTCCAAACCCGGAGGAGATGTGTCTTTGGTTGAATGACTCGCGCGCTCACTACGATGTGGGTGCCCAAAATTTTGCGGAGGAATCACGACCTTCAGTCATGAGGAAATAAGAATCAAAGAGGACTTCTCATTGACATCTATCGCTTACCCGCTTACATTGTTAGGTTCTGCGTTGTAATAGTTATAAACCTAGTAGTATACTTAAAACACATGTGTACTTTATCTAGTACTTACATATTTAGTTTGACCTAGACCCAGCTGGAGGTCTACAGAAGTCATCGTCCTATCCACGCACTGGGTACATAATAAATAAGAAGTACATGCGGTATTACTGGATAGTCAGTAAAGTACATTATTAGCTTAGAATAAGTACATTATTTATCGATAAATACATTACAAAGTAAAGAAGAATATGTATTTCGATCAGTATTGTATGTAGCTAGTCGAATTATTTTAATTTTTAATTAACATTAAGAAACAACAGGAGTTTCCTTATAGTAGGTATTAGTAGGTTTACTTCCTTGGATATCTACTAGTATTTCGTATTCTTATCTTATCTTATATTTTTGCTTGGCACGTTTGCCAGTGAAATGTAAAAATGTATGTAGGTACCTACCAATATAATTTGCTATTGTTTATTACAACATATTATGTCATGAGAAATAAAATATACACGCCAGCATTGATAGAGTCCAAAATAGAAAGTCTCATAAGTCTAAATATCCAGTTTTCCTTAGCTAGGTCAGTTTTGACGTCAATCTCTTCAACCTTCACCCGAATTCAACGGCTGCATTAAAAAAGTTCCGTCCAGTATCCGTAAATGTAAATAAAACCCAAATTACCAAACAGTGGCTGCAGCCAACGGCCCGTTTCCTCCGATCGAGTAAAAACCGAATGGGAATTCCGAACAAGCAAAATATCATTGCATCGGATAACGTAACGTAGCCAGTGTAACCAGTTATCATTAAAGTTCCCCTCAGACGCCTGTTGTACTGTGACTCGCGGGGGGAAGGGAAGCTCTACTAGAGGAGGATTTAATCGGAAACACGTTGAAACTGGCAACGATTCACGTTATTTATACCCACACAGACGTACCTGCTGTATTACACTCCTGTCTGTATACGAAACACTAGCAAAAATCACTCACACCACGCAAAATACAAGTGGATTTCGTGGAAACCCCAAGGGTACTGAGCGGGGCGCCGCACGCACACACACGCTACAACGCGCATGTGTGCCGGCAGCATAAATAGAGGTACATATGTCAGGATCCCGCATTCTTCTACCAAATCTCGAAGCGACAGTACGTCGGTTTTGGAAGCGAAGTTGTGTAATTGTGGTGACATAGCGAGCGATAGCAAGTTCAAGCGCCCAGCCTGTGGATTGCATAATATTGGAAACTTTCAGTGAAGTGCCAGTGTTTTCTGTGACAATTTCCTCAACAAGGGAAGTGAAGAAAAGTATTTGTGACAATATTCACCTCAAGAGTATTAAATTATCCAAGATGTACAACGATTCAGTGATACCGGTGAAAACCGAAACCTTCAGCGGCGTGGCTGCTAAAAGGTAATTATCATTTAAACCTGCCCACGACTATTTTCCAAAAAATCTTAAATTCCCGCTTAGTAACTTTTCCCTGTTAGTAGGTAGATGAACTTGTAGCTGTGGTGTTATTTTATTGCTATTTGTAAATATTTTTTTACTAGAAATCATATACTCAGGTAGATCCTTGTTTTGTTTTTTATATTGTAATTAAAGAACTAAATACAGATTTTAGCTGTTTTTTTCATGTCTGTGTACTTATACCTACCTTGCAAATAATTTTACGAGTAAATTCTTGAAAGAATATCCTATCTTTAATGCTTGAAGATAATTTAGAAAGTTTTTATATATCTAATTCTTCAGACTCATATTTATGACTCATATTTATTTGCAAAACTGAAAAATATATTTATATTTTTCAGTTTTGCAAAGGGCCAGAAACATAATTAAGCTAAAGTTAGTTGAACATAAAACGTTACCATCAATGTTCCGACTAGTATTCTAACAAAATCTCTCCATTGTTACAGTCCACTCAGCCAGTGCATAAAATCTGTGCTGCGGCGAGCGTGCGTGGAAAAGAGGCTGACCATCGGCCTCCTTCCTGCCATCCAGTACCTGTCATCCAACTGTGATGGAGCTCTGTTCTGCCTCACCGCCGAGGCGCCACCTGGCGACAGCGCCACGCATATGCAAGAAGTCCTGCTGCAGGCCTTCTGCGTGGAAAACGGGATCTATGTGATCAAAGTAAGTATTTTGTCTATGTAAAATAAATCATTTATAGAATTTTCATGTACTCAATTTGAGGTCACTGACTTAATTAACATTAATTTAATACAGCGCCATCTGTTATTGAATAGCAATACTAATTAGCTTTCTCCTTTGTTCCCAGGTTGATTCAGAGGAGAAAATGAGCAAGCTCGTCGGCTGCCGAACGTCATCAATCGACTTCAGCTGCGTGTTGGTCCACTATCCCTACACAAACCCATATAGCGACGACAGGAACCTGGATCCTTCATTGTTTTCTGACGCCGAGAAGGACTTGATGGACCACTGCGAATCCAATTGGGGATTCTCCCAGATGCCAGTTATTAAGCTTCCTGAGAAGTGAAAATTTGAACAATATTTTATTGAGGAATAATAAAAAAATATAACCACCTATCGGTCGGTTTTTTGGCCGTCATACGGTAATTAGTGTGCGGCTTTGGCGTGTAACGCCATCTAGTAAGCAGTAGATGAACTTTGCTCGCTTCAGGGCATTGGTTACGGTTCATTTATTGTAAAAAATTGTGATTGAATGTTGTGTAATAAATGTAATAACATATTGTAATATACATGTGAATACGGCAGCAATATTATTGTAAAGTGAATTAGAATGTGTAATTTCTAACATCAAATTGTTACATTGTTCGTTTTGTATATAACATTTTGCATTTGTAAGACTTTTGTAAATGCCGTGTTGCCCTTTTTGGCATCATTTTTATATCATGTTGTTACATTATTGATTATATCTTAAGAGAAAAGGAATAAAATCACAAAAAATACTATGAAATTGTTAATTGTATCGGAGTTACGTCGGGAGAAAATATGATAAGATTTTTAATGTTTTTATTGGTAAGAGAATGGAAATAAAATATTGTCTTTAAAGAACAATTCCGTTTGATTTCTTTTTAAACAGTTAATCTTAGAATGATTAGAAGTTGTATTTACTATAGGTAAGGAAAAAAGATTGCAATAGGTACATAGTTGTTCAATTCCTAAGGAGCACAAACACAAACGAGCAATGCAGTTCTTTAGGAGCTAATTTGGTAAATAAATCTTAGTAGAATTTACAACATAGAAATTGGTAACTGCAGTAACATGTAGTGCTAATTTAACTCCGTACTAAAAACAACACACTACAGAACATATATAAACAATACCACAATTATGTAGTGGACATATGCTTTTAATAATAAAATTCTTAAAGCAGATGCAAAATCAGGCAGATGGTAAAGGTTCAATATTTTGAACTAAAAAATCTGGAACATTGGACACAGCGCCATCTGTGTTGCGAACTGTCGAACTAACATTTAGATGTTTAAAGCTATCTTTTGAGCAAGGATGACCAAAACAGGAACTATTAAGTATATGAGAGAGTAGGCTTATGCTCTGCAGTGGGCTAAAGCAACTATAAGAGTTTCCATGGCTCAACTAGAACAGCAACGAAGTTAGTTTAATAGAAACACAATTTCATTCTAAAATTTATCTACAAACGTAAAAGATATCGGATTTTGGATAGGATTAACAACAACAGAACTGTTAAAATTAACTAAACTGATATTTTAACCAAAGCTGGTTACATAGTAATTGGCGTAGGTACCTACCTACATATATTATAATAGCTTTAACATTACCTCAGAAACCCTGAGGGCGGTTTGAAAACCTTTTAACAATAGAGTTGACCACCCTCACCAGTGAGCTTAAACTATAATATCATTGACCCTCACACAATAAGATTTTTTTTACTTTTGTAAGGACGTTTTACTTGTAACACGTATTTTCACATCACCGTCCATGGCAGTCGTGGCCGAGTGGTTAAGGCGTCTGACTCGAAATCAGATTCCCTCTGGGAGCGTAGGTTCGAATCCTACCGGCTGCGGATCATTTTGCTCCTTTTTACAAAAGTAAAGAACTTGCGCCCTATTATTATTTTTTGTTAGTCATTGAATTTTAGTTTTGATAAGTAAGTACAGAGTAAGATACATATTTTTATAAAGCCTGCGCCGTGAAGAATTAATTTTGTACCAGGAGGGCCTCTTTGCCAATTTTACAGCTTGTATTATGATAGATAAACCAAACCACGGGGAATGTTATTCAAGTCGTCTAAAAGGCCTGATTAATGTCTAATAAAAAACCGAAACAATTATAAAATCCTGCCCAGTCACATTAATCATTTATAGTTGAATAACGTGATATTGCCCAAAACTGGTAGATTAAATAACAAACAATGGTCATTAGTAAAAATGCAAAATCATTTTTTTGCAGTTTTATATTGGCACAATCCGTTAAAAATCTGTAAAAAAAATTGAAATAAAGTTCAAAAAGGAGGTTTCCAGGGGACACCCGGGTTTGAACCGGGGACCTCTCGATCTGCAGTCGAATGCTCTACCACTGAGCTATATCCCCATGTCAGACAGCGTGAAAATATGCCACAGAACACAAAGTGACTATAATGTTATTCAACTCCTCTTTCTCAAAATGCTTAAAACTATCTTAGAAAGGAAATTTACTAGTAACCTATATATTTATTTCAAAACAACAAAAATTAATAGTAACACTTCCAAATAATAATAAAAAATAAACATTATATATACATCATAAAAAAAAAACTAATCTACATTTTCAAAAGGTAGCGTACCCAGAATGCTGGCTGCATTTCCCCGTTGAATAGCTAGACTAATCTAATTTACTAGTACTTCATATTCGTTCAGTTCATAGAAATATTATTTAATTACGATTCAGCTTAGGCCATAGCTATTGCTTACCATCAGGCAAACTATGGTAAAGTGCAAACCTGTATTAGTTTAAGAAAAGCTAACATTAAGAAACCCATAACATGTAGATATTATATCTTACAAATGCTTAACTAGACATAAGCCTGTATCTAGACATGTCACTGATATCTTCAATATGTATTAACTACCTATAATTCGTAAAAAAACAAATCATCATCAGTTCTTAATCAATCAGCAAATCAATCAAAACAAATAAATGAATCTTTATCTTTATCAGCATATACTATTACATATTTTAATACTTTTGCATGACAATAATATGGCAGTTGACATGGTTTTTCGTGGATTTGAACGACTCCTTCAAAATAATGGTTTTATTTAAGTTTTTTTTTTGTCACAGTAGAATATATTATGTATAAGTATGGGAGATAGCTCAAGCGATTAATTATACTAGCTCTTATATTATTGTTATGTTAGACTTATCATTCATCTTAGACTACAGTGGCGCTTAACATCAGGCAAGCTAACATAAAAGTAGTCAAACGTAAGCCTATTCTGGGTAAAAAAATATGTTTTTTTATGAAAATCTCAACTGTTTTGTCCTTACGGATTATCGTACTATACTTATACCTAGTGTTTGTTATTGTACTAGTGAAGTTTTCTACCAGCCTTTGTAACCAATACAAATAAAAGAGATTTGATTGTGAAATCAATGGTTGATAAATAAAATATAAAAACAAGGGAAGAAAAACTAAACATACTACTCCTAACTACTACAAAAAAGGGGCACTTAGAAAATCTTTAGAAAAGCCTAAAGATAGTCTAAGTGCTCCAGCCCACGACCAGAGGGCCGCGTGCCCAGCAAACTGGCCGCATTACCACGCTGGATGGCAATGCTGATACGTTGGCCAGAAAAAGGCCAGCATTTTGGTTATGCGTCGCGTCAACCAAATGGTAATTTTACATTCAACACATTTAATTTTGTATAAAAATCTGCTACCAAATGTACTCTACAATTTCGTTCCCCCTCCCATCGCCTCCGTGGCGCAATTGGCTAGCGCGTTCGGCTGTTAACCGAAAGGTTGGTGGTTCGAGCCCACCCGGGGGCGATTATTTTTGCCCATATGTGTAGAGTACAGTTAGGTCAGTTAGGCATTAAGGTCACAGCTCACTTAAACGACTCTGCTCCCACCCGGCAAAAAGAATATTATTCAAATATAGTCTTTAAATATTGCTCTTTAGATATATTTTACATTGGCATCATGAATTAGCAGACAGCCCGGTGTCAGCGAGCTTACCGCCGTCAGACTGCTCGGTAGTTGATGCCTCGCTGGCCGCACGATGTAGGCGAGCGGTCGGCGCGGTGTCCGCGCGGAGTCAGCGCGGCGTCAGCGCGGAGTCCGCGTGCGATGCGCGCGACGCGGTGCAAGCTGTCGCCGCGTGGACTGCTGGGTGCCTGCTAGCTGTCGCCGCGCGGACATCGAGCAGTTACGGCAGTGTTGGGTGGGAGCGGTGTTGGAGCAGAGTCGTTTAACTGTGCTATGACCTTTACTCTACTAGGTCATCTGAAGCAGCATTGGTTTAAAAAAACACTATTTTCTATCTTATTATCTCCACAAGAGTATGTCATTCATCGCACTCTACTATTAAAAATTTTAATACACATTTGCCATTTGCAACATTACCTATTTTTATTTAGTTTAAACCTTTAATATAGCTGTCTGTTAACATGGATTGAGCTGTATAATAATCAGGCGTTTGAAGACTTTTGATTGCTAGGGCAATCAAAAGTCTACATAGTCTGCCTGCATCAAGCAGGCTATAGTCAAACGTAAGCCTATTTAGTGTAAAAAAAAACGAGTACGACGGATGAGGGTTATGCCCTGCAGTGGGTTAATCTAACTGATGATGATGAATAGTTTGAACCTGACTAAAAATTATATTATACCAACCATTTTTTGTGCCTGTGTGTTTATATTATTCTGTGACCATGTGAGATCTTTGGCGCGATTTGAAAACTTCACAAAATCAGCAGCGTTTGTTACAATCTGGAAGTGATCTTAAATATTTACCTCTCCGTCATCTCCCGTATGGTCTAGTGGCTAGGATACCTGGCTTTCACCCAGGAGGCTCGGGTTCGATTCCCGGTACGGGAAACTTTTTGCCAATGTTGTCTGTATTTTAATATTTCTTATTTATTTCTATTATAATTCTTGTTTAATTAAGTAAACTATAATATTATATACAAGAATAAAATATAAAAACAAGTGAAGGAAAACTAAACATACTACTTCTAACTACTACAAAAAGGGGCACTTAGAAAATCTTTAGAAAAGCCTAAAGATAATCTAAGTGCTCCAGCCCACTACCAGAGGGCAGCGTGCCCAGCATGCTGAAATAATAAATATAATAAATAATAATTTTAATACCTAACAGTGTAAAATAATTTCAACATGTACATGCATAGCATACATAGCGGTCAGTGCTTTGCCGTAGTCCGATAATAAAACCACACAAATGAGTTAGTACAGAAATATGAAGTACACTTATTAGTTTAACATTAAATACATTTATAATTAATAAAAAATAGAGAAAAATTCAGAATCTTCCCTTATTTCTTAAACGCGAAAGCAAAAACACAATCATAACCATTGGGTAGGCAAAAGATTTGTCAGAAGTGGGATTCGAACCCACGCCCTCAGAGAGGACCAGAACAACTCAACCCACTCTCAGTAGGCAAGGTAAACCTTGAGTCTGGCGCCTTAGACCGCTCGGCCATCCTGACAGATGACGAGCAAGTCGAAATTATGAATGTATTTCTTTAGTTCGTTTTCTTCAGATATATATTCTTGAAATTATTTGCAAACCACATTATTGTCATAATCAAAGAATACTATTACCCTTTTTAAAAAAAGGTCTTCTGTCATAATACAGAAGATGGTGATGATGTGATGTTGACGTAA
This sequence comes from Macaria notata, assembly GCA_927399415.1. NCBI lineage: Eukaryota > Metazoa > Arthropoda > Insecta > Lepidoptera > Geometridae > Macaria > Macaria notata. The sequence goes on from OV656742.1 coordinate 1,534,649, forward strand.
AGGCTGCATTTTTAGGGCACCAATAAAAATAAATAAGGTTTTTGTGTGCATTATTAGCCAAAAATAAAAATATACAAGTAATAAAAAGAAGAAAAAAAAGAAAGAAAGTATAAAGAATTAAGTTAATCAGGCTATTAAAAAAAAAGAGGTATTGTTATAAATTTATCAGTAGACTAGCTAGTAAGATAAAGTAAATAAGCGGCATCTATTGGAGAGTAGCTGTAGTATTTCAGGCCTAGGTTGCAAAATGGTTTTTTAACTAGGTATGATCCTAGTTTTGTAATAAATAACTAGATGGTATTTTGTGACTCAAATCTCATATATTTTTAAAACCAAGCTTTATTGTACATAGTTTCATTTTCTACTTTACACAAAATACAAAGAAATAAAGCATACCTTGTACCTTTTACATGCTTTCCTCTTTGATACAGATAGCTAGCCATTTGTGGTATTAAAATTCTTGAACTCGAGATTAGTAGGTGTTCCCTGAACATTCTGTCTCATATGCATATAAAATACCTGTAAAGAAACAAGTCAAGATAAATAGTTACACCTTAAGTTGGCCGGACAATGTTAGATTAAAGATTTAATAGACTTAGGCATTTCTGGAGCCATGTTTTATTGAAAAAAGAGAATTACTTACTTATGTTATTATATAGAAATTTGAAAATCCACAACCTACTTAGAAATATGGATAGGTATCATAGCAAAGATCTTTTTAATCTTTTTAAGAAATCAAGTAGGACCTCAGTATCTAAATTTCAATTAAATTAAAACTTGTCATAGATTATTAATATCCTGTTCTTAAAAGGTATTTATGCATATCAATTTCATCAAAAACCTTCGTAAAACTTATAAACTTGACTGAAGTGACACAATATATTTTTAGATTTGAATAGAATAATACCTAATAATAATTCTCTTGGGCAGATAAATTGTGGTGAGTGGCCAGGTCCTCCCACATATTGGTAATATTGTATGAAGTGGAGCTCCGCTGTATTAAATTGAAAATTAGGTACATAGGTACTGAGTACTTACTTATATTTCCTCCTCCTTGAATCGTATCCCTCATGTCTGAGGATCGTGACCACCACCTCCCAGCACCTTCTCCTTGATGACATCTTTCCACTTCCTTCTGTCCTCGGCAACATGCAATGCATTATAGATTGTAGTGTCTAAAGTGGTGCGAATTTGGTCCGACCAACGTGTTGGGCTGCGGCCTCGGGATCGATTGCCTTCTACTTTTCCTGTGATCATCAGTTTTTCCAGGTTGTCGCCATCTTTCCGGGCAATATGACCAAAATATTCGAGGATCCGTTTCAGACATAAAGTGGATAGTCTGGTTTTGATGCCCAGTTGTTTTAGTATCGACACGTTAGTACGAAAAGCTGTCCACGGTATTCTCAGCATGCGTCGCCAGCACCACATTTCAAAAGCATCGATGCGCTTTCGGTCCGCTGTTTTAAGGGTCCATGTCTCAACTCCATAGAAGAAGATCGAAAAAACTAGAGTCCGCACTAGCCTGGTCTTTGTCTTCAGCCTTATGCCTCTATTTCTCCAGATCTTTTGAAGCTGAGCCATAGCATTTTTAGCCATTCCGATACGTCGGCGCACGTCTGTTTCACAGGAGCCATTGTTACTTATGGTGGATCCGAGGTATATGAAATCCTCGGCTAGCACTCTGCTCGGCTGGGACATAACTTCGTCAATTCTTACGACACCTTGGCTCTTTATATATAGGCTTTGCACTAGTGATACCAAATGATTCGGTACGCCAAGATCTCCCAGAACCCTCCACAAGCACCCCCAATTAACACAGTCAAAGGCTTTACTGTAGTCAACAAAGCACATAAGAAATGGAACATTGTACTCGCGGGATTTTTCAATTAGCTGTCTCACATTAAGGATCTGCTCACGAGTGCCTCTGCCTCTAACAAAACCAGCTTGCTCTTGCGGTATTTGCTGATCCAGGAAATAGCATAACCGGTTGTTCAGTATGTAGAGAAGAACTTTACTAGCGTGAGATATGAGCGCTAAAGTGCGGTAATTGTCACACTGCTTTGTCGAGCCTTTTTTGTGCAGTGGAAGGATAATAGATTTAGTCCAGTCGTTAGGCCATTCGCCATTTGTCCATACACTGTTGCAGATGGTATGAATTACAGATATCCCCTTTTCTCCCAAACCTTTTAGGATTTCTGCCGATATTAAATCAGGGCCCGGTGCTTTTCCATTCTTGAGTGATTGCAAAGCCGATACAATCTCAGTTCGCAGAATATCCGGTTCTTTCTCCATAATACCGACAGCAGGTGAAATGCGTCCATTTGTTTGCAAAGGGTCTCTGTATAGGTCCTGGCAATAGATACGCCATCTTTCGGAAACTTCATCCAACTGGTGCAAAAGACGACTGTCAGCATCTTCAATCCCCCATGTCTTGGGCTTAAACTCCCTCGTGAGTTGTCGCACCTTCTTGAAAAGATCCGCTGTTTGGTAACTATGAGAGTGAGTTTCAATTTCCCGGCATATTCCATTAATGTAGCTGTCTTTGTCTTCTCTGCAGTATACATCAACTAACTTGCATAGGACACTGTACTCACTTCTCACTGCTGGATTCTGTAAACCAATCTTCAGTACTTAACTTATATTTAACAGGTCAAAAAGACCTAAGAAATCTAAATATTTAAGTGTCAATCTAGGATCTTACCTGCCTCCATACCAAATTGGTTCAGATGTTTGAATGTGATGTTGGTGCCAGTAGTAAGTTACTTTATTAAATGTAACTACAAGAACTTTGCAGCCACAAGCATAGTATCTTTTAATATGTAAAGTCATAGTCAAGATGGTAGTAAACAATTTATTTACCTTAAAACAAAATCAAAAAAAGTCTTTCTTACACTTATTATAGGTACTTGATATCACACAGTGATATTAGTCCAGAACACAAATAGCTATAGTACATGTTTTCTTGCTTCAATCAGTTTCTAAATTAACAACTTGTAAGTCATCATCATCTACATTACCACCGTTCCAAGCATCATTTAAAATCTGCTCTCGCTGTCTGATCAACTCTGTATTTATGAACCTGCGTTTCTCTTGATCCTTCCTTAACATTTCCACGGACTCCAGTGACTGTCTCTCTACTATATCTTTAGTAAATGTGTAAATAACTATAGTCATATCACTATCTATGAAGGCTAAGTTTACAGTAGGGCCTGTTTCCACGGTGCATAAGTTTTCTTGCAAAATATTGATGTTTTCCATGCTCACATTCTGCTGGGACGGTACTGGTACGTAGATATTGAGTTTCTTATCTTTTCCAGGTCTCGCGACTACATAGAGCACGTTTATATCGCTGTTGAAACAGTATTCTGTATCGTACATCAACTTGTGGTCTACTAGATAAATGTACAAATGGTAGGTAAGAGTCATTTGCATTTCTGAAGTGCAACCGAGTTTCTTCATGTCTTCGCGTATTTTAGATTCAACGTCCATTTTCCAAACACGAATATTATCAAAAAAATATGTTGATAAACAAATCTCAAACAAAAGTATTCAACCAATGATGCCGTTGCCGTGCCGGCATTCCGGCAAACAGAAATTCTAACCAGTATTGCCAACTTGACTACTACGGATTATGCTAAAGTGGTCTTCAGAAAATGCCAAAAATAGGCTAAAATTATTTCGAATATACCAAAGAAAATGCCAACATAATTAGCTAGAATTTTGTTTAAATAAAACATCAATTTATAGTTTTTATTGAAATAAAATGTCAATTTCGTGGTCAATTTCATGAGCAGAAATTATTACTTGGTTGACGCGACGCATGACCAAAATGCTGGCCTTTTTCTGGCTCAACGTATCAGCATTGCCATCCAGCGTGGTAATGCGGCCAGCATGCTGGGCACGCTGCCCTCTGGTAGTGGGCTGGAGCACTTAGATTATCTTTAGTCTTTTCTAAACATTTTCTAAGTGCCCCTTTTTGTAGTAGTTAGAAGTAGTTTGTTTAGTTTTCCTTCACTTGTTTTTATATTTTATTATTACTTCGGAACTAAAAGGCAGTGATGTCTAAAAGGCTTGGCGTAACTATCTTTGGTGCCTATACGGCTCAAGACTTCGTCTGGAACTGGATAGGAATAACAACACTTCCCTGCTCTTTTTAGACCAAATTTAACATAAAGGACATTAAATTAAAAGTAGTAACTGCCAAGTTTGGTTTTTACCAAGTTCATTTGCTGAACACTCTTACGAACAATATTACGAATGTTTCAAGCACAACAAATAAACATTTATTATTTATTATTATTATAACATAAACAATGTAGGCAGATATTGTGTTTCTCACTTTTATTAATCAGCTAGAGTAAGATAGATAATGTAGCTTGTAAGGACCATAAATTATGGTAAGGTAATTCCGAGAGTTTTTTTTTAAATTATTTCTTGCCATGGATACAAGAGAGATTTTCTACTTCGGATGTGTTGCCCATTAAATAAAGAAATAATAATTTGTGTGCTGCAATTGCTATTTCGATGTGCTAAATAAATATGCTAAATGCTAAATAAATATGCTAAACAAGTCCGTGATATGCCAAATTTAGCATATTTAATGCTAAATCGGCAACACTGATTCTAACCTTAAAATTAAACGAAACAAAAGTCATAAAGAAATATTTGTAGCTGTCAAAGTCAGTATATAAAACCACTTTACGCCATCTAGTATCACTTTCTATAACTTTTAGCAAGTACGACTGAATAAATAGTTCCGCTACTTCCCGCTAGACAGCAGGGCGTTATGCTGCAAATATTGAGCGCGTCATTTGCGTTTACTAAAGACTAGCCACTGCTTTTGATTGTGGACCGTTTTTGGATGGGTGATCACGGCTAAAAGATAGAATGTAATTTTACATCTATAGGCAGTGGGTCGAGTATCGTTACTTAAATAGTAGTTACGCTTTGGCTTTACGTTATGGTTTTGTGTGTGTGAATTTCCTTAGAAAGGTTTATTTAACATTTAATTTTAGTCATAGAAATCAGTATAATTTTATTCAGCTGAATAGTAATATACAGCTTGCTATTATTCCTTTAATCTTATGAGTCTGTGCGAGTACAAACTTGAGTCTAAATTCAGTAAAACTGAATAGCACCTAGAAGGCATAACATAAGAATAATAATATACGATGTTTTATTTTTAATATTTAATTGAATTTATACAAATGAGTAATAATAACAGGCATTGAAAGTATCCACTAAAATAACAAGTGGCAGTTAGGTACTAGGGTGGGGTGAAATGCCCAACTAACAAGAAAATACAATAATTACGAAAATAAATAGAAAATACAAGTAGAAACCTAATATTAACTGTTAAAAATAATATCAGTCGTAATATTTACACTATTTTTCGTTATAAAAATATAAAACTTACTTTAAATTATTTATAAATATAATCTACTCGTTTTTGGCTGTGGCCACGAACCAAAAGTATTATCTTACTTTTTAAAATTAAAGTACTTTTAAATGGTGAAATCGAGTAAAGAGGCATTTAAATCGTTTACTATTTACAAGATTTCACCTACTTTGATAATATAATATTTATATAAACAATTAAAAATAAAGTAAGTAGGTCCCTATGATGTGAATTTAGGTCAATCTCTTAGGGCAATTCTTTTACAGATGTCTATGAATATGAATACATGCTTGTTTGACAATGTTTAACACAAACAAATGTTTTGTTAAGATGTGAGAATAACTAAACTTAGGAGATTGTATTAAATCAACACATTTTATACAAAACTTCTAAAAACTACGTTTAGATTGGCTGCACCATTTTTGATACGTCTACATACTACCTACGAGATTTCTTTAAAAGTCAATAACTTGAAGTATTTGCACACAACACTTATACCACTTGTTTGAAAGTCTTGATACATTTACCTCTAAAGCAAATCTCTGTTTCGTGTGAAATCTCCGTTGACATCGACGTGCTAACAACATTAGCTGGGTTCATAAACGATGACTGTGATGTTGTCTCAATTTTCGGCTTTTCTGTAGTCGTGGTTACTTCTTCTTTTATAGTAGTCACGCTAACTTTCTTTAAATCGTCAATGTATTCAGTTATTTCATCAAAGTTTTCCGTTATTTCTTCAGGCATAAACGTGTTTTCTGTTGTCGGTGGTTTTGGTTTAGCCAGTTCAGTTGTTATTTCGAGCTCGAGAGAGGTTGTATCATTCTTACTAGCCGGCGTGTCTTCAGATGCCGAGCCAAATAGATAGTCCATGAAGCTGAAGCTTTGTTTCTCGGCTTTGACTGTAGTCGGTTCTGTGCTGTATAAATTGTCCATCGTCGGATCAGGAGACCCCGTTCCCAGATCAAAATCTCCAGGGCTTACTTCATTTTTCTCCGTATAAGTTTCTTTTGTTTCTGTCGTAGCAGAATCGTCGTTTTCTTTTTGCTTGTCAGAGTTATCTCCACTTGGGTTAAGTTTAGATATTTCGACTGTTGGTATGACATCATCATTGCCCGTTACATCATCTGTACCAAATAAGTCTTTCATTAGCTGAATGCTTGGTTTGTAAGTGGTAACCGTAACCTTTTTCGTTGCTTTGGATTTATCACTATCTTTTTCCATGTTCTGTCCCAACATATTGACAGTGTTAGTGTAGTACTGTGATTCTGCAGCTTCTATTGACTCTGTGGCAACCGGACGGACCTTCACCTTCTTCCAGAAGCCACGACGGCGACTAGTTCGGTCGTTTTCTTCCTGAAATTTATAAACAAAAACACAATTAGAAAGATGCATAAACAAGTAAATTTTTATATACTTGGTTTTACGCCCTGAATATGAAGAAGTTCATTTATTTGATAGCAATATAACTATTCATAATGAAGATTCTAAATATGAGGTTAAAAAGTATTTCGCTATATCTATAAATCAATATCTGAACTGATAATAATTTATTATGTACATTTCTTAATAGCATTTTGAGACATTTACCTCGTTAGTGATTGAATCGTCAGCTGTGGGTGTCTCGACGGTCGTAGCATCCTGGGAGATTGGTGAAGTTGCTTTAGTGTAAGCATCTCCAGATGATATGATTTTCTCTGGCGGTATCTCGCCTATTTCTCCACCTTTGTGTTTCATTACATTAGATGAATATTCATCCTCGTCTTGTTCTTCTAAGCTTTTCATTACTTCCTCTAACATGCTTTCAAACGTTGAAATATTGTCGTTTGCGTCACTTTTTGTAACCTTACTCTGTTCGACTAAAGCTTCTAGCGTTGGTGGTATTTCCGGAATCTTCTTGTTATTTCTGTTATTCGTTGCAGGAGTAACTGAAATTAGTAGATCTTCATACTCGTTTCTTGCTGTAATGATGTCCATTTCTAATTTATCTGAACGACGTTCAGTTGTTGCTATTTTTTCTTCGTCAACGATATTGTTGGGGTTGTATGGTTTGAATGAGTCACTTGCAATTTTCGGAGACCATTTTCCAGAATCAGGTTCAGTATATGTTGGCCTGTTAATGGAGAAGTTTGAGTCCTGGTCTTCTGTTTCTTCAGTAGGTTGAGGTTCGGGTTTTTTGCTGTATCTTTCTGATAGCCTTGGTCTGTGACTGTATCTTGAGTACAAAGGACGGTTGGTAGTAGTAGTGATATCACTGGGAACTTCAGTAGTCTTTTCTGAAGGTTTTTCCGTTGTGGGACGTCTACCTCTAAATCGGTTCTTCAAATCATAAGCGTTTTTCCTTGTGACTGGTGACCCTTCAGTAGAACTTGTGGTGTATGAATAGTTTGGCCGCTTTCGACGAATGGCTCCACGCTTAGTCGTTAGTTCTTGAGTTGTAGTGGGTTCTGAAGATGTTTCTGGTTTATAAACTGGATGTCTGTAATCATCAGTTTCAGGACGTCCATTCACTTGCTTGGTTTTCAAATCCTGCTGGATTTCATCAATTCGCATTGTTGTGCGTCGTCTGTCAAATGCAGGTCTGTATGTGACCGGTCTTCGCCTGTCAACTTTAACTTTTGAAGATTCAGTCGATACTTGGTGATACTGTTTGATAACTCCCGGACGAACACGTACTCTATTGTATGAAGGAGTTGTCTGTACTACATTTTCCTCTTCTTCAGTTTTGTGACTAACTTCTTTTGTTACTTCTATTTCTGGTGTGGTTGTTGTTGTGTCTTCCTCATTATACGTAGGTTCTTCTTCTTTGTTTTCGTTGATCGAAACGGTTGGCTCAGTAGCATATGCTATGGATTCTGGCTCACTTTGAACCGGTGTGGTTTGTTTTACATAACTTTCTTCTTCCCTTTCCGTACGAGGTTCTTCATAGGTGACCGTTTGAGCTGGTGCTGCGCTACTTCTTGAATAGAATATGTATTCTTCATTGCGAGTTGATATTCTAGGAACATATGAAGTTTCTGTTTGTGAAATGGTAGTTCTAGTAGGAAACACAGGTATATCGTCTTCGGAATCTTGATTTGCAGTTTGTTGTGCGATCGAAGCCCTCTCATAAGTGTAAGCGTTTTCAGTATCATACGATTCAGTGGCCGGCTCAAAATCTTTATTGGATGACTGTTTAACAGTTGGTTCCGTCATAGCTTCAATATCAACGGTGCTGTGGCGTTCCTGTATTGTAACCGGGTAGTTTTGATGTAAAACATCTCTTTGGTACGCCAGATCTTGTTCTTTTCTATTATGAGTCTTCCTTCTATCATAGATTTCTTCTGTTGGCTTGAATGTTACGCGGCCTCTTGTCCTGGTTCTAGCAGATTTAGTCGTGGTCTCTTCACTGTAGTCGATAGGTTTTCTCGTTGGTTTCTCAGTGGTAATCTTGTTAGGTTCATATCTAGGCCTAGTTGGCAAAGGTTTCCTTTCTCTCAAGGGTCTACGAGTAGCTCTAGTATAATATTCACTAGAGTCAGTTCTTGGTGTTGTAGTGTATCGCGGACGTGCTCTTCCTCTCAGTGGCCGCCTAGTTGTGGTGGTCGTAGTTGTGGTAGTGCTAGTGCTGGATGATGGTTCTTCGTTTGAGCTGAAGTTGGTCTCGTATTGATTGTACTCGTATTTTTGTTGGTTATCAAGTTCAGAAATAGTAGGTTTAGACTCTTCAGCTGGAGCTTCGTTTACTACAGGTGTTGGAGATTCTTCGTTTTCAACATATTGCGTAGGATTTTTTGCAGGTATGTTGTATTGATTGTTTTCGTTCTGGATGGCATAAGTCTCTGATGAGTAGGTAGGTGCTTCAGTCTTGGGATAGTCATTTGTATTATAGGTAGGATATCTGGAGTTTTGAACCTCAGATTCGTAATGAATTTCAGGGGAATAGCTCTGGTATTGTGGGGAAGTCTGTGGATGATATCTTTGTGGTTCGGTTACTACTTCTTCTTTTATTGGTTGTCTAGTTGTGCTTACGCTAATTTGAGGTGTAGACTGAGGTTCAGTGGCTACGGCCGGAGCAGGTTCTTTGTAGTCAGTGTCAGTGTAAGTACGATAATCTAAAGGAGTACTGAAATGGAATGCTTGGTTAATCGAGTAAGGATTATGAGTTTCTAAAAGCTGGCTTGGGTATGTCGACGGTAACTTCGTTGTGGTTGATGTAGGTCTAGGAGTAGTTGTTTTTTCAATTTTAGGCGCAGTGTATATTTTAGCTGGTGGTTGTGGCTTATTCTCGTAAGACTCTTCAACAAATTGGTATTGATTTGGATCATATTGACCGTTGAACTGTGTGTTGTACTGTGTTCCAGTGTTGCTTAGGAAATAGTTTCCAGGCCTAGGAGGTGCAACAGTTTCAGGTTCTTTCAACGGTCTTATAGTCGACACAGTTTGGGGCTCGAATTGATAGTAGTTAGATTGATACTGCGGGACGGTCTTAGGCGAAGATGTGGTGTAGAAACTGACTTGAGGTTTTTCTGTTGCAGGCTTTTGAGGTAACTGTTGTTCTTGTTTGTAAGTTCCTGTGTAGTAAGCAGGCGGAACGTTCTCAGCCGACGGCACGTGAGTAGTAGTTTCCTTGATATGAGAGTTGATCACCACTGACCCAACATGAGGAGATGGGAAAGGTATCTTGGCAAATCCTTGAGGAGTATTATAGCTCAGAGGTGCAACAAAGAATGGTAACTGGCGGAGTTTCTTATCACTGTTTTCAATATTTGACAAGTAAGGCAACTCAAACTTGACGTAGCGTTCTGGAGGTTGCAGTGAAGATGGCCCGATGAAAACTTTAGGTGCGTTTAATGGATTAACAGAATCTAAGACTGGAACTGAGTTTTGAGTTTTAAGTGAAGCCAAAACATCTCCAACTTTGATCTGACGATTTTTACTCGCATCTTCTGTCAGGAATATGGCTAGTGGTGGTTGGTGAGGCTTCAACTTCTTAGGTTTTGGAGTAGTTGGAGGAATGGTGGGGAAAGGTGAAGACAGAGTGGAGAATTTCGGCACTTGGTCTATCTCTTTCTGCTGCTGCGAATGAAACTGTGAATTAAATTCGCTGAAATAGTTTGGAGCATTTTCTTTCTGAACTGGTCTGTGTAGTTCTGTAACAGTCTTCTTATGGGACATCTGTGGGACTCCTTGGGAATAGACATCCGAGTTAAGAATTTGTGAGCTAGTCATAGGACTCCTGAAGTTAAACTGACCCCTGTTTAAAGATTCTAAAGGCACATATAGTAACTGAACCTCTTCACGTTCCAATTTCTGGTTGCTTTGTTGAGGTTTCTGAATATTTTGTGGTACTGTCATTTCAGGCCTTGGTACTGAGCCTGGCTTTTCATAGGTTTCAAATTTTATTTTCTGAAGAGACTGCGGCTTTTTCTTTTGATTGTAGGAGAAAACTGAAGAATTTTCGGCGCGGTAGCCATCGACGAACTTGGGAACCTCTGGTATTGTCTTTGGAAGCTGACTGTTGAAGGGTTTCACTGGAACTGACATCGGCACTTGGAATGGAGTCTTCTGGAAGTTATCAAACTTGACAGGGTTCAGAGGAGGCTGAATTTGAGGCTTGGGCTTGATTTGTGGAACAGCCTGAGCGTTTTGAATGCCTTCGTAGCCAAACTGGGGTGAAAGGAAGCCTTGATTCAATGGAAAGTTTGGTTGCGATAGACCGAATCTGATGCTTTGCCCAAATCCTTGATCGGTCAAGTAGTTTTGTGGAGCTGACGGCACTGCTGGTACAGACTGCAAGTACAGCTGTCTGTTCGCTGGAGCGTTGAAGTAAGTTCTTGAAGGGAAAATGTCTGAATTGAAGCCAGTAGGCCTGGGTAGTCCAGGGAATGGCTCAGTCAGTATCCTCGGCTCTGCAACGGCTTGTCTTTTGATGGGAGGTAGAGGTGGCTCTCTCTCCACTGGTCCTGAGAGCGGGACCCAGTCGCTGATGTCTGACGTGTAGGAGCTGATCTGTCGCGACCATCTCGTCTGTTCTTTAGCTGATGACGTCACGGCCAGCAGGATGGCGAGTGACGTCACTCGGAGCACAGTACACTGCGCCATCTGGAAAAGAGAAGACATTATAATATATCAGTCATTTTAGTTTTTTGGTAATTTTACAAATTTCTTTGTTTACGTAAATTAAGGTCGACTCCTATACCCTATTATTTGTTGAACATAATAATGTCTAGTTTTCAAATTTTACAACATATGCGTAAAAATGTTAATTTCATTCGAAATTGCACCTAGATATTTTTAAACACAGAATAAATAAATAATATAACTCGTATTTTTCCAATGTATGTAAAAGTTTTAGTTGCGCAAAAACTAAAGTGCAATGTTCAATTCAAATACCATAAAATCTTAATACCAATCTGTCGGACTCGTGAGTTTTTGCACAATGTACCTTACTTACTCAATGATGTGAGAACAACTCGATTTAAGATTAAGATAACATCTCTCCTTTCGCGCGGTTGGTTAAAAGATTAGTGTAACAATACGACATAAAGAAGTCAGTTACATCTGTAGAAGTAATTAATTTCGTGTGTAGTGTGTATCTTTGTTTACAAATTGTTTGCGTGAAGTGAATTATTTAAAGTCGTACTATATTTATTATGATTTTAAGTAAACTGATTTTTAATTTTGATTAACGAATCTACTTAAGTAGCAGCGGGGCAATGCAGCCAGCATTTTGTGTACGATGCTTTTTGAAAAAGTTGATTAGGATGTTATATTACGTGCTTTATATATATATTTGTGAGTGTATTTATTATGATTTTTTGTTGTTTATTGAATAAAACCACAATGGTTTCTATAAAAATGCGTTACAATAGGGCAAGTCCATCGTTATTCATTATGAATTAATTTCAAACTACGATAACTGTCCGCTAGAATACTAGCGGACAGTTATCGTAGTTTGAAATTAATTCATAATGTGGTTTTAAAATTTAAAATAAGTCACTGCCTCTGTACTTTCCTTTAGATTTGTAAAAAATACAGCATTGCTATTTGCTACGGATGAACGTCGCGCCAGGTCAAATATTATTTATTACCATAAAATTTTCGGTGTTTGCTCCCTTTTCAATTAAGTAAAAAGGTATTTTTAAAATACTGTTACTTAATTTTATGAAGTCCATAAAAATCGATAAGCTAGCTATTTCAGCTTTTCCTCGTATCTTTTCACTTTTCTATCCCCATATCAAATGTCTTCAATCTGTTCAGAAGATATGAAATCCCATTTCCTCACCGCTAAAATGAACATAAGGCAGGTAAATATGCCTATATTTACTTTACTAATGGTGGTTATTTTTACCAACTAAGTATTGATTTATATACTTAAGAGAAAGTCGCCAAGTAATGGAGTTTTCACCTCACAGAGAGGAAAAGTTGGGCCTAATACTGTACACTTAGGCAGGGTTAGTTAGACTTGTGATGTACTAGCTGTGTCACGTGGTGTTCAACCTGAGGTTTTTTTTAAACAATATAGGCTCGCGCTTGCCTACATCTCACCTGATGTTAAGCAACGTTGTAATCTAGGATCTAGCGCGCTTACCTAAAAGAAACCGATTCATTCTCGACTCAAAAATGATAAATGTCAAATTCTTGCCCAATTGAAGATTAAAGCGACTCAAGTTTATATGCACACTAGCTGGTGCCCGCGACTTCGTCCGCGTGGAATAGTTATTACCATAAAAACGGTTCTATTGAGTTAACCTTAAAATATAGACATATATTGGAGAGCACATTTTGCTAGATTTTTGTAAGAGAAATAATTCTTTCTAACATATTTTTATGATATCTTGAACCGTTTTCGCAGCGCACGCAATGCAAACCCTCAAGAATAATTTTCCCCGTTTTTTCCACATTTTCCATTATTTCTTCGCACCTATTAATTGCAGCGTGATGTTATATAGCTTAAAGCCTTCCTCTATAAATGGTCTATTAAACACAAAAAGAATTTTTCAATTCGCACCAGCAGTTCCTGAGATTAGCGCGTTCAAACAAACCATCAAACTCTTCAGCAATATTATATATTAGTATAGATTTAATCGCACTATCTATATCTACTCAGGAAGTAAGATACAAATTGTGTACTGATATTTCATGCAAATTTATACTGTATTTATCATTCTTATATTCATATTTTTTACATTTACCTAAATGCCGAATCATTTTAATTAAAATAAGATATGGAGATAGAAACACTGGATCAACTCATAGGCTACTTTAAATCAATGTGTTTTATGCTTAAAGTGGAAGCGTTAATATACGATTAACTTTATGCTTTGAAACAAAAAACAATTAGACAAAATTGTGTCAAAATATCCATAAGGAAAGCAGATAGACATGTTTAACAACTCAAGTTAGCCGTAAAACACATTGCACCGCTAACCTTGTTTCTTTATTGCTTTGTATTCAATCTTCCTACATATCTCTATGATTTCATCAAAAATTGCTATAATTTTGAATTCGCTACTTCTAAAACGTTACACTCACGTTCCATAGAATGGCACATCTATATTATAGTGCATTATAATGCAAGCTCTGTAAAATAGCACGCACTGTTAGTTATGTTGGACAGATAGACAATATGTTATTAAAACAGGTGTTTTACACCTTTTGGTTTGGAATTTGGATATGTAAGGCTAGATTCAAAGTCTTTTGCCAGTTGGTTATTACAAAATCTTATCTTTAGGTATAAGTTATATATAAGTTACTGATAATGATAACTAAGGTATAACTTTTTAAGGTTAGAACCTCTAGAACCCAAAAAAGATGCATTTCCATTTCTATTTTTTTTCCACATTGCATTTGGCGAAGATGTGACGATCTTTTTAGCATATTTTTTTTATTATAAGCATTCGTAAAAACTGTCGAGTTTTTAAATCTAAAATTGACTAAAAACGAAGAGTTTTTATATTGGTATGATTAAATATCAAATACATATCTTGTTACTCCGGGCAAGTAAATATAATGTAGTTCAAATATCAAAGCAGAAATCAGTTTTCCAGTTTCTCAGTATCAATGCGAATATAAGAGCTCATTGTCATTCGATTTGTTTGTTAAACGTGAAGGCGGAAGCCAGGGGTCAAGTAGCTGTTTTTTGTTACTATCCAAGTAGATCAAAGTAGATACATAGTTACTTACTGCGTACTTGAGCGACTTATTTGAGTAAAGTAAAGATAAGGTTTTAGGCATGCAAGGTATATTTGGCTTTTACTTTAGCGCTTGTTTGTTATTTCTTTATTCATTTACTCTGTTCACAAGTGATGTGCTCTACGTCTCCCACACTAAGTTCTCCTGTGTTGGGGAAACTAACCCAAAAAGTAAATTAATTCATATGACAGTGGTGTCGAAAGTTTTGAATGGTGTCTATAATCAAGTTTAAGTTTAAGCGAGTGTGGCTCAGCGGTTCCAGTGTCTGCTTTTCATCCAGACGCACCCTGGTTCGAATCCGCCCTACACCAATGACTTGTATTTTAAAGTTATGTGTGGATTTGCACTCGCTTAACGGTAAAGGAAAACATCGTGAGGCAACCGACATGTTTGAGGACCACAATATCCGAGGACATGTGTCTTCCGTGGAAGGACCTGGGCGCCCACCACGATGTATCTGCCCAAGAAAACTCCCCTTATGGGAGTCACGACCCTCAGTCATGAGGAAATACGACTCAAAGAGAGAGAGATAATCAAGTTTGGGCCTCTACCACGGCTCATCGATTGCCGTATTATGGGAAACAAACGTAGCCTACAATTAAACGTGTCCTCTGACGGGAGACAATAAGTTCTGTGGTCGCTAGCGAAGCTTGATTCCCAGCGATTCAAATTTTCCGGACGACACAATTTTCATATTCGAATCAGCTGTGTATTGCAAGCACTATAATACTAATATAAGGTAAACTGCTTACGAAATCATCAAAACAAACTCACACTTAGATTTCGATTCCGCATAGCAGAGTTGTATCTGGTAGTACCACTCCTTAACCAATCCTCATACATACACATCAAGATCTGAGCGGAATTCCACGCGCCAAGAAACTTCTGCGTAAGGACTCCTAACTAGTAAACTAGGTTAAAGATGCGGTAACGTAATAGGTAATACCCATGTAACAGGTATTACTATTATTTATTCTGTAACAGGTATGTGAAGTAACAATGGTGACCCAATAAGGGCAGATTGTTATGGGATTTTGTCGTGATATCGTGTGTGAGAGAGTTAAAAACGTAAGTTTATTATGTTGTTTAGGTTAAACGGTATTGTTATATTATTATTTTTTGTTCGTTACAAAACGTTTCGATGTATTTAACAATTTACTTCAATATAACAATAACATATGCGAAATAATAGCACATTGTTACGAATGTTTGTCATGTTTTGTTAAAAACTAGAATGCCTAGGCTGCAGCAATGCTTAACAACAAAGAGAGGCTGTAATTAAACGGAAACCTATCCCACGTAAAAAAAGTGTCTTCAAAGCGAGAGTGAATCGGTTCTTACTGGATAAGCACGTTCCATCCTAGACCGTAATGTTTGCTTACCATCAGGCGAATTTAGATCAAGTGCAAACCCATTCCTTGTAAAAGAAGTACATATTAGCCAGTCGAGATACGTTAGTTTCTAAACTAATACAAGATTACTGATTAATGTATGTAACCCTACATCCTACTTACAAAGACTTTCACATGGCTTCATATAATTAGCATCAGAGGAAAGTGCATTCACTCAGACACACTCAATTACCGACGCTGATTTAGTTTTCGGCAACTTGGCTGCGGAAATAGACATGGTACAGATTATAGCACGGAACAGGTATGATTGGTATCAAATAATAGCGTGGTGATATTATGTTGAAAAAAAAATAAGCTTACTATGTTGTAGTCCGCATTACTTTTTATCAAGTCATAGGAATAAACGGAAAAATCTGAATTGATTCAAGTAAGTTGATATTTTGTTGTAGAAATGTGTATATATAAATGTGTATGTATATTGGACCATTAATAGTCAACTTGTCACAAAAACTTTTGTAGTTGGTACTAAAGTTACAAACGTCCGTAAACTAAATAATTCTAAGAAGTATTAAAATTCACATAATTATGTTCTGGAAAAGAGTTAGCTTAGTCTCCATAAATCATAGTGTTATACTTATTGAGGAAACAACCACGGTTTACAGCAGTAATTATTTATAAGTTTACGTCAGGAAGCCTCCGATAATCATTAGAAAGTTTGCGATATATCGACATATCACATATCCTATTTAGTATACTATCTATAAGATAAGTATTAATATAATATAGCACATATCCTATTTAGTATACTATCTATAATTTTAAACCGACTGAACATATAAAGAAGGCTTAAATGAAATAAATTTTGCTCCTGTGTATGGGTTGCATATACGGATTGTATTGGTTTGATACTGAGTCCTGGAACGAAAAATAAATTGTTTAAAAAGTTAAAATTTAAAAGTTGAGTGTTGACTGAATCTCATTTGAATCCGAGGGAAAATCATCCTCATCCTTCAAGTCATCATTCGTTTCAAGAAACTGTTTTGCAAATTCAAGCTAATCGTTCACCAGATCGTGGTTTTAAAAAAAGAAAGAAAAAGGCAACCCAAGGAGCTGGATTACGTAGATACTTGTAGTAAATACGCTACCGACTACTCTCTACCTATTTATAGATCTTTACTTTACTCTGCACAATGCTTCAACCTTGCTTCAGCGGACAGAAGGCTTTGTTAACTATCGGTGAAAGTGACACTTGCCTCTAAACTAAGTGGAAAGTGGCGGCCCTTATGGGTTTACATAGAAGCCGTTTTAAATGGTGTGTTTTAAATTAGAAGCTGTGGCTTTGAGATTTTGGTACTAGTTGACGAGTAGTAAAGTTAGGCAACTGCTGTCGTAAACAATAAACGAATGGGTGACCATTTCAAATTAAATAATAGGATAATAACTGGGCGTCTCTGAAAATTATTATGATTAAATTATTTGAATTGTATATGCCGATGGATTGCTAAAGTTGATAAGTAAATACATTAATCCTTGTGAGGTTATTTAAAAAATCCTAGATAAAAAACTAAGTAAGTTTGAATGAGAGTGGCCAGTTCTGGTGTCTAAGTTTTCAAACCACCTCTGCTTCAAAGGCCTCTAGAATGGCTTGCGGACTGCAATACTATGAAATACAGGCGAAAAAAACTAGACAGTATAAGAAAATTATTTATTGAAAACTTTATCAAGCTACTAGCTAATTAATAATTGTGTATTATATAGGCTTAGCTATACAATTGATTTCGCCCACTATAGAACACCGTAACAAATGGTTATATTGTAACCTTTACATCGGATCTATAACGTAATTGCAAAACAATGATCTTGATTACATAGTGCTGTAAATGTCAGATGGACTTGTGCTTAGAATGTCACTTGTATGACATAATTTATGTGCTGTTGATTTGTTACAAGGACATTATGATTAAAATAAAATTTAACGCCTCGTTAAGTTCTTATTTGAAGTAATTAGGTAGATTGTTTATTTTCATTTTTTCTAAATTTAAACAATCACTTATTATACTGTCAAAAACAGTTTTAAATAATTCAAAACGTAACATAAAATGGATATATTAAGGATATCTTTTTCGTTATGGTTATGGCAACAAAAAACAGAATCTGTCATTATCTACTTATCCAAAAGTATGTTCAAATATCAGAAGATTTTTCCTTTACATTGTTTTAAACTGTATCTTTGCTTACGCGATATACTGTCACCTGTACTATTTGTTTAAAAAAACAGTATGAATACTTAGATTAGTTATTAATTAATGTGTTGTTTAAGACTTGTAAATATAAACTATTAGCAAGTTACTTTATGTTTTATAAGTTATGAATAAATGTAAATAAGAATAAATGTCGATAAATTAACAAATAAATAAAAAATATTTCCCATGCATTCTGATTGCAAGGTCGGTACCCGGTACTACAGAGCACGTTTACGCTAAATAAGTACAGAAACGTGAATTATTTCCACCAGACCTGTTACTTTTGCCGTGCTCTAGATTGTAGATAGACTTTACTACTAGGTAACCTATCTATATCTATGTTGGTCTAGATTATATTATTATTATTTAAAATATTGAATAAGCCTAATGAGCGTTCCATAAAAACTTCAAAGTATTTTACCTATACGTGGCGATAAGAAAACCTTTGTATGCTCAAATCTCATTTTTTTTTACTTGGAATAGGCTTACGCTTGACTACAACTTGCCTGATGGTAAGCAACTTTATAGTCTAAGATCTAGCGCTCTTGCCTAGAAGAAACCGGTTTACTCTCGACTTGAAGACCGACAAATTATAGTTCAAGGGGAATTCATAGAGATTCGGGCAAGGAGTTCCACAGGAGTTCATTTAATTTGATTGACCCGTTTGAGCACGAAAAAGTAACAAATAAACACAGTAACTTTGGCCATTGTGACATTAGTAATAAGAAGAATAGCTATTAACGTAAAAATATGAATAATATTATTTCGAAGCATTCCCAGAACATTTCAATTTATTTTACAGCTATCGGCTTAGAGCGTATAGGTACTGTGGCTCTACCATAGAGTTTTGGTAAATATAATACAATAATAAAATAAAATTGTCTTATTGCCCATATACAAAAGATATAAATCTTAAAAAAATATTTCGAATTAAACTAAACTATTAACATTAACATAATATGAATCGGTAAATATAGCCAAAGTCATTTAACATCATAGAATAGTAACTTGTTAAATACATCTTGACACAGTTGAAGGTTTTCAGCAGACAACTTACATAAGAACAGTTGTGTTCAAATTACTTGCAACCAAAACCAAACATGAGTAATAAGCAACACGCGAATTAAAGTCGACACGCGTCGCGAATCTCCCAAAAGATGACAGAAGTTAAATAATGTATTGCATAGAAACATATAAAATGTGGTTGTTACGAAACAATAAGTAGTATAAGTCACTTTCTTTTATAACCTTCTAAACAAAAATAAGTTAATATGGGATAAGGAGTAGACAAATCCATCATTAAATCAATTTTTATCCAAATTGGTCTTGGCGTGTAAGCTTGAATGCAAAAGGTACAAAAATACTCACACACAATCTTTGGCCATCATTATATTAGCTGGATGTGATGATAATATAAGTAAAGTTTTCTGTAAGTAGGCTAAGTTATGACAAACAAACATATTTGATTTGAAAAAAAAAGATATATAACAATAAAGTCAAAAATACAAGTTTTTAAATTTATATTAGAAAATATGCATACTTCTTCTTCTTATCGAATGAGAGTGGCTAACTCTGGAGTCAAAAGTCTTTCAAAAAGTTTTACAAAAGTGCACTGAGATGCCTACTTGAAGAAATTAAGAATTTAATTTAATTTAATTAGTCAATAGTTAGTCAAGCCACCCTATGGGCCTCTGATATGGATTAACGACTTACGTACTATGACTAACAGCTAGGATCTGCTTTACCTACCAATTTAATTGTATAACTACTAAATATACATACAATGTGTTCTTTGCGAGTGGTAATTAGTCGTATACATCTGACCGAGCATCAAACCTGCACTATGCATTTATCATTCCATCCAATGAACCGCGGAACCTAAATAGCCGTTATGTAGTTATTGTTTACGGTCGTCAAGTATTTGGACTAGGTTTTTTGTTAACTTTCCATCATACATAATTATTGTCAAGTGTGCTAAAATACAACGTAATCTTCGTAATAAAATTACAATAATGTTTAAATGCCAGTTCAAATATCAAATCAAATATAAATTTATTTACAGTACAGATATACATGGTAGCACATTTATATAATTAGATCAATCCAGTATTATAAAAAAAACAGAACTATTTATTGATTATGTGCGCTTCCAACGGGCCCCGAACTAGGCCAGGCCTGTATCTCGGTGGCCCAAAACAGAAGTATTATTTAGATTTAGGTATTATGTTCGCGCGTTTCTGAAGATTTTAGGCACAAAATCAAGATAGAATTCACATAAATATACATAGTACAGTTTAGTGGAGAAAATAAAACAAATGCTTACATCTCAACACCCGGGTGGAGCTTATTTACAATCAAAACATTATGAGGTACATCTAGTGAAATACCGGCTGCATAACGAAAAGGGTTAAGGTCTGAAGGTATGGTGGGGAACTAATTGGGAGAACAGCGCTAGGATGAAGTAATGGCTGGGTACATTGTGTACCTTGTTCTCAGAGACACTATAGTTGGATACCCATATGTATTTCTAAACATGTTAGGTATGTTACTTTCTTTGTACCAAACGTTCCCAAGTTTTGTACAAATCCATTTATATTAGATCAGTTGGCTTATAAATGAATAAAATAAATAAATATTCCAGGACATTGCACACTGCGCCATCTCTTCTTCTTATGGTGCCTCTCCAACTAGTGAAGGCTGGCAGTCAGCTCTGCATACTTTATTTTGTTCATTGCCAAGCGAAACAATTCTGCGGCACTTCTGATCCCGGTCCATTCTCGAATGTTCCGCAACCAGGACTTCTTTCTGCGACCGACTCGTCTTCTCCCCGCAATTTTTCCCATCATTATAAGTTGCAAAAGTTCGTATCTATCGTGCCTGAGCACATGACCCAAGTACTGCGCCATCTAGCCCCACACTATGCCACAAATAAACAAAAAAAAACTTCTACTAAATAAGACTGGCATAAAAATCATGATCTCACTCACTAAGTATTTAAGTGAATATTTTTAACAATATATTTAACAATATATAACAATATATGGTTCAAAAACACTTTTAACTTCGCTATGTTACTAAGAACCTCCCAGACCCAATTCGTCACACACTATATTCCTTGAGGAATAGTAAAAGTATGTGAGTAGGTACAAAAAGTGAGTGAAATGAAATAACAGGAAGAGTGGTCGGGCCGGTCTGCGCTGGACCGGTCACATTCGACGGTGGCGCAAGCAGCTGGACTAAATGGAATTTATTATGTTTTTTTGTTGTGTCACAGAGTAAATAAAAGTTGTTTTTGACGGATACTTGCTAGAGGCTCGGAAGCTGCGTTTTATAGAAAGAGAGGTATCAAAATCCTTGTTTTTCTAACTCTCATTTTAATGACGTTTGGTTTATCTTTTGGTATATCGTTTGAATACACTTAGAATAGTTATATTTTTCCTCAGTATTTTGGCTGTTATTTTTTCTTTTATTTTAATGAATATCGGGAAAATTATCGCAGCGACATCTAATTTCATGCAAAGGAAACAAGTTTGTCGTTTGAATATAGATATAATAGTTATTTCTTGACAGTTTTTTCATCACAATATTAACGTAATACAAGTTTTTAACCACCCGAGGACATGTGCCTTTCATGCTTCAACTAAGACTTGGGCGCAAATCACCAATCAAATCAAATTATGTAATTTCACATACATTTAAAACACCTCGTTGACCATTATGCTCGCGTCTTCTCCCTGCCAGATTGGTTACCTGGAAGAGATCGCTCTTAGCGATAAGGTCGCCAGTAAAGTTTTCATATTTTATGTAAAATTCTGTATTGTCCTGTTGTTTTTAATAAAGTGTATATCTATCAAATCATGTATCTGCCCAAGAGAACTCCCCAAATGAATTAATTCTGCGGGGGAGTCACAATCCTGTCATGAGGAAATACGACTCAGAGAGAGAGAGGAGGAGAGATTTTACTTTCGTAAACTATACTCGAAAGCACACATGATACAGATATTACTGCTCTATTCGCCAGATAATGATCTAAATAGACTTTCCCAGTAAATATCTGGAGGAAAAGTGCCGCGTCACATTCAACACAAGTTATAATGTACCAGGATATGGTAAAAGTAGGCTAAATATGCTGTTCTCGGACCACTGAGAAATCGGCCGATGAGATCGAAAGCAACGTCTTGTGCTGAGATTTAATTCCTGTTTAAACTGCCAAAGATTGGATATTGATATCAGATCAAATCATAGGAAATACTTGTGAGAAGCAAAATGCATTAGGTTTGTAATTTTTCTATACATATATTTTTTTTATATGTACAGAAAAAATACACAATATCTTAATTATCTTACGTTACAAAATCGTTTTCCTTAAGGCTATTCACATTCATATGCTTTTGAGAGTGGCGAATCCTGGTGTCAGGAGAAACAAATTACCCCTTTGATCTGTGCGAACTGTTAACGAGTACTGCACTGCGCTGCGATGAACATCCGGTACCTATCTATGTACATGTTATCCACGGAAGCGTTCAGATGAAAATACCATTATTAATTTACACGAGTACATATATACATAATAATAGCAGTTGCTTTATTTGTGAAATCGCGAAAGATAATATCATCGTTGCTTAACATCAGGCAAGTTGTAGTCAAGCGTAAGCCTATTTCATGTTAAAAAAAAAAATCTGTAACTTGTAAGCCATGGGCATAACAATAGACACTAACTGATACAGTTCTTGATCCGATCATTAATTGCACATCTAATCAGTTTACACAATTACTGCATCAAACACCTTCAGAGGAAATCCTTCCAAATTTCACCATCCACCGATGTATCGCAGAATGGAAAGGCACCAGTAAGGAACATTTTCCGTTGAGAACAATACTTCTAAATCAACGCTCTACTTATCTTCAAGAATCGACACGGCTCGCCTCACAGAGACGATTCAATTCCGATTACTGAGATGTTTAAACCACTATGGGTCCTATTGACTTTGAAATATGGATTGAAATTGCGTGAATAACTAGCTAAGAGATGTGTATAGGACTATACTCTTTAATCTTCAATTTATAAGGAGTATATTAGAGTGATAGAGCTGATGATGAGTCAAGTGTTTCTGATGCAGAGATGCATGTGTGTATAATTGTATCAAGGATTGTAAACTTTATTGCAATAGATGAAGGTTGGAAATGGCTTGATGAGATTGGTATTCAGTGAATGAAGAAATAGATGGTTAATGACCTGCAGTTAGATGAAGGCTAGAATTGTTTATGTTTGATTATTGGTGGAGATATAAGTTATCAGCTGTAGATTAGGAAACATTCTAAATATGTCTGTATTTGACAAAAAAAAACCTAGAATCAAGCAAATTAAAACATATAGAATAGGAATGTATGAACACCATTCGACCTTAGCAGGTTTTTTATTGTAGTGGTTTCTTGATGCTTAACTTTGTTCGTTAAGATATCATCGAATAAAGTCTGTGGGCCCTAGGGTCAAATATTATGATTGTGTATCGTTTGGAAAAAGAAATAATACATTTAGGAGATTATTTTATTGATTACGGTACTAAGTATTAAAGGAGTTTTGTTCATTCAAGATTATAAAGTGTGAAACGCATTCAAATAATTCATGAGTAAATTGCATACGATACTAAATTAGGTAAGTTTGTAATACTAGCTGTTCCTGCTACTTCGTCCGCGAAGAATAGTTATTTTGGGCATTCATTCTTTGAATTTGAACCGTTTTCTCAGCGCACGCAACGGAAGCCTTCAAAGATGAATAATCTTCCCCGTTTTTTCCACATTTTTCATTGTTTCTTCGCTCCTATTAGTTGCAGCGTGATGTTAGCCTAAAGCCTTCCTTGATAAATGGTCTACTCAACACAAAAATAATTTTTCAATTCGCACCAGTAGTTCCTGAGATTAGCTCGTTCAAACAAACAAACTCTTCAGCTTTATAATATTAGTATAGATATATTCGAGATTATCTAGACTAGACAACAAAGTTATTACATAAGTTTATTTATTGGCAAAACAAGAGCTGGTATTCTACCAGCTCAAAAAACCTAAAATTTTTAAAACTCGTAAAATATGTAACGTTTTTGCCCCAAATTAAATGTGCAGTAAAAACTGATAATGTGCATTATATGCAAAAGAATAAGTAACGTAACTCACGAATACTATTTCCTTTAGCCCCATTTTACATGAAGTAGCCATGCAAATTAAAATGCATATTATTATACATGGTTATTTATGCTTTTTAAGAATCTTTTGTTCGCTCTTACTAAAGTTTATCGAATGAAGAATAAGCATAGAATACATTTATTGAGACACGAAACAACATGATAAAATAGAATACCATAAAAATCGGTCGGTATCGGTCTTCATGTGTCAGGTATATTGAAGCGTGAAATAAAAATATATAAGAAAATACCTCCAATGGGATGTTAAATGTTTTGTTCTTATTCATAATCGTTAAGTTTTCCAAAATGTCTATTTCATTTTCTTAACTTTATACTTTGCAAAACAACAAATTTGTCGACATTGCAATAAGCTATCGTCATGCTAAAATACAATTCCATCTTCGTCAAATATCAGCTTTGTTTATTATCACCCTGTATTGTAGCAATATTTTATTCCTGTTCACAATGTCACATACAAAGTACAGTATTTTGTATGATTTTGTCACAACGCACATATGTCATAAGTAAACAACTTTGTCATTGCATTTCGCCATTCGTCTTCCTGCAGATATGCAATCACAATAACGCAGGTGCAACCAAAGCAACATGTTTTGACCTACTTTTGAACAAATTTAATAATTATAACTTTTGTCTTTTGTTTTTTTATTTGTCAGAAAATTACGTCTTATATTATACTAGTGGATGCTCGCGGCTTCGCTCGCATTAAGAAGTAAAACTTGCATCTCTTATTTCACCCCTTTAAAAGCGGCTTTTCCAAAAATCCTTCTTAGCGAATGCCTACGTTATAACATCTACCTGCATGCCAAATTTCAGCCCGATCCGTCCAGTGGTTTGGGCTGTGCGTTGATAGATCACTACAGTCAGTCAGTCACCTTTGAGTTTTATATATTTAGATTTAAGGGATAAGTATACATATGTTCATACTTATGTAAATAAACGATTTGTGAAGTTAACCAATTTGTTTTATCGAGCAACATGGCGCTGTATGATTGATCCAAGATAATGTGTTTTATTTTGCAAATTCTATTTTTTTCTTAATTTTACCATCTAATGTCTTAATTACTAGCGGAGTCCCGTCGTGTAACCTATTTTAATCTAGGAGAAATATAATATTCAACGCCAAATTTAATAAATTTCATAAGTTTAATAAAAGAATCTACAAAATTTCGCCTATATTATGTTACTGTGATATGAAAGCGCCAACTTTCCATTAGATAATGCTACATCTCACATTATCAAAAAATAACAAAAAAATATATAAGATAAGAAAGCTATCCTCTCAAGCAATCACAGATCTTCAACTATACATGATCTCAACAGAATCTCAAGTGTACAATATGGATACAAACCACTTTTCCGGAAGCGAGAGTGGTCGACCGATGTCTAACTAAATACGTCTTTACATACGAGTATTATGTATGTCTGTGTGTCTGTAGACCTGTTTATGCCTATTGGGTAAATATAGCTTTTTCTTAATGACCGAAAGTGGCCAACTCTGGTGTCGGAGTGTATCAGATTACCTCAGAAATATAGCCTATTTAAAGAAGTAGTGGAAAAGCTGTAACTGGGATTGATTGCAGACAAAGAGAAGTTAAAGAGTGGGTAAAGTAAATATGAACAATGTAAATTTAAAAATTTATCTACATTTATGTGACATTCAGAATATCCCACCTTAATGTAAGAATAAAATAAATGCTTTTTGAAAAGTTTTGTTGTTTTAATATATGTTTGATACGTTGGTTATGTGAGCTGTACATTCAGCAATCAGTCTAATATGAAAACTACTATAATC
The DNA here is from genome assembly GCA_927399415.1 of Macaria notata. Classification (NCBI taxonomy): domain Eukaryota; kingdom Metazoa; phylum Arthropoda; class Insecta; order Lepidoptera; family Geometridae; genus Macaria; species Macaria notata. The sequence continues at coordinate 1,560,808 of OV656742.1, forward strand.
TGTTAAAATAATTGTATGAATTTAGAAATAACTAATCTTTCTAAATTCCATCTAAAATAGAGGTGTTGGCAAGATAATGAAATAAAATACCTATTACTCAAAGATTTCCGCTTTCATAATAAAATGTATGATATATAAACATTATAAAATAAAATAAAATAAAAAAGCCTTTATTTTCTATTACTCCTTAAATTAACTTTATACATCCATGCATGTTTGAAAATTTAGAAGTTATCAGTATAAGAATTGCTGGTATGAGAATACTTTAGACTTCACTTAACATTTACATATTTTATTTCATAACTTAGATTGAAAATACTAAGTACTATGAAAATATCAAGTTGAGATTACATTACTTATTTAATATTAGGTGAAAAATTAATTTCTTACATATTATATTACAATTGTGTACTAAACTATGAACACTATAAATTTGAATTTTATTTGTTTTAGTAGGTACAATAGACGGTTTAAACTTTATCCTTGATTACAGTAATATTTGTTGCTCCAGATATATTAGATATACAATAATCACACAAATCCGTTTTACACCAATCTATATCTGTATCGATGTATCTGCCCAAGAAAACTCCCCTAATGAATTAATTCTGCGGGGAGTCACGACCCTCAGTCATGAGGAAATACGACTCGAAGAGAGAGATATCTGTATAAAACAACCATGATTATAAGTATAATATAAACATTACCTCCTATATTATTCAATACTATGGTCACGGTTCGCTCTTCAATGGTACGAAATCCTGTATTTTGCTTTCCAGGAAGTGATTGTAAATAGTCGGCGAAATTATTAATATTGTTCAGAGTTCGTGTAATGTTTGCCAGAGCGCGAAATAGAAGCCAGTTTACGGTTTTGGAAAGTTAATAAGATATCAAGTGAATTTCTTAGTCTGGTATAAGGAACTTGTATTTTGCTTCAGGGTAATATGTTCATACAATATTTAAAATATATAGATATTATAAGGAAGGGGAAAGGGTTTGTTTATATTTCAGATTTAACTGTACAATACTGAGCAAAAAAATCTATTTATTAATCTAATAGTGCACGTCCGAGTTTCACTCGCCATTTATCGAAATAAAAAGCTTATGTCACTTCCAGTACTTCATACTATCTACGTGCCTAAACTCACGATAATCCGTTCAGCCGTTTTTGTGTGATGCGTATATGTAATTTATAAACACACAAACAGATAAAAATTTTAAAAACTGCCAAAACGGATTCTGTTATCGATTAGTTATCGATAAAGTAAGTATACCAAAATTGTTTTTTTTTATGTATCCTATGTACAGATTTCCGACCCTCCCTAGCTTTATCTTTATTAAATATGATAGATTATTATAATTAAGGTCCAAAAATAAAGCTGAGTTCTCACAGGCCAAGTTCACGGCGACCTTGCGTTGTGCAAGCGGCCGTCAACCTGCCGGAGAAATGAATACATTTGTATTGTTTAGAAAGTATTCATATTGAGCGTGAGAACACAGCCTAATTATAATTTAGTAAGAGGCTGATGACGTTGGTTTTTTTGGGTATTTTGTTGTGATTTGCTTTTGAGAGATCAAACAAATAAAGGTTTCTGAACATATCAAACAAAGATATATGTATGTCGTAGCTTAGCTGTTTGTTATAGTACGGCAGTCGTTAAGCCACACCAGAGGCTCTGACTGTGGTTTGAAAACTGTGACACTAGAGTTGGTTACTTTCATTGGAACGCACTATAATCCAGCGATCTTCAAATCGAGAGTGAATCAGTTCTTATCGGGTAAGCACGCTCCGACTTAGGCCATAGCCTTTGCTTGCTATCAGGCAAACGATGGTCAAGTGCAAACCTGTTCTATTTTAGAAAACGTTACATTTTTAGGATAAAACGTTAAAACAGACCTTTGTGAGCTATTTAGACACTACGGAAGAATTTAAAAACATAGATGAACAAAAGATTGCATTAACCGAACAAATAACAAGAAACTACACACCATTGAAAAAACCCTAATTGATGCAAACAAATAGCCAGATGCAGACCCATTGTTGAACACAATATATATGTGATTACGCATTCAATATACGTGACATCGATGTAATGTCTGTCTGTAAATAACTATACAAGTAACTTGAGCCGGTTTCACTTTCATTCAGACTGGGAGCTTTTTGTATGAAGCTGTCGGGTTTGGTAAAAGCTCGGAGGTTGTTGTATATTTTTTTTTCGGCTTTGGCTGATAGTACGATTTGGCTTTTGTTGTGCTTTTAATGACAAAAATGTGACAGTAAAAATGTATATATAGTGAGACAATTTTGCTAAATTAATTGATATCCCATCCTTAGAGAATATTAATCAGCGAATTATATAAATCCATGAAAAAGATCAACTTTAAAAATGATACATCAATACAATTACTCGTTAGTAGATACTTGTAAAGTAAGTACAATAAATTAGAAATAAAAAAATATTAATCCCAAAGCAACAATCTTAAATTCACATCATAAATCTTCCGACGCGTTTATTGATCAAAAAACCTCCATCATGAAATTTACAATACCATATACCATAAATCGATAATTTCCGGCAAATCGATCGAAAGCGATATTAAATCACCAAAAGTCTCCTTGTGGCCATATTTGGATAGTGAAAGTTATTGCGAAAACACAATTTTCATAAAAGAACCGACGCCGTGTGATTTACAATATGAAAGCTGATGAAAGTCATCGCATAATAGGCCTGTCGTATCATGATGAATGGCCTCCATGCTCATAATGGAATTGGTTCAACCAAACGTGCACAATTAGGTTGATCAAATAATGCGAATTCTATCTACTAGAATACCTATAGTGACATGAAAATTCTTTGACTAAAATTATATCGAGACTGCTAACCGGAACGCGCGTGCTCACTCGATAGAACCCGTAGATCGAGACTGCTAACCGGAACGCGCGTGCTCACTCGATAGAACCCGTAGATCGAGACTGCTAACCGGAACGCGCGTGCTCACTCGATAGAACCCGTAGATCGAGACTGCTAACCGGAACGCGCGTGCTCACTCGATAGAACCCGTAGATCGAGACTGCTAACCGGAACGCGCGTGCTCACTCGATAGAACCCGTAGATCGAGACTGCTAACCGGAACGCGCGTGCTCACTCGATAGAACCCGTAGATCGAGACTGCTAACCGGAACGCGCGTGCTCACTCGATAGAACCCGTAGATCGAGACTGCTAACCGGAACGCGCGTGCTCACTCGATAGAACCCGTAGATCGAGACTGCTAACCGGAACGCGCGTGCTCACTCGATAGAACCCGTAGATCGAGACTGCTAACCGGAGCGCGCGTGCTCACTCGATAGAACCCGTAGATCGAGACTGCTAACCGGAACGCGCGTGCTCACTCGATAGAACCCGTAGATCGAGACTGCTAACCGGAACGCGCGTGCTCACTCGATAGAACCCGTACTCCGTTACATAACCATTTTTTGACACATACTTTTGATGTTAACTAGTCGGTGTTAAAACTAATAATACATGGAATATACATAAAATTAACTAACAAAGAACTAATCCAGCACAAATTTACGCGGCCCATTTACTTTTCAAATAAAATATTTTTATTTATAAAAGTTAATATTAATAAAAGTTTTTTTTTGCTTTTATCATAGAATGAGTATTAAAGTGAACGCTATATTGCTTAAAATGTATGCATGATATGAACATGCTATGTTACGTTTGTACGTGGTACAAAAGACATCAACGCGCTCTTTGATTTCATGTAACCATAATTTTGTAGAAACAAAATTTGTGTTTGATGCGAATGTTTTTTTTATTATTTCCTACCTTGAGGCGTATTTTCGATAACTACGTCCTCACAGAAATAAATTTGAAATCGCTTACATTTTATCAAAAACAAAGTATCTACCGCGGAAAAGCTAGTTACTGATAAATTAATGACTGGTCTAGTTTGAAAACCAGCTGGCCTTTATCTATGTGGGTGTGTTTATTAAATAACTAACTGTGCGTGTAGATACAATGTTATGATTACAAAAATAATCTGTATCTAATTAATTATACATTACTGATAATAATGTAAATAGAATATATATGTATGATTTACATCATAACATTACATACAAGTGAATTTGTTATTCTGTGGACTTTCGTTTTATTTTCACGTCTCAATAAAGCGACGGATCTTCGTTACTTTAGATGTTGAGTTTGAAAAAGGGGAGTACATTAAATAAAATGTGTATAAAATAATATTTTGGGACATTCCAAAAACATTCAAATAATTACATCCCATACTGAAACAGCGATAAAGAACTCTAGGCATCCAAAGCAAAGATATAATAACAAAATTAACCAAGGAAATGTGACCTCGTTTACATCAAAGAAGGTCGTAAAAATACAATAACATGTCACAACACTAGGTGCTACAGTAAAGGGACTTTAGTTACAAAATACTCCATAACTAGTTTTCAAAGAAACATTTTCACTTCTCTTCTTTCGAAGTAAACAAAACATGAACTACTTTTATTTGGGGTATTTGAATAACAAAATGGCGCCTGATTCCAAATTCAAAGCAGACCTTAGGTGACGCATACTTTAGTGACGAATGTTCTGAAAAGTTACGCTTACATAATATGGTGTTTGGAAAACACGTAAGAACTGAAAATGTACTTTAGTGCTGAACTAGGTCTAACACAATGGTGTCTATATTGTTATTTATTACAAGTTCAAATATTGTGTGTTTAAATTTGACACAATTACCTACTTACAATGAATAAGTTCTATAGGAGTCAAGGAAGAAAATGTTCCTGAATAGATTTGATTAAATACTTGTAATCACTACATTTTTATTGTTTGGCCTTATTTTTGTATTGTGCCAGTTCTTAAGTAAAAAACTACAATTTAACGATTTTAAAAGTGATTCGGTTCTTATTGGATCATAATGATTACTTACTATAAAAAAGACAAATATTAGGTGAACTATGGTTCAGCATATAACTGATTTCATATAAAACATATGTATAGCGCTACGTACACACACCTCTATGATATACAATAGATGTAGAAAGAATTTAGCAAAGAACTTGTGAGTATTTTTTTTCTCTTGACATAATACCGCTTTATGCTCAAATTACTACAAGTAGGTACAGTAAGCGTGTAGAATCACAATGAGTATCCATTGACACATTCTGTTGAAGATTTAGACCGAAATGACGTAGTTAGAAAGCATTATTTTACGAAACATCACAAATTGTCGTGGGATTTTCTCAAGTCAAGGTTGGGTCAAGTCATTCATTTTAGCATTTTTTTATAATAATACAGAAAACAATGAAAAAAGATTACATACTACTTTTAACTAATACATAATAATAAATAAGGGCACTTAGGTACAGGATTTAATATGACAGGATAAAATAACGATTTATAATACCTACTCAAACAATCTAAGAGTTATTGAAATAAATTCTTCTTCTTCTTGTTCTTGTTATCGAATGAGAGTGGCCAACTCTGGTGTCGAGAGTTTATCAAGCCACACTAAAGGCCCTTGACATTGCTTTACGACTGCCGTACTAGACAAAAAGCCGGGACCTCAATTAATTGAGTATGTCGAGGGTCCAGCCAGGGTGAAGTCTGCGCAAGATCGACGCAGATGGCACATACAAAAGGAGGCCTATACCCAGCAGTGGGATCCAAAGGGCTGATGAGGAGTATGTAAGAGAGTACACATTTATTTGGCAACATGGCGTTTTATTTGTTAACAAGTGCAGTAACTTTTATTTCCCATGGCAATCACAACAATAGCCATAAACTCGTCTGTGGAAACAGTCACTTAACATTACAATAACAATTTTAACACTAAAAATAATAATACTCGTATAATAATTTGAGCCAGCGTTTGTCAATCATTTCATTCAAGACCGTGAACTTTAGGTTGAGAAACACGGGTCAGTGCACCCGCCGACCTGACATGGTCGTGACTTTCGATGAAAGAGATCAGATGGAAGATTTGACTAAATGATGATAAGATTTGTAGTCACGGGATGCGGTGTATCCTTTACCTTATATTTTATAACTTTGGTGGGTTGTTGTAATTCTTCTTAGCCGTGTTCACAATTTATGGGGTTCGTATCAAACAATATTAATACGACATGAAAATGATTATTTATTTATCATTCAGCGTTGTAATACGTATCAGAATTTTAGAATTCTTTTAGAATCTAAAATTCATTTGTTTTAGACTTTTGAACAGCAGATATATTTTATTTTTATTTTTTTATATTTTTAATTATTTATCAATGTTATTAAAAAAAGACTGTGCAACTTTATAAAAGTCTAACTCATCTAAGCTCACAGTTATAATTTTCCTTTATTTAAGTATTTCTACCGATTGCTGTTTCTAATTTTTTAAAAGTCACCTGCATGTTGTATAGGATGAGTCTTGGATTATCGTAATTTTAAATTAAACCGATTTGAAGAAGAAAGTCTCCACCTGAGCGGGCATTTCATTTCACAAGCCTATATTGTGAATAACAAATTTTGTTAACCGAATACGATTCGGTTTGCAGTGAAAGTTCAGAGAATCCATTTGTTGTGGTAGAGTATTATTTAAAATGGTGAATTTGATAGCTATAATTATGATAAATAATATATATTGTTGAACTTTTTGATTGATGTATGGTGAAAAACTGAAAAAGAATTGAAACCCATCTTATGATCAACAAAATTAATTAGTTCTTTCCAAAATACACTCATTATTACACTACTTTACTATTTAATTGCCAATCAAGTCCAAAATAGTTAAAAATGGTTTATCAAAAAGCCTAAATTATTTAATTATTAATATCGTTAAGTGTCTTTTACTTTACAAATGGCAATAAATCGATCCTTGTATTTAGAAATTATTATTTTAGTTATATTTCGTTCTATTCATTCTTCCTAATCATTATTAAGTTGCGAAACATGTTTAACCAAGCAATCAAATCAAATCAAAATATATAATTGATTCATCTCTGCCCTGCATAGATTAACCATCACTAAATCTGAGAGAAAGTGATTCATTTTGATATGGAAGTTATGCAAAACATAAAAAGAAATTTAAAAAAGGTTTTCCCTTTCATTTGGTTGAATCAGTTTTATTTTTTATCCAATTAAAGAATCTTTAACATTCCTACTTTAATACTAACCACTATAGATAAATAAATATTCACACAGCGCAATCTGGCCATATACTATGTATATAAGGCTAAATGGAAATAATAATAACGTAATATCAATAAAAACAGAAGTTATGTGGTAAATTCTCAAATTTCGATTCTTGATAATTGTAACGTAAATTGTTGATAGTATTAAATGTCGTGAATTTTCATGTTTCAGTTTTGAGAATTCAAACGTAAGCGATTAATATCAATGAAAACTTTGGTTTGGTAACTAATAACCCAGTATATAATAGCCATGGGGGTCAAAGTTTAGGTGAAAGAGAAATTATAGAAATGTTTTATTTTATCCAATTTTATTCAGTTTACTGCAGATTGCTTTAGGAGAAATTAACTTTATTGACTAACTTTACATTTTACGACTATTCTCAGTTAGTTATTAAAATGTTTGATAAATGAGAAATTGATTAAATGAAACGACAATCAAAAATATATTATTACATTTTTATAGCACTATACATTTAATCTTGTAAGTATTTCAATCAACAGTTACATTTGAAGAAGCATATGATATTCACCGCTACATAGTATAAAATAATGGACTTCCGCTCTCTGACCCCTTATATCCCTAGATGTTAAAAAAAAAACATTTATACATATTTTATGACAACAATAGATCCATTTTGTTAGTGGCACACAAGTAAAAAAGTAAACACAACTTAAAGACTAGTGTAACAAACTAGTGTTAAAACTACGAAACGAATTTATTTTTTACATATAAATTGTGTGTGTTTTTACATTTTTACATTTTAGTGTGTCGTAAGAGGAAGGTTTTTATGTATAAATCGTGCCTACATATGTGATGTATTCGTGCTAGTCTACTTAAATTTTTGTGGAGAAACATTTGTAAGGAACAACGTATGTATCTACCTATATATTAATTTAACTTACTGAGCTTGAGATCTGTTTACAATCATGTTGTGCACGCATGTGTGTGATGTTCCTCTAAGGTGTTTACTGTTAATGTATTTTCTGTATGTCGTGATGTGTCCCTAATAAATAAATGAATTACTCTACAAGTTAAACTTGAACAAGCGATACATATGTCTAATTTAACATCATTTGACCCAAGGAAGTCGTTGACATCAAATAAGGAATTTCTATGACCCACTGACAATTTAAATTTAGTAAGTAACCCAGTACCTGTTCAGGTCCATTTAGTGTTTATCACTGTCTGTGATCAGTTTCCTGCGTGCGTGTCATAAAAAAAAATCATCTACATCTAGGACCTTCAATTTAACATCATCTAACCCAAGGAAGCTCTCTCAGACAAAAATACTCACACCAACAGTTGCGAATAAATTAAACGCCGCATATCACTGACCCACTGACAATTTAAATGTAGTAATTAACCCAGTGCTTATTCAGGTTCATCTAGTGTTTATCTCTGTCTGTGATCAGTTTCCTGCGTGCGTGTCATAAAAGAGCATCGTCTAGAAATCTAGGATACCGACATCCGCTCGCCGCACCGCGCGCCGTGCGCCGTGTGCGCAGTTTCACTGCATCAATAGTGCATTAAATACGTGCAGTGTATGCACTTGGGGAAAGCACGTCGCGTTTTGGTAGGTGTGTTTTTTATTAATACAATTATTCATTCAAATTTTAAGAATGATCATTATAATTTTGCTTGGACATGATGTTTTTAGAGTGGTTTGAAGTAATTAGGTTAAACTTTTAAGTTTCGATGTATGACTAGTACGAGACTGTGGGGGTTTTAGTATAAATCCGTATTTTCGTATTAAGACTATGTCCTCTAAATTAGTCGAGGGCTTGGCGACTAAAACTGAAATATTTGTTTTTATATTTTCATCCAGAGAGAAATGCTTACGCATTGGACTTTCACAGAACAGAGATGCCATTATTCAATCGCCTGTTTCTTGTTAACAAGACAAATGGAAGTAGAATAGGATTTACATTCAAATACATTTGTGACGTGTCATTAATCTCGGCACAAACTGCAGCCAATTTGTTTAGCGACAGTGAGTGAGTGTGAATAGAGAATAGAAAAGCAGATCGACAACTTGCAGATGAGATCGGAAGGAAACTCGGAAGCTTCTTGTAACTAGGTGGCAAAGTGTATTTTAAATGGGTAATAGTATTCTTTGGAATAGGTGTTAGCATGAAATGAAATTTAAGTGACGTAGTTTATGTCTGTTGCATTATTTACTAAGCGAACTTGTTTTGATTTTACAGTCGAATGCTACATTATTTACTACCAATTACATGAGAGTATTATTTTTGCCAATACGCTCAGTCACAAATATATTGATTTTAAATTTTTAACCGATTTCATGAAAGAAAAGGAGTTATAGGAGTTTGCCTAAATATATTTTTTTATCCATATGATTATTAGGGTACATAAAAATATTCTGTGTTCAATTGTGTGTCGCGATTAGCAATCAAAATAATTTTTGAGCACTAAGTGGGACCTACCTAGTTAAAAATGTTAAATTCTGTTTACTTAGCCTACAAAGTGGTTGTAATCTAGACGCCATGTTATGTCCTGGCTAGCCTTGTAACCTCCCACGAGTAGGTACTTACTAAGTACTAACCAGTCATATCTAACGTACGATTTCCTTTGCGATGGCGCAACTACTCACAATTTAAGATGTATAATATGTACATATGTCCCTACACTTAAGACACACACGTACTAGCTTTGATAAAATTTTATCTTGTGACAAAAAATCTTTTTATTTCACTTTGCATGTTGTGAAATTCGTTGAAAGGAAAAATAATGTTTGATTATGTTTAAATTGTTTGAATTATGCTTGATTTTACAGATTGTCTTTGATATTTCTTGTTTCAAGACATACCAGACATAACAGGGAACGTGCCAATGAAGCTGCTGCGGTCAGAAGTCTTTTATTATTGTATTGTAATTACAATTTTCATTGGGTGCCCAATAAAACATTAAAAGAAATTGAAATTTGATATTAACTAATAATGCTTTACTAACTTAGAACCAATTCCTGAATGTTACTTAAGTTGGGAAATAAATGGCTTTATTTATTTATTTAATTACAATTTTCATCTATGTTAATTCGTTTCTTATATCATTTGTGTCTTACATTGAAGACGAATAGTTATAAATAGCAAGTTGAAGGGTCAGTATAAAAGAGTTCAACGCGCGCACTGTAGCTTTTTATTATGATTATATTGTAGTAAATTTACATTTGACTATTTCTGCAATCAAATATATTTAACTTACCTTTTACATAGAAAATGCTTACCTCGACCTATCGTGTATATATGGCCATTGTTCTTACCTGAAACGAAACAAGATTTATTAATGAGTTACATATTTCATATCTAAAGCAAAATGAACATTAAAAATTGAAATAATTAACATATGTTTATAGTATAATAGCGTGGTAATAAAAGACTAGAAAATTAGCTTATCTGCATAAAATATAAGCATAATGCATGTTACATAATTTTTATGCAATTTGCTTTTTCCGTTTATTGTATTCATTACGAAGAATACTAATGCACTGCATATAATTTATGTAATAACCAATTTAGAATAAAAAGCACCACAATTTAAAATTGTAATTAATCTAGTAAAGTCAGCAAACAAAAGCACATACATATGGACATTCTTCATATCTAGAGTATCTCCCACGTAAAAAAAACCTATAGAAACGACCAAACTCATCGACAATATTTGCAAATTTTAAACATTCAAACTCGCTGTATAAATAACGTAGTAAATACAAAACCAAACTTTTATATAAACCTAGATAATCTAGGTCCAACTCTGATAAAATACTAACTCTAGGTCACACAATCGGAAGGTCATCAAACCCATCAATGCAAACGTGATTATAAAGACAATAGCTTTGGCATTACCATCTATAATAACACTAGATAAGTCTTACAGAAATAAACTTAATTGTAAAAGTAATGATACTGAACCTTATGACAATGTGTGAAGTATCAAGATTGTGAAAGAGATAGATTGATAATGTTTTCGGTAAGATTATAATGCAATTGTTAAGTCTAGAATGTGGGAGTCAAAATATATTATGATAGTGTAAGCCACGTCTATACAGGGATTACTGGAAACGAATACATAGTGTTTTAAATGTAGTTTTGGTATGATAAAACTTACATGCTTTGTTTTGTGACTGTTGGAAATTTGAATAATATCTCTGTTCTATACTAAAAGTTCCGTAGTAAGAAAACGGCACTTTTTAACGGATTACCTAATCTAATCTTAGAACAATTACTTTTTTCAAAGGTTTTGATGATTAAAGCATCTAAAGAACTTTTGTCCGTCCGGCACTTGGCGACTTTTTGCATTAGAGTTGTTGATTTTGTATTAATAAACCATAATTGCAAGGTTTATAGGGATATCGTATATATACTACTAATCCCCATTTAAGTTGAATATGTCATCTCTGAGGGTTGTTCCACTATCTTCTATGGTCTTTCTTCTACTGATATTTTCCACTCATTCCTATCTTTGGCGACACGAACTACGAATAAACTATACTAAGTAAGTAAGTTACTATGAGAGTGGCCAACTCTGATGTCAGAGTAATAAACTTACTATTTTTTATTGACCTATAATGTCCCTTTCCTGGACAAAGGTCTCCCTCAACTCCCTCCATGCGTCCCGGTCGAAGGTCTCCTCACGGCAGGCACCCCAAAATCGGTCAAGATCTTGGGTCTTCGGCCTTCCTCTACCACGTCGCCCTTGAGGTTCCCACTGTGCACGATCCCAGCCCAGCGTTCGGGGCGCTACCTACCTATACTGACTACAAATAAACTATACACAATTTTCATTATACCTATGTTACTAGTAACTCGGTACAATCAGAGATGCATGCCTACACACCGACACACATCATGCTCGGTTGGCAAACAAATTACTGTTTCAAGGGAACTTACTCCTACCATTGCTTCACACCATGACGATTGAATTGCTAAGGCTAGTGGGAGCGTGATTTAGACAACATATGGAAGTTGCGCACAGTTTAATTTCTCTAAGACAAATGTCCAGTCTGAAACTCTTGACAGATATTGCTACTCTCAAGCAATTTCTTAATTTCAATGTGGAAACGAGAAATATATAACGCTGTTAGAAACCATTTACATTGTTTTTGACATTTTCTATTACATTATACAAAGTTTAACGACAATATTACACGAAGAATAACAATATATGCATTTTGTAAGTTTTACCCAGAAATACTAATTTTCTGGTCATTGTATCATGTGTCATACATACATACATGTTGTATATGAATCAGCATCCTTAATAACGATTTTAATTGTAGTTGTTATTGTGCTCGCTTATTAGTATTGAAATTTTACGTAAATATTATTGCAACGCTTGTGCCGCTGTTGATGTGTAATTCATTAAAAGGTTTTAAATTTCATTCAATGATTTCCACATAAACTTACTTATTGCTTCAACTTCAACAGGTACTGAGGTTTTGTAACTTAAAATTGGCAACACTCACATTTTTAAATTAAGGACCTATAGATATATATACATACATTTTATTTAAGTAAAAATTAAGTTAATTTATTATTTTTATCTCCTATAGAGTATGTCGAGTTATAGTATATAAGTACTAAAATTTCTAATAAAAGTAATTTTTAGTTTGAATATTACTAAATTTCTGAATTACATAACATTCTTTTTATTTCAAATTCATCATCAACATCAGCCCGTCATCGCCCACTGCTGAGCATAGGCCATGTTTCCAATCATTGTTAAATAAATATTTTCAGCAAGTGTCTTAAGCTATTACACACAATATACATATAAAGGGACAATAAACCATATATTCCTTTCTACGTAACACATGAAAGCAGTTAATCATATGGCGTTTCGTTATTTCTCATGTAATTGTTTGTAAAATAATTGCAATTTTGTAATCACGCGCTGCAACCACGCTTATGATCACACACAATATGTAATAAATTTTATTTTACGCAAAATCTTGCGTTTCGTTTTCATACTTTGGAATTTAAAATTGCTTAACAAAAAGTGATTGTAGTTTTAATTTGACCCTTTATAACATGAAGCCGAATGATTGGTAACGGTTAATGATATTATTGTGTTGTTTTCAATTTGATTCAAATCTTTTTGTTAAAAGGTGACATTATTTCGAATTTTATCTGATATTACAACTAAAATACTTTATAGCATAAGAAATTGTAGCTTGGAATTGTTAAATTAAAGTCATTCATATTTTTTTTCTTCTTCTACCATTAGCTATTTATGAACAAATATTTAAAAAATTGAATGAATGGAAATGCTTACCATCAGGCAGGCTGTAGTCAAACGTAAACCTATCCCACGTAAAAAAACAGAAATTTACGAAAGAAAGAAATGTATTTACGAAAGAATAGCAAAATACAGATATGCTATGCATTCAATTAATTGTGCTTATAACACTATAAACCACGTGTTCGTTTAAATATTTAGGCCCAAAAAAGCTCTTCGAATTTTTTCATGAAATAACACTTTTCTTATAGGTCACACAGCATCTAAATCTATACATATGTATAATAAAGCTGAAGAGCGTCAAAAATCTGTACATAGAAGATATTTGAAAAAACATTGTTTGGGTACACTTTAATTAATAACTCAAAACGTTTCAGCAGTTTTTAGTTATTTTTTACAATTGTTCTGTTTGTTTGGTTTCGCATTACACAAACGGTTGAACAAATCTTTTCGATTTTTGGTATGTAAGTTGTTGGATGTTTAGTTTGAGATCTTAAGCTACTTTTTATCCTGAAATAATGTGAGCAAAGCGGCGGGCGTCTACAAGTCTATAAATTAAGGTCTGTTGAATGTGCGTTGCATTATCAAAGCGCACCAAATCGAGGATGCGTTTAATTTATGGTAAAGAATGTTAAACTGCATGCAAGAGAGCCGTTGCCAATCTTTTGCAGCGCATTTTGTTGCAACAATTGTTAAAATTATTAATAAATTAATATCAATCCATATCTTTAATTACCATTTATTGCAACACTTATTGTATCACGGCAATATTAACCAAAGAAGATTAATACAAAGTATCGAATTAACGGAACAGTAGCGGAAATTGTTTAAATTGGAATTGTTGGCTGTATTTTTTCTAGTTATGTACATATATTAATTAGTTTATGTAATGTAGGTACCTGCTTAGTTTTCAAGGAGGAAAAATTTTTCAGTTTTGATTTTCAAAAAAGGTTTGAACATACATAACATTATATACTTTTTTTTTTACATTTTTAAATTTTATAAAATTGTATAAACAAAACTTAATTAAACTAAACTACATTACATCTAAATTATAATAACTTTGCGTAATTTCAGTTTATCAACCAAACGAGTTTAAATTCCGGTAAATTATGATCAATTTATGACTAGAAGAAGGAAATGCTTATGGATTACCACGTGTGCTTAAAAATATGTGTAAGGTGTAAATAGGGCTATTCCGGTAAAACTTACTTTTAAGTCACAGAAATAATAATTTAGAGACACCTAAATATGCATTTTACATACCATTTTGTAAAAACTATTATACTATATAATACTTTGTATTACTATTACCACGTTCGTTGGTTTTTTTTTTGCTCTGCACTTCAGCAGCACTGCTGCAACTGAGCGATAGATTCTGTCCTTTTCTGGATAAATATGTTGTTTTATTTTTCTATCCAAGGTTTTATGATGACATAACACGTTATACTTGATGCTATTTTTATTTCGTGCATACATATGTGCCAACATATACATAAAAGTTGTAATGTGGCATCTTTTGTATAAAGCACCGTTGTTTTAATTACTTGAAAGTGACCAAATTGAGAGCAATAAAGTTTGTAAGTCACAACCGGCTCGAATATTACGTGGTTTGTGTTTTTATGTTGAAAATCGCAGGAAAAACAAGGTGATTGTGAAACACCCCAAACCTTTCCGAAGTTCCATAAACAATAGAACAACTTGTTACCTCGAAAAGATGCTTTGAATGCCTCTTAAAAGAGTATGCGTTATAGTTACTAGGAATCCTGTCTAGTTTGTGTATACGACCATTCTCTTCAATGTTATGATGTTTTGTCTGCGTGTCATATATGTTCACATACAATAAAAATATACGTCTACTAAATATATCCTTACTGTATGGCGTGCTGAAGAGGAGGCCAATACTCAGCAGTGTGTAGACAAGGGTTGGTATGATGACCAAGATGGTGAAACATATCTAACCTTCTCAAACGCAAAAAATTACAATTGTCACATAGTCCTATCCTTGAGTCCTTTACAAGTCTTCTATCACACAATTAGTATTTAAAAGCTGTACAAAACGTACACTCCTACTAGTAAGTACCTACTGTTGCATATTCCCCAGCAATGTTTGACCCAAGGCAAAGTAATTCGACCTTATAATTACTTCATCGTATCGCATCAACACGCGCGCTGGTGCGTAGTGTGCTCTGTAAAGATGAATGTAGAATGAGTTGCCACAAAACGTGGGTGTAGTGGCAACTTGTGGCATATTCATAGTGTTGTTCAAATAAGTGGCGGAGTAATTGCTTTCTCAATATCTTTGTTTTGACACTTTATAATCTCGCTTTTGTTTGTTTTTATATCTTATCGAAAAAAAAACTAAAAATATGTGTTTCCAAAATCAATTTTGCCTGTATATAATGTTTTTTTTCTTATTTGTATTTGTGAAAATGGATATTACTCAATTTGTTTATCAAACAAGTTTACTCACGTTAATACGAGTATTTTACGTTTACCCTATAAGACTCATAACAAAGTAGGATATATTCAAGATGCTATAAAACGTAATGTAAGTTAGCCACAAATCGCACAAAGCTGTGTTTTGTGTCCAACCGACTATAGCGAGGTTTGCTTTACATAATATTGCATATCACGGCCCAGTGTTGATATGATTGGTCGAAGGATGCAATCGTGGCTGCAATGTCCGCTGGAGGAAACAATTTGAGACTGGCATTCTAGTAATACTGTAAGTACAAGGATCCGGCTGGAACTGAGGCTTGCCACATTTTGGAGAAATTTAGATTGCTGGTTGATTATAGAAGGTAATTTTGTAGAGAATTAGGTATAGCGTTATTATAATCCGTTCCTCATAGTTAGTTATAGCGATGCACAAAAGATGCGTAGGTAGGGATATAAAAATAGGTTAGACTAGTTTTCATTTTATGACTACACCGAATCGTAAATCAATTTAAAAACCATAAACACTAACAACATATTTACTGAATTTTACAGCAATATCCGTCACGCCGTTCACCACATAACCGAAATTGTAACAACTTAGACAACGGAAAGTAAGTAAATATATTAGTAACTACGGAAAGTGATTCAGATCATTATCCAAAAAGGCGTGAAACAAACCGACAAAATTACGCTGTCGTTTTGCGTAATTCAATTATTTGCCACAAAACAAGACAATACAAGTTAAACCGAAACAGAAAAGAAAGTTACGGGATCGGAACCAGTCGCCAGCGAAAGTTAAGATAAATATAATAAGAAAAAATAACTGGTCAAGTGCTTGCTAGGTATGGTGTTCGGGTTCAGTATAATTTTGGTTAACTGACAAAAGAAAGAAGACTCCATTTTTTATTTATTTTATGCTATCGTAAACTCTGACACTAATCGACCGATTAGAATTTTACTATTGAGCGATTTTGAATAAGTCTTACGCTGTCTTATATGATTTTATTTGGATTTTAATTGAAAAAAAGTACAGTTTGTAAAAACGGATGAATAATATTAACGTACTTTTAATTTTTTAGACGTTTCAATGTAGTAAAATAGACAAACATTTTAACAACATGTCAGAATGTAAGGTGCGAGTATGGTAAGTTCTGGGAGCATAGGTAACTGATTTTTTTAAAATATTACAAACATGAAAAATATGTTTGGTTAAAAACATTTAGACAAATAAGATTTCTTAGCCCTTTTTATCTAGATTCAACCACGTCTCACTCTCACGTCTTGTTTTTTTTACGGATTTTTAACCGACTTTATTTAAGGAGGTTATAAAGCCTTCTCAAAGTATTTTTTGTGGGGTTGTTAATTAAAATAAAAGCTTACGGAATCCTAAAACTACAATTCGGTAACAGCACTTGTTGACTGTTTGGTAACAAATATCATCAAGTGTTTACTTTGATGGAATTCCAAACGGGGCAGTTACGATTTAGAGAGAGATGGCTATATATACATTAGTGTACGTGCAACAGAGATAGACATAAAAAAGATCATAAAAAGTTTACCAACAATCGTTTTATTGTTGACGATTTGACGCGCGACATTGATCTTACAATTGTTGTATTGCAATTACGTAGGTATGATCTGAAGATGGTGGCATTTTGTAATAAACCGACGATTATATTGATTTATTGTTTTATTTGGGCACTTGAGTAGACATTTATCAATCTTAGCATACATACATATACATACATACATACATACATACATATTGCATTGTATAGATGATAAAGACATATAGGGATACAGAACTTAGGATAGGTTTAGTACGAAATTAACTTGCAATATTTGTGCTTCGAATTGGATTGATTTTGATTTGATTGTATGATTGAATTTAGAAACTACTTAAATATTACAACTAAGACTCCAAGACTCGGTAAATATATAGTATTTTTTTTCTATAAATATATAATATAAGAAATAGAAAGACCTTGAATAGTTACAAAATGATTGTTACGGAGTGAAACTGTCGCGATCTAGATGTGGCAGCAACGCGGAAATATCGGCCGATGTACCGGCGGGGTGTGCGCGGGCACACTGTCACACGGGAGTTGATGCGTGAGTTAGAACGAAAGAGATGAATGGTTAGAGTTTTAAACCGATTTGGTATCATAAATATGGATAAAGTTTGTAATAAAATGACAGATTTACTATATATTGTATAAGCAAAAGTTTGTGAGTGTAAAAATGTGTTTGTTTCTTCTTCGTCCCCAAATTGCTGAATAAGCAATTTTGGATTAAGTTTGGTATGGAAATAGGTTAAACCTTGGATTAACACAGCACGCCTGTCACGAATCGATGAATTTGACTCCCATAATAACTCTGCCTCTAACCACCTCTTTCTAACTTAATGTAGAAAACGACTAAGGAAATAAATGCTGATAAATTTATTGTAAGTACTGAAGTTCTCGTAAGGCATTTTAAAATTTTGGGTATCACCTTTGTACGTCCAAAAATATGCCGAAAAATTAGCTCGATATATTCGGAGCATTGATCTCCATTCTCTCTAAACTATTTGAATTTGGAAGGAGTATCTGATTCGTCAGTATATTTCTCGTAAGAAGGTATGGAACGCGCGCGCGCGGCCCAGTGCGCTAGTTGCTCGCGCACGCGATACAATACCACTGTATTTACATCCACGGCGCGAGCATGTGTGAACTTACTGGATACATAGCTTTCCAAACGACGAAAATAGTTAAAACCACGGTTTAAATAAAAATCTAGATTTGTGTTAGGACACATCTCGAGTTTATAGTTCAATCGATATTACTGTAAATATTTGAAAAAATGATGACTATTTTTCTTTGCTCTAAAGTACGATATTTCTTTATTTTATGTGATAAGTTTGTCGAATATAAAACCTTTTTATTGACATCAAAGATAAGAAAAAATATACACAAGTGTTTCAAATGCAGTTTTAAAATAAGGTTTTCGAGGTGTTTCATACACACTATTCTGAATTAGTTTTGAGTTTTCAAACATCTTTACTTCACAATATTTTTTTTACATTGAGTAACCACATATTCTAGTGTACGTTACTAAAATCCTAGCAGAACACCACAGTTACAGATACACGGCAGACTATTATGAGAACAAATTTCACGTAACATCGTATTAATTCTAAAAAACTAAAACAACGCGATAATTAATCCAACACATCTAATTTACATAATAATCTGAGGCAATCAAACGCACGCTCCGAAAGCAATCAAATAAACTGCAAAAAAACGCCTTCGAATATGCAAATAGGTTTTTTTACAAAAAATCGAGTACATTTTTTATAGTTACCTGTTCACTAAAACTGTAGCGATCATTAACTAATCTTATGTAACGCCAATCAATATAAAATTAGAGCGACTTTTAAGTAATACCGGTTTGAAGTCAATAAAACTTGTCTGTATAGTAACTTTGTTCCCGAATTCATCACATAGACAGTTAAATTCAATTAGGTCCTAACTCCTTTACTTAGCCTGAAATAACACTAAATATTTCGAAGACAGAAAAAATTCAAGAGATACTAATTTTATCATCGCAAATTTTGCTGCTAAATACTCAACGAAACATAAACAACGTTTGATCAAATTCAGAAGACAATGGTTTATTATATTGTTCATTAAATATGTAACAGCGAATCCTGCCTGCTGCCTATACATAGCTAGGCCTATCAAAGACAAAGCTTGTAAAATTTCCGACCAGTTTTCATACAAAGGGGAATAAATTATAAGAACCCAAAGAACCGAGCCAAATCAATAGCTATATATATCATTATTATTGCATGCTACCATAAAAGCTGTAGGTTCGACCCGCCCACAAGACATCAAATACTAAATTAGTAGGTTCCGGCTATAGATTAGGTAACAGTATCTGTTTAGCATATTTGTTGACAACTTTCTTGGTTTCAGCGAAAGTGGTCGGTCGATGACATACGAGAGGTATGTAATAGGAATCTTGTTATGTAAGGAGGAATACATATGGATATTGTATATGGTTTTAGGTTTTGAGAATAAAAAAATGTTTAGGGAGAGACTGGTCTTGATATTAGTTTTTAATAAGATTTGGAGCTGGTTATTTTATCATTGCCATTTTTAGAGTTAACTTCATATTTTTTATCATTAAAGATAGGTCTTTTTCAAAAAAGTCTCAAGCTTAGGATGTAAGCGTCGGATAAAATTATAAATAAGGTCAATTTTCCAGTTAGAACATAATAATATGACCATATAAGTTATCTTATTAGTTTATAACTTTTAAGCACGCAACAACAAGAGAACGTTTAAGTCCTCCATCCAAAGGCTACCTCTTATTTCAATTCGATAATTGTCTTGCCTAACTTTTATTATTATCAACTCATGCCATATAATTTCCTAAGAATTTTTGCCCATTGATTGAGATTACGGATTGCACAGAAATGCTAATTGCACATTCATTTTCTGAATACCAAACTCAAACAATTTGAAAGGAAATAATTAGCGTAAGTATATTAGGCGTCTCAACCAAAAGTCTAAATTTTTTCTTGTCATCGCTTCATACCAAATACATCACAAATGTATAATAAACAACAAGCAAGATGGAAATAATAAAAGACGTTTTCTCAGTATATGTACTCAATACTACAATCTCTCTAAAAACAATACTTAATGCTTGAAAAAACTGTGTATTACATAGCGAGGTACCTAATAATATATAATTTATCGAATTGATTTCGACATATCACTAATCAAATATTACGTGACTATACGTGGTATAGACTTTCTAGATAACGTAAAATAGCTATTATATCGAAACTTCTATTTATTACGATTTCATTATAAGTCCATTATTGCAAACCATAAAATTATATACCTCTTCTATACTCTATTGAAGATTGATTTATTACTTGATTGTTGAGTTCGTTAATTAATTCCTGGTAGAAAAGAATATTATGATCAATCAGTTTAACAATATCAATCAATCAATCAATCAATCAATCAATCAATCAAAAATTCTTTATTGTACACCAATATAGCAAGAGAACACAAGTATAAAGAAAAAAAAAAACCATAATATTGGGACAGAGGGCGGCCTTATCACTTAGAGTGATCTCTTCCAGGCAACCTAGTTCAATATCATTTTTTTAAATCAAATAATATTAGATACTTCAGGAAGCTTCACAGACTGAATGGAACGAAAAAACTAGAAATGGTTATATTTCGTTTAATATATATTTACCATAATTATGTTTTCTGAACGAGAAACTTTTTTATTCATACGATTTATATTTTTTTGTACAAAATGAGTATGCGAATAACTGCAACCCGCTTGATGAAGTTAGTAGATAATTACGAAGGAGTTTTAAACAATTAAAATTACCCACAAAAATATTTCAAAAATATGACTAGCTTACCTTCGAAAATTCTCCTCTAGGATCCCAGGCCAAAACTTCACGGTTCCAGTCAATATAGTCACAAAACTTAAAGTCCAATATTCTAAAAAGAAAATTTACAAAAATCCGAACGCGAAAATTTCAAAAACTCGTTGAGTGAATCACATTTTCCGTCAGACAAAAATGGTTCATCGTTGCACTAAACTTAACTAAGTTGGTGTGGTTAAGTTTAAGTTACGTGCTTTCACAGTGGGGTCGGAGCGGACACTGGCTTCCAAGTTAGGAGAGTGGTTGTAGCTGAACTTACTTGACTATCTCTCGCAAGACACAGGTGCGGACTTAGGCAGGTGGGTTAATTTATGTTTTAGTTTCTATCTAAAACTCTCCCAGTAAGTACCTCTAAGGGAGTACCGCGCGGTGCTATGCTTTATTCAGGTAAACCAAATTGTTGTTGATTTGTATGAGGTTGCAGAGTTCACTAGGTATAATACTAGTTTAGTAGTGATGGAAAGTAATGACGGGCAAACGCTAAATTTACACCTAATTTGGACAGTATTGTGGAATATGTCCTAATATATATTTTTTGCTTTTCCTATTCATTTTGAAGAGCAAAGCCACGAAGTACTCATTACGCAAAGCTCGTAAATACAAAGAAGATTTGTTTTATCTTGACCTTGTTTTTAAATTCTTGTGATGTGGTAACAATTATATTTCTACCTTTGAAATTACTATGTTTAGGTAAATTTTGTAAATAGAAGTTTGCTTTTCATTAATCGCATTTACAAAAAATGAATAAATAAGTACATGAAGTTTTAATATACGAACTAACTTTGGTAAACAAATTACTTGATTTTGTAACTTAAGGGGTCTAATTAAGCATTTATTGAACCAGTGCATTAATTAATCAATTACCTAATGATGATCATATGAATTCATGTCAATTTGATGAATTACATGTTTGGATTAGACTTTCTCGGAATTTAAATTTATTATGTGTTTTTTAGAGCAAGTTTTGGGTAGAGTGTAATTGAGGTTACATTTTGTTTTATAATAATTATTGTCAATCAATCAAATTATGCAAGGAGTAAGAATATTCATTAGATTGTAGAAGATATTTTTTTATAATCAAACGATTAATTAAGACCAGTTCGTGGGTGTGAAAACCTTGTAACCGAATGGCCCTAAACATGTTGCAGATATAACAACGTAAGTACGGATAAGAAAGAGAATATATTTGCCATGCACTAATCGTAAAAAAACTGGTATAGCATTACAACGACTCACATTAAGGAATTAAAACGTTAATTAACGTTTAAGCGTGTTGATTTTTAGAATAAATGATATGACATGTAATGTAAAAAGTGTAATATAAAATTTTAAATCTTAAACTTAAACTAGTATGTATGTGTACAATATTTTCTCATATTATCTATTATTAATTCTATTGCCATCCAGCGCGGAAACGCAGCGAGCTTGATGGGCAGATTTGCACCAGGAACGATTAGGGGCGGGTTATTTAGCTAACTTTATATTATTACACTAGCTCCTTCTCGCCTCAGTGGAACAGTACAAGCGGCAGGAGCCGCGGCGGGCGCAGCAGAAGAAGCCAAGCGGCGAAAATATACATCATTATCGACTAATTATATTTTCGTACCGCTTGGCTTCGAAACTTTTGGTCCGTGGGGTAAAAGCACGAAGTCTTTTATAAAAAAATTAAATAAAATGTTGATTGACATCACTAGAGACAAGAACGCTGGCTGGTTCCTTGCGCAAAGGATTTCTATAGCAATCCAGCGTGGGAATGCAGCCAGCGTTCTTGGTTCCATACCACTGTAACATTCATATTTGGTGTATTTACCATTTTGAATTTGGCGGTCATTTTAGCTTTCTTATATTAGTATGGTAACACCGTCTTACTTCATTTATCTCATCACTAAAACTCGATGGAGTTTTTAGTCGATGGCGACCCTCGAATTTACCGATTTTGCGAATATGAGAGCTCCTCTCTAGCATATAGACGTGGCAGTCGCTGGCGGATGCCATTTGAGTTTTTTTTGATATCGAGATTCGGAATAAAAAGCGTGGCGGTTCAGAGCTCTCTTTCTCCGATCGGCGGTCGTCCGTATTAAACACCTTGCAGCAGTAGACGACTGCTGGTGAAAATCACCACGCGGAGGAGCCTGTTGCAAGAGGAGCCGGGACGAGGGACTCCGCCGCCGCCATACCATTCGAACTGACGCGGCTCCCAGACATTTCACGCCCGTTCCTGTTGGCCCGCGCTTTCATATTCTACGAACAACCCCAGATTACTACTGGTGAGTCGTTTTTCCTACATTTAGTGCGGTATTACTCGAGTTGTGTTCCGATTGCATGTCAAGCAATCTCGCCATTCCGTAGGGCATACTCCGCGGCCTTCTCGTCATCGGCGCGAGCCCTGTCGGGACGGCCCGTGACGTGATCATGCAGGACGTGGCACGAGCTCTGAGCACGCGCGCATGATCAGCGCGTGCATGCGTGCCGCCACGGAGTAGCCCCGGCCTGCGCGAGCTCGAAGTTCCAGCGACACGTGGCCTTTTTGGCATTCCGTGCACGGTGCTAGCCACGTGTTTCCATCTTTCTTTTCGCCTGACCCCTTCTTGTGCTTGCCTCATTTTTCTAATTTTATCCCTTTCTCGATTCCAGGGGTTGTTCTCGGGGGCTAGACCTCAAGAAGGAGGCTTCCTCTTCGACGGTCATACGCCGGTCCCGCCGAGGGCTGGATTGCGTCGCGATTCCCCGCTGCCGCTGATCGCCTGCCTGAGTCGGAAAGCTGGCGCCACGACCCGCCAGCCTCTGGTTCGCGCCGGCTAATTCCTGCGCCACGTGGCGATTCAGCCCAGTGGTAACGCTCCACCCTCACGGTACCGTAAAGCAATTATTCATTCATAGCCTCCGGGTTAATTTAATATGCGATTGGGTCATACCATAGTCACTAGTGTAAAAAAACCAACCAATTTTAACAATCTTAATTTCCAAGGTTCACCTCGCTGAGCGATCCCTAGGTCTGTTCCATATGTAACTTAGTCGGTAACTGGTACCCTAAGTACTTAGCAGTTAGTGAATTTTAATCTTGTAAACTGTTACCCCGGATCCTTCCGAGCCGAGGTAACTTAACTTTATTCCCTTAATATAATTAATATAAATCTATTTCTTAATGTGTTTAAATACTGTAATCTGTTACTCCGGATCCTTCCGAGCCGATGTATCTTAACTTAATTTATTGAATATTTCTTAATGTGTTTATATACTGTAATCTGTTACTCCGGATCCTTCCGAGCCGAAGTATCTTAACTTAATTTATTGAATTTCAATTGTATACAACTATTTCCCATCTACCTGAATTTGTAAAACTTACTTGTGCATTACCCGCTATTTTAAAATAAAACTACAATTTAATGTGTCTCTCTTCGTTTTATTTGGGTCATGCCACATAGGTCTAAGTAGGGAAAAAGTTTTGTAACACCACATGTAGATTGTTTAAATTTAGTTTAGATGTAAATACTCTTTTTTATTTCTATTAGTGTTAATATGTGTAAATATTGTTTCTTATTATTGAATAAAATAAAGTATATTTGTAAGTTGTATATATTTTAGATTATATAGTTGTTAATTTATTATTTTTTAAGTTTATGTGTTTTGTAAGTTAATCTGTATGTTATTAATCTACTTTACATTGAGATCATTATTATATCCTATTCCTTATTTTCGTCATTAAAATAGTCTTCTATTGTGTAGTAGCATTTCTGTATGAAATATAGTTTTTGTTTGGTTTGGAAAGTTTTAATATTTTGTTCTTTTTTTATGAAGTTTGATTAGTTAACAATTACTTATTAATTAACGCATTGTCATTATAAAACAATAGATACTTAATTTAAAAAGTAAGAACCTTGAGTGTAAATAATTCTAACATGATTAATTGAATTAATTTTAATGAAAAGCTTGATGATGATGATTTTGATGATTAATTTGATTTGGCTTCGTATGAATATTTTCGATTAGGAAGTTATTCAGTTACTGGCGGTTTTGGAAAGCTACTTTCACAAGTTAAATGATTACAATCAGGAGTTTGATTATCATTTTATGATGGGTATTTATGTCATCTGTTTTATAACTTTTACTAGCTGTGCCTGCGACTTCGTCCGCATGGAATAGTTATTTTGGGCATTAATTCTTAGAATTTTGAACCCTTTTCGCAGCGAATGCGACGGAAGCCCTCAAAGATGAATAATTTTCCCCGTTTTTTCCACTTTTTCCATTGTTTCGTTGCTCCTTTTAGTTGCAGCGTGATGTTATATAGCCTAAAGCCTAAAGCCTTACTCGATAAATGGTCTATTCAACACAACAATATTGTTTCAATTCGCACCAGTAGTTCCTGAGATTAGCGTGTTCAAACAAACAAACTCTTCAGTTTTATAATATTAGTATAGATTATAACTTTTAGTGTCTGTTATGTTTATTTACATAGTTCCAATTGAAGTTTGTATTGTTACATAATGGGCTTTACAGAAAAATAGTCGTAAATTTAACTCTTTCTCTTACTGTTGTCATCATTTGATTTGCCAAAGATTTTATTTTTATCTAATTCTATGAGTTTCTTAATTGGTTTCCAAAAATTTATAAAAAGGGAACGATTTAAAAACATATCTAATATTTTATATAATTGAGAATTTTCATAGTTCAATTGTTAATTAAGTTATGTGCTTTCTCAATTCGCCAAATATAAATGTGTGAATTAAGCTCAGGCATAGTTTTTTATTCATAATTTAGAAACTTAGATAACTTAATCTTGTTATTTGATCAGGATCCTCAATAATGACGAGAACAACTTTCGATGACACTATTTACAGTTAATTAGGTAATATTCTTTCAAAAACATCTGTTTTTTCCAACTAAAACAATATTAAAACAACAGTCCGGCCCTGTTATGTCGCACCCTCTTGAATGAGGCAGATAGTTTTTTATAATATAATTTATTTAATCTCCATGGGAAGAGTTTTTATATTTCCTGCGAAAAAAGAAAGGTTCTACTTTGATTAGATGCGCTTTATTTGACTCGATGATATAAGTTCTCATAATTATGGAGAATTAATATGATTATTTGATTATAATGATACTATTGTGGCTTGAAATAAATATGCTTGTGGTCGTAAAAGGTCATTAAAGTATATCTTTTAGGTCTTTTTATATTCTAGATAGATTTTACAACGAGCATGATACTAAGTTATGTTGACGTCGAGATGCGTGCGCTTGCCTAGAAGAACCATGTTTTTATAGAAAGCGATGGTAAGTGTTGGTAAGTACTGCTATTTCTTTCTACAAAAATATTTTTATTATCACATTTTGTCTGTCAATTGTTTATAACCAAAAATATTGATTAATGCCTATAACATGAGGATTTAATAAAAATTACTTTCTAGAAATCTCATATCTAAGGTTATAAGTGAATATTTGAAATTTATTTATAGCTTTATTGACACAGGCTTTGTTATAAAATAATATGATACACACTCATCGGGCGACTGTTTTCTTATATTAGCATGTTATTATTATACTTGCGTAATATTACGAACTTTCTTCCGCTCGTAATGTCAGGGTCCGCATTCCGTGACTTCGCCACCTGTCAGATGAAGTGTCAGTGCACACGGCGTGATCTTCTTATGTCAGGTTTTTTTGTTTGAAGTATGCTTCGGAAGCTGAACGATGGCGCGATGACATCGTGAAAACAGCGGGCAATACCTGGATCAGACTAGCTCAGGACCGTTGTAACTGGCAACGCAGGAAAGAGGCCTACACCCAAAATTGGGTGCCCATGTAAAGTAGGTTTGAGAAATTATATTTATTAAAAAAAAAGTTTAAGTATCTACTTACTAACATAGTTCAACTAACAGCAACTGGCTTTATTATGCGAACTGTTTTTTTACAGTTGGACATCAGAAAGAATGCAAATAATCCTAATTCCTTTTAACGGGTTTTTTACTGTCCACTACTGTTCTTTTCACTATGTATGTGTTTAATTAAGATTACAATAAAACATAAATAATTAAATGAAATGAATTGGTTAATGACTTTTTGATTCATTTCGTTGAGTTCGGTCAAGATTTTATGCAGAATTCAATATCTGAAGATATACTGATAGTAGCTTATTTATATTGTATCTTCTGAGAGATATTTGAACTTTTATTTTTATTATAATTTGTATTTTACCTTGCGTTGGTGCTGCGGTGTGCGCGATGACAAGTAGCTGTCACAGTCTGTGGTTAATACCGCGTGGTTGTTGATGAGAGGCCGCGGCTGTGGTCGGCGCCTTTGAACTATTGTTGTACGGATTTTAAGAGTGAGAGACGATGAAAATATCTGACAAGGGACTAGCTTGACCATTCCTGATAAGTTCTGTTTTTTTTAAATAACCTTCAAACATTGCAATAAGCAAATGAAATTTTGAACACTATGATAATATGGATTTATTACTCAAAATATTGTCGATATTACATAACCATATTAGAGAAGTATAAAAACTCTGAACTTTAGAATTAAGGCTCCAATAGAAGTTTGAAAATCATTCTGAAAGGAACTAATATATGTAGTATCTTGCGTATATCTTCTTAAAAGTCTTGTATTTAGTTTTGGTATTTCAGAGGAGTATTGCTCGCTTGCCCACTTAAAACTCGTCCTTGTCGAGACCACAGCCGAGACGAAGGGACGTCGCGGTAGGATTATGTCGGTAGGGAAGTCTCGTTAGCTCCGAGCCCGACATACACCGGGAGGAGTGCGGGGATGTGTAAAAAAACAAAAAGGAAGAAACATCACTCATACTTTGATGGCAAGATTTCTGCTGTCATTCGTGCTTCAATCTTAGACGGTAGCCAGTAAATTTCTCACGATATCCATACAACACGTCCTCAGAAGCGTCTCGCTCGGAACAAGTTTCCGAAGGTGAAAATTCTGACGCAACTCCATTTAGCGAGATATGGGCTCGACAGCGCCGGTTTCTAAAGAATGTGAAATGGACACTGAAGAACTGATCGCGAGATAAACTGTGTATATGATGCTGTTTATACGGCTTTTCTTGAGAGGGAAATCGGTGAGGATTCTTCAAAAATAAGCTAGTAAAAAGACATAAATAATAAATATAACAAAAACAAAAATAACTATACAGAAAAGTTAATTAAATGTCTTACATAAAAACCTAAGAACGGACGATGACAGATGTGATATCAGTCTTTTGTTGTCTAGTCTTAAAACAGATTAAATTGTACACAAAGCAGTTAGTTGATCTAGATTTTTAGAATTAAGAGAGTAAAATTTAGAAGATATATTATTATATATATTATATTCAAGACTATTTTAAAATGCATCAAGTATATCTTCGTCAACTAAATAAACAGACAATTACATAATAGTAATGAATTACAATAAACTATTATAATACAAACCAAACAATCATAAAAGTTGAATCAATTTCATTTCAATCTCCATAAATTTAAATAATCCTAAAAATAATTTCACCGTTTAATACCGATTCGGTTTAACTTCTGAGGATACGTTCAGAAACAAGTTTAAGAACGTATATTTTTGTATTCAGTTAAAAAACGTTAATGAAAAGAGGAAAACCAAAAAACATTAAATGGAATAGAAAGAAAAAGGATGTTTCAACAAGTTACGCATATAACCTAAAATAATACAACTTTAGGATTTTATAGTCATCTTTCAATAGGATTATATAGTTATCTTCGTAGTTACCAAAGATAACTATGCCATTTGATCAAGTTTTTATTTATTATAATGTATAGGAAAATAGCTCACGATTTCTGCTCGGTTCCAAACGCGCTCTTATATTGCAAAATGGTCTTGCTAAGTTTGCTAATAAGTAGTCAAATATAGGAACTTTCTTCGCCACACCTGCGCGTGAGCATGGGTTGCGTAATCGAGCGGCAGCCAGCGGCCGGCGAGCGAGCTTCATGTCACGTTTACTATAAATTACTGATAGTCTCAGAAAACTGTTTATAACTATGTCTGGCGTTTAAAAATACCAACTGACTCGAATGATGTTTGTTTTTTTACGTGGGATTGGTTTACGTTTGACTACAGCCTGCCTTTTAAGCATTGCTGCAGCCTAGGGTGTAACACGTTTACCTAGAAGATACCTATTAACTCTAGATTTGAAAACCCCTGGATTCTAGTTCGCAGGAAACACAGCTTCTGGTAAAAAGTTTCAAAGCTTTGCTAAAGCATGAAGGGAGATTAGACCCTAGATTAACTCATAAGCATTGTATCCCGCGTTAACAAAGGTAATAAAGGTAGGTATTCATCGTGATTGTGATGAGTCAAGCGACATAATAAACCAGCCATGATGAAGAAATCCACCTTTGAAACATCCTTTGGGATTGTCGACTCGACCAAACTGGTAGAGTACTTTTTGTATGAGTTGACAGTAAGTTGCAAAATCTCGACATCAATGTTTGCCACTTCGTATGAACTTACTACAAATCCATATATATGTACAACTATTTACCACTGTCTAATTGAAGAGTCAAAGCATTTCACAACACCATGAGTACTTGCAGTAAGAGGCATGGTGTAATGTAAGTACAGGTAGGTAGGTATACACCATCAAAAGTTTTTACTTTCATCCAGCCCGGGGCCATGAAAGCTACTGATCAGATTAATTTGGTATGGTGACCATGTTGGGAAGAATGATTTAGGGATATTTTGACAAGGAAAATGGTGGCCATGTTTTTATTTTTCTTTTTAAAATTTCTTTAGATTAGATTTTAGTGAAACGGCAATAAAAATATTTTCTTTTATTGGTAGCCAGATATTATTAACTGCAATTTACTTGAAACCACATCCGCCAATGCGACAATGTGGTCAAAAGTATGCCTGTATGTAAGGTTTGGAATAGGTTTAAAAAAACAGAATAATATTCTTGTAAATGAAACCAACGCAATTTTGTTTGCAAAAAGACTGCAGATCCTTCACACTAAACCAACTTATTTTAAAATCGGATATGCGCGTTAGTGTGGTAATAAAACTTATAGTGGCAATAGCAAAATTATAAGTAAAGAAAAAAACATAAAGACGAAAAACTGTATGTCGACAAAAAAGTGTTAAACGGATTGTAAAGTTTATATTAAGTTTTTAAATCAAGATTTTCAAGAAAACAAAAGTGATCTATATTAAATAATTCTACCAAACTCGTGGTCACCGTGGTCAGTTTACAAACCACCTGATGCAGTGGCCGGTAATTCTATAATACAACGTAACATTGTAACGAAAATAGGTAATTGTTGCTCTCTATAGGAAGTTCATTAGGTAACAGATGTAGAGCGATTATAAGATTAGTAGTTTCTACATAAGTATGGCAGTAGATTTAATGTTATAATTTGAGGGTTTTTGTATTTAACTATCAAAGTTGGTTTATTTTCATACATTATTTATTGATTCAAAATTATCCATATATGACACTAAAATTCTGTTATTATATATTACTGGTATTACTTAGTCTTTTTAGTACTAACGTAAGAATAAATAACGATGTTTTACCTGAAATAAAACATATATTAAATACTTACCTTATTTAAAACTTAATAAATTGAGAGTGGCAACCGTGTTTTCCGCTTCCTTTTTCCCTCTCTTTCAATCTTTGTGCACTTTTATCGTTCTGTCTCGCTCGCACACCCCCACCAACAGGCGACCGAACCATGAAGGCGAAGATGGTCCGACCTCTTTTCATTGAGTCGAAATTTTTACCAGGCAGAAATAAAATGTAAGTTTTAAATAAGGTAAGTATTTAATATATGTTTTATTTCAGGTAAAACATCGTTATTAAATAACTTGACCGTTATTTAAAACTTAATAAATTGAGACGTGTCTGTTATCGCCTGGTGGGTAAAAGACGCCAATGTGAACATGTACAGAAGTAATAGATACTTAAGTACTGGGAAGGTATATGTACATAGGTAAAGGATAAGGTAGGTGTACCTTAGATACATACATAAAACCAACCAATGTGCGAGAGACAGAAAGTGATGTAATCACATTTTATTCAGAGCTAATATAACTACTTTTGTTGAAGTAACTAAGTAATCAAAAGTACTAGCAGTACTAGACAGACTAGAAATAACAGCTTATACCGGGTTGACTGTAAGAGAACTGAGGCTATTATTATAAAATAATAATAATTTATCAGTTAAATAATATAATCACAGAAGTATTATTTTAAATCTTTACTTTGGGATGGAGACCAATCAACCCTGACCAGGCTTTAATCAGAAGTAATTTGTCAGACCTACTTGAATACTACTACTTCCGACGGTATGAATTTGAACCTGATATAACATCTCTCCAGAAAGCTGCTCTTATTGATTTGTGAAATCAATAAATAGATTTGGTCATAATACTAATATGAGTCATAATACTATGGCTTACATGAAGAAAAGTTATGCTTTACACAAAAACAGTGATGAAGCTAAGTAGTAGGATTTTAAGACAATTCTCGTCCTGATTGTCTATAGCTACTTAGTTGTGTCAGTTTTTACTACGACTAGTATGGACACAACAGTTATTCTTGGATTAAATGTTAAGAGTACTCAGCTATCAAGGCTAACTCTTGCGACTCGAGCAAAGTAATAAATGCAATGATTTTGTGATGAATTTAATGTCGAAAATATTTTAAAAACCAATACCAAGTCATGGAGGTTTTTAAACTAAGATAAGATAAATTTATTGTAAATAGACAATATGTTACATTTTACAAATTGCACTGCCATTAGTAAAAAACTGTGTCGTAGAGAGCTTATATTATAATGCGATAGTTGGATGTATTGGGTATGATGACATACTGGTACATAAGCTCAATTTCTATGGGCCTACGACACGGTAATATCGTGCCTACGATGTTACATGAATACATTAGTCCATATAGGTACCACGGATTTATAACCAAATGTAGCATGTAATTTGAATAAATCTGTTATTAAAGTAATAAGCCTGCCAATTTTGGTACAAATGGAAAAATGTTATTATCATCAGCTCATATTAAATACCTCGTGCCATTTTACGCCAGGGTTTTTCCAGTTGTGATTTTGTCTAATCAACTTAACATTTTGCCAAGCTAGCGTTATATTCTGTATTCTGACAGGTAGATAGTAATTAGTATTTAGGCTCTAAGTTGAGATGTTGTCGGTTGAAACATTTTCGTAACTACAAAAGGGTGACGGATATACCCACACCAGGGTTGATATATGTACATTCGCGTCCGCAAGAATGTTCAAATCAAATCAATGTTACCCAAATGGTATCAATATCAAATCGATCTAGTCCGGTGACATAAAGATGATCACTATTTAGACTGAGCTAGATCTCTTTAGTCCTTATAGGTGCTATCAGGATAATGATTATGATGACCTAGCTAGTTATAGGTGTTCTGTATGGCACTGTTGTGTTTCCATGGGATGAATTACACTGTCAAGTTTAATCATTTGAATACAAATGAATCAAAAGCCTGTATGCTTATTTGCATTAAGACAGCAATTTACAAGCACTGTTCAGATACATAAACTTTGACGATGATCGTGCCTATGGATACGGTTTATCGTCCATTTCTATTGTTCGCGGTGAAGACACCGTGACTCGTGTCCAGACTGATAATACGTTTGAGTCGAGGACCAAAGTCAAAATCGACACCTCTGAGGACAAATAATGCGACACGGAAGGATTACGAAAAGAAGAACCTCAGTGACAAATGTGAAAATGCAGAAAGATATTTCTTGTAAACAGTATTGAGAACAAGAGTGTTTATCAGGAGTTTAATTTACTGAGTCTAGACTAAGACTAAGCTTAACAGGTAGTTAAGAAACTCTTTGAACAAGTATATCACCATAAGGCAGAGAACATTAATTTTGAATATTCATATTCTACGGGTTATTCCCAGAAATACAAGACAACGCAGGAGGAAGAAACTTGAATACGAAATTAGATTTTCCTCGCTTGCCACACCTGACGTTCATGGTGTCTATTACGTATGTAATACTATGTATTACTCGTATAAGGCGTATATCCAGATCACAAATATTAATTTACTTACCTACTTGCCATTTAATTTTACGGATATAAGTATTAAGTTCTATTTCATTAGTGATGTCACATCTTTGAAAATCAGGTTGCGAGCAAAACGGAAGGCAGCTTTGCGAGATTTAGTTATTAGCTAAATTAGCCTTAGAAACAGTCTGTTAGATCTTTGTAACTGTCAGGTAGGTAAAGACAGTACCTCTACACGTATACATTTATCAGTATGTTTCATGTATCAGTATTTATCAGTTTTGTAACGACAAAACTATTCTGCGATATTGCTTTAGATTCTATAGATTTAAATCGTTTGGTCGGCATAGGCCTTGGGGTTTTGAAACAATGTCATATTTTAGCACTAAGTTAAGCGTATGCTTCCACTTCATGCTATCTGCTGACAAGATATTTAAGCTGGCCTGCAAAGATATTGTCATAATATATCTTTATACTTAACCAGCAGTTTGTCATGTATTGAAATAATAGGTAATTAACGTTGCTGGAAGTTTAGCTCTGCGCTGAATATAGATAATAGATATGATTAGAAATGCGAATAACTTTGAGTTGTTACCAGATCCCTGCGAGGGATGGCTCTGCATAGGGGTCGTTATGACCACAGCCCTGCGAGGGCTTGGTCCAGACCACAGCATGTCTTCAAAATACCCTACGAGGGTCCGGTATGATTAGCTTGTCTTTGTTAGAGGCTACGTACCCTGCGAGGGTTCTACATAATGAGCCTCCCTTTGTGAGGGCTTACGAATAGATTTACAGTGCATCACAGCACAATGTGTTACACAAGATCCCTGCGTGGGAAAGCTTTGTATAGGGCCGTTATGACCACAGCCCTGCGAGGGCTGGGTACAGACCACAGCATGTCTTTAGAGTACCCTGCGAGGGTCCTACATAATGAGCCCCTGAGGGCTTACGAATAGGGCCCCTGAGGGCTTACGAATAGAGCCCCTGAAGGCTTACGAATAGAGCCCCTGAGGGCTTACGATTAGAGCCCCTGAGGGCTTACGAACAGAGCCCCTGAGGGCTTACGAATAGCTTTACAGTGCATCACCGCACAATATGTTATACAAGATCCCTGGCTGGGAAAGCTTTGTATAGGGGCCGTTATAACCACAGCCCTGCGAGGGCTGGGTACAGACCACAGCATGTCTTTAGAGTACCCTGCGAGGGTCCTACATAATGAGCCCCTGAGGGCTTACGAATAGATTTACAGTGCATCACAGCACAATATGTTATACAAGATCACTGGCTGGGAAAGCTTTGTATAGGGGCCGTTATGACCACAGCCCTGCGAGGGCTGGGTACAGACCACAGCATGTCTTTAGAGTACCCTGCGAGGGTCCTACATAATGAGCCCCTGAGGGCTTACGAATAGATTTACAGTGCATCACAGCACAATATGTTATACAAAATCTCTGGCTGGGAAAGCTTTGTATAGGGGCCGTTATGACCACAGCCCTGCGAGGGCTGGGTACAGACCACAGCATGCCTTTAGAGTACCCTGCGAGGGTCCTACATAATGAGCCCCTGAGGGCTTACGAATAGATTTACAGTGCATCACAGCACAATATGTTATACAAGATCCCTGGCTGGGAAAGCTTTGTATAGGGGCCGTTATGACCACAGCCCTGCGAGGGCTGGGTACAGACCACAGCATGTCTTTAGAGTACCCTGCGAGAGTCCTACATAATGAGCCCCTGAGGGCTTACGAATAGATTTACAGTGCATCACAGCACAATATGTTATAGAAGATCCCTGGCTGGGAAAGCTTTGTATAGGGGCCGTTATAACCACAGCCCTGCGAGGGCTGGGTACAGACCACAGCATGTCTTTATGTACGCATGTCCCGCTATATAAATTCCTGGTGTTTTCCAGAGTCACGGACTCTGAAGTATTGGGTGTCACGGACACAACCACCGCGCACGGCGCGAGTTTCGCTACTCCCGGGTCTGCGACGCGCAGACTCCTACGTCAATTCCGGCGGGGAATCGAACCCCGGTCTCCCGCGTGACAGGCGGGGATACTTACCACTATACTACCGAAGAATTAATTAAATCGAACATAAGAATCGAACAAAAAATAAGTTCCATTTTTATCCGTATTCACGGTTCTTAGCTATATTATCACATAATATATGTATTTTGTAATGTGACAAATTTAACTCGTATCTATCACAGATTCTTAAATTATGGACTCAATAAAATTATTGAATTGTAAGCAAAGTAAATTAACACTATTAAATTTAGATGTAAAAAAAAGACATGTCGGTTACTCTATTGTATTAGAACATCATTTATCTGCATTAGAAAAATACTGCGTGAACCTGCGAGGTTCATATCTTTTGAAGTTATCTAGCAGATCGTTTTTAACAATGATGCATACTCGCCCCCCCTTTTTTTTACCTCAGCGACGGCGCATATTCGTGATTCATCGAATTGAAATTCTAGTTTGATCACTCGTGAATATCATTTTACTTGTAAAACACAGTATTTGCTACGTCCTATGTACGGGGTACATATACAATACACATACAAGTATTAAAATTACTGAAATGCAATCCACAAATAATTTTGAACATTACGTTAAAAATTATTGATTAAATATATTCTGAGGGTAGATATTAAAGAAAAATTGTATAATTCAGTTTTCAAGTACAATATTTAAAGTCAAGCAAATCATGCAAGAAAATTGAGGGTAATAAAATTATTTATAATAAAAGGAAACAAGTCAAATGGTAAAGTCGAACGGTAACACCGTTAAAAATCACTTTACCAATAAAATAAAGTCAAGTGGAATTAAACTTACTGCTTTCCATTGGAAAAGGCACACTTACAAATTGAAATTTAGAATTTCAATAAAAAATTAATATTCCACTTTTGCTCCAAGACTAGCGACTTGTCGCAGCGGAAAACTCGACGCCAATGAAAAGAGGTCGGACCATCTTCGCCTTCATGGTTCGGTCGCCTGTTGGTGGGGGTGTGCGAGCGAGACAGAACGATAAAAGTGCACAAAGATTGAAAGAGAGGGAAAAAGGAAGCGGAAAACACGGTTGCCACTCTCAATTTATTAAGTTTTAAATAACGGTCAAGTTATTTAATAATTATATTCCGATTGCATCCAGCAAGACTTATAAACTGAACTTTTCCGCTCCCTGGAGCAAAAGTTCAGAATTTTTATTTGATAGGAATGATTTCTTTTCATACTTAATTTGGTTTCAGTACCTACATATCATATTAAAAGGTACAAAATTTTAACATTTTCTTCATTCCATCAAGCAGATTTCAGACAGAACAATACATTTTAATTTATATGAACAGTCAAGGCAATTCTAGTCCAGAGGTCAAGGTTTTACCCGTCGTAGTTAAATAAATAAAATTACAAAATCATCAAAGCAGTATTTCATCCCATTCATAAAAACTCAATTCAATAACTGTAAAATATTGCGCCTATAAAACTTGCATTGTAACCTTTTCAGCTATAATAAATAAAGTTGCAAAAACCTACAATTATATTGTCTCATATTAACATTACCGCGCTGCAATTAGTTTCACGTTATTTTGATTGTTCCGAAATATTCTGAATGTTATTCAACTTGTATCTATTATGAAGAGAAGTCATAGGCTTACCAAGATATCTGCGTATTTATTGATGGC
Source organism: Macaria notata (assembly GCA_927399415.1). Lineage (NCBI taxonomy): Eukaryota > Metazoa > Arthropoda > Insecta > Lepidoptera > Geometridae > Macaria > Macaria notata. Next base: position 1,597,891 of record OV656742.1, read on the forward strand.
GCCACTTTTGCTTTTGCTTAACAAATTAAACTGTTATTTCTTGTTTAATATTTTCAACATATAGCTATAAAGTTAGTTGAACTGTGTTAACTCAGTGATTAGTCCAGTTAGAAATGGATTTAGGTAGCGATTAGAGAATATGGGCAGTACTTAGTGCGTATTTAAATGTAGGTTTACTGCGATGATGTAGTCTTGTGTTATAAGGAAGATCGTTTTTAGAAACATAATCGTAAAAATTGCCACTTCTAACAAGTGTTGGCGAAATTGTAGAGTTGCAAAAATACCTATTTAACATATTTTTAAAATTATAATTAGGGACAGTTTTTCAAAGTATTATACGATCTCTCATTATACTCATTTTATAATTTGTATTTTTATTTATTATAGTTAAAATTTACATAACTAATGATTAAAATAAAGATACCGTTACATGAGATAAGAACTAATTCCATATCCAGTATTTGTAAATTCAATGATGCACACAAGCAATAGGTAGCACATGAGTAAATCACATAGCCTCACATAACCTATGAGTAATGCTCTAGTTTCAGACCCCCTGAACACCTTGACCTGCTTTGTGTTCTATGGAGTATACATACATACCTACATACTGTGCTACTGGACATTGTGTGCTGCAATTTGTGTATTGAAGCATCTATATAATGAAGGCTTATTTTTAACAAATAAGTTTAATTTATGGACACTGTAGCCATTACATGTGATGACCATATAGTTGAACGGTAAGATTGTGACAAGTTATTGTAAAAAAAAAACTAAATAATAGTAGTATAATTTGTTTGCTTTGTAACCATATTAAGTGTAACCTGCAGGAAAAGTACACAATACATACAAATACTCCAAAAGGCGCTTATTGAAATGCAAGTACTAAACTGTTATTATATTTTAGTACTTGCCTACCTACCTACCTTTACCTACATATCTTCCTACATACATATGTATTTAGACATATTTTGTTTTTGTACTTTCCTTCACAAAGCGACGTAACGAAGCCAATGCCACTTCACAGGGACCGTCGAATATAAAAGGCCTTCTTGAATACCAGCCGGAGTGAAGTATAACGGGTAGAGGTTTAGTTGAATATACAATTTGAATTGAGTTACAAATTATGATCTTTTAATAATATGTACTTATGAAAAAGTTAATAATTATGTGTTTTTTTACACATGAGTATTTAAACGCATACATGGTAAGTTATATGAATAAGGTTTTCGAAATAGGCTATAAATATAAAACTCAAAGGTGACTGACTGATTGACTGACTGACTGATATAGTGATCTGATATAGTGATGATCAACGCACAGCCCAAACCAATGGACGGATGGGGCTGAAATTTGGCATGCAGGTAGATGTTATGACGTAGGCATCCGCTAAGAAAGGATGTTTGGAAATGCCACTTTTAAAGGGGTGAAATAGGGGATGCAAGTTTTACTTCTTCATGCGAGCGAAGCCACGAGCATCCACTAGATTTTTTAATAATTTTGTCAGTAAAAAATGTATTAGGTAGCAAACTACGATCCCATTATTATAATAATATTAAAAATCCAGATAATAACGGTGCCTACTGAAAGAGTTTTCTAAAAGGTTTATGGAACTACTAGCTGTGCGCGCGACTTCGTCCGCGTGGAATAGTTATTTTGGGTATCGTATTTATTTTTGCAAACTACCTCTTCAGCTTTATAAATTATAGCTATTACCCACGACTTGAACCGTTTTCGCAGCGCATGCAACAAAAGCGCTCAAAGATGAATAATTTTCCCCGTTTTTTCCACATGTTCTATTGTTTCTTCGCTCTTTTTAGTTGCAGCGTGATGTTATATAGCCTAAAGCCTTCCTCGATAAATGTTCTATTCATCACAAAAATAATTTTTCGATTCGCACCAGTAGGTCCTGAGATTAGCGCGTTCAAACAAACAAACGAACAAACTCTTCAGCTTTATAATATTAATATATAATATATAGTAAATAGATTTAGATAAGTATAGATTAAATAAAATAAATAAATATTTCGGGACATTGCACACAGCGCCATCTAGGCCCATACTAAGCTTACGCTTGTATCATGGGTACTAGATAACGGAAATAATACTTATATACTTTTCTTTTGTAAATACATACTTATTATACATACAAACGACCAGACTCAACACAAGTAATTATAATCTTTTTAAAGTACATAAATACTTGTGTCATGCGGGAATCGAACCCGCAACCCCTAGATTAGAAGGCAGAGCCACTACCAACTATGCTAACAGGTAAGATTAAGGAAACTTTTTGTTTTTCTTCGCTCCTGATAATTAAATATTACATAATCATGTTTTATTAGAAAACAGAACTAATTAACAACGAAATCTCTAGAACACTCCGTCCGTTACATTCACAAATGTATGGCAACCGTCTTGTTAGCTATGTATTTGTATAATGTAGGCTGTATTTTGTACTTGTCCGTGGGTTGAGATGAAGCAAGGTGTTTTGGCATGCCGAGTCTAATATGTACCTATTATGAACTATGGTGGATACCAACCGAGATAAGTCTAGGAGTAACTGGTAGCAGCACTATGTTCGTATTTATTTACAAATTAACAAATAGGTATTCACAATTTTGATTAAAGTTACAGTATCGATTACATGAATGAATTAAGATTGAGCTGAAATGAATGAATTCTATGTAAAAACATCAAGTATAATATCATAAGATTTATCATTATGAAGGCATCTACTTAGATATTATGACTAATAACGTTTTATTATTAACTTCAAAAGTTATAAATTGGCAGATCAAATACAAACATTTAGGAATTCCACCGTCATATCCTGGTAATTATAAGAGATGTGTCTTCCGTGGACTGACCTGGGCTCCCACCACAATGTATCTGCACAAGACAACTACCCTAACTATTCTACAGAAGGACCCTCAGTCCGGCAAATGAAATACGACTCTAAAGAGATGTTGGTAAAAACTTTTTAGTTCCTATCTCATCCGCTTGCTGTTATCTCGCCGGAATGTAAAGTAAGTTTTCTCAGTGTGTACCAAACATGGTCTGCTTCTAAAATAGTGCACATTTTTGGACAAGATTAGCTGAGATTAGAACAGGTTTTACTTTAGTTAATTATCTGGCCAAAATGATGGGAATGCGACCATAATTATTAATGTGGTTTTCTTGCTTATTTGATAATACGGTAGACAATTTTAATATACGGTGTTTTTCAACTCTCAGGAAGAGTAATAATTTATAAAACTGAGTTAAATAATGTAATGTTTTAACTATTATTTTGTAGCTAAGAACTTCAAACTTTCCGTCATTAGTTCTTTACTTATCCGTCAGGGGCGCATTTGTCGCAAAGCAGCGAAATTTTCTCAAAAATGGATTCAAAGTTGGTAAGTAATGAAATTTTTATTCGTCCAGAACACAAAAATAAGCAACTGGTTTTCAGGCAAACTATGGTCAAGTGCATACCCGTTTCAGTGAAAAGAAAAATAGGTAGTCCGTATATTGCAATATTTTAACATACAAAATACTAGTTCAGCTAGTTCATCTCCAAACCAAGAATCATGGTCAAAACATAAAAGAATGGTGTCAAATTCATCTCACATGTTGTTTGTTATGAAACGATGCTAGGTAATTGCCCCGTTTAGCAACGTGAGGTTCACACTGCATAGGTCGTGATATGAACACTAAGTAGGTATTACAGTAGTTTGAATGCACGGCACGAGATTTAAGTTGACAGAAATTTCTGAGTGACTCAATGTGTTGGTGTATTTTTTACTGAAAGCAGAAACCTAACTTGTGATACAAGCACATTTTTCTGATGTTTTTGTAACCTGTATTGATATTGGCCTCTACAATTTAGAGATGAAACACGTAAAAATAATTTTGTTTCTAAGTTGTATTCGTGAAATTTCATTACGATCCTATAAATAAAATGAAGTTGGTTAAATTATTTTATACAAACGAAATAGTGCTTTTACTAATTTTATTGTGCGCCCATGCGCGCGTTATAAGATTTCCAAACACTTTTAGCGAGACATTATTATGCTTAAATTAATGTAAAGTGAGCAGCGCCATCTTTGGTTGAGTTGCGTTACTAATATAAACGCACCCAGAACTGCCTATGTCGCGCCATCTGTTTTTGAGTAGTTACACTACTTGGTTTGTACCGCCATCTGTTGGTGAATGTTATGACGACTACAAATATCATTGTTGCAATTAGTTCACAAAGTTCATGGTAGATGGCAGGAAATTAAAAGAACAATGTGAATATTGTTTGCCACGTGAACGAAACCATTGCGATATATTATTGTGATATATGTATTTATTAATACATAATTAATAAATAATACTGTAATTATTTATATTTTAAGCATACCAAAAACAAATATCGTATATAATAAATGCGTTAAAAACTAAAAAAACAACTTTTATTCTTCTATCTGCGATATCCTAAAGCTCAATACTCTCATTTTAATAGTTTTGTTACATATCACACAAGTCCGAAGCATTCGATAGAACAAGATACAAACAGTCTAGGTATAATTATATGTACCTAGCACATACAATACCTACTGGTATAGTTGTATAGTGACGTCATAATAGCGTAGTCGTGTCCGTGCGTCCCGGGAGAGCTCGCCCGCCGAGAGCAGGACAGGGCTGCCACCTGACCAGCTTTGTTATTAACCGTTTTGAATAATTGAATAATAAACAAAGAAAGAAAGAAAAAAAAATAATTATAATGGAGGTGTCGCGTAGGACGGCCTACAATAACATAAGTTGATCGAATACATTTTTGAACCATTTAGAAACATAAAAATAAAACACTTTATTTTTTCGGTTTAATACAGTTGCTACTTATTATTATTTTAATAAAATAAAATACTTGAATTACCTATATGTAAAATTTGTCTATAATAAAGGTAAAGAGGCCAAAATATAAACGAACCAGACATTTAATAAAATATAATCCGTTTCAGCAGTTTTAAAAGATTTTTCTCTTATTCATCATCACGCAAAAACGGCTGAACGGATTATCATGATTTTTTTGTATATACCTAGGTAGTATGTGGTCTTAGGAGTGTAGCTACTTTTTACCCTGAATTAATGCAAGCGAAGCCGCGGGCGTTCACTAGTTTATTGATAAGTATGGTTTATTTTATTTAAAGATATAACAATATGGCCAAGTATTATCAGTAATGAATTAGACTAGCGCTTAGTTAAAATGCATTAAAATAGAGAATTATTTACGGACTTCTATGTTGTTTATCTATCTGAAATTCAGAATAAACTTAATTCTATTTCTACCACCCCTACCCCTCTCTCGGCAGAGCAGTGTGGTCCCCAGAGACTGCGGCGGACACTTCATTTGTCTGTCTCTGCGTCTCCCTGCCCTGGATGTATCGCTACACGGAAATTTCATTAGCTGTCTACGCACTCACTACTCTATGTTGGGAACATGTTTAGAAGGCATTCACTGGGGTTGTATTATAATAGCTGATTGTGTTTTGTTGCATACCACTGACTGAGGGTCGTGACTCCCCCGCAGAAAATATGCATTAGTCGAGTTTTCTCGGGTAGATATATCGTAGTGGGCGTACAGTTCCTTCAACGAAAAACACAAATTCTATAGGTTATGTGGTCCTTACATGTTAGTTTTCTCACGATCTTTTCCTTCACCGCTAAGCGAGAATCTACACAAAATAAGAAAACATATATAACTTTTTATGAAAATGATTTTTTCATGAACGCTGGTAACCTAACCAATCATTACGCTCCATCCGAGACCGTTACGATTGCTTACCATCAGGCGAATAATAGTCAAGTGAAAACCAATTTCTTGTAAAAAAAAACTTAAATACTTCATTAATAAAACAATTTTAGATATCTCCTATTTTAGTACCAGCTACATTTAACATTTAGTTTTCATTTCACAATATGCATTGACGTGACACGCTCCAGCTTTCTTTTCCCATAAAAGTAAATACCTTCCAAAGGAAAGTTCAATGCACCGCCCACGAAACATAAATTGTCACAGAAATCAAAGACAAATAGAGAAATAACTCTAAAATTAACCACTTCCTTAAACGACTGTGGAGACCAATTTACAGCGGTTTGTGACATTTGTTTTGTTTTAACACTTTTAGCTGAAATTGGTGGTGACGCCTTTTGGGAGCTGAAATGTATATTTTCCTGTAAAGGCTACAAGGTGAGACACACCGACTTACATACCTAATAACTGATATCAGAAATGATTATTCTTTACTATTCGTTTAAAAAAAAAGGTGATTTACAAAATTTTTATTTACCTTGGATAGGTTTACGTTTGACTACAGCCTGCCTGATGTTAAGTTTTGCTGCAGCCTAGGGTGTAACACGCTTACCTAGAAGATACATACGAGGGGCGGCTGATAAGTTCGTTGCCTAGGGTACTTAGCAATGACTTATCATCGTGTAATTGATAGCACTAATTGCCAGACTCAGTATTAGTACAAATAACACCCCTTTGTTTAATTTGGGTCATAAACACTACACACCTGGAAGAAGCAACAACACCATGTCGACGGAAACTGAATATTCTTGCAATTTTGAGCGCTGGGCAGTGATTAAACTCCTTGTAAAACAAATGAAACTCACCGAAATATTTTTTTGAATAAATGTTATTGGTTCTTCAGAATACTGGGCTTTGATATTCAATGGTAAAAAAATAGGCTCGGTTATTTCAACTAGGAAGAGAGAGATGTGAAAGCGACCCCGCCCTAGCCGCCCAGTGACGGTAGTAACCGAAGAAAATGTCCAGGAAGTTGAAAAATTTGTTCTGGCCGACCGTAGAATTAAATTGTAGCAAATAGCGGAAGAACTACAGATTAGTAAAAAAAACAAATCGGAATTTTTTTTCATCAAAATTAGCACATGAAGAAAATTAGTGCGCGTTGGGTACCGCGAATGCTCACGCCGCTCAACAACAGCGACGACTGGCGAGTTGTAAGGATTTTTTGCACCTGTGTCAGAGCAATTTGGACAAAATTTTTAATTGCATTGTGACCATAGACAAAACCTGGATTCGTGAGTATGATCCAGAGTCTAAACAAGAGTATGCAGTGGATTAAAAAGGGAGAAAGGGCACCAAAGAAGTTTAAAGTCGAAAAGTCGGCCTCTAAGATTATGGCAATAATTTTTCGGGATAGTAAAGAAAATGTATTAATTGATTACTTGCCTAAAGGGACTACCATGAATGATCAGTACTACGCTAATTTATTGGGTCAGGCACGTGAAGCAGTCGTGCAGAAGAGACGTGGCAAGTTGACGCGCGGAGTGCTGCTTCTGCAAGACAGCGCGCCCGTTCACACCGTTCGCGTTGCGAGGGATGCCCTGATAGACACTTGCTTTGCACAAATTGATCATTCACCCTACTGTCCGGACCTGGATCCCAGTGATTTATTCCTTTTTTAAAATTTGAAAAAGGAGTTACGGGGACAAAGATATTTGGATTTGGACGAGATGAAGTAGGCCGTAGAAAGCCATTTCGAGGAGTAATCTTCGGAATATTTTTTCAATGGGATAAATGCATTATATTCACGATTTGAAAAGTGTATTTCACTTGAGAAAGATTACATTGAAAAATAAATAAATAAAAACTGCCCCTTTCTTTCAATAAGTACCTTAGGCCACGAACTTATCAGCCGCCCCTCGTACCTACAAACCTAGATCTGAAAACTCCTGGGTTGTAGTTGTAGTAATCAGAAACGACTTGCAAGAAAACAAATAAATGCTGTCATATGATTTTGAAGACAGCAAATAAGGAAGCTGTAAAGGTATACCTAGTATTGATAAATAATAGTTTTATCCTGCTATCTTTAACTTGAGACTTATTTTACCACAGACAAAATAATCACTTCACAGAACTATCACTATGTATGTATGTACATATGTAGAAATTTTAAATTTCTGTCAGGGACAATTTTTAGTGCCATTCGACACCATTTATGTACGAAACATAAGTAAATTTTAATAACTGTGTTTCCCGCGAACTACAATACAGGGGTCTTCAAATATAGAGTTAATAGGTATCTTCAATGCTTATCAGACAGGCGGCAATTAAACGCAAACCTATCTCTCGTAAAAAAGAGCTTATAATAATTATATTCGTATAGTTACAGAAAAATAACCTTTTTTTTAACAAGATAGGCTCACGCTTGACTACAACTCGCATGATGTTAAGCAACATCTACGATCTAGCGCGCATGCCTAGAAGAAACCTTTTAATTGAGACCTTTATTACTTAATGCAAAATTTTGTATGTATGTTTGTTCCTTCTTCACGATTAAAGAACACATTGGACAGGAATTTGCATTTGCACTTTGCATTTGTTGTGATGATAGATTAAGCTCTAAATGTAGGATAAGACTAAAATGAAGGCTTATTTTTATCCTTACTAAGCATGTGTAATTTGTCTCTGTCCAAATAGTAATGCTCTAACTTATATAGTACCCACGCTAGCTCGAGCACTCGATTGCTTCACTAGCTATTTCAACACAACATTGGCAGCTTTTAGCATCCGCACGAGCATCACGCGCGGAGGTGTCAAGTGGTAACCAAACACACTATCTGGAGCGGCTGCAGCCACGGGGAACCAACATGGAGGTTTTATCAGTCATCATCATCATCCGTTGCCATACAGTATATCTATGTTTTTCTATGATATAAAAATAAATCGCAAAATGTGTTGGTAAGCGCATAACTCAACCACGCCTGGACCAATTTAGCCAATTCTTTTTTTTATATTCGTTGAAGTTTAAGGATAGTTTTAACGGCGATAAAAAATCGAATAATTGTCTTTTTCTCATACAAACGTTTTCTAACATAGAGTCAATTTGACTGTTATTGCTATTATAAAAAGTTCACTGTTGTCTAGCAATATAGCTATGTTCTTAACGTCAAAGATATGCAGGTAAGAACAAAAAATCAAATCTTTTTGACAGGACGTAGTCTGTCGGGCCGCTAGTCTTTAATGAAGTTTGGAGGTCAGTTAGCAAAACGTCCTGAGAAGCCATGCTGCTTCTTGCTTCTTTTAGATGCGGGTAGCTTAATTTCTTTCATTTAGTTGTCAAACCATTGTCTGGGCTTCTTTTCCCGTAATCTTGCCTTGTTTTATCAATGAGGAATACTTAAGTGGTGGAAAGTAAAAAAATCTAGATTCTTTACCTCTTTTTACCTAAGTACATGAATTAAATGGCCTAGTTGTCGCTCTTCGATACAAAAACCCATTTTCTAATATGTTTGTTAAAAATATCATAATATTCTTGAAATATACATTAAACAACGGCATAACTTTTCGAACATAACTACGCTCCCTATTTCTTAAACTTTTCCTACCAAAGAAATTGCCTTTTTCTAATAAAAACTCACAGCAGAGGTCAGAATTTCCCTGCGCGATTCAGCCAATTTACCCCGCAGATAGCTTACGATACCTTATTAGCAATAAACAAAACCGGGGGCCGGAGATACCAGCGGCTTATTGTAAACTTTACCACGGCATAAGCGAGGAGCGGGTTCATGCATAGAATACCTAACATGTATGTTTTGGTTTTGGTTCTCATTTACTTACTGGTACTTTCGTTAACATCAGTACCAACATGCAATTTTTACATAGATGTTTACAGAAAAGTATAGCCATCCTTCGAGTATAAAGTGACTTTACACTATCGAAATAGCTCTGACACGATCTAGGTAAAAAAAATACAAAATTCTATTAAAATAATCTCCATAGAATGCCTGGCTGCTAAGTTTAAGTTTAGTAAAAGAAAAGTTTTACTGATAGGTAGAAATTTTGGTTACTGATTGTACAAGAAAGCTGGTCTATAAGTTAACTTCTACCATCTTTATTTCTTGTTTTTACTTGCTAATAGTGTGACTACAACTCGTTTACCTAGAAGGAACACCCATGAATGGGCTTATGTTACTTGTGGGACCTATTAACTGTATTTTAAAGATTCTGCTCCCGGCCACAGTCATAATCTTATTTCAATCTTGCTCTTATAACTTGCACCAAATGAAATAAATCACTAAGGTTAAAACATCATTAATATTAAATCATGGCGCCCCTGATTTATAGAGGGCGCGCCCCTCGCGACCATTTGTTGAGCCGAGCTGCTGAGGTGATGCTACGTTTATTTATAACACTTTCTTGTACTAGCTCACTGTTGCTAGTTTGTTAAAGTTTTTAGGGAAGCGCTCGAAGCTAGGCTACTGGTTACCGCTTCCGGGTTCCGGGTCGCATGGCACGTTAAATTGTAGGTCCCGGCTGTATGTACAACAGTCGTTCAGCCATGTCAGAGGCTCATAGGGCTTGATTAACTCTCGACACCAGAGTTAGCCACTCTCATTCGATAAGAGGAATGTAATTTAGTTGATTATATTCTTCTAGGCAAGCGTGCTAGATCGTAGAATATAGCGTTGCTTAACAAATACCAGGCAAGTTGTAGTCAAGCGTGAGCCTATGTAGTTTAAAAGAAAAGTTGGGTTTGCTCAGTGTGTCGTAGTGGTTGTAGAGCAGTAGATACAGGCAGTAGGAAAATAACCCTGACGTGGAGCGGACGTGTGAAAACTGCGGCGTGCGCGCCTCGTTCACACCTACAGGGGGCTCCACTGTGTGCTCGGGGGTAGAGATATACCTGCATTATATGTGAATTGTTATTCAGGTTTGTAAATGAGCAGAGTAATTCACGAAATCGGAATGATTTTAATTGAAAACAAAAAGCCAATTCAAAACAAGTAAATTGACATATTTTAACCAAATACAGTCGTCATTACAAAAGTTCTACAATTAGCGATTCGTTTCAGAGTGCAAATATTCTGAATTTATTAGACACGGAAATAAAATACATCTAAACGCACACCCGACTTTCCAAATTTTTTACATTGTTTGTTACTATGCAATGACATTTTTTTGCGTAATGGATATTTTCTTCTTTAATCTTTCTTTCTCAATACGTTACATACCTGCACAAGTGGAGCCCCCTGTACCTACTCGCTCGGTTCACACACAGTTTTCACACAGCCCCGCTAAGTGCTGTATCAGTTGGCTACCGTGCGCCGGCGCCGCTTCCGGTCACTATACACTGTTCGCTTTTTGAAATTTTAATAATGGAACAAAAGACGGTTGTAACTGCTCACCACCCACGAGGTTGGAACTATAAAATGCATAAAATAAAAAGAGTATAATGTAAACTCGGTTCAAAACAAAAGTAATTAGTATGATAAATTGATTTAAAATAGAGGTTTATTAGTTATTTAATTCCTTTTTTTTTCTTTAATATTTTTATTGCATAAAGACAATTGAAAATCGCTGGCTTCGACCATCAACACATTTCATTTAGGTATCCTAAAACATATCAAAAAGCTTTATCACTCAAGTTTGATGTATCAAGCTAATCTTACTATATTATATAATTTTGTGAAGATTTTGCTTTGATATTAGTCCTATAACAGTGGGGTTTTTTTTTACATGAAATAGGCTCACTCTTGACTACAACTTGCCTGATGTTAAGCAACGTTATAATCTACGATCTAGCGCGCTTGCCTAGAAGAAACCGGTTTACTCTCGACTTGAAGACTGACAAATTATAGTTCAAGGGAAATAGAGATTCGGGCAAGGAGTTAGAGTTTCAAGCCTATATAGGCATTTTACTATTTTACAAATATGATTTTTGTAAAATAGTAATATTAAGTAATTAAAAAAATAATAAATTATTATTGATTATAATTAATTATTTTAATTTAGTAATTAAAATAGTGATTAATTAATTAATTACTATTTTATATCTGCAGCTGTGAGTGATGTAGATGTAGATGTAGTCTTGTTCGCAGACGACACCAGTGTAATTATAAAAAGTAAATCTATATGTGAAATTAGATGTAAAATCAAAAATGTCATTGATAGCATAAAAAGCTGGTTTTCAGCTAACAACATTTTACTTAATGTAAAGAAAACTCACATCGTTAATTTTAATCTCGCAACATACGTTAGAAATCCACCAAATGCTACCTTACAAAAGGTGCTTGAAGAATTGAGTCTTACTCTATCAAGTAATGTAAAATTCTTGGGAGTTCAACTAGATAAAAAACTTAATTGGTCAACTCATATTGATGAACTTGCAAATAAATTAAGCTCAGCTACTTATGCCATCAAAAAAATTAAAGAACTAGCCGGTAAACAGGCAGCAAGGACTGTTTACTTTGCATACTTCCATTCTCTAATGACTTATGGTTTACTGTTCTGGGGATCAGCTGCTAACTGTCATACAAATAGAATACTAGTACTACAGAAACGAGCAGTGCGCTATATCTTGGGCTTAAAATATTTAGACTCATGTCGGAATAAATTTAAGGAAGTAGGCATTATGTCAGTATTCAGTGAATATATATATCAAAATGTACTCTATGTTCTCGAGAACTTAGATCAGTTCACCACAGTGGCAGATGAATTGTCAGATAGGTACGAAATATGAAATAAAGATAGACTTAGTATACCTCAGAGAAGACTAGCTAAAACATCTAACAGTTTCCTCTGCATTGGGATTATGTTATGTAATAGATTGCCCCAAAATATAATTAAATTTAATAAGAAGATACTAAATTGTGTTCGTCAGTACTTAATGGATAAAACCTATTATACTAAAAGACGCTATCAATGGTAAAGACTTATAGAGATATAGATAAATTACTTTTTAATTAATAAATTATATAAATTTACACTATTGTGTATAATAAATATTATGTTACTAATAATAAATTGTAAATTGACGTGTCTAAGAGCATGTAATAGCCTACAGAAATAAAAAAACTTTGATTGATTTAACACTGTACAATATTTAACAGGTTACCGAAAGTGACATTGCCGTTGAGGACCAACCTTTTTAATTTAAATTTCAATCTTTTACTTCAAATTAGTTTTGTCTTTCCTAGGACTAAGGATTTATTGAGAGAATCACCTTATGCAAGATAATTATATAAATATCACGTGAAAATGAGTATGATTAGGTAGTACATGTCTTCTTTATCGAAGATTATGCAATTTAATATATGTAATTTATCGCTCTAAAATGAGTAAAAGTAAATAGTCGCCTTCTATATCAATAGATATCTGCCCCACACAATATAGATCTACTAACCATTATATATTAATTTTTTAAACATACATTTAAGTCAATAATTTTCCCTCCAAAAGTAAAATTGAATGTTCACACGAGACAAAAGCGCCACCTTTAAATCAGCCCATCCCGGTCAAACATGTGTTGAAGTAAAGGTGGGGTCACACCGGCGCGGCACGCGCTCGCCACGCGCCCTACACTAATCCGGTAAATCGGTAATATCTGTTTATTATACACTTGATGGGTTGAGCAGCTCTTTGGTCTTGGTGTTAAAACTTTTTTTGATTTAGAATAGTTTTTTATTTCTTTTCAATATGATTATTATGTTAACGAAAACTACGAGTATAATAAGTCATCTGTACAAGTTTTCGTAAACAAATAAGAGTAACAAAATAATCATACAAAACGTACAAAATGCGTTCTTTGTATGAGTAAGTAAGTAATTTATTTTATATTAGAATGGAGCATCAAAGGCATTGATTGTTAAGACACCATCGTATTTATATAAACCTAAAGCAGATTGAATATGAATTGGCATAAGTACACATACATGCCTTTAATGAATTTAAGAATAACTTAAATTCTTAAATAATTTATTTAATTGATGTATTAATTATTTAATTAAAAACACAAAAATATAAATAAGTCCAGTTTTGTATGTATATTGTATGTTGATCATATTTATAGAATGTTCAACATAAAAATCCATACTATCCACTCCGTATTATAAGTTAAAAAAAAACACCATATTAGCCGAGAGAGCTGCTCCTACATCTCCCCACATTATAAACCAGCTTGTTCCCGGGTTAGCAGCAGTCGCAGCGGGCGGTGTGTACTGTGCAGTGTGCACGCGCCCTTATTGCTAGTTTAGTGCAAGTCAGCGCTTGTTTAATTCACGATGAGATTCATATTGGAAAATAAATCAACGAGGAAGGATAGTGAAGAAAAACAATGTAATTGTATTTTAATTAATCAATATTTGTGAGCGCGTGTGGCTCGGCGATTTATACGTCTGCTTGTCATCCTGACGCATTTGACCTAGCCCTACAATAATGACTTGGTTTTTAAGTTATTATTGCATCCGCTTAACAATGATGGTATACCAAAATGTATCTGCCGAAGAAAACTTCCCTTATAATGTGATCCTGCGCGAGTCACGACCCTCAGTCATGAGGAAATATGACTCAAAGAGAGATAGAGAAGGAGAGAGAGAGAGAGACAGTATACTACTTAAAATAGCAAACTTTTTTATCTTCTGTAGATTTGAGCTAATAGAAATTTAAATAGTTATAACTTATAACTACTTAGAAGTTGGAACACATTGTTCTACATTAGAATAGTTATAAACAAGCGTTACTATTATATTCGTTACATGCATTCTCTCTAGTAAGAGGTACTTAGAACTCTGTTATGTTGTAATACTTTCGTTCCTGAATAAACTAAACGAATAAATGATTTACTATCTGCCCCCGGGCATAGAACAAAATAACAGTTACTGCTGACGTCAGCACATTGTAGTGAAAATACAAAAAAATACCTCCCGCAGAGATAATACTTTAATGATAGGAAGGGAGTTTGGTGATGTATTGATGTACTCGTAGGTATTTAATTTAAAATAAACTGTCTCACTGCTAGGAAACGATTTCTCCTAATTCCTTCCAATGTTTCCTAACCTGGGCCAGATCTTTTCAGTTATTATGGAACACCTCCGTATGCTTTCACAAATATTAATTGTTTATGTAGTATAAGTTTCTGTTTCATGCTAAAATAAAAAAATATATATATATTTAAATTGGTAAGTATGCATGTTTGTCAAGCCTCCAGGTAAAATTTTACCTCTTTCAAATTCAACAAAATGAATTTTGAATCAAAGTAACATTATGCTTGTTTTACAATAAAATTTATCTTATATTATGCTACGCTTGAACTGGATTACGCGAGTAACGACGCAAAGCACCACCAGTTTACTATACATATGTCTCAAAGATACACTATTTAAATTTTCACCTTTCTGCCATCAAAACAATAATTTAAAAATGCAATAAAACATTCCACGTCAGACAGAATCAAATCAAATGCAACAATTTCAATTAATGCCCCATTCACACGAGAAATTCCTGCTCCAATATACACCGACATATTAACAAATAGATAGAACTACCTTTGATACATTACCACGAACTAAATTCAGTTCTACGAATGAAAAGTATGGGAAATTAAACCCTAACTAAATGTAAATAAAAGCTATATATTTGTGAATGAGGTGAGTTTTATTTCGGTAAGTGTTGTACAGTAACCCTCTTGTAATATACATCAATCAGTTTGCTATTAAATGCACCTTTGCCTTTATGGTATTGAAGTTTGATTCGGTTTGAACCAAGGTTGGGCAATAAAACAAAAAGGTAGAATCGATGAGGAAATCAAAAGGAAATTACAAAGTACAAAAAGTAGTTACAGTAGATGGGTTTGTTTTAAATTTTGAGTTGGTGGATTGTAATTGAAGTAAACCGGCTGCATGTTTATTGAAACTGTTAGGTATATACTATGATACCAACTTGTATATATGCAAAAGAGTATCATACAAAAATAAGTAAGTAAGTACTTAATAAGATTTTTTTTTCAAAACCAACATCACTTAAACTTAATTATTATTTTTATTAATTTTGATGAACTGCAGCCACCAGTAAAACGTTATTCGATATACATTTATTGAGATCGGGTGGAGCCCACATACTGTACTGTATGACATGCTTGAGAGGAGGCCTATACTCAGCAGTCGGTGCAGGCTAACGACAACGACAATAAAAACAAATCTCCCAACAACTTGTTATAAAACTCCCAATACCCTTAATCCCGTCATAAATGTAGTCCAAAATAAACTTGACCATCCTAATCCTCCATTTTGCGCGATCATAAAAAACATGGGTGTTGCCATTGCGAATTTTTTTCCCATTTCTCGGGGAAACAAAGCCGTTTTATAAATCAGGCTTTAATACAGTTTGAAATATGTTTGTTCGGCGCTAGTTATGCGCCGTTTGTATGCTAGCAAGCGTTTACACTAGGGATGGGCGAGGGGAAACTGTTTATCAATAATTTTGTTTTTGCTGCAAGATTTTAGTTCAGATTAATATTGTGTTTTTAATACCGTAATTCTAGTTGTAATGTCTGCCAGTATTGGTTGAGAATTAAAGCAGTGATTTTATATTTAGATTTGCTTGGAAGACACGTTAAAATATAGGTTCGGACTTGTTATCATTTGGAATCGAAAAATATCGACACACAAATTGAATACACGAATACACGAACACACGGACACACTTACTTGGTTTTTTGTTAAATTTAAAATTCTTCACATATAGTGGTAACATAACAAACGGACGAGTTAAACAATTTTTATTATTAAAAAAGCTTTATCTTTTCTTTGTCACACTCACGTTAGTTTGTCGCAAAATTTATAAATGACACATACAGTATATACGCCTTATTCAAAATGTATTACAAGTAACGAAGTATCATTCATATAGCTATCGGGTACCATGTACATTATTATTCAAAACATTCAACATTATTCTATCGATTTAGTATAATATAAAAAAAAACATAATGTATCGATATTCATAGTCCCACCTCTAGTGTTGACTGGCCGGTAGCTTAGTGTTGGGTTTAGGGAAAAATTGTGAGTTGCTCGCCGATACGAGCTGTAACTCTACTAAACTAGGCAACTATATGTAATGTGTATGGCTCTCGAATGTGGCCATTTTTGAATTAAAGGTTTTTCTTAAACTTGATAAAGTTTTTTTTTGTTGATGATAGTTTGGAATAATTCTACCTGTTTCTACGTCAAATAGGGATAACTCTGTAAATTGAATGTTGGTATAGAATACAAATTTTATTACAACCTTTTTCTAGTAAACAATAAAAATTAAAACAGTTCCAAAACTTACTGTTTGTTAATTAATTTATTTACAATTATTTTAGTTTTTGCAGATGAAAATGAGATGGATGTTATGTAAGTGCAAGAATATCCCTTTATTATTTGCTTATGTGTCAACGATTTAAGCTTTTTGAGCCCAATTTCGCAGTATATATACATGAAAGTATATATATGAAAGGTTTTGAATGATACCTCTTACATCTAAGTTACTAATTACAATCAATGTTTTTTTAAGATTTCTTTCAGTAAACCTGTAAAGCAAAAAGGCACAATATCAGGATAAGGTACTTCTGCTTTGCTATTTAGTTGCAAATAAATAGCAGTGTTTTTCTTTGTTTTTTTAGGGATTTCTTTTTAAACTTGATTACTCGTAGCTATCTACGAAATTGCTACGAGCGTGCTACGAAAGTCGTAGCCAAAATGTCCTGCTACGCCTTACCGCACAAAACTAGTTTTTGTAGTCTCTCTAGAGGCACCGGCAGAGGGACAGTGGAGTTAAAAACCGTGTAACTTTATTACAATAGCGAATCAACTGGGGTGGTGGTGTGTGCTTTACAGTGCAGGACAGGTGGAAAGGCAGGTCATCGTCTATGTTATGTTTTTTAACTGACATAACTAAATATATTTTGATGTCAGTTAAAAATATAACACAAACGGCAGTAGGATTACTAAGACTTGTAACTTTAAGTTTATCGGTTGGTTATTACTATTGGTCAATAAATGGTTATCTTATTTTATGATAATAATAACTGTGTTTATTAAAAATAAAAATTAAACTAGGACACAGCAATTGTTTGTTATTATCTGAGTATATATATTTATGCATATTCTTCATTGAGATGCTTTTTTTTCTCTTCTTTTTTCTTTTAAATCACGTATGGAGCTTCTGACTTGATTTAATGACGATCGGATTTAAAGTATAAGAAGAGAAATCTTATTAGTACTTAACTCATTACTTAAGTCGTCATTTCTTCCGAGCAAAACGAACGAAATACCTTCTGAGATCTTTCCGCAAAGCTATAGGAGTTATTTAAGGCTTTTAACATTTCAATCACATTTTTTTACAGCTAAAAATGTGTTAACATCAAAAAAGTTTTATAGGTCGGTTGTTTATTTGAAGATTCAATTAAAATTTACGAGACGGTTATATTTACACTTCTTGGCATGCATTATAATTTGAGCAACTGAGCTAAGGCGGGTGCGTATTAACTTATAATAAACTGCGCGGTTTTACTCGATGTGTGATTTACACCATTACTCAATGGTAGTAACTATAGAGTAACGGCAAACCATTTTATGTTTTAATAGTAAAGCCTAAGAGTGATAATCGCTTGCAAATTCACGCAGATATGAATACAAGGTTCAAACCAAATTCTGACAATCGATTTAGACTTTTGTTTACATGAATATAAAGTTCAAACTAGTGTTAATAAATGTGGTGCTTAGATATTTCTTGCGTAGAGAGAGTGAGATACCCTTAGGCATATCAGATATTAAGCAAGGGTGTATTTTTTATTAAAAATCATCGCTTAGCGCCTTCGGTGTGCTTTAATGGTGTTTTATGTTTTTTTATTGTTTGTTTGTTTAGATTTTAAAGGTAGTAAAATTTATTTTGTTTCTTTTGTCTATTTTGATTATTATACTTACAGGTAAAAATATGCAGTGTTTTAGTAGAATTACAACTCATGATACAAGCTTAGTATGGGGGTAGGTGGCGCTGTGTGGTATGCCCTGAAATATTTAATTACCTGTTTATTTTGTTTCATTATGTAATACTAGCTGTGCTCGCGACTTCGTCCGCGTGGAATAGTTATTTTGGGCATCATATTTATTTTTGCAAACAAAATCTTCAGCTTTATAAATTATAGCTGTTACCCACGACTTGAACCGTTTTCACAGCGCACGCAACGGAAGCCCTCAAAGATGAATAATTTTCCCCGTTTTTACCACATTTTGCATTGTTTCTTCGCTCGCTTTGCATCGCTCCTATTATATGCAGTGTGATGTTATATAGCCTAAAGCCTTCCTCGATAAAAGGTCTACTCAACACAAAAATATTTTTCAATTCGGACCAGTAGTTCCTGAGATTAGCGCGTTCAAACAAACAAACAAACTCTTCAGCTTTATAATATTAGTATAGATTAGACAAAAAGGCAATTCAACAAAAAGTTGCAACAAGACATGCTCGCACAGCAGGTAAACAGTGCTTAAACAATGTTAAATATAAGCCCTAGAAAATAATACTCTTATAATCGCGAAAAAGATTATTAAAAATTACCATTCACATGTACTTATTTTTTTTTAAACTGCATAGTTTCCTATACACAAATATTCATATTACCTTTTACTAATAACAATAAACTACACACGACATGACACACGTAAAATAATAAATTAAACATTGCTCTGGCAACATTGTAATCACCCGGGCGCATCCGTCGGTCGCGTGTCAGTCATTACTGTCAAACTGACTTACTGTCAATATGTTTGTAGTGTATTTGACAGGTGATTTCAAAATTAGACATGAACTGAACCCCTCTGTATCACTCTGTATAGTCTTTGTTGTTGAATGATTGTGAGTTAGGATGAATTTAAAAGGTAAAAAAATGGATTGCGCAAAGGGTTTGCTGTATATCTATATAGGTATATCTAGTCCTTGTTTTACTTGTAAAATATAAATTTTTCTTTTGATGAAGTACATATTGGCAAAAAGATATATGGGTAAATTTAAGGGGTGTGGTGTTAATCCACTGATAGAAACTTTTTCAGTGTTGTGCTAAACAAATTAAGCTAAAGTCCACTAGTTTTGTGTGATAACTATATACATTTTATACATACCTACAAAATTTTACATATTCAGGATATTTGAGTTCCCATAGCTAAAAAATAAAAATTACAAGCTCGGTTCAAACAAAACGGTTCAAGATATCAAAAAAATGTGTATGAAAGTATTATTTCTCTTGAAATGATCTAACAAAATGTCCGCAACAGTATATGTCTATGTTTTAAGGTTAACTCACTAGAACTGTTTTTATGGTAATAACTATTCCACGCGGACGAAGTCGCGCGCATCAGCTAATAAGAAGATACCTATGTAGCATACTTCTGTGTAATATAAACTGGTTCACAGTCCACTTTATCAAAGCCTCTAAAAACTCTACCTAATACTTCTGATTCCTAGCGATAGATATGTAGGTACAATTTATGCAATATATTATGTACCTAACTGCTTTATCCCGCATTTTAAGTTTAATAAAAGAGCGCTTACGATTTGCCAGTTGCAGGTAGATTTTAAATTACATTCCTGTGCCGCGTGCCCCCCCCCCCCTCTCTACACCCCTCCTACCTGCGGGGGAGTGAAGTGGAAACGTCTGTAGCTCACGTAATTGTAATGTACAGGTGGACCAAAATTTTATTGCAGTTTTTTTAATTGTAATATTTTTAAACGGCTCAAATATTATGTTCTATCACTTGAAACGGATACCATCAAACGATTTGTTGATCAAGACAATTGTCTGATTGCTCGGTGTAAAAATTATAACAATTTAAGACTTAGTTTTAAAAGTAACAAATTTTAGAATCAGTATAATGTCTGCCAGTCGAAGAAACCCCGACGGTTTGTTATTTTCAGCATCACTTCAACTACTGCTAAACAATACTTGGATGGCAATCATTAAAATATACCAGCCAGATGGATTAGTGACTGATCTATCGAGGGGTTTCTCTGGACGAGAAAGGCACATGACCGACGCATGTGGCGGTGGAGGAGCCCTATACCCAGCAGTGGGTATACCAGACTTATTAAGCCAGTAAGTTCGTATGAGATTAGCCAGCACTGTCATTTACAAACCACCCTAGGCGCCTCTGGTATGCCTTATCGTCTGCTATACTATGATAAAATTCCAGGACCTACAACGTGTCATCAGACCCACGGAGGGGGCTGTAGGTGATGTTAATGATACGATACAATACTTACAATATATCTTTATTGCACACCAAAATAAAACACAATATTAAAAGGACTCTTCTGTTGATTTTAATGACGTAGATATGATTTCCTTTTTGGTACCATCCTGTATACAAAAACATGAAGCGTGAAACATGGAGTAGGTACTAGGTACCGCCACCCGACGGGCGATGGTTAATATTGCAGCTTTATGAAATTCTTCTATACTCTCTACATATTTGTACCTTCAGGGAACATCCAACTCTATCTGATACATGTTGACGGATTAACCAGAGATACGAGGCTTTTTAAATAAGATATTTTTCATAAGTAAGTAGCCAAGTTTTTAACTAAACATAAAATTAATACATAATACGAGTTGATTTATTTATAAAACCGATTACATACATTAATATAACTTAATTGTTTAAAAGTTTTATGGGTGAAATAATGTTAACAGTGCGTTATGTTTACTTATAGAAGAAAACCTTTCTTATACCCTCATGCAAGTACACTGCGATTTTATACATTTAGCGATAAAATTACTGGGATATAATGTTTAAAGTGGGCCTAAGAATGTTATTGTTTCTTTTATTTTGATGGGACATAGATTAAAACTGTCGACTTCAGCCATTTTACAAACTAATTATACCTCAGGATTAATTTCTTTTGGTTTATAAACAAGCCTATTATTTGAAAAAGGTTCTAATATTTTTACGTTTACTACGCATCATTCCATCTGAATTTGCATAATTAATTAAATTTTCGGGAAAATCATTACTGGCGCATTTGCGGTTATAGTTTTAGGCAGATCTATACATATAGATAATAAATTATAAAGCAGTATTTAGATAAAATATGTGAGTATCTTTTAGTAGTCTTGTTTCAAACCTCTATAACATTTAACTTCCAAAATGCCTTTCAATATTTTACTGCACTTTCCCGTTATACGAAGGCATACAATACATATACCAACTCTACATGCCTACTTACCTCACAAGATACCTACTCAGACCGAAACATTACCCGTACACAAAAATAAAAGAACCCCATTCGTATTTTATCAAGTGGCTGCCCGCATTCCTTATTCACCATCGTCCGAAAATTAAAGGCGCCTTTACAAGACATCGCACTCAGCGATACAAACGTAGCTGAAATATTTCCACCAGAGCTCATTCAAGTACTCTTTATTTACCCCACACCTATAGCTACGATACAGCCTCGACTCACAGCCTGTATTTGTTTTTTCCATTACAAAAGAGCGGAACGCCCTGCGAGCGGTATAGCAATAATATTTCAATATCTCGACGTGGGTGCCAGCCCTGGACGATCTCCAAGTGATTTCTGCGACCTCTCATTGGTCGAGCTTCAACGGTTGAGAATGCGTTCGATATTCCAAACCTTCGTGCGATAAAGACGCACATATTCAACCCCCGGCCTGTAGCGGGAGACGGAGCGAGACAGACGGCGGATTGTGGGGACATGAATTTTGGATGAACGCAAAGGCCGTATCAATAATACGTGCACGAATGAAATAATAGATTATTCGTTTGTTCAAATCGAACGTAAACAAAATGTAAGCATCCATTACTGATGCAAGCGTCGCCAGAGGGAGAGGCCGCGAGAGGCTCGGGGAGGGCGTGAGAGGGACGACTATAGTTCCGTGGGCGGCGGCCCGCGCCCGGTGGGCTACAATGTGAGCACTATCTGTTTTTGTACCAGTCGTCGGTCGGTTTCCACATTAAACGATCATTTTAAGGGCGAACCAATCAAACTGCAAATTTATACAAATTGATACTAAACGGGTTATATTAATTTTATAACAAAAATTAAGTGTGTAAATAAGTTTGAACGGAGTCGTAATTAAAACTAATTGGGTTTAATAAAGCGTTAATTATTTTGTATTAAGGCGGGTTTTCGCCGGAATTTCGTCCTTTTTGACGTGACGCGGGCGTGTGGATGGATTTTTAGGAGTCTAAGTCTCCAAATTGGGCAAGAATAGGGGATGATGATAATGATCGTGAAGCTTGCGTGTCGGGCGAGCTAGTGTTGCAATAATAGCCGGGTCTGATGAGAGAGTGTACTGACACCGAGTGATATAGCTGTAGGACAGTTGTGTGTTCAGAGGAATATCCAGTAAAGTTTTGTGCGGAAGTGGGGGCAAGGATGTCGAAATAGGGGGCGGCCAGGGTTGGCCTTTTGAGGCCATGCTCAATAACCTCACCGCCACAGCCTTAGGAGGTAAGTCTTTGTTCAATCGTCCTACTTCTATGCCGTAATCCCATTGTTTACAATCATTTTTCATCAGTATCAGTTAAATCATTACAATTTAAAATCTATGTAGGTATGTATGTATTACTAAACTCTACAAAAATATATAATCCAATACCGGACATTCTGGAGCAAGTCTTATGAAGTACCTACTTAAATGATATCCACGGTTTATTATTTTAAATAAAAAATATCTACAGTAATATCAAAACTGTAATATATGTATCTATATGAAAAATCAATAGGACCCGTCACTCGTTTTCATTTTTGCGAAAGGAGAAACAAAAGAGGCAAATAATACCGCATTACATTTTTAATAGGTAGGCATAAAGTGAATACAAGCTGTTTTTCCTCAAAGTCCAAAGTACGTTACTTTATTAAAAATTAATTAATTAAAGTTAAGTAAATTATTTTTTTTTTTACGAAACGTACAATTAATTAACTAATAAAAACCTAAAAATAAACCAGTTATAACTAAAAATCCTATAACTTAATCCGTTATACATATACAAACAAGTATTATACCATTATTATTACATTTATCCCACGTTGTTTTTAAATGAATCTATCATATGCATAAATAACATTCTGATGCAACAGAATGACTTGTATTTAATCGATTTTTTCATTAACTTTCACAATTTAGAGTTATCTAACAAGTTTATAATCAATTGAATTTGTAGTTGTATGTACGTTATGATTGACGTATAATACATACCACTTAACAATATTATTCCCATAAAATATAACTTTAGACACAATTACTTAGTTAATTGTTTATACATAAAATGCCTAATAGCTTTTTAGATTTTTCTTTTAATCAATCAAATGGGAAGCAACTAATACAAAAAAGATGATGCAATGACTAAGCATATGCACATACATAAGTACCCAAATACGTACCATTGCAAAAAATAAATATTTATTTTAAGGACACTGCACCACTGCTAATTATAGAATAAAAAAAATAGGGCGTGGCTAAACTATCTAATTAAAAATATTCAATAAAAATAACATATTGAGTGGTAAACCTTCGCCTCGCCAGCCACCAACCATCTCTTTATGAAGAAAGTATTTATGTTTACTACAGACCGAAGACGAGGGACGAAGTAGAGTTAGCAAATTTGAATCGTAGTGATAAAGTGATTAACATGCTAAACAATTTTACCAGATGATTTTACAATTTTTTTTTCTGGCTTAACGTATCAGTATTGCCATCTAGCGTGGTAATGCGGCCAGTATGCTGGGTACGCTGCCCTCTGGTAGTGGGCTGGAGCACTTAGATTATCTTTAGGCTTTTCTAAAGATTTTCTAAGTGCCCCTTTTTTGTAGTAGTTAGGAGTAGTATGTTTAGTTTTCCTTCACTTGTTTTTATATTTTATTATTCAATAAATGATAAATGATTTGTATTAAATACGAGTATTCAGCAATTTCACTATCAGAAATTTATAGCAGTTACTCTCATTCAAGCATACTAGAATTAATAAATATAACATATACTAGAATGAAACCTAAGCTAATAGGGCGTGTACATGTAGTCAAGACTATAAACAGATATATTAAAAATCCTGCCTCTACTCATTCATTAAAATTTCATTTGTAGACTCAAAATTTTTAAAAAGTTATGTTTAGATTTTCATTTCCTTGAGTCCTTTGCAAGCCAGAGTCAGTAATGCCTTACAATCAGTTTATTTTTACTGAACTAATACTGTTTATCTATATCTATATATATATAAAAATGAATTGCTGTTCGTTAGTCTCACTAAAACTCGAGAACGACTGAACGGATTTATCTTATTTTAGTCTTGAAATGTTCGTGGAGGTCTGGGGAAAGTTTAAGAGGAAAAGATTTTTTTTTTAATTAATTGATTGAGGCAGTACGAAGTCTGCCGGGACAACTAGTTCTACATAAAAATGTAACCCTATTCAGATTATGGGATTAAGGTAAGACCATAAAAACAAAACAGTTTTCGCCCTACATCGGGTGTTAGGGCGCCCTACAATTTGTGCTCGCATTAACTGTGTTATAGCTAGGGTGTTGATAGTTATGAATAATTGATCATATTGCGGGCAAATAGTGGTGCTTGCAATGTTTTCATGGTTTGATTGTAATGAGATTGTTTTGAGACTATTCCTTTGATTATATCTGAAAGATTTTTTTTAAACAAGTTAGGCTCACGCTTTTCTTCAACTCGCCTGATGTTAAGCAACGTTAACAAGACTTTTTTATACTATCCGACAAATGAATCATACCTCAAAGTTTATGAATTTAATCGATCTTGCGTTATTTTCAGCCATTTTCAAGTAGGTATACAAAAAAAAATGCACGGTTTTAATCTATAATATGACCTTTCTGTATATTTAATTGGTACACAATTCATTCCTTCCACAGCCAGCCCCAACTGAAGACCAGCGCTGATTGCTTAGTAATCAGCATTATGCTGAGTTGGGGCTGTGTTGGGGCAGCCTTTTTTATTTATTGTAAATATGTGTGTGTGTATGTCTTGTAGTATGACTCAATAAATGTTTTTCTTTCTTTCTTTCTTTCTTTCTTTCATTCAGCTTTGAATGCATGAAGATGAAACAGAGACACGCATTTATTCACATACTTGGCTTGATACTTTTAAAAATATTTTCATATTGTGTTGGAATAGAGGATTAGAGAACCGAAAATGCATATATTTTTTTTTATTATGCTTCAATAGTTTTTTGAAACTCGCCAAAACATGAGCAAAAGGCCAAGTGCAAACCCGTTATAGTAAAAAAAAAGCAAAATCGTAACTTTTAACCTCCATTCAAAACACAACATCTATTGTTCACGGAAAAATTAAGTTCACAAAATGAGCCCTAAAACGGCCAGGGGAGGGACGGAACAGTTCTGTTTTACGCGTTTCAATTTCGCTAAGGCATGTTTATGACGCCGCCTTAATCCAAGGATTCAAGCCAAGCTAAGAAGCAGGGGAAACTTTACCACCTTGGACTTTACTAAGAACGCTTGTTTGAATGTAAGTGAATGATATTTTAATTTTAGAAATTTTTAATTATCTTATGTAAACTGGTTTGAATATATTAACTCACTTGCTTTGTATTTTGCTGTATATTAAAGTAGGTGCTACTTGAAAAAGATTCAGAAAAATATAGGTACCAAACGTATTGTATAGTTCCGATAATGTGACCGTAAACTGAAATGTTACAGTTTTATGAAAGCAATCGTATGTTTATACGTGGTTGTCAAGAAAATTTATTTTGTTATTTAAGATTTGTAATCTTATAAGAAAGAAATAGTAGTTTTACTATGTTCCGCTTTAATTTAGACAAGTTAGAATCACGCGACCGACGGTGCCTAAAACAAAACGCATAAAGTTGTAGAAAGCGTATTCAAAGACGCGTTGCTATCCAAGCGGCCTCTAGGTATGCATGTTGCTTTTTATAGTCAATATACAATTTATCTGGTTCAAAAACATCGGAAGACAGGGAATATTGGCTTAAGAGGGAGGAGGCCTATACACTGCAATGGGTCTCATTAGGCTGACGATAGAATAGAATGGAATAGAAAAACATTTATTGAGACACTTTTTTATTTACCAAATATATGTACATACAATGATGATAATACAATTTATCATAACTCTAAAAATTTTATTTTATTTCTAGTCATTTAGTTATATGCGTGCTCATATTGATATAATTTTTCTTTATACTAACTACAAAATTTCCAAGAAAACCTTTTCAAAATGTACCGCAATTCATAAGGAGATTGAGAAAATGGAGTGAAAATAGAAAATCTCGCCGGTCGTTAACCGCTTGTTTCGGTCGATATCAGCCAACTTCGGGAAACTTCGGCAATTTGAAGCTGTTACGTTCCTTTCCACGCAGACAGGATCCTGTTAATGTGCAGTTGGATTATTGGAAAGTTTGAAATTGTCGATTGTTTAAAAAGGCTTCGACCTTCACTCAGGTAAAATCAGGACTATCAGAATTATGTGAGCTTTGACTACAGTGTCCCTTATGCGAGCGTAGCTTTAGGCAACTTTGCGATCATAATATGCAATAAATTATCTGATGTTATAAAACATTTTTTTATTAATTTAATTAAACTGATTTTGATAGTAGATAATTTACACTAAAATATATAACCCCTTCTCTTGAATTTGAAACATACATAATAAACATACATTATGTCAACATCTTGGAAAGCTTTTAAGACTCGTTGAAATCTTTTGTACTAATATTGTGCAAAATCTATGTATATCATGATGTGAAATTATTTAGATTAGATTCTTTATTCATTTAATAAACAATTCATTGGCTTTCTAAATCTTTTACTAAATGGCTGCTATAAATACAACTGTAAGACTAATCAATCTCTAGCAATGTTTTATGTACACGCTCCAAATCAAACTTTGTTATTCGTTAGTTAGGTACTTAATGTTCTTGCGTAAAATAAACATAATATCCACTCATTATTATCATACTTATATTCATATATTTTTTTTAAAGTAGGTAATTGGGTAATTTTCTGTCTCCACTCCAGAACTAAAGTGACCTCCTGTATAACTGCTACACTATGATGGAATGTGATGATCGATTACATTTATTTGATCGCTTAAATATTGCAACATACAGACACTTACAAAAATAGTATCTACCTCAAGACAACGCTAGACAAATATTCTTTCCAAATAATCATGAGACTATATAATCAAGACAACGCTATAAGTACACAAATATTCTTTCCAAATAAACAGAGTTTTTTTTGTTTTAAAAGACGTTCCTTGTTAGCTTGTTGATCTTAATGAGTTCAATTCAATTCATTTATTTCTGAACTCAGGTATAGGTACAGATAGAACACATTCAGATCTTTATTCAACGATAAATTGTGTAAAATGTGCTCCATAAGTAAGCATAATACATATAACATACCGAAGTATGAAAAATCACAAATTTTGAGCTTGAGATGAAATAAGGTACTTTTTGTAACAATACAACGCGGCCATATTTTAAAGCACCCATCTCTTCTTTATGGGAATATAATAGTAACGAGCTATATCCCCCAGCAGGTCACAAAGAGTCGTGTGCAGAGGAGAAGGTGCACGAGATCAAACCGAACATCGACCGCCCGCACCATGCGCTCGGCGCCCGATTGCACATCGCGCACAACATCCGGACGGATCACTTACAAGGTAATAGCAACCTTATTTTGAACTAGATAAGGTTCATTTCAGGAGATACTATCAAACTGTTACTCACAAGGTATTGTCAGCTGTGTTACCAATACAGTTCATTTTATGACTCACGATCAAACCGTGCATCGACCGACCGCACCATGCCCTCTGCGCTCGGTGCACATTGCCCACAACATCAGGATGTATCTCTAGGTAATATAAGCCGTGTGATGTATGTAATATTATTATAGTTTGTTTCGCAGGGAAAACATGGAAGCAAAAGAATGGCTTTTGTGTGTGTAGTTTGTCCAAGAATTTCTGGAAAAAGACAAATGACTCTGGATACATTTTATTTCCTGATATATTATATTACTCTATGAATTTTATTTAAAAACAATCCTAACAGAAGTATTATTGAAAGTTAAGGGTTAAGTAATTCCTGATGCAGTTCTGCAGTCTAGTGATCACGTCATATAGGTACTGAAGTTGTTATTTTTTTAAATAAATGTGTGTACTGGTCTGCAGGTGGGATCCACCAGCAGCACAGTGGAGGGCACATGTCCACGGTGCCGGTCAGCATGTCCTCTTCAGCCTCCGACAGCGACAAGCCAGCCAAGCAGAAGAGGCACCGGACGAGGTACGTTACTTAGAAACGACGTTCATCCAGGATTATTTAAAGCTAAATGTTATGTCTCAAAATAAACGACTGGGCAAAGCGTAGATTAGGTTCCCCCATAAACCGCCTGGGGAGTTAGATGTATTCACATAATAAAAAAAAAAAAAACAAAGCTCTGCAACGTTGCTAGTCTATAAGCGACGATATTCATAAATAAAAAGTTTAAAATCATTTTTTTTTATCTACTATAAACAAAAGTTTACGTAGGTATTAAAAATACTTAGAAGTATATATTGTTTTATAGTTTGCTGAATCTCAAACTCAATTTTTTTATAACAAAATACAGTTACGTGTCAATTAAATTATTAACTTATTTATGTATATATAATAAATCAAATTAATTACATAACAATTTTTTGATATTATTTATTTTGAAGCAATAATACTGTCTTTATTTCAAATTATTCCTAATCTACCATCTAAACAAGTATTCCAGAGATCTACCAGGAAAGTGAAGACAGATTTTTTCATCGACTTATGATTTATTAAGTACACAAATGAAAAATCCTTAACAGTATGTATGTGTCACAAATATTTTTATGTCTCGTAAAATGCAGTTATTTTAAGTAGGTCTTCAAGTTAATAGCACGCATTGATATTTTACATTAACTTATTTTTTTATTATTAAAACATTACAATGAGTATTTTAGATTTTTTTTTGTTTTATAGGTTTACACCGGCACAACTAAACGAGTTAGAGCGATGTTTCTCCAAAACGCATTACCCGGATATCTTCATGAGAGAAGAAATCGCTATGAGGATCGGTCTGACAGAAAGCAGAGTTCAGGTCAGTACCTATATGTATATTTTTGAAATATCTTAATGCTCAAAAAAATTGTGTCGTAGATTCGTAAGATGGAGGAAGTTTACTTTATTAAAATGTCCATTTCAACACAATCTCCAGGTGAATATTATATCAAACAGAAAAAAAAACAAACAAACGTGCCTTTACCGTTAATATCCGCCGATATACGAAAAAAGAATGGGACCTAATACCGCACCTTGTGTGACTCCCTCTTCGCACATTCCGTACAAAAGTTGCACTACATCGATACATTTCTCGGGACCCTCTACCTGATTCAGTGTTCATATTACAAGCATAAACTCCTTTTACGTTGGATAAATGTTGTCTCAAAACCGTGTGAATGGGTGGTCGACACACTCAAACGCTTTACTGAGGTCTTCATTTTCGATGTATGGAGTTTTATGACTCCGAACATGTTTATGATCTTTATATGGAGGCATGAAACGGAAGCCAACAACTTCTTTTTATACTTTTAAGAGTCTCTTTTGATTGACTTAACATTTATTGAAACGTCTAGTTTTTCCTCACATCAAACCTAAAGATTAAAAACTACATTTTTTTATTAACATCGTTTATAGCACAAATATAACACTAAACTACTTTATAGGACTAATTTTCGTCCAACTGCTAAATCGATTTAACCACTTCGACAATCGAATCGTTTTGATTCCAATTCTCACCACCTACATTACTTAGAGTTATAAATACGTCTAATTCTTTAGCTAACCGCTTTTTCACCTCGTCAGTGGTTCCTAATTCTTCAAGCAACGATTACCATAGTAATCTGCTACTGTCACTTTGTTCAAGCCCTTAGTTTCAAGTTAAACTCCGCTTTACATTAGACATTAGGCATAATTTGTGTCGTGTGCCGACTAATATTTGTATTTCGTTAACACTCGAGACATACGGATGGATTTGTAGAGGAACTTAGGGATTAGTACTGAGGGGTTTGTGAATGAGCTCTGTTGTTGAAACAAAGGTCATACAAGGGACAGATTGAATTACTCGGAACTAGTTTACTTTCATTACATTCCACAATATTTATGCGATTTACAGAACTTGGTTATCGTTAATTATATCCGAGGTGAATTTTAATTCAATAGATATTATGAGGTACATCAACTCCGTACTAAAACTAGTTTTGAGCTTAAATAATACTCAATTCTAATTTTATACCATAGGAAAACTATGCCACAAGCAAAGTGAATTCAAACCATAAAACTTTTTTTACACATGACAGACTTACATTTGACCACAAGTCCGATTTTAAGAAATTTACGTTTTATTTAATTTGTATATCCTGTTACTACAAGTAAGTTTAATCAAAACTCCTTTTAACCGACTTCCAAAAAAAAGAGGTTATCAGTTCTGAAAGTAATTTTTTTTAAACATATTCGTCATCCATTCCACCAATGTGTACAACCTAAAGTACAGTTATGATCCGTGAAAATTGCCGTCCAATCGTTAAGTCAGAGACACATTATGTGTTGTTATATTGATTTCTTATCACGCTGGTGTCACTGCTACTGTATTGAATTCATTGATATAGACCAGATATTCATTGATTGGTAAAACTCAATGTATCGGTTATGAAGTATAGCTTATTGAATGTATCTAACGTATAAATGGATTAAGTACTTGTGTAAAGATTACTAAGTTTTGGGTCATTATTGACTTTACTTTGTTTACCGAAGATTTAAGATTGTTGTTTGTCTGGTTTTCTCTTGATTTTGGAAAAATGTTGAAACGGATGCGAAACAAGTAAATACATGAGAAGTAAGAGTATTTTAGACGTACATAAATAAATATAAAATTCGCATTGAAAGTACTGAAATAATCACATTGAATATTATTTGAAATTGGTGGAAGTAATCCTCAACATCAAAGCGCGAAGATGTAAATTGTAATTGATATGCATACAACGTATGTATATATATATATATATACCTATATATATGTACATAGCTCAAAAGAATAACAAATGTTTCTGGTCTAGACTATTTAACCACGAAAATGTACATAATATAACTTAAAACAAACTTTACTTTAAATAAGATCGCCTGTTTGACCAAAAGCTAACACCTACCAACTCGTTTCAAGTGAGCCGCTTCTGTGAATTTATAAGAAAAATATCGAAATGAACCACGCATGGTTGCGCAAGGAAGGCATGTATCACGATTATAAGCAACGTCGGCCAAAACAAATATTACTAACCTTTACACCTCAGGATTGAGTTTAAAAAAAGTAGCGTTTACAAAGGCCTTTGCTGGTGTAGGGATGAGGTAAGTTGTAGGTAAATTGCAAGTAAAATTATGGCACATATTGTTTTCATATTACCAGGGTGATATTTAAATGTGTATACTCTTTTAATGTACTCATAAAATACTAGAAGTTTTATGCCATATAATATCTTTATTGAAAGCATAAGTGTATTGTTTGATCGGTTTATTCCTCCTGCATGCCGCATGGGAACTACGGACTATCTTATTTTTTGGTGTAGTGGTAATTCACGCGCTTAAAGTGACATCAGCTTCTTTTCTCCGGAAACAACGCATGCAAAGCGACGGACTTTTATAAGTAGTTTAATGAAACACAATGGGACAGCGAATAATCTTAAATTCACATCTTGTCATCATTCAATACATGACATGTAAATGTCATTAAATTCACCATCTTTTTATCTAGCACCCATGATACAAGCATTTGCTTAGTATGGAGCTAGATGGCGCTATGTGATATGTCCCGGGACATTTATTTATTACTATAACAAATAAATAGCTAAACATACAAATCGCACAACCACATTTTATACGGCTAAAATCCGTCCATTCCCCTCATCCGTCCACTTTCCCCTCACTATCCGGCACAATGGCGGCTGCATCGGAATCTCGCAGTGTGGCGCGAAGTGCTCGCCGAACATACACAAAAACGAACAAAACGGACCAGAACCGAGCGCTGTGTGGCCACTGGCGAGCCTAGCGCTACTGTACGATAGTTTAAGGAGGTTTAGAAGTCTTTTAACTAACTTAAAAAAGGTAGTTATTAATTTTATCTACATGCGATTGATAATAGTGGCATCTGGTAGTATTACTTTCTCTCTCTCTCGTTGAGTAGTATTTCCTCATGGCTGAGGGTCGTCTCCTCAGAATTGATTCGTTACATTCTTCCACGGAAGACACATGTCCTTGGATTTCGTGATCCTCAAACATGTACGATACTATAAAAAGCATTAAAAAACTTGTTAACCAACTTAAAAAAGCGGTTATTAATTTAATCTGCATGTGTGTGAAAGTGGCAATATAAAAAAAAATCGGTGAAAAGAGTGATCCACATTTTGTTAATAACTTATAACTATTCTTTCAGGCTAGGCTTATTATAATTGAGAAGTAGTTACAATATTAAAAAACGTCATGTAATAAGGAGGTATTTTTTGCAAAATAATTGTTCAAGTATCAAGCAGTGCTATCAGTGTAAATCCTGGATAAAAACTCTGTTAATCTACAAGTATTTTTATACCAAG
Source organism: Macaria notata (assembly GCA_927399415.1). Classification (NCBI taxonomy): domain Eukaryota; kingdom Metazoa; phylum Arthropoda; class Insecta; order Lepidoptera; family Geometridae; genus Macaria; species Macaria notata. The sequence goes on from OV656742.1 coordinate 1,631,368, forward strand.
ATTAATTAAACAATAATTATATATAAAAACAAGGGAAGGAAAACTAAACATACTACTTCTAACTACTACAAAAAAGGGGCACTTAGAAAATCTTTAGAAAAACCTAAAGATAATCTAAGTGCTCCAGCCCACTACCAGAGGGCAGCGTGCCCACCATACTGGCCGCATTACCACGCTGGATGGCAATGCTGATACGTTGAGCCAGAAAAAAACCAGCATTTTAGTAATTTTAATTAAACTAGATTAAATTGTTTGAGCGTGAATTTACAAAAAAGAAGTGAAGAAACAAAAAAAGAAACAATTAATAATAACAATGACGGAATTATTGTCTTTATATTATTTCTGTGATAAAACCGTGATGTCTTTAGCTTTTAATTACATTAAATATCATCTGTAACTTATTGCAAAACGGATAAGCAATATTGTGTCGCAGATTACAAATTAAAGTTTGAAATTAACAATAAAATATGTCTGCTATAATAAAATATTAAAACAAGGGAAGAAAAACTAAACATTAGTATGTTTAACTTCTTACTACTACAAAAAGGCACTTATAAAATCTTTAGAAAAGCCTAAAGATACTAAAGATAGATGTCAACTTGTTATATGAAAAAAAAAACACAAACTACATACATAATATACTTCATATACTTAAATTAAGAATGTGTATATGTTACGGTAAATGTGGATAATGCCGGAATTATGCATAATTCCCGGGAATTATGCATAATTCCCGGGAATTATGCATAATTACCAGTGCTCTTGGTAAAAGTGAGAAAAACATTCGAATTAATCACATTTACCGGTAATTATACATAATAACCATACCCCTTTGGTAAATGTAGTAAATAATGAAATCAAACATGGCAAAAAACAAAACAGGCAAGGAGGCACCGCACTGAATTATAATTTGTCGGTCTTAAAGGCGAAAGCAAACTGGTTTCTTCTAGGCAAGTGCGCTGGATCGTAGATTACAACGTTGTTTAACACCAGGCAAGTTGCAGTCAAGCGTGAGCCTATTTCATGTAAAAAAAATCTAGTAAAAAATAAAATAAAATTAAATAAATTTCATGTTTCATTTCGTTTCGTTTCATTGTCATTTTAATTTTTTTTTTTTTGCCAACCAAACACCTCACAGAAGGTTTGAGCTCTTGATCCTCTACTCGTGCGATTTATTTATTTTATTTGTGGATGTATTTATTCTAAAAAACATATTGATTCTGATGTTTGATTTCATTATTTTCTACATTTACCAAAGGGGTATGGTAATTATATATAATTACCGGTAAATATGGATAATTCACTACATTTACCGTGTGCGTTGGGAATTATGCATAATTCCCGGGAATTATGCATAATTCCCGATTATCCACATTTACCGTAACATATACGTTTGAAAACAAACGAAGGCGCGATCAAGATGAGAAAAGGAATGATCTCAAAACTAAACCGCCTTCGAACATCACCTATAACTATGTAAATGGCATCCTCAACTGTAGTGACTGTTCTAGAACATTCACCGCTAAAATAGAGTATATTATGTAGGTCATGTGAGGATGCATCAGTAATTTACCCGTAGGAAATACGTTCGCCGTAGCAGAAATCGGCTTGGAATACATCATCATCATAATCATAAATAAAAAAAGTTGTAGTTACTTATTTATAATACCTAAGAATAATACAACTTTTTTACTAGGTTCTTTCCACATATTTGTATGTTTGTATTATACCGCAGCATTGCATGTGCAGTAGTTTGCAGTCAGCAAATAAACTGGTAGGAAACTTGATTTTCTTGTTTTTATTTAACTACTTAGTAAAGATGATCAGCAGACTTTGTAACGATTCGATACTATGTATTTATCGACGAGTTTGTTGGTATAAAACATTTAGGATAAAAAACTGTAGAAAACAGCAAGAGTATAGGTCTTGAAATACCTACCTATGAAATTGCCGTTTTTTCTTACATTTTAATCTGTTTGTAACTTTTACGTACAGCTATATTTTTTTCCAAATACAATTTTTATTGTATCAATTGTTGAATTATGTACCTTTTAGATGTATTACTAGTGCATATTACTTATAGGGAAGTCATTGAAAACACCTCTTTCAATGTGTCGTCGGTTTCACTACTTTAACTAGGTATATTTTTATCATATACTTACTCTGTTTTTGAGAAATTGATATACGCAGTGCATAGCTTTTTTTCCATCTAACTATAGTTATCAATCGCATCTAAATCTGTTCAGACATTTTCATACAAACATTAAAAATGTTTGTATAGAAATATCATTTTTATCAATTTCGTCATACAAATCAGCAATTTCATAGGCCTATTATTTACCTGGTATACTTTATTGTACCTCATTAAGAAAAAATACATCTGACTACATATTATGATACATTGTATATTGCTAAAAATTATATAAAAACCTGTTCTTAGCACTAAATTAGTCACCGCCTTATAAAATTTGCAACAAATTAAAATTTCACACTTGCATTAGCCGCAATAAATGAATAAACATTAAAGTCACACTGTCCCCTCCCTACCGAGGTTTACCAAATCCATTCATTATTAAAAAGACGCATTGCACTAGTGACGGGACAACGCACTCGGTTGACATCGATAAAAATAAATCGTCCTTTTTTGTTTACTTATTTATTCAAAGTTTGTTCATACACCGGTGATTTCAAAGAACGATTTTGACTACTAAGTTAAGGCGTTAAGGGTTAAATGCCTTTAGCTCAGTTGAGAGTATTTTTTATATTTCCATTTTATCATCTATAAATGAATGAATAAAAAAAAGGAATCAATAAATAAATTCACTTAATTGTAATAAATTTGTAACTATACGAATGTTGATTAATAATTGTTTACAATATGTTCAATTCTGGTCTAAACGTCTATTCTTTAAGAAAATAGAGGTTTCTCTAATAATACCAATATTTATTTCAAAACAACAAAAATTAATTGAACACTTAACTTAACTATAACACTTCCAAATAATAATAAAAAATAAACATTATATATACATCATAAAAAAGAGGTTTCTCTTATACATATATTAGTATAGTACCAAATTCATGCAAGCCACAAAAATTCAGCATTGAACTGATTCCCGATTCCGTCCGATCATCCGGCCGATGCGGTTACACGGGAAGTCTTTTTCTATCATCTATTATTCCGGTTTTTCGTATATTTTGGTAGTTCGGCCCTACGCTAATTGCAAGCTTGATAGCTAATTCAGTTGCTATTAAAATGCTATACGACTATTGGCTGATGTCGGATTTTGTTTATTTTCTTTGATTTTAGCAATGTGACGCTTGGTTTTTTTACGATTGTTGTATGTTTTCATTGTTTTTTAAACAGTGTGATATATAAAGGAATTTTGGTTAATTTGTGTGCCATTAAATCTCGGTTAAGAAAAACTAGGTGTAGAAAAAATATTTTAAAATTGTTTATTCTAGCAAATACTTAGTTTATTTCAGCTGACTGAATGTGTAATTAATCTGACTTCAGTAATTACATGATAATTAAGTTATAATACCTTAGTGTTTAGGATTAATCAGAACTAACACTTACACAAAAAAGATAAAACAAGGAGTAAAACTTTTGTTACTCTTACTATAGTATATACATAACCTTCTTAGAGACAACTTATGTCCAAAGTCTCAAAATAAAGTCATAATACATACATACACATATAAAGTACAGCCAACCCAACATATATTGCAAGTCCATCCCTACAAGTTACCTACATTACAGCACATTAGCATGGCGGTGGACTGTATTAAGATTTATTAGGCCTACGAGGGGTGAGCTTGCCGAACAAACAACCTGACCGACGATGTGTTTGGGGATGGGTGTGCATTAAAAAAATCTAAGCAGAAACTTGTATTATCTCATTCTAACATTTATTGTAGTAAAAAAAAGTGATCTAGATTAACTAAGTATTTACAAAATTTTATTTTTAAACGTTGTATGGAAGTTTATGTACTTAGATAATTTATGCAAACGATTAAGAAATCATTTTTATGTGCGACTTTTTAACTAAAAATAAATTGTGGTAAAAATAAAATTTCGTTTCACGGTTAGCCATGATTTAAAACTTTTTTCTTTTACATATCAGTTTATTAATACAACGTCGCCATGTTTGTTATTAATATTATTCATTTATTAACAACTATTAATGATTAAGATAATACTCTTTCCCCATCGGAAAATACTTTTCTCTTCGACAATATTTATTCATTTAAAGTTAAATTACAATGATAAAAATTAAAGTTACTGAGTCACTAGAGTTATGACTATAATTTATTTGATTACGGTTCGTTTGATTATTATTATAAAACGGCTATTGATAATAGTTAACACCTGGTTTCGAGACCGCACCCGACACATTAACTACTTTCCAACTAGTATTGATCGACAGGTTCCAAATATGTGTACAATGTAGTCTTTTATATGTATATTAAAAATATACGTAAGAATCAATAAAATTGATGGCCTAGATGAGGCTAAAGAACAAAGTCAATGGCATATTAAAAGGGAGGCCTATACCCATCAGTGGGACGACACCGGCTGTGGATGATGATGATGAAATAAACTTTGAACATTACTAGTCACGCTCTTAGGTTTTACCCATTACTCCCGGAAAAAAACGTAGCCTGCGTTGTATGTGTTAATACATAGTGTAATATATGTATATCCATAGCTATTCTCAAGGTGAGAAAACATATACACACCCGCATATTAAAAAAGTTCTAATTTTTTTTTAATTAACATTATAAAATTAATTAATTATTATTTTGAAATTAAGTTTTACTATCTATATAGGTATATATTTTTTAGTTTTCATGAATTGTTTTTAATATCCTAACACCTCTAGTCGTATAAATTACTAGTAGGTGCTCGTGGCTTCGCTCGCATTAACAAATAAAACCTGCATCCTCTTTTTCACCCCTTTAATAGTGGCATTGCCAAAAATCCTTTTTTGTCCATGTATGCTAAATTTCATCCCGATTCGTGTAGTGGTCCATACCACTACACGCTGTACGTTGATAGATCACTATGTCAGTCAGTCATTTATTGTTAGAAAATGATTACTGCACCCAATACGCAAAATTGCCACGACACAAGCGTTTGCTTAGTGTGGGGCTAGATGGCGCTGTGTGCAATGTCCCGAAATATTTATTATTATTATTATTATTAATTTGATACAGTTCAATGAAAATTTTCAGCCTGATCATATTATTTCCATTTATTTTTCAAATTCCTTTATAATAACACATAATTATTATTTATTCATAACATTATCCTATCCCATAAACACTTTTCACAATAAAAGATAATGTTGCCACACGGAAAAATGTACCCGAATATTGCCCTAACCCATTATAGGGATTTAGCTGTGATTTAGCATTATTCGCTACCATTTGCAATAAAATTGTATTGAGGATCAGGGAGCAAGTTAATTTAGCTGGCAACATTGGGGTAAAACGGACAGCGATAGGGCATATCGGGAAATACCGGGGTAAATCGACTAATGCAGAAACAAGGTAATTTTAGGGTGTTTCATATCTGTGTATTATATAAACTAAGGAATGTTAAAATATTTTAAACGAAGAATCATGCTATTCGAATTGATTTTAATAATTTTTTGGGAGTCTTTAAATAAAACTCTTTTAAAGTAAGTTTGAAATCGGTTCACTAAACTTGAATGCTCTTATCTTACTGTACTTACATAACTTCTAAGGCTTCACACTGCTACGCTGATTTTTTTATTTGAATAAATTATAGGCTTAAATTTTCCTTAACCAGACTACAGAGTTTTATACATTTAGTTTGTTATTTTAATGTCTGTGTAAGATGTATTTCAATTAAATCTTAGGTTAGTCGTATCTCCCTCGGTGAAATATACTTAAGAATGTGTAAAAGAAAAACCACAGGGTGTAACTAGTATACAAGGTGTTGAGGGTCAGTTGGACGGGCAGCGGGTTTCGATTCCCGGAGGATTCCAAGACAGATTGGTAATGAGCTGGCCCTGGCGGTCATTTGTTTGGAAGGGTCATGTCGGGTGAAAAATTATTCATCTTTACCAACCGTTCTATCTTACTTAGATAAAGAAATGTGTTAAAGAGTTGTGACAAAGGGACATGGTGGTAATACTTTGATTAATCTCTTGCACACACATCTATTGTTTAAGTCCTTTAGTAATATTCATTTAAATTGGTGTCCAATAAAGTTGTATTGTATTAATATTTTTATATACGTGTGGCAAAATACAAAAAAGTAATATCACTTTGAAACCGTGATTTTAGTTGCAAAATTTTCAAGATTTTTCTTAATCGATAGTTAAAATTGCTCTGAATTAAGGTTTGACAAAATAGTCAAATCTTTTAGAGTAACTGTTAAATAAAACTAAATATTACTTTGACACATTTTTGACATCGGAAAGCTGAACTTGCACGTGGAAAATTTAACTCTCTTATTATGTTCTGCCCAAAAAATTCTTCCATTTCAATCTAAAAATATGTTATCAAGTCTTTAAGAATTACTACGAAAAACACTATCTAAACTACACAATAAGCAGTAGGTATTATAGGTATGTTTACCCGTGACCCCTAGGCAAGCCCAAACCAAATCCATATTGTACCCTCAAATTGACTTTTAAATCTGCTCCATCACGCCGCCGGCAGATGTTTAATATTAAATTCGGATTATAGCCTCGATTAACTAGGGATGAATAATTTAGCTTTTTATATCGACTTGTGATATCCCTTTATTGTTTTTAGGGTTTGGTTTGTGTTGATTCGGATATGATAAGTTAAGTAATGAGTGTTGTTTTTTAACTTAGGAGTTTTTTCTTCCAGAAAATGTACTAATAAATAAATATCTTTTGAATTACAGTTTAATTGGGCATAATATGCGTAATGTTTTAATTAAGTAAGAAAAAACATGTATTGAAGAAAACAATAAAAAAAAATATTTTCCATTTCATATACCTATGTAAGTCCATAAAAACTTGAAAAATAAATCTAGAAACACTTAGCTCTTTTTTTTTCAAAAATGTAAGCAAAATTATCACAAACACAAAATATTAATATCAAAATCCTATATAGCAGGCAAACAGACCAAATGCCGGTGCATTAAAAGTTATGCATTAGGAACAGTTCCCTGCTTTTGTGCTCCGTTAGGGAGACAGTTACATGTAAAGAGAATTAAACCTCTCTAGAGACTTCTGCGGGTTTATACAATATTTTTATTTCCAATAAATAATACTGGAATACAAGGGAAAAACCTCTCGGAGCGCTTGGTTGACGCGACGCATGACCAAAATGCTGGCCTTTTTCTGGCTCGACGTATCAGCATTGCCATCCAGCGTGGTAATGCGGCCAGTATGCTGGGCACGCTGCCCTCTGGTAGTGGGCTGGAGCACTTAGATTATCTTTAGGCTTTTCTAAAGATTTTCTAAGTGCCCCTTTTTTGTAGTAGTTAGAAGTAGTATGTATAGTTTTTCATCCCTTGTTTTTACATTTTATTATTGTAAATAAATATTGAAATAACACTGTAATTTGTCATAAACAGGGAAAAACTAAACATATTATGTACTAGTGGACACCCGCGGCTTCGCTCGCATTATTTTGAGATAAAAAGGTTTGAAATGAAAATAACTTTTTTATTTACGAACCGATTGAAATGAATTAAACACTAAATGTTAAGTTGAAAATGCACCAAAATGTTAGTGAAAACCATAGACAAATCGGTTCAGCCGTTTTCGAGTCTATAATGAACACACAGATAGGCAAACAGACAAACAGAAATTTATTTACGAAACAAACATTTTTGTATTCTATTGCATCAATAAAGACCCCTCAGCTATTTTTTTCCATTATCTTCAATGTACATACACCGACCGGTTACAGTTTTATTATATAGAGTATACTTAGTACCGAAAATCAAGCAGAAAATTTAGACATACCTTTCAGATTACACTCGTACTGACATTTAGAATGTGGCTTATTTGGTTATTGCAATTTGTACAAATACAAATTGCAATAACCAAATAAGCCACAAATTTTCTGTTTCATTGAAAGAGGTTTTTTTAATAATTTAATAGCCATTTTGACATTTTCTGCATGAATGTTATGCATTAGCAACACCGTTCCCTGTTTTGGTACTCTGTTAAGGAGACAGTTACATGTGAAGAGAATTAAATCTCTCCAGGGACCTCTGCGGGTTTATGAACTCCTGGTACTTACCTACTAGGAGTTAGCTTACTCTTTATGTGGTTCATTGGATTATTACAATTTGTAGAAATAATAGGTTTCCTTTCTTAATAATTTCTGTCATTTTGTGAAAAAAAAGGACGCTAGTGACACATAAACGTATGTATGTCCCAAGTCCCAGCGGTTTTTATAAACGTACGTCTAAAAAATATCAACATCGTCAACACCCCTAAAAGCAAAATGAGGTCAAATGCAAATGCTCCAGTTGTTCCAAACTTTAATGAAAGCCTAGCGAGGTTCTTCCATTCAATTGTGAAGCCTTCTAAGGCAGCGATTATGAAGGTTTAAACAACTCCGACTTGGAATTAAATTAAATTTGACTCGACTTTATGTAAATAGCCCTAAGAAGGAAACGTCATGACTTTGAAGCTTCGTTCCGTGGTTTACCGGCATTAATCAGGATTTAATCTATCTCTTTACCAAATTTCATCCAAATATGATATTTTAAAAAGTATTATCGCAGTTTCAAAGATATAGGTACTATTGCAGCATGAAAAAGCAGACTAAATACATAAAATTTAAGCAACTTCTGATTTCTCAGCCAGGCACGATAAAATTAAAATATTTTAGAAAAGAAAAACACTTTATACATTACAAAAATATGCTTTGATTTATCTCCAAAAATAGTGTTCATAGGTTTCCCTTCAAAACACAACCTATAAAAGCTAGCAACCGTTTAAACTCGTATAAAGACAAAGGCGAGCGATATAATGTCGATGAATGCAATATAAAGGCTGTACATAGTTCAGGGAGCAGCGGACCGGAAGCGGCGGGGATTGGGCGCCCGGGATATTGTAGGGTTGAAAGTACATCGCTTTTATTATTCGGTAAAAAGAGTTTTATTTTATGTTTAAACTCTGGAGTAATATTTTGTGTTTTTCCGCTGCGACTGGTCCTTAACCGGCTTCAAACAACACACTTGGTGGTTTTTAAGTATATGTTGAACCCCCTAAAACCACCAAGTTTGTTGTTTGAAGCCGGTTCATTTACAATGGATTTCATCTTTGTTCTCTCGTTTCTGCAAAGAAACACCTGAGTTCTAGATTGTATTTTATAGCTTAAAAACCGGCAAAACTTTCTTTCGGCCATAATTGGATATAAATTTATAAATGCCTATGTCGCTCTCATTACTCTATACTACCTACGTACCAAAATTCAGGATGATTCTTTGCTCCGTTACGGCGTAAAATCGAGGAATAATCAAATCAACAACATTCTTTATTTGTAATAATCATAATATGTAGTAAAACGCACGTTACAAGTATGTTTTTCATAATTAATTTGTATTTTATTAACCCTTAGTAATTTCAAAATTCAATGTGGTTGTATGCTTTCACTTGCCTAATCAACACTAAAACCAGTAGGTACTTATGATAAAATAGGCCAAAACTTCCTACGGATTAATACCAATAAATATCTATAAATTGGCTCCGATAGTTTCTGTCAGCAATAGAGAAGCGCCATACAAAAAATAACCATCACAATAAGTGATTATTTAAATGGAACATTAATGATGAGCTTATTTAAATGTTTTAACTAAGCTTAGTATACATATATAGCTTTGCTAAGTATATAATAAATTAATTTAGTTGTATTAACCGGCTAACACTTACGTCAAAAATTACGTCGAAAAATTAGCTCGACAAGTTTCGGAAATCTGAGGTTTCCATCATCAGGAGGACGAGTCAGCACGCGCGTCCCGGTTGGCCGCCTCGTCCAGACTGGTTCGCCGACTCGCTGCCGCACCCCCCCCGCATCTGCGCCCGCTCCGCTCTCAAAATTAAATCATGCCTTACGGGAACTATAGTATATAATAAATTACTAGGACTTGATTTTTTTTTAATTTTCAAGTTAATAAGTGCGGCACAACCCTATTCCCCGCGATCGTTTACGCGTGCGCGTGTGTGTATTGAGCGAGACGACTTCATGTATTGTACATGCTGTAGCTACCTACATTCCGCATGTATTGTACATACTATAGCTGTACTGTCTATGTACTTAACATTATACATTATCCTACATGGTTACTACTTATTATGAGTATCGTATAATCTTTAAAGTGTTGGTTTTCTTCTCGAATCGTATTTTTTAGTGTTTGGCGGAATAAAATTCTAAATTGACAACTAGAGCTATAAAATGGTAAATAAATAAGTAAATACTAAATGGTCAAAATTTTTTTGGATGAGTTGTTAGTAAAGCATTTTTTCATTACCAAGGGCCGTGACTCCCCTGTACAATGGATTTACTATGAAAATTTTCTTAGGCATCGTGGTAGGTACAGATTCTTCCAATGAAAACAAATGTTGTCGGATTTTTGATGGGTTTTTTAGGTAATAAAAAATAACAACTTTATTTTCATAATGTTCCTTATTAACTGATTGTGAAAAAGGAGGATTTTAATTCTGCTGCAAGTTTATTTTTTTCATAGAAGTCTTTAACGGTTAAATCTATATCTGACTGACTGACTGACTGACAGACTGATATAGTGATCTATCAACGCACAGCCCATACCACTGGATGGATTGGGCTAAAATTTGAAGGTAGATGTAATGACGTGGGCATCCGCTAAAAAAAGATTTTTGGAAATGCCACTTTTTAAAGGGTGAAATAGGGTATTCAAGTTTTACTTCTTAAAGCGAGCGAAGCCGCGATCACCCACTAGTTTTGTATAAAACAGCGGCTTTTTCACGTGGATTAAAAACAACATGTATTAGTACCTCTGTATACCGTATGAAGTGTACATATATGTACGTTGTTTGTCATTGTATACGTAATTATACATTGTGTTTGAGTAATTTTGCTTTGAGTGCGGAGAATTCAGATTAATTGTGGGACATATCTAGGCACTAATATTGTATTGTACTGATGAAGTAGTTTACTTTTATTATTATAGATATAGAAGACATTCTGCCTGCTAGGCAAGCACTTGACTGGCCTGTTAGCTTAGTTGGTAGTGGCTCTGCCTTCTAATCTAGAGGTAGCGGGTTCGATACCCGCATAACACAAGTATTATTATTTAGCCCCTATACAGCTAAAGTGACAGTACCAAGATTTATTTAAGTTGACATATTGTATGATTACATACCTATTATTATGTTTGACATGATTTTAATAACAAAAATTTTCATTATTTTATTAATTAAACTAGACATAATATGTAACTTCTAAAATTTTATAAAAGTTAAATGTTATAAATTCAATTTGACGAGATATTGTAATTTGTGTGGCATATTCTGTGATATTAGTACTTATACCTATGTATGTTACAATTTTACATTACCTATCAATAAAGATTCTTTATCTTTTTTTATCTTATCTTTATTTATGAATTTATAAAAATATATAATTACTTGTGTGGTGTCTGATCGTTTGTATGTATAATAAGTATATAAGTATTATATCCGTTATCTAGTACCCACGACAAGCGTTCGCTTAGTGTGCGGATAGATAGCGCTGTACGCAATATCATGGTTTTTTTATGTAAGGCTATTGTGTATAACTATTTACAATATTGTTTAACTTAGATGCAACTTACCAACAAAAAAAAACAATTTAAAGAAATTAAATTAATTTCAAATAAACAATAGCCCGTATATTGCTTATTTCGAATTTATGTACGCAATAAAATACTCAAGGCACTACTAAAATAAAACTAAATTCGTACCATAATGTTTTTAAACTCATCATCTAAACTTTTATTTTAAACATTTTCCCTTAAAATTACAAACACGTAGTAAAATAAAAATACCCTCAGCTAGTATTCAGCGCGCGTGGAGGCGATAAATTTCAATTTGCTGATCGAACGCAGCGCCTCTCCGCCAAACGGTTTATAGAGGCAGGTTTTATTACCAAACAAATGATAATAACATATTTTGAACATGTTTATTTTTTGGGTTAAAGTCTAAGGGGTTTTAAATTGCGATCGTTATTGAATGTACGGTAATGGCAAAGTTTAAACTTTTTAATTAGCTCAACTCCATAATATAATTTTGCGAATATGAAGTACAATACAAATTGTTTACAGCAGATGATAGCATTAACCATGACAGAAGTCTCCAGATTGAATTGAAAACTCATGACACTAGACCGTGTCACTCTTATATAGAGAACAGAATAATGTAATTTACTAGCTTTTTACAGCGGCTTTGCACGCATTATTTTACATATAAACCTTCCCCTTGAATCTCACTAACTATTAAAAAAATTACATCAAAATCCCCTTGTGTAGCTTTAAAAATCTAAGCATACACACAGACATAGAGACAGACAGTGGAAACGACTTTGCTTTATACTATGTAGTGATAGGACTAGACCTAGTGTGATATTCAGGGTTTACCTATTATTGTACCTATATAGTTTTTTTTATGTAGGTACTCGTAAACCTCTTTGTTCAACCTTACTGTACAACTAATTTGAAAGCTCAAAAAAACGTTTTTTATGTTTTTTAAGTGATGTATGTATGGGAGTGAACCGGAACAGCTTTCATAGTGTTAGTGTATGGGAGCCGTTGATTCATGACTGCTACTGACGCTACCGAGAGCGGGTGTTTGCTCTAGGCATTTACACTAGACTGAGCGGGACAGGTAATAAGATAAAAGCGGGATAATTTTTTTTGTTTAAACTTTTGTATTTGTAACTTGTAAGTTCAAACATAAGAAATGTGAGATGTATAAAATCAAACTAGATTTTAGTTTTAATATATTTGAGCGGGGTATGTCGGGCTCGGAGCTAATGAGACTCCGCTATCGACTAAAACCTACCACGATATCTCTCCGTCCCGGTAAAGACGGGATTTGCGGGCAAGCGAGCATTACTCCTCCGCAGATTAACATTATCATCGTCATCACAAATTTAAGGGCGAGGGCCGTCTGTGGATCGTGCGCCAACTTTCCCGATCTTCTACCAATTCCTTGACCTCCTTATACGACATGACGCCCGCTTTCCCCTTTATATGCTCCATATTATGACTTCCTCGACCTTCCCCTTCCTCTTCGTGCTTCCAGTTTCCCTTCAATGATGTTTTTCAGAAAGTCGTCATGTCGTACAAGGTGGCCAAACACATAAGTTTATACCGGGTTAACACGGAATCCACCATGATTCACTAATAAAAGTATAAAACCGCTACATCTTGCACTCGAACCACACCCTATCACCAACCTATACTACCTACGTCACAGAGGCGCACGACGTGCAAACAGCATAACGAGCGACTCACGCGCAGCGTGGCTCTGTAATTGGACGGCAACGGTGCATGCATGTACCTACTTGCAGGTGATAGATCACTTTCCAATGCTAGCTGAAAGTACAGGGTTAGTTATTAAAGGATTAAAATAAATATTTAATGGATAGGTTTTTTCCTTATATTTTGCTTGATACTGGATTGTCAAAGATAAAAATCTGGTCAAGTGGACAAAATGTTCTGTATCTCTAAGAGCGTTCAGGGGTGAGATTTTTCCATACAAGCGTACTGGTTCTTCCTTAAAAAGTTCCATGATTTTTAAACCTATATCATCTAGGCTGCAGCAATGCTTAACATCAGGCAGGCTGTAGTCAAATATCAACCTATCCCACGTTAAAAAAAATCTAGGAATATATGTTTTATTTTTTTAACTTTAAACATTTAAGCTGCTCTGATCTCAAAACATCCTAGTGCACCGACAAATCAAAATTTACCTGACCCTCCTGATGTTGACCCAGAAGAAGGCAGTTTGGTTATATCCAAGGATGATATATTTCTAGCATTATCATCTTTCCAAACTGGTTCAGCTGGTGGTGTGGATGCACTCATGCCTCAGCATTTAAAAGATCTAATCGGTAGCTATAATGCAGACGCGGGCGAGAAATTAACAGTCGCCCTGATGAAATTAGTTAATTTAATGCTATCCGGTCAGGTTAATAATAATGTTACAGATATTTTATATGGTGCAAACCTTTGCGCTCTTATAAAAAAAGATGGTGGGATCCGACCAATTGCAGTTGGTTCAACGTATCGCCGTTTAACTGCAAAGATTTGTTGCCGTTTGAAGAGCCTCAAATTATCCAAACTATTTCAACCTGTTCAGCTTGGTTTCGGCTCAAAAGGTGGTTGCGAAGCTGCCGTTCATTCTTTGAGAACTTATCTTTCTCACCAACCCGGGAAGGTTGTTCTTAAAGTTGACGTGAGGAATGCTTTTAATTCTATTGATAGAAGTTTTCTCTTGAATCAGATTAAAACTCATTGTCCAGATCTTTATCCCTTTCTTTGGCAATGTTACTCAATAAATTCAAAATTAACATACCAACAAAACTTACTTTCTTCAGAAGTAGGTTGTCAGCAGGGTGATCCACTGGGGCCGGCTATTTTTAGTCTGGCAATTCACCCAATAATTGAAAAGTTGCAGTCTAAATTTAATGTTTGGTATCTTGATGATGGTACCCTCGGTGACGATGCTGCAACGGTTTTAAATGACCTTCAAACCTTAATCTCAGAATTCAGCTCAATAGGTCTTGATCTAAATTTTAGTAAATGTGAATTGTATATCTCTGATAACTGCCCATCCAAAGACTCGATTAAACACAATTTTAATTCTATGGCCCCTAAAATCAAAATTTTTGACAATAAAACTCTGCGTCTTCTAGGCGCTCCTGTTTTGGATGATTCATTTGAAGATTATGTCAACGAAAAAATTCAAAATTTTAATGCTTTTTCTGATAGACTGACTAAAATAAACATGCACATGGCTTATTCTATTATAAGACACTGCCTTTTCGTGCCTAAGATTACGTATGCCTTACGTTGTGCCCAGCTGTGGAAGCACCCAATTTTACTACATGGCCTGGACACAATTATTAGGCATACGTTATCATCAGTCATGAATATAAATTTAAACGAACGGAGTTGGTGTCAAGCTGCATTGCCTGTGCGATGTGGTGGTATCGGAATTAGGAAAATTTCATCAGTTTCTTTGCCGGCATTTCTGTCCTCAATCGGCAGCACAAATAAATTGATCAAAAAAATTCTTCAGCCCTCCTTAGGAGATACTTTCGAAATTGTCCATTTCTCGGAAGCTTTAAACGCTTGGAAAATAGCCTGCAACAGTGATGACTTGCCCAGGGATCCTTCTTCTCAGAGGCTATGGGATGGACCGCTTTGTGAGCTGGAACGGAAGGCGCTATTAAATACGTCCAGCTCAGTCACAGAGCGCGCCCGTCTTCATGCCGCTTCTCGCTGGGAGTCGGGTCTTTGGTTGCAAGTTCTGCCGTCCACCAATGTTGGCAACCTTCTAGATAATCAGACCTTCCGGCTAGCCACATCTTTGCGCATTGGATCACCTTGCGTCGTGCCCCATAGATGCAACTGCGGAGAGAGGGTTGATAGCCTCGGTCACCACGGTCTCTCCTGTGCAAAGAGCGCAGGACGCATTGCTCGCCATAGTACGCTGAATGACGTCATTCGTCGGGCATTTGTCACTGCAAACGTCGCAGCAATTTTAGAGCCAAACCATTCGGCTCTAAAATTGCTGCGACGTTTGCAGTTTCGCGACGACGGCAAAAGACCAGATGGGATGACGCTTATTCCCTGGAAGTTGGGTCGTTCGCTGGTGTGGGATGCAACTTGTGTCGACACATTGGCGCCCTCCCATCTTGAAAAATCTTCCAAACAGGCTGGCGGTGCTGCTTCATCTGCAGAGCTTCTCAAACAGCGCAAATATTCTAAGTTAGACAAGGGCTATTTATTTGTACCGTTTGGGGTAGAAACTCTTGGGCCGTGGGGTCAGAGCGCACTTGACCTCTACCAAGATCTGTCGGGGCGTTTGAAACAGGCTTCGCGTGACCAAAATGCTGGCTTGTACTTTGCCCAAAAGATTAGTCTAGCTATTCAACGGGGAAATGCAGCCAGCATTTTGGGTACGCTACCTTTTGAAAATGTAGATTAATTTTTTTTTTTTTTTTTAATATGTATATATAATGTTTATTTTTTTATTATTATTTGGAAGTGTTACTATTAATTTTTGTTGTTTTGAAATAAATATTATTTTTTTATAGGTACAAATCTCTGCTATACGTATAAACAAAAGTCCTCAAATCGAAAAAATAATGGCACAATACAAAGTTACTTTAAACTAACATATATTGAAATACAGAGTATAATACAGTGGTCTAAAAATAGAGATCGCGTTTTTCCCGAACACAGCTCGTTTAAAACGATAGTTCTAACTTCTACACGTAGTATTTGTTAATTTTTGTTATTGTTCAGTTTTTGTTCGAGAGAGAGCTGTAAGACTTATAGGTGATTTTCTTATGATTCATTTATCAGATTAGGAGAAGAAACGGTGACTTTCCATACCTACTGTCATACTTAAAAGTGTTTTGTATCAAAACATTATCTAACGGTTCTCTATTTTTTTTTTCTTATAAAACCTAGCACCATTTTGTTTTTCTTAGAATCCATTGTTATTATTTGCTTGTAAATTTTGGCAAAGTGATTGGGTGTTTGTTGTTTTGGAGTTCGTGTAATGGTCACCAGCAAAAATAGTACGCATATCAAAGTGACTTACTCATTATAAATGAGTCATAATGTGCTTAGAAATTTAATGGCCGTTGTTTCGCGGACGTTGTTACGGGATTAAAAGTAACATCTAAAACACGAGAATCAGTTGCTCCGTTGCGGTCAGGAAGAGGAACAAACAAACAAACAAACAAATACACTTTTTCATTTGTATGAACGATTTTTTATTAAATCTAGTTTGAAGAACGATCTAGTCTTTATTGTGTACTAGCTGGTGTCTGCGACTTCGTCCGCGTGGAATAGTTATTACCATAAAAACGGTTCTAGTGAGTTAATCTTAAAAGATAGACATATATGTACTGTGAATATTTTGTTAGATCGTTTTAAGAGAAATAATTCTTTCATACATAGTTTGCTGACTGCTCTGTTAGCTTAGTTGGTAGTGGCTCTGCCTTCTAATCTAGGGGTGCGGGTTCGATTCCCGCATAACACAAGTAATTATGCATATTAAAATTTATAATTACTTGTGTTGAGTCTGGTCGTTTCTATGTATAATAAGTATGTAATTACAAAAAAAAAGTATGTATGTATTATATCCGCTATCTAGTACCCATGATACAAGTGTAAACTTAGTATGGGGCTAGATGGCGCTGTGTGATATGTCCTGAAATATTTATTTATTATTTTGTATATATAGTTTTTTGATATCTTGAACTATTTTCGCAGCGAACGCAACGGAAGCCCTGAAAGACGAATAATTTTCCCCGTTTTTTCCACATTTTTCATTGTATCTTCGCTCCTATTAGTTGCAGCGTAATGTTATATAGCCTTTAGGCTATATAACATTACGCTTCCCCATCGCTTTCGCATTAGCCTTCCTCGATAAATGATTCAACACAAAAAGATTTATTCAATTTGCATCAGTAGTTTCTGAGATTAGCGCGTTCAAACAAACAAACTTCAGCTTTATAATATTAGTATAGATTTAATTCAAGTTAACTAAATGATTCAAGTTGCCAATGCTTAAAATAGGAGCTCACCTAAATCCAAAACCGTATCTGGTATTTCCCAAAACACTCCATACAAGGCACAACAAAAGTAAGCAAACCGGGAACTTGGCGCACCATAAATAATTGAGCCCTGCCCGTGACAGTTGCCAAATGAATACACCCGTCTCCCTCACTCACACACCTTCCTACATCTATTCACCTCCCTCGCACTCACTGTCTCCTGAATTTTTAAACGGGTCCGTAAACAAGTATTTTCGTTTTTCAAATCAGTTTTTTCGTTTTTAAAAGTTTTGTCGTGTACGCGTCATGTAAAGGAAGGTTGCGAATTTTTAAGGCTCTTCGATTAATGTACTCGTATTATTTTTTAATGATTTTAGGATCGGCGCAGGTTTGAGTAGTAAATGATAACATGAATAATATATAATACTAGCGTCCCGGCCTGGCTTCGCACGGTCACATATGCAAGCTAAATACATAAAAACTTGAATAACTCTATCTATTAAAAAACCTGCATGAACATCCGTAGTAGTCCGTGTAGTTTTTAGATCTAAGCATACATACAGGAAGCAACAACTTTTTACTATGTAGTAAAGATTAATAACGGAGACAACTTCAATACAAAGTGTTATCATTGAAACAAAGTAGTATGGTTAATAAAACTACAAATTCTTTAAGAAATAGCAGTTTAAATAATTTGTATCAAGGAATTATTTACCTCAATATACTTATCAATACACAGTGACAAGATGTAACACACCTTTATTTTTAGGCAGTTCTGTGCCTAATTACACATTGACAAAATATATCTAAACTTTACATTTAGGCATGTTATATTTTGAGTCCTATGTGAGTTTCCTATATATTTCGTTTACATCTATCACCAAGAATCATTAATATTTATATAATAACCCTACTAGATAGAGAATCAATATGACCTCACCGTGGCGTTTGACAAATGACGTGCGATTTGCCAGAGATTCCGGCGGGTTACTCTGATCTCCGCAGATCGCATGATAAATGAACCAACTTGCCGGTATATCTGGATGTAAGGGCTGATTGAATGATGGTAGTGGATTAGGTAGATTTAGAAATAGAATTATTTTAAAAATAAGGATTTAATAACAGTTTCTTAAAATATTGGACTCTTATATTGCTTGTATGTTGTAGTGTCGAGTATAGGCTCCTACTCCTTTGCCTTACTTGAACGTTCAATGAAAGACTTAAAAAATATCAACAATATTACTAAAATAAAAACTCTAAAAAAAAACTACGCCTATATCGGTATCCGATTATAACGTGAAGTCGCGTTACGATAGTGTTTCCTTAAAGCATGTTCTTGTGATTTAGATGTCGCAGTCGTCTCACTAATAAATTACTTGTGTCTGAATATTTCTACTTTGTCTCTGCACTTTTTTGACTTATTTAAGAAGAAATTTCTAAAATGTATTACTTATTCCTCTTAATAAGTAAGCATAAGAAACACATATTAAAAAAAAATTTTTTTGAGCTTATTTTTTTAAACTAAATCGGGTTTGTACTTAACTATAGTTTACCTGATGGTAAGTAAAGGCAATGTGTGGTCTAAACTTTAAACGTTCTTATACTCCTTGTCCCCAGGTGTGGTTCCAGAACCGTCGCGCCAAGTGGAAGAAGCGCAAGAAGAGCACCAACGTGTTCCGCTCCCCCGGGGCCCTGCTCCCCTCGCACGGGCTGCCTCCCTTCGGGGGAGACGTGTGCTCCCCCGGGGTGTTCGGGGACCGACCCTGGTCCATGCCTGCTGGTAAGTAATATAGTAGACATTTTCTACTAGTTGGTAGAAAATGCTCATGAGTTCAATACACAGATTATTTACAAGAGTTTGACATCTGGAAATTTTAATTTCTTTGATCATTATGACATAACAGATTAAATGTATGCCATGTGGAACGTTACACATAGAATGGCAAATGATAGATTATCTAGTTATGTTATGTGAAATGTGATCACAGAAATTACTATTTCATTTGGGAGCTATAAAAGGCTTTAAGTCATAGTATAATGAACTGCACTTATCATAAAAATAAACAAAATTCACTAAATTGGTGACATAAACAAGATTAAGTTTCTGTTACTTTCATTTCTACTTATGTCAAAAACTTAAACGAACTCATGTCACCACTGTTTTGGCATGTTGTAAGAATAACCTTTCGTAAAAAATATTGTAGTCTTCAGTTATCTTCGCTTTGCTCAAGATGTCACTAACTCAACCTCTCGTCCAGGTCTGGGCCAGCTATCCCAGGGCGGCGTGTCGATGTCTGGGTTCGGCGCGGGGGCTCTGCCCCAGCTCCCAGACCTCAACCCCGCGCTGCCCATCAGCTCCGTCGCCTCCAGCCAGCCTTACCAGGGACATTACCCGCTTAACTCACTCGGTAAGGATCATTATGGAGACATCAATGTTTTTTGTATTGTATAGTTTTTACAATGGACGCTAATTATTCGCGTCACGATAAAGGATCATTATTTTATAATATATCCATAATTTGTGGACTAGGACTTGTTTTTAAATGAGGCTGCTAAACAGATTGCTAAGTACT
Organism: Macaria notata; assembly: GCA_927399415.1. Taxonomy (NCBI): domain Eukaryota; kingdom Metazoa; phylum Arthropoda; class Insecta; order Lepidoptera; family Geometridae; genus Macaria; species Macaria notata. The sequence goes on from OV656742.1 coordinate 1,651,725, forward strand.
TGAAAAACGGTGAACGATTTAAGGATTAAAACTAAAGCTGAAAATGGTAAAGTACATTTATTAATTTTTTCCTAATTAAATATAATTTTCTAGCTGGTCATAATTCTGTGGTATAGCGTATACTTCAAAGCACCAGAAATGGGTCTACATCTCCCCATCATGAAGCTGTTATACCCAAATGTTAAACGTAGAGCGAATGTCGCTTAACTATTGATACAATACCTAGCTATGCAGTATCAAAAAGTTGATCCCACAAGCTTCGACTTGTCATGTATTGTGGTTTAATAATATCGAAAGCCATTGAAGATATTAGAAAAAAAAATATTTAAAATTGGAGATACTTCGAATTAATAGCAGAACACGTTCCAACAGTTTCTAGAATTTTTGCCTGTTTGTATGTTTCTCTATATTTTAGAATGAATATCGTTTACTCTATATAATTTTAATCTATTGTTTGTGCCAGGCGACAGCATGATGTCGTACTGTAACAGCCAGCTGGGGCAGGCGGGGCTGGAGGGCTCGCCCACGCCGCCACACATGGCGCACTGCAACAACAACGCATCACCTAACTCAGGTAACAAACCAAACTAATGGCTATTTCATTTGTAATTGTTAGATGAATAAAATAAAAAAGCCTTTATTGCCCAATTTTTTTTTCTTTTACAATGATATACTTTAAATAATTAACTAGGCACCTAAATCAGGTATAGGCCTTCTCCTCGGTGTTGCCATCTCGCTCAATGTTGTGCCGGTTTGATAGGAAGAGGAAATAAACAATGTACAAAAACTAGCCGTATACACCTAGTCCAAAGTAGTTCAAAGTTATTATTCTAAAAATTAAAGATTTTGTATCACCACATATCACACCGCTACTACTTTAAACATAAATTGTGTGAAAAATCACAGACTAATTAAAAAAAAACAAGTTGTTGTATATTTTTTCATTCAACATTATATTACGTTCCTCTAACCAGCTACATATGTCCCCAGGTAACGGCGGTGAGCACGGCGAGGAGGAGGTGTGGCGCGGGCACAGCATCGCGGCGCTGCGGCGGCGCGCCTCCGAGCTGTCCGCCGCCATTCCGCCCTACCTGCAGCTCAACTACGACGCACACAGCCCCGTCTATTGACGAGAGAACAAGGAGAAGTACTAGTGTATACGAGGGAATATCAGGCTTGACATTTATTTTGTATCGGAAACGTTCATTAACAGTTACCAGAGCAAAAGTTCAAAAGGCACCTTTCAACTACCACTCATCATCATCCAGAGTCCTCTCTATCCCACTTTTTTTAAACTAACTAGGTAATTGCTGGGCATAAGCCTTTTTGAATGTGCCAGCTGCATCAATCTTGTGCAGACCTGATCCACAGAGGACCCGCAACTCGAACAATGTCGTCGACCCATCTCGCTGCAGCACGACCTCGTCTTTTCTAAACTATCACAAGGTTTCAATATTTTTTAGTTCCACGACTTGAGGATTAATCGACTGTTCTACACACTCCCGTGTGGATTCACACGGGATTTATTTCACCAATGTCCAAATATATCAAAATTTACAAGTTATTGGTACCAAAGCTATGCTTGCAATGTATTGCGTGAGTTACCATTAATCCTGCATACTATACTGATTTGACACTGTTACGAGATTTTTCTGTTGAAAAGATTTAAGGGAATCTTATGGTAACATTGTGACTTGGATAAATCTTTTCCGTTCCGATTGATTTCCGTCTCAATCGAATCGGATCCGTATCCGAGGCATTGTGAAACACCCTACTACTATTTAAATGATGAGTAAAATTCGGTCTTTTGACTGAATCGAACCTTCATAATGAGACCTGTGCTACCAATAAAATTAGGAGATTTCACTAGCACCACAAATGCAATGAAGAATCAAAAATATTATTATGACTAATGAAGAAACTTCGTGCAAAATTTTGTTTTATCATGGAAAAGGAACAAAAACATCAAATAAAGTAATTTTACACACGAGGACATCTCAAAAACACACCTACACATATAATTTAGTTATATTCAGTGTTGAGCAGTTTTGTTTAGAGCTTGTTTCTTTCCTGTATACTCCATTTTCGACCACCTATGATATAAAACCTGACTGCTATGTGAATAAAACGTTATCGCTCGTATGTGTTCTTAGAAGTGGGCATTAATTTTTTATTTTGACACTAAGGATTACGATACAAAATTGATATTAAAAATTACGTAAATGAGAATGCTCTTTTGCATGTCTTGTATGATGGGGTACACCATTCACCTGAAAAAATAAGATGATAATGAATTCGTGAATTCATGGACATTTCCAGTGCTAATCAATATACGAGTAGACATAAGACTAAATTAAGAAAAAAATTGTGAGCTGTATTCCAGAAAATACATGTATACGCGTTCGTACAATAATAATATAAATTACAATTTTAAGAATACATATTTATTATAAGTAATATTGGTATTATTATAAATTTAATAGTGTTTAGAATAAGCAGTTGTATTGATGTATTTATGCAAAGTTGTAATAAAATAATATTATTTGTAGGTAATGGTTTTAAACATTCCAATAAAATTCAAAACTTAGAATAAACTGTTTTAAATAATAGCATAATATATAATAGAATTTAAGGGCTTTTTAATTTAAGTTTATATTATACGATTACTTAGAGCTTAAAATAAAAATCTTCAGTCCATTTAAGTGTATACTTGCATTTATAGAATAGTGAAACAAGAAATCAGCAGACTTTGTGAATTCTATTTTATTGAAGTTATTGTGATAAAGGTGCCATTAGAGTCGAAAATATCTCATGTTTTGACATGAAATGTGTATACCGTCTTCTTTATCATTCAAATTTATCATAAAACTAAACTTTGTACCTACATCATTTTACTACCCTAATAAGGTACACAAGTTTAATTAAATTTTAATTAATGCATGTTTTTATTTAAAACATCTAAATGTTGAATGTAATTTCGTCTTATGAACAGAGCAACATAGAATAATCAAAAGATAATTTGAAAGTCTGTTTTCACAATCAAATGAATTCATATGTTTATCTTGTGAGTATTTGACCGTAATAGGTCGGAATAAAATTGGCCACTTTTATAATTACAGTTTTCAGTTATTGCATTAGTTTCAGGTGGTTAATAGTTCCTACTGATTTTTTAGTATCAATACTATTTTTTCTTATTTATAGTTTTCTTATTTCTGTCCACTTTCCTTTTTAATCTTAATTTATCAACTAAGTTCCTAGTATTTTTTTTCTTTACAGAGATTTAATTATTACTATTTAATTAAAAAGTGGCAAAAAACTAAGTAATTATTGATGTATTGGTTTTTATTTCATAAAACTAGTGTAATAGCAAGTTGAAATAATTTTGTTTCTTGTATAATTTTTGTTGTAAACATGTTCGCCCTGTATAAGTATGTATAGTCATCATGTCTAATATAAGTATTATTTTAATGTAAGAACTACATAATTATAAAATCCTTGCATACAATAAATAGATACAATGTTCATTTTGAGTTTTATTTCCTCATAGGGTGAATATTTTCTTCCTAAGATAAAGAAATAAAATGGGTTTATCTAGTAGAAGAGCAAGTGTTCTAAATGTGTTCATTGAATGAACAGGATTTGTATTTAGAAGAATGAACTTCATTCTTCAAAATACAAATCAAAGTTTGATCAATAAATAAAATTAAACAAATAAATAAAAACTCCGGGAAGTAACACAATTATTTAGCAGGCATAACTAACAATTTCACAAAATTTGTGCTATGTGTTGTGTTCAGAAAGATATGTTATACTAGACAAACTGCTGTACATACTGTTAGCTTGCCATAGTTTATAGGTAGGTACTATAGTTGGATACATATACGACTAGATATTGTTATTAAACCAATGTTTGTTATGTAAATAATAATTTGATAATTTAACTAAAATATCTGTTAATTTATAATTCAATTAGACATTAAATTAATTTATAAAGATAATTATTTGACCAGTGGTGCCTTCAGGCGCGTGGCCCAATCACGGCCGACTGTTGGTGGGGTGATCGAGCGACACACCACGAGGCTGCCGCGGGAGACGGTTGCCGACAGGCAGATAAAACGGAACTCAATATTATATATAATATTATTTAATTTACTGTGAGTACTGAGAATAGAGGAAGCAAGTTTAAAGTGAAGTGCTGCGTTTTTATTCCTGGCCTATGTAGACAACAGGTCGAAATCGGGATCACAAGAAAATTTTATTTTCTTTGTCACGCCTGCAATTGGATTTACGTAAGTAAAATTTCTTTTTTTTTTAATATGACTCCCATTGTGTAACAAAATAATTTCAGTTCTCGAGGGATATCGAAAAGACAAAGAGATTTCGTCACTTTGACAAAGCTTCTCCGTTTTATAAATAAATAAAATAAATAAATAATAAATAAATATTCTGGGACATTGCACACAGCGCCATCTAGCCCCACACTAAGCAAACGCTTGTGTCGTGGGTACTAGGTAACGGATATATTACTTATATACTTTTCTTTTGTAAATACATACTTATTATACATACAAACGACGAGACTCAACACAAGTAATTATAATTTTTTAAAATGCATAAATACTTGTGTCACGCGGGAATCGAACCCGCAACCCTTAGATTAGAAGGCAGAGCCACTACCAACTAAGCTAACAGGCCAGTTTTAATGTTGATATTGTAATAACTTGATTTTTTACATATTGTACTTCGTGCAATAATATTATCAATAGGGTTATTTAATTACTTTTTGATATATATATCCAGAATTTTGTAAAATTAAATAAATGATTTATCGTGCAATAAATCTTCTCGACATGGTAGCTATGACGCCGCTGCATACGTCAATTACAATTTCGCAAATGAATACCACGCCATCGAAATAATAAATTTGTACCAAAATATCAAATTTTGATGAAATACACTATTAGATCGGTAGAACAGTTAATGCATGGATGTAGCATAATCTAAATTTAACTTCAAATAGCATGATTTGCCTGATACAGGCGGATTATATTATTATCGGTTACGTCACGAAATACTGACAGGCTTGTGAGTTCAAGCTGATGTTGTATTTCTTAGGTAATTTTGAATAATTTTATTGATAGATATTTAAATTGAGTGTAGTAAATAAAAAAACCAATATTGAATATCCTGACTGGGGTCTGGGAGTTTCTAAGGGGGATCAAAATTTGGTTATTTTTTAGTTTTTGCGTACGACGCATAGTTTTCGAGATATTAACGTTTTTGTCTTTTTAACGTGATTATATTGCTCGATTCTGTATCTAATGCACACAATTTCTGGCTACGAGTTTAAGGCGATTACGGAGTACGGAAGCTGTGTGTCGCGGCCCCACTCGCGGGCGTCATCGTGACTCCAGTCCACGCAGCTGCAGCTACTGCCGTCGGCTGCAGGAGCGCGAGGAGGCGCTGAAGAGGGAGCAGGAGCGGAGTCGTCGACGGAGACTGCGCCGGGAGTCGCCGCAAGGGGTGACGCGTGGTTGCAGCCATGGGATCAGCCATGGCCGCAGCCATGTGCCCGATGGGGACCATCGCGGAGATTCAAAAAGGTCACGTAGTCCATTGTTTTCTTCTAGAGACGTAACTCAGATTATTAAGTCTATCAAACAACAATACAAACATAATAAGATTTGGAGTTTTATCTCATTTCAATTACAAACAAAGGGATATCCTCTAGAAATTCTTAGTTTTCTTCTAGAATTTTTCCCTGATAGGCCATCTATTAGCATTTTCTTCAACCATTTGGTAGTAAAATTACTACCTAAGTAACATACTGGTACTACTACTCACCGCTAGATTGCGCTGTTACGCATTGACATAAATTACATTTTTATATATTATATAGCATTCCGACAGCATCTTTTATAATCTATATTATTATTTTCATCATATTATGTTTATAATTTAAAAATATGTTTTTTTACAAACAAGTTTTTAACTGATAACTAGCTATAGGTTTGATATTAGTGCGTGATATCAAATAGTTTCTTCTATCAGAACTAGATGTCGCTCATGTTCTTTTTTGTAGTTCTTATCTCCTGCTTCTCAGCTTTTTATTGACAAAACAAAACAAAGCAACCAAAGAGTTTTCATAGCCCGGAAAAGGTCTCATACTGAATCATAATGTCTATAAAATCGCAGAAATCACTGAGTGATGAGTGCACAGAGATATTTGAGAAGAGTTATTCAGTTACTAGGTCAGGATCGGATGAAAGTTCATCATGGTAAGTATTTTAGCCAATTAGATTTCTCAACATGTACTACTTACTTGAGTGTAGAAATGGAACTTATTTCTTTTATATATTTTTCTACATTAATTAACTATTGTGCCCATATGTTGTCACAAATTACAGTCTCATTTTTATTTACTTGCTCATAACTTTGTAATCGTCAAGTGGCGCCACCATCATTTTCTACACGTGGTACAAACTTGTGTGTTTAATTACGTCCCTATCCCTACCTTCATAATCAATTCAATTGTTTTAACTTGAGAACTGGCTCTTTTCGTAGTTATGGCCAGAAAAAACCATTTATTTGTTCTTTGGCTTCTGACAGCAAAACTATTTGTTCACCCAATTTTACGGTTTTGTATAAAAATCTTGTGTTTTATTCCAGTAGCGATGAAGACGAGAACCTGGCCAAGGAGCTGATGAACGTGATGACGCCGGCGGTCCTCAGCAAGCTGAGGAGGTGCTTCAAGAAGTGCAAGGAACGGACCTCCGCTAAGGATATAGACAGGTTACTATTAGTTGTGCTCTTAGATCATAATCATATGTATACAGGGTTACTTCTTCTTCTTTTTCTTGTTATGTCCATCCAGAAGGTTGCCTGGAAGAAATCGCCTAAAGCGATAAGGCCGCCCAATGTGCAAAACTTTAATCTTAAAGTAAAAAAAGTTATTTATTTCATAAATTCTTATTAATAGGTACATTTAGTTGTTCATTAATTATATTTACAATTCATGCTTTCACGTACCTCGGTAGGCCTCTGGGTCCTGCACTAGGTCTACTTGCACAGCCTGTATAGCAGGACCTCAGATTACTTCCCTCAGGACTGTGTTATAAGTGTGTTTTGAACATTTTTAGGGTTCCGTACCTCAAAAGGAAAAAACGGAACCCTTATAGGATCACTTTGTTGTCCGTCTGTCCGTCCGTCCGTCCGTCCGTCTGTCAAGACCCTTTTTCTCAGGAACGCGTAGAGGTATGAAGCTGAAATTTATATCAATTACTCAGGTCTACTGTCCCTTGAAGCTGTGAAAAAATCAAACTTCTAAGCCAACGCAATCAAAAGATACAGCCATTTATGCCGCAAATTTTCGACACTTGCAAGGGAATCAAAATCTACAGGGTGCTTCCCGTGAACTCAGAATCTTGAAATTTGGTACGAAGCAACGTCTTATAGCATAGATAAAGGAAAAATTACGAAAACCATAAATTTTTAGTTACATCACAAAATATTTAACCTTGCAGGTTTGTACGGAACCCTCGGTGCGCGAGTCCGACTCGCACTTGGCCGGTTTTTATACACACAAGCAATCTTTAGCCGAAAACTATAACATACATTTTGTATGAGTATAAATCACTAACTTTTACACAAACTTTGCTTAAAACTAAAAAGTACAACATGTATGTTTTTACAATGACCACTAATTTGGACACCAATTTTAGGTATAATACTGAAAAATAACATAAATTTGGACGAATGCAGAATGTAAACAAAAGCTAGTGAAATCCGAGGGTAACAAACATTTTTGGGTTGCCATGACTATAAGGTTTTATACCGTACATTTTAGGCATGTTAATACATACCCATATATTTATTTATATATTTAATATATATATAAATACATAAAAGCTAAAATAACAATAAATAATGTAGTTAATGCTATATTATTAAGCTTATGTACTATACCGCTACTGTCCTATTTTTTTTATTTGTTTTCTTCTACTACTTTTCTTGTTAGGTGCTCAATCATGTATAGGTACTGTCTTTTTTTCACCTGGAAGTCCCACTGTAACGGTGTTGAATTTTTCTTTCTTCTTTAAGTTGTAATTCTTCAAAGCATTTAGGACATTGACTTTCTTTTGCACAATAGTGAACTCTACAATAATAGGTCTAATCTGGTCCGCTTTTGCTGCAAGCCGGTATGAGTTTCTTATATTATCCCTGTTCTCGAAATCCATGTCTAATGCGAGTAGTTAGTACTTTCCCACTGTCTCCACAATCTGACTATTAGATTCAATAGGTAAATTCCTTATTTCGATAGAGCTTGCAACTAGTTTTCTCTCTATACTTTTGGCGTGATTTTTTACCTCTTCTACATTCTCACCACTCTTTTCAAGTAGGTAACTCAATTTTCTTCTTCGTAACATACTGTTCGTTCACCACATCAACTAATACATTTTTTATTTCATCATTAGATGTAAGGATCACGTCATTTTGCTTTTCAATCCTTTTCATATTCTGTTGCATGGTCGCATACTGGGTTTCTTGGTTATTCTTGATGTCCAGTATCAGTTGATATAAGTTACTTTACTACTATCTGATCACTGGTGCTTGAGTCTAGAGGTGACCCAACACATTTCTTTTTTCTATCATTGATGTGGGACTCTCCGAACTCAGGAGATAAAAAGATATCCGGGTTTAATTTTGCCCCGCTAATTGTTGATATTGGGGTGCCAAATTGTTTTGTAGGAGTGTTCATGGTGATATTATAAGACATTAGCAAAAAAACAAAAAAACGTACAAGTACGCTTTTATTTTTATTTTCTGGCAGCTTTCCTACTGCTTTCGTATTGATGTATGTTGTCTAAAGTCGCTTTACTGTCAGTGTCAAAATTTTTGACTGTCAAAGTCAACAGTTCAGTTCGCTTGACAAGGCGCCGGCGGTATTTACATACAATTTCTTTTTGTTGCTACAAGTGAGAAAATGAGGGTGAGAGGCGAAAAATTATTTTAGAAGCTTTATGTTTTGTACTTGTACAAGTAATTATTCATGTGTGTGTGAACAAAATGGATGATTCAGGGAGCAGTGATATTTTGAAAGGGATTATCTTTACTGTTGTGTACGTGCCGGTGTCAGCTGATGCAGAGAATCACTTCTAGTATGTGACTCCTTCGGATAGTGACTTTAGGTGGGTAAACACAGTGATTTCCTCAGTCTTAATAATATCTTCAGCGTTTTGACTATCGTATTGATAGTAGGTACCACGCACACACACACACCCCCACACATCAAAGGATACAATTTCTTTGTTTTGTAATTTCTGTGTTTTATGGTGTACATTAAAGTTATTTTCTATCTATTTTATTCTTCTTATAGAATGACGGTTACTAAACAGTTACTAAAAACGATTAATGTTGTGTGTAAACACCTCATTTCCATATGTAAAATATTGTGCTTCTTAGCGAGATGACAATGCAAATTCGTTTAAAAGGTTTTATTTAACATTATTGTTGAAAAACGATTTGAATTTGTTTCTGTATAACTGCTAGGACAAATAATATATACACTGGCTATGTTATCTATTATAACCTACCCCGCAATAAAGATATTTTGAAATTGAGTTAATAAGTGCAAATTCGTGTAGAAATGTCTTGTTTTTGGCACGGTTCAAAGTATTTTTAATATGGTGCAACCTAGCTCGATGGGATGGAACTCTTGGACAAACCTTTTAAGGGTAGCTTTATTACGTCAAAACCACAAGAACACAAACTTAAAGAAATCTAGATCATACTATTGGGCCAGAGGGCAGCCTTATCACTCAAAGTGATCTCTTCCAGGCAACCTAGTTTGGAAAACAACCAACAAAAAAAAGTTAAGGAAGTTAAGATAAACCTTTTGAGAGTAGTTATATTACGTCAAAACCACTTCGACATTTGAAAATTAGTTTATTAATACATATTAATATCCATTATTGTAACTACCTATTTACAGTAAGGTGGAGGAAGTGATGCGAGCCGCGGCTGCAGAGGAGGGCATCGAGTTCGCAGTGAGTGCTGCCGCCAGCGACCCGCTCAGCCTCGACGAGGGCAGCTTTGTTACTGCCATCAACAATATATTCGGTAAGCTTCTCACTTCTATACTAATATTATAAAGCTAAGGAGTTTGTTTGTTTGTTTGAACGCGCTAATCTCAGGATTCTTTTTGTGTTGAATAGACCATTTAACGAGGAAGGCTTTAGGCTATATAACATCACGCTGCAACTATCAGGAGCAAAGAAACAATGGAAAATTTGGAAAAACGGGGGAATTATTCATCTTTGAGGGCTTCCGTTGCGTGCGCTGCGAAAACGGTTCAAGTCGTGGGTAACAGCTATAATTTATAAAGCTGAAGAAATTGTTTGCAAAAATAAATATGTTGCTCAAAATAACTATTCCACGCGGACGAAGTCGCAGGCACAGCTAGTAATTATATAATTGCATACCCTATCAGGGTGATTGTTCAGTGTTCACTTTCCACATCTTGTTTGTGTTACTGTGCCGTTTACAATTCGCAAATAAATAACTACCTATGACTGTGAGATAATACGCTCCTTGACTGGTTTTAAAATCCATTTCATATTTTTATTTAGGGGTTAATAAACCTAGTCTAAAGTGTATTTTTAAATTCTGGTACATATTTTCGGAAAAATATCAAATTAAAAATACTATATTTAAATAGTTCGCCAAAACGCTACTTTGTCAATATGGCGCTGCAATCAAATCGGTGACGTCACTAGCCTGTATTGAGATCTGTGGCACATATCATCCACATACAATATGCAAACAAATGACGAAAGTGCGATTGAATTTAGTGATTAATGTGCTACAAAATTAGTTACAAATGGTGTGCAGTTCCAAAATGTACAAATACGTCAATAAAAACTCTGAACAAACTATTTTCAAGTGTGCAAAAGAATGTCCAAGTGCACCGAAACTGGCTGCAACTTTCTAGGAGGGATAACAATGACATAGCGAATAATGCGAGGTTATAATATGTACTTATATGTTGTTTGCAAAATGTCTCTCTTAAATCACTTCGAACATTTCTATTCATTTCTATTCCGCTGTTTTCCATAATATTATTTAAAAATTGTAGCTACATACAGTCTTATGATTTCAATAAGCATTGCACTAAAGGTTCCAGACTAACTTGTTTGTTTTTTACAGATGGAAAATGACATGGTTAATTACTATCAGTACAAAAAGCGTTTAGCAAGAAGTTGATCATCATTTCACTTCCTTATGATATAATTTAAGTTACCATTTAGGTGTTATTACTTACTTTGCTGTTTATAAATTTTTTAGCTCCGCAGCATAATAATCGTAATTATTTTTGAAATATAATCCGACCATGATTGCGTCTACTTGGGGCAGGTTTCCGCTGTCTGTTTTTACAAAATCGTGGTCCATGGTAAAAGTTCTTGATGGAGTTTGTAAAATTTCGCTAACAAATCACACAAAATAATGAAATCTTATCAAATATGTTTCGAAATATAATAATACACATACAAACAATGTTTACAAGCTAGTGACGTCATTATAAACTCTACCAATGAGGAGCGCTTTGTGTCACGTGATAAGCGTTTAAAAATATGCATTTTAATTTATGGATTTTTTAATATGTCGGCACGTTTGATTCGAAGAGTGTTTAAGTTGATCTTAATGTTTGATTCGGAGAGTAGGCGAGTTGGTTTCAATGTCACTGTCAGCTGTCACAATGTTCGAAATGTGTTATAATGTTTGTGTCACTGTCAATAACGGCTGACATTGACTTGAGACTAACTTCGGGGTCCTGCTCTGACGCAACAACCAGCGCTAGTGCCGTGCGAGAGACGGCCATTCTTACTTGGGACGGCAATCGGTTCGCATCGCGTTGTGGCGTTACGTGTTGGTTGGAGTGTCGACCGAATTAGTGTAATTAGATATCAGACAATCTTCCTACAGTTGTATTTCATAGTTTAACCTCCAACAAATTGTAATATACCATCAATAAGTTGAAGTGCTACGTTTTATTTCTCCATGCCCAAATACCCATGCCCAGCCGGTAGAATTACTATTATGGATAATGAAGATGCTCCGCCGTCCCCACATCAGAAGTGGGATGATGGCAAAATGGAGAAATATTTGATCGCCGAGAAACACAATGGGAACCATGCATGTTCTGCCTACGTGAAAATCAGACCCACAAACATTATCAATTCTTCGTGTCAATGAACAAAAACGTGTGAAAGATAAAAAGCAGTTGGGATTTGTGTTTTACTGAAACTTATCAATGCGGCAACGATAATCCTCGGACCAGAGAAGACCATAAAGCGATTTCATAATTGCGTTCAAATTTACGAATACGTGTGCTGTGAATTGAAAGACAAGATTTGCTGTTCGGGTTTGGTAGGAATTTTATATCTTCTAATTGGAAATGTCGTACAAGAAAGACTACGAAAGAAACGACAAAAAATATTGACAAGCAAGAAGATTACAAGATATGGACCGCATCGTGAGGGAGTACAAGAGCAGCGCCTGCAGCAGACTCATGCCACGTGGCAGTGATGCGCGATGCCGCTGCAGTGGCATGCGCTCCGGGCAGCACATGGAGCAGCGGTGGTGGCACGCGGTCGAGCTGCCGCGGCCCATGGAGCAGCAGTGGTGGCATGCAGCCGGGCGACCACGGCACATGGAGCAGCAGTGGTGTCACGCGGCCGGGCGGCCACGGCACATGAAGCAGCAGTGGTAGCACGCAGCCGGGCGAGCGCAGCCAGGGTCGAGTGGTGACTGAGTGCAGCGTGCAACTTCATCGGATATCAAAGGTGATATTGTTTAAATTCATTACGTTTCTGGTGTCGAATGCTCTTTTGTCGAAGTAAGATTTGGTTGCAATTTGTTATAAATGATTAAAAGGCGTTATTGAGAAGAACCATACCAGTTAATACGAGCATACAGCACTATAAATGTTGCGGTACGATTAAGTATTGTATTTTTTTGTAGAAAATTTATTGCCAATCTGCTGATAACTGTTAGTTCGTAGCTATTTTATGATTGTGCCGTGCTAAATATGTGTGAGTTCATTTTATGCCACATAATAGGTCAGCTGTGCACTGTGAAATTTAATTGAAATTCAAGATTCAATCAAAATTAACATTGTCATAGTTTTAACTTAGTAGTCTTTTCCTATTTTACGCAAGATATTTGAGTAAAATCAGGTCTTGACAGGATTCGTTGAGATTTTTCTGTTAACAGTCCAGCTTTTCTGGGAGTCGTGTCCGTTAGAGATTGAATTTCAAGATATATACTGTGCAAATAAAATGAAACTGAATCTGAAATCATCCCTATTTAAATGGCCCATATTAGATGCCTCAGTACTGGCGCGTATCCGTTTCTGTTTTCAGGATGCTGTTGTCACTCCTCGCACCCAGCCAGTAGCAAGTGGTGCCGCCTTCTTGCTGATCAGCACCGCCAGGGCAGGGATGATGTCGGCGTGGTTTGGCGCGTACATAGTCTGCCCGAGACACTTTGACCATACTCCCGGTGAGCTCGTTTCCTTTTGGTTACTCATTAGTGAATAGTAAAACAGTCAATCAATTTCTGGGTACTGCGAAAGGATTAGAATAGAAGGCATTGTAGTACAGCGCAGGTACCTATGTTTTAAAAAGATCGATAGTTAAAATCAGATAGGTATACAAAGATATTTACGAAAATCTGCGCTCAGTGCCCATGAGTCTTGACGGCTTAATAGAAGTAGGTAGATACCTTTTTGATTAATTATGTTGACGTTGAGGAGGAGGAGGCCGAGACGGCGGGTCAAAGTTAAAGTAATGAGGAGGTTTCATCAGACGATGATACGATTTGGTTGCTAGTTCGCACACAATGAGCGCCACCTCGGCGACCCTCTCAGCATTGGGAAGTGAATTAGAGATTTAATTTTGAGATGTAACTTTGTTACGTATCATTCAACACCATTGCTTAAGAGTTAGTTGGTTTCACGTCAGATGAGATAACGTCACGTCGTATGAGATGCCGTCGGGTAGAAGCTAGAGATTTGGCGATATTTGCATGATGTCAAATATTGTCGTAGAGAGGTGCTCCGACTGCAGGGCTGTCCGGTGCTCCCTTGTCGTTACCTGAGAGTGGCGATCTTGGTGGTGGGGGCACCCTGCGGTGGCTTATTTGCATGAGGTCAAATAATGTCGTGAAGTGGAGCTGCAACTGCAGGGCTGTCCGTTGCTCTCTTGTCGTTACCTGTGAGTGGCGATCTTGGTGGTGGGGGCACCCTGCAGTGGTTTGTTTGGCGGAGTTGAATAATGTCGTGGTGTTGAGCTCCAGCTGCAGGGCTGTTCGGTGCGTCCTTGTCGTTACCTGTGAGTGGCGATCTTGGTAGTGGGGGCACCCTGCAGCGTTATGATAATATTCGCACGATGTCGAATAGTGTCTTGGGGTGGAGCTGCAGCTGCAGGGCTGTCCGGTGCTTCCTTGTCGTTGCCGGTGAGTGGCGATCTTGGTGGTGGGGGCACCCTGCAGCGGTACGGTCATATTCGCACGAGGTCGAATAGTGAAGTTTTGTGTGATAATTAACTTAGTTGAAACAACATCTTGACGTGATCTCAATTTCTCGAAGCCAAATGTAGATAGATACTGATAATATGTGCGTGTACTGAATGATATCTTTCGAAATTGTCAGGATAGACGAGCGAAATGACATTTGTGATCCCAGTTGTGTCTTTTCTTTAATTCCAGGTCATCTGCTGCTAGAGAAAACGGATCGCACGAGGACGTGCGAATGTCAGTCTGGCCGTGTCGGCACGTTTGATTCGAAGAGTGTTTAAGTTGATCTTAATGTTTGATTCGGAGAGTAGGCGAGTTGGTTTCAATGTCACTGTCAGCTGTCACAATGTTCGAAATGTGTTATAATGTTTGTGTCACTGTCAATAACGGCTGACATTGACTTGAGACTAACTTCGGGGTCCTGCTCTGACGCAACAACCAGCGCTAGTGCCGTGCGAGAGACGGCCATTCTTACTTGGGACGGCAATCGGTTCGCATCGCGTTGTGGCGTTACGTGTTGGTTGGAGTGTCGACCGAATTAGTGTAATTAGATATCAGACAATCTTCCTACAGTTGTATTTCATAGTTTAACCTCCAACAAATTGTAATATACCATCAATAAGTTGAAGTGCTACGTTTTATTTCTCCATGCCCAAATACCCATGCCCAGCCGGTAGAATTACTATTATGGATAATGAAGATGCTCCGCCGTCCCCACAAATATATTAATTATTATTTTCAACTAACGGTAATAAATAACCATTTTTACACTCATATTATATACTGATCTCAGCAATTGACACTTTATTTTTGGCATTGTCAAAGGCTATTATCATCATCAGTCCATTAAAGCCCACTGTGTACATTTGCCTCCTCTTTTTTACGCCCATAATCCCTGTCTTGCGTTGTTCTTGCCCAGATAATAGTTCTTATATCATCCAGCCAAAATATATATTTTCTTTATTACCCATTCAGACCGGCATAATTAACACGTTTATCAGATGCCTAGTCAGGGTTCCTCAAATGATACCTATACAATTCCGTAGATGTAACACAGTAGTAGAAATAGTGGATCCCGCTTGTATATACTGGAATGTTACCACTTCAGGAATATGCGATCTTTTTTTTTTTTTTACGTGTGATAGGTTTACGTTTGACTACAGCCTGCCTGATGTTAAGCATTGCTGCAGCCTAGGGTCTAAACGATTTATTTACATCCATGATTTTTATTCATATCCTAAAGAAATAGTTTTTTTTTTCACTGAATAGGCCAACGTTTAACTACAGCCTGCCTGATGTTAAGCACCACTGTAGTCTAAGACCCCTGGGTTATAATTTCCAGGGCATCACAAGTACTCCACGCACGCGCAGAAGCTGTTCCGTGTCCTGGATCCATACAACGCTGGTCGAGCCAAGTGGAGGCAGCTGGTGGCCAAGTTGGAGCAGGTCGGAGCCAAGAAGACTGGCTCCAAGAAGGATCGCTGGAACAGAGTTATTTGTGGAGATATCATCAGACTGGATCATTGTCAGGTATTATATTCATTTTATTAAACTTAACTTTGACATAAGTACCTATACTGCGACATGGTAGAGGAAGGCCCAAGGCCCGCTGGCGTCAGGATCTCGACCGGTTTCGGGGTTCCTGGCGTGAGGAGGCCTTCTACCGGGACGCATGGAGGGAGTTGGGGGTGACTTTTGCCCAGGAGTAGGACAGTATATGTTAATAAAAAAAAACTTTGACATAGTATGGCAGTGTTCAGCCATGTCATAGGCCCTTGGAGTGGTTTGAAAACTTTGTCACTTGGCCACGAACTAACTAACTTACTATTACGAGTAAACAGGGGGTTCTCAATTGGACTGAATGATTTTGAGGCGCTGCACATCTAGACATTCGAGCAACTTGGCTTTAAAATTTTATCACACTTGAAAGCTTTAAAGCGTCATCATTGTGAATATACAAACTTAACGAGATATATCATTCATTATTTCGGTGGAAGGAACTGGGCACCCACCACGATGTATCTGCTCAAGAAAACTCTCCTAACAAATTAATTCTGCGGGGGAGTCACTACCCTCAGTTATGAGGAATACGACTCAAGAGAGAGATATAAATGCCATAAGGTCTGTTTCGTAAGACGCTATCCAAGAGGTTTGCAGTCCAGTCATCAATGTAGCTGATAGTTTTTTTTATCTGTTTCAGAGAGAAACCATCGTCAAGTTGGTGAATATAGAGAGGAAGGATGCGTTCTGCTTCGTGGCAGTCTCTAAAGGAGGCAGGATCGGTGTGTACTCCGCTACTTTGGAATTACTCCACTCTTACGAGGTATATAATAAAATAAAATAAATAAAAATAAAATAAAATAGCCTTTATTTCTACTACTACAAAATGACTTAATTACTTAATATACCTATAATGATCACTTTTTACGCTTAACTTGACAGTTTTTGTAATTTTATTATAAACTTTTTGTAATCTTTATTTATTTTGTTGGTAGAAGTTGCCTGTATGGCAAAGGCCTCCCCTTTATTTTCTTATCGCTATATCTTCTATTTCCTTGGTTCTTCTGTTCGTTGCGGGTAAAATGTAGAAACATATTATCTTCCTAAATATCTTCCTTATTTTGTTTGTGCCTGCATGTTTCACAATTTTATTTTAGCAAAATATTTGTTTGCATGCAATGGTTTTTTTTTATTATTATTATTCGATTTGTTATAGGGGGATTTGGGTGACCGGCCGGCTTGGAGAAGGAGGAGAGGGGCTGCCTAGATGTTTTGGTTTTTGTTGTATGTTGTTGCTTGCAAAAGGTATATTATAGCTTGTGGTGGGTCGGTTTGTTGGACTTTCTTGTACAGTTATCTGAGAAGGCCGAAGGAAGCTAGTTATATTTTGTGATTTTGTCTTCTTTTTCGCTTGTCTATTTGTTTGTACTGCTGGGCATGAACTGGTAGTGTTGATATATTCAGGAGATTCAGGGAGTTCTCTTTTGTTTGCCTGCACGAGGTATATAATGTTCTAAAAATACCACCCAACAATGATTATATCGTCACTATCCATAAATAAAATTTGGCCAAAATGCTTTTTTTGGCTCAACGCATCGGCATTGCTATCCAGCGTGGTAATGCAGCCAGTATGATGCCTCCTCTCAGTGGGATAGAGTAAACAGACCATGTTTAGGCGTTTCTAAAAAATATGTTAGTATCCTTTTCATTTTTTGAATAACTTATAAAAGAGTACCACTGTGCTAGTGTTTAGTTATTTCCTTTCCATGTTTTTCTTCCATTATTATGATGTAAATTTTCAATATTATTCCACTTAAGTTCATAATTTAAAAACATTTAGAAAATATATCTATTTAAAGTATATATGTAGTAAGTACTTCAAAATGGTATATCAAGTAAAAATATCACCTTTGTTTCGTCTTGCAGATATTTTACCACAGAACTGGAGTCAAGAAACGAGTCAAGAACTGTTGGATCACAGATGCAATTTACTTGAGTGTAAGTCTACAACTCATATTCTTGCATGTTTCACCTTCTTAGCATCAACTATAACCACTGTGTTTCTACACCATGTTTTTACCTTCTAGATACCAAGTTATTCCCTAACTAAGTCTAACTAGTAGAAATAAGTTTGCGCTTGACTATAATTTGCCTGATGTTAAGTGATCATTACGCAGTATAACATGTTAGTTACTCTTGGAAATTGCACCTAGCAAGAAAAAACAAGCTACATTCCTATCTGGGTTGTGATTTATATATGTTGAGTACTAATCAAATTCTTCTTCTTATCGAATGAGAGTGGCGAACTCTGGTACCGAGAGTGTTCAAACCGCCCTAAGGGCCTCTGACATGGCTTAGTGACTGCTGTACTTGACAAACAGCCGGGACCTACAATTTAACGTGTTATCCGACCCACGGAAACGCCCAAAATGGAATGACACTTTTCGTTCACCGATCCAAGGACTGACCGCGTCAACCTTTTCTTAACATTGGTAATCGCATGCGATTGCCTCCGCTAGCTGAGCTACGGCTGATTAAACTCCTGGCACTCAATATCTCCAATCTACCTTTCCAGGACGTGCAATACCTGGTGTACGCAGCCTCCGACCGCAGTCTGACTATCTACGACGCAACCACACTGTCGCACACACCGCAGTACTGCATCACTGGCATGCCACATATACCCACGGTAATATAGTGTTAAGTATTTGAATTAACTCTCCTTTTATAATTATCGCACAAATGAAATCTCTAATATTAACCTAGTGGACGACTTCGCTCACGTTATTGGAAAAAGTAGCCTTTATTACACCCAGGGCCGTATACTATCACTATAATGAAATTCACGCTGATCTGTTGCTTCGTTTATGCTTCCGGTATGAAAGCCGAACAAACTGACCAAGAAACACAATATCGCATTTTTTATTATTATTCTATGATACATGGACATATTTATTATCTTGTCCAATTCCTTATTCATCATTCCATATACCATATATATATATTAGTTTCCTTAACACCGGACTAATGCTCCGTCTGTTCCAGAGTCTCTCCTACAGTCCATCCCTGCATATATCCGATGGATCGGAGCTGGCAGTAGGCACCGAGCGCGGGCAGGTGTTCCGGGTGCGCTTCCACTCGCCGCGGGTGCAGCTCTTCTATGTCAAGTCACCTGACTCCATCAGCTACTACTTTTGGATGGTGAGTTACAATTAACGTGGCTCATTTATGGATAGGATTTTAAGTCTAACATACTGCGTCTAACATATACGACATGACAACTTTATGAAAACCATTGTCGAGGGGAAGCTATTGCATACTCGGTATATAATTTACTACTGTTTCACTATAATTATTAAATATAAAATATAAAAATATAAATATAAATATTTCAGAACATATCACACAGCGCCATCTAGGCCCCACACTAAGCAAACGCTTGTGTCGTGGGTACTAGATAACGGATATAATACTTATATACTTTTCTTTTGTAAATACATCCTTATTATACATACAAACGACCAGACTCAACACAAGTAATTATAAATTTTAAAGTACATAAATACTTGTGTCATGCGGGAATCGAACATTAGACAGCATATTAGCATATAGATGATGAAAGATGCTTTATCTTCTAAATTTCATAATCTTTGGCATATTATCTATTTCCAGGAACTAGCCTCACCTCCTCACACATCTCTCTTCACCATCTCAAAATGGCGTCGCGTGCACTCACGCTCTATCCGGCGTCTCGCTCACGCACGTGATGGAGACATACTGGTGTCCTGCTCGCACGACTCCAACGCTAGCGTTAAAGCGAGACATGTGCCGGGCAAACTGGATGATTATGTGTTTAAAGTACAGAGGGTAAATAATGTTTTCTTCTAAAATACCTATAGATCAGTAATAACAGTAAGAAAGTAGTTAAGTCACAGTAGATAAGCTAGCCTGCAAGTTTTTTCATAGTTTTTTTCTCATTGTTCCCCTTAGTTTAGAAACTATATCAGTTGATTACAATCAATGTGTTTTTCGAGACAAATCGAGGTAAAATGGGTGTCGATTGTAAGATGCAGCTTACAAGGAATTAAAATTAGCTGATATATCAAATCATAAGTGTTTGGAAGAGATCACTCAAGGTGATTAATTAGGCCGCCCCCTTGAACATATATTATATGGTTTATCTTCTTTTTTGTTTTAATTTTATTTTTTGTTTATAAGTATGTGGTGAAGCAATAAAGAAATGGCATGAGCTGACTTCCGAACACTCGAGGATCTGCACCGCATGATCAGAATGTTAGTTATTATCAAGACTATTAAAAATGAACCCGCATATTACCAGGGCGTATCCTGTTTCCACGTGGTGTACCCCCTCCACCTGCTGGCAACAGGCAGCATCGACGGCTGCGTGCGTCTGTGGGAGACTTCCCAGAGCACTCCCTTCGCAGTGCTGCCCGCGCCTGCGCTGCCCGCCGTGCTGGACGTGGCCATAGTGCCCGCCAGGGAGGTGCTGGTGGCATTCTGTAACAACTGCGTGAGTATGTATGTTAATGGATCTGCAGGAATAATGCTTGGGAAATAATTTTATAAGCGGATTAGTTATTTTTCCGTACTAAGTAGTCGGGCATATTTTGACCACCAGGTTACATGAACGTGACAGACTGAACTGTACTGGAAAAAATGTGGCTTACAATCGAGGCTTCCTGGAAACACCATGTGCTTGCTACCCTTTGATATTATTTTAGTCTCTCTATCAAGGTAAGTTGCTACCCTAGAATTTTTCACAGGCCGGGTTTGTTCTTCATAGCCTCGGTTAAGTAGTTCATTGTGGCCAATACTTTTTTCATATACTTTACAGAGCTAGCTTACATACTTATAAACATTTGTAAAGAGCTGGCAGTTTATTCAAAAAATCTGATTTAACAGACACTCCACATTTGGGATATCTATGAGGAGTGTCTTCTACAGAGCATCAAGATCAAGTTCCCGTTCCTCGGAGTCCTCGGAAAGAAAGTAGAGTTTGGAGCATATTGTATTCATCCAGGTACACATTATTTATATTCTGTTTTTAACAAACTGCTGGTTTGTTTTGTTCCTGTTTCACACGGTTACAAAGCCATGATGCATCTTAAGTGGTGGTATCAATCAATATAAAAGGAATTCTATGTATGTCATATTACAATTATTTTCTCAATTTAATGTATAATTTCCAGGACCCCTGTACCAAACGCCCGACAAGGGTCACATGGAGGCTGCGCCCGCCAGCTCGCGGCGGCCGAGCGTGGTGCAGGGCACCACTGGCGGACTCATGCTTCAGCCAGAGTGTGAGCTGTGGAAGCACCCTGGACCGCAGCACCCGTATGTAGAACATTGTATCCTTGTATCTACCACCACTTAACAATATGTTTAAGGTTGCGCTCTTTACCTTGTGACGGCAAGCTGGGTTCAAACGCAAACTCGGTCATAATCAGGTCACAATTTATTTAACCTTCCTTGGAAGGGCCTCTATTAGATGCCACCAGATGACCCGCCCAGATATTTTTCCCAGGGACTAGCGTCAGCTTCAACTGTAGCAGCCTATAAGTGGAACGTAACGTACTAGATGGCACTTTAATAAAATACTAACTATAAATTGTTATGTTAACCAGCTGTAGCTTGTAGCATGCTGTTGGTGTTGAGGGCCTAATTACTTGAACTGTTTGTCAATAGATGGCGCTTTATTAAAACACTGCATCAAATTATATCCACAGTGAGTACGTGCGCTTCAACCGCAGCTCACTGCTAGTGTCGTGCTGCTCGCATGTTTGCGTGCTGTGGATGGCGGAGTGCACTGGCACCGCGCCGCCGCCGCCCGCCGACACACTGGCGCCACTCACACCCAAAGCTTGGGACCTGCCTGACTTAGGTACTTATAACCCAGAATACAGAAGCACAAATAGAATCGCAACTCCCCCTTTGTAGCGCGCAGCGAGCGGAGGGCATAGTAAAGTACGCTCGACAGTGGAATGTTCACCACTCGCTCGCTGACTGCGCCTGCGTTGCCAACGTATAACTCGACTTGTCGGCCAGCAAACAGACCCACAAACCAACAAACACACTTTCATATTAATATAAAAGTATTGAGAATGATAAAATATGATTTTTTTCAGGCATCAAGTCCTCCTCTCCGTCGCCGTCTCCCTCACTCCCCTCCCTCCCCTCGCTGTGCCTCTCCCCCGCGCTGCTGGCGCCCTCTGCCGCGGAACATCACACCAACGACCTGGAGACTTTGCTAGATAATGCAGGTACGTAAACAAAAATACAAAATACTTTATTGACTAAGTTGACACCGTTTAAAACTATAACTAAATTAAATATACCTACATGATAATAATGATGGTGCGTTGGGATTTCTTGTATTGTGTTCAAACTAGTGTTTACATTATGCGTCAGTTGATTAAGAAGTCGATGGTGGGGCGAGTTGTACGATTGTGCGTGTGTGAGTGACTGCCTACATTGTTTGCCTACACTGTTTGTTGTCATACCACTTGAATTTATACACAAATTGAGGGTAGTTAGATATTAAAACAAAATAAAAAATTGTTTGTGTAACCTAGCTCATAAGACGTTATTATAATTAAATTATGAACATACTGGGAGATGACTCTGGCCTCGTAACACAGCCTAACGGCTACCACGAGGTCAGAGGATTCAAAAACATTTTGTGAAAAATATCTTAAAAAAAATAAATGATTTTGATTTTTGATTTTGTATGCCCACAATAGAAATCAAAGATTCTATAATGTGAGAATCCAGTGTACTTACGTCCGCGCGAATTTTGTCTTTTTTGTTTTTATAGGTATGTAAAACCTAATTATAATTAAAAATTCACAATAAGAATATCTAATCTTATTTTCAGGTCTTCACGGTATCCTAGAGAAAGATTTTGTCCTCATGCAAGGACTCAAACATGATCTGAACAAAAAACTGGCTGACATGGAAGCAGATAAAGAAGCTGTAAGTATTTACTTGAGTCGTTAATATTATATCTATTCGTATCCATAAGCAAAAGTTACGAGTACGTAATTAAAAAGATTATGCCGGAAATCCAGTACTTTCAGAATTACTTTTCCTGAGATAAAATAAAATA
Source organism: Macaria notata (assembly GCA_927399415.1). Taxonomy (NCBI): domain Eukaryota; kingdom Metazoa; phylum Arthropoda; class Insecta; order Lepidoptera; family Geometridae; genus Macaria; species Macaria notata. The sequence goes on from OV656742.1 coordinate 1,674,925, forward strand.
AAACCTGATACATTAATAGCATTTTTATAATACGGCATAGGCTTTGACTACAGCCTGCCTGATGTTAAGCAAAGCTTTTAGTCTCAGAAGAAACCTATTTACTCTGGATTTTAAGACCCCTAGGCTATAACTTTCAGGAAACTCCTCCTCGTCCTCCTCCTTCTCATCATCCTCCTTCTCGTGTTGTGTTCCTCATTACTGAGGGTCGCGACTCCTCTGCAGATTTTACTCACTGGGGATGTGTTCTTGGGCAAGTATGTAATAGTGGGTCTCCAGAGCCTTCCACGAAACAGGACTGGAAAACAATCAGTTTTCCCTACAAATACAATATTTATTAATATCATACTATATTCATATTTTTAATTTGTGGTCCCCAGATGCGGTCAGCAGTGAGTATGGGTGCTCCCTATCTCTCTCTGCGCACCTTCCCTCTCGCTCACATCGACCCTGTCGACGAAATGCAAGACAAATACAAACGGATCATGAGGTAAATAGATATTCCGGAACATTGCACAGCGCCATCTAGCCCCACACTAAGCAAACGCTTATATCGTGGGTACTTACAGATAGACCAGACACTAAGAATACTTTGCAAATGATTATAGTCAATTAGCAATTGATCTTGTTATATTAATACAAAATACAAATATTAAGTATTTACTTAACAATTTAAGTGTGATGCAAAATTGACAATTTAGCTCGTACCTATGACAGTACTTAGATTTAATTAAGTCGAGACATAAACATAATTAAAATGTTTGACATGATTTTAATACTTAACAAAATTGACATTATCTATACGTACGAGTATGTATAATAAAGCTGAAGAGGGTCAAACATATGATCATCGAAAATATTAGAGAAAACATGTTTAGGGATATTTTAAGTTCATAACAGAACACGTTAAAGCAGTTTTTAGATTTTTGTCTGTAATCTGTTTGTCTATGCATTTAAACGCTCACGCAAAAATGGCTGAACGGACTTTTAGTATGTAGGTAGTGTGAGGTCTTAACAGTGTCATAGGCTACTTTTTATCCTGAAATAATGCGAGCAAAACCGCGGGCGTCTACTAGTTGAAATAATAAAACTGAACCTTGTACATTTATTGAGAAATGTATTCAATTCTATTTGACGAGATATTGTAATTATGTAGATGTGCAACTTTACAGTATCAATAAAGATTCTCTGGCTTTATCGTCTACAACGGATATAATACTACATATTATTTTCTTTGCACACGAAACTGGTACATTACTGTTTTGCTTGCACAAGTTAGAACGCCTATAGCCTGGTCGTGAGCATTGCCATATATATTGTCATAATTATATTATATTATCATTGATACGGCTGGTATGTCGATAGATACGCCCTATTTATAATTGTTACTAATCTACATTAAAATATTACAATTCTAATTCGATATTATACCAGCGGTTTTCTATGTCTCTTTGTTCATCTTCACGTCACTACTGAGCGATGTATCATCGTGATTTTAAGTATGATGGTAGCTTAGGACATCAAAGGTTTAGAATTTTAACCACAGCGATGAAACAACATCTACAATCAATAATACATTATTGTTATTCATTTATATTTTCATTTAATAAAACTTTTATAACATGACACAATATATTTAAATTACAACTGTATATTATTTAATTAATACTAAAGTAGGTACCTCAATAACATTAATAAAAATTTATAGGTATGTAAATAAAACATTCAGTTCATTTGAGAACTCTCAGTATTTTTGAAGTATAAACTACTACGCTAAATAATTGTAACAAAAAAGGTTTTTTTTTTATTTCAGGTTATTTCCAGGATCCAGTGTGGCTGTAACGCCTTCCAACAGCGAACATTCAACTCCAAGAATTAACAAAAACAATAAATCGTGAAGAAATTGGAGGAGACCTTTGCCCAGCAGTAGGACAGTATTTTTTTTACAGCTAAAACAGGTTTTACCATAGTTGTATGATGGTAAGCAATAGCTACAGCCTGGGATGGAGCGTGCTTACCCAATTAGAACCGGCTCACTCTCGCTTTGAAGATCGCTGGATTTATGGTTAATTGGAAGTCATGCTTTGGCATGGCAAAATCGGCGATGAGCCAATTGGACAAAGTATGGAGGGATCGGAATATTCTGAAAAAGACCAAATTATACATGGTTAAGACACTGGTCTTTCCGATCTTTTTGTATGGGGCGGAATCGTGGGCTCTAAAAGAAACTGACCGACGCCGCGTAGACGCTTTTGAGATGTGGTGCTGGCGGCGAATGCTACGGATTCCATGGACCGCGTTTCGGACAAATGCTTCCATCCTAAAAGAGCTTAACATAAAGCAACGCATGTCCGCCGTATGTCTGAAGCGAGTACTACAGTACTTTGGGCATCTCGCACGGAAACCAGCAGACAATTTGGAGAAGCTCATAGTGACTGGAAAAATGGCAGGAACGAGATCCAGAGGTCGAAGCCCTACAAGATGGTCCGATTAGGTGGCTGAACACATTGGCGCCAAAGCAAGTGCTGCCATACACGAAGCTACCGATCGTGACAAATGGCGTCTAATGGTCCATAATTTTGGTCGGGGTCATCACGATGCTCAGCATTGAGCTATCGCCTAGAGGAGGAGGAGGAAGTCATGCTCATACAACTTTAGTAAAAATGTGTAGCAAATTTACTGAACTATCTGAACACTTTGAAACAAAAAACACTGTGACTTTATGCATTATTGTATGCTTGAAGTAGGTAGGTACTAGCGAAATAGTTTTAGTGTGTGACACACAAAAACTGAAAACTAAGTACCTAGAATTATTGTCTACCATTCTTATCTAAAGTAATTTTGTCTAGAATTAATGCTGTATTTTTTAGACAAATATCAAATTGAAAGAATAAAAATTATGTAATTTAGTAAGTTGTATGTAAGTATAAGTGCAAACAGTTGAACATAATAAGTTGTTTTCCCTAAAAAATACACTTTCTTAACAATAACAGGTTGATAAAACGTGTGCCAAGAAGCAAGTTGATAATTAAGTTTATACAGAGCTCTGAACTATAATAATAATAATAATAAACAAACTGATACGAACCCAATAAAACTGTAACTGTGTGATTTACAATGACCTTGCATATTATAATATTCAAACATGTATAAAATCTTTACACTGACATAAATATATTTTTTGTATGACGAGAAAAAAGAATTACTAACAGTTGTAACTTGTAGTTCATAAGTTAGACATTTATTCTTATGGTAACTACAAAAAAAATACTTAATTTTTATATGATATGAATTTCTGTTGCCCATTTTTCACTCTGAAATTTATATAACCCAGTATTTTTGAAAGATTAAGATCGGTTATAATTGCGTTTCTATGTAGGTTAGTGTACCCATTCACACCAACATGTTTCTTTTATAAGTTTGTAAATTTCTGGTCCAAAGTACATTTTAAATTCAGTATTGTTATTTTTCACCTTACTGTGAGGTCATATGTGAAATTTCAGCTTTCATATAAACAATCTAGTGTAGTAATTTGAATGTGTACGTTTAATTCATTTATTTGCGAAAAATATTAATTCCAATACAATATTATCTTAATTAGTAATGGCGTAATCTTAACGGCACTGATTGCAATCCTAGCATATATAATTGTTGATATAAATTCTTACCAATTACGATAAGGCAATTTAAAACATTTATTATCGAGAATTTTAAAATATTAGTATAGCGACTGGTTACGCCGGGGACGTGTCCATTTGTTTCACAGTGAAACTACTATTTTATACACAATACATACGAAAACAAATACAAAATGGCAGTTACGATGTACACTCTGAAAGTGAATAAAGATTTTTTAAGAAAAGTGCTCGAAGTGAGACCTTCATACGAAGTTATTAGAAGGAAATATTCGCGAAATAATGAAGTTACAAAGTTTTTTAAATTCTACAATGATAGTGAACAATTGGACGATAAATATAAACCACTGAGTGAAAATGACTACGATCGATTCGTGAGCACCAGATCAGCTAAAAGAGAACCTTCTCTAACAAGACAGATAAGTATGTATTATTTATTAAATTGCATAAGAAAAGTTAAGGCTGTTTTTCTTTATGTATGCTGAAAACTTGTTTGTTCATGTATGTATAAAAATTAACTCTTTTATAGACTGGTTTGGTTTACTCCAATTCTCAAGCTTCTTACTGCATTGAAATTTTACAAAGCGTGATAAATGTATATTGTAAAGTATGTACTTGATATACATAAGATTAGGTCCAAATTTATTTCACCAAATTAGAATATCATCTTGTACCTAAATTTTACCTTATGAGTGTATTGTAGACAAACTATTTATTGTAATGAATTTTACTAGGGACTGATTAGAAGACAATATAATGCATATTAATTAGTTTGAAAATATGTACATAAGATAAAAGGAGGCGGTTTATGTCAAACGGTTGTTTTTGTAAAGTTACACAAACAAGTTAGTTTAGTTACCCTTTTTTGTAGGTACCTACGCATTTTGAAGTATTTTTAATGATAAAGTGCCCGTTATAATTATATTTTTTGTTATTACCAACGGACGCTGGATTATTAGAACATAATACTACAACATCGAGAAGATAATTATGTCTGTTAATATTTACAAAACCCAAATCAAATCACCGACAGCACAGTTTCTGTTCAAATTTTACAGTGATCGTAACAATTGTGATGATAAGTTTAAAAAACTCAGTGAGAATGATTATTATCAACGGTTTATTAGTTCAAGATCTAAGAAGAGACCACAAGGAATGATTCGTGGTAAGCGATTGAAAAACTACAGTTGATATAAATTAAATCTAAAATGCCTCTTTTTAATATTTAGTAAGCGGTTAAAACAGTAATCAAGTCAATAAGATATTATTCTAGAAACTGACGTCATTGAAAACAAGTACACGTAGATCGCGATGTTTTTGATAATTGATTAATTACTTAATCATGTATAGAAATCAGTGCGTTATCATCATAGAATACATACTTTTAGGGATTTCTATATTAGTTAATAACATGTTCATGCCTCCGCAGAGATTAGATAATTTTAATATCATCCTTGACATTACAGTCTGTATTTTTATGCACGATGTTTTTATTAAGATTATGATTATCAAACGAGAACATATTGTGTTATTATTGCGTGATTGTATGACTAACGATAGTTTAGGTAAAATGTTTTTAAATAAGTAAGCATCAGCTTATGAGAGAAAACAAATAATTTGTGTATGAAATCTGCTAGTAACAAATTAAGTTTTGAATCCTGCTGCAACCATTGAACTATATTACTAGCGAATAGAACAGACACCCCGAACCAAAGCTTTGCTTCGTTTTGGAAAGAGATTGAACTAAAATTCGCTGCAGCGCGAAAACATAGTAATGTCGTCTAACCATACTATTAAAATATGCAGCGCTTAAAAGCGTACAAAGTACCTACAGTTTTCTCGCGACCAAAACGACTTAAGCGCCGTGTATTTGCAAAATGGCGGCACCCGGCAGCCCGATACTCGTGAGCATTATTACATCGCAAAAAACTTTAAATCAAAGAGTTTTCAACGTTTAAATGTCTACTTACCGATGAAATGTTAAACCATCACTTTTTTGACGTTCTGGAGTGTATACGGCATTCTTTAAGAATACAACCAGGCATTTGATGTTATTACCTATATTTATGCGAGCCAAACACAACTATTCTCCACGGGCGTTGGATACTCACTGGTTAGTTGCTGTACAGCGTACAGCAAAGCGTGACGCTAAATCGTGCAACGCGTTGACTTCTCTATACGTAGTAGTAATATCTCAATGGCTGCAACACTCTTTTCAGTTTTAATTCATGTTTGTGAGTAAATTGAGATTGTTATGAAAGTGTTAAAAGATTGATTGGTGATTGGAAAACTTTCGACAAACGAGTTGGCCAAAGTGAGCTAGGATTATACAGAGTCACAAACGCTCGAAAAAATCGAATCTTATGTTATCCCCTTTCTTTGATCGTAATTCTCTTTTCTGAAGACCATGTCTTGAGGACCTTAGAACTCTTTGGAGTAGAGACACACAGGGAGAATTTTTTTCATCCAGGCACACTAATTATAATATAAAGCAATAAATATTTCAACATAAGTAGACATTACTGTTAAGAAGTGGTTGAAGTAATTTGACCTGTACGGCGCGATTTCGTAAGGTTAATAAACTTATAAATTTATAATGTTTTATTTTTCCTACATTCCAGCCACCCTCTCCTACAAAGTGGGCAAGCAAGTCCTGTCCCTGGCCGAGGGTATGCCCAACGAGCAGGTGTTCCCCTACACCAAGCTGAGCTTGGAGATGGCTCACGGGAAGAGGCTAGACCTGGACGGTGCCGAGCTGAAGAAGGCGCTGCAATATGTGCCTTCGCAAGGGTGAGCCAAACTGTTTAATTTGTTTATGTTACACTAGTAGTTGCTGGGTGGATGCGGCTTCAGTCGCATTAAGAAGTAAAACTTGCATCCTCTATTTCATGCTTTTTTAAGTGGCATTTCCACAAATCCTTTCTTAGCGGATGCTTCTTCCTCTTATCGAATGAGAGTGGTCCACACTGGGAATTTCAGCGCGATCCGTTCAGTGGTTTGGGCTGTGCGTTGATAGATCACTATGTTAGTCAGTCAGTCACCTCATATTTAGATGAAGGTACGTGTATGCTCTAGTTTAGATTTACATATGTACAAACTGAACAAAGTATAGGCATATTAAGTATACTGTATTTGCTGGTTTGTTTTGTTGGTCTCTTTCGCTTTCACACGGTAGGAAGTAGGTATGTAGATATCCATTGTGATTTTAGATAAATGAATATAAAATGAGCGCAAATTAATGTTTGTATTCAAATGATGAGAAAATATATATACCTATATATCTATCAGAATAGATATATTTATATTATGGTTGAGATACCTAGTGTAGTTGTATCTTGAGATTGATATCAACCCTTTGTTACTAATTGATCCAATTAATTATTTATTATTTTATTAATTATGTCCGTATGCTTGATTACTAAACTTTTCTTTGAAAATGTTACCTATATAATCTCAGCAGTGCTTTCACATACTAAATGCTTCTTGGCTGCACGAAAGGTTACATAAGATCATGAAGTTGAGAGAATTCTAATTAAACAATGTCTACCTACTGCAGCATCTACCTACTTTATAACACAACAACAAGTGGTCAGGTAAATTATCTCAGTCTAAAATACATCAAATTATAAGTTATTTGTTTTAAACTTAGATTAGTAGGTATTCCTCCAAATTATGGAGACGAATTTTCAAACAAACACTTTGGAAACGAGATCAACCTGTAACATTCAAGTTATTTTACATAGAATCGAAGCCACTCGACCACGACTTTTATAAGTGTTTTTTTGGGATGGATCTGCCAAGTACCAGCTTGAGGCGATAGAGTTAATTGAGAAGCGGGCTAAAAAACTCATCGCGAAAGACTCACTCTGTAGCTCAAAATTACAAAGCCTTGAGCACCGCCGTAAGGTGGCCAGTCTTTCGGTTTTTTACAGGTTGCATTTCGGAGAGTGTGCGGAGGAATTGCATAATATTATTCCTGCAGCCCCATTTTACCATCGTACGAGTAGAGGTACGGCAAGAAGGCACCGTTATACAGTTGAGGTTCCAAAGACTCGCACCAAGCGGTTCGCTTCGACTTTTATCGTGCGAACAGCCAAACTGTGGAACTCCTTGCCCGAATCTCTATTCCCCTTGAACTATAATTTGTCGGTCTTCAAGTCGAGAGTAAACCGGTTTCTTCTAGGCAAGCGCGCTAGATCGTAGATTATAACGTTGCTTAACATCAGGCAAGTTGTAGTCAAGCGTGAGCCTATCTAATGTAAAAAAAAAAAAAAAAAAAAATTAATACGAAATCGACTTACGCTGGACAGCTCGCCTGATGTTAAGCACCCACTGTTTTATGCTTAGAATGCTTAGAAAAAACTTATTTACTCTAGATTGGAAAATCCTTGTTCTAAATAAATTTAAACAAGGACTTCTGATTCTAATTCAGGAAACAGGGCTCCTGGTATATCATTACTTTTTTTTGTTAACCTTTACTGTCCCACTCGCTGGTATGACTGGCCTGTTAGCTTAGTTGGTAGTGGCTCTGCCTGCTAATCTAGAGGTCGCGGGTTCGATTCCCGCATGACACAAGTATTTATGCAATTTAAAAATTTATAATTACTTGTGTTGAGTCTGGTCGTTTGTATGTATAATAAGTATGTATTTACAAAAGAAAAGTATATAAGTATTATGTCCGTTATCTAGTACCCACGACACAAGCGTTTGCTTAGTGTGGGGCTAGGTGGCGCTGTGTGCAATGTCCCAGGATATTTATTATTTACTCCTGGGCAAAGGTCTCCTCCAACTCCCTCTATGCGTCACTATCCTCATTATCAGTATCGTTCATTTTATTTTGCAGCCTTCCAGCGTTGCTGACTGAGCTCCGCCAGTTCCAAGAGGACTTACATCGTCCCCCTCCATTCCCCCGCGACGTCCTGGTGACCAACGGAGGCCAGCACGGCATCTACCAGTGCGTGGAACTGCTGGTGGAGCCAGGGGATCCTGTGCTGACCTCGCAGTACGCGTATACTGGACTGCATAGTGCGGTGAGTGGAATAATATACCAAAATCAAATTCTAAATCTTTATTGCACACTGTGTGTTACAAGTATGTTTAGTGTAAAATTATATAGTTTTAAATAAAGAAATATTTTTTTGGGTTAAGATTTATGAATTTATGTATTAGTCGTTTTAGTTTCATCATAAACAGGGTAGATGGTAATAAAGACATTGAATTGAAAAATAACGACCATCACCAATCATCTCAAATACTTTAACTCTGAAAACCTGTAAATGTCAAACTTCACGAGTAACAGTAATCTGTTCTTTGTTCAAAGCAATAGTGTACCGGGGTAGTGTAGTGACCCGGTCCAGGTCATACCAGGTAAGACCCTCAAAAGTAGGTCTAAAATTATTGCCTTACATTGGGTTTGTTGTTGTCTGGTGCAAAGACATGTTAAATAAAAACGTATGTTATGATCGAATGGTACCACTACCATTTCACATGTTTTATTGAGCATATCAAGTAGCAAAATAATCTATCTTTACATACGAGAAAATAATCCTTGATGATCAAATTATTCATAAACATCGTTTCTTTTTCTTTCAGCTAAAACCCTATAGCCCAGAAGTTCTCGGTTTACCAGAAGATGACGATGGAATATTACCAGAAACACTCGACAATCTTCTCGGAGATCGATTGAAACGAGGTCTCAAGATGCCCAAACTGCTCTACCTGATCCCGACTGGGAGTAACCCGACCGGCACAGTTCTACCTGAAGATAGAAGGAGACAGATATACCAACTGGCTTGCAAATATGACTTCCTCATTGTGGAGGACGACCCGTACATGTTCTTGAATTATAATGATGTGAGTACTTATAAATAATATTAATTTGTCCGGAACATTGCACACAGCGCCATCTAGCCCCACACTAAGCAAACGCTTGTGTCGTGGGTACTAGGTAACGGATATAATACTTATATGCTTTACTTTTGTAAATACATACTAATTATACATAGAAATGACCAGACTCAACACAAATATTTTTTTTAAAGTTTATAAATACTTGTGTCATGCAAGAATCGAACCCGAACCCCTAGATTAGAAGGCAGAGCCACTATCAACTAAGCTAACAGGCCAGTCAATTACCTGTAATCTTATTTTGACTTATACAGACTTACTCATACGTAACTAACGCACAACCTTCTTAGGGCGGTGTATGAGGTTGCAATAACAAATTAATTTCCAAAAGTCGTACGGCATAAGTTATTTCCGACCTAAAGCAGCTCTTAAAAGATTAGGTACCTTATTTTTGAGTTTATATGCTTGTTGGGCACATTTTTTGTCGTAAGATATAAAAAACGCAAATTATGCTCGATAAACATACATAATATATAATAAATGAGCATAATTTATTAATAAACCGCCAAATATATACCTAGGTACTTTAGTACCTAGGTATATATTTGGCGGTTAATTTCTTTATTACAAACACACAATTTATTTTACTATAGAGAGAGTAGTGCTACTCAAAGTATATGAAAATTATTAAAACTATGACTGAGTAAGGCAATGCTTTTGATAGATTTATACATATTCTGTTTTGTTTGCGATCTTAGCGAGATGTCTATGATTTCAATATTGTTAACAATAGATTTGTCCATCAACTCACTTGTTTCAATGTCATCATTATAAATTCCAGGTGCAAGTACCCTCATTCCTATCTATGGACACATGTGGGCGGGTGATTCGTCTCGATTCTATCTCGAAGGTAGTGTCGGCCGGTCTGCGGGGTGGATGGGTAACCGCACCTACTCCGCTGCTCAATCGACTCGAGTTACATTCTCAGGCCGAGCTGTTACATAGCTGCACTCTTGCACAGGTACTGTTGAGATATATCTATTTTTATTTTATTTATTTATGACTAGCAGCGCCCCGCGGTGCTACCCGCATTAATCCGGGATAAAAACTAGCCTATACCTAGTCAGGTCATAAGTATTGTCACACAGTAAAAACTTTTCTTTTAGAATGCTGGCCACAAAAAAGTTTATTGAATTCGAATTTATAATTGTTCATGAAAATAAAAATGTATACTTTTTAGAATTTTACTCATTTTTAAATATGGAGTGGACGCTTAAAGAAGACCGTGTTGCAGTTATTGCATTGCATCGTTGCGGTTACGCGCCAATTTAAATTTTGGACAAACTGAAAAATTTGAATATATCCAAAAGATTCGTTTATCGTACCATCAAACGATACAACGAAGACTCTAGTGTAGATGACAGGTCAAGAAGTGGTCGGCCTCGGTCTGTTAGGACTCCAGCAGTGATAAAAGCTGTGAAGGCGCGAATTCAAAGAAATCCCAAACGTAAGCAGAAACTGTTGGCCCCTCAGATGGGGTTAAGCAGAACCACGGTGAAAAGGGTGTTAAATGAAGACTTAGGGCTTCGGGCATATCGAAGAAAAACAGGACATCGTTTGAATGCTCGTCTAATGGACCTGAGACTGAAGAGATGCTGCGCTTTGTTGAAGCGGTACGCGGTAAAAAAATATCGGGAAATTCTTTTTTCGGATGAAAAAAATTTTACCGTAGAAGAGAGCTACAACACACAAAATGATAAGGTGTACGCACACAGTAGTGAAGAAGCGAGCAAACGTATTCCGCGTGTCCAACGAGGTCATTTTCCATCCTCGCTCATGGTATGGTTGGGAGTTTCTTATTGGGGCTTAACAGAGGTACATTTTTGTGATAAAGGTGTAAAAACGAATGCAGTTGTGTATCAAAATACAGTCCTGACGAACCTTGTGGAACCTGTTTCTCATATCATGTTCAATAACAAGCACTGGGTATTCCAACAAGATTCGGCGCCAGCTCATAGAGCGAAGAGCACACAAGGCTGGCTGGCGGCGCGTGAAATCGACTTCATCCGGCACGAAGACTGGCCCTCCTCCAGTCCAGATTTGAATCCGTTAGATTACAAGATATGGCAACACTTGGAGGAAAAGGCGTGCTCAAAGCCTCATCCCAATTAGGAGTCACTCAAGAAATCCTTGATTAAGGCAGCCGCCGATATTGACATGGACCTCGTTCGTGCAGCGAATGACGACTGGCCGCGCAGATTGAAGGCCTGTATTCAAAATCACGGAGGTCATTTTGAATAAACTTTATTGTCATAAGAATCTATGTTTTGTTGAGTTCATTTTGGTATATAAATGGTTACATAAAGAATAAAGTTGTTTCAATTATTTTATATTAAACATGTGACAGAATTTATGACCTGACTAGGTATATGACCCAAATTTAATCAGCTGTTGAGTGTACTTACGCACAAACATTTGAACCTGGTGTCTGATTATTATAATTCATTAACAAATATATTTAAAAAATACCAGACTTCAAGTTTACTGTCACCAAAAACTTAATAGTTTATTTTCATTTTTGTGACTTCAAAATTCAGGATTGGGAGCAAATAATCTACTAAATTATTTTAACTTAAAATCCATTTAGTATCCTTATTGAAATCCGTAATATTTGTTGTTGATGCCAGTCGCAACAGTCCTTCTTTTGAAGTCGTTTAGTAAAAGAGACTCTAACTATGTACTACAATAATCAGAATGGTTACAATTTAATTAGCCTCGCGGCTTCCTCCAGTTTATTCCCACTTTAATCTAGAATAATAGTAGCCTACGAGTGTCCTATCTCGTAATACAATCTATGTTATTTCCATATTAAATTTTTAACTTATCTGTCCGCCATTTCAGTGTGAACTTTGAAATTAATAAAAATATAGGTAAGTTTCCAGTAGGTATATACATAAATAGGTAACACATATAGGTAAAAGGTATAAAGAAGGTTATTTTGACTCTAGAGTGCTTTAGTCAAAACACATTGTTGTGGTTGATATATAAATTAAGTAAATGTCTATAATACATTCAAATTACATGCAAGTGACGTCAATCGACTTTTGTTTCTCTGAACATTTTTGTATTTGTAAATTCATATACCTAGTGTCACATTTACATTATACCAATCTTATAAATATTTATCGTACTTACACCTAAAAAATCATACCGTGGTATTGTATAATTACTCATTATCTGAAATATATTAATGAATTTATAATCAACGTATTTAGGTACCTAAACCAATATTGATAAAAGTAAATGGATTTTATTTCTAAACTAGTTAGTGCTCACGGCTTCGATCGCTTTAAGAAGTAAAACTTACATCCCCTATTCCATCCCTTTAAAAGTGGCATTTCCAAAACCCTTTTTACCGGATGGCTACGTCATAACATCTACCTGCATGCCAAATTTAGCCCTATTCAACAATTTATATATTTTTTGTCTGTTTATCTGTGTCTCTGTATATCTGTTTATTTAAATGCTCATCACGCAGAAACGGATCTTCATGATTTTTGGTATGAAGGTAGAATGTGGTCCCAAAAGTGTCATAGGCTACTTTTTATCCGGAAATAACCCGAGTGAAGTGCTGCAGGTGTCTACTAGTTACTTAATAAAAATACCTCTTATTTCCTAAGGCAATAATCCTGCACCTAATCTCGGACCGCGCCTACCTGCACCAGCACCTCACGTCCGCGCGCGCCCTCTACCGGCAGCGGCGCGACCAACTCTACCAGTCTCTGGGGCCAGTGAGAGAGCTCACCTACTGCCCCCAGCCTGGCGCCGGCCTGTTTCTGTGGATGAAGGTGCATGGAGTACATGATGTTTATAATATGGTAAGTAATATCTTGGTCCTCTTCGGGTAGCATTTTCTCATTTTTGAGAATAGCGCCCTCTACCGGCAGCGGCGCAACCAAATCTACTAGTGTTTTGGCCCAGTGAGAGGGCTTTCGCTTGCCTACAGCCTTTTCCCTGGGTGTTTGTTTGTATTTATAATATAGTAGTAATAACTACTTTGACATTTACTACTGCCTATTTCGTATGTAGTACCTACTACACCAAATTATTGTAAATGATATTATGTGACTCCCTCAAAGTAGCACCCTCTATTACACGTGTTCCATTTGCATGCGGCGCGCCACTTTTCTTTTGATATTTTTACTAAGGCGAATGTTATTAGACCTTTTTTTAGTTAAACACCCAATACTTTGATTGAAGACTTATAAAATAATTCTCTTTAAATATGTATATTAAGGTATAGACGGGTAAATACAATAAAACTTAAGATTTTTAAATTTCATATTTTCTTTCCAGGTGTTCCAAACAGCATTCCAGCGAGGTCTCATGTTGATCCCCGGACAGGCATTCACATACGATACGAAGGCTCCTTCGCAATATTTACGACTAACATTCAGTAAAATCCGCGTCGAAGACATGGAGACCGCTATACGCCATCTAGCGGAAATCATCAAAGACGAACAGAGAAGCGCTAAGGAAAACCGAGCGAAGGTCCAAGCGTAGTTCCGCTAACTAAATATAGATAACGCTTTAGTGATAATTTAGAATTTATTTTAGGTGAACATAGATTATATAGATATATTTATTTTTTAAATATACTGCAAATACAGCTATAAAATATTTTCTCTCTGTAATAGTCTAGTTTTAAAATTACTTTATTGAAGTTAGTTTTAAATATATGATGTAGTAATGTTAGCTTACTTATTTATTTTCACAATGTTTCACGTGTTTAATTTCAATAATTAATGAGCGTATATAGATCTGCTATCGCAGTGTCTATAAATATACTGTATATTATGTTATCTGCTGCTAATTAAAGATAATTTATCATCATATTTTCATGCGTATTAGCGAGTTAATTATTTCAGCCTAAATTTTATTAATGTAGTTTGCCTGAGTGTTACAGATGGCGCTAAAAATAAATTGATTTACGCTACGTTTAGTACAACAATATTAATTATTTTTATTAATTTAGATTCGAAACCATTCAAATAGTTGCTATTAATCATACAAATTTAATAATCGCAAAGACAATAATGATGAAGACGAACAATGTAAGGATATTATGATAATAAGGTTTAGTTCTGCTACTCGCCAATAGATGTCTGATAGCGTTATTTCTTTACAAAAGTTTCCCGTTTGTAGATGGATGTAATATTATGTATGCTTATGCTAAGCAGTAAGAAGTGTAAACACACTAATGTGTAACATTATACATAGATCAAAGTTATGGCCAAGGAAGGAAAGAAAAAAAGATACATTACAGGTTGATGAGTATTTATTTTGAAAAAAATACTAGGTATGTTAGATATTGTGTGTATGTGATAGATTACTAGATTTTTGAAGGTTTTGAGATGGTTAACTTTAAGTTACCGCATGATGATAGTTATTTTATTATTTATAACAACGCAATCATTAACTAAAAGTGTGGCCTCGAGACGGGTTTAAGAGCATTATGATACTTATGCGTTGAAAAGTTATCCTCTAATTGCAATATTTTTCTAGTTTAAAAATCTAATAAGATTCTACTGTTGTGTTGTATTACAAAGAACTACATTCTTGGTAATAAAAAACGTTTTTCTGTATCATTGTAATATAGCGAAAGTTGGTTAATTAGTTGAGGATTCGCTTTTATGCTACTATGCTAAGTTTAAGACACTACTTAACTTATTGTTTTTTAACATACGGTTGATAGACACATAAGAGTAACCGCTGTAAAATAATTACAGCGTGTAAATAAAGCGAGTGTGGCAGGGCGGCTTAAGGTTTCATCCTGACGCACCCTGGTTTGAATCCGACCACACACAAAAGATTTTTTTCCAATCATATTGTGTAGATTTGCATTCGCTTAGTGGCGCTTAATGGCATGCTCAAGAGAAATTCCCTGATGAGTAAATACTGCAGGAGAGTCACAACCCTCAGTAGAGAGGAATACGACGCGAGGAGTCGAGTAGGTATACATACATTTTGTGTATCAAATCGTTTATATCAAAAATATAGAGTAGATTACAAAACAGAACAGAGAGTTCCTTATAACTTTTCTCCTGAAGTCTCTGTCTCCGCCTGCTCTACCCATTCTTCCTCATTATTAGCGCAAAGAGTTGTTTTATTCCAGCGACAGCGAGTTAGCTCACAATTTCCCATTTATCTCGTCTCATCATCTATTTTCACACAAAAATACACCCTAAGCTTACCTATTAAGAATCATTTTAACTAATCACTGGACTGTTTTCCAACTACCCTCATTCTTCGATCAATTCTGCTTCCTAAGCTTAATGTAACAAGGTTGCTATTTCTCTAGCAGTTGCTGTGTAGATTGAAAGCCTCTTTAAGCAACCGATTGCCCTGAATTAAGGAAATAAGCACTTTTAATTGGTAGATGATTATTCGAGAACGATTCGCGTTTCGTTCTGTTTTCGTTTCAGGAAAGTGCTCGCATTTGGCCGAATGAGTTTCTTGATGAACAAAATACAATTTAGTTTTTATTTCGAATAACTTATCTAAGTTAGATTCTTATTTTGGTATTATAATATGCGTCAACCAATGATTAGTTAGATTAGTCGCCTAATTTTAAGATTAAGATAATGATTGCATTTTCCTTAGACTTTACTTTACTTAAAGCTGGAGACCGTACTATATGGCACATTGGAGATGAGGCCTATACTCAGCAGTGGGTGAACACGGGCTGACATAATGATGATGATGATAGAATAGAATATCACTTTAATGTACACCAAAATACAGAAATTACACAATAGAAAATAGACATAAAAATAAGTGATGCACATTGGGCGGCCTTATCACCTAAGGCGATTTCTTCCAGGTGATGATGATCAGTCTTTATATTTGTATGAGGACTCACGCTTGGCTTACTCAAAACTCCACTGTGTATTCGTTTGTAAAAAAATGTCTAAAGAAACTTCAAGAAACTCTCAAAGATTTACGCCGCAGTTTTACAAACACCTTTCCAATATACCCTGCGGTTTAATCATCAAAAATCCTTTGTAAATATGCGTTTGTATCTCTTCATCGGTTTCAAATACTCGGAACGTGTAATATATCTGATTCTGTTGCGTAACACTTCAAAATAAAGAAATACCAAGATATAACAAAATCAGCAAATGAAGTTATGGACTCTATAGTAAGCACAATAAAGACCAAATTGAAATAGCATAAGGTTTAAGCAAAACTGTTGAATGTCTAAAAAGGTTTTGATTCTAAATCCGTGAAGAACTTCATTTGTGCAATTCCGCTCAAGACTACAAACTTATATTTGCGGTGTCAAATTATTTTCTACTTGATGTTTATAAGATAAGTTTTGATCTTTAAATGTTTTGTAAGTTTGTGAGCCGAATTACTTTGTCAAGAGGTTCTTTGTTAAAAGGTGTTAAAGTTTGCGACAAAACATTTTTTCTGTTTTTGAGTAGTTTTTAAGAATAGGCTCTTCGGTTTCTAATAGATTCGTAAGTATGAGCATGTTCTGGGTTGGGTATTAAATTGTATTTTATAAGTTCAGTTTCCTTTTTTTTAAAAATATGGTAGTAATAATGATATCATCTATTTGCGACAGGTATGAATAATCAAACCAACTTGCAGTCATTTGCAGAAGTTACATAATATGATCAAATGTAGAGTGATGTTTAATATCATATTGGCAGGTGAAATTATTCAAACTGATAATTATACAAAACACAGTTTCAAATAACTGCTTTCCCGTTTAGAATAAAAATACTGTTTTATTAAACTATTTAGTGTGAAATTAATGTTTCATGTTTGTAATACAAGCCAATATTTACCTGCCAATAAAGTTTAACATAAATACCTAATAGGTCTTTACCAATGAAATTGCCGATTTGTATGACGAAATTGAGAAAAATGATATATCCATACAAACATTTTTAATGTTTGTATGGAAATGTCTAAACAGATTTAGATGCAATTGATAACTATAGTTAGATGGAAAAAAAGCTATGCACTGCGTATATCAATTTTTCAAAAACAGAGTATATGATAAAAATATACCTAGTTAAAGTAGTGAAACCGACGACACATTGAAAGAGGTGTTTTCAATGACTTCCCTATAAGTAATATGCACTAGTAATACATTTTTTTATCTAAAAGGTACATAATTCAACAATTGATACAATAAAAATTGTATTTGGAAAATATTTAGCAGTACGTAAAAGTTACAAACAGATAAAAATGTAAGAAAAAAACGGCAATTTCATAGGTAAAGACCTATTATTAAATAAATAAGTGATAATACTTGACTGATGGAGCATTCAACGAAGCTAATTAGCAGGTGCTATTTAGCGTTTGGTAAAATCGCAGTAGCAACAACGGGTAATGGCGAGGAACTGAGCGCAGACGACGGGAAATGGAAAACATAACACGATTAACGATACTCATTCATTGTATAAGGTGGGGTCTGAGGTGTGAGATACACGCGTAATGTCTATTCTATACGGCAGTCGTTATGCCATGTCAGAGGCCCTTAGGGCGGCTTGATAAACTCTCGATACCAGACTTAGCCACTCGCATTCGATGAGAATAAGAAGAATAATATCTATTCGTAGTTTTAACTAGTTCGGTTGCTGGATTTCCATAATCTGTTTGTCTTATTTTGTCGCCATAAGGGCCTCTAACAAGGCTTAACGACTGCCGTAAAAAAACTGTTTGTAAAAACCGTCAAAACGAGAACTTCCACATAGCATTGTAAATTTGTAAAAATATAGTAAAATGAAAAAAAAAATATTCAATGAGTACACATACTAAAGCAAAAAGCTTGTGTGAACCGCTGAGACCTCTTTAAACCAACCTAAAGGTAACTTTTGAGGCACTTGGCAGAGTTTACACTCGTATGACAGCGTTTCATATGTTAGATTTTTTAGTAAAGCGCAATTTGTTTTTTTTAACATTTAGATTTACTCGTAAATTACACCTTTCCTATGACTTGTACCGCCATCTAATTGCATAAGAGTGAATGCATTTTCTTTACTATTTCCCTGCAATTGGCACTCTTCCTCCGTTTATGAAATTGAAATGAGCTGAGATTCCAGAAATAGGAATGTTTGTACATTTTGTTATATAAAAAAGGCAGCGATTGTGGCTAGACGTTTAGAATCCGGCCTTGCACCAATGACTTGTTTTTCAAGTTACGTGTGGATTTGCACTCGCTTAAAGACGAAGGAAAACGTCGTGGGAAAACCGACATGTTTGTAGATCACAATATCCGAGAAGTTCTGTCGTCCGTGGAAGGACCTGGGGCGCCCACCACGATTTTTCTGCTCGAAGTAACTCTTCTAACGAACTAATTTTGCGGTGGAGTGACGACCTTCAGTCCCGAAAAGATACGGTCAACAGAGAGACATAGGATATGTGCATTTTAAAATAGCTCTCAAGGCGTATTGTAAATTGGAAAGAGAAGATTATCGAGCTCAGATTTTTTAAATACATACACATTATTTTATTTCCTCTCTAATTGTCAGCGGAGACCTCAAACTATCCTCTAAAGGTGTGAATACATGTTTAATCCCAACATTAGGGCGCGTTCACACCGGGGCGCCGCACGCTGCAATTACACACTCACATTGTGCACGGGGCTTTATGTACAGCAGGATGTATGTTTTTTAGTATACCTACTACCAAACAAAAATACTACGTATACCTAATCATCATCATCAGCTTAATGATGCATTTAAGAGCAATAAAACGGCTTTTTGTTAAATATTTGGCAAAGACTCGGACGAGAATCGAAAAATGAAAATGTCAGATTGTTGATGATGATGTGAATATGTGTAGACAAAAAAATGTATCATTATTTGGCTGAATATTCTAAATAAGATTGAAGTTTAAGACTTTGTTGATGATTCAAATCGTGCAAATTGCGCTTAATCAAATAATTAGTAAACAAATACATGAAAAGGCACTAATTTTCTAACCAGGGCATTGTTATTTAAAAGTCATGAAAGTATTAATATTAAAAATTAATAAACAAAATAAATACAGCATCCTATAAGTACAAATACATTAGCAACATATTCCCGAACTCAGAACACCGTGTATAATATAATGCTCTCCTAATATAAACGTGTTATAAATAGCTTATATTCCTTATTATTTTGTTCCGAAGCGTTATAATGCTTATTATATTTGTTAGTTATATTATAATCCATGTTTTGTCCCGGAGTTTATCGGTTTTGGTGTCGGAGTTAAATAAAAGTATAACGGCAGGTGGTAGGATTAATGTAAAAATGAAATCTGTCTTCATTGGAACTCCATAATTTAAAAAACCGATCACACTAACATAAATAAAATCTCAGAATTACCAGTTAAAATGTTATTTTCTTACTTATGTTTATGTGTTTTTAAAATGGAATAGCTACAATTGGCAATTTTTTTTTAACCACTGATGAAAAAGTAAGAAAATTATATTAAATTATTTGCACGTTAAGTTTTAGACAAGATAATCTAAACCAAAACCAACATTAAGTATAGATCTATATATCCAAAAATCTGTCGAACTCATAAATTTCTATTTTCATTTTAGTAGTTATAGGTATAACACCACGTATTTGTAGAATGTACAGCCCAAATAGATTGTTTTAAAGAATCGTTTAACAGAAATAATCATATTTTCAAGTAATTTTCTTTTCAGTAACTTTGTTAAACGGTGATTTCATCTTTCAAGACATCATTAAAAGTTTCTAGTCTATTCAAGAAAATATTGGATTAAATTTAATGTAAATGAGTATTTTCACTTACTTAAGAGCACATTTAAACTAATAAATTACGAGATATTAAAATGATTATGACTCTAGATTAAAGTATAAAAAGAAACAGCTCGATAATGTAATATTTAAATCTGAACGCTTCTGATAGGTAGATAATATATTTTTCGGGAACTCAACCTCGAAGAAAAAACTAACAGCTAAAATGTTGATATCCACACGTATGTATATTTTGAATCCGTTAAATAAGATATCTCTCGATTTATCAGTATTTCTTATAATTGCGCAAAAGTAATTATTAGTAATTTTGTATAAAAATGGTGGTGATGGTAACAGTTTTCAAGTGACTCTAAGGCTCTCTGAAATATGCAATAAATATTTTGACTTTTACTTTGAAATGGCTAAACTACTATCGCATGAAATCATCCAGATTAAAAAAAACATACTACTAAATGGAGAACCTCCTTTTCAGAAGTCTGTTGTAACATTCAGTAGCAATTCAATTAAGCTAATACCTATCTGAATATAGGTGCTTACCTGATCTACCGTTATACACGAAAGTGGCACCGTAACGGCGCGGTAACGAATTTGCCGTTATAACGGCGAAAATGATCTCTTGATACAGCCCCCAGAAACACTTTAATGTTTTAAGATTTAGGGATGGGACTCGTTTGTTTTCTTTTTTATTACAATTAAGAGAAATATAGGTAATTGTGATAAAATACTTAGTTTGATATGTTAGCTAGTATTTAAGGATAAAGTTTTTTTCATATTTACGAAAAAACGAGTTATTTTAGCTATTTTTTTTATATCGTCTTTGATCGAGCCAGCCAGCAAGCTATATTTTATTAGCATTATTCATAATGTTAATTAAATCCTTACGTTTTATTAAAAACTTTATTTTCTTTAAGCAGTCTGTGTTTGGCCTCGATTTACAATGAGTGTAGGTAATTTACTATGGAAAATCTTTTAGTAAGATAAGAACCAGTTTGCTCCTCTTTAGACATCATCAGATTTTCTTTGAATTCTATGGATTAATGTAGTGTTGAACAAAATAATTGCATAATAAGTGCAAATATTGTGCAATGTTCTCGTCACTAGAGGGCGGGGCAAGCGCGCGAAATTGGAGGAAAACTTTCGTAAGGGGAAATGAAATGGGATTGATAAAAATTGGAACCAAGCCGCTTGGACAGGGCTGGAGTCAGGCGGGGGCTTGGGAATACTGGCGTAGGAACAAGGATATTTCACGATAAGTTATTTTTATAGCTGGTCATTAAGCATTGTGTTAACATATTTCTTCTATATTTGTAAAAAAAGAACCGACAGAAGAACACAACGGGCATAATATCTAACAATAAAATGTTAAATTATTAATCCCACCAAAAACATTCTGTAAAAAATTTGCCAAGTCTCGATAGAGCTGCTTGTTTATCTCTAAAAAGTAATGAAATCTCTAGAATTAGTTAAGCCAAGTCTAAGGTTCCTTACTGCGATTTATTTATTATTATAGTTATAAAACACTTGAAATCCAGAATTTCAAGTTTCTTACTGTCTTTGTTAGTTTTAGTAATTTTCAGATTCTTACTGTCTTTGTTAGTTACGCATTTTACCATAAATCGGTCTTGGGCCATCACAAACGAGAATTTTGTCGAAGATTCGCAATAAGTTAAGTGCTTGGAACTTATATTAGTATGTTAGGTTAACCATATTTTCACCATTTCATAAAATACTGTCAACTAAAAGCTACGTTATTTCAATAAGTTTCAATGTACCGCTAAATACAGTCACACAGTCTCACCTTTCCCCCGAAGCATCCTAGGTCCGTCCCAGCATTTTCCGAGGGCACGAAATTCACTTAGCTTCGTTTGTCGAAGCTTTTCGCCTCTTGAAACTTTTCAATAGCCGGGAATCGAATTCGCCACCCCTTCCACCCTGGCGGGGGCACCCCGGACACGCGGGGAACCCCCCGGACACCTCGCGAGGGCGTGTGTGTACACCTTTATTGTGTTTTGTAGAAGGTTAGTGGGTTTAGTCTGGATGGAACTGGATTTTTCTGGATTTTTCGATAGTTTGCCTGCATTTTGCGTTGGTGTTGAAAGTTAGGGTACAAAATACGTTCAAGAGAATGGGACCGTATTCAAAAGTTATTTTTAGTGTGATACAAAGCTACAATTAACTTTTATGTTAGCTGCTGTAGTATCTCTATATTGTTTCTTATACTTTGTATTTTTAAGAGCTTCCCTTTTGTTGATGGAGCTGTCGCCCCCAGTTTTAATATACTTATATTTGTGGAATATAATAATTCCATCCCTTTTTCTGTATCACAAATATTAAACTATCCAAATTCTACTAACACTCCAGACACTTGAATGGCCGCAAACTTACCACAAAGAATAAATACTACAATGTGTTCATTGGAGACTTAATCCCGGTAAGTAGTGGTCATTTCGCACTCCTTTGTCCGGGTGTTATTTGAGATTGTTGAAATTTAACACTCCAGCCGCGTCGAAGGAAAAAGTGGCCATAGACATTTTTTTCAACAGTTTCATATGTGTAGTCACTAACCATAAAATGTAGTAATAGGAAGGTACTTGTGCTAATCACCGCGTGATATGGTATATCTGTAATGTCTATTGTACGATGCGTCAATTTTACTGTTCTTAGTATGAAAATAATTATAATAGCAGAACCAATTATCAAAAATATAATAATAAAATAAAAAACATTCAGACGAATAGAACATTTTTCAAGTCAGTTATAAATATTAAACAATTGAAATATACGCAATTACATACACATAAGATAAAAGTATGTTATATTTTCCTGAAATACGTACTTATACCTAGTATTTTACAAATTACAACCATACATTTATTTTTGCCAAACTGATGAAAATATACAATTACCCAATACAATAAGTTTTTTTCTTTTTATACGGACTTCACTGTAGTATAGCACAGCGGTCAATAACTCAATGGTTCGCGGACAAAACTTCTTCGAAATTTTTCGGCACATTAGGGGTATTAATTTTTTGTTGGCTTTAAAAGGATTTCAAGTAGCTTATTCAGTTTTTAACAAAAGACCTTGTTTAGAGGTGTTCGCGGTAAGATTTTATTTTGTTGTTGGTTTCGTGGTTAGCTATGTAGGTATTTGGAGTGTTAATTCAAAGCAGATTATGCTCTTCAGTGTGTTTGTATGTCATTCAGAGTAGATTTTTTGAGTTCAATGAACGTTCGTAGAAATGCTTTTTTGTATTCATACGTGATAATTTTTTTTTGAACATATTTTTTCCTTGGAGACTTTAACATTCTCGAAATTAGTTATTTTTATCAGTTTTCGTAAGTAATTCAAAATACCTATGTTATAGTTTACAACAGTTATTCATATGTACTTATTTATTCTTTACCTTCAAAGGCGATAAATTTACAATTTTCCATTGCTTAAAAACCCACAATTTTTATACAAACGAACAAAAAATAACATAAAACTTACAAAATTGTGGTCTCTAATTATTACTCGTGCATCCGTTTTGTGACAGAAATTCGACACATCTAAATATCAAATCCTCGATTCCAAACACAGATAATATTTCACAAAGATTTCCGAAACACTA
This sequence comes from Macaria notata, assembly GCA_927399415.1. Classification (NCBI taxonomy): domain Eukaryota; kingdom Metazoa; phylum Arthropoda; class Insecta; order Lepidoptera; family Geometridae; genus Macaria; species Macaria notata. Next base: position 1,698,807 of record OV656742.1, read on the forward strand.
TTGTGCAACTAAATTCTTTGAGACTGCCGAAACTTTACAAAAGAAATAATAGTAAGTAATATTATACTTGAGTTTGAAAAAAAACGTAAGAATAAGTAGTTGGATACTGTTTTGAATGTTACATGAAACTAGGTTATTAGCCGTGTTTATTACGTTGTGGTTTATGAGATTGTTGTTCCCAAGTTTTTTATACAAAGTAGGCGATTCTAGAGAGAAGAGAGGAGGCCTATACTCAGCAGTGGGTGAACACAAGCTGATATGATGATGGTGGATTATATACTTACATATATAAATATATTTAGCAGCACTCAAAATAAATGTCATTTTTATAATTTGTCTCTTCGGGCATATACGCTTTTTGATTTAATACAATTCTATCTAAAAACGAAGAGCAAAGAAAATAATAAAGCTCAACACAAAACACCTAATTTGCGTCAAAATTGGAACCCGTCTGCAAATAATGCAAAACGAAATATCGTTTAAAATAATTTGTTTTTGTAACCGTCCCCTCAAAGCACAAATTTGTCTCAATTAAAAATAGAAAAATACAGTTTTATTCCCCACTAGACCATATTGGGTGAACGCCTCAAACAAATGTTACAGTTCGCATATTTTTACCAACTTACTTTGAGCAAAGGCTATTGAAAAATAACCTCTAAATACCTCAATATAAGAGTCATCTTGATAGTAAATGTATGTATGTAAAAGAGTCAATGGTTATTTTTTACACTTTCATTGTGTTACAGTATTTAGTTCGCTAACGAGGCTACGGGGAGCCTGTGCGAGTGAGACAGTACTAGCGCGATTGATAGATGTGTGATATGATTTTGTTTTGGTGCATTTTGGTTTTGCATGACGGGTATTGTTGAAGTTTTGTCCGTATTTTTTACAGTAAAACCGCACTGTGTGCTTTTTATTTTTGTTCCTAAATAGACATACGACTGAATTGAACCTAAGGTATCGATTGATCAAAAAAATACGGATATAAAAAGTATACTTAATAATTGTCGGTAGGTACACAATAAACAAAAGAGTCACAAACGGAGGTTTTATCTCTAAACGCGATCTCTTTCAGGTAACCTTTAGATGGAGATAAATAAGTTAAAACTACTTATTCATAATTAATTCTATTCTAAGCTAAATATTTCCAACTAACCTACTTACACCATTTTTTTCATTCTACACATACGAAAATGCTTCGCATCTGCTCCTAAAGTACACCATGTAACCGTATTTTGCACAATAATCGATTATTCCGAGCAATTTCTCGCGAACATCGAGTCTTTATCGATTCGATCTAATCGTTTGTTGATAGCATCTCTACCTCCCTTTGTGCGGCTTCTAATCATATAATATAGGACCATAGACAGAATAATCCATAGATATCAACATTATATCTTATTAGGGTTAATTCTCTATTATATAAGCTTATCACAGATATAATTCATGACATAGCCTATTAACATACTCCGTCTTATTACAAAACGCGGTTTATGTCTAATTAAAAGTCTAAATATTGTAAATAAAGAAAATACTTACTCTCTCAAAAAAAAAAGTCTAAATTATTACATAATTAAAAAAAAGTTACAATTGTTTTAAGATTTTAAAAATGATGTCATTTAATAGAAAAATAAAATTGTGTATGCGATGCGGCACACTTAAAATTGGCAATCTTTCCTTCTGATCTTTGTGCTTTTAAGAGAAGTTTAACGGGTATGTTGTCTTTGTGTAACCTGGAGATAAGTTTATGTATATTATTTCACATTTTTCAACAACAGTAGAACAGAAGAAAAATATACGTATCTACATTGTACGTAATTTATAACAACTTTGCAATTAAAAATTAGAGATAAAGAAATAACAAAATAATATAAGGTAAGTAAATCACTTTCAAAGTCTAAAAGCTTTTCTTTTCATAGCATTTTTTTAACTGTCTTCTATTTTAGCTACATTTTTCACTTAAATGAGCAAATTTGGTTAACTTGATAATAATGGTATCATTGTAAACGCCGTAGTAAAACTACGTACAAATAATAATATCCCCATAGATATAATCATTCCATTATAACTACTTATATCACAGTAAATTTAAAATGCAATCCACAGGCGGTCATAAAAGTCCTCTATTAAACTTGCAGACCTTATTATATTACTACACATATCTATATTCATATCACACTGTCCCGTGTGTTTGTGCAGGCAAAGCCGCGGGATATAGTTGGTCTTTGCCCGGGGATATGTATCAGTAACTATATTAAATTCTACCAACAGGAATTGAACCCTGGAGCGGGGATGATGAGTGAGTGGTTGGAAGGGTTCTGTAGGAGTTTAATTTTTATTGTTTTTTTTTTTATATTTAGAATGAGCATTAACTGTCTTTTTGCGTGTTTGTTTGATTATCTTTATAATAAGTGAACCACAAAATAAGAAAGTTTCCCTCCATAGTCATGTCAGGGTAGTTACTCCTGTTTGGAATCAGTACGTTAGTAGAGGTTGTTGTACGTCTTGTGCAGATGCTTCGTAGTGATTGGCCCTTCATTGTAATTGCGGAAAAATATGATTAAGTTTCTGAAGCTCCAGTAAAAATATCATTAATATATGAGATAAATGACCAAGGTATTAGGTTATAAGTTGACCAAATTATAATCGTAGTTTCGTATAGTAGTGATAACTTTTGGCCGTAAGGATTGCATCAGGAAATATTGCGTTTGTATTTATTACAAAGATCTTACCAAGGTTTCCTCTAACTCACTCTACATCCCCAGCCCCACTAGCTGTGTCCCGCGGCGGCGTCCCACGGAGCCCTAATTACAAGCTACGTAACAACTAACTACAGCACAAATTGACGCGATTTTGCCTGTTATTGTATACCAACGGATTTAGGTTTTTATACGATTTAGGGACAAATCATCATCATCATCTTCAGCCCTTGTCGACCCACTGCTGGGTATATAGGCCTACTTCACTAGGTAGGTAAGTGCCATTGGTGTCGGTCTTGTTTCTTTCTTGTCCATCGAGGCCGATGGGTCGGATGTCGTCGATCCATCTGGTGGTCTGCCGAAGACAAATAAACGGATTTTATTTTTTCTATTGAGCGAGTGTGAAACCCGAGAATCACTTATTTAACATTTCATTTGGTTACTCTCATTCTTTAACCTTCGAGATACAAGTTCTCAAGAAATGCACTAGGTATAAATGTAAGTGAATAATATATTTCACGGAATGTAATGAAACACTTGACAATACTTGTCTACACCATAATCTATTCTAATACTTAAATTTAGTCATCATCATCATCATCAGCCCACGGTCGTCCACTTCTGGATATAGGCCTCTCCCAAGGCACGCCACTCAGCCCGACTTTGTGCTTCTCGTCTCCACCTGTTCCTTGCTACCTTCATGATGTCCTCACTCCACCTAGTGGCAGGAAATTTAGTCATACGTTATTGTTACTGTGCCATTGAGTTTTGTTTAAATTAATATCTATACTAATATTATAAACCTGAAGAGTATGTTTGTTTGTTTGAACGCACTAATCTCTGGAACTACTGGTGCGAATTGAAAAATTATTTTTGTGTTGGATAGACCATTTATTGAGGAAGGCTTTCGGCTATATAACATCACGCTGCAACTAATATGAGCGAAAAAACAATGGAAAATGTAAAAAAAAAACGTGAAAATTATATCTTTGAGGGCTTCCGTTGCGTGTGCTGCGAAAACGGTTCAAGATATCAAAAAAATATGTAAGAAAGAATCGTTCCTCTTGAAATGATCTAACAAAATGTCTGCAATAGTATATGTCTATCTTTTAAAAACCGTTTTTATGGTAATAACTATTCCATGCGGACGAAGTCGCTGGCACAGCTAGTCTTATATGTCAAAGAACCCAAGACGTTTCGAAATCTTATTACATGAGCAATTTCCACTCTCTTACTTGCAGTAATGAATTGTGGTTAATCAATTTCAAGTATTTTCTAACAAATCTATACACCATAACCCTAACCAACACAAACTATAAACAGAATCTATAAACAAACAGTCTCTCAACACTAAACGGGCAAAAATTGCTCGACAAATCACCAGCGTTTTTTAATAATTGTTTTATGCTCTAACAAATGAGTCTGAAATTGGATCGGGCTCCAAGCGCTTACAAAAATGGATGCTTAACCTGATTAGAGGAAGCGGAACAGAGCTATACGAAGAAGAAAGAGGGAAAAACGAGTTGTAGCATGGATTATATTCCATAGATACTACAAAGCTATAAAATACAATCTATGCCATGAGTCGTTAGTCGATATTTAGTTGTAACCACTGCTTTTCGATAGTATGTATTAACTCTTCTTTTTTAAAAATAAAGATAACCAAGTAACAATAACTTTATTTAGCAAAAACTTAGGTTCTAATACAATTTGGTCACTACATTATTAGGATGTTTAATGAACCTGCATTGTAGAGGGAGTACTCTACTTTAGGTTTAGACATAGATTTAAATAGTTAAGTCATAATAAAATGTGTGACACAATAAGGCGCCGTTTTATTCCGATATTTGTTTGAGGTAATCAGCGATTCTCACTAAAGTTTTTGTTCTCTTTGATAGCATTTTGTTATTATTCAGTTAGGTGCGTAGTTCTGGTTATTACGATTCAATTTGACGCTCAATTTGAAAGGGATGGGCACAGAATATACAATATCTTACTTTGTTAACTGTGTATTACATTTATTGTTTGTTTATGACAAACAGGCTTTGCGCCCGCGGCTTTCCTTGCGTAGGTTTCGATTTGATGATGTATAAACTTGCATACAGTATTTTGTTTTTTTGGGGATATTCAGATTATAAGATTATTATAATATCAAACTATCCATATAAATAATTCAAACGGCGCAAAACAACACTTCTCTCAACATTAAGATGGCTAAAATTACCAAATCAGCACTACAGACCCATGGCACTTGTACATACATAGATTCAAAGTATACTTACAAGTACCATTCTTGTTTTACATTCAAGTTCGAAAGGTACTTAGGTAAAATAAGAAATTTCGTTTTAGCGAAAAAAGTCTTTACGAATGCTATAAATATACAAAATTGATAAATATAAAGTCGTTAACAGCCTATATCTTCACGAGATCACATTGATATAAATTCCCATTAAATGTAAACCAATTATGTTCGTCTCGTCGCTTCGTTTACGTTCAGTTTATGTTCGTAATGTCATTTACATTCTGTTAAAGTCACTGAATGATTGTCTCTTAATTGCTTTTTGATTAGTTACCTACTAAGACGTTTTTGATGGATCTTGATTTGTTTTGACGCGTTTGTTTGCAAAAGGTGAACTATAAAATTGCTGCTCAAATGTTTATGAATGTTACTCTTTCGTTACGATCTTCGCAAAGGGCATTAAAATACATGTTATTTCACACAGAGGATGAATTTTTAGGGTTCCGTACCTCAAAAGGAAAAAACGGAACCCTTATAGGATCACTTTGTTGTCCGTCTGTCCGTCCGTCCGTCCGTCTGTCAAGACCCTTTTTCTCAGGAACGCATAGAGGTATGAAGCTGAAATTTATATCAATTACTCAAGTCTACTGTCCCTTGAAGCTGTGAAAAAATCAAACTTCTAAGCCAACGCAATCAAAAGATACAGCCATTTATGCCGCAAATTTTCGACACTTGCAAGGGAATCAAAACCTACAGGGTGCTTCCCGTGAACTCAGAATCTTGAAATTTGGTACGAAGCAACGTCTTATAGCATAGATAAAGGAAAAATTACGAAAACCATAAATTTTTAGTTACATCACAAAATATTTTTTTTTTATAATCTTAAACTTACTACCCATTTCCTCATAAACTCTTTGTAAACCTTGCAGGTTTGTACGGAACCCTCGGTGCGCGACTCCGACTCGCACTTGGCCGGTTTTTTACATATTCTATACTATTGGACGCTCTCGGCTTTGCTCGCATTATTTCGGAATTAAATGTAGCCTATGTCACTCCTCAGATTGAGGTCCTGCCTCATTCTATCTACATCATCATGATAAGAAATTATGAAGATCTGTTCAGCCGTTCTTGCGTGACCCGCGTTTAAATCAACAGATAAACAGACAAAATTTCTAATAGCTGCTGAAACATGTTCTGCTATCGTTTTAAAGTATACCCAAGCATTTTTTTTATATCTTCTTTGTCCCTCTTCTGATAAAGGTAAGTACTCAATTTTCAATTATCTTTATTCAGGCATAAATTATTTACAATATATATACAAGCACCAGTGTTAATGTATCCTAGTGGTATATACTTAATAGTAGTTTACATAACACTTTGTTCAAGCACACAGGCCACTATAAAGCTTTTAATTTGTTGATTACTAATGATATGAAAACAGAGTAAAGGTAAGTACTACACACTATAATACAGATGAATTGCTATTTGTTTAGTTTTTCATACGAGCAACTCCACGAGGCATTCTTGTGTTATCTATAAATGTTTTAACTACTTGCGATCACTGAGTATAAAATCTGCTGACCTCATCGTTACCACGACACAAATCCGTAGGCCCAATTCCATTCCACACAAAAACTAAAGTAACTCATACCAAAATGCAAATAGAGATGCCCTCATCAATTTTCTTGTCAAATTACGCAACGAAATGACCATAATTGAAATAAAACAAAAAGCCAGTTTGCTCATAAATATATCGGTGGCAATTGTAAAGCACTCTAAAGCTAAATACCATTTGGGACTTTTTTCATTTGGGATAACCTAAAAATTAGCATCACTAATAAGGACGAATTAGGTGGTGACCAATTTTTGAAGATCCGTGGTAGAATGTAAAATTTTCTTCGCGCAGTGGTTGGCGTAATAATTTGTTTATTATTGTGAAAGTTTTTTTTTAATTTGATGTGATATTATTTACACAATGCATGCTGGTTTTCACTTTTAACAGCGTCTGTAAATGTACATAATGTAGGAACATTCAGATAATCACTATTCACCATCACTTAAATTAAAGTGTAAGTACCTTGTTTCTCTGACAGTTATTTTTAATAAATTAAGAAAAATATTGATTTTATTACAATTTATTTGATTTGATTTTTACTCATCTATACTATAAACCACGCTACTCGTTTGTTGCGTAACCAGAGTCCAACATAATCTGGTCGTCAATTCTTCATTTCTATTTTTGAGCAGGCAGGTATTAATTTGAGCGAGTGTTATTATGATCCATCTTGATGGATTGGATGACTCGACGGGAATTTGTTTTGGACATTTTGCTCCAAATGTTTGGTCCATTAGACGAGAGCATTATCGGCTGCGATCTTAGTAAGTGTTAGATTGGACGTAATTTGTCCAAGATTGGCGCCAATTATACTTACTTTTGTGGTTATGGAATTTATATTGGTACTTCATTCGATGTTTATTTGAATGGGTAAGGAAGATCATATTTGAATGTTAAAATAGTTCTAAAACCAAGCAGTAAATTACATAAATAAAGTAATAAGATATTGTTGCTTGGTTTAAAACTGATTTATTTTATTTAATTACAGAACACATTTAGGAGTTTTTAAAATAAAATTACTTACTAGTACGTAGTAAATTAGTTTAAACTTTTGCAGCCGGGTATACCCGTAAATCAGATTATACGTTAATTGTAGATCTCAACAGTCAATCACAGTATATCAACCAAGTCACATTATTAATTCCAAAAGTAATTTGAAAACTCTCAGCGCCAGAGTCTACTACTTTCATGCGTAGCTTAAATTATAAAAAAGCTTTATCACTATGAGCTTGCAACTTCATACGCACAAAATCGAAAGTTTTTATATCCGAGATCTATATCAAACTAACTATTTATAGGACATTTCAAGTATACTTAAGCCATTTTGCACAAAAAGCTCTAAGAGTCGGCACGAGCTTTCTTTTTTGCAAAAGTTGTGTTCAAATGCAAAGTCATGGTTATACGATAAACTTTAAAGCTATTGTATCACTTTAAAATTTTATTTAATAAATTGATCGTCATCTCTTGAAACACTACTTTTGATCAGTTTAGGCAATGTTATCCTAATTAATATAAGTATGTACCTACTGGAATTTTTGTTCTGATTATTACTTTTTATTATAATTCATATATAATACACACTAACACACACACACATATCGTCGTTATCATCGTGTGCTATCTTGAAAGTGATACTTGGAGCCCATTTAACACAAATTCTTGGTCTCGCTCCAACTACTTTTTGAAGAAAATAGCTCAGTTTCATCCACAAATATGTAACTAAATATGTAAAGCTCAAAGGTGATTGACTGATGTAGTGATCTATCAACGCACAGCCCAAACCACTGGACGGATCAGGCTGAAAATTGGCGTGCAGGTAGATGTTATGACGTAGTCATCCGCTAAGAAAGTATTGCCACTTTTAAATGGATTAAAATATATGAGATGCAAGTTTTACTTCTTAATGCGAGCGAAGAGTACTCTATAATTTAGAACTCTTTTTAGTTAAATGTCATTTTTAAAGAACCAATCAAAACTAGTATAACACAAGTTATTTGAGCGTCGTTTATCATGTTTGTGGCAAATGTAATAGGTACCAACACAAGCGAGCAATCAGCCGGTCATCTCGGACGGAATCTAGTTACGGAGCTCTCTTGGTCACTCGCCAGAGCAAGCAGGAGTAGAGACTTTAAGGTATGGTAAAAAATCAGAGTCGCAGATCTTAAAAGTTTATTATTCTTTTAGACGACGCGTTTTCGAAGCATTTGCTTTTGATGAAAAAGCTATCAAGGTTTCAAAAACGCGTCACCCAAGCTGACGTAATGTCAGTTTAGACTGTCATTTAAATACTCAATTAAAAAAGCTAATGTATATGTCTATGGGGTATTTTGTGGGCGGAATATATATGGACAACATATATACAATGTTGTAGCTTAGTTATCTTATTATTATATAATGTGTATACCTTGGTGCGAGTCTCTCAAGCGGCCTACTCTAGTAGTCCAGTCGCGCAGGTAATGACAAGACGCGAACAAGTAACTAACTGACCGCTGCAATAGCAGGCTGCAGCACCACTAACTACAAGCAAGGATGGGATAGTTAGTGGCTCCCGAGCGGGCTGCATATGTAGCAGGTACATTAGCAGCTAGATAATCTTCATTCAATGTTTTTGAATACATAAGTTTGCAAAAAAATAATTTCTGTATTTGAGCCCTTGGTACTAAACAACGCCAACTTAAATATCTTAACAAAATTAGGTATTGCACAACACCTTAATATATATGTACCTAGAGTACATATATACAATACACATGCTGACCACAATGGCACGTGGATGAAGCCCGCGCTTAATTGATAGAGCTCCGTCCATTAGATCAGACGCAGCGGGCGGCCACTACGGTACCCATAATAATAGTATTTTCAAGATAATTCTGAAAATATGTATATGTATCAATATCTAATCATGTGGCTTCCGCGGAAGGACCTGGACGCCCACCTGACGATGTATGTGCCCAAGAGAACTCCTCTAACGAATTATTTTGCGGGGGAGTCACAACCCTCAGTCGTGAGGAAATACGACTCAAGAGAGAGAGAGATAGAGATCTATTCACCAGAAAAGGCCTGAAATATTACCCACAGTAATCCAGGTTCGAATTAACAATAAGTACAAAACCAGTTGCAGAATTTTGGATAACGGCTGTGTGCAACTCTTGGAGAAAAATAAAAGAGTTTTCATCTAATACCCCTACGGTTTATTCTTCGAATTTGGTTTTTAACGATATAAAGACTATAATTTAAGACAAATGTAATTCTGATAATAAAAAATATATTTATTTGCTACATATATATAAAAAATAAACTCCATATAAAGTTGTACTTTATAACAAGCACACAATTAACACAAAACCTTCGGCTCATTAGCGACTATTGACATGATAGTAATAAATTATCGTGATCTGATATATGTATGTAATTTTTTTTAATATAATCCTTCCACCCAATCACCCATCTAACTCCTGGCCACCACACTCCACCTGTAGTTGTCACGCTTTGATCCCAGAATTATCCTTTATCTATTCACTAACAGCCCTATTTTATTAACTGCCGGTACACGTGATTGTTAACCTTAAATATTATACTGGAAATAGGTACAAGATTTTAGTAACAGTATAACAAATTTGATTAATTGAAGCAAAGCAAAGCGCTCGTAGCTCGTAGCGGCGGCAATCGCATATCTGCGCATATCATTACCAATGTTAAGCAAAGGTCGACGCGGTCAGAACTTGGATGGGTGACCGAAAAGTGGCATTCCATTTTGGGCGCTTCCGTGGGTCGGATGACATGTTAAATTGTAGGTCCCGCCTGTTTGTGTAATACGGCAGTCGTTAAGCCATGTCAGAGGCCCTTAGGGCGGCTTGATTAACTCTCGACACCAGAGTTGGCCAATCTCATTCGATAAGAAGAAGATAAATAAAAAAAATATATTGGGAGAGATCACTTTGAAAGCTACTCACTCTTTGAGCCGTATTTGTCATTAATGAGGATCGTGACTCCCCCGTAGAATTAGATTAATAGAAAAGTTCTCTTTTGTTAGTACATCGTGGTGGGCGTCCAGACCCTTCTACGCTTTCCAAAAACTATTATGATTATAAAACAAAGCTTTTGTAGTTGGAAAACAATCATCGTCTTTACATAATAAAAACAATTGAATGTCAGATACATCAAATATTATTTTTTTCATGTTGAATTGTAGCACTCTACGCCGTAGACATTTCGTAGCAAAGCTTCTACGTCGATTAGATACATTTTCGTTATTATCGTTTTTTAGAACATTAATGACAATTAGTTGCAACTTTATACTTAATTTTAAAAACTACATCAAAAGATTTGTGCGTAATATGACAAGGCTTTCGTGTCCATAATTTTTAATTCCACCATCCATTCGTATGATATCGTCAGAAAAGAATGAAGAAATATTTATTTAACACAGGTTTAAGTTGTAGACGTATAAAAAACCTTTAAACTAATATTTTACCTATAGTCTCAGCAGAAGATTTTTAAGCAAAAGGTAAGTTATCCATAGAATAAATAAAAATAGTAAATTTAGTTTTTATACACTCCATACTGTCTGAACACTTATAAGTTGTTAATCAACGTCCCTGATTAGTTGTTTAGCGATCAGACGGTAATGGGTTTTAAGGGTAATTAATTTCACAGTCGCTTTGTGATGTTGTAATAAAATCGAGAAAGCCTTCCCGGAATGCTAAGTTTGCTAACGGTGTTTTGAGCGTGGATGGAAAAGTAATGGAAGAGGTTTTTCAGTTTTTAGATAATGTACTATTTTAATAAAGATCAATTCTCATGCGCTTTCAAATGTATCTACTGTGAGACATTATTATCATTATTAAAGATATTTGTGTTTTGTATATTTCTCTTTTCTCATATGACTTTTAGTTTGGATTAAAAACTGTCATACTAAAATATACAGCCTGGGTTTAAATTTAGCGTATAAACCTACATCCAGGCGCCTATATGATATGCCTCTGTTTGCGGTCACCCATCCAAGGACTGATCATATAGACAGTTGCTTAAAATTTGTCGGCCGTCATTTATTATTTAGCCAGTCCATAATAGTTTGTTACTTGCTAATATTTCATTTTGATTATTTTAAACCTTGTACAATATCCGCCAGTTACTTTTGTATGTTTATAATTTTAAGTATCTGAAATACTTTAGATATTTTAATGGTTTTTACTTGACATTTTAAAAAGTAAATTGTGTTGCGTCATTCATTAATATCCCTGTTTCAGAAGGCCGATGACTGACGATTAGATTTTTAGACATAAATATTTAATTTTATCAAGTATAGGTACGGGTCCAGTGATGTTTGAACGAGTGTCACATACTAAAGTGATCTTCTGCTGTTAAATATCTGACTGTTGCCTTTAAAAAACAGGAAATCTGAATATTATGACTATAAGATAATGAGTTAATTTATTAAGTGCTAACCTGCACTATGGTTGTTTTAAATTAAACTTTTATTGGAAAATGAGCGAAAATAATCACGACCGGCAGGATTCGAACCTGCGTATTTCTGCTACCGTCAGAACACGGTACACGGTTTCTGACGGTAGCAGAAATACGCAGGTTCGAATCCTGCCGGTCGTGATTATTTTCGCTCATTTTCCAATAAAAGTTTAATTTATAAGATAATGGTTAATGAGACCTTATACAATCACCATACCGATAAAATTAAAAAAATAGGTCCCGGCCATTAATTATAGTACGGCAGTCGTTAACCCATGTCAGAGGACCTTAAGACGGTTTAACACTCTCGACATCCATGTTGGCTACTCTCGTACGAAGAAAAAAAAGATAACTATATTAATAAAAAATGATTCGTTGCTGATTTACGGCGAAAAAACTAAATAAACAAACCAAAAAAAAAACACTTTCCGCTGTACATTACATGATTCCAAATTAGCAAAGTACCTACTTATTGGTCTTCATATCAGATAATTAATGGCATACCTACATTTACAAGTCTCTTAAATATAGGTAATAATAATCATTACATATGTATCTAAAAATATTTAACATAAAGTACATAACTATTAGGTACATCACTAATCCCTGAAAATGCAGAACGTTGATGGAATAACGAGTTTGAATATAATAATGAAGGTTTAATCACGAGTCGATGGAGAATTAACGGAGTTTGCGTCGGGGATTGATTGGGATAATAGGGGGGGGGGGGGGGTCTAATACTGCGGACATATCGCAATTTGGGGGTAGGGGTGGGGTCATGTCGATATATTACTTAGACGTATAATTTCTATTTGATACCATAAAGGCCTCTTCCCTCTAACGCCAACACTCCCTGTCTTGCGCTATTCTTGCCCAGATGTTTTCTTCTAATTTTCTAATATCATCCAGGTACCGTTGCACAGGTCTTCCTACACTTCGCTTACCAAAAACGTTCAGTATTTAATATCGATTTATCTATAAATTATTATCTATCCTAGCTATATTAATAAAACATGGAGGAAAATATCAACTTATGTACTAAAGATATCGTAAGACTTTATTAAATTTAGTAATGTTTGACGTAAATGCTAGCCGGATGTTATACCAAAAAATATCGAATTTACCTAATGTTTATATTTCAAATGCCGATTTATTGATAGGTACGCAATAAATGTAGCGCTGAATAAAACTATAGGTACTTAACCGTTGAGAGCATATTCATTGTTTTTTTTCTTGCCAGACATTTTCAAATTTTTGAAGAAGAATTGCATTTGCTTTTTTATCTAAGTAGGCAATTAATGTCAGTACAAAAATATGGTCTTTTTAGTTCGATAATTAATCGATACGTCCCCTCCCTAGCCAGGTTGACAGCAGCCTCCATAATTGCTGAATGAGGCAGCATTAAAGCACCAATTAACCAACATTGATTGGTTTTACCCCCTCTCTACCCCTTCCCTTCGAGGGATGTCGGTAAAGGGCAAACGGAGAACAAACGAGGGTATAACGATAAATCTTTGTTGGTACATTTTTTTAATTAAGACTGGTTCGCAATTGACCATCATTTGCCTGATGGTAAGCAATAGCTTTGGCCTAAGATGTAACGTGCTACGTGGGGTAGGTTTGCGTTTGACTACAGCATGCAATCACAATCTGGGGAAACGGGAAAGATATAATAAAAGTGTTAAGAGCTCAAAAAAGGTCAATAAAGACTATGTTAGGACTAAAAAAGGGCACATCAGTGCGACAGCATTTTAAAAACTACAAGATAATGACCGTTATATCTCTCTATATATACTGTTGTTTACTAGAAATATACGAAGAAAAATCAAAGTTAATGAGAAAAGATGTTTATAATTTTCGTAAGCAAAAAGCATTAAAATTACCCTTAACTCGATTGGTTAAAGTACAGAAGCAAGGCATGTATGTGAAAACATGCATGTTTAATAAATTACCTCGTAGTATAATTGACTTGCCACTAAATCAATTCAAAGTAAAACAAAAGTTTTTTTTCAAAACTCATCCTTTCTACTCCTAAATGAATATATGAGATTGCCTCTAATAGAATCTTCATTTATAATGGCCACAGGTTGACATGGAGCATTTTATTGTTTAGTTTATTTATTAACATTTAATATTACTTTGTCTGATATTGTGTAAAATTGTTTAAGAACCTAATATTTGACATTGTTATTTGTAAGTGACATTATAAATTATTATGTAGTATTATTTCCTCTGACATTTTATAAAATTATTTAAGAATCCATATTTGACATTGTTTGTTTGTAAGTGACATTAATTTTTTTATGTAAACTGAATTTTCTTTGACATAGCTTTAAATTATTTTATTTTATCTAATCTACTTAAATAAATCTGACATTGTTTCTTTGTAAATGACATTATGTACACATTTTTATGTTATATCTTTAATTCTTTCGTTAATAATTAGTATTAAGTTATATAAATGATTACTGTATTATGTGACGTACCTATTGTAGCGCAATGTTATAAGGTCAATAAATATCTTTGAATCTTTGAATCTTTGAATCTTTGAATCGTTGAATCTTTGCATTAAGTACCTATTCCTACAGCCTAGAGTGTAACACGCTAACCTAGAAAGTTCATATTAATTGTAGATTTGAAGACCCTTGATTGTACATTTTAGAATACAGCCTTGGTTATACCTACAAATCAGGCATGGTCTACCTTTGGCTGCATTGTCGGTCGTGTCGGTGGCAGATTAGCATGATCATCATCATCATCTACAGCCGGTTTTGTCTCACCTTTTTACTTAATATGCCATTGGCTTCTATCTTGCGCCAGCCTCATTCAGGTTTGACATTTGACAGATGTTATGTCGTCCACCCATCACGCAGCCGGACGCCAGACGTTACGGTGACCAGTCCTTCGCCTCCACCCCAGCTCGTTATATCTCTTTGAGTCGTATTTCCTCATGACTGAGTCGTGATTACCCGCAGAATTAATTTGTTAGGGGAGTTCTCTTGGGCAGATACACCGTGGTGGGCGCCCAAGTTCTTCTACGGAAGACACCATGTCCTCAGATAAGCTCCTTATACATATACATATGTACATATGTTAATAAAAATTACATAAGTGGCATTTTTTATAATTATATACCACATTAACCATAGTGAATATCGCAAAAGATAAAATCTTACATCCATAAAAATAACTGTGGTTCAACATTAAAAATGCATAGTTTCGCTGCAACCACTCAATTGTATTACTGCACCGTTTTCAATTTATCTCACGATCTAAATAGCAGTGGTTTTAGTAAATTAAATACTGATTTTTTAATAAACTAAGTGGAAAACTTCATTTTAAAATTGATTGAAGGATTTTTAATTCATTGTCATGTTTGCAAAACAAAAAGAGGTAATTTCTATGAATTATTTGAGTATTTCTTTTTGTTGTAAGCATCAAATTTGAAGTTACGGATGAATGGAGTAATAAAAATGTGTTCCAAGGTTCCATGACTTGAAAGTGATGAATGAAAGATAATATTTTTTATACAATTTTTTTTAATATGTATGTTTCTGAGAATGAAACGCTAAATAAAATGAGTAGATAATTAAAGTCAAATTCCTTTAAATAAATACTACAACATAACCAAAATATGTAACTCAAAATTGAATATCGAAAACCAATAAAATAAGTAATACTTCTAAACAAAACTGAAATCCAACTAAAAGTTCCATCATAATCCGTTTATTGGGTAAAATAAAGTAGCTAGTTACAGCAGTTAACCGTGTAACGTGCGCGCAAACCCAGCGCCCGTGTCGGGACAAAAGAAACCCAACAACAATGCAAGACGCGGGAACGAAAAAAACAAATACAGCGCTCCGATTGGCCGATCGACGTGTGACGTCACCAGTCGACGCCCCCTAGCAACCGTCGCTATACCTGAGATGAGAGGGAACGAGATCTTTAAACGTGTGAACAAGATAGAATCACATTGACGACCTATCGCTGCAACCCCTAACGACTTATAGCTTACTCTTATTGCAAACCAATTTGAACTTTGAACAATTCGAAGTAAGGTTGAAATTGGACTGCAAAGTCTTCAACATACGTTCGGAGAGTAATTAAGCGTTGGTCAGTTGGAAAAGCTGTTATTGTTTGGTTAAGGTTAACCGATTTGGTTAAATTTGTGCCAACAGGCAGATGTCCTGTTCTCTCTCCATCTTGTAGGCTGAGACAGGTAGTGTCTGATTGGTTGTATTGATTAGTTGATTAATTAGCATACGGATAATTGGTAGACAGTACACTGCCACTTTTTGCTGAGTATGAATGTAATTAAAGTGCCACGGTGAGCGCTTCGAGAGTAATTACAAAATTGTTTTGTACAATAATGTGCTAATAGGAATAAGTGTTTTTCATTGGTGAGGAAGAAAAAGTTTGGCAAGCAATGATGACTAGCAAATAAGATCATTTAAATTTCGAATGGGTATTCTAATCGGAATTAAAATAAAATAAAAAGTCTCCTAAGCTGTGAAGCGCATTTTATCCTCAAAAGGATTTTCATGTAACACCTCAAGTAGCCATCAACAATAGATTAACCGAACCGTCGACATCTCAAACTTCTAACACCACAACAAAACATGCAATGCACCAGCAAAATCCTCAACCCTCAAAGAAATCGCTAACAAACTCCGAACTAACACCTCGCACAATCGACCCAATCAAACATAAAGAAAACTATTCAGCCATCCCTCAAAGAGGCACAAAGAAACTCCGGGGGGAAAATGCTAATACGACGCTTCTTGCTTCTTACCAAACAAAATCACTTCGCGACCCCAAATTTCGCACTTTCAATGGGCAATTTGTCGCGCCCCCTCCCTAGGCCCCGCCCCCGGGCCGGTGGCGCGGCGCGGGCCCGCTCAGTCTCGCACGGGCTACCATCCACGATGGACGCGTCCGAGGAGCGCTTCTTCGGCAGCTCCACGCCGGACCGCTCCGAGAACAACAGCCCGCGCTCGCACATGAGTAGCCCTAACTCCACCTCCTCCATCAATGTGACGGACCAGTCGATAACCCTGTCGCAGCATCAGCAGAACTTAGAGACTTTGAACAGGATGGGGATGTTCTTCCACGCGCAGCAGATGCATCTGAACCATAGTTTCGACGCGGTGAAGTCGAGGCTGGGGCTGACGCAAGTGCAGGGAGTGAGCCAGGGTCCGAGGCACACCATAGACGCTATCCTAGGGTTAAATGGACAGAGACAAGTGAGCCGAGTGAGTGAGTACGACGGCAGGAGGGACGAGCGGGACTGTGAGCCCGTGCCGGTGTCGCCGGGCGCGGGGGAGAGCGCCGGTATGTATTACTGAACTTAATAAAAAGTACAAGTTATAATAAAATTGTTAGTTTCATACTTTTCCGTATGTCAAAAAAAACTTTGGTGTCTGTAATGCGTCGAAATATTCAAAAGCTTGAACTTTACAAAATATCAACGTGACGATAACATAATTTTTTTTTCACAAAAATTGTGGCATAGGGGTCAATAAAATTTAAAAACATTATGTATAGCTAAAATTGTATCAATGTTTATTAATTTACTGTGTAATGCGTACGCACATTACGTACACACACACAGCGTGAACAGTACGCTTAATGGTTATTTCAAATCACAACATAATCAACTTTAATAAATGCAACACAATTTTTTGCCAACTGAATGTTAACATTATCATTGGAGCACCAAACTCTTAATAAAATTGTAAATATAAAGAAATTAATTAAAATAAGAACAGTTTCCAATGTGTTTTAGAAAACTGTAAATTACAAAGTATTGATTCAATTGATGATTTATCAATCATATTTTTTTGAACAGGTGAAAAAAAACGCATTTTTACAATCACTAATAGCTTTATAATTTTTTTTACTAAATAAGATATTTATTTTTAATACAAGCTTGAGCTTGAATTTACTGTACATTAAAAATGAAATTTTAAAATACTCTCCATAGCTTGCAAAACTGCACGTTGGAGAGGCGTTGCAATATTCCGCCCGCCCTCCGCAGGCCGCCGCCGGGGCGGGCGGATACTTTTTCCGACGGACGCGTAAAGAGTAAAATTGCAATAATTCTTCTCTGCTAAACTTTCAATACTTTTGTAGGATTTTTTAATTTATGAAATCATAAGATTTTATTCATGAAATAATGCAAAAATCAATTGATCAAATATCAAAACAAAATTACCCGTATCTATAGGAATAAACTAACAAAATTATATATTTTTCCAAAATAAGTTTATGCATATTTTGCGACTAGTTTTTAAGTTTTAGTCAGTCAATTTAATAAATATTATTTAGTAATTACATTAAAAAATTTATGCTACGCGCGTGGCTTTTCTGATTATCCATTTTAATATGAAAACGCGGTCTTTCACGACAAATATCAGCGACTGTTTAACGCGATTTTTAGTCTGCTGGTAGTGGCGCAGGCAATTTTTAGTTCAGAAACAACGCGAGGTAAAGACAACATTTTGTTTTCCAAAATGTTCAAAACAAATTAATTCATTAATATAAAGCACTGTCTATAATGACCAAATCTTCAATCATTACACACCTAAGTGGTGCTCTAGCCTTGTTTTGCAGTAGACATTATTTCTAGATAATCATCTCTCATATAAATTAATTGCCACTGAAGTTTTAATACTTTAAAAGCAAATCAATCAAGTGTTACAAATAAGTGTAAACTTTTTATTTTATTTCAATGCATTGCATTAGCTTTGTGTAAATGATAAGATCTCTTTAATTTAATGTTCAATAGGTTTTGCTAGTAACGGTACAAAACAACTTTATCAGTTTAACTAGGTTGGTTAGTAGCTTTGTATACAAGGTGTGTAAACTAATTATGTGATATACATATGTATAACATAATAAATTAATAATAGCTATATATCCAAGTAAAGAAGCCAATTTATTGTCGATTGCCGATTGATACGAGTAGCAATTATCTCGCTAGCGCGCTTGCCTAGTAGGTATGAACTTGCTTAGCAAGAATTTCGAAATTGCAACTCACATAAGTTTCTAAAACATGATGTTTCAAAGTGTAATGCAATCTTTAATTTGAATTCGTTTTAGTTAAAAAGTAAAAGAAATTCTTATAACTAATCAAATTGCCCTTTAAACAATCACAAAAAAGCAAACACATGAAGAGCTTTTTCATTTCTTCTTCCTGTGGCAAATCTTTTTCTAGTAGCAACGTAAGTTTTTCCTCATTTTCGCTCCCAAAACCCAAGCCTATCAAACAGTTTCTCAACCGGACGCACGACCCGACCGCTCCGCCAACTTATCGAGCGATCAATCGATCCACTAATGCGTTGATTACGATTGGTTTGTAAAACATTAGTTGCACAATCATTGCTACCGTTGACGTGTCATATCCGGTGGAATAGAAAAGTTATCTGTTAATGATACACAAGGTTCCATCTAGTAGGTCACCGTGTGGTTTTTTACATCTTCTTTCGTTTTTTAATGTAAGTAGATTCGGCCCAAATCGCAATACACTTATAATCACTAACGAAAGTATAATATTATTCTGTGGTTAGTAGATTATTTTCATATAAGCGCTAAGATGCAAACTTCACTTCAATATTGAGGAACGTTTTGATTTCAGTGCCATCCAGCCGCAAATATTTACTATTGGTGTACATAAACTGAACCTCATTCATCTGACCCATCATAAGACTGGTCGTGTAAGTCGAGGCTATAAAAAGGATGTATAATATAAACTTTTAAATTGAAACAGTTGAAGTTTATCCATATGGAATTTGCCATTTCGTTTGATATTCATGTAGTTGTAAAAGTTCAGTAATCTACAATTGCTCGAACGGCCATCTTGGATTTATAATAACACTGAATGCGTTTTCTTGTTTTGTCGTTACATTCACAATGTACGTGTAGTTATACACCAGTAGTAGGCCTTCTCGACCAACCAATTCTTTTTCGCGGGCAATGTTAGGATGCAGTCTCAATAACATTATTTTCAAGACAACTTTCGGTTTTACCTCGTAATTCGCGCATATAGTCAATCGGAAATCAGCCAAAAGCGATTTCTGTAACTTATTTTCCCAAGAGATGGCGCCACCCAAGCGTGCCTTATATTTGGCTGCCACGCCGCCACTTGATAATATGGTTAGTTTACTTTTACTTTTAGTTTACTTGATAATATATTGTAGTTCATACAAATATTAACTAGTGATACCAAGTGTGCTTTTTACACTACTTTTTTTATGGAGATCTGAAAATTACTCATTCTCTGATGATGGACACGTCAAAGAGTATATACCTAAGTATATTATAGACACACTACAGACTCCACCCTTACAATCCTCTCTTCATCAGAAGTACAAATCGATCCAGCGCGTACGCTAAGGCGATTACGAGCAATCGAATGATCGTTTAGTCGCGGTCAGCCTTCGATAATCGAATCCGGCCGTTAATGGCGCTCGAATCGATTGTCGACCGCAATCGAGTAGGCGACGGCGCGCGCTGATTGGTTGATTACTGCGCCTTGCGATGTGATTGGTCAATTTGCGGCTGGTTATTGGTTGTTGTTTCTAGTTTTGTAAGTATCTATTTGTTAGCTTTCGGATAGTTGTAACTAAAACTTAGTTATACTCAATAGTTTTGGATTGATCGATTATGGTGAAAACTGTCTAGAACATCTCATCTCAATATTACCTATATCTTCTTTAATTTCTTTAAATCTTCTTTAATTCAATTTAAGATAAATATTGTGATGAAAAACGTGAATAACACTATGCAGTGCCACTGGTATAGCAGTATAATATGTTGCTCATTAGTTGGCCACTCTCATTCGATAGAAAGAAGAAGATGTTGTTCATACTGTTTACTTCTTACAGTGTCACAAATTTGCTGTTTTCCGGTAGCAAACAGACGGACAAATTGCTGTAAAACGAAATATAAGCCTACTTATCCATAAACCACAAAGCTACCGTTCTGCTAAGCATTTGTGAAAACTTCGCCCTACTTAAATCAAAATTAGTGAGCCCTAATCTCATTAAAAACAATTTCCACAAAGAAAATAATCACCACAACTACGTCAATTAACCAGCTCGCTCACAAATAAATTTTCATTAGTAAAAAAGCCGACATTCGAGGCCGTATCACGCCACAGAGTTATGTCGATTCCAACTCGATAAGACTATAACTCGATTAGCTAATTATGAATTTCACACAAATTATAACGACCTCCAACCGCTATTTGACCTCGTTTGATATATTTAAAAAAATATTTATAGAAGCTGGCTGGTTGGAGAATTTTAATGTTCGAATTTCGAATGGAGGCTTGGAATTCTTGGGACGACGTTGTGATGAATTTCTTGGAGTTTAGTTTTAGTCGTTGGACTTGTAAACTTGAATCGATTAGTGATTTGCTGTTTGTCGTTTGTTTTTTTTTACTTACTTACCTACCTTTATTTATACTTTTACTTTGCCTCCAACACTAAGACACGCCATTTCGACAGGTCCTGTATAGCATGCTACACAGTGTTTTTTATGTTTGTTTTAAACATAACTAAAAAGAAGTAACAACCTAATAAACATAACTGAAAAGAAAAAATAATCTATCAACTATTCTTGCGTAGTTCATTACTATTGTAGCATAATAATATGTAGAATTTGAATACTGTAAGCAAAGATATGTTAGGTCATCGACAAACATATTACATTAATGAAATAAAATATATCAATGTCAAAAGGATCTACTATTCTACACATCGACGTGATACTGTAAATAAAAATAAATATATATCTCATTTTTTTGTGTAATTCTATTTAAGAGGAGCTTTGCGCTTAAACAAATTTCTTAGAAGATAATTAATTCATCATCGCTTTTTCCATATACTAATTAAATAAATCTATCACGAATTTGGCTTCACAATTAAACTGCAGTATGTAATGATGTATCAATTAATATTACCTGTCAAATGGTGATTAGCGTCGCTCATATTCGAGTTATTAACCTGTCAGGGGGATTTGTAAAAAGAAATGTTGATAAAAACTTTGTAAGTACTAATTTTATACTGGGCTATTACTAATAGGGCCTTTCTCTGTCTACTGCAGTATATGTTTATATTTATGTAGGTGTGACACCTAGTTCCATTTTTTCAGGCAATTTTTCAGGTGACCTGCTCGTCAAATGCCTGGCTGTCTAGTGTAAATAAGTATTTCAATAAAAAAATTAAAATGTGCAATCAGGTACTTAACATAATTAAAGAATTGGATGAATGATCTGTGCCATCTCTCTTAGTTTTGACTATAAAAGCTGTTGTGTTCAAATACCCCAACAACGCTGCACATTCATTATAAATGTATCGTCTTTCAAGTTTTTCTATATTTTTTTTTTACGTGAGATAGGCTCACGCTTGACTACAACTTGCCTGATGTTAAGCAACGTTATAATCTACGATCTAGCGCGCTTGCCTAGAAGAAACCGGGTAATATGGGTAATTAATCCGTAACTTCTCTCGAACCTTTTTGCTGGTATTTTGGGACCTCAAAAATATTGTACTGAAGAAATTCATACGAATGTTTAAGTATGTTAGTTAATTACTTAAGTATGTATATGTAAACCTGTATATAATGACTGCTTTGCACAAATTAATCCTGTTTAAACGGTTACAGACTAATTAAAAAATGTTATAAGTTATGTTTAGACGGTTATAAATTTATTTAATTCATGAGCGATCTAAGAGATAAAGTGATGGATACATTATTTACTGTTTACTTAGTAAAACATTATATAAATAATAATACGCTTAGGTACTGCAACATCAAGTGAAAGAATTGCTTACAAAATTTTAAGACCTAGACTGGGCTTTGATCTAAACACTTATTAATGTTGTCCAAATCGAATCAATTAAACTCAGAACCTTAAAAGCAGAGAGTAATTCAATAAAGCCATCATTTTGTACAATCATTAAATCCGAAGCGCTTTAAGTCCAACAGCAAATCTGACACATGATTAGGGTTGCTACATCGAAAAAAACAACGAGACAATCCATTATAGAGGCGAGTGTTACCAGATTATCGATAATAATTACTACTAAAAGAAAAAATAGATTCGTATCGTGATAAGTGTAAAACGTCTTAATGCGTTGCCCATAATGTTTTTATTTGTTTTGTGTGTCGGCTTGTAATCTGTTACATCTTAATGCGACATCGCTGTCTCTTTTTATCGAAGGTTGCATCGGTGTGAGTGAAGAAGATGGAACGACGGTAGTTAGTCTTGTTTTGACTTCTGATGGCTCAATATGTTTTAGAAGACTTGTACAATATATTTTGTCAGTTTGTCTGTATCGATTGATGTTTTAATCGTCGATACAAATGACAGGTGGAGTTTGATTCCTTGAATTAAGGTATTAGATCTATATGAAGCATGAAAGGGTTTAAATTAGATAGTCCGATATGTAAATTAGTTTGGTAACTTTTTAATTTCAAATTTATCACTTACGAGTAGGTTATTTGTGTGGAATACTTTGATAAGCCTTTTTAACGTTTACAAATTCTGTGTTTTTGACTCTGTGACGATTACAAGTTTTGTATACCTATTTTCCATTGTTTTGCATCTAATTAAATAATGCTTACATCTAGAACAGAGTAAATTAATAAAATGTGCAGTACAGGAAGAGAACTAGTACTCTTTGATGTCTACAGACTTACCTAATTCACTTTGCAAGTAACGAATGTTTATAATCACCGCAAAACCATAATATGAGTACCTATTGACAGTGTACAGATTATATTAAAAAAATACTACACACAAACACAGCACAAACATTAAAAATGTGTTTACATACATATACATTGTAAAAAATATATAATTTGATGCAGCATAAAGAAATAAACAAAGTTTTAAATAATATAACATAATATTTACAAATGAATAAAATTCATAGACATAGTACGCAACCAGACAGCACTCGACGCGCCGCTCGGTAGTGTGGTGGTGGTGCAATCAATCAACCACCGCGGACAAAATAATGGCGCTGATGAATGTACGCTTCCGAAAACAATTACCCTTTCTACCCTCCGAAGGGATATTACTGAGGCTTTTATTGTTTTACGGCTTTGGGAATAAATATCTAACAACAAATGCTATTTTCTCAGGTAACTAATTCTATCATATAAAAAAAAAAGTTATAATTTCTCCACTCCTCATTTATTTTCTTTATTTTTTTCTTGATTGTTGTTTGGCTTTAGATTAATTACACGGATAATGTAATGTAATCATCATTCAATCATTTAGTTTCATGCACTTTTTATATATGTATATATTTATACATATACCTGTTACCCATCCCTGTGGTGTTACTTGTGACAGTCAACCTACATACATTCAACTACAGACATATATTATAAAAGTCCCATCTATCACCAAAGGTACTAATTTACAAATTTGTTGAGACGTTTTGCGCTTGCACTTATTAGTTTCGTAAAACTACTTACATTTTTTTTCAACTTACTTTTTTACTCAGAAAGTGCCTTTATAGTATTAATTTAAGCGTATCAGTGTCTCTCTTGGTTTCAACTACTTCACCTTACCCGCTACAAAATTTCGCAGTGTTGAAAATAATACCTCCGGAAACGCACCCCGCGCGGGTAGTTGTTACGATACGGATGATAAATGTAACAAATTACGCGATGAGCTATGTCCATTTTTGAGAACATGCCGCCGGGCGATCGCATCGGGTAATTTTACGCTCAACTAATGTTTGTTTAAATAATGGGAAGGTAGGTGGGGTTTATTGTGATTTTGAACGTTGTTGAAAGGGTGTGCGAATTTATATTTCGTTGTTTTAGTTTTAAAACCTTTAAAAATGGTAACACATCATTTTGTAAAGAAAGTATACACTTTAGTTAGAAATAACACAATTGTTACAAAGTGTGCATCTGTTCGGAGAACATTATTAGGTGTAAAAAAATCAGCATCAAATTATTCTATTGAAGAATGTGTTTTTTTTTCATACATTTTTTAACATTAACTAGTATATAAACAAGCAGTTAATGCAAAGTACATCGGCTAGCAGTTACATTATTGTGTTGAAAATTAGTTATTGTAATTAAAAGATACATACATTGATCAACCAAATATAATTTCTCATCTGTTTCACAAATTTAAAATTACTTGTGTTACGCGGGAATCAAACCCGCAACCCCATCCCTTAGGTTATAAGGCAGACCCACAACCAAGTAACCAAACAAGCCAGTTGAATCTGGGGGCACGGCAGTGCCCCCGCCAAGTCGAGCGCGAAGCAAACACTGCCGTACCATCCTTTTCTCGAACCGTTTCGCCGCATTTTCAGCCCCCTATTTGTGAACCTCTGGATAGGATTAAAACGCTAAAATTTTCGTCATCTATGTTTCCCTTAAACTTTAATTAATCATAATCTACTACTTACAAGTCAACGGCCAAGACACATAAAATTGTTGTAAATTGTCGATCTTCAAAGCGAGAGTGAATCGGTTCTTATCGGGTAAGCACGCTCCATCTTAGGCCATAGCCTTACTTGCTATCAGGTAAACTATGGTCAAGTGCAAGCCCGTTCAAGTTAAAAAAATCAAAAATAAAAATAACTATAATAATAAATAAATCGCAGTAAGGAACCTTAGACTTGGCTTAACTAATTCTAGAGATTTCATGACTTTTTAGAGATAAACAAGCAGCTCTATCGAGACTTGGCAAATTTTTTACAGAATGTTTTTGGTGGGATTGATGGCTACTTTACTTAGCTTTAACTGACTACCCGATCCCTGTTCTTTACTTCAGCACTCCGCAGTGCAGTGCAGGCGTACAGATGTGAATATAATTGCATTACTCGCATTGCATACATCGCTTCATTACCATAAACAAACGCGGTCTTTGATTTATGGTTCGAGCTGTCACTCCGTAATTACATAGTTTCTACTGTAGGTGCCCGTAACTTAGCTAAATAGAGTGTTTGTACGTGATTACCAAAGTTTAAGACAATTCTTGTTTATTTATTACAAGTGGGTGCTCACGGTTTTTATATACCTATAAATAGAAATAGAAAAAACAATTTCGCCCGCATTGAGTAGTAAAACTTGCATACTTGACCCCTATAAAGTAGCATTTCCTAAAGATCCTTTCTTAGTGGATACCTACGTCATAACATCTACCTGCAAGCTACATTTCAGCCCGATCCGTTTAGTAGTTTGGGCTGTGCGTTGATAGATCACTATGTCAGTCAGTCACCTTTGAGTTGTATAGTGATATATTTAGATTTGCCTGTATTGTCTCATTGTTTAGGCAAAGGCCTCGTTCGCCTCTTTTTTCTTTCATTAGTTTAGAAAATATGGACAAATTCCTAGTCTAAATGCGACTCATAAAAAGTTGGTTGATCATTTAATTTGAGGTCAAAAATGTACAATGATGATATTATTAGTATGACCATCGCTAAGCCATATTCTAAGTTTTAGACGTCTTGAAAACTCAACGCTATAATACTCAATTGTAAACAAGAACCCCCGGAAAAATCCGCCTCTTTACGACACAGTACTGTACTAATGTCAGAGGCAGTGCTATTTGTAAGATGTACATATTATTTGTTTACAATAAATTTATCTTATCTGGTGAAAGTAATCTCCCAAAAAAACGGTCTGAAAACTCTGACACCAGATTTGAACACTCTTATACGAACTTACTTACTTTAGCTTCCAAAAGTGATGAGCTGTTTTTAGGGTTCCGTACCCAAAAGTTAAAACGGGACCCTATTACTAAGCCTCCGCTGTCTGTTTGTCTGTCTGTCTGTCTCCAGGCTGTATCTCATAATCCGTGATAGCTAGAAAGCAGTTCCTTATACAGTTATTTTGTCTTTTATGTGTGTAAATTATATTAGTATGTATATGAAATCTTTCCAGGCGAAGGTTCGTGCAACAGTAACGACGGGTACAGCGGCCGCACGCCGCCCGACGACAAGTCTCCCGTCGGCAGCGACGACGACGCGCCGCGGCCGGGCTCTGCTGCTGACAATAAGAAGAAACACAGGTAAACTCTGAGCTGCTTTATGACCCTTTCGAGACTCGAAAAGTTCATAAAAGACGGACACTTACATTTAACATATATTTAGCAGAGTAGACTGCCTGAGCTCAGTTCAAGGCTCTTATCTGAATAGCCTCAAAGATTTGCTATGAATACAATACAATGTCCAAAGATATGGATCTGGTTAATATTTTGGTTGTTTCCCAGCTGGTTAACAGGCTTCACTTAGTCCATGATCCAGACATGCATATGATATACATATGTACTAATAATTGTAAGTTCCTGTGATTGTTTCACCTATGATGCTTAAGGTCCCATTCTGCTATTGCAGACGGAATCGCACGACGTTCACGACGTACCAGCTCCACGAGTTGGAGCGTGCCTTCGAAAAGTCGCACTATCCAGACGTATACTCGAGAGAGGAACTCGCCATGAAGGTCAACCTGCCTGAAGTGCGAGTACAGGTTAGTTCATTCAAATATCTATATTTCATCATCATCATCAGGTTAATGAAACCCACTATAGGACATAAAACTTCTCTTGCTGACGCCAACAACCGCTGCCTTGCGCTGGGTTGCCTATATACGTGGTAAGGGAAGTGTAGGAAGACCTGTGCAACAATGGCTGTCATTTTACTTAGTTATTGTTTTTAGTACACTAAAACTTAGAAGAAAACTAGTATGCAGTTAAATTAAACGCAGATCAAATTATCGTTCAAAATATATTCTTCAGACCCAATTGCATTATCAACTTTAATGTAAGAGCAATAAAAATGATATTCGCATACACTCAACTGCATCCCAGCAATTAAGAACTGCCCGATTTGCATTGACCTCTCACGTCGTTCAACATCGAAGAAGCATGTTCTGAAATGGGGTATGGGGGGGTTTTTGTTAGACTGGTCGTCGAAGAATAAGACTGACATATGTTCGAGGAGCAAAGCTAAAGGGATTGAGTGGTATAAGCCCTTGGTTGATTATTGGCCCTTACCCTTCCTTAGAGGGTCGTGATGTTTGCTCTGTGAACGCGTTTCACTTAATATTGAGTCACTTAGTTTGTCTCGGAAACTTTAATATTGGCTTGAGTCGGTTTGCCGTTTGATTGGAATTAGATTGGTATTACTGGAACGTATTTGCTGTTTGTGGGTTGTTTGTAAGGATGTGGATCCTGATGAGGAACAGTTTATGTCATTGTAGATCTTTGGAACTTTTAAACTATATGGTTTATTTGAAGACCATTCTTCTTATCGAATGAGAGTGGCACAATATGGTGTCGAGAATTTATAGAGTCTCTGGACTGCGGTACTATGACAAACTGCCGGAAAAACAATTAAATAATAGTAATTGGCTGCAGCTATTACTTGGTATACTTTATAGCAAACATAAGCAACGTTTAATGTTACATATTTGAATGTGAATGATTTATACGTGTCGAAGGGAAACCAGAGTATCTATGTGTGATGAAAAATTCGGATTCTTCTCAGTTTACTACTTATTCTTATTATTCTGTGGTGTTAAGTTAGAGGGATAAAACATTTTTTTAACACGGAATGACTACAGCCTGTCTAATGTTAAGCACCACTATAGTCTAAGATTTAGCATGCTTGCCTAGAAGAAACCTATTTACTCTCTATTTGAAGACCCCTGACATTTAACTCTTACACATTGACATTCAGGTATCAGTTTTTTCATAATTTAGAAGTTACTATTAAAATCTCTTGACACTAGCCTTCACTACTCTCACATAAACTTACTGTACACTTATAACTAACAGCACAACACTATTTACCAGCTAGTGTTGGAGTTAGTTTTAACTCGATTGTCGGCTGTAGGCACACAGCTCGGCGCCTCCACACACCAACTCTACTCGGATACTGATTCGATTATACAAGGGATTTATCGATTTTAAGCACAACACTACACATATGTAGATACATACATTGATAAGGCATCAGATTTTAAAGAGTTTTTTTAAGATTCTCAATAGAGTTTTGGTTAGGTCATTGTGGTAATATTGTTCCGCTATTCATGTATAAAAGTTGTTGGAAGTACGTTTATTTACCGTTACTTCAGTTATTTGTAGTAAATGAGTTATCTCTTAGTAAAAACATGTTCGAATTTGTTCGAAATAATTTACAACAATTTTAATTCGTTTTATTTACTTATTTACTTTTTTAATCCAAAAAAATACTGCCTCCGTAAATAAATAAATCAAATAGAAATATTTTTATTTAAATAGATTAAAATTTTACAATGCTAGCTTAATCTGTGATATTTTCTTACATTATAACTACATGTTTTTCTTAAATATTGAGTTTAAGTAATTTATTTACGAAACGATCTTTAACTTCAAAATATGTGAGCGTTTAGTACGTGTAGGTATATAGTTTTGTTTAGAAATAATAAAAACCCATACATGCAACTATATCTATTAAAAAAACTATATAAATGCATACCATTGCAGACACTTAAACATAAATTGCACGTTATTTTCAAGTACAAGGTATTCCCTTTTGCAATTGGAAAGAAAGGTAAGATAAAATCAACACCATTACGAACCCCCATACTTTAGCCACGTCTCGCTAAATCCATTAGAACTAACAAAAGCTTATCTTCAACATCTCATCTTGTACAAAACTGTTACGAATTACTTTTTTAAAAGTCAGTCACACATAAACACTCCAGTTTATTGTGACCCCTTTCACGAAACAATATGTTTGCTACGAGGGGTCTATTCATGCTGGTAGTTTGTTCTAACAATCGTTCTAAGCTAAGGACTCTTTTATTTAGATTAAATTGAAACCCCTTTTAAGCAACATAAGTAAGTAACTAATGTTCGTGATTTTTTTTCTTCTTTATTTTCACGTAAACTAAAGAACAATATACGAATTTTGATCCAATATATCTTCTAGTTGTAATATTGTTAGTAAACAAATAAATCCATAGTCCAACAAGGACTGGCCAAGGTATCAGATTGGTTAGGTAATAATCTTCTGACACTGAACACCGATAAAACCAAATTCATCACTTTTCAACCAACAGCCCATACTCTACCTAAAAATCTACGTATAAAACTGCACTCATGTGGTTCTCATATCGACCAAAGCTGCCTATGTCCTGATCTTGAAAGAGTTGCGAAAATTAAGTATCTAGGAATAATAATAGACCACACACTTACTTATGACTCTCACATAATGTCCCTTAGAAGTCGTCTTCGCAAAATGTTGCATGTTTTTAAGAAGTTAGGTGCCGTAGCTGACCCAAAAACTCTTAGATCTGTTTACTTGGCTCTTTGCCAATCAGTTCTCAGCTACTGCATCATATGTTGGGGATCTGCTGCTATGACGCGCCTCAAAAAGGTAGAAGTAGCCCAAAGAGCGGTTCTAAAAGTTGCGTACAGAAAGCCTTTCAGATATCCTACTTCCTCACTTTATCAAGACACGCAATATATTTTATACATCACATTATTTATTCCTTCACAGACTCTCGGGCCTTACGCCCGGTATTTTTAAGGCATCAATGGGGACGTAGCCAACACTGAGAGGCCTTTTACAATACTTTACTTAAAATTAAGTACAAAATTACAGAAAGAGGATGTTAGGTATATGAAATAACTATTGCAGAAATGGTATTAATGTTACAGGCTATTGTGTTGAGTTGTTCATTGACTTAATTAAACTGGTCTATTGTATGAGGAACGGCACCCGCCAGTTTTCATAAAAGTTATAGCGGGTGATGACTTGCCACTCACTAAATGGGCCCTCCACAAAAGGCAGCCTAAGATGGCGCCGGAAAGGCAACATTGATGTGAGTGGCTTAGGGTGTCGAGAGGTGTGCTGCGCGTTCTCTGAGCGGTACTAGCGGCGTTATGCCCTTTAACACTTCCACCCTGGAGCTTAGGTACTGAGCTCTTGCGTCTTCCACTCCCGGACGGCCAATCAAGGCAAGCCGGGAGGCAGGGGGTCTCATTTAGCCCCCAGGGAATCGGGGTCCGCGGTGACGCCACTCACCGACGACTCGCCATAAAGTCGCCCCTGCGGTAACATTACATTATTTATTTATTATTGACATTCACAGGACAATTAATCACACAACTACACATCGCTATCCTCATTTCTTACATCACCCCCCCCCCCCTCACTTCCCATTTCCGAGACAGTTAAGTAAATTATTTCCTCTGTTAACCAACATATATATTAGTGAAAAAAAAAGGTATTGTTTAAATGTACATAGATATAGTAATTTGCAATCCAGAAGGAAGAGCGCGTTCCCCACGACACAGGGGTACCTAGTGTGGGGAACATAGAACACATAATTTGAAACCAATCCTTACATAGTAATGTAAATATAGTACTAACAAACAAATGTTGTAAATTAGCTATAAGGTTTTTGATTCTGAATAAATATTATTATTATCTTTAATTCCTTCACAGACTCTCGGGCCTTACGCCCGGTATTTTTAAGGCATCAGTGGGGACGTAGCCAACACTGAGAGGCCTTTTACAATACTATACTTAAGATTAAGTACAAAATTACAGAAAGAGGATGTTAGGTATATAAAATAACTATTGCAGAAATGGTATTAATGTTACAGGCTATTGTGTTGAGTTGTTCATTGACTTAATTAAACTGGTCTATTGTATGAGTAACGGCACCCGCCAGTTACGCCTCATTCATAAAAATTATAGCGGGTGATGACTTGCCACTCACTAAATGGGCCCTCCACAAAAGGCAGCCTAAGATGGCGCCGGAAGGGCAACATTGATGTAAGTGGCTTAGGGTGTCGAGAGGTGTGCTGCGCGTTCTCTGAGCGGTACTAGCGGCGTTATGCCCTTTAACACTTCCACCCTGGAGCTTAGGTACTTAGCTCTTGCGTCTTCTACTCCCGGACGGCCAATCAAGGCAAGCCGGGAGGCAGGGGGTCTCATTTAGCCCCCAGGGAATCGGGGTCCGCGGTGACGCCACTCACCGACGACTCGCCATAAAGTCGCCCCTGCGGTTTTATTATTATTATTATTAATACCTCACAGTCCGACAGCTATACATTTTGGCAGTGATACTACGATTTCATAGGACGGCACAATCCTCAGCACTCACTACTAAACCAACCTCACGCCGAAATACATGGAAGATACCGAAAACCAACACATGTTTCGCACAACGTGCTTACTTCTATAAAGTCCCTAAACTATACTCTCAATATGATCGGGACTTAGACCTTCTCGAAACGTCTAGATTCATTTGCAAAAAGAAAATGACCAATTGGTTGATTACACTTGACTACCGCTGCACTGAAAAACTAAATAGTTTTTGATTCTTTACTGCCCTATACCCGCTTGTACCTATGCAACTTCTATAAACATATATTTTATATAAGCTACTATCTATCTACTATAATCAACTAATAGTAATATATAATATGTACCTCCCCAACCAACAAGCAAAAATAATATTTATATAATCATACGTATATATTATATGACCTATATATCGGTCCTTCCCTCACATCCACTTACACACACAGACACACACATTCAGCTTCACGCATTAAAACACTTACGGTATGATACCTATACTTACAAAGTGTATCTTATAAATAAAAATAACAAAAAAGTTGTATGACTCATTACTCAACGACTCAATTCATACAATTTGTTAAATATTTCATATATTATAATGTACATAAGTAGCCACTATTGGGTGATGCCTGGTAACCTCATTGCTTTCCTTTCACATTGGATATGGCACGTGTGGATCAGCACGACTGTGTCCTGCGACACAGGTTCGACCTAGTGCAGAGCGCGGCGTGTTTGTTCCGCACGATTGCAAGTTAATTTCATCTGTTACCAGGCGTCAGCTAATCTTATATATTTTATGAACTAGTACGTAAGCTTTGATTGTATCCTTTCATTTAACTTAAGGAAGAGCCTGCACTTCATAACACAGGTTATCCTAGTGTGGAGTGCAGTGAACATGTAATAATAGTTCATAAGTTATTCACTTAAATAAATAATTTGAATTTGAATAGTTAATTTGCTTTAACCGACCACTCATCATAGACACGTATAACAGCTAGGCACCTTAGACTGAAGAGATCAATTTAGTTTTGTCATGTGTCGGCCATTTTATTTAGACCCCTGAAGTGGTTACGTTGTCAAATAGCGAGGGGTCTGTTTATTTAAGCTGGTGATGCGTTTAGGGCGCATTAGCGACAAATAGAGAGCAATGAGAGAGCGATGGTAATCGAATTCGCTGTGATGGCCGCTCTTATTAGCTGGGGTCACCATGACATTACGTTTAGCAGGACATTTTATGACAGAATATAGTAGTTTTTTTTGTATAAACTTCAGTAAGTTAATACAGTCTTTGAGAGACAATCAAATATTTATCGTGATTCGTGATGAATCTTGATATTTACGTGATCTTTAATTTACGCATCTGTGGAAAAGTGGGTTAATATTCTAATAGATATAAAAAAAAACTTTACTACTCGTATTCTTGACTTGTCCAATAAACCAGGTTTTGAACACACACTTTTCTAGTTTTAGAAAATTTCAATGTTCTATTATGATTAATTGCATGATACATAGGTAATTTATCGAAAATAAAATTAAATTATACGTATAAATGTGTAAAGTATAGTCACCCCAGCCATCTCAATAGGTTGTCACTTATCACAAACACGCTCGACTTGCTTCAAATGTGCTAATAAACCTTTTTTATACTCCATTTGTGGCACCCCTACCGACCCACACGATTCAAACTATTCTCGACCTTATTTATACGTTTTTAGAAGCTAGATTTGCTTCTATATATTTCAAACGTTTATTCGGTTAATTTGGACGGAAATGTAAACTTTATCTAAGTGGTTTTAAAGGTGTTTATTGCGTGTCCGTGGTTCAAAGTTTTTTGCGTTTTACAAAGGGTGGTTTCAAATGAGTTTTAGTGTTTGTTTAGAGCCATGATATTGTTTTGTTACAGCTGAATTTAAGTGTAATTATTTTATAGTGTAAAGGGGAACAATGGTGTTTTATTTTAAACTGGCTTTGTTTGGAGGTTTGTCATTTTAGTTTTTTTTCTGTATAATCTGTACCTAAGTGATTTTGAATTATTTTGTACATTCTTGTTACCTTACTGATTTAAATTAAAATTTATAGGAAACTACAGTCCTTCTGTTTACATTTTTAACACAACACTTTCACTAAGTATGCAAACAAAGAAAATTAGAAACGTTTTTTTTTCACATATGTCTTATATACTTCTTTATATCGATATCAAGTGTAAATTACCAGCTAGATTACAATGACATCCCATTTCCACACTTAGTAAACCTTTTAACCTACCTAACTATTAGCAAAAAACCCTTAAGTGGTGTTAAGTACACCCTTAATTACTAACAATGTAAGAGTCTGTAATTTTGCCGGCAATTTGTGAAATTACCGGTAATTACCGGTTTTAGTGAAGTAAGAAAGGGTAAAGATGCTATTAGCTGAGCTGCTATTTGCTAGTTTTTGTAGCGTCATTTGGGTCGTAAGGGGCTTGAAGTAATTGTCAGTGAGTGAGTTAAGTGTGTCCGGTTATAATAATATAATAAGTTGTTACAGATGAAAAGTAGCCAATATATTTTTGGATAAGTAACAAAAACCAAACCATATTGTCAAAGAGGAACAACCAAAATGATAAAAATGTGATGAAATTATTTTAAAAATTCATACATTATATTATTATTGGCATTGCAATTGACTACAATTATCCTTCTATAAAATCATTTGAGTTAATGAAACCGGAGAGATAATATTAGAAATTCTTCTATATTTGTAGTTCTAAGAAATTGTACGTAGCCAAACATATAAATATAGAAAAAAATAAAGATATTCAGATATATTTTCGCACAGCTGCATACATTACGCACTAGGGTGACAATAATCCACCATAATGCGGGACATTACTCGCATTTGTTCCGGATTATCATTATGGGTGCACGATTATACATTATGTGCAGGGAAGGTGAAAAATGAATGGGGACACCTTAATATCCTTACAATAATCTATTTGGTATTATATACGAATTGTGGTCAAGAGCATATACATTAAGATACATAAAGATCTTGAATGATGTAGTTGAAACAGAAATCTTTCTGAGGGCCTCGTAGCTTACGGCTTAAACTGATTTTGATTAAATAGTTGAAAATTTTTGGGAACATAAAATATCACAAACTTAATATCTTTTTTTACACTTTACAGTCATTTTTTCCTCTACGAAACTAAACCATATTTTCTTATACATCATCATCCACAGTCGGCTTTTTCCCATTGGGTCTCTCTCATGTAATGTCAACAGTCTTATTTTTTATACATATTAGGTTCACTCAAAAGCAAACGACAACAGAAACTCAGATCTTTCTTTCATATTTCCGGTCAAAATTCAACATCTTTAATTAGCCGGCTACCGATATTTTATGCATTTGCAATATCAGTTCTGTGCAAACGGAAATATCAAGTTCAGAGTTCCGCCGGCAAGCTGGTAATCCACACCGACATGATATGTAAGGAACCCACTATTAACCGCTTTTTATACCAAACCTCTTTGTCAATCAACCACCATAACTTGACCCTTACCTTCAGCACACGTATTTCAACGGGCATAGTCGCCGAAGCCCTTCACAAACTGGTCGGTAAATCATAGCCAATAATTGAATTAGGTACCCTTAAGTTTAGTTGTTTCCGGTGTTTTTTGTACAGGATGGAGATGTCAAATTTTAATCAAATTATTATTTTACAATAGTAAGTTATGATTAAGATTTGTATTGAAATCCCTTTGATTGATTATGGGTTTGAGTTTGAATGAAAAGAGTTCGGTAATTATGTTAGCGAATGGAGCGTGTATTGAAGTGCATAATACAATCTTTGAACGTATTCATATGGCTTTATGTCTTGTCTTATTTTGTATAAGACCAGGAAATGTACCAGGAGTAATATTAAAATTAGTAGTTAAGTCTTTTTCATTTTAAAACACAACAATAAATTCCACAATTTACAACACAGTTAATTGCAATAACACAAGGTGTCTGTGTAGTTTGTGCTATACTTCCTTGTCTTCGGTCAATTCCTTGACATCCTTATATGACATCACGCCCGCAAATATTCGGCAACTCATTTTTTACGCAATTTAATCTTAATTTAGGTTCAGTCAGTGACAATCTTCAGTACGGTTAATGTTAATCGAAAACCATACTTTGCTCGTGTGTCTAGCCAATTTTATCTTATTCTTGCTTTATTTATTATACAGTCGGTGAGGTTTCTGATTTTCACCTAAAGGAAAACATTATGTATGTTTTTGTCTAGCCATTTCTTACCTATTGCCTACTACATCCCACCCTTTTCCTCGTGTTTCTTGCCCGTGGGAGCGACAATGTGCTTAGATTCGCCACGGCGCGGCGGCGCGGGGAAATTGTGTTTGTACGTTTGAAGCGATCACATCATTTGCACTCGTCTCGTCTCCAGCGTGTTTCCGCACCATAACCACGTCTCAATTTGGAATGGATTCGGGAATATCCGCCATTTTGGCTACGCGTTCTTCATTCAAATGATTCGATATTATGAATTTTGTTTTCCGGTAATTTTGTCGCAAACGATGTTCTGATACACGTATCTTATGCCATTTTTAATTCCTATCTATTGCTACTTAGTCTTATATCAAGTTATTGTATGTTATGATATTGACCTAGTCGTTATTGTACATAAATGTATTGCAGATGATTACTTAAAAGAGATATTTAGCATTGTTGAACCGCAACAATATAACAACTATGAACCTACATTACAAATACGTTACGCCAAAGAATAATTAATGTGAGGCCCTTCAGTCTACAAACGTATTAAAAAATTAGTGTTTAATTCAATAACAGATTAAACGACTGTTTTTAATCTTTACGTTCAGATAGTTAAAATGGCCGTTAAAACCATTTCACAACATTTCCTTACCCTCTATTGTAGTTATAGTTATAACTATAGTCGGTAGAGGGCGCAAGTTTAACACCACGCTAGTCGCCGACGTAACTGAATTATATACGAGCTCACACTCAAGTGAAAATAACTTTAGATGAGATAAAATGAGCTTTCTAAAATTTGCTTTTTAGAAACAAAATGAGTTAATTATATAACAAGTCCAATCAAAAGCCTTAAAGAATCATTAGTGAGAAAACGCAATGCCCACAAAAAATAGTCTTCTAAGTAAATACAATTTTCTTTGTAAATTTAATTCAGGTCCTATTCCATTGCCCAATTTGATTTTAAAAATATTTCAAAAACAGCCTAAAACTACTAGTGACAATGGTAATTGTTATGATCAATTAAAGAAAGCCAAAGAATCTTTATCTAATTCCTTATTACAATTCACTGAAGAAATATGTATCCCTAGAGAAAATAAATAAAATAATAAAATAATAAAATTCCTACAGTAATTCTCCAAGCTTATCTACTCCACCCCGTTGCCTCTTCCAGTGAGAACGAGCCTAACCCGGCGTCAGATTAAGTTATAATGGTTAGTAATTGCAAGCTAACACGATCCTCGCTTCGCTAACCGAATGTTGACGAGTTATCTAGTTTCTAGCGGAATATTTTCGCATATTAGACTGAACAGTTTTTAATATTTTTCAAAATATAACATCAGTCATAAAAAGATAGGCTTGAGTTTGCATGTAATGTTTGTCTCTTTGACGCTTAAATACTCACCAGAATTAAATGGACCTAGGATGTATTTTGGTGTACTGATTGGAGTAATACTACCCCACCAACAGTCAATGGTAATTTACATTAGCTAGGTTCGTTTAAAACCACTTCGATGCAAATTGACGCAAATATGCGTGGTAGACACGAAGTATTGTACTTACTCACATATTGTAAATACCTAGTATCATTTATTGATTCTTTATTTAGTATAAATTATCAGCTTTAAGATAGAGAAGTAAAATCATTAAAATTACGTCTTAATATATTATTTAGTATCAACATAAGTATCTCAAACATTTGCCAAACAATAGCTCAATCGGTCCTTTGAAGCTAACAATGAAAGTGTCTTTATTTCGCGCCAAAACATGCCGCCATTTTGTGACGCAACAATATGATGGCGGCTTGCGCAAGGACAGATTATCCGTCCAATTTCACAATACAATACAAATCCAAAAACCATTGAATTCGGCTTCAACTATCGGCATTTACAAAACAGATTAACAACTTTAATTTGGCATAAAATTTGGAGGAAATTAAAGTCTACGGTGTACAGAATAGAGGTTAATAAAACTGTTCATATGTAATAGTAGCCCTGACAGTGAGACTAGGGATTTCTTTACAAATTGTGGAGTATCAAGTTTTAAGGCTCTTGATTCATTCAATGAAGATTATGAGCGGCTAATTTGAAAGGTTTGTTTGCACGCTGTTTGCTTGAAAACGACTCAATGGAAGAGTGTGAAGCCGACTTTGAAGTGATGATGTAATTTTGGATAAGGGTGATTTGCTTTAATCTCTTGTGAAATTGAAGAAGATGTTCGAAAAAGATAGTAAAAAGTATTTTTGTACTCTGCTTAGTATCATCTCTGCTTAGTGATGATGATGATGATGACTGGCCTGTTAGCTTAGTTGGTAGTGGCTCTGCCTTCTAATCTAGAGGTCGCGGGTTCGATTCCCGCATGACACAAGTATTTATGTGCTTTAAAATTTATAAATTACTTGTGTTGAGTCTGGTCGTTTGTATGTATAATAAGTATGTATTTACAAAAAGAAAAGTATATAAGTATTATATCCGTTATCTAGTACCCACGAAACAAGCGTTTGCTTAGTGTGGGGCTAGATGGCGCTGTGTGATATGTCCTGAAATATTTATTTATTTATAGTAGCTAATTTCTATGTAAAAATTAATCAACCCTAGATTTTGTAATCTGGAAATTATAATAGGTATTGTTTTGTGATACAATACCTATCGATAAATTATTGTATATTTAGAAGCCTAAAATAAGCAAAAAATATTTTTTGATCTTACATATTTGGTCTTGTCTAATAAATTTCTCAGAAAAATGAAAACACGAATAATTTTTATCATAAAGTAGTATTTTAAGCGCAAAATACGCCTCTAGCGTCTACAATACCAAATTAACGCAAAATCCTCCCTTAATTACATAATTACTTCAATTAAGGCAAAGCTCGAGAATTAATTAGCAATTCGCCGCTCTCAAAGGTTCTTAATGGAGACTAATAAATATAAGGCGACGAAAGATTCTGCAAACTTTATGTACTTCCAAGACTGTACTTCTTTCACTCAATTCCCACCTCTATCTTCCTTAACTTAAAAATTCGTTTTCTTTGTATGGTTGGCAGGAGTTAGGTCTTTCTTGTGAAAGGGGTCCTGAAAGCGGACAAATAGAAAATTAACCTTTTAGCCAAGCAAGTATGGCGGAGAGTTGGTGTTAGTACGAAATTTAAGTAACGATTTCGGTTTACATAACAAGATGGCGGTGGAAAAGGCTTTTTCGTTATTATTTTCGAAGAATTTGTGACAATCGAAAAGATTTTATACCTACTCATTATAGGTATATACGAGCATGCATTTGAATTCATTTAGAATGCATACTTTTTATCCATAAGAGGAACCAGTTTTTTTTTTTTTTTATTTACTTGTGATAGGTTTACGTTTGACTACAGCCTGCCTGATGTTAAGCATTGCTGCAGCCTAGGGTGTAACACGTTTACCTAGAAGATACCTATTAACTCTAGATTTGAAAACCCCTGGATGGATAGTTATTATTATTTAAGACGTAAATATTCCAGGTGTAATCTATAATAGGTACTTATTACGTTATTTAGTACATATAATATTAAAGTTGTTCGTACATTGACAACGTTTAATGCAACATGTTACAAATATGTATTACATAAACTGTCGTTGTTTGTCTTAGCAAAATTACACTTCTGGTATTATATACTCAGCAATCTGATAAACAAATCAAACATGTTCTGCAATCCACATAACAACATGTAACATTAAAGAAGTACCTAGTTGTGCCTTGCGTTGCTATTACTCGCGGTTTGGTTTCGAATCTGTAGAAGCTCTCAAAGAGTACCCCAAAGTCACTCTCGATCCGTAGATTACTTAGTATATGTTTATTTCTATTGTTCATACAATATTTTTGTCATATTTTTGCAAGCGGTTGCAAAGTGTTACAATGAATTATGCATATATTTTTTAATATTTAAATATTATAATATGTACTTATATAATAATATTAGAATACCCATAATAAAACAACCTACAAAATAAATAGATACATAAATTTAAAAAATTAAAACGAACTTTTGATCTGTAACACAACCTTTAACTTTATTCGAATTTATTAACTAAGCTACAAAAACTATCGACAGTCTTGCCAGGGGGCTTAAAATTTAAATCCCAAATCTCCTATTTGCCATCAAAACAGAACTATCTACTTATTAATTTCCTCCCTTCCAAAGACTATATAACCGGATACAGAACAAACATCGTTGCGTCAAATTGCCCAGCTTGTGACTGACACTGTTCCCTTGTTTTCTGCTCTATGGTTGCGCTGTAATTAGTTCGCGCGCGTGGCTAAGAGATGGCGCCACGCGCGGGTCACGTGACTCGGCCACAGACAATGAAGTGATACAGTGTACTGGGATTTAAATACTGGGTTAAGTATCAATTTGAGTCTGGGGCGGACTAGACCGAAACATGAGGGAGAAATGATTATTCTGATAATTATTTTGAACAATTTGAAAATTATATGTATTCTATAACATATTATATATTTGGCAAAATTACGTAACACAGGAACGTTATTCTACGACAAAAATTTAAGGACAAGATATTATTTAAGCATATTATCAGTATAAAAAAATGTTTTACAGTCATTTTTTATGTAAGTAGTAAATAGTGTAATGAGTATCTTTTATGATCATCACTTATGATAAATTAAACTACACCATAATGATTTGTTAAATTTAAATTGAAAGCAAATTATTTTCCAATAATAACGAGACACCGCGCGGGTACAAATGAAAATGTAACTTAAATCGAAAAGCGTGACAATAACATGACTCCATTTAGCTAATACCCCATTGTACGACCGTTCTCACCGCATAGAATAGGACATAACTTAGACAATATAACGCTTAGACACATCATAATCATCAGTCTATCATAATTAACAACTTGTCTTTTATTATTTGGTCGTTTCTATATATAATAAGTATGTATTAACAAAAGAAAAGTATGTAAGTATTATGCCCATTACCTAGTGCCCACGACACAAGCGTTTGTTTAGTGTGGGGGTAGATGGCGCTGTGTGCAATGTCCCGGAATATTTATTTATTTATTTTATCCCCCTAGGTTTAGTTACCTGCGATTTCAGGCAGGCTAGTTTAAAGCTTTCAATTAAAGGCTGATGCCGCTTCAAGTATTCTGCTGTTAAATCCCTAAATTTTACGTTATGTAATTTCTTGCGTCTATAGCACTTAGACGTCCATACGTGTTTACCCGCGTAAATCTGTGATAAAAGTAGTCTGTGTGTTACTTCAGCTACTAATCTACTTTCATTTCATTTCATTTAATCATCTAAATTAGTTGGCCGTGAAAAAGTAGGTACCTAGCATTTCCAAACTTTCGTTTTAACAACACTAGACATGCGTATATTTTCTGCAATGAGTCATCTACAATTTTTAAAGTCGTTGAGAGCACCATAAGGTCAGAACTGACGATTAGGTTCCTTTTGTATAAAAAGTATAATGGTACCTACAATAGAATGAGAGGGTCGCGTCACAATTGTAATTATTTGTTCGATGTGCCGCGTTTACCCTTGAAGAGAGTTTGATACTAAGCTAATAGCATTCAAGAGGTTAGTGGATTTTATTTGTCCTGGTGAATCCTTTTATAACGACTTCAAAAAAAGGTGGGTGTCAAGTCTTCTGAAAGTATTCTTTTCTTTCTTTTTACTCTCCTGTACCACTTTAAATATTTGGACGAGTTATCACCAACAAATTAAATTAAAAAGAATATTAAAATTAAAAATTGAAAACTTGAACAAACTAATCGCACTTAAATTTTTTGCATAGGTTTACAGTAAGTCGTTTTTGGTGCTTATTTCAAACCAATTTTCAAGAAAATAGTCACTTTGAGTCAGTCACGTTTTATTACATCCCTTATTTTTAACCTTGTTTTTGAAAACTGTGTTTTTACTCCATGGCTAAAAATAAGATAATTTTCGCCGCAACTCAATTATTTCAAACCATTGTTAATTTAACCAAACCAGCATACAAAAACAGCATAATATAAGTATATAAACATAGTAAGTTTCTCTTTGAA
This sequence comes from Macaria notata, assembly GCA_927399415.1. Classification (NCBI taxonomy): domain Eukaryota; kingdom Metazoa; phylum Arthropoda; class Insecta; order Lepidoptera; family Geometridae; genus Macaria; species Macaria notata. The sequence continues at coordinate 1,741,241 of OV656742.1, forward strand.
ATCCGCATGAGTTTATTTTATGGTCCCAAACAAAAACACGTCTTAAAAAGTAAACATTGCGGCTGAAATAAAAATCTCACACAATTCAGTTTCATTAAAAACTCGGTAAAAACCCCAGTTGCCAGTGGTCCTAGCATGCGTATAAAAGCAATTCATTATCTGATTCATCTGACAAATTATTAACGGCTAAGTCGAAATCATGTGTGTTTTTCTGCTGAACGAAATTACTATTACTTGACAGCATTTCATCAACATGATTTGAATACATTTCATAGTATAAAATGTATGCAAATACATACATTACTAATACATACATAATATACATTTGTATTACATAAACAGAAAAAAGTTAAAGACGCTTTTAATTTTTTTTTTTTTTTTTTTTTTTTTACATTAAATAGGCTCACGCTTGACTACAACTTGATATTCATCTAACATACACATATTAACCAAGCTGAAGAAGGTAACAAATTTGTACATCGAAGATATTAGAGAAATGATGTTTGGGGACTTATAAACGATAACAGAACACGTTTTAGCAGTTTTTGAAATTTTTATTTGTTTGTCTGTGTATTTAAACGCTCATCACGCGAAAACAGCTGATCATGAAAACATCATGATTTTTGGAGTGTTGGTAGTATGAGGTCTTAGAAGTGTCATAGGTTTTTTTTTATATCCCGAAATAATGCGAGCAAAGCCACGGGTGTCCACTAGTGTTATGTATTATTGACAAATGTCTCATAATTTGACTGGCCTGTTAGCTTAGTTGGCTCTGCATTCTTATCTAGGGGTGCAGCTTCGATTCCAGCATGAAACAAGTAATTATTAATTTTAAAAATCTATAATTACTTGTGTTGAGAGTGGTCGTTTTTATGTATATTAAGTATGTGTTTACAAAAAAATATATATAAGTATTATATCCGTTATCTAGTACTCACGACATAAGAAGTGGGGCTAGATGGCGTTGTGTGCGATGTCCCGGAATATTTAATTATTATTTATTTATAAATTCTAGGTTACATGCAAGCGTGCATGATCGTGTTATATACTTGTAGAAGGATATCACAGCAACATTGCTTCCACCGTGCTATCTCCGCCGTACAAATAAACTGTGCATCGGCGTCCGCAAAGTAATTAATTTTCCTCTACAAAGTTGATTCGATTGCCGGAACTCGTTTATTTTTTATGGCCAACAATGTTACTAACGATTCAATTTTATACGGTCCCGTAAGTAATTTGTTTTCAATTCACTTGTTTATTGAAAAACACCGCATTGTCACCGAAGGTTTACTTAGTTTAACAAATTGCGGCTAATATATTTGTATATAATATGTAGGTATAGATGTGTGAGTCATAGGTGTTGCTGGCTCAATCAGGGAAATTAGGGTCGAAGTTTGTGATTTAATTGAGCTAGTGGCATTCACTTGGAAAATTTATATTATAATTTACAATTTGAGGATTAATTGTGTCTGTAGATATACCAGTGTTTGTATTTTTTATGACAAATTTGGAGATGAAATTTGATTTAAGAAGCATTTTTTTATAATTGAATGGCTCACACCTGTCAAAAGCTCTTTGTAATCTACGATCTTGCGCGCTTGCCTAGAAATAACAGGTTTTTATTAAAAAAACTGCATTAAACACTGTGTGGTTTTAAAGATCAAAGCTTACATAGATAGGGACAGACACGAAAATGACTTTGCTTTATACTATGTAGTGATAATGATTAAAAATTCCAACAGCAGCAAAACCTACTGCATATCCGTGTTAAAAAAATCATCCCTGAGCTTCTAAACTCATGGCGTCTCTACTTGGAGGGTGGCGCCCTCTGTTTATAGAGCGAGTACTTAATAACGACTTATTTATTTGCACAAAGGATCCGACCAGTAATTGCGAGAGGATAATATGAGAACTATTAACTTGTGTGAAATGTTTGCAGAGGGGGCTTTCTCTAGTTTCAACTTAGTTGTGAGAATATTGGAATGAACTTCAGTTTACTAGTTTTTTTTTGTTGAATATTATCAACATAATAACGGTACTAACGTACCTTTTTATGTTTGTACAATATACATGTTTTAACTGAAAATACATATAGGAAAACTCTACTATTAAAAACAGTTTCGGTAAGACGGAACTTCTTCTTATCGAATGAGAGCGGCCAACTCTATGGTGTCAAAGGACGGAACTGTTTTTAATATATACTTTTAAACTATCATAAATAGAAGTAAAGAAGAGGTCTCTCTGAAAGGAAACTTCAATAATAACAATCTAGGCATTCAATTGAATCTAAACTTTTGTTCGATTTAGTCATTTGTTTCTAGAAGTAGTAATTTAATAGGCGATTTTAATATTAAATACATTCTGGTATAAAGCCAGTCGAATTGTTGAAAATATATATCTGCACCAATTATATAAATTTTTATACATATATATAAAGGGTTATATACTTACGTAGTGTGTACCTATATAAAAAGTATGAAACCACACAGTTTCCCCTACACCCGACACAAAACAAACACCACCAAAAGAAACGCTTATTTAAACCTTAATAGCTCATAAAATATCCTCTAATGAATGGAATAAAAACCAACCCAACCGCAAGGTTTCATCTAAAACCCTCAAGCCATTATTAACCCAAAGCGCCAGTAATAAAGGCTAAATTAGCTTGCAAATCTAGCCACAACTTTTATCAACGAACTACAAGCGATTATTTGCTTAGCTCCTTCAGTAATAAGATCTAAGTTGGCGTGAAAAGCGTTTGCGAATTTTCATTACTTGAAGTACTTGATACAGGAAAATGAGCTTTAGACTTTAGTGTTAAAGTTTCTTTTACCGTGCATTTCGTATGAAAAATTTTAGCACCTTTTCTATTATATCTACCCGTTTGCCGTTTTGATCGTAATGATTGCTTACCATCAGGTGAATTATGGTCAATTGGAAGCACATTCCTTGAAAAAAAAACTTAACGGACACTCTGTAAAATATATGTAAATACATATATTATGTAAAGGCAATCGCATGCGATTACAAATGTTAAAAGCAAAAGTGGAAGCGGCCAGTCACGGGATGGGTGACCGAAAAGAGGCATTCCATTTTTTACGCTTCTGTGGGTCGGATGACACGTTCAATTGTAGGCTCCGTCTGTTTGTCTAGTATGGCATGCAGGCAGTCGCTAAGCCTTGTCAGAGACCCTTAGGTCGGCTTAATTAACTCTCGACACCAGAGTTGGCCACTCTCATTCGATTTGAAGAAGAAGAAGTTATGACAAAAATATATTATTCCCAATACAAACCCGGGCCGGGTCGCTACAAATAATATAGAGCTAAAGTCGCTTTACCTATCTCATAAAATAATAAATAAATATTCCAGGACATGGCACACAGCGCCATCTAGCCCCACACTAAGCAAACGCTTGTGTCGTGGGTACTAGATAACGGATATAATACTTATATACTTTTCTTTTGTAAATACATACTTATTATACATACAAACGACCAGACAATAATTTGATCTAGTTTTACAATAATTGAATCAAAGTAAACTGAGCTTTAATTCAACGCGATTAGAGTTGAAAACTCTACGAGCGGTGTCTGTTAAGGGGAGTCTGTTTGTCGTGAGTTAATTTAGTTGTGGATTAACTCAGTTTGAGTGATTGATGTTTAGTCTCCGACGACATCGAACCTACTGAGACGACTAATTATTGCGCAAAAAATCTAATTATTGAAAAAAATAACCTGACGCGTATATGCATATTATATGTATATGTGAAAGTTTTAGAAAAAGTAGATAGGTAAGTGTTATTTAATTTAGAATTCTGTATTATGTGTTAGTTCAGTCAGGAAATTGGATATTTAAACCGTATGAGCATAAAAGTAATAATACATTTTCCCACTATAAAATAAAAGGTGTCAGACATGAACTTTTACACGGACTCTAATTTCAAATGGGGCCTTTTGTATTACCTCTGCTATAAAAGGGAACTATTTTATAATTTCAGTATTATACAGGATCGACACAGATGGCACATACAAATGGAGGTCTATACCCAGCAAAGAGATTTAAAGAGCTATGGATGATGATGATATCACTACATAGGACTACATAGTACAGAGCAAAGTCGCTTTTTGCGACTACCTGTAAATATGCTAAGTTAATAACTAAAAATATTGTGCACAAAAAACAGTGTTGTACAGCTTTAAAACTGCATGACGGAATTTAATGCAGTTTTTCAATAGATAGAATGAATCAATATGAAGGTTTGTATGTATAATAACGCATGCAAAGCCACGGACAAAAGCTAGTTATATTATAATTAGGGGTCTAAATATATTGTTGTTGTTGAGTGAATTGCTAGTTGGTCGGGGAGATGCATTTAGCGGTCCCAGTGTGGTAGTGAGGGCGAGGGGTGATTTCACGGCGATTTACTCTACGGAGATATTGTTTATTGCAATGAAGAGAACTAGAATGAGTGGTCTCTATTAGATATAGTCTTACAATTTATTGTTAAGCGTTGAATTCAATTTATGGTTCAACTTTGTATATTGAAATCGAAAGAGAATAATTAGTTCAAAAATAAAATAAAAACTGAGATTAACACGTAATGTGCTAATCTTGCTTTAAAAATCACTTATTTTGTAAACTGATATTTTTTATTTTCTAAGTCTCTGATAAATATGCTGGTAACTTTTCGTATATCATGCAACGTATACTATCTTAATAGCAAATAATCCAAACAGAAACAAAATAAAGCGCTTTGTGACACGTCGTACCGTGTAACTGGTCTAACTACAAATTATTATGTCAAACTAATAAGCATCGCAAAAATCCGCCATTACTAATTTGCGAACCCGTTTCTTTGTTGCCGCGACCCCGAAATTCATCACAAACAATATCAGCTCAACTAATAGGCCTCATTATTAAACAACTTCAGTACCAGACCTTCGTCACAAATACTTCAATCACAAACAGTATATCATTACAGTGCCCTCCCCTTAAGTGTCCCTAAACGTTATTATTAATTTTACCTCCACCGCTCACGAGTGAAAATCGACTTAACCCAATAAAGGATAAGGCACAAATTGGTTCGCCAATTCCCATTCTTATAAGAGTCCTTTCGAACTTACTTATTGGCTAACTTCTGGTCCACGGCCTGCATCTAAGATGGCGTTTGATCCCCTCTCTTTCTATCTCACCTAACTCGACATCTTTCATCTCGGTTGTTTTCTTGTGGAATAGAAAGAAGGCGAAATACTTTTAGCTCTTGTTTGTATAGGGGATCTGAGTGAGAGAGTGAATTAGAGTCAATTGCGTTTGTTGGGCAAATAGGTTCGCCGATCGATTGAAGTGTTTTAAATTGAATTTTTTTCACCCTTGATCTTTACTTTGTTTTCTTTGGGTGACTTTATTGGAAACGGCGGGGTTGTTACATCTGAATGTAGGTTTTTACTATGTTTGGAGTTAAAAGTTGGTGTTCGCATTTTCTGATAAAACAAGACATTTATTGTAACAAAATAGCGTCACTAACACATTTTTTAATCATGATTTTTGCCAACTCCTTGACGTTCAGAGCAATTTTTAAAAAATATTCTATTTTTATTAGAACACCAGACTATGTGGTTACTTTTTTCTTTTCCCGTATCTAAAATAGTGCCATTCCAATTTTCCTCCTTGGTTCGTAGTTTGGTCCTGTCACCGCAAGCTGTCCGTCAGACGTTCTTTTGTTTCAGTGACATGTCAATATGTCATTCGTTATTGGTTGTGACAGCTTAGACGACTTACTAACTATGTGGGATATCCGGTCTAGTTTTTTGTATCTATGTCTATTTAACCTTTTTGGAAGAGAGTTGGTTTTCTATTTTAATTGACAATACAAAATTATTATTTCTCTGAAATGTCATGGAAGTTTTTTGCGTTATTTTTTCTTATTTATTTAAGATATGTAAATAATTTGAATGTTAATGTAAACACGGTCTTTAGTTTGCATTTACACTTATTACTCAATCAATTTATTTAGAAAAGTTTAGTGCTAAACCTCTTCATATTTGAAAACAAAGTATTTCATCAATAAAATGATATTCCGGTGTAATTCGCGGTAAGGTAAGCCACCAAACCTGCCGGGCGGTAATTGGTCGGAAGCCAGGCGCCAGATGATCCTGATCACATCGGTGGTACGGAGATATTCACTTCATCTGACAGCCTACATTTTGCGTATTAGCCTTAAATCAATCTTTAAAATCATTGCGCAAGATAGAAGCCAATGGAATTGAGAGAAAGGCTTATACCCAGCAGTGGAACTAAACCGGTTGTAGATGATGATGATGAATTTGTAGTAAATATATTGAACTTTTGAATAAACACACACACACATACTTCATTATTATCATTATCTAAATATATAAAACTCAAAGGTGACTGCCTGACTGATATAGTGATCTATCAACGCACAGCCCAAACCACTGGACGGATTGGACTGAAATTTGGAATGAAGGTAGATGTTATAACGTGGTTATAACATAGGCATCAGCTAAAAAAATATTTTTGGAAATGCTACTTTTAAAGGGGTGAAATAGGGGATGCAAGTTTTATTTTTTAAAGCGAGCGAAGCCGCGGTCGTCTACTAGTCAGTTCATAAACCTTTAATGCCAATAATCCCTGTATAGTGTAATTCAAATGTAATTTAGCTACATTCAAATATAATAAAAAAAGTGTTTCTTGCCCAGATGATTCTGTCAAACTTGTACTTAGGTATCATTTAATGTTATATTCGTGTTGATTTGGTAAGACTCTCAAATATGAACATGATTTTAAGATTTAAGTAAAATACCTTTAGGTTCCAAATATTGAATCAAAAGCTGGTTTTAGTGTTCAAATATACGTTCATGTTCGTGATATAATGTATGAAACTTACACTATTTTCACGTCGGTTCAGCCGACGTGTTTCGTTGTATTCGGATTATCAAAATCAAGAAAAAGATAGAATCTTGTTTACACACATATAGCGAATTATTTTTCTTTTTTCATTGGTTTTTTTGTTTGGTAGTTTTAATACCAATTCGTAGATGCTACGGCGTAACCAAGCTACAGCTAAACCGTAGCGCGTAGTAAATTGCTACACAGGCGCTACGCTATTGTTTATATTAGATGGTCAAGTAGGGTGAAAATTGAAAACTTATTGGACATTTGAGTTAGCCACTTTGTTTTAAAACTTAAAGTTATTTACGATCAGTTTTTTAATCATAGCAACTACCATAAAAAATAGTAATAGTACTGAATAAACGGTAGAGTTAAACGGTACGTGTACATACGAGTATGTTAAGTAAGTAAATTATGTAAATATTCTGTTTTTTAGAACATTAGGTAATTCCACGGTATTGAAGTAGGTATATTTTAATTTAACGTTAATTTGTTCACAAACACAATTTCCGTGACGTATCACCACTAAAATTCGAATGACACGCGCTTATAAATGAAAAGCCTTTTTAAAGTCTTTATATCTATAGAGCAGTTAAACCAAATCAATATGAAAAATGTAAGAAAACTCTCCAATACAATTTTAGTCTACATCAGGTAAATATAAATATTACACAATTTATACAATTATATATTAATTTAGGTACATTAGTTGGCCTCATCGCAAAGCGAAATTTCTTCCAGAACAAATACGTTCTGATACTTTAATTTAAACTAATGATTTACAATACAAATAATTTATTAAGATTTCCGTAGTGACAAGTCAACTTGATGTACAATTGTTGTTTACAATAGTAGACATAAGTGATATTACAATTGTCACTCGATATATTAACATATACATGTTGTCTTTCAAATGTTTTTCTCAAAACACTAAGATCTCGCTGTATCAGCTCTATACACTACCTAATCACTCGACCTCGTGCGTTGGGACCAATTAGCCAACAATTCTGAACACGGAATGTTTAACCACTTTAATTTCACCCCAAAACACGTTAATTCCACCCCCCTCTACCCCTCCACGCTAAGGGAGATAATGATAAAAATCGGCCGAGAAATTAATTTTGGAATGGTTGAACCTAATTTTGAGGATTGATAAGGAAAACCGTTGTGCATGGTGCAAATTGTTGCTAAGGAAAAGCTGACGATAAAATTATGTGAATGATGTAGCAAATTAAATATATTTATAAATAAAAAATACAGTTATGTCATTTATCTCTATTTCAAATAATTTTGTCTGGTTGTAGTTATTTTCAGCGTGGTTGATTTTTAAAGATTTCGTATAAAAATCACGGTAAATTAACAAAATGAATTCCATCCAATTTATAAACCACCCATTACACAGATGTGCAATTGTTTATCATCTCAGTTGGCATCACGTGTAAATCCATCACAACATTAACAAAAACCAAATTGAAACTCAACAAAAACTAACACATGTCACGCCAAAGTCAATTTACCGCGCCATTAGCGCAAAAAGTCTCTACAATCACAAAATAATTAAATTACGACCAATCCAATGTAACAAACAGCGGGACAATCGAATCATATTTAAATTAAGAGCCAATCACGGCGAGAGATTCGTTTGTGGAACGAGTAAATCTGACAGATGTCATATTTGGGCGCCATTGTTAGTGTTTTGACGTTCGTTTTTTGAACCGTGACAGTTGGTGCGGGCGGTTTCGTGTTTTGTTTCGTTTTTATTCAATCTTTGGAAAGTGACAACATGACATTTATTGGAGTGAGCCTTCTCCCTTAGTTCTGTTACAGGGCTCGTAATCCTGTCGCGTACGGGATCTTACTTCATTATTTTTTATTAGATTACCAAAAGAAAATGTCTATTTGATATTTGCTCTTTGATATCTATCTATATATGTTTGCTTTGTAGTAGTCAACATTTACATGGACACTATGGAGCCCTAGTTAATGACATACTTTATAGACAATTGCAATCCAGTTTGTATTTATGTTTTTATTTTATTTTTTACATTCTTATCACGCCAAAATCGATTTTGATAACATTTGTACCATCGCAACACATCACCGACGGATTTTTAGATATAACTCATAAATCCATATAACAATTCTTATTAGCAACAGAACAGCATATCTCTAAACGTTTGAAATTATATACATATGCAGTTAAAAACATTAACTAAGTTAAACCGTAGCACAATAGTGCTTTAAATAAGTTTAGTGTCGTGACAAACACCAGTATTAGCTTTCTAACACGTCGGCTGCTAATTTAAGAACTTTGAAAATACAAACTGCACCCGCCCGGGGGCAATAAAATGAGGTAAAGGCATTGTTTTCCTAATTAGGTGAAACGAGAACGCCCGACTCGAGCATAAAATGACTAATTCACGATCATTAATAAGTGTTTCCGACACACGCGAACTAACTTTACTTTGAGTTTGCTAGGGATGGGATGAAGAACTGTGGAACGTTTTGTCGATAGACTCGAAAGTAAATGATGTGACATAAAATAATGTTACACAAAAATATAGAGAAGATAGAGTGATATTTCAAGAGCATTCAGTTCATCAGCCAGGTCAGTAGGAATCTCTACTAAGGGATGTCATTAAAAAATATGTTATATATTATAAATCAATTGTGATAATATCATCTTAAATGTATAGTGTACTAAAATGGTAAAGGCATTTATAGAAAAATACACAATTCAAACTGAACGTACATTTTCATTGAAGAATCTAAGAGTTTCGACTTGTTTACATATTAAGATTTTAAAGAGCATTTTGAAATAATTTTAATCTGAATTTTGATATTAAATAAAGAGGCATTTTTCAAACAAGCAAATTATCGATAGTTTCAATACTTTAGCGTGCAACCCCATCCCTACTCCCCAAATCGGCCTATGAGCAATAAAAATTAAATAAACGAGTGCGTCTATTCCCCAGTAACTTGGAATAGCTTGTACCACGAGAGCCGAGTGTCACGACCATGTCAAACCAAATCAAATGCTGGGTTCACTAATATATTGCGGGAAAGGAAATTGGGAAGATTAATTTTCATAGCTTTGTTAGATTAAGGACTTACTAGTTACAAAATGATTTTTGTTAGATTTAAGTTTTTGATTCGTGATATTGTTATTGTTGCGTAAGACCGGAACGAGTGGCGTACAAGAAAAGAGGCCTATGCTTAAAAGTGGCCGATAACGGGCTAATAATGATGATGATGATGATATTGTTATTGTGTGAAAATTTCCAAATTTTACCATAAGAGCCGAGTGTCACGACCATGTCAAGCCAAATCAAACTCTGGGGTTTACTTTAATATACTGCAGGGAAGGAAAATGGGAAGATTAATTTCCATAGCTTTGTTTCATTATGGACTTCGTTAGAATTGTTTTTGTTGATGAAAAGTTCTTTTTTTATTTGTTGTTTGTTTATTTTTTTGTAGTTGTTCTTTTGTAAGTTTCTGTTCATATTTTTGTATTGATTCTGTTTTTTTATATAGTTTATTTTTTTATTGATTTCGGTGATGAGAAATCTGTTTTAAATCCTATCTGCATCGGTAGTTACTGATGAGATTAAAGTCTGAACCATTATGTAATTAATGATTTTTAAGTACATTATATATTTTTTTGTGTTCAAAGATACCCAAATATTTTTACCTCATTAAATACAGACAACAAAACTTTTTGCTAAACCTTTACTTACTTTGCAATTCCTATAAAACTTCAATCTCTACATTTATTCGTTTTGTAAGAGACGTTGGAATAACTTAAACCATATTTTCTTTATACTATAATAACTTATACAAGGTTACCAGAAAAACACTGACAAAAGTAAGAAAGTACATATATATCATGTCTTATTATATAGAGCTATAGAGGAGGACATTAGTTTTGTTTGAAAATACTGACACCAGAATCGGCCACTCACATACGAACTTACTTTAGAGTAATCAAGGATTTGGCTGTTTCACAGACATAAACTACTTAATTTAGAATGCGAAGAAGAACTTTAAGTGATGAATACCGAAATAGTCTATCTCCAAAATTTGTTGTACCTATATGTTGCACCTTGTCCTTGTGGCTGGAAAACACTGTCAAACCACTGTATTTCAGGTAAACCTGTAAATACATACTATTACACAGATACAGCATGGGTTCGATCCCCGTACGTTATGGGAAAGGCGATACATTAGTTAAGTGGACGTGCCGTGCGCGCGCGACGCCGCGTCGCAGGCACCGCCCGACACCATACTTCATACCACGAGCGGGTAGGGCTGACACTGGAGGACATAGAGGAAAAAAATAGAGTTTTTTTTAATAGGTGTGAACTTATGTACCACCAATTTATGTGGCAGTAAGTGTAATTATTTACAAGCGCAATACACAGGATTTCGAGCGGAGAATTCTACGACATTTCGGTAATCTAACCTATTTATTCTATTTGGTTCCAAGAATACCGTTTAAGACAGTCTAAATTAAATTTTTGTTACTTTGGAACTTGCAGCTCTCGCAAGAAATCATCATCATCATTGTCAGCCCTTGTCAACCCACAGCTGGGTATACGTGTCATTGGAGTCGCCTTGTAGTTAATATAAAAAAAAACACTTTTTTCAAGTGTGACAACCATAAAAACAAAGTTAAGCAGTAAACAACCATCCGCTGTCTCGTACCGCCACAGTGGGGCAAGAACAGCGGGCGAAACAGTAACACTGTCGTGTCAACTCCTAATAGTTTTATTGGGCCTTTGACTAACTTTGCCTGCTCATGACTGAGGCTGTAGATGGGTTAGGATTTAGGTTCTTTATTTCTTGTATGGTTATTTTTTTTATTATGAAACTGAAGAAATATATGTGAAGTTAATAATGAGTGTAGATGAATCAAAAATTACTAACCAACGAATCTTGACACAAAACATATCTTACTAAATCTACATAAATACTGATGTTGGAAATTATTGGTCTCAAAGTTCATTAAATTATTTTTTAACCTTCACAACATCTTCATCAACATTTCTACTCTCAATTAGTAGAATTAGCTCTTAAGCAAATACACATAAAAAAAGTCAACCGATTTAAATCACAGACAAAACAGATTTACAGTTTTTTCACCTCCACTTCATAATCATAAGCGAACAACGTGCAAAATTGCGGTTTAGCCAATAAGATATCCAAACCTATTTGAAACACATGAAAGTCACGTAAAATCAACACTTTGCGCTAGAACCTTACACGATATCATTAAATCAAGTCTATTGACTAGTCGTCTCGCTTGTCCTATGGTATTTGACAGATACGTTGAACTAAGAAATCATGCTAGTGTGTTTTGTCGCAAAATATAACCGACGAAAAGATTGCCTGTTAGTCAGGTATTATACAGAACTGTCATTGTGGTGAGTTCTTGGATGGGTGACCACATAAACGATAAGCTTTTACATCTGCTTAGATAACAAGTTAAATCGCAAATTATGGCTGTTGATCAGGTAGATTGTTACACCATATTAAGGATAGTAGTAGAGTTACTCGCCTTAAAATTAAGTTAAGTTGTTACACCAAATGAATTATAGTAGTAAATTAGTAACTCGCCTTTTTATAAAAGGACTCTACAGTACTTTATAAACTTTAACTTTCAAAATTGAAATTGTAGTGTTACCTTTTTTTACGTGGGATAGGTTTACGTTTGACTACAGCCTGCCTAATGCACCTAACTTGTTTATTATTTTCAATAACAGTTTAAATTATTTTAAACCAACATCGTCTTAGCAACATAAAACTATCAACTTATTTATAACAGTTTTCTGTAAATGTAAGTCGGTTCAAGTTTCAACCAGTTTGAGCCCCTATTATATTCTGTATTTCTAGAAATCGAAGACATCACGCAAGCTCGTCGTATGCCTTTGCCCCTCTGAATATATCATTTCACACTAACATTTGACACCACATATCTCTCACATAAAACCACCTCTATTCCAATAACTATAAGGTTTATTTTATCCACATTTTTTAATAGAATATACAAAGTTAGTTAGCAATATTTTCGGAGTTTTAACTATTTGAAGACCGCTCTATGTACCCATATAATGTAATGAACTTCACTATTTTATATGAGTTTTGGTTTGTTAAATAATAAAATAATGGTAGGTAAAGACTGATTCAATAGTTCAATCAAAACGTTTTGAAAATTCATAAATAGTAAAAACAACGCATTTTTAACAAATTTCCGTAATAAACAAAAAAATACATTGTTATATGACAGATATGTAACTAAATAATCATTCATTAGTAATCCTGTACAGTTTTTGATTGAGTTCGTGTTGTACGTATTCCCAAGTTCGCGTTACGTTTGTCCTTCACGAACGTTTAGTGAGAGATTTATTGTGTAAACGCAAACCTTTTATGGCTTTGATATAGTGAGCTAGTTTGTTCAATATAATTCTTTAACAGTATAATTGTATGGTATCGTTTCATAAATCATACAAAGCGTAAATTTAATGATCAAGTATAGATCAAATTAGTTTGTTTTATTGCATAATATCAGTAGTTGTTTGCAAGAATAATTTTGGTTTAGTAATTCATCACATCAAATTTATTTGGTTCTAACTGCAACAAAAAAGAAACTTGGAATAATTTAAAATGTTGAATATTTAATTGGTACCAGTTTTTTATAAGAAACAGAAGATTCAATGATAATGAAAAGATAAAAAGAATATTTTGATATTATTTTCAGTCATCTTACAACATACCTTGCCTTCTTGACTTTTTTTAAAGATAAAGATAAGATAAAGAATCTTTATTGATAATGTAAAATTGTAACATACATAGGTATAAGTACTAATATCACAGAATATGCTACACAAATTACAATATCTCGTCAAATTGAATTTATAACATTAAAATTTTAGAAGTTACATATGTCTAGTTTTATTAATAAAACAATGAAAATTTTTGTTATTAAAATCATGTCAAGTTTATTATGGGTATACAGGGATACAACTGACGGGGCCAGGGTTATTATGTAATAAATTATTCTTTGCTTATACAAAGTGAACCGGTTCCTATCTGGTAAGCAGGATCCATCTTAGACCATATCTATATCTTGCCATCGGCAAAGTATGCTCAAGTGCAAACCAGATTTAGTAAAAAATATTTGCTGAAAACCAATGTTGTATGTAGTATAAATTTTATACATCGTTGTTCTTTCTATCTTTTGTCCGAATTTACCTTCTTGCCTTCATATAAATATCAATTTCGAACCAGAGCTCCAACTAAACCCTCACCGTCTCCAATTCCAGGTGTGGTTCCAGAACCGGCGAGCCAAGTGGCGCCGCCAGGAGAAGATGGAGGCAGCTCGGTTGGGGCTCTCGGAGTACGGCTGCAGTGGAGGTGGGATACCCCGGCTGAGTGGACTGGGTCTGCCTGTGGACCCCTGGCTTGCTCCACCATTACTTACTGCGCTACCTGGTAAGAGAATCTTCTTCACTTTTACCAATCAGACACTTACGGTCACTTTTAAATTAGACATTCAGGTCCACTACTGCTCACAGCATTGCCTGGTAAATACAACTGTGAAGCTAACCTTAGACATTAGCTCAACCCATGTTGCTAAATATATCTTAAAATCAGCGTGTTTGTGGACACCTGAGTAGGCCTTAAAACAATATCGTCGGCACTTTATCGGTGGTAGTCATCGTGTTGGATTGTTGATTGTAAGATGACTAGAGGAACATATTTCTGAAAATATACCATAATTATTTCATTTATAACTATTAAAAAAAATGAACCAACATATAAGTTAATATATTCTGATTATTATCTTACGTCCCAACAATAATTAAAATAACATAATATTTAAGTTTCTACACTACACTATGTTAAGTTACTTAAGGCCATGTTTGCTTCCTCCGCAGGGTTCCTGTCGCACCCCCCGTCCGGCTACCCCTCGTACCTCACTCCCCCGGCCCCCGCGCCCGCGCCCCCCGCGCCCCCTGACCCTCGATCCTCCTCCATCGCAGCACTCCGCATGAAGGCCAAGGAACACGTCGAGAGCCTCTCTAAAGGACTGCAGATGGTCTGAAACATGTATAATACCTAACATAAACAAATAGTTAAGTAGAAATCTATTCATATTAAATCATTGAGTCTTATTGCCTCAAAAAAGTAGGTACATGCATGGTAATTATCAAAGCTGTCCCCAAAAATGTAAATCAAGATTGTGAGAAATCTTAATCTTTTTCAAAATTATGAAGCATAATTAACCTACATAATAGACAAACGGAATGGTACTTACTACTCGATACTACTCGATACTCTGAATTCTGTCAAAAATCTGTAATCACCGACATTATAAAATATCTTCGACCACAATGTCACTTGCATCACTAAAAGCATAGGTAATGAGGTTGCTTCCAAGCAAAGTGTGTAAGACAGAAGAAAATAGGTACATTCCATTAATGCTTAAGGAAAACTTGTATATTACATTATTTTGTGATTGTAGTTAAATTAGTTGTTCATTTATTTTTAAAACAATTCATAGTAAGATACTGCTGTAATTTATTTCAGATGGAAATCGTTGTTTGAAATAACCAATGAAAGGAAATGCGTTTTTATTGGCTTTCTGATATCTTTTAGCAGTTATCATAAGATGATTCTGACAGGAGCCGTTTGGTGTAAAATTTATCATAGGCTGATTCGTTCAACATTTTTCATTAATACAATTAATCATTTGTATAAATTAAACATTTGTATAAAACTACAGATAAGTAGGAACATAGCTAAACATAATTTAAAAAATGGCTTTTAGTTTCGTGAAGCAATCCAAAAAAAATACAGATATGAGGCATTTGTGTTAAAATAAATAATTAATTAAAAAACTACCATGTATACCGTAGCTTAAGTAGTAACTTATAAATGTACTTAATCATAGTGTATCAAAGCAATAAGTAAAATTGTATATAGTATAAAAAGTTAAGCTTGCTAAGTATACATAAGTCATTAGAAGATTTAATGCTATTTGTAATAATTATTATGATAAGATTTCCTTTATATTTTGAACCAATATGATTTTTTCACGTAAAATTACTTGAATAAAAAACTCGTAAATTATATTATTTCATTTCATTGTATGCATTTCTTATTGTAGCAAAATAACGCAGATTTGAAAAATACATTCATTGAATCTAATACAAATTGTAACCTTATTTTGAGTTGTAGTACAGTATTTTTGTATTAACAATTACTTAATTTTGAAAAAAGCCATTTAAGTAAATGTATCAATATTGCCTGTGTAATCTAAGTAAAATTCATTTATTCACAATTGTGAAAATTCATGAATAAATATTAATTTCAACTATTCTAAAATATTCCATTTATAAGTGTTAACTATTCTGAAATACAAGTATGTGTAATGTAAATCTCAAATTTTCTCATAAAAAAAGCGATTCTGTTTATATTATATACAAGTATATATATACTTGTATGTATGTAATTGAAGCAATGTAGTGTTTTTTTTATATTCCCAGTATTCTGTGATGTAAATAAAATTATATTATAATAAAATAAATTATGAATTGTAAAAATCGCGTGGAATAGTATTGTAGAAATTAGCTAAGAGATAATTATTGTACTTATACATAATGAGAGAAAAAATAAATGTGTTCTTTCCTAAGTAAATACGTTTTATTTTATTGTTAACGGACCTTCATCATTAAACATAGGTAATTATAAAAGTTTGACGCGTGTTTTAATTATATTATATTTCGAACATGCTTTTAATGTTAATGATACGTATTATTTTTCTTTCTGTGATAATTGATATACAAAATACAAGACGCATAAACAATTAAAAAGACACACATCGTATTCCGTAGCAACGCTACATCTTTCGTAGAGGCTCTACAAGTCTATAGATACCAAAAATGTATTTAATTGCTAAATGACAAATTGAATTAAATAAATTAAATATAATTTACTCATGTAATCGTAATCAATGTTTATAGATTGTACTTTAATATATCTTACACCGATTTTTTTATGCATCGAGGTTTTATAATTCAGTTTGCAAAACATCAGTTTTACACAAGAACAGTAAAATCTTTGCTTCTTCTAGGCAAGCGCGCTAGATCGTAGATTGTAACGTGGCTTAACGTCAGGCATGTTGTAGCTAAGCGTGAGGCTATATGTAAAAAAAAAACTATCTGAAGTAAATTCATAGGTTTCTGAAATTCAAATAAAATGCAGTTTATAAATTGAATCTAATGAAAATAAACGTTTATATAACTTTCACTCAACAATTTAAAAACATTTTAAAGTTAAATTAAGAATTAACGCACCCACTAAAACTAATAATGTAAACAGTAAAATTAACTAAAATAAAATATTTCCAAGTAGTAGACATGATTGTTTATGCGAGAATTACCCTTGATTACCCTCAACTGTCACCATTCATTAGGGACGGCGGTATGCAGAAGTGAGGTATTGAAATTTATAAGTATTATTAAAAATATCACTATTTCAGCAAAATCATGTCAAACACTGGTAAATATGCTGCAGCAATGCTTAACATTAGACAGGCTGTAGTGAAACGTAAATTAAAAAATATATATAAAAAGTGACTCATGTGTAAACTAAAATAGAGTACTTATTGTGTTTACTTCTATCCAAATTATACGGTTTTTTTATTCGATTTGAAAATGTATTGGTGTTACGATAATAATTATATTTAGGCAATATAAAGTATATATAACATAAACTTCAAATTACGATATACACATAAACCGAGACAAAAGAAACATTTTAATATTATATTATTTACATAATTGTTACTTGATTTCATAACTCCATCCTTCATTAGAGGCCGGTAGTAATTCGTCACCGCTATCACGAACCTCATAACTTGACTAACTTTGACTTACTGTAACTTAGAATTCTACTCAGTTATTTTCAGTCCAAAGAAGGAATAGAAGAAAACGGATCTATTTTATCCATATTTTTATAAAATAATAAATGCTATATAAATGCTATATGAACTTAATTATTTGGTAAATTCGTTTAAATGTCTGGACAAATTGGTTAAAAATAATTATTGTTTAATATTAAGTATAACACAATATTGACTGCGTAAGTATGTTCTTTTCGTTCCAAATACGAGTCCATACAATAATCAAATTTGGTTATGCCTTAACCACGCGATCTTTAAGAGATATGATGATCATGATTTTTGATATGGTGATAGTTTGTTTAGGACCTTGAAACTGATAATACTACAATACGAACGATATCATAAAACATGTAAATTTTATTGCGTCACTAAATATACATCTATTTGTAACATGTCAGAGGCCCATAGGCAGGTTTGTAAATTGTGACACCAGAGATGGCCACTCTCAAACGAACACACACACACATAACAGACACTTTTATATTTATACGAAACTAACGCGAGCAAAGTCGCGCGCAGGTACTAATATTTCACATGTATAAAACTAACAGTTTTAATTACCGATACAGTTGACAAATATCGCCATCACGGAAGTTAACGAGTGCCGTTATATTCTGTTAATTTAATGACTGTGATTTAAAAGCTTTAAGCTGGTGAAGCAGCTCATTTCATTTTATATAAAATATTTAAAAACTTATTGCTTGCAATAAATAGGAAATAGACAGACTGATGCCAATTAAGGCTATTATATAATTAATTCTAACATTATTCTGTGTGTAAATATCTTAAATAGCTACAAAACATAATAATACCGCGTAAGCTCAAATGAAACTTTAATTTGAATATAACTTTTTAGTCTCTCATTCAACCACTCGCTACCACAGAATTTAGGTCCTAAGTAAATAAGTAAGTTAATAAGTTGTACTCCTATTTCTGCTACTTGTCAGTAGCAATAAATAGGAAATAGGAGTACAACTTACAATGGAATTTGTAGCACTGGTACTGTAGAAATTTAAAAATATTATATCTTAGCTTACTAAAGATATTTTAAATAATAACAATGGGACAAAACTTGATGTAGATGAAGAAACAATGTAAAAATATTTTTTCTAATGTAAATAGATATAATTATGGTATGTAATAAAGCCTCCGACAAGCAAATTGGTAGTATATTTTTTTTACATGGGATAGGTTTGAGTTAGACTACAGACTGCTTGATGTTAAGCATTGCTGCAGCCTAGGGTGTAACCCGCTTACCTATAAGAAACCTGCTTACTCTATATATATGAAGACCCCTGGATTGTAGTTCGCAGGAAACACAGCTACCAATACTTAATATACTTTCTCAATTAAAATAAAGTGAGTAGGAAGCTCTACCTATCCAAGGTGGTAATGTCCATGATTTAATAACCGGAGTGAGGCGGCGCTAATGCTCGCCTCTCGTGCCTACAGCCATGTTTACATCTGCAGCAGGATAATCTGTTGTTTTACTAGCACGTAGGCAGGGAGGTGAGGGATGATATTGTTACGATTAGATACACATATTATATTTTCTAGAGTTAGATAGATAGATAGATAGATAGAGTTAATAAGTATCTTCTAGGTAAGTGTGTTACATCCTAGGCTGCAGAACATCAGGCAGGCTGTAGTCAAAAGTAATCCTATCCCACGTAAAAATAAAAATAAAAATTATTCAAAGGGCATAATTACTTGTAATTTATTTAGCGTAAAAAGCGATATCACCTCTCCAGTATGAATATTCACTATTGACCATAGTGTTGCTTTGACTTTTATATGGAATGGGTTAGCACTTGACACAAGCGTTAGCTTACTAGATGGCGCTGTGTGCAATGTCTCGGAATAATTCGTAGGTCTTAGGTTTAAAGAGTGAGTGTTACCATCTCCATGGTAAAGTTGCCTGGAAATAATCGCCTAATGCGATAAAGCCGCCCAATGTGCAATAAATAGTTTTTAAAATTTCTCTCATTATGTGTTTTTTTGGTGTGCATTAAAGACATATATCTTACCCTATCCTATCTTATCTCAAGTCAGTGCGTACAATTTTTCAAAAATATCTTATCACATATTACATACATATAAACTTGTTAGTAATTAAATCTGTCAGCCGCTCCTCATGTAAATTATAAGTGCGTCCATTAAGCCCCACATTAATTAGCGGTGATTCGTTTAAACTAAACGTTACACGATGCAAATGAGCGTTGGAATATTGTAACACATTATATGTGGTAAATACAACCTGGCTTGTAATTATGGGTTTTATTCTGTAGGTAGTAGGTAGGTGCCTTCTAAGTAAACAATAAAATATGTACCTATTAAATGGGATATCATTAACAGTACGTATACATTTTTTTAATTTTTTTCTCTTATTCCTAATTTGTTTTGGCTATATTTCAATTACGAGCTAACAACATATTCGTTTTAAATTATTTTTTTTGTAATCGGAGATTATAAGTTGTCGGAGATTGATGTTTTGTTTGAACATATTTTGAAAGTAATAAACACTAACATAATGATTATAAATCAATTACGTACTTTAACTTCAGTTCAAACTTTAAAACCTTAATAATTGAATGGGTATACTCCAAAAAATAATTACAATAAATATAAACTTGCCAAACAAACTTTTAATTGAATAACTAAAATAACTTTTTAAAAGCTTCTGTAACTAGCGCCATCTATTGACGAGTAGCTCAATCAAACAATCAGAAAATATAGGGAGTGTTTTTCTTTCTTCCAGTTAACACCAAAAAGTACTGGTAATTAATTGCACATTTAGGATTATAATGCCCATATTTTTATCCTACCCCTTAATCATTGTATTTTACTTATATATGCCACATTTTTTCACTTGCAGTATGCAGGATAACATTAAAGAATTAAATTATTAATATTTCATTGCCATTGTATGATTATGTCAAAATTACTCTCCTACTAAATGACTGACAATCCCACTAAATATCCACAAAATCAATCCGACCCCGCAATTAATCAGCCAGTTTCTCTTAACTAATTCCTCAATTGCAAAGATTGTGCCTCCAACAAAGACTTAATAAGGTGGTTACATAAAATTCTCTTTATAGACTTCCAATAAGCAATCCAATAAAGCTCGGGGGCGGGGTAAGGGGTACTGAGGGGGTACTGGGGGGTAGAGAGGGGTAGAAGAAGGGGGAACTCAATATACCCTCATATCTCGTGCAATTACGACAAAACAAATGAGCGCTAACGAAATTCACCTCCAGAGATAACGGGATGGAATAGAAGAAGCGTGGAGTAGATTTAGACTAAAAGTATTGTAAGTATGTGTATTAAAGTTTTATTTCGAATTTGAATGAAAATGTTTACTTGATCATATACCTACATCTTATGGTCTATGATGAATACCTGATTTCATAGGGTCGGTTCCTTTTTAAACAAGTATACCTATTATGATGAATTTGAAAGGAGTACTTGTACAAATTAGTATTTAGTATCAAACCAAAAAAAAATTAAAAAATGTTACAGTTTCACTTTTTTATCAGTGTTCATAACATTTGACATTGCATTGCTTTACCTTATATTTCCATATTTATAGCATATACACTAGTTCAATAATAACTTTATAATTTTAGTAAGTTTCTGAAAAACGGGCAGTTGAAACATAACACCAAACAATTAGGAACACTGAAGTTTACAGAAAAAAGATCGACTCTATTCCCGCTCTGTCCTGCGGAGTGCCAAAGGGCTGTGTGTCGGGTGTTTTAGGTTTTTTCAACGGCTTTGAATTGCAAATTCTACAGTCGCGGGCACAGCCTGCGGGTACACGCGGTAATTAAAAATCAGACCACGATAGTAGCGCGCTGGCAGCTGACGGCGAGTAGCAGAACTAAACTAGACATTGAGATATACGAAACCATGGTTTGGGATGGTTCTATTAAATGTTGCAGAATGTTTTGTAATAAAACATGGATTACTTTGCATATTAGACTTTTTGGTGAACTTAAAATAGTTAACTCTAATTCATTTTTATAGTGCATTTATAATAATAAACTAAAATAGAGTAAAATAATATATGTTTGATAAAATCTGGTTGCATTTAGCGCCATCTACCGGAAAAGAAAATTTAGCGCCATCTGTTGATGAGGTGCTGCTTTTATTTAGTATGTAGTAATTGCATAGATGTCAGCATTTCACTATTTGATAATTTTATAGTTACCAAATGAATGTATTGAAATTGAATTTTTCAAAATTTTTCATGTTACCTCTATTAAATCCACATAGCACGTACGCATTAGATAAGATTTTGTATTTATTTTTACGCTAAAGATAATTAAGTAGGTATGTGTTACTGTAATTCCTTTTACAGCCGCTAGGAGCGATTAACTATTTCAGACCACTGACAATATCGTGTGACTATATCGTGTTTATGAACTGGCAATCACACATTCAATAAAGCAAATATTATTTCTTGATCAATTAAATATTTATTAGATAGATGTAACTCTTTATTGTAACACAAAAACAGAAAAAAGACGAACAGTAACACTAAAACTCTAATTGTAGGTCCACAACTAGCGGCCCTATCGCTAACAGCGATTTCTTTTAGGCATCTTATTAGATAGACACAAACATCAATGGTAGGTATAAACAAACATACCTATAATGCGAAGAAACCTGTGTTAGTAAGTTTTTCTGTATCGGACTCTAAAATAAAATAATTCTTAGTTTCTGCTCTAGTATAAATAAATAATAACTCATGGTAGATGAACAGTCACAGGGATCATTGACAGGGATCAGCTGTTCGTCTTACTTCGTTTTGGCGTTATATTTATTTATTTTGCATAATATAGTAAAATATGACACAAGTAATGTGTGTACTATATCAAATGATTCCATAAAATATTAATTTATTTACCAACTGAATATAAAAAAATAATCTAACTTTAGTATCGAGTAAACTAAATATTAGAAAATTGAAGGTTAGTCGTAAGTCATGAGTCGTGAATTAACATGTTTCTTCTAGGCAAGCGCGCTTGATCGTTAGTCTACAATGATGCATCATATCTATATATATAGCTATATAGCATTAAAACTAGCTTAAAAACTAAAACTTTGGATATACCTACTAAAACACCTAGGTACTTATAATTAAAAAGATAAAAAATAAATAACTATTTCAGGACATACACAGCGCCATCTAGCCTCGTACTTAATAGGTAATAAATTGAAGCCCACGGAAATGTAACTTATTCATATTGCTATAAAAATGTCAATTCAAATACAAACCATTGTTTAACCTTTCCACATGATATGACATAACCAGTTAGTCTATCTATACTATGTAATCCCGCGGATGCCCTCGCCGGCCGCAAGTTAATAAAGAAACCTGCACCGCAGTAATAACGTTTGTAAAAATATACGCAGGCACACTGTTAAGGGGATGTATTGGGTAGAGGCAGAGAGGTAAATGTTATAATTTCTGTCATAAATATTTAAGAAGTATTATTATGTCAGTGTATTAATATAAACATAATTTATTAATCATAGCTGACGTTTTTTTGTAAGTTGAAACCTTATTGTCCTTTAAATATCTGCTGTAACGGATATCAAGTTTTGGGACCCTATTGCAGGCGGTTTTTTAAACTCTGCGGCCGTTACTTAATAGGGAAATTGATTATATTTTAAATTATGAAAATTATAATATGTACGCTATTGGAATTACAGGCTATTTCTCGTAGTGAAAGCAAGGTGGTTGGAACTCAATTATTATGTTTCCGATTGTCTAATTGTTAATTTTCGAACCTAGGTTTCATGCGCATAAAAGTAAGTAGTTACATTGGTACCTATGTCAAGCATTGGCCTGCCAAATCGCCCAAAGCGAAATCCGCACCTGGTTCTTGCTGAACCTTGTATGAACCTAAAAACAACGTTTTTAGCGTACTCATATTTGTTCTTTGTGGCACCATAAATTTACAAACACTCAAGATAAGTACTCGTAACAATTAAATAGACTACGAGTAATTTAAAATTCACTTATTTTGTATCAATTTGAAAATGTGCTTTGATTTATTAATTGAACGGGTCGTAGCCTTAACATCTCTGGTGCGGTTTCATAGAGTTTTATTTGCACGTCGCCTTAACCCGCGCGCGCTATATTAAATTCTGAACCACCCCTCTCCCCCCACAGGGCCGGACTGTAACCCTTGGGGCTACATTCAACACCCTGAATGTAGCCCCAATGTGAGTGTGCTTATAAAACACTCATATTTTCGTAATAGGTCAAACTTAATTGGTAATGAGCAAAAATAATCACCAGCGGTAGTATTCGAACCTTCGGTATCCTGATAACATGTCAGAACGCCTAAGCCACTCCACTACTACCACGGTCTTCAACAATAGCCGGGTGCAAAAAAACATAACACTAAACTCACAAATATTTTTTGACAGGCTCTCTTTTGTCTACAACGTATCAGGTGCTCAGTAGTTCCTAAGTCTAAGATGTAAGAGATACTCTCTACCTGGAGCCCTATTACCTGTTCGCTGGAACCAAAAGGTTTTTTAATCCGGAAGTAAATAGATTTCTACTAAGCTAGCGTGCTACATCTTAGACTATAGCGGTGCTTAACATCAAGCGGACTGTACGCCTATTCTGTGTTAAAAAATACTCAAACTTTGCCCCCGGAGCTCAGTTCGTCCCTGCCTTGACTCCGTGTTCGAATTACATTATATGTTTGAACAACTTAGACTTTCATTCAGACAAACTTAATATTTTGGCGCTTAGCGGTTGAGCATTTTCATCGTTTTATTTGCAAGAAACTTTTTACCATTTTGTGGCATCTTCTGCCATTATGTCGGTTGGATTTTGTCGTTTTTGTTGGGAGCTTTAGGATCTTTTTAGGATTTTGCTGTGTTACTATGGAAACCTTTTTATATGTCAGTAAAATAGGTACTCTAATATTAATTAATTTTAATAATTTCATATTATTTATAATAGCGATAATTATAAATAAACACCAAATCAATTGTTGCTAGTTATGTAATTTGTATTTAATGCGTTAATACAGATAACTAACTTTCGACACCAGAGTTGGCCACTTTTATTCGATAAAAAAAACTACATAACCATCATCATCATCTACAGTCCTCTCTATCTCACTGCTAGGCATAGGCCTCTTTTTGAATGTGCCAGCTGCGTCGATCTTGTACATAAACTACATAAACATGCGCCTCATAAAAAATTGCTCAACCATGTGGAAACAACACATATCCAATTTACAAACCATTCGTCAACTCGATAATTAATAACTTATTTTGTATTTGCGTAAAAAAGTAAACTCCTAAATATACTACAGGATTCAACTAAACAAATTACTTCACAACCTCTTGGCCATTACTTGATCCGTGAGGACGTTTTAAGGATTATTCATTCATTCATTTGTAAGGAATCTTGTACAAATATCTGGTGTTTGTCTGTTTGACTTACTTTGCCGCTAGCTTATTTGGATTTGAAGGAAGACTGTTTTTATTATAAGGATGACGAGGTTTAAATGGAGGGATTACGTTTTTATTAGGTTTGGAGTATATATTAAAGGTATATAATATTTATATCGAAGCACTTTTTTAACAACAGGTGCTTAGCTACTTATAATTATGTGAATGATCACATTTTAAATAGAATACAAAATTCTTTATTGCAACACACAATAATAATTACAAAGAAAGAAAAAAATACTTATACTAGTACCACAAGAGGCGGCCTTATTGCTAAAAGTAATCTCTTCCAGGCAACCATCGGATGGAAAGGACTAAATAAGAGACTATAAAGGACGTGGAAAATATCTTGTTAAACAAAAAAAATGCGAAAAATTTACTTGTAAATATAATTTATATTTGTATGAAGATCTGCCATTTAATAAATAATATAATATATGTATATACCTTAGTTGCTAAGTTAAGCAATGTTTTGTCTGTTTTACTGGTTGTCAATATTATCAAAGTGTGGAACAAACGAAACATTGTGGAATTAGGCAAGTATTTGTTCATTGATATGTTTTTTTATAAAAAAAGTTACAGTACATTGTAAAGTACTGGTAAAGTCAAAGTTTTATTTATAGCTTACAGCTTTTACGATTTAATCAGCTAAGAAATGTGTTCAAATTTGGTCCATCCATTAGTAAACTACATGCTGCAGGTGAATTACTATCTTCAGATATGTACATATAATCTTCACTTGAAAATTATATCACTCTTCCCAATATAAAACAGGATAAATATTAAACTAATAATAAATAACGCTTTGAAAACTATAGTATTATTAACTTTTATTACTGTTTTTTTTTAGTTTTTGTTACATAATTATTACTAAACTATTTGCCAAGGTCTAAACAATATTCCTACAGCAGCGCTGTTGTTTCTATTTTTTCAGCCGTTATGAAAGATCCCTGGATAATGTGTGTCAAGTCGCGTGGTTACGAGCTATATCCACCTTGGCTGGTGTTCAAAATACGACGTTTTGGCGGAATTAACGCGGTGTATTGGAAAATGAGAATATGTCAGAGAAATTTGTCTGGAGACTCCTTTGAAAATATTGATGGACTTTGATAGCTAAGTATTTTGTTATTGATAAAACGGAAACCATACTCTTATCATTATCTAAGTGCTACTTTAGCCGCCATACATGTAGCTGGGTGAGGCCTACAACAACTGTACACCAGGAAGAATTGACCTAAAATTATTGCATCACTTGACAATGAAACTGACTGCAGCAATGCTTAACATCAGGCAGGCTGTAGTCAAACGTAAACCTAACCCACGTAAAAAAAAACATTTTTGACATTTTCCTAAACAATCGACTATATGTATCAATTTTTGTGACATTTTATGAATGTGTAGCGGAATAAAGGCTTTTTTACTTTTACTTTACATGCACTTGATTGTTTGCAAACTTTAGCTATTGAAGGTTGAACATTATATTCTTAGTTCCATAAATATAAAACTATAATAATACTTGCGATCAAAATAGATATCAAGACAGTCGAAAAAACCTGTCAGTAACACAGGACCACAGAATATGTGCTAGTTGGTACGGAGCGGCCCCCTATAGACTGGCAGGAAGAGAGCTTAGAATTTATTGTAACTGGACAGCATATACTTTGAAATTAATTTAAATTTATAACTTAGACCCGTCAATCAACTAACTACAAGCATCTACATAAGTATAAAGTAAGGTACGTTCCCATGAACAAATTCGAGTTGTCATCGGATAAATAATTATATTTTGTGCGTTGTTTATGAAACATATGTATTTTATTTTCATATCGGCTACAGTTAAGCTGGTAATAAATTCACAAAGATATCATGTAACTTTCGTTTATTAATGTGACAAAAAAAATTCTCCATTAAATTCTAAATACGTTACAAAACCTAATGAAAATTCGTAGAAAACACAAAACCTGCACGGGCAACATTAATATAATAAGCTCGCTAACTTCAAAGTTAATGTCGGCAATTGTTGTGTTCCGAGCCAATAGATGGCAAAAAGAGCACAAATTATTGAGAACACCTTTTGAACTTTGAACCTTTTCAGAGTTACACAATAAGCTACATTCGAATCAAATCTGTTAGTTAGGCGGAGTACTCACGGGAAGCTTTGGGGCGAGCGTATACCTATGTTGCAGATCTGTTTTTGGCTTTTTAAACTTATAAAAATGAGGTTAATCAGTCTTCTGAAAGTTTTTTATCACAAATTACATAACTGAACTGTAATTAATGCTTATGCGCTGATGTTGAATCTTATTTTAAAAAGTAGCTTGAATTATTGAAGCTATTGGCTCCATACGACATGAAAACGTCAGTTACAGGTTAGCTTTAAAAAAATTCAGCGTGATAAATGATCTCAATTATTTTTTGGCTAAAGTGCTTAAAATAATGTTAAAAAGGAACAAAATCTTTGCTTGTAACTTAGTTTCACTTAAAACTTGTAAAAGCGTGAGATATGAATTGATTTATTTATGTGTGGCTAAAATTACATATTATAATAACATTTTCAAATAATTTAAGCCCATACCTCTAAGTGCCTAGTTAGAACAACACTGATTTTCTTTTTTATGGTTCTACAACCAAACCCAGTCTTTCCACGAATACCTCGCCTTACATGCAAAATTAATAAAAACCGATGAAGCTCGGTTGAGCGCGTCCGAAAGAGCATCGCTCGCGGGATAATAACCTTTATCGACAATTAAATTCTATGACGGATGCCGGCAGATTCGCACAATGCGACCCGACGGGCTGTCTAGGCACGGACTAACGGATAGGTCTGATTACTAAACGCCAACGCATTGAAAAAAAATAGAAAGAAATTAGAATAACATGAGACGTATCTTTGGGGACTTCTCAAACTGAATAAAAAAATAGCCTTTATTTCCCTTCTTCATAACAATATTTGTAACCTAAAAGAAACTGCTTATGACAATAGGACCACCTATATGGATACGATAAATTTATTCATAATACCATTATTAGAAGTCAATGATTTCACAATTTCATACATAAAAAATATTTAAATCCCTGTCTTGGTATCACTAGATATTAGTTTAATTATGTTAAATATCACATCTCTGGTAACTTCAAAGAAATATGTCGATGTCGTAAAATTGTTATAATATACCTACTAGTTATAGTCAGTAATCAAAACAGCCCCTATCTCCTGCTCTACCTCCCACCACCCCCTCCGGTAGCGGCGTTAATAATAATTTATTAATATAGTTTAGCATCGTAATAGAGAGACCGCGACAACTTAACTAATATCGTAGTGAGCAAATACAAGCGGTTGTTTCTGCGCCGAGAGATGGGTGTGCAGAAAATTAACGTCATTGCTTAGCTACTGGAGTACTCCGGTTATAAGTATAAATATGAAAATAAAAAAAACACAGGGAATTAAGATTCACTAAAAAAAACTAAACCTTATAATAAACTTAAAACAATTATAAATTAACTAGTTATCATTTAGAGATTTACTCGCGGCAACAAATGCACAAATGAATATTTTGATTGATATCTCTTCCCTTTACTTCACTCTTCTATGCTAAAAATACACTATTATTTTATAAGTACTAATTTATTAAGATAGTTAGGTACCTCTCTGAAAGTCCCCCTGCCTCCCGCGCTAGCCTGCACCAGCCGGGAGGTATATTGCGCCTTTCAGACCTCTTACAGCTCACATTGATTCCGACCTTATTATATTACTAACTATTATATTACAAGTTACAGTTCATAATAACGAGCCAAATGGTTTTAATTACTGCTCACATTAATTTTACAGAATACAGTTTTGAAGGAAGTGGAATATTTAATTATATTCTAGCTTATGCCCGCGGCTTCGCAAGTTATTATACTAAAAACCTTCCCCTTGAATCATTCTATCTATTGATAAAAACTTCATCAAAATCTATCACGTAGTTTTTAGGATCTAAGTATATATACAGACACATATGCAGTGGCAAGTGGATGCCCGCGGTTTCGTTCGCGTTACTATCATCATATCGAAAACCACGATGCTCTGTCGCGCCGTAACGGCGTGAAAGAGGATAAACTAACCAACAAAGATCCTTTCGCATTTATATATTTGTATACAGTATTGCGGAGGAATTGCATAATTTAATTCCTGCAGCCCCTTTTTACCATCGTACGAGTAGAGCTACGGCAAGAAGGCACCGTTATACAGTTGAGGTTCCAAAGACTCGCACCAAGCGGTTTGCTTCGACTTTCATCGTGCGAACAGCCAAACTGTGGAACTCCTTGCCCGAATCTCTATTCCCCTTGAACTATAATTTGTCGGTCTTCAAGTCGAGAGTAAACCGGTTTCTTTTAGGCAAGCGCGCTAGATCGTAGATTATAACGTTGCTTAACATCAGGCAAGTTGTAGTCAAGCGTGAGCCTATCTAATGTAAAAAAAAAACATTATGATGTAAAGTAGGTATAAATAACTAGTTTTTCAAAGAACATCTGTCTGATTAGTAAAATCATGGAATTAATATATAGTCGAAAGAGGACGATGAAAATCTTTGAATAAAATACAAGTTACAGATGGATACATCTGTCATTCAATTCTCTTTATAAAAAGTTTTCACGCGAAAGAAAATGATTTGATGTTATGTATGGAAAATTGACAATACCTAGGTTTCCTTCATTATTGTATAGTGCCACTTGTGGCACTAGTATAAGTATTTTTTTGTTATTTCTTTATAATTATAATCGTGTGTTGCAATAAATAATTTTCTATTCTATTCTATTGACTTCGTTTTGAATTAACTTACCTTATAGTCATACGACGAATTGAAACAAAAACTTCTTTTATTTCTTTATTTTATAGTGTTGTTGGGGTAAAAATCTGGTAAACATTTAAAAACTCGACACAACTGAAAACTAAAACCGACCGAAAATATTCAACCATCACGTTCAACCATTGAATAGAAAGATTGAGTCATACAATCGCCTGAACGCATCTAAAACTATCCAATAATTTATTCCACAGACTTATTGCACTGTCTAAAGAATATAAAACGAAATAAACGCTATTATTGTGAGTGCCAAACTGTCAATGGTCTGTTTGAAACTGTTGTAGTGTCGTATGTTAACTAGAATACATCGGGTAGGTGACTAGTTCACTGTAGAGGTAGAATTGTATAGATGTAAAATAGTTTTAGAAATAAAACGTTTTTATTGGTAAATCATATATATTTTTATTATTTGTATGTATATTTTTATTATTTGTATATATTTTCTCTTTTTGAACACCCCATCCTTTATATTTCTTTTGACTCCTGTCCATCCTACGGTTGCCTGGAAGAAATCGCTATTAGCGATAAGGCCGCCAGTTGTGGCACTATTTTTTTTAAGTCTTTTGTGTTTCTGTTTGTCTTTTTTTTGTCAATGTGTGTTACAATAAAGAGTTTATCTATCTATCTATCTATCATTGGCTGAAAACTTTGGAGAAATATGTATTGTAGTGTTGTTCCGCAGTGACTGCTTCTCGCCGGCTTCAGATGATAAAAAAACCGGTGGTGAGCAGTCGCAGCGCAGCGGAACAGCACTTATTTCTGCAAAGTTTTCATCTGCAATGGATTTCCGCAAAGTAACGTCTTCACAGCATCTATTTACAAGGCCAAAGGCAAATTATAAATTATTCAACTGCTTACTAGAACCACCGAATACAGAGTACAAATTAAACAAGGTTTTGACACTGATATTGTATATCATCATGGCTCTTCTATACTAAAACACTTTCTAGTTAAATGTTAATAGCTTGGCAGCAATGTAATGTAAACAATGCCTGGAATTAGTTACTGTCCGATACAGACCAACATACGAGTTAATCTTTTATAAAGATTGGATAAGTTGCTAACAAGCAGATGAGACGTTTGATGGTAAGCAGATACCAGCGGCAGTATGATGGTAGGTAATTGAGGTTTGTATAACTAGAGGTGAAACAGCTGTTGTATGCTGAGTTCAGACGTCAAGACATGTATTGTGTGGTTAAGAAAGCCATTGATTGATTGAACATCAGTTGGATTGTCATTAATTTGGTAACTGGACTTGTATGAAGAATTGTATGACAACGAAAATGTTTCAAAATTAATTTGACGAGACTTTAATAATAATATTTTTGTTCTTAATTCTAAGTAAAAATAAAAATGTTAAAGGCCTCTCAGTGTTGGCTACGAATCCTGATGTCCCGACTGATGCCTTAAAAATACCGGGTGAAAGGCTTGTTTACACAGTGCGAGTTGCTGCCTGGCCAGTAGACAGCTACTCGGTGTGTCTACTCGTACGCCAGTAGCTCGACTCGCCTTTACTGTCTACACGACACCTAGCTACTGCTCAGTCCGAGGCGAGTCGCCATGTCAAGTGAACTTGCTTTAATAAAAAACGGTGATACGCTCTATGACAACAATTTTATGTCAGGAATTAGAAAATATCCATAACCATAACCAAATAAAAAATAAGAACGAAAGAAACAAAAAACACGGGTTTCACTCTCAACTGTCCGACTGGCACTGGCGAGCTACTGCCGAACGCGTCCAAACAATGCAAGCGACGGCCGAGCCGCTGTCATGTGCGAATTGCTGCCGGGCGAGCAGGCGAGTGAAAACAAAAAATGTTGAAGTAACTCGGATGCGAGCTACTGACCAACTCGCACGTACGAGTTACTCGTAAGTTACGTCCAAACAGTGCGAGTTACTGCAGTGCAGCTACTCGGAAGGCTGACTCGTACGCTAGCTGGCACTGTGTAAACGAGCCATAATGGCTCGTGATTCTGAAAAGATGAATACATACACAATAATAATAAATAATTTGTTGTAGGTGTATCTTTAATACATATATTATGTATGTTGCAACTTCGGACTGGATAAATATTTTTAAAGAGCTTTAGTTGAAAACCCAAAGCTCCGAAATTCAGCAGTTTACTGGCTAACTCTTACAGCTATAATTGTCAATCACCTCTGAATTCTAATGATTTCAATACTAAGACAACCAGAAACCAATTTAATAAGTCATCTGACCCACTGTAAACCAAATGACATGTTTATACAATACAGCAGACGTGTTTGTAAAATACAGCATTTTACAAACATGCATCATCCTTTCCTATACTAAGCATACAAAAAAATATCGTCATAAAAACCGAACACCCAAGTTCTGAGTCAGAACAACAGAAAACAAACTATACGCCAGATATTTCAGCGATGCAGTAGAAATGCCCCTCGCTTCTTATTTCAGGCGTCTACTTTTATAGTAATGTAGTGTTCTGCCAAGTGACGTCACAGCACTGATAACACTGATTCACTACGCTATTCTTACTTGCTCTTGGACGAATGAACTAAATGTAAATAAATATAGGAGCAGTGCATTGTGCCTAAATATCTTTGTACGCTTGTATATATCGTAATGTATTTCGCCTCATAATATTTTAAAAACTAACTACACTTAATGCAAACTTTACATGTATTCAAGTTCAATTGCTCTACGGATTAAATACGGATTAATTCAATAAATTTAGCGTAAAAATAGATCAGACCCTTAAAACGTAGATAGATACTATGTGTCCATCAAACTGTATGTTGTTTGTGAATCGACTTATTTCAGAAACAAATTCGAATAATTTGATCCCGAACAGGTAGAAGTACTTATATAAACATTGGAAAAGGATAAGCTCAAAAAACCTTAGTAAAAAATGGATTTCTTAATTTATTAAGATATAAATAATCATAAGAGCTTAAAACCACGTTTGCATACTATTTTAAAGGCATCCATTCGATAAATCCAATCACTGTTTACAAATGACTACATTAACAAATATACCTGTAAGCCAAAGTCAATATTAACCAATATTATGTCACGAGTTCTAAAACTGTGACTACTTAACCTGAAAATCTGAAAGACACCAACCGAAAACTAATAGACCGCGTTGCAGACACAATGTATGAAATCTCAGCTGACTACAATCTGCAACGCAATCTGAAAGTAAATATAGCAACAAGAACATGATTATCATGTCATGCCGAATTCCTCATATCGCGTTACATCTGGGAAACCCCTTCGATTCACTCCCAGAGGTTACCCACCTCGCACCTTATGAAATGTTAGATATACCTCACCACCATTGATTGGATAACTGACTGATATATTAGAGCCGACCATTCATGATTCGAGTGAAAAATAAATCAAATGAAACGAACAATTTGCATTGATGCCCAAAGATTGAGTCGAACGAGCGAGCAAATCTAAATACACATCAAAAAAATTTGAAGTGTGAAGAACGCTAGAGTAGCTTCAACGAAGGCAGAACGCTCGTCGCTTCTCAGATTTCTGATTCAACAGCAAACGTCCTAAAATTAAACTAGTCAACACGTCACGAACTACGCAGGAACTACTTGTAAACTAGAAATCGGGAGCGCGCGATCCGGGAGTCCGAAAATATGAATAGCCGAGTCGTCGGAGATATTTACGGATATTTTAGGAAAGCCCGCGATGAAACATTAACTTAGTATCGGAGGCGCAGTCCAGGCGCCTCGCGATATATTTAGAAGTCGGTTTTGGCCGCGGGGTGCCGCTTTACTATTTATGGTAATGCGCGAGGCACGCGTGGGGTTATGGAGGCTAAAAGCGGAGCGCGCCGCTCCAGCGGCCCGAGCTACCTACTGTACTGTACGCACCACTGGAGAGTGGAGAGGAATGTGGCTAGATGTGACCTACTTGCAGACAGGTGGACTGACTGATGCCTAATGACTGTGTGCTATTATTAAACTTGTGTAATATTATACTAGTTGAAGGAAATGAGGCATCAGGAAACTAAATCAAATAACCAAAGTCAACGAATGTATAAAAAAGAAATAATGTAATTAAAATAAATAAATTAACCGTTTATTTATTAATTACATTTGGCGTGAGATCCATAACGATCCCGTGTATAATAATAAAAATAAAAAAGAAAAATTAAATTTATATAAATTTTATACAATAAATTACATTATAGTAAGATGGCGTTATATTAGATGTTCAGTTCAGGTATCACTAGTACACCGTACAATGCTCGCGTCAGACTCGGACAATAGAACCACAACACACAGCACTATCAGGCAGCAGAGGCGCTCAGGGCGCTTAGAAGCACTTGCGGTGGACGATGCCGGGGCCGGACTCGTCGTACTCCTCCTTGGAGATCCACATCTGCTGGAAGGTGGACAGGGAAGCCAGGATGGATCCTCCGATCCATACGGAGTACTTCCTCTCGGGGGGAGCGATGATCTTGATCTTGATGGTGGAGGGAGCCAGGGCGGTGATCTCCTTCTGCATCCTGTCGGCGATACCGGGGTACATGGTGGTACCACCGGACATGACGGTGTTGGCGTACAGGTCCTTACGGATGTCGACGTCGCACTTCATGATGGAGTTGTACACGGTCTCGTGGATGCCGCACGATTCCATACCCAGGAAGGAAGGCTGGAAGAGGGCCTCAGGGCAACGGAACCTCTCGTTTCCGATGGTGATGACCTGACCGTCGGGAAGCTCGTACGACTTCTCCAGGGAGGTGGAGGCGGCGGCGGTGGCCATCTCCTGCTCGAAGTCCAGAGCGACGTAGCACAGCTTCTCCTTGATGTCACGCACGATTTCCCTCTCAGCGGTGGTGGTGAAAGAGTAGCCCCTCTCGGTGAGGATCTTCATGAGGTAGTCGGTCAAGTCGCGGCCAGCCAGGTCCAGACGGAGGATGGCGTGGGGCAGGGCGTAACCTTCGTAGATGGGCACGGTGTGGGACACACCGTCTCCGGAGTCCAGGACGATACCGGTGGTACGACCGGAGGCGTACAGGGAGAGCACGGCCTGGATGGCGACGTACATAGCCGGGGAGTTGAAGGTCTCAAACATGATCTGGGTCATCTTTTCCCTGTTGGCCTTGGGGTTGAGGGGAGCCTCAGTCAGCAGCACGGGGTGCTCCTCGGGGGCGACGCGCAGCTCGTTGTAGAAGGTGTGGTGCCAGATCTTCTCCATATCGTCCCAGTTGGTGATGATACCGTGCTCGATGGGGTACTTCAGGGTGAGGATACCCCTCTTGCTCTGGGCCTCGTCACCTACATAGGAGTCTTTCTGGCCCATACCGACCATCACACCCTGGTGGCGGGGGCGACCGACGATGGACGGGAAGACGGCGCGGGGCGCGTCGTCTCCGGCGAAACCGGCCTTGCACATGCCGGAGCCATTGTCTACTACGAGCGCAGCAACATCGTCGTCGCACATCTTGGCGGTTGTGTGTGGTGAGGGACGCGGTGGATGTTGACTCTACGGCAGCGAGACTGCGAGTGCGGCTGACGGCGGCGGCGGGCGCTTATATAGCGGCGGCGGGAGCGGCCGCGCGCGCCTTACATGGCGAGCCGGGCGGCCCCCGCACGCGCCCGCCCGCCCGGAATTGTCCCTCGAACAGGCTCCTGTCTCACCTGCTGGACATCTCCACTTCACCCTACAACCCCTAATCACCCTTATCCAGGGGTATCTCCAGCTTTCCAGCGAGTTTTCCGCCCCCGCGGGCCGTAACCGGCGCGCGCGCCGAGCCGCCCGCCTTGCGCCTTTTCAGGCGATGGGCGGGCGGTTACATCTAATTGTGATGGTTTATTTTGAAGATGAATCCACTTTTACAATTTTTATCATAATATTTGTCATTTTAATACTTATTTTGAGTAAAATGTCTTTACATCAACAACATAATTTATTTACCACAAACACATACTCTTAGAGAAATTTCCTACTTGCATTCACAAAACCACTCAAATATCCAAATTATCAATATTGACAATTACCATAACAATTTGTTCGTATTACTTGCAACCAAAGTATATTTGGAACATTCTTATTACTAACTGCTTTAAGTCCACAATATCTTGGCACATTTCGTATGTTCATATTCCTTAAAGTTTGACGACCCAGCTGATCCAGTAGGTCAGTAGTCTAAATCTAGGATTTTCAGTATTGTTTCAGGTAAACCTATTTTCTGATGAGAACAAAATATTTACGTGTATTTGAAAACATGAGTCTATTATCAAATAGATTGAAAGGAACCAATCTGAGCGACGAGAAGTGTTTACTACACTTAAAATACTCGATGTGGGATCAATATTTGTTATATTATCTGAACCCAACTCTGTGGAGGCTGGGATGGTCTTCGGCCTGGTAGAAGCTTATCTGCGGGCCGCAGATCGTCCGAGAACCTTGCCACGGATTTTAGTTGGATCGGATTAGCTAAGTAGTTAATCTTATTCTAGCATTACTCTAGTTTTATAAGTATTTTTTTTTTTTAAGTAAATGTAATTGTTATTAGGCTACGATGGGGCTGGCATAAATGTGTAGTTTAAAGCCCCTAAATTTCAATTGAATAAAAAAAAAAAAAAAAAAAAAAAATAGATTGAAAGAATGGTTTATTGAATAATAGGAAGCTTTCACTTTTTGAAAGCTTTTTAACAAAATGCGAGTATACTATGAAGTGCCATACTACTATCACCTGAATTACACATATATCTGTTCGATTTTAATTAAAAAAAAAACAATAATATGTCTAGTCATTTAATACAATAAAAACTTTAGTCTATAAATATTAAGCAGATATGTTTTCTATACATTCAGATAACTGTGAGTAAATTAGTATTACTACCTTTTGAAGAATAACTAACGAATAATGTGTAGCAAACGGATGTACGTAGACAATGATAATGATAGAAATTAACGTCTACGGTCTTTCTGTATTCTGTTATAATGTATAAAGCTGGAACATTATCATGGCTCTTTATTACCATCATATTCCAAAGATTCACCGTAATTCATTACTCGGCCCCTCTATAACAACAAACTTACTCTCGTTACTTGAAATTTAATTGTAAGACTCTCTTTCGAGTCTATTTTCTCATGACATTTCAAGTCATTGGTGTAGAGCCAGATCCGAACCAAGGTGCGTCAGGATGAAAAGCAGACACTGACCCCGCCGAACCACACTCGCTCTAACTAATAGTACAAGACGTCAATTGAATTACAAGATTACAATAATTGTAAGATCACAAAGGAAGCCAATACAAGAAGAGCAGGTGTTGTTTGCATCAAAACAAACCTAAATAGATTGCATCCGAGACACCGTTCTATTACCGACTACAATGGTTTAAATATAGGTGGTCATTCATCGATTTCTCAATCGAATACCAATAGGTATTTATTTGCGGCGACAAAGTGGACGAGATTGTTAGGAGATTTGTTTAGTTGTGGCATGTACATTGCTCGTAGAAATATCTTTCTATATTTTCACTGTAATGAAAAAGCAGCATTTTGTTTGGGAAATTCTATGGGCCAAATTTCAATTTATTTTTTTAATTCCAACAGTTTATTATAAAAACTAAGCTTTGGCTATTCCAGCCATGGTGACTGCTTTATTTATTCTATGCGAAAGTTGCTTGCTCGCTTGAATGGCTGATTGTGGCTTAGCCATGAAATCTGGGTGGTTTAAAAACTCTGAGCACTTTGAAATTACTTACTTATTTGAACATTGTTTTGAAATAAAAATAGCGAATATGCCATATCAGTGATTTTTATAGTCAAACAACCATTCTTATAAGTTTATTTTTGAGGTATGCTCCACCTTCAGTCACTGTAATGCTTACATGAATGTCGCTTCAGAAAGCCATAATAGAATTGACTAATTTTCCATTGTAAAAATCGACTTCAATTTTATGAAGCAACCCCGTAATTTGTTAGCCCATATCTGACATGTATATATCTATACCTATAATAAAGCTGTAACCGGTCGGTGTCTGTACATTGAAGATAATAGAAAGAAAATAGTTGAGGGGTCTTTATTGATGCAATAGAAAACAAAAATCATTCAGTTCAGTTTAAAAAAAATCTGTTTGTCTGTTTGTCTGTCGGTATGTTTGTTCGTCATAGACTCAAAAACGGCTGAACCGATTTGTCTACGGATTCACTAAAATGTAGGTGCATTTTTAACTTAACATTTAGTTATTTCATTTCAATCGGTTCGTAAATAAAAAAGTTATGTAAATTTTAAACCTCTTTATCTCTAAATAATGCGAGCAAAGCCGCGGACGTCCACTAGTCTTAAGTAAAAGTACATTTTGTCTCTCGTGTCTCATCTTTTTTTCTAATTTTAATAAAGGAAGCAGCAATGTATGTTTCACACCATGCATTACAGTTTCACAGATGTATGTAAGTATGCAGGCAAGTGCATTGGCCGGTATGTTTGTACGCAAATATCTCAACTAATCTCTTCTATATAAAGATAACTATTTTAATGTTTACAACAAATGTATCCAATTAGTTGGTAAGATTGTTTCTTTATTTATATAAAAATGTGTCTGCACTTTTGCCGCCAGTCACCTGATTCGTACCATTCACTCACCGTCAGCTGCTGCCGAGGACGCCTGCAGAAGCAAAAAGCAGAAATATACTGCCTTGGAAACGCTCCATCATTTTGTTCCTGTTGCCGTAGAGACCATGGGCAGTTGGAGTGGTGACGCTAAAGATTTCGTCAGGGAGTTAGGCCGAAGAATTAATGAGAAGACGGGAGACACCCGCTCTGGATCATTTTTGGTGCAAAGGTTAGCCATCGCGATTCAACGTGGCAACGCGGCGAGCGTAATGGGAACCTTTGCGCCGGGAGCGATCCGGGGTGGGCTCTTTGATTAATTTTTGTTTGTTTTATTTTACTTCATATTTTATTTTAGGTATATATTTTAATATTATGTTTAGGACTTGTAAATATTAGTCAGTTACTTTATGTTTTATAAGTTATTTAATTAAATGGGTCAAATATCTGTTAAAAATGTGAAGTGACTTATTGTAAACTAATTTTAATTCATGGGGTAGGAATCTGAAGTATATCCAGGAATAAAATAAATCAACAGCCATGTATGTAGGTATGTTCTTGTTTAAATAATACTACTTCAATTTGCAACTAAACTCAATTTATTTACTCTGTCCGATTTTCTTACATGAAATGGCAAGCGGCGAGTTTGCGCGTTTTAAGACTGTACAGCGACATCTATCGGAATTTTTACAAACTACAAATCTGCTCAAACATACCGCCCACCAAGAACTTGTTCTTACACAAAACAAAACAACTTAAATAAACTCTTATTTGATAGAAACGTAAAACATATTTGAATCAACTCTAAACAATTGAAAATGAGCTAAACTTCCCACAGTGAAAACCTCATACAAAACAAATAAAAATATAGTTTAACTTTAAACATATGAAAACAAGTTAAACCGCCCACCGTGAAAAACTCATACTATACAAAATGAAACTGAAAGTAACTTCTACTTTGAAACTTATTTATAACTCTAACTAAAACTGTATACACAATAATCTAGAAGTATTTTTTAACTAATTTACAGTGTTTGTACGTGGCAAAATACATAACTTGCTACACGGGCGTTTACATACACCATTTTTCGTTTTAATTGTAACTACGCGCGTAATCAAGTCCTTGCCCGGATGGGTTTCTATAATTTTGCCCATGAGCCACTGAGCAGGAGGCAAGTTGGGTTCTTTTATTATGACAACATCACCAATTTTAGCCTCCTCCTGCTGAGTCACCCATTTGTAGCGGTTACTTAACATTACCATGTATTCTGCGCTCCATCTACACCAGAAATCTCTAATCATTTTTGTGGTCAGTTTCCACCTTTCAAGCAAATTTATATTATGAGTAACCACTTCCTCATTCGCTACATTTAACAGTGGTTCGCCAATCAGAAAGTGACCGGGTGTCAGTGGCAGTGGGTCATCAGGACAGTCACTGATGACTGTTAATGGGCGCGAGTTAACACATGCTTCTACTTGTACCAGCACTGTTGATAGCTCCTCATATGTAAGCGTGCTCTCGCCAATGACTTTCCGAAGATGA
Organism: Macaria notata; assembly: GCA_927399415.1. Classification (NCBI taxonomy): domain Eukaryota; kingdom Metazoa; phylum Arthropoda; class Insecta; order Lepidoptera; family Geometridae; genus Macaria; species Macaria notata. The sequence continues at coordinate 1,781,570 of OV656742.1, forward strand.
TTTTTCACTGAACGTACTCCTGCCTCCCACAAACCTCCAAAATTTGGTGCTGCAGGGGGTATAAAATGCCAATTTGTACTCTCAAGCGCCAATAGTTTTGTTATCTCATCAGTCAAATTGGATTTTGCCGCGTCGAACATATCTCTCAGTTCTCTGCTCGCTCCTGTGAAATTAGTTCCGTTATCACTGTACAAATCTTGACAGTGTCCTCTCCTTGCCGTCATACGCTTGAATGCTGCTAGAAAGCCTTGCGATGTGAGGTCCGACACTACCTCCAAGTGTATGGCATGAGTGACCATACACACAAATACGCATATATATCCTTTATAGGCTTTTGATCCTCGACCGGGAGAAAATCTGACTTTTATAGGACCCGCATAATCGACTCCGCACGATTTGAACGGTCTGCTCGGCTTCAGTCTCGCTGCCGGAATCTGTCCCATAAAAGGTGTCTTATTCGTTTTCGAATATCTCAAACATGTGACGCATTCTCTGTAATGCTTCTTCACTTGTTCGCGAGCTCGTATAATCCAATAAGTTCCTCGGAGGTGATTAAGCATAAGTTGTGGTCCACCATGCATTGTTTTGTTGTGCGCATCCGCTATTAATAACTTGGTGAGATGATTCTTACTAGGCATAATTATTGGATGCCGTTTATCGTAGCTAGCTTCAGACAAATCAATGCGTCCTCCAACTCTTAAAATCCCTTGCTCATCAACAATTGGGCAAAGAGGGTGCAAAGCGCTCTTCTTCGGGACACAACCTTTCTTCTTTAAACTTCTGATTTCTTCTTCGAACTCTCGCTCTTGAACTTGCTTTATGACCTTCTTCAATGTTTGATTCATTTCTTCTGCAGTCACAAACTCTTTCATTTTCTTTCGTTCCAGCTTTGATGATTTGAAGTTCATGATTCTTCTGCAGTATGACAAAACCTTTAGCATCTTTGTCAGTGATGAAAATCTTTCCCACGGCTCTTCTTCAAATGGTTGTTGTGTTGTACATAACGTTACTACTCTTTCTTCTTCGTTTGTATCTTGTATCTCAACTTTTTCTTTTTTCAGTGAGTTTTCGTTCAGCCAAGTAGGTCCGTGCCACCACAAGGAGTGTTCGGCTATATCACTAGGTCTTAAACCTCGTGATGCACAGTCTGACGGGTTCATAGTTGTTGTAACATGTCCCCACTGCTCATAGTCCATCATGGTGAGTATTTCAGAAACTCTATTGCTGACAAACGTAGTCCATCTACATGCTGGTCCTTTCAACCATGCCAAAACTACTGTCGAGTCTGTCCAGGCGTATCTATCGGTCTTCGGGATACCCATTACTTCAGCAATCTCGGTCAATAATTTGGTCGCTAAGGCTGCTCCAGATAGTTCCAGCCGAGGAACTGACATCTCTTTTTCAATTGGAGCCACCTTTGTCTTGGCTGATAGCAGATTAACTGCCACGACTTCATTGGATTCGTCAATCACTCTGAGATACACACATCCGGCATAGGCTGACATCGACGCATCGGAAAATGCGTGAAGTTCTCTTTGATGTCCAGGTGAGTAGTTAATCCATCTCGGTATGCAAATATCTTTTATTTGCTGTAATTCTTCTCTGTATTTTGTCCATTCTGCGGCTAAATCTTCGGTCAAATCATCATCCCAATCTAATCCTGATTTCCATAACTTCTGTATAAACAATTTTGCCACTATAACGACAGGCGCAATCCACCCCATAGGGTCGTACAATCTCGCTATGTCTGATAGCACTTGTCGTTTGGTCAATTTCCTTTTGACTTCAGGTAAATTTACTGAATACTCAAAATTGTCTGTGTCTTTGTTCCAGCAAACTCCTAGAACCTTCCCTTTCTTGTCTTGTTGAATCGGTATGGAATTGTTCGAACGATGTTTGTCCTTGTCAATATGTTGTAGCAATTTCTCATTATTGCTACTCCATTTCTGTAGTTCAAAACCGCCAGAATTCATCAATTTGTTCATCTCGTCATAAATCTGAATCGCTTCATCTTCAGTGTCACATCCAGTCATTAAGTCGTCCATGTAGTAGTCATTCTTCGTGATCTCTGCAGCAATCGGGTACTTGCTCTGTTCGTCATCTGCCAGTCTTTGCAGTGACTTCACTGCTAGATACGGAGCACATCCTGTTCCAAACGTCAGAGTCAGAAGGTTGAAATGCTGTAGTTCTTGACTCGGATCATTTCGCCACAGGATTCTTTGATAGTTTATGTCTTCGTCAGCCACTCGCACTTGACGATACATCTTCACTAAATCTGCAATGATACATATCTTATGGGTTCGCCACCTCATTAGCAAATGTCTAAGATCTTGTTGCAACTTTGGACCAACCAATAGGTTGTCGTTTAATGACACGTTGTTAACACCTTTGCACGACGCGTCGAATACGACTCGTACTTTAGTGGTGAGTTTATCCTCTCTGACTACCGCGTGATGAGGGAGACAGACAGCTTTTGGATTATCAATATCGTCTAGATCTACTGGTTTGATGTGATCCAGTGCCTTGTATTCTTCTATTACAGCTTTGTATTCTTCATATAGCTTCGGTTTCTTCTCAAGCTTTGATTCTAAATAGGCAAATCTTTTCTCTGCTATTTTTCTATGTTCGCCGTATTGACACTCCGGATCTTCAATATCAAATGGTAATCTTACTACGTATCTTCCATCCTCTGCTCTCACTGTAGTCGCTTCAAAGATTTCTTCACACTTCTTCTCCTCACTAGTCATCTTTTTCTTGATTGATGGGGGTTCGTTCTCAACCTCCCAAAACTGTTTGAGTAAATCATCTGTTCTTGTCTGTAAGTGTACACTAATCACACTGCTTGGTGATGTAGTACTACCTGATATGATCCAACCAAAGATTGTATCCTGCGCTAGTAAATGTCCTTGGGGATGCTTTATCAATCCTTCAAGTAGCACGTGACTATACACTTCTGCTCCCAGTAAAATTTCTATTTTACCTGGAGTTGAATATTTTGGATCCGCTAATTGGATATTCTTTGATAATACCCAAGTCTTTGCTTCCGAGGGTATCTCTCGTTTGGGAATACATGACGGCAGCTTGTTCAATACGTAGGCTTCAACAGTAATAAAATTATTAGGGTTGTGATTTGACTCCACACAAAGTATAACCATGTGATTAACTTTTGTGAGACCGTCGCCTAAGCCTGACACCCAGCCACTAACTGGTATGCGTTTAAGCCCTAACAACTGAACTGTTGCCTCCGATACAAAGGAGGCCTCTGAACCTTGATCTAACAAAGATCTGATAACGTATTTCCTATAATTTCGTGACCTAACTCTAATTACGGCTGTAGCTAGTAATACATAATTGTTTCCGTTCTTAGCAAAATTTGCGATAATGTTTTTACTAGTTGATAGTCTCTCTTCCGTAGTAGGTTGATGAACGCGTGCTGTCTCTGTTGATGTGTTTCTTGGAGCAGTGTTTGTTGAAGTAGTCTCTTCTTCCTTGTTGACATGTAGTAGAGTGTGATGTCTTCTGCCACACTTTCTGCAATTGGTGGATTGCTTACAGTTTTTTATCACATGATGCCCTAAACAGTTGTAGCACAATCGTCTGTTCTGTATGAACGATAATCTATCTGGAACTGTTTTTTGGCCAAATTGTTTGCAATGGCATATGTGATGAGAACCGTCGCAGCATGGGCATGTAGTAGCATTAGTTTTAGTTTCGTCGACAGTTGTATTAAACGCTTTAATCTTCACTGTTTGCTTCGCGTTCTGGTTTGCAGGCTTGCTTGTAGTTTTACTGCTCTCAATCATCTCTAAGCCTCTAAATCTTGATTCTAGGAATTCGACAAGTTGAGCCCATGTGGGTAGTTCTTCTGACATCATACTTATCTGGTACTCCCACTGCTTGTGTGACTCGTGATCAAGCTTAGAAACCACCATGTATACGATTATAGGGTCCCATGTATCAGTATTGACACCAATATTTTTAAGACTTTTTAAACATGACGTTGTTGTGTCTAGCAAGCTTTTTAATGCAATTGACGACTCTGCTTGTGTTGCTTTGAGCGAGAATAAACTTTTCAAAATGCTATTGCAATTGTACTTTTTGTTGTTGTATCTCTTTAACAACTGTGCCCAGGCTTCCTCATAATTCGCCTCTGTAGTTGTGTAATTGCATATGAGCAACTCAGGCTCTCCAGAAAGACAACTCTTCAAATAGTGCAGTTTCTGTACTGATGGTAGGCTTGTATTGTTGTGGATCACTGATGTAAACATATCATAGAACGTCTGCCATTCACTATATTTGCCACTAAAAGTTGGTAGCTCGATTCGTGGTAATTTAACAACTTCGCAGGGATTGGAGCTGTTTATAGTCTCTTGCTGTGAACCTTGTGTTCTGCTGCTGCTACCAGAAAAGGTCTCATATACTTCTTTCAGTAAGCACTTATATGACAGGTATTGTTCCTGGAACTGATCGTATAAGTCAGTCTTAAAATATTCATCTTTATCCCTCTGTTCCTTAGACGTACTGGTAAATATTTTGTTGTGACCAATTTTAAAATCTTGCCAAAGTTCTTCTAATGTCTCCAATCTAGATTCTATCAGTGGTTTTTTTATTTTATCCTTTCCGGTTTTCTTAAAATTTCTCTCAGCTTTTACCAGTCTCTCATAAAGGTCTAATTGAGGTGCAGTTAATTTCGACATCGACTCCATATTGAATAAATTATCAGGTTGAAGTAAAATTTGATAAATATGTTAACTAGAACTGCAATTTATTACACAACAATGTTCCAAAAGCATAAATTGCAAGTAAAACTGTTCATTAATTTTAGTTCAATTTGTAATGTCCACAACACTTGTTTCACTGTGTCTGTCTTAATGAAACTTGGACGAAATTATTCTAAGTGTTTGAGAGTCCAAAGTCCATCTCAAATGTCCACTCCACATTGTTCACTTTTTTTTTTTGCACTCTACTTACATCAAGGTCCTTTTAGCACTGTCCAATTCACTTCACTTCACTTCCCTGGTTTCGGCACCAATGTTCAAATAATACTATACTACTTCAATTTGCAACTAAACTCAATTTATTTACTCTGTCCGATTTTCTTACATGAAATGGCAAGCGGCGAGTTTGCGCGTTTTAAGACTGTACAGCGACATCTATCGGAATTTTTACAAACTACAAATCTGCTCAAACAGTTCTAATAAATTCCAATGAACATGTTTTTCCCTACGACCAATTAAAAGCTTGCGATATTTTTACATATATATTCATAGCATTTAGCATATTACGAGTGAAGGTACGTTTTTAGAAGATTCTTTTTTTTTGTTATGGCTTTTGCGAAGATTTGACTTCGCAATTCTGCCAGTGTCAAGTGGGAAGATAGGCCATCAAACTGAGAAATTCAAAGTGAAATATCGATATGTACGGTGGTTATTAGAATATTCATATATGAATAAAATAGAAAGAATGTCGTCTGTAACAGAAATGAAAGTCTGAAAGTGACATTGATGAGAAAAATAAACTGACAAAATTTTGATTGAAAAACTTGAGAAACACCAGCTTTTAACATTCAGTCAGTAGTTGGTTGAAAAAATCAAACGGATTCACCTAGCCCTAAGTTTTTATCTAACAAACATAAAGTCTAAATCTAACATGAAAAATACGAAAAAGATTAGACCAAAAACAAATCAAATGGGTTCACCCTACCTAAAGTAACAAACTAAAAACAAATAAGGCTCACAAACATTAAAACTACTTTTTAAGTGAGTACCTCCTTGTTTGAAGTCGGTCAAAAAGTAGCAACACTATCTCCCAAGTGCATTGGCCGTCTATTTCCGTACAGGTGGTGCGTTTATGGTGCGGTATTTCTGGCAACACTGATGTAATTTGTAGCGTGTTAGTATTCTGTTTCAGTGGTGTTCTGCTGAATGTAAGCGTATTGTTACTTATGTTTTCTGCTTTTTTTAGAGCTGTGGTAAGTCACCGACTGTTTGAGGTTAGCCTATTATGATACTTTTTTTGGAAATTTGCCGCCTTAGTTGTATTTTTATAATTATTATGCTATAGGTACTTACCATCATATAGTGTACTTTATACTTATTAGTTTATCTCTACAATAAAATATGATGGCGATTTTTTGTTAATGTGTGCGTATGTGACTGTATGTTTAATCGTTTTTCACAGCAGTATATGCGCCTTAATTATTTTAGTCATTTATTCATCACACAGTTAATTTGGATATGTCACATAAATTTTTATGTAAATTAAATATTCAACACAGTTCGCACCAGCAGCAGCTTATTTTATCCCTCTTCAATAAAACGAATAGTTCCTTGTAAAACTATTAGTGGCTAGTAAAAGTTCTCAGTTACACATGTGCTAGGAATGGTAGAAGGTCGCTCGCAGATACAAACATAATAATATAGACAACGGGAGCGTCTGCCACGCTCGGGGTGGGCCAGAAAAGATGCGATTAATACCAATACAAAAAAAAATATTTATTGACATAGTAAAAATGTTTAATATTAATTTCCGGAGGTTCCTTTCTTTGTAACCTCTACCACCGGTAGCTTGGGTCCTGCCCCGTTGCCGGCGGCATCACTAGTTTTAAGTTTTTTTGTTATTATTTTTACATACATATATTGTAAAAAAAATTAAAATAGTTGTAAATAAATTAATACCAATAAATTTCGTGAAACCTGATTAGAGACCAAAGTAGTTATTTATTCAGTGACCAAAGTATTTTTAGCTTAAAATCTTGAGTAGGTATTGTGAAAATTTATCGAATTTTCAAAATTCTGATAACTAAAGCGGACGGTTTTAAAATGTAGTTGTAGTAAATTTCGAGAAAAGAAATATCTTTACAGTCGAGGTGGTTTTTCTGAGCCTAAAAGAAGCTATTGATTAAAGACTATTGATAAGCGAGAAAAAAAACATTTCCTAATAAAAAAGCATGAAATCAATGTAACATTGACAATAAACCGATTGCATATGCTCGAAGGATTGCATGCATACATGGAAATTTGAAGTTTTGTGAAAAACATAAAGCAACAAATAATAAAAAAAAACAATCGAGTATTTTTTTTATTTAATTATTTCAAAATATGTTTAAACGCGTTTTTGTTAAAATAAATCATTTTTTCTTTCTCCAATAAACAACTCTGTAAACTAATTTACATCCAAACAACAGCACAGAATACATGACAATGGGTACAGTTGGTAAAAATATGAATCCATTTCAGTCAACATTTACAAATTAAACATTGTATTACTCTTATGTATATCCTCTAAACGCTACCTCTTATAAAAGCGCTTAATCCATGGCCCGATAACAACACAGATCGGCAGTGAACTTGTGTATTTATAAGTACAACCCCACAACAAAACTACACTCTTACATCATCTAAGGTCGATAGAAATAGAATCGATTGGCAACACAATCGAGTGACAATCTTAATCGATTAGAGTAACGAGTTAAACCGATATGCAGTTGTAAATTGTTGGCAAGAGATTGGAGTTTAATTTCATTGTCATGTTCATGGTTCTGAAAAACGTAATGTTGCAGTTTGAATTTGATAAGGCAACTAAAGTCTGTTTTTTGGTGTTCTTGAAATATAGAAATTAGTTTCTTAAATATGAAACCACAAACCAAAACCAACCACCTTCCCCTTCACCTTCTTTAGTACCAAAGAAAGTAAACATTTAGTTGTTATGATGAATGACATTACAAAATTATTTGAGTGTAAGAAACTTTGTGTGTTCCTAGTTAGTGTGTTAGTTCCAACTCCACGATGAATTAGCAAACCTGAATTTTGATATCACAAATAAACCAATAAATCTTGAATAAATCTAATATTATGAATAATTGTGTAAGGTTTATTTGTTCGTTTATGCTGACAATACCTTGTAGTATTCTTAACTTTTTTGTTATAATAATGTTGTATTTTTTCATAGTTTCCAACGCTAAACAAAAATATATAGATTTGATAAATTAAATTCTTCACTATTCATTTGCATGGTTTCGCTCATAAAAGGGGTATCTTATTATAGGGGTGGTCACAAAAAGATGTTCTGATAACATGGCCACACTCGTAAAGATTAAATGACAGATATTATTCGATGCATTTTATTTATTTATACGCCAATTAGTAGATAAGCATTAGCTGATATGATGAATGCAAATAGAAATTATTTTGGAGTAACAAAGTTTGTATGTGTTTGCTCCTATTCCACAATTAATCTGAGTTTCATTGTCACATAGATTACTTTTCATCCAGGATCAACGCAGGACACTTGTAGTTTATGATAAAAGAAAAAGGATAAAAGTCTTAAGATCCCAAAGAAAAAGAAAGATCCCAACCTCTGTTGAATTGTAGCTAAGCGTAAGTCTACAGTATCCTAAACAAGATCTTCAAAATAGGATTTGTCGTTGAGTCACATTTCCTCATGACTGAGGATCGTGTCTCCTCCGCAGGATTAATTCGTCAGGGGAGTTCTCTTGGGTGGATATGTACATCGCGGTAGGCACCCAGGTCCACGAAAGACACCATGTCCTTGGATTAAAATATAACATTCAACTGGTTTTCCTTTTCCTATATCAATCTAATTTATCAAATTATTTCAAATCCCTGCGGAATTGATACGTATCATTGTACTACCGGTGAACAGTTCGGTTAAACAAATAGCCAATGATGGCAAATTAAATCACAAATCACACGCTGCTGTCAACGGGGCATAGAATAAAATAGCTACCTAGTGAACTTATAGAAGGGTCAAAATGGCTTAGGTAGGATTTTGCCGTCTGTAGCCATCACAATGTTTTTGCTATACTTAGTAATATTATAAAATGAAAGTTTGTGAGTGTAATGTTCGTTCCTTTTTACTGATTTTATTTTTAAATCGATCTTAATGAAATACTGTGTATTGATTTTAAATAAATTGTGACACCATAGGATGCAACAACATGTAAAATACTCCAATGTTTCACTGAAAACCTCTCTTTCAGTAGTAATGCCACGGCAAGAAAAACTATTGCATTTGATCTTTACTAAACTTTTACTTTACCTTGATTCTTAAAACTACCAGCGCTTATACTGAAAACAAGACGATTTCCTTGCGAATGTATTCACGAATGTAGGCTGGAATGTTGCCAGAATGCATCGACAAGACGGCTAGAGCGTAATTCTACTGAATTGTTGTCTGTAGATGACGTCATTTACGATATTTATTGGGTGAAATATTACGTCATCAAACTTGAACGAAATATTTGCCTTCTGCGTAAATTGAGGCGAAATAAAGCATAGTAAAGAAGTTTTAGGTTTTGTATAGTTTTTTTTTTGTAATTCCTGTTACGTTCTCAGACAATTTTGTAGATAGGTCAGGTGACTTTTACATTTTGTCAAGCTCAAGTTTTTTTGTAGATTAAATTTAACATTCTCAATTTATAAACTTACGAACCAATTTCATTTTCATCTTTTATTCCCATTCTTCATTACGTATTTTTTTTAGATAATACTGATCAAAATTACCATAGAGGAAGACAGTTTTACATAAACCTTTCTGCAGCTAAATGTTCTTTGCCCGGCTGTAAAGGGGTGTGCACACAGTAAGTGCACATCGCAGCGCGCCGCACGAGGCTGCACGAGGCCCCACGAGGCCCACACGTGCCGGCGCGTGCAATCATGTAGCTAATTGACGATTTGATGTCCGCTGTATACTAGAAGACATTATAAGGCCGACCAATTTATAGGTTATTTGTTTGGCATGTTGACATATTTTTATGTAGTTTTAGTAATACGAAATTGCTTGAAAGAAACTTTTTCTTTCAAAAGAGTAATGTTACTCTCCTAAAAGAAAGATCTTGTTATAACACATATCCCAATAATTTTAATAAATCCAATGAATTATTTATGAGGGTTAAAGTTTGATCGAGTGTGTGTGTGTTTGTTTCTTCCCATTTTCACTTCTAAACGGCTCAACCTATTTGGATGAAATCTGTTATGGATATACATAATATGTATTTAACCATGAATTAACACATAGATTACTTTTGGACCAGATAAGGAAGTACAACCGCGGGGTGCAGCTATGTTAGTTTCCCAATAAAACGCTCCAAATACTTATTACTCAATGGTTATAATAATAATTTCAATGTAAAATTGCAGTCGCAGTCAAATTACACTAATGAATTACTTAAATAAAATGTTATTCGGACATGTAATAAAAATATTAAAACCTTAATAAATATAAATAATATTAAATAAATATTAAACACCAGTATTACTTTTAATCCTGCCTCGCACTGTACATCACAACTAGCTAATCCCGGGTCGATCTACGCGGAGGGCGTGTACTTAATTTGTCCTGCATTGTAGCTTATAGCAGTCCCTTAGCGTGCTACGGTATAATATGACACTTTCACATTGAAGTTACGTTGTCGTTGTGAAAAAGAAAAAATATATCCGAACAAACTATAAGAAACATGGGTTAGTTCATGTGAAAATTGAAAAGAAGTAAGTACGCTACAATCTATACGATTTTCATAAATTTTAATTAAATTTACTTTTCATATCATGTATGCTGCGTTACTAATTAGTAACGTTGGTTATTCGTTATTTTTAGTGGATAATAAATCAATTTTGTAACGTCTCACAATATTACATTTATCTGCATTTTTTAATTGAACCATGCAAAAGTAATAATAAAATAACCATTTCTTCAGATATTTAAAAAGGTGTATGAGCCCGCATTACATTATACTTCCAAAATACGATCACTGCATTTAAAAAAATAAATCAAATATAATAAATCAACTATGCATACCACATATTATTAAAAACGCCCAACAACCGCTGCGATTTCCCGCTGCCAGTGTAAAAGCCCCTGTTTAGTGCTATAACCTAACAGTTCTACGGCCGGTTTGCTCAATTAATTATCCATTCTCTCGGGTTGTGATAAATCTGTGATAATTACTACATTAGGAAGCTGATTTTATTGGCTTGTGTTGGTGTAATTGGCGGCAAATTGGAAAATATGGATATGGAAACGTTCAGAGACTGCTTTTAGATTTTTTGTAAGATTTGTTAGTTGTTACAGTTATCAATCTTTAGATAAATATACTTAAACTTAATAAGAATAAAACTATGTAATATGTATGTTTATGTTATACAATAAATTATCTACTTTAGTGAGTAGTTAGGATTTTCAAACCGTTTACTCAACCATTTTTCTATACCTACTTATAACTGTGTTTACACTAATTGTCAAACCGTTTTAAGCAATTTTTACATATGTATTTCTTACCGTCCTAGACTAAATGTGTGTGAGCTAAACGTTTGCTACTAAATGAATAACTCTAGTCTTTCCAGTGGTTTTCATTACTTGGTAAAAAATAAGTTGTGTAAGAGCGGTCAACACTGGAGTCCACAGTTTTCAAACGATCTCTGGTTTGGCTTGTTTAGTAGGTAGTTACTATTAGGTATTGTCCTATATTGGACTATACAGCACATGTGCCGAATAATTCCACATCGAGCGCAGTGTGTCAGTGAGTCATACTTCTTCTGCCCACGCGACCCGTGGGAAAACTGTTGTTGTGTAACATGCGCACACGCAGATTTTCTACTATTTATTATTTAAAAAACGTGGCATTGTAAAGAGTCATGTTACTGCGACGCACACAAATGAATGCTAAGTATTTGTATCTATATCTACTAAGTATATAAAAATAAGTCGGGTTTTCCTTCCTGACGCTATAACTCCTGAACGCACGAACCGATTCCCACGGTTTTGCATTCGTTGGAAACGTCTCGGGCTCCGTGAGGTTTATAAAAATAACGAAGCCATCTGGTGGCGAAACGGAGTTCGCGGGGTTTGCTAGTCTTTTATACAAATTGGACTTAGGTGGTAGGTAGGGACTAAATATCAGGTAGGCTACGTCAAAGGTGATATTATTTTACGATAAAAAGGCCATGTGGCTTAGATAAAATGTGTTAGAACATCTTAATAAATGTAGTAGGCATCAAACAGGGACGAAGGGGAGCTAGCCGAATATATTTTTAATAGCTACTAGTGGACGCCCGCGACTTCGCTCGTACAGACAAAAATTCTTAAAACTGCTGACACCTTTTCTGTATTGATTGGCCTGTTAGCTTAGTTGGTAGTGGCTCTGCCTTCTAATCTAGGGGTTGCAGATTCGATTCCCGCGAGACACAAGTATTTATGCATTTTAAAATATTATGATTACCTACTTGTGTTCAGTCTGGTCGTTTGTATGTATAATATTAAGTATGTATTTACAAAAGAAAAGTATGTAAGTATTATATCCGTTATCTAGTACCCACGACACAAGCGTTTGCTTAGTGTGGGGCTAGATGGCGCTGTGTGCAATGTCTCGGAATATTTATTTATTTATTTGTTTATTGGATTTAAAGTATGCCCAAACATTTTTTTCTAGTATCTTGACTTTTGACCCTCTTCAGCTTTGTTATAGATACTATCTTTATCTTTGTCCATGACTATCTTTTAGTGATAGTATACATAATATATATACCATCACTAATAGTATATTATCACTAAAAGACAGTCATGGACAGCTGAAGTCAGTAATCAAAGCTGGCATTTGGCATTCAGTCCAACACTACCCTTTGACTGCAGCACATTGTCGCGACGGATTTATTACGTTAGGATGTAGAGCTGGCTAATTTACGATGCGGTTCTAATGAAATGGAGATAGACTAGAAATGGAGTCGATGTAATAACTTCTTCATATGTAACTAAAAAGGAGACAAGGTGGCTCCAGCGCAGACCATTTATAATAATGGCCAATAAATAGTAAGTTCCCTATTCCCCTCGAACTATAATATATCGGTCTTCAAGTCGAGAGTGAATCGGTTTCTTCCAGTCAAACGCGGTATATCGTATTACAACGTTGCTGTACATCGAGCGAGTTGTAGACAAGCGTGAGCCTATCTTGTTTAAAAAAAGTCTTATAAGACAAATATTTAGAAAAAAATATTATTATTACCACCATACTGAGCAAATGCGTGTGTCATAGGTACAAGATATCGTTATTTTGTTTATCGATATAATCGAACTCCTGACCCCTAGAGACATTCCCATCATTGACAATCAATCAACACTTGACCATAATTTGCTTGATGGTAATTTCCTCCATAGTTAGATATACCATCTTTTAATACATAACCAATAGCATGGCATGTTACCATTCATCCCGGCAAGATTGCATTCTCGTCAGGTCAGCTCGCCGCGTGGCGACGCGCTTGCCAACTCCACGCACCTGTTCGGGGCTTATTGTAGCAGCCAGCTTATTATGTAGAAAGTTTGTGAGATTACCTATTCATATAAGTAGCTAACTGTGTTTGTTAATTTAGTTTTTTTTTTTAGAAAAAGACAGATATACTAGACTGGAAACGGTAAGTGTGCCCGACCATTACCCAGAGTATGTCCGGAGTCCGGACATACTCTGGGTAATGGTACACTTGGCACACCGGACCTATTACTATCATATTCAGAAAAAATATATATATTACATAGTAAATAAGAGAAACAGACCAAACTCATCTTGTGGCTGACGGCGACAAATGCACTATTAAATGTTTCGATGGGTTTTCCCTTCCCCTTCACTTTTTATGTTTTTTTTTAAATGAGGATCTTATATACTCAACTAGCGCAGGTGTCCACAATAAGTAATTACTAAATCTAAGTACCTGCCGCCCTCTGTCATTTGGTTGGTGAACCAAAGTTGCATTCGATTTGGGCGCTTCCGTAAATTGGATAAATTAAGGAATTATTCATTCATAACTTCAAGATTCAGACATCGACTTATAAAATAAACTCAGGATCTTGCAATATGACTCAACATTACGTAATTTTACTACACGTAAACATTTCTGTATCAGTCACTACGAAAATATTCTATTGAACATGCAAAGCACGCGAGAAAAGGATATAAATATTCCTGAAGGAATTCGTTATGTGTTAAAGCGAGACAGTGATACTGAATCGTGAGACCATTTCAGGAGAAATCTCTGCGCTATCTGAAAATGACGTAATTCTTCATGAAAATTATAAGGGAAATTTAACTTTATTATACTATTACAGAAATTAATGGATAATAAGAACAGAAAAGTTTCTATGAATCTTATTTTTTTTATCTATACATACAAGTTTTAAGAACATTTTAGTAATACTATAGTTACTAACAAAACCAGCTTTATCACATATTTTTTTTTTCAATAAATTAAATATTATGTGTGAATCAATGTAAAAAATTTAGAAAAAGAACGCTATTTTTAATATTACTCGTAAATAACACAAAAACACTCCACGCAATGTTTTTCTTACGTTTCTGGGTTTTTCTTTGCGAAAATTCTCCTAGTTTACAAAATAAAATTACATGTAAAAGAGTCGGTGGAATTTCAACTTTATTTTCTAAGCGTTATGAATGATTATCCAACAGCACGGTTGCTGAGATAAGAATAAGATAGTGCAGAATGCGACGGCTTATTTGGTGAGAAGACTAAAGAGTTCGCAGCTCGGTCGCGCAGCAACCTGGAATTTGGAAAGAAAAAAAACGTAACATACAGGGCTTCTAATAACGAATGCAAACTATTTCAAGTTCCAGAACATTTATATTCGCAGTTTTGTTCTACGACTTTTGGAATTAGCAACTGTCCGCATGTAAAGTTCGTTTAAATAAATAAATGTATTTCATTTCATATCGCTCTCTGATAAAATGTGTGGGAAAGCAATTAAATCACGTAATTTTACAACGAGTCAATTTTACAGCTGGGTACTACAAATATCAATATTTTTATTCAATATTTTTTTTTCCCCGGTGGTAGTTGAGGAAGAAGCATTGAAAATTTTAGCTCTTCAATTTTTATTTAATTAAATTGGTGAAAGGAATACTTACAGACAATAGTGATGCACAAATGGGTGCATTAAGTCTCCCTGCCTGCCAGTAAGTGTTTTCTCTCCTTTCCTCACAGTGCACATAACAATATTTCACTTTTTAATTATTGCACTACAACATAACCTCAAACACTATCATGGACTCAGTTCAAGATACCCTAACTCAGATGATGGTTACTTTTAACCAAAGAATGGACAGTATTGAGGGGAAAATACCATCCTCGCCGGATAGTCCTGGAAGTCTGGCTGCAGAGTTATCCTCTTTCAAGGCATTTGTGCTGACTACCTTCCGGGCACTGCAGGCACAAATTGCTTTGTTGGCCCTGCAAGTCGATCAAGGTGAGATGAGGGCGCGCCGGAAGATATTACTGCTTCATGGTGTCCCGGAGAAGACACAGGAAGACACTAGTGAGGTGGTAGCCCAGTCCATGGTGAAGAACCTGAAGCTTGAAGAGTTTTTGGCGGAGGACATCAGCAGATGTCACCGTATGGGGCGTGTTGCTGCCAACAAGCCGCGGCCGATATTATTCAAACTTCGCGACGTGGCCCTGCGAGATCAGATTTGGTCGTCGAAGAAGAGCCTCAAGGGTTCGGGGATCACAGTCTCCGAATTCCTCACGAAGGCTCGTCACGATGTGTTCATGGCTGCTCGCCAGCGTTTCGGAGTCTCGAAATGCTGGACGAGAGAAGGCAATGTCTTCGTATTGGACTCTGAGGGGGCCCGCCATCGCATCAACACGGTTGCGGAATTGGAGGCTGTGCAGACGAAACCAGTGCCAGCTGCTAAGCCCAAGGCGGCAAAAGGAACGCAGAGTAGTGCAAATGGTGCGAAGCCGGCGGCGAAGCCTAGACCCAAAGCAAAGAAATAATGTGTTATCATCATATCACAGTTATTGCGTGTTTCCGTATACTAAGCTATCATAAAATAGGTTTGTTTGTTGTCATTATCATCTTTGCTTTGTAATTTTCACTACCTTCAACTCAATTTGTTTATCAGGTTTAACTTTTGTTTTGTTTACTTTTTTCCATGACAGATTTACTGACATATAATTGAAACTGTCAATGTATTTTCTTTTCTTTTTTTTTTCTTTGGCTTCATGCTATTTAAAATTTTGCCTCAAAATTAAATTGCTTTTTTTTTTGTCTTTAATATATTCTAATCTAGACTTGTTGATAACATTTTTAAGAGTTTCAGACTATATAGACTGGTATATTGTTTTTTAAACATATTTATTTATGATTGTTGTAGGTAATTAGAGTTAAGTTATAGTTTGTGCATTTTCTTCCAGTTGCAAAACTGGCAGGTGGACTATTTAGAATTCTGAATAGTTTTACACCATATAAATATTGAATATTTATTATTATATAGTAAGTATATTTTATTTATTTATATAAAATAATACCAAAGGTACATAATATCTTAATTTTCTTATTGTCATGCTACATTCTAGCGATGACGATGTTGAATATGCTACTTGTTCGTCATTTGATGATGCAGATAGCACAGACAGTTTTTGTAGTTTGCCTACACTAGCGGAATCTGTAGAAAACGTAGTTGCAGACTTACCTAAAAATTTCAACGTGTTCCACATAAACGCTCAGAGCATTGCGGCACACATTCCAGAGATACAAGCGTCCTTCGTACACTCTAATATTCACGCCCTTCTTGTTTCTGAGTCTTGGCTTAAGCCTGCTCTCTCATCTAACTTCGTGTCGTTGCCAGGGTTTCGTCTCATTAGAAATGACCGCATTGGTCAGAAGGGTGGTGGCGTGGCTATTTATTTGCGTTCAGATATTCCTTTCTCCGTTCTTAGCACTTCAGCTCAGCCACCCCCAATAAATGCCGGTGAACATCTATTCATAGACGTTACTCTGCAACACTCCAAACTTCTCTTAGGAGTATATTATCCACATTCCCGTGATGTCAATTACTTTTTGTCTCTCGAAAAACTTTTAGAAGATTTGTCTACACCTTACGAACATAGGATTATTATGGGTGATTTTAATACATGTTTATTGAAACAAGACTATAGAACGTCTAAACTTTTGTCACTTGTTACTTCGTGCAATTTAACTATCCTCCCACTTAATGCTACCCACAATCCGCCACACTATGAACCATCTCTTCTTGACCTCATACTTGTTTCCTCTCCTCAGCGTGTTGCGAGACATGGTCAGTGTGCGGCGGATGCTATTTCTCATCATGATCTTATCTATATGTCTTATAAAATTCGTCCCCCTAAAATCAAACCCAAAGTTCTCTTTCAGCGTAGTTTTGGTAGTATGAATGTAGATAAATTGCGCAAGGATGCTGGGGAATTAGATTGGTCTTCAGTAGTCAGTGGTAGTGATATGGATGTCAAAGTTGAAGAATTCAATCGTACCTTGACTAAGCTTTTCGACATTCATGCCCCTATTCGTGCCGTTAAGATGAAGCATGCTCCTGCACCTTGGCTGAATAACGAAATTCGTTCGCTGATTCGAGACAAATTAGTAGCAAAGGTTAAGTTGAAGTGTGCTGAATCTGAAGACAATATTCAGAAGTATATACTGCGACGTAACGTCTGTAATAGAGCGTGTAGGGACGCACAACGCCGACATATCTATAATTCTGTACAAGACGAAGACCCAGCAAAAGTCTGGAAGTTTCTTCGGTCAATGGGAGTTGGCAAGTCCCGTCAGGACGCCATTCCAAATAACCTAAATCTTAATCAATTAAATTATCATTTTTCCTCTTCTTCAAAATTTGATGGTCCAATTAAAGCCAGTACTCTTCGAATGCTTTCTTCTATTACTCCCCCCGATACCAACATTTTTGATTTCAATGAATTTGCCGCTGGTGATATTAGGAAGTGTATATTGGCCGTGACATCCAATGCTGTCGGCAGTGACAGTATTAGTAGAAAGATGATTATACCTATCCTAGATGAAATCCTTCCCATCATCCAGTATTTGCTAAACTACTCAATATCCTCTGGAGTCTTTCCCACAGCGTGGAAAGAAGCTCAAGTAACGCCACTTCCCAAAAAACCCAATCCCTCCTCTTTTTCCGAATTCCGTCCTATTTCCATTCTTCCCTTCCTTTCCAAAATCTTAGAAAAACTTGTTTACACGCAATTGTCTTCCTATTTCGGTAATAACTCCCTCCTAAACCCATTCCAATCTGGTTTTCGCTCTGGGCATAGTACCGTTACTGCGTTGACTAAAATTACTGACGACATCAGAGTTGGTTTGGGGAACTGTCATCTTACTGTGCTGTCACTGCTAGATTTCAGTAACGCTTTTAATAACGTCGATTTTGAAGTACTGTTAGGTTTACTACGCTCACTTAATTTGTCTCCGGCGGCAATTGCATGGTTTCAAAGTTACCTGTTTGGTCGCCGGCAGAGAATACGCGTAGATGATAATTTTTCGTCTTGGTGTAATATCTCTGCTGGTGTGCCACAGGGCGGCGTGCTATCCCCTCTTCTTTTTGCCATATTTATTAATTCCATCTCTTCTAATTTGACTTCTTCCTACCACCTCTATGCAGACGATTTGCAAATATACACCCAATCTCCGTTGGAAGAATTACATGATGCAATAGCTCGTACAAACTCCGACCTACAACGCATTCGAGACTGGAGCCGATCATTTGGTCTGACCATAAACCCTGCTAAGACACAAACTATTATAATAGGCAGCTCCCGGATGGTCTCCAAGATTGACTGGTTTCGATTGCCACAAGTTATTTTTGATGGAATTCCAATAAGCATCAGCGATACCGTCAAAAATCTCGGCATTATTTTCGACAAGCAATTCTCCTGGGGTCCACAGATTGCGGAAGTAAGCAGAAAGATTTTTGCTTCCTCTGCATCTCTTAGGCGCCTTCGTAACTTTCTTCCGATTACTACCAAAACTGCGCTTGTCCAATCTCTTCTGTTTCCTATATTAGACTACGCTGACGCTTGTTATCTCGACTTAACCGAGGAGCAGCTTGACAAACTCGAGCGACTTCAAAATTTCTGTGTACGTTTTATTTTTGGACTGCGCAAAAACGATCACGTTTCCGAATATCGGCAGAAGCTCAAATGGTTGCCCATCCGTCTTCGCCGCAATTCTCATATCCTAACCCTTCTTTACAAAGTCCTATTCTTTCCGTCCACTCCATGTTACTTAAAAGAACGTTTTGCATTTGTGACCGCCTCCCACTCCAGCTCCCTGCGCTCGTCCCGGACCCTTCTCCTCGAGTTTCCTTCTTCATCGTACTCCAACTTAATGTACAGAAATTCCTTCACCATCCAAGCCATCCAGTTGTGGAACATGTTGCCCTTGCCTGTTAGGCAAGCTAAGTCCTTAAGCATATTCCAAAAGCTAGTGTATCATCATTACTTATCATCCATATAGTATTATGTATTGTATTGTTTATTATTATTTATTAGTGTATTATCTGAGTTTGTATTGTGTTCTTTCACTTATTTATTTAATTTACGTATTCTTGTACACCGCCTATTTATAATTCTAAATCCTGTCCATCCAAAGGTTGCCTGGAAGAAATCGCCTAAGGCGATAAGGCCGCCCAATGTACATTAGATTAGTTTTTAAATTTCTTTCATTATGTAATTTTTTGGTGTGCATTAAAGAAATATCTTATCTTATCTTATATCACATCGACCTGTTACAAGTCAAATATTTACTTTTATCGCATTGTTAAATATTTTTTTTATATACGTAAGCGTATATAAAAAAATAAGTCATGTTGGTTATATCAGTAGCCCTTAGGGCGGCTTGATAAACTCTCGACATCAGACTTGGCCACTCTCATTCTAGATTATATTTAAAAATACCGCCTTAGAGGCCCCTGATACTGCTTATCGATTATGTCTTTCAAAAACAATTCAATATTTAAAGACATTAATTAACAATGCATTTCTGGCAGACATAAAATTAGCCGTTGAAGTTAGGTAAATTATTTAATTACCACTTATTATGTTACCATATTTGATTATCTCTTTACACAAGTTAGACACTTACACAAGTATAAAAATGTTCAAAACGCACTTATAACACAGTCCTGAGGGAAGTAATCTGAGGTCCTGCTATACAGGCTGTGCAAGCAGACCTAGTGCAGGACCCAGAGGCCTACCGAGGTACGTGAAAGCATGAATTGTAAATATAATTAGTGAACTACTAAATTTACCTATTAGTAAGAATTTATGAAATAAATAACTTTTTACTTTTTTTAACTTTTTTTTTTACTTGAAGGAAATAATGAAGCCATTGTCTTCTAACAAGGTTACGTCAAGATATAAACTAGATCGTAAAATTATTCCTATTCTTTTGTAAATGAAAAAAATGTATATTAAAACAGGGTTACCAGATATCAAGTAAAATTAAAATATTTTAGATGTAGGTACCTAAATACATAATAAAATAAAGCTGCAGAGGGTTGAAAGTCGAAACATTGAAAATAAAAAAATAGATGCTTAGAAATTCTAAGAATTGATAACAGAACACGTTCAAACATTTTGTAGAATTTATGTCTTTTTCGCTGTGTCTCTTTTTGTCTGTTTATTTTAACGCTCATCACGCAAATATGGCTGAACGGATCTTCATGATTTTTGAGCAAAGCCGCGGGCGTTCGTTAGTAGATAAATAAAAATTCCTTTTAATCACTTAGTTGGCTATTACCCTTTTGATATAACCAATGGCAGTCATGTACTAATAATAAAAAATACAAAGGATTCTACAATTGGTGGTTCGTTTTCATGAAAACGTTCCAAATTTGAGAAACACCCTGCTGGGAGGTCTAAAATAGGTTTTGATGTATGTTTTGACACTAAAATATGTAAGTTTCTAGTTAGTTGTGCCTATAACGTGCAACAATAATTATACATTTATGTATTGCCTTGTACACACGTAATTAAGTAAATAATGTTATACGTATGAATGTCAATAAACAGGGTACGAATCCGCAACTTATACGCGAATGGATCAAAATGGCAAGAAGTTTATGAATAATGAATGTCAATAATGGCACTTATATGCACAGATGTTGAAATATTTATACATAGTTATTGTGCGTGAGGCTGCAGAGAACAGTTGTGCTGGTAGATTTATAAGGTAATAGTTTGTGATCATTTTATATACTTACTTAGTAGTTTTCAAATTGTGTACTTACCAAATTTTATAAAAAAAAATACTGAATTAGTTGTATCACATAAAAAATAATAAATAAATAATTGACGTAAGAAAGTATTTTAATTCGAAATAATATTTTTTTTCTTATTTATGTAAATTGGAAAGAGGGTAGGTCAATAGGACACCATAGGGCTTAATAATATCTTCTTAATATATGTCTATTCCAGATGTTTCCATTCGGCCAGCATCCTGTGTATCCTCACACGGAAGAAGACAGACGGATTGTTCTAAAAAACGCAGGCGTTTCTGAAACACAGTTGAGGTCTGACGTGGAAGCCATCAGAACTTGGATGGAGAAACAACCCCATCTTGCCCATATTAATCTAGGTATGTTTTTTTCTTTATGATATTACAAAGTTTGAAGTAAGCTAGGCAAGAACAGCGCAAGGCAGGGATGATTGGCGTAAGAAGGAAGAGGCATATGCACTGGGTTTCTTTAAGCTGATGATGTCTTTATAGTTAATTTGGAGTGGAGTCCTTGTTTAAACACGAAATAGGCTTACACTGAACTACAACCCGCTTGCACCACTGTAGTCTAAGATGTAAAATGCTTGCTCAGAAGAAAGCTATTTACTTTGTACTTAACCATCCCTGGGATGTATGTTTTTAGTATATATAGGTATATTATATTTTATACCAATGTATTACGTATATCTCTTTAACAATTTATTGCATAGCTTCATTTTCACCTGTTTCAGTTATTGCTCGTTAAAATATTTAAAAATATTCATATTATATTTGGGGCATTTTAATAAGTCAATATAAAACACAACTTTTAAAAATATCTCCGTATAAATGTTTATTTTTTGAATAAATTATAACGTAAAACAAAATTCTTATTTAAATCACTCACGCATAACTATCTAGAATCGACTAGATTCTCATATCTTTTAAAAGTTGTAAACCTGACAGTTTTGCATACATAATATGTATGCAAAACTGTCAGGTCAGTCAGAAACTGTCAGACTTGATCATATTATGATCAAGTCTGCTTGTAACAAAAATGCATAAATAAATAACCTTGTAATTACATGACTTACAGGTTCTAATTCTATAAAATAGATTTAATCATATTTTAGACAGCGTTATTGATCAAATAAAATGTTGAAACTATTTTGAGATGATATAGGTAGTTAAATTGGAAGATACCTTCTTTGCTTTGACTACTTTGCCTCATTTTTAATTAATTCTATCATCATTTTTGTGATGTGTAGTCTAACAATAATATTACATATCAATCAATCAATCAATAATTCTTTATTGTACACCAATAACAAAAGAACACAAGCATAAAGAAATATAGAGCATAGTATTGGGACAGAGGGCAGCTTTATCACTTAGAGTGATCTCTTCCAGGCACCAAGTTTGGAAAACAACGACAGGAAAACAGTAATGCTGTAGTGTGTGGACTGTATTATTTTCGAACTGGCTCGATGCAACAGCATTGCCATCCAACGAGCACTATGAACCATCTTTAGGCTTTTCTAAGTTTGTTAAATATTGTAGAAGTAAGAAGATTTAAGATTTTCTCGTTTTTTAAATATTTTTTTGTAAAAAATAAAATTACTACTACGACAATCCTGTAAACAACATTTCAGAAACTCGCGCGATAGAGCAGTCCATAATAAACGCGAAAGGATCCGTGGAGAAAACAAAGCAAAGACTAGATTTATATTTTAGAGAGAAACAATCATCGCCGGCTACTGCTCAGGGCCGTGCTAAAATGCTTGACACTAGAGACAGGCCTCTTTGGAACTCACAGTAAGTACTGTTTTAATGATAATGATGGTGATTTTTTTAACCGGTTTAATAATCGGACATGTGATGATATGTGTAACCGATTTAAAAAACGATCGGTATTGTTAGTACAGGTATTTGATACCATTATTCATCTGTTTATTTATACTAGTATTATTATAAGTATAACTTATAATTTTATAGTCAGCCGAGTAAGTGATTTTGAGATTATATTTTTACTTAGATTAAGTATGTTTCAAAAGCATATTATTATGTTCTTCACGCCATTGCGGAATGAGAAAGATATTTAAACTAACTGTACTATAAGCCTACAAGCACAGTTTCCCTTTTAGATAGTGGTATTTTGTGATTATTTCCAGTGTATTCGCTCCGGTACCCAAATTGTTCGAAGGCTCACGAATAACTTACATAAAAGTGTATGATTGGTCAGCCGCAGATATGCAAGAAATGTGTATCAACGCTAGCATGGTAAACTTTTATTTATCCCATCATCATCATCAGCCCGTTATCGCCCACTGCTGAGCATAGGCCTCTCTTTTTGTACGCCACTCGTCCCGGTGCGTTTATTTATCCCACTTCCCATTAATACTATAAAAAGAAATATCTGTGAGTTAGTGTACGTAAATGTTTGTTTCTTTTTCGCTATTCAATGGCTGAAGCACTTTGTATAAAGATTTATGCCAGACGCGGGTAACACCGCAAGACAATGCTAGTTAACCCATAATGTCTTTTATGACCGATTTGGAAAATCATGTGACTTATTAGAATTTTATTAGTGGTTCATATGCTTATCTCTATTATATTAGAATTATTTTTACCCAACCTTATATAAAGTATATATATTAAAAGTATACAATTTATTACAAAATAAAAACATAGGAACGACCACCCATGTTTTCATTTCGAATTAATTGTGTGTACCTAATTATTTTAATGATTTGTTTCAGCTATTCGACATAAGATTTCGCAATGATTTCTGGTCCAATGATATCTGGATATTTGACTTTAAAGACACCACTTTGGCTAATGTACTGACTCTTGATTTTTTTACACTAAGCCGAGCTTATTGGATTATGAGAGTAAGACCTTTTATCATTTTATATACATGTCTATTTTAATGTAATCTTTCTAACTAGTAAAGGTTTGAAGTCAGTTGCATACTTCATTTGTCAATGTGTGCTACATCTACTACAGCGATGTTATCATTAGGTGGGTTGTAGTCTAACATAAGCCATTTCCGTGTTAAAAAAAATCATTATTTTTTAAATTATTTTTTTAATACTAATTTCATTTTTGATAGATTATTATTAAATTGTAAATGTTCTTTTCAGCAAGGCTTAGGCATAAGAGTCAAGCAGATCCTTGTAATAAACTGCAGTATATCCGGCGTAGGTCAGGCGTTAATGAATGTCATGAGACCCTTCTTGAGTAAGAAAATTATCGGGCGAATAGAATTCCATGAAACTGACGAGAAAATAAAAGAATATTTCCCGAAAGAATGCTTGCTGGAAGACTATGGGGGGGATTTACCTTCGTTTGACGATTTTCGAGGTAATTTTGTAGAGCTGATGTAATTATAAAAGAAATTAAACACAAATAATGATATATTAGATATATCATCATGACTTCTGTGTAAATAAAATTCTTGCTGCGAGAAGTGCAAAAATATAAATAATTCTAAATAACAAATGATATAGAGGCTGCGTTAAGGCAGATTTTTATGTGTTAAGCTGGTAAGAATGGATTATTTCTAGTATATGGCAAGCTTTTAACGTACTTAAGCTACTCTTAAATAGTAAGCGTGAGATTTTTGTTATTTTTCAGATAAAATGAAAAAACTGATGACAAGTACAAAAGCAAAGGAACTTCTGTTAGACGTAGCTGAATTAAAATCCGATGAAAGCAAGAGACCTAAATCAGAATATAATGAACAACACATGCAAGGTCATTTTAAGAAATTAGAAATAGACTGAAAAATACTTACGTAATATTTCATAATCTGTTTATGTACGGCATTTTTCCTATATCCATTAAAATGAAATCTTCTGAGCTTAATTGTGTGTAAAGTAAGGTCAAATAAAACTTTGGAGTGATTGAAAAAATCACATTAACACTTTGTCTGTTTATTTAATTAGAGAAAAAGTTAAAAAAGCTGAAACGTGTTTTATTTTATCGATTAAAAGTTTACCAAAACTTTTTTTTTCTAATATCTTCTTTTTTTGATTTTAACCCTCTTCAGCTTTATTATCTGTAAGATAGATAGATAGATAGAATAATGCTGCTGCTTTTTTTGACGTATGGAATGTAGCTGTGCCCTTTTTATGTTTTCCCTACTTAGTATTTGTTTATAAGTGTTAGTATTTTAAGAATTCTTGTGTCCAATAAACATTTTAATTATTATTATTATTTATTATTGAATTCAATGTGCCGAAAAATAAATATTTCCATTCTTTCTTTCTGGTTTTCGAAAGTATAAAAAGGATATTTTGTTTATTTAAATTCAAATTGTAACTCTGATTAAAAGAACTAATTGCAAATACTCTTCAAGAAATAATCATTCAATTTTAGTGGTTCTTATAAGAAAATTAATCTTATTGGCTTTTTGTTAAAAACGTTAAGTTATTGGAATGATAGGCCTATGCCCAGCAGTGGTATAGAGAAGGTGTGGATGATGATGATGATGATTATTGAAATGATTGGATTTCTAACCAACACTTCTAGTCAATTAGAAAAAAAAAATGTGTTTTTAAGATTCCCTAATAAGTATATCTGTTAATTTTGTTATGTTACTTTATTTTTTTATTTCGATTTACTAAATTAAAAAAAACCGGGAGAAATAATAACAAGAGAGAAAACCAAAAAAAATCTCATAGTTGTTGCAAATTGGTATCCGATGAAAGCAAACGTATCAAAACAGCATATAGTGAAGATTATCTAGAAGGAAATTTCAAAAAGCTGGAATTTGACTTATTTACTTAATCTATACTAATATTATAAAGTTGAAGAGTTTGTTTGTTTGAACGAGCTAATCTCAGGAACTACTGGTGCGAATTGAAAAAATCTTTTTGTGTTGAATAGACCATTTATCGAGGAAGGCTTTAGGCTATATAACATCACGCTGCAACTAATAGGAGCGAATAAACAATGGAAAACGTGGACAAAAATTGGGGAAATTATTCATCTTTGAGGGCTTCCGTTGCGTGCGCTGCGAAAACGGTTCAAGTCGTGGGTAACAGTTATAGTTTATAAAGTTGAAGAGGTTGTTTGCAAAAATAAATATGATGCCCAAAGTAAATAAATAAATACATAATAAATAAATAAATATTCCGGGACATTGCACACAGCGCCATCTAGCCCCACACTAAGCAAACGCTTGTGTCGTGGGTACTAGATAACGGATATAATACTTATATATACTTTTCTTTTGTAAATACATACTTAAACGTAAAAAATAACTATAATAATAAATAAATCGCAGTAAGGAACCTTAGACTTGGCTTAACTAATTCTAGAGATTTCATTACTTGTTAGAGATAAACAAGCAGCTCTATCAGCTCATCATCTATCCAGCTCTCTAGGTGTATGGGAAGTACTAGTTCTATTTTGATGATCATGAGTGAGTGAGTGAGTGAGTCAGTGTCGCAAATGCGGAACTTTGCATTAGCATAACTTCGGAACTAATTGATCTACCAATTTGAAATTCTGGATTTCAAGTGTGTTATTACGAATTTCTAGATGACGAAAATTTTAGCGTTTTAATCCTATCCAGAGATTCTCAAATAGGGGGCTGAAAATGCGTTCGAGAAAAGGATGGTACGGCAGTGTTTGCTTCGCGCTCGACTTGGCGGGGGCACTACCGTGCCCCCAGATATTGTTCTCAATATTTAATATTTTACTAAAATTAATAAAAGAAAAAACTACTGGACAACAAAGCTTTATACTCAAACATGCGGTTGCTACACTGACTTGGTGGGTTGAAATGATGATATTGTTTCTTTATTTTAGTAATTTCAATACCATTATCAGATATTTTGAAAAACATGAGAAAAACACATCTGTTAAATTTTTCTTGCTGTGCAACCACACTGCGAGCATCTGAAAGTTTACTGAAGAACGCTAAATATGGTGCGTAGACCTACGACCGACTCATGCCAACAAACAACCACTTAACCAGGATCCCTCTCACGTAACCATTCCGTTTAAACCAAAGCTCTATTTATTTGGGTCAGTCTAATCATGGACCAGTTTATTAAGATCTTGTGAGAGTAAGTATGAGACACATTTGTAGGGGTCTAGTGATGTTGGTTGTGCGTCCGAGCTGGATACGGTAAGAGCGGTCGCGTGGGCAATCCCCCACGTTGTGTGTTACTATGACTCAATCTGTGTCGTTAGTAACTCGTATATAAATTTAGTTAATAGATAGACATGTGTGTGTGTGTGTGGGTGATTGTGTGAGTGAGGGCAGGTTTACAAATTTAATCGATGATTAGGCAGTTGACGTGTAGTTTTGGTTAATTCTTATAAGATACTAGACTAGATAATAAGTATAATCATATAAGAAAAAAAATGCAGTGAGTTTAGTGTTATTTTTTTCGCTTTGTTAATACCTCCTGCCTGTTTCACGAAAAGAATAAAAAAATCATCAGATTTTTTATTTGAATGATATGGTAAATCGTAAGTTACAAAGGGTTGCCAATGACTATTATTTAAAAAAATTAAAATACATAATTTTCTTCAAATGTCATGTTTTATGAATTACAACACCTTTCCTTTATAACATTTTTATAACAAATGAAACTCTGGAGAAATATATGTTGTGTTTTTCCGCTGCTACTGCTCCTTTAGCGGCTTCAAACGACAAAGTTCAAACTACATTATTTCTCCAGAATTTCTTTTACAATGGACGCGGTCAGTCCTTAGATGGGTTGAGAAAAAGTGGCATTACATTTTGCGCTCTTCCATGGGTTCAAATTCAATTTTCTTTCGTACTAAATTTTTCAATGAAAATAGACACATTAGGGAATCCATTTCCTATACATATTCCGGACAGTCTTAATCTTTAACTGATGATTAAAAGTTTAGTGTAACCGTGTTCCTCGGATGACGTCAGAGCGTCGCAGGCGCACACAACAGTTTTCAGTTTCAGTATAATCTTAGCTCCGGACAGTAACGCACATTTTATTGTATTTTCTTTTTGTTTCATATTCATACTGCGTACTGGTTTGAAATTAGAAAAAAGTTAGCATCATCTGGGATAACTAAAGAGTTGTTACGCTAAACTTAACTCGTATTTTTTTTTTATTATTTCTCATCGGTTTTAAAGGGGTTGAGTATGTGGTTTAACGAAATGTCTCAAAATATTTCTCATTCATAAAAAAATTGGGTTAAAAAATAAGATTATGTGCGTAGTGTTTAAAATGGTTAACAATGTATTTTTACTACAGATTGGTGTCTGATAACAAAACTAGTGGAAATATGTACGCCGAGTGAAGAATTTACTTCGCAGCTTGGATCTATTTTTGTAGCCATGTGCTGGAAGTGGTGTTATTTAAGTTTTACGTATTTATACGTTACTAGCTGTGCCTGCGACTTCGTCCGCGTGGAATAGTTATTTTGGGCATTAATTCTTTAATTTGTAAACCGTTTTCGCAGCGCACGCAACGGAAGCCCTCAAAGATGAATAATTTTCCCCGTTTTTTTTCACATTTTCCATTGTTTCTTCGCTCCTATTAGTTGCAGCGTGATGCTATATAGCCTAAAGCCTTCCTCGATAAATGGTCTATACAACACAAAAATATTTTTTCAATTCTCACCAGTAGTTCCTGAGATTAGCGCGTTCAAACAAACAAACTCTTCAGCTTTATAATATTAGTATAGATTTTTTACTTATTTTAAGTCTCAGATAGTTTTCAGCTTGATTCAACCTGGATCTAAGGATTTTATAGTAATTTATAAATTTTGATTAGTATATTATAATCAATAGTATAACAATTCCCGTATACTTACTGTCTAGTAGATATCATATAAATGTGGTGTTACTAGTTGATATTTTTAAATTTCCTATTATTTTTGTACGGTTTACTGAGCCGAAAGTATCTACGAAAACGAAACGTAAACATTAATCAGTCACTAAGAAATTATTTTGTCAGTAACTCTCTCGTAACGGTTTTAAGTATGTTTCTTTTGTTTGCTTAGTATGGGGCTAGATGGCGCTGTGTGAAGTGTCCCGGTATATTCAAATTCAAATTCAGATCCAAACTCCTGATAATCCAGTGAACACACTAATAAGTTAATTTAATTTTTTAAAATTCTCCATTGAAATATTTTATCAACATCGTAATTCATATCGGTTAAGTGTCGTTATTGGGGTATTTAAAATCAATAAACGTATGTACAGAACCATCTGCGTGACAAAAAATAAAAAGACATTATGATTGCTCTATTTGTCAGCAACGTATCATTACTATGACAAAAAAATGACAATTGACTGACAATTGAACGTCGTGACAAAAAGTTGTATCCTCTCTATTGAAATCCCACACATTTGCGACAAAAATGTGCGCGTGAGTAACTCGATATAGGTTAATGTAGTTTTCAAAATATCTTATGTAGGGTTAGAAAAAAAGTTTGAGTCACAAGCAGGTTGATATAACTAAATATATTTATCTATTCAATCTTAGTATAATTTTCTCTTCTCTCTTTGATAAGGTAAAACATACTACAGGTTTTATAGAAACACTTAATTTTGTGACCTTACATTTTTTTAGACGAACATGTTTCTGTTATTGTTTATATATATATTAAATCTATTAATTCTTTAGCACTAAAAACGAAAGATTTGAAAATTAACGTTACTGTCATATATAATGTAGTAATAAATTTAAAACTTCAACTACAACGTGTATTAAAAAAGCTGTGAAACTCCTTCCCCGAATCTTTATTCCCCTTGAACTATAATTTGTCGGTCTTCAAGTAGAGAGTAAACTGGTTTCTTCTAGGCAAGTGCGCAAGATCGTAGATTAACGTTGCTTAACATCAGACAAGCTGTAGTCAAGCGTGAGCCAATCTCATGAAAAAAAATAGAAAATAAATTTAAAATACCTATTTTGCGAATGCTACTAAATATTTTATTCCCAAGTAAGTTACACAATGGACTATATATCCCGTAATATGCCAATTTCTCGCCATTTTGTGGCTTTAAAGCTTTCTTCAAAGCTCGGTGGGTGACATCGATATTTGTAAGCTTTTTGCGGATTTAAAAGGTTTGTGGGTTAATAGTTTATTGGGCGTGTAGTTCAAGTAAAACTTCCGATGTTTTGTGTTGTTTGAATGACTTGCTTTGTAAGAAAAAAGTTTAAATGTATGTAGTACAAAAAGTAAAAATAAGAAATCGTTTATTGGTAAGACGTTAGTATTTTGTTATAAATTCATGTACCTATTAATTTTTAAAAATGGTTAAGATTTTAACAGTGAACTGTTTGGCAACCTAGTCACCTTGAAGTGGCCCTATGGCCGGAGGTGAAACATGCTGGAAATAGAATGAAAATAACTCTCAAACAAAACTGTCAAAACACGCTATAAAAGCGCTCTTTGCTTAGCAAAAAATCGGTTGGAGTGAATTTTGGTTATTTATAGAAAAATAAACATAAACTATATCTACTTTATATGTCAAATTAATCGATAAAGCGTACACACGTAGATAAACTATGAAAAAACCATACAGGCACCATTATTAAGTCCTCCAGATCCCATAAACACCAAATTAGCATCGAAAATCCGTTCGGCAAAGAATGGCCCATAATAAAATAGAACATAATCCTTCCTACCCTAATATTGTAATATTGATATTTTTGTTGCTACAGCCGTGTTATTATAAAAATATAATAACCGCAACATGCTCTAATGAGCTAGTGTTTGGGGTTACTCTGGTTTAGGGGCCCGCGAGGAAGAACCCTAGCTAGATTTATACAAGTATGTATTGTGTGTTATCTACGATTAGTACCCACGACACAAGCGCTTGCTTAGTGTGGGGCTAGATGGCGCTGTGTGCAATGTCCCGGAATATTATTATTATTATTTGTCCCTGCCAAGCTAAAGCTGCAGCTAAGCAAGCCTACCCTCCCTGTTTTTTTTTAAATTCGGAAAGTTTAAACTCGAATTTCAAACGCCAAATATGAAGGCCTAACCTGATATAATTACCTACAACCAATCATAGTGATATCCCTGAATCACAGAATCAAATCAAATCATTTATTTTGCGAATATGCACAAATTGACAGATAACAGCAGATGGAATGCTATGAAGAAGTCCCAATGCTGTATTTCAATAGTTTTATCAAACTTTCATCAAACAATAGATGAAATCTTTGCAGCGCTCCCTGGCGGCAAGTAGCGGAACTATTCGATATTTTTTTCAGTTTATGATAAGTAGATGATATTAGTTTTTTTACAGTTTAATATAAGTAAGTATTGTTTGCATGCGTAAGTATTCTTTTCATGAATGTTTAAATTAAACTCGAATGAATATTATTGGATCGGATCTCTTATCAATTAAAACTCCATGTTTCAATTGATAAGAGCAAAATATTCAGTGATATCTATATAACATATGTATTGCCATTCCTACGATTGTCATTTAATAATAAAAAATATTTTGTGGCTGAAATGACGCATAAGTAAGTATTATGGCATATTAGGCAATTTGAGAGACATATTCACTTTGAGAAATTAATAATATAATTTTGCATCTCCAGATCAAAAATTATACAACGTCACTGTTCTTATAAAAGCCAACAAATATTAGATAGCATCGTACTGAACCCATTCCACCTAAACGTTATCACTAGTTTCCAAATACAAACTCAAGTCTCTCACAATACCTCAGTTGGGGGTCTTTGTACATCACAAAAGCCGCGGGTCCATTTGGGCCCTCCATCCACAGCACGGCAGCGCTCTATGTGCCCAGTCTGCTGTGAAAATTACCCAAAAGAACTTGAAGAGGTAAAATAACTTGAATGAGTTATTGAACAAGGTGATCTTTGGTAAGTGTATGAAATATTAAGGTTGATTTGTAATCATTCATTTCATATATTTAAAGAAGATCCCAAAAAATCGAAACTAATCATTATCTAGAAAGAAAGAACCAGAAAGTTAATTTTATTTTTTAACAAAGAGTTTTACTTATTTATATATCTACATATTTATGTACAATCTGGTATGACTAGGCGATATAATATTAAATTAGTAACATCCATATCTGACAAGATTTCAAAAATCCGAAAATATTTTAAATTTATTTCGATTGGATTTATTTACTGTTAGGATTACCCAAATTAGTATAAGGCATAATAATTTAATCCACTCACACATTAAAAACTCTCATTAAAATTACGAAAAATAACATTATTTTAATAAAAGGAAATTCTCCCATATGATAATAATAAACTACATAATATGTGAAAAGAAGAGAACGCCTTAGTAAATATGGCGTTACTTGCGTTTTTGTCAGGTTGTTCACTTTTTCTGAAGGCGTTACAGCATTTTCATTGTTTTTCTTTCTTCAATAACAGTATAAAAAGCGCTTATTATTATTGATACCGCTGGGGCCCACATGAGTGTTTTACTTTATTTCGACTGCGCCGTTAGCTTAGTTGGTAGTGGCTCTGCCTTCTAATCGAGGGGTTACGGGTTCGATTCTCGCATGACACAAGTATTAATTAATATTAAAATTTGTAATTACTTGTGTTGAGTCTGGTCATTGCTAAAAAAAGAAAAGTATATATGTATTATATCCGTTATCTAGTACCCACGACAAAAGCGTAAGCTTAGTATGGAGCTAGATTACGCTTTGTAATATGTCCTAAAATAATAATAATTATTTATTTTATAGGTATAACGGAAGACCAGCGCTGAATGCTTGCATCCAGGACATGCTGAGTTGGGGCCGGTTTGTGACATATGTGTACTTCTTTCAAATTTATTGTGTTCTGTT
Source organism: Macaria notata (assembly GCA_927399415.1). NCBI lineage: Eukaryota > Metazoa > Arthropoda > Insecta > Lepidoptera > Geometridae > Macaria > Macaria notata. Next base: position 1,814,427 of record OV656742.1, read on the forward strand.
TTTCGTGTTGTTTCGTGTCCCAATAAACGTATTTTATTCTTTTATTTTATTTGTTTTCTATTGTAGCAGCTAACCTAAAGTTAAAACCACAATATAAAGTAACATAACATTAAAATACCGTATTATACCTGGTTAATGATGTATTTACTATTGATATTGTTGTTTGAATCGTTATTTCCGGTGGCAACATTTTAAATGTCCTTTTATAAAGTTGTTTGAATGTATCCTTCATTCGTTTTTCAATCGTAATTTGATATTTAAAATGGTGTAACTGCACATGTGATATAAAATGGTGGTTTAATACAAACGAATTGAATAAATAAATTTAGATAAAAAATCCCAATGAATGTTGGAACTGTCGAAACTGTTATATTTACTGATAAGGAGACAAAACATTGTTTTACTGAGACACTGTTTATTTGTTTTCTCGTTTATCTTTTCTTTGTTACTAAGATAGAATGTTTGATTAAATTTAATGGGAACATACCTCTACTTTTTTTGCAATTTTCCACTATTTATAGCAAGATGATATAAAAATCACGGAAGCTCTAAATGCTAAATAAATGAAGTGATACAAGGTTGCTTACCATCAGGCGGCTGCCATGACTCGGGGCGGACTAATAATGTGGCGGAGGGCAATTGACCCAATAATAACACACCCTACTGTACCTATAAGGCAGACGCATACCGGGACCGAAATACGTTCGCGTTTTTTACTGACCTTTTAAAAACTGCTTTAGTTAAAAACAGTCTTACGGTTGAGTTAAAAAAAGGGTTTGCACTTGATCATAATTTGTCTGGAAAGAGAAGAACATTATTAATCTGAAAAGTCTGAATGTAATTTCTATCGGTGTTGTACTTGTCAACGGGTTGATTGTATTTTGCTTGCGTAAGTAAAAACGTAGATAAATTTGTGAGAGATTTCAGTAAATAGCTGTATTGGTTGCGTGAAATCTGAATTAAAAGTAGCATTTGTGTTCATCCACGGTCCATTTCAGTGCAGTTATACAAAAAACACACTTTCGAACTATGGCAAGCTTATTATTAGTAGTGTAATGTGCATGTATAATTATAGATTCCTCCAACATCCGCCGACCTTTACTCCCGCTGTAAAGAAGGGTACTGTACCAAATCGCTGTATAAACTTAATATCGGGCAAATTGGCCCCCGAGGGGGTGTGGGGGGTGAAGGGGTGAGGAGGGGGTGTACAAACATCTACAGCTTTTATTGCGATCATCGCCTATTGATTCCGGTTATAAGCCGATGTCGCCGCGTAATTTCATTCGCGTCGGGAGAAAACTTGCCCGTTTTATTAGATGGGGTTTAGTCTGCCAATACTGGCAATACTGGGGACTTGGCAAAGGCAATGTTTGGATATTTGTCGCTTACGTTTGTATGGATAGGGTTTTGGTATAAAATAGGAAGAGTTGTTAAAACTGTTCTGGTACTTCTAAGTTCGACCGAAGATAAAGAAAGAACATATTTATGATACAAACTAACTTATTTTTTAAAGTGCACACGCATTTAATTGCAGTCAACGATCGCTCGCTACTAATCGAATCGGAGTCGAAGGCTTAGGCCAGTGTTTTGGAGACTCCGTAGGTTTTCTATACCTCAATAATATGATTATTATGCAATATATTATTATCAGCTAGTCAGGCTCAGGCCGGCACTGAACGCCAGGGTGGCTCGGTTTTCGGACATAGTGATTGAATGGGTCCTTTATACAGATTTGGAAAAGCGATTAGTACGAGTATGACTTATTTTATTTAAGCAATTTTTGAACAATTTCTGAAAGGTAGTCATCAGTTTGACCTACATAATTGGATATATATAAGAGCATATTGGTCTAAGGTTCCGAATACGTGTATTAGATTTTCTATCGATACATATATTCATATATTTGTAAGTTTGTATGCTTGTCCACAAATTGTTCGGCAAAACTAAGTTAGTTAGTAACTTAATTGAGACTTTTTAATCGATTTGGCTTTTAATTCTCCTTTTTGCTCCAGATTCTTTATAGTCACCCTAATTATAACTTATTTTTCACCGAATAGACCCATACGATACTTTCACAATTTATTCTTCTTGCCAATTAAATCACACAAAATTGATTTCACACGCACAATATGTGCATTCGCGACTAAATTGGCAACGAAAACAAACCAGCCCTCGCTTCTCACATACATTAGGGACTCATTTAGTTGGCCGATATCAATTCTATTCGATCAACTACGGGAAGAATATGTTCTAGTACGATTTTTCTCAACCCTATTTCCAAGTAATACGGAATAAAGTCGAATACACTTTTGCTTTCAACGTTTGGTAACAGATTTTGAACTCTAATTTTAGCTAGATAAAGTTGATATTAGAGTAAAATTAATTGGTTCTTAAGAGGGGTATTTAGTGACCGGTTAACACTAGCGATCTTTTTGTCGTATTAACAGCGATTTGGTAAACAAAATGTTCGCAAAGGTTTGCATTGAGCGAATTATGGAAAACTCAGTGAATATTAGCTTTTTGATTCATAACATCCGTGAGAAAACTTTATTATTTGCATATTCGGCGATTTTAATTAAAGTAGTTTTGTCATCGATTGTATTGTTTTTGGTTTGTATGAAGGAATTTATAGAATTTACTATATTGTAATACTAGAAACATGATTTTTTTTAAGTTTCGTGGGTTTGAGTTTGACTTCATGGTCGTCTGATGGACGGCGAAGGTGTAGTCGACTTTTAACGAGTCATGACATTCTTATGTAATTTCATAACTATTTTCTATAACAAAAAGAAATGACAAAAGAAACTTTAAATCATCATCAGCAGGAGCCATTTTCCAAGCCATATGGAAGGTGAAAGAAAACACAGTTATGCCAGTGAGTTTGTTTAATAGAACTCTCCATCAGACAGCTTCATGGCGTAGAGGTGCAGCGAGCGAAACTCGCAGAACTGGTTAGTGCACCAGCCGCCGTGCCCGTCCGTGCAGCGGCACGACTCACACTCGTCCATGTACTTCTCGCCCGGGATGCACTTGAAGAAGGGGTTCTTGATCACTGGGGATAGAAAGAAACGCTACGTCATAAACCTATTGATAGAAGAATAGTAAGATTACCTACCTAAGTAATTTGTGGTGTTATCAATAAATAATATGTATTTGTATTCTGTCAATGACTTTGGCAAGATTCCGGGAAAAAGGAGTCAAGGAACGAAGCATGAAGCGGCTAGACAGATGGATGAAACTGAGCACTAATTGTAAATATAGCAGCATTGGATAATGACGAGTATAGGAGTATCAAATTATGACATCCTAGTATTCCTGGTTATGCTGTCCCAGAGCATCTGAGCTTATGAGCATCTGTAGAAAAAAACCTACATCTCAAGGCGCCGGAGTCCTGCATCTCACACAGCAAGCAGTTCTTGTTCTCCGGGACTAGAGTGAGAGACGTCTCTTACCTGTGCATCTCAAACACGGCGTACTGCGTTCACACAGCGCTGTGACAGTAAGTTCACAGTACACACACGACGGCATGGCTCGACAGGCGCCGGAGTCCTGCGTCTCACACAGCAAGCAGTTCTTGTTCTCCGGGACTAGAGTGAGAGACGTCTCTTCTTCCCAGTATTGGTGCGGGGGCTTAGGCTTCACGAATTGGGAGACCACGTATCTGGGGCAAGTATTTAAAATCAGAGCATGTATGTACAGTATTGGCCATGAAGTGAGAGACAAGACCATCTAACGAATGCCACGTCCATCTTAAGCAGGTATCTCCTTAGCGAGGCAACTATGGCTATGTAACTCTCACTATGTCACTATTAGCAAAAGTCAACATAAGATGGACGCAGCCGGCTCATGATGATGAAATTCAGAATTATATATTTCATGATAAGGCCAATATTTTTTGCTTTATACGTAACTGAGACCTTCAAAAAGCCCAAATACATGCTAAATACTAACGCCTGAGATCCCGGTCGGTAGATGGGTGGTGACTCCTCCTGCCCACCTCCTATGGAGCTCAGGGTCCCTGGTAGCGGCGCGCCGTGCATCCGACCCATCCTGGAGTCTACATCATTATTGAAAGAATTTCAATTAATTATTACTATTAAGAAAGGTCATTACATAACCCTCAACGAAAATGACATTATCTTGCTTCGGAGGCCGAGACTAACTTCGGTTAGCTTTGATTAATGAGTATAGGTCACTTAAATACATTCTTGCAATGTGCGAGAGAAAATAAAATTCCGTAATTTAGGAACAATTGATTTCAGTCTGAAAATTGCTTGTGCATTTTTCACAGGCGCACTTATCAACTTAAGGAAATCAATTTGGGTATGTTGTTATTTTGTACATTAATAAATACATGCAAGCGAAAACAGAGATTTTCTTGTGAAAATAACTATTTTTAATAGTATGTTATTGTAAACGGTACTTACCATCCCCATAATTACTTTCACTGCAGCTTACTAGAAACACGAGTGCCAGAACAATAAATTCTTTTAACATCTTCACTGTTTAGTAATTTTTTACCTAATTTCTGGATAAATCTAGAAACTGTACTGGATTTTTTTCCAAAATGCCTAAATTTTTGGCAGTCGTTTGGATAAATTCAGTTGCCGTTTGAGTGGTGAACGATTGCCAATTACGAGGATTGGTTTAGTTCTAATACAGGATGTATTTTTTTATGTATTTATAATCCATGCAAAAACGTTAGCTACTAAAAACTTGTTATACATATCATATGTAACGTAAGTCTGTATCTTAGAATAATTGGTCTGCACAGACCATTTTTTTTAAGTTTATTCCACCGATGTCCCTGGCGATGCCAAGGTTCTTTTGTATCTTATACTTGATCTTGATTTTATTAAATATTTCATAGCTAATTATGCTGTCCCAACTGATATTCCTATAATTTAATATAGTGTTCAGTTTGGTTTATATATCTATTGGTTTCTTTTAATAAACTTTTATGTACAGACCATTTATCACAGCATAAATAAAATTCAGTGTTATTTAACTCAGTAAATATTTTCAGAGCGTTTTTGGAAAAAAAACTATGCTTAGGTGATTACTAACAATTTTAAGTCATTATGACATTTTAAGTCATAATGACATGACTTTTGTCACTTTTAAGTTAAACTACTTATTGCATATCGGCTGGGATAGGACTGCGCCTAAATGGAATACACTAAAACTGATCTGCAATGAAAGCCAGTTTGATTTTTTGTTGTAAAATAAGCGAAAATAATGACGACCGGCAGGATTCGAACCTGCGTTTTTCTGATTACCAGCCAGAATACAGAGCAAGTCTTTTGTACACATTGCAAAAAAAATAGTACGATTGGTAAATGTATATTCGTGAATGTGTAACCAGATGGATCAATGACATCGATACATCGAGGGGCCTCTCTGGAAGAAAGGCAAGAAAAGCATCAGACCGATACCAATGGCACATAGGAGAGGAGGCTTATACCCAGCATTTGGTCAACAAGGGAAGGTGATGATAATGATCTCTTTTTACGGTAAAATACATATGAATAACCATTCTTTAACATCCTGTATAAGCGAGTGTGGCTCAACGGTTCCAGTGTCTGCTTTTCATCCTGACGCACCCTGGTTCGAATCCGGCCCTACACCAATGACTTGTATTTTCAAGTTTTGTGTGGATTTGCACTCGCTTAGCGGTGAAGGAAAACATCGTGAGGAAACCGACATGTTTGAGGACCACAATATCCGAGGACATGTGTCCGTGGAAGGACCTGGGCGCCCACCACGATGTATCTGCCCAAGAAAACTCCCCTTACGAATTAGTTCTGAGGGGGAGTCACGACCCTCAGTCATGAGGAAATACGACTCAAGAGAGAGAGAGATTCGTTAACATCCTGTATACCAATAAATATCCAATTAACCTTCGTTTGTATTGCATGTATCGGTCTCGTTACTCGCAGATTAACTCGCTGTTAACGAGTAAACCGATTTAGCTTGTTTGTTGCATCGGCCCTTTCACGTACTTACTCGTGATTTCAGGGAATATGCGCTTTTGGAAATAAAAGAGTAATAAATACTGATTGATACAGACAGACAGTCACACACACTTTATGAAACAAATTTACATTACAAAAAAAACTGACATTAAGAAACACGTACATATACATATATATAATAGACTTTGGGACTGGCCTGTCAGTTTACGGGGTAGTGGCTTTGCCTTCTAATCTAGGGTTGCGGGTTCGATTCCCGAATGAAACAAGTAATTATGAATTTTAAAATCTAACATTACTTGTGTTGAGTCTGGTCGTTTTTATTTATATTAAGTATGTATTTACAAAAGAAAAAGTATATAAGTATTATATCCGTTATCTAGTACCCGCAACACAAGCGTTTGCTTAGTGCGGGGCTAGATGGCGCTGTGTGTAATGTCCCAGAATATTTATTTATTTGTTACTATAGTGTTTTTAAACCGTCCTAGAGGCCTCTTATTGGTTTATAACGATGACAAACATAACATACATATGTCAGTTATTATTACATATAATACTAGTGGACCTCAGCGGCTTCGCTCGCATTATTTCAGGATAAAAAGTAGCCTATGACACTCCCAAAACCTCATAATACCTACATACTAAAATCATGATGATCTGTTCAACCGCTTTTGTGTAATGAGCGTTTAAATAAACAGACAAACGGAGAAACAGACAAAATTTCTAGAAATTATTGGAACGTGCTATTCGAAGTACCTATCTCCAAACATATTTTTTCTAATATCTTAAATGTTCAGACTCTCAACCCTCTTCAGCTTTATTATATCTTTAGATACTATGACTAACAGCCGGAGGTTTTGGCTTGATTTGGACTAATTCTTCTTCTTTTATCGAATGAGAGTGGCGAACTCTTGTGACGAGAGTTTACCAAGCCGCCCTAAGGGCCTCTGACATGGCTTAACGATTGTTTCTGAACAAAACTTAGATAAGCTCTGTTCCCAGCTGTCAATTCCCAAGTAATCCTGATCGATGATTAACTATATATTACCATCATTCGCTCTAATAGCCATTATTAACAGATAATAATGTTAAATTCGCTTTATCAATGACGTTAGCTAAATTATCGGGAAATAAGCTCTATTGGAGTTTTATTGCGATAAAATAGCTATCATGTAAATATTGATAAGTGATAAGGAATCAATTACCTAGGAACCACCCTCTTTAATGTGGGGGTAATCACAGATGTTCAAATAACATTTCAGTTAATATTTTAACTTTTTGGCCTTAAGTTAGCTAATACATAAAACATGTCATTTCCTTAATTGTTTGTCTGTTAATGAATTGATCATGGAATAATTTATATAGTAACTTTTTTTAGCATTTTCGTTCATTGGCATTATTACATTAAAACACTACACAAAGATGTCAACCAATGCATGGTTAGGATTATATGTAAATCTTGGTCGAAGTTAAGATGCGTCCAAGCAGATTTTTGAAGCAAACTCCCTGCAGAAATTACGCACAAATGATTGCACTGTAAACAAATAATATTTTACACAGCATTGATTGATAATATGTATATGTATTGTTCAGCACACGTGGGCTCTCCACCGTGAGACTCGCCACGTGTCAGATATCAAGTAGATAGTTTGATCGGTTTGTAACACCGCTGTTTAATTCACCTGTCCTTTCACTTCATTTTAGATTAGATTTATTAGTTTGTTGATGATAGATAGTAAGTACCTAGCACTGAGAAAAGGGTCTTTGCAATAGAAATCTGTCGCTAAGGGTTTGTATTTGATGATTTTATTATTTGATTGTGAACCAAACACAAATATATCAATTAGTTGACACTGATAAATTAAATAAAAGGTTGAATGACATCGTCACAGAGACAAGAACGCTGGCTGGTTCCTTGCGCAAAGGATTTCTATAGCAATCCAGCGTGGGAGTGCAGCCAGCGTTCTTGGCTCCATACCACATGTGGATGTTTTAAATTTAGGTTAAATGTACATACTCTTTTTTAGTTTAGTATTATATTACATGTGTATATATTGTTGACACTTATATACCTAATATAGCACATCGTGAAAATTGAAGTTACAAAAATGACTTTCAGGGATTAATTTATACTATCTTCATACCACGACTACATATACCATACATATCTATACATACTAAAAAATAAAGAGATTTTATCAAACCCAATAACTTACTCTCACGAATATTTATTTCGTAACTTCGGATACCCAAACTCCAATTGAAATTGATCACTTATTTGTAACCGATAAATAGACCAACAACCAAGCAATAGTTCTTACATCTCGCCGCAGCAAAGCGTGGAAGCCGGAACTTGTAACACAGGTGTTAATATTAACTAATTGATACAATATTTACTTCCATTTTGACTACTGAATCACTCACTCGTGTATCCTTGTCGTAATCCTTTTGAAGAAAGGAGAAAAAACCAATTTTACACTTTCTATGGATGTGGGTGGTCATTCATGGGTTTGGAAAGAGATATGGCGTCGAGAAGTTATAGATAACGTATAGATTATAAAATATTGAAGCCATGTTTAGATAATACAAGCTAATTTACCCACAAGTATAAAGAAAGTAATACGTATTAGTATAGAAGTGAAAGGTGTATTGGACATAACTTTTAGTATTATTTTATCTAAATATTTGACGTAGAATAAGAGAAGAGAGGCCTATGCTCAGCAGTGGGTGATAACAAGCTGATGATGATGAAACATTTGACACATTAAATTATATATTTTTTAAAGATTTGAATAATAATTGTCAAAAATCTTTCCTTAATAATTTAATTTTCAAAAAACAAATTTATCTAACTAGCTACTGAAGAGTTTTATCTGTATTTCAATGTTCTACTCCAACCAATATTAACAACAATAAACCGATGTTTTTTATAATATTGTTACATGGAAATTGTTACCGTGGGATACTTTCGTAATAACTAAATTTTGTAAAGATTTATCATTAAAAGTCACTAGCTTTGTGTTTTTTACTTGCTTAATACTTACATTAATCTTGCGAAGTCATTAAAATTACTATTTTAAAGTATTTATAAGGACAAAAGAAAGCTTCTTAAGTACTTAGGACCTTTCTTTTTTATAATTTAAACAATAGACTAAGCAGTTTGCACAGTTTTTAAATTAAAATAAGATTAGTTTTAAGTATTCATCATTTGTTTTGTGATTTTAGTAGAGAATAGATTTATTTGACTTACGTAAGTATTAACAAAGGAGGTTTTATAGACTACCTTTTCGATTTCGAGAAGGTTCGTTGTGACAAACAGTAATGAGATTTAATAGTCAAGAATAGATTAGTTTTAGCTACCGGGAAATTTTGAGTAAAATATTTATCTACCTGTTGTGATTTTGGGTCGAGAATCAAGTGACAATATTTTTTTAAAACGTATTGACTTTAAACCTCGTGATTTATATAGTTGAATGATTGGAACACAATATGTATAACGTTTAATAATTACTTTAAATGTTTTAATTTCCTAATCTAAATATATAAAACTGACACAACAAAGGTGACTGACTGACTGATATAGTGATCTACCAACGCACAGCCCAATCCATTGGACGGATCGGACTGAAATTTTTCATGGAGGTAGATGTTATGACGTAGGCACCCGCTAAGAAAGGATTTTCGGAAAAGCCAATTTAAAGGGGTGAAATAGGGGATGCAAGTTTTACTTCTTAATGCGAGCGAATCCGCGAGCATCCACTAGTAAGTACCTATATAATTTAAAAACGTAAATGAGTGTTTTCGGTAGGTAATCTCAATTACTGGAGTTTCTTTTATTCGTATAACGTGTTTTTTAGTACAATCCAACGTAAACTTTGAGGCTTTTTTTAATAAATACAATTTCGCTTTCAAATAAGACAGATTTTTGCGATCTTTCTAGATAACGTCATAACCAAATGAATAAAAATTGTAGTATGACCCACTAAAACCAGCTAATCTACCATTTAAGGTACATAAAACATCTCTTTATATATATAAGCATCCAGACAGACTGCCAAACCTCGTCTGGATGTAATTAAAGTCGCTGAATGAACGAAATAAAACTAATAAAGCGGTGGGCGGAGTCGGGCGACAGAGCTAAGTACCTTGGTAGGATTTGTACGGAATAAATTTGGGTTTGCTGCTTTTTAAATTGGTGTTTTTGTTTTGCTCTGTTGGTATATTCTTGTTAATTTATATACTTCTATATACTATTGTATAAGTAGAGACTATAAATGGTTTGAGTTTAATTAAGTAAGTATGTTTTTTAATTTAGGATAGCTAGATACAGGTTTATTCCTGTAAGTAGTTTAAGGTTTTTTTGGCCATGTATATTATTTTTCATTTTCTTTCTGATTTATCTTCATAAAATTCATATTTGCTTGTATGTACTGCAAGTGTATAAAACTCTTGTTTTTACGTTTAACTTTAAAACTAAACAAAACTTAGGGAATCGGTTGAATTTTGGCTAACCAATTTACTTTCATAGAGATCGTACTCCTTCTTTTTGGTAAATATACCCCAAATAATATTCATATACATAAGTACATCGAACTTATAACACTCTTTTTTCCAAACGGATAAGTATGATCGTTTTGAAATGAAAAATAAAAATCGTCTTTGATTATATCTCCTGATTGTAAAGGATATCTCAATAATCGAGTCCTGATCGCGGCTACAATGGGGTACAGTCAGCAAACATTTGCAATTGACAGTCAGCCACAATGGAATCAGCAGAATGACGCACCGGAATACAGCAGCTAAAGCTTTAGAATTATAAGAGGAGAAGGCATATTTCGTGTAGTTTTTAATAGAAAAAGGAGGACTGAAAATTGGAAAAGGCTTTAGAAAGTTAATTCTTACAAAGAAATTAAGGCTATAATGGTATTGCCTTAAGAGCAGGGTCTATTTTGTGGACCGAATTGTTTTAAAAGTTCGCATAAGAGACGCTATGCGAATCATAAATCTTTGACACCCAGAATACTGATCTCATATTAAATTATAAACTTCAAAAGAAGAACGTTTTTAGCATTGAGCGCTAAACAGCATAAGCAGAAATGTAGATCAAACTGTTTCACCTTTTGCTATTGCCTGCTTAATTTCTTATTTTTATTTAATTTTGCTTACTTATTACAACTATTTTACGTATTGCTCTAATTTCTCTATTTGTTCCTACCAGGTTATAAATCTGCCCAACTTATAAAACCATGGAACCTAACCTACTGTTCCCCACCTTCCCCATTTACAATACCGTACTGTAGCTGACAGCTCGCCGACTTGCATTGTTTAGTGCATAATTACCCGGTAGATCAGCTGAAGGATACAAGCAGGACCAGTTAATGAGAGAATCCATTTAAATAGGGTATCTTCTAATGATTTGGATAAAGTGAGGAAAGATACAAAATACAAAATAATATTTTCAAAAATTTAAGTTACACCGTTATAAACGAAATTAAATATACGTTCATGTCATACCTACATATAATGTGGGTGCATTGGGATTCACTGCCATCTCACACTAGGAATCGAGGACCCTGTGACGTGAGATGGCAGTTTACGCCCTAGATTTAAGGTAAACCTTTTTTATTATAAAGTAAGTAAGTTTAAATACAAAGATTTGAAATATTAAAAAATATAATTTGTAATAAAATATGATACATTTTTATGGTTTTTATTTTGGTTCGGGACTGATTTTATCTTGAGAGTTTCTTCTCTTTTCATGATTGTTAGATAATTCAATATTATTTAAAGGCTTAAAAGAGTATTAAAATACTAAATTCATTGAATAAAATTTTAAATGACGTAAATCTATATGAACCGCACCATGTTCAAAAACACTACGTATACACATAATAAGTGGTTTGTCTCAAACTTCTGAACAAAAGGCTTTTCTCTACGAGCTTAGAACATAATCTCGAGCGGTATAAAAGTATCAAGAAAGTCCACAAAAACATCGTTTTATTACTTCGCAAAGCTGCTTGGAAAAGTTAATTTAATAAGCCTTGAAAACACAGACTTGAACTAGCACATGTAAGTAGATAACGCATTGTTCAAAAGAGCACGTCCTTATACGAAACCAATTTCACATTTGAAAATTAAAGGACATAAAAGTGAGTAATTATTTAGTCCGTACGTACCATTAATATTTTTTTATTATTAATAAGTCAACGCGTTTTTATAGTTATGCTAATGGAAAAAAGAGACTACTATACTAACTTCACTTATCTATGTTTAAGGTCTTTCACATTGTTAGCATTTATACCTACTTTCCAATACTATCTATTTCAGAACTACTTATAGGTGTAACATTGTTATTTATTTGCTATAAGTGTATCTTTATCTTATTTTTATTTATTCCACAAACCTCATCTACCTCCGACATCAGCGAGAGAAGGCTAGTAGCGCCGCAGCACGGGGCGGGGGCGGGTGGCGTCTAATAAACTTAATAACATTAGCTCCGACCGCCCAGCTGGGCGGATACTGCCTACTTACCTACCTATTGGACGCTAGCTTATCGAATCATCAAGCCAAGATAATGTATAAGAAACATTAGAGACTATTTAACACAAAAATGTACCAATGTAGAACCCTCATTTTCCTAGAATAAGCAAGAAAATATTTTTCGGAATAGAGAAACGTTGATCAAAAGTGATAATTACTGTAAAATTCTAATACGATACAAAACCGCTCCATTCAAGGCTATGATTGCTAACCAGACATACTACGGTCAATTTAAAATCTGTTTTAGTTCAAAAATTACTTGTAAATGCAATACAGTGACATATTGAATTTTAATCGTCTGTATTTCACGAAAAAAAGTTTTAACAGTACTGTGTGTACTAATTCTAGTCAAACGCAATCCTACTTCGTATCTCACGTAAAAAATCTATCTCTTCCTTCATATCTCGTAAGTTTAGGTTTAACTCTTAACGCAGATCATTTTAATTATTCGTAAAAAGCTCTCACCATACTAACTTACATTCATACTTACACACTTATGTTCCTATAATCTCCATACAGCACCAAGCCCCATCGGCGCCCGAATTTTTCCGGAATTAATCCATCTTCAAACACTTCACTTCTTTGTGGAACAATCGACGGCCAAATTTAATCTTTCTGCAGCTTTGGGGTTGTGCTTTAGTACTTGGGGAATATACAGATTTAAGGAACTGATTTTACGCTTGCAATTTATGAAGTATTCAATTCATTTCTTATGATAAATGCCCGTAGCTCAGCAAGCGGATAAAATCGGATGTGATGCAGCTATCCACGCGGTTAGTCTTTGGATGGGTAACCAAAAACTGGTATTCATTTTTAGGCACTTCCGTGAGTCATATGACACGTTAAGTGTTGTAGATCCCGGCTATATGTCGATAATAAGGATTTGTTATAATAAATATTCATAGGCATTCCCGTTTTAGGACTCCAACTAATTTGTTAAAAAAAAACCGACAGCCATCATTCAGAGCTCCGCTACCAATTTAAAATTACAAAAATCATAACGTTTCACAGTCTAACGGCCGGTTCACACATGTCTCCGTTTTACTGTTCCGTTTTATCGTGTACCATTTTGTTTTGTCGATGGATTATGTAGGTGTATGAGCGACTTCACACATGGCACAGTATTCTGTTTACAGTAAGAAATAAAGTTTCATAAAAAAAATACACTCCCATGTGTGAACGGGCCGAACTGTAGTAAGTTTTTGAATCAGTTTTCAATATATGTGGTGTAGGTGAATAGTTTTTTCATAAATTCCAGATATTGCAATAACCTTTGTATAGTCACTTATATACATATTTCTGTGTGTATATGTAATAATATTATAAAACCTACAAGGATACATACAATAGACTTCATAGAGTTATTTTTAGTAACATAAGAGAAAAGGTATCTAAATATAAAAATCTCAAAGGACTGACTGACTGACATAGTCAATCAACGCAAAGCCCAAACCACTGGACGGATCGTGCTGTAATTTGATGCAGGTAGACGTTATGACCAAGACATCCGCTAAGAAATGATTTTTGGAAATGCCACTTTTAAAGGCATAAAATAGGGGATGCAAGTTTTACTTTTTAATGCGATAATAAAACAGCCAAAATGACTTTTAAACATGTTTTATTGATTGTCTTTCTACAAGTATTGTTGCAAACTGTCTACATTACTACCTGAAATAAACTACACTCATGTAAATAAATACAGCATATACTAAACTATACAATTATTGTGACTCCCTATAGTACTACTGTGCATTTTATATTAATTTACAATCACAATTATTTATTTACAAGAAGAAATAGGATATTAATATTTACAAAAAAAGAAAACAAAATTACGAATAGAAAAATTCACAATATACACAAAAGAGATTTGAACCATATTTGAACATAATTTTGGGCATCATTCGGTAGGGAAGTTTTTGACTGAATTAATTATTAAAAAAAAAGTAGAAATATGAATAAAGAAAAAAAAGTTGAAATAATATAAAACTTAACGCATATACGTATGTACGTATGTATAATCCAATACAATGAATCATAATTTTAAGGCACACTTCTTACAAAAAAGTTATTTTTTCACAATTTAACCTAAAACGTGCCACATTTTTACAGATTAATGTAAAGTACATAAAACTAGGTTTACAGTTCAGAATTATACTATGACTAGGTTATTTTATAACTTAAAGTAATTTAACAAGTATACTAAGAATACTTATTACATCTATCTATTTTTAATGTGGAATGTCTTTTTTGTGGGCGAAATACCAAAGAAAGAAACAGAATAGCAAAGAGTTTCCTTAAAGTTAATCATTTAAACAGTATTTCGGGTTATTGAAAACTGAGGAATACCCAAAAATTTAAATGTTTTCATTGAATTCCAACATAGCCCCACATAAACCCACAGTAAATAGATAAAAACAAAAATATGCTACATTATTTCCGCGGCAAGTAATAAAAACAAACAACTCCTTTCTTTGTATTTGACAGTTTCATACTAAGCTCGCGTCAAGAGTTGTGGAGAATTTCAGTGATTTATCAGTGAAGTGTTTCAGTGATTTTAAAAGATTCCTCCTCCTCATTATGTTCCTCAGTGCTGAGGGTCATGCCCCGCCCCAGATCATCTTTTCCCGCATGATCTTGCGCCATCGACTGCGGTCATTTGCCATGTGAATGGCTTTGTGAAAGGATCAAAATATTATAGTGTCCGAATAAAATTAGAACAAAAACGTATATGAATTACTGTAATTCTCCACACTCTGTCCTTTAAACATAGATCCCTATCGCGTGGTTCCCTAAGTTACGTATGCACCTTATTATTGTGCTGCAGCACGCGGTCCTGCATGGCGTCGTGCGCTCGCAGACGCAGCGTGTCGGCGCTGGCGAGGCGGGCCAGCGCGGAGCTGGGCGATGGCGGCGACGGCGGCGCCTCGGGCTCCGGCCGCAGCGCCGGCGGGGGCAGCGCTAGCACGTATCTGGAACAAGGGTTTAAGTTGTTTAAGTTTTAGTAGTTAAATTCCATGTGCTCTTTATTGGTACACCCCGTCTATTATTCTCTATGATTCTATGATTTCCTCTCCATTCTACGGTTGGCAGGAAGAGCTCGCTTTTAGCGATAAGGCCGCCACTTGCGGCATAAGATTTAAATTTTCTCTAGTTTGTATTGTGTTTTATTTTATTTGTGTCCAATAAAGCATTAATCTATCTATTATCTATCTAACGAGAGAGGAATAATTGGTGATGCTTATAGAATACACTCTAACTAGGCCTCAGAAAAAGGCACAACTAAATAGGTATATCAATATCTCCTTTATTGTTCCTATTCCCATAATTTGGCTCTAGTTTCCTTGAAATCCTTCTTAATGCTGAGTGATTTAGAGTTGTCCATTCATTCAACTAAACACTTAGGAGTTCTCTTGGACAGGTATATCGTAGTGGGCGTCCAAGTCCTTCCACGGAAGACAAATGTCATCAGATTTTGTGGTCCTTATTCATGTCGCATTCTTTATGATGTTTCCTTCACTGTTAAAATAAGGAAAACTAGTAAGCCACCTGTGTTGCAGTATCAGCAAATTATTATGAGCAGTATAATCATAGTGCCACACTCACGTCACTTTATTTATCATTTTTTTAATCAAGATAGGCTCACGCTTGACTACAACTCGCCTGATGTTAAGTAACTTTGTAATCTACGATCTAGCGCGCTTGCCTAGAAGAAATCGATTCACTCTCGACTTGAAGACAGATAAATTATAGTTCGAGGGGAATAGGGAATCCTGCAAGGAGTTCCACAGTTGCCTGTTCGCACGATGAAAGTATCTTCCCATCGTCGCGTAACACAGCAGGAGCACTGTAGTACCGAAATACAGGACTCTTGAGGTCCTAGTGAGCTTAATAGCTATCTACCTGTGCAGCAGTGCTCGGAAGGCGGCGGCTGGCTCGTCGTGCCACAGCGGCGCGGGCACGCCGAGCGCGCCCAGCCCGGCTCCCAACCCAAGCGCCCACCACTCCCCGCCCGCCGGCGCGCCGCTCCACTCACCTACCACTGGAACAAGATAGTAATGCTTACAAACTATAATAAGCCTTCATGTACCTATACTTACGATGATTGTGGTCGATTGCACTGAGAGCCATGCAATAGACATTTTAAGACTAAATTTGGTTTTGCGAGCCATAAACGGGCTCAAAGCCGTAACAAAGATAAGTACTCCAGATTCGCCATTGGCGGACACGCCAAGGAGGACTATATAACTTTAATGCTATGCTTTATAATACGTTATCAATAATGCGTTGATGGTTTGACCTAAAATGTGATGGATTTTCAACTTATAAGACCTTTCAAGCCAAAAATATAACCGAATTATTGAATAATGTATCCTAAATGGACTGTAAATATTCCGTTATTCTATATTTTGTGTAATAATATGAGAAGCGAGGACTTAAAATGACTAAAACCCATAGTGAAATCGCTAAATAGGTAATATTTTTCGAGTTTTCGCAAATTAGACCGCGACGTGAATTCGATGTGTAGGTAGGTCAAGTAAGTCGTTTGTAGTTTTATACATATTGTATATTTTGTCACATATCATTCAAATAATATTGGATTATATTGAAAATAAATTAATCTTATTAAATTTAATTTAGAAATTACATAGAAATTAAACAATAATCCTCTTCAAAATTACAACCATTCTAAAACGCGTTGAACTCTTTCCCTCCAAAACCACCGACCATCTAATTCCCCTCCATAATTGTCCACAACATTACCCGCCTGTTTCATCTCTTCGTCATTACACTAAACGAATGTCAGAGGAAAAATTACACTTAATCATTGCAGCCGAGGATGTCTGGAGAGAGTGATCAAAGCCACGGAAACTCTTTGTGAGGCGTCGCAGTAATCAGCGGAGCTTACAACAGATAAGAGAGCAAACGGCACATTCGTAGGAAGTAGCTGTAGAAGAAGATTTACGAGATGTTACTTGTATAAAAGAATTTACGCACTTTAATTTTTATCTATATTTATATATATTATTTCATGTAGGTTCATGGCTGTATGTACACAATTTGAATGTCAATTTCTCTCTAAATAGGCTGTTTGATTATAAATAACACGTCTAACGTACGTAAAGTACGTATGGCAAGGTTTGATCTGCGATATATCGCACCTGTCTACAATTTTATATATGTATTAAAGTATATAGTACACATGGGGAAGTAGTGCCCCTGAGATACAAGCCTAGCTTAGGTCAGAGGCACCAGTTCATAATTAAATTGTAGCATTTAAATTATTTTAGTTGTATGTTTCATTATCTTAGTCTTAAGCTACAAATTTTGTAAATAGGTAGATTTAAGTTCAATTAAAAACTTTTGATTTGATTTGATTTGATTATGAGTATACAGACTTAATATATGTAACTAAGGAAACAAACACGTCAATCGTAAAATATACCGCCATAGCCGCTTGTGGGTTAAATAATTGTCGGTTAAAATACATTAGTACGAGATTATAATGGCTTGGACAACGTCCGAGATAAGGAATATTTAAAAAATCTTTAGTATACCTACATATAATTTGGTGCCCTTAACCTTCTTAACTTCTCTTAAATTAATTACCTACCGATTTATTGTGAAGTTTTAATGCACCCGTAAAACTAATTCTTTGATCAACAAATTTACACAATGATAGGTATATATTATGAATACCTGTAGATCGCATCTGATATTTTACTCATATCGAGAAAATATAGGTACATATTCGTATTCAACTCTTTAAAAATATGATTTACTAAAAGACTAAGCTCCAAACAAAACTATCTAACAATTAAACAGTAACTGCTTCAAATAACCAAGTAAGAATATCATCAAAATCGTATCATTTTGTCATTTATCGTATAAAATCTGTGCTTATTGCCCTGGTTTAATACCCAGGCGATAATTGTAAAGGAAGTGACAGGGAATGTATTTAGGGGACGCAACCTGGTATTTTTATAAATCGTTCGCCGTAAAGGTTTAATAATAAGTGAGAGGTACACGCACGAGCTTTCGTGTTGGAAAGATTACAATGTTTCATGCTTTTTTTTGTAAGCTATGTAAGCGTTATTTTTTTATTTTCAATGCTCGGTTAAACCAGTATTTTTCTATTTAAAAAGGCTTTATTTCTTTTTATACAAAAAATCTATATAAATATAAGGTAAATAACTAATTATTAAACAGAAACCAAAAAAAGCTAAATATGTACAATTGTCGTATATGTACGGTTTCGTCCCACTGCTGGGTATATGCCTCTCTTATAATGCTATTGGCTTCGATCTGCCTCATCCAGGTTAAATTCAAACATAAAATAAAAACGCAGACCTAAAACGAATCCCGCACGAAAGCCCGCGCGTCCCCAATACTTCACACGAGTTAATGCCCAAATAATGACACTACGAAATCGTGTTTACGGACCCAATCGGTACAATTACTGGCATCGCTTTAATATCCTGATTTATTATCAACCGTGTTTTGATATAAATAAACTGATTGTATGGAAATCATATTCCAATTATTGATTTATTAATGTTATAGAGGCGGAAATTATACATGTTCAAAATGTTCATACGTTACTGGGTGCTTTATACTATGTAGTGCAGTTTACATGGGACGTTAATTCCGTAATTTTCAGTTTGTCTTGAGTGGTTTTATGAGCTCGGAAATGGCTCCGTTTTAGGGCATAAAAAGACTTAACATTCGAAACAATCTTTCATTTAAATATATACTTATTGATTTTTTTACCATAACCAGATAATAAAAACTTACATCTACAAGCTATCAATTTACCAGTAAAGTACCGAGTAAATAACCAAGTTAACACTAGGGCTATAATGTAAAGGTGCGTACACACGCAGGTGCCACTCCACAAGGAGCTTATTGTGGCGCTGGACAAACATGGCTCCGTGTGACACCTGCTTTAACTGTCACTGATTGATTTTTAACACGATAGCTGTTGGTTTGGTATGACTTGGACTATGGCTATTTTAGAAGATTTTTTTACATTATTGTAGTTTTTTTATTGTTTACTAATAGACGTTCGCGTCTTTGCGTTGTTTTTTTTTTAAGTTAAAAGCTCTGTGTTATTCTCGACACATTTATTAATATATAAAAGTGACTGACTGACATAGTGATCTATGAACGCACAGCCCAAACCACTAAACGGATCGGGCTGAAATTTGGCCTGCAGATGTTATGACGTATAGGCATCTGCTAAGAAATATTTTTTGAAAATTCCACTATTAAATGGGTGAAATAGAGGATGCAAGTTTTACTTCTTAAGGTTTAAGTTAAGTATAAATGTAGGTAATGTTGATGTTTCTGTTTTTTTTAAAGAAGCCTGCCTATTAATTAAATGGAGTAACTCACCATGTTCGTGATGCATAAAGGGAGCATGGTCCCGCCCCAGCGCCTTCTCTCGTTTGCGCCACTTTGCTCTCCGGTTTTGGAACCACACCTGGGAACAATAGCACTTCGTTGTTAAACCTGTATTATCAATAACGTTTCATTTTTTCATCGAAGTTTTCAAAACTTTATATTTTCAAGAAAAATATTGAATAAAGTATACTTAAGTTTAAACTCATAAAAATCATTTACAAATTACATTGACAAAGTGTATTTGACCACCTTTTTTGTTTGTTACAATTTTTTTTACGTGGTATAGGTTTACGTTTGACTACAGCCTGCCTGATGTTAAGCATTGCTGTAGCATAGGGTGTAACTCTTTTACCTAGAAGATTCCTACCAACTCTAGATTTGAAGACCCCTGGATTGTAGTTAAGAAAGTAAACTGTTGGTTGTTTTTTCATCTTTCACGCCGACTAAAGCTACAGATCATCGTGATTTCATATGGATACGTAGAGTGAGTAAATTTTATACCAAAACAACACAAGCAATTACAGACATCCACTAATTAATTAATAAAATAAGGAATTGGTACACTGCTAATTAAACTAATATTAACTAACGAGTAATTAATAGGGAAAGTTAATTGTTATTATCTTATTACGTCACCCAATTAAATTTAAATTACGAAATTATATAACAAGTAATTATTTAACACGCAATTGAGTTTTTATAAACCTAATCAAGTTTTATGAAACGTCGAAACTCAATATGTTTACTCAATGTAACATTGAAAGCTCACAATAGGCATGCTAATTACAGATACCGAAGTTAAAAGTTATTGCACAAAACAGTCAAATTGTCATAGCTCCAAATACTAAAATCTATATCATCATAGAAGCCAAGCCAATTGGCAGGCATAAGCCTCCTCCTTCACACGTCAAACAATATTCATTTATTTATTATGGTACACAAAACAGAATATGTTCTTAAATTTACTATATATAAATTTTAAGCTGTTTTCGATCCAGAACAAATATGTACCTATATTCTCTCAAATACCGATATAGACGTCACACTATTGCAGCGTTTTAAAAAATGTCACCAACTTCCAGAATTTAGCAAAAACTCGACTTCCCGCGACTGCGGCTGCCTTTTTAATTTTTTTATTGTGTAATTGTCGACAATTTGCCTCCGCCGGCTGGACTCTTCACTACAATAGGAGAGTAATGAAAAGCAATTACTTCATACGTGGTTTCCATTCCAGCGGCCTTCTACACCAAACTAGACTCTGTATCCAACGAATAGAGGGTAATTTTGCTTGAATTTCACCAAAGAATAGAACTAAATTGAGCCAGTAACGTGGCGATAATAAAAGACATTGTAAAAATTGGTGTAATTTCATAATTTTCAAATGTCGCGCTCGGCGAGTTTCCACAATGGCTCTTGGAGCGACTTAGCCAATTATTGCCAAATTGCCCTTCGTTTCGCGAATTTTGTCGGATCTCGTTTATGGTTTCATTAAATTTATTAAGCTGAAAGGTTGGAGCTTTTATCGCATTTTCTTGGACGACATTTTCACGGTAGAGTTGACTCAAAGCTCGATCAATCTGTAAATTGGTTGATTGTTACAATATCTAGTCATTATCTTTTTATTGCTGAAATATACATACACATACATATGGACCAGAGTACTTATGTTCAAGTTTTGTTTATGAAGTACCCAACCTTTTTTTTTAACAATAATCGCAAGTTACATTTTCGTAACTTGAGCCTAAAACGCATTCATATGACGGATTTTCTGTTATCTATTTTTATTGTATCCAAAAAAGCTGCAGATATAAGTATATGATACTAATACTGCAGTTTATATTTCAGATAACAACCTACTTCCGTACACCGCATCACTGCTACTCACAAGAACTTTTAAACAACTTCACGAGAACTTAATAACCTGCTAAATTGGAGCTAGCTCTCCCCCGCGGCGTCCCTCGGTCATCAAACAGGGGCTGTTCTCAAATCACACTCAACAACGCGCCAATTGCTCCTAATCCACTCGATAGATGGCGCTCAACAACAAAAGACTTACCCTCCACCTACAATTTGCATAAAACCTCCATTCTAAACCCTAAATCAAAGAACCTAACGCTTAAATCAGTTTGAAGGATCCACTCATGTAATTGACGACCAAATTCTTCAATTTCCAACTCTATCTAGAAAGAATTAGAGTAGATTTTTGTTCAATTTGCGAGTAGTTTGAAGTTGGTCTCAATGAATGTGAAGAGATGGTCGGTTGTAATCGACACGCGTTCAATTCTATAGTCATTGAGTGCCACTTGGCGTGGAGTCGTCAAATTAATTGTACGATTTCGCAAACTTACCTATAAAACTAGTGAGGGCGTCACATAGCAAGATTAATGAACAAAATGTATGTGAAAGCTATTAGTTCTGAGTTTAGCCGTACGCAATTTTAAGTGTGACGTGGTGTGCACGATTTTCATCCGGAATTTAATTGAGATGCCTAAAATGGATCCTGTGACCCGTGAACTATGAAGTTGGAAACAGAATTAGACGAACTAATAAGACTGTGATGCTTTTAATTGATATTTAATCAATAAAATTACTCTACAACAAATTCAATATCCAAATCTGATATATGAACTGAAGAACAAAACAAATGAATAAATTAACATAAATAAAAAAATTGTATATGTTCAGATATACTACAAGTTATGATCGTCATCTCATCGTCACTAAGTTATTAGGGAACTATTATTTTAATTATCTGCAATTTGATTATCTTTATTTCCTTGCCCATGTGGCACTTCCCTGGTCTTTTTTCCTCTGCCTGATGCAGGTTGAAGTACAGTAATGGCTCAATTATATTCTTACACTGCACCTTAACTAACTGTAATTCATTTTATTAGTACTTTTTTGTAGTCTTCTTCTTATCGAATGAAAGTGGCTAACTCTGGTGTCGAGAGTTTTTCAAGCCGCCCTAAGGCCCTCTGACATAGCTTAACAACTGCCAATTATTATTACTTATTACTTATTTTTTGTAGTAACTAGGTAATATAGGTTCCGTGAAGGGACCTGGGTACCCACCACTATGTATCTGCCCAAGATTAGAGAACTCCCCCAAGGAATTGATTCTGCGGGGGAGTCACGACACTTGGCAATTAATTAGGAATACAACTAGTGAGGTGAGTGAATGAGGAACTTACAATTGAATGAAGTATAGTATTGACAGAAACAAAAACAATTGGCTTATTCTTCTAGATTTTGCTAGATAAATAGTGAGTCACTCAAACAATGTTAATAAGGAACTTGTACGAAACATTTTAGGAGAAAGATAGTAACTATTTTTTACTAGAGAATTCGATTCAATTATTTGACAAATGTTGTAACTATCAACAGTTTTCTAAACAACCCCTTCCTTTACTATGATTGCTGAAAACTACGATTCACATTCATTCATACATTCATTCATTCCACAAAGCCTCTAGATAATACTCGTACCAAAATTGCCAAATTAAAGTCTCAAGCAAAGGGCTAGCTTTAATTACTCCTGTCTCCATACTAACTTATACAAGGTAATTCTGAGAGACGGTTGCATTGTGCAAAGTACATAATAATTGACTCTTTAGAAGTGTTACTCCTTACAAAATATCGCGTGGTTAATGCTTCCGCATTACATATAGTTTTACTTTTACTGTTATTATTATCGTTCGACTTGTAAATTTCTTCGAATTACCAATAAACATCTGTACCTGTATCTCTCTCCCATACACTCGCAAACAAAGCTTACTCATAATTGGTTACGATGCTGGAAATAGCAGTATGCTGTTGGGTAGAATTCGATTGCTTAAAGGCACCTCGCCCGTCAGCTAAACTGCGGCGGTGGTTGACCAACTCGTGTTTTTTTTTAAACTTAGTTACGTTTCTGTAGTATAAACTATTCGTAGGCAAAGTATGAAACCGTCTGCCAAAATATCCTTGTCGCGTATTACAGCAATGAATCTCCTCTAATGAGAGCTTGCGGCTCGAGTGGACGAGGATTTCAAAATTAAACGCATTCAATGCATTTTTGGGAATTACGGCTAATACTTTGGACAAATGCTCGGATTTGCAGCGGATTATGCTTAATTTTGGGCGATTTTGTACTTACGTTTCTTTGGATGAATGTCAATGGCGTACCTAAATATTAATTACGAAACGCTTATGTGACTAGATCGAGCTTTTTCTTTATTTTTTACAAGTTTTCTGTATACTGTTGTCTATGTACATTAATTCATAACTAACTTTTTAAAATATACTTGGCGTAAAGGATTTATAGCTGTTCCTATTCAATCTATTTACTTACCACATAGAAACTACATATGAAATGAATCTTTATATGTTAATTATTTATTTGGAAAAACCTGGAAAAACTGATGATCACAGGAAAAGTAGAAGGCAATCGATCCCGAGGCCGCAGCCCAACACGTTGGTCGGACCAAATTCGCACCACTTTAGACACTACAGTCTATAATGCATTGCATGTTGCCGAGGACAGAAGGAAGTGGAAAGATGTCATCAAGGAGAAGGTGCTGGGAGGTGGTGGTGGACTATGCTAATTGATACATATCAATTAGCATAGTCTTTAAACAATATTAAATTAAATTAAAAAATAAATCATCCTTAATAGGTTTTTTTGGTTTTAGGCTTAAAAATCAACAAATATTTTTTTACGTATTGTGGAAATAACTGAAAAAAATGAAATTTAATAAATTACTAACAAAAATAACGTCAATATCAAACAATCTAGTATTATAGTAGGTATCAAATAGAAAGCCATTTATTTTTTTTAAACGCAGCCAAGTAACAAATTGTGTAATGGCTGCGAGCGCGGACTGCATCCACACAATAGCAACAACTTAATTCGACTAATTAAGGCATTTAGCTGCCGTTTAAGGCAATTCCACGAGAGTTAAAAGGAGAGAAATAGTAGAGGGTATGATTGGTTGTAAAGTTTTTTTTAATGAAGAAAGTATGGGTTTTCATTTACTTTATTTAAAGCACGGGAATTTTTTTTGTCACTATTTCAATTAGTGGGAAACCATCGAATTTAATTCCACTGTTTTTGTTAGTTTGTTCTTAACCATTTTTTTATAATCAGGAATCCATTATGTGTTTTTAAATGTAATTTAAATATGTTATATTACATTTATATACATAGTAAGAACGCTCGTATCAAGTGTTAATAATTAAATGTTTTAGAGAGGGATAAATGCCAAATTAGGTACTTATTGCGTAGAGGAAGAATCCCTCTACGACTTATTGCAATGAAATGTTTAGCTTCAAAATTTGAACATCATTTGTCAATCAAGAAGAAAAATTAAATCAAGAAAAACAAGAAAATCTTGACATGGTAAATAAATAGAAAAAAATAATAACAATAACTAACCCTTAACAATTAACCCTTATTGTATTAATTAATATTGGATACTTAGATTAATACTTCATTAATTACGTTTATTATCAGTTTTTTTTAAGTAACATATTATTTATTCAAAAATAATAAACAATATATACACATATATACACTAATAAAATATAGAATATGTACATTTAACCTAAATTTATACTTCATTTGTTTCCAACAGTAAATATAGTTTACCGCCTTCACACTATGCAAGATCATCCCCAGCCACACCGTGGAGAGAGATGAGGCATTACCGCCCTCTAGCACATAATCACGGAATTAGCGGCCATTGTTGCAACCAGTGCTCGCTCTAATCACTGCCTGTTTCATCACACCTTTAAATACGTTTAAATCCCTAGAAGACAAAGGGAATAAGAACGAATATAATAGAATAGTAAGCCTCCTCGATGTTTGTATGTTTGTGTGTTTCACCACAGTCAGATAGGAAAGTTGTCTTGCCAAATCAATAAGGTCAAAAATACTAGTGGTATTTGCCGCCACTATTGTATCCACAGCAAGCTGTAATCTTTTTTTTACATGTGATAGGCTCACGCTTGACTACTAACAACTTGCCTGATGTTAAGCAACGTTATAATCTACGATCTAGCGCGCTTGCCTAGAAGAAACCGGTTTACTCTCGACTTAAAGACCGACAATTTATAGCCACTCATCATTGTCTATTTCATTACACCTTTAAATCCCTAGAGGATGATGAGAATACTATTTCTCCCAAACTACTTCTAGGAAGTTTTTGAAGATTATCCGAGTTTTTTCCATCATCGATCTTAATCGATGGGTTGAAAGTTGAACGTGAAATCTTTCACATAGGACAAATTAATCTTAAATAGTTTAAAAGTAAGTAAGTAAAGTTTGAAGGAAACATCTTAGCAATAAGATTGGGATTATTGGAGTTAAAGGGTAAGGCTTATGCCCAGCAGTGAACTCTAATGATAAAATAAAATTAAAGTAATCCTGTATTTGATGGGTTAAGCGTATGATGTTCATTATAACCTAGCTTTCCTTGCAAGCCTAGATACTTAGGTCACTCGTTCCAGTAAGAATTAGCGCTTCTATTCAACTAGTGAAGTTCTCTGACTAGGGCTAATCACTTCTAAGACGACGATGTAAGGAAAGAATATTTACGCGCACTGTATTTACATGCATCATATACGACTTATTAGGTAAAAAGAGACATTAGTATCTAGCTAAAAACATTAGTGATAAATCGCCTCTATATATTCAAAAAAGTGGTGTAATAAATCCTTTAAATAGAAATCATAATATTTTATCAAATTTTGTGTATTGTTTTTTTTAGCAAAAACAAATGCATAGTTACGAATATACGTACCTATAAGCCATAAAGAAACGTTTTATTCTGCTTTTATTGAAGAGGGAAAAGTGAGAATTCATCATCATCATTCACATACGGTTCTGGGATTTGAGCTGGACTCTGCCCTGATGTGGGATCAGCATGTCTACAAAATATGCGGAAAATTGAGTGGGGCGTGTTTTGCGCTACGACGAGTTTCTCGCCTGGTATCGGTCGAAGTGGCCAGAGCCTGCTACTTCGCCACCATTCACTCTCTGCTCCAGTACGGGGCGGAGATCTGGGGTCAGTGCGCTGAAAAGGAAAGAGCGTTCCGCCTCCAGAAATGTGCAGTTCGATCTATCATGCAGGTACCATTTGATACTCCCGCAAGACCGCTTTTCAAAAAACTCGGCATCCTCACCCTGCCTGCAATTATAATATTGCAAGTAGCTTTATACATGAGGACTAACTTAGATTCTTATGCTACCTATGACGACACTCACGCCTACAGTACACGAAAAGCTAATAAACTGAAGAGTATAAAGTGCTCACTCGCCAAGTCGACTAAACTCACCCATGTGATGGGCCCGGCGGTGTATAACAGGCTGCCGGCATCCATCACTAGCGCCCCAACTACCAGTAGCTTTAAAACTCGCTTGCAGAAGTGGTTAATCGAGCACTCCTTCTACACTATTAAGGAATTCATGAATTTTAAAATATCAAATGATGAAGAATAGTTGTAATTTATTTCAACTTTTGATCGTTTAATATTATTTTTTAAATTATTAAGTTATTGGAATAAAATTATTATATCAATATTTTTAATTTTGACATTTATATACACACTTTGACATGTAATTTTTATGTTTCTTCATAAGTAATTATGTTCTTTGTTATTATGTAACAATTGCATATGAATATGTACCAATATGACGTGTAAATCGGCTTTACCAATAAATTGATTATGATTATGATTATGATTATGTCTCCATTATTTACATGCCTCTCTTTTGTTCATAATATTATAATGCATTAAATACATTTTTTATGTCATTTTATACGAAAGTTAGCCTTATTGAAACTCTGAAGCTTATTGAAGAGCTTGATCATGAATATGCCACGATAACTGAACAACAGTACTCAATAATGAAATCAGCATAGCCCCATAGATTCAGCTCCAATTACAATTAAAATCAGCGGCTATTCTCCCGCAGGTGGCGCCACAATAGCTGGCAATTGCCGCCTGAAAGCCTGGACTAGAGCTCGTGAACACCGCAAACTGACGTATGTGGGCTAGAATGCTAGATTACATCTAAATTGCTGTACAGATAGACTATGCATAGCCGGATCTGTCTAGTGTCTACATTGAGATATGTTAATAAGATATAATTAAAGTAAATAATAAAGTAAATTATGAGGATACTGAATTATGTACAAAGGTTTCATAGATTTTGTGTCTTGGCAAAATAGGATAAGGAGTTACAAATTTGATAAGTTTTAATAATGTTAGTCACATGCATTCGAAAAGTAAGGCCAAAGAAAGCTTTCTACCAGACAATCATCAAAATACACAGTATTTTGATGAAAAATGCATTTCATTAAAATACTCCCAACCAATTTTGACCAGGTGAGCAATTTTCTACAAAATGTAATTTACAAAAAAAAATCAGGGCTTTTGTAGTGCGCTTTCATATGCATATGAGAACCTATAACATATACTGGAAAATAGGGTACTTATTACTCCTATTGTTTACATATTTTTAATAGATGTTTGATATGTCTTTTCTTCACTTTCTTTCCTCGCTACTTCTTGTCGAAGGCGCGTGTTGTCAAAGCAAAGTAGTTTGACTTACTACAATGATGGTTGTTATTTGACTGCTAAAGGTTGTCCAGCTGAGAAAAATAACAAGAAACTGTACTAACCTGTACTCTCGCCTCACTAAGGTCCAGTCGCATGGCCAGCTCTTCCCTCGTGAACACGTCAGGGTACTGAGTCTTGTCGAAGGCGCGCTCCAGCTCGTGCAGCTGGTACGTCGTGAACGTGGTCCGGCTGCGGCGCACCTGCTTGGGAGACACGATGCTATAAAATAACAGTACTACGTATAATGCGTCAATTGATAGTTAAGATATTGAATCAGGCGTTACTTTGCGGAAATTCATTGTAAATGAAACTCTGGAGATATAATATAGTGTTTTTCCGCTGTGACTGCTCCTTAACCGACTTCAAACAACAAACTACTAATGTAAATAGACATCACAAGACGATCTTATAAAAGCGTGTTAAAAATAAAAAAGAAAGTATGTTTATTACACCAACATCATGTATAAAATATGCCCGAAAACCGATAATTATTTCATAGAATATGTGCATTATCTATAACGTTACTTGTAATGGTCACAATAGAGTCAAACTTATGATATTTTACATTTTATGGTCGCAATGGAGTCAAACTTATTTTTTTATTTTAACAACTTCAAATTGTTGTTCTTGTCAATAGATACAAATGAAATGAAGCAAACTCCCAATCCGTGGATCTCCTTTATGTTACCCTTATTTTACCCTTGAACTATGATTTATCTTCAAGACGAAAGGGAACCAATTTATTCGAGAAAAGCGCGCCATAGCGTGGATTATAACGTTGTGTTATCAGATAATATGCAGTCAAACATGAGAGTCTTGTATGAGAAACTATTTCAGTAAAATTAATTATAAAGTACAAACTGTAATCAAGCTACCTTACGCGGGCGCGCGTCTATGGCGTCGATCTGTTCGTGCTCGCTCGCGTCGTGTTGCGCGTCGTGGTCGCCGTGCGGCTCGTGCTCGTGCTCGTGCTCCGAGTCTGAATGCACGCCCTCGCATTTTAACTCCACGCGCTCTGGGGAAGAGAAAATAATACAAAGTATTAATTATCAGGGTATATAGGAACAGTTTACATTAATTATTAAAGTACGTAAATAATGTACCTACAAACAGTTCAAGTCCAAAATCTCGGGTCTTTAAAGACAAGTGAGGATATAAAAAAGATTTTATAGAAGAATCAGTAGTGTAGTATATCTATAGAAGTTTTAAATCTTACAAATGTATTTCTTTTTCAATAAAAGAAATCTTTTGTTACAATTGCTGTTATTATTAAATATATAAAACTAATACAATGCACATAATAAAATCAAGTAGCGCAAAGTACTTCAAGATCCAATATTCACCTTCAAAAATAAACTCAAATAATAAAATTACCCTCATTTGCTTGACAAAAAATACATTACGCACTTCAAAACTCATTGGAAACATGTCTAATCTCTTGTACCCGAATACAATTTAACAAAAGGACTATAAAAATAGTATTAAGTCAAAATAAATAGCTAAACTAAATAGAGACTGACGTTAAGTGTGCAACAATAGAGTATTTTGTATTCCAACTTTGTAGCGAGGGGTCAAAATTTGGGTCATAGTGTCATGCAAAATTATACCCAATCACTTACTAAATACAGTTCAATTTACAATGAAGTAATAATGCAATTAGTTGGTAATATAATTGGGGTGGTTAGAATTAAATCGTTGATTTGTACTATTTGTGAAACGGGATTAAAAGATACATGTCAGGTCGGATGGTGGGAAATGCAGAATTGATGAACTCGAATTGTTGGGAGATCAATGTAATCCATTTTAGGATTGTTACATTTTAGTGATATTAAATTGATGTTAATATTATGAATACGCTTATAGTTCATTATCTAATAATATGTACAAACATAGTCACTCACATACACACATTATCATACCCACACACACACACACACACACACACAACGGCGTGATTTGATTTGTTTTATTAACTTAGTAGTAATATGTATATTTAGGCTAAGTTAGTTTTAGGATAGCCACATAATAATATACTTACTTGTAACATAACCTAACATTAATAACCTTATACTACTTATTTAAATTGTAAACAAATTAATCCCCTGGAAGATCCTGCCTTCTACAACACAGGTAACACTACAGTAGAAGGCAGAGCAACACCATATTGTATCCCATTTATTTGTTTACAAATAAAAATATTTTATCTTTTTTTATGTTAATGATTACAATGCCTGAAAATGTTACATTTTGAAATAAAAAATATATGTGTAAATATTCCGGGACGTTTCACACGGCGCCATCTAGCCCCACACTAAGAAAACGCTTGTGTTTCTAGGACCTAATAGATTCGTTGTCCCACTACGACGGATCCTACTTTTGTACAAGTTAAGATTTTATACGATTTACTTTGGTGTCTAAGTAGCGCAAGGATGCAAGATTTATTTGCCTTCGAATAAAGTGTTAAAAATGGCATAATCTTAGAATTAACTGTTTTTAGTAGACTAGCATGTTAAGCTGGAGGCAACGTTTCTTAACTTCAAATGAATTGTAAAAGAGCGTGAAACTAAATTACTTGTATTTCTATGTGACATCCACGAGAAACTTTCTAAAAGCAAAAGCCAGCTTTTCACACCAAAATCCCTTTATCAAATTATCCTAATCAAAAGTGGATCGTAAGTTCTAGCATTGTGACTAACTCTGCCTGAAACTTTCTGTTTTGTTAAACTTTACACGAAAGCTCTAATTACATTTCTTTGACAAAAGAGCGTTTGAGTTATTAGACGGTTTTGTGTCATATATAATTATCTTTCTAGGAATATTTTACTTAGCCTAGCATTAAATTTAATGTACTCAATACAATTAATAACTTTATTTATCGATATACTTATACATATTCAGATATTGGCTATTCCCTGACTGTAAAAAAGCTACTGAAGCAATTTTTATAAAGCTTTTATTCCCTAAATTGTAACATCTTTATACACATATTATTTTCATTTCTAAAAAAGTCGGGGACGAACTGAAAAAGCATATATATTGGGTACATACTAGTGGTCACCCGCGGCTTCACTCGCATTATTCCAGGATAAAATGTAGCCTATGACAGTCCTGAGACCTCATACTACCTACATACCACAAATTATGATGATCCAATCAGACATGTACAATGTACATTGTACAAACAGGCCGACTTAACATATTTCTTTTTATGAAATCAGTAATAAGTTATTCATAAGTATAACAAAATATAATAAAATGCGTGCTTTGATTTTATTTAGGAAAGCCACATTTATTTCTATAGCATATATAGTATTAATATTATTATACTATTTTAATTTGTAAGCAAATCTATCCCCTGGAAGGTCCTGCCTTCTACAAACAGTCAGCACTACGGTAGAAGGAAGAGCTAACCTAAATTGTATCTCATTTACCTTTCTACAATAATATCTTATTATATTTTATTGCTTAAGTATGATATAATTGAACCATTACTAGTCGTTATGTCAGTTACATTATATAGATATAATCCCTCTCTCGTTTCCACTCGTTTATTGACGTATATTCGAAACGAAATGTCACAGAGGCGTATTGAAGGCTGGTTTATCAGGGACATATCATTGACTCTATTTTAAGGAAAATACTGAGAAATGTCATATCGAAGATACATATATAGGTAATTTGAGAACATTGGTGGGCAAAGGAAGGGTTTTAGCTGTCACTATAATATATCTAGCCCAGACACCTCTTATTGAATAATTATGTTAAAGAGGTCTCAAACATATAATATGCATAAAGGGAGCAGAGTTTAAGAAAATAATATTTCATAAATATTTACTATTTACCTAAGAATAGTCAGCGTGAGCAAGCATATGTATGTATAAAGACTGCGGAGATAATTCATATCGTTTATATTAAGTAGGTAACTAGTGGACGCTCGCGGCTTCGCTCGTTTGAGCTTCTCGTTATGTAGAGATATAAAGTAGCCTACGACGCTTCTTAGAGCTCATACTACCTACATACCAAAAATCATGATGATCCGTTCAGCCGTTTTTAGTAACGAGCGTTTAAATAAAAAGATAAATAGACAAACAGACAAAAATTAAGTATTGTTATAGATTGTTGGGGTATACTTATTTTTTTTCTATTATCAGACCTTTTTACCTTCTTTTGTTTTTATTATATGTATAGATTACCTACCGTATAATTTAAAGTTTTAGTTTTAGCAAAGTTTTATAAAAGGCACATAGTCACAGAATTTACATAGTTTGACATGTTTTCTTATGTATTGTACTAATTTCAGTCTAGTCTACCTTGTTCCATCCCTGTCCAAAGCTCGCAAAGTAGACATAATAATATTGTCGTTATTTCAAACAGCATTTGCAGTTCATAACATTGCACAATCCGCTTTGAAAAGCTAAGAGCTTTAAGCTTAGGTATTGTTTGTTAGACGTCCCATATTTGTCGGATATTTAGTTTTGATATAAAAGTTTAGAGCATTTTTAAGTGTTTAAAATAAATACCTAATAAAGTTTTGTAATAAATGTACCTGCGCACTTAGAGTATTTAGGCACCTACAAGAGAAAAATAAGTGTATAGTAGCATTTAGGTATTGATTTTTACTAAGTTAGTAATGATCCCCTGTTAGATGCCCTTAGGGTGGTTTGAAAACCAAAGTTGGTCACTCTTATACGAACTTACTTATGTTTTTGTTAATATATAGTCATCTTAAGTGACGAACCGTCCGTATAAATGTACCTCAGCTAGCAGAGATATTGTATGCGATTACCAGAGTTATACAACTATCGACACGGTTAGTTCTTACAAATGGATGACCAGAAAGTAGCTTTCCATTTCGAACACTTCTGTGGGTCGGATGTCATGTATGTTCAATAAATAAATAAATAAATAACAAAGATGTCATAGATTTCTATTTTGAAAATCCTATCCACTAAGCCTGGTCTCTCATTTACGGTAAGCAAAAGACTTCTATATATTTTGTTTGAGATCTTAAATGAAACACTAACTACTGAAATAGGTAATTAAAAATAATAAAGATGCGCAACTAATTACAAAGAGAGCTAGATTTAAATTCCTTCGTTAATATTTTAATGCGTAGGCAGATATAATAATATATCCTTACTAATTAATTGATCTTAGAAGAAAATCTACTCGTAAAGCCATATTACTTATAGAGTTATAATCCCTTTTAGATTAAAAAGCATGAATATTATGTTCAGTTCTGCAATGAAGCTATTTCTTTTACCAGATTGCTTTGCGTAAACTTAGGTACCTAAGTGTAAACTTTAGACTGCAGAGAAGTAGGAAAATGCAAACCTTTACTTTTTATGTAACGATCAAGCTTGACGACAACTCGACTGAAGGTAAGCATTGCTGTAGCCTACAATCTAGCGCGCTTGCCAAAAAGGATTCCGATGAAAAAAAGAAGACAGAGTGGCTAAGAATGTTTATCTTGATCGACATTTTAGATGCATGTATTAAAATACGAAAATCCAGAATATGAATTCATAGTCTAAGGATGATCTTCATATTCTGGATTGGCGTTTGGTTTCCGAAAATTCTTAAGGCACTGATAGACCCTATATACGCTATGGGTATAAAATAGAGTATAGCACTCAATATAATCACTTAACATACAATTTTTGTTTATTTGTTTATGAAATTATTTTAGACTGGTTCTTTTTTCTTAAAATTCATGATGGCATTTGTCTTCTGTGGAAGGACTCGGGCGCCCGCGATGTATCTGCCTAAGATAATTCTCCCAGCGAATTAATTCGGCGGGAGGGTCACGACTCTCAGTCATGAGGAAATCCACTCAAAGAAAGAGAAAGATTCTTAAAGGATATAAATAGTAAATATCGTACTGAAACAAATTGAACTTTGGGACCGATGGCGTAAATACCGTATGTGTTGATCCAGCGTCTAACTCAACTTCACGCCAAATTTCCTCCAAATCTGTTCAACCGTTTAAGCGTAGTGAAAAGAAAAACATGAATGAAAACCCTGTGACTGACAAACTTGCCTTTATAAAATACTAGCGGACCCGACAGACTTCGTCCTGTCTGTTGGCTCTTTTACTCTGTAGATAGTTACAAAACGTTTGTATGGGAAAAAGAAAAGGGCGGTTTTTAGGGATAATCCGGCATTTTTTCGATTTTTTCTCGCCGTAAAAACTACCGTTGAACTTTAACGAATATTTAAAAAAAAAATTACCAATACAGTCCAGGCGTTGTTGAGTTATGCGCTTACCAAAATATTTTGCGATTAATTTTATATCTATATAAGAAGAAGATTAGCAAAGGTGTGGGCTAAATTAATCTTTTTCAATATTTTTTTTAAAAATCTGTGTGTTTTATATTAAATGGTTAGAAATTAAAACCAGATTGAAGTCGAATGGTATTATCTAATTAAAGATCAATTATTTTATCGTTAAAAAATAAATTAAATTTAAAATGATTTGTAAGCTGTTAATAATAGGTAATTGCTTAACTTCTAATCATTATATTGCAAAATACGCGTTAATTTGATTAATAGTCGCGACAATTAATAAATGAATACTTACCTAAGCTACTTTCAAAACATGATTTAAAATAATTATTTCGTAATCGATTCGTGTAAAAAGTATCGATATTGCTCCATAATTTAATTAATTTAATTAATTACTTTATTACATACATAGCTAAGTTTATATAATATGTTAGTTATGGAAATTGAATTTTATAAAGTGTTGCTTGTTCTTTTGTATGCCTAAAAGTACAAAATGTTTAAATAATAAATGTAATCGAATACATAAGAAACATACCATGCTGTCTATCCGTGTGTCCCAATATATTGTCGATAGTGTACGCAGTACCTCTTCTGCTGGTTTCGGACATTTTGACAAAATATTTATAAACACTTCACAACACTGCACAAATAAATTCAAGTTTTGATTAAAGTTCACTCTTAAACATCAACAAATAAACTAAAAAATAGTTTAAATACAAATAACCGAGCTTAATTAACTACGTATTTAAATCGTTCAGATAAATTAATATGGAAACATGAAAACTAAACAAACAAATCGTGAACTAGCGGTAAGCTCATAAATTTGCGACCCTTACGCGCCAATACCAAACTTTGACTGGCGAAACCTTTACTTTAGCTTCCGTGCAACCCTAACCTATTCATTACAAAACATACTTCCATCTCCTTCACTCTCAGTCAGACCGACATACATCTATCTCTTTCTATAGCCCCGCCTCTTACTTCTGATTGGCGCGTGGATTTGTAGGGCTGTAACAGATATGAGATCACTGTAATCTGTCGGAATGGTCCATGAAATATGTCGTGATTAATTTAATTGTTTGTAAATTGCGGAAGATGGGGCGGGAATGGACGGCGGCGGTTTAGGACATCTTTAAGGAAGTTTGGATGAAGATATTTAACTGAAGATTAGTTATTGAGCCCTTCTTCTGATAGTTCGAAGATTAGACTTAAAGATTAATAAAGTTCTGTTGCATGGAACTCTTGATCCATAGTAGGACTGACATTTAATTATAAAGTGAAAGCTTCTTTCTTTATTTTGCACTTATCCGCAATAATGCGTACTTACTACTTTTTAGACGAGAATATATAAATTACTATGACATTTTTTACTTTTGTTTTACTACATGAGTATTAATCCAATATTTTAAATTTATTTTTATTAATTGAAAAGGCTAAAAATGGCGAAGCGGCTTAGTATATCCAATGTTTATGCATTTAATAGTCGTGAATTTAAAATTAAAAGTTCCTATAGGTACCTATGTATATATTTACAAGGAATGGGTTTGCACTTGACCGTAATTCGCCTGAATATCCTCAACAATCTAAATTTGTTGTAGTGGCGATATTTATAAACGTTTGTTGTATGAACAATGAACATCGTTATGGACTTCTAGTAGCGTTAACAACGTTATTAAGAATGTTCTAGCAAAATAGAGCATCTTACATTGATCACTGTAACTCAATAAACTATGTAGGGTGAGAGTGCAGAACAGAACTGATACCAAATGGTAGGTATCTCTTTTTCGGATCAGACCGGAGTCACCCGATAAACGCAGGACTAGAGGTTTTTTTTTAAATAATAGAGACAAAAGTTAGTGACTATGTACGTAAATACAATGTACGAGTAAGTTTCTATTTTTGAACCGATATACATAGATAGATAAGAACGTGAGTTTAACACATAGTTAAGTTAGGTACGTTACTTTTTGTCCAGGATTAAAATCAAATAAATATAGCTGTATGATATCACTACAATTTAATTAAAATAAAAACTATCCTGGATTAACTCGGGTGAAATCGCGGGTCACCGCTAGTCCCAAATAAATGTCACCCCACGTTAACCCCTTACAGCCCATAAAGGTACAGCACTTTTTAACCACTTAACACACACATTAAGGTGTTCCAACACAAGAGGTTCCACTCAAGGATCGATTATAGCAGCATTGAGAGGTTGATGGCTTCGATTGCTGCACCGTTTTCGATGCTGTTTGGGGTTGGAGCGTAGTTTGAGATATGCTATATATTATAATATTTACCTATTTATTTGTTATTCCAATTTTATTTTATTTTTAACAAAAGTAATTAAACTTTTCCGCCTGATACACCTGATACAATATCTTAAGAAAAGTAATTTTAGTTTAAATTAAGAGTTATGACATTTATTTATTTTATTTGTTTATTTTTTACAAGTAGATATCTACAACAACAGACAGTTTAACAAATAAATAAAGATTTCTAAGATACACAAGAAACATTTGATTTGAATAATTATTACGAATGTAGTCAAAAGTTAGTAACTAGAGTACCTATAAGACCTTTAATCTCTAGATTGTGTTCGTAGGAACCTAATTTCATGTTTTTTAAATAAATAATTTTCATTTCATTCTCTCTTTGAGTCGTATTTCCTCATGACTGAGGGTCGTGACTCCCCCGCAGAATTAATTCGTTAGGGGAGTTTTCTTGGGCAGATACATCGTGGTGGGCGCCCAGGTCCTTCCACTTCATTTCATTCAATCATCAACAATAAAATATGTGAATAGACTTATAAGTATACATTAAAATAAAATTAATTATATTTCAGTATATACTAGCTGAGCCAGCGAACTTTGTTCAGGCAATAAATAAGCAGATTTAGTTTTCAAATTCAATTTAAAAAAACGGGATAAAATTGGTTCTATGCTACCTCCCCACCAATTACAACTAAATCCGTTCAGCCGCTCTTGAGTTATAAATGGTGTAACTATCACCACTTTTATATTATATATATATATATATATATATGTACCTATATTAGATATTCGTTAGAAAATGCATCGCTTAGCAATAATCACCCAGTGGACGGGCGGCTGAGCCGATATTGATGGAGTTATAGCAGCATTATAGCGCGCGTATTGTGGCGCGAGTGTCGGGACCGCCGAGTGTAATGCGAAACCACTCGCATATTGCTACTAGGGAGGTTACCTACACGGCAGGATTGGCCGGATAAAATGGGTGGAAAATGCCGGATTCTTGTATGCTAGTAATCCTTTACTGGCATACAGATTCCTATCTGTTATTCTTAGGCAAACACGCTAGATTATATGCTGTACTTTGCAATATCAGACGAACAAACAAACCTTACATTAATAAAGCTTTATATACAAAAAACATATAAACTACTTAGTGGCAGTAGTGTACACCGACTTTTGGTTAGTAAAAATTTAGTAGGTCTTTATGAGAGCGAATATCATAATTGGTATTTCTATCTCGCGCTCAGCTTCTAATTTTATTTTAGTGACAAAATCTTTGCACTTTAAATTCTTAACATTCGGCATGTTATGTACCTGTGTTAATTTAGATACGTGTTAGTCAAAATATTTAATTTCACAAACACATGTTATGTTTTGTAAATATCATTTTATTCATGATCATAATCATTTATTTCGTAAACAAAATAATGTTTGAACTAACAAGAAAATATGTTGGTTTGGTATGCATAAATACTTTGTTTCGATATTGTTTTGACCGGATAACCTCTACATTTTCCGGTTGCCATTACCCCAACCCTAAGTTATAAGTCTTTTGAGACATCGATTTGACTGAATAAGGTTTTAAACGTTCCATTTGGGGCAGATTGAAGCATTAATGTCGAGTTGAAACCGATTTGTGAGCGACTGAGTGTTTGACGAAAGAATGTAATCAGGGGTAAGTCTGGATACCTACTTGGAAATAAGTACTTACTAGGTACGTATTTTTTGTTCCATTTCGGATGACTCGTTAAATTGTAGGTTCTAGCTGTTTGTCATAGTACGGCAGGCGTTAACGACGGGCTTTTCAACGGGCTATTTGAAAACTCTGAAACAATAGTTGGTTACTCTCATACGAACTTACTTATGATTAATAGGTTTGCGTTTGAGCGAAACTTGCTTGAAGTTAAGCAATTCAGTAGTCTATATCTAGCATGGCTGCCTAAAGACTGGACCTTGAGGCCTGAATACTACCAATAAATAATACAAAAGATATATCAACAAGAAAAATAGGTACATACAATAACGTACTCAAACATTATCATTTTGAATTAGATACATATAATAAAACTTCAGCGTAGATAAGTATAACATGATTATAAAACTTATTACTAATCATTCCTAAATAGGTAATCCCATCCGAGGACATGTGTCTTTCATGGAAGGACCTGGGCTCCTACCACGATGTATCTGCCCAATACATCTCCCCTAACGAATTAATTCAGCGAGGGAGTCACTAGCCTCAGTCATGAGGAAATACGACTTAAAGAGAGAAATACATAATCCCTCTTTATCTAAAAAAACCTATCTACACATAATGCGTGGTAAAATACATCGATAGCCACATAGATATATAGATAAGAAGTGATTCATTCTTCAAACGATCAAATTAAACCAATTTAGTGAACGCCGGAAAATAAAATAATAGCTTGCCATTAACGAGAGCTGGCTCAAAGAGTGGAAAATACTCCCCACTATATACACAGTAACGCAATTTTTACTAAATGGGGTCAGGGTTCGTAGCCAGAGCGTAGGTAGATTAGGTAGTATTTTATAAGTTCATTTATTAAGTGCTAAACCTGCACTATGGTTGTTTAAATTAAACTTCTATTGGAAAATAAGCGAAAATAATCACGACCGGCAGGATTCGAACCTGCGTATTTCCGAGCAGGTAGTATTTTGATTCAAAATATTATTTCGAAAATATAAACGTAAAATTAATAGAGCTAGGAATAAAATTAACAGTACCAGAGCGTAAGGTATAGTTATAGTTTGCTACAATTACCTAGGTATTATTTTGAAAATATTAAAATGATGTCAAATAGTTTGCATATTATTTTTTTTATTTTAACTGACAACAAACCATTAACTCCTGTTTTTTTCGATAATGTAAAAGTACATATGTGTATGAAAAATACTTACTAGTTTGTATTGTCAAGTCGTGTGACTATATTATCAGGCTCCGACCCCTTTTCGCGTAGCAAACTTTGATCGCATTAACACATATGCATAGGTTGTTACACAAATAAGTACAATCTTCGAATATAACAAATCTTGGAATAATTTTTCAAATTCAGTCTCTTTTTATTAGTAAAAAGTAAAAAAAAAAAGAAAAAACATACAAGTTTGTATGAAACCAAGCTCACAAGAAAGTTGAGTTACTGCATGAATCGTAAATTGCGTCAAAGACAGTCGCTAATCGTCGGAAATAAATTGAGCAGTCTTGGAGGATGCCACTTTAAGCCCTTCCGAGTCATTTCACCGCGCGCGGCTGCAGGGGCGCTTTATAACACACGACAGAAAGAAGGGTGTTACAAGTAAGTCCTCCTCCTTAGGCATATGCCACATTACTGGGGGTTGGGACTCCCCCTCGGAATCAATTCGTTGGAGGAGTTCTCTTGAGCATATACTTCGTGGTGGGCGCCCAGGTCCTTCCACGGATGACACGTTCTTGGCTTTTGTGATACACATCACAAAATAAACGAATAAATTATAAAAAAAGTGATAGAAAAATTATAAGTAGGTAATGTGTGTATTTTCCTTCTATACTAGTGGTACATTGTTATAAAGTAAACCGAGGCAATAGAACTGGCGGTTTCAAAATTTGGTCTGTGATACCGTGCGCTGGCATAAAAACCGTGTTAAACTTACATAATTATTAAATGAAATATTTGGAATAAAAATCATATGTAAACGTTGTATATAATATTTTTATTTTTGGAACATATTTTATTCACAGTACTGTGTATATTGGTATAAATAGTTAAATATTATCACAATCTCATTAGGTATATAAATTAATAAATATAGCAACACGCTTATAAACTAATTGCAGAGTAATAATTTCAATCAATTAAACTACTCTTAATTAGGCATGTTTGTCATTTTGATTTTAGTCACTTTCTTGTACCTAACCATAATCCATAAACCATAATACCTAACAATAATCAATATCAATATAATTAAGTGCATATGTACTCTTTGACAGGTCATTCGAATAGCCAACCTATTTGAGACCCGGGCCAGAGAAACAACATGTGCTGGATGCCAGCATCCAGTGCTGGTTTTCCGTTCCGTCTTTCTTGTAGCCACTTCGCTCAAAGTTATAGTCCCTTTTTTTCGTGGAGGAAATGCATTTACGCATCCCCGCACTCTCCCCGGGGGGGCAGCACCCGCAGCAGTTTATGTCGGGCTCGGAGCTAATGAGACTCCACTACCGACTAAATAATAAATGAAAATCATTTCTTTCAGACATAAGTCAATATTTACATTATTTCATTTTAAAATTTACAAGATAAAAATAAAACCTACCACGATGTCCCTTCCCAGCAAGGACGAGGTTTTCGGCAAACGAGAGTTATCTATATATCTATAATCCTTGACAGTACTCAGCCAGTGTCTGGATTCCTTTACTACTGATAACTCTAGTGTTGAGTCCACACACAGCCGGGTTGATGTGTGCGTTGTGCAGCTCAGATATCTGTGTGGAGCACGCGGCCGCCGGGTCGCCGGACGAACCTAGTTTGCCGATCCTGGAAGAAAAATAGATATACTTACATTTTAATAAAATAATAACCAACATCACCCAACATACTGGATAAATGTTGATGCGGTATCTGGATTCAAATGTATATCTGTAGCATCGTTTAAAAAAAATGATACTTTTGATATGAAATTAGGGTTTGAATATAGTTTTCGTCGTTAAAATTTTCAGGTAGTCGATGCATAAGCATAAATGTCGTCGTTTGAGCTTCTATGAAACCCATTTGCAAGCAAAATGGCAAACTTTTATGGGTCTTACAATACAACAATTATGCACGTTTATAGAATGACTATTATACTTCTGAGATAATTATATTTACCAGAACTCATTCCCGGGGTGTGCGTTCCCATCCCACGGGTACTGCATGACTAGCAGCTTGCCCGCGTGTCTGCCTGCGAGCGCGCTCGACGGCTCGCGGTCTTCTAGGTATATGCGGACGCCTCCTGCAGATAGTTATACATATATTATTAACTAACTAAATAAATATAAAACCGTACACAAAACAACAAACAAACAACAAATACAAATTAGCTTCTCCATATTATATATTTAAAGTAAATTAAAACAGTGAATACTCATCGTACCGTTTGGATGTTCCTTGCTCGGTATGAACGCTTCTTGGACTCCGTCTTTATTGGTACTGAAGTAGGCTGCCACGAAACAAACATATATTAGTCCCCGATTAACGAACGGCAAGCACCTAATCTTTTATCTTTGAAAGCATTACTACTATACTACAATATAAATACATAGTACTCTTAATTTAACCTGTTGAATTTCACGCCTCAAATACACTTACTTATATGCTACAGTTTTAAATTTTTACCAGTACAACTGTCATCGCAGTATTAGAAGTGAAAAATGTAAAAAAATTTGTTACTTTCTCTCTTATTTTACGTTATGTGCTCTTCTCCATTCCTTATATTTATCTTCCATTTTCTACGAAACTTCTAAAGAGTCAGTGTCAGTTTGTCTATCCCTCTCTCTCACACACACACACACATACTCTCTCTCTCTCTCACTCTCTTACACACACACACTCACTCTCTTACGCTCACTCACTCACTCATTCTCTCTATCCCTCAATCGCCCTTTCTCTCCCTTTCTCTCTCTGAGGGTGTTCTTAAGACCAGGAACCTAAAATGCAGTAATAGCTTGTCTACTTACACTTCAAGCTCTTGGAAGCCTTGATATACGCGAAGTTGACGTCAGTGAGGTGCGGGATGACGTCACACGCGAGCAGCGCGCGGACTCGCTCTATGAATGACAGTACGTATACGTCGTTCTGGTGCGGAGAGATCTTCCATACGCCGAGACCTGGGGGAGAAAAACATTGCAAATTATATGAACTCAAAAATGAGACAAGTATAAACATATAAACATATTTATTGCAAAAAACTGTGGTTACAGTCGAGCAAACCAATAATTTTATTAAAATTGAGAGAAACTTCTATTTCAGATCATTTATATGACACAGAGTATACTTCTATCTTTCTGGCCATATTCTGTCGCAATTATCGCAGATACCAATATTACAATGGGCACTCAGATGATTTTGTGGGGCACATCAAAAAGTATCCATGTGACGTGTTACCCAAATTCAATAAAACCTTTTTTATTAACCTATACTGTCTCACACTTGGCCAAAGGTGTGTCCCAACTCTAGCCATGAATCTCGGTCGACAGCCTACCATTAATGAGTAGTTTTTTTTCATAACGGTTCACTTCACGCACTCAAAGAAATAACTTACCACATCCAATAACATTAAGGAACACATTCTTCCCTTCTTCACTCCCTCTGGCCTCTGCTTCCAACAGACTGCAGTCAGTTATAATATTCAGCCGCTTGTGGTAAGTGTTGTTGTCGAAAACAGCGCCATCTTTCCCCACTGATACGAAACTGTCTGTGTAAAGCTTTTCGTCCTTTTTGAGCTTTTTATTCGAGCTCGGTTGGTGGGAAAGCATAGATGTTGCAAGCTCGTACGTGTAGGGTGTTCTCTGGAAGGACGAAATATAAGAATAAGTTGAATTACATTCACAAACTCTTTTAATTCCTCAAGTTTGAGTATAATTTTGCTAATTTGATGACTATGATGTATCCTAGAACGCTTACCTAGGGGAGACTTATGCAATGAAAGCCAATGTATGCACACAGAATTTATTATAATCAAATGTATACCCATCTCATTTAGCAAACTGCTTTTATATTTTATAAATAAATAGTTTTGTTAAGTATATAGCTTCTATAAGATATCTATATATTTTGTCACTTTAAATTTCTCCCTTACGACACAGGCTCGCCTAGTGTGGGGAAAATAACTCTTAAATCATTTATTTATCTTACAATTGGTGTAAATTATGTAACTTATTTTATTTAGTTATTAAGCAAAACTTTGACTTAAGCTAGTTTATAGTCATGACATGTACCCTGTACATATGGTTCAAAATAAATTATATGTGAAATATTTATTATCATTATGTAAAGGGGTACTTTTTCTTACCTCATAGAAATCCGCCAATAGTTTCCTCCAGCTGGCTCGCTTTTTCTTCAAAGGGTCAACGTTACCAAACCCATTGTCAGTTGTATTCTGTTTGGAAGAGATGAGGATATCTTCGTTGTCCATACGAGCTTCCCGTTGGAACCGGGGGCCGATTACACCTAAATAAAAATTAAAAAAAAATATCATCAGCCTGTATTTGTCTATTTTAGGATTTGTCCCTTTCTCAAGGAACGACATTAAATGCAATATAATAAAATGACTAAACAGTCTCTAAAATCCT
The DNA here is from genome assembly GCA_927399415.1 of Macaria notata. Taxonomy (NCBI): domain Eukaryota; kingdom Metazoa; phylum Arthropoda; class Insecta; order Lepidoptera; family Geometridae; genus Macaria; species Macaria notata. The sequence continues at coordinate 1,858,820 of OV656742.1, forward strand.
AAGTCTTTTTTTAAGATACTAAATATTTTTAAAGATAATAGCCTATATCTCTTTAGGGTCATTGAGTACTTCAATACTGAAAGTCATAATGATTCCTAGAGGCTTCGATGTATCTTGATAGAGGAAGAGTATAATAAAGAGTCCATACTCGAAACCGAGTTTCCATTTTGAAGCACTCTATCTATTTAAAAATCTGCCTCAGAATCTGTGGTATAGTTCTGAAGATCTAAGCATACAGACATAGGGACAGACGCAGGAAGCTACTTTGCTTTATACTATGTTGTGATTCTCTATTTTTACCTAACAAATTTTACAAAAACCCTACCAATAATAACTGCATGTGGTTCAATCCCCTCTGCATTCTCCTGCCCCATGTTCTTCCTCGTCCCATCATTGATGCAGATTGTGTGTGAGCTCACATACACCATGGCAGATAGCTTCAATTCATCATAGCTGAGGCACTTGTCCAGGGTCAGAGGAGGCTTCTGCTTGGCTGTGCCGATCTCTTCCCAACCATTGTTACTGGAAAACATATTTAAATTATTGTTAAATAGAATCTTTTATTTATAAAATTACCTGGGTGTAAGTAAAGTACAGTATAAGGTCCTTAGGACTATGTTAAAGCTAAGTTCCCAGTCAGATCTTGTTTTGTAAAAATATGTTTTTATACCACAAAACCTGCAAACAAACTGTACTTAGTGACAGTACCTTTGTCTTGAAGTGTATCTCTGACAAATTATTTTTGTACCTACCTATGTTTTTAAGTTATAATACCTACAAATAAAAAATATTAATTTAACCTTTGAATGTATTTAAGTTTACTAAGCACTTATGAAACTCAACATTGCATTACATATCAAACATTAATGCAATGTTCAGAATGAATCAGAACTCCTAGACCTAATGATTGCTTACCATTACTGTGAAGTGCAAACCCATTCCTTGTTAAAAAAAAATTAAAAGTTGTCTGTACAAATATCAGTTGAGCTATTGAATTTTGATAACTACATAACTACACCTTAGATAAAATAATATGCTTACCCTCTCTGTCCATCAATGAGCAAGTACTTATCAAATCTACTCATAAATGTCATGGCTCGCTTCTTCAGTATCCGCTCTATCAAGTCTGGGACGGACATGATTTTGTACAGGTCTTTCTCTAAGCTGGTACCATGTTCTCTGAAAACATACATAGAGAACAAGCTGAAAATGAAGGCTCTTTTTACTGCAAGAAGGGAAGGAATTTTCCAAAGCAGTAACATAAAATATAATGTTTTTGCACAGAACAGTTCCAATCATACCATAAGAAAATTATGAAAATATACAAGACACCATGAACATATGTTGTTTTAGAAGTCATTATCAAAGTATAAATTAATTAATTATGTAGTCGATATTCAATGTTTTTAACATCAAAGTGTTGACTGGTAGTGCTGGAAATTTCAAAATTATAAGGGCCAAACAATCAGTTAGGTATATTATGTAATTGGAAGTAATATACAAATCTTCATAATAATCCTGTCAATTTGTTGTCATGCTTATTACTAACATTTAAATATGTTTAATTACTAGATAAAAAGTTTTAGTTACTTACCTTTTATATACTATAAACTCTGCCATGAGTCGCACCACCCTCTCATGTAATACAGGGTATTGATGTTATGTTTTTCTTTAACACATCCAATGAATGCTTCTTTTTCAATGTTTTAACCCTGAAATTGAAAAGTTTGTGTAGGTATTTCTTTTTACTATAATAAATTAAAGAAACTCACCATTACAATAAAATCCAAATTCACAATATTTTTATATGCTATGTTTTTGAGAAGATAAAGAATTTAAAAAGTTAGAAAATGTATTTTGTATTGTTATGATAAAATCCCTATAATTTAACTAGTGGTAATCTTCTTTTGTATAAGTAAGTTCAGTCAAGTCAGATATCATGTGATGAAAGTGATACTTGGAAATTGTTACAGAAAAAGAACAAAAAAGTAGGTAAGGAACTATTGTATAATAAATAAATAATAGTAAAAATGTTTATTGGACACACAAATTCTTATAATATTAACAATTATTAATAATGTAGGTAATTTAAAATAGGGCATTTTTTAGGGCATAGGGCATGTGTATGATATTATTATGTCAGAATATATATTATGTCAGTAAGTACAGCTTCCAGCTATTAAAATCTCACCTCACACTGTCAATAGGAAATTCAACGGGAAAGTCTTCGCTCCTCTGCATGATGTCCTCAACATCATCATTGAGGATTGGTGATGGTAACTGGCCACATTGTAGTAGCAGCTCCTGGGCAGGTTTACTGAGACCTGGCAAGGACCAGTCTGGCTTGGACCTGGAGATTTAAAGGGGATATTTTCTTTATTGTGATATTTAATTTTTATAATAGTCAAGAAACTAAGCCTTTTTTGCCAGGGGATATCTTCATAGATCCTGGACCTTAAATCTCTTCATTAAATAGACTAAAAGACTTTTTAAATAATGTAGTTTTTGAGTAGGTAGGTATTAAATTCTGTGTAAAAACTGCTACCTACTTAGCCAAATCATGTGGATCAAAATAAATGTGTACCGATCAGAAAATATCCAAATTACAACAGTTTTGTAATTTCAATGTATGACGAATACATTACCTACCTACCTACATATTGTGTAAGAATATTTTTCCTGTTGATATTGTGTAACTAAAAAAAGTATGTAGGTTTTTGTTGATACCTACAGATCTTTATGGTATTTATTAGAGCTTGAAAGAATGATTAAAAACCCATATCCTAGATTATCTTTCTGGTGTTAGTGATCCACAACAATCATTTCAATGTGTTACACAATATTGAAACACAGAAAGAAATATTATATTACTTAAGTATGCAGATTTTGTAATTTGTCAAGCCTAAATAACAATAGGATGAGTGCAAATGAGTGGCTAGCATAAGTGTACGATGTTTTAGTTTATTGCAAAATATTTGTAGGTAGGTATGTTTCTTACCAAGCCGGATTTTGTAGACTCTTAAGCTTATCCATGATAGCAAAACACAGTTTTATACGACCACGAGCAACGAGCTTTACTAAATTAATAATGAGTTTAGTTTTCTCTTATAAGCACAGTATTCTTAAAACAATAACAAACTTAACTTCGAAAAACTTTATTATCACTATCAAATTATCACGAGTTTGACTGTGTTAATTATGACGAGTTTGACCAGTCAGCGCAAAACAAAGCACAGAGACCAAATGAAACAAAAACTGAGGAGCAATTGTTTTTACTTTTTATTAATCACAATTTTCCTCATCTTTCCTCATCTAGCGTAGCAAAAATATGAATAAGCCGACAGTTCATCGACGCAACGACAGCTGACAGCAAAAAAATAAAGATAGGTAATCTAATCTAATAAATCCTTTGCAAAAATGTATAAGTAAAAGTGTTCCCAGTAAAAAAAAAACGGTTGAAACCAAAAGTGTACCTAGTTATAATATATTTTTTATTATGTAGTATATAGAGTACTTTATTGTTTCCTGAGCAATATACACTAAATTTATATTGGAAAACTTTTTACGTATATTCGTAGTCACAACAGCATAGTAAGTATTCATCAAAAATAGTACTACTAGGAGCGCTAATATGACCCTTTTTTTCCAACTATATTTTTTTGGTACGAGTTATATAGTAGGTACCCGCAACTTTAATATGAGTTAGGCATTGAAGATTAAGTTATAATTAGCGAAATATGGAATACTTAAACGTCAGAAAAATAAAACAATTTTAGATTCAGTGGAAATAATTACTGACCATACACATGTGATTATGTGTTATGTATCGTTATCTGAAGGACATATCTAGTGATAACCGAGGAATATTTATGGATTGATTCACAGTATTTAGAATTTCACGTTGCAACTTGTTCAGTATTAAATGTGATAAGATATGTAGGTAAAGCAATAATAATATACTTTGAGAGTAGCCACTTTGGTCATCATCATCATCAACACTAATAAGTGCCCCTTCTCTGGCATTTCTATAGGTACTTTGGGTTTTGGAAACTTTTCTATAGCGTTCCTACTATTAGATAGCTTTGTATGAATAAGATAAATAACAAATTTCATAGTAAATATTTATTTATTCGATAAATATCAAATAAAAATAGGCACAACGATTCCAGTCCAATATTGTCTTAGATAATAGATTATCAAATTAAAACAAACCTAGTAATCTACAAGTAACGTACATATAAACCATAATATCTCTAACATTAATATAAAATCACTACTTTAACATACTTAATCATTGTTAATATTTAATTTCACCCCAATTCTGGTGTCTATAAATAAAAATAGGTTGCAGTAACGAACTTTTTTCAACAAACAATATTGCAAGATATCTATGGAAATCTGGATACTTACTAATAAAAAATAAGCCGAATAAAACGATTAGTTTAATTCTCCCATCAAACCATCTCATCTTTGAAGCGAGAGTGGACCGGTTCTAATGGGTAAGCACGTTCCATCTTAGGCCACAGCTATTGCTTACCATCAGGCAAACTATGCTCAAATACAAACCTGTTTCGGTTTAAAAAAAAAAAATTAGCTGTTGTTATTGGCTGAAAAATATGAAATCCACCAATGACAGCGCGTATAAATTGATTTGATAAGAGAATTAAACTAATCGTCGTAATAGAAGTTAGTGTTATTGTTTTCTTTAAAAAAAACCTTTATGTCAAATCTATGTGTGTTATAGATTTACCAGAAATGGGAATAATACTATTTTCATAAGAAAAGGCATATTATATAATTAAAAAATATACCTAATCATTTTGAGTAATGTTTTTTAAGAGTAGTAATAAGTAGTAAATCCTTTAAGAATAACTCAGTATAAATAATTACATATCTTCTATTAATACTATGTCACGGATACATTTTTACAATATAATTTTGCCTACTTACTTTATTCTAATAATTGCTTTTAAATACATACATAATTGGTTTGAATTATTAGCAGAGTTTTAGAGATGTTTTCTTTTGGCTGGTTAGTTGATAAACTGTAATAAATTTAAAAATACAAGATTACTACAATACCTACTTTGTTCATGATTGATTCATAATTTCAACTTTTCTGTTAATTTATTGTCAAAACAAGCAATATCTTGAATTTTACTAAGACTACAATAATTTGATAAACATATTGCAAAAGCTTTACATTTTCACATTTCATTGCACCAAAACACGGTCAGCTGATTATATACAAAATTATTTGTGATAACTTCTCTAGTTTTCTAGCAGAAAATAAACATAAAACATTTTCTAAACTTCATGAATAACCAGCTAATTTTACATAACGTTTAATTTATTGTATAACATTCCCAATTTACAAAACTGTTAAAATTTGATTTCAAAGCTCAAATTATTTGAAAAAATAAAAAGAGCCCTCCATAACGCCTGCGAGAAAACATTGCGCAGCAAATACGAAGCACTGCATTTCATTTTTTACTGATTCCTATTTCAATGAAGTGTGCGCGCGATCTATAACGCCTGTCAGAAAACTCTGAGCAACAAATATGAACCACCACTGCGCTTTACAGTTATATTATAACCGCCTACATTTTATTGATCTGTGCGCGCGAAGCCAGTTTATACAAATATTTTATTAATTGTAGTACAGTAGCACTTGTTAATTTCTATTGCAGTACAGCAGCACAGTACTGCGCGAGTGGTTGCAGGCCGAGCCCGCTGGTTGTGGCAACCACCCTGGTGTTGCGCGCAGCCACGTGCGGGTTGACGTGCGCGTTGTGCAGCTCCGCCACCTGGGTCGAGCAGGCAGCCGCCGGGTCGCCGGAACCGTCTAGGCTGCCTAACCTGATAAACAAAGAGTTTTATAAAGCAGAGTGATTTATGTTCATCTTTTTTCAGCATTGAGCTTCTTGTTCTTCTTATCGAATGAGAGTGGCCAACTCTAGTGTCGAGAGTTTATCACGCCGCCCTTAGGGCCTCTGAAATTGCTTAATGACTGCCGTACTAGACAAACAGCCGGGACCTACAATTTAGAATTGAGCTAGGAATATACAGAGTCACAAACGCTCGAAAAAAATGTCTGAGCCAGAACTCTGCCCACGCTACTCGTTGAGCAGACTTTTGGATTACCTATCTCTTTTGCACGTTCTTAAAATATGAGAGCGCAAGAGACAAGCAGTGTTTTGTTTGCGCTCGCTGACGATGTTAGCGTTCGGACACTTTCCTGCGCTTTTTAGTTTGAGATTGTGTCTCAGTACAATCCTAGCTCAATGCTTTTTAGCTTCAAAAAGAAGCTTAAGTCACAAATGACCATCGTACCGTAGGAAAAGTAATTCCGAAAATATTGTATTTGGGGCAAAATTTGTACATTAATGAAATCTTTCTATCACCTCTTATTGTATAGCAGGGGAGACGAAAATCCGATGAGTCGTGCCAAAATTTTGACGCCCTGTGGGGCAATTTTTTAACTTTTCCTGCACTATCGTAATCCATTGAAAGAGGAACAAACAGACAGAAACTTACACGCACACACATCTACACTAATATATAAAGAGGAAAGTTGGGGATTCTGTGAGATTGTTTACTTGAGCAAATCTCAGAAATCACAGAATCCATTTTTTATATTATTTCTCTAACATACAACGACGTCTTTCCCATCACATATACGCTATATATGTTTTTTTTTGTCAAAAGGATGCTTAATAATTATTTATATAATTATACGACATGTATATTTACCAGAACTCATTTCCGGGGTGTGCGTTCCCGTCCCACGGGTACGTCATGACTAGCAGCTTGCCCGCGTGTTCGCCTGTCAGGCGCGCGGACGGCTCGCGGTTCTGGATCTGTACGTTTATTCCACCTGGAACGTGTATGTACCTAGTCAGGTCATAAGTATTGTCACACAGTAAAAACTTTTCTTTTAGAATGCTGGCCACAAAAAAGTTTATTGAATTCGAATTTCGAATTGTTCATGAAAATAAAAATGTATACTTTTTAGAATTTTACTCATTTTTAAATATGGAGTGGACGCTTAAAGAAGACCGTGTTGCAGTTATTGCATTGCATCGTTGCGGTTACGCGCCAATTCAAATTTTTGACATACTGAAAAATTTGAATATAACCAAAAGATTCGTTTATCGTACCATCAAACGATACAATGAAGACTAGTGTAGATGACAGGTCAAGAAGTGGTCGCCCTCGGTCTGTTAGGACTCCAGCAGTGATAAAAGCTGTGAAGGCGCGAATTCAAAGAAATCCCAAACGTAAGCAGAAACTGTTGGCCCTTCAGATGGGGTTAAGCAGCACCACGGTGAAAAGGGTGTTAAATGAAGACTTAGGGCTTCGGGCATATCGAAGAAAAACAGGACATCGTTTGAATGCTCGTCTAATGGACCTGAGACTGAAGAGATGCTGCGCTTTGTTGTAGCGGTACGCGGAATAAAATCTTGAGAAATTCTTTTTTCGGATGAACAAATTTTTACCGTAGAAGAGAGCTACAACAAACAAAATGATAAGGTGTACGCACACAGTAGTGAAGAAGCGAGCAAACGTATTCCGCGTGTCCAACGAGGTCATTTTCCATCCTCGCTCATGGTATGGTTGGGAGTTTCTTATTGGGGCTTAACAGAGGTACATTTTTGTGAGAAAGGTGTAAAAACGAATGCAGTTGTGTATCAAAATACAGTCCTGACGAACCTTGTGGAACCTGTTTCTCATAACATGTTCAATAACAAGCACTGGGTATTCCAACAAGATTCGGCGCCAGCTCATAGAGCGAAGAGCACACAAGACTGGCTGGCGGCGCGTGAAATCGACTTCATCCGGCACGAAGACTGGCCCTCCTCCAGTCCAGATTTGAATCCGTTAGGTTACAAGATATGGCAACACTTGGAGGAAAAGGCGTGCTCAAAGCCTCATCCCAATTTGGAGTCACTCAAGACATCCTTGATTAAGGCAGCCGCCGATATTGACATGGACCTCGTTCGTGCAGCGATTGACTACTGGCCGCGCAGATTGAAGGCCTGTATTCAAAATCACGGAGGTCATTTTGAATAAACTTTATTGTCATAAGAATATATGTTTTGTTTAGTTCATTTTGGTATATAAATGGTTACATAAAGAATAAAGTTGTTTCAATTATTTTATATTAAACATGTGACAGAATTTATGACCTGACTAGGTATATTAATTAGTCTTCATCTCTCTCTTGAGTCGTACTCCTCATGACTGAGGGTCGTGACTCCCCCGCAGAATTGATTCGATAGGGGAGTTCTCTTGGGCAAATACATCGTGGTGGGTGCTCAGGTTTTTTCACGGATTATTCGGACGAATTAGTCCCATAGTAACGTATATATTGAGTTATATTTTTAAAAAGACGGTAAATTATGTAAGTATTTAAAGTAAAATTATGAAAATAGTTTTAGAATGTATGTATACCTGTTCAGAGGTTAACCAGTGCTATGTTGTACATACCATAGCTCCAGAATATATGAAATAGAATATTTTAATGATGATAATTGACTGTTTCATGTACCTACGGCGCCTCGCGGTGTTAGCCAGTTAGACAGTTTACATGAATGGTGTCCACCATTTATACAATTTTTCCTTTATATGTGTAAGTATATTTTATGATCACAATAAAAATTATATAGATAACAAAAAATAACACATACCTTTCGGGTGCTTTTTGCTCTCCAAAAATAACACATACCTTTCGGGTGCTTTTTGCTCTCCAAAAATAACACATACCTTTCGGGTGCTTTTTGCTCTCCAAAAATAACACATACCTTTCGGGTGCTTCTTGCTCTCCAAAAATATCCTCATCTCGGCATTCTCACTATTCCCTTGTGACGAATTTGTGAAGAAAGCTGGAAATAAAAATGAGTGAAACTTTATTGAAACGATGATCATAAAAATGGAACATTAACATGTTATGTTACTTCTAGCCTGACCGAATGTTGCCTACGATCTACAATATAAGCAAGTTTCCTATGACAGTTTTCCATCAGGCATATAACGACAAAAAATTGGTAATCATTACGAAAATAGTGCCGAGTACAAAAAACTAAGGACACATTTTTAGAAAGTACCAACAATGACCGGAAGTATGCATGTGTGACTTTTGCGTCTTTTGACAAACAATGAAGGACAGCTAAAAAATACATATCCCTTTGAACCCCTCAGAGTTGGTTGCTACTTTACAGAATCAATGAAGATTCTTCACCTCTCATTAATAACTAGTGGGTACTCGCGTCTTCGTTCGCATTAAGAATATAATAATAGCGGATGCCTACGTCATAATATCTACCTTCATTCCAAATTTCAGCTAAATCCGTCCAGCGGTTTGGGCTGTGCGTTGATAGATCACTATATCAGTCAGTCAGTCAGTCGTGGCTCGGATGACACGTTAAATTGTAGGTCCCGGCTGTTTGTCTAGTATGGCAATCGTTAAGCCATGTCAGAGGCCCTTAGGGCGGCTTGATAAACTCTAGACACCAGAGTTGGCCACTCTCATTTGATAAGAAGAAGTCACCTTTGAGTTTTATATATTTACAAGTACCTTTGATCCCCTCGGAGACCCTGATGAAGGCGAAGTTGACGTCAGTGAGGTGCGCGAGCGCGTCCCGGCGCAGCAGCGCGCGCGTGCGCTCTATCAGCGTGAGCACGAACACGTCGCTCTGGTGCGCGGACACCTTCCACACGCCCAGACCTGCGGGATATACACTAGTGCACATATTCAACAAATAAAATATTAACAACACTGGCATTTAAAAAAATAAACCCCTTTCTATGTGGAAACACACCTAAAAACCGTCAAGTTTGTTGTTTGAAGTCGGCAAGGAGCAGTCGCAGTGGAACAACACTACATATTTCTCCAAAGATTTCATGTACAGTTATTAGGTACCTATATACCTATATGTATCTGTCCTCTTTAGAAATTAGTTATTATATTTTTTAATTCTCAAATCTGCTTTTACCATTAGCATTAGATTTAAATTGGATCATACCATAGATCTAGTGAGAAAAAACATTTCACTAGATGGATGTAGTAGGTAATCTAAATCTAATGCTAACCAAACAAACAGATTATTGCATGTTTTATAATTTATTTTGCACAAAATATACATACCTGCACCAATAACATTAAGGAAGGCGTTTCTCTCGGCCTGGCTGGCTCGCAGCTGTGCCTCCAGCAGCACAGTCTCCGCGATGATACATATCCGCTTGTAGTACGCCTCGTTGTCCAAGATGGCGGACGATTTCTCCACTGCTACGAATCTACAACAGAACAGATTTAAACACATATTAAAACATATACAGAATTCAATTATATATAAAATGCTGGCTGCTACTTTGTTCAAAAGGTAAGCATTGCTATACAACGCGCAAATGCCGCCAGCATTTTGGGGACCTTTCCTTCTACTACAGGCATTTTAGATTACGTTTTTAGTTTTAGAATTATTTTAAGTTTTTATTTTATTGTTAGGATTTCGTTTCTTAATTTCGTTTTGAACAAATAAGTTTAAACATAAATTTATTTATTTATTTACACACAAAACAGTTTACAGCTTGTTAAGATAGTTAAATTAAGTTAATTTAATTAGATATATGTTTCTCCTAGGCAAGCGTGCTACATCTTAGACTACAGTGGTGCTTAACATCAGGCAGGCTGTGGTCAAATGTTGCACTATTCCGTTTTAAAAAACATTCATATATGTTTAAGCAAATTTAAGTGTAAGTATGTTAGTTTTTCCGAATATTAGGAAAATTCATAGGAACATTATATTATAAACAGTTACAGATATTGGTATAAGTATAGGAATGTATATTCAGTGTTTAGTTTGATGAAGTATTAGCTAGTACATATTTATTGATAGCCAGTGCATATATGCAGAATACAGATAAAAAGACGATACATTTAATATGAGAATATAAATTATTGGCCTATGTGTGCAATAATAGATTATATAAAATATTCGTAGTACCTGTCTGTATACCGCCTCTCGTCGCTTTTAGCTTCAGTATTTACATAAGACGATAGCTCCTCGTATGTGTAACTTGGAACCTGAACAATAAAATAAGAATTAAAATATAAAAAAAGTCCTTTTTTTTATTTTTTTTATCCTAAATAATATGAATTATCTTTTTTGTTGGTATTCCCAAATTCAAATAGCCATTTCCATATTTATTTTTGTTTCGTTAGGCGGCATTTATTGTTTTTTTTCTTCTGTTTATCGTATTTGCGTCAGTATAATTTCATACGTAAGGACCTCATACTCGTATAAGAGCGGCAAACTCTGGTGTAAAGGATTTAAATATATCCAGGCATTTGCATATCAGAACATATCAGAGTTTTCTTATAACACAGACCAGACCATTGACTACATACCTGATAGAACTCCGACCACATCTGCCTCCACATGTGTTTAGCTGACTGGTTGTTCCTGACGTACGTAGTTTTGAGCACATTGAGGCAGGTGGTGGGGGTGACCTCCTCCCCGTAGCCGTGCTCGGGGCAGTTCTGAGCCTCCGTGATGAGGATGTCCTCGTACTCCATGCGGGAGGGGCGCTCGAAGCGGGGGCCTATCACGCCTGGACATGAGGAATTTAATCATTATGTAAGGATAATGAAATAAACACAAGCGTTTGCTTAGTGTGGGGCTAGATGGCGGTGTGTGCAATGTCCCGGTTTTTGTGTGCTCTTCGCTCTATGAGCTGGCGCCGAATCTTGTTGGAATACCCAGTGCTTGTTATTGAACATGATATGAGAAACAGGTTCCACAAGGTTCGTCAGGACTGTATTTTGATACACAACTGCATTCGTTTTTACACCTTTCTCCCAAAAATGTACCTCTGTTAAGCCTCAATAAGAAACTCCCAACCATACCATGAGCGAGGATGGAAAATGACCTCGTTGGACACGCGGAATACGTTTGCTCGCTTCTTCACTACTGTGTGCGTATACCTTATCATTTTGTTTGTTGTAGCTCTCTTCTACGGTAAAATTTTTTTCATCCGCAATAAGAATTTCCCGATATTTTTTTCCCGCGTGCCGCTTCAACAAAGCGCGGCATCTCTTCAGTCTCAGGTCCATTAGACGAGCATTCAAACAATGTCCTGTTTTTCTTCGATATGCCCGAAGCCCTAAGTCTTCATTTAACACCCTTTTCACCGTGGTTCTGCTTAACCCCATCTGAAGGGCCAACAGTTTCTGCTTACGTTTGGGATTTCTTTGAATTCGCGCCTTCACAGCTTTTATCACTGCTGGAGTCCTAACAGACCGAGGGCGACCACTTCTTGACCTGTCATCTACACTAGAGTCTTCATTGTATCGTTTGATGGTACGATAAACGAATCTTTTGGTTATATTCAAATTTTTCAGTATGTCAAAATTTTGAATTGGCGCGTAACCGCAACGATGCAATGCCATAACTGCAACACGGTCTTCTTTAAGCGTCCACTCCATATTTAAAAATGAGTAAAATTCTAAAAAGTATACATTTTTATTTTCATGAACAATTCGAAATTCGAATTCAATAAACTTTTTTGTGGCCAGCATTCTAAAAGAAAAGTTTTTACTGTGTTACTTACTACTACTACTACTTACTGTGGTACTTATGACCTGACTAGGTATAGTATGTATGTGTTTAGAAAAAAAAAACTAAATTAATATTATATCTGTTATCTAGTACCCATAACATTTGCTTAGTATGGAGCTAGAGGGCGCTGTGTGAAAAAGATATACTGATTTACCAAGAGTAGTAAAATCAACGTTCTAACAACACCACATGAATAACTTTGTCTTTTGTCTGTTCCAGATTAACTGTGAAACGGTTGGACCGATTTGAATGAAATTTGGTATACAGATATATGAATATTTGCATTATAATAGGTATAGATTATATTTCGTCAACATCATTACCAACGTTTTCATTATAGAGCGAGTTTTATACGAGACTGGAGCCCCAAAATTTTATAAGAAACATTTAATTGATTCTCACCTATAATGACAGCGTTATGTTCCGCATCATCATCATCCTCAGCCCCCTGGTTGCGCCGCTCCCCGCTGTTGATGCACTCTGTGTGCGAGCTCACAAACAACATGGCGGATATCTTCATCTCGTCGTAGCTGAGACAGTTGCTGAGCACGAGAGGCTCGCGCTGGCTCACGGTGCCCACTGCCTCCCACTGCTCTTTCTGGCTGCAAGGGAATATTCTTATTGGAGTTGTATTTAAACACTAGTGGGAGCTATAAAATCTCTCGACACCAGAGCTGGCCACTCTCATTCGATAAGAAGAAAAAGAAGTGGGAGCTCGCGGCTTCGCTCGCATTAAGAAGTAATACTTTGTGGCGACACAAAGCGCCACCATGCGACTACGGCGCGCCCGCCGATATACGGGCCCAATCACAAATATACCTGCTCGAAGAAGAGAGGGGAGCGGGGGGAGAGCGCGCGGTCGCGTGAATATAAACACATCTCCGCACCAGAGGGTCAGTCAGTCTGCCGCCGCTTTCGCACACAACACACGCCGCGTGATCCGCGCCCTCCGCGCGGTCTCCCGCCCGCGCCTCGCTAAGTAGTGCCTCTAACTTCTGTACTATGTAACTTCTGTGCTATCTAACTTTTGTACTATGTACAACAATATATAGGGAGCATATCTCCGATTGTGACGACACCGAATAAACATTCAATGTAATCACCTGCGTATCATTCCCGTCACCCGGGGCTCGTGCTCCCCATATTGGTGACCCGCGAGTACAAAACACGCCAAGCACCCTGTCTGGGGATGCCTCATCAGCCGGTGCCCGCCGACAACACAACCAAACCCACTCGGTTTGGCCATCACGGCGTGGCGGCACCACGGCGTCACACCACGGCTCGCTGTCGCTCCGCCGTCCAGTAGCACGCGCTGCACGTGCTCATCAAACGCAAACACAAACCAACAAGCACGGCGTGACATGGCGACGTGGACAACGGCAGTCTGCAGTCCCTAGGCGGGACCATCATTTTCGGCAACATTCCACGAGGAGGTACCTATTGCAAGCAACCCGGTGAGCAAACTTCAATTACCTACGACAACACGGGTTTAAATATCGCAATAACGCTGCAAACAACGCGCCGCGTCGACGAGTATTGGGCATAGCGCGGCAAACATCAAACGAAACACGCCGCGCCGCGCTCGAAAACACGCAACGTACCTACAAAGCGCGCCGCCGCGCCCAGCAACTAACTACGACAGACATTTGGTGAGCGAACTCTATTATTACTAAAATACTCAGTAAAACTTCGTCAACATAATAGTTACCTACAGTGCATACCTAAAACATTAGAACTCGAAACAACAGTGAAGTGAATTTTCGTAGTCATTATAATATTAGTTCTAATTAGGATGTATCTACGTAACTACAAAATTTCGTTGAACTAAACACGTTCACGGCGGCCGGATATTTTTACCTAGGTACATATTTTAACCCGTTACGTACCGCCCGCCGTCCGATTATTGTTATTTCAACCCATTGCGCACCGACGCCGTCCGATTAGTGTATTATTTTTTTTGTTTAACCCACTCACTACCGGATAACAATTACTTATCATAATATTATTTTATATGTTTAAATTGATAGTTCTTTTCTCTTGTACTTGTTTTGTAATAATGTAAATAAGTATAGATATTAAGTACAACCGTTATTTTTGGTACTGATTATAATTTGTTATTTATTATTCCGGTACTGACAGCGGTTGTTACTTTCGGTTCGTGTCACGTATATACCTATCTATATACTTACTGACTTACCTATTTCCAACCATGTTATAGCTATAAATTTCACATTTGTTTATAGGCACCATACCCAACCACAAAATTTTTTTTTACAAACATTCCTTATTTTTAGGAACTTAAATTTATTCTTGTGTGCTAATATTTTTTTTGTATATAATATGTGTGTTGTCTATTGTATGTTGTGACCTTTTATTGCATTGTGTTTTGACATTACGTATTGTGACCTAATAATGTGTACTTATACTTAGTGTCCACTTACGGTAACCACCGATCGACTTTCGGTCATTGACCTTGGGATTGTACGTACGATTGTACAGTGACCAGTGACAATCGAGTGACATACTTCCAGTCCTATCACTATTTGTTTACACTAGTTCAACTGCTCACTGACTCGTTTTCGGTATTCAACTAAACCTGTTTCGTCTTCAATAATGGCGACACCCGAGGAACAGATCAGGCTTCTGCAGGAACAGCTCCAGGTGCTACAGGCCAGCCAGCACAACAGGACAATGGCAGTTTCGGTTAAACTGCCCGCTTTCTGGGCCGACAAGCCCACCGTATGGTTCGGTCAAGTAGAAGCACAGTTCGAGTTAGCCGGAATAACACAGGACCGTACAAAATACAGTCATACTGTATCAATGCTGGACTCGAGGACTGCCGGCGAAATAGCCGACATCATCGAGCATCCACCGGACACTGACCGATACTCACACTTAAAAACCGAGTTGATAAAACGATTATCCGCCTCAAGCGAGGACCGCGTACGGCGTCTTCTAGGAGAAGAAGACATCGGAGACCGCAAACCATCACAGTTCCTGCGCCATCTACGCTCATTAGCCGGCGCCGATTTCAAGGGTGGAAACATCATTCGACAGCTGTGGTTGCGTCGCTTGCCAAGCAACGTGCAAGCCATCTTAGCGGCACAAGAGGATCTCCCTCTTGAAAAAGCCGCCGATATCGCCGACAAAATAGTGGAGGTAGCGACACCTGCGGTTAACGCCATCGCTACCACCTCAGCACTCTCACCCGAGCTTACGCAACTTACCCTGAGAATAGATCAACTAACTAAATGCGTAGAAATGCTCACAAACGATGCCAGATCTCGTTCACGGTCACTTACAAGTCAAAACGACCGCTCAGGGGCGAGTTCCAGATCACCATCATCATCACGATCATCATCCCTGTGCTGGTACCACCAAACCTACAAGAAAAAAGCGAGGAAATGCACAAGTCCTTGTACCTGGGTCGACAAAAAGCAGGGAAACGACCAAAGCAGTCAGTAGACGCGGCGACTGACTGCTGCAAATCCTGCCGCCGTTTATTTGTCTCAGATAGGACGACTTTGCTGCGTTTCCTAATTGACACTGGTAGCGACCTTTGCTGCTATCCCAAACGTTTAGTCAAAGGTCGCACCAACATACCTACGGGATACAAACTAGCCGCAGCTAACGGTAGCACCATCAACACATATGGCAGCATTTCACTTCGCCTCAACCTAGGTCTACGTCGCGATTTCCAATGGAACTTCACTATCGCCGACGTAGACACACCGATAATAGGCTCAGATTTCCTGAGTTTCTATAACCTGCTGCCCGATCTCCGTCGTAAACGTCTTATTGACGGAAATACAAGTCTGACCACACCGGCTTCAATCGCTCATGTCAACCAAGTTAGCGTAAGAGCCATATCTGTAAATGATTCCTCACCTTACTCCAAACTTCTTCTGGAATTCCCAGATCTGACACGCCCCCCAGGACTTCCAAGACAGGTGAAACACACAACAGTTCACCATATTGTTACTACCGAGGGTCCACCAGTTGCATGCCGTCCACGCCGCCTTGCACCGCAGAAGCTGGAAGCAGCCAAAAAGGAGTTCGACGACATGGTACATTGTGGTACAGCCACACCTTCCAAAAGTCCTTGGGCCTCTCCCCTTCACATGGCGAAAAAGGGTGAGCTGGGATGGCGTCCATGCGGCGATTATCGCGCTCTAAACGCAAGAACCATACCAGACCGTTATCCCGTTAGGCACATAGCTGACTTCTCCAACAACATTACTGGTTGCACCGTATTCAGCACTATCGATCTAGTAAAAGCTTACCAGCAGATTCCTGTCAACGCCAACCATTCGTGTTTAAGGACCTACAAACATGCACACACGTGTTCCTCCGGGATGACTCAGTAAAGCCGTCACTGAAACCACCTTACACGGGGCCCCATCCGGTAACAAAAAGAAATGACAAAACCATATGTATTACCGTGGGAAACAGAGACATCCAAGTAAGTCTCGACCGTGTGAAGCCAGCATTTATCGAAGAAGTAGACGACGACATAACGCTTTCATCACCCGCGCAAGCAACAGCAACACCATCACCAATTCACTCATCTACACCCGCTCAACCTGCACCCCCATCGCCTGCACCAGTCGTCACTCGCACTGGTCGCAGAGTCAGATTCCGGGACATCCTCGACCTGTAGATTTAAATCTAACATCACAATTTCTTTTCGCATTCCACTCAACGTCACTCGATCGTCATGGGGTTACCTTATGGCACCATTGAGTCGTATTGCGATCTTATTTTGTAAATAATTTGCGTTATCATCGATGTTACTCTAGCTATTAAGACAACTTTAATGTACCTAATAATTTGGGGCACTTTTCTCCGTGGGTGGGTGGTGTGGCGACACAAAGCGCCACCATGCGACTACGGCGCGCCCGCCGATATACGGGCCCAATCACAAATATACCTGCTCGAAGAAGAGAGGGGAGCGGGGGGAGAGCGCGCGGTCGCGTGAATATAAACACATCTCCGCACCAGAGGGTCAGTCAGTCTGCCGCCGCTTTCGCACACAACACACGCCGCGTGATCCGCGCCCTCCGCGCGGTCTCCCGCCCGCGCCTCGCTAAGTAGTGCCTCTAACTTCTGTACTATGTAACTTCTGTGCTATCTAACTTTTGTACTATGTACAACAATATATAGGGAGCATATCTCCGATTGTGACGACACCGAATAAACATTCAATGTAATCACCTGCGTATCATTCCCGTCACCCGGGGCTCGTGCTCCCCATAACTTGCATCCCCTATTTCACCCCTTTAAAAGTGGCATATCTAAAAAACTTTTCTTAGCAGATGCCTACGTCTACCTTTGTTCCAAATTTCAGCTAGATTCGTCCAGTGGTTTGGGCTGTGCGTTGATAGATCACTATATCAGTCAGTCAGTCAGTCAGTCAGTCACCTTTGAGTTTTATATATGTATTTAGATTAGATTTCATTTGCAACGTTCGTGTGAATGCGTCTACCTAACACTTCCCCAAATGCCTATCTATCCCAGGCCCTCAAACGATCTCCGAAATTTTATTAAATTTTACTTTTTTCTTAAGGCGCCATACGAAGAGAACAGTCTAAATTTCATGTAGTTCTGATCACTAGAACGTTGACCTGACATGATTCTAAGTGTTAAAACATTTTTTTTAGGTTTATTCAGTTGTTTAACAAGGTGCCCCCTTTATTTGAATTCTAAACTAAATTAATAGAACGTTAAAAAAAATATTAGGAAATAACAACAAAGCAAAACATTTTTCTTCCATAAGTCTGCAAATATAAGTTTAAGAGAAAATATGTTTGATCAAAGATATTCGTATTATGAATTCGAAAGTACCGCCCTTCTTCGTTTTAGATACAACAATACTATTGTAGAGATAAATCGTTTTTTTTAGTAAACGCCTACCAATATTTAGTATTGCAGATACAACGTTTGCTATGTATAAATAATCAGGCACTTCGACAGTCTGTGGTTTATCGTGAGGTGACAACAGTCAGTGGTGTTAATAATATTTAAAATCGATTATTTTGTGTTTAAGAGACTATATAACAGTGACGGATGGGTAGTAAAAGGAATAAATATTACCGAAGTGGTAAAACAAAAAGACAGTATCGCAAAAATGCTGGGAGAATGTGGTAAGTTCCATTGTTAGGTTACTTATTTTGATATGTAAGGTATTTTTTGTTGGGAAGCTGCTAATAATAGCCTGCATTTTACTAATCTACAGTAATAATATTATAAAGAGGATGATTTTTATTTGTTTCGTGTCTTTGTGTCGATTTAAAAATTCTTTTGCCATTGAAATCCTACATTATTTCTGATGAATAAATATGAGCTATTTTAATCCAGAATTAACGCGGGTGAAACCGCGGGGTGCTGCTAGTTTACATTATTTGCCATACTCATCGTAATTTATATATTTCTAGGCAAGTGATAAACTCCAAAAAAGCAAATACGACTGAGTCGGCAAACACTAATGCACAGAGTAGTGCAAGTACAGAGACCGCAAATGATAATTCAGTCAATGTATTGTCCGATAGTACGGGGTAAGTAAACAACAGAAATTTTAATTTTGGGTTAACTCAAAACTACTCGTTTAGTTAGTTTACTACAACACTTCATCTTTCATTATCTTTTTTTATCATTTTTTTAAGTTTATTTATTGATTTTACGCAGATTTGTATATTATGTCTAAATTATCATTCATATATCAATTATGGTCTGACACGCTTATGATATTAAGCATATCAGACCATTTTTTATTCATGTTATTTATAAAGATAACGTCGTATTAAAAAACTAATGAATCACTAAAAATATTTGTTTTACCGGTTATTAAATGAAACTAATTTTATTTATATGGTTTCAGTGAGGTGAGAGATTCTGAAAAATCAGATGTCAATTTGGAGTCAAATATTGACGACCTAAGTTTTTCGGGCACAGATATAATAAATAATGTAGAATTCAATGTAGTGCCAGAAAGTACAAGGTGAGTTGGCATATTAACGATGTACACATGTTCCGATTGACTTACAATGAGGTTGCAATAAACATAAATATGTATATTATGTAAACCTACATTAATTGTAACTGTACAAAACAAAGAACATAGAGACAAATATGCTATATTTCACAAACCGTGTGTATTTTTTAATCATGTGTTGTCCAAGTAGTCGTCAAAAATCGATTTGGTGGTTTCAAATATTTTAATGAAGTTGTATAAAAGTTATTTATATAATTATGCAGCTGATCGTAATTTCAATGGTTCCAACTGCACTTATGATAACTTTGCACACTCTATTATCTACATTGTTACAGTGAAATATGCGAAGAAAAACAAGTTGGTAGACGGATTACTCATGTAACACAATTTTTTGAAAAGCTTCAAGAAATATCTGCTCACGGTCCTCTAAATTGTGGCTTAACACCAGTAAAAATTGTGTCAGAAGTTCGTGTTGGCCTTATTTCCAAACTTAAATTAAAATGCATGATGTGCAATATGACCTTCATTATAGCAACTGATAATCCCAGAGATGAAATGGATATCAACACCAGCGCAGTTGCTGGTTCTATAACCATTGGTTGTGGACATTCGCAATTGAAAGAATTAACTTGTGCTATTGGTCTCGCTCCTATGAGCGATAAATTATATACCACAAAAATGGACCTTGTAAACAAGAAATGGGAAGAAGAACTAAAGAAATCTTTGGGCGAAGCAGCTAAAGAAGAGCATGATATGGCAGTCAAAGAAGGGAGGGTCAACTCTGACGGAATTCCGGTTATTGACGTTATTGCAGATGGATGTTATGGCAAAAGATCCTACAAAAAAAACTATTCTTCGCTGTCCGGAGCCGCTGCCATTATTGGGAGAAGAACAAATAAAATATTATTTTTAGGAATCAAAAATAAATATTGCCATTTTTGTGCGGTGTCACAAAGTAAAGGAGTAGAGACGAAAGATCATGTTTGTTACAAAAATTATACAGGTATGTTAAGAAATAAAATAAAAAAGCTTTTAGTTCCTTAACATCCTTAACAGACCATATGACAACTTCACGGTTGAGAAAGTGGAATGCCGAAACCATCTGCTCAGAAATTTTTGTAACAAATTAGTGGCTATCACCACAGACACAAAATTTCCAATAAAATTTAGAAATTATATTACGAAAAAAAGGATTTTGTCTATGAGAAAAGTGGTTGTTCAAGCAATAAAAACCAACAAAGAAACTGGAAACGTATCAAGTCTCCATCAAGACATCACAAATGCTGCCGAACATGCGTTTGGTCGACACAGCAAATGCAAAAACTATTATTGTTTAAAAAATGAAGACGACAAAAATATTGATGTAGACTTGTTTTCCAACAGCATTTGGCTTCGAATAAAATTAATAATTGGTCAACTGGCAGCCCATTCTCGAAGCCTTATCAAGGACGTAGACAGTAATTCTGTGGAGAGATATCATAGTATCGTAGCCAAATTTGTTGGTGGCAAAAGAATAAACTTCAGCCAAAAATATCAATATAAGCTGCGTTGCAATTCTGCCGCAATTTCGTTCAACACCCGAAAACCGTTATCAGTTCTTCATAAATCAATCGTAGGTCGAAGTCCACGAAATAATATAAGCAAATATGAAGAATGGAAAGCCAAAAAATTAAAGTCTGCCAAAAGGCACATAAAGAAAAAGATAAATTTTGAAAAATATGATTCCAGAAATTATGGAGAAGACTGTAGTAGACCAGATATAGATGAAGACATGATGTTAAAGTCAAAAGAAGCGTTTTTGCAAAATTTGCAAAAGAGTCTCGAAGAAAGAGAAAGAATAGCTCGGGAAACTGTTCTACAAAGTGGATCTAGCGAGTGGCTGGAATTACGTCGTAATATATTAACTGCGTCTAATTTTGGGCGCGTTATAAAAAGACGATTAGACACAAGATGTCAAAATATTGTTAAGGATATTTTGTACAAAAGGTCCATCGAACATGTTCCATCAATTAAACACGGAAAAGATAGTGAAAGGTTGGCACTGGAGCAATTATCGGCACAAGAAGATGTTAAAATATTACCATGTGGATTGTACATTGATCCAGATGTTCCATATTTTGGAGCATCACCGGATGGAATAACCGACGAAGGAATTTTAGTGGAAATAAAATGCCCTAAAACTTCGTTTAATTTCGGTTTAGAGGCAGCGGTCGATAATAAAAAGATAAAATTTTATAAAAAAGATTGCGATGGAAATCTTAAAATAAACCAAGAACATCAATGGTACTATCAAGTGCTACATGTCACAAGAAAAAAGAGATGCCTTTTTGCAATTTGGTCAGGCGAAAATTTTCCAGTTAAAACGGAAATCATTGAAAGAGATGACCTGTTTTGGTCCAAAAAAATGGAAAAAAAACTAAAAGATTTTTATTTAGATTGCTTACTTCCGGAGCTAATAGATCCTAGGTTCCCAAGAAAAATGCCTATTAGGGACCCAAAATATATAACAGACGCAATCAAGGCGAAAAATGAAAAACAGGAAAAAAAGCGAAAAGCAGAGCCAATTGTTTTAGAAGCTAAGAAAACAAAATTATAAAAATGTACGACGTAATAACTTGTTCATTTAATAAATTGCCCACGTGATGTAGTTTTTTTATTTATTTATCATTCAGTTATTTGTGGCTATGAATTAACATTGTAACAAGTAAGAATTCAAATCGTTTTTTTTTCAATTACATCCATAATAATATAAATTCGCATAATTTTTACCTCTCATTTATTTAAAATAAATTTAAAAATAATTTTACAAAGTATGTTTTTTTGTGATTATGTGGAAATTTTCATAGGAATTTACATTATTTTCTTTTTTCCTATTCCTTTGCAAAACTTATAATAATCTATACTAATAATATAAAGAAAATGTTTTTAACGAATTCATGTCTATTCCAACAAATAAACATACTTTAGAAGTAAATGGTGTGCTCTCTGTTTTTCACTACTCTGCAATCGAGCTAGCGCCACAGATTAGTTAAAGGTTACTACGACTAGCGCACTCGTACGAGCTAACGCACGATATTTTCGATAGATGGCGCGTGTGTCGCCGCGAAACGCTCAAACGTCATTCGCTTCGTATCCCCCCTTAAGTAGGTATTTGTAGTCAAAATCAAAAGCTTCAAACTTGTAAGATAAATAACAAAATGTTAATTTTGAATGGGACACAAGAGAAACATGCAATATAGGACTTTTACAACGGTATGCACAAAACGAATGAATGTATATTATTTTTTTATTCATATTGTTACGGAAGTGGATTCAAGGATAGGAAAGAAACACCGTTTTAATTTTACCCAACTACGCTCGACATTTTTTAACTCTCCACTCTCCATTCCCGCCAAAATTATACCTACATCTCAAAAAAACTAACCAACCTATTTACAAAAACAAAACAAAAGAGTTCCTACACCTACGTGCACCAAAAGAGTTCCTACACATGCAAAGAGGTTCTACTTCACAATATTGCTCATACATGGGGCCTCAGTACTCACCCCCTCTCCCCGCTGAGCAGCAGGTACAAGTCGTGTGGACCCACGAACGATACGGCGCGCTTGGTGAGCAGTCTGTCAATCAGCTCAGGAACTGTCATGTCCTTGTAGAACGCCTTCTCTATGCTGCTGCCGAATTCTCTGCAAATAAGAAAAAATAATTAAGCTTGAAAGTCATGCAGAAGTACCTTCTCTATTGCAGCCAAATTTCTGGAAATTAAAATAAATTGATTTCTTATATTAAATATGTTCTTGGTTTTGTACGATATGAAAAGCGTGCATCGTTTTTTAAAAAAAAAAACTCACTAAATATTCAATATTTTTATTTGAAGTGAATTTGAGCTGTTTAAATTTGGCCAAGGAGAATCGTTATAGTTGAAATTTTCATATAGATATATAGATAGGCATGTATGTATATTTAGTAGACTTCATACATTTTTTTATGCGGTACCCTTCACGATAAAATCTGACTCGAATTTACGCAGTTACTTCAGATAGTCCAATAGGCTAGTCAGATTTATAGTTCAGTAAACTAAATCAAGTTTGCACTTGACCAAACTATGCTTTATGGCATGGCCTAAGAGGATTGTGCTTACCCAATAAGAACCGGTTGACTCTCAGTTTAAAGATTGCTGGATTATAGTGTTTAAACCTTACCTCTTATAAATAAGGAAGTGCGTCATAAGCAGCAACACTCGCTCGTGTACGAGTGGGTAGGTGGAGTCTATGTTGCGCTGCAGCCTCTCCGCCGGCCGGCGCGCGCGCAGCCTCTCTAGACTGAGGGGAATTAAACAAGTAATGGTTATGAATAGCTTTTTTTAACTGGGTACATAAACAGAATATGAGAGTGGCCAAGTCAGAGTTTTCAAACCACCCTAAGGGCCTCTAACATGGCTTAACCGATGCTGGACTGTACTATGATTGTCTACATAAGAAAATTACTCGTTGATTAAACATAAACAAAAACATATCTTTATTTTGCATCATATACAGTGTTTTTACTTCATGGTAACCCTGCCCTCTGCACTGTGTCGCGGAGGATGATTATATGATTGGTTGTATGTGATTGTTTAGCCTGTCACCTGTGTTGTTTAATGCTGTCATTACATTTCGTCAAGTCTATCTACGCAACTGAATACAATTAAAGATGACATAAATGCTTTATTTGACAATAAAGTCTTGACCTTCTCTATAGCTTAGATATCTTGTGTAGGATGGTATCACCATCACAGAAATGAAGTGATTTTATCAAATCAGTCATTGTGGTGAAGGATGATACTCATATAGTCAGAAAATAACAAATGACAAACAATATCTCACTTTTGCTTTAACTTATGAAAACTGTATAAGTACTTTTGACTTTTTTTTTACATGAGATAGGTTTACACTCGACTACAACTTGCCTGATGTTAAGCAATGTTATAGACTTTAATAGACCATTCTACTTTACACTTAATTTCTGTTTCTCACCGGACACTCTCAACAGGGAATGGTATAGGGAAGGCCTTGCTCCTGTTGATGACATCCTCCAGGCTGCCACCTGGCTCCAACGGCTGTATGTTGGTGCACTGTCTGAGGAGCTCGTCTGTCTCCTTACTGGTGCTCGGGAGACACCAGTCTGGTTTGCACCTGGGAATGAAGCTTAACTTCAAATTCTGATTTGTAAATCTCTTGTGTCGTTTTAGATAATATTTGTTTCGTATTTGATTAGTTTACTTTGTGGTATATAATAAGGTAAGGTCATATAAGAGTGGTCAATTGTGATCAAGTGTTTTCAAACCACCCTAAGGGCCTCAGATGTGGCTTAACAAAGTGTATGGAAAACAGTTTGAATCTACAGATTAACATATTTTCCCAGTCATGGAAGCACTCAAATGGAATACCACTCTTGGTCACCCATCCAATGACAGACCTCACTGGAAACTACTGAATATTAAGTTAACAGATAAAGAACTTTATTGATACTGCAAAGTATCAGTTTTTACATGGTTTGACTGTCTCCTGCCTGATGTTAGGCACATCTATAGTCTAAGATGTAGCATGCTTTCCTAAACTACTCTCACACTATTTTAAGTGAATCCACAGAAGAATAATTAATGCAAGTACTTAGAGGTGATAATACATTTATAAAAAATCTGAAGACTTTGAGCACAATAAGTCAAGCTCAAAACAAGTCATCTTGAGAGAAATCAAATTTATCATGCAAAGAGAATTCAGATTGTACAAAGTACATGTAATTTCATCAACTTAAATCAGCTGATAAATTTTGATGAAATACAAATAGGTTCACTACTATGAAGTCACCAACAACACCAATAATAACCAGACCAAAATGAAACAATCCAAATTTCACAGGAATCAATCCATCTGATTGACATGGTGATACTTACAGACATATAAACATACCAAATGTACACCAGCATTCTATCTAATCATAATTTGGTTTTGTCAGTGGTTAAGGACTATTGATATTATTAAAGAGAGTTTACGAGTTTTGTTTAATAATAAAAAAAACTTACTTACCAAGCAAAGTTTTGAAAGTGACGGAGTTTTTCCATTGTAGAAAATTTTACCTGAAACAAATTAAAATTGAGCTGTGTGAGATGTCAGATATTTTTAAAGCAATGTTTAGCACCTTAACAGATAAGTAAGTATATGAAGTTTTCTTACCATAGAAACAATCATGACACATATTATCAATTTAAAATTATACATTTTTCTTCAAATTTTTAGTCTCTTTAGAGAGATAGTCTCTATAAACCAATCAGTAGGTACCTCAGAATATCTTAATAAACTATTACTATAACAGAATACTACTAGTTAGCACACTTGATTGTGCTGGAACCCTATGCTTTTGGAAGGAAAAATCCAAGAAAAATTATATTTACAAGAGCAAAGATGATGTAATACTGAATTTATGTACCTGTCTAGGTATCTATATGCAAAATTTGATATGATGGTGGATCAAACAATATATGGCTTGGTAATAAGTTGATATATGCATGAAAACAGGCTAAGCTATATTAGATAAACAATGATTTTATGATTCACTGTTTCACAAGCACATTAAAACTTATTCACATCATTGTTTTATGTGGAAAATCCCACAAAGTGGAGTACAGTTAGGTTATTTTGAATCGCTAAATTTGAATTTTAGAATTTACAGCTAATATGAAACATTATTTGAATACTCTGTTTTGTTAATATTAATGTGATATTATGTACTGGTAATTATTAATAAATGAATGTTCATGGATACAAACTACGATAAACTACGTAAGAAACTACTATTAAAATATATTATACGTGCAGGAAGAAACGTGTTATACATAACGCGACTAAACCCAAGCAAAAGAAAATAAACATAAACTTGTTTTTGCAAGGATAAAATTACTCACTGTTGTGTGATTCGCTCGCAAAGAGGTTCGCTTGAAGAAACCAGGAAAACCGAAACGTAAAATTAAATGGCGCATAAGTATTTGCAGTTTTCACACTTCTTGATTGCAGTATTAATGTGTATTTTATAATATTATCCCGTCTTTCGATTTTCTAAAGTTTTGTTTCTCAGTTTCAGTGCAATCCTGAAAAACCTGAAAATTTTCAGATTTTATTTTATGTATAATGACATTGATTAACAGAACTAATGATCCATTTGACAATTGACATATTGAAGAAAGATTTTTTTAAATTACAGCTCGTTTTTTTACCATAATATTTTGCGGCTTTTAAAGTCTTTTATTATTTGGTTTGTCATACTCTATTAACTTTATATTTTAATTAATTTGGCGCAAGTCAAAAAACTTAAACTCTTCTGAAACGGTATGTTAGCTAAGTAAAAATAATGTCTTTTTAACATGAGAACACAATACAAAGTCAAAGAATGAAATTAAAAAAATTGCTGTCAACAATATGGATCTATCAATGCCATTGATTTGTTGTCAATATTATGTGTCTTGTGAAAAAAAGCGCGGGAAACTTTCAACAAGGCGGGCGCGTATTTTTCTGGGAAAATATTATTTATCATTATTTGTATAAAAAGTGATCAGATCAGCTAAGTATTATTACTTTGTGTTTAAAATTAGTGTAATATTAGTTTTTAAGTGTATATAAGTAATCTAGGTAAGTTCTTTTTACATTTCTTTTCATGGAGGAGCCTCCCGACCCGGGGGACCCTGTTCCTCCGGCAGCTTGTTTTGTAACAATTAAAACAAATAATTGCGAGATGGATACGGAAATTCCAGTAGTAAAAAATAAAAAGAAAAGGAAAATTAATGAAATCTCTGATGGTAGTAGTGATTCGATAAAGGCTCCGGCTTCATCACCCAAGCCAGCTCCTGCCCCTGTTGTAAGAAGTTTATACGTTAGCACGGACAACGGCCCCTATACAGTACATGTAATAAGAGAAAACAATAATCAGAATGATGGCACAACTCTACACCCAATAACATTTGGCAGGTTCCTCCATAAACACAAAATTACCAATGTTGTTAATGGAAGTTTAAAACGTATCGGTCGAAATAAAATAACTCTTTCTTTTTTGACTTTCAAAGATGCCAACATTTTTATAACGAATCAATTCCTGGCCACCGAAAAATTAAAGGCATTCATCCCGACATTTACAATTACCCGCATGGGCTTAGTGCGAGGAATCCCATCTGAGTGGAGCGAAGAAGAGGTGCTTGAAAGCATAAACGTTTCAATTGGATGTGGGAAAATTTTAAAAGTCAGACGCTTGAATTATAAGGTTGTTATTAATGGTGCACCAGTATGGAAGCCATCGCAGTCAGTTGTCCTGACTTTCGACGGAAAGTTTCTTCCAAATCATGTCTATGTCTGCTATAACTCAGTTCAAGTTGAGCTCTACACTTTTCCAACAATAATGTGTTATAACTGTTGCCACTTTGGACATACCAAAAACCAGTGTAGGTCGAAACCCCGCTGTTATAAGTGTGGTCAGGATCACTCTGGCGATTCATGCAAAACAGAAGAAGATTCTGCTACCTGTTGTCATTGCTCTGGATCTCATTTTGCATCGAACAAAGTCTGCCCGGAATTTGTTAGACAGAAAAAAATTAAGCTTTCTATGGCCGAACAATGCATTTCATATGCAGAAGCGGCGAAACTTCATGCGCCCATAGGCAAGTCCTATTCTGAAGTACTGTCTTCAAGTCCTCCTATATCGAAAATTGAAAGACCAATCATGTTTACAACTCCTGGCCCACGACCGTCTGCAGCTGGCCCCTCGCGTGGTGGGTTTGTTGTTCGCACGTCCAAGTCGGGTTCACCTGTAAGAACGAATACACAAGCTAAGGGCTACGATCGCCGAGCACATCGCGAATTAGTTAAAGATTATGATATGCTGTCTGGTATTGGTAATGGTTGCGGCCTTAATAAAGCGAATAGTAATGATCAACTTAGTATTGAAACCCTCAAACAGATAATGTCAACCCTGATAGACTCTTTAAGGAAAAATAATATCATGTTACCGAACAACGTTGCCCCTCTAATTGAACAACTCAAAAACAATATGAACGTCGACAATAAAACATTTCGATACAGTCCCGCTGGGCAATCTACTCACGATTGTTCAGTGGAACTGCCGAAGTGCAGAACATAAAAAAACTGAATTGTTGTATATAATTTCAAAAATCAATCCTTCTATTATTGCTCTGTCAGAGTCATGGTTAAAACCTGGCTCTATATTAAAAATTAAAAACTATTTTTGTCTCAATGACAATAGAATCGACAACCATGGCGGTGTCGTACTACTCATTCATTCCACACTTTTGTTTACTGCTTTGTCTTTTCCCCCTCATGGCGATGGTTTTTCCATTGTTGGTGCTAAGATTTTAAATATAAGTTTTGTATCTATCTACATCCCTCATCCTTCTACTTCTATAATAAATGAAATTCATGAAATTCTTCAGCATATTCCGAAACCATTCTTAGTTTTAGGTGATTTCAATTGTCACCATCAAGCGTGGGGCAGTTCGATCTCTAATGCATATGGCAACCAACTTATAAATATTTTTGATGACCTAAATTTATATGTCCTAAACGATGGAACTCCTACTCGTAGGACTAAACCAGGAGAAAATTTGAGTGCCGTAGATTTATCCATATCCACACCAGATGTCGCTCTGGATTTTACATGGTGCATTCGTCCTTACACTCATGGCAGCGACCACTATCCCATAGTCATTAGTTTAGCCAATAAAAATGTTCCACCACCTCCTCACCCATTTTCACCTCGTATGAAATACAGACTTGCCGATGCTGATTGGCATTCTTATAAATCAAAGCTAGAGAATATTATACCAACTCTTAAACAACCCAATACATTCACTGAAGAAATTTGTATCGAAAGCTTGTTAAATGCAATGTCAAACATTGCTGAAGAGCTATTCCCTAAAAAGAATAGCGCACTAAATAGAAGACCTTCTCCGGCTTGGTGGGATAAAGAATGTTCAGAAGCTGTCAAAAAAAGAAAGTTGGCAGAAAAAGAGTATAATTTAAACATGACATCAGAAAATTACGACATTTTAGTCAGTACAATAGAAGAAACTAAAGAAATTCTTGTAGAAAAGCGTAAGACTGGATGGAAAAGATATTGTACCTCAATATCTCCCCAGACTCCATCATCGATAGTTTGGCAAAATATCAGGAAATTCAAATCAACTTTGTCAAATCCAACATTTTCTCTTCCACAACAATTATCTTCTCAATATCTTGATCATTTAGCACCTTCATACGCTCCCCAGAAGGAATTAGTTACTGACTTAAATAGTAATACTCTTACAAGTCTTACCGGACTAAACTCACCTTTCACTTTCCAAGAGCTGAAAAGCGTTTTAATGAACACCAAAGACTCTGCTCCAGGCGAGGATGGTCTTCCTTACTCTTTTTATAAACACTTTGGAGATTCAGCTTTGTTCTATTTGTTAGACGTGATAAACACCATCATGATATCAGGCCATATTCCAAAATCGTGGAAAGCTCAAATAGTGTTACCCATTTTAAAACCAAACAAACAGCCTTCCGATGTATCCTCATATCGACCTATTGCATTGTCTAATGTTGTAGTCAAAATTGCTGAACATCTGGTTAAAAATAGGCTTGAATGGTACGTTGAATCAAATAATCTTTTGGCAAAATCACAGTACGGTTTTAGGAGAGGAAAGAGTTGCATGGATAGCATCAGTATATTTGTGACTGATATTCGTGTTTCTCTCACACTCAACAAACCCACGGTTGGTATATTTTTGGATATTAAATCAGCATACGACAATGTTCTCCTTACAGTTCTGAAAACTAAACTAGAAAAATTGAAAGTGCCACTGATACTTTCCAATTTTATCATCAACCTTCTTAGTGGCAGAACAATCCGACTCGACTCATCAGACGAATGCAGAACTCTTTGGAAAGGCCTTCCACAAGGGTCTGTATTAAGCCCTCTGCTTTATAGCATATACACATATGATTTAGAATTTTGTTTACTAGATTCAGTTAAAGTTCTTCAATATGCAGACGATCTACTGTTCTATTGCTCTGACAATTCAATTGAATATATGTGTACCCAACTTTCTCTATCTTTAATTAGTCTTAAATCATGGCTAGATAGGCATGGTTTAGAGTTATCTGTACGAAAGAGCATTACCGTTCTTTTTTCTAGATTACGTAATCCCCCGTTTTTAAACATCAAATATGATGGCAAGTTAATTCCCCAAAAAGAGGAAGCTAAATTCCTAGGTCTAGTTCTAGACTCCAAACTCTCTGGCATTCCTCATTCTGAACTAGTTTCATATAAGTGTGAACAGCGTCTTAACATGCTAAGATGTCTAGCAGGAGTACGGTGGGGTGCCCATCCGTTTTCCCTTAAATTGGCATATAATGCTCTTATCAGAAGCGTTCTTGATTATGGAAGTTTCCTCCTGGAACCTTGTAGAGTTTCAGTTATCAATAAATTTAATTCTATTCAAAATAAATCTCTCAGGATAATAGCTGGTGCTATGAAATCAAGCCCTATTAATGCTCTTCAAGTTGAGTGCGCAGAACCCCCTTTGAATATCCGACGCCAATTCTTGGCGGATCGATTCTTTTGCCGAGCCTTTCAATTTTGCAATCATCCACTAATTCATAAATTATCCCAGTTGATTTATCTTTGTTCTACTTCACCTTATTGGGTACATAAAACAGTGCCATGTCTTGTCAATAGTGCTAATAGGTTTACATCATTATCAGCTCCTACTTATCGCTCTACGAAACTCCCACTGTTTGACAATGTCCCCTACGAAGCATTGATTTTAAGCCCGGAAATACATGTAGATCTAGATATAGAAAAAGGTGACATTAACTCTAATAATAATTTTAATTCTATTATACATGATAACTGGGATGGTTGGCATCATATTTATTGTGACGCATCGAAACATGGTGCTAATAACACGGTAGGAGTTGGATTGTTTCACCGGGAATTCAACATTATCCAAAAAATCAAACTACCACAAGAAACGTCTGTTTTTACTGGTGAATGCTTCGCTATATATAAAGCATTAGAATATATTTTGCTGGCAAAATTACCAAAAACATTGATTATTTCAGATTCCAAAAGCGCCTTGCAATCATTAGAAAGATTTCCTTTCAAATCAAAAGCAACTATGCCTGTAATTGTGAATATCAGAGATATTTTGTACAAATGTCATCAAAAGAGTTATTCTGTTACGTTCCTGTGGGTACCGAGCCACAGTGGTATAAAAGGAAATGAGAGAGCTGATCAAATTGCTAATGACGCTACAGGGTGTGGAGATATGTATCCATACATCAATTATTGCCATGATATAGCAACTTTACCTAAATTATATCTCCAGAATGCCTGGAGAGATATATGGGAGAAGTCTGCAATATTAACTGGAAAACATTATTATTCTATACAAAGTCACTTGCAAATTAAACCATGGTTTTCTAAAATGTTATTAGGAAAAAGGGCCACTTCATCCTTAATAAGATTACGTGTTGGACATGTTTGTAGTCCTGCACACCTTCATAAATTTAGAATCGTAGACAATCCTTCATGCTCGTGTGGTGAACCGGTTGCTGATGTCAATCATCTACTACTCGAATGCCCTCTAACTCATGTAACCAATTTTTACGAAAGCTTAATAGAACTGGAGATTCCATTTCCAATAAATGTATCCTCCCTTTTAACATACAAAACAAAAGCAGTAGGTATATGGCGCACTGTCAAAGTTAATCATAGATAACGACCTCAAATTGTAAATTTGTAATTCCTTCCTTTTAATGTAAATATAGTAGTTACGTGTTAAGTTAATTTGTTAGGTTGTATATATGTAAAGCTTTCTGATCACTTAATACTACTTATAGTTAATTTCGCGTGCTTTTTTGGGGGTTATGAAGTTTCCCCGTTTTTACTTGAGAACTGGCACAATACAAAGTTATGGCCAATTAAAAAAAAAAAAAAAAAAAATGTGTCTTGTCTTCATTTGTTGAAAATAAAATTGGTGAATTATTTATAATTATAATACATTACTTCAACAATAACAAAATAGTTATAGTTATGGTTTCGTACAGTTACAATCATCCACCAATAGATCATTAAAATGATCTAAAACTACACAAAAAAAGAAGAAAGTACCCATTAGAATAGAAGAATCGATGTCATGACAACTTTTGCAATTGCAAACAAAAAATTCAGCCAGTTTCGTAGTCCGTTCTCTGTGCTTCTTTAGTTTACGAACAACTTTGGCTGAACGGAAAGTATACCTATCTTGAATATTTGTTGAGTAACAATATTTTACGGCAATGGAAGAACCCTCGACTAGCTCATCGAAGTGCTTCAAGCGTGAAGATCAGAGTGATATGTTTCAGGATGAGAATAGCAATAGTTCTGAAGAAGCCCCTGTGTATGATGCCTCATTATTAAGTGTTAAATTAGAGGTAGAATCTGACTATGAACCTGAACAGGACCCATTAGCTGAGGATAATGAAGAACAACCCAATACAGAACCAGCACTAAATAATAAAGCTCTCCCATCGTCCTCCATCAAAAAGACTAGTACAAGAAGAAAACCTGCAAAAACTGGGGAAAAGAAATTTAAATGCCACATGTGTGACTATTGTTCAAGAAAGCCAGATACATTACGGAGGCATGTCCGGACTCATACGGGTGAAAAGCCGTATGCATGTAAGTTGTGTGACTTCCGAACCAATCAAGCAGGACATCTGAAGCAGCACTCTCGCTGGCATGCGGGAGAGAAACCTTACGCCTGTGAATTCTGTGACTACAAATCAGTGAGGTCAGGCAACCTGAAACAGCATCGTAAAACTCACACTGGAGAAAAACCTTACCAGTGTAAACTCTGTGATTATAAAGCTATACAAATTGGACATTTAAAGTTACACATGAAATCACATTCGGGTGAAAAAATCTACACTTGCATGCGGTGTGAATACAAAACAGAACACTATGTTAAATATAGAGAACATTTCAAACAGCATTACGGTGAAAAGAGTTTGAAATGTGAGATGTGTGATTATCGTACAGACAGTTCAAGTAGATTGAAGCTTCATACAATGAGACACACTGGAGAAAAACCTCACCAGTGTAATCTATGTGAGTATAGAGCTATACAGGTAGGAGACTTAAGGCGCCATTTCAGACAGCACACGGGAGAGAAACCTTACCAATGTTACCAGTGTGATTACAAATGTGTCCAGCAAGGACACTTGAAAGCACACCTTAGAACTCACAACGAGATAGATTTTGAATGTACTTTGACTATTAAAGATGAGCCTGTTATCACATGATTATATCATCTCATAATTTGAATGAACAAGTGATTAGCCTTCAAAACTATCAATGGGAAATAAAAACAAGAGATAGATTTGGTAGCTCAATGCATTCAAACAAACTGTTGTACTTAGTTATAGGAAGACTTCATTACTTAAAGAGTAATTTGATTGTTGAGTTATTTGTATATTTCATAGAATATATTTTTATAACTACAAACCATCACACTTATTGCTCTTTCAGAGGAAATTATTTTCCTTGGATTATTATATTTTGCTTTTATTAGTAGGTATTTGGGTCAATATAATACAACAGTTTGAATGAAATTAAACATGGGATGCTGTATGTTATAAGATGGATAGTTTTAAATCAACTTTATCAATTATTAATTAACTATGATTACAGAAAAATTTACACCTTGTTATAATTAAGTGCTTTTTATTCACTACATAAGTATTTTATTTTTAATGAGAAATTTATTTTAATATTAACTGTTACAGTTATCAGCCATTTTTTGTAGTTATTGATTTAGGCATCATAATATTATATTTTTGTGTAGCTAGGCATAGTTTTAATACAATTCTGCAAATTAAATTTTGATTGATATCTTTCATTATTATTTTCTCCTAAAAGTTATGACCCTATCATAGAAGCATTATGAGTAAACAACCACCAAAGTTTTGACGACTTTCCTTCAACAAAACGAGCTTCTAAACAAGTTATGTAGGTAGTATATCTTTTTTATTTGTATCTACTCAGCCAGAATAGAAAAAGTGTATATTTTATGTAAGTTACCTACCTGGGTCCGTTTATTGTTAAAACC
Source organism: Macaria notata (assembly GCA_927399415.1). Taxonomy (NCBI): domain Eukaryota; kingdom Metazoa; phylum Arthropoda; class Insecta; order Lepidoptera; family Geometridae; genus Macaria; species Macaria notata. Next base: position 1,893,600 of record OV656742.1, read on the forward strand.
AATTCAGAATTATTTTACTTGAAATAAAGTGAAATTGTTAATTGAATATGTACCTACTCTAGTGAGATTTTAACTCAATTATACAGATATAAGATAACTAAAATTTGCTGACTTTTAAAGCGTAAATTAAAAAAAAACTTAGCTGTCACTGTCAAGCTAATCAAAACTAAATGTCAGTGTCATTTTTGCATGTGTCGTCAAAGGTTTGCGCGCGCTTCTTGTGTTGTGTTATTGTAGTAACCGGTAGTAAAGTAATACATTCTATAAGTTTTACTAAAAATAACGAATATTTTATGATAAGCCATGGGAGATTTGCAAAAATTACGCGCAGAAGTTAACAATGCGTTTAAGCTTAGTGGTTTTACAATACGCAGAGAAGCGAGCACTTTTGTGGCGGAGCAAATATCATCGCTATCTTACGAGCAACGACAGGCTACAATAGACAAGCTCACAGCTCATATACTGCACCAATGTCTCTCTCAGCCGGTCCTGGAGAAGCAGCACTTAGAGACAGCCTATAAAGAAATCTCTACACATGGGCTTGAAGAGTCTGAAACTGTCTTCAATGTCATCGACGCTTTCACGGTTCCTAAACTTTGCTACGATAGCGAAAGAAAGAGATTCGTCAAGGACGTGAGTACCAATAACACTTTATACCCGGATCCAAAATGGAAAGCACAGTTTTTAATAGACAGGTACTCTGTTATTTGGCAGAGGACGGAAAGAAACAAGCTTTTCGCCCAAGAAGCTCTACCACTGTCTGAAGGCGATACGAGATTTAAACTTCGTACTGTAGAAGTGCTATTAGGTTCATCAAATAGAATAGATGAGGTAATAGCTCTAGGTTTACTCACACAGCTGACTGAAGGCAAGTACTACTTAGAAGACCCCACTGGTAGTGTCTTGCTGGACATCTCTGAAGCAAGGTTTCATTCTGGTTTATTCACAGAAAACAGTTTTGTTTTAGTGGAAGGCTACTATGATGACAAAACATTACATGTATCTGGACTAGTGTTACCCCCGGCAGAGAATAGAGCCACTTCAACACCATACTTTGGTAATTTGAACACATTCGGAGGAAAATCTAAAACATTGCTGAAAAACTCAAAAAGCCTACTGAAAGTTGAGAAGGAAGACAAAGATGGGACTATAATATTTCTGTCTGATTGCTGGTTTGATAATTTGAAAGTGATATCAAAGCTCAAAACTTTATTCACAGGCTACAATGACTATCCACCTATTGCTATAGTGTTTATTGGAGAGTTTCTTTCAAATCCCTATGGCCAAGAACATAGCTCTCAGCTCAGAATAGCCTTGACAAACTTGGGAGAAATAATAAACCAGTTCAAGACTTTGAAAGAGAATACAAAGTTTATTTTTGTGCCTGGGAGAGGAGACCCCGCGGCTGCAAACATACTACCTCATCCAGCGTTACCCAAATCAGTCACAAACGATATAACAAACAAGTTGGGTGACTCAGTCATTTTTACCACCAACCCATGTAGAATACAGTATTGCACTCAAGAGATTGTGGTCCTACGGCAGGATTTGGTGATGAAAATGTGTAGGAATTCCATACATTTTCCCGAGAAAGGAGACATTCCTGATCACCTCATGAAGACCTTGTTGAGTCAGTGTACTCTGTCACCGCTAGCTCTAGGAGTACAGCCTGTGTACTGGAAGCATTCAGATGCCCTCAGCTTGTATCCAGTACCAGATTTAATAGTGGTTGCAGACCATTTTCAACCTTATGCCAGAAGTTATTTAGACTGCCAAATGATCAACCCAGGATCTTTTCCGAGGACTGAGTTTTCTTTTAAAGTGTATGTTCCTGAGACAAGGACAGTTGAAAACTCACAAATACCTAAAGAAGACTATTGAATTAACTAAGATTAATATAATGGAAGAAACTTTGTTAAAATATATTAAATTGTTTTACTTCTCCATCTGAAAACACTGTGATGCTAATTGTATTTTTATCTAAGTGGTTTTAAATAATAAACAATTTTTCAGAAAGATATGATTTTATTTTCATAAATAGCTATATTTACATCAGATCTTATTTAGGTACATTAATGATCTTAGAACTATTGATTTCTTAAAATTAATTTCAACAAGTCAAAATAAATCTATTGTGATTAGTTAGAAAGTAAACTTAAGCATATAAACAATAATTTCATTAAATTTTGATCAGTGTCAGAATTTAATGACTTAAACAAGTAAACAGTAAAACAATAAACAGATAAAAGAATGATTTCTGCAGGAAGATGATTAAAGTGGAAATAAAAATTACATAGAAAGTCCCTGGTACAAGGTTCAGGTAAATGTAGCTCATTAGCATAACTTTAAATAAAGCCAATCATAAAAATCTCCACATTATTAATTTTAAATTTGGACGGATTCACTTTAATTACTAATTTATTATACATCCAGCTAGATTCTACACAATGCCATTGTCATTTACTGTAGGATAACCAAGCTTTCGGACTAGAAAACTTATGTACCTACCTACTTTTTTCTCCAAACAATAGAACATTTTATCATCTATGTACATATTTCCAAAATTTTATATTCTAGGTAGGTATTACTTTTATGTGTGATTGTATGTATTTGTGCAAATGAACTTTTAATCTTACATTTTATAACGTAAACAAAGAAGAGCCTGGGGCTTGACATACATATATGCGGGAAGGCATACAATTTATATTCATTTCGTCCGAGCCCTGTGATATTTGTGAAACTACCGTCATTTCCCCCAACTCTTCAAACCCCCATAATACTGTTGTAGGCCTGTCCAATGGGTGCGAGCGCCACCAGGCAGATCATAGCTATTGTGAAGAGAAGAATAATAGGCCCGTACACACCCAGCAGCAACTTTCTGAAGCCCGAGAACTGCGAAACAAAAATTATATACCTAGGTCAATAAGTTGAAATAATGGGAATATCACCATCATCGTAACTACATTGAAATATCAAGTATGTAGGTACGAAAATCTTTGGCCTATTATTAGTGTATGGTGGTTTTTAATCGATTAATCCTCTTTCATTTATTAAGAATAATATTAGTTGGTGGACAGGCTAGGTACATTTCATTAGACTATCATATTATTAATATTAATGAAATGATTTCCTTGGTGCTACTGCTACAGTTTTATCTATCTATCTGTAAACTGCACTACTTAGGGTTGTGTCCCCGACTCAGAATTGATTCATTTGAGAAGTTATCTTGGGCAAATACATGAGTAATCATGCATTAACCTGAATCCTCGATTTTATATCAATTTGACTATGCCTAGTCAAATTGATACAGTCTGAGTCGGTCAGTCAAGTCGATAGAACAGTTTATGAGTATAAGTATGATATATATATCGCTACCGGTGCGTCGGTGCTCCTGTCGACCTGCGTGGCCTGGCGCGGGTGTCCCATCATGTCCTTCATGGGGAACGAGTTGACCCGCCCGTTGCTGATGCGGCCCTCCGACACACACACTGTCAGCTGAAGAGATATGTATGTTTAAATTAGGTATGAGAACCTATAATGTAATAGTTACGGTGGAGAATAGTAAGAAGCTTAAAAATAATAAAAATAAAAAAAGGTGAAGGGACATCGTGGTAGGTTTTAGTCGGTAGGGGAGTCCCATTAGCTCTGAGCCCGACATTTTTCTCTTATTCTTGTTCTAAATAAAAATTAAATAGCTGAATAGGTAAGCACTTACCGAGAGCACTAAATGCATGACAACGTGGAATGCCACGAACGCAGCCAGGATGTAGACGCTCCACATCGGCAGCTCGGCCTTCTGAAGGTATACCGCCAGGAATATCGTCACGACTAGAACGTAAAACAACATTTAGTCAGTCGAATTGTGTACCTTCTTTTTTGAAGTCGGTTAAAAACGTATTGTGTAGCAGTGTTGGGCAAAATTTGATTGCAATTAACATTTGATCAATTGTGTGTAGTCATAGTTTGAATAGTAGCAGATTGCGAAGATTAGGTACACCTAATTCTGATTTGTGAATTGATAAATCTCTTGTGTTGAAATTGAATTACCTTTTAGGTAGGCAACTACTTATTTTCATGATCGACAATAGCGTTCCAACAATAAATTTATTAGGTTCTCCTAATTAATTAGTTACGGATAATTTCATTGCATTTCAATTATTTAGAAACTATCTTCATGCCAAATTTAATTGTTCATACTGTTTACAAATTTCCGTTCTAAAATGTTTGCGAAAGGTACCAAAAGTATATGCACTCGTATAAATAAGTAGGTAGGTACTCACTTCCAAGAATATGTGCTCCGTTACCGAAGAGCCAGTGCACCCAGTTGAAGATGGGGCGCTTCTTGGTGCCGGGGTGGGGCCTGAAGTACGCTCCTGCAACACGATAATAAATCTCATTACATTAACTATTTTTATCAAAGAAACCAATTTTTAGACACCTTCAATAAGAGTTCTCAATTTAGGCTGACTGTTTTGTTCGAGTCTTTTGTATTAAGAATATCACTAGAACCGGCAAATTAAGGTCAAATGCAAACCTCGTACCTATAAACCCACTTCTATAACTGTCTGTCCTAAAACAAAAGAACTGAGCTAAAATATGGTACTTATACCTAGATATTAGGTACTCATGTGACGTCGCATCAGTAACCTTCCCGAAGGAAATACGTTCACCGTACCCGTAATCGGCTTAGATAGCATCATTATCATCAATTTGACAAACTACATGGAAAACCAATTTTGGTCACCCTTACAAGGATTAACCGCGTCGACAATAGCGACTTATTTGACATGAAGACAACAGTATAACTCACCAATAGGCTGTATGAAGCAGAGTATGACGGTGACGAGGCCGGTGATGGCGTGAGGGTTGTCTCCGGTGGTGGACCAGCCGCCCACCTCCACCAGGATGATGATGAAACCAGCCACAGTCAGCAGCCACGTGGACACCATGAGGATCCTGTGCCACTGGGGGAACAGAACGTACAATTTAGTTGAAAAAAATTGAAAATAAACAATTGATATAAAAAACTTTTTTTACATGAGATAGGCTCACGCTTGAGTATAACTTGCCTGATTTTAAGCAACGTTATAATCTACGATCTAGCGCGCTTGCCTAGAAGAAACCGGTTTACTCTCGACTTGAAGACCGACAAATTATAGTTCAACTTTGCTTATAGTTCAACTTCGCTTTGCGACAAATTATACATCAACTTGGATTCGGCTGTTTCAATTGGCGTGATTGATCTTTTGTGAACAAATTATAGGAAAAAACTATTTTATTTAGTACACGTATAATATTTTTCTAACGCATGTAAATAAATAAATAATAATGTAGTTGAATACATATGTATGTGTGATACCTATACAGTCGCTGTCTAGAAAAAGGTGCTTCCCATATTACCTATCAGGCCATATTTTATAAAGCAAATAATAAAAGATTAAATAAATAAGTCACTTACAGCAAACCAGATGTCCTTGCCTCCAAGTTGTTTTCCAACCCATGTTTGCCTGAAGTATCTGCAAAAAGAAGAAGAAAAATTAACACCTTTGGTCGTCGTGGGTCAAATGTGTTACTAAAATTAAACGCTTTGTGGGTTACATGAGAAAAGCAGCCCCTAGGCAAATGTATATAGATAGAATAATACTATATTAGACACAAATAAACCAAGAGAAATACATTTTAAATCTAGTGCCACAAATACCGGCCTTACATTTAGTGTCATTTAAGGCCAAGGTAGCTTTTTGGGCGCCCATCACTATGTATCTGCCCTAGAGTACTCCCCTAACGAATTTATTCTGCGGGGGAGTCACGACCCTCAGTCATGAGGAAATACGACAGAAGAAAGAAAGAGCTTCTTTACAAGGAATGGGCTTGCACTTGACCATAATTCTTCTGATGGTAAGCAATAATTATGGTCTAGGATGAAGCGTAATGAAAGCTAGTAAAAATAAAATAAAATCTAGTAAAATTAGGCAGGTGTGCTTACCTAGCAAGCAATATCCCGAGCGACGCAGCTCCTATCCAGGCAGCTATCATGAAGGAACCATGCAGCTTCACCAGCAGCTTGGAGGAGCCCGCCGCCGCGCCCACACTGGACAGGGCGAGGGGCTCGCCGGTGGACTCGTACACTAGGTTGTGGAACCCGACGCGGTTTGCATCTGGAATAATTATGTGGTGTTAGGGATAGATTGGATAGGTACTGCCTGCTCTCCTACGTATGCGCGTGGGTCTATGAATTTGAGTTGGCGCGTTGGTCGCCACAGGTTCGTTCTATTCCTGATTCACAAAAGATGGGTGTAAGTATATTATTTTGCTGTAGTGAACCACGACTCTTATCTAGGAGTAAAGATTTTGTTTGTTTTTTTTTTTTTATATTTTTTGTTATTTTTCAGATAATCTCTTACGTTTTTAAAGAGCTTGTTTCAAGGTTTACTCATGAATTGTGCGTTTAGTTACTTGCATAATAGTATGTTCTTTCAAAGCCTCCAATAAAATATACAAAACCATTATTGCTCATTCACAAATATTTCCTCACCTTTCATCTCGCCTCCCGCGAGCACCATCAAGTTGTACTTATTGCTGGCGAGGTCAAACGTGACCCCTTTGACCGTGGAGACGACATCTCTCCGGAACTTGCAGTACAGCTTGCCATCGATGGTGGAGGACTCCAACATCTGGACTATCTCCTGCGGGGAGTCGGAGCGGCTCACGTAGGGCTCTGCTTTGGGATACGTCCAGGATGTGAAAAGGCTGATTCGACCGTTGTCGTTGCGGACACACTCCATAGCACTATCGTCTCCCATTTTGTTGTCCATGCTGTGGATGAAACATATTATTTATCAACAGATTCACATATTTTGTTTATAACGTATTTTTGAAAGGGTTCACACTGTTCAGTATTCCTTTTTTGTATGACGATGTCCTAAACTGACACACTACCTATATAATCCATTACATCCATCCATAATATCTTAGGCCATAGCCTTACTTGCTATCAGGTAAACTATGGTCAAGTGCAAACCTGTTCAAGTTAAAAAAAAAAAAAAAAAAAATTATACTGCTAGGAAAAATATTGTGGTATGCCTGCTGGTTAGTATTGTTTATATTTAATGCCTTCAAGCTACTATGAATAGCGCTTAGAATAAGTTTTTGGTATAACGTCAACATAATAAACTAATATCTAAAAATAATTACTTATTACTAATCTGATAGTTACATTTGACCGAAAACGCGTTGAAGTCTTTTATTTGGGTGTTTTGAAACGACAAAGTTTATCAACGAATTTGGGTCAATTTCAAGAAAATTACCAATCTATAGTACAGTCAATATAGAAAATTCTTTCTATATTGACTATACTTTTATCCGGCTTTTAAATTTGTTGATTATTTATTGTCACTTTTGTTATAGTACGATCAATGAGTTATGTGTACGGGTGTCGCTTCAGACTTAAGCTTTAGATGGCATGATAGTCAAATGCCTGCCAAGTGTAATTAAGTAGGTACTTTAACCATAGCTTTACCTCTGGTACCTAGCGCAGGAGTCAGTCATTCCACCGCGTACCAATACTTTTTAAAGTAAGTACATATTTGCATATACATCACATAAAATAGGTACGTTTTACATATTATGTATTTTGTGACCAATAAACTATTTGATTTTGATTTGATTTAACCTATTCAGCCATAAGTGACTCAAGTATAATATGTCGGTCTTCAAGTCGAGAGTTAACCGGTTTCTTCTAGGCAAGCGCGCTAGATCGTAGATTATAACGTTGCTTAACATCAGGCAAGTTATAGTCAAGCGTGAGCCTATATCATATAAAAAAGTACTAACCTCAAGCCAGCAGCAACATATTTAGGGTTGCCAACGCCTTGTATCTCGAAGGTGTACACGTCTCCCGCCACGAACACAGCCACGACTGCCTTACAGTCCCCCTTGTCCACGCAGCCCTGCGGCACTCCGAAGCACAGCTTGTTGTCAGCACAGCCCTGGTAGATCACGTCGAGCGGGGCGGCGGGGAGCTTCGACTGGAAGTAGAGGTAAACGCAGTGTGATGTAATTGCATTAAGTAGTTCAGACCATGTTCTTTAGATCCATTAAAACTAAAATGTAATTAAACTGTGTAGCAATAGTAGGTACATAATATGCACTTTAACTTGGAATGTCTGATATTAAGTGATTCAATTAATCGACACTAAGCACCAACTATTCGAGGTGATGTGGGTAAAACTCAAGATATCAAAACTAAAACTCAGGGTGTCACTGCACTGGAATAGACCAGCTTGTTTTTTTAATAAGGCCTTTACGTTTAGATCTATTTCTTATTAAATAAGAAGCTGCCATAAGGGCTTTTGATAGGACAGTTTCTAAATTGCCGTATTATGACAAAAAAACAAAGCCGGAACCAACAATTTCAAGTGTCGTCAGACACGGAAGCGACTAAATTAATGGACTTTTTGCTACGGACGCTTCAGTTGAGGATTGAAAGCCATATTTCACCTTCATCATCATAATCAGCCTGTTATCGCCCACTGCTGAGCATAGGCCTCTCTGCTTGTACGCCCCTCGTCCTGGTCCTGCGCAAATTGAATCCAGATGCTCCCTGCGATTATTCTAATGTCGTCAACCCACCGCATTGGTGGACGATAAATATTTATTATTATTATTTCACCTTGGTCTCCATAATGACAGGCGGCGCTTGTGTGGTGGCGACGGGCGCCGGCGCAGGCTGCGCGGCCGGCAGCGGCGTGTCGGGGCGCACCACCTCCACCAGCGGGGACTCCACGCCCGACCAGAACGTGGCGTAGCCCTGCGCTACTGTCGCTCTGGAAGGATACAAACCAATTACATTAATTTTATTACAGTTAAAAGAACACAATATTTATTTTACAACTTAGTTGATAAAGCTTTCACAATATAAGTATGTTCATATTTAAATTATATTTTCTTTCTGGTGATATCCAACGTATTTTTGTCGTATCGATTTGATTTGCTTGTGTCTTAAAAGTTAGCGTGTGGCTGTGACTTTGCAAATGTAAAAGGAATATTTTTAAATAAAAAAAGCATTTTATTTCATCAGCATATCTGTCTCTTGCACAGCACAGCTTGAGACACTTCAAGACTCCTGGACCTATTGTGGATATCTGTGATGATCAATGCTAACCTGAACTCAATCCCTCCCAGGAAGTCAGTGGGCGCTTGCCACTGGAAGGTAAGCGCCGGTTTGTCTTCGGGCGAGGTGTGCGTCGCTGTGTCGTTCTCATTCGTGCAGGTCGTCAGGCGACTCATCGAGAATGGAGCGTTCACGAACTTGCCCACTATGATCTCGGGGTTCTGCAATTTAAGAAGTAGGAATTTGTTTATTATTCATCAATGTAAAATGTGGCTTCGGGGCTGCATTTAACCCTACCGTAGGTATTTTTAAAGATACGAATCTGATCCATACACACTTTTACACTGGACAGTGGACAGTCAGGCATTTGACCACAAGGTTGGTCACTAGAAACGACACCCACACAAGTCACATTGTGTGACTCGAGGATGCAGCATATTTTTTCTGGAACGGAATGGGCTCTAATCCGACTGATTTGTAATATTTTAGTATTATACAAGCATTGCACCTCAGACGTATAAACTATTGTATAAGTACTTCTGATAGTAGTAGTTTAAGTTACCTGTATCTGCCTAGCCTGCAGCAGGAACCCCCCGATGGGCACGGGCGCTCCGGCCGGGCTGCCCACCGTCACGTTGAGGGTGTCTCCTTGCCGGACCTGCGCGGACGACGTCAGGATGAAGTACGGAGGAACGGACGACTGCGCTGGGATCGACTCGTGGCGGGGCATCTGGTCTTGGCACGCCTGGAAATTTGACGTAGGTATGGAATTTAATAAGAGGAGCTACTTATTTATAGTTAGTTTTATTTCAACATTCATGGTTAATTGCCGGACCGCTAAATGTGTTTGAGAGAAGTGGTGCTAGTTCATTCTATTTACTTTATTAACTTTAAAAAATGGTATTCTTAAAAGTGAAAGTGTCTTCCTTGCTTTTTTGGTCCGTTTATGCTTCTATCACGCTGAAACGCAGCGACATACTCGTCGCTCCGTGGTATTGTTATCATGGACGACATAATCATTAGAATCGTGAGAGTAACATTGGTTACTTTTATTATTTGTAAGTATTTGTTTTACTTACAAAACAACGCGAGCGAAGCTTGGACATATATTTTTATGAGAGTATCGGCTTAAAGTGAAAAGAAAAAGATGTTAAAGTTTTGTGAATATGTGTTTACTTACAGTAGAAGGGGCTCCAGATCCATATTGTTCAGATGATTTGATGAGCAGTAATATCGCCAGCAACAAACAAGGTATTCTTTTTCGCGGCAACATCTTGTGAACTCTGAAATTCAAGAAAATAAAGAAGGTTAGGTTGATAAATAAATAAAAACATTAATAAACAAAATTTATTTGATCGCTAAGAGTATGGAATATACAAGGATGATCTAAATTATTGGATAAGTTTAAACGGTTAATTTATTACCAATGCTATATTTAGTACAATATGTATAAGTACCTATACAAAAACTACGTGCCTATAAAATTTTACCTATCAATGAATGATGGGGAATATTATTTAATATTTATAACTAAGTAAAGATACTAAATACAATAGAAACTATGTGCATTAACTTTGAACTGAATTTGAGGTACAATTTTTGGTATCCATTCTTCCTTACGGACAATACCTAACAAAATTAGATATTACAATTTCATCACAAGATGGTTACTGATGTTGAAAAGTGTTGAAAGCTGTGTCATCATTGCAAATGTGAATAACATAATTACTACAGTACCTTCCTTTTTAGTCACACCATGGTCACACATACATAGGTACTAGGTAGTTACTTACATCCTGAAATACGGTCCTGTGGTTTTTAATATCGGTAAAAACCTTACAGGAAAAAACAATGAATTACCTTACTAATTGACAGACAAAGGGCTTTATATCTGTCTCGAATTCATATACTTACCTATCTTTATTTTATTGCCTGGAAGAAGTCACTTACTTTCATTTTCATTTGTTTTCGTGAAGCCTATTAACTCGTCCAATTAAAATAAATTTTAAATGTTTGTTCCTAGATTTTGAGTATATGTAGTTTGTTATAGTTTTTTTTACGTGGAATAGGTTTACGTTTGACTACAGCCTGCCTGATGTTAAGCATTGTATTTGTGTATGATTGGTGTATAATAAAGTTATGAATATTGATTAATTTATTTATTTAAGTTTCTGTATTTCATTTATAAATACTTAGATTACAATTCACCTATTTATATAATTATAATATTATAAAAGCTCGTCTCACATAGTACTCATCTGATCTGATTCCCTTGAAGAGTTTGGTCTTAGCGATAAGTTCGTCAGTTAAATAATTTTATTTTGAATACTAAGAGCCTCTTCTATGTAATCTTGATTTGGTAATTAATAAATCTATTAATCAAATAGGTATTAAATTGTAAAAATTTCGAAACCAGGCAACTTCATTACATATGTAAATTAAACTTCGGTTGATAGACCGATTATTATAATATCGTGTTGTTGTATATTGAAATTGAAATATCTCAAGGTCAAGTTCAAGGCAATCAACTATGCAAATCAAATTACTAGTCACCTACAAATTAATTTTAACTATTATTCATAATATAGGATACATTTTATCATGTTCAAGTTACGGAACACCATGGAGTCCCTTCACTCGCCTGACCTTCTCGGTTGACTTGATCTACTTTGTCTCTTTCTCGCAAGGCTGTGACGTGACGCCATCTCTGTCTGCACGGACCTCGCAGACCGCAGGGCTCAGATTACCTACCTTCTTATCATAGAACGATTAAACATCTTGAATCTTCTTTCTTCATCATCATCATCTTCAGCCCTTGTCGACCCACTGCTGGGTATAGGCCTCCTCCCTTAGGTGCCATTGGTATCGGTCTTGTATCTTTCTTGTCCAGAGAGGCCCCTCCATGTATCGGATGTCATTGATCCATCTGCCTGGTGTTCATATTCTTTAATTTATTTAAATTCTGCGTTGTTAAAATGCTTGCTATTTACGTCGTTCGTTAAATAAGTTCATATGAGTTTACTGTCAAATGTTTTTCGGCTGCATTCAAAACTTTTGTGAACTCTTGTGTGTGTGTGTTTGCCAAAAGCCTAAGCTAATAGCTTATTTGAACAGAAATAGTGGGTAATCTGTGGCTTTGTGTAGAGTTTTTACCCTGAGACCGTATCACAGACTGATGTCATAATTCGATCGTAAGGCGTTTCCTATATCATGCAATATTTCGCATTTAGTATCCAGATAGGAAGTTGAACTTAACGGCTGTGCCTTTAATACAAGTAAAAAAAAACTCTTGATTTTGCCTAAGGCCGAATAATTTTGCATTTACAATTCGGTTACACAGTTATGCGTGAAGATAGCTAATTAAAGCCAGAGAAGCCTTCAAACGAAATGAGTGTCATTATCGTTTTGTAAATGATAATTTGCGAAGACATGCAATTTTAGACTCTATGTAAACATGCTTTGTTTCAAGGATTCGACGACCTTTTTAAGTTCTGGCACTAAATGTGGGGTTGTTATGAAAGTGACGGATAGATGATTTGATACCTAATCAAAAGAAAATATATATATATATATATATAATACTGGCACATTAATTAATCACGGCTGCCACTGCACGGCTGATCGAATCAAAGGATACGGGAGATTTACAAAAATATTGTAAAAAGAGGGAGCTTTCGCGTCTTGGACTTCTGGAGTAAGTGTTTTCTAGTGTATGTAATGTTCTATTTTTTCCAAATAAATTAATTAACTCAACAAACTCCGGAATTCCCACCACCGGAACTGGCAAACTTCTAGCTAACCGACCGTGACAAGCCACAGAATGTGATAATCAACAGTTTGCATGACTTTACAAATTAGCATAAAGAAATCGTTCAATCAAACATTTAGGTGTTCAGAGCACAGCACTAGAGGTCGGTAGGTAGGTAGCCTTGCCGCGGACTGCCAATGCCATATCGTTAAAGTAGATCGGTATTTTTTGTCATTTAGACTTGTAAGTGCATACCTTTGTAACAGTTGAGCAAGCTTTTAACACAGTCATACACACGTATTTATTATCGGACGTTAAGTACTTAAGTAGTTGAATTTAATTTAATTTAGTTTAAAACTAAACAACACGATTTTCCTTACCGACGCAGTTTTTCATTAATTTACGTAAAGTAGGAAAAATATTCGTATCCCGTTATAGATAGAAAATGTAAAAGAAAATGTTATTAACTTAGTTTTCTGAACAATTCTAAAAGACTAAGAATGCATATTATATTGTGGGCAAATTGTAAGTTTATATAAATTTAGTTTTATCTATGTACAGTATTTAGCCAAGCAGTATCCAAGCATATTGGGTAAAATTTAAGCAATAAGCATAGTTTAGGGTATACATAAGTAGGTATAAATTTAATTTATCAAAACTTTTTTTACTTTCAAATACATTTTGCCATGGCATGACATATTTCAGGCCTTTAGTAGGTATAGTATAAATATTATATTAGTATTTATATACAGTTATTTTTTTCCTATACACAACTTTATCCAAAAGGTAAATATGTAGACTTATTTAGGTTTACTGTATACATTTTCTTGCTTTACTTGTAAAATTTAAAACAAAATTTTTACTAACCAGCCCAAAACAATATAGTTAACGCTGACCGCGTTTAACCCAGTCAAATTACCACTTTTTCTACAAAATTGCTTACTTGAGTAACTTAACTTGAACACGCAACTTGCTTGAGAATGCATTAACCGTGTCAATAGAGTACTTGATGAATAACTTAGTGAATTCGTAAACTTAGTTTAGGACTTCTTTTCAGTAAGTAAATTTATTCGCCTTAAGCCTATCTAAGTGTTATTGCTTGATGAAACCTGTACCACAAAGTCATGCGTTTTGACTAAGGTGTAGAGTTCAGAATTTATAATGTACCTTTTTTGCTCTGTTAGCTTAGTTGGTGGTGACTCTGCCTTCTAATCTAGGGGTTGCGGGTTCTATTCCCGCATGAGACAAGTAATTATGGATACTAAAATTTGTAATTACTTGTGTCGAGTCTGGCCGTTTTAATATACTTAAAATAAGTATGTATTTACAAAAAAAATGTATATAAGTATTATATCCGTTATCTATAGTACCAACGACACAAGCGTTTGCTTAGTGTGGGGCTAGATGGCGCTGTGTGCAAATGTCCCGGAATATTTATTAATTATTTTATTTATTTATTTATTTTTGTTGTAATCACATAGTAAATACTTAGTACGAAATTACTTAAATATCGATTAATGTAGAAAATGATTGAACTCAAATCCTCAGAATCAGAACTTTAATTGTAAATCGTGTTTCCATTTAAAGCTAGAATATAAAGATCTACCCAGATTCTATATTCATACAGACGAGAAACCTAAATAACAGTAATAATATTCCATACAAGTAATATTCCGGCAACTCCTTAAATGTAAAGAAGTAGATTACAATCTAGGGCAAGAGGGTAGAAACACAAAAGTGCTCTATAAGGGTTGGAATAATAAAATTAATTGTATGGGTAAAAGTAGGGCGATTAAGGGTCGAATTAGAAATGTAGGTGACAGGTTGTTAATGGTAATCGGTTCAAGAAAATCGATGTGGTGTTACCCAGGGAGGGGTGATTGACCTCATGGTCTTTAAGATTTACGTTACTGGCTTTATGAATACTTTAGTAAGTCTTGAATAATAGTCTTGCGTCTTGGTAAGCGAAGTGTAGTAAGACCTGTGCAACGATGGCTGGATGATATTATTAGAAAGTTAGAAGGTAACATCTGCGCAAGAACAACGAAACACAGACACGCAGGACACAACGACAGGGAGTATTGGCGTAAGAGGGAGGAGGCCTATACCCTGGAGTGAGTAGCTATCATTAGGATGATGATGATGATGAAGTCTTGAATTGGTATGTGTCTTGAATTCTAAATGCGGTCTAACCTTTAGTAACCTTGTTTTTTTATTCAAGTAGCATTTACATTTTAAATGTCATAGCATGCCTACGTATTGTAAATATGAATCTCATGTCAATGATTGCTATTTTCTCTACTCCTGTTTTTCTACACATTTGCTTGTTATCACTATTGACGTCACGCTATGGGTTGCTATGGGACTTAACTATAATTGTTTCAATCGATCATGAAGTGCAATGCACTTCGTTTTACACCTTGACATGCTTTCCCGTAATAAAGACTTCTTTTTTCAATTAATACAAGAGATAACTTGATTCAGGTGGTTTGTTATAATATCAAAATACCTGTAACCTATATGATTATAGCTATACCCCAGAAAAAACTGAATGGAATTTTTAACACCAGAATCCACCATTCTCAGACGTTAACAATACGTTAATTAAATAGTACGTCGTACTTCACTTACGAACAGGAAAATAACTAACAAAAAAAAATTACACAATATTCAAGGGCAACAATAATAAAACGCAAAACTTTTATTCTGCGATCAATTTTCCAAATTCGTGCCTTAACAATATATAAATTTAATCTCTATTCCCTTTGAACTACAATTTGTCGGTCTTCAAGTCGAGAGTCGATAAATCGATTTCTTCTAGGCAAGCGCGCTAGATCGTAGACTATAACATTGCTTACCATCAGGCAAGTTGTAGTCAAGCGTAAGCTTACCTATATCATGTAAAAAAAATATGTGCATATTAAGAAGTGAGGAAAACGTTTCTGAATGTATTAAAGCTACCGGTACCTTACTCATGCTACCTCTTTGAGTAGACATCTTATGGGTGTCATATATCTCGTGAGTGTAGGTATAGGTATGTATGTTAGTACGCGTTGGGAAAACCACAGACCAGTTTTCGACCGAGACCCGTTTGATACGAGTGGGCTTGTCTGATATTCCGTCATTAAAAAAATATTATATCTCACGTGTTTTCCCGGGATTTAATTAAATGCCTGTTTTCTCCGTTACCTTTTTTGTTTTTGTTTGTACGTGGGATAGGTTTGCGTTTGACTACAGCCACGACGTTAAGCGTTGCTGCAGCATTATATACTTTTAAATGTAAAAGATAAGAAATATCTAAGTGATCATCCGTTACGTTTCTTGTGTCACTGCCGTTTTCACCTCTCTTTGCACGTCCCTCTGCATCCACCTTTTGCAGACCTCGTTTTTTTACGTGGGATAGGTTTACGTTTAACTACAGCCTGCCTGATGTTAAGCATTGCTGCAGCCTAGGGTGTAACACGTTTACCAAGAAGATACCTATTAACTATAGATTTAAAGACCCCTGGACCCGTGTTTCCTGTAGATCACAGGAAACACGGCTTCTGGTGGAGTGTTCTGGTGAGTGAGCGTGGTTCGTCAACATAAGATTTCAACACAGAAGCAAAACACGACCGTGGTATATTAGTTATTACTCCTCACTATTAAACCCCAAACAGCTAACAATGACTAATAAAAACACTTAAAACAGTCACTTACATGAAGACGCATTATCATTACTTTAGTTACCTACAATAAAATAAGTAATTATGATTGTTATTAATAACCAGAAACTCCCACGGTGTTAGTCATATATTTGAAAGGTCACACTGCCACTTGCCTAAACGCCCCAATGCCACGAGCTTAGCTTACGTAAAAATACGCGCGTAAAACTGGCTTACGAATTACGATATGTAGTAAATGATATACGATAATTTGTAATACATATTGTGTTACAGTGTTTTCGACAAAGACTGATATTGGGCGAGCATGAGGTCCAGCGTAAAAAATACTAAATGGATCGAAAGAAAACTGGTTTCATGATTTGATTGGTATTTATTGGGTATTAAAGTAAACTCTGACAGTTATGTTAACAATTTTGTTATATCCCTTGATTTCCAAAAAAGTGTAGAAGAAGCCTGAAGTACCCAGGCATCTTTTACAGCTTTTTGTAAGACTGGCGTGCCCCAATTAGTTCGAATATGGTTCTTATACTATTCCTTATGTTCAAGTAGAAACCTATTTCGCCTACTTTCGTAAATAAACGTAAAATTACAAAATAACAAAGTGAAGACGCAGTAAGCGGGTCATTATCGTGATGTTGTTATTATGCCCCTAGACAAGTTGATGTTACATTATAGCTGGTTTGTTAACACCTCAATACGAACCTGTTGTAGAGGACATATTGATTTGATGGTTCTACGAGCAAACAAAAATGCGGGTATGGCTATATAAGTCACTTGGTAAATTGTAGTTAAAAATATGTATAGCCTGTGACACTAATAAATGTATATAAAACGCCTTAAATTGAGAAATTACTCACATATTGGTTTACAAAATTAAAGACCTGTCACTTCCACCAAACGCTAAAAATTAAAGATAGATAGATAAAACTCTTTATTGTTGAAACATAAAGTACGTGCAAACTATATTTTTTTGACTTATCTACTATAAATATATCATGTGGTATCTATTTATACGTAATTTAGTCGATATATACTTTGGAAAATATATTTTTTTCTTATTAAACCTGCCTATTTAACACCAACGACATTAATAATACCTACATATTAATGTCGTTGTTTAACACCCCCTTTTAACCGACTCAAAAATTCGTCGGAATGATTTATCGTATCAATTAAATTATAAAGCAAATTCAATATGTAACTCATTTGTTTTAAAGTCAACATATTATTATCAGGAAATCCAGACTAAAATACCTGAGAATTAACCTTGATTTGAGAGAATGTGAGTGAATACAGTTTACTTTCAAGTGTTGCTATTTTTGCGTCACTTAGTCATTGGTTTTCGCCAGATCACATAGTTTTGTACATAATGTACTACAAGTGAGCCTTGGACTGTATTATGTAAGGAAAGGCACTTAGCCGGTTTCGAAACCCAAAATCCAGTATGCCATTGATGGGAAAATGTAAAAAATAATGTTTATTTTTCATATACCTATATGTACATACCTCATAGAAATTTTTGTTAGTAGGTATAATGTAACTTAGGTAATAAATCTGTTATGTGACTTCCTAATTTAGTGTCAACTTTTTGAATGCGCAAAAACCCTAATAAGCTACTACATTTTTATATCTTCTCCATAACCAGTTAGGGAAAATCAAAACTACAAAAGAAACTAGGTATTCCAATTGTCTCGTAATTATCGAACAATTATAACGATCGACACTGTGACACGCTATGCTACAGTCTAACCAATGGGAGACTGTGCTTAACTTATTAAATTGAAAATGTGCAGCAAGTACTGAACGAATTCGAAAATAGTTGAGAATTTTCATAATAAATGTCATACGCAATCATATGTTTGTGAGTTATAATATACTCATGTGTAATGATTGCAAGAAAATATCGATATCCCACTAATTAGAAAACCTTGTTGAGACTCGTATTTCTGTACAAGAGAAATACACAATTTCTTAGCAGGAAAACGTCTTAAATCATAAATCATTAATTTGTTGACGTTTGATGGATCATGGTACATCATGCAATATACACAATTTACATTATGCCCTAGAGAAAAAAAAACAAAAATGTTTTTTTTTTATTGCGTACTTGTCATACTCATTCTGTATGTGTTCCGACTATAGGCACGAGGCAAGTATCTCGCGTCGTAACTCGCTATTGGTCCAACTTTCTCTACCGTGCGTGCGCTGTGTGTGCAAATATACTAATTCACTTATACACTCGTACTATATGTATACAGGGTTAGTAACTAACAAGCTTTTACCAAGCAGGCATCAAGTGGGAGGATCTTGATCAAGATTGTGAACAGTGGCGCCTTTTAGTGTCGGAGGCCAGGATCTAGTTAGGTCGCAGCGCCAGCGAAAGTACATAAGTTAGTAAGTAACTAGCTTTGAAACACTTTACTTGCTTGTTTCCTGCAAACTACCACCCCCCTCTCTTGAGTCGTATTTCCTCATGACTAAGGATCGTGATTCCCTCGCGGAATTAATTCGTTAGAGGAGTTTTCTTGGGCAGATTCATCATAGTGGGCGCCCAGGTCCTTCTACGGAACACACATGTCCTCAAACATGTCGGTTTCCTCACGATGTTTTCCTTCGCCACTAAGCGAGTGCAAATCCACACATTACTTGAAAATACAAGTCATTGGTGTAGGGCCGCATTCGAACCGGAGTGCGTCTGGATAAAAAGCAGACACTGAAACCGCTAAGCCACACTTGCTTTCTTCCTGGCAGAATGGTGAAGAAGCGAATTATTTTCGTGAATTTTTGAAAGTCATGCATCAAAAGTTGACTTACTAAAGCCTTAAAAATATGCGTTAGTTTCTAGAATCCCTGTTTATGTAGTACGAAGGTGGGGGGTTGGTGCAACATAAAGTGTTGCTATTATATTCATGTTTGGCCATAAAACAGTGCCGTGACTGATTTGCTTAAGGTTTCTTATCTAATTAGGCAAGCTGACTAATGACTTAAGCTGACTGTAATAAATTAGTAATTAAGAGATTAAATACAAGTTGGTAGTGCTTGTTTGAGCTACTGTAAGAAACAAACCAACACCTCAAAGAACTCAGACCTTTAATATTTTTTATTAACATGTATTTGGTTGACCTAAACTAGGTATAGCATAAATTTTGTAGGTATTCATAGGTCTCATAAATTAAATAATTAACTAGCTATTTATTGCCCACGGTTTCACACGTATAATTTTTTTTTTTTTTTTTTCAAACTCAAATTCAAAAATTTTATTGGTTTCATACAATATTTAAAAACTAAGAAAAGATGTATTGATATCTAATTACAAAGTTGCACGCGGTGTGTTGGCATCCGGACGAGAAATATCTGTATCCCGGATACCAACGTCTTCCCGTTATACATGTTATATTGTTATGTAGCATACAAACATTCCTCTTAAAACACTCTATTTTAAAAAAACTGTGTAATTTAAAAAATATATACATAATATAGGGACAGACGCGGGAAGCGACTTTACTTCATAATATATAGGTAGTAATAGTGATTCGGTGGCGCGGGAAGAAACCGCTAAAATTTTCGTCAAAAAAGCTACTGAAATTCCGTTTATACAACTGTAAAAAACCAACAAAAAAAATTATAAGCTAAGCACAGTATATAGCCGCTTTTTACATAAGCAAATATAACGTGTAAAGCCAACATTACTTTCCACGTGTTCGTGGAAATCATTTGAATGTTGACTCGCGGGGTCAGCGACTGATTTCCATCTTTACTCTGATGCTTGATGCTTATCATGCTTTTCATGACATTTTTGGGATTTAAAGCGCGGGAGAAACGGTTTTTTTGTACCAATTTTTTTTTATTAAAGTTTGAAACATCTTTGGTTATTTCTATTTATATTTGGATTTTTTATTTCCATATATATTATATATATATATATATATATATATATATATATATATATATATATATATATATATATACCAATATACATTATATATATATATATATATATAAGTGGTATAACGGATTAAAAGAACACACACAAACATTTTACTTACATATAAACGTAGTGAAAAACCTGAAACTTTACCAAAATTTTTTATCAAAATCCTGCACGAGATACTCGTACCAAACAATAATACCCGTAATATAATTTACAAAACACGTTTTTCCTTTTATCTCAATTTCCGGTAACTATGACTCCAAAACAAAGCTCGCAAACAATGGTCGAATCATTTACTTCCGCAATTCATTACAATATTTTTATATAACTACTTTTAAAAAATAAAAAACAAACACCATTGGTTTGATAAGATTTAAACGATTTTTTAGGATTCAAGTAGCTCATACATATAAATCTATATACAAATTTCCATTGAACTTGTAATACCCGTTTGACAGTAAAGAAGTGAAATAGTATTTTATGAATAAATTAAGATTATGAATATGAATATAGGCCTAATATAATTTTATAGGCCTATACCCAGCAGTGGGGTTCCAAGGGCTGTGGATGATGATGATGATGATGAATATGAAATTCATAAAATTATGTAAATGTTTTTTTTATAATTGGAGGATAGTTGTTAAACGTAACAGAGGATCGCTCCCATTTACGTTTGTATTTGTAGATTATGCTGTAGTCATTTAGTATATCCAGATACTAAACAAACCTACATATGTGTGTGATGCATTCGCACTTCTCACGATCTCGTGTGAGATTTTCTAATGTGTAATTAATTTACTTCTCCCATAGGAAATCAAAGAAAACGGGAACCTACATGTAAGTATGTAAGTTATAACTTAACTGTAAATGTTTATAGTTTCAATAGTTTCTAAATACATTTATAGACAATTCATATATTTAACATAAGTGGCTATATATTTTTTTAACTTTGATTGACCGATTTGATTGCCTTGGCTATGTCTAAAAACTGCAGAAAAGATTTTGACAAACCTGGCTTTGTTATGTACGTTGTAAATATTATCTCTGAAAAAAAAAAACACTTATAACTGGACAAACACATAAATGAATAAATTACTTAATATTCCGGAACATTTCACAGAGCGCCATCTAGCCCCACACTAAGCAAACGTGGGTACTAATGGGTAGTAATGTCGTGGGTACTAGATAACGGATATAATACCTACTTATACAATTTTCTTTTGTAAATATATCCATACAGTTGTCACAAATTTGGCACAATCGATCAAAAGCCTTACGTTGCGCTAAAATGTAGAATAAAATTGATAACCTCATTTTCTTAAGAAGTCGGTAAGAATAAATTTAAGTAATATATATTTTAGTTTCAATATTTATGTACAAGTAATTTATGTCAATGCAACTCATCAATACTTTATAAATATCTATACAATAATCTTCCTTCAGTCTCACCGTAATTTTTTAGTTGCTTGTGAAATTGTACCATTGTTCTTTTATACCTAAAACTACAAGTCGAGATGGATTGAGATCATGACACTTTTATGGACTATATCAATGACATTTGTCATGACTTAATGGAAACTGTTAGATGTATTCATTTAATTATAGGTATACAACTAATCGAAGGTTTAAATTAAAGTGGTTTAGGTACTCGGCGGCATTACAAACAGAAAATTACAATTATCTCAATAAATTACCTTTAATTATTACAGTCTTACTAAAAGATTAACTATTTATAACTGTTGACAACAAAATAGATAATGAAGAGTGAACTTATGTGTGATTATTTATGTGTACCTAATCGATACTTTCTGAGTGTATTCTTCCTTCTTTCGCTGATTTGGTCGAAACTTGGTTAAGTATAAAGATTGATAAGACCTTGCCTTGAATCAACATATGTTACGCATAGGTACACATAATGTTACCCAATAAGTATGTAGTTACTTACAAAATGTACGAAAGAAAGGTATATAAGTATTATACCCGTTATTTAGTATCATCATAAGCGTTTGCTTAGTGTGGGGCTAGATGGCGCTGTGTGCAATGTCTCGGAATATATTTTATTTGCCTTTTTGCACTGCTTAGCATAGGTGACACGCGGGGCACGGCTAGTGTGGTCAGTAGTTTTTTTTACACGAGTGTATACGTAGTGTATACTTGTAACATTTTAACTTTTGACGTGACAACGTCTTATAAATTGGTTTGCCGGGTGACACTTCAAGAAACTGCGTTACGCTCCGCTCACGTTATGCGCTCACAATGAGAGCGAGTGAGAGGCACGCGTCCCTTCCACTCGGGCATGGTTAGCCCGCCTAAGAGCGAGAGAGACAGACATAAAAGTCGTTGTCACGTAAAACTTTCGCCCGTATACCGACTTTACAGGCAACCAATTTTTTTTACTTTAAAATAACCTTTGTTATCAACAACTAAGTAATATTTACTTCGAATAAACATTTTTGGCACATACTCTAATACATGTATAACAGATATGTACAAGTTAATTTACAATAATAAAATATAAAAACAAGGGAAGAAAATGTAAACATACTACTTCTAACTACTACAAAAAGGGGCACTTAGAAAATCTTTAGAAAAGCCTAAAGATAATCTAAGTGCTCCAGCCCACTACCAGAGGGCAGCGTGCCCAGCATGCTGGCCGCATTACCACGCTGGATGGCAATGCTGATACGTTGAGCCAGAAAGAGGCCAGCATTTTGGTCATGTCAACCAAGCGCTCCGAGAGGTTTTGGAAAATAAGTAAATTAACTTGTACAAGTTAATTTTATTTATGTACCTACTCGTATTTGTTCTTATTTTAGCGGCCACTACAATTTTCTTAAGTATCGTGCAAACAAAGGAATTATCTGACGTAAGTAAATGCCATTATGTAAATGAATCGGTTTGATGACTACAGACAAATTAAAAGACAATTTACTTTATTACAACGTTCATAGTATATGTATATACTCATCTATTAAATTAACTAAGGAAATTACTTCAAATACATCAGGTGTTGATGGTAATTATAGGATATCAATTTATGAAGTAGGTAGGACTAGGCAGTTACCTAATCTATTTATACTAAATATTATTTTAACCCCAATCAACAGATAGGTTATAGACTGAAATAAATAAAGTCTCGTATTATGTACGTATGTAAGCACTTACTCAGTGCATTTTTTAATGAAATTATTGTCAAATAAAATAGCAATCATAATATTATCATACTCGTAATCTTCTTCTTCTTCCTGATGATTAGCAACGTTATAATCTACGATCTAGCGCGCTTGCCTAGAAGAAACCGGTTACCTCAATGCTATTTTGGTAAAGTGTGTGTAAATCTTGTTCAAACCATTGTTTTTAAACCTGTTTTCGTTGTCTAATTAGTAAGTTGGAGTAATAATTACTATCAAAGCCTTATCATTACAATTCAAAAGCCGGTTACGATGAATTAATTTTCATTTAGGTAATTAAACTTAATTAAAAATTCGAAAAACTCTTTTGTAAGTGAAAGAGGCGGTAACACTGCGAAGTTTTTAAAGACAAGACATTTACAATTTTGTATTAAAAGAACGAACATGATAAAAAGTCGCTTAAATAATAAAATCCATCATATTTGCGCCTAAAAATATATATAAAATTCTTGTTTTGGCCTGTGACTGATATAATAATTAATATAAATCATTATTCCGGAACATTGCACACAGTGCCATCTAGCCCCACACTAAGCAAACGCTTGTGTCGTGGGTACTTTATAACGGATACCTATTACACTTAAATACTTTTCTTTTGTAAATACATAATAGTTATCATACATAGAAACGACCAGACTCAACACAAGTAATCATAAATTAAAAAATCATAATTACTTGTGTTATGCGGGAATCGAACCCGCAACCCTAGATTAGAAGGCAGATCCACTACCAACTAAGCTAACAGGCCAGTCAATATGGTACCCTCGTTTACCTATCATAATGATTTATGTTTATTTGGTCACCGATATTACACATTTGCCTATTATAATGCCAAATGCCTATTTGACTTGTCATGACTGGACCAAAACAAATGAATTACAGTGAATGTCATCTTTATAGCTCGTCCTCATAATACATTGTGTCAAAACAACTGAGTCATTTTATTAGCTTTTTGCGATAAAGCTTGCTGCATTTGGATTTACCTGTATCTGTAATTCTGTAAACCTATTTGTGGATCATTTCAGCTAAGAAGTTAAACGAGAGGCAGTTTAAAAGTTCTTGACGCTGTGCGACACTTTCTTTTGAATTTTATTTATTATACATATTAATTTTAACCTTGTAGGCAAATAAGACAGTCACAAAAGTAACCAATTTGGATGCTATTTTGTACTTTTTGAAGATTTTTTTTACCTCTTTAAACTAAATTCTATCAGATTTTAATTGACACCCAAGTTTACGATGTAGCACGTTTGATTAGAAAACATATTCGAAGGAAAAACCCGGACTTTACGACGATTGAAGACACTATTTTTGTCCTGTTTGTTAGTGTAGGTATTGTTGACTTGCATTTCCTGCCACAAACTATTTTTTTTCTTTCATGACCAATCCAGGTTACTCATGGTTCAAAGATATATGGACAGTGCATTGAGATTTTTCAAGTGCAGGCAGTTTTGTCCTGGTTGTAGAATTCATTTCCCGCTTTATTATGTGACGCGCAGGCTGACCTGACTACACTGACATCATAATGAAGAAGTTTACTTTCAACCACAAGTTTACTGAATGCAAGGCTCTTGGCTTTTCTTGTTTATTATTGGCTCCAATAAATGGATTTCTTTTCTTTCTTTTTTCCTTCGTTTTATTACACATATAACTCACTCAATCATTATTTATGTTTGATTCTATATGGATAGTTATACAATTTTTAAATACCTACAGTTAAGTAACGCATCACTAATCGATCACTATACTATACATCGCGTAGGTACTATTAAAACATGCTTATTAAGACGATTTAACGTTTTCTTCAAGTGTTAACAGTGCATTATGTCATTGACAGTCAGAATTGTTGTCTAAAGGCGTGACAAAGGCGGCCTTCACGCTCTGCGCCTTCTTTGTCAAAATAATGTATTCATAATGCAGTTTTTGCACTTGACGAGTGTCTGTGCTGGATGACTAACTCGACTTGAATCATGAAAGTCTGACTCGGTTTTATTATAAGACTAGTGGATGCTCGCGGCTTCGCTCGCATTAAGAAGTAAAACTTGCATCCCTTATTTTACTCCTTTAAAAGTGGCATTTCCAAAAATACTTTCTTAACGGATGCCTACGTCATAACATCTACCTTCATTCCAAATTTCAGCCCAATCCGTCCAGTGGTTTGGGCTGTGCGTTGATAGATCACTATATCAGTCAGTCACCTTTGAGTTTTATATTTAGTTTATATTGTAAAAAGGCTGGATTATTTCAATGTTAGGCGACATTATAGTCTCGTCACAGAATAAAAAAATTTTTGGTTGTGATCTAAATGTTTCACATTTTAAACTAGAAATAGTTCTTTGACTTGACTGAAACCCATAAGCTAAGTTTAAAGTCAATAGGTAAATTGATTCTCTAGATTTACAGCAATGTTGATGCTTGAAGCGCTTGTACAATACCGATGAAATTTGGTATGTATAGAAATGAACTCAAGCCTGAATTATCATGGAAGCATTCGAGGAGTACCACTAGTTTAAAATGAAACAACCATATCTAAAACCATTTATTCTACTCTTTATTCGAAACTACCTGGTGCCTGCGACTTCGTCCGCGTGGAATAGTTTTATACCATATAAATGGTTCTAGTAAGTTAATCTTAAAAGATAGACATATATTGCCCCGGATATTTTGTTAGATCATTTTAAGAGGAATATTTCTTTCATACATAGTTTTTTGATATCTTGAACCGTTTTCGCAGCGCACGCAACGGAAGCCCTCAAAGATGAATAATTTTCCCCGTTTTTTCCACATTTTCCATTGTTTCTTCGCTCCTATTAGTTGCAGTGTGATGTTATATAGCCTTCCTCGATAAATGGTCTATTCAACACAAAAAGATTTTTTTCAATTCGCACCAGTAGTTCCTGAGATTAGCGCGTTCAATCAAACAAACAAACTCTTCAGCTTTATAATATTAGTATATAGATTTCTTTTATTCGAATCCAATACAGTAATTATTAAAATTAGCGTGTATATAACTACAATCAACTAATAGATAATTTTATCAGGATGGTGAAAGAGGACTAGACATTGATAAATTATCAAAACATTGGGCAATCGTCTGCATTATTGCTTTACTGGTCACGGTCAACCACTCTAATACTAAGCACATTAATTCAAATAAATATATAACTACACATACTTTATTATAATTTCATTAATAAAAATTTGGTACAAGGTTTACAGAATAGGTAATTAATTACAACTAATTCGCACTAAAAAGTAAGTCAAAGAAGTACTTACTAGATACAAAAATCTTGTAATTGATTACAAGAATTAAAAAATAGGTCTTATATTGTGTGTTAATTAGTTCAACAAATGATAAAAAATAACTATATAAGTATACCTACTATACTACATTATGATAATAAATAAACAATTTCTCATATAGACCTACCCACGTTACACCTGCATAAATCTATGTCAAACATTATGTCAGTATCAACTGCCTACCATATTGAGTAACGGCATACCACCTGTCTTAATAAGCAGCCAACATTCTTTAGTAACACAAACATGCAAGTTGAATATTCACTTTTACTTTCTTTACTTACCAAACTATTCCCGGCAACTTCGTAACTGAATACAAAAACACACTTGGATTTATTTTCCGTTTCTTAAAGAGACGCGCTTAAAATCGCTAATTCGTAATAAGAATTCTAAACTCTCACAACACAGGTCACAAACTTATTACTTTTTTCGAATTAGTAAAAAGTTTTCAGCCAAATTTCACAGACGGAAAATCCGAACACAAAAAGTTTTTACTTAAGTAAATTCGAAGTTTAAAATTCGAGCGGGAATTTGTTGTACGTTCGCTGTTTGGGAACGCTCGTCGCGACTGGCTTTACTTTACGTACTCACTTTAAAACAGGTTGTAGGTGCTTGCAAGATACCTGTGCGCGCAACTGGTTGCAGCACTTTTGCTGTACTGGCTTATGATCATGTTTTACTTTTTAGTTCCAATTCAATCCGTGTGTAGTTTCTTCCGCGGGCTCTAAATAATTGCTTGTTGTGGTCGCAAATGAATGAACAGAATGAACGGTGAATCAGGCAGGGCGTTCACGCGGGTGTCGGGTAAACCCAACGTAAATATTTTCAATTTGGTATTACCGGCGCGATTCGTACTGATTTAATTTGGGAAGTCTACATTTGAGCCAATTGGAAGATGCTCATTAATTAATTTAATATCTTTATTTATTTACTTTGTTCTTCTCAGTCACATTCCTCGGAACAAAATAAATGTTGATTAATATAATGAAATGTACCTACTCTTTATCAGTGAATTTATGTAATTTTTGTTACTAAACATACAAACTTTATGTAATAATATTTCGTAATATTAATATTAACTTTACTTAAGAATTTGAAACCTACGACGTGTATATGTCGACTATCTATACTACATTTATATAATGCTGTTACCTAAACTTTTCCTATAAATAATTGCGTACAAATTAGGAAACGAAATAACAACAAGCCACATTCAGTTATTATTTTATTGATATAATTTTGTACAAATAACGGCGTATAATACATCGGGCACGTGTCACATACAAAACTATGTCTAGTCAAAGCTATCAGTTAGTATGTCACAAGTATACTACGCTTATTCAATAACAATAACTCACCAAAATATAAGAACAACCATCAAAACATCGCGACGACGCACCAAACATTACATTAATAAAACGTGCAAAAGGCTTTTATGGATAAACTCAATATTTATGTAGCTGCGATGGCTTCCAAAAACTACAAACGTTTAAACATTTAAAATTTAGTTTCTGTTTGAAAATATTTCTTAATTGGGGTGCGTAGTCACAATATCTGTGACGGTCGTCAAGTAAAAAAAACAGCGATTTTTTTCCATTATTTTACAAAAGCAGTTGGTGTTTTATCAAGTTCTATTTTAAGTATTATTTTACGCTAAAGTTGTGGTCAGTTAGTAATGATGTTTAGTAAAAAGTATTTAAGATAGGTACATTTTTACTATCTATTGATAATCTAGTTCACAATAAACTACGATAAATATGGCAGTTAATTTGATTATGCGTTAAACATTTTTGGGCTGTATAAAGCTAATGCTATGCTTAAAATTTCAGGCGTTTCTTGGAGAGGTGATAGAGAAGCTGTTTCACAAAATAATTGAAATAATTAGAATATATTCGAAATATTCTAAAATTATTTGAGGAAATGACAACAAACCCTGTGGATAGGTATTAGGTAGGTATAACTAATAATTGACAAAATTATAACATTAAGTAAATAAATTTCAGCTTAGGGTTCTAGGGACAATTAGGTGTAATAATTATTTTGCACTTTTCAATTGATATAACATTGCTATTTATTATTTAATTCAATAATATAATAATCCTATTAGAATAAAAACAAATCCTAATATTTTGGTTTAATACCTCATATTAAGATGTCTTTTCAAAGAACTTCAAGTTTTTTTTTTAATTGACTGATATCATTTGACACAAACCTAATAAGATACAATTAGATTTCATTGAAATGTTTAATATTTTATGTTTCTTTATGAGTGTAATGTGTTCCTTTAACTTTCTTGGTCAACTTAATAATTGTATGTATTTATTTGAAGTACATAGGTAGGTACATACTGTTGTATTAATATTAAAACAATTGAAAAGCACAACATTGCTACACAAAGCGCGTCTAATCAATAGTCTACGATATCAAATATTGAGCGCAAAGACACCAAAATAAAACATGAAATTCATAAATTTACTTTAAAGCTATCGCTTCACTCATATATGTATAATAGTCGATATTGAAATTATAAACTACGAGTATAAATGTATCTAGAAAAAGTATGAAAATTACATAAATTATGGAATATTTAGCACAAACAATGAAATTGATACTTATTTCAAAATTATCGTATGTAGCTGTAGTAAATTTTTAATATCATTCAGCCTTATTACAAAACGAGGTTTAAATGTTAGTCTAGGACTTAGAAAATAAAAAATCGGTTCTGGTTGATCAAACATCACATACAAGCAATCAAAACGTCAACAAAAATTGGAACTTTGTTTTTTTTTTTTTTATTTGGCTGTAACTTTGATTTAACATTGAAACATTTTGACAGTTTGAAAATTATGACAGTAGATAGACAATTTTAGAACAACTAAAACGGACTTGGTCTAGACTTATATTTAAACCAGGTTTTGTAATAAGGTCCATTGAAATTTTCTGTTACACATGTCATGGTCACTCGCTAAGGTAAAGTTGTTTGTATATAAATAGCTGAAACATAATATTTATGGCATACATATGAATTTCATGTATAATGTTGGTGTTCTTTGCCCCTTGTGTTTCTATGACTAAATATTTGACTAGATCGGTGCTAGGTTGTAGTCTGAGGCAAAGCAAGTGTAATGTCGGAAAGTAAGCTAGTTTACGCTTAACACTTAAATGTAAAAAGCTCAGTATTAAAAACTCTATCGTACAACTACTTTATACTTTTCTGTTTGGACATAATGAATAGACACGTCCAATACTGGTTTCTTTGTTAAATGTATCTTTTTTATACAATCGGAATTATATTTTTTTCTTTGCAAAGCACATTGTTTTGTAAAAGAACACGTCTATTCATCATTTATGTACCTATATTTTGCGTATTTAAATATTTTTTATGAAAATGTACTGTTATACAAAACGCTATGTATACTTACTTTATTGATCTATTTATAAAATACACTCACATCGTAACAAATTGTGATTAGCTAGTGAAATAAATTTTTGAAAGAAATCAAACGATAGGTGCGTGACACATAAATTTATAAGAGAGCTCCGTACATATTTATTTAAACTCAAAAAATAATAACAGAAGGAACACATTGTACCGCTTTTGTTGATTAATAATTTTGTCATAAAAATATTTTTGACAAGTCGATACGGAACCCTCCAAATATATGTGCAAGTCACTCATTACGCCTACGATTTAATTTATTAACATTACAAATAGTTTTTTTTTCATATCTACTAGATAGTAAAGCACTTTGAAAAGTTATTCCATTTAACCAATGGAAAATGAGGACTTAAACACTCATCGAAAATAAAGGAAGAAGAAATAGGTCTCAGTTCAGCTTATACTAAATTGACTAGAGTGTTTTATAAAATATTATTTGGAATCTCTTTTACGTAAAAAGTCGAAAGGAAACTGCGCGAATTCTGTCAAACAACACAATGTCAAAAAGTTGCCGGAATTCGAGACTTTTTACGTAAAAAACTTATTATTACACTTTATCAAAATAGGACTTAGAAATCAAAAATTAAAATGTTGAAGAAAATATTTTTTCAATTAATTAGTATCGTTATTTATTGCCTCCGCATTTCGTAGTATTTTACATTGATATGTAGGATCGGAGATATTTAAGCAAAACGCTTTCTTATTGCACACAAATGTCATGATTTGAAAAATGACATGATTAATTAATATAAATGTTATGACATTAGTTACACTCACATTCATTTGGGTATCATTGCAAAGATTAGTCTCTTTAATTTGTAAAATAGTTGTATATAATAATTGAGATCAATAAGTGTTGTAACAGTTTTACATTTCGAAAGCAATTAGATATAAATAAAAATGTCAAGTCTCCAAAAATCAAGAAAAGCATGCACGACACTTACACTATTGAGTATTCATTGGCTATTATCAGTTTTTTTTATACAAAATAAAAACCAGAATCACGATCTTTCAAGGACAATTCTTTTGTTTTTAACTTACCTACATGTCAATGTCAAGTCATCGAATGTAAATGTCATGTCTTGAAATGTAAATGTCAAATCTTTAAATGTAACTCTAAATTAACTCAACTTCCTAGGGTGCACACCGGCCCACATTGTTGGTGATGGTGTGGGGCAGCTTTGAGAGTGAGAGAGGTATGTCGTAGTCCCCGCTCAGTGAGATCTGAGACACGCAGCCGACCAGGCCTGAGGTGTACTTGCCGCCGGTGTTCATCTCTATTGAGGGGAGACCGCCTGGGGAACAAAATATATATAGTTAAGTAATAACATAGGACATATGCAAATAAAATAAAACATTCAGAAGAATTGAATTCCTCCTTTTTTGAAACCGGTTGAAATAGTTAAAAACCAATAAACAAGATTTCATGGACGCAAAAATATAATAACAAGTAAGTACACTTGTGGAATCCTCTATTTTCCGTAAAATACACAGAATATATCGCTTTAAATACTAGTTAGTAAAGCCAAGAAAAATAAGTTGCTGATATGTAGGTAAGTTTATATTTTTGCTTAACTATTTCTCTATACAAAAACTAATTGTGCTCAGCTGAGTTGAGCCTTTGTGATTTCTTCGTACTTACTCTGATTTCTATCATGCCTTGGCATAGCCAAAATATGGTACAAATATATTAAGTAATATTTTTCCTGGATTCTGAGTTTGTCCCTGAATTTCCATTGAATTCACGTTCTAAAATGATCTTTATCAAAATGAGTCTTACCAATATAGAGTCCATTGTCAGTGTTGAGCTGTTTATGCTTCCCGGGCGAGATCTTGCCCACCGAGCCCAGCCCGTCCACCTCTAGCACTCCCGCTTGACGGTTTCTATAACGAATATAAAATAATTTTATAAGTCATATGTAAGTAGTGTCAAATGCCAAAAGAATTCATGATAATAATTGAAAGGTTTAGTCACATTACATATATAGTGTAGACAGATTAATTACTATATTTTATATTATTATCTCACCGAGTAGCCCGTGCTCTGTGCCACAGTCCGTCGTCTACTTTGGTGTGGTTCGCAATGATCACCACCTCCCCGCTACCCAGGTCATATCTAGAACAACGCAAATTTGTTGAGTATAAAAACTGGAATCGAAACCGCATGAAAACGATTGCGCCAAGATTACTAAATCAGTTGACCAACAAATAACCAGCATCCTTATTTGTGCTCTTGGATAAAAAAAGCAAAATAATTAAAAAAAATATTAAACACACATAATATGAATCAGACAAAAATCACAATAATACTTTATTGTGATTTTTGTCTGATTCATATATATACACAGATAAATAATTGAAAACTTACATTAAGTTAGTGTCCGTTTTGAAAACTAATATTTTTTTTAAATTAGCCTAAACATATAAAGCAGAGCAGTATTGATGTATACACACACGAAGATATCATTCCGTGAGTATGAAACACAAATACGAGAGTTTAGTACCTGAGTACGAGCACTGAGTTCTCGACGGCGAGCGAGAGGAAGTCCCGCGGCGGGCGGCCGCTCCACACCAGCAGCGAGTGGGCGGACTCGCAGCGGAAACGGATGTTGATGTCCAGCGTGTAGCGCCGGAGACTGCAAGATGACATAAATAAATAATAATAAATTAAACAAATAAATATTTCAGGTCATATCACACAGCGCCATTTAGTCCCATATTAGGCTTGCGCTTGTATCATGGCAACTAGATAATGGATAAAATACATGTATAATTTTATATACATTAAAGGACAATTTTATTGTACTTACTCATACATATCTTAGAGGATATAAAGAAAATGAGGCTGAAAAGAATCTGTACTGATTGACGTAGAGAGCAGAAATGATGAATGGTTTATAGTGAGACAAAAGTACTCAAACGATACTTCTGCATTAGCTTTCTAAAGATACAGGGAATGTAAGAGTGATAAGTAGGTATACAATACACTTTTGAGAGTGAGTTTAGTGTAGAGATATAGATAAAGGATGGAATAGTAGTAAAAGACTTATATGATTATATTCTCCCTGTGCATAGTATAAATGCGAGTAGATGCATTAATCATTGTAAAATTTTCTTTCACATTAGTTTTGTAACACTAGGCACAGATTTTTTTCCATGTCACCAAACTTCGCTATCAGTTTCTGTTACAGAAAATCTAGCAATTTTATACGGAATCATAGTTCACACACCTAACAAGAAAAAACAACATTTTTTTAGAACTAAAGATGAAGATCATTATTAAACCACTTACCGCTTCATAGTCTCTTCATCATCGATATGTATGAAGCTGTCCTTCCCAGTAAAGCTCGGATACGTGTTTGTATCTCCCCAGTTTATCTCACTCTCACTCAAATACTTTATCTGCATGTATGTTTGTCCATCGTACGGCCTTTCTGTCATCACATCATTATCTGTATATCTCTTTTTACTGAGCAGATATTTCTTCTTCTTCTTGTCTATGTGTGTATGGGCTGTATGCTTTCTTGGTTTCGTCTTGTGGTATTTTAGCTTGAAGCCTTTTTTGGGTACTGTTGTGTGTTGGATCTCGTTTTCCGATATGTTGTGAGGGTAGACTGGCATTTGAACTATTTCTTTGCACAGGGATTTGTCTCTGAAAATACAAAAGAGTTGTGTGTGGTTGCATTTACGATTTTTAAATATTTAAATTATTAAGGACACGTGGACCGAGTTGCATTGAAGTTTTTACTGCGGTTGAACGAATGTAAGCATAAGTTAAACATTTATCAAAATGCTTAAGTCCAATATAATTTAATATTTGTCATTTATCAATATTTCTGACATAAAACTAGTGGGATAACAATGACACGGATACTTACGTGCAGTTATTATCATGAGGTTCTTCACAGTTGTCCACGTTCAGACCTCCCAAAGCTGATGATACTACCGAAAGCTCTGCATCGTTGATGATCAACTGGAAGAGAAAGTGTAACACTGATATTAGTATAGTATTTTCAGAATTTACTAGAACTAATTACCCTATCTAATAATTTGTTATAATATTATATGAAATCGCTATATTACAGCAGTGAGTCATTGTATAATAAGTGATGCTATTTAATTTACAAGTGGACAAAGTAATACAGCAAGGTGACATTCTATGACCAAATAAATTAAAGATACATTGAATGATAAAAAAAAAGATATTTTTCTAGTATTTTTCTAATGACTGGTCAAAAGTGAGAGATGGGGATTGTTACAGGTATTCAAAACGATTTAGCCCATACATAATATTATGTAAGTAGGTACATTAATTATTTTTATACATTGCTATCTGGGATATACCGACGTGTTATAAAATCATTAAACAAAGGTAATATAACAGATGGATCATTTATGGAAAGTCTATATGCAGCAGAGAGATAAAAAGGAAGAAAAAAAAAAAAAAAAAAACATTTATTGGGACATGAAACAAGAGATACAGAATGCAAGATATAAACAAGTAGGTACACACGTTTCATGTCACAATCCGATACAATAAGTATCATACTTGTCTCATCAAGTCACGACGCTCAGTACTGAGGAATACAAATCAAGGAGGAGGAGCATGAGGGTCGTACCTGTCCCACACAGCCGCTGAAGCTGGCAGTGAGCGCGAGGCGCGGCGGCAGGGGGTGCGGGGCGCCGCCCAGCAGCAGCGGCTGCTTGAGGCGCAGCTTGCGGGACGAGCCCTGCGAGCGCACCCAACGGGTCACGCGGTTCTCCTGCAAACATTAATTAAGTTGAGGTTCCAAAGACTCGCACCAAGCGCTTTGCTTCGACTTTCATCGTGCGAACAGCCCAACTGTGGAACTCCTTGCCCGAATCTCTATTCCCCTTGAACTATAATTTGTCGGTCTTCAAGCCGAGAGTAAACCGGTTTCTTCTAGGCAAGCGCGCTACATCGTAGACTATAACGTTGCTTACCATCAGGCAAGTTGTAGTCAAGCGTAAGCCTATATCATGTAAAAAAAAAAAACAAAAAACTTTACTTCCTTAGCGTTCACTATAGAAAAAGAAAGACATTTACTATGGCAGATTTTAAAAGAAATATACTACAAAAATTAAATGAAAGAAACATAGGATCTGCCACAACACAAGCAATAAACAATGTGTAGGTGATACATTGAACTGAAAATTTAAACATACATGAAACATATTTTAACAGCTACATATGAGTAGATATATCCTAGAGGCCCTCAGTCCCGAACTAAGCTGAAGCTTGTGAGTTGATGTTGGACATCTTTCCCAAGAATGGAATCGCATAATACATAGAAAAAGATAAATTCTGATCGAAATACACACTTAAACTAAGCGTCCTAAACGGTGACCTCATCTTTTTTTATATTGGCGAAGAAGTATACAGGATACCCTGCAACTAGATAGAGTGTATGTATTTTAAAGATGAAGGTTTTGGATGGAAGAAGAAGAGAAACGCTAACATGAATAGGTCTAATGCCTGCTAAGATATTATAGCAATACGCAGAATGATTTTGTAATACAAATCATATAGGAGCGAAGTTACGTCATAAGTTTTATGTGAAGACTGCTGTGGGTGCTCGCGGCTTCGCTCGCATTAAGAAGTAAAACTTGCGTCCCCTATTTCACCCCTTTAAAAGTGGCATTTCCAAAAATCCTTTCTTAGCGGATGCCTACGTCATGACAACTACCTGCATGCCAAATTTCAGCTCGATCCGTCCAGTGGTTTGGGCTGAGCGTTGATAGATCACTATGTCAGTCAGTCAGTCACCTTTGAGTTTTACATATTTAGATTGTCAAAATTGGAGTTCTGACTTAATAACGGGATTAGAAGTACGGGTAATAATTATTATTGTTGCTATAAGGATCACCGAAATATGTAGGTACTAAGTTACATGCTTTTTATGTCCAACGTCGCAAACGAGAGCTTTGACAAAACTAGAGCAATCGCAGAAATATTTTTGTCAAATCACCTTAATATTGCGTACTGTGCGTCCTACTCTGTCGTACTGACCTCATCAAAGTTATACTTCTGCCCGTACACCTCGACCCGCAGCGAGGCGCCGCGACCCGCTCGCGTCGCCGTCACATTGTGCCAGCGGTCAGCTTGAAGCGGGTATGCTGACCTGGAATAAACACACCAAACATATTAAAAAACACAAGTTTATACAATATAAAGCATACCGATTTCATGGCGGTTTTATTGCGTGCCTAAATCCATATCTACCCATTTCCAGTAAATAATCCAACGCGGCAGAATAGTTATGACGCCCGGCAGGGTGATTCATATACTTACACACGAAAACGAAACGCCAACCAAATATTTAATAACTGACCAATGTCAGTACTCCACTCCAATCTGCGTACATATCATATAAGTGCTAAGAGCTTCTAAAAAACAAATAAAACAATTTATTGGCAATGTTTTACAATTACATGTCATTCATTTAAATATAACTTATATAATTATTTCACATAATTCCTTCCATTTATATTTAGGTAGGACTTCTTGTAAACAGAAAAAAAACTCGCCAATAGTATAAAAAGTTTGTCTATGATTAGTGCTTTTGTTTTCAATTGAAAACTTTCCGAATTTAATAACAGTTGCCAGATTACAAGGCCAATATTAAGCAGGTTAGAGTACTCGTACTGCTAGTCAGTAATACATAAAACTAATATTGGTGATGTCGGACAATAAATGCATTCATTAATTCATTCATTCTATTAACTAACAAGTATTATCATACCTGACCAGAGCAATCCCAGAGCCCAGATCGAAGGCGAACTCCATGTAATAGTCCCTGAGATGCAGCGAGAAGAAGTCTCCGTCCCCGCTCGCGTGCTCGGAGTTGTACAGCACCAGCCCGTCGCCCGCCGACGGCTTTAGGGTTATCTGGAAACAGACACAAACATGTGTTACATATTTAATGCTTATTTGAGTAACCTAGTGTTAAGGAATGCTAGTGTTATTCTATGTAGGTAAGAGTGGCGAACTCTGGTGTCGCGAGTATTCAGACCACCCCTAAACTATCTGATGTTGATGTATCAACTGACAAACATACACGAGAACTGGGACCTACTATATAAAGTGTCTCTGAACTAAGAGAGCGCCCAGGTCAAAAAATCTAGATAGAAATTGCCTATAGCGTGCTACAGCATTGAATATATTTTTAAATTTCAACAACAACATTTATAAAGCTCAAAGAATGCCTACTTAAAAACACGAAAAAGCAATAATGCCTCAAAGAACACAATTCTTGGCAGCATCAGCGTCCTGGAAGCAAATAGCCGTAAATTAAAAGCAACATTAATACCACTTTATTAAAAACCGAGTATCAAGTATCGAGGCCAATGGAAGTTCTAATTAAAACTTTGTTGCCACTAGTTTCTGTCTCAAGACAGGGGAGGACCTAGGATGGGTACTAAATTAAAAGACAATCATATCATACTCCATATCATAGTCATCTCTTTGAGTCGTATTTAATCACTAGTGAGTGCTCGCGGCTTGGCTCGCATTTAGAAGTAAAACTTGCATCCCCTACTTCACACCTTTAATCGAGCGATGCCACGGGCTTCTACTGATTAATAATGACTACTGTTATAAAGGCACAAAATGGCAAGTGTATGAGTGTGATTGAATGATAAAAGTAGATAAAATCGTCTTTGAAATTCATGTGTACCGTACCTATTCTTTTTAGAGTCATTTTATTGAACATGGGCCCAAAATTTAGACAAATAGTAGCATAGAAGGCACCTACGTTATCTTTTTTAAAAAAGTAAATGTTATTCATTGAGTTTGACCCTACCCGAACACTTATTCCATCCCTGCACCAAACATCGGAGATGGCAGAAAGAACACAAATATAAGAAGTTTCATTTAATTTTGGTGAATGGTCTACAAATTGAATTCGAAAGTTGGTAATATATTCGATTGGGCTTTCAGCAATATTTGTAGAAACTTGCGTAAAGTTAGGTGATACATTAATTATGTACGTATTAACTTTTATGATCAATCACAATTAAATAGAGCATCAGAATTATGAAAAAAATTGCTAGTTACTATTTTTGAATGTAACTTTCTGTAGTAATTTATTCGTTAGGAATATGACGATGAAATTTAATAGATTATTTTATTTTGTAGCAGTCAGAAGTATTTAACAATATATTTTATAATCATTTACATTTTGGATATCGGTTAATATGCTAATGGGACCCAAACTGTAACTTCAATATACGCGCATTGAAATATAACATTAATAAGACTGGAACCCACAAGAATTAATATAACATTGAACTAAATATATACCTATTTAAATAAAACTATACAACAGAAACAATATAGTATAATATAGATAGATAGATAAATTCTTTATTAAAACACCACATACATAAAAAACAATACAAAAAAACATAGAAAATAAAATTTGCGTTTTAATTGGCAGCCTTATCGCTAAGAGATCTCTTCCAGGCAACCAATCTGGCAGGGATATATTCTTCAAAATAAGTGAGTAGGACGAGGTGTTTAAGATATTAAATGAAAAAAAAAAGATCAAATAGTTTATACTACTTATAAACATAAACAAATATAACAATAATATACATATACCTACTTACATACATACATAACAATACATACATATTAATACAAGAGACAAAAATAAAAACATATAGATAGAGGCTTTTCTTGTGACAAAATAATTCGCTGTAAATTTATTTGATGTATGCACTGAACAAATACATATAATATATAAATAAATTTATAATAGTACTTGTGTACATGTACCTCGTAAAAATATTGTTATAAATAATATAATATTGTTATAAATTTATAACAGTTACAACTTTAAGTATCTGACTTGTAAGAAAGTTCTTATCAATAAATGACTTTGACTTTGACTTTATACTTACAGCAATTTAAGTCGGAACCAAAGAAGATAATATACATAATTATTAAAGGGACGTTACTTTAATCCGTACAGAATTTAAGATACACATACAATTTTGCGCATTTTCTGCCCTTTCTTTACACACCTTTTCCATTTAGGCATCGCAAGTCAATACAAAAATCAATAGTTGAAATCAAAGTTGGTATCAATATCGGAACAAGCAAAGTTTTCTTTGAACTGAGGGCGGTTGGAACTCGGCTCGTTTTTCACGTGAACGGCTCCGCGATCCCGGGTTAGAGGACATTGATAGCTTCATTGGAAAGCTCATAATTATTAACAGGATTTAAAAAGGAATGAGTTTTTTTTATAGTATCTACGAATGATCCTAAGATTAGGCAGTTCATTATTTACTAAAACTAATTATTCTTTATAGATTTGATTTATTATTTACTAGTGGGTGCTTGCGGCTTTGCTCGCATTAAGAAGTAAAACTTGCATCCCCTATTTCACCCCTTTAAAAGTGGCATTTCCAAAAATCCTTTCGTAGCGTATGCCTCCGTCACAATATCTACCTGCATGCCAAGTTTCAGCCCGATCCGTCCAGTGGTTTGGGCTGAGCGTTGATAGATCACTATGTCAGTCAGTCAGTCACCTCTGAGTTTTTTTATATTTAGATTTACACGGAATAGGTTTGTACTAGATTCTAATTGTCTTGATGGTAAGCGATCATTACGGTATAGGATGGAGTGTGCTTATCCAGAAAGAACCGAGAATAGAGGTGATTATTTATGTACATTTTATTTCCCATTAATTAAGCTCTATGGGATCAAAGGCGGAAAAGCTATATTATCTGCATCATAACTTTAACAACCCAACTTTTTAGCGCAGAAAGTTCTAAAAAAGCTGGTGAAGTGTATTTTTTTCCCAAGTTTATGAAAGCGCCACCTATCTGTTACTTAAGTGGCTAGTCCATATTAATTTACGCCGCAAACTGTCAAGCCATATTACCTCACGTTCTGTGATTACTTCGCGTAGATACAGGATTTGAAAATTTATCAGTTAGTAATTTATTTATGAGGAATCGAAGCTCTTTGAAACTTAATTGATGCTGTTTAAAAAAAAAAAGGAAAATGCATTATAGTATTTCTTTATATGTTGAACTTCAATTTTATTACTGACTCTTTCATTGTAGTAGTATGCCATCGTTATAGAAGTTAATATGATTATAGGTACACGGTAAAATAAATAATTTAAATGAAAATGAAAAAAATATGCACACATGTATGTACGTACATATAATAGTACAATGTACATGATATACAATCTAAAACACAATAATTGTAGACGTTCTTCTAGAAAGTCCCAGTAAAAAAAACACCATAGTACCTACAGACAATTGATTGCAAAGTCTACAGCAAATTCGTAGCATACTTGCTATTGTGGAATCTATCGGGCAATCTTCGCCACAACTTATATTTTCCCGGGAGCCAATTTAGTACCGGCAAAGCTTTTAAAATGCTCCCCCCGACCAAGTTTGTTTAAAAATTATGGAGGTCTGTTATAACTTCATTTGGGGAATCAACACTAGCTGGAATTTTCCCTTTTTTCCGTTGAAGTGTAACGTTTTGAAAGCGAGTTTTTTTCGGGCGTTGCGAAGCGAAAATTGGAATTCGTGGAATGTTCGGAGTTTAATACTTGTTGTTCTCTTTTGTTTTATCATAAATCGTTATATACAGACACAGCTACTCGTAAGTATTTGTTTGCATGGCGTTTGTTTGCATTCGGATATGTTACGATACTTTTTTTCCGCAATACACACTTGAGTTCAATTTGGGCACACATCTTCAAAACTTCACCAATCTACTAACTATGACATGCCAGAACAATAACTTCAGTGTTTTGCAACTAAAACTGTACTATTGAAACCACGACACGCAAAATAAGTACCTACGTAAGAATTTTCTATCTTGAAATTCTTCTAAGCATGATAATAGCAAGTAAATTAAGCATTACCAGCTTCAAACATAGACTAAAAGATTGGCTTCTCAAGCAGACCTACTCATATGAAATGTTCTTAAAAGTTGATGGCAGAATTCGAGGAAAATGACTTGATGTGTAATTGAATTATATTATAATTTAAAATATTATTATGTAGTTACTTAAGTGTATACATACACACTGTGTGGTATATGAATATTATTTTTGATTTTGACATGTAAACTCTGTTTATGAATAAATTACTATGAACATAAAATAGTTCAACAATACCTGTATATCGAGCCACGACACCGCCGAGTTGCCGAGCCCTGGCAGACGTAGGTACGAGGATCCATTGAATCGAGGCACCTGCAACACAAAACGATACTTTTACAAATGCTAAACTTTTATAACAATTTCAATATCGAGTTTACTGTGGCGATATTTTAGATTTTCACATTTTTTTAATGTTATTTCACATTCAGATTTTTATAAGGATTTTGTATTATATTTATAGAAGAATCTTGCACAAACAATGATCGAATCGAACATCGTGAAGAAACTGTCATAGTAGCCTGGCCACCAAATATGCATATGCCATG
Organism: Macaria notata; assembly: GCA_927399415.1. Classification (NCBI taxonomy): domain Eukaryota; kingdom Metazoa; phylum Arthropoda; class Insecta; order Lepidoptera; family Geometridae; genus Macaria; species Macaria notata. The sequence goes on from OV656742.1 coordinate 1,935,471, forward strand.
GAACCATCAAATGAATGATTCTCACGTTGGCAGTTGGTCACGACAAAATCATAACGACGAAGAAATAAGCCTCACCTTCAAATCCAAAGTAATTTCACACTTGTCACCCGCATACCCGAGCGGACACAAACAAACATGGTTGACGCACCCGCCGCCATGTTGGCACGAGCACTCATCTCTATCCGCTTTCATCTGATTCATATCATCACTTTTCAAATCATTTCCTTCCTCATTCATCGATGAAGACTTTTTACTCGGAGTGTTTATTTGTATTTTCTTCATATCATATGATTTGAAGGGGTTTACATCGTTGTCGAGTTTATTGTGATCATGGAACTTGACGATGGAATCTCTCATGACGAGGTCGTTGTCTTCAAAATGTACGATGTCATTGATGTCGTAGATGGCATGTTTCTCTTGTGGGTGGGGTGTTGCTTCAATGGTGGTGGCCTCGTTAGCTGGCTTCCAGGGCGCGAGAGTTGGGGCGCATTCACCTATGGACAAATAGATAATCGATTAATGATATCTGAATATATAAAATCCAAAAGGTGAATGACTGACTGGCATAGTGATCTATCAATCAACGCACAGCCCAAACTACTGGATGGATCGGGCTTAAATTTGCCATGCAGGTACATGTTTTAACGGAGGCATTCGCTAAGAAAGGATTTTTTCTAATTATAAGTTTGTAAGTCTGAGTTATCTAATTATATACATTGCAAATGGACGAAAACACAAGTGAACCGGTTACGTTATAATTACGAACATACAGAAAGTTAAAGGTACAAATTATTAGATAGACAAGAATAACTAATAACAGGGCGGTAAAACCGTTTACCCACCTCTTAAAAATAATATTGGATACAGTTATGTATAGTTAGAGGTTAGCTAGCCTGATAGCACTCGTGTTATTCTACGTTAATAGGTATTTGTGCTAGGAAAATGGGAGTCCCATCGGAGCCGAATAATTTCTGTTGTTGTCACTATTGTTATTGTTTTAGTTTGCTATTTCTGAATGGCTAGTGGATGCTCGCGGCTTCGCTCGCATTAAGAAGTAAAACTTGCATCCCCTATTTCACCCCTTTAAAAGTGGCATTTCCATAAATCCTTTCTTAGCGGATGCCTCCGTCATAACATTACCTTAATTCCAAATTTCAGCCCAATCCATCCAGTGGTTTGGGCTGTGTGTTGATAGAACACTATATCAGTCAGTCTGTCAGTCACCTTTGAATAAATAAATAAATAAATAAATAATTTTTAAATAAAATAGATTTACCTTTAACTCTGTTCTTCTAATATTTTCCAGAAAATTTTTATTTCTAGCGAATGTCGTAGTAAATATGATCAAATGACATACATTTCCTTGCAAAATTGGTCATAATTCTAAACACGCACCATATTTTGCACTCACATTTTGAAGCCATCAAAAATAATAACCTGTCACATCCCCGGTAATAAAATGTAACAGATGGAAATGAACATCCAACTCATACATACATACTCTCTAAATACAAAAAACGTTGCCATTCTTTCCGTTCATCCAAAAAGAATAGGCATCGCATAATATTGTACGCATGAAATACCCATTACTGGATACAGAAACGGATTGCAGGGTTCGTCGGTCTTTGAATAGTGATCATAGCTGCCAAGACAAGGACTATTTGTATATCTGCTCGAAAGTTTACGTCTCCTCAATGATAGGCTCATGAGTTTGGAAATATGAGCATCAAGATGCTTTTTTTATTATAAGTGGCTCGATGGGATTCTCCTGTTGTACGTATTAAATCTGACGCTTCGCAGTTCGATCCCAGTTCTACACCAATGACTTGTTAAAGAACTTAGAGTGGATTGCACTCGTGAAAAACAAAACAAACACATCTTGAGTTTTTATTGGTTATATGGCATGGTCAAAATTTAAATACTTAAACACTGAATTAAACCACAAAATACAGAAGTATACTCAGTAAACATAGTCTGTTAAGACAGAATGAACGCACGTAGCGTTCATTCTGTAATGTAATTCTACACACTTTCCGACTTTAATACTTTTAAAAAAACTGACTTTTAATGAGTCATGCAAACCTGCAACAGACTCCGTCTTAATTAATAATCTTCGTTTATAAGGCCAAAAAAAATTACCTAAATGACCCGTCAAATTTGTTTCACTGACCCTTACTTTTTATTTTTTTTGTTTCGAATGGGAAATCTTCTGCAAAATACCCGACCACAATGGGGTGTAGTCGGGTTTTGTGAGATTTTTACCCACTAAAACCCCCCCGGTGACCAGCCTCATTAAAAAAGAAGAAGTAGGGCTCCGGGTACTCCGATGGGAACTCTTCGAAGCCACTGTTTCACTGCCCCTAACATGATCTTATTGGCCAGGAATCAAATACGTCCCTGTGAATATAGTACGTGACAAATCATTACGTATTCACGACGTCGCTGGTATTTCATTATTCTGCCGAGATGTATTGGCTGATAGTAGCTGTAATCGAACTGGATAGATCCTGGCAATGTTGGTGGTGGCTTCTGATGTGATGCTTAGTAATGGAAGCGATGCTTTACGTGGATGCAGTCTGTTTGAGAGCTAATAGAAATATTTAGTATCAGTTATTTTGTCAAGTGCTAAACCCGCACTATGGTTGTTTAACTCACTAATCACGCCGGCAGGATTCGAACCTGCGTATTTCTGATTATCAGAACGCCTTGATCATTATAGTCTTTTTTCGCTCGTTTTCCAATAAAAGTTTAAGTGAAATATTTAGTTTGAAAAGTAGTTAACATGTGTAGCAAGTAATACATAAATATCAGCGCTGGTGGAACTGTGCCACCTGCATTAGGCTGAATTGCGGCTGTATTGGAGCATCACAATCTTTTTTTGTATTGTGTGTGTCCCAATAAAGATATTTCTTTCTAAATCTAAATTAATCTGTTATGAGCTGGCGAATCTTTGATGTTCAGATGAGTGCAGAGAAACAAGTCATTGACTGATGATCGATTGCACTAATAAACTGATTTTAAACTAAAGGCGTTTCGCGGTTTAATCCTTGTTCATACATGATAAAAATAGTCTATCTGTAAATCCAGGATCTTACCTACATTGTATCTTTTTTTTTTCAATTTATTAGAGGCTTTGTCGCTGAGCGACCATATCGCCTTATAAACACTATAACTAGTACAATCACATTTTTTACTGTATGGAAGAATTAGGTCTATTAAGACCTAATTCTGCCAACTTGTACAATGTAACAGCCCTGTCAGAAGTCGGGCTTGCTGGGATACAGTTACAGAAACCAATTTGATACAATTCGTCTTGAAACCACCATTCCCTCTGAGTTTCGTTCGTTCTTGTTGACTGCTCTGTTAGCTTAGTTGGCAGTGACTCTGCCTTCTAATCTAGGGGTGCGGGTTCGATTCCCGCATGACACAAGTAATTATAAATGTTAAAATTTGTAATTACTTGTTTTAAGTCTGGTTGTTTCTATGTATAATAAGTATGTATTTACAAAAAAAAGTATATATGTATTATATCCGTTATCTAGTACCCATGACACAAGCGAAAGCTTAGTATGGGGCTAGATGGCGCTGTGTAATAATGTCCTGAAATGTTTATTTATTTATTTATCTCCATACCGAATTTCATCTAAATCATGCGTTTGAAAGAGCGTTTTTGTTCATAACATTCATTACATGTCTTAATTCATCATTAATCATTTGAAGCGAGTGTGGCTCAGTGGTTCCAGTGTCTGCTTTTCATCCAGACGCATCCTGGTTCGAATCCGCCCTACACCAATGACTTGTATTTTCAAGTTATGTGTGGATTTGCACTCGCTTAACGGTGAAGGAAAACATCGTGAGGAAACCGACATGTTTGAGGACCACAATATCCGAGGACATGCGTCTTCCGTGGAAGGACCTGGGCGCCCACCACGATGTATCTGCCCAAGAAAACTCCCCTAATGAATTAATTCTGCGGGGAGACCCTCAGTCATGAGGAAATACGATTCGAAGAGAGAGACATGTCTTAATTATAAATGAATTTATCAAAACATTAACTCCAGCAACTAATAAATCTCCGAGACCCGCTATCATGGCCTGTCCAATACAATTCAATTTTCCAAGAAACGGCTCAGTATTAACTACGAAAGATGAAAATTAATAATATCGCCGAGTCTTTGATCTAGCCATCTAGACTATTACGGAAAACTTTCCAAGAAGTAATCTGGTCTCGGCGAACAATTTTTTCTATGGAATCGCAACTGAGCAAAACTAAAAACACCTGCACGGCGGCTGCGGTTGAGTTGGGCAGGGTTTAGCCCTGCAGCGATTAACTGTGGCCACGCATTCGGCTATTTCATAACCTATCACAAGCAATATTTATGTATGAATGCAATGAATGAGGCAGGCTATAGTTAAAAATAAGCCTAATTAATGTAAAAAAAATGCGTAGTACAAGAGTGAGAGATGAAATGTCTAAGAATTTCCGACGCGACATTTGTAAGAAGTTACAATTCTATTGTCTCAATTATTCTTAGTCTGGTTCTAAGTTACCGATGGCAGATATTCCTCTTAAAAGATCGTCTAAGTACTACCTACGTACATAACGTTGGAAAGTTTTCTCGTTGCAAGTGTGAAAAGAAAACCCATTTGTCACTGCAATACTTAATCTTCTAAGTAGTAGGTACGAGCGACATTTAGATCGGTCTTTGTTGAGACCAAGTTCTAGTGAGAAAAACATGCTGTAAGTACGTTTGAGAGTGGCCAACTCTGGTGTCAGAGTTTTCAAACCGCCCTAAGGGCCTCATGGACGTACTATGACGAACAGCCGGGACCTACAATTTAACGTGTCGCCCCCATCCACGGAAGCACCTAAAATCTCTGGAATGCCACTTTTCAGTCACCCATCCAAGAACCGACCGCGACGATCGTTGCTTAACATTGATATTAATTACCTCCGCTAGCCTGAAGTACGGGAGTTTATTTAGATTCTATGTTGATAAAAATAACTTGCTATATTTGGACCTGCTATTTTAAAATAACAGTAAACTTTATGTTGAGTGTAATAGCTATAGATACATACACTTTGTAGATAGCAAAGTAATTTGTAAAAGAACTTTGAAAGATGTCTTAACTTTTTACCTCAGGGATGTAGTTTGTAATTTGAAGTTTTTGAAGCTCTATTTATGTAAATCACGAAGTTTCAGTTATGCAGTATAAGTGCCACGCAATTATTATTTTTTTTCATAAAAGGAGAATTTGTATTTCTTAGTAGTTTTGGGAAGTTACCGCAGTTTTTTTTTACCAGGGAACATAATTAGTTTATTGTCTATGAGTTCAATCTAGTAAATGTATTTTGTTGTTTTATATTGCTTTTTAATATAATTTTATACTTAACAATATAGCAGTTTGGTGTTCCATAATAAATCACTTTAATAAAAGAGGAAACTATTCAACTAGACTCAATCTAGTATTCGCAATAACCGTTTAGTTTTATCTTGATTTTGTAAGAATTGATATCGGCGGTTTATTATACCGATGAGTCGAACAGACGGTAGTTTTAGACTTCAATTATGCCTCCTGTAGTTCGTTATAAGCCGTTAAGCTCGCAAATGAGATAACTTAGTTTGTAGGTATACAGGGTTATTATTAACTTACGGAAAGGTAACCTTTGTGTGTTTGTCTTTTTACTTTCCTTTATATATTAACTGTGTTCGTACAGTAAATAAATAAATAAAATTTGTTACACGACTTTTAGAAGTTCGTGAATAAAAATCAACTATATGTACAGAAACTAAACATGAATGTTTATATATGTAGAACATAAGAATTTTCAAAGGTCTTACATCAAGTTCTTTAGATGTAACACATACAAACGTAAAACACAAAACATATAAAGTCATATACAACAAGTGCTACAGCTGGCGGCCTTATCACTAGAAGCGATTTCTTCCAGGCAACCGCAGGATGGAAAGGAGTCTACAGAACAATATAGGACGGCGGGTTCAAAAAGAGAAACATTATGAGTAATTATGGGCGCTTCCTCCGGCGTGGGTCCCAGCTCTTAATACGATGACGAAGAGAAGGATCATTGGAGCTTTGGATCAAGATACGGTCAGTTTTGTGTGCGCCGGTACATCAGTCGATGGTGCTGTCTCTGATGAAGCAGTGGAGCGACCCGAGGACGAAGCGGCCGGGAGTAGTAACATCGTCTCGCCTCCACCCCCACCACCACAGCCCCCCGCGCCCGTGTCCCGGCGGGCCGCTCGCGCGGCGGCGCGCAGTCTGCGTGTTGCCGCGGCCCAGAACGAACGTTCTGAAGATGGATGTCATAACATCCGAAACGCGTAAACGATTTACGCGATTTACACGTGAGTGAAAACCGTTTAGTTAATCTTTTGATAATGAGTAAAGCCCCAATTCAAAGGTCAGTTCCAAGTAAAAAAGAAAACCAAGCAAACGCTTGTGTCGTTGGTACTAGATAACGGATATAATACTTAAATACTTTTTTTTTGTAAATACATACCTACATATACTATGTAACCCTGTATACTGTGGTCGTATATCTGGATGATATGGTTATTTGCTCGCGAGATACTCAGCAGGTTTACGAGAGTTTGCTATTGCTTGGAGACACTGTTATTGCTACAAACTTCGATTATGACAGGTATCTATCAATTTGAGATAATGACGAACTACATATATGTAGTTGTTTGTATGTAATATGTATACTATGTACAAATACAGTATGTATTCACAAAACACAAGTGTATAAATATTTTATTCGTTATGAAATACTCAGAACACAAACATTTCCATAGTATGGGGCTAAATGGCGCTGTGTGAATTGTCTCGGAATATTCATTTATTTGATAAGCATACAACCGCTAATTTTGTAATGTGCCTATAGCATTTTTACTGATTTTATTGTGTAGCTTGTTTTACCATAATAAAATGAAGTCTAATTTAATGTTCATTAAAAACCCTCATAGTTTCATAATTTTAATTACTTTTTAATTGATCTAACATGTAATTCGAACAAATTATCAATAAAATGTTTATCTGTTAATCTGTTTATCTAATATCGGTAATTAATCGGGAGGTGCACTAGTAGTAAAATATTGCCGTACCATCCTTTGCCAGAGTTAAGATGGCAATATTACATATATTGGCGTTTTAACCGCTATATGTATGTATATTTACGATCAACCCTAGTTTTAGAAATACTAACAGTACAAATGATTCTACAACTTAAAAAAAAAAACAAAAAAGGAAAATTTAATCAAACTAAACCTATGTAACTTCAAGGCAGCTAAGCAGTAGACTGCCACCAAACACGCCATTTCCATTTTTCAAGATTCGAATGCAGAATATTGCAGCAGTAGGAACCTAACAGCCAACGTTGTGCTTCCAGAATATTCCTCACACGTACTATAACTAATAACCGAGTTCCGACGCCCGATGGCAAGTAATCTATACTTACATATAATAAAGCTAAAGAGGGTCGGATGTCTGTACATTGATGACATTCCGAAAAAATATAACAAACTCTTTAGTTTATTCCATGTCAACTCATTTTATTAGGTACCGGTCAACATCCGTCAAAGTTTGCGATAAAATTTGTATACCATCATGAATATGTACCTATGTATTTTTCATTGAAAATAAATTTGTTTGGACATAGGTACTTTGAATTGATACTGGACACGTTCTCATAAATTATAGAACATTTGTTTGTTTTATAAATTTAGATATGAGTTTAAATAAATAGATAAATTCTTTTAAAAACACGGTCTTTTTACTTGAAATATGTTCTGCTTTCTTTTATTTTTGTGTGATTTCCTTCAATGTATATATTTCCTTTAAATATCAATAATATGTAGTTTTGTGTGTAAGTACGTATGTTTGTATATTGTTTACTTTGAATGTTATATCTGTTACTGTGTTTTATTTTTAAATTATTTAATATTGTGTTAAGTACGCCAGCTTTACGGATTTCCTCTAGTGTTGTCCAAACTAGGTTACCTGGAAGAGATCACTTTAGTGATAAGGTCGCCCAATCTCCCTGGTTACCTTCCACCTTTATGTTAAATATGTTCTTCTTTATTTGGTGTACAATAAAGTATATTTGATTTGATTTGATTTGATAAATCAATTTATACAACTCAAATGTGACTGACTAACTGACATAGTGATCTATCAACGCATAGCCCAAACCACTGGACGGATCGAGCTGAAATTTGGCATGCAGGTAGATGTTATGACGGAGGCATCCGCTAAGAAAGGATTTTAGGTAATGTCACTTTTAAAGGGGTGAAATAGGGGATGCAAGTTTTACTTCTTAATGCGAGCGAAGCCGCGAGCACCCACTAGCCATGCATAAACGGCTGAACGGATCATCATGATATTTGGTATGTAGGTAGTAGGAGATCCTGGGAATGACATAAGCTACTTTTTGTTCCGAAATATTGCAAGCGACACCGCGGGCGTCCACTAGTAACTAATAACCGCACTCCGACGCCCGATGGCAAATGATATAGGGATCTTCTGAAGGGAAACAGAATACCTATCTATAACTATTATTATATAGCTATCGTTGGATTGGACCAAATGGTTTGATACGTGACGTTATTTTCATTTGTTGGATAAACTTGGTACAAGTCATTCGTTTCCAATATTGGAAACGCCATGGTAATTAAATATGTTGTCTTATATTTAGGAGTTTAAGGATACTGTGTTAGGTTTTCTTTCTATCAGCTTGCTTGTTTGTTTGTCATAACAATATAATTTAGTAGTCAAGTTTGAGGGTGTTTTCAATTTCAAGGTGTTCTTTCTATAAGGTGACCTTTGTTTTATTTATAAAAAAATAACAATTTAGTTTGTGGTCAATTGAACTTGTAGTGTAACTAACGCTTATGTTACGCGTTAGCACCTGTTGATCAAATTAAGGAGTTTATTTAACCAGATTCACAAACCTAACATATTTATTAGTATTACAAAGAGATCAAAAATCACAAATTAGTTTACTGCTACAAGTAGCTTACCTAAATCCATGGAAACAACAAAACAAAGAAATACAGAATGCGCGAAGATTCCAAAACATAGAATGATGAAATTGTGTTTGTTCTGGGTTATTTGTAAGTAATGAATAATATAAATATAAATAATGAGTACCTTATAATGTTACGAGGCGATGTATTTTTGTCAAGAAAAATTGGCAGATTTTTTTTTCTGACAATTTTCCTTAAGCTTTAGAAAGAAAGTAGTTCTCTCCTATTGGCGTACTAAAATAAAAACCATTACTAAAAAGTTACGCGTTGGTTACCCTTATATACTTGAACATAGAATTAAGTCAAATAAAGATTTTTGATGTGATTTGAATGCTGAATATTATTAAAAAAATAATTTCCAGGTGTACAAAAATATCATCGCCCTCTGACAATATGTATATAAAACAAAATATTTTTTCGCGAATTTCCAAAAGTCGGACGAAAGTAGTTGCTTTTGAAATACTGAAACATCATTAAAGGGGTATGCGTTATTTACATGAAACCCAAAACCTTTTATATTATTGAAAATAATTGCTGTTCCTCACAAAAAGCTTTCCGACCCCTGATAAAATGAATAAAATTCACAAATTTCGGAGTTGTATTGGTAGAGAAAATATTGTTATTTTGACATCCTGAATCCACTCTTAAAAGATTTGCGTTAGTTATCAGTAACCTTGTATAAATACGTACAGAAGTACCGACATGTGTTAGGGAATTTAGCAATTTTGTTTTCATGTGTGCTCTGCTGGAAGTAATGGGGGTTGAATCAAGCGACGACAGTTGATCTTTGACACACGGAATAATGGGATTGTAGGAGCGATTGGAGATTTAGGAATGTTTTATTAATATTAATAATGTTTGATATGCGAAAGTTTGTGAATATGCGTGTGAGTATGTGAATTATTGAATTGTAGGTCACGGCTGTTTGTCTAGTACGATGTCACCCAAACCTTAGGGCGGTTTGAAAACTTTCGACACTAGAGTTGGCCACTCTCATTCGATAAGAAGAAGAAGAAGAATGACCTTGTATCCACATATATATGTAAATTTTTAGCTGTACCGTTTTGATAATATTACAATAACACCGAACAGCTAGTTTTCAAAATAATTTGAATTTGTCATTATTTAAGTATTTTTTTAAATTAAATCAGGTTTGCACTTGATCATCCTCTTCCCCCTCGGATCCCAAGCTGACCAGTCGTGTGTGTGTCGAAAAATAAAATCAATTTCTAAGTTCAATATTCACCAAGAAAAATAGGACAACATAAAGTGTGAAGAGATCGAAGTTCGCCACTTGTTTCCTGTGTCTCTGATAGCCTGGTACATCACCCCACCACTGTGAGTGCAAATTCATTATCTTAGCTCCGCTACGTCGAATAGCAATCCTTCGAGAGTGACGTCACCTACGCTCCGCCTGCGCGGTCAGCTGTTATTGGGTCGTCAACCTATTAGTGGGTCACTCACACATCTACGCTAGCGAAAAGCTCCGCCTGCTCCAGCACAGTGTATCACACCAACTTGCACACATATACACAGATCGGCGCCGTGCGGAGCTCCGTCAATTTGCCGTCGGCAGAATTTAGGCCTACCTGAACTATATCGCGCACAAGTATGCCACTAGTCCACAGTCAAATAAGATCAAAAGACAACAAAGATGGCAAATCTGGGTCTGATTCAATGGCTGATACCTCTCCGAGCCGTACAGGACGAAACACAGGTCGACAGAAACTTAAATCTAGAAAAAGGTTACCAGTTTCAGACTGCGAAAATGACGAATACGAATCGTTCAAAAACGACATGAAGGATATGTTATCCACCATGTTCACCTCGTACATGGACAAACATAACGAGCGAATGGAAAGGATTGAACAGCAACTATTTGCAGTAAACAACCAAACTGCGCCCATTCCAGACATCGAAAAATCGATGAATTTCATATCAGACCAGTTGTCCGACATGCAGGTGAAGATCATAAAATTAGAAGAAGACAAAAAAGAGCTGAAAGAAGAGATAATAGGTATCAAAGGAAAACTAGATATGATGGAAAGACAGGCCCGAAAAACCTACATAGAAATTAGAGGTGTTCCTCGAAAGCAAGGAGAAAGAAAACATGAGCTTTTTCCTTTGATTAGAAACCTACTTTCTAACCTGAAAGTTGAGTTCATCACATCAGACATCCGAGACGCATACCGAGTGCCAAATAAAAATAACAGTAACATGTCGACATTAGTGGCAGAATTCTCCAGCACACTAATCAAAGGTAATTTACTAACCGTGGCAAGAAAGCACAATCTCAGTTCTAGCACTAAGCTAAGCACTAAACAATCTTAACCTACTGCGTCACTTCATGGGGCAGTGCTTGTGTCACCCATCTAATAAAAGTCGAACGCGCACAAAGGTTGATACTTAAAGTGGCACTTAAAAAACACTATAGACATCCTACTGATGAACTTTACAAAGAGGCAAAACAGCTGAGAGTCAGGCAGCTTTTCATAGTGGCGTGTATACTCAAATTCCATAAATCTGCATCTTCCCACGCTACTCACAGGCGTACACTACGTTGGAACACAACTGACATGACCTCTTCAAAAACTGCCACAGGACGAAGATGCTATGCTATCCTAGGCCCGTTTATGTATAGGAAAATTAACTCCATTCTAAATATTCTGAATTGCTCCAAATATATCTGTAAGAAAAAATTGAGAGAATACTTGACCACGCTTAACTACAAAGAGACGGAAGAAATCCTCCGTCTCACTACCTAAACCACACACACCACTATTCATAACTACAGCTCCGGAGCTACCTATTTCACAAAAAAAACTCTAACACGCCTACACATATAGTATACAGAGCCCTAATCACTGGCCATACATACTCCTTAACCACAACATAGGCGGACCGTAACCCTAAATCACCTGTTAGGAGGTATACAGACCCAACATCACATATACGCTCATACACATACACCAAAGATATACACAATGTCAAATCACACACACAGATATAGGATCAAACCACATACACAGGTGGGCCTGTCACCCCAGCTTAACTGCCTGGAGGTACTCAGACCCACCTTCACATGTAAACACATACAAACACAACACATATTCACAACATATACTATATTCCATAAATTCACTTTTGAAGCCCGAAATATATAGTTCCCAAAATTAAAATTAATTTAGCACGCACACGTCCAGCTCACTTGGATCAAAAATTTTAACTGAAAAAATTACACGAATCCTTATCTCTAGCACCCTGGAAGAGAACTAGTTCTCGCAACACAGGGAATCCTAGTGCGAGAACTAGGGACCTCGGACTTACAAGAATTGTTAAAAAAAAAAAAAAAAGGTTATAAACTATGTACCTATAAAATATTTAAATTTCGCTTTTGCTCCAAATTTATTTGAGAAAAATGTTATGAATGTACACTTGTTTAATGTTTTCATAAATATAGCATACACAGAGTTTGAATCACATAAATATGTAAAACACTGGAAGAACCCTGTCTGCTGCAACTCAGCAGTAGAAATCCCCAAAAGCAAAATTGTTTTTAATTGTTATTAAAAAACTAGTTCCTATTTAATAATAGATCCTAATTATAATCTAGATAATTATGTACTTTTGTAACTGTAAAAATGACAACATATTTTAGTTCAAATAAATTATTTTTATCTTTTATCTTTTTATCTTATCATAGTTTGCCAGATGGTAAAGTAGTTTAGCTTACGTTTGTGGGAGAAAACTTTACCTTAATTAAAGTAATATATTTCCTTATCTTTTTGACTGAAGCTATTTCTGCATAAGTACCACTTGTGAAGACAAACCGACCCTCAAACAGAACTGGGTCAAGTGACGGTAAAGTGAAATTACACTGAGAGCGTCTAGTACAACTTTTACTTGAAAAAAGGTAAGATAAAAGATAAGATCTGCATTATTTATTCGCACTAAAACAATTTCACATTTTCTCAATTACGATAGTATCATATCTATGTAGATACATAAATAAGATTTGTTACCAAAAAAGCCTAAACTCGCTAACACATTGGTCACATTTTGCAACGTTCAAAATCTGTGCATTATTTGATAACATTTTAACACGGTGTGACGGTGATATTGAAAATCACTAACAAATTTATTATGTATCTAGTATTTTAAACAAAATATGGTAGTATTTGATTAATGTTGCTGCATTAATTAAAGAAGTTTTCTGCAAACAGATTTAAGTTTAATTATATTAAACGTTGTCCTTATCTATAAATTCGTGGTGCAGGCTAGCACGGTATGGAGATAAATAGTATTTATTTTATGTGGGATGAGTTTACGTTTCACTACAGCCTGCCTGATGTTAAGCATTGCTGCAGCCTAGTTTTTTAAACCTTTTTTGTCCAACTGTCGCCTCACACCAAGCGGATAAAAATTGTGGAATTAACTATTAGCCCCTTTGCCAGGGCATAAAGCTTCTCTCTTTTACTTCAAAAAGGTATTAGTACAGAAACTACCCTGTTATTCATTTTTTCCATCAAACTACAGTCGTGCATCGGGCCTAGTCTTCCAGGGCAGTTAGAAAAGAAAGAAAGAATGAACATAATTTTTTGCAGCAAATACTTAGTAAGTACGTTATATTACATACACACACATATACATACATATTTATTAAGTCTAGGTCTTTGCAAGTAAAAAGGCAAATAGGTGATTTGTCTGTTTCCTCCATTATCTGTTTTACCTATAACCCATTTAATTATGTTTACCATGCCAAGATTGTAGACGCGAGCATAAAGTAAACCTTTCACACGTTGTATCGAGCAATGTGATTTGCCTCGGGAGCGTCAAATATTCCCTTTAGACGGAATATTTTATTACGAGATAATTTTTTGGTCAGCCGATTAAGATTTGGGCGGCAAAAAAGTCTTTATTGCAAATACAAATTTTGACTAGTTTATTTTACATGATAAATATGTTTAATAAGCTATGCATGCCCCCGTACATATGATGTGGGGTGCATGTTTTAATTTTAACATATTATGTATATAAAACTTTATTCTTACAACTAATACTTCTGAAACGGTTAGCTAGTATTTTACATTCCGAGAGATGTTTTATGTTGATCACTTCTGCGCTTGAGTAATAAATAAGCTATATTAATTACAACACGGTATCAAACGACAAAAAAAATATACTTACGTAATGTTTGTATTTGCAGTGTTGCCCTAATTTGCCAACATCACGTGTAATACGAAAAACCAACATTAAAATATTTAAAACAGTCTATTTCTATTACAAAATGAGGGCGATGGATCCAGTCTAGACGGAGTTGTCCTTTCTATTGTTTTGCTTATTCAGAGATTCAAACAGATAATCCAAGCTAACAAGAAAAACGAAATTAACATGATTTTGCTGACCGATTAACTGATATCCATATTTTATTGTGCCCCAGCTCCTATCATCGCGCTATCCTCGCTTTATCCTAAAATATTGCGATGGCTCTCGGCCGGGTTTGTCCGGTTTTGTTCCCAACACTTTTGTGTTTCCGATTTGTATAAATAAAGTTGGATGAGAAAGGGTTTGTATTTGATGGATAAAATTGAGAACAGTGTGAAATCTAGTTGTAAAATTTTTGAATTATTTATACTAGCGCTATCTTGACTCTGATTGGAGTAAACATGAGAAACAGTTGTGTATCTCTAATTCGTCTTTGGTGTCACAGAAGTATACTAAATGTCAAAAACCTCATTTAACAAGTAATCCAATCCCTTTTCATGAGCCGTGAAATTGATACTTTAAAAGTGTTGGGAGCAAAGAGTGACATTATAACGTATTTAAAAGGGCACAACAAAACAAGTGAGAGGGCATAACGGCATTATGCAAAGTACTTCACTCGATACCGAGCTGCCCTTTATTGCTACTCGAATGAATTGAATGATACGAATCGAATAATAGGAATTCATCGGATATCTCGAATTGGCAACCTTATTATAATTTTCCTATTAAGAGCCAGGATGCTGCGACTCTATGTAAGTATGTGATGCATCATATAGGAATCTTTTGGGAAACCCCCTTTAGATTTAGATTCCTTACATGTTTAAACTTTTCTGATTGAACTGCAGCATTTTTCCCATAAGGCGTAAAGCAAATTTGAGTAATGTAAACACTGCAGACAGGTCAAAATATCCGAGTCCAAAATAATACCTATCTATTGTTCTAAGTATAAGAAAATAAGTATAAGTTTAAGCATGTTTAAGTGAAGAATTGATTATAACCTTGTTATTACAGTCAGGATTTAAAAAACAAGCACCGGATCCTTGGCCTTATGTTAATATCCCCGTTCTCGAATTTTCGATTAACGTCGCCATGGGAATCTTATGAGGGAAAATGATTCTGTGAGATGTTTTTCAGATACCATGGTAATACAATTTGGTTCAGTTCATTTTCATAATAACTGCTTCACTGCTTATTTATTCGTGAATTTTTAGGATTAGAAGATGTTGAATATCCATTCAAAAAGAAGGAATAAGTAGGTACGAATAAATACAAAATTTCTTTAAAATATTAAACAAAACCATCACTTTAACAAAAGCAAACAAACTGAGATGATTAAATAGCATCTTATTTTTCTCTTAAATGCTATACAAGAGATGCAATTCTGCTTGAAAATAATCGAATCCGCCATCGAACCATATTTCATGAGATCTTATATCAAAACATCACTATAACTTTTCAATAGCATCCTATTCACATAACCTATACATACATCTATGTATATCCAAACCCCTCGTCCGATATACCAATGATATACCTATAACTATGACACACACGATGCTCTATTCAAGTGACAAGAATTCTATCGTGCCTCCATCAAACTGTTCGCAGATTGCTTAAAGTAGATTCTTTAAATATATATTTTTAGGTTTGTACCGACGGTAATCATATTAATAATGGGTAGGTACTAGATAACATATTGAATAAATTTTTAAGCTTTAAGCTATGGCAAACAGATAAAAGGCAGTTTTAATAGATAACTATTAAATAGCAAGTTAATAAATTTGGGACATTAAAAAAAAACAAAATAAAATAAAAACTACTTCTATTTTTGAAACCTTGCATATACAACAAAAATCTAAAAAAGATCCCTTTCAACGTAGAGGGAAGAATATAGCTAGAGTAGGACGCCGAAAAAGCAGATACTGGCTCAGCAATTCCTAATTATATTGAGTGTACGTATACATTTTATAATGATTAATCTACTTTGTTTTGAATTGGAATTGTAACATATAAAATTTACATTTATTGTATCAAAACGGTGACATTTATAAGTATTTAATTGACTTTTTTGTAATAACCAATTGAAACTTATAACTTTAAAATTATGCATGTATAACTTCAAAGGGAAATAAAGGCTATTTTTATTTTATTTATTTTTTATTTGTACGTATACCTACTTATTATATAGAGTATCTATGTTGAGTAATCGTCGAGCTATCACTACCTACACGTTGCCGGCACAAACATGGCGCGGGATTCTGTTTGTCGACTCAAATGGGACGTCCCCAATCCGATGTACACCGGTCGGGGCTGACGGGGCAAGCCGGGGCATACTACTAGGCTCACTATCAGGTATGTCCGTTATGGACATTATACATGTATCTATGTCTTAGTTACTGGTTCTAATCCGGCCCTACACCAAGGACTTGTATTTTCATGTTATGTGTAGAAATGCACTCGCTTAGCGGTAAAGGAAAACAACGTGAGGAAATCGACATGTTTGAGGACCACAATATCCAAGGACATGTGTCTTCCATGGAAGGATCTGGGCGCCCACTATGATGTATCTGCCCAAGATAACTCCCCTAACGAATTAAATCTGCGGGGGAGTCACGACCCTCAGTCATGAGGAAATACGACTTCAGAGAGAGTATGTCTTAGTAAGTAGTCAACGACGTCTTTAAGCCCTATCAGATACCCCTAGGACGGTATGAAAATTCTCTTCGTTACCTACATTTGAAACCGGCTGAAATGATTATGATGAAGTTTGGTGAAGTCGATTAGACCCTGGATTAAATTTATAGGTGGTCAGGTTACTTTTTATAATGGATTAATACTGGTAACACAGCTGGCGCCTATAGATGTATAAATATGGGCTCAATTATTATTTTCTAGCAAACCCGTTTCAATACTATTTCCACGAACTAATTTTCTAGGTAACCGATATTGTCTTCATGAATACCTTTATTTTCTTAGAACTATACATTCTGATAAGTGCGAGCAATGGCCAATATATAGGTATGATTGAAAATTGTGAGTCAGTTTAAACTATCAATGTTTCTGAAGAAATATTTCAAATTATCGCATCACCAAACTCCATCCTAATCTAATTGGGTAAGATGCGTACGCGTAAGTCATGTTATATACATATTTATTATTGTTCATATTGCTGAAAAAAATAGAACGAATACTAAAAAACAAATTAACACACTTTAAACATACAAATTTTGACCCTTAATATTGTCATTTGATTTCTATACTTTCTTCCTCCTATTATTATTATTATTCATATTGCTGAATAAAATAGAACGAATAATAAAATACGAATTAACACACTATAAACATACAAAGTTTCACCCTTAATATTGTCATTTGATTTATATACTTTCTTCATCCTATTGTAAATTCAGTTCGCACGTTAATTCGTATTGCTGAATGAAATATAATGAATTCTTAAATGCAAATTAACCCACTTTAAACATACAAATTTTGACCCTTAATATTGTCATTTGATTTCTATACTTTCTTCATCCTATTGTGAATTCAGCTCGCACATTATTTGTCCGCATCTCCGTGTTTACAGATGATCAACCAGCCCCCTTTAAGTGAATCAAGGCGCTGTCATCCAATCAATCAAATTAGGTAGCCACCGAGTATTATTCTGTTTCAAGACTCGTTGAGATTGGGAGGGAATATTGGTAATATTTGATAATGTTTTCGGCGATTATGATCGATGAATTGCTCGATATGAGATAAATTGGGTTTGGAGATAACCTGGCTGTTATTTAGGACGGGTTCGTGTTGTATAGGATAATAAAAAAATATAAAAAATTGATGATGGTCAATAATAGTGTATGGTTGGATGTTGTTACTCAACTATACACTACTATGTGTTGGATAACATACTAAATTAAAAAAAAACATTAATGTATGTATAAGGTATTGTACAGGTTTAACTCAACAATGAAGATCACCATTATTCTACCTCATACGAAGTAGTGCTTGACGAATGTCCAGCCTTAGTACTAGCATAGACTAAAGTAATCTTGATGAGAGCTACCGCGTGTAAGATCATCGCTAGAGGCGCTAGTGTACCGTGAGGTCCAAATGTTTTCAAACTAAGCAAACCTCACCAATTTGCCGCTAGGATCGCTACTGGATCGTAAGGTTTGAAATGTTAGATGTCAAAAAACGGTAGCTCTCATTATACTATTTTATTTTACATCGAATGGTTTGTTATATCAACACTCGTCAAATGAACGCCACCATGCTTGCCAAATGAAAAATGTTTTCAGGAAAAGCTTAAAATATTTCACAGTGACAGCCAGCAAATTACATTCCGAATAAATGCCCATTTTCCGTTACTACTGACTGTGTGATAGCAATAACTGACTGTTAAATTAATACATGACTGCATCTCATATTTTTTTAACCTTGGGCGCTTTATCGTTTTGGCTTTTCTGTTTAAAAATGTAGGATGCAAAAATCACCCACGTAAAGTTAATGGAATTGTTTGAACTAGAATGGAAGACCTAACGTATTATTTTTACAAAGTTTACCTAGGTTAGGTAGGAGCCCTACGGTTATAGCAGTTAGTTGTCGGTTGGATGTGTTAGTGAAAATGATGTTGAAATCGCGGCGCTATAGGTTACCTGGAAGAGATCGCTTTAGCGATAAGGCCGCCGCTTGTGGCACTAGTTAAGATAATAATTGGTTTTATGTAGGTACTGTTAATTTTTAATGTGTCAACAATAAAGAGTTTATCTATCTATCTATCTATAGCCAAACAAAAATTAGATTTAAAATTATCAAACTATCTTCATCGCTAACACTATTCAATTTACAATTGCAATGTATTGTCGTGTTTGTTAATCAGAAAAACTCTTTATTCCCATTCCTCAATCCTTACATTTTCCAATCGTCATTTTCAACAACAAATTTGGTGAGCTCTCACGTCGGAGCGCGTGCACAAGCAAGCGCGTATATAAATCATGAAATTTCAGACAGGTTGGAAATGAAATTTTAAAACGCAATACGTCTAGTAATGAACGATGGCTCGCGAATTATTTTCGGTGATTGAATTTGAATTAGGGGTAACGGATTCACATCAATCATAGTGATTTATTTTGAATAATTAGGTAATAAAATATTGTTTTAGAGTGACGAGTTTTGAGAATTTTAGAAATATTGTATTTCAAAATGAGTTGAAGCATGAAATTTAATAATTCATTAACGAATTAGGGACTATATTTTCATTTACTTGCACATACACAGTGCAATTACTGATTTAATTGATTTAACTTTGGCATTTTTTTTAATAACTTTTTTTTTGT
Organism: Macaria notata; assembly: GCA_927399415.1. Lineage (NCBI taxonomy): Eukaryota > Metazoa > Arthropoda > Insecta > Lepidoptera > Geometridae > Macaria > Macaria notata. The sequence goes on from OV656742.1 coordinate 1,955,116, forward strand.
TTATCTGGTATGAAGAAATTACTATGATAAAGTACAATATTTAAGTTACTGTTAACGCAAAATTTTGACCACATGTATCATAAATGTGTAAAAATAGTAGTAGAATCTGTCATTGAAAGAGAGCAATGTAGACTCCATTCCAAAAATGTAAATTGACTTGCCCAATGTGACGAGATATTATAAGGTGAATAAATTTCTATATTCTACAGATTTTCTTTGACTTCTTCCTCCGCTAACAGCACCGAAATTTATCTCAAAACCTTTTCTTAGTCCAAAGAGTCACAAGTATATTAATATCCATCCATATCTGAGAGTAATACAAGTGAATGCGCCCTCTACTGGCCACACTCGGTAACAGATGGTGATTTCTTGATTTGTGAGGGTGGAATGTTCTCCGAACCAATGGAGACCTTATCAGGCTTAATTAGTATTTTGGGCCTTACGTGCTTAATATAGGAGTTCATTTTCTGTAAATAATGTGATAATTATCGGGACTTTTGTGTGTAATAAGTGGACACAGTATTTTTGGTACCAATTGCTTTCATTTTATATACGGCTGCATAATTATATCTTTTTTTATATGTAGGTATGTAATTACTTAAGATTAGAGTTTACTAACTGTTTAAAAAAAATACTTAATCAATGTTTACAATGTCGTTTTAAAGAGCAGTCACCCATTCTTTTATTCATTGTTACATTTTTTATGTAATATAGTTCTGCTAACTCAAAATCATATAAATAATAACCCATTTACATCATAAAACAAATTACAGTGGCGGCCAAAGGCTCTAAGTTAAAATAAGTTTGAATCCTTTTTAGAGGATAAATGAGATGCTCAAGATAAAACTTCTGAGACATTTCTCAAGCTAACTTTAAAAGAAGTCAAATCAAAAGGACAAACCACTTCGACACATCATGTAAAAGGATAAAATGCGCTCGTTGAATATTTGAATGTAGCCTTGTGTGCTACTCCCATACTAAGTATGGTATAGTAAGACTTAAAAACTAAGAGAGATAGACTGATGGTTATTTCAAATTCTTGGTATTGAAACAAAGATTTCGCCTCTAGAAACCCATTGGTTTCTAGAGGTCATTTTGTAAGAAAACATTTTTTCATAACCTTCAAAACTACAAAAACCATGCGTTTGGTTTTCATGAGGCGACATCTTTGCTTAGATATCAACAATTTGAATATAAGTAAATAAAATAAATAAATATTCAAGGACATTTCACACAGCGCCATCTAGCCCCAACTAAGCAAACGCTGTTGTGGGTACTAGATAACGGATATAATACATACATACTTTTTCTTTTATAAATACATACTTATTATACATAGAAACGACCAGACTTAACACAAGTGATAACAAATTTAAAATTAATGATTACATGGTTATGCAAGAATCGAACTCGCAAACCTAGATTAGAAGGCAGAGCCACTAACAACTAAGCTAACAGGCCAGTCAAACCATCAGTCTATCTTTCTTAGTTAATGAGTCTAACTATACAAAAGTTTGTATGGAAATAGCATTCAGGCGACTGCATCTTAAGGCCTTAGTCCGAAGGGCCTCAGTGGAAGGGCCTCGCTGGAAGGGCCTCACTAGAAGGGCCTCGACCGCAATGAGTCAAAGGCCGTAGGTACAACACGCCAGACGTTTTTATTGATCCGCTACTCAAGGAGCGGTAAGCTATTATACAGGGTTATTAATAAAAGAAAAAAGTTAAAAATAATAAATAAATATTCTCATTAGCATAGGTATGATATAAAACTCCAAAGGTCATTAGCAATGTTGTCATCATGAACCATTATTTTTTTTGTGTTCATTGTATATTAGTTTATCGCATTTCTAGAAGAATCATATTTATATGGTTATTGAAGTCCATCTATATCAAATCAAAATTCATTTACTTCTATAAATATCTATCGCTATTTATTCAAATATAGGGCATAATAACTCTTAACTATAGAATACCGTATCTATTCCATTCAAATCTGAATAAATTTTTAACATCACACCTATTATGGCCTTTTTTCACTGTAGGTAATAGTTTTACCTGACTACGTGAACTTTTTTTTTAAATTTGTATCATACATTTTCCCTATAACCCAGTACGAGTAAGTATGAAAATTGCATTTAATGTCACTGAGCACCTATTAGCTTGAAGTATAGTTTGCAGGCGATATTATACTTGAGGGAGTGATAGGTAGGGTCCAATGACACTAAAAAGACACAATTTTTTTTTTAAGTGATAACTTTGTCCAACAACGACTTGACAACCACTTACCAATATCCATAGTAGCGACAGCATCCTTGACCAGCTGGTAGGTGTCTCCGTTGATCCGGAGGAAGTCGACGCAGCCGAGCAGTCCGTCTGCCAGCCCCAGCTTGCTCTGCAGGCCCGTGGTGTTGCCGGCGCCGCCCACCCACACCGGCTCACGGAATGTCATGCGGGAGAATAGACCCTGGAATTAGAGGGTTTTAGTTAGATTAGACACTATCTCTCTCTCTTGAGTCGTATTTCCTCATGACTGAGGGTCGTGGCTACACCGCAGAATTAATTCGGTAAGGGATTTCTCTTGGGCAGATACATCATGGTGGGCGCCCAGGTCCTACCACGGAAGACACATGACCTCGGATATTGTGGTCCTGAAACATGTCGGTTTCCTTCCGATGTTTTCCTTCACCGCTAAGCCAATGCAAATCAAAGTCATTGGTGTAGGACTGGATTCGAACCAGGGTACGTCTGGATGAAAAGCAGACACTGGAACCGCTGAGCCACACTCGCTTAGTTAGACTTAAGATTAGATACTAAAGAAAAGAAAAAGAAGACCTATGCACCTGTGGCTGCATGATATTAGAAATATTTGAGGAAACATCTGGGCAAGAACAGCGCAATACAGGGGTTACTGGCGTAAGAGCTTCTACCCTGCAGTGGATATCACTAGGCTGATGATGATGATGATGAAGACACTAAAATGTAAGTAAGTATGTATATTGTACATGTAATGAAAAGGAAATAATGATATTAAAAAATAAAAAAAATGCCAATACAATCTCTTTTTTTCGCGTAGAATTCGGCCGATCGGAATTCAGCCCAACCTATCTTGAAGACTTTTGAGGGCTTCCTTCGCTGTTGTCATCTGTGATTTGTATTGTTACTGTACATACAACTTTGAGACCTAGTTTTCAGTCTGTGTGCCCACGAAATATCTGATTATCCTGGGTAAGAAATCTACCAAGTTTCACATAACACTGAGATCCATACATAAATAAAAAAATAAAAAATAAATATACATGGGCTAACCTTACCTTAATGTCTCACCAAAAAAAGACTATCAATACGACACGATCCCGATTAGAATGTAATACCAACACAAACACTCTAGAAATTAGTCTTTAGCAGTAGATATTCTATATACGCCTGTAACTAGCCAAGTCGAGTTTAAAGCCGTCAAGGCACAAATTAAGGGGGAATTCCGGTGATTCTTCAGAGACATTACACTTTAAGTTGAGGTAATTTGAAAGTGGGCTCTTGAAGACGCCATTTAGGAGAAACGGTGGAGATAGGACTTGTGAGGGTTGGGGAATATAGAACTTGTGTTTGAAAACTATCATGTTTGTAATAAACGATATGATTGATATTGAAAGTTAATTCGTAGTGTAAAGTACTTTAATAATAAATAAGTCTTGAGAGGACGAAATGGAAGGCTTTGGAGGAGGCCTTTGTTGACAGACAAGCTGAAGAGCACACAGTGCTAGAAGATTTTTTTTATTTACATAAACAAAACACAAATATTGTAAACCAGAAATAAAGGCTTATTTATTAATATATTTATTAGAAATAAGTTTAAGTTAACTTTCAAGCGTTTGTATGGTACATTTCCTAACAAAGTAATGAATAAATTATGTATATATTACAATAGTTATAATGTGAATTGTTTTTCACTAAAAGCAATTCTGGCTACATAAAGCCGAGTGTAGGTGTAACAAACATCTACTAAAGCCATATTAATTAACTAAAGAGATACCATTTTTTTCACTTTGTCGATAACACACCTACCTAGCATTCAATAGGTAACTTAATTGTGTACTTACGAGACCTACACGCAATGTTAAAGAGCTAAAAAGCACGCAATACATAGATACCCCCATAGAAAGACTGGTAAAAAGTAATCCTAAATATAAAAAAACTACACTTTAATGACGTTAACTCGCCACCTTCGTAAAAACCTCAGCTCTTGTCAAAGGGCAAAGAATGTTCCTCCCTTCACGCGCACCCCTCCTCCTAGAGCCTTCTGTGGCGTTATTTTCAATACAAGCCTTCCTTAATGAGGGGGGTCTCACCAAGGGCTAATGTTTTTGCGTCTCGCACCTTTGGCTGCCGATTAATAACATTATAGAGTTATCATCAATTATGATTTTTTTATTTTTACCATCTTAGACTTAATTTTAGTTAACTTGGTCCTTGCAGTGTCCAAATTAGTTTTAGTAACTATGGGTTAAGCCTGAAATAAATGTCTATTATTTTTCTATTTATAAGAGACAGAATTACGTAGAAAGTAGTTAGTTAACTAGCTAGTTTTTACATTTTATAACTGACCAAAACAGCAAGATTACTTACTTACAGAAAGAAACAAGATTTTTGATTGTATGTAGTTTTCAATCATCAATTGGGTAGTCAAAAGCTTCCGAATAATAAATAAGTTCTTTATCGTTTTTTATTTATTATAAGAGAGATGAAACCACCAGAATAAAAAGGCTTACATAGTGAAAAATTGTGGTAAACCACCTTCGTCTTTTCAGTATCTGCCAATACGCACCAAGTGCCAATATGGTGCGTACTGTTTTCGAACTAGATTGAATTACCTACAAGCAATCATCAAGTTGTTTCTTCCATGTTATTGTGTAATTTATTTAGTAGATTAATGACCCCGTCCTGGCAGTGGCAGGCGAGTTGCTTATTTATTGGAGTGACTCGTGCTTTGCGCTTGTAAGGTGACACTGGATTATTTGAGTTAGATTTTTCTATACACATAATAAAGCTGAAGAGGGTCGAAAGTCTGAACATTGAAAATATAAAAAATATGTTTGGAGATACGAATTGATAGCAGAACATATTCATATATTTTTTTTCTGTTTATCTGTGTCTTTGTTTATCTATTTGTCTGTTTATTTAAACGCTCATCACGCAAACACGGCTGAACGGATCATCATGATTGTTGGTCCTGTAATAATGCGAAACCGGGGACATCCACTAGTTTTTCAATAAAAAAATTAAATTGACAAGATTGTATGAAAATTGAACTTATTTAAAGAGATATTATCCGTTAACGATGTAGAAACCTGTATAGGTTTATACGTAAAGTTTGCGAGTATTTCAGGTCGAAATAAGCTAATTTTAAACTAAAACAGGTTTGCACTTGACCATAATTTGTCTTTGTTAGTAACATATACTGTAATACTTAACACCTAGGTTGACGAATGATAAATCATTTATTCGTTAATATCATCCTTTCAACCTTTTATCCAGTACTTAAATTGATTAAAAGTGTGAGTATACTTGTGTAGTTATGGTACTTATTTCTTCTTCTTTTAACTCTGATTCTAATGTAATTAACTCTCCTCAAAAGCCTTAAATAAACTTAACATCACTTTTTCCGTTATTTCCAAATCTTTAGTATCACAAACACCTCCAAAGATGGTATCAAGTAACAAACTCGAACTAACATTCCCAAGAGTATACATTGTTATGTATGTACATCTTTAACTCGAGTATTTGTTTCAGTTGTATCAAAAAGACACGTAACAAAGTAACAAATTGATAAAAGTTCCTCTATTCCCTTGAAGATAGCAATCTTCAAGGGAATAAGCTCTGAGTTACAAGCAAGACAAGTGTATGTTATTAAACTATTTGTTACTGTAACTATTAGGAATTTATTGTATAATAGTGGACGCCCGTGGCTTTGCTTGCATTATGGTTGGATATTGTCACGTAATCTGTATTTCTACATAATTAAATTTAATCTTGTTTTATGCCTTTATATTGTACTTTTGTGTGTGAACCTTTCTATGGACCCTGCTGTCTGAAATAAAGACCTATTATTATTATTTCATTAAAAAAAATGTAAATAAATAAATATGTATATTATAGATGTACGGTTTCTGATACAGTAAAACTATGGAAAATTAAGTATTCTTTGTGTAATTTTGAGTTGTAAGTAAGTTTATTTAAAGTTTACAGTGTATCAAATGGTAAGTCGCCAGAAAAGCCACACATGTAAACTAAGTAAACTAGTGTTTTTTTTTAATTTTTATACGAGTGATTTCTCATTCCTTCTTTGCGTTCAAACAGAAGAATTAAAATAGATGACATTTGGTAGGCACGAGTGGGTTAGCCTCTGAATCAAAAATATAGGCTACTTTTTATCCAGATGGAATGATGAAAACGCCGCTAGACTAATAAAAAAATGTATAGTTTTTTTACAGTACCATTTTTACCCATATTTAAGTATTCAAGATGTACACATTGAAATGGAACATATCAGATCAGCATCGATTTAAAAGTTCGTACATGGAGCTGTAGCGTTCAAAGTATCTGCCACAGAAGGGGAGCGTTCGAAATTGATAAAACTTCGCCTAAACCCTCGCAGGGGATACGTTGTAAAGCACAACTTTTTCACCCAAGTTCGCAATTTGTACTTTAGAGTTGTCGTGACGTTTCCGTGGATTGGGAATCGATTGCGGGAGTATTGATTTGGGAGGACTGAAGGAGGAAATGCGTGTAAGATAAGGAATATTGACGGCAATTTTTCGATAAGAAGGTTTTGTTGGTGTAAGACTATGACAAGATATATATATTCTTATTAACCACTAGTGGGTGCTCGCGGCTTCGCTCGCATTAAGAAGTAAAACTTGCATCCCCTATTTCACCCCTTTAAGAGCAGCTTTTCCAAAAATCCTTTCTTAGCGGATGCCTACGTCATAACATCTACCTGTATGCCAAATTTCAGCCCGATCCGTCCAGTAGTTTGGGCTGTGCGTTGATATATCACTATATCAGTCAGTCAGTCAATCAGTCAGGCAGTCACCTTTGAGTTGTATATATTTAGATAATGAAATATTGCGCAAAAGTGAAGTGAATATAATTGTTTGTTTGTTGGTGTTGACGAACCATCATTACCATTGTTTGACATGGAGATAGTGTAGGGTATCGAAATTGATATAGGCTACACTTCATCCCAAAATATAGTTGAACCTGCGCACTAATACACGGCACAGCTTCCACTATGTTCATAATATTAATACGCAAATGCGAATGTGTGTTTATCAGTTTGTTTGTCACTCTTGAATGACGGATAATTTTTAGTAACTTGGACACAACGCGTGTGAAGCCGTAGGCATCTTTTTAAAAAACGTTAAATATATAAGATCCCAAAACATCCAACAAACGCTGGCATTAAACCAGCAAACATTTAGCTCGCTATAATTCCTTCCGGAGCAATGTGACAGGAATGAGGACCGGCCACATTCCACCGCGCGGTGTCATAATAATGCTCATGAACCAAGTGATTAATGATCTCTGGACGTTCCGGGATAGTTGAGTCACTTACAGAATACAAATGGTGTTAAGATCACTGTACGATGTATTAATACCATCTACACCATATTACTATTTAGTTATACTATATGGTGATAGCATAATCACTACATAGTAAGTGTAAAACAAAATCCACTCCCACTGTCTGTCCCTTCACATGCTTCCCCTTCATCTTTAAAACTACGCAACGGATTTTTGATGCGGTTTTTTTTTATAGTGGTTTAGGAGGAAGGAGTTTTATGTATAAGGGGCAAGTGCGGAACATGTGGACACTTTCCAGAATTTAGAATAAAACATTTTTTTTGTATGAATCAGTTAACATATTTTTATTTTAAACATATCACATGTCATAAGGGATAATCAGTCTTTCTTAAACAAAAATTCTAGTCCTAGTAGCACTTTTACTTAGAAAAATAATCGACTTTTTTCAAAAACACCATATTTGTCCACAGGTGTAACAGCAGATTGTACCTATGGACAGTAAAATTGTACCTGAGGACAGTGTTTTACTTAAGGACGGTTTACATTAATTAAAGAATAACAAAAGAAATACAATCATAAACTTCTAAAATCAATCTTACAACAACTACTTTACTCAATTGTAAACATTACGACAGTCTTCATACAAGTTTTGAACAAATTCATCACTATCGTCATCATTGTCTAATATGAAGCATGCCTCGCAGACAAAAACTTCGTCCTCATCATCAGACTCAAAGTTTTCCCTGTGTGACTGCGGAACACAACGCATATGATAGCTATGATTGCAATAACTACATTTGAGCATTTGGCTTCTGTCTTTGGAATAAGTTTTACACTTCATACATCTAATAAACGATAACTTCTCTTGTTGAAGTATTTTAATGTTTTTTACGCCTTGTTTCTCAGTCTTTTCAATTAAAAACGCGTTGGAAGGACCAGGTTCAGATAGATTACTATCCAGCAATGGAATCGGATCACTTTTGGAGTAATTAGCATTAACTTTAGAGGAATCAGATTGTGAAAAACCTTTGGTAGTAGTTTTTTTTTTAGTTACTTTTGGAATTTTCTTTTTCTCTGCTTTGTAACTTGCCGTTTTCTTTTTTTCAGCTTTTTTCATTGCTTCATCTAAAATTTCATCCTTTTCTGGTGTGTCAGTCAAAACTCTGGTTCTTCCAGGCTTCCTTCCTCGTTGAATAACCTTTCGGGGACCAGCTGTTTCAAATGGGCGGATGGTTTCTGGTGTAACATGTCGATTTATAATCTTCTGTGGTGTTCGAAGTACAAGTTGTTCTGGTTTCATCTGATAATTATCCTGGATTGGTGAAATTGGTTTGGGGGTGACCTGAATATCAGAATCTCTAAATATTTTGTTTTGATCCAAGCAATCTGGGTTCCCTTGGATGGAAATCTGGTCAGCCGGTTGTTGTAAATCCAAACTAACGATTGGTGTTTTTGGCGCAGTGTCAGTGTGTTCATTAACAGGTGGTTCTTGGTTTTTGGCGAGGTTACAAGTTATATATTTGCTGGGATCTGGTCGATCAGTTACATATGAACATAAGAAATCTTCGTCAGAAAAAATGTTCCTATTGTATGGGTAAATTCCTGAAACCTTAAAGCCTTTTATGATGTTTCTTGGCGTAAACGAGATACCATACGCTTCTCCAGCTATTTCTGCTACATCGTAAATGGTAATAGGTTTACCAGGATGATTGAGCATCCATCTGTCTGCTGCTTGGCTATATTGGCTTTTAAATGGTCCAAAAACTGTTCGATCAAGTGGTTGCAAATGATTCGATGTATGTGGAGGCAAAGTCAATAAGATGATTCCATTCTCTCTGGCTTTGTCAATTATCTCAATGGAGATGTGAGTTTCATGATTATCCATTGTTAGAAGAACTGGATTTTCTCTTGTTGGTTTGGCGAACTCAATAAAATGATCCAAGAACTGTTTAAAAATCGGTTCTGTTGACCACCCTGATTGATTTGCCACACCCAAAGAACCTGGTGGAGCTCCTTTCAACATGTTATCTTTGTAGAACACCCTAGGGAATATGAAAACAGGAGGCACGGCGTTTCCTGCAGCATTTATGCAGCCTATCATTGTGGTGTTCACTCCTCGTTCCCCTGAAGTTATCTTCCCTAGCTGGCGAATCTCTTTGGGAGCCAATACTTTCCCTGGTTTGTGAACAGTAGAGATCCCAGTCTCATCAACATTGTAAATTGATCCTGGTGGGAAGTAATGGCGTTTCATGACCGACTCCAAATTGTTGTAGAAATTATCTACATTTGTCTTATTGAAGCTAGTAGCTCTTGCTAAGCTTGTGGCTTCCGGTTTTCGAAGAGATAATTCCGGGAAACGAAGACGGAAATGACGAAGCCAACCGATTCCTGCCATTTTGTGCTTTTGCCAGTTAGGTGGCAAATTTTTTTTTTGTTTAGAAACCGCATATTGGTATGCCAGTTCTCTACATTGTTTTGTATTTAAGCCCATGTGTAGAAGTGCTGCTTTTCTTAAATATTTGCACAGCAAATTTTCTTCATCCGGGTCAAATACCTTCCTTATATCATTTTTTAATAGCTGTATATTATTTTTTAAGTCATTGTCTTCATGTAATTTCAAGTATTTAAAAATGGTTGATTTGGCAATTTTATACTTTTCAGCTGCTTTTCTTACTGAACTGCAACTTCTCACTTCTTTAACCGCTTCTGTGAGAGTATCTGGGCATATAAAATTTCTTTTTAAACCAGTCTTACTGCGAGGCACTGAAAAGAATTAACAAATCATCTAATTACAATTTGAATGAAAATATTATAACACTCTCGTACCTGTGGACAGTCCACAGGTACACTCATATTTTTGTCCACAGGTACAAATTCAAGCATAAAATTTAAAAGTGACTCCACTCTGTATATAAAAAAACTTACAGACACAACAATAAGCACGAACTAAGCAATAAACAACATAGATCATATAGCAAAGACAGTCAAACCGATATTTTAAGTATTTTCACAGTAAAACTCATTGAAAATAAGCAGAATTACTTACTTTTTGGTGCAAAAAACTTCCGCTGCCATTCCAACAACAACCACGCAGAAAACAAAGATGGCGTCACGTCAAATCCATCAACCATAGACAAAGCTATACGGGCGCGTTCAAATTAAAATTTTAGAGTTGCCAGATTTTTCGGAATCGATTGTGTCCACAGGTACAAGCGTCCATAGGAACAGCACTTGCCCCATCATATAATATGTATATATAAATGACAGTGCAAAGCCGGACCGCGTCGCCAGTAAGCATAAAAGGTATGTACTCGTACGTTAAGACGACGCAGTGGCGAACTATAAATCTGAAATTGTAGGTCCAAACGCCCTGCACCGCCGAACAGGCGCGGTGGCAAGTATCGCTAAAACCCCACTTATTCCGAAAGGGCGCAAGCGACAAAATGGTTTTGGTCGTTTCTTTCAAAAACTACGAATTTTTTTTTCAAATAATCTATTCACACATCAAAGTGATTGTGTTAATTAACATGTGTGGAAAATTTTAATGCTCTAATCCAAAACCAACGCCGACAAAATCGATATACTCAACTTTATAGAGATCTTTTTGATTAATTATTTTGTGTTACAAAAATTGGCCGTTGGAGTTATGATATTCGTAAAATATAGTAATTGAAATGATGAATCTTGAACATAACATTTTAGTTTAGTTGCTTTTGTCCATGTCGAGTAAAATACAAATTCTTGCTACCAAATTCTCAGGGCGTCCTCTTAATATAGAACCGCTAGCAAAAAACTGGGTTTTTATTTAATATTTTTTAAATTCACCCTGTTTTCGGTATCCCATTGGTTTCGAACTTATGATAGATTCATCACAAATTTTACATCTTCTCACTGGACGCGACGTCGGATTTTTTTTAGTTAAGAGTCATAGATAAATGTTAAAAGCTTACAAACGAATTCAGAAGCCTAAGTACAGTTTGTACTGATAAAAAAACTAAAAGCATTTGAAGTTAAAAACGCAAATTACTTTGAAGGTTTGTTAATTAACAGTTAAATAAAAACGAAACAATCTGGATACAAAGCTGTTTCTATGAATTCCAATGTGAAGACAGATTTTAGACTGAAGTTTAATTATCTCTGCTAAAGTTTTGATAAACAAAAAGTTACCGTTCCGCCACCCAGTTTGTGTTTTCAGTTAAGTACCTTTAATTTTGATTCCAAAAAGTGTGTTTGTTTGTTGGTATTAAATTTTAATAAAGGATTGTGGATGTTAATAAAAAAAATACCGCTAATTTCCCGCCAGGCCAACTAGTTACTAGTGTTGTATTTTACTTGTACGAGTACATACATGTATCTATTTTCAATCTTATATACGACATACTATTACGATATTCTTGTGTTTGTTTCGTAGAAGATGAAAGTTTTAACGATATTTCTTCCGTAAAAAACCGACCTTTCGACTTTCTATTGTAGTCACAAGGTACTCAAGTTATTTCGGTAACAGGCATTTCGTTCTTTACAATAGAAGAACGAAATATTTCGATGTCACATAAGAGCTACTTTGTGCTATTTATTACACTTTTTCTGACTTCATATATGAAAAAACTAAAGTATTTTGAATAATCGCTACTAAACACCTAAGGTAACGTTTTAATCTTTTTGTTCATAGATATTTATTTTATATATATATATTTTGTTCATAGATATTTATATAGATATATATTTATTTTTAGGTTTGCTTTATTTTAAGTGATTCGTCGGCTGATGTATCAGCCGACGAATCACTTAAAATAAAGCAAAGATTGATTATGGCGACTATAATATAGGAGGACGAAAATGGTATCGAATGCCGAACCGGCAACAGTGAAGGAAAACATCGCGAGGAAACCGAACTATATGAGAACCACAAATCCGAGAACATACGTCTTCCGTGGAAGGATTCAGGCGCCCAACACTACTACTTGCCTAAGAAAACTTTCCCAAGGACTATATTATACGGGCCGAGTCACGTCACGACCTTCAGTCATGAGAAACACGACACAAGGTAGAGAAGGCTAATGTCCTTATAACCTTGTATAACATTATTTTTGAATAATTTGTGTTGTGGCCAAGAACAGGCAGACGACGAGTGGGTCCCCAGGCAGCGAGACGGGTCGACGATATTGTACGAGTCGTGGATTTTCTATGGATGAGGTCTGCACAAGATCGACGCAGCTGGCACGGTCGAAGAGAGGCCTATGCCCAGCAGTGGGATAGAGAAGACTGTGGATGATGATGACGATTTTTAACACGTAAAAGGCTAACGTTTGACTATAGCCTGCCAGATCTATAGTCTATGTAGCACGCTTGCCTAGAAGAAACCTATTTAGTCTAGATTTGAAGACCCCTGGGTTATAATTTTCTGGGGACAGGGCTCCAGGTAGAGGTTCAATAGTTTCGCTGTCCTTACTATGGAGGTAGAAGCAAAGCGCTTCGTGCGAGAAAAAATAAATATACCTACCTTAGACCGGCCCCGCACCCGCTTGCCGTTGTTGAGCCGCAGCCAGGCGTCCCAGCGGTGGCGGTACACGGCGATGGTGTTCCAGTGCCCGAGCCGGACTGGCTCCGGGGAGCGCAGCACGCCCGCACCGCTGCCGCAGTCGAACCTGGGGGATACAGGAGAAACATCAATATAATGCCCTGATTATTGGCATCTCTGGTGGTTGGATGGTGAAAGCGTAGTAAAGAATTTTTTATACCCACCCGGCTAGATAAGACCCTCAAATGATAATTTATCGCCAAGCGCCTAATGGTGTATTTTGGGAGTCTCGCCTGAGAGCCGGTTCAAACCACGTCAGACATGTTCCATGGTGGACAGCAGGGGTTCGCTTGTGGGGGTATCTATTTAAGTGATGCAGTAATCAAATGTCTGCCTGAGCAATGTAAAAAATATACGATTGCAATCACTTATTGGATTAGAAGCATTCGCTGGTTATCTTTCTTAATATTCATCACGTAAAAAAACACAAATTTAAAACCATACCCTAAAGACACTCAGCGTAATTTTCTAAGTCTGAATGTTCCATCCTAATCACCATTACGTATTCATTACAGAGATATCCCGCCATGAGACAGATTCCACCTGTCCCCTTCATTTATCTTTGTAATTCTCTCTCAGGCTCCAAGATTTCCCATGATATACTATATACCTACCTATTTAAGCAATATACATAGATATACATTAAAATTCACAAAGCAGGAATCATACTAGAACTAATATTAATTAGTTTCAATTACTGGTTTAGTAATTACTACAATTATGACTAAGAAGTTATTTTTTATTAATTTCATAACTTGTTAATAATAGATCTTTACCTATGAAATTGCCGTTTTTTTCTTACATTTTAATCTGTTTGTAACTTTTACGTACAGCTATATTTATTCCAAATACAATTTTTATTGTATCAATTGTTGAATTATGTACCTTTTAGATACAAAAAAAATGTATTACTAGTGCATATTACTTATAGGGAAGTCATTGAAAACACCTCTTTCAATGTGTCGTCGGTTTCACTACTTTAACTAGGTATATTTTTATCATATACTCTGGTTTTGAGAAATTGATATACGCAGTGCATAGCTTTTTTTCCATCTAACTATTGTTATCAATTGCATTTAAATCTGTTCAGACATTTCCATACAAACATTAAAAATGTTTGTATGGAAATATCATTTTTCTCAAATTCGTCATACAAATCGGCAATGTCATTAATAAAACAATAAAAATATTGGTATTACTTATAAAGATAATTAGTAATATCAGTAACAATTCAAGCAATTTAACTTTTGCACCTTTGTTGCTTTTTTCGGCAAATTGACAATATTGTCCAAAAATGCCTACAGTGGCTTTTAACCAAGCTTATTAAACTCAGCTTTACCTTACATCTATAACAGCCCGTATAAATATCCCTGTCCCGTCGCAAGCTTTAATTAGTATGCACGGATTAATTCCGGCGAGTCATCTGAACTAGCCTTAATAAGCTGGCTTGTAAGCTACGTGATTGCATTCATGCTAGCATGTACTGTATGCTAGCACATACATAGGCGTACTGGCTGTATGCTAGTGGGCAGATATATGTATGTTGGGAGGTTCATCACACTAACATTATAAAGGTGAAATTTTGTGTGCATGTATGCATGTTTATCTGTTTTTTTGGTTCACGCTTAACGGACTAAACTGATTTAGAGAAAATTTGGTAACGAGGTGGATTTGATTTTGTATCAGTACATTTTTATCTCGGATTAACGCGAATAACGCCGCGGGCGCTGCAAGTTTTTAATATTTCGTTCAATATATGAATTTTGAAAAAATATTTGTTTAGTCAAGTTTTTGCACTAACATCTTGTATAATTACCGTACCGTATCTTCACATTGTAAAATTAAATTATGAAACAAAATGAACTTTAATATTGGATTTGAATTGAGTTTACGTCCTTCTACTAACTCAAGGATCTAATGGTTTTATTTTGCCTTGAACATTATCACAATCATGGAAGATGTGTGTGTTCGTAGCATGTGCTACGCTTCGTAGTTCGTAGCTATTTTGTAGTCTGTAGCACATTAACATGAAAGCTTTACAATAATTTAATAGCTTTATTGGGGCAATTGGGTCTATATTGGGGCAATACTGACTTTGTTAAACCACAGGTTAAACTACAATTTTATAAAAGTGGTAGATTAATACTGGCATTGTTATACTAAACCCGCCCTTAAAAGTTTTGCTGAGTTACCGGGAACTCTGTATAATAGTGTAGTCGTATTACGATAGTTTTAGAAGGACCATTTTATTTATTAAAGCGAATTTGTGTTTATTAATGTTTGGTAATCTTTCACCATATATACCACTATATTTTATTATTGTTTTGTTTGGTACTCTTTCACCATATATACCACTATATTTTATTATTGGTATACCCGGTACTAAATAACGGATATATAATGCTTCTAGGTGTATAATACGGAGATAGTATATGGTTCTCAGAGTGTTATTCGTTACATTTTATATGAAAACATCATGAACGAAACCGCGGGTAACCACACAAAAAATGGTATTATCTACCTACACATATGTACGTTTTTGCTAGCATTGCATTGGGATAACAAGTAGATTATGTGACTCTTGGAACCGTTTTCATTCTCCATACATCTGATGACAGATCAACTAATTTTGAATCTGACATTAATGAATCTCTTAGTATTATTGTTGACTGGTTGCATAGTAACAACCTTAAGATTAATTTAGATAAAACCCAAATAATGACATTTAAAACAATTAATAAAAAATCTTCTACATTGAATATCAACTATCAAAGCAAAAAAATCATTGAAGGTAAAAAGACAATATTTCTGGGAATACATATAGACTCTGACCTATCTTGGAATTCTCATATTGAGCATGTATGTACAAAGTTAAGTCAAGCTAGCTCCTACCATGCCTATGTTGGTTCTAAACTGCGATACGGTGTTTTGTTTTGGGCCAACTCTACTCGGAAAGAAGCAGCTTTCAGAGCTCAAAAGAAGTGTATCCGAGCTATTTGTGGCCTCAGACAAACAGATACATGTAAACCTTATTTCAAAAACTAAATATAATGACTCTTCCCTCGATATATATCTACGAGTCTGCAGTTCTAGTTAAGAAGAATATTAATAATTATGAAGTTGTAAAGAGTAGACGTCGCGACACTAAGAACACAATTCGTGTACCAAAATGTAGACTACAAATGTACAGTAAGAGTAATTTTGTAATGAGGGTTGACATTTATAATAAACTTCCAAATTTGTTGAAAGAGATGTTTTCAAATATAAATTAAAGAGATTGTTAATTGACAAAGTGTACTACACGATTGACGAATTGCTTAAGGACAAAATGCAATATAATGACATTTAATTTAAACAGATATAATTCAATGAGGTATTATTAATATTGTAATTTTTATTTTATTTTTCCGTCGGTTTATTTATTTTTAATTAATACATGCATGTGTGATCACCCTCAAATTTATAATGTCATTTATGTTTATATGTTTCTTTTTTAATCTAGTTTACACAGATAATTTGTGCATACCTTAGCAGGTTAAAACGTGGCGCGCCTAACATTAATTTATTATGTATATAACATCTATTGTGATACCCATGTTTTGCACAAATAAATAAATAAATTAAAAATACAAAAAATCATGTCTTCGTCCTACAAGTACCAGGCCTCACACCAAAAATCACGACTCTTTCGCACTGTTCTGTTGGAACGTGACGTGAAATAGGATCAATAGACCAACAAACACTTTTACTTTTATAAAATAAAAGTAAAAAAATAAATGGCATGATGAATAATTGGATGGTTGGCCAGATGGAGCGACGGCCTGAGGAAGGTGTCTGGGAAGCACTGGATGCGTAAAGCAGGAGACCGTGCAGTGTGGCGATCATTACGAGAGGCCTATGTCCATTCGTGGACGAATATAAGATAGGCTGATGATGATGATGATGATACCTGAGTTCCACATGTCCATTCCTGAGCAGCAGCGCCAGGTAGTCCCCCGACAGATCGTCGTGCTCGCCGGTAAGGAGCAGCACGCCGCGCGCGCGCTCCGGCTGCACGCGCACGCGCACTCGCACGCGCTTGTACGCGCCGCGCAGCGCGCGCAGCGCCACCCACGACGAGCCCGAGAAGCGGGGAGTCGAGATCTTCGAGTCTGGGGATGGACACATATACAAATGTTAGTAAATAATATTGTATGTATTATATCCGTTATCTAGTATCCACAACGCAAGCGTTTGCTTAGTGTGGGGCTAGATGGCAATGTGTGCAATGTCTCGGTTTTTTTTTTTTAGTATTTATGCTGATTCTTGGTTAGAAAATAAAAGATCTCTGAGACTTCTCGAATCAATCTAGAGATGTGTAACATGACATGGCTTAACGACTGCCGCCCCATGACAAACAGCTAGCTAAGTTAGCTAAAAAAATAATAGATGATAAATAAAATGCAAAAATGGAAGCATGGCTAGAAGAAATCGCTTTTAGCGACAAGACTGGCTACTAGTTGTGAAATGAGATAAGGTCTTTTTAAATATAGACGTTTTCATGAATTTATTGTAGCACCAAAGAGTTCATCAATCATCGGGCTACGTATAGAATAAGAACTATTAAATTAAATAGCCATAAACAAAATATTTTAAACACCTCTTATTAGTAGAACAAATAACCAAATCTACATTCAAACATTCGACCTCCCTTCGAAATTTCGAAGCCCGTATTCCAAAGGTTAAAAAAGGTTTGCGCGGAATTCCACAAACATTGAGAAATTGGTGGAAACAAACAAAATTACACTTCAAACAAAGAACGACCAAATATTAATGTACCTCATTTCTGAGCGGGCTGAGAGCGGCGCGCGGCGGGACGAATTGAGTAATTTTGGAAAGGCGGTAAGATGAGACCCTTAATTATAACAGTACAGGGATGTTGCAAGGAGTGGCTTGGATCATGTGGTGTTGGAAATATAGGATGCAGTGGTTACAACCCGATTAGTCGTAAAGAGAATAGAAACAGAAATATTTTTTTTTTGCACATAATAATTAGACACAAATATTAATGCAATGTATACATACTAATTAAAAGTAGTTAAGAAGTAAACATTTTTCACTGTGAAACGCCCCTGTTCGTGATATTTTATAAATTCTGTTCAGTGTGCTTGCACTTAATGAAAGAGAAATATTTGCTATATTTTAGTTCATTTCTTATTCCAACTTATGATTTTGAAAATTAAAGTTTGTCAAGAAATTTCTGCACATCATACAGTAACGCATTTCATGCCAAAATATATATATTTATAGTCAAACATGAATCTATATCTACGTGTATAACGTATAAACGTGATGTTATTCTAGCTTTCTATTTATTTTGCTTAGTATGGGTTAGTTGGTTCTGTATGGCATTCCATACAGAACCAACTAACCCATACTAAGCAAAATCCCGGTCTTTTAGTCAAGTGTAATAAATATTTAAAAAAAACATTGTCCCTGCCCTCAACACTTGAGTCCGTCCCTGGCCTGACACCGCCACATCTGCTCAGAGCGTAACTCCAAGTTCTCATGGAAACGTGTAAACAGTTCAACAGATCAAGAGTTCAGACCAAGTGGGTCCACGGGGCCACATGAACCAGCCACGGACAGGACTAAGTTATGGCCTAGGGTTCAGTAAAAAAAACTAGAGTACCAATTAAATTGCGGGGAAACTTTGTATCAAAACACCCCTTTAATTGTTACTCAATGTAAATTTTACTGTTATATAGTATAGAAAAGGGATGAAATTATCAAACCATGTACAACGATCGATGATTACGTGAAACTTAGTTCCATGATTTTTGTATACAGATATTTGTTTTTTGACAGATAACTTGAGTTTTGGGTATCACACATCTCTAGAGCAGAGCATGCTTATGTAAATGTTACCTTATTATTTTTAAGATATCGGTAATCTAGTGAACAGCTTTTTCTAAGCATGCAAATTAGGTTGTAGATTATAATGTTGCTTAACATCAGGCGAGTTATAGTCAAGGGTGAGCCTGTCAAGTTTTAAAATAATCCTAGCGAGCAATATGTTTAGTCTAACAATGTCTCTGACAGTCAACAATAAAAAACCTAACGTCTCCTAGCCTATCTCCTAGTAGGAGAGAACACAAGAGTATTTTTAATGAATCGGTTCTAACTGGATAAGCACGCTCCTTCCTTGATTGATTGCTTACCATCAGGCGAATTCCGGTCAAGTGCAAACCCATTCCTTGTTAAAAAAAGTAAATAATAATAACGACAAGGCCAGTCCATTACTATGTTATGTCAGCGAGTACAAGCCGGAATGGCAGCCATTATGTGACTTAATTACGTGCGTAAAGTGCGTCTCGTTGGTTTTACATAGCGAGTGTTACGCGGAATTGACTCGACGAGGAAATAACTTTGTAATTGGTTACATATGTGACTGCTAAAGTAAATGGGAATAATATGTGTGGGCGTTGATTCAAATTTCAAAGAGATTTACAAGAAACTAGTTTGAGAACAAGAAAACGCTTGCGACTTCGCTCGCATTATTTTGAGATGTAAAGTAGCCTATGTATGACACTTCGAAAACCTCATACAACCATGATGATCCGTTAAACCGTATTTGCGTTATGAGAGTTTAAAAAAACAGACAAACAAAGACACAGAGAAAAAGAGAAACAGATAAACAGACAAAATTTCTAGTAATTGTTGAACCGTGTTCTGCTATCAATTCGAAGTATCTTTAAAAAAAATTAAATCTTCAATGTTCAGACTTGACCTTCTTCAGCTTTATTATATGTATACAAGTAGATTCCTAAATATGCACAGATTGTCTTCTAAACCCTCCAAGGGTAGTTCTAGTGCTACAGATTAATCAGTAGCTACCATTGTAATGTAATTCAGGCTGCGTGCATTCTTCCAGCCATGTCGATTACTAACGCATTAGGGGTGGGTGTAGACGGGCAATGTAATCGATTGCAATTTATTTATCTATATTCTTTAGGCTATTTAAACATTTGTTTTATCATATTGTTGTATATCTATCTATTGAAATCTAAGATGTTTTTTATGTTATTGTAGTTTTTCCTTTAGTATATTAAGTAAGTAAGGCACTACTCAGTTTAAAAAAAGAGTTATTGACTAACGGTCTTATTTATAAAAAGTTATAGAAGACTTAAAGTGTTCTATAACATCACTATAAGAAAAATGACCATAATCGGTATTTATAAACGCACTATAGCGCTAAACAGTTCTATAAGTCTATTATAAAGTTATAGTAGCGGGGACCCTACTATAACCTTACTATAGCGGTGCTATAAGATCTAAGATGGCCGACTATCCTGTCATCTGTCAGCTGATTTGCTGTCTTTGAAGTAAAAACAAACAATCAAATTTTGTAATATAAATTATTTTTTTGATGATTTGGGGTTTTATAACAGCGTTTTCAGTGCCTTTTGTTTGGAATGACTTGCAAATTGGAGAATGTAAAGCCTACAATAATAGCACTTGCAATTTTTTATTTTTTTATTTATTGCCATTGACCAGAGGGATGCTGTGCTTGCAAGTAACTCAGATGCTCACCAGGCAAATCCAGTAGTACAAGAGGAGCCAGGAGAAGTTGCAAGTGGACGCTCAAACGCCATCTTGCAATCATTTATTAGGTCACATCTTAGTTAGTAAGTAGTTAATATTTGTGATACTGTGGTTGAAGTTGGCATATAACTGTACTGTAATGGAACTGGCTCTCAGAGGAGGCTGCAAGAACATACTGCTAGGTGCTTGGTGACACATTTACATATATATACATAGAAGTGATAATCTTTATGAACATAACATGAAAGAAAGTTATGCTTTGGAGCATGTACCTACTATGATTTTACTGTTAAGCCAAAACTAAAACAAGGAAAAATGTGGAATTGTAAAACCAGATCCGGTGACATTATGTGTCTCCAATCAGAATTATATATAAAGATTAGCCCTTATTGTACACAATGACACTGCTGCTCTTGTAATAATTAATTAATAGTAGGTACAGACATGTGATAATGCTAAATGAAAGTATCTTAGTATGTGTGATTATAAACATGTTAATAAAAGTCTTTCTATGTATTTCATTCTGTTTTACTTTTATAATAAATTATTTTTAATTTCAAAAGCTCTTTTAATTTTTCAATTTCTGTTGCTCGTTGGCCATTTGGGCCTCATGTAGCTCTCGTCGGCAGGCTATTCCAGCATCGCAAATCCTCTGGGCAGCAAGAGTTTATAATAAATTATTTTCAATTTCAAAAGCTCTTCTTTTAATATTTCAATTTTTGTTGCTCGTTGGCCATTTGGGCCTCATGTATCTCCCGTCGGCAGGCTATTTCAGCATCGCAAATCCTCTGGGCAGCAGGAGTGATGCTATTTACTTATTTATATTAAAATTTTTGATTTTTGCGCGTCTGAATATCAACAACTTTGACGTTTCTTTGTGTCTGAGTATAGACAAAATTTTGTGTTTTATGCCAAAGTTAGCATATATTTGGCACTAAGATACGTATTATCTGTGATTAATTTCGTTCTTCTTTGATTTTTTCTTAATAATGGCAATGATTTGGCTTATTGTCGGTACCACGTGGGTACTATAGTTATAGAAGGCTTATAGAACGTTTATAAATAGTAAACTTTATAGAACACTTTAAATGCTTATTGAACACTTTAACTATAGTATGCTTATAGCTTACTATAGGCATTTTTATAAATAAGACCGTAATACTATAACTTATTGAAAAGCGGTAGAAAATTGTTTCGTAGTTATGAGGAGGTAACTTAAGGTTAACATCAAACTGTAGTTAAATGTGGGTTTATTATATGTCTAAAAAAGAAACCATAATAGTAGTTTATGCAACTGTCATATAATTATTAAAACACTCGTTACTATTATGAAACTCACTGCGCTCGTTTCATAAACTCACACTCGTGTTTTAATACCCGTGTTATATGCAGTTGCATACACTACTTTATCTTCACTAATGCAATTAATCAAACAACAACAGTGAAAGCTGACAATAGTTAATTTTTCATATAATTTTCTAGATTTTTCTGGCAAAAGATTGTGAGTTACTTTTGTTTCCAATTCTAGAATATCCGGAGGCTTACAAATACCATCGTCGCTATCCATTTTTAACTTTTAATTTGTATTTAAAAAACAAAACACATTGCGAAACATTAAATTCACGCGTACGTGTATTATCACAGTGATTTTGCCGCCATTAAAATCTAACCAAAGAGAGCGCAGCGCGACCAACCTGATTGCAGGGTCAATCAGGTTGGTCACGCTTTTTCGATGTTATAATGAGCTATTACGATATCGATGTGGATATTATAACATCATGTGAAATTAAGTGTTTTGTTGTCTGTGCTATAACAGTAGTAATTATAAGTATTGGAAACATAAGTAGAATGTTACAACATTAGTGTAGATAAAACATCTTACGTAATACAGTTGCAGTAAGAGCAATTAAACTAATACGATACAACACAATGTTTGTACAATATTTCTATACTAGTACTCGTAGAGTAGCGTCATACTCTATCGAATAGTAACAGTCAAAACTCGATTAAATCTATCCATCGACCCCACCCCTAGCCGGAAGTCGACGTTTGATTACTTCCGTCCACCTCAAGCCATCCCTGGCGAGCTCGAAAGGGAAGTTAATCGAAAAAATCGAGCCCAAATTTCACACTCATATGCAGCTTTATTACAAAGGGATAAGGTTGGAATTCAATTGTCAATTACTACGGATAAAAATATAGGCCGAATTTCAGACACGTTTTTGTATATGCAACTTTATTGCAAGGAATGTAAGGTTGGAATTCAATTGTTAAATTACATTGGAAAATCGAGGCTGTTTTATACACATATGCAACTTTATTACAAAGAAGGTAAGGTTGAAATTCAATTGTTAAATTGGTAAGGGAAACGTTGTGTTGTAAATGTAGGTAGGTCGGTGAAGGGGTGAACTGTGTTCTGTTATAGATGGCTGAAGCAAAGAGTTTAGAGTAAGAATCTTCTTATAGTAAGACACCAACGCCACGTGATTATAAGTAATCGATGTAAATATCTCTCTTTCTCTAGTCGTATTTCCTCATAACTCCCCCGCATAATTAATTCGTTAGGGGAGTTCTCTTGGGCAGATATATCGTGGTGGGCGCCCAGGTCCTTCCACGGAAGACACATGTCCTCGAATTCGGTTTCCTCACGATATTTTTCTTCACCGTTAAGCGAGTGTGTGCAAATCCACACTTAACTTGAAAATACAAGTTATTGGTGTAGAGCCGGAATCTAACCAGGGTGCGTCTGGATGAAAAGCAGACGCTGGGACCGCTGAGCCACGCTCCTTATTTAGGCAAATACAAGCATCGAAATAAGTTTATTTAATTAAGACTTTTTTATATTAAGACTACACCTTTGATACTAAAACCAAGTTAATTTATTTATGTATAATATTTTTGTAAGAATATTTTTACTCATATAAAAAGATACGTATGCATATTTATTCTTTACATACTATGCATACTTTCACGTCTTTACAAATTAAGTTTGTTCCTTAAATCAGAGAGTTTAAGAGCAAACAATACTTCAATGCTCTACCATCTATTTGTACACTCACATTGTTTGAAGGCACAAATAAACAATACAATCATTATGCCATCATATTTGACCCGTTGTTTACAACAATACCCAACATTCTCGGCACATAGCTTCGTAGTTTAAACTAACATTATAAAAAGGGTTCTTGTTCATTGTTAGCTTCAATTATAGCTTCAATTATATATTATAACTAGTTTTTACCCGCGGTTTTGTACGCGTTAATTTACATAACAAATATGTAAATATTTCAAGACATATCACACAGTGCCATCTAGCCCCATACATTATGTATTCTGTGCCCATACTAAGCTTACGCTTGTATCATGGGATAACGGATATACACATAATGTACTTTTCTTTCGTAAAACATACCTACTTATTATCCATAGAAACGATCAGACTCAACACAAATACTTTCAAATTTTATAATTAATAATTACTTGTGTTTAGACGGGAATCGAACCCGCACCCCTAGATTAGAAGGCAGAGCCACTACCAACTAAGCTGACAGGGCAGTCATATAACCTTTGTATGTAACAATTAAACGTTGCAAATATTTTGAGTCAGCCCCTTACCTATTTGATTAAGCTAATAAGGTTTGGGTATGGCAGTACTGAATTATAATAATTTATTGGAAATTCTTCTATTCAAGGTAATTAACGTAGAAGAATCATTTTGTCGAACACGTCAGGAAACACGTAGTAAACCACGTCTTTAATTCAAGCTAAGTATAAATAAGAATCTTCAAATCTGCCGGCACAAATCTGACGCAGATATTGAGCATCTGCAGAAACAAAACACAAACCGACCTCAGTAAAAGGAAATGCCGCAGCAGTACAATGAGCTAGCGCCCCAAACGCGCGTAAAATGTACGCAAGTTTACGGTTAGCAAGCATGATTAATGTGTACCCTACAATCCTAACATATTCCCGCAATTTGTACCCGAAGAAAGGGTTTTGTCGTGTTTCTAAGGCTCCAAGGGCCTCTGGATTTACGACGAGAGAGACGGAGGAATGTGGCCTTGAATCTGCTGATTTAGTGGCTAACCAGGTAGAATTATTTTTAAAAAATGTATGTGTAATGAGTTAACTATATGTATAATATGTACTTTGAGGTCTGAGGTTGGAAGTTGGTAACTTGGATAAGGAGAAAAATAAGTATTTTTATAATAGAAAAAAAATACAATCTGTTTCTGTGCATAAATAATTTCGGAATTTAGACTATTTAAAGTATTTGACCGATAAATAATAGTTTAGTAAGCCTATTTCATCATAACTATTTTACCATACACATTTGTACCCATTTACGAGTTTCAGACCGATTTCATCTACATCTTTTTTTTGTAATAGATATATTATGTATAACTAACCTCTTTTTTAAAGATTTCTCAACACCCATAAAGAAAAACCCCATTTATTTATACAGAATTACATTACTTACATTTATTGTCATCAAATCACAATAATTCGAATCACACAAGAACACAAAACAACATGTACAGAACACATTAAGGTTGTATCCGACAGAACAACTTTACCGACACCCTGAGGTGTTGTGGAGTTGGAAGCGGATATATACTCTGGTATTTACTCCGGTTTTCGGTGTATTTTTGGTATATTTTTAGATAATCTATAATAAACATATAATAAAAATGGAGAGGGTCAAAAATCTGTACATAGGACGTTAGAAAAAAATGTTTAGGTGTACTTTAAATCGATGAAAAAAAACACGTTTCAGCAGTTTTTAGATTTTTTGTCTGTTTATCTGTGTCTTTGTTTATCTGTGTCCCTGTTTGTCTGTTTATTTGTGACCCTGTTTGTCTGGTTATTTGAACGCTCATAACGTAAATAAAAATTGGCTGAACGAATCATCATGATTTTGGTATGTATATAGGTACTATGAGAGTGTGATAGAGTGTCATAGGCTACTTTTTATCCTGATAAAATGCGAGCGAAACCGCAGACGTCCACTAGTCACAAATACATTAAGTGTGTGTACGAGTATGTGTTATAGACAAATCCCGAAGCTATATACCTTGATATGACTAGGAAAACGATTCAAATAGACAAACCCCATTGAAAAATTTAACAGTTAAAAAATAAATATTTTTTAGAAATCGGAATGGAGTATTGGTATATGCTCAAGCATGCTTATCCATCTATCTAGCTAGCCAAATTCTTACTAGCCCGCTATCACTGTGACCAAACCGTACCGGAAGTGGCCCAGTCGGGGCGAGTATAATGGCGGCCGGCCCACTTCCGTTTATTTAACGTACAACCCCAAACTGCGGTTACTGCTAAATCAATTTCGCAAACTTTTGTTTGAGTGTTTTTAATAAGTGAATGTTTTGGGTCTGACAGGTAATGTGTCAGTGGTTGAATTATACTTACCCTTGTAATTGACTTTGACCTTAAAGTAGGTATGTACGTACTTTAATAAGGGTTTTTATGGAATGTTTGCGGATAACATTGGAGATAATGAGATTTTATAATTAGCTCTGCAGTGAGTTAAAAAGTCTGTGTAAGGTTTTTTTCGGGTAAGTAAGATTTTTTTTAAGTCTTTTTC
Source organism: Macaria notata (assembly GCA_927399415.1). Lineage (NCBI taxonomy): Eukaryota > Metazoa > Arthropoda > Insecta > Lepidoptera > Geometridae > Macaria > Macaria notata. Next base: position 1,981,464 of record OV656742.1, read on the forward strand.
TTAAGCTTTTTGAGTTTGTTTTGGTACCTACGCTCTAATTACTCTAGTTACAACTGTTCATTGTCAGCTCATATTTCGATAAATATAATGTCATGTAGACCTTTTAATAGTTCTAATGATCGTTTAACGTATTTCTCTTTGTGTGATTTTCCACGTCTAAAATTTGAATGCTAGTCAACTTTATTACTTATAATCTTTTTGATATAAAACGATATTACACGAGTAAAGTAATTACGAGCAGGCACAAAATATTAATTCTCAACGGAATCAAAATAAAATTAGAGAAGATGGTATCAAAGGAAGAAATATTTGCTTCAATATCCATAATTAATTACACAAACAAAAACTTTACAGCGTCGCCATCTTGAAAAGGGCCGTTATTTTGCGCGGGAAATAATTCAAAATGGCCGCCACCTTATCTGATGATACAAACCAAATTCGCTGTAACAATTTTATCTCCGTTCGAAAACTTCGACAAAACGCAGGGTAAAATTCGAATTGTTGCGAAAAGGGTTGCAAAGTGAAGTGGTGCTTTTATCGCAACCAATTTTGTGCTCTAAGTCGAGTGCAGTAAGGGGGTTGTCGCTGCACCTGACGTGGCGGCTGGAGTACGCGCTCGAAATCGGTTGGAAATGGGGAGTGGAGTACTTAGGTAGACCTATTCAGACGGCGGGAGGGGCTTTTGAATTCCTTCGACTTCAGTTTCCTTAGCGAATTGCTCCGTATTTCGGATTGTTAAAAGCGTTCGTGGATTTTCGGCGATGTTCGCGTCACGCCGTGTTCCGTTGATCGATATCGTGTGCATTCTAGGGACATAAATCCTTTGATCTGTGAGGACGGAGAGTGAGTTACTACTTGATTTACTTTACGCGAAAACACCTACGCATAAAACGGAGGCGTAAGAGGGAAGAATCGGTAGATGCAGCTTAGTAAGCTATTTTTTAGAAAACCAATAGGTGCGGATTTATTTTTATTGAGAGCCTTTGATGTCGAAAATAAATAAGTAAATGTCGCCAGGTACAAGAACAGAACGTTATTTACAATTTTTAATTACACACTCGAAATACGAGTTGAGTTAGGTATTCTCTATTTCTTGGTGTTGTGTTTTAGGTATCATTATTTAATAGAAATGTAATTGCATAAAAATAATTGTCTGCACTCCAAAAAATATACATAATTAAAGACATTTAGAAGCTAATTTAATGCACATTGGGCGGCCTTATCGTCTTAGGTGATATATTGCATATTTTTTTTACTTATAATTGATCAATTACTAATTAAATGTTAATCTGTTGGTTTACACTAGAAATTGGGTAGTATCTGGAGTCCGAACAAGAAAATTATCTGTAGCTCGGAAACCAGCTTCTTCTTTTCTCTTCTCGATTATCGAGTTCTTATTTTTTGTTTGTAAATATAAACATTTATTGATAATTTTATTAATATTAGAATGTATAGTTTTGGGGTTATATTTTTTATACCATGTTATTTATTCATGTTAAATTATGAACTTTATGTATTAATAGTTTTTTTAGTGTGAGAAGCATATTAAACAGATGAATTGAACAGTTAAGTTGTTACCTGTTCTGCACTTGTTGGAGCAGGGACACCTGGTGCCGCAGGTGCTGCAGGAGCAGGGCTCCACGGCCGTCGTGCCGGCCGGGGGGGACGTGCCTCCGGGGACCTGGGGAGTTGAGGTAATGAGAGCTACTGTTTTTTGATAATTGACATTTCACGTTACACTAGCTGCTAGTGAGAGAAATTACTGCCAGTTGTGCTAGTCACTAGCACAACTGGCAGTAATTTCTCTCACGCGATAGTTCTCTTGTGTCAGTTTTTTAAGATGGTGAGATATATGGATAAGAAATAGCACATGTATAAATTCATAGACAGACTATACCAATGTATACAGTTATACCTGAGTTACTATATTTTATGATATTTTATTATCAAGAATATTTATAAAGTTCACACATTCTTTTACTGCTAGTAAGTAACATAAAATATGAGAGCAACTTTAAATTTGTGTATGCAATATCATTGGTAGTTTCTACATATGTATATAATAATAATAACAACATACCTTCTGCTCCAAACTAGGTCCCAGCGTAGTCACCTTCCCAACATCCTGTACCTCCTTCTCATCAGCGATGATGTTCAGGTCCATCTTACTAATACCATCTTCCAGCAGACTCCTCAACCCATCCACCTCTTTACTCCTCTCTCCCGTCAATGTATAGTTATCTTTATCTGTACTTATATCTGGCTCAGGACTGACCAGCCGCTCTGACCTGTCCTTGGTATGCTTCTTAGTAAATAATGTGGGTCTATCTCTACTGGACGGCGCGATCTCTAGCTCCGCGGAAAAGGATACGTCTTTTTGGTACAAGACATCTTCTCCGGAGTCGAGTGTCGCTTCTGTGGTTTTGGTTGAGTTTAGTTCTGTGGAAGAGAAATGTGAATTGGTCAGTGATTTGTTGCTTGTTGGTTCTATCTGGTGCTTCATGGGCTAGTCAGAAATTAAAATCAATAGCTAAGCACCTAAGTACTTAACAATATGTTCTTACAAACTCGTTGTGCTTTTGGTAAAATTTTATCGCTTGAGCAAATTTCATTGAGGTGAAATTTAAGAATTTTCTATTAATTTAAATGTAATATTTGGGGCATACACATTTCTTCTTCCTTTCTTCTGAAAGTCTACGAGTTACTCTAACCTAGTTGCTAACAAATTTGCTTTCTATTATACATTTTTTTATTACATATCTTATATGAAGAATATTTGGTTGAATGTTTGGCATTAATAAAATTCCTTATTTATAAGGAAATGGGTAATCCGAGTCTGAGATCTCTTTCTCTTTCTCCCCCCTCCCCTCTCTCTCTTCGAGTCACACTCCTTATAATTAGTCAATTCAGGTTTTTTTATAACCAGAATATAATCTTGCGATCTTCAAAGCGAGAGTGATCGGGTGAGAGTGGTTCTTACTGGGTAAGCACGCTCCATCCTAGACCGTAATGTTTGCTTACCATCAGGTGAATTACGGACAAGTGCAAACCTATTCCTTGTTAAAAAAAAGTTGCCATGCAGATATTAGACTAATAAATGTATCGAACCCCTATCAGAGCTCTACGATCCCTATGGTTTAATTTTAAAGTTTCCCGCGGCAACCTCGTTCCGAAAGCAACTTCAAAGATGAAGTAGAACAGATCAAGAACAATAGGTGGTTGGAGTTCGGTAGATTATCCAACTCATCTCGTCTATTCTAACTTGCCGACATTCTACAGGACTACATGAAAAGAAAGGTTTTTTTACTAAAGCACTTATAAGCAAAGTGAACAAAGTAATATAATTATAGTTATAAGTTTAAACCATTATCTTAAAACTAAGGTACAACATGTGTACCTAAGTCATAAGTTATAACTAACACATGTTGTATCCTAGTTTTATAAGTTTTAACTCACACATGTTGTGTCTTAGTTTTATAAGTTATAACTAACACATGTTGTATCTTGGTTTTAAGATTTTTGAAGCCCAATACACATACGTATTTATCATTATCATTATCCAGCGGACTGTTTTAAATCAAATCTTATTTCAAACTACTCTAAATCCAGTTTTGCCAAATCGTACCCGACTTGGAGGATCCACACATATTGAGAATAGTTCTAAGACGTGTGTACATTTTATATTGTAACCCTGTATGGAACTCTATTTAAACCAGGTATCGGCTTCATTATCCACCACATCGTTGGTTCCGACTGCGTTGCAGATATTTACAATTACTTAACTTATACTACATATATAGGTATATACTCCCTTGTTTCACTCACGGAAAAATGACTCTTCTGATAGTCACTACACTAGTATAAAATGTGAGAGGTGCGGGCACAGTTTACACATCCATGTCAAGTATGCCAGAGATAAAAAAATGTTTTTAAGGTTTTTCTTATTTTACCTTAAATATATAACAACAAAATAATAAAGCAGTGGAAAAGCAGAAGAAGTTGTCGTACGTCAAATCATAATGGATTCCTAACATTTATTTTCACTCAAAAGACCTAAAAGCCAAAAGACTGCTCCGTTAGCTTAGTTGGTAGTGACTCTGCCTTCTAATCTAGGGGTGCGGGTTCGATTCCCGCATAACACAAGTAATTATGAATATTGAAATTTGTAATTACTTGTGTTGAGTCTGGTCGTTTCTATGTATAATAAGTATGTATTTACAAAAGAAAACTATATTTATGTATTATACTGAGTAAGGAGTGTGATGCCAAATTGTCATTTTAGCCCCTATACAGCTAAAGTGACAGTACCAAGATTTATTTAAGTTGACATATTGTATGATTACATACCTATTATTATGTTTGACATGATTTTAATAACAAAAATTTTCATTGTTTTATTAATAAAACTAGACATATGTAACTTCTAAAATTTTATAAAAGCCTAATGTTATAAATTCAATTTGACGAGATATTGTAATTTGTGTAGCATATTCTGTGATATTAGTACATATACCTATGTATGTTACAATTTTACATTATCAATAAAGATTCTTTATCTTTTATATCCGTTATCTAGTACCCATGATACAAGCGTAAGCTTAGTATGGGGCTAGATGGCGCTGTGTGATATGTCCTGAAATATTTATTTTATTTATAAAAAGACCAAAACAATTCATCTACTTATTTTATTCTTTGTTAGACTAAGTATTTTTAGTCAATAAAAATTTGAATTTAATTCATTTTTGAATTTTGAATCAAAGTACATACCTACTAGTATTATTGTGATCCATTTTCTATCCATCTAATCCAACTATCTATACATAATACAGCTATCTATGTATCTACGAGCATCAAAAGCTTGTGCAAACGCGTGGCCAGCGAACCGAGGCGCGTTAATTTATACTCTTCGGTTCATTTGGCCGCTGGAAAATGCATGGGAGGGTTAGATTAGATACTACTTATATATATACTGGGTAGATAAAGGCAGGTGAATGGTGATAACTGATTTGGAAATGGAAATACGAGATAACTTCAATAGGATAAAGATAATAGGTTTCTTCTAGGCAAGCGTGCTACATCTTAGACTATAGTGGTGCTTAACATCAGGCAGGCTATAGTCAAACGTAAGCCTATTTCGTGGTAAATAAAATCTGATAAATATTTAGTTTAAAAGCCTTAAAATACTAGTTGTAACATATTCCTACTCGCGCTATGATTTTAGAGGAAACGTTTATTGTGAACACCCATAAATTTTACACAAATTTCCAATCGAGTCTACAAATAGGTACGTCAGATTGCCTAAACAATCTCTTTTTTTGGCCAGGGAGAAGATTCTTGATAGATCCCGACCATGAATGGGGAAATGGTCGTGGTACGTGAGATTTCAACTCACTAAAACGCCCTCTAACCCATTAGTTGCCTAAACAATCTAAACATTGCTTCGTCTCGTAGCACATTCGTAGCATTCTCGTAGCTGCGTAGCAAGGGTCGAATGTATATGTCACCGTAAGATTGTAAAGATCGTTAGATTACAATCTATCTAGCGAGATTGTAAACTATCGATAGATTGTGAACCGTATCATAAATCATGAACATTGAAGATATTAAAAAAAATGTTTGGTGATACTTCGAGTTGATAGCAGAACACGTTCTAATTTCTTGAACTTTGATCTGTTTATCTGTGTCTCTGTTTGTCTGTTTATTTAAACGCTCATCACGCGGCTGAACGTATCATCATGAATTTTGGTATGAAGGTAGTATGAGGTCTTAGGAGTGTCATAGGCTATTTTTTATCCTGAAATAATTTTAGAGAAGCCGCGGGCGTCCACTAGTTAGAAATATGAAACAAGGAGGGTTCATAGTTACCTAGACAGCCGTAGCCGTTGACATGCAGCAGGTAGCCGGGCCCGCAGCCGCACTCGAAGGTGCCGTCGTGCAGCTCGCTGCACAGCTGCTCGCACGGGCTGCCCGCGCCGCATCGCCCTGCGACACACAACTCAACATACACATATGTTTATTAGCTTTACCTAGATCATCGGAAAACATCGTTAGGAAACCGACATGCTTAAAGACCACAATATCCGAGGACATGTGTCTTCCGTGGAAGGACCTGGGCGCCCACCACGATGTATCTGCCCAAGAAAACTCCCCTAACGAATTAATTAACGGGAGTCACGACCCTCAGTCATGAGGAATATGACTCAAGAGAGAGAGATCACGCTAAACTACTTTATAGCGCATTGCTTTTATTAGCGTTGTAATCTACGCATTACAAATCCTTTATTTATTCCTCTCCGACCAATGGTTGCCTGGAAGAGATTGCTTTTGGCAAAAAGTCCGCCACTTGTGGTACTAGAGTAGTTTATGACTGTAATTTTATTCTTTTTGTTTCATTTGTTTGTGACAATAAAGAATTATCTGCCTATCTACAACGTTGCTTAACATCAGGCGAGTTGTAGTCAAGAGTGCCTTATCTTTTGTAAAAAACCGACACTATGCCCAAGCCGCAGCACGTCATATGTACAGGATCCACCTTCCAACCAAGTATGAGGTCATTGTGCGTGTCGTTTAAGTCAGTCTGTTGGTCTTTTGACTTACAAACATACAAACATACACAAAAAAGAGTTCGTCCGGAATCGAACCTGAGAATGCCTACTTACAGTTTTATGGAGTATCAAATCGTATTACCTACAATATATGTTAAAAACTCTCTTATGATTTACATATATCAACCAATGCCTCTCATATGCATACAAAAATGAAGTATGGAGAACTGGCAACTGGAGCTCGATACTTGTTGTATTGTAAGTTCTATAATGGACTTAAGTCCACCAGTACTTATAGCTGTTTTTTCCTATGATTTCAACCAAATGCCCCTTATAATAATATACTACGTCACGTGTTCAAAAGGTCGCAATACACCGGGCACCAATAAATCGATACATTCGAGCATAGAGTAATATACCTAATATCATTAGAGTCTTCACAAAACCTTAAACGGTGCAAAAAACCAACACAAGCCCAAAGCTGTGATAAATTGCCTAGGCCGGGTGCGGAAATAAACGTGCAGATGAAATTTATAAATATATCGGGAATGAATATATATAAAATGACTAGCTTTTGGTCGCGGTTTTGCACGCGTTATTGTACATATAAACGTCTCCCTATCTATTTTAAAAAAACTGCGTCAAAATCTGTTATATAGTTTTAAAGATCTTAGCATATTATATAGGTACAGACGTGGAAAGCGATTTTGCTTTATACTACATAATAAATGTGATACGTTCTTTATGATGATACTCAACTAATTGCCCGATAATATATGATTAAACGAACTTACAAAGTGAAGTTCGATCAATATAATCAATATAGTGAAGAAAGAACCCCGAAGGTTCTTGCACTTTGGTCCCAGCACGGGAGTGCAGCGCTCGAAGAAAGAAACCCCGAAGGTACTTGCACTTTGGTCCGGGCACGGGAGTGCAGCGCTCTCGAAGAGAAGATACCGAAGGTTATCTGCTTTGATCCCGGCATGGGAGTATTATATCACTTAAAAGCTTGAGCACAATTTTCTTTCGAAAAGTCAGTAAAAAAAATTGCAGGTAGGTATATACGAAAATATTTCGACTCACCCAGATTATCTTCGGTATCGCATGACGAATGCACAATTAAATTCCAAAATGTTGAGTCCATTGTAACTTGTGATTTAAAAATTAACGAATTTCATTCCAAAATCTTCAATCCGTTATAGCTTATGATTTTACAAATTTACTTATATCCCGGTATGGGAGTATTATATTACTTAAAAACTTGAGCACAATTTTCTTTTGAAAAGTCGGTAACATTTTTTGCAGGAAGGTAGAAACGGTATAGGTACGAAATTATTTCGACTCACCCAGATTATCTTCGGCATCTCATGACGATTCAAAATTGAACGAATTTTATTCCAAAATGTTGAATCCGTTGAAACTTGTGACTTTTAAAAAATAATTAAGAATATATTTTATTTAAATTTTGAAGTTGCGCTTAGGCGCTTGACGCGTGCGTTGGTTGCGTTGGTGCACGAAAAAAGAATGAGGTCGACAGCCAAGATGGATACCAAGATGGCTTCCAAGTGAAGTTAGAAGGACTTTATTTTACTTGTATTGACTATAGTCAAATCCAGTCTCTAAATTCGTGCAAATGTTGCCTGTGGGATAAAAGTACTACCATGTTTATTATATCTTCGCATGAAACGTACGAAATATAATTGGGCATATCGTTATTTTATTGTTGTGTTATGAGTATAAATTTTATAATAATGATTATCATCAGTAATCCTGGAGTTAGTGTTTTACGTTATGGTTTTTATCGCTCTGTATGCTTACTTTCAAAGATTTTTAACCTTGCTTTCTGCTAAATGTGATTTTAATATTATTTTCATCTATAGCAGAAATCTAGAGCCAATTTTAAGAGTTTACTCTACTTATAAGTAAAATTTGGATAAGTATTGTTCATAAATTTAAAAAATACGAACAAAACGACATATAGCCACCTGTACATTTATCACTACTAACACTATGTCCGAAAATCCATCACATAATTTATCAGGCGACAGTTATCGTACGAAACGGGCAACCCTGTCCTAACACCCGTATTTCCACGTTTCCCGCGCTATTACTGGAAGAAATAACATTTTGCCAGTAATTTTGACGCGGGTATGAGGTGAAACGGTACTGTATTGGGGAAATAGAGTGAATTAGAGCTGGCAAGGAATTTTCTAGGTGTTTACGCATTTTATCCTTATTCTCCACGTGGTGTCTTCGTAGGGACAGGTATAATATAGGTATAATCTACTAATAATAGTTTATAATTTCTAATAGCTGTTAGTTTGCTAATTCAAATTCTTCCCGCTATTTTTCGGGTAGGGATTAACTGTCATTATTTTCTATTTACATTTTTAATGTCATCCCATGTCGATTTTAGCTTCATGCTATATACCTAGGTATTATTGATACATATTTAGGATCATCTACTCAACCTACGTTCAATTTATTTTTTGGTGATTTAATGGTCGGAAATTACGATTGTTACTGTCTGATTAAAATACAAATGGTGCTTGACTAATAAGATATTTTGCAGCAAACTTACAATGTGGTCAAACTGAGAGCTCTAGAGTTTGTTAAAACAGACTTACTTACCGAGAGGAAAGTCATTGGAAAGTGAGAAAACTCGGTTCGCTAACTTTTAAATTAAAGTTTTTTTATAAGAGAGTTTTACTTTCGTTTGGATCTGGGACAAAAGAACATTTTTTTTACTATGTAGGTAAGTATAAATTCGTAGAGTATAAATTAGTGAATCACAATTTTTGAGTCTAAATATTTTTGAATATTGTTTGCAAGTGAAACTAATTTTGAAATCGCTAAAATTAAATACCTACATACCCTTTTTTGTATTTTGTATAGAATAACGTATTACTAAAATGTGAAAACCGCACACCGCGAGGAAAGGAAACCAAGCAACACAGACCTGAGACCAATAAGAGATACACGTATAAAATCGTATTTGCCAAGCAACAATAATTATGTAGGTAAAACATGTGTAAAACAATGCTCTAAAACATTCTTCAGTTGTCAAATTAATGCGTCCTGCACACTTTCAATCCTTGATGGATATGATTGACGTTCCGTCAGTTTTTGAACTAAAATAAAGTGTGATGTCCCATTTCTCTAGTACGATCAGTCGGTTGTATTACGCAGCAGCTGGGCGGTGCGATAATTTATCAATCCACGACCTACATCCGGGAATTGAATTATCCGGGTGAGAACCGGATTACAATAACGTTTCTGTTTTACATGGAACAGGGAAAGAGTTTCTACCTGGATTACTTTTATGTATTTGTTTACTTGTTACACTAGTAATAACGTATCTGGGATAATAATGGCGTCCTTTTATTAAAAAATACTCCAGTGAATTGGTTTTTTGACAAAAACAACAATAATAACTTATATTATTACTAATACTAGTATAAAAAAATGTCATAGATCATTAGTCCATGGATGCTTTATTAGCTTAAACATTTTATTTATTGATTTAATATGTTTAATGATATGATTATAAAATTACGAAAATTTGTCAATCATAACATAATAATACTTAATTTCCCAAGCTTACATATAGTTCCAAATATTTAAATAAAGGTGTAAACACACCGTCGAGCGAAAGCCCCAAATACGAAAACCACCGAGCGCTTCGCCCCAACAAACAATGGAAATAAAAGCCTCATTTGGCCACCCATTGTGGGCGAACCTATTATCTTGCCAAATTGAATGAATAATTAAATCCGCCATTTGCCTATTGCTGTGCACACTGTAGTGTGTAGTTTACACTGGTCCAGCTGTTGTGAGAGTTCTGATGTCCAGTCAAACAGACAAACATTGCCAGTCTAGCCGCTTATATGTAGTTTGGAGTAGCCGTTGAGCTACTGTGATGAATGTCGTGTGGATTGTTTGTCAATATCAATCAATGACGTGTTGGAAATTGAATTGATGTGAAAGTAGTGCATTAATCGCGGAGGCTTTTTATTGTTAATTAATATCTTGATGAAGTGCGTTGTATTTAGTTAAAATCTTAACATTACGCTGAATCTGTTGGTAAACGCAATCACGTAAAAAACCATTTAGGACGTTTTTATGACACATATTTCTTTTTCGGGTAGTTACATCGACCAAAACTAGCTTTAAGCATACTTCCCAAGCTACCTGCACTAGAAAACAGAAGATAGAGCCATAATATCGCTTTGCACTGGCTTCCCACTAGCAGTAACGTGCATCCTATCACATGTAGTTACAGCATACCATCATGATTGTTACACCATAAAGTCCATAACCGTTACAGTCCAGAGCCAAGCACCCAACCATTATCTGAAACGAGCCATCCCCTCGCCACTGGCTTGGCAACTCGCTCGATGTAAACACACGATAAATCTGCCGAATGAACCTGGATAAACATGGCGATAATTAGATTTGAAGTTGCGCTAATTGCGTTGTCATAAACTGCTAGGGTGATTAAAATGTTTACTGTCAGTAAAGTAGTTGAATTATGTTACGAGGTCATCAGCGTTTTAGTGCACTGACTGAACTTTATTTCAACTATATTTAGCATTGAACATTATCTAACTTGTTATATACCTCACCTCACCTCATCTAGTAACGTCATTACAGTATATAGAACAATAAGTAATTTCTAGTCAGATCTTATGAAAACGTCTTCACCGTTGCACCTAAGTATACCATTTAAAATAGCTAGCTTGGAAGAAGAAACACCACTGAATTAGGTAGAAAAATGCTAGGCTAACAAACGAAGGCTAAACTTAACTAGGTAAGTATATAACTTAAGTAAATCGAATTATTAACCAAGTTTGTAAAACTAGGTGAGATCTAAATCACTAAGTTTTCTGAAGATGTCTATCTAACTTTCCCCCGCTCGAAGTTCAAATCACGTCCGTCGATTACAGTCGACCTACTTGATAGATAACGAATTCTAGGCTTTGCATTTTAATAAGTTTTGCAGAACATACAACTCGATCCAATAACCAATTTCTTGTGCGCCAAATTTTAATAAAGTAATTATTCCATTTCCGTATATTTGTACTAGTTTTCTTTTAATTGTGTACTACCTCAGTGCCAGAATATACAAATTTCAATGATGTACCTCATCTTTGCCTTGGACAGAACGAAACGTCCATAAATCTAAAATCAAATCACTCCCTCACATTTACAAGCAATACTAGCAGTACAAGATATGACGAGCTATTGCATTATTTCCGAAATCCACCCGAGAATACCCGATCAACTCCCGAGAAGTCCCGGTTGAAATCTATCACTCACGCGGATATTTTGCAGAGTACGTTCGTGAAACGCTCGTGTCCAGAAAATGGACCAATAAAATCGATGTTTACGGTTACGATATGGTTTGAACGGAGATTGATCAAAATGTACATCGCAAACTTATTTCCGGGCTCAGAAATAAATAGAGCAACAATAAGTAACTGACTAGTTTTGTACGCAATTATTAGATGTTTTTATTGAACAATGGCTTATGTGGATTTCTACTCGTATGTATAAATTTTTATTAAGTATATTATGATAGCCAATTTAATTATAATAACCGGCTAGTTGAAGTATGTCGAGCTAATTTCCAACATATTTATGGACGTAAATCGCCTAAGCCAGTTATTACAATTAAATTGAAGCATGCCTTATGGGAACTATAATATTTAACAGTTTATGATATTGAATTGAAATTGAATAATATTTATTCTCCTTTGCTCACCATACGCTGCCAAGAAGCAACAAAACCACAGACGAAGCATAAAATGCACATTATAGAAATATACTCTTAGGGAAGTGGTAAGGTTAAGCCTAGACATAGAAACCGAAGAGTTAGATAGTTTCGTTAATATTATGCTTTTCAAATTAAGTTTAGCATAATAATCGAATCGAAGGGGTTTCGTGCCCTTCGGCATACCAATTTAAAAGTTCAGTTCAGTCTACCACATACAAAATTTTAAAGTAACAAACAGAACATCAATTTCTCATCTAATATTGAGCGTGTGTGAGGTGGCAATCAATCATTGATTCCACACGCGACGCAAACCAACCATCAAATCGAAACAAGAGACGTGACTTGCTGAATGGATGCATGTACCCATTAGGTGTGATACCATAAAAACTTCTATATCAATTTTATTATTCCGTCCGTGTAAGGCAAGAGTACCTAACTCTATTTGTGTGGCTGCAAGACCTTTACCTACCTAAAATCATATGTCATACAAGTAGCATTTTTTTAATTAAAATGTAGGTATTCCTACTACGTATTTTGTCAGCCTACTTCAGATTAGGATTCCACTCCCAGTTACGTTTTAGAAAAATATTGACACAAAAGCTTTTTCCATAAAGTAGCTTAAATACACACGAAAAGCTTTAGGATTTCCAACTTAGATTTGCTTCATGAAAAAAATATTCGCTCAACTCCCTGAGCACTTCTCGAAATGTCGTAAAAGGAGCCAAATGTTTGTCGGATGTCCCGCTCCTCGTATCGCTGTTTTATAACTTTTATTAGCCATACAAGAAAGGTTTATTACCTACATAATGCCGTACCTCTCTCCTAAATGACTTAGGTAATTTCAATGGTAGTACGTTTGCCTTTACAATCTGAGAAGTGGATGCGATTTAGATTAGAAAAGATAAGCTGGGGAAAATGAGATGAGGAAATGGACTTTAGATAGGTAGGCATTGTTCGATGGAACGTCGATTCTACCCATCTAGATGTACCTATGGTAGATGCAGTAGGTATGTATGTACCTACTTGCATACATTTCAACACAGCCAAGAATCTTAAATGTGAACTTTGATAGACCTATTAGGTAGGTAAGTACCCTATTAAAATGCTTCTTATAGGCTCCTGCTTGGCTACAACAAGCCTAATTTTTAACAACATTACAATATACGACCACTGCGCTAACTACTACGATACAATATTCAGTTTAAGCCTCTCTAGAAACTGAGCCCGAATCTTTTACTCTTCTACAAAGACAGATAGTAAGTATAGCATTCATCTTCATTACCTGTGTAATGTACATAATATGTACATAACTACATAAAGATTTAATTAAAATAATATCTCAAGTTTTGTTATGTATCTACTAAATTTTTTTTTAATAACCTATCAATATAAAAAACATACTATAACAATCACCTTGGAAAGCAGCTTCAAACTGCACGGGGTCGAGAGTAGGTGCGTGCGTGTCGGCTGCGAGCGTCACGCCGAGCAACGCGGCGAGCACTATGCCGAGCGACGCACCGAGCGGCCCGGCTCGCCCCGCTCGCATCATGACGCTACATGCCATCGCCCATGCTCCACCATACGCGCCACGCTTCTGTTGACAAAAGAAAATTATGTAAGTACTTTATTCTTCAGCTGCCACACGTTAGATGGTGGCAATCGGGGTTTGTATAAGTTGAAAACAATATATTTAGCTTAATCATTTTTATTTATTATAAATGTAAAGGCGTGCATAAGTCTTCTTCCTCAGATTTATAAACTCTTTGCCAAAATTCTTACCCACCGACTTACTCGCCAACTTGATGAATGCCAGCCCATCGAGCAAGCTGGTTTTAGGACCGGATTTTCTACCATAGACCACATTCACACTGTGAAACAGTTGATGGAAAAGTGTGAAGAGTACAACCGACCTTTGTTTTTCGCTTTCGTGGACTATGAAAAAGCCTTCGATAGCGTTGAACATTGGGCTGTTTTTCACTCACTCCATCGCTGCCGCATAGATGCACGATACGTTAACATCCTCCGCAATCTGTACGAATCAGCGTCGATGCAAGTACGGTTACATGCTCTTACAGATCGCATTGTGATTAAAAGAGGTGTACGCCAAGGGGACACCATTTCTCCCAAGCTATTTACAGCTGTCTTGGAGGACGTCTTGAAGCTTCTCGACTGGGAGAATAGAGGCGTCTCAATAAATGGTGTTCACTTATCCCATCTTCGTTTTGCCGATGACCTGATTCTTATTAGTGAAACTGAGTCTGATCTCCGAACGATGTTAGAAGACCTTCACCATGTCTCTCTTGGAGTGGGCCTTAAGATGAACATGTCCAAAACTAAGGTGATGACCAACGCTTCTGGAGATTCACAACCAATTATCCAGATTGGTGGTGAAAAGTTAGAAGTAGTGGAACAATACACTTACCTTGGACACTGTTTGTCCTTTGGCAGAGAGCATAAACACAAGGAGATCAAAAGACGAATCCAACTCGGATGGGCGGCATTTAGCAAACTAAGCGATATTTTTAAAGACCGTAAAATGCCTCAATGCTTGAAGACACGACTCTACAACCAATGTGTTCTGCCCACAATGACGTATGCTGCCGAAACATGGACGCTCACCAAGGAAACCATCGAAAAGATGAGAGTCGCACAAAGAGCAATGGAACGGTCCATGTTAGGCATTACGTTACGCGACAGGGTTCGTAATACTGAGATCCGAAAACGTACGAAGGTGGAAGACGTCGGGTCTCGTATTACGAAACTCAAGTGGCGATGGGCTGGACACTTGGCGAGACGTACTGACGGCAGATGGAGCAAAGCAATAACTGAATGGTACCCACGGCTAGGTAAGCGAAGTGTAGGAAGACCTGTGCAACGGTGGCTGGATGATGTAAGAAAGTTAGAAGGAAACATCTGGGCAAGAACAGCGCAAGACAGGGAGTATTGGCGTAAGAGGGTGGAGGCCTATGCCCTGCAGTGGGTCCCATTAGGCTGATGATGATGATGTATCGGAGGAAATATTATTTCCTCCGAGGAATGTGTACTTTTTCTTCTTCCTTGGCCATAAAATATTTGTATAGTGCCAGCTTTTAAGTAAAAACTGGGATGAATGTGTACTGTATACTTTATGTTGTTTTGACGTTAACAAAATATGACTTTGACAATATAATAAGAAAAATATAATTTCATTTCCTTCAAAACAAGCAATTACAAAAATTTCAAGCAAAAGCCATAACAAAAAAAAAATCTGATTGATGCTCAAAGTTTAAATTTTTTTTAAAAAGGGTATGTAATACTATTCTTTGTTTAATTTAAAATTAAAATAATGATATGAAATCAACGCAGTGGTTAATTCCCTTTTTTTAAAAGGGTAATAGTATTCTTTGATGAAATCAGTTATAGGTAGGTACCTAATTATCGGCAATACCTAAACAAACATAAATATATTACGAAATACAAAAGCCGTACGTTGCAGTGATACTGATAAGAATTGCTTAGTTTACAACTTGCAATCGCAATTCGCGCTCGAAACAAAACGGACGAGTTTTCGATCTAACCATCGCATGAAGCCAGCCAGCTGGTATTCGATATATTGAAACCAATTTGTGTAAATCAGAAACATACTCCAACAAAATGGTATTTTTATCGTTACGCCGTGGCAGTTAACGCCGGGCCTTGTTTATTCTGCGGATTTGATTCAGCGGTATCAAATAAAGCAGTGAAAAGTTTTTTGCGATGTGTTATCAGTATGTAGGTTTATTTTTGTTGTTCTGTGTGAGCGGAGTGCTGGTTTTGGAGAATGGATTGGCTCGGACGCCACCCATGGGCTGGATGTCTTGGGGATACTTCAGGTGTACTGTGGATTGTTCACAATACCCAACCAAATGCTTGAAGTAAGTTACTTTTAAGATTTTATTTACACTGATGGCGACTGATTATGTTGTTTTACTTTTATAATAACTAAAAAATCATCTTTTCAATGAGAGAAGGAACTAACACTCACAATTAAACCATAGATTTAGGTTCTTGTATGATGCTATGTTATATTGTTTTAATGAAGCAGTGCAGATAGCATTTCTCCTGTGCTGTCGAATTACACTCATTACAACCTACTGAATATCATTACTTGCTGAGTTATTCTGTTATTTTAGTAAATTTTCCTGGGCAAGTACAAGCTGTATTGTTATAAATTGTAATAATTTTCACATTTTCCATTCCAGTGAATTCCTGATCATGTCCACAGCTGAGCAGATGTTCAACCAGGGCTACCAGGAGGCCGGGTATGAGTACATCATCATTGATGACTGCTGGTCGGAGAAGACCAGGGACAAGAATGGAAGGCTGGTGCCGGACCGGAAACGGTTCCCCAGAGGGATGAAGTATATTGCTGATTTTGTGAGTATATCATTAATAGGTAAATTAAGTACCTATGTACTATTTTGTAGTGGTGATGGGTCCTGTAATGTTAAGTTGGGCACATATTACTAAAATATACCTCATTATTATTGGTCTAGAAAAGTTTCTCCAAATAATGGAGAGTCATGACCCTCAATAATGAGGAATACGTCTTGAGGAGGATCATTATTTAAAGCTAAATTGTGTTTGTTCTGGTTGGTTCTCATAATGTTACTAATTATTTATCTTTCTTTTTTGGTATGATGATAGCCTGATAGTAAAGAGTAAGTGCCTTATTTTTATCTGAAAACAATGATGAATGAATGCTATAGTAATGCTATAGTGTAGCAACCTGATAGTAAAGAGTAAGTGCCTTATTTTTATCTGAAAACAATGATGAATGAATGCTATAGTAATGCTATAGTGTAGCAACAAATAGTTTTTGCCTTCAATGTTTTGTACAATGAAGTGGTTTTCCTACATTACATAGGCACTTTCCAATTTAAATTACTTGATAAGAAAATTAACTATGTTAAATAAGTGAAACTTGTACCGAGTTAGATTAACATTGCCTATTTCTTTATTCTGTTACGCTGCCTAGAATTTTCGCTTATCTATTTATTAATTAATTTACACACTATTTCATGTGCCATTTCCTAAGCAGCTACATTTTACAATGCTTTCCATATATACAAAATAAAAAAAATCTGTAACTATGTTCTATTCTACTTGTAGCAAGCAGATATACCAAACACTCTTATGTACACTAAATATGTTTACTTTAAAATATTAAATGTCTCTATGGTCAGAGTGAAGGCTCTTGAGATTTAAAACCTCAACATTAAAGCTCAACATAAGACAGAGATGTCAGAAGGTAATGGTGATTCTCATCATGTTTTAGAAAAGATAACCAATCTACCAGAGGAGCCGAATGATAGACAAACTTATTTTTATACACTTATTTGTTTAGTAGGCTAAAGTACATACTTCTGTAAGTACATATGAGAGTGAGCAACTCTGATGTCTGAGTTCTCTGACATGGCTTAAGACAATTGCTGTGCTATGACAAAAACCAGCAGTGTCATCACATAGAAAACTAAAACTAAAATAAATCTGTCTCTCGGAAACAACCTCATATGATATTTATTGCCTGTGCTACTTGACATATAGGATAATCATCTTGTTATACATTTCAGATCCACTCCAAAGGCCTCAAGTTTGGCATGTACACCAACATAGCAGAGTACACATGTGAACGCTACCCTGGCTCCAGGAGCCACTTCAAAGAGGATGCACAGATGTTTGCAGACTGGGGAGTTGACTACCTGAAGGTGGATGGATGCTTTGTGGAGGAGGATTTTTTGAATGTTGGTGAGTTTCGGACTTGGTTTACTGTTTATTTACTTGTTGAAGTCATTCTAATGTTGTTGTAGGTGATACCAAAGATATCACACTTTGAAAACTAATGTAAGTAATTTTAGTATAATATAAACATACTGATTAAGCTCACATACCTCGAAATAACCGTAAGTTGAGGATTGTGAGTTCAACTGGTACATTTATATTATAGCAACATTGTCCAACATTAAGAATAACATAAACTGTCATCAATAATTTTTTAGTACACACCAAGCCAAGACCGCCTAACTATGTATTGTATTTTTTGTGTTATTTAGCTACTATGATATAATGTAAGTACCTAGAAATTTATTAAAAGAGAAAGAGGGCTAAGAGTAGGTACTTATTATATACATGATTTTGTAACTTATGATTCTGGCAAATAAAATACTTTTGTATTTTGTGTTACCTCTTGATCTTTTGTCATTATTATATAACTTGACTTTGCCAGACAACAGAAACATTAATGGTGGTGTTTTATAATTTCAGGATACATAGAGCTGGGCAAGGCACTCAACAAAACAGGCAGGCCTATGGTGTACTCCTGCAGTTGGCCCTATTACATACAGTTCATAATACATAAGCAGGTAATATTATTAAAATACATTTTTATAAACACTTCAAGCTATGTAAATTATATACTAATGCTATTTAAAATATAATTTAATAAACAATAAGAAGCTATAGCAGCAGCCACATAAGACATCTTGTAATCTCGTTGTCTGTCTCCATCATTATCATCTTCAGCTGCATATAGCCTCCTCCATTTTACACCAATAATCCCTGTCTTGCGCTGTTCTCGGCGAGCTCTTTGCTTCAAACATTTTTATTTGAGTGATACAACTTTTTGAATTAGTTGACTAAATTTCATTGAAATAGGATAATTTCAAAAACTATTGACGATGATAAACATAATGTGTGGTTCTATGTAAATTTTTCCGACACCATTCCCAGCCGGACTTCACCCCCATATCCCGGCACTGCAACATGTGGCGCAACTACCACGACGTGTTCCTGAACTGGGGCTCCGTGCGCGGCATCGTGCGGCACTTCGAGCGCGAGTACCCGCGCCTGCACACCCACCACGGCCCGCACCACTGGAACGACCCGGACATGGTACGGTACGGAGACCATACTGCTGGGTCTACTAACTTTCCTCTTCCTCCTCCTCCTTATCGTCCTTTCCTCCTCCTCCTTTTCTTCATTTTCCTCCCCATCCTCCTTTTTTCCTCCTCCTCCTCGCGTCGTGTTTCTCATTTCTGAGGGCCGTGACTCGTAAGAATGTTGTATAGGTACTGCCGGCTCTACTAACGTTCCTCTTCCTCCTCCTCCTTATGTTCCTTTCCTGCCTTCTCCTTTTCTTCCTTTTCCTCCTTCTTCTCCCCCCTTTTTTCATTCAACCTCCTCCTCCTCCTTCTCGCGTCGTGTTTCTCATTACTTAACACCGTGACTCGAATATTGTATACTGCCGGCTCTACTAACGTTCCTCTTCTTTCTCCTTCTCATCCTTGCGTCGTGCGATTGACTCGTTGGGAAAATATCTTGGGTAAGTACATCGTGGTGGGCGCTCAGATCCTTCCACGGACTACTGACGTTCATTGGGACTGAAATAATAACTAATAATACTCTTTTTACGTAGTATAGGTAGGTCCCAGATATTAGCATTGGCATCACAGTTAGATACTGCAGCTTGTGGCGTTGCACGCTTACCTAGAAAGTTCTTTGAGGGTCAAAGCCCCCCTAGAATTAAGTTAAGTTTATAAAGAGCAACAGCTTTTGTTTTACGACTTTTGGATATTATAGAAATTATTTAATTTCCCATTTCAGAAAGTGCTCTGTACATCACCGCTTACAGCTATAAGTTTAGAACATTAGGTCATCTAACATGGAAAAATAACTCCTATTGTGATTGTAATAGAGCTCGAACTCCCTTCCAGCTAGTGTTCGGTACGTCAGCGCTGACAGAAGGTCAGCTCCGCATCCAGCTGTCAGTGTACGCGATGCTGTCGGCGCCCTTACTGCTGAGCTGCGATATAAACAGCATCACCGAGTTCGAGCGGTCGCTCCTACTCAACATGGACCTCGTGGCTATAGACCAGGACCCCATGGGGATTATGGCGAGACCATATTCGGTAAGTGGTTCTTATATGAAAAAAAGTGTTTTTTTTTTATTCTTACTTTTATTTCTTTTGAGTCTTATTTCCTCAAGACTGAGGGCCGTGACTCCCCCTCAGAATTAATTCATTAGGAGAGTTCTCTTGTTCAGATACATCGTGGTGGACGCCCAGGTCCTTTCACGGAAGACACATGTCCTCACATGTCGGTTTCATCACGATGTTACTGCTAAGCGAGTGCAAATCCACACATAACTTGAAAATATAAGTCATAGGGTCGGATTCGAACCAGGGTGCGTCAGGATGAAAAGCAGACGCTGAAACCGCCAAGCCACACTCGCAATTTTTTTTATTCCATATTTAAAGTTCCATATCTGGTATTACAGATAACCAGCTCAGCGACCCTGTGGGTGAAGCCCCACCTGCCCAAGAAGGGCGACATGTTCCCCACGTACTCCGTGCTGCTGGTGAACCTGGGGGACTCCCCGCACGCCTTCCACGTGTGGCCCGCGCACTGCGGACTCAACTCTACTGACGGGTATACTGTGTTGGTGAGCATTTTGTAAAACGATGTATAAAAATATTTGTGTAACTAGTGGATGCCAAACTAATATAAAAACTATTTCATACAAACTTGCATTTGACTGGCCTGTTAGCTTAGTTGGTAGTGGCTCTAATCTAGGGTTGCGGGTTAGATTCCCGCATGACACAAGTAATTATACATTTTTAAAAAATATAATGGATTCTCGGCGTTTCTATGTATAAATTATGTACTTATTTAAAAAATAATTATTATATCCGTTATCTAGTACCCACGACACAAGCGTTTGCTTAGTGCGGGGCTAGATGGCGCTGTGTGCAATGTTCCGAAATATTTATTGTAATATTTAAGTTCCCCTTTTTCACCTCCTTAGTAGTGGAATATCCAAAAATCCTTTCTCAGTAAATGCCTACATATTTTTTTAACACGAAATAGGCTTACGTTTGTCTATAGCCTGCCTGATGTTAAGCACCACTATAGTCTAAGATGTAGCACGCTTGCCTAGAAGAAACCTATATCATATTCATATTCGATTTTTTCGATTGTTACATATTTTATTCGTATCTTGTTTCAGGATGTGTTTACATCTACGTACCTGAGGAACATTACTCTGAACGATAGTATTACTGTCGACGTGCCCAAAGAAGGTAAGTCAATACATACGTATTTATACCACGACCAAAATGTGTGGGAAATATGATGGCGCCACTTGTAGTAGGTACTTGGATTTGTTTAACTTAAACTTTTATTGGAAGTGAGCGAAAATAATCACGACCGGCAGGATCTGAACCCGCGTATTTCTGCTACCGTCAAAACGCCTTAACCGCTAGGCTAACCGCTGGCAGGCGCGAAAATCCACACTCATTTCCATACACTTCAAGACTAAGCGGCTGATGGCGCCACTTGTGCTGTTAGAGTATGTCTAGCAAGCTTGGATTCATTTGTTCTCTTCCTGACTATAACACTCTTAAAATGATGAGGGAGTCACGACCCTCAGTCATGAGGAAATATGACTCAAAGAGAGATTAAGTATAGAAATTGTTTTGTTTCAGATGCTGTTCTATACACGCTGTATCCTCTATAGAAGGTCTAAGCAGGTACTTAAATATAGTGTTTACTTAAAACCTTAATACCTAAGGAACCTAATCTGTAAATATTTTTGTCACAATTAGGTTCTGAGTGAAAAAGTTTTAATAAACAAACAAATCGGTTCTATACTCTGCTCAGATACCATTCATTCACAGTATAACAAAAAAACTTTCAGAAGACTTGATAACCTCCTTTTTTGAAGTCGGTTAAAAAATTAAGAAAGTTAAGTTAAACGGTTATCATAGCGAATACTATACTAGTTATTATGTTTGTGAAGCCCTTATATGTATACTGTGAAAAAAAATCTGTCTAACGCTAAGGACTCACGGAGCGGTTTTTTCCCGCGCCCGCCGCGGTGGCGGAATCGAGTTAAATTTTCAAAAGAACGAAGCCGGAGTTTTGTTCGATCCCGCTGCCGCCGCGGTTGCGATTATCGCCCGCAGAACTGGCGGTTGATTATCGCAAGAAGGACCTTCGCCGGACTTCGATCGCAGAGCGCGCGAGTGGAAACTGCCGCGGCAGCGGTGCCGCGAGGGGCGCCCGCCCGCGGGGGCAGCGGGTGCCGCGAACAATCGCAACCGCCGTGGGCGTAAAACGCGTCGTGAAAATGTGCTTGAGTTTTTTTACATACATATCTGTATTCTACAAAGGCTGCGGTGCCGCCACCGCGGCGGGCGCGGGAAAAAACCGCTCCGTGAGTTCTTAGCGTACATAGGTAAGGTA
This sequence comes from Macaria notata, assembly GCA_927399415.1. Classification (NCBI taxonomy): domain Eukaryota; kingdom Metazoa; phylum Arthropoda; class Insecta; order Lepidoptera; family Geometridae; genus Macaria; species Macaria notata. The sequence goes on from OV656742.1 coordinate 2,004,045, forward strand.
GATAGGTTATACCTACTACTACATTTAGAAAACAGACATCGAATAATTATAAAATCATGCTAATATAATATTATTAACAGTACCTAGCATTTATTGTAATCTCTGTGCACTGTGTTTATGTCTAGTCTGTTGTACTTAAAAGCTCAGATGAATTTATATTTTATGTTGTGATTCTATAGGGTGCATTTTTGTTTTTGTTCATAGATTATTTGTGTTGAATTTACTATAGTAAGTAACTATTAATTTTATTAGTAAGAAATTGTTCCTAATATGTTTATGATATAGCTCTATTTATTGGATTTGTTTTTGCTCATTTATTTTTGTGATACTAGATTAAGTAAGTATATAATTTGTTGAATATAGAAATGATTATGACAAGAGCTTCGAATGTTAATTTTATTAAAATAACTAGGATTTAACATGGTAACGTACATATGTACCCAAATTAACAAATCATGGAACTAAACAAAATTAAAAATACACCGAAATATTTGTTTTTATTCAAAAACATTATTGGTGGTTAACTGAGTCAATTCTGAAGAAACTCACATAAACAGATACAGGCTAAATACCTGTAAGCAAATTAGTTGATACTACGTAATTACTATGTAATTTAATTATTAAGTGAAAACAAAATTAACATCCAAACAAATGTATACAAAATAAAATCTAATCCTTATTATTGAAAAAAAAAACGTAAGAAAAGAGACAATTATTTATTAAACAACACAATTACATAGAATATAAAAAAGTATTAGTAACACGAAATATAGGTATACAACCTCACTAATCTACTTTATCAAAAGGCAGCGTACTCAAAATGCTGGCTGCATTGCCCCGTTGAATAGCTGGACTAACCAAAAAACAAAATAAAACAAAAGAACTGTCACCCATCATTAATTAAGCGTCAGGTCCAGAATACACTCCACAGAACAAAAGAGTATAAGTTTCAACATCGAAGAGTCCGACCATGAAAGGTCGGTTAGCGATGAAGTCTCGCAGAACCTCCTTGTTCTCTGCATACTCAGAGAAGGGGATCGACCAAGGAGTTTGTACTTCTTCTTGTAATTGTGGTACTGCGTCGTTGTCTATGGATATTGTTACGCGCTGGATGAAGGTGGAGGGCAGAGCCGCGGGGTTTGATATGTTTCTGAAAGAAATGTAATTGTTGGTATGTAGATTTGGCAGGGTAACAATTGTATTGAAAGAAGAGGAAAGTGATTTTATGTTTTTTTATATTTACAGAATGTTTATTTTTTGTGGTAAAAAAACATCATTCATAGGGGCAGCAAAGTTTGAAACTACTGGGTCTTCAAACCAACTAATGCCTTGATCACACGGACCGAGTAAACGGGCGAGACAGTAAAATGATTCTCGGCCGAGACAGTGTAGTAAGCGAGTAGCTGTTCACACACGTTTTGAAATATGCACAGTCAGTGCAGTTAGTTCTATTGAGACTATAATTTGGACGTATTGATTGTAAAAAGATAATTACAAAATTACTCATTCCACTATTAGTACAAGAATTACATGAATCTTATATTATCTTATATTCAGGGGATTTAAAATTCCACAAACACTCATGTAGTTCATATAACTGTATAAATTTAAATACATATTTTAATTTTCAATTTAATTGTTGTTTCGACGTCCCATTTCATATTATAATAATAAAAGCCGACATTTTAACTGTTTTAAACAACTGCACTCAAAAAATAGCACGTGCGGCGACGAAAAACATCATGAGGCCGAGTGTCGAGTGGCGAGTGCGCACGTTCAAACCTGCCGAGTGAGTGCGCGAGACAGCGCGGGGAAGCGGGAGGGTGGGCACTCGGCCTAGTAAATAGAACGGGGGCCGAGCTACTGTCTCGCCAATTTGTTCGGCCGAGTGCTCGGCCGTGATGTTCATACACACCGAGTACTCGGCCGAGAGCACTGTCTCGCCCGTTTACTCGGTCCGTGTGATCAAGGCATAAGTCAACAGAGTAAACAGGTTTCTTCTAGGTAAGAATGCTCTTAGACTACAGCGGTGCTTAACATCATGCGGGCTGTAATAAAATGTTTGCCTATTAAACATAAAGAAATATAGGTAAGGAAACTTCTGATAAAATTTAACGTTATCTTGTAGCGGAATAAGAATGTTTAATAAATTTAAGTGACTGTCTCGACCTATTTTTTGTGAATATGTAAATACTTCCTACTCCCGAGGTGATTTTTGGGGAACTTCATCTATGTTTTCTCACTAACTGCTTACCATTTTTTTCCTACCGACCTATTTTACCAACCACCCTAAATAACTCTCAATGAATTGATTTTGTAGGGGAGCCACGACCCTGAGTATTAGGAATACAGCTTACAAGATTTCGACTTAAATTTTCAGTAGACATAAATAGAAAAAAAGCTCGTATCAAGCTTGCAAGAACCTACACTTGTCAAATTTAATAACAACGCTGAAAAACAGAAGCGTAGAAAGAAAGTAAGGTAATCTGATTTTAAATAATACATACTTTTTCTATTATACTTTTTACCGGGAAAACGTAACCTCGCATTTCCCTCCGGCTTTTTTTCTCGGAAATGTAACCTCTTGAAAATATGGAACAGTAGAAATTAGAGCGCGATAAATTATGAAAACGCGTTAAGTGAAAATGGAGAAGGAAAATCTACTCCGTACATGGGAGCATGCGGTCTGTAGGGGTTACCATGAGAACAACAGCCATGGTGAACTTGGTAGGTATTACTTAGGTACGAGTAATTTTAGTCTATGAGATGTTTGAGATATTGACAAATGTATATGACCGTAGTTTTGATATACATTTGATAGACATTGTGATGGCGATGGCACAGTTATTTTTCGGTTATTTCGATTAATTTAAAGAAATATGAATTATGAGTTATGTCGTCAAGTGCTAAACCTGCACTGTGGTTGTTTAACTTAAACTTTCTTTTTTTTGAGGTTTCATGCGTTTTGGCTAGAAATCAGAAGTACACAGGTTCGATTCCTGCCGGTCGTAATTATTTTGGCTCTATTGAAAATGTTATTTTTTATATAAATGAGACCATTCGATAGAGAACACACTCATTAGCTGGAAGAAATCATATAACATAATTTTAAAATGGCCGCTACTACGTTTCATAGCGAACTGGCGATAACAAATAAATTCTGTAGGTACATTAGTAGGTACCTACCACCCCTTGCATTTTATTTCCCGAGCCACCTAGTGGGAATCTGTAGAATGCGTGAATGGCTGTGAGTTACTCTGTACCTCCATATTATGTGGTGGCTGGAAGACGATTTTTAGGGTTCCGTACCTCAAAAGGAAAAAACGGAACTCTTATAGGATCACTTTGTTGTCCGTCTGTCCGTCCGTCCGTCCGTCTGTCAAGACCCTTTTTCTCAGGAACGCGTAGAGGTATGAAGCTGAAATTTATATCAATTACTCAGGTCTACTGTCCCTTGAAGCTGTGAAAAAATCAAACTTCTAAGCCAACGCAATCAAAAGATACAGCCATTTATGCCGCAAATTTTCGACACTTGCAAGGGAATCAAAACCTACAGGGTGCTTCCCGTGAACTCAGAATCTTGAAATTTGGTACGAAGCAACGTCTTATAGCATATATAAAGGAAAAATTAGCCTTACTTGCTATCAGGTAAACTATGGTCAAGTGCAAACCCGTTCAAGTTAAAAAAAAAAAAAAAAAAAAATTACGAAAACCATAAATTTTTAGTTACATCACAAAATATTTAACCTTGCAGGTTTGTACGGAACCCTCGGTGCGCGAGTCCGACTCGCACTTGGCCGGTTTTTTTTTTGTAGGAGATTTTACTTTTCATCTTTTTTGAAACTTTTTATTGTGCCAGTTCTCAGGTTAAAAGAGTATTTATATTTAGTTAGAGTTGATACTCGTTTTTTTCTTTCGCTATTAGCATCAGCTTAAGTCTATTACACTGAACATTTGTATAAATAGAAAAAAAAATGATAATAGATTTTGTATCCCGTATGAATTGTTGTTTTTTTAATTTAATTATAAACGAGATCTTAAAATGTAAAGCAACCGAATCTCTCTGGAATAAGATGTTAAGGTATTTGATAATATTTGAACAAACATTAGAAATGTACAAATCATAACATCAACGCAAAGCATTTTTAAAATGAATGCGAATAATTATTTCTAAATGTTGCTAACAACAAGATGATTGAACATCAAAGTTTATGAATATGTAGGATGTGTTTAGTTTATCCTTCACGGTCAGGTGGCCGAAACACTTTGAGTGAGATATTGTATGGATATAGAATAAAACATTATTTAATGCGGAATGTTAAAGCTATCAAAGATACCTATATTTTGTATATATTCTATTACTAAGTAAGTATAATATTTTTGTCTAGATGAAAACGATTAAGGCGATGAAAGCCGCCCAATGCAAAGCAATTTAAGTTGTCCATTATTTTATTATTATTTTATTTTGATACCTATACATTAAAGATATATTCATTCATTCAATTTGTGGATATGTTAATGTAGTGAGTAAGTCAGCGAGTAAATGTACATAATAACATGTTATCAATACAGACAAAGGAACAAAAAATCGTGTGTAAAAAAGTACCCTACTTTTTACTTACTATTCCACTTGGAATGAATGCAAACGAAGCGAATGCTGAAGGATCTCCTTTGAAACCTAGGCATCAATAGGTAATACCGCAGTGTACTTAACAGTACTGGGAGAACTAGGTTCTAACTAAGATGCATTTCATATTCAGGGTTACTGATTTCCGCATAAATCAAGTTTTTTACTATCTTAAAATATATAATTAATGTAGATAGGCGGATATCACGGTAAATAAACTGATATACTTAATGAAACAACAAACAAGAAAAAGAACAACTTATTGTGAAAATGAGCGAACATAATCACGACCGGCAGGATTCAAACCTGCGTTATTCTTGGCGGCGGGCTCAGAATACAGAAAGAACGGGATGTCTAAACTACTCTGCTATGGTTTGCAATATAATTTATGGGTGAGAATATTCGCGCCTGCCAGTCAGTCAGTTAGACACTCATACCATCTTATTATAAGTAGACCGTGGCCGAATGGTTTAGGCGTCCTGGCGTTTCCTGAATGACACAGGTTCGAATCCTCGCGGTGATTGTTTTCGCTCTTATCCAATTAAGTAAAGAATATCTCTATTGACTTCTCCAGTGTCCCTGTATATCAGGAAGCAAGTTGGAGCGTAGCTGTGAGAGCGCTCGATGAAGTCCCGAGGGCTTCAATGGCCTGTCTACTCTTCTCCCTCAGTGCTATGTCTATCACTAGATTGATTTCTTTGGTCATTAACGTGGCATCAGCGCTCTATACCTACTATTGGCTTTATGTTCATTAGAGTTTTCTTGATAGAGTATGCGCTGTCATTGGCTGAAAATCTGAAATCCTTCAATGACTGCGCAGGAATTGATTTGATGGGAGAACTAAGCCGATTGTCTTTTTGGAACCAGGAACCAGATTTCCGTTTACGATCTCGAATTAAAAAAAAACTTACGCCTGATTGAGATACCGATTTGTTCTAATGTAACTTTTGAGATTGCTTTTGCATGCATGAATTTTATACTTATTTCGTACCTTTTCCTACTCAAAAGACAAATAGTACGACTGTTTAAACTTGCACGAAGCGCACCGAACATTCAAAATTTATTTATATATAACATATAGTTAATTCTTTCTATCGTGATCAAGCAAAACTAAGACAACTGTTACTATTTTTACGTCTTATGACATTGAAAAGTAAAGGTTATCCGCTTGACTCGATCTAATAAATTAATTTGTCTAGGTATATCTATGTGTCTAGATATCTATACTTAATATGATAAAAAGGAAATTTTGTGAGTTTCCATAGTGATCAAACCGTAACATTTACTTAGTTCACAATCAAGCGCGGATACACGTCATGTTTTGAGAATGCTATTTACCTGGTTCCCAAAGGATCAGTCCAAACACTTTTAGCTCCCATTTCTTCCAGAACCTTCCTCATATCTAGTTCAGATGTCAGAGACAGGCGCGGGATGGCGATGGCAATCGGACCTGGTGAAGGCTTCATATTTGACAGCACTTCGAACACAAAGTCATCCTTGTAACTTTTAAAAGCTTTCAACTGGTCTTCCTCATATGAAATCGCCAAAAACATTTTGTATCTCAAATCTCTACCTACAGGTATCTCGATGACCTTAAACTTTGCCGAAACAACGTATCCAATATTGACTTGCTTGGATATTCTCATAAACTCCATGGTCCCTATCACATCACCATTGACGTTGTAAAACGGTTCCTCTACGATTTTTGCGTCCGAAAACAGCGTTGACCATAATCCATGATAATCCAAAGATTCCAATAATAGAGAGTTGCCTTCAAAATTTACATCTGGGAGTTGGATTTTGAAGACGCGTTTCAGGTTTTCCAGTTCCGAAAAGTTGCTTTTGAATGGAACAGATACTGAGGTAAGATGTGTGTGCCATTTGGCGAAATTCTTCCAATTTTTGTTGACGTATAAGCTTGAGTCTGTGACGAAACGTCTCCTTCTTCCTAGTACAACATCATTGCTCGGATATTCCCTGGATGTGGCCAGTCTGTAGAAGATTTGTCGCAGGCATCTGTCTTCTGGTAGACTTAGGACGTTGAACAGCTCGTCTCTGGCGCGTCCTTCAGATCCTTCGGCTATGGCAGCCATAGACAGCCATGCGGTGTAAGGAGAATAGGCCAATCGCCCGCGTGTTGCTGTCGCGGCGACTCGGAACGTACCAGTTATGAATTTGAAGATGCTGACGCGGAATTGAGCGAGAATGTCGTCAGTAACATAGAATAGACAAGGGATTTCATAGTTGTAGTTGTAAGCCACATCCGGGTTTCTTATTTGCAAACTGTTTACAGATCCATATAAAGGTACATTAATTAAACTATTAGAATACGTAGTGAGTCCCAAATTTGGTAAACTTGGCAACTGAAATCCATTTGTAACACTTAGGAAAATCACTATCGTTGCACATAATAACTTCATATTGGAATGTTGTAAACAAATTAATTATGTGCTCTGAGCTTATATACTGACTCTTGATATGAATTTGCTCTTTTAGAGCTAATTGACGGGCGGTCTACAAGTCTAAACTAGTTTTAGGGATCCTTATTATGTGACTGAAGATTTTTAATATAGTTTCTGTGACCAGAAACCAGAAAGTGAAAAAGAACTATACGCGAGCTGGATATGTACGATCATATTTTTTACGATTATTTCACTAAAACTCTTCTATTGAAACCGGAACAAAAATTACGAAAGGCAGGAACTAAATCAGAAAGTAAACATACGGAACCAAAACATGCATTCACAATTGGATGCTTTAAAGCCAGTGCATTAAAGGCAGTAAAATCCCGGAAATTAACAAGTCTTATCTAAACCGGTTTCCTGCTGCTAGTCTATGATATGCTCTAGTTTTATTTTTGAGTTATAGAGGTCAGAACAGAAGGCATTTACTCGCTTTTTTATTAGCTAGGCCAAAAGATCATACATTGTTATTACTAGTGTGTTAAGTATAAACTTCACCAGTAGCTCTCAAGCTCTGTAGGCAAGTACATCAGGAATCAAGTTAGAACGTAGCTGTGAAACCACTAGATGAGGTCCCGAGGGTTTCATTGGCTTGACTATCTACTCCATCAACGACGTCTATCACTAGATCGATTTCTTTGGGCATTACCGCACTTCTAGTGTTCTTCGCACTTTACTTGGCATGCAGGTCATTAGTTTCAGAGTTCCGACATTTGAAAGACCTTTTGCAACATCATTTCCGCCACGCGGGAAAAGAAAACCTGATTTTAAAAAGGTTAATCTGTACCTATAGTAATTTATCAGCATTTAAACACCTGTTTCTTTTTACGTCTTTATGACATTAAAAATTAAAGGTTATCCGCTCAATAAATTAATTTATCCATACATACCTAACTTATACTCTATATTTTGGTGTAGGGGAAAGTTTTAAGTTAATGTACGTAAAGATTTATCTCGGGAACTAATAAATTGTAATATTAGGTTAGTATGAGTTTCTAGATTATGTACTACTACCGGTATTTATTTTTTGTAATATTATAACCACTGAACAATAAAAGTACCGCATTCTAATAATATTACCTTGAACTCTTTGGCACATTTCATGTTATACAGTGAAGGTAAGTACCTAGTGTTTGTTTTTTAGAAATTCGTGAGATTAATTCTGTCATCAAACCAAATTATCAGCGCTGCGATTGGCTGAAAATTTATAATCGATTTATTACAATAGTAATCCGCTAATATGATTTGAGAACTAAAATCACTATTAGGTATTATTACAAACTCTCAGACAGTCAAACATGACTGTTAGTAATACTTTTATTCGTAATCAGTTCAGCCATTTGGCTAAAAAGACAAACATAGTTATCTACATATTCACAAACTTGCCTTTCTTAAATTCGTGTGAAGTGATATTTCCTGATATTATATTATTTAAATGTGACAGTCAATCGTGTACTTATGAAGTAAATCATTACCTGGTTCCCAAAGGATCGGTCCAAACACTTTTAGCTCCCATTTCTTCCAGAACCTTCCTCACATCTACCTCAGATGTCAGAGACAGGCGCGGGATGGCGATGGCAATGGGACCTGGTGAAGGTTTCATACTTGACAGCACTTGGAACACTAGATCATCCTGGAAACCTTTATAAGCTCTCAGCTGGTCTTCTTGGTATGACATCGCTATAAACATTTTGTATCTCAAATCTCTACCCACTGGTATCTCAATGAGCTTCAACTTGATCGACTCTACGTATCCAATATTGACTTGTTTGGATGTTTTCATAAACTCCATAGTTCCTATTTCTTCACCAATCGTGTTGTAAAACGGTTCCTCTATGATCTTAGCGTCCGAAAACAGCGGAGACCATAATCCATGATAATCCAAAGATTCTAATAATAGAGAGTTGCCTTCAAAATCTATATCCGGGAGTTGGATTTTAAAGACGCGTTTCAGATTTTCCTGTTCTGTAACATTGCTTTTGAAAGGAACAGACACTGAGGTAAGGTGTGTGTGCAATTTGGCGAAGTTCTCCCAATGTTTGTTGACGTACAAGCTTGAGTCTGTGATGAAGAGCCTCCTTCTTCCTAGTACAACATCGTTGCTCGGATATTCCCTGGATGTGGCCAATCTGTAGAAGATTTGTCGAAGGCATCTGTCTTCTGGTAGACTTAGGACGTCAAACAGCTCGTCTCTAGCGCGTCCTTCAGATCCTTCAGCTATGGCAGCCATAGACAGCCATGTCGTGTAAGGAGAATAGGCCAATCGCCCGCGTGAGGTTGTCGCGGCGATTCGGAAGGAACCAACCATGAATTTGAAGATACTGGCGCGAAATTGTGCAAAGATTTCGTCCGTCACATAGAAAAGACAGGGGACTTCATAGTTGTAAGCCACGCGCGGGTTGCTTATTTGCACATCTTGTACTGCTCCGTACAAAGGCACATTAATTAGAGTGTTAGAATACGTAGTAAATCCCACATTTTGAAAAGTTGGCAGCAGAGATCCTCTTGTAACACCAATGAAAATCACTATCGTTGCACATAGTAACCTCATATTGGTATGATGTAAAGTGTAAACTAATTAATTATTCGATCTGAGCTTATATACTGACACCTGTTCGAAATTTGCTCTTTTAGGCTAACCAACCGGCGGACTAGAAGTCTAGACTAGTTTTAGGGATCCATTTTTTGCTACGGTTGCGGTGATTATGCCATCGCGCTCCATTGATTTGCTCTATCAAATTATACAAAGAATGGTAAAACGAACACAATCTGGCCCTCATGTATTTTCGCAATGATTTCTAAACTCCGGTCATTATCACAATTTAGACAAGCAATATATAACACCTATATCAAATATCGATGATCATGCATAGGGACAAAAATCAAATATACGGAACCAAAAATATGCATTTGCAAATAGATGCACTAAGAGCCAGTGCATTAACGTCACCAAAATCCCGGAAATTATGAATTCTTATCCAAGCCGGTTTCTTGCTGCTTGTCTACAATAAATGAACTGATTCGATTTTTGAGCTGTAGAGGTCAGACCAAATGCATTTACTCGTTTTTAGATTTATTAGCACCTTATTATTAGCATGACCAAAAGAACATACATTCCAGATTTTCGTACTTAAGTTTTTAGAAATAAAAAAAATAAAAAGGGGATGAGAAACAAAAATAGTACATTCAAGGTATAGTATATTTATAGGTATAGTTAGTTACAAGGTAATTACTTTCCTATTTATTCTTAAGACATTAAAAGATCATGACCTTTAGACAAATCTTCCTTAACTATTAAGAGTCATATCTCAAACACTTTTCCGATTAATACCGTTGTATCAAAAGTCATTAATACATTATTTAAATCGGAGAGCTATCATTATGTAAGGCAGAGGCCTTGACAGTGGCCTGAGTGGTTGAATACATGTTCAAAATTTATTCAAAAATCTATTATTAGAAAATGAAGTGTGTAATACTAGTCGCTCTTGTTGCTGTGGTGTGTGGTCAGAGAGAAATTTCACGGGGCCGGCGCGGTATATGGGACGATATTGGCCAAATATTTGGGATCCGGGACAGAAACCCATGCGATCGTGACGTTCTACCCATTTTTACTGAGGCTCTAAACGCCTTCACCGTGCGCCTCACTAAAAGGGCTGGCTACTACTCCAATAATGGCAATTTTGTCATTTCTCCATATACCATCTGGTTGTCTTTGGCTTCCTTGGTAGAATACGCAGAAGAAGCGCTTCAAGAAGAATGGTTTCCCATTTTGAATCTGCCTAGAGAACGGTGTCTTAGAGAGAAGATGTATCAATTAGCTTCCAACATCGAATACGTGGACAACGATCTCACTTTCCAAAGACGGCGTGCTCTGGCCATTAGCGATAAGGTCCGCCTGAACGAACAGTGGGTCGCTTTCAGTGAACAACATAGAGGATTGGACTACCTACCCATACGTTATGACGAAGAGAACTTTGCATCCATTCTCCGCGCCATGGGCATTCAATCTCCTTTAACATTCTACGGCAACTCGATCATTCTAGACCGAATGTATTACCAAGGGGCTTGGACTACGGCCTTCTCTGAAGGATATATAGAACAAGCTCCATTCTACAATGAGTTAGGCCAGGCAGTGGCCCAAATAGACTATATGAGGATGAAGAGACGAGTCCGTCTCGCGCATATACCCATCATCGATGCCAAAGTATTGGAGCTGCCGGTCGGTACTGACGGCAGATATACCATGCTTCTCACCATGGGGGTTAAAAATAATGCAATTAGAACTATCTTGGACATGTTGAGGAATTCCTTCATTCTGGACATCATTTCGGCTCTGACGCTGAGTCTGATTCCTCTGGATATAGCAGTTCCGAGATTTTTCTTGAGCCATGGATATAACGCCAAACCTTTGCTGGAGGATATTGGCTTCGTGAAAATGTTTGCTGATCCGACTTCTACTAGGTAATTAAAAGAATTTCTTGTTAGTAATAAAATGATATCAGGTGTTGTTAATATCAATATACTGAAATCTTAATTCATAAATATTCAGTTAAGAGCAATTTATATCTCTAAATTTTTATTTATAATTACTTATCTTAGAGAAGAAATTTATTTAGAAATATCTTATTTTGGCCCAGCATTCACAGAAATATGTCTGAGACAGATATAGGTCAATTTTTTTTAAACAAAATAGTCTTAGTTTAATATTTATCTAATCTACAATCTAAATAATATAACCACTATTTTATGCTATAAAAAATTTACATCAACTGGTACAACAAATTTGGCGAGAACTTTGCCCAGCAGTGGTACAGTAAAGATTGAATTAAAAATATAGGCTAACCTTTAAGTAAAACTTCAAGTAGTCTGTACTCTTAACAATAACCAACCATATCCCCTCTTTTCTTCACTTGTTCAATAACTACAATTATCCAATTGTCCCCAGATACATATCAGACCCGCCTGCTCTACCCAGCTACTACCTCCAACGTGTTGAAGTGAACAACACCAACGCATACATCCGTAATGAGGAGACCAACCCCTTGACTGGATTTTTCGAAACCGCCTCAAATGTGGCGACTGGCCTTGCCAAGGCAGTTGGGAGAGACTTCATTGCGAACAGACCGTTCATGTTCACATTAATTGATACCAAGACTAAAGTCACCATCTTTACTGGAGTCTACTCGTATCCTGTAGAGAACTTTGAAGGAGAATTGTATCCATAAGACTTTAAAGTCATATGAAACTTTACTGTACCGTGCAAGTATGCAAATAAATCATTTTGATTTTTTGAATTTTTCTTTGTTTTTTACACCAACCAAAAAGACAGTCTTTATGAGTTTGACATACTGTCTATCAGCTTTTTTTTCAATTTCTAATTATTCCGATAACATAGTTGTCATGAAAATGCAATTATATTATTTTGATTCTAAACCAGTTCATAGTCTAAACCGCAACCAATGTAGGTACATTTATGTCGGACGAAGTACATAAACACGAAACAAAGCCACGCACATTTTTCTTACGACCCTTACTAAGTAGTAAATACCTATTCTTTATCATAACACACGAAATCAAAAAAGTACAAAGAACGAGATTAAAAATAACTTATACTACCTAGTGCTAAAGTGGCGGCCTTATCGCTAAAGCGATCTCTGCCAGGCAATAAAAGATAAAATATATCTATGTAATTTTCTGATCATTTGTGTTTGGCATTATAGGTATTACAAACATCGTTACGCTATAACTGTTTTTTTCTGAGGTGCTTAGATATACTGATGATAAAATATAACATGGCTTTAGAACTTATTAGGTTATCAATTAAATAGGAGTTTGAACAAAGATAAAACGCCGATTAAATATCAATTTGATTGTTTTGCTGCGGTTGAATGCGGTTGTGGTTTAAATAATTTATTTAATCTTTATTTGATTTGGTTTAAAGGGAATTGTGGTTAAAATGTGTCATTTTAAACTAATTTAATTTAAATTAATTTTACTCATAGATAAGGTGATATCAAAAATGACAATATCCTAACTGAATAATGTTTACTGGATATAATTTGAATAAGTATTCAATAAGATGCAGATAATATAATAAATATTTAGTGTTTTTTTATTTCAACAAACTATGAATAACTGTATTTTATTTTAGTTTTTTTTTAACAAGAAATGGGTTTGCACTTGACCGTAATTCGCCTGATGGTAAGCGATCATTACGGTCTAGTATAGAACGTGGTTACCCAGAAGAACCGATTCACTCTCGCTTTGAAGATCGCAAGGTTATAGGTATTCCGCGGGGAACAGGGAGTCAGACAGGGAGTTCCACAATTTAGCAGTTCGCACTATAAAAGTGGAAGCAAAACGCTTAGTGCGAGTCTTGGGAACTTCCACTATAAACCGGTGACGACCTGCTGTACCCCAAAACTTACTTTTTAAAAGTACTGTAGTCAATGATTTTGATTAGACTAATACAAAATTATATTGCAAAATTGAGACCCACTTGCATAACTACTCTTAAATACATTTACTTTTCCTGTACTGTAATTTTCCACTTGGTAATTTAATCGCTAAATGTGTTTAAGAATCATTACGCAAGTGTGCAATAGACTGCTGCTAATTTAATAACGAACATTGTAATTCAACATTGTCCTTTAGTAAGTAGTACAAATATAAATACAAAAAAGCTTACTAACACCATCATCATCATCATCTTCAGGCCTTGTCGACCCACTGATGGGTATAGGCCTCCCCCTTGGTGCCATTCTTATCCCATAGAATTGAAACATTTTGAGTAAGTAGGGTATTACTCAAAGTGTTTCAGTTCCTTCCTCGACTCCTTACCAGAAGTGTCTACATTCGACACATCTACCTATAGCGTCTCTAACGGGGTAAAATCACAAAGGCACTTGCAGAGAGTCACTCCAGCAAATCGAAATCCAGCCGCTGTTAAATCACAGGCCAAGACATCATACTGAGCAGACGACTCACTGTAAAAAAAATCAAACACATGGCATTTAAATAAATAAATATTTTGGGATGTTCTACACAGCGCCGTCAAGCCTCATGTCAACCAAACGTTTGAGTCATAGGTATTACAAACATTAATGTACCTACCTTAAAATTTAACAATGCATTTAACTGCATAATGTTATAAATATACAATTTTAGTTAATACATTCAATTAATTTATCATTTAATAATAGACGGCTTACTGATTTGTTACCATAAATAGACGCGTAGTCATAGGGCCGAATTTATCTGGTAATAATATTGAAAAAAACTAATAAAGAGGATAGTTTTTGTCACTTCAAAATAAAAGATTACGTTTGACAATAAACTGCCTGATAATTATAATTCTTAAGCATCAACACGCGTACTACGTCGTTGAAGACTTAAGCCTAGCCATAAATATACAACCTTATGTGCTCAGGTTGTACGTAGTTAGGAGCCACTGAGTTACTTTACCTATGCTCACAGCTCGGACTAAAGGCCTTGGACAGACAGTCCGATCTTAGAATGTAGAGATACGTTAGATAGCACGGACTAGGAAGCTGATGTCATTCCAAAGTAGCTAATAGAAATCTTGCTTTATGATCTATATATAGCCTTTTGAAAAAAAAATTAGCTACTGCGATTTTTTTTGGCATGGCATTTGGCCATAGTTGGCCTGATAGTAAGCAAAGGCTATGGCCTAAGATGGAGCGTGCTTACCCGATAAGAACCTATTGCGAAATGTATGATTATTTGATTTATATGTAACGGACTTAATTTTGACGCGATAAAATAGTGTCTGTCTCATTATGGAACCTTGAATATTTGATTATATGTTTGGTGCCTGTACTATCTTCATGTACAAAATCGCGACGTCACATTGCTCCGTTGTTACGTTAAGGAGTAACGAAATATAAATAAACAAATAAATTCGCCTTATTTTATCATAAACCCATTATTTTTTATATAGTATATTTTTAATCAAACCTATTTGGTCCCTATGTTAGTCCCTAGAATTATTATTAAAATTTTAATGTTACAACTAGGTAGGTACATATCCAATAAAATTAAGATAATTAGTTATATTGCTATTATGAATTAATTATCATTATTTTTGTGTTCGTACAAAAGGTGTTAAAGCATAGAACAAATTTAATGGTGTAGGTATTTAAAAAAATATTAAAATACATACGTTTTATAGTACAACATACAATAGCGTCTAAATACTAAACCCAGACTGCTTGAATATTAACATAAAGAAGTCTAGAACACAGTCAACACGAGTCCCGTCTGTTCACCTGTACAAGTCATATCAATTTGACTAAAACAGGCTACAATTTCTCGAAAGTGGCAACAAAAATGCTCCTTTGAAACGAAACCCACACAAATTACAATCTAAAAGATATTCAGTAAGTAGCGAAGACAACCACAAAGTAGCATTCATGTATGAGGAAATGTTGAAATGAAACTTTCTTGAAATAAGAGTCAAATAATACTGAAAATGACGTCTCAAATAAGTAAAGAGTGTAAATGATGCTATTTTTAATTGACTAGTGGATCTTCTTCTTATCGAATGAGAGTGGGCAACTCTGGTGTTGAGAGTTTATCAAGCTGTCCGAAGGGCCTCTGACATGGCTTAACGAGACTTAACTAGACAAACAACCGGGACCTACAATTTAACGTATCATCCGACCCACGGAAGCGCCTGGTAAATCAGGTGTAGATTATGGTTTATCAGATTAAGTTTTTATATATTATGTTTGTGGAAGCTAAGCACAATAAATTACGTCTAGGATGAGTGATGTGACATAATAATTGTGTGCATCCGACGATCAAATTAGCTACTACAAAATAAAATAGCATTACTGTGTATCAATCAATAGACAGAACTGTTGAAAAAAAACCTAAAATACCTTATTGGTGATCTTTGTAAGTATAATAAAGTTAGATAGCTGTTATTTCTTAGCGCCTGATAAAATACCCTCTAAGCCTTGTTCAGAGGTTTCGTCGCGACATTTTTCAAAGAGCAAACAAAATGACTAAAAGCCTAGCTTTTAGGATCACTTTGCTGAAACCTAAGTTAGATCAGACTGAAAGATATCAGACAGAAGACAAATATTCAAGACGCTGATTCCAATATGTATGTTTTTTTTTGTATTGTTTCATTTGTGGTGTTTTAATAAAGTATTTATCTATTTATCTATCTATGTATCTATAAATAGAAAATATATTCTGATAATATGAATATATTGATGAAATAAATTATAGGTACGCATTCACATGTTTCTATTGAATAAGTAATTAATTAATAATAATTATTTTATTTATTTGAATTTGAAAGGGCTCAGGTGGCTAATTTTTACTGTCACCACTTCTTTAACTCTAATTTGAACACAATAAACGTGCCATTTTCCTAGCGCGCTTCAAAATACAATAAAATACATATTGGGCGCTTCCGTGGGTCGGATGACACGTTAAATTGTACGTCCCGGCTGTTTGTCTAGTACGGCAGTCGTTAAGCCTTGTCAGAGGCCCTTCGGGCGGCTTGATTAACACTCGACCCCAGAGTTGGCCACTCTCATTCGATAAGAAGAAGAAGTTAGTAAATAATCACATGATAGTTACACAAACATAAAGAAGTCACTTGCGATAATCCAAATCTCCATCAATTCAAATGTGTATTTACAACAAATATTCTCCACCTAGCTTCACATGATATATCAAGTCGGTCTGTACCCATCACATCGAGTTTCAAATCCCTATTCGAGTCACGTCCCCTGAGCCTCTGATCCGGCGACACGCGGCAAATATCTCATGGTGCGATACAAGTTCGCATGCGATCAGCTTACGAACACACAGTTTTAAGCCTTCATGGTAAGTAGGAAGGTTAGATAACTTTTCTTAGGTTTTTATTGTTAGGTAATTTATTTAGTTAAAAACCCGTAAAACAGAATAACGTTTGATTACCAAAATATCTTAAGGTGTGGCAAGTTCGCATGCGATCACTGATCAGCTTACGAACATACAGTTTTAAGCCTTCATGGTAAGTAGGAACGTAAGAAAACTTTTCATATGAAAAAACCCGTAATACAGAATTGTATTCGATTATTAAAATATCTCATGTCATGATATTAACATGCGATCAGCTTAATTACATTCTGCCGTTTAAATTCATACGAAATACTACTATTAATAATATAGTATTCATCTTTACTTACAATCTAAACACGTAGATATCAAAACATTTTCACAGTTGTCGATGTGTAATTTCTTCTGAACCAGTCCAGTATATCTCGGTACTTATCTACATGAGCAAAGTACTATTTAATTTCATACAACGTAGTGTAGGTACAAGTAGTTTGTACAGTATTCAAAACAACCTACTAGAGTCCGTGCAAGTTAACTTCAATACAACTAAAGGCAGCACTTATATACTAGTATGTATACCATGCATAGATTGTTATTATTTTCCGTTCTGAACTATTTAGTTCAGGCTCTATCCATGCGCATTCATTTTATGGTTAAGTAAGCTTATAGGCGAAATATCCTACCGACTTCTGTTTACTCCAATTATTCCCTTGTTCAAGGCTGGTCAAAGCCTCAACAAAATGGAATTAAAAAATAATTAAAAATCCTTGAAATCCTATCCTCGAGGTTCTTGATATTTAAAACTGGATCAGTGAGGTACGTTTTTGTGATCTATTTAGTCCCTTTGGTCCCATTTTGTTATTTTATTTATACAGAGCGGCTGACCTTAAATGATATTTACTTTGGATGGAAAGATGAGTTTCAGATGCCGGCGATTTCAATCTTGTTTAAAGTAAGTAGGTATAGTATATACTAGATTTGTGTATAAGTATGTTTATATATGCAATTTTACTATTTCTAACCTCTTAAATAAGAATGTGTATATTTTACAGTTAGAACTAATCTTTCATAGCAAGCTTCTTGTAATAAAATGTTCTTCTAATACATTTTCTGATTAAATAATTTGAATTTGATTTGAACAGTATAATTCAATTATTTATCGAATCCAGAATAACACATCAAATATTCATCCTAACATCATATCCCCTAGTCTTTCTTATAAAATAAAAGGTAAAAGAAGGTTAGTTTTTCATCAAGCACACCAAAAACTACAGTTCTTTGCCCCTGGCTTATTGCAGTCCTTTGAATACACATACATTCAGACATATATATAGGTACATACACACATTCACAGTCGTACAATCATACACCGAGAGTCACGTTCCAATCCCTTCACAGATTAAACCTTTGACAAAAAGGTACGCACGAGGGAAAGTGAAATAACGAGGACTAAAGCAAAGGGTTCTGTAGAAAAAATAAAGTTTTCGTTTGTTGTATTTCATCATCAGCCTTCCTCATCTTACTGCCGAGATTGTAAATAGGCTATACGAAAATAAATGAATATTATGAATATGAGTACCTACAGCAATCTCCTTGCAGATGCCAGCTGCGTTCGTGTCTGATCAATAATACTATTTTCTGGGCATAATCTCTCAGTTTGTCAGGTACACAATTCTTGTAAAATGCTACTCGGTGTTCTATTTATTAACTAACGCTACGCTAATATATAAACAGTAACTCACTCACAAAAAATCCTTACTACCTACTTTCTTTATTGCACTAATATTGCTATTTAGTTGTTATATTTAAAGTACCCATTACCCAAGCATTTGCTTAGTATGGGGCTAGATGGCGCTGTTTGAAATGTACAACAAATAATGTTTTGAAAACTTTTTAGTTTCTTTATAACCTTGTTATTTATTTTGTTCTCCTTAACAAATGTTCCATTCGTCACGGGCCCCTAGAAACTTGCCTGGCAAACAGAGCCGGGGCGCAAAGAGGGTGCAAAATGAAGTAGAGAGTAACAGGGAGGTTCGAGGGCTGTTGACAACTTGCCAACTTTGCTTCACTGTCGGGGCATGCATTATCCACCATAGATATAAATAAGACTGATGTGGAAAAATAGTAATAGTGAAGCGAGTGTAGCTGGGTTAGGGAACCGTCCGTCTTACAATCTCACGATCTTGGTTCGAATCACGGCCTACACCAATTACTTGTATGTATTTCAAGTTATGTGTCACGTCTGTCTCTAGGTCTGTTTGTATGCTTAGATCTTTAAAACTACACGAAGTATTTTGTTGTAGTTTTTTTATGAGATACAGTGATTCAAGAGAAAGGTTTATGTGCAATAGAGCGTGTGAAACCGTGGGCAGAAGCTAGTTAATAATAACATAGCATTTGAACGGCGTTATCCGTTACTGTTTGTCTCATTTTTTATATTGTGTTTTTTTTTAATACGGTATAGGTTTTTTTGACTACAGCCTACCTGATGTTATCACAGCTGTAGTCTAAGATGTAGCACGCTTGCATAGAAAAAACAATAGAGAGGGTAAAAAAAGTAAAATCTGCTCGGCAAATATACCGTTTCTATGCGAGATACTCTACGGCGCTGGTAGTTAATCCACACCCCTAAGATCACAGCCTGCACCTGCATACGTATGTGTGTGTGGTGGTATATGTGTTGGTGTAACTAGTTATTACTCCCAGCTCTGCCTGCGGTTGTCTGGTTTGTGCAGGTAGAGGGAAATTTAGCATAATAAACGTTGCATTAACTTAGTGTTGTAGATTTTACTTATGAAACCTTCTCAAAAATAGTAATTTGTTTTAGTTTTATTTATATTTATGGTTATAATTTTCATTATAGATAAATTAAAATGTATTGACTGGGAAGGTAGCTTACTTTATAAATGTTAATAAATAAATAAGTAATTTATTTTGAACAAATAATAGGCATACCTTGTATTTCCTGCGAACTATAATATAGGGGTCTTCAAATTTAGAGTTAATAGGTATCTTCTAGGAAAGCGTGTACCTTAGGATGCAACAATGCTTAACATCAGGCAAGCTGTAGTCAAACGTATCCCACGTAAAAAAAACTATTGTAAGTCATTTTAACACTTTTGTCGAAAAGTTGTAGTCAAGCGTGAGTCTATCAAGCATAAAAATAACTTACCAAAACGTTTGTCAGTATTCGACACTTTCAATTCTTACTTTAAAAACTTAGATACTCCACTATCCACCTACTATACAGTATTCTATGTGTATGTGTGTACATGTGTTATTCTCTGTGTGCATGTGTGTTCGTGTAACTAGTTATTACTCCCAGCTCTGCCTGCGGTCGGTGTCTGGTTTGTAGTGTAGTCAGGAATCTGGTGCGGTGAGGAATTATGTCGGGATGCTGGCCTGATTTTAGTGGGATGTAGGTTAATTTTATCGAGAACAATACTTGTGTATAACAGTGTATTGTTTTGCTGTGAACATCCAATCAAATAATTATTATTTATTTTATACAATAACATTGGGACGAAATAATATTTTTAACTTTCCAAGAATTAATTCTCTTCCAGAATTGAAACTCTCTGAAGGGGAGTCCCGACTATGAACAAATACAATTCAAAAAGAGAGAGAGAGAGAATGAGAGAAAGTGACTGTCTACTGTATATACGAAGATATAAATATAAATAAAATACCTATATAAACAAAACATAGTTCAGATCCTCTGTCACACGCAAAGCGTGAAGTTAGAATGCACAAACTTATGAGGCTCGGTGTGATGTGAGGTTTGTCCACTATCTTTAACTGCACATAGCAACACACATACATATTATGTACATGAAGTACGAGTATGTAATTCTTACTTGATAATTTTGTTTCCAGCAAGATGATAATAATTAATCCGTGATTATAATTTGAATAAATAAAATAAATCAATGCTTTAAAACAACCAGTCCTAAAACAATAAAAAATTCTCAATATTATATTGGAGAAAATCCTGATTTAATTATTATAATATAGTATGGGTGTTACTTTATAAGTCTTAATTTCTAATATCATTTATTTAAAAAACACTAGAGCTACTAACGCACTCAAACTAACGAACACGGAGCTTTAGCAAAAAACATAATCATTTTTACTCTGGCTGGACACAAAACAAGACTAAAAATATAAAATTCTCTCTCCAAAATCTGTCACCAAGAATTCTTGGTGACGGAAGACCTAAGCAACACCTCCAAATAACTCCAGGTAGCGTGTAATGAGTCAATTATTAATTAACTTTTAGCGCCCACTGTACCTTTGAAACCTTGTAATTACTCCTTAATTAGAAATGTGACTGAATCCCGCTACGAGAAAGTAATTTGTACGACGAAAATGTGTGAGTGCCTAAGACAAATGTTATCTGTTGTACAACATATACATAAAACAAAGATATATAAAAATAGGTTACTACCTAAAATTGTATTTTATTCATAAATAATCAATAAATGTAATAATTATAAAAATGTTGACGAAGTAAATCTTGAAATGTGCTTTAAATATATAAGTAGTAACACGTAGTAAGTAGATTAATTTAAAGTATCTTTTTTTCAGATTAATTATTATTATTTAATTAACAAGTTATGGGTTTGCACTTGACCGTGATCCGCCTGATGGTAAGCAACCATTACGGTCTATGATGGAGCGTGCTTACCCAGTAAGAACCGATTACGTCTCGCTTTGATAATCGAAAGATTATATTCCACGGGAAACAGGGAGTTAACAATACACAGCACAAAGTATGCAAGTTAAATAAATTACTAGACTTGTTATCACCATTGGCCTACTTTCTTCAATGAAGTAATGTTCTTAGATCTCCTTCTAACTTCAATGAAGTCATGTCCCCTCTCCCTCTAATCAAATCCTGCCTCCGTTCATGGTAATTAGACATTTCATAAAGAGCCCAGTCGACCTCGTTCGAGTAGCTACCGATAATGTTTGCTCTTACATGAACTTTTTTTAAATCATCATCATCTTCAGCCCTTATCTAATCACGGCAAAATAAACGTATTTTTTTTAATTTGACTATGTTTTTGTTGTTATTCGATCTGCACTTCCGTCAATCAATCAATTTTCATCAGATTTTATCCGGGATTCGACTTAAAATTCAGTTTGTTTTATTTATGTGAGTATAGATGATAAATTGTATTGCAGTTTCGTTATATTATGTTATTTGTTGCATTTTAACATGATGTTATGCCTGTACACGCCACGATGTAGAGATGCCATATGCCCAAGAGAACTCCCCTAACGAATTAACTCTGCGGAAGCACGACCCTCAGTCATGAGGAAATAGGACTCAGACTCAGATGGCTGGACAAGTATGTATTTTTATTGAAATTTACGGTCCAAGTAGCAAACACTTCCGGTGCCAACCACCGTCCCCGGAGTAAGTCGGTACGACCCGTGTTAATTTGATATTCACCGTAAAGGAGGCCCGGCGCTACTAAAGGTGATAACAGAATTAAGGCTGTCTCTCTCGCCACTTTCACATACTTTTCACAGAAAAAACTGAGATTCTGTGAGCTTTGTGAAGGATAACTTAAAGTCAATTACTTACTCGTAGCTGTAGACTTTGTACGTATGCAAAAGTTCTAATATAAAAGTTTCCGTTATTTGATTGGCAATTGAAAGTTATAAATGTTGCTCGTGTATAATTATTATTTACGTAATCATTTTATGAAAAAAAAACGTGCCTCACTACATACACCTCCTTTTAATGATATCTTGATCAGACGAAATTATAATGTTTAGTGGTAACAAAAATGGAATCGGCAACTTTTTCCTCTTTGAAAATCAGTAACAAATATAATACACAAAAAATACTTATCAATTACAAAGAAATATTAAAATATATATAGGTATATTTAAACCAAAATTCATTACAAAAATGTAGTACTAACAAACTTATTAATATCATAACATAATTTTCCTAATTTTTAATACGCATATCAATTTATAAGCATATAAACCTATTTATATAATATATTTTACGTTCGTATTTAATGTGCCTGCGATGCGTTGAGTGGTCAAGGAGCAAAAACCCAGCGCATGTCGTTACTCCGGTGGACGAGGCTTCTTTAACTTGATAGGATACAATACCACCAACAGATTGTCTTGAAATATATTATATCTTTTCTATTTTAACTAATGATCAAATTATAGTTTAGATACATAATATGTGCATATAGCTAAGATGTAAAGATCGATTTCTAGTGGAAAAGATAAGTTAATGCTAATTAATGGAAAAGATAAGTTAATGCTAGTTAATGGAAAAAATAGTTAAATATATTATTTGGATGTTTGGTACATCATTTTAAATTTCTTATAATTCCTTACACTTTCTTACAAAAAATTGAATTTTTAAAATTGACACGTACACAGTTTCACAACAAAAGTAAGCAATCACTAACACTGGAAAGCAAGCATTATCAGACCAGTTAGCTTTAAATATCATCAACTTAACAAAGAACTTATAAAAAGCGTTCCGTAGTTAACCTGACTGATTCTGTAGCTGATTCCCGCTGCAGAAACACGTGAAACATGAGACTACTTTTAATATTTAGTGTTCTTTTGACAGTATTAATTAATGTAGAAAGCAAAGCGGACTGGGATACTTTTGATAAGTATCGACAGCTTATTAGATCTCAAGGAGTTGTGCTTTGGAAGCCATGTGTCTTCAATAGGGATGTAGTCTACGATTTCCGGCAAACGTTGTACAATGTCACCATCGAAACTTACAGGAAAATTGCTTCGCTCAGCAATTCTCATTTTGTTTTCTCCCCCTACTCGTTATGGCTGACTTTGAGCGCCATCGCGGAGGGTTCCAGTGGAAACACTTTGGAAGAGTTATCAAACTTCCTGAAACTGCCTCAAGACGAGTGTTTCAGAAAGCAGTTCTATCAGATAGCGACAACTTTAGAGCCTGCCAGTGAAGATGTCACTCTATCCAGAGCCAGCACATTGATCTTGGACGATAGTCTGCAAATGAACCTATTTTGGGAGAACTTTGCTCGGGCAAGATCTTTGCTTCGCACAAGCTCTGCTCCTATCAAGGCAGACCCAGTAGCAGCGGCTGACCTCATTAGAAGGATCTTGAGACTACAACTACCGACGCCTAACTTTGATGGAAACTCTGTAATAGTAGACACCTTAAACTTTGAAGGACTGTGGACGGATGCCTTCTCAGACGCTTTAGTTGAAAGATCCCCGTTCTTCAACGACGAAGGAAAAAAGATAGGGTTTGTGGACCTTATGAAGATAAAGAGAAGGGTCAAAATGGCGTACATTCCGACAATGAATTCGAAGGTTCTGGAATTGCCTGTCGGTTTCGGAAGTCGTTACAGGATGCTGTTCGCTTTGAGTCTCGGAAAGTCTGAAGTGAAACACACGATTCCCAACATAATGGACTCAGTGTTCTTTGAGATTCTAGACACGTTTAAAGAGAGCATCATACCGCTGGAGGTGGCCATCCCGCGGTTCAGGATGACGACTGAGATCGACATGAGGAGGATTTTGGAGGATCTGGGGATTCAAGCTTTGTGGCACGACCCTCAGGGCACGCTGTAAGTTTGTTATTTATTACATCAATTATTTTTTACTGGTATAAGTAAGATAAAGAGTCTGTTCTTCAGTTATCTAGTACTAGATTCTTATGAAGAATTAATCAAGTATCTTTTTATTTGTTCAATTTTAAAAATAGTTTTTACCTTTAAGAATAACAAAAACTGCTCAGCTAAAGCTGAGTTGAAGCTGACGCTGAAGCGTCTGCCCGAACAAAATTTTATTTATTAAAGACGTTTAAAAGAATGAGACACGTTATGATTTGTAAATGAAATCATGACTATGCAGCACGCTTGTTTTTGTATTGCATTCTTAATTTACACGTCCATTTATAAATATATCGTAATCACACTTCCTGATCACATTTAAACAGTTCTGGCGACCTTGTGGTGGTTTTATTGGCTGCATTTACTGTTTCTTTGCATATTGATGTAATTACCTACTTACATTATAATTCAAGGTCTTAATTTTTTCATTGGCACCTGATACAGATCAAATTAGTATCTTTGGGATTTTTTTAATTTACAATTCGCAAAGCCAAAAATGAAATATGTACCTATGTTTAATTGCGTGTATTATCTTATAAGTACACTGTATTGTCTTTGATTTAGCTTTGTCGTATGATGATAATAAAGATAGGACAAATCATGCTTACAAAAGTATGTAAAAAAATACTAAAAATACAATTTTATTACAAGAGAGAAGATGTAAATATGAAAGCTCAGAAATGTTCAACGTTTCTCTTGTGTAGTATTTTTGATCCAGATTCTATGCAGCAATAAGCTAAATTTTCCTTTATCATCATCTTTACATTGATAACGTAAGTACATTCCAGTGTGATCAATGTAACCTAAAAGACATCTATATTTTAGAAATGCCCGTTGCCTGTGCCACTATTTTAAGTATTTTTCTCCGAATAGGCTTACGTTTAACTACAGCTTGCCTGATCTTAGGCACCGCTGAAGTCTAAGATCTAACTCACTTGTATAGAAGAAACCTATACTCTGGATACTTCTCTATATTTGAAGTCGCTGGGTTATAATGTTCAGGCTCCTGTTAATCTCAGGAACTACTGGTGCAAATTGAAAAATTCTTTTTGTGTTGGATAGACCAGTTATGAAGGAAGGCTTTAGGCTATATAACATCACACTGCAACTAATAGGAGCGAAGAAACAATAGGAAATGTGGAAAAAACGGGGAAAATTACTCATCTTTGAGGGCTTCCGTTGCATGCGCTGCGAAACGGTTCAAGATATCAAAAAAATGTGTATGAAAGAATTATTTCTTTTGAAATAATCTAACAAAATGTCCGCAACAGTATATGTCTATGTTTTAAGGTTAACTCACTAGAACCGTTTTTATAGTAATAACTATTCCACGCGGACGAAGTCGCGCGCATCAGCTAGTTTATGATAAGATAAGAAAAGATAATCATTCATTCATTAATAGAAATACTCAACTTACGAACTAAAAGTTAACAGTTAGTAACTCCTATTGTCTCGTCTTGCAAAAAATATTCATGTCAGTGAAAAGTTTATAAACATGTCTGAAAATATTACAAAATTATTACTTTTTGTAAAATGGTATATTCTATGTTATATCTATTTGTTCCAGAAACATCTCCACCCCAGCCGCTCTCCCCAGCAGCTTCATCCAGCGCACCACGGTCACGTTCGACTCGACCGGCGTGCGCGCACCCATCCAGGAGGTCATCAACCTCGTGCCGAGCAACCTGCGCAACTGGGCCGGAGACGAGACCGGCCTGGACCCAGTGCTGGGACGAGACTTCATAGTGGACCGACCTTTCTTGTTCGGCCTCTTTGACTCGCAGACTTATACTTGTCTGTTCTGTGCTGCCTTCTCTAACCCTACTTATAGGCTTTAAGTCACTTATACTTTTAAGATAAGGCCTATTGACTAGAATGGATGTTAAGAGTACATTCTTTATAGTAAATTTAAGAGGCTTTAAATCTGTGTAACTTTTTTGTAGTAATAAATGTAATGCTATAAATAAAACATTTATTTTCTGCAAAGTTACTCCATGTGCTATTTCTCTTACTCTAACAGGGTGTTAAATGGATTTATTTTTAGACCAAGCCTTTTGTAGAATGTGAGGCTATGCTGTCCCAAATCTGTGTAACTTTCTATCGTAATAAAAATAATGTGATCAGGAAAATATCGTATTTATTTTATCTCAATGGAAATAGCGAAGATATGTAGGTAAGTATTTGAAATCCAAAAATATAGGGTTCATATCTTGTAACAAACTGTTATCCAAAATACTATATAAGTATTATATCCACAATCTAGTACCCACGATACAAGCGTTTGCTTAGTGTGGGGCACGATGGCGCTGTGTGCAATTCCCGGAATATTTATTATTTATTTATTTTATAGACTTCCTAATCTAAACCTAAGGGTCTGAATAAACGCCAAATACAGGTCGAGTGAATTCTTTATCAAATTTACATAGATCTTTGAAATTACAAGAAACTGGAAACAAATTTTGCTGTAGTGAGAGCAATTGAATTATTCAGGTTTTACGAGTGACGCTTTGTGATTAGTCTGGATATAGCATAAAAATAATAGTACTTATTCTCAAATGAAATATAAGCTAAAATGTACCTTTATCAACCTTCAAGCTACTAATTTACCTTTACTTTATGGAAGAAACGACAAACTTACAAATATGTACCTTTAGAGATGACCTGCGAGTAGCATTAGATTGTATTCTATTATTATGATACGATGTGTATTATATACTAGAGTAATTGAGGTCAGTGTATACTAGGCAATACTTAACATCAGACGGGCTGTAGTCAAACACAAACTTATTCCACCAAACCATTAAAAACCATTCGAAAATTAATGCAAATCAATATTGCCACTCGAATGTAAATGCCTAGTTTTAAAAGTATTTAAAACTTTCGCCTCAATAATAAAATTATTATGATGCCTGAATTTCCACGATAAGACCTAACGAGTGTAATGTCTATACCTAACTAACTAAGCCTGGATATTTGATTGAGTTAAAAGGGTCACACACTGAGTCCATTTGGATTCCTCGTAAATTATACAAACAGCTTTGGGGCTTGGACCTTAACATAGGTAATGCAATCCGGAGACAATTAATCTATTTCCATGATAAATTTTCAGTATGATATATGTATTGCGCGGACCTACCTTTGACACCTAAATAAATGTGAATAATCCTGTGTAGATCAAACGGCAAAGTAAAGTTATAAAATTTTATGACAAAGAAGATCCGCCGCTATAGTCCAGGATCAATAGGCTTATAATAATAGGTTAGATTAATAGGATAACAATGCTTAATTGTAGAGTACTATTAAGTTAGTGCTCAAAGTTTGGTATAAGTTCCTTATACTGTGCTAAATGGCCATCGCTGTTAAAATAAATCATTTCATTTCTTCCGAGCAAAAACAAATCGGTTTTCACTGGGTAAGCTCGCTCTATCCCAGACTCGCCATCTCTTTGAGATTGCTTACAATCGTGCAAAATACGGTCAACTACAAACCCATTGGTTTTAAACACGCAGTTTTTGCAGGAAAACAAAATATCTAGATTTTAAACATCCTAATCTCCAAGAAACTAATATTTTCCCTACATATTTCTCACTACACTTCAAGTGCCCTACACGATGTAGGCCGCTCGGTCCTAAAACGACAGACCTAAGCAAACTGTCCTTCCATTAGACGAAATTCATTCCAAATCCCGATATCAATTTCAATGAAAAACATATCGATTTACAGTCACGTTATAGGAGAAAAATCGTTTTTGAACGAAACGAACGAAAAAAAAGTTTTTTTTTACAATTAACAATCAATCTTATCATTAAAATAACACCCATATTAGCGATATTGTTAGTTGACTAAAAGGAAATATAATTCTTGCCGCCTTACTTGCAAAAACTGATTGACTACACATCAGTACCTAAGTAGTCTTTTTCACTCAAAATTATATTTGACACAGAATAGGCTTATGATGTGAAGCACCACTGTGGCGTTAGATGTAGCACGCTTGCCTAGAAGACACTAATTTACTCTCAATTTAAATCAATGAGAGAAAATAACAAAAGACCGTTTCATCGCAAATTAGAGACATTGGCACACTTGCACTATTCTTAAATGCATTAAGAGACAAATATACCTAATAAAAGAAAGGAATAATATATTTAAGGGTCCTTGTGCTAGCGGGCTTTAGTTTAAAGTTAAACGATATACGAGAGCGGAGAATAAGTAAGAATGAGAGAGAAAAAACATCTCATCAAAACTGTTGATTATTGTAATTATATTTAGATGCACTTAAAACCATTAGTATATCATAGTTTATATGAAAATTCACACAAGTTACTGTACTTTAATATGAGTAGAAAGTGCCCCAACTCCCCAGCCTATCTCTCCTGCAGTCTAGACTCAAAGGCAATGTGATTCGAGGCCAGATTCGATTTACAGAAGTGATGTTAGTGCATCGCTTTGTATCTTTGATAGTGTTAGGAGTTGTTGAGTTCTTGAGTTGAGCTTTCTGATCATGGGAATGAATTTAATGGTGGTCTATCTATCAAATTAAATCCGTGGAAGGACCTGGGCGCCCACCACATGAATCTGCCCAAGAGAACTCCCTTAACAAATTAATTCCGCGGGGGAGTCGCGACCCTCAGTCATGAGGAAATTTGATTCAAAGAGAGAGATCTATCAAATTATTATATAATATAACAGTTTAAGTGTGTTTGACTGTGGCTCGGTGGTTTACCTACATTCTGATGCACCCTGGTTCGAATACGGCCCTACAACAATGATTTGTTTTTCAAATTATGTCGATATGCACTCGCTTAACTATGAAGGAAAACATCGTGAGGAAACCAACAAGTTTGAGGACCAGAAAATCTGGGAAAACTTTTATCTGTCTATGCCCCCTTCACTTGTACATAATGTTGTATGATAATAGTATGGGATCCTTAGAGTGACATAAGCTATATTTTATCATGAAAAAACGCGAGCAAAGCCGCGGGCTTCTAATACTCTAATTTCTATTAATTTACTTGCTTCTAATAACATTCTACATATACATATTCTGCAGTACCTACATAGGTAACATAATGTTCTAACTAGCATTTTACTAACTGTTGTGTATTCTATGTGCGGGGTCATTGACCTCCAGCGGTCACAGTGCCCTCCCCGCCAGTTGTAAGATTTCCCGCGACTGTAGGGTGACCATGGCAGATGGAAAATTAAGGAACAAAATTACAAATTTATCCAAAGTTTTTATATAAGTATACCGATGTTATTCTTTTGCGGGGTGTAAAAAAATAGATTAATAAAGCTATCATATAGGTCCACAACTACAAAAAACAATGCCTTACTCTCGTAAACGTCGTTTTTAATGCAATTTTATAGCTTCCATTTTTTATCAGTGAGAAACGAAATAGGTTAATATTATATTTGGCATGACCTCGAGCTTAAAGAACAAATCTACAACTAACAACAGAGTAGACTACTTTTTCTTGTAATTGTCTACAAGTAAAAGTAGTCTACTCTGTAAAAGAAAAAGAAGGATTCGTTAAAATGAGTTTTATTTTAAAATAATTATGCATAATACAAATAATGTTCCAAAAACGCAAGAAGGTTGGTCGCCCTACATGGCAGGGGTAACTCAGTAAGTTCTCATTACGTGGAATGTAATATTTATCGTGATGGATTCACATTGTTACACGCACCTCCCACGTGGACTGATTTACTGGGAACACAGTGGAATGGATTTATTTTTAAATTTTATCTGTAATAAAAATATAAGAACATTTGAAGTTTTTCTTATAGATAATAAAGTGTTTTTCAGAAATATGTATTTTTCTAGATTTTTTGTTATCCTTCTGCTTTATTATGTATATTTATAAAGCTGTTACAATGTTTTAGAGGGGCAATGAAAAATGGTATAAACCACACCACTGACAATAACATTAAAAATCCAATTTAGTGTATTTTAATATGTAGGTACGTTTGACACTATATTTTTTAACGATACATAAACGCTAAAGTACGCAGACATTGGTTTCTTCTTCCTCCTACAGTTAAATATGACATCAGAGCCACGTCCAGCTAGGTTAGGGCTCTTTTGTAATCCTTTCTAATATATATTTATAGGCGTTAGTCTGATTTTTGAGCGCAATCTTGTGCAATATTTTTCGGCACTCCAAGAAAATGATACCAGTTCATAAAACTATGATGTAGAGTAGTCAAAAGTATACGATAATTGGTATAAATAATCTTTCTCTCACAGTTAAGCTATGACTTTAGAGCTTCAAACTAGGTTAGGTCTGTGTCCTGCTGAATTAAGTCCAGGGTCCGGCAGAACAAAGGTTGTAATAAAAATGCTAATACCCGTGCAAACTCCATTCTTCGCGCTAAACTTGAATAGCTAAACAAAAGAGGTTAGTACGTACACTGAATTAGTTATAAGGAGGTTTAACTAGGTAAGTCGCGTGTTAATACTTGTGGTGCTTTTAATGAAAAGTAAAGAAACGGAAATAGAGTTTTTCATCAATTTAAATCTGAACAGGAACGTGGATGTCGATATATTTAATGTATCTCAGTTCAATTTGACTCTTCGAATAGGCCTCGAACGCTTTCCATTGAACTAAGTATTTCAAATTAAAAAGCACTTATAAAAACTTTAAGAGACCTAACGATAGTCTAAGTGCTCAAACCCACCGCCAGAGGGCAGTGTACATGCTGGCAGTATTACTACGTTGATTGGCAATTTTTTTATGTTGAGCCAGAAAAAGACCAGCAATTTGGTCAGGTGTCACATTTATCTTTAAAATTGAGTTGGTGT
Organism: Macaria notata; assembly: GCA_927399415.1. Taxonomy (NCBI): domain Eukaryota; kingdom Metazoa; phylum Arthropoda; class Insecta; order Lepidoptera; family Geometridae; genus Macaria; species Macaria notata. Next base: position 2,035,437 of record OV656742.1, read on the forward strand.
CTGAATTAAACAGTACCAAATTTAGACGAATATGTTTTATTTTCGTGGTTCGTAGTTGTGTTGATGTTCGAGGAATGATGGTAACAAAGTTTAATTTAAAGCGTTCCATTCGCTTTTGAGCGGAAAGTATTTATTTTTACTTTCTAATAATATACACACATGCGTTCCTATACGTTATTAAAACAACACCTAAGTTCAAATGACTGAGTTTGAGAGTATAAATGCGTTGACACGTCGCTACTCCCCAGCCCCAGAAGTTTCCATGCTGCCAACTTGACAGGATATTAACTGTCAGCGCGCGCGTCATATCCGGCGATGTGACTACTTCCGTTTCCGGCGCATCGGAAACGGCGCAGCCTGATTTATGGGTATTGCCCACTTGTGGGGCGTGGGATAAAGTACATGATACTAATGATGTATGCACTCGTATACATATATAACCATGGTTAGAAAAAGGGTTGTTGGATGAGATTTGTATAAAAAAAACATAAAAATAATGGTCTCGCTTCTCTTGTGGTCTAAATAAGCAGATAAGAATACGAAAACGTAATCCAAGCAATCGATATTTAATAATGTAATCAAGGTGTCCCTACGAGCTTTATACAGTCACATGTAAAAACCTTTTTCCTTCTAATTTAATTTAACAGTATAGAACACACTAACATGACCATGACAAACAATATTTCAGGGTACAGCCAAACCCGTTAGTGTAGGAAAACTAATAAACAACCACGCAACAAAACTGATAATTTCTGGGAAACTCCATCAAACCCTGGCTTCATGAAAAGCAGTTCATTTATCATTGCAGGAAAGACCCGGAGTATCCTGGATCCTAGAAGATCCAGTTAGGAGGGTGTTTAGACATAATAGATTATGTCTAAACAGGATGAATAAGTTGGTGGGATATGGTTAGTTTGTAATATTTTAGAATTAACCTCTCATATTTTTTGTTTTTTTTTTTACGTTTTGATCACATTTTCTATATATGATTTTTGCTTTTTTTTTTTACTTTTCACCTTGCGATAAAATTTTGCTGTGATAAAAATAATTTATAATTAAAACAATTTAAGTTTTCGTACCAGTCGCTGATTTTTTACATTGTATAGATATGCGTTTGACTACAGTCCACTAAATGTTAGCATTGCTGGAGCCTAAGTTGTAACACGTTTACCTGGAAGGTACTATATTATTTAAAAGAAATATGGATTAATAAAATTGACATCTCAACATATACAACAAGCCTACGAAATCCAAACCACAATTTTAGCTTAAGAATCTTCGAGACCATTTCCCTGTTATATAATAACAACGCCTGTAATATCTACGTCTAGTATAATAGGTGTGTAACATGAAACTAGCGGCTTGTAGTTTGTAGGGACAAGTTTAATGTTACCGCTACCAACTCAGCCTAACGGAGTTACTTGGCTTGCTTTACCGAATGGTAGTATTGAGTTAGAAGCGTTCTGAACTAAAATCTAGTCACATGTTATAATCAAATAATTCATAAATGTATATTGTTAATTAATGAATATTTTAAGGTAAATAGAGCATTTTAATATTCATCCATGATAAATAATTAAAATGTTATGAATATAATTATACAGATTTTTGAAATCAAAAGTAGTTGTACAATTTGGCCGAGGATAAAAGTTTAAAGACAGATATCTCTAGAAAGGAATCAAATGATACAAAATTTACTTTTCTACTAGTAAAATATTTTCTGTAGTGACTTGTTTTTCTTTAGTTTATATCTTTCTTCTACAAAAGTTCTGTATAGTATGCGTAGCACGTAGACACCATAGGCTACGGTGTCTACGAGCTTCTACAAGCTACGTGAATTCGTAGCACTATACACAAGAAATAGCGAGAATTTCTTATATTTAAACTTCTGTACAGCGCTCAATTTAAGTGTCTATATATTATGTGATATACGTTAAAATGTATTATTTATTGACTAATTAAAAATCTAAACTAAAATTTAGAGAAGTTAGTAATCTCTTCGTATCGTCAGTTTACAAAAAAATATATTTGTGTCAATTAAAATATTTAAATATGTTTTAAGTATTTCAAACCAATGAAACTAACTGTAATGTTAAAATGAAATAATATATTAAATTAAATAGTAAAATTAAAAAAAAAACAGAATACTAAAAGCTTATTTAACTGGTTTTGTTGGACTAAAAATGTAAAATTAGAATCAAACTTCATTTTATCAATTTCGTCTTAATTTTCTCAACGACCTTGAAAACTCAATTTTCTTTCCAGTGACTACGTGTCAAGATTTGTAAAAAGCTCTCGAACATTTTAATTTGAAAATAAAACAAAGGCAGAAATACCTCGTTTAATATGCTAATGAGAGTAACTCTTTCGCCAACTTTCATTGCAAAACGGATATTTTGGGATTTAAAACTTTTCTGTGAAAGTGAAAATTGTGGGATTTTGTTATAAAATTGTACCTAAAATACACTTTTATTTGAGTGGGTTAAGATCTCAAAGAGATTCTATTTATAGGTCACGAAGATTTACCTCAACATCGGATCTAATGAGTAGGTACCTAGCTGATTATTTTAATGCTTAAAGTAAGGTTTATCTTTTACTTACATTGATTAGATGTTAAATAAAGTCTACAATAAGATACTCTGGACTTATGAAATCTCATATTTATTTATTCAGTAAGCACTTAACACTGATCTTAATAAAATAGCTCTCTATTAAAGTTTAACTAATTTCATTACTGGCCATAAAAAAAAACTTCGGAAAAGAACTATTTAAAGATAAAAAACACACGGATAGGAAAACACATACTAGAACAAATATCATCCAATCAAAAACCACAGAGCAACCGCTGAAGCAACAAAAGAACGGATTGAATTCACCAATCAACGCTCTCCGTTCAAATTTATAGCCAATCAACGCCTGCCGCGTAAATCCTGAATGGTTCACAATTAGCTGTCATTGGTGGAATTGAGCTCTGTAATTTGGCGGCAAACAACTGTTTTGTTTTTGCTTGTGGTGATTAAAACGCGGTGTGAGTTTCAACAAATACTCGCCTTTGTGGCTGCTAATTGAAACAAACTCAGCGCAGCTTTAGTAAACCATTTGTTAAAAACAAAGTTTTTTTTACAACAACCAAATACTGAAGTAAATTTACTTACTTTTCAAGCAATCGATTTTTAGACGGAAATGTAGGTACTTAAACTTGTTTAATATTTTACTTTTACACATACCGATTATTACGAACCACGATATTTGCTTTAAACGGCTGGATATCCTTTCTATTAATAAATTCGTAACGTGTTTTTTATTTATTACACCAAATCATGAGTGCAATACATATATATGCACTTGACCATAACTCGCTTGATGGTAGCAGGAAGTAGCTAGAAGTCCAATATTTTAGCCGCAGGTGTTGAGGACGTAAAACTATACCATCTAGTAAAAATACTAGAACGGTTTTTATGTCTCCACTACACTAAGGTATACTTCATTCATGGCTTACTTTCTGTACTATACATATACAGAAAATTTAGTATAACTTAACTAACAATATTTTTACAAGCAATAAGTAAATAGAAAATGACCATCTTTTCTTCACCAGCTCAAATTGTTCACGAAAGTCAATTTTCTGCTCTTCTCTTCTTAGTCGTGTCCCTCACTGCTGAGGATCGTGTCAATTTTCTGCTATATCAGGCAAAATACTAAGCATTTGACAAATATTTTTTAAACAGTACATTTAATGAAAGTACATTTTTATCAACCTATGCTGTCCCACTCCTGGGCATAGGTCTCCCCCAACTCTTTCTTTCTTCCTTAAAAGTATTATTCAATGAGAAATGTTCTCGTACTAGTAATAAACATAGACCCAATATTGAACCAAATGTCGTTACATCATAAGTCTTACCTAACCCACGTAAAAAAACCTTTTTCATTAATCCGTTACAACTTTTTTGCATTTATCTAGAATAAAACCTTCATATAAAGTCGTAGAGCCTTACAAAGACCTAAGGAATGGATGCCGCGGGGAGTATACTATCTATTACCTACTTACTTTACTTGGAAGTTTTCCTTATGGAAAAAATCTTTTATAAAATGTATGTGGGTACGTATGGTAACACACAGTTTGATGGTGGATGAGCGCTTTACAGAAACAAAATGGTAGTCTTCGTTTGTTATATTTCTTTTAATTACAATGCTATAACTAATAATACTTACAATGAAAAAAAACTTCGAGAAAAGATTATAATTTAATAAATACATTGTTTTAAATGATTACCAATGCATGCAATTGTCGGTTGAATGACACGTTAAATTGTAGGTCCCGGCTGTTTTTCATACTACGGCCAGTAAGCCATATCAGAGGCCTTATGATAAACTCTCGACTCCAGAGTTGGCCACTCTCATTCAATAAGAAGACGAAAAATATACTCATTCTTGAAATACTAAAATATTCCCAATTTGTGCAAATCTAACAGAAATGCGTATGTACTTTGAATAAAAAATTAAAAAAATGTATAAGAGGTTTTATTTTCCTTAACCGAAACAGAGTCTTTTACAAGTGTGTTTCAGAATATTATAGCAAACAACACAACAATGTTCAATCTATCGTAATCAACTATTAATTAAGTATGTTATTTTCACTGAAAATATATCTGTATATCCAGATATGTATTGTCTGTATCCTTCTTCTATAGGTCTCTCTGTCTGACAAACTTTAACTTGACAAAGTGTAAACTCCGTGTTAAGATTTCGCAGCGGTGCTTAGTTCTAGTCAAGCAATTTACTTAGCTTCAATTAGGTGTCGACCACTAATTGGGGTCAGCTCGGTGAAATACGTCTTCAAGAGGTACTTACTTAGTACATGTACATGGGAACTTACTAAGTTAAGTACAATATTTTGAAAGGTGACGAATTTATCATCATCCTCAGCCTTCAAGGTTCAAAGAGAGGCCAATGCCCAGCAGTGGGATAGCTGCTGGGCATTGGCCTCTCTTTGAACCTTTGAACGTGCCATCTGCGTTGATATATGATGAATGTGTTAATATATAATTATCTTTTAATCATTATGAAGTGATTTTGAATCTGCATCATTAATAAGAATTCGTAGTTATTTCTTTTTCTTTTATGATAGTTCGAAATACATAAAGTTTTATACACTTTACGTATTCGCAATGATTTTTAGGTATGCACGTTTAAATCTTTAATCTCTTTTCTTTTCATCTTTTGTAACTTTTGTTTTGAGCAACTAATCTGAAAGAACGAGAAGCAAATAAAAAAGGCATTTTTATCTATGAGTTAAGAAAACAGTTCTTACTAAGGAACAAGTCCAATATAAAGGTTAATTTATCCTTGCCAAATTCCTTTAAATTTTGATTTATTTTATTTAATTTATATTCTATATTGTACTTACCTTACTTATCTATTTAATAGCAATACCGCAATTACAATTTTCATATACAAATACCAGGCGTACAGAAAGCAGCAGGAGATCAAATAAGGCTGTCCTGGCTGGAGCCTAGCTAAACACTACCCTGCGAGCTACGGGATTTAATATCAGCTTAAATACAGTATAACTACTTATCCACTAATAAAGGAAGTTACAAAATACTTGGAATGGAATGAGTAAATTTGTATGTAAGTGATCAGAATGTAATTTAAGTAAATTTCTATGTAAGTAGCCAACTGTAGTGTCAAGATTTCTGAAACTGCGTAAAGGACCTTTGTGATTAAATAATTAGTAATTTAGTATATACTTTAATCTAGTATTCGATCTCTTTTTTATCCTAATGACGTGTAGGAAGTTTTAGTTGCATTACCCACTACGCATATCGATTGGTAGAACAAATTTCATAACTTAAAATATTTGGATTGTTAAAATATTGAAAAAAAAAGTTACAAGTAATTTTAATCAATGAATATTTTGCTATTATTTTATTAGGATTTGTAAGACCCTTTTTGTAAATCACTAGTGAAACTATATTTAATATTACATTAATCTACTTAGAGCCACCTTTTCATTTTATATAGTTGTTGCATCTAGGCTTTAGTCTGATTAGAGCAAGCCATCCTATTCCAAACTCTTTGGTCCAACTTCACTAAAATACTCTGCTCTGTGCGAACTCCGCTTTGACCACAAAATAGTATACCAGATACTGGGTAAAACGACATTTTAACTAAAAGATGCCATATTAGAACTAAAAACCACCATATGCAATGACATGAAATATGTGAAATTTTTGTGTTCATATTTCATACTTCTATTCCTTTTACACTCTTAAATCGCTGAATCGATATGGATAAATAATTGATTACACTGGCAATTTTAGTCACGTTTACTGCTTGTTTGTTTTTATTACAGGGAATGTGGCTGTGATTAACTGTATAGTAAAATATATATAACTAGTAAGTGCTCGCGGCTTTGCTCGCAATAAGAAGTAAAACTTGCATCCCCTATTTCACCCCTTTAAAATTGGCATTTCCAAAAATCCATTCTTAGCGGATGCCTACGTTATAACATCTACCTTCATTCCAAATTTCAGCCCAATCCGTCCAGTGGTTTGTGCTGTGCGTTGAAAGATCACTATATCAGTCAGTCACCTTTGAGTTTTATATATTTAGATTTTTTATTACAGGAAATGTGGCTGTGATTAACTGTATAGTAAAATATAAAAAATGACTTTTAATGTGATTTAGTGAAATTGGAACGGTCACAGCAATGCCCTGGGTTAGCATAAAGCACAACTTACATATTTTATCCCGGATCAACACATAACCAAGCTAGCACCTAGTATTCTATTGAACAATTTTGACATCGTAATAATACTTAGATGTCTATGTATTATTTTGTACGCTTTAACTAAACCACAGAATAAAGAAGTAGTACAGAAACCTATCTCCCCGTTAGTGACGCGCGGCGCGCGGAGGGCACAGTAAAGTACGCTCGACTGTCGTGTGTCAGACGGCGATCCAACCGCTCGTACACCGCGTGACAAAATGAGCAAAAAATACAATAAACAAAAATATAATAGGTACTGTTGCGTTTCTGGGTGCCTAAGAAAACAAAATACGGAGAACCCAAATTTATCCTTTTTTTATATTCCGAAAAATGAGGAGAGGTAAGTGAATTGTAGTGTGTCAAGATTTGTTTGTACCTAGATAGTTACTTAACTAGTAAACTAGTTTTGTAGATTTAGTAGAGCAGGTACTAGGTATTTGTTTTGTAGATTGTTATTGTTTTGCTAATCCATCAGTAGGTACGTAAATTTCAGTTCCAATATGAAAAGAATTAAATTGCTTCATAAATTCTTAGTAAAACTTACGAAAAAACACAATGTAGGTATCTATTGTTTAAGTTTTGTAGGCCATAGGTACTGTCTGTATTCTATGGTCAAGGAATTTACTTTATTATTAACTTATTATTTGTACTGTAGGTACTTTGTGGCATTACGTACTAGATACGTCCTTTTTTATGTGCTATGGGCATGGCGTATATTTACATAGGTAGTAGGTACATGAATAGATAAAAATATTTTAACACAAACTAAAACAAAGTACCAGTATGTATTTACAAAAAAAAAGAATAAACATTATATATACATATTAAAAAAAAAACTAATCTACATTTTCAAAAGGTAGCGTACCCAAAATGCTGGCTGCATTTCCCCGTTGAATAGCTAGACTAATCTTTTGGGCAAAGTACAAGCCAGCATTTTGGTCACGCGAAGCCTGTTTCAAACGCCCCGACAGATCTTGGTAGAGGTCAAGTGCGCTCTGACCCCACGGCCCAAGAGTTTCTACCCCAAACGGTACAAATAAATAGCCCTTGTCTAACTTAGAATATTTGCGCTGTTTGAGGAGCTCTGCAGATGAAGCAGCACCGCCAGCCTGTTTGGAAGATGTTTCAAGATGGGAGGGCGCCAATGTGTCGACACAAGTTGCATCCCACACCAGCGGCCGACCCAAATTCCAGGGAATAAGCGTCATCCCATCTGGTCTTTTGCCGTCGTCGCGAAACAAACCATTCGGCTCTAAAATTGCTGCGACGTTTGCAGTGACAAATGCCCGACGAATGACGTCATTCAGCGTACTATGGCGAGCAATGCGTCCTGCGCTCTTTGCACAGGAGAGACCGTGGTGACCGAGGCTATCAACCCTCTCTCCGCAGTTGCATCTATGGGGCACGACGCAAGGTGATCCAATGCGCAAAGATGTGGCTAGCCGGAAGGTCTGATTATCCAGAAGGTTGCCAACATTGGTGGACGGCAGAACTTGCAACCAAAGACCCGACTCCCAGCGAGAAGCGGCATGAAGACGGGCGCGCTCTGTGACTGAGCTGGACGTATTTAATAGCGCCTTCCGTTCCAGCTCACAAAGCGGTCCATCCCATAGCCTCTGAGAAGAAGGATCCCTGGGCAAGTCATCACTGTTGCAGGCTATTTTCCAAGCGTTTAAAGCTTCCGAGAAATGGACTATTTCGAAAGTATCTCCTAAGGAGGGCTGAAGAATTTTTTTGATCAATTTATTTGTGCTGCCGATTGATGACAGAAATGCCGAAATAGATATAAATATATATAATATAATAATATATATCATACGTTATCATCAGTCATGAATATAAATTTAAACGAACGGAGTTGGTGTCAAGCTGCATTGCCTGTGCGATGTGGTGGTATCGGAATTAGGAAAATTTCATCAGTATCTTTGCCGGCATTTCTGTCATCAATCGGCAGCACAAATAAATTGATCAAAAAAATTCTCTGAATAGATATAGATAATCTCGCCAAATATGTAGGTACCTGAATGAGCTATTTTATTTCAATTCGAGTTGTAACAAGTAGGTACCTATTATCTAAGATATTTTATTGTAATATTATATCAAACAAAGTCGTTGATGATATATATCACTGTTTATAGTACACAGATATACATATATCACACACAAACGTTTCACCAATGAGTACCTAGGCATAACACGAAAATAATAATTATTAGCCCATATTCATTTCATGTGACATCCATGACCATTGGGCGAGTTTCGGACGGTATTCAGCGCAATGTGAACTTTAACACGAAACGTTAAGTTTCAATTTGGCTTGCGCATGGGTTACGGATAGAGCAGTAGGTATATAATTCGGTTGCGTCGCGCCATTTTGTTTTTTGTTAGGTAGGCCCCGAGGGTAGGCCTGACTAAACCGTAGAAGTAACTGCTTGTTAATCTGCGCGACTCGGAATAAAAGGCAGGTCATGTGTGGTTAGGACAGAGGAATACCTAATGAAATGTTCTAATTTTGGTTTTTGGCCTTAGCTAATATTAACGAGGAAGAAGATTTGCAAGATCGCGCGTTTGTTTCAAAGTGTTATGGCGTTTTAAAGTTTTTAAATAAATTTATATAGTTTTGTGTGCCTATTTGGGTTCCTATAAAAGTACTTAAATATACGCTATACATGTTTACACTTAAAATAAAAATTAGAACGCAGAATTACAGAAATTAAATATTAGTCAATATTATCCAAAAAGCCTGAAATTACTTATTTTTTAATTAGAGTACTTTTTCCCAGTATTAGGTTTTTTTATCGAAATACTGTTGCCAAAATGCATATTACAATCCATAAAATAAAATAAATAAATAAATATTCCGGGACAATGGACACAGCGCCATCTAGCCCCACACTAAGCAAACGCTTGTGTCGTGGGTACTTGATAACGGATATAATACTTATATACTTTTTTTTTTGTAAATACATACTTATTATACATACAAACGACCAGACTTAACACAAGTAATTATATTTTTTTAAAGTACATAAATACTTGTGTCATGCGGGAATCGAACCCACGACCTCTAGATTAGAAGGCAGAGCCACTACCAACTAAGCTAACAGGCCAGTCATAGTATAGTATAGTATATCATTAATGCTATAGAATATAAATTCTACATTTCCGTACAATTGTTATTGGATTTCCAACAGGTAATCTGGAATGAACACAGCCTAATTTCCTATCTAATTGCAATCTGGGCTTGTGTTCACATACAAAGCTACAAGTAGCTATATGTTCGCTGTACATTACGTACGTACGCATGTACAGTATATATATTATACAACAAGCACCGAATGTTAAAATGCAAAATTATGCGCTCTCTCCGCGAGCCCAATATTTTCCTAGTTTTGTGTGGAAAAGCGGGACTACTATAAAGCTTGTCATACTGGAATTGTTGTTACTTAATATAATGTATATTATTTGGTGGATTTCAATGTATTTTTTATCAGTGATGGCTTTTGATAAATATTTCGGTGTGAGAGTACCTAACTCTGGTGTCAAGATATAGCTTTTCTTCTTCTATGTTTGTTTTACTTTAACACTGTAACATGTTGGCTCTAAATGTATGGTCTAAGTTAAATAATACTTATAATTATAATCTATATATATAAAACTCAAAGGTGACTGACTGACTGATCTATCAACACATTTATTTGGAATAAAGGTAGATGTTATGACGTAAGCATCCGCTAAGAAAGGAATTTTAAAAATGCCACTTTTAAAGGGTCGAAATTGGGGATGCATCTTTTACTTCTTAATGCGAGCGAAGCCGCGAGCACCCACTAGTATACATAGGTGTGTGTGCTTTTGTAAATACATACTAATCATACAAAGAAACGGCCAGACTCAACTCAAGTAATGACAAATTTTAATATTCATAATTACTTGTGCTATGCAGGAATCGTACCCGCACCGCTAGATTAGAAGTCAGAGCCACTACCAACAAATCTAACAGAGCAGTCTAAGTATACAGTACATGATAGTGAACCATTTTTGTTTCTGAGTACCACCCTAGGCTTATCTGGTAGTAGTTTGGCACACCTCCACGAGCCACGAACATTATGACGCTGGGCGGGCGGCAGGCGCGGCGGGCGGCTAGAATCCGAGCATTTTGTACCACTGTATGAAACGGGAACATTGCTGTGATTTATCCGGCCAGAAGGCGGTCACAATCATAATTTTGGAAACAAAGGGAAACATAATGTGTTGGGAATATTGCTGGTAGTACTTTATTGGGTGAGGAAACGTAGCGTAACTTTAACTCAAATGGTTAATCATGTTGTTATTGAAAAAACATTTACACATACGAGTACGTGCCCGTATTAAATTCAATGTCTAGATAGATAGATAGATAAACTCTTTATTGTAACACACATTGAAAAAAAAAAGACAAAAACAAACACAAAAGACTTAAAAAATAGTGCCACAACTGGCGGCCTTATCGCTAATAGCGATTTCTTCCAGGCAACCGTAGGATGGACAGGAGTCGAAAGAAATATAAAGGATGGGGTGTTCAAAAAAGAGAAAATATATACAAACAATAAAATATTCATATATATATATTTATATAATAACATGTCTATTATTATATCAAATAATATCAGTATAAAAAATTAAGTATAATAGTTTGAATCGAAATAGCATGAACCGTTATATCTCTAGAAGTTACTATTTCTGAAATATTCAATTTTTCACTTTCCTTTTTTTACCTTGTCTTTCCAGGCTAAAACTGAATTACCATCACAGTACGTAGTCCACATTTGTCACCATGAGCCATACGTATACCGAAGTACAAGCTAACTCGATAACAAATTAACTAGTTACTAACATTTTTATTCTAAGCGGGAGAAACTGAACAATGCACTTACGTTCCTAATACAACCACCTCGGATCGTCTCAAGAAGTGAATAAACAAAGGCGCCACTAGAGTGTCCTTTCACCCCATAGCTTCATGGGAACACCCCTCTATGTCTCAGTAAGAAATAAAGCACGCGAGGGGGCGCTTGCTTCGAATAACCTGCTGCGGAGTAAAATATCTACAGAGATACAGATTAAAATAAAATTGCGTTGAAATGCAGCATCTTTTTTAAACACATAGCAGGTAGGATTGCACTTGACCATAATTTGCCCGATGATTAATTCGAAATAAATTAATTTTAATTTCATTAACAATATCGTAGGTATTATGTGAGGCCGTGTTCCTTAATTACTATTTGTATGAATATTGTGACGTACTCAGTGAATACATATTTTTTTTAATATCAAAATAAATATTTTATTGTTGATGTAGATAAAGTGTGTTCGTGTCCATAGTTTGTAGGTATATTGAAATATTATCCGTGTTGTCCTGTGATTGAATTTGTGTTTTTATTGTATGTTTCTATTCTGCGTTTGTGTCTCTTGGACGGCTCTCAAGTTAAATAAATAGATGAATGAACAATATCGCTAGAGTTTCTCTGCCACAATCTACTCCGCGCTCTAACTGCGGGGGATGAAAAATTGCTCTCGATTCGATTTATGGCCTCTCTAGTATTGTTTTATTTAATACTGGACATTCCAGCCGAGGTATGCCGCTATTGTGGCCATGCTTGCAAAGGGGATCAAAGGGGTATTTGAATTTAGGTATTGAATTTATTACCGTTGTTGTCAGGTCAGGTCAGTCACTAGGAACTTATTTTTAGGGGATAGGTTTACGTTTGACTACAGCCTGCTGCAGCCTAGGGTGAAACACGCTTACCTAGAAGATGCCTATTAACTCCAGATTTAAAGACCCCTGACCTTTACTTGGTCAATGGTTAGCATGATGGTCTTATTAGTTTGCTTTGTATGGGGCTAGATGGCGTTGTGTGAAATGCCCCGAAATAATTATTAATCATTTATTTCGTACATGATGAATGACTATAATAATATGTACTTACGACTCTATCTATCTATTCATTGTTGATAAAATATACAGATTTTATCCAATAGTGTCTGTAGAATAAATGGTTTATTACACATTTACGTACTTAATAGAAAATAACTTTACCCAATCATTTTGAAATACAGCTAGAAGAACAGACAAATATAGTAAAAAACACGATAAACAATCAGTCTCCAAAACATCAAAGGAAGATAAATTTAAAGATAATAATTCAGCATCATTCCGCATAATATGTGTCACGTCAACTTGTAAAGCCTAGCCTAGGTAACCTAGGTAATAGATAGCTAGCTGTCAGAAATAAGACCTAAATCTAGGCATACGTCCCGCAGGTGGTTGGAAAGCTAGATAGATGTTGTTCTACTAGGTTGGAGCTTCTCAAACTATTGTCTAAACAAAGACCTCTTTATTACATACTATCTGGTGCGCGCGGCTTCGTCTGCATGGAATAGTTATTACCATAAAAACGGTTCTAGTGAGTTAACCTTAAAAGATAGACATATATACATCAACATTCAATTTATACTATAAAACACACACACACCTAAATATGAACCTTAAAAAATGTATTTGTAATATAATCTTATAATAAGTTAGATGGCGTCAACGGCGACCACTATCCATTTATTTTTAGTTACTAAGTTACTCTGTACCGATGTCCGAAAACAGGCCTTGCAGCCTTAAAGAGACATCGTACTGTGTAGGTGTTTACACTTTGATAAAAAATACTTAATACTTGTAAGTCTTTGTTTCGATCCTTGGGGAAGATCTCCAGTATCTGACACACAAGCTTAAGCTTAGTTCGGGGCTGAGGGTCTACCTCCGGGATGGATCCACTGATGTTTCATGAACATATTATTTTTTGTATCACCTGCACATTGTTTTATGTAAACTTAAAGAAATAAAGATTTTTGTATTTTGTATTTGTATATACTGTTGCAGACATTTTGTTAGATCATTTCAAGAGGAATAATTCTTTCATACACATTTTTTTGATATCTTGAACTTTTTTCGTAGCACACGTAACGCAAAGCCCTCAGAGATAGATACTTTTCCCCGTTTTTCTACATTTTCCATTGTTTATTCGCTCCTTTAGCCTAAAGCCTTCCTCGATAAATGGTCTATTCAACACAAAAATAATTTTTCAATTCGCACCAGTAGTTCCTGAGATTAGCGCGTTCAAACAAACAAACATACAAACATACTCTTCAGCTTTATAATATTAGTATAGATGTATTTACAAAGCTTATGCTACAGTGACGGTCTGAAAACGTATAATAATAAGTATTGTATACTTATTTTAGTAAACACTGAAGCAAGAAAGAAGTGAAAACAGTTTTTAAAGATTATACTAGTTACTTCTTTTGAATATTTACAAAAAAATTATCGCATACATACGTTTCAGGCGATTATTTTAATGTGGAATTGCCTATTTATTTTTCGCCTAAACTTTTAAAGATCATAGGAGTATATTTAGGTACTTTTAAACCGCATTTAATATGAGAATCTAAATTATATAAAACTTTAATTGTAAATTAATTCTGTATATGCCAATTTTGAAATGTATTTTTCCCATATATTATTTGTAAGGTTGTGAATGTGTCATTACATAATTGATAATATATATATATTTTCATTCATTTCATTAATTTATAGTACTAAAGATTCATACATTTCAATCGTTATCTAGTACCCACGACACAAGCGTTTGCTTAGTGTGGGGCTAGATGGCGCTGTGTGCAATGTCCCAGAATATTTATTTATTTATTTATTTTATTTTTATTTATTCATAATACTTACCATTCTCACTGCTTTTAGCTCAGATAAAGGCATGGAAATAATAAATAGATACCACTTTTACTATTTACAGCAGTATGGCAGACTTTTCAACAGCCTGTCCCCTGTCCCCTCAGTGACAAGCCATCAGTCTCTCGCCGTGGCAGGGCCCATCGGCAGGGGATATCGATTCATGCCAGTAACCTGAGATGGACGGGTATCGACTATAGGGCCATAGATCTAGGGAAAAGAGTAGATAGGAAAACTTTCATATATTTTTTTGAAGGATTGGGTGGAGACTTCGCTCGCATTGTTTCGAATTAAAAAGTAATTACATGTCACTTTAGTCATTGTATTACATCTCTGTGCTAAACTTCACGGTGAATTTGTGCCAAACATACCAACAATCAAACTTTTGTTTTATATCATAGTACTATGGTTTTTTTAATGTAAAACAGATTTGAAGGATGTATGCACGATGGCATCGCGCCAGCCCATATCAGATACATAATCTTGCTGAGTAGAGTATGAAAAACTGCAACTACTATAATTAAAATATTGAATTATGCGTGACTTTAAGGAATACATTGCTTTGTAATTATATCACAGCAAAGCTGTTGATTTGCAATGGGTTGCATTGCAGTCGCTGCGAAATAAAGCAACACACCATCAACAAATAATTTTCAGTTTTTTCACTATGCGACGTGGCAATGCAGCCAGCATTTATACGCTTTTTCCATTAAGTTAAGATTAAGTTGTATATCATTTATTTATAATGATACAGCATTAGTAGAGATTTTATTTTCAAATTTTGTTGTTTAATAAATCATTATTTTCAGCCGTCTATGCTCATACATTTGCTCCTGGTTTGTCCACTCTGTATAAACCAATCTCTGCAACATACCCCATTCAAACCCTATAAGTGGCATATGCCATGTAGGTACAGAACGAGTACCCCACAGGTGACAAATAACCTGCCGATGTGTTTTCATTCACTCTTGTGTTTATTGATTGACTCTTCAAAGGGAGGTTTGTTTTATTGGTGGGTAAAGGTGACGATGAATTCAATTATTTAATGGCTTTTACAACATCATTCTTGTGTGTTTTGTTTTGTCTCACAGTTGCACGTCTCTAAAATTAAATGTAAAGTTAGTACATATAGAAAATAAAACACATGCAATGATTTATGGATAAAGATATTTAGAGCAATCGAGCAAAAAAACCCTTATTGTGAATGCTTATATAAAATGTACGTATGTAAATAGTTCCAAGAAATAGGAAGTTGTTGGTTTGTTAACCTCTTTTAGATATATGAAAGTGTAAAGAAATAAATTACCTTTTTTCTTAAATAATGCTATTATTCTTATTCTCTCTCTTCTCTTGCTTACCATCAGGCGAATTACGTACAGTGCAAACCCATTACATGTAAAAAAAATAAGCCTAGATCACAGTTTTACAATGAATGAACCACGAAATCTATAGATCACCTTTTCTAAAAGTGGTCATATTATTCTATTTCAGTTCGAACTGTTCAAAGATTCTCGCTTTCAAACGTCTAAAGTTGCTCAAAACTTTCGCTCGAAACTCGTTCAAAATTAAAAGCTTTTAAAGTAATCGTCTAAATTTTACGATCGTCTATAATTTGTGGTCATTTGGTGAACTAAAGGCTGTACTAATGCCCTCCAATTTAAGATCGTTTATAATCGGAATTTTAATTGTAAATCCTTTCATTCGACGTTTTATGGCGAAAATATTCTGTGCATTTTCATCTCAGATTTCCATTCATGGGAAATCTTCAAAAAGCAAAGGGGAGCTTTTCTATAGAATTTTTCCTTAGATGAGGAAAAATGAGTTCTTAGGTAGTACTTAATCTTTTAATAGATATTTTATAGAAAGTAGAATAATAATGAAGTGTAAGTTTGTACTTATAATGAAAAATAATAACTTGTACATCATACAGTTAAGTTACAAATTTTCAGGCAAAAACTGCTACTTAGTTATATTGTTTCAGAACTTTTATTGATCATAGCATTGTGATTGATGGATAGTAAGTAGGGAAGTACCTTTCATTACATTTTTTTTATAATAGCTCGCAAACTAAGCTCAACAACTGGTAAATTAGCCTATCCGTCACAAACAAAACAAAGGGCTACAAGAAACTAACCAAAAACATATAAAATACGGCCACAAGCACAACCAATTCCTTGAAAAGAAACATTAGATTCAGTCTAGTTGGACAACTTGGACATGTCGGCCATTTGTAGCAGCCTTCCTTACCCTTCCAAGTAGGTACTTGTGTGACCGAGCGAGCGGATTGAGTGAATCTTTCACTAACTCCTTTCCAAACTAAGAGATTGGTTGTAGTTATTAGGCACTACTTTATGTTTTAATGTTATTTGTATTTGTATGTTTTGTGTCAACAGCACTGATCTACTTACCTATCTGATTGGGGCAATTGATTCCAGTAATTACAGGTTTAAGTTACAAACTTCCAGCAAAGGCTTAGAACATGCTCCCTTGTACCTTAGACCACAGAGTCACTTACGCGGACGTCGCTTCAAGTGTCTAAAATGTGGTAGTAGCATAAATGTAAGATACAGAAAATCCTGGAGAATCATAGTGTACAGAGTTGAAAATCCAACTAGACACGACCTTGAGTAATGAAGATACCGAATAAGAAGAAGAAGATGATTATGGGACTGGTTCTCAAGCGAGGCTGGCAGAACACACTCTCAGACACTTGGCGACAAATACCGTTCACTGATCACTGAACCACCAGTAAGTGTGAGTAAGTATGTAAGTGACAGAAGGCAGGCGCAGTTGAGAGATTACCGCGCAAACGTATTTAAATGAGCGGCCTCAACCGATTACCATAATGCGGGGATGCTTGTTCGAAGCGTTACGCTCCAGCCCGTGCTTTGCATTTTAGATGGGAAGATAGTACAGTTGTAGGATCTCTCGAGCTTTTTTTTAAACTTAAGGATAGGAGTATCGTAGCCAAATCTTATATAGACTATAATGTAGGTTATTTGAAGCGACTGAGACGGTGTAATGCTTTTAAATAGGTGATGAGATTGTGTGATGTTCTTGCTCGGTTAAAAGTTGTACGAAATCTAAAAAAATATCTGTTTTGTTTAACGATCAAGACATATACACCTTCTAATACCCGTTCATGGAGTGTCCACAAATAAAAATGATAAAAAATATGTAACTTTTTCAATAAGTGTGTGATAAAAACCAGATGGAAAAGCAAAAGTAGCACAGAACGATCATTATTCAAAACAAATACTTTAACCTCTGGCCAACAAGAGCAAAGTATCAGAAAGTTTCACGTGAACCATGAACCCGAAAAAAATAACTTTAGAAAATGTTTTTGCCGAATTCGTGCAACTTTGGAATACCCTCATCAAAAGTTTGACAGATTGGAAAGAAGATGGCGCCGCCCGACCGACCAAGCAATTTCTGATTGCTTACAATCAAACTTTAACGAAATTAAAGTTCAATTTGTATTTACTCAGTAATGCTGAGAAGGCTTTCTAATGGCAAGGTTAAACCATTATTTTTAGATCCAGTCTCTTTTAGCTCCATCGATTGGGATCTGAAAAAGCCGGTTTACAAAACCTTAGCACGAATGACCAAACTCACTCTTGACTATACTCAGACAAAACTTTTATTTAAAAGACACTGTTCCACATTCGAGTCACACTACGAATTGTAATAATTATGCACTTACTATAACATGTAGGAATTCAATTATGAAAAGCCAAATTAACGAAACAAGAAGAGAGAGACCTGATTAAAGTAACCTCTGTCAGATTCCACCTCGACTTTTAATAAAGCCAAAGGACTATACAATAAATTGTCTCAACATAACCTTCTGACCTTGCTTCTGATATTGGCGACCCGACACAAGACGCTAGAAATATAGGCTGGTGCAGTTTTTACTTTAATAATCCGAGAAAATATTTAAAGGAGACTAAATATGGAGACTAGCTCAGAAAAATTCAAAGTTTATCTCCAATCATCTCAATACATTTTCTTTTAATAAAGCAAAGTACTTTGACACAATAAATTTTAATTTTTCATAATTCGAGCAAAGAAGACAAACAGAGTTTCGAAAAATTCAAAATTAGTATCTCCATCCTTCTCAATTTACCTTTAATAAAGCCAAATCACTTTCATATAATAAATTGTCTCGATATAATTCCACTGACCTTGCTGCGATATTGGCGACCCGATACGAGGCGCCGGTACCAGGGGTTCAGAAATATAAGGCGGCTGTGGTTTTATTGTGAAGCCAGCTGTTACACAGATATAATTAGTGATGTTCTTGGGGACACTGTTTTTAAAATTAGAATTGCGTACTTACTTGTTTCTATTTTCAACTGAGTTGAAAACAAAAGAAGTTATTCGACAATTAAATTATTTCTATTAAATTAGTTATTATAATTATGTAAATGAATCTATTTTAATTTATTTTCTATCATAAAATGCTTTCATTTCTTTATTAGAGACTCTCTATTCCCCTTGAACTATAATTTGTCGGTCTTCAAGTCGAGAGTAAACCGGTTTCTTCTAGGCAGGCGCGCTACATCGTAGACTATAACGTTGCTTAACATCAGGCAAGTTGTAGTCAAGCGTAAGCCTAATTCATGTTAAAAAAAAAAAAAAAAATATTATAAGCATTCACAAATCCGGTATATAAAGAGACATCGTCTAAAATTAAAAACTCACCAACAATAAATAGAGCGCACTGTTTCTAACAACTGACAACAACTTCCCTCTAATTTAAGGTTGTTTCCTTGCTTTCTCTTACTTTAAGTTACGGAAACAATTTAAACTTCTAAAACTGCTCTATTTGGGGCACAAATAAAATAACTTGAAGACTCCAAACAGCATACTTTCCTCTTAAATAAATATATATGTTTTATTTACTATCCAATCAGCAGCCTACCCATGCTAATCTACTGTATAGTTATAGGTATGCAATAGAAGGTATGTTTGTAAAACTTTTATTTTATGTTATTTAAGCAATCACCGTTGTATAAAAATACGAACAAGACATTTTGTTGGCATTTTATGTAAGAGGCAAAACTTGATGTTAAGTAAAGGTTAGTAAATAAGTAAGCTCCTTAATCTACGAACATTTACATTATTGACTTGTCATAACTTGCTATTATCTATAAAATATATAAAACTCAAAAGTGACTGACTGATTGACTAACTGCCTGATATAGAGATATATCAACGCACAGCCCAAACCACTTGACGGATTGCGCTGAAATTTGGAATGAACGTAGATGTTATGACGTAGGCATCCGCTAAGAGAGATTTTTGGAAATGCCACTTTTAAAGGGGTGAAATAGGGGATGCAAGTTTTACTTCTTAATGTGAGAGAAGCCGCGAGCACCCACTAGTTTTCATATAAAACTATATGGTTTTAAAATATAACACATCTATGAATAATGTTTTCATTGTTTCGCGGCCACAGTTCTAATCTCTGCAATCTAATCCTCACACTGTGGATGTCACACTCTTATACTAACTAAGAGTTGGGCTTACAACTATTTAAAGACATAATTACATATGTACAAAGCAGTTTGTCATGGTATGTTCAATAGCAATCGTTAGACCATGTCACAGTCCCTTAGGTCGGCTTGATAAACTATCGACACCAGAGTTGGCCACTCTCATTTAACAAGAAAAAGAAGTTAAGACAAGTGATTGTCTACCGCAGTACTGTCTCCATGGTGATTTAAAAACATACTGATTCAATGCTCTAATACGAGCTCCCTCCCTAAACTTCCAAATTGTAACTAAAACGTAAGTTTGTCCCAACCTGGCTGTAAGTTACAAATGTCAAGGAAAGTTTCACAAATGCGCTATCTCTACAATAAACTAGCTGTAATATACACTCAGTGTTTATTAGCTGCACCCTGGGGAGTGTTTTTTATATTATATAGCTTCACGTTGTAATACAACCTGCCTAAATATGATAGTAAGGTAAATTATTTCGTCAAGTGCAATGATCTTTTAAATAAAAAGTGCTTCTTCTTCTTCTTATCGAATGAAAGTGGCCAACTCTGGTGTCGAGAGTTTGTCAAACCGCCCCAAAAGCGCTAAACCCACACGCACTAAGGTAGTTTAATTTAAAGTAGCAGATATACAATATCAACATGACTTTAACCGAAACCACCGAACATTATAATAATACCAAACCACATATACAACAAAACATAAATATTTCATCAGGCACTTAATCTACAATACAATTTTTGAATACCTATGTAATAATGTAATTTGAGGAAGACGGATTAAACAAAACGTTTATATAAATAAATACACTAGTCCAATCAAAGGTTTATATTTATAGTAGACTAGTGGATGTTCGCGGCTTCGATTGCATTGAGAAGTAAAACTTACATCCCCTCCAAAAATCCTTTCTTGGTGGATGCTTACGTCATAACATCTAGTTGTATGCCAAATTTCAGCACGATCCGTCCAGTGGATTGGTCTGTGCGTTGATATGTAGATCTTTATGTCAGTCAGTCATTTTTGTGTTCTATATATTTAGATAGCATATCTTTTGTTTTCCATCTAAATGATAAAAACTAAAGGGTTTGAAACCCCTTAAGTTTTTAGAAATACACGCTATGGTGAATTGCGCCCAAGAAAAACACCTCCACATAATTCTCAAATAAATATATCTAAGATTAAAAGATCCATACAAAATGAAGGTACTCATTCTCTTAAAATATCTCTGAAGCCCTTACAAAAGTATATTCGGAAATTATCAAAGTGTAGTAGGTATTTCTGTAGGTATCGGTCGGCCATTAAAGGCGTGATACGTCAAGGTTCATAATATAATATAAAATAACTCCTACGCGTGTCTGTACAACACAATAGGTTGGTATTAAATTCAGAGTTTTATAGAGGTCATTTGGACCCTTAGACGTCTTCTAAAAAATGATCGATATGAAATAAATTACAATTTGTGAGTTATTTTGTTAAGTGCTAAGCCCGCATTATAGTTGTTTAACCCTGCACCGCACTATGGTCGTGATAATTTTCGCTCATTTTCCAATAAAAGTTTAAGTTAAATTAACGAAAAATAATATTGAATGAAAGTTTTCCCAGCTAACTACTTATGTTTGAGCTTTTACAAATAATTTACTTCATGATACATAGGGTTAATTAATAATAGCTCTCTGTCTTCACATCTTACATGATTTTAATTTCTCTTTGATAAATTACGTACCATTTTTAAAAACATCGCATCAAAAATAAAAACGAAACATGGGAATGTAATAAACAGCTCAGTCAACCCAGGCGTGCGAACCCGGGCCTGTCGCTAGTTTAATTCTAATTCTAACCTTTGTTGCTTCAACACGGAAACAAAACATGAAACACATACATATTTATGGGGCTCAAATGTAGAGCCTTTGTAAAAATTTCACAAAGGCGTATTCTGTTTACAATCATATACCTGTATGCATACATATGTGAGAGCACGCAATGGAATACTTTCTGAGCCTATTTTATATTTCATGTAATATTATTATCAAAGAATTAATTATAACCCAGGGGTCTCCAAATCTAGAGTAAATAGGTTTCTTCTAGGCAAGCGTGCTACATCTCAGACTATTGACATCATGCAGGCTATAGACAAACGTAAGCCTATTTAATGAAAAAAAAAATTAGAAACGTTTTGAAAGGAGCAATAAAACGCATCGTTACAGCATGCTTAAGATCAGGCTAGTTGTAGTCAAACGTAAGCTTCTAAAATAACCTTATTTAGTTAGATATTTATTTTAATAATTAAAAGAAAATGTTAACTAATTTCAATCACATTTTCAGATTTTTTCTTTGATATTCGTTTTACATAGAGCATTAACTAAAAACAACGCTTCTTCACAGAAAATTCGTATTAAGGATTTCAATTGCTTCAATATCTACGAGTAAGAAAACAAAGAGTGGACCAGCTTTTATGGATATTGCATACTAGCTACGATGGAAAACAATCACTAGAATACCGCAAAGGCCAATTAAATTACCCGTAATCTTGAGAACATCTACGTGCTTATCTTTTTTTAATTCCTATACAAATATGGTCCACAGTGTCGCTTGAGAAAGTGTTGTTTCAAGGCGACATGGTGTGTACTGATATTATAAGCCACTAGTGGGTGCTCGCGGCTTTGCTCGCATTAAGAAGTAAAACTTGCATCCTCTATTTCACCCCTTTACCTAAAAGTGGAATTTCCAAAAATCTTTTCTTAGTGGATGCCTACGTTATAACATCTACCTGCGTGCCAAATTTCATCCTGATCCGTCCGGTGGTTTGGGCTGTGCGTTGATAGATCACTATGTCAGTCAGTCACCTTTGAGTTTTATATATTTAGATATTGCTACAGGAAACGAACAGTTCACTGTCTTGTGAAAAAACCACGTTGAATTTTCCCTCAAGCCAAGATTCAAAGCATTTTACCTACCCAACCACTCTCCTCCTATGCCACTAATGAAATTGTAGCATTGCTAACTTCATTTCTTCAGTCTATCGTACCTAAGTTTTGAAAATACGAGCAGGTAGGTTTAACGTAGCAGGTAACATTTAAGCCTTGGCAGGTAGAATTTATAGGCAGCTATTCGCAAGCCGAAGATATTTTACGACTCCACACATAAAGTGTGGTGTAAAAATGAATGGATCGCGAATAGACTGGCAAAAGAGACTATTTGGGGCTTGCAAATTCTGCCTGGATAAAGAAACCTTGGAAAATTAATGAAGTTATTTCTTTGTTTTAATCGGAGAAATAAAAATCACATATATTTTTTTTTAAAGATGTGATATTTAAGAAAGCTCAATCACTTTGTATCACGTGACGTGGTCTTAACAAAATACTCAATTCCTAGAAAACATATCGCTACAATTTAAAAAATCGATACTACAAGTACCAATACACAATATCTTCAATATATCTATACCTACCTACATTAGATGGTTGATACACATTTGCTACGCTTAGTTTCCGTTTGACATTTCAATTATGTTAATGAAGGTAGTGGGAAGGAAGCCTGTAGCTATCAGGTAGCTATTATGTTTGTCGTTATGTATACGGAGATATGGTTTTAATACTGGTTTGATGGGATCATTTGTAGTGCTGATTCAGTGTGAAAAAATTAATTCTCGTAAATGTAAATACTTGGGGTGTTGTCAGCCTGTTTCCAATAAAATTGACGTATGGGGTGTGTTATAGAGTATATAGTTGTTTGGTGTAGAGAATTTTGAAGGAGAGAAATATAAATATTCTCCTTTTTTAATGTTCAGACATTAGTCGTTGATAAACTTTAGAAAGGTTAGTGAGTTTCTTTATACAAGTGTGTATAATATCACAATAAGACAAAGAAGGTAGATAAAATCTTATTTTTATTATTACAATATGTGTAACTTCGTCTGTAGCATGTGAATTTGCTTTTTTGATAAATGTGTCGGTCTAGGTTTTGGGTGGTATAAATGTTTTTTATACCCCTAACATACAATACGTGAAAATTTATCAAAATTCATTCATATAATCTAGATATTACGTCATAGCTCACTGAAGCCAAAAACTCCTAAAAATGATTTTAAGCCATATTTTCAGCAATCCTGAAACTTTACTCCGAAAAATTTTGCATTTCACCGATCTCTCTGCGCTGCGATGTCAACGTTCCCAGCTATCCCTGGTTTACTCCGCTATTCTCCCCGTTTTCTCCCGTAATCCTTCTGTTACCATCTCTCGTGTGTTTTTAACGTTTTTTCTTCTTACCAACTCGAGTGGAGCGAGTTTACGATTAATGACCTGTGAGTGTCGGGAATTTGAATTTGGAAGCTTTGTGACATTCTGTTTCTTGTGTTTTTAAGGTTTTAAACACATTCGATTCTGTGCAAGGAGCTTTCTTTTGACTTTAAAAAGTTTGCTTCCTTTTTTTAAATAGTTTAGTATATGAAGTACCTACATATGCTGGCATTGCTGGATTCTACAAACGATAATATGTTTGAAAGCTTATTTTAAACTTTAGGTATATTTGATTTATCATTACATGGATTGGATTAATAAGCTAACATTGAAACTAAAATAACTAATACGGGCTTAGGTAAATACCAATGTAACATTTTAATATACTATAGTTTTCTATTTGACGGTTTTTAGTTATTACAAGCTTTACATTACAACATATAGAATGCAAGTTTTCGAAGACATAAATTTACATCATGTTATGTGTGTACACTGTACATACATGGTTATATAATATATATCATAGTTTAAGTGATGTTTGGTTATGTGTTGTCGTAAAACGTGCTTTGAATGTTAGTTTAGGTTTATGTTTATTTAGGAGAGTAAAAGGGCACAAAAACATGTATTAGCCGTTTATCAGGCTAAATTAAACTGAGATTTAGTAATACTTACCAGTTTTTGATTCCTTTTTTGTACCACCCACTAGTATTGAAGGTGGAGAAAATAGCTGTCATATATACTTATGTGTCTAAATAGTTAAGGACATAATATATTTAAAATAGACTCGTAATTAATTTTCTTAGTAAAACAGTAATATAAAAATAAGTTACATAAAAAACGCAATGTAACCAAACCATTCTACGTACCAATTACACAGTTCAATAAAGCCACAAAATGTATCTAATTAAATACACCATAACAACCTCTTCCATTATCTGATATAATACGTTGGCGTGCCCAAACAGTCCGCCCAGTCAGGCTAGAGCTCGAAAACTTACCGAATCGATAAAACGTATAAACAAGTTTAGACGCAGACACCTATACAATAATGTTACTTTTACCTCACACACCTTATTGTAAAGCTATAATGGAAGCTTATCACGGATCTAATGAACGCATAACTTACGGGACTGCGGCGGGTTCGTCCAGTTAAATCCAGTTTGTGGGAGCAGTTTCTGCTGGTATTTGTATGTGTTTATCACTGAACTGAACGAGCACTGAATCACTGTGTTTTTAAGTGTGTTTTAGTGAGTGTTGGAGGGGTCGAGACGCGCGTCGCGAGGCAGGGCGTCGATACGCGGACTGGCTGCCATGATGCTCGGCCGGGTAGCGTACGCATGCGTACTATGACTACACATAGCGGGGACATCGGAGTAGGAGAACTTACGTGAATGTGTAGGGATTTTTCTGAGGATGAATGAAATCTTAGTATTTTTTGACTGGCCTGTTAGCTTAGTTGGTGGCTCTGCTTTCTAATCTAGGAGTTGCGGGTTCGATTGCCACATGACACAAGTATTTTTATGAATTTTAAAAAAATATAATTTCTTGTGCTGTGTCTGGTCGTTTGTTTGTATAACACATTATTTATTATTAAGGATGATTTATAGTATTTTGAGGTAGATTAGTACATCTTATTGATCGATAAAAATATAGTTTGCTTGTGCATCTGTTTTGATGTTTATGAAAATGACAAGGCAAAAGATTGTGTGCTTTAATGAACTTATTTATATGCTGATTACCTAACTTTGAAACTTACGTCATACAACATCTTTTGAAACTTTATTACTAACCATGTTTTTTTTACATTTTACGGTAAGGCATTTGGCTACTAGTTTAACTGAAGCGATACCCGCACAAACACGGTGGCTCAAGATAAAGCATGTACTGGATTAGAACTAGCTCTTAAATGATGCTGCAGGAACATACCGTTAGGCGTTAGGTTAAGTTATTATCCAGGCAGGTTCTAGTAAATAATCAATAGTTTATTTGAAAAGCCAATCACACATCAAACCTGGAGCCCTGTTCCCAGAAAATTATAACCCAGGGGTCTTCAAATCTAGAGTAAATAGGTTTCTTCTAGGCAAGCGTGCTACATCTTAGACTATAGTGGTGCTTAACATCAGGCAGGCTATAGTCAAACGTAAGCCTATTTAATGTATAAAAAACCAATAAAATAAAATTACAACTAAAAATACCCTTCCACATGCAAAATCTATAAAGCATGAATAAAAATGGAGCAAAAAGTTAATTTTTCCAAATGTCCTGAAACATCCCGCTGCTGTGTCCCCACTACGTGATTACCTTAAGGTCGCATTGTTCGTCGGAGAGCCAAATGGATGTCTCGAATGAAATGCGAAGAAGCATCTCAGAGCAGACTCATTAATACGCCATACCGTCATTAATATTACGAACATTTCTTTCTATTACAGCCCCTTTGGCACAATTTATTCAATTTCGCGCTCAAAGGTTGAATTTATTTTTATTCTTGTTTGAGTGCTAGGACGATGGAAAACTTGAATACTAGAAAAAGCTAAAATATATGCAAACTTGTTTTATTGTTTGAATATTTATTTTAGTAACACGATTGGTGCAATCTTTGAAAACTTGATGGTTTTTTCATTATTGAGCTAACTTATTGAGTAGAACTAAAAAAGAGTATTTACATCTAAACTAAATTTAAACAATCTACATGTGGTATGGAACCAAGAACGCTGGCTGCATTCCCACGCTGGATTGCTATAGAAATCCTTTGCGCAAGGAACCAGCCAGCGTTCTTGTCTCTAGTGATGTCAATCAACATTTTATTCATTGAGTAGAATAAATAGAAAGGCGAAGGTGACTCGTGACTTATTTTCTTCGTCAGCACCAATACAACCGTAACTACAGTGTAATTGTTTAGAGCCTACAAATCATGACACTCATCACATCGCTACATTCACGTACGTGCACAACTAAATTATGAGAACACTGACAAATACGACAGTTTGGAAGGAAGTTCTTCGATCAAAAAACCCAATTAGTAAAAACACCGTCTTCAGTATTTTATTACAAACACAACTGGTCGTCCAATAACCTCAGTCAATAACTGTAAACTCAGCCGTCATTCGCTGAAGGAAGCTTTTTTACAAGGAAACCATAAAGCGCTTTAATAGCTTATTACTCGGGCACGAATTAGGTTGTCCAATTTCGGCAAGATAAAACTGTAACGGAAGTCATTTAGGAAAGGTATCTTTTTGCCTGAGATGTATACTAGGCTATAGTTGTAACGATTGGAATTAAAAGAGTTGGCCTTGTTAACAAAATACAAAAATTATTAACGTTATTAACGTTGCGAATAGAGCAACGCATCGTCATGCATTTTGATAAAGCTAGATTAGAGAGGGTCAAAATGTAGGTAAGAGCAGTTTGTAAATGATATCTATAGAAAAAAGTAAATAAAAGAAAACATAAAATGAATGAATCTTGCTTAGTGTGCGTAGCAAATTGCTACAACTCGTAGATATGCTACGACTATCTACGAAACGTCTACGATTCCCCAAAATCAGAACACATGCCTATTTTTAGAATAAAATTTCTATGTCTGCGTGTGTGTTGGTTTCTGCTTTACATTTTTTAGGGATAATAAGATATTCACGATTTTGCAGACAGAATAATGTAAATAAAAGCCCGTATCGCCACTGTTCCTTTAATAATAACGATAAATAAAAAAAATCTAACATTAAGCTACAAAGTTGTAGGTAGTCGATAGTCATAGATTGAACATGTCCTAACTAGAAAGAAAAAAACATATCTACCTATGAAAGAAATTGAGTTTCAAAACCTCTTACTAAATCCTTGTTCTTATTAGCCCTCCTAGTAATCTAGTCCTCTCAGGTAAGAGCTATCTACGTTACGGATTTGTTCCCTTTGTGGCGAGACAAAGGCTACTGATGAGAAGTCAGGTACTCTCGCCCACAAAATAGTACAGGTACCTACTTGCCTATCTTACTAGGTGCCGGGGTGAATTACTGCTACACGGAATTTGAAGACGACTCAAGAGTTTGTGTGTTCGTTTGTGTGTATGTTTAAAGTATTCACAACGTAACTAAAATATTTTTATCATGATCATTTTCAGCTTTTGTCAACCCACTGCTGGGTATTGGCTTCCTCCCTAGGTTGCAAAAAAAAAAATCCGTGGCCATGGGCGCCAACCATGTTATACATATCTGCACAAAAAACTCTCCTAACAAATTAATTCTGCGGGGGAGTCACGACCCTCAATCATGAGGAATACGACTCAAGAGAGATCACACTAGTATTATAACGGCGAAAGTTTGTGCATGAGTGTGTATGTTTGTTACTTCTTCACAATCAACCGACAAAAAATTGGTAGAAAAAAAAGGTAGGCCACATATCAGATTAACGCTAGTAACGCCACTGGACGCTGTTAGTAGAATAATAATAATGGTATTATCATTGACATCACACTACGAGCAATATTAGCTCCATCGTAGCTTTTAACAGTTTAAGGATACAAAAAGCTGTGAGTTTGATTTTGGCAGTTGTTTGCAAACAACAAGTCAGCGGCAGCTGCTTGCTTCAGTTAAACCTGTTCAACTCTCAACTTGTACTCATTACCGTATTGGAGGAGCGCCAAACTGGGGGCTGTAAGTGTTGTTGATACTCTAGAAAAGACAGATAAAAGTAAATTTGATTTGAAAATATATGCGGTAAGATAAGAGTTAGATAGAGGAATATTGTCAATTCAAAAGTGATTCGGCAGGCGAGGATCATGATCCTCGGCCTAGAGGAATACGATTTTTTTTATTTTTAGATTTCGTCCTTATATCTAATATTGGTGTGATGTGAATTCCAACTAAAGTTCAGTAAATGATGTCTCACTTTATCTATACTCCAAAAATCCATGAAAAACAAGTTTTTTCAAGTAAGATTTTAAGTAATACGTTAGCACTTCCGTGCCCGCCTTCCCAGCTCCGTCAAGAAACATTTGGCAAAGTTATTGTCTTTACAAAAAGCTGCGAAATTAAAAATTCCGCCATTAGGTACGCCTGCCGAGGTGCCATTTATAAAGGGAAAATACAGGGAGACATGCAGCGATATCTCACCTTCAAGACTACTTATTATGAAAAAAAAAACCTAATCGCATATGACAAATACATCATAAACATCACGCGATATACCTTAACAGTGATGAAGTTTCAGTGATTGGACAGTTTTTAAAACAAATCAGAAGAAGCCAAAAAATTACACTAAGTTATTTCATTACTTCGACTGATTACATAATTTATAGCTTTTGTGACTGTGATTTCCTTGTACAAAAAGTAAATACTGACAAAACAGCTAAAAAATACTAACATAATAAATATTTGTTGAGACAGATTTTACAATACGTTCATAAACAATCACACTTAGACACAAGTAAATTCTGCCACAACACAGTTCCAACTCAGCATATTGTGTAGTACCCAGCGCTTATCTTCCGTTGGATATATTGTAGGTGTGTCTCTGGATTAAATAGTCTACAAAAATATGTAAATGTTGCCAACTTTTGTTCACTGCCTATATTTATGCCACGATCGTTTATCACGATATATTGGGCCTGTTTTTAATAAGTTTTTATGGATCGCTGGATGGATAGGTATTTCACGCGCAAATCCGTAGGAGGTACGATATCCGATAAAGCAGATTAAAACGTAGGGTAACCGATAAATGCCCACGCAGATATTAAAAAGAATTTTGCTAAAAAATTAAATGATTAATCCGTATTTTACAAAATACGCTCCTTGACTGGTTTTAAAATCCATTTCATATTTTTATTTAGGGGTTAAGAAACCTAGTCTAAAGTGTATTTTTAAATTCTGGTACATATTTTCGGAAAAATATCAAATTAAAAATACTATATTTAAATAGTTCGCCAAAACGCTACTTTGTCAATATGGCGCTGCAATCGAATCGGTGACGTCACTAACCTGTATTGAGATCTGTGGCACATATCATCCACATACAATACGCAAACAAATGACGAAAGTGCGATTGAATTTAGTGATTAATGTGCTACAAAATTAGTTACAAATTGTGTGCAGTTCCAAAATGTACAAATACGTCAATAAAAACTCCGAACAATCTATTTCTAAGTGTTCAAAAGAATGTCCAAGTGCACCGATAGTGGCTGCAACTTTCTCGGAGGGATAACAATGACATAGGGAATAGTACAAATATTTTCTTCTATGAAGACTATTTCGATGTACATAAGTAAACGTAATATTGATAGGTACTTTTGAAATGCTTTATTACACTTAGAATGTTAATCTTTTTTATGGATTTGAGGTTATAATATGTACTTATATGTTGTTTGCAAAATGTCTCACTTAAATCACTTCGAACATTTCTATTCATTTCTATTCCGCTGTTTTGCATAATATTATTTAAAAATTGTAGCTACATACAGTCTTATGATTTCAATAAGCATTGCACTAAAGGTTCCAGACTAACTTGTTTGTTTTTTACAGATGGAAAATGACATGTTTAATTACTATCAGTACAAAAAGCGTTTTAGCAAGAAGTTTATCATCATTTCACTTCCTTATGATAGAATTTAAGTTACCATTTAGGTGTTATTACTTTGCTGTTTATAAATTTTTTAGCTCCGCAGCATAATACCTAATCGTAATTATTTTTGAAATATAATCCGACCATGATTGCGTCTACTTGGGGCAGGTTTCCGCTGTCTGTTTTTACAAAATCGTGGTTCATGGTAAAAGTTCTTGATGAAATTTGTAAAATTTCGCTAACAAATCACACAAAATAATGAAATCTTATCAAATATGTTTCGAAATATAATAATACACATGTAGGCAAACAATGTTGACAAGCTAGTGACGTCATTATAAACTCGACCAATCAGGAGCGTTTTGTGTCACGTGACAAGCGTTTAAAAATATGCATTTTAATTTATGGATTTTTTAATATATTAATTATTATTTTCAACTAACGGTAATAAATAACCACTTCTACACTCATATTATATACGGATGTCAGCAATTGACACTTTATTTTTCGCATTGTCAAACAGCCTATTGAAACTTTGTTCTTAAAATAATCCAGTATCATGAAAAGCAAAAATCTTATCTTTTTTTCATATCTGTACCTGACTATTTTAGAAAAGTTTAAGCCTATTAGTTGTATTATTAGTAAACCAATGCAAATTAATCAATTTTATCATAATCTACCCTAGCGTATTATGTTACAATAATGAAAAGAAACCTTATTTACCCCTCCAAAATGTAACTAAGGCGTTCTTGAAACCTTTTTGATGGGTATTAATACCCTTTTGTTGTAAGTCTTAGTAGTGGTAAGTAATCAAGCGTTTTATTTTATTTGAAAGAACTTCCTCTACTTTTGATTAAAATCTATCTTTCTATCTATCTATGTCTAAAACCCTTTTATATCACTGAATACGTATTCTCTTTCACCCTTATGAATGTTTAGGGAACGTTTTTGGAATTATTTTAAACCGAAGTGTTGGTGGACCACATTATCTTGATTTATAATGTAGTGAGTTTTGATAGTAACATTATAATCGGATTTTAATTCCAATAGTTTAAAAAATGATAGTGGCTGAAGCCGTAATAAGTAATATTTGATTAATAGGTCTGAGGCAATAATTAATATATTTTAGTTATTATTCGAACTTGTTACCTAGGCCGGCGTAAAAATAAAATTAATCGACCGTCATAAAATAACATGAGGTGAACAAAGGAGAGCCGCTGTAAAAAAAACTACGGTTCACCCTGGTGGTCTCAGGAGGTGAACGGTAGTAAACAAGCGGATTCAACGAACAGACCTTACGTAAATTTGCAAAGGGTAATTAAAATATTAACATATGTTTTTTATTGGTACGGTTGCTATCATGTTACGGCAGTCGTTAAGCCATGTTAGAGCCCCCTGGGGCGCAGTTAGTAATTGTAATAGGTAATATCTATTAATCATAATTAATCAAGTTCTATACGTAAATAAAACGCCATTTGAACAGTATCAAAAGTATGTGTTTAGTAGTTTATCAAAGATGGCTAAAACTAAAAATAGATATATGCCAGATTGGTTACCTGGAAGAAACCGTTTGTAGCGATAAGATCACCAGTTAGGAAACTGTGTAGGCTTATATATTGCATGTAAATTTCGGTTTTGTTCTGGTGTTTCAGTAAAGCATTTATGTATATATCTATCTCACAGTGTTACCTTATACACATGAAATGCAATAACTTCCAATTAGCCTAATACTATTAATTAGTAGTTCATTGCGGGGTTGCCCGCCCCCGCCGGGCAGTATGCCCTCACACGGTGTAGACAGATTTACTGGCAACATTACTTGTAATTTAGCTAATAGCACCGCTCGGGTGACCGACTTGCGAGTGACACTGGACTGGTTCATTACTAGTACAAAATATTGAGTTTTTTTTTTGTTTTATTGTTTATTTATCAAAAAGTAGTTCAAACTAACCTAACGTGATATTGGATTTAAATGTACACAAATTGAATCCAATGTTAGAAAATATATGAAATTTAATTATTTTAGTACATTGTAATATTTACCTTGCATAACTTTAAATAAAATGACAATTAATAAAACATTAGTTTTCCGCGTTACCGTTACTGTGATTATTAATAATTACCCAGATTTAATATTACAAGCTATATCTGTTCAACCGATTTTAGAAATAATGTAACATATCTTTATTTGGCCGCTGGTAGATTAAGTTTAAATATAATAGCAGATATTTTTGTTCGTTTTAGGCAAAAATTAAATTAATTTATCTAATACAAAATATATATATTTACAGATTAAAGTAAAAAAAACGTACTCGTAATAAAATCTTTCACTATCTCCCAGCCTAACCAAACTCATCGCAAAACTGCATACAGTGGGGGATGTGAACGACCCCACGAGACGTGATTTACTGCTCTAGTAATTAAATAGAGGGGACATTATTAACCCACCTGAGGGGCATTCAATGACCAATCGGATTTGGTGACCAGCCGCACATCTAATTCGGAAATTTAATTATAACAACTATGTGTGGTCGTGCTGAATATGACGATGTAATTCAATTGATTGTGTATGTAATGATGATGTAACTAATATGTTGTGACTGAAGTCACGGACACACGCAAAATAAAAATACCACTTTTTTCTCTGCAAACTGGGTATCGCCTGGTCGCCTGTAGACGGACAGAGACAGAGATAATTTCTCCTCATCTTCCGCCTTCCTCTTTGTCCTCTTCCTCCTTCCTGTGTGAGTTGGTGGCTTGAGTGTCTGCTTTACATTTTGACCCACCCAGTATCGAAACCGGCCGTACACCAATGACTTGTTTTTCAAGTTATGCAAGTATTAGTAATGTGAGGAAACCGACATGCTTAAACACCACATTATCCAAAGACATGTGTCTTCCGTGGAAGGACCTGGGCGCCCACCACGATGTATCTGCCCAAAAGAACTCTCCTAGCGAATTAATTCTGTAGGGAATCACGACCCTCAGTCATGAGGAAGTACGACTCAAATAGAGATTCCTGTGTAACTATGTAATAAATAAATTTACCTGTACTCTAGAAGAAACATACTCTAAGAGGTAACTCTCTCTAATCAATACGGAAACGACACCAGTGACTGCGGCACAAGTTTAATTTCAAAGATAAATTAAAGCCAGTAAAATTTTACGATTACGAGCTTCACTGGGTAAGGAAAACTGAGCCGAGCAAGGAGAGGCGTCGGGGACAATGTTTGGGATCGTTTTTATTGCTGTGATTTTTATTAAATTTCTAGACAAAATTAGACAATATTTCTATACGATACAGAAGCTACATTTAAAACGCATTATGTGCGAATTTTAAAATAACAAACAATTAGAATATCGGTTTTGATTTAATTTAAAACAATACGCACTAAAATATTAACCACAGAATTTAGTTTTTTGAGAAGAGTTTGTGCAGCTGTAGAATGGCCAATTCTGGTGTCGAGAGTTAATCAAGCCGCTCTAAAGGCCTCTGACATGGATCAACGACTGCCGTACTATGACCAACAGCCCGGTCCTACAATTTGGTGTGTTTAACGTGTCCTCGAACCCACAGAAGCGCCCGAAATGGAATGCCACTTGGCAGTAGTTATAGTTTTTACAAATTTCGAAAACATTTTTCAGCATGGGGAGATGTTTATTTTAAAAATTATTAATCGTTAAACTATGACAGCAGTTTTACTTGTAAAGGAAAATGGACCCTAGTATTTTGACAAGTGGCCTCTTATCCTACAAGGTTGTCTAAGCAACAAGTTGGATCGATATACCAGTCGTTAAGTTCCTCCGTTAGAAACGATACTCACTCTAGTTCTAGTTATTTAACCTCTTTCTAAAAACTATCCGTTTACAAGTTAAACACATTAAAAAAACATAACATTATTTGTGTAAATTTTCATGTTTATTTTTATTATTTCCGAAACTTACTTGTTAATCCATTGCTTAGAGATGTAAAACTTATAATTCCATGTTATCATAAAAGTTGCCCTAAAAAAACACTCAATACGGTTGTGCGTAATTCGAATTTAAAATTAAAATAAGGTTAAGTTTCCTAAATTAAAACACGACTTTTAAAGTTAACCAACAAACTTAATCATGGGTTTAAGCAAAATGAAGAACAAGCAAGCAGTTTACTTCGGACACCCATCCCAGTTTTGGATTGTAAGTATTACCTACTGTAAGTTTTGTGATTTGCCAAAAATATAAAAAAAAAACATGACACTTGTTTAAATTCAAATGAATTCGTTTCAAATAACTACCATGCTGTTCAACTAGAAACAAGGCTTGTACATTAGTTAAATAAAGTAAAAATTAAATTAAATATATTCCAGCTGATACTAATCAAGGAATAATTTTCCGATTTAAGTTTAGTATATTATTTGTGAGGTTGTATATATTTAAGATATCAAATATTTATATATATATATATCTGGCTCAACGTATCAGCATTGCCATCCAGCGTGGTAATGCGGCCAGCATGCTGGGCACGCTGCCCTCTGGTAGTGGGCTGGAGCACTTAGATTATCTTAAGGCTTTTCTAAGTGCCCCTTTTTGTAGTAGTTAGAAGTAGTATGTTTAGTTTTCCTTTTAGATAATATAGTTGTTAATTTAGTTGATATTGTTATGCTGTTTTTTAAATTGTTTTTACGCTAAATAAATCATCAGTTTATATAAAATACATTTATTGTCACATGAAATATAGATATGAAAATTTAGAAGCTGATTAATAAAAGATGCAGAAAACTACTTCAGAACGATGTAAAAGCATCTGAAGCCGAAAATTAATACAACTACATTTGCATGTATTTTTACACATTATTCACTCGAATAATATGCATCACTGCTTCAAAATAGGAGTAAAATTAGAGTAGGACTGACCCCCAAACTCCAAATATTTATGTTTAAAGACAAACAAACTTTATAACGTTGATTGTTTATATGTGAAAGGATCACCATGTAAGGTGACGTACCCAGTGTACCCACTGTAAGTTATTGTAATATTTTAAGTATGAATGTAAAACTGTTTGTGAACTTAATAAAAAAAGGAATTCAATGAATCTTTATTTGCAGGAGCGGCAAAGGCTAGAAATGAAGTCTACAGTAAACGTAGAAGGGATGAAAAAGTTGGCAGACGTAGTTGACTACGATGCTGTTCATTTACAAAAGTAAGTTTTATTAAGTATTTTGTTATAGTTAAGTTACTTAGGTAATTACTTAATTTCAATATCAGTTGTACTTCTCTATTCTGTGCTATTACCTATTACTTTAGAAGAATATCTACGTTTATTTACGTGCGAGCTTTCCCGTAGACCGGCTATTTGAAAACAATCGGCGCCAAGTTTAAACTTTTATAACTTCACTAGCTGGTGCGCGCGACTTCGTCCACGTGGAATAGTTATTACCATAAAAACGGTTCTAGTGAGTTAACCTTAAAACATAGACATATACTGTTGCGGACATTTTGTTAGATCATTTCAAGAGAAATAATTCTTTCATAGACATTTTTTTGATATCTTGAACCACAGAACAACGATCGGGCCACATCGCCCCCGCGCGCGCCCCCCCTTAGAAGCGAAATTATCAATAATACGTGGTTCTCGTTTGGACCAGTATACAGGCCAACCTAACCTACGACCGCGCTTGTCAGTCTGTTGTCGAAGTCTGATGTCAAAGTCCGAGCGAGAGAGAGTTTTCGGTCGTTTTACTCGGTTTTACAACATAAAAAACTATTAAATATGTCTTGGTGTCAAGTTAAAAATTGTAAGAACAATAGTTTCAGTGGTACCGGCGTGAAATACCATCGGTAAGTAGTAAAATTTTGTAATTGTAATAATAAAAACTTTTGACATTTTGAATGGCATTAACACATTTGTTGTCTTGACGACGCTACTTCTCGATAGCAAAGTGATGTGTAAATGGAAACTAGCAAATTATCGATAATCGATATAATGTATCTGGATTACGGTTTTTATTTAACACATACTTAATTAACAGATTTCCAAAAAATCCAGTGTTAAAAAATAAATGGATATTGGCGACCGGTGGATACAACTGGTTTCCTCATAAAAATGCCAGAATATGCTCCAGTCATTTTGAAGATGATTTGATAATTTGGTATAGAGATAGTTTCAGTCCCGGGTAAGGACATAGGATAGTTTTTATCCCACGGGATAAAAACGTTTTTACAGCGGATAACACCGCGGGCCATAGCTAGTCAACTATAATTTGTACTTAAATAATATAGTTATACTAAAGACATATATTTCCATCTTCGAAGTAAATGTGTAAATAATCGATAAAAAAATATCGACATGGCACAGCCGATGAAGTTGGAGCGTACTGTGTACATGAACATCTCGTACCGTCGTAGTGTGCGTGCCGAAAGTGTGTTAATTTTAGTAAATGGTGACACCTGTTTTGTATTGAATAAAGAAAGAATTCGCCTCTAGTCACAGGGCGACGACAAGCATGGACTTCAAAGCTCTGTGTCTTGAACCGTTTTCGCAACGGAAGCCCGCAAGGATGAATAATTTTCCCCGTTTTTTTTACATTTTCCATTTTTTCTTCGCTCATATTACTTGCAGCGTAATGTTAATAGCCTAAAGCTTTCCTCGATAAATGGTCTATCCAACACAAAAAGAATTTTTCAATTCGCACCAGTAGTTATATTATTAACACTAATAGAACTAAAAAAGAGTATTTACATCTAAACAAAATTTAAACAATCTACATGTGGTATGGAACCAAGAACGCTGGCTGCATTCCCACGCTGGATTGCTATAGAAATCCTTTGCGCAAGGAACCAGCCAGCGTTCTTGTCTCTAGTGATGTCAATCAACATTTTATTTAATTTTTTTATAAAAGACTTAGTGCTTTTACCCCACGGACCAAAAGTTTCGAAGCCAAGCGGTACGAAAATATAATCAGTCGATAATGATGTATATTTTCGCCGCTTGGCTTCTTCTGCTGCGTCCGCCGCGGCTCCTGCCGCTTGTACTGTTCCACTGAGGCGAGAAGGAGAGATAGTATAGATAATCAATCATAATTAAAATTATCTTTAGTTCTGTTTTCGCACACTGCTAAGTTTAAATATCTCTTCCTTTGTATCACTTAAACTTACATAACTAAGTTTAAGTGATACAAAGGAAGAGATATTTTTACAATACATATTTTATTGTCAATGTAGGAACTTAAACAATTATTTCCTTCAGGTTAATAGAAAATCGAACATCAGAGAAAGTTCAAGAAATGCTAGACGACGATGAAAAAAAACTATGACAAAGAAGGAAACGCTTAAAACTCCTTCTAGAACAAGAACAAGAGCAGTTTGAAGAAGAGCTACAGAGGAAGAAGGAGAGAGAAGAATGCAATTACTGTGAAGAGAAGAAGAAAAAGAAGAGAGAATATTTAGAAAAGATAGAGAATGAGAAGTTGAGAGCGTGTTTGATGGCATTGGAGAGGGAAAAACAGTAAGTACAATAACATACAGACTAGTGGCTAGCAAATAGTCATATACCTACCTATATAGTTACTACATAATATACAATCAATTATACGTGAATTGCGGTCGCTATATATCTTCCTCGCTCATATGGCATTGTGATAGTAAATTCTTCCTGTTCCTCAGAAGTTTTTTTTATTTGCATTCTTTTAGTGTCTTTTTGTCTTTACCTATTTTTTTTTAAGTTTTATGAGCCCTATTTTAATCTTACCATTATATGATTATACTTAAATAAAAAATAAAAGCGAAATTGTGTTAGTTGGACTTAAAAAACAAGTCATTGGTGTAGGGCCGGAATTCAAACCGGGATCGTGAGATTGTAAGGCGGGTGCTTCCCCGACCTAGTCGCCCTCGCTCGAATATAAACAGAGTATACATTTATAACCAGATCGAAAGGAATGATGTGCACGAGAGAGGACGAGAAGCGGCTAAAAGAGATGCAAAAGCAGCAGATGCTGGAGAAGAGGAGCATCCAGCAGCAGGAGCACGAGATTGACATGATGTGGCATCATGTGCTGGCGGAGGATGTTAGGGCTAAGGTGAGTATAGCTGTACTACTATTATATTATTATAGGCAATCGGCCAGTAGGTGCCCTGATCATAATGTAGGACTAGTGGGTGATCGCGGCTTCGCTCGCATTAAGAAGTAAAACTCGCATCCCCTATTTCACTCCTTTAAAAGTGGCATTTCCAAAAATCCTTTCTTAGCGGATGCCTACGTTATAACATCTACCTTCATTCCAAATTTCAGCCCAATCCGTCCAGTGGTTTGGGCTGTGCGTTGATAGATCACTATATCAGTCAGTCAGTCAGTCACCTTTGAGTTTTATATATTTAGATAGATTAAAAAATAAATATCTCAGGATATCCACTACTATAAAATAACACATAGATAGTTATATTTTTATCGGATTAAAAAACCGGACAGCACTGCTTGCTACTTTGTTTTTAAGAGATAAATGCTATATATCCCTACATTTTAAAATAAATATCTATCTTTAACACAATCATCATCTTCTCTCATACAGGAAGAGAAAGAAAGAGCAGACGAGTATAGAAGACAACAAGAGATGCTGGACAGGCGGCGAGCGTATGACGAACAGATAGCAAGCGCCAACAGGAAGAGACAGGAAGCAATCAAAGAAGAGAGGGAGAAAGAGAATAGGAAACTGGAACGAATGAGAAAGAAGATGGAACAAGATCATTATGATGGTGAGAACATACACAAAAATCAGACAACATTGAAATACTTAATGTTTCTTTTTATATTTCACATAACGCCATCTAGCCCCATACAAGCAAACGCTTGTGTCATGGATACTAGATAACGAATATGTATACAAGTACTTAATACTTTGTTTTGTAAACATATACATAGTACATAGAAAACAACCAAACTCACTTGGTCATCAACCAATTATTTACATTCCAGCAATAAAAAGAAAGAAAGAGCAGCAGAATAGGAACAAAATTAATTTCCTCGAAGGACACGAAGACAAAGTAGCCAGACTGCGGAGTGAGAAGGCAAGAGCGAGGGAGATAGACAATGAGACTATAAGGACAGCGCTCGAGGAACTGCAGCTAGAGAGAGAGAGGAATAGGATACAGATGGTGAGTATTATGAAACAAATGCCACTTTATTTCCTTTCACAAGTAGAGAAAGATTAACTAAAACGGTTTTCACTCACGTGTAAATCGCGTAAATGGTTTACGCGTCTCGGATGTCATGACACCCATCTTCAGAACGTTCGTCCTGGGCCGCGGCAACACGCAGACTGCGCGCCGCCGCGCGAGCGGCCCGCCGGGACACGGGCGCGGTGGCCTGTGGTGGTGGGGGTGGAGGCGAGACGATGTTACTACTCCCGGCCGCTTCGTCCTCGGGTCGCTCCACCGTTTTAGTTAATCTTTTGATAAAATGTCTCACGAAAGTTTTAATATTAAAAGTAGAGAAAGGTTAGGCAGACAGTAATTATATTATTATTTTGTTTATTTACCGATTTGAATACAATTCGCCAGATGGTAAACAATGGCAAAAAAAGCGAAGCGAAATCAGTAGGTAGGTAATTTAGTTGAAGTAAGTATTGAGAAAAGAAATCATTCAATGATGGAGGTACCTATCTAAGACAATCAAATACAAAACTGGTAACAGCTAAGCGACCAAAAAAACATGTCATATTTTTATCTTTTCTATGTTGTTTTCCTAACCAAATGAAATATCGAAACCCTCCATATCTGGAAAAAATAAAAGGAATTGGGGAAGACTTTTGCCCAGCTGTGGAACAGTACAGGTCAAATAAAAAAAATGATGTTTTGCAGAGAAACCTTCAAATGGAGAAGCAGTTATTCGTAGAGTACTACACGCGGGAGCGTCGCGAGGCGACAGCCATGGAGGAGGCGGCGGAGAGAGTGGCACGCGAGTGGAAGCAAGCTGACGAGCAGCGGGCTGACGAGAGGGCGAGGGAGAACCATCAGGAACGAAGGGCGAGGAAGGAGGTAAACAAAGCTAACAGTAAAAGTATAACAGATAACTTTAGCTTGATTGGTTGTTTATAAAAGAATCACGTAGGTAGTTAATTTCTCATAACTCATTTATTGGTAAAAATTAACTTTACACGTCAATTATTTATAGTTAGTATACACAATATATTATACAACGAATTGTATTTCATTATTAACTTATTAACTTTACCATGTATTCAAATATATGAAATTTCAACTTTTATTAAAATGAATCCTGAACATTTTACAATGTGGCCAGCTGACAGTAGGTGTAAGTCACATTACTGGGTGTGCGGTTTAATTAAAACATTATGTATGAGAGTCACTTTTTATTTTCACTCATTATGTGCAAGATATTTTTATACAATTACACAACCAGATAACCTCCGATCTCTATCATTGCCATGGCAGCTCTTTTTTTTTCGCTGTGGCCGTGGCGTGGCTGGGGGCGCATGCTCAAGGCGCGCCAAATTCAAAATGGGTATCGCCACATCACCCCCCCAGGCAGAGAATTACCCCATCCGAGATAACATTCTTAATACAAACATATACAAGTAGTCTACAGAGATTGTAGTAGTCTGGTAGATAGTTAATATGTTTAATACAAACAAGCAGCCTTAATCACCATGTCGGTTAATATCCTACTGATAAACATAGGTAAGTATGCATATAATAATATGTAAGTATATTAAGTTATAGGTTAATTGGGTTGCACAATCTCAGTGTCATTGTTATAACCGCCACCACTTGTTAGAGTTATTAGTTATCGTCACCGTTAGCTAATCACTGTACTGAGATGGATGAGTTACACCACACTTTCTTCACATACCTCGGATCCAATTTGGTACCTGACGGCGGCGTGCGCGTGCACGACCGGCCAAGGCGAAGGCTCCTGCTGGTACGAGGGGCGCGTGGGGCGGCTTAGGGACCGCCTGCACTGGTGCGTAGTGTGCGCACTGGTGGCCGCGCCACGTGGTGAGCGAGTCGGGGACCGTGATACCGCGTTGGCGGCCCGGCGATCGCAGCGGTGGTAGGTGTAGATAGGAGTGCGCGTCGTTGATTGCCGCGCCCGGTGGTGTGCGTCGTGTGCGAGTCAAGGGCCGGGACTCCGCGTCGGCGGCCCGGGGACTGCAGCAGCGGTTCGCAGAAATGCGTGTCGCTAAGCGAGGGCATGGGGCCCCGCTCACTGCGGCGTCGTTAGTCACCAAATGTAAGTCACATTACTGGGTGTGCGGTTTAATTAAAACATTATGTATGAGAGTCACTTTTTATTTTCACTCATTATGTGCAAGATATTTTTATACAATTACACAACCAGATAACCTCCGATCTCTATCATTGCCATGGCAGCTCTTTTTTTTTCGCTGTGGCCGTGGCGTGGCTGGGGGCGCATGCTCAAGGCGCGCCAAATTCAAAATGGGTATCGCCACAGTAGGCATGCAGGGAAAATACGAAACATACCTACCAATACTGCATACCTCAATAAAAGTGTATTTGGGATGGCTCCGAGGATATACAACCACATTCCCAAGAGTATTAGATGTAAAGATGACCTTAATGTTTTTAAATGTATGCTAAATGAACTATTATGTAAAAAAGCTTACTACAGTGTTGATTTGTTTTTCAAAGATAAGTTTAAATAAGAATGTATTCTAAATCAAATTATGTAACTTTATATTATTAGTTGTAAAGTCTGTAAGCCTTTCAGGTGGAAACTAGTGACACAATACGCTATAAATGTTGGTCTAGTTAAGCAACATATTTAATACTGTAACACCTTAGCACCTAGTTTCACAGACCAATAAATCATTCATTCATTCATTCATTATGTACTTACTATAACGTTATTAAACGTTCAGATAGGTTTGTGCTCTGGGATGTAAATCCATAAAGAATCCATAAAGATTGCCATCCAGCGTGGTAATGCGGCCAGCATGCTGGGAACGCTGCCCTCTGGTAGTGGTCTGGAGCACTTAGAT
Source organism: Macaria notata (assembly GCA_927399415.1). Classification (NCBI taxonomy): domain Eukaryota; kingdom Metazoa; phylum Arthropoda; class Insecta; order Lepidoptera; family Geometridae; genus Macaria; species Macaria notata. Next base: position 2,078,266 of record OV656742.1, read on the forward strand.
TATCTTTAGGCTTTTCTAAAGATTTTCTAAGGGCCCCTTTTTGTAGTAGTTAGAAGTAGTATGTTTAGTTTTCCTTCAGTTGTTTTTATATTTTATTATTGTAAATAAAAAAAAATATAAAGAATAAATAATATTTACCACGTTGTATGCAACACTTTGTAACTTCAGACAAGAAAACATAAAAATCAGTCAGACTTACTTTTCTTTCCATTTTTTTATAGCAAGCATCGAAAGAATACAAGAAGTACCTGGAACAGCGTAAAGCAGCGATAGAGAGAGACAAATGCGAGCGGCGCGAGCGCATGGAGCGAGTGAAGAGGACAGCGCATAATGAGTTGCAGAGGAGACTAGATAGCTCCAAACAGGAGCTGAGAAGACAGGTGGAGTACAGGAACAACTTGACTGGACAGATACGAGACAGTCAGAAGTACTTGGTAAGATGAGTTTTTGGACTGTTTATATGTAGTGTTTTGTTTTTGTTATATAAATTCTGCGGGAGAGATGATCACGACCCTTAGTCATGACGAAATACGACTCAAAGAGAGAGTGTGTGTTCAGCCTTTATTATTTCGTATCCATGTAGGTTTGTAAATATAAATATGGCAGAGTGACCAACTCAGCTTCATGAATCATGTGAAAAGGAAATGTTTTGAAGTTCATTCGGTTTCTTCTAGGCAAACGTGCCATCGTAGACTACAACAATGTTACAAAATTCGCATTTCATTCAAACATTTCCTATATAGACCATTGACTATTAAAGTTACTTTGGGAAGTTTCGCAAAGTTTATCATTTTATTTTAGTAAATATATAATATTAATTTACCTACTAATGATTTTGAAGATTGACTGGCCTGTTAGCTTAGTTGGTAGCTCTTCTAATCTAGGGGTTGCGGGTTCGATTCCCGCGTGACACAAGTATTTATGCATTTAAAAAATATATAATTACTTGTGTTGAGTCTGGTCGTTTGTATGTATAATAAGTATGCATTTACAAAAGAAAAGTATATAAGTATTATATCCGTTACCTAGTACCCACGACACAAGCGTTTGCTTAGTGTGGGGCTAGATGACGCAGTGTGCAATGTCCCGGAATATAAAAAAAATATTATCATTATGTTCTTGTATTTCTAGGAGACGGAGTTAATAAACACAGAGCTAAAAGACAGGCCGTTCACGAAGCAGGCTATATCGTTCCGGGAAGCTCTCGAGAGCACGCTGCAACAGAAGGACGTCGTGAGGGAAAGGTCCGTTTATAATTACATAGAATTACTGTACTTGTATAATGTACTAGTAGACGCCCGCGGCTGCGTTTGCCTCATATCGGAATAAAAAGTAGCCTATATTACTCCCAAGACCTCATACTACCTACATACCAAAAATCATGATGATTCGTTCAGCCATTTTTGCGTGACAGACAAAACTTCGTGGTGGGTTTTAATCGGTAGTGGAGATTAGCCCGGAGCCCGACTTGCTCCGCTGCGCTCGGGGGGGAGAACGGGGATCCGTATTTGCATTTCCTCTACGTAAAAAAGGGTATGTTTCAACTTGGGAAACAGTGCAAGTTTTGTCAAAATTGGTTCAGCAGTTATCGAGATATAAGTTAAATATAAGTCTCAAGTGGTGAACATAGGTATTATTTTAACAAATTACACATAGTAATTTGACAAAATAATAACTAATGCTAACTAACTTATTACCTTTTTATTGGTTTTCAGTACAAATCCAGTCCACCCGTTTCGGAGAAAAATCTTGATAGAAGAATCCAGAACACAATTACCTCAAATATAACCGTTGTAACATTCCATGAACAGTTTTTCATTACATAATGTATATGACAACAAATTAAAATTGTTTATTTTTGTAACATTTTTGGACCTCCATTTATGTAGGCATATTATACAGGTTTATAAAAGAACTAATACTGAATCTTTTAAGTGTCACTTTAGAACATCAAAATCTACAAGTTTTTATACTATTTTTTTGGTTATAATTCTTCTAAGAAATGTATAGTTCGTCGTCCTATTACAAAATATACGGAGATACTATTTTTTTCCAATTCACATAATGTAGAACGCATAATCTTAGATAGGTATAATAAGTAGCTATTAAGTAAGTCTAATTTAACAAAAGTTAGAAAAAAGTCTTCTAAGATTATGCGTTAGTAACACTTCTCTCTTAAGTCTTAATTGTTAGTGAGGTTTGCATCAAGAGGGCTTTAAGTGCTCGTAATTTCTTCTATTTATTAAGTATTATATTATGTATGTTTTAGCTCAGTGCCTGTTTTGCAGACTATTAATAAATAAATAAATAAATAAGTCGTATTTCCTCATGACTGAGGGTCGCGACCCCTTTTTTATTTTTTAAATTATGATTGTGGTTTAATACTAGTACACTATACAATACAGGTACTAATGAGGTGACAAAAACAAATATTATTAAACAAAGTTTTAAATTTATTACTTCCAAAATCAACCTTAAAAAATAATAGAAAACTTTTGAGATCAAAATAATTTCAAAAAGACAAAACTAGTAACCAGTATTAAATACACTTGTATAAAGATTAAGCAATATATGTACTTTGCATAAACTAAACTATGTGAGATTTTTAGGTATATATGAAGATACAAATCTTATTATAATACAAATATGGCACATGTACCTAAGAAAAATAACATAAGGGTTTGTGAATATCTGGACATAATATATGCAATGTATGTATTCATACTGGGTTTATAGGTATATCTGAACAACATTGAAGGGTTCAAACATTTCAAGTGATTTTTGTAGGTATTATAAAAACAGATTTTTTTTAATTTATTGAATAGTTTATGATATACTCGTGTTGTGTTGTGTTGTTGTAGTTTATTTATCTATTGTAGAAGTAGTATGTTTAGTTTTTCTTCCCTTGTTATTATATTTCATTAAATAAAGTTTTTGTTTAGAAAAAAATTAAACATAAACAATTCAGGTAAGATTAGGACCTGATATTTAAGATTGTTACAGATTTAAGTAACAAAAATATTTTTATTATTTTTAGAAAATGATAAATATGAGAACAAAAATCTAAAAGTTATTTTGGCACTGTTTATTTTCAGCCTTTTTTATAAAAAATTGTGAAACGGCTGCTATATAAAACAACGGCCTGTTATCTTTTTTCTAGCAAAGTAAAAATACTGATTATTGGTATAGTAAAGACGGTCAAAGCTAAGCAAACCCATAATGTGATTTTGATCGTAACTTAATTAATGATTAGCAAACAAAACTATTTCAACTTCTTACAAAAATCAACATGATTGTTATCTAAGCAAAAAACGAATCAACTTTGATAAAAAAAAACTTAAACAATATTCTTGAAAACGATTGATTAAGAAACACGATTTGAAAAGCAAAGAAATATGACATAAACTTTCTTAATATCTACTTATACACAGTAAGGCACAAAGTTATAGAAAACCATCATGGTTTACATAATATCTCAAACAGCTACTTTGACTATAAATATTATGACCTGCTTTATGCCTGTTGAACAAAGAAGCTGATTTTAACAAGCATAATATCTTAAAACTAATTTTTAATTAGCTGCATTAACTTAGTACTACTTACGTACTACGAATTTAAACTAATACCTACTAGGTATTAGTTTAAATTCTCACTTTACGGCAAGATAAATAGTGGGTACTCTAAAATGTTGGATCGTATCACGGTAAGGAAATATTCAAAAACAATGAAACAAGGCAAGTATTCTCTTCTCTCCTGAAAATATTTTTAGCGAAAATAAAATGCCAAACCAAGAAAAACAAAATGTTGTATGGTCTTCTCTGGTAGGCGGTTCATATTTCATACGATAAGTGAGTTAATTCACTAATACCCACATTTCGCTATAACAGAAAAACTTGAGATCCACAATTCTAGTATAAATTAGTGGTAATCACTGAAAAAATCACAAAAACTTCCAACTATCAAAACAAAAGTTACAAAAAAAAATACTACTTGAACAAATTTTACACTTTAAGTGAGCAAATGTAATATTAAGGCGGTGTTGCTTATACACTAAAGTAATAATAATAGAAGTTTTGATGATAGATTTACTCCTGCACAGGAATAACAGGTTAACTGGTTTTAAAATAAGCTCTTAAAAACAGATTTAGTACACCTACGTCAACAATATTTACTTAAATTTGACAAATTATAAAATTAAACAAAATAGAAAACTTACTTATACGATAAATGCGGTAGCCTGCTTTAAATATTTTTTTCATAAATTATTTAGGTTTCAATCCACGCTTCAAAACGAAGGCAACTTTAATTCTCCTTTGAAATCAATTTTTACGCGCTGCCTTTACTGAATTTGAAATTTTCAGCCAATTATAACATGTAGAAAGTGATTTTATGGGAGATTTAAAGTGATTGTCAGAGACAAGAAGGTAATCATCTATGAAAGATATGTGAAATTCCACGAATTTTCCAAAAACACAACATCGTCAATACCGATATACTAAATCTGCCTCTAAAATATCCACTATTAACAACATCGTAAACACTATAAACTAGTGCAAATTCACTGTAAAATCTGCACATAGATCTCCACTTCGACATCATCGAGCGCTGGTTGTCCTGCAACCACTTTAGCAGCAGACTTCACAACCCACTCACCGTTGACCAGAACGAGATTGGCACTGTTCGGCAGCAGATCCAACTTGGTCAGGTCAATGTTCAGCCCGTCACAGATCTGACCTAGATGTAGCACGTTCAGATCATCTAGATTTAGAATGTCTTGACCGAAATCGTCATCAACTGTTTCGAGTTGATCAGGCATGAAGTTTTTTGATCTGTTTGATTTGTTTCGATCGAAAGTCTTGTCTGTATTCATATCTGATGTGTGACTCGAACTCTGATGTGTGGTCAAAGATTGCATTGATGATCTCAACTGTCGCCTCATTAAGCTCTGTTCATTATGACCAGTGTTGTACTCTGATTCCGTTTGATCGGGGTTGATCAGCCAGGAGCCGATTTGATAAGGATTGATCCACTCTGATAATATTTGATCATCATTGATCAACTTTGATGTGAGTTGATCGGGAGTGATCTTGCTTGTTTCGTTCTCGTATTCAGTTAGCGGTAGGTTGGCGATCTCTCCTTCCCAAGAGTAAGGTTCTCCGGACACTTTGTTGTAGACAGTGAGACGAGCATGGACTGGATGTTCTGGCTCATTGTCTTTTGGAAGCATCTGTAACCAGAAACAAGTTCTGAATTATTGTATCTGAGATTGAAAAGTAGTCAAATTCAGAAGTTCTGTTTTTTTACATTAGATGGCACACGCTTGACTACAACTTGCCTGATGTTAAGCAACGTTATAATCTACGATCTAGCGCGCTTGCCTAGAAGAAACCGGTATGTGTGTATGTTACGCCGAACAATGATGCCTACATTTACCTACATACATACTTTGATCATTCAGAGTGATGATGGTGATTGATAGTGATGATGATGGCACTTAAAGTGTAAAAGGTGAAGATATGTATGGTAAGTGCGTATGAGAGCGGCCGACTCAGGTGTCAGAATTTAGAAACCGCTCTAAGGCCTCTGACATAGCTTACAGCTGCTGTATTGTGAGAAACGGCCAGGACCAATAATTTAACTACCCATATACAATGTGTTTGTCTACCCGTGTCGGAGCCTGAAATGGTAAAATATATGATTAATTTTATCGACAAATCAAGCTCTAAATTTTTTTTTTCCTCCTCATGGTGGAATGGCAGCCATTTTGTTATTTTTGACACCAACCCTTGGGCGCTTGTATTAATTTAGTCATAACTTATTATTTAAAGGGCATATTGATTTAAAAAAAATATCATTTGATAGCTAAATGTATGGGCAATAAAACGAGGTTAAACTTTTGCAATATTTTATTCAATAAAGGAAAGAAAATAAATCAGAACAAAAAAAAATATAACTTTTTTCAGAGAAAAAATCTTAAAAGTAAGCTTTTTACGAAAAAACATGGGAGTAAGTTTTAAATTTGTTTCTTCCATAATGTAGTACAGGATGTAAGCTTTCTAAAAGATCCAAACAGTATTTATGTGACTTACATACTTTAGTAGATATGGTTGGTTGAATAGGACCCTAGTTTACTAGTCATGTTCAAATAAACAAGATAAAATTAAAAGCCACTTCATTTATTTGTGCAAAAATGTTCAATTATTCTCTTAACATACTTATTACAGCCACTGCTCAAAATGACCACCCTGGTGCTGCAAACAGGCAGTTGCCCTAATACCAACATGTTGTGTTGCGCGCCGGATCATATCTTTATCCTCGCGCAACTCATTTCCGACATGCAGTATTTTTTCTAACAACTCTTCCCGAGTATTCGGAACGTCTTTATAAACCCTCTGTTTCATCGTACCCCACAAAAAAAAATCAAGTGGGGTAAGGTCGGGTGAACGCGGTGGCCAAGCGATTGTCCCACCGCGTCCAATCCAGGGCGAATAGCGTTCGTTGAGATGGTTTCTCACGTTTGTTGCAAAGTGCGCTGGTGCTCCGTCCAACTGCAGCATCATACCGATACGATAAGTCAGCGGTAACTCCAGCAAAGCGTCATGAAATGTTGTCTCCAGGAACTCCAAAAATCTTGGTCCGTTCATTGTAGCGGGCAGAACAATTGGCCCAACAAGGACGTTATCGATCATTCCGGCCCAAACATTTATTGAAAATTGATGCTGGAATGAACTGGGCCGAACAGCATGAGGATTATCGTTTAGCCACAAATGTTCATTTCGGTGGTTTATGTATCCAGTCCGAGTGAAAGTGGCCTCGACGGTCCACATAATTTTCTTCAAAAAATTTTGCTCTTGCCGATTTCTTCTCAAAATCCAAGAACAAAAAACTGATCTTCTTGGATAGTCAATTTCTTGCACTCGTCTTAGGTGATAGGGATGTAATCCTTCATTCTTCAGAACTTTCCACACTGTCCATTCGGATAAACCAAGCATGTTTGCTATCCTTCTGACACTTAGTGTAGGATCTTCAGTAATCAGCTGCAGAATTTCTTGTTCCTCGAGCGGTGTTAAAAAACGAAAGCGTTCATTTGCTGTCCTTCTTATCCCATTTTCAGCCAGTTGCATGTGAATTCTTATAAAAGTGCGAGCATTCGGCGTTGGTCGGTTAGGGAATCTTCTGGCATATTCTCTAACGGCACTATTGGCGTTGCCGTTGCAAAATCCATAAACAAAATGTATGTCGGCAACATGTTGGCTAGAATAAGCCATCTCCCACTTCAGTCGGTCAACACAGTCCAAAATAACAATAAAACAAATCAATAACAAAACAAAAGTTCCAATAATAACAACGTCTGTACGGGCAAAGAAATGTAATCACAACGCAGAGCGAGGGATGACTGAACTGACCTGGCTATCTACGCTTCTTATCTGGATTTCTGTCGTACTCCCACCTAGAAACATCCTAATTACCGGCATTTTTTAAGAATGGGTTTCTTAGAAACTTGTTGCCAGAATTCGGCGAATTCGCTAGTCTATTCCATGATAAGCAAACAAAGCACTTGCAAAGAGACAAATTCCAACGGTTATAACTTCTAAATTATGTTAGTTACATCAAAACTGTGTGATTATTTTAGAAAGCTTACATCCTGTACTACATTATGGAAGAAACAAATTTAAAACTTACTCCCATGTTTTTTCGTAAAAAGCTTACTTTTAAGATTTTTTCTCTGAAAAATGTTATTTTTTTTTTCTTCTAATTTTTTTTTCTTACCTTTATTTAATAAAATATTGCAAATGTTTAACCTCGTTTTATTGCCCATACATTCAGCTATCAAATGATATTTTTTTTAAATCAATATGCCCTTTACATAATAAGTTATGACTAAATTAATACAAGCGCCCAAGGGTTGGTGTCAAAAATAACAAAATGGCTGCCATTCCACCATGAGGAGGAAAAAAAATTTTAGAGCTTGATTTGTCGATAAAATTAATCATATATTTTGCCATTTCAGGCTCCGACACGGGTAGACAAACACATTGTATACATATGCGGTAATGATGATGATAATACTAAAAGTGTAAAAGGTATATATGTATGGTAAGTTTGTGCGTATGAGAGCGGCCAACCCTGGTGTCAGAGTTTAAAAACCAAGGCCCTCATATCGCTTAACGACTGCTGTACGGTGACAAACAGCCAAGACCAACAATTTAATGTGTCTTCCGATTCATATGCTTACGTATATCAAACAAATTGATCCCCTGGAAAATCCTGCCTTCTACATCACAGTCAACACTACAGTAGAAGGCAGAGCATCACTAAATTATATCACATTTACCTGTTTACGAATAAAAAATCTTTTATCTTTTTATCTTTTACTAGTGGGTGCTCGCGGCTTCGCTCGTATTCAGAAGTAAAACTTGCATTCTCTATTTCACCCCTTTAAAAGTGGCATTTCCAAAAATCCTTTTTTAGCGGATGCCTACATCATAACATCTACCTTCATTTTAAATTTTAGTCCGATCCGTCCAGTGGTTTGGGCTGGGCGTTGATAAATCACTAAATCAGTCAGTCAATCAGCTTTGAGTTTTACATATTTAGATCTCTCTCTTTGAGTCGTATTTCCTCATGACTGAGGGTCGTGACTCCCCCGCAGAATTAATTCGTTAGGGGAGTTTTCTTGGGCAGATACATCGTGGTGGGCGCCCAGGTCCTTCCACGGAAGACGCATGTCCTCGGATATTGTGGTCCTCGAACATGTCGGTTTCCTCACGATGTTTTCCTTCACCGCTAAGCGAGTGCAAATCTACACATAACTTGAAAATACAAGTCATTGGTGTAGGGCGGATTCGAACCAGGGTGCGTCTGGATGAAAAGCAGACACTGGAACCGCTGAGCCACACTCGCTTATATATATTTAGATATGTGTGGTGATGATGATGATGATGCCCTCACCGTGAGGTCGACGTGCAGGCTCCTGTATGTACGGCACCGCACGCTGGCTACGTATATCTGTCCCGCGTGCTCGGTCAGAAACTTGACGCCGTCTCGTGCCTTGCCCAGCGTCACACTGTGGCACCAGGCGGCCGCGTCCGAGACGAGGATCTCGCTGGGATGGTTCTAAAAATTACACGTGTTTTAGTAAAATGAAAAACAGATCTGATCCATTGGGGGCCTCTGGAAAAGATAAACACGACCGACACTAATTGCACCCAGAGGATGAGGTCTATACCTAGCGGTGGGTCGACAAGGGCTGAAGATGATGAACATGGAAAACAAAATGTCTTACTGGCTGGAGTGGCGTCTCTTTGTGTCGGGGGCCAGGATCATCTTTGGATCGCAGCGCCACATTAACAAGTATACCTTTATTCAGGGTTACTGGATTGTAACCCTATTGATTGAACCCAATTTTAACAAACCGAGGTCTTTTTGCGGTTATATGTATGTACTTATAGTCCGCTTTAATCCAGGATAGGTAAGTGTGTTTGTTACTTCTTAACGCTCAAACGTCTGAACCGATGGGAATTAAATTTGGTATAGAGGTTATTAGACCTTGAACGTTAAATGTGATTGCTGCTGGACCTCACGCGTGACGGAACGTTACCATAAAGTACGCGTGTAGTTAAAGGTTACATCAAGGTGTAGTTAAAGGTTACATAAAGTACGCGTGTAGTTAAAGGTTACATAAAGGTGTAGTTAAAGGTTACATAAAGTACGCGTGTAGTTAAAGGTTAATCCGTGATAGCTGCTCACCATCCTGACGTGGTACTCGACGATGGTGCGCGGGCCGGCCCAGGCGCACAGGAAGCAGCGCGCGCGCACGTCCATGTTGATTCGCTCCATGTAGTCCTGCACGCGAGAATGCACCTTGTTACCACACGCCGCAGGGTTGGATTTAGGTATGTTGAAAAAGATAGTACAAAAAAATGAAAAGGATAGTATTTTACAAAAAATTATGGTACACTTTTGGGGTGCATACTCCCGATCTATCGTCATTATCATGACCATCACTGCCACTGTCCATAAATCCATAATTAAAACACTAAAAACATATTATTCTATACAAATATACAAAAGCGATTGGTGTCACTTTGATTGAATTTCGAATGGAATGGAAGGAAAGGAACGAGATTAGTGGAAAGAGAGAAGTGTACTGCGGAGGATAATCGGGGAATCCCCGACCATCGACACAGAAAACATCGCAAAATCAGAATTCACACACGATCGAAATATTTATAATAACGTAAAACTAAGCATTCGGGGAAAACTTTAAATTATAGTATTTTAGCGTACCTACTATCCTTAGATGTGGATAGTATATAGTACAAAGGGCGAAATTATGGTACAAATACTATAATTATGGTACAAAATCCAACCCTGCCACACGGTAAGACTCACTTTCTGATGTTTATATTTATTGTATGTAAATATAGTTATATTTTAATATTAAAACGTGAGTGAAAACCGTTTAGTAAATATATTGATAAAATGTCTCACGAAAGTTTTTAATATATTGAATATCGTTGTAGTTAAATCATATATTTTTTCAGAATTTTACAACTAATTAAACGTGTTCTATTATCGGTTTAAAGTACTTATACTTACAACAAAAAAAGATATTCTATGTACAGATTTTTGTCCCTTTTAGCTTCACTACTTAGTAGAAATAAAGCGAAGTCTGTATGCTTATATCTTTAAAACTAAACACCGGATTTTGCATTTTTTTTTTTAAATAGATTGATTCTAGAGGAAGTTGTTTATGTATGATAACGCGTGCGAATCCGCGGGCAAAGCTAGTTATTATATGTATAGACTAGTAGGTGCTCGCGGCTTCGCTCGCATAAAGAAGTAAAACTTACATCCCCTATTTCACCCCTCTAAAAGTGGCATTTCCAAAAATCCTTTCTTAGCAGATGCCTACGTCATAACATCTACCTTCATTCCAAATTTCAGCCGAATCCGTCCAGTGGTTTAGGCTGTGCGTTGATAGATCACTATATCAGTCAGTCAGTCAAGCACCTTTGAGTTTTATAAATTCAGATTATTTTATTGTGAGTTATGTGATATTTTATTACAAGTGGTTTACAAAATAATAAATAGTTCATGAACGACGCGTAGAGTTGGTTATACATTTATACTATACCACATTTAATCATTAAAATTTTATACAATAGTAATAATTCTAATAATAAAGCAGCTGCAAATGGACTTTGTCAAAAATGGTACTCGATGTAGCTAATGTTATTCATTATTAACTAATAAGAAACATTGTCGGCAATTATCAAACCTCGCCATAGCAAATAATTTACAATAAAAACAGTCCACACTAAATTAGAAGTATTTATATGTGTGTAAGTACGCACCCCGTCCTGTGAGATGAGGTCGAGTGCGTCCTCCATCTCGGGGCTGAGGCTAGACCACGGCGACACCGGCGAGCGCTGCTCCACTGCATGCGACACATACACACAAGCAAGTCAATAACATACTTTTTATGTAAAACTAAAAGTAAGAATAAGAATTAAATAAATTTATTGTCAAATGAAACATAAAATAGACACACAATAAAAAAACAAGAGTACAAATAAGAAGTTTCATGTCACAACCCGGCCCCAACTCAGCATATGCTGGATGCAAGCATCCAGCGCTGAAAGTGAAAAGTGGCACCTTTCCACATTTTGCTCGACAGTAGACAATAGCTATCGCCTAAGACGGAGCGAGCTTACCTAAGAACAGATTAACTCTCGCTTTGAAGGTCGGGTCTCGGTAGATTGTAAGTTCTCACTGCATAACAGTAAACATAGTATAACGTCTGCCGCACTATCACAAACAGCCGAAACCTACAATTTAGCTTATCAACCGTCTCACGGAAGCGCCCAGAATTTAATGTTATTTTTTGGTCACCCTCATTAGCTCATTACAAATTACGAGATGTGAGTCATCAAAAAAGGCTTTTGGCGTAGATACATAGATATAGACGTACACGAACGCTGAACGAAACATATGTACGAGTATACCTATGTAAATACATACAAACATACCTTCATAGCCCGTGATGTCGGGCTGCTCAGCAGCTCTCATATAGTCCTCGAGGCGAGGCACCTCCTCCGTCACTACCCTTGGATACTCGTTGGGCCTCTCTGCCTCGGGGTGTTCAATAGGTATGTCTACTCTTGAGTACTCCACGATAGGCCTCTCTACCCTCGCATACTGCTCACTAGGCCTCTCGGCTCTTGCGTGTTGCTCGTTAGGCCACGATAACGCTGATAATAAAAAAAATGTTTAAACTTCTAATAAGGGTTTTTGTTTAAAGATCTAGTATGCAATGTTAGTTGTGCTTAACATCAGGCGGGCTGTAGTGTCGAACGAAAACGTATCCAACGTAAAAAAGCGCACAAAAACACAAATGAAAAAAAAAATGAAAATGGAAGAAAGGCTGAAGCTTCCCTCTTAGTATTCTGTTTTTTTTTTACATGAAATAAGATCACTCTAGACTACAACTTGCCTTATGTTAAGCAACGTTAGAATCTAAGATCTAGCGCGCTTGCCTAGAAGAAACCGGTTTACTATCGACTTGAAGACCGACAAAATATGATAGTTCAAGGGGAATAGAGATTCGGGTAAGGAGTTCCACAGTTTGGCTGTTCGCACGATGAAAGTCGAAGCAAAACGCTTGGTGCGAGTTTTGAATTAAAAGTTGCTTGAAAATTCTAACATGCGTGAAAAATTATAGATCGAACATTTGCAGCGTGGAACAGAATACACTTGTGTTGTATAGTTTGTAAAATTTTGATTATTATTACAGCTAGATTAGAATGTTCTAGCACACTTTCAAATGCCACCAGTTGCGTAAAAAAATATGCTTATTATGTTCTTCCAATGCAACACCTTATGTTGCCAAGATATATTTTATTGAGAATGATGTGATTCGATAAATTAATAAATGAACGACAACTTAAAATAAAATTAATGAATCCATTCTTAGTTTAATTCCAACTGAGAAATATGATTATCAGAATTGTATTCCTTGGCTCATATTTCATCATTGAGAGTTAAAAACCTTGCGCAGATAGAGTTAATAGGTATCTTCTAGGTAAGCGTGTTACACCCTAGGCTGCAGCAATGCTTAACATCAGGCAGGTTGTAGTCAAAGGTAAACCTATCCCACGAAAAAAAAATATTCCATTTGAGATGTTATCTTGTGCAGATGCAAAAATTAGATAGAGAGATACCATATAGAGAAAAAAACCATAATAACCATATAAAAGAAACCATATAGTTAGATGTAGAAGAAATAAAACATAACTTACGCATGTGTTCTGCGTAGACCGCAGCAGAGTGCGCCACACTGCAAGCAAGCGTTACAGGCAAACCAAGCAGTGGAGCGCGGTTAGTGCAGGGGCAGTGCAGGGAATAATAACATATATGTACAAGTGCAGATACAGAAAGAATCAAGGGCAAAAACAAGTGCATCAAGGATTAAAAGATGAAAAAAAACATTAAAAATAGTACATAAAACTCAAGAAAATAACATTCCAGCCCAAACACCAGGCCAAAAAAAGTATACAATGGTATATTTAGAACCTTTCTGTAAGCTACCCTAGGCAAGTATATGAATAACATTAGAGAAGAATATTCTTAGAAAATAGACACATATTATTTGTTTCCTGTTTTAGCATCACATTAGCACTTGAAGATTGAACTTTAGTTATTATGACATGTTGTTAAGGCATGAAACATGTAATGAAAACACAAATTCGTTCACTCCTCACTAACACATACACCTTTTTCTGTCTTTTGAGTGTGTAATGTGTATGTGTGTAAAAATGTGAACTGCAAATTGTTGTGTGAACGAAATGTCCTTTTTGTTTACATTATAAGAGAGAATGAGATTAGTGTGTATGAGAATGTGTAAATGATAAGTGATAATGTTTTTGTGTGTGAGTGAGTGATAGAGAGAGAGAGAGAGAGAGCAAAGTGTGTATGTGTGTGGTGCGTGCAAGAGAAACAGAGGGGTAAGGGTAAGTACTTATATGTGTAGAGAGAGAGATAGGGAGGTGTAGTCGTAACCTTATCGTGTCTGTATGTATGTACATGTACTTTACTTTGTGTGTGTGTTTGTGGTAGTGTATGTTTGTGCGTGTGTGTGTATGTGTATGTGCGTGTATAAATGTATGTTTATTTGTGTGTGTGTGTGTGTGTGTTTATGTGTGTGAGTGTGTGTGTGTGTGTGTATATGTTTGTGTGTGTGTACTCACGCGGAGACAATAAGCGGCGTGCAGTACACAGTGTTGGTGTGTGTGGTGGTGCCCAGCTCGCTCAGTGGCGCCGCCAGCGGGAGGCGGTAGTTGTACACGCTCTCTAGCGGGGACGCGGGCTCGACTGGGGATACAGGAGTAAGTAATCCTTTAGTCACATGCCTGTTAAGTATAAGGCAAAATTTTACTGGATTTTGTCAATCAATAACAACAACAGCTTAGCATAAGTTTGCTGATGTGTGGCAAATATTCTGTTCTGAGCCGCAGCTTTTGAACGTTGGGTAGTAAGCGACAGGTCCTCATAATTCCTGACACGGATATAGTATAGGCCGCGTACCTGTGTTGCCAGTGTCGACGTAGAGCGGGCGCGTGAGGTCGCGGTGTGCGTGCGGCGGGAGCTGGAACACAGACGTGATGCGCGGGAGAGGCGCCGCCTCGCGGTCAAGGCAGCCGGACAGTCTGCAACCGAGATTATAATGATAATGTTAATTAAATTAAAATAACCAAAACAAAACATTTATTATCACATGAAACATTAAACTAAAACAGCATAATATAGATAAGAAATATGAATAAAATAGAAGTTGTCACAACCCGACTCCAACTATACTCAGAGGTCAGTAGGCAAAACTTCTTGCGATCCCATGCTGCTTCTTTGAGAACTATACTACCAAACAAGTTAAAGCAAAGTTAAGGGATAACCTAAAAGAAAGAAAGAAAAGAAAAGAAAACATTAATAAAAAAAAAATAGATGACGCGTACAACTTCTCAGCTAAAGAGGACAAATATTTGTACAAATCTAATAGTGGAAAAAGAAACATTCAGAAGATGTGGTAACCTCCTTTTTAACCGACCTCCAAAAAGAGGAGGTTATCAAGTCTTCTGAAAGTTTTTTTTTGTGGAAATGTTACGCGATTGCTCCGTTGTTTATCAACCGATTTCAAAATTTCTTTTTTTATTCGATGAGGATAGTTGATGGTCCCATAAAAATTGATTTTCATTCGATTCAGTACTTTTTAAAAAAAGCCAATAAACCAACGAATTGATAAAGTTTATGCAAACCAATTTTACCCATATTTCTTAAACTACCAGTCGGATTTTGATAGTTTTCTGTAATGTGTTGAGGTTTAATGGGAGCATCTTTTTAGCTATGTATTACGATGACAACTCACCAGGGGGCGCTGCTGTATACACTATATCTTCTGAATTATCAGCCCGATTTTGATGCGGTTTTCTCTGATAGGCTTAGATTTGTTTAGCAAATGAATTTATGTTGTAGTATTTTTTATAGGCTTAGATTTGTTCAGTAACGTGGCAATAGAGTTGAAGTCGGTTTTTGCATTTGTTTAAAATAATTATTTAAAGTCAGTTAAAACTAAAAACAAACTACTTCAATAAAACATACCTATTTGCCCTGACTTCTTCTGCCCGTATCTTCTTGTGGTAATATATCTCCGTCACGCCTCCACTTGTGACATTTACACCTTGTGCGACAGAGAACTCACTCTCTGCTACCACATCACTCAATCCAGCCATGTTTGGGTAGTCTCTCTCTATATTTGTATTTCTCCAATTTTGAGCATCATTGATTGAAATTTCCTTTCTGGTTTCAATGTAACATTCCCTGTTTTCTTCAGATTCGTTTTGGGGCAAATTCCGTTGATTTCTATTAATCTTTGCAGTATCCAGTTTTTTAGTATTTCCTTGATTCCTCTTAAAATTGACAGGATTTGTTTCATCAGTGTTGGAGTAGGCATCTCTGGTGGAAATTTTAGTGCAATTGGTCTGAGTTCTGTTTATGTGAGTTCTGCAGTTATTTTCATTGTCCTTGGAATATGAAACATTATTGTTCTGATTTTTTCTGGTGTGTACATTATGGTTAGTAGGGTTGTTTAGATTCCCTGCACCATACGGCATGGAAGTTTCTGCAACATAAGAACCATGAGAGTTCTGTCTTGTTTGTTTCACATCCGAGGTACATATTTGTTGACCGTTTTTATTTTTCACAGTCAATGCAGATTTATTATTACTCATTAAGTTTTGCAGATTTCTTTGTATAGTTAGTCTCATTTCAGCACTATATGTGTGTTCATATCTTTGACTTTTCATTGAAAAGTTTGTATGGTCTTCATTTTGCAACACATGGACTTTTTCAACATTCACTTTTGTTTTTTCGGTCTTTTCTAAGTTATCTTTCTTTTCCATCAGTCTATTCTGCAAGAGTCTCGTATAATAACACTTGGGTCCAGACTTCCTCTTCGCATCACTGACATTTCTTCTGGCACTTCCTGGAATATTTTTCGCTTGTTCCAGTCTGAGGTATATTCTATCGCTGCTGCTATCTTCTGCAGTTTCCGTTGACGAGGATCTGAAGTTCCGATCTACTTTATAGTTCACTATATCTTGTATGGTAGTTTTTGCTGGCATCTGAATGGTATCTTTCCTGGAGACTACAATTGGTTTGACGTTCCTTTGTGTTGTTTTGGGTCTCTCTTGTTCTATGAAGGGGTTCAGTTTGCAGATGCGACCCTCGTGAGTCCGGTAAGTAAAGTATTGTGACTTGCCCCGGACTTCTTCTTCAAGTTTCAAAGGGTAGATGCCACTCACTTGACGTTGGGATCTTGGTCCAGCTTTCTGAAAGAAGTGAGAAATAGTTTTTCAGCTTTAGCTTTGGCATATCACTGTGTGTTACGGCGGCCTTGTTTGAGAGCCAGTTCAATTCCAGTACATGTATGCTCTACCTTATGCCATAGTGTCGTCTCTTTAGGTGCCCTAGTGTTGAAATGCCTAACTGTATAGAGTGAAAAATATGTCTCAATTTCTATTCAATTTATAAAGCAGCATTCAAGTTGCTGTAATAACTAAATAAATATTTAGGGACAAAACACATATCACCCCTCTCTCACTCTAGTCCTATACTAAGAAAATGCTTGTGTAATTGGTACTAGAAAACCGTTAAGTATAATATTTAAATACCTACTTTTTTGTAAATACAATATTATGCATAGAAAAAAACATATTTACTCATAAATAATTAAATATTGAAAATCGACAATTATTTGTCTTCTGTCTGTGACTTCTGGCACTGAAGGCAGGCATACAATCAATTAGTTAACAGGCCAGTCAGTTTCTGTTATGAGTGAATTTACTTGACTTGTTTGATTTTTTCAAAAGCAACCAATCAAATGTTAGAAATTAAATCCATACCACATTTCCAACAGGCACCAGTTGCTTATTCTGAGAATCATCCACAGCTTGTTGGTTGGAGCTCACAGCGGTGGGAAGTGGTTGGGGCAACTCTACTTCATGACAGTCTAAACACTGATGCTCTCTTTGCTCTCTTTTTTGTACAGGCTGAAAGAGTATGTGTTTATAATTAGCTTATCTATGTACCTATACATAAGAGAAAGTGGTCTTAGTTACACCATTTATAACTCAAGAACGGCTGAACAGATTTAACTGAAAATTAGTGGGGAGGTAGCTTAGAACCAGGAGACGGACATATGATACTTTTTAACTCGTCTTTTTTTAAATTAAATTGAAGAAAATCCAAAATCTCCTTACTTATATTTATTTCCTCTAAGGCCAAACAGAGTTTGCTCTGAGTCAGCTAGTTTGGAATAAAAAGAATATTTTGGGATATAAAGAGTCAGAAGAGTTTTATCTTGTGGTTTCTTGTTGCTGAGAACTATACAAACAGTTCTAAGATCCTTTAAAAAACAGAGTTTAACAACTGTTACATTGCAATAGACAGTAATTCTGACCAAATATTTGGAAACAGAAAAGTCAATCTGCAACTCAGAATAATGGAAATTGCAGACAGAAATGGTTACCATTTTGTAATTATGATTTAGAGCAACAGGCTTCATGGATATTATTTAGGACTCCTGAGTAAAAAAAAACAACATTGGACTTTACACTATCCCACTATACAATATATGTAGACCAAAGTTTGTTAGTGTATGCGTACAAAATTGTATGTTTGTTACATCTTCTACTTTTTCTTCTCAAACGGCTGAACCAACTTAAATGCAGTTTAGTATTTAGGTAGATTAGACTATTTTAATATTGATAAGAAGTGCTGTATGAAGTGAAAAATAAATGCCAAAAGTAGTAAATAAAACTAGAAGAGAACTTACTCGAACTGGCCTGTATTTCAGTGCTTCAGTGTTCCACTCAAAGATCCTCTCTTCCACAGTAGTCTTCACAGTATCCAGAGTTGCAACAACACCTGTCGCAGTATTATTTATGTCCGTAAAGGTATAACTCATGTTCCTTTTCACCTTGTTGTTATAACTTCGGAGGACTCTGTCTGTCTTTAGAGCCTGTTTAGTGTGTAACGGGTTGAGAATGCTTGTTTGGCATTGTATTATGGTGTGGCTGACTTCTGAGTATGGTGTGTATGGAGGCTGAGGGGTGGTAGATATTGGTGGAGACGGGTGGCTTGTTGATGATATTTCATTGGCCTGAAATTAAATAGGTAAGGTACTAAAAAAACATACCACAAAACACTATTTGGCCAGTCTAAGTATAAGTATATATAATATAATAAGTTTATGTTTCATAAGATAGCTAAAAATATCATCAAATGAAATAAAACTCTTTCCACTGCAAGCATTTGCCTGCAAGCAGACTCATGGAGTTACTACGTCTGATCCAATCATTCAGATCAAGGAGCCTGTGAGGATGACACAAAACCAACACCAATGGCACTATAAGGCTAAGACTATACCCCGCAGTGGGTCGACAAGGGCTGAAGTTGATGATGATGATGATAAAAGGTTGTGTGATTGCCCTATTCAAAAAATATTGGAAAAACTTGAATAAAGGTCTAGTAGTAAATAATATTTTTTTTAATTATGGTGATAGAAGTCTGTAAGTTTTGTGTACATTTGGTCTTGTTATATGGACAGTTATGTTTGAAATAAAAAGTCATTATTAACCACAGATGCTATCTAGGCTCAATCTAACACCTGGCCAGCATTTATTCAGTTCACCTTAGTAGTGCAGGGTGCAAGTCAAAAATAGGGAGCTCTAAGAACTTATTACTATGTTGCAAATTAATAAATAAATAAAATTTCTTCAATAAAAATCGGAATTTAACAATGTTTTCTGGGTGGGCAGTAATTTGCTAATGTGCTGTAAAGCCTTAGGCAATAGCATCAGGCAAACTATGGTCAAGTATAAATCTGTTTTAGTTAAAAAATAAACTAGCCAATTAAATGAAACTGTAGGTAGTCACTACAGTGTTGCTATACTTCCATAGTCTTTAAATATCAAAAATTAAGTATACCTGTGCCCATCTCTTCTTCTTGGCAGTCTTGCGATGCTTTCTGGCTTGCTTCCGCTGGTTCCTAACCCGGGCCACTACACTCTCAAAGTGCTCAGGGGTAGAGTACTTGCTTGCCTGAATCATCTCTATCAGTAAACCTTTCTGAAATCAAATAAAAGAATCATTGTATTACAACTTTACAGAATTACTTTACATATTATTTCTTCTACATATTAAAGCTCCTCCATCGGAGTGAAAATGATAGCATGATTTTTGTCCTTTATAACTCACGTTAATTTGAACTGAGTTGCATAAAGTAGGTATCGCCAAGAAATCGGTGGTAGGTACATAACTGGGTTTTGAATGAGCTAAACCTTGCATTGTTATATTATGAACATTATGGGTGACGTAGGTAACGTCACCCATAATGTTCATAATATAACAATTGTACAAGGGAAATCATAGATACACTTCTTAGACGCATTCTTGTCTTTTGTTTTGCTTTGAATGTAAGAAAAACAAAAGCTGTTATCGAGGCCGGCCGCAAAGTTGAGTTTATAAGCTGACTTTATTTACCGTGAAAATACATTTAAAATTACATTTACTTACTTTTACATTGGAAGGGAGTTTCCTAGCCTTTGCATATCGCTGTAAATCCCTGTAGGAGCATCTTTCTAATGCACGCATGGTAAGATTTTCTGGCTCCTTCATGTTTCACAAAGAAATCAAAACACACAATGAACACACCCGGCATGAGCAAAAATTGGGACTAAGTGCCGGTTGTTTAGCATTGGGTAGGTAGTTACTTTTATTGAACTACCCTCAATACAAACGAAATTACATCTTTTATGTGCCGTGGTTACGCCAAACCAAACTCCTTGCAAAAAAACTGCAAATTTGTACATTTGTTTTTTTGTAAGTAAAACCGTTTTTGTCTGGTCTGAGTAAATGTCATTGTCAGAAGTGACGTAAATATAAATAAGAAGTGCGAAGACAAAATTAAGAAAATGTTCTGGAAAACTATAAAAATAACTAGGTACCTAAGTTTAAAACATTTAAATTCCCCCGATTATTATATTTTCCATAGATACTTACTTTTATTCTTGTAAAATTAGGGAATTTGTATACATAGTTACACACAAAATTTACATAAATAAACCTGGAAACAAATAATAAATAGGTATAAACTTATAATAAGTAGGTAGTTAGGTACATTATATAGTTACATAAATAATTTTATCTACACTGATGTTGTAACATTCTACTTATGTTTCCAATACTTGACTTATAATTACTACTGTTATAGCACAGACAAGAAAACACTCAATTTAAGCAATTTCACATGATGTTATAATATCCATATCGATATCGTAATAGCTCATTATAACATCGAAAAAGCGTGACCATCCTGATTGCAGGGCCAATCAGGTTGGTCGCGCTGCGCTCTCGTTGGTTAGATTTTAATAGCGGCAAAATCACTGTGACAATACACGTACGCGTGAATGTAATGTTTCGCAATGTGTTTTGTTTTTTTAATATAAATTAAAAGTTAAAAATGGATAGCGACGATGATATTTGTACGCCTCCGGATATTCTAGAATTGGCAACAAAAGTAACTCACAATCTTTTGCCAGAAAAATCTAGAAAATTATATGAAAAATTAACTATTGTCAGCTTTTACTCTTGTTGTTTGATTAATTGCATTAGTGAAGATAAATTAGTAGTGTATGCAACTGCATATAACACGGGTATTAAAACACTCGTTACTATTATTAAACTCGCTGCGCTCGTTTCATAAACTCACACTCGTGTTTTAATACCCTTCATTATATGACAGTTGCATAAACTACTATTATCTACACTAATGTTGTAACATTCTACTTATGTTTCCAATACTTGACTTATAATTACTACTGTTATAGCACAGACAACAAAACACTCAATTTAAGCAATTTCACATGATGCTATAATATCCACATCGATATCGTAATAGCTCATTATAACATCGGTAAAGCGCGACCAACCTGATTGCAGGGTCAATCAGGTTGGTCGCGCTGCACATTCGTTGGTTAGATTTTAATGGCGGCAAAATCACTGTGACAATACACGTACGCGTGAATTTAATGTTTCGCAATGTGTTTTGTTTTTTATATACAAATTAAAAGTTAAAAATGGATAGCGACAATGATATTTGTACGCCTCCGGATATTCTAGAATTGGCAACAAAAGTTACTCACAATCTTTGCCAGAAAAATCTAGAAAATTATATGAAAAATTAACTATTGTCAGCTTTTGCTCTTGTTGTTTGATCAATTGCATTAGTGAAGATAAAGTAGTGTATGCAACTGCATATAACACGGGTATTAAAACACGAGTGTGAGTTTATGAAACGAGCGCAGCAAGTTTTATAATAGTAACAAAACACTTCATTATATGACAGTTGCATAAACTACTTCCTTAGCTTCCTAACTTAGCGCCCCGATTTGTTACCATCATGGAAGTAATATATAGGGAAATATTACTGCTGATCCAATATGAGCAGAGCGAGGCGAAGTATGAAAGGCAGTTGTCTTTTTCTAACCTGGGTGACAATAAATTATATAATTAGGATATACCCATTCATCTTCTTACCAAATCGGGAGCAGTCTCTTTTGCGGTCCTATTTTACCTGCATCTTGCCAGTCATGATGATCCTTAGCTCTATTGACGCGTTAAGTAACAAACACCAACAAACTTACTTACAAATTAAAATGCACTTTAGTTTGTAACTTATAATAGTATCGATTCGGTTGATTGACAGGGAGGCAATGTGATCAAAATCATAAACATTTTGCAGCAATTACAATATTTAATTACAAGTTCACATTTGAATTGCATGTAGGTAGTTGCCTATATCCTATATTTTTTACACTATCGTTTTCCTTGTGTTTCAAATTCTAACTGAAACGAGTGATGGATTAAACTATGTACACCAATATAAAGCAAACTGTATACAATACTAAGAAATCGTATGTGAAACCATGGTATAAGAATATATAATAATATATAATTACTTGTGTTAAGTCTGGTCGTTTCTATGTATAATAAGTATGTATTTACAAAAAAAAAAAAAAAAGTATCTAAGTATTATATCCGTTATCTAGTATCCACGACACAAGCGTTTGCTTAGTGTGGGGCTAGATGGCGCTGTGTGCAATGTCCCGGAATATTTATTTATTTTTATTTATTTATTTAAATGACTTGGCTAATTTTTATCAGCACTACTACTAATAGCTACAAATCAATTACTAAATTTTTCTCACCACGGCAGGAATTGGGATAGCGTCTTTTTTTAACAAACGGAGAGAATTTGGAGTATTAAAAGATTTTGGATCAAAGTGTAGACTGCAAACTTTGGAGAATTTTGTAATAGGTCGTGTAATATTTAAGTTCTTTTGCCAATTTATTTTGATGTTTTCATTTTTAGAAAAACTGAAAAAATATCATATTACACAAATTATTTCAAGCTCGAGAAAATATGGTCACCTTAGTCCCAATAATGTAATCTTACTTAAACTTTAGCATACCTGTAGAAAGATATATTGCAACCACTATAAGATTCATTTCTGCATCCCGGAACACTACAAGTTCTTACCATTTTGTTATTTTTACAATAAAATGCATTTAAATTATATTTACAAATTACATATGAAATTATTTTTTTCCCGCCATCTTTTGTCATATAATGTCATCATAATTTAATGTTGCTTGTGTGAAAAATAATATATGTAATATTAATTTTGTGTTAATTTCACAAATTAATTCAGATTTCTATGTGTCAAGTAAGATATATAATAAATAAAATTATATAATATTATTTATTGCTAAATATTTCAAAACTTAAGTTGACAGTGACATTTATCACACATTATTTTTAAACTGGCAAGCTGTTGAAGCAAGACAACAGCCTTCTCTATATGCCTTTCATTTTTGACCGATTTCACCCCCGATTTACCATTTATAGAAAATGAACTTTAAGTGTAAGAGTATAAGGTTTCTATTCATATAAAATTTATTTCACAAAACCAAAGAGAGAACAATCCAGAGGGAAAGAGAGGGATGATATAAAAAATCCTTGGTTACCATCTTTCTTCAAAAATTGCATTGTACCTTTTTACTTAGCTGGTACATAGGTTCAAAGTCAAAATGAAATGACAATTACCTATCCTTTTTTGTTGTCATTGTACTTAAAAGTGCCATTTTTTTCTGAGCTACACGGCTACACTAAAAACGTGAAAACTTGTTTACTAGAGTGATAAACAGTAAAACGTCGCGATTTTATATACTCGTATTTACTTTATCTTCTTTGTATGTATATACTGGCGAAGCGTTTGATTTACATTTTAATTTTATTTTAGATCATTTTCGTACCTACTGGTTCACCGTTGTGAAGATAGAACACAACAATGGCGTGTAATGTTCCACAACAAGCGCCTGTTGAAAAAGTTCCCAGAGAAGGTCCGGGATATTGCTATGTAAGTTTATCAAGGAGTGTTATTTTTTCATGTGTAAAGCAAGTCAAAAAATATTCTTATTTTTAAATATTGATGTGCGCAAGCTAAAATGCTGCTTATGATGATATAACGAATATGAACAAATAATAGGATCACCACGTATGTTTTTACAGAATTCACGAATACTGAATTCCACGTTCCGTTATGTGAAATTCGTGAAAAAACTTCGTGCCCAAGAAGAAGAACAGCGAAAAGGAGCTGAGAACAACCTCAAAGCTTTGAAAGATCAGCAAAACAGCGATTTCTTCAGAACCTGTGATCGCAGGTAACATACATAAACCTTTGTTTATTTTGTATGAAAAAGTATTTAATCATCATTAGTGAATTTTGATTTCTTATGAGTAGTGAAGTTATTTAAGTCGCATTTCAGGTCCCTGATAAATAATGTAGCCCGACGCGTCAACCTGTGTATGGCCTCGTATCAAGAAGACCTCAACAAGAAGCGACAAAGGTATGTATGACCAAAATATGTAAAATATTAACTACGCCACTAGTAGATAGATGCTATGTAGGTACTCCATTTGTTTGTCCTTTTTCTTACGATTACACTGCCTGCAGTGATGGCGGAAAAGAGAAGTGATCTGAGATTAATAAAAAACAAAAAAAAGAGTTCGTTTAATAAAATCTATTCAACCGATTTGTTTTTTTTTGTCTTTACAGATTGATAAGACTGTACGCGATAGAAGAAGAAGAGAACATCCGCAAGTTCGTGGTGCAGGCTCAGGCAGGCATAGAGCAGGTGTGGCAGGAGAAGCAGGAGAGACTCAAGTACCTACTTGCTAAGAGGAAGAAGGAACACGAAGAAAAATACAAGGATACTCCGCTGTAAGTCATCTTTTGTAACGCCTACATAAAAATACTGAGCAAGCATTAGATCGAGTTCATCTGATAGGTCCAGTTTGTTGGACCACAGAAATTTAAATAAACGTACAGTCAAGAAGGCGTAAGCTGAGCTTTGCATTTGTGTGGGTAAACATAGATAGTGTGGGTGAGACAACCGGCTTACAGCGCGGCGCCATCTCACTCCCCCGCCCACCTGCCATACTTCACCTCTTGTACTGATAGCACCGTTACGTGTTTCATTTTAAATATTTAAACAAAATAAAAGTCCAAAAAATATAAATTCAATACATAGCGAAAAAAACGTATCAATGAATATGGATACAATAATGAGGTTAGCGAAAGAAAAAAAAATGAAACTATCACTATAGAAGAATGGAAATATGTATGTGACCACGCAATAAAAGAAGGAAAAAAAGTTTCATGGATACGACGCCGCTGTTGATAATAATAATGTAACGATACATTATTAACACAAACGACACATAAGACGAGAGTGAAAATTAAAACGATTGTGATAAGGAAAATTATGACGGTGCAATTTCCGCTGTAAAAGAATTGGTAATATATTTTTTATTTGTGAATTTTGTATTAAATAATATAAATAAAATTTGTTTTAGGATTTTATTGTCTGAGTGTACTTTTGGTGATCACTCACACAAATGCAAAGCTCAGCTTAGACCTCGCGGCCTGTACCTGTTTATTTAGATTTCTGTGGTTGGAATAATTTTCAGCTATATTTTATTCCCGGCCTGCCGCCAGAGGGCGCAGTGACGTAAACATTGCTTTCAAGACGTGCTATATAGTAAAATTAAAATCAATTGATTTTCTCAAGTTTCAGGCTCTAAAAGTGATTTTTCAGCTAAATGAAGGAAGAAATCTAGTGCAGAATATATAATCTCAGTGAAAACGTGGCAATTTACTCAAAAATTAAGATAAAACCGCACAGAATTCAAAAGCGTATTTTGGAGTGAAATCATACACGAAACTAACAAAAGTGCTTAAAATCAGAGGCTCAGAGGCAAAAGGAATAAGCATATTGAAAGGTCAGTGTAAAATAACAGTGAATTGAGATTCAATGTTCAAAACTAACCTAAAAATTACAATTCATTCACTGACTGCCACTCTGAGTAAATAATAATATTGTAAACAGCGCCATCTGGTTTAACAGCAGCCAAACACTTCAATATTCTATAACTGCCACAGCTAGTACAGCTACCCATCAACAGAGAGCGCTAAAAAGGCTAAAATGAAGAATATGGAACAACTTCTACAAGCACTCAGAATTGACATTAATAAAGACCAGCAAAATTCACTTTCTGGTCTCGAAGTCAGAATTACAACAAAAATTAATGAACATACGGACCAAAAACTTAGCATAATATGCGAAAAATTAAAAAATATGGCTGTCGACCACAACAGACGAATTTTAATGTTGGAAAAACAAGCCCGACTGAAAAATGTTATTTTTTTCGCTGTAGAGGAAAGTGAAAAATCGTATGAAGATCTAGAAAGCATAATTATAAACATTAATAACAATGATCTGAAAATAAATTGTCAGTTAAATGATTTAGAATTTGCAAGAAGAATGGGCAGAAAAATCGAAGGAAAAACGAGACTAATTATCTTCACATTCACAACTGTTGGCAAAAAATTAGCTGTCCTGAAAAACAAATATTTACTCAAAAACAAAGATATATATTTAAAACAAGATTATCCTCCTCAAGTCTTGGAGAAAAGAAAGCAACTACAAGAACTACTTCAAAAAGAAAGAAAGGAAGGGAAGAAAGCATTTATTAAATACGATCGCTTAGTAGTCCATGAGGCCCCGAGTACAAAAGAAGTAAACCAACGAGATCTACCGCGGGACAACAAAAAACGAGAGCTAGAAATAACTCCTCCTAGTCAAACTGGAAGCCTATACACAACTGAAGGTTTCCCTAAAACAGTCAATTCAATTTCAAAATTTCTTTATTATTATAAGATTCACCTTAAGTAACATTGTCAGTGTACATATTATATCCTAACAGTTACAACAAAATATAAACTGTTTTTTTTAACACTAGTCATACAAAACTTTTATCATAAATTTTAACAAACAATAATCATAGCTTCCTTGACGTATTTTACTATTAAAATCATGTAATCTTTATGTTTGCTTTGATTACAGCTAAACATTTTTAACAAATACAATTTGCGGGTAGAAAAATATTTACTTCAACAACTATGAATGTGACTCGGTCGAGTCATGCTGTGACGTAGGCGTAGGCAGCAGGAGCCGACAGAACGCTGCGTGGTTTTATGCATAAGCGAGCGCGTGCCGCAGCCGCCCGCCGCGATAGCCGCCGCGGTCCGATACCCACTGGTAAACCTGCGGGGCGACTCGCGCGGCGGAACGACCCGCAGATCGCGCGCGCTCATGCAATGGGCACGGCCTAATCTTTGCACTCAAGTCTGTGACTCAGAAAGATATGGTGGGGAAGTTTGTATCGACAATAAGTATCGATAAAATTTAAGTTAGTGACACGGGTTGTGCAAAGTGAGTTTATTAGTTTGTTTTTACTTTGGGGATTAGTATAAAGATAAAACTTTTCGGAAAGTTTATAAATATATACATCAATACGTGGAAGGCCAATTGTTATGTGCAACTTATAAAGGTTAGTACGAAATGGGGTATTATATGCGATTTTAAGCGCTTTGTTCTGTAACACCTGCAGTTTATTTAAGTTGGTTACGCATGTACCGCTCCAGACTGGACAAGCGTAAGTAATGCACGGGCGGACCAGAGTGCAGTAGATCTGCAATTTAGTGTGGCAGCTGAGGTTGGATCTCCTGTTCAGCACGGGGCTCAAGGCATTTAAGGCTTTAATACCTTTTAAGCGCAACATGTTTGTATTTTCTGTCCAGTTGAGCTTGTTGTCTAGAACAGTACCTAAATACTTAACTGATCTACTCCAACTGACACTGTGACCATTAATATTGAGCACGCGCGTAGGCAAGGATCTTTGGCGGGTAAAGAGAATCGCTTCCGTTTTAGACCCGTTAATTTTGAGCTTCCATCTATTAAAATACTCAATTAGCAAGTCAATGGCTAGTTGTAACCGTGATATAACTATGTCAACATCTGGCGATGACGTCATACACGCGGTATCATCGGCGAAACACGCTAGCTTGGTGCGAGTTTGAACTGGAATGTCATTCAAATAGAGGAGAAATAGGTATGGGCCTAATATTGAGCCTTGCGGGACTCCAGCAGGCACTGGAAAAAGGACAGATTTACTGCTTTTAATGTGGACGCGAAAACTTCGTTCAGAGAGATAAGAGTAGGTCATTTTTATTACAGAAGTGGGTAGGCCTAGAGAATAAAGTTTTTAAATGAGGGCCTTATGCCAGACGCTGTCAAAAGCTTTTTCGACGTCTAGAAGGAACATTCCAGTAGAATTTTTCAGGTTAAGGTTGTGGGAGACCGTTTCAGCGACTCTTGCCAACTGTTGGACAGTGGAATGCCCTTGGCGAAATCCAAATTGTTCTTCAATTAAAAGGTGGCTTGATGCCTGGAGTAGCCGTTTATAAAGATTTTTTTCGAATAATTTCCCCAAACAGGGCAATAGACTGATGGGACGGTATGATACTGGATTGGAGAAGTCCTTTCCTGGTTTGTGAATGGCTATAACTTTAGCCACTTTCCATGGTGAGGGGAAGTAGCTAAGAGTTATACATGCATTCAAAAGTTTTGTTAATTGCACTACGCACTTTTGGGGAATATTTATTGTAGTAGTAATCCCTAAAACAGTGCCAAATATCCAAGCGGCTAAAAAAAGTAGGCTTAAGAAAAACAAGAAAAATACCAGCTGTCAAAATACCATAGCTAAATACCTAAGCCAACAGGCTGAGCACTCGGTCCCTGCCACTAGCATTTCGTCCGGGGAGACATCGGGAGAATAGCAAACGGCTCCGCTACTTCAAACCGCTACAAATATCACTGCGCCATCAACAACATAATAAGCAGTACAATACAAGAACAACACAGTATCCCCCCCAGAACGGCCGGTCACCGCGGCGGGGGTTGTTGACCACCACCCTCCAATATCATCTAAAAAACATCAACGTGGTACAAAATCAACTGTCAATCGCATGAAAAAATAGAGCAGGCTCTATAATGTAAAATTGAAAACTGAGACGATGCATAATTTAAGGAAAATATATTTTCATATACGAATATAAGGATATGCAACTTCAACACCATCTCGGAAAGAGAAGAGGTACTAAAAAATTAAATCAACAAAGAAATAAGTATATTCACAGTTATGAAAAAGTTACATACAACAAATACGATACATGTCTCCGAAAAAATCCTTAAATATCCAAATAATTTAAAAAATGCCCGAAATATTACTCTCAAGAATTGCTATAACCACTGAAATTGGACAGCTACAACCAGAAGAAAAATTGGAGGAGGCTTTTCCCGCCACAGGCGGACCTAACACCATGAAAGACAACTCAACTATCCAATAATGGAATGAAAGTAAATCTTAAACAAATTAACTAACACAAATGTAAAAAACTCTGTTTGAAATTCGGATGTTATGGAAATAAAAGCTTTTTTATTTTTATTTATTTATTTATTATATTTTATTCCCATGTTATTAACTTAAACAGGTGGACTGGTGGAAATATGTATATAAATTCGGCGATTCCCTGGGCTGATCATATAATATTACGAAATCTTGATAATCTTGTATCGCAAATAAATAGCTTTTAACGCCTACAAAAGACACTGAGCAACCACTAGTTATCTTTGTCTTACAAGCTCGCGCTGGCCCAGAGCAAGCGTGATCATGAGCTGATATTTTGTTATATCTCTTGTAATCTCACAATTTGTCTTCTGGCATTTTTTTTACCATGGGTTAAGTACTTACTTGGACAGGAATTGAATACGTCCTGCCGCGTATACATCTACATATATCTCCAGCCCTATACTGGTGACATTAGAAAGAAACCATGTGGGGCTATTTTATAATCTATTGAAAGTTTGTCTAAGCAACCACATATCTAGATAAGTTTAGTATAAGATTACTACATATATTTTTGTAAAAAAAAAACCAAAACCCGTGGCCCAAGAGATCTCCCCTAACGATTTTATTCTGCGGGAGCGTCACAATTAGTCAAGGAAATACGAGTCGAATAGAGATATTTAAAAAATACAATTTTTCTTCATCTTCTTATCGAATGAGATTGACCAACACAGGTGTCGAGTTTCGTAATACTTAGTAGTTTAGTTAATCGTTTGCAAAACTTGTTCAGTTCGAAATGCGTGCACGTGCTGCCGTGCATCTACAAGCTGCGCGCGAAGGAGGCGGCCGAGATCCAGCAGTACCAGATCCGGGAGAAGCAGGCGCGGAGGCAGGCGGAACGGGAGCTCGACATGATGTGGCACGAGGTCGCCATGAAGGAGAGCGACGCACTGGTACGATGCAGCTACACTTTGATACTAGATTATCCGTGAATAAGGGATCGTATGTCGCCACTCGCAATCAAACGCCATCTGTATTGAGACTGATTTATTTTATATAGCGGGTAGATAATAAGTAACATTTAGTAAATACTTACAAGTAAGGGGGTAGATAGGACATCTGTCATTCCGATATACAACAGATACTTTCCTGGCCGACGATGGTTATGTATGACTAGACTACTCCCCCCTAAGACTAGAGCCGTATTTTGGTGAGCGTACTGACGCATACTTATGGAATAGAGAGACCGATGTATGTATAATTGACATCACGATGCGCTCCCAGTATGTTGGTTTGGCTCTTTCTAACAAGGCCGACAGGCTCGAATGTTCAATGCTTTGTGTCCCATCTTCTTTTATGGAAAATGTTCTGTAAAATATGGCATATACTTTCAGAAATCGCGCATGGAAGTGGACGCCATCGAGCGTTTCCGGCGCGACCAGGAGTGCAAGCAGTACGCCGACTATCAGCTCGAACAGCTGCGCCTGCGCAGGGAGAAGGAGCGGCAGATGCTCATAGAGGAGCAGAAGAGATTCCGCTCCATATGGGAGTCCGACAACTTGAAGGAGGAGGAAGGTAGGTTTCGTACTTTTCTTTTTGTTTTTTTTTTATGACAATTAGAAGCACATAATGGTCATTGAGAATAACACAATGACTTTTACTATCTGCAGCGGAGCGCAAGAGAACCGAGAAGCGCTTGCAGACAGCGCGCGAAAGAGACGACATGATCCGGCAGCGCAAGGAGACCCTGCAGCGGATGGAGGCCGAGGAAGACCTGCTGCAGCACACCTGGGACTCGCTCGCCGGCCAGGGGCTGCAGGACGAGAGGAACAAGGTGGCGCGCGCCAGGAAGAAGGAGGTGAGGGAATAACCTGCTTAGATATTATGTACCTACATATTTATAGTACAGTCTGGTATAGGTCTAAGGTGAGTTTTGCATGTGTGTATGTGTTTGTACAATCTAGGTACGTATGTAGATACGCGACTCTAAGGTTAAAGTATGGAAGGTGCGTGACGAGCAAGAGTTGCGGACCTTTTTTCACTTCACTTCAATCGCTTCAAGTACCTACCTACCTGCAGT
Source organism: Macaria notata (assembly GCA_927399415.1). Taxonomy (NCBI): domain Eukaryota; kingdom Metazoa; phylum Arthropoda; class Insecta; order Lepidoptera; family Geometridae; genus Macaria; species Macaria notata. Next base: position 2,109,777 of record OV656742.1, read on the forward strand.
ATTAGGTAGCGCAGAAAATTTATTTAATTTATTTTCAATAGATGTTAAACCTACATCACGAGTAGGTACAAGCGTGAGAAAAGGAAACTAAAATTGAGAAACAGTTCTTACTACATTACCAATGCAAGGATACAAGGGCATCGCGCAATTGATTTAGCAATTTCTTACAAATCAAGTACATAAATTAATTATATTGTCCTTAGATTCTTTATTGACCAACTTGTATAATAATGCCTCTTCCAGCGAGAGAACGACGCTTGCAACCGTCAGATGATCTGCCTGAAGCAGGACATGGCCAGGTTGGAGACTGCCAACGATGACCTGGTGAAGGCGGCGAACGAGAGCATACAGAGGAAGGTGGATGAGAGGAGGTGTGCCTACCAGCTGTGGTCGCAAAAAACTAATCGGGTAAGTACTTAGTTTTATTATTCAACTAGTTAACGCCCGCAGCCTCGTTCGCATTACTTTTTTTGGATAAAAGTAGCCCTATGACTCTCCTAAGACCTCATAGGTACTACCACAATACTACCTACATACCAAAAAATCATGAGCCGTTTTTGCGTGATGAGCGTTTAAATAAACAGAGATACAGATAAACAGACAAAAATATAAAAACTGCTAAAACATGTTCTGTTATGAATTTAAAGTAGTAAACCCCAAACATTTTATTTTCCAATAATATTTTACGTTCAGATGTTTTACTTTTGTTTTTTCTTAGGCACTAAGCATTAGGTACACTCTGTTAAACGTTTGCTGTACGTACACAAATGTACCTAAATCAAAGCGAGAGTGAACGTGTTCTTATTGGGCAAGCACGATCCATCTTAGACCATAGCTAATGCTTACCATCTGGCAAACTGTGGTCAAGTCATCAACATCGGGTGCCATATTGAAGTTCGGAGGTCAGTTGGCTAAACTTCTTGCGATCCCCTGCTGCTTCTTTTTGTTGTGGTCAAGTGCAAATCTGTTTTAGTTTTAAAAAGCATTATTTCAGGACGTCCGCGAAGCAATGATGGACCAGATCAAAGAGCGCGCTGACGCCCGAGACAAGCTGAGAGACAAGCTGGCTGAGCAGGACGAATACCACCGCCAGATGTTTAGCCAGCTGGACCAGCTGCACCATCTCAAGCAGCTGGAGGAGGCGCAGGGTAGGAAGAAGCACCAGCAGCAACTCCTCGACCAGATCGAGTATAACAAGACTTTGAAGGTGAGAGTGGTGACGTGGGCCTTAAAGTGTAGATATTTATTTTTATATAATGCAAAACTCATACAATATTACAGTTTAAGAACTTATAAAAAAAATGTTATGTGTGAGTTTGACCCTTTTGCTTGGTACGTTTAGGGCATTGCATTTGTTGTACTCTTAAACTGATTCCCAATAATAATTAATTTAGCAAAGTACAAATGTATTGCGTACTTTTTGTATGGTATACCTACGATAGGTTACATAAATACACATAGGTACAAGGTAGGTTGTATAACTCGGGCAAGTCAACGAAATAAGTAGGTACATACATATGTCGTTACAGCGCCTTCTGTTCTGGCAACCTTCTTTGAAAGGCAGTAATATTCCAGGTTCTATTCGCAGGAAAACTTTGCACTCGACTACAGCGTCGTTTGTACTGTAGGTGTCGGATTCTATATTATGTGGTGTCAGTTCTTCTTTATTCTGTGCCTTGGCTTCAGGCAAGCTGCTGCCTGTCGGTCAAAGTTTATCACATTCAACGACTTGAAAACAAAGCCTCAGGTGGTATCTCCAAGTGTGTGTGGAAGACAATTGACTACGTGTCTTGCGTAGAATTATACCACATATTGATAGGTGCTTACCCATCACGTAGGCACCAACACCTATATTATACTCGTACATAGCAGGGTACATACCAATATCGGCGTGAGAGAGACACGTCGTAGATCGGACGTGTACCGGTTGACAAACAGTTAAATAGTTTCATAAGTATTTCTGTGGTATTACTATGGTTATTGTTTGTTTGTATAATAAGTATTAAGTCTTTACCTATGAAATTGCCGATTTGTATGACGAAATTGAGAAAAATGATATTTCGTTCGAAATTGTTCAGACATTTCCATACAAACATTAACAATGTTTGTATGGAAATGTCTGAACAGATTTAGATGCAATTGATAACTACAGTTGGATGGATAAAAACTATGCACTGCGTATATCTAAAAGGTACATAATTCAACAATTGATACATTAAAAATTGTATTTGGAAAAAATATAGCTGTACTTACGTAAAAGTTACAAACCGATTAAAATGTAAGAAAAAAACGGCAATTTCAAAGGTAAAGACCTATTATTAAGGCAGAGTGTGCGGTCTAATTTTTTCCGGATAATAATATTGACACTTCTTCTTATCGAATGAGAGTGGCCAACTCTGGTGTCGAGTGTTCATCAAGCCGCCCTCCAAGAGAATAGGTATAACGCTACGCTAAGCCGCCCTAAGGGCCTCTGACATGGCTTGACGACTGCCGCAGTATATTGCCACTATTTGACAGGAAAGAAACGTCTAGCTAGGGCAAAATCAAAATGTAAATAACTATTTTACAGGAATATTTGGATGAGTAGTTGTTTATGCATATCAGCGTACAATACGTATTTCATCACAAAAGAAGCATTACGATATCCTTAAGTCAGACATTTTTTCCTTCATCATCATTTTCACAATACGCGCGTGATACCGCATGGCATAGCTTAGTCAAGTTAACAATAAGGTAAACCAATAGAGTCATTGTCTAGCCGCTAGTACGAGTGTTGCGTTTTTCTTAGTTATTATATTACGTATTTCTGTGGTTCAACAATGATACAAATTGTACTTACCAAAGGTTAAACAGTAAACACCATACCTAACTTAGACGTATTTTTTCAAGCTTGGGATTGCTCGTAACCTATTGGATCTATATATTAGCTGCCTAAATTCTAGTTTCTTGTCCACGAGGAAGTATACATATTATTTCTTAAGTATAGTATCCATATTTTATGTAAAAATGTTTTTCTTCGTTTTCATAAGTGGGAAAAGTCGCTGCTCCTTAGTTAGCACTTCATCACCATCATTATTGGCCTATTGTTGCATTGACGAGAGACCTCGTGGCTTCATATCGTTGGGAGGAATTTGGGAGTTAGCACTTAGCTTGTTGTATAATTCATTGATGATGTTGAAAATGTATGGTTTTTCATTCAGGCAAGGGCGTTGCAAGAGGAACAAGACCAGTTGAAGAAAGCTAAACTGGCTGCCGAGGAGTACCAGCACGAGATACAGAGAATGATGAGCAGGTAAGGAACAACCCAGGGTTTTTCAGCAGGGTGAATCACAAATTCGGATCGTTTCCGCTCGGAAAAGAAACGCCAGTCGTAGAACTTCTTGTAACGTCTATGATTGATGGATGACTGTTATTGGTCAATATAAGTCAGTTTTGTCGTCATTGATTGGCGTTTCGTTTCCGATCGGAAACGTTCCGAATTTTTGAAACACCCTGCTGAGTGGATAAAATGCATGGATCTTTACATCCAACTAGAGATGTCACCGAGAAAACTCAAGAAAAAATTCTAAGAAGGCTTTATTCATAGATACGGGATTAAACGGGTTGGTTTCAATTTACTTACCTGGTGATGGGTAGCAGTGAAATCAAATACGATCCGTTTCACTATGGCTTTGAGAGTCACAAGCATTGAAGTAGGTTATTGGCAAAGAACAGATTGATACCAAGATTAAAATAGAACCTTATGCATTTATGCCACTGATTGTTGGTTGTAGGTACATGTAGGTATGTTTCAAGGTTTTATGACTATTTTTCAGGCCATTCTTCAGCGAGGAAGTGCATCCGTTCATGAAGCAAATGACCAAGGGTCTGAAGATGAAGGAGAAATGCCCTTGCTCCAAACCTGACTATTGCTTAGAGTAACAGTTTGGTAAAGTACGGTCACAGAATAGAGAGAATTTCAGTGCAGTGGCGCCTGAACGATTGTACCTGATTGCAATATTGTTATTTACGGCTGTGTACAAAATTTTTCGTATTCGCAATCGGACCTAAGTACCTAAATAAAAAATTATAAAAATAAAAAAATATTCTGGGACATTGCACACAGCGCCATCTAGCCACGTACTACGCACTAACTTGTGCAAATGCTAAAATGTTTGTGTAGTTGTTAGTTACGAGTTTTAAAAGACAGTCTATAGTAGACCTGAGTTTCTCACGAGATCTCTTGAAAATCACTGACCTTTCCTTATCACCAGAATGAAGGTCATTTCCGACTTAATATCAGGATGATGATTTGATTTTATTGTGATATAGATACATAATATACAATTAGTTATGAATATTTTAATTATCTATTATAAAACTTAAATTAAACTTTTATTGGAAAATGAGCGAAAATAATCACGACCGGCAGGATTCGAACCTGCGTATTTCTGCTACCGTCAGAACGCCTTAACCACTAGGCTACGGTCTACTAACTGCCAGGCGCGAAAATCCACACTAATTAAAACAACCATAGTGCAGGTTAGCACTTAATAAATTAACTCATTATTATAAAACTTGTTGGTATTTTATTCTTGAAATTACATACTGTGACCATATTGAACTAGCTTTGTTTTCATCTTCAACTAAAAATGTAGGTACATATGAAACGAGAGCATTTAATTTAAGGATAATTATTTGAAACAAATGTTAGGCTTTTAAATGGTTTTATGTGCCACAGAATTTCCAGGGTTACTTACTGGTAACAAATGCATTAAATAAATTTAATTATTAGTACGGCAACGTAACTTCTTATTTCTATAACATTTGGAAATTATAATCGAAAAAACTCAGTTAAGTACATGACATGTTTGTGTGTGTCTTTAACCTTTTTTATGACCCAGGAAAACCTTTCAAAGGTACCACTCGACCCCGGGGAGGGCGAAAGGTTATGTGCTAGTCTTCGCCAGAAAGGCAGCATACCCTCTAAAAACCTGGGGTGTTCCACCTCTGCATCGCGATCAGGGCCCCGAGAGTGCGATGCATGCGTCCGCAGCCCTGGCGATGCTGGCCCGGCATCAGGCCCCGTCTCGGAGAGTGTGTCTTCAACCTGCCTGATTTTATGCACCGCACCGCAGTAGCCTTGGATGTAGAATACATGATTAGATAAAAAACTATAAAAAACGATGCTTGACGAGACGCAATAATTTTTCACGAATTGCCAAAAATCGTTGAACAAAACTTGTAGATACTTCTTCTTATCGAATGAGAGTAGCCAACCCTGGTGTCGAGAGTTTATAAAGCCTAAGGGCCTTAGACATGGCTTAACGACTGCCATACTATGACAAACAGCCGGCACCAACAATTTCATGTGTCATCCGACCCACGGTAGCGCCCAAAATGGAATGCCACTTTTCGGTCACACATCTAAGGACTGACCGCAACGTGTACTAAAACGGCACATAAAAAAATAATTGCATTATTAAAGTTAGTTAAAGCATTATATAAAGTGCATTATTATCAATTATTATTCAGTAATAAGTATTAGGTACTTAAGACTTGTTTTGGTTTTCAGTGCATTTGCATGTGTTGATTTCCTCGTGTTTGTTTTCCATTAATTTAACCCGGTTTATTAGGAAGCGACTGGTAAATAATGAATCACGGTGATTTCATTCATACTAGTGCGAAATGAGAGTTAATGGTGTCTTTGTTATACATTACTATAGGGAAAACAAAACATTGTGAATGTAAAGTAGGTACCTACTAAGTACCAACAAGAAGGGTAGGTAACCTACTCTAAGCAGGATACTCTAGAACTACCTACCTACTTAAAAAAGTTCCCATTACACATTTTGACAACTTAGAGCTCCGAATCATGTCGAGCTAATTTGTCGACTTATATTTTTAACGTTAGTGCTAGCCGGTGTTAATACTAGGATTCCATGATTTTTTACAAACACTATTCCTACCTAAACATTATCAGAATACCTATGTGCATTGTGCATGGGTGTCTCAATTAGTACCTACCACTTCTAGTAGTAAAAAAAAAAAAAAAAAAAAAGTAACCATATTCTGTGCTGTAACAAAGAATACAGATGTACAAACTATTAGTATTATGATTTTTACTTTATGTAGGCGTTTACTAAAATCAACAATAGCGAATAGCGATGAAATTTAAAATTTTCCACGTCTTTAAACACTGGTGTTTTATCCGAGCGAAGACCCACACAATAAAAAAACATTATTCGGTGAATTCATCGAAATTGTGAAATTATAGTCCAAATTCCATCGCAGGTAGGTAGGTACCTACTTACTTATTAACTTTAATCGAAGGCTGTCGCCAAAGGGGCAATGTCCTGAGCTTTTTGTTTTATTTTGCGAAATTAAACCTGTTTAGTGTATACGGTGTCTGGGTATTTTAGGGCTTGATGTAACGTCTTATTACTTTCGATGCCCAGTAATATTACAGGATTCATTGCCCTTCCAATGAAATCATAATGCAAGGCTTCACGGCATAACATTGACAAAGGTGCTCATCATATAACAGTAACATTATATACTTAATATAAATCAACTAGTTCGACAGTCGAACTATTTGGAATAAAAATTTCCTACTAGTTCGACAATCGAACTACTAGTAGGACTAGCTGGAATAAACCGTAGCAGATACCCATTATTCAAATAGCGAACATTTTAAAGTGTGGTAAATATGTAGTAGTAACTTCTTCAGGAAGCCCTATACCTAAAGTCAAACTACTATACTTACCTATCATACTAAGTTCGTATGTAAACCTTGGCGATGATAACAGGTACCAAAATAACCTTGAACCCACATACTTCGATATAAAACAAAACGTCTTTAAAATGTTCGAGATGTCCCTAAGATATTCCCAGGGTCGATTTTACTCGGAAATACCGAATCTAAGCGACAAACATGGTTGTACATTCAAAATGCGTTTAGATTTTACTTTTAGATTGTTCACGTACGTACATATGAATTCAAAAGTGACTTGGGAAAACTATACAGACACTATTTTTATATGTTAGCCTGAACTGCAACTATAAAATTACCTACCAGAAGTGGTTACTTGAGTACTTACAGTGATTCTGTATTGTCCTATATGTACTTTATAAAAACATGAAATATTCTCAAAGGGTTATGACACAAAGGCTGATATAAGTAGGTAATGCGATTTTTACGTGTGACTGTAACATTGGTTTCTGTAAGCTATTTCAATGTAAAGCTGTTTATTCTAATTCTTATAATTATTTTACATCGTAAATTTCTAAGCACCTTGACCGCCTAGTTGGATGACCAAATATACCGGTAAATCTACTAGTACATATCTTGCCAGACAACTCTGAACAGTCATCATAATATACTTACATACCTATGTATGTTCATACTAAGCATAGGTAAGAGTCACCTCCACACCTAACAGAAGAAATACATTGTTTGTAAGTACATACATACTGACTTCTTAACAAATTGTCGCGATGACTGTACCACTATAAGGTAATATACCTTCCTAGCAGTTGTTTGGCTTAATAACTCTGATCTACATACATTGGTTTTCCTGTAGGAAGCCGCGCGTCACCGAGACGACTCATTCTATGACTTAATTCAACATTTATTTTTTTCCGTCGTCCGAGATCCTTTATAAAGCGACAGGTTTGTTGTCGAGCGTCAGTCATTCACCAACCATCAATCATGAATAACGTGAACGTAGCGCTGTTGGTTGCTCTCGCGCTTTCTGGGGTGTCCTGCAACGACCTCCAAGTGGGGACCGACAATGGACGGATAGTGTTCAACGAGACCATCCAAGCGAGCCCCGCCATATGGAGGCAGGTCCAGAAAATCACCGTCAACGTGACCGACCACGAGGAAATCAGCTATGTGAAAGTGACCGATAACAGAGCAGACAAGGACGGAGACGCGGAAATCGTTGAAGGGGGAGAAGGGCAGAAAAACGTCACCCTGGAACTGAAATCTCCGACCGTCTTCAGAGGATTCGACTTCCACGTGGTGGTGTTTGCAACTCAAGCCAAAGACCACGAGCAGCACCCATCACACCCGGCCGTCATGGACAAGGATGTCGACATCAACTCTTCAGCCAAGCCTGACAACGAGGAAGCTATTGACTCGGTAACTGAAAACACAGAGACAACCGAACAAGACGCCCCTGTAACACCAATCACATCCCACGAAAATTTCCCAACAGCTCCAGCGGTGACTGGAGACCAGCCCAGGATTAACAGGAACGCACAGGACCAGACCCTGACTGACCCTATCGTGCAGTATGTGACCGAGAAAGTTGGTGAAGGACCGATTACCTTCCCTGCTCAGATCCCTAATATTGAGAAGACAGTGACCTCTTTATACGACGAAGCTTCTGAGAAAAGCAACGCGCCAGTACAACCCATCTTTATCGCAACTGAGGCGAAAGTAGAAGATGGAAATACAGTTCAAGCAAGCGATACTTCAACGATCAATATCAACGAAGACTCGTTTTCCACCACCGGAGCAACCGATCTGATGTCAGGTGCTGAGAAAACTCACGAAAAGATGGTCATGCAGAAGTATGACAGCATATCACAGGAACTTGGACAGAAAGTCATTTTCGGAATCAAGAAGCACTAGAAAAACCTAAATTCGGGAATTAGTAAGCACAACGAACTTAAGACTTATTTTTTAGTAGCCGTAGTTTAGCTAAACCAAACATAGAGACTTTTTAAAGTGTGTTATGTCTTGAACATACACGTAAATAGCCTCAAATCACATTGTTAGTTACTTGTGCTTACTAGTGTTAAGTTTTATTTTTCTATGTGATTTCATGTTAAGCTTTTGATGTAAGTTTGATGTAACTTAAAACTAACTTAAGGATAACTTATTTCATATTCAAAATGATATTCCTCATTTTTCTAACAATATTTATTTAGAAACACCCGTTTTTGTGAAACATAATATGTAAATAAAAACAAACAGTATAAAAATGTTGGAATGATCGATGTCTTGTGATAGTATTTATAGTACAATGTGTGTATTAAATACAAACTAATTATATAAAATTGATCTGCTATATTTCATTTAATATCTTTTACTATATTCTATACAGGGTTACGAGTTATTACATACATACATACAAACAATCATAAAATTCGTTTAAAGAAAAAGGATAACAATTCATTCATCCCAAACAATGCTATAATATTATGTAGATTTATAGTGTTGCTAGCAACCCTGTAAGACAACAAAGAAATATTCATACAAAACTTTTAGTAAAAAGGAAGAGTATTTCAAATATCTCTCACTAAATTAAAGTCTTCTAGCAGTAACTTAAAAAACAATTTTAAAATGAATACAATAAGTGATTCACTCCCAGGTTTGTCAGCCATATTAATGTAAATGAAACAATGCATAATATGTCCTGGTTCTTCCTCGGTGGCCTCAGAAAGTAATTACTTATTGTATTGTTTAAATTATGTAGGTACCTAAACATTTTATTATGATTTCTGGACTTATCTTTGGTTTTGCTTCTAATAAGCTAAGGCACTTTTTTTACTAAATATAATCTAGTTACTGAATATGTGAACTTATGTTTTATTAACTTTATCCATAAATGGTTTACAAGCTTTCCTAACATTTACTGTGTAAATTTAAGATGAGGAAGTACTTTTTCTTAACTGTTTTGTACTTTTATGAATTATTTGAAATTAATTCCAAATTATTGATGTATGGTTATTTTAAAGTGGATCATCAAATCTATAAGTTATAAATTGTAGATAATTCACAATTTATTATAATCAACTAACTGTCCCATAATGTCTATCAATATATTATTAATTGCTTTGCAAATATACTTAGAAGAGTCTTAAACACCCCTTCTTTTATAACATACTTATATTATTGGAATTGTATGACAAGATATATTACAAATAAATTCTAATCATATCTGATCAAGGAATGTACTGGGATACCATCTGGAATGTTCTTCCGTCCATTGAGGCCTTCTAGCTCTATTACGAGCAAGCTTCCAATGACATCTGCTTGACATTTCCGGAGCAGGGTCACGGTGGCTGAGATGGACCCTCCAGTGGCAATCAGGTCATCAATGATGAGGCACTTCAGACCTGGCTTGATGATGTTCTTCTGGATTTGTAGTGTGTCCTGGAAAGTAGGTATTCGATTTTTATTAAAATTTATCAACATAAGTACCACTATGTGAACCCTAAGTCACATTAAAAGCTGTAGTCAAATATTACTAAGCTTAATGATGCACAAGCTGTATTATTCCATCCTACATTATAGTTCCTGTCTCACAATAGTATAACAGACACTGTTGTGAAAGAATCCGATCTCATGAAATCTAGATAGTAAATCTAAATAGTCAATGTGGCATTTGACACTCTAGGGTTACTCTATCTATACCTAACAAAAGACTGAAGTACTTCATTTATTCTACAATCCTATACAGACAGTGTCTAATAACAATAAGATTCATTAAACTGATAACCTATCTCAAGTGATCAACTAAAGATAACTTACAGATCCATACTCCAGTTCATATTCAACGGACACCACTTCACCGGGCAGTTTGCCTTTCTTCCTCACAGGGATGCAGGATATCTGCAATTCAGCAGCCAGGGCGAAGGCAAACAGAAAACCACGGGACTCTAAGCCAATAACTGCCTGGACCTCTGGGAACTTACTCCTCACGGTCTGAACTAGCAACTGGTGGAGTAACTGGCAGGTAGCACCATCAGATATGGCCGAGAATATGTCCCTGGAAATAAAAAGAACACATTAAATACAATGAGCTATTATCAGTAGAAAGGTAGTTAGTTACCTATAGTAAGGCAAGGCATTCGATAAAATATTGACTGAATTTAGTTGTTGTAAATTAAACTTACCAGAATAATATCCCTTTCTTAGGAAAGTCAGGAAAACTCTTAATTTTGTTCTTCAGTTCAACGATTTTCTTTTCATAGTCTGGGTCCATCGTTGGTAGTTTACGAACCAAGAGAATATAACCTTAATTTACAAATCTACACTGTCCAGGGTTGTAGGTTATGTTTTGGTAATGAGCGAGGCTCGCTGTGTGTGTACGGAATAGGCAATGAACTTCTCAATCAACAATTATAATAACTACCTACTAAATTTTAGTTAAAATTAATAGGTATATTTACTTTCTTTCACAAACTTTAATTAGATTAGAATCACAGCACTGATGAGCACTGAGCACAGCACAGTACACTACAGTATTAATTTTATTTTTTTCTTTTGGTCTCTGCCTGCCGCAATTTTGCTAACAGTTTCTGACTGACAGCGACAGTGACATTTCGCAGTCTGACTTTGACATTGAGTACATACAAAATCAGAATTAATTGTCAAATTTCAAATTGAATTTGTAAAAAAATCCGTTTTCTGTTTTTATTTCGTGTTTGTTTTCGTATATTTCATTATGCATTGCATTTCAATAGGATAAAATTACATTACATAAACTTCACACTAAAACAGTATGGATACCTAAATGTGCCATTAAGATAGTATTGCTGATTGGCAGACACCACCGGCTTATTTTCCCGCCTTATGAGATCGGAAAGTGAAATCTAGAACAATGTTATCGTCGGACGATTTAGAAACGCTGATTGAATCGAAAAAGCGTGAGATTGAGAGGGAGAAAACGCTGCTTGGTATTACACCTCCTTCCAGTACCAGTAATGTAAGTATGACAAGGTATCTCCATACATTTTTTGCGATATAGCTGGAACCTACCTGCCTGTTGCACTAACAGAGTCGAGTTGTCTAGACGCATGAAACCTATTGATTTTCCCGGTGCTACCGCCAGTCGTGGAGCGCCGGTCTATCGATTCGGCTGTACGCTGCCCGCATTATAAATACCATCAATCATATTGTAAACAACAACTTTGCCTTTAAACAAAAACTCTCCTGATAGGTAAGTAACATAAAGCTTTAGTACCTAGGTATATAAACTCACTTTCATTTAATTATTAGAAATTGCATTGCACAACTTTATACTGGTTGTTGTAAACAAATAATTATTATCTCTTGCACTTTATCTTGATTATTGTTTGCATTGCAGTTTTTTCTTTTTTATTCACTGCCTACAATTATTGATAAGTAACTTTATGTAAGGATTTATATTTACCCAGATTTTATTTAAAAATACTTTGTTTAAATTGTTAGTGATTGAAAACAAGGCTTATTTGATGAAAGAACCATGTAATAAAAATTTCAAATATATATGGGTATAGGCCTCCCTTTGTATGTGCCATCTTCGATCTTCAATCTTGTGCAGACCTCATCCAGGTTGGACCCTTGACTTTAACAATGTTGTCGACCAATATATTATTATTGCATATATTTTTATTATATTCAGACAAATCAGGTAAACTGGGGAAACCCACCCAATAAAATTGAGAACATGAGTAAAATGAACAATATATTTTCTTAACTATAGGATTTTTTTTTACATTAGATTTGCTCACGCTTGACTACAACTTGCCTGATGTTAAGCAACGTTGCAATCTACGATCTAGCGTGCTTATCAAGAAGCTAGCCTATAGTAAAGTATAAGTGTACAGGGATCATACATGAAAAGTATTGATTTGACATTAAGAGTCCAATGCTCACCCCCAACCTCATAACTCATGTATGTGCCTAAGCCTAGGCTTCACTTTAATAGGCTTTTTTAATACTACCTAGGTAGTAAGGAAATTAGAACCTCCTTGCCAAATAAACTAGTAAGAATGTGTTTGATTTTGTGATTACTTTGAGTAGATATATTTTAATACAATGTATCTAAAAGAACTTTAATACAATTTATCTAAAGGACAAAAAGCTTCATTGCAGCTGTATTTTATTTGTTTATGTAATAAATGATGCTAGTGAGTTAGAGAATTAAATAATTACTTGCTCAAAAAGAAAGTAGTAGTGAATGTTCAACCATTTGACCTGCAAGTTGATATTTATAAGCAATTAAAATGAAGGAGAATACTGAAAATAATGTAACAATTAGGCAACAAAAATAGCATGTATCTGCACATTTTTCAGTTAAGTAAATATCATAGCATAAAGCTTTATTCAAACTGGTCAAGTTTGAATAAAGCTTTATGCTATGATATTTACTTAACTGAAAAATGTGCAGATACATGCTATTTTTGTTGCCTAATTGTTACATTATTTTCAGTATTTATATATGCATTCTCAAACAATTACCATTATTAAAATAAAACAATATTATGTTTTCAGGAACACAAAGACAAAGAGAACATCAAACCAAACACATCAAAGAAAGTGGTGTTCTTTGAACAGGCTCCGTCCAAACCGAGGGTGCTGGAGAGTAGTAACCTGTCCAACCAGCAGGATGATGATGCAGAGGAAACAGAGAGAGGGAAAAGAGAGACTGACCTTGAAGAGAAGATACCACCAGATCTAGAGAGATATATCAGGGTAAGATTAGCATTTTATTTTTCTGTATTTATTTAGGCTAACGCTACCTATTTCTAGTAATTCATAAATTTAGTCCCATGTATGAGATATTTGTTGGTAGACAGATTAACATGCAGTTAGTTGCAGAATAGTTATAGTGAATTGCTGCCTAACAATATTTTCCCCAAATTCCAATTATCTCTGTGTTTTTTTTTTACCCAGAATATCATATTATTTTCCTAAGTATGGTGTTAGTATGACTGAAGACGCTGGGATCTATTGTTTTTTTTTCCCGCTGCAATCGGCGGAGCCGTAAACATTGCTGTTGATTGGGTGCAGGCTTGTCAGGTTTGGAGTCCAGTGACCCCCATCCCTTCTGTGGTCAAATCAGCAATCTGGTGCCTCTTAGGCCGCCTTACTGACTCATTTTTTGACAGATATGTTGCAAGTTCGTTTGTGTGGCTCTAATCTCATTTTGTATTTCTTGCTGTGTCTTTGAATTTCCTCCTTCACGGTGGGCATTTCCAGGTACTCTTGTATTTCATAATTTTTTATGAACCATGGTGCGTTGGTTATGTTTCGAAATACATTGTTTTGAAACCTTTGTAGTGTTTCCTCGTTGGAGTGGCTTGCAGTTCCCCAAAGTTCTATGCCATATGTCCATAGGTATAGGCTTTAGTATGGTGGGAAATTGCTATGTATATAAGTACTTGTCTTGGTACCTGATGATGTCTCGTTAACTATTACTATTACCTACAACTTGCATAACACTACATTGCCAATGCCATATCAACTAGCCCATCCTACGCATAGCACATTGATATGAATCGCCGACGATACTTCACTGTCGTACTTATATTATGATTGTTGTGATTTTTACGACAAAATCTGTTTGCAGGGAAGTTTTATAGCTCCCTGCTCAGATTTGATAAAATTACAGAGTGTATGGTGTTACAAAGATGTCATAATAATCGAATAGATCTTGTGTTGGTATTTACTTAATGGTTTTTAAGGAAAGCAGACGTCACAATTTAGTCCTACACTCTATAAAGTACAATAGATAAACACGAAGAACATGAACTTTAAAATAGTTTTTTTGTGTAATTATGTATGTAAATAGAAATATCTTTCTTGAGACACACACAATATAAGTTAAGATTTTGATGCCCTAATAGAGCCGCAAGCACAGAATACATACCGCAACTCAGCCTTTATGCTGATGGCACAGGGCCACCAGCGATGATATTCTTTTAATATACAGTTCCCGTGCCTTCTCTTACCTATGTAAAAATAAATAAATTTAAGTAAATAATTATTTCGGGACCATTGCACACAGCGCCATCTAGCCCCACATTAAGCAAACGCTTGTGTCGTGGGTACTAGATAACGGATATACTACTTATATACCTACTTCAATTCTTCTGACTTGAGTCTCTCATTTAATACGCTCAAATTTTTTTCTAGTCCCAGTCTCATTTAGTACTTGTAATAAAAGCTGATTGTTCTAACCTACCCAGCCGTGAGCTGAAACTACGCGAAACTTGCACTGATTCATGTGTTCTATATTCTGACACATAAGTATCAAAATGCCTTGACGGATTTATGATAGCTATGAAGTGTATAGCCATGAAGGACACCTTGATAAAGCCTAACTTTGTATAATAATGGATGTTATCTAATCTAATCAAAACCTTTGTTGAAACCTAACCTGCCCAATTTGCGTTCTGAGTTCTCGAACTTTTTGGTACGATTGGAAGACAGGCATTAGACCACCTTGTCTTCTGAAGCGACACCGGCACAAGCCACACTGTAGTTGAAGAAGTGTCTCCTTAGTAATCTGTGTATGGAACTTGCTTTTAGATGGCTTTGTAATTTACTTCCTTCATCTTTATGAATAATTAACTGACTAGAATTTTATTTGTGCCTTCCATGATACATTATGTTTTAGGTTTTCTTCGTATGAAAGTAGCCAACTCTGTAGTCGAGTTTTTAAACCGCCCTAAAGGCCTCAATTGCATAACAATTGTCGTACTATGACTAACAGCCGGCAAACTACTTGTACATGCGTGACGTCACAGCCAGCCCCAACGAAAGATCAGCGCTGGTTGCTTCCACAAAACCAGCATTATGCTGAGTTGGGACACATTTTATGTTTCATTACGTAACTGTTGTTGTTTTTGTTGTGTGTTCTGAAAGTCTGACACAGTAAATGTTTTCTTTCTTTCTTTCAAACGTACAATTTAACGTGTCAACTTAGCAGCACAAATCATAATCCTTTCACCACGTCAGCCTCTAGGATAACTTAAAACTCTTGACACTAAAGTTCACCAGTTTTATACGAACTAACTAGACGTTACATTGATCTAACAGCTTCTGTTAACTGCGTTCAAATTGCCGTTTCAAATGTTACTCGGTATTCTTTGGAATATGCACGCGAACCTATCATTTTGCTTAGAACTATCACTTGTATGTTTGGGCATAGTTAAATAAATAAAATAAAAATAGCCTTTATTTCCCTTTGAAGTTATACATGCATAAGAAGTTTGAAGTTATATAGGCATAGTTACAATAGATATAAATACCCTATGGCCTATGGTGTTATGTGTTCCTGGTACAGGAATATCAAAACGCTGTTGAACAGGTTTCACTGAAATCTGAATGATTTTAAAAATAACGTTTTATTGCAACAGCTACTTTTAATCCGGGAATAAAGTAAATATAAATGGTTTACATCTTTTCTTTTCTGAAAAATTTGAATACATAGTACTAATAGTAAAATGTAACAGTGTTTTATTAATAATATGTAAACCTCGTATTCTTGACTTTCTTAAATGACTGGACTCTCGAAGAGGTTTTCTAAATCACCATCAAAAGCTATATCTTTTCTAGGTACTGAAATAGTAGCACTACAGAATCAGAATCGTCAGAATATGTCTAACAAGCACTCATATTGATGTACTATGGACACCTGATATGACGAGAAATGGCAGCATATTCATATTCTGACAGCACAAGTGGCGCCATCAGCCGCTCAGTCTGAAGTGTATGGAAATGAGTGTGGATTTTCGCGCCTGGCAGTTAGTAGACCGTAGCCTAGTGGTTAAGGCGTTCTGACGGTAGCAGAAATACGCAGGTTCGAATCCTGCCGGTCGTGATTATTTTCGCTCATTTTCCAATAAAAGTTTAATTTATATTTTATGTGTACCAAACGAAAGGTAAAAAATAAAATAGCTTTCACTGTATCCAAAATAATGCATCCGTAGTTCGGATGACTATATATTATCGTACGTGCTTAGCAAAGTGACGCGGTCAGTCCTTCTTCTTCTTATCGAATGAGAGTGGCCAACTCTGGTGTCGAGAGTTTAACAAGCCGCCCGAAGGGCCTGTGACATGGCTTAACGACTGCCGTACTATACAAATAGCCGGGATACAATTGAACGTGTCATCCGACCCACGGAAGCGCCCAAAATGGGATGCGCCAGTAGCACAGCTACCGGAGGCAATCGCATGCGATAACCAATGTTAAGCTTAATGGGTGCCCAAAAATTACATTTCAGTATTTAAGTACTATTACGTGTCGCAAAACATTAAAAAAATGTACCGAGCTAGTCAGTAATGGCATAGTAGTCGTTGAACCAAGTCCGAAGAAATAAAGTGTTTCTCTAAAGTGTTTTGAAAACTCTCGACACCAGACTTCGCCACTTTAATACGAACTAACTTTATTGTACTTCATAGAGCTAGCCGCTTTGTTACGTTCTTGTAAAACTAGTAAGGCCGGTTCATAAAATACTTACCTAACGTTCTTTATTGCAAGTGGAGTAAACTGTTTTCATACCTTTGCTGTGGCTTTTCACAAAATGGCACCGAAATCATATGGTTTTGTTGACAAACATAAAGAAAATATTTTGAGGAAGTATAAAAACACGATTGATAGGACTAAAATAACGTTGTGCGTAAGAAAACTAATGAATTATCGCATATGAAGGTCCTGCCAAGTTATTTAACTGTCTGACTCTCTCACTTTTATCCACGAAAATAGGACAGGATTATCATCTCGTAGCAATCTATTTAACGTAACTTTCTCGTAAACCACAACAAAACAAACGGGTATCAGTCAAAAATCTTAATGAAACCGTAATTTATTGAAACGTTAAGAAAAAGCTTGTTCTTCATTAAAATTCAGAGGGGCGCTTTAAGCTCAATTTTCCTTGAATCAAATCAGCATAATCGCACGCAATTCAGGCTAACTATAGGTGATTAGAGCTAATTTCCTTGCTTTGCTTTTTCTGGTAGTTAATGACTGTTTAGTAAACATAGAGGCAAAATGTAGTTACTGGAACATGCGAAACTATTATTGTTTACTGACTTTTATATATAGGTATATGTAGAACGGGTTTGCATTTGGCCATAGTTTGCCTGATAGTAACCAAAGGCTATGCCCTAAAATGGAGCGTGCTTACCCGATAAAAACCGAGTCACTCTCGCTTAGAAGTTCGGTACTGATAGTTGTAAGCTGCATGTAAAAAATACATTTATTGCCGACCTTATATACATACAAAAAAGCTGCCTATTTAAATATTTTCAAATATTTTCACTCTTTGAAAAAAATTTATCAAGAAAATACATAACGGCGATAAAGTACTTAAGCAGCTGATCAATCATCGATATTTTAATACGAGAAAAACTGTTAGTCGAAAGTAGAGCGAATCATGTTATTTTTCTAAGTCGTGCAAATCTATATCTAGAATCTATTTAGCGTTATACACATGTGAGCGTTCGTTTGTTCTTATAAGCAGCAACTACGCACCGGTGATTAACCGTCATAGTTTTACTAAATTCATATTGGTAGTAAAGTAAAAAAAACGCTTCTGACTTCATGCTACCTACTATAATTTAACTAGTATATAGCATCTAATCTTCAAATCTGCCAAATGTGTCATGGACATGAGTCTTCCGTGGAAGGACCTGGGCGCCCACCACTATGTATCTGCCCAAGAGAACTCCCCTGACGAATTAATTCTGCGGGGGAGTCACGACCCCCAGTCATGAGGAAATACGACTCAAGAGTGAGTGTCTTCAAACCTACCAACCACTAAATTTCTTAAAAATTAAAAATGTTCACAAGCGTTAATTTGTTTGTGAGTCAAATAAATATATTGACGGCCAGTGGGTTCGTTAGTATCGTGTTGTATTGTAACGCCTTCCTTATCACACTTGTGTCTCGATCAATAGTTAGATAAAACTATGACGTCATTACTCCATCCTCGATGTGAAATATACCAGCGTGACAGGCAGACGGTGGAATATGCGATCAACCGAGATTTATTCGGAGGTCACCCGCCTAATACCACAGGAATTTTATACACAGTTACTGGTAATTATAAAACGGTAAAGTTTTTTTTTCAGTACAACAATAAAATATACGTTCCTTGGGCATTTTGAAAACTCGGTCACCAGAGTAGGTCACTCTCATTCGAACTTAGTAGGTACATTCTACGTAAAACGTTCGTGGACCCGCGACAAAGTAACTTGTGTTCAATATGTATTTTTTTTTATTTATTTCGGCTTAATATTGGTAATAACATTTATACAATTATCTTACACTAGTATTTTTATATATAAACAAAATGTATTACCTATTAAAGCTAAGCACAGCATGCACAATTTTATTTTTACTACAATACATAAAGATAATGAAAATATATTTACAAACTAATCCTAGTTGGAAACAATAGGTAGAAAACATGGTTGTTTAGGAACTCATCATGTCATGGATTTGAGGTAGTTTACTATTACGGTTTTTCACTCACGTCTAATTTCTCGTATTAGTTAATCGTAACGGTTACATAGTAATAAGGTCTCACTATAGTTTTAATAATAAAGTAACTATTATTGTTCCCGAAATTGAAACATATTCGATATTATACAAAAGTACCAAATTATTTCGATATCACTAAGTTTCCAAATATCAGTGGACAAACATACAAACTCGTACACTCACAAAATATAGCACACGAGTTTCAAAGCTTAAGTAGATCAACTCAAATAAAAAAATAACGTACGTACGTAACGTAACTTATAACCCCCGTTTTAAAGAGATCGGTGAAAAATCATTTCCATTATTTTCCAGTACCACTGTATAGGTATATCTTATGCCTAATACCAAACAATAAATTATGGCCCAAATTACGCCTGTAACGACTGTTGTGAACACAAGTATTCACTACTTGGATGTCATTTATCATTGTTATAGTCTAGAAATATGGGATATCTAGATTTAAAAGCAGGGTAATGTATGTTTGCTTTACATGCGTAGATAAATATACTCCACGTTTTATTTTGTTATTTTTCAGACAAGTTCGTTTTGATTGAGACGGTTACAGTTAGGAATAGTTGTTCAATGTGGAATTAATAGTTATAAGTAATCGATCAGCATTGGTTGAGACGATTTTTTCTTGTTTTTGAGCTAATAACTGCATGTAGGTGCTTCTGTGCATCAGATGACACGTAATATTGTAGGCTCCGCTGCTAGTTTTAAAATCTGGAATATCAGAGTTCCCTTATTCTCATAACTACTATAAACTAGTGGACGCCTGCAGGTTCGCTTGCATTATTTCGGAATAAAATGTAGCCTATGGCACTCCAAGACTTCACACTACCTACATACCAAAAACTATGTATATCCATTCAACCGTTTTTGCGCTAAAAGCTGAAACGTGTTCTGTCACCGATGTATAGTATACCCAAACATTATTTTTTCAAATATGTTCTATGTTCAGACTTTTGGACCCTCATCAGCTTTATTATATGTATAGAATGTAAATAAAATAGACTGGTTCTATTTTTACTTGCAATTTTCTCACTCATTACAGCAAACTATGTACCAGGCCATCAGAATCACGTAGGAGTCCTACAATTGGTCGCCCAACCTTGCGGCGGCAGACGAGTTCCGAACTCCGCGGCAGTGGCGTGTTTTACCATGAAATACGGCCATTTGCTGCGGCCGCGGTTACTATAGAAGAAAGTATTTTCTTCTTTTAGTCCCGTCGCGATTTGCCTACCATTTTCTTCTTGCGGTTGCGGTAACATTAAGAAGATATTCTTTTGTTTTTTATTATTAATCGCGACGTGAATTAACAAAAAAAAATCTTCTTTTGGTGCGGAATCTTTTTTGACTAATATTTCCTTCTTCTAATATCGAGCTGTCGTGATTAGATTGCGATTTTGGTTTTGTGTGAGTTATGTTAATTTTAGTGTCTACAGACATAGGTACCGTTTATTATAGGTACGCACTATAATCCAGCGATCTTCAAAGCGAGGGTGAATCGGTTCTTATCGGGTAAGCACGCTCCATCTTAGGCCATAGCCTTTGCTTGTTATCAAGTAAACTATGGCCAAGTGCAAACCCGTTATAGTTTAAAAAAAAAATACAGAGACTGATATATCACCACTAAAGCATATTTTTCTTATTTTTTTGTGTGCTTTTTCATTCAGCCCTACGAGGCGAACATGATTTTTAGAGATTTTCATGCGACCATTTAATTTAATCCTTTTGAATCTCTCCGTAGTTTCACATAATTATGTTTAGTTTGTTTAGTGGGACAAACATACCCAATTCATACGAAAATAGGTACACGAAATTCGGTACATGTGTTTTTACAAGCCTATGGATTTTTTTTTAATGTTGACAAAATCATTCAATACAGGTCAAATCAAATTGATACCGATATTTTATATTGTTTTCGAAGCCGGTTAAAAAGTTATATTACACACAAGTTAGTTCGATGACCATCGCGAATGAACAGATAATTAGTGAAGTTTTCCAGGGCGGGTCTTCAACACTAATTAAAAAACTTACACGAATGTACCGCGTATATTATTACAAATAGAAAGTATGTTACCCACGAACAATAAGTTTGTAAGTATATACATATTTAACTAGTTGACGCCCGTGGCATCGCTCGTAATAATGCGGAATAATAACCTATGTTACCCAGCACTTTATACTACACCTACATACAAAAAATCATGAATACTGATTCCATGCAGCCATTTTTTGTGATGCGCTACCAAATAAACAGACAAACAGAATATACAGACATAATTTAAAAAAAAAACTGCTAAAATTTGTTCTGTTTTGTTTTTATGGATACCCAAACAATTTTTTTTGGAAAATATTCTATGTACAGATTTTTGACCCCCTTTAGCTTTATTGAGATCACTAGCACCAGCAGTGCCAGCATATTTAAAAATAAGTTAAAGCACTGGCTCGTTTTACAATCTTTTTACACGATTGACGAATTTTTAAATACCAATAAAAGAAGCTACCTGAACATTAATGGTAGAATATGTGTGAAATAAGTGATATTATTATATTTTAAATCACAATAATTATTATTATTAATATAATTATTTTAAATTGACATGTAATTGTAAAAATATTAATAAATTGTTTATCTTGTTATATGTATAGATTACGTGAGTAGAGTGGTTCTAGTAAGTGTAATGTAATTAATGTTGCCGTATGATTGTAGACTCGACGAAAGTAAAATGAAACACGAGTATGTACTGAAAGCAGTTACTTACCTAGTTATGCCAGTGATAGATCGATCGAAATAATCGTATTACACTTGATTTATATAATTATGTACTGAATTGACTATCATAAGTGTACTTCTATGTACCTACATTGATAAATAAATGAAATGAAATCGATAAACGAGTGGTTAATCGATCAAGTTTTTATTTTTCACTGCTACTTCTAAAAATAGTAAAATAGACAAAAATACTTGTATTTTCAACCGACTCCAAAAAAGGAGGTTATCAAGTCTTCAGAAAGTTTTATTGTGGATATGTTACGCGATCACCTACTAATCATATTTTTTTTATTTCCTTATGATCGTTTCCCGGGTGGAGCCATAATTTTTTTTCATTCGGTTCACAACTTTTTTGTTGTTATTTTGATACAATCTAGACAAACAATGTATCATCGCAGATACGGCAATGATGAATAAATTATGATGAATTTGTTAACATAGTTACCAATCTCATTGCCAAATCATTTATCTTGAGTTTGAGAATGCACTGTGTATGTTCGTGGTATCCACAACACAGAATAAAACACAAATGACAATAGATATATATGTGAAAGCGTTTAAAGCATTAAGTTAGAATTTATTCATAGAATCGTGGGAAGGAAATCATTATTTTATAAAGACTGCATATGCCACTCAGTAATTATCCGTAGAAAACTTAATTATCACATCAAGAGGCACATTATTGTTGCTTTGTATACGTTAATTTCTATACACAATACACAATTACTCATGCTTTATCTCAAATCTTAATTGATAGTAAGACATACATACCTATATAACGGGTGTCTCAGCGCCGATTTTAAACTTTAAATATTTATTTAAAAAAAAACTAATTGTATTGGAAATATTTTTATTGCTGTAAATTATAATGTATTGTTGCGGATTTTATGTACGGAATATTACACCATCAAGATGTCTTCCATCACGGCGAATACACTCTTCAAAGCGGACAAGCAAATTTGCAGAGACACGTCGTAGAACGTTAACTGATATGGCTCTCACTTCTGTCGTTATTTTAGCCTTCAACTGCTCCAAACTCGAAAGAGGGGTATCATAAACTCTTCCTTTGAGATAACCCCATAAAAAAAGTCAGCTGGGCTTAAGTCAGGAGATCGAGGTGGCCACAATATGTCTCCAATATGTCTCCAAAAATCGTCGTGGATGCTCCGCGACTGCAGCGGCGACGCGGTCGATGTTTTCAATCGATCGCACAGGTTTATTTCGAGGGCGAAATGAATGATTCAGTAAACATCCTGTCGCTCTAAACTTTTCTATCCACGACTTAATTAACTGGATACTCGGAGCGTCACTTAAACGGCTGATTTCAAAGCGGTTACAAAACTTGCGCTGTGCTTGACTCAACGAAAACTCATTGCAAAAGTACGCCTCTACTGCGTATACGCGGTGTGCGCCAGACCACTGCGACATGGCGACTAACAAATCCGCACTCGTCACCGACCGAACGCTACCACTCCCCTCCCGCTAGCCCCGCAGGCTCCCGAGAAATTCGTGTTTAAAGTTTAAAATCGGCGCTGAGACACCCTTTATATAACGAATTTTAAAGCTATAGAAACATTCTAAACACACATGGAAAGAATAAGATACAATTAACATAATGAATAACTAAAATTCGTCCGAAGAATACAAAGAATATTGTGTATCGCACCTGTATATATATATATCTTTATACTCTCTACGATGCAATTGCACCGCTGTTAAAGGGATGACATATTCTACCATTTCTTTGATTAGACTAATAGTCAATACTCGACGTAACTAGTGTAGATAGAACTAACTCTTTCTTAGTTATGCAATTCCTCCGAATTGCATAATTTTATTCCTGCAGCCCCATTTTACCATCGTACGAGTAGGGGTTCGGCAAGGAGGCACCGTTATACAGTTGAGGTTCCAAAGACTCGCACCAAGCGTTTTGCTTCGACTTTCATCGTGCGAACAGCCCAACTGTGGAACTCCTTGCCCGGATCTCTATTCCCCTTGAACTATAATCTGTCGGTCTTGAAGTCGAGAGTAAATCGGTTTCTTCTAGGCAAGCGCGCTAGATCGTAGATTATAACGTTGCTCAGGCAAGTTGTAGTCAAGCGTAAGCCTATATGATGTAAAAAAAAAGATAGCTAAATAGTAAATACCCATTCGATATCAGCGATTATGTCATGCAAGCATCATCTTCAAGGTGAAATCGACATGTTAGATTGGAACTGTTCCGTAGCACGCTACAATTTGTTGTCTTCAAGACTAGGGTTACAAATATTAAATACGCAACGTTTATTTGCTGCTTGAACAGAAGGAAAATGGAAGTTTACGAAGTGAGTACTTTTTTCTTATCTATACTAATATTATAAAGCTGAAGAGTTTGTTTGTTTGTTTGTTGGTTTGAACGCGCTAATCTCAGGAACCACAGGTGCGAATTTAAAAATTATTTTTGTGTTGGATAGACCAGTTATCGAGGAAGGCTTTAGGCTATATAACATTACGCTGCAACTAATAGGAGCGAAGAGACAATGGAAAATGTGGAAAAAACGGGGAAAATTATTCATCTTTGAAAGCTTATGTTGCGTGCGCTGCGAAAACTGTTCAAAATTCAAAGAATTAATGCCCAAAATAACTATTCCACGCGGACGAAGACGCAGGAACAGCTAGTCTTCTTATAGAATGAGAGCGGCAAACTCTGGTGTCGAGAGTTTATCAAGCCACCCTAAGGGCCTCTAATATGGTTTTTTTTTTTAATTCAAATTATCATAGTTTTGTTGTTATCATGTATGGTTTTATTCCTCTCTTGGAGGATCATCATCATCAACATCATACATGCCGATTTCCGCTACGGCCTCTGCCTCTGCTTCTTAATTACATATATAGAATACTGTTTTATTGAAGCAAATGATTAATCAATTATTTTTATGCGTGTTAACCTTTTCCCGGTTAGTAATGAATGTCACCTTACTAATAAATTATTCGATTATCTTGACATCTAGTTCGCAAAAGTTTAAAAATAGACTAACCCTTAAATTTTTCAAGGGCTAAAGTAGCCCTTGAAAATGCCTCTACATCATTAACGCGAAAAATTTGCGAAATAGATTATGAAAGCCCTTGAGCCGTCCAAGTATAATACAAATTGCCCGAGGTGCCTCATTTACTGCCAATATCCGGTAACACCACCATAAGAAAGGTTTTAGTTATAGTGTTCTGGGTGATTAATGGCTGTTAAATGTTGGGGAGTCACGCCGTTTTGTGGTGCAGTCTTTATGGAAAATGGAAATGTATGGATAAGTTGTGCTTTTGATTCTTATTTTGCCAAACATTTTTTGTGTTGGCTCTGTCGCTGAATTGCATATTTGTACAAAAGATTTATTGCCTTATTGCAAATCATGGTTTGTACATTAGTAAAATATAGGTACATATGTAGATTTGTAGATAAAACCTTGCTGTGTCTTATCAGTTATAGGGAGCTTTTACCAAATATTACAAACATAGACGGCCTCTAACGAGAGTATTACTCGAAGAAGCGAATCGTCTTATCAATCCCACTTATAAGTATTTATATTCATTAAAACAGCTTGAAAAATGCCACATGTTTAAAAGTTTCCTTCTCGAGCCCAGACTATTTCAATTCAATCATAAAACAACCAACTTGCCACCGATTTCTTCGCCATTTCTAGCCCAGTTAATAAAAACAAAATACAACACAAACTGGCGTGTCAAAGTCCATAAAAGCACGATGGTTATCATATTTCTCGCTTGTCCAGACCCAATAAAGTAGGGCTCTAAAATATACAAATGGAACGGTTTGGTCGGGCGAGCCCGGGCGCGCCCCGGAGCGTGGGGCCACTCCCTACTATTGTGTTACAAGGTGATATAGCCATATTTACTGTATTAATAAACGGTACTAGAAGGAAGGAAATGGCCTGAAATAGGGGCTGGGAGCAGCTAGGTCATAAACGGTAGGCTAGATAAAAAAGGTCATATACGGTGGAAGCTTTGGATCTCTTTTGTGTCATGTTTTCCTGGTACTTTGCATGGCCAAACGTAAGCGACTAGGATTTTTGAAAAGATCTTTAGGAAAGGCTATATCTACACCTGATTATATATATACATTTAAGTAGAGCTTATAGACAGTCAAATCTTCTTTTCATGTACAAGTAATTCGAATGAGAGTGGAAAGCTCTGGTATCGATAGTTTTCAAACCTAAAGTTTCTTTCACATGACTTCTGTACTGTAAATAAATAACCGCTTCTTGTATAATAAATAAATAAATATTCCGGGACATTGCACACAGCGCCATCTAGCCCACACTAAGCAAAGGCTTGTGTCGTGGGTACTAGATAACGGATACGATACTTCTATACTTTTTTTTATAAATACATACTTATTATACATACAAACGAACGTATGTCTTTAGTGATGTTATATAATTGCATATTAGTATTTTCCAATCATAAGTTTTACGGTCGATGTTTCGTAGCCAAGATTTTTATAATAATGTAGGTACTGCCAACAGTATTAGCCAAGTTTTTGTCAGTTAGGCTTATGTGCTACCATTAGCCAACTTTGAACGTCCCTACTTTAATGTCATATTCAAGGTCTCGCATTTTTGCCAGAATACTCCCTTTGCGGTTTTCTGGTATAATACAGGGTGACTAATCGAATTCATATTAATTAAATTTGACTGGCCCGTTAACTTAGTTGGTAGTGGCTCTGCCTTCTAATCTAAGGGTTGCGGGTTCGATTCCCGCGTAACACAAGTATTTATGCATTTTAAAAATTATATTTACTTGTGTTGAGTCTGGTCGTTTGTATGTATAATAAGTATGTATTTACAAAAGAAAAGTATATAAGTATTGTATCCGTTATCAAGTACCCACGACACAAGCGTTTGCTTAGTGTGGGGCTAGATGGCGCTGTGTGCAATGTCCCGGAATATTTATTTTATATTTATTTAAATATTATGTAAGGAAGTGTTTGGTACTTACTTAAATTTAATTATTATTAAGACAACGATAACGCGAATAACTTTATTTATAATACCAGTAGAGTGAGTTTGCATCTGTTACTATAAAAGCCCGAACTTGGTAAATCCTAGGATATACCACAGTTAAGGCTTTGACAGTAACACATCGACCAATTAATTAAATTTTAATGCGAACCGTATGTATTAAGTTGGTTTTCAATTCTAACATTTTCTTTAAATTTAAAATATAAATTTTGTATGAATTTAAACAAAATTTTAAAACATATACAGTCACCCTGTCTACCTCGAAATAGGTCAGACATCGCGTGTTCAATCCAAGTTAGGTTGTTTCGCGTTCAGTTCGCGAACTACTCTGCTTCAGTTAGGTTTCAGCTTTAACTCTCAAGGCCCTATCCCTGATAAGCTATACCGAAGAAACCGTTTAAAACTTTGCCCGTGCGTGTTTAGTGCTTCTTAATAAAGTCGTAAGTATTTGTGACTTATTGTGCTCTTGACGAAATTTCAAGGACAAGGCGAGTCCTTGAATGAGGAAGTTGTTTTGGTTTTGTCGATCGCGGTAGTGAAATGATTTCAATTTCTAATTTAGTGTAAAGTCGTAGTATTTAAGCGTTAATTGTGATTAACGAGTTTAAAGCGTTTCCTATACTTTGTAAAGATTAATGACATATTATTGCTATAGGCTAATAATCCTTTGTGATATATTGCCTCGGTTTAGCGAGTTGCCAATATATTAAATCAAAGATTCTTACTGGTAATGTCTAAAGTGATGTTAGGTTTCTAATCCCTTATTAATTCAGTGACTCTCTACCTGGAGCCCTGTTCCCAGAAAATTATAACTCAGGGGTCTTCAAATCTAGAGTAAATAGGTTTCTTCTAGGCAAGCGTGCTACATCTTAGACTATAGTGGTGCTTAACATCAGGCAGGCTATAGTCAAACGTAAGCCTACTTAATGTAAAAAAAAATGATTTCAAGTACCTCTAAACATTTTGTTCGGCTCTTAAGTTTAATTTTATAACTAATTCCATCCCACTCACGCCGTTCACCGTCCACTCTTCTATCTCGCCAACCCCAGCATTATGGTACCGGTTTCACTCTCCATTAAAACATTACTAACCCATTACTGTGCGTAGTAATCCGTAAAATGGTTATTAGTGGAGTCGCCACACCTCACACGATCAATCACTTACAATTATTTCATTGCTAGTGGTGCCCACCGGTGAGACCCGTGTCTCAAAATTATTCTGATTATAAATGCTCGCCTATAAATAATGAGATATCACATCACCCCAGACTTTGGACAAGTCATTGCCTCTCAAAAATTAAATCTAGATATGATATACATATGTTATCGTGTATTATAACTTCGTATTTTATTTGGTCCAAAAATCTATGATTATTCTTTTATTATAAAGGTATAATACGATATAATCTTACCCATTATTACCTAAATATTTGTTTAAGATAAGTATGACAAGAAATCATAGTGTTGCATAATGCATAAAATTATTTATTTATTTTGTAATGTTTATGATTTTAATAAATATTTATTTCTTTCTTAAAATACTAGTAGTGTAAAGTGATTAAGTACTTCTGTTTCGCTAAATACAGGTTGTTTAATAGACGGAGTGGGCAAATTCCTGTGGTGTCTAGTTGTTTAGGGTTCTGTGATCTTTGTATTCGCTTGAAAACCCGGAAAACAAAATAACCAGGGAATTATTGTGTGACAAGAAAATCCTATGCCTAAGTTCCGGTTTCTAGTCTTTTGCTGTCAAAATAGATATCAACAATCAAAGATATATTTCCTGGAGAGCTGTAGCTCTATCTTCCATTTTGCTATTTATTTTATTTACTAAAAATGACGATTTCGCTGCCCAGAGAGTCTTTAACTATTAAAGCCAAAACAATATTAGGTGTCCATCACTAGGCTCTGACCTGTATAGTGTATACTATGCATAGACCAATACGATATGATAAAGATAATATACTATTGAGTTTCATTTTATTGTCAAATTAAAATCAAGTTGAATTATACAGTACCATTCCTTATCGGATATAATTTAATTATTGTACAAAAATATGTATACAGTACACTAGTTGAGCAATGCAACTCAATCGGCCATTTTTTCCTCTGTCCGTAGAAAATATGCGAATAAGTAAATAAGTGGCGTGTCCAACTAATTGAGCTGTTAGTTGCTGTGATTAACGAGCCGCGACCACGACATCTAGTGCTCGACGGACGGCGGACGCCCGAGATGGGACATATGTTCTAATATATTTGATTAATAGACTTTATGATGTTTGTACTAATATTAATGTGTGTATACTGAAGTGTTAAGTTTTTTGTGACTTATCAAAATATTTTTACTTAACGTCTTAATATTTGGCACGTCATGTGTTTGGAACCTTACA
The DNA here is from genome assembly GCA_927399415.1 of Macaria notata. Taxonomy (NCBI): domain Eukaryota; kingdom Metazoa; phylum Arthropoda; class Insecta; order Lepidoptera; family Geometridae; genus Macaria; species Macaria notata. The sequence goes on from OV656742.1 coordinate 2,139,201, forward strand.
TACGATCCATCTCTCTTTATCTCTCTCTCCTCCCCTCCTCCCCCCCTCTCTCTCTCTTTCTCTCTATATCTCTCTCTATCTCCTCCCCTTCTCTCTGTCTTTATCTCTCACTCTCCCAAGTAGTATTCGTCACGACTGAGGGTCGTAATCTTGACTTCCCCGAAGAATTGATTCCTGATGAGCGTCCAGATGCATCAACGAAAGACACATGTCGGAACACGGAAACTTGTCGGTTTTTCCTCACAATGTTTTCCTTCACCGCTAAGCGAGTACACCAACAACCACTCTTATCAGGTCGAACTCTATTTCTTGTTTGAGTATTATTTTGTTTGTAGGTAATTAGAATAAATTAAAACTGCGAATTCATACAAATGATCACAGAACTTATATTTTGTGTGTCTACTAGGTATACAATTTACCTAACACTAGGTTCACATAATATGTATGTACGTACAACAGTAATTACAGTCGATCGGATCTTTATCCATAGCTGCTATTGTAATAATTGAATTTTTGATGTCCGTACTGACAAGCAAGCTCGAACCGAAGTACCAAAATATCAATAACGATGAGTAAATAGCAACAGAGGGATAAGTTACGAGTTATTTTGTGAAGTGCTTCTTCTTCTTCTTATCGAATGAGAGTGGCCAACTCTGGTGTCGAGAGTTTTCAAACCGCCCTAAGGGTCTGACGACGAACGACTGCCGAACTAGTCAAACAGCCGTGGGTCGGATGACACGTTAAACTGTCAAGTGCTTAACCCGCACTATGGTTGATAACTTAAAACTTTTATCGGAAATGAGCGAAAATAATCACGACCGGCAGGATTCGAACCTGCGTATTTCTGATACTGTCAGAACGCCTTAACCAACTAGGCTACGGTCTACTAAACTAACTGACAGGCGCGAAATTCATTTCGAAACACTTCAGACTAAGCGGCTGATGGCGCCACTTGTGCTGTTAGAATATGTCCAGCAAGCACTCATCGATGTACTAGGGACACCTGATATGACGAGAAATGTTCCTGGGCGAGGAATGTGATATGAGCTGTTCTTGTGGTTGTAAATAGACATAGGAATGTCTAGAATTTAAATTTAGCAGGGACCGTCTGTGAAAGTATATGATCTCTTCTTGTTCAGTCTCTACGCCTCCATTCCTGGATATACCTAAGCCTTTCCTAACTTTCGCCAATTTGTCGAAATTATTTTACTGTTGCATAGTTGTTGTCACCATTCATCTCTGGACAAGAAAAGCACAAGACCGACACTAATGGCACCCAGCAGTGGGTCGACAAAAGCTGAAGATGATGATAATAGTTTTTTCATCCCACCTATTCGAAAAAGACGACTTGGTTCGCCTTTAAGTGCACCCAAAGGTGGTGTTTTCTATAAGAAACTTTTAGCGGGCAGTAATGAGTTTTTAATCCTCTTTATAAGTGCGCCGCAATTATCTTTGCCGCGCACTTTTTGAATTTGGAACATCTTGTGTTCAGGGCCCAAGAAATCGAACGCAAATATTGTTTGAATAAAGACTGGCTGGTGCGACGGCCCATAGTATATAGCGCCGCGCGCCGGCTGAATACAAAAAAAAAAAGAAATAAAATTAAAAACGCGCGAACTATAGCCCGCGTTTTCGTCAATTTTCACGGATTGATAGAAATTCATGATTTTGTTTTGAAAAATGAGTTCTTCAAGTGACAGTGAAAGTATAGAATTAACTCCTGATAGTATTAGAACTGACGCAAGAAATATGATGGATAATCTACTACCTGCAAAATCCCGGGAGAAATATATGAAAGCTTATGGTAATTTTATTGAATGGAGAAATTCAAGAGGCGCCAAGAATTTTTCAGAATCTGTGTTTTTGGCCTACTTCCAGTACTTAGCCAAAACTAAACAACCTTCCACACTTTGGAGTACCTACTCAATGCTAAAATCAACAGTCAGTTCTAATAACGACGTAAAACTGGACACATATTCGAAATTAATAGCGTATCTGAAGAGGATGTCTGATGGATTTAAACCTAAAAAATCCAAAGTGTTCTCAGTCAAAAACGTGGAGACTTTCCTTAATGAGGCACCCGACAACATCTTTCTTGCCGTAAAAGTAAGTAACTATGTATGTATATATGGTGGATTAGTAAAGTATAACCAGTGTTTTAAAATGCGCATTTTATTGTAACCTGTACTTCGATAGATAGGTACTTGTCTTATTCACATTCGGTTTTGTTACAGGTGGCTTTAATTTTCGGAGTACATGGAGCTTGTCGTGGCAATGAACTTTTAAAAATAACTGTTGATGATGTCGAAAATCACTCGGATAATTTACTGTTAGTAAAGCTGACAGACACAAAAACAAAAATTGACCGATCCTTCGTAATCCGAGGAGAATACAAAACTATTGTACAGAAATACCTGGACCTGCGTCCTGCTGATATAAAGACCAATCGGTTTTTCATCCGTTATCAAAATGGCAAGTGCTTCAAACAAGTTATGGGAAAAAATAAAATTTCTTACATGCCACAAGAAATCGCTACTTATTTGAAGTTACCAGATATCAAGCTATATACAGGACATTGTTTTCGTCGCACTTCTGCTACCCTGTTGGCAGATTCTGGAGCGGACTTAACTGTTCTCAAGCGACATGGAGGATGGAAGTCGAGTGCTGTAGCAGAGGGATATATAGAAGATTCCATTGAGAACAAGGCGAAAACATGTGAACGCATCGTGGAAAACATTAAATTGCAACCTTCAGTTAATCCATCCATGCCACTGTCGCCGCGCCCATCTACATCCAAACAAAGAGATTCACCGTCACATTTTCCTCAAAATGAGCCACATTCTGACATTATTTCAAACACGCAGAATAAAATTGAATCTACAACAATCTCTATTCCTAATAAAACTATAACAATTAATTTTCAAAATTGTGAAAATGTCTCAAATGTAAATTTAAGTTTTTAGTTGTTTTATTATTAGATACTACTTAATTTCAATTTAGTTGTTACTCTGTTTCATTAAATATCAATATTACAATAAAATATGAGGCGCCTTTTATTTTCTCATAGTGGGTGATGAAAAGTAGAGTGAATCACTCGGGCGTAAAATATATTTTTGGCTCGGGCGACGTACTTTGAATCCCTCGCTACGTTCAGGATTCTACTAAAGAATCCCTCGCTACGCTCGGGATTCTACTCTAGAATCCCTCACTTCGCTCTGGATTCAAAAAAGCGCCCTCGCCGTAAAAATATTATTTTGCTCCCTTATGATACAATCTACTATTGTACAAAACTTTTGTTTTTGCAACTGCAGTGGACAAGCGGAATGCCTGCCATTTAGTACTAAAAAAATTTCATCACTCGATAAATATATTACAAAAATAATTTTGTATATACATACATATTTTTTTGTAATATATTTTGTATCTAAATATTTTTGTAATAATATATAATCCAATCGTATCGTGTCGTAAAATTATTTGTCATTCGGAGGCAACTCTTTATTCTGTGTCCAGACCATGTGTTTTTTTTTTTTTTTTTTTTAACTTGAACTGGTTTGCACTTGACCATAGTTTACCTGATAGCAAGTAAGGCTATGGCCTAAGATGGAGCGATTATAATTATATTATGTAACCTTTATACTAGCCTTCACGTGGTCAGCATACATATTTTCAGAAGCAATACTTATGTATGGATGCTCGATACATACCTACTTATTATATTGTATAGACATTTTAGTAGCGTCGTCATATGGAATCATGTGTTGTTTGGTTACAAACGTTAGTAATAAAATCAGTGCAAATGCTACACCATTTTTGTAATTGATTCAAAATATCCCTAATAAAATAAACAAAATAAAAAACCTTATATTAAACTGTAAGTACTATTCGTACATATTTAAAATTGAGCTTCTGATTCGTTTTTAAAATATTTTTTTTGTTTCTCGACCTATCAAGAGCCCTAAAAATATTCCGTATGTTTTAATTGGCTTTAAATACTGTTTCTAAATCATTTGATATCAACAACCTATCTCTAGCTGTGAGTAAGTGAATGCTAATCATATGGAAAGAGCTATTAACATGTCGTTCACTCGACAGTTTTCCTTCTAAGCAGTCTGGCGTGTTTGAATCAATCTGTTTATCGTGGTATTACATTGGTAGACATAAGACGCGAAACGTGTATTGGTTATAATATCTATACTAATATTATAAAGCTGAAGAGTTTGTTTGTTTGAACGCGCTAATCTCAGGAACTACTGGTGCAAATTGATAAATTATTTTTGTGTTGGATAGACCATTTATCGAGGAAGGCTTTAGGCTATATAACATCACGCTGCAATTAATAGGAGCGAAGAAACAATGGAAAATGTGAAAAAAACGGGGAAAATTATCTTTGAGGGCTTCCGTTGCGTGAGATGCGAAAATGCTTCAATTCGTGGGTAACAGCTATAATTTATAAAGCTGAAGAGGTAGTTTGCAAAAATAATCACGACGCCCAAAATAACTATTCCACGCGACAAAGTCGCGCGCACAGCTAGTATTTTATAAAATGTTTTATTATTAAGTCAGTGATTTCAGCTGTAGGTACTGCTCTATCCCACAAGCCCTTATTTCTGATTTTGAAATTTCCTGTACAGTCTATACAGTCTAAACATATATAAATGTGAAGTCATCTATAAAATAAAGATCCACAATACTTCCCTAACTGATTATCAGTGAATCCTTATACTGAAAACCTACTTCCACTATAAATTTAGTTCCACATATATATTCACATCTTAACTCCATAATCTGTTTCCTTCCAGCGCTACATAGGCATCCCAGCCATGCTGAAAGCGGGGGAGTATTCCCCGAACAACCCGCTCCTCCGCGCCGAGTTCAGCAATGAGAGGAACACTGGAGATGCCTTCCTGGGGCTGGGGGAGTACGAGAGGAGGAGGAACACACTGAGAAAGATACGGCAGACGCAGTACAGGCAGTACCTAGATCAGGTGAGATGAAGATAATGTTGGAATTCTTCTCTCTCTCCCTCTCTCTTTGAGTCGTATTTCTTCATGACTGAGGGTCGTGACTCTTCCGCAGAATTGATTCGTTAGGGCTGTTCTCGTGAGCAGATACATCGTGGTGGGCGTCCAGGTTCTTCCACGGAAGATTCCACTTCCCTAAAGTTCTTAGATGATGTAAAAATCTAGTAAACTGCGGGAAAAGTAGGCTAGCCGAAAAAAATAGGTAATTCTTTGCAAGTTTTTTAGATTGGTTCGATCCTGAAACGAGATCTTTTGATGGTGATACAAAATAAATGTCTCATTATTTTGGAAAATCAGGGAATGGTAGACATACTTGAGTTATATAAAGCTTCCGTACAGTTGATCTACCTATGTGTAAATATATCACCATATTTTTTAAACACTTAGTATATGAGTTTTAACTAGTAACTCGTATTATATACATACATACAGTTACAATTAATTTCACAAATTAAATATTACTTTGACGTTTGATACTCTACAAAGTTCAATAATTTCTTCTTTTTTTTCCAGCAAGCCAAAAAGAAACAAGAGGCCAAAGAGCAAGTGGAGCGCGAGCAGGAAGAGCGGGAGGAGAGGGAGCGAGCGAGAGAGGAGAGGGAGCGCCAGCTGTTGTTGGAGCGAGACAGATATAGTCCCGAGAGGAGGCGCGCTAGTGTCAGTAGTGTACCTATTGGCTCTGCTCTCGTGCACACTACGTGAGTTATTTTTTTAAATGGAATGGATTTATTTTATTTGCCTATTTTGGAATAATAATAACAAAAAAAGCTATTTAGTGTTGAACACATTAGGCACTTTAAACTTCAAATCACTTCAAGCCAATGTATAAGACAACACAGAAAAATCCTCTTTGCGTCGTATTCATTATCACTGATGGTCGTGACTCACCCGCCGTTTTTACTCAGTAGGGGAAGTTTTCTTGGGCAAGTACATCGAGGTGGGCGCTGAGATCCTTCCACACAAGAGACATACCAAACTGCCACTGGCAGCCAAACTGTGGAACTCCTTGCCCGAATCTCTATTCCCCTTGAACTATAATTTGTCGGTCTTCAAGTCGAGAGTAAACCGGTTTCTTCTAGGCAAGCGCGCTAGATCGTAGATTGCAACGTTGCTTAACATCAGGCAAGTTGTAGTTAAGCGTGAGTCTATCTAATGTAAAAAAAAAAAACATATCCTTTGTTATTTTGTAGTCCTGATACATGTGGATTTCTTTTCGACGTTTTGCTTTACCGTTAAACTTGGTCTTTGATGTAGGGCCGCATTTGAACCAGGATGCGTCAGAATGTAAAGCAGACGCTTGCATCACCGAACTTCACTCGCATATATTTATAATAATCTCAATGAAACTCTGAAGAAATATATAGTGTTTTAATCGCTTTGAATGCTCCTTAACCGACTTCTTTCTAAGGTGTTACATTTACAATGGATTTCTGCAAAGTAACGCCTAATTAAATATCTTATAATAATAATCTGGTATACATTACATTCCAGCAAGGTAGACGCGGGCGTGCAGGTGCAGGCTGCGTGCAGCCCGCTGTCCGTGGCGGTGCAGACTGACGACACCCTGCTCTACCCGGTGCGTACACCTGTCATACGTATACATTACATTCCAGCAAGGTAGACGCGGGCGTGCAGGTGCAGGCTGCGTGCAGCCCGCTGTCCGTGGCGGTGCAGACTGACGACACCCTGCTCTACCCGGTGCGTACACCTGTCATACGTATACATTACATTCCAGCAAGGTAGACGCGGGCGTGCAGGTGCAGGCTGCGTGCAGCCCGCTGTCCGTGGCGGTGCAGACTGACGACACCCTGCTCTACCCGGTGCGTACACCTGTCATACGTATACATTACATTCCAGCAAGGTAGACGCGGGCGTGCAGGTGCAGGCTGCGTGCAGTCCGCTGTCCGTGGCGGTGCAGACTGACGACACCCTGCTCTACCCGGTGCGTACACCTGTCATACGTATACATTCCAGCAAGGTAGACGCGGGCGTGCAGGTGCAGGCTGCGTGCAGCCCGCTGTCCGTGGCGGTGCAGACTGACGACACCCTGCTCTACCCGGTGCGTACACCTGTCATACGTATACATTACATTCCAGCAAGGTAGACGCGGGCGTGCAGGTGTAGGCTGCGTGCAGCCCGCTGTCCGTGGCGGTGCAGACTGACGACACCCTGCTCTACCCGGTGCGTACACCTGTCATACGTATACATTACATTCCAGCAAGGTAGACGCGGGCGTGCAGGTGCAGGCTGCGTGCAGCCCGCTGTCCGTGGCGGTGCAGACTGACGACACCCTGCTCTACCCGGTGCGTACACCTGTCATACGTATACATTACATTCCAGCAAGGTAGACGCGGGCGTGCAGGTGCAGGCTACGTGCAGCCCGCTGTCCGTGGCGGTGCAGACTGACGACACCCTGCTCTTCCCGGTGGGTACACCTGTCATACGTATACATTACATTCCAGCAAGGTAGACGCGGGCGTGCAGGTGCAGGCTACGTGCAGCCCGCTGTCCGTGGCGGTGCAGACTGACGACACCCTGCTCTTCCCGGTGGGTACACCTGTCATACGTATAAATTACATTCCAGCAAGGTAGACGCGGGCGTGCAGGTGCAGGCTACGTGCAGCCCACTGTCCGTGGCGGTGCAGACTGACGACACCCTGCTCTTCCCGGTGGGTACACCTGTCATACGTATACATGTAATAGAGATAAAAAGGGTTTAAATCTGGATAGAAAAGATATTTGACAAGAAAATAAATTGGGCATAGGTACTTTGAATCGATAACAAAACTCTTTTAAAAGTTTTTCAGTGCAGAAAGTTGGAACATGACTTGTCTACCCAAGGTACTAATTGGAATGCAGATTCCCGTTTTCTCAAAAAGCAAATTTCAAAAACTACACACTGAATCGATTTGAGATTTGATTTTTATTTGAAGGAAGCAGATTCTCGTTCAACCCACCATAGTAAACATTCAGTGTACTACCAGTTTAAAAAAAAGAGGAAAACAAAAGAATGAAAATGTTTGGATTGACTTATTTCTTATTCTATGCTGATGCCAAGCATGCATCATAATATATTTTACTAACCTATGTTTCCAGCTATCCTCATCCCCCGTGAAGTGCACGACGGAGGCGGAGCGCGAGCTGTCCCCGCGCACGGTGGGCGGCGCGCACTCCACGCACGCACTGCACGCGCAGCGGCGACGCAGCTACGGGGACTTTGATGGTAGGTGGCTTATAAACATTAACCATAGCAACGTAACTGAACTGAAAGAAATGCTCTCGCTGGTTGAGTTGAAATTAACCAAAAATAAACGTGGAATCATTTTGTAGGCGAAAGAGCGAAAGAGAAAACAAAGCTTAGATTTTTTTGCCCATTATCATTTTTTGACCACAAATGTCTAAAAAGATCTCTTATCCCATTGCAGAGCGCACAAGCAGCATTAAGTCCCGCAACCGGGACAAGTTGATGTCGGAGCTGCGTCACTCGCACATGCCCGCCATACTGGACGCGGACGCGGTGCACCTGCGGAACCAACAGGCCGAGAAGGTATTTGTTTTTTTTTTATTTGATTTGACGACCGCGGCATCGGTCGCATTATTTCGGAATAAAAAGTAACTTATGTCACTTCCAGGAACTCAAACCAAATATCATGATGATCCGTTCAGCCGTGTTTGCGTGATACGCGTCTAAATAAACAGACAAATACATTAACAGACAAAATATGTAAAAAAGGCCTTTGGGATATATTTTTTTCCATTAACCTATACTGTCCCACTCCTGGGCGCTGGTCTCCCCCAACTCCCTCCATGCGTCCCGGTCGAAGGCTTCCTCACGCCAGGCACATTTACATTTACTTTGACATGTATATACTAGTAGGTAAATTATTATATGTATATAGCCAAAAACATCAACCAATCACAATACATTTAACAGCTATCAAAACGTTAGCCTTAAATTTACAAAATCATATAGAAAAATGTTGGCTCAACATGGTGTTGTATGTGGTATCGCAGGAGGCGGCGGCGCGGCGCGCGTACTACCAGCAGGAGCTGCGCAACCAGATCCTGGAGCAACAACGCATCCGCGAGGAGAGGAAGACACGGGAGAAGTAAATATACTATTACTTATTTATTTAATATAGGAACATTATTTATTTAATATCACCTACATTCGTTTTTTCTTCCTTGTCAAAATTGTAAACATATTTCCAATTCATCAACCATTTTCATCAATCAACAATTTTAGCTCTAAACACTAACAATAGTCATTATGTTTTTATTAATACTCCATAGATCATGGACATAGTTTTCCCAATAAATAACTTTTGAATTTGAAGTGAGTCTTGCTTCCAATACCAGAATGCCAGAAGCCTTTCTTGAGTCAATATGGACGATATAGTTTCATAGTAATTTTTTGCATTTTTCAGAGACTATAAACTAGAGTAGAATACTTCCGGAGGTTACTCAAGTTCAAGTCAAGTATTCAAATTCATGTAAAGTTGAGTGGAAATAGACAGAATGATTTACAAAAGTCTGTTTGAAAAGCCAGAGCCAAAGCGCATTGCGATCTGAAAATTGTTGACAGTTTTCAGAGACCAAAGGTTACCACATTTAGCAGGGCTGGTTACTGGTTACCACTTTGGCGCATCCCCGGGATTTTTCGCGAGTTGGCGGGACAGCCTTTCATGAGCGGCTAACTCATTACTTGGGTCCCCTACTAACTGCGGTCGGCCAGCGGAGAACCGTGCCACGGATCCCGCTTACCTCCAGAACTAGCTACCCAGTACAGTCAAAGCGTACGTGTCCAATACGGCCATTAGCGCCAACAAAACAACTACCCCGACCCACCTCTTCAATTAGTGTCACCGGACCACGCGCCGGAACACGACTAGGTCGCTTGGCGACGCGACTTAGTCCGGTGGGTGGTCACTAACCACGGCCGAAGCCTACCACCAGTGAGTTGCTGCCTGGTTTGCACCACCCAGGGACCACGTGTGGGGATACGAAACTAGGGTACTCTCCCACGGACGAGGGCAGCTCAGTCCCCTCAGTCCAATCGACACCAGAGCCTACCACTCTCATATAATAATTCTTTACTGTTGCAGGATGCTAGAGCAGGCTGAGATGCGTCGCTTGGAGGAGCAACTCCGCATGCTGCGACTGGCACACGACGCGGAGACAGACAAACAACACCACCTACACCACGCGGTCAGTGGAACATAATGCAATACTGCAGGGCTAGCACGGCACAGGGACTATAGTCTTTCCACCAGTTTATCCACCTGCCACCATACAGCAAGTGGGTAAAAATAAGGGAAAATACTATTAGTCCCCGTGCCGTGCTAGCCCTGCTGATAGGTGTTATTAATGGTGACCGGTACTTGTGTTGGCACGAGATGCATGAAAAGCAAGTTTTATATGTATATTCAAGCAGTACTTAATCAAAACTTCATTTTTTTCTAAATATTATTTACTTCTTCCAAAGACAAACTTCTGAGTTGAAACGGTAATTCTAAAATTATGCGTCCCCATTGACGACCACACAGAGGCCAATTTAAAGTTAAATAATTTGTAAAAATCTTGTTTCGTTTCTCGTCTGTGTTATAGTTTTTTTATAAAGTTTATCTATTCAATTACAGATGAGAGAGAACACCAGAGATTTCGACACCAAACGCACGGAACTTCAAAGGGAGATAGATGTCGAGCAACAGAAACTACTTCGCTCCACCTCGCAACCTCTCAACCAAATAAAAAGAAATACAAACACGTCCAAAAGTGACACCCCCAGGTCTAAACTACCTTTCTATTACACGGAAAATATTTACAAACCCATAGAAAAGGAGAAAAAACCATACTCTTTCAACATACCTGATAATTCTGTATTCTCCTCCAACTACGATGTCGACACTTATCTAAGAAAAAATCTCAATTTTCGCGACAAAATCGATGCCGAAATCGACAATATCGGCAGCAAAAACAGCAGCGCAAAGAATCAAAATATTGAAAGAAACACGTCCACAATAAACAATAAGCTTAGCAACAATAATAACGTGGAGTTTGAGCGAAAAAACCAATCAAACCATAAGATAGAGAGAAACATTGTAGTAGAAAAAGCACTCGTTCACGCACCGAAAGAAAAGAGAGCTGTGAAAGTAAGTTACGACGACTTAGATAATATATCTATACCTGTCCTGAGACACTCTCCACACAGTAAAGTGACATCTAGTGACAACAACACTCAACTAAGTGACGCCATGAAGAAGGTGGATGATAAATGGAAAGTACCCGCGGTACAGAAAAATATACTGAAGTCATTACCCGACGAACAAGGAAAGAGTGTTAGCATTTTGACACAACTCGGCTCCATCCGGAGACAGTTGCAGCTGGAACAGCTCAAATTGGACAAGATGTTGTCGAAGAATGATTAATTAGTTTAATGAATGCGCGCTTCCGTGGGTCTGATGACACGTAAAATTGTAGGTTACGGCTGTTTGTCTAGTATGGCAGTCGTTAAGCCATGTCAGAGGCCCTTAGGGCGGCTTGATAAACTCTCGCCACCCGAGTTGGCCACTCTCATTCGATAAGAAGAAGAAGTTTAATGAAAGTCTCTAAATTAATGCAAAAATTCCAAAAGAAACAACACTTATGTTTGTATATTGGCACCTGGCTTACTTATAAAAAATGTTATAATATGTTTATTTTTTTGTGTATGATAGTTTTGACCAGAACTGAAATAAACACTTCAACTGTTGCAACAGTATGATCAATAATATTATTTTAAGTAAACCGGTAAACCCTGAATCAACAAGTTGTCCAAGTAATCACTTGTTGATTTAACTTATTAATTTATACAATACGCCATTTCTCATATTTGCAAGGCGAATATGAATAATATTCCTTCCAAGAGAGTTTGGCTTGTATCAGTTAGTAATATATTGGTCAGTAAATATTGTCAAGGGAAATTAAGAACGGTAAGCTAAAACAGATTAAATAAAATAAATATATAAGAGATTAGATTCATAATGTTCATTCACTAAAATTCAAATTGTCGTTCATTCGACCTAACCACATCACTATTTGTGAATGACAAGACATTTTGTTTATTACATGTGACGTCACGTCTCTGATTGGTCGTTGAGACGTTTTGTTTCAATGATGTACAGATTAAAAATTCTTATTTTTATTTAGGAAAATAAAATATGTATTAAATAATTTTTATTCGTTTATTTTTAATTATTTCTAATTTAAGTCAAATATTCTTAATAAGGACCTTTAATTCTATAATATTCAATAGAAAACTTATTTATTTGATAACTATGGAAAATACTCTATTGTTTGGTTATTTTTTCTCATACATAAATAATATGCAATACATTTTAGTCTATAGATATCAGCTTTGCAATCCTCAAGCAAAGTTATCACTAAAGAACGAAACTATTATTATTAAATATCTTTGTTTATCAAAATACATATTATTATAATGTCATTTTAGGCAGCTGTGATTGGTGCTTTCCTTTTCGAAATGTGAACATGACTCAAAAGGTATTTTTAATTTATTTGTCAGCAATAATTATTGATATTGGCTTACCGTTTCAAATGACCCTTTATAAATAATCCTAGAAAATAATATTGCATGTAATCAAAATAGCAAAATAATAATTGTAATTCTCAATAAACTTTTTTATATATTTCCTTCAATAATTAATTATTGTAAATGTTATTGTTAATTTTACCAAAACCAAACAAAGAATGTTAGTATTATTACTTTTTAATTATTGTTTAAATAATTTACTGTGGTTTTGATTGAATTTATACCTATTCCTAAAGTTTGTTAGTTTTAAGTTTAAAATTATTTAATTAATATAATGTTTATAGCATGTTATAAGTTGTAAGGGAATGAGTTACATAGAAAAATTATGCCTTTGTTCACAATTTACTAAAGTGAATGCCTGGTGAGGTCTATTCTTAGATGGGTGACCAGTAGATGTACAAAAAAGGGTATTTACATATGGATACTTCCGTATGTCGGATAACAATTTAAATTGTATCACGGACATTTGTTTATAGGATATATTTGTTTTAGAACATATTTTTTTATTTCAAAAAGTAAGAATTGTGATACAAGCTGTTTTGATAAAAATCGATACTTAGTTAATCCTGTTCTTGCTAATTCAATCACATATTATTATATTTTTATTTATTCAATGTATTTCTCTTTTTTTGTGAGTTTAGAGTAAATTATGTTAGTCATTATTAACCGATTTTAAAAAATATTATAAAGTCTTCCGAATGGTTTTTATAAAATAAAATGTTTTTTTGACATAGTATGAGAGTCGCACTCCATGTCAAAAGTTTTCAAATCGCCTCTGAGGTCTTTGGTATAGTTTATCAACTGTGCTATGACATACAAGTGGGACCTACAATTTAACATGTTATCCGGCTCACTGAAGATAACGTAAATGCTATAATTTCTTTTTGTATATACGGTCACCCATCCAAGATCATGTCATTTAGTTAAAATGTCTAGCTAAGAATGCCTTAAGGAATAATTATCTTTTATCTAATGTACCTCATTGTTGGTTTAATTTTGCTGTAGATTTAGTGGTGCCAAACTTTTGTAATCACCTGTATACAAGACTAATATTTTTTTCGAAGGTGTATGCTAAGACCGAATGTGATGTAAATTTATTTATTTTAACCGACTTCAAAAAAGGAGGTTATCAAGTTTTTTTGCAATGACTATAAGTTGCAACAATAAAAGTATCAAAAATACAGGCACTATACTCTTGTCCTCACATCATATTTTATTATATCAATGTCATGTTCATAAAGTTTCTCAAATTTGACGTAAAATGTACGATGGATATACTGCCGTGCAGTCATTAAAACGCAGTATCAGCAAAAACGCGGTTTTGAGAAAACCGCGAAAAACTTTTTGATTTGTTTTTTTTCTTTGTTACAATGTTTTAAGACCTATGTTTTGATGACCATTAGACGCATCTGAATTCGAAGAAATGGTTTACATAAAAAAGTACGCACTTGAATTGTTATATGATACATAAAAACTACTTTTAAAAAAATATTACAATAAATAAGCAGTTACGACGCGTCCAACTTAATGAAAATGTTCGGATAAGCAGATTAAAAGACAGTAACTTTAGTTAGTACTGCAAAATTATGCGTGGTATATACTATATTGCTGTTTAAAATGCAGTTAAAGATTTATTTTACTGCATTTTAATATGTATTTTGAAAAAATATAGGTGTAGTACATACAAGTAAGTATGTAAATAATAATTATTGGCTAAATTACAAAAGCTACTGTAAAGTAACAATGAGACAACATTTCTCAGTTTTTTATTTACCTTTAACTTTGTTTTAACTATCTATGAATCTTTTATCAATTGCATACCTACACAAAAAGTTAATGAGATTCCGCGTCATCATTATCAAAGAAAAAGTTTTCCTCACCATCATCGGTTTCTGCATTAGATACTGGAATATTTCTCCAGAAAGTAATTGGTAATAATGTTTTGTTTCCGAACAAAAGGTATACCTTTGGGCTGGGACCTTACCTCTAGTTTGGGAGGTTTTTTAGATTTTAAGCAGTTCAATTGGCTGTATTCTTAAGCATCAAAATATCATAATATATAAAATATATCTGTTTTGTAATAAAGACAGTACCTTCCTCTGTTTACCATGACTTCAACTTTATTTTTAAGATATATTCTGTTTCCTGAAAGATCTTTGATTTTTTTGCTGGGATACATGTACTTGAAAACAAAGAAATTGGATACTTCCATCTGTTTGACATAAGTCTTACCTGAATTCGACTTCTCTATAGCCTGGCAAAAGTCTTGAAAGTCGTAAACTTTACTTTTCAGCAGCGATTGCTCGACCTTATGGTGAAATGAGTCCGCAGACATAAAAGTATGTCCGGGTTCGAAATACTTCAAAACTATATTTGTGGCTGCGATGTCGCAGCTGTTAATCATTCCTATCAAGAAAGCCATGAGGCACCAATTTTTGTTCTGGGCCGAACAATTGTCGAACCATATTGTAATTATCACGGCATCTCTTCGGCTTAATAAAAATGCCCGAAAAGCACTCACCAGGTCCTCTTGCTTTCTTACATAAATTGCTTCATGCTAAGCTACAAGCGTAAACTGAATTAGTGCTTGTATACTTCTTAAGAGGCACAAAACTTTCATTATAAGCCACTAGTCTAGGGCAAAATATCGCACTCTTAAACGAATCCAAACGTGGTAGCATTACCTTCTGGAAATCTGCAGAAACATAAACATCTTCTTCTTTTATACCCTTTCGGGCATCTGAATCATATTGTTTCCGAACCTTCGTGTATTTTTCTTTGTGGTTTGCATAAATTTTGCATGTGGCACAATCAGGATTACGATCTTTTTTTACATGATTAGGATTGTGAAGATGAAATACCTGACAAGTTTCACATTCTTCGTGGCCAAGTTTTGTAAATGAAATATTCAGTTATTTCTGTAGGTCTCAAAACAGCATTTGACGTCTGGGTGCGGTTTTATACATAAAATCATTATGCATCATCTTTATAGTTAAATCACTCGGTAGATATTTTTTGTGCGGGGCATGTGCTCTTCGATAATAATGCTCACACGGGTTAAACGACGTTATATGTTTTGTTAATAAGTTTTTATCAGCGGCAGCTATCTTCAAATTTCGACCATCTCTTTTATCTTTTTGATCCGATATATCCTTTGCTATTGCTGACAAAACGTGCCGATCATTTTTCTTATCATATCCCAGGGTAGTCAAAAAAAACATTTGCATACTTCAATTTTCTTGCCATCTTTATAAAAATGGTACGTGTGAGTAACTGTGCGTTTTCTTGTGGATTTTGTTGTTCATTCATCAGTATTAACCGGGCATTTTCAAAAACTCCTCTAGATTCCCAATTCATAGACCAGTAACCAGCATAGATGGATAGTCTTTCGCTCTCAATAAAATTTATATAAACATAAATTTTAACATGGCGGTCTCATATAATATTTGTCAAGATTCTTTTTTATTTTTTTTTGCAGAAACTTGTTTTCTTTTCTTTCTTTTTAAATTACCAGGACCCCAGTGTTTAATTGAGTATCGTATGATGGACTGCGCCTTACTAAGGTTAGTGGAAAGTAATCTTTGTCTTTTACCAAGTCATCCGAATCTTCAGAAGGCATTTCAGCTAACAGTGTCGCTAATGCTAGCTAGTACGCAGTAAACTACTACACGAAAACAAGGAAATATATGAATTTAATTCAAACTACCAATTATAATGCAGTAACTACAAGTTTTACTGCAATTTAGGCTGTAATATGATGTTGTCAGTGTTAGGTATTTATCGATAGAGCTGCAGTAAATTACCCAAATACTGCAATTTAATTAGTAACTTTGACAATAAAAAATTACCTAAGGTATATTTAATGCACAGTTTTATAATTTTTACTGCATTTTACTTTGTTTTGACCGCATGGGAAAGATATGTGATTCTATATAAAACACCATGTCATAGTACCTTACTGCATACTAGTCTGTATTTATTTTTAAAATTAATAAAAATAAACATTGCAGTATTCATATTTTTAGTACATTGCTTATATACTGCATTTTAGATTTTATGTTCACTATATTTTTAAAGTATAATTTACCGATTTTTCGTAGCAATTACGACAGCTACTGCATTTTACCCGGGAATGCAGAGGATCATGATAGACGTATATGATATTACTGTATTTTAGATAGTTAAACGACACAGTTTGCATAAAATATTTCTAGTGACTGCGTTGAGGTGTTTGTTTTTTTTGGTCTTGTAATTGCGATAATCAAAAACCGTTCATATCATTATATTCCTTATGAAATGCCTATTACGGTTCAAAATGTAACTCAAAAACGTCAAAAAGTCAGATACTGCGTTTTAAGGACTGCACGGCAGTATAGAGACCACAATTCAAATAAAATATTGTTAGGTTGGTTATTTAACACATATTTAAAAAAAACCATACAAATCCAAAAGTTAAACAACGTTATATAAAAAAAGCATTGATTATACATTTTAAAAGTATAATATTGTTTGGGGCTTTCGGGCAGCCTGAAACTATCTACATTACATTGATGCTTATTTTATACAAATTTACCACTTTTGTCTTAGCATATACATACCTGAATAATCTTGATTAAATAATATTAAGCTGTAAGTCATTAATGCAATGTAATTAATTATTTCTTTGTTAATGCACAATTTAAAGACTGCATGGATAGGATAATCAGAAAGAGCTTGCTAATTAAGGATAGTGAGATTATGATAAGGGATATGTTGATTTAATAATAAATAGTTATTTTATAAATAGGTTATTGTAATTTTGTTTATTTTTTTTTAGTTTGCGCTTTTATCTCAGTCGGTACTTTAGTACAATACTATTCAAATGAAAATATGCTCTTTAATAACTGCAATCGTGTACGGTTAGCAGAATTAACTCTTTTTCATAGTGTACATTATCAAAAAAATATTCTCAATCAATTTAGATTTTGTATAATATTCATAAACACAAACTTTTGGACTAATTTGGATTTTACAGGGAAAACATAAGAATTGTAAAAGGACCAAAATGAATAAGATTACAATGTTCATTTTATTAAATACCAATTTAAAAGGCTAACTTTTGCTAACAACTTTTGCTAACTGTACTAAATTCTTATAGTGACATTAAGGACATACTTTTTTATTTCATTTGAATCGTTTGTAAATAAAGATGTGATATCAGTATCCATCCTCCAATATTACATAAATTGTATTTAAAAAAATATACATTTTCGTATGTGCCTTAATTTTTGCCTGAATTATTTAATCGCCACAATTTTATAAGAACTGCAATGTTTTGTAATAGAAAAAAGTAATTAAAATATCCTAATGTAATATAACTTTTTGTATTATTTCAAGTTTTCCACTTGGTTGCATTTGAGGATCGCTCCTTGGAATTATAAATGATTACCTTTAAATTCCAAAATATTATAACTAAAAAAAAACAATCTTATAAACTAGGGTGTTGTGATGTTACTAAGTTCTTAATTATTGTCCTACACTAAAAATAATTACACAAATAATAGTCTGAATTTTTTTTTATTTGAGATTAGGATAATTAAAAATTCGATAAAAAACATCAGAAAGAAATCAAGTAAAGTAAACAGAAATTCTACCATTTTAGCAGTGTATTATGTCTCGGGCGATATTTTGAACCCCAAGGACGAGTAGAGTTAACTCTCGAGCGAAGCGAGAAGGTTAAAGCTAGAATCCCGAGGCCGAGGGGTTCAAAAACGCCCGAGACAAATACACTGCTTTATCCCCAAAATGCACACTCTACTTTTATAAACACTGCGAGGCAATAAAATATAATACAATAAAAAAAGCAAGTACTTACTAAAAAAAAATAAAAGGGGATTATGAAATTCAGTACATTTATAATGACCCGGCTAGACCATAGGACACAAATGACTTGCTTTAAGTTAAGTTTGCATGACACATAATATGCCATAGACGAGCAAGTGTTATATAAAAGCTATTAAACTGACTTCAAAAATGGAGGTTATCAAGTCTTCTGAAATTTGAAAGTGTTGCGACTGGCGCAGACAATAAATATAATAGGTATTACGGATTTAAATAAGAATTGTAGCGCGCATATCAAATGTTGGCCCCCGCCCCGCCCCCGCTAAGGAAGGCACGCGGCGCTCCGAAAGGATAAAGAATCAGAAACATTATTAGTTGCACGGAAACTCCTGAGCGCGCCGCCTGCGCTCTCCGCGGCTCGAAAATAATGTATCGTGACGCTTCCGAAAATAAATAATTTGTAGTGGGACCCAGTGACTTTTCTTTTATCATGGACATCCCCGCTATAATGGCGCCTAACGTGAAGCAGAACTCTAAATATCAGTGTTAAAATTATTCGCGAAAGTGAGCGCGTGTAGGTATGTTGCGTATTTTACCGCAGTGAACTGTGATGTGTACTTACTATGTGTGTGTGAGTATATGGGCAAACGCACGTGGCGCAATACAAAACTTCGGGAAGTATATTTGTTAATAGACCCGTGTATCGGAAGGCGCCACGCTAGTACCTATACCGCTCCTTCGTTAGTCGTTCGTTCGTTCATACATTCACTCAAAATTCTCGGAAATCGAGATAGTGTTGTGTGAACTGTGAACTCAGTCGAATGTTGTCCGTGCAGTTTTAGAGTAAACGATAATATTCTCTCGCCGCGTAATCACGTTGAAGTACCTGTGTATATTGGTGTTGAACTCTCAGCGTAATAATATCGGTAGTAAACACGTAGGTATTGGGGACCTATTGTTTCGTGTTTATATGAGAATAAAGTCGGTTGTCTTTTGTCTAGTTGGACAGTGTTAGTGCGTACCAAGTGAACCTGGATGAACACGTAGGTATCCTAGACTTTGATTGGGACCTATTGTTTCGTGTTTTATGTGACTATACAGTGTTTTATTTTGGTTTTCTATGCACATTGGTACCTATGTCGTTAGGTTACCTAGACTTTTTATGAACCCAGTTTACGCGTGTGTGTGTAGAAAGTAAACGAACGTTTCGTTTTCGTTATACCTATGATGGACTGTGATTGCTATTTATTAGACGTTTATACCTATTATTATGAACGGTGAATGTTAGTTAAACTCCCGTGTACGAGTTAACCAACGTTTAGGTATATCGTGTACTGTGTTTGTGGACTTTTGCGGACAATGGTGTTAACGCGTGCCGGTGCCTCGTCCGAGGACTCGCCGCCGCCGCCCGCGCCGGTTGTTCTGGACGGCCTGGAGGCCGAACCACCGCGCGAGTATCGTGTGCACCAGGTGACGCTGGGACTTGGTCCGAGCGTTGGCTGTGATGATGTCACGGCTGCGCCTGTGGCCGCGCCGGCCCTAGCGGCCGAGGCGTGCGCTGCGCCGCCGCCGCCTCCTGCACCTGCGTCGGCTGGCGCCCCCGTCCCGGCGGGCGTGGCCGCCGCTCCTAACATCGTGTTAAGCGCCGACCAACTTATGCTTCTACTAAATCAGCTAAGTCACGGACCACAAGGTACGAACATGCCTTCTAATAACTTATTGAAATGCACCGCTCGATTTAGTGGTGACAAATCGTCCGATGTAATGGCATTTTTGGACGCCGTACAAACCTATAAGGAATGCGCTGCCGTCAGTGATGACGTTGCCCTCCGGGGGCTCTCCATGCTGCTTACGGATATGGCAGCAACGTGGTGGCAAGGAGTTAAAGCTACCACGGCCACCTGGAAGGACGCAGTCGAAGCGTTGAAGAACACTTTTGGACCCCGACTGCCACCGCATCTCATCTATAGGAAAATATTTGAACGTGAGCAGGGTCAGCACGAGGCCACTGACCTTTTCATATGCCACGTGCGTGCCCTGTATGCCCAGCTTCCTCCGTCGTCGTTGTCACAAGCGACCCAGCTGGATATGCTGTACGGATTGCTGCATCTTCGAATTAGAGAGAAAATTCCGCGCTCGTCTTTCGATACTTTTGACGAACTGATACGGAGCGCCCGGCGAGTTGAGGATCTTCTGAGCGAAAGTAGTCAACCTGTTAACTCGCCGTCGTCTTCGTCGTCTAATGATGCTGCCAGATCCAGCGTGACACGCGCTCCTAAGTCACGACCTCAATGCAGTTATTGTAAACAGTTTGGTCATTTGAAGGACGCCTGTAGACGGCTGAAGGAAAAGAAACCTGCAGAAAACAATGATGTTACCCAGTCGGAGAATCGTCCTAGTATCACGTGCTTTGGATGCGGAGCACCAGGTGTTATACGGTCTAAATGTGAAACGTGTAAAAAAGCGAAAAGTGACGCGGTAAAAGTGGCCTTTCAGGCAGTTTCCGTAACGTCTATGATCAGCGATGATCTCGACTCGCGACCTAGGCCGATTATTGAAGTGCGTATCTGTGATTCTGTAGGCAATTTATTGCTAGATTGTGGCGCTAAGCATTGTGTAGGTAGTAAAAGCCTTCGTGAACACTTAGTTAATAATGGTCATGTCTTCTCACAAAAGTTTGTAAAATTGAAGTATGCTGATGGGCGAGTGTGCTTCCAAAATGTTGACGTAGCACGGGTCAAAATTGTCGTGCGAGGGTTAACGTTTGTCGTTAAATTCATAATGCTCCCGGATGCAACCGAGAGTCTGTTAGGTATGAATTTCATTCGTGCAGCTGGTGTGGTACTTGACTTTGATGTTGGGGTATGGTACATGCGACATGATAGGACACCTCAACCTATGCGTTATGAAGCTATGGACGTTCAAGCTCTGACCTGCGCTTCGGTGGAGCTTCGGGAAGATGAAGGCACTCATCTTAATGTCGAGGATCGTGAGCGATTATCCCAAGTCCTGAATGTCAACGAGGACATTTTTGCTGCAGGAGGGGAACCGACAGAATTTGCAGTGCATCGTATTGACACCGGAGACGCTACACCTATAGCTAGTCCACCATATCGCTGTTCTCCTGCGAAGAAGGAAATTATTCGAAAGGAGTTAGATAAGATGCTCGAAGAAGGAGTTATTGAAGAAGCTGAATCTGAGTGGGCAGCTCCAGTAGTACTAGTACCTAAGAGGAATGGAGAGGTTCGTTTCTGTGTGGATTACAGAAAATTAAATAAAGTGACTAAAACTGATCGTTATCCGATTCCTGTCATTGATGAGCTGTTGAAGAGTACACGGCCGAATGCTGTAATGTCTACGATTGACTTAAAATCGGGGTACTGGCAGACGATGGTAGTGCCAGAGGACCGACACAAGACAGCGTTCACTACGCCGTTCGGAAACTTCCAATTTTGCCGTATGCCGTTCGGTTTGAAGAATGCGCCGGCTACGTTCCAACGGTTAATGGATAGGATGAGATCAGGACTCAAGGACATCTGTGTTCTTACTTATCTGGATGATATTTTGGTGATCTCGGAAGACCTGGATCACCACCTGGAAGACCTAAAACAGGTCTTTGATCGTCTTCGCTTGTTTAAGTTGTATGCTAACAGAGGAAAATGTGTGTTTGCAAGAGAGAAGGTAACTTATCTGGGACACGTCATTTCAGCCCAAGGAATTGAACCGGACCCTTCAAAGGTAGAAGCTGTGATGAGTATGAAGCCACCTACCAATCTGAAGGAGCTGAAAACTTTTCTCCAGACTTGCTCATGGTTTCGCAAGTTCATCATGCAATTTTCAGAGATCGCACGGCCTTTGACTGATTTAACGAAGAAGGACAGACGCTGGCAGTGGGGGGAGGAGCAGAACATCGCGTTTGAAGAACTCAAGAAGCGACTCTCCTCCAGCTCGATTCTGCGCCAGCCAGATTTCGACGAACCTTTTATATTGCGGACTGATGCCAGTTCGTACGCACTAGGAGCCGTACTTCTACAAGGTTCGTGTCCGACAGAGGAGAGACCAATTGTGTACGCTAGCCGACTGCTTAACTCGGCTGAGCGCAATTATCATACTACCGAGCGAGAAGCTCTAGCGGTTGTTTGGGCTTTAGATAAGTTTCGTGACTATGTAGAAGGAGCCCAAGTCTTAGTGGCAACCGACCATCAGCCTTTGAAGTGGCTGCTGACTCTAAAGACACCGAGTGGAAGATTAGCACGTTGGGCTATGAAGCTACAAGCGCATAATTTGAATGTCGAGCATACTCCGGGACGAGTTAATCTGGTTGCGGATACGCTGAGCCGCCCCGTCACTGAAGAAGTAGAGGAGCCGGCTACTGAACTTTGTCCGGTTGTAGTAGACTTACCACATCGTAGCCCATTGGATATCCGTAGTGCTCAGCTTGCTGATCCGGAAGTCAGCAAGATCATCTCCGACTTTGAAGACCAGACCAGTACAGCAGACCGATGGTCTGATAGAGGTTATTACATGTCACAAGGAGTCTTATATAGATGTGACCAAGATAATGAATCTGAGGAACCTCAACTAGTTGTACCAGAATCTCTTCGCGAAGATCTCATGAAGCAAATTCATGATGCGCCGACTGCTGGTCATCTAGGTTTGGAGAGGACACTAAAGAAGATAAAAGAACGTTACTTCTTTAAAAATATGAGGACTTATGTAGCCCAGTATTTAAAAGCATGTGATGCATGTCAGAAATACAAACCAACTAACATGAAACCGGCAGGACTACTCCAGACACCGATAATGAATCAGCGATTTGAAGTGTTGGCCATGGACCTTTTTGGCCCATTACCTGAAGGCGACAACGCAGAGAAGTGGATTCTTCTTGTTGAAGACACTGCCAGTCGTTGGGTAGAGCTGTTTGCGCTTCAGGATACCACAGCGGAGACCTGTGCCAAGGTTCTTGTCGAAGAGGTTTTCTTGCGTTACGGCTTGCCTCGTCGTATCATTTCGGATAATGGTACGCAGTTTGTTTCGGCAGTAATGCAAAAAGTAATGTATGTCATGGGGGTGGAACAAGCCCTTACTCCAGTTTACCACCCGGAAGCTAATCCCGCTGAGCGGAAGAATCGCGAATTAAAACAACTTCTGGCGATATTGGTAGGTTCTGAGCATCGTAATTGGCCGAAGGTTCTACCTACAGTAAGATTTTCGTTGAATAATACAATCAACATGACCACGGGTCATTCTGCGTCGTATTTGACGTTTGCCCGCGAAATGCGTACTCCTCTAGATGTCAACAATGACATTCGGGCAATAGTTTCACAAGAAAATTTTGTGCCACAAATTACGCCGTATCTGAACGAGTTTGGGCGTATTCTCGTTGATGTCAAACGCCATATCGAAGACCACCAAGATAGAAGGAAGGCGGATGGAGATCAGCGGCGTAGAGACTTTGTACCATACAACGTTGGGGATTTGGTACTGGTGGATACACACTTGCACAGTAATGCAGCTAAAGGATTCACCAAGAAGTTCGCGCCAAAGCGAGAGGGGCCCTATCAAGTTGCCAGGGTCATTTCTCCCACGTCTTTTGAGGTTGTCGATTCAACTGGGGACATCCGAGGGAAGTACCATGCCAGCGCCCTAACTCCTTACATTGGGGATGTTGTTACTATCAGACATCCTCGCCGTCGTGGACGTCCAGCCAAGTCACAGTCGGGTCGATCATGTGACTTGGAGGGGGAGGTTGTAGCGCGCATATCAAATGTTGGCCCCCGCCCCGCCCCCGCTAAGGAAGGCACGCGGCGCTCCGAAAGGATAAAGAATCAGAAACATTATTAGTTGCACGGAAACTCCTGAGCGCGCCGCCTGCGCTCTCCGCGGCTCGAAAATAATGTATCGTGACGCTTCCGAAAATAAATAATTTGTAGTGGGACCCAGTGACTTTTCTTTTATCATGGACATCCCCGCTATAGAATACTTATAGGATTGTGTTTCAATAATTTGATAGATTCTTTACAGACAATTTTGAAGTCGCATAATTAACATAAATTATTTATAAACTTATTAGTGACAGGTAGACTTGAAGTCGGTTTTTGTTTTCTTTTGATTTTATTCCCTTTTGTGTTTAATTCTAGTCTAGACTGGCAGCAAGCAGGTATTGCCGGTGTCGTCCGTTATAGATCTCCTGGACCTGGAAAAAAGGTGAAATAAGTGAAAGTAGGTAGGTACTCCTAGCATATACCTATTAGTAGTTGATGATTGCAGTTGATATTTATAAATATCTATATAAAGTTTGTAACAGTTTTTACTTTTAGATTAGTCAACTCATCAACACAAAGAAAAGAAGAAACTTTCTCAAACTTTTCAAAGTTACTAGAATAATAAGAAAATCCTCGATAGGTAAAGACGTGGGACAGAAAAGCCCAAAACAGGGAGTAGGTACTGGCGTAGGAAGGAGGTTTATGCCCTAGAAGCGGATGATGATGATGACTTGTTATCATATTTCATTAAACACGTACGTTGTATAAGAACTGCTATGCCCTTCCATCTCCAGGTTATATTTTTTTTAATTGATTGCACCCTTGAATAACTTTGGTATTGTTTCCAGCTTTCTATCTTTAATGGTCAGGTACCACAGAGCTCGCGCGTCATCCAACAAGCCACTAGGTAACGATATAAGTTTACTTCCAGTCATGATAAATGTCTTCAGTCTAAACGCGCCTTTCAGCACGTTTTCGGCAAGAGTTGCCAAGTTTCTTGCATTATACCTATATCTCCAAAATTTCCAACTGAGAGCAGTTTGCTATCCAGTTTTCTGGCAAAGACTCCATTTCGGGCGATATCAAATATAGTTCCCGTAAGTTTTCGCAATGTTCCATCGGAGATGGGTGACGGTCTTCCCAATGAGATAACCAAACCTTCTCTATATTCGATACCACGTTATTGTCTTCGTTTTCATTGTCCGTACTTAATGGAAATGACCGTGTTCACATGTACTCGAGATAGTGCCAATTCTTTTACAAACGACAGTTCTCTAAATAACTCCGAAAGAGATATGGGAGGGAAACTCAGGTATTGAACACAACTAGAAGGTAGTGTACAACATAATGATATTATAGATACAGCAACCAGTCAGCTAGGTTGTGATTCTATGTAGGTTGCTATTACTAACTATGCTACTTAATTCATATTCTTCTTAATTATGTAATAACATCAGCCGCTCAGTCTGAAGTGTATGGAAATGAGTGTGGATTTTCGCGCCTGGCAGTTAGTAGACCGTAGCCTAGTGGTTAAGGCGTTCTGACGGTAGCAGAAATACGCAGGTTCGAATCCTGCCGGTCGTGATTATTTTCGCTCATTTTCCAATAAAAGTTTAATGTAATAACATACTGAAACTCTGGAGAAATATGTAGTGTTTTTCCGCTGCGGCTGCTCCTTAACCGACATAAAACAACAAACTTGATGGTTTTTAGGTGTGTTCCTCCATATACCACCGTCATACCTCACCTCCTAACCAACGTGGCCTCCGTGGATCTCAAGATCTTCCCAACACCGCACCTTGTGTCTTGAAGCTTTGCTGTTCTCTTTCGGCAAGATATTCTAGTCGACACGTGTTTCGCCTCTCCACGAGGCATCCTCAGGACTCGTGTTGACTCTCCGAACGTCGGTCCGAAAGAAGACAAAAAAAAAGACTTTAGTAACAATGGATTTCCGCAAAGTAACGCCTGATTCAATATCTTGTAATAACATATTTATTTTATTTTTAAAGTTAAAACAAGACCAAGTCTCTAATCTGTAAGTGTACCTATTTGTTATGAATTATATCTATACTTGTTGTTTGTTGTTGTGTTTATGTATGAATGCAATATTAGGTAGTTATGTTATGCCATCTTTTTTATCAACTCTCGAGACTCCAAAGTCCTGCAGCGCGGTTCGTCCCCGACCCGCACATGTGCAAACACTTATTTCGACCCTTTTTTGTGTGTAGTTTGTAAGTTTCATTTTAAATAATTAATTTTAAGGCAGTATTAGCTAAGCCATCAAGGCGATTAAACGTTTTCACCTAAATTACTCTTTAATTTTGGAATCCATCCTCGCCCCAGCACAGCTGCATCGTCGTAACCTGTCTGGCGCAGCCTAGGTGGATTTAGGAAAACTAGACTTCTTTAGTGAAATCTGTATATTTCATGAAGTATTAGAACCTAAATTCGCGAACCATAAAATAAATTCGACTCCCGCGACGCGTGTGCTGTCTTGAAACTGGTTCGAGGTTGGAGCTGAGGACGGCGCCGGCAGCTAGTACTCCTGGAGGGTACGCGACGGCACGTGAGTAGACCCATCACTATTCCTGTGTCTTCCTACCTATTCCAAGAACTTTGTAAGTGGGACAAACATCGCTCAACTTGCAGGTTGTCACTGCACACTACACAAAATCGGTGGGGTGCATAGTGACTTAGTTAGGCAAATTTAGACTAAGGAACTTGTAAGTGAGACAAAAATCGCTTATCTTACAAGTTATCGTGTTACACTGCACTGAAAATCGGCGGAGTACATAACGACTTAGTTAAGATTAGGCTCAAAAATCGAGTATTTTAAGACTAGTAAATAGACATAGTTTCATAAGGCTATAAAAATCTAGCCAACTTATTGTAGTTATTAATATTAAATTGTATAAAAAATAAGGGTTTCTATAAATTGTAATAATGTCTAATCCACCAGTTCTTTTGACTATTACTTCAGCTGACATCATGAAATTAATACCACAATACGATGGAGATGAGAAATATTTGGATCAGTACATACAAAAATGTGAGTACGTAATTGACACCCTAAGAAATGAAACAAATCCGGCTCAAGACCTTTTTATTTTTCACGCGTGTACTAGTAAACTCGCCGGTAGAGCAGCTGAATTAATAAGTCAAAGGCAAGATATTTTGTCTTGGCCTACATTAAAGCAAGTTTTAAGGGAAAACTTTGGAGACCCGCGTAGTGAGGAAAGTATTTCTATTGAGTTAGAGACATTAAAAATTAAACCGAACGAGTCGTATCGTGATTTTTCAAACCGAATTAAACGCGTAAGAGATGCTCTTCAGTCAAAGGTTAATCAGATCCCAGACGAAAATTTAAAAAAATCTAAAACGACTATTTATAACCACACATCTTTAAACGTTTTTTTGTGCAACCTGCCCGATGAAATGATAAGGGTTGTACGCCTGAGTGGCTGCAATAAATTAGAAGACGCCATTTCAACAGTCCTCACCGAAATAGATTTTTATGCGAACATTAATGCAAAAAAAAATATGCTCAAATCACAGATGCCAAAACCAGTACAAAATCCTTATCTAGATAAATTTGGTGTCAAAACAACTGTAGCTCTGACACCTCAAACCAACAATTTTAGATTTCCTGGTTCAAGCAATATTAGACCTCAAATAACTCAGCCGCAAACTAGCCACCGTTTTGGAATGAATTATTCTCAAACGCAACGTTTTGCCCAGCCGATCCATGGATACCGCCCACGTTTACCCAGTATCCAACAATCGTATCGCCCAAATATACCACCAAATCAATTTAAATTCGGCATTCCACCCCAAAAACCAATTGAAGATACTGATATCACTATGCGCACTGCACTCCCAATAAGAAATATGCCACATTCTAGCCAAGCAAACAATAATGTATTCCAGAATGAAATCAACGTAAATGATTATTGTTACCCCCAGAATGCGCACTATTACGAATATAACGTTGATGAACCCACAGACGAACAAGCTTGTGTCCCGTATTATGATCACACTGAACAACTTGAGACAGTTGAATACTCCAACCACAATACAAATTTTTGCAAAGATGCCTCGGAGGATCCACCATCACCATAAAACTAAATTATGATCCACTTTCCAAACTACCATACATAGAAATACCTGAGCTACGCGCGCGTTTTATGATCGATACAGGTAGTTCCCGATGTTTTATAACCGCAGAAAAGGTTGATGAGTTTTACAGCAAATACAAGATGATCATGCCGTTTGAAGTCGTAAGTACACACGGACGCAGTTCACACAACGAAGTTGTTAAAATACCATTGCCTGAAACATTCAAAAGCCCGTTGCATTGTGTATTTTACATTTATACAGTGGACAAGGATTACGACGGTCTTATTGGATCAGACCTTTTAAAAATGCTGAGTGCCAAAATTGATATGGGTGAAAAGATGTTGTGCACTAAAGACACACAAATACCAATTGTATACGACAATGGCGTCGACATACTACTAGATCCCAGGTGTGAAACACGTGTGAAAATCCCCACAGACTTATACAGTGGAGATGGCATTATGGAGTACATGAATTTTGGTGAAGGTGCACGAATGCCCAGCGCTATGGTACACTGCGTTGACGGTTATGCTACAACCGTAATACAAAATCATTCTGATAAACCTGTCACTATCAGAATACCAGAACCCATACACATCGATCCTATTAGAAATCAGATTTGCAATGTGAACGAGTTGCCAATACCGATGGAAACTGATGCTGAACTAAACCAGATGTTAGAAGAAAATTTATCGCGACTTCGACTTGATCATATGAACGCTGAAGAACGACATCACATATCATCATTATGTCACGAGTACAAAGATATATTCTACTGTGAGAAGTTACCGCTAACGTTCTCTAATCAAGTAAAACATCGTATAAGAACCGTCAATGAAGATCCAATTTATACAAAACCTTATAGACAGCCACAAGCAATTAACGATGAGATCAACAGACAAACGGAAAAGTTATTAAAGGATAATGTCATTCAACAATCTCATTCACCATGGAATTCTCCGGTTCATTTAGTACCAAAAAAACAAGATGCTTCTGGAAAAAAGAAATACAGAATGGTTATCGACTATAGGCGTTTGAATGAAATTACGACCGATGACAAATACCCTCTACCAAACATCAATGACTTATTCGATAAACTAGGAAAATCTGTGTATTTCACAACGCTAGATTTGGCTAGCGGATACCATCAAATTGAAATCAATGAAGAAGACAGGCAGAAAACAGCTTTTAGTACACAAGCCGGACATTATGAATTTTTGCGCATGCCTTTTGGGTTGAAAACAGCTCCGGCAACATTTCAAAGAGCCATGGATAGCATATTACGAGGACTGCAAGGAATACATTGCCTTGTTTATCTGGACGACATAATAGTATTTTCAAGTAGCTTGCAGGAACACCTCGAAAAACTAAGAAACATCTTTAAACGGCTTCGAGAAACGAATTTGAAAATCCAATTGGATAAATCTGAATTCTTGCGGAAGGAAGTCTTGTATTTGGGCCATACTATAACAAAAGATGGCCTTAAACCAAATGACGATAAGATAAAAGCAATCTTACAGTATCCATTACCCAGAACACGAACAGAAATTAAAAGCTTCTTGGGTCTTATTGGATATTACCGAAAGTTCATAAAAGATTTTGCCAAACTAACAAGACCGTTGACTAAATGTTTGAAGAAGAATCAATCAGTATGCATTACTGAGGAATACATAACATGCTTTGAACAATGTAAACAACTTCTCACGAATGCACCACTGTTGCAGTTTCCTGACTTTAATAAACCATTTATTTTGACCACAGACGCATCAAACTACGCGATTGGTGCGGTGCTATCACAAGGTTCACTCGGTAGCGATCTTCCGGTAGCTTATGCAAGCAGAACCTTAAATCCAACAGAAACTAGATACAGTACTATAGAAAAGGAATTGCTCGCTATAGTATGGGCTGTAAAACATTTCCGTCCCTACCTCTTTGGTAGACGATTTCAAATATATACGGATCACCGCCCGTTGGCCTGGATCAACTCATTAAAGGAACCAAATAGCAAACTAACTCGTTGGCGTTTAAGATTGGCTGAATATGATTTTGAAGTCATATACAAAAACGGAAAACAAAACACGAATGCTGATGCGTTGTCAAGAATAAAAATAAACGCGTTGGATAGCCAAAATAGCAGCACCTCTATGATTGCTAACAAAGGAAACAGTATCCCAACAAAATATTCTGAAAATACCACAAGTGAACCCATAGACAGCAACAGGACAAAACCACCTTGTTCTGTTATATCTTCTTCAAGCAGCACAATTACAGCATCTGAATGTGAATCTCATATCGGCTCAGAAACAATACATTCTGCTCACGAAAATGAATCTACAGGGATTCCTATTTTACATGAAGCGATTGATACAAAACCCAATCAAATCCTTGTACATACCTGGTACAGAAAAGAAGCAGCTGTTAAAGACATTTCACGAAAAACTCAAAAAATCCTAGAAGTTCACCTTCCATTAGACAGACCGGACTTGGTGAAAGATTTTATGAAACATTACATCAAACCTAAAACCAAGTATTTCATTTTCTTCGAAGACAAAGCTCATCGACGCCAGTTCGCTGAAGTGTTTATTACACTATTTAAAAGAAACGCTATTATCATTAAGGAATGTACGGAACGTGTAGTTTTTGTGGAAGACGAGACTGAACAAAAGGACATTGTTCAAAAATATCACGTTGGTAAAAACTGCCACCGGGGGATAAGAGAAACAATAGCCCAAATAAAACGGACCTACTTTTGGCATAACCTTAAAGACATTGTAGCCAGCTGTATCAACGCGTGCGAAACATGCAAAAGAATGAAATATGACCGGAAACCAATAAAACCCGTCCTGCAATTAACCCAAACTCAAAGTAAACCGTTTGAAGAATTATTTATCGACACATTCACTATAGAAGGACAAAGATACCTGACCATTATAGACGCCTTTAGCAAAATGGGCCAAGCTTTCCCGTTGTCAAATAAATCTACGCCAGAGGTTATCAGAGCCCTCATAAAGTATTTCTCTCTCTATGGCATACCACAGAAAATTAGCTCAGACTCGGGTTCAGAGTTTAATAATGCCCTTATGAAGGAATTATTCGAATTTTACAAAATACAGATGCATATTGGCACTCCCAATAATCCTAACTCAATGGGATTAATAGAAAGATTTCATTCTACTATCATAGAAATTTACAGAATTGCTAAATATGAACATAAGATGACAGACGCTGCTTCAGTAATGACTTATGCTATAATGGCATATAACAACAGCATTCACAGTACAACAGGACTGACGCCGTTTGAAGTAGTTTCAGGCCATACTTGCGCCAGCAAAGTATTTGATGTGAATTATGAGAAACAGTACATGCAGATTTTAATGCGCGACCATGCAAAACGAACCAGACTATTGTACCACCATATGTCCAGTAAGATGTTGGATATTAAAGAAAGGATTAGAGAAAGACGAGGGGGAGAATTAAATTGTGACGTGAAAAAGGACGACGTCATATTCATTAAAGGCACCAATATAAGACGCAGTAAAGATAAACCTAGATATGAAAAGGCAGTTGTATCAGGTGACGTGGAGAGAAACGTTATACCAGTAAAACTACGTAACCGTCAGAGTAAGATTCCGATGAAAGATGTGAAACGCCCTCCTATTCTAAGAAATACAACTTCTCAGGGTAAAAACCTCCCAGGTTCGCCAACTGGAGCATAACTCTTTAATTTAATCATCTTTTTCGCTATAAAGAACTACACTGGTCTCTAATGTTACAAATAGTGTTTAAGTAAAAATAAATTAGAATAAGGTTATGTAAGGTTACTTAAGTATTTGTAATGCTAATTAAACCCTCAGACAATTATTCCGGATACTGTAAAAGGTTTTGTTTTTGTGATTTAAATTGACACATATAATGCTGTAAAAGTAAGGATATTAGGTTCCAAATTACTCATATGGTTGTCCCACATAAAAGCGGATTTTAAAGTGTTCCTAAGACCTAACCCCTCCTCTCCTATACGTGAAACGGGTAACTCTGCCGTCGCTCACACGACGCTTTCAACGAGGTTCCAGTTCTGGTCGTAGTTGCAACTGCATCCCAGCCTAAGTGCTTATCTAAAGTGTGAAGTGAATATAATAGTGAATTAAGTGAAAATCCTCGACTGTAATATAAAACAGTGCTATTAATAATAATTCCGTGATTGCCGTGATAACGAAAATTTTCGACTGGACTATGGACACTTTTACGAAAATAAGTATTATTAAATTCAATACAAATTTACATCACTAAGATTTTATATAAATTTCTTATTTTATATTCATACATTGTAATGACATCATTGTTTTAATATTATTTTTCCATAAGTGCACCTGCACATTGAATGTAAATTTTCCATCGATTTAATTTTCAACGGAAAATTTCATTCTTAAGGACGGAGGAGTTATGTTATGCCATCTTTTTTATCAACTCTCGAGACTCCAAAGTCCTGCAGCGCGGTTCGTCCCCGACCCGCACATGTGCAAACACTTATTTCGACCCTTTTTTGTGTGTAGTTTGTAAGTTTCATTTTAAATAATTAATTTTAAGGCAGTATTAGCTAAGCCATCAAGGCGATTAAACGTTTTCACCTAAATTACTCTTTAATTTTGGAATCCATCCTCGCCCCAGCACAGCTGCATCGTCGTAACCTGTCTAGGTATGTATGTTTTGTGTTAGTAAGTATGTGAGTGTATGTATAGGTACATGTGTGTATTTCTGTAGGTAATTGTTTAAGTTTAGGTATATATATGTGAACGTGTATGTTTGTATACTTATGTGAGCATATGTTAAAATTAACCATTTCTAGAGTATGCGGCTGGGCTACATAATTCTAAATTAATTAGTTAAGTTATTACAAAGATTATATTGTTAAAAAGTCAAATAAACATTGTATTAATTTCGTGTTAAGCTTGCAGTGTATCATCATCATCTTCAGCCGATCCGTGACGCTAAAGTCGTCCTGTTCCGCAGGTCGGGGCACAAATGTCGGTAGTAATACATCGATATAGTCACTCGTATTTTGCTCAGCTGTTGTAAATGGCTGAGCCGGGAATTATCTGTGGACAGACACTCATTTTTAATCACACTAATATTATAGAAATCTGTTCGTGTGTATGTATGTACTTATGTCTATTATTTCTTCGCACTCAAACTGATTTAGACAAAATTTGCAGTGCAGGTAGAATCACCACCATGATCTGTGTTTGCTTGAGCAGGTATCGATTCAGGTGAAATAGTAGTCAAATGTTTAGTTGTAGAGTGCTAAAAAAACAAAATTTGATTTGGTACATAAGTAACATAGGCAAATTTTCTCGGATATGCAAGTGCCACCGCGGGGCGTATTTAGGTTAACAGGTACTCCCATCACAACATCATATACTAGCTAAATAGGAACCTGAAAAAGCTCATTGTAAGAGTGTGTTCTATAAGTCTCATTTTGGATACAGTTTCATTCCATTTAAGGAAATTTCCACCTACGACCGCAGCGTTCGCTTGTACGGGTGTATGAAATATAATAGGTACATATATACCTACTTACTAAAAAATTATGCAAATATAATGTAGAAATATCTATTTCAACTGAACTAAACTATAGAGCCATTTCAGTTATAAAAAAATACTAAATAAAAAAGTTAACCGACATAGTGGAGCTGAAGCTCTACTATGTCGTATGTAGGTAAGTAGATGTTTTTTAAGTATTCATTAACTCAGGCTCATATGACGTATGTAGTTTATGTCTTTTATTTATTTATTTAAACCTACTATCCAGAACATTAAAAACCTATTTTATCTATTTAAATAAAAAATATCTTACTATGTTCATCACACACAAGAGTCAAGTGGTCATTTCCTTCCAGATTCAAGTCAAGTAGAGAGGTCTGAGTGGACAGCACGCCCACAACCCTGTTATCCAACTTGTTAAAGGAAACATCTATTTGGTTTAATTCAGGACCGGCGAGCGACGCGCTGCAAGGAAATAAACAAATAAATAAAATATTACAGGACATTGTATACATCGCCATCTAACATTTATAGACTTTGCTTACCATCAGGCAAACTTTGGTCAAGTGCAAGTCCATTTTAGTTAGAAAAAACAAAGCAAATTGGGTATGAGCTCAGAATAAAGAAACAGGTACATACGACTTACATAGTATAGTATACATAGTATAGTATACATAGTATAAATTAAAAGCTCGAATAATGTATGGGAATAAGCACATTATAAAAAAGTTAAACGACGTAGTAGGGCTGAAGCCAGATTTAGAGACTAAGAGACTGTTTTTTTTTAGTTTTAACTATGGCAGGCACATACCTATGACTTAGTTTTTAAGGCTTGTTTATGTATGTAAATAAATAAATTAGTGAAAAACTAAAGTAGGTACTTTAAGTATAAACAGGATTTCTTAATCATCTTACCTCGAAACAGTTATCAGCTTGTTACTCGATAAGCAAAGCTTTTTTAAATTGACTGCGCCTTTTAAAAATCCGTCTGGTAATGCCTGCAGCTTACAGTTTTTAATACTTAGATTTTCTAGGGCTTGGGCGTCATCTAGCAAGCCACCAGGTATAGACTTGAGATTGCAATAAGATATACTAAATTCCTTCAACCGTGGCGCCCGTTTCAGCATTTTTTCAGGAAGCGATACTAACTTCTTCGCTTTGGTTATTTCCAACATTTCTAGCTGAGTGCAGGCTGTAATCCAGTTTTCAGGAATAGATTCCACTTCGCGCGAGCCCATGTGCAGTTTGCGTAAATTATTGCAATATTTCATGGCGGATAGATGGCGCTCTTTCCAATCAACCACCCATAATGTATCTATATTCGATACGACAACATCTTCATCTCGATCTTTCGTATCTAATAGTAATGAAGCGTTTATATCGACTCGAAACAATGACAAAGTTTTTAAAAATCTCAGCCCTCTCAACATTTGTGGCAGCGGAGCTATCGATGTATACATAATAACTAACTGAGACACCGAGTGAGGTATGAGATTCACATCTACATACATGTTGCTGATTCTCAAATAAGTCAAGTTATTGAAATTATTTATTATTTTATAAACCACAGCTGGGTCTTGGGAAGAACTCGCGTTGACACAAAAACCAGATAAATATTCGATTCCTTCGAAATGTTTCTCAGTTATTGTTGTATGTGGAGGTACATCTCCTTCTAGACACAACGAGCTTTTATTATTCTTACTGATGGTGATGTTGAGACCCTCAAATACTGTGATCAGCGGTACATCTGTAAAGTAGATTATAATATCAAATGTAAGTACCAACAAACATACTGGGAGATGACTCTGACCTCGTAACACAGCCTAACGGCTACCACGAGGTCAGAGGATTCGAAACATTTGGTGACAAAATTTCTTTGGCAAAAAAAAACAACTTATTCATACCTAAAATAATAAATGAATCTGAATCATGTTGATTATTTTGGGCACGTTACTGATAGCAGAAATCCAGATGTTGGGTCGAATATCGTCACATGTAATTGGTAACAAGATATCTAGACATAATAGTAATTGCTCGATATTTTCCTCAATTTATTTTCAAAAAAATGTTAACATTTTTCCAGTAACTTTATAAAGGCGAAAAAGTTTAAGTACCTACATATATAAATACTATATCCATTATCTAGTACCCACGACACAAGCGTTTGCTTAGTGTGGGGCTAGATGGCGCTGTGTGGAATGTCCCGGAATATTTAATTATTTATATGTTTGTTACTTCTAGACACTCAAACGACTGAACCGATTTAGACGAATTGTTTGGTATAGAGGATATTGGCGTAGGTACCTACCTACTTAAGCTGGGTGAGTTAACTTTCTCAACTATCAATGTTAAATAATAGTTATTTGTTATACAAGAGTGCAAAGTTGCTTTTTAACCGCGTGCTCAATTTTGATGACCGAGCAAGCGAAGGATTCTAAAATTGAAACACGAGCGCAGCGAGTGATTCATAATTAGAATCCTGAGCGTTAGCGAGGGAATCAAAAGAGCACGAGGTGAAAAATCTTTGCACTCGAGTGCAACACGTAACTTTTCATTCCACCTCAGCGAGGAAATGACTAAATGCAAAACGCGTGATTGTTGAGGGAGAAAGCTCATTTGCGAATTATTAACAGTTTCAGTCAATTCTGTTGGCGTCAAACAAACTTCCTCGTCACTAGAATCACTCATTTTAGTTTTTTCACTGGTTTTCAAGTTTCTTGTTTTTAATATAAGGTTTAACAATGACGTGAAAATATGCCGCGTAAAGAACCGCGTACTAAGCAAATTTAAAAAAAGAACACCAAGAAGGTTCCGAGTCTGAGTTTTTAACAAATTTAAAAAAAGTTGTATGATATATTCGGCACCATAGAGGTAGCAGTAAATAGGATAATATTTTTTTTAATTCAAAAACTTGTAACACACGATGTTCTAAATTCAATTTACTTTATCCTCTAGAGCAGGGGTCGGCAACCGGCGGCCCGCGGGCCGTATGCGGCCCGTGGACTATCTTGGTGCGGCCCGCAAGCCTGAGGTCCGTAAGAAAAAAAATACCAAAGCAAAAGGCAAAAATTCACTAGAATTTATACGGCCATGCGTTGGGCCATGAGAGTACGTTGAAAGCTCGCTCAAACGCGGGGTGATAAAATTTTACCTATGTCATTTCTTAACAACTGTTTATCAAGACTGTGATATTATGTATTGTTTCTACCGAAAATAAAGATTTGCTGTATTCAAATTCTTAGCAATATTTTTTGCGCTTATCCGCCGCACATGGCCGTCGGTGGCAGCTCCTTTGAAACAATAGGCGGCGGCACTCTTTGATTAGACGCAGGTGTGCGGCGGCGAAAAAATTCAAAGCGACGGGCTTTAGTTAAAATCACAGCCGCGCGCAGCTCTCTCCTCAATTCTTGAACGAGATGGAAAAGTTAGAAGTGGGCCCACTGTCAACACCGGAAGACGTAGACCGTTGTGCACTGGAACTGACTACGGCCATCCAAGATGCCAAGAATAGGGCGACAACGGAGGAATCATACACCGCCGTCAGAGACCCATTGCCGCCCTCACTGAAAGCCCTAAAGAAGGAGAAGACGGACCTGATGAAACTATGGGCCAGATCCAGGTGCCCCAGAGTAAAAACCAAACTCAACAGAGTAACGGAACAACTTGCCGAAAAAGTGAGCGCATGGAGGGGAGTCACCTGGGACGAACACCTGTCTAAATGCGAGGAGGACAGGACTTCTCTCCATGCCCTAAACCGCCACCTCACAAAGGCTAGACCGACAGTGTGCCCACTGGTCGACAAAAATGGCCGTAACCACTACTCACCCCTAGAACGAGCCGAACTACTGGCAGACCACCTCGCGGAACAATTCCAGCTACACCCGACTCCAGCCGAGGCGGGCCAAGAAGTTCGGCAACACCATGAGAAGGTAACCCAAGAAGTGGAGGAGTACCTCAAAACGACAGCACCACCACTAGATGGAGACCAGTTCATCTCGCCGGTGGAAGTGATCCGGGCAGCCACACGCCTCAATGCCAAGAAGGCACCGGGTCACGACGGAATCCCGAGCGCCGCCTACAAGAGGATGCCCAAGCGCGCGCTCGTGTGTCTGACCCGGCTCTTCAACGGAGTGCTGCGGACCGGACACTTCCCCCAGACATGGAAAACGGGCAAGGTGATCGTCCTCCACAAGCCAGGCAAAGATAGGCGATCACCCGCCAGCTATCGCCCGATAACACTACTGCCCCACATGGCAAAGCTGTGTGAGAGACTGGTCCTGACAAGGATGCGACCACACTTACAAGCACGCGACGAACAGTTCGGATTCCGTGCACACCACTCAACCACACTGCAACTGACGAGGGTCTTACATGAGATGGCTAACGGTATGAACACCAAAAAGAGGACCGTAGCAGTGTTCTTAGACGTCGAAAAGGCCTTCGATCGCGTATGGCATGAGGGTCTCCTCAGAAAGCTCATGGCCTCCCCTCTGCCGAAAAAGCTCGTACACCTGGTGGCCTCCTTCCTCGCCAACCGCGAGTTCTTCGTGACCGTCGAGAGAGCAAACTCCGGACGAAGACACATCGCGGCAGGAGTCCCCCAGGGGAGCTGCCTATCGCCACTACTCTACGCGCACTTCACAAACGATATTCCGGTCCCACATCCCGAGTTCGAAGGCACAGAGCCCGTGAAGTTATCGTTGTTCGCGGACGACTGTGCTTATTTCGCGACAACGATAAACGCGCGCACAGGACACCGAAGAGTCCAAAGAGCACTAGACGAACTACCCACCTGGTTAGACAAATGGAGAATCGCCGTCAATGTGGGGAAAACGACGGCGATGATCACGGGGAAAATACTCCGGAAACCACAAGAGCCGCTTAAACTCAGGAACCAACCAATAAAATGGGAAAAGACGGTAAAATTTCTGGGAGTCACCATAGACTCAAAGCTGAAGATGATGAAGCACGCAGAGAACGCCATTGGCCAGGCCAAAGCGGCTAGCTCTCAGCTATACCCGGTATTGAAGTCGTCTCTCCCACTCAAGACAAAAATAAACATATACAAAACGTACGTCAGAACCCGGTTGACGTACGCAGCCCCAGCATGGTACTCGCTGCTGCCCAAACACGGGAAGGTGCAGATGCAGCGGGTACAAAACCAAGCCCTCCGGACGATAACCCAAGCAGGAAGATACGTCAGGAACGATATCATCGCCCGGGACACTAAAGTCGAGACCATTTACCAGTTTGTGGTCCGTCTGTCGCGCGGCATGTTCGACCGCGCTGACAACGGACCACACCCTCACCTACGCGGCATAGCACCGCTTCACGCCAGGCCCCCAGACACACCCAAAAACTGGCGCACACTCCAGAGAGAGTTAATTTGTTCTGATACAGAGGAGTCGAGAGAAGCGCCAGAACCCAACACTGGACCAGCCGTAAAAGCACAAGGATGAAGAGGGAAAAGGCATGATGCCACCCATATCCCCCCCCCCTCCCCCCCTACCACCTCCCATCTTCCTTCTCAACCGTTCCCGATCAAAGTAAATTCCTTTCCCCCACTCCCAGATAATTCAATTAGTTTTACAGCTGCGACCTCACCCCGCACTGTGACACCATATAAGCCAACCTGGGTTCCGCGCGGCAGCTTGACTGGCGCTGGAACACAGACAAGGGGACCAAGAAGATGACCACTCGACGCCGTCGCCGTCCCCGACCCTGGATCCCGTGAAGGCCGTATGGCTGGCGCCGGGGTCAGGGGTTGGGGAAGAGGAAGATGAGGACCACATAGGACGACGAGCCGGCCCCAAAACTGGACCATCAGGACTCCGAGCGGCTGTTCAACTGGCGCCAGAGTCATCCGACCGCATCATCATCAGCTCACACCATCTGTAAATTTCACCATGACATTGTCACCTGGGGGGGGAGTTTCCTTAAAAAAAAAAATCAGCAAGCTCCTATAATTAAAAAAAAAAAAAAAAAAAAAAAAAATTAAAAAGCAGCACCAGGAAAAGAGCTGAACTGGCGCAGCATTTATAAAAAAAAAAAAAAAAAAAAAAAAAAAGGAAACACGCAAAAGAAATAGACGTGTAAGGAAACTCTCTCCCCTAAATTCCCCGGGACCTGCGTGTCCCGGAGCCCTGTCCCTCCATAGGGGAAAGCCCCGAGGAGGTCCCTACCTCTCCCACAAGGAGTAGAGGAAGAACACACGCCGCTCTCTCCTCATTCTGTTGTGGAAATTCGCCGGAAAATCACGACTCATATGGTTGGCAGCTACGCGATTCGTTTAACTTTTCTTCCCTTCGCTAATAGCTTCTCACGACGTATGAGGTAAGTAGGTACATATATATATACGTTGTATGCACTCGCGAGCAATTTGTTATATTTTGTTTACTGCTTGTTAAAGTGAACCTTCAGATTGATGGGTAAAATATATTCTATGGACGGGGATAGTACTAGACACGACATGAAGATAGTTATGTCATGTTTTCATTACCTATTTTTTAATGGGGAGTTGAATTTGTAGGTGCCAAATCGAACATATTTATTTTTTTACACCGAATTTAAATTTCTTCATTATTGTTACAGAATAATTATGGAAACATGGCTTCAAGAAAAAGGAAGATAGAAGAAGAAAAAAGAATTTTTAACGAATTATGGACAGAATTATACTTTTTTATCGAGTTTAAAGGAAAACCGTTATGCTTGATTTGTCAAAAGAGTATTTCTGTAGTAAAGGAATATAACCTGAAGCGACATTACGACACTGAGCACAAAGCTAAATTTGACTGTCTTGAAGGAGAAATACGAAAAAAGAAAATTTTTGCTTTGAAATCGTCATTAAAAAATCAACAAAACATATTTAAGGTTGTGGCAGACAACAGCGAATCGAATGTTCGTGCCAGCTACAGGGTAGCAGAGATTCTAGCAAAAAGTGGACGTCCGTTTACCGATAGTGAATTAGTTAAAGAGTGTGTCTTAGCTATAGCAGAAGAAATATGCCCAGAGCAGAAAAAAATGTTTGAAAGTCTTAGTCTCTCTGCCAGAACTTGCACCCGACGTACCGAAGACTTGGGTGCTAATTTGTGTGAACAACTCAGGGATAAGGCACAGTGTTTTGACTGCTTCTCTTTAGCGATGGATGAAAGTACGGACGTGTCGGATACAGCACAGCTACTCATATTTGTACGCGGCATTGTCGATAACTTTACTGTTTACGAAGAGCTTGTGAAAATGTGCAGTTTGAAAGGTACAACTACGGGAGAAGATTTATTTCACCATTTGGAACAAGCTCTGGATTCATTGCAATTAAGTTGGGAAAAGTTAACAAGTGTCACTACCGATGGAGGTAAGAACATGAGCGGTCAAAACAAAGGTGTTGTCGGGAGAATCATCAGCAAAGTGAAAGAATCTGGATCTACTGTGCCATTGATTTTTCACTGTATTGTCCATCAAGAGGCATTGTGCTCCAAGGTTATATCCTGGAAAGAAATAATGGATACTGTAACATCCACTGTTAATTTTATAAGAAGAAATGGGCTCACACACCGTCAGTTCCAAAAGTTTTTGAAAGATCTGGAAGCTGATCATGGTGACGTGGTTTACTACTGTGAAGTAAGGTGGCTCAGTCGAGGTGCCGTTTTGGAACGGTTTTTTGATTTGAGAAAAGAAATTGGCAACTTCATGGAGATGAAAGGAAAGCCAGTGGAACAGCTCACTAACAAACAGTGGATTATCGATCTTGGTTTTTTGACTGATTTGACTATGGAACTGAATCAGCTTAACAAACACTTACAAGGAAAAAATAAATTGATTTGCGATATGTATTCAGATGTAAAGTCATTTGAGATGAAACTGAAACTGTTTATCAAGCATATTGATGAAAAAAAGCTTGACCATTTTCCTAATTGCGAGAAAGCCGTGGAAGAAGCTGGAGCTAATTTTGAGTGGCAAAATATTACAATGAGAAACGTGTTAACACAACTACAAACTGAGTTTGTAAATCGATTCACCGACTTTAAAAAGATCTCCCTTAACATGGAAATATTCCAAAACCCTTTTGCAATTGATATTAATGATGTACCAAGCAATTTGCAAATGAACATAGTAGATTTGCAAAGTAATAGTACACTTAAAATGGCATTTAAGGAAAGCACTGACTTGGTACAGTTCTACGGAGGTTTGAGTTCTGAAAACTTCAAAGAATTGAAAAAGTTTGCTCAGCAGATAATCACTATGTTTGGTAGTACGTATTTGTGTGAGCAGACTTTTTCAATTCTCAACTACCGCAAAAATAAGAATTGTTCACGGTTAACGGATGAACATTTAGACGCGATACTGCGC
This sequence comes from Macaria notata, assembly GCA_927399415.1. Classification (NCBI taxonomy): domain Eukaryota; kingdom Metazoa; phylum Arthropoda; class Insecta; order Lepidoptera; family Geometridae; genus Macaria; species Macaria notata. Next base: position 2,181,401 of record OV656742.1, read on the forward strand.
GTGTCTACGACTAAAATGAAAGCAGACGTTAAAAAACTTGCAAGTCAAATGCAGCCGCAAAAATCTCACTAGTTATTACTTTTATGTTAGTATAGTAATTTAATTTAAAAATACATGATTGTATGAATATATATGCGTTTTATTTCATATATTAAAAAAATTATAAATAAGTGCGGCCCGCACTATTACTCTGGCAAAATATCTGGCCCTGCTATAGCAAATGGTTGCCGACCCCTGCTCTAGAGAATAAAAACGGCTTTTGCACTCAGATATTGAAGAGCAAAAATACTGTTTCCGAGATGGTGGGATGAAAAATGATTTACACTTATATGTTATAGTGTTATTTGTTATTATACAATATTGAATATTTTATTGTTAGTATATATTTTCTCTTTTTTGAACACCCCATCCTTTATTTTTCTTTCGCCTCCTGTCCATCCTACGGTTGCCTGGAAGAAATCGCTATTAGCGATAAGGCGGCCATTTGTAGAACTATTTTTTAAGTCTTTTGTGTTTCTGTTTGTCTTTTTTCAATGTGTGTTACAACAAACAGTTTTATCTAACTATCTATCAATGTATAACCGTGTTCATCTCAGTCATATTTCTAACATATGAGGTCGGCACTGATTGGGCATAATGCCAGGTTTTACACAGACCTTACGTAAGAATATAGTATCGCAATCAATTTTTTTACCTGGTAAAGGACAAGAGGTCACTATGACGTCTCTTAGAGTGAATAAGTTCTGGAAAGTCACCATCGCAGGGGACGCCAGTGTAGGCTGACCGTCACAACTAAGTAGCAGCCACTGCTTCATATAATGCAACTTTATAGGCCGACCTGGAAAATAATAATAGTTTCAATGCAGCAGACAGAGTAATGATATAAAGTGCTCTGTCATGACATAGGACTGGAACTCACACGCGTAAGCATGGCAAAGTTTTAATTTATCAGTCCTTCTATACGTGCAGTCTTTTGGCCACTTATACGCTCAAGGCAATCAACGCGCTACGAGTGCAGTACAACAACGCGTTCAGGGTGCTGTTGGGGCTGCCGTGGCGCTGCAGTGCGTCGGGGATGTTTGCGGATGCAAGGGTAGATGGTTTCCACGCCATACTCCGCAAACGGTCCACCTCGATGCTCAGCCGCGTCCGAGGCAGCACTAACAGCATCCTGCGGGTTGTAGCTGCCCGACTCGACTGCCCCATCATCAATCACGCCGCACAGCACACACACCACATGTTTTATGACCCTTTTAATAAAAACATCTTAGTTGGCAACAAAGTAATTTGATGTTGACATTTATAATTTAATTTTATTTTATTAATTGACATTTTTCTTTTATGTGATTTAATTAGTATTGACTTGACTTATAATTATTTTATTAATTTTCTGATTGCTTCTATTATGTTTAATAATTTTCTTTATGCAAGTTGTGTATGTTTTTTGTATGGACTAAAAGTTCGAAATAAATGACATTTATTTAATAACTCCGTTTTTTGCCATTAGGCTACGGAACCCTATGAAAAGTGTTAAGTAGTTGTGTTTTCCTTAGATATAGCTACCAGAAGTGGATCTGACATACCAGTCTATCACTTTGAAGCGTGCTGAGGCGCCACTCTTACAAATCGTTGCTTGATTCGTCTCTAAGTCTCTCTCTTGAGTCGTATTTCCTTATGACTGAAGGTCGTGACTCCCCTGCAGAATTAATTCGTTAGGGGAGTTCTCTTGTGGAGTCATCGTGGTGGGCACCCAGGCCCTTCCACAAAAATACATGTTCTCGGATATTGTGGTCTTCAAAAATGACGGTTTCCTCACGATGTTTTCCTTCACCGCTAAGCGAGTGCCAATCCTCACTTAAGTTGGAAATACAAGTCATTGGTGTAGTGCCGGATTTGAACCAGGGTGCGTCTGTATGTAAAGCAGACACTGAAACCGCTGAGCCACACTCGCTACTACGTGTATAACAAGCTCTTTGTTTGGGATAGTAAAGTACCTTCAACAAGAAACTGGTATTTATTTATCCACACGTGGTCAGATCTGGTGACGTTGACGCAGCCAGGCGGGCAGTGCAGGTCCTGTGCGCGCGCCGCGACCACCATGTACCACATACATGCTGCCAGCCAGTACATCGTCTGCAATATATGTAGTTATGTTCTACTGGTTAATACTGATCTCAATGTCAAATAGATTAATTATAGATAATTTAATTTATTTGATTGAACTGATTATTATTTTACGATTCCCGCATAACACAAGTGATTATGAATATTAAAATTTGTAATTACTTGTGTTGAGTCTGGTCGTTTCTATGTATAATAAGTATGTATTTACAAAAGAAAAGTATATAATGTATTATATCCGTTATCTAGTACCCATGATACTAGCGTAAGCTTAGTATGGGGCTAGATGGCGCTGTGTGATATGTCCTGAAATATTTATTTATTACTTCATTTTGACAACTTTTTAATTAATATGTTTTAATTATTATATGACATTGATTGTTAAGTTATTGTAAATATTGTGATTGTAAGGTATTAGAATATTTGTTAATGAAATAATGTATGTAATTGGTTACGACCGTATTAATGATTATTAAATAAATTAATTAATTAATAAGAAAATATTGTACACACAGGTAAGGTACTATTTTAAGTATAAGATTTAACTTAGATTTTATATTAGTTTAAGATTTTAAAATAATTAGTTTTAATTTTAGCTAGGTACGTACTAATTACCCCATTTAAGCTAATAAAGGAATTGAATTGAACTGAGACTTTTCAGTTTTCACACAGCACCATCTAGTCCCATACGATGGAAACGCTTGTGTGGGTTATAGACAACATAAAGAAATAAATAAAATAAATAAATATTCCGGAACAATGCACACAGCTCCATCTAGTCTCACACTAAGCGAACGCTTGTGTCGGGGTACTAGATAACGGATATATTACTCAGGGAGGCATATACTTTTTTGTAAATACATACTACACACAAGTAGGTAATTACATATTTTTAAAATTCATAATTATTCGCTGATAACACTTAGGTAACACTTTTGTTTAATAAATACATACATACCTACATATTATTATACATTAATATAATAAAGCGAAAGTGTTTGTTTGTTAGTTTTACTGGTGCGAATAGAAAATTTATTTTTGTGTTGGATAGACCATTTATCGAGGAAGGCTTTAGGCTATATACACTGCAACTTATAGGAGCGAAGAAACAATAGAAAATGTGGAAAAAACTGGGAAAATTATTCATGTTTGAGAGCTTTCGTTGCGTATGCTGCGAAAACGGTTCAAAATTCAAACAATTAATGCCCAAAATAACTATTCCACGCGGACGAAGTCGCAGGCACAGCTATTTTGTAATATAACCCGGTTCATTATTTTATTAAAAGTGTCATCTAGAAATGGGGCCAAGATCATTTCATCCTTTACGCACTAATGGAGGAGCTGTATTGTGCGAGTGGGATAGATTTAATTTTCTGCGCCATATATAAATTTCATGTTTAAGGAACTGGGTAATCAAGGTAAGTAATTTACAATTTTAGAGGTCACTGGACCTCTCTTAGTTTTTAACCGATTTCAAAAGAATAGAAGGCTCCCAATTCTAATAGCTTTTGATGAAATACCGTACTCACAATTTAAAAAAAAACTGACGAATAGAGAACTTCCTCCTTTTCTAAAAGTCGGTTAAAAATATGATATATTTCTTGATAAGATTTTCGTAAGAGATTAAAAATGTAAACTTACCCGCTTAGTATACAATCCACTGCACAGTGAATCTGTGATATTTTGCCAAAACAACAGACATCCGTTATCATAAATGAAACATAATACATATCAATTAAATTGGATCCTGACAGATACATGCCTAGCTAAATATAAGTACCTACTACTACCTGCAATCTACATTCTGTTTCGTCTTTTATTTATCTGTACTTATCTACTTTTTTATATAATAGCGCTATCCGCTATCCCTTAATTCTAGAGAAAAGATATATTCCCTCTTTATTAGATGTCTCTACCAAATTATTTTCAAATCGGTCTAGTCATTTAAACATGAAAGAATAACACTTGAATTTTTTTCTATGTATCTAATAAATTTATTTGTTGTACATACATACATAATAGGGGAACTTTTTCTTGAAATCAAAAACCTCGTTGGTTGAACCACATTCTTGCACAAAATGTAAAACTGGAGACTTCCAAACTTTGAGTAGGTGTAATGAAAAGCATATCCAGAAATAATTCTCTTTTATTATCTTTATGCAATACAAATTTGAGTACCTACCTTTCACCTACTTATACTCAATTTTTGGCATACAAGAGATAAACACATAAAACAATTTAAGAAATATTTACTTGCATGAAATCAGTAATTCACAGTATCTAATCAGCAGATACTGTGGAATTTTAAATATTTACAAAATAAAAATTATAAACATAATAGTTTGACCCTCTTTTTCATGTTATTACTAAATCTTACAAAATAATTATCAAAATCTATACGAACAGTTTTTACATATATACCTAAGTAAATCGTAACTAACCTGTCTTTTTCATTATTCGAAAAAATAACCACCAAACCATTCGTAGATTTAAGTTAAATCTTTTTAGTTTTACAGTTATATTGGTTTTCATATACATATGTACGTATGATTTGTATGATTTTTATAACGATTTGTATGAATAATGTGATATATAATTTGCCTTTAATAATGTGATATTAATAAGTTTATTTAATAATGTGATATTGTTTGTATGAATAATGTGATATATAATTTGACATGTAAATTTTTATAATTTACCAATAAAATCTGAATCTGAATCTGAATTTGAAACTGAATCTGAATCTGATCAAGTAAGACAAATATTTTTCTTGGAAAAAAACACACACACTTTTAAAACCTCGGGATAAAAAGGATAACTTGAAAAAGATGTTATAAAAAACTTTTGCTTTAACAATAGCCTTTCATAACTAATTCATCAAGTTTATTTTATCTCAAAACTATCCAACATCAAAAGTTTACAAAATATTTTAAACATAACATTCCGTTATCTAGTACCCACGACACAAGCGTTTGCTTAGTGTGGGGCTAGATGGCGCTGTGTGCAATGTCCCGAAATATTTATAATTATTTTTTTATTTATTATTATTGAATTGGTAGTGTACTCTACTCATTATAGTAAAATCAATGTCATTTAGGTGACATTGACCACTACCGATAAATTTAAAACAATTCGAATAAATGTTCATTAACATTCTGTACGTCACATCTCAAGCAAGTGGACATGCCCTGTACACCACGGTTTTTAATTTAAGGGTGTTTTTTTAAGTAGTGAGGGTGCGTGCGCCGCGTGCTGCTGCTCCCGAGCGGGAGGTCGACGCGCCTGCATCACTCCAGGAACTACAGCCTGTCGTCCCGGCGTTATAGGAAAGCGCCGCAGCGACAGGCACATCGCCATCGGCACATCGCCACACATCACCACACCACTTCGAGCAACGCCGCCGCTGCTGGTGCGCCCCGCGGACTGGCGACTCGACGTCGTCCACGTGGAGCAACGCCGCCGCTGCTGGTACGCCGCGCGGACTGAGCGACTCGGCGTCGACGCGTCGAACAACGCCGACCGTCGCTGGTGCGCCGCCGGACAGAGCGACTCGTCGTGTGTGTGCGTGAACTTCCCCGGGGTCAGCGTACCCCGGCGCCCAGCCCCTCTAAAGAGCGCAAGCTCGCTGAGGACCAACCAGCTCCCCCTTGGGGACTGGCAGACGACCCACGACTGACTTTTAATTTAAGTAGTCTTATTGACAACTTCATACGACTTTGGTGAACAGCCCCCTTAGACAAGAGGCATATTTTAGTGAGCGTACTGGTACTCATTTATGGAATAGAAAAACCAATGTATGGGAGTGACGTAATATTTCCCCCCGCGGAGCGCATCGTGATGTCAATCCCATACATTGCTCTTTCTATTCCATAAGTGAGGGACAGTACGGACAGACAAACATTGGTAAAGTACAGTTGACAATAGCGTTCGAATCGTTAAAAGAACAAACTTCTGTTTTTTTATAGTTTCATACCATCATATATCTTCAACACAATATCATATCAAAGACCTTACAGATTGTGATGAAGACAAAGTAAAAAGCTAGCCTAATAACCTACATAATTTATAAAATATGGCAATATCTAAACAATAAGACGGAATTTCAACTACAACTAAAATGTAACAAAAAGGTGGCCATTTAAAAAGAATATTACAGATATCATAATGGTAATAATGCAGCCATAACTCTTTCCTTCGTACAAGTAACTATGTGTGTTAAATTACAAAATTTTATATCATACCAATAATTTACATTCCTATAGAGCAGTCCTCTCTTTCGTTACCCGTATTTCTCATTAATGAGGGTGGCACCCACAAGTTGTGGGGGAGTTATCTTAGGTAAATATATCATGGGGAGAGGCATTCTTCGCATTACATGTCCTCAGATTTGAAGTTCCCTTAACATGTTAGTTTACGCGATAACAGAGTATTACAGATACAATAATATATTAGGGCTATTCTCACTAAAATCAACCTGTCAATCCAGTTTCAACACTTTAACAACACATTTTAAAAAATACTTTCACTCCGCTTGCTTTTGTCTGTACAAACAGAGTTTTGATAACAAATTGCTCCAAAGCTGGTTTCTGCCAGAACGGCAGGGCATATAGTATTGGCTATAGAGCTGTTATTACAAACTTATTCGGTTAGTCTCACTAAAACCAACATCCTGACTCACTCCTCACACTTTTGACATCAAATTCCAACACTTCATCATCCCATTTCCACACTTTTGACATCCAACACAATTGTCATCAAATTCCAACACTTTTGCCAACCCACTACCCAAAACTGTTCTCCCACTGCACTAGTTGATCCTAACCGCGTGTTCTGGCTCTGGGTGCCTCAGGAACTGCTCCAGGGTGGGTCCGTGTCTCCCGAGGGGGTCCCGGGGGAACATGATCATGTCGTCCACCCAGGTGAAGGGCAGCACGCTGGTGTTGATGACGCTCCTCCAGCGAGGGTTCTCCCCGGCCAGGTCGCGGTAGTTGTCGCATGACACCACGACCGCGTCGAACTCGGCCGCGCACTGGATTATGTATCTGCAATTATGAAGACATATATTATTTTGAAATACTCTTGACATATCTGCCCAAAAGAATTTCCCTAATGAATTAATTCTGTGGAGGAGTCACGATCCTCAGGCATAAGGAAACACCACTCAAAGAGAGGTCAGATATTTCAACCAAAGTTGCACAAAGTAGTCAATCATATTCATAAATAAATAAAGCCATTTATGCTAGATGCTGTGTGATATGTTCTGAAATATTATAACTACAAATTATAATTGAATCGGTATAGCCAAGCCAAGCTTTCAGTGATTGATTCTCAAATATAAACAATAAAATAAATATTTGAGGACGAGCTTTACTTTTTTTCCCTTCCTCTATTTAAAATTAATTTGAAAGCAATATAACATGTGTGTTACCTGTCATCGTAGGGCGTGATGGTCCGGCCGAGCACCTCCCGGGAGGGCGTGTAGATGACGAGCCCCTTCCGCTCCAGGAAGTCCAGCAGGCGAGGGGCCGAGCTCTTGCCTGACTTGCATCTGGACACACATCATATAAATATATTATTAGTGTGTAGATAAAGTTGTACACAATAGTTAGGCTTAAAATTGGTGTAGAGAAAGTAGTACACAAAAGTTAGACTTATAAATTTACAATTGTTTCACATATCTTATTAGATCATGTTTCTATTTCATTATAAGTTTTAGTTTGTAAGTTGTTTTTCTGATTATTATGAATGAATGAAGAAATAAATAAATAAACTAAACTCAAAAACCTTAAAATCCTAGCGTTACCTTGTGGTAATTTAAATCCATTGCAGATGATAACTTTGAAAATTTGCATCTATCGTTGTTTCACTTGTTGGGGCTAGATGGCGCTGTGTGCAATGTCCCGGAATATTTATTTATTTATTTATTTTATTCACTGTGTCTCCTGGCCTGATTTCAATATTTTTTGTTTTTATTTTCTTCTTAGATTTGTTCTTTCGTATCACTAACCTATTTCTTTTAATTAAAGTGGCCTTCGTAGATATGTTACAAATTTCATACTTTTATACTGGCCTGCCAACTCAGTCGGTAGTGTGTTCACCTACTGTTACAGAGTCGCTGTTCTTTATATGTGTATATGTTACGGTAAATGTAGATAATCGGGAATTATGCATAATTCCCGGGAATTACCCAGGTAGCATTTATACGTCATTATGACGTCCGTTTACGGTACTGCTCGACGTAAGAGACGTCATAATCATGACGTCGGGGACTTCCTTCAGATGACGACAATTTGTCACAGCCTCAAGACGTAAGTTTACTGACGTTAAAGTGACGTCATATACTGACGTTGGATTGACGTCATATACTGCATTTATAGAGACGATAATGGGCCGTACAATTTAGGGCAGCTACTGACGTTGGAGTGACGTCATACACTGCATTCATAGAGACGTCATTAGGCCGTACAAATTAGGGCAGCCACTGACGTTGGAGTGACGTCATATACTGCAATCATAGAGACGTCACTAGGCCGTACAAATTAGAGCAGCCAATGACGTTGAAGCGACGTCATTCACTGTATTTATAAGGACGTCACTAAGCCGTACATATTAGGGCAGCCACTGACGTTAGAGCGACGTCATTCACTGTATTCATAAGGTCGTCACTAGGCCGTACATATTAGGGCGGCCACTGACGTTGGAGAGACGTCAATTACTATATTTATAGGGACGTCACTGGGCCATACATATTAGGGCAGCTACTGACGTTGGAGCGACGTCATTTACAGTTTTCATAAAGACGTCACTAAGCCGTACATATAAGGATAGCCGCTGACGTTGGAGTAACGTCATATACAGTATTCATAGTGACGTTACTGTGAATCCTGTGTATGACGTCACTCCAATGTCATTGGCTGCCCTAGTATGTATATATGGCCCAATCACTTTCCTGTGAACTAAGTAAATGACATTACTCCAACGTTGATGGCTGCCCTAATATGTACAGCCCAGTCACTTCCCTGTGAACAAAGTAAATGATGAATAGAATTTAAAATTTAGTTTGCGATATGTGGCATCCTATATCCACGTACCCTGAACACACTCTTAGGACTATGGATGTAACCAAATAAAACAATGTACGTAGCATAGTAAATTTATATTTAAGAAATACATAAGACTGTTAAGGACAATCAATATTATGCAAAGTTATTTTTCAAGAATTCTAATCTACTTAATATTAACTATTTGTTTATTTATTAAAGTTTACAAAACTGAGCAAACATAAACAATTGACATGTACCCGTAGTTAAGGGAAGTGTGGCGTAGGTAGCTATTTTACAGGTAGAACTTAACTAATCTTAAAACTTAACATACAAAGACTGTTAAAGACAATCAATAATTGTTATATACTCTTACAACATTACATATTATTAATATTGCTAATCTTAATTATCCATAATACGCAAAGTTATTTTTCAAAAATTCTAATCTACTCAAAATTAACTATTTGTTTATTTATTTATTAAAGTTTACAAAACTGAGCAAACATAAACAATTGACATGTACCCGATCTGAATTAGACACTAAATGCTCATCATCAAAAGTAACAATATGATTTTCATGGAAAATGTCATGTTGCATCAATAAATTGGAATTATTACTAGAACCTCATGATTCAATTTCAGATTGAGAAGTATTTGGCAAATTAAGAAAGGAAGATGACACACTTACTGCTATAGTACTCTCTTGTAAATTAGATAAAAAACATAATTCTGCTTCCTTCGCTCTTCTCAATAATTGACGTTTGCCAACTATAGCCTTTTTCGATTTTTTTATTTTCCCTTCCATATTTTGTGTGACTATTTAATTATTTTTTTGCTTCTTCAATCTCTGAGGGGCATGCTTTAACCAGATTTTAATAAAATCTTCCACTTCTTTGACAGTAGTATATCCTGTGGTGATGACAACCCCTTCTATAAAGAAATAATAAATTTGTTAATGGTGCCTATTATACAATTATAGCCATGTACAATTAAAACTTTAAACTTCATTTCTAGCGTATTGGCAGTGCTGAGTACAGGCCACCTTTCAAATTGATAGGGCTTGGGCTAGGCTGAAACTTCCAATGTTGGTTCTGTGGGGATTTGAACTTCACATAAAAACAGTTGCATGTTATGTTAAGCTTACCCACTATACACTTTCGCAGGCGCAGCTGGCAGAAAGCCTTTTTGTTAGATCTTTTTCCATAAAAATTAAATTGTTCAGCTAGTTGGTCACTGAATAAAAATTTCAGTATGCGAGACACTTTGCTAGATATATCCCTGCCTCCAAGTGTTTTCATGTAAGAAACCTGTAACAAAAATATATGTATTAATAACTTTTTAATATATGTATTAATAACTTAGATTTAAATTCTAGTTAGCAGCACAATATTTACAATCTAGATCGGTTAGTCTTAGAATTCACTGGTAAATTTTAATATTCATGGTACTTCAGGCTATTACAACACCATTATATACATAGGTATTTTAATTATCACGGAAAAACTAAACTCTTAGCAGCACACAGAAAATTTTTAGCAGTAAGCTCAATCAGTAAAGATTGCACCCAGAAGCTATTATAGTAAGTACTCCAACCCAGGAAACGAGTCAAAACCAAGCGTTTCATAAGAAAATATATTAAATTATACGTACCAGTTTCACCGAACACTCTCTGGACGCTATAGAGTCTCCATTTCGTGTCTGGTGTGTTGGCGTCAGATAATATTCTTTCGAACGCCTTCGTTCCTTTTACCGGCGGCCAAACTTTACAACGCCTCGGCGTAAACCATTTGCTGTGTGGTGGCGGCGGTTGCCACTCTACCAGCTCCTACGTCACAAGGTAAGTATACATGCGTAGATTGTAGAAGTAAAACGAAACTTGAAATTTTTATGCGAGTTGCTGCGAGCGGCGGATAGAGCCAGCGGGTGTGTGCATCGGATCGCGGTTATCAGCGGACTGGACTGGCGGCTGGCCTCACCACAAGATGGCCGGCGCGCGGGAACGAGCTCGCGTGGCCTTGGGCGCGGGCGGTTCCCCCCGCGCCCCGCACCTCAAGTGCGACGTGGCTCCATCCGTGCTTGCTTTGCTTGCGTTTAATTAATAACAGAATACAATAATAACAGAGTAGAACCTTAGATAATTAACCTGTCTAGATAGAGCTTGGCGCTGCAACGGTAACAAAAACAAATGGCCAGGCCGGGAACGCATGTAGTAGTGTTCACGCACACAGATGAATTGCCTTACACTGTAATTACTAGCGCGCTGAGTCCCATGTTTGTGTGCGTAATGTTGCCAGCATTTAAAGAATTTCCACAATGTTGACCAAAAACTGCTGTGATGTGAATTGTGATTCAATGTGAAATAATTTGAATAACCGGCCAAGTGCGAGTTAGACTTAAAAATGAAGGGTTACGTACCACCACGTAGAACCGAAGTGCTTTGATTGCTTATAAATAGATTTTTACTCGTTATGGGGTATATGATATTAAAAAGAATATGTACTTTGTTACAATTTATTTATTTACATAATTCAGAATCAGTTGTCTGGTTCCTATAGTACAAACTATGCTTAGTTCACCAAATTAATATTTGGTGAACTTTAATGACCTTCTCTTTGTATTTGTTTTTTAAATAATTTACGTTTCGATTTTACATCATGGCTTATGTTGTTTGTTTTAGTTTCATGATAATAGCGCAAGTCCAAATATTTTTCAACAATTAATCTCATAAGATTGGTCTGGTGGAGAAAGCCACAAACGTGATTTGTTTTCACTGAGAAATAATTTCGCCCTCCAACAAATAGTTTCATTGTACAAGAAACAATTTTCGAGTAGTCCATGAAATTTGATAAAAAAAATACGCACCTTGCATGGAATCGATCCTTTTTTTAATCTACGACGACCTTGGTTGTTTGCTAAATACAAATCCTTGGAACGAAAATGATCCGAACAGATGACTGTAGATGCAACCGGTTGCCAGAGATCTTCGCCACGGCTTTTTCTTATTATATTTAGCCACTTGCTCTTTAAAATCGGATCTGTGGGTATTCTGCAACCAAATTATAATAAAAAGTTACCACTCAATATTATGCATGCCTCAACAATTACCAACATAAGCAGCTTATTCATAAGCATTAACAGTATTTCAGCAAATTTCTTGTATTTACGGAACATTAAACATCAATCGAAAAAATACATACATTTCACACCTCTAAATCTTCTTAGAAAAAGAGGTAGAAAACATGTCTACAAAATTTGGGTAAAATTCAATTCGAAAGCTGGCAACTAATGTCACAGATTCCATAGGAGTATGTTACCGATGGTTCTATTCACTAATTCTCTCTAATTATACAAGATAATAGTCGTTTCAAATGTACTTACCGGTGATAAGAGATAGTTTCAGGTGTTTTCAAACGTCTTTTGTAGTTGCGGCACAGTTTTATAGCACAATACGCCATATTTTCGCCAGCAAAACAGAGAAAAACAATACGTGTTACGCGCGCAGAGTCTCAGGCGTCACTGAGTGACGCGGACGCGGTTAGCGTGTAGCAGCTACATGCTATTTTTGTTGGCGCTTATGGTGCGTTACTATATATCTAGACAGGTTAATTATCTAAGAGTAGAACTTACGGCTACACCTGTGTACTATTGACACGCTCCTTCCATTCTCTTCGCTAAATTGTATAATAGAATACATAGGTATTTTTCAATTAAGAACACGGAATACACGCTCACTAACGGTAGTATAAAGTAGTGTTATACCTAAGCGGGAAAAACTTTATCAAAGAATACTATTACCCTTATAAAAAGGGTAATAGTTTATGCAAGACGCTTCAACTCGATGTTCGGTACCTACTTCAACGAAATGTCAGAATTACGTTCCGTTAACTTCCGTTCCTACTTCTGATGTTTTTAAAAATCACAAAGTTTAAGCTTTTTTGATGTTATTAATTAAAATACCTGTACAAAATAAATGCTTCATTATAACTTCAGAAGTACCTGCAGAGACGGAAGGTTTTTATTAATAACTTATATATATTTTACTTCATAAGACTGGAAAATTGATGTAATTGAAACGAAACGTACTATTTTAAATTCTGAGTCGGTTACAAGTTACTGTAATGACGTCAATAAAACGTCCTCTTTCGGACTAATTTGTTACGTCCTGATATTGACCATGAATAGACGTTAATAAAACGTCCACTAGAGACGAATATGATACGTTCTAATACTTTTTTGTTTTTGTTTTGTGTGTGTGTGTGAGTGTGAACTGTTTATAATAATATATATGTATCGTGTCTTGAAAATCTGTAACAATAAATGTATTTCTTTCTTTCTTTCGTTAAATACTGACCCTGAATAGACGTCGGTTAATCGAAAACTTTGTGGCGAATACGGTACGTCCTAATAATGACCCTAAATAGAGGACAATAAAACGTCCACTTTGTGACGAATATCGTACGTCCTGATATTGACCCTAAATGGACGCCAATAAAACGTCTACTTTGTGGCGAACATGGTACGTCATAATATTGACCCCTAAATAGACGTCAGTAAAACGTCCATTAGAGACGAATATGATACGTCCTAAAAATTACCCTGAATAGACGTCAGTAAATTGTAAACTTTTGTTGCGAATATGGTACGTCCTAATAATGACCCTAAATAGAGGTCGATAAAACGTCCACTCTGTGGCGAATATGGTACGTCATAATATTGACCCCTGAATAGACGTCAGTAAAACGTTCATTAGAGACGAATATGATACGTCCTAAAAATTACTTTGAATAGACGTCAGTAAATCGTAAACTTTATGGCGAATATGGTACGTCCTAATAATGACCCTAAATAGAGGTCGATAAAACGTTCACTTTGTGACGAATATGGTACGTCCTGATATTGACTCTAAATAGACGTCATTGAAACGTCTACTTTGTGACGAATATGGTACGTCCTGATATTGACCCTAACTGGACGTCAGTAAAAGGTCCACTTTGTGGCGAATATGGTACGTCCTGATATTGACCTTACATGGACGTCAATAAAACGTCAATTTTATGGTGAATATGAGACGTCGAGATACTGACTTTTAATTAACGTACATAAGACGTCATCGTCGACGCATTAATGACCGACCCTATTATGACCTAAGAGTGACGTCGTTTAAGCGTCACTGACGTCACTTTGCTACCTGGGTATACATAATTACCAACGCACTCGGTAAATGTTGAGAATTATCCACATTTACCGGTAATTATATATAATAACCATACCTTTTTGGTTAATGTACAAAATAATGAAATCAAACATCAGAATCAATATGTTTATGAGAATAAATATGTACATGTAAGTACAAATAAAATAAATAAATCGCACGAGTAGAGGATCAAGAGCTCAAACCTTCTATTTGGTGTTTGGTGGCAAAACATAAAATAAAATAACATACAATAAATTAGAGTAGAGTAGAGTAGAGTACAGTAAAGTAAAGTTTTTATTTTTTACTAGAGTTTTTTTACATGAAATAGGCTCACGCTTGACTGCAACTTGCCTGGTGTTAAACAACGTTATAATCTACGATCCAGCGCACTTGCCTAGAAGAAACCAGTTTGCTTTCGCCTTGAAGACCGACAAATTATAATTCAGTGCGGTTTTTGGTTCAGTGCCTTACCTGTTTTGTTTTTTGCCATGTTTGATTTCATTATTTTCTACATTTACCAAAGGGGTATGGTTATTATGTATAATTACCGGTAAATGTGATTAATTCGAATGTTTTTCTCACTTTTACCAAGAGCACTGGTAATTATGCATAATTCCCGCATTATCCACATTTACCGTAACATATATATACATATTACAAAGTTGTAACAGCGTAAACCTTTAATGGAAACCAGCATTATTGGGCACTGACCTGGGGCTATATTTAAATTTACATTAAATTAACATTTTGTTTTTCATTACAGTACTTGTAATGTAATGTAGGTTTTAATATTAAAACTTTTGTGAGACATTTTATCAATATGTTAACTGAACGGTTTTCGTTGAACGAGTAACTCGCGTTCTGAAGGTGTTATGTCATAAAATCCGAAGCGCGTAAACAACTTACGCGAGTTACACGTGAGTGAAAACGGTTTAGTTAACATAGTAATGTATTTTTTTTAAATCTCCAAAGAGTTTTAGTACCAAGACGAGTAAACTATTTGCATAAAATCACCGAAGTTAAATTACAAAAGTTAGCACACTTGTTGTATAATGTAAGTACTAATATTATGTAATTATCTTTCTATATTATGTTACACTTGTTATTCTGACTGTTGCAGTATATTGATTGTTTCTTAAAGTAGAAGTACCTGAACCTCGGCACGAACGCCTTGACGACGTGTCCCCTGCGCAGGAAGTAGTCGATGCATATCTGCAAGCCGCGCACGGAGAAGTACTGCCCGCGCCCGTGCCTGCAGTGTTACACATATTAACTGTCCTGTTAGCTTAGTTGGTAGTGGCTCTGCCTTCTAATCTAGGGGTTGCGGGTTCGATTCCTGCTTGACACAAGTATTTATGAAATTTAAAATTATGTACTTGTGTTGAGTCTGCTCGTTTGTGTGTATAATAAGTATGTATTTACAAAAGAAAAGTATATAAGTATTATATCCGTTATCTAGTACCCACGACACAAGCGTTTGCTTAGTGTGGGCTAGATGGCGCTGTGTGCTATGTCCCGGAATATTTATTTATTTATTTTATTATATTCTAAATTAAGTCACTTACATAACACTTGAAGGTTTATTTTAATTTCAAATTTAAGTTCGTTATATTATTCAACAATTTATAGTTTTTGTCTATTTATCTGTGTCTCCGTTTGTCTGTTTATTTAGACGCTCATCACGCAGAATCGGCTGAACGGATCTTCATGATTTTTTACATGGGCTTTATATCCCAAAATAATGCGAGCGAAGCCGCGGGCGTCTACTAGTATTACACATATTTGTCTTGGATAATATACCTAATACAATATAAAATATTATTTTGGTCCAGCCCACTTCCCGTTTCCTCTCCATCTTTTTTGAAAGAATGAAAATTATTTATTGTAGCAAATAATAAATAAACGAGTACAAACAATAAAATCAATTTATTTATTGTTATTTTTTAGTGAGTATAATCATTTTTTTCATGATTTATAAGAATACCAGTACTAGGACGCCCGCGACTTCGCTCGCGTTATTTCGTAATATAAAGTAGCCTGTGTCGCTCTCAGGACTACCTGCATCCTAAAAATCCGAACGATCCATTCAGCCGTTTTTGCGTGGTACGCGTTGAAATAAACATATAAACAGACAAAACTTGGATCGTGTTCTACTATCAATTTTTAGTCATACAATTTTTTTTTTCAATTTCTTCAATGTATCTTTCTTTGGCTTAATTATATGTACATAGCATATATAGATACTTTTAGTACTGATGACAATACTCACTCCATGGCGACGTTGCTGCCATCTATAACGATCATCTTGGGACCGGTTTTGGCGCCTTTTTGCCTGCAACCGAAATACATTTGATTATTTCTACTCTTTTACCTTTTTTACCCTCAATAAGTTAAAGTGCGACTACAGCCTGCCTGATGTAAAGCATCACTATATTTGTGTCAGTCACACTCTTTCTCTTGAGTCGTATTCCTCATGACTGAGGGTCGTGACTCCTCCGCAGAATTAATTCGTTAGGGGAGTTTTCTTGGGCAGATACATCATGGTGGGGGGCCCAGGTCCTTCCACGGAAGACACATGTCCTCGGATATTGTGGTCCTCAAACATGACGGTTTCCTCACGATGTTTTCCTTCACTATTAAGCGAGAGCAAATCCACACATAAATTGAAAATACAAGTCATTGGTGTAGGGCCGGATCCGAACCAGGGTGCGTCAGGATGAAAAGCAGACACTGGAACCGATGAGCCACACTCGCTTAAATCCGGGATTAAAGTGTGTTGCTACTAGTTCGACATAAAGTAAGTGTACTAGTGCGTACCTGTCTGGATGGTAGATGTTGCTGCCGATGCTGGAGCGAGACGCCTTCGTACCCAGAATCACCTCCTTGATGTACGTGTCCTCCGCCGTCTGCGCCGCGCGGCCCACCGACCTCTGCACAACATGAATAATATGATAAGTCAAACTGATCAGTGCTATGTTTGTTCACGCTATAACGGACACACGGAGTATCATGTTTTTTGTGTTTAAATAAATATTTGACTGCCCTGTTAGCTTAGTTGGTAGTGGCTCTGCCTTCTAATCTAGGGGTTGCGGGTTCGACTCCCGCGTGACACAAGTATTTATGCATTAAAAAAATATAATTACTTGTGTTGAGTCTGGTCGTTTGTATGTGTAATAAGTATGTATATTTACAAAAGAAAAGTATATGTATAAGTATTATATCCGTTATCTAGTAGATACCCACGACACAAGCGTTTCCTTAGTGTGGGGCTAGATGGCGCTGTGTGCAATTTCCCGGAATATTTATTTATTTCGAAACACAGCACACACAGCGCCCTCTAGCCCCACACTAAGCAGAAGCTTGGGCTATGGGTAACTAATAAAAAATAAAAAAATATTCCGGGACATCGCACACAGCGCCATCTAGCCCCACACTAAGCAAACGCTTGTGTCGTGGGTACTAGATAACGAATATAATACTTATATCCTTTTTTTTTGTAAATACATACTTATAATACATACAAAAGACCAGACCCAACACAAGTAATCATATTTTTTTTAAATACATAAATACTTGTGTCATGCGGGAATCGAACCCGCGACCTCTAGATTAGAAGGCAGAGCTGTAACTAGATAACGGATATTAAACTTATATTGTACTTTGCTTTTGTAAATACATATGTACATATTATTTATTTATTTATTCATACTTGCACACATACAATATATATGAACAACCAGACTCAACATAAATAATTTATTAATAAACTACATTGAAAATGATATTTTTGTGTTGAGCGCTCTCTATGCGTTTTCCTTCTTATCTCTCCTCTAGATAAGAAGGAAAACGCACTACCAACTAAGCCAACAGAACAGGCCAGTCTGTGTAAGTGAGGCTTGTTTTAAGAAGCTTTGAAACCTGGAATGTCACGTGTATAACTAATCCAGTATTATTTATTTACTAGTGGGTGCTCGCGGCTTCGCTCTCATTAAGAAGTAAAACTTGCATCCCCTATTTCACCCCTTTAAAAGCAGAGCGTTTCCAAAAATCCTTTCTTAGCGGATGCCTACGTCATAGCATCTACCTTCATTCCAAATTTCAGCCAAAATCCATCCAGTGGTTTGAGCTGTGCGTTGATAGATCGCTCTTAGCGATAAGGCCGCCAATTAAGACGTTGATTCTAATATGTATGTTTTTTTTTGTATTGTTTCACTTGTGGTGTTTTAATAAAGTATTTATCTATCTATATCAGTCAGTAACCTTTGAGTTTTATAATCATCATTATCTACCTGTAAATTAGCGACCCCCTGCTTGCCGGTATTCTGCACATCGCAGCCGTTGAATATAGTCTGCGTGATTAGCTCCAACAGCTTGCCCTTCTCATCCGCGTTCAGGCTGGCGATGCCATTGGTGAACTTCTTGAGCTTGCGGCTGATTGGCTGGCGCAGGACCGTGACGTCAGAGTCGCCCGACATCGAGCTGGCCGCGGTCACATCGCGGTCGTCGCACGCGTCCGCTGCAAGTGAGAAAGTGACATAAAAAAATATATTATAGTAAACACTTCAAGAGCGACGTTTCCCCGTTTTAACGTGAGAACTGGTACAATACAAAGTTATGGCCAAAGAAGGAAAGAAAAAAAGAGCTATATGACACTGGCAAAATTGCGGCAATACCGCAGAAGCCATTTAAGAAGAGTTGAAACACCTAAGACACTTTCCTGTAACCATTTAGCTGTGTATGGGTTGTATTGTATGTAGGTATTCGGCTTTAATACAGGTTAAAATGCAACTTAGGTTTTATCTACCTTACAATCTCCTTCTAAACCAAATTTCATCAAGATCGGTTACTTAAGCTGATAGTACAATCAAATCAAACAAACTCACAAACTTTCACATTTATACTTAATGTGATATTACAGAACAAGATTAAACAGAAATATAAATAAATGATCAAATAAGTACAAAAAGAAACTTACATATTTCAATAACGGTAGGTTGGCTCCTCTCTGTCCTATTGAAGCCCGAGTCCGTGGTCAGATCTATAGTTTGGAAGGAACTTCTGTTTATCAACCTCGTTTCATTCAATGACCTATTATTGGACTGAGCTAGCACTACATCTTCCACAACAATAGTTTCCATTGTGGTTGGTTTCTGCAAATTCTGCAGCGACCCTCTTTTAGGTGTGGAGCAAGCCTGTTCACCATCCAATATAAGAACACTGTTATCGTTGGTTTGGAGGTTATTTCTCAGTTTGCTGGGTATCATTGTGGTGTTGCTATCGTCCAAATCTATGATGCTAGCTTGGGAGCTGTCCTGGCTGTTTGTTGCTGAATTTTCTAGTTGTGAGTCCACATGGCTTGCATCTCGGAGCTGGTGGAACAGCTTCTGGATGCTGAGCTGGGTCTTGAGGCGGCGCTGGCGACGTTGTCTCTTACTCATCTTGCTGGAGACAAGCTTGCCGGCCACTTTCTCTTTACTCATTGTAGCTTTCAGAGAATGGGACGAGGAGTTTTTCTAGAAAATATTGATGATACAAAAAATACTATTATAGAAACGAATAATATTAATAAATTATAGGTCCCGGCTGTTTCTCTAGTACAGCAGTCATTAAGCCATGTCAGATGCCCTTAGGGCGGTTTGAAAACTCTCGACACCAGAGTTGGCCACTCTCATTCGATAAGAAGAAGAAGATAGAAACGAATAGAAAAAGTGCTGCAGTCATATACATGTTTGTAGTTTTATTTAAGACTAGATTAATAAGGTTTTGTTTTTGTCCTAATCATATACTACCTATATAGGTACACACAAACAACTCTCAGAATTTGCTTAGTCAAAGCCAATAATTAATAAGTGTATTTGACTTGAGAGCATTATCAATGGCTACATTACTTAGTTTACATTAAACAGAACTATGGAAGCCATGAATTCTATTAAAGTTTATTTATTTTTATTAAATTGATCATTGAATTGATTTGATTGCTTAAGGTCGCAGAAAACATACACAGAACATGTAAAGCCAAGCTAATTATAATAAGGCTCATGCACATTCAAACTGTACTCATAGTCCACAATAGAAGGTTAAATACTGGCACGAAATGAATCAATATTGTATATACATATGTATGTACTAGTGAACACATGATTAATAAACCATCCTTACCAGAATATCACCTATAGCTGTTGCTATATCATTTAACAACATATTATCTGTCTCTCTGCCACCACTACTATTTATAACACCGAGTAAAGTTTCAAAGTCTGTTGGGTTTGTTTTAATAATGTCTATTATTTCAACAATATCACTTTCGATATCCTGAATTGAGACATTTTCTGATTCCCTATCTGAATCACTGAAATTGCTTAGATTGTCTAATAGTTCTGTTGCATCGCTGTCATTATCATCATCATCATCAATCTCCATTGATATGATGTTATAGTTATCTTTATTTACATTTTGCTTTTCATTGACAACTAATGTGTTAGTTGAAGTAGTTGCTATCACTTCAGCATTATTAAAACTGTCAAAATCACTATTACTTTTAAGTTTTTCTGGACTTATATTTCGAATGTTTTTTAGTATTGTTTTTATATAGTCGTAATCAATAACAATCGTTTGATTTCTTATTTCACCGTCGATGTTAAAGTTTTGTTTCGAGGAGGTGGAAGTATTTATTGGGGTTTGTATTGAAGATCTATTGATAGGATTAGTTATGTTATCTGTAGCTTCAATATCATCAATTTGATCACGCTCGTGATAACATAAATTTGATTCAGATTCATTTGGACTCACATGCAAAACATTATAAGTGTCTGTGTCATCAGGTAATTCCATCTGTTCTATTTTAATATCTTTCATATGTATATTTTCAATGAACTCAGATTTTATGAGCTGATGATTGTAAGTACTTCGTTCAGTTGCATCAACATCAACGGAACTGTAACTGTCAACAAAGCATTCTTCTTTTACAATAGTACTTTCTACTTTGACAGGAAAATTTTCAATTTTGGTCGTTTCTTGGTTCTTGACTGTAAGAAGCACTGATTTTAAAGCAGGCTCCATATTATTCAGATTATTTAGCAACACTCTGGTATTACTTTGACTAGTGTCGTCAACATATTCGAAAGCCGCAACTACGACACATTTTTTCGTAAAAGCATTACTGCTCTTGGTAATATCAGTTTTGTTACTTTCAGTGATTGTTTCCGTATTTTCTTCTGTAATATTGGCTTCATTAGTTTCATCAGGTATGTTACTTATCATTGTTAGGTTAATAGCATGCTCAGTGCTGACAGGAACATTCGTTGTATTTATGTCATTTGTAACTAAATAGCTTTCAGAATCATCAGTTGATTTTTCATTTACTTCAGGCAACTTTTCTTTAAGAGTCTTTGGATTTTCTTGAATTTCTTCAGTGTCAATGTCGTCTTGATAGTCATTCATTACTTCACTGGTTGTAACTGTGTTTGGTAACTGACTGATTGTTGTGGAAATCTCTGTACTAGTTTGTTTATCTGATGTAGTTTTTTCAGTTGGTTTAGATACATCAGATGTAGTCACATCACCTGTGGTCTTCACATTTTTATCTTTTGGGAAATCATGAAACTGCCGATAGAATGGAGGTCGATGGTAAGGTACTCGAGCAGGCCAGGGCTTCTGGCCTCTGGTTCTGAAACCTCTCCTGGACGGAATATACACCGGGCACACTTGATGCTTTTTTATACCTTTATGAACGGGGCTATTATTCGCTGAACATGAAGTTTGTTTCACTTTATTTTTGGCCTTTTCTTTTGTGCCATTTTCTACCAATCCATTTTTCAGACCACGACGATTACTTTTATTGGAGTTTTTATTCAACTTAGATGTTTGTGGAATAGTTTTGGTCTTTTCTGTTTTCTGATTATTATTCTTGCTATTTTTCTCACTCATGAACTTTGATAGTTCATTATTTTTGTTTTGAACAGGAGGATTTTTCACATGAGAATCATTTACCTCAATTAAATTATTTTCAGTTTTATCTTCTAGACAATCATTTACAGGATTCATATTGGGATGTACATTTTGTTTTTCAGGATGAGCTACATAGTTACTCCATCTTTGTCTGTTGAAATACGGACGAAAGCGATGATTTCCTCTTCCAAAAGCACTATTATGTCCTTTACCTTTGCCGAGGCCCCTGCCTCTTGAACCAGAGCCTCTAGTAATAGATCCTCTCATAGGTCGACGATACATGCTACGTTTCCAATTCATATACCAATTAATAATTGTATTTTTCTTGCCTTTTCCTCTAGTATTCACACAGAAGTTTGTCTGTTTTAGTCCACAGTGAGAATTAGCATGTCCATGACCGTTACTTGCACCAGGCTGGCTATGTGGTGGGTCATAGTGAGATTGCAAAACAGGATCTATTAAGTTCCTGATAGTCATACACCTGGCAAGTATATCATGAAATACACAAACATCATTGCCGGGTTGCAGGGACGGTGTAGTAGTATCTTCAATATGGTTTCCACAATCATCTGTAGCTTGGGTTGTGTGCTGTGATGTACTCACCATATTTGAATGGTTGTTTTGAACTACAATCACACTATCACTGGTTTTTTGGATTGTAATTTTTTGGCTATTTTTGTTAATATTAACATTGCTATTTTTTTTGTGTTTATTTTTCAGCCGGGACCTCTCTATATGATGCATATTATGATCAGATATAACATTCACATCATTTGAACTATTTTGAGTCACACTTTTTTGTGCATTTTTGTTTTTATTGGTAACAAAAGGTTTAGCTTTATTTCTAGATCTTTTTTTGTTAGGGACTTTAGGTGCTAAAAACTGTGAGAGTTTTGATAATTGAATATCATTTTCAAGGCCCATAGTGTCATTTTTAAATTGGGAAGGAACTGATGATGATGATGTTGGTTTACCTTGAGCATTTATTTCACTTATTTGTAACCTAGCTTTGTAGTTTAGAAATCTTGTAACTGATTTTATTTCTATCCTGATATTTTTTAATTCTTTGTTGATTTCACTCTTTCTGTCTTGTAAATACTTATGCTTTAAAAGTTTACATTCTACTTCTGTAGGAACATCATAATTTTCAGATGGTTCCATGGTATAGTAATTAACTGTTTATTGTGTAGATAACAAATTCACACAAAAGCCATTTTAGGCAACAACAAAGGCAAGGCCTGTAAAGATTTTTTCACAGATGTAATTTGTTCATCATGATTGATCACTCAACACAAACACAACAAAAAGTTTTTACACTTTTTTCTTCACAAACTTTTACACCACTGACTGTCTTAGCACCAATGAAATAAATTTAAAAAACCAACACTTGTCTGTGCTACCAGCATAGCAAACACTGAAGTCAAACTAAGTACTGAACTGATGGAGATGGCCTGACTTCTTAGAATACTGTTAACATTCATTTTTGAAGGGTTCAGAGTCCAAGCAAAAAAGGTCATAAAAGCCTTGAAATATTTAACAGGTAGAAGGAGGCAAATGTAACAACACACTACAAACATTATGGGTTTTCTAAGAACCGAGATAACAGTATTGGAAGGTTGTACCATCAAAAAAAATGTGCAGCTGTGAGCAATAAAACAGCAAAACAATAGGTTATTCTTATAAGTACATGCCATTGCTGGTGGAAGCAATAAATACTATCCAATGTGAAATAAATATTCAGCAAACATTACATTTAAAAAGGTTGCTTTTGATATACCTACTTACTTACCTTTATTCTAAAAAGCTTCAATGAATAAATAATAAATACATACTTAATATGTCCAAGAATGTTGTAAGTTACTTATTAAAGAAACTATATTTTTGTCAAGTTCAATATTAGCATCATGTGTAATTGTTTGTTACATTGAATATTAACATATTTGTTTTTTAACTATTTACTTAGTGTGTCTGACCTAAAACATATGGTACATATATAAGTACATAATTTTGTTTGTTTCAAGGGTAAACTATACACAACATTGATTTTGCTTTTTTAATACTTGTTGTTTTATAGAACTATTCAGGATGTCAGTTATTGAAAGAATAGATTTATAGGTTTGTATGAAGACAAAGAAGAAACTTATTTAATCATAGTGTATAAGAGATATTCATTTTATATGCTACAATTAATATCATATTATTAAAGGATAAAATGTTCTATCTATCCAAAATATGTACAACACCAACACATACCTACATTCTTCCAAGGTCATTATTTGAAAAATAATCATAAGCAGTTTGATTTTACATTTATATTGCAGACACTAAAGCATGCTGTTAGCCAGTATTCTTTCTACTAAACTAAGCACAACTTTCATTTAAGTTCTTTTGTTCTCATCACCAGATGTTTTATTGCCCTTACTGGTAGTATAACCACTTTTTCTACTTCTTAGAAGAAGCATAAAAACATGGCCATTAGTTCTTACTCCTATAAGTCCAAACATCTGTAAACTTCACTTAACAATACTGTTTTAATGATTCTAGTCCTTATACTTATAATAATATAGGTCATTTCAACTTGACACAAGTTTTGGATTGCTTCTTGTTTTGAATCATGTTTCTGTTTCTCAAGAAATGCTAGAGATAAATTTTGACAAGTGTGTTAGGTGCTTCACATAAGTAGGTTTGTTATATTAACTTGTAGGTCTTTTCATAGTTTCCTTGTGTTTTTAATTCACTATTGTGCACAACAAGATGTATGGTGGTAGTAAATGAGTAATTGTCTAGTACCAAACCAAATTAATTTTAGCTGAATGTGCTTGATTTTGCCCCCTCTTGATTTTTACGAGATATTAATTAGATACAATAAGCAATAGGTATGGAAAGTAAAAAATAGATTTTAAACAGGTTGTGTTGCATGTACCTACTTTATGTACCTACAATTCTGATGGTTGTGAAATGTTAGGTACCAGAATATTACCTATAGCAGGTCAAGGTTACATTCAGATTCCAAAAGAGATAGACTGGTAAGTATAGAAAGTTTAAACACAAGAATAATGTGCAACGAAATACCTAGGTGATATCAAAAATGTTTACAGGCTTGTGCTAACATGTATGTATTATGTAAACAAGTGTAAGCGGGAAGTTTTCAGGCGCCCATCCCATGCCACCGCCAAATTGAGCCACACAAAATAACTAACTTTAGGTACCTGTTCGACGACAAAGACTATAAAGATGTGAAGAAAACTTGGAAAAAGTTAACTAACAGAAAGTTGCGTTGCAGACGGTTTCCCCATGGTCCACTCGAAAACTGTAGGCTGCTGTACTTTGATAAGTCTTTTTTCGTTATTTTATTAACACTTCGCAAATTATAATGGAAAGAGTAATAAGAAATTTAGCGAAAATGAAAAATAAGATTATTGGAAAATGGAAAATGGACGACAAAACAATGCAAACGTGATTTTTTAACTGATATGACATTGACAGGCGGAAGCAGTAACGAAAATGACGGATTGAAGTTGACAAATAGATATAATAAGTGACATTTCTAATTTTATATAGTCATTGCTACGGACGAAACTTTTATTTGGCCTTTTACACCGATTCATAAACGCATTTTAGACAAAGTCGTAAAAGAGATGGGTTGTACTAGGTAAATTTAAGATCAAGTACACCTATTCCTAGTCCATACAAATACGCGATCCAAATACCTATTCCACCTTATCTCACATAGTATCGACTATGACTATGATTAATTCTCGTTGCGAGTCCTTCAAGTTAGTATGTTTCAAAACGCAATAGAATATATTATGATATCAGTGAAATACAATAGGTAGGTAATCTTATCTCTGAATTAAAATATCTCCTTCATACTTTTACAGGCTTAGGACTGTCAACTTACGAATGTGTTATGTCATACATATATAATAATCATTAAATAAATGGTTAAATACCAAGACTTTGTAAGTTGGCGTATTTAAGAATGAGATTTTACCAAGGATTTTTATATCATCCCTCTCTTTCCCTCGATTTTAATTAATTTTATTTACAAATTTGACAGTACCTATTTAAAACATATTTTTTTTACTTTTTGTACTTTTTTTTATATGTTTTTTATTTTTTTTTTAATGTAACTGGGTTTTACATAATAATACATTCTGCCATACTTTGTCCTTTATCAATAGATCCCACGCAACACTGCTTCCCTTCGGCGCCATTATTACTGTCACCAAAAGTTTGTTTTATAATACTTATACCTATTTACACAAAACAATATTTATATTGTTTTGTGTACATAGGTACAAGTACCTATCGCACAACACAAAGTCACAAACTCGTAAAGTACGTACCTATTTCCAGTACTAGGACACTAGTCTGATATTCAATACTAGACTGCACTGCAATATCATCGAGCGAGATGCAAACAACAATGTATTGCGTTGTCTCGATTCCACCTGTCTTGAGCAAGATGGCAGATAAAGCAACACACGTGTGAGTGAGTGAGACAATGAATAGGACGCGTAATGACTGAAGAACGAACGATCGAGTGATCGAACGTACACGATACAAGTTGGAGTAAGTATTGCGAATATTGGAATAGGTACGGCCTAGTCTCGTTAAATACCTAATCTTCAGATCTGTTCTAGTAAATACGCCTCATCTCTTGAAGTTTATCTTGGTTTTGTACCTACTCAATTAAAATTATCACGCAGTTTAAGTTTTGATATAACTTACGAGTACCTACCTAAATATGATATATAAATAAAACACTAGATATAGTTTACAGATAAATAGATCATTTATTTCATTTGAAACGAGGGAAAGGGCATTATTTATTTACATTTAAAGAAATCTATTAATAATTTTATTCATAACTTATAAAACATAAAGTAACTGACTAATAGTATATATTTACAAGTCCTAAACATAATACATTTAAATACACGTTGAAGCTCCTTAATATATGTAAGTAATTAATTTAATATAATGAGCATTAAAACCGTTAAACTGTTTAATTTAATACCTAACTAGTCAATCTGAGAATGGAAATAATGATAGCCTCTAAAACTGGAATGTGAGCATTATTTTACTATAGTTAAGTATAAATCTTTGCTTTACTTTTTTTTGTTGTAAGTAAATACTCTTTACACTGTACCTACCTACCTGTCCGACATTTAAAAACTAGGAAACAGGCGACACCCGCGTAAGCAACAATAATATGGTCCAAAACAGAACATGTACATAATATATGTACCTACATACATATCATAGAGACGGATGAAAATCTGGTAGGTACATATATAACTGGCTTCAATTGTAGGGTGCCATAAAAGTGCTTTGTCTTAAAGATTAAGCCGAAAGCAGGCTTTTCATTATTTACCTACTTAGATTACACTTACAGATACTTCATATGCTATTTAAATACTTAACAAAGCATCTTGAGATCATTATTTACAACATCTTCTCTACTTAGGTACATAACTTTATATTTTCACTTGGCACAATTGCACATGTTATTAAACGCAGTTAGCGCCAAATTTGATGAGGGAAACGTGATAACTTTGCGCTGGTATAAAATCTGATTAAAATAGTTTTATTGGATTATATGCCTTGCGATGTTCAAAGCGAGAGTGAATCGGTTCTTAGGTACTGGGTAAGCATGTTCCATCCTAGACTGTAATGATTGCTTACCATCAGGCGAATTACGGTCAAATGCAAACCCATTCCTTGTAAAAAAATAAAAATATGCCCGTAGTATGTTCTGTAATAAGTTAAACCAAATAGTGTTACAAAAATATGACGTACCAACACACCATATGTGGCAGATAGGTTCCTACTTATAGAAGAAAGAAAGAAAGAAAGAAAAGTGATAAGCTTTTATTCCACTTTAAGTTCTAACAACATGCGTTATTATTTTTTGTCCAGAAATTAGAAATGAATTCCAGTTCTTTTTGGTTTCATTGTAAGCTAACAATTTTCAAACTATATTGAAAAAGTTCTATTTCTTTAATTATAGGTACAAGTACCTATAAACCTTGAGTGCTGCATGTTAGAGCACCAGTGTAACTTGCAGTTGCGTCGCCGAGTGTATTACCATAGAATAGGTAGGTACATCATACAAGTTTTACTTTTAACTCTCATTTTAGTAAAAAGCTTAGATTCTTTTTTAAATAAGGCCGATGAGATGTCATAATTTATCATATCAATATAAACAGGGTCTAATTTTTCCTTTTCAAACACAGCTTACTAGTGAATAGTTTAGATTGTATCATTCAACATGAGATGAGACAATCTAGATGAGAGCTGTTAAAATTAGCTACGAATTTTACTTAATTTTTTACACAGTTTTCTTCCAAAAGTTCATTTACTTCACTTGCAAGTATAAACCTCTTTTGTGCTGACACAGGTATCGCACTGCACTTTGCAGCACCAGTGGAACTTGCAGTTGCATCGCTCGCGTACCACGGAGCGCCGCGTGTTGTAGCCGCGCCCGCAGCAGAGCAGAGAGCACCCGTCCATTGCTGCTGATGTGCGGTTGCATTCGCGGCCTGTCGTGCCAGACGAGCCCTGGAAACGGAACATTTGGTTTTCAACTATTCATTGGTTTATGATGCGATTTTTTGTCTTCATTATACACATTTGAGATATTAGTAATGGAGGCCAAGTAAGTGTAAAGCTCCGGGCATACTATATCGGACGCGGCTGTCATTTGTGGATTGGCTCTCGCTTAACGGTAAAGGAAAACATCGTAAGGAATCCAAAGACAGGTGTCTTTCGTAGAAGAAACTGTGCGCCCACCACGAACACCCAACTAATTAATTCTGAGAGTCACGACCCTCAGTTATGCGGAAATGGGATTCAAATAACAAGAAAAACTGAGAAACGAGCCCCAGAACCAGAACGACTTACATCAATCTTTAATTAGTTTGTAATATTATTATTTTGGATTATGATTATTTCATGGAAATTTTATTGTAATTATTTTTTCTTTATTCTTTGACTCATAATTCATCAAATTAGCAATAAAATGTTTATCTGTTAGTCACTACATCAATATTAAAGTAGGAATGTCCTTCTAGAACTTACCACCGAGTCATTCTTGACGCAGAAGTTGGGCGAGTCTTCCAAGTAGACCAGATCCTGTGCAGTCGGTAGGGAGTACCGAGGGTTGCTGATGCGGAGCTTCCCCCGACGTGATACCTTCACTTCTGTCGCGCCGTCGTACTTGTCTTTCAGGTAATCTCCTGGAAAATTATAAAAATAATATAAATTTGGTATACAGAAAAAAGCCCTTACTGACAAGAACTTCATAATGAGTACCTAGTTTATCTTTTATTACAAAAATAAACAAAAAAGATTTTAGAGTTGGATAAAAAAATCAACTAATAAAACAGCTCAATTAACAATATTTTTTTATAAACTATTTTTTGTAAGTATATTGTTAGTGGCTATCTAACTAAAAATAAACAAAATCAAATTAAAAAAAAACAAATGATTTGGTCTTATATAATTTCGAGCAACGAAATCATTTAGATAGGTATGTACCTAATCGAAATATCAAATGAAATGAACGTTTTATTACCTCTCATTATATTCCTATTCATGAATATGCTTTAATACATATAAAAAAAACCGGCCAAGTGCGAGTCGGACTCGCGCACCGAGGGTTCCGTACAAACCTGCAAGGTTAAATATTTTGTGATGTAACTAAAAATTTATGGTTTTCGTAATTTTTCCTTTATCTATGCTATAAGACGTTGCTTCGTACCAAATTTCAAGATTCTGAGTTCACGGGAAGCACCCTGTAGGTTTTGATTCCCTTGCAAGTGTCGAAAATTTGCGGCATAAATGGCTGTATCTTTTGATTGCGTTGGCTTAGAAGTTTGATTTTTTCACAGCTTCAAGGGACAGTAGACCTGAGTAATTGATATAAATTTCAGCTTCATACCTCTACGCGTTCCTGAGAAAAAGGGTCTTGACAGACGGACGGATGGACGGACAGACGGACAACAAAGTGATCCTATAAGGGTTCCGTTTTTTCCTTTTGAGGTACGGAACCCTAAAAACTATTATTATTTGACTACTAAGAAAACAAATACGTTTACTAATCTTCTAGTTTCCATCAATATCCACCGCCCAAGGCGGAATATAGCTCAATTTATATTGAAACACAAGTAATCAGCTAAAATATTTAATTTCTCTTACCATAAAATATAAGAAAGGTAATAAAAACGAAATCCCAATTCAATTTTATACGTCGGCAGCCCATAACGATTTTATACCATGACTCTAGGTTAATACTGGTTTAATGATCAATTAAAAAGGTCATAAATTGTGAAAAATAAAACCTCTTTCGTGATTATGACCATTCAAATGAGTATTAAAAACTGCGGCACCTCTTTGTTATGTAATGCTACGTTATGATTATTAAGTACTTAAGTACAGTCAAGAAGGCGTAAGCTGAGCTTTGCATTTGTGTGGGTGTACATAGATAGTGTAGGTGAGACAATCGGCTTCTCCATCGTGCGATAGCGCCATCTCACTCCCCCGCCCACCTGCCATACTTCACCCACACAAATGCAAAGCTCAGCTTACGCCTTCTTGACTGTACCTATGTTAAAACTTTCCAAATCTTTAGATAGATAGATAGATAATTCTTTATTGTCACACACAAAAAATACTCACATAAACTACTCTAGTGCCACAAGTGGCGGCCTTATTGCTAAAAGCAATCTCTTCCAGGCAACCATTGGATGGAGAGGAATAAATAAAGGATTATAAAGGACGTGGTGTACAACAGAAATAGATTTAATGATTTTAAAGTCTGTGAGTTATATTTTTCCTATTTAGGTTGGATTACATCCTGCACAGAAATAGTGAACAGACTATATGGATTTGGAATTTGATCATAAAAAGACTACTTATATAAAAAGGCTTTGTATATTACAGGCTCCGGGCCGGTAAAAAAAAAATTGTTAACTGTGTGAAAGTATCAAAAAATGTATTTTACAAATCTTCTAAATATATGAAACTCAAAGGTGACTGACTGACTGACATGGAGATCACAGCCCAAACCACTGGACGGATCGGGCTGAAATTTGGCATGCAGGTAGATGTTTTGGAAATGCCACTTTTAAAAGGGTGAAATAGCGAGCGAAGCTGCGAGCACCCACTAGTTGAAATATGAAACTATAATTAGTAGGTTTTAGTTCTAGTCGCATTATGAACTAAAATTGTTAGAATTCTTGTGTCCTATTAGTTTCGTGTGACTATAAATAAATTCAGCATGTCTATACATACAATACCTAAAGCTGAATATGGTGGAAAGTCTGAACATTGAAGTTATTAAAAAAACATATTGATTGAACACGTTCCAACCATTTTTAGTATTTTTTTCTGTTTATCTGTTTATTTAAACGCTCATAACGTAAGCCGTGTATGAGACCAGGTTGGTTGGAAGCTGTTACACCAGAGTTGGCCACTCTGACACTGGTGTCCACTTGACCATGGTAAAAGCTATGGCCTATAAAGGAGCGTGCTTACCTGATAAGAACTGATCCACTCTCGTGGATATAGTTTTATGCCACACTATTTCCCACAGACAAACCTCAGTCACTTAACATCTAAATGAAGCCATAAAGCTCGCCATTGTTACCCCATGATCGATGCCACAGATTAATTCCACTAAGTACTGCTAATGAAGGCCATTCCTCCTCTTTGGTCCTCCTGCCGCCCTGGTACTTGATTTAACGGGTTGATTAAAATTTTAATTGTTGAAGTCGTTATTTAAATTAGGGTGTCATTTTAACGGAGCTTTTGTGTAAAGTTCTGTGAGTACTACAAAAGAAGATGTAGTAAAAACAATAAAGTTTATGTTCATTTCAACGCTCGTTTCAAAAATGCGCTTAATTTATGATGCAGTATTCAATGTGGGGGTGAGTTATACCCTCATACATACATACACACACACACGCAACATTGAGATAAAATGTAGGCAATTAAGCTTTTGTACAATCATGTTTCCTATTGATGTTCAATTTAGTCATTTGACTGCGTTTTGGTTTTGTCAGATAAGTAGATAGATATATAATTGTTTTCTTTTTTATATATTTATCGATAAAATATCCAGTTAAATCTATTGAATCAAGTGTAACCCCAAAAAACGTATAAAATATATGTTAGCAAAATACTTATAAAGGCATATGTGAGGCATTTCGTTAGAGGCACATGAAACTTTTGCCTATAGATAATTATGTTTATCTTATTGTTGTCTTGCATGTACTTTTTTAATCAGAAAATGAAAAAAAGACTTTTGATTTCATTACTTAGTTATTATTACTTTTATTCAGGCTGTAGTCAAACGTAAACCTATCACACGTAAAAAAAAAACTTTGTAGGAACATAAGCAAAATTCAGCTCCCCTATAAATGTTATAAATGAATTTGTTATTATATACTGGTAGTACAGGTACGTACCTACTTCCCTGAAGGTAGCGAGCTGCTGCCAGCATGTGATGAGGCTGCACGAGCCGGACACGCCGTGACACTTGCACGTCACCTTGGACTTGGCTATCACCGCCTGCAAGTATACACAGTTTTAATATATATTACATACATACAAAATGTGTGTATAAAGGGAGTATGGAAAAATATCTGAATCTCCTCGCGTCGTGTTCTTAATGAAAAAGGGTTATGATTCCCCTAAAAGGAAGAACCTGCACTTCACAACACAGGTTATCCTAGTATGTGTGGATTGCAGCGAACATGTAATAGTTCATAAGTTTTTTACTCTAATAAATAATTTGAAATTGGGTAAGTTTTCAAGTACATTGATTGTGGGTCATTTTTGTATGGCCTAATTCGAACGGTGCGTCAGGAAGTAAAGCAGACGCTTTAACATCTGCGACACACTATTGATGAAATTGCTATGTTTCAGGAACAATTCACAAAATCCGAAGACTCGTATTTTCCGTGGAAGGTCTTGGGCGTCCACTACGATATATATCTATTCAAGAGAAATCTCCTAGTTAATTAATTCTGGGCGGGAGTCACGACCCTCAGTCATGAGGAAATACTATCCATGAAAGGCAACGTACCCGTCGTCCCGCCTCGTTGTTGTGCCGGTTGATGAGCTGGCGGCCCTGCTCGCGGCTGCCTCGCTTCACCTTGCGCTCCCTCTCGCGGATGTCCACGAAGCTCTCCGTGAACCTGACGGAAAAGACATTCATCAATTATTATTATATATGGTTATGGCAAGTTGGATACATAATGTATAAGTTTACATGTATTTAATAGTAGCAGAAACTATTCTTCATAAACACTTAATATCATTCCTCGGGAACTATAATATAGGTACATCTTTATAATTATTTTGCGGTCAAATGAAAATTGGAAACATCTCAACATCGACAAGCGTTCGCTTAGTGTGGGGCTAGATGGCGATGTGTGCTATGCCCCGAAATATTTATTTATCTGTCTATACATATAATAAAGCTGAAGAGAGTTAAAATTCTGAACATCGAAATATATTATATAAAACACAAAGGTTACTGACTTTCATAGTGATCTATCAACGCACAGCCCAAACCACTGGACGGATCGGGCTGAAATCCGGCATGCAGGTAGATGTTATGAAGTAGGCATCCGCTAAGAACAGATTTTTGGAAATGCCACTTTTAAAGGGGTGAAATAGGTGATGCAAGTTTTACTTCTTAATGCGAGCGAAGCCACGAGCACCCACTAGTTGAACATATATAAAAAAAATGTTTGGAGATACATGTTCCAACAATTTCTAGAAATGTTGTCTGTTTATTTAAACGCCCATCACGCAAAAACCGCTGAACGGATCATCATGATTTTTGGTATGTAGGTAGTAAATGGTCTTACAAGTATCATGTATGCGAAATCGATCCTGTAGTTTTAGAGCTATACTTATATGAAGTCAATTAATTAAGTCAAGTCGATTTACTTTTTCGAAGTTTCAATGCATTTAAACTTGAAGCCAAGCTTTTCTTATTTCCCTCTTTCTATTAGTAAGTAAACTTTCCTTCAAACTTTCCCCAAAGCTTTTCAAGAATGAGACACACATATACCCCAACGGTAAGTGAGACTGTAACAAAACATTGCTATGTCATTGCCAACATTTGCTACGAAGCTACGCTCACCGCTACGAAATTTCAATTTATTTCACGATAGAAGACACATGGAATACATTATACTCACCGCTATCTCAAACAAAATGTAAAAATCTTTTAAACTTCATGACCCTTCTATTGTTATAGTAGTCTGTAAAGAGGGTTGATATCGATTCGTAGCACAAACGTTGAGGAAAGCAAATGAATTTGAACTTAATGCTGCATATTAATAGGAGCTATATTAGAAATAGTAAATTTAAAGGAGGGTGAGAGGTATGAACCTCTTCATTTGTTATTTTTCTGTGGCCCCTAGTACTTTGATATATGTACTTATTGTATTGATTGTTTGAAATAATAAGCCTTGGATCTCTTGAAGTTCAATTTAATTCGTGAATGTTAATAACTTGTGTAGGGATAATTTTAAATCTAATAAATTGATTACAGTTTGTATGGTTTTGATATTATAATTAAAATAATGTCTAAATAATTTTGACGCCAAAAAACATCCTCAAATTATTATAATTTTACCTTTCCTTGTATGAGTGAAACTTTTATGCATTTCCAAAACGCAGCAACTACAATATATATTGCTGAAGCTAGCCGAGCTTCCAACGGATTAACTACCACTGCCGTGTTATGTTTGCCTGGTACTCTAAACCAGCTATAACCGGTTTTAGCCAGGGTTATCCGGGGTTAAACCGTGGTACTGGAATCAGCCGTTTTGGCTATAAAACGCTATTTATTGAGGTAACCCCAGTTATTGTTATTCTAGGAAAACGTATTGGAGTACATCTCGAATACATTTTTTTATTAGATAATTTTACTTTCATATTTGGTTATAAATATTTGCAAAGAGGTATATATATAATATCTACAAATCCACATTCAGTTTTTTTAATAAAACTTTAATATTGTAACGATCTCAACTCAGTAATTTACTTATCCAAGCATCAGATTTTAGTCGAGACGGTTGTAGATGCAACAATTCCATCAAAACAAATGGTTACTTCATAAAGTCTTACCCGGGATTCAAGAGCCGGGTCTCACACTCACCCGGACCGCCAAATTCCTCGCATTCCAAGAATGGCCGCCATACCGCGTGACCTCCGCCGGTTTATGATAGCCTAGTACAAAAAATACCCAAATGCGGGAAAACCTCCTCTATGAAAGGAAAGGAAATCTCTCCTCTCATAAGAATTCCAATCCTCACGCATTCGAATTCCCCATTTTCACATTCTTGGAATTCTTTAGCTCTTCTATTTCCTGGGGTCCTGGTAATGAAAATTCAAAGCGGGATGCCGGAAAAGCTTTTTTAAAGTTCGTGGACAGAAAGTTAAAAAAGCTCCTCCTATATTTTCTTGTCTATGTGTGAGGGAAAGTACCTCGTCTAAAAGCTCCTCCCATTCTATTCCCACTTGTTGATACTTTCACACAAACAAAGGCTGGGAGCTTTTTAGGACTCCGTTTTTGTGGACCACTTTGAAGTTATTACCTCCTAGTATTTAAGCTTATATTTTTATAAAACCTTGGGAATGGAGTAACGCGAAGAAAAACCTTGGGACGAAAACATTTTACGTACTTATAATGTAACTTTTGACTAATAAATTATTAGTATTTTATTGATAGATCCAAACGTAAATTAGAAACGTTATTTTGTCTGAGTATTAGTATACTTTGTGCTTACCAATTTCCTTGAAGTAAATAAGGAAATATTTGACAAAACCACAAAACTCATTTTCATGGCGATATCTTACCACCGCAATGTATTGGCCCAAGAAAATCTCCCAATTCGTCAATCGTACTTGCTGACGAGCACAGCTTTTAAAAAGTTTATAGTCAAAAAATATACTGTGTTAATAATAATAATTAATAAACCGCAGGGGCGACTTTATGGCGAGTCGTCGGTGAGTGGCGTCACCGCGGACCCCGATTCCCTGGGGGCTAAATGAGACCCCCTGCCTCCCGGCTTGCCTTGATTGGCCGTCCGGGAGTGGAAGACGCAAGAGCTAAGTACCTAAGCTCCAGGGTGGAAGTGTTAAAGGGCATAACGCCGCTAGTACCGCTCAGAGAACGCGCAGCACACCTCTCGACACCCTAAGCCACTCACACCAATGTTGCCCTTCCGGCGTCATCTTAGGCTGCCTTTTGTGGAGAGCCCATTTAGTGAGTGGCAAGTCATCACCAGCTATAACTTTTATGAATGAGGCGTAACTGGCGGGTGCCGTTCCTCATACAATAGACCAGTTTAATTAAGTCAATGAACAACTCAACACAATAGCCTGTAACATTAATACCATTTCTGCAATAGTTATTTTATATACCTAACATCCTCTTTCTGTAATTTTGTACTTAATTTTAAGTAAAGTATTGTAAAAGGCCTCTCAGTGTTGGCTACGTCCCCACTGATGCCTTAAAAATACCGGGCGTAAGACCCGAGAGTCTGTGAAGGAATTAAAAATAAAATAATTAATAATAGCGGAAGCTTGTAGACCCGGACCTCCTCCAAGTCGATGACATCCTAGTCCTTTGTCCCGAAACACGTGACGTAGCCGAACAAGGGGAGCGTGGGCGTAGCACCCGTAGGCGTCCCGCCCGTAGCCTCCAGACACGCTTTTCTATTCCTTCTTCAAATCCTGCTTCCTTAGTCACTCTGCTACGAAATATGCAGAAAATCTCATGTTTTTGTGAAAAATAATGACACTGGAAAAACATTTTCATTTGTTTCCAACGTCCGTTTTGTTTTCGGGAACTTTTTGCACTCGATTTTCAGTGGATCTATTTTCTAATTGCTCTTTTGTTTCATTGTTCCCTGGTAGGATGTTTTGACGTTTAGAGAAAAAATATCGCGGTCGTGCGACTTTTTGCCAGGGTGGGGGACTATTGCCGAGCCGAGTTCAACACGAAAGAAAACGGTTACAGACAAACATATTGTGATATGACTTTATTTACAATAATAAAATATAAAAACAAGTGAAGGAAAACTAAACATACTACTTCTAACTACTACAAAAAGGGGCACTTAGAAAATCTTTAGAAAAGCCTAAAGATAATCTAAGTGCTCCAGACCACTACCAGAGGGCAGCGTGCCCAGCATGCTGGCCGCATTACCACGTTGGATGGCAATGCTGATACGTTGAGCCAGAAAAAGGCCAGCATTTTGGTCATGCGTCGCGTCAACCAAGCGCTCCGAGAGGTTTTGGAAAATAGTATGGGCTCCCGGACCCCACGGCCCCAAAGTCTCGACTCCAAAAGGCTCAAAGATGTAACCTCGGCCAAGGTTAGCATATTTGCGTCTCTTGTGATGCTCGGCAATAATAGCCGCCGCTCCAGCCCGACACCGTGTCATAGACAGATGAGACGGCGCCAATGTGTCGACGCAAGTTGCGTCCCACACAAGGGGCCGACCCATATTGTGATATGCGTACGTGAGTATTATTAATGTACAGAGCTTTGTTCATAAACGGCTGTAACTTTTATCCTTGAATAATATAAAACCAGTTTGTATGAAAGTTTACGGCTAAATGGTTAACCTTCACTCAATTATTCGTATACTAAATTTCAATTTGTTTTCAATCAGGGTTAATATAATATTTCTTTAATGTTTATTTACAATAATAATACATAAAACAAGGGCAGAAAAACTACACCTACTACTTCTAACTGCAACAAAAAAACGGGGGCACTACAATCGACAAGTCGAAAATCTTTACACATTTTTTTATCTTATACCATATCAATATCGTTTTAATAAATTATGAAGTTTCTGTAACGTACATAATTATTTCAATAAATAAATTTTCATGAAACGGCATGTCACCCAATCAAATCAAAGAATGAAAGAGACCGCACTAATTTCCCAAACACCGCTTTCAACTTCAGAGCTTCTGAAAGCTCGTGTTAACCCTTCAGCTTTCAGCGTCTTAACCCTTTCAGTACGTGAAAACGTCCAAGAGCCCCATAGGTGATAGGAGGTGGTCTACGGTGTGCTACGGCGCGCTACGGTGGCTACGCGACGTAGACCGCGTGACGTCATAATGTTACACGGGCAGGACTTGGGGAGACTCGTTTGAGTGAAGTTTTCATATCAATTGTTTCTCTCGTGTAATTTTATGACACCAATATTTTATCACTATTTATTAGGTTTTTATTTACAATAGTAATACATAAAAAAACTCTTTTTCATGGACATAAAAACTAAACATACTACTTCAGCATTATTCCTATTATTCCTATTTGATATTATTAAGTGCTCCAGCCAGCCAGAGGGCAGTGGGCTGGAGCACTATTTATTTATCACTAAGACGAAAATGTTAGGTATGTAATTAATATAAAGCGACATAATTAGCAAGGGATTTAAATTGTCTCCTACAATTATAACAAAATGAATTTTAAATACAAGTACTTTTACCGTTTTTTTCTCTAAAACCAGCATACTCTACTTTAATGGTACACTTTACACGTTGCTTAACATCAGGCAAGTTGTAGACAAGCGTGAGCCTATCTCATGTTAGAAAAAATATAATCCAATTCAATCACTTCATTGATGAAAAGAAAATTGAACATCGTCAATGTATCAAGATTGTGACTGACACCTATTTCAGCAGTTACTCAAGTTTCCCAACTTATGTAACGTGCAACCCCGTGAACGCGGAAGCCTTGCATTTACTTCCGCACTCCTGTTTGCCTCTGAGCGCCTGGTGCCCGAGCTGTCGTAAGCCATGCTTTGACAACCGTGAGGACCAACTGACAGCTAAATAAGGGGGCACTTGGGATTATAAGTTTGCATTCATATTATTAAGGTGAACTTACTTATTATCTAACGAATTTTTAAGGATAAGGTTTGTGAAGATGCAATTGTTATCCTGATTTAAGGGAATACACGTTTCTGGTAAACATGTGAGAGATGATTAGCTTCTTAAACAGGTAATAGATACAATTTAATTAGACTTTAAGTTACTCATATTTAGGAAAAAAATAACTAGATTGTTTGGAATAAGTACAAAAAATTATGAAACAAGCAAGCGTCAGAATATTGCTAACAGTGAATATTAGATTTAAAAAATCAAGTCTTTTTAAATTCTCAAAATTAACAATTTGTGGCCTTTTTGTAATTTTACCTGAAGAGTGCAGGTGGATTTTTCACCTGTCTTACGTCTCACCTGAGTACTAGGACTTAAGAAAACGGCAGGAGAAAACTTCACCTTTTCAACGGGGGCTCACAGGGATGGAAATTTCAGGTGAAAACTAACACATTCACAAAGGAAAGGTATCTTTGAATGTGGTGGTAAGGTGGCTAATAAAAGTTCCATTCAAGAAAAGCTCCGGGACAAACTGGTAAAGAACAACTGAAACAATTTCCATCTCTTTCCAATATTAAGCTTTTTTCTAATGTTACAAGTGATTTCTTTTCATGAAAAATGTGTCTCACGGAAGCGATTTTCCAGTGACACACACATACAAGCTCGGAAAACTCTTGATATACCTGCGAACACCTGCCGTGAAGGTGATATTGTGTGAGTGAAATGGCAGGTAAGGCACCTTTGCAGCATTTCTGTCCGCCTGGTACTATTGTACGAGGTAAAGCAGGTGAGTGCTACCTGAAACGCTTAAAACGTGAAACAGGTGACATTTCGATTTTCAGGTAAAAATGATTGCTCATTAAAATTTAGATTTTTGGTGTTGGGGTCTAAATTTAATCAAAATATTTGGGGATGCTCTAAGATTTTCCATTTCGATGTTTATGCTAATAGAGTGATGGTGAAAAGTGTTCTAGAAACACCGAAACAAACATCAATTTATAACAAAATAACCGTAAATAAAATTTCTTATTAAAAAAAATTACTGACGTCTCATATCCATTTGTATTTTCTTTCAGATCGAAATAGTCTCGGGATAAATTTCGATAAAGTGGGGGAAAATTACTAGGGGCATATAAGTTACTAGGAGTTTTCCACCAGTCGTCATGGCAACCGGCAAAGCGCCACGATTATTCTGCCAAGAATTTAAATAAAATAATAATATCCCATCGGGATAGCAGAAACGCGAAGAGGTGTTCATAGATTTTCTACTAGAATACAAGGCGCTGTAGTAGTAATTCGTAGTAGAACATAGTTTATTGTACCCGGAGAATATAACTCGTATAGAGTATGCCTTGAAGTTCTAGATCTAAAGATAGGACATACTAGCTATAAAATATCTACATAGAGTTTTCTTGAGACAAAATATTTTTAGCACTTCTTGTATATTGTGAACCTCAAGAATTTCGCAATGTTTCTAAGTAAACTATTTATTTGGTCGTTTGTTATGTGCGCCAAAAGTTATTTTAAAGGCTAATGCACAAATTTTCTTATGAGTATAATTGATCCATAATTTCTAAATTGTTATTTTAGCAGTTAGAAATGTAATCAGGGTCACACAGGGTCTCGAAAGTATGTCAGAAAAACTCTTAATTGATTATTTTTATTTGGCTGAATAAGAGTTATAATTATTTTTT
This sequence comes from Macaria notata, assembly GCA_927399415.1. NCBI lineage: Eukaryota > Metazoa > Arthropoda > Insecta > Lepidoptera > Geometridae > Macaria > Macaria notata. The sequence continues at coordinate 2,222,332 of OV656742.1, forward strand.
GGGCTGATACATACAGTATTAGCTTCACTTTGTTCCGAAACAACGCGAATAAATGAATAAATCCAGTATATGTATATACATTGAGTTCGATACAAAGGTCTAGGCGACGTAAAGGTTCAATAATACGTATTTTCCGTAGGTGACATTTTTCACGTCTACGAAACCGTTACGCAGCTACGAATTACGAATAGTTTCGGACAGCCACGTCACTATTCGACTGGATTGTACCAGAGCATCATAAAGGCGAAGCTATATAGGTACCTACAGCTACAGTATGATAAAATATCTATGGCTTTCTACTAAAACATTGTGACGTAGAACCTCTTTGCATATAGGTGTAGGAACTCTTTTGTTTTGTTTTTGTAAATAGGTTAGTTAGTTTTTTTTACATGTAGAATTTTGGCGGGTATGGGGTGTGGTAAAAAATAAAAGTCGAGCGAGGTTGTGTAAAATTAAACGGTGCTTGTTTCCTACCCCTGAACCCGCTACCGTAACAATATGTAGGTATAAAAAATGTAGTTGAAATTTTACACAATCTATTCATCCAGAACATAGACTCACCTCACCCTTTTAAAAATTGGACGGCAGTATAGTTATTTATCAGTGAGTTCGGGCATTTATTTTTCGCGATTGCTGAGAATTTCTCTACTGATTTTTTATCGCCAATCTTATAAAAAGCCTAAAACTAAAGCGCGGCGCGGCAGGTGAACGTCAATACATGTTTAGGTCTCAAAGCTCACCCGCAGCTGGATAGGAGATACTGCTTGCTCTAGAGACTGTACTGAGGTAACATGAGATGCCAAGAGCTCACTTGTATCCATACTCCAGGTTGTCTCCACAGCCGCCCTACACCCACTCACTGTGTAGGTGTCTAGGAATAAAATTATTATATCAATATTTTTAATTTTGACATTTATATACACACTTCGACATGTAATTTTTATGTTTCTTCATAAGTAATTACTTTAAAAGGGTAATAGTATTCTTTGAGTAATTATGTTCTTTTTATTATGTAACAATTGCATATGAATATGTACCAATATGACGTGTAAATCGGCTTTACCAATAAATTGATTATGATTATGATTATGATTAGGTCTCGGAGCGCGGCTGCAGCTGCAGCTGGACAGGCGTCGAGGCAGCTAGTACTAGAGCCACATAAGAAGTGAGAGCTCACTTGTATCCATACTCCAGGTTGTCTCCACAGCCGCCCCACACCCACTCGCTGTGCAGGTGTCTAGGTCTCGGAGCGCGGCTGCAGCTGCAGCTGGACAGGCGGCCGTCGCGGCAGGCGCGCGAGACAGAGAGGGAGACACCCGCCGATGTGATCGCGTACGTGAAGGCGGTCTCGCGGGATGCTGGAATAGAGACAGCGGTAGTCAATTTTAACATGATTGGATTTTACTCGCCTTAATTAATTAAATAAATATTTTTTTAGGGACATTGCACAGATCACCATCTAGCCCCACACTAAGCAAACGCTTGTGTCTTGGGTACTAGGTAACGGATATAATCACATATACATACTTATTAACGTTAATAATTCATCTATGATAGTTGGAATATAGACACCGAATCTTAATCTTGGTAAGCTTGTGGTGGCGCGCATCAGGCGCCTTGGCCTGCGGGTGGCCCTCGAAAAGTCCGAGGCGCTGTGTTTTCACGGCCCTCGGAACGGACCTCCTGCGGGGGCTGAGTTGGTGGTGGGAGGTGCTACCATCGGCGTCGGAGGTACGATGAAATACCTGGGACTTGTCCTCGACAGCCGATGGAATTTCCGGGAGCATTTCCGCTGCCTGGCCCCGAGGCTGACAAAGGCAGCCGCTGCCCTCGGCAGCCTGCTGCCGAACTTGGGTGGGCCTAGCGTCGCGTGCCGCCGCCTCTATACAGCGGTGGTACGCTCGATGGCGCTGTACGGGTCACCCATATGGGCGGAGGCCCTGAAAGCCGAAAATATTCGGCTTCTTCGGCGGCCACAGCGGCTCATGGCCATCAGGGCGGCAAGAGCCTACAGGACCGTCTCCTACGAGGCGGCCTGCGCGTTGGCAGGCTCTGTCCCATGGGACATAGACGCCGAAATGATGGCCCGGATATACCGGGTGCTAGCGGCAGCCAAGCAGCGAGGTGAGTACCCCCTGCCCGTGGAGGTGCGGCGCTTACGGCAACATCCCGGGACGATGCCATCGAAAGGTGGCAGCGGCGGCTCGAAGAGCCTACCGCGGGTGTGCGGACGGTGGAGGCAATCCGCCCTGTCCTCGTGCAGTGGTTGACGAGGCAGCACGGGTCTCTCTCCTTCCGTGTCACGCAGCTCCTGACAGGCCATGGCTGTTTTGGCCGATTCCTGTTCGGGGTTGTGCAGAGGGAGGAGACACCAGCCTGTCACCATTGCGGGGACCCGGAGGACACGGCGGAGCACACCCTCGCGGAGTGCTCGGCGTGGGAGGAACAGAGGGCGCAGCTTGTGGCTGCCATAGACCGGAGGCTGTCGCTCCCGGCCGTTGCGAAAGCGATGGTCGAGAGCGACGTTGGTTGGGACGCGGTGCGAGACTTCTGCGAAGAAGTTCTCGCACTGAAGGAGGAGGCGGAGCGCGCGCGGGAGAGGCTTGCGGAGCCAAACTCCCTGCGCAGGAGGCGCGTTGGAGGACGGCGCTTGGCGCACGACCGCCGACCTCCGTAAAGGGGACTCCGGGCGGCAGGTCGGGGAACCTGTTGCCCTTAGGACTGTGTCCCCACAGGATGCACGACGTGTCCCGTGTTCTGACACGTCGTCCATTAGAGGGTCGAGCAAAAGCTCCCCGAGACGGGGCCTGATTCCGGGCCAGCATCGCCAGGGCTGCGGACGCATGCATCGCACTCTCGGGGCCCTGATCGCGATGCAGAGGTGGAACACCCCAGGTTTTTAGTGGGTATGCCGGCCTTCTGGCGGAGACTCCCACATAACCACTCGCCCTCCCCGGGGTCGAGTGGTACTTTTAAAAGGTTTTCCTGGGTCAAAAAAAAATGGTAAGCTAAAATCAGATTGTTATATTTTTACTTCTGAATAAATAATAACATATCGCACGTACATATTGTTTGATTAATCAATATGCAAGTATTATTTCACAACACCCTTAACTATTTATCATTATTTCACATTTAAAAATAATTTGGTTTATAACATGATAATTTTCAAAACAATTCGTCTACGTGAAGCACAGAAAATAAATAAAACACTATCCACAGATTAAACAAGAGATGCAGAAGTGACCTCGCTGCTGCAATAAATCTGTAAGGTTGTCAGCACTGACAGGGAGATATATAGCGCCTTTCTAGATGCTCTATGTACCTAGTACTGGATATAAGTACTAAGTTTATTTTTAAAGTCGTTCCTAGTATTTGATGATTTAAAATTTTACAATGTTTTTTGCGGAGCATATTCGTATGCAATTGCCAAAGTCAACCATAGGCCGATGCGGTCGTTTCTTGGATGGATAACCACAAAAAAAACTCCTTAACCTCCTCATTTTATTAAATCGGTTAAAAATTGTGTTTAAACTTAGAGATTTCATGGGTCAAATGACGGGTTAAATTGTAGGCCCTAGTAGCGAGTTATTCGCAAAGTCGTACGAAATAAGTAAGGTTACGATTGCTGCGGTCAGTTTTTGGATGGGTGACCAATCTGACCATCTGAAAAAAGTAAAACTGACATAAAGTACAAATCAGTTTGTGCTTTGAATCAGAACAACATCTTTTTGATAAAAGTATTCCCCAGATAGTATAATAAGGATGTTTTATTTCACCGAGTTCACTATGTCGTAATATTCTTTTTTTATGTTATAGTCCTTTTTCCATATTTCTTACTGTCCTCGAATAATATTTCAGGGATATAAAAACGAATGAAGGACGTCACGCTAGTTATTCTTAGTTATTAGCTGACCCTGAATAATAAAAGATGGTATATTTTTATTGAAATCGAAGAATGCTAGATCGAATATTTGATATAGAATGTATGAGCAATGTAACATGTAGATGTTTTATTTAGCTTTATTTACCCAAAAAATGGGTTAAGCACAATTAATTTTATTATCATACTTAACTTATTTAATGTTTATTTTATGTGAGTTTTAACTGAGGCGTAGTCATGTCAGTGATATTACCATCAAATAAATGTATTAATGCAGACAGCGCCTCTTGTCATAAAAGTAATGCTTCTTCTTATCGAATGAGAGTGCCCAACTCTGGTGTTGAGAGTTTATCAAGCCGCCCTAAGGGCCTCTGACATGGCTTAACGGCTTAAAGTAATGCTGAAATTAAGCTACTACAAAGTAAGAAAGCGCTTGGGATCTTTAGAAAAACCTATAAATAGATCAAGTGCTTTATTAGCTACTGCCAGATTACACTTATTTATCTATAATAAATAAGTAAATCAAAAGATTAAAAGAAAAAACTTTAAGAAAACTTCACAACTATAGAGATGTGTCCAGGTTTCGGAGCTCAGTTTTGCATCGTCATCATTAGTCGTTTATTTTTTCATGGAATTTTTTGGTGGCATTTCGACACATTTGTTCTAGTCGGTGTTCCTTTCCATGAAATTTCATATCTGTGGTAAGAAATAAGAACCCTATAACAATACTGCAACAGTTAGCAGTTTCCGATCTGTATGAATAATTTCATTTACATCTCGTGATTTGTGTTTATAAATATTATATGTATTTGCTGTATTAATCCTGAAAATATCGGGAATAGCATTTTTTTTGTTTTCCTTCTCTTTATTATTTTATCGACGTTTTTCTACTTATTGTAGAAATGTTTTCTACAATTCTAAAGAATCAAGAGGTATTCAGGTATCAATGTAGGGTAAGTTTATTAACTCAAGAAGTACCCATGTGTTCTTTTTAAAAGATTATAGGAGGCTCAAGATAATCTGTTTTTGGTAGATAGTCAAGAAATAGACTTACCAATAAAACTCAAAGGCCCAAACACAGTCCCATCTTGAACAACAGTGCAGTTCCACCTTCTCCCGCTGAACTGGTGTTGGCACTCCAGTATGCCACTCTTCACCCCAGCAGACACCACTGGCATGTGCTCCTTGTGTCTCCTGCACACTCTCCTCTGGCCGGGAGTGAGGCCGAGTCGGGAGCAGAGCCGGGAGCGGTCGGAGAACAGGTCGGGCTGGTCGGACCACCGCTCGAACTCCACCAGGCCCATGGAGCTGGAACAATAGATGGGGGATGGTAACAGCCTCCTTTTTTGAAGTCGTTTAAAAATAAAATTACAAATGATATCAAAACTAGTTACTACTAAGATAGGTAAGGTAGGTTGGTAAGGTAAGGTAGTTACTAAGAAGGTTTATGAACAAAAAGGCTTTTTATTTTACCTAATAATAATAGTTAAAATGGGAATAAATTACAAAAAGGGTATTTATCCTTTTAACAATTAGTTAATTGTAATAGACGTATCGGAATCAAATGCGTGGTTTTAACCGCTACCTACAAGTACGCAATTTGTAATGGATTATTGTTATTAAATGAAAATTGAATTAGACAGGCTGGAGACCGTGTGTGGCGCTCTGGAGACGAGGCGGAGGTCTATACTCAGCAGAAGATGGACATGGGCTGGAATGATAATGATGATATTATAAAAATTAAGTCTAGTGATGAAAATCCACCATGTCTCGATAAACTCTTGATACCAGAGTTGGCCACTTTCATACGAAAAGAAGAAGTGATGAAAATTACATGATGTTGTAATTTTTGCCATTATTTTTTCATGATACGTACTTACAGAATATAGATTGTTGTTTACACACCGATAGATATGGGACCCCGGCATCACAAAGGGGTGAACAATAAAATACCATGAATCTATTTATTTGTAAAGAACTAATTAATTATGTATAAACTATTGTGCCATTTTTTGTGATAAATTAAATCAATTTATTTGTGTATCTTTTATTATATTTAGTCAGTATTTTTATACGTATATATGTCTAGAAAATTACCATACAACCATAATAAGACGTATAGTTAACTAAGTAGGTACACATCACGTCATACATTAGTAGAACAATATTTGCATTAGTTACACCATTATCAGATAATTTCCGAGAAATGTCGTGATTCCAGTTACTTGATGTATTTGTTTGCAGTTCAGTGGAAAACACGGGAAATGCGTCACCAGTACGAGTCCAGAGAAATTTTGTACAATGCCTGTCAAAATATTATGCAAACCTTAGTTAAAGCTATCAAATATTAGTTAAACATTGGTTTTTGATTAAAGTTTCATACAAATTTGTAACCTCTATTTCACTCCCTTGGAAATATCTAAATCTTCATCTTCCGATCGGTCCAGTGGATTGGGCTGTGCATTGATAGATCAGTCAGTCTGCCAGTCACCTTTACTTTCTATATATGTATAGAACTTTCTATTCTTATATATGGGCTGCAGCACTACAGGCCCAACTCGGGAAACAACGAAAATACTCGCAGATTAGCGCAAATTATGATTTTTTTGCACTATCTGTTGAGACGTTGGGCCCCCGTGGTCTCCGGACACAAAATTATTTGTGAAACAGGTTAGCAAGCGTTTGGTCCTTGCCACAGGAGATCTCAGGGCTGGCAGCTATTTTTCTCAACGTTTGAGTCTTTGCATTCAAAGAGGAAATACTGCCAGCATCCTGGGTTCCCTGCCGCACAGCGACAGCATGGACGATGTGCTGAACTTATTGTAAATATCTGTTTTGCATAAGTTTTCTGTATTTTTAAGTCATTTTTGTGTATACTTACTTATGGTATATGTGTAAAAATTAGTTAGTTATTTATGTACGTACCTAACTCAGTAAATTTTATAAAAGTTTTTGTATAGAAGATAATTATGTTTTTTTTTCTTTTTTTTTTCTGTTATTTGTAGGTCGGGCAACATTAGAACTAGAACTGTCTAATCGGAATAAATTAACACAGAAAATAATGTTCTAAATAATTGACCTAATTTCATTGTCAAGGGTTATAATCAGTTACAATAATGAAGATATTTTTTATCTATTACCGTGATAGTGTATTCGTGACTAAACGTCAAGGAATTTCATCTCTCTCTTATAACCGTACCAAAAACGCTTTCATTATTTATACGGCCACAATAAGTAATACGTAAGGAATACAACAAAAATATCATAAGATATAATTTTATTTTAATAAACAAATAACAAAATAAATAATTAAGTTATAACAACATTTGGCACTGGATATAATACTGCAAACGGCTAACATAATTTTACACTTTAGTTCAATAGGCATACATCGTCACTGATGGACATAACTTGCTCATTTCAAGGAAAAACATTTTCAAATAACCTTATAAAACAATTTACAACCTCGATAAAATAAAAAAAGTACGTGTACTTAATTAAATCAGAAAATAAACGCTTATCCTTGAAATTTTTGCTGGAGGTACTCTTTTTTTCCCCGTCTCGTCGATAGATACTCGTCTTATATTTCTTCACTCCCTCGTCACTCCAAACACCTTAGAAACGGTCCAATCTTTCACCGAATTTTACATGTATCTTCCATAGATGGTCACCGTGAAGTTGAACCCACAGCTTCTCTGGCTCTTCAGCTTGAGTTTCACGAACCTTTGTCCCACACCTCCTGAAGAGATGATGGGATATCCTCCTGATCCATCTCGTTCATTATCCTTTACGTATATGGCCTTGATATAGGCGTAGTTATGTTGTCCTGGTTCTGGGTACTCCAGGATGCTTGTTCTGACGATGAAAGGGAAGCCATATTTGTATTCGTTGACTTTGTAGATGACGACGTCTCCGAAGGTCGCCTGCCCGATGTTTAAGTCGTGGCTCTGGCTGTAAGCGGCTGCGCACGCGCAGAGGAGTAGGAAGATCGTGGCGGCCCGCATTTTCGTTCGATTTGATACTGAGGTGCTAATTGTTTGGTATTGTTCTTATATGTGGCTGGATGGCGGTATGCGAGAGTGAAGTAGGAATGTTTTAGTCAGTTATCCCCTTATACCCTTTCCCCTTATTTTTTATTAATTTTGTTTTATATGTGTGTGACAATAAAGAATTAGCTATCTATCTGTACCTACGCTATGGGAGAATATTTGAACTGAGGAGATTTTCAAAGGGTAATGTTACAATATTGTAAGCCCGTATTCCTTAAAACATATTTTATATATGAACAGGGGTGTTTATGTATATTTTAATGACGTAGAGTGTCGAAGTTTTTGTGAATTAATTTGCAAATTATTCATAGTTTCAAAAATTTGTGTCTAATAAGTTTTTTACAATTCACTGGTTTGTAACTGAAGGTTTAAGAAAATAAAATTAAAAAGGTTTAGTAAATAATTAACAAAATTATTAGTTACTCGGATCTTCTGACTCGGAAAAATAGCATGTCTCATTCTTGCATAACGCCATCCTCTTGTAAAATAAAGCAACATCCATCACGCCGAGACAAGTCATATGACGCGGGTTTGTCTACAAAGTCACGGACAACAAACATGAGGAAAAGGTGCGCACACACACGGAAAAAAACAAAATTCCTTTATTTGGACAATTTGACGTTACAAAAAGTCACATCATCTTTTGAATCCTCTGATCTCGTGATAGCCTAATTTATTTTATTTATTTCCAAATGTGCCGTTCCCAAACTTGTTAAATATACATACATTTTATTGATAAGAGACCAAATTCTTTAAACTCCGCGACCATGGTTTACTACTTTTTAGAAAACTGTCTTAAAATTTTGAAGATACATATGTAGCTTCAAAGCTATTTTTTTTTTATTTCCTACCTGTCTATCGCAAAAATGCCATATTATGTATGTATTTTGAGATAAGGTCACCTAATATTAATATAGGTATACTAATATTATACCGCCTAATTGTGAAAGAACCGCCTAATTGTGAAAGAACGATCCAATAAGAGACCTCGATCAGTTAGCCCACCTGGAAAAGCGGACAGCAACAAAATACAAGCTAAAACAAGACCGGAGGCAAAGAAAACAAAAACTTTTAACACAATTGCTTCTACAAGCTCATACAATCAACAAAAAAACAAAAATTCAAAGACGCAGGGCTCTAGCCCATTGATTACTTCCTACATTAACAAGAATACGCAGCTGGAAAAAACAGCACAATCTCCCAATCAAGCATAGCAACTATACAAGGCCTCCGTTAACTACAAACCCTTAAAACAGATCTTAACAATAAACGATACACACACATGCAATAACATAACACATACTATTAATCTCCCAAGCCGACTGATCATCGAGGGAGAGCTAGATCAAAACCTTCCAACTCCGAAGAAAAATAAAATAAGTAAAGAAAAACCGTTACATATCCTCACCTACAATGTAAGATCCTTAGTAGATAAAACAAGGATGATCCGACTAGATGAATATTTGAACCAAATAAATTGGGATATTATTGAACTTGCTGAAACAAAGAGAGCCGAACAAACCATTATTGAAAACCAGCAATATATATTTTTTAACAATGGAAACATTAAAGGAAAAAATGGTGTTGGGTTTCTTGTAAAAAAATATCTCAAGTCGAATATAGAGCAGTTTAAAGCCTACTCAGATAGAGTCGCAAGACTAGACATGAAATTTCAAAAACATTATCTAACTATAATACAAGTATACGCACCAACAGAGAATAAACCCGAACAAGAATCTGACAAATTTTATCAAGAAGTAACGCAAGCATTAACGGACTCGAGAAAAAATATATTAATCATAGGAGATTTTAATGCTCAAATAGGTCAACCACAAATAGAAGAAAACACAGTGATGGGAAAATTTGGATACAATGGCAAAAGAAGCACTAGAGGAGAAAAACTTGTAGATTTTTGTCACGAATATAAACTTATTATTACGAACACACTATTTCCAAAGAAAAATAAAAACAAATGGACATGGGTATCGCCCGATGGGAAAACGCATAATGAAATAGACTTTATACTGACTAATAATAGACGTATTATCAAAGATGTCAATGTACTTAAAGCTTCACTTTCAGATCACCGTCCCGTGAGATGTGAAGTACTGATACAAGGCGTTTCGAAACGTAGCAGGAAAAACATAGGACAACATCCGACAAGACTTCTAACACCCATTGAGCAAGAGTCATTAAAAAATCTATTCTCATTAGAGGAAATAAAATGCAGTGACAATATTGAAGAGTCTTATGAACAAATATTAAGTAAAATACAAAAATGTGTATCACAGCTACCACCGAGGAATAAACAATGTCAATTATATGATGAAATTACCACAGATGAAATAAAAAGTCTAATGAAAGAAAGAGAGAGTATTAAAAGTATCAGCAACAGAACATTTGAGCAGAGGAAAAGATTACGTATACTGTACAGACAAATTAATAAAAAACTAAAACATAATTACAAGAAATATAGAATACATACAATACTACAGGAACTAGAAAATTCAGGCTCGTCTAAAAGAGCTTATAAAAAACTTAACAGCTCTAAACAATGGATAACAGATTTAAAACATAACAATAGAAATAATACCCAGATTACGTCACGAAAAGACCTACTCAAAATTGCAACAGAATTTTATATGGAACTCTACCGAAATGACGACGACATAAATTACTGTGATGAGCTTACAAATAATAACTTTGATTGTAACCATCCAACTTGCCCTCCTTTTCTACAATCTGAAATAAGAAGCGCAATCGGAAAACTGAAAAATAATAAAAGTCCGGGAGATGACGGAATTACAAACGACGTTATTAAAGCTCTAGATCAATCTATCCACCCAGTACTGACTGACTTATTCAATAAAATAATGGAACAAGATCATATACCTTTAAGCTGGAAAAGTTGCACAGTATCTCTACTATATAAAAAAGGTGATCCCAGAGACATCAGCAACTACAGACCAATAAGTTTACTTTCAACGCTCTACAAAATATTCACCTCAGTGTTGTTAGCTCGAGTTTCCAGACAATTAGACGAAAGCCAGACAAGAGATCAAGCTGGTTTTAGAAAAAACTTTTCAACAATAGACCACATCTTCACAGTGACCCAGATTATCGAAAAATACCAGGAATTTGGCAAAACTCTATATTTAGCATACATAGACTACAGCAAAGCATTTGATTCTATTAAACACAGAGAGCTATGGTCAATTTTACATAAACAAGGAATCGAAAGCAAGTATATATCGTTACTGAAAAATATATACCACAATTGTAATGCTAAGATTAAACTGGAGGCAATAGGAGAGCCATTTCTTATACAAAAAGGTGTGAGACAGGGTGATACAATATCTCCCCAGCTATTTATAGCTCTACTAAACCAAATATTCCGTGATCTAGAGTGGAACAATCTAGGGCTTAACATACACGGAGAGTACTTGAGCCATCTCTGTTTCGCCGACGACATTATACTCATGTCAGAGAGCCACGTAGAATTACAATATATGATGACAAGCCTTGACAGACGAAGTAGAGTATATGGATTGCACATGAATAAAGAGAAGACCAAAATTATGACGAATGGAGAGAAAATCCCGATTACAATTGACGACACAAACATTGACTACGTAATAAGCTACATTTACCTTGGACAAAATATCGAAATGACAAACCGAACTGAAAAAGAAGTAGACCGACGAATATCGTTAAGCTGGAAAAAATACTGGAGCAATAAGGAAATTTTCAAAGGCGACATACCACTCCGAGTCAAGAAAAAGGTATTTGAATCCAATATAATGCCAACTCTCTTATATGGATGTCAGACGTGGGCCCCAACAAAAGTTACGATAAAGAAACTAAGATCATTTCAAAGAGCAACCGAACGAAGTATGCTAGGAATAAAACTGAGAGACCGCATCGATAGTAAGGATATCAGAAAAAAAACGAAAATGACCGATGTTGTTCAGACGGCTGCCAAGTTTAAGTGGAAATGGGCGGGGCACACAGCGAGACAGAGAGACAACAGGTGGACAGAGAGAATACTTCACTGGGAGCCAAGAGATGGACGGAGAGAGCGTGGAAGACCAATCAGACGATGGAGAGACGATATAGAGGCGGTGGCAGGAAAACTCTGGACAAGAACAGCAAAGACGAGACATACATGGCATGAGTTGGAGGAGGCCTACGTCCAAAGTTGGACGATCCCTTAAATAAATAAATAACATTTTAATTCAATAACCAGACATTGACATTACATTTAAGTACATATATCCATTTTGACATTACCTACAATAATACTAGACATTTATATAATAATTTCATGAATCAAATCAAAATATTGTAGTGTGAACAACTATACATTTAAAAGGGAAATAAAGGCTATTTTTATTTATTTTATTTTATTTTATAATATTATAAAGCTGAAGAGTTTGTTTGTTTGTTTGAACGCGCTAATCTCAGGAACGACTGGTGCGAATTGAAAAAATCTTTTTGTGTTGAATAGACCATTTATCGAGGAAAGCTTTAGGCTAAATAATATTATGCTGCAACTACTAGGAGCGAAGAAACAATGGAAAATGTGGAAAAAAACGGGGAAAATTATTTATCTTTGAGGGCTTTCGTTGCGTGCGTTGCGAAAACGGTTCAAGATATCAAAAAAATGTGTATGAAAGAATTATTACTCTTGAAATGATGTAACAAAATGTCCGGATCAATATATGACTATCTTTTAAGATGAACTCACTAGAACCGTTTTTAAGATTATAACTATTCCACGCGGACGAAGTCGCTGGCACAGCTAGTATGAAATAAATTCTCTGATGACACTATAAATAAATTCAATTGTAGACCTAGCCTTACATATATGATGCATTTCCCATAAATAAAATATGATGTGTCTGCCGTACACATGCCGTAAATCAATCATTACTTTCCATAGTTTGGAGAAATTCGTGTTATTACCTTTTTTTTTTACATTAGATAGGCTCACGCTTGACTACAACTTGCCTGATGTTAAGCAACGTTGTAATCTACGATCTAGCGCGCTTGCCTAGAAGAAACCGGTTTACTCTCGACTTGAAGACCGACAAATTATAGTTCAAGGGGAATAGAGATTCGGGCAAGGAGTCCTATCTAAAACCTCTTATAGAATAAATATTAGGACCTAAAACCTCTTATAGAATAAATATTTTGATTTTTTTTTTATTTAAAAGAATTTTGAAGTCGTATTGCTCTGTAACAGCACTAGACAGAGATTATTGGCATAACGGGAACAGGCTTATGTCCTGAAGTGGTTTTTTTTAATGATCTGATGATGATTATCCACGGCAACTAATAGTTATTTGTTTTAATCCAGAGTTAAAAACATTATTATTTGTTTACAATAAAATTTACATTTACTCAAGGAACACAAAAAATGCTCTTATCTTGTAATTTACTATTGAGAGCAAAATACTAGTAAATAGAAATGCTATGACTCACTTATTATAGGTGTAAACTTAACCTTGAATAGCTTATTCACTAAAGAGAAGTATTTAGAAGGTAAACCTGTATTTCCTATAATGTGTACTTTCCTTGAATTTCCTACAATTTGTAAAGGTATCTTGGGACTGTACCGGTGTCGATACGTAATAGCACAGAATAAATATTACTGGTAGAATGGTAACAACGTAACACTTTCTCAATAAAAAATGTTAGGATATATATATTTGGATATAAGTATGTACCTTAAGACGGGGTGATATGTGAAATAGACATTTTATAAAAAATCAAATAAAATAGAAGTATATAAGATAGAGCTAGATTTTTTTTATTAGTTTATATAATTTTGATTCAGTGTTAAGACAATAAAAGACGCCAAAACACGATTACGTATATTTCGGTCGATAATAGTTTTCAACTTTTTTTCCAAAAGTAGTACAGAAATTTAAACCAATTTAATTAATTTAATTTAATACCAATTTAATGACATCATTCGTCGGGCTTTTGCCACCGCCAAAATTGCAGCAGTGCTCGAACCGAGCGGTCTTGCACGCAGCGATGGCAAAAAACCAGACGGAATGACCCTCGTGCCCTGGAAGTTGGGGCGGCCCCTTGTTTGGGACGCTACATGTGTTGACACATTGGCACCATCCCATCTCTCAGCGACACAGGGTCAGGCTGGAGCGGCGGCTATTCTTGCTGAACAGCGCAAAAGGCTCAAATATATCACACTCGGTCGGGGCTATATATTTGAGCCTTTTGGCGTGGAAACATTGGGGCCGTGGGGACCAGGAGCCCATAAAATTTATAAATTTTTAGTAGAACAAATAGTTCAGGAAACCCGTGACCAGCGTGCTGGCGCATACTTGGCGCAAAGGATAAGCATTGCCATCCAACGTGGCAATGCCGCCAGCATGCTGGGAACGTTGCCTACAGATATACTTTTTTTATAGGTGTTTTAAGTTTATTGTAAGTTTTAGTTTATAAGTTAGTTAAGTTTTTATTTTTAATTAGTAAAATTTGTTTTGTAAGTTTTTTTCAATAAATATATTGAACATTATCTAACAAACTAAAAAAAAAAAATTATTCTATCTAAAAGGTAATGTTATTATGTACTGGAGTATAGAACCATAATTAGATTATTCTGAATTGCTGATTTTATATGAATTTATTTCGTCATTACCGTCTGCAAAACTGCTCAAGTTGTGCAAAATTGTTTGCGTGTGGACAAGACTCGTCGGCTGGAGCTTTGCGCGCGATACTCGCCCTTGCCTACATGTTAATACGGCGTGGAATTCTATGCGAAAAAGCAACTGTACTTATAATAACTCATCACCTGCGCAGTTTGTAATGAGATGAGCCATATCGTCGTGAACTCATTTAAAATTTTCCTTACAGATAAACAAACAAAGGACATCGTGACAATATCTACATAAATCTAAGATAACAATAGTCGAGACATACCTATTACTCGGCAATGGATCGATACGGGCTGTAGATGATGATGATTATTTTAGACACAGGAAATCGCTCTTTGCTTAGCGTGTTCATATATGATTATCAAAGACATGCAAATGTGAACCCATTCCGTAAGATAAGTAAGATCGTATGAGAGTGGCCAACACTGATGTCAGAGTATTCAAACGCCCAAGGGCCTTTGACATGGCTTAACGACTACAGTTTAAGTACGACTATCATCCGACCACTTTTTGATCGTCCATCCAAGGACTGGCCGCATCGACAGTCGCTTAACATTAGTATATTGCGATTGTATCCGCTAACTGAGCTATGAGCGCTTCAATCATTGTGTGGACAATTAAAATCATTTTTGTACTTATATTGGATGACCCGTTACGTAGGTCACGGCTGTTGGCAAAATACCTACCTCCAACAGTCATCAGACATACTACGGTTTGAAACTCTCGACACCAGAGTTAACCACTCTCATGCCGTAGCTTAATACTAGCAATAAACAGCAAGAAGGAAATTCGGGTGAAGTATTTAGTCTTAGCAAGCTGACAACATGACACTTAATTTAATTTGCCGCAACAAAAAAGACAGAACAATTTTATTTAATTCAAATTGAAATGCACTCAATAGTCGATAGGTATCAAGTACCTAACCTACTTACAAAGATAGTATAAGTTTAAAGACACAAATGAAAAGGAGGTCTTCAGTACAAAAACAAGATCATTTATTACCATTACATTAGTTATCTATCAATAAATCAATCACTCTAATATTTCCTTGGGTATTGTCCGTCATAGTATTGTTCATTGTAAACTCCCTTGGTTAGGTATCGGCCATTTGGGTCTGTACCATACACTTCAATCTCGAATCTATATCCTCTAAGTATGGACGGACTTTTCAGGCCAATAGTGACACTTTTAGTACCAATTCCACCACTTTCTATGTAAGCTTCGCCGTCTTTGTCGTCTCGTAGATCTGTCACGTACACTGCGCTGATAATTTCGTTGCCAGGAGCATTGACTATTATGTCATCAGTTCTAGTCCACAGCGCTGGGTTTGCTTCCTTTATTTCACTGTATATCTTCCTGGACTGAGCATTGCTGTACCCCAAACGTATGTCGTTGCAAGAAACACTTGCGACAAACAAACACAACGCGAGAATTGATTGTGAATACATTTTGTAAACTGATTTAGAGTGTATGGCGTGAAGTGAAGATAACAATTGGAGTGGTTATACCTTCGCCTCGCTTATAAACCTCTAGAATTAGTAGTTATTAGATCATGCTCGTCTTTTCTGAGTAACATGTCGTTTCGTATGATCTCGCTAATGAAACAGCCATTATACGATATATCTGTCGAGAAAATTGCGTCACGGCAAATAAATATTATTGATTGATATTGGTTTTTTGGAATTTATTTACGTGGAAGTACGTTTATGTTCATGTAACTCATTCACAGCTAACGTATTGGTGTTAATTTTATGCTTCAATATTGTATTTTGTATTTCTGGATCAGTTTCGATGTAAACGTATCTCAGATATTTGATCGTGCGCACGCTTTAACAATGTGTTCGTCGAAATTTTTGTTATCATTTGGAAGTTTCTTGATTCTGTTTCTATGTGTCGCATCGAACGATTTGTTCCTGGGGTATCCCGATATATCGTCTAAGTTGATCTACAGTAAGGTGCATCAAGAGAACCCGGCGATTTGGGTGAGATCTGAGACATTCACTGTCAGATGTTCTCAGAACGAGGTCATCAATGCCATCAAAATCTCAGACTTGCGACACGACAAATGGGGCGATGCGTATATAAAAGCTGGTGGTATTGGAGAGAAGTATGTCACCATAGAGCTGGACAGCCCGAGCATATTCCGAGGATACAACTTCTGGGTGGAAGTGTACGCCATTCAAACTAATTACTTTGTGTATAACCACGGCAAGTGACTAGATGGTGGTGTTCTAATGATATTTTTGTGTTATTGTTTATTAAAATTGTTTTGATTTATTTGTGTTTTTTTTATAAGTCTAATAAGTAATAAGTAATTTACTATTTATTTATTATTATTTAGGGTACACTTTGGTGTTCTCTCCAACATGGGAGGTAAATGCTGCACGAGCCGGAGCCAAGTGCTTCTCTTAGATTTAATAATCTCCTTATATCTAATAATTTTCTTATATTTACGATATATCTATAGAGTTAAAAAAAATCTAACTATTCTACAAGTGTTTAATATGACTGCTTGTTGAAGTTGTTTGTATATTGAAGTTGGTAGGTTAAGTGTCTCAAGGCTCTTAAGTAGATTTTTGGGTATCACTCCTGTGGACGAAACTATAGGTACTTGGTGTTGATGTGCCATTGTGTTTTATTTCTATCGATAAGTCTGTGTACTTTGCTATCTTCTCTGTGTGTGAAGTTTGTAGGTTATTATGTTAGCTTAGTGTGGGGCTAGATGGCGCTGTGTGCAATGTCCCGAAATATTTATTTATTTATTTATTATTTTTAAGATCTAAACATACACACATATTACAGACAGACGAGGGAAGCTACTTTGCTTTATTCTATGGTAGTGAAGATATTATCACCATATAAAAAAACTCGAGGTTTCAGTCATTAATAACATAAAAAAATGTAATCCACTTAGGCAACAGACCACAAATGAAATTTATGAATAATAGCACCATAATTTATTTTTTACTTTTGACGAGTGCGGACGTACCAACCCATTATTGAAATCCAAAAATACTTCATTCACAACAAATTTCCCCTCATCCCCTTAATTTCTACTTGTTCGGGTAATTTATTTTAAAATAAAATGTATTCTAAAGTCTTAGGCATAATATTCAAAAGCTTCTTAGTTCTAGGAATAGATTTAGGCTGTTGCAAACACGAAAAACCTTGTACAAAATATCTTTCTATATTTCCTCTTTGTCTGTCACTATTGTTTCTTGGTATCTTTCTATATCGGGAAATTTTATTCTTTTCCATGAAACTTTTGCTAACTACCCACATGTTTTGTTACATCGTTCATGTAATTTTTTTTACAACAATCTTATTGTTTGTACCGAATATGAGTATCGGTTCTTTGATAGAAAAGTTACTATACATAGATTCAAAATTAAAGTACTGTGGCGCTGTAATATCAGCAGACAAATATATAGTTATAGGGCTAATATTAGTGTGTATACAGAGGATCCTTCGTTTTGTAACTCACGCGTGTTTTCTTCGTTCAATGGAGGGATATAGTTTCTTTTTCTTATTATTCTTCAATTTGGCTGGTTTCATTAACGAGTCCATGTCTCTAGTCAATGCCTATGTGTTTCTTGCATTGTACCAACGTCTCGCCGTATTGACCCACCAGATAACTTGTAGTAATTGTAGAGGAAGCTTGTACAATACGATTGACATGTTTAGGACGATTGCTGACCTGGCCGAGAAGTATAAGTCTGCTTTCGATATTGTGGTTAGTGAAAATCTCTACATATTGTATGTTTAAATCTTTAAAACTTCTCAACGGTTTATTTTAATAAATAGACTGATTCAAGAGGAAGTTTTTATGTATTTATTCGTATAAAGCCGGACCAGGCTGGGTCTCGAGTATTTTATGAAAAAAATGCACAAGCTGGTAACGAAGTAATTGTTTAAACTAAATGAGCTTAACTTTTTACCTATTTCAGTTCTTGATGGCTATGATACATACTATTCCACACATAATGACGGCAATTTACCGAATCCTGAAGGATATGATAGAACATCCGCTTGTCGAAGAGGTACCTGTAAAGTCATTTTACTAACAATTACAATATCAATAAAGAAACTTCTTTGTATCTCTCAGATGGCACGTGAAGTATACGCATTTCTTGTTTATTTTTCTGACCACCAAGTCCAGTATAAGGTTCCATTAATAAACATATTTGGAAATATCCAAAATTATCAGGATCGAATTCGAACCTGCATCTTTCTCGTTCATGCTGCGGATGTCTTAACCTATAAGCTACAGTCGCCTCGACATCCAGGCGAGACAATCCACATTAATTGCCAAGGTTTTAGACTAAGCAAGTCCGAAATCTTGGAAATTCGTGTTGCACCTGAGGTTGCATTCAAAGATTTGTTCGTAGGATGCTTGGTGCGAACCAAGCGCGCCTATTACAGTGATTAAATGGCTGACTTCTTAGACATTATTTCCATAATAAGTTTATTAAACGTATATATGTTCGTGTTCAGGCCTTCGCCCCTCAGATATTCTACTACGTGGTTCGATCCCTGCAAGCTGTGGCGGCGCTGGCGACGGTGCTGGCCGCGCCAGCCTGCGCCGAGAAACTGGCGTCACAGGCTGCGCGCCTCCAGGTGGCGCTGTACGATGCAGCTCTGCTGGAGACAGGTTCTATAGCACTCTTTCTTCCAAGTCGTATTCCCGATTGCTTAGGGTAATTCCTGATGGAGCTTCCGCAAAGCATCAATTCTGTCACCCTAAATACTGATTCTTTGCGAAAGTTCTCTTTGGTTAATTTAATCGTGGGGGCGTTCAGATCCTTCTACGGAAGACACATGTCATGTCCTCAAATATGCCAGTTTGATCGCGATGTTTTCCTTCATAATTTTACAAGAGCAAATAGTTTAAAATAAATTTATTAATAAGACTAAGGCTAGCATAGAACTAGCTATCAATCGCATCATATTGAGTACGTTGTCATGTCCATACAGACGCTGAGCTCCAGGCGCAGCTGTGCCGCGTGTCTCTGTATGTGCGGTGTCGTCCGCTGCGCTTCCAGCTGCTGTCGCTGGTGCCGCTGGACGCCAGCCTAGTGCGCCCAGTGCTCGGCTTCTGCGCCACCTACCTCATTGTACTCGTGCAGTTCACGCATTTGTTCTGAATCTCTCTCTGCCTTGAGTCGTAATATCCTCTTGACTGAGGGTTGAGACTACCCCGCAGAACTAATTCGTTAGGGGAGTTCTCTTAGGCAGAAACATCGTGATGGGCGCCCAGGTCCTTCCACGGAAGCCACATGTTCTAGGATATTGTGGTCCTCAAACATGTCGATGTTTTCCTTCACCGTTAAGCGAGTGCAAATCCACACATAACTTTAAAATACAAGTCATTGTACTGAATAACTAGAGCAATAGAGTGTTGTATTCATGATGGTGAGGTGTTTTGTGTTCTTTATCTGACTTTTTGAGCACATCGCACTTGTTTTCAAGCGTTCGAACAACAATGTCGCAATGGCTACCGATGTCTTCGATATTTGAAAGTGAATCAAACACAATTGATGTCTACTCCCGTAGAGTTACTACTTGTACTCTCTATCCTGTGTTACTACTGCCTAATAAAGTATCGTATTCAATAATAGTGTTTTGCTTCTGTGTCCCACATACCATGAATTGTAAATATAATTAATGAACAACTAAATGTACCTATTAGTAAAAATTTGTGAAATAAATAACTATTTACTTTTTTTTACTATAGCAAGAAACTAACCACTGCCCATATCTGTTTGATTTATTAGCATTCGAGAGTGTCACATAATTCAATAAAATAACTCAAACTCATGGTACATATTAAAAACAAGGGCGTTGTTGCTAGCCATCCATCATAAACCATAAGTTAATTAATGAATTCTTTCAATACGAATATAATGACTGTTACGCTCATTTAAGTTATAAGTATATACATATATAATATATAATCAAGTAAGTAATTAGTTAATATGATCAGATATGGTGTCTCATTTCCAAATGTAGAACACACTACGTATGTTATAACAACATATGTGGGTAATTTATTATTTTAGATACATATTAAATTAATTAGTTAAGTGTAGTATTTTCAAGAAACTATAAAAGTTTCCATTCCAAAACAAGCCGTCATCGATTTAGTACGTTATCTACGCATTAGAGAATAGGGTAATTAATATATTGGATAAAAAGCAACATTCAGAAGATTAAAGAACCTCCATCTCCGAACACTAATAAAACTAGTATAAAATAATACGACCATGATCCAATTCAAACATGAAACGACAATTTATACAAAAATTACAACATTTATTTGGAGATTCCTTTTCTTTTGCGGCATGGATCTCGGCTTCTTCGATCATAAGAGCGTTTTTACAAAATTCCTGGCGATTCTACCTCCTATCACATTGATTATCACTCTATCCCAATCTTCAAATCACTTTATCTCCGAAATCTACCTCATATTCAACGGAACCAGACCTCCATATGCTGTCGCATATATTATATTCGTTATCTACTATATGATCACTATTCTTCGTTCGAAAGTCACTTTTAGGACTTTGATGAGCGATTTGCGCGAAGTCGATTGGCAACTGAAATGCTATTCGATAGACGCTCATGTCGATAAGAAGATTTTCTTTGGTCTGCTCTTAACTATTCTTCAACGTCTGTATAGATCAATTACATTCTGTGCTTACATTTATGAATGTACTTCAGTTACGGAGATGTTAGTGTTTAATGTGATTACTCTCAGCGTGGAAATGGTTATGATTGTGAATGTTTATGTGTTTTACTCGATAAATCAGCGTTTGTTCTGGCTGATAAAGAAAGCTGAGACTTCAGATGGGAGCATGCACCCTTTTGTTAAGATTTTTAAATCAATTGGCGATATTACTGAAACGTATGCGCAAGCTTTTGAGCCTGTGGTGAGTATTATGTTCGTTTAAGTTTGCTAAGTGTTAAACATTATGATAATGTATACTTAAACAGGTTAAACTATACGCTAAGGTAAATAAGTTAATATAATGGTTAATAGATGGATAGATAGATAGTTATATCTTTAATGCATACCTAAAAATCACAAGACATAAAGACACTACTCAAAAACTAATAAAATCTACATCGGGTGGCCTTATCGCCTTAGACAAATTCTTCCAGACAACCTTTGGATGGACAGGATTAAGAATAAGTTAAATAGTTTATATATGTGCTAGGTAGATAAATTTATGAATAATAAATTATTTGATTTCAGTACTTCGTATCGATTATGACTATGATCCCCGGAATCATGATTCTGATGTATGAAAATGTAGTAGATATCATTCAAAAATGGAATCATATTGCAATGGTAACATTTTCTACTAATTTGCATATCATCCTAATCGATAAAATATTAATAGAACGAGCAAATTAACTATGAATGTCCAAAGAATTTATACCATAACAGAAGACCAGCGCTGCAAGCTTGTATCCAGCACATGCTGAGTTGGGGCCGGATTTTGACACGAAACGTGTATTTTTATCTTTTTATTTTATTGTGTTCTGTGTCTCGTGTTGTTTTGTGTCTTATAAATGTATTTTATTAATTTTATTTATATAAAAAACTTATTGAAATACTTTTATGATTAAATAAAATATCGGGCAAATCAAGTGAACAATGCGCATTATACTTAAATTTATTGACAGTTTTTTATTTATTTCAGGGTGTATGGTGTATAATTGTACTAAAGTTGAGCCAAGCTATCTTCTCTCTGATCCTACTGCTGGCGTCTGCAATGTGCGCTGAAATGATTACAGCTAACGTCGACAAGTTTAAGGCAATTATCAATGAAAAATATCAAGAGGAAACAAGTAAGTTAAAACGTATACATTTTTTTATTAAATGTTCCCAGATGTAGCCCAAACCACTGGACCGAACGGGGTGTAATTTGGCATGCCATCTGATAGTTTTATGCTATGGCGTGACTACAGCTAAGAAATGATTTTGAAATATATATGCGTTTAGACCATAGCAAACAGAAGTTAGCTACTATATTATAAATTAAACTTTTATTGGAAAATGAGCGAAAATAATCACGACCGGCAGGATTCGAACCTGCGTATTTCTGCTACCGTCAGAACGCCTTAACCACTAGGCTACGGTCTACTAACTGCCAGGCGCGAAAATCCACACTCATTTTCCATACACTTCAGACTGAGCGGCTGATGGCGCCACTTGTGCTGACAGAATATGTCTAACAAGCACTCATATCGATAGTGGTTAAGGCGTTCTGACGGTAGCAGAAATACGCAGGTTCGAATCCTGCCGGTCGTGATTATTTTCGCTCATTTTCCAATAAAAGTTTAATTTAAAACAAACATAGTGCAGGTTAGCTTTTAATAAATTAACTCATTACTATATTATATCCTATATTTATATAAAACTACACACACTCTAGTACTCTCAAACATACGCACGTACATACACACACACTCACACAAAATGCCATATCAGTCCAGTCAACTCAAGCCAGAACCTATTTTTATAGTAGTATAGTTATGAACAAAATAATTAATTACATACATACTATTTATCGAAGAATCCGCACACACTACAATGGACAATTTGATTTGTGAGAGCGCCTACGATACAGGTCTTGAACCTAGTGTAGGGCTCGCTTAATCACTGGAACCTTTGACTCTTATTCGACTTTGACTTATTTTCTTTTTTCATAGCTTAGCCAGTGACTATTTCCCGCATATAACCCACCACTAACAGTCTGTGCATGTACCAGGCTGGAAGCGCGCGCAGGAGCTGCACCGGTGGATGCCGCTGGACGCCAGCCTGGCCACTTCTGTGCCACCTACCTCATTGAACCTGTACAGTTTACTAAACTGTATTGAGTAGACTGTACCACACATTGTACTGTACCTTTGAACTTCTCTATGGTCTTTACGTGACTCTGTTGTTGGATTCATGGCAAAACAAAAATCAATGTGTTTTAGGATACATTACGGCTCATCTATATATCTATTGCATTAGATAGTATCCATTTATTCTATGTTTTTCTGTATGTTTAAGTCATTCTTGTATATACTTGTGGAATATATTTAAATATTAGTTAGTTATTTTCGTAAATAAAATTTCTGCCATTAAAATAAAAAACCCCATCACTAACAGTCTGTGCATGTGCCAGGCTGGCAGCGCGCGCAGGAGCTGCACCGGTGGGTGCGCTACGTGTCGGCGCGGTCGCTGCGCCGCTCGGTGTACTGCGTGCTGCCGCTGGACGCCAGCCTGGCCGGCGTGTGCGTGCACTTTTGCGCCACCTACCTCATTGTGCTCGTGCAGTTTACTAAACTTCATTGAGTCGGCTTAGTGAAAAAGAAAGAAAGGGTGGCGCGATGACAGTACCCAGGTTACAGGCGAAGCCACGAATAGCTAGAGACTATAGTGGTGCTTAACATCAGGCAGGCTATAGTAAAACGTAAGCCTATTTCGTGGTAAAAAAAAAACCGCACTACTTGGAAGGCAATGGAGGAGACCTATACCCGTACTTGGGTGTCCTTATAACACAATTATAATAAATCACATAACCTTTTTTAATAATTGAAACAGTTTCATATCGAAAACCTTGTTTAAGGGAATTAAGGCTATCTTTTTATTTACAGTAGTGAATATTTGAATAGACTTTGCACCTCTAATCGCACTGTAAGTGTCGTTTAGATTTTTACCTTCATCTCAACTATGTAGCAATTAGAAAAAAAAAACACTCGGCGCCTACCGTACCGAGTCACTCTCGCGGTCTCTCGATTGTACAAAGGCCCTTTCGTAAATGCATGTATGCTAATAAGTATTCCAAAAACTACTGGACTTCTTTTGATGAAACTTGTACTGCTCTAAGTTGAAATAGTATGTATGTAATAGTATACCCTATGTAGTTAATACAAAAATTTGCTTTAAAAGCTTATAAAACAAAATTAACTTACCAGCTGTTTATTTATTATATTTTTATGAATAAAGCAGTAAGTGGTGTTATAGTGTTAATCAATGTAAACCTAGTGTTTGAAATAAGTACTAATCCTATATACCTAATGGTTTAAAAAAACACGAGGTAAAGTTTTTCTAGATATCATAAAAAGTTACTTAAGTTTTTGAAAGTGTGGTCAAAACATTTTCAATTGTTAAGAGTGTGAGCAGTGTTTTAAAAAAAATAAAGATCATCATTATTAATATTCTGTTTTATTTACTAACGTAAACTTTAAACAAAAATTCAAAGAATAGTAGATTAGGTCACATGTAGATTACGGTATTTTGTAACTAATTTATTTTTAAGTTGTCATTGACACTGTTATCATAAAACAAACAACATCATAATAAAATTATTAACCTGAATTTATTTCATAGCTTAAATTAATTAAACAAAGAGTATTCTTAGACGGCTGAGGACCGTACGTACAGCATAGCGCGTTGGAGAGGAGGCCTATACTCAGCAATGGATAAATACATAATGATGATGATATGATGATGTTTCATAGATAATAATAAATAAATATTTCAGGACATATCACACAGCGCCATCTAGCCCCATACTAAGCTTACGCTTGTATCGCGCTTTAAATATGTACATACTTATTATACATAGAAACGACCAGACTCAACACAAGTAATTACAAATTTTAATATTCATAATTACTTGTGTTATGCGGGAATCGAACCCGCACCCCTAGATTAGAACAACAACATACAATACATGATACAAGCGTAAGCTTAGTATGGGGCTAGATGGAGCTGTGTGATATGTCAAAAAAAAAAAAAAGAAGGCAGAGCCACTACCAACTAAGATTATATTAAACATTGTTTTTCAATAAACGATATTTGTGCGATGGGGATTCAGAGTAATTACTAATTTCCCCTCGACACAACCGGTTGGTATCGTAGTTGTGCCGTGGGAACTAGTTGTGTCCTAGGGAAATCAGTTGTACCGAAGGGAATTAAAATTACCATCAGCACAACCAGTTGTGCGGAGCAGTTGTGCGCCGGGGAAGTCACGAAAATAAACAGCATCAATAAACAACATATTATTATAATGAACCTGATTTTATTTCAAAGATACATGGTGATAATGATGTTTCACAGCTGCAATGTTCACTCGTAGTTTTCAATCAGGTATTGACACTATTATAGTAGTTTATACAATTGTCATATAATGAAGGGTATTAGATCACGAGTGTGAGTTTATGAAACGAGCGCAGCGAGTTTCATAATAGTAACGAGTGTTTTAATACCCGTGTTATATGCAGTTGCATACACTACTTTATATTTTGCATATTTGCATATACTACGTTTTATTGATGTTATAATGAGATATTACGATATCGATGTGGATATTATACCATCATGTGAAATTGCTTAAATTGAGTGTTTTGTTGTCTGTGCTATAACAGTAGTAATTATAAGTCAAGTATTGGAAACATAAGTAGAATGTTACAACATTAGTGTAGATAAAACATTTTAAACAGGGTTTTTCAAGATAATAAATAGCATCAATAAATAACATAGTATTATAATGAACCTGATTTTATTTCAAAGATTTACACTTTATTTTAAACAGGAAAGAAAAACAATGAAACATACAAACCTAAAATGAGTGTCCTAATAGGCGACCTTATCACTCAAAGCGATCTCTTCCAGGTAACCAATCTGGCAGGGATCAGGGTACAAGTAAAGTGCTACCATTTTAATTTTTACGAGGTGTCTAATAGCGTGAGATACATAGTGATGATGGTGATGTTTCACAGCTGCAATGATCACGCGTAGAGTTCAATCAAGTATTTGTATCCAGATCCTCGTTCGCTCTTCAGCTTGATGGTGACGAAGCCGAAGCCGAGCCCTCCTCGAGTGATGGAAGCCTCGGAGAGACCGTTCTCCAGGTCTTTGATGGCTATGCCTGGAACAAATTAAATAGAAAAATAGAAAAAAAATACAAACATCATATACAATACTAGTGGGTGCTCGCGACTTCGCTCGCATTAAGAAGTAAAACTTGCATCCCTTATTTCACCCCTTTAAAAGTGACATTACCAATAATCCTTTCTTAGCGGATGCCTACGTCATAACATCTACCTTCATTCCAAATTTCAGGCCAATCCGTCCAGTGGTTTGGGCTGAGCGTTGATAGATCACTATATCAGTCAGTCAATCAGTCAGTGACCTTTGAGTTTTATATATTTAGATAGTAGAAAGGTAAAACAATACAGTAATATAAATAATGAATTGATAGAAATATGTAGTCAGGCAGGACCGAGCCAAATTTATTTAATGAGAAAACTTATGTACAGAACACCTAATAAATACAAGTAGGTATATTAATACTTTTGGAAAATTTTACACATGTTTAAAATCTTTTAACTGACATAAATATTTTTGTAAGACCAGACAATAGATTTACCAACTGTTAACATTTAGTTCATAAGTTGACTATTTCTGTTGATTAATAAATATTTATTATCCTATTTAAAATAATTTGGTGCTAATTAATACAAATTTACTGGGATATAACGAATTTTTAAGGGGACTCAGGTTTAATACATACAAATACTAATGTTTAATAAGATATAGCTGTTCTGAATCTACATCATTTAAACAAGAAAAATAGATCATTTTATCAATTACTTTGAAACAAAACAACAACAACTAAGTGCAAACCACAAATCAATATAGTATCATAGATTAGTAGATAACCTGAATGACTTAGTATGTTCTTACAATAGGTAGTTAAACATAACGCAATATACAAAGTGATTTCTACCAAAGTAATATGTATTATTATAGTCTCCATACATGCGTTGTTCTTGTTATGAGGAAAGAGACAAATTCGAAGGCCGTAGCAAAAAACCTTAAGCATAAACTTAGTCATATTATCGCAAAAAGTTTACCTACGCAAAAAGTATGTACTTAATACAATTTTAGCCATTTGTTGACGAATCAGCGAAAAGGACCCAAGAGTTATATAAGATTTAATGACTACGAGAGTATATTAATAATATTTACTCTTTATAAAAAGTATGTTGACTTATATCTTTATCATGTGACATAAGCTTTAAGTACTGTATATTTTTTTCTCTAATCCTTTTGATAAGTATAAATTAGACCCTGGATTCACACACACACATAGACTTTTCACACACACTAAACAACACTAACACATTTTATTCCAGTTACACGCGGGTAACTTTGCAAGGTACCACAAAACTTAATTAATTGTAAATCAGAAAAGGTTGTGTTTCTAAGGCCAAACAGCGCCATCATAAAAAAATAAACATTTAATATACATCGTTACTTCGGGACTTTTTTTGTAGTTCACGTAAAATATTGTAAAGTAGTGTACATATAGACAGACATACAAATACTTGTCTTTTAATCCTTTATTTATTCCTCTCAATCCAATGGTTGCCTGGAAGATATATCCACTTGTGGCACTAGAGTAGCTTATGTTAGTAATGTTATTAATTTTATTTTATATGTGTGTGACAATAAAGAATTATCTACTATATATCTACACATTACTTATACTAAAATAAGATAGATAAGTACAAAGATCTCACCTTTAATCTTCTGATCTCCATGTGGGTATTCGAAGCGTACTTCCTCCTCCCTTTTAAAGAGGGGAATGGCGGAGGCCTCCACATTCTTATCAAATACCTTCCTCACGACTCCTCCATACTCGTGTATTTGCCCGACTATCACTGTCTTGCTGTACACCACACTTACTAACGCACAGAGGAAGAATATTTCTTTATACATATTGGGTTTTTTAACTATTTTAATAATAGAGAAGATTTCTTTAAACTTTTTCTATTTCTTACAGTTCTTGATATTGATTTGCTTTGCTGTATTATTTTAAGTAGGTATATCTAGAAGAGATGTTTTAATATTGTTTTTGAAATGCTTTTTTAATCAAAAATATAAAATTGACGTGTGTTGGTCAGTATGTTTAGTCAATGAGTGAGACAAGTAAAGTAACAGAGGTCAGTCAGTGAGGTTTATGTTTGTAAAGCTGAGTGTACAAGGAATGTTTGTTTGTTGTATTCCTTTTGAAAATAATAATCGTGATAACCAAATTTTTTGAAAACGACCGTAAAATAGGATGTTATGTTTAAACTTCACTGGTAATAAGATAATGTTTAATTTAGTGTCATTAATGCTAACACCATTAGGTACGTACGAGTAAGTTGTGAATTAGACATAATTGTGTAAGCAAACTAAATTTATTTGGAAATATAATTGTTTTGAAAACATCTCTGAAATTGATATACGTCGTTAAAAACGATGATTACATGATTGATTGTCGTACATTTTCCTGTACATTGTGCTCTCGCCTTTACTCGAAGGTTTCGATATCAAGACACGTATCTCGACTCTGGTCAAAGGTCGACCACTATATCTCACACTGATTTAAACAAGCAATATTCAACTCTAAAATCAAGTTAATAAAGTCTAGTTTAATGTGCATGTTTTTGATAGTAGGAAATTTTGTTCTGTTTCGCCGTTTCTCAGAAATTAACTTGTGTATTACAATGGGTTTAGAACAATACATAAGTAAGTAGATATATCTTACAGTATATTGCTTTGTTATCGATTTAACCACGATAATATCTTAATGCTTACTACATTATTGACACTGTTGTTAGTTATACAAGTCCATAAATAACTTAATGTCGAAGATTTCGTATTGAATTTCACATATATTGAAGTATTTTAAACTATAAAATTGATAATTATATTGTATGTGTATTACAATAGATGATTTTTAAGTAAAGTATTTTAAACCGGAGAAAAAACTCTAATTTGCATCATATATCAATTTTTTTGTTGAAATAAAATGGCAAAGACCAATAACCTAACTCACATTTCCATAAAACAAAACTATTCAAAACACATACAATTAATTAATAATAAATATCGTGTAACTAAGATTAGATAGGTAGATTTAACAATTTCATTGAATAATTGTGTTTTCATCCATGACCCATTTTATTTTGTACCGATCAGTAAAAAAAACTACACAATAACAATCCAACTCATTCCCTAATTAATATATCCATAAGAGACCAATAGGCTTCTATTCAACAGAAGCTTACCTATGTGTGCCTATGTACAATAACATATGCAATCCTATACTATGTCCGTAATTAACCTAATGGATACCCTTTACCCTACCACAGGCTCTGCTTCGGTTCACTTCTGTCAACATTTGCTTTTCATCAATTTAATAGCATTCAAGAGGATAGAGGCTATCGAGGTTGGACGTTAATATGACCGCGAAATTACGGGAAATTATAGGTACATAAATTGTTATTATATCACCAACACAAGAAGAGAAATGCTTATAGAAACATATAGAAACAAACTTAAATTAAGATATCTAGTCCTCGTAGATCTCTTATAACTAAAACTGTTTCGGAAACTAATTAGGTAAGTACAGCAATTGAAATGCGGCTTATGTTATTATAATTTGAGCCTTAAAGTTTAATACCTACCAGATTTCTATGGATAGGATATTTTCCTGGTGATGATTTTCTTAGTTAAACGAGACTATTTAATTATGTTCTAAATTTTTAACTCTATTGATACATGTAGTAAGTAATTACAAGCCAAGCAAGTTTAGGTACAAAAAAGAGCATTGGAAAAATACTATCTTTATCAATCAATCAATCAAGCTTTATTTTACACCAAAACATAAAATACAAAAACCATTTATCGTAGTATAGAGCGATCTCTTCCAGGCAACCTTAGTAAAGATCGCTAGGAAAGAAACATGTAAAAGACGGTGGCGTATACAAACAACAAATATTATAACTTGGAACTTTATTAATATTATACATTACATTGAATAATAAATTTGTAAATTAATTTAATTATGTTCCAAAGGTCTAAACGAATTAGTTATTTGCAGGGGGATCACGATTCTCAGTCATGATGAAAACACGACTCAAGAGAGAGAAAGGTACAAACGCAGTAAGTTTTTTACCGATTACTTTAAAATAAACACAAATTTTTACTTAGGTAACATTATTTTAATTAGCAAACACACTGATCAAAAACTTGTAGCCCTCTCCTTTAGATCCACTTTCCAACCTGAGCGTCACATTCCTGCGTCCCACTCCGCCATCTTTGACAAAAGCAATCCCATCTCCTTTCAGATCTTGAACCAAAACTCCTTCGATCCTCTCATCTTCAAATCCTTTGACGAAAATATCCTCATGTCTGACCATTAGTGGTACTCCATATTTCTCGTGAAGTTCTTGGTAAATAAGATGGGTGTACACCATGTTTCCTTGCTCAAAACTTCCTCTAGCACGAGCGAGAGCTACCAAAAAGGATAAGAATAGAACTGTCAAGAACATTTTGGACGCCATTTTGAATTTTACCACCAAAAAGTTTAGTAAACTTTTAACTTATTTATTTATTTATGTTGATTCTCGCTATTTAGGTATTATTGATTAAAAAGCAATGTTGGTTTTCTTGGAAGAGATTTATATAAGAAAACTTGCTAATAGCAATAGTCGTTTAGATAACAAATTGCTATGAGATGATTGAACACATTAAATTAAAATAAAATTCAACATAGTGATAGTTGAATATTGTAGAAAAAGTAAAATGATAATTTGAAGATTAATTATAGCATATCGAGCATATCAATTAAATGACATTTACAAATACATTAGGGCGATTACATTGTATTATTTTAATAACGCCTGAAAAATCTATCACAGCAATAATACTTAAATGCTCCCCTTAGTTTTTAACATTCAACCCAAAAAGGGGTTATATGAAGTTCCTAGTCTAAACTATCGTATAATTATCATTAGTTAAAGAATGGACCGATTGTAATCACTAACGGATCTAATTTTACACCTCTCCTGGTGTTATGCAGCTTTGCAATCTAAGTTTAAAAGTACTCTAACATACCCTAGATAGGTATTGTCCAAAATGTTTTCATTGTGTGAACGGCCAAACTGTGGAAGTCCTTGCCCGAATCTCTATTCTTCTGAACTATAATTTGTCAGTCTTCAAGTCAAGAGTAAACCAGTTTCTACTAGGCAAGCGCGCTAGATCGTAGATTGTAACGTTGCTTAACATTAGGCAAGTTGTAGTCAAGCGTGAGCCTATCTCATGTAACAAACATTTAAAATCATTAAACATCAAGTGTGGTCCACATCGGACACACAAAACGAAATAGAAGTCAAAATACATTACCATAATTACAGGTACGTGTATGCAATAAAAATAATTAATAACTAGTTATTAAATAACATTTTATCTGGGCATGTTTGAGAGAAAAAGCAATAAATCTACCTCCATGGAGGGACAGATAAATTGTAGAGTAAAACTTGTAGAATATATCTCTAGTAACAACAGATTGATAGCGAGATTTAAAGAAATAGTAACTGTACAGAGTGGTTACACACAAAATACTGTTACTCAACTAGATACTATTGATAAACTATTGTATTTGAAGTTCATGTACAAATTATTTAATGTTTAAGGTTCTAAGTTCAATTTAAGATTTTTTAAGGTCAAAATAGATAATATATGTACTTTAATTACGTAAGTACATAATCAAAGATAACATACTAAGGCTTGAGCTGAGGCAAAAAAAAGGTAGCTAATAACCTAAACTTTGACATGTGAATCTAAATACAGTGTGCTGATAATATTTTCAGTGTCTTATTATCAACTAGGTACGTCTTCAGGCAAGATGACAATCGCTCACTCAAAAAAAAACTAAGTAAATGATAATAAAAAGACCTCAAGTAAATTTTATCAATGTCAAATTATTTCAATGTTAAATAAAAATATAAATAACCATAACAAACATCTCTATAGCCATAGCACGCAATCTATCGATAGCCCATATCTCATGGCGTGAATATAATGCCCCATGATAGTGTATAAGTAGCGTTAATGAGGGCTCAGGATCTCCTGGACCTGGTCTCTTTGTCCAAGACCGGTTCTGAAGGAATAATTATTCAAAGTGTGGGGGTTTTGTTGTCGAGTAGTAAAATATAAAGGTTTAATAAAACCGGCCAAGTGCGAGTCAAACTCGCGCACGGAGGGTTCCGTACTTTCATCTATTTTATGTATTAGTTTAGGTATTTATTTTTAAAATTATTATATTTCTAAATACATATGTACCTACTTACAAATATTCAAGTTTCTATCTGTTTATTAAGATCGAGTAAAAATTGCTTAAAAAATACGTTTGTTGTATGGGTATAACAATAAAGTAAAAATTAAAGGGGGGTCCCTTTAATTTTTACTTTATTGTTATATAATTATTTATTTTGAAAGGTAATATACAAGCAAAAATATTCTGCGAAAATTTGAAACGTCTACCTTTTTCAATGTCATTTTTAATGTATAGCAAAAAGTACGGGAAAAAACACGTTTATTGTATGGGACCCCCTTAATTTTTTTTTCTTAATTTTTACCTTTTGTTAATATAGCGGCAACAAAAATACACATTTGTGAAAATTTCAGCTTTCTAGCTATCACGGTTTATGAAATACAGCCTGGAGACAGACAGACAGACAAACAGACAGCGGAGGCTTAGTAATAGGGTCCCGTTTTACCTTTTACTGTGCGGAACCCTAAAAACGATATCTAAGAGATTACAACTAAAGTTTTTGATGACACGGATAAATAGCAATTTATTGTCACGTACGTAAGTAAGATGTAGAATAAAATTACAATTATCAAACCAAAATTACTAATTATCTATTACGTATGATCACAGATATACATAATCATTATTTAATCATCTATGTGTATGATGACAGTAGGTACCTAGATTTATTTAAGTTGACATATTGTATGATTACATACCTATTATTATGTTTGACATGATTTTAATAACAAAAATTTAATTATGTTCCTTATTAATAAAATTGACATTGTAATAATTTCTAAAATTTTATTAAAACTAAATGTTATAAATTCAATTTGACGAGATATTGTAATTTGTGTAGCATATTTTATGATATTAGTACTTATACCTATGTTGCAACGTTACATTATCAATAAAGATTCTTTATCTTTATCTTTTTTACCTTTGATGGTGGCTAATTACCAAATCAAATCAAATATCAAATCAAATATAAATTTATTACAGTACAGTTATACATGGTAGCACAT
The DNA here is from genome assembly GCA_927399415.1 of Macaria notata. Classification (NCBI taxonomy): domain Eukaryota; kingdom Metazoa; phylum Arthropoda; class Insecta; order Lepidoptera; family Geometridae; genus Macaria; species Macaria notata. The sequence goes on from OV656742.1 coordinate 2,256,127, forward strand.
TTATATAATTAGATCAGCACAGTATTATAAAAACAGAACTAGATTATGTGCGCTTCCAACGGGCCCCGAACTAGGCCAGGCCTGTATCTCGGTGGCCCAAAACAGAATTATTATTTAGATTTAGGTATATGTTCGCGCGTTTCTGAAGATTTTAGACACAAAAACAAGATAGAATTCACATAAATATACATAGGTAATACAGTTTAGTGGAGATAATAAAAGGAACAAGTTTTCTACTTTGACTTTTTTAAAGTATGACGGACACAACCTCATTTGTTTTATTTTCATGTGCAAGTGGTTATATTCTTTATAATTACCTAACAAATCTAACAACTGCCAAAATAAGGCACGTAGAAAGAAGAACAAAAAACAAAATAAATTAATCAATTTCCTCAACCGCCAAAATCTTGCCACAGTCTTGCGCGAAATAGATAATCAGCTTAACAATTTATTTATCCGTCCTTATCGGTCCAATATCACGCGATATCTTTGTCCGCTAATTAGTAGTTATTAAAATATTATGGATATGTGTGTGTGGTTACCTCGATTAGTTATGAGCATTTATTATGTAGTGTTATTGTGCGCGGCTGCGGCGGCGGGCGAAAAGCTAAATGGAAGAAAGGAAAGGTATTTTTCCGGTTTTCTTCGACTTTTTTCAAATAAAAGAGACAGTTAATTCAATTTATAAATTAATTACGGCCTCTCATGTTCGAAGAGTGCTGGTAGAATTAGCCGCCACGCTAGTCTGAACGACATCATTCGCCGGGCTTTTTCCACTGCCAATGTTGCAGCTATGCTCGAACCGAGCGGCCTAGCACGTGACGATGGAAAAAGACCTGACGGTATGACCCTTGTGCCCTGGAAGTTGGGTCGGCCCCTTGTGTGGGACGCAACTTGCGTCGACACATTGGCGCCGTCTCATCTGTCTATGACACGGTGTCGGGCTGGAGCGGCGGCTATTATTGCCGAGCAACACAAGAGACGCAAATATGCTAACCTCGGCCGAGGTTACATCTTTGAGCCTTTTGGAGTCGAGACTTTGGGGCCTGTCGGGTCCGGGAGCCTATACTATTTTCCAAAACCTCTCGGAGCGCTTGGTTGACGCGACGCGTGACCAAAATGCTGGCCTTTTTCTGGCTCAACGTATCAGCATTGCCATCCAGCGTGGTAATGCGGCCAGCATGCTGGGTACGCTGCCCTCTGGTAGTGGGCTGGAGCACTTAGATTATCTTTAGGCTTTTCTAAAGATTTTCTAAGTGCCCCTTTTTGTAGTAGTTAGAAGTAGTATGTTTAGCTTTCCTTCACTTGTTTTTATATTTTATTATTGTAAATAAAAAGATTTCTCTATTTATAAATAAGATGGATCGATTTTATATTCAGATTTCTCGAAAACTAAAAAAATATATTATAATTAATTTTGTGTATTATAAAGTGTTACTACCGTTCGTATTGTTGTGATTATTATTTATGTTATGACTTTTTTAACACGGAAGAGGCTTACGATTGTCTACAGCCTGCCTGATGTTAAGCTCCATTATATACATATGTAGGTATAATGTTAATCAATTTAAACAATGAAAAACTAAAAATACTGTTAAAACTGGGCATGGTTTCCATCCAGAGATGCCACATGAATGAATGATTTTTTTAAACCCATATGGACCTTATTACAAAACGTGGTCTAACTATTAGTCCAAAACTTTGAAAATACCAAGTCCGTTTTTGTTGTTCGAAATTTGTATGTCCACTCTCATAATGATCAATCTGTCAAAATGTTACCAATAATAATCGACATTCCAATTTGAAGTTGACATTTAGATTGTGAATGCGATGCTTGAACAACAACGACTTATTATTTTCAAAGTCCTGGTCTAATATTTAAACCTCGTTTTGTAATAAGACGGTATCAGTTCCAGCTCTGCCTACTACGGCAAGTACCCGTTTCTGCAGAATGCGGAGCCGCAGCAGATCCCTGGCGTCATCGCCGCTGGCAGCCACAACACGGCGGCCAACGAGATGAACTCGACCATGTACATGTCTGTCATACACTACACCTGCGAGGCACCCACCAGGGAAGGTCAGTAGCAGTGTGGCAGCACCATATGTGTCAGTAATATATCTGGCAACACCAGCTTGACATGAACACCACAACACCATAGAAAGTCTCACCACTTTCCTTGCTAAGGTTTTCTGGAAGATGACTTATCATTAAGATAGGACACCCAATTTCTTTTATTATGATAACTGAATTTATTCTGGTACGCAATAAAGCTTCATTGATTGATGGATTAAAATTCAATGGTCAGTAACAAAACATTTCGCAAATTGTATCAACAATAAAATACTTAATATTAAATTATATAAAAATAAATCCTATTGTATAACTTAACTACTAGTATACATTAAATTAATTGAAAATATAAAAAAATGTTGGATTCATTATTGAAGGTCTAAGAATTAAAATGGAATCACCTGTCATTGTAACCAAACAAGTTTTTTTCTCCAAAAATACTTTATTGCTACTTGTCTGATAACAGATAACACGATATCTAACAAATCTATACTAATATTATAAAGCTGAAGAGTTAGTTTGTTTGTTTGAACGCGCTAATCTCAGGAACTACTGGTGCGAAATGAAAAATTATTTTTGTGTTGAATAGACCATATATCGAGGAAGGCTTTAGGCTATATAACATCACGCTGCAACTAATAGGAGCGAAGAAACATTAGAAAATGTGGAAAAAACGAGGAAAATTGTTCATCTTTGAGGGCTTCCGTTGCGTGCGCTGCGCAAACGGTTCAAGATATCAAACAAATGTGTATGAAAGAATTATTCCTCTTGAAATGATCTAACAAAATGTCCGCAACAGTATATGTTTATCTTTTAAGGTTAACTCACTAGAACCGTTTTTAAGGAAATAACTATTCCACGCGGACGAAGTCGCGCGCACCAGCTAGTAGTACCATAATCGTAGTACCATTCGATTTCCATTCATTTTATCTATGAGATACGACAATTTTATTAGGATAATAAAAAATACATTTTATTACATCAAAAACTGACTTTATAACCGACTTCAAAAAAAGGAGGTTATCAAGTCTTCTTTCATTTTTATTTAATACTTACAAATATATATTTACGAATACCCCTGATTTCTAGACAAATAATTAGTATAATTCTATCATCAAATCAATTTCCAAGCCCTTTAATTGGTAGAAAATTTAATGACAGCGCGTAGAAATACATTTAAAAAGAAAATTAGGCTAATTTTTACAAGGGGGTTAAGTGCGTTTTAATTTATTTCGTAGTCATGGTCGTAGTTGTTTATTTGCGAGTGGTAAAGTACACAAACAAGATGTGGAAAGTGAACACTGAACAATCACCCTGATAGGGCAAATATGTTTAAGTGTGTAGCGGCCCGTTTGATATATCATTAAATAGATTCATCTCTCATTTCAGATCCTCTACTGATATTATACGGGACTAAATCGTGGACGTTTCCAGTACAGGACGTGAATTTAACTCTGTCTTATCCTGCTAGTAATGTAAGTCATTTTTAAATCACAATAGTAAGGATTAATTAATTATTTACTTAATTCTTCTTCTTCTTTCATAAAAAAGCGGGTATGGCTTGATAGGAAATTCTTATATGCCGGACGATTTGACGGACCGGATTGATCACAATTTTATATTTATTTATTTATTTATTTATAACGGTACACATAACAGAATGAGTTCATATATAAGCCAAATACACATTCAAAACTGGTAAAAAAAAAAAACATAAACATATTTATTGCAAAAACTTTACATGGTACATAGAATTTAAGGCTCTGCCTTCTGCTTTAGTTAACAACTGTGTTGCAGAAGGCAAGGTCTTCCAGTGGAACATTACTTAGATGTTTTACAATATATATGTACTTTGCTATTAATATATTATAATGGACTTTAAAAAGTTAAAACAACATTCAAAAGTTTGTATTTTTAAAGGTTTGTTTATTGCCCATGTTTATAAGCAAAGAATTGGAATAGTGAATCGATAATGTACGGTTGTATACTCGCTAAGCGATGAAGTAAAACATCGAGTAATTCCTAGTTTAGGAAACCTATGAAGAGGTTTTATATGCCCAAGAAAACTCCCCCAATGAATTCATATGACACATGATCCTCAGTCATGAGGAATGCGACTCTAGAAGTATGATTTCTTTCTTTATTATATCTAACTATTGATTTGATATGAAAAGCGATATCGTATTTGTGGTTTTTTTCTATCTGCCATAAAATAAATAAATCATATTGATAGGTAATGTAGTAACTTAAAGTCTATTTGTTTCAGCCAGAGGTCCAATTGCTAACAGAAGAGGAAGGCTACATTATAACAGCCTTCAAGGTAGTGCTCTATATAGACGGATTTACCGCTAAGGGATATATCACTGACGGAGGCATTTTAAGGGTAATATTCAGGTCATTTCATACATCGCCATCTAGCTCCTTACCAAGCAAACGGTTGCATGATGTGGGCTAGATGACAGAAAAAAGAAGAGAATGAAAAATAGTAACTACCATTAATTAAAATGAAATTATATTAGGTTGGTGTCGGTCTCTTTGTTCCTCTTTAACCATTGTGATTTTTGATAGGTGGAGAGAATAACATAACCTACCCATTTCGCCGCATTTTCCGGCCCCTATTTGAGAACCTCTGGATGGGACTAGAACGCTGAAGAACATTCTCTATACGTTAGTGGGTGCAAGTCAACGGCCAAGTCACACAACATTAACTATAATAATAAAGAAATCGCAGTAACGAACCTTAGACTTGGCACGACCTTGTCTAGATTTCATTACTTTTTAGAGATAAACAAGCAGCTTTATCGAGACTTGGCTAGTGTTTTACACAATGTTTTTGGTGGGATAAATATAATATATCACACAGCGCCATCTAGCCTATCTATAAGATACTAGATATGTTTTCAAGGTTATCAAATAAGACATGATTTCCCTGGTTTCCAGGACTCCCTGAGGCTGATGTTCGTGTGCAGCCGCATTACCTCGCTGTCGTACGAGTTCTGGTTGTACGGCACCCCGCGGCACCAGCTCACTGGCATCTACCAGTACCCACTCATTCAGTCCTTGTGCAATTAACTTATAATAAATCAATCAAAATGACTTAATATTTATCTTTAAAAATCATCATCATCAATCCATTATCGCCAGAATCTGAGCATATGCCTCTCTTCTAGTACGCCACTCATCCCGGTCCTGCACAGATCGAATCCAGGGAAAACCAAACCTTGCATTGGAAACTATTGTAAGACAGTTTTTCACTTCCAAGCAAGAACGGTCTCATTTACTCGACAAAAAAGTTGAACACAAAACATTCCGGTACTTTTTTTGGCAAGAAAGCGAGATTGTTCTTTTAAACGTGCTATTTGTTCGATGATCGATGATGACGACGTTTAGTCTATCCTCCTAAATTCATCACACATACAGATGATATGTTCGCTAATAGATTTGATATGTTAATTAAATCTATTTGCTGCATGTGGATATTTGCAATAAAATCAAAGAAAACTCTCACAAAAATAGGCGACTATTTTTAGGAAAATAAATTAAGAAACCTTAATCTTTTCATAGAAGTAACGCTACTTCTTTGTTCATTTAGGGCTTAGATAAGTGAGATATTAAGTCTAGACAAGGCTGGGCTCAGGTGGCTTCTACAATAGTAACTAACTAGCTACTGATCGAACGAAACGGAGGTTAAAGTTGAAAGGCTCCAAACGTTTAAATCTTTGAAAATGAAAAATAACGATGTCTATGATTATTTTTAAATTAATAAAACGTCCACTAATACATTTGTTTTCAACTTAAGTATCTCTCTTGAGTCGTATTTCCACATGACTGGGGGTCGCGAGTCCCCCGCAGAATTATTAAGAATTAATTCATTAGGGGAGTTCTCTTGGGCAGATCATTAATGGTGGGCGCCCTGTGTGAGCCAAACATGCGGGTTTCCTCACGATGTTTTCCTTCACCGTTAAGCGAGTGCAAATCCACACTTAACTTGAAAATACAATTCATTAGTGTAGGGCCGGATTCGAACCTGGGTGCGTCTGGATAAAAAGCAGACATTGGTACCACTGAGCCACACACACGCTTAATTTATTACTTTTCAACGTATAAACGAAATATTAATTCCCAAGAGATATCATAACTAAGACAAACAAATAACAGTGCAATCTGTAGATTGGACATATAAATTTGCTCTTACTTGCAGGTTAGGCTCGTAAAAAGTTTTAGCGTCAGCTATTATCTGCTGGATAATACTTTATGTGACGAGATTATTATTACACACTTTATGACCTAGAGTAAGCTCTAAGACTAGACCAGACTTAGGTAGTCTTAGGAGAAAACATATCTTAAATCCGAGACTCTTAAGCTTTCTATATAGAATTGATATTAATTCTGAGATATTGTTTTTCTCTTTTGGCTTAGTCTAGGGTTATCTTAACTTTATCTGTTCCTGGGAATTAAATACGAGTATAATATATATATATATATATATATATATATGCATGTTTTCTAAACCATAATTGCGAGGAATTCATGGGACTAATATTTAATTTAATTAAACAAATAAATAAATAATTTATAGGTAATTAGTAAAAAATGCACGGAACGCATGCCCCACCAACAATAACTTGCACACATATTTCTTGCCAGATTATAAATTTCGTACTTTGGCTAGATTCGTCTTCTAATACAGAGTATAGGCTGTACTAATCATAACTAGTATTATATTATCACACTCAATGGACCTTATGTTGCAGAGCTGTAGGACACTAATAAAGCCTTAATTAAGACCTGAAAAAGAGTCATCATCATCACAAATTTAAGTGCTAGCTGTAGTGCAAGGCCCTTGTCTGTGGAGCATACGCCATCCTTCCCGATCTTCTGCCAATTCCTTGACCACCTTATACGACATGACGCCCGCCTTTTCTTTTACTTGGTCCATGTATGACCTTCTCGGTTTTCCTCTTCCTCTTAGTTGGTTCTCTCTTCCTCCGGGCTTGAGGAAGGCCGAGAAGGTCATACATGGACCAAGTAAGAGAAAATGGAAAAGAGTGGTTAATAAAAAATATATGTACTCACAACCAAGTGCCGTTAGTCCAGGGTTTGGCGCGGGCCAGCTCTGCATCAGCTCGCACGCAGCCCAGCGCACCCAGCACCACCACCAGGAGCAGGCTGCCTGCCATCGCACTACCACCACATTGTCTCCTTCATTTCTAGACTATACCATCAACAGTATTATAGAGCTACTACCATTGATAGACCGTGGAACACTACATCATGAAGTAGAAAAGAAGATACCATCACCAGAAGGTGATGTTCAGAACGCTTGATCAGTTTTATCGCCACTTTATGTAGTTAAAACGATCCTTTGAACGCATTGTGAAGTTAAAATGTACCAAATTTTTGCATATAACACATCTCAGTCACATAAACTATATTTTTTTACAGAATAATACTAAAATTGAAAATCAGAAACTAAACTCAAACTCAGTCACATTAAAGTTTTGTTTTTATGTCATGATTAATTCCGTAAGTAAGTTTCCTTATTTCATATCATTGCCAATCTGTTCCTGATATATTTTATGTACCTAACAGAAAGTATTCTCTGTTTCTTACTGAATTTACAAATTAATAAAGTTGCTCCTTAGTTGTAAATTATTGTAATTTTGCTGCTGAACCATTAGTATGAAAATATACGCTTTTAAAAACACCATAGACAAGCCTTTATCAGAATATAAATATTCATAAAAACAATTTATTTACGATTATTATTTTTTTAAGATTTTCTAAGTGCCCCTTTTTTTAGTAGTTAGAAGTAAGTAGTATGTTTAGTTATTTTTCCTTGTTTTTATATTTTATTATTGTAAATAAATTCGATTTTATTTATTTACTAAGTATACCTAATAAAATATAAAAACAAGGGAAGAAAAACTAAATATACTACTTCTAACTACTACAAAAAAGGGGCAATTAGAAAATCTTTAGAAAAAATAAAAACTATTCTATACATTGTATATCAGTTCCGCGAATATTTTAGACGTACCTATGTCCTCCTAATCTGATCCATAAACCGGATAACGCAATACCTACACACTTATAATGGTTGGGTATGGGTCCGAACCGGTCATAGATATGTACATACGTAGGTATTACTGTACTCCTGTAATGTGTAGCATGTACTCTGTATTCTGTGGTATTACTACACTTTCAATGCAGTAAACTGAAGTTTTACTATACTTTATATGTACATGTAAAATATATACACACACACACACACAACGGCGTGATTTGATTTGTTTTATTAACGTAGTATTATATTTAGGCTAAGTTAGTTTTAGGATAGCCACATAATAATATACTTGTAACATAACCTAACATTAATAACCTTATACTACTTATTTAAGTAGTATGTTTAGTTTTCCTTCACTTGTTTTTATATTTTATTATTGTAAATAAATAATTTAACTTATTTAAACTGTAAACAAATTAATCCCCTGGAAGATCCTGCCTTCTACAACACAGGCAACACTACAGTAGAAGGCAGAGCAACACTATATTGTATCACATTTATCTGTTTATAAATAAAAATCTTTTATCTTTATCTTATCTAATATTAAAACCGAATGATGAACTGTATTCATACCAATTAAGCTTTGATTTCCTAGAAAAGCGGTGCCTTCATATAGCGGCCGTAATACAGCGGTGAATGACGTCACTAAAACGATGTCTATGTAAACGAAATGGCGCGGTTTCCTGGAGAGCGGTAACTTGCACCGTAATTTACTTTAATTATTTTTGCGCCCGTAATATCACGGCCGCTATACGATGGCACCGCTTTCCTAGGAAACCAAAGCTTTACCGTGCCAATGACGTTTAATACTATTTATTTACAATCGCGTCGCAGGGTAATAAAACATGTCAATAGTAGGTACGTAACTCATTTTTGTCGACTAAAGTCGTATGTAGATAAAAAGTTGAATTTACATAAACATGATAATTGTATATATATTTTTACGTGGGATAGGTATACGTTTATACGTAACAGCCTGCCTGATGTAAATTGTACCTATTGCTTTAATAATTACAAGCCATATATGTTAATTTTAATGAAAAAAAAATCCTCTATCATCCTCCGTCTCTGTAGAATCGCTTGACAAAATTAAAATAAATAAAATCTTTTTATTCTGAACTAGCTATGCCTGCGACTTCGTCCGCGTGGAATAGTTATTTTAGACATTAATTGTTTGAATTTTGAACCGGGCTTTTGAGGGCTTCGGTTGCGTGTGCTGCGAAAACGCAGCACACGCAACCGATGAATAATTTTCCCTCAAAGATGAATAATTTACCACGTTTTGCCTTCGTCGATAAATGGTCTATTTAACACAAAATAAATTTTCAATTCGCACCAGTAGTTCCTGAGATGAACGTGTTCAAACAAACAAGCAAACATACAAACAAACAAACTCTTAAGCTTTATTATATTATAGTATAGTATAGATAATACTTATGGCATAACAAAAGGCATCCGAAATAGTTGTCTCATTAGTACATATGTATTAATATCCTATAATGTACATATATACAAAAACTTAGTAAACTATTCTGTAGGTGCTTGTCTCGGCAGGTCATTGCCCCCAGAGTGTAACATGGTTAATGAACTATAAGTTCTGTTTAATTAATTTCTAATGAATGGCCCGAAACCTTATAATTTTGGAAGTTAATTGGAGGTTTTAGTTTGTATTTGGGACCGGGAATACTTTATATGCGCGAAGCGAAACTGTCGAGATGACTGGGAGAATTAGTAGGTATATTATGTTTATACTTGTCTATTTTTTTTGGAAACACTAAGCCACAAACTATATTAAATAGCATTAAGATAATTTGGACCAATTATTGTTAATGAGAGAGCCAAAAAGCCTTAATTTAAAAATATCATTTTTGGTAAATTAAGTTGAAATATCGTCATTGTCTACATATTGACTTGCAGAATGTTATTAATCTGCATGCATTTAAGTACAATGCTTGTTCAGTATCAAAACATTATAAGACGCAATGCAACGAACAAACTTTATAGAAATGATGCGGTTTCCGAACATTACAACCTTAAAATATAGGTACCTACTACTTATTACAGTAGAAAAGGCAAATATTTTAGAATAGACAATAACTACTATAATGATGTATGTCAACGCTCGATTAAAGGTATTTAGTGATGTAAGCCGGGATCATCCGCGATGTGTAGTCTGCCGTGAAACCTAACTAGCTTTAAGTAAAGCTTACCTATAATGACTACATAGCACTTAATTAGGTAAATACTAAAATAAGCTGAATGACATGATTTAAGTACTTAACAAAATTGACTTTACTATGATAATAATACATTAATTTTTTTATAGATAAAATGTTTTATATATTAAAATTTTTAGAGAAAAAATATTTTATATATATAATTAAATTTGACGAGTCGAGAAGAGTTGAAAGTACTGTCTAAATTTTGCTACAGGTATATTAAAGCATTTTTGATCAGCGTTCTAGCGTAGAGCTTTACATACCATATAGGTAAGTATAATAGTAAGAGTCACTTCATTTTATTTGTATTGTGATCAAGTCCCAGCACTGGATTATACCTACCTAGTACCTACCGGATGATCAACTTGTGGTAAAAAATAACTCCGCTATTGTTGCTCGATTATTGAACCTTTACAGCTTGCGACCGGACAAGATTCATCGGTTTAAAGTTTATTTCTGGTTTATGTAAGTAATTTTGCAAGTCGATGTGTTGATTTAATGTATATGATATTTGATTTATTTTGTTTATCTAGTGAAAATATTACTAATGATCAAGTATGTTGCAAAATTTAAGGATTCGCTTTGCTTATGCATTAGATTAGGTATTATGAACTCTCCTCCAAAGTACAAACATAATAACATAGCTTACTTTTTATTTTCAGAAATACCTAACCAAAACAAAATAGACTGCATTTAATACATAATATGTATGTATATTATAGGTTATCGTGATATTTAGCATTTAGTATAACATGACTATACGACTCTACTTTGAGTCGAATATAAAAAGTTAAACAATCCCTAATAAGAATCGTATCGTATTCTATAAATGGCGGATAAAGCTCGAAGTCTGTCGCTGCCATATTAAATACGAATTAGCTGCGCTCTTGCCTGTCCTATTGTGATATTATATGAAATTATAATTATAAATTACAATTATCAAGGGAGGCGTAGTAATGTCTGGGCCAGGGTATAAAGAACTATGACATGCAACACATTATTTTTGATTTCAGGGCGGTTTCAAAAAAAGATTGGTTTATATTTGGTTCTTTTTAAATCGTAGATTCCAAAGACGTTTTATTTTTTCAATCGTAGAGTCCCTAGACGCTCTAGACTCTACTAAAGACAAATAATCACATTACAATCACGATTGATCCTTTTCTTAGGTACATTACGCTGGTTGAAAATAAGTAAGTCTATATAGAATCCGAATAGTTAGATTACCGCAGGCCTAACCTACACTTATATTATAAAGCTGAACAGTTTGTTTATTTGTTTAAACGCGCCAATCTCGGAAACTACTGGTGCGCCTTGAAAAAATATTTTTGTGTTGGATAGACCAGTTATCGAAGAAGGCTTTAGGTTATATAACATCACACTGCAACTAATAGGAGCGAAGAAACAATGGAAATGTGGAAAAAACGGGGGAAATTATTCATCTCTGCTGAGGGCTTCCGTTGCGTGAGCTGCGAAAGAGGTTCAAGATATCACAAAAATATGTATGAAAGAATTAATGCCCAAAATAACTATTCCACGCGGACGAAGTCGCAGGCACAGCTAGTTCAGAAATATGGCTGGTGATGATGATTCACAGCAGAAGCAAAATCAGTCAAGTCAGATTTTCGTTCATGTACAATTTTTGCCGAGAAATTATCTATTTTACCTTCATTTAATGACTTTCATCTGATATTATGCTATTTTTACTGACCAGTATTTTATCAAAGAGTTTCCTTTAAAAAAACTAGGATAGAAAGTTACTTTGTTTCAACTTAAGTCTTATCTGAGTATATCATCTGCTTCATGAAAATTAACAGCATACTAGTATACCTAACACCTATGTACCTGCCTTTTTAAACGTTATATAAAGCTTCATTTCTCAAAGTTACGCACACTTTTACGCTCAGCAGCAAATTACAAACAAAAAACAACAAAGTAACACAATACAGCCTCCACATGAAAATTCGCATTCCACAAACACGAAAACAAAACTAAAAACACTAGAAACAACTTGTCACACGCGCACGTTCTATTGTTTCTTACTTAAAACACTTAAATATCACTTGGAAAGTTTTAAAACTTTGTCTGTCATTGAGAAATTGTGAGAATTTCGTTTAGCCGGCTTAAGTTACGTTTATGTTAGAAGTAAGTAAGGGCGGCGTGCGCGCGGCGTGCTCGGTAGTCCCAGACTGGATCCCAGGCTCACTTAACTTCAACTTGGATGGACATAGCTTGAATTAAGGCTGGAGGGCACTCGAGATTTTAAGGGATTCTCACGTTCTCAAGAGACTCCGGTTTACACAAGTTATGTATGTAAATAAAAAGCTGCGTTCAGTCATCGAACATATAATAATACTCCTTAAAATATACTCGTAGGTACATAAGTAGGTACCTTATCTAGGTACATACATATACACTATTTTAGTTTTTGAATTAACTAAAGTATAACTTTACTAGTTAGTTTAATTATTTTTGCTTGGTAAGTAGTTTGTTTTTCTCATCTTGTTTCTATCAACAATCAGTGCTTTCACTATAAGCAGATCTGTTGAGTGATTCTGTCATGTATGTGAGCTCTCCATTGAGTGCTTCTCCTTCCTGGTTTTAGTCACTGGGTATTACTGCTATCCGTTTAAGCCTAGGCTCATACTGTCTGGTTGTCAGATTCGCTGCGAGAATGTTGGGTGTTAATCATAACCAATACCTACCTAAATTCTCCATTATTTTATGGTCTTAACTAAGTTTTTTTATTACCTACTCATTATGTAGGGAGGCTCTAATAAGTAAATAAAGGGGAAATTTAGGTTTATACACTTCTTCCAATCTTCTTGATCTATAATGTTATTATTTTTAAGTACTAATACCAAAAAAATCTAATAATACTAATAGTTAATACCACAGAATATAATGTTAATACAAAACAGCAGAACTGTATAAAATTATAAAGGGTACTGTAACTCCTACACAATTGACAAGAGCAATCTACTAGCTAGGCAAAATTTAAAACTTACAGGCGCTAGTTAAGACTATATACATTTTGCGATATTTTAGATAACAGATGATGTTGTATGCAACTGGCTAACAAATTAATGGCTACATATCACTAACTATCTACTTATTAGATTTAATAGTGCGATTCTCAGCTATCTTCGACGAGTTGCATGTCACCCATTAAAAAAAAAATTACCTAATCTTACTTAGTCTGTTAGTAATAAACATGGAAATTAATTTAATTTATATAGCCAAACATAAACAGAGTTAGTTGTAGGATGTATATTTGATAACATTTATACGATATTTCTAGCGCAAAAAAAAGGAATTGGTTTGCAGCGCCATCTATTGTAAAGTAGATGTATCAGAATGGACAAAGCACTACAGTCACTAATTACACTTAGGTAGGTATCGTCCCAAAATTAATAAACATATCTTTATTAGATTAGAGATAAATATTATTGATCACTCACACACTAATATGTATTTTTCTTTAATTATGTAAAGCTCCTAACTACACTTAAGTTTATACAAAATTAATTCAGTTGTAATTTAGGAATATAATCGCCATCTATTGCGTAGTAGACGACTTAGATTGCAAATTTCTACTATCAGGAACCTCCTAAAGAGAAGTTAGTTTAAAAAGGTTTGAATATGTTTTAGCCTACTGGAATAATAGTATAATTGCCAATACAACTACAGGATAAAATAAAACAAATACCAAGAAAACATATCATACAAATTTTCTATATTTGCTGTAATTAATCACTCCAAGGATTCTAGTTTTCAAAGAAATAAAATGAAATATTATAGAATTGAATAATATTCTCAAAATCTATTAGATTAGGAAAAATAAAAAACATTCTCGTCACGTTACACAAGTTGATCATACAATGCTATAAATATACCGTTATTTTTGTTTGTAGTAAGCTTCTGTAATTAAGTAGTTCTAAAAAATAAATATAAATTAATTAATGTCAGAATGAATTTGAAACAGAAACTGGTCTTCAACCATTATTATAATATATCCTGCCTTGTAAACAACTTATATATTATGAAAACTGAGAATTATCAAACATAGTCAATCGTTTCCAGAACTATTTTGTTTATACAAATACAAATACAAATGATTTATTTATAACTCCATAGTTACAAGTCAGAATACATGTACATGTATTGATTACAATAGTAAACTTAATAAAAATTTAAAAGTATTGTATATAAAGAAAAAATCATTATGAAATACAATGCAATAAAGATTATGTCAAAATTATAAATGTCAATAATATCAAATATATGTCAAAAGAATCTTTAGCTTATTGATATGTCCGTGCTGTAAGAATTATGTATGTTTAGTTACTAATGTAATGTCAAGTTTGAGGTAATCGTCTAAGTCATAAAATAATTTCTCAAACAGCCACTTTTTTATCCTGGTTTTGAAGCATGCGGTGGAGGGTGCATCTCTCACGGTGGCGGGCAGCCGGTTATACACCGCGGGCCCGAGTATGTATACCGTCCTCTCTGATTTCACTAGTCGATGTGACGGCGTTACAAGTAGGTCAGCTTTTACGTCGCTACGCAATCCCCATGTTCCCTGGACACCCCTGCGTTAAATTAAACATGTAAGTATGTAAATTGATACTTTGTTATGCAAGAGGAAGCTTTATTCTTTTAACATTTTATGCCCTGAGCTTCCTACTTAGGTATTTAAAAGTTGGTAAGTATATTATGTTATTTGGCAAGTACGGAAATAAAATTAAATTATCATTATTTTTATATCATTGACCAGACAAGTTATGCCATTTAGTTAGGTACCTAACCAGCGTAAAACAATTTTAAAAAACTGCACTAAAATATCAACTAAATTATCAACTATGTAATCTGAAATATTTACAACCTTGACTTAACTTAAATCTGGAACTATTTTTGATCAAGCATTAATAAAAATTGACTACCATGTGAAAACATAGGCTTCATACTAAAATACAACTTATCACATTAGAGAATCAAAATTATAATATCAATTAAAATTCTTAGGTTAGGTAATTACCTACCCTTAAAAGTAGTTTTTATATTAAAACAAATAAGTACTTATTGTGTCTTTGTCACATTTACAATGTTTTTACCCACTACAAAACAACACATGTGAATGCAAATTATATTCTTATTAATGAAATAGTAAAAAATTAAACTTGCACATATTCTTGTTCTGTAGATAGCTATATATAATTTTTAAAACATTCAGTGTATATACGTTAGATAGGTACCTAATAAAGTGATAAACGAAAATAATTGGATTCCATAAAATTAAAAACCCTACGTTTTTAGTCTTATAATATTGTTGACCCCTAAAATTTTTATGTCAAAATCCCGGTGAACATTTTTGGACCATTTTAAATGAAAGTTCTTAAATTTTCGTTATTGAGTCTAATAGTATTGAACAACACAATTATTTAGACAAAGAAGCGTTACCACTTTTTTGAAAATCATTTAAAATGTAAAAAATTTGGATAGATGCTAACACCTACTAATATTTAATTTTTTTTTCGTTATTCTCAACAAATTCTTAAAAACTATGAGTCAGACATATTGCTACTATCTATCTTATACAAAATTAGTGAGTTCATGTAACATTCGGCAATCACTTCTTCTTCTTATCGAATGAGAGTTGCTAGCTCTGGTGTCGAGAGTTTATCAAGCCTTGTATCAATCACTATCACTATCCTCGTCGCTGGCCACTTCACATTTAAACACAACTTTTTCAGTGTCTGTCTGACTTACACTCACTGGTTCTTCACTTTCACTCTCGTCGTCCATAGTTTCCATGGGCTCCACCTTCAAGGGGTCAAGTGCGATGTCATGCGATATATTAGGAGCGTCAATGAAACGCTCAGGATTGGCTTTAGTGACATCATTCGATTGAGAATCCTGTTGAGACGCTGCACCAGTATTTGTTGGTACTTGCTTTATTGGTTGTTGGACTGTGGCACTTGTTTGTGGCATCTGAACTACAGTACTCCCAACATCTTGAGCCAGTTGCAACAGTTTTAAATTAGGTTGTGCACCAGACACACCCGGGTGGGACATATTGGCAGGTATCGGCTCGATGTTCACTCTCGGTGCGTTCGGGAAAGTCATGATCGTGCCAGCGGCATCAACTCGCGCTGTAGTCAGCTGGAGACTGCCGTCTTTAGACGGGACTAGCACCAAGCTGAGTGGGATCTCATCTGCACCACCTGACCCTAGCGTCAAGGTAGACAATGTTGTGTTTACAGCTAGCCGTGGCGTGCTATCTCCTGCCTCTTTTTGTCCACTTTTTACTTGCCTTTTATACGTTTTTAATGTCTTTCCCGGTATTTTTTCAGCTTGTCGTATTGGTTGTATAGTATTCGCTGGAGCTGCAGGTGGTTTCACAAGTGTGCGTGGTTTTGACACACTTTCGAGTTTCTTTAGTGGTGCTGCAAGTAGTAGAGATTTTAGTTTATCTGCTGTAAACGGATTCAGTGATTGTGTGTTAGACATTGGATTTTCGGCTTGTTGAATTGGCTGTATAATATCCGCTGGCGCCGTATGTGGTTTCACAAGTGATGGCGGTTTTGAAACAGTTTTGTGTTGTTGTAGTGATGCTGAATGTAGTAGTGATTTTATTTTAGCTGCTGTAATCGGTTGCTGTGATTCCGTTTTAGACATTGGACGGCCATTAGATAAATTAGTTTTTGTTGTTGTGGGTTTAGTTGCACTCGTTTTTGTTACACAATTCAATATTTTATATTTGAGTCGGTATTTTTTAATCACTTCCATGATTTCATTGTGTGCTTCTTTCACATCTTTCTGGTTAAATGTCATGAGCTGCTCGGCTACGAATTTCCCAAACTCGTACAACTCTTCCTTTTGTTGTAGGGTTAATGGAAGGTCATCAGTGGGTAACTCGTCAGGTTTATCAAGATACACTCGTTCTATCCCGGGTGCGCCGCGAGCTGCTTCAATGGCTTCTTTTTGAAGTCTCTTAAGCACTACTTTTCTCCTTGGATTTCTCTTAAGTTTCTTCGTTTGCAATTTTGAAATTTGAGGAGGTTTTGTTGTTTTCTTTTTTGTTTCTTGTATCTTGTCGTCTTCTGTTTCATCTTCTTCCAGGGGTTGTGATTCATCCACGTATAGCGAAGTCTCATCTATATCGATGTCTGGAGTATCTTTTTCTTCGATATCTATTTTGTTAGGTTCACTGTAGACTTCCAACTCTAAGGTAGGTTTCTCAGGCTCCGGGTTGGACTTGCGACGTAGTTGCTGCAAACTGTGTTTGATCTGCGAGCACACATGTTTCTGGTCTACGTGTTGGGGCTGGCTGCTGGAACCTGTCCCATCGCCATCCTGCAAATGAGAAAATAACAAATTAATCTTAAAATAAAATAGAGAAGTAACTAGAAATTGTTTCGAATGAAAGTAAATGCTCCTCGTTAACTACAGTAAGTATGTGATGTGTGGAAAGTTTCTATCCATAGATAACAGAAACAAAGGGTGATTGGGTTTACAAGATTATTTGTTTTAAAACCCAGTGTCCGCGTGGCAATCACACACACAGAGACAAAAACACACAGACATCACACATAATTCAAATTACTACGCGCACTAAGAAGAAATGAATAGTACACTAGCAAAAAGTAGGCAGAGTTTCACCGTGTACGTACAGGGTAGCTGTGCCTCTGACACACAAACACGAATGCAATTTAGAGATGAAACAAGCTTATCGATAAACATTCGATAAAAAAAAATAGGTGCGCAATTTAGTATTTTGTATTTAAACAGAAAATAAGTATTACGTATATACAATAAGATTCCAGGGAAAAGAAGCCCAGGACGTCAGAGAATGAAGTGGCTAGACGACATTAAAAAGTGGACAAAACTGAGCTATCCGCATCTAAAAGAAGCAGCATGGGATCGCAGAATTTTTTTCCAATTAACCTCCAAACTTCATTATGAAGATGGCACCCGATGATGATGATGATGATGATGATATACAATAAATAAATGAATTTTGTGGGAAATTCTCACTCCTAAGCCTTTTGATTCCAAGCAATACCATATTCTGTGGCAATACAGAGGTTTGCTTTGTTAATCAGAAAGCTAATAAACATACTGGCCCAGGTAAGGAATCGAACCTACAACTTTTGACCTCGTAGTCGAGTGTTACAATCACTAGTTCAACGGCAGTCAACTATCATAAATAAGCAGGTATAAAAAATTTAACAAAAATGTACTGTAACACACATTTAATTTATTTTCACCCTTATGGCAGAAATAACAATACATATTTCTTTTTATTGACCAATTGTTGTTCATTATATCCATGTTATCAATGTATGGGGTTGGCTCACAATCCACGTCATATAAAAAAAAATTGTTATATATATATAAAAGATTTTACCAATTACTTTGTTACTTTCCAAGAAGAAGATATTGTTAAAAATAGATTAAGTGCGACGGGATCCTCGCGATCGTTTTTGATCGTAGGTACGCGCGGACCCGTCCGAAATTCAATAAAATCTATTCCAAGTGGTTTTTAGTTTCAATAAAATAATAAACTATTTGTCAGCAAATATTACACAAGAACAAAAAATAATTGTTAACAAGTTATTTCTTATTTTATTAACATTCATAATCAATTCATTTAATCATTGTTTAAAACAATTAACTTCAATTTTGACAGCTTTGCCGTCTCGCTCGCATTAACCCACAGAGCTTTGAAGTCCATGCTTGTCGCCCTGTGACTAGCAACGACATTAATGATTTGGTGACTAGAGGCGAATTCTTTCTTTATTCGATACAAAACAGGTGTCACCATTTACTAAAACTAACACACTTTCGGCACGCACACTACGACGCACGAGACACCACGGCATCGAGTTGGCTCCGCAATGGTTGATATAATCTTATGGCGGCTCTACACATAGGCCAACGAGTTGGCAAGCGCGCTGGCCCAGCCACTGGCCCAGTGTGTAGAACGGACGTTGTCGCATTGGCGGTAGGTATTTGAACGTTGGCTGGCGCGCTTGCGAGCTAGCCGCGCGGTGTCGGCAACATCAAAGGACACTTGTCGCAAGCTTGGCGCACCATCCACACATTGGCCGCGCGATTAGTTTGCCCGGAGCAGCGATCAAGAGTGCACGTTTTCTTCTTGCGGCGAATTAACTAACTTGAAGAAATGGCGAACATGAGTAACGAGGAAACATTTAAATTTATTGAGCTCTATCAGAGTGAAAACTGCCTATGGAACCCAAAAAATAAGAACCATAAAAATAAAAATGTTGTAAGTATAAAAAGTGCTAAATAAATAAGGTTCTTGGACATGCCGTTTTCCTCACGATGTTTTACTTCACAAAGAGCATCCTACTTTATTATTATTTTAATATTATAAACATAACATAAACATAAACATATTTATTGCAAAAACTTTACATTGTACATAGAAATTAAGGCTCTGCCTTCTGCTTTAGTTAACAACTGTGTTGCAGAAGGCAAGGTCTTCCAGTGGAACATTACTTAGATGTTTTACAATATATATGTACTTTGCTATTAATATATTATAAATAACCTTAAAAAAAGTTAAAACAACATTCAAAAGTTCGTATTTTTCAAGGTTTGTATATTGCCCATGTTTGTGAAATACAGTTGTTGTGTATTATGTATGTGTGTATGTATGTATGTATAATAATGTATGCGTGTGTGTATATGTGTGTGTGTGTGTGTATATGTGTGTGTGTGTGTATATGTGTGTGTGTGTGTATGTGTGCATGCGTACGTGCGTGCGTGGGATTATGAATGTTTGGATGATTGCTTGCTCGATTTAATTATAAACGTGAAAGTGAGTTTATTTCTTTGTTTGTTACGTTTTCGCGCCTAAACTACTTTCTTATTTTTATTTCGAGAATATTCAACTAGCTAATTATTTTTGTTATTTCAGATCAACGATTCTTGGAAACGTATTGCAGATACAATGGGTGTACCAATGCATGAATAATAAAGAAGAAAAAAGAGAGCTTGATGACAACCTTTAGAACTAATTTAAAAAAAAAATTAGATTCGTTAAGGTCAGGAGCTGGAGAAGAAGATGCGTTTAAACCAATTTGGCAGTTCTATGATGCGATGGAAGTATTTTTAAAGGATGTATACGAATGCAAAAGCATCTGCAATAGTGAAGAACATGTTAGGCAAACATCTTGAGCCATGACCTTGAAAGCGCAGTAGACGATTTTAAGGTATCGTTGGTGGAAAGAGAGGTGTGCGCATTCTGTCAGAATGCGTCCCCGTGATTGGCCGATCAGTTGGCCCCTGTTGCCCGCGTTGCGCGCATGTTCCGCGAGCGTCTGACTACACTTGCGTGCAGTGTCAATAGGCTATTTCGAGTTTAGAAGTTTTGTTGCTAAAGTTTGTTTTTTATTGTATTATTGTTATATTGTGTTTTTACCTACCAAAAACTTTTTGGACAATGCCGCCAAAACGTAATACAGTTCTGAAGAAAAAAATTAAAATGATTTATTTTGTGACAAGAAATTACATACGTTTTTATGTTTATATTGTTGCGCAACTAGTGGCTAAAACTTGTCTAGTTTTACTTAAATAAACGACTTTACAGAATCTCACTTTATATTTTACAAACACCAACAATGACCAATAAAATATGTCCGGAAGTGTACATGCGCGAACTTACCCCCACTACGTCGACTTTAGCTCAAGATGTTTGCCTATACCTATACGAGCGAGACGGCGGAGCTGTCAAAATTGGTGTTAATTGTAAAACAATGATTAAATGAAGGTCCGCGCGTTCGATCAAAAACGTTCGCGCTGATCCCGTCGCATTTGCAATTGATTGAAATTGAACTGAAAGGGTCTGCACGTTCGCTCGAGATTAAGAATAGTTAGTAAGTTATTTATTTTTATAACACCTTTATCTATGTTCCGTGGTGTACGTCACGGGTTGACAATATGCATTTTTTCGAAGACAATTTTATAGAATTAGTTCGCTCATTATCCTTCTTTATATAAATATTATTAAAAAATAAAGACAAAAAACATAAGAGTACATACATGCCTTTTTATTAAGGTTTCTTAACAAACTTCACTCCTCCGTTGTAAAAACTGTTGCTCGGAGAGTTTATTTGTCTATTCAGAAGCAGTAAAAAATCTTCTTCTTCCTCCTCTTCAAGCAAAGCACAAATTACAGAAAAAATATTCGTGTTCACGTCTACCTTGGTAGCTGCGGCAAAATCAACTGACCACGTCTCCGCAGGGACGGTAATTGCTGCGTTGGGGCGCATACCGCAGCGTTGTGCGTCATGATCACCACACCAAGGATTAAGACTGGATCACGTAGTTTTGGAGATCTAAACATATAAGGGGCAGATACCACCCCGGCTATCGGTACCGCCGTTAGCGCTACCTCTCTAGTCGCAGCATTTTTAAATCTTACCACTTTCTTACGCACGTCGTACGTGCGGTAGAACTATGTAAAAAAGTCTGTCTAACAAAAGCGTACTTATGCTTTAGGCGAGTACAAATAAAGAGTGCTTACAAAATCTCTCAGGGCTAGGGAATATTGTTGTCTTGTAGTTTGTCCAGATGAAATGTTTGTCTCACGCCGTTTTGTTAAATCCGATACACCAATATTATCAAATTGTGTGACTTGGTCATCTTCAATATATTTCTTATCCTTGAGGTCCTTTAAACTCTCTGTCAAATTTCCTACTTTCTTGCGATACCGACTAGTATTCTTCTGAAGTCTTATTATCTTCAATTTAAGATTTTTTAATAAATGTTTTTGCTTTAAAACGGTCTGCCACAGCCTGCGTTGTCGTAGTGAATCCTGCATGTTATTTGAACTAGCTGCCTGAAATTAAGAATATTTAGCATTAATGTCACTCAATTGTTCAAAATTCAATATAAAATAATAGACTTTAATAGAGCATTACTAGATTGTGGCCGGCTGATGTCAAAACAGCTATTGTAGTAAGTAATTGTTATATTATTTTAGTATAGGCTGTATTTGCATCCTTTGCATAATATGTATAGAGGAAAAAATAAATAAAGGAATTTTGAATTTAAATTTAAAATTTTATTTGTATGTACAAAAAGTGTCCATACCGTAATTTAACCTATTGTTTCCTCAGCCGTTCACAGGACAATAGAAAACGGGCATCCATAGCGGTGATTACGGTAATAAATTATTGTTGAGGATACCCAAATAGGTACAGTTGCAAGGGATGCAATGCAGGTAAACATACTTAGTTTATTATAGAACCAGATAGAGATTAGTGTTAGCTGGTCAAATCCAAGCAGCATTTTTAAACTTCGTTTTACGGTTACAGCGAGTTCTGGACGAACAAATCTCGTTTTATGTGAAATTGTTAGTGTTACCCAAGGTACGTCTCTGTGATAAGATAACTAGACAAACCATTGCAAAAATTATAAAAAAATATGAGTCTCACCAATGTTTGATCTTCTTCATTATATTTACTGTCTACGTCGGTTGGAGGGTTGTCCACAAACACAGCGCGCAGTTTCAGAGTTGGAACCGCGCATTCAAAGAGCCTATGTATTTTCTCTAATGGTTGGAAGCACTTTGGCTCAAAGTGAACCGAACATATTCTACTATGCTCTGTTGGAAACCAGTTTGGACCTCTTCCTGTGGCATCGATCCATTTCTTTTTTATTTCAGGATCCTTTGGATAGCTAAAATATTTAAAAAGTTAGTAATTTTGTATAATTGTTTATTCAAACAAAAGCAAAAACCGTTAGCTCCTTATAAATTATCTTTTAAAATAATACAATACAATGTACCTACAAAAAATGATACTTACTCTAAAAAAGTACAGCGATTGAGCTTTAGTTGTTATGCAAACTCTATAATCTTATTGTGCTAGGTATGCTTTTAAAACAGTGTTTTTTGTGAAACCAATAAATTGTCTTATCAATTGAGTAAAAGAAACAATGACGTTAAAAGCTCTCAAGATATTTATTGTACGAAATCTGCGTTTGAACAGTTTTTTTACTTTTAACATAATTTATGTTTATGGAAAGATTATAGTAAAAAATAACATAACATTGCCACCACTTTACTATTTCTATAACAACCGACAACGAGCAGGCGGCTGCATTGTGATCTAGAGTTCGCGTGCGTAGTCAGAGATTGTTTGTTTCGCACAATCATCCATTGCGGCGTAAGTACCACTTTTTGTTGTACGTTACGTACAAACCAAGCAATGGTTCAATAACTTTGTTTTTGTAACACTCGGTATTCCATCTTGGTATGTTTTCAGTTTAAAGTTATGGTTTCACGTAAAACCCGTTAAAACAAATATAATATGAGTACTTACGTGTGAAATGATATTCCATGATCCTTATAGTTCACATTACGGCTAGATTTTTTGCAAATCACGACAGAACAAGCAGGCATTTTTGCAAAAACCGACCAAAACGTGAGGAAGTCGCGCTGTGACAGCGACACGTCGACTGACAAGCGTTGAGCCGATGAGGTAATTTTTGCACCGCATGCGTTCGCAGGAACGCCGCCCACATACCAATCTCCCTTTGTTTCTGTTATCTATAGATAGAATAGTGAAGTGAATGGGTACTAAAGAAATCTATAGTATCTAAATGTATATTTGTTTGAGCCATTTAACGCGGTACTGATAAGATAAAAACCTGAACACATTAACTTCAAAGCCTTTACAACTTGAATACATTTACATATATGATATTCCATACGTTTGAGTACGTTACTCAAGGTTTTACTGAACACTTCGTTATTTTTGAAACTTTCTGAGCGCAACTGTTGTTTTAAGCACATTATCATATCTTGATAAATCACAGTGTGAGAGAAAAGCCTAACCTGACTCTTTGTCTTTTTTAAAAGCTTTGTTTTCACAAATAAAGAAATAAAACTACGCTTAGAATGTAACATGTATGTTGCCGGTAACACAATATAATCCAATAGTAAATTAATGCAAAGTTGAATACAGATGGCGCTGTAAACGCTTGACCCAAACATTACAGCTATCCTAAATAACTTTTAATTTAAAACGTGATCTGTAAAGAATCTTAAAAAGTAGCATATTATCAGAAAAGTTGATCTTGTAGAAAGGTACTTTTTCTATTAATATTTCAGATATATTATTTTCTATAGTAAAAATCCATTCATAAGATTTATTTTGTTTATGATTCCATGCCATTCTATCAATCAAAACTAACTTTATTCTCCTCTTTTGCAATAGCGCTTGCTGCAGGTGTTTTCATCCATGGAAATATTGAAGGAACTACATCTTTTTTTAAATATTTATGCAACTGGGGCTTTCCTGGAAATTGAAAATATATTCTTGTATTGTAACATTCATTTCAGTATATAAAAATAAGCAGCGGAGCAACTTAATATATGTAATCATAATATATGTATTAATAACTCTTCTGGCAAGACTTTAACTAGAACTTTGCAGTATGACCTACCACAACATATTATTAATGTCGATCGACTTTTAAAAACTCACCTGTACTGGAACTCAAATCCGGGTAGTCAGAATCCTTAAAATGTCTATGACATAACCTCGAATTGGCACCAGCTTTGAAATTTTTTCTTTTTATTGCTTGTTCCCATAATTTTCTGAATTTTGGATCTTTTGGAAATAGGTGCCTTCCGTTCGCACCACATGCAGGAACAGCACAACGCGGCATTTTTATTAATTGGGTAAAACCAGTATATTGGGTATATCTTTATGTACTTCATTGAGAGATAGTTTGGGGTCAAACGATTACAACGCCGCTACTGTTCTTTTCTTGCATAAACTACAGATTTCTTGCATAAACTATACCTGTTTATTTATCGAAACAGTGCTGTCATCAGAATTTTTTTCTTGCAATTTCTTCCTGTAACAATAGAAAAACCGGTTAGATATTTTGTACGTTTTAATCTAATTCTAGTCTTTTGTTTTTGGGTTTCTCTCAACGCTTACAGGTACAAGTACAAAATGGTACCACAGAATGCAGAGTACAAATGGTACTAAGATCAATAAAGTTCTAAGACCTGCTGTTTACCTGTCAGCATTCAGCAGGTTGCTTATTTTGGCACATTCTTAAGAGTTAATTGATTCTCGCATTGAACTTTATTTTTAACCCCCGACGCAAACAGAGGGGTGTTATAAGTTTGACGTGTCTGTCTGTCTGTCTGTGTGTGTGTGTGTGTGTGTGTGTGTGTGTGTGTGTGTCAAGAGAAAGTTGGTAGGGGGAAAATTAAGAATGTCAATACGATTGTTCGGGGGTTTTTGAAATTTTTAATTTAATGTTATTTCGCGTAAAGTTAATTGCCTAGAGGTGACTGTTGTTGTTTTTTCTTTTCTATTGCTGCCATTATATATGGTGGGTCTTTTATGGGCATTGAGCGTTCAATGCGCGGATCAATCAACTCTGGTAGCAGACAATTGTAGAAAAACTTCGTCGAGGGGGGCAGCATTACCAGTCCACACTGCAAAAACGCAAATATTTTGTTCAGTTACTTCTAATTGACCTTGAATTTGGAAGTATATATAGTTTATGACTTTTGTCAACTATGGATAATTTATTTTTGTTGTCATATTTCCAAAACGTATTTTTTTTTCTTTAATGGCATTTTCAGGGTTCGTATCTTTGGCACCAAGGGGACATTTTACCTCCACAACACCTGTTCTCCCTTTGTTATCCTTAAAAATACCATCAGGAGTAGCTGCCAAAAAACAGTATGTCTTGTGAACAAAAAGAAGAACTTTCAGGTTCGTTCTTTCGATCACTGACACGAAAAATATTATAATTATATGACTTAATATATATTTGCATATATATTTTAATAAAATAGATAACATTAAATAAATACCATGGCAATACATCATTTTCTGGGCAAGTATTGGTAATACATATTTGACATCGGTTGACGTGTAGTGGTGGTAGTGGAGCTGAAAGAATAATGGTCACGTAAATCAATAACGGCAGTTCCAATAAAATGTAATAGTACTATTTAAATGAATCCAAAAAGAGGTGCAGTGACTGATTATCAAATCTAGAGTGAAAAAACTTGGCTAAATATTAAACGTAGGTACTACAGTAAACAATAAGTAACTGTTTTTTTCCCTTAACCGATTCATCAGCATGCAAAAATCTAATGTAAACGTCTGTTATCTTGACTATTATTTGTAAATAATTTTTTTCTATCAATTATTGCTATTTTCTAAAATCACATATACAAGTCCGTACTAGAAAATAACACGTGCACGCATTTGCGCTAATTGCATGGTACATTTCCCGCAATACATGGCTAAAATATAGCTATTTTTTTAAAGTGGACTACTTTTATACTATTACACTTACAGTGTATGTGGTTTAAAGGTAAAACTGCACACTGTATACCTAAACATAATTAATAGATCAAACAATACCTCAAATTATAAGTACTTGTTTATTTTAACAACAATTATTGTTAAGTAGTGTTAAACATACCTTATTAGTCTGTTCCTTTTCATAACTTCAACTCTAGTCCTATTTTTCTTTTTACTGACACAAGGATATTTCTTCTTTTTTCGATCCATTTTTTTCGGTTATTTCTTTTGGTAATAAAATTTATAAAATTTTATAGTCAAATTTAATTACACTAAAACTAATTAACACACCAGAAGCAAAACGTTTACAAAATGTAATTCACCAATTATAAAAGTCAATTATTTTTAAAATAAATAGATAATAAATTTTAAGTAGAGCTACTTCAAGTCAATTCAAACTACGCCATAAGAGCTGCGCGAGCGAAAGAGAGTAACTGTGCGAGCGAGAGGTAAATTAACATGGAGCAACACAACACACGTCCGGGCGCCGAGAAATCTCAGCGAAATCTGTGGCGAAAGCTTTTTTTTTTTTTTTGAAAGGACTATGCAGCTGGTTGCTAGTAGCTACCTTTGCTGCGTCACCGGACGAAGGCTGGGCACTGATGGTGCCCGGGCCTATGTACTAGTTAGGGGCGACTGGCACAAGGGCGCCTCTGAGGCACGAACCTAGGCTTGGACCGTCGCCAGAAGGGGGAGACCGGGTTGCCCTGTTCATCCCTGAAGGGGAGTGAGCTAAGGCCCTATCAGTGGTTGTGTCTGGGTGATTATTTGGAGATAAACGAGTTGACCTGAGGGGTCGGGGTCTACCGCCTCGCCGGCGAGGACGGAATCGGGGACGTGCACTGGAACCTACACTGGGAGATGGGCGTTGGTAACCTGGACCAATGCCGAAGACGGAGAGCCTACTGGCTGAAACACCGCCTGCTGAGGTGGTGGAAGGAGGGGAGCCCAACGCTGCCGAGACCACGACGGCGATTGGGTCATCCGGATCGACCAGAACATGCTTCGGGCGACGACGGAGGGGCTGTGGCGAAAGCGAAACTGTGGGAAATATTATACCTACGTCTTTAGTTTATAAAAGGCATATCAGTTACATTACAGCTGGTAAAAAGTACCTAAACATGTTTTTTTTTCATTGACTTGAACATAGTTAATTATGATGTGGTTAGAAGTACGACTTTGCTACACTTTTTCTTAATAATAGAAAAAAAATTAAAGTCAACGGTAATATGCACGAAATTACAACTTTATAAATCCGTCAAATAAGAAATTAATAGAATTTCTCAAAAAAATGATCAGGTAAGAATATTCTCGACAATATCGGGATAAATGTTGTTTGGATGCTTTTCTTGATTTCGTTATATAGAATATCATTGATTTCGTTATAGTTTTTGAGAAGCAAGGGCTTCAACAAGACCCTTTGCGCATGTTACCTAAACATAGGCATGTTTAGTGCCTAATAAAGGTATTAATTTAAACACCAAAATGAAATTAAAAATATGTACTTATCGGGAATCTGAAATCCTACACTTTTAACAAGTGTAAAATGTTTTTCACTGATTGCTCTTTGAATAACTACAAAAAAATACTGGATTGCTGTAAATTCCGAGAACACAAGTCTTGGCCCTTAAGCATTCCATAAACAAATAAATGATTACCGTTTCATGTTATTTATACGGAGGCAAGTACTTGATTACACGAACATTTAATTAAAATGTCAAAGTTTCCAAATGTGTTTATTTGACTATAATTCCCGCAGCTAACAGAGTCTACATTTGTGTGCGTGACCCGTGTCAATGTGGTAGTTCGATTTCATGCCTATCTATTTTGCAAACGTGTCCATAAGAAACAGAAACTAAACTATTTGTAAGTATATAATAATCTAATAGATAAAAACTTACAAAATGAATATATTTTGTGCATGTAAGCGCGGTGCGAGCGCAACGTCGCATTGTGGTGGTTGGTGGCGGGGTGGCGCGAGCGCGAAGTGGTTGCTAAGCAACGGCGTAACGTGTTGAGAATGCGCCTAATGCTAGAAAATAATCAGATTTCACCCGCGCGTCGCGCATACCCCGCTCTAGTGCAAAAAATTGCTACCAGCGCGGCGCTGTAGACACGAGCCCGGCTAACACAGTAGCGCTAAGCACAGTATATTCGTACGTTATACCATAACTATATTATATTTTAAAATTCATAAATACATGTGTCACGCGGAAATTGAACCCACAACCCTAGATTAGAAGGCAGAGCCACTACCAACTGAGCTAATAGGCAAGTCAAGGCCATTGTATTTTTTGCTCATTTTGTCACGCGGTGTCCGAGCGAGTGATGTGCCGTTCGACTCGACACACGCACGACCGTCGAGCGTACTTTACTGTGCCCTCCACGCGCCGCGCGTTACTAACCGGGAGATAGGTTTCTGTTGTATTATTTATTCTGTGGTACGGGCTTGCGTCCGCGCGCTCCGCATGACGTACCTTACCTACCTAGGTATGTACCTATTTCGTTTTTACAAATATTTATCGACAAAGAAGTATTAGGTAGGTACCTAAAATATCTATAACAGTAATAAACAGTAATCGTATCATATATAACAGTATAATATATGATACGATATGATACATTGTATGATACACAAGTAGGCTAATAGTAGGTAGGTAGGTACATAGGGTCATTTCGCCTGTTCGCGTCCATTTAGTGCAGTTGGCATGTTTGAAGGAAAGAATAAAAATGTTGCAGCACTAGTTTCAATGAAAAAAAAATGTAATGTGATCATTATATAGTCTATTTTAATATTAAGTTTTAGTTTTGTTCGAAACATCTTGTGTTTTTTTTAAAAAAAAGCCAATTTCGAAATTTGGCTTTTCACCTAGTTTGCGTCCACAAAATCCAAATTGCGTCTACCCGTGGACCATTTTGCGTCCACCAGCTTAAATAAGGTATGTGGGGGTGATATTTTTAAGGAAATGCAAAAAAGACTGGATCTTAATAATTGATTTATTCAAGAATATAATTACTTAAAAATCAACATCATGATCATTTTATAAAGCTCTTTAAAAATAATTAAAATACCTACTAATTATTCTCAGTATAGTAAGACCTTAAATTAAAAAATTCAATATTTTTTTCTTACATATATTCGATTTAATCTAATATTGTGGTCTTGGGATTACCATACCATAATCTTTGCGAATTTGTCTTATAAATTTATTTTTCTTCCGACATTCGCTTAGTGCTTTCTCTAATTTTCTTCAAAATATGTTTCCTTTTCCTTCTTGTTTCTTAGCTTTGATGAACTCATCTTAAACAGAAAAAATGAATTAAAGAACCTTCTTATTTTTTTTTTCTTTTATCTAGATTTATAAAAAACAAAATTTTAAAAAAATATTGATGCTATCATCTGTATTTCATAAAATGGACGCGATTTGTTACAAGATTATATCCCATACGAATAGTTTGCGTCCACGTGTTAATATAGATCTTTGTGTGTTTCTACACTCATAATAATGTGGACGCAAATTGGGTATTACAAGCGTGTAATACTAATTTCAAAATGAACGGAATCCTAATTTCTATTCATATTTTAATTACATAAAAATAAACAACTAACGAAAACGTCAATGGACGAGTTCGCGTCCACTGTGGACGCAAAGTGCTAGTTTTATAATTTCAGTGTAGTAATTCGCGTCCACCTTATTTTAACTAATTAATAGATAAAAAAAGCTAATTCATAATAAGTATAGTTCGTTTATTCATTATTCATGTCTAGAAACAGCTATGTATCCTAAAATTCACATAGATCAAAACAAGAGTTACCGAATACCGTCAAACGCGCCGCTGCACACTATTTTTTTATTAACATCCCACAGGTTCGCACTCCGTAGATGAACAACTGAAACTAACTATTTTTTTCAAACAGGTTGAGTAGGCGCACGGAACATTAGTCTATGTGCACGTGCTTCTTATACATTGAGGTATTGACAGTAATCACTCAACATTTAATTAGTGTGATAATATACGTATTTTCGAGTATTTTTAATAGCAGGTCCGTAAAATGGACGCGAATTGGGCGATGGACGCGAAAGGGCGAACTTACCCTACTAACGTTCAATTTTATTTTTTTAATCTCTACTATCACTCCTCTTTCACTGTGCAAGCTGTTCGCTTGTGGAATGACCTGCCACTTAATATCAAGCAGGCTTAATCCTTGCCCATATTTCAGAGCTTGGTTTTTAATCATTACATTTCTACTTTGTGATGTTAATTGGTGTGTGTAAGACTTTTTACTTGAAATATGTTCTGTTTTTTTATTTTTGTGTGATTTCCTTCAATGTATATATTCCTTTAAATATCAATAATATGTAGTTTTCTGTGTAAGTGGGTATGTTTGTATGTTGTTTACTTTGAATGTTATATTTGTTATTGTGTATTCTTTTTAGATTATTTAATATTGTGTTAAGGACGCCAGCTTTACGGATTTCCTCTAGTGTTGTGCAAACTAGGTTACCTGGAAGAGATCACTTTAGTGATAAGGTCGCCCAATGTCCCTGGTTACCTTCCACCTTTATCTTAAATATGTTCTTTTTTATTTGGTGTACAATAAAGTATATTTGAATTGAATTGAATTGAATAATAGAGCTTGATAATTCTGCGAGTAATAATAACTAAAAAGTTCATACCGTAATGTTTTCCTGGATGTCAGACAAGCTACCTGCTCCTAGCGATCTAGGTATAGGTATATATAGGTAGGTAGGTATTATCTGTGCAACAAAATCGATACTACCTAGTGTGCTGCGAACTTTATCTACGTGAGTAAGCATAATAATATTATAATTTTATGTCAGTACAAAATCCAAATAGGTAGAAAATATAATATAATATACCTAGATAAGAAGGTAAGTAAGATCTACAATATAGATTTTTGTTTCTTACCTTACAACTTCTATCAGGTGTTTTTGTTTTCTTCGATATGTTCTCTTCAGCGACAACCGACTTCTTTTTGTTTTATTTCCCATTTTTTTTCACTTCATAAAGTATGTAGGTACCCATATAGGTAGACACCTAACTATATAATGTCTTTTATAAAAGTTATTCAAAAAAAGCAAGTTGTCACACAACAAGTTAGGTACCTACGCATTTGGAAAAAACATAGTAGGTAGCATAAAACAATGTTATCACTTAGAAAATATTCGAGAATTATTTGTTGAAATGGATGACGCAGCGACGCATCAGCAAGGCGCATCAGCGGTCACTGTCCAAAGAGTAGAGTAATTATACCATAGATAGAGGTCACTGTCTCTCGACATAGAAATTAGCGAGAAGTACTACGACGCCGAAACTAAGATTGCATGAGTTTATGAGATTCCTTCTTGATAATTTTGGTGTAAATAATTACGAGAGTGATCTTTTAGAAGCGGATGTTGCGTTAGTGGATTATTCAGGCGGGCGTATTAAAGTGTAAGGCCAGTGCAATTTAAAAACAGAAAGCAAAGGCAAATCGTATATAGTAAATTACAATATAGCCGATGTAACGTCATCGCCAATTCTCGGAAGGGCGACATGTGAGGAGATGGGTTTAATTAAGCGAATTTTAACTGTGAGTGAGAATAAATCCACCACTGAGCCGATACTTGAAGAATATCAGGACGTGTTTGAGGGTATGGGATGTTTGCCGTGTGAATTTTTTTTTTTTTTTTAATCTTGTATCTATCTGCGATCAGATTACACTATGAGCAGATGAGTTTGGAGCTTTTTGTCGTGTAAGTGAGCTCTCCATTGAGTGCTTCTACTTTTTCATACTAGATTTAGGTCTCTGTTATTCTTATTGGTCACTGGGTAATACAGTTTTCCGTTTAAGCCTAGGCTTATACTGGCAGGTTCTTAGATTGGCGGCCAGGACGTTGGGGTGTGTTGCCAAACGATTGCTGTAAGTGTTAGTGATTGCCCTGATTTCCTCAACCACAGTCTTCATCTCTAGGTTTTCATGGATTTCTGCGTTGGTAGTGTACCACGACACTCCAGCAATAGTTCTGAGTATGGTATTTTGCATCCTCTGCAGGGCGGTGATGTTAGACTTGGAAGCGGTTCCCCATAGTTGGATGCCATAAGTCCAGACAGGTTTGAGAACACTCTTATATATAAGGAGTTTATTGTCTGTAGACAACTTGCTGTTCCGTCCAAGCAACCAAGAATAGCCTTGGTATCTTATTTTTAACTCGTCTCTTTTAGTCATGATATGATCTTTCCAAGTTAGGCGGCGATCTAGGTGCATGCCTAGATATTTAACCTTGTCATTATGAGGCAGTGTGGATCCTGCTAGCTGTACAGGAGGACAATTTCCTTTGCGAAGTGTGAACGTAACATGGACAGACTTTGCCGCACTGGCTTTAATTCTCCATTTGCTTAGCCATGCAGTTATTTCGTCCAGGCCTTTTTGTAGGTTTTCTGATGCTTCTATAGGGTCGCTGTGATTGGCTAAAATTGCTGTGTCGTCAGCGAAAGTGGCTATAGTGACGTTTTCCACTTGGGGAAGGTCCGCCGTGTAGATAGTGTACAGTACCGGTCCCAGAACGGATCCCTGTGGGACTCCAGCTTTGATTTCATAGAACTGCGACATGGCGTTCATTTCTTGTACTTGGAAAAGCCTATCCGACAAGTAGGATTGCAGGAGGAGGTAGAGGTTATGTGGTAGGTATGATTTTATTTTGCACATCAGTCCTCTATGCCAGACTCTATCGAATGCTTGCTGGATATCTAGGAATGCTGAGGAACAGTACTTTCTCTGCTCCAGTGCTTCTCTGATGTGTTCGTAGACTCTGTGCACTTGCTCCACAGTTGAGTGACGTTGCCTGAAGCCGAACTGATGATCCGGGATCACCTTTGCCTCTTCTAGTAGTGGAATCATTCTACGCAGAAGGATTTTCTCGAAGACTTTGGACATTGTTGGAAGCAGACTAATTGGCCTATAGGAGCTGACTTCATACGGAGGTTTTCCTGGTTTGTGAATCATGATTATGGACGAGATCTTCCATAGCAGAGGAAAGTACTGAACTCTAAGCATGCCATTGTATAGCATGGTGAGAAATACTGTTGCTTTTCGAGGAAGGTTTTTTAGTACCTCTTTGGAGATTAAGTCGATTCCTGGAGCTTTTTTATCTTTAAGTTCTCTGATAGTTCTCCACACTTCCTTTACAGTGACTGGCTTCGGTGGTAAAGTGAGCTGCAGGTCTTGTTCCAGTACTTGTCTGATTGTGCCAGGCTCTGGCGCGGCCGGATCGTTTGGAGTAAACACCTTAGACAGATGTATCGCAAATGCTTCTGCTTTTTCATGTGCTGTTCTCACCCATTTTGTCATTTTAAGGGGCGGTTTCATAGTTTGCGGGCGGTTCATATTCTTGGTGAATTTCCAGAGGGAATAGTTCGATGCGGCAGTCGCCGTCAAGCTTTCCAGTTTGGAACCTAGTGTCGTGTCGTGCCACTCTTGTATGCTTTCCTTTAATAATCTGGCAGCTACGTTCAAGAGTCTTTTGTCTTCTGCTAGCTGACTTTGGTGCCAAGTTCTGCGCGCTTTTCTCTTTTCCAGAATCAGTTTTCTAATGGAGAGTGGAATATTTTCATGTTTAATGCTATGTACGAGCGGTGTGTTGCGCCAACATGCTTCCTGTATCAGGGTAGTGATATATTTTGTAGCATTTTCTATGTCACTTTTGGACTTCAGAGCGACTTTCAGTTCTATGTTTGCTTCTATAAAGTCGCGAAACGATTCCCAGTCAGTGTTCTTGTTGTAGATAGTCTCAGATTCTACATATTCTATCACTAGGCTACTACAAGTCAGAAGCACCGGCGTATGATCGGAGTCACCGTCGAGACAAGATTCAACCTTGAGGTAGTGACTGGACAGTCCTTTGGAGATGAAAAAGTCAAGCTGGTCGGGCTTTCTTTTAGGATCCTTTGGCCAGTACGTGTGCTCTCCAGATGATATTACAGTAAACTTGTTTTTGTCTGTACACAATTTGAGTTGTCTGCCTCTCGTACTGGTAGTCCGGCATCCCCAAAAGGTATGTTTTGCATTCCAGTCTCCTCCCGCTATGAAACGGTTTCCAAGAGTCGTCAAGAATTCTGAGAAGTGTTCTTCTTTGATTTTGGTGTGTTTCGGAGGACAATACACTGCAGACAGTGTAATGGGGCCAGCTTCTTCGGTTATACATACCGAGCAAGCTTGTATGTGTTCAGTACGGAATTCTGGTATGAGGTGGTAGCTTATATTATTTCTTATTAGAAGAGCAGCTCCTGCATGACCAGTACCATCAGGATGATTTGAGCAATGACGCGCGTCCCGTTGTGCATGCGCCGCGGAAGTTGCCGGTTGCGCTCAGAGATGTTGTGAAGCGGAAGTTGTGTGATATGGTTGAGCAGGGGGTGATCACCCGAGTGCAAGAGCCCACGGACTGGGTCAACAGTATGACTGTGGTGCAAAAACCGAACGGTGACATACGCATATGTTTCGATCCAAAAGATTTAAATAAATGTATTATGCGAGATCATTTTAAGTTGCCAACTTTAGATGAGATAACTTCGAAGCTATCTGGTTCAAAATTTTTCAGCACTCTTGACTGTAAACAAGTATTTTTTCAACTGAAATTAAGCGATGAGTCTACCGATCTTTGTACTTCAATACAGTTTTTGGAAGATTCAAATTCTTGCCATTTGGCATATCTTCAGCGTCTGAAGTTTTTCATAGGAGATTGTTCGAATATTTTGATGGAATTGAAGGCGTCACTCTATTCGTTGACGATTTATTGATTCACGCCCCCAGCAAGGCTCTTCATGATGAACGTCTCCGGCAGGTGCTCGATAGGTGTCGGGAAATAAATGTGAAGTTAAACCGCGAGAAATGCAAGATAGGCCTGACAGAAATTAAATATCTAGGTCATGTGATATCTCAAGAGGGCATACGTCCCGATATTTTGCCAATAATATATATGCCAAAACCAGAAAACGTAAAAGATTTAGAGAGATTCCTAGGTTTAGTCACGTACGTAGGAAGCTTTGTGCCGCATTTGACAGAAAAAACACACACGTTACGAAAATTGCTGAAAAAAGATAATGAATGGCACTGGAACGAGGAACATGATAAAAAATTTCAAGATTTGAAACAATGCATAACAAGCGCGCCGGTGTTACAGTTTAATGATGTGAGTAAGCCTGTCACCCTCTCTGTAGATGCGAGTAAAAACGGGCTGGGCGCTTGTTTACTACAAGACGGGAAACCGGTTTGTTATGCGTCTCGGTCGTTATCTAAATCGGAACAAAACGATGCCCTAATTGAAAAAGAATTGTACGCATGTGTG
Organism: Macaria notata; assembly: GCA_927399415.1. Taxonomy (NCBI): domain Eukaryota; kingdom Metazoa; phylum Arthropoda; class Insecta; order Lepidoptera; family Geometridae; genus Macaria; species Macaria notata. Next base: position 2,292,207 of record OV656742.1, read on the forward strand.
TTTGCGTGTGAAAATTTTTATTCGTATATCTACGGTAACTCACGAGTGACAATTGAGACTGACCATCGTTCATTGGTAAGCATCATTAAAAAGCCATTAGCCGGTGCGCCGGCCAGATTACAAAGAATGTTGTTACGTTTGCAGCCGTAAACATTCAATTTAGTTTATAAGCCCGGTAAATACCTATACGTAGCGGACGCGTTATCTCGAGCGGTGGCGCCCGCGCCGGGCAGCGACGAGAGAGATGAGCCGCGCGATGACCTAGAGGAGAGGGCGCAGGTGTGTGCGGTGGCACTCAGCAACTCACTCACGGACACGCATCTCATGGAGCTACAGAAGCACACCGAACGCGATCAGGAGATGCAGGAGCTAAAAAAGGTGATTTTGGGCGGATGGCCAACACATAAGAGTAATGTGAGTGACGCAATGACACCTTATTGGGACTGTAGGGATGAGCTTACAGTAGCCTATGATCTTTTATGGAAAGGCTCGAGAATCATTATTCCTAAAAGTCTAAGACGAGACATGCTGAAAAAAGTGCACATAGGACACTTAGGGAGCCGCGAAAACGAAATTACGAGCACGTGAGATAATGTTTTGGCCTAATATGAACTCACAGATACAAGATATGATTTCTCATTGTCAGGCGTGTCTGACCAACAGGAAAGAGAACAGCAAGCAGCCTCTAATCCCGCACGAGATTCCTGCCAGGGCATGGGCGAAGGTAGCCGCCGATGTATTCCATTTTAATGGGAAGAGTTATTTGCTAGTAGTGGATTATTTTAGCAAATTTATTGAAGTTGAACAGTTGCGAAATTTAACTTCTGAGTGTGTTATAAATAAAATGAAAAATATTTTCAGTCGACAGGGAATCCCAGATATTTGTATGACCGATAATGGACCAGAATTTTCCTCCAGATTATTTTCTGTGTTCGGTAGGGATTGGAAGTTTGAACACATAACTTCTTCTCCGCGATATCCACAATCTAACGGCCAGGTAGAACGAACGATACAAACTGTAAAAGCGATGTTGCGCAAAACGACGTATGAAAGGACGGAATTCAGACTGGCATTATTAGAATTTTTAAATACTCCGTTAAGCGACCAGATACCATCACCAACTGAATTACTGAACAGCAGAAAACTTCGTAGCATTTTACCATGTTTACCAAATTCACTACAGCCTAAATTGTGTAACACGACCGAAGTGCATGGAAAATTACGTCAGAGACAAGGGATACAGAAGAAACATCTCGACCGAGGGAGTAAAAATTTAGAACCGTTATCAATAAGCGACAAAGTTAAGGTTCGTATTGGCGGGAACTGGGTAAATGCCAAAATAGTAGGTACAAAAGGCCCCAGATCATACTTACTACAGATGTGTAGGGGAGTCAGGAACAATAATACGTCGAAATAGAAAACTAATAATGCAGGATAGTTGTTTGCGTCCGGAGCGATGCTATAAGTTGTATGATGATTTCGATGACGTCACAGGCGGCCGCGGCGCGCGCAGCTCCAGTGTACAACAATATTCGGAACAAAAAACTAATCCCGCGTATGTCACTCGCTCCGGCAGTACGGTGACAGCTCCTGATCGCTGGTGTTACTCCTGATACTGGCTTACGGTCCGCGCAGGCGCGCATCACGGGATGTGCACTGATCAGTAATATGTAAGATAAGTAGATACCTACATCATAAGTTATTCATAGAACACAAAACATTACATAATTAAACTTATGAATAAATATTACTTACATTGAAATGAAAATCTTTTCTATGTAGTATTAAGCAATATTTGATCCAATAAAACTTCAGGAATATCACTTATGCAGATATTTTGTAAATGATTTAAACAAGCTCGATGTAATAATAATTTTAATAATTCATAATGAACTTTTAATAACATAATCTATTATTTTTTCTATATTGGTACCATATTTTCTTTTGTTCAAAAGAGGATAGTGAGGATCATTTATGTACCTAATTTCAAAATAATCACAAAAAATATTATTGTTCTTACATCATCAATAACAAAATCGTTAGTACTTAAGTTTACTTAAGTACTAACGATTTTGTTTTGTGTAAATTCAATTAGCATGTTAAATTTTATTTTATTGAAAAAGGGAGTTGTGGGTATATTATAATATTTTGATAGATAATTGGAAATGATGGTAGATGAATAAAATCAGTCTTTGCATGGCACTTGCTTGTTTCAATTATCGCTCCTCATTTAATTTAATTTACAGTAAGAAACGTTATAGTCTATGATCTAGCGCGCTTGCCTAGAAGAAACCGGTTTACTCTCGACTTGAAGACCGACAAATTATAGTTCAAGGGGAATAGAGATTCGGGCAAGGAGCTCCACAGTTTGGCTGTTCGCACGATGAAAGTCGAAGCAAAGCGCTAGGTGCGAGTCTTTGGAACCTCAACTGTATAGGTAACGGTGCCTCCTTGCCGAACCCCTACTCGTACGATGGTGGTTTTATGTATTAGATTAGGTATTTGTTTTTATAGTTAGTATATTTCTAAATATTTACTTACAAATATTCAAGTTTCTACCTGTTTATTAAGATCGAGTAAAAATTGCTTAAAAATGACGTTTGTTGAAAATTAAAATTCTGGGCCCCCTTTACATTTACTTTATTGTTATTACATTATATATTTTGACAAGTAATTATTCTGTGAAAATTTGAAGCGAAAAATTCGAAAAAACACGTTCATTGTATGGGAAGTTAGGTTACCTTAATTGTATACGTAGGTAGTTCCGAAATAAATGACTTCTATTCTATTCTATTTTGATGCAAACATGTTTTGGATAATAAAAATTGGTCAAAAATATGATGAACAATGAGACCGTTAACTTAACTATCTCATGATAATAAAAGATTAATGACTGACCTGGTATAAGTACGAAGGGTGTTACTAGGTATAGGCTGTGGTGCGTCAGGCTCTGAATTTTTTCTCAATACTTCTGTGCGTCTATAAACAAAGAAGTATCGATTTAGTAAGTTAAACTTGGTTTATATACTTTATATACCAGTCTGAATAACAAAGTTACAACACTTACGACGCATTAAATCCATGGTATCGCTTGAGCTGCCCCCGTGACGCTTTGCGGTTTTTTTCGGGCCAGAGTAGGTGTGTTTTCGATAACACGCACGGGATGTTTGAGGCCCCATTTTGAATCAAAATTCCTATATGTATACTATGTACATATTTTTTACCTTTCGGCAGTGTCTTGATCGAGGCATTATTTATATACCTACATATTATGTAAATAATGATATCGGAATAAAAATAATCTATAAGTCAAGTGGCCTACACTACATACTACACAAAAAATAAAAATTACGATACTTAGTCAATCGATTAGGTATAGATTCAACCCTAGGTAAAAACAGGTCTAGCACACGAGTTTTATATTATTATACTATATACATATTTTGAAACATAAGTGATATTATTTCCTTTCCTTTTTTTAAATATACCTAAGGTAGGTATTCATCGAAATAAACATGTAAAACAGACCAGACTGAAATTGCTTTCTTTGCCTATGCCGAAATATGACGGCATAAACAACAATGATATTCTATACATGTATAAACTGAGGTATATGCGTTATACCCCGTTCTGTGTGGCGAACTCAAATTCAGCGAATTAGCCTGGACGGCTCAGTCGCCTCGAAGCTGTGAACATACTCTGATCTCTTTTACTTTCCTTCGCCACGTGCTAGGGCGATTTTCAATGAGTATAACATTTCTATTAGTAAAACCTCATTGATATACAATGATAATAAAAACACTTCTAAAGCTCGTAAAATCTGACTAAGTACAATAGGTACTATGTTTACATTATATTTGAGCGAGTGCTTACCTTTTTTTCTCTCTCATTTTGGCAGCAAGTTCACGCAAATATCGACCTTTTTTCCTTGGCATGGTATTTTTAAATTATTAACACTTTAGCACTATATTTCAGAAAATAAGTGTAGGTTCACAACGCAGCATAGATCCGTCGTCCAGTAAAGTATGAGCGGCACTGACTGACCCCTGACGGCGGAGCTGAGAACTTGCGCGGTGCGAGGGACGAGCCCCGCGGTTGCTTGGAGGTTAGAACTTGGAAGTAAATGTACCTAAGCGTAGTAAAGTATAATAATTAAGTAATCCGTATAGAATAATAATAGAATAATAGAATAATAGAAATTTATTCACCTTATAACATCTCGTTACATTGGGCAAGTCAATTTACATTTTTCTTAATTATATGGTACATACTTAAATTAAATTAGTAAACTTATCAAACAATTTGGTCATACACAAATGATGATTCTGTCAAAGGCAATCTCATGTATTCGTTTAGTGTATAAAATGGGTTGTTAATAAAGAAGTTTTTAATAATGTTCTTAAAAGCGTTTGGAGGCAAGTTAATTAATCTATGTGGCAGTTTATTAAACATACAGACTTTATTATAGATCCCTTGTTTTTGTACTTTCTTTAATCTGGTGTTTGGTAACCTCAATGCGACTATATTCCTTAGGCTGTATTGGTTATCTCTTTTCAGCGCGGACTATATTTTTTGTATAATGACAACAACAATTGGTATCCTTGTAGTTACATCAATATTATATGATTATTTCACTGTCGAATAACAGCGTTCTGTTAAAAATGTACCTATTCAAAGTTTAGATTACCTCGCGCACTCCGGTCCATAATATCTTCGCAGTCCAGCTGCTGAACGTCGACGATTCACTGTGCCACTATAACGTTTTTTCTTGTAATCTCGTTTCGGAGGCATAATTTTAACTTAAATATTGAGTAATTAACTAGGTAATTTATATCGGTGCAAACAAAAATTAAAACTAAAGCGCAAAGCATGTAGGTACCTATTAATTTTCACAAAATAAATTATTACCAACCACTAATTTCTATATATAAAATAGAGTACAAAATGTTTAAAAATTACGTTTGTTGTATGGGAGCCCCCTTTAATATTTTTACTTTATCGTTATTTATTTTGAAAGGTACCTATATAAGTACAATTAAATATTCTGTGAAAATTTGAAGCGTTTATTGTACCTGTTACCGTTTTTTTAATATTGAGCATAAAAATACAGAAAAAAACACGTTTATTGTATGGGGACCCTTATAATATAATATATTTTATTTTTAGTATTATTTGTTATAGCGGCAACAGAAATACATCATTTGTGAAAATTTCAGCTTTCTAGCTACCTATCACGGTTTATGAGATACAGCCTGGAAACAGACAGACAGACAGCGGAGGCTTAGTAATAGGGTCCCGTTTTACCTTTTAGGTACGGAACCCTAAACACTTGAATATTTATAATTAAATATGTATTTAGAAACATATTAACAATAAAAATAAATACCTAAACCAATACATAAAATAGATGACAGTACGGAACCCTTCGTGCGCGAGTCCGACTCGCAATTGGCCGGTTTTTATATCAGAAATATTGTCAATACATTTCATTATGCTTTGAAATTGTCATTCTTCATTTTCTCTACACTTGGTTTGCACTACATTTAGTGGCATTTTCTTGTATAGTGATTTCATATTTATTGTAAAGCTTATTTTGGCTTCATAATGAATGAATTTATGGGCTAGTTTTCTAGAGGCGAGATCCTAACCTAAGAATGTGTTAAACCCGGACCATAAGGCTATCTATTATAGCATCGAATCAAAAAATAAAGAAAAAACTAAAACCACTACACATGTAACAAAAAGATGTTTCAACGAGAAAAATATGAGCAACTTTAAAGACGCTATTGCAAAAATTAATTGGAATGAAATAATCAACATAAACTTGGATGTTAACGAAAACTACAATAAATTTGAAAACAAACTCAAACATGTCCTTGACCATCATATACCCCTACAAACATTTAAAATCACAGATAAAGCCAAACAATGGATGACGAAGGGTCTTAAAATCTCGTGTAGGCACAAACGAATGTTGCAAATACTGACAAACGAAAGCAAAAGTATAATATTAAAAGCCTATACAAAGAAATACCAAAAAATACTTAAGAAGTGCGTAAAATACTATAAAAAGATAAACAATGCAAAAAAAATGAAAAAATCAAACAATAAAATAAAAACTATGTGGACCATCATAAAAGATGCTACAAATAAAAACAAAAAAACGGTAGTTAAAAATATAAAACTAAAACAAGATGACAAATTAATAGATTCGCCTGATATGATTGCTAACATCTTCAATGAATACTTTGCATCAATAGGTCAAATTCCAAATACGACTCCAATCATTAATACTGCCTATAACTCAAATTCATCAAACTCAATGTATCTGTCTCCGGTCACAGAAAAAGAAATAAACAAAATAATAAAAAAAGTAAATAAAGAGCCTTCCGAGTAAATATAGCTATGGTATTGACGAAATCCCTCCTTGTCTCATTAAAATATGTGCAGATGCCTTGACCCCACCCATAACCTACCTCATTAATCAATCATTTATAGAAGAACGCTTCCCGGATCATCTGAAAATAGCAAAAATTATACCTATCCTAAAAAAAGGCGGAAACACCACAGACCCAAGTAGTTATAGACCAATAGCTCTACTACCAGCTATTTCAAAAATCTTTGAACGCGCTATGTCCGATCGCCTCTACAATTTTCTTGAAAAATATCAGCTTTTACACAAAAACCAACACGGCTTTCGCAAAAACTCATCCACAAGTCTAGCAGTATATAAATTCACATGTAACATATTAGAAAACATCAAAAATAAATATTACACCATTGCCATCCTCCTAGACATGACCAAAGCGTATGACAAAGTCGTTCACAAAATACTGTTAAAAAAAACTATCGCAAATTGGAATACGAGAAAAACCACTAAACTGGCTACACTCATATTTAACCAATAGGAGTCAGCATGTGCAATTAGAACATCACTTCCATGACCAACATGCAGTAGAGTCTATAAAGTCAACATCACAAACAATAAACGCCTCGATACCGCAAGGAAGTGTCCTAGGTTGCATTCTATTCTTAATTTATATTAATGATCTCCCCCAGCAGCTACACTCTCCAAGTATTCTATTTGCGGACGATGTGTCCCTTATATTCAAAAGCAAAAGTAACGAAATCACACAGCAAATAGAAATTACTCAAACTTTTAATAGTTTAAAATCGTGGTTATACGAACATAATCTGGAAATAAACAACAAGAAAACAAAAATCATCCAATTCCACCCATATCAGAAACAACCTCTAGATTTAACTGTTATCCGAAATAATCTCAGCCTAGAAGAAGTCAATAACCATAGCCTCCTAGGCCTAACAGTCGATTCAAATTTAAACTGGAAGGAGCACGTTAAAAAAATCAAATCTAAACTATCCCAATTTGTTTACGCCCTGGCAAATTTAAAAATCAACACTAACACAGAAACTGCAATAACCGCTTACTACGCCTATGCCTATTCAAGGTTAAAATATGGTATACTACTATGGGGAAACAGCACAGATGCAGAATCACTACTAATCATTCAAAAAAAAACTTATAAGAATAATAGTTAACATCAGACCCAGAGAAACTTGCAGACCTCACTTCATCCGCCTAAAAATACTCACACTTCCATCCATTTACATTTTAGAAGCCGCGCTATTCACCCGAAAACATAGAAATCTTTTTACTTCCGATAGCAACCCCCGAAGACCAAACAAATTACTGCTACCTGTACCCAGGTTAGAATTATTCAGAAAAGGCCCAGAATACATGACTATTATAATACACAATAAACTCCCACATGAAATCCGTAATGAACCCCTTTGAATTTTTGAATAATGTAAGTAACTGATCTCAAAGAGAATAATTACAATGTAAGTACTATGCAATAAAATTATATAGGTACCTATAATGTAAGAATGTAATATCGCATGTAAGAATATCGCAATATATGTCACAGATCTCATACATATTTAATTATTTATATTTATCATAGAACTATGTACATAAGTTTTAAAAAATTTAAAGGATATTATTAAGTACTTAGGCATGTAACTACATTAGTATTAAGAAAAATAGTGTTTAAGTTAATATTGTAAAGTGCAATGCCCTAAACTAAACAAGCAACAGGGTCACACAATCCAATTTTTTTAGAATAAGTTCTAAAATGTAATTTTGTATTGTGTACAGCATAGGTATATAAATAAATAAATAAACCCACCGTGGTACTAAAATATTATTAAGTATGTAGGTACCTATACTGTTTTCTTGAGTCTATCTACCCATACAACAGTTGAAATTAGGCCGCGAAAGTCCACTTTAACGATAATAAATAGAACACAGCACAAGCAATCACAAACAACAATACTGCACGAAATTTTGTCACTTCACTTTTGTTTTGATTTGACAAATGACAGCAAACGGCGACCGGCACGAAGTGGCTTCCTTCACCCGCACATCTTATCACAATCACAATTAAAGGTAACTAACTTCAGGGTGGTAGTACAGTGTTCCTATCTTGTTCTAACGAAAGAAATGTTGTACGGGAGAGAACAAGACGACGCGAGTTGTTAACTCCTGCCTTGAATACATAGTTAGACAGAAACAGACTGATATAGTTCAAGCAAGATAGCTCTGCGCGCGGATAAAATTGGAACTAAAATGTAATCAGAACATTTTAGTTCCAATTTTATGCAATTTGATCAAGGCCTTAAAAGTGCTGCCGCCAGTCCCGCACAGAGTTATGTTGTACGGACTCTACAATACGGTCTGGCAACGTTACCACCAGCCAGAGAGAGAAGAGAACTATTCATTCAGTTCAAAGGGATGATATCCGAGTAAGCTCAGTGTTATAATATAAAACCGTCCTCACGAAATAGGAAGTAGGTTAGGTACGCATGTTAAAATTGTGCACGCAGGCAGTCGCATCTTGTAAATTACCTATATTTAATTTTAAACGTAGCTTTCTACGTAAACAGGAAAATGCCAAAATGTTCAATGAGAAATTGTAAAAATACAGCGTCAAGAACAATGTTAACGAAACAAATATAAATCACCCTCTTTATAATATTATTACTGTAGATTAGTAAAATGCAGGCTATTATTAGCAGCTTCCCAACAAAAAATACCTTACATATCAAAATAAGTAACCTAACAATGGAACTCACCACATTCTCCCAGCATTTTTGCGATACTGTCTTTTTGTTTTACCACTTCGGTAATATTTATTCCTTTTACTACCCATCTGTCACTGTTATATAGTCTCTTAAACACAAAATAATCGATTTTAAATATTATTAACACCACTGACTGTTGTCACCTCACGATAAACCACAGACTGTCGAAGTGCCTGATTATTTATACATAGCCTCGGAGGAAGGACAAGCCTGGAGTCATAGTAATAAATTGAACGTGTTCTGTATGTCTGCACTCTTTCGACTTATGTGCGCACCAACGCGGAAGAAAGAGATAACTAGTTACTATATAGATCACCTTCAAATGACAGTGTAGCCGTTTTTTAATACCTCAATTTAGTGATGTGCCTACGACGTACGAAATAAAAAACCGAAACCGAACCGAAACATACATTCTGTTCTGTCACGTTAACGATTATTCTAGTAGTTTCGCTAACTAAACCATATTAAATAGACGTAATTGTAACATGTTTTCAAAATCGATCTTTTAGGCATAGTTAGAACTAGGTGAGAAAACCTGGAAAAGGATTGTGTAGTTCGAAATAAATAAAATAACTCAGATAACTTTTGTAGGTTTTTATTTACTGACCCTTAAACAATACAGTTTTATTTAAAAAATTACGTACTTTATCTTGTGGTTGTATAAGTTGCTTAGTCATATAATGAATTTTCGTTTTTAAGTATGTCTCGGCTATGGCTTTTATGAGTAGATTTCTATGATTATCAATATTCCACTGATCAATACTATGTTGAAATAATTGTATAACGATAGATCTACGAATAAATATATTTATGACGGACATAAACATGCTGGATTGACTGGTTTCGAAATATAAGTTCGATTTTGAGACCCGATTTTAACCGAATTCAGAACAATTGTGCACAACACTATAAACCAAACTTTTGCGTATTTTTAACATATAATGGCAAAATTTAATTGTTTTCCTCCAAAATGAGGTTCTAAAAGAGTAGAAATTTGTTATATTTTAATATTTTGATTCAGTTTTGTATTGTTTTGTGGAAAATGATAAAAAACTCTAACCTGTGAAATGACAAGCTCTGGATTTCGTCACTTTTCTTCGAAGCATGGCTCTTACAGCCATAGGAAACGCACGCCATTTGTTCTTCAGTAGAAAACACTTCTCAAACAAACTCATTTAACCAAATATTCCAAAGATTCACGGTATATTCGCCAAAAATCCAAATCCACAGCTAGTATCCAAATTGGTTACTCGAGCTAGAAAAACCGGCTTCACTAACGTAAAGGGCCGAACAGATTGTATATAGTTGTCTCTTTTTAGCACACTAAAAACATTCATTAAAAAGAGAGGTTCCGATAGTGCGCCACACTTCAACTTATTACTATGTCTCCAGGCTTGTCCTTCCTCCGAGATACATAGCATACTCGGAGGAAGGACAAGCCTAGAGTCATAGTAATAAATTGAACGTGTTCTGTATGTCTGCACTCTTTCGACTTATGTGCGCACCAACGCGGAAGAAAGAGATAACTAGTTACTATATAGATCACCTTCAAATGACAGTGTAGCCGTTTTTTAATACCTCAATTTAGTGATGTGCCTACGACGTACGAAATAAAAAACCGAAACCGAACCGAAACATACATTCTGTTCTGTCACGTTAACGATTATTCTAGTAGTTTCGCTAACTAAACCATATTAAAGTGACGTAATTGTAACATGTTTTCAAAATCCATCTTTTAGGCATAGTTAGAACTAGGTGAGAAAACCTGGAAAAGGATTGTGTAGTTCGAAATAAATAAAATAACTCAGATAACTTTTGTAGGTTTTTATTTACTGACCCTTAAACAATACAGTTTTATTTAAAAAATTACGTACTTTATCTTGTGGTTGTATAAGTTGCTTAGTCATATAATGAATTTTCGTTTTTAAGTATGTCTCGGCTATGGCTTTTATGAGTAGATTTCTATGATTATCAATATTCCACTGATCAATACTAGGTATGTTGAAATAATTGTATAACGATAGATCTACGAATAAATATATTTATGACGGACATAAACATGCTGGATTGACTGGTTTCGAAATATAATTTCGATTTTGAGACCCGATTTTAACCGAATTCAGAACAATTGTGCACAACACTATAAACCAAACTTTTGCGTATTTTTAACATATAATGGCAAAATTTAATTGTTTTCCTCCAAAATGAGGTTCTAAAAGAGTAGAAATTTGTTATATTTTAATATTTTGATTCAGTTTTGTATTGTTTTGTGGAAAATGATAAAAAACTCTAACCTGTGAAATGACAAGCTCTGGATTTCGTCAGTTTTCTTCGAAGCATGGCTCTTACAGCCATAGGCAACGCACGCCATTTGTTCTTCAGTATAAAACACTTCCCAAACAAACTCATTTAACCAAATATTCCAAAGATTCACGGTATATTCGCCAAAAATCCAAATCCACAGCTAGTATCCAAATTGGTTACTCGAGCTAGAAAAACCGGCTTCACTAACGTAAAGGGCCGAACAGATTGTATATAGTTGTCTCTTTTTAGCACACTAAAAACATTCATTAAAAAGAGAGGTTCCGATAGTGCGCCACACTTCAACTTATTACTATGACTCCAGGCTTGTCCTTCCTCCGAGATAGCATACGTTCTATCTGCAATACTAAATATTGGTAGGCGTTAACTAAAAAAAACCGGCCAAGTGCGAGTCGGACTCGCGCACCGAGGGTTCCGTAAAATTTATGGTTTTCGTAATTTTTCTTTTATCTATGCTATAAGACGTTGCTTCGTACCAAATTTCAAGATTCTGAGTTCACGGGAAGCACCCTGTAGGTTTTGATTCCCTTGCAAGTGTCGAAAATTTGCGGCATAAATGGCTGTATCTTTTGATTGCGTTGGCTTAGAAGTTTGATTTTTTCACAGCTTCAAGGGACAGTAGACCTGAGTAATTGATATAAATTTCAGCTTCATACCTCTACGCGTTCCTGAGAAAAAGGGTCTTGACAGACGGACGGACGGAGGGACAGACGGACAACAAAGTGATCCTATAAGGGTTCCGTTTTTTCCTTTTGAGGTACGGAACCCTAAAAAACGATTTAGTATTGTTGTATCTAAAACGAAGAAGGGCGGTACTTTCCAATCCATAATACGAATATCTTTAATCAAACATATTTTCTCTTAAACTTATATTTGCAGACTTATTGAAGAAAAATGTTTTGCTTTGTTGTTATTTCCTAATAATTTTTTTAACGTTCTATTAATTTAGTTTATAATTCAAATAAAGGGGGCACCTTGTGAAGGAACTGAATAAACCTAAAAAAATGTTTTAACACTTAGAATCATGTCAGGTCAACGTTCTAGTGATCAGAACTACATGAAATTTAGCCTGTTCTCTTCGTATGGCGCCTTAATATATAACAAATATAGGCCTGAAATTGGGTACACTTCGAAAAGTAACGATAAAATTTAAAACCCACCCAACTTCTCCTGTCGTCAGAGATTAACCGACAGAAAAAAGTCATCAACAGATTAAGAAAAAAGAATTAACTTAACAGTACTTAGTACAAAAAAAAACATAAAATAAAAGAAAAGTCACAACAATAGTGTGAAGCGTCCGTAGCTTTGCAGACGGAGGCGACAACCAAGGATTTTTTGATATATTTATGCAGCCATATGTCAAATCAAATCAAATAGTTTATTGGTCACATAATACATAATGTAAAACGTACCTATTTTATGTGATGTATATGCAAATATGTACATTAAAAAGTATTGGTACGTGGTGGAATGACTGACTCCTGCGCTAGGTACCAGAGGTCCTGTGTTGCAAGGATGATTCTGATGGGTGACCACTGGTCCTCAAAATGTAATTTATAATATTTTGTTATTGTATGGCCTATGTAAAAAAAACAATCTCTAACTTATTCATTGCGGTATTTCAACGTGGTTTAATATTTCTCTTTATTTAATGAAAAAAAAATTAAATACACTAGCGGCGGCAGGGCTAGGTAACTATAAACATTCATTCATAATTCATCAATTCAATGAGTAGGTACTTAAAGTTTCTCATGGCATCTATTTGTATTGGATAATTGTAAAATAATTAAGTAAGTACCTACTAGGGAATTTTCAACATGTCAATTATGACGTATAGTTTTAATTTTTGTGTCAATTTTTTTTGTCATTTTTAAGCGCTCGTTTCCATTACAATTTTATTGTTTGCGTTTAAAATTTGCACCCGGCAGCGGGCGATCAGAATAGAATAGCTTTTCGGGAAAAAAAAATAAGTAAAAAAATCTAGAGAGAAATCTCTATAGACCATTGAAATGTTACATGAGCTTTGCATTTTTTAGAGGACGCAATTTTATAATTGGGACATGTTTGGGGTCAATAGAAGTTTAAGGCTAGGATATCCGAGCCATTTCGACAAATTTGAGGAGGTAACACAGGCGATGAAGCCGGCGTCGGGGTTCGGCGCAGTTGTTTTGTAACGAAGAATGCGAAGCGCTTAATTATCAAATCCACATAATAAAAATCAGTAGTAGATCTTGAATTGGGTAGAATAAGACATAACATTGTTTATATTTTATTTAAGAATATAAATTAAGAAGCTCCTCCTTTTTTGAAATCTATTAAAAATTGTTACGGGCGATAATGGTAACGCGATAACTCCTCAATAAAATCCTCAAATAAAATGTGTATTAACAAATCGAAAACCGACTTCAAATTTACTTACATATAAAAAACATTTTCATATTCGCGACATCAGAATTTAGAATTGTGAGTAAATAATCTTTCAGCTTAATTAAACTTACAATCCTATCAGTATTCTTATTGAAATCCGTAATATTTGGAGTCGGTGCCACTCACTAGTCAAACGAGATCGACGCTTGTCAAAGTCGCAATTCCAGTCGGTTTTGAAATTGTTCCTAACTTATTCTGATAGGTATTGTTGTGACTGCCAAGGACTTCAAGGTTACTAGTGACAGATGCGACCCTGTTTATTTTATCGATTAACCTTGAAGTCCTTTCCGTCCGTTTTTCAACAATACCATTTGAATTTTCAAGTAAACTACTATTACTTGAAAATTCAAATGGTATTGTTGAACGTCATGCAACTATAGAAAGATAGAGGTAGATATACTTACTTTACAACATCAGTCATGTGTTTTTGTCTCATACGGTTACATCTCTTCACCGCGCGCCGTTTTGAAATTTGTTTATTACCCATAATAGGTACATAAGATTATAATTACTGTGTTAGACAGTTTACATTCTAGGTAGGTAGGTACACCACGGCAATGATTTACACTTAATAACGGCATTTCAAAAAAAATATTGGGAAATATTTTCCTATAAAGATCATCTACAAGATAAGTCGGAATATTTTTTTGTTAATATAATATATAAATAAGTTACAGAGCAAAAAAGGTAATTTTCTCTTTTTTTGCTTATGACTTCTTTAATTTTTAATTTAGGGCAAAATATACATATTTGTAAGCAAAACAATTAGCAACAAATTATGTCTTGACAATTTCTTTGTAACAAGCATACCTAGTTTCTGAAATACCGCGATAAAAGCGTTTCCACCCCTTTTTCCAAGATGGCGACCGGGGCACATGCGACCCCACCTAACTAACATTCGCAATATTCGGTCCTTAAATTGTAACATTTCAATGGACTACTAACCCAAAACTTGCGTAAAAAATTAATTAAATGAAATCTCATTACTTGGTTTTGACTTTACACAATCGATATTATCATAGACTAAGTATACTCAAGATATTATGCAAAACTTTGGCAACAGTTGTAAGGCGAAAAAGCCGGCTAGCGCTGAGCGCTGAGAATAAGTAATAATTTGATGAATGACAGCTAATTGAGCTAATGCCTCGTCTATTCTCTCTCTATTGTTGTTCGTAGAGTTCTATACTATAGTGTATTCACGGAGACGAGTTAGTATAGCGCCTTCTCTATCGCACATTATCATACAAATGACAAAGTAAATGTGAAATGTAAATGTGCGTTCATACTGCGCTTCTTAAAAGTTCGCTTAGTTTATTCCTGCGGCTTCGTCTGTCGTATAAATTGAGAGACATTTATTTGATAGATTTTTTTATGGGTACCTAATTTTTTATCTGATGGATATGAAGGAAAGAATTAAAATCGAGAGTTAATGATTAAATTTTCGTTATTATATTATAATATCTACTTACCTATACAAGTTTATAACATATCATCATCATCACTCTCCGTACTAAATCTTAGACTATAGTGGTGCTTAACATCAGGCAGGCTATAGTCAAACGTAAGCCTATTTTATGTAAAAAAAACTATCACTACTGTCGTCGTGTACTTACCTACACCAATTTTTTTCAATATTTTATACAGCGTCGTTCTCTTTATACTTAATGCCCAAAGTGCCATCATCACTGATTTTCTTTAAAATCTTATCTAGAGTAGGTATTTCATTCTGCGCGAAGAAATTGAGGACTATATTTCTGATGGCACATTTTTTAAAGTTATTAATCGTATCAACAATTGACAAATGTTGCTTCAATTTCTTCGGAGAGTTTAGCTCACCACTATCATTCTTCTCTTTTACAATTCTATGAACAGAAATCCAGTGAACGCTTAAAGAAGATGCAACAGCTTTCAGAATGTCACCCTTGGAGGCCGAAGAGTCTGTATTTCTCATTGCGTGGTACTTATTTAAAATCATAGTCTTCTCGGTAAACGAAAAAGCCCGCCGTTTTCTTTTCTCAGCAGGTTGTTCGATATCCGCCATTATCGCACTATTTCAGTTCACGATGAAAAGTCCCTTTCACAAGCCGCCAAGTCGTCAAGAAAGCAATCAATCATAAATCCAATACCAATAGGTAGGTACACCAGCCGGTTCACAAGTTGACTGTCACAAGTAAGACCACGTCTGGACATAACTGACGGTATAAATAAATAGACTAAAAAGTACTCGTGCTGTGCTGTGACTGCTGTGTACACCGCCTTAGCGTTTATCACTGACCAATCGCAGTTAAAAAAATGTGTGAGTAAGATAGCGCTCTACTAATTACTCGTCTCCGTGAATACACTATAAGCAAATTCACTAACAAAGTACCAACGACTGATTGCCGGCCGGGCCGGCCGGCTTTTATTATTACGGTGTGTCACATATTATTATTAGTTAGGTATGCCCAAGGATTTTTTATATCATCCCTCTCTTTCCCTCTGGATTGTTCTCTCTTTGGTTTTGTGA
The DNA here is from genome assembly GCA_927399415.1 of Macaria notata. NCBI lineage: Eukaryota > Metazoa > Arthropoda > Insecta > Lepidoptera > Geometridae > Macaria > Macaria notata. The sequence continues at coordinate 2,308,627 of OV656742.1, forward strand.
AATAAATTTTATATGAATAGAAACCTTATGTTCTTACACTTAAAGTTCATTTTCTATAAATGGTAAATCGGGGGGGAAATCGGTCAAAAATGAAAGGCATATAGAGAAGGCTGTTGTCTTGCTTCAACAGCTTGCCAGTTTAAAAAATAATGTGTGGTAAATGTCACTGTCAACTTAAGTTTTGAAATATTTAGCAATAAATAATATTATTTAATTTTATTTATTATAAATCTTACTTGACCCATAGAAATCTGAATTAATTTGTGAAATTAACACAAAATAAAATAAGTAACCAATTAATATTATATTATTTTTCACACAAGCAACATTAAATTAGGATGACATTATATGACAAAAGATGGCGGGAAAAAAAGAATTTCATATGTAATTTGTAAAAATAATTTAAATGTATTTTATTGTAAAAATAACAAAATGGTAAGAACTTGTAGTGTTCCGGGATGCAGAAATGAATCTTATAGCGGTTGCAATATATCTTTCTACAGGTATGCTAAAGTTTAAGTAAGATTACATTATTGGGACTAAGGTGACCATATTTTCTCGTGCTTGAAATAATTTGTGCAATATGATATTTTTTCAGTTTTCCTAAAAATGAAAACATCAAAATAAATTGGCAAAAGAACTTAAATATTACACGACCTATTACAAAATTCTCCAAAGTTTGCAGTCTACACTTTGATCCAAAATCTTTTAATACTCCAAATTCTCTCTGTTTGTTAAAAAAAGACGCTATCCCAATTCCTGCCGTGGTGAGAAAAATTTAGTAATTGATTTGTAGCTATTAGTAGTAGTGCTGATAAAAAGTAGCCAAGTCATATATTCTTATACCATGGTTTCACATACGATTCCTTAGTATTGTATACAGTTTGCTTTATATTGGTGTACATAGTTTAAACCATCACTCGTTTCAGTTAGAATTTGAAACTCAAGGAAAACGATAGTGTAAAAAATATAGGATATAGGCAACTATCTACATGCAATTCAAATGTGAACTTGTAAATAAATATTGTAATTGCTGCAAAATGTTTATGATTTTGATTACATTGCCTCCCTGTCAATTAACCGAATCGATACTATTATAAGTTACAAACTAAAGTGCATTTAAATTTGTAAGTAAGTTTGTTGCTGTTTGTTCCTTAACGCGTCAATAGAGCTAAGGATCATCATGACTGGCAAGATGCAGGTAAAATAGACTGCTCCCGATTTGGTAACAAGATGAATTGGTATATCCTAATTATATAATTTATTGTCACCCTAGTTAGAAAAAGACAACTGCCTTTCATACTTCGCCTCGCTCTGCTCATATTGGATCAGCAGTAATATTTCCCTATATATTACTTCCATGGGTATGCCCAAACTGTAATCTATCGTATTCGCTCACTCACAGTTCCAGTAAACTCAAGAGAGTAAAATAACACTACATCACACTTTTCCCCCCCGACGACGTCAGTTGCGTCAGAGCGATCTGGCAACGTCGCGCCACCTCGGCTAACTAACTTCACTTCACTAGTATCAGCACATTGACAAAAAGAAAATTGAGTTAATTTTGTAAACAAATAGGTAGTACCTAGCTAAATAAATTATTTATCGCTATAATACACTACACTAGTTATCGATGCTGTGTCACGGAAATAATCTAAGCACTAATTATCGGTGTGAAGTTTATACACAAGACGTAGTGTAGGTTACGCGCACGATACACCACGAGCCGCGGCCGGTGCTCATGCATGTGTAGAAGTAAAGTAAATATGAATAGATAAAATAGACTCTGTTTTCGCTTGGCTTGTGTCAAACCGCGGCCATTTTGAAAGTGGGTATTTCTCAGATAGCAATATAATAAAATAGAAAAAAATAACTGTGAAATGAATTAAGAACTTCCTTTTTTATAGCAAGGTTAAAAATATGATACATTGGTGTTATGCCCCTATTCACTTATGAGAAAATTTAAACTGTTCGGCCCTTTTGGCCATGGTACTACATTATCTTAATACTAAAAATATTCCTATAGGTACCATACCTATAATCTCATTGTTTAGGTGACTGATAACTTCTTTATTTATATAATCTATATATATAAAAGTCAAAGGTGACTGACTCATATACAAGTGATCTTTCAACGCACAGCTCAAACCGCTAAGAAAGGAATTTGGAAATGCCAACACTGTTATAAGAGTGGAATAGGGAATGCAAGTTTTACTTCTTAATGCGAGCAAAGCCGTGAGCACCCACTAGTAATGTATATGTTTACCTACTTACTATTTTGAAATATGAAATCAAAATGAATAAAATAAATATATAGTATCGTTTCAACTAAATAATACCGTGTTTTATAAGTATTCATGTTTTAGCAATGGAAAGCCAGTTACAAGTAACAAACAAAAGTTATCAATTTAGGACAAAATACGATCCATTTTTGTAAGGTTGTTCTTTTCTTACACACTATAATTATATAATATTATATACCTACATACATTATTTACTTACTGCCTTGACTGAATGATAGGTTTTTTCAAAGTCTGTATTATCTGAGAATAACCCTTGTAAGGAAAGAGAAGCGGGGAGGGGTGCTACACTCCGGCAGTTTAGGTATATCTGCCGCCCGGTGTCCCAGAGTGCCAGCGCGCCAGTCACTCGCAGTACTCGCACATTTTAGTCGATTGATTATTTTGTACTCTACGTATATTACGTACAATCAAGAATATTTTTCGGTCAAAACAGTGAATACATAGGTACGCCGGTGTTATACTTACTTAATATAGGCACCTCCTTGTTATGTGATTTCTGATGATTCTAACATGATGAAATGGCGTTGAAGAAAAAAAACAAATGCAATAGATACTGTTGTGTATTTGGCTGTCTCAATAAGCAAGCAAGTAATGAAGATAATCCATTGTCATTTTTTCATATTCCGGAAGATGCTGAGAGGTAAGATAATATGTTTGATATTAAATTCGGTACCTATGGTCAAGCTGAGGACACTTCGAATAAAATGCTCGACGCAACCGTTTTATGTATAGGTACCTACTGTTTTCTCAGTACCTACGCACAAGCAGGGCACTCTTTAAACAAAAACGCGCCACGCTACTGAAATACGTTCGCAGCGGACGTTTGTAACCCGCGCGCAATCCAAATTGATACCTAACATTTCGACTTACAGTTCATATTTCACTGCATACAGTTCGATTATCTCAAAGCTATCATGGTTGCCATTATGAATTTGGCTTTAGTACAATAAAATTGTATTACATACTATTGTGTTATACTCAATCAACGGTAAATTATTTTTTGATAAATTAATTCTTTATCAGTACCTATCTAATTGTTTTGTATGTGTTATTATAACAAAATATTTACCAACCTTTTTTTTATTTTTACAAAATTAAGTCTGTTTCTCTCGCATTCGACTCTAAATTGCTTATTTAAGTACTTAGATATAGTTACTCTTACTGATACAATTCAAATTCATTTTTTATACTTAGGCGACGCGGTCAGCGAGCGAGTTATGCCAGTAACATGCACACTTAAAAAAACTAGCGGATGGCTGCTGCGTTACTCGCTTGACCATAGAGTATGTAGATGTACATTGTAGGTACACCTACATATTAACTCGGACTCGGCTTTAGGCGCAACTAGCATTGTGTGGTTTTAATTACAATTACTTTTTTATTCAAGAACCAATTTAAATACCTAGGTATACCTATATTACCTAGAACAAACACTACCCTTTAGTGAAAACCGCGTCAATCGGTTTAGATGTTTCTGAGATTGGCGTGCACCACAGAAATCTAAATAAGTGGCGTGCACCAAACATACAAACGTACAAACATTTTAAAATTTACTTACCTAAGTATATAAGTTCCGTTGTATTTAAAAATTATAATATGTAAATGTATAGGCATATATACCTATATTTTTTAATTTTTTTATTTTTATAAACATAAGTAAAACAATATAATCTTGTATGTATAGACACATATGAGTTACACTTCTATCATATGTATACCTACAGAGTATAGATATGTTCTCATACAAAGTGATGGGTAGGTACATAGGTACTTTTGGTTCTAGAGGCGAGATCTTTGTTTAATGCCTATTTTGACAAGTTTTGATACAAACTATCACTACTATCTGTCTATCCATTTAAGCTTTTGATTCTTAATGTAGGTACATACGTTTGTATAATAATAATGTTGTGCTTCAAACATCTTTACATTTATTTTCAGGCGACGGCTGTGGATAGAAGCTATCGACAGAGATGATCTTCTTGAAGAAAGTAATAAAGCCAAACGGAAAGCTGCAATGGTTTGTTCAGCACATTTTGATCCATCTTTAATATCCTCTAGAATTCATAAAGCACTAGACAAAAGCGCAATACCAATGAAGTTTTACCCACCCGACGCAACATGTTTTGATGCTAATGAGATAACATGCAATAGTCCGGATGAAACGCCATCTACATCTCAAATTACTTTAACAACGCTTAATCCATTAGAGGAAACAACTCAAGTAGACAAACTACCTTCTAACAGTAAAAAAACACAAACGACCGAAGAATATCTTTTTAACAAATCGTCAACCAAGAGAAAAATGACCGAAGAGTTGGCTAGTTTAAGACTTAAAAAGCGACGATTGGAAAAGGAACTTACAAAAATTAAAAAAGAAATGGAAACTAGAAAGGGTGTTTTGGTTACTAATTCTGACGAAGGAATAACTCACCGGTTTGTCAAATTGGTGGAATGGCAAACCAAACTCAAAAACAGATCTAAAGGCAATCGCTACGACAGACAGTATAAAACGTTTGCATATAATCTGCGCCTGTCTAGTCCACGTGCTTATCGTTGTCTTCAAACTGTGTTAAAGCTTCCTTGCGTAAACACGTTGATTCTAGTAGATAATCAAATTACTCCCAAAATTGGAGACATTGTCCTGGAAAGAGTATCTTTAAAGCTCGACTCACTGCCCGCTAACGCCAAATATTGTACCATTTGTATAGATCAGATGGAACTGACTCGCAACTTAAATTACGATCCAAAAACTGATCAAGTGGAGGGATTACACAACATAAACGGTAATCAATCCCAAGAAGTAGCCAGTCACGCCTACGTGTTGATGATCCACGGGATACAATATGATTGGAAGCAGCCGATAGCGTATGTGTTTCGAGGCAGTCCCAATGCTCTACCGGAATTGGACGCTTGGATCACAGAAGCTATAGTTAAATTATTTAGTGTGGGAATAGACGTGAGAGCCGTTGTAACCTCTCTAAATTCTGAATTTAACGTTTACGCGAAGGAAATAAAAAATGTGACCATTGAAGACCCTTACTTCTTCGTGGAAGGCCATAAAGTGTATTATATTTTCGATGCACCACAGTTGCTAGTAAGTTTACGCGACAGCCTGCAGAATAGTGATCTGTTCTACGAGGGAAGCGAAATATCTTGGGATTACATTAAAATTTTATTTGAACTTCAAAAAGACAAAGACTTGAGATTGATTCCCAAAATAACAAACGCTCATGTGATACCCAACAAACTAAATAGTATTCAGAAGAAGCAAGTGAAGTACGCTGCCCAGATATTTAGTACTTCTGTACAAGTTGCCCTCGACACATACATTGATTTTCGTGAAATCGCAGACGAAGCGAGGGAAACTGCCAAATTCATTAAATTGATAAACGACCTGTTCGACATCCTGAATTCTTCACAGATGATCTCCGCTAGACGATTGAGAAATGACATAAAACATCAAGGCCCCCTTAGAATGTGTCCTGAACAGAAGTCCATCCTGGAGGCCGCTGAACACATGTTTGCGAGCATACTCACCACCAAGTATGACAACACCGTGGAAACAAACATTTTTCAGAATTTCTTGATAACCATTCAATCGGTGACACAACTATTTGCAGACTTCAAGTCGGAAGGCATCCAGCACCTGCTCACGAGGCGTCTGAACTTGGAGTCCATGCCTGGATTGTTCGAGAGCACTAACATGAATCCTACGCATATTTATAATCAGCTCACACCTCGGGTGTTCTCCAGAGCCTTCAACAAGGCGTTTTTTACGATCATCTTGGAAAATGACGATAAAGACAAAGAATCCGACATTTATGAAATGTTATTAAAAGCAGAGAATATAATTGACACGCAATCTGAACATCTACTGGAGCCACCAAAGTCAACAGCAGTACCGATCAGAGACACGGCTACATACCGCATCGATCTCCCTGACTCCTACGCACTTACCTATGTTACCAACTGCTTGATGTCAGAATGTACAAAAGAACACAAAAAATGTCAAGAATTTGTTAAAAAACTCGAGTGCGGTCGCTTGCGAGTAACAGAAGAGATGTCTGAGTTCGTTCAAAAATTGGAAAGAGTTTTCGCTGAGAATTTTGAGCGGTATTTGCTAGGGAATGTGGGGAAGGAATTGTTGAAATTAATGTTGGCGGTAGAATTACCACCGCTGCCGTGCGCCTGCTTCCCCGCGGAGTTTCTGGTCAGGCTATTTTTGCGGATGCGTATTTACACTACACTGAAGTACAACAACGACAACTTTAAACCAGGCGATACTGTGCAGTATGTGCAAGTAAAAACATTGTAGAAATATTGTATAATAAACATTGTGGACATATATATGTGTTTGTCTGTATTTATTTTACCCTTTATCGACATAGTAGGTACCTAATTTTAATTTATCACCTATTGAAACATGATGTTTGTGCGTTCAGAGAAATATATGCATATAACTATGTATGTGTGTAAGTACCTAATTACCTTCAGTTCTGATGACAAGTTAGTAGGATTCGTGCTTCACTAGAGAATTAAAACTACAAATATATACCATACCATGTATGTCATACCTAGGAACCTATTAGCTTTATGCTCACTCGCTTTCTAATAGCATGAAGTAGCCTAGTATAGTATGTCACTCTCAGGATCCTATATGAGACATCACAACACCAATATGTGATAAACATTTATAAGTAGGTACGTAGATATTTTCTATCGCAATCAATGTTTTACAGGAACCCGTTGTAAGTAAGGCAGTGAGCTTACATATACTTGTACATATAATATCATTGAAGTAAGGTGACAAGGTTAGAAGAAAACGAAGGGGGCCGAGCCCTTGATTAAAATTAGTTTTAGTTCCCCGAACTTTTATAACCGGAGTTAATTTTCATTAAAATTATTATTTATACGTACGGAAATATTGATATAAAGGGTAATAGTATTCTTTGATTGATATTCTAGCACTTCAAGCCATTTTAGCGCCATCTTGTATTGAGTAGCTGATATACATGAAGAGAAGCTAGTTATATAATTACAAAAAAGATGACGCCACGAGGAGCACACGTGTTTTCTATGGAGTTTTTATCTCGGAGGAAGGACAAGCTTGTCCTTCCTCCGAGGTTTTTATGGTTACATATTTCCCTTATTTCTTCTTTTTTGGCCATAACTTTGTATTGTGCCAATTATCAAGTTAAATTGGTATTTCTTTTAGTTTTTCTATTGTTGACATTACACAATATTTATCATGAAAACGTTCATAAATGCATATATATACATATATATGCGGTATACATATGGCAAAACAACTACAAAATGTACCAAATGATAACCAAAATTTTAAAAATTACATGTTTTGTAAAGTTCTCATTAAATACCATTAAAATCTTTACCTGTTAATATTGCTATAAGGAGCTCAACTCTGCTGGAAGCGGGCCGCTACAGTCACAATGAGCGACTTTGCAGTAATGGAAAATTACCTACCTAGCTACAATTTTACAGTACAATATGACTTTATTGTACACCAAAATATATACTTACATAAAACAATTAGGAGACATTACTTAACCTAGAACATTGGGCGGCCTTATCGCATGAAGCATAGATCTCTTCCAGGCACACAATATAGCTGACGCTAGAGTGCCAAATTTTGTTGTTTTATTTCGCCGTTGGACATAACAATAGGTAGGTAGGTACGGATTATATATGTTACGGTAAATGCAGATAATCGGGAATTATGCATAATTACCGGTAATTATGCATAATTACCAAAGCACATGGTAAATGTAGAAAATTATCCACATTTACCGGTAATTACATACAACTAGCTGTGCCAGTGACTTCGTCCGCGTGTAATAGTTATTTTAGGCAATATTTTTTGCATTTTGAAGCGTTTTCACAGCGCACGCAATGGAAGCCCTCAAAGGTGAATAAATTTGCCCGTTTTTTCCACATTATCTATTGTTTCTTCGCTCTTATTACTTGCAGCGTGATGTTATATAGCCTAATGCCTTCCTCGATAAATGTTCACACAAAAATAATTTTTCAATTCGCACCAGTAGTTCCTGGGATTAGCGCGTTCAAACAAACTCTTCAGCTTTATAATATTAGTATAGAAGTATAGATAACCATACCCCTTTGGTAGAATATAATAAAATCAAACAGCAGAATCAAAATGTTTATTAAAATAAATTGCACGAGTAGAGGTTCGGCAAGGAGGCACCGTTATACATTAGAGGTTCCAAAGACTCCCTCTGAATTATAATTAGTCGGTCTCCAAGTCGAGAGTAAAACGGTTTCTTAGAAGAAACCGTTTTACTCTCGACTTGGAGGACTTTATAACTTGCTTAACATCAGGCAAGTTGTAGTCAAGCGTGAGCCTTGATTACCGGTAAATGTGATTAATTCGAAAGTTTTTCCCACTTTTACCGAGAGCACTGGTAATTATGCATAATTCCCGCATTATCCACATTTACCGTAACATATACAAATTACAGGTAGGTATATCACATTTCATCATTATCATGTTTTGGATGCATACCTATCTTTTTACATTTTGTGAGTCGGGTAGATATTTATAAAGAGCGCCGTCGCTAATTCAAAATATAAATGTTGTTATTAAATTACTAACACAAACAAAAAGAGAATAGGTAAATCATAGACATTGGATAAAAAAGGCAGACACCGTTTTCTCCAACAAACGAGTGAAGCCCACGGTAAGCGTGTGTGCGTGCCATGGTTAAGCTTGTGTGCGCGCCAACGTGTAACGATACGCGCGTCTTTACGTGTGTAATGTTGCTAGTACTAGGAAATAAAATACCACTTATTTTAACTAAAAAACAATAGTGTATGTACTATTGTTTTCTTTTTTATTCTAAATTTACCAATTTCAATTTATTATTAAAACAACTAGGTATAGTAAGTTATGAAAATACAAACATTATTATGTTAGTATATGATATAATACAAGAACAAGCTGAGATCAATTAAAATTTTCGATAGGTAATCGATCAATAAAAAAATCAACAAAAGCAAAAAAAGATATGTTAAACAATCATCGACCTTTACATGCAACTCATATCATTATTAATTTAATCTAGTTCGTAAAAAAAAACGGAAAATTTACCCATAAATTAGGGAAAAAAAATATTTGATGCAGTATTGCAACACTGACCGAGATTGTTTAGGTTTTGTGTTCCAAGTCGACGATTTACAAAAATACTTGTCGATTTTTATGCGAAAAGCGAAAATATACAAAACTCTTCGTGAAATCATATTCCATCTTCACTCTTTTGTTTATGGGAGCTATTTTTACAGCCTTTCAAAACGCAATAAGGAATAATGGACAGCTAGTTTCGCTGCTAAAGCGTAGTTACGACCCGGCTGTCACTTGCGCACTGGCCATGGGAACGTATTACTGGGGCATTTAGTATTACTGAATCGGGTTACTCTAGTGTGTTCGGCGCGACTACGTCTGCCTATTTTATCCAATGTCTATGAGGTAAATAATATGAGAAAATGTTACAAATATAAATAGAAATTGTATTTACTTGCGCGATAACTTCGAATAATGTGCTAACACGTTCTGTTCAGCTTACCTATGGAGACGATTCCTGGAAATAAATGTTTTGATTATTTTACAATTTTAAATAGAGATTTCACTTGTTTAGAGTTCTGGGTAATGAGAAAACAATGCGTCATACTGCACGTGTTCAAGGCAATTAAGGATAACAAAAGCTAGGATCGGGCATAACACGTCATTATTCTTAGTAAGGTAAAATATAAAAATAAAAAGGTAGATTTGTACCTACCTATAGCCACCACCACGCCGCCACCATGTACTAAAATTACGACTTGCGCAATTTTGACTTTGTTGGTGTTTTTTATTATTCTTTCGCCTCGGCATGTTTCGCACAAAAATGTCCGTTGTTTAGAAAAGCACCATCACTATAAAAAAAAATGTGTGAGTGGCACGTGCTTCCCGTACGAACGTTAGCTAGCTACTGATGAATGAACGTACGCCCGACGCCCGACGCCCGTACTTGAGTCTCGCGACAGACTTGAGTGGAGCCACGAATGGCGCCGATCGCGCCCGACTATACCCCCGACTATGCCGAGCGCATCTAGTTGGATCCGCAATGGCTGATACGAGCGGTACGGCGGAGCTGTTAAAATTGATGTTAATTGTTAAAAACAACGATTAAATAATTTGATTATAAATTTTAATAAAATAATAAATAAATACAATATTATTGGTAACAATTATTATTTGTTCTTGTGTAATATTTGCTGACCAATAGTTTATTATTTAATTGAAACTAAAAGCCACTTGGAATTGATTTTATTGATAAATAAGATAAATAAACGCGCCAATATGATCAACTTCTTAGAGTGGTGTGGAAACGATAATACAAATCAATTGCAAATGCGACGGGATCCGTGTGAACGATTTTGATCGAACGCGCGGATCCGTCCGAAAATCAATAAAATCAAAATTAGTTAGTATTAAATTAGTTTAAATAAAATAATAAACTGTTTGTCAGCAAATATTCATCATCATCATCATCATCAGCCTAATGGGACCCACTGCAGGGCATAGGCCTCCACCCTCTTACGCCAATACTCCCTGTCTTGCGCTGTTCTTGCCCAGATGTTTCCTTCTAACTTTCTTACATCATCCAGCCACCGTTGCACAGGTCTTCCTACACTTCGCTTACCTAGCCGTGGGTACCATTCAGTTATTGCTTTGCTCCATCTGCCGTCAGTACGTCTCGCCAAGTGTCCAGCCCATCGCCACTTGAGTTTCGTAATACGAGACCCGACGTCTTCCACCTTCGTACGTTTTCGGATCTCAGTATTACGAACCCTGTCGCGTAACGTAATGCCTAACATGGACCGTTCCATTGCTCTTTGTGCGACTCTCATCTTTTCGATGGTTTCCTTGGTGAGCGTCCATGTTTCGGCAGCATACGTCATTGTGGGCAGAACACATTGGTTGTAGAGTCGTGTCTTCAAGCATTGAGGCATTTTACGGTCTTTAAAAATATCGCTTAGTTTGCTAAATGCCGCCCATCCGAGTTGGATTCGTCTTTTGATCTCCTTGTGTTTATGCTCTCTGCCAAAGGACAAACAGTGTCCAAGGTAAGTGTATTGTTCCACTACTTCTAACTTTTCACCACCAATCTGGATAATTGGTTGTGAATCTCCAGAAGCGTTGGTCATCACCTTAGTTTTGGACATGTTCATCTTAAGGCCCACTCCAAGAGAGACATGGTGAAGGTCTTCTAACATCGTTCGGAGATCAGACTCAGTTTCACTAATAAGAATCAGGTCATCGGCAAAACGAAGATGGGATAAGTGAACACCATTTATTGAGACGCCTCTATTCTCCCAGTCGAGAAGCTTCAAGACGTCCTCCAAGACAGCTGTAAATAGCTTGGGAGAAATGGTGTCCCCTTGGCGTACACCTCTTTTAATCACAATGCGATCTGTAAGAGCATGTAACCGTACTTGCATCGACGCTGATTCGTACAGATTGCGGAGGATGTTAACGTATCGTGCATCTATGCGGCAGCGATGGAGTGAGTGAAAAACAGCCCAATGTTCAACGCTATCGAAGGCTTTTTCATAGTCCACGAAAGCGAAAAACAAAGGTCGGTTGTACTCTTCACACTTTTCCATCAACTGTTTCACAGTGTGAATGTGGTCTATGGTAGAAAATCCGGTCCTAAAACCAGCTTGCTCGATGGGCTGGCATTCATCAAGTTGGCGAGTAAGTCGGTGGGTAAGAATTTTGGCAAAGAGTTTATAAATCTGAGGAAGAAGACTTATGGGACGGTAATTACTAAGTTTGGAATTATCTCCTTTTTTATGCAGTATTGTAACTATTGCGTTGTGCCATGAACTAGGTGTGTTGTTTTGTGAAAGAACGTAATTAAATAATTTTACAAGAACTGCAACTACAGGTTTCCCTCCAGCTTTTAAAAGCTCGATTGTAATGCCGTCTTCCCCTGGCGATTTATCAGATTTCATTTTATGAAGTGCCCAACAAACTTCGGATGGTAAGATAGGTGGTAGTTCTTCATTATTTCGACATTCTACTGGGTCTGCTCTGGGATCATTTGAGTTCTGTGGAACTGTTGTGGTCGACGAGTACAAAGATTCATAGAATTCTTTGACAATTTCTAGTATTTCGTCCCGATTGTTAGTTTTTACACCATTGGGTTTAGTTAAACTATTTATTTGCGATGTTCCTTGATTTAACTTTCTTCTAAAAACTTTTGGGCCTCTGCTTTCTTCGATAGTTTTAGTTATTGTTTGGGTAGTATGTATCCTTAAATCTTTTCTTATTGCTTTGCGTATTATTTTGTTTGTCTTGTCCAATTCCTTCTTGTCGTTAATATTGTTTAGAGTTAGCTCACGGCGTTTTTCTATTAATTCTAAAGTGTTTTGTGACAATTTTGACTGTTTTTTTGGTCTAGCTCCTATTTGTTTATCTGCAGTTTCTAAAATAATATGTGTAATGTTTTGATTAAGACTGTCAATATCCAAATTCACCTCTTCTAGTAATTCGAACTTATTCTTTAATTCTACTTGATATTTGTCTTGTAGTAGGCTAATTTCTTGTCTATTGTATCTCTTCGATGTTTTTACTAATTTTGTTCTTTCTCTGGTTAAATTGAATATTAATTCTGCTCTGACTAATCTATGGTCGCTTCCTGCTTTGAAATACTGCAGTACTGATACATCATTTACCGTGTGGCGTTGTGAGGAAATGATGTAATCATATTCACTTTTTGTTTGTCCGTCAGGACTGATCCATGTCCATTTTCTTGAGGCTCTTTTCTGAAAGAAAGTATTCATGGCATACAACTTGTTTTTCTCTAGAAAATCCACTAGCATCTGTCCGCGTTCATTTCTATTTCCTAGTCCAAAATCCCCTATTGATGTTTCATTTGAAAGTTTCGAGCCGATTCTGGCATTGAAGTCTCCCATTATTGTAGTGAAGTAGCAAGGTTTTGTAGTAATGGCTTTTTCTATATCTTCGTAGAATTCTTCTACTTCTTCGTCGTCATGGGTAGATGTTGGAGCGTAAACTTGAATAACTTTGATTGAATAACGTTTATTTAGTTTTATGATCAGAAAGCAGACCCGTGCAGATATGCTGTTAAATTCTTGTACCGATGAAGCTATTTTCTTATTGACTAAAAAGCCTACTCCGCCGTATGATGAGTCTGTGAGACCTTTGTAAAAGAGTAAATTTCCGGATGGTATTATAAATATTACACAAGAATAAATAATAATAGTTAACAAAATATTTATTATTTTTTTAAAATTTATAATCAATTCATTTAATCGTTGTTTTAAACAATTAACATCCATTTTAACAGCTCCACCGTATCGCTCGTATCAGCCATTGCGGATCCAACTCGATGCGCTCGGCTATAGTCAGGCGCGATCGGCGCCATTCGTGGCTCCACTCAAGTCTGTCGCGAGACTCAAGTGACGCCCGTCGCCCACGCGTCTATCGGCTCAAAATTGGTTGCAAAAGCTATAAAAAAATTCATAATAAATCGAAAAACCAATATTTTAATAATCCTAAAGAGCCAAAAATAGTAAAATGATGTGCATTTCCTTCAAAAAGAGGTATGTATTATTTTTCCTCATTTCGGAGCTTTAAGGAAATACATGACAAAACAAGGGTTAACTTGAAAATTTTTTTTTGGATTCAAGATAAAAAATATCGAAATTTCTAACGATACAATCTCTTTGAAAAACTATACAGAATAACATATATTTTTCCCACAATGAATTTATTCTCTCAACCTTTCATAAAGAGGGAATTTGGAGAATCTTGTCGCAATAAATGTATTGCCATCTCGCTCTTCTTGGGAGCTCGTCCTTAAGCTATTTTAGCGCCATCTCGTATTGAGTAGCTGAAATACATGAAAGGAAGCAGGTTTCATAATGTCAAAAGTTTTAGCGCCACAAGGTGTTATTATATATTATTTCTTTTAGTTTGTTTATTTTTTACATGACATAAAATTAATCCAGGAAAAGTTCTAAATTACATATTTGTAATCGTAAGTGCAAGAATAACAATCTTAATAATATTTATTAGGTAGGTATTGTAAATAAAGATTATTAAAAATTTAAAAAAGATGAATTGAATTTGTCTGCCATAGAAAGTATGAAATGATTAGAAGATATGAATAATGATATTTAATACTTATGTATTAAAAACATACCATGTTATGTAATGTGCTTGTTAATTGTTTTTGTAATTGTCTAGAAATGTAGATTCATAAGAAATTGTCTTCAAGATCTGATGATGGATCAAAGAAAGGTGTGTTCACGTGAAAGTGTGGGTTGAGAATACGCTCTTATTTACTGCAGTCTGCACTAAAAAACGATATTTTATATGATTAAGTATTTATATACTTACATATACATATATTAAATTAAAAAAAACGTAGGGCACATCATTACTACATTTTATCTGATATGCTTAGTAAGTATTATGGAAGGCCTCTCTATTACTACCTACCTAATATAAAATATTATATTTTTGGCTCTTTGGTGCGGTAAATAAATGCGTGTTTTTAGTTTTTTGTAAACTATTAATTTCTTGTTTTATGAACCAAAAATTTAGCTATTTAAACTTTTTTTTTTTTTTTTTCGAATTCTCAACTTTTCATTTATTACTTACATAATGACAATTTATAACTTAAATGTAGGCGTATAAACGAAACCTTATAACTAATAATTACTTCATTTACTAAAATTAAACAATACTATACATACTAGTTACTTCTAACGTAACTTAACTAAATAACCCGCCCTTTATCGTTCCCGGTGCAAATGTGCCCATCAAGCTCGCTGCTATTTAAACTATTTCTTTAATACCTAGTGATAACTATATTTGTTAAACGTGGTTAAATCCTAAAAAAAATATACATATTTCAAACGAAAACATCAGACTTTCAGCCCTGTCTGAATGATAAACATAGATAAATAGATAAACAAATTTGTTCATGATTTTGTATTTAGAAAGATTAAATTGTCTTATTTCTATCCATCCAGCAGCTTCGCGCCGATTCTCATTCTGGAAACGAGTTTGAATTCGAATTTTGTATTTGGAACGGCTGCAAGCGGGCGCCCTTGTAATAGTTGGCTTATCAAACTACAATCATCGTTTTACACCTGTCATGTCCTTATCACAAGGCGATAAGGTCTAAAATCAAGTTGCCAGGTGTGTTTATAAAGTGGTCGCAAGTCCACGGCAAGTGCAGCGCGAACGAAAATATACGTCGCGGCGAGTTGTTGTGCCGTCTTATCACTATCTGTATACTTGTATACTTAGGTAGGTATAGAATAGACAGGCGTAGGTAGAGTAGACTTATGCTGTTAGGTACCTATTTACGAATGTTTTCTTAGATGCTTGTACCAGATTATAAAACTTGTTTACTTGTAATGTATTTTAAACTAATTTCATAATACTCATGTAAATTTTACAGGTTATCTCATGATGTCACGTCTTTTGCAAGAAAAATATTTACAACTTGTACTAAAGATAATGTACCTATGTAAGGAAGGACTCAGGTTTAAAATGTATTAGAATGTGTATTATAGGAAAAGACATTACATGTATGTACTTCTTTGTAACATAACATTTACATCTCTTTTTAATAGTCTGTATTTTCATGTGGCTCCGAGGTTTAAGCGTGAGTTTGTTTTTCATCCTGACGCACCCTGGTTCGAATCGAAACAGGCTCTACACCAATTACTACTTGTTTTCAAACTATGTGTGGATTTGCACTCGCTCAACGGTGAAGGAAATCAAAATGTTTGGGGACCACACAATCCGAGGATATTATTTTCTCTTCCATGGTGGGCGCCCACCACGTTACCCCTAACGAATTAATTCTGTAGGCAAGTCATAACCCTCAGTCATGAGAAAATACGACTCAAAGAGAGATAATTCATATTCACGAAATTGGTTTACAAAAAAATATTGTTTTGTCCAAACTTCACTTCTATACATGGATACTCTATGTGTAGTGGCGCGGGTGTGTGCGCAGCGAGCGCGGGACGAAGGCGGGCTCTCGACGCGCCAACTTAAAAATGCCGCCGCAGAGCCTCCGAATCGATACGAAGTGCGTCACGTGCCGCCGCCGGCGACCAATGAGCGGCGGCGGCGCGCGGGCGCGGGGAGCCGCCCGCGCGCTCGCCACTCGCCTCGCCAGTGCACGCCGATACGCCGCGAGAGACGGACGCACGCTCGTCCGACAAGTTCGCAGAAACCGGTTCGATCATGTGTTAGTGTTGTGTCGCCATGAGTGCGTGGACGGAAGAAGCGCTCGGCTGGCGCGACGAGCGTCTCGGCCTGACCGAGCTGCCCGCGCAGAGCACCAACCGCAGGAAGCTCCGCAGCGCGCCCTACAAGCTGCACCGGCCGCATCTGCCGCCGACTCACACCGACCAGCCCGCGGAAGTGTCCGGTACGCATATATCGAGACTGTACCCCGAGATCTTGGCGCTAATATTTGAAAGACTGCCGATCCGAGACCGCGGCCGGGCGGCACAGGTGTGCCGCAGCTGGCGCGACGCCGCCGACCGCCGCTCCGTGTGGCGCGGAGTGGAAGCTACGCTGCACCTCAAGCGACCAGCGCCAGTGTTGTTCTCGTCGTTAGCGAGGCGAGGAGTGAGGAAATTGCAAATTTTATCCCTGAGAAGAGGCCTGAGAGACGCCGTGGGAGCTCTGCCAGGTCTGGAATCGCTGTCTCTGAGCGGCTGCTACAGCGTGACCGATGCGGCTCTGGCCAGCGCATTCGCATCGGACATGCCGTCGTTGAGGAGGCTGGATCTCTCCCTGTGCAAGCAGCTCACCGACTCCTCGCTCGGACGGATAGCACAGTCGCTCAAGAACTTGGAAGAGTTGGAGCTCGGCGGGTGTTACAGCATCACAGACACGGGGCTGCTGCTCATCGCGTGGGGCCTGAGGAAGCTGCGCCGGCTGAACCTGCGCTCGTGCTGGTACGTGAACGACACGGGGATAGCGCACCTGTGCGGGGGAGGAGAGGCGCGGGGCACGCTGGAGCTCGAGCACCTGGGACTGCAAGACTGCCAAAGGTTAACGGACGAGGCGTTGAAGCACGTAGCGTCGGGACTTCCTAAACTAAAATCTGTGAATGTATCGTTCTGCGTGGCCGTGACGGACGCGGGGCTGCGGCACCTGTCCCGCCTGCAGCTACTGGAGGACGTCAACCTGCGCGCCTGCGACGGTATCTCCGACACCGGCGTGGGCTACCTGGCGGAGAGCGGCCGGCTCAAGTGCCTCGACGTGTCCTTCTGCGACAAGGTGGGCGACGAGGCGCTGTCGCACGCCAGCCTGGGGCTGTCGGGGCTGCGATCGCTGTCGCTGGGCGCGTGCCGGCTCACGGACGAGGGCCTGGAGCGCGTGGCGCGCCTGTCGCAGCTGCAGACGCTCAACATCGGCCAGTGCACGCTCATCACGGACCGCGGCCTAAAGGCGCTGAGCGAGGGGCTGGCCAGCCTCACCGCCATCGACCTGTACGGCTGCACCTGCATCACGCCTCAGGGCCTGGACTTCATCATGAAGCTGCCGCGCCTCAATGTGCTCAATCTCGGTCTCTGGCAAGTGCGGTGACCGTACACACACTAGTCCGTGTCTGAACGTTTGTTTGTGTGAGTGTGACGGCCATGTTGAAGTGAACGAGCGCCAAGGTTGTATACTCAAGAGGAATTAACCAATTTTAAGATATTAAAACTATTGAATTATATTTTTAGGAAATGGGGTGGCTTTCTTTCGGGTTCTGTTGTATTGAAGTTTTGTGTAATATTGGTTACAGATTGTGTTGGATAGCACGGATTGTGTGCATGAAGGTTGCGTTATTATGTTATACCTACTTGTCTGTTACTGTTTCGTCAAGAAAGTTACCCCAATACCTAGTCGCAATGTTGAACCAGGCTTTTTGGACCGTTTTTACTTCATTATTTTCTTTTGCATTTTTCGTAATACCGTTGATTTTTCGTTGTGATGTTGAGAACAAGTTTTGTAATGTCGAAATGGTCTGGTTAATCAATGTTATTGCTCCATTAGTTAGGTAGATATTTAGCCATTCTTCAAATTATAATTGTTTTTAATTCGACCTTAAGTGAACTCTTATGAAATCCATTGTTAAGTTAGGTTTATAATTAAAAATATCGAGGGCTCTCAATGTACGTTCATCTTCATTATATTGATCAAAATTTACACAAATTTCTACATAATAGGTACCTATATTACTTCTAAACAGTCATAAATATTCGATCAATAATAATAAGTGCTCAGTAGGTAATCACCTTTGTTTGGGTTTCAAGGAATTGATATCCTATCTATTCAGCTACATGCCTGTTTGCTGAAATAAATGAAATACCTAAGTTAAGTTTTAAAATACCATAACATGTAATAATTATAGCACATTTAACCTACGAAATAATATTTACTTTTATTTGATTGGACTACTTATATTATTTAGGTTATAATACCTATATATATATACTTATAATCATATCTGTATCAAAAACTAAATTTATGCCATTCTCATCTATGCTAACACTATTATGTTCTATCGTTATTTTTAACTAAGCCATGATAGAATATAATTAGAGAATTTGTTACTTATCCACCATATATTGTACCTATACTGTATTTGCTCAGACTATATTAGACTATCTAATTCTGCATATCAACTTATCAAAACCTTCTGTCAATAAAAATATCACAATTTTGAAAAAGTAACCAAAGAAATACTATTATTTTTGTCAATATTTAGTTTACATTTCCTCCGTTCAACATGTTAAACATAGTGTTAATAACTGTAGATATCATAACTGAAAATATAATCACTGTTTATTTCCAATAGCGAAAGAAAACGGAAACATACCAAAAACATTCCACAATTTAATATTATGTCTTCCATAAATGTGCATTATTGTGTTATCAATGTCATAATGATAAGGCGGTTCAAGCACTGTCAAGGAATAACGATAAATAAACGTGTTCTATACTGCTGTCTTATAAAGAATACTGTTAGCTGATCATCTATATATAATATAATAAAGCTGAAGAGGGTCCCAAGTCTGAACATAAAAGATATTACTTAAATATTTTGGGTATACTTTCAATCGATAATGAAATACATTTCTGCAGTTTTTATAATTTTTGTCTGTTTATTTAAACACTCATTACGCAAAAACGGCTAAATAGATAATCATGATTTTTGGTACGTAGGTAGTATTAGGTCTTAGGAGTGTTATAGGCTATTTTTATACCGAAATAATGCGAGCGAAACCGCGGGCGCCCACTAGTTTATAATAAATATTTAGTAAATTATAAACTAAAACCTAATCTAAAAGATTTGTGATGGAAGGAATGACCCTCATAATGCTGGTTGCGTTTAGACCATAGAGTAATATAATATACCTACCAGGTTTAGACGCTACAAAACTTATCCACTGAAAATTAAATAAACTTATGCAAAATATATTTTGATAAAAATGGTTGTTTATATGAAGATATTCCAGATTCATTTATCCAAGATAGATCTGCTTCGGAAGTTTTCAACCTTACCCAATAATGTTTCTCTCAATATCGATTTAAAATAAAGGTATCAAATATAAGAACATATATTAAACCAGAATTACGAAAGAATTTTAATAGAGCACCTAATAACAATTCAAATAGGTCTTCATTTATGACATAAATTCTTTGCAAATGTAGTAAGTAGTTAAGTTATAACATAACTGGATTTCTTTCTTAATTTATATGAATCTTGATTTAATAAAGTCTATATTCTTTACTTGGACGGCAGTATCGTATTTGTGGTCCCAAATGTACACGATCTCGATTATTATACGTAATTTTTTGGTATTATTGTTTAGATTTTAATTAATTATTGTGATCTGCTTTGCTTAAGGTCGAATAAAAAATGTACGTTGTATACCTACGTCGATACGTTGTTTTGTACAAAACGAATGTAAAATACTTAGATAATGTATTAAAAGTCACCGTATATGTTACAAATTAACTTTGGAATTTCATTTTTCCTCCTTTTCTAGTCATTAAAAAATAAGAATCTTAAAATATCAGGAAGGCTCTCAAAGTTAACATATCACGAAAATTCTAACAGTAACCAATTTGCTACTATATCATAATGGATGCGACATTGTAGATACAAAACGATAGATTTTTTTAAACACTTTATTAGGTAAAATATTAACATGTATGTAAGGATAAACACAAATATATAAAACACTTAAATAGAAGTAAATTTTGATGAGAAGCATGAAAATATTTGAGTAGTTCAGAATCAAAATAATTTTAGGTCACATTGTAGACTTCAATCAAATAATATGAACGGTGAATCAATTCAGTCCTAATCCACGCTTGTTTGGTCTGTCTAGGTACTCTGTGCCGTTTTTGGTACCTAGGTGCAAGTGTATGCAGGATAAAAATGACTATTGCATCAGCATTAGTCCTACATTCTCAAGTCTAGTCCAATAAACTAATCTAGTTTCAATAGTAGCTGCTATTGGCGATAATTATGGTTATAGGTTATGATAATTGTCGTTGGAAAATACCCTCTGTCTGGAAATGTCTCCTTAATTTATTGAATACTTACATAACTATTTAGCACTTAATTTGTATTTTCATGCAAAGCTATTGTCTGTGAATATAAACATATTTGTTTTTAACAGATAACGGGAGGTGTGAATCTAATCTTACTCGATAAGAGTTAAGATTAAATAGGTACCGATGGTTGTATATTACCTTTACGACCTGACAAAATTATGTAATGCAATGAATTAAAAAAGTTAATATGAGTACAACGGAATCTAAATTTATCCGAAGAAATAACAAGTAGGTAGTTAATGTCAAATTGCTTCTTGTACTGCAATGGTAAAGTAAGAGCCTATTTTCTATCCTAACGCCTATCATTTAGTTTTGTTATAACAGTGACATATTATTCTTCTTATCGAATGAGAGTGGCCAACTCTGGTGTCGAGAGTTTATCAATTTAAAAATATATTACCTATTTATTATTGTTTTTTTTTTATTTAAGGTCGGCTTGATTAGGTTGATTATCAGTTTGTCTTTTAAGACAAACTGATAATTCCTTAATGTAATTTGGTTCACCTTCGTCATTGTGATCCTATAAGCCCATGTCCACCCTCTGCTGAGTATAGGCCTCGTCTCAGCGCGCCACACAGTACGGTCTCCAGCCTTGACTTCCCGTTTGCGTTTCCCAGTGGCCGTGTCCCCGGACACCGGGGACAACGGGAAGGAACGAATTCAATCGTGGTATGTACATATCTATGTAGTTCCTAGAAATGTTACAATCTGGTTTGTAGTCTGCCTCTGGGTCGGTTGAAATAAGTTATACTATCACAATACTAGATGGTTTAAATATTGTGTCCACACACAAAAGTTTATATATTCAAATATATATCCAAGCCTAACCTTAGTTAGGCTTGGAATTAATCAAGGAAAATAACGTGTCTCAATAAAAGTTCTAAACAGTACCTATAATACTAATAAATTTCACTTCTTTTGCAACCTAGAGTGAAGATACGTTACATAACCGTAGGTACAATTAATTATTAACCGATCTATCACCACGCTGACTAATTGTTTGTGTCCAGTGTATTGCCTTTTGTTTGCGAAGACAACAACAAAATGATTCGTTCGTACACACATACTTACCTCATACCTTACTAATATTCTGTGTAATTGTGCAGACCCTCGACAGATTTGATTCAAGTTTATTAAAGATAGTAGGAAAACCGTTTATTTCCCTCATACCATATTATTAACTAGCTGTGCCAGCGACTTCGTCCGCGTGGAATAGTTATTTTTGGCATTAATTCTTTGATTTTTGAACCGTTTCGCACGCAACGGAAGCCCTCAAAGGTGAATAATTTTCCCTGTTTTTTCCACATTTTCCATTGTTTCTTCTCTCCTATTAGTTGCAGCGTGATGTTATATAGCCTAAAGCCTTCCTCGATAAATGGTCTATTCAACACAAAAATAATTTTTATATTCGCACAAGTAGTTCCTAAGATTAGCGCGTTCAAACAAACTCTTCAGCTTTAAATTTATAAGTATAGATTTTGTGGCGTATACGTTGGTAAGTTACCAGAGTTACCAAAAAACTTACAACTAAGTATTCTGGTTATCTTGGTAGTCGTTGGTTTCGTTGTGCTCGACAACACATACTCATGAGCACTTTAAATTACTCATAAGGATAACTCCTCTAGGCGATAGCTCAATGCTGAGCATCGTGATGACCCCGACCAAAATTGTGGACCATTAGACGCCATTTGTCACGATCGGTAGCTTCGTGTATGGCAGCACTTGCTTTGGCGCCAATGTGTTCAGCCACCTGATCGGACCATCTTGTAGGGCTTCGACCTCGACCTGGATCTCGTTCCTGCCATTTTTCCAGTCACTATGAGCTTCTCCAAATTGTCCGCTGGTTTCCGTGCGATATAATAAGGATATAAAGATAAAATAAGATATAATAAGGATAACTAACTAGATCTATAGTAGCGGACTGACTACATAATTTAGCATCCGACAAAAAGTACATTTTGTATGCAATAAGTTGTAAGTACTGAGAACGCCAACTATGCCGTCACCGAAAATAAATTATAAATTTTATATAAGCGCACAATTCAAATTAATAACATGGTGTTTTGGGACAATCTTGTTTATATCTTATTAATAGTAGGTAGTAAAAAAAACAATTGCCTTCTTATCTATCGATGCTTACTTGTCATTCAAAAAGTGTCGGAATCATTGATCCCAAAAACTGAAAAGTAACAATTTGATAGAAAAAAAACTAAAGCGAGCCGCCTGCCCCAAAACAATCACGAACAAAACATAACTGTGTACACTTTTTCAGTTCAATAAAATGGTTTTGTACCAATGAATGCCAGTATTACTGCAATATAAAGTCCCAACTTTCTCGAGCCAACTTCGCTTTCGTTTAGTGTGCTGTAAAATATAAGATAACATGGAATTACTTTATTGTCGGCTATTTTGTAAGCCATTTTCATATTTTCTATTGTCTGGGGTTTACTCTTCAATTTTAATATATAATAAATAAAATAAATTGTTTGACAGACTCGACATTTTGTCTGTTTCTCTTGGTGTCTGTTTGTCTGTTTCTCTTGGTGTCTGTTTGTCTGAACAGATCATCATGATTTTTGGTATTGAGATTGTATTATGTATTCTGTGACTTAGGTAGTATGCGGTCTTAGGAGTGTCACAGGCTACTTTTTCCTGAAATAATGCTATCGAAGCCGCGTGCGTCCCCTAGTACATAGTAAAAGGAGAAACTAGAATACTATATATTAAACTATAAGCTAAAGCTTATTTTTTTGGCAGCTTTTAACATCGTAGTTCATAATTTATTATACGATGTATGTATATAGTATATAAATTAGTATTTAACTAGGGCATAATTATGATAAATATGTTTTAATTTGGGGTTTTTACACTAGTTTTCCTGAAGCGACACCTGCACAAGCCACGCTGTTGTTTAAGGTAGATTTTGCTGCTTGGGCCCTACTATAATACTGTCATCGTCATATACATATCTGCCGCAAAATGGCGTCATTCGGTCGTATGTTCGCCTTGTACCTAATAGACTTCAATTGAAGAATTTACTACCTATCTAAGATGGCTATGTAATGTATATGTACATAGAGTCTATTCAATGTGACTAATTTGACTGTTAACAGATAAAATGGATAAAATAATAAAAATAGGTACTTACATATTTAGTCGATTTCCGCCATCATTCCAAAATTTGTGGCTGCATATCACTGGACCTATTTTAATAAAACTTTTACTGTTCCCTAAGTTGAAATACACCTAATCTAATTCTAAAAATAAATAAAATAAAATAAATATTCCGGGACATTGCACACAGCGCCATCTAGCCCCACACTAAGCAAACGCTTGTGTCGTGGGTACTTGATAACGGATATAATACTTATATACTTTTCTTTTTCGTAAATACATACTTATTATACATACAAACGTCCAGACTCAACACAAGTAATTATACATTTTTAAAGTGCATAAATACTTGTGTCACGCGGGAATCGAACCCGCGACCTCTAGATTAGAAGGCAGAGCCACTACCAACTAAGCTAACAGGCCAGTCTAAAAGAATCATTGCGATGTCACCTATAGTTTTTGATAAATCCATGGACAAACAAACATACATTTTGCACTTACAAAACTTGGCACATGTGTTTGAAAACGTTCATTAATCAACTTTTATTAAATTCTGGCTAAGTAGGTACCTATACTTATCACATACCTATGGGAAGAATTGATAACCTTTTTTTGAGAAGTCAGTTATTAATCAAGAACTTTCAACGCAAGAAGTTATATAAGTACTAAGACAAACCATTTCAAGAAATCTCTTGACAATATTTGGAGTACAGCCTTCACGCTAATGCTTTTTGAGTTTTACCGACCTTAGCTTTTACGATACATTCTGCCTTCGTAATATGGAATATAACTGTACTGTACAGGGATACTGATAAACAACTAAATCAATATAATATATTGTCATCATCATCCACAGCCTTCTCTATCCCACTGCTGAGCATATGCCCCTCCTTGAATATGCCAGCCGCGTCGAACTTGTGCAGACCTCATCCATAAAGAACCCGCGACTCATAAAATATCGTCGACCCAATCTATAAATATATGGTTGAAAATTTCTTACAAAAGTTTTCATGGTGGATTCAATATCATAGGAACTTCTAGAGTGTCTAAAATCCTAGAAATATGATTAGGTGGCGCTTCCTCTTCAAATTAAAACTTTTCGAATTGTTGTAACGTTACCCAGATAATATCAAGATATTCTACAGTTTATATCATCGTTACAAATAGATACATATAGTCTAAAAAGGAGTAAAGTTTTTTTTTTTACAAGAAATGGGTTTTCACTTGACCCTAATTCGCCTGATGGAAAGCAATCATTACGGTCTAGGATGGAACGTGCTTACGAAGTAAGAACCGATTTCACCCTAGCTTTGTTTACATTAATATAATAAGTAAGTCTGTATAGTTTACAGACATTTTTAACGTCGGTATACTTTAAACAGTAATGTGAGCCATAAAAATAAAATCCCTGTATAAAACTGTTTTTGTTACAAACCATTTTGTTCCTCATAATGTTTGAAGTTCGAAATATTTTTGTTTTGTACACTTTTAATGATATTGCAGCAATTTGGGCGACACAACAAATAGTTTAGATTCTTTTGTCAACTTTAATGGCAGTTGTAATCATCATTGTTGTGTTGTTTTCGATTTTATGGATATTAGTGCAGTTTACGTATATCAAAGATGCCGCCATAGTCTAAACAGTTCTAACATAATTGTTTTTTTTTTAACACAGAATAGCTTTGACTACAACAACATCCTGTCTGCAGTGCTGTAGTCTAAGATGTAACACGCTTGCCTAGAAGAAATCTATTTGCTCTAGATTCGAAGACTCTTGGGATATATATAATCAGGTATGAATGTAAATATTGTTCTTGGTGGCTTCATCGCTTTGCAGCGGTGCGCCGGCCACAAGAGAGTGGAGCTGTAAAGAACGTTGGATATCATTACATAGGTATACAGGTAAGTGCAATACCGTGAGCTTAAAAATAATAAAAGTCCTAATTCCTAAGTCCATAAATGTAGGTAGGTAGAGGAAACACCACTATGGTGCCACAATGTTGCTTGTTACATATTCTCTTGTTTTGTGTGTTACAATAAAGACTTGGGTATCTTATATATACCTATATACATACCTATATCTGACAGGTGACGAGTTAATTGGCTGCTAAAATGCTTTTAATGTAAGACGGACTAATGAGAAATAGTCTAACGCAAACCCGCTCTTTTTCAATCAATCAAATATTCTTCATTGTACACCAAAAAAAGAACATAATTAACATAAAGGTGGAAGGTAACCAGGGACATTGGGCGATATTATCACTAAAGTGATCTCTTCCAGATAACCTAGTACTCTTTTTATCTCTCTTATTCAATTTCTATATCTTAGCTGGTGCGCGCGACTTCGTCCGCATGGAATAGTTATTACCATATAAACGGTTCAAGTGAGTAAACCTTAAAAGATAGATATATACTGTTGCGTACGTTTTGTTAGGTCATTTCAAGAGGAATAATTCTTTCATACACATTTTTTTGATATCTTGAACCGTTTTCGCAGCGCACGCAGCGCAAGCTCTCAAAGATGAATAATTTTCCTCATTTTTTCCACATTTTCTATTGTTTCTTCGCTCCTATTAGTTGCAGCGTGATGTTATATAGCCTAAAGCCTTCCTCGATAAATGGTCTATTCAACACAAAAAGAATTTTTCATTTCGCACCAGTAGTTCCTGAGATTAGCGCGTTCAAACAAACAAAGAAACAAACTCTTCAGCTTTAGATTCTTAAAAAAAGCTCTGCTACAATATGTAATAACATGCTTGTTTCATTGTAAGGCGTCATAATGAGACATTATATAGGACCTTGACACGAGATGTGGCCTAGAAACTAAACGACCAATGTCTTTAGAAGCGACTTTATACTTCGACCTACTTGTCCTGAGGCCATTATTGTTAAACAAGCCTTACGTAATCCATTAATAGTATAATATAACATAATATAATAGTGTAACATTGGGAGAGTGTCGTTTTAAAGCTAACGTTAGCATAGCATGCTAGGTACATTCTTGTACTTACAAATAATAATAATGGAAGCGACTGTGTCTATTTTTATATCAGAATTCTTTAAAAAGGTAATTAATACAACCTGTATGCTTGTGATTGTGACATTGAAAGAATTGAATACAATTTGAGTATGTATGACAATCTATTTAGGCATCCAAAACGGTTTACGCCAAATTGATTATTTCGTAGTATGTTGCCTATGAATTTCTTAAACATATAATCTATACTAATATTATAAAGCTGAAGAGTTTGTTCGTTTGTTTGAACGCGCTAATTTCAGGAACTACTGAAACGATTTTAAAAAATATTATTGTGTTGAATAGACCGTTTATTGAGGAAGGCTTTAGGCTATATAACATCACGCTGTAACTACTAGGAGCGAAGAAACAATGGAATATGTGGAAAAAACGGGGAAAAATATTCATCTTTGAAGGCTTCCGTTGCGAGCGCTGCGAAAACGGTTAAAGATATAAAAAAAAAATATATGAAAGAATTATTCCTCTTGAAATGATATAACAAAATGTCCGCTACAGTATATCTTTTAAGATTAACTCACTAGAACCGTTTTTATGATAATAACTATTCCACGCGGACGAAGTCGCTGGCACAGCTAGTAAATTAATATTTTGATTGTTTTTTTTTTAATCCGATTAGGTACATTTTATTGTACCATCACAACACTTGAAGCGACATCCCGATAAGCGACTCTGTGTCCGTGGGGCATATTTGTATTGGTGTGGACCAAGCTAACAGGTATGTACAATGTACTTTTAAGATTATACATAAACTGTACAAAATATGCATTTAAATAAACTCGCATAACTATATATCAAATATGAGAAGGCAGAGCTTTAGGAATTCAGGTAGCTGAGCAGACCTAACGGTCCCTAAGCCCATATTCAACGAAGGGCCTTCGGGGCGAAAGCACCTTTGTCAAAGCCGCCTTTTTTGCGCCCAAGGACCGAAATAGCGCCTTTTTGTAAGCTCGGGGCTCGGATTAAAGTTTCTACGTTTCTTGGTATGGTGTGGGTAGAAACACACTGGTAAGTCTAGTTTACTGTTTGTCATCATCATCATCATCGGATGCCATCTTCATCTTGAAGTTCGGAGGTCATTTATTTACCTAATCTCATCGTGAGAACTAATTGTTGTCTAACTTTATTATAGCGACGAAAGTTTATTAGTTATATATACCTGTTCCTGGACTTCTTCACCCTCCGCTTTGGACAAATTTAATAAGGTTTAATCCAAAGAAAGATTAAAACCTTGAATTTGAATAAAGGCTTCTTTTTATTTCGGATTAACGCGGTGCACATTATACTAAAGGAACTTCGTACTACTAATTTGATCCAGTCAATCAGATTTGTTTATATTATATTACTTTCAATACAATTAAACTAATTTAGAAACTGAATATGTCTAAACATGCCTATAACCATGTTGTACTCTGTATTCTGTGATATTACTACACACGATTTTGAGCTCCTTTCAAGGCATAGCAGTTTTATCTCGAGCATGTAGTGCGGTTTCACAAACCGTAATATTTAAGACAAAATCAAAGGTTTTGCGATGCAGTTTCCAAAATGGCGAAATTATCGGTTTGGATGTGTTTGATTGCCAGCTTCTCGCAGAATCTCTTTGTCTGTCTGTCAGTTTTGATTTATTTTGTTATACGTAATTATTACTTGTGGATGTAGTTTGAAAGAAACTTTATTATTTTTTATGTAACACCTACTTAAGAGTTATTCTACAAAATCATGTAAAGTGAGAGATGATCCCTTAATTTAGAAGTATGGCTCAGAAGCAATAATAATCATGGGATGTAAATTAATAAGTATTAATTTTTGTTAAAATAAAAGGCAATTTTAACTAAATTAATTAACAAACTTCAAACAACACTAATGATGGTTCCTCTTAAATTAATTATATTAGTCTCATTGCTGATTCTTTCTTTTCTTATTAATTAAAAGGTCACAAACAAACACGTGGACATCGATATTTCTCTTTTATGTACTGTTTCTATATTTTTTCTTTGAAGTCATTTTGGTATGTACTCGCAGGTACAAATTAATTAATAAGTAAAGTTCATAGCTATAAACACGGTAAAAATTACAAGAAGGAGCTCATTAGAAATTTTTACTTCGTCGAAAACGGACGATTTTAAGAAAATAAAGTCGATTAATTATACGCTATGAAAGATATTAATCAATTCGAAGAACCTTTGAAACTAACAAAACTATGTCTCTTACTATCAGGCATTAACGTGTACGAGACACAGTTTAATCCAATCCTAGAGACAATAATAAACAAAGTCCTGTTTTATTTCAACTTCATAATACTATATTCAGTTATATTCGCCGAAATATCCTGGCTCATAGACGGCATACAAATCGGAAGGGATTTCGTGGAAATGTCCCTAACTGCACCTTGTATCACAATAAGCATTCTGAGCACGTTGAAAACTCTACCGCTGTTCTTCAAAAGGCATATTGTTTGTGATATAATCGACAATCTAAAGAATATCCATCCGAAATCCGATTATTTTAAAGGCCATAAAGATATGGACCCTGCCCGCTTTGGACCGATTAAAAATGAAAAGAAAACAAAAGTGGATCCGAACGGTAAAAGTTTAGAAGAAAGAGATAAGCAATCGACAGACGAATCGTTAGCTAAGGAATCTGTGAAGCTACTGAAACTCGTGGAATTCCTTCTAACTTCTATAAGTGTCGCAGTATTAGTAACTTTTTTACTAGCCCCCTTAGTTTTAATATATTGGGAGTATTTTGAAACGGGTACAATGAACATAAGGTATCCGTTTTCGGTGAAGTACTGGTTCGATGCTTATGCGGTGAATTTTTGGCCGCTGGTGTACTTTCAACAAGTCTGGGCAAGTTAGTACTCAGTTCACTGATATTAAAGTTTTTTAAATTTTATTTAATCAATTTCAAATAAGAATTTACGAGTTATTTTGTTAAATTTACTAAGAATTTAGATTTCGTAAGTAGGTACGAGAATATGTTTTTACAGCCGTTTCGCCAAAGTTCCTACGACTAAACTGATTAATACCATCGGCAACCGATCACTTAAGGAGATAGTATAGGACATACATTTTTTAATATATACTAACAGTCCCATTCCTGTGCAAAGATGTACCCTAACTTCGACCTTCGACTTTGGACGCATGGGGGGCCATGCGTCCCGGTTGAAAGCCGAAAATAAATTTTGCTAATTTTCTTCTCTAAAAAATCGAACGAAGTATTTACTAGTAAAGGATATTACATTTCCAGCAATAATAGTAAGCATAAACATATACGGCACGGAGACGCTGTTCTATACGTTATGTACTTACATGGAGATGCAGTTCAGGATGCTGTGCCACCAGCTCGAGGGTATAGGAACCACTCCTGGGACGCAGCAGCAGCTGGTGAAGGCAGTGAAGAAACATCAGCTACTTATAGGGTGAGAAGTGGTCATTTGGAAAAAATATATTGATTTTATTGTTTTGACATGTAGGTATATTTAACCATATCTGCAGGTTGTTTCACAAATTCGAAACGTTTCCGCTCGGAAACGAAACGCCAATCGTAGAACTCCTTATAACATCTATGATTGGTGGATGACCGTTATTGGTAAAAATAAGTCAGTATTGACGTCTTTGATTGGCGTTTCGTTTCCGAGCGGTAACGTTCCGAATTTGTGAAACAGTCTGCTGAACAACTACTAAACCGATATTAGTGAAACTGGCACTGGTTCATCTATTAAAACACAACTAATGAACAACAAAAACAACATATCAATATCACTCATAGTTTTGTAAAATATGAGGAAAATTTACATACATAAGTTTAACATAACACATAGGTACTAAATTTGGCACAGGTTTTTAGAAGCTTTAATAGATCATTAATCATCGTACTCAACTTTCATCCATTTTGACAATTAGTACAATTACAAACCCCTAGTAAGGACAAGCTGTTTAATATATATAACCATGTGTATCTCTTTTCCCAGCTTAGTTGAGAAGACTGAGGAGATATTCTCTCAGCCTGTGCTGTTCCATTTTGTCAGCAGTTCCTTCCTGATATGCTTAAGCGCTTTCAACATTACGGTAAGAAAGCAAAATAAGTGTATTTTCACAGCGGACGCTTATCGCGGTGAAATGTAATAAATACCATCATTTTTTAACCAAAAACACTTATAAACCTTAAGGTAACTTAACTCTATATTAAACCTATTCATAGACAGTTTCCATGTTCTTGTGAGCCCTGCCACCTGCACTGGGTAGTGGGTACGAAACCTGTATCGAAGTGCATGCCACTTGTATTAGTCCAAAGTGATATCAGTTGATCAGGAAATCTTGAACCAATGTTTAGAAGTGTACCTGAGCTAAGTCTTTTAATGTGTAACCTATCTCTATATCGATTTTTCATCATCACTTCATTCAAACGAAGAAAAAGGAAATGAACTTAGTTAATAAATGTAAAATGTGACTTACCATGAATAACGATTGTTGTAAATTGGGCTATAAAGAATCTGAATCTGAAATTCTTTTCAAATCGATTGCGTTGTAAATGCATGAAGCAGGAACCAACACACTCACAAATAATTATAAGACACTCTGCTTGCAGGTGGCCCATGAGATGGGTTCAGTGTTTGCATTTGTGACCTTCCTCCTGCTGAGCCTGTCCCAGGTCTCTCTGCTGTGCTTCTTCGGAGACAAACTCATGAGATCGGTAAATATCTTCTCCTCTTCTCTTACATCCAACTCTCTTATATCTATCTCAACATAATCTTTATTGCATTGTATCTCATAATGAATTTTTCTTTATATAAGTACAATACTTTTAAACTTAAATTATTAAGTTTACTATTGTAAACAATACATGTACATGACGTATTCTGACTTGTAACTATGGAGTTATAAATAAATAATTTGTATTTGTATTTGTATCTCTTTTACATGAAAATATTATTGGATTATGTCTGTATTGCTTAGTCAGTTTGATCAATGAGATATGTATTTCATAAATTTCCCTTTAGATTATTATATTATTAAACCTTTGTTATCTCTTCAAGTTATATTCCACAAGACTGACGGGCATATTATGACTCTCCCGCTGAATTAATTCATTGAGGAGGTTTTCTTGAGAAAGTACACTGTGGTGGACACCTAGCTAGATCCTTTCCTCAGAGGACACTGTTTTACAAATAACTAGTACTGTAATAACATAGTTTAGATTTGTTTCAGAGCACAGAAGTAAGCGGTGCAGTCTACAGAACCCCGTGGTACAACTTTGACGTCAGTGCTAAGAAGGCTGTTCTTATTATAATTATCAGGTAAAACAGGTTCATTTTCTTTAAAATAAATTAGTCATTTTGCTACATGAAAATAATTTGTGTTTATTTTATACACATTGGTTATATTGTTACTTAAATCTTTACTAACTAAAAAAAACCACCATAAAGCTACTTTACATCCCCAATTCTTGATGTTACATCTATATCCTTGTTCCTCAGATCCCAGAAGCCTTGCAAGCTGACTGCCAGCAACTTCGCTGACTTGAATCTGCGAGCTTTTACCACGGTTAGTAGGTACTATTACGGTTAGTAGGTACTTTTTAGATTCATATTTTTATGGCATTGTTATGAACGACAACATTTAGATAAGAGTTAACTGAACTAAAAAATAAAATACCTTTAGGATACAGTATTTGTTCCTCACACTAGGTTTCCCTGTGTCGTGAGGAACATAGATAGTGCGCGCTTGACCACAGAACAGAGAGAGTTTCAAGCAAAAAGACAGACATACCAGATAATGGTTAAAAATCTTCTTTAACATGATTTTTGTTTTAATTGTTGCAGATACTCAGCAGATCGTGGTCATATTTCGCATTGTTGAAGACAGTTTACAACTAGCTAAAAAGCTCACAAAACACTATGTTATGCTTCTGTAAACTATAAGCACTGAACTTAATAATAATTCTTGCAATAATCCCGCTTTTACTAGACGGGACCAAATAAAAAACCCGTAATAGTAAGCATTAATTATTTTTCATCCATTATTTAATTATTATTTTTTATCTAGCAACACGAACCGCATTGAAGTTAGTGCCATGTTTAAGAGTCAAATTTTTTAGAAGTATAACAGAAACAAAAAATAATTCGCTAAGTAATGGTGATTATTCCTTACATTTTCTAGCGAGCACCTCTCAGCATTTTCTTCATTTCTAAGTATAGTGTCCAGTTATAAATAGAGCTACAGTTATTCTGAACTCTACCCGTGGGCTACAGGTGCAAAATGTCTGATTGAACCTAAATAGAAACACTTAAAAGCGCTTAGGAATATGTAGGAAATATTGTATATCCCTTCAGGGTTACTG
This sequence comes from Macaria notata, assembly GCA_927399415.1. NCBI lineage: Eukaryota > Metazoa > Arthropoda > Insecta > Lepidoptera > Geometridae > Macaria > Macaria notata. The sequence continues at coordinate 2,342,120 of OV656742.1, forward strand.
ATATAATTAAATAAGTGTTAGGACACATCTTGTTTTATGTACACACCTTTTTCTAAAACCTGGTTCTTAAACGGAAGTATGATAAAAATAATGGTGTAGGATGTGATGTATATATAGTTAGTATATTTAATAACATAATAATATGTAGTTTATATATCTCTGAACTAATAGTAAGCAATCAATATCCATTCCAAGCAACAGTATTTGTTGTAGTTTGATGTAGTGTGTTTAGTTTTTCTTCTCTTTGTTTTATGTATTATTATTGTAAATAAATATTAAATATATCACAAAGTCCAACCTAGCAACAGTGGCTAGTTGTCTTGGAGGCAACATCTGAGCAAAAGAAGGCTTTAGTTGTAAGAGGAATATCGGGAAATAGCAGTGATTTCACGAAGAAGGTACACCACTTGATTTCTTTTGTCTAATCGCATTCATTTTGATTCTACTCGTTTTGTACTATCATTATCATCGGGTGCTATCTTTATATTGAATTTGGAGCTCAGTTGCTAAAATTTTCTGCGATCCCATGTTGCATCTTTTAAGAGCGGACAGCCCAGTTTCGTTTTCTTACGCAACAACCTATAAAGTCCTTTCCCAGACAGCCTTTGCTATCATAAATCAAAAGCAAAGATCAAAATCAAGCCCAATTCTTGCATTGTGATATCAAAACGTTGCGTTTCCACAAACTCACCATCGAAGTAACCGACCACTGCCGAGACTATTCATGGATTCCAGAAAAAAAACCCGCTTCCAACCAGAGACATGCATGAGACCGTTTCAAGTAGACAATACATGACTATCGGTAAAAAAGCCAGGTAGATATCTCTACTGTCGACAAATATACCTCAAACACTGCCAAACAACTTTATTATTAAAACCATAAGACACATTTTCCCGTGTTTTGCAGGATAATAGAAAGTGGTAAGGCAACATTTCTTAAACAACCTGGTTAACAATCGAATTTCAATCTTGGATGCAGGAATTAGAGTGCAATATTATTTTTACCTGATGAATCACAGATGTTTCGTCCGACAAGAACTGGCTGCAGTTGTTTTAGTTCTTGTTGCTTTGAAATAAGTTTCAGTTTAGCTTGATCAGTTGTGTCGAGGAAGTTGGTTGGGCCCGGTCGTGGTTTACAACTATACCGATACAAAAGTAATAGCCTTTATGTTAGAAGATCTTAAAGGTGATTTTAACTTAATTTTGTTGTAGAATAAGTTAGCAACATGACACGACAGTGGGTACCCGTGTGTGACGGCGTGCAACGATACCGGATTCCAAGATGCAGAGGATGTTACGGTACAACGGATATATCGGCGGATAAATCTTGCAAAAGTGTGGCAAATGTGTAGTATCCGCCATTATGATATGGATTTTACTAAGTTTCGTTTAGTTATTTAAAATAAGGCATAACGTATTTTTCACTGGTTATAAGAAATAGAATGAGCATTCTTCATATACCTATTTAATTTTCATTCCGCCCGTTTCTTACAAGTCACCGGAAAAAGTGACATTGTGGTTATATGTAGAGTATGTCCGTACAGGGATGGATCTGGCGGTCAAATAAGGCTGCTTGAATCACTCCTTGGTTGGAGACGATTAGTAAATGCCCGATACAATATCTACTGGTGTTGTGTCGAGATAGTTTCCGTTACTATCATTAAACAAAAAATCACGATCATTGGTCCGTTTCGTCGTAAAAGAGAAACAGACCAACAAACCCACATTAACATTAATATCATGGTATGGTCTGTATTCTGTAGTATGGTTATGATGCTGGTTGAGACTAGGATGGTAACTAGAAATTATGCATAGAAATATGTATCTCCCGCCCATGTTACCGTGTGTGCTCGCCCTCCCCGTTTGACATGAGGCAGGGACGCCGCCGGCGGGCCTGTCCGTATTTTTTACTTTTCTTTTTTATTTTTTACCATTTTTTTTCTATTTTGCTGTACAATTTTTTCCTCGTGAAATCTGTATCGCACGATATACGAACTCTTTTATTTGACATTTTTCGTCTTGTTTCTGTAGTTTGTAGATATTCGATAAAGCGATAACTTAACAGCAGTTTTGTAGACAGCAACTTTGTTTCACAGAAATGCGTTATTACTTTAGTTTATATTCCTAGTCTTACTTTTGTTTTACTCATCATAGAGAATTATAGATTCTACACTTCTCTATGATGGATACATAGACATTGGATAAAAAAGGATAATGGACATACAAACTTCGCGTTGGCTCACGTGCAACTTCAAAGCAGCTTATGTCATAGCACAGTCATAGACCGAAACCGCTAAACAATATACAACTTGTATATACCTATGCACAAAATCCAATAAAATACGCTCTATAAGTACTTACCTATACACATATATCTACCTTTTTTTAAATCTAGGTGGTCATTATTATATATGTACTTATATTAATATACAGAAACCACGTATTATTATTACAAGATCAGTGCTAAAAGGCAAGACTAATAACACTAATAAGCAGGCAATTTTCACTGATGGTTTACTAGGCAAGATTTTTTCTTAAGTAATATAATTTTATTTATTTTACAGATAACTAATATAAAAGAGTAACAAGCGTTTTTATATTAGTTCAGAGGTCTATACGTTACATTAATAAGTACCTAAGCCCCATTGTATGATTAATATAACAAAAACAATTATATGCTAATTCATTATTGACGCACGTGGGGCCCTTTGAACCCGATTAATTATATAAAACGGTAGGTATATGAATACACAAGTGTCGCATATAAATAGAATTAACCTTTGAAAAAAATATTTGCTAATAAGTATAACAAAATAAATAAAAGTAGGTACTTACGTACTTGTTTGGTTTATACCTAATTATTTTATTTTAGTTATAAATACATGCTTTTTTCTCAACTCTTGGGGTTGGGTAAAATAGTAGAATCTCAAATTGAACAAAAAGTATTTTTGAGATGTAGTCAAGGGCTAAAATAAATGCCAGCATGGGTGATACTAAAATTAACTAAAATTTTAATAAATGTGTTTAGTATCTATCATTTTATAGTAAATAACACACAATCTTTTTCGAATATTTTACCAATCCAATAACAAACAACAAACCAAGAACATCACGTCATTTATATACGTATTCTGTGACGTGAATTTCTACAAACACACAAATAGAGAAAAAGACACGTCTTATATTCGTAATTCTAAGAAATGTGAATGTAACCTCGAGAATGCAACGAAGTAAGTTAGTAAATAAAATAAGTTATGCACCCTGGGGATATAATTCACAGAAACCAGTAAATTTAACAAAAACGCGACGAATTTCCGACCTCTGCGACACGATTTTAGAGAAAAAATCCGAGAACTCACTCCATGGGCAAGATTGATGGCTAGCACTTTATAAAAGTATTTTTTTAACAGCAGCTAATGTAAGAAAATAATTTAGAATAGGTGACACTGAACGCATAGCCTTGTATATGTAAGTATGCATTTTATGTCATGGAATATTCACATTAAGAAATACATTATTAAGAATACATTTTAATTATGTACTTGATTTTAAAGTAAATACGTAAGTTTGCAAGAGTGACGTGTGATTTCAATAGTTTGCTAAATCTCTGGATATCATTATTCATGACTTTTATCCACTATAATATGAATTACTTGATTTAGAAGAAAATACGTGAGTTTGTATGCAAGAGCAAGGTGTGGTTTCAAGAGTTTGCTAATTCTCTAGATATCATTATTCACGACTTCTATACTTACTCCATGCTTTGAATATTTAGGTACTTGTCTAGAAAGATAGTTCGAACGTCTAAACGCCAAAACAGTAAATAATCAAAGACATGAAAAACAAACGGGATCTAACCAACTCAAAAAAATCTTAAAGTTGAATCTAAAGACAGGACCCATAAGCCATAAAAGAATAGAAAATAATCTCCCAAATAAGTCCTTCTACATAAATCATAGTTCTCATAAAACTTTAATCGTTCCCAAATTCATGCACGGAGCATCACTATTCCACCGCCATAGAGTTCGCATTTACATATTATTTTATGAAGTTTTTTTTAATAACAAAAAAGTTCCCTACGAAACAGGTCCTTTTAATTTATAGCTTGTCAAACTTTATGTATGTGTGTGTGTGCTAGTTCACTTGTTCGCCGCTAGGGGCGTGAGTGCGATGCGCAAGGGGTGAGACTGCTAGTTTCGTAGGGTTGCCACTGCGACATACGTGAAATAATAAAATACATACTTACTAACATAATGGTTGTGGATGTAAGTAGAAAGGAGGATAAAATAATATTTTCATTACTTTAGTTGATTGGGCAGAATGATCGGATTTTTATACTTACAGTGTTGTGTATAGTGCTACCAACCTCCTTAGACCTTATTATACCTATTATGTAGCTGTAAATTACCATTATTACTATACAAGACAATCAAAATTACTTTGGAACCCATAACGCAAAATAAAATAACCAACCAAAATAACTTTGAAATACTGTCAATAACTCAGCCTAAGTAAAAAAAAACTACATTTAAAATCTGTAATAGGGAAATAAAAATACTTTGACTTAAGGTCAGAGCATTAACACGGCGAAGAATCCGTGATTTCGCTCGAGGTCAAGAAAAAACATTACAAAACAACTTTTTGCGATCAGAGTTACATTACCTACATTTTTTGTTACAAACATTTATTAAGGTTGCGGTTACCTTCGTAACCTTGACGCTGAAAAGTGACGAAACTATGACGTCATCGCCACTTGATGTAACTGACTGGCTATATTGACCGAGGTAAGGAGAGTTTCATTTATTGTTAGACAAAACTTACATCTATCGGAATCTAGGTATATCTACTGGAAGCGGAGGTGTTCCTGTAATTTGTTATCTAGAGTTTATACATATAATTTAGAGTTAATAAGCGCCTTTTAAGTAACTTAATTGCTACACCTTAGACTGTAGTAATGTCGGACTAGTACTAATGAAAAATCTAAAACAGATTAGCACAATAAAATAAGTACTTACTTGGAAACTAAGTACAAATAAGGTATTAGAACGACGAATTAATAACTTTAGAAACTCTTTTTTTCATATAAAATACTTTGAAAATTACCTAATAATACTGACGACGAAATCATTATTTTTTTATAACTTATATATATATAAAAAAAATAAGTAGGAGCTAAACTATAAAGTGACACCCCTACGCTGTCTGGGGTCGCACCAGCGAGCACAGCAGGGGTTGTTCCATATGTCACCGACACACACATACTTACACACACATGTGTGTATAAACTCAACACACATGCAACACTATTTTGATGCAAATTCGAAAGAGACAGATGGATAAGTTTTGCAAAGAGAAGTCTGTTTTTGTACCCGACAAGGATTGGTAAGATAGGTTATCAAAACTCATCACGAGTTGTCTTGCACTAAGCAATGCAGTAAATGTCATTAGTAATTTACTAATTTTACACTTCGAGGAGACATTTCCTATCTTTATTTTGGCAGTAATATCTCGTATGTCTTTGTCAAAATTAAAGTTTTAAACAGTGTTTTATTTATGTACTATTTTCCTCGTAAACCTGGCAATTTACCTGCAATAAAATGCAATGCCCGACTTAAGTCTCTGCAACACAATTCACCCCCCCCCCCCCACACACACACAATACACACGTCTGTACACACATACACTCTATGTGTGTGTGCATACCCATGTCCAGCTAAGACCCGACATGACATGTGCACAGGAATTTCAGTTTTGCACTCCGTAAAGCAGCAACGGATGCTTTTCTTCGATGACTTTGTTAATAAGTTTATTTAATTATTGAATAGTTTTACATATATAGATTGTTAGAGTTTTTCTTCATGACTTGATTTAAAGGGTTTTTTAACTACATAGGTACTCGTATATCATGTTTTTCATAGAAAATGGTACAGAATACGGAAGTCGTCAAGCGCCAGTGCAACTTGGACTTGGCCGGTTATTTTATCACTTCATTTCACACATTTTTTAATATGTATTGTGTGTACCTATTTAATTTGTTCCAACTCTATGCAAACAGCTAAACCGAATTGAAAAAGTATGTGTTGTGTATTGTTAACTCGCTACTCGCATACTTTTTAATTTGGATAATGTCAAATAACTGCACTTTAAATTTGTATTTTTTTTTAACGTAACAAGTGAAAATAATAATAAATAAAAACAGTACCACCAGTATGACTTAACTAAAAGCCTACTTTATGCAAGTTTATATTTGTACTCGTTTTGTACTACTTAGCTGTAACCCAGTTAGAAAGAATGCATTAAGTTTACCTAAATGTAAATTGGCATCATTTCTCGAGGGATCGCCACACTGCCTTGACCTACTTACTCTTGTAACTGTTACTATGGTTATTTATTTATATATTATAGCAAGTGTTTAGAAGGCAGTAACCATGGTAAGTTAGCAAGTTTGTATACGCTGGTGCCGAGTTTTTAAGTAAAGATTCTCTAATATGTTTTCGCGACTGTAGTACGAGATTGTACAGTGGTCAGGGTGCCTGCCTAGATGTAAAAACACTCGGACTTTTTACCACGGTCACCAATCCAAGGACTTTCCTCGTAGTCGTTGCAAAACTTTGGAAACCGTGAAAGGAGTCATAAGAAATCTTGATGCTTGCTCATTCCAGATAAAAAATCCAAAACCCAGTTTATATCACGGCCAGAGAGAATTGAATAATACGTTAAATCTATACTAATATTATAAAGCTGAAGAGTTTGTTTGTTTGGTTGTATGTTTGTTTGCGCTAATCTCAGGAACTACTGGAGCAAATTGAAAAAATGTTTTTGTGTTAAATAGACCATTTATCGAGGAAGGCTTTAGGCTATATAACATCTCGCTGTAACTAATAGGAGCGAAGAAACAATGGAAAATTTAGAAAAAAACGGGGAAAATTATTTATCTTTGAGGGCTGCTGTTGCGTGAGCTGCGAAAACGGTTCAAGTCGTGGCTAACAGCTATACAACAATTACACGCTGACAAAGTCGCGCGCACAGCTAGTAATCTATAACATTGGTAACCTAAAATTGTAGTTTTTGTTACCTATGTAAAATTTGTATAAAAACTGCTGAATGTTGATATTTAACCATAGGCAACGAACATAATTATAATAATAGTACCATAGGGTGTTGCATTAAATTATTAAAATTTTGTGAGTGTCCTTTTTGATTATGTCTTAGCAGTTACAAGTAGTATGTTTTGTTTTTCCCCTTGTGTTTATATATAATAATATAATTTGAAATAAAGGAATTTCAGATTCAGATATTTATTTATAACAAACAGCAGTTACATTTGGAAGTTTATTTTATTATTATTGTGGATTTCATGCAAGTTAAACGTTATGAAAATCTACAAAATATACTCCGATTACCACGATATTCCACTTTGGCAAAATTAGAGGACAAACAAACACAAAGAAGAGTTTATTTCTTTGAAAGAAGAGAAGACAACTAAATATCATTAATCTAAGCATTCTATAGATTAACAAAATTGGTCTGATAGGTTTTTATTCTTCATTGAAGAGTGAACCTATTCCAAAGCTACAGTTCTTTCAGCACTGAAAGCTACAAATCTTCCTGAAACAGTGAAACACCTGTTGATCCAAAAAGACTTGGGTTGCATCCCATTAATCACGTGACAGGTTACAGAAAGAAACGAATACGATGCGGGGATACGGGATATACGGAGCCTGTGGTACAAACAACAGGTCTGCTGGGTGTGAAAGATTGAGTAAGTAACATTTTTTTATCTAGACTATCTGTTTTTCCTTAATGCTCATTTCTCTCCAGCCAAAGGTTGCCTGGAAGAGAGCACTTTCAGCGATAAGGCCCCCGCTTGTGGCACTTGTTTAGATATAATGTGTTCTATGTGCTGTTTTTTTAATTTGTGTCAACAATAAAAAGTTTATTTGTCTTTTTATCTATCTACTGTTATCCAGCGAGATAATGTCACCAGTTTACTATACCTTACTTGATTGTTGCGCGAGGTACACCCACCAGTTTATAAGGATTAGAGTAGAAGAATAACCATGTCAGAAGCTCTTAGGATGGTTTGAAAACTCTGAAACTAGAGATAGCCACTCTCGAACGAACTTTTTTATAAATGAATAGGAATATAACCAATGTAGATTTAGTTTCTTATTTGCATTTATGTAAGCAGCTGTAGTTTCATTTATTTGTATTGTACCTACATGCAGGGCAGCATCGTTACTAAGTTTGCACCACACCGTCAACCAAAGTGTCGCTTGTACTGGTTTGGTCATTGGCTTCTGAAAACCTATACCTAGTTCAAATGTATCCTTGATAGTAACTATTCGGTTCTACAGGAATGTACGAAGCAGCGAACTGAAACTTAAAGCTCTAATTATTAGAACCCGATTCTCTGGGAACTAAATCAAACTAACATAAAACACGTAGGTAGTACCTACATATATCAGTGCGATAACTCTAGTGTTAGTCAGTTGTCCTAAGCAACTTTGTCCAATAGTACCTACTTTTGTACATTCAAGGAGTAAAAGAAGTATAAAATAGTAATCTTTTAAATAGAATGTTTTAATGTAGTATTTTGCCTGTTGTCCAATGTTACTTTTCTACTTTTATACATCCATGAAGTAAAAGAAGTACAAAATAACCCTCGAATGTTGACAAGAGCGGCGTTTACTCAGAATAAGAGACATCTTCAATTCAAACTGAGTCGTTCATCTTTAAAACTTGCCCGGTGCCGGGAATCAACAGGTGGATGGGACGTGTAACGACGGACGCAGAGGTTTAAATATTTTAGGAAATGTTTTTTTTTTATGAAATTATGTGTTATGGCAATGATAAAAGAAAACATAATAAGGTTTCTTGTTTGTTATAAGAGCGATATTATAGAATCATGAACTTTATTTACTGAGGTACTACATTACTTTCATCATCATCATCATCACACATCACAGCTGATTTTTTCCCACTGCTGGGTATAGGTTATTATTATATTATTATTCTAGATTTCTTTAGGTATATTTTTATAATAGGTATTCTAAACATTTTTACACTGAAATTGTTTATATTCTATCTAGAAATTATTAGCAAATTAACATGTGTTTTTATTTCAACTCTGCCGCCAAAATCATTGTCTCATGTTTGGTCCAAAAAGATACTTACCATCGAATTAGTATAAAAATAATATTGTATGTATCACTAACTTTATTGTACTTAGATATTTTAATTTTCATAACTGCAAAGCCCATGTTTTAAGTCCCCAGAGCTCCTCACAATAGTCCCGTTTGTCCCGCCGCAGTCCCGATTCCCAATTCGGGACAACTGACGGGACGTCTGCTCCCAACTCTACTGTCCCGCGTCGTGTCACCTCTACAAGGTTTATGATACCCTGGTACATCTGTTTTACAGGATTCGTATTAACTACTCCTAACGTATGTCTTTTAAAAGTAGATTTTATTTATTTTTAACCGACTTCAAAAAAGGAGGTTATCAAGTCTTCTGAAAGTTTTTTTTTCTAGTAAGTGCTAAGCCCTACTAATATTTCATTTATTTTATAGGTTAGGTTAAGATTTGACTCCTTTAGTCTAGTGGTACGTCTACAAAAGTTGTTCATATTGACTGGTCTATTAGCTTCTCTTAGTTGGTAGTGGCTCTGCCTTCTAATCTAGGGTTGCAGGTTCGATTCCCGCATGACACAAGTATTATGCATTTAAAAAAATATGATTATTTGTGTTGAGTCTGGTCGTTTGTATCTTCTTATATATATATATAAAAATGAATTGCTGTTCGTTAGTCTCACTAAAACTCGAGAACGGCTGAACGGATTATCTTATCTTAGTCTTGAAATGTTCGTGGAGGTCTAGGGAAGGTATAAAAGTGTAAAAAAAGCCTTTTAATTATCGATTGAGGCATGATGTACGTATGTATGTATTTACAACAAAAAAAGTATATAAGTATTATATCCGTTATCAAGTACCCACGACACAAGCGTTTGCTTAGTGTGGGGCTGGATGGCGCTGTGTGCAATGCCCCTAAGTATTTATTTATTTATATGTATAATAAGTATGTATTTACAATAGAAAAGCATAAATGTAAGTTATATATCCGTTATCTAGTACCCACGACACAAGCGTTTGCTTAGTGTGGGGCTAGATGGCGCTGTGTGCAATGTTCGGAATACATATTTATTTATTGATGAAACAGAAGCACTCCTAGTAACTCCTAAGTAATAGAGAATGTCAATGTGAACCAAAAACTTTGTTCGATACATACTCGTATAAGTAATTGCAACTGTACTAACACTATGTTCAACAATTTTAAAAACTGTACAATATTTTGTTCACATTTATATTGCTATAAAACGTAGACGAAGTCGCCAACATACACTAAGTTACCGTATAAACAGGAAAACTGTATGACACTGTGACACAGACCCTGTGGTACAAACTTATACATATAAATAATCATGACTCAGGGATATTTCAAGGAAAATACGTCTTAATTTCACTAATACCTTTGGTGTAAGAAACTGTGTATGTAGAACATACCTATATATAAGTAATTATGTAGTTAGGTACATATGTATTGTATGTAATATGTAAAGATATTATATACCTTATATGTATAAATGTAGTTTTATCTATTTAGCACCATTCTTGTGAGCCTATTCGCTCCATTCGGGAAAATGAAATACATACAAATTGGTAACTGATCAAATTTTAATCTTTAGAATGGAGCACAGGGCTACCAATATTTTTTTCCCGCGATCATATATTAATAATGATTATAATTAGAATCTAGTTGTAAAAAAAGTAAACTTTATTTATATGTTATTCTTTAAAATGGTGCACAAAACACCATTATTTTCCCATGATCATACATTATTCAATAATTTAATAATAATAAACACCGATCATTATAAACACTAGTTTAGTTGTCAAAAAGTAAGAGTTCATTGTAGTGCTTATTAAAAAGAATCAAGTGCTTCATTTATTTATTCAAACATGTGAAACACCACGTGTAATTGAGTTGTTGAAATTATATTGTCACATGGAAATTGCGGGCAGGTGTTTTTTTATTTGTGTGTAAAAAGTATAAAAGTGGCTAAATTCGACTAGATATTTCATTGTCTACTATCTACTCTTTAATATAGTTTGACAAAAAATCCAAGTAAAATGGATAAAGAAAATCTTCTTATAGATCAGTCACTAAGGAAAATTCAAATATTGTTCCGACTCGCCGGAATCAACATAAGCAGTGGGGAACAGGTATTTATATGATAAACACAAATTTTAATAACTTACTTATTACTCCGGCTCATCTGATAGTAAGTGAAATTTAAAGTATTTTAGAAAGAACCCATGAAGTGTTTTAAGATGTTTGGGTTTGTGGGGTATTTTCTCTATTATAGAATAAATAATTATATTGTTTTGTAGTGTCTCCGGCGTTAACTCGGAATAATCCCCGAATAAATATGTCCGGTGTTCGGAATAAATATCACAAAATAAATAAAAATCTCTGGTATAAGTAAACTATTTGCATTAGCTGAAAAAACGTACTATAACGTTAATGATATGTTGGATATCAAAAAATTTGTATGTAATTTATTATATAAATATACATAAATAAGACAATTATTTAATTATTATTAATTATTAAATTGACATGTAACTTTATTTTGTTATTAATAAATTGAGTTTGAGTTTGAGTTTAGTGATGTAAACTTTAGCTGCTTGACTTTGATGGAGGAGCATATACCATATAATAAGGGGTTTGGTGTGTTTCTATTGTTTTAGATCCCAAACCAACTAAAATTCAAACTAATTTACTGGTCTAATTTCTTCAATCTGCTGTACAACTATCTGGGCAGCATAGTTTGGTTCGTAGACGGTGTAATCACCGGCAAAGATTTCCTCGAGCTCACTGAGCTAGCCCCTTGCATCTCTCTTGCAACCTGCGCATATGCTAAAGGAATACTACTCAATACCAACGAAAAACATAACCATAAACTGATCAAAATATTACGCGACTTAGAAATGCAAGGAAAGAATCGCCCGCAATCACTGAAAAAGGATTCCATAGCGTCAAGAGAAAAGAAAGCTCTAGAAGCAACTATAGATAAGCTAATCACTTTATTCGCAGCTGTTGTGATTAGTTTTGCGTTAAGTCCTCTAATGATGATGGGTGTAAAGTATTACAAGTCAAATGTGATACAACCTGGCCTACCGATATTGATAACGTATCCTTTCGATGAATGGGATCTTAGGGTGTGGCCGTTTATTTATGTACATCAGGTTTGGACTGGTAAGTATAAAAAAATTGTTCAGTAAAAAAAAAACAAAATAGATCTCAGTTGCACGCAACATATCTTTTTCAATGACTGGACTGCTACTAATAATAATAATAATAATTTGTTTATTTGACCAAAAACTTACGTGTACGTACATTACATATTACAAAAACAAATACAATCTTATGCACTAGATTCTACAGTACGTCAGAAGTGTACTGAGCTCTGAGCTAAGTATCCAGTGGATCTTGTGTTTCAGAGCTGCAGTATCCCGCCGCGGCATTATCGCTATGGTAAACCTATCTATCCATAAAAATCACAGAGGTTCCGTACAATTTGAAACATTTCAACATCAGTACTTATTAAATCAATTTACTTATATGGTCACAAACAAACAAATTTAATAAGTAGATAATCATTCATCATTAACGCTTCTAATAAATGTGATAAAACTTTATTTTCCAAATATTTTAATGGACTTATTTTATCAGTACCTGCTAACCAGGGACACAGAACCAGGGAGTACAGGGATACAAATATGTTGTAATTTTATGTATTATTTTTAGAAGTAATCGCAACACTCTACATAGGAACAGCAGACTTCTTCTTCTTCACTTCTTGTACTTACATCAACATACAGTTCAGGTAATGCGGCCAGTATGCTGGGCACGCTGCCCTCTGGTAGTGGGCTGGAGCACTTAGATTATCTTTAGGCTTTTCTAAAGATTTTCTAAGTGCCCCTTTTTTGTAGTAAGTAGTTAGAAGTAGTATGTTTAGTTTTTTTCCCTTGTTTTTATATTTTATTATTGTTCAGGTTACTTCAAGAAGATATTGAGAATCTTCTTCCTTCTATTATTGATAGATTTATTGAGGATGAGAAATTTCGACAAAAATTAAAAGGATTGATACAATGGCATCAGGATCTGATCAAGTAAGAATATTTTGATAGTTTAGTTTATATTCTAGTTCTTCATCAACATCAATTTTTTACGTTAGTATGGGGCTAGATGGCGCTGTGTGATATGTTCTGAAATACATAAGTAGTATGTATTTACAAAAAAAAAGTATATAAGTATTATATCCGTTATCTAGTACCCACGACACAAGCGTTTGCTTAGTGTGGGGCTAGATGGCGCTGTGTGCAATGTCTCGGAATATTTATTTATTTATTATTTATTTTTATTTTATTGTATTGATAACACAAACAACTCATCTATGTAATTCATCTTCCTTTTGCGCCATTATCGCCATTTTCTATTTATATTTCTATGTGTTTCTCGTATTAATGTGTTACAAGTTATGAGATAAGAGAATATTATACTTTATTTATAGGTCAGCAAATATATTGGAAATAATATATTCAAAATCTACTTTACTCAACTTCATGTCAAGCTCTTTGATTATTTGCATGGCGGGATTCAATCTTACGGTCAGTTTTAGTTTAATTGAAGTGCACTTCAGTAATTATCAAACAAGAAGACTTTGTTTGTATAAGTTGACTTTGTTTCTATAAGTTATTTTTTTTTTCAGGTGTTTGTAGGTGATCTGACATTTGTAGCCAAGTTCGTGTGTTTTCTTTGCCAGGCTCTGGTCCAAATTTACTTTTTGTGTTACTTTGCAGATATACTGTCTACCTCGGTACGTATTATCCTACATTTTCTGTGTCGAATTTCCAAAACTGTTGTTATGGAAACACCAATCCCTTTTAGGGATTGGTTTAAGTTTCTACTTAGTTAGATTTTAAAGTTATTACTTTTTTTTTAGAGTTTGAGATTAAATGAAGCGGTATACAATTGTTATTGGTACAACGCGGAAGCAAAGATTGGAAAAAATCTGCTGCTGATTCTTACAAGGTAACATATATGCATAAGAGTATAAAAAACGAAAATCCAACCAATTCATTTTCGGTTTGAATAAATTATATGCTATCAAATAAATTGTCACATTATATATTTATAGTAATATACTTTAAATGAATATGTTTACTGAATTTTTAGATCACAAAGGCCTTGTAAGATCACAGCGTGTGGATTTGCAGACGTCAACCTCAACTCATTTATGAGGGTAAGTTTAAAAACAGCTTTTTGCTTGAAACTATTAGAAACACGAATTTGTTTTGGGTGTTTAGGAAAAAGTTTTTGCAAAGGGTTTAATTTAGAAATAAGTGATGGTGCTCTTGAAATTACTGTTTTCGTTTAGGATGACCAAAGTTAAGTAAGAACTCGTATGCAAACACAAAATCTAAATATATAAAACTCAAAGGTGAACTGACTGACTGATTGACTGACTGATATAGTGATCTATCAACGCACAGCTCAAACCACTGGACGGATCGGGCTGAAATTTGGCATGCAGGTAGATGTTCGCTAATCATCCGCTAAGAAAGGATTTTTGGAAAAGCCTCTTTTAAAGGGGTGAAATAGGGGATGCAAGTTTTACTTCTTAATGCGAGCGAAGCCACGAGCACCCACTAGTTACATATATAAGCAAATTTAAACAATTTATTAAGGTCATAATAATGATTACAAATTATTCTAGATCAGGTTTAAAAACTTGAGTGACTTCCTTTTGTTTGTTACAGGTCCTGAGTACTTCGTACTCTTATTTCGCTCTGTTGCAGACAATGTATGCAAACTAACAGAAGATTAATTAAGAAAGCTTTTTAAATTTATTTATATATTTATTTTTGCTTTTTTTTTTCTCTGTTTAACACAGGTTTTTGAAAATAATAATCAAATTCATATTGTTCAAGCTGTGTACACTCACCTGAGGAATTTGTTCTGGTTCAAAACCAGTTTTGAATGTGTATTTGGCTTATATATGAACTCATTCTGTTATGTGTACCGTTATAAATAAATAAATAAAATAAAATAAATTTGAAGCACCTTAGAAGAAAAACAATACCTGCAAATTGTTTTAACTATTTCAGAAATACGAAGCACTAATCTACGAATTCAATATTAACTGTAGCAGTAATTTAGTTAAATGCACAACCTGCACAAAGGGTATCAAAATTGGAGCAAAAGTAATTAAAACTAACACAAACTCCGTAGTTGTTCCACCCGTTAATTATTTTAATAACAATGACATTTATTATATTTTTGTCGCAATACACATCCATTGGGACTTCACAAATTTTTATACATTAAAATATGTCCGTCTAAAATAAGAATTAAAGATGTCAAGAGAACTCGAGAAATCTATCAAAAGTAAACTTCCGCTTTATGTTACGAAATACTTCTTGTACTAATCTTTCTTTAAATATCCGAAAAAAACACTCAAAGACATCTATATAAGGTTTTAGGTTTATTACACAACTAGCTGGTGCGCGCGACTTCGTCCGCGTGGAATAGTTATTACCATAAAAACGGTTCTAGTAAGTTAACCTTAAAAGATAGACATATATTGTTGAGGACATTTTGTTAGATCATTGCAAGAGGAATAATGCTTTCATACACATTTTTTTAGATATCTTGAACCGTTTTCGCAGCGCACGCAACGAAAGCCCTCAAAGATGAATAATTTTCTCCGTTTTTCCCACATTTTCTATTGTTTCTTCGCTCCTATTAGTTGCAGCGTGATGTTATATAGCCTAAAGCCTTCCTCGATAAATGGTCTATTCAACACAAAAAGATTTTTTCAATTCGCAACAGTAGTTCCTGAGATTAGCGCGTTCAAACAAACAAACAAACTCTTCAGCTTTTAATTCAATTCAATTCTTCAATTGGGTTCTATTTTGCGTTAGAATATTTCAGCAAACAATCAACTGCATCGACACCTCAGTCAATCCAATATAATGGCCCGAAGTTTAAATTGAGCTTTATGATAAGCTATTGAAAGTACATATTACTTTACGTTCCTCGTAGGTATGTATAAAACGAGCCAGGTTAAGAATTTTCAGTAATTTTGGAGAAGTGTACAAAACCATAACACTTGTCTTTGGCGGTTTGGTTAGGTAAAATATATGATTATATCTGTTTCATCAAATAATATAAATTAAATCGTAATAATAAATAGAAAATGGAAGCCAATTCCCATCTTCACGCCATATTGCAGCATCTCGCAATTTTATTCCGCTACGCAGGAATTTACATCAAGAATGAAAATGACAACTCTTTAAGATACAGATGCCTCTACTTTTTTCACTCTTTTGCTGCAAACTATCAACTATTTAGCAGTGCCATTTGGTGCATTTCTGGACTGAAAAATGGCGAAGACTTCATAGATATCACGTATACAATACCCTGCCTTACAATCAGTATTCTGGCACAGTGCAAAGGAATATTCCTGATCAAAAACGAAAAGAAAGCCCAAGAATTGATTATAAAAATGAAAAACCTTGATGAAATGGAGAAGAAAAGACCACAGACTCAAGAAAAAGATGATATTATAAAGCTGGAGTGGAATTTCTTAAATTATGTATTGAAAACTTTGAGTATTTTCTATACGTTGTTGATTGCTGGGTTTTCTGTCAGTCCTCTCATTGTTATTGTGTTGGTCTATTTTAAAACGAAAGAAGTGGAGCTGATATTGCCGTTCTTTGCTATTTACGGTTATGATCCCTTCCGTTGGTTAATCTGGCCGTTTATATATTTGCATCAATGTTGGTCAGGTATGTATCATTTTTTTAAAGAGACTTTGTCAAAAGCCAAAGCACAAGATCTCACTTTGTATCAAAAATCTGTAACGATTATCAAACCATTAATATTAAGTACTTCTTTTCAGAACTGGCAGTGGTTTTAAATATAAGTGCTGCTGATTATTTCTTCTTCACCTGCTGTACTTACATTCGCATTCAATTCCGACTTTTGAAGCATGACCTTGAGAATATAATTCCTAAAGATGACTCTAATAAACAGTTCATTGAAGATGAAACATTAAGAAAACATTTCAATGAGATAATAAAGTGGCATCAAGATTTGATCGAGTAAGATTCAGATAAAAATATATGTTTTATTTGCTATCATATCTACTTTTTTAAATTAATGGTGTTTGTCAGTGTCAGTAGATATGTTACGGTAAATGTGGATAATCGGTAATTATGTATAATTACTGGTAATTATGCATAATTACCAACGCACACGGTAAATGTAGTGAATTATCCACATTTACCGGTAATTATGTATAGTTACCATACATCTTTAGTAAATGTAGAAAAAAATGAAATCAAACATCAGAATCAAAATATTTATTACAATAAAAACATGTATAAATAAAATAAATAATTCGCACGAGTAGAGGTTCGGCAAGGAGGCACCGTTATACATTAGAGGTTCCAAAGACTCCCTGAATTATAAATAGTCGGTCTTCAAGTAGAGAGTACACCGGTATCTTCTAGCGAGCACGCTAGATCGTAGATTATAACGTGTATTCAAGCGTGAGCCTATTTCATGTAAAAAAACTCTAGTTTTAATTATAATTAAATTTGGTTACAAACAAAATTAGTCAAACAATAATACTTAATATGGTAATTATATATAATTACCGGTACATGTGATTAATTCGAAAGTTTTTACTACTTTTACCGAGAGCACTGGTAATTATGCATAATTACCGCATTATCCACATTTACCGTAACAGATATATAGCATAAAATGGTGTACTTAACTATAAGAATCTGTCTGCCCCTTCACTGCTTGAAAGATGTCACTTATAAGCTCTCTAAAATAACTACATCTTATTACTGTGTCTGAAGTTTTAGGCTTTTATCGAATTTTATGCCTTGTATAGTTATCTATTTAACTTATACAAGATTTTCTCTTTGCAGATCAGTGAACATTTTAGAAATAATTTATTCAAAATCTACTTTATTCAACTTCTTTTCGAGTTCACTCATTATTTGCTTGACTGGATTTAATGTTACGGTAATATTACTATGAATTTATTAAACTATGAATAGAATTTTTACAAGTTAGATATAGGTACTAACTACTAACTACTTTCATCCTCGAGTTCTTATCAGCGAAAATTAGTAACTTTACATTTATGAAAAAAATCTTGGAGAGATACGTTGTGGTGGACGGTCACCTAGTTTCTTCCACGGATGTAACATAGTTTTCGATTCCGTCATTTGTGTTTAGGCCTATTCGAAGTAGGTAATCATTCTGACAAATTGAGTTTTATGTTTTACTAGTGGATGCTCGCGGCTTCGCTCGCATTAAGAATTAAAACTTGCATCCCCTATTTCATCCCTTTAAAAGCGGCTTTTCCAAAAATCCTTTCTTAGCGGATGCCTACGTCATAACATCTACCTGCATGCCAAATTTCACCCCGATCCGTCCAGTGGTTTGGGCTGTGCGTTGATAGATCACAGATATCAGTCAGTCAATCAGTCAGTCAGTCACCTTTGAGTTTTATATATTTAGATAAATTACTTTAATTAATTATCTCGATAAACATGGTAATAAATATGCATTTAACTATTTCAGATAGTCCATGATGCATCTAACTTGATGACTTTCTTAAGTTTCTTGTTCGTCAGTTTGGTGCAAGTTTTCTTTTTGTGTTTTTTTGCTGATTTGCTGATGACTTCGGTAATTTACAATGCATTTAATTTTAGCAAACAGTTATTTCTTTACCAAATTTATAAATCTTCTCGTTTATACCTGAGGGGTCTTTTTAATATGGAAAGATATTGAATCAGGCGTTACTTTGCGGAAATCCATAGTAAATGAAACTCTGGAAAAATATTATTACAAAATATGGTTTAACTATTAGTCCAGGGCTTTGAAAATACCAAGTCCGTTTTTGTTGTTCGAAATTTGTCAGTCTACTGTCATAATAATCAAACTGTCAAAATGTAACCTATGATAAAATATAGTCCAAATAAATATCTTTTATCTAAAAATGATGATGTCTGAAAAATAAGAACCGACTTTTTATTTCGAAAGTTCTAGACTAATATTTAAACCAAGTTTTGTAATAAGACGGAACATGTATCTATTGTTGCTTTCAGAGCATGGACATAGGCGATGGAGTTTATAACTCCCAGCTGTATCGAGCTGAACCCAAGGTAGCTAAGAAATTGCTACTGGTAATAACCAGGTAATTTCCAAGTTTACCAGTGTCATACTCGTAGGCAATTAAATGATTATATGATTTTTCAAGTTAGGTATGTGCGGATTTGCACTCGATTAGCGGTGAAGGAAAACATCGTGAACCGGAAACCGACATGTTTAATTATATTTAAGGACCACAATATTCGAGGTCATGTGTCTTCCGTGAAAGGACTTGGGAGCCCACCGTGATGGATCTGCTCAAGAGAACTCACCATATTAATTCTGCGGGGGTATCACGACCCTCAGTCATGAGGAAATACGACTCTAGAGAGAGAGAATAATCTCGCGAAAAACGCTAGTGAAGCCGTGGACAACCAATCAGTAGTTTTAAAATCACTAAATATAGTAACTATACCTATGTACTAAGTCTGATTTTAAAAGTTATTAAATTAGTTCTTACTGACTGTTAGTAAAAACATTTATTGTTTGTTTCAGGTCCCAAAATCCATGCAGAATAACTGCTTCAGGATACGCTGATGTTAATTTGAAGTCATTTATGACGGTAAATATTTTGTTAGGTCTAATTACCCCGATAAATTTAAAAAAATATATTTAAGTATACTAAAATATATAAAAAATAAATTAATAATTTATTAATTTTTTATATTGTATTTTTCGAAAAAATTACATAGCAATAAGTATGATGATTACGAACATTTTTTTTTCAATTAACATGCTATTTTAGACAACATTTTTTTCATTAGTTACACTTATACTTGATAAAAACAGCCTTATCTCCGATATAATCAGATGAGGTCCTTTAATCGTTTTATTTTTTTCAGGTTCTCAGTACTGCATGGTCATATTTTGCACTCTTGCAAACAATGTATGGTAACTAAAACTAGATATTATTTTAAAAAGTACCCTATGTTTATGTATTTAAATTAATGTGATGTATAAGAACCAAAGATGTAGGTATTGTATTAATTAAGTAAAGTCAGTAATCGGTTATTAAAAACCCAGAATTATTGATAGTCTATATCAACTTGACAAAATAAACGTATTTTTCGCTTAAAACCTGTAATACAAACCAAATTAAATTAATTCTAAGGCGGGCCAAATAATTACTAGTTGGCAAGCAAATGAAGAAATTATAGTAATAAATATAAATGCTGATAATTACAAATTAAACGTGTGAACTTGCACCTCTGGCCGTTATATCATTAACTTAGGCAATTATATTGCAATAATAATAATAATATGCAATTATATGTATATGCATAATTGTAGGTATGTGCTAGCGATAGATTTTGTGCCATATATAAAAGTTTAACTTTTGTAATTTTTGTTTCTTCAGTGAATGAATTTTAAAAGAGGATTAGATATAATAAGTATGTACATGTGTGTTTATCTTCTATGTGTACATTTTTTTGTAACCAATTTCTTGTTACAAAGTAAATAATTTCATTTCATTTTCATTTTACTCGTAGTTTATTGGATATGTGATTGATACAAGCATCACTCCGCGATGTTACTCAATTTTAGTATTATTTATTATTATATAGCTTGTTTTACCTGGCCGTTGCTTCAAATACTATAGCCAACGCTTTTCGACAGAGCCATAGTGATGGAATCTTGGTATATTATGGTGTTCGTTAATAAAGGTCACATTTTTTTTCTCGTAAGCATCAATTTCAATTTCAACTAGGGAAAAATACAATTTATATCTACGACCCTTTCTGTTACTATAACTAATTAGTCTAGGCTTGGAACATACTCTTAAAATTATAGGCAAGAGAATATTTCATATATTCTATAGGTATTTCAGTTATTACCTGGATAATGTGGTACTGGTTGCCATTATGTACTGAAATTAACAATTCGATGTGACCTAAGAATAGTTAGATAGGAACATGACATTTTGATGAAGTTTTAAAATGACACAATATGGTCCATAGAACTCAGACAATTTAACACACAAACAATACAGAGAGAAAATGTTCAAAAAATCAAAGAAAAACAAAACTTAAACACAAAATAAAAAGTAGCAGATCTCTGAGTGTTACGATGAAGAATGATATATCACTGATTTATGATCCTTCATTGAGATTGTTGGCTTGGGCAGACAATAAGCGACCAAATAATTTTGTGACCTTCGACATCTGTTTTATCGATGCTTTCTTTCATTCGTTTTCTAAATATTTATTTCCTCTCTTTTTCATTTGAAATCGTTTATATTTTTATCTCTACAATCTACATCATATTTTTAACTGACTGCCCAAGTAACCATATATGTAAGTACATTACAAAGCTATTAAGATACCATAGAGATTAAACACGGAGCAAAGTTAGTTGATTCTAATTTCTTCAAGAAATCATAAATTTTTTGATCGTATTTTTACACGTCATGTCTACAAGCTCAGAGGTCTTCCACATACGTCACGTTTAGGTAAATAACCCTACCACAATTACCTTCAGGTGTGCTCAGTGTTCCAATGTAATGCCTATATAAGTAAGAGGCTTGTACCAACCTGGCAGAGTTGCACTCGGATCGAATAGATGATGCAAGTTTTGTAAAGGCAGAGCTCAGTTGAAGTTTAAAAACTATCCTTGATTGTATGCTTTTTGATTTACAAACTGAAAACAGTTTTGATATTAACAACAAAAATAACGTAATTGCGAACAAGCCTCTTCTTTTACTTGGAATTCCTTTTAAAATATACAGAATTTATTGTAAAAATTCAAGAATCGGACAAAATATGGCTCCAACACGATCACTTTTCGATGAGTCAATACAAAAACTCAACATCCTTTTTAAATTCTCGGGGATGAATCTCAAAAACGAAATTAAAAATCCACTCGACACAATTAAACATCGGTGGCTATTTACCATCAACTTTATTTGGGTATTCTCCGCTGTTGTGGCATGTGTGTATAACATAATAATTGGATTCGTGCAAGGCAAAGATTTCATAGAAGTCACTAGTGTTGCCCCTTGCCTAACCTTTTCCATTCTTGCCATGTTCAAGTCAATTTTTTACTTCATCAACGAGAAAGAAGTATTTAATCTCATACAAAGTTTGAGGGAACTTGAAGCTAAGAACAACGAACGAGAACATGCAGCTGAGAAGGATAAAATTATAAAAGGAGATAGAGATTTCCTGAATACTGTTATAAATGTTCTTTATTTCCTCAATTGCTCGATGATAGTAGTTTTCGACATGACTCCGTTAGTTCTGATAGCAGTGAAGTATTTTAGGACGAATGAGTTTGAGATGCTGTTGCCATATTTGGATGTGTGGACGTTTGTACCGTACAAGCTGAAATATTGGCCGATTGCGTATATCCATCAGGTTTGGTCGGGTAAGTAAAAAAAAAACTGATGGGAAAAGATAAGTACAAAGTAATTAGTAAAACCCTTCTGTGTTCTGTGATAAAATCTTTATAGCATATTAATAATGTAGAATTGAATTCGAATGACGATCACTAGATTTGCAAGAGAGAAGATAAATCAGATCTGTTAATGACAAACTAAGACTTTCTCTTTTATATAATGGTATGATGATTTCAGAATGCGTAGTCCTTCTAGAGATGGGTGCAGCCGACTACCTGTTCTTCACTTGCTGTACTTACATCAAGATCCAGTTCAAACTGCTGAAGCATGATGTTAAGAGGATCAACAGTGAACCGACAGACGTCGAGTTGTCTGGAGATGTCACTGTCAAGACTAAACTTACTGAGCTGATAATGTGGCACCAGGACTTGATAGAGTAAGCGAATATAATTATACAATTCTGTCGTGTTTTGATATTGGGCTACCTGAATGTTATGGTTTATTGACTATTCAATATTATCTTATAAGTAAGTATATAGGTAGTATGCTTGCTTCATTAGGCATTTTGAATTAGAGATATCAGAGTTAAAACGACTATTATCTTCTGATTTATAGATTTTTTTTGAAATGTTTAGTAAAAGAAACTTTTATAAAGAGTGGTGAAAATGATTCCATCCTTCCCCACAATACAGCTCTTCCATTGAAGGAAAAGGATGGCATGATTTTCACCGTGTTCTATTAAAGTCACGTTTAATTGTTTCACTCCTGGGCATATATCTTCCCCAGCTCCTTATGTGTTAATTATAAATATTATATTTATATTTTACAGATGCTCGAATAGATTGGAAACCATCTACAGCATCTCAAACTTGCTGAATTTCATGTCGAGTTCGCTGGTCATCTGCCTCACTGGGTTTAATGTTACGGTTTGTACCCGTATCGGGTTTTTATATTCAAAGTTTCATAGGTAACAAAATATTAATAAACTAAATTATAGGCAAGTACTAGTATACTTATAGGCTATAAGCTATAATTTCCTTTCCTTTTTTACTACGAGTATTACAAGATTCATATTATGTAAATGATTTAGATATAGACACAATTCTAGTCACATCTCGGTGAAGCCCAATATTTAAACTAGAAACTCTTAAATTGATACGTGAAAAAATAATAGAAAAACATTCAATTCAATTTTAAAATATATTTAAGTACATAATAAATTAAAAATTTTTAGAGACCACTGTTTGTTCTAATCAAAGATAGAAAAAAACATATAATAAGGTCAGAATTGTTTTGAAACTATAAATAAATAAATAAAATATTCCATGATATTGGACATAGCGCCATCTAGCCTCACACTAAGCAAACGCTTGTGTCGTGGAAACTATGTTTGAAACTTTAAGCAGTGTGGTGGTCATCCTCGTATTTTATTATCCCAGATTGGTGGTGACATAGTGGTGGTGGTGACGTTCGTGACCTTCCTCTTCATGGCCCTCATGCAGGTGATCTTCCTCTGCTTCTTCGCAGACATGCTGATGGCAGAGGTACCTTCGCTGTAAAAAAGTTACTTTTTCTACGTGTGGATAGGTTTACGTATGACTACAGCGTGATGTTTGTACTCTGTATTCTGTGCTGATGTTAAGCATTACTGCAGCCTAGGGTGTAACACGCTTGCTTAGAAGATACCTACTAACTCTAGATGATTTGAATTTGAACCCTGAATTGTAGTTCGCAGGAACCAAGATGATGAATACATCACATACTAAAACAATAGGTTAGATTTTATGTAACGGACTTCATTGGATTTCTGGAATAACCATGGCATTTAAAACAAGAATACATACTTATCTATCTTATAAGACAATGGTAGGTACCAATTTATTTACTACCCTCGGAATACAGAAAGAACTATACGGTAGCAGTTCTTTCTGTATGCTGAGTTAATACCTCAAATCGCTTTATTTGTAGAGTACCGAAGTAAGCGATGCAGTATACGAATCCGAGTGGTACGTGACCCAGCAACCAATCGTCAAAGATCTACTCCTGGTGCTGACCAGGTACGTCTTCTCAGCCCCTTAGACAAGAGGTGTATTTCAGTGAGCGTACTGACGCACACTTATGGAATAGTACACTCACTAAAATACGCCTCTTGTCTTATTAGTCACTAGTGGACGGTAGCGGCTTCGCTCGCATTATTTCAGAATAAAAAATAGCCTATGACATTCCTAAGACCTTATACTACCTACATACCAAAAATAATGATGATCCGTTCAGCCGTTTTTGCGTGAGGAGGGTTTAAATAAACAGAGACACGGATAAGCAGATAAATTTCAAGAAATTGCTGGAACGTGTTCTAAAAAAATATCTTAAAATACTTACATATCTTCAATGTTCAGACTTTTGCACCCTCTTCAGCATTATTATATGTTTTAGTCATTACTGATGGTTATGACACGCTCTGAGTCAATTGGTTCTTTTTGACACAAGCAAGTAAAAAAAATAATAACAAATAACGACGAATAACGAAAGAAGAAGAAGAAATATCCTCGAATTTATGTGATTCCTACCAACTTTGCTTTATCTTTTATTTTCCTCATATTTTTTATTTTTTATTTTTGTACTTCCATGTTCAGAGCGCAAAAGCCTTGCAAACTAACAGCCTTTGGATTTGCTGACGTCAACCTCAGAGCTTTTATGAGGGTAAGTTTGTAATTATATTTATTACATATGTACGCCCGCGGCTTCACTCGCATTATTTCAGAATAAAAAGTAGCAAAGGTCACTCCCAGGTCCTCATACTAGATAAATACCAAAAATTATAAAGATCCGTTCTGACATTTTTGTGTGATACGATACAAAAATCTGTAAACTGCATAAACGATGACTCTTATCGATGTAAAGTATATCCATTATCCACACATTTTTTCCATATCTTCTACATAAATGTTTAGTTTTTCGATCGTCTTCAGCTTTATTATATGTAGATAGATAGATATATAGGTACTAAGCAAACTGCTAAATCCTATCTTATTATCTTTTTTTTTTAACTTGAACGGGTTTGCACTTGGTCATAGTTTACCTGATAGCAAGCAAAGGCTATGGCCTAAGATGGAGCGTGCTTACCCAATAAGAACCGATTCACTCTCGCTTTGAAGATCAGTGGATTATAGTGCGACCTTTAGATAATTCAAATAACTTACCTTCTTCCTAATTGTTTATTATTTCAGGTACTGAGTACATCGTGGTCGTATTTTGCATTATTGCAATCTGTATATGGAGGTGTTTAGAAATAAGTAAAAGTAGCAGTTAATGTAAAGATTACTACTTCAATTAAATTTCAATTTTAACTCAAATAACGTGAATTTTATTCATCTCGTACCCGTTTGATAAAGGTAGGAATTCAGTAAGTTGAGCGTGAGCCTGTTTCATGAAACAAAAGTTCTACATATATGTACACGGGTAGACAAACACATTGTAGACAAACACATTGTATATCAAAAATAAAATTGATAAGTACTTGCCAGATCGGTTACCTGGGAGAGATCGCTCTTCCGATAAGGGCGCCAATTATGACGCTAGGTTTAAGTTTTTTATACATATATCATGTAAATATTATACTGTATTAAATCAAAAATCAAAATCAAATCAAAATTCATTTATTTGCACGAATATTGTCTTACATAGTAGTTGTTACATAAATTTGTTGTATCAAATATTCTGCCGATAGGCGTATGTACAAATGTCAGTTTTATTGTGCTGGTGTTTTTGATAAAGCGTATATCTATCTTTCTATTTATCTTACGAGTGTAGTGTAGGCGCCTACTTGAGCAAATATCATAATTATTAATATCCTGGCAAAGTAAATCCCAAGTATTTTGTACGAACAGCAACAGGTAAAGAAATCTGTGGGAGAAATTCTCGAGGACCAGAAAAAGGTCTATTTTTCTCAGAACCCTTACGAACAAACTCAACAAAAAAACTTTAAAAACTCCGCCGACTTATTAAAGGAATAACAACCTTATTTCTTTGGATAAATATTATTGAAAGCTTTGGGTTCCTTTACCTACCACATTATCCAGAATTTAATATCAGATATCCGTTAGCAGTTAATAGTAGGTAACCCATAATGGCTAGGTATAATTAAGTTTCCAAAATAATTATTCTTAGAGTTTCGGTTTCTGCTTGATTTCCTTAAGGGCTTAAAGCATTCGAGTGTGAAAGCAAGTTTCATTTAGGGTGCCTAGAAGATCTTTAGGTTCAAAAAAGGCCCGCATTGTAAGTACTTAGCTGGACACATAGTTTTCGTTAGTGTCCGAAATTTTACCGTCTTAAATTAGCAGTCTAGAAAACTTTGGACCTAGTACTACCTAGTTAATATTTATTTTTATAACCTTTTGTATTACGATGACAAAACTCACGGCAATGTAAAAGCTCATCAAACGCATCAAAAGTTGATATTTTAGCGCCAAGTATTTCCTGCCGCTCTAATAATTTTAAAACCAGCTATGAAAACTTCGCGGTATTTTCATATTGTAATGCCCTGCCATCTAGTGGATTGAAGGAAAGAAAGTCATGTCGGTAAAGTGGCAGAGAGAAAGTGGCGCCATGGCTCTACTTTACCGACAAGCCCTGACGGACTGTCATGGCGAAAAAGTGTACTTTTTTGATATTTTGTGTACATTTTACAAACATGTTTAAAAAAAGAAGTTTTAGTTTTAGGAGTTGTAAAAACTCCAAAAAATCATGATATACATGTTTCCGTCAAAATCTAACGTGTGTTAGTTAAAATGGACAAAAAGAATGCCATCCGGAGAGGCAAGAGGCCTTCCAAAGTTCTTGAAGAAAATTATTGGGATTGTAGTGTTTGCACGTACAGAAACAATGCGGAGGCCTTCAAATGTTCCATGTGCGATGTCAGAAAAGGTAATTGATCTAATTAGAATTAGCTAAATAGTCGTAATAAGCTAGTTTCGGTCCCCGCTCTAAGTGTAGCGTCTAATCTACTTTATAGGCCACGTACACCTTATCCAACTGGATTTCTCCATGCTAAATATCTTCTTGTGCCTTAAAATACTACTATACTATCAAGTTTATTGAAGAAACGACGTTTTCTTCCCAAATGTTGGTGTCTTAGAAGAACATAACCTCTAAAAGTTAACAATGAAAATATTGATTAGACATTTCGGAGTCTGCGAATTACCTACTTGCTAAAGTGGCTAGACGAATTCCTAAAACGTGAGTATTGATTTTTCTGATACCACCAACTTATTAAATGAATCCTGAATGAAAGAAAGAAAGAAAGAAATATTTATTAAAATCATAAATATTACAAAACAAATAAATAATTTATATTATCATGTAACACTATGATTTCTTGTCATAATTGTTTTTACATACATTCTTGTATAAATAATAAAATATAATATAGTAAATAATGGTTAAAAATGTTTTAAAATGTTTTATGGTTGTTAATTAAAATGTTAATTTAATAATGGTTAAAAATGTTTTAAAATGTAAACTTACCAAACATTTTGTTTATAAAACTGCTGTAAGACTGGAACAGGTTAATTAGAAATAACAAAAAAACTAGGTACCTACCAGAATCTCATACTGCTTAGCTAAGTAATATTTAGGCTTCAGGTTTTGATTTTTTTTAAATTTTGGTAATTTGTAGTAGTCTACTGGGAAGTACCTATATTGTAATCAGCCAGTCAGTACACACCTCTGTTGGTTTGAATTAATTTGAACTAATGTCAGTAGTCAAACAAAATTACATTCTGTAGGTACTTACATACCTAATTATCTAATTGTAATTGATTGGACAAATTAAACAAGATTTGGATTGAATGTACTCAATAAGAAAATGTTAGGCCCATTTGACAATAAATTTGTGCTTTACTAATGATAAAAGGCAAAATAGAAATACCTAAGTATTTATTTGTGTTTGTCCGAGCTGAACTATCAAGTATTACTTATTATTAATTATTAATTAGAGTATGATCACATTCATGCAAGTATGGTTGCATTTTGGTAAACATGTTCCGAGCACCATTACAAAAAGTAAGTGTGGTTTTAGGAACTTTTAAGAAGGATTATGAATCAAAAGTTCTTAAAGTTACCCATAGGTCATAACTAATCCTGTGGACTTCAATCATAATTAAATGGCTTTGAGAACTAAAAAATGAATCAGTGTGTTTTCTAATGGAATGATTGGAATTCCTGTTATATTTAGAGTTCTTTAAATAGACTTGCTGTACTACATGATCAAATTAAAATTGCTATATCTACAGAGCAAAATGGGCCACCATGTCATTGGCCTGATATACCTATGCATATGAATGCATAGTAATATATCTGGTGGTACAAGTGTCCATAGGTTGTAGTGGCTGCTTACAAACAGTCTGTCTGTTTCAATTAACTAACTGTCTATAATGTAGGTCAAATGTCAATGACCTTACAACCAAAGGTCATTGACCTCTGTTTTTTTATATTTGTAGATGATCGATCAGTTCAAATAGTTTAAGTGCTTGTCAAAATATTGTGCTATACATATTATTGTATGTAAGGTAACCTGGTTACATAATACAATACTCAACAAACAACATGACTTATGTTTGAGTCTCTGGGATGATCGGTCTTCCACCGCAACACTTGTCAAACGTCATCATATCCAGAATAAAATATTTTTATTATTTTTTCCTTTATTCATAATACCAACATGTTAACTTATTATTATTTATTTAACTACATGTAAGACAAATTAATGATTAAGTCAAAGTTTTACACAATAAGAAATAACAGACCAACCAACAAATTATCATATAAAATACAGATTTTTGAAATTTGTTTAATTTACATTGTTGTTGAATATCAGGTTTTGAGGTAATTAGTTATGCTTGAACTACATACAACCACTGTCAGTGTCTTGCTGACACAGTGGTTGTATTCTTCAGATGTCTTGCTGGCTTATGGCCTGCTGGCCGATGACCATGATGACTTAATGAATAAACATGTAAGAAATTAGGATTACATATTCCGTCACACACTTGGCAAACAGACG
Organism: Macaria notata; assembly: GCA_927399415.1. Classification (NCBI taxonomy): domain Eukaryota; kingdom Metazoa; phylum Arthropoda; class Insecta; order Lepidoptera; family Geometridae; genus Macaria; species Macaria notata. The sequence goes on from OV656742.1 coordinate 2,371,816, forward strand.
TCAAACAGCCCATTCTACCAAAAACAAGAGTGGACAGCACATGTCATTCAAATAATGTCTACTGTCATGTTGTTGATGGAGTGAGCTGTTGGAAGTCTTTCTGATGAATCTAAAGGGTTGCCTAGAAGAGATCGCTTTTACCCATACAGCCACTACTCATAATAGTTTGGGACATTCCTATGTTATTTGTTTTTTTGTATTTATGCCAACAATAAAGAGTATACCTAACTACTATATCTATCTATAACGGTAATCAATCGTTACTGCAGCGTAAAACAAAGCTTTGCCAAGCGTGTAGAGTTGAAGACGGGGAATAAATACGTGGACAGACCAGTATTGTGCACTGTTAACATAATGTTTAAAAGACAATGCTTAGGTAGCTATATGTAGCTTCAAAAGCTAGACGACAGATGGCTAGCGAGAGGAACTGCTGGATATTCTGTGAGGCCTGCGGTGCGACTTAGTTCCCGTCACGCACGCGACATCTGTCGCCGACGGACGCAATGAGAAAGTGTTTCATACCACCTTCCCACATTTTATACTGCTCCTATAATGTATATGTAGGTACATATTAGGTATCTTTAGATTTATATTGAAGCTGTGTTTCGCGGTTTCTCAAGGGTAGTGCAAACAACAATGGCCGATGATAATATTAGATTAAAAGTGGCCGTTATTTTAAGGACTAAACTTAATGTTGCTGGGATTTAGAAAAACAGCTAGAAACAGTACCAGTTTTATTTAAAGTGTGTATATTATATTGTATTAGTTACAATTTCATATTGTATTGGGTAGATGGGTTAGAAATCATTATTGAATTTGATAACTTTTGAACAAACGCCTTATGTCCAGATTAAATAACGCATTTTCAGTCATCTAACAGGCAGTTTCTCCAGTAACTATTGTGTTCATAAGAGACCAAATTCACTGTCATTTTTTTAATGAGGAGAAGCCGTCTGTCTTTGTTTCTTTCTTAAATATCGTGTTCCTCCTGCAGGCACGTCGACCCGCAAGCCGCGCATCAACCCGGCGCTGGTGGCGGCGCAGGCGGCCGGCACCGCCCCCACCAGCTCGCAGAAGCGCCCTAGATCAGCTAACTCTCATAAAAAGAAACGCCCGCCCAGACTTCGCAACGTTGATAGGAGTTCTGCACAGACTCGAGAGGTAAGCACTTTCTTTAAGTTATTATTTTGACTGAGGCTTGTGATGATGATACTAGAGTCAATTAAAAACAGATATTGTGCTATAAAGATAAAGATAAAAGATAAAAAATCTTTATTGATAATGTAAAATTGTAACATACATAGGTATAAGTATTAATATCACAGAATATGCCACACAAATTACAATATCTCGTCAAATTGAATTTATAACATTTAACTTTTATAAAATTTTAGAAGTTACATATGTCAAGTTTTATTATTAAAATAATGAAAATTTTTGTTATTAAGATCATGTCAAACATAATTAATAGGTATGTAGGTAATCATACAATATGTCAACTTAAATAAATCTTGGTACTGTCACTTTAGCTGTATAAGTATTATAGTATGTCAACAGTGTGTCCTGGTCAAAGGATTTCATAGTACCCTCGGCTTTGTTAGACATAAGATCTCTTCTCTACCACTTCGCTGCACCGTTTCTACTGTCACGCCAGTGCAGCGTTCAAAGTGTTTCACAGTTACAAACAGGAGATTGCATCGCAAAGTTTACCAAAGTGTTATGATTAAGTTGTTAGTAATTGTTGATCGAAGTTAAGTTGAATATTTCTCCACCAGGTAACTGTGAGCGGAGTGACGGTTGTTATCACGGAGTATAAACCCAAAAAGTCCATCTCAACCAGCTCTAGTGACATAGAATCCTCGAACGACGCGAGGCCATGATATCTGCAGAGCTCGCGTCGTACGCAGCGTTGTCAACGTGATGACATAACCTGTCAAAACAACAACACCACTAGCAAACGTGATGACAACTCAACTTGTCAGAATATGATACAACGCTTTGACGGCGCGAGTTGTAAAAGTGACAACGTAAGTTTGAATGTTGTCAGAACTTGTCAGCGTGATGACACAACATGTCAACGTGGTGATGACACAACGTGTAATGATAGAAATGCAAATATTGTACAAAATTACAGCGACGTAGATTGCCAACCTGATGACAAATTAACTGATATAGAATCGTTTCAAAGTTTACCTTTAGAACAGATCATAATTAGCGAAGATGCTAAACTTATTGATGTAGCTTGTTCAATCGACGACTCTAAAACATTTCAAAGCAACAATGAGCTAAAGAATTTTGTAAACAATAACATAAATGACTGCGCGACCAAACAAAGTATTCTAGAAGTTGATCCTCTAGAAGATCCAATAGATAATTTAAATTCAAATCTTGCTAAATGTGATACTGAGACAGATGTTGTTGCTACAAATGTTACTGAAAAGAAGATCAATAACTTTCAGAATCCGCTCACTGTACCACGTCTATGTTACATTCGACTTGAGCGTGTTGACTCAACTTATTTGACAGTCGATGTCACAGATTGCCACGATGACAACTCTTGTCAATCTGAGCAAGACGATGACGTGACATGTCAACTGTCACCGATAGTTGCTGATTTTGCCGGTTTCGAGTGTAAAAGATCTATTGAACAAGCAGACATATTAAGGTTGAATAGTTTAGAGTCGTCTTTGGTAAGAAATAAAGATGATAGCGCTTGTGGTAAAGTTATAAAGCATATTGTTGCTCAATGTTGTTATGTTCAACTCGAAAGGCTAGACAGCAACAACAGTCAACTTTCGCGTTGAATATAATTTTATAGTTTTAAAAATAAAATATACATAAACGGGATTCATCGCTATTTTCATTGAATAAATCTCTTAAAATATTTTTTTGCGTGTGACGTGTAAGTAAAATTGGAATGTGTCATTTTATTGACAAGTTGTGTCGTCACAATGTCATAGCTTAATTGAAAGGGTCGCAATATGACATTATTTTTATGTTTCGCACATTGTAATGGTCTTATCATCACATTCATGTGAAATTGTACCTTAACTCGTATTTAAACTCGATATTTTTTATCGAGACTTATTTATTTTCTTTACGTTTGATAAATCGTCTTACTTATTGGCTTGAATCAACGAGAGATTAGTTTATCAGTCTTGTATATTTTAGTAGCTAACTTTTGTGTCGAGTTTCGTGTCAAACGCCTAAGGGGCTTCGGACATAGCATAATAACTGCCTCACTATGGCAAAGTTCCAATATCTATATTTTAGCTGTCATCCGACCTACGGGAGTGCCCAAATGGAATGCCACTTTTTGGTGACAAATCCAGACCATCTTGACAGTTTTAGTCGGTAAAGTTAAGCCTAAGTTACCTTAACTTAGGTGATCGCGTGCGAATACCTCTAGTTAAGCTACGAGCGTTCTTTAGATTGCCAGTTTCGTTAACTACTTTTAAAGATACACTAATGTTATTATGACAACTATTTAGTCGTTGATCCAGGTACATAAGTGAGACGGATAGAAACTAAGCTTTATGTAATGCCATTCTTCAAATAATAACTTATTTCTAGATGTAGGTATTTAATTATTATTTTTTCTTGATTAGAAATTGTAAATTGGAAATGAATTGTAAATAAGAACGCGAAGACCAGCTGGTCACTGCCACAAAATGTAATTGTAAATAGTAAAGAAACGGGAGTTGTTAGTAAATATCGGAGAAATTAGAGTAAGTAAGGAACGTGTTGGGTAGCTCCGGGAAAATTCCCATTTGGAGTGAATTAGGCTAGAAATTAGAATGAATATGATATGAAATTGGCTTATTTCTAATATTTTTCAATGATGTAATTAATTTTTGTTTTCAAAACTTGATTATAATTTCGATGGGCCATCCTTTATCCGAAATGCATAATTAATAATAGGTACTATTCTGTATTGGTGAAACAATGAATACGCACAAATGTAGTAAATAATAGAATTTCAGAATATCTGCATCGTGTACGTAGAAACGTAACGGGCAGAGTACTTAGTGCATTAATAAAGTACCAGTATATTGTTTAATTATGCATAACAGTTTTTCTATCTTTTTAGCTGTATCCATGATATTACGCTCATGCCATAACTTGTACTTTGCATTCTATGCCATAAGGCAATTTTCTAAAGGCGCCTTATGGAGAATATTTCATCTAAGTTATTCCGACCGTTATTTTTACAGTAAGTTAGGCGACGGTGACTGCTTACCATCAGGCAGACCGTATAATTTTAGCCACGTTTAATAAAAAAAATACTTGCATAACTGCGGGTGTTTTTTTATTAAATCAATATCAAAATTTATTTTTTGGTACAATTAAATGATCCAAGGGTTAGTAATAAAAAGTTAATGAATATTGGTAGTGTTTTCAGCTAAGACGGAAAAACTAACATGTTACAAATACACGTACTGCAAAAAGGCACACATAGGAAAATAAATTATTTGAGAATCACCCTGATTTTCAGATGACCCTGTATAAATTGACAGCAAACTGTTACAAAAGTAAGAGTAAATTATAATATTATAGCTCATACACATGGCTAATAGGTACAAGCAAATGAAGTGGCTATAAAATGGTTTCACTTTTGTTCCACCAAGGGCGAATGTATGGTGGCAGTAAAGTATTAAATATTTGAACAAGTGCTGTGTAAGAAGCCAGTTGGAATAATACGAAACTTTACTTCAAATCAAAGTTGAAAATAAATACATTGAAAATTTCCTTGGAAATGTTTTTCTTAATAATTAAATGTCTTAAACTTACTAAACAGGTCAAGTTTCTGACTGTGATGAATTGTCATACATTTGTATGTTAGGATTAAAAACTATTTTGTATGTGTACTTATATGTACTTTAAGTAGCCTATGAAATGCTAGTTGGTGGTTTTGTGTGGCGAAGTAATATTCTAAATTTGTATAGAGTAGGTAGAGATTTATTCTATCTATCTATCTATCTCATAGGTAAATCTTTTAAAATAATTTGTGGTCCGAGAAATTGGATATTTGTTTTTTCTTTTGTTTTGGTCTAAAAGAAATTTAGCATTCATTTGTCTTTTGATCTGTTTATTTTTTTTAAACATATGAATTTTGCTGTAAGTACTATTGTAATATCTTTGGTATTTTTCCTTGTTTTCATTAATATGCATAGTTATCCCCCAAGTTCCATATTATCGTATAAGTTACCAAATGTTTGCGGCCCTCGCTATGATAGCTCGCATTGAATAAGTATTTATTTTAGATCTAGGCTTCATTTCTAGTGTTTAGCGACTTATTGTATTAATTTAGAATTTATTCATAATTATTTATATTATGGTTATTCTTTTCGCATATTATTATTATTATTATCTTTTTAAAAAGTGACATGACACTATCATAATGTCATTAGTGGCCACGAAAAAAAAAAGTTATCTATGTAAGTTACACTAACATTTGTTGATTGTGTCAAGAAATGGTTTTTTTTTCGGTTTCAATAGTGTCATGTTTATTTTAAAATTAAGATGTTTTGTACTGACTTAATAGACTAGCAAATGATAGTAACTAATAAGCGCTAGCTAATTAATAATAATATGAAATAATAGGCTTCGAATAAATGTAGGGAGAATTAAAAGAAAACTAGTATTAGACTTAGAAACAAATTATTGAAAACATCTTATTTTGTATCTCACTTAAATCGAGCACTACCTAGTAGATTATTTGCAACTCGTATAAAAACAGAGTTCTAAAAACATTGTAACAAGTCAGTAAATTTAATAAATTTCGAGTTGAATGTAAAAACTTATATTTTTTTACTTTCAAAGGGAACATTTCCTTATTAGATGATGCCATTTCATTTGTACGAAGTATTTTTCCGACCCGAAGTGCTCCACACATAATAATCAAGTAAACAATGAGAAATAATATTTTATAAATGTATTCAAATCATTTCATATGGACATTTTGCATTAATATTTATAAGTGACAGATACAAAGCAATGTAAAGCGGGCATAATATTTTTTTTTTGTTTTTTTTTTGTATGTATTTGATAATGTATTACGACATGTACTAACAGTAATGTTAAAAAACTAGTTTAAATTTGTACAAAAAATCTTTTGAACGTTTCTAAAGTGTGTCTTAGCAATCGCTATTAAATATGGCGCTTTAGAAATAGTATTAAAATTACTGAAAAATTGTAACCTCATTGGATAAGGCTTCATGTTTTTTGATATTTGCATAAATGTAGAGAAATACATATTTTTGTATGGAAAATGCGGTCCTTCCGCACTTTTCGAGGTGTACGTTCACTGAACTGCATTCTATCAACTCGGCATATTTGGAAACTCCATGTTTAAAGATTTCGTTTTTTGAGACTATGGTATTTCGGTATTTCGTTTCGTTAGTCAAAGATCACATGGATATGTACCAGGTTTACGTTTTTTTTACTAGTAAAAGGAAAATCAATTAGGTTGATTAAAAAACTTTCCATGTATGGACATACATTATTGTCATATAAATAATATTAAAACCGCTCTACTAACGTGAAACAATCTGTAAGTTTAAGATATTGAATCAGGCGTTACTTTGCGGAAATCCATTGTTACTGAAACTTTGGTTTTAAAACCATCAAGTTTGTTGTTTGATGTCGGTTAAGGAGCAGTCGCAGCGGAAGAACACTACATATTTCTGCAGAGTTTCAGTAATCTGTAAGTTTCACAGTAAACATGAAACTGAACATTAAATACAGAATATGAAAACTTTGAAATACAAAACGCAGGAAGGGAAGTTTTCAACTATAATTTATTAATTGACAAATGTAGGGAATTATTTATATTAAAATAATCGTTTTTTGTGTCCGTTTTGAAATATAGATTAGATGTGGTAGCAGTGAAGTGACCGTGCACCTTCTCGAGTGTTATCTCATTGTAATAGTAGTGCTAAATGTTAATTATTTTTAAGTCATCTATCTATTACTGTACTGTATATAAAGGAAGTGGACAGAAGCAACTCTTTTATTTTTACCTTGTAATTATTTTAGATCTCTTAATTAGGTACATGTTCTACATTTATATGTAATCGATAGTATCTCAAGATTTCAAGTATTTACGTCCGCTTATATTTTAATTAGATTGGAAATGAGATTATGGTCGGTGAGGAATTTTAGTAGTTATATGTATACTTACTAACCCAGAGTTGTAACTTTTATATCATCTGGGCAAGATATTAGTTCATCACCTCCCATATAAAAACCGTAACATTCCCATCACATCTACGTCCTGCCTCGTCCATAACACTTTCATTTTCAGCTGAAAAAATAAAAATTTAATCACAGATAAAAAATTACTAAATTCGCCGAAGTTAGTCGAAGTGGCACGAATGAGTCACGCTATAACCCTGGCTGAAAGCAAATCGTAAACGCGACATAAAAATACTTCCAGTTTAGGGTTCTCGTTAAACGCAGGTAAGTCCGTAAATAATTTTATGGAGCTGTTAGCAGTTACCGCTTTTTGCGGGTGGACCGTAGGTAGCTGGTAAGAGCAGAGCTAGTATATGAGTCAATAGTTGAAGCTATAGTATTATCGATGAGATAAACCGACGACCTAGTCTGGACATATTTCGGAACATATGTCTAGATCGTAACGTAACTCATTAGGTTGGCTATCAAACCAAATTGGATCCTGACCTCCGACACCAAGAGACGCCACTCGGTAGCCTGTGCAGTCTCTACTGAGTGATCTGTAGCTTAGGCAGGCTGCATGATGAATGTGAGTTTTTAAAATACCTATGAATTAATGGTATGATTTTATATAGATTAATCTTATAAACGCGTACCTAAGTATGTGTATTCGGCTTTCTTACCGCAACTAAGCGACGAACTATTTTGATTTTTAATGGATATAGTTGAAGAATAAGGCCCAGAGAGTGACATAATCATACTTCATATCCTGAAACTTTAGCGTAGTCCTGCCCTCTGTATCCTGTGGTGCTGCTGATCTTCAGGCGGTAAGCGGTAATCCTGGATATGTACCTACCTCGCATAAACTACCTATATCTACTGCTCACACCTACCTGAGTATAAAAATATTTTATGACTAAATATCACGGCCACCGACGCAGAAAAAGATAAATAGCACACATTAATATGTGTAAAATATAGACAGCTATAAATATATAAAACTCGAACTACTAAGGAGCTATAGCTCGTTTTGTATGTTTCTTAACATTTCTTTGATGATGTGTTGACATTTTTAATGTACGATGTGACATGGAAATGTATGTTAGTCTGTCACTATGGCGACCTTAGAATTAATTTATAAGATTCTTAGACGCCAGAAATTATTATTTTCTTATAAAAATCTGTGTTTGTCGCGAGTGGGCGAATTTTCATTATAATATTGGATGTTGAGATTCTGCAAGACAAATTTTAATAATTTTGTATCTGACCGCTGCGGTGGTTTTGCAGTTTTTGCTAAAATATACTTATTATAATTTAAAATGTAGCATTAAAATATATTTTTCCGTTTTATAATTACAATTCAATCGTCTTCGTGTACCTAATAATGTTACAGTTTCAGGTTCAATATTTGGTATTAATACGTAAAGTAAGTTGGCGTGAGACTTTCCTTTTGTCTCTGCCTAGCTCAATTTAGATTGGTCTTTATAAATTGAATTAAAAGAAATTAAAACCAATAAAACGTAGGTAATATTGACAATCCTCATAACACAAGATTTTCAAATACAAGCGCATACGCGTGAGTTTAATAGTTTTTAATAAATTCCCCCGCGCGCCCCGTGCGCGACCATTTTTCATTCTTCTCATTACTGCAACCCTTTGCAATTTCAACCCCTGTAGCGTTCGCAAAACAAGCTGCAAATACTTATAACATTGCTGTAAAAAATATTCCTTCCTGTACTTATACATTGTATGTTCGGTGCTTTGAAGCAGGCTGTAAAGGTTTTTTTCTCTTTCTCTGTAGTTACTGCACTCCTCCTATTCATATTACAAAAGATTTACTGAATGTACAAAATTGCTGTACCTATCTTATATTAATACTAGGTTGCCTTACCGGCTTGCTAACCCGCGGTTTTATATACATATAAATCTTACTTTTGAATCACTCTTAAAGAACTGCATCAAAATCCGTTGCATAGTTTTAAAGATCTAAGCATCCATAAGTACATATTATTTGCTTTACACTATGTAGTGATAAATGATTTCTTTTTTGGTGCAAAGTTTACCTATCCATCGCGATTCAACGTGGCAACGCGGCGAGCGTAATGGGAACCTTTGCACCGGGAGCGATCCGGGGTGGGCTCTTCGATTAATTTTTGTTTATTTTATTTTGCTTCATATTTTATTTTAAGTATACTGTATATTTTAATATTATGTTTAAGACTTATAAAGAAATCTCTTTTCAATTGATTAAAAAAAAATCGGTTACATTTGTGTTGCGAACCGTACTTATAGTGTGGGGCTCCCGCGGGCATTTTTCATCCCGCCTTGATTAAATCCGCCGCTGATAATGTACGGAACCTACTGTTTGTTTCGCAGATCCTGAAAATACACGTATTTGAACTTAGCTATACTCGCATTGACTAGACTTTTGATGAAATTATACTTAACTAATTTCAAAGTAGCAAGTTTTAATTTTTTTTTAACTTGAACGGGTTTGCACTTGGCCATAGTTTACCTGATAGCAAGCAAAGGCTATGGCCTAAGATGGAGCGTGCTTACCTGATAAGAACCGATTATTCTGAATGTCTTTTTTTAGTTTTGGTAAGTTATGCGATTATTCCGCTATTTATAAACCGATTTTGTTTTTTTTATTAGATATGTAGGTCATGTCAGGGGTGGTCCCATCTATTTTATTGTAGACTATTATCAAGTTTTGATTCATAATGGATAGTCAGCCAGATCCTAACATAAACAATATAGAAAAGATATTGTCTTTTCTTAGGCAAACCACTTACGTGCAATAAAATATCTTAGCGACTAAGCTAAAAAGCTAAGATAAGCTTATATCCTTTTATTTTATGGGTTTTAAGAAGAAGTAGTAATTACATATTTACATTCTAGTCTTCAAACTTCACTGAGGTATTTTAATAGATTGACTTTTAAGAAAAATAATGATAAATACGTAAGTAAGAAGTGCGATGAATAGACTCACGCTTGACTACACTTTGCCTGTTTTAGAGCAGTTTGCACTGGTGTTATCTAATTCGCCTGCTAAAGCCAGTAACAATACCATTGCAGGACAGTTAAAACATGGAATTACCTACGACTAAATATCAACTCGACTTTTTTCTGTTTTCCCCCGCGTTGATTCATCGATGCTATCTCCGAAAAACGTCGGTTATTTCCTAACCCTTCCGTGGGCATAATTACCTAGTACCTACATTGTAAGTTAGCGCTCAAATGCACACCACATAGGTAGGTACTACTAGGACCAGCCATTGTAGACCTCTGTTTTAGTCAGGTAATTTATGTAAATATACAGAACTACATACATATAAGGAAGAAAATAATCTATTAGGGCTAAAAAGAAATAAGCACTTAGCTTTTTATCTCTCTCTCTCTTTTGAATCGTATTCCTCGTGACTGAGGGTCGTAACTCCCCCGCAGAATTAATACGTTAGGGGAGTTTTCTTGGACAGATACATCGTGGTGGGCGCCCAGGTCCTTCCATGAAGACACATGTCCTCGGATATTATGGTCCTCAAATATGTCGGTTTCCTCACGATGTTTTCCTTCACCGTTAAGCGAGTGCAAATCCATACATATGAACTTGAAAATACAAGTTATTGGTGTAGGCCCGGGTTCGAACCAGGGTGCGTCTGGATGAAAAGCAGACACTGGAACCGCTAAGCCACACTCGCTTTTTAAGCTTTTTATCTAGGATAATAAAAATAAGAAGGTAACGGCCTCACGTACATTATATATATATATTTTGTGGATTTCTCTCGCATTGAGTTGATGTGCAATTTCGAAAGATATAAAGATTCTATTTGACGCTTTGTATGAATCTTAATAAGTATCTAACTTTTCCACAAAATAATGTAGGTACATGAACTTTATTTTACTTAAATGATCAAAAACTGTAGCTGCATTGTATAAAATTGAACGTTATGCACATAAGTAAATATAGAAATAACCAGTAACCTTGTATGGAGAGTGAAATTTCATTTTATAATGGCGATACTGGCGATGCAATGCAGATAAAATAAGTACATAAGTTGGCTCGTACTCCCTAATATTTGACGGACCAGTGTAAGTTGACCCCACATGTAGTATTGTATAGTATCGGTGACCACGAGAATGGTTTTTGATCTGGTTAATACAAGTTAAAACTGGCTTTTTGGGCTGTTGCTGTAAATTAGATATCAGTATGGAAGGATGATTTATAAGGTTATTCTTTAGGCAGATGGTCTGTCTGATGGTAAGCAGTCACCGTTGCCTATAGACACTTGCAATCCCGAGGTGTTGCAGCGCTTTGGCAGCTTAGAGAGGTGTTTGAGAATACCCTTTTTAAATCTCCTCGTATTGTAGCCTTGCGGCAAGACCTAAGCGGGGAAGATCGTTCCACATCTTGCAAGTTGGCCTCCTTTTTTCCTGTATACATATTTGATTTTTTATCACCTATCATCATGAAACACAACTACATCTTGCAAATAAATTCAAATTCAAATATACTTTATTGTACACCAAATAAATAAATGTATCTTTATCTTTTTTTATCTCTTATCTACCTCTTTTTTAAAAGTAGTCTGAGGCGTCTGTTTCCAAAATATCTTTCAATGAAGATGCATTAGAATATGCATGTCTAAAATAATAATGTTTCGCGTTTTCGCGTCGCTAGTGCTTAGCGATACCTTGGAGCAAACCACCATGTAGTGGTCTAGAATGGGACGAAGCTGTCATAAAAACTATCGGAGACTTGTCTCTAAACTCGTAACTAAAGGCGAGGTGTAACATAAGGGATTGGAAGTTACAACATTTTTTTATCGTCTAAACCAATTATAGCACGGGATAGTAATATTAGTACGACAGCGTTACTGATTCCTTCCATTGTTGTCCAAACTAGGTTGTCTGGTAGTTTTACTTTAGGGATGAGGTCGCCGAAAGTCCCATTCTAGTATTACATTTGTTTTTTTTATTATGGTGTACAATACAATAGAGATTATTTCATTGATTGATAACAGTAACACCTACCCAGGTAGTATAACGTATAAACCTTCAGTCCAAGTTACGCTGGCCGAGTATAGCGTGCTAAGATCGCGCGATAGGGACATATTATAAATTGGCTGTCCGTCTGTCTGTCACTCAGCACGCGATGCAAAAAAAAAACTACGCTCGTGATAGTAAGCAGAGCTGGGAAGCGATAATAGTCTTGGATGTGGTACGATATCGAAGGTTAGAGACAAGGGTTTACCTTGATAGTTAACAATGGATTTACTGGAATGCCTTCCACAATTTAATAGTAATTTGACCAAATAATTGTGAACATTTGTAAGAAAATATACAAGTAAATAGATAGGTAAATTTTATCGTTTTGTATGTTAATGAAGAGGTAAATGTTTGTCACTTGATGGGCAATAATCGAACCTAATGTAAGTACTTCATTCATTATTATTACTAAGCTGAGACGAAAGTACCTATAAATTATACTTGTGTCGCATTCCTCATGCCTGAGGGTCGTGACTCCCCCGCAGAACTAAATCGTTTGGGGACTCTTGGGCAGATACATCGTGTTGGGCGCCCAGCTTGTTTATGTAACTGTAGCCCATTGTATGTTTACCTGAAGTTATTTCTTCATAAAATAGCAGTCGTAGTGTCTACACATTTTAAAAGTATCCTACCAAACACATTTTAATCTACAAAATGGCTTTTCACAAAATGTACCATAATGCTTTTTTAAATGTATTCCTCTACACAATTTCGAGATCAGCAGAACCACTCACAAAAAGCATTTCCAACATTTCCCATCACTACATCAACAATAGCATTGCGTTTTGTTCGAGCGATATGCAAAAATTTCGCGAGTATAAAATACTCAGTAAAAAGGAATAAATAAAATAATAAAAACATGTACAAATCCAACCTTTTTGTTTTCCGTTCGCGGATGGGCTCGCCAGGGAAAAAGCGGCCGCTTCAAGACAGGGGACAGGCAGCCCAGATACACCGTACCTGATAAAATGATACTTTTGAAAAATGATTTGATTTGTGCTGAGAAGTTTATTGGAGTATTTTTTTGTAATTTTTTTTCTTTTTACCTTGCTGTGAAAGGTATTATTTACAGAGTTTGAGAGTTATATGTTAGTACACACATAACAGAATACGTGATAGGGAGAGCAAATCTTCCTAAGTATTGATAAATTAAGGATGACTTTGAAGTTCAATAGAATAATGTTAATTAGACATACGGCCCCGTGATATTTATGCGTAAGTGCTAAACGCGTTGTTTTTTAAACGTATAAAAGTTTCTATATTATTAAAAGCTGTTCTGTGCTAATCACCACTCATATCTCAATTTACCAGAAAAAAATGTCTAATCTACGATCTAGGGCGCTTGCCTAGAAGAAAACGATCCACTCTCGATTTGAAGACCGATAAATAAAGGATAAAGCAAAGCAAGCTAGGATTTTTCTTCCACTTCAGACACAGAACATACCATACCTACCTTCAGATCTTCAGGTCCAAGAAAAAGACCAACATTTTTATGTCCCACCACAATTTTTAGCGCACCAAAAATTCCCATTGTCGTATTGCAGTTACGCAACTAGTAGGTACGTCCCTCGGAGCGCAGTATTTCAAAGTGGGCACAAGTACGCTATAACTAGGTACGTATAACTAGGTAGGCGCGACGCGGCGAGCTGGCCGGCCAGTGGGAGGAGATACGCTACGTAATAGCTTAGGTATAGCTTACAGCACAGCTTACAGCTGCTTTAGACAACAGGCGTATTTTAGTGAGCGTACTAACGCTCGCTTATGGAATAGAAAGACAATGTATGGGATTGGCATCACGATGCGCTTGCGGGGAGATTTTTTGCGTCAATCCCATGCATTGGTCTTTCTATTCCATAAGTATGCGTCAGTATGTGACAGTACTAAGATTTATTTAAGTTGACATATTGTATGATTACATACCTATTATTATGTTTGACATGATTTTAATAACAAAAATTTTCATTGTTTTATTAATAAAACTAGACATATGTAACTTCTAAAATTTTATAAAAGCCTAATGTTATAAATTCAATTTGACGAGATATTGTAATTTGTGTAGCATATTCTGTGATATTAGTACTTATACCTATGTATGTTACAATTTTACATTATCAATAAAGATTCTTTATCTTTATCTTTATCTTTTATGCTCCGAAAATATTTTATAGCTATATCTGCTATCGCGTTTCATCAGGAAAATTCAAATGCGAAGTCATTTTGTGTAAATTCAGTTAAAGTCAGCGTAGTGCAGATACATCAAATTACACAAGGAAACAAATGTAACTCATACGACTTTCGGAAATTGTTTTGATTTTTTAAAAGTTATTGAACCATAATGATAGCTAGTGACATAAAACGGCCTTTAAACATTTTAGGGATTTTCTGTTAGGCAAAGGTCTCCCCCAATTCCATCCACTTCTTCCTGGATTCTATCCTGTGTTATCTTCTTCCATTTGATATGGACGGTGATGGAAGTCCACCATATCCTTACGCCATCAGGTAGGTGGTCAGTTGTGACGTCTCCTTCCAACAGAAATAAAGAAAACAGGCTTCCATTCGGTAGAAACCTTTGCTCAACGATCAGAAAGCATCCGACAAACATGATCCACTGGATCCGTGTAGCTTCGTACGTCACATCAATTATACACGTCAAAAAAATAATAAATAGTTATAAAAAACGCTTTCTAAAGGAACGACGACGCATAATATATTTTTGCTAACTTAAAAATGTAAATCACACCCAATGAATAAAGTCACATTACCTTTTTGTATAAATTGATGGCTCATTAAGTATTTTCTTCTTTTCAGGATTCCTATACTATATTTGCAGGCACAATACTATAACATAGCATTTTGTAAAATATTTAAATCAAAGCTCTTAATACATTTCTAATTAAGTACTAGATACTGTTTTTAATTTCTTCTCATGTGCTATAATTAGAAAGCTCTCTATATTCTGAGTTAGAAAGCTTCTAAACCATCGCAAGCTTTTGCTAAGTGCAACCTCACCTTAACATAGAGTAGAGCAGTCTCTCGTCGTGCAAGACAAGGACGGAGAATAAGACGAAGGGTTGCTCCGAGACCAGCCAAGTACCGGATTTACCTCGTCCACCGCGCCGCGCGAGAAACTCGATTCAACATGGACGCGCACGCCTATAAAGCACCGCATTTAAATTCCAACCCAGAGAGATAAGGAATTGATTTTCAAACGCTTATTTCTGCCACATATACTACAATACTTGAAACAAATTTTATATGAAAAAAATCCTCATTTTTTTCTCTAAAATTCTGTATATAATATATCCCAAAATGATTCGTAGTTTCTGAGTAATGAGCATCTGAAATATAAACCAGAGGTAGAAATATTGGTCGCCTCGAATACGAAACTTGCTGGTCGCTTCGTAACAATAGCAGTGAGGGGGGAGCGGCGCGCGCATGAAGTACCGAGTACCGTTGTTCGCGGACGTTGAGATAATAAACTGAATACTTTATGGGCCCCTCGCCTAGAGAGGATATGCCAAGATAACAGTAACTTTCGTAGCCTCTATGCGATATACACTAGGTATGTGTTTCTTGCGCTCGGGAGCTTCAGACGTCCGCTCCGGCCCTAAATTCCGAATTAAAAAGTAAAAACTCGTTTTATTTATACGGCTATGGTAGAACTAATCGCGTTTTTGCTACTGATGCGGTGAAAAACATATTTTTATGTAATTTATTGGTGTTGTACTGTATTTGCCATAGCATATTTTGTAAGTCGTGTTTACGGTATCCGTTATGTGGAATTTCGGATGATTAAAATTTTGTACTTTATTTCCTGAAATATAGCCTTTCAACGTAGTGCTAGGTGTATGCCACTTTTGTTTACTAGGGCTTCATGATGAAATGATAAAATATTTTTAATTTTTTTTTCCAGTTTTGTAAATAAGTACCATATTAGTATAGTAGTGGAATGGATGTTGATTTAACGTTGACCACTTACCATCAGATGGATATACCATGACATATTTACATACATAATATTGCTAACCAAGTTGCTCAATTGTTTTTCTGTTACGTAACATAAAAAAACGATTTTTTTCCCCCAGCTCAAATAATTTGTACATTTACATTTAAAAACATACGCACCTAATTCCATTTTCCAATTTTAATTTTAAAAATGAAACAAGCTTTTAAAAAATACAACGCGCGAGTTATTACGTAATGGCGAAAACGTAAGAATTTATCCATTTTGCAATTACAATATTATGCATCTGGGTTGAGCCTCGTGCCATTATCATTATGTTACTCTATTATTCATACATTAATACGTTTTTTATTAATGAAAGTTATAAAAAGTAGGCAAAATGTTGAATATGTTATGGTGAGACCTGTTTTATCTATTTTGCTAATCTTTTAGATAAGGAAGTAGAAGACGTGAGACTATTTACTCCATTTTTTTTCTTAGGTAAAGAATAAATGTTACTTTACGGCATCTTCGCTTCTAATAATGTTTTGTTCAACCTAAAAACTTAGTGACGCTAACTGTAATTAGACAATTTATTCGCGATCTTTCATGATTTTTATTTTTGACATTTTCTGTAGCTATCTAAAATATTATTTTGATAAATCCAACGGGCGCCATGCTGATTTTATGAATTAAATCCATGGAAGTAATATATAGGGAAATATTACTGCTGATCCAATATGAGCAGAGCGAGGCGAAGTATGAAGGCAGTTGTCTTTTTCTAACTAGGGTGACAATAAATTATATAATTAGGATATACCAATTCATCTTCTTACCAAATCGGGAGCAGTCTCTTTTGCGGTCCTATTTTACCTGCATCTTGCCAGTCATGATGATCCTTAGCTCTATTGACGCGTTAAGTAACAAACTTACTTACAAATTAAAATGCACTTTAGTTTGTAACTTATAATAGTATCGATTCGGTTTATTGACAGGGAGGCAATGTGATCAAAATCATAAACATTTTGCAGCAATTACAATATTTATTTACAAGTTCACATTTGAATTGCATGTAGGTAGTTGCCTATATCCTATATTTTTTACACTATCGTTTTCCTTGTGTTTCAAATTCTAACTGAAACGAGTGATGGTTTAAACTATGTACACCAATATAAAGCAAACTGTATACAATACTAAGGAATCGTATGTGAAACCATGGTATAAGAATATATGACTTGGCTACTTTTTATCAGCACTACTACTAATAGCTACAAATCAATTACTAAATTTTTCTCACCACGGCAGGAATTGGGATAGCGTCTTTTTTTAACAAACGGAGAGAATTTGGAGTATTAAAAGATTTTGGATCAAAGTGTAGACTGCAAACTTTGGAGAATTTTGTAATAGGTCGTGTTATATTTAAGTTCTTTTGCCAATTTATTTTGATGTTTTCATTTTTAGGAAAACTGAAAAAATATCATATTGCACAAATTATTTCAAGCACGAGAAAATATGGTCACCTTAGTCCCAATAATGAATCTTACTTAAACTTTAGCATACCTGTAGAAAGATAATATTGCAACCACTATAAGATTCATTTCTGCATCCCGGAACACTACAAGTTCTTACCATTTTGTTATTTTTACAATAAAATACATTTAAATTATTTTTACAAATTACATATGAAATTATTTTTTTCCCGCCATCTTTTGTCATATAAAGTCATCATAATTTAATGTTGCTTGTGTGAAAAATAATATAATATTAATTGGTTACTTATTTTATTTTGTGTTAATTTCACAAATTAATTCAGATTTCTATGTGTCAAGTAAGATTTATAATAAATAAAATTAAATAATATTATTTATTGCTAAATATTTCAAAACTTAAGTTGACAGTGACATTTATCACACATTATTTTTTTAAACTGGCAAGCTGTTGAAGCAAGACAACAGCCTTCTCTATATGCCTCTCATTTTTGACCGATTTCACCCCCGATTTACCATTTATAGAAAATGAACTTTAAGTGTAAGAACATAAGGTTTCTATTCATATAAAATCTATTTCACAAAACCAAAGAGAGAACAATCCAGAGGGAAAGAGAGGGATGATATAAAAAATCCTTGATTAAATCAATTAAGAGGCTACAATATGCTACTGACACTTTAGTATGGCTGTTGTTTATGTTTTGTAAAATGAATGTACATAAGTATTACTGTAGATAATTTATTTGTTAAAAAATCCATTGCTATAAACCGAGTACCAAAAGTTAGTTCACGGCTTTCATTGTCGATTATTTTATTAAACATAAAGCAACTACCCTTGCAGGTAAGGCAGTTTCTGGATGGGTAACCGGTGAATCTTTGCAAAAATAATGAGCGTCATTTACAAAAAAACGAGATTTTTATTATATTGCAATAAATTTGTTCAGAAACTGATTTTATTAAAATTAGCGCGTCAGGAATTCAACGCGAGCAAACTGGCCGCTTCTATAAAATGCATCCTATCTATAGGCACATCACTATCTACATGTATGTGTATTATGTATGTATGTTTGTACATATGTATAGGGTGCATGCGTGCGTGTCGCACTGGACCGTTATTTGAAAGGAAAAGTCTTGATACTTTGAAATCAGTTTTTATTCGTTTGGGCTAATGTTGCTAATTTCCAAGTTGTAAGAGAAAAATTGTTTGATATAATAAACTAAAGCTTAAGCTATTATTATAATAGCTTAGACATTGTTATCAGTATCTATTTACAACAATGCCTATGTACATTGAAGCATTTAATACCTAAGACATTCAAATAAATATTTTTTCTTGAATTTAGTCATGAAGACTGTACCATCAATAATCTTAAACCAAGCAATAAGTATGTGATGTGATAATAATATCTGATCAACTATTCAATCAATACATAGGGTGTAGCTAATTTATTTCTATGTGTAAACTTAATGTTCATCTTTCCTTCAGTCCTCTGTAACATCGCAGTAAGAACTTGTGCACTCATTGTTCCAACAACGAAATTCTCATGGCTGTGTCTGACGACTTTCGGAGTCCAGTGTATAGACGCTGGATCTCTGTCCACATGGACAAGAACAAGAAATGACCCACATGCACAATCTTGTGCATGCTATTTGTATATCTTTAAGTTATAATATTTTTTTTAAATTGACAACACCCCTTTACAGTGTTCTATTAGTATTAAGTTCTGGGTTGAATATGCCTGAAGTAAATGACTTTTATTTTTTATTTTATTTTTATTGTACTCGTCATTGGTCACCTATTCACTCCTTCCTATATATGACGAAATGACAGTAAATTTATTTTAGTTGACACATTAACACAATTATATTTGACACGATTTAAATAGCAAAAAAATACATTATTACATTATACACATTAATAAAACTAGACATTATACCGTGTAAAATTTTATTAAAGCTAACTGTAAATAATAATAAATTCAATGTGATGAGATATTGTAATTTGTTTAGCTTTTAATCTTATCTTTTGTATGTATCCTAATTCCTATTTACATTATTATAAGTATCAAGACCTATTACTCAAAGTAGCTGTCCATTCGTGTCCACTCGCTCCGCTCCACCTATACATATACATACCTATATACTTTTCACGACAGATAAACTTGCATAGCATTATCCATGTAGGTAGGAACTATGTAGGTTTTATGTTTATCATTGTAGGTATCAACTATGTAGGTTCTATGTTTATTATTGTAGGTCGGCCAGTCTAGGCTATTACGAGGTCAGAGATTCATTATTTTGTAGATAATTATTAGATTTTGTGACCATAATTACGCCAGTAAATCGCTAACTACATTTTGCTCAGTTGCCGTCAATCTTTGGATGGGTGACCGCAATGTAGAAATATTGGCAATTGGATTTGGCACCTACTTCTTTCCATGTCGATATTAATTATAATTTCCAAGTAATCTGTGGATTAACATAGGCACATCCACGTAAATTTACACTCACGAAATTCACGCTCTTGTGTTTAGAAGACTTCATATAACAAATTTTATTCTATTTAATTTCAACAAAACATCATAAACATACTTGCGATACAGATCGTATTGATCACCACATTTTTAAGAACTCTGTAAAAACCATAAAAAACAGCTGTGCCTACAAATCTATCCCTTCGTATGTCTACATTATTCTGTGTCCTACACAGGAGAGACTACTATGTACTCTGTGTAGGGCCGGAAGCGCGCCGGAAGCAGGTGTCCTACTGCTGGGTACAAGTTCACGAGGGATACACCGACCAGGGATACGGCAGAGGGATTACTTTAACTATCTTCAAAGCGAGAGTGAACCGGTTCTGGTCAAGTAAGCACCATATTTTATGCTATAACTTTTGCTTACCATAAAGCAAATTATTGTCACGAAGCAAACCTGTTTTAGTTAAAACTATTACTAACCTGAAATCATTAAAAATATATTTATTGAGCCATTTTGATTTTCAACTATGTATCTTCTTCTTCTTATCGAATGAGAGTGGCCAACTCTGGTGTCGAGAGTTTTCAAACCACCCTATCTTCGTTGATTTGTCAAACAAATAAGTTATTTCACATGATTCACATATTATTGTACAATATTTACGTCAAATAAACGAATTTTGTATTTGTAATTATTTTGTGACATAAACGCTGAACATGTCAGACAGGTAGATATTTTCTTCAAACCAATTTAAGACCAGAAGCTGCCAGGAAAATATTTGTCTTGTCAAGTACTTACTTGCATAAAACTTGCCTGTAGTATAAACTTTATTCGGTATTCATTTATTCAGCAAAAGATTGACTTCAACTAGTTTATTATAGTTAAAACCCTGTACATATTACCTACTAATTAATCAGAACACCCTAGCAACTAATACAGCTAATCAGTACATATAGTGTAGCGAATTTATTTCCATGAGTAAACTTGTCCATCTTTCCTTCAGTCCTCTGCAACATCGCAGTAAGAACTTGTGCACTTATTGTACTCAGGATGTATGCGGTATAGTGCGGTCGCGAACGAAAGGGAACTTTTATTCGTTGCTAGGCGGATATCAATCTTCGTCTGCAGCTCGTGAATGTTCACACACATACACACAACCTACAGCCCGCTTGATGTTAAGCATTAGTGCAGACTAGAGTGCAACATGCTCATCTGGAAGATACATATTAATTCTAGATTTGAAGGCACCTGGATTGTAATCCTCAGGAAATACAGCCTCCGGTAAGAGGGTCCTAAAAAGGAGTCCTTGTACGTAAAATTAATTTAATATACTGTAACTAATTAATAATAAATAATACTAAACAAATATTCCGAGACATTGCACACAGGGCCATCTAGCCGCCATCATCAATTGATGATGTCAAGGTTTTTTAACATGAAATAGGCCAACGCTTGACTACAGCCTGCCTGATGTTAAGCACCACTGTAGGATAGGTTTAATAGGAGAAACCTATTTACTCTGGATTTGAAGACCGCTGGGTTATCATTTTCTGGAAACAAGTTATAAGTTATTGACTTCTTCTTCTTATCGAATGAGAGTGGCCAACTCTGGTGTCGAGAGTTTATCAAGCCGCCCAATGGGCTCTGACGGTTATTGACTGAATTTCCAAAACAAATTTTTGAACAATATTTACGCAGGTAACACCACTGAACACTATAGTCGCTCAGATTAGCTAACAAATATAGCAAAACTTCTAAACATTTAATAGGTATTCATTAACTGTTAGACATCAGGCAGTTAAATACTTAATGCATACCTCTAGCATAATATTACCGCGAACTGAAACGATGCAATTCAAAACAATCTTTATAACATTATAAGACCAGTCATTAGTCAATTATCAATCGATAGAAGCGGTTGAAAGATTACAGTGATAGTAGGTTTGATGCAGAACTTTGGGCATTCAGGTAAAGGTTGACGTATTCGATATTTGGCAATCATATAAATTTAGATAATCATATATAAATAATCAAGAGTATCATCATATCGGCTTACTGTTTTCGGCATTCATACATAATTTTGATGATCATATAAATAGGCAATGATATTCTATATAAACTGAGGTAGATGCGTTATACCCCGTTCTGTGTGGCGAACTCAAATTCAGCGAATTAGCCTGGACGGCTCAGTCGCCTCGAAGCTGTGAACATACTCTGATCTCTTTTACTTTCCTTCGCCACGTGCTAGGGCGATTTTCAATGAGTATAACATTTCTATTAGTAAAACCTCATTGTAAATAGGTAATTAAATCTTGATATCGTATCATATGTAAGAGTGTAGTTGTTGATTTGTTCTTCTTTAAAATCTCAGTAGAGTAGTATAAAGTCACATAGTATCGTGACTTTTGGTATAGATAATCCCTGAAAAAGGCTTAGATTTTTATTTAAAAAAAACTACTTTAGTATCTAGGACATCAATATTCATAAAAAAACAAGAAAAGTAAGATATTCTATTCTATTTAAAAAATTAAGATTAAAATGCCAATAATTTAATTTCCAAAGCATCTAATCCACCGTCCTCAACGTGATATTCGTAACCAGCTAAATAATAAGGCACGCCGTCCACCGCTCGCAGCGGATCATCCACTCATTATACAATTAGGATAAACACCGGCTTGCTGTGGACGCCGGCATTACGGCAGAAAAAGGACCGATTTAATTCTAAACCACCAAACGCTAGACAGGTAGAACGCTCAAATAAGGGGCTTGCTATTTATATAATTATTGCATAATTTTTTTTGGGTTAAAATGGAGAAATACTACTTTGGTGTTGTATACTTACTTATAATCGAATAACATAATGCGATCGTGATGGTACACTCTGGACTCTTACAGATTTTAGTTCAAGCGAAGTATCGAGTTTCGAATTTAAAACCCAATGCACTTAGGTACCTAAAAAAATCGATGTAGGATTTTGTTATATCATAGACTGTAAAAAAATATAATATGTTTATTTTCTTTAAAGCATTACTTTTACTAGAAAGTTTATATTGTGGTTATCATACAATCACGAAAGAGCAATGTGCTATTGTTTTCACCAAAATATAAACACAACAGCACAGAATACATAATACAACATCAGTAGCACTAGATTTTATGACGGTTTTTGCCATATAGCGGCGAGTAGCTGAACTATTTAAACTCTTCTCTTGTAAATCAAGTACTATGTAGAACCATGGTTCTCAAACTTTTTAGTTCTGCTATTTGATACTAGATGGCAGCATTAACGTAGAATTTGTTGGGCAAAGCTAAAGTTTTTTTCTTATAATATTTTCCGATTTACCTAGGTAAATGAAATCATGTTAAGCAATTGTTCACGCGGTCAGTCCTTGGTTGAGTGTCCAAAAAGTGGCATTCCATTTTAGGCGCTGCTGTGGGCCGGATGACGTTAAATTTGTAGATCCCGGCTGCTTGTCATAGGACGGCGGTCGTTAGGCCATGTCAGAGGCCCTTAGGGCAGCTTGATAAATTCTCGAGACCAGAGTTGACCACTCTCGATAAAAAGAAGAATTTATATTTTCATCAAAATAATAATAATTAATATTTAGTCTTTTATTGTTATGACGTATCGTTTGAGCATAGAGTTAATACTACTACGTATTAACTCTATGCGTTCGAGTGGCGAACTTTCGAGTCGAGAGTTTGCAAATACCGCTTGAGCCTGCTGACTAACGCTATATCAAATAGCCTACTCTTTTGCAATTTCTGCTCACGAAAGTGCCTAGATAAAAAAAAAACCTAATGTTTTGCTATTTAGTTAAGTCATTGGTCACCCATCCAAAGACTGACCAAAATCATCTTAGTGGTAGAAGATTAATAGCAGTATATCTTTTAACTAGATGGCGCTGTGTGCAATGTCCCAGAATATTTATTTATTTTTTATTTTAACTATAACTATTCTGCTAATGTTATATAGATGAAAGTTTGTTCGCGTGTGTGTGTATTTTTGTTACTTCTTTATGCTGAAACAGCGAAATCGATTTGGATGAAATTAGGTATAGAGGTAGATTAAACCTTGGATTAACACATAGACTAATTTTTATCCTGGATCAACGCGAGGACCGCTATATATCATTAATGACATTTTCTGGAGGTTAGCCTTATAAATGTAGGAAAATTCAAACAAACTATGTCGTTCCGTATATGAAGATATTATATTTCCAAAGAACATGTATTTTTTATCTCAGCATAACTTCGGTCATACATCGTGACAAACAATACCACTGTTTATATTTATATACCATTACAATAACAAGTAACTAATGTTATACCTTTATTATTGTGACTCGTACGCATCTAAACACTTTTAAAAAATTGCTGCAACATGTTTTAAAAAAAAAACGTGAAATAGAATTTAAAAAGTTAATCTGGAAGGAATCGATTTGATTGAATAGAAAAGAGTTGATCACGAAACATTTGCAGCGCAGCATTACCCTCCTAAGTACATCACTACAGCGATCAAGCTTGCCAACACTATAACATATAGTGGTCAAAACAACAACTCTTTAGGACATGTGGAAATAACAATATACAGCAAATAGTACAACATTATCACTAACAAATCATTTACACATTCTAAACGGTTTAAAATAAATCTAGTTCGTAGATAAGTAAGTCTATTGAGTGAATAGTTTCTTAGAAAGAGAGGAAAGTAATGAGATGGTTCGATGTCCGAGGGCGACCTCCAATGTACTCGTGTGATTTTACAATATAAAAACAATTGCTTAAAACAGCAACAAGCTTCCATTCAAATGTCTTACAATTTACTTAACTATTTATGTTTATTATTTTGTAATCAGGTTATCAACAACATGAGAAAAAGAACATCGGGTTTTAGACACCGGCTTTTCATCATACAACAATACTGTTTTGTAAAATGCTTATTTATAAAAAGCTCACGATATAAAAATTACGATGTCATGATTCGAGTGTCTGCCTTGAGCGGAAGTGTCATGGCGTCACTTCCGCCTTCCTCATTCAAACGTCAGCAGTCGTAGAGAGTGGACGTGTTGGAAACCGTCGTAACATGAATAATTGATTATTTATCAACGCTTAACAAAAGATACTTAGCATGTAAGGCAGTGCTTTTAGATATTGTACAAGCGTTTTGTCTCACAAAAATAGTTTAATTAGTTTTATCTATTAGTTTCAATGAGTAAGAAGCTAGGTAATTTCTTATATAATGATATGACGACAGACAGCTTTTCGTGAAGTTATAATTTGTGCATGATATGTTAATTTTGTCGTGAAATATTTTATAGAAGAAAGAAGTTACAGCTGCAAATCATACACCTCGAGAAATCATTGTCAATTCAACTTAGTTAGCTACTTCAGTGTCTAATATTCTCTAAATAATGTTGTAAAATTGGTACTCTATATACCTTAGGTCTGATCGGCCCGACGCCTGCAAGTGTCAGGGCTCAGTAGGCCTTCAAGGTACTTATTCACCTACGGTGGTTATCTAATAATGAAACAGATATTATAACTACGGATTCACTGTACCTCTTATTTGTCACAAAATATCCAAAAATGCAGTTAACATTGCTTGAAACCGATACAATTACGTTAAACTATGCATCGTTAGATATTTCATCACAAACCAGACTTAATAATGCCCTATAACATATTTTAATTTGTATAAATATCTTTATAAATAATTTCGAAGCAGTAAAAACTTTAGTATATTTGACTAGGTACAAGATAAAAATAGACATTGAGTGTTGTTTCACTACAAAATCGATTATTGCTCTAAACAAGGTATACGTTAACAAACTACGTTATTTAAAACGACAATAAATAATTTGGTTCCATTTCACCGTTGCCTTAAAAGTTTACGTAAAAGAAAACAAAAATGAAACGAAAGGTTAAAAAACGAACGATTTATTTTAAGAATGTATGTACAAATAAAATAGAGAGTTTGTTCGTAGATATGGCACGTTTAGAGAGTTAAGGCAAGCGAGCAAGAGATTGTCGTTATTTCTGTTCGGTTGGCAGAAGTGATAAGCGATGATGAAGGTTGGTAAGGTAGCGGATGAAGTGACAAGTGCGGTGATATCGCTAATGCCACAAAAACAATAGTTTTGTTGGGACTTAGCTTTGTGACGTCATAGCACTGTAGCGGGGTAGTCCTCCTCCTGGATCAAATAAATACAAATGTTGAACGAACGGATCAAACTCTGATCGCTTTGATCCGTTCCTTCAATGTAAAATATAATATTTAATAAAAAACGAACTAAGTTTACTGTAGCGTATAAACATCAACTCTATGTTATTGACTGAGGCTAACATAATATACTCAGACTTCAGAATCATTGCAAGAATTTAACTTATTTCATTCGATTAATTAATTAGTATGGTACTACCATTGATCTCCATCAGTGTACTTGTACTGATGGAGATCAATGGGTACTACCTATTTCGATATCAAATCAGACTCTATAAGACTACTCTATAAGACTAATACTCTTCTTGTATCAAACATTAAACATAGCATTCCGATTGTAGTAAAAGCATTTTGTACTTATTATAAAATAGTAAGTGCACATACCGTGATATAAAAAACACAAAACGTAAATATCAAAGTATGAAATCAATTGGGAAATTAGTGTATGGTGATGTAACGCAATAAATAATTAATTATATTTTTTACGTAGGTTCTAGATACCCACCTTGGATTTGAAAAGCGTGACACACACTTCTGCAAAGCTAAAATCTGATTGCTTACTCAGTTTAATGTTTTCCTAGTTAAGTTATACCCTATTCCATCAGTGAAGGAAATTGAGAACCGCAGTTACGAATTTAATTGTTAAAATGGCCAAGCAGCAGCAAAGGCAAAATGTGTAATATTCTGTTTCTGATATCTATGGTAATATTTATTCATCATC
The DNA here is from genome assembly GCA_927399415.1 of Macaria notata. NCBI lineage: Eukaryota > Metazoa > Arthropoda > Insecta > Lepidoptera > Geometridae > Macaria > Macaria notata. The sequence goes on from OV656742.1 coordinate 2,398,890, forward strand.
AGCATTAACTTTCTTCTTAGCAGATTTTTTGTTTCAAATGGCTAGGTATATGAAACCAGACTAGCTTCATGGCATATCCCATAAAGAGATGTATGATTAATATGATCTAATCTGATCGAATTGATCAAAACGTCCAATTGTTGACCGTTCTGATCTAATCTGATTGAACCGTTCAAACTCAACCATTTAACTATGAGCGTAAGCGCAATGAATGACGCAAACGGCTTCCACTCGCATTCTCTATAACCTGTATACAATACCCATATAATTACATTGTCGTCTGCGATTGGCTGCCCGTCTGACATGGCCAGGCCAACTGGCTCGGCCAGTTGCCCGTCTGACAAGCCCAGGTCAGAGGGCAGTTGCCCATCTGACAGGGTCAGGTCGATGGGCAACTGCCCGTCTGCCAGAGTCAAGTCGACGGGCAAAGAGCCTTGAAGCTCAGGAGATAGAGATCTGGCCAAGCAACGCTCCAACTCCAGAACTCGCTCGTTCTGAAAATGATGGTGAGAAAATTGTTAATTTTGTATATGAATTAATAAAACTATGAAAATATTTATTGGGGAAAAACTATCTAAAACAGAATGCGCCAAATGCCTTTAAATTTCTTAAACATTAAGTTCGTATTTTTTATAGTGGTCCTTTATGCCGGATGATACACAACATCTTAAAGTTCACTAGATGGCAACGTAATATGCAAGGTAATTTAACTGATGGCTCTTGTAAAGTACAAGTTACAAGGATTAAGAAACAAATCAGACTACCATTTTGGAATTTCTTCCTAAAACATTGGGCAGATTGTAGGTACATGAGGTTGACATTGATCTTATATTTTAAGTTCTCATTTCCAATTAAAATAAAATTTATTTCAATATTTTTTAGCAATTATAAGGACTTTCTAGTAACTATTAATTATGTATGCTTACTAAGCAAGTTTATTTTATCCTGGTATGGCTCACCTCATGTTTCAGCCTATTGAGCAGTCTCTCTCTCTCACCCTTGAGGACGTCACATCTTGTCGTCTCGCTCTCATCTAGAACTCCTTTCATCTCAAGCTCCGCAATTTGTGAGTCTTTCTCGATAATTGCACCTTCTAGGATATCTTGACTGAAATCAAAGAAACACCACATTATAGCTATAAATTACATCTAATCATGGGAAAAGAGATATTACGCCCTTATAAAAAAAAACGAATGTATGATTTCATTTTGAGAGATCTTTGATTGGTTCGTCCAGTATTTTTTCATGCAGCAACGAAAAAACGATTTTTTTTAGTTATGCAAGTATACGATCTTTATAGTGACATAGGTTACTTGTACAGTTTCACACTACGACTAATTCAGTATAATGTTTCTAAAGCATGAAAAAAAAAAAAAAAACTCACATAACACCAGATAATTGACGCAGCACATTGTCCCGTTTGCCCTCACAGTCTTGCAGCAACGCCTCCAGCCGCTTCAAGCGCTTCAGCACAGCGCTGCAAGTCGCACACTTCAGTGCTGAAGCGTTCTGCAGCGATTTTATGCGCTGCTCCAACTTCTTCATCTGAAATATTTTGTATCTCAACTTTAAATTCAATTTTTATAAAAACAGGTTTGAGTTGACTTTATTTTGCCTCTTGTTACTTTGCTTTACAAATAAGAATGTATTTTTAAAAATTAAGAATATAAAGATTGCATGCGAATACCCAATCAGTAGATTTGATTCGTGTGATTCCCAAAGCAACTTTTACTTTTACTTTTATTCTGGTGGATTAACCCGCTTATTATGTAAAGGTTAATAATTACTAAAATATTTATAGAAGTATTTTATTTACCTTATGTAACGTTTCAATTCTCCTTTGTTCTTCTTGATAAAATACTCGTTCCCTCTCAGCTGCAACCATAAATGATTCCTTCAGCGCTTCTTCTAGCTCTAATATTCTTTTATCTTTACCAACTATCGTCAATCCAGACTTTTTATTTAGTATCTTTTCTAATTCGTCGATTCTTTCGTCTTTACTTCTAACAACTGCTAGCAGTTGCTCAAATTCAGCGATATTGTTATTTTCTCTCAAAGCCTCTTCTAATATCGATATACATCTTTGCTGTTCGATTATTTTAGAATTCTTAATCTCCATTTCCTTTGTTAATTCGGATATCTTTCGTGAAAGCTTATTTATATCAGGTGGATCTTTTCTACAGTGTATAACGTCTAATTCGTTGTCACTTCTGCTGTGTCGACACTTGTCCAGCCTATCCACTACCTTACCACTCTTTTGCAATTCGAAGAAGCTTTTACTTCTCTTTATATGCGAGATTTCCTGTCCTTCCGATAACTTTAAAAGCTCTGATAATATGAGCGAAGATTCGTTCAGCTCGATTTCCAAATCGATTACTTTCATCTTAGTTTCTTCCAATTGCGTTTTGAGATGATCTCTATCTGCCAGCGTCCGAGTCAAATCATCGATCGCTGCCATCTCGCTCAACCTCGCTCGGGATATCTCCTAACGAAATGGGGTCAAATGATCAAACAAAACGTAATAAAGAAAGAGAAATCAATAGAAAAATGATAGTTTACTTCAACAACAGAACAATCAACAATTTAAAACCGAAAAATAATGAGAGATCAACATAGAGTTTATTTGATACGCATAACAAGTTCGCAAGCTGGGTAACATCGACTAGTGGACAACTTACTCGTTCTATCTAGATACATGATTACTTAACAGTTTTACAATATTGTATTTTTTAATTATTATTTTGAATACTTAAAAATAACTCCCGCTGAACACGATTATTTCTCTTTAAACACTTAAAATTATCGCTAAACTAATAATTATCTTACTGTGTGCTGGTTACATCAACTGAGAATTCAAAGGTCTGTTGTTTTCGTATGAAACTTCAGGAGAATGTTATTATTATCTGAACACTTCATTCTACAAAATATGCTTAATACGAGATTGCGTTTGGTAAAGCTTGTATTACCGCATGTTTCCGAAGACGTGGAGAGATCGCTCGTTCGCGGAATCAAAACGACATTCAAAGAAACAGAATCGAAAGGAAAAAGAGCAAATAAATGAATGACAGTCTTGGTGCTGAGGACTAACTTAGAAAAAGCTTTTGAGGAAGCCAGCGGGTCCGGCCTGGAGCATGGAACAAACAATATTAGTCAGGTTAGTCACCACATATGTACCTATGTACGTAAAGTTGGTCATACAAACTATTGCAATGGGAATTTGTGGTCTATAGGAAAAATAACACCCAGGAAAATGCAATAGATTGTACGACCACAAGCATTTATTAAAAATATATTACTTATGATAATATTTAGTAAGGTTAGTAAGTATACTTATTTATAAGTAATTAATTACGTGTGAATTCAATTTGAACAGAAACATACCTCTTCTTTTTGTGCTTGTGCTTGCTGCTGACTTTTCAATTTGGCTTGGAGGTTTCTCACAGACCTTGAAAAAGAAAGATTGTGTCTTTATACAATTGTAAAAATGTTTATTACTTACAGTGTCTTCATTTCCTTCAGTTCTTTATATTCATAGAAATCAAAATAATATAACATTTCTATGCTAACATTAGCTTAATTTTTTCAGAAAAATTGATTAACTGAACAATTTTTATTTTGGATTCCTCGTACTTTATTCAGTTTCAGATAAGTACAGACATTATACTGTCTATAAAAAGGTGTAATTTTAAAGAACGAGTTGTTTTTCCGGTGGTGCCATTATTGGTGATACTATGTATTTTTAGTTTCTACATACATACATGATGGAGAAAATGGATGGAGAAAATAAGTTGGACAGAAAGAAAGACCAATGAAGAAGTTTTGAGCATGGTCCAAGAACACCGTACAATAATGGCGACAGTTAAAAATAGAAGAGGGAAGATGGTTGGCCACTTTATACGACATGACGAATTTATGAAAAACATCATTGAGGGAAAATTGGGAGGCCCGAAGAGAAAGAGGAAAGCCGAGAAGGTCATTAAAAGAAAACGCGGGTGTCAAGGAATGGGCAGAAGATCGGAAAGGATGGCGCATACTCCACAGACAAAGGCCTTAAATTTGTGATGATGATGATGATGACATACATACTTATCTGACTTTTATACGTACTGTGTCAAATCCATGATCTGTTTCTCCTTCTGTGCCTGCTCTTCCTGCGACATCTGGACCAGCTGCAGGAGCCTCTCTGTCTCAGTGGTCAGCCTCTTGGCCTCCTCCTTCGCCTGGTCGAGCTGGTTCTTCACCTGTTCTGCTTCTTTCTGCGTTTCTGTCAGCTTGCGGTTCATATCTGCGGCCGCTGCTGTGCTACCGCCGGCCTGGAATACAAAATATCATTGGTTCATAAAGCGAATAAGTAAACATAGAATCTGTAACTGCACCCAAAAGTAGAAATGAAAGTTATTTTTTATGTTTTGTTATCACAAACAAAACTGTCGAATACGACAGTTTTGTTTGTGATAACAAAACATAAAAAACTGACACTGTTACTTATAGGACTTGACTTAAACGAATACGTTTAAGTCAAGTCCTATAAGTAACGTTGCCATATTTTCTACAGTTTTTGGTTTTATATTGTAATTTTGAAAACAAACCGGAAAAGTCCTGTCTACGAGATCTTTATTTTACATAATCATATTCAGATTATCAGTTCAAATATTATAATGTCATCATAATACATGATCTAATAGCAATAAATTAAAAATTTTATGTTCTTACCTTCCTCAAAGATGCTTCCATTTGGTCCATTTGCTCTTTTCTCTTCTTCAACTGTCGATCTAACTCCGTGAGCGATTTCTCCTTCTCTTCCACGTCTCTTCTCTTGTTCTCAACCGTTCTTCTTTGTTCTTCAAATTGTCTCCTCGCATCTTCCAGTTTCTTGAATTCTTCTTGTATCTGGCGTTTAGCTTGGGCTGTATCTTCGCCAACTTTGGCGTTCTGAGCCCCGGCTTGCTGGAGCTTCTTGTTCGCCTCGTGAAGATCGAGCTGTGATGGGAAATAAGCTCTTAGATGCGTTGAAATAAGAACCATTTAAGTTTATGGGAAATCGTGCGTTGCATTAGTTGAAAGTACTGATTGAAAATACGGATACTGTTTTGTACTACTACTACTAAATGAGTTTATGCATTTTGGAATGCTGATGACAAAATCAAAATTATAAAAACTACATTGCATCAATGAACATTGTAGAATGATAACCTCTAATGTTAAACTAATGAAACGCAGGATGTTTTTACAAGATATAACAAGGCAGACAAAAATCATATGACAGTCCAAAATATTGGAATAAAAATATGGCTCACTTTATTTACAAAAAGCTAAACTTTATACACATAACACCGCAAAATATAAATTCTTAACATTAGCAAAAAATCCAAGACGAAAATGCTTTATTTCAATACAAATGACAATGATTGCGAAATGTACACAGAACAGTAGCGACGGCTGAAAGAGAATGAGTAAATTAATATTATGATACATTATACAAAGCTATATACGTTCGCACCAAACATTTTGCTGAATCTCTACGAATGTTTATTATTTTTGCAACATCTGGCTTTAATGTTGTTACTCTGGCTCCAATTAAGATAAACTTTATGGGCCATTTGGTAGGTTTAACCGCAGAGAAGTGGTTCTGAACAGAACAACGAAAATCAAAATAATAAATGTTAGTGTTCCTTTCACGTAAACAAAGTCTATCCAACTAAGGGTGACATTGTATTATAATTCTATGGGGAAAAATCAGTCTAACAACATACAACTCAGAATATTTACATATCTATCAAAGACATAATGTGAGTCGTTCAATAGAAAACTTGGTAGGTACATCTATAACAAGATTCAGCATTCCATGCCCATATATTGCATGTGCAAGTGAAAATGTAAGGTGCTTAACGTCATTGCAGAATACGACACAAATTCATTCCTGCAGATATTGTTTTACTTGAATATAGCCATTCTGAGAGCAGCAAATTCAGACAAAAAGAATATGCATCGAAGACGAAACTAATTTGGTAATTATGTATTTTAGACATAGTTGCATTAGTCAGATAGTTTTCGTTGGAATATATTGTCTTATTTCAACTACATTTTTATTATTGCAGTCTATTAATCCAGTCGTAACCTGCTACATTTGTGTCTCAATTCTTATAATATTTGCAGCAATTTGAAAAAAAAAATCTGTTTCGCCATAACTTAGACAATGTCAAATGTCAATGTAATCTCTTCTTAAGTCTTAAATTTGACTCAATTTGCTTTCTCTCAACATTGTGAACGTTCCAGTTTTACAATGATGACTAAACGTAAAATAATAATATAATAATTATGAGGGGTTGGAGGATGCCTAGCGGGCCGTAGGTGACATGCTGCCAGACATAGTGAGAGGGCTTTTGACTTCTTTATTCACTAGCCTATTCATGAAAATGGTTTTGAAATCTGGAGTTTATAAAGTTTGATGTCAGATTTTGAACTACTTTTCATTGCCTACTTCTATTCTGGGTCTGGTTGTGATTTGAATTGTGATATGAAATTACTGCATCTCGTAGTAGTAGTTCAATAATTTTCCAGATCACGGCAAATAACTTGTTAATTATGATAGTGTCTATGAATAATTGCTCAAAACTAAAATTCTGGTCTCACTTAAATCAACTTTGCTGTAGGTACATGTTTTGGATTTGTAATGTTCAATTTGATTTCTTATTCTAGAATTGGCAAAATAAAGGGTAAATGTAATTTATGTATAGAGGAAATTGTTGGCACTATTCAGGGCTTTCGAAAATGATATCCCTACGACTGCAAATGAGATCATTTCCGATAAATATTTAAAATAGACAAAGTCAAAAGCACAATCACTAGATGGCGTTGTACAACATCGACGACGCACGATGATGACGTAACAAAAAAGTTCATGAACATTGAAATCAAAACATCTACTCGACACCGGTGCAATGGTAAGCAGACGCGAACGTGCGACACTCAGTCGAGTTACCGAGCTTATACATTTACGAGAAACAGACACTCTGGGCGTTAAATAAACCCCAAATTATAAGGTATTCGTGTCTAGCAAAGATCTTTTTTATCATGTGTTGCACTTGTGTAGCAAATGCAACACATGATAAAAAAGTTCTATGGGCTCTGACTTTAGAGTTGAAGTAGTCTTTTGCTATGAACAAATCAGATGTTTTTGACATGACCGGCATGTACATTTTCGTTGCGTTGTAGTACAAAAATAAATTGTAAATTTAGTACGAATTAATTGTTAAAAAGTGACTATACAGATGTTATATCGCGCAGTGCCTAGTGCTCGGTAGCGCGAGTGAGTGGCACGGTGCACCCGCGGGCCGCGCTGGCGGGCGATCCTCCAACTGACCTGGCTCTTCTCCAGCTCCTGCACCAGCATCTCCAGCTGCGCCTGGCAGCGCTCGCGCTCCACGGCGGCCGCGCGCGCCTCGCCCTGCGCCGCCTCCAGCTGACGCTGCACCTCGCGCGCGTCCGACCCGCCTCGTGCCTGCAGCGCTTGCAGCTGCTGGTTCTGCTGCTGAAGCTGCTTCTCCAAACTCTGCAGCCGCTGCTGACACTCCGACAGCGCTTTCTCAGCTGCGATCGCTTTCGTTTTCTCAGCCTCGACCGCGGACCGCCATTTGTCAACTTCTCCAGTCTTCTGAGCCATCTGCTCGGCCTTCTCTGCGCGTTGACGCATTGCGTCTCGTTCTTTCGTCGTCGCTTGCATTTGTTGCTGTAATTTAGCGATTTCACGTTCGCGGTTTTCGATAACGGCTTTAGCGCCCCGTTCAGAGTCTTGCGACATCTTTCGCTGCTCTTCTTTCAGTCTACGCACTTCCTCGCGCTGCTTCTGCAGTTCTGCCTCGGAAGCGTTCAGCTCTCTCTGGAAGTTCACTAACATATCTTGAGATTTTTCTAATTGGGCTACTAATTGATCGCGTTCGATTGTCAACTGTTTCGTGTCCGCTTCCAGTTTGACGATTTGCTTTTCTATGGCGTCCGCTTGTTGATCTCGTTGTTCTAAAATAGAGGCCATCTTTTCTCGATCCCGCACAGACTGGGCGAGCTCTTGTTGTAATTTTACGAGCGTCTCCTGTGTTCTATGATCAAGCGTTCTCTGTTGTTGTTCAACGTTGCGCCTTGTGTTCTGTATTTCTACTCGTAACGCGTCTCTCTCCTGCTCTATTTGCCTGCTCTCTAGGATCGTGCGCTCGAGACGTTCATGCATGCGACCGAGCTCGTTATTCATTCTCTCAAATTCAACTCGAGTGGTTTCATTGGTCTCCTGGTACTTGGACAGATGAATCTGAGCCTTTTCTAGTTCCTTCGCTAATCGTCCTGCCTCCATTTCTGTGGAATCTCGAGCTTGAATTGCCTTCTCAAGTTTGTCTCGAAGGCGCTCTATTTCAAGTCTATCTTCCGTTCGAGCTTTGTCACCAGCGACTGCTTGCAACTTCATCCTCTCAATCTGCTGCAATTCACCTTTGAGTCTTTCGTTATCTTTATCTAATTGATCCGATCGCAACTTCAACTTCTCACATCTATCTCTGAACTTTTCACACTCAATGTGAGCACGTTCTAACTCCGTCCTCTGTTTTTCAAGCGCTGCACTGAGTTTTGTAACTTCACCCTTGGACAGTTCCAACTGAATGTTTAGTTCGTGATATTTGGTCTCCGCCTGTTCTTTTTCAGCTTGTAACCGCTGCATCTCAGTTTGAGTGCCTTCATATCGTTCACGGTGTTTGTCGACCTCTGCTTGGAGACGGTTAATTTCTGTGGTCCATTTATCCTGTTCAAATTGGTATTTACCTCGTTGGCTTTCGACCCGTTCTAGTTCGGAACGCAGGCGAGTGACCTCCTCCTCAGCCTTGCGCGCTCGCTCCAACTCTAGTGTGGTCTTCTCTAGCCGCGCGCGAAGTCGTTCCACCTCCAACTTTGTCCTTTCGTGTTCTTCCTTCGTATCGTGATACTTTCCATATCTAGCTGCATATCGTTCTGCCTCTTCCCTTGCTCCAGAAGCGTCTTGTTTAACTTTATCCAGCTCTGCTTGGACCCGTCTAAGCTCAGCCGATACCTTATCGTGCTTGTCGTACATCTTTTCCAATTCGATCTGTACCCTCGCCATTTCTTCTTGAGTCTTCTCGTTGGAAGCCTGGGCTTTGCCACACTGCGTCATTGCCCTATCGTATTCGAACTGGAGTCTTTCACTATCAGCCAGCAGTTTTTCTTTTTCGCCTTGCAGTCTTCGTAGTTCTATCTGGCTCTTCTCGTATCTATCTCGGACCATTTCAATATCGACGCAGAGTCTGTCCATGTCTTCTTTAGCCTTCTCTTCTTGTTCTTTTGTTCTTCCAAGCTGTAAAGAAGCACGATCATACATTTCTTGGACCCTAGCGAGCTCATCCTGCAATTTCCTCTGGTCATCTCGAACTTTCGTTGACAAATGAACATGCTTTTCCAGTTCTAACTCCAGCCGGTCTTTATCTGCTTCTAGGATGTCTATCTTGTTCTGAAGTCTGTAGATTTCATTCTGGGATCTGTGAATTAAGTAAAATAAAGTCATGAGTGTGAAGACATCAACATAATCATTTGTCAATTTTACAGCACATAACGACATCAAAGTGATAATACCTATCATACTTTTCGAGCATTTTTTCGTATTCTTTGTGCGCGGTCTCTTTTTCTTCGACGGACTTTTGCGTGGAGTAGAGAGCCTTGTCCAGCTTCTCTTTGAGGATCTCGAGCTCGGTGAGGGCGTCGTCTCGCTCCATCTGGAATTGAAACCATGAAATATGTTAAAAATGACTACTGACTATGATACTAGAACTTACCCGTGTTTTTCTAAAATAAGCGCAAAATATTCGAAGCCAATCTGAAGTTTTTAAGTGTATTATTGTGTCAATTCCTCGAATTTGTGCTTTACAGATATTTCAGGCAAGTGAGCACTATGCAATACCTGCCTACATATTGTATCTAGTATTTAAATTTTGTAATTATGAACTATTACAACACCTCGAAAAAATGTAATCCGCATTTTTACCAACAATTAAAAAACAAACAATCAGGCAATCCTGGTCGGAGATGGATTATGACTGTACTAAACAGCACTTACAGTGAGTTTCTGATGTTGTTGATGCGCCTTCTCCCAGCGCTCCCTGAGCACGTCCAGCTCGGTGGCAGCACTGTCGCGGTCCCGCGCCGCCCTGTTGGCCGCAGCAGCAGCCGCCTCTGCACGCTCGCGGCAACTAGCTGCCTCGGCCAGGGCTGCGTCTCGCTCTTTCTGGATGCGAGCTACTAGCGCCTGAAAGAGACGGATATATACACGTTATACTTTGAAAACTAAAGTAAGCCATTTTATATATTTTAAGCAAGAACGGTCTCACTTGGTATTCATGAAGACGGTACTCGGAACGGACGGAAACGTCCGGTTATGACGTTTTTGCCAAGTTAGTAAGAAAAAAATTGGTTATGTTACTATTGTTAAAACGTTCGTACGATTTGTCTCTCTTTTAAAATATACGTTTAGGTACTAGCAGCGTCTAGTGTTGTTAGGTACCGGTGAGTAACTTAAATCGAAATCACTCCAGCCAATCATAAGAATACTCGTAGGAAGATCAAAATCAGTAGATATAATTAGAATTCATGTCCCTCATTATCATTACTGAGGGTCTTGCCTCCCCTGCAGAATTAATTCGTTAGGATAGTTTAGGTTAGGTAGTGGTACATTGTGGTGGTCCTTCCACGGACGCTCCACGGACCACCACAATGTACCTTCCACCTTCCTACCTTATCATTATAACCAGTTTCAAAGTATGAGTTTCACGATTATATTCACCTAAATCTTTCGTTTTTCCCGTGAACTTTAATTCTATGCGTAACTTTACGTGTTTTGTTTCTTTAACATAGAATGTGGAAGACCAAAACTCAAAGATTATCCGCATAATACTATAAAGATCTTGCAATTAAAATAGACCCTAATATCGCAAGAGATAACGTTCACAATCGATTGTAGCTTAATTCATAATCCTACGCCCAAAATTTCAAGGCTTGCCAGAACGCATGATCCTTACGACCTAGAACATAAGGTCCATTATGTTTATGTCCTTTAGTCCTAACTTGGCAGGAGTCCAAAGGGGCCATGTCAAGGCTGTGGACGGTAGCCTAGTTTCGTGATAAACATCCATTTGTTTGCCAAATATCTGGGATATGTCCTTACGGGCTAGTATGAGCGATTGGTCACTAGATTTTGCTAGATTTTATCGGGAATTGTAGCAACAGTTCTTTATTGTATCTATACCATAAATAGATGTGGGTGGTGCTCCTATATTTAGTCAGCCTAATAAACCTGATTTGTCAGAATATACATATGTAGGTTGTTTCATAGAGCGACCGTCATAAGAATTATACCAGCAACTCAGAAATAATTAGTATTTGTATTTTTTTATTTAATATCTGAAACACCTCGTCCTACTCATTTCGTTTGAAGAATATATCACTGCCAGATTGGTTGCCTGGAAGAGATCGCTCTTAGTTTTTTTTTTTACATTAGATAGACTCACGCCTGACTACAACTTGCCTGATGTTAAGCAACGTTGTAATCTACGATCTAGCGCGCTTGCCTGGAAGAAACCGGTTTACTCTCGACTTGAAGACCGACAAATTATAGTTCAAGGGGAATAGAGATTCGGGCAAGGAGTTCCACAGTTTGGCTGTTCGCACGATGAAAGTCGAAGCAAACCGCTTGGTGCGAGTCTTTGGAACCTCAACTGTATAACGGTGCCTTCTTGTCGTACCTCTACTCGTACGATGGTAAAATGGGGCTGCAGGAATTAAATTATGTAATTCCTCCGCACACTCTCCGAAATGCAACCTGTAAAAAACCGAAAGACTGGCCACCTTACGGCGGTGCTCAAGGCTTTGTAATTTTGAGCTACAGAGTGAGTCTTTCGCGATGAGCTTTTTAGCCCGCTTCTCAATTAACTCCAACGCCTCAAGCTGGTACTTGGCAGATCCATCCCAAAGGTGTTTAATAAAGTATTTATCTATCTATCTATTTGGTATCTGAATAGAAAAAGCTGTTCGGAAATCATTATGTGAGCTTTTAGATACATGTTCTGTAAGAATCCATAATGTCACCGTGTCATCACGAATAAAAAGATCGCTGTAGTTTACAATTGTGTAATAAATAAAAAAAGTTAAGTAAGTTAATCGAATCGAATGAGAGGCGTTGAATCTGGTGTTGATAGTTTTTTTACTGCCCTTAGGGCCTTTGATAATGCTATTATTGATAATGGAATGACAATACCTCCGCTAGGTGAGCTACGGGCCCTTGTAAAGAAATATAGCTGTTTACATAATAACACGTTAAACATATAAATTCATGGATATCCATGTCTTTGAAATAGCTTAAATCAATAAACTAGTTCCCGAGACGGCCCCGTTTATTTTCGGCCGACAATGCCTTTGGAATAGCAAAACAGCTCCTTTCAAACTTTGCCATTGTCACGTTGAAATGTTCGCAGAATAAATTCCAGTTAGAAGGTTTATTATAAAAACCTGTCAATGTACTTTAAACCTTTGATTATTTAGAACAGGGCTGTAAACTTACTTTGGGCTATAATTAAAATTGTTTTATAGGTAAATTATTTATATTATTATTTTCAAGAGCTGCAGTATATTTTTTTTAACATTTATAAACTATTAAATAAATATGTATTTTTATTTTCGTAAATAAAACCACTAACTAAAATTGAGAAACTTGATTGATAAGCATAAACTTATAATTTTTTTTTTTTTTTTTATTTTTTTTATTCTCATTTTTAAGGGACTTTTGTTATTACATGTCAGTCCCATTGTATATACTATACTAATTACAAAAATAATTAACTATTATGGAGATGACCTGTTCACCCAAAACTTATAATACAGCGTTATTATATATTTTTTTATACCAAAAAAAAAAACGAGCTTCAAGAAACATTACTTCAATGGTACATTGGGTGGCTTTATCACAAGTAGGTACGTACCTATAGTTTTTAAAGTTGCTATTGATATACAATACTCAGTGGAACAGTACAAGCGGCAGGAGCCGCGGCGGACGCAACAGAAGAAGCCAAGCGGCGAAAATATACATCATTATCGACTGATTATATTTTCGTACCGCTTGGCTTCGAAACTTTTGGTCCGTGGGGTAAAAGCACGAAGTCTTTTATAAAAAAATTAAATAAAATGTTGATTGACATCACTAGAGACAAGAACGCTGGCTGGTTCCTTGCGCAAAGGATTTCTATAGCAATCCAGCTTGGGAATGCAGCCAGCGTTCTTGGCTCCATACCACATGTAGATTGTTTAAATTTAGTTTAGATGTAAATACTCTTTTTTAGTTCTATTAGTGTTAATATGTGTAAATATTGTTTCTTATTATTGAATAAATAGTTTATTAGTTAGTTACTTTATGTTTTATAAGTTGTTATGAATACGATATATTATGAAAATACTCTGTATTATTGGGCAGCTCTAATTCCCTCGGCACCAGATTCTCTAACAGACCTACCGACCACAATGCCCGGTAATTACCTAGCTATTATCCTATCTGTTTCCGTGTTGTCCTCAAGCGTTGTAATAAATAATTCATCCCCTATTATCGGATTATCCTGCCCTAAATCCAGCCTAGTTGCTAAATAATGCACCATTTCTCACAATAGTAGTGAAATAACACTCGATTAATGATTGAAGTGGGATAAAACATTCGGACATTTTATAGTAAGTGATTTGGTGATGTGTTGCAGCGATTTTTACGGAAAAACAGGCAAGAGATATGTACGAACTTTCTTATTACTAAAGGCTTAAATGAGTTTGTAGGTTTGATCTTCACATTTTAACGGAATGACGTGACGGATCATTGAGAGAGGTAGTAGAGGGCGCCGAAAGTGACATTCTACTATTTTTAACCGCCTTCAACAAAAAGGAGGTTATCAACAACGACATTAATAATACAATGTCGTTGGTTATCAAGTCTTCTGAAAGTTTTTTTTAATATATCTACGGTTTTTCTAGAAAAAAAAAACGTAGGCGGAGCCGCGGGTGATGAGCCTTATAATTGTAATTCATAAAAAAACTTGGAGAACATAGTAGTAAGACGAGCATTAGACAGTTTGTTTAAAATTTAATCATTATAGTACAAATGGATTGATATTGAACTGGGTATGTACTTTACTTGAAATATTTTTTCTCATAATAAGTGTTTCACTACACGTCAAGAACGAAGTAGGTACGGCTTGTTTCCAATGTATCAGTGTATTGATTCTGTTCCAAATACGTAAAAATCTATTTTTATTTACCTTCCAGCCGTTTCGCGATAGAGCTCCGTCAGCCATTGTATAATAAAGTTATTTTATAAGCACCTACGGCGTAGGGCTTTTTGAACCGCGTAGCAACTTCTACGAGATTTTCGTAGACCTCTGTAGGAAGCAAGTTTCTACTTGAAGTTTACCAAAATGTAACATAATTTTTGTTGTAGTCAAGCGTGAGCCTAACTCATGTAAAAAAAACCTAAAAAAAACGGAATTCAATCAAACCTCTTGTTAATTGTAATTTTTTTAAAAGCGCTCCCGCTTAACTCTTTCTGATATCGTGAAAATATATTTAAACCGATTTTTGAAGTGAAAGATTTTCTACGACCCTTCTGACCTTATAAATGTAAAAATGTGTCTAATCGACTAGAAGCCTTCACAAAACACGGCATAAAAGCCAGATAAAACCGAGCTAAATAATAAAACCAGCCACTTTACATACAAACTGTCTCACATCCTATATTCGAAGGAATCGCCAATAAACATCTCATGAAACATCGACTTAACAAATAATAAACGCCTTATTAAGGCGAGAAAAAAATCACCAGACATATATACACCAAATAAACATGCTTAGACATGTTTAGTCCCTAAATTTGCATGTGATGCAGGTAAGAAGAAATAAATAAATAGACGTGATAGGCTAGGTAGATAAACATAACTTTCAAGCTTCGCTTTCAATTTGTAAGCAAATTTAGATCATGTAATTCAATAACACGACGGAACGCTTTCACTAGTAATGAAAACTATTATTATTATTTTTCAAAAGTTGTTTTGAACATTTGTTTTTGTACAAACTTTGAATAAATGCCATGAGAATTTTGAATAAATAACTGATACTGTTATATTTTTAAAAATAATACCTAACTATTACTGATTGGTCATCGTTGGTTCTTGGATAGGTTATGAGAAATACAGGCATTTAGGAATCTCTGGTTTGTTATGTCTGTTTTGCGAACACGCATTAAATCGTCCTCGAGACTTTATATACTATCCTCCAGTACTGGGGCGAGTTTTATAGTCTAGTTCTGGCGCCAACCACTGGAATGAAATGATTCTGCGATGTTGCAGCTCTTTACTTATTCATATTAAATATATACCTTCTATTTTATACAAGTTCTTACACTAACTTTCCTTTAAGAACAGCAAGACTATAGTAATATCAATATCAATAAACTTGGTAGGTTATACATAACTATTTTATTTTAGTCTACCCAGGAAAGAAGACCATGTAGCTATATATTGTGGCATATTTCGTCATCATCATCTACAGCCAATTTCGTACAACTGCTTGGAAAATATGTATGCCTCTCTCTTATTTCGCTCTTGCCTTTTGTAAAATTCTAAATTGGCAACTCCAAAGAAAACCCAAACCTCGCCAGCTAAAATACGGGCTCTTATTTACATATATGTCTGTAGTGACAGCTAAAAGACTCCACGTTGGAAGTATAAAACTCAAGTGTTCGAGCGTATCGGCGCCAACCTGTCTAGACAGAGAGATGTAGAGAGTAATGTGGAGATTCTTGGGATGCTTCCATTGAATGTTCTGGGGCCACTTGAGATGTGGGATTATGGGACACATAATATTAATTAAAGTACACTATAAGCTCACAATGTAGTCTCATCTTAGTAGATAATGAGCATACTAGGGTTTCGTAACTTATATCACCAGAGACAATAATGATTAGCTTTGAATAAGTAATATTTTTTTTGAAGCTTAAATAAAATGTATAACACTAGCTGTGGCGTTCACGGTATTACCTACGTTAATACAGTTTAAAAATATGTGTTAGTTGTTAAAAAAAGTTAAGCTTCCGAATTTTATCGACCGTAAAGAAGATTTAATAATGCACACTCAGAAACTGTCGCTTTAATCGTATTAGTTTCTTGGTACTAAAAATGGTTGTAGCTCGACCAAACACCGTCCCTACATGTATTCATTAACAAAAGAGAGACACAGCGGTAATAAAGATAAACTGATAGTCCCGAATATGGCAAGATAACTTCATTTCCACTATACAATGTACAGAAAACCTTTTCAGAGACCGTCAACTACGAAATATGGTCACAATCTGATTATAATAATGTTTCTTTCGACGCCATTTTTGTGTTATGTCTGTGCATATTTTTTAATTAATATTACGTTACGTACTGGGTTCTAAGTAAACAAATTTAATGAACTCAAACCGATTTGGTCATATTGTGCTTTACCGCACCATATTAAAGGTACAAGTCTGCAGATTTATGTACTTCGTTTACAAATTTTATATACAAGTATGCCTGTTTTAATATTCGTATTGTTTTCACTAATACATGATCATATATTAGAGCAAGAGCCCACGACCGAGCACCTACAGCGGACTTTCGATGTGTCTGACAAAGTGTAAAAACCATTAAAACTGTCCGGCTTTTGAGGTAACAATTTTTTATAGGTTCCCAAGTAACATATATAAAATTTAGCTTTAATACTGTAACGAAAGTATAATGGTAATTTATTAAAATTTAGGGGTGTCTGGCAGTGGGTAGCAACTGTCATAAGTGTCCGGCAATGGATGACGAGATTTCTAAAGTTATCCCTAATAATATACAAAAAATTGAGCTTTATACTTTAACGAATTTAAGGTACTATTTTATACACCTTTACTACCTGTTACCTGCCCAAGTAACCACTACTCAAACTTTATAGTCCCTGGTCGTTCTTACCTGTATAGGGGACACGCACAGAAGAATTTTCAGCTTTTATTAAATAACGAAGGTCTAACCGTCGTGGGCTCTTAGGCTATATTATTGTATGTAAAAGTATTACATAAACCTATGTCAAACTCGGTGAAGTATGACGCTTGATGAAGTTCGTATTTAGACAATAGCTTTATAATTAAAATATTGGTTTAAATAGTCCTGTAAATGTGTGTGCTCTCCTTTCTATTATATCAATTCTTCACTCTTATTAAAATTCTCGAAACACTTCTAATTGAGTTGATTTATAAAGTCTGCCCGTTGCGTGACCGACCATTTACGAACATATGAACAAAATGGAAAGTTTTCCTCAAAGGTTATCGTTGAGCAATTATTGTTATTTAGTGTAGTTATTTCATGCGTCTCAAGTAGGTACTTTAGATTTTAATTTTAATAACCCTAATAGAGGGAAAGAATGGTTAAAGGTTAACGAACTTATTTTTTATACAAATGCATGGGCGTGGCATCTTACATCTACACGAGTGATTTTTCTGTACTTTTAAGCTATAACTGATTATTTTTTTGTCAGGCTAGTAGCTAGAATCAAATGTAATCATATATTCCGTTTTTGTTGGATTGCTGACCTTAGATTAACATTTCAAACTGGGTGTTTCGGTGAGTAAGACAGGACACAGGTGTATTTGTGCTGATTATCCTACAGGGACCACAAGACAATTTTTAGCGTGGATAAAACAGAAAATAATGTGAAGTGCTTTTTTACCAGAATACTTTGCACTTTATTTGGTTGATATGCAAAATTATGATCTAAGTTGTAACATACCTATTGCTTATCCAATAAGAACTGATTCTCTCGCGCATTGAAGACCGCTGGATAGTAGTCTGGCCAACTTGATGCTTAATAAAGTGACGCTTTGTGCTGACTTGAAAGTGACACTTACCTGTGCCTTCTCATGCTTGTCATGGAAGCGGTCAGCGTCCAGCTGAGCTGTGTCGCGCTCCTTCTGCAAGCGCGCTGCCTGGCCGAGTGCCTTGTCTAACTGTGCTGACTCGTAAGTGACACTTACCTGTGCCTTCTCATGCTTGTCATGGAAGCGGTCAGCGTCCAGCTGAGCTGTGTCACGCTCCTTCTGCAGGCGCGCTGCCTGGCCGAGTGCCTTGTCTAACTGTGCTGACTCGTAAGTGACACTTACCTGTGCCTTCTCATGCTTGTCATGGAAGCGGTCAGCGTCCAGCTGAGCTGTGTCGCGCTCCTTCTGCAAGCGCGCTGCCTGGCCGAGTGCCTTGTCTAACTGTGCTGACTCGTAAGTGACACTTACCTGTGCCTTCTCATGCTTGTCATGGAAGCGGTCAGCGTCCAGCTGAGCTGTGTCGCGCTCCTTCTGCAAGCGCGCTGCCTGGCCGAGTGCCTTGTCTAACTGTGCTGACTCGTAAGTGACACTTACCTGTGCCTTCTCATGCTTGTCATGGAAGCGGTCAGCGTCCAGCTGAGCTGTGTCGCGCTCCTTCTGCAAGCGCGCTGCCTGGCCGAGTGCCTTGTCCAGCTGAGACTGGAGGGACTCGAAGTCGTACGACTGCTTCTCTCGGTCCACTTGCAGCTGGAAATTAACAGGAGATCAGAAAATGGTTCCAGATACCTCTGCGCGTTTTTTTTATTACATTACTTTTTTAAGAGTAGCAAAAATCATTTGACATCTTTGTAGGTATTTTGTTGCAGTGCCCGAAGGCATTCTAAGTACTAAGATAGTTTAAAGCCCATTATCATACCAGATGTAATTGGGTGTAAAAGATAATTACAAGTTATCCAATCTCAAACAACCTATATGCATGAGACTTGGTTTGAAGGCAGTTTCGACACCTACATAACAATATTACATGCTACGTTTATAATAATTTATCATACAAATAAAAAAAATATCGCAAATATCATAACATAACTTTCACCTACAAACAAACGTGACTAATCCTCATTCCTCCTATTGTAGTGTAGGTAACTTTTACATTTTGCATTCCGTATTTCTCGCCATATTGTAATCGTGTTTTTATTGTTTTGATATTTACTGTGGAAATTTAAATAAACTTTGGTTTTATGGAATTTGGTGTTTACTTTCTTCATCATCCACCGTCACCCGCACCAACCACTAAATGAAGTTCCTTATTACTGACATCATAACTCCAAACAAAATTATTTCGTTAAGAGGATTCTCTTAGGCAGATGCATCATGGTAGGCGCTCAGGCTGCCACATATTGCTCTAAATCTTTAACTACATAGACTAACCTTCCTATTCTCAGTGGCAATCTTATCCAGCTTCTCCTGCAGCTTGTCTATCTCGGAGTGCGCGTCGTCGAGCGCAGCTTGCAGCTTGTCCTGCTGTAGCTGGGCCTTGCCCAGGGTCGCCTGCGTCCGCTCCAGCTCCTCGCGAGACTTTTCCAGCTCGGCGATAGCCTTGTCGCGCTCCGAGTGCAGCCGGGATATGGAGGACTGCAGGCTGGGGATGAATAGATATATGTGAGGACCTGACGATAACCGTCATACTGTCAAATAAATGTGAATGGGTGTGTTGGTATTTTTGTTACGTTGAAGCCTACAACGGAGCAATGGACATGTGTGGTGTGAAAGTAGTAATGAGTTCTGATAGTAACTCTGGAACAAGATAGAACGATTTTACTAGTAATTAATTGAAGCGCTTGAGAACTCGTTAAAAGTAGAGAATCTGGATAAGATCCAGAAAGGATAAACAGTTTTGACTAAGATGGGTCGATGGGCAAAGAAAATTGGCAGTTGCGTCTTATTAGAATAATAACTGTACTGACGATTATTTGGTATTGAAATATTAAAAATGCTCACCGATCGTATTCTTCCTTCAAGCTGTCCTGTTCCGTTTGTGCATTTTCCAGCTTGGCCTTCAAACGGTACACCTCTCCCTGAGACTTCTCTAACTTCTCCTGCAAGGCGCCGGCTTCTGCGTGAGCTCTCTCCGCGTCTGCTTGAGTCACCCTCAATTCTGCCTGAGCTCGCCTCAGTTCCGTCGCACTCTTATCTGCCTTCTCTTGCATTCTGTCCAACTCCTGAGAAGTAGATAACGTACTCCTACCGAAGGTAGTCTGTGATCTTTCCAACTCGTGTTTGAGTCTCTCGTTTTCTAACTCAAGTCTGGCAAGCCGCTGCTTGGCAGCTTCCCAATCTGCACCAGATCTTCCAACTTCACTCGCGGCTTTGTCTAACTCAGCTTTAGATTTGCCCAACTCTGATTGCGAGCTCTCAAGTTTCGCTTCGAGACGGTCTTTTTCTGCCTGGGCTCTCTCGAGTCTTGCACCAAGCTTTTCGACTTCACTTTCTAAGGCGTGGAGCTTCATTTTATATTCTGCTATTTCTCTTTCGTGGAGTTCTCGTTCCTCGTTTTTCTCGTGCTCTGCTCGATCTCTTTGTTCTCTCAGTTGTTGGATTTGTTTTTCTTTGTCGCCAATTACTTCTTCGAGTGAAGAGAGGGCGCCTTCAGAAGAGCAGTGGTGAGCTTGCATGGCATTCAGTCGCGCTCGAGCCATGTCTACCTGATTATCTTTTTCTTTTAACAGGTCTTCTAGATTTTCAATCTGAAAATGTAATATCAATGGTATAAAATCTATAAGACGAACGTTTATGTAAAACACACACTATGTCACACGAAAATCTAAGACGTAATAAAATAGCATACTTAAAATAAAGCACATAAACTGAACCAAATAAAAAAGTTTATACTTACTAGCATAAAAACGTAGCACAAAAAAAACTCAACACAATATGATAAACATAACATGAGACACAAAATTAAATAATATATACAAACAATAGTAAACCAATAAGAACAAAAAACCGATAGAGCGCTCCGTAAAGGTAATGAAATAATTTCAACAAGATTACATGGTAGGAGGGTAACTCCAGGTAAGTATTTACGTAACTTGATTGGTAAATTCAATTTCGAAGAAGGTAAAATAATTTGGCTGAAGAACTGAAACATTCGTATTATCTTCTATGCATGTTTATAAACTTATATGAAACTCATCTTTACTTATAATAATTAACTGTATAATGTGAACGTGAGAGTGGACGTGCTCTGCGCTTCAGGCTCGTTTAGAGACCTACTGCAGAGCACAACACATCACAATATAAAATAGCACGATGTATTTTACAATGATTAGTGCATGTTATTCATGGAGAAGTCATTATGGTGCAGGTAATGTAAAAATTCTTGTGTTAAATTCTTGTGTTAAAATAAATAAATAAATCTTCGCAGAAAGGGTATGTAATAAACAAGTTTTTTGGTCCTTAGAAAATCTCCTGCCATGACAAAACGATTTTTCTACGATTTTTGTTGTATGTTCTAAAAAAATGATCGTTTCTGTGTTTATTATATCTATATATTAAAACCTATTTGTTTCATATTATATCATGTTAAAATGTATTGTAACTAGATGTAATATTTTAGCACAATAAAAGCTTTTGTATTTTGTATTGTATTTGTATGCAATATGTACAATGTATGTACATGATAATATTACATAATTTTATTCGTATCTTTATAAGTATTTTTTTAATTTCCTGGAGCCTACGGTGTAGCACGCTTACCTAGAAGGTACCTATTGACTCTTAGTTTTTTTATAAGTGAACTAAATAGCTAAAGAGTACATTGAAATAAACTCTTTGGCTATATGGATCATTCAAACTTAATTAAAAATTGAACTTCTTTCTACTATCAGATACAACTACAAGTAATATAATTTTTAACAGAATTAATAAGTGCTTGTTATAATCACATAATGAACATCTGTATAGTAAAGGTATCAGTAGTGGCTGCTTCAGATCTGATAACACTCTGTTTGATGTATGGAGTGGATATTTGTTCATTCGATTGAAAGGATTAACTCAGTGAGCATTTAAAATACAGCGTCAGAATTCAATGGGATTTAAACTGAAAATTTAATGATCCAATTTGGACGCCAATTTAAAATTTGTTTCTCAGTGAAATAAGCTTGGAAAATTACACCGAAATGAAAATAAATATTAAGATCGGACAGTTATAAATAAGATTGCACCAACATTCTAGAATTATATATTTTTAGTTTGTAGGAATGCAAATAAGTTTATTTTTGATAATACTGATTTTTAATATGTTAAGTCAATTATTAAATTAGATAAATCTTATAAAATAAAATAAAACAGAGGCAATAGAGAGGACTACAGTTGTAGAACATAAACAAACACACACAGAAATAAATAATATAACTTACTTATCTGTCTATAAAAACGATAAAATTCTACTAAGTAACTATCTAGCTTACGAGCATATACAACTAAATACATACTGTATTTTAATGATTAAGTAATTATATCTTATCTTAGGGTAAATGAACCGTCTGATAATTATGACGATAGTACAGTAGACAGAAAGTTCTACCATATTTTAATTCAATCAAGAATAAAACTTTCTCATATTCTCATTGTTTCTTATCGTTGAATAAAATAACTGTCTGTGATAGTGTAGGCATAGTGTACTATGCTTATACTATCACAGACAGTTACAGATAGTTCTTAAATATAGAACCACCATATTTTTTAGTCCATCAAAAATAGACTCGTATGGTTTCATATATGTTTGAAACTTACTTATCTACGGGTAGTTACAGAGTAATCTAGTCTAAATATACATCTCACCAGCAGCAAGATCTACAAGTCTTACACCGTCTCCCGCGTACCTTGCGCTGCAGAACATTGATCTTCCTATCCTTGATCTCTGAGTGGTCTCTGAACTCGGCCAACTCATGCGCAGCTGTCATGGCCGCCGCGGTCTTCTTCTCCAGCTGTCTACTCTTCTCGTCCAGGCGGGCTTTAAGCTCTTCCACCTGGTTGACAAACTGAGTCTTAAGTTCTAGCACTGCCCGCGATATGGGGTAATGCAAGGAGGCAAGATTGGTCCTGTAATGTTTTTGGTTCATGTTACTGATCTGGGAGATTTGGTTTAAAGGTAAACACTGTATCTTTCCTGAAAAAGTCATTGAGCCATTATTGTATTTGAAACGTTTCGGCTCTTGATTACGTTTTAAATTAAATTAAAATTTCATTGATCTGTAAGTTCCTCAGCACAAGTAAAATAACTATGTTATATGATGATGCCAGTGTTTTTCAAAGGAATTATAATTAAACTGATACTAGGCATACAATTACTAATTTCCTGAAAATATTTGCGCTCAATTCTTCTATCAGGAATGTGCTCCAACTATTTTCGAGCTTTAAACCAATATTTCTGGAGTATACAACCAATCTGTAAATTACTAAAGATTTATAAATCGAGCATAACATATGACAACACAATATAACCAAATTTTTACACGAATATAGTTTTGATTTCGCTTTTCCACCACCTTTATTAGTATTTGTGTTAGTAGATACAAGTCACAACAGAAAAGCTGTGCGTAGCAAGTTTAGTATAGCATCGTTAGATAGTGATAATGAAATGTATGAGACATGAATGTGGTCATTGAATTCGTTCTAATTTTTAGATAACAATTTGAAAGATTCGTCATTTCCTACTTAAATTTTTGCCTTGATCGAGGTTTTACGTATTTGTAGCATCAGTGTATCTTATTTGACATTATGAAATTATAATTTCTTATGTATCTATTTTTCATGAAGAAAGAGATACAAATCAGTAATTTGAATGATGTTAAAGTTCCTTATTTTAAATGTGTTGCAACTTACATCGGTCTGCAGCATACTATAGTGCTCCTCCTTGGCGCAGAGCGACTCCTTGAGCACGGCTATGTGCCGCTGGTAGTCCTGGTGCTGCTCCTCCAGCGCTTTCATTTTGGCAGCCATGGCCAGGATCTCCTGATCCCGTCTCTGGATCTCCAGACGGAACTCATCCAGCTGCTCATCATTCCACCATCCATCCGAATATAAAATTAGATAAATCCCAACACACAAGATTAGTAGAACACAACGCAATGGAAGACTCGAATCAATATAAAAACAAAACTATCTACTAAGGCAAAAGTGATGGCGGAAATGATATCGATGTTAAAAATCTCAATCTACGTAATACTGATTCAATGATCACCAACAGTGTTAGTACCGAAGTATGACAAGCGACACAAGCTTATGTTAATCTTACACTAGTACGAAACGAAATGTTTACAGCACTCGCATTGAACACATGACATATACTCGGTGCCATGGAAGACAGGTCGACATTCAATCACACGCACCATGCAGTCCACGCACCCATGGAGGCTAATGTCGGTGACACCACAGGGATGAATGTACATGTACACTGGAAAACTTTCTAAGCTAAATGTCACTAATGAGAAATTGGAAAAGTCGATGATGTAGAAAGCTTTCCAGAAGTCGGATGTCTAATATCAAAAATAGTCAGAGATGCACATCTGGCGATGGCGGGCGCCTACGTTGTGATACGTTTATCTATCGGTGAGACGGTCGATGGATGGCTAGCGAGGGCCGTGAGGGGATGGGAGGGCGCCGGCCCACATCGAAAGCACGCCGTGCTACGGGACGCAACAACACATACTCGGGATCGATGCACTCCACCTCGACAGTCTTTATTTTACAGTCTATCTCTAATCGACAGTTCGTGTCAACGTAAGACAACATATCTCGTCTAACCGTACGATTACATCTAAATTCATATATTCGCTTTCACTAAGGCCCTATTTAACAAAAATATTTCGATCGACATCTTTCAAGAATATAATTTATCTCTTATTTTAATAAAAATAGCTTTAACAACGATCAAGTTTACATAAAAATATTACGATTCAACACATTCGGCGATTTCGGCTAAGTACGGTACTTAAAGCGAATAAATTGACACGTGGTGAGCGGTCGCCGACTGGCGTCACAGCGTGGTGGCGCCGTAGCAGAGCCGCGGCAGCGGGCGGCGGGGCGGCGCGCTCAGGCGGCCGTCCTTCATCACGCGCACGTCGTTCAGCAGAAAACTTACTTGGCGCTTGAACGGAGGCTCGACCTTATCGTATAGCGAGGCGTGCGAGGGCGCGAGCGAGGGCGGCGGCGGCGAGCCCAGCGCGGCCAGCTCGCCTTCGAGCAGCGCGACCTGGCGCTCCAGCGTGGCGATGCGCGCCTCCTTGGTCTCCAGCACTGCCGTGAGCGTGGCGCCGGCCGAGCCGCCCGGCAGCCCCGCGGCCGCCAGCGCGCGCTCCAGCTGCGCCTGCAGCGCCCGCAGCGTGTCCGCCGTCGCCTTGAGCTCCTGCCGGCATCAGGTCCGTCAGGCGCCGCCGCCGCCCAGGGGGCCCCCGCGGCCCACAAGGTACACAACAATACTTTGCCTTCTAAAACAACATCGGCCATGAGATACTGACTCGACTCGAGCGCGCTCGTCTAGGGTTCGTGTGACGGGGACATGAGCTGCTAAACATGCAATGTCGTGTTGTGGCTGTGGCGTCGCTTCCCTCGCTTACTTCGTCGTCTTTAGGCCGAATCGTTTTACGTTGGGGGTCGAATTTTGAAAAACTTGAGTTTAAGTTTAGTCATATCGTTGTGTGAGAGCGGGAAGAGGGTAAGAAACGAGATTCGTGTGCGGAGGACAGAAGCTGACGTGTGTGTGAAAGAGAGAGAGGACAGAGACGTGGGAGTGAGAGGAAGCGTCGGACGAGACCATGAAGCGGAGTCGAGCGAGTCGGACTTTGAACATAAAAGGCTTCGCGACAGAAACATTCGGCTGGAGACAGGAAATGAATGAAATGGAGGTATCAAGAGCAAGTCTAACAGAAACAGTGACGATGATAAAGGTATCACAAATTAAAACGCCCATGTGGTTCAAGATGCTAGTAGAAGCGGTGGTGGCGTGCAAGCGAAGCAACGAGAGGGCTCGCGGCGACACTGCCAGCGGGCTGGGAGCTGGGAGGGTCGCCGCGCGTACAAGTAGTGTGGGGCATGCTCGCTACTCGGTACAATAATCACCTGTTTCTGTGCCATTGCCTGCATTTGTTGGAACATTTGCCGTTCTTCCTCTTTACCTGAAAGTGGTTCATAGTTTATTTGTCGCGTCGTAACTTTGCAATAACATTGTTTGGAAGATGTTACGTACCCATGCCCTTGTTTTGTAGCATTTCCAGTAATTTTTTGATGCTCTCATCTCTCGCTTGTAACGTTTGCTTTTGGGTTTCAATCCTCAGTTCTAGTTCCTGTGAAAAGAAGAAATACAATGTAATGAGGTTATCAAGTCTTCTGAAGGTATTTTTTTTAAATACTGTGAATAAAGTACGAGTATCTGCCTATTTATCGTCTATGCTTTTAAACATACCTAAGCCAAAAATTCTTGAGTATTTCTATGAATGAGGTAGAAGACAGGCTATTTATTGATTCTAGTAACATACAAATCTCTTTTACCTTAATAGTATCCCTGAGTATGGCGATCTCCCGCTGCAGATGCTCGTTCTCCGCGAAGAGTTGTTCCAGCTGTGACTGCAGCTCTGGCGCTGGTGCTCGCATGCGCAGGCGCAACTCCTCCTCCAGCTGACGGACTAACATGGCTTGTTTCTGTGGACAAAGGAGGTTGGATTGATGAAATGAGTTTATATTTTATGCGGAGGGATATGAGATATGGGATGGAATTCAGAGTAAACGTAATTAAAGACTGTAAATCAATTATATTACGGGTATGACTAGAATATAGATATAAAGCAGACCACTAAATTGGGAAAATGAATTGAATAGGAAACAACAATTTACTGTTTGATATTGCAGGAAATAATTTTTAACGATTTTAATATTAGGTTTTTCGAAATACCGTCACTAACCTAACCATGGAAAAAAGAGACAGTAATTTCCTAACCTATTTAGAATTTTCTTCTAGTTCAACAACTTTTTACTAATCTTTATGCTAGTCCCGTTTGACCCAGTTCGCTCGTGAAACTAAAACTTAGCTGCATTCGCCAGTACATGTACGTATGTAGATACTGTGTTATAAGGATACTTTCGGCTTTGCAACAATAATTAAAGGTTTATAAACAGCAAAGAATACTATTACCCTTTTAAAAGATAAACAGTTTATAAACATTACACCAAGGAGCTACTTTTTTTTTGTTATGGCTTTTGCGAATATATGAGTTCGCAATTCTGCCAATGTCAAGTGGGAAGATAGGCCATCAAACTGAGAAATTCAAAGCGAAATATCGATATGTACCTACGGTGGTTCTAAATTGCACAGTTGAGTGTAAGGAGCTTCGAAAATGTGAGGAGCTACGTATCGATCGTCAAAGGGAGCTACTTATTAACTTAATTATTTTAATTTTAATTTAATCTTATCTTTAATGTGTATGGACTCAAAGTCTGAAATAAATGTCATTTTTTTTATTATTATTTTTTTATTAACGCATTACAGAAGTGACATTGACGTTGACATCACGGATGCTGTGACATATCAGTAACTTTATTACTTGATCGAAACATGAAATGATCGAAATAATAAATACTCTGATTGATGTAAGCTTCCGTGGGTTGGATCACAAAACATTTTATGCATCATTCTACTTGGTTAAACTAAATAAAATTCTTCAAAAAAAGGAGGTTTTCCATCCCCAAGGTGATATAAACTTTTCAACTCTATATTTAAAGCCTATAAATACGTATATTTTTTACTAACTTAGCTTCTCGTAACTAAGTAAGATTTATCTCAATTTTTAGAAGTTCATTGACCCCTTGACCTGTCTTTCAATATAACCCGGAACATGTTGCTTGTAAAGGTTGGTACAAAAGTTGCGACGATATTAGTTCGTGCTGTCCACCGTTAGAATTCCATTTATTTCGCATTAGTGTACACTGTGTTTCATAAAACACTGGCCGTGGAAAATACCGAACTTTTCTTGTTTCTATTAAGTTGATGTTGGTTTTGGTTTTATGCGTGACCCTTTTTTGTTAAAGGAGCTCTATTTGTGTTATGGGTTTACGCTCAACTCGTAGCAGGTGTGTATGAAAGGTTTAAGTTACTTTTTATTTAATCTCTGGCGAATAAATTTACATGAACAATGCGAGCATGCACGATATTACTGCGGTGAGGATAATTACAAATCTAGAAGTTAATTGGTGGGGGGAGAAGTTAGTTGGATTATCTTTTGTAATTTTTTTGACACGTCGCGTCGATGGATTAATTCATATATAGTAGATGCATTCGAACGATATGATTTAATATTTCATTTAAAAATAATTTCAGGGTGCTTTATAATTTTTTACAATGCCTAGTGCAAACACGCACTAGGCATTGCTTTTAAAAACATCCAATAGAGTTCAAGCAAGATAACTCTGATATATATAAATATGCGCGGATAAAATTGGAACTAAAATGTTCTGATTGCAATTTGATCACAGGCAAATTCTAGGCATAAGTGCTGCCGCCAGTCGCGCGCAGAGTCATGTTGTACGGACTCTCCACACAAACATGGGTCACAGAATAAAAAAGAATGAAGATCGTAAAATAAAGTTCCCACCTCAAGCTACCGACCATCTATCATTAGTCGAGATCCCATGAATCTTCTTCGTCATTACAACTTGTACAAGATACTTTATAAAGCTTACCTTATTCGTTGTATAAATTGGCTTATTTAGTTGGATAATGTATATAATGTCTAATACTAATAAATGTATATATGTATTATATCCGTTATATTATCCGTTCTAGTACCCATGATACAAGCGTAAGCTTAGCATGGGGCTAGATGGCGCTGTGTGATATGTCCTGAAATATTTATTTATTTAATTTAATACACATACGCTTATATTTTTTTCTAAATGCTTATCATGATTTGGTTTAATTAAATTGTAGTCAGTATAAGCCATGTCAGATGCCCAAGGTGGTTTGAAAACTCTGACACTAGGGTTGGCCACTCTCATACGAACTTACTTATTTACATTTTATTGGTTTTATCGCTAAATGTGTTTCAGATGAAAATCTACACAAAGGGTGTTCGAATCAGTGTTAATCCAGTATTTGTCCGGGAAGTGAATGAAATTTGTTGGTTTTGATTAATAAAATAATTAAAGGCTTTATTTTTTTAAAAAGCCCTACATTTGCTTATCGCAAATAGCAATTTCGCTGTGAAATTTCATTTGATACTGTAAGAAATTTATGACACCAATAAGCCTTGCTAAATATATTTATCGAATTTAATCTGTGAAATATCTTAAGCCTAATTATAACCAAGGCTAAGTTTAAAAATAATACAATAACTATTATTCCCGACAAAAAGAACTAGACAAAAATATGTACTACCTTGTTAAAACACTCAATAGAACGAAAAATCTATATCAGCTACTATAAATAAACCTATTTAATAGAGTAGAATCGGGTAGGAAAATAGTGAGTCAGCACAGATTTAGTGGCGGGTTTTGGCGGTATTACAAGAGAAGTAGCGATTTGTAACTTACAGTGAAGAAAAATCTGAGCAAAAAATATAGTTTTTACACGTGTAGGAGTATTCTTACGGTTTGAGTTTTGATCTGTGAAATTACATTTGAGGCAGTAATCAATATTATGAATTTGTTGATATAAATGTGTGTACAGTCTTTTTGGATACAAAACATAATTGTAAGTGGTGGCCCGAATAAATATATAAATAAAAGGAATAATTAAGTAAGGTTAGATAATATTTATTGTGGCAAATAATTGTTTTCTTTACAACTGAGGAAAAGACTATATCCTATAACTATAATTATATACCCCTTAGTTTACTTCCCGCTATTCGCTCCGCTGGTCGCTCCGCCTATCCCCGCACCCCACCTTGGGCGACCCTACAGCATTCCTTGCGCCCCATTTTATCCCTTAATTCGACCAGAATCGATACTCCCAAGGCCCACAATCGCTTGAAACATTCATGTTTCCACTTCCGACAGGAAACAGTTTTGTACTTCGCTAGCTTTTTATATGTTGTTGCTTTGATTTTGTTCCTGTTTTGTTATATTTGGTGGGTTTAAGGTATTATAAGTTAGATTGCATTGCGTATAGGCGAGTTAGGAAGATTCGGGCCAATTAAATCACAAATATATCGGGTTCGTTACTGATATTGGAACTCGTAGTTATTGTGCTCATATAGGAATGTTATGGATTGAATCGGTGAGTCAACTTTTAGAATAAAATGTCGTCTTTGTCAAGGTCATAGTCAGGACTTTATCTATAAATATCCTGTATTGTAGTGAAGAATATTATTATATGAATTTGGAACTGCATTCATATGAGATCTAAGTATTTTAAAGATAATCAAATAGGTACATGAGATAAAAGCATTAGGTACTAGTAAATTGTTACCTGTAACATTTGAATTTAAGTTAGAAAGTAGCCTTTCTGTGAATCCAGGTTCTAATCCTTCTTTATACTTAATAGCATCGAAACCAGTTCGTAGTGATAAACAAACACACTTTTACACAATCACAATTTTCTATAAGTATTTTTTTTTTACAATAAATAGGCTTACGTTTGACTATAGCCTGCCTGATGTTAAGCACCACTATAGTCTAAGATGTAGCACGCTTGCCTAGAAGAAACCTATTTACTCTAGATTTGAAGACCCCTGGGTTATAATTTTCTGGGAACAGGGCTCCAGGTAGAGAGTTCCAAAGTCTCGCTGTCCTTACTATGAAGGTAGAATCAAAGCGCTTCGTGCGAGTCTTTGGAACTTCCACCATAAACCGGTGACGCCCCGCTGACTTCCTGCTTGTTCGACGTTGAAATAGTAGTAGTTTTTGTAAAATTTTATGTCAACAATAACGAGTTCATCTATCTACCTACCTTGTATGATTTCTACGCTGTTATTACAAATGAGTGAACAATTTAACTCTCATCAGCGTCATGTCTCGTCAGATTATGTCGAGTGACGTGTCATTACTCTATTGCGCGCTTAGAGTTACTATTTTCACTGAACCAAAGTTCCCGTAAGGCAAATCAAATCAAAATTCATTTATTTGCCATGATATTTTTTTTCATCAGTTATGCAAAAATAGGAGCTAAAAATTTGGTTGATATGTTTCGAAACACTACGGACGCCATTATTATTACTATTTTGCTAGGTTTGTGCAAATATCCCAGAGATAAGTACTGGAATTTACATATACCAGCTACAAAAGTTTATCTCTATCATCCACAGCCCTTGGAATCCCACTACTAGGCATAGGTCTCCTTTTGTATGTGCCATCTGCGACGATTCGTGATCTGTTATGCAGACCACGTCAAATAAATCTCATATATTTATAAAAAAAATAATGTTGATGATCTTTTCGTTTAGTTGATGAAGTTTGTTCACAATAACTAGTGTTCCATATAAAAAAATGCGTAAAGAATAGGTATTTTTTTTCATGAATTATATAAAAGTCGTGGAACTAAACGCTACCTGCTAGGTTTTTTCAGGTAATCCTATATAATACATATTTCCTAAAAGTGCAAGCGTGGAGGGATTAGATTAAAGTAATTTTAAAGCGAGTAGTTTTGTTAAGTACACGGAAAAACCTTATAAAATGTATTAAAAAACTACGTAAAAATATATGATTGCATACGTAATAACTATTTTTATCAATAAAAAAACCTAACCAAAAACAAAGTGGTACAGAAACAGATAAATAAAAAACATAGTCCAAACCGACGCTTATCTAACCTCTAAAACCAGATCGTCACGCATAATTTTTTTTATCACCCCAAATGACAGCTGATAATTCTGCGGGGTGTTGCCCCCCGGGGGGTGTTCTACCCCCGGGGGGTGGTGGGGGGTGCTCTCGTAACGTCGCGTAACCTGTGTAGTATCGATCTGGTGAACCCGCCGCGTTCGAGCTATATTTAAAACAGGCTTTTAGCTGATGGACTCGGTCTAGGCGTTTGACATTTCAGCATTTTAAAATGTGGTTCGATTGGTTTAACATTTGATTTAGTAACATTGGATTTTCCGTAGCTTCGTTTGCATATTATCGGAAAAGTAACTTACTGTGTCACTCTTAGGACCCTATAATTTATTTCTCTCCTTCTCTCTCTTTGAGTGGTATCTTCTCATGACTGAGAGTCGTAACTCCCCCGTAGAATTATTTTTCAGGGGAGTTTTTTTGGGCAAATACACAGTAGTGGGCGCCCAGGTCCTTCCTTTATTCTATAATTATTACTTTACCTAAATCTATACTGTATTATAAAGCTGAAGAGTTTGTTTGTTTGTTTGACCACACTAATCTCAGAAACTACTGGTGCGAAATAGAAAAATCTTTTTGTGTTGAATAGACCATTTATCGAGGAAGGCCTAAGGCTATATAACATTACGCTGCAACTAATAGGAGCGAAGAAACAATGGAAAATCTGGAAAAAACGGGGAAAATTATTCATCTATGAGGGATTCCGTTGCTTGCGCTGCGAAAACGGTTGAAGTCGTGAGTAACAGCTATAATTTATAAAGCTGAAGAGGTAGTTTGCAAAAATAAATATGATATCCAAAATAACTATTCCACGCGGACGAAGTCGCAGGCAGAGCTAGTATACAATAATCCGTCGCTTTGCTGCGGTGTGAAAACAGAACAATCGTACACATAATGATATGATTTACTCTACTTTTTAACCGACTTAAAAAAAAGGAGGCTACCAAGTCTTCTAAAAGTTTAAAAAAATATATACATTACTTTTATATAGTAGTTTTAATAAGCGTCATTTTATCATTAAACATCAGCCACATATTGCAAATACAATGGTACCTATTGCGAGTATTTAAATGGTTTTAACTATAGCACTTTACTTTCTAGTATTTACCTATAGTTAGCTTGAGTATCATATCATCTCAAGCAGACAATAACTCCATCTCTAATTTATTACTAAGTGTCATTTATGGGTAAACCGATACATTCATTCATTGATAAAAAATAACCTGACTGTTTATCATAGCAAGTACGGCAGTTGTTAAACCATCTAAAAGCCCCTCAGGTTGATAAACTCGTTAATAAGAAGATCGATGAAAAGTTATTATATTAGTCATATTATCCTATTAAAACATTATACTCTCGAGACGGTACAACACTAAAGTCATTCGGTATGTTTATTATTTGAAAAAATTGGGGATTTACTGCAGTCGATGTAAGAGTCTATTCCAGTACTTGGGATCCTTGATAGTTCGCTACTAAAAGGAAACAAGCAAACGATTTAAATAATAAAATTTATTGCCCTCTAGCTGTGAGTATATGAAGCTAAAGGTTCTTAAGGGTTTATTTAATAATAATAATAATAATAATAATAATAATAATTTATTTACCTTAACAATTAACTTAAATAACATATTTGACTTATCTAACTAAGAATACTGCATTTTTGATATCCCTGTGGGTTCTGCACTAGGAACATCCTGTGTCGCAGAAACCACGGTTGATTAAATAATAAGTATTAACATGATGCAGATACGGCTATAAATATTTATCTGGGTAGTGGTTTATGGCTATACAAAGTTAATACAATAAGTAATTAAAGTCAGTAGATAGCGTGCTTTGAGAGTACTGAAGACACATTTTGTGTGCTGTGTATGTATGGGTGTGTGTGTAAGTGAGTGTGTTGTGTGTGTGTGTATGTAGGTTAGTATGAGTTGTTTAATGCGAGTGTAGGTATGTTGAATGTATGAGAGTAAAAATAAAAATGTTTTTCTACTTAGGGATTACAAGCAGATTTTCTGTATCTTTATATGAGAGAGTATTTAAGTACTGTGTCACGAGAAGTTTGCATTTCCTAAAAGTTGTACCACGAATGCTGCATTTTTCCAACATTTTGTTATATATATACGGAAATCTAAATTCTGGCAGACGATTTGCGAACGCTGTTTTGACTATAGGTTGAAAAGCACGTGGAAGTCTTCTCCTTGGAGAATCGGGCGTAATGGGCAAGGGAGTTGACATGTGTTCCGTCATAGTTACTCTTAGTATGTAGAGTTGTCGGACGTTCAACATTTTTAATTTCGAGTAGAGGTCTAATGTTGGGTAACGATAAGGTAATTTGAACATTACTTTAAGTACTGCTCTCTGTGCCCTTTCTACTTCAATCATAGCAGTAACACAAGCTCCTCCCCAAACTACAATACAGTAAGTCAAAATGGATTCACATAGGGCTCCATATACAAGACGTAAAGTTTGTTCGCTTGCGGACTTTCGTAAAGCTCCCATGACGTAAATGAGTTTACGAACTCGTTTAGCCAAATTTGAAATATGCTCCTTAAAAGATAATTTTTCGTCAATCACAACACCAAGGTATTTTATAGAACTTATTCGTGAAACAGGTGGGCAGGTGCAAGAGGATAGGATATTACAAGAATGAATTCGCAAATTCAAACCTGGACGTGGTTCTGAAGCTTTAGTTTTATGAAAGCAGATATATTTTGTTTTGCTTAAATTTAACGTGAGAAGATTGTTATCCAGCCAATTTTTTATCAGTGCCATGCCTGTTTCCGCTTTCTCATATGCCATTTTCCATGTCTTGCTGTGAAAGAGAGCTACTGTGTCATCCGCGTAACAGATAAGCTCTGTATTGGGAGAGGGTGAGCAGCACGTGTGGATGTCGTTCATGTAGAGTATGAAGAATGTTGGACCAAGGACACTTCCCTGTGGTACGCCGAATAAAACAGGCAAAGTTTCACTCTGAGTGTCAGTTATTTTGACACATTGTCTCCTGCAAGTAAGATAGCTTTTGAACCATTCCAGTGGCAGTCCTCTGATTCCAGAATATTCCAGTTTTTTTAGAAGAATTGCCACTGAAACGGTATCAAAAGCTTTAGCCAAATCAAGGAACACTCCGATAGTTTTTTGGCTATGGTCTAAACTAGCTGCAACCTTCCTGGAGAGGAGATTTACAGCATCTTCAGTAGACCTGCCTCGCCTGAAGCCAAATTGCTTATCAGAAACGAGATTATTGTTTTCCAAAAAGATTACTAGCCTGTGATTAACAATCTTCTCTAGGATTTTCGAAAAAGTTCCCAATAACGAGATTGGTCTGTAGTTTTCTGGCAGACTCTTCGGGCCACTTTTATGAATCGGAGTAACACTTGCGAGTTTCCACTTATCAGGGAATATTCCAGTGGATAAACTTAGATTCATGATATGAGTAAGGGGCGTTAAAATTTGAAGCTTCATTTCTTTCACTAAGGCCGGTTTAATATTATCTATTCCTGATGCACTGTCTCTTTTAAGCTTATCAATAAACTTTCCTACCTCGAATTCATCTGTGGGTTGCATAAAGAAGGAGTTGGGCGTAGAAGTTGAATTTAGTCTGACCTCTGCAGCAAGGTTGGCTTCAGTTTTATTGGCCTTGTGGAGAAGTTTGTTTGCAAGATTTGAGCCAATATTAGCCATATATTCATTGCAGTAATTTGCAGCTTCGTTTTTGTCTGGTTTAGCTGAAAGAAGGCCAGTTGCAGTGTTTTGCTTGCTGGGAGTATCAATTATGTTACGTATAGTTTTCCATAGCTTTTTTGGGTTATTTTTGTGTGCTTCAAGTTTGCTGCTTTCATGCTCGTGTTTAAGGTTATGTAAAAGATTGTTGCAGTAATTTCTATACCTACGATATACGAGACCTTTAACGTCATTTTTAGGGTCTTTTTTGAGATCAAGGTGTAGTTTATCTCGATGTTTCATGCAACGGATCAGCCCAGGAGTAATCCATGGCTTTAGAGCAAACTCAGACCTCCTAAGTCGTTTTTCTTGTGTGTGGTTATTTATTGCCGATGTTATTACATGATGGAATTTTTCTACGGCCTGATTGACGTTTTGCTCATTCAAAATATTAGACCAGTCTGTAATATGTAGAGTATTGCTAACGGCTTTAAAGTCAGTTTTCGTTATACACCTCTTTGTTGGTCGACTGTTTCCCAATATCGATAAGGTGACACCAAGTATTGTAATACAGTGATCAGTGATATCCGTTTTAGCAATAAGTCCTTGCATGCTTTTCGACTTCGATTTAACAAAGATGTGATCTAGACATGTATTAATTCTTGTTGGTCTATTTATCGCCGGTAATAACCCACACTCCGTCATCAAGCATAGATATTCGCTACCCTTGTCATCTAGAGGACTTTCTATGTTTATGTTCACATCTCCAGCTACTATTAAGGAAGTATAATTTTTAAGGTTATCTATAATATTACTTAGAGAGTTGCAAAAATATGTAACGTCTTTAAATGAAGGCGAACGATATATACCCAGGATTGTGGCTATATTTGGGATCTCGATTTTCAGACTTTCACAATCTCTAACATTAAGCTCAGTGACTGAAGCGTTCAACGTCGATTTGGTATAAGCTACAACTCCACCGGCTCTGTTATGATTGTTGGATGTCCCAAAGCTCTCATATCCCGGAATTTGACCAATAATTGTATTGCTACCGAGCCAACATTCAGATAAGATAATTACATCGATTTCAATATTAATCCGCTGGAATGCTACTAAGAATTTTGCAAAGTTTTTTCTTATGCTACGAATATTAAATGCAAGAACTTTAAGATTGTGGGTGTCACTAATAATATCCTTGCAGTGTTCTAGTAAATCACAGGTCTGACAATTTAGTGTAAATGAGTTATCAATGTCAATTACAGTATCGGGATCAACTGTTGGCATTATTAAGTTACACCGAGTAAGTAGAAGAGGAGCATACAAATATTGTCAGGTCCCGTGATACAGAGAGTCGTATAAAGAGTGCATGTAGGAAAACTGAATAATGAGGTCATTGTATATGATTTATGGTGTGTATGAATAGTATATTTGCGGAGAATGAATTTTTGACATAGGGTATGAATGGGTGTGTGTCTGTGTATGATGGTAAAAGCACTAGTTGTTTCAGTGTTGTTTAGGATTACAGATTTTGACATGTCCAGCAGTGACATAATGCAGAAAATAGTTTTAACATAATTATAAATATTACAAAACGATGATTTAAGCACTCTTTTCTGCATTACGAATTCCCTTTGGTGGACCCATGCGCTGGTCGAGATCTTGATTTGATTGGATGAGTATCGCAGGCTTTTTTTCCGACAGTCGAACGTAGATGGCGCCATTGCGGACCCAGCAGTAGCGAAAGTTGTACTCTAAAGATCGATTTCTTGCCTCTCTGAACAATCCTCTGTTAGTCTTGGTCAATCTTTCATTTACGTAAAGCTTCTGGGAGGTGCCTTGCGCAACGATCTCTGAGGTGAGGTTACGCCTAGTTTTTGCTGCCTTCAGCAGTTCATCTCGTTTCGAACGCCGGAGAAGTTTTACCACTATCGGTCTAGGCATCCACTCTTTGTTCGTGAAGGTGGGGGGTCTTCTTGTGCCTACTCTCGAAACGCCGTCGATGTCTGCGGCTGTGAGCTCAACACCGAGTTTAGTGGCGGCTATAAGCACCACGTGTTCCAGGTTTTCACTGTCGGCTTCCGGAACTCCTGCAATCTCCATCTCGTTTCTCAGACTGTTCTGCTCCTGAATATTTAGTAAAGATGTCAAACTACTCACGGTGCTCTCAAGAATTTCAATTTTTACGTCTTGGGCAGTAATTCTTGTCTCATAGTCTTTTAAGCTGGCTGCTATGCTATGCGGGATCGCAGCAAGTTGTTCTTTTAGAGAAGTGTTTTGGTCCTTCAACTCGAGCATTTCTTCCCTTACACCACGTATTTCGGCTAGTACTAATTCCAGGCTTGGCTCAGCGCTGCGGCAGGGTGTTGTGACTGTTAACTGCCTACGATCTCCGCGCAAAACGTTTATCCTATCTAATGTGGTGTTCGTCCGGTCCATGGTGTTGTATGTAGAGTTTAAGGAACAAGCAGGACTCCCAATTGGGGTGAGCGTGTTGTCACCTTTAGGTCGAGAGCTAGAGCATAATGGGCATAACCAGCGGTCTTTCATTTCTTGAGCCATATTTTCTAGCGTCGATACTTCCATTGACAAACATATAAGATCGTATGTATCTTGGCATACGCTGCATTCCAAGAAGTGGAGCGATTGAATTGGTTTATTACAACCACTGCATTTGGTAGACATGATCGCAAATATCAAAATAAAAGTGCAAAAAAATTATTTGGTTTCAGTGAGGTTTGAACCCGTCGCCGTCCGCAGTACAATCCACTCTCTTACAAGCTGAGCTATTTGTACGATGAGTCAACGGACAAAATTGTTCTTCGCACTAATACACTTCGTTGTTTTTTGATACTGCGACTAGTATGAGGGTAGCAATGTGGAATTTGAGAAGGAATATTCCACAAAAAATTGCAGTTTATCACGCAATCCACAAAATTTCCCTCTGTTTAGCACTGAATTTAGCAAAATCACTTTGAATACAGTGTATGTTTGATTTTTCGTCCAGTAAAGAGCACTTTTACTATTTAAAAACTGTTTTACTGTGAGGAGCAATAACAAAGAGTGTTACCGGTTACCGCACCGCGGGGGGAACGAATTTAATATTGATGTTAAGTTTTTTCCTTATAATGTGGAGTCAACTTATAATCTGTATACAATAATAACAGCAACTTTTCAACATTTTCATAGAGACAGAATATAAAAAATAAATCCATTCATTCTGTTTCATTCTAACGAAGTTAAAAAAAATATCTCTTTTTACAAACGTTTAACATT
Organism: Macaria notata; assembly: GCA_927399415.1. Taxonomy (NCBI): domain Eukaryota; kingdom Metazoa; phylum Arthropoda; class Insecta; order Lepidoptera; family Geometridae; genus Macaria; species Macaria notata. Next base: position 2,437,534 of record OV656742.1, read on the forward strand.
AAAAAGCGCCCTAAAGACCCCTCCCTTGCACCCTCAGGATCGCGACTGCTATTTTAATAAGGCGACGTTAAAAGCCGGCACGTGAATAGGCTGCTTAAGGGCCGCCGGGAAATATGACGAATAGGGCAGCCATCGTTACGTAATGTGCAGGATATTATTAATATTAATAAATATTTCAAGATATGTCACACAGCGCCATCTAGTCCGGTAATAAACAGACACTTGTGTATGTGCTTGTATTATTTGGATTTGGGACATTTATGAGAAGATATTCAAGTTTTTCTATTGATTAGCGTTGTGAGAGCAGTTTTGTTTTCATTTACTAGTCGAAATGGCATCTCGACACCAGGATGTTCTTTAAAAAAAATAACGGTGACTTTATCTTGATCTCAGTTTCTTTTTAAATCAGGCATGCTTGAAATGTATGAATAGATTTGCAAGCACCGCAACGCATTGTAATATGAAAGAAAAAACAACATTCTAATATCATTAATTTCTAAACCCGCAACAAAAGGAACTCTAAGGAAAAACCACCACCGTTTTTACGAAGCAAATTTCCTTCTTAGCACAAACAGGTCTCGTGCCAGAGGAAAACAGGCGCAACCTCCATTGAACCGGAAAACTGTAAACATCTGACGTTTACGCTACGTTTCATCTAACGTAACGTTCCGCAGAATAATTAATACCTTTCAACATTACGACATCAAGGTAAGTAGGATTGTATAAGTGACGACTTCGGATTTTAGGAGTTTTCTAACCACTTTAGGGGCCTCTGACATGACTGTCTTTTACTGCCGGACAATAAGGAACAACCCGGATCTTTAGTTTATTGCTCGTAGCTCAGCTAGAGGAGGTAATCGCATGCGATTACCAATGTTAAGCAAAGGTCGACGCGGTCAGTCCTTGGATGGGTAGCCAAAAATTGGCATTCCATTTCGGGCGCTTTCGTGAGTTGGATGACACGTTAAATTGTAGGTCCCGGCTGTTTGTCTAGTACAGCAGTCGTTCTGTTCAAGTCATGTCAGAGGCCTTTGGGACGGCTTGATAAACTCTCGAGACCAGAGTTGGCCACTCTCATTCGATAAGAAGAAGTTAATTGGAACATGTGACCGAAACACGGAAGCGTCCAAATGCATTTTTTGTACAAGTCTGATCGTAACTCCAGTTAGTATTGGGTAACTTGATTTTTAAATAAATAATATATATATATAAATAAAAGCCGTGGCTGTGAAAGACACGCGAATGGACTAATATTGCTAGCAAAGGAGAACTTTTCGCTTGGCGCAAGATAGGGACAAGTTTGCTAACTGATGGCAAATTTTATAAAGAGTGATACTAAACGAAGAATAAATATTTAAAAATGACCACCGATTTTGCTGATATTTTTCTTAAAGAGTTAGGTACATAGCAAATCAGTATGTATTTACGTCATAAAGGAACCAAATGTATGGTCACACGATCCTCTACCGCACATAAATATTTTTCCTACAAAATGCGGCATATTTTCCAAATGAAGCCAAGACTAGTGAACCTTTGTAAAGCGTGTAATGTGAAACTGTAACTCTTGACGTACTTTATGCTTTACTAGCTGTGCCAGCGACTTCGTCCGAGTGGAAAAATAATTTTGGGCATTTATTCTTCGAATTTTGAGCCGTTTTAGCTCACGCAATGGAAGCCCTCATAGATGAATAATTTTCCCCGCTTTTTTCCACATTTTCCATTGTTTCTTCGCTCCTAGTAGTTGCAACGTGATGTTAAATAGCCTAAAGCCTTCCTCGATAAACGGTCTATTTAACACAAAAAGAATTCTTCGATACGCACCAGTAGTTCCTGAGATTAGCGCGTTCAAACAAACAAACAAACTCTTTAGCTTTATAATATAAGTATAGATAGATTTATTATTTTCATATTTAGTAAGAGTTCAAATTGCAATTCAGTGTGTGTTTTTTAAATGGTCAAATGGCGAGATCTAATGAAATGAGGTTTACATTGATTATGTTATGGGTATAGGATGGGGTAGCGCCGCGTGATGTCGCTTGTTATGTTGGTTATAGTATATGATAGTGTTTTTGTTAGTCAGTTTGTTATCTTGTTATGCCGCAATCGAGCAACGTGTCATCATGATTTCTAATGTGGAGGTAGAATAGTGATGCTAGATTAACGTAGGTTACTTATTGTAAAAAAAAACAAAATGACAAAGTAATAATAAGTAAGGTACTTCATTCACAAAATTATCATTGAAGCCACTCGCAAAATTACCCAAGTATTTTAAGTATTCCGAGAATTTCAACTATTTCAATTTAACATTCACCTAATCCACAGAAATACTGAGAAAATTCCGAACATTTTCTCGTTGGTTTCTAAAACAAATTGCAAAGTTTGAAACGACGAAGTTGCTAACCCCGTGTTTGACTAGGCAAACGATTTTTGGCTAAAATAAATATGGCGATTTAGAAACATTTACATTCTCACATATACCGGGCTGGAACCGGATGAGTTTTTAACCGGTTTTATGTTCAGGATTTTGTATATAATAACAAGCAGATTTTAGCGGTATCAGCTTACCTACATAAATGACAAAATATGAAACTTGAATGTGAATAGTCAATGGACTAGCATGACGCTTATCACAAGGCCGGTCTTATCATCTGATATTAAAGACGTTTATTTAAACGAACCGCCACAAATAAAAATGTGTTATGAATTTACCGACTGAATTACTTACTAAAATTCTATGTTGGCATGAGTATTACTATTTTTATATAGGTAATAAAAATAAATTGTCATAGAAACCTACAAGCTACTAGAAACCGAAATCATAATACCTGTACAAAATTTGATAATTATCTAACCAGCCTACCTAATATTACCCCTGGAATACATGATTTTGAGAGTTTATTTGGATCAGATGACATGTCTCATTGTAGGTATCAGCTGTTTTTTAGTACGACAGTCGATAAGCTATGTCACAGACCTTCAGAACCTATGGCCACTATATATGGCCACTTCCATTCGATGAGAAGAAGTCAGTCTTCATAATCTGAATCATAGACTTACCAATCAAATATTATATATAATACTCAGTTAGCGACTTTCATATGAACTAAGGAACTAACCGCTTTTGTAGACATAAATTAACCGGTATCAAGCCCGATATCGTGTCTTCAAGTCCCTAGTGCCGCGACACCCGCTGAATAAACTTGCAAGTCTTCAACTGTTTCTGATTTATGTTCTCCTGGTACACTAAACCGAGAGTTCACCCAAGTGGGAAAGAAATATGTGACTGAGTTTTTTAGTTTATGTAATGCACGAAACCAAATGAAATACTGGAACGGAGCTTTGCGGTATGACTTAAAGCTTCAAGTAATGTTTTTGGCAGATAAATCTTAATATCTACAGTATTTTGAAACGATCAACACATTTAGACAAGGGAGATATAAATGATGAGTAGTTCAATTCTTCATCGAAATTGTCATCTAATAGACTTGTTTTCCCTAAGTTCACAAGAAAGTACGGTCAGGACGGTAAATTAGTGAATAATTAGTGATTTTATTAAGTTATTGAACAAGCGTGTAGCAAATATCCAATTTCAAAAGCACTAACCTATTTTACTGAAATGAAACATGTGAATACAATAAAATTAAATTTGTCATCTTATCAGAATACATAGGAAACTAGAATACTCGTTTATTACGAAAACCGATTCCCAACAACATAAGATGTAAGTAGATTATCAAGTAAAAGCCAGCTGCTTCTCGGATACCTTTTCTGAACTTGCAACAGTTTGAAAAATCATCTTGTAACTTGAACATTCTATGACTAGTGGCGCCTCTAGTAGAAAGAATATTTATTTGTTCTGTACACTACATAAGCACAGAATACATAATACAAACATAAAGGTACCAGTGTATTGTCTAATGAAAGGTTGAATCGAAGTGCAGCATGAAAGAGGTATTTTTTTAGAGGACTTAACTACACCGAACAATTACATGATTAAACTCTATTTTAAAAGCTATTACTATTTACTTGTCTATCGTTCCTATCATCTAATATACAAAAAATACTAACTGATCGCTACTTGCTTTGCTTGGATAACAAATTTTAATTCAACTATTAGTTATTAGGCTGTCGCAGAAGCCCTCTCGAAGGGTTCAATTGCGGAGTTGATCTAACTAGCATATATGTTGTTGTTTATTCTGTGGCATAAGTTCGAATCGCATAAGACTAGAAAAATCTACGAGTTTTCAAATCACCTTACCTAAAATAACACTACCTGCTATGAAAAAAGCTGGGACCTAGCACTATATGAAGGGAACAAATAAAAGCAGAGTCTACTATGAAAGTACTGGACTGTGTTGTATTCTGTGACGTGGTTACGCAACCACTCATTCAGTCGCGTTATTTGGTGGAAAAAATATAAAATGGCGGACGCTATAGCGTGCTAATGATGTAGGATTATTCCTGTAACGGTTGTTTGTTTTAGTTATTTAGGTAAGTATTCATAAAGCAGGTAAGTAACGTTTGCATGTGAGTTCACTCTAGTATCGACAGTTTTTAAGTCGCCCTAGAGGTGTTTTTAAGACAGTTAAACTATAATCAAAACCACATCACACCGGCAAACATTTCATATAACTAAAACAAATGAAACCACTTTTATATACTTTTAAATCTAAGCCGCTGAAACAGACTAAAAAATCAAATGCTTGCTAAAAATCCCAAGACAGACAGAAAAAAAATCTGCTAATAGTGCTGTGCCACAAAAGTCTTTGAAAGAATATTCAATTTAATGTATTATACTGAGACATGGATGGACAATAAATTCAATCAATTACATATATTGTTATTCACTAATGAATTGCTTGAGTAGCAGGACTTAGCTACGTACAAATACCGAAACCTATCTATTTATAGAAGGTTTTTGTGAAAACCGTGTAATATTTCACTTATAACATAGTTTCTTCAAGAAACGGAACCCTAAACATTACAGAGTTGCGCCTATATTTCGAAACTTGTAACACCATTATGCGACTTCTAATAATAAAGCGACACTGTTTTAAGATTTTACAACCAACATTTCCGGCTTACAACGAGTTTGATACTAAGGAGATTGGACATTTGGGATGAGCTTCCTAGAATTGTGAGAATTTGGATTTAAGTGAGTATTTGTATAGCCACTAGAGAGTAGTTGGCAATAAGGCGTTATTTTTAAGTTTGCTGACATACTTTTATATTTTAACAATGATTTTATATACTTATGGTTTTTTTAATTAAAAAAAAACTATTTTGTCATCCAAACTGTCCGAGAATTTTTTGTCTGAGTTGACACTAAGCCATTCCTTTAAAGTGCAGGCGATAGTTATATTTGTACATAGATTGAGGCCCAGCTTAATTAAAATGATAAAGTTTGACGATATCTTTTTCAACTTTAATCAATCTCTAACGCCATTTCAATAGACCTGGTGGTCCAATACCTGACAGTCCAGTGCAGAAAAATTGTTAGCGAAGCAAATTCCTTGCACCAGATAAGGCCAGTCTGGATACAATGTTATCATATGTATGTAATTCAATTCCTTGCGTACTAATGCTCGAATCTAGCCCTTATTCACTGTTTGTACGGCTCAGAAATTATTATTTATTGCATAAGTTACACAAGATCTGCACAAAATCGACGCAGATGGCACATACAAAGGTTGGCTTATACCCAGCTGTGAGATCCCAAGAGCTGTGGATGATGATGATGTTGTATAAGTAACACTAATATGCCTTTCTTGAATAAGGTGCTATTCTGTGACAGAGTCTTTGAATATAGAAGTCTGAGTCTGTGAATTTGTTCCTTTTTCACGCTCTAATGTTGAGTCCATTTCGATGAAATATATCTAGGTTAGATCAGACAAGACTAGATTAAAACATAACTATTATACCCTATTTTATCCAGAATGAAAATTTGGCAACACCAAAGTTTTTGTTTATTATATAACACCAGTGAATGGTATTAAAATTGTATACTTATTTAGTTAAATGACATAACACCCATTAAGGCCATTAAGAACTAGCTACTTCTAAACCGTGTCCTAGAAATGGTTACAATGTGAAACAATGCCTTAAGCAAAGCAAATAAATAACCGATTTGCGATTTTATTACGATACCAATAAAGTTTACGTTCGCATAAAAATGTTGAAATACGCTTCCATGGACGATAAAAGCTATTTTCAATAGAAAATACACAATTATAACGAAGAGATTGGAGGATCGTATACCCAATTATTGGTAACTATAAGATGTTTCTGATTATTTTTGCGTAAATTTTGTCAATGGCATTAACAGTGTCGTTTCAGGTGACCTTCTGGTCAAATAATAAATAAATAATGTTTGTTTTGTGATTTGTAGTCAAAGCTAAGACTACATACCACAATGTTGGTATTAATTTATTAATAGGGTCAAAAAGAATCCTGCTGGGCGAAAATAAATCGTTATTTTAAATTTCATCAATAATCGATTTACCAGTAAACTAGAACAAATCATTTAACAAAATAAATAATAATAATAACGTGTTTTTGACCTTAATAAAAAGAAACAGGTATAGCAATAGTGATCACTTGAAAATTGTACTAACTATGAAATAATGGACATCAAACTAGGTCAGCACCTGTGTGATGATGTCCAGTTATTTGTTATAAACAAACAATAAAGGCTAGTTATAATATCGAGGAGAAAAGTTTTTTTTTAATTATTTTCTGTCTACAGTCAGTATATAACTATGAGCAGATGTGGTCTGTGCAATTGTTTTTGTAAAGTGTGCACTCCATTAAATGCATCTCCTTATATTACATTGTCTGGTGGAGCCCAGTGTCAGTCGCTGGCTACCACAACCAAAAGGAGAAAAGTTATGAAGATTATTCAAACTTTTGTTTTATAATTTTTCGTAGAAAGAAACAGACAGAGTCAAGATTATAAAGAATCCAGTAAATGTTTGCTAACTATAATCAAGTAGGTACTAAAGTAACACGCACTATCAAGTTAAGTAACTTAGCTTGAACTTGAAGGGCATCAAGTAACTTGACCCCTGCTTGTGAACCGTGAAGTTATGCATTCTCAATACCTACAAACTAAGTTAATAGATTGGAACCACCTTCGTATGATTGTGATACTTAGCTAATACTTCATTTGTTTAACATACCTACGTTGAAAGTTTGGAATATGAAGATGTTCTCAAAGGCGTTAGGATTTTTTCATATTCATGTCTTCAAATCTACAGGGTTATCAGGAAAGGGTATGGTAAGCCAAAAACACGCTGAAGTACACATAATTCTGAACAACTTTTGTTCAAGAATTTTCTCGAAAAGCCTCTTAGTTTTTGAAATAAAGCCTTCTAAAGTTTTCACGAAAAAACGTCATTTGCGCCCCTAATGTTCGGGTCAATCACCACTGATCAGCTGCTGTGACAGTACAGAAAATCTGTTGCTGTGACAGTACAGAAAATAGTTGCTGATAGAATCGTATTATATTACTGAGTTTTAAACACGAAGTACATTATTTTAATTTCGTTTTCTGTTTTAAAACATCATTGAAATAAGTTATGTAAACAAGATATGTATATAAATCTCAAACATATTCATTGTTAATCGTGCGTTTCGTGTCGAATAAGTATGATTCGTTTTAATGAACCTAACACATATATCTCTACCATTATAAAGGCACTAAAATACATGTTACGTAAATGATCTACCTTCACATGCAACATTAATAGATTCCAAGGAATCTCTTGATTAAAACCCCCGGTTTAATCTTAGAGGGAGGAACGCAATTTCTAAAGATGTTGGAGTTTTCTTCAATGCCAGCTGAAAGCATTTTTTGCGGATACTTTTTGTGGCTACAAAATATATGATTAGTTGGATAAGATATAAATAAGATGTATAACTTAGTTTGTTTGTTTTTCAAAAGCACCAAAAGTCTCCTAAAGTTCTGCTGTTGTATCTCTTATGCTCCCAATTTATGAGATCGAGATCTACCTGATTTGGCAGAATTCCTGTTTCATGTGCTCTTTATTGTACACCCCGTCTAGTCTTTTTCATGATTTCCTCTCCATCCTGCGGTTGCCTGGAAGAGATAGCTTTCAGCGATAATGCCGCTATTTGTAGCATTAGATATAAAATTTATCTTTTTCGTATTATGTTTTATTTTTAGTGTCCAATAAAGCATTAATCTATCTATTTATCTATCTATCTGTTTAACATAGGGAAAAATAATATCCAATTGGTCAGCGTATCAGATTAAATAAATAAATATTGCGGGACATTGCACACAGCGCCATCTAGCCCAACACTAATCAAACGCTTGTGTCGTGGGTACTAGATAACGAGATAAGATAAGATAAGATTATTATGAAGTCTGACTTTCTGATATACAAGGTTAATGTATCAATGTGAACGCCTCATGAAGTGTTTCCAAGTCATCATCCAGCCTTGGCCATCATCAGCACAACAGGTCCGCCGCTGGCTGCCAGCCAACTTCACATGACAGAAGGGTTAAAGCTTCAGCTTAAATTGGACAAGTGGCGCCACGCTTGCTTGCGGCGGCATATGGGATTAAAGTAGACTATATGTCAGTCTGGAGTTGATTAAAAATGTACTTCTACCTACATGTCGCTTCAGGTGAGCTGGTGGTCAATTGCCTGACTGTATCGTGTATACAATGTTTAGCGACAGTAAAATTGTAAAGGTAAAAGTCAACCGGCTAGACTAATTTGTAAAAAACAGAGCATGGAGATAGATTAATCGAATTACCAATTAGTATAACATGATTGTCGTTTTTTTTTCGTTACAGTAAAATCTGAGATGTGACTTATCTACATAGTTTTTGATTACAAACCCCAGCGTAAAATGACAACTACTATATAGGTATTTTATGCATAGCCACTTGCATAACGACTCTTCAACACATTAAGCCATTTTGTAAGATAAACGCGTTTTAGTAATATCATGCAATTAGGCTTTTGTCAATTGTAAGTAACTTATAAACATATGCAATTTATTTCATTGGTTTCAAATCAGAAAAAGAATAATTAACCATAGAGCTAATGAGTTTTTTAAAAACATAAGCATGTAGTACATAAGTGTTACCAAATTACATACACACAAAACATTGCAACCGTTTCCAATCCTGACTTTTTAATTGCATCATTAATAATGTCGAAAGCATTTTCAGGAAGGCAGATTCTGACGAGAGTTAAATTTTTAATTGGACAATAAAATTGAATCCTCTTGTATGTACCTACAGTGTACGAGATTGAGTATTTATGGTGATGAGAGTACAGGCTTATTTTATTGAGAACTACTCTAAAACAACCAAATCTATTTTGAAACAAAAAAATTGAAACTTATTGTTTGTTTTTCTACATTATTACATTACATTGATAAATATAACGAGGAAAATAAACCATGATAAGTTGTCGAATTAGTACCGTTTTTTAATAATCACAATAAATTATTAAATGATAAGGCGATAAAATAATGTGTTTAATGCATACATCATCACAACTTCAGAGATATGTATTACAGGTTTCGAATCAAAACGCATTTTGTCATCAAATGTTCTCATTGCGAAACATTCGTAATATGTACCGATGAAATTGCCTGACATATAAAATTGAATCAAATACTGAAGCCTACATTCTAATAATGCTAGCCAATAATGCAAGGGATAATCCAAGGCTGGAGACCGCCTGGCAGAAGAAGAACCTCGTGGCTCAAGAATCTCAGGACGTGGTTCAAGCTGTGCACCAGATCCCTATTTCTGCAGCAGTGTTAAAAGTAAAAATTACCCTAATGTTAGCCTACCTACGGCAGGAGATAGCACCTCAAGAAGAAGAAGACTGAAGCCTTCACGTATCACCCGACGCAAGAAAGTGCCCAGATGTGAAGTAAACTTGAACTCTTAAATAAATAAAAAGGAAAATATATATATAAATACGCGTTTCAAGTCATTCACTCAAAGGCACTGAAGACACACTTAGATTAGATTGCCCTGTTAGCTTAGTTGGTAATGGCTCTGCCTTCTAATCTAGGGGTTGCGGGTTCAATTCCCGCATGACATAAGTATTTATGAACTTTAAAATGTATAATTACTTGTGTTGAGTCTGGTCGTTTGTATGTATAAAGAGTATGTATTTACAAAAGAAAAGTATATAAGTATTATATCCGTTATCTAGTACCCACGACACAAGCATTTGCTTAGTGTGGGGCTAGATGGCGACGTGTCAGTGTCCCGGAATATTTATTTATTTATAAAGGCTAATCACGGCAACACTGGATTAACTTCAAACGGAAAAACCTCAGCCACGTTTCTTTAATCCCGGATTAAAGCGGTCAGTACTTACTAGTTGTCGCCGAGAGCCTCTTTCACGACCTGTGCCAAATAACGCCATGGCAAGTTGTCAAAACCAGGAATTAAAGTGTTAAATATTTTTTCCTCATCTCTGTATGTGCCAAGGATGGCTGACGTAATACAGACTTCTAGCCAATAAGGACGTCTGGAGACCTAGATAGACCTAGATTTAGGACATCCGGGACTCAAGTCTGCATTTGTGTGAATTTTCTCAGATTGAAATAGTAGGTATTTTATACCACGAGTTTGTATAAAAATAGAAATTTTTTAAACATAGCTTACTAGTTTAGCGCGAGCATATTCTGATTTCTGGATCTCCAAATTTATTACTAAGCAGTACTGCGCTCCAGGGTATTTTTGTGTTATTGCTTTTGCGAAGATATGACTTTGCAATTCTGCCAATGTCAAGTGGGAAGATAGGCCATCAAACTGAGAAATTTAAAGTGAAATATCGATATGTACGGTGGTTCTAAATTAAAACTGACTAAATATTATGTACTTAGGAATGTCAATACAATAAATCTAATATGACAATGACGTAGACTCCTAATACACAATTTTATTTTCTTTTATTTAGATGCTTAGATGATAAGGTCAAAGTCAAAGTCAAAGTCAAAGTTATTTATTGGTAAGTTATTTTACATGTCATTGATTAAATATTAATACATATATTTATAAAATTAGTTACAACTATCCATATACCTAAGTACATAGTTATACAATATAAACGTAAGGATCAACCATTGCTTTCGCTAATTTACAAAGTTTTTAAGCATAATGATTTCTGACGCTTAATGTAGTATCACCAAACATAATATAATAATATGGCAGTAATCAATATAGAAATCCTCGCAAGTAACCAACAATTAAATTTATTAAACTTTTTATTGGAAAATGAGCTAAATTAATCACGACTGGCAGGATTCGAACGTACGTATTTCCGATCACCGTCCGGAACGCCATAACCACTAGGCTACGGTCTACTAACTGCCAGGCGCGAAAATCCACACTCATTTCCATACACTTCAGACTGAGCGGCTGATGGCGCTATTTAAACAACCATATTGCAGGTTTAGCACTTAATAAAAAAATTAACTTATAATTAAATTCATTGTATGACTTTGTATAGTCACAGTATAGTAATATCAACTCAAAATATTCGAACACTTTCAAATTACGAGCAGTAATTCCCCGAAACAATCAATTTATCAATAAGCTATGAGTTGGGGCATTATAATAGCATTCACTTTATCTTAGATTTGATCGCCTCAATCTGGGTTACACACAATACTACTGCACGATGAAATGGGGTAATGCCCGAGACGGATTTAGGGCTTTTCTGGGAGGGGCATGTTTATTGTATAATAACTTGTGAGGCATATTTCAAATAGATTATTGAATTAGTTAATATTTAATTAAGTTCGTATAAGAGTGATAAATTTCGGAGTCAGAATGTGTATTAAATAAAGTATGTAAGTATTTTAAAAAAAAAGTTTTTTCTTATTGGTATTTTTAAAATAAAATTTGAAGAATTATAAAAAAATACAAAGACTATTCATATTCTGGAATCTTTTATTTGCACCAATTTTTTCTCAACAGTGTAGTAAGTAATTACGGAATGAATGAATGGTTAATAAATTACTAACATTACTTATTTCTTATCAACTGCTTTTTACTGGTAGAGATTATTATGTTCGAATCAGGATTATCAATATCACACAGAAAATTAAGAAATAAGTTAGGGCAGGTTCTGGTGTGTGGGGTGCGATGATCGGACTACCTTCACGTTGGGTAAGCCCAACTAATTTCATCTCTCCATATGGGGATTTGGGGTTAGTTGGGGAAACCTGGTGCACCCCGTCCACAGGTTAGTAACTTCCACCTTCAGGTGGATCTTGCTAGCCTGTGTCCAAACGTTCGATCGAGTGGGGGCCCTCGCCTATACCTCCCCTTCGAGAGGGCTGGTTGTAGGGCCCGAGGCGTGGAGCTCGCCGCACCTCGCGGTGTAGGTCGAGGTGGTCGCCGAGAGGCGAGAGGAGGTCGGTGTACCGGCCGAGTAGCGGCGACACGGGAACCGAACTCCGTGCGCAGAGGGCGCATTGGAGGAGGGTGGTCGCTTTGGCCTGCGACTGCCTGACTCCTGGGGGCTCTGGGTGGCAGGTCGGGGAACCTGTTGCCCTGGAATGAGTCCCCACAGGATGCATGACGTGTCCCGTGTTCTGACACGTCGTCCATTGAGGGTTGAGCTGAAGCTCCCCGAGGCGGGGCCCGTTACCGGGCCAGCATCACCAGGGCTGCGGATGTATGCATCGCGCTCTCGTGGCCCTGGACCAACGATGCGGAGATGGAACACCCCAGGTTTTTAGTGGGTATGCTGCCCTTATAGAGTGGGGCGGAGACTCCCACATAACCACCCGCCCTCCCCGGGGTTTTTTGGGTGGTACCTGTAATAGGTTTTCCTGGGCAACAAAAAAAAAAAAAAAAAAAAAAAAAAAAGGTTCTGGTGTGTATTATCATCTCGAGACCGTTTTCATGCAACTGCAATGTCTAGACAATTAATAATAGTCACATGTGACGGATTTTTTAGCTAAATAGCTCAATATTTCCTAAAGTACTTAATGGAAATATTTTTAGTTTCTCTGTCGTCTAATGTTAAATAGGCTAATATATAAGAATTGAGTTACATAAACATAAACATTGCATATATAAACAAAAAACTTTCAGAAGACTTGATCACCTCCTTTTTTTGAATTCGGGTAAAGACAGCCCTTTTAGAGCAAGTTGCCCAGTTTAAAAAGAAAAGCCTGTGTATAGAATGATGGCCCCCACCCTGAATGCGACCCTGGCTTAGCTGGTTATGTGAACGATGAAGCGACATACTTCGCCAAGTTATGGGGGCATGGGGAATCAACTTTGTGGATTTTAATTTAGAATCGACCAGGAATTTTATTTTAATGTCGTTTCAGATGAATTTGATGGGCGCCCTTTATTGGTGGGCTATTTTATGTATTCCGTTTTTTTCAAATATATTTTTAAATCCTGTATGTTTCGAAATCTGAATTTACTGTGATGTATAGTTTAATTAGCTAATAACACAATGTATCGTAGTAGACATTGAGTAATAATATATGGTTATAGGTCTATATGTTACATTGTTGATAATAATAGCTTATAAGTCTATGTTCAACTCTAATTATTCTACTCTACAAAATAAGTATTTCCTAGGCCAATGTAGACTTAATTTAGTCCTGTGGCTACATTACTAGTAGGTATGTACTTATACTGCCACACCATATTTCTGCAAAGTACGGCTCGCAACAATCTATAATAATCCAGCAATTACGTGTGTTTACTACATACTAGCGCACGCACGGCACTCTTATAGCGCTATTAGTTCAATCTAAAAATACGAGCATAATCTTAGTAGAACAGTGCATAAAAGCAATAAGAAAATGGCCTCTCCATTGAGGTATGACATCAATGAACGAGGCTTGTTCCAGGCATGCGTGCCCGTGACGTCAGAGCGGGGGGAGCCGCGGGCGGCCATGACTCATCATCGCTAGTTGTTGATTCCGATCTTACAAGAAATCAGCGCTGGACATATTTACAAACTATGTCTCGCTAGTCACCACACGCATTACGAAACTAGAAAAATAATGTGTAGTTCAAATTTCAATCTACCCGCGCGTTTATCGATCGTTACGACGTACGAATTGTTTGTGGAAGGTGGAAGTTTTCCGCGCTCGTGGTAGATTCCGGGAGCCGGGTGAGGGTATCACCGTAGACTTCATTCATGACCTTGGAGCTAGTAGTCTAGACCGAAGAGGTTAGAGTACGTTTGTGACTAGTACTGAGGAGTTTGTTGTAAGGAGTGGGACGCACCTGGTTCTCCTGGTTGAGCAGCTTGAGTTGGTCGTTGATCAGGCTGTACTTGGCACTCTCCTCCTTCCTGAGCGCGCGCTCCTTCTTCAGTTCTGGGCTCCAGAAGGTCTTGATGCTGTGCATGCTGGAGCCCAGCTTCTGGTTGGTCAGTTCGAGCTCCTTCTTGAGGTTGCCGAGCTCGCGCTGCAGGTCCGAGTTCTGCGTCTGCAGCTCGCCCAGGAACAGCGGCGGCGGCTCGCGGCGGTAGTACTCATCCTCGGGGTGGTGCGGCGGCGCGTACGAGCGCTCGTACTGGTCGCGCTCCAGCGACTGGTAGCGCAGCGGGCGCGGCGCGCGGCGGTGGTGCGCGCCGGCCGACGCCGAGCGGCCGCGCTCCTCGGGCGCGGGCGAGGGCTCGTCATCGCGCGTCAGGTAGGGGCTGCGCCGCGACGGCGAGCGCTCAGGCGGCAGGCGCGCGCGCGCGCCGCCCGCCCACTCCTGGCGCCGCCACTCCTCCCGGCACGGCGGCCGGTCGTCCTCCGCCGGGTACTCGCGGAGATACAGCTTGCCGAGTTTCCCGCCTCACTGCGAGCGCATTGTGCACCGGACTGCGCGACGAGCACGCGACGACTGAGCGGAACGCCCGTGCCGCATCGATCGCCGCGCGCCGCGCATGCGCGCCCTACAGCGGCCCACTCAGCCGCTCCAGCGATTGATTCTCAAGGAAACGGGAGCGATGCCTCGTTCCGATGCTCTTCTGTGGCCGAAAGCCCAGCCTGCTTCCGACGGCCCCCGCCGCGGCCGTCACCCGCCGTCCCTCGCAGACACGGTAACGAGCTGCCCGCACGGACTCGGACTAGCCTATAAATAGACGGAGAGAACTCTTGCATAGCCACTGCGATTAGAGCAGTTCATGGGCAGAAATACATTAGTTACTCGTTGGAAATCTTGAGGAGATGTTAAGACGGTTAAGATCCCGTTTGAACGTTCTGAAAAATTTTGTTGACATATTTAGGGTCCTAAATCCTCACTTTTAAATATTTAATGACTAGAAAAGTCTCAACTTGATTAAATAACTTGAAACTTGGCTGCTTATTTTATTGCTACGCCGTAGCGCCGTAGCACGCGTAGCAAAATTGTAGCAGCTGCCAACTCAAAAAAATGTTATTCATGACAAGAATGAGTAAAATGTTTTTAATAACCAATAGTTATAACTTAAACCCATGCACAAGAATATTTTTTTATAAATCTATGTTACACGTATAGAATATATTTAAATAAAAAATAATAAATTTATATATTTCAATGTTGGTTCCTCTAAATTTACATTCCATCTTCATAAGAAGAGATCAATTCTCACGAACTTCATGATAACATTGATAACCAATCAATATGACTGATCAATATGTATCGGGCAGTTAACTAGCGATCAATGGTTTTAATGGCACTGATTACTAATTGATCATCTAATGCGCCATTAAGTAGGAGTTTGATGGGTAATCAGCAGATAACTGAGAGTTAACGGTCTTGGGCGATTAACATTCAATTGCTTACTGGGGATTGTACGAGTTAGTGGAAGAAATGTAATTAATATGCATGTATTACCAATAAATGGTTTATCTTAAAATATTCTAGAGTAATTATCCACTATTTGGCCTTAGGGAGCAAAGAGCTAAATTTTTTTTAAATAAAAATGTTACAAGAGGTTTTGTCTTATATTTAGGACGATAAATTCAATCGCAAAATGGTAACTTTAGAAAATAATGCTTTACTTTTTTGTTGAATTTTTAGGGCCGAATGTAAAAAAAAAGTAAAAAAGGTAAGTACATACAAATTGTTTTATAACAACTCGATAATTATAAAAGCTTAAACCACTTGATCCTGAAAATGGAAACTAAATAATAATGACTTGAAAACGGCACGAATTGAGGCTTTCGTGTTAACAATAAGGCTCCATTTAAATTATTTTGCTGACATAATGTTAATTAAGCGCCAGGAAATCCCCAAGGATCTGAGAATTTTACCGAAAAGCGTCTTGTATCGTTACCCGATCTTAATTGTGGAATACTCAGTTAAATTATAAATAAAGGAGTTTAAAAATGGACTAATCCGAAAATAATAAAGGATAATTACAATTGGATGACAAGTTTTTTTAACAAGCTATGAGATGGGGCGGTTTACAAATTTTGGACTCTTGAGATCGCCATTGTCATACGAACTTAATTACTAACGAAATGTAAATTGTTAGTTAGTTCTACATCACTAACGTAGGTAAATGAATACAATCCTGAAAAAGCAATCGGGCAAACATTGTCAACATTCTTTTATTCTTCATTTTTTAACCCAATGATTTTCAATAATAAACTTTCTAAAATAAAACAAAGAAAACGAGGAAGCGGACGCTTTATCTCTATTATAAGTAGTCCCATTAATTATAACTTTAAATCTCTTCTATTTATAGCCAGCGCCATCTTTTATTTTCTAGCGTTTTCAGCGCTTGAAGACGGCTCCCGTGACCCACATTTGTATTCTGTCTCTTTCCCACGCGCGGGATGAGCTGAGTGCTATCTCTGTCTGAGGATAAGGTCGCCTTATGTCGGTCAGAGTAGTAGTGATCGGGAAGAAAATAGTGATGTCCTAGAAAGTCCTTACTTTATGTAATTACTTTATAACATACGAATACGAAGCTAGATTAAACCGAGAACGGGAGTTTTATTTATGTTAATGCGTATGATGTAACCAAGTACAACAACGTAACTATACAAAATTTAATTTGCTTAAAAACATAATATAATCAGGATATAAATACTAATGAATGCAAATAAATTTTGCGATATCGGTCGATTCATGAATACACAATATCAGCTGATAGCACTGATACTATGATTTTAAGTCACAAAAAAGCAAAGTATTTTTGTGCATTAGGTATTAGAAGGGCAAAGAAGGCCATAAAAAAAATTAAAACCTAGATTCGCATGAGAGTGGCACGCAAAAAATTCCAAACATCGGAAAAACTTATAAAAAAAATCGATTATGACTTAATCAATTGAAATGGAATAACATATCGATAAAATGTATAGCACTGAAACCATCCCTAACGCACAGCGTTCGCACGGTGAATGAAAAGCGGGTATCGCACAATAAAAAAATTACACCCCGTCCGGGTCGTTACAGCCGCAATACGAGATTGTGTGGACTCTCCTAGCTTTTATGAAGCCCTGGTACTTTGTTGCGATATTAAAAATTGACACTGCAAAAATATGCGTGGGTTTCGGGTGTATTGTAAAGATTGTATGATATAAAGTATGATGCAATTTATTGGTTAGTTGTTTGGGCTATATCCTAGTAATTTTAGGACAGTACAATTAAGTAGTTATGAATGTATCCAGGCAATTTTTTTTTTAAATAAAATCTTTCTCTGACTTTGTGGAAAGGTGGATGCCCGCGGCTTTGCATACATATTTTATAAGTACAGAGATAAAAAGTAGGATATTTAATGTTTCGTTAGACCTACGAGGTAATATGGTCTATTTAGGTTGTACCTAAGTACTCTGTATCCTGTAAATTAGGCAACCTTTATAATTTGTATGATATGATACAAACGTATTGTTAATTAAATATTTATTGTAAGTATTGAACAAAAAATACGTGAATAAGGATGCATTGCAATTATGGACGCAGGTATTTATTAATAATAACTAGGTATATTGCTGGATCATCATCATCATCATTAGCCTTATTGCATCAACGAGATGATTCATGTAGCGTCCTTACTGTTTTGCAACTACGCTCGAGGCTAAATAGGCCTAAGTCAATACAAGACTCACAAATTTGGTAGGTAGGATTACCGTCGTGTGGAATTTGAATTATTATGTAGTTAATTTAATTGGCTAGTTTTGAATATATATTTTTTTATTGATGGATGACACACATGCATTTACATAAAACGAAAAATATCATCAAAATTGTATTTACATAGAATTTTATTAATATTTTACCCCTAAATATGTTATATTTCGCGCCATATAAAAGAGCTTAAGTTTTCGTTCGTTCAAAAACATAATATGAAATTCTACCAAATTCATTAAAATTCTACCAAAGAATTCCCTTGTTGGGCTTGAGATACAAGAAAAGTCAAATCTTGATTTTGAACGAAAATAAGAGTTTTCCAAAAAGATTTGTTTTCTTTCGATTTTCTCTCATTAAAATTATATAAAATGGCTGTGTCGTTGCCTCCAGCTAGCGGCACAGGCAAATTTTTTATAAAGGCAGCTAAGTCCATCCGTCTCGTGCGCCAAGGATGCACAAACAGACCCTTCTATCATATTTCGGTAACTAACGTAAGTATCGGTATATTTTACAGTTTATAGCCCAGAAAATGATTTCAAATAGCTAGCAAGTATTATCCGCTTTTTCATATTGTTATTTCTTTTCTTTTAGTTATTTTTACTCAGTCTGGTGTATAAGATTGAAATGTGAGGTTATAATATTTGTTTTTATTTTCAGAGAAAAAGGCCTAACCATCTTCCAGTGATCGAGCAGCTCGGTTCCTATGACCCTATGCCAAATGTGAACAATGAAAAACTGGTTGCCCTCAATCTGGAAAGGCTAAAGTATTGGATGGGACAGGGTGCTGATGTAACTAAACCTGTGGCAGAATTACTAGGTAAGAAGCACTTACTTACTTATTTTAATTGTTGTGGATGTAAAATGATGCTCGCCATTTATTACATATCCCTAGTCTTGGGGTTTACTCCCAGTCGCAATAAATTGATGACATTAAAGACATGACTGTCTGTGGCAAATTTGCCTGTTGGTAGTGAAAGGTCTATCCATTCAACTAATATTACACTATTAGGGTGATAAGGTAAGTGAAGTGTAGGAAGACCTGTGCAATGCTGGCTGGATGATATTAGAAAGTTAGAAGGAAACATCTGGGCAAGAACAGCACAAGACTGGGAGTGTTGGTGTAAGAGGGAGGGTGCCTATACCCTGCAGTGGGTCCCATTAGGTTGATGATGATAAACTAATAGTAAGTATATCATAGACATCTAAGGCAAAGATAAATCTAAAACTATGTATAGTATTGTCTGAACCCAACCACATTAGGGTTGAATTGAAATACCACTAAATTGACTTCAATAACTAAATTATAAGTGTAATTTGTAACTTGGCTGGTTGCCAGGTCTTTCCGGATTCTTCCCGATCCACCCTCGCTGCTACATGACAGCATGGAGAAATAGAGCAGCCGCCAGAGAAGACCTCGCCAGGCAAGAAGCAGAGGCTGCTAAGGCAGAGGCCTCTTAAGATACTGTTTGTGAATAGATTAGATTTAGTTGTATTGTTGTAATAAATTATTAAGGTTTACCAGATGTTTTGATCTTACTAGTTCTGAAGTAGAATTAAGGTACCTAATTTTTTAATAGAATCTAAAATCATGTATAGGAAAATGAATAATACAACTTATAACACAATGAATTCCTTTTATTGAAAGTGAAAAAAATACAATTTTTAACATTACTTTTCACAAATACAATAATGCTGGCAGCAAATTGTAAAGGCACAGATGCAGATGTATAATTACATGAGCTTTTACATGGGCTTTAAAAAACGTGTTACAAATGTACAGGCAAAATGGGGTTTCATAAATTGGTATAATTACATAACTTGCACTGAATAAATGCCTCAGTAATATTTTAAGGAATAAAATCGCAGCACTCGGACATTTATTACATTGGGCAACACTTGCATAGTCTAACAACAATAATATTTTACTCCTAAAAACTTAAACAAATCAATACTAACATTCCTTGAGCAATCTAAAGAAATACCAACAGCAAAGAAGAAATTCATTGTCCCTCGGAGATCTTACAATACAGAAATAATAAAAGAAAACACCACCTAATAGACTTACGCGTAAAAGGATGGCAATACCATGAGAAAGAAATAGATTTAACTAATTAATTTTAAAGTAAATCTTGTCTGGATATACAAAAAACTTATCACTACATAGTTGTCTAAAACATTACAGAACCATGATTTGGTCATTTAGGTCTAGCTAGGTTTCTTGGCATACCTAGAATTTCATTGGTACAAACTTATTTAATAAAATTTTGATGAGTTACAAAATCTAGGATATAAATGAGTTAATATGTAGAAAAGTTTATAAAATAATGTACTGACTGATAAAGTTTCAAAGAGTTCCTAGTTGTACAAATGATTTTTTAGCATTGTTTTATGATTTTTGAGCTAACTTACAAATTATAGCAACAGGTCCCAATACCAATAGATGTTAGATAGATAAAGTAACTAAAATAACTGTGTGAGTTTGTTAACAGCTTTTTCTAGTGTCTGAGTGACAAAATGTATATCAAAAGATTAACTAAAACGGTTTTCACTCACGTGTAAATCGCGTAAATGGTTTACGCGTTTCGGATGTTATGACACCCATCTTCAGAACGTTCGTCCTGGGCCGCGGCAACACGCAGACTGCGCGCCGCCGCGCGAGCGGCCCGCCGGGACACGGGCGCGGGGGCCTGTGGTGGTGGGGGTGGAGGCGAGACGATGTTACTACTCCCGGCCGCTTCGTCCTCGGGTCGCTCGGTCGGTTACGCGATTTACACGTGAGTGAAAACCGTTTTAGTTAATCTTTTGATAAAATGTCTCACGAAAGTTTTAATATTAAAATGTATATCATTTCTGATCATAGATATACTGCTCACAACCTACCAGTCTGATGTCACAAGTCTTGATTTAGACTTAACTGTTAACCTAGGAAGTGTTTACCAAATTTGTTAGTTGTTCTAGTCTACCCAAGTAAGTCCTGGGTAAGTATTAGAAAAAAATCTTATAATTTACATTCGACAGTCAGTAATTTGAATACTAGAATGCTACTTACTATACTTGAAGTTACATTTATACAAGCAACATTAGCTGAATATGGAGTATGTCTTGAACATGAATGGACTAAAAACTAAACAGAAATAAAATATGATCAATCCAAACAGTAATTATAGGATTGATAAATCTCATAAATCTAGGTCTTGGTTCAAAAATCATTAAACTACTTCAAATGTCCTTTAGACACCAGAAACTCAGCTCACACAGTAAACATAGATAATGAACCTTACTGCTATAGAAACACAGTTGATAATCCAACACAGTAAACATGGTGCGTGCCGCGGAAGCTCGTGAGAAGCGGGTGATGACTTTGTACTTTTGTCACTCTTTCTTGCGTTGCTTTTACTTGTTCTTGCCGATGGCGTCTGCTACCAGGCGAGATGCTGCAATTGACAGAAACAGTTATTAGTATTGTGATAAAAAATATAAAAAAAAACAGAATACAAGGAGACTAATATTGTGATATTACCATTATGTTAAGGGAAGTTATAGTGGAAAGGACAAAATAATCCTGATCATGATATACCCGAAATAAATGTGTTATTTCTATTGTTCTGGAGAAATAAGTTGATACAAAAACTGAAAACTTTTTTTCAAGTTTCATGAACTTATGAGTCAGTATATCTGTGGAGAAAACCTAACCTAAATAATATAGTTGATGTAGATTTTATGTACCTGTCATGTTCATTAAACATTAGATAGTGTTAAACATATCTCCATTTTTTATTCATGGAGATGAAACAAAATAACATAATTATAACATCTTGACTTCATTATGTAAATGAAAAATAAAACATTAATTGCTTGGATATATCAATCATTATGGCATATGATCACAAATGGTTGCAACATTATGATAGTCTTTTTTAAGCATAATAGGTTGACTGGTCTAATAATAGGTTCTAGTATAGGTCTGGCCTAATAATAGGTTGATAAAGCATTGGTCAGCTTGGGGTGCAACATATTTAAATTGTGGAAAGCTTGTTATGTTTAATGGTAAGTAGGTAAACATTTAATTTCATCAAAAAGTTAGTTACAAATCTGGAGTTGTGCTATGACTGTTAGACTATTATTAGTTAGACAGAGTAAAATAATTTCCATTTTTGGTCACAAATTGTCCAAAGCACTACACAGTGTTTTATATGTATATTAAAACATACAAGTAAACAGTAAGTAGTAACATTAGTTATTCAATTTTATTTACTACAGCCACAGTTAGTACCTACATTCAAAGCAGTTTTCCATAACTGTTTACATACTTACCATGTGTGTGTTTGTGTGTGTGTGTGCGCGCTCTAGTCTTGTTTACCTATAAATAATGTTAACTACTATAACTACACAAATTTAAACTACATACATATATTAAACTACTTTGGGGAATGTATAGAAAAGCAAGAATAAGGCGATTTTCAAATTTGATGAACTATGCTATAAACAATATCCACTTCTAACAAAACTAATGCTATTGTTAGTGTTATAGTGATAATTAAGAAAGTTATCTGAAAATCAAAGAAGCTTTAATATTTTAGTCAAATATTTTGGGATTCTTTGATTGGCTGTAAATTTGAAATAAAACCACCGATGTAATTGCTACTTATAAATAGGTCTACTTATAATATTCATAAAAGTAATGTATTTATTGCTACCTACTCCTTACATCAATTTAAGGCCTTTTTTTTTACAGACCTTTCATTATATATATCTGGAGAGACTTGGGCCACCAAGTTCGAAGATAAAAATAATTTAGAAAATAAAAGAAGTGTTTGAACTCCCATCAGACTCTTCAATGACTATAACTTTAACGAAACATTGATTAAATATTCATGATATTAAAGGACATGTTGACATAGAATTTTTAGAAACATACATTATTCGTTCTTGGTTTTCATCATAGACTATTTCGAAATATAGTAAGTAGACCTGTTTTATACACATGGCGTTTCTAGTCGTTCAGGGAGTTCTATTAATTTCAAAAACACCTTAACCCCAGTTAGATAAACCTAAGTAAATTATATTCTTTTCCCTGCAGAATATTGTGTAAGGCGCTAACGTTGCGTTGCAAATGAATGGAACTAAAACTATACAATAAACAAAAACTAAATGAAAGAGAACGTAACAATAGAATACATTAAACAAAATGACTATCTAACACTATAAAAAATAAAATATAAACATACAGTATTGCCAGTAAAATCGTGAATTAGTTCCTTGTTACGATTTATCGAACTTTTGTATGGAGTCTCTAATCTTGCTGTTAGCGCCTTGCACCATCTGCTGCACTGTTAAGGCCCCTCTGCCTTCAGAACAACATTATGTTACAATAGGAGGAACCTAACTTATTGCACTACCTTGTAAAAATTAAGATATGTCTTTATAATAAGCTGTACTGATCTGATAGAATTTGAACGGCACCTAATATTGTCCAAGGAAAATATCCATTAGGTATTTATCGGTGATAAAACATCTATAACAAACCGAGACACAAAAACAATGAGATATGATCCCTCTATGTATGATCCTATCAAGAGTAGCCTACGTTCAATTAGAAGAATATAAGGAAGCCAACTGGGATGAGCCTAACTAATACAACTAACTTTAAACAATTATCACATCAACCTGACATTTGATCCAATCCACTGAAGCGGCACTAAATTATCCCCACTCTTGAATACCACACACAATAACAAAAAAAAAACCCAGAAACAAAATTGTTTCCAAATTATAGCACAAAAAATTATATGGCTACATAATATACTTATGTAACCTATCATTTTACCCATTTTAGGTGTTGTATTATAGGTAATTTTTAAATTATCCGTGAGAGGACCTGGACGCCCACCACAATGTATTTACCCAAATGAACACCCCTGACGAATTCATTCTATGGGGGGGGCGTCACGACCCTCAGGCATGAGGCAATACACGACTCAAGAGATAGGTTATTTACATCATCAAGACAGTGCTTGGGTATGATACATAAAAAGCCATACATAATCATGTGTTATGCAAAAAAACATAGAAAGCACATAGCCACTGCCCACCATGCCAAGTTTATTGACTAAATATACCTTTGTTTAAGGTTTAATTAATCTTTGTGCAGCTCCTTCACTGTTTTGGTGAAAGCCTTAACAGTTTTGTCCACTTTATCTTCAACCTTCTTGAGAATTTTGTCGAGGTCTAAAAGTCAGAGACATCATTTGAATTTCATGTGGATGGGTACTCAAGAGTGGGGTTTATGGATTAGGAGAACAGATATGAAAGCCTAAACATTTATTTTATGCCTATTTTATGATAGTAGTCTGTTGTGGATTTTGGATAACTAAAAACTGATATTCAAATAACAAGCTCTAAGTATCAGTTATATTTAAATATAAAATTTAATTTTAACAATTGAAAGTATAAGCGAAATTTAGCAACAATTTATTTATTTTGTGAAATATACATACACAAAATGTGACAAAATCTTCTTAACATTTTTGCAGTTGGTTCTACAATTTTAATAGATAGAACATCACAATCATGGTTAAAAGGTAAAGAAAGTCCCAATATCATAATATTATCTGACATTCATCACCATCCCATACAAAATAAGATGTACATAGTTATCATAAAAACATTATCATTCTGTATTCCTTAGGAAAAACAAAGAAGATGAAGAAGGTTGTGTGGTTTAAGGTTTCATGTTTCAATTAATGGTTTTTATTCTTTATTCAATCAGTATGTGTACCTGAGTTGGCCATGTCATCGATGCGTCCGTGGTGCTTCTGGTAGTAGGGGCGGATAATGCGGTTGTAGATGATGAGGGAGCCGTTGAACTCAGACGGCAGGAAACACCATATCACGAAGATGCACTGCGGGACAAAAAAGCTTTGAGAGTTTTACTTGCAGTGGGTCCGCCTTCTTAAGTCATATTCTTCACTAGTGAGTGCTCGCGGCTTCACTCACATTAAGAAGTAAACCTTGCATCCCTTATTTCACCCCTTTAAAAGTGGCATTTCCAAAAATCTTTTCTTAGAGGATGCCTACGTCATATCATCTACCTTCATTCCAAATTTCAGCCCAATCCGTCCAGTGGTTTGGACTATGCGTTGATAGATCACTATGTCAGTCAGTCAGTCAGTCCTTTGAGTTTTATATATTTAGATTACTGAGAGTTCTGACTGCCCTACAGAATCATTTTGTTGTAGGAGTTCTCTTGGGCAGATAGTAAGCACCCAAGTCCTTCCATGGATGGCACAACATCCTCAGATAAAATCAATTTGTTAATGCAATTGTTTCTTATTTGATGTGAAGTGATGCTACAGCTAATAGACTGACTACACACAGATATACCACTTGTGAAACCTCTTGACTTGATGTTTGTATTTAAACTTAAGTAATATGTATTTATACTTTGCAGAAAGTAAACTTAGTTTCTCTGGCTTTAATTTATTCGTATAAACTATGGTATTTTTCTTAGATTTAGTTTTGTGTTCGTGGAAAATATGCATATATTTGCTTTAATTTATTATATTTTTTTTTATTTTGATCTTTTGAAATGTGTATGAACTAAAGGTCTGAAATGAATGAAATTTTTTTTTAATTTTCAAAGGATACTGAAATGCAGTCATAGTACCCTTGAGTTACTGCATGACATGACTGCATTTCAGTCAGATCAGATAGATTTTTGTATCAGATTGGGAAAAGTGTAGTTCATATCCAAGCACTTTCTTTCTCGTCCTACTCACTTATTTTGAAGAATATATCCCTGCCAGATTGGTTGCCTGGAAGAGATCGCTCTTAGTGATAAGGCCGCCAATTAAAACGCAAATTTTATTTTCTATGTTTTTTTGTATTGTTTTTTATGTATGTGGTGTTTTAATAAAGAATTTATCTATCTATCTATCACTTTCATGGATTGGATGACACATTGTAAGGTTTTCCAGCATAACTAACACACAAACTGAACAAGTAGCACACAAAGGAAATCTGTCTGCTCTTTACAGTTAAGAAGACAAAATCAAAACAATACAAAATTAACATGTTCCAGTAGGTAGCTTACCACTATTGTACTACATTGTATAATGAAATTAGAACAAAGGCAAGTTACCGCTTTGTGTTAATTAAAAACACATAGCAAGGTCACTTCTCTACAAATATTGTTTTGTTTGCACAGTGCTATTTATAATACTGTTATCATACTTTTTTCCTTCATTTAAACATTATTGTGGTAGGTGTATGTAGGCACATACCTACTCTAAACCACACATCCTGTGATTTTATTACAATCATAATTATGGTGTCCTAAACAAATTCATGTTTTTAAAAAGATTTTTTTGCAGACAGTACATACAAAATTTTATTTGTGTGAAAATTAAATTATAATGTGTGTTTGTTAGTCTTTTTGTCCCTCTTTCATGTCATTACAGAGTGACCTATCATCACGATTTTTAGTATAGTGATAGTAGATGGTCTTGGGCATAACATAGGCTATTTCCCTATTTTTGCTAAACACAATTACTTAGATACTTAATACTCAAAAGCACATTTCCATCCTTCCAGTTTGCTGTCACATTGCCATCCCTACCCAAGGCAGCTCAGTATGGTAATAAATGTGATGTTTTTCAACATTGTTCAAATGAAATACATTATTTTGTGTCATAATTGACAAACTGCAGTGTATACATCTATTATGTATGAAGTGTATAAATGATATGTATTGTTCGTCATCTTACACACATAAAATTATATCCTAAGTTAATATAGTTTGAAACTCTCAACCCCATACTCCACTCTAATACAATTCTTGGTTAATGTATGTCCACATCTCAATGTGACACTGCAGAGTAGGTAAACAATACTTATCTCATAAAAGTAACAGTGAAATGCACATAACCATTACAGTTTGTTTAGCCACCTCTGATAAGAGCTGGAGCACTGATAAGGGTGATAAGTGAAATTTATAACATTTAGATAAACAGCCTTCAGTCATAGAGTTATTTGTAAAGGTAAATTTGAGTATTTTGCCTTATTTTGTGAGCTATGGATGAATGAATTATTTGTATTGACACTTGAGCTAAGGACTAAGGTGGGCTGTAATCAAATGTAAGCCTAATAAGTGAAGAAGTTTAGGTAATAATCTGACCAGTAGGTTTTTAATTGATGACTTAAATGTGAATAACATATATACCTAACAAATGCAATTTTATATGGAAAATTGTATGTGTGCAAGTACAAATAAATAAAGGTTATGAACATTAAGTTGCACATGATGGATGATTTGTCAAATGATTAGAATTAAATTCTAAAATAGTACTTACAGTACTTTTCAATTTTGAGATTACTTTCAAGTGACTAAATGGAAAAGATTGATATCTTTATACCAGCTCAATATAGATATATAATACCTGCCTAGACACTATTCTGAAATACCTACCTTGCTGAGGTAAGCTATGAGCAATAAAGATATGTTGGTAGGTATTTCACAGTTGGATAATTGTAATCTATAGGAGCACATTTTAAAATGATACCAAAATTATGTGGTTACTTATGAAATCCTATTCAGTCAGCATTTTGATGCACTAAGTACTTATTAAATATTTGTTGTTCTCAAAATGTAACAAAGAGCATCCTAATTTGATTGTCAAACATTTCAAAACAAAGCTTTAAACTGCATACTAATGTGGTAGGTATGAGAGTACTTTTATTTGGCATTCAGCCAAGAGCATCCTTGTTTTCATTTCACATTATTACAGTAAATGGAATGACTAATACAACTGCCTTTATGTTGAACTTTGATCAAAACTCAATCATAACACAAGTACAAGTCAGCAGATTTCACAATCATATCTGTAATTACAGACAACTATGCTTGAGTGAAAATGATAGTTGTCAGGTGACCTTGTGCAAAATTACGTGAACTACTGACCTTAATCAACCAGTACAACGGAAACCAGCCCACGATAAAGTCGGAGAAGTATTCCACGACCGAGAAGCAGGCGAAGACCACCCAATATGTCAGCCATTTAGTGTCGTCATCCTTCTGGGGAGATTCCAGAGCCCTCATAGACATGTAGGCAGGGTACAAGAATCCGATCGCGTTGCATATCAGCTCAGCGCCGAATCCGAACACTAAATATAAACCGGTGAACGCCACGAGACCTGCACAACCAAAAGGAACGTCAAATCCCGCTTAGGTTATAAATAAACTAGGTAAAAAAACTAAAAACTCACCGACGAAAATGTACACCCGGTTGACGCCGGTTTTCTGTTCTGCCATCTCGAAGTATTTCGTCCATGGCTTGCTTTTGTCTGTGAGATTTCGCTCTATTGTTTCCTTGTACTCGTTTAATTTGGAAGACATGGTGGCGGCTGTTTTTTGAAGAGTTTTTGAAGAAAATTGGCACTTCAGCAGCAAAATCTAGAGGCACAGCGGCGCGGTGACAAGACAATGACAGGTAATCAATATGGCGGACAAAATGTCGACAACGTCATAAGTTCTTTTTAATGTTGCCAATACATGTAAATATTTTTCTACTAAATTGTAGTTTAAAACTTCACTAAAATCTATGAAATAAAAAAAATAGTACATATTTTATCGAATAGTCGAAATAATATTAATTAAATTTTTTAGCCTCTATTTCACCCCTCAGAATATCGCAAAAATAAACCCCCCCCTTAAACTCAAAAAGACATTGCTCAACCAGTCAATCACTTTTACGTGAAGTATTATGTAAGAAGTATTATTATATTAGTATTATTATTATATTTATGAAGTATTATTATTAGTATTACATTATATTATTTATTATTATCTCTCACTTTTACTTTTTTTATCTTTCTTTTCACTTTTCACCTTGCTAAACGAGGCTTTTGCTCACATACCTGAAGCATACAACTACATCTGGCAATGCTACAATTTTAATTCAAAGCTTTTTTATTACGGAGAAGAGATATCTTCTGAAGTAGGTGTTCAACAAGGAGATCCTCTTGGACCGGCGCTCTTCAGTCTAGGTATTCATCCCATCATCTCAAGCCTCTCTTCCAAATTAAACGTGTGGTACCTGGACGATGGCACCTTAGTGGGCAAAGCTGATACAGTTTTAAATGATCTTCAAAGTTTGATCAACAATTTCCAAAAAATAAATCTGACTTTAAATTTTGATAAATGTGAGTTACACCTGTCAAAAAAATTCAATAATCATGAACGTACTAACCTGATTGAAAGTTTTCAAAAAATAGCTCCAAATATACAAATTCTTGATTCCAAATCACTTTGCCTTCTAGGTGCCCCAATTTGCGAGGATAGTATCGGGCCCTTTTTAGAAAATAAATTGAAGTTGCTTTCGGAAAATATTCACAGATTGGGTTATCTAAATTCACACATTGCATACACCATACTTAAATCTTGCCTTTTTGTACCAAAATTTACTTACGCTTTAAGAGCTTGCCCAATCTGGAAACATTTAGATGTTTTACAAGACTTAGATACCACGCTAAAAACAGCATTGGAAAAAATTCTAAATTTGAACCTCGCATCGAACTCTTGGACACAAGCAACTTTACCTATTAGAACGGGTGGTATCGGCATTCGCAAAATTTCTAGTGTTGCACTTCCTGCCTTTCTGTCTTCTGTGCATGGCGTATCTCAACTTTGTTCATCTATTTTGAAATCATCGTCAGTTGAGATAAATTGTGCGGCAGAGGCAGTGAGAGAGTGGACATCTCTCTGTACCAATGTTGACATCCCTAAGGAACCATTCTGCCAAAAACTTTGGGATGCTCCATTGGTACAGAAGCAATTTAACTCTTTAAAACAAAATTTAATAGGTGACAACGATCGCGCAAGGCTTCAAGCAGTGTCTCAACACGAATCTGGCCAATGGCTACATGCCCTCCCTTCTGCCAACCTCGGTACACTTTTCGACAATGGCAGTTTCAGAATCGCTATCGGCTTGCGAATTGGAGCTGCTATTGTCGAACAACACAGTTGCACATGTGGTAGCGATGTCGATAGGAAGGGCCTCCACGGACTTTCATGCCTTCGCAGTGCAGGCAGATTCTCCCGCCACGGCTCGCTGAATGATATAGTGAGACGGGCACTTGCCACTGTCAACGTACCATCAGTTCTTGAACCGATTGGCATGGTCCGTGACGATGGTAAGCGCCCCGATGGCCTCACACTGATTCCCTGGGAGCGGGGAAAAGCTCTTGTATGGGACGCAACTTGCGTCGATACACTAGCTCCTTCTCGCCTCAGTGGAACAGTACAAGCGGCAGGAGCCGCGGCGGACGCAGCAGAAGAAGCCAAGCGGCGAAAATATACATCATTATCGACTGATTATATTTTCGTACCGCTTGGCTTCGAAACTTTTGGTCCGTGGGGAAAAAGCACGAAGTCTTTTATAAAAAAAATAAATAAAATGTTGATTGACATCACTAGAGACAAGAACGCTGGCTGGTTCCTTGCGCAAAGGATTTCTATAGCAATCCAGCGTGGGAATGCAGCCAGCGTTCTTGGCTCCATACCACATGTAGATTGTTTAAATTTAGTTTAGATGTAAATACTCTTTTTTAGTTCTATTAGTGTTAATATGTGTAAATATTGTTTCTTATTATTTTTCTTTTACGTTATGTCGTGTAGATAGTGAGAGAAATAGATTTTTGTGGTTACAACATTGGAGTGGCGCTCCCATTTATTATTTATTAAAAAGTTTTAGACAATGTTCGGTTGTCGATATTAGTACGACTACTTACTTACGAACTCGTACTTTACGGCAATTTCTAAACAGTATTAAAAATAAATCTACTAGGTACTAGTTGGGATCAAAAGGAGGCAAACATTTTTTCCTGTCCCAGCAAACAAAACACTGTCGGGGTCGGGGTGGACTAATAGAGGGATGAAAATCCTTAACTATATCACTTCACTGACAAGGCTTAGGTACACCTTGTTTAATGAAATTAAAACTACAAGAATAGTAATTTGATATTTTTAATTCTTTTAAAATATGAAAGCGTTAACATTTTTATCTATGTATGTGCATCACAAAATTATATTTTGTAACTTAGGTACGTTAAGTCTGGATCGGATGCGATAGACATTTATTACATAAAATAGCAGGTACTAGAATGACCCCAATGGATATAAAATACAGCATTATCAATAGGTCCTTAGCGACTCTCACTTTTTTGTAGCATAGGTACCTACTTCAAACTTTTCCTCTAGCACGAGTTTGTCGTGAGAAATTTCGTAAAATATCTGAAATACGGAGCAAAACGTAGGAGAAACGTAACATAGTTCATTTATTCGCCGCCAGGGGCGGTTATATTTTGTTAATGAAATCTGTATGAAATTTCTTTCGAGAAACTGGTGCGATGACTATTCATTTGCTCATCTTAGGTTGAAAGATAACAGATAGAATTTGTGTAAGGAATTCAAGAATAGAATTTAAATGACTAGATTTAGGAAATAACAAACAATAACACGCACATTATTGTTCGATACAATAGCTAATAGCTGGAAGAGATCGCTTTCAGCGATAAGGCCGCCGCTTGTGGCACTAGTTCAGGTGCAATTTGTTCTATGTACTGTTTTTTTAATATGTGTCAACAATAAAGAGTTAATCTATCTAATCTATCTATCTAATAAAGTAGAGTTATTAAAACAAATTACTGGTAAAGGTGAAATGACCATAATTTTACTGATAAATAGATGAATACGTTTAGTCTGATAAAATAAAATTAACAAGAGATCCTAGTAGTGATGTTTGTTCTTGAATCATAACAATAGCTCCTACGACACAGAAAGTAAATAATTGTACGTAAAATATTTTTTGAGCCAGAAAATTGAGAAATTGAATTATTTTGTGCTTTACAATAGATATTAGAACATGCATGCATACAGAAACACTACACTCTTAGTGAATATAAACTATTCTTAAAAGTAGAATCGGAAAAATAGAAAGCGAACTTTTTTCTAAGAATTTGAGATGTAAGTAGTTTATATGCAATGAGATTGGTCTCAGTCTTATACTATTAAACAATTTAGTTTTTTTATAATGAGAGAAACTGTACAAGGATAACATTTAGATGTAGGTACATAAGTTTACGCACAAACACGCGGTTTATTAGAAATTCATTGCTTTATAAACAATGTAACTTTAATAAAATAACAAAATCTTAACAAGTTTTTTTTACAAAATTTTATTATTAAAAATCCTATCTACTTCTTAGAAAACTCTAATGTACCGTAATAAAAATGTAATAGCTAATTGTTTATGTCTAGTAGTATTAAAATAACAGATGAATTCCTTTGCATGGTAGGCATGGTATCAATTTAAATGTTTATGAATTTTATTGTACAAATGAACTAGCTAAAATACAAGGATTAGATTAGTTATTTCGAGCACGCGGTTCTGAAGAAGGAAATCTTTATTTTTCGAAACAGTTTCTTGTCTCTGTACTATATTTACGTTCTTACGCGTTGATTTAATCTTTTCAAAATACTAGGTTAGGATGTGACCGAACCAGAGCCATCTAGATCTTTGCTTATGGTCAATTTAAAGTGGCAGCTAGCTTTTACTAAGAAAATCTAATTACATTAACTGGGAAGTTTTGGAAGAAACCTTTTATGTGTATTCTAGGTTCTTAAACTAAAATGGTCAAATGGACCGAATCAAGTAGTTTTAAAATGAATACGGATAGACAACTATTACAATTTTGGTGTATATTTTTTACAGATCTATTCATCACAGTTTACAATTATTTAACAAAAAGGGTATTAACCACTAAGTTAATATTTACAAATAGGAAAACTAATGAAGAGATCATGAAAATTTGTTTAGATTGAATGATCTACTGTCATCGTATTTTTTCTATCTAAAGTTCTTTATGTATTTTCTCTTAGTAGGTAACAGTAATTTAATGTCCTTCTCGTGTCAAATAACAAATAATCTAACTTGATTTTAATTTTTATTCTACAGAAAATAAATGCAACTTTTTGTTTTATTTAACCGATGATGACATGTATATTTTTTGTACCTTGATGACATTTTCATTAGTTGTGCGAGGTTTCATCGTCACCTTGTATATGTAACACAGGCAAAATAAATAAAATAACAATACAGACCACCTGTTTGATTGAGATTCAATACCTTGGCAAGGATATCTATATTAACCAGATCAAAAAAATATTTGGGAAATCACTTGGAATTAGACTCAATAGCAAAGATGCTCAGTTGTGATTTCAAAATTCTATCTATGGTTACAATACTTGTTATGAGTCGACGGTTGTTATGGGTTTAGCATAACTTGGGACTACGAGCGGTTCAATCGAGCAGTTAAACGTTCCGAAAGTTTTTATTCTGAAACGAAACGCCAATTAAAGTAGTCTAAGCTCACATTGATACTAACTTTGTTGTTTTATCATCTTATGTAGGTACACAGTTTTCAATAATTTTGAATCTGAATTTTGACCAATAACAGTCAGCAACAAATAATATAGGTATAGGTACCTACCTACAGTACCTACGTTTCAAGGTATTCTGCAATCAGTGTTTCGTTTCTGAATTTGAAAAACACTCGAACTCGCGTTAATACGCAGCGCTTTGCGTTCGATTCGCGAAAGCTTTTAAAGTTTTCGTGTGCGTCGGTAAGTTTACTCATACAATGTATTCTTATTCTTAAACTTCGAAAAGTATTGCGTGACCCGTTGCCGGACCTTCCCGGGGGGTTATGACGCTTTGTGCTTCTTTCTTACGTCTCGACGCTCGTTCGCAGAGTGGGGTTTCAGTTCTCTGCAGTCCAGCTGGAAAAGCAATAAAATAAAATAATTTCTACGGTAAGTAGGTACCTACTTAAAATATAAAAAGTATGGAAATGGAAATAAATAATTAAGTCTCTTTCTATACTAAAAGTAATTAAGTACTAACTTTGTCCTAATTTATATTGAAAACAAAGTTTGAATTTATTGTTTTTTTTTTAATTTGATTTTCGTGGTCACAACATTGAAAAGCATTACAATATTTTAAATGTTTAATTTTGTACGGATCTCCAGTTCTTATAAAAGGTTCTATAGTTTATTGTGTTCGCCATGTTAACATTCCTATTTTACTAAGAAGATCTTACCAAAATTTCATCATCTGGTACTCTAGATAATAAGTCTAAAACTTCATTGTTAGGTATCGTGTGCGGCCTCAGTATCTTCCTTGTGAATTTGTTAATACCTGAAAATATAAGAAACATTTTGATACATTATATTCAAACATTCTTTATCAATGAAGTTTAAATATAATAAGATATTGAATCAGGCGTTACTTTGCGGAAATCCATTCTTACTGAAACTCTGGAGAAATATGTAGTGTTTTTTCGCTGCGAAACAACAAACTTGATGGTTTTTTTTAGTTAGGAGGTGAGGTGTGGCAGTGGTATATGGAGGAACACACCTAAAAATCATCAAGTTTGTTGTTTGATGTCGGTTAAGTAGCAGTCGCAGCGGAAAAAACACTACACATTTCTCCAGAGTTTTAGTTTAAATATAATGTCAAACATTAATAAAAAGTTAAGTTAATTATAGCTTACCCCACGCCATGAGTAGATATCTGAGCGGTATTATGTAGAGTACTATCATGGCTCCGACCAACATGAGTATAGCTAAGTAACTCAGGTATGGCACTGTGAAATTGAAGAGGCTGAAACAATACATTACATTGTTAGTAAAGGAGTGGCTATCTCTGGTGTCACAGTTTTAGGACCGTCCCAAGGGCCTCTGGTTTAACGACTGCTTATGACAAGCAACCGGGATCAACATACAGTTTTATTTTATTGTAAAAATACAAGTATACTAAAACGACTTTAATTTGATGATTTGATTTATAATTTGATAATGAGAATAAATGAGAACTCCCCTACATACAATAAATTTATTCTGCGGGGGATTCACGACCCTCAGTCATTAGGAAATATGACTCAAGAGAGAGAGAGAGAAACTTGAATTATCAACTAAATAAATTGATCGAATTACGATCAAGTGCAAACCCATTTCTTATAAAAAAAAACAGTGGTTTGGTCACTTGTTGTTTGTGTGCACATACTTCTTGACCGCCTCTCCCAAGGAAGCCACATATCCGATTGCATTCTGAACGGTCTGTGTCACCTCTTGTATCGCTTGCAGTCTTTCTTTCAGGGATTTCTTCTCTTCCTGCAAAATATGTTTATTGCTTTCATTGATTTTACCATAAAACCGATCTTAGCAATACAAAAAATACCAAAAAGATGTAAGTTCATGTTCCGAGATAATTTTGCGCACTATTTGGAGGTTTATTAATTGAAAGAAACGTAATGTATGTAATTTTTTTCAGTATAATTATTTGTAAGGTTGTATATATTTTAGATTATTTAGTTAAATTTACAACTAAATAATCTAAAATATATAGTTAATATTGTTGTGCTTTTTTCTACTGTATTTAATTTATTGTATTTTAGACTGACAGACCAATGTTGATCTATCTAAACAAATAAAAATATAAGTAAATTCATTTTGTACCTTATCTCCTTCTTCTTCGTCATCTTCTTCTGCTAACAAGTCCTCATCATCCACTGGTATTAACAGAGGATTCCCTCCTGAGAAAAACAATTAAGAATGTTTTAGAAAGATCTCTATCCTCTGTCTCTATTCCCCTCGACCTATAAAATTAGTCCGTCTTAAAGTTGAAAGTGAAACGGTTTCTTCTAGGCAAGCGCGCTAGATCGTAGATTATAACGTTGCTTAACATCAGGCGAGTTGTAGTCAAGCTGTTGTTAAAAAAGCCATGTATAATTATGTATCTACAACTACAATTATAGATAAAAGATAAGAAAAAGAAAAAAAAATGCACTAAAATGATTATGATTATTATTTATCTTCATTAAATCATTTATATCTTACAGCAGCTCTGAAAATGTTTGCTTTAGTAAGCTTTATTTGTGTTAGTTTACAGTAAAGATGCAGTTAGAACACATATCATGCGAATTGAAGTTACACCATCTGTCTATACTGCCTGGAAGAGATCACTCAAGGTGATAAGGCCGCCCACTTGTGCATTCTTTTATAGTTTAAGCTCATTTCATATTGTAATTTATTTTTGGTGTGCATAATAAAGTTATATTGTATTGTATACTTTTTGTAAGTCCTCTTCCAGCGACAAGCTGTGAAACAGTACATATATAAAGGAAAAATTACATAATTATAACTAACAAAACATACGTTTTATAGCACATAAACCATGCTGTCGATAACACACAGACAAAACAAAGTTGAAACTATAAACTTACTAGAAAAGAATTTGGATAAAAATGGACGTGGATCGTTTTCGAATTTAGTTCTCTTTGCTTTCAATTGAACTAAAATAAAAGGAAGATAAAATAAAACTTAATTAAATATATGTTTAGGTACATAACAATAGTTAGACTAACAAATTTAAAATTGTTTCACATATAAGATCAAGTTTGTATTTTATTATAAGATTTAGTTTGTAAGTTGTTTTTGTGTCTGCAAATAAATGTATTACTTGTGTACCTACAGCTAAGTTTTTTTATGTAAACGTGAACATTCGAAAATTTAACAAATCATCATCATGCTAAGCTATTCTAGCCCACTGTAGAACTTAGCTTCCTCCATTATATACCAATAGTCTTTATCTTGTTCAGATGTTTATTAATACCTAGAACTAATTCATAATGAATGCTGTAAAATTTATCTAATTACTCTTTTTTGTATACAAGGTGTAACAGAAGGGTGTGACAATATTAAAGAGTATACCTACATATATATCATGTAAGGAGTCATATTCCAAAATATGAAAAATTTAATCGCATATATTTTTTACCATACAAAAATTAGATAATATTTTTCACTTGATTTCATGGCAGCCCTAGCGAGTGACGAAACCGAAATAAGCACACATTCTTTCATCCCATTCTAGCATTAGTTTTAACGCAACGTATTCTCTCTCTCTCGCGCTCTCAGAGAGACACCGCCGCGCCGTGTCATTTGTCAATGAAAGAAAAGTCAATGAACGCTCAAAATGATAAGATGTAGGGTTGCAAGTCTTAAAGATTTAATGAAAGTTTAACTTATGATTACTCGAAATCTATGACACTTAGAATTCTGAAACCTAGTGGCCTGTATTCTATATATACATAGGTGTGTATAGTATAAGTATTGTCACACCCTTCTGTTACACCTTGTATAAGTATTATATCCGATATACCCGCGACACAAGCGTTTGCTACGTTACGCTGTGGGCAATGTCCCGGAATATTTTATTTATTCCCATATGGTAATTTGATATGAAGACGATACACATTTAAAATATAGCACTCTGTAAGTAAAGTTTAGTTTATCTATTTATATTTTTACGTAGCCTGTTAACAGCTACCTATATATTCTATATAATAATATGATGTAATTTATAATTTTATACGTTACTACTTGGTGAAGCCTCCTTACAGCTGATAGTAAAACTTATTTAACATTAAAAACATGCGGTCTTATTTATAAAAAGTTATAGAAGAGTTAAAGTGTTCTATAACATCACTATAAGAAAAATGACCAAAATCGGTATTTATAAACGTACTATAGCGCTAAACAGTTCTATAAGTCTATTGTAAAGTTATAGTAGCGAGGACCCTACTATAACCGTACTATAGCGGTGCTATAAGATCTAAGATGGCCGACTATCCTGTCAGCTGATTTGCTGTCTTTGAAGTAAAAACAAACAATAAAATTTTGTAATATAAATTATTTTTTTTAGAATACGGTGTCGCAATCCAAATAATAATCCAACTACAAGCAAGAATTTTTAATGAGTCGTCACTCAAAGAGCGCTTTGAGATGGGGTCATTTAGAGGAAGACTCCTAGCAGATTCCGGCTATAAATTGGAACCATATCTCTTCACACCAATATCAAGGCCCTAGAATAGGTGTGAAGAAAAATATAATGTCATATGTATAGCAACAAGAAACACTGTGGAGCGATGATTCCTCTGGACAGCAGGATTGATGCTATTTACTTATTTTTATTTAAACTTTTGATATTTGAGCGTCTGAATATCAACAACTTTGACGTTTCTTTGTGTCTGAGTATAGACAAAATTTTGTGTTTTATGACAAAGTTAGCATATATTTGGCACTAAGATACGTATTATCTATGGTTATTTCGTTTTTCTTTGATTTTTTCTTTATACTGGCAATGATTTGGCTTATTGTCGGTACCACGTGGGTACTATAGTTATAGAAGGCTTATAGAACGTTTATAAATAGCAAACTTTATAGAACACTTTAAATGCTTATTGAACACTTTAACTATAGTAAGCTTATAGCATACTTTAGGCATTTTTTATAAATAAGACCGATGGTCTTTACCTATGAAATTGCCGATTTGTATGATGAAATTGAGAAAAATGATATTTCCAGTAGTAAGTAGTGAAACCGACGACACATTGAAAGAGGTGTTTTCCCTATAAGTAATATGCACTAGAATTTTTTTTTATCTAAAAGGTACATAATTTAACAGTTGATACAATAAAAAATGTATTTGGAAAAAATGTAGCTGTTTGTAAAAGTTACAAACAGATTAAAATGTAAGAAAAAAACGGCAATTTCATAGGTAAAAACCAATCATTTAAATAATTTAATTGCCCTTTAAAATATGTTATTACCAAAAATATTGACGATGTAAATCTTGAAATGTGCTTTCCCGCTAATATATTAATTAGAGTTATGTGAATGTAACGTGACATGATTTTGAATAAATTGTTTCATTTCATTTCATATCTTACCAGTAAGTCTATAAATGAGCCAGTTCCTGAAGAAGTAAGCAAGTAGAATGGGCGGCAACATCCACATCTCATAGTAGTAACAGAATATGAGCCAAATCAGTAGCCCCAGGAACGAGCGTATACGGGACTCCCACTCGAAGCAGTCTCTGGAAGAATGTTGAAAAGGTTATTTAATTTTATATTTGAATCTTTTTAATATATAATTTATTTTCTTTATCATTCACATATATATATTGTTACTGTACTGAAATGAAGACAGGAAGGGACTAAGCGATATGGCACGGTGTACTCTCGCCCAGTTTGTAGGGTCAGTATCTAAGAATTATGTACAAAAATTATGAATAAATGAATTTTGAAAATTTGAATTGAATACCTACACAATATACGCTCCAATTTGACAATAGTATGTCTCTCTGTTGTTAATCATCGATGTAATTATAAGATGCAGCTCAACTAAGAATAGATTCAGCTATCAAGTAGCCAAAACTATAATTAAAATTTATTTTTGTAAGCTGCATGTATAGCCAGTCTATGTGATGTTAAACAGTTCTCGATTTTATACAAGTTATAATTGACTATTTAAAATACATTGATATATTAATACCGACGTGCATCTAGATAAATAAATAAATATAAAGAGAGATAATAATCCTTTACACGTTTCTTAAAAGAATCAATTGACTGAGCCTCGGCATTGAAACACATACAGCTCAAAACATTTTGATTATGAGTTTCTTACCGAAATAACAGAGACCTTTCTCGTCTTACGTAAATACGTAACGTACCACATAAAATGTTGCCAACTTACTGTAATATTGTCCCTACTTCTATGAACCACATGATGATGGCCTTCAGCCTCATGACGTTCCTTATGAACAACTGTCGCTTGAACTTGGCCTCCTGTGCCATGTACTTGGGCTCTTTTGGGTTCACTGCTCGAATTGCTCCTTTTAACTGGAAATTGTGTCCAAAAATATAAATTTGTGTTTAAGGTAACATGGTAGCAACAGTCATTAATGTTTTTCTAAAATTTGATATATAATTCTTATTACAAACAAATGTATACAAGAGCCACTTTTTTCTAAAAACAATTGATGAATTCATACGAAGAAAGCAATACTTATAAGCTAGAATTATTTAGGCAAGTCTGAAGATCACTGAACCCACAAAGACTTTTCAATAACGTCTATGACTTGACTATACTCAGATAAATAGATAAGTCTTTAGGATGTGGATGATTGTGGTTTGGTGATCACTAATACAGCATATGTTATTTAAGCAATGACTTGACCATAGTACGATAAATGG
Organism: Macaria notata; assembly: GCA_927399415.1. Taxonomy (NCBI): domain Eukaryota; kingdom Metazoa; phylum Arthropoda; class Insecta; order Lepidoptera; family Geometridae; genus Macaria; species Macaria notata. Next base: position 2,477,783 of record OV656742.1, read on the forward strand.
TAAGGAAATATAAACTCACAGGATTCCATATGACAGTCATCTCTAACAGTATCTGTGGCCAGTTCCCTTTGGCTCTGGCCCTCATTTTCTTATCTTTCAACGCGTACCATCTCTTCTCCCCATTCCTGATTGTCAGTAATGGTATCGCCAACTTTCCGAGGAACTCCACTTTATGATCGTGGTCTTCATCGTATACTGTTATGTCTAGGACCGATGTTATGTCTTTCACTGTGCTGAAAATTATATGGGATTTTTAGATGTTTTGTGATGCGATTTATCTCTCACAGATGGTTATGGCAGAAAAAAATCAATCTAAGATTCTACCAGCTGATATAATACAAAAATATGCCTAGATCTTTCCGATTTGTACCGTTACCACGGCTATATCGTTAGGCTACGGTCAATAATTCAAATAGCTAAGAAAATTCCACAATGACTAATGACTTCTATATATAGACTACAATGGCTAATGTCTCTATATTTGTCTTTCTTGCATACTTACAATGTAAAGATCTTCATCCAGTTAGGAGCCAGTGTCTTGTACTCGGTATGCGTCTGCAGCCTGGCGTTACCCAGTTCCAGCACACAGAATGGGTCAGACTTGCCGCCCAGGTCCGCCGCAGCCAGACCCTTGGCTCCGTACACCTTGACGCAGAGCCAGCCAACACCACTCGCTCCAGCGTCGTTCATGTGGTACCACGCCTGAAAGATAGAGGGCACTGTCAAAATCACTATCATCTACAGCCTTTTCTATCTCTCTATTCCTATTACAAATAGACTTTTCTTTGTATGCCCTTGTACACACTTTGTCAATGATTTTTTTTTACAGTTTACCTACAATCAGGCATTTGACTACTAGTTTATCTGAAATTTCACTGTCATCACAAAGGTGGAGCATGTATGTAGGTACTAAGAAGGCTTTCAAATCAAATGAGTTTTTCGTAAAAGCCATTATTTCCTACACATTTTTTTTATTTAATTTACAACAAATTATCACACTATCTACTATCTAGAAAGATCCATCCTAGGCCATGCTTACTATCCGGCAAACTATGGCCAAGTTCAAACCTGATCATATTGGTCAAAACTTCACTTGTGTGCCACTAACAAAATGGATCCGTTGTCAATAAATGAAATTTTGAATTTGAAAACAACTCACATATCGCCTCTCCATATTCTCAATATCCCTAGGGTTCTCCTTATAGCTGGTTAAGTCGGTGATCGTCTCCGACTGCGTGGTGCCGCTGATGGTAAGCAGCAGGAATATCTGCCCGTTGCCTTCTTCTAGATCCTTCCAGATGTTGTGCGTCTTCTCTCGCTCCAGCTGGGACAGGTCTATGGTGCAGCTGGAAGTTAACAAGATGATAAATATACTAAAACAAATGAAATTTTCCAGTTTTTTGAGGAGTTGATTAACAGGTCTATAAAAACATACAAATATGTGTTTGGGAAGTGCATAGGCATACATATTATGTAGGTCAAATTTGTAGCAAAGAAGGACAAGTATTTTAGTTTGATCATGAATTTATTTTATATCGTGGATTTAAATTGGACATATTTTATTATAAGTAGTTCAAAAGTTTTAGGTTATGAGAACGCATGTATTCTGTAGAGAACATACAATTCTATGTAACTTTTCTAACTTCTTGACGACGACTTAAATTTCAATGTAAAAACGTCACCAAGGGACTGTACCAAGACACGATTTCGTACTTTAGAACCTACAATTTTACACAGCTAAGAAGTAAAACAAAATAAACTCTATGTCTATACAATAAGGTGCAGTTGCTAGGGAAGTCATAAAGTGGTTTGTGTTACCTACAATTGAATAGGTTTTAATTCCCTTGGGATCGACCCGGAAAATACGCTCCCGATGTGGAAGTTAAATTGTTATTCTAGTTCATGGACAAATGGCACAGACGAAGTCTTTCAGAGAAAATGTCAGTAAACATTTTGAACTGATGTTCATATTATTTAGTAAACGTGGATTATATACCAGCAATTGTTTATTTAGAATTACTTTTGTTAATCCAGAGTGTACTTTATATATCTTTATACCTATCTAAATTTATTCAAATCGTATCAAAACTGGCTATTCGCTACATAAAAAAATTCACTTAGGTACATTTAATATTAATTAGTTTGATGAAATTAATTGTATGTCATATACATATAATCTTATAAATTCTCACAGAATCCGATTAATTTGCCTTATATTAATCAAACTTCTGTGTACTGTGGTTCTTAGGATCGTCAAGTCTTAACACTTCGCAAATCCTATTTACGAGTCCAAAACCAAACAACGCAATTATTCTTCCGATTAAATGCTTCTTACCTACCGTTGCTTTCAATTCAGTATAATCGAAGAGCTGGCGAGGTGCCAAAGAGCTCAATGCATTGTACAAAACACTCTGCGATTTGTTACCATACAGCTTAAGAACAGTTTGTTTGACCTTGATTGAAGAAACAAAAGTTATTGCTTGCAACAGTTTGGTTTTTGGGTCAGGGCGGGGATATAAAACTGATACGGCGTTAATCCAAGATGGTTAGAGAAACAAATTTGTATCTTGATCTTAATAGAAATTGAATAATCCAAAAGTGATTTATATCGCTGGATTATTAGATACAGAAACCAAAAAAATATTAACATTCCTGAATATTATAGGGATTATACACCGCAAAAGCCCTGCACTATTTAATTTGCAACATGAAGTTGTACTGTGGTTGTACGTAGTTTTAAAACTCACCGTCCCAAGAAGTCATCCTTGGTCTGCTTGTCCTTGTCCCACACGGTGACCTCCAGGATCTGCTCCTGGTCATCATATAGGTGCAGGTCGAACTGCTCCAGCCAGGAGGGGTGGAGTGACTTCCACACCACCTTGCTTTTGTACTTCTCGTTGCCTAATCTGGAAGGATAAATAGAGACTTTATATTTTGCATCATGACACAAACATTCAATTACTCGTTAATTTTTTTTTACTAATAGTCAAATAAAACAAAATCTAATTGTAATTTAAAGAAATATATTTCTAATAGTTGGCCAATACAGTTTAGAGCTAGCTTTGAAATTCATATACGTCATTCAATTCTATAAAATTAATTGACAAGGCGAATATAATATTCCACAGAATATTCTACAAGAGTCTACTCACCTAAACTTACAATAAGGATCACTGGACCTCGTGTCTAGGTCCATGGCTGGCAGGTTTTTGGCTTCCACCAGCACTATGGTCACCACGGAGCTCCAGATCTGAGCCTTGAGCCTCTTGTTCACGTCACTCAGCCGGGTGTTCTTTAACAGGTACTGGAATAAAGAATTGGTTCTGTTTAGAATTATATTTGAACATTGGGCTGGTACAGAAAGTAAATGGCTCGTTATAACGAGCACAACACAAACGTTTGGCGTAGAAACGTTGGGTTTTGAAATACGAGAATTGGGGTAGATTTCACTGTGACTGGAGTGGTTTGGTATGCTTTTACTATAAAATGTTTAAATGGATATTTTAAAAATAAACATAGATAAGGTTATAAGTAAGTAGTGGATTATCCTGTTAATTCCAATTTTGGTAATCAGGTTATAATTATTACAATAAGCGTTCCAACGCAACATTATTGTTAGCCCACATTAATCAGTTTTAAGAATACATATTATTTATGAAAAAATCTTAGAATATTAACGTACATTACAAATACCTATAGCAGGTAACGTTAGTGACACCAAAAGAATATCACATGCAGAATATATGATATAAATATTAGTCAAAACTCAAATGCACTTGTAAACTTGTTTTGGACTTGGCAAACCTGTTATTTTTTTTTAGCAAACGGATATTATCATCGAAAATTTTACATTGTTATTCTTATTAACACATACAAACTGTGTGACACCAAAACAACACCACAAACAACCATATTAGTTAAAATAATGAATACCCTATGAAGTCTGTCACCTTTGGTTTTGATTTGAGGAAACCTGAACCCAATATCTCACTCCTCACATTTATTAAGGTTAGTCACAAACTCCAGGTCCGATGAGATGATGCAGAAAATTGAGAACTGGTGTTTCTTTGTATCAGAGTCATGATCCAATATAGGTCACAGAGCCATACCAGTTAGTAAGTCACACCAAAAGGAAATACTACGACATTATGTCCCTTTTACTCTTGAACTTTGGGAACCTGTTCCCAACGCGTTCTGCTTGTCTTTAAGATGACTTTTTATAGCTATAGCTACAGCCAGATGTATGATGTAGTTACTTCACTGTGTGTTTTGCTATATTCCTTCACACATTTATGCAATGTTAGTCACACCAAAACAACACCACAACCAACCATATCAGTGAAAGCTTCAACTACCCTATGGAACCTGTCCCCTTTGCTCTTGAACTTCGGGAACCTATTCCCGATCCGTTCGATGATGTCTGTGCAGGTGTTGATGGCGGCTGGAAGGTCGACCTGGGCACCTGGAGGCAGGCTGCTGGCGCGGCTGAAGCGGAAGTCCTGCACTCTGTGGTGGGGGGGACGATCGGGAAAATTACAATTAAAAGGAGAAACTTAGGGAGGGCGGGAATGGACCGCAAATTTTACTGGAGTAACAAATTGACTTTAGTTATGTTGTTGCCGAAACGGTAATGCGCTATTTTTTTTAGAATCTCAAATGGGCTCAATAAGTATTAAGACAGTACCATCTACGTTCTTGATATCCAAATATCATTTACAAATAAGAAATAGAGTAGTAAGCGTAACAATTTTAACCCTATATATTATTATAGGCAAGTGAAGTCACGGATAATAAATATACGGGTAGAAGTACTAGTTTTCTTGCTAGCGATAACAGAGTTCGTAGGTACATAGTTAAAAAAGCTCTTTCGAGTTTTTGCTAGCACTCCTCTTTAAAACAAACAAAGGGAACTATGCGTAGTAAACTGTCGTTTGATGTCGCTAAGAGCTTGTTAAGGATGTCGTTATTTTTTTACGACATTCATAAAATAATAGTAAAGATCGGCAGTGATAATTTATTACAGTTCTGCAAAGAGTATAAAAGTTATGGTGCCGTTTACTGGCTATAGTAAAAAACAACAATTTACCTTTCATCACCAGAAGAAACACAGGAGATGCAGGATTCGCTAGAGCTCCTCGTGTCAGAATTCTCATCATCATTGTATGAAGATAAATTCGTAGCGGACAAACTTCTTCTATATAACACGCTGTTTTTTTCATTATTAATGAAATCCGAACACAATTCTCTTGGACTTTTATCCACATCGGCTTCATGTATCACAAAAGATGGTATACTATTCTCAGGAGACGAAGGTGTTCTCAAAGAATCGACAGAATTCTTAGAGTTAATTGAATTTTTATCACTGTCTTCAGTATTGTTATTATTTTCCACAGAACTCCTGCTCTCTTCGGAGAGATGAGAAATGAATTTGCGTGACTTTTCAATCTTTGTTTGGACTTGGTCTTGTATATCTTCCATGCGGTCTTGGATTTTTCCTTGAATTTTTATAAGTCCTTTTTTCAGTCGGTCCATTTTATTTTCTTTATCCGACATTGTGTTTAGATCTTTTACTTTTCAATGATTAATCTACGACACATATCACTTCTTTCACTATTTGTCACATAGCTTCACTAATACTTTTAATTATTATTAGTAAATTTTTTTAGTATACTGTTCAACAAGTATTATGCTTTATCACTAATTGGGGCACGTTTTTCCTCATCGACAGTTCAAATAACACTGCTCTAAATTCATTTCGCTTAGGGAAACAAACTGTTGGTTCGTAAAGCTTCTTTCAAACATTTGTTATTGTTAGTGGATTCTTATAATATCGAGCTTGTTTTAATCTGCCTTTATCTTTCTGTTAAACGAAACATATGGAGCTTGATTTCTGGATAGCCTTCGGTTCTTGTGAATAACCTTTACAGAGTTACCAATAGCCTTAACTAATTAAGGGCGTCTTTTTTAAATCTTATGTTAATAAGACGAAACGACTTAATAAATTCTACTTCGATTCGAAAGAAAATAATATAGTTGACAGATATGCAAGATATAGTACCGCGTATTTTGTATCACTGATTTTAACAAATTATTGGACATCGGAAAGTTGTCACTAAAAATTTGTTTATTGGTAAGATACCAGGTACTCTCCAGCGATCTTCAAAGCGAGAGTGAATCGGTTCTTATCGGGTAAGCACGCTCCATCTTAGGCCATAGCCTTTGCTTGCTATCAGGTAAACTATGACCAAGTGTAAACCCGTATTAGTTAAAAAAAGTAGTACTAGTACATGTCTATTGTAAAAAAGTGATATAAAAACATACTTCTATGAAAAGGTTAAAAAATAAAAGCGAGTGTGGCTCAGCGGTTCCAGTGTCTGCTTTTCATCCAGACGCACCCTGGTTCGAATCCGCCCTACACCAATGACTTGTATTTTCAAGTTATGTGTGGATTTGCACTCGCTTAACGGTCAAGGAAAACATCGTGAGGAAACCGACATGTTTGAGGACCACAATATCCGAGGACATGCGTCTTCCGTGGAAGGACCTGGGCGACCACCACGATGTATCTGCCCAAGAAAACTCCCCTAACGAATTAATTCTGCGGGGGAGTCACGACCCTCAGTCATGAGGAAATACGACTCAAAGAGAGAGAGATGAAAAGATTGAAAGGCCATAGCCTTTGCTTGCTATCAGGTAAACTATGGCCAAGTGCAAACCCGTTCAAGTTAAAACAAAAGGTAATAACTCTGTATCATATCCATTTTGGATATGGTGGTTGTGAGAATTTTCGCGAACTATATGGTGTTAAACTTCTGATAAAGTCTTTATGACTTGAAAAGTTTGCTTTCAAGAATTTGAGACGCTTTCGTCGAAAATTGCACTCTTCCTTACAGGGTCTTAGATATTGTCGACCTAGATATTATAAGCACATATAGCTCATATATATATAAGATATACTAAATACATACTCGTATATAATAACAATTTTATGTCTACAACAGATTTTAAGGGGCATTAGCTTCACGGTGTTTGCTATTACATTGTTTACACTTTACCAAAGAAAAATGATTAGGGTGTTCTATATTTAGGTTCAAGTGTTTCTTTCAACCTTTTCATAGAAATATGTTTTTATCTTACATGTTTACAATGGATATGTACTAGTACTACTTTTTTTAACTAACTCGGGTTTGCACTTGACCATAGTTTGCCTGATGGTAAGCAAAGGCTATGGCCTAAGATGGATCGCGCTTACCCGACAAGAACCGATTCACTCTCGCTTTGAAGATAGCTGGATTATAGTGCGTGGGGAACAGGAAGTCAAGCAGATATTTCCACAACTTATATTGTAACAATGTTTTTAGAGTATAAGTACCTATGTACTTGCTAGCGTACCTTGTAGTATAATATAAATATCGAGAAAAGGATAGTACGGCCCCGTCAGATCCCCTTTTTTTCTCGACTTGTCGAGAGCGCTGTCGTGATCCCAGAAGTATAAACAGCAATAGCCACCATATAAATTAACTATCTTCGTCTAATCGAATGAGAGTGGCCAACTCTGGTGTCGAGAGTTAATAAAGCCGCCCTAAGGGCCTCTGACATGGCTTATAACGACTGCCGTACTAGACAAACAGCCGGGACCTACAATTTAACGTGTCATCCAACCCACAGAAGCGCCCAAATTTGCTGTAAAATACATAGGGATGATAGGGATAGAAACCATAGTCTATAGATAGATCTGTAGATTTAGCGGTGATAATAAAGATAAAGGTGGAATTTACACTTTACAAAATATAATTAATATTATTTCTTTATACGATTATTGTGTAATGTTTAGGTATATGCAATCTATTTTAAGGAGGCTGGTTAATGTGGTTATCTTGTGTACTATATCTTACTATTATCTAAACCTTATTATTACCGGTTTCTTCCAGGCAAGCGCGATAGATCGTAGATTATTACGTTGCTTAACATCAGGCAAGTTGTAGTCAAGCGTGAGCCTATCTCTAGTAAAAAAAAACTTACTTTTATTTGTGTGTTGTTTATCTTGACTTCTATAGTACATTTGTATCACCTATCTATAACGGAATCAATGACCTTTCAGACTTGGCTAGTTAGTTTGACTTTAGTAGCTATTGGTGTCTATATGTCTGTCTATATCTAATTCCGTTTACAGATAAGACTAGATCTTAGATCATAAATTAGGAACCCTAGTTAATACACAAGCAAACATATGTATTAGTCTGATAATTCTTTAAGAGTTGTAGTCAATCAAAGTTTAAAGGAGTCATTAGTTTGATAGCAAACCTTTTTGTGAAATTTATAAGAGTTCAATTTCAAGGGTTTAATAAATGTTTGTTAATAGGTACCTACTATTTTATTATGGAATATTGACTTAACACTTTAATAGCCACTGAAAATAATTTATATTAGATAGATGTCGAATATTTCATTAGTTTTTCCGTATAAAATATAATACTTTACTTCATTAATTTAAATTTCAATACGTTAATTAATCAGCTACCTGTAGAGTAATAAAATATGTATTATGCATATCACGAGTAATTAAAAATGTTTTAGATATTTTAACAATAATATAGATAGATAGATAGATAAATACTTTATTAAAACACCACAAATGAAACAATACAAAAAAAACATACAAATTAGAATCAGCGTCTTAATTGGCGGCCTTATCGCTAAGAGCGATCTCTTCCAGGCAACCAATCTGGCAGGGATATATTCTTCAAACGAAATGAGTAGGACGAGGTGTTTCAGATATTAAATAAAATAATGAAAAATAGAACAAAGGTTTATACTACTTATATATGAATAAACAAACAAATATAACAATCATATTTACATACATACATACATACATACATAATAGCATAATACAAGAGACAAAATAATAATAACAAATATAGCAACTTATGTCAGAACCAAAGAAGATAAATACAATTTCTTTACATTGTGTTTGAAGGCATCTAGTGGTGGTGCTTTCCTAATATCTAGCGGCAGTGTTCCACAGTTTATATAGGTACATTGTAAGAGAGGAAAATTATGTACATTGTTTCAAAGAAACCGAAACTTATACCGATTTTTTTTTATTATTATTATTATTAATTCATATAAAAGATTATATGAATTCCGCCCAATTAACTGAAGTCAGCATTTTTCCTTTGTTCCAGTTAATGTTACGATCATGAGTATTATCTTCGCACGGCCCAAGGTCTGTGGAATTAGCAAGCGTTGGTGAAATACTGCCACTAACTTACTGAGAACAGTTTAACCACAGGTTTAACTCAAACTGCTACTTGGCAATGAAAATTATACTTTACGCCAATGGAATAAGATCACTGTTTCTGTGACGTATGTGGTAGGTAAGTTGTATTATTTTTCTTGGTGAGGCAAATGAGTATCGCAAGAGATATGGGTTTGTATGCTGTTACGGTCTGGAGCCTTCGAAAATTATGTTCATTAGGTTGTGACATAATAAGGTTTATTTACTTATATCTGAGTAATTGTGAGTTGTATCAAGCTTAATTATAAATGTAATAGGTAGTAAGATTGTCACATAAGTATTTAAGAAGGTCTATCGCAGATTTTTATCATCATCGTTTACCTACATGACGCGTATTGCGCGGTCAATTGTAAGTAAAGCCCATTTAGTTTTTCTAAAAAGACTGACTGACAGGCACGAAATCCAATGCGCAACTCTAATGTTATGGATTTTATTAATTTGCATTAAATTGAGGAAAATTAATTAAATTATGTAACGTTTATAAAGTAGGCAAGTTATAATTAAACACGGAAATATAAACAATCTTCATAAACTACCTTCAAAAGCACTAATTAAAATATGATTTCACTGTATTCGTTTATAACGAGGTGCTAAATAGTTTAGTAACTTTAACAAAAAAATTAACAGCCAGATAATGTTCCTTCTATTTCCAATGCGTAGTAATAATTTGAAAGTGTTGCTTTTAAAATATATGAAAGTACATGGCAATCATTGTTTCTTTATCACCTATAGTTGCAGGTTATTTTTAAGGAAATTATAAAAAAAATACTTAACGTTCCATAAAAACTAAACGAAGAAGCTTATTTCATTGTAATCTTAGAAAGTAAAAAGTTTGAAAATTCATGGACATAGTCGCCTAGATTGAAGTAAATATAATGTAATCATAATAAGTAAAGTTGTATGGTCAACCGTCTTTGTAATGCAGGTAAATTTACTGACACCTAGGCTAAAATACCACCATATATCACCATTATGAATCAACTGCAAATCCGTCAACAGTAATTCACTGACCACAGCAATTTCAACACCAACTTGTGAAGCGAACCTCAATAACAAAATTGACAAACCGTCTTTAAACAATTTAAAACTTTGATTAGAACTAAATTAGCACACATTTTCTCAATAACTAGGCATTAAATTAACATTTACAAGTGTCGCATGGTAGTAATCACACTATTCACGTACAGCGTGTTTACAATGACGATTTATTTATTTCCCGCGCGGTTTTGCGCGCACGTTTACGCGTCCTTGCGTTTGAACGCAAACTGTTCGTTCATTGGAACGGGTTGGTTCTTGATTGTTGGTTTGTATACGTTTTGTTGTGTCCTTTGCAATCGAATTTTAATGGCAGATGTATTTTTAAATTTCGTCAAACGATTATTGAGAACGAATTGATCGAGCAATATCGGAAGTTTGTGTTGTGAGTTATGAAATAGGTGAAGTAATGGCGATAATTTTAGTGCGGCCTCGTTACAATTTGACGATTATTAAGTTATATGTCACATTTTTTCGTATATATGGATATACTTAGCAGCTTTAATGGTTTAATATGAAAAGTGGAATTCTGTAGAATAGGAATAGTAAACATTAGAAATGTTTTTTAAAACTTTCACTACCTTATCTGCAGCGGTACTTGCACTTAAGTGTCACTGTTTCCCAAGGTGTCATATTATGATAGAGCATACCTGTACTGAAATGGCACTGACTCTCAAATGAGGCTGCCGAAACATTCTGTTTGGCGCTTGGTCCTTCTTGTAATTAAAATTTATAGGCACTTACTGATTGTTACTGTTCAAAACAAGAATTCTTCATTATTTATCCTCATATAATTTGCTATGAAAGTCTTCAAAAGTAAGCAAAATTATAATTAAGTACATAACTCTGACATGAATAAATAAATACTTATTATTTCCTCATGGAGTAGGTACCTACTAAAGTTATAAAATTAGTATTACCAACATTGTACCTGTGAGAACAACCTTCAAGGTTGGTAAATAAAGTGCTGTACATTTTCTTTTGTTTTTTTACCTCGATATTTTTGCATGATTATGTCAAGTCACGCCACACCGTTGATGATATGACATAATTAGAGAATACATGCTGCCGAGAATAATGTATCTTGAGTTGGTATGCTTAGGTATACTGAAACTCTGGAGAAATATGTAGTGTTTTGCCGCTGCGACTTTCGCATTCGGACCGACGTTCGAAGAGTCAACCAGTCCTGAGGATGCCTCGTGGAGAGGCGAAACACGTGTCGACGACAATATCTTGCCGAAAGAGAACAACAAAGCTTCAAGACACAAGGTGCGGTGTTGGGAAGATCTTGAGATCCACGGAGGCCACGTTGGTTAGGAGGTGAGATGTGGAGGTGGTATATGGAGAAACACACCTAAAAACCATCAAGTTTGTTGTTTCATGTCGGTTAAGGAGCAGTCGCAGCGGAAAAACACTACATATTTCTCCAGAGTTTCAGTTTTTATTATAAAATAAATTGTCAGTTTAGAAGATAGATATCTGATTATTTTCTATTCTTTTTTCTTTTATTTTCTTCTTTTCGTTCTAATCCAATTGAGTGAATTTTAGAAGTCATTGGAATGTGTAGTACAACTATTCATCCTACAAATACTGAAGAACAGGAAAATTCAATTTAATATATCTGTAATCCACTCCTGAGTATACTATAATATATACTCCATTACGTATCTAATGAAAATATTGTGTGATATCATTAAAATTCTTGCCACATAAGAAATCAGCAAAAACGACACCATTTTTATCATTTCCCCGCCTCCTTGAAAACCTACTCGTCTCCCAGAGAGGCTCTGACTCATTCAGGCCTTGAACTTGTGACACAGATTACTGAATAATAGCTTAGACGTGACTTGTGGTCTAAGTTGAGACCTAACTTAGCGCGAACAGATGGATCGCATTCTGACTTCCTAATTCATAAGTTTAGGAAAGCATAAGTGTTTTTGTTGGTTTTTTTTATGTTCCTCGTTTATGTAGGTTTTCAAAGTGAGAGTGAATCCTTTCTTACTGAATAAGCACACTTCATCCTAGACATGATCGCTTATTATCAGGCGAATCATGGTTAAGTACAAACCTATTCTGTGGAAAAAGGTTCCTTGTAGAAAAAGGACTGTTAGCCACAGTACGTAGGCCTTTAAGGCGATTTGAAAACTCAGACACCACTAAGAACCTGGGGTGTTCGTTGGCTACTCTCATGCGAACTTACATACTTTATGTTCCTCATTTACGTTGTAACGAAATAAATGTAACGAAATGATAGATAAAATAAAATCGTGATTTATGACAAAGCAGTTACATTTATATGTCCCTGAAAGGTTCTCGAAGATAAGCTATTTTTTTGCTAGTAGGGAAGATAAACCGGAAAATATTCACTTAATTTAGTAAATCTATAGTAAACTACACCTTATGCTGAAATTATTTAAAAATGCGGGACATTACTATGGTAACTACATTATAATTTTATTATAATAATATAATAAATAAATATTCCGGGACATTGCACACAGCGCCATCTAGCCCCACACTAAGCAAACGCTTGTACTAAGGTAACTGTTAACTAAGGTAACGGATATAATACTTATATACTTTTCTTTTGTAAATACATACTTATTATACATACAAACGAGCAGAGTTATAACTTGTAATAGACTTTAATTTCGTTCCCTGTATGAGATGAAAAGATCGCTTTGAGATGAAATTGACCATTATGAAGAAGCATACCTACACAAGCACTTAGTGCGTGCGTGACGTCACAGCCAGCCCCAACGGAAGACCAGCGCTGGTTGCTTCCATACAACCAGCATTATGCTGAGTTGGGGCTGTGTTGTGGCAGATTTTATGTTTGTTTTTTATGATTTTACTCCTGTGTGTTTTTAAAATCTGTCACAATAAATGTTTTCTTTCTTTCTTTCTTTCCAGTACTAATTGGCAGCTAACAACTGCAGTGACGCATTTACCTATATTATACTATACTGACATGCTGAGATTATTGCAATGATTGACTTGAAATGACCAGGACATGCGACATTCATTAAATCTGGGCCAACGTGGTAAGCTAACCTAGTTTAATCATAACTTACATATGAATGTATGTTGATATTATAATATTATTTAGCAAAATTAATAAAACAAAAGATTGTATACCTACTGATATTTGGTACTATAACTTGGTTAACCCGTTTGTAGTCAAGCCTGGTGCAAAGTTGTGCAACAAACTTAAAGAGCTTAATAAAAACTAGCTAATTTATGTAAAACTGTTTTGTGTTCATATGAATTTGCAAGCATAAAGTGTTTCGTGGTGTGCGTCCTTCTGCCATATAAATTTACCAAAAACAACATTTTAAACAATGCTTAAAAATAATATGACATATTCGAATAACAATGCAGTAGTTGAATTACAAGTATGCGTATTGTTTAACCGCTTCCGAATCACTACATAGTATAAAGCAAAGTCACTTCCCGCGTCCCTATGTCTGTATGTCACTACGGATATTGATGCAGTTTTTTTTAAATGAAGAGGAAGGTATAATAATGCGTGCGACGCGAGCAAAAGCTAGTTGATTCAATAAAATCGTAAACAGTAGACACCACTTCCATTACATTAGGCTGTGTCATAATGTAAGCACAGAGACCTAGCCTGGTAAACCATTACTTAGTAAACAGAGGGCGTGGTTGTACAAACATGGTAAAAACACTGTTATTTACAGAGACCTTGGCGACAGTAAAAGGTAATTTACGTCATATAATACTAGCTAGATCTGAACTGAGCATGTAGGCTTTGACTTATTCATGAACATTTACGGTTATATCTGTTCAAAGAATAGATCATTATATATTCTTTGAACAGATAAACCTGTACTGTCTTATTACAAAACGCGGTTTAAATATTAGTCCAGGACTTTGAAAATAAAAATTGTGTTCTTGTTGTTCAAACATCACATACAAGCAATCAAAATGTCAACAAAAATTGGAACTTTGATTTAACATTGGTATACCTATATTTAGACAGTTTGATAATTATGACAGCAGACAGACAATTTTCGAACAACTAAAACGGACTTGGTCTAGACTTATATTTAAGCCACGATTTGTAATAAGGCCTTTAATGTTTCACGTCGAATTGTAGAATGGACCTTCATACATAGTCACATGGCTATAATACAATGTAACAGCAGACAGTGTATCATTAAGGAGTAGTCGCACAGAATACAGAGGACAAGTAGTGGTCTCTTATCCAGGACCAATATTGTAGTAAATTTATACCATTTTTTCCAAAAAAAATATTGATAGCATTCATTGTACAACACCTGTTCACCCCATAAAAATATATAGCAAATTCGCTTTATGCCGGAAATTATGACGCGATAAAAATACACATTCTTTCATTCAACAAAGTTTTTAAACTGTATTTGTCCTCTCAAGTTGAATAGAAAGGAAGTAAGTATATGCTATTGTAGTCATCATTATTTGACATATATTTATTTATTACTTATCATCAATATGATGATAAGTAATAAATAAATATATGTCAAATAATGATGACTACATATGTATTGAAGTATGTATTAGTGTATTTGTTTATTTTGCTATTTATGTATGTTTATTTTATGATAGGTACCTAACCTATGTATTTATGTAATTTCACATACATTTAAAACACCTCGTCTACCATTATACTTGCGTCTTATCCCTGCCAGATTGGTTGCCTGGAAGAGATCGCTTTTAGCGATAAGGTCGCCAGTTAAGACACTAGACTTAAGTTTTAATATTATTTTTGTAAATTTCTGTATTGTGCTGGTGTTTTAATAAAGTGTATATCTATCTATCTATCTATCTATCATTCTAATGATCATCAACAATAGGTATTATTGCTCAGCCAGCTCAACCATGTCATCAGTGAATTTTTATCGTTCTACATCACAAAATCAGTCCATTTTTTAATAACTTATATCCAACAGGCGGCAATACACTCGACGACAAAATAAATCCAAAGGCCAAAATTAATTCTATTAGAACCAAATAAAAAAAAACTTTCTTTTGACATTAGAAAAACCGCAGGGAGCACCTGGATTCATTCTGCACAGGAGCGGGATGTGTGAGGTAAGAACAGAGGCCTGTGCTCAGGAGTGGGCGATAACGGGTTGATGATGATAATGATTCATTATCCATCTTACAGAATTAAGTCAAGTACCTGTTCCTTATCCTCCTGCGATTTGGGCCACAGCGTCACATTGAGGACGATCTCGCCCAGGTCCTGATGCGGCTTGTTGGGGTCTCGGAGACACAGCACCAGGTCCTGCAGCCGACCCAGCTCCAGCGCCGTCAGGTCCAGCTGGCAGGAACCCATAAAGTCATCCTGGAGACCCCAGTCGTAGTCGAACACCTGGAGAGTATGATATATAGTATTAGAACTCATTAACGATGTATAAATACGGTACCGATTCTGATGGTAGAAGATGGTAGCCTCTGCTTACCATCAGACGAGTGCTAACCCGTTTCAATAAAAAAAATGTTTTACTTTTAGAAACGAAGGTCTTGATATACTTTATGATTGTGTCACTGCCATTCCGGATACTTAGTTACATTTTATATGTATTATTACCATTTAATCTAAATAACCGCAAACTAACATTCAAAGTAAAGATGCAAAATTAAGTCAAATGTCTTTTGAATTGCTGCACTTATTGGGCAGTTAAATAACTTTGCCGCATAAATCCTAACATGTAATTTACTTGCATAACCAATGCTTGTTATTCTAAAGCATAAATACCTATTCTATACGATTAAAAATGGTCAAAATATCTTTCTCTACACTTAGGTCTACTTGTTCCATGCTTTTTAATCGCATTTTGCGATCAGATTATCTGGTAAAAACTGCTAAATCTGTTTAAGAGTTTATGCAAGTGGGCCTTAACATTACAATTCACAAATGCACCCAACTTATAAATAAAGCTACCCAATGTATAAATATACGATTCTATCTCCGGCAGGCATCCTCGCAATTCTCATTCGTGCAAGTTTCCCTACATTCCCGCTGCATATTGGCGCCTGAATAAAATGTCATCCGAGAGAGGAGCTGGCAATAACATGCTTCCCGCTCCTTCACTTCTAGGTACAGTCTTTATACAGATAACTTTGCAAACGGACGAAATCTGAACTCGAGGGTTCAAGGAGTATAATAGGACGAAATCGGAACTAAACTATTGCAGGAATATAATATTGAAAGCAATTTTCTAACCAAGACGAGTGCCACTAGTCCTTTTTGTCTTAATTTTTCTGATGATGAACAACGAAGGAAACGTAACAGTCTAACTTTATTTTAGTACGCGAGAAAGTGGAATTCGAGCAAGAAATACCTATCGCTCAAAGAAACAGCTATGAGCAGGCATAATAGCAACATTTTGAAAGGACAAGAATAATTCTAGTTCCACATAAACTAAGTGTCACATCTATGCTTCAGTCTTATTTTGTCTAATCTATCGATAAAGCTGATCTAAAACTCAGACAAATATTAATTAAAACATTAAAGCAATTAAAATTAATGCATTGTGACAAGAGTTTTCTTTCACTGCTTTTACTAACTTATCTATCTACACGTAGCACAAGTGCTGCCATCTATGTTCTTTACAATTATATAGCGCGAGCTCGAGTGTATGGAAATAAGCAGCAAAGTTTGATATTTACCGAGCAAATACATGAGCGTTAGTTGCTCAGAGGAAAATACTGAGAAAATGTTGAGTACAGCTCTGCTACTTACTTAATATTTATTAGTAGGTATTATTTTCAGGTAGATAACTTAATTTATTTACCACTAGTTTCTGCGAACGGCTTTACTTGCATAGTTTCAAGTTACTTGGGCATATAAAGGAGATATTTATAGAACAATGTTGTTAGGGTTTTTCATGAACCCACTAATATTACAAAGACGATTGCTTGAACGCTTGTAAGTGTGTGTTTGTATGTTTGTTACTTCTTTACGCTCAAGCGTCTGAACCAATATGAATGAAATTTGGTATGGAGGTAGATTACACCCTCGATTAACACATGAGCTTCTGTTATTTACAACTTATATGAATTATGATTACATGTATTGAAATAGGTTAGTTACGCTTACAAAAACTCTAAGGTCACCCCACAAAGAATGAAATATGCATTGAACCTTAATAAAACTTCAGTAATATCCACCGACGAGTACCGGAATAATCCATTCCCGTACCTTAAATGTACCTTCACATTTTATCTCCTCACATTTGAATATGATAAAACGGGTTTCTTTATCATCATTTGAATGAAGGTCAAATTCAAATCAAAGAGCATTTTTACACACTTAAGTTGAGTACCTAAAGCAAATTTGATCTTAGCCATTGAACATAAAATTTAAAACTCAATTTGTTCAAATTGACATAATTTATTCAAAAAGTTTGATATTCATAAAATTTTGATTAGTTAGCGATTTCTACAAGGCTTTTTAGAACTATGGGGTCAAAAAAAAAATTGCCACAGTATAATTTAGTATTTATACAGTGCTTTGTTTGTAGCTGTGTTTGCTTCATTCCATTTCCAAACCAAATCAACCCATAACTGGCCAGCCCATTTATAAATAACAAATCCTATCTCCAATTGTGCTCCTTGTGATTGCACACTAAACAATTTCCAATTAGGACTCTGAGATCAAAATATTTAGCCACAGAATAAATTCGTTTTTATACAGTGTTTTGCTTGTAACCGTGTTTGTTTCATTTCCTATCCAAACCAACTAACGCTAACTTCAATTGTCCTCCTTGTGATCGCAAACTAATTATCTAGCTATTTATGAACACCTAGTAAATATGTAAAGTGGCGCCCCACAGTTTTATTGTGGTAATCCAATCTAATAATTGATCAGGATTTATTTAAATTTAAATTGATGTGGCGCCTTAAGCGTGAAAATATAACAGACACACACAAACATTCGGCTTTATATATATTTAGAAAATAAATATAATTAAAGCTGATCAAAGTAAAAGTGACATATTTTAGATTCTTTCTCTTCGAGTTCTTCGACTTCCTTACTGAGGGTCGTAACTTCCCCGCAGAATTAATTCATTCAGGAAATTCTCTTGGGCAAGTACATCATGATGGGCGCCCATGATCCTTCCACACCCACCTTACCTGACCTTACATTACCTTATCTTATCTTATATAAGTAAGTATCTTCATCATCATCATCTCTTCAGCCCATAATGACCCACTGCTGGGTATAGTCCTCTTCAAGGTGCCATTGGTGTCGGTCTTGTGCTTTTCTTGCTCAGAGAGGTCATTCGATGGATCGGACTTATATCTTACAAAAATATAGGAAGAATAATATAGAAAGTAATCACCTTAATTTGCACAGGCTGGAAAGGATCTTCAATAGGCACGGTGAAGCACTCATCCCACACGGGATTGAGGTCCCGGTACACGATCCGGGACTTGTGCAGCAGGCGGCCGCACGCCTTGAACTTCACGTACGGGTCGCTCGTGCCTGACAACAGTCCTGCGTTGGAGCCCATAGGACGATGTTAGAAGAAGCAAACATAAAAGTACAAGCGGGCGCTAAGGGGTTAACAACTTTTACTAGTATGTATGGGGCAGCTATTGGTCTAAAAATGAAGTTAATAAAATGAATGGGGCAGCTTTTGGTCTAAAAATGGAGGTACACAAAATGGCGGCAGCTATTGGTATAATGGAGTTTTACATACAAATTTACGGGTAGTTGATTACTAGAAAATTATAATAGAACGATCTAAAGGGCTTAAGGTCTACGGATTTTTGATAAAATGGGTTTATCTAAGTAATTAGAACTGAAATGAGGTTTGTTCAAATAACTAGGGTAGGGTCCATAGAGTAATATAATGTAGGGTCGATACAATTTTCCAGATCGTAAGGAGAAATTAAATATTGTAAAGTTTTTCATGTAATAGTGAAGTTTGCCTATCATTGTTGTTATTTTTTGTTCGTGGCGTTTTGACAATATTGATAAAAACCAGATTATACTCGTACAATGACGAGATAGGTGTACTGTAATTACCAAATACTGTAACGTCTACTTCTTAAGTTGGAATTTTAATTTATCAATAAACATATCTATCTATCATAGATTTCGATTGTGTAGTGAGTATCATCCAAACTAGGGCAATATTACATCTAATGTGAAAAGCCGACATGTTCGGACAATAACGCATTCTGGAAAGAAATGGTACGTGAGTAGAAAGCCTTATTACTTCACCCCGATATAAATAATAGTATTTCGGGAGCTCTGTTATTCTCTATGATTAGTACTATATTATGTACTAGTAGCATAATATTTATTAGAGTAATGAGACGTAATGTACAAAAAATCGTTTAGTAGTTTTTTGTTCTGTAGTATTTTTGTGTCCAACGTCCATTAAAGATTTATCATAATCTATGTACATATTTAGCTTTTAACACGGTCTTAACTTTAAGACAATTTACTTGTGTCGCGTCAAAATGTTAATTATATCAAAATTTATTTCATTATAGGTACTCGGAAGCACCTCTATATATCACCCGTTGCACCCTTATGCAAGTCTAGTTAAAGTTACATCTAAAACTATGCCACCAAGTTTAAACTAAGTTAGAACTTTAGCTAGTATTACTAAATACTCGTAGTTCAGTAATTAAGTTAATAAAAACTGTTATCTCTTTTGACAAAGTCTATACCTACCTTACGGTCAGTTAATCTAGCTCAGGTGGGTTTATGGGACCCTCGTCTTTACAACGACGAAGATAAAAATATTAGTGACGCTTACACTATCTGGTATAAGTAATAAATGACTGAGTAAGCGAAGAGTCTCTTTGTCGTGTGTTTTTGGTGTTCATCTTCTTATCGAATGAATATGGGCTACTCATATCGTGTTGTTTATGCACAGAAACGAGTACCTACATTGTTTAACTCCAAATTGTATCTTTTATATTAACCTACCATTTAATGACTATATAATATGTTTATTAAACATGTCTGTTGTACTTAATTACGGATTAATAGGTACTAAAGAGCGTGGACAGTAGAAGGAAGCTATGCATGAAATCAAGAAAACCAAAAAACAACATGCAAAAAAGTGGAAATAATAAAAAAATATCTACATATGTATAACATTATTTGTGTGTTATTGTTTGTATATACGGTGTACAGTGTAAGCGTGTAGAATAAATTGTCCTTTTTACGAAATAAGTAGCACGGAAAAGTCAGAAACTAACATTAACAGTTGTTTTAAATTAATATCATGCGATAATGGCGCTCAATTTGTGGGTATTTTTACGTGAAGAAGACTGGAAAATATGCGTAGGCTGTAAAAGTAAAAAGAATATTTAAGATGTTCGCGTAATGTCCGAAATTCTGTTGAAATATGTATGCCATAATAAAATTACAAAGTTAGCGACGTTCCAAAACATGGAAAATATCTTTTGCATATTTGATATTATACTCTTACACAGGGTGTCCAATAAGTTCATATCATACAAAAGTATGTAGATTTATTTCAACAAAATTATAATTTTACAAAACCGATTTTGAAGATCATTGGGTGAATTAATACATGTAAAATTATTAGTAAACAGTCGCTGCTAATTATATTGTAAAAGTTTACAACATCCTGTATAAGACACTAAAGAGACATTTGAATAAACGAGATGTAATAAAACTTGTTATTTCTTGAAAAATATCGGCATTTCCGTCTGAATTATTTAGTTAAAGACTTTATAACGGTCCGAAAGGTTCACAAGGAAACTGAAAAGCTTGTTATGAGAGCTTTTCATAAAGTTTTCGATGTGATTAAAATAAAATGTCATTGTTTGCGAAGTACTTATCGGTGTTATATTTGTTCTAGTTTTCTGTTCATTAATATAAACGTTTTAAACACTTTATTATGCATAAATGCAAATATTGAAAAAAAAAACTGTTTTTATTTTTAGCCAATCCCAGTGTTAAGAGTTTTCGATTCGCCTTAAGGGTGTCTGAAACGACTTCACGCCATACATGTCAAAACAAACAGCCGAGATCTTCAACATGAAGAGTAATGACGACTATGATATTTTTATTACTGCAACTATGACAGTTATGACAGTTTTTGAAACGGGTAAACTTTAAACCTAATAGGCATTAGTGACAAATATGCATATGATGAGTGTCAGAAATCTAGATTTATAGCTTATTATTATGCTAAATGCCGTATGCTTGAACTATGATTTGTTTTATTTCAAGTCATGTTCGAAAGCTTGCGACTTGCGAAGCACTGCATTGTGCTTATCTAACTATTGATTTCATTAAATACCGAATACTGTGACAAAAAAGACGAAGTCAGAAGGGCAAAAGAAGTTATAGAAGAATACCCAAATTTTATCCTGTATCACAGCTACACAACGAAAGGAAGAAGAGGAGTCGGACTAATCATCAAAAAACACTTAAAAAACAACATTACCAGGTTGGAGACATTTTCTGACAGAGTAGTGTTGCTCGAGATGCAGTTTAGTAAAAACAATACTTGGACTATTATACAAGCTTACGCCCCAATGGAAAAGAGTGCACCTATAGATTTACTAACTTTCTATGAAACCTTAGAAAAAGCAGTTGCTTCCTCGACCTCTAAAAATTTAATTGTAATGGGAGATTTTAACGCTCAAATTGGCAAGAAACAATGCGGTGAAGATATAGCGTACGGAAATTTTTCTCATGGAATAAGGAGTCCTCATGGAAAGGAATTAATAAGATTTGCCCTGGAAAATAACCTAAGGATCACAAACACAATGTTCAGAAGAAAAAAGAAAAGGCTATGGACTTGGAAAACACCAAGCAACATGCACTTCAACGAGATTGACTTCATTCTAACAAATAAACCAAACCAGATAAAGAAATTTGACGTGATTAACACACATTTCTATACTGACCACAGAATGATTAGATGTCGACTCGTCATCAAAACCCTGAGGAAAATAACTCGCAACTCACCACCGGCATTGAGAATAATACCAGAGCTACCAGAAGAAAAATTGGAAGAGCTAAGTGAAAAATTTCATACTGCCATAGACAATAGCGATGATTTACATACACAATATAAAAATCTACAAAAACATTTGACGAATACAATGCAAGAAATGACACTCAAAAGGAAGAAGACGAAGAAATGTATTAGTGAACAGACGAAAGATTTACTAGAAAGAAGGAAAATATTGTATAAAGAAGAGAATACAAGAGAAAACAGGAAAGAAATTACTAGAATAAGCAAGGAAATAAATAGAAATATAGCTAAGGACAAAAAACAATACAGGCGAGAAGTTTTGGAAAAACATATCAAGAAATCAGGAGCTATCAAGAAAGCGTTCAAGGAACTTACAGACAAGAAAGAGTGGACGGCGAATGTAAGAACGAAGAAAAATAAAATCGTAACTAAGAGACCTATAATAATCAAAGAAGCGACCAAATTCTACGAAGAATTATACAACACAACACAGACATCAAATTTCGACATTAATAATTTGGATCATATGACATTACTAAATATACTAACAAGCGAAATAAAACATGCAATTATGACTCAACAAGATGACAAAGCTACAGAAGAAGACTGCATTACGAACGAATTTTTAAAAGCTTTGAGTAATTTATTACTTTCCCCGCTACAAAAGCTCTTTGACAATATCCTGAAGAAAGGAACTACACCAGAGGAATGGAGCAAATCAACCACGATTTTGTTGCATAAAAAAGGAGATAGGAGCGAGTTGGGCAACTACAGACCGATCAGCCTCATGTCTAATATGTACAAAATATTCTCAAAAATAATACTAAAAAGAATAACACCCACATTGGACCAAAACCAAGCAGAAAAGCAGGCAGGATTTCGGAAAGGGTACTCGACAGTTGACCACATTCAGGTAGTGACCACGATTATAAGCCGATATATAGAATACAACAAAATCCTGTACATAGGCTTTATAGATTTTACTAAAGCATTCGACAGCCTTGAGTTTAATTCAATATGGCAAGCACTACGAGAACAAGGAGTTGAAGAACAGTATATCAAAGTTCTTCATAATATATACTCTAAAAGCTCGGCGAAGATCAGGATGGAAAAAGGTGGACCAGAATTTGCAGTCAAGAAAGGTGTAAGACAAGGAGACCCAATGTCACCAAAAATATTTTGTGCAGTGCTGGAGATGATATTTAGAAATATAGATTGGCAAAACGAAGGAATAAATATAAATGGAGAACAGCTAAGTCACCTACGTTTCGCTGACGACATCGCAATCTTTGCTGAAACACCAGAAAAAATAGAAAGCATGATACTGGACCTTGCAAGAGAAAGTAAAAAAGTCGGACTATCATTAAACGCATCAAAAACTAAAATAATGACAAACGGGAGACGAGCTAAAATAACGGTAGACAATGAAAACATAGAATACGTGACTGAATATACCTATTTGGGCCAATCGATCGCTTTCAAAGATCTGACAGAAAAAGAAATAGATCGAAGGATCGGATTGGCTTGGAAGAGGTATTGGAGTCTCAAGGAGATTATGAAAAGTAAAGATATTGACATCGCCATCAAGAGCAAAGTATATGACATCGCAATACTACCTTGCCTGATATATGGTTGCCAGACATGGGCGTTGCGAAAAGAAGATGAAAATAAACTAGCCATATGTCAAAGAAAGATGGAGAGGAGTATGCTAGGAGTCAGATTATCGGACAGAATTAGCAATAAGAAAATTAGACAAAAGACAAAGATAAGAGGCATAGTAAAAAGCATAAGGACTTTGAAATGGAATTGGGCAGGACATGTTTGCAGAATGAAGAATGATAAATGGACAAAAAAAGTAATAGAATGGATCCCTAGAGGTGACTTACGCAAGAGAGGCAGACCACATAGACGATGGGAGGACGTGTTCACCCAGAGACACGGGCAAACGTGGAAGAGACTGGCAAGAGACAGAATGCAGTGGACTAAACTGGGGGAGGCCTACGCCAGAGAGGCGACAGACGCACTCACATAAAAACATTGACTTCAAAGAAACTTTTGACACAAATAACACCATTATTTCAAAGTTGGACATTATGGGAAGAATATATTAAACATCAACTGACGAAGATTATTTTACGGACATGGAAAAACTAATTTTGCAATGAGTTCTTGTTGTTATATTCCCATTTTAATGACACTTGAAATTTTGTTTTGTAATGAATACCAAATTAATTACTAATTATTAACTGAAACATCTGAAATAAAGGCTATTTTTATTTTTATTTTATTTTACTGTGACAAAAAGCTTCACTCTTGTTTATATTTCTATTGTAGTGAATTTGTAAGTGAATATGTGCAGTTGTGATCGTATAGTGTAGAGTGAAAGTGTTTATAGTGAAGTGTGAGTGGGAGACACGTACCGTTCTTGTCCATAGCGATGAGGTTCTGTCCTCGTTTGAGGTGGACCCTGAGTTGGAAGAAGGCGTACTGACGGAGATACTGTTCTCTTAGCTTCTGACCTTCATCAGGTTCCTGGAATTGGAAAGGTTTTTTTTTGTTAATCTATACTGTCCCACACTTGGGCAAAGGTCTCGCCTTTAGTTTAAATTAATATTCGGTCCACTATAAAATGCGAACTAAAATAAATTATTGCTTCTAACTACACATTTAATTACTGTTTATTTCTAAAAAAAATAACCACATTTAGAATAAATATTTCGTACTGTATCCATTTTAAGTTACTAAAAAGTTAAGTCATATTTGGGATATTACATTAATTGATTTGATATCATGATTATTTAAATACCGCCTAGTTTCAAAAACATATCAGCAAATATTTATTTCAATGACAAGCTACAAAGCTCCAACTTAATTAAACTGAAACCAACTACATCTGATGGCAGGAATCTGCACTCCCATTTCAACCACATTCGAACTGGGTCCGAAGTTTTAAAACTAAATATAGACGTCAAAACAACGGGCCTGACCTTTGTTATTTAGGTGCATATTGTGGATGGACGTTTGACTAAAAGACAACTAAGTTAAGGCTTTTTCTAAGGTTTTTTCATTCAACATGGTCTGTATTCAAATGTGAGTAAAGAAAGAAGTAGGTATTTATTAATTACGGCTATTTTAACTCAGCGTAAAAACGGTCTCCTCTATGTAACGGTCTCGGTGGTCGATTCAAATACCTTGAGTAGGTTTGATTAGAGTAATTTTATTAATGTCACAAGGCTCAAATTAGGAGTTGATCTTGTTTTTGTAATCACTTTGTTTATTAGAGTAAGTGATCACTTTTTACAATGGAAATCCGCGGTAATATCCCATTTTGGTTACTCTCAGTCATGAACCACTGAGATACAGGCCCAGGCCTAGTTCGGGGTTCACAAGAAACACACATTAACATTGTATACATAATCTAGTAATAAGTTATGTTAAGTACTACTGATTTGTCAATTAAATATCTTTATATCTACCTGATAAAATTCGATGCGAAAGAGATACTTATTTAAGGTTAGTTAGGTTAGGTAAAATCCATTACAGATATATGTACATATTTATGTATGTTAGATATACAGTGACATATATGTAGTGTTGTTCCTCTGCAACTGCTTCTCACCGGCTTCAAATCACAAACTTGTTTTAGGTATGCTCTTTTATATATATACCTATATATAGGTATACCACCTGTACACATACACTATAAATAATATAAAATATTCTTCTCTCTTATTATGAAATGAGAATAATGACTGAGAGTGGCCAACTCTGGTGTCGAGAGTTTTCAAACCGATCTAAAAATAATATTGTTACTAATAGTAGCAGTTACTGCTAGAACGTACTAGCTGCAGTAGCTCAGCGGGCGGCGGGCGGGGGTGGTGCGCGGGGGTGCCTGACGTGGACGGGACGGGCTCGTTGGAAGACTGCCGGGACATCGCCAGGTCTGAGGACAATAGATACAATATTAATAAATAAATAAATATTTCAGGATGTTTCACAAAGCGCCATCCACTTGCAGAAGCCCGCGGCTACGCTTGCATTATTTCGTAATAGAATGTAGCTCGCAGATCTCATACTACGACCTACATACATATTATAATTTAGGTACCTACCTCGTGACAAACGATTTCCACAGGAGAAAAATATGACTACGTTTTAGAGTCTGCTTATGCGATGGTATGTGTCTTCCGTGGAAAGATCTGGGCGCCCAAGAGAACTCCCCTAGTGAATTAACTCTGCGGGGAGTCACGACCCTCAGTCATGAGGAAATACAACTCAAGAGAGAAAGAAAGTTTTAAATTCATATTTAATTGACTACCAAAATTAAATATAAATTAAAAACTTAAGAAAGAGCGAGGTGAACTTTTCAGTTGAACTTTAGGTTTAACTCTATTATAAAGGTGGTATGAGGAACTACGCTGACAACGTAGTTATCTCTAAAGGTGGAGTTAGTTTAGTTTTCATCCAGTTTGGATCTAGGTTGCAAGTTAGCTAAGCTCACAACATAGATGAACTAAATTTAAACTACATTAACAAATGGTTTGGTTTAGAAACACGACTTCCGTATCCACAGTCACAGAGTAAGTACCTACCTTTGTTTAAATGTAATTGCAAATCCGCGCAATATTAGTCGAATAAAAAATAACCCTCTTCTACATAAAAATTGCTATTATTATACTTTTATGAATAAGTACAAAAGTTTGAGTATTTGAATCAAAACTACATTCAAAAGAATTTTTAATACGTACTTACATATTAATTATACGTTTAGCCATATTAACAATATGGCTAAACGTTGTATAGGCTGAAGTTTTATTTTATCATCAGAATTCACACATGGTTTTGTCACACTATATAGGTAGATTTCTTTCATGCCATTTGACTGAATCACGACGATATGCAAAACAAAACTTACAAATAAAAAACATGACAATTTGTGTACCATACCAAACAATAGAAAATAATTTTGTATCAAGTTGTATTTGCGCGAGAATTACAAACTATCTTAATACCCAATATTTAACTCAATTTAAGTTTGCAATTCGCTGGCGGAGATTGATAAACAAATTATACAGAACGTCAATATTTGTAAACTTCGACGATCAAGTACCAAGCTTAAACTATAATAAATTTTTACGGTTCGATAGAATGGATAATATTTAACCCTGAATAATATGAAACTATGCAGGAAGTTATGATAAGCCACGTTGTTAATAACATAAAATTAGAGTGTGATTTTTATTAAATATTATGACGGTATTGAAATGGTCATTAAAAACTATCATTTTTATCGCTTTTCTGTTTAAATTCTCGCTCAAAAGAGCGATAATGTAAGTATAAACCTACAGTTAATATAATACAATTAATCGAAGGTAAATAAAACCTAAAATTCGTATTTACCATAACCACACGATAACTATTGTCAATTATTTAACAACAAAACAAAAGCCTATCAAGCTGATACAATACTTTCTGAAAATGATGATGATGATGTAATTTCTTACCATCTTTCTTCCGGAAGAGGCGCATTCTACGCCACTTTCTAACAGTTGCCTTGAGCCGCTGCATGAGCGCACAGTTGAGCAATGCGCGCACGGCTCGGTGTCGCCATACCGAACACATGTATTTCTACCATCACTCACTGATTTCTACCACCAATTCTACCACCGCCATACTCGTTTCCCGCGCACTGTCTGATTATCATTTTTTTGTTTCAATTTTTTAATACTATTGAACGCACGTCGATTTTTCGATTGTTTGATGTTGACATAGTAAAAAATGCAATTTAGCATTTACGTGCTTTTACTAAATAAATAAAAGAACGCTTAATTTACATTGAACCTTATAAAAATAACTAGTAGACTCGTAGTTATTTTATTTACTAAATTTTCAACAGTATTTTCGACTTGGTGAATGAATCATTAAAAAAAAGTATTTTTAAAACTTGCAAAAAATTAATAATCAGCACTTGTAAAACTGTAGGAATTAGACTCAGAATACAGAAAAAAGTGTTGACAGTTCTTTTATGAGGGATTTAATAAGTAGATTTTTTAGTTGAATTTTTTATATGTATACGTTAAGTTTTTAAAATATTCCAAAACAATATTTCAGTAATATCTCTTGTATTTATGTAGCAAAAAGACAAACTGTATTACAATAATTATGAGTGAGAGATATCTAAAAGTTAAAAAGAGAATTTCAAATAAATGTTAACGTCAATTTGAGCAAATCCTGGGGGAAAACTGGAAAGCTAAATGTAGCCGCGGAAACTCTGGAGGGAAAATGGTGTAGATATAAGTAAGGGAAACATTTATTATTTCAAAGGTAATAAAGTGGCTCTGGCAAAAAAAGTCATATCTTCTTTATTGAGGTTTGGTACCTTAAAAGAAAAAAAACTGAGCCCTTAAATTACAGGGATTCATGATTTGATGGTGTACTGCTAAAATTGTTTTACTCAAGTGGTTGGGCATATACCGACATGAAATATACTAATATCATGTCGGTATATGCCAAAACAATGAGTGTGATTGTAATATACCTTTCAAATAAAAAAAGCATTATTATCATTATATCTTTCGTGAGCTAAACCGTTTCTCAAAACATGACATATCTGAGTATGGTAACATCTAAACTAAATATGTATATAAAACTCAAAGGTGACTGACTGACTGATATAGTGATCTATCAACGCACAGCCCAAACCACTGGACGGATCGGGCTGAAATTTAGCATGCAGGTAGATGTTATGACGTAGGCATCCGCTAAGAAAGAATTTCTAGAAAAGCCGCTTTCAAAGGGGTGAAATCGGGGATGCAAGTTTTACTTCTTAATGCGAGCGAAGCCGCGAGCATCCACTAGTTCAAATATAAAAAGACGCTCTAATACATAACGTAGGTTGTATAAAGTATCTTCTAAAGGCTAAGCCACTACATCTTACATCCCTCCTCTCGATATCTCTTCAACTAAGTACTAAGGAGTGAACTCCACGAAATGAGGGCAAGGGCGCGCCCTGCAGGCTACAGGGTTACCTTATTAATTATTACCAGCTGACTTTTATGGCTCAATACATTATTTCTTTACAACCTAACGTTCCATTTGTGTTAATAGGTTGTTAAAAAAAGGGTTTTTGTTGAAGTTTTTTTTTTCGATGTATTAAGTATCTAATTATCGCAGCAGATCGAAGGGGCTCTCTGGATAAATAAGGCATAAGATAAAAAAATAATAATAAATATTTAAAAATAGTTTAGTCCTGAATTTTATCATTGTTTAACTGGGAATGGAAGCGTGTCTATATCATAATATATACTTCTATATAGGTAGTATTTAAGCGTGCTTTCTTGCTATTGTTAGTCTGGTAAACTTGAACAATACATCAAGGTCTATCAGACGGGAGTATCGCGTCCCGTTATCGTGGTATCCGGTATAGGTCACAGAGTATAATATGTATATGATATGATCATCGAGTTAGAATATCAAATGTAATGGATATGGTATGCTTATGCATATACTACTACTATATAGTTTGCGCAAGAACTCTGCACGTGGATACAAGTAGAAGATAAAATCACCGACTGGGTTTTTTCAGATATATTATAAATGAAATTTTGGAGTTGTGTTTTTCCGCTGCGACTGCTCCTTAACCGACTTCAAGCAACAAACTAGACGCTTTTTAGGTGTGTTCCTCCACATACCACCGCCACACCTCTCCTCCTAACCAACGTGGCCTCCGTGGATCTCAAGATCTTAATATGTAGTTATAGTCAATGGTGACATGCTTCTGAGGTATATAGGTATATATCGTCACTACGTATTCAAGTGAAAAAAGAATGTATTTTTTATTTCCTTGTCTTTCAAAAATTACTAGTTATTGTTCCGGTCGTCGTTGATTAGATTGTTTCATTTTTAAATTAATTAAAAAACAATTACTATAGGACTGTGAGTCCGCGAGCTGTATAATTGAAAAAGTTTCAAGTTTAAAGCTGGAACTCGATCTGAAAGCAATGAGAGCTTTACTGTACTATTTTATATAGAGCTTAAGCAATTTCTTGCGAAATTATCCTTAGAGATTTTTCCAAGTCATAACTCTGAGATATCAGTGCAAAAATAAAGAAACATACATAAACCAGAGACGCAGAAAATCTCGACAAAGCCGGTGCAAGATTAAAACTGCGTGTGGACAGTATTGCAACTAGAAACATTCCCTAGAATATGTTAGGTTGATGGCAGGAGTGCTGCCTCCAGTTGAGTAGAACTATTTTGCACGAACTCAAAGAATAGGGCAGAGTTTTCTATAGAAACTAAACATGGCATTGAAAGTGTGCCAAATATTATTCCAGGGGCGGTGGCTGTTCTCATAGATATGGGAGAATTACTAAATATCTCTCTGTCACTAGAAAAGTATTTGACAAAAATGTTTCATAAAAAAATTGACTTGATAAGCAATATCATTTAAATTTTACAGTTAATGATAGTAGTCTTGAAATTAGTATTACTTAATATACAGTTTCGATCAGTTTTGTAAACTTAAACAAAATAATAAAATCAGAACAAATTAAAAAATATTTTTGAAGAGTAAGTAAGTTCGTAAGAGAGTGGCGATCCCAGGTGTCGAGAATTTTAATCGCACGAAGGACTCTGAATTCGTATAGCAACTTCAGTACTGTGACGAAAAGCCAGGACTCATAATTTAACGTTTTAGGTAAAAGTTGTTTCTCTTGGTCATTTTTCCAATATATGCGCTCACGATCTCCCTAAATTGCAAAATAGGTACCGGTTTTTACTTACAGTGCTAAACTGGTATTTTCTCGATTTAAGATCAAAGCAAAACCGAAGGGATAAATAATGACAGTAGACAGACATATTTCGAACAACAAAAACGGACTTGGTATTTTCAGTCCTGGACTAATAGTTAAACCACGTTTTGTAATAAGGCCCATTGTGTACCTACTAAATTGTTACCTTTAAAAGCAAAGTTCTGTGTATAAGTTCTATTCTTTATATTTTGTGTCATTTCCTTCTACAAGTTTGATGTCTGATCTACTATTTACGAGGGCCGGTGGGCTGGAGGTAAGTGATTACTTTTTTACGGACACTAAGGTTTGACCTCAAAAACCCATTCCTAATTTTAGGACAAAGATCAGTCAGCCTAGATGTTGAAATTTGATTTATATTTTTATCGTTTTACTTGATATGATGATAATAATATCAAAGAAAATAAAAACTAATTTAAATGTTTCAAAATGAATAAAATAGTAAATAAATGAGACCGAACTATGTGGTTCTAATAAACGGACTTGGTATTTTCAAAGTCCTGGACTAATAGTTAAACCACGTTTTGTAATAAGGCCTTTTTTTTTTTTTTTTTTTTTTTTTTTTTTATTTTCTAATAAAGCTATGCATGATCACTAATTGTAAGATAAAATTTAGTCTGTAATTATGTTGTCCTTGTTTATCGTTGTTGTTTGTTAGACAGAGAATACAGTACCAGTTAGGTACTGTATTCTCTGTTTAACACAGGTTTTTGAAAATAATAATCAAATTCATATTGTTCAAGCTGTGTACACTCACCTGAGGAATTTGTTCTGGTTCAAAACCAGTTTTGAATGTGTATTTGGCTTATATATGAACTCATTCTGTTATGTGTACCGTTATAAATAAATAAATAAATAAAAATTAGATATACTAAATATATTTATAGTTATTTATCTCATATGTAATTACTTATTGGTTCATCCCAGGTATACAGATTTACTAAAACCTTTTAGCAAATCTGTTTCTTTGATGAAACTCGTCTCAAACTTGTCTCAATTTAAATACTTTGTCTTACCTTGTTCTATTATAGAAATAGTGAACGAATTCTTGCTAACTTTAATGAGTTCAAACTATTTCTACAAAGCTTCAGATGTTCAGTAAATCCTTACTGTATTGGATAGATAGGCATTTAGTACTAAATTTGTGAATATCTTTTAAATAGGTACTTTTTTTAGGCCAAGTGATATCTACCCCTATTACAAAACTAAGCTTGTAAAACGATACCAAAACACATTTAGCAACCAAGTACCAATGGCTAAAGTATTTTCTTTATGAATATTTTTTTAAATTTGTAATTTCTGTAAATTCCAGTCAATTTAATGTGATTCTTTAAATATTTATACTTATATATATATATATATATATATATTCACTCGATGCATTAATATTTTTGACATAAGTATTATTTTTTGAGACAGGTAATTTTTTTCACAAAACACACACATACCTTGGAAACAAAGCAAGCGACTGAAATATTAAACTCCGTAAATCCTTCCTTCGGCTATTTATCCCTAATCCGTTCTAACCCTTTAGACGAGTTCAGTAAATATTTTATGTCTAATGTCTTCCAGTTAGCTTTGGATTAGATAATTTTAATAAAAGCAAACGAAGGGTCAGCCATTTTAAGGGACTATCCCTTTATGTAATGTTTCTATGTTATCTACATGGACTGATGCTTTTGGAACTAGTTAAATATCTATATTAATATTATAAAGCTGAAGAGTTTGTTTGTTTGAACGCGCTAATCTCAGGAACTACTGGTGCGAATTGAAATCTTTTTGTGTTGGATAGACCATTTATCGAAGAAGGCTTTAGGCTATATATAACATCACGCTGCAACTAATATGAGCGAAGAAACAATGGAAAATGGAAACCCTGGAGAAATATTATGTTGTTTTTCCGCTGCGACTGCTCCTTAACCGACTTCAAACAACAAACTTGATGGTTTTTAGGGGTTAACACAACATATTTCTCCAGGGTTTCAGTAACAATGGATTTCCGCAAAGTAACGCCTGATTCAATATATTAACAATGGAAAATGTAAAAAAACGGGGAAAATTATTCATCTTTGAGGGCTTCCGTTGCGTGTGCTGCGAAAACGGTTCAAGATATCAAAAATATGTATGAAAGAATTATTCCTCTTGAAATGATCTAAAAAATATCTGCAATAGTATATGTCTATATTTTTTGATTACTCACTAGAACCGTTTTTATGGTAATAACTATTCCATGCGGACGAAGTCGCTGGCACAGCTGGTATGTTTATAAAGATTTTGAATTTGAATTCGAGCTTTGTTTATTAGTCATAGTATCGTAGCACGTGTGCGATCGTACAATCTCCAAACAGAACTCCTATCCGGTGAAACAACATTATTTTGCTTAGAGAAATAAGAGCTGAATAATAAAATAACATCCAAAATTACTGGAATGCGGTAATTGCGCTAATTCTCCGGGAAAAGAACACATTTACAGTTTAATTGTGAGTCCGCTGGTCCGGGACGGGCTCACGTGGGACTTGACATAATTATTATGTACTTGCCTGTATAACTCGGCCTGATCTTTACTGTGGCTTGTTATAATTTTAGCAACCAATGTTTTTATTTTTAACTTAAAATGTTTTTCGAGCTGGAAGTGGGTCTGCCTTCTAATCTAAAGGTTGTGGGTTCGATTCTCGTATAACACCAGTAGTAAGGGGCTAGATGACGCTGCACGACATGTCTGGAAATATTTATTTATAAGTCATCTATATTGTTTTAGTCTCAAAAATCATGTGAGTAATGTATATCTTATATGTACATTATCATACATATTAGTATGACAAATAGACAAACATTTTTGTGGTACATAAATATTATAAGTTAGTAAAAGCAGCACAAAACAAACAACCCAGAAACAGTTGTTTTTTCCCAGCCTTACTTTTGCCCGTCGCTATTTACATTTAGGCTTTGGACTATGACCTTGGCAGGGCTATAAACGCTGATATCCGCTGGCAAATGTAATTTGGACTATTATTCATATTTATTGCCCAATTTCCTATGAAAAAAGAACTGCTTATTTGAGTATCTTGGTACCAAATATTTAAAATAATTGAACGTTTTTATTGACATGAAAACAAAGACATAAAATATTCCTCTTAAAACAGTCAATCTGTAATAAAACCAAATCAAAATTCGTTTTAAACATATAAGATGTCAGACAGCGGGAGTCGACTTCTTTACACTATGTAGTGACAGAATAGAATAACATTTTATGACAATAAAAATAATCTTTAGAAATGTCGCAAGATACCAATAGCAGGTTACAGATTATATGAGTGAGGATTCTGGACCGTCAGGCGTACTTTGCTACGTGATGGACGAATGTGTGATGAAATATGTACGATTACATGAATACGGTACACCGACCTACCGCCACGGCACACTCGATTTACACAAGTAGGTACGAAATTACTTGACTTTCTTATTTATTATATATATGTGTGTGTGTGTATGTCTTGTAGTCTGTCTCAATAAATGTTTTTCCTTCTATTTTTAAATTACATTCTAGGAAAAAAAACCAGTAGGTACTGTGCCTTGACTATGTAAAGTTACAGTTAAACTTCTAAAGATGATATTTTTACGTGTAAACTAAATAAATACATAAATAGTACTATTTTACTAGTATGTGTATGCAATTGCAGGACATTTAAGAACT
Source organism: Macaria notata (assembly GCA_927399415.1). Taxonomy (NCBI): domain Eukaryota; kingdom Metazoa; phylum Arthropoda; class Insecta; order Lepidoptera; family Geometridae; genus Macaria; species Macaria notata. The sequence continues at coordinate 2,512,613 of OV656742.1, forward strand.
TTTGTGATTGTATAAAAGACTTAATAAAATAACAGTTATAATTTACATAAATAAAAGTAACATTTCCTATTGTATACCGGTTAACTTGTAAATGCTTCACGTGTTTTCAAGTTCATATATATGTACATACTAAAAGTATAAAAAATGCTCTCAACATAACTGACCAATCGACAATCAAAAGAAAAGCTTCGTTCTTTTAGCAAAAAGAACAAAGAAAATATAAGTGCCTTTGAGAGGTTCGAGGAGGCTTTATAGGGCAGGAGTGGATTTGTGGGATTAGGCTTCAAGGGTGGTGCTAGTGCTCCAGCAAGATAATAAGGTTAGTGAAGGCTTACTAATATGTTTTAGGACAAAATTTATCCCGCCTCAAAAAAAAGTAAGTCGAAAATATTAAATGTATTTTTTTAAATGAGGTGATATTTTTAACCTGTATTGTGTGAATAAGTTAGGAATGGATAAACTTTAAGTATGTGATTTATGGGACGCGTGTGCTCAGTTTCAAACCAATCTACTATGATTATAGTGTTAGATTAAAGGTTACAGACTTTTGAACTGCGTTATCTAAATTATTAATGCAACTAAATCTAAATTTCTCTGCGTCGTTATTTTCACATGTCACGTGATACTACATTCGACGCATGATAGTGAAGTGTAGTCTCCAGAGGGATCCAATTATCCCAGATGAGCCAATTTAGGTGAGAAATCCAGAAGTTAGCTAAATCGACATGGTTACTAAAGTTGAAAGTTCAAGGGTCTCAGCTTTTTGTCAGTATATTGCTGTGTAGTGCAGCTTTCTTAAGGTATATACACAATTTTGAACCGACTTTTTATTTTCAAAGTTCTAGACTAATATTTTAACCACGCTTGGTAATAAGACGGAAAAGGTTCCAATAACATAGTAGGTAATTTAGATAGTAATTAAATATATAAAACAAAACAAGTAATCATGTAAATTGTCACATATACCGCCATAGCATATTGTGAGTCAAATAATTGTCGCCTAAAATAAGTATAGCAAGATCTTAACGTCTCGGAGAATTTAATAAATACGAATTATAATAATAAACAAATAATAGGCTAACGCCGTAGCCGTCCTGAATTTAAGAATAATTAATTGTTCTAAAACATATTGTGCCATGGTTACGAAATGTATTTTAGTTACTCTAGATTTCTGAAAGAATAAAAGTAGTTTATATTAGTTTGCCTTGGGTTTTATTTTCTCTTCACTAAAATTAATTACTGACGACACAAAAATGCTGTGACTCAACTTTCTTGATTTTTAGCAATTATCAAAATAAATACAGCATTTCAGGAGATAATGACTTACATATGTAGCTGTTTTGCTTTTTTTTCTTATTTAGAAATAATATTTTCGTTATTTTTTACAGTTATTCAAAAGTGTATTTAAATTTTTGCCTTATTTCAATTCATGAATCTATTAAAGAGACAATACTAAAAGCTGAAAGTTTAAACCAAATATTACCACCAAATATAGACATTATGCTAATTGAGCGCTTGAAAAAATATTTCTTACTAATTAATAACGTTAATTGTAGTATTATAATATGACCAAATTCAATAGCATGTAAAAGTATGGTTTAATATTATATGTATAATGCCTTATAGCAATAAAATTTTCATAAGGCAAAAAAAACCGGCCAAGTGCGAGTCGGACTCGCGCACCGAGGGTTCCGTACAAACCTGCAAGGTTAAATATTTTGTGATGTAACTAAAAATTTATGGTTTTCGTAATTTTTCCTTTATCTATGCTATAAGACGTTGCTTCGTACCAAATTTCAAGATTCTGAGTTCACGGGAAGCACCCTGTAGGTTTTGATTCCCTTGCAAGTGTCGAAAATTTGCGGCATAAATGGCTGTATCTTTTGATTGCGTTGGCTTAGAAGTTTGATGTTTTCACAGCTTCAAGGGACAGTAGACCTGAGTAATTGATATAAATTTCAGCTTCATACCTCTACGCGTTCCTGAGAAAAAGGGTCTTGACAGACGGACGGACGGACGGACAGACGGACAACAAAGTGATCCTATAAGGGTTCCGTTTTTTCCTTTTGAGGTACGGAACCCTAAAAATCTCCAGAATTATATTAATTATTTCATTTCGTAAAAACAACCAATGCAAAGTAGATATATATGTATGTATTTTGTAACATTTTCAAAGAACGTAATATAATCCCTTGTGCAAATTGTAACAACCCCTTTGTTTTCGAGAACTGCTTACCCAGCGTTAAATTCGCTTAAGCCTTTGTTCGTTTGTTTACGTTAATATTGAAAACGGGAATGAGAATTAAATAAAGAGGTTCCTTCTACCCAAGCGCGCTAGATCGTAGACTGTAACGATGCTTAACATCAGGCGAGTTATAGCCAAGCGTGAGCCTATTTGACATAAAAAAAATACACAGCCAACAACCCTATTTACCCCCATAATGGTTCAGAAACGTTTTGAATTTCCTCTTGACCTCAAACTGTGCCGTCCAGAGTTAAATGACCTAATAACATTTTAAATGATTCTTGAAGGAGTTTTTTTTACTAAAGTGTTTTTTTCTTGGAACTAAACAGTCAGGAAGGACCAAACTAAGATTTTTCAATTTCATGAATTCAATAATAAAAATAACAATAAGTATTCCGAGATAATTTACACAACGGGATCTATCCCCATAGTAAGGAAACGTCGTGTCTTGTGTACTAGATAGCGGATATAATACTTGATTATTTTTCTTTTGTAAATACATTATTATATATGTCAAGCGACTGGAATAATTTTAGTGGAAAACAGATACCGATGTCCAAGTTTTATGGCATTATATGTAACAAAATAAAAAAAAAAAACATTTATAAAAAATGAAGGAAGAACCTTTTAGCTTAGCATAAGCTTATACAAATAATATTCCACCACATTTATTTGTTTCTCGAAGAAATATCTAAGGAACATAATTGCAAACCACCTATTTTTCTTAAATAAAAAGCTAATACAGAGCTCTTTACACTTTCACAAATCCAAAAATAGCATCATTGAAAATAACATGACAAGCAGATGTCAATAGAAAGAATACCGTCAAATACCAAACACGGGGTAAAAATTTGGTAAAGCTCGAAGAAATTCGGGGAAATTTCGAGTAAAACGTGGGCGGAAAAGGTTGACACAAATAACGCAAATAAGTGTATAAGGAAATCTCCTTAAAAGAAAAGTTTAGCGGACAATTTTTTAGAAAATTTAGAATTGTATTTTTTGTTAGCTGACGGTGCCTCCAATGTTATTCGCGTTAGCTCCGGACATGGACGGAAAAATACATTCCCTTCCTTTATAACATGAGGTAAACTGAAAGGTTCTTTGAATATGCAGTACACAGAATATTTCTCCTAGACTCGTGTGCTACATTATACTCAAATTAACCAGTATTTATTTAATCATGCTTAGAAAGTTAGTAAAAACCTAGCTCTTAACATATTCTAAGCAAAAAAAGGTCAAACAAACAATTTAGGAAATCAAGGGAGCAATACAGCGTAGACATGGAAAATAACAAGTTAATATATCTGTCTGTCCGTGACCTCGGTGACCTCATCCCGTGACCTCGGTCGAATGGCCTTAGAGACGACTCCTCAATATGGGAATTACATAGATGAATTCAGCTACTAAATATATAAGTTCCATCTTTGGTACATTTTTCTGTAGAAAGCCTTATTATTAAAGGGAACCAGTTTATTGCACAAAAGTAACTGGATGCTTCAAGTTGCAGTATGTTGTACTGAAATTAAATTGGCTCTCAACAAGGCAGCCGAAAACCTAAAATAAATGTTTGGTGGTAGATAGAACTATTAATAATGTTATTACCTAATGTAATCTAAACTCAAAGGTGCAATTGCTGACATAGTGATCAATCATCGCACATCCCAAACCACTGGACGGATCGGGCTGAAATTTGGCATGCAGGTAGGTGTTATGACGTAGGCATCCGCTAAGGAAAGATATTTGAAAATGGCACTATTAAAGGGGTGAAATACTTCTTAATGCGAGCGAAGCTGCGACCACCCACTAAATAATAAACTTTTATTTGTCACTATAAATTGGTTTATTGGTCCTTGTTTCATATAACTGTGAACATCGATTCCGTTCAATTTATATTTCTTGGGAGAAACAGAATCGAAGGCGCAAAATAGTTTTATCGTACTTTATAGCTGATCGGGAAATATAATATTCGTAGAAAGAAATAGTTTATGCGACTATTGGCCTCTCGGATTCTTGGTAGAAAAATATATAAGATGGGATGAATTTGCACCTTTAACATAATTTACGGGTAATTGTACCGTTAATAGAAGTGAAACAAATTTGTTGGTTTGTTTCATCTGCACGCGGCAAGAGAGTAACTGGTCATTACGGTTTTACATATGTGTACTCTTTTTCTTATCGCATGAGAGTGGCCAACTCTGGTATCGAGAGTTTTCAAACCGCCCTAAGGGCCTCTGACATTAATGTGTTAATGGGGTCCCAAGTGTCATAAGCTATTTTTATCCAAGTAATAAATGAATATTTTCTCTAGAACAGGTGTTGTCTTGTGTAAGTAATAAATAAAAGCAGGCAACTTAGGTTCACAAAAAGATAATATCTTCCTTTCTGTGTCGTCGAAAAATGAGCCGTGATTTAATATCTTGTCTCAAATTACTCAGAAAAAATCAACCAACCAACATTAGAACCACAAAACTTCAGAGAGGAAAGTTATAAATTTGTTTGTTTGTTCCAAATAAGGGACATCTCAGTTGATTTCATATCGAATTTCTTTATCTACTTTCTTATGGCTTGAAATTATATTTATGTAGGTACGCTATTTGAGTTTGAAATTTCTGTGACAACAGTTAAGATGTGAAATATGTAGATCCATATAAAATACATATATATTCATGACGACTGATAATTAAATACACAAAATAACTAAAACTAGATATCAAATGAAAATGAAAATTATTTATTTAATTCATGTTTGTGAACTAATTAGTGATCCTTTCTTTCTGTATCTCTTTTCTTCTAATATTTATTGTTCATCAACAACGGGTGCCATCTTCATATTGAAGTTCGGAGGTCAATTGGCAAAACTTTTTGCGAACCCATGCTGCTTCTTTTTCTTTTTACATAGTTAAAATGTGATATCATTACATTTGAATAAACACAAAACTAAATAACTGAGCGTTCTGACCGAGGCGACCGTAAATTTTAATGAATTTGTAGTAACGGCACAAATTGTCTTGAAAAGATAAGCAATGTTTTAGTTTATTTTTACGTTCCATTTATACTGAAGACGTAAAGTAAAGTCTACAGTTTTCTCTTAAAAGAATTTAAAATGTGTTTTAATTAAAAAGAAAATAACGTTTTTCTGTCTGAAAAGAATTGAGTTGATTTGATAATAGTGAATTTATAAAATTATAGTAAAATAAAGCTAATGAACAAAGCGCGATATCTTGTCATTTTAATTGTCTTGAATAAGCTGTCATAAAGCAATTAAACTAACTACTAAAACAGAAGAAATGAAAGGTAGAGAACGAGAAGCACAAAAATGGGCTGAGTGACGTGCTTTGGGACAGGCCTATGTCCAGAAGAGGACGATTGTAGGCTGATGACGATGATTAAGAAGAAGAAATTATAATAACAGAGAAGTTGTCAGTAACTATGCAAGTTTCTTATCTATTATTTATTGTATGTGTGTGTGTGTGTGTTCTTCCCCTAAATGTTTGTAAATCTGTCTCAATAAGTTTTATTTTATTCTATCAAATAACGAAACAAGTTAGTAGCTTTTCTTAAAATAACTAAAGCTCATATACGAGTGGCTAACTCTAGAGCAAGAATTTTCAAATTAGGGCCTCTAAAATAGCTTTATGACATTAGCTAATAGCTCTAATTATTTCAATCAAAACTTCAAAGCCGAACACGTCAAACCACAATAACTGTTGTCACCTCTTTTAAAATCCTTCGATCAATATCTTATATCTTGACCTATATCGATGTACAGTATTGTTATACATGACAAGCGATGTAAACATGGTAAATACGGCGACCTTTGCGATCACATGTACTGACTAGAAATGGGTCAGCATTCTCTAGACGATACTATATGGCTAGAAGAATAGTACTATGCACGTAGAATATGTAGATAACACGTTTATGTGTATATACTTATATAAAACTAGTGGATGCACGCGACTTTACCCGCGTTGTGTCGGAGTAAATAGTACCTACCTCATACATTTTTGCTAACTTATACATATCATATAAAAAATCGCGACGATCTTCGTTCGTTGTTATATATTGCTAAAATATATGTGGTGTAAGAAGTGTCGAAATTGAAATGATGAGAAATTTATTTTTTAAACTATCTTTAAATAACAAGACTAAAATATGCTATTTAATTTACGAACAAATAGGTTTGAGTACTTCAATAAATGATACAATTACCTCACGGTAGCATCATAATAGGACTTTACCTGAAATTGCCGTTTTTTTCTTACATTTTAATCTGTTTGCAACTTTTACGTACAGCTATATTTTTTCCAAATACAATTTTTATTGTATCAATTGTTGAATTATGTACCTTTTAGATAAAAAAAAATATTACTAGTGCATATTACTTATAGGGAAGTCATTGAAAACACCTCTTTCAATATGTCGTCGGTTTCACTACTTTAACTAGGTATATCTTTATCATATACTCCGTTTTTGAGAAATTGATATACGCAGTGCATAGCTTTTTTTCCATCTAACTATAGTTATCAATTGCATCTAAATCTGTTCAGTCATTTTTCTCAATTTCGTCATACAAATCGGCAATTTCATAGGTAAAGACCTAATATTAATATTAAAAAAATATAAATTAATTATAACCCAAACAGATTCTTAGTAGATAATTCATAAACCTTCAGCTAACTGTCTAAATGGTTTAGCTTTAACTAACAAATTTTCCGGATGCTAAAGCAATTGAGAACCGGGAAACGGCTCATAAATAATTTGCAGCAAGGAAAATAATTTTAAACTTCCACAAGCACCGACGAAAGGTAGATTTAAAATGTGAATTGCGTAAATTGCCAGAAACCAAAATACTCTACATTTTAATAATTTAGTTAGCGACTGAGCAAACACTGAATATAATTATTTGGATTTCAAAACGGTTGCCAGCTTATATTTTTTCACAGCCCCAATTCAGGGCAATAAGGCGCGAGAGACATCCCAAAAGCCCTTTATATGAGAGCCTTCCCGACTCATCACTTTTATAATGAAACACCCACATAATACCACGATTCATTCACCAAGTCACGTTCTAACACTACAATTTCTACCATCTTATTTTGTACAAATAGAATTAATCCAAATGGCAACACTTCACTCGGCACAATTCAAATCCTGGCCACAAATAACACAGAAAATAAAATAAAAAAGCGCGCCAAAATTGCCGCGTGAAAATTCAATATTCGAATTTGGAACGCGACCTTCTTTCTCGAGCTGAGAGCGGTTACTGGCCGTATATTGCTAGGGTTGGGAAAAAGAGGTCCAATCTCATTCGATAGTGCGGTCTGACGATTTGAACAAATCATCCTTCTGGAGCTAGTGAGATAGTAATTACAATTTTCAAGTTCAATGAACTTGTCGTTAAAAAATACCAACGTATTGGAATTGTAAAGATGCTCTTAAAAGGTTTCGCGTGAATTGTCTATATTTCTGTATGTACTATACATACTTATATAGTTTAAAGTTAAGTTATTAAAATTACAATTTATGTGAACATGCTTTGTAAATCTACCAATATACAATGAAAATTGCTAATGACGTTTACTATAATGATAATAATCAAGTTGATCGAAAAAAATTGCAACGGCTTCCATAAATAGCGTGACAACAACATTATTCATGCAAGTGCAGTTAAGGCGAGGCTTCCACTGTAATTTTCTAAAGTCAACTCTGACGGGTCGTTTACATAGTTGATCAAAATTGATGACAATGATGCTCAATATAATATTGTTATTTTGATAGATGTAGATTAGTATTTCAGTCTATTTTATATTAATTGGGCAAAATAATTTTGTAAAAGTAAAGTAATTTATGTTACTCTATCTTTGTCTTTCTTTAAGTCGTATATCCCCATGACCGAGTGACTGACGCCCCCGCAGAATAAATTCCTTAGGGGAGTTCTCTTGTGCAGATACATAGTGGTGGGCGCCCAGGTCCTTCCACGGAAGACACATGTCTTCGGATATTGTGGTCCTCAAACATGACGGTTTCCTCACGATCTTTTCCTTCTTCGTTAAGCGATTGCAAATCCACACTTAACTTCAAAATACAAGTTATTGGTGTAGGGCCGGTTTCCAACCAGGGTGCGTCTGGATGAAAAGTAGACATTGGTACCGCTGAGCCACACTCGCTTACCGATATACGTACGAGTATAAGTACATAGTTCTTTTATTGATCGCTCATATTTTTATCACATGGGTTATCTACAAAGTTTGTGAACACAATTCGTGTTGGCCTTGACTATGTTTGATGTTATTTTCATTTACATGTAAGTTGATAAGGTATTAACAGTTCAGATGAAAAATTCCATATGGCAATACATGCATTATTGCTTACATGTATTATAACCTTCTTAAATAATCCAATATCACTTTTTGGTCACCCATCCAAGGACTGACCGGGACAGTGGCTTACCATTGGTTCAAGTAAGGCTGGCTAATAGATAATTGTAAAAATATACTTACGAATATCAGTAATCTATATAAAACTCAAAGGTGACTGACTGACTAACTGATATAGTGATCTATCAATGCACAGCCCAAACCACTAGACGGAACGGGCTGAAATTTGGCATGCAGGTAGATGTTTTGACGTAGGCATCCGCTAAGAAAGGATTTTTGGAAATGCCACTTTTAAAGGGGTGAAATAGGGGATGCAAGTTTTACTCTTTAATGCGATCGAAGTCGCGAGCAATCACTATTATAATATAAGAATAAAAACTTCAAACCTGATTTCATTTATTATTTCATATTAAGTTCATCTGAAGGCTAATTATGTAATAATGCACTTAGATATACCTATATATAGGTATATACGTAGTATTACGTGGGTACAGACTATTCTCCTCGAGCAATGTCAGTAGAGCCGCGCATGTTACATCTCATCTGCATATTACATTGCATTGCCTCAAAGCAAAGGGGTTAAGTTTTAAAAAATTTAATTTATAGATTAATAAATAAATTTATAGATTAAACTTCGCTTCAAATTTTTTTTTATGTGATCAGTGTTTGTTGGACAACATCTCCGACTTCTATATGTTGGTGGATTGACAGACGAACATACAAAATAAAGGTGTTAGGTTTTTTTTTGATTGGGTATAATTAATTTAAAAAAAAAACAGTAATTAAGTTCACACGAAAGTAGGCAGGGCTAATAACCGTTTTTGTGTAAAATTGTTTTTATTTTATTTGTTTTTTATGAGTTATTTTGTCAAGAGCTAAACACACGCAGTAGATGATTTTATTTTTAACTTTACATTGCAAGAAAAAATAATAGTAAGTGATTTTTTACATGATAAACAGGCGTATGATTGTGTACGTACGTAAAACTTAGTATAGAAATAAGTTATAGTTATGTAAAAATCAGAAGCTAAGACAAAAAACAAGATCTTATTTGGCTTTGTGTTTCAAAGTGACCATTTTAGGCCCTCTTATTACGTCATAAAACTAAACAAGATTTCTTTTGAGATTTGAGAGACCAAATAGCTAATTGTTGTGCTACATTTGTTTTTATAAAGCCAAGCAAAATTACGAGACGCGTATAAATCTTAAATTTGTATTTCGTTTCAAGTTAGATAAAGTTTTCATAACTTTTGATTGTCTGAAACGAGTTGAAGAAAACACGAATATCTGCTTTTAAATTAAATGTGTAATCAATCTACCTATGTCGTTTTAAGTAAAATTCATTTAAACAAAATATTTTAAATAATTTCTTAACAATAAACTGTAGGTTCCGGCTGTTTGTCTAGTACGGCAGTCGTTAAGCCATGTCAGAGACCCTTAAGGCAGCTTGATAAACTCTCGACACCAGAGTGGGCCACTATCATTCGATAAGAAGAAACCCAATAATGTTTAATTTGTTTGTAAGAAAGAAAGAAAAAACATTTATTTACAGAATAACAGGTTTAGATATAGGCTATAAACAAAACTTAAAATTAATATAATTAATAATCTTAATAATCTACCTATTTTGTAGGATACCTATAATATTTGTAGAAAGTAAAATGTAACATAACAGAAACCAAAGGTCACAATTACTGTCATTCATTATAGATCAATTTATGGATGAAATTGAAGGAAGGAGCAAGAGATTAGTTCCTTTGTTCCGAAGTCTTTATTATTTGATTGGAACTGCTGAGCTCTGATTACTGTCGTTTGGGATAGACATTACGCAGAAATCACCTTTATTGACGATGGAATTGGTGGAAATTATAGTTATTTGCGGCATAATTAAATTCATGATAGAAATAGATATATAGAAACGTCTACGTCTACTTTTTGTTGAAATTGAATTGTTTAAATTTGTGTAATTATTTATGAGTTTGTCTTTAAGTAAATATTAATAAATAACAAATATTTTATAAATGTGAAGAATAAAATATATATATACAAGGTGTAACAGAAGGGTGTGACAATATTAAAGAGTATACATATATATCATGTAAGGAGTCATATACCAAAATATGAAAAATTAAATCGCATATATTTTTTACCATACAAAAATTAGATAATATTTTTCACTTGATTTCGTGGCAGCCCTAGCGTGTGACGAAACCGAAATAAGCATACATTCTTTCATCCCGTTCTAGCATTAGTTTTAACGCAACGTATTCTCTCTCTCACGCTCTCAGAGAGACACCGCCGCGCCGTGTCATTTGTCAATGAAAGAAAAGTCAATGAACGCTCAAAATGATAAGATGTAGGGTTGCAAGTCTTAAAGTTTTAATTAAAGTTCAACTTATGATTACTCGAAATCTATGACACTTAGAATTCTGAAACCCAGTGGGCTGTATTCTATATATACATAGGTATGTATAGTATAAGTATTGTCACACCCTTCTGTTACACCTTGTATATATAAACTCGATTTAACTTTTGGAAATGCCACTTTTTAAGGGGTGAAATAATGCAAGTTTTACTTCCTTATACGAGCAAAGCCACGAGCAACCACTAGTAGCTAATAAACCTTCAATCAACACGCAAATCGCAAATAGCTATTAAGGCACAGCCTTCACCATCACCACAAACTTTAATGGAACTCCAAATCGATTTCAATTCCAATCACACACGCTCTCTTACTGTTTAATCTACCTGATGTGGTATCGTATAACCCTGTATCAAGGCACAGGTAATTTAAAACAGAATAGAAGAAAAGCTACTTTTTTCCTTCTATTCCGATACCAGACTATTAGATTGTTACTAAAGAATTCTGCATAAAATATATCTTGATTTAACTCTTTAAAAATGTTATTTAAAGAAGTGATTTAATTTGTGTTACTAGATTTTAGATAGAAAGCTCTGAGATAGAAAAGACACAAAAAATAAATTTAAAACACACGTATGTACAAACAAAGAAATACACTTTTAAAGTATTGTTCATGTGCTAAGTACCCCAAAAAGGCAGTACTAACATTTTATTACATTCTTCTATAGTTCTTCAAAAGTTGTTGTAGTTGTTCTTCTTCAAAATAGAAGCCTTTTTTTTCAAATTGGCAAGAAATAGCTTATTAATTTAATTTAAATGCTTGTGAATGAAAGAACATTCTTTCACAAAATTTAATCATTTCCATTTCTTTCAGTGAATTTCTAGTTACGTAGGCATGCTACGCGGCTACGCTGCTACGAGGTGGTGTGAAGTGCTACGAATTCTACGAGAAATGTGCATACATTTTGACTTCCTTTTCAAACGGAGTTTTCTTTGAAATATAGGTTCAAAGGGTGTTTGATGTTGAAGGCTTCACATATACAGCTTTTCGGTTAATGCTTAGCAAAAAGTCATCAAAGACGAGTGTCATGACTGTATGTTAAACAATATTAAATCTATACTTTTGGAAAAATACAAAGAAAATGACTGTTTTGTTTACCAAACCAAACTTCATTTAATTATCATTAGTTAAGAGGTTTATACACTAAGTAAGAAAATAGTAAATGTACTCAACATAGGCATGAGTCAGCACAAAACTTACTCCACAACGTAGGCGTCCACATGATGAATGGATTCCACAAATATGGATACAGAACTGTACCTCCTACGTAAACAAGGTGGTTTTAATTTCAGTACAGTACAGCCATGTTCAACTTTCGACCACATTGTCGTTTGTGCGAGTGTCGCTTTATGAGAGATTCTGATCAAACGTTTGGTTGGCACGAGTAAAAAGAAGATTTTTTAAATCATTATAAAACAAGTGGGAAAATAATACACGCTAAGGTATGCTTATGACAATAGATTGCAAGCATTGCTGTGTGATTTTTGAACTTGTCATAGTTCAGTTGTCATAGTTAGTTCTTGTCATAGTTGTACAATGTATTACATTATGATGATGTGACAACTTAGATATATTTAATTAGATATTTTTTTATTTTTTGATAAAATAGCCCTTATACAGCTGCTGCTATTGTAATACATTATGACTTATGTAATTGTATAGATAAAATTTTAAATTAATAATTGTAAAATGACGAGATATAATGTTATTACCAATTTTTGTGACATTTAGTAATGCTTAAGTTGGAATTTCAATTTATCACTAAATGATTATCTATCTATCTATCATAATGTGGTGCAGTGGAGTCGCTTGAATGGCATGGAATTCAACGCTTCCAAGTGCCATGTCATGACTTTTGGGCGGATAAGGCATCCAATTGTCTACGAGTACAAAATTGGTAGTAAGACTATTAATCGTACTACTAATATGAAAGACTTGGGTGTCTTGTTTGACCAAAAGCTAACTTTCCATGACCACATAAACGCGTTGGTCAAAGAGTCATTTAGGCGGCTTGGTTTCGTACTCCGCAATTGTAAAGATTTTCATAGCCAGCACGTCATTAGATTACTTTTTAGCACTTTGGTGCGCAGCAAACTAGAATCCTCGATGTGCGTCTGGAATCCACATGAGAGCACATATGTATTGCCGATAGAAAAGGTGCAGAGAGCCTTTCTTAGGTACCTATATAAGTGTCTTTACGGATATTATCCGTTCATGTATCCTTCTGATTTTATATTGGGTTGCTTGGGCTATAACTCTTTGAAGGTCAGAAGAAATAAACACCAGCTGACTATCATGTGTAAGGTTATACGTGGAGATGTTGATGCACCAGACTTGCACGATAAGTTGTGTCAACTATTTGTACCGGACCAATATTTGCGTAGCAGGCGACGCAAGCTTTTGGTTGAACCCCACTGCCGCACGGTGGCTCGGGCCGCCTCCCCACTCCCGCGCACTCTCGCCGCACTCAACGCGCTGCTCGCTGCCAACCCAACGTGTGATTTGTTTACGGACGGTTGGCCGGTTATTATGTTAGCGTGTTTGAGATTTTGCGAGCAGATGATTTAATGATTGTATAAATGACTTAGTTAGTATACTTAGAAATAGATTGATTTCATGATGTAAGATTAAGTGATTGTTATTTAAGTAAAATTAAGAAATTGTAAATATGAATTGTAATGTACCTACATACTTTATTTTGAATGGACTGATTATTATTTTACTTTTGACAACTTATTATATATATTTTTTAATTATTATATGACATTGTTTTAAGTGATTGAGTGAGTATGAAATAATTAATGTAATTGGTTGCGACCGTTTTAATTATTATTAAATAAATAATAATAAAGAATTATTCGGTATACTAATGCTATAAGCGAGAAACAATCTGTCATAAAAAACAATTTAAGTGATTTTTTTTTGTGATAGCCCTAGATTAAGTTAATATAGTCACATCGTATTTATCATTATCAATGGATGTGTAACATGCTTAAGAGCATTGAGCTATTCTCTAAAAAGCATCCTGTACTCGTATAGTCGGATATATTATGAAGAGAATATGATAACGAGATATCTGTGTAGGAAGGATGATGCATAATGAACCAGTTTCAGTTTCAAGCGGTCTTACATTGTTTTATATCTAGTGGGTGTAAAGATAGGTATCGTATAGACATTAGTATTTTTACCGACTACCTTCGAAAAAAGGCTGTCAATTCTATTCGTAGGTATTTGATTGTAGTTTTGTAAATGTATGTTAGTGAGTTTATCCATTAATATCTCTAACTACTATATTTAATATTGATAAGCTTACACTTGTATTAGGTATGTTTAGGTTTATTTGTTTATTTGGTTAGGTATGTTTCAATTTAGGGAGTAATGAAAGTTTCATTAAAATCTATTCAGTAGTTTTTTTTACATTAAATAGGCTTACGTTTAACAATAGCCTTGCCTAGAAGAAACCTATTTACTCTAGATCTGAAGACCCCTGGGTTATAATTTTGAGAAATGAATATTTGAGCATTCTAGGAGTGAACATGTACGGACACTAAAAGAAGGCAAAGATAGGATAGGCAGGCGACACGTGGGTTAAATTTTTCAAATTGCTACTTATATATCCTGGGTAGAAATAATCATAGTCTGAAATTATACCACCAATTAATCTAAAACAAACCCCACAGCGACACTACAGACCAATGTGGTTAGTCATCAACCGTTACTAACACACCTAACCACATACAATTTTAATTGGATTGAAATTGAATGTGGTAAGTGTGTCAGTTATTCACCTATGAGTACGTATTAAAATAAATTAAATCTGTCACACCAGGTATTTATAATTTTTAAGCTTTTATATGGTTATGCAACAGTTGTAATATGTAAATTAGGGAGCTTTTGTCATAGAACTTGAACATCTAAGCTTATACGATAAATTTATTATAAAACTTCTTAACTAGTTTGCTAGCGTTAAGACTTTAAATCAAATTTAAGTTACTCTATTTTAATCACTATCTCACTGTAATAAAGTTTAAAACGGTTTGAAACAGTTTAATCTCTTACAGTGTCTTGATGCTCCACACGTTAAGCCGATGTCTAACGATACAATTTTACGCTTCGCATAGCGCGATACGATGAAGTAACGTATTTTGGGAACATTCGTATACAGAGCTCCTGATAACCTGAAAATGATGACTGATACCTGATAATGATCACTAGTTTCTAAAAGATGCTTAACAGCAGAATTTCAAGTTGGTTTGATTTCATAAAATTTTGAATTGAAGAAAAATATGTTGCATAAAAATTGAGTTAGGTCGTGAAGATATTAAGAATTATTGAAATAAACACATTTAAATGTCTAAAGAAACCACTTTTTTAAAAGACTTTTTTAAAATCCATTAATTCGTTTGAAATATTAAATACCATACCCATAATTCTTATGCCTGCATTTACATAGAAAAAAAACTAAAACTACCACACAGACAATACTCAAAAGATGTTTGCAGAACATTAAAATTCGAATACCACATTTTCGCAGCTAAATCTGCAGAGCTTAAGCGGCTATTTTTACGTTAAGTACCAACATTTAACCAAAGCATTTATGACGTAATTGTCTAACACTGACAAAGAAACGTTAGGTTTCCGAGGACAAAGCTTATTTACTCAAGCGTAAGAGCAATTTTCTTCCTAGTTAAACGATGCAAAGGAAATATCCAGTTACAGGCGTGTTTAAGGTAGAAGATTAAAAGAAAGGTGCGTTTGACACATGTAAAAATGTATACATATTTGTAATGTTACAGATTTATGTAACATACCATTACATTAATGAGTAAATGTATTTGTATTTTTTTTCACCTTTACTGACGTACGGATTATCGTTTTGTATAGCGATAGTTAAAAATCCTAATGAAATATATGCCACACATTCCCTTCGCAACACTGTAACTAGAATTTTCACCAAAAACAATGGCAAGAATTGACTACGTTCTATTGTTTGTTTTAATTTTGTAACCTTTATTTTATAAAAGTTATTCTCATTCAATATAATCAACAGTGATGACTGAAAGCTTAAAACGACTGTGAAAACATCTGTTATACCTTAACGACTACCAGTTTTAATCTACATTTTGACCTATCATCTAAGCCACTTACGAAAATAAATAGACAACATTGGCATATCAATATATATACTAAATAAAGTTTATGTACATATGTCATACATTTTCAATCAATTCAAGCGTAATATTTACTTTAGAGCTGAGCAATTTGCCTCAGCGCTGCATCTGAGATCTGCGCTAGAAACTCAGTAAACTTTGTCATGTTCCCGACATGCCCTATATTTTGGAACTCGGTTACTCTATCAATGCATTTGGTATCTGATTTGAATATATTTAAACTTACCTATGTTACAGAGATTTATTTTATTGTTGCAACAAAAACGAAAGCAAGAGTTTGGAAGTTTTTAGGTTTAAATGCTTATTAAGTTTGAAAGTTCTAAAGACTAAAACGATTTTAATTAAATTTCGTTTATGAAAAGGCTATAAAAAAGAAAGGCTCACAAGTTATTACAAAACAAAACTCAATAAACACCACGATTAGGAATGTGTTTTATTATATATATATATATTTTACGTAATTGAGTGGTTTTACCTTTTATGGTAGCTATTTGGTCCAACACCTGAAGCAATTCAATTGCTTCTTCAGCCAACAGCATTGCCATAGTTATTAACAAATCTAACAAAGCACATATTTAAATCACTTTGTTTGTTAGCAGGCACAAAACACACAGACTAATTAAAAAACTGTTCGATCTTCAAAATTATAAATTACAAGTCACTTTTATAAAATCCGAACAACTACAACGGCATTTGGATACTTTAAAATAATGAAAACTTTCGTGAGACTATATAAAAACATATATCCTTTTTTTATAAAAACGTCCTTACATCACAGTGCCGTATCTCTGTTATCACTACAAGAACAACGTAAGTGCATAACTGTATCAGTATCGCTAAGTGGCCACTCCAGTCCACTTACCTTTAATTCACACAATTAGGAATGTTGCAGAGGCGGCGCGTGTACCGTCATAATGTGCATGTTTTATGGAAATTAGCTCTGGAGGTGTAATGTTCCTGTGTTTTGCGAATGAGGATCGAGGATGCCATTACATGTATAGAGGTATGAACGTATATAAAAACTTGTGAACTTGCAATAAGTCATTTTTTAAAAAGAAGTCTTCAAAAATAAGCTTAGTATGGGGCTACATGGCACTGTGTGATATGTCCTGAAATATTGATTTATTTAAATGAAGTTTTTGAAACCTGAAAAATAATAACCTTTTAATTGAAATAATAACGCTGAGTATCTGCTATTAAATGACATTGGTTTAGGAACACTTGCACAATAAGTCTTTAACGCATTAATCTAACTACAAAATTATCTAGTAAATTCTGACTGAAAATAGAGTTTAAGAATCGTTGAGCAAATGGCCCGTATATTCATAACATTATCTGCTTTACGGCTAAAGAAAAAATATATGAGTAAATTACTTAGGATTTCCAATCAAATTATACATCTAAAAACTCATCTCATATTATGAATAATACTCGTTTGAACTTCATCTACATATATTTTAGCTGCTGGGTGAGCACCGAAATAGCATCCCTGACCTAGACGTCAATTCATGTCTGCTAAACTAATGGCATGAACTATAATTTGTCGGTCTTCAAGTCGAGAGTAAACCGGTTTCTTCTAGGCAAGCGCGCTAGATCGTAGACTAACGTTGCTTAACATCAGGCAAGTTGTAGTCAAGCGTAAGCCTATTTCATGTAAAAAGGAACATGTTTCTGCCACTAATAAGAACAAAAGAAACTGTATGTTTTTCAAAATAGTATGTACTGAATTCGAAGTAAAATGTATATATAGTAGAATATGGTCTATTTTGTGAATTATAGAAATGAAGATGATTTTTGCTATATTTTTTACTCAAACACAAACAAACTAATACATGAATTTTGCTATGTGTTGTTGAAGAGTAAGGATATTATTTATTTGGCAATTAATTATGAATCTATTCCTGTGATGATGCTTTACGAAAATAATTTGTTTAATATTTATTATGTATTTTTCATAGCAGCCTCTTTTAAAACAAGAATATTACATTTCATTTTCCCATTTAAACTTGAGGTTTCAATCTACAGTCAAGAGCCTTCATGGTTTTAATTTTAACCATCTATGGGTGATCTTTGCAACTACATCTCCGTATGATACAGCCTTACAATAAAACCTAATAACTTTGTCAAAACTTCACTTAGTGCTAGTACAGGTACACAGATGGCGCTGTTCAGCACTGTAGATTCCAAACCACACAGAACCACCCCTTCAAACTTTTCAACTCACTCACCCCTTCAATAGATGGCGCTACTAGCAGTAGTTTGAAAACCAGCTCATAGATGTCGCTTTTAACCATTTCACTAAAACGCTTCAATGAAGTTCGAACAAAGTTGATTAAAATGCGGCAAAAATCATGGTGAAACGTAATTTTTTGTCACGCAAAGTGTGTATTATGGAGATATTATATATGTAAATGTGTTCGTGTTTAGTCTAGTTGACTAGTTGGGGCGTGAATGCGGTTTTTTTTATCGGCAGGTCATCGCACTAAAGGAGCATGCTAGTTTACACGATATTTACTTTGTTAGCATTGTTGTTATACTATCGTAGGTAGTTTGTGTGTATGTATATCTAGGACATTGTTACATAATTGTTATTTTTTATGACACAAACGTCAATTAAAGTTTATATAGGTATTTAAAGCATGTTTGTAGAAAGGATTAAAAAAGCATAATAATACACACAAAATATACTCAGATGCCTACAATTTTGTCGTTATTTTTTTAGACTGTTCATAATGTATTCCGTTATTCAGATCATCTGTTATCAAATTCAATAATCTTTAGCTAGCCGAATGAGAATTATATTAATTTCATATTATCACTTATTTAAAAAAAGTAAATAAAGAAACAAATACTAGAACATTTCTAAGAAAAGAAACATGCGTGAGTATATTTCGACTAATTTGTCTGTTAATTACTGAATTAATTCAGTCGTAAGCACATTACTAGCAACAATCTAACCTTCTTCAATCACATCATTTACTTCCTCAACCTGTCTTTTACAAAATTACAACTCAGCTTAAATTACTTGTACTAGAAAATTGATTTCCTCGAATTGGAATTCGGTTCATAGAAATACAAATTCACGGAATGGTATTCAGACTTTGGCACTTCGAATAATTTATACCATGGAACTGTAACTCCTTTCAAATATGGTATCTTCTTTATTGCATCTCTCTCCTACAACAATACTCACACATAAAGATAAAAACAAGCTTTAAGTGTATATTCAGTTAATTTAAGAATGCATTCTGTTTTGTGTGCCATCATAAAATAAATAAATAAATAAATAAAATAAATCAAGCTTGCTCGTGATTGGAAGCTGGAAATTTGAGATAAAGTATTGCGCGCCTACCTCTACCGCGGCAGTAGCAGTTGGCTATCTCGTGTAATTATATTTTTGGCTCAGTAACGTTTCTATAAAATAAATTATTCTTAGCTTCGGAAATACGAATCGATGCTAACTGTAGCTCGTAATTAACGAATTTCTAATGAATAGTATTTAATGTTTAATTGAAAGGTATGTTTGTATGTACGGTTGTTAGATTAGTTTGGAACTAATAAGAGAGGCCTGGTGGCAGTGTTTGTCTACTGTAATGAGATCAATTAAGGTGTTCTGAAAAGTGATTAAAAATAACTATTACTTCTTTCTCAATAAAGTTAAAGTATTTTACAATATTGGCCCCAATTGAAGTTTTGAATAGTAATTATAATAAGTATTTGAAACAAGTTGATTTGATTAATTGCTCTATTATATTTCCTGTGGTATTTGGTACCATATAGGCGCATAGTTACCTACTCTATTACAACTCTAATGGTATGTTATACATCATATATTTCTATAAAACAAGACATTTTACGAACTTCAATTTTGTATAAATATAATATTCATGTAAAACTATCCAACCACATCTTAACTGCAATCAATTTCCAAAATCAAACACTACCTTATGTAAATTTCAGCTGAGTGAACCTCCTTGTGAATTTCCTGAGGTAAGCAAACCTCTTTCAGGCCTTTACAGCGAGTTCTGAATGGAACCCAATCAGTTTCTGTTCAGGCCAGCTTCAATATTCATTAAACTACGCTGTATTGGAATAAAAATATACCTAGATATGTATAACAGTTTTGATTATAAAATGGGTTAAAATATTCTATGTTTATTTATAATCATGAACATTAATTACGAATTCACATTGAAAGACTTTTTTTGTCAATTTCGTCAGTAAAAATAACAATCTTTTTATTACATTATGTATATCGTTGGATTTCTGTGTATAAAATTGTATTAATTTAGTTATTAGATCATATTTTATAATTGTATTGCTAAACGAATAACTTCACATTTAAAATTTAACAAATAATAATATTGGTGCTGTTGTTCTGATTTCAAGTAGATAGAGATTATAACGTTGCTTAACATCAGGCAAGTTGTAGTCAAGCGCGAGCCTATCTAATGTATAAAAAAAGTAATTCAAATTCTAGACTTTAAATTTTCTTAAAGTTAAAGATCCTGACTTAAGACCTGTGCTTAGTTAAGTTCAGCGATAAAGTTATAAAATCCAATATTTTTGCACATACTACACAAGAAACATTTTACCCAAATATTGTCAGTTGGTGTTCTACAGATGCATAGCTATCTATATTGAATGCTACGTAACGAGCTACGAACTCTACGATCACGTACCACTGCTACGCCAGAAAATACCTGAGCATGAAATTCTCAAGAACCTGTCCAATATAGGACACAAAAAGGTATAAAAACTTTAGGAGCTCGTCGTTTGTGTCGGACGTTTTATTATGTCTGGGTGAAACTTGTGCATGCAATGTTTACTAAACTTGGAATGCAGCTACTTGTTAGTATTTTGAACATTTAATAGATAAATTTAAATAGCAATGTTGGTTAGGATTAAATTTTATTATAGACAATAATTGGTAACAAAAAAATTAATTATTGCGCTTGCTTTAAGTTTGGTGGTGAGGTGTTTTTGTCCCTTGTCCTGCATAAGTTATTTCGTTGCCTATGAGTCAATCATTATTGACTTACATTTTTAATATTTTGGCATCATCTCTTCAGCTCAATAACGGCCACAGTTGGGCATAATACTAAACCTGCTTCCTTTAACGCAAGTAATCCCTGTCTTACGCTGTTCCTGTCTAGATGTTTTCTGGCTGGACAATATTACAAAAATGAATTTTCTTTTATTATTATCCAGCTCCCCTCTGTGAGTCATATTTCCTCATGAATGAGGGTCGTGACTCCCCCGCAGAATTAATTCGTTACGGGATTTCTCTTGGGCAGATACATCGTGGTGGGCGCCCAGGTCCTTCCACGGAAGACACATGTCTTCGGATATTGTGGTTCCACCATTAAGCGAGTGCAAATGCACATTAACTTGAAAATACAAGTCTTTGGTGAAGGTCCAGATTCGAACCAGGTTCCGTCTGGTTGAAAAGCAGACACTGGAACCGCTGAGCCAAACTCGCTTATTATCCAGCTAGGCCAGCTTATTTTAGTATATAAATTATATGGTAATAGGAATTATACAGGTACTAGGGGTACATACTGGTGAGGCGGTGTCGCGGCGAGTTGGCCGGCGTGCTCTGCTCCGAGCTCTGGTCGGCGCCGTACTCCGTGCCGCTGCTGTCGGCGGGCGCCAGGGAGAACGTGGCGTGGTGGCAGCGCTCGCGGCTGCGGCTGCGCTGCCAGCGACTCTGGAATACAATACCAACCATATTGGACAGGACAAATGTTTTTGAGGAGGAGTGAGTGACATATAAGCTAAATTGTTCGTGTATGCAATAATCACACTCGGTGTGACCGCCCGCGCCAATTCGCTCTGCACGACTGCTCCACATAGACTTCGACAGCCTCTTGCAGCCATACATAATCATTTAGAACGATTATTGAGTCAGCAGTCAGCTTAAAGTCGGTAAATAGTAAGTGATTTGTATGTAACATGTATTGACCTTAAGGTTTGACCTATGTACTGTATACGTAACTAGTAAGTGAATTGTGTGAATTGCCCGATGGTGGGATGCCTTTCTAAGCAAATAGGTAGGAGATGGATCAGACAGGCTGGAGGCCGTACTATTTTATTTTTATTTTATTTATGTGGCACGTTGAAGAGGAGGCCTATACTCAGCAGTGAGTGAACACGGGCTGACATGATGATGTTAATGATGAAATGAATTGTATGTAGTTTTTATGAACTATTAAGTGATCAATATGTCTCATGTGTTGACCTTGAGGTTTTGACCTACGTACCTTGAGGTTAGTAAAGAAGTGCTGCGTGCGGTGCACGACGGAGAGCGGCGCATGGTGGTGGGCGGAGCGCGCGCGGGGCGGGGGGGAGGTGGGGGCCGAGCAAGACAGCTCTGACGCAGATTTGGACAGGCGCCCCGACAGCGCCTCCGAGCGCTCTGCAACACAAACAAAAACATTTTAGTACAAGTACCAAGGAAAAGCAAGGAGCACCTATCTCTTTGGACCTCCAAGATACACATTTTTGGCTAGTTTGGGGTCCATTGAAAATTTGTATTATCCAAATTTCTATATTCGATTCTAAATGAACACATCTTAATGTTTTTTTAAAGGTTATTTGTGAAATAGATTGCAAATTTATATGTCTGCAATACAATAATCACCACCTTTAGCTTGTTGCCGTCCACTGCTGAATAAAGGCTTCTTTTCAAGTACGCCACTTGTCCTGGTCATACGCAAATCTAATATAAGTGATTTTAAATTATATATATACATACATTCGTTAAGAGAGATAGGTTTTTGTATGTAACAAGTGATTTTACGTCGTAAATACCAGTGCGTTGGTTTGGTATCACGTCAACAACCACATAGCAACGAGATTTCCATACAATCTCTCTTGAGTCGTATTCCTCGTGACTGAGGGTCGTGACTCCTCCACAATTCAATTCGTTATTCACCGCTAAGCGAGTGCAAATCCATACATACATAACTGGAAAATAAAAGTCATTGGTATAGAGCCGGATTCGAACCAGGGTGCCTCTGGATGAAAAGCAGACACTAGAACCGCTGAGTCATACTTGCTTGTATATAATATCCGCATCTAAAAGGTAATTAGTTAACAATAAACTTTTATATAATAGAATTAGATTATTTCGTAGTTTTGGTAATCGCTTACGAAGTTACTCAACCAAACTGTGCTAGAATAATAGAATTCATTCAATTTCCTTTAAAACCACAAATAAAACAAACAAAGAAAAACAATATAAATAAATAAATATTCTGGGACATTGCCCACAGCGCCATCTAGCCCCACACTAAGCAAACGCCTTTGTCGTGGGTACTAGATAACGGATATAATACTTATATACTTTTCTTTTGTAAATACATACTTATTATATAGGTACATACAAACGACCAGACTCAACACAAGTAATTATAATATTTTAAAGTACATAATTACTTGTGTCATGCGGGAATCGAACCCGCGACCTCTAGATTAGAAGGCAGAGCCACTACCAACTAAGCTAACAGGCCAGTCAACAATAAGTTTCCCATTTATATATTTATAGGTCCATTTACTTTCATGTCGTCAACCAATAACGGTGTCCTTTGAAAGCCCTCCAGTGAATTGATTCCATCGACATTATACACAATAGACAACTTATAATGGAGAAACAATTCCGATACAGATGTGATATATCTTTATTTGTTATGTTCTACCTTGCACCACAATGTTTGGATATCGCTACAGTATACATACATACCTACATAGGTACATATATGGTGATCAAATGCCGACTGTACAATATAGTTATAATACCATACTTATGCGTTAATCCAACATTTAATCTTAATAACAAGTTTCTTCGCAATTTAATATTTTTTGTCCTACTAACAAACTGCCACACATTTTGCTATGATATTTTAGTCCGATAGGTCTTAGTATTTTTTTATATGCAAGTACTTTAATATTGAAATAAAAAAAGAAAGATTATCTAAGATATATATATATGACGGCGCAGCCGTGTTGAGGAAAATAGTAAACGAACCTTAATACGAAGAATAACCTCTATGGTTGTTCTGGCGGAGCGTCGTATCGATGACAGCGGGGCACCGATCTTTAAAAAGGAACTTCTTTTCAAGAGAGCGGTGTCAGCGCACCACGGCCACGACGAATCGCTTTATATTTGGCTAGAGTTACTTAAATTGTAAAATAAGGCCCAATCAGATTATAGTAACGATTATGTACCAGTATACAAGACGAGTTTTAATACTACCGGCCCTCCTGTCCCGAAATATATATTATATATTGAAATGCATTTAGAACAAAATAAATAGATAAACCGCTAAATGCATATACATAATTTAAACCTTTTATAATTAGATGTATCTACGTTGTATTGTCTCAGAATCGATCTGTCGACAGATTGGTTATTAAATATTGAAATGGTATTGACATTCACCACGAATAGACTTGACGGAATATAGACATTACCTTCTTATGATAAGGGTTTGGAAGATATTGACAAGAGTAATAACGTAAGATTCTGTATTCATGAAGAGATACTGCAGATTAAGAATGATAGAGATTCTTTTATTTATTTAATAGATTCACATTTCATCGATACAATCGTCTTACTAAATTTACAATAAAACTCCAAAGAAAGTGAGTATGAGTATCCATGATAATCATAGGACTAAATTACCAGAATGCTTCTGCAGAATGCAACAACTTATTATGAAAAGCACATCTGCAATGTTGTGATTGTAGATAACATTTTTAATAACTGCTGCAAAACAATTAATAGGTATATGTAAATAAGAACATAAATGTATTGATACCAAATAGTTGTAAGTATATATGTCGTAGGATAATTCGATACTTCGAATCTTCGCGGAAATCCTAGGGGTTTTGCGAAACCGCGGATAATTAGACATAGGCGAAAAATTACCTGTCCTGTTGTAGTGCTAGTGTTGGACTCGAAGTCACTTGTCTGTGACAGAAGGTAGATTAGGTTCGTTAGGTTGCTTTCTACCACGCACATGCGACGACGAGCGAAGCGAGGAGGAGCCAAGTCCTGTTGTAGTGCAAGTGGTGGGGCAAAAATCCTGACTTTGTCCAGTAAGATTTGATAATTTTTCGCCTATGTCTAATTATCCGCGTTTTCGCAAAACCCCTAGGATTTCCGCGAAGATTCGAAGTATCGAATTATCCTACGACATATATACCAAAATAACCTAGCTCCGCGTTGTATACATTTGATAATTTGCTTCTAAAAATAGAAATAAACTTATTTTAACCATAAGCATCCACTAGTAACTAGTACTAGTGTGTAACTAGTTGACTACCTGTAGCTACAACATATTAACTTTCATTCAATAGTCTTGGATGTAATGTACCTAATCAGATCTAATATTATCAATAACAAATCATGTGTACCTACTTATATAGAAGAATAATTAATGTTTTCAAAATATGTCTAGTGTGTAATGTTAAACAATGTACAGATACAATATATAAATAATAATTAAAACTAACCAAAAACTTGAAAAAATATATTATTTACAAATAGGTTTAATTTATTTATTGAAAAAAAAACTTACAAAACAAATTTTACTAATTAAAAATAAAAACTTAACTAACTTATAAACTAAAACTTACAATAAACTTAAAACACCTACAAAAAAAGTATATCTGTAGGCAACGTTCCCAGCATGCTGGCGGCATTGCCACGTTGGATGGCAATGCTTATCCTTTGCGCCAAGAATGCGCCAGCACGCTGGTCACGGGTTGCCTGAACTATTTTGTTCTACTAAAAATTTATAAATTTTATGGGCTCCTGGTCCCCACGGCCCCAATGTTTCCAAATTTTTAAATTATATTGTAAATCTGAGAAAGTTGTAAACATGAGAAGAAAAATGTTAACTTGCTAAGACACTTTTCTACTCCAGAGCATTGTAAATAGCAGTTATATAGATTTAAATCAATATATAAGACTTAGTAATGTCCCTTGCCTAGGCTGGGGAAGTTTTGTGTGGAATATAAATAAAAAAAAGAGTATGAGTATCCAACGCTAGAACTGTAGCTCAGAACGAATTCACCTGTGCAAGTGTGCCTTCTGGAGGTTGTATGCGCACGCGCCGCTGACCACGCGCCGCTCACTGCGCGCTGCGCCGGCGCCGCGCCGTAGCCCGGACCGCCGCCTCTCGTACATGACAGCGGTGTGGCTCGGCCCGCCGCGCCGTCTCACGTACACCGGACAACAAAGACCCGGGCGCTGCCACCACTCGTAAGCGGACAGCGATTTGACCAGGCTCGCCGTAATCGAAGCACACAGTTTTGCAAAATTGTCAGGAAATGTAATCACTCTTTGCAGGCGCGATGTCCTATCCCACTTCTGATGTCGGAGCGACCATCATCGGAGAGTCGCTCAATGACGACATCAGAATTAGGGCCTACTCTAGCTTAAGCATATTCTGGGTAAAATACTAGTTTAAAACACTGATAAGAAGTATTCACAAACGTTTATTACACTTTTAACAAACTTGACTTAATACCAACTATGGTTTACTGGCTTTAAATTTTAAAATGAGCAGTGGGTTCGAGGCATCGACCTCGACCCAGCACCATAAAACCCCTGTTTTTATTCAACTCGACCATATCACATGAAATTATCAACTCCAAAGATCAACTTAAAAATGAGTACTATTCATTAAAGGTATACATTTTTATTTTCATGAACAATTCGAAATTCGAATTCAATAAACTTTTTTGTGGCCAGCATTCTAAAAAAAAGTTTTTACTGTGTGACAATACTTATGACCTGACTAGGTATATACCTATATGTCGGAGCAAGGAAGCTGTTGTATTGATTGCTGCTTATAAATTAGTAACAATGTCTAAAATGAGATCTTACTACCTAGATAGCTATTATAAATCAGTTAGCGAATTTACAAAACTATTTTTACATGATTGTAATGATAATGATAACATTGTATCATAGCACATAATGGCACGGAAATGTCAGAGGAAGTTGTTGAGTTGACTGTCGCTTGGTCATAGTTTATTACTAATTCTTAACGTTGTCGTTTATAGTCCAATTTGATTCGTAAATTCATAAAGGGATTAGAATAGGATTTACTTGATTTGTCCTAATTGTTTTTACAAGTTGATACAAGTTTATTGAAGTTGCTAATGTAAAAAGTCACTCATATTATTTGTAACAACCAATTGGAGCAGAGCAAAGTGTCGAGTGGGGTCGACTGTCGAGGCGCCATCTTGATGTAAAGCCAATATAATCGATGTGGACGGTGGCTCCGAGAATTAGTCTTAAATATGGAGTGGACGCTTAAAGAAGACCGTGTTGCAGTTATTGCATTGCATCGTTGCGGTTACGCGCCAATTCAAATTTTTGACATACTGAAAAATTTGAATATAACCAAAAGATTCGTTTATCGTACCATCAAACGATACAATGAAGACTCAAGTGTAGTGTGTGTCAAGAAGTGGTCGCCCTCGTTCTGTTAGGACTCCAGCAGTGATAAAAGCTGTGAAGGCGCGAATTTAAAGAAATCCCAAACGTAAGCAGAAACTGTTGGCCCTTCAGATGGGGTTAAGCAGAACCACGGTGAAAAGGGTGTTAAATGAAGACTTAGGGCTTCGGGCATATCGAGAAAAACAGGACATCGTTTGAATGCTCGTCTAATGTACCTGAGACTGAAGAGATGCCGCGCTTTGTTGAAGCGGTACGCGGGAAAAAAATATCGGGAAATTCTTTTTTCGGATGAAAATAATTTTACCGTAGAAGAGAGCTACAACAAACAAAATGATAAGGTGTACGCACACAGTAGTGAAGAAGCGAGCAAACGTATTCCGCGTGTCCAACGAGGTCATTTTCCATCCTCGCTCATGGTATGGTTGGGAGTTTTTTATGGCTTAACAGAGGTACATATTTTTGAGAAAGGTGTAAAAACTAATGCAGTTGTGTATCAAAATACAGTCCTGACGAACCTTGTGGAACCTGTTTCTCATATCATGTTCAATAACAAGCACTGGGTATTCCAACAAGATTCGGCGCCAGCTCATAGAGCGAAGAGCACACAAGACTGGCTGGCGGCGCGTGAAGGCGTGCTCAAAGCCTCATCCCAATTTGGAGTCACTCAAGACATCCTTGATTAAGGCAGCAGCCGATATTGACATGGACCTCGTTCGTGCAGCGATAGACGACTGGCCGCGCAGATTGAAGGCCTGTATTTAAAATCACGGAGGTCATTTTGAATAAACTTTATTGTCATAAGAATCTATGTTTTGTTAAGTTCATTTTGGTATATAAATGGTTACATAAAGAATAAAGTTGTTTCAATTAAGTATTTTATATTAAACATGTGACAGAATTTATGACCTGACTAGGTATATATATATATAGAAAATTGAATGCGGTAGAAAGTTGGCTGAGAATGGTGATGATTTTGTGAGATCCGATACATACCAAAATGCGAAACTTTGCATTAGCATAACTTCGGAACTATTCGATCTACCAACTTGAAATTCTGGATTTCAAGTGTGTCATTACGAATTTCTAGATGACGAAAATTTTAGCGTTTTAATCCTAACCAGAGGCTCTCAAATAAGGGGCTGAAAATGCAGCGAAACGGTTCGAGAAAAGGATGGTATGGCAGTTCGCGCTCGACTTGGCGGGAGCACTGCCGTGCCCCCAGATATTGAACGCCAAAAGAGTTCAGTATAAAAGTATATTTGTTCTGTGATTGTCTAAAGTAGTGAAGCTATTTAATGTTTGACCAAATTTTACTCATTAATTTGTGTATATGATTTAATATTGAAAACTTAACCTACATATTACAATATTCATATTTTAGTTGATTTACAATACAATAATAGTATTAACAGTAGACCCCAAACTAGACGTTAGCCTGTATCTTGGTTAATTAGCAATATTATATTCTTTCATAAAAGTTACCACAGCCTTGACGTTACAAAATTTATATCAAATTATGCGATATCTGTAACAGATTAATCTACTAAAAAACAACATTTTTTTCAATACCATACGTACAATCTTGATAATATCTTTTTCTGAAATAGGTTGGTCAATCGGGAAAACTTATAAACACGAGCGCTTTGAGATTCCTTAGCAAACGTCCAAACCACTGGCCGTTTGACCCGATCAAATATCACAAGACGTCTTATAATGGTTAAGTTAAGTAGTTTCTAAGTTCAGTAAGGTTGAATAGAAGAGATCTTTTAAGTACAGAGTTGGCCAATCTTATACGAACTTACATTCTTAGTAATAAATGTGATTGAAGTAGTTTTTTAAACACGGAAGAGGCCATTGTTTGACTACAGCCTGCCTGATGGTAAGCACCACTATAGTCTAAGATGTTGCACGTTTGCCTAGGAGAAACTTATTTAATCTGGATTTGAAGACCCCTGAGATTGCAAACCCTGAGGTAGTTATTTCATGTCTTCTTTAGTGAATAAAGTGGGTACAATAATTAGTATTTATCTGAACTAACTCAAGAATTAGACATATATTACGAGCAAACCTGCAAAAAGGTACTAGTAAAGCAAGAATAATATACATTCTAAGTTAACAGTACATAAATAATGTAAAGGTAACGATATCATTCCATCCCACGTTCCTCCTTATCTCAGTTTATTTTAGGCTTGAAATAATATTCAAATGATTAATAGTTCAGAAGCTGAAGTACAACTCTGTATTCTTTTAATGTCCACTTTATAAAGAGCGACAAACTTTGTTGTTTCCAGTTAAGGATGAAACTATCAAATTGATATTTAACTCTCAATTAAACTCTTGTTACATAACAATAATTTAAGGGTCAAATTGAGCATGAGAACAATTTCTATTGTAAATAGTTTTCAAGACAATTCAAGCATATGGAAGTAGTATACATACATACGAGTATAAGATCCTGTTAGTATCAAAAGTTAATTCTAATCCAGATATATCGAAAAGTAATAATCTTGTACAGTGGCTTCTAAACTACAAGGGTAGGTAATTCGGGTACAGAATTGAATAACAAATTACCGTCCTCGTAATTCAGCTTTGTAAATCTATGGAGCGTAAGTTATTTTGATTTCATTTACACCTTAACGAAGCTTATTTGCCTGTGAAACCTGCTTTGATGTGATATTTTTGAGTGGAGGTTTATTTTGGATGCGTAGGGATTCTTTTATAACAACTTATTTCCTAAAAGGAAATGAGTAGTTTCTTAAATTAATTTCAAGTTTTGATATTATTGTTACTTTCTACAAATACATGTACGGAATTGTCTTCTTTTATTTGTTTGTTTTTTAATTTACAAATAGCTTATATATTTTTTAAAAACAAAAGCCTTTAATAGTTTAAATAGCAACTCCATAAAACATACATAAATAGTACGTAATGTTTGTCTTTACATGTTTCTTGGAAAAAATATGTTCAAAATATGTATTGTGTAATGTAAAAACCCAGTAATTAATATCTAATTATATTTACACGGTCTATATGCTACTGAAAACACGCGAAAAATTATAAAAGTCACCATTTTGTGACACGCAACATAGCGTGTAGCCTGAAAACCTGAAAAGTCCTGTAAAGTAGCGTACTTAGAAATTGCTATAAAAACTAGAATGATTTAGGTACAAACAAACTACAAAAGTAGTTATATATGTATGTATATGTATGAATTTTTTATAAAGTTTAAACCGCTCTTGGTGCCTCTGACATGGCTTTACGACTGATTTATTTAGACATACAGCCCAAATTTTGGATTACATACAAAGTCCCTTGGTCATTATTGGATAACATTTTGGCTTAGAAGGTTGTATGTTGTCCTAAATCTACATGTAAATTAGGAAGATAGTTTGACTTAGTTGAGTTGAATTACGGACAAATTAAACCCTTTGGTAAAGTAAGTAGAGTAATGTTATATTAAAAGTATTTTATTTCTTTTATTTTATTTAAAATCTCTTAAAAAAAAACTCGGCCTAAATCTCGAAAACAAAGTTTATGTTTCTCTTGCAAAGAATAAAAAACCGGCCAAGTGCGAGTCGGACTCGCGCACCGAGGGTTCCGTACAAACCTGCAAGGTTAAATATTTTGTGATGTAACTAAAAATTTATGGTTTTCGTAATTTTTCCTTTATCTATGCTATAAGACGTTGCTTCGTACCAAATTTCAAGATTCTGAGTTCACGGGAAGCACCCTGTAGGTTTAGATTCCCTTGCAAGTGTCGAAAATTTGCGGCATAAATGGCTGTATCTTTTGATTGCGTTGGCTTAGAAGTTTGATTTTTTCACAGCTTCAAGGGACAGTAGACCTGAGTAATTGATATAAATTTCAGCTTCATACCTCTACGCGTTCCTGAGAAAAAGGGTCTTGACAGACGGACGGACGGACGGACAGACGGACAACAAAGTGATCCTATAAGGGTTCCGTTTTTTCCTTTTGAGGTACGGAACCCTAAAAAGAATAACTACCATTAAATTATGTACTAACTTAGGTATAAATTGTCTGTTTGTTAACTTTGTCAAATAAAATTGCAATACAATTATTTTATTCTCGCACTTATGGGTAGATGATCACAGCGAGAAATGCTTATAAAAATATCCACAATTTTATATATCGGTTTACAAATAAACAGCAGAATAAGCAATGTTCTATTTACTGCTAATCATCATCATCATCCATAGCCCTTGGGATCCCACTGCTGGGTATAGGCCTCCCTTTTTATGTGCCATCTTCGTCAATCTTGTGCAGACCTCATCCAGGTTGGACCCTCGTCTTTGACGATGTCGACTACTACTAATACCTATATAATATGTATATACAAAGCTATCATAGAAGACACAGGTTCTATGAGCCAGAAGCAAGGCAATGAGGCTTCTATCTGTCCTGACATTTGCCCAAATCCAGAATGATGTGATATCATTTGTAAAGTGGCTGGGGCTGTAACACTACGTAGTAGAAATGAACTATTTATAGTAAGTAAAAAAATTATTATAGAAAGATAGATAGTTAATTATTTTTATTATATTACATGGATAAGAAATAATGCTAAAATACATAAAAATAATATACATTTTCATTTAAATTTAATATTAAATTCTTTATTCTAGCTATATTATAAACATATATCATTTGTTTTAAACAAAGGAAAAGCACTTTGTTTAAACATTTCCTTTTGCTCTTTTTCTTAAAAAAAGTAATAATTTGAATGATACATTACTAGAGCACAAAAAATTGCAATTTCTTGGCAATTGTGAAGCAGTACTTTATAAGAATGACAAAATATCTATCACTTATACGTTGTTTGGAAGTTTCGATGTGTCACTGAAACGCTGCGGTCAAACTTCAAGTCTTTTATGGAAGGCCATGGTACAGCCTTTCTACGCGTCACATGAATAATACATCCAGTTTGTTTCCCATCCTTCCCTCCCTTGGGATTGCGCTGGCATGGCGCCGGGATATCGGTAATACCAGGTTTGGATATATAGAACAGCCCGAGGAATGGGCAGTTTGAATAAATATGCAATGTAGCGGCACTTATATTATCATTTATTTACCTTTGATTTGTGTTTTGTTTCTTCTATTTTGGCGGAGCCCAGTAGTTGACCTTTGATATTTTGATTTCGAAAGCTGATGGAAAATTCAAATGTTGCGTTTTTGGTAATTAATATAAATACACAAATTTAACCTTTCAAGCTTTGGAACACTTTACCAGAAGCTGTGTTTCCTGCGAACTACAATCCAGGGGTTTTCAAATCTAGAGTTAATAGGTATCTTCTAGGTAAACGTGTTACACCCTAGCCTGCAGCAATGCTTAACATCAGGCAGGCTGTAGTCAAACGTAAACCCGTAACACACGTAAAAAAATACCTTAAATCGATAACATTTCAACATTGTCTATACACGTAGGTAAACTAATTCAAAGATTTCGTCAACAATATGTACTGTATCCCATGTTTTTATTAACAACAACTTTGCCTCAAAAACCTAATACACCTTCAACATGCCAAACAGCGAGGATTTTCATTTTAACATATTATTAGACCCACATGAGATTAAAACTGGACTTATAATCTCAATTAAAGGACATAGGCCTACTATGTCAATTCTACCTATCAAATATCCTGTTTACAGTCGAACAAGGCTTTCCTCTTTATGACAGGGCAGTGTTATACGCGTAGGTACATGTAATATATTACATTAACAACATCGAAGCAACCACCACCCGCGGGACTTACACGCTTATGCACCACAAGAGAACATTGAAAAGAAACATAAAATACAACATACCGATGAATTGAAATTTCCTTTTATTGAGGACGGTATTTTTTTTTATATATCGTTCATCCACGAAAAAGGGACAATTGCTTAAAAAAGGGAACCGTATGATAAAACTCACATTACATCACATAGTCAGACTAATGTTATAAAGGCCCCCGCGCCCGTGTCCCGGCGGGCCGCTCACTGGGACCGCGGCAGAACGCAGATTGCGCGCCGCCGCGGTCCCAGAACGCACGTTCTGAAGATGGATGTCATTACATCCGAAACACGTAAACAACATACGTGAATTACACGTGAGTGAAAACCGATTAGTTAACATATTAATGTTATAAAGACGAATGTTTGTTAGTGTGTATGTTATTTTCATCTACTCGCTGAAACGACCAGACCAATTTAAATGCCATTTAGAGATCATACACATGGCGCATGGCGGGGCATTACTAATATTGGAATATAACTGTCCGTTTTGGTTATTAACATGGTTATTTTCTTTTATTTTATGTGCAATGTCCCGGAATATTTATTTATTTATTTATTTATTTTAACTCTATTATTGGTATCGCCAGATTAAAGTTAAACACAAACTATGTTAACTATGAATAGAGCGCAGGCATTTCAAATGAAAAGCATCTAGCTTTCTTACATTGGCTTTATACAGACACCAGGTTTCCGAGGCATATAAAAGTATGGGCAAAATCAAGGCGTGATATACTGCAAGCTTGGTCTTTAGGGTGATGTCGTGGGACTTCCAAACACGCTGATTTTACTTCCTGAAACTCGCTGTAGCAGAAGCAATACGTGCAGGGATTTCAGATGCTAGTCGATTGTCACTCCTTATTTGGCAACCCAGGTACCGAAAACTAGTTACTTCTTCCAAGGTAGTATTTTCGATTTTCAGTGTATCATCATTAGACGGGCAGCCTCTTGGCGGCTGTTTAAGCAACTGGGGGTTGGTAACACTAATCACTAGTCCAAACTTGCAACACGACTCTTGTAGAGCATCTACATAGCTCTGCAAAGCTTCAAGCTGTCTGCCATGAGACAAACATCATCAGCCACTTGAGAGCACACGCCAGAAAGACAAAGCCAGGGTCGCATCATCAAGCTATGAATATTCATAGCACAATCTTATAACAGATTTTGCGTAAGGTCTCAATAGTTCCAGGTCAAATAAGAGAAAGTACACGTTTAATGGAGAAAATCCACTTGTATAGTCATTATCTTTGGATGGAAGAGATAAAAAGTAAGGAACTGGAGAAAACCCAGGAAAGGAAAAACCGAAGTTTTTGTGCTTTCATTATACAGAGTAATATATTTGTTGATAGCTCAAGGCTGTACATGAATGTTTGTTGACTATTTAAAACTGTCAGCTAACTGTTTTATCTATTGTATGTTTATAGAAATACTTTTATAAACAAATGTCAAACAAAAATAATTTTATATAAGTTATATTTTATATTTGTATATATGTCTATATCATTATGCTAATTAATGACCGTTTTTAATAAGTATCTTTTACTGAAATAAAATTAAATTGAAGGATAAGGTTTAGTATCCAAATATAAAATGTATTGTTTTTTATTATAAAATTGACGTTAAATTTATTTGACAATATTAAGATAAGATAAGATTTATGTCTTTAATGCACACCAATGAAATTACATAATAGAAAGAAATTTAAAAACTAATTAAATGCACATTGGGCGGCCTTATCGCCTTAGGCATATTACAGTCTGTACAGAGTTCGAAAACAGTATTATTCTATGTAATATATGGTTCACTATGATAATATCTTGCGGTATGGGTAATGTTTGTCGGAAGGAAAGTTATTAGATGTGAGGGGATGTAAGCCAGAAGTTCCTTCTAAACGCTTTTAGGTCATTAGTATATAAACTATATAGACGAGTATATAGACACTGAGCTATTAAAGGCATAACATTTTAAAAGACAATTACGTTTCTGACGAGATTAAGTAAATTGTTTCGATAAAGCCAATAGCATGATCGTTTGTATTATATTGTGATTTAATCATTTCAGTGACATAATTTAAACGCAAACTAGTGTTAACATTGTTTTCAGACAAGCTTCTCTTAAGTAAAGAGTAATGAATGTTATAAAAAGTAATAATTTAATCTGATTTTCTTACAATAGTTTCAAATTACACTCCACCTGATAAATATATACATCAATAAATCAAACAGTTGTCTTATAGTCAAGAAGCCGGAAATAAGTCCCAAACCTCCTTTGTTGATCATAGATTATAAAAATGGCGCTGGCCTCAGTAATAAATGGTTCGCACGTGACAAAAGGTTTCAACAAACTAGCTCGGTTTTGGTGATAAATAAAAGTTGGCTGGCCTTAGGGACTAAAGTGAAAACTTCTTTTAGGAGTCACGGTAGATCTACTATGTTTACCAAAGAGTATGTTTTTAGATAGGTATGTACATATCTAGTAATCTATCTAATGCCATCGAACGAACTCTGTTACTTATTGTTGTAGTGTACAACAGCTTGATAAGTCTTATCGTAAATCAACACTTAAACACTATTTCAAGGTTAATCAATAATTCATCTCAACTTGTCAAAACTTTTTCCCAAATAATAATTCACGACACAATTATCTCACAAAGAAAAAAAGGCTCAAAAACCTCCACAAAGTAACCAAAGACATTGAGAAATATTTATCCCTTCCTGGGCATAATAAAGAAGCGATAAAACTGCCATTTCGCAGCTTCGGGCTAATTACGCTTTAGGGAAGGTTTCGTAATTAATTCCTACATCTTATCGTACATAAAAGAAGAGGTAAAATAAGACCGAACAAGATTTTTTGACTAATATACTATTTTTTGTGCAATAGCTACATAAAAGTTATATAGTAATATTCGTTTTACATAGTTATATAAGTACATATGATATAAGCAACCCGCGAAACTTCGGCATAAGTAGGTTTGACTAGAGACTAGAGGAACCTGATAAATTCTTCCTCAAATCGGAATGGTGTATTGGTGCCCAATTAATGTATCAGACGGATTAATGGTGTACCTATTGGTAAGTCGGAACATCTTAACTTTATTGGCTAGTTATAGG
The DNA here is from genome assembly GCA_927399415.1 of Macaria notata. Taxonomy (NCBI): domain Eukaryota; kingdom Metazoa; phylum Arthropoda; class Insecta; order Lepidoptera; family Geometridae; genus Macaria; species Macaria notata. The sequence goes on from OV656742.1 coordinate 2,549,208, forward strand.
TTGCCAACTTTGGCTGCCAAGTTCAACACAGTTAACAATTTACGAGTAAATGTAATGCGTTTGAATAAAATTAATAAATAACCCGTTCTTTTCGTAATCCAGTCGCTGTCACTAGGAATTGAAAGTATCTAATCGTAAATTGACGTTCACATAATTTCTGGGCTGTTTATTATATATGTTAATGCATATACATACATACAACATTTTGATACATTATTTTCCTAGTTCTACACCATGACATTACTAAATTTAGAGTCCTGGCCAAATATACCAAACAATCAGTTTAATGTATTATAGTTCCCGTAAGGCATGATTTAATTAAGTTGTATTAACCGGCTAACACTACACATACGGTGTGTTCAAAACAGGGAGACTGTTAAATCCGCGTTGGCAGAACATGCTGAAGGGGTGAACCATTTTCTACGTTTCGATAAGGTGTCGGTCTTGGCCAAGGAGAAGTTCCTAGTACCGAGGAAAGTTCGGGAAGCAATAGAAATAGGTCGACATCCAAACTTTAATCGAGACCGAGGATGGACATTGGCACCTGCGTGGAGACCTGTTTTAAACTCTGGCCGGGAGGACGATGTAGCTGAACATCTGCCACTAAACACGGTCAGCATAGTGTGCGCGGACCCCAATATGTTGGTGCAACGGATCTCAAGCGATGAGGAAGAAATACACAATCCTCCGGTGACGCCTCGATCGCCTATCCTCACCCGTCGCGGTGCGCGAGCGGCTGCGAGAGCGGAGCGGGCGCAGAAGCGGGGGGGTGCGGCAGCGAGTCGGCGAACCAGTCTGGATGAGGCGGCCAACCGGGACGCGCGTGCTGACTCGTCCTCCTGATGATGGAAACCTCAGATTTCCGAAACTTGTCGAGCTAATTTTTCGACGTAATTTTTGACGTAAGTGTTAGCCGGTTAATACAACTAAATTAGTTTAATACCGTTTAATTTCGTCTAGTCTCCATTTTCCTTAGCTAGTGGGTTAATAAAGTCGTTTGTCCACCGCCCACACCGATTACATCCAAGAGCAATCACCGACATACCTACAGACGAGGTTGTTACGTCACTGATCATTAGGTTTTGAAGTCTTTCTCTACATACATATGTATATACACTTTTAGTATATTATGTTAGAGCTTAGACATAGGCCTATACGTAGCAAGTTAGTATGAATTAATATAGAAATATAAAAATTAAAGTAAGTTTTAATTTGTATATACAGATACACTTTTACATACATAAAAGCACACAAGATTTTTTTAGATAAAGATTTTGTTCTTTATATTATTTGTTCTAAAGCCAATGTCTAAAAACAGTTAATGGTGATCTACACCGTATTTGTGAATGGAGTCGTATGTATGGCTTAACAATAAATCCAAACAAGACACAGGCAATCATTATAGATAGTTCTCGGCTTATCTCTCTTATAGACTGGTTTCGCCTCCCGCAAGTTGTGTTTGATGGCGTACCCATCGAAATAAGTGAGTCAGTTAAAAATCTAGGAATCATTTTTGATAGGGAACTCTCATGGGTGCCGCAGCTTGGTGAGATGAGTCGCAAAATATTTGCTTCGTCTGCCTCGCTTAGGCGGCTACGTAATTTCCTTCCCATATCGACCAAAACTGCGCTAGTTCAATCCTTACTTCTTCCTATCCTTGATTATGCCGACGCTTGCTATCCAGATTTAACCGAAGAGCAGCTCGACAAGCTCGAGCGTCTTCAAAACTTCTGCATCCGGTACATATTTGGTTTACGTAAATATGACCACATTTCCGAATTTCGACAAAAGCTCAAGTGGATACCTATTCGTCTTCGCCGTAATACTCACATTTTGTCCCTCCTTTATAAAGTCCTCTTCCACCCTGCTACTCCTTTACACCTAAAAAATCTCTTTTCCTTTGTATCTGCTACCCACTCTACTTCTTTACGTCCTTCCCGTACCCTCTGTTTACAATTTCCCGTTTTCCGTCATTCCAACGTTTTCTATCATTCTTCCTTCACTGTAAAAGCGGTCCTTCTTTGGAATGACTTGCCCCTTCACATCCGGCAAGCCAAATCTCTTTCAGTTTTCCAGGGTTTGGTATATAATTACTATTTATCCAAGGTATGATTTGCTATCCTATTTTTAATTGAGTGATATATTTATTCTTTTTTATGAGACAATGTATTTATTTTCCCTTTGCTTACATTGTTAGTTGTTTGTTTGTTTTTTTTTTATGTGTATTCCTAGCAATAATTTAGTGTTTAGTATATTTGTTTCTTGTATCTGTTATGTTGTTGTTTGTACGCCACCGACTTTTACATGTTTCTTTCCTAGCGATCTTTACTAAGGTTGCCTGGAAGAGATCGCTCTACGCGATAAGGCCGCCCAATGTACCTAGGTTAAGTAATTTTACTATAAATTGTTTCTGTATTTTGTTTTCTGGTGTACAATAAAGTTATATTGATTGATTGATTGATTGATGTTTTTCATCGATTTCACCGTAAATAAACAATAGGCTGTATGTTCAATAGACTATATAATATTTTTTATATTAGCGCCATTTATCCCCTTACTAAGTACACTTTGCACACTCCACGCACCTGTGATACAACCACCTCAACTCCACCTATTGTTTCCACTCATTCCTTTATGATCCCTCTGCACGTCCAATCGCGTGAGCTCCGTAATTACTGAGATTCTAACCTTACTTACACTATGAATGTGTAAAATACGAGTACTTACATAATCTAAATGGATTTTGTATACAAAACCAGCTAGTTCATTGAAAAAATAAATTGTATCCAGGTTTCTGAAGCCTACATTTTCATAAATGCTAGTAAATTGCGTGTATAATAATTCAATACTTTATAAATAACGATTGAATTTATAATTTGACAAATTCTCTTACTTCTTATAACTTAATGATACAACTATATCGGTTAATGATTTATTTACTCAAAACTCTAATGTATTCTTAAAATTTGATTGTTAAACTGAATCTAATTTTACCCAGAATCATCCATCAACATTTTACAATGTTATTATTTACCCAGTAAATTTCAGTTCTGACAACATTTCACCTTTGTGTAATTTTAAATTAAGTTATGCGTTTCTTAACTCTGCGGTATTTCATCCCAGCAAAAATCATTTTCCAATATAAATTGTGGAACTCAACATGTTGATTCTGTGACGTAACTTTAGCAGCCTTCATGTAGCACAATATTTCAACAACCGCTACGAGCGCTACAAAATAGCTACGGACTGCTACGAATTCGTAGCATATATTGTCGTAGTAGAACCAGTAAATACTTATCGCCAAACTTTTAGACCGATAACAATGTGGCTTGTTCGATAGTAGAATAGATAATTTTATAAAACAGATTATTAATTTTGTGGAGAATACGATTTTAGCATAACATTGACAAATGTGATTGGGCTTTTCGTTTCAACTATTTTGTCTTCATACTATCTCAATATCTTTCTTAGGTTTCGTATAGTGGTATGTGAAACATATCGGTTACTGCATATTAAATCAGTTTTATTTATAAAATATTTTTTTAATACGTAGATGGTCTGAAACTCTGTATGCTTGGAATATATTCTAAACGTTGTACCATAAAGTTACACTGAATCCTACAGTTTACCGCACAAGCAAAGTGCATGACCCCGTAGCATGCCACTACCTGTAGCGCCCGGTTGAGGCTCACATAATTTCATATTGACACGATATGGCTTTGCATTGTATTGGTGCTTCATACCCCTTATATTGCCTTGTATACGATGCCATTGTATTCGATGATGTATGTGTAAGCAATGCATGTAACTTAGTATATCAGGCAGCTTTTTTTTTAAATTAAAACACCATATTAGTTTTTGAAATAACCTATTATTATCGTACAACTAATAAAACATCACATAATTATGTCAAAGTGAAAGTGTGTTTACAGCTGCTATAAAATCTGCCATTCACTGGACGTCGACTAAAATAATATTTCATCAGAGTTGGGGTAATTTTGACGGTCACAAGCGGGATATATTGCCACAAACTGAATCTTTATTATACTCACATACTACGAGTATATGTATGCAATATTTAGTTGTGAAAGTTTGAGAATTTAAAAGTCTTGGTTATATCGTAAACTCGGACTTACTTTACAAGTCGTATAAGTAATTAAGTATATAAGTCAGCTCTATATAAGGTATATAGCGAATGATATAACAAAGTTACGTGGTGTACATATATTCAAATTGGACTGTATAGCGGGTCCCACTACAAACATTTATTTTTGGAAGCGTCTCAATAACAATACAGTATAGTCCGTGCGTTTCATAGGCACAAAGATTTAGGTACAATATATAATATTACTGCGAGCCGCGGAGAGCGCAGGCGGCGCGGCGGCGCGCTCACGTGTTCCCGAGCGACTGCTTTGCCTTGATTCTCGCGGAGCGTCGCATGCGCTCTCTAGCGGGGGGACGGGGCGCGGGGCTAACGTTTGAGATGCGCGCTACAACTGTAGTTAATTGAATTTGTGTAAAAAATAATGTTTTGTTAGGTACATATTTATCCTTTACGATGTAATTACGAAAATACGCCCAAAAATAAAGACCCAATTCCATGGTTAAGTATCGCTCCGCTGTAAAACCCTCAATATTTTGTTGTGATTTAGAAACAGTAATAAATGGGCGCTAACCTAACATATTAGGATTATAATGTTTTAGTTCGTTTTTAAACCCATTGAGTAAGATTAATTACATTCATAGGTAGCGTGCCTAATCCTCAAATTAACGGTACGGTATAAATATTGTTTTCGATGGGAATTCAAATGGTTTCAATTCCTTAAATTGATGTAAAAGAATTAAAAACACGACATTGTAAGCATGAATAACGGGCAGATAAAGCGAATTTCATTAAACTAATGGGTAACAGTTGGTCGACCTAAAATATTGTGTTGGGCAGTAAAGTCCAATTTAATTTAGGGTTTGAGGTTTTTAGTACAATTCGCATTCAATGCGATTGGTTACAAAAATGATTGTAGAGTAGTTGTGTATATAACATGTTCTAAGGTCGGTGACACAGTGACTGCTATCAGAACTCCGCGATCGCGATTTCTTCAATGTTCAGACTTTCGACTTTCTTCAGCTACTTATGGGTGTTCGCGGCTTCGCTAGCATTAAGAAATTCATCCCCTATTTCACCCTTTTAAAAGGGTAATTTCCAAAACTCCTTCCTTAGCGGACGTCTACGTCATAACATCTACCTGCATGCCAAATTTCAACCCGATCCGTCAAGTGGTTTAGGCTGTGCGTTGATATATCATTATGTCAGTCAGTCAATCAGTCAGTCACCTTTGAGTTTTATATATTTAGATGTACTCACTAGGTTTGGGTTGCGGCGAGTGCTTCTTGGTGGACATGACGTCGCTCAGGTCATGTCAGCTGGCGCAGCGCACGCACGCGATCATGGGGCAGGCGCGAGCCACGCCCGCCGACCACCCGCCACACACGAGCCTAGCTCGCCATTACACCTGGAACACATAGTAAAGAGTGTGAAAATAAAATATTTTTTTGCATTTTTACCAATTTTTTTATCACTTCAGTGCAGTCGCTCGTACGTTTTTAAACAAAGATCTCGACTCCCGAAAACCAAAGGCATAGGTGTAGTAGTTATGAAGATTTCGTGAAAAATCATTTTGTATGGAAACATGTTTTTTTCTAATTTGTATTTGTCTAATTAGCTTATTAGCAGCGAGTAAAGGGAAATTAAAAAAACAAAATTTGAAGTTAATTATCCGGATTTTAATCACAACTATTCGAAAAACATTTCAAATTCTTTCGAGTTATTTTAATGACTTAATTAAGCATTTAACTACATTTTGATAAATTACCTACTCAATTTCACTGTAATGCTAATTATGAGTTAATTACAAACTCTAGCGTTGGTATAATTCTACTAAAATAGAGGTATTTCTACAACTCAAATACGTATAATTCCGCGGCAGTATACAGTTATTCAACTGAAATTGTGAAACTAATTCTTGAAACTGGTACTTATTCAATATTTGCTCTGTGTTGCTAGTAAACTGAATAATTTTGAGGAACCACAAACAATGTCGTGTTGTTGTTTTGTTGCCAGTTTGATATTTTAGGATCATATATTATTCCACTCTAGGACAGCTGCAGCCGGTAATTAAAACTAGTGACACGCGTCGATGCGTCGCCACATCTACTTGGCAGATGCTACAGAGTATAGAACTGCAGATTGTTTACTCTGCAGTTTTTACAAACGTATATAAAAATAGGAATACAAAAAAACCATACATTTTTAAATAATGTAGACCGCCGACTATTAGGGCGTGGTGTCTTTTTGTTTACATAGTTTCATATGAAAGAGCAATATTTTTTCTGAACATCTAGTTTTGATTTTTGTGACATATAATGTATTTCATTAAAAAAAAACTGATTTTGATAAGTACTGAAAATATTAATGAAAGATTCTTGGTAACTTGACACTTGTACGCTGCTACACTGATATGACAAAAACAGAACTATATTATTGTTTATTTTGCTATTTATGTATGTTTATTTTATGATACCTATGTATTTATGTAATTTCACATACATTTAAAACACCTCATGTAATGTGGTAAAAGTTTGGACTTTGAGTACAACAAAAACATAAAACTAAATTATATTGCCGTTTTAATTTGCCCTTATTATATACAAAACGGAAAAACCATTTTGTTGACAGTTGAATTTCATACATTATTTTTAAGAATAATAATTAAAACTAACATTTATAAATCGAAATTTCTATCCAAGTTTAAAAGAATAGGTTCCCAATTCGACTTGAACTTGACTTCCAATTAATATTATATTGTTAAGACTGTTTACTCCTGCTTAACTCCGATGGCATTAGCCAATGACTCATTAACCGACGTTAGTTCTCTTCTTGTCTAATGATTTCATTGATTCAAGAACTACCTTATCTTTTAATATATAAAACTCAAAGGTGACTGACTGACTGATTGACTGACCGATATAGTGATCTATCAACGCACAGCCCAAACCACTGGACGGATTGGGCTGAAATTTGGAATGTAGGTAGATGTTATGGCGTAGGCATCCGCTAAGAAAGGATTTTTGGAAATGCCACTTTTATTGGTGAAATAGGGGATGCAAGTTTAACTTTTTAATGCGAGCGAAGCCGAGAGCACCCACTAGTTTCTAATAAGACTTTAGTAATCTATTTACTTCCATTCTAGCTTACGTAAAATACATACATATATTATCTGTAAAAGCCGCTATTAAACTGATGCCAGTGAATTTGCGGTGTTTGTGGCAGACACTGCGTACAGTAATTGTATTGCGATTGAAAATTGCAACCACATAAGGTGTAGTGCGGTACAAAAGCAGATTCCTGCTTTTTTTAAGTGAGTGAAGTGGCCTAGTTCTTTTTTTGATCGTTTAATTTATGCAGCTTTTTTTATCTAGACTTTGTAGAACTTACATCGGTGCCAAGATTAGGAAAAAAACTGGGACCATCTCAGTTAAAATCCTATTTTATGACAAAGAAATAATTGCGGAATATACATAAAATGAATTGGTTAAATATATTCGTTACGATTTTTTATTAATTTATATTCACTAAACGATTTGAGATTTCAAAATAAAAACATGAGAATATTGATGCATTTCAAATGTGCATCTATAATACTAGACATATGACATATGTAGATATGATTGTAGAAAAACAAGAATGACACATAGAAGAGGAGGCTTATACCCAGCAGTGGGTCAAAAAGGGCTGAAGATGATGGAAACTAAGAACAACGAAACCAAAAATATACAAAGCCAATCGATTTGAATGCCGTGCTCTCGTTTAGATCAATACCGATTAAGTTTTTATCCCGGTGCTATAAGTTGGCACTCTGCCAACTTAGTGGCTGGTTCTCTTGTTGCTACTTAGTTTACAATATCACATACATACGTACATAGGTTTGATACGTGTGCTGTTTAGTTACTCTGCAAATAGGATTCATATTTTATGGGGCGATAGATTGCGTTTCCGTGATGTTTTAACTAATAATAAGTAGGTACACGTATTTTCTACTATAGCTTTTAATATTACTTCCCATGTTATTTATTTTAAAAATTAACGTGATGAAATCGTTGATTAAATACAGATTTTATTATTTACCCATAAAATTGTGGAATAATGATAAATGAATGATTTGTTTTTGTAATCTTTAATTACACTTAATTTAAGTGATCTTAATTTAACTAACGTGAAAACCATTTTTTACTCAGGAAAGTAAAGTAAAGTAAGTAAAGTTTGACGGTTTTCCTCTACCCGTAACAAATAATACTCCTTAATTTTTCCTTGTAAACTTTCTCTCATGTCAACATTTCTTATGTCTCTTGTTTGTTTTGTTTTCCTCATTCCTCTTGCATTCACCAACATACCTCACTCCTGACATTTACCACAATAAACGAGATAAGCTCCCTCAGACATTATCCATTAGACCTCTCAGATGCGAAAGCATTCCGATTCATTTATCATATACCATTATACACGAAGTGTAGGAAAACCTGTTAAAGGAAGCATCTGGACTGGAACAGCAATAGACATTATTTGCGTAAAATGGAAGAGGCTTATTATGCACAGCAGTGGGCTCTAATGAGGTAACAATGATGATATCATCATAGTGTATCAGAGATACTGTTATCTAACGCATGACCTTTAAGGGCTTCATTCCCGAAGCCGTTTGGCTTCAGGAATGGAACACTACCAACCTTAGCTTTCTCGAGAAGTGAATTTTCAATTTAGTCACGTGATCTTGAGTTAAGTCGAAGAAATCTTGAGCTATGTTTAAAAATGGATATTAGTTGCCTCTAACTTACATTGCCTATATCCAGCTCGAAGCAGGACTTATCAGCTGACTGTGACACGGATATCTATTGTGTACTGACGGTGTATAAATCGTAACTTGTAACGTGGCCTTTGTTGTGAAAATGTAAAGCTATACGTAATAGAAGTACGGGTACGTCTATTATAAAGGGAATCTCTGTGTGGAAAAATCAATATTTTCCTAACTGCTTATGAAAAGCCTGATAAGACTTTTTTATTTTGTAATGACTACGTATTGACAAAATGTACCTTTTCAGCACTATATTTCCGGTCTTATTTATAAAAAAACAATGGTTTAACGATTGTTCAACAACGTTTGTTTTTTTTTACTCCTTGTCATATCATTTAGAAAATATTAATAAATCTTTTTCTACTCAGCTATTTGATAACTGCTATTTTTTAAAACTAAAGTTATCCTAATCCACACAACTCTGTACTTTTTCTCTTGAAAACCTTGTTAACATAAAAAGCACTAACCAAATATTTGTTTGTTTTTTAATTAGTTATCACAGTACAAATATATTTTTCTCAAGATGTTTTGAGACCTACAACTAAACAATAGAACCTACATACTTAAACAAGTAGGTTGTAAGAAAAATTGTAAAGTAGTTAGTAAGAAAGCGTAGATTAGGTTCCCCCATAAAAAACCTGGGGAGTAAGAAGTATACATACAATAAAAAAAAACACTAACATCATAACAACGTCTCTAAATAATTGAATTAAAAGTAGGTTGCTCATAAACAGCTACATGTACAGTCGCTATCACGGTTGATACGTGTCTCAACTTTGAAGTTCAGAATAAACAGACCCAACCTATTTTAGACATGAATTATTTAATTAGTAAACTCATTTTGCAGGAACGTAAATGAGACTCTTTATCTAGACTTGCTTTTAATTTAACTCAAGGAGAAAGTGGAGGAGGAATTCCTTAGAGTATTTTTTCGGTGGCCAATTTGAGATCTTTGAAGAAAGATAGAGTAGCGTAGGCCCGGTTTTATTTTAGCATTTTTTTATCCTTACTTTTTTTTAAATAGATAAATCATTAATTGTTTATTCAGAAGCCTGTAAAGCATTTTAGCACTTTCTGGTACTGAATAATTTGCAAAGCAAAAGACACGGGCAAATAATGCACAGCTTCAATGACTCATAGCGAAAGTTATTTTGTTATTTTTTTTTAACTTGCTATTCTATCCCACGAATATTCTTTTACGGAAAAAATATGCGTGTGTATTTGCGTGTATGACTGTTACTTTTCACGCTGAAACGGCTGAACTGATTTGGACGAAATTTGATATAAAGATAGATTTATCCCTGGTTTAAATCTCAGACAACCTCTAATACCGGAATAACGCGTGTAAACCCGCATGGCACCATTTCACAACAGCAATACGGCTGAATGCATCCTAAAGTAAAAGGAACTTAGCTTTAAAATACACACATATCCAGCACGAAGTAAAAAAATCTTAAGCCGTACAAAATCAGAAGTTTTGCCATTCCTTGCGTTTTTGAGTAACAGTTAGAGTAAACGCTTGGGTGGATACAGCCGTCTCGGCGGGTTGAAAGAATAGTTTAAATACTTAGAGCAGATATACATATTATGCAGACAGCTTTTTGTCAGAAGGCTAAGGAAAGATTTTAATTTTTTTGGGAAATATATCAAAAGATGAGTGTTTTACACTCATTCTTTTGTTCTTTTATAATGTTATCAAATTATCCAGTATCTTTTTCGGCAGTCCGGAAGGTTTTGTGATTAATTTTACTACATATTACTTTCTTGAATAATGCTACGTATACTCTTTTCAATAGCAGTCCTAAGATATACTCGTACAATTTCTAGGCTATCTTAAGAAGTTTGGGGAAAAATGTGACATTTACACTAAGCTTCTCTGTGACTTGCATTAACATTCCATGTTGACAGGTTTTCCGTCGAAGTAGGTACGACAGTCGTTACATAATGCACTTATTTAAAGCGATTGGAAACTTTTATCGTATATAGCCACTATACTATGAGTACGCTCTCTCTCTTACCACTATTTAGCTATTGTATATGTGATATTTACACTAAATTCCATTTAAAAACAATTTTTATCGATCACACTTTTCCATAAACTCAGACCAACATTATAGTATCTGTGCTACGTATAAGGTCTCTCCTAGAATTCCTATATCCGTCAGAACCAGTCTAGGACAAGAGGGCACACCCGACTCCGGATTTACGGAGAGCATCCGGCTGATCCGGCTCGGATCTGGCTCGAGTGACATCTCGGGCACTGGGGAACTTCTGTTTATGTACTAGCAGATACAATTCATTAATATCACACCTTGAAATCTAAAGCGAGTCATTTTATTACGTAAAAACGGTCTCACTTACTAGTTAAATGTTGATTACCAACGCATGTGTAAACAGTTAATTTTAGTTTTAGTTTTATTAGTACGAAAACACCAATTTGAATGGATAGTGATAATGAGATGATATAAAGTAAATTGGACATTTAGGTAGCAATTATAATATTCATCGTGAAAAGTTAATCAATCATTTATGTAGGTAAATACAATTAAAACAAAAAAAGTTTGTGAATTGTGAGTTGATTGAATTGTTTCTTTTTAAAACCTTCAATTAAAATATCAAAACGGATTGCAAAAATCATTAGTAAATACATTGTAAAACCACTAGTTATCTATCCTAATATTATAAAGCTGAAGAGTTTGTTTGTTTGTTTAAACGCGCTAATCTCAGGAACTACTGGTCCGAATCTCTATTCCCCTTGAACTATAATTTGTCGGTCTTCAAGTCGAGAGTAAACCGGTTTCTTCTAGGCAAGCGCGCTAGATCGTAGATTACAACGTTGCTTAACATCAGGCAAGTTGTAGTCAAGCGTGAGTCTAACTAATGTAAAAAAAAAAATTGAAAAATTCTTTTTGTGTTGAAGAGACTATTCAAGAAGGCTTGAGGCTATATAACATCACGCTGCAACTAAAAGGAGCGAAGAAACAATAGAAAATATAGAAGAAACGGGGAAAATTATTCTCTGAGGGCTTCCGCTGCGAAAACGGTTCACGATATCAAAAAAATGTGTATGAAAAAATTATTCCTCTTAAAATGATCTAAAAAAATGTCCGCAACAGTATATGTCTATATTTTAAGGTTAACTCACTAAAACCGTTTTTATGGTAATAATTATTCCACGCGGACGAAGTCGCGCATCAGCTAGTGTACAATAAAGTAATCGCGAAGAAATCATATACACAACAATCATCTGTAAAAACCTTTTTTAACATACATACGAGTACACAAAGTTAGGTATAACTACAATCAAAATAACGCCGAAACAGCCTAAAGCAAATAAAATCAAATAACATACATTACCAGTATCGATATCGTATATCCATTACAGTCATAACACTTCAACGAGCTATCGGATCAATGGCCTGTGTTTAAGTATTTACTTATAGCGGTCAATAGTAAATGCTTTGTTTTTGGATTAAGATTGGAACAGACCGATGTAATTTGTGGTAGATAATAGAAAACATTATTTAAGCTAACCAGCCTGATTTTAACAAGTACGTGTTTAATAGGTTTTATTTTTATTATTTAGGTAGAATGATGATTGTATGCAAGTTTTCTAGATATGCTTTATCTTTAACCGAATGGACTTGGTAGATTATGTGACATGTATGTATGCATATAGCTATTAAGTAGGTATATACGCGCGTGTAAACCGCCCTGACGTTCGCCAGGTAGCGGGAGGTGCGAGACATGTGTGAAATCAGTAATAAAGAAACTACAAGTGTAATATGGCGTTTCATTGTTAAAATCTCAGAACATAGCATTTTGGCGACGAGGATGTCTTCGTTTTTGGGAACGATCGATAGTTTTGACCACAAGAGATCGGATTGGGACGTGTTTATAGGCAGACTACACCAGTTCTGCAAAGTAAACGCTGTAAGAGAAGATCACAAAGCCGCGCTGCTCCTAACCTATCTTTCGGAGGAATCGTACCGGATCGCACGCAATGTAGTATTCCCACGCGAGCTTGAACAATATTCGTTTGCTGAACTAACGAAAGTTTTAGCTGAGTACTTCAAGCCCAAGCGGTGTGTGTTTGCAGCCAGATCGGAATTCTACAAAGCTGTTCAAGACCCCGGCGAATCTGTTAGCGAGTGGGCTGCGCGACTTCGGGGATTAGCAAGCCATTGTGACTTCGGTGCCGTCCTGGAGACTGTGTTACGTGATAAATTTGTTCTCGGTCTCATAGACGGTCCAGAACGGGACAAACTATTTGAAAAGGATGCTGCCCACTTGACGTTTGCAAAAGCGTTGGAAACCGCCGAGTGGGTGTCAAGTTCCAGGCAATTGAAGCAGTCTATTAAAGAAGAACCCATATTTAAAATAAATGGGCCTGTGCAAAGGTGCTATGCGCACGGTTCCGGAGGCGCTGCAGCCCCGAGGGCGCGCGCGGGCGCGACATACGGGCGGCAAGACGGCGCACGGAGCGCCGCCGCCGGCGCCGGCACGGCTGCGGGCCAGAGTTCGTGTGAGGTGTGTGGATTGAAGAACCACCTCGCCGACAAGTGTAGGTTTCGCCGTTACAAATGCCAGATATGTGGAGTTACTGGCCACCTGAAAAAAGTATGCAAACAAAAACTAAACAAGGTCGACGTGGAGGATAACACGCCGGAGGAGGACTGCCAGGAGTGCAAGCTATTCAGCATGAGGTACGGCACTTATGATCCGATAGAAATAGTTGTAAGTATTTGTGATCACAAACAGTCAATGGAACTAGATTCAGGGGCAGGTGTCACTGCCATCCCAGATACATTGTATAAACAGAAATACTCTCAATATCCGTTATCAACTTGTAAGTCTAAAATGTGCTTTTATAATGGACATAAAGTAACACCAGATGGATATTTTTACGCTGATGTGAATTATGACAATTTAACTGAGAAAATTAAGTTTTATGTAATAAAAGGCGGCGGTGCCCCTATTCTAGGAAGAGATTTTATGCATAAATTTAACTTAGGAATTATGCCTCTGGATAATAAAAATATCACATTGTGCAACAACAACTCTGAATTAAAAACAATGTTAAGTGATTATAAAGATCTTTGGAGTGACGGTTTAGGCAAGTTTAATAAATTTACAGTAAACTTAAAGTTGAAAGAAAGTGCTCGGCCAAGATATTTCAAACCTCGGTCAGTCCCCTTTGCATTAAAAAATAAAGTAGAAGCTGAGTTAGATAGGCTAACGTCTGTTGGTATTTTAGTCCCGGTAAGCCATTCAGACTATGCAACACCAATTGTTCCAGTTTTGAAAGATGACGGAAAAGTTAAAATAGCGGGTGATTTTTCAGTTACGCTGAACAAAGACTTATGTATCGATAAGTACCCAATGCCGCGCATTGAAGAGGTGTTTGCAATGCTGGGCGGCGGGGAGCTTTATACTAAGCTAGACCTAAGTAACGCCTATAATCAATTTTGCTTAGATGAAGAGTCACAATTGCTAACAACCATTAGTACAACGCGCGGGTTGTTTAAATATACGCGGTTAGTTTATGGGCTAGCAAATGCACCAGCAATTTTTCAACAAGCAATGGAGAAGTTGCTGGTAGGTATTGATGGTGTCAGTGTATGGTGCGATGACATTTGCTTGACCGCCCCGTGCTTCTCCACGCACATGTCTAGACTTCGGGAAGTCTTACATAGACTGAACGGTGCCGGTTTAAAGCTGCACAAAAATAAATGCGCGTTTCTTCAACCGAGCGTTACCTACCTCGGGTTCGTAATAGATAAGAACGGCCTTCATTCATGCCCGAAAAAAGTTCAGGCCATTTTAAAAGCACCTTCACCGACTAATGTGCAGCAATTGAAACGATTCTTAGGTATCATAAACTACTATAGAAATTTTGTCCCCGGCGCGTCGTCAATCTTAGAACCACTACATGCGTTATTACGTAAAGATTCAGTGTGGACATGGGACAAGCCACAACAGGACGCCTTTGTTAAAATCAAGCGCGAGCTAGCGTCTGAACGCGTGCTGAAGCATTTTGATCCCAGCGCGCGCCTCGTGCTGGCGGTGGACGCGGGCCCGGCCGGGCTGGGCGCCGTGCTGCAGCAGGGCGCGGAGGGCCGCGAGCGCCCGCTGGCATACGCCTCGAGGTCACTCGCGCCAAGCGAACGGAATTATAGCCAAATACATAAAGAAGCGACCGCTATCGTGTTCGGGGTAAAACACTTTCACCAGTACTTGTACGGGCGTGATCAACCTTTTGTTTTAATGTCTGATCATCGGCCTTTATTAGCTATTTTTGGTAAAAATAACGGCATTCCAGTGATGACGGCATCACGACTACAAAGATATGCATTATTTTTGTCCGCATATAATTATGAAATACGTTATATGCCGGGACATAAAAACGTACTCGCCGATTTCTTTTCAAGAGCGCCGATAGAAGCGAATGTTGAACAATCCGGTTTAGATAACAATGAAGACGTTTCATACTTGAATTTCATTGATAAAACACAGTTACCGATTTCGTTTGAAAACATTCAACAAGAGACGGCAAATGATAAAACGCTACAAATAGTCACAAAGTACATAACAAAAGGTTGGCCGCGGAAAATAACATGCAATAATGTGCTACCATATTTTAAATGCAAAACAGATTTAGAAGTAGTGCAAGGTTGCCTGATGAGAGGTCACAAAATCGTTATTCCTTCAATTTTGCGACAAGAACTATTGCAGGAAGTTCATAAGGCTCATTTTGGCGTGGTGAAAACAAAAAGCATCGCACGAAGTAAAATGTGGTGGCCAGGTATAGATAAGGATATTGAGGTCACGGTCGGCGCTTGCAGCGCGTGCGCAGCCACGCGGCCCGCCCCGCCCCGCGCGCCGCCCGCACCCTGGCCGCGCCCCGCCGCTCCCTGGGAGCGCATACATATCGACTACATGCAGGTTGGCTCCCGGGTATTTTTGATAGTAGTCGATGCACATAGTAAATGGTTAGAATGTCTACACATGCAAGGCGGGCTGACAACTAATGAACTGATAAAAAAAATAAAATTATTATTTTCAATGTTTGGATTGCCTGAAACCGTCATGTCTGATAATGACCCTAAAATAAGTAACGACATGTTCAGTGAATTTTGTAAAAGTACAGGCATAAATCACTTGACCTCACCGATTTATCACCCGTGTAGTAACGGCCAAGCAGAAAACTCAGTGAGAACTTGTAAAAAAATGATTAAATGTATTCTTGCGGGCTCTGAAAACATGCATTGTAATCAAGTACTCGATAAGTTACTGAATTTTCTATTTGAATACAGAAACACGGTTCACTGTACCACCGGCGAGTCACCCGCTAAGTTAATGTTTAACCGGAACTTGCGAGGAAGACTCGATCTAATTTTGCCACCGAAATCACACGAACGGGCCACCGGTGATACCGTGAAACCTAGTAGGCATTTCCATAAGGGACAGAAGATATGGGTTAAATGTTTTGTATCTCAAAAAGCAATATGGAAATTAGGTCACATTGTAAAAGTGCTAGGGAATCGATTATATAATGTGATTGTAGATAACATAGAAGTTAAAAGGCATGTCGATCAAATCATGAAATACACGGGAGGTCAAGCGCCTCAGATGCGTCATCAAGGGTCGATTCAAGCGGAGCCCGATAGTACGGCGGGAGGAGAAGCGCGCGCTCGCAGCACGTCACGAGACGCGGCCGCGCCGCCGCCGCCTGCCTCGACCCCTGACAGCGCGCCTGCGCCCCCGCGCGCCGAGGTTATTGTTGTTTCCTCACGAGGTGGTCGTTATGACTTGAGACCAAGAAACAAAATTGTTAATTATAAAGTTTAGATATTAGTACATAGGTATGTATATTACTGTTTTGTTTGTTACCAGGTTTGGTTGCTAAAGGGGGAGAGATGACATGTATGTATGCATATAGCTATTAAGTAGGTATATACGCGCGTGTAAACCGCCCTGACGTTCGCCAGGTAGCGGGAGGTGCGAGACATGTGTGAAATCAGTAATAAAGAAACTACAAGTGTAATATGGCGTTTCATTGTTAAAATCTCAGAACATAGCATTATGGTAAATAGATTTGCCTCTAGCAAACTTAGGTAGGGTAGCTAATTTTATTGGTAAGTGAAAGCGTATTCTAGTCCCAAAAGTATACCTACGATAAAACCTACATAAATATTAATTCGGAAGTGTATATCGATGTTATTCTGTTGTCAGTAATTACTAATAAGTTGCATAATTTCTCAAAGATTTTTTGTCAAATGTTAGTAAAATTTATGGAACAAAATATTAATCTTTTGTTGGCTTATTCTGTGTACAACAGTTTGACTTACCTTGGCCCGGCCTATAATTTTCCAATAATATAAAGGCACAGGCAGTAATTTTGTCGCGAAGTTAGTAATTTTGCAAGAAGGCGCTTATTTTGTTAGCAATTTATAATTTTGCCGCCTTTCTTTGAAATCAGTCGAGGAATTGTTTTGTCGATGACGTCAATCAGTCGTATTCAAAGAAAATTAACCTTACCTATACGTATTTTATGACGTAGGTATCTTTATTTGTATGTACAGGTATAATTTATTTGTAATAGTTAAAGATTGTAAATAAAAATAAACAATAAAAGACTTATGTGGATTTTTATCAGTAGCATAAGTTTAAGATATCTGCAACTTCAATCTTTCAATTCAATTTTAAAGGTCTTTATTGATTCATAATTTATAAAACTAGTACAACACAAGTGTAAATTTTAATCCTAGTGGTACATTAAACTTGATTTACTTACTGGTTTTTCGTACACTGGGCACTTTTAAAACAAAAAATACTTGACAATAACATAATATACATATAATATATCTGCAACTTGAGATTGGACGAGTACGTAACATTTTGTAAAAATACGTTTGATACTTCATGCTAATCACCAATAACATGAGCTTTCTATCAAATAAAGGTTCAGCAAACTACATTTAAACTGGGCCCGGCTAACTTACACGAGCAAAGTTTGATTGCAAAATCTCGAGTTTGCCTTCAAAAAATTCAGGAACGAAAATAGATTAGAATACTTACCCGTTTATATTTTGTTAAAACATTTTCCTGGAGTTTTAATGTTTAGCCTTTTAACGGGAAATTTCTTCGAGTAGTACCTATATTCTTTCTTTTCTCCATAAAGATTTTCCACAAAATTTTATTTTTTTATAAAGTTTTCAAGCAAGCAAAATACAACCGGTCAAGAGTATAGATTTAGATTTAGATATTTATTCATAACAAACAGCAGTTACCTACATGTCAATACTTAAAAAAAAAACAATTATCACATTAGTGTGATATCCAGGGTTTGCCTATCAGTATACAGTAGGTAATACACAAAGCTCTAGTTTATACAATACCATGTTAAACCTATCTTACTGTAAACACCTTATGAATGTAGAAATAAATGCTTTTTTATGTTTATGTATTAGTCATAATCAAAGCTTAAAAAATCTATGTATTACATATTTCATCCATTAATTAAAATTAATTCACAAGAGGTAGGTACTCATTGTGTGAATAAAATGTCTTCTCTTTTAACCATTTTTTACCCTTACTTTAAAAGCTTGTTTTGAAGGAGCATTTTTAATTTATTCAGGGATAATGGTGAATACACCTGTCGCCATGTATTAGTTTTGAAGCTGGTTTATATAATATCAATCTTAGATTTTTTCTAGAATCTTTGGTAAACGCACAAAATCAGCGTAAATTCGGAACTTTCACCTTGACTGTGGCTTTCATTAATGATAATGAGGTCATATTTATAAAAATATACAATTAAGTATCAACTTAACCCTTTACTTAACCTCATTCAAGACATTATTTTTGTAAGATCAAGTGACAACACGAGAAGAACATATTATAATAAAAAGGCGCGAAAAGGAACTCTTTGACTGAATGTCAAAATATCTTGACAGTTAAACTTCTGCTGCCTCTATAGCTTTCAAAGCCAGAACTTCTAATTTCGCAAAACTTGGTCTCCGTCTAACGATAGCCTACTTTGAGCAAGAGGTATTTATTATTCCAAGTTCAGATGAATAGCTATTGTTTGCAACGAGGGTTTATCGCGGGTGGAAATTTTCGGGAAAACTTGGAAAGGCGCATTTAATACTTTCAGTCAAGATTGGGAATTTACAAGATTGCAATCGTTTATAATTAACTCGGTTTGGAGACTGACTGTAGCTCTAATTGTCTCAGTGTAATCTCTCTTTAGTAAGTAAATCAGATTTCATAAAAGAGTGACAAACTCTAGTGTCAAGATTTTACAAACCACTCTTAAGGCCTCTGACATGGTTTACCGACAATGTCGACTATCGTACGATAAATATAAAAAACCACTATGTGCATACATACAATGTGCTTTACTCAATTTTGAAGTATTGAATTTAAATAGATATTGCCAAAACCATTTATTTATTCATGTTTTTTTAAGTCAGGATGTAAAACATGCTGAGCACTATATAACAATTTATGTGAATCCAGGGTCAAATCTCTTCTGTTCAAAATGACATTCAAATCAATTCACCAGTCCAATTTGAAGATAAAACAAACATACAAACTTCCTTATCTTTAAAAATGCCAATACTAATCACACCCCTTAGCATAAGCCTCATTCATATAAACGCCTCAACCCGGCTTGCTATTACGGTGTCTCGTGTTTGGCTGCTAATCCTGCTTACAGCTGTAAGCCGACGTCGCTTTAATTAATAACAGATTATGCACAGCTTTTAGGATATTTTTAAAGAGTTTTTTTAGCAAGAATACTTATTAAAGCTTTTATAACTGTAAATGAATTATTTTTGAATATCTTGACTCGCCCGCGGTGTTCAGTTAAAATAAATAGCATGTAGCAACAATATGTTCAACAAAAGTTGCGCTAACATATTTCAACGAATTTAAGAAATCCTACACAAAATGTTATGTAACTAGAAATCAAAGTTTAAAATAGAATTTAATATCAATATACTACTAGGTATAGATAGCTACTCTCATTAAAATACACAAACCTAGTTACAGTTGCTGCAACTTTGAATAAAATTAAAAGCTTGCCTCGCAAGAAAACGTGTTCTACATTGTTAAGATTTTCCATTTTAACTTCTAAAAAATAGCTTTTCTTATTCAAATTTCGATTTAAAACATGTTTACGAGATCTCTTGAGATGGAAAAACTTTGATTAGGTACTTATTTACCCGCATGTTAAGTATCTAATCTTTTTCAGGGAAAAGTTATTTTTACCAATTTCAAAAATCGGTTGTTCTCAATTTTTCCGAATGTTGCTTTTGATACAAAATGGAAATAATCCTATATTAATAAAAACGCGACGCTCCGTGCTTTACCTGCGTTGATTCGAGATTAAAAGTAGCCCATGTATGTATGTACCTATTAATTCAGGGTCTAATCAATCTTTATACCAAATTTTATTCAATTAAACTTTTATTGGAAAATGAGCGAAAATAATCACGACCGGCAGGATTCGAACCTGCGTATTTCTGCTACCGTCAGAACGCCTTAACCACTAGGCTACGGTCTGCCAGGCGCGAAAATCCACACTCATTTCCATACACTTCAGACTGAGCTTTTTTATTTTCGCTCATTTTCCAATAAAAGTTTAATTTAAAACAACCATAGTGCAGGTTAGCACTTAATAAATTAACTCATAAATGTTATTCAAATAAGTTTTCGTGAATTAGAATCCATCATACTCGTATATACCTACAAGCTTTTGCTTTTATTCTATACAGAACAAGAGAAGTTGTACAGAATACAGTAATAGGTACAACCATCCATTTCAACAACAACCCCTGTCACATTACAGCATTTCTTTGCACAACTTATTCTCTTTGAAACGTTTCTTGTAAACCTATTTGTAAGGAGAAGACCACAAAGCCTACAATACGAAGAAACGTGCCAAGCGTACCAAATAAATGATTACAGACACACTAACGCTATGTAAACTAACATATGTGTACAGAGAAAACTTTAGGAGGTATGTATGTGTAGAAAGACAATGTGGGGGAATTGGGTGTCATCTTACACATAAAAACTGTTTGTCTTTGAACATAAGTCGCACCTAAAACGATTTATGACCATGGATCTCCGCTGCGTAGACAAGCTGGCCACGCCGCATGTGCGCCTCGCTCGCGCCGGGAATCTAACACACGTGAGAGGGCCGGAAGTGTATAATTGCCTTCCGGCTGAGATCACTAGCACCAGCAGTGCCCGCATATTTAAAAATAAGTTAAAGCACTGGCTCGTTTTACAATCTCTTTACACGATTGACGAATTTTTAAATACCAATAAAAGAAGCTACCTGAACATTAATGGTAGAATATGTGTGAAATAAGTGATATTATTATATTTTAAATAACAATAATTATTATTATTAATATAATTATTATTTATATATTATTATTATTATTATTGGCTAAATTGTCATCAAAGATAATCGAAATACAATTATTCATTATTTTTATTTACATCAAAGTTTGTACTTAACGTCTGAAACGTTCAAAAAGAAAAATCAACTCTTATATATAATTATTTAAAATTGACATGTAATTGTACAAATTATCAATAAATTGTTTTTCTTGTTTATTATTTGTATAAAGTTACTGTATACAGATACTAAACGCTGAAATAAACCCAAAGATATAGACAAAGGTACAAAAGCCAACTAAGTAAATTTATTTTGTACATGTACCTTGAGATCCTCTTTATTCAATAGCCCGATAGTTATTTTTTTTGATGCGTAAATCAATACAATACATTTATTCATAATTCCATAATTATAGGTCAATAGCCAGCAGCGTTGTAAATATTCGTTTTCTGCCAAATTAGCAGATCAAGACCGAAGCTCAAAAATTTGTAACACAACCAAGAGGAACATGTAAATGTCCTGGATCTACATAATGGCTATATTTCGTTATTGAATGGAATCCTGCTGGCGACAGACGTCTCAAAACCCGGTCGTAATATGAACGAAATATGGTACTCAAGTCCAGACAGCGTAATTTACAAATAAGTTAACGAACTCAAAGAGTTTCTTGGCAAGGTTTGAGTATTGTCCATCGGAGACTGGTTGAGATTGTAATATATCTACTGGGACAAAACGTTCCCACTAGATCCATTGGTCGCCGCTATGGATCTAGTGGGAATGTTTTTTTCCCAGTATGGATCTGCGCACTGGATCTAGTGGGAATGATCCTTTGATAGACGGGATTTTTACTTTTGCGACATATCTATATAGTTACATAAATAAAAGAGAGCTACTTTTTTTGACATACAGTAGCACTCTGCCAAGAGTGTTACGACTGAGAAGAAGAAGCGATCTTATCGGGAAATTAGTGAGGTTTGCTTAGTTTGAGAACATTTGGACCTCACGGTACACTAGCGCTTACTACTAGCGATGATCTTACACGCGGTAGCTCTCATTAAGGTTTACAACTGAGGTTCACATGAAGAAAATAAATCTTTTTATTTCTATAGCTAGAGGTCAACGTAAATAATACGTAGGTAAATGAATTGTGAAATCAACAAGAGTTCAAGTTAAAGATAAGTTTTATATAATCATGACACAAAGCATACAATATTTGTGACAGTTAAATTGTTTTAGGCAAAAAATATAATCTTATGTTCATCACCATTACGAAGAATAACATTAATATCCATGTAGCTGTATGTAGACTGGTGTGTTGATGTTATATAGATAAACTCTTTATTGTAACATACATTGACAAAAAAAGACAAACAGAAACACAAAAGACTTAAAACATAGTGCCACAACTGGCGGCCTTATCGCTAATAGTGATTTCTTCCAGGCAACCGTAGGATGGACTGGAGTCGAAAGAAATATAAAGGATGGGGTGTTCAAAAAAGAGAATCTATATACAAACAATAAAATATTCAATATTATACCTATATAATAACAAATTACACATTACATATAAGTGCAAATAACTATAAATATATAACACATATACATATTAATCCGTATAGCATGATGATGGATTCGTCTAATCTTCTTTTAGATAAATATTTCAAAACAGCAAATTCACACGCATTCAGGTAAATAGGGAGCCGTTTCTGAGCGGGTAAACCAAAGATTATTCGATTAGGTAAGGAATCGGAGCGAGATTGTAAGATATCGTATTTGGCATAGAGAGAGAAGATTGTAGTCTAACTTACATCATTTACAGTTTATATGTTTAGAGGTGTTTTTATAATGATACTAGCTTTTGCCCCCGGCTTCGCATGCGTTACTATACATGCATATAAACTTTTCTCTTTTATTACTCTAACTATTAAAAAATGCTTCAAAATCCGGGAGCGACTTTCCTTTATACTAAGTATGTAGTAATACGTCAATACTAAAAATACTGTTGTATACTCAAAAACCAACAGTTAGGTCACAGAATATAATATTATAATAGAAGTACTCGTTAAGCTCTGCATAGCGCAGCGTTGTTTAATTCAATTTTCGCAGTTGGATGTTTGTTAATTTCCGAAATTCGTAGAGATAAAATGGTGTTACGTTTGCTACCATTAACCAGTCTATATTACTATACCAGTATACATTACATACGTAAATGAAACGTGTAACTTTTCACGTTTCCAAAGGATACCATTAGCCCCTAATTAAAAGTGATTAATATACGTGCCGCGGAACTTTTTAATCCGCATACATTTGACTGTGGCAAGAGGCTCAGCCGACCCCATTAGGAATTTACCCTCTTCAAAGTTTTTTATTTGTTCGCTGCATGCTCGACGGGTTTCCACACACGTAGAGGTAACAAATATTAGCATACGTATTGAGATATTATCATAAAAGATTGTGATAACATATACCTCGTATCAGAAAACTCTTTCTACTTATTAGACTTCTTATACACCTAAATATTGTTTATCGCAAAATTAATGCTTATAGTCAAGAAACTGAATATGAATTCAAAAAACACTTATTAATGGCATTTTCACTGTTATCTCAATAAAATGCTTTAATTAAAAAAACTTGTTATTTACGATACAAAATAAATAACTTATTAAACATAAATCATTAAATTAAGTGGAATTTTAATTAATTTAATTTTTTGTTATTTACTAACATCTTTAACTATAAAAATAAACATTTATAAATTTTAATATTGGATTTATAATTTAACATCAAAGTAATATCTTTTCTGAATAAAATTTTAATACCATACCACTGAAAGCCTTATTTTTATTTAACCTTCCACTTTATCCCCACAAAACACAGCCTCACATCAAAAGATATTAAAGTGTGAATAACCACTGAAGGAACGATATCAAAGGCTCGCTGAAAAGATCATCGCGTTTGAACGACATTCAAAGCCTCTATACAGCCTCCGGGTGGGATTGTAGGCGCTTTGTAACCAGAGCCTTCGGGTAATTTAACTCAAGTTTGTGGAAGGTAGGTGTAATAGAGGGAAGGTAGTGTTAAATTATAAATAAATTATTATATTATGTCAAGCCTTATATGAGAACGGATAATGATTCGAAAACTTAATTGTTAAATAAACGAGGTAACGCCACCAGCAATTTACATAGCTACATACAATCCGTGGACTACGATTTAGGTAAGTTATTTGTCAAGTTTATATTTTATTATTTACTTGATGCTATTTTAGGTAACTCATTATCATGTTTTCTGCTACTAAAAAAATCATTAAACAAATTTGTATTTCTGTTCAGATTTCGAAGGCATACTAAATAAATTTCCATAATTTATCAATAAGCATCTATATCAGTAACTGATATTAATTTCTTAAATTTGCAAATTAAGACATTGAAGTAGACGTTACTATGTGAAAAAAAATCAACTGTAATTAAAAAAGTGATACTTATACCTAACTAGGAAATAACTCTGTATAACAGCTAATAAAACCTCCATTCTGAATGGGTAAAGAATTAGAATAGAGATTCAAAGGGTCTGCACCTCGCGGGCAGATAGTACACTCTTTGTAATACATAGCTGTGGGATTGTCGTCCTTATAGCGCGGAATAGGAAATGGGTCATTGGCTTAAGAGACATTGTCAAAATCTTATTTCAAGTCTTCGTTGTAATTATTGGCTTTATTGCATCCACGAGAGATAATTTCTGTAGCGTCCATATTCTATTTTTGCAGCTGCCCTCGTGCCTAAATACGCCAATATGTATGTCTTGCTATTAGATAAATTCTTATTTTTCGGCGGTATATTCATTAGTCATCTATCTATCTTACTACAAAAAATAAAGATTAAAACAAGGGTATAATGTTTTTTGTCCTTCAATTTTCAATAAAATATTCTTTACTGCTGATGTCGCTGATTCAATCAGAACTATTATTAAATAAATCACACATTGATCCAAGTTATAAGTAAAGACAAAAACTACAAAACTGCATCAGAACAGGTAAGCTATCTAATAAATCTAGGTTTCTGTTTTCAGGCTATTTTTATAAGAGCTTCGCAAATTCGCACCTACAGCACCTCATTTGCAATAAATCTCAATCATCCTCTTTATCTCCTGGGTCTAGCTGTATATCTTCCCTCTTGATCTCTCCCACAGCCTCTTACAGCTCTCTCGCTCTGTCGTAAGTTTATAGCTTCATCGAGCAGGATGTTTGCCAAAAATCTCGGGTCGACGAACTCTAGTGCCTAAAACTAGGCTTTTGTGACAGGGACATAAATATTTAGGGACAATATTTTATGTTGTGAGTCACTGGTTTTGTGCGTAAGAGATAGAATATAAGCTTAGTGAAAATCTATCTCTATACCACTGACTACAGAAGTAAACTAAACATAGGTACTACTTCTAACTACAACATAAAAAATGTGGCCCTTAGAAAATCTTTAGAAAAGCCTAAAGATAGTCAAAGGGTAGCGTGCTCAGCATACTGGCCGCATTACCACGCTGGATAGCAATGCTGATACATTGAGCATTATTTATTGAATAATATAGACACTAAATGCGTTCTTCTTCTTCTTCTTATCGAATAATAGTGGCCACCTCTGGTGTCGAGAGTTTTCAAACCGCCCCAAGGGCCTCTGACATGGCTTAACGACTGCCGTTCTACACAAACAGCCGGGACCTACAATTTAACGTGTCATCCGACCCACGGAAGCGCCACTAAATGCGTTAAAGTTTCATTATATAGTATGCCCATGTATTATATACGTGTATTTATAAAAAAACTTGTACATACATTCTAACCACAGGTTCTTTACTAGCTATTAAATGGCCTGTGGTTCGAGAGTGATGGCCTCGATACAATAGAAGTTATCACAATGCTATAAAATAGAGCTCCAATCAAATGTTATTATGTTCGACATTGAATGGGGTAAAGGGCTGACACCTACATTCAAAACCTTTCATGTGGAAATTTGAAAGACTTGACACTGATCGAGGTAATTTTCGATTCAAGCTTCGTTTTCAATACTAAATATGGTATTTATCATCGTCATCAGCAGGTTTTCTTATCCAATTGCATACATGGTATATGTAGATTAAAGTGCTATTTGTGTCGGTGATATTATAACCTTATTGGAACTATTATTAAAATTAACGCAATAATAATAGCACAACCTACGTTTGTGCTACGTATTTTATGTAAAACTGATTTTACAAAATAATTAAAGTAGATTCATAATTTCAATATCTCTGTATGAAATAAGAAACACTTCTAACTACAAAATAAGAGACAAGCAAAGATATTTTAAAAATCTCTGCAGATGGTCTTGTCCTATAATAACCACAAATTAATAATGAAAACGGATGTATTTTAAACGTTTTTTTCTCAATTCCCCCACAAATAAAACTGTTTTCTCAAACACTAGCCTATCTAAATGACCACTTGGTTGTCATGGAAAACGTAAAATAATAAAAGTTCGAACCCTTTTAACCGCAGTTGGTAGCGCGTGGATTTAATTAAAATCAACTTTTATGTTCAGCTTTTGACCTACTGACAGTTTTATTTATGAGTGAGTGAACATAAAACAAGTTCTGACGTCATCAACTGCACTTTTATATTGGACGGGCGTGCTGCTGTTATAATATAAGTTTTGAGAAGCTTTTGTGTTCAAATAGTAAAGTTTTCTATGAAAATAGTACATATAGCAACTGGATACACTGAGTAAAAAAATACGATGATCATATATTATAATTTTGTTTATTTATCAAGAATTGGCGTCGGTATATTAATTTTATAATTTTTTGTGTCTCTGTGTAGTGTGGCTTTACTATTAAATTTACGGTTTGTAATATTAGAGATTATATAAATTAGATATAATTTACTATTTTATCTCTTTTGAAACTTCTAAAAGACATTGCTTAATTTTATCTAATTATCATGTAAATTATGAGTTAATTTATTAAGTGCTAAACCTGCACTATGGTTGTTTTAAATTAATCTTTTATTGGAAAATGAGCGAAAATAATCACGACCGGCAGGACGATGATCGGAAATACGCAGGTTCGAATCCTGCCTCATTTTCCAATAAAAGATTAATCATGTTAATTATTCAATAAGGGTGTTTTCAAATAAAAAATTACTTTACTTTATTTGAATAAATATATTCCCAAAATATATACCATATATTCTTAACTGATAACAGAATATCACATAGTAAGGTTTAACTACACATAGGTGGTCGTAACTCTTTTGTGTGTGACGAAAACTGGCAATAAAGTATCGGATACAATTTGGCTTCGCTCGTAAATTTCATTCAGCGTTCGCGAGGCCTTAGTAAAGCATTCCGAATAATATTATTTGGATATATTTTGGTCAGAGTCAGTAACAATGACTACGTTTATTTTTTTCATAGACTTCAAATTTTGCTAGCACTGAGTTAGAAAGATGGATTAACGTTTGATTGGATACTAAACGCGAACCAAACAAGAAAAGACATCTGGAATCTAGTTGGTAACAATATATCCTAAACACGTAGGTACTAAACTAAATTTTAATTAAGTTAACGAGGAAATTTGATGAAACTTTCTAAATATATTTCAGTGCCGGACCGCAAAGAGTTTTTGTAAACATTCGTAGATACAACAATTTAATCTATTACAATGGCCAGATCTTATCTAACTCGCACTACATTTTTTAACGCTTCTCTGAGTCGGATGACTAGTTAAATTGTAGGTCCCGGCTCTTTGTCATAGAACAGCAATCGCTATGCCATTTCCAAATCGTTACGGCTATTTGAACACTCTGACACTAGATTTGGCCACTCTCATACAAATTTATTTACTTACTTACTAAAGTCTAAGTTCATAACCTACTAACGTGTGCTAACCCTTATCATAATTTTCACGATATGTGTCTCTGAATACTATCACAAAAATATTATAGTCGTAATAAGCATTAAATAAATAACCTCCTTACCTCAACTTTACCATACATAACTACCTCTATAGTAATATCCAAACCTAGCTCTAATTCGGTACAAACACGAAACTTGGCAAATGTAAATGTAGGAGTAGGTACTAAACTGAACTTGCTAATTAGTAAGTTTAACTTACAAGGAGCTAAGTACTACATGTGAGGCTTAAAGCATGTCTGTGTTTCAGTGCCTATTAGGTTTTCTAATTAGGTGTAGCATTTACTTACTTACCTACTTACTTAAGATACTTAGATAAACTTAATCGTGATAAAGAAAAATCCCACCAAAAACATTCTGTAAAAAATTGCCAAGTCTCGATAGAGCTGCTTGTTTATCTCTAAAAAGTAATGAGATCTCTAGAATTAGTTAAGCCAAGTCTAAGGTTCCTTACTGCGATTTATTTATTATTATAGTTAATTTTATGTGACTTGGCCGTTGACTTGTAAGTAGTAGATTATGATTAATTAAAGTTTAAGGGAAACATAGAAACAATAACCAGAGTTCTAACGAAAAATTAAGTAAATATAATGGTTAAAGTGCATACATATTTTGTTAAACTTAAAAATATATTTGATATTAACATAATAAATATATTTGGTATACGTTTCAACTGTTAGATAACATATCAAGAATCATGCAAAAAGAGACTCTATACAATTTTATAGGTTGGATAGGTGAATAAGGGTCTAGCAAAACCCATTATGGTTAACTAAAACCAATAAAATTCATATAGGTCTATACCTACAACTATAAAATTTTAAGTAACACAAAAAAAAGTTGAACTTGGGTTTTCTCAGTTAGACTTGGAATGAATCCTCCGAGAATATGGTTTTCCGTGGAAGGATCTGGGCTTCTGGGGACTTGCTTAAGATCTCAATGAATAAGTACTGCGAGGCAAACACAACCCTCAGCAAGGAGGAATAGGACTAGAGTCTAATGAAATAATTGTAAATTTAAATATACTTTACCTTAAATATCGCTTTTTAATTGAAACGATTTTACCACAATTTTATGTTTAAGGTAAATAAATATTTTAAAAGACTGATGTGACAGTCAGAAAACCGTTGTCAGTTCGTCACAGGATAATGAAGTTGTACCCCCGGCAGAGCATGTTTGATTCTATTCTGTTTGCACGCGGTCTTAATTTATGTGCAACATGAGCGTGCGACGTGTTTCAGCTTAAATTGCTTCGAGTTTTCGACTTTTTTTAGTGAGTATTTTTTTAAATAAGTTTGGTGTTTTTTTTGTAGTGACTAGACTAGACAGAGCATTTGGGTTTTACCTGATAATTCGCCAAATGCTTTTGTAATTTTGTAGTAATTAGTAAAAGCAAGCAATAATATTTGCTTACCATCAGGCGAATTACGGTCAAGTGCAAACCCGTTCCTTGTAAAAAAAATATTATTTGGTCAATTATTACCAATTATTTTTGTCAATAAACTCGCACGGTCTACAGAAAATAATCTAAATTCAGAAAAAGGCACATTTCTGACCCCATGACCCGACACTACAGGTATGGTAGGTATTCATGGATACCAGGCGCCCCATCAATCTGTCGGTACGTCATCAATCAGAGATGATTGATTAACAATTTGTATCCAGGTTTTGTAGGATCCGTGTAGACTCGTGTTGCATTATAAAATAGGTGAGTAGGTATTTTCGTTTGAAAATATAAGAAGGAAAATAATACTTAGCTACAAGACGACCTAATAAAAGCTTGCTACTTTTTTTTACAAGAAATGGGTTTGCACTTGACCGTAATTCGCCTGATAATTATTATTCGCTACTTTTATAAGGGCGCTGTTATGTTACACTATTGGCGTCACATGGTATTACCCGCGTTTATCGCGGAATAAAAATAGTCTGTGTGTTTAAAAGGGTCTAATTTAGTGTAGGCCGTTTGAGTGTGTGCAGATATAACTAGCATGCACACAAACACACACATACACGCTCATACAAACTTTTGCTTTCATTATATTTGGGGCATACTGGGATGTGAATGTAGAATATTCATAAAAAGATAAAAGCAATACCGTATATGACACCGCCTGATATGGTTTAAGGTGATCCGTAACCCTATGGGAAATTTAAAATTGGGCCACTCCTAATTTTTTATGAGTTAAAATGAGTTGAATTTTCAAATTTCCCACAGGTGCCTTAATTTATCACATTAACGACTGCTATAGGTACGAACAACCGGACCCTACTTTTTTACGAGTCATCTGACTCAAATGTATAATATATTTGGGTCACCCATCATTGAACTGTCTGCGTTCATTGTTGTTTAATTTTGATAATGCGATGTAAGAGTGAAATGAGCCCCCTAGTTCAAATCACGCATGAAAAATCCCAATCAACAATCTACATCTCTGAAATTTTCCATTATACGCAATACTGCCAAAATTAACGCCTGTATTTATACTCTGAGCAATATATATACGCGTATTGCTCTCATTTATTCAGTATAAAACATTACTCGCCGCACCCTCGTAACGAGATGTCTGCAATACCATTTCCATCTGATCCGGAAACACTCCGATACTAATACAATAAAACTCCGCTTTCGACACGTTTTCGTATTATACTGTCAAGTATCGCGCATAATGAGAGCTTTGTTCTTAAAGACTTAACGATTAGAAAAGATGTCAATTTTCTTGTAGACTGTTTCACTAAAGAGTTCGTTCGTCGTTGTTATGTTGCTACGAAACCAGCGTCGATTACATTCGGGACACATTCAATTGTAGGTTCTGGCTATTTGTTATGACAAATAGCCAGACAAAGCCAGAACTGTTGAACTATGGTTCAACAGTTGGTAAGCCATGTCAGATAGGTCCATAGAGTGATAAGAATACTCGATACCAGTGTTTAGCGAATGTCATACGACTTTCAAACAATTGCTGAAAATTTACTTTAAATGATATAGTGAGACGGGCACTTGCCACTGTCAACGTACCATCGGTTCTTGAACCGATTGGCATGGTCCGTGACGATGGTAACGCGCCCCGATGGCTTCACACTGATTCCCTGGGAGCGGGGAAAAGCTCTTGTATGGGACGCAACTTGCGTCGATACACTAGCTCCTTCTCGCATCAGTGGAACAGAACAAGCGGCAGGAGCCGCGGCGGACGCAACAGAGGAAGCCAAGCGGCGAAAATATACATCATTATCGACTGATTATATTTTCGTACCGCTTGGCTTCGAAACTTTTGGTCCGTGGGGTAAAAGCACGAAGTCTTTTATAAAAAAATTAAATAAAATGTTGATTGACATCACTAGAGACAAGAACGCTGGCTGGTTCCTTGCGCAAAGGATTTCTATAGCAATCCAGCGTGGGAATGCAGCCAGCGTTCTTGGTTCCATACCACATGTAGATTGTCTAAATTTAGTTTAGATGTAAATACTCTTTTTTAGTTCTATTAGTGTTAATATGTGTAAATATTGTTTCTTATTATTGAATAAATAAATTCTTTAAATCCAATGATGTTTTACTAAAGATAATTGCTTATATCCCTCTCAAAAACACAACGAAATTACTAATCACATTTCTAAAAAACCAAAACATTTACAGATCGTAATGATCACGATAACTACCCACAATAAAACCTTTTCCAGCAATCATTGTAAAAAGAAATCACCATTCGGACTGCTTGCAATTTTAATACCATTCCGTCTCACTCTAGCTGTAGAAGTGTGAGGTATTTTTGTCCCTGTCTAAATGGGCCATTCGGTGTCACGTTGGGCTCCTAGAATGTTACTTTGGAGAGTTGGGAAAGATGTTAAAGTTGGTTCTTAAGTAAATGTAGGACAGGAGACGGAAGTTACTAAGATAAATGTCACAAAACTTGCAAAAAATAACGTTAATTAGACGTTCTTAAGTTAGAAGTTCAGTTTAACACTTACGTACAACTCAAAGAAGTCATTATGTTCACGATCTAACCTTATTACATTATTTTAATTTAAGACCACGCTTTTCAAATTGCTTATAATATGACCAGATTAATTAAAGAGTTTATCTAAATATATGCTCTTCTACTTCGTTTTCGATTCTGGAGTTGATAGTTTTGTTGTTATATTTTTTTTAACATAGTTATGACGTCCCATATGAGACAACATTAGCATTCTACTATTTACGTAAGATATAAATTAAGAATTTCATAATAAGATAATTTTATTTATACACATACATACATATGTATGTGCCAATCTTTCAAAAACTAACCTTCATCTCTTCACGTACAAAACTCGCGTCCTCAAATAGCCCAAACACACTCCGTATTTATACTACACATATATCCGTCATTTTGTTTTTCATTCGGACAGTATTTCCCTCGGGTACCCGTTTGTGTCAATACAATAATAATACACAGTACGTTGCTTCTATGATAATTGCTAATTTGAATGACGACTGCATTAAAAAGTGTTTGTTAATTAATAACTGGTATTCTTTGAGGCACTCAGGGCGGCTTGATAAATTCTCGACACCAGATAGACATAGTCATAGTCATAGTCATTTATTCATATCAGACATTTGATACACGTCACAGAAAAACAAGTAAAAAATAATCAATTAAAATAATAGTATGTACAATAAAATACAATAATTATTGCAAAAAAAAAAATTAATTCAAGACAGAGTTATTCACTCTTATTTGATAAGAAGAAGAAGAAGAAATAATTACTGTTATAGTTTATGTTCTTATACTTAATAGCAATGCCAATGCTAGACAGACACTATTTTAATAATAATAATAATAATAAAAACGTTTATTTGCAAAATTACATGGGTATATACATGCAATAACTTAAAACTAGAACTATACTAGGCAACTAATTAGTGTGCTAAACAAGATATATTATTGAATGTTGGAGATTTAGTCCATTCACACTAGGTATTCCTGTGTTGTGAATGGAATTTTTACTACACATTTTTTTTTTTTTTTACATTATTTACAAGAGCCAGGAAGTTGTTGAAGGAACGAATGGAGCGAGTGATTGAATTGAACCACAGACTGCTAAGGTAATACCAGGTCATGGTTCAAAAAGTGGAAATAATCTTTATTGACTAAGATACCTGTTTGTTGAGTAAGTGTTAGATATAGTATATATATATATATATATATATACTATATTTTATTGATATATTAAACAAATCTGTGAACCTGCGCCTTCCGTGGAAAAGTCAATTATGTAGTTGTGACCCTTAGTAATTAGAAATACGACTCGAATAGTGATCGTGATCTTAATAGTGATCTATCTGCAGTACTGCAAGTAAAGCCGCCTTGTTTTCTACACGTTTTCATTATTAATAATTTAATTTTAGTTATTGCGATTATAGGTATACATAAGGTACACTTATATTTTCTCAAAACATCTCAAACATGTCCAAACAAAACGATGTTTTCCTTCACCGCTATGCGAGTGCAAAATCCACACATAACTTGAAAATACAAGTCATTGTTGTAGGGCCGGATTCGAACCAGGGTGAGTCTGAATGAAAAGCAGACTCTGGAACCGCTTAACCATACTCTCACTTTAACAATTTAATACTATATACATTACATATCATAAATGTGTTTGAGTTAGAATCAGAATCACCCATTGGTCATGTTGTAAACTTATTACGTCAGAGGAAACTGAATCCCTGTCGACGTTTCAAAAACTCAGAAAATTTCATCAAAATCTGTTTTCTAATAATTCAGAAAGAAGATACTTTTCGCATCGCATCGCAACTCGCACGGCAACTAAAACTATGTGCCCGAGAAAGGTATTCGGTGCGTTTGTGTGTTTTAAGGCTGCACAGTGCCATCTACATTTATGTGTGAGAACTAGAGATAGTAACAATCTTGTCCTTCCTCCGAGGTATATATATAGACAATAAATAATTGATTTTACGCAGTAACTTATAGGAAACTTAATTATTAACATTTTAAGAGTAGATTTCTCTTCTTCTTTTTCTTCTTCTTAGTCGTTGTCTTCATTGCTGATGGTCGTGTCTAGCTTGAAGTCTTGATCACTTGGTGCACTATGCTTCTCCATGATGTCCTGTCCTCCGCGGTCTTGAGAGCTTGGGTTATTGGCAAGCCTGTAAGGGTCGTGACTAGGTCAGACCAGCGGGTAGGTGAGCGGCCGCGTGATCTTCTCCCATCGACTTTGCCAATTACCATCAGTAGCAGATAGCAGACAGTCTTGTGGTTATTTTGAGCTCTTTTAGAATAGATACGTTGGTTCGGCGTGCAGTCCACGGGATACGCAACATCCGTCTCCAACACCACATCTCAAACGCATCTATTTTGTCTCTTTCTTTCTTCCTAATTGTCCAGGATTCGGCGCCGTAAAAGAAGATAGAGAATACCAACGTACGCACCAGCCTCACCTTGGTTTTTCGGGATGTGTTACGGTCTTTCCATATTCTAGTGAGTTGAGTCATAGCTACTTTGGACATTTGGATCCTCCTGCCTATTTCTCTTTCCGTGCCACCCTCATTAGTTAGAAGTGAGACAAGATAAACAAACTGGTCAACGAACTCCAGGTCTCTGAGTTCATTGGAGCGAATTAGCAAGCCAGGTCTATCCACCATCATGATTTTGGTCTTGGCTTTGTTGATGCTGAGGCCGACTAACTCACTCTCCCTCTCTACTCTAGACAGTAGTTGCGCCAGTTCTTCCTTAGACGATGCAAATAATGTGGTATCATCCGCATACCTCAGGTTGCTGATCTTTCTGCCACCAATGGATATACCACCATCCCAATCCTCTAGGGCACGTCGACAATTAAAAGTAAACGTAGATAATTAGAATCTAAAACAAAATGTATGTATGGAATTGAAGTTCTGCCACTGCCCGCTAGTGGCGCTAATTGATAGCTCTACGTCTCTATTACAATAATATTTTTCTATAGAGAAACTAAGGAAAGGAAAACAATTTATTATTTATCATAGCTACAAAATAAAAAAAATACATTAATCAAATATTACAATTCGATCAATTTAAAATGTATACCAACATTAAGTAAAGTTGGAACTAACAATATAAAAACATTAGATACCTACCATGACTATACACCAATCTAAGAACATAGCCTTTGCTTACCATCAGGCGAACTATGATCGAGAGAAAATACAATTCGTTAGTGAGTGAATATGTTAGTAATAATTATTTGCAGTTTTAATACAAAAAAAAAACATATTTTAAAAAAGGTCCTTGTATAACATGGCTAAATACATAATAGGTCTTTACCTATGAAATTGCCGTATTTTTCCTACATTTTAATCTGTTTGTAACTTTTACGTACAGTTATATTTTTTCCAAATACAATTTTTATTGTATCAATTGTTGAATTATGTACCTTTTAGATAAATGTATTACTAGTGCATATTACTTATAGGGAAGTCATTGAAAACACCTCTTTCAATGTGTCGTCGGTTTCACTACTTTAACTAGGTATATTTTTATCATATACTCTGTTTTTGAGAAATTAATATACACAATGCATAGCTTTTTTTCCATCTAACTATAGTTATCAATTGCATCTAAATCTGTTCAGACACTTCTATGGAAATATCATTTTTCTCAATTTCGTCATACAAATCAGCAATATCATAGGTAAAGACCATATATAGTAAGGGGCGATTTTTGAAACGACACTAGAGTTAATTGCTATTCATATCATTTGTAACGAAACTCATAACCTAAAAATGATTTAAAAAAATGTTTGGTTCTATTAAAAGAGGTCGGTGGTGGTAGCGTCCCTAATTCAATTTCGAAACTAATAACTGGTTCCTAAGTTATGTGTGAATTTGATAAATAATCCCTGTTTTTTATATCTAATCCTACATAGGTACTCATAGTTAGATTAGTGTATAATGTTTATTAATGAATATGTTTGTGCAAGTAAAAAGCGAGTGTGGCTCAGTGGTTCCAGTGTCTGTTTTTCATCCAGACGCATCCTGGCTCGAATCCGGCCCTACACCAATAACTTGTACTTTCAAGTTAAGGATAGATTTGCATTCAAGTGAAGGAAAACATCATGAGGAAATTCGATTTAAAGAGAGAGAGAGAGTGTTAATAAATCATACCTAACCTAATATCTATATTGTCTGGAACAATATAGACCTTATAAAGACATACAGTACATAGCATTTGCAATAAGACAATGCGTGCCAAAGCTAAGCCCAGACTGCCAAGGTTTTACTCACTTAATTGATCCCAGACATTAAGGTAAGAACCCACTGATACGGCTACTAGTGGAAGCGGAGACGACAACAAGAAAACAGTAGAAGAAGATAATTTAGTTACAACTGTTTTAAGTTGCTATGAACCTATCTCAAACACGAAAGAAACCTAACTCTCCCGTCAAAATAAAACAATAGTTATTTGTTATACAAGAGTGCAAAGTTGCTTTTTAACCGCGTGCTCAATTTTGATGACCGAGCAAGCAAAGGATCCTAAAATTGAATCACGAGCGCAGCGAGTGATTCAAAATTAGAATCCTGAGCGTTAGCGAGGGAATCAAAAGAGCACGAGGTGAAAAATCTTTGCACTCGAGTGCAACACGTAACTTTTCATTCCACCTCAGCGAGGAAATGTCTAAATGCAAAACGCGTGATTGTTGAGGGAGAAAGCTCATTTGCGCATTATTAACAGTTTCAGTCAATTCTGTTGGCGTCAAACAAACTTCCTCGTCGCTAGAATCACTCATTTTAGTTTTTTCACTGGTTTTCAAGTTTCTTGTTTTTAATAAAAGGATTAACAATGACGTGAAAATATGCCGCGTAAAGAACCGCGTACAAAGCAAATTGAAAAAAAGAACACCAAGAAGGTTCCGAGTCTGAGTTTTTAACAAATTTAAAAAAAGTTGTATGATATATTCGGCACCATGGAGGTAGCAGTAAATAGGTTTAATGATTTTTTTAATTCAAATACTTAGTGCACACGATGTTCTAAATTCAATTTACTTTATCCTCTAGAGAATAAAAACGGCTTTTACACTCAGATATTGAAGAGCAAAAATACTGTTTCCGAGATGGTGGGATGAAAAAACATTTTTTACACGCTATTGATTGCTATTGCTATTGGCTCAACATTTAAATTTCCACAACCAGAGTGCTTGGAAATTGGTATGAATAGAAGATGAAATTGATTGTCATTCTAGAAACAAGGGGTATAACTACTATATTCTGAAAATCGTGTTTTTTATTGCCTTCCGAAATAAAGATATTTTTCTTTCAAATTGGTTAAAATGCAACTTTCGTGTAAGCCTGTATGATCAATATCATGTTTATCATCGATGAGCAAATTAATAAAACTAATAATGTAGTCCAGTGCCTTTTTGTTAAAAGTTATTACAAAAAATATTTATTTGAAGAAATATTTATTAGAACTGGGCTCTAGATTAAAGGTTATAGTTTTAGACCTACATCAGGGAATACACATAATTAGTGAGGTTTATATTATACTTATATTTGATTAATTATGTCGTATGGTTTTTATTTTGGAAAGTAATTATCATACGAGTAATGAATTATATTGATTTCAATTTGTTCTTGAACCAATGTTTTGCATATTAAGCTAATTACATTAAAATACAATCCCTGTTTTTAAAACAGATAAATCGTATCCATAATGAACACATTTACGTTCAGTACTTACAGCTTATCACGCGTCCATTCGCAACAAAGCACATTTTAAATTCACAAAACACAAATGTCCGTGAAAAATACCCTGATCTCACGCTAGCACAAATTCCACACTAAATTTCACATCAAATCACTTGATACCACTGCAAATTTTCACCCAAAAGTGTTGTTACATAATGCTTGAATGTTTTTTGGAGAGTATTAGATTGTTTTTCATAAAGAAAAGGGGATAGATTTGAGTAGAAGAGGTGAGAGTTTCGTCGCACGTGCGGTGTGCTACGCGGCTCGCTACGAACTGACGTAGGTTCGTAGCCGCGTAGCTTAGTAGCTTTGGAGGGAAACTGGGATGCGCAATGTCTATACTCGGTTTAGTCAATGAAGCTTGAATGTTGGTATAGATACATAATATGTAGGTATACATCGCCTTTGATAGGTAGGTCAATGATGTTTGTAACGGTAATGTTAGGAGGAT
Organism: Macaria notata; assembly: GCA_927399415.1. Taxonomy (NCBI): domain Eukaryota; kingdom Metazoa; phylum Arthropoda; class Insecta; order Lepidoptera; family Geometridae; genus Macaria; species Macaria notata. The sequence goes on from OV656742.1 coordinate 2,587,639, forward strand.
TAGTGCAGTACTGAATGTTTAATACTATTCTATACTGTGTGCTGTGCTATTGATTTGTTTAAAGTTAATACTAAGAAAACAAAACTTTGAAAAAACTTGATTACCGCCTTTTTTAAACCGGTTAAAGATTTTAAAGAGTATAGATTAGGTGGCACTGGTTTTTATATCAAACTTATCATAAGTGTTGTTTTGTTGATTTTTCTCTGTAAGGTGGTACTAACCAAATGGTACCTCGTAAATTGGTTAGTTAAGTAAATTTCTATATTACAACAAAAAAAACTATCAGTAATAGATTTATGCTCTTCTCAGCCTAAAACTATTAGCAACTTCCTGGACCGAACCATCTATATGGATTATCGTTGTCGGATGAAAAATAAAGGGCATTGTATGAAATTGGTCTCTGCGGACGTATCGAGCCACGTGAGGAATGTTAATACTGTGATATACAGATGGGATTGTTTAACTGATAAAATACAGATTAATGATGATCATAGCTGATCATAATTGTCTTCGTCTTATCGAATGAGAGTGGCCAACTCTGGTGTCGAGTGTTTATCAAGCCTAAAAGGCTCTAGCATAATGATCATCATAATAAAGAGCAAAACTTTTTTTTAAACAAAATTATTTGTTGCTAGAATTGCAGACTTAAACGTAGGCGAATAAACAAAATCTTAAAAGTAATAATTAATAATCTACCTATTTTATATATATTTTAATTCTATGATAAGAACAAATCTTAGCAGAAGATTTTAGTAGGTAGGTATAACGGTAATATGTAAACAAAAGTTACAATGATTGTTTAAATAGGTAGGTCATTGCAGTACAGTCACACCACTTCTAAGCAAACTGCTTGTATTTCTAGCCACGGGGACCTCTCGCGAAAGCAATGAGCCTGTAATTCATTACATTTGGAAATAGTACCTACGCAAGTATACGACATACACCTATCATTTTATCATTCACATAACTGATCATAGACAGTGAAAGAATGGTGGCCAAGTACTGGTCATCGGCTGCAAGATGTCGACAACGTAATATCTGTCGCAGGTCAAACCTGGATGAGGAGAATGAATAAGCCAATAACATATTATCAGAGAGGTCTATACCCAGCAGTGGCTGTGGATGATGATAATGACAACTAGGTGTAGCTCGGTTAAATCTGGTCCTTTCCCAATGACTTTTTTTTTTTCAATTTATATGTGGGTTTGCATACGCTTACCCGTGAAAGAAACTGGCATGTTTAAGAACCACCTAATTCGAGGACATAGAAATCCAAAAAAAATAATCCATAATATACATACGAGTACGTATACCTCTACGAGTTGTAACAGATAAACAATTTATTTGTAAACAAAAGATTACACGTTAGTTATTAATATCATAATTGTACATATACAATATAAAATTACATAACTGAATGTACTGAAATAACTACCAATGCATAAACGAGAGAATTGTTTTTGTCCGTTTTACCCATTTGTCGCACAAAATAGTCCGCCGGGACCACAACTTCATTACTGAACACTACAAACGACACTCTGAGAAGGATCTTATTAGGAAGGAACTAATATCGTCAGCGTAATAGAGTAAACTCGGATGTCGAGATAGTACAGCTTTCGTTATAAAAGAAGCTCTTCAGGCGGTTTGAAAACTCGCGACATTAAAGTTCACCGCACTCAAAGACTCATTTGGTACTTCTGCATAGGTCCCGAACAAAATATGTACATTGTATAATTTGCTAATTGCACCTTGTGGTGCTACCTACATTAACCCGATAAAAAATAACCTTTATGCAATACAGTGTCAAATATAGTTTAGTATTTTATCCAAATTGGTTCAGGCATTTAAGCATGATGAAGGAAAAAAAGCATTTGTAAGCTTCTATAACAGTCATAAATTAGAACTGATATTGTATAGGTATATACTATAAAGCCTATAGACTTCGCTGGCTGGGTCACTTGGTGAGAATGGGAGACGATCGTAGTGTCAAAAGAGCCTTTCTCGGTGTCCCGAGTGGCCGTCGTCCCGTTGGTCGGCCGAGGTACCGCTGGAAGGACGTTGTGGAGTCAGATCTACGCGTGCTTCAAGTTGCTGACTGGCGGGAAGCGGCTCAAGACCGGGACCGGTGGCGATCTCTTGTATCAGAGGCCAAGACTCACTTTGGGTCGCTGCGCCAGCGGAGTAAGTAAGTATTGTATATACTATACTAGCTGACCCGGTGAACTCCGTTCCGCCTTAGAGGCAATAAATTATTTATAATTTAATTATTAATTTATAGCTAAATCCGTTTAGCCGTTTTTTGAGTTATAAATGGTGTAACTTTCTTTTATATACACTATACTTTCTTTTATAACACTTTCTTTTATATATATGTAATATAGATTGTGACGGAATTGGCTGAGAATGAGACTTACTAGCGTGCTTTCTCTTTCTCTCTCTCTGTCATTATCTCTTGGTTTATCTAGTAATGTAATTACAAAAGTAACATAAAAGACACTCCGCATGTGTGGAACAGTTCCCCGCGTGAAGTGGTCGAATATCCGCAACTTGCGGAACTATTGTTTTGCGAAACTTCCGCTTGCACGTTCTGGGCAGGGGTGCTCTACCATTGGTCACTGGATAAGAAATAGTGTTATTAATGTATCTAACAGGTAATAAAATCAAGACTAATGATAATAAGACTTTTCAATTGTTGTTACTGGATCACTATATATCTTTAATTAATCTATACTTTTTTATTTATTTTTGTCCCAGGAAAACCTACTACAGGTACCACCCAACCCCGGGAAGGGTGGATAGTTATGTGGGAGTCTCTACCCCACTCCAAATGGCTACATACTCACTAAAAAACTGGGGTGTTCCACCTCCGCATCGTTGGTCCAGGGCCACGAGAGTGCAATGCATACGTCCGCAGCCATGGTGATGCGGCCCGGCAACGGGCCCCGCCTCGGGGAGCTTCAGCTCAACCCTCAATGGACGACGTGTCAGAACACGGGACACGTCGTGCATCCTGTGGGGACTCGTTCTAGGGCAACAGATTCCCCGATCTGCCACCCAGAGCCCCCAGGAGTTAGGCGGTCGCACGCCAAAGCGGCCGCCCTCCTCCAATGCGCCCTCTGCGCACGGAGTTCGGTTCCCGTGTCGCCGCTACTCGGCCGGTACAACAAACTCCTCTCGCCTCTCGGCGACCAACCTGGGGTGCTCTTAAAGAGCACCCAGCTCCACCTACACTGCGAGGTGCGGCGAGCTCCACGCCTCAGGCCCTACAACCAGCCCTCTCGAAGGAGAGGTATAGGCGAGGGCCCCCACTCGATCGAACTTTTGGACACAGGCTAGCAAGATCCACCGGACTGTGGAGGTTACTAACCTGTGGACGGGGTGCACCAGGTTTCCCCAACTTACCCCAAATCCCCATATGGAGAGATGAAATTAGTCGGGCTTACCCAACGTAGGTAGGTAACGTACGAAGGTAGTCCGATCATCGCACCCCTAATTAATCTATACTGCCCCAACCCTGGCCAAGGTCCTCCCCATTTTCTTCCACTTCTTTCTGTCCTGTGTTCCTGGGTCAGCTTCTCCCCAACTAATTAGGATTCATCAGTAATTAGATCATTAGAAGAAGATACATACATTTTATTAGTTTCAAAATACTTAGGTACACCGACTTAGCGTGAAATCGGTCAAAACAGTATATTACCTATCCACCGCACATTATGCGGCCGATGTTAACTCTCCCCAAACACATTTACTTTCCCTTAACACAGTCTGAGCTCAATTAAAATAAATTAAAAACATGGTTACGGGGGGAGATAATATAATATCTATATTATCATTCGCTCCGCACCTTATAGCCGCCATCTTGTTTAGCTCCCAAGGCACGCACAAAACACACATTAATTTGAAATTGACTGTGACGTGCTACGTGACGAAAACCTCGCGGTTTCACATCTATTTTTAACGATAACGATTTGCCAAGTACAACTTCATTCCACAAAAAAAACAATAATTTAAAAATTAAAAGACAAATAAGACGAGAAGTTAACAAAAATGTCGTAGTTTTTAGTAGCCAGCTAAACACCTTTAAAACATATATGCAAGTTAACTAATTGAAACGTCTTATTGTTTAATAAATGAACTGGTTGTCATATATTACAAAAAATATTTGAGTCATATCAGCAGCCTCTAAGGCTGATTGAAATACTAGTACGAAATCTGTATTTTAAAGTCACACACACTAAACATAAATAAAAACTCCTTGTAAAACTCTCACAAAATGTGTTCAACCCCTGACTCCAGTAACGGGCGCTGTCCGTTACGATACAGGGTGGGTAGTAATTGGCTAATGAAGGTATTCAGCGTCCCTTCTCCACGCAAGTTCTATTGTATACAAACAGGGTGTCTCTAATGTGCCCCAGGGAAGATATTGAATGTACAGTAATTATAAAAGAAAACACAAGATAAGATAAGATAAAAGATAAAAGAATTTTATTTGCCTTAATACATTTGTTTACATTGTAGGTGTCCCTGACAACCGCTGTAGGATTCCCTGTGTCGCGGTGCCAGGGTTCTTCCGTTGAACAAAAATTAAATTATACAATTGTGTTTTTTTCAGTTGAAGGCTCAATTGAAAGTTCTTGCAATTTAAATTCACTTCAGCATAGAGTTGTGACAATGATTGTTAGTTATATTAGTAGGTTTTTATATGAATTTTTTAATAGGTAAGTTAGGCTATTTAAGTACAGTAAGTAAGTTAGGCCTTAATAATAATAATATCAGTATATCATCATAAGATTTCATTAAGAGGTAAGATAATTATGAATTATGATTGATATTATATAAAATTAGAAATCGTAATTTTGCTAAAAGAGTACAGAGTGACTGTGGTACTCAGTGAAAATTGGCATAGTATATAATGTATCAAGTAGGTAGGTGATAGTCCCGAACGCCGGGGGTTACCCAGTGTGGGACGTGTAGGTATGTGTGAGTGTGTGTGACGAATGTGTGGATAAGAGTGAGTGTTTGTATTTGGTTGAAGTTATTCTACTATTCTTATTAATTCTTCTGTCTCCTGGTAAGTTAGACCCATCAGGTGAGTTGTTATTTTGTGTTTTGCTTTGTATTTACTATCTTCTTCTATATTTAATATCTTATTAAGTACACAGTAAATATAGCGTCCTCGGAAATTGTAGGATCTCATCCCTATTTGTGTGTTAACTTTAATTACTGGCCATCTTGATAAGTTACGTATACCTTCGCGAGTCCTACGTCTCGTTTGCATTGCTGAGCGATGGAAGCGCAGTGCTGCTGATTTGATGTATATTTTCCTAACCGTAAGGTGATTCGTCTCTTCGTGCAGAAGTTCTGTGGGATATCTAAATGTCTTATTATACGCAACTTTTAGAACAGCGCGTTGAGCCCGCTCAATTTTAAGTAGGTTGGTTGTACCGGCTGAACCCCAAGTGTTTACACAAGATTAAGATGATTTCGAAAATCAGCTTCTTTACTTTTTTTATTTTGTTTTGTACTAGCTTTTTGTACTTATATACCTAACTATGTAACTTTGTTATGTACTTAAACTCGTAGTAATTTATTAATAGTAGTATATGCAACTGTCATATAATGAAGGGTATTAAAACACGAGTGCGCTCGTTTCATAATAGTAACGAGTGTTTTAATACCCGTGTTATATGCAGTTGCATACACTACTTTATCTTCACTAATGTTGTAACTAATTGATTAAATTCACGCGTACGTGTATCGTCACAGTGATTTTGCCGCCATTAAAATCTAACCAATAAGAGCGCAGCTGCGCGCATCAATAAAACGCGACCAACCTGATTGGCTGCAATCAGGTAGGTCGCGTTTTATTGATGTTATAATGAGATATTACGATATCGATGTGGATATTATACTATCATGTGAAATTGCTTAAATTGAGTGTTTTGTTGTCTGCGCTATAACAGTAGTAATTATAAGTCAAGTATTGGAAACATAAGTAGAATGTTACAACATTTGGTTGGTCACGCTTTTTCGATGTTATAATGAGCTATTACGATATCGATGTGGATATTATAACATCATGTGAAATTGCTTAAATTGAGTGTTTTGTTGTCTGTGCTATAACAGGAGTAATTATAAGTCAAGTATTGGAAACATAAGTAGAATGTTACAACATTAGTGTAAAATATATTATGCATTTGGAACAAACTTTATTATTGCTCTTAATCAAGGTGTAATAAGAAATAAACATTTCTTATCTTCAATTATTAAAAAATATAAATTTATACAAAAAATCATTACATTACAAAGTTTGCTCAATCTTATACGATCATATTACTTTATGTATACATTGTTTTTATCTACATATTGTTTTATATAACGTCCTAAAACTATCATCGGTCGTTTCTGCCACTCCTTCATTGTCGCTTTACTTGGAGTTACCTGTAAAAAAAAACACATTTTTTTATACAGAATAGAGTTGCACTTGACCATAATTCGCCTGATGGTAAGCGATCATAAAAAATTAAGTCACGTTCTGAATGGAAAGTATGAGGAGTTTCATAGCGTCATTAAATATAGATACACTAACTGCACTGTATATATAAAAATAGTGGATCTAAAATATTGAAAATTTCCCATGTATGTAGTGTGTACACTTCCCTTTTTACTACAATATAGAAATAAATGTTCAAAAATACAGGGACTCTACCGGATTATTTCAAGGTATCATTCAGGTTAAATTTGTTGGTTATAGATATTTTTCTAACCTACAACTGCCTAGCGTGTCCATACTGGCACGCAATCAAATATATAGAATAAAGTTAGAACATGGCCGTCCATAGCGAGTCGTGCCTGGTTTCCACCAGGTGGCGTAATTGTATGTTAGTCTCAAACAGAAAAAAAGTTAAATGAAACTGGAGAAATATGCTTTCCGCTGCGACTGCTCCTTAACCGGCTTCAAACAACAAACTTGGTGGTTTTTAGGTGTGTTCCTCCATATACCACAGCCACACCACTCCTCCTAGCCTATCCTAAAGGAGCAGTCGCAGCGAAAAAGCACTATATAAAGTTCTCCAGAGTTTAATTTACAATGGATTTCCGCAAAGTAACGCTTGATTCAATATCTATATATTTTTTAATTATTTTACTAAAAAAACCATATTTAAATGAGTTACTAAGCACTTAATGTCAATACACACGGGGAAGTGGTGCCCTGAGATACAAGCCTAGCTGAGTTCAGAGGCACCAGTTCATAATTAAATTGTAGCACTTAAATTATTTTAGTTGTAAGTTTGATTATCTTAGTCTTACGCTACAAATTTTCTAAATAGGTAGATTTAAGTTCAATAAAAAAAATATTTGATTTGATATCTTAGAAAAAAAGTAGCCGTAATCGCCCGTAGCTCAGCTAGCGGAGGCAATCGTATTCGGTTACCAATGTTAAGTAAAGTTCGACGCGGTCACTCCTTGGATGGGTGACCGAAAAGTAGCATTGCATTTTGGGCGCTTCCGTGGGTGGGAAGACACGTTAAATTGTAGGTCCCGGCTGTTTGCCTAGTTCAGCAGTCGTTAAGCCGCCCTAATATCAGAGGCCCTTAGGGCGGTATGAAAACTCTCGACACCAGAGTTGGCCACTCTCATTCGATAAGAAGAAGAAAAATAGTTGCCTCAAACCTGATCTCCCAGCAGTCTATTCAGCAAGGTGACACACACGATGCCTGCCCGGAGCCCTGCCTCTCTGGTGTATGCAGAGAATGCAGTCGCTTCCATCTCTATGTTCTTAACTCCGACGAGAGTCAGTTTGTTCAGGAATGACAACTTGTCGGCCTCTGTGTAGTCGCAGAACGGACCGTCTAGACGGGCTTGGCCTGGAATACAACGAAATGAATAATCAAATAAAGAAACCAAACATTTATTCATAACTTATAAAACATAAAGTAACTGACTAATATTTACAAGTCCTAAACATAATATTAAAATATATAATATAATTTCGCTCCATCATTTTGTTCCTGTTGCCGTAGAGACCATGGGCAGTTGGAGTGGTGACGCTAAAGATTTCGTCAGGGAGTTAGGCCGAAGAATTAATGAGAAGACGGGAGACACCCGCTCTGGTTCATTTTTGGTGCAAAGGTTAGCCATCGCGATTCAACGTGGCAACGCGGCGAGCGTAATGGGAACCTTTGCGCCGGGAGCGATCCGGGGTGGGCTCTTTGATTATTTTTTGTTTGTTTTATTTTACTTCATATTTTATTTTAGGTATATTATATATCAAATAAATATTACAGAACATACCACACAGACATAGCGCCATAGCTCTATTTGAAGCTAATGTTTGTATCAGAGTTTAAGTATATTAAAAGAAATCCGTTTGCGGAAATCCGTTCCAGATGACAACTTTGATATGACACTCAGTATTTGTTACAGCGGTGAAACTCGAAAAAGTTGTTCCAAAGCTAAAGTATGTTTATTGTATTGTCTTGTATAGGCATAATCAACCTTCGATCTCAGTCGAGACCTAGTGATCAAATGCATGACTAACAATTGCGTAAGATACGTATAACCTTTCTTGAGAGTCAGTTCTTTGTTAGAAAAAATATGCTCCACCTACAATCACAGTATCGCTCTTCAGATGTCATCAGACCAAATCACTGCTAGCGTAGAGTTCTTCTTATCAAATGAGAGTGGCTGTCTCGAGAGTTTATAAAGCCGCTCTAAGGGCCTCTGACATAACGACTGTCGTACTATAACAAACAGCCGATAATTTAACTTGTTATCCGACCCACGCAAGCGCTCAAAACGAAATGCCACTCTATTCAAGAACAGACCAAAATTTTCTTCTGTTTAAAATATCTCACCTCTGTAGAAGTCATCGGCAGCCATGGTCCCTCCCAAGTAGGTGTTGAAGCCGTCTGCCTCCAAGACGAGGGAGAGCACCTCCTGGCTCACTCGGCTGTCCAGCAGCGCGGGCAGCTTGCGGACCACGCCTAGCACTGGCTGGAAAGACCACAACAAGTTCTAAGGGTCGCGAGTTCGATTCCCGCAAAACACAAATAGATGTCAATTTTCAATCTGCAATGATTTTTATTGAATCTGGTTGATTATATAGGTATATTATAGTAGGGTATTTACAAGTTATAGTTCAGCGGGCACAGATAGCAGTTATGTATTTCAGAGGATCACAGAGCGATATTAACTGAGTTACAGATGCCAGACCAATCATTTTTCAAAAACGTATTCGTTGCAAACTCAGTGTCATTTTCAAATCTTTTAAATGAATCATGTTGAACCAGGGCAAGTCATACCATAATCATAATATTATATAAATGCGATGCGAATGTGTTCGTTGGCTTGTTGGTCAGTTAGTTCCACTTTCGCGCTATAACAGAGCAACAGATTATCGTGATTTTCGGTACAGTGATAGTATGGCCCTAACATAGGCTTCGTGACCGAAGCCAAGCATGCGCTAGTATTAAATAATACTCACAATCTCATAGAACTTCTCCATTGTCCCACTGAGTCCGAAGCTGGACACCACGACGGACCCCGGCGGGATGCCGAGCCCTCCGCTGGTGCCTATACGGAAGAACACTGGATCCTTGGCCTTGGAGTACTGCATCAACTTGATCACTTCCTGGAGCAGCGTCGTCATTGAGGGGATGCCTACTCCGTGCTGGAGAAATAAATAATTTGTTTTAACACTAGTCTTTAAATTGTTTTCTCATGTGTGACACTAACAAAATCAATAATTAAACACGTTACTGCAGTTTTTGATAATTTTCGTCGGTTTTCTGTTTATCTGTTTCTCTGTTTATAACTCATAACTCATTTATTGGTAAAAAAATAAAATAAAGTTTACACGTTTTTTTGTATACATACGTACAGTTTTCTACAGCCGTTTTTATCCATGTATAGGACCTCGACTATATTATAAAATAAATAGTATATTAGAAATATATGCAATGACAAAGCACAAATGCAAAGTCACTCTGACCAACTGGCTTCTTACCCTCGACTACGACGCAACGGAAAATCTTTTTGTAATTGAAAAATAGGACCTTTTTTTTCATGCACATTCTATCTTCTTACACACACATACAAAGACACTATTGTCCCACTCTCTACCACAGTAAAAAACACACACACAAACAGACTCAGACATTAAATCTCTAATTCATACTTCTACACACATCAACATTCAATTTATACTATAAAACACACACACCTAAATATGAACCTTAAAAAAATGTATTTGTAATATAATCTTATAATAAGTTAGATGGCGTCAGCGGCGACCACTATCCATTTATTTTTAGTTACTAAGTTACTCTGTACCGATGTCCGAAAACAGGCCTTGCAGCCTTAGAGAGACATCGTACTGTGTAGGTGTTTACACTTTGATAAAAAAATACTTAATACTTGTAAGTCTTTGTTTCGATCCTTGGGGAAGATCTCCAGTATCCGACACACAAGCTTCAGCTTAGTTCGGGGCTGAGGGTCTACCTCCGGGATGGATCCACTGATGTTTCATGAACATATTATTTTTTGTATCACCTGCACATTGTTTTATGTAAACTTAAAGAAATAAAGATTTTTGTATTTTTTTTTGTATGTACATATAAGTGTCATAGGTTACTTTTTATCCTGAGATAATGTGAGCGAAGGCGCGGGCATCCACTAGTTGTATGATATACAAGGTGTAACAGAAGGGTGTGACAATACTTATACTATACAAACCTATGTATATATAGAATACAGCCCACTAGGTTTCAGAATTCTAAGTGTCATAGATTTCGAGTAATCATAAGTTGAACTTTCATTAAAACTTTAAGACTTGCAACCCTACATCTTATCATTTTGAGCGTTCATTGTCTTTTCTTTCATTGACAAATGACACGGCGCGGCGGTGTCTCTCTGAGAGCGCAGAGAGAGAGAATACGTTGCGTTAAAACTAATGCTAGAACGGGATGAAAGAATGTGTGCTTATTTCGGTTTCGTCACTCGCTAGGGCTGCCACGAAATCAAGTGAAAAATATTATCTAATTTTTGTATGGTAAAAAATATATGCGATTTAATTTTTCATACTTTGGTATATGACTCCTTACATGATATATATGTATACTCTTTAATATTGTCACACCCTTCTGTTACACCTTGTATATATATTAAATACTTACACTGACAGACAGCACAGGCCCTACTTTGTACATGGCGTACCGCTGTGAGTGCTTGGTGAGGTTGACTAGCTTCATCCCGCGACTGTCCACGCCTAGAACGCCAGACATGTACTCGGCGAACTCACGCATGCGGTACTTGGTGCCACCAATGCACACAAACTGAAATGTCATACAATATTACATATATGGATAGGATACAAATAGAAATATCAATCAAGCAAAAAATACTAATTGTACAGCAACTCCAAATATCCCAAGTACAAGGAACCGTAAATAATCCCGTGATAGCAAAATAGTTAAAGTCACAAATTAAGTACATCGGTATTATCGTATTGTTAAATCGATACTAAAACTAAAAAAAAAAATATTTTTAGGGCTCCCATACAATAAACGTAAAGCATTTTTGAATACGGAATCCTTCGTTTTTTTACGCAGTTTCGAAGTTCGCAGTAAAAAATAATAAATAAAAAAAGTACTTTAACATCACCAAACAGCGCTGAAAGGTCATAGTTATGTGTATCCAGGCCCAGGTGGTACAGCACGTCTACTTCCAGCGCTTGCAGGTGCTCATTCGGCAGGCGGAGGGAGCCGTCATTGTTCCTGGTAAACATGGGGACCAGCTTAAGTCCTATTCCTCGTTACTGAGAGTCGAGACTCCTCCGCGGAGTTACCTAATTCATTGGGGTTCTCTTAGGCAGATATATCGTGGTAGGTAAAGCTAATGTTTGTAAAATTAAGATAGAACTGGAATTCCAGAATCCATGAAATTAATAGAGAAGAGTCTTAGTTTTTAATAATCTGCCCTTACAGCTTGCGGAGGAAATCACATGCGATTACCAATGCATTGGTAATCGCATGTGATTTCCGCAAGCAACTGTCGGCGCGGTCAGTCCTTGAATAGGGGACAAAAAGTGGCATTACATTTGGGCGCTTCTGTGGATCGGAGGACATGTTAAATTCTAGGTCCCATCTACATACAAACCTAATTTTAATCTTAACTCAAAGAAAGCACTCGATAAACAGGGAAATGTGAAATTCAAAAATGATATTGTTAGTAAGTAACTAAAAAATATCTTACTTAGGAACCTTTTTCCCGGGATGGTGTTTGTCCCATACAGAGCTGCAGTTATCGTAGTGCGCGGGCAGATCGTCACGGCCTGACAGAATGTAGTCACAGTCACACTGCATTCTGTATAATAAGAATCATGGGAACACATTTTACTGAGCGCTAATCAAAACTATAAAACATTTCACAGAGCTATGGAATTTACCTGAACCTGTTTCCTGAGAACTACAATCCAGGGGTCTTTAAATCTAGAATTAATATGTAAGCGCGTTACACCCTAGGCTGCAGCAATGCTTAACATCAGGCAGGCTGTAGTCAAACGCAAACCTATCTGACGTAAAAAAAAAAAACCGGCCAAGTGCGAGTCGGACTCGCGCACCGAGGGTTCCGTACAAACCTGCAAGGTTAAATATTTTGTGATGTAACTAAAAATTTATGGTTTTCGTAATTTTTCCTTTATCTATGCTATAAGACGTTGCTTCGTACCAAATTTCAAGATTCTGAGTTCACGGGAAGCACCCTGTAGGTTTTGATTCCCTTGCAAGTGTCGAAAATTTGCGGCATAAATGGCTGTATCTTTTGATTGCGTTGGCTTAGAAGTTTGATTTTTTCACAGCTTCAAGGGACAGTAGACCTGAGTAATTGATATAAATTTCAGCTTCATACCTCTACGCGTTCCTGAGAAAAAGGGTCTTGACAGACGGACGGACGGACGGACAGACGGACAACAAAGTGATCCTATAAGGGTTCCGTTTTTTCCTTTTGAGGTACGGAACCCTAAAAAACGTAAAAAAATATATAATCCAACGATTTTTAAAGCAAGAGTGAACCGGTTCTATTAGGGTATGTACGCTCCATCTTAGGCCATTGATATTGCCACAAAATACAGAGTACATTGCTTACCTTATCAGGCAAACATGGTCAAGTGCGAACCAGTTACACATTACACAAACGATTGTTTAGTTTGGGGTTAGATGGCGCTGTGTGATACCTATGTCAGGAAATATTTATAATTTTTAGTTTTAGAAGTAGTTTAAGTCGTATTATATAGATACATATATATTGAGTCTGGTCGTTTGTATGTATAATAAGTATGTATTTACAAAAAAAAAGTATATAAGTATTATATCCGTTATCTAGTACCCACGACACAAGCGTTAGCTTAGTGTGGGGCTAGATGGCGCTGTGTGCAATGTCCCGGAATATTAATTTATTTTTTTATATATTATATTTAGGTATACACGTTTGGTTTACAAGCTAATCGTAATTTAAATTTAGATGATAGTTGTTATTAAGTAATTTTACTATGTTTGGTAAGTTATTGAACTTATTTACGATTAAACCAAATAATCTGAATAGGTATGTAAAGATAAATAAAACTTACATTAAGAGATACGACACAACCATGCACGTAAATATCTTAGATTGGACTAATTCATACTTGCCTTGGAATATGCGCAGCAATTGATAGCAACGACCAATTCATTCACCGAGCCAGTATCTTAGTCATCGAGATAAATTATTTTATTATTGAATGCAAGCTTGAGTGCATTTGCATTAAACAATATACATACTTAAGTAACACAATAATTTACTGTAACTACTTTTAACAGAAAACTAAATCGGGTTTTCACTTCTTTAACCAGATAACTAATTCAATTAAAACAGGTTTTTCACTTGACCAATAGTTTGCCTGATTTATGTAAAGGTATTGTTAATTAAACAATTAAAATTGTTGGACTAGACCAAAGAACATATAAACGACCAAACCTACATTTTGACGATAAAACAAGCCCAACATAGAATTTAATAATGATATTATTAATCATTGTATAATTTGTTCACAGGTAAATAAATTGCAAGCATAATATTTAAGTAGGTACAATTTAAAACTAATGAGAGATAACGATTTACATTGATAAAATAGCATTTAGCCAGTTTCATGACCATATCGTACAGTAAAGTAGAAGTGGGGACCTATAGTACATTTTTGATGAAATTATATTCGAAATTAGGTTAGGAAAGGGAGGATAGAGTAGGTATAATTTGATTCCCTTTTTTTACCTTCTTTGGCCGGAACTTTGTACTGTGCCAGTTCTCAAGTTAAAAAATTGTACGTAAAAACTCCGCGACTTTATTATGAGTACAATCTTTTTTCCAACTTTACCAACTTGCGACCTTTTTCTTAACTTTGTCAAAAAACAAGAATTGAAAATGGAACTTTTCTGACATTTCATACCCTCTTTGTTTTTTCATGAACGTCTAGAGTTAGTTTTTTTATAACGTCAAAGTGATATTTTTTCACAAAACCCTGCAATTTTTCTATCCATTTTGTCTGAAATGTTTTTATAAATTTAAATCAGTTCATTTTTAGATTAGGTTTTAATTTGTAACGTGTTTTATGCAGTATTATTTAGATTTAGGTGTTAGCAAGAAAAATTATGCCTGAGTAAGTTTCACATGGTAACTTTTATCTACCAAGAATCATCAAGTTAGTATTTATAGCATTTAAAAACTCTTTTACACAAACTTTACGTGTCACATAATCTCACCTATGGCTGACTACTGATTATGAGTCACCTAATGTTAAGAAACGCAACAGTCTACGATGTCACACGATGTAGTATCAGCTCATTCATTTAATTAGGTAGCTAATTTTGGTTTAATCTGATAATTTTAAATTAGCGTACGATCACTTTCTCAGCGTAAACAGAATAAAGTAGTCTGCTCCTAGCTGCTTCCGGTCATTATTAAAATACAAAAGAAATTTTACATAAATATAAATATTCTACCTTAAATCTGCAACTTCCAGTAATACCTTTAGTAAGTATCACACCTTTTCAAACACTAACGAAATCACTTGCTTTGAATCTGAAATAAGTATTAAGTATTCAATAATATTTTGGACCGAAACTTGCGTAATACTGACAACAAGCCTATCTAAAAGCTCGATGCGTACTGACATAACTGACCCAAAGATGTTATCTGAAATAACAAAACGTGATTGTGTTGTATTGATAAGGAATGACCACACAAGATGCGTTTAACTAACCCACTGTTGTATAGTTGCTAAGTTGTTTATTCTCAGAACATAAGCGCATTATTATGAAATTGGGCCTTTTTAATCTTCAAAGAAGCGCCAGTGTCATAGAATAAAAACAAAAGCAGTATCTAGCTTAGTTCACTGAGATTCGTAGAAACGTCCACTTAGTTCTTGGGTCCTTGAATGGGTAACCGATAAGAGGTAAATTTGGATGTCGTCAAGAACTGAGAGAGAGTGTGCGCTTCAGTTGTACTTTAAATTACTGCAGTTTATGTTAAAGAAAAAGAAGATGAACTATATTAATGACGAATGGTTTTTTAACCAACTTCGAAAAGAGGAGGTTCGCAGTTCTTATGATTCTTTTATATTTGTTTATAATAATAATATGTATGTGATGTGTTGAAATTTATTTGCTTGATTGGTTTAGAGTCCTCTCTAATTGAGTTCCAGCTCGAATAAACTGATAAGTTGTCGAGAAGTCAAGGGTACATAGATAAAACTTCCTGCAACGTAATATTTACTAATTTACAACTTATGTGACGCATTTTGTATTAGCAGAGAGATGTTATTATGTAGTTTTTTTTTCATGCAATTTCAAGCAACTATGAATATAATCAAAACTGCTATTTACATCGGTGCTTCTGTGGATCAGCTGACACGAAATAAAACACAAAAGAAAGATAAAAAAATATCTTACACTCATAAAAAATCGTACAGCATACTGTTAATTTGAACGTACTAGCAACGTTAAGCGAGTGTGGCTCAGCGGTTCCAGTGTCTGCTTTTCATCCAGACGCACCCTGGTTCGAATCCGCCCTACACCAATGACTTATATTTTCAAGTTATGTGTGGATTTGCACTCGCTTAGCGGTGAAGGAAAACATCGTGATGAAACCGACATGTTTGAGGACCACAATATCCGAGGACATGTGTCTTCCGTGGAAGGACCTGGGCGCCCACCACGATGTATCCGCCTAAGAAAACTCCCCTAACGAATTAATTCTGCGGGGGAGTCACGACCCTCAGTCATGAGGAAATACGACTCAAAGAGAGAGCAACGCTCCGCTGTGTAACCCGCATTTATCCAAGATAAAAATATGTTAATGCAGGATCGTATTTACCAAATCAAATTTCATCGAAGTCGGTGCGTCGGTTTGCGGGTGAAGAAGTAATTGCGGGTGAAGAAGTAATTGCGGGTGAAGAAGTAATTGCGGGTGAAGAAGTAATTGCGGGTGAAGAAGTAATTGCGGGTGAAGAAATAATAAACATACACTCACTCACGCACTAACTTCCGCCTTTATTATATGAGTGTGAGTGATCATCCACTACTGTCCAGGTGTTGCGAGCCGTGTCCGGCGGCGGCGCCGTGCGCGCCCTCCGCAGGCATCAAGTCGGGGCTCCGGGACGGGAAGCCTATCGATGGGAAGCAAGAGCACCCCTGCCCTTGCAGGTCCTGCTGCTGTGGACAGGGGCCTATTGTCAAGCCTGTGAGTACATAAATATCAAATATTACCGGGACATATAATACAGCAACATCTAGCCCCATACAAGGTAAACGCTGGGAATCGAATCCGTGAACTCTTGGAACTAGGGTGAATCGGTTCTTACTGGATACTTTCGCTCCATCCTAGACCGCTAACCATCAAACAGACGAATTATGGTCAAGTGCACACCCACTCCGTGTAAACAGATAAAATAAAGAAATATTGTGGAACATAGCACACAGCGCCATCCAGCCTCACACTAAGCAAACGCTTATGTCGTGGGTACAAAATAACGGATGTAGTTAATAATTTTATACTAAAAAAATATTGATATAGGTATTTTACATCCACTTTGTGTAAAAAGAATAATAAAAGAAAGAAATATTTCGGAACATTGCACATTTACATTGCACAGCGCCATCTAACCCCACACTAAGCAAACGCTTGTCGTGGGTACTAGATACCAGATAGGTATAATACTAACATAAAAATATGTTTGTCTTGTCCAGTGTTACAAGCAGCCCCGTATCCCGGACTCGTACGCCCCGCGGCGCTGCTACGCGCCCCCCACCGCGCCGGTGGAAGCCAACACCACCTACAAGATGTCCTATCTGCCCACGGACGGCTGCAGGAATCTGCGGGGGCAGATGAGGAAGCCTCTGCCAAATCTCGTGCCGAGCTGTGAGCCGATGGAAGGATGCACTGTGCAGAGGGTATCTAGAATAGAATATTGCTTAATGTACCTACAACATACATAGAAATTATTCTCTTTTGAATCGTATTACCTGATGATTTTGTGCAACAAAACTCTTACGTGTCTCTGAAAACAGAGATAGCTATCTAAATCGTAAGGTTTTTCTTGATGACTTTCTATCCTGTAGAGATTGAAGATCATTTGCGAGGCCAACATAACAAGTAGGTAGAGTAGCGCAAGTGGGCCTTCTTGTGGCGCGTTAGTCAACGTAGATGCAAGCCGCAAGGACTAAACCCTAGGCTACGTTTAGGAACCAGCTTTTACCTAAACGATACTATTGGGCTTTTGGCTATACTTACATAGGCCTATACATATATGTATAAGGCATCCAATCTCTATAGCCCTCTTGAAATCTCGCCGTCTGTTCCACAGATGTCCTTCCTCCCGAACCCAGTGTGCGTGACGCAGCCCATCCGGCCGTGCCACCACGACATGTGGGGGCAGGGTCCCATGCAGAATGTCACCACGCAGCGACACGATTTTGTGCCCAAACCCTGCGTGCTTCGCGAGAACTTCAAACCTCCTCCCAAGTTTCACGCTGTCGAGACTCCCTTTGAAAGTAAGTAGAAATTCGAGCAGTTAATTCACGCATCAAATATTATTAGAACTCGGAATCAAGTTTACCTATGCTATTGACTATCTTGCTCTAGGCGGGCGCTTTTGACTCTGCGCGAGAGGATCCCTTTCAAGATCATGTAGTTTGAATTGACCTAAAAGTCCAATGGCATCACAGAGCTTTGAAGTCCATGCTTGTCGCCCTGTGACTAGAGGCGAATTCTTTCTTTATTCGATACAAAACATGTGTCACCATTTACTAAAACTAACACACTTTCGGCACGCACACTATCTACGACTCACGAGATGTTCATGTACACAGTACGCTTCAACTTCATCGGCTGTGCAATGTCGATATTTTTTATCGATTTTTTACACATTTACTTCGAAGATGGAAATATATGTCTTTAGTATTACTAGGTATATTATTTAAGTACAAATTATAGTTAAATAGCTATGGCCCGCGGTGTTATCCGCTGTAAAAACGTTTTTATCCCGTGGGATAAAAACTATCCTATGTCCGTACCCGGGACTGACACTATCTCTATACCAAATTATCAAATCATCTTCAAAATGACTGGAGCATATTCTGGCATTTTTATGAGGAAACCAGTTGTATCTACCGGTCGCCAATATCCATTTATTTTTTAACACTGGATTATTGGAAATCTGTAAATTGAGTATGTGTTAAATAAAAACCGTAATCCATAGTAATTCCAACATTTCCATACAAATCCAGAAACATCATATCCATTATATCGATTATCGATAATTTGCTAGGTTCCATTTACACATCACTTTGCTATCGAGAAGTAGCGTCGTCAAGACAACGAATGTGTTTATGCCATTCAAAATGACAAAAGCTTTTATTATTAAAATTACAAAATTTTACTAAGTAGGTACTTAACGATGGTATTTCACGCCGGTAACACTGGAACTATTGTTTTTACAATTTTTAACTTGACACCAAGACATATTTAATAGTTTATCATGCTGTAAAACCGAGTAAAACGACCGAAAACTCTCTCGCTCGGACTATGTTCGACAACAGACTGACAAGCGCTGTCGTAGGTTAGGTTGGCCTATTTACTGGTCCAAACGAGAACCACGTATTATTATTCATTTCGCTTCTAGGGGGCGCGAGCGGGGGCGATGTGGCCCGATCGTTGTTCTGTGAATGGCATCGTAGCTGTTGATCAACCTTTGTAGCTAAGTCAGGGTATTGCTTATTGGAGCACTTACCTGTCCCGTAGTACCTACAGTTTGTGGCTAACTACCTATCTACTACTGTTTTACTGCTCTTACCACTTCCAAAATAATGCGTAGGAAACACACGCACCAATGTGTTAATTCTATATTATACCTACCCCTCGTGTTGTCTGCAGACCGCACCATCAACAAGCTGTCGTACGTGCCCCCGGAGCGCACGGAGGTGACCAAGTCGTACGCGCCGGAGCGCTGCTACGAGCGCCCCGCTGCCAAGATGGATACCGCCACCACGCACAAGATGAGCTTTATGCCTAACAAAGTAAGGGGATTTAGTATAGTGGGTAGTTCGCTTTGAATTGGACTTTAAAGTCAGTACTCAGTAGGAATGTCACACTAAAAAAAATAAACTAGGTACACGACATCTTGTTTACTACTTACACGGATAGGTACCTATTGCTTGATGTAAGTCGTTGTAATCACTTGCTTCCTAAACATTGAACACAAATATTGCTAAATTCTAAGTCACACTAAAACAGGGTCTTATTGCATTTGTATGGATGGATATAGATAACTTTTGAAATGTATTTTTGTTGATCAGCTGCGTCTCTTTCCCTTTAACGACATTTTAGTTTTTTGTGTTTGTTCACCACAACACCTTGCCCTCTAGATAGATCATGCCAATTAGAACTTACCTAAAACTAAATAATATGTCTGAATAAGTTTCTCCTAATAGGTACTTATTACATATGATTTTTTATACAGGTCTATACTTATTACTTTATCTTTTATCCAGATCCCTGCGAAGGAAGTTATGCCGTGGGCCTGTAAGGGCCAGTACCAGAAACCCTGTCAGAAAATAGATACAAATACCACATACACCATGAGGTAACATGAACATTACATAAATCTCTCACCACAATCCTGAAATGAATCTGAGTATCAAAAACATTTCACCTTTTTCGCACAAATGGAGAAGCTATATTGTGCGAAAAAGCTGGAATGAATTTCGCCTCCACATTAATAAACACATGCCCACAGCAGATACTTCTACCTGCTTACGTACATAAGTGTAGGAATGTAAAGCTTTTACAGTTGACAGCATTGAGCATACTCTAAAAACACATGAAGATTGTTATAAGTAAGTAGCTTTAGTTGGATTGCAGTAAGAATGAAAATAAATTAAACTTTTATTGGAAAATGAGCGAAAATAATCACGACCGGCAGGATTCGAACCTGCGTATTTCTGCTACCGTCAGAACGCCTTAACCACTAGGCTACGGTCTACTAACTGCCAGGCGCGAAAATCCACACTCATTTCCATACACTTCAGACTGAGCGGCTGATGGCGCCACTTGTGCTGTCAGAATATGTCTAACAAGCACTCATATCGATGTACTATGGACACCTGATATGACGAGAAATGGGCCTTTCGCGTTTTTAATTATGAGTTAATTTATTAAGTGCTAACCTGCACTATGGTTGTTTTAAATTAAACTTTTATTGGAAAATGAGCGAAAATAATCACGACCGGCAGGATTCGAACCTGCGTATTTCTGCTACCGTCAGAACGCCTTAACCACTAGGCTACGGTCTACTACGGTAGCAGAAATACGCAGGTTCGAATCCTGCCGGTCGTGATTATTTTCGCTCATTTTCCAATAAAAGTTTAATTTAAAACAACCATAGTGCAGGTTAGCACTTAATAAATTAACTCATAATTAAAAACGCGAAAGGCCCATTTCTCGTCATATCAGGTGTCCATAGTACATCGATATGAGTGCTTGTTAGACATATTCTGACAGCACAAGTGGCGCCATCAGCCGCTCAGTCTGAAGTGTATGGAAATAAAAATAAATAAATAAAATAAATATTTCAGGACATATCACACAGCGCCATCTAGCCCCACACTAAGCAAACGCTTGTGTGAGTGAAATGAGTGTGGATTTTCGCGCCTGGCAGTTAGTAGACCGTAGCCTAGTGGTTAAGGCGTTCTGACGGTAGCAGAAATACGCGGGTTCGAATCCTGCCGGTCGTGATTATTTTCGCTCATTTTCCAATAAAAGTTTAATTTAAAACAACCATAGTGCAGGTTAGCACTTAATAAATTAACTCAAGAATGAAAATACTTTACCTTTCCAATTAATTCATAAAGATATAATCTTAACTAGGTACTAATACCTACTTTCGACATACCTTTTATTTATCGGCTACTTTTTAGCCCAAAAACACGATGGAAAGCGTTGGTTATTTCCTCATAAAAGACCATTTCACGATATTTTTAGCACGCCATTGTTACTTGCTTATTATTATGTTAGTCAAGGACAAAACCATTGAAACTGAAATATATACAGAGCTATTTAAAGGTAATTTACAAAAAAAGCAACCTTCAAGCAAGGGCGGAGTTAACTTCGGCTTTATGCCTTAACGATATTTGCGATAAAAAGTCCACTGTTCCTTTCAAGTCCAAATATTTTGCAATAACCTACCAAAAGCTTATTGATATTACTGTACTAATCCTCCTCTAGGCGATAGCTCAATGCTGAGCATCGTGATGACTGTACTAATACCAACCCCAAAAAGGCAAATAAACAGAAGTTGTTTTGCGTAAAACTAGTTCTTGAAGACTGGTCATTAGAACAGGTAACCCTGTATTCAACACCTTTAATTTGTATATTAATTTGGTTTCCTTTTATTTCCAGTTACCTGAATGCGGCGAGCGACTGCCGGCGCCGCGCCATCATACCCGACTCTTGTGTCAACCCCGTCACAGCCAACAGGGTGTTCGAGTCTGCCACCGTTTATAAGAACAGGTGAGAATTGTTGGAACCCCACCTTTTGAAGACCAGTCTTTGTCGTAAATCAGCGCTGGTTGGTCAAACACAACAGCATTATGCCGAGTTGGGGTTGTGTTGTGGCAGATTTAACTAGTGATATGTGGTTGTTGTTGTGAATATTGCTGTGTAAATTTTCCTATTAAATGTTTCTTGCAAAGCCTACTCACGACCAGCACTTGCGGGACCCGTGCGTCAATAACGTCTATATTACAGTGTACAGGGAGGGCACTCTGCGTTTAGACCAAAAGTCCTTTGTCCTACGGCTCTGACGGAAAAAGATCGTATTATTCCTCCACGGTTTAAAGCACAAGTTTCGTCTGTATTTCCAAATATTTGCAGAATAGGTAGCGCAATCAGACCCACATTCAACGAATAGGTGACTTTCCATGATCGGATCTCATTCATTATCTGATTAACTTAATTTATTCCCAGCTACCTCCCGACGTCGTCTCCCATCCCGCTGCCAGTCCGGCCGCTGCCCAACCTGGTGCCCTCCACAGCGCAGATGGAAGGAGACACTGTTCAGAAGGTAACATCATGATGATTATGCACTAGGCACCACGGCAAGTTTAGTTTTGAATAAAGCGCGCAAATCTTCAGGACACCACTAGGACTTCAGGAATCCATGAGATTGATGATGTTGTTAATGTCTCATATTTTCACTTTTTAGCCTATGTGATAATTCTCACACTTTCTAATTACAGTGACAGCTTACGCAACAATACCTTATACTTTCTCTTTTCTTTTGAACCCTGAAGAAGAAAACCTTGACCAACCTCACTTATCACTTCCTATATTCCCCATCTTTCCTTCCATTTTTTAACCCTTAACCAATCAACTACCGACCAACCGTCCCACTCTCCCGCAGCTCTCCTTCCTCCCGAACCCAGTGTGCGTGACGCAGCCCATCCGGCCGTGCCACCACGACATGTGGGGGCAGGGTCCCATGCAGAATGTCACCACGCAGCGACACGACTTCGTGCCCAAACCCACGTCCATCCGGGAGTCGTGCAAGCCGCCGGCCAAGTATCACTGCGTTGAACAGCCGTTTGAGAGTGAGTTTTGATTTCATTATGTTCTATATCATTCAGGTCTATTCTCGTTTTCTTTTAATTGTTCGGTAATCATTTCCGTCTGAAAATGTATGGAGATGACATTTCCATTTGACTGTCCAATTCGAAATACTGGAATAGCCCGCAGGAAAAGTTATTCCGGAAGTGCTGGATTTTCGGCAAAGTTTGTACGTAAATTAAATATTTTTATTACCTTCATTTTGGCAGGAGAAACAATAATCCGGTGATTTTGGCAGGACCAAAATGACAAATAGCCCCCTAGATGGCAAAAAGTAAATAAACAATGGTTGTGTTTCTCAGACCGCACCATCAACCGCATGTCGTACATCAACCCCGGCCCCATCGCGCCGCCGGAGTCCTACGCACCCATGAAGTGCTACGAGAAACCTGCAGGTAACACCTCATTACATACAAGTAAGTAGTAAAATTATTTTACGTCGCAACGGAGTGTCGGATAGTCATGATTTTTGGGGTGTAGATGTCCCGAGTGACATTAGTCTTATCAGTTTTCCAAATTCAGTAAATTTGTAACCTACCGACCATAAAATATGGAAGAAAACTACAAGATGACTAATCTTCTTATATCCGTGCAAGGACCTAGACGGTATCTGCTCAAGGCCGCTTGTTTACTACCGTTCACCTCCTGAGACCACCTGGGTGAACCGTAGGAAGTTTTTTTTTACAGCGGCTCGCCTCAACGTCGAATGTTCCTAACTTTAAATTGGTGACGGTACACCTCAGAAAGATACTGGCAACTCCCCTAACAATGCAATACTGCGTGGGAGTCACGACCCTCAGTCATGACGGAATATGGCTCAAAGAAAGAGTATGTTTTTCCATTATTCCTCATTAAATCACATGTCTATGTTCCAGCCAAAATGGAGAGCAGCACGACCCAGAAGATGTCGTACCAGCCAGTGTGCGCACCCTCGCCGCAGCGCCCGCCCTGGGCCTGCAAGGGACAGTACCAGAAACCTTGCCAGAAGGTACACTACCTTATTGTACTATCATCATCTATTTTCCGGCCGGTTTCGTCCCACTACTGGGTATAAGCCTCTTTATATGCCATTGGCTTCGATCTTGCCTTAAGACAAATGCCTATACTCATGTTCTGCGTTCGGTTTTTTTTTCATAACATTATCCGTTCGCTATTATTGCAGCATGGCGTTTTTTTGTATCTTCAGGGCCCCGAGGAAAAGAACCGAGACAAAAAGTAAACGTAACTACTAATAAATAATTTTATTTCAGCTGGAAGGCACGACAGTGTACCGGTCGTCGTTCCTGCCGCCCGGCGAGGATTGCACGGAGTACATGGACCCCTGCAAGTATGGAGACTGCAAACGTGAGTCTTATTTTCACTTGTTTAAAGTTGAATTTACTATAAATTTATATAAGTGAGAAATATAGTGCCCATAGAATTCACTTCTTACATACGTCAATCTTTTGGTGAAATCTAAATAGATAGAATATGTAGAATAATCACGACCAGCAAATTTCCAAAAGTCCAAATAATTAATTTACAAACTTCTACCTTCCTACTTATAAAACTTTATACTTACCAGTTTGCTGCTGTAGATTCACAAGTGGTCCTTCAATACACGACCACTGTAGTACTAATAGTAGTAACGCTTGAATACTAGCCTATATATTGGGCCAGTGAAAACATACATGTTAAAAGCATATTTAATCTTAATTGAATAACTAATTTTATTATTTTTGTCATAGCGTGTGACTGCATATGTCCTGCAACGTGCATCGCGACAGATCCCTGCGCGTGCACGTTCCCTCGAGCCGAGTGTTGCGCGTAACATCCTCCATTTTAAAATGGATTCAAAATTCAAGTGTCAACAAGATGGCGTCTTGTCTAAATGTCAAGCGGCCGCCATATTGGCGCGGCTTCCAAATTCAAACGTATACAAGATGGCGTCTTGTGTATTCGCCTATTTTTTCTAAAATTTATGCGAAAATCACTTTGTAGGTAAGTACGTGTCTGCTATAACCTAATCATGTTTATGTTTATTTATTTCACCGACTTACCAAGTATTTATATTTAATTATAGCCTATAATTTACTTCTAAAATTTGCATAAGTATGTAGATTTAAATAAAAACGTTTTTGAGAACTTTGGTCTCTTTATTCAAGGCCCGTTTTGTTTTACAAAAAGATCTTAGGTTACAAAGTAATATTTATGTGGAATAGTAAACACAGTGCAAAACATACAATCATTGATAGGTATACAAATAAACCTCTTCCAAATTACCTACAGACCAAGGAATTGTTTCCGTAAATTACACATTAGCCAGCATTTCTGAATCATTCTACATTAGTGTTCCTATCTAAAAGTACGAATGCGTATGAAAAGTCCTATATATTGCTCAATGTGGGTACTTCATCTGCAACCATAATTTTTACAGTTTAAAAACAAGTACCAACAAGCAATATATAGAATAACCTTCAAGCCTCTAACTCACCGAGACGAGGTGACCACACGAGGTTAGTGTCGAGAGTTTACAACCTGCCCTTTGGGCTTCGGACACACCATGTGTCCTATAAAATGGTTGTCTTTGCACTAGATATTACTGGTACAAATAGTATTTTATCATGTCTACAATATGGTGGACTTCCATAATCCATACTAACTGGAGGAGCTGGCCCAGGATATTAAAAATTTGAAAAAAATTGGGGGACCTTCGCCCAGCACTGGAACACAGTATAGAATTAATATTAATAAGTTCGATATCTGCGATGTGACCATAATGATAACATTCTATTACAGCACATATTTTTTTTATTATATTCCTGAGCGATTTACAGAACTCGAATTTTTAAAAAAGTAGTTCAAGGTGGCGCCATCTCTTAGCAACATTTGTTACTAAACTTGTTACTGGAAAATTGCTGCGTCTCGGCGAGCTGAGCCAACTATTAGCTACACAAATAAAAGACTAGTATAGATGTTACGGTTTACTTTAGCCGCTGCAGCAGCGTTGTGTTGAGCAGGTCGGCGGCCGCCAGCGAGGCGGCGGGCTCGTCCAGGGGCTTGCTGGGGAATGATGTGAGCAGCGTGAAGGGCTGCAGCTGGTAGGCCGGCTCCGCGCGCGAGATGTACGCGTGCAGGTCAGCCACCGTGTGCGTGTGGTTGAAGCGGCCTGCGAGACGCGAGCCGTCCGCCAGGCGGAACTGGGGGAGAGGGGATCATATAGAAAAAAATGACACTGATATTGAATAAGCGTGTGTGTGTGTTATACTTTTTCATGTTTATTTTTTCTATGGATTTGACTGTAAGCTACTTTATATCCCGTATTGACGCGGGTAACACCGCGGAGCGCTACTAATAAATTTAATTAAGTTTAAATATAATCAAGTTTTTAATGCAAAATCAACGTTATAAAATTTGGAAGCATTGACACTTTTAATAAGAAATTTATTGTGAAAATATTCTCGATCAGCAGTCACCCAGTAAAGCTTTGGAAATAGAACAAACTGTAACGTAATAAACGTAAAAAAATCTACGTTCTAAATTGAATTTGTGGGTTCCAGCTTCTTAAAAAATAGTTAGCAAGAAGTAAAAGGTTAGATCGTTCAAGCTGGAGTCTGGAGTCAAATTTTAATTTTAAAGGCCTTTGACATGCCTTAACGACTGGGACCTATAATATAAAAAAAAATATGTCGTGATTCCATGTAACAGATGTTTTAGAACGGTTTGATGAAACCATATAATAAACCATGTAATTCGGCCGTTTTGATTTATAAATTATTATTAAATAAATAAACATACATACCTGCACAGTAGTGACGGGCTTAGTCTCGTCAAGTTGCAAGGACTCCTGCGCAGCGCGCTGGTTGGCGGCGCGGTCTGCGGGCGCCGCCGCCACCGGGGCCGTGGCGCCCACCGTGGGGGGCGTCGGACTGGAAATAAACATACTCTTACTAGAAAATTGTTGAAAATTCAAAACATAAAATAAAAAAAAATACTAATTGTTAAGTTGACACGCTTGATTCATAATTTCAATAGTGTCGGTCTGGGCCGGCGCATGTATATCGTAAAATAAAAATGTCTGTTCTCGGCGCCCGGTGTGCGTGTGCCACCAATATGTCTGGTACATAACAGTGACTCCGCATTTGTTTACTTCAGAGGACGCCCTGAGAATTTGGTTGCAAGGATACGTATTTAACTCAACATGGACAAAAGCAACTAAACTAAAATTTAATGGTCAAGATTCATTATTACAATGACTATATTTTGCGAATACCATAACACTAACGGCCAACTTTTATAACACAAAATACTTAATCAAATAGATCTCTATAAAATTGGGGATATCGATTTTGTCGGCGTCGGTTATGGATTGGAGCGTTAAAATTTTGCTCATAATAATATGTCAACATAGGCACTTTGATTTTTGAATAGATTATTTGAAATAAATTCGTTATTTTTAAAACAAACGACCATAAACATTTTGTCATTTACGCTCTTTCGATTTTCAACGAAATTTGTCCCTCGCACCTGTGCGGCGGTGCTGGACCTACAGGGCGCTTGGATCTACAATTTCAGATTTATAATTCGCCACTGCGTCGTCTAAAGTATGAAATTAGTTGAATTTAAAATATGGCTTGACTTATATAAATGTATTACAATATTTATATTGTAATACATTTATATTTATTTTATATTTTTTTTTTTTATTTTTTTTTTGTTTGTTTTTGACTTATATAAATGTATTATTGAGAGTCGAGCCAAGGAGATCATTGGTAATAATAAACTGTGCCGAGCGAAACTTCAAAGTCTTGAACACCGTCGCAAAGTCGCCAGTTTGTCGGTTTTCTATCGGTTGCATTTCGGAGAGTGTGCCGCGGAATTGCACGGACTAATTCCGCCCGCGCCCTTCTTTCACCGGACGAGTAGAGGTACGGCAGGACGACACCGGTTTATGGTGGAAGTTCCTAAGACCCGCACGAAACGGTACGCTTCCACCTTTATTGTTCGTACCGCTAGGTTGTGGAACTCCCTGCCTGGCTCTCTGTTCCCCACGCACTATAATCCAGCGATCTTCAAAGCGAGAGTGAATCGGTTCTTATCGGGTAAGCACGCTCCATCTTAGGCCATAGCCTTACTTGCTATCAGGTAAACTATGGTCAAGTGCAAACCCGTTCAAGTTAAAAAAAAAAAAAAAAATTAAGTCTGTAAAAGTGTTGTTTTCTATCCTTTGTACATATATATAGTGCCCACCTGCCCAGCATGTGTCCCCTGCCCTGGAAGGCGCGGCTGGCGGCGGCGCGCGGCCCCTCCTCGTGGCGGCGGTCCTCCAGGCTCACGCGCACCTCGCCGCCGTGCGCCAGCTCCGGGGGGATCTCGCTGGGGACACAATATATTATATAAAAATAAATTTAAAGGCAAGACCCTTGTTTGTGGAGGCGCCACCCTTCCCGATTTTCTGCCAACTCCTTGACCTCCTTATACGACATGACGCCCGCTTTCTCCTTTACATGGTCAATAGGTAGGTATATGACCTCCTCGACCTCAATTACAATACTTATTTAAATAATGTATCCTATATAAATAAAATAATTATTGTGACAGATTTAGAATATAAAATAAAAAAATAAATAAGTCTATTGAGAGAAATTAATGTGAAATTATTCAGTTCTGATTCAAAAATAACAAAGCATGGTTAAGAACATTACACACTGAAAAAGCGGCCATATCAGTTTACTAGCTCATAGCACAGAATAAATAATACAACTCATAGCTTACGCGGTGTTGCTCGTATTTGGATTCGATATTGGAAGTAAAAGCCAAAATTATATCATACTCGCAGCTAACTACATTGGAAATAAATCTTCTACAATGAGTAAAATCTGCGAGGGAGTTTCAACCCTTAGTAATGAGGATACACTAAGAAAATATCTCTCTTTCTTTCTCTGTTGAGTCGTATTTCCTCATAACTGAGGGCCGCGACTCCTCCGCAGAATGAATTCCTTAGGGGAGTTCTCTTGTACATCGTGGTGGGCGCCCAGGTCCTTCCATGGAAGACACATGTCCTCGGATATTGTGGTCCTCAAACATGTCGGTTTCCTCACGATGTTGGGAAAATACAAGTCATTGGTGTAGGGCCGGATTCGAACCAGGGTGCGTCTGGATAAAAAGCAGACACTGGAGCCGCTGAGCCACAGTCGCTTACAATAAGAATAAGTATCAGTGTAGATGACTGACCCTCTGCGTATGTAGTTGAGGAAGTCCGCGTGCTCCGGGTCGGTGTAGGAGCGCAGCGGGCCCTGGTCCACCGCGAACCCCTCGCGGTACAGCCGCAGCCGCACCGAGCGCGCGCCCGCGCCGCCCTGACACACAGAAATCAAAAATATGTAGTGTTTTTCTGCTGCGACTGCTCCTTAACGGACTTCAAACAACAAACTTGATGGTTTAGGAGTGTTCCTCTCCATACCACCGCCACACCTCACCTCCTAACCAACGTGGCCTCCGTGGCTCTCAAGATCGTACCAACACCGCACCTTGTGCCTTCAAGTTTTGTAGTTCTCCTTCGGCAAGATTATTCTCGTCGACACGTGTTTCGCCTCTCCACGAGGCATGCTCAGGACGAGTTGAGTGTTGACTCGAACGTCAGTCCGACAGAATAATGTTTTACTTATCACTATCACTACACATTATATACAAATAGTAAACGCTTCAGTAACCTTCCCGTACGAAATACGTTCGCTGCAACCGAAATCTGCGTGAAATGAATCAAAATCACATATCACAAAGCAAAGTCGCTTGCGTCTGTCCCTGTGTCAATATGTATGTATGCTTACATCTGTAAACTAAACAACGGATTTTCTTGCACTTTCTTTCAACAGATAGAATGATTCAAGAGAAAGATTTAAATGTAAAACAATGCGTGCGCCGCCTGAGTCAAAAGCAGTAAATATACAAATAGCGAACAAAATCATTCCATCGTTTTCGCACAATATAGTTCTTCAATTTTTGCATATGGTTCAATCGAAGCGTTCAAGACTTTTGCTTACTTTAATTATAGTACTTCTCAGCTTGTTGACTTGTTAGTCAGTTTGTTTATTTTTCAAGAAGTAAATAATGCAAATATGGTATACATAAGTACTCTAAAAAGACAAACAAAATTATATGTACTTATACATAATAAATTGTTAGTTACCTGTCCGGCCGCTGCTTGCGCCGCTCCCGCCGGAATCACAGGCTCGTGGTCGTCCGCTGTCTGACCTGGAACAAATCGTATACGCTAAATGTCAAACGGCCCTAAGACTGTTTAAAAACTCTAACACCGGAGTTGGCTACTCTCATACGAAATCACTTTTATTTTTTATTTTATTTACTCGAGATTGGCTACAACTCGTCTGATGTTGAGTAACGTCACAGTTCACGTACAGAAGAAATAGATTGACTCTCTTGACTCTCTAATAAAATAATAGAGACTAATTATCGTGAAATATAATCGCAAACTCTAACCAGGCATGCTCCCAGAAATAGAGAATACTTTAAGTTTTACTCACAGTTGCTTGCAAGTTTTGGTGTTTTAATTGGAAACCAAGTAAGTGATTAAGCGGATGTGGCTCAGTGGTGTAAGCGTCTGCCTTATATTCTGTATATATCTATACATACGCTATTTCGAATCCGCGTAGGGCTAGGATTGGATCCGAGATCGTCAAATTGTAAGGCGGATGCTTCCCGAACTATACCACACTCGATTGTGGAAGGACCTGGGCGCCTATTACGATGTATCTGCTTAAGATAACTTTCCTAGTGAATTGATTCTGAGGAGGAGTCATGTATCTACGTGTGAAGATACTAAACTAACCGAGCCTGTACCCGACTCCCCCGAAGGTCCCGCCGCGCGCCCGGCTCGACGTGGGGGGGTCCTCCTCCACCACCACCGCACCGCGTCTGTAATACAATGTTTATACATTTAACAAGTGATTGTCATCAGGCTGTCGAGAATATATTCCTTAATAGTTACAATTACATAAACTTTCCTTCATAGCAAATTAGATAGTCTGATTTTGTGACTAATTTTCAGTAACAAATGTACAATACAAAATTTTGACAGATTTCACTTCCCCTGAATGTGTTCTATGATTTTAGGCTATTTAAACAATATCAAATGATTATATTAAAATTAAGGTATATCTATTATTTTTTATCCAGTTTATTCCCTTTTCAGGTCAAAACAGATCATGGTAATTGTGTTCCATAGTTATTATTGACTATTTATGTCAAGTACTTTTGTTATTATATACCTAGTCAAGTCATAAGTATTGTCACACAGTAAAAACTTTTCTTTTAGAATGCTGGCCACAAAAAAGTTTATTGAATTCGAATTTCGAATTGTTCATGAAAATAAAAATGTATACTTTTTAGAATTTTACTCATTTTTAAATATGGAGTGGATGCTTAAAGAAGACCGTGTTGCAGTTATTGCATTGCATCGTTGCGGTTACGCGCCAATTCAAATTTTTGACATACTGAAAAATTTTAATATAACCAAAAGATTCGTTTATTGTACCATCAAACGATACAATGAAGACTCTAGTGTAGATGATAGGTCAAGAAGTGGTCGCCCTCGGTCTGTTAGGACTCCAGCAGTGATAAAAGATGTGAAGGCGCGAATTCAAAGAAATCCCAAACGTAAGCAGAAACTGTTGGCCCTTCAGATGGGGTTAAGCAGAACCACGGTGAAAAGGGTGTTAAATGAAGACTTAGGGCTTCGGGCATATCGAAGAAAAACAGGACATCGTTTGAATGCTCGTCTAATGGAACTGAGACTGAAGAGATGCTGCGCTTTGTTGAAGCGGTACGCGGGAAAAAAAATTCGGGAAATTCTTTTTTCGGATGACAAAATTTTTACCGTAGAAGAGAGCTACAACAAACAAAATGATAAGGTGTACGCACATAGTAGTGAAGAAGCGAGCAAACGTATTCCGCGTGTCCAACGAGGTCATTGTCCATCCTCGCTCATGGTATGGTTGGGAGTTTCTTATTGGGGCTTAACAGAGGTACATTTTTGTGAGAAAGGTGTAAAAACGAATGCAGTTGTGTATCAAAATACAGTCCTGACGAACCTTGTGGAACCTGTTTATCATATCATGTTCAATAACAAGCACTGGGTATTCCAACAAGATTCGGCGCCAGCTCATAGAGCGAAGAGCACACGAGACTGGCTGGCGGCGCGTGAAATCGACTTCATCCGACACGAAGACTGGCCCCCCTCCAGTCCAGATTTGAATCCGTTAGATTACAATATATGGCAACACTTGGAGGAAAAGGCGTGCTCAAAGCCTCATCCCAATTTGGAGTCACTCAAGACATCCTTGATTAAGGCAGCCGCCGATATTGACATGGACCTCGTTCGTGCAGCGATGGACGACTGGCCGCGCAGATTGAAGCCTTGTATTTAAAATCACGGAGGTCATTTTGA
This sequence comes from Macaria notata, assembly GCA_927399415.1. NCBI lineage: Eukaryota > Metazoa > Arthropoda > Insecta > Lepidoptera > Geometridae > Macaria > Macaria notata. Next base: position 2,620,277 of record OV656742.1, read on the forward strand.
ATAAACTTTATTGTCATAAGAATCTATGTTTTGTTAAGTTCGTTTTGGTATATAAATGGTTACATAAAGAATAAAGTTGTTTCAATTATTTTATATTAAACATGTGACAGAATTTATGACCTGACTAGGTAGTTATCATGATATAATATAAGCTTATTTAACAAATTAGCAGCAATAGATAATTTAATAAATTAGCTTCTGCCCCTGACCGCTAATTTGCTAAACTAGCTCATAAAAATGTTAATACAAATCAAAGTCCAACTCACTCTTTAACACTTTTAAACACCTCTGTGACAATATCCTTCCTCCCTTTGCTGGGTCCCAGTATCTGCTGGCCGGAGCGCTCTGAGCCTCCCGCATAGAATGCTTGTCCTGGAACAATGGAATCAATCATTCAACAACAAGATACATAGTTTGACATTATCATAAGTAATTAAGTACCCACAACACAAGCATTTGCTTAGTTGTGGGGCTAGATGATACTGTACAATGACCCAGTTTTTTTTAAATTTATTTGTAAAGACATCTATTATTTCTATCACTGAAGTCACAGTGCAGACGTTTACTAATGTAAGTACATGTTACATGTATTCACAACTGCATATAGATTATAAGATTTACAGCTAGCTGCAGAAAAGCAGTAATAAACAGACCTGACTCTGTGCCTCCCCCTCCCACATCCCCAGTCTTGCATCTTGCTATCTCTTTCCTTAAAGCACTATTCTCACTCAGTAGTCTCTGCACCTCTTTCTTTAACCTCTCTATCTCTTCTATGTTGGTACATTCATCCTCACATTCAGGGTTTGTTAGTTCATTTGCTGGTTGGTTAGATATTATTCTATCTCTAGGGTTAGGAGCACCACTATTTGTGCTGGTTGCAACAGTAGTGGGACAGGGCTCACAGTAGGAAAAGCTTTTGGCTATCTGAAGCATTGCCAGGGTTAGCCAGTGGGAATGGGATGCTAGGGAAGTAAATTTTGCTATGTTTAATGCTTTTTCAAGACTAAACTAGTCTATGTTCTATGTTGTGGCTCTCCAAGGCATACTAATACCAAGCAAGATTAATTTAAGGTATCTACCTACTTTACTACAGTATGCAATTTAATATGTCTTGTTACTTAGGTGTTTCAATAACCTTATCTCATTCGGAATTTCAAGATATTAGACAATACTATGGAAAGAAGAGACAATGGGAATTTCCCATTTTATCCCTGTATAAAAATAAAACTACAATAATTACACAAACACACACATGTTGGCATACCTTCTTCTTCGTCACTAGAACTCTCTTGTTGCAAAGAGTCTAATGTTGCAAATTTGGTATTTGTTTTCTTTTTCTCCTTCTTAGATGATCGCTGGGGTGCTTGCGGGGTGGATTCCATATCACTGTCGCTATCGCTATCCAGATTAGGTAAAGCTACAGGGGCTGCGGCAGTCGGTGGAGGTTCTTCTACGTTGCCACCGTGCTCGTAGAAACTTGATATTGCCTCCTAAAAAGCCATCAAATAGTATGTTATAACAGTTGCTTGAAATTAATGACTACTGAACACGGTTACATTTATTTATAATAGGTTTTTCCCCAAATAAAAACAAAGGAAACCCCCGTTAAAATCTAACGACAGACTTACTTCAAGCTGCCAGTTTGAGGACTCTAGAAAGAATTTACTGCGATTTTCGTCTGCACCGGTTACATCACAGAATTGTCGCAAAACGTCTTGCCTATTTCCAGACATGATTGTTAATTTAGCTAATAGTTATTGTAGTTCTACGCTATTTTCCTTCACAAAAACAAAATGCCGTGAAAACGCCGATGAATGACTTTTAGTTTTATTTTGTTGTGTTGGCTATCATGTTAGTTTGACGTTACTAGTGTGGAGCACAACATAATAAAAACGATCGATTTGTTGCAATAGCATAGTGATTCTTTTAATCTACTCGCTACCGACCTTAAGAAAAGTTATAATCCATAGACAAGATGCAATCGTACCAAACTTTCAGAAAAAAACCGACGTTGACATTGACAATTTAATCGCAATGTTTTGAATATTTGACATATACTGCAGTGCAGCTATCACTGACCTATTTATAAAACAAAATAATTTTAAAATTGCTATGTACTTTGATGTGATCTATATTATTTAAATTCCGTGCTAAATCATAACTTAAGTAAGATAACATTCCTGAGCACTGTACCCTTTCTGTAATTATTCATTTGCTAACTAAAATCGTCTTACAGATGCCGGTGAATAAATGAAGACACCTCGTAAATCTTCGGGAAGCATTATGAGGAAGTATTATCAGCTCATACTAGTCCTAGTATGTTTTATCAGCATCGTGACTCTGTTAATTTACCGCCACGAGTATTACAGGCTTAGATATGTTCTTGAAGTTCTCAATTTCTTCGGTAAACCTGGCCTTTCCGAGATAGAGTTCTGTGGTCCAGGATTCAATGCCACAATGTTGTCAGAAATTGTGCGGAATACATCCATGGAAGTGAGAGAAACGCCGCCGTTGTTCCAGCAAATTGACGACAATTTCTATTCATATTCGTCGTTTTTGAGATCCTATCAGAAATATGACAAGCTGGTGGCAACTCACGCTCACAATATAGATACAATTGTGGTTGGAAAAGCACATGTCGCTCCAAACTTTCGCTGCAACATCTGGCTTGAGAACTCAGACAAACCTAAAGCAGGTCGGTTCACGTTCAAAATTGTCTCTGAACCTATCAATGAATACCGATTGTACATTTTTCAGTGCTATTTGAACAAAAACTTAGGTAAACCAAAAGGAGTTAGCTTTTATGTAAATGATTATAACATAAATCCTATTCATGCACCAATAAATAGACTGATACAGGTCAATACTAAAAGGAAACCTAGACAAAACAGTAGTATAAGATTTGTAAATAATATTGTGCCTGCCATATGTGTCATACCTAATCAAGTACCACTAGTTTCTAGAGATGCATTTATAGAATTTTTAGTATTTCACCATATGATGGGAGTGAATCAATTCACCATTTATGATAGTATGATATCTGAAGATATAATACGTCGCCTTAACCTCTTGCCTTCAGATATTACTCAATGGGATATACAGTTCTTTCCATTGAATTATCCCTATGTTTTTGCAAAGTCCTACAGTATTGTCCGGGATGCAATTGAATTAGATTGCCTATTTAGACATTTTAGGCTGGATAAGGAAGAATCAAACCAAGCTAGCCATACTATGGTGTTATCTTGGGATGAGTTTATGGTGCCACGGGTGCACAGCAACATAAAAGCAGTTTTAGATGATTTTGATCCTACGAGAAGGCTGCGGACGGTTGAAGTAACTCCATTGCTTTTCTGTCTGAATCAAGAGATCGATGCCAATGCTGAAATAGGCTATCCAGACATCATGAAGAAGTCCCACTACTACACAACTCCTGAAAAGCTCAAACCATTATTCATAAGGAACCTAGATTCAATGTCATCTTTTGATGATATTTTTAATCTTACACAAAGTAAAGAAATACCAGTAGAAATGATGGCCGGGCACAAATATGCAGAATGCAGGGACCCAAAAAGCTTCCATCCAGGTGGTCTAGGTTACAACCAGACACAGATGCAAGTCTTCCCGCACAAATTTGAGGGTGCAATGCTGAGATTTGGACAAAGTTTGACAAGTGACAAAGTATATAGACTGTACAGATCAGGGCAGATTTGGGAGAAGAACTCGAATGAATTTGTTAGAGATATGCTGTGATTGTCAAATAAGTGCTAAGCTAATTAACACAACTAATACATTGCCTTAGGCTATCTTTTGTTGAGCCAGTCTCAGTGGCACAGCTCTTTATGATTTGCAAAGTTGTCTTGAATTTCTCAACAATCTTTATTGTTACTTTAAGTTAATTCACATTTCAAAGTATGTCCTACTTAAGGCAAAGTTGTTCAACCTATATTACCTAATTGTTTTAAGAATATATTTATTTGCACCTATTTAGTGATAGGTAATGTTGAGATTGTCTACAAATGATTTTCAGTGAACAAAGTTTCTAACATTATGCACACAAGATTTATCTATTGATTTCTCGTTAGTGTAGAACTCAATTTAAATTATTCTAACGTTAAAATATGGTGCATGTGCCATTTCTATCCAAACCATCAAGAAAAATATCTTCAATGCTTGAAAAGAACTCACATAAGTACTTATTATTTAAAAGAAAATCACAGTCCTCCGACACAATTTGTGTGCCTTGCATTTTTCTCACTACTTTTCACTCCATCGGAAACTATTATTACTATCTATTATAATTATTATAAGACTGCTTCATTTGATAATACTTGAACAATACAAAAATGTATGACATAATTAAAATAAGCATTTTTACCTACCAATGTTGTATTATTGTAGAAGAATGTTCTGCTTCCTGAATCAAAATATGTTTAGTAGGTAGGTAGGTAGGTACAAAAGTACCTTAGGTACTACAATGTTATACTTACTTGCAATTATTATTGGTGGATAGCTACTATGCAAGCTAATGTACCTAAGTACTTATATAATTATTATTATATCCTCTGAAAACCTAGTGGTAAAATCTATCTAGCTCACATACTTAGCAAATACTATTGTGTATTCACGGAGACGAGTTAGTATAGCGCCTGCTCTATCGCACATTATCATTTAAATGGCAAAGAAAAAAAAAAACTTTTTTAGAGTCAGTGGGCGTTAACAATACCTTAGTGCGTTCACACTGCGCTTCTTAAAAGTTCGCTTAGTTTATTCCTGCGGCTTCGTCTGTCGTATAAATTGAGAGATAATTATTTGATAGTTTTTAGGGTTCCGTACCTCAAAAGGAAAAAACGGAACCCTTATAGGATCACTTTGTTGTCCGTCTGTCCGTCCGTCCGTCCGTCTGTCAAGACCCTTTTTCTCAGGAACGCGTAGAGGTATGAAGCTGAAATTTATATCAATTACTCAGGTCTACTGTCCCTTGAAGCTGTGAAAAAATCAAACTTCTAAGCCAACGCAATCAAAAGATACAGCCATTTATGCCGCAAATTTTCGACACTTGCAAGGGAATCAAAACCTACAGGGTGCTTCCCGTGAACTCAGAATCTTGAAATTTGGTACGAAGCAACGTCTTATAGCATAGATAAAGGAAAAATTACGAAAACCATAAATTTTTAGTTACATCACAAAATATTTTTTTTTTAATAATCTTAAACTTACTACCCATTTCCTCATAAACGCGTAGAGGTATTAAATTGAAATTCATACCAAATACTCAGGTCTATAATACCTTTAAGCTGTAGCAAAATCAAACTTCTATGTCAACGCAATCAAAAGAAACAGCAATTTAAGCTGCATATTTTGAAACTCGCAAGTACTTGCAAGGGAATCAAAACCTAAAGGGTACTTCCAGTCGACCTTGAATCTTGAAATTTGGCATGAAGCAACGTTTTATACCACACATAAAGGAAAAATTCCGAAAACCTTAAGTTTTTAGTTACATTACAAAATATATATTTTGTAAACCTTGCAGGTTTGTACGGAACCCTCGGTGCGCGAGTCCGACTCGCACTTGGCCGGTTTTTTTTTTTATTGGTAAGGTGCAGGGAGGCAATTGCAACTAAAAATATAAGAACTAAATTTTGAACGATTGTACTTTTGTGTAAGCCCTAGATAAAAAACACTGATTTAGCAAAATGCCCTATATATTACTGAACGCTATTAATGTGATGAATCGTTTATTAGTGGATAAGGAAGCCTAAATTATTATCATTTCTGCAAGAAGAACGCAAATGGTTGCCTTTACCCCTCACCGGGGTAGGTAATTGCAACTTATAGTTGTAAGTATGTTATGAATATACATTTTTAATGGGTGCAAATTGTAGTTTGTATTGTGTTTTTTCGATAATGGTTTTTAAAACAACGTTAGAAGATTTAAATTACCGTAAACTTTTGTCAAATATGTTGAGGGGCAAATGCAACTTTTTTGTTGAGAATAGTGATAAGCTTAGATATATCATGGTTTTCGGGAATTACGGCGGTGCGCCTACAGTAAACATATACGGCTACTAGCTCCACCTTTAAAAATTGATTTCTTCCTGAAAAAGTGACTAAAACCAGTGGGAGTTATTGTGTAAACTTACGTAACCAAGTGCTCTACCTTTTGGAATAATTCACTTCACCCGAATTAAGTGGAATCAAGAGATAAAAACAAAAATAGAACACATAAAACCGTAAGTTTTAAGAAACTACCTTCAACTCCACGAAAACAATATCAAATTGACAACAACATCGGACTCAACTTGATAACAAACGGAACTATAGTTCAAATTCGACACTTACATTAGCAACCAAATAGCGCAGTGATTCAAGCTTTGGAATCTGGTGCTATAGACACCGCGTTCAAATCCCAGTGAGACCAATTATTTTTGCACTTCAAATTTTGTGCCAGATACAATGTCTACAAAATGCAGTGGATGTGGCAAATCCATTCAATCCCTAGACTTCCTGGAGTGCAGCTTCTGTCAGGGAACTTATGACCTTCTATGTCTAGCTATGGGTAGAGACACATTTGCGGGACTTACTCAGGAAGCAAAGGATGATTGGGTTTGCCCTCTATGTACTTGCTCGCGACCTAAGGGCGACAATACACAAACACCAATTGGAAGTCCAACCGGCTCTCTCAATAATACCTATAATACTTCCGACCGCGCAAATACAACTCTAGATCGAGTGAACACCTTGCGTGGCAACCGAAAGCAACCTCCTGCATTGGTTTTGCCCTGTAGTAATCCAGACTCTGATATAGCTCAACTTGTAACTGAAGTCAGAAATCTAAGAGAAGAGACTAAGGAACAAAACAAAGTTATAAGCCTTCTCAGGGAAGACATGCAATATTTGAAAGAGAAGATGACTGCTTTACCGGAATCCTTTGCACAAAGTGTTGAAGTTTTAGACAAGAAACTTGTGGATCAAGACACAAGAACGGCTATGCTGGAAGCAACGGTTGACCAATTACAGTCTCTACTCAACATCCAGGAGCAGAATAGCCTACGGAATGAGCTGGAAATCGCCGGGCTCCCGGAAACCGACAGCGAAAACCTTGAGCACATTGCACTTGTCACAGCGTCACGCTTGGGTGTTGAATTAACTGCAGCAGATATGGATGGAGTCATGACAGTTGGTCCAAAACGCCCTCCCAAGGGTATATTGGCTAAAGATTGGATGCCCCGACCTATAGTTGTCAGGCTACTCCGGCGATCGAAGAGAGACGAACTTCTACACGCAGCAAAATCTAGGCGCAACCTCACATCGGACATCGTGACTCAGGGCACAACAAACAAACTGTATTTGAACGAACGACTGACTAAGGTCAATCGCGCTCTTTTTAAAGAGGCTAGAGCCCGCGCACAACTTTATAATTTTCGATTCTGCTGGATACGAAATGGAGCTATTTATGTGCGGCAATCGGAAAAAAACAACTGCCTTTCTCGTCCAATCTAGCCTTGACATCGATAGGCGCGTGGGCCCTGCTGACACAACAGTTACTCAGCCTCTGGATCCTGCCCCTCCGGCTACCTCCGGTGCGTCGGCTTCGAACTGTAGCACTAGAAAGTAATGCTACTGAAGATATACATTTAGCTCAACAAAAAAAATTATATGTAGGTATTGCTTTGTATCTTAGGTTGTATGGTTCTGATTATAAATTCATCATACCTGACTGTACATAGTTCTTCTAACGCAATTTCACGCAAACATGAACACAAACATTAACACAATGACAATCACACACCAATCTCTAGCAAGACAACTCACAATTTTTACATATAACATCTCTGACAATCAATTATTTATTTACACCAAACATTTACTTAAATTAATATAATGGCAAACTTAGATCTAGGTACTGTCAATGATATTGATAACGCTTTAAATATTGATTGTCAGACTTTTAATGTTCTAGAAGATTGTAAAAACTTTGTAACTACTGTTCATAACTTTAAACTACTAGCATTCAACATTAGAAGTATAAACAAGAACTTTAACGAATTTTTAGTTGCTTTTCAACGGCTTAGTTTGGACATTGACGTTATAATATTATCCGAATGTTGGCTTGGTAGTGATCCAATTATAGGCCAAATTCCGGGATATGATAGCTACACCACAAAGAAAATCCAGAATAAATGTGGTGGAGTAGTCACCTACGTCAAAGAGTATCTAAATGCTGTAGTCAATGAAATTGAAATCAGGGAAGCTGAGTGCATCAAAATAGATATCCCAAATACGTTAGCGATCTATGGCATTTATCGATCTCCTAGTTTCCGCGATTCTAATATTTTCTGTAAATCTCTTGGACGCATTCTTGAAAAACATAAATCTGTTCTTCCAGTCATAGTTACAGGCGATGTGAATATAGACATAATGAGCCCTCTAGATGAAGATGAAAATGAATATATTTGCATGATGACGGAATTGGGTTTAAGGCCCGTTATTACGAATATCACAAGAGATATCACAGGAACATGTCTCGACCACATTTTTATAAAAGGCAATCCAGAAAATATTGTTGGTGCTGTATGTAACACCGAAGTCACCGATCACAATATAGTACTAATGGGTCTGTCATCAAAAATCTCTAGTGAAAAACAGCACAGGAACAGATACTTTATCAAAACTGACTACAAAGCGGTTGCTTTAGATCTTCAAAAAGTCAATTGGGATAGTGTTACCAAAGAGGAAGATTTAAATGTTGCTGTTGACAAAATTGAAGAAATACTTAAGTCATCAATCATGAAGAATTCTTGTAGAAAGCGGGTTAGCCGGTCCAAATTCGCACTAAAGCCGTGGATCACTCTTATGCGTTGCATGAGGCATCGCGACAAGCTGCATCTGGATATGAGAAATGATCCTGAAAACGTCACAAAGAAAAAGGTGTATCTTAGATACAGGAATTTCTTCAATAATCTTCTCTCAAAGCTTAGACAGGACTTTGAAAGCAAAGATATCGAAGCCAATAAACATCACCCAAAAAAGCTTTGGAAGTCCATCAATACTATCATTGACAATCCATCCAAAAAATCACCAGGTACAGAACTTTTGAATTGTAATCCCAACTTGCAAGATTCTCGAAACTACTGCAACGAATATTTTACAAAAGTGGGTCCACTGCTAGCCAATGAATTGCTATCTGAGCTCAACAAAACTGAAAAAGACCTGTCAGCAGAAACGGACTTTGTAAGTTCTCGCTTCAGCGGCTCTTTTTATTTTCAACCCACGGATGAATTCGAAGTGGCTAAAATCATCAATGGATTGAAAAAAGGCAGTGCACCAGGTCTTGATGGAATTAAACCTGATCTGATCAAAGAAATAAAACATGAAATTCTAAGTCCTCTCGTTCATATTACAAACACTAGCCTACAGACAGGGACATTTCCCCAGAAATGGAAAGTTGCTAGTGTGACACCAATTCACAAAGCTGGGCAAAAGACACAGCCTGAAAATTATCGACCAATATCGCTTTTGCCAGTACTTTCCAAAATTCTTGAAAAGGTGGTAAATCATAGACTTGTCTGCTACTTAGAGAAATTCAAACTGATCTCAGATCACCAATACGGGTTCCGACGAGGCAAATCAACTGAAGATGCAATGGAACTGTACCCCTAGCTCGAGTTTGAGTCCGTAAAGTAAAAGTTAGTCGTAAGTATTACTTCCGACTTTCATGCATTGGTAGCTGGAGTTAGGTCTCGATGGTAAGTAAAAGAAAGTAACATTACCGGTTGATTAACTTCGTTCATTCTTTCATTCATTCTTTTCTACGAATATTTTTATCTGCGATTCCTATGTCCTGTCAAAACAACATGGCGCGAAATAAATAAAACTAAATAAATTAAATATGTTCAAAATATGTAACTTTTAGGAGTGTTTTTAAAGATTCGAAGCTTTTATTGTACAAAAGGAAGAAAAGAAGTTGATTGTGACAGCGCATATCAATTCTTCGAAGAGATGACTGTTAGTTTGAGTGTTTGGAAGAACGCCGAGGCACGGTAAACTAATCTGCCCGATTATAGACGAGATAAAAGCAGAAAGGCTTCGCTGGCACAGCCATGTGCAGAAGATGATCAAAACGCGTATATTCGGGGTGACCGTGTAGCTGCAAGAGACCGGTGGCGCGCCATAAATATCGCTGGAAGGATCGGGTCGAAGAGCATCTCCACAGGATTCATGATCCCAGTGATAATAGGACCTTGCTCCAGACCGCGCTGAGTGGCATCTATCTTCTAGTACCTACCTATTGAAGGGCAGAAACCGGCTGAGTCACAGCGCCAGCCAAAGTAAAGTAAACATAAAGTTTTCATACATTAAATCCGGAACAAAGAAAGAAAGCGGGCGAGTAGGAAATACAATCGAATCTTGGAGAAGTCTTTGTAATATTTGTAAGTTGGGAAATAAATCCATTCTACATCTAAGTAGCTTCATCATAGAAATTTAGACCCATAATTCAATTAATTAACATGAATAGTTTCAGTGTTTTATAAATACTCAAATGAAGTTCTACAAATTCAATTTTACAGGTTAAGTAAAAGTTACTACAAATATAATATTTTAAAACTGGCCTTATTGAATAAATCTGCATCAAGACTGGAAGGAAACCGGCCGAATCTCTATCCAATGAACAAACAGCAAAAGGTGTGGAGAGTATAAGTACCAGAAGAAGCTGCCGTGGCATACTATGGTGCCATCCATCATACTTCTCTATACTTAGGTATGTATGACAGTGATTATACTCTATGTTGAGTTTTCAAACTATCCTTAGAACCTCTGATAAGGGCATAACAGCTGCCACACTACGACAACCAGCTGGATCACTACTTTCCTTAATTTACTCAAGTTTCTGAGTGTATCAATGAAATTAAATGAAAATTATAAACTGTTACTACTTCATGCTCATATAGCTAAATGGACTTAATCGATAAATTAAGACACAAATTACCTGAAATTAAATAAATACTTTCCATTAAAGATTAATTGAAACTGAGGTGGTTCTTATATAAGTTTATTTTAAGTTGTTATGTACAAACTTTCTCTATTCTAGATAATCACAAGATTCCTATCTTCTATACTTACTTGCCTGGTATATCTGTATGAATAGTAATAATAGCTGAGGAAATTAACGTTAGCCCTGAATCTGGCATCTCATAAACTTATTGCAATAGCTTTGCTGGCTACACAGGTACCTACCTACTTATTTTATGTGAACAAATAAAATGCAATTGTACAATAATAAGTATTTTATTTGCAGGTGCTGAATATGCCAGGGAGAGAAGACATTATTATTGGTATTTTATGTCTAAGATTATTTAAGTATTTTATCTTATTACAAAACATATAATTTTAATTTCAATGAGTTTTATTTACAAAGTTTATCCAACCTTACCAGTGACATAACTAATACATTATAATTAAACTATATAGGTAGGTACCTCTTTATGGTTACCATAAAGTTGTAAAATAAATATTCTATACAAATAACAATATCACACTCATTTTCTAGTTTTTGTAACAAACAGCAATGTATTGTGTTACATTAATTTTAGTTCATTATTTGAAAACACTAAGTATATACCTACATTTACAGATTAGACTATGGAACCTATATCTTAAGACCTCTTCAAAGCTTTATTAGTCATAATAAAATTCGGCGGGAGTTTCTCTAATTGTTTGAAGAAGTCACAGAAATCTAAACAGGTACCTGTTTATTTAGATTTCTGTGGAAGAACTATACTGGAAGTTCGAAGAAGTGTATTTTACTTCTTTATTGCACACAGTCTAACTATACATTTATGTACATTGGTACTGATATTGTTGGATACAATGGTGCAACTACAATAAATAAGGGTTATATAATTTACTGATATGAATCCAGAACTAATGCAAAGATTACTAAAATACAAGCCACATAGGATTGGTATATAACTTTACAAAACAATTGCAAACTTATGAGATTAACATTAAGTTGTGTATGGTTTTAAAATTTAGGTATTTATAATATATGGTTTAATTCACAATGTATATAAAATAAAATAACAACAACACCATAAAACAGCTTTTCATTAGTAATTTCTTGTAAATAACTATCTTGAAATCTAAAATGCAAAGGATGTGCTGTACTTTTTGTGCATAAGAACACAAGTTTAGCCTAGTCTCTCTCTTCACTTATTCTGTAAGTAGAAGTCCGATCAAATCATGACACAGGCTGTGGAATGGATTGCAGGTATTGTAGACAGCTTCCGGACTAGCTTCAACAAGGTTCCGGAATGGCATCAAGGGCTAATCTCTCTAGGCTAGCCTGAAACACAATGTCCTGTAAATAAAAATATAAAGTATGTAGGTACATACTTATTGGACTTTAAGTTTTCCACTAGACTAGACAGGATAAACACCCTGTTCCACATATCCCTACTGCTCTATTTCTACTGGTAGGGAAGAAAGGATTTTTTTTCCACATTTAGCTACTAGCAGGACAACTGACTGCGATGGCTTCCATACTGGTGCACCATTAATAACAAAGGTTGTTATTATTTCAATTAATTCAAGCGTCTGACTTTTAAATTAATTTTCCCACATCCAATTGAAACGTTTATGCTTTCAAGCACCTCTTCTTCGCTCCACTCAGATGGGATTCCTCGCACTAAGCCCATGCGGGTAATTGTAAATGTCGGGATGAATGCCTTTAATTTTTCGGTGGCCAAGAATTGATTTGTTATAAAAATGTTGGCATCTTTGAAAGTCAAAAAAGAAAGAGTTATTTTATTTCGACCGATACGTTTTAAACTTCCATTTACAACATTGGTAATTTTGTGTTTATGGAGGAACCTGCCAAATGTTATTGGGTGTAGAGTTGTGCCATCATTCTGATTATTGTTTTCTCGTATTACATGTACTGTATAGGGGCCGTTGTCCGTGCTAACGTACAAACTTCTTACAACAGGGGCAGGAGCTGGCTTAGGTGGTGAAGCCGGAGCCTTTATCGAATCACTACTACAATCAGGGATTTCATTAATTTTCCTTTTCTTTTTATTTTTACTACTGGAATTTCCGTATCCATCTCGCAATTATTTGCTTTAATTGTTACAAAACAAGCTGCCGGAGGAACAGGGTCCCCCGGGTCGGGAGGCTCCTCCATGAAAAGAAATGTAAAAAGAACTTACCTAGATTACTTATATACACTTAAAAACTAATATTACACTAATTTTAAACACAAAGTAATAATACTTAGCTTATCTGATCACTTACAAATAATAATAAATAATATTTTCCCAGAAAAATACGCGCCGTCTTCTTCATGTAGCTGTTCTATTGTGTAATTGTTTTTTTTTTATTTGTAGTTCCGCACCATAAAACAAAACAATTATTATTTAAATGTCACCTATGTATTAATAACAGTCATACCTAATCTGGCTTCATTCGAAATTTCATTTAAATCTGGTAAGCTTGATACGGTAACAATAGTACTTACATTATGGTAGGCCTACTTCATATACCTACCTCCTTACACGAGCAATAAAAAAATATATATTGAAAATATCGACACTAGGACATCTCTATCGTTTAAGTATCAACTTCGTTACAAATTTGGTGGGGTAATTGCAACTAACCTAAAAGTTGCCAAAAAGTCACAATTTCCCCTCCACACGATTTCAAGGGGCTATTGTAATTCTAGTTTTAAAACACAATACGAGTGTCATACTGACGAATTAATATAGTAAAAAGACTTACCGTATTCAAAATTCGCTTTTTGTTAAAACACCCAGTCGTTTTAGACGTAAGTATTTTTTCTCCAAAAAACTCACAAGCCAACTCTTCTGTGAACAACATTCAAAATGGCGGATATTCAAATGTAGAATGTAGATGTAGATATAGCAGGTTTAGCGCGTATTTTCATCTGCACTTACAAAATTCAAAAGGTTGCCAGATATTTTTTTTTCTCTACGTCCATTGATATTTTGCTTCTAAAGAATAGTGTTACTCAACCTATAACGTTTTTAGTCGATTATAATCGTGTGTCACTTCAAACAGACGAATGAGTGGCTTTGATAACAAGACAAAATGTATGTGGAAAATCATAAATAAACGCATAAATAAAAGCACCAACAAACAAAAAGTTAATATTAAATTAAAAATCGATAATAAGATAGTAGAAGAACCATCTCAAGTAGCCGACACCTTCAACGAGTACTTCGCGTCTGTGGGGTCGGGGGGAGCGGGCGCGCGGGGGCGGCCGCCTCTCACGCGCACGCACAATACTCTGTTCCTCCGGCCCGCCGAGCCGCAAGAAGTATATGACATATTGAGACAACTTAAAAGCAAATATAGCTACGGAACTGACGAATTACCTCCCATACTGATAAAACATTGCGCAAAAGAATTAACATTACCTTATTATCTGCTTATTAATCAATCGTTCACGGAGGGCACTTTCCCAGACCTACTAAAAGTGGCTTTAGTCAAACCAATACACAAAAAATCAACAAAAACTGATCCAAATAATTTCAGACCTATTGCACTTCTGCCAACGTCCTCAAAAATATTTGAAAAAGTCATGCAAACGCGAATAAATTCATTTTGTGAAAAGTACCACATTTTTGATAATGCACAAGAAGGTTTTCGGAGGAATCGCTCGACCGTTCTAGCTCTTTATAAATATATTCAAGAAATTCTTAATTTAATTGATAACAAAAAGTACGCAGTAGGGATTCTGCTTGATATGAGCAAAGCATACGATAAAATACAATTCAAATTACTTCTTGACAAACTTTATCACATCGGTATACGTGGAATTACACATAAATGGTTCACCTCATATCTAGAAAATAGGCAGCAATACGTAGAAGTAGAAAACTTTGACCAAAACACATGTGTCATAAAAACAGTCCGATCTAGTCCTCTCACAATAAACCACTCGATACCTCAAGGCTCAGTGCTCGGATGCATATTGTTTTTAATTTATATAAACGACCTCCCAAAAGTAATAAATGAATTTTGTGTACTATTCGCCGATGACATTTCCATATTGACATCTTGTAAGAATAATAATAATTTGAATAATAAACTAACTGACATATTTAAAATAATTATTGACTGGCTAAACGATCACAATCTTGAAATCAATCTCAACAAAACAAAATTAATGCAGTTTCGACCACACCAAAAAAAACCTCTTGACATAAATTTTACTTATAATAATAAAAATTTACAATGTGTAGACGCGGCTACGCTCTTAGGCCTAGAAATTGATATGCATGTAAACTGGAAATGCCATATACAGAAGATCAATTCTAAACTTTCTAGTTTCATATACCTATGCATTTGCAGAATTACGCCACGTTACAGACGAGCCCACAGCATTAACGGCTTACTACGCGTACGCATACTCCTGGATCAGGTACGGGATCATATTATGGGGCAATAGCACAGATGTAGAAAATATATTCGTGAAACAAAAGAAAATAATCCGCATCCTCGCTAACATTAAAGCTCCTAACATATCTCAACATCACTTCCACGAACAATACTTTAGAAAATATAAATTACTTACTGTGACAGGTACTTATATATATCCTAGAACTTTGTAAATTTTTAAAAAAATACCCAGATTTTTTCACCAAAGCAAATCAAAATCGCCATTATCCCCTAAGAACCAAATATGCCAATAAATTAAAAATAAAAAAATGTCGCCTCAAAATGCAAAGCTCGGGCCCAACTGCAATGGCCATAACAACATTTAATAAACTCCCGACTTATCTAAAAAGCATTGAAAAAGTTAACTTATTTGAGAAAACACTTAAAAATTTATTAATACATAAATGTTATTACTCTGTTGACGAATTTATAAAAGATGAAAACTTAAATGACGACTATCTGTACAAATACAATATAATAAATAAACAAATAGACCGGCCCGCACCGAACCAAAATACATTGCAAACACCCAATTAGGGTATATTGTGTTTCTCTGACTTCGATACCTTAGCATAAGATCTGCTCACCATTAATGTATCTTTATGTATAACACAATTATGCAATAAATGCTTTGACTTTGACTTTGACTTTTCACATCACTTGAACCTAAATCAGCTGTAGGCAACCGCGGTTGCCTTCATCGCTTTATCGAGCATCGCGCGGGCAACCACGGTTGCCTGCATCGCTTGAGTGGATACCCATTCAAAAGAAACTGTTTTTCTCCGGTAACATTAATGATTAGAGAAATGCTCCTCAAATGCTTGAATCGAGGTCTTTCTGTTGCTTTTGCGTGGATTCCTAGTCATAGTGGCATATCAGGAAATGAAAAGGCGGATAGACTAGGCTCGCAAATGATAGACCGGAGGCTGCTTAGACCGGAGGCTGTCGCTCCCGGCCGTTGCGAAAGCGATGGCCGAGAGCGACGTTGGTTGGGACGCGGTGCGAGACTTCTGCGAAGAAGTTCTCGCACTGAAGGAGGAGGCGGAGCGCGCGCGGGAGAGGTTTGCGGAGCCAAACTCCCTGCGCAGGAGGCGCGTTGGAGGGCGGCGCTTGGCGCACGACCGCCGACCTCCGTAAAGGGGACTCCGGGCGGCAGGTCGGGGAACCTGTTGCCCTTAGGACTGTGTCCCCACAGGATGCACGACGTGTCCCGTGTTCCGACACGTCGTCCATTAGATGGTCGAGCAAAAGCTTCCCGAGACGGGGCCTGATTCCGGGCCAGCATCGCCAGGGCTGCGGACGCATGCATCGCACTCTCGGGGCCCTGATCGCGATGCAGAGGTGGAACACCCCAGGTTTTTAGTGGGTATGCCGGCCTTCTGGCGGAGACTCCCACATAACCACTCGCCCTCCCCGGGGTCGAGTGGTACTTTTAAAAGGTTTTCCTGGGTCAAAAAAAAAAAAAAAAAAAAAGGCTCGCAAATGAAGCCGTGGAATGTGGTGATACTTTTCCTTTTATGAATTTTACCGAAGTCTTTTATTTTAATATTTTTCTTAAAAACTATTGGACTCAAGCTTGGTTGATTAGTACCCGTTACACTGGTCAATACTATAATTCAATTCAACTTGATATCCCTGTTCAACCTTATTAGTTCTTCAAATCAAGGTTTACAAAACGAGCTACATCTGTACTAATACGATTGAGACTTGGTCACATGTGTAGTCCGGCACATCTTGCTCGTTTACGCATTATTGATGATGACAAATGTGAATGTGGAGAAGTAGGAGATGCGAACCATATTTTCCTAAATTGTCCATTATTAGATTATTCCATGTTGTATTCTGGCTTAACTACCTTAAAAATTCCTTTTCCAACTTGCTTGAAATCTTTATTATATTGTGTAAATAATAAAATTCCTGTAGGTATATATAACCTGTTAGCTTCATTCATTGATAGTAATAATATTAAGTTATGATTAAGTTTTGTAAATATTGTACTAATTATTATTATTTTGTTTGTCATACATTCTCTGACCATTTTCCTGTTATTCGTTATCCGTTTTATCCATTCCTTTTATCCATATCGTTTCCCCGTTTTATCTACCTAAAAAGTAAATCCTCAAGCCTTCCCAACCCTCATCCTCAAGCATGCATCGAAGAAGAAGGAAATTACTTGACACTGGCAAATACACGAAGAGTGTGACGCCAATACAAAAAAAAAATTGCAGCAATCAGCTGTTTCTTTCCCAGAGTATTACTTAGTAGGTAGGCACCTATTCCATTAATTTCAGCTGAAAACAAACGTTAAATAGAGTACTAGCTGGAAAGAACAACAGTTTTTGTTGCAGCAAATTTAACATTTAAAGAATTTGGAAATATGTACCACAATGGATTTATTCCTGCATAAAGTGAAACCTGAAACTTGTACTGAAGATTCCGAAACTGCAGCAGTAGAACCAGAAATCCAGGAGTTGTTAGCTAGAAAGGAATCTGTAACAATTAAGGAAGAGCCTGCTGAGATTTATGTGAAGGATGAACCTATAGAAGAGTCAGAGGTGTGTGTGAAGCAGGAACAATGTTTTACTTGCCATGTGTGCGATTATTCAAGCGAGAGTGTTGAAGAGTTGGACAAGCACATTCAAATACACTCGGAAGAGAAGTATGTGTGTGATGTTTGCTCGTTCCGAACTAAGCATGCGTTAGTTTTGATGCGACATAGGTATGAAGAAACACTCCCAAGTGGAGCAGCACAAGTGTGACGAGTGTGGTTTCACTACGCGCCTCCAAGCTGACTTCAAAATACATTTGGAAGCACACTTTAACTATTCCTGTGACTATTGTGAGTTCAAATGCTTGAGTGATAATGAATTGGCACAACACAAGGAATCACACAAGCTTAAATGTGATCACTGTAGTTACGAAACATTTGGACATGACAGATTACAGGTCTATCTTGCAGCATATGCAGTAGAACAAAAAGTCAGATTATCTTGTATAGAAACTGAAAGTACGTGCAAACTGTGCTCCTTCCACTCTGATGACAGAGCTGAGTTCAACAAGCATATCAGATCTCATTGTGTGAGGGAGCCCTTTGCCTGTCACCTGTGTGACTATATCAGTCTGCATCAGGCTGACCTCATCAGACATCTGCACATAATACATCATGTGAAGGGTGATAAGAGCAGTATGCGTAATCATGTTTGCAACTATTGCTCCAATAAATTTAAAACATATGCAGATTTATGTGTTCATGTTGAGCGCACCCATAACAGAAGCAAAATAAAACTAATGTGTGACTTATGTGACTCCAAGCATAAGACTATATATGCATTAAATTTACATAAGAAGAAGGAACATGCTCTGTCTTGGAAAGAATCATATTATCAGAAATGTAACCTATGCAATTATAAGACATCAATAATACAACTTTTGATCAAACACAAACAGAAACATCACCAAGGATATTACAAATGTGAAGTCTGTGATTTCAAAACAAAGCAATATAGCCAACTAAGAACACACTTACTGTTACAACACAAGGTAGTTATAATTCAAGCTCATTGTCTCCGAGACAAGTCGAACTGTCCTATTAAATGTAGATTGTGCACATTTAAATGTGCTACTCCAAAAGGTTTACGACTTCATGTGTACCAGGTTCATAACAAACCACTAAAATGTGCAATTTGTAGCTTTAAATGCAAACTAATTGAAAATATTATTCAGCACATTAAACATTCTCACGGTAATGATCCTACAGACAACACCATAAAGAAGGTAAAAAAATCAAATCATCCAAACATTCCATACTTTTGTGGCTCATGTACTTTCAAAGGGTCTTTTCTTGTTGTCAAAAGTCATATTAGTTTAGTTCACAAAATAAAAGTAGATAAGAAATGGCGATGTGATATATGTGACCTTATATTGCACTACAGTTATAAGTATAAAAAACACATGGAGCGTCATAAAACAGATGAACCTACACCATGCAGCCAATGTGATTTCATAGGAAAAAATCCACTTGATCTAAAACTTCACAAACATAAACATAGAGTGGGTAATTTATACTATTGTAGTTACTGTGATTATACAAGATCAAAAAAAACAATAATGATGGCCCATATTCAATCTATGCATCAAAACAAACTCAAAATGAAAAGAACTACAACACTACAAATTAAAGAAGAGAGATTGAAAGAAGATTCTTCTTCATAAATAAGATTATCAATATGTACCTAGTTATATATATTATTTCAGTTAATCTCCTGTTTCTTTAATTAAAGACATTTGAATATTAAATAAATGGCAATTTTATTCCTTCCTTTGATGTACGTAAGAGATACCTAAATCAGTGGAAGTTACAATAATCGATTAATATCATAGCAGATAATGTTAGGTATTTCATCTCAATAGAATTTATTCTCCAAACAAACCCAATTAAAAAAAAAAATATAGACAAGTAGTGCCAACATTATAATAACCATTAGGTCCTGAGATTAGGTCTCATTAGGTACATTTTTTTTTTCATTCTAACACGTTGGTTTGCTCCCTATGTACCTAGTACCTAGTCATGTCCTATTGGTGGAGATAACAGGAACTTGCAGATACCTATAAGAATTTCATTATAATAAATTGTAAGTAGGTAGTTATATTTACACTTTAACGCTGACAGCGGATTTATTAAGTTTTTAATTCTTACCTTGTGGATAAATTTAGGAAGTTTTTATGTTCACAATATAGGCACAAGAATCTTTCTTTTAATTTGATTTCCAAACTAAAAATAATAATTTCCAAATATACTTATAGGGTAACAAAAGGTTATAAGGTAGGTATATATTTTTATTTCCGTGATAACAACAATGTAATAGAAAAACGACAAATAAATTAAACAAGTACCTACTACAAGTGGCGCCGCCACAATGCAAATTTTCTACAGTTTTTGATTGATCGTTTCGATCACGAAATTGAAGTCTATAAGTAATAAACTTTCGTTTCACTATAAATTATGACAACATGTAAGTAATTATTTTTAGTGTAAAAAATAAAAAAAACACCTATTAGGTACATGTACCTAAGTATGTATCGCAAGTATTTAATTTAGTAACAATTTGTGCTTATTCTATGAACACACTGAACATGCATTAATCTACCTAGTACTCGTCAAGAGGTGGGCAGCCAAAGCGTTAGCAAACATTTTGTAAAATAGTTATTTAGCCCAGTATTTATTATAGGTACTCTAATAAGTTAGGATTTAAAAAAATTACATTGTTACTTAGTAACGAAATTGAAATTAAGATACCTACTAGTTCCATTTCGTCAGGTTTGGTTTCACTAAGGGAACAATATAAATTTCATCAAATCCATCTCAATAGTTTATAGATAGCTGCTGCTGCAGTAATTTTCGAAAACCAGTTAGGTACCTATATTCCGCATTTATTAAGGGTTGATTAAATGTTGATCACAGGATATATGAATCAATACCTTAATTTATTCCCATACCTACCTATATTCTGCCATAACAATTTAATATCAATAAATTTCTTGATTTCGTGATCGTTGCAGTGAAATTCGTCAGAAAATAAATATCTGGTATTCTGGATAAGTAGATAGTTACTAAGTGGCGCCCCTTTTTATTTTCAACATTTTTTCTCAACGTGTAGGTACGCACTTAGGTACTTTACAAGTGTTAGGTAGGTATTTACGTAAAGTAAAATCATATTGATTTTGAAAAAATAAACTGATGACTGGAATACGGGTATCCAATTTTCCTGGTACTTACCAAATTCCACACTGCGTGGTTTCAAACGAAATTGCATGAGTATTTAATCTCAGCGACAGCTGCTTTACGTCAGCACACGGTGTTTATCGAGCTAGCCGCCGGACGCGCCGACCACTCGGCGCTCGGGACGCAATCAGACGAGTTTTGCGCGTCACCGATCGTAAAACCGGTTTCATTTTTACCATCCTTGTACAAGGAAATCACCAGTTCGTGTCAGTGTATTATAACTTTTGAAATAAAAACTGATCTCATTTCTAGTGAAGATGTTCGCCAAGATGCGTGCTAGTGTGCTGTCTATTTGTGTCGTGTTTTGTTGTTGCTACGGACAAACAGCTCCTGTGACAGACACCCCAGTGGCGGAAAATATTACAAGTTTACACAATGGCCTCTCTGAGAAGATTGGCAACTTCTCGTTGGAGTTACTGTACCATACGGCGACTTTGCAGCCTGTCGGGAGTAACATGATAATGTCACCCATCACGGTGTGGACGGCATTTGCAGTGATTGCAGAAGGTGCGTCAGGCAGAACTAAATACGAGATTAGTCTCGCTCTGAGACTCCCGACTCGAAATGTCGAGCTCACGAGGCGCAGTTTTGGAGAGATCGCCCAGTGGCTACAAGTGAACACCTCAACCGTGGAACTCTCTAAATTCAACGGCATTTTTGTCGATCGCAATAGTCTCCCTGAGGCGGATTTCCGCGAAACTGTCAAGACATACTACGATACTGATATGGTGACCAAACTAAACTTTACGAATCATGTAACTACAGCAAATTTACTCAATAAGGTCATATCTGATTTTACCCACAACCGGATCAATAACATCGTTGATAGCAGTTATTTCAAGGAAGCGAGTATGGTGTTAACGAGTGCTTTGTATTTCAAAGGTCAGTGGGCGGTGCCGTTCAATAAGTCATCCACGTTGAAGCAACCTTTTTTCGACAGCAACGGTACACAAATCGGAGAAGTAAACATGATGTATAACCGATACACTTATCCCTTTTCCAACATCAAGGCGTTGCAAGCCAGGGTCATTGAGCTCCCTTATGGCAAGGAGAACCGTCTCTCGATGGTCGTAATGTTGCCCAACCCAGGCGTATCTCTACAAGCTATGTTCCAAAACTTCCAAAATGTCACATTAGACGCATTTTTTGAAGATTTAAGATTGTCTAAAGAAGAGTATGCGGACGACGAGGTGGACTGTTTCCTTCCGCGATTCAAGATTGAGTCTGATATTGATTTGACGGAGGTGCTGAGGGGCAAGATGGGCATCAATGATTTATTCGACATGAACAAGGCTAGGCTGCCGCATATGGCGCGAACACCCATGTATGTGTCCAAAGCAGTCCATAAAGCTGAAATAGAAGTCACAGAGGATGGAACAACAGCTTCTGCTGTTACTGTCGCCGAATTCAGTAACCGAATAGGAATAGTACGATTTGAAGCCAACCGACCATTCACGTACATGATCGTAGAAAAAGTAACAAATTCTATTGTATTTGGAGGATTTTATAAGACGCCTTCTTTATATTAGGAAGAACAAATTATAATGCTGTAAAGATTATATGTTTAAAAACTGCCTGATAAAATGTAGCGATGCTAACATCGTATTTTACTCGTTCATTCACACATTCTTGATTAGATAGGCATAACAAAATTATCGTTGTCATGGGAGCTGTTCAAACTTCAAATATACTTACCCAAGCAATGAGAACGAATGTCTAAGTATTTTTTATACAATTCCTTAGTTTTTTTAAATAATCAAATATCTTTAAATTATTTCATTGTGATATTGTGCAAAAGTGTATGTAAAAATTTGAGAAACCTCATTTTGGCTGGTTTTATTGAAGTCTACACATAAACTGTAACCGTAATTTTAAAAAATAGTAATCAAAACGTATACAATAAAATTATAATATAATGCTAATCGGAAATAATTAGCGGTTTCTAATGCTCTCTGTAACATGTAAAACCCTGACATTTTCCTTATTTGTTCGTATAACTCAATACCTCGTAGGTTTTACCTACTTTGTCATAGGAAATGTACATAATTTACCAATAGATATTGGGCTGCCATACCACAGCAATTTTTCTATGGAAAATTTAACTTGACAGGCTTATTCTACGGGTTAACTAAGAAAAAGCGTATTTTTTTAACGGAAAAACGTCGGAAAAACCTGTGTTTTTCCCATTTTTTGCTATTTGGTTGGAATAGGTATGATCGTATATCCTTAAAATTTAAAGGATAGCTGTAATATAACAAATTATATAAGTAGACCCAATTTTTTTGTTACTTATATACTTTTATTTATTTTATGTTGTTGAAAAGAAGTTCATACTGACCAATTTAAACATATTTATGTTTAAATTGGACAGTGTTTATTATAATTACATATGTAACTCATACGTTACAACAAACATAATGATGTAATATCCTTATTTGGAACCTGTGTAATATATTAACTTCGAATGTGATAATTTATTTAATTTATATAAAAAATAGTTACTTGGTTATCAGTTACACAAACACCTTAGTCAGAGTTGTTATTATTAATTGTAAATAACATCATATTTATAAGGAAAAAACACATGGTAACAGTCACTGGAGCAAAATTCCTGTAATTATATTATGTAGGTATTGATTTGTTGCCTGCAAAAGCTCGAATATTTATATAGATAATACAGCATAATATTTATATTTATATCGCACTATAATCCAGCGATCTTCAAAGCGAGAGTGAATCGGTTCTTATCGGGTAAGCACGCTCCATCTCAGGCCATAGCCTTTGCTTGCTATCAGGTAAACTATGGCCAAGTGCAAACCCGTTCTAGTTAAAAAAAAAATAGAAATTAAATTTTAAAAGTCTTCATTTATATAAAAATTGCTGTATAGTAAGACTCAAAAAACCAAGAAAGGTACCTTACAAATATTTTATACCCCGACATCTTATTTTTAAGATTTGAGGACAATGTACCTACTTTGAATTATAATTTTAATATTGACTATAAACTGTATTGATGGCAGCCCAAATTGTATTTTAATTAATTGAATCGAGTTCTTAAGTACTTAATTGTTATTGTAAGTGTATGTACATATACATATAGACACAATCTATGTACTTATTTATAAGTAAATAAATTATAGGCTTGTTATATGATAAAATAGTAATAGGAAATATTATTCATTGAAAATATTTGTGATTAGTAGTTAATTGGATGACTCATTGATGTGATAAACAATCGGAGTTTTATTTTTTTACCGAATTTATGTCGTGTATCGAGCAGGCAGAGTCATGCAAAAGTAACCAACTATTACTCTGAATAAATCTTTGAATTATATGTTTAATATTTTTACTGCTTTAAATAGTACCTATACCTACTATATTTTATATAATCGCTGTTTCTACTCGTAGTTTACGTGATTGGATTTACTAGATGGGGACATAATTAAGACCCAATCTGCTTATATTTATTTTATCACAAATTTGATAGATTCAGAGAATGCCAAATTATCATCAGAGAGCTATTTTTACGACATTTTTATAGTCCAAATAAGTAGATAGCTAATATTTTTATAGCATATGTACCCAAGACTATTTAATTTTATAAGTATACATTTTTATAAAATAGCAGACTTTGTTTCTTGCTAAAAATTTGCAGCTAAGAATTGTAGAAAAATAAAATATTCAAGAATTTACAAAATAACATGTAATAATTTTAAATGAATAGAATCTATTTATTAAAATCAGGTTTAGATCTTCACCCAAGCAGGTAATACTTGTGGAGATAAATCTATTTAAAGAAACATCGAAGCCGTCTTAGCGAGGTCAATAATTATGATAGGAGTTGTTGATACACCTAATAATACTAAGTTATGTTTATAGATACAAGTTTTAATGCAAAAAAACATTTATTTTTAGGTTTAATAGGTTTCCCTTTTTAATTTGGTTAATTGCATGAATTTACCAAGAAGGTTTAATCATTTAGCAAAGACGTCATGCAAACTCTTTTCATGAACTTGATACATGAGAATTTATAGTTAAAAGTGCATTTCGAAATGGGATCTCTTAGTAAGTATGTATAAAATCTTACTCACAATAACAGTGGAAAAACCTACGGCGGTAGGTCACTACGCTCTAAAGTAATTTATCACTTCAGGGAAAACCCAATGCCGGCAACTGATTAAGGAAAATAACCCTTACAACTCAGTAATACAACTGTGTTTTCCTAGGCACTGGTTTGCGGTCAAACGAATGAATTAATTAGTTTTATTGTAATATACGTTTAACATATTTTATATAGTGTATGCAGGCTTGGTCACAACGTTTTAAAAAGCCCAAACAAAATAACTCTACTGTACCAACTATTATCATTTACCTATTTAAGTATGTAAATACTTTATGTATTTTCTTTACATAAATAAATTATAATATCCATATATAATAGATAAGTATATAAGGAGGTAAAGTACTTATAGTAAATTTTATCGGTGGGTTCAATAAGTCATCTGTTATCGTGAATTGTATAGGTACGTGTATCGTTAAATATTATAGGTACACAATCACAACATAATAATACAACAATATGCCCACGGTTTTACGCGCGTTATCTCGGGATAGATTTTCCGACAAATCTGGGGGCACGGTAGTGCCCCCGCCAAGTCGAGCGCGAAGCAAATACTGCCGTACCATTCTTTTCTCGAACCGTTTCGCCGCATTTTCAGCCCCCTATTTGAGAACCACTGGATAGGATTAAAACGCTAAAATTTTCGTCATCTATAAATTCGTAACAACACACTTGAAATCCAGAATTTCAAGTTGGTGGATCAATTAGTTCCGAAGTTATGCTAATGCAAAGTTTCGCATTTTCGACACTGACTCACTCACTCACTCACTCATCATCAAAATAGAACTAGTAGTTCCCATGGGCCTAGAGAGCTGAAATTTGGTACAGAGGTAGATTTTAGCGCCCACATAAAGGAAAAACTATCAAAACAAGATTTATGGAAGATCTGGACTACCTCATGACCCTGATGAGAAAACGTAAGAGTACAGCCAAACTATTAGCGTTTTTACGAGAAATATGACAACGCAGTACATGCGGCGTCAAAGTGAGCGGGATGCGAAGCCGAAGGCCGAGTATCACCATCACTTTGGCCATCAGACCTTAGAGTACCATAAGGGATCTCGAAAACTATAAGAGATAGCGGGTTGGTGCTTGAACTAAATATGATGAGAACTGGTGGTATGTATCGGATCTTACAAAATCATCATCATCCTCAGCCAACTTTCTACTGCATTCAATTTTCTATATATATATATATATATGTATATTAGTCCACGTCCTGTCAAAAAGAAGTGAAATCCCACCAAAAACATTCTGTAAAAAATTTGCCAAGTCTCGATAGAGCTGCTTGTTTATCTCTAAAAAGTAATGAAATCTCTATAATTAGTTAAGCAAAGTCTAAGGTTCCTTACTGCGATTTATTTATTATTATAGTTAATTTTATGTGACTTGTCTTGTGAAGTTATTAGATACCTAGTTATTAGATTAGGGGCGACTCAATTTGAAACAAAAAATCTAACTGGATGCCTTAAGATAATGATGAAAATAACTTTTTTTCTTTCTTTTTGTTATAAATACAATTAAAAGAACAAGGTTATTTTTGGTGCAAGATGATTTATTTTCATTAGTATGTAGGTAACTACTTAAGTAGGTATACATTTTGCACGTATGTATTTTAAAAAGTTTCTAAGCCATGGTTTCTAATTACCTATTAATTTTATGAAGATATAATTAACATTGAATTGCTATGCACTGTACATTCGGTTATTTCTTGAAAGCTGACTATAAATGTATGTAGGTCCTAAATCATTATAAGTACTTTTTACATTACAAATATATGAGCAAGGTAATCTATTTCCATTTTTACAAATCAATTTTTCTTACGATTTCTCCGTAAAATAACAGTTAGACCAAATTTAGTATGTACCTATGTTAGCTAGAAACGACAAGGTTTGTAAGTAATATGTATTATCTTTATTAATTAAAGTAGGTTCATAATTAGTTTCAATACATATTAAAGTACAGATGACAGTATCATTACGTACCTACGTAATTAAATAGTTTAATGCTTTCATAGAGTCCTAATTAATAATTCTATTAGGCAGTATGTAAGTAGGTAAGTAGGTAATATATTTACACAAACATCAAATATATATGCAAAAGAAATCCATTTACAAGGTGTACCTACATATGTAAATTAAATTACTTATGACAAAAGGATTAGGTAAGTAATCATTTCGTATTTTTTATATTTATTTCTAAAATTTAGACGCATGTTACACAATTAATACAATTACTAGTTACACGGTGTATCTTTATTTTTATTATGCAAATACGAAAACATGTTTCCTCTACGAGTTACCTCTACTACCTTCATTTTACATAAGTACCTAATATATTAGTTAATAGTTTCACATTATACCTATTACTTTATTATGCCTAATATTCAACATCTGTACAGCTATATTAAAATACAATGTAAACCGTTATCGTTGATCAAACAAGGTTCTATTTCAATTCTGGTACATATCGGCGAGAACCTTTTCCATGGGAGTGTGTCCGATAGTTTTGCTAAAATACTCCGCTTCTAGTTGACGCGGCGCCACTAGTCTAAGAAGAGGGAGTAGGAGCAAAAGTCTGCCGAATCTAGCTGGGGCGGCTCCGTGCGCCGCGCGGGCGTGGGACATCAGCATTACTTGCGCTTGGTCTTGGAGATTCTCGATTTGCAGAGGGTCTTTTAGGCCACGGGTTTCTGAGAAAAGAAGGTATTAAATATGTAACTCTCTTTATAAATTTGTAAGTTTTGGATACTTACTTACTATATGTATATTCACACAGATACATTTATTAATGCAATAGACGGACTTTATAAATTCATCATCATTTCAGACGGTATAATTTAATATCATTGTCATAGTGTCGGGAAAATGAGTCAATTAAAATATTAATTAGACATTATATTTTTAGCGTTAAGGAAATCGTTTATTGATAATTATGACCCTAATGTAGATATTTAGGGAAAATAATTAAAGGTGATATACTTAACATAGTATATACCTAACCTACCTAATACGGCTTATATCAGCAAAGGTATTAGGTACCTAAATGTAAAATTTGAATATTTACCTACCGACTAAACTGGAAACATTTCAGAAAGTACCTTTTTTCATGTGCGTAAAAAAATAAGCAAAAGTACCTACCTAACGCACATACTTAAGAGGCATCGAGAAAACTTACAAGTACTAAATTTGCTAAATAAATATTTAAGAAGGCTAGAGGGCGCAGTGTGTGTGATATATCCTGAAAGTATTTATTTTTAATAGGCTTACCAGATTTGAATAGCACGATGGCTTTCATGCAGGCGAACTCAGCTGGGTCTACCAGCACTGCACGGTACCGACCCAGGACCTCGCGCAGGCGACGCAGGGTGGCAGAGTTGTTACCATTCTCTGTAATATTAATTGTTATTCTTATTAAGGCTTTGAGGCGCCAATACCTCATACTAACTTAAAACAATCAAGTTGTATGCCATAAAAAAGCCACAAAACCTTTTCCTGAATATATTTGGCGGCCTTCACTTGAACTAACTTTTGATGAAGTTGTCTGTTAAATATTAATATAGACTTTTAGCTACCGACTTCTTATTAATAAACTTTGGCCATAATTACTGTCAATTATTAATTAATTATTAAACTGACTGTTTATGATTGTGTGCGTGTATTATATGTAGGGCGGGACCCTACAAAGAATTTAGTTATAATAATATTAACCAACCTTGATCAGTTTGCTCAGTGCCGAAGAGAGTAGCGCACGCGGCGTCCAGCGGCAAACACCACTGGATGGCGTTCAGGAGGAACAGCTCTGACCATGCCTCTTCTAACAGGATCACCTGGAATGATACGAAATATATTTGTTATACACGTACTTTTATTGGGAAGTTTTAGCTTAAGAAGCTGGAAGGAAGGCTCGAAGAAGGACCTGGGCGCCCAACACTATGTAGGTCTGCCCAAGAGAACTCTCCTAACGAATTAAGTCGGAATTAAGTTGGAGTCACGATCCTCAGTCATGAGGAAATACGACTCAAGAAAGCTTTAAGAAGCATTACGTCCCTACAATAATAATACAATCATTTAAAATGACGACTTCAAAACTATAATTAAAGAGACAAAATTGAATTCTACAATATATAGGGTAGGGATACTAAAAAAAACAAACTCAAATTCAAAGCATTTATTTTGACACACAACAATAAGTAACTAAGTAACTACAAATACACACACAACAATAACTAACTAACTAAATATCTATATACCTGATCTCTAAAAGCCAGGCTGGCGAAGGAAGGCAGATTCTTGGCCCACTTGACAGCCATGAAGAGCAACCTGGCGGCCGTCTCAGCAGCACTCTCCACACCCAGCGGTCTGGAATAAAGAAGTTAAGAGGGTTTTATTTAACCTTATTAATTAACAATTAAGTTATTCCTTGTGATTTTATCATATCTATTAAGATCATAAGAGCAAATGTTTTATTGAATGTGGAAACTGGAAACGTTATTACCGCAACCGCAAATATATAGATATCTCTCTCTCTTTGAGTCGTATTTCCTCATGACTGAGGGTCGTGACTCCCCTGCAGAATTAATTCGTTAGGGGAGTTTTCTTGGGCAGATACATCGTGGTGGGCGCCCAGGTCCTTCCACGGAAGACGCATGTCCTCGGATATTGTGGTCCTCAAACATGTCGGTTTCCTCACGATGTTTTCCTTCACCGCTAAGCGAGTGCAAATCTACACATAACTTGAAAAATACAAGTCATTGGTGTAGGGCGGATTCGAACCAGGGTACGTCTGGATGAAAAGCAGACACTGGAACCGCTGAGCCACACTCGCTTAATATATAGATATACATCAGCCTAATTCAAGAAACTACGATTTGCTCAGAGCGAATCGTTATGTCAATTCCTTAGGTACGTTAGTTTTTCTATTCCAATTGTACCTAGGTACTGTCTCTTAGCAAAATATTGATGCTGTTTGCCTAAAGGCACCATTTTATGCAGCTGCTGCGGGATCTGAATAAAATTGGGTTGAAGGTAGATAAGACTTCGTTTTTCCGTTATCCTAGGATATTACCTTATATGATAACATATCATCATATACGTGCTATATCATACCATACAAACTAATGCGGACGATAAACACGTACCTACTACTTTCTTACCTATACCGTGCCTATAGGTACCTACCTACTTTTTACGCGGATGAAACCACAGGGCGCAGTTAGTGCGTAGTACAAATTAAACACAAGTATTATTATGCGTTTGTTGTGTTAAACACAACATTTAAAGTCATGACCACCAGTTTGTGACACAAACTTGCATCATGCATGACTTTATAAACAGCAAAATAGTAGTCAGTCAAGTTTATCATTTAGCGTGTCATCCACCAATTATTGTATTTAATAAATATTGAACTCGTTTTTGTTGAATAATGACTATTGTTAATTAGTTTTATTGTTAATTGCTTTGTTACCGTAGTTTAGGTAGGTATTAACCTAATACCTACAACGTACCTACCTACTAATTAAAACTAGTTTCTATGCTAGGTAAATTGATTCCCATGATCACAGCGTAACAATTTCAACAGCAAAAACACGTACTTTACGTTATAATTAAGTTAATGATCGGATAAAAATAGCGTATAATAATTCTAAAAAAAGATTGAATTGGCGCTACTCTGTATATTGACTTATGTATTTGTATTTCATTAATCAATAAAATATTATTTTTGAAAATTCAAATGTAAATCTTATAGGTAGGTATATAAAAATGAATCGCAAAATGTGTTGGTAAGCGCATAACTCAACAACGCCTGGACCGATTTGGCCAATTCTTTTTTAAAATTTTCTTTAAAGTTCCAGGATTGTTTTTACGGCGAGAAAAAAATAGAGAAAATGCCGGAAAATCTCTAAAAACCGCCCTTTTTTCCCCATACAAAGGTTTTCTCACTAAAGAGTAAAAGAGTCAACAGACAGGAAAAAGTCTGTCGGGTCCGCTTGTTTAAAATAAATCTGAATACTCAAGTACCTACCTAACAATTAAGTATAATTTTTAATTATTTATTACCTATAAGTTGCACAGTTCTGAGGATAGGCATTGAGAGGAGTTGGTGGAGAGTAAGATGTAGAATCCTCCTCATTTGTGACGTCAATGCTATCATCTGAAACCAAAAGAAAAAAAAGATTATTATAATTTCCTTGGTTATATTTAATGGATGAGAGTTATAGACAACGAGAATGAACCTATATTTTCTAATTTTTATAGATTTGCTTCACCGCGTCATCTATATTCGGTAGCCGGTACTACTTGAACTATTTGTAAAGCTTTTGCTATTTGTTACTAGATGGCAGTGTTATTTTTAGGTTCAATACTAAGATATGAACCTCTAGTCGAAAGGTTCATATTTTGGTTTTTTTAACGTTTTACTACTCGTCGCTAGATGGCGTAACTATACACCAACGAACTGTTTGAAAAAGTTGAGTTATTTTATAAAAGTTAGAGTAGTACAGGCAAATTTTTGGTTGTATGAATAACCAATATTCCTTTATGATAATCCCTGATTAGCGTAGTAAAAAGGACTGTGTTAAATATTTACCAGATCAAACCAGTTTAAATATTAAAATCAACCAAATCAGTACTATGAGTATGATTGTCTATCGGGTCGCGGACGCGTCCGTAGAGTTTTCGGACGTCCACGGACGTCTGAGGATCGATTGGGTGGATGTTTTGAGACTGGATGTTTTGGGACTGTGCTAATGTGTGGCGGCTATCAGTCGCGTCCCAACTATTAAACGCTTAAAATAATGTCTTACCATCGCTATCAGTATGCGTGTTGTTTTCATGGTCGTGCGAGGAGTCGGGCTGCGGCGCGGGCGGCGGGGGGAGCGCGGGGTAGTGCGGTGACAGCAGCGGGTACCGCGCCGGGGAGAGGGCCATCGCGAGAGATACTGGGGGCCTGGAACCAACGAGTTGTTGGAAATATTAGCAAAAAATACAAGTGAATTGCCCTACTTCAACTATTGATAGCTCGCATCGTTACTGAACTAGGACCCTATATTAATAATATATTATTACAAGATAAATACCTACTTATGCGTTAGTAATTTTAGCATAAGGTAAGTAAATAAAAGTGCGTTTGATGAGAATTTGTTCCTCTTTCACACTGTAAAGGAGCGGTGAATCATCAGGAGTTTGTATCTACTAACCAAATTTCATAAGAATCAATTTAGTCGATAAAGGGTGCCAAAATTAAAGAGCAAACACATTTACACTTATGAAAAAATGTCTATAAAACAACACCCTACATTGTATATACAGTTACCCCTATACCTTTATATTTAATATGCATCGTGTTTTCAAAACTACTTAGGTACGTAAGTCTTTTAGGTTAGGTCTTCAAGTCGAGAGTAAACCGGTTTCTTCTAGGCAAGCGCGCTACATCGTAGACTATAACGTTGCTTAACATCAGGCAAGTTGTAGTCAAGCGTAAGCCTATTTCATGTTAAAAAAAAAAAAGTATCTCATATTTCGCACCCTTCGTGGAAGAAAGCAGTATCTTGTTGAGACCAACTTTACAGGAGACGAAAAAAACTATCCTGTAATTTTGTTACAAGAGCTAAAAATCCCTAACAAATGACACCTAAAAGCTTAAAAAAGCCTGGAATTGCTAACGTTTCTTATATTTGAATTCGTACAGTATACTAAGAGAAAAACTTAAAATAGAGTGTTACTGCAGTATTCCACGAAGTAAAAAGAATACGTGCAGAAGTAACTACAGATATTGTCTTACTACTTGCTAATATAAACCACACTGACTGATGTTATTCCACTTACGACTTTGTTCACTTCTAAATTTATTTCTAATCTGGAGTTGTAAGTGTCAGATACGCAGTTATTCCACGAGCAATCCATTTTTGTAATACGTGTAATAAGTGTTACGTCCTTCTTACCAGCGAAAACAATTTATCAGGTTAATCGTTACTTTAGTTACATGTTTTTTTAGCAGAAAAACATTTAAATATTTTTGTGCTTCTCTTTATAAGTACTTTTTAAACAATGTAATCGAGTATGTGTAAGTGTGTATGTAATATTTTTGTAATGTCAAATAATCAAAATAGGCGTTATATTAAAAATACGCTAATTTAAAACTTACATAATATTATAAGAGTAAAGTAACTTACTTAAATATTATTTATTGATTTGGTCTTGATTGTTGATCAATTTTAGACTGTAGGAAATCATTTTGTAAATTTAATAAAAAAAAATATTGCATGCAGAATCAATCAAAAGTATGTAAGTACTTACGTAGATATTTATAGTAAGTGCTATTAACTATTTGAATTCCTAATATGGAATGAACTTACGAGTATGTACACTAATTACTCAATAATATAATATATTTTAATTTTAATTAGCAGTGTTGTTTTCGTCTTCGGAATTTGACAAATTCGTTTCAGATACACATAGCACGTCAGTTCTTGTAAAACATATTTTGAAAATGTGGTGGTATATAGATTTTTTTTACAAAGGCTCATCAAGTCTTGATAGAAAATTACAGAGATTGCGCGCTGTAAAAGGCAGCAAGGCAGCCGATCTTTCTGTATTTTTGACTTCTCCAGTTTTTCTCCTAATCACACCGTTTCAAATCGGGTCAACAACAAGTGTAGTCATCAAAATTCAAACTAACAAAGCTAACTTACGTCAAATCACTACTCGTGTGTAAACTTAACAAAATAAAACAAAGTCATCTAGTTTAGTTATAGTTAGGTACTTAGTCCATAAATAGTAGGTAAAAATGAATGTAGAAGAAGTAACTAACTTATCTTCTTTTATGTCGTCCATATTAAGTATTTGCTTAACTCGAGCATATTTTACCCTTACTCATAAAAGACGATGACGTTTTTTTGTTAACTTAAATGCACTTGACTATAGTTTGCCTAATGTTAAGCAATGATAGAGCGTGCTTACCTATGAACCGATTCACTCTCGCTTCGAAGATCGCTGGATTATAGTGCGTAGGAAATTTTTTGGGTATCAATGTTAGGAAGCCCATGAACTCGGCACTTTCCCGGTCTCAACAAATAAACCGAAAGAGGCGCATCAACACAGGAGCCAGCTCAGGCGCACAAGTCTTCAGTACTATAGATGGAATATCGTGAGGAGCACTGGCCTTGTTCACGTCTAGATCACGTAGCATTTTACGGAGCTCTGTTTGGCGAATCTTGAAGTCTAATATGGCAGTCGGATAGTCAAGAGAAGGAGGAACCAAAGCACCACCAGCACCAAGACTTGTAATTTCCGCAAATAGAGAAGCAAATAAATTAGCTTTCTAAGCTGCACAGTGAGCCAGCGAACCGTCAGGTTTCAGCAGTGGAGGCAATGAGGGGCGGTAGAAGTTACCTTCGATCAACTTTGCCAGGGACCAAAAAGCTACACGCGGGGTACGAATAAATTTATTCCCTACTCGGCCATTGTGATCGAAGCGTGCCTTTTGGAGAACCAGTGCCTTTGTTGTATGCCATCTTCTTCTTACTGATAATCCTAACCTAGCTGTGGCGAGCATCAACCCATGCATCCAAACCACGTATGAACTTTCCCAGACTGGAATACATTTGAGTGAGGTATGAAATATTCCATATCTAGAAGAATAGTATCAATTACGACATCCGCACAGACTGAAGGGTCTTCAGAAGAGAAACAGACAGGCTGCCAAGGATAGATGCATAAAAAGACCGTATCTCATCCCAATTCACTGACTTGTATGTATCTCCACATCCGCTGACTGCGCTTAGGGCTAGGATCGGATGGGTTATATACGGAGACAGACTTCACCAGACAATGGTCGGATTGGGATTGTCACTCAGTACCAGTCTGGATCTGTTGTCAGCAGAAGGTCCATTCAGTCAGGTATATAAGTTTAATTATCAGGTACCCTAGTAATGCCTTAAGCCAACCTGGTGAGATCTAACGCTAAAGCAAGCTTATGCGTCTCTCTCCCAGCATTTTCAGTGATCTGGTATGGTTATAGCGACTCTGGGTGGCGTCCATTGAAAACCCCCCGGGAACTCTAACTGGGCTGAAGGGGCCTTATCCGCCGCTTCACTTAAGTATTCAATGAGCCTGGTTATCTCTTGGTTGCCGCTGTGTGATTCGTAAATAAATAACAATAATGAAGCACACCCCAGCTCCAGCTTTGAGGACGGATGTTTGATCTGCGTCTCCGTCAAAGTCATGAGTGCAGGTTGTGGACCGGAATGAGATTGGAGTGGAATCCTCGGACGTTTACGAGGCACTTTAAGCGATAGGGCAGACTTTCGTTGTGGTACGCTTTCCCTTTTTCTCTTTGCGTTCATGATACTGCGAATGTGGAGGTCGGAGAGGAAATGGCACCAGGATAATATTTTGCGTATCTACCTAGTCACACACGAACAATTCAAGATATCGAAGTAGGACTTAGTCCGGAGATCGCGGGCACGCCCGTGCCCCCCATAAGAGTCCAACGTGCATTTTCATACGGTCGCCAACTGGCACGTTGGCACAACCTCAGGATTTTTGCAAGTTGGCGGAATAACCGGCTAATTCGCTACATGGGTCGCCCCTTCCAACTATGGCCAGCGACGAACCGTGCCACGGATCCCGCTACCATACTAGCCCGATGTCCAATATCTCGATATGCATGCGTGTGGAAACAAGAAACTGCTACGAACAAACAACTATCTTGACCCATCTCCTCGGACGTATACAATTGTCATTAATCGTCTTCCGTCACAATTTGTATTTATATTTGCATTTCCTAAAAAAATCTTCACGCGTAAGTAAATGTACTTACGACGTGAGTAACGCAAAATGTTTCGCGGAAGAAGTAAGTATCTGCAGCTACACGCCAGATACAATAGATTTGCTTGCTGGTAAAAGTACCTACATAACACTACTTACAAAAAAGGCTATAACAAAAATGTCGTGGAAGAATGTCGTATCTGATTTTACACAATTTTTATTTTCTGTAATGTTCTGGAAAAGTTATGTAAGGATGATTATGCTCTTATTATAAAGGAAATTTGTTAAGTAAACAAGTGTATGTGTATGTATTTCCTTCTTGCGATGGAAAAAAATATTTATCAATGTTGCAAAATAATCGTTTTTTTGCGTTTATTCCCTTAATTTTGCCACTAAATTCGTGAAAAAAATTGAGGAGGTGTATTCCATTACGCTTGATTTTTTGATGCAATAAAAAAAAATTGTCGCAAGTGTACTTACTGCTTTCTTCCAGGAAGGGTGCGATTTTATCCACGAACTTATTCCGTATTAGTTATTATTATGATTCTCTCTCAAATCCATAAACAAAAGTAAGTGAAAAGAAAACGAGTGTGTTTGTTCACTCCCCTGTATAAATAAGTGTTCCATATTTATGGCTCAATTCGAGGGTGTCATTTGGTAGTGAAATCTGGTCAATCAAGAGTAGTGCGATGTCATGTTGGCTTTTTAGTTTATTGTAAGGTCCCAAACACGTGCCCGCCCACCTCTTGTGGAGTTCTACAGGGTTACTTTAACAATTTAACTGTTTATATCTTTCTGATGCTAAATTTGCCTAAAACCGGGGACAATGGAGTTTTACAGCTGTAGGAACAAGGGCCTCGCCCTTAAATTTTAAATAAATGATACTGGTTGCCTTTTTTGTTGTTATTATGCTAATAATCCATGCTATTAATCACACATATTATTTTCTTCTAGTATCAATCAATCTATAGCGCAGTGGTGCGAACGGGAATTTATTCCCGTTCGTACCACCAGTAGGTTTATCCAGTGGGACAATGGGACATACCACAATCACACAAACTTTTGTACGTACGGTATAAGTGAATTAAATTGTAGGTATTCAAACTAAGAACAAACACGCATAGGTGTATATAAGGTTAAATGGTATTGTAATTTTTTCACAGTTTTTAGACTCTTAAACACAACCTACGCATAAAAATTACGTATAGGTACTTAGTAGGATGTATTTAATTGTGTGTTATCCACATTCAAGCGTAATGTTCTAGCTATTTTAATGCAAAGCTATGCATGATCACTAATTGTAAGAAAAAATTTAGTCTGTAATTCTGTTGTGCTTGTTTATCGTTGTTGTTTGTTAGACAGAGAATACAGTACCAGTTAGGTACTGTATTCTCTGTCTAACACAGGTTTTTGAAAATAATAATCAAATTCATATTGTTCAAGCTGTGTACACTCACCTGAGGAATTTGTTCTGGTTCAAAACCAGTTTTGAATGTGTATTTGGCTTATATATGAACTCATTCTGTTATGTGTACCGTTATAAATAAATAAATAAGTAGCAGTGCAAAAAAAAACAACTTACCGCTACATCGTACTTAATAATAACACTGTACTCGTATGTAGATACCTAAGTAGCTAACACATTCCTACCTGCTTATAGGCAAGAGTGTTGTTTACTTTATAGGTACATATAGTTACGTTTTAGCAGAATTCATTACTCAGATGTTATGGCATTTTTATAGGATTCGTGTGTCTTGGGGGACGATAGAAGGTCGAACTTGATAAGCAAAGTGCTTTTACCTCTTACTTGTGTATTACGAGATTTACGAGTAGATATGTATTTGAATTATTTATTTAATACATGCTAAGGAATAGAGAAATAGTAAAAATAGCAGAAAAACAAAATGTGTGCAAGAAAAATAGAAGCATCTTTGATTATTTAGGTACTTGTCTAAATAATCAAAGAAAAGCACTCTGTCAAACTGTTCTTACAGAGTAAATGCGAGATGTTGTTTCCAATTGTTTCCTATCACAAGGAAAGTTTAGTTTTGACAGATCACTTTGTTAATTCAGTATGTATAAAAACATATAAAAAAATAATAAAATGGGTCTCATCATTATTAATCGCAATATCAGAGAAAAACTTGGATTTTCCTGCACTATGTACAACAAAAAATAGAGTCTAGCTTGGTTTTTTCTACCTATGCTGTATCAAAGTGTTCGAGCGTTCATTTAATAAAAAAACCTCGCCACTATATTGTGGCTCACACACCACTGAGCCCACCTCGTGTTCACAGTTCATCAAGCCACCTTCAATCCATCAACCTTTGATCAGTCCGCGCGCTTGGCTGGCTTGACGTCATACACTGACCCTTGCAACCTATTTTAAACTTGATATTAGACAGAGGCCTACATTATAAGGGTTATGTTTAGGTGCTGACGTCAGAAAGTCAACAAAAATAATGTTAGCTGCGTATTGTTTGTAAAGAGAGTACTCGTGTGGAAACGCCTGACAGTTTTGGCGTCGCGATCCCTTGTGCTTTTTACGTAGCAAAGTTTCGCGATTAACTACACTACAGCCCACCTGATATAAAGTGGTGATGCGGACTAGAATGCAACCTACGAATATTAAAGTACACTAGATTTGAAGATTGTATTGACGTTCAGAGCAAACACAACTTTCAGTAGTGGTTTATAGTTTAGCCGTTTTTCCAACAAATGTAACTGCAAAACGTTTTGTTCATCACTTTGACACCTGAGCAAATGGTGCTGCACCGATTATGGTGATGCAAAACCTATCAGGTTTTCTTGTGATTTATGCAGCATGGAATCGTAAGAAGTTTTGCCAACTGACCTCCGAACTTCAATATGAAGATGGCACCCGATGATGATGATGTGATTTATATTTGT
This sequence comes from Macaria notata, assembly GCA_927399415.1. Lineage (NCBI taxonomy): Eukaryota > Metazoa > Arthropoda > Insecta > Lepidoptera > Geometridae > Macaria > Macaria notata. The sequence goes on from OV656742.1 coordinate 2,659,314, forward strand.
TATGAGAGAAAACTTATATTTGTTATGAGCTGGGTAGGATCAAACATTTCTTAAGTTGCATGCTATATTAGTTTGTATCACTTGGATTAATAAATCTTCATTCTTATTATCTCTCAATGTTTGAAGCCATATAATTCCAACTTGAATACATATTAGTACCAGCCTAACGCTTCGAAGCATGCAGTGTGGTATGGAGAGAGGCAGTCAGTCCTCACATGGCACAAACATTTGACAAAGGAGCTCGCTACCTTTGTCACGTGTTCAACAGAGTAGATACGGCAGAAGCATTACTGTTAACAAATGTGACCATATCCACAGAACCATTGGTAAAACTATCTAAAAATAAATAAAAATTTCAAGAAATTGTTATATATATTAAATTCAAAAAGTAAAGAGTAATCCCACCAAAAACATTCTGTAAAAAATTGCCAAGTCTCGATAGAGCTGCTTGTTTATCTCTAAAAAGTAATGAGATCTCTAGAATTCTAAGGTTCCTTACTGCGATTTATTTATTACGAAAATGCGAAACTTTGCATTAGCATAACTTCGGAACTAATTGATCTACCAACTTGAAATTCTGGATTTCAAGTGTGTTATTACGAATTTCTAGATGACGAAAATTTTAGCGTTTTAATCCTATCCAAAGGTTCTCAAATAGGGGGCTGAAAATGCTGCGAAACGGTTCGAGAAAAGGATGGTACAGCAGTGTTTGCTTCGCGCTCGACTTGGCGGGGGCACTACCGTGCCCCCAGATACAGTAATCTATACTTTGTTTAAACATTTGCCGTTATAAGATAATTTTTAAATGACGTAGCTCACGTAGTCATTCTGTAAGCTACGCGGTGCTACGAGTTGACTACGAGCTACGCAACCATGCTGCGGTTTTTTTTAAAGTACACCGTGCTAAATAATTATAAGAGTGACTTTATCTGATGGATTTCATTACACTATTATTTATCATATTATATATAGTACAACATTAATTAGCAGTCAGCACACATTAGTTAACGATTATGGATGTACTCGTAATGACAGAAATCTTTTGGATCAAACTATTTACAATACAATAAAAAAATATTCAAATATCCTTTTTTTTGTACAACATGCATCAATTTTCGAGTGATCTCTCTGTTTATATTCTAATGTGTGTTCGCATAGACACTGGCACAAGTTTCCGAATGAAAAGGCAAAGTCAGATAATTCCTTGTGTGGCGTAACCGTGTGTATAATGTACGTTTTTATGACACTTTGTCGCGTATATACCGACCGGTAGTCTGTGCGTGAAGCTTGTTACCTTTTATAATCTGTTCGCAAAGCAAGAAGATTTTTTGCCACGTTTGTACACCGATTGCTTGAACGTCATAGCTAAAAAATAACGAGTTGCTGTCCCGCTCGCTCAATTAAATACTTCATTAGACAATATTGGATACCCGCAGTTACATACAACTACTATATAAAATACCTTCGGCATCGCTCGCATTAAGAAGTAAAAGTTGCATCCCCTATTTTACCCCTTTAAAAGTGGCATTTCCCAAATCTTTTCTTAGCGGACGCCTACGTTCTGCCTGCATGCCAAATTACAGCCCGATCCGTGCAGTGGTTTGGGCTGGGCGTTGATAGATCACTATGTCAGTTAGTCAGTCACCTTTGAGTCTTATATATTAAGATTCTTACCCGAAGACTCCAACAGCGACAGCCGCCTCCCGCAGCGCCCTCTCCTGGTCCATGTCCCGCAGAGCCTCAGGTCTGATGGTAGCCGTGTTCCGAGGCTGGCGCTCGTTCTGTACGGCTGGAACCGACCACGCTGGTTAGTCATATCTCTATCTATTCTACAATTACAATTTTAAAAGGGCAAAAAGAATGTGGCTGATGGGATTCGAACCTAGTGCCTTAGGTCTGATGAATAGCTGTAGTGTCGGGGTCTATGCCTAATCTGCGCAGCTGGAACCGACCACGCCGATTAGTTATATCTCTATCTATTCTACGGTTACAGTTTTAGAAGGGCAAAAAGATTGCGGCTGGTTGGATTCGAACCTAGTGTATTATGAACGATAGCGGTTTTATTTGGCCAGCGGTGGATAGTTTTCATCGGCTGATATTAGCCACGCTAGGTAGTCATACCTACACTATTTAATGCTTCATATACTTATCAAAATCAAAATGTTTGATATCTTATACGGAACTGTGTGATATTAAGAACTTTCTAAAAGAGCTGAAAGAAGTCGTTAGAATAATCGTTTTCTTGTCCATTTTGCCGATAGTAAATGGTCAGAGATACCTATGTATCTCATGACTGATGAGGGTAGCTGATTATATTTTTAGTAGGTACCTTATTTTTATATAAGTAAGCATGTGCTCATATAAAAATAATACCTACATATTCAAGGTACTACCATCCAATACCATAAAAACAGCGCGCACAATAAAGTGCCAGCACTAAATCAAACTAAATCGAATTGCAAGATCTCCCGAGTTCAGCTGTAAAAGATGTCGCGAGGATGCAATAAAATCAAATAGAAGCCTTTTAACCCCCTCTAAGGGGGAACCTTCCAACCCCAGACGGGGGTGGAACGGCATGTGACATTTTTATCTCAATTTTATGTGAACGTTTGAGGGGGTGTTTTTATTTTATTGCTAATGGCTGATGATATTTTTTATATTATTTCTTTGTCTTTGTTTTCTTGATCTGATCTGAAAATCAAGTGTAGATATACTCGTAAAATAAATAAATAAATATTTTGTATAATCCATAAAATCTTGCTAATAAATATTAATATACTCGTAAGTATCTTAAATATAATATCTGGAGTAGATCGACTAATAGATGGAGTAGGTTCGTATTTATTATATCCCGTGGCTATATTTTCCTTCTAGTAATCCACTTTACTTGGTGTCAGAATCAATCATAATATATCTTCGACTGGTTGGTACTTATTCTAAAAGTAGAATATTCTAGATTTTCAGCTGTTCATGTTGGTATTTCGATCGATTAGTGTTCTATAATAATATTATCAGTTATTGTTTAATTGGTTATTGTTTAAATAATATACCAACTTAGGTAACCAATTACTAAGGTATTTAAAAAATAGTTAATTTGGTATAAGTTTCATCTAAATATTTTAGAAAATACATACATATTATTAACAGTTTCTCCTTACATAGACACGTTTATATGAACATAGTTGCGACAGGTAGGTAGACTGATAAAAGAAGGATATTCTCGCAGCAAATTGCAGGATGAGATTTTTTTTAAATTAATTTTACAAACTCCTGGAAACCAATTTGAGCTGACGTTATTACGCAAAACACAAAACTTTCTATCAGTTACCCACATTTCCCTGCAAACTGCCAGCAAATTCGCCAAAATTGACCCGAGAGCGTCCCGAACTAAATCCCGAATCTTTAACTGAAAATCCATACACAACTATCCCCCTCCCCTGCTATAAATCAAATGGCCCCTCCTACCGACCGCAGCCATCTTTGAGGTCTCATTTCCGGTGTGAGAGTGAGACAGGAACAATAGTTTGTCATAGGAGAGAGAGGGAGGCATATAGGTTTGTCGGTGATTTTTGGTGCAACCAGTAAAATGGGAATGAAAAAAGCTCTAGGCTAGCATGCGAAATGAATTGATTTGATTGTTTTTAAACACATATCAGATTTTAGATAACATGTTGAGTGTTGTGGTTATTGATGTCTCACGGATTTACTCGTGTTACTCTAATACAAAACTACTAATATATTATTAGGCCAGGATAAAGAGGCAACAGCTTTTTTAAGCAATTTGTCTGAAAATACAATCAAATTTCTTGCTTTTTAGTTTGCCTCTTTAAGTGTAAATGGAACAAACATACACACTGACACATTCACAATCTAAGATATACAATGTTATGTTACGTGAATATGCGACCCTTTGATAAACATTATTAAAGGATAAAACAGAGGATCCTGTCTATCATCTTACTGTTTTAATAGGAGTTGTGGTAATAGCAATCATATTATTTTTGTACAGAAACATGTGAGATCAATAATAACATTAAACACTGTCTCGCTAAAATTGAAAAATAATTTCAAGTAGATCAGGTGCAGGACTCATCTGTTTGACAACCCTAAAACTATTAATTTATGACCAAAATCACAAAATAATATCCATCCCTTTCTATCCTAAGCCAAACAACGTACATTCATCTCTCTTACACGCGACTTCTGTCGAAATGATTCGGGCTTAATGGTTATTGATCTCATATCGGAATGCGATAAAATATCAACTTTATACCCATCGCTTTAAGGTTCAAAATATAACGCTTCCAGATTGTAACAACCGAAAACACGACCTAAAGCCTTTTGAATTTGAGTTCACAGACTTAAAAGTTAGACACATTGCAAATCCTTGCTTCGCATGAATTTATTGTCGAAGGGATTTAAAATTTAACATCGAAGCATTAAAGTTTAGATTGGGTTGCTGGATGGAATGGACTTGTGACTTTGTTTGGTTGAGAGGGCGATTAATATAGGGTTGGATTTAAGGGTTTTAGGCGCGGATTAAAATCGCATTAATCAGTGCCAGTTACCGTGGATTAAACTCCGGTATAAACAGTTAAGTGTTAGAGTATGCGACGCTGGATTTAGGCGTAATCAGAGCTACATTTACTAAATACGCTTTTAGATTCCTGTACAGTATCCACTGTTATTCATTATATGTATATGAAATTTTCTTGATAGTTTTTTGTTACTCCTTATTTTTTCATTTACTGTAGTATATTCAAGGATTTTTATCATTCAAGTATATTAGAAATTTTAACAAATAAAATGTCAGCTAAACTTTTTATTGATTCCAAATAAGGTTTTATGAGTATATATGAGTGCTCAAACACTCGTTAGCGCACATCCAGTCATTAACCAACCTCACGAGCATCGCAACAAAGCTCGAGAATTCCCTAATTAATCCGCCCGAACTCGCTGAGGCTTTTGACAAGGTGAACCTAACCCCCCACCCGCGAATAATTAAATTGTCGCAGCGACATCTCAAAGTGTAACCAAATTACACTTTTCCTTTAACAAAAGGGCACCCGGGAGCAGAATATGCTGGAATAATACAAAGCTTAAAGGCGTTGCCGTCTGGCGTGCCGCAGGGCGTCCTCTCAGGCCCTCATTACTTCCTCCGCTACAATCTTTTTGACACTTTCCTTTCGTGCCAAATTGGATCAACGTTTCATTGTGCGCAGTACGTAATGGTAATTCTCGGAATGGAAGTTGTTGAGTTTGTGTGTCTTTTGATTGAGTTTTGTTTGAGTTGCTTTTATTGTGATGCGATTTGTTACGAAAGTTACGATGTTTCTATGAGTGTGGTTGAATGTCTTTTGTTTTTGTATGGAAATTAGTGAAATTACCATATGAATACACTAAAAAAAACAAATAAAATATATAGTTTTGTTAGAAAAGCGAATATTTATTTATTTGACCAACTGTAATATAAAAATGTCACACAAATGTATAATTTATACGAAATGAGAAAACAGCAATTGATTCTAAGTTAGGATAATAACTATAGAAACTAGCAGCATCAATTAAAATCTGTTTAAAGTGTTTGCGCGTAACTGACCGCTCTGTAGCGCGTGCGCCAAGCATTTTAATAACCCAGGGGTGCTCATTTGAATGTAAAGTGTGAACGCCGCGGGGACGTCGCTTTGTAGTTTTTGCTTAATTATGTGTTCGTGGTGTCTCAGCGTCATTATGAGGGGGGTGTGGCCTTATTAGATCCAGCTTAAGGGCATTTGGAGAATGCGGTCTGGTTTGTGGGAATATCACGCGTTTGGTGGTGAGAGAACGATTTGATATTTAAACAAATTAAAGCCATTAATGTGTGTGATAGTTGTGAACATTGGATGCACGGCAAAATAATTTTACTATGGGCTGGGCAGTATATTTTTTTAATGTGGTTTTCATGAATTTAAATAAAACTGAAGTGTACAAATGGACAGCTGCAGTGTAAAATAGCAAACACGAAGAAGTAAAAATGTATTAAAATGTAACAGTAACTCATTTACTATAGATTGATGATTGATTGATGATTAGCAAAGCGTCAAAACCAAAACACAGTAACAACAACTATAGCACATACTGGAAACATCTAATAGGTTCCTTAGTTTTGATCAGAATAAACGTCTCATATCGAATCTATTTATAACCAAAAAGGTCTATATTTGACTTCCCGGAATAAACAACAAAAAATACTTTTGATATGAACACACCACAGCCAGCAATCACCTACAACGTTATTCCTAAATCAATGTTTGCAATCATCATCCATCACCAACAAGAAAGAAGCGCTAAACTAACAAACTTATGCACGACTTGTCCTAAAACATTGTAGTGTAAAAACGTTTAGATTGTAAGCCATCATTTGTATACGCCGTGGTGGGCGCCACGTGGCCAGGCTCGTGCCCAAAAGGGCGCATTTTATGAATACATTTTGCATTGTTAACCAGTATAATCGTATGGAAGGACGGGTTAATTCGTTTGGTTTCTGTAATGAGCTTGTCATCTATGTTGTTTCAGTTTTTGAACATGTTTTCTTTTTGGACATTTTTTTCTGATTTTCTTTGTATTGGGTTTGAGTACAACTCAGGTCCCAAATTTTGATAGACTAAACATTTTTTAAACATAGATTTTGCAATTCTACATCAAATTATTAGGACTGTTAGAATTATTAAAATTTTATCAGTTAAGGAGACTGCCTGCAGTCTGCGGACAAATAATATTTTTATGAGCTAGTTAAATTAATCTACTTTCTAAAACCCGGGGGCTAGTATTATCTTCCCAGTATCGTTATTACGACTTTGTCATAATATTCCACAATTCGAATCTAACTTTACAATTCCATCACCACTACTCTAAAATCATCTCCATTCAGTCACCTTTATTACCTCAACAATAAGGCCTATATTTCTATACCTATCCTTCACAGACAGGGGCAGGCGCTTGTCAGATAGATTAGATTATGCCTAATTGGCTCGTTGTTCGTGAGACAGGGCAAATATGGCAGATTTGAGCCAGGGATGGTCTGTGACGTGTTTTGATGTGTTTATTATTGGATTTTATTGTGGGAGACGAGTGGTGATTAGTCGTGGGAACGCAGAGGTTATATGGAAATTGATTAGAGAATGTGAAACAACTCTAACTGATCTTAAACTTTTTCATCATCTTAAACTGATAATGAAATCTTTTTAATGCCTCTGGTCTCGTGCCTGTCCATCGCAGTTTATGCCAATTGTTAATGTAGGTATTCAGAATGGAATGATGTTAAGCTTTGGTTTCCTAGGAAAGCGGTGCCATCGTATAGCGGCCGTGATATTACGGACGCAAAAATAATTAAAGTAAATTACGGTGCAAGTTACCGCTCTCCAGGAAACCGCGCCATTTCGTTTACGTAGACAACGTTTTAGTGACGTCATTCACCGCTGTATTACGGCCGTTATATGAAGGCACCGCTTTCCTAGGAAATCAAAGCTTTATATTATGTTAAGTGACGGACACTATTTTAAAAATTTTGCCTGAGCGATAGGTGCGATCTTATAAGTACCAAAAAAAAAACAATACTTGTTTAAAAAAATCTATGTAACAGTAAATAGGTTCTAGAAGGAAAGCAAGGTACGAGGAAAAATCCATAACAATTAAAAATTTGTAAGTTAGGATTTAAAAAAAAATTAGAGCATAACAATTGAGAGTCCTACTTACCTACTTGGCAAAAAACGAAAAAAGACCTTGCTGCTTACTTAAAAAGTATTTAAATTACTTACTATAGTTTTCAAAGTGTTCTTTATTATGTGGTTAATTAAATGGTGATGTTTTGTACTTACCATCTTTATTCATCCCCATGGCGAGGCACTTCTTAAGACGGCAAGCTTGGCACTGGTTGCGGTGCGCCTTGTCCACCACGCAGCGACCCGTGCCGGCTTGGCATCTGATTTTACAGGAAAACTATATTAAAAACCAGTCCAAATACATACAAATGAAAATAGAGATAAAATTTTACAAATGCGAGTGAAAATAAATACATACACATATTAAAAGAACCTCTCCTCGTTGTTTTTAAACATGAATTTAAAACCACGTTGCGGGTAGAACGACCAACTCGTAAGCAGTTATTACCTACTGAAGGATTCGTAGAATCCTATTATTCTAAGACCAACAACCGCAAAATATGTGTATATAAGTGACAGTAGGTACCTAGATTTATTTAAGTTGACATATTGTATGATTACATACCTATTATGTTTGACATGATTTTAATAACAAAAATTTCATTATGTCATTAATAAAATTGACATTGTAATTTCTAAAATTTTATAAAAACTACTTAAATGTTATAAATTCAATTTGACGAGATATTGTAATTTGTGTAGCATATTTTATGATATTAGTACTTATACCTATGTTAAAACTTTACATTATCAATAAAGATTCTTTATCTTTATCTTTTATCTTTATATATTTCCAAAGTTTGTAATCTCAAAATCAAAGTATCCGCATGTTAAGAAAAACTTTATAACTCATCTGATTCAGTTTTAGATAATAACTTCTAAACCTTCACTTAAATTCACTTCACGACCTGCGTAAGCACTCGGATATAAAATTCGCTTTTCGTATTGTCAAATTGACGACCTTTTCTTATCTTTGGCAAACTTTAGTAAGTTTCAGATATAACACGATCTTATATGGTTTTTACAGTTTATAATATAGTTCGCGCCCGTGTCCCGGCGGGCCACTCGCGCTGCGGCGCGCAGTCTGCGTGCTGCCGCGGTCCCAGAACAAACGTTCTGAAGATGGATGTCATAACATCCGAAACGCGTAAACAACATCCGCGAATTACACGAGTGATAACCGTTTTAGTTAACATATAATATAGTCAAATATAAATTACATACACAGGAGAGTATAGCGATCAAAATTGTATTAAAATCTAAGTTTTAGATCAATACAGTTATCCTTATCTTTATATTAATTAAGTTTCCATCGTAAAAATATCCATAACTTAGTCTCTGAGTCCATATATCTCAGTCCATCCACCATACTAATTCCTAACAATACAAACATTCCAATTCTGCAGCGAAACATTCTCGAAAACTATATTTATTCCTTTATATCCCATGTTTCTTACAAGCACGGCGATTGCAATACTGTCCCTAATACAGATTAAAGATACTTCATTACTGGTAATCTGAGTAATAGGCTTACGAAATGTTGACATTTGTATCACAGCTTTGGAAGGGTCTAATATAATAGTTGAGTGATTTGTATGAGGAACTCTTTTGGATGACGATTATGGTTGAACTAGTGGTGTCCTGTGGTTTTACTTTCGTTTATTCGAAGAAAAAGATATTAAAATAAAAAGGTAGTCATTTAAACTATAGCGTTTGCTTCATATAGGGCTAGATGGCGTTGTGAAAAGTAGCTCGGAATATAGTCTAGATGGTCTAGTCTTAACTAAGGGAATGGCAAAAGTAGTATAACCATGATTTACTTATGCAGTAGAAATTTCTATGCAAACGGTAATATCAAATCACTAATATTATAAAAGCGAACGTTTGTGAGTGTCAATGTCAGTTTGTTCCTGCTTCACGGTCAATTGGTTGAACAGATTTTGATGATATTCATTCGGTTAGGTAGACTAGAAAGTGGATTCTACGGGACGCCGCAAATAAAAAAAAACATTAAGTATTGCATACCGCATGGCGTTGGTAAGGTAACATACTCTTACGTCTCTTCAAACCTCTCACAAAAGACACCATAAAAATCAATTTGCCAAACATAAAGCATCGTACACATGTCCTACTCGACCATCTATCATAAGGGTGCGTACACAATATTAATAACATTAGGGCGAGTGCACAATTAATTGAAACGGTGGCTCAATGAGAGGGATTTGGGCCAAATGTTAAACAGTTTCTAATGCTATCAGTGTACATCTACCCTGAGATTTTTGAACTAAGTGCACTTTTATAGATGTTTAGCACATGTTGAGAATATTAAAGGATAATTTATTATAAGACATTTTATGCCGTAATTTTAGACACGGAGCAAATAAATAATAATAGAAAAGTATATTTTAGATATTTTTGCGTGTTTTCAAAACAGTGTTGTTAAAGAACACGAAGCTATAAAAATAGACTATAATGATTCAGAAGCTGGCCACCACCTCTATTTTCACAAATCACCAAGAAAATTTGTCGTAAGCAAAAATCGACCTTTGTTTATAAAAGGCAAAGCAGAGTACCAGACATAGTTTACTCATTTATTTCATTTTTTCCCGGGTCCCATGTTGAGTAATCTCTACAAATAATTTGATTTACATCATAAAGAGCCAGATTCACTTGTTACAAAAAGCGCAAATTAAATTCGCATCGCATTTAAATGCCCTACGATTGGGATAAAAGCAGGCGATGACTTGCTTACGAGCGGAGCGACTAGCGGGAAGAATCAAGTGGATTTAATTACATTACATGCGTTATAATTTTAATGTAATTTTCTTATTGAAGATTAGACAGGTCAGTAAGTATACTCAACCACCAACAATTAGGAACAATATTTGAGAGCTTGAATTACAAGTTACGAATCTACTGTCAAAACTTCATACGATTTTGCAAATCATGATTGTTTTATACTGCATTTTTAATTAATTTCTTTACGATTCCAAACTTGTACATTAAATTAAATTGTATTTTTAGTGCAGACTGAATGTACACATTTTTTAATTAAAATAGCCTACAAAATGCTAGTAGAGCCCATTATGTAAATTGTAAGCCAATTATGTATTAAGATTTTTTTATAGTCGACCCGTGAAAATGACTTCAGTTTCACGGGTCGACTATAAAAAAATCTTTCTTTAAAATATTATTGGTAGTATTAATACTCAAACTTGTTATATTATACTGGCACCATATTTTTTGCTCTAGTGCCAACAACCGCTATTTCTCCACCACCCAATCGCAGCCGGTCACAGATGCTCGCCAAAAATGAGAAATATGCTCCTCTCGGCCGGATTAACCGGGTTCAAGAACCATTGTATCTGTACCGAGCCTACTCTGGGGACAGATGAGACGGGATTACTGCCCACTGTTGATGTTTGTTTTCATATATAAGTTACAAACAAAATCAAAAATCTAATAAAATGTTATCTACCAAACTTTCGTGGCGCCTTATATTTGCGTTATCACTAATTTTGAAGTTCTCAAAATCAAACTTAAAATGGTCATTAGATTACAGTTATTGGTATAGTGCAATCCTTACTTTTAAACTAAATTAGAGGAACGAATGAGTATTAAATCTACTTACAAAAAAGCATGCGATGTTTTGGCGTACTCCAGTTCATATCACTCCCATACCAACGTTCTCCCGTTTTTACATAATATCCATTTGATAAAGTTGTTTATATTAAAAAAGAGTTACACAAATAATTGAGTCATAGTTTCATTGCAAAGATTTCAAGAAATCGTACATATACTAAGAAACCGTCTGCCAAAACCCACGTGTAAAAGAACAAACATAATTAAAATGAATACTAAAAATCGAGGCCACGGAAATTAGTTCAACAATCACAATTCAATATCTCGAACAGTGTTGAAATATCTTTTGTCCCAAGAACAGTTTTAAAGAGAAAGTTAGTCAAATATGAGTCGGGTCACAAGCGTGAATAGAATTCATACAAATATGACACACTGAGGATATATCACCTACATTTTGATCGGACATCTTACCAGCTAAGCAAACAGTTGTAGTAACTCCAAATAATGATCCGTTTGGAGATTGAGTCAGTTTTTCCGTGAATGGCGGTGCAATGTGAATCTTTGGCTTTTTGTCTTAGTAATATTTTAGGAATTATTGGTTTCATCATCATCAGCCTAATGAGACCCACTGCAGGGTATAGACCTTCTCCCTCTTACGCCAATACTCCCTGTCTTGCGCTGTTCTTGCCTAGATGTTTAATTCTAACTTTCTAACATCATCCATTATTGGGTTAAACAATTATATTCGAGTATAAATGAGAAAAAGTGAATTATCAAGTAGTCATGGCTTATCGTGTTCTTAGAAAAAGCCTAGTGGCGGAAAGTACTGCTACAGTACTAGACTAAAGCTAGACTTTGCCATGCTTACTGTGGGAATGGTTTTTAGAAACGCAACCAGGATTATGATATGACATTTGGAAGTTACCCGAGTCATAGTCACTATCATTATGAATGAATTTAGTGTTTAATTGACGATTCGGTTTCTAAAATCACATAAGTAACTAGCAAACCCTGCGAACTCCGTTTCGCCACCAGATGGGTTCGTTTTTTTTATATATATAAACCTCACGGAGCCCGAGAACTTTCCAACGAATGCAAAACCGTGGAAATCGGTTCGGAGTTATAGCGCCAGGAAGGAAAACCCGACTTATTTTTGTATAAGTAAAAAATAAAAAAACATCAAGTTTACTGTTTCTTTGTTTAATACAATTTGGCTCCATATCCTATGGCTGATTCGTGGTAATTTTATTATAAGCATTGCCCATTGTAGCTGATAGTACATACCATTTTTTATTTATATAAAACTCAAAGGTGACAGACTGACATAGTGATCTATGTATAAACGCACAGCCCAAACTACTGGACGGACCGGGCTGAAATTTGGCATGCAGGTAGATTATGACGTAGGATTTTTGGAAACACCACTTTTGAAGGGGTGAAATGGGGGATGCAAGTTTTGCTTTTAAATGCGAGCGAAGTAGCGAGCAGCCACTAGTATTCAATAAAATTTGTGAAAGTAATAATAATAAAGCGAATTTCAAGTATGGAATTAAATTCAAATTTGGATCACCGAGATACAGGTCTCGGCCTAGTTCGGGGTCCGTTGTTATGCACATAATTAGTTATTGATCAATTCTATGCGAGTTACAAAATTTTATATTAATTTATTTACGATAAATAATATCAAATTTGAGTTTATATACTATGTACTAGTTATCACGTCATTTATAATTTAAGATAATTAATCATTAAGTTTTATCAAACAAGAATGTAATGAATTATTTAATTATTATGTATCAATTTGTGCAAACCATGAATTAATGTTTTTGGAAATAAATAATTTTTATCTTATCTTATGTGAAACTATGGTAAAAGGTACATGAAAACAAACATAACACAGATGTTGGGCAACGTATCCTAAAAACCTGGTTGTTTCAGTTGAGGTACTTTGATCAAACAAACTTATGATGAAATGGAGTTTTCACTTATTACATTCATTCTCATACAAAGCTAATATAAACTCCATACAATTGTTCAAACATGCACTCACAATATTGATATGATCTAATTTTGTACCAAGTTGTAAATACAGTTGTGGTTGACACTATTTAGTATAGAATTCAGTTTTTGAGATGTATTTTTAACTTGGACTAAAGTTATTTGATGAAAATTTTCGTTGCAGGAGTTATAATGGTTCGTGGTAAAGAGAGTAATGGATAGACCGTATTTCTAGATTATAAGCAAGTATTTTGTTCTAATTAGTTACAAAATATCTAATAAAAATCAAGATCAAATAGAAAAGATACAAAAAGACCTTGGCATCGCCAGGGAAGTTGGTGGAATATACTAATAAAAAAATAAAAAAATGTTTTGTTCTAGTGAAATCTGGTAAAATTAAGTAGATATGATTTGTTCTAATTGCTTCGCTATTTGGTTTGTTTTGCAAAGGTGGTTATACCTCAGATTTTAAAGCCTTTAAATAAGTGCATATATCGATTTTCTCACGATGTTACCGCTAAGGGAGTACAAATGTACACATATTATGAATAACAAAACAAGAAATTGATAAGCATTGCCATCCAGCGTGGTAATGCGGCCAGCATGCTGGGAACGCTGCCCTCTGGTAGTGGGCTGGAGCACTTAGATTATCTTTAGGCTTTTCTAAAGATTTTCTAAGTGCCCCTTTTTTGTAGTGGTTAGTAGTAGTAGTATGTTTAGTTTTTTTCCCTTGTTTTTATATTTTATTATTGTAAATAAAGTTTCAACTTAGAAATTGATTAGGCCTGGATCGAACCAAGAAGCGTCAGAATGAAATGCCACACGCGCTGAAACAATGATAAGAGATAATATATGCAATAGGTATACGTATAAGTACCTATCTAAGGTACCGTCTTATCCTTGCCACACGAGATCTCATGATTGGCAGCTATTTCTCTCAATGTTTAAGACTTTCTATTCAAAGAGGAAATGCTGCCATCACCCTGGCACACTGCCGCACAGCGACAATTTGACAGTGTGCTAAGTTTTTTTTATAAAATGATCTGTGTTTTATATTTTTTTTTGTTTTACTGTATTTTTATTTTCTTGGTTGCCTGGAAGAGAACACTCTTAGCGATAAGGCCGCCAATTAAGACGCTAGCTTTAATTTCTATGTTTTTTTGTATTGTTTTTTTATATGTGGTGTTTTAATAAAGTATTTATCTAACTATCTATATATCTATTTATATAAATTTTGTATAGTCAAGTAAATAAATAAAAATAGTAAAGGTATTATTATTATCTAACCTGTAAATGAGCTTCCTCCTGACAGATCTCTTGAAGAAGCCGCTGCATCCGTTGCAGGCGAGGATGCCGTAGTGCTTGCCCGAGCTGGTATCTCCACACACCACGCACACCAACCCTGGTGACCGAGACAAGTTATTAAAGCGAGAAAATAGTTACTGCTTTTGAAGGCGCAAGCTTACTGTAAGGTAGCCTAGCGAAGAGTTATACAAAGAATCAATTGAGGCAATGAGTGGATAAAAGTGCATCCGCAAGTTGAATTATACGTTAAATTGTAGTTAGATAAGATAGGGGAATTATGTATGTATAACGCCACAGTAAAAAAAACAAAACCATAAAATTTAGTCACTGTCTCGGCAAGACGCTACACAATTAGTAAATGCTTGAATATATGCAGAACATACCAATAGCTGATGCGGATTTTCTTAGTAGATATGAATTCAGTAATTATAAAATTGGAATCCGGCCCCAACTCAGCATATGCTGGATGCAAGGCATCCAGCGCTGATCTTCCGTTGGGACCGGCGGGTGACGTCTCGCACGTAGATATATCATAATACACGTAATAAAATAATAACATAAACATAATACAGCGAAGTAGAAATACCCACACAATATAATGAATACAGAAAAATATCACAAACAGATAGGCAATGAATTATAGTAGGTAACTATATAATATATATATATTGAGTGCATTAACAAATAAACATATCAAAACAATAAATTAAAATACGTTAACTATAGAAAAAAAAAACTAACAATCTACAAACTAATTATCCAAGTAATAATAATAAACAACTAGAAATTGGCCTCCACTGAACTACTAACTAGGTATTATGTGCAGGAGCTATGGCGAGCGTGTTGTCATGTTGGCTACCTAAGCCAACATGACAACACGCTCGCCATAGTACAAGCATAATTGTAATATTATTCAATAAAAACTAGCATATTTAACTTAACCAAATCATAATTAACAAATTGTATAGCCTCCAAAGAAACACTAAATATTAAGTGCAGATTAGGTAACAAAAATACCGATATGTACACACTCTAAATAATAAATATTAGGTATAGTAAGTATAAAATACACTCATATTATTATGTTTACATAATATACATAGACTAAAACTAATTACATTATGTGCGCTAACGGGACGACGTAACATATTATGAAGTGATACTGCGACGAGCCTCCGCACCAAATATCTTTATAAGATCTAGCTCAGATCGCACGCGCAGAGCAGGAGTCCCAGTGTCCCGGCGAACGAAAATAAGTCCTCGTCTGGTCCACACGTATTTGTATCCATGAGATGGAGCCGCTTCGCGCGCTTTGAAAAACATATTTTTGTTGACCTCGATCTCGATCTCGACATGCGCTCGTGTACTTAACTTAACAGGCGGCGAGGCGAGACCTATGCCATCGGTAGTCAGGCCGCGGCGAACGCGCGCAGCTTGAAGAAGCGAGTCGCGAACCTGCTGGCGAGATACTCTCAGATGTCGCGGGCGCGGGCGCATTGCCGCCGCTGATGCTTCCTTCTCGTTCGCGGCGCCGGTGATAGATGGCGCGCGTTTAAAACCAGCTCTTTCCACAGAAATAATTTCATGTTCTGCTAACGACACACCCAACTTAGAAGCAATCAATTTGACGAGCCGACCCTCGTTCTCACCCTGCTCCTCCGGTACATCCGATATCTCGAGGTCATTTGCATATGACCTGATCGCGATCATTCAGCTCCAATTTTAGATTATCGACTGTGGCGCGCAGCTGATCTATGATTGTATTATCGCACTGCTCTGAAGTCGGCTTAGCCTCCAAAATCGACAACCTGGATTCTACTGCCTCCAAGCGGCTACCAAACGCAGCGAATTCAGCACGTAATGTTTGTGTTTCTGCTCGGTGCAGACGGACCTCCCGGAACACTTCTCTTATCTCCGCCGACACATCGGGGGCTCCAGGTGAATGAATAAAACCCGCCCCGTCCCCTCGCACTGGTTCCTCTGTGTTGTCCTTTCGCGGAGTGTGCACCTTGCACTCAGGGCACTGCCATGACATTGAAATTTTAGCATCCTCGGGTATGTTGACACAGGCTCGGTGATAAACAGAGGAACATTTTGTACATTTAGTGTTATCTACACTGCTGGTGAAGCGGCGACGGCAGGCCCTGCACTTAACACTCATTTTATCGATTAAGTATAAAAGAAGGGAGTGTAATTAATGGCGCACTAAGTTCAGTTATACGATGATAGTTTACGTAGAAATGCGAATGGTATCTACCCTCTCTTGCTTTGGTAGTGAAAAAAAATACTGATAAACACTACGTATTTTGGTAACGAATTTAAAGAGTTTTATATGCACTAAAATAGCACTATTTATCGATAAAACAATGCCATACCATGTCAACAACGTTCTAGTTAACGTGCACTAACTGATCCCGGTATGTAAACAAACTTATAGAATTTAAATGACGGAGCACAACAATATGCCTACTACGATATTGTCGTCCGTGACGTCACTGATATAATAGTGTACCAGACTTGAATAATTTGGTATTACAATTAACTGTTGAAGTCTTGCGTAGTTAGAACTAGAACTATTACGGCAATCGTTAAGACATGTCAGAGGCCATAAGGGCAGCTTGATAAACTCTCGACACCAGAATTGGCTACTCTCATTCGAGTAGAAGAAGAACTAGAAAATGAAAAAGGTCGGATGCCAACCTGTCTTACCCAAGTGCTGCGGTTTCTTGATCGGCGGGTCTGGCAGCCAGGGTCGCAGGGCGGGCGGCGCGAGGGCGGCTGCTACCAGCGCTGCAGAGGTGGGGGGCGACCAGCGCAGGGGAGACGTGTTCTCTTCTGCTGGGGATAGGGAAGCACTTTTAGAAGATGATTGACATTAAAGGTTGATGAAAAAAGTTTCAATACTTTGTTGAATTGTGCATACTACTCTCGTGTAGCGACTGATTCAGCGGTTGTATGTGATACCAACGTTATGCCTATTCTTTTTAGGTGTAAATGTTCTACAATAACTAATAACATAACAAGGAATCTATATGAAGTTCAATCCGTAAACTGCTATGCAGTAACTCAATACTGAATACCTTTACAAAAAGAATATGATAAAAACCAAATATAATAAGTATGTAGACCAGACCGCGCCCAACTAAAATTCATGCAAAACCCCGCTCAAGGTTTTTTGTTCTTCATAATGCTCATATCTTATGCATAAGAACTGCAATATAGTTTGTAAACGGAAAAACAAGAATGCAATAAAAAAATATTTGAATTAAATGAAACGTTTTTAAGAATTCTGTTAAGATAGGCGAGACAACCCTCAACTTAGGTATCTACCTATCCACTGAAGAAATTCCCTTTCATATATATAAATCTCAGCGACCACGTTCCAAGTCACGCAATACAAAATCAATAAGCTGATTGCCCCCGTGAGGGTAAGCGCGGCCACATGAGCCCAGATTAAACGGTTTTTGAACGCACACTGGTGTGGTTTACTAGATATATAGGGGAGCTGAGATGAGGCCAGGAATAAAATGCTTTTGAAAAATGATTTTGAGTTTTATTAACCTAAAGCTTTAGGAATGTTATTTCTCTCATTAGATTCTTAAATGGAATGCGTAGCACATCGGCCATAGAATTGTGTGAGGATGATTTAAAATTTGTGATATAGAATATAATATAATGGGAACCTTTGCGCCGGGAGCGATCCGGGGTGGGCTCTTTGATTAATTTTTGTTTGTTTTATTTTACTTCATATTTTATTTTAGGTATATTATATATTTTAATATTATGTTTAGGACTTGTAAATATATACTTTTAGTCGAATATAATATTTAATAAACCTACATTTCAAATCATCCTCTCGTATCCTAGACATGATTTAACTCCTGGAACTATGGCAAACAACAAAACCATCGCAACGAGTTTTGGATCTTATGAAGAGTCATCATCTTCCATGGAAGATATCAATCGCTACGACACAGGGCTATCTAGTGTGAGATTCATAGTTCACATTTTCTGTCATAAAGTCAAACCTATAAAACTGCTTATGTACTTTGTAATTCAGATTCAGATTCAGATTCAGATTCAATACTTAAAATAAACAAATCAATTATCATGTCATAATCAAAGCTTTAAAAAAACAATGTATTACATATTTCATCCATTAATTAAATTTAATCCACAAGAGGTAGGTACTCATTGTGTGAATAAAATGTCTTCTCTTTTAACCATTTTTTAACCCTTATTTTAAAAGCTTGTTTTAAAGAAGCATTTTTAATTTGTTCAGAGATAATGTTGAATACACCTGTCGCCATCACATGTATTAATTAATGTAACAAACAAATTCATTAATACTTTTTAAGCAAGAACGGTGCCACTTACTTGACAAAAACGTCATAACCGATGTATGTTTGGGCACAAAACATGCACGTTGCGATGGTTAAATGTCTTACTATAAGAACAGCGCAAGACAGGGAGTATTGGCGTAAGAAGGAGGAGGCCTTTACCCATGTCTATAATAAGTTTATTAAATGTAAATAATGAATTAATACAGATATAAAACAATAACTCATATCCACTAACCGCCGACCCCATTACATTGCAAAAAGCAAGTTAATTCGTCACATTGAATTACCTCTAATAGTTGAACAAAGGGCGAGTGCTGTGTTTATTTATTTACCTCCGTCGACTGTCAGGCGCAGGACTTCGCACGTAGCGGGGGGTGCAGGTATAGGAAGTGATAGACAGGATGGATCTTGGGAAATTTATTTATATATATTTTTTTATTTATTTAACTTAATAGATACTAAGTGGTTGGTATACCTACACTTTTACTGTGCGTACTGCGAAACAAACCTAAATCCTGCATTGATATCTTATTTCCCGTTTCTCAAGATACTGCAATCGAGTAAAAGACCAAAAAAAATGAATATAATAACTCTACTACAGTTTACAATGACTACTACAACAGTTTACAATGACATCAGGGCACCCATATAAACTTCATTATACATCTCCTAAAGCTAAAATGTTTTTAGTTAATAAACACAATTATTTGTATAATATTTTTTTTCTATTTGAAACCGGTCGCTTGAAACTAATTTAAATTAGCATCGGTAAAAATATAATCAATAAGTGAAGGGAATTTACTATAACATATATTTACGAGTCTTTGAATCTGACTGAGAAACAATAACCTACATAAATTTATACGCTATTGATGTAAATTACATTTCAAACTTCCTCGACTTGACATTAAATCCATTACAATATACATAGCCCTATCTATACCTTCCCATCTCTACTGTACAAAGATATTTGGAGGGCAGTCCGCGGCCATGTCAGTTGCACTCCAGTGCCATCCGATTGTGACTCGATTGTATAACGAATCGAATTACTGACTATCGAGTCGGACTCGTTACTCGCTTCTTTGTTGTGTTCATAGCTTTATTACTAGTTATTAATGCTGTATGGTTAGACGCGCGGAATTAACCGATTTTTAGAACAGACAATGTTATTAAAGATTTGTGTTTGATGTACCTACCTCGTGTAAAAGACTTCAACGCGCTTTATGTACTTTTTTAAAACAGATATTATTAGAAGTAAGTTTTTTTTTGTGTGAATTTTTGTTAAAATTACACGTAAAGTATTACTTATATAAACATAAATAGTAGAATGTGACCCAGAGAAGCTCAAAAGATTTTTTAAAATAGATACTTTGATTTATTGAGTCTCCCTGTTCCCCACGCAGCCATCTTCAAGGGAGTAAATCGGCAAGTGTAAAACCGTTTTAATTAAAAAAACAGGTTAGTTCAATTTAGTTAGCCGAATAAAATCTGATAAAATGTGTGTATATTGTCTGCATTTTCAGTAAATTACTCGTATTTTGGACAACATATTCCCTATAACATCTTATTTCCTGAACAATACCATACTTAAATTAAGTTACTCCTAAGCACGCACTCAACCTGATAGTCTGGTAGCAATAAAGTAATTGATTTGACACATTAAGGACTTAACAAAAGGCGTAATCAAAAACCTACCTTAACTTTTACAATATAAAGCTGAAAATAGATATCGATAAATTGATCTGAGTTTGTTAAAGGGGGATATAGTAATATACACTTTATGTTAATTGACATAGAGTTTAAAATCGCCTGTGGTCAAAAGGGTTGCCATAAGTGGGGTCCCATAACACCCCATCTAAATTCGGAAAAGCAAATCTATTTTTGTGGAAGGGTGTGATTTGCAATGGTTATTTTATTAGCTTCGGCGATATTTTGATTAAACGATTGAGGGTTAAAATCGACTCAATTGAGTGATACTTTGTTAATTAATCACTCTTAAGAAGTTTTATAGTAAATTTAGAAACATATGAATCATCATCAAAGTTTTAATTACACTAGTGTTTATCACATCACAAAAGAATTAGCAAGTTTGTGGGTTTGTGTATTTGTTTCCATTTCTGTTTTTAGTTACAATAATTAATTCCAATTGGATCACATTTGAATAAAATTTGGTATGAGATACGAGTATATTAAACCTTTTAGATTAGGTATTAGATTTTATGTAATAGCCCAGCTATGAGCGGACAACAACGCGGGGGTAGCTAGTATAGCTATTCGGTTATTCTTTATCTTTAAAAGAAGAAAATAAGTTTTTTCATAATTTATAGGCACAAGATTGATTAGAATTCGCCTAATGTTAAGAAAAATTGTTATCTACAATCTAAAACCTAGATTAGAATTCAATTATAATAAAAGTCATACTTAGTCACAAAAATAACCTCCCAAAATACCTATATCCAGCAAAGAATCATTACTAAAACCTTTCAGCCTCGGATAAAAGCATAAAAGCAAAGAGAGGACATAAAAGAAAATTTTATAAGACACATAAAAACTTCTTCCGGGAAATTGGAAGTCAGTGGAAGGGGAGTGGGAGGGGGGGTTAAATCCGGGTATCAAGATAAATCAATGTTTGTTTGCCTCGGAGGACGCCACTTACTAGGACTAGGGATCTGTGGAGCAGCGTGGTTGGGAATTTATTTATACTTGACAGTGAGTTTGTTATAATTTTGGTTCTAATTTTACTTTATGTCGTGATTTTTTACACTATTGTTTGATAGAGCTGGCTATAACTTCACTTTACTTCGTCAGTGTTGTTAGAGGTTTGGGCATTTTCAAAACTAAGACACCAGAGTTAGCCACTTTCATACGACTAATTAATTAATCTCACATTATTTCAAATAAAAAATCAAAATTCGTTTATTTTACAATAACCCTTACGCTAAGCAAAAACACTGACAAATCAGCTAAATCTCTTACGATTTTAATAAATTTAAGATTCCTCTATACTTCTACACTGTATTTTGGGACTGTACTAATGAACATTATTAGTGGTATCTAAAAGGCCTTTTATTACTGACCCTTTTTTCAGGCGGCGAGTTGTAATCAAGTTTACTTATATCGCTTAAAAATGTCGGATAACATGATAATGGTCTTCTATATACACATTCAAATATGTGGCTAGTTTTCTGTAAGTATATGTTTTTTTAACATAAAAATAAATCTGTCCACTGTCATCTCCACTGCGTTACTGTCCCGGGTCGCAACAGGGAAACTTTGTCGCTTGCCGTTTTATTTGCTTTTCTTTTGACGCGGCAAGCCCTTGAGCCGACCTGATTAATTTCTCCCGCCTCCCCACGATCCGCGCTTAAACGCCTTATTTCAGGGAAAAAGGTCCTTTGTTGCCTGTTTTTGTGGTGTTGCTAGTTTAAACTTGGCTTTTTTGTGTTGTAGAGAAAGCCTTGGCAAAACAATAAATCACATTTCTAAAAGGTCAAAAATATGAAACTGGAATCCAAAGTTGATAAAAGTAGTGAATATCCGTTATATATTCACATCTTTTATCAACTTTGGATGTATTTGGCTGAACAATTTTGTAAAAGGACGGGTTTTGTCTCATCATTTACATCGCTGTATTTTAGTGTAGCATGATTGCGTTACTGAAATCTTTTTCAGGAAAGAATAAATATATGTGAATTTCAGGTTAATCAGCGAGAAAGTGGTATAACGTCGTCTATTGCCATCATCACATAGCAATATCATGTACAAACGACGAAAAAAACTTTGTTTTTAATCTGCTAAAACATCTCTAATAAACTTGGTATTCAGAGTTGTCATTGACCCCAATTCTTTATTACATTTGAAAGAAGGTACATCATCAACCCCTTTTTATCACAAAACAGTTTTATTACATTTCATATTCGATCAAATAAACGAAATAACGAACGCAGAGGTAATAAAAACCCGATATTCAAATAACGAACGCATTACCCGGCTACGAGAATGAAATTCAAAGAGCCAACTCGACTCGCGATTGGCTGATTTAAATTCAGAACACACAGTGACCGGGTAAAGTGGCAAATCATGGAGCGGCTGAAAATCAGTCAAATAGACCCCTGAGTTACTGGCAGCGGCGCTCGGAATACTAATGTGTTACCAATGAAAAAGAAATATAGGTTTGGTATCCACTGGGTGGCGGGGAATTGTTTCAGTGCGTTGTAGGGATTTATTTGGGTTCGTTATAAAGTGGATATGTACCTATCTAACATGTTTTACTATTGCGTGTAACTACCGCTTACAATTTGAAATGGTTAAAGATAATTAGTTTTTCAGTGGAAAGAAAGCCATTTGGCGAGTGCTTCGCTCTGCTTTGAGGTTTTTAGGATAAGAAGCCTGTCATATGTCTTTTATTAAATCTTATCTCTGTCTTGACATTAAGTAAACCTTAACAGAGAAAGAGCTAATTTCCGAGACACATTATTTTTATTATTTCTGTACCTTTTGTTTATATTTATGTGTATGTTTCTAACCATAAAGTAAATTTATAAAACGCCGTCGTCCATGGAGGACATTTTATTTCAATGTTGAATTAAAGATTTATCAAATAGTAGTAGATAACCGTGGATGTGAACGAACGTACAAATTAGTAAAATTAAACATACTGACCAACAAACCAGTAAACACAGTTTCGATTTTATATTACACTCGTAACTAGTATAACCCATGTCTTCGCTCGCGTTAAGAAGTATTATTGTCATCAATTAAACCTTCATACAGAAAACAGCTCCATGACTATGACGTCGTGTCGGGAACTGATTGAATTTCATAAATGCTTGTTATATGTACTATTGTACATGAATGTAGGAAGAACCAACATACATTTAAAACCGTACAGAATTAAGACGATTACTGATTGGAAAAAAATATGTGATTCACATAAACCCTACAGGTAATATTAATCAAATGATGAAAATTGTTCCCCGACACAAACAACTTCTACAATAGCCGTCGGGTAAGACAAAATGTCAAGTCAAAAGTTAGTCGGATTAAATTTGTAATAGGCATGGACTAACTAACAAGTGGCATCTAAAAACCAATCTATGTGACCAACTGATTTTAAGGTACCATTACAATTTCTTTAGTCTAAAAGCAATAGAATTATGCGATAATAAAATAAACCAAACATCTAAATATATTTTCTTTAAAAGTCGCGTAAACTTTACTGTCTCTTTCATTTGTAAAATATTATAAAGACATTTAATTAGGGTAGTATATTCTGTAAATTGTTATTCAATTTATTGTTTTATCATACCAATGTTAATTAAACGAGTAAAAGTTACTTAAAATATTTTGTAGGTAAAATGTCGTTAGCTATCTTATTTATGTTCACTTACCATTCATTCTTCCGTCCTGGTGATCTTGAGTCAGCTGCAGGGGAGTTTGAGCTACTTCCATTTTATAAATGTTTCGATTAGAAATTTATTATATTGTCCGCTTGTTTTTAGAAGTCACGTTTCCACAGTTAATAGTAAATCATTTTTTTTTTATTAAAAGATCTAATAACCTTTCTCTAAAATAATAACTGATCGAAGTCTATAAGATAGAATGAAGACTTTCAATAAAATTGTGACGACTTTGCTCCAACCAATTAACAAAATAGACAAATAATAATACGCCCGAAAACAATCGAAAAACAGAATGCACACAATTTCTAAAAATCGAATCTATATTTTTTTATTTGCGTCAACTTGACAGACTGCACTAAAATCTATTATATTTAATCGAATCTCAATTCCTTCATTCGCGAGGTCCCAGCTGGGCGCGCGCGTCCTGCCACGGCCGGGGAACTTTTGACGGCGCGGTGGCGCTTGGCGTGAGCTTCGCAGTAGGCGGGGCGAAGCGCCCGGGCGCCGCCCCGTTGCTTCTACCGTTTGACGTGTAAAGGGGGCACGATAACTCTGTATGCAACCGACGGCAGCACTTCTGCTTTTAAGGAGATTTATTAAAGTAAAAAATGTAGTTTCGATTTTATTCCCGCGCAGAATTGTGTTGTTTTTAAAGGGGGAGAAGGTTCGATTTTGGGTCAGCTGTTAAGCGTCCGCTTTAAGCTTTAATTTGTGGCATTAGGTTCGTACGTCCGATGCCGTTTAGAATAATGACGCTGTAGATTTTAATCGTTAAATTGAACGGTTATTTCGGTCCAATTACTGTTCGTATTGGTTCTGTGGAAGTGTGCATGTGTTGGGGAATGGAGTAAACGCATGTAACTATGCTATTGCGATTTCGTGGCATGGAAACTGTAAAATTTGGTACTTCAGCTAAACGTTCGGATAGTATGGGATATCGGACATTTATACGCTTTGTAAAACAAATAATATGTTGCGGTCTTCTATTTAAATAATTGGATCACCAACACTCGATTAAAGCAGACAAAAAATTAAGCCTTTATTAATCGACTATAACGTTTATAAGTTCCATTTTATTGTATTAACTTTATTGTTTAAAATAAAGGTACATATTATGTATTATGTATGTGGTAGGACTACTCTTAAATTACCTAGAAAGTGTATACTTACTTATTTTTAGGCGTATTAGGTACATCGAATTTAGATGTAAATAGAGAGAAATTTGTTATATGGCTACAAAATCTATTTCTCTACATCCCAATTTTCATATTAAATTCAGTAGGTTATAATATAATAGGGCAAGCCTCCAAGAGGGTGGTCGAATCAGAGAGCAACAATGATGCAATGACATTTGATATCTCGCCCAATAAGAACAGCGATTCAAAAGGGCGGAGCAAACGTCAAACTTCCCGCCAAAAATGACGTCAAACAGGAAAAGTTAATGTATTCCCGCGGCTTTATTGGACCAATCAGAGGTTTTTCAAATAAATATGAACAATGTTTCAAAACAGCTAAATATGTGCTCGGTGGAAAATATTGCATTTGCCCACTTTAACTTCATTGTAAGTGTAACGAGGCCCTGAACATCATAGATATAAAGTAGGTACCTATTATCAATTATTTCATGGTATTTTATACTGCATTTCAACATCATGTAGATAATAAAAGCAATAAAACATCTCTTCTTCAGTGTTTATAAGTAAGGCAGTTAATTATTACTTTAAAACAGTGTTATGTTTACCTATCAACTTCATTTCTTATTATTGATTACCTACTCTACTTCATTTCTATCTGCATAGTAACTTAATATGAGAACTAACAAAACAAACTAATCAAGTAAAAGTAATTAAACATGACTTTTACATTCCCGAGATTACAAAGTATCTTATAGAAATGACCACGCCTAAATGTCTTACAACACAAATAAGATATCGAAAAAAATACAACAAAACCCACATTGAGATTCCCGTCACACGAGCCAAGGAACCCCAAAAACTACCCACAAGTCAATCGCCAAACTCCGCTTTGTGAAACGGCTTTCCACCCACCTCCCTTCTCCCCCCTTTTCACCTCTTTTCCACCCTTTTCCACCCCTGTTTCCCCCCGAATAAGGCTTACCCCCTAAACCGCGGTCCACAGTGACAGTTCAATAAAGCACGGCGACCAATCCAGGCAAACGTCGCGTGGTATAAGCCAATAGGATTAGCGCGGCATCTCTCTCTTTCCAACCTTCACAAAACGACATTAGGGTGTCTCGCTTCAACTCACAGCCGATAGATTCTTGATTCGATTGCTATTGAGTTCTTTATTTGAATTTTCTTTTGTTTTTCAGTTCGTCGAATTCGATTCTGTTACGTCTCCGCTACTTTACAAGATTAGCTTGTATTAAACTTCATCGTATTTATTGTTCAGTAATATTGGATATAATGTAGGTAAGAAATCATAATGTATAGACTAAGTATTTTAGAAAAGAATCATTGAGATGTTAAAAGCTAAGTGCGTGATAATACATTGATAGGGATATAAAAATATTATGTTTAAAAAACTCTAAGGTGCTTTCCTCAGAACATTAGTTTATGTCTGCTACGAAACGTAGCATCAAAGCGTCTACGAGTCTTCGTGCTTTGAACAGACTTAAGTTGGTACTATGTATTGTCATTATATTTTTTATATTCTTGGCTTCTACGTCTTTAAAGATCTAATATGATGATCTTATCTGATAATTTATTATTCGTTTTTCGGTTCATAAAAAAATCTGAAAGTTATGAAATAATCCAGAAAAAAGTGAATATATATACTTCATGGGAGATCATATCACAACACAAGAATAGACCTAGTGTGATATCCAGGGTTTGCCTATCAGTATACAGTAGGTAAAACACAAAGCTCTAGTTTATACAATACCATGTTCATTATTATTATTGATCTCAACCATCTATTTATCTATATACCTACCTATAAATATAATAAAACTGAAGAGGGTCAATAGTCTGAACCTTGCAGATATTATAAAAAAATGATTAAGTATACTTTAAATCCATAAAAGAAAGAACACTTTTCAGAAGTTTTTAGATTTGTTGTCTGCTTACCTATCTGTTTATTTTTAACGCCCATAACGCAAAAACAGCTGAACGGATCATCATGATTTTTGCTATGTAGGTAATATGAGGTCTAAGAAGTGTCATAGGTTACTTTTTATCCAAAAATACGAGCGAAGACGCGGGCATCCACTAGTAGTATAATAAATGCAATAAGTCACATATTAAATCAGGCTAAGTGTCTAATTATTAAGTTTTAAGTCAACTCTCCTAGTAAATTATTTTGTACGACATGATTTTAATAACAAAAATTTCATTATTTTATTAATAAAACTAGACATTGTAACTTCTAAAAATGTATTTAAACTAAATGTTATAAATTCAATTTGACCTGATATTGTAATATGTGTAGCATATTCTATGATATTAGTACTTATACCTATACCTATGTATGTTACAACTTTACAGTATCAATAAAGATTCTTTGTCTTTAAACACCAGCCTACATACATGAAGCTACTAAAATTACATTTAACGGATTGTATTAAATCCCCCACGGCCAGGGTTGTCATTCTCAGCCGAATAAATTGGATAATGAGCCCAGCGTGGTATCTGCTGAAGCAGACAGGGAGTACTGTTTTTGATTATTGAATTAAGGTGGGCTGGGGAGACAGATAGTTACGAGTAGACATTAATCTATACCATCTATACTAATATTATTAAGCTGAAGAGTTTGTTTGTTTGAACGAGCTAATCTCAGGAACTACTGGTGAGGATTGAAAAAATCTTTATGTGTTGTATATACCATTTATCGACGAAGGCTTTAGGCTATATAACATCACGCTGCAACTAATAGGAGCGAAGAAACAATGGAAAATGTGGAAAAAATGGGGAAATTTATTCATCTTTGAGGGCATCCGTTGCGTGCGAAAACGGTTCAAGTCGTGGGTAACAGCTATAATTTATAATGCTGAAAAGGTTGTTTGCAAAAATAAATACCTATGATGCCCAAAATAACTATTCCACGCGGACGAAGTCGCGACTACAGCTAGTTTATAATAAAAACATTCAAATTAAGAGCCTGCTCTTTATTTTTTGAGCTGGTTCTAAAATGAACAGTGCAATCTAACCTTGCGATCTTCAAAGTGAGAGTGAATCCGTTACGTTCCATATCCGTTACGTACGTTCCATCCTGGACCGTAATGATTGCTTACCATCAGGCGAATTACGGTAAAGTGTAAACCCATTCCTTGTAAAAAATATATAAAATTGAAGTAATTTTATTGTGTATTTAATTTTGTTGGAAACAGCCGATACCTATTTAGGACAAAATATTATGAAAAGTTTAAGTTGCAGTTGATCATCGAGATATATATTAAACTTATATAATGACCTTGATTTCTAAGGTAAAATGATAACCTGTTTCATAGCATATTGTTAGAAAAGGTAGGTACTGACTCGGAAGACAAGCGGTACCTAATAGTAGGTATTAGGTATATTTTCGGTGCCGTAAGACATCGCGTTGGGGTGAATTTATATCAAACGAAGATACAGATAGAGCTAGATAAAGAGCATACTTTCGTAATCTACAGTTTTTTTATAGATATGTATACATTTGCTCGAACACAAGAACACTTTGAAGAAAGAGACCGCTCAAGGAGAGCACGTCCGAACACGCAAGAACGCTCTAAGTAACTGCTCGCGCGCTCTATCTAGTTTACATCGAGCGAGCGAGCATTCTTAGAGCATTCTTTTAAATCTTTGCGCGCGCCCTAAGAACAACTATAGAATGCTCTACGCCTGTTGTCACTACAATAATTTGTCGTTAGAATGCTCGAGATGTAAAACCAATCTTAGGCGAAAGTTAAACTACGAGCTACTTTATGTTATTATTATGTAATATAAAAAGTAAAAGCGAGTGTGGCTCAGCGGTTCCAGTATCTGCTTTTCATCTAGTCGCACCCTGGTTCGAATCCGGCCCTACACCAAAGACTTGTATTTTCAAGTTACGTGACGATTTGCACTCGCTTAACGGTGAAGGAAAACATCGTGAGAAAACCGACACGTTTGTAGACCACAATAACCGAGGAAATGTGTCTTCCGAGAAGGACCTGGGCGCCCACCACGATGTATCTGCCCAAGAATTCTGCGGGGGAGTCACGACCCTCAGTCATGAGGAAATACGTCTCAAAGAGAGAATGTAATAAATCCTATACCTACGATATCCAACAGTCCAGTGAATCGAGAGCCAAGTTACAGTCCGCCGTAATATCGTAACACAATTGCATCTCACAAAGCGGACAAAGGTAATGCACGCCCGTTGCACGCGGTTCATCAATTCGGTGGGCACTCGGGCCTGATACATGTTGGATACATGTGGATATAATTAAGGTATAGAAGGTAGGTACATGGTATGTGTTTATGTATTGGTAGTGTTTTATTCGTTTAAATATTTTGGTTATTTTAATATAATTTTATTTTATTTCTGTATACCTATGTAGTTATTAGAATGAAAAATACGAACCCCTATTGTCACGTTTGAGAAGATACCTGTTGCAAAAATCTACGATTGGTTGCTTTCTAAGAGAAAGAAGTAATCATAATTCATCTCTTATATGTATATAATATCTTGTAGAAGCTTGTAGTAATAACTGAAATCCAACGTACAAAACATAAATCGTTCAACACGAAACTATTTCTACTATCTATATGGTTACGTTCGCCATCTATTGGCCATTATATTTCATACATTTAGTTGATCAGTGTCATCTAGCGGGAAGTAGTATAACTAAACACGTTCGTAAATGTTTATCTAGTTGGCGCTGTAATAAAACAGCTTCTTGTATGGCCAGTAAAAAAAATACAAACATTGTGGACAAATGTATTGCCAGCTGAAACTTATTTTAACTTTGATAAACGTTTGATAAATGTACAATGCACAAACAATACATTTTAATAATTCTTATAAAATGAATAATATTAGAGAAACTTCTATTACATCCTTAAAAATCCTTTTTTTTTTAATTAATATTTGAAAAAGGACATAGAAACTTTTTGGTAGATATAATGCAGGCTTAGAAGAATGTATAACTTTTGAAGAAAAAAAAAATTTCGCAAAACGCGGGAATTTGTAAATGTAAAATAGGTATTTTATCTTCATATTTTCAGATATTTTTTAATAAGTTTACTCTGAAATACGTAAGTTATATTTTAATTATTTCTAGTTAACAGTAGCACCATGATAAGAATTACTATTTTTGGTTGTAATTTTGTCAAACAGCAGCAACACTGCTAAGAGCAAGCACGTATAATTTTATGCACATGTAGGTCAATGAAAAAATGGCTTAACATCGAAGCTAGTTCGTATGTATCGTGGCAAGAAATATATTTTAATTTAAATGGCCTTCAGTGATCTATGTCACATAAGCAATGCGTACAAAACCGTCGAAAATGATACAGATCAGGTGAGTCGAGTGAATCTGGTGTTATGTTGTGTGCCGTAATTTAGATGGGTGTTGTAAAAATGTAAATGTCGCGATCTGTCAACTCGACCAAAATCCGGGTATAAAAACAGGAAAACTTTGAGAAAGTGCTTCACCAAAGTTTGTTTAGTGGAAGTAATGAACCCAGGAACTTCTCCAGGAAACAGGCAGTGCCCTAAAACCAGGTATCATCAAATTTAACTTTACGTCTGGGTGATGTGATGACATCGAAGATGCACAATATTTTTAGAACTATGTAGTTTGCACGTTAGAGGACATAATAACAAGGTAACATACATGTTTTGCTGACTATTTTTAATGTTTCTATGCGTCTTATTTGACTCTTATTGGTTAATTCGGTCGTTCAATATGCTAGCATGTTACCTACTTTGTAAGATGTTTACCATTTGAACGTCCTTCATTTTGAAGGATTGGTTAAATAACAAGTCGAATCATAGTGAATGTACTACAAATGATGGTGTAATCAAGTAAACAAATATTTTTATTTACAAGATTTATCAATACCACACCTTGACATGAAGATTAGACATTTGTGTACTCACATAGCCATGTACCCACCTATTTATCATTTCTCCACATTCCAATTGCATTTTATTCAATCTGATAAGTAGTTAAGTGTGTTTCATGACTTGATAATAACCATAATACAAGCTTATGTATTAAAATGTTATTATATAAACAGTTGTAATTCTTACAAAATACTTTTTATCAAGCAGGAAAGGGTTCTATAATATACAACATTATTTACATAAGTTATTGTACAGATTTCATATGAACAAACAAGGTCAGAAGACAATGTTACTACCTACATTAAATAGGATTGGCAAAACCTTGAACTTTCAAATATCTGTACTTAATAAACATCAAATTGTTTGAATGTAGACCCTGTAAGACTTAAAAAAGTGTATAAAATCATTGAAGTAAGTGGTTTACTTTACTTTGTGACTATAGCTTGCTATGCATCTGGTTAAAGCTTCAGTTCAGTTAATTCCAAAAATTGTTGGTAGTTACAATACTAGTATATATTCATTAACCTTATGGTTTATACAGTTTGGGCTAGTGTTGGAGTACATTAAATTTACCTTTTATGTCATTACTAGCTGGTGTGTGCGACTTTGTCCGCATGGAATAGTTATTACCATAAAAAACGGTTCTAGTGAGTTAATCTTACTCACTAAAGTTAGAAACATTCTGTCCCAGATATTTTGTTAGATCATTTTAAGAGAAATAATTCTTTCATACATATTTTTGTGATATCTTGAACTGTTTTCGCTGCGCACGCAACGGAAGCACTCAAAGATGAATAATTTTCCCCGTTTTTTCCACATATTCCATTATTTCTTCGGTCCTATTAGTTGCATCGTGATGTTATATAGCCTAAAGCCTTCCTCGATAAATGGTCTATTAAACACAAAAAGAATTTTTCAATTTACACCAGTAGTTCAGTAGTTGTTATTATACATAAATCAATAACCACTTCCTGTAAATATACAGTTATTCCTTAGTATCTACACTTACAAAGTAAAACTGTTTAATCATTGTTTTATTTAGGCTATAATGTGTGACTAATTTTGCTGAACAAACAGCTGTATTGTTGTTGATGTTATGCAATGTTGTTCTCAGAAAAGGGTAAACACAGTGTAGAGAATATAGGCATTATTTTACAATGTAACATGTAAGTATACCTATTAATTTATGTATACTTAAATTCTCATAAATGTGCATGTAGTTACTTGTACTATTTTGATGTGATACATTAGTAATAGAGGTTTAGAGGCACACTCAACTTGTTCCAGCGCTATACTAAGGAGAAATAGATCTTAAATATGTGGGTACTGCACTTGTTTCAATAACTTTTTTTTAATAATTATGATGATTGTATAAGTATTTATTTTTTCCATGGTCCGAGTTATTTATACACCAGGTCTCGTTGATGTGATTGGAATACCTCTGTACAAGCTTTAGAAAGTATTGATGTATCAAAAATATAATGATATGCAAGTTCGAATCCTGCAAGTCATGATTATTTTCGCTCATTTTCCAATAAAAATGTTAAAAAACAACCATAGTGCAGGTTAAGCACTTGACAAAATAACTCAAAATATATTGGTGTTTTAGTATACTGGCATGCTTTGGTGGTCCCATATTTGACAGCTTTGTGTACTAAAAAGAACATATTAAAAATAAGGACCCATTCCCACTAGCCATGTATTTGAGTTTTGGAAACATGTCCCATATACCATTGATAACAGTAATATGATAATATAATTTTGTCACATATCTGTAGTAGGTCAAATGTTAATGATCTTATAAGTAGTTTTTTGTGGATTTCAACATACATACCTAGAGATTTTTAAAATTTTATTAGCTTCTCTTACGGTTGGAAATATATGTACTACTATCAAGCAATGTCATTTTTGATAGGACAATAATCCCTACCTGTACTTATAGGTACTATGTAAAGTATACATACTTACTTAGTGTTATTTTTATAGATTTAAAGGTTTCAAGTTTCCTGAAATTTGACATTTAAATTTTTTTTAATCGACTGTTGCATTGTACTGGTATAATATAAGGCTTTATGTTACTGAGAAAGCCTAATACACCTAAACACTTAAACCTATAAGTCTTCTTGCAAAAAAAATTTTTTTTTCATCATATTTCAGCTTTCCCATTGAAAGAAAGAAAGCAAAAATCTATAAATAATAATATAATAACAAATATTTCAGGACATATCACACAGCGCCATCTAGCCCCATACTAAGCTTACGCTTGTATCATGGGTACTAGATAGCAGATATAATACATATATATAAATCCATATCTTAAACTTTACTTTTTTGCTCCATTGCAGTCGGAGCACATTATGGAAGAGAACTCGATTGTACGAGACCTCATCACAAAGATCCTCGATGATGGAGGGCCCACAGATACTGGCAGGTCAGTTGCATAAAAATATACTATACTATATATAATAATAAGCTATACATATACATCTTCTATTGATCATGTAAAGAAAGTAAATGTAAGTTAGGTTTCTCTCTCTTTCTCTTTTCTTAAATTATTTACTAAAAATTCCAAAATTTTGTCTTAAATGGGCCTTACAACTTGTTATCCCTTGTTAATAAATTGTAGAGAAAAAAATTGAATGAATGAATTAATTAATTATTAATTCAATTTGATGAATTGCGTTGCGAATTAGGGTATTTCAATAGCTACATAAGTATAATTATGCCATACTGGAAATAGTGTTGAAAAATTATGAAATGTTTTCTTTTTACTTTCCAGCTCCGTACCACCACCGGATAAAACACTAAATGGGCTACAGACCAACGGTCACTACCCCAAGAATGACACAGGGAACAATTTCCTACCACCTTCATATAACAGCTACCAAAACCCACTCTCAAACTTCAACTACAGCCAAAATGAACAAAATGGCTACAACAACTATAACATGCAGAATGGGTTTACAAACACCAATGGCTTCGTCCATTACAATGACAACGATGTCAATGCTCTGCTCGGGGTGGATCTCCCCGATACGACCGACACCGTCACTCCTGAACAGCTAAATTTGCTCAGATTAGCTGCTCAGCAGATCGGCGGCGCTCAGTTCCAGAGCCCCAACAAATATGACTACAACTTCTTCGAGCCCAACCAAAGAAACTCGCTCCCGGAAACCAACATGTTCCCCCCGAACAACTTCAGGCCCAACAGCCTCAACCTGGACATGAACTACAACAACTTCGACAACCAGTTCAACAACCAACGGTTCCCAAACAACTTCAAGGACAACCAGGATCCTTCCGAGATTCTATCGTACCTGAGTCAACTCAACATGTCTCTCGATAGAAACAGCCAAGAAAACATCAACAACATCGACTTCAAGATGCCGCTAGAGTTAAACGGCCACTACCAAAACGACGACTTCAAATCGCTCGAAGAACGAAACAAGATGTTCTACAATCGAAACTTTCAAAACCAGCCGAATAAGAACTACGAGAACAACCACTTCTTTGACAACATGATGGGTCAGATGGAGAGGAATCCATTGAATCAGATGAATTTCGATTATTCGAATCAGTCTACGCCGGGGTCGAATAGCAATTTCAAGCCGAACGGTTATCACCAGAACGAGTTTATGCAGAGACGTGACGTGAACCAAATGATGCATCGGGAAGGGTTCCCTAACGAGCAGAGGAACAACTTCGAAAGCAGTGGGAGAGACAACATGCAGCATATGACAATGATGCGCCAGAACCAGGAGCTGGCCCGGCAGATGAGCTTGCTGATGAGGACCCGCCCGCCGCCGCACGCGTTAAATGTGGATGTGTCCTTTCTGCACGAGAACAACCCTTACAACCTGAGTGAGTATTTTCAAGTTAGTTTTACAATATGTTAACTAAACGGTTTTCACTCGCGTGTAATTCGCGTATCTTGCCTACGCGTTTCGGATGTAATGACACCCATCTTCATAACGTGCGTTTTGGGACCGCGGCAGCACGCGGACCGTTTAGTTAACATATTGATAAAATGTCTCACGAAAGTTTTAATATTAGTTTTACAAGTTCCCAATAAATATTTAAAAACTAATTAGGTTTTTTAAAAACAATAATGAAGTAGAAATTAGAAGTAATAAGCAAACCTCGCTCATAATTATTTAAATTTAAAGCAAATTGGATATAATAATAATAAACAGGAGCTAGTCATGGCTTTCTTATGTATAAAACTTACCTATGACAGTCATTCAAGCCAGTGTCTCAATGAAAAAAGTACTTCTCCAAGGTTGGCTGTTATTTCTCCTACCTTTTACCCAGTGTCAAAGTTCTTGTACACTGGCAACATCCACTCCTGCATAATAAATAAAGAAATAAAATTTTATGTTGATGTGAATTGATTGTAATGTGAATTTCAAATATGGGTCCCAGTAACCCGAAATAAATGAATTTTATTATATTCAGAACAATGTTACATCCCCTTATAAAACAAGCTCCTTACATCCAGACCTGGGCGCGCTGCTGGGCCCGAGCCCGCCGGGGCCGCCCCCGGTGCTGCCCTCACCCATGCTGGACCTGCCGCTGCTGGCGCCCTTCTACGCCATGAGGAACATGAGGTAACGTAACACTCGTGATAAAGGTTTTTTTATTTTATCTTATTTATGATAAGTACCATCATGACATCACAAGATTTAGATTAGAGGTCAGATAATTTCAATGCTTGGAGTACTAGGGGAAGAATTTAGAAACGCTTGCTAAAATTTGTGAACAATACAATAGACTTAGCATTAGGTCCATTTATGTTGGAACTGTAAGGGGATGTGTCATACCTTTCCGATTTAATCCACCAAGCAGCAGTGTTCAAGCAATCCCCCTCGACTCGCCCTGATGAGCATAATCAGTGATAATAATTGGGTTTGGTGTTCAAAACTCGGCCAGAATAAGCAAACATGATACTTACCATCATTTAGGCATCCTGCTGACATGTTTGAGGACCACAATATCCGAGGACACGTGTCTTCCGTGGAAAGACCTGAGCGCCCACCACGATGTATCTGCCCAAAAGAACTTTCTTAATTAATTCTTCGGGGTAGTTAGGACCCTCAATCATGAGGAAATACGACTTAAGAGAGATAATGTTGAACTAACTATACGGGGGAGTCACGACCTTCAATCATGAGGAAATACGACTCAAGAGAGATAATTTTGTAACACCACGTACATGATTCCACAGAAACGCAGTAACATCGTCGGGTATCCTGCACGCGCGCCTCGACGCGTGCTACGAGCAGTGGAGGCAGCTGGAGCGGGAGAGGAAGCGGACCGAGGCACGCCTCGCGCTGGCGTACCCGGGGAGGGCTGTGTCCTCGTCCAACTCTATACCTGTACCTCGTCTACCCCCCTGCCCGTCCAGGGTGGACCGCCTCACTGTCGACATGCTGCGAGAGCATACCAAGGTATAACAACGATCCAGCTTTCTTGTGAAATATCTTTTCAACTAGGAAATAAATTGTCTCTGTATCATCTTGCAAATTCAGTTTTCTTTGGGGTAGTCTTTCCTATTAAGATTATGTTATGATTTCTAAATATGTATGTATGTATTTCCAAAGCTACAATCTACAATGATGAACACTACGATGTTTTGAAGAATCCTTTGAGAAATCCCAGGGATTATCTGCAAAGTATCACAAAATTTCATTCTTCCCCTTTGAATTCAGAATCAATTCCCATCAGATGAAGTAGTTTCAACTTCAAATATACATGCATATTTTAGAAGCTATTGTATGCCCACTTTATTCCAGGTCCTGACCCTGATGGGTAAGATGGAGACGCTGCGAGCTAGCGTGTGTGTCGCGCAGAACAAGAAGCCCCGGGGCGAGGAGAGCAAGATCACCGTACTCAAGCGCGGGCAGGAGAACGTGGCCAGCGAGGCCAGGGACGGACTGGACCCCGCCTGCTTCGACCCCGCCTCCTGGAGGGACGACGTCAAGCATCTAGCTGAAATGTGAGTCCAATCTATAATTAACTATACTCATCATCTATAGAAAACATTAAGATATTGAATCAGGTGTTACTTTGCGGAAATCCATTGTAAATGAAACTTTTGGAGAAATATGTAGTGTTTTTCCGCTGCGACTGCTCCTTAACCGAAGTCCCAGCAGTAAACACTACATATTTGTCCAGAGTTTCATCTCATCATCTATGTCAGCCCGTGTTCAACTGCTGGGTTTAGGCCTCCTCTCCAACGTGCCACATGGTATGGTCTTCAGCCTTTCTGATCCATCTCCTACCTATGTACTTGTTTAGAAATGTCATCCGACCAATCGGGCTAGTGGTCTGCCTCTGGGTCGGATACTCACATACTGTGTTTATTAGCAAACACAGTATTACATATAGTTTGATTTCATGCGTCTATTTTAGTCATTTCAATCGATTGCCGGTCTCTTTTGACACTTCAAAAGCTTTTGACGGAGTATTGCATCATAGCCTTATAACTCAATTTTTTTCATCCAACTTGCTTGCGTATTTCTGTGTAGTGAAGGAAATGCATTGCGACCAACATACCAAGACGCGTGATACCAGTTGCGGTCGCGCTGGATATCAGTATCGTGGTGTGCGAGCCTCCATACAAACGTATGTGAGATACTCAAGGGCGACTAGTCTCCGAGACTCACCTGCGAGTATCGTGGTGGGAGAAAGGATTTTAAGTTCCAGTGGTAGCAAACATTACTTTTATATGCTACAAGTGGGTGCCCGCGGCTTCGCTCGCATTAAGAAGTAAAACTTGCATCCCCTATTTCATTTCTTTAAAAGTGGCATTTCCAAAAATCCTTTCTTAGCGGATGCCTACGTCATAACATCTACCTTTATTTTAAATTTCAGCCCGATCCGTCTTGTGGTTTGGGCTGTGCGTTGATAGATCACTATATCAGGCAGTCAGTCAGTCTTTTGAGTAGTATATATATTGTATTGATGTTGTCGCAGCGCCCCGCACAAGGAGGTGGAGAGCGCCATGCTGGGCTGGCGCAGCGCAGTGAGCTGCGTGCAGAGCGCGCGCAAGCGGGAGATGCACGCACACCAGCACACTAACAGGGGCGCGGTCAACGACCGTGAGTGTATCTATATTCATACATACTTACACACATACAATTTTATTCATTCATACTAGCACACACACAATTTTGTTCATCCATACTTGCACACACACAATTTTATTCATTCATACTAGCACACATACAATTTTATTCATTCATACTAGCACACACACAATTTTATTCATTCATACTTGCACACATACCTACTATTTCCAAAAAAAAAAGTACCCCGAGATATTGGGGCGTAGCAAGAGACATTTGCTAGGCTATACTAGCCAGTGTCTTTACAAAATATAAGTAAATAAATATTTCTGGACATATCACACAGCGCCATTTAGCCCCATAGTAAGCTTACGCTTGTACCATGTTGTTACGAATATAATACATTATACTTTTCTTTTGTAAATACATACTTATGTTATGCGGCAATCGCACCCGCGCCCCTAGATTAGTAGGCAGAGCCACTACCAACTAAACTACTACTATACACTAAACAGTCATACCTACCTAAAAATACCTAGAAATGTAACTACATAATATATGTATCACTTTGAAAAGGCTTCCGACTTTCATCTCTTGGAAATCAGGCTTCATAGGCACTGTACTGATTTACTACGATATTATATTGCACAGCATCTTCTGCGCATGTCCGCAGGCTTATATATTATGTTGCGGATGTCTCGTATTTTTTTTTATAATTGATAGAATGAAACTGGCTCATAAATGAGGCTAACAAAACAAACCATTAGGTTATGTAATATTAAACATAACCTATCTCTATAATTTTTCTCTCTTGAGTCGTATTCCTCATGACTGAGGGACGTGACTCCCCCGCTGATTTAATTCGTTAGGGGAGTTCTCTTGTGCAGATACATCGTAGTGGATGCCCATGTCCTTCCACGGAAGACACATGTCCTCGGACATTGTGGTTCTCAGACATGTCGGTTTCCTCACGATGTTTTTCTTCACCGTTAGGCGAATGCAAACCCACATATAACTTGAAAATACAAGTCATTGATGTAGGGTCGGATTCGAACCTGGGTGCATCTGGATGAAAAGCAGATACTGGAACCGCTGAGCCACACTTTAATGTTAAACTCTTTAACATGTCCCTGTGTCCCCCAGCGATCCTAGTGCTGGCGGAGGCAGTGAAGCAGCTGTGCGTGTGCGCGCGCCGCGCCAGGACCGCCATGTGGTGCGACCTCACGCTCACGGTAGCGCTCGCGCCGCACCACACGCCGCCGCCGCCCGCGCAGGTGAGGACACGTACAGTGGTAGCCTAGAAGATATCGTCTGCAGCAATAGCTAATAGCTGCCTTGAAAAATGTCTTTAATTCACACAAAAAAAACTTGACTTAAAGAAACTTAAAAACTATTTTAATTCACATTGAGCGGCCTTATCGCCTTAGGAGCTTTCTTTTTTTGTCTGTCAATCTCTTCAGCCAAATTAACCATTTGTATTCCAGATTTTATTATACGCTAAAATTATTTTTGCGGTGTGACAAATTTAATGTAATATATTTGTTTTAATTTTCGTGATCATTACAATGAAACGCTAAGAAAAAGGCAAATAATAACAACAACTACTACTAGTAGCGCCCTATTATTTTCTATACATTTTGGACAGAGTGCAAAATAAACAAATTTCATTTCATTCATTTCAGTGTAAATGTGTATTGATGTTATTCCGCAGCCGGAGTCGAACCAGTGTACGTCGCAGTCGAGCCCCAGCAAGCAGCCCGCGCAGGAGAGTGCAGCTAACAACACAGCGAGTAACAAACCCGCCAGCACCACCACTGAGCCTAAAGAGGTATGCTTCATTTTATTTCTTTTAACTAAAACAGGTATGCACTTGACCATAGTTTGCCTTATGACGGATCGTGCTAACCCAATAAGAACCGTTTCACTCTCGCTTTGAAAATAGCTGGATCACATTCTGTGAGGTATTATAGTTTTTTATATATTTTAATTAGTAGTTGCTTCACTAGCTGACTCACTAATAAGAGTATATACTTGTAATCACAGACAATCGAACAGAAGATATCTGCTTATAGTATAAACTAAATAAATTGATATTTCAGGACATATCACACAGCGCCATCTAGCCCCATACTAAGCAAACGCTTGAAAAAAGAAGAACTAGAATCATAGTACAACAATATAACTTTATTTACATAAGTAAGAACACACAATTATACAAAACAGATAACATTAACCTTGCGGAAGCGCTAACAGTTTTTATACGGACAGTTTTTATTTACTAAAATATATTTTACAGGAGAAACCAGCTGCTGAGCTCTCAAAGACCGAAGCTCCTCCCACCCCCACCACTTCGACCTCAACCACCGCGACGAACACCACCAAAAACGGCGCAGCCAACAAGCAAACGGACAAAGACAAGAACCAACAACAACGCCGCACGCAGAACTACAAGAAACTGAACCAGAGGAATGATTTCTACAGGAACCAGAGGTACGACACTAGGTTCATGCAGAACAGACACCCGTACCACTACCTGGCCACCGGACCCATCAACTAATGGAATGGCCTTAATTATGGAGTTTAATGGGAAGTAAGGGTGTGGACTCGCTGAGATATCAAATTTAATGGATTTGGTGACAGACCAATCTGTAGAATTGTAGGTTTTTTTTTGTTATTACATTATACATGTGTAATAATTTTGACAATTCCATCATATCTCTTACAATACATTTTT
This sequence comes from Macaria notata, assembly GCA_927399415.1. Classification (NCBI taxonomy): domain Eukaryota; kingdom Metazoa; phylum Arthropoda; class Insecta; order Lepidoptera; family Geometridae; genus Macaria; species Macaria notata. Next base: position 2,700,495 of record OV656742.1, read on the forward strand.
CAGAAGTCCCTTCAGCGGCTTGAAATACGACACCAGAGTTGGAATTTTGCTAAAAGTAATTTTGAGAGTTCAAAATTACTATAATTAATTAATTACTATTCATTTTATTATAATGATTAATTGAGACAAGAACAAAGTACAATTAAAAAGCTGTTTCTGTAAGGATGAGCCTGCAATATTATTACATGTTTTGTACTAATTTCTAAACAGTTTGAGATTGGCAATGAATTGAAATTATATAACTTGATATGAATGAAATTTACTTCTAATGAATTTGAAATGTAGACAACTGAGTTTTTGTTTTTATAGTATTTGCCAGTTTAGGAATCGGTACACAATAATTTGATCTCAGATAATGACCATATAAAATGATCAAAAATATATTGACCCTGATCTAATTAGATTTCGTTGACATTATTATAGATTTATAAATCAATTAATTATTAAATACTCAGCGAGATCCACGCATTGAATGTACTGCCAATATTTCTACCCAAATGGTAGAATTCTACCATTTCATATTTGGTAGTATTCTGCCGTTATGGTAGATCTAAACTTTTAAACAAAACTGCCTATTCGCTCATACTTTCAACACATTTGATGTACAATACTGGCAGTACATACAATTAACTTATTCCACGGTTGTTGACCTGAAGAAGGAGTATCAACTATGTATTTATGTACTAAGCTATTGCCTTTATAAGTAAGTGAAGTATTGGCCGAGACAAGTAAGGCCAACCTGAGCATTTAAACATGAGCCTTATTTCGCTCGGTAATAGAGAGTTAAGAACGAAACTTATGATTTTAGATTCTAAAGGCAGCTGTCGATCGAAAAGTATTCGTATGTCGTATCCATAGAGTTCAAATTCCAAAGCTTTTATCGGGACAAAAATGTTTTGTAATGAATCTAGGTGTTTAGTGCAATAATTGTTGACGTCCTATCGCTGTGAAGTACTCGAGGGTAGTTAGACTCGCTCCCTTCCCTGTAGGTGAATATATTTTGCTCATTTCTACGTGAACTGAGCGTCACTCAAAGATGTGCTCATTTGAAGCTCTGTTAGACTTGTTTTTAGTAATAATGCGCCTCAAAGATGTTGAGACCTGAACATGTTGACATGGGATCGATGCAATCTTTAATATCATATCAACATAAGTTGTAGATTAATACAATGTTCACTTTTTTATACGCATTTATGGGAGTCCAAATGGCTGAAGTTACGTATAATGTATGTACTTGAAAAAGTGAACTTGTGTATTTGTACTGTAGCCGGCCGGACACTTATACGCTCTTATGTAGAAAGAGATAATTGATCAGATCTAGTTCATTTTAACATGAAATTCGAAATTTGAATTGCATTCCCATATACAAGGGTTGAGCAATGTCTCATCTACTTGAATAATCACAGTCACTGAATAAGTCCAGTCTTGAAAAATATAATCAAAAGCATTTTAAATATTTAATCTTCTCTGCAGTGTGTAAAAACAGTATACATATAGTACATAATGACAGTATTTATCTTCAATAATCAATAAGAGTCAAACCAGTTTGCATTGGTCTAGTTTGTTCGTAAAGTAACAAATTTCCCAAAGTAACTCATTAACGACTATCTCTGTCTGTTATATGAAGTATAAGTGACTGGCCGGTTACAGTACGTGTTAGAAAGGACTAAACAGGTGTAATAGAGACCACGTTTAAATAAAATATATGAAGAAAAAAATATAATTAAAAATATATTACTCAAACTATGTGTGTAGAATAGTTTTTTATATGTCTGAATTGACATAAACTGCGTTATTATTAATCGTGCTTAGCTGAAGTTAATGTTATGGAGTATTATATAACAGGTGTCGACTTTCCTACGTTTTGGCCGGTTTAAGGATACACTTGCCGAATTGACTACATTCGGTGTGAGTGAATTAATTTTATATGGAATTTAATGATTTTTATTAATATAACGCCATCTGATAGAGACAAATGTATGGCGGTACACGTTTTACCATAGAAATAGACAATTTTAATATGCTATATATATATTATTGTTGCTTGATTTGATAATCAAATTGAAAGCAATAGCAAAATTTTAAAAAATGATACAATCTACCTCTATCTAGCAGATGCGTTGCTAAAATAAAAATTGACTGATTCCACCCTCTAGTCATAAAACGCCTAGATTTCAATAACCGTAAATCATAAAAGAAGTTACGAATTTAATAGCAAAACATCTAGGTATGCAATTTTTTTATGAATTAAATTTCTCTGCTCTCATTTTATATGAAATCTTAATAATTTTTTTTGTATGAACTTGACTTTTTTCGAAACAAATACGTAAAATTAATCTACACCACGACTGAATTAATAAATTATTTCACTCACACTGACAAGAAAAACCTTTAAAAATGTGATGTTTCTTAATACTAGTTGACACTATTTTAATATATCAAACGTGAGTACGTGCAAAATAACAAATTATATGAAATGAAGTTGAAAACTACTAGATTTGTAAGTTTAATTGTTTCGTTTATATTTAACAAAGTTGCGATGAATGTTCGCCTTAGTTTGTAAGCGCTTTAATGGATGGTTACGGATATATATTATATATAGATAGTGTGGAATTGATCGTTGTTAAGTAAATACGTGGATTGCACAGAACGAACCGGTTTCATACTTTGAGTGTGGTGCGGGAAGCGAACCAGTACTAGGTAAATCTTAAAAACGCTTAGAAAAGGTTAGAAGTCGTAACCATGTGAAAAACATGTTTTCTAAATCAATTTACGGCAAATCTTGGCTGTTTTTAAGACTAGTATTTGCTCTATGACATATACATACACACCCATCTTTCCTACCTAACAGTAGTTAATCATAAATACGTAATATAATTTCAGGCCATAAACACTTCTGTATCGTTTTTGACAATTGAAATCCCAAAAATATATTAACAATAAATAGAGTCAAAATTTCTAGAAATCCCGCACCAGCTCTTTATAAGTTGTATTATTTAAGGATCGTGAAGATTTTCGTCAATTGTTACTTTAAATATAAATACCGTAGTGTGTTTATAAAGAAGCTATTTACGGTCGTCGCGCCGGTACTCGTACTATAACGGACTTAGATGACATAATGTTCGTACACTCGTGTGTTTCATTCTCTAGGAAACAATGTATTTGCCAAATGACTCGAGAAAATGTTACTCACTTTCTCACACAAATATGTATAGATAGTTATTTTTAATAGTCATATTTTGCATGATATTCGCCAAAAGGGTATTCCAGTATATAAAAAAGCTGCTTTACGTCGTAGTCGCTTTAATTTATAGTTTCTCAGTTAGAAGCACAAAGTTTGTTTTTCTGTGTGACAGAAACGGCGAGGCGTTATAGGTGACATAACCAAAATGTTGTAGTTTTAGTGTGATTCTTCCATTACGTTCATATAGTTGTAAGGGATAACGATTCGTTTCTTTTTTATTGCTTTTTGTGAAGACAAACAAATCACGAGACTAATTTCCTTTAGCGCCGGTTTTTTAAGTTTGAAGCAAAATATATTTCAAGTATCGCGATTAATGGTATACTGAAAACATATACACATTGTTTGTTATTTAGTATGGTTTTAACTTTGTAATATTTTAATATTATTTGTATTCTACTTTCTTAACTAATATTTTCCTTTCTATTACATCGTGCTAAACTTGTTTTCTTTTCTTCAGCTTATTCTCAATATCTCATGAGCGATGAAAAAAAAATAACTTAAAAAACCGGTATAACCCTGTAAACTTAATGAAACTATATTAGACAAGTCCATCGTTGTAGTGCCTTTTCAAATATTTATAGTTGTGCATGCATTTTAACCCCCCATGCGATTGCACAATAAGTGATTTGTTAATTATTTTCCATGAATATTTATTTAGTTCGCGCGATGCATTTCATTTTGCTAATAATAAGCCTTGCCTTTATTTATCTCGATCTCGCATCGGTATGGTTTAATTATTTCAGGAGTTGGTTCACTGATAGTACTAAAACAAGTGTAAAATCAATTAAATGGTTTAGTATGGTCGAATTCAATCAACTCCGCGTAGATGCTTCCAATGTGTTAGTTAAATTAAATTTTATTTTGAGTACAATTGATTTGCAAAACTGCTATCTTAATAGTATGTAAAGCAAAAATATAATGCGCATATATTTATACGTGACTTGTTTTGTTGTTACAAAAAATATTTAGCACAATGATTATCATAGTGTTTTAATTAGTACCTAGTTAGTTAATTATTTCACTGTTAAAGATGGTTAATGAAATATTTACAAATACCTACTTGATGGTTTATCTTCACTATTACTTTTCTAATGTTGCCATATTATAGTAACTATTTACCTCAAAATCGCTGTCTTGCAAATTAGAAAAATCAATTCTCTTGCGACTTACAATGTTATTTGATTGAAATTAATTTCTCACTATTCGATAGTGACTCTAAATCAATTTGTTAGACAATTTCCTTAGTTTTGACTACACTGCCTATTTATTTACCCACCTGATGTATGAATGTATTATACATAGGTAAAGTGGGTAATACTTCTATTTATGGAAAAACATTGTTTTCCTGGCATTGGTGTCGGTTATTTTATCAATTTATTATGAAGCTCTAAAATTAAATATTTCAAAGAGCTTCAATAAATCGACACCACGTCTTCTTAGTGAAGTCGAAATTGTAGTTAAATTGACTTGTTTATTTATTATTTGTATTTGATTCGTTACAGATTTTATTTACTTATATTTTATTTTATTTATGTAGCAAAATTAATGAAATGAATTGAAAAGGCTATGACTTTCCAACGCTTGCATGGGATATAACTAGTTAGGATAATTATTTTGTAAAATAGTATATGTGAAAGTGCCACAATAAGCTTCTATTAAAATGAGCTCGCTCGAGGGCACTGCCTTTCATATTTCAGTGAAAATATCAATTTCACTGAAACTTTGTATTGTACGTTTAAAGTAAATGAATTTCAATAAAGAATAAAATTTTGCTTAAAATGTGTGGGCAAATCTGAATAGGATAATTTTCAATCAATTTAAAAAAATCAATTTGCCTTAAAAATGTCACTCAAGTTTATTTCGTATATTTTATGGGCGTTTAAAACTAACATAAGTCTTGATGGATTTAATTTAGGTTTCTACTTTCACAAACGATGGTATTTGTGAAGTATACTAGTATAATATTATAGTTTGATGTCTTTGGATAAAGGCAGTGCCCATGCGCTAAAATTCAGCGAGTTTTAAATAAACTAATCGCATGCTCATTGAAAGGACAGCTACAGACAAACAGACTTGCATAAATTATATCAATATATTCATATGGAGTATTGTTACAATCGATGTAAACAGCGCCCATATTTATTTTGGCTCAAACATTGTCCCTTCCGTCCATACATTTTCTGGCAAATTTCATACAGATAAGTTCACCACTTTAACATTTCCCATCTCCAAAACTCGTCTACGCTTCTACTAATTCTATATACGTGTGGTTTATATGTATAAGTTGATTAGTACCCGTAATGCTAGAGCGCTATTTAAAACATATAAAATATGATTTCTGAATTTTCACAGTGACGTGACCAACGCTTATAACAGCATATCTCTATAAGAATATTGTGTGATATTACCTAATTATATTTAATGAGAAAATGTCCTTTTACTTAGTCCTATATGATACGTGAAAATAATTTCTAAAAAATACCAAATCTATTCAGTACTTAATTTAACGCCAATATAGTGAACGCTTACTATGGTATGATAAGTGTAAGTGAATGATTCTAAATCCTAAATGTTAGCCACGATTCGTCCTTTTGACTCTTGTTAAAATTAAGGCGGGGCAAGAATAACTACGTCATTAGGGCAAATACATCTACACCTCTCTAATTAAATTATTACTTGTATCTTTTGTAACTGCTAATTGCATCGCGATCTATATCTTTAAATGTTCAATATATACTATACGTATGTCACTCGGTCACGCCATTTGACGTAGTTATTCCTGTCTTGCCCGATAAAGACATGCATTCGCTATCTGTATCTCGAATTTACGCGATGTATACATAATTATAAGGTGCTAGGCAAAGGTTTAGGGAACGCTGCGGTCTTAGACGAGGGTATGGGTAGCGGATACAGTACGTACTGTGCTTCGAAAACTGAGGAGTCGTTTCAAATAGCTTTTACCTTTTCTAACGTAAGGGACGAACTCGGAAGTTTCTTGAGCATCGTACGCCTCCAGGTCCAATAGTATCAATACTTAAGGGAACGTAACGAACGCTAGATGTCTGTAGTTAGTGAAATGCATGGGAAATTATATCACTATAGCCACTGTTGAATTATTTTATTTTCTGTTTATCGATTAGTCAATGTTTAGAGGTTTATTAGTGACTTGGACCGTGTATAACAAGATATTTTAGTACATTATCGGCCCCGTCGCCGAATAGTCGTGGCCTAAGATATAGATGTGTATCCATTATGAAACTGTTACGTATATTTGCTCCTAAAATCCTGAATGTACAAATGCACCACCTCTAGAAAATTCAGCTAGATATTTTATTATTTTAGGGATGTGTAGTAACGATGGTATCTACCATTTGGACCGAGCGGAGTGGGTGTAAAAGCTTTATTTATTGACAGCTAACCGAGTTACTATGGCTCTCAACTATTCTCAAAACATTTAACTTTAAAGTCTGTCTTAGAATCAATTGTAACATATTGTGACCCGCCCTCTCGGTCGATTTAGCAAGACTGGAATGGTATGTTTACTTTTAGTGATGTCGTTGTCAATAATCATGTTGAAAGCAACCTTCGACGCAAGTAGATTGAAACGTTTTAATAAAAAGTTGGTGGTCTGGTCAGAGATTATCTTTCAAATTACACTAGGTTTTGATACTACATACATCCTATCTCAATAAGACAGCTGTATAAGTACCTGGAACGATCAGCACTTATTGATAACTCCCTATATTACGAGATAAACAATTTATCTAAATGCCTACTAATGATTTCTTCTAAACGTGTAGTTTGTCAGACGTCCCTGACCCGACGCCGACCCTATATAAGCAGCTAGTTTTGCAATAATACACAACGTTCCTCAGTGTAAAGTATGTCAACACACACATTATGCTTCAGTGTTCCGTACACTATTACAAATTCATTTATTAATGTGGATCAATCTTAGAGCTTTATCGAATTTGATAATAATTTACGGACTATTTATATAAAAAAATGGTATAAAGGTTATAACAAAAAAATAATGTGGTAGATATTCATAACTCACTGTTTAGATAGTTTATTCCTGCAAAACGATGTATTGTAGTTGATTTTTATCTATTTTAAACGATGCTAGTTGTGTGGAAAGAAACGATATCGATATGAGCCTTCGTCGCTCGGCGAAGTTAGTTTTACGTGGACTTAGGTACGGCCCTAAAGCTTTTAGAAAGAATCTTATATAGTTACACGGTGTTTAACAAAACAATCCTTGTGTAGAACAAAGTAACTATTTAGCATAATATTCGGTGTGTCAGTCCTTGCATAGGATAGCGGTGACGGTTAGAGTAGCCAGCTCATGCAATGCATAATGCAGAGTGCGCCCGCAGCGGCGGGACGTGCTGCTGACACGGACACTGCAGCAACACTAACTGTGTCAGCAATAGAAACGAATCCGGGAGTCCCGCGTTGGGCGCCACGTTGGTATATTCGCATTGTGCGCACAAAATACTCTTTGAATTTGAATCACGTTTTGATACAATAGACATTGAGGTATATGGAATGTTTTATAATATTAGTTGCAAAGGTAGTATTTGATATTGATTGAGCGTGGACAATAACGGTGGTCGTCCTGAGATTCTATTGTGATATAGGAGCCGGCCGCTGGTCGCCGGGCTGGGGGTCTGCCACCATTCGTTTATAATCTTACTCTATTAGGTTCTTAAGTTTAACGTTGCTTCTACGAGGTTTTGCCGCAACATTAGGCGGATTTGTTTTTTACTATCGGGTATTTAGTGGATTTGATATATTTTGAACCGTTGTTTAGTGTGCATAGTGTACTAATATTTTTGCTACTCGCCACTTAGTTACGCGTACAGTGAATATTGTCTGTCCAGTTTATAGGAATGGCATCATGAATTTTTATACGTGAGGACCAAACGTTTGGTTTTTTTGTATTTACGTCTCGAAAAGTATAATAAAAAATGTAATACAGGATTTATTTTGCCAGTTCCTCTTAAGTGTAAGTGAGAATTTCTAAAAATATTTTTATAGCTGTAAGTGTTGGTAAATTAATTTTTACATAGGTACCGGTGTTGAGTACATGCAAGTATTAAAGTCAGGTGTCGCCCGGAATAACAGTTCTATCTCCCTCCGTCGCTTCGGACTTGAAATGCCATTCATTGGATTTGAGTTTACGTGTATCGAATAATATAGTTTTTAATTGTGGTGCTACACGCTATTTTGTCGACACCCCTGTATTTGGTATTTAAGTTGTAAGTGACATTATAAGTGACAGTGTTATATTATATATTGTGTTGCAACATATAACGAGGCAAATGTAATGGGACCGTTCTGGCAAAACATTATACTATTTTTACATAAGTTTTTGTAACTGTTGAAATCTCACTACATTTAGTCCGGTTATTGTTTATTGCGGATATTTAACGATGCACTGTAAGCGATGGGTGTATTGATGTGATGTATTTAACCAGTGTATTCATAGAAAACAAACTGTTTTTTGAATTGCATATGTTACATTTTCTTTTCTAATGTTTAGTACGTTATTATAACTGGAAATTTATAAATTCAGGTCTTGTTATACAATTTAATAACTGGTTTAGTAAAGATATTGTTGTGTAATTTATGAATTGTTCATGTTTGTGATAGGAAGTCATTGAATTGTGTAATAACTTGATGTTTATTATATTTCCATGTTATAATAGCGACGTGTTCTTTCCATCGATAGCTTGCTCGCGTATAATAAATATTTTTAATATTGTTACGTTTAAAATAGCATTTCCTCTACACTGCCACTATCAAATGCCCATAACGTATTAACTGCATTAAGTTTTTTTTATTATCATTGTTCTTGTTATATGATATTTTGTTGATTATTTTTCTCGCAACGCTTCGTAGGCGACACTGTGTATTGTGAACATTTGTAATAGATGATGTGAACATAAAATATAAACTAGATGTTTGATAATCGCTAGTCCTTTTCTCAATGTTTAAACTTTGGATCTGTCCGTGTACATGAACGTAACACTTAGTATGGTTTTAAGATACTTAATCGATTTCGGGCTCTCTGTGTCACTATGTATCTTGGTAGAAAAATAATTATTAAACATGTGACCAGACACAGTACAATAAATTTGTAAAAATTTAAGTAATTTCCAGCATTGCTATTAGCTTGAACATACGTATTTTTAGCTGATTTTAATTTAAATTAAATTCAATAAAAAATATCACGACAGAAATATTAAACTTTCTACATAAACACATAAGTACATATATATAAATTAATAATAATAATTAACTCATGAAACATATATTTTTTATAAATAAAATAGTAAAAAACTTACAATATGGAAAATATAAAATGCGCATAGTGAAACAGAGATCCGCGAATGTTTTACAAATTACTGTCTGTGGTGATTATCGAATTTTATGAGCTTAAATTGTATTTGTATAACTCCTGATGTCCGCTGACGGTGGAACGGATCGCTAAGGTTTGTGTGCTGAAATATTCATATTTATATAGTTCTGGTGATGCACGCACTGACTCGCAATGTTTTCAGACGATATTGCTTCATTTATCAAAAAGGAAAAAATAGATTTAAGAGATGTCCTCAAAAAGTTGGCTTTTGTGAAAATGCAACTCAATGCACAGCAACAGCAAGAATACTTTATTGGCTCTTGTTTGATGGATATAATAAACTTATTATATTACAGAAATTTTAAAGAACTAATTCAGCTTAAACTATGTTTTCAACATATCTGAAAATAAATCGGATAATTATCTAGCTGTACCATTACTCCATAGAGTCAAAGCAATAATTTTGATACCGACCTTTCCAAAGCCTAGTTTGTACAGCTTCTACAAAGAAATATTTTTGTATTTTTATAGACAAGCCCCGGAACAGACGTGCATCACCGAACTAGTCGCGAGTTACTGCACTCAATGTAAATGTAATAAAAAGTTTAAAGAAGCTAAAATAGTATGTCATAAGATGCCAAGTTAGCAGCCGCATTGGACCAAGGTAATATTGTAAGTGTAGCACACTCACCTATGCTGGAAATATTATAAAATAGCATTTTTAAATAGAAATGTAAGATGGAAGCGAGACGATGTGATTCAACGTAAGCTTTGCACGCCTACATCATGCAGCCAATAAATGTGATTGCATGTCATTTTATGTGATTCTGTTGAAAGAAGTGATTTGAGGGTAGTTTGTACAAAAGTTGGCAGTACTATGTTGTGTAAGAGCTTCGCTAGCTCGGAAGGTTTATCAAACAGTTTTACAGTTTTCTACTAACATTTTAAAGACGTTTTACTTTTTCATTATGACTTAAAACCAGATGCGAACAATTCGTACGTTGACCGAACGTCCAGCTTCCACCATGAAAAAAAAAAAGGTTGAAAATAAATAATATTTTGACGATATTAAATAAATAATATCTTGTCTTCGTTAGATATCAGTGTATACACATTATCTTTGTGATTATTGAATGTGTTGTTAGTATCGCGGCATGGTGACAATTAATCAGACTGATTTAGGGCAGGAATAAATTATGATGAATTAAAAAATGAATGGTTAAAAAGCGTGCCATCTGGTTGCACTTCTGCTCTTGTGCAGTATTAGGTTTGTGGTGGGGTGTGTGTTTACTGGCTAGCTACAGTATAAACAATGAAAATGATGAGGCCAAATTTATCATAGTTACTCTACCTTTTCAACTGTCGACTGTACTTTTCACTAAAACAAAAATGCCTCTTTTTACATCAAACTTGATGGTAAAATGTTACTTTTGAAGTTATTACAAGATTTACAAGAAACAACGTATGTGGTTTGTTATTCGCGCACAGCCCACCTCAAATTTTAAACGTAGCAAATTAAAAAAAATATCCATTAGACGTATTGGTGTTATGAGTCTAGTTCACAATTTTACTAAAAGTATATATTTAAATGAATGTAACGCCAACAGTCTCGTACATAATGTTGTGAAACATAAATGTTAAATAAATGTTGTCAATACTATCGATATACAGGGCTACTAAAATAATACCTTGCGCAGTTTCGGTACACCAAGACAAACTTCTTTCTCAGCGGTTCATTGGGAATTGGTAGAAAATAATAAATTTATTACAACATTTTCTTGTTCTGATAACAGTTTTATCTAACAATTTCAAATAGACGTAAAGAAAATACTAGCTTGTTTTGCTGTACTCAAAAATGTGTCGGCTATTATGAGTAGCTCTGTATAACATTGTCTCCCTACATACTGTAGAATGAGCTAGATGCAGTCTTAATTTTTTTCGTACTAATGTTTTGTTACTGTTTTGGCACTGTATTAATTACCTTCTGACAAAAAATATATAATGAAATAAAGTTTTTGCAGTTTCATTTTACCTTTGAGTACATTGATTTTGGTCATTACTATGTTTTTATCATAAAAGTACCTAAGTGAATACAAGGCTTTACTTATTTACAGGAAATTCAGCTAATAGTCCGGTCAAATTAGGACCAAAAATAGGGGTAAGGTTACATTAATTCACACCTGGCTGAAAATTGGCATGAATGTTGGGAGCCCTATCATACACAATTTGTCGAAAATCCCCATCAATCCGAAGTGTGGAAAAAAAAATATTTAAGGTCAAAGGTTACAAAAATTGGTTTATTGAGTTTTGCAGCTAAACGGTAAGTTTTATAACAAAAGTAGTTGAGAAAAAATTACTCATCAAGCAATTATCTATAAAAATTGTTCAAACACTTTTTTTCCTAAGAATCACCATTTCGGAGATACAGCGATGCAAAATGTTGAAAAAGTTGTATTCTTCATAATACTTGTATGCATGTTAATTACCGTAATATACGTTGATTGCTGACGTTTTCAAAGAAAGTACCTTTAGTCCACAAGCTGTAATCATCAACGTAATTCGCTTTCTTCTTTAAATTTACGGAGCTCCAAAAAAAAGTACGTGCTTAGACAAGTTTCGATTTTATCTTTTGCAAAAAATACGTATAGAAAGAAACAAGTACAATTAGTATGACAGGGCTCCCAACATTCATGCCAATTTTCAGCCAGGTGCGAACTAATGTAACCTTGAATGTCTATTTTGACCGGACTATAAATAAATAATATAATACATTTAGATTCAATTTGATTAGCTTTGTTTCTGTAAGATGAGTTTTCCAACCTATTGAAAAAATGTTTCCCTGAAGGAATCAGCTGCTACAACACGAGAGACCACTTTCTCTCAGCGTAGCAGCTGCTCGACACATCTTTTGATTTCTAAAATGCCCTATTTTAAATTACATTATTAATAAGTGTTAATGTTGTAAGAATTTGTGTGTCCAATAAACAAAACAAAGTTTTTATAGAAGCAATAAGTAAAAGAATAGAACATGAAATAACAGTCAAATAATTTATTTCTATAACTATCTAAATACAAATATTTACACAATACAAGATGTACACTATGTACAAGTTAAATTGATAGAAATGCCACATTTGAAATTGATTGTATTTTCAGTTTCATGTTTATTTTAGTGTTTCTGATTACTAGTGGCGCCTCTGTCGATACAACATCGTACTATTCACAAAAATACTTCACAATTCGTAATTTTTCATAAAAAGCATTATCAAGTTCTCTATAGGCACATCAATACGCGAAGGCGTCATTACTATCAGTTTTTAACACGTATTAGGCTTACGTTTACAGCTCGCCTGATGTTAAGCATCGCTGTATACAGTCACAATCACCGTTGCAACAGTATTTTATCTAAGACTGTAAATAATGATATATTTCTTTTAAAGAGCCGTCCCTAACGGACTAGATCTCAGTATCTTTATTGTTGGAGTCTCCTCCGATATGCACTACATAGATGGTGATATTTATTATATTATTATGAAGTCAACATTTTTCTTCGCCAGCGGCGCCTGTATCGATCTAACTTTGCACTATACACACATTATATATCATTACAAGTTCTCATACTTCATAGCGACCTTCCCCAACTTCCCTTTAGGCACATCGATAGACGCCAGTGTATCAGTAATGATGCCTGTAGTCCCTGTGACATTGTTTTCTTATGAAGCTAACATTTTTCTTTGCCAGTGGCGCCTCTACCGATCTAACTTTGCACTACACACACATTACATTACAAGTCTTCATAGTTCATAACAACCTTTCCTAGCTTCCCTTTAGGCACATCAACAGACGCCAGTGTGTCGGTAACAATCCCGGTAGCCACGGTGACATTGTTCTCCCTGATGGTGAAGGGCTGGCCTGGCGTCATCACCATGTCCTGCAGCAGGGTGAGGTACACCTCGCCGTGGTCGCCTGGCATCATCATGTGCATGGATGGATCTGGAAGTAAAAGGTTTGTTATGTTACGATTTGTTGGAACAGTTGTTAAGTACAAGGAGATACTTATTAGACTAAGGTGTTTAAAACGTAAATACAATACTTTATTGATAACACATGTGTTACAGGTCAATACGTAAAGGCAGGATATATGAAGGGAAGAACAAAAACTTCTTCCGGTCTCCATAGTTTCTAGCGAGGGTGTAGGCCTTTTAATGTTTGGACATAGATATTACTTAGTAATCCTAATCGACAATAGATGACGCTGTTTACTTTTTCTTTTGTATTCTTTTTTCAAAATTTTAACGTATATTTATTTTAAAAAACCAACTTCTCTGGTCGTTGGTGGATTGAACAAATATCAAAAATGAGAAAAATAGTACTTACCTAAATCAATCCTGCAAGCAATATTCCAAGTTCCACTAAACATCTGCTGGGCATACTATAGAACACAAGTTTCTTCCTGCCCCCCTCGCTTCTAGTGAGGAAGTATATCTTGGCCTTGTAATAGTTGAACATTGAGCTTCTCTAGTAATTCTAATCGATAATAGATGGCGCTGTTTACCTTTTCTTTTGTATTCTATTTTCAAAATTTTAACGAATATATCGTTTTAGCACCTACCAGTGTGTTTACTAGATTGAAAAACCATAAATAAAAAAACCCTTACCTAAGTCAATCCTGCAAGCAATATTCCAAGTTCCGCTGAACATCTGCTGGGCATACTTAGAGAACACAGGTTTCTTCCTGCCTCCCTCGCTCCTAGTGAGGAAGTATATCTTGGCCTTGTAATGGTTGGTCATGGCGAGTGACTTGGCAGCACAGAGCAGCATGCCCGTCTCTACTGACTTCATCTTCATGCCGCGGAGTAGCACGCCCACGTTGTCGCCGGCTAGAGCCTGGAATTTGTAGAATGGTTCTTGTTAGGTACTTGTTCACAAAAATATGTTTAGAGTTGAGAAGTTTTGCTTTCGTGAATCGCAAGTTAATCTATTATAAAAAAAAAACTTTTAGAAGACCTGATAACCTCCTTTTTTGAAGTAGGTTAGTAATAAAAAATACTTGGTGTAAATTATAATTAGCCAGATGTTCTCTTTTTAAAAAAAAACTTTTAGAAGACTGATAACCTCCTTTTTTGAAGTCAATTAATAATAAAAAAACTTAGTGTAAATTGTAATTTGCAAGATTTTCTATTATTAAAAAAAAACTTTTAGAAGACTTAATAACCTCCTTTTTTTGAAGTCGGTTAGTAATGAAATATCTTAGTGGAAATTGTTAAAATGGCCATGTATTGATTAGTATTTGAAATTTGCCAAATGTTGCCATAAACTGAAAATATGTAGGATCGTAGGTACGAGTATATTGGCAATAGCTAGCAAGCTATGGTTTAAGTGAGTAAAATTTAAAAACAATTAGTGAAAGTCTACGTTTAATCAAAAATTTAATGATTTTAAATTTTATTAAGCGTTCAAATTAAACTATGTATATATGTAGTTGTCTACAAACTAAGCGTGAATGATGTGGACTCTAAGAAGGCCCTCAATAAAGAAAAAATAAATTTTAATATAATCTATAACAGATTTTCAATCAAAACTACCTCAGTAACGCTCTTCTTAAAAATCTGTATATCAGACAGCGTAGTCTTAATATTATGTCCGAATCCAATGAGGTTTGCGTCTGCGTTCCTTTTCATGACCCCCCGCTTGATGGTCCCCACTACCACGGTCCCCCGCCCGGGGATTGTGAACGCGTTGTCTATGGGCATCAGGAAGGGGGAGTTTAGGTCGCGGACTATTGGAGGGACGTAGCTGTCGATGCAGTCTAGGAGCTTGCGGATTGAAGGGGCACCTGAAAAATGCAGTAGAAAGGTTAAGTTTAGTAGTACAGTTTAATCATGATAACTATGTGGTTGGAAAAGATCGCGATATGGCTGGTGGCACTGATTCATTTTAGTGGGAAAATTTGCTGTCGAAAAAATTTTAACCATCCCTTAAATAATCAGAATACTTATAACATTAATAAATAATGCTTGAAGAGTAGACAAGATTTAAAGACAGTTCAGCCCCCTTAAACAAGAGCCGTTTTTAGTGAGCGTACTGACGCTCGCCTAAACAATAGGCCTAATAGGTAATACCTACAATGTATGGGAGTGACGTAGCATGTCAATCATCGCGATGTCAATCCCATACATTGCTCTTTCTATTCTATAAGTGAGCGACATTACGCTCACTAAAATACGGCTCTTGTCTAAGGGGCTGTTGTACTCTGGCAAACCGCCAATACCATTTAGATACCATTCAAGTAGAGTATTTTCTTTATTTTCTAAACTCGTCATTTCAAAATGAACAGTGAAACAATACTTTCAAATTCATTTTAAATTATTTATTTAAGCATAAAACTTATGAACTATTACATGTTAATTCAGAGATTTATTTGGCGTAAAAACAAGAAAGTAAAAAAACTCACCAAACTGATCTTCCTCTCCGTTGAGCGCCTTCAGTGCCGAGCCAACAATGACAGGAACAGTGTTGCCGTCGTAGCCGAAATCTGAGAGCAGCTCGCGCATCTCGATCTCTACTAGCTCTACTAGCTGTGGAGAGGAAACACATACACATAAAATACATAAGTATATGTATAAGAATTAAAAAAAAAAAAATTCTTAAAAAATTATGACTAGGTACCTATGCCTGGTTGTCACTTTTTTTATGAGAAGGGAAAGAAGAAGCTAACTTACTACTTCTAACAACTGCAATGTAATAAAAAAGGGGCACTTAAAAATCTTTAGAAAGCCTAAAGATGGTCTAAGTGCTCTAGTCTACTGCCGAAAGGGCAGTATGCCCAGCATACTAATATACATTTTTTTAATCATTTATGTTCAAGTCTTAGTTCTAAGGCTAGCATGTATATATCAGCATATGAGAATTATGAATTCTAGTGTTGATTTAAAAAAAAAACTTCGCCTCAGACAGGGTTTCAGGGTTTGGAATATTTGGTATTTTCAATGTACATACATACATTTGTGAAAGTCCCCATATTTTATAGTAAAGTATTATTTTGCACACATTAATTATGTTATGCTCAATGATACAAACATCTCTAAAATTGTTATTTCTTTAAGTACCAAATTTCATCCAAACCAATTACCAGTGTAAGTGTAATAGAGGAACAAACAATTCACACTCACTACAACCGCAACATTATAGCCTAAGGCGATAAGGCCACCCAATGTGCATTAAATTAGTTTTTAAATTTCTTTTTATTATGTTATTTCTTTGGTGTGCATTAAAGACATATCTTATCTTATAGTAAGACAACATAAAGCAACTTACTTCATTATCCACTAAGTCTGCCTTGTTGATGTATATGAGTATGTGCTGGATGCCAACTTGCTTGGCCAGCAGCAGGTGCTCGCGGGTCTGAGGCATCGGCCCGTCATTGGCTGCTACCACTGGCATTATACAGGTGATTTTTTAGATAGACAGAAGTGGTGATTCTAGTGTGGTTTTTTTTACACTGCTCAATTACTGTGGGGTAATTTATCTTAATTCATATTTTCTAAAGATATTGTGTTGCAAAACATTACCTAGGTGATGATTGTAAAAAAAATACTTATAAAACACAGATTAAGCCCATCTCATACAGGTGGGAAATATAATAAAGACACAGCTTTTATAGTTAAGTATGTACATCATAACAAAACTGTTGAAAATTACTTAGTACTATACTTTGCTTTTATAAGACACAACCATTGTATGTCCTTATGTTGAGTTCAGTCTGAGAAGGACATCTAGTCTTCAATCATTATGTTGTCTAAGTGTCAAACTAAATAATATAGAGTAGTAAATAACTAACCTAATATGGCTGCATCCATCTGTGAAGCTCCAGAGATCATGTTCCTCACATAGTCAGCATGTCCCGGGCAGTCTGTGTGCGCGTAGTGACGTAGCTTGGTGCTGTAGCCAACATGGGCTGCGTTTATTGTTATACCTGGACAAAGCAATTAGAAAGTTTATTTTTACAAGAAATGGGTTTGCACTTTACCGTAATTCACCTGATGGTAAGCAATCAGTACGGTCCAGGATGGAATGTGTTTACCCAGTAAGAACCGATTCACTCTCGCTTTGAAGATCGCAAGATTATATTCCGCGGGGAACAGGGAGTTCCACAATTAGATTTTAGGTACATGTTGAATTAGTGACTGCTTTTGTTATTATGCTAGCTTTTTAGAGTTTAACAGATATGTTTCAGTAATGAGAACAGATTAGGTATATCAGGATTTTAAATATGTGTATCAAAATTGTAAGTGGACTCAAACCTCTAGCTTTTTCTTCAGGTGCTCGGTCAATTTCATCATAGGATACGAAATTCGCCAGGCCATCATTGGCCAGTGCCTTCGTGATAGCTGCAGTTAGGGTAGTCTTGCCATGGTCTACGTGCCCTATAGTACCTATATTGCAGTGTTTTTTCTCTTCAAACCCCTCTTGAGGTTTGTTACTAAAGTTGTTACATTTAACTTGAAATATACCAAGGAAAACACGACTAGAAGTTAAAGTTTGTCGGTTAACAGAAGTGTAACTGCTAACTTTACAGAATATAGACCGAAATATTAGCCTATTGGCCATCTTTGTGTTATTGTTTAGGATTTTTGCATAAAATAAAATGTTTTAGGTTATGTTTACGAAATAAAGATAGCGAGTAGTGGTGTTGCTGATATACTCATATCACTTTAGGGATTACTGATCTTGGGTCGGATTCATTGATTACACATCTGGCCAACTATGATACACTAATGTTTCACGGTGCTAATCTCTGTAGTGACCATCCAACATAAAAGTTGGATATCAACATTCGGTTCGGATTAGTTTAGTTCGTATTCACTCGTAAAGCGGATTCGGGAATAGGAGTAAAAATGATGCCGTTCATAACATGAAAGAGTGAGACGGCTTCATTTAGGTGTCGATGTCAATATCGAGATCGCTGTGCCTTACCATAGCGGGCAGTGAAATCATGATATAGAGTCTTTTGTTAATATATTTAAGGTGCAAATTGTACTAGCAAAACACCGTATTTCAGTGGTACGTTTTTAAAATATATTCGTACAAACTCTTTTACTAGTATTTCAATACATTTACGCAATGTGTAAATGTATACAATTATCACAATCTTAATCCAGAATTTAGTGCAGCGTATTGTTTTTTAGATAAGATTAAACATAGGTATTATTATTGATATTTAAGTAGGTATTCCAAATGAATACTGTAAAGTACTTAGGTACCTAATTATTTATGGCAATAACCTAACCTACCTATTAAAGAAATGCATGAGAAATGGTACCAGAAAAAGTTACAAGCCGCTGTCCTTTTTTAATTTATACATTCTGATTTTTAATACGGTGATCATCATTCATCATAATATTAGATAAACCAACCTACTGTAAAAACTTAACGACATAAAGAACAATGGCCACCAATATCAATATTAAACAATTCGGTACGCACATTCAACTACCTACTACAAGCTCAGAGCAACACAGATTCGATTGATCAGTGTTCCAGTTGACTAGTGAGTGATACTGATACGTTTGATATATGTTATTAGTGACAGATTTGTTAACGATGATATTACTGATCCCAACATATTAGTTTAAATATTATAATATTACCAAACGAATACATTAGTATCATCTAATCTCTGGAAAAAGTACTCTGTGATGTAGATATAGCAGGTTAAACGAAATCAACGCCATCTTTTGTATCTAGAAGGAGTTTATTTTCCTACATTCTTGTATAGATGGCGTTATTCACAGAAATGAAATTGCGCTAAATTATTTAAAATAGTTGCATTTTCCCGGTGGTTGCATTTGCCTCCCTGGACCTTATACGGTTTATGCTGGCATAGTTGTAGAAATCAGTCTGTAAAGGTACATTTCACAACACTGTATAAGTAATTATATTACCTACTATAATATAAGAAGTAGGTAAGCTTTCGTAAATACTTACGAAGCGAGTCTCGGTAGAATTAAACGGTATGTTACGATAATGAAGATCGATAATTGATTTTGATTTTTATAACTCCTTTTTCTCTATCAAAAATAATAAATACTAGTGAAAGAATTACTTCGATACGTCAATTAGTTTCCGACTTATAAGTAAAACAAGTTGTAACCGCACGACGCGGGCTGCCGGTGGCTCTGTGACGTCATCATACAGCACGCTCAGTCTGGATCACTCGTCGCGCACTCGTGGCGTCTAAATTTTAACTAAATACTTTTAAAATGTCCAATTCGAATACTAGGAAATCATGTGTTGTGCCTAAATGTAAAAATACAACTACAAATTCACCGGAAAAGTTGTTTTTTTATAGTTTAAAGGACGTTAAAATAGGAAAAAGAATGTATAAAAGCTATGAAGAGGGTTAATCCATTTAGAGATAAAAAAATACTTAATTGTTGTGAAGACCATTCAATCATATTTAATTACCTAAGTAATAATAATGATTTCTAACAGGATTAATCGTGTGTTTATTGATTTTATATTGGCAGGAAAAATATTGAATCAATAAGTACGCGATTATACCGGTTAAAATAGTTTAATTATAGTTTACAGAGATCGTGAATACCTAAGACTATTAAAATATTTTTGTAGTTTATATTTATTTATAAATATATATTTATATACAGAACTTTCCGTTACGTTTTTACATTGTATTACAGTTATAATATCTTGAGAAACATGTAGCTGTTTTGTGTAATCCTTTATTTTCTATATAAGTTAAAATCACTGTGCCTACTCGCGTAGACTAGGTGTAGATGGCTTGTAAGAATTTTCTTGTTTTAGATTTTAGATGTGAAATTTTTCAGTGTCTACCTGTTACCGTTTTTAATACGGAGCAAAAAGTATGAAAAAAAAAAACGTTTTTGTAAAGTAATAATAATAATAATATTTACTTTATTGTTATTAAATTATTTATTTCGAAAGGTTATATACCGTACAAGTAAATATTCCTTGAAAGTTTGAAGCATCTACCTGTACGCGTTTTTAATATTGAGCAAAAAAATACGAATAAAACACGTTTATTGTATGGGGACCCCCTTAATGTATAGATTTTTTTAAATTTTTAGTATTTTTTGTTATAGCGGCAACGGAATTACTTTATTTGTGAAAATTTCAGCTTTATAGCTATCACGGTTTATGAGATACTGCCTGGAGATAAACTGACAGCGGAGGCTTAGTAATAGGGTCCCGTTTAACCCTTTCGGTACGGAACCCTAAAAAGGCAAAAAGAATTTTTGTACCTATATTATACATATATACTAACGTATCTACCTATAGCTACAAAACTAATACATATTTTGTTCTGGTTAACGTAAAAAATATGGTAGGTAGGTTAGGTACTTCTACTATTTGAGTCGCATTCTTTCATTGTGACATAAGTTGGGTATCTTGTTTTGATAAAACAATATTCAGATCACATAAACTACTAAGCACAAGTAGTAAGGAATGTTTACTTAACCTTGCATTTTTATTCGTCGCATTTTGGCGGCATATAAATATTTGTTAGTAAATAATTTGTATTAATAATTAATCCATCTATTTTAGGTAAATTATCCGATTCCTCTGTTTAAATCCTTCATAAATTTAATGAATTGAATAATATTTCTTATTACGCGAAAGAAACCACATTAAAATACTAGCTTTTACACCTACTATCACCGCTGGTGACTTGATACTAAGCGCGCCGCGCCACGGCGCGCTGTAGTATGACGTCACAAGCGGTTACGGGGGCTCTCCGTCGGATTGGATATTTTTGGAAACTTTGAATGCCTATAAAATCAAAACTACTAGGTATTTTTAATTGCAACAAAAACTAGCGTATTTGTATACATACAGGCCTTACTGAGACATAATTGCAAGTGATTTGGCATACCTAGTACTTTTCTTCATTATCAGTCATGAATATATTTATATCTATAGGGATATTTCTTGTTTCGCTAATCAACAATCTCGTCTGTCTCTTGAACTTTATTTAGTTTTTTTTCTTTGGCCCTAACTTTGTATTGTGCCAGTTCTCAAGTAAAAACGGGGAAACTTCCGTTGAACTATATTACTAGCGTATAGAACAGACACCCCGAACCCGAACAAAAGCTTTGCTTCATTTAAAACAAAATTCGCTGCAGCGCGAAAACAATAGTTAGGTACAGTCAAGAATTTTTTTTTTGTTATGGCTTTTGCGAATAATAATATATGAGTTCGCAATTCTATTTTGACGTACAAAGAATGTGAATATACTGTTATTATTGTTTACTTTTCAATGTCACTCATCAAATTGCTTGCTGATGCTGTCAATGTCAAAGTCAACATGCGAGATCGATCGATGTGTTTTTACTCCGAATGAAGAAGTAAATTATTAGAAAAATAACAAATTTCTGACTAAAATGACGTAAAATGGGCACTAATATGCGGAAGAAAACTCAAGTGTCTTTCGTGATACGTGATGAGGAGGAGCGCCGACACAAAAACGGCGTCAGTTCCTTGCAACTAGATCCGATTCAGGGCAGACTGTACTCTGCCGGAAGAGATGGCATCATACGAGTATGGAACACAGCTACCGGCGTCCAAGACCGCTACATCCAGAGTATGGAACACCACACTGACTGGGTCAACGACATAGTGCTCTGTTGCGGCGGGAAAAACCTTATCAGTGCGTCCTCAGATACGACTGTCAAAGTCTGGAATGCTCCGAAAGGATTCTGTATGTCGACCCTCCGCACCCATAAAGACTATGTCAGGACTCTGGCCTACGCAAAAGACAAGGAGCAGGTTGCTAGCGCAGGTTTGGATAAGGCCATATTCCTATGGGATGTCAACACACTCACTGCATTGACTGCTAGCAACAACACTGTGACTACATCTAGTCTCGTAGGAAATAAGGAGTCTATATACAGCCTGGCCATGAACCCGCCGGGCACAATACTAGTTAGTGGCTCTACTGAGAAGGTGCTGAGAGTTTGGGACCCAAGGAATTGTTCAAGACTCATGAAACTAAAAGGCCATTCAGATAATGTAAAAGCATTAGTTGTAAGTAGGGATGGAACACAATGTGTGTCTGGTAGCTCCGATGGTACAATCAAACTATGGTCTCTGGCTCAACAGAGATGTGTGTCCACAATCAGGGTCCACTCTGAAGCAGTGTGGGCTCTGCTAGCCACAGAAAACTTTACCCACATCATATCAGGTGGCCGAGACAGACTAGTCATTATTACCGAGCTAAGATACCCAGATAACTTCATGATAGTGTGCGAAGAAACAGCCCCAATCCTGAAACTGTGCTTCACAGCGGACCAACAAGGAATATGGGTGTCCACCTCAGAATCTGATATAAGATGTTGGAAACTGCCCCCTCTAAATTCAACAAACAATGACATGTACAATCAAAATAATTACAATACTAATAATGTGTACCAGACACAACCAATACACCACATTCCCGGGGGCCCTGCTATAAAACACTATAAAGTATTAAACGATAAACGGCACATACTTACAAAAGACACAGTCAACCATGTAGCTCTATATGATGTTTTAAAAGCATCGAAAGTTGAAGATTTAGGTGAAGTTGATTTCGAAGAAGAGGTAAAGAAAAAGTTCAAAATGATTTATGTTCCGAACTGGTTCAATGTTGATTTGAAGACTGGCATGTTGACCATACATCTGGGGCAGGACGAGACAGACTGTCTCTCAGCCTGGGTGAGTGCAAAGGAGGCAGGATTGACCACAGAGAATGACCAGAAAGTGAACTTTGGGGCATTGCTACTGCAAGCTCTGTTAGAACACTGGAATCATGCAAATAGAGTCAATGAAGCTGGTCAGAGGGTGATTGTGAATAACTTTTTCAGTGTACCACTACATACACCACTGATATTCAGTGAGATTGGCGGCAGGACACTTTACAGGTTGCAAGTAAGTATATGAGGTACACTTGTCCTAGATTTAATTGTATTTATAAGTACCTATTAGATTTGTGGAAAATCAGTGTGGTTACCAAGATCACATTATACTTTTTTTTAATACATGCATACTTGTTTTTGTAAATACATACTTACCTACTTATTATACATAAAAACAACCAGACTCAACACAAGTAATTTTAATATTCATATTTAATTACTTGTGTTATGCAGGATACATACCCTCACCCCTAGAATAGAAGGCAAAGCCATTAGTTACCAACTAAGCTAACAGGGCAGTCAAATCATAGCTATTTTGTTAATGTGAAAGAGTCAAACAATTCATTAATTTCCCAGGTGGGAGACGCAGGTGGTGAGACGGAAGGCAACCTGCTGGTGGAGACAGTCCCCTCGTGGGTGGTGGATGTGGCCATCGAGATGGTGGCTCCCAAGCTCAACAAACTGCCCTTCTACCTGCTGCCTCACTCCAGCTGCCAGAGCAAACAGGATCGACAGAAGAAGGTACATATTATTTACTTAGTTATATGCTTCGATCAAGTATAACCTAGATCACGCGAAAGCGCGCTAAAAGTAACCAAACTAAACAGTGCTTAAATTCAGACTAAGCACTGTTTTGCCGTCAGTGACGCGCCGACCGTCATGTGAAACAGTGCCGAAGTGTGCTGTGAAAAGTTGCAAAAATATCACGCTTACAAAGAGAAAACAACATGGGATTTCCTATTTTCGGTAAGGTTTATACTTTTTACAAATACTTACAGTGATTATTATTCGAAATAGTCCAGATATCATCTCCAAATTAGTATTTCTAGAATTTAAATCCTTTTGTATTTGCTTCGCAGTTGTCTCTTTCGCACGCATAATAGAGTTAACACGCGAAACAAGAACAATCTATGCCTGATTTAGAACAAGTCTAATGGAGTCGCCGCATTTTTTTATTTTTCTTAGACTGTAAAATGGATGTAGTTTAAAATCTACATTTTGCGATTCATTTTTATATTTAACCATTAGGAGTATGATTTACTATTTTTGATTTAGTTTATCTGATTCTGATTACGATGTACGTGTGTTAATTTATAAAGATGATTTAGTTGTCCCAACGATGTAGATACTTTTCATTGGTACATTCTCGTGTTGTAGATTATAATAATAAAAGTAACGATTTACAATTCTATTACAACTTTACTATAGTACAAGTAAGCAACTCCACTGGATTCCATGTTCTATCATAGTTTTTACAGTCAGGGTAATAAGAACGTCCTAATGTCGGACGTGTCATAAGTAATTTTGAGCGTTATGTTAGTAAGATAAAGTATAATTTGACTAGGCGCCACAGCGGACGGCAATAAAATTTTATGAGCTTTCGTCAATGCCGTAGCGAAAACGCCATAAGGCGGTTAGGTCATTGTTGAAAACTAAATATTAGCATACTGCAATAAGGTTTATTATTATAAAAATATTTAAATGGCTTTGTGATACTATAGTACTTAATATGCATGACATGAATGTATATCTCAATAGGTAGGTAGGCATAGTAAACTCAAGCCGGTTTTTTGCGTTGTGTCACTACGGAATGTTGCATCTAGTTATAATTGATCGAAGGTTATATGTATTTATGACAAGATAGGCTCACACATGATTACAGCTCACCTGATGTTAAGCAACATTGTAATCTATTTGGGCAGTTATTAAAGTTCTATTAGTTTCATAACTTGTCAATTTGTTTTACAACATCACATAGGTAAGGTACCTGGTACATTTTATTACATTAATTTATTTATCATGTTAAAAATATGATTTAAAACATGAATCAATTAATGATTACCTACTTACTAGATCAGTGATTTGCTTTATCATTTGCTTCCAAATGTATCCATGTGTATAAATATACATAGACATATGAATTGCACTTCAAAATGTTGTTTACTATACCAGAAAAAGAGATATCAAACTAGACATAAAATATTACATTTTAATGCCCCTTAGTCCTAAAAATAAAATAATTCTAAACTAATACATAAAGTAAAGATAGAAAATAATGTATTCAAGCATATTTACACATAAAATACACCCAAAAAACTGCAAAGCATTTAAATTTTTTCCTAATTTTTATCCCAACACATGTATTCTCTATTTCCAGGACCGCCTAGTGGCTAACGACTTCATCCAGTGCCGCAAGGTGGCGGAGCACGTCGTGGAGAAGATAGTGGGCGGCGGAGACAGCGGCGGCGGCAGCCAGCGCGGCTCCGCGCACGAGGACAGCGCCGCCGACCCGCCCGAGGAGCGGGTGGAGCTGTTGTGCCAGGACCAGGTGAGAGGATATAGATACATAGATAGATAGTGGGCGGCGGAGACAGCGGCGGCGGCAGCCAGCGGGGCTCCGCGCACGAGGACAGCGCCGCCGACCCGCCCGAGGAGCGGGTGGAGCTGTTGTGCCAGGACCAGGTGAGAGGATATAGATACATAGATAGATAGTGGGCGGCGGAGACAGCGGCGGCGGCAGCCAGCGGGGCTCCGCGCACGAGGACAGCGCCGCCGACCCGCCCGAGGAGCGGGTGGAGCTGTTGTGCCAGGACCAGGTGAGAGGATATAGATACATAGATAGATAGTGGGCGGCGGAGACAGCGGCGGCGGCAGCCAGCGGGGCTCCGCGCACGAGGACAGCGCCGCCGACCCGCCCGAGGAGCGGGTGGAGCTGCTGTGCCCGGACCAGGTGCGGGGATATAGATACATAGATAGATAGTTGTCAGTTGGAAAGTTATTAAGTAGTTGATTAGAAACTTTTCGGGCAGTTGGCAAAACATTAGGTAATCGAAGTTGATGAGAAGTTAATAGAAATTTGAAAAGAGATGAGAGATATGAATCCCTATCATTTGAAACTTAAGTAATGAATATTCAATAATAATTTTCTACTTTTCACTTACAGGTATTGGACCCCAACATGGATCTGCGCACAGTTCGCCATTTCATCTGGAAATCAAACGTAGAGTTCACTCTCCACTACAGAACTTTGAAACAATGAAACTGAACCAGACACTTCTGTGTAACAAACTTAAAGAAGAAGAATAGTTAAAGAGCCCCATTTCATACTTATACTTGGGACTCGAAGCCCGGAAAAGAGATAGGTTATTTAAAAGATCTGGGCAGCTTGAACATAAAGGTAAATAAATGTAAAGTCATGTTCATATCTTCTAAGAGCTGAAAAAACAACGATGTTTGACTAAAAGAGATCGACGGCAGTAATCACTTACCATCAGATGTAATATTTAAATTCTTTTTATTGATTATTATTTATGTTAAATAAAAAAACATACTGAACAACCTACAATATTTTATTTGAAACTAATAGTTTTTGATTTCAAAATATATGATTTGATACCAATGATCGGTTTGAATGTCTATCAAGCTTTGTGAAAACCGTATTTAATTTATTATTACTTTTATATAATGAGATACTTACATCAAATGCAATTGTAATTTTCTTGAAATTAATAAATAAAAACTCACACAGTTTCTGATTATCACATAAAATACCGAAAAATGCAGTTATCAGTGTAAAAATTGGTATAAAGATTTTCCACATGATTTTCAAAGCGACTACTTGTATAATCTTGCAATTTTATAACATCGAAGTAAACTTGCCTAGAAACACGCAAACAGCGTGTATTGTAAAAAGGGATGTGTATAAATATTATGTATGGAAATTTGATACATTCAGCAATGTATGTATTAAACGCTGTAATTTGTACATTTTTATATTCTATTCCTTTATTGTGGTAACTAACGCGCAACTTTTTTAAGGGTGCCTTTGGGACGTCATAAGTGACAACTTTGGTTAATTCGTAAAAAAACAACCAGTTAGTTTGACTCGTGTTTGACTGATTTTATACTAATATAAAATCAGCCTATAATAGGCACAGTGGAGTAACATACTGGCTTTTTAGAAAAGTTTATTGCTACTTGACAAAATGTAAGAGAATTTCTCTGCCAATCTCCTAAAGTCGTAGATATACATATAAATGTTACTGATTTGGGTGTATGTAGTTTTGATGGACTAAAGTTATGTACATTTAAAATGGTTGCACGTTAGTTACCAATGCCCTGAAGAATTATTCATAAAAATATCTCGTAATGTATAGATAACGGAACAAAGTTTCGCTTCTAATATTTTGCGTTAATTCAAGCAAAGACGTTCCATGTTTTTCTTTTTTCTTTTGTGAATTGGAGAAATAGCATTTTTGAAGTATTATAATAATGTGTGAGTGCGCACACTAGCAGTAAACTTGTCAAGAAGTGGTTGGAGATTTATACATAATTACCCAAAACTAAATCGCTAAAATTTGGGCACTGAGCACTAAGTGATTCTGGTAATAATTGCAGTGATAAACTGACTATTAAATTCAAAACTCAGCTATCTGATCTCTATCTATAAAAAAGCCTTCGTATTAAAATTATCTGATAGATGGTTTGAAAAAAAGTTCCCTTAGCTTAGCTCCTCGTTGACTTTATACAATAAACAAATTGTTGGTTCTCAACCGGGTTAAAGGGTTTTCAAAACGAATTTTAAACAAGTCATACCCAGTATAAATAAATCTTGCAAAATAATTTCTTAGGTGAATATAAGTTATCTACGACAAAATCGAAACCACTTTATTGACATTACTGCTAGAAAAATCCAAATTGTTGTAATAATTATATTTGAAAGGGAATTCTTAGAATTTTTTAATTTTAGTTTTTATTAGTATGATTAATGATGTTATTTAAATTGAGAACAATGGTTATAAGTAGGTATTGAAAGTGAATAAATAATTGTTAAAATGCTATTAATTTGTGTTTATTTTTAACTCTATGCATAAGGATAACCCTGTTCAATTAAATGATGTAATTTTGCGGTTTTATGTTGCAATTTACCCGACCATAACTTTAAACTGTGACTATCTATGTGTTCTATCTAAATAAATAAATAATCCAGGATCTAATCTATTTACGTACCACATTTCATCCAAATCGGTTCTGTCATTGAATTGTAAAAAAATAACAAACACATACACACGTTTCGCTTTATACAAATTCGCTTTTATATCAAACCTATGGGGTGCTCGCGACTTCGCTCGCATTGAGACGTAAAACTTGCATCCCCTATTTAAAGTGGCATTTTCAAAAATATTTTCTTAGCACATGCCTACGTCATAGCATCTACCTGCATGCCAAATTTCGGCCCGATCCGTACAGTGGTTCGGGCTGTGCGTTGATGAATCACTGTGTCAGTCACCTTTATGTTTTATATATTTAGATTCTGTGAATTAGATATAGGTACTAAGTCTTAAGTAACAACGGGTCTGCCTCTTAAATAACCGCAGTAGGTCCTCGGGTGTTTAGACCGCTATTCATTACGCCCGCAACTGAGTAGGTGCAAATCTCTCGTGAAGGGGCCCTGTAAGTTCGTACCGTTTGATCGTACCTTTAGGAACAAGACTGACCTACGCAAGGCGACGACGCAGATGGGAAACTACTTTAGGTATTGTAAGCTTATGTATAACTTAGCTTAAATGTAACGTCATAGTGCCACTTAAGCTAGACAAAAAAGTGAATGTAATAATGCTACGGTGTAATACTGTGGGGAAACAGCACCGACGCGACGTTCAACAGTTATTCAATTCATTATGCAAAAAAAATGTATCCGAATAATAGTAAACATCAATATCAGTACCAGCTGCAGATCACACTTCAAAGAAAGAAAAATCCTAACATTGCCCTGTATTTTACTTATATGAAAATGCTGTCTTCGTCAGGAAAAATCTCAATCTTTACACAATAGACCCAAATCCACACAGAACATTTAAAATAATACTTCCGGAACCAATACTAGAAATATACAAGAAAGGGCCATACTACATGTATTGCCTGGAAGAGATCACTCAAGGTGATAAGGCCGCCCACTTGTGCATTCTTTTATAGTTTAAGCTCATTTCATATTGTAATTTATTTTTGGTGTGCATAATAAAGTTATATTGTATATTGTATTGTATTGTATTGTACATGTCTATACGGATATACAATAAACTACCAAACTTCATAAAAAATTAACAAAATATTAAAACTTTCCAAACCAAACTAAAACTATATTTTATACAGAAATGCTACTACACAATAGAAGAGATCTAGAAGAAGACTATTTTAATGACGAAAATAAGGAATAGGATATAATAATGATCTCAATGTAAAGTAGATTAATAATAGATACTTAATATAAGAAAATATTGTATACATACATACTAGTTCAAGTTTAAGATTTTAAATTTTATATTAAGTTTTTGATTTTAGAATATTTAGTTTTAATCTTAGCAACGCCCTAATTCCCCTCTGAACAGGGTAAATGTAAATAGATACATTTAAGTATGCTAATAAAGAAATTGAATTGAATTGAATTGAATTGTGAACTTCACCCAAATGAAGATCTATTCTATTTATGATATGGTAGGTTAGAGAAATATGTAAATGAAAAATCTTTCCTTTTTGAAGTGGATAGAAACCATAGAAAAAAGAGATACACTAAAGGTCGATGCTGATCTTCGTACCGTTGTTTCATCCAAGGAAGACGCAACCACGCCTGTTTCCTTATGCGTTGGCTTACACCTACTTCAGGATTTGAATAATTTCCCGACACCGCGATTTGTTTCGGATAAAATAAAATTTCCTCCAACCGGGGACGCGTTCCGAAATAGAATCCACCTCTGTTTTCCTGTACTATCTAAATCTAATGCAAATTCTATAAGGAAAAGCATAGGTAGAAGGCAGTAGGGGTAAAACCGAACCCTTTTTTCGGCTGAACAAATCTTAAGAGAGTATCGTGCGTAAATGGAGTGAAACCTCGTGTGCAGCCTTAACCAGGTAGCTCCGTTATTTACTGTACATCCGGCTTACAAAGAAAAAACCTTTTTTCCATGAACTTCAAAGAAATCCTAAATTATGACACGGTTTTTATTTTCAATCACATAGCAACCAATTTTTCTTTATTGGTTTCCCTGTTTCAAAAATACGATACAAGATCTGGGTACTTTTTTCTACCAATGACATGTATAATGTAGGCATGTGTATATTAGGTAAAAGTTACTATCAGCCGCTCAGTCTGAAGTGTATGGAAATGAGTGTGGATTTTCGCGCCTGGCAGTTAGTAGACCGTAGCCTAGTGGTTAAGGCGTTCTGACGGTAGCAGAAATACGCAGGTTCGAATCCTGCCGGTCGTGATTATTTTCGCTCATTTTCCAATAAAAGTTTAATTTAAAAGTTACTATGATACATTTTGAAACAGAAGTTTAAAATGTAACCAATATCTGTATAAATAAATGCAGCTCATGTCTTATTAGATAATTTCGTCCATCACATTTTTGATTAACTATTATTAACAAACGAGCATCAAACTCGTAAAGAGAATTCTTGCTATAATATTTTCATCAGAAAATTCACGGAATTCCGTTGACCTACTCTCGGGGCGGAAGATTTCCATCTTAATTAAATAAATAGAGTAATGAGGCATTGGAGACTTGTTTGCCGTCGTCGCTTGTTATGAGTGTACTTGTAGAAGAAGAAATTGGGGGATTTTAGGTTATTGATAGATATGGTAGATACCTACTTATAATGTTTACTAATGGAAGACTTTTAGTTGCTATTGACTACAGAGACCCCGATCACGGTGTCCGTGATTTACCTATATATGAAATTTGATCTATGATTTGGTTGCGGAATATGATGAATTCATACGAATATTTATTCTACCTCTATATTTGTCTGTGTTGGTCTTGCAATAATTAGGTATTATTATGCCTAATAAACATAAAGCCTATATGCTTTTTTCTATTTGAGTACTTTATTATTTTATTACTATTCTTCGTATTAGTCGTGTAAAAAATTACCAGAAGGAAAGTCATTAATAATCATTTATTGCCTTCACTCCTACCTTTGTATAATTAACAAGAACAATAACAACTAAACTCAATGATCATCTACAATCAAAATAAATATTAAGTTAAATAAAAAACATGTAAGTACAAAATTCTAGAAAATAAAGGCATTTTCCCTGTTATAAAGGGTTTCAGTGCGTACATGGGAAATAGAAGACTTCCTAAATAGTACATATAACTGTATCATCAATTATACGTATGTATTATTATATAGGTATACATATAATATGACCCAAAAAACATTGCGAATGTCACTGAACTTAAATGTCTACAGTTGATTGACCTGCAAATTTTATTAATAATTGGCAAATTACCCTGTGTAATAAACATGAATAAACTAGGATATTAAATTACGCTCTTACAAAGGTTTGCTGAAATCAGTTTATATTCTATTAACCAAACCAATTTCTCCTTTCAAGACGGAATAGATTCTTATTTAGAGGTATAAGTTGGTATTCGCTTGTCGAGAGAAATGTCGTGGTTTTGACATTATTTGATTTATTTGAGAGGGAAAATGGTATGCCAGCTGGAGCTTTTTATCACCTGCTACTCTATTCAGTACATTTTACCTATCTACGAGTATTTCTACTAGAAAGAGCCATTTGTATTTTAAAGTGTTATCTATCTATATATATAAAACTCAAAGGTGACTGACTGACTGATATAGTGATCTATCAACGAAAAGCCCAAACCACTGGATCGGGCTGAAATTTGGAATGAAGGTAGATGTTATGACGTAGGCATCCGCTAAGAAAATATTTTTGGAAATGCCACTTTTAAAGGGATGAAATAGGGGATGCAAGTTTTACTTCTTAATGCGAGCGAAGCCGCGAGCACCCACTAGTCTACTATATGCACAGAATAAATAATACAACTATATGTTTAACTACATATGTTTATCAAATGTTTAATTAATTTATTATTTTTAAATTGTCTCACATTAATATCAATTAAAATAGATACCTACCTAATTAGTTAATGAATTACAATAACTTATCAAATCGTAAATAGGTTATACATGTAAGACTTATCTTATAGTGAAACACTTTATTATTAATAAATAATAAATAATAATAATAAATATTCCGGGACATTGCACACAGCGCCATCTAGCCCCACACTAAGCAAACGCTTGTGTCGTGGGGGTACTAGATAACGGATATATTACTTATTAAATCACATATTAAAATAACGCTGTAACACTATAGATGAATAAACGAATTATTATTACTTATGACAATTAACCAGTGTTTATTACTATACTAGCGTACATCCCGCGGTGTTCCTCGTATCCAGGCAGAGTGAAATCTGAAAATGTCCAGAGAAATTTAATTTAATCTTAATCTGTTCAGCCATTTCAGAGTGAATTACCTACAAACTTATGCTTTTATAAGTGATGAATGCTGTCTGAAATACCTTTAAGAGATATATTATTAAGGTTTTCCACTTTTAAGATATTCTAATATCGCAATAAATACAAGTACACATAATATGGTGCTACATAAATAGCCATAACGAATGAATCTCATCATCATCATCAGCCCAATATCATCCATGCATTATCTGGGTTAGCGCGATCGATCCTAGACCGTAATGATAGAAAAAGAAATAGAAAAACTTTTATTGAGACAGATTTACCAAATATTCACACACACACATACACATACAATAAATAAATAAATCTATCCAACACAGCCCCAACTCAGCATAATTATCGCTTACCATTGATTATTATGACGAAATATTTCCAATACTATTAGGCGAAAAGGGCAAACCAATTCCGTGTAAAAAAACGTCTGGGCAACGACCTCTAAAAACCCTGAACTTTATTTTACCCCTCAGTCATAAATGAATCTAGAATCTTTAATTTTATTATTCCCTCCATTTCTTTATGAAGCATTCAGAGCAAGAAAGTGAATGAAATAAGCCTTTGCTGAGCTGCTATTGAACCAGTGACCTGTCACTTCTATAGCAGCCGAGAGAATAGATGCCGAGTAGGACATACAGGGTTATGGAAAAATAACGAGTAATAAAAACTTGTCATATTACATATTGTTGTTAGTTCAAACAAGAAAGATAACACTTTATTAAAAACACTAACATAGGTACAAGAATAAAATAAAACAAAACACAAAAAACTTAATACTTGTGTCCTAAATGACAGTCTTATCACTTAAAACGATCTCTTCCAGGTAAGACATTAAAAACAAGCAATTTTTATTACAATTTACCATAGCCTATACAATTCAATTCGATTCCTTTATTAGCTTAAATGTATTTATGTACATTTACCCTGTTAAGAGGGGAATTAGGTCGTAGCTAAAATCAAAAACTAATTATTTTAAAATCTACAACTTATTATTTTACTACCATTAAACTAATTCTCTTTTCACAATAGCTAAATAAAATTACCCAATTTTGTCATACTTGCGGTAAAAGAGATGGAGAAGTGATTTTTTTTAAATGCTTGACTGAAGTGAATTTATTTTTAAAGCAACGTAGTCAAGCCTCGAAAGTTGTTAATATCCACCAGTAGCTCTGTATACTTGTGTCTGTATCTAAGTACGTATAGTACGGTTGCATTGGTTAGGAGCGATATGCAAATTAAATTATTGGATTTACTCCATGGACAGACTTGGCTTTTCCACTGCGCTAGGATTGTGTTATTAATTTCGAATAATTGCATAGAATTATAATAGAAAAGCTAAGTTGTTAATAGTTAGGAATTAATTTTGAAATATTTCTGATCTCCTTGCAATTACTGTATTTTATATGGTATAAGCAAGTTGTGCGTATTATTTTGTTGGAAGTGATTTTATTTTTTAAATTTGTTGCCCATTTATCATTTAAATCTTTATATAGTACTAGAGGACGCCCGCGGCTTCGCTCGCATTTTTTTAGAATAAAAAGCTTTTGACCCTTCTACGACTCCTACAAACCAAAAATCATGGAGATCCATTCTGCCGTTTTTACGTGATGAGCGTTTAAATAAACTGAGACACAGATAAACAGACATCATTTTTAGAAATTGTTGGAACATGTTCTGCTATCACTTCAAAGCAGCTCCAAACATTTTTTAAAAAATTATTCATTGTTCAGACTTTCGACCCTCTTTAACTTTATTATATGTTTATACATATAGGTACCCAAATCTTTGGTTGAAAACGTGCACGAATATAAATACGACGTTTATTTTGGCAACAGTTGACATTGTGAACTTTTTATCGATTGTTAATATTAAATGTTTACTTACCTACTAACGTGTTAATTAAAATACCGGACTTTGTACTAAATAATCTCGGGATTTTATTAGAAATTTAACATCCGTTTGTCCATATACTAGGTATTGCGTTATCCGCGTTTGTCTGCTGTATGTATGTACATTTTGTATGCTTCGATCTTTAAATCTACCCAACAGATTTTGTTTTTTTTACAGTTAGAGTATTTTAAGAGGAAGATTTTTATGTATAACTAGTGGATGCCCGCGGCTTCGCTCACAATAAGAAATATATCTTGCATCCCCTATTTCACCCCTTTAACAGTGGCATTTCCGAAAATCCTTTCTTAGCCGATGCCTACGTCATAACATCTACCTTCATTCCAAATTTCAGCCCAATCCGTCCAGTGGTTTGGGCTGTGCGTTGATAGATCACTATATCAGTCAGTCACCTTTGAGTTTTATATATTTAGATTTTTGCCAATAAAGTATAACAATTTATTTACATAAAGTTACCTTATAATGACTACAAGTGGGGCTTATAAACATATTAAGTGGTTTACGAACATATTTGAATACTCACACCATATCAGTTTGCAAATTTACGTGAGCCCTGTTTGTTAGAAAATATAATTGTAATCCATAAATAATATTTTTATTTTATTTGTTTATTTGATGTAAGTTTCTCATTAAATACATAATTTAACTCGCATTATTGTGAGCTCAAAAACTTTTTAATGAAAAAATGCCTTTTGTTACAATTTTAAAAATAAATTCCAGTCGCTCTCAACTTAGATATTCCGACTTTGTTGTAAAGTCGAAGCTTTCAAGCGCCGGGAATTAGATTAGGCTGTCAGTTTATGACAAGATTTAAACCTAGCACATTTTGTAAGGCTAGCTATTTAGGTCTGATTAGGGTGCCTATAGAACTGCTTAGAATACAGCTGGTCAAAAAGGATATTTTCTTTATTATTTCTTTATAAATAAAATCAACTTATAACAAAAGGTATAAATTGAACCATTAGTTAAACAAAAAATAAAAAAACATTACGCATAAATCGTCTAATAAGTGAAACAACAAAATATTGTAATTAATTAAGAAATGAATTCTGAACACACTTAAGTAGCTTATTAAATAGATATCTTTAAAATTAATAAGTATCATTAAGTTCACAAAAAGATGTAGCAATAGTATATAGCACTTAGATTATCTTCAGGCTTTTCTAAAGATTTTCTATAGTATAGTTATATTTAATCTGAATTGTAAACTTTGTTTATATATAAATTATAACTGTGACTATCTGTCCCTATCATTTGATTCCACGAAAAACCCAATCACGCGCTAAACTCGCCCGTCACTTTACAAAGAGACCACGTGGCCCGTCACTAGTTCAGAACTCATCATTCGTCATGTTTCCAAACTAGATTCAACTCTAATACCTACTTGTAGTTTCAACGAAAATTAGTTCCAACCCCGGGAGAGGTCTGAACAAGACTTAGTCACAGACTGTACGATTATGTTGGCCTCAAACGGAATGCTTTGCCCTTTCATTGCTGCAGATTGGACGAGAGCTTGTATGATTATATAACATAATTTGCTATCCTTGTCGTCCTATCTTTTAACGCGCTGAGTGTGAGCGAGAGGATCGCCGTCGGCCGAGATACAATCTTCGGATTAGTTCGGAAGGTGGAGTGACTTTTTGCCTGCACGCATAGCCAATGTTTACATTTCAACCTAACCTAACCTTAAGGTTAATTATCTAAGCCTTATTTTTATACAAAAACATTTAATACCAAGTAGCCAATGTATTTTCCTGGTAGATAACATGTAGATTGTGAATGTGATGAAGAACATGTATGTGAGGGTACAACTTACCCATGTTTTACAAAAAAAAAAATATTTGATTTGATTTGATTTGATTTGTTTTAGACGTGAAAATAATACATGATAGTTGTAACTTATTGCGTATGTGTGTGTGTATTTTTACTAAGGAAGACAGAGTGATGTTTTATACATCAAATAGGTTTTAGTATGTATGTGCTATTTTCTTTGCTGTATCTTTGGTTGTAACAACCATAGACGTTTTACAATTTAGTTTAATTTCCTAAGCCCAGCCAGGTTAACGTGCAGGTTAGATGTCACCTAGGACAATGTATGGTATGTACTCGAGTAGCGCCGTAGTATAGGACTAGTCAATCGAGCGGTCTCAATAGGTAAGGGTGAAGCGTTCTAAGACTGCGTTATATCATAATTATTTATACGATGTTTACTCGTTGTAATAAAATCATATTCATGTTTAATGTGCAGAGAACCGAGCCTGTTTTTATACAAAATATTGTTATAGTAGGATCCACTTGCACAAATTCTCTGATATATAATAACTAAACGTGTTTAAAGGCTTTTTTGCAAGCTGGCCTAAGACTAAGGAAGACAGAGTGATTTTTTATACATCAAATAGGTTTTATTAGTTTCTTTATAATTTAAATATGTACCTACTCATGTTTTTAATCACAGTGATTTTTTACAAAAAATTCAAAATTTCTGTTTGTACACCTTAAATTTGCATTACATATCATTACTTTTTCTTTCCAAGTTTTTGAGTCATACTATATGCAATAGTTTGTGTGAAAATGCTATCGGTCTACTGTAACTAAATAACTACTTTAATATGTTAATGAGTATTTGCCTGAAATATGTAATGAATTAAAGTTCGAAGGTAGGTAAGTGAATCAAGAATTTCAGGAATTCGATTGACGCAAATAAAATGAATGTAAAATAAACGTACCTACCTATTTATAATAAGAACAATACAGGTACCTACAACACATTTTATAAATGCAACGAGAAAGGGGAAACATATTATTGTTGAATTAAAAGGCTACATATTATACTGGTGTGTGAAACAAAGTGTATTTATTATTTAAATATGTATACGAACCACATAATATAGAAGTAGTTTTACCTATTTGGCTTGTTTTATGAGAACTTTATCTCTCTCGTTGCACCTACCTGTCATAACACGTAGCACCTAAATGTAATTAATTGTAATTTACTTATTTAAAATTAACTCTTTACTACCTAGAGAGGTAGAGCTTACACTTAGATTCTAGTGTGAAGTGTAGCATACAAAATTGTAAATGAGATCTTATGATTTGCTAAATAAATTTATCTTTATATAATACTAGCGGGTGCTCGCGACTTTGCTAGCAAGAAGTAAAACTTGCATTCCTTATTTCACCCCTTTAAAAGTGGCATTTCCAAAAATCCTTTCTTAGCGGATGCCTACGTCATAACATCTACCTTCATTCCAAATTTCAGCCCAATCCGTCCAGTGGTTTGGGCTGTGCGTTGATAGATCACTATATCAGTCAGTCAGTCAGTCAGATATAGATTATCATACTTTCATGGGTACGTAACTTGCTTAAATTGTAACCTGCTAAGTTTGTATGGGAGTGGCAAAATCTAGAGACAATTCACTCCAAGGCCCGCTGACATGACTTAACGACTGTGGTGCTATGATGGGCATGTAAAGTGTGTAACTTTATTCACGAATGCACCCTCAGCTAAATAAAGGAAACTTTTTCTTATTGCAAGTGAAGGTAATAAAGGTTACTCTTTAACTTTGGTAATTGCATATTAGTTCTTGTAGATAGCATGGTCTGTTGTTCAACTGTCGGTTCAGAAAAATGTTATTATAAGGTAAGGAATTTGGCTTTAAACTCAAATTCTAGTAGTAGCGACATTTGGAAAATTCTTGTATTTAATGCTTGTCTATTTTATGTGAATTTATCATAATTTGAACTGGATTAAAATAAAAAATGTATATACCATTAAACTTACTGCAAAACATTTTTTAATGTAAACAGTTTCTCCTTTTCTTCCTTTATCAAAGATTTAGATTACTTGACAGTAGTAGTGTAGTACTATATACGATTACAAATGTAGGTCACATTACAAGCCCACAACAAACGAAATAATACCCTCTGCCTATATGGGGACGAGTGGTTACAGAAATAGTTTAGAGTTTAACCACTTTCACGTCTACTGTAGTAACTTACATACGAGCTTTGTCTTTGATAAATGTCTTTGGTTCAGAGATTTTGATTCGAAAGAGGAATGGGCAAAGCTATTTCTAAGAGTGTTTCAACTAGTTGAGATTATTAAAAAAACTATTTAAAATCAGGTAAATTTAAATTTTCTGTCTGTTTTGTTCTTTTGCTTCTTCTGTACTGGAAGAATTGTGATCCATGTACTATAAGACTAAAAAAAATACCAAATCTGAGGGGAGAGAAATAAAATAGGCACATCATTTTAATATGCGTTACATATAAGATAAGATAAAAATAATTTATTTCCAAAATATTAATTCATGGTTTGCACAAATTGATACATAATAATTAAATAATTCATTACATTTTTGTTTGATAAAACTTAATGATTAATTATCTTAAATTGTAAATGACGTAATAGTATATAGTATATAATATTCATAGTTAAATTGACTATGAAATTATGTTCTTCTTCTTTTAAGCGAATGAGAGTGGCCAGTATGTATTTACAAAAGAAAAGTATATATGTATTATATCCGTTATCTAGTACCCATGATACAAGCGTAAGCTTAGTATGGGGCTAGATGGCGCTGTGTGATATGTCCTGAAATATTTATTTATTTATTTTATTTTATCTCTGGTGTCCAGTGGTATCAAGCCGCCCTCAGGGCCTAAATTATATATTTAAATTATGTTAAAAAACGAACAGCTCATACTTTCACCCATCTTTTCCTATCTACATAAACGTAGAATATTCCAAATCTATGTCTGGTGGTAACGCTGAGAGAAGCCGCAGAGCTCTCAACTAATTACAATTATGAGGACGGATGGATTTATAATTACAACTCACTTTGAAGATATTTTTATTAAGAGCTGGTGATATTTCGTAATCTCGTTGGAGACGAATTGAATGACATTAAGAAATGTGATTTAATTTGTTTTATTAGACAGCTGGTTTATTATAACAGCGTTCTCAACGCATTATAATATAGGTAACTAGCGGTGTCCCGCAATGTTACCTGCATTTTGTATGATTTGTTTTCTAGAGGCGAGATATTTTGGTAGGTACTACAGTTTGTGTGATGACGTCACTTAATCTTAGTTTAATTTAGTCTTATAACATTTTGTGTAATAGTTTTTATAAGAACTAATACACGGCGCGGCTGCACGTTAAACGGCCGGATTCGAACCAGGGTGCGTCAGGATGAAAAGCAGATACTGAAACCACTGAGCCACTCTCACTTTTTAAAACAAACAAAACAAAAGCATTTACATCATAAACCGTTAGCCCTAAAGTCACCCCTCATGGCCTGTGTTTACAGTACGAGTATATTTGGCTCATTAATTGAATAAACTGTCAGTACACGCAGTTTACGGACCGCGGTGATTTAATGCTCGCCGCGATCACCGCCGGGGTACACGTGGTATAGTTATGGACAGGCTGAGGCTGTTTCCCTCCAAAATAATAAGTCATCCAGTTACTTTATTATTAAAGGGAGACGTGTACCGAATAAAGCCTGAATGAGTCACTGCAGATCTTTGCATTTAATTTTCCTCAAAAATAATATATTAATATATTTTCTAATATACATACTTACAAATTTGTTTGAAATTGGAATTTATAATTTAAAACAAATATTAGATTATTAGCTTGATTAAGCTTTAATTTCATAGCGAATCCTTTTTTTTCTGTCTGTATCTATGTGCAAACTATGCTCGATCGAGTTATATTCCTGTTTTATGTCAATAATGGCAGACCGACCGGGGAGAATTTACCTCCACTCATGGTCGCTAATGTTGTGTGAATGAGATACTATGTACATAATATATCACTGTGCAGTCCCATCCAGGGATCGTCTGGTAGATATGACTTGCAGCGATAAGACCACCCTTCCTGACAAAGGCAGTTAATAAGATGTTTTCAGTTCTATTGTATATATACATATGTGTAGTTTTTTTTCTATAAAAAAGACCTGACGGTACGGCTCTTGTGCCCTGGAAGTTGGGTCGGCCCCTTGTGTGGGACGCAACTTGCGTCGACACATTGGCGCCGTCTCATCTGTCTTCGACACGGTGTCGGGCTGGAGCGGCGGCTATTATTGCCGAGCAACACAAGAGATGCAAATATGCTAACCTCGGCCGAGGTTACATATGTGAGCCTTTTGGAGTCGAGACTTTGGGGCCGTGGGGTACGGGAGCCCATACTATTTTCCAAAACCTCTCGGATCGCTTGGTTGACGCGACGCATGACCAAAATGCTAGCCTTTTTCTGGCTCCACGTATCAGCATTGCCATCCAGCGTGGTAATGCGGCCAGTATGCTGGGCATGCTGCCCTCTGGTAGTGGGCTGGAGCACTTAGATTATCTTTAGGCTGTTCTAAGTGCGCCTTTTTTGTAGTAGTTAAAAGTAGTAAGTATGTTTAGTTTTTCTTCCCTTGTTTTTATATTTTATTATTGTAAATAAAGGATTGTGTATTGTTACTAAGTATACGACTGGCACTAAAGTATCAGAATTTTTTAACCGCCCCAGAGGCCTCTGACTATATTATAAGTACTTAGTATTTACACAAATAAGTAAGGAAGTTTAATATTATCACAGTGGTAGGCAAATAGTCAATGTATGTGTGCAATATCGAAACAGAAGCGGTAAGTCAGTTCTCATGCATTGCATGCCATTCAGTCACCAATACATTTTTGCAGAGACAACCCGCGTTTGATTTTCTTCCCATAATAGCAAAAGGAATTTCACCATTAGGTACATACCCACCACATCGAATACAAAAGTACCTACATATTTGTTAAAATTATCCCACATATTGATAGGTACATCTAATGTCTTGGAATCTCTTGGCATGCATAATATTCGTGCTTAATGACTGAAAAGATAACACAAACTTTATTTTCCTACAAGTAGCTATGACCTCTGCTGTTGCAACTGGAAGTAACTATAACTTAGGCCATCAAATAAATTAAACGATACCTACTGTCTGCACCTACAATACAAAAGGATGCATTAATATATGACCAAGGTTTGTATTATAATAATGATTGATAGCAATTTGATTTGTTGTAAGCTTTTATATTTTTATTAATGGATGCTCGCAACTACGTTCGCATTATGACATAACACTTACATGTGTATTTCACCCCTTGCGATCTTCAAAGCGAGAGTGAATCAGTTCTAGTGTAATTGAGCTTGCCTACCCAGCAAGAGCCAACATTACGGTCTACCGTAATATTGGCGTACCATCAGGCGAATTATATTTAATTAGACAATTTGACAATACATGCTAGGCTAAACAAATGGGAGATGATTGTTCTAATTTTTGCTTTCACTTTCCTTAACTTTGGCATCTTTACAGATTGCTATTAACTAGTGGACGCCCGCGGCATTTACCTATGTATTGCGGAGATTGGCATAATAGTATCTAGCCTATGCCACTCTCACAACTCTAAACTATGTTTATGATAAAACACACGATGATCTGTTGCTTGACTGAGGTGCCCAAGCGGAACAAAAAAGACCGACGAACACACTTTCAATATGTGTGATATTCTACACTTAGGATGCTGAAAAATGATATGTGAAACAAATATTTCGTTCTTGTAGGTCGATTTTATCATTTTATTACAATTTTAGTTTCCTTATGGGTATAGTGCTAAAATGTCTACCGTAGTTGTACTTTCTATACTTAATATTTTTTTAGGTTTAGCCGGCAGAGGTGGTATATCTCAAATGGCAAAAACCAATCTATACTAATATTATAATGCTGAAATGAATGAATGAATCGAGTTTGTTTGTTTGTTTGAACGCGCTAATCTCAGGAACTATGGGTGAAAAATCTTTTTGAGTTGAATAGACCATTTATCGAGGAAGGCTTTAGGCCACAGAAATCTAAATAAACAGGTTTATTTAGATTTCTGTGCTTTAGGCTATATAACATCACGCTGCAACTAATAGGAGCGAAGAAACAATGGAAAATGTGGAAAAAACAGAAAATAATATTCATCTTTGAGGGCTTCCGTTGCGTGCGCTGCGAAAACGGTTCAAGATATCAAAGAAATATGTATGAAAGAATTATTCCTCTTTAAATAATCTAACAAAATGTCCGCAACAGTATATGTCTA
Organism: Macaria notata; assembly: GCA_927399415.1. NCBI lineage: Eukaryota > Metazoa > Arthropoda > Insecta > Lepidoptera > Geometridae > Macaria > Macaria notata. Next base: position 2,743,411 of record OV656742.1, read on the forward strand.
TCTTTTAAGATTAACTCACTAGAACCGTTTTTATGGTAATAACTATATTCCACGCGGACGAAGTCGCGCGCACCAGCTAGTGTCAAATAACAGTAGTCATATAGCTTATGATGGTTAGCAATGTCAAACTCAGAGTTAGCGCCTAATTATGATCACTGAAGTCCATAAATAGTTTAATGAATATGATTAATGTGACTAATGTCACAACATTGTAACGCTTAAAAAACACATACAAAAATTAATGACAGGAAAATTTCCTTATAATTAGTTTACGAGAGATGATGAACTTGCTAAAGACTTGTTGAACTTGTTGTTTTGTTTGGTGTTTAAAAGTGTCGCATATACCTATGTAGATTTATAAAGAATATTATTTATTAAGCTTTAAGGTTCATGTGTTTATTGTCACAAAATACTGTTCATAAAATTTACATCATAATTAATCTATTACAAGTTACAATAAGTATACATAAATAAAACTCTAATCCATTAACATGTAATAGCTAATTAATTCTTTTTTAGTTCTATTAGTGTTAATATGTGTAAATACTGTTTCTTATTATTGAATAAATTCATAGCTAATGTCAAGTTAACTAAATAACCCGCCCCTAATCGTTCCCGGCGCAAATGTGCCCATCAAGCTCGCTGCGTTTCCGCGCTGAATGGCAATAGATAGCCGTTGCACCAGAAACGAACCAGAGCGGGGGTCACTGGTCGTAACTCTAAGTTTATGCCCAATTTCCCCGATGAATGTCTTCGCAACCTATGTAGATTAACAATAACAAAACTCCACTGAAAACTTTTTTTTTAACTTATTTTAATCAGGCTGCTTTTCTTCCTGCAGATTACTTGTAATTACTAAGTTTATGTAAATGATGTAGTAGTAATACTTAGAAAAACCTAGAAAACAAATTATAAAACATGTTTCTCTTTCTCTGTATCTGTATTAAAAAACAATTTGTTTAATTCTTACGTTAACATTAATTATACGTAAAAGTACTTTTTATTCTATTATATTTCACAAACATTATTCCGTTCTCTATCTACGAGTAGACTATTCTATGGTCAAATGTAATATTTGCATATTTTGAATTTAGAACGCCTATATAGATGCGTTTCGCATGAAGCTATTACCTATCGATTAGTAGCGAGCTGGCAACGTCGTATTTGTTTATTATAGGAAGATAAGTATTGAGACTACAGCAGGCCTAGACAAGAGCCGTTTATAGATATAGCGCCAAACGCTTAGAAAGATTAAATGTATGGAAATCACCTACGGTGACGCTCCCTGTTTTCACCTGCAGAATAGATATCAAAATTCTTAGACAACTGCATGAATGTCATCAAAAGTAGTGATCCCCGAACGATTAGAAACGGAATCGAAAGATTGCATGATGTATGTAGCCTCACTGCTATATTCTTAAAATTGCACAGTTACCAAGAAGATAACTTCCCACGTAAAGTAGTAGTAATTATACAAGATTAGATTATGTAGATTAACGATCACGAAAAACGGATATTCAATGTGTTGGTGTCTGTACTAAAAAGGTAGAAGGATACAATATTGTAGTATTGCAGTTGTAGTATTGTAGTTGTAGCATTAATGCTGAGGTATGACCTTTTTTGACGCACGGGATACATCAATGTAACGTAATACCTTTCTATTCTATCAGTTGTTAACTTTTGTATGTATATATTGTTGTATCCTGTGTGTCCAAATAAATGCTTTGAATTTGAATTTGAATTTTAGTAGGTAAATGGTATGTTATGTAGCTAAATCTACGTGTACCTTTTTCGTTTTGTTGACTATAAAATAACTCTAGCGCTTATTTTTTATCTGTTCTTCTCCTAGTCGTATTCCTCACGACGGGGTGGATCTCCTCAGAATCAGTTCGTATTATTCGTCCTCATGGGTAGATGCATCGTAGTGGGTGCCTGGGCCTTTCTACGGATGGTCTATTAATGTCACTTGAATTTTGAGGTTCTAAGTCATGTCACTTTTCCAACGATATTTTCCTACACCGTTTGTAATCGTCAAGTGAGTGCAAATCCATACATAACTTGAAAAATAAGACATTGCTGTAAGTCTGGGATCAAACAGGTGTACGTCTGAAGCTTTCATAGCGAGCCACACTCGCTTAAAGTAATTTTGATACATATTATAAACAAACTAGCTGTGCCTGCGACTTCGTCCGCGTGGAATAGTTATTTTGGGAATCATATTTTATTTATTTTTGCAAACTTATAAATCATAGCTGTTACCCACGTCTTGAACCATTTTCGCAGCGCACGCAACGGAATCCTCCAAAGATGAATGATTTTCTATGTTTTTTTTCCACATTTTCCATTGTTTCTTCACTCCTATAGTTGCAGCGTGATGTTATATAGCCTAAAGCCTTCCTCGATAAATGGTCTATTCAACGCAAAAATAATTTTTCAATTCGGACCAGTAGTTCCTGAGATTAGCGCGTTCAAACAAAAAAACAAAAAAAAAATATATAGTATAGTATAGATAATACTGAAAAGTGTAGCAAGGTTTTTTTAGCTTACTACACTTCAGCTTTGTGTAGTTTTCTCGGTCAAAAATTTTAACTTACTGAATTCGGAATGTTGCTTCAGTAAATCTGTACCCAAGGACATTGTTAAAGAAAATGGGTAAATATCATTAAATGTTTGCGCACTGCTTAGTTCTTTGCCTACCCTACGTCAAGACTGAACCTCTAGCATTGAATACTAAAACAATAGTACCTAAGTCTAAAATAATTAACATAAATAAACCCAGTGTGGCTAATAACCTAGCATTATGACATTGAAGTTTCAATCAAACACAACGATGGGAGTGAAATCAAATTCTAAATTAAATTTCATCGATTTAGTGAGCAAATTAGAAAAGAAATTGAATTTCGAAACAGAGTTGAAGTGGAAATCAATATTTATTTTAGGATTTATGCACTTTTTTGGTGCTTATTGGAGTTATAATTATGCGTTTCCTGCGAAATGGGGTACAGTGGCGTTTGGTGAGTTTATTAATTCATAATTTGTTTTGGAAATATCGGTTTACGGCCAAGAAAATAATAATTAAGTAATTACATTCCCAAGCATAATATATAAGTATACACATTTACGCAAAAAAGGGTTGGGCACGTAAAATCTTTTACCTAAACTTAACAATAATTGCTTTTTACTCGTTGGGATTACTTACTTGCAGATTTAAAGTCGCTGTGTGTTCACAGTTATCTGCACACCTCCCTAAGGTTTTAAAATCGCCGCTCTTTTCACTACATAAATGACTTGAAACATTTAACCTAAATTGCGAACACAAAATATATGTAGATATAACCAAAATATAAATTATGTATAATATAAAACTCAAAGGTGACTGACTGACTGACTGACTGATATAGTGATCTATCAACAAACAGCCCAAACCACTGGACGGATTGGGCTGAAATTTGGAATGAAGGTAGATATTATGACATAGGCACCCGCTAAAAAAGGATTTTTGGAAATGCCACTTTAAAAGGGGTGAAATAGGGGATGCAAGTTTTACTTCTAAATGCGAGCGAAGCCGCGAGTAACCACTAGTGAAGTGTAATTTTTAACACAAATTTAATTTTTACTGAATTCTTACCACCTTCAAGAATGGAAAAGGTTCCAATGCAACTGTTTGCTTTTTCCCAGCATTCTGGATGTACCTGGTGGCGGGAGCAGGTATTACGTGTGGGGTCCACAGGTTGTGGACACACCGCTCTTACAAGGCAGTGCCACTCATGAGGGTCATGTTGATGCTTGACTTTGCCAGCGCTTCTCAGGTTAGTGCTTCGATCTGGAAGAGACCCAATATAAACAGTAAGTTTGAGTAGTCATTTCTGATTTTGAGAGTTTTCAAACAATCAAAAAGGACGCCTGACTTTAATAAAAGCCGTACCTACTATCTATTTATACATTATAATAAAACTGAAGAGGGTCAAGTCTGAACATTAAGCTAAAAAGAGTCGAACATAAAAATTATATATTTAGAGATACTTCGATTTGATAACATAACAGAACACGTTACGATTCCAACAATTTCTAGAAGTTTTGTCTATTTATCATCGCTCGTCACGCAAAAACAATTGAACGGATCATCATGATTTTTGATAAGTTGGTAGTATGTATGAGGTCTTAGGAGTGTCATAGTTTACTTTTATCCTGAAATAATGCAAGCAAAGCCGCGGGCGTCCACTAGTACTAAATACAAACAGCAGGTTCCTCCAATGTTAAAATTATGAATAAATAGAAAATTCGGGTACATTTCATATGAAACAATAGTTTAAATAGATTTTCCTTCTTATTCCTATCTACATCTTTGAGTATATTCGTATCTCCTATGATTTTCTGCCATCTTCAAGGATGTTCATCCTTCTCTTGTCATGTCTCTCTATCTTGTCAGATTACATACTGATCGAGTAGTGTGTTGCGAATTTGATCGGAAATCCATTATAGCTCTTTTTCCTATGATCGGACCTACATTTTTCTCACCTGACAAATAAAACCTTTATTTCAGAATACAATCTACGATTGGGTCCGAGACCACAGGGTCCACCACAAGTTCAGCGACACTCCTGCAGACCCTCACAACGTGCACCGAGGGTTCTGGTTCTCTCACATCGGATGGCTGCTGATGAAGAAGAATGAACATGTCATTGAGAAGGGAAAGCAGATCGATATGAGCGATATTGAGAACGATCCTGTGGCTATGTTTGATCGCAAGTAAGTACATGGTAAAAACACATGTAGTGATTGCATTTGTGTAAGTCCCCTGATACCCCAGGGGACTTATTTACACCGATGTGAGTGATACGTTGATCTTAATTGGAGCATAGATAGAATCGTGCTGCAATAGTTTCGAAGAACTTTTGATATGTTTTATATGAGTTATTTATAAATTTAGGTACAACGTACTACACTGTTTATATGATGTCAAAATTGCCTTCCCGACTTCCGACACCAGACAGCGATCGTCATGGTATTGTGCTTCTTAAAGCCTGACCTGTGTGATATCAGATCGTGGCTCTTTTATTTATTCTGTGCTTTGAATCCGCTCTAGAGTTGTATTTAGGACTTTTTATTATCTTAAGACAACTGTGTTTAGGTGTAAAGCTCAAACTTAAGTTACTTAGACTTACAGTTCACAGTTATGTTGATTTTATAATTTTGTTATAGTCAGTTTTATAAAAAAAATACGTGACTAGGTCGTTCACTTATATTTAATTAAGTTTTAAAATGTATGGTGCGTATGTCATATAAGTAGCCATAAAGGCAATAAAGTTTCCAGCCTATTCTAAACTTGTCACATTTACCTACCAAGTACAATGTCATTAAAGTTTATGTTTTTATCTAAAACTAGAGGTTGCTAGCTTAATTACGACTTGGCTTTAACAAAAACCATCTTGTTTTAGGTACCATACAATACTAAGCATATTATGTGGCTTCGTTGGTCCTACTCTATGCAATGTATATCTTATTGGTGAAGAGTGGAAATGTGCTGTTGCCTGGATGTGTTTTATAAAATTCATATGTGTCTTACACGCTGAAATGACTGTCAATAGTTTGGCACATATGTTTGGATACAAGCCTTATAATAAGTGAGTGTTATCTTTGTAGTATTTTTATACTTCCACAATACTTCCAAAACTCATTTTCATAATTTTTATGTATGTAAATAGTATGTACTTTCATGCGGTTATTGTTTAGTTTTAATCTGTACTAATTTGGAACGTAGTATTTTATTATTAGTAATTGTTTGGTAACATACAGACAGGGCTGGGCAAAATACATGCTTTGCTTTAATTGAAATACTAATTACAAAATACTGTATCACAGGTAATTAAAATACAAAATACAGTATTTTAGCTATTTTTAATTGAAATACAAATTACAAAATATTTTTCAGCCCGTTCTGGTCTAGATAGTAATCTAGCACGGGGTGAAAAGTAGAGGAATACTAGATTAATTAATCAGTAAAACCAGAGTTTCCTTTCATGAAAACGAGATTTTTAAATGTGCTGTCAGACAAACAGCCTCTTGTTGGAGAGTGAATAAAACCTGCTAAAGAAAACAATCTTTCTACAGGTCCTGATGAGCACAAACTTTGGTTTGATTTGACATCTTATCTTGACATTGACAATTTGACGTAATTTGTTTGCGTTTTGTTTTGTTGGTAAAACAGGTGCAGTTTTGCCAACTCTAATAGCTGCTTTACCATCACTACACTCTCGCCTCGCACTCATGCTATAAAAAAAATGTATTTTAATGTTAAAATGTATTTTGAAGCCGCAGGTATTTGAAATACTAATTACAAATTGCATTGTAAGGAAGTAATTGAAATACAAATACTAAATACGTATTTGTATTTCAATTACGTATTTTAATTACAAGTAATTCAAGTACGGCCCAACCCTGCATACAGACAGGTTTTAGAATGTTATGCATGTTGGTGATAAACGCTTCACTGGTATAATGAATTACTGTAATAGTTACTTAATTTAATTACTATTTTACCATAATTTTTCATTTTTCGTGACAACCATTATCTATTCTTTACAGTTGGTGTTGTTTCTTTGAATCTATATTACTAAAGTTAATGTGGTGATCGTTAAATGAAAGGACTAATGACGCACGACAGCCAACTTTTCCGATTTATCAAGGTTATTTTGGTATAAAAAATTACTCATTAAAATTGTAGGGAATCACCGCAATACTATCACTAAGGGCCGTAATTCCCTTGCAAAATTAAATCACCATTCAATGTTGATATAAATACTTACGTAACTTATATGTATAGGTACTTTCTGCAAGATAAATATGTATTAACAACTTTAGTGTTCCAATATACGAGTATGTAAGTTTGCAAAAAACAGCGGTTTAATAGAAAAAAGTCCACGGATCTGCGAGAAGAAGAAAGAAAAAGGATTTTATCGAATGGAACGAATTTTTAAAGTCGTAGAACTAACTTTATTTAATCTAATGTACCTCACCTTTCTACAATATTAATATACTACTATCTACATAATTACTAGCAAACCGTATCCTCAGACATTTGATACAAACATTATCTTCCAGAGAAATCAACCCTTCTCAATGTGTATTCGTGGCAACAGTGACGGGTGGTGAGGGCTGGCATAACTACCATCACATGTTCCCGTACGACTTCAAAGCAGCCGAGAGTTTTGACTTCATGAACTGGTCTACAATAGTCATCAGATTCTTCGAGAAAATCGGCTGGGCATACGATCTGAAGGAAGCGAGCCCAGAGCTCATCGATGCGGTAATCAGAAATAACGGGTAGTTCCACATTATTATGTTGATCATCATCATCTTCAGCCCTTGTCAAATATATAATATTCGGTTATAAGCCTGCTCCCCCACGTGCTCTTCTGTTGATAAGTAATGATATTGAATGTTTTTTTCTAAATACTTTTCTTAGAACTAAACACATTGTGGATGCTACCTTCTTATAACAACTGAAAATTAAATAATGTTGAGCGATGTTCTTTTGTTTAATTTGTAACAATCTTAACTTAAAAATTCAGTAACATATTTTGATTTCATCTAGCTTAAAATATCAAACCGGGTATTCATATAACTTAATTCATACGAATTTTTACGAGATTTTGAGTAGATTGAATTTACAATATTAGGTACATGTTATCTTACGAATTTACTAATTTATCACTTTACGAAGGCCCATATATCTGGTGTCATGATGAAAATAAAAATAAAATTAATTATTACAAAAAAAAAGGTATAATATTATATTAAGTGCCGGTTGTGATTGTCGTTTTTATTTGTCTTCTTTTTATATAAATATTTTCTGTGTTTAAAAAAATGTGAAGAAAATACTTGAGCAACAGGAGCGCAAGACAAAGATTGTATGTTTAATACAAAAAAGAGGAGGCTTATGCCCTGCTGTGGGCTCTAATAAGCTGATGATTATCAAGAACAGAATAAAAATGGAAATTACATGGTGTTTTATTTCATAAAAACTATTTTTAAAAAGACTACAATATCGACTTAAATTATAACAACTACATTATTTTAAATCCTTACTTACACCAAATAAACTAAGCCTTTCAGTAATCGTGAAATAAACTCAATTTACAATGTTTGAATCATCAACTCTATGATTATTATTCTAAAAATAAAATCACAAAAGCTAGAGGTTACGTGCTAATCACTGTGAACATTAGACACAAAGTTGTCTTGAAAACTATTACCATAGAAGTAGGTGTACCTGTGGTAGGTAATAATGCCTATGGATGTATATCTACGCATGTACATATCTATATTTAGTTCAAGGATCGCTAGATCACTATCAGGACATTTGTTTTATTTGAAACAACCTTGAACTCTTTTGACAAGTTAAGATAACTCTTTTATGAACCGCTTTAATTCAATTTGACTTTTTTTTTCTTTGCTAAGATATATAATATTAAGCTAATAGTTCATTACAGGTTATTATATAAGGTAACTCGTGAAATGGACACAGAAATAAATTGAGATTTTTCCTTAGAAAAGCGTTCGATTTTTATTTAGTACCGGTTTTGCCCCATCAGATTCATATTTTTAAATAAACGGTATACGTGTATAGTTTTAATTTTTAACTTCTTTTTCTTATCGAATGAGAGTGGTCAGTTCTGGTGACGAGAGTTTATCAAGCCGCCGTAAGGGTCTTTGACATGGCTTTACGACTAGTAAGTTCAATTTTGTGATGTGACATTTGAAAAAAAAAAATGTCTGTAATTTGTTGTTATACGTAGAAAGTAAGTACCCCATTATTATCTACTTACAGTAACGACCATGTAAAAGTCACTTAAGTAGCAGATAGCAGATGTTACGAAGATTCGATTCCATTTGATTGTATTAAAAAGTCCGCGAATTTCAACTGCGAATGAAACTGAACCCATCCAATTTTCCCTTGGAACTGCGTAATAGGAACAAAAGCCCTGCCGTCAAGTTATTGAATATAACCTTATTTTAGCCAGTTAAAAGAGCGTACTGAACGAAGATCTAGTGTATCTCGGGCCTGGATAAGTCACGTGTCTGCAATCGCATTTTGCACTAGAATTAGTCTCGCAACATGACTCGAGCGATACTTTTCTTTCACGCGTGACACGTTTTTTGTTCATGCATTTGAGCATGGGTTGACATAGCGGTAGAAACAAAACGTGTCACACTACGATAAAATGTCAGCTAGATCACAATATTTATCAAAATACCTAATGACAAAAATGTGGAATAACACAGTTGCCGCGGTAGCCGTGTTCCCCGTTCTAGCATAGCATATCCTTTTAAAGGTTCTAGCATATATTTTTAAAAGAAAAAATAGATTAAAAAAAAACTTATCACTACCGTAATCTGCGTATAATTGTTGTAAAAATGATACAAATTATATTCCGTCACGAGCAGGGTTTTCCACATTTTGTTTATCATACGGAACGATTACTTGAAGTCATTATAAATTGCTAAACCTTAACCTGTTTGCACCAGGCTTAGAATGGGTTTTTTTACTTCGTATTTTTTTTACAATTTTTGCTTACCTCATCTAGGGCCATAGCACTTATCCTCGATACTATACTTGTTACTCTTAGCTTCTTGTGTCATGATCTTTCACTTTACCTAAACGGTATTGTCCGAAGATTAAGGTTCACTTTCCCCTGATCGGTCGGATTGGCACTTGGCAGTAACTGAAGCCTCATTCTACTGGTCACAGTAGTACTTCAGAGGTCATCACAGAGGACAACGATATCCCAATTGTTAAAGCCAGCAATTTATGTGGATATAAGTATGGCTTTATGGCATCTTCAATTTCAACCTTTTTCTGGTATGTAAGTGCTTCGAGAATTTAGGGATGGGATAAGTTGCTGGAGCTGATATTTATCCGTTTAGAAATGGTTTAGGAGTCTCGATTTATTTAAATGATTTTTTGAAGGTTTTTTGTGGGGATAGACCTTTTTTGTCCCATATTCGCCTGGGGATGTTCAGTGAAACCAAATAATATAGGAACGAAACCGAACCGTCATATTTTCTTAATATTTTGCTCAGGGCATACCTATAAACCATGGATATATTTGTATGCAGTTCCTTTAATAGATTCCGATATAGATTAATCTTTCAGTTTAGTGTGGTTTCGTGCTGATTCACCTCATTAAATAAAAACGAAAGCCGTAATGTAAAAACGGATCGTCGAATGGTTTGACCTGAGTTGTATTATTTTGTAACCTAACCTTTCATTCCATACTTAGAACTAAAATGTTAACAAAAAGTCTTTTTTCGCTTCCCTACAAGTATATCTAAGCATGTCTGTCTTAAATTGCCAATATGTGTCAGAATCAGGCGACCCCTGGCACTAAAACCAAGATTTGTGGTCATACAAGAATCGTCTTGAAAAATTGTCCAGTTGAATTAGCGATATTTTGAGTTTCCTAGTAATTACATTTTCATTTCAAACGATAAAAATATAAGGTCTAAGGAAATTCAAAAGAAAAGTACCTACAAATTTGACATTCAGGAAAACTGTCGGTTGTAAAATCTATTACTTTCTTCCGCGCTTACACTGTCTCTTTGTTTTATTTAATAGTTTAAAGACTATAATGGAAAAAATCACTGAAAACAAACGTCGACACAATCACAGCTAAACAAACAACTTCACAAAATTCTGCTAAAAAGCTTCTAGAATAATAAAATAAGGTCAAAATCAATTATTTCATCTTCACCAAGGCTTGTAGTAGATGAACTACGATTTGTTGTTACTATAAATGTAGCATAAAAAATGATTCCAAATTTCAACTCTCACACAAAGCTTGCTCGTGATCAGTTACGACGCTGGTAATATTAGAATGCTACAGAATGCTTGATAGCAGTTGGTTGCTCTCAGGTTAACTCTAATAAAGCAATCAACTGCGACAAAGGATTCTACCGCATCCACTAGCTAAACAGCGGCGGCTGCAGTTGACCATGTCATGTTTTTTTTGACACAGTTGCATTTCTATAGTATTAAATTATTCGCAATGGTAACCAAATTTTCAGGTTCAAGGATAATATATTCCAGGTTTCGTTGGAAACGCATTTGTTCAGAATCGAAACCGATTACCAAATTACTATAATACGCTCGATAACAGAAAAATAAGATGTGCTACAGAATTTTTGTAAGGTGTCTTTAAATTACTAAGCTACTCTATTTGCCCGCGGCTTGGCCGGTATTTTTAACGGGATAAAATGTGGCTTACTTTATTGTAAGGTTGTTGTAAGTATATATTTTTATTCTCACCAACACGCACTCTTTCGTGACCTGTAAGAAGCATTGAATAGTGGAAGTCCACAGAAACATTTTCATATGCTTATCATCATGATAATGTTGATAATGATAAGAAGTCAAACACACAAAAAGTTGAAAACTTGCTATGAGATCAGTTTTATTCATATTGTGTACGCCAAATGAATTTGTCTGGGCACTTTAACATTTTATATCAAAAATTAAAAATAAATTTAAAATACACGTATGATTAGATTACACGTCCGGCTGCGAGATGGGTCAGCGACATTGTGTAAGTCGGGAGTCCGATCTACACAGGATCGACGCAGACTCATACAAAAGGAGGCCAATTACAGTGGCATCTCAAGGGCTGCATATATGATGATGATTAAATTAACCCAGGAACTTTCATTCTACACTAACAAAACCCTTGAATACCTAAACAGAGTATTGTCTCGTGCAAGGCACAGATTTGAGTCCTGGCCGCACGCAAATTGCATCCAACCGCATTTCACTGTCACGTCGCCGCGCGTTGATTCCCCAATTTCCTGACCACTTGAAAATGTTGGATATTATTTTCAACACCGTCATTTGGTCAAAGTTTATTTTGTAATGTCACGGGATTATCGTAGTGAATATTGGAAGAAACCCGTATTGCATTTGATGAATTGTCATACTAAAACCTATATAAAATACGCATCGCCTGCTATGGGCGAACAAACAAGGAGAATATGTAGCTTACCAATATCACAGGTAACTAATCCGTTGCTCCGTTGCTGTGTAGGTAAATATGATTCGGAGAAACAATCAGACGGCTACGGGCATTATCGTAGAATTAAATGTATTTACAATTGACAACCGATTCGTCATAACATGGATCTAACAACTCTTTACGGTAGAAGAACTTAGTGATGAGATATGCTGTTATTTTGGTAGGATTATTTTTATTGGATTTTTAATTTTATTGGTCTTGCTGCATGTAAGAAGTTTCTCATTTAGTACAACGAACCTAGTAGCAAAATGTTCTGACATACAAACACATAGACGTTCTCACATACACAAGCGCTTATAGATGGGTCTACAGGTACAAAAGCAATTTCCCCCAGCTGTAAACTTGTAAGCTGTAGCTGACAGAAGTAAATTCGTGAACAAACGTAACCGAGGACCGCATATGACCGTCAGTTTGGATGTTTGTCGACACACTTCAAGAGGTCTAATTGTGTAAGGTACTGCTCTGGCTCTGGCATCGAAATTACCTTACCTTCCTACCATAGAGTTTAAATATATGCTTGGAATGTGTAATACGCTAAACAAGTGTTTGTATGGAGCTAGATGGCGCGGTGTGAAATGTTGGTATATATAAGTTTTTGATATCTCAGGCTCACAAAACTTGTCTACTCTTTTATATTACATACCTACTAATGTGTATTTACTTCCTAGAGGTGACTTACGCAAGAGAGGCAGACCACATAGACGATGGGAGGACGTGTTCACCCAGAGACACGGGCAAACGTGGAAGAGACTGGCTAGAGACAGATTGCAGTGGACTAAACTGGGGGAGGCCTACGCCAGAGAGGCGACAGACGCACTCACATAAAAACATTGACTTCAAAGAAACTTTTGACACAAATAACACCATTATTTCAAAGTTGGACATTATGGGAAGAATATTTTAAACATCAACTGACGAAGATTATTTTACGGACATGGAAAAACTAATTTTGCAATGAGTTCTTATTGTTATATTCCCATTTTAATGACACTTGAAATTTTGTTTTGTAATTAATACCAAATTAATTACTAATTATTAACTGAAACATCTGAAATAAAGGCTATTTTTATTTTACTAATGTGTATTTATGTCTTAACGTACCATAAAGTGGATCACACTCGTATAATGAATTAAAAAGTGCAAAAAACGCCTATCGGTTTTAATGCCGCAATTCAGCGGCAGATCAGCGCAATCATCAGGCGCTTATGAAATAAATGACAAAATAACGATACTATCACAAACTGTGTTCCTGTTTTACATTTAAAAAATACGCCATTTCAAATTCGGCTTATTTTGGCAGTGGCACAGTAAATTTAATTCCTACAATATTTAAATCTATTTATTTTTTTAAATTCCACGACAATATATCGCAGAGTATTCGTAGTGACGTCATTGAGCCGTAATTCGTCATTTCACTAGCAAAGTGCACCGTATGTTACTGAAGGTACCTACCGTAGTGGGAAATGTCATAAAATGTTGGGCTTGATTTTGGTACCAAACTTACTTAGTTATTTTATTATGTGGTCCTGCTTAGGGCTACTAAACATGGCTAGGGGTATTTAATTGTGATTCTGTATAGTGGCTTATTTCTTCCCTTATTTATTTTGTCGGTTAAAATAAAACCCTGACATGAAACAGGATGTGTTTATTTAAGGTTTGAACTACCGAAAAGTGTTACACTGATAGAAAAAAAAAACACATTTCTTATTTATTTACTTATTATGACAGAGCTATGCCGTTTGTAATTAATAAACACGCAATCAAATTGAAAACCTCCAACTCTTTCGGAAGATAAAAAAGTTTTAGAAATGAGAAGGAAATCTACTAACGAATTTTCTTTCAATATAATTCTTTACAATACGTTAACAATTGAAATATTTTGTGAACAATTAAAAATCAGATTAACATCGAAACAAAACTCTCCTTTGGATAAAGGCGACCGCGATAATAATTTAAAACCTAAATCCGAAACATGAACAATAGAGGCCAAGTCTTTGTGCTGAAGAATTCATTTTATCTTCTGTACGATTCATGAGAAACAGATACCTATGTGAAGTTCAATCGCAGATGATTTTTTTTAAAGGAACTTTATTTAAAATAATATAATATAAAAACAAGTGAAGGAAAACTAAACATACTACTTCTAACTACTACAAAAAGGGGCACTTAGAAAATCTTTAGAAAAGCCTAAAGATAATCTAAGTGCTCCAGCCCACTACCAGAGGGCAGCGTGCCCAGCATGCTGGCCGCATTACCACGCTGGATGGCAATGCTGATACGTTGAGCCAGAAAAAGGCCAGCATTTTGTCATTTTTCGTCATCGCAGAAGGCTTTTTGTTTGTTTTAACTGCCTCCACCTCGAACACAGTGTCGCTTTATTATTTTATCTTTTTATAAATAACACCGATACGGTCTTATAAAATTAGCTACACTCACACAATCAAACAGACAAATAGTCGGCCATTTTGGATCGCTGAAACGGGGTTAAAAATGTTTTGGGAATGGACAGGATGGCATTTTATCTTTTAAATAGAACTGTGTAATGTTAAAATACATTGATAAATAACGATTTTAGCTATTTTAACTAACAAGGGTTTCAGCTACGTTCGTACTACGTAGTGACATTTTAACATTTTATAAAAAAAGGTGTACTTTAACATCTATGCTTTTATTTTCTGTGCTGTGGTTATGCATCTTCTGAAGACAATACCGCTGATGCTGTGACGTTGAAAAATGGCGCTTTCCTCGTGATATATGGTTAAAATTGATTGAAAAACACGACTTTGTGTGTCCTTGATGTATGGTAATTTAGGATGCAGATATACAATATACAATTTCTGGAACATACGCAAAAAGGGTTGCTTTAGTGATGCGAGTTTTGGGAATTCACAGAAAAAAGTGCTGCCGTACCTATAAACTAAACTAATACTGGTCGCAGGTAGATTTTATTCTATAAAAAAGTTGGTTTTTAGGGAATACAATTTCCAAATATTATGGAACTGAATTTATTGCACTGATGTAATGTTTTAATCTAAGTTGGCAGTAAGTATGTACAAAACCAATCAACAGAAAGTTTACAGGTTTGTGTTCTATTTCATTATATCCGATATTTAATATACTTATAAAGAGTAACTAGTTACTAACGCATAACCTGTTCAGAGTAGGTTGAGTAATAATTTAATAATAATATGTTATTGTTCCTTTAAATTTTGTACAAGTATTACACCATTATGAGTAAAATGTAGGGTATACAATTTCGTATACTTACTTTACATTTATATTTGAGTAAATCATAACTATAGGAGTTATTCTCTAAGTTTTAAAATTCACAATACCAGTCACCCTGCTTCACTCCGCCATAATCAGTTCTATATGTTTTCTAAGAATCAGCTTAATATAATAACCGTTAATGTGAGTTTCTTGTGAACCGCGAACTAGGCCTGGGCCTGTGTCTCGGTGGTCCAAGACTGAGAGTAACCAAAAGAATCAGTTCTTGTAAGACTTAATAACGAATGCAAATCTGTGCCTGTGATGGATCAACATGAATTTTGGTAGGGTATTAAATTTTGAAAGTAACATAAGGTAATTTATAACCCCCCAACGCCATGCAGGCGAAGCCGCGGGCATTAAGAAGTAGGATGTAAAAGCAAATGTCACTCAGTATTATCCTATCGCTCGCAAAAAGAAATAAACTGAAACATAAGCAAATGCCTATAAAAGTAATAGGATTCTCCAATTCAATATAACGCACATAAAGGCTTGTAACTGCCTATTCTTCCCAGTTTGGGTATATGGCATACTGTACTAACATAGATCATACAAATAAAAGAAGCCTAACCAGGCACAGAATGGCACAGGTTGGAGCGTAACGGATTCGGTCGGACTAAAATAAAAATAAATTGGAAACCACAATATACCTTATCCTATGATAGTTGTTTCTCTGCGCACGCCTTGAAACTGAGGAACGCTTTGCCGCTAGATATTAGGAAAGCACCATCACTAGATGTCTTCAAAAACAATGTTAAGAAATTGTATTTATCTTCTTTGGTTCTGATATATATATATATATATATATATTTTGTCCTTTGTATTAAGCTATTATTATGTAGGTATGTATGTAAGTATATATTATTGTAATATTTGTTTATGTTTATTCATATATAAGTAGTATAAACCTTTTGATCTTTTTTTTTCATTATTTTATTTAACACTTCGTCGTACTCACTTTATTTGAAAATTATATGCCTGGAAGAGTTTGTTTTTTTGTATTGTTTTTATATGTGGTTTTAATAAACATAGTAGTTTATGCAACTGTCATACAATTAAGTCATACAACTCGTTACTATTATGAAACTCGCTGCGCTCGTTTCATAAACTCACACTCGTGTTTTAATACCCGTGTTATATGCAGTTGCATACACTACTTTATCTTCACTAATGCAATTAATCAAACAACAAAAGTAAAAGCTGACAATAGTTAATTTTTCATATAATTTTCAAGATTTTTCTGGCAAAAGATTGTGAGTTACTTTTGTTGCCAATTCTAGAATATCCGGAGGCGTACAAATATCATCGTCGCTATCCATTTTTAACTTTAATTTGTATTTAAAAAACAAAACACATTGCGAAACATTAAATTCACGCGTACGTGTATTGTCACAGTGATTTTGCGGCCATTAAAATCTAACCAACGAGAGCGCAGCGCGACCAACCTGATTGGCCCTGCAATCAGGTTGGTCACGCTTTTTCGATGTTATAATGAGCTATTACGATATCGATGTGGATATTATAACATCATGTGAAATTGCTTAAATTAATTGTTTTGTTGTCTGTGCTATAACTAAGTAATATAGTAGTAATAATATACTAGTAATTATAATTTTATTAGTTCAGCCGAGTAGTATTGTGTGATGCTTTATGGCTTTTTCTTTCATTTTTTTTCATTACTTATACTATATAGTATAGAACATTCAGTTACTTCTTAAGTGTAATCAGGTTTGAATCCAGCCGGTCGTGATTATATTCAATCACTAGCTGTGCCTGCGACTTCGTCCGCTTGGAATAGTTATTTTGGGTATTAGTTCTTTAAATTGTGAACCGTTTTCGCAGCGCACGCAACGGAAGCCCTCAAAGATGAATAATTTTCCCCGTTTTTTTTTCCACATTTTTCATTGTTTCTTCGCTCCTATTAGTTGCAGCGTGATGTTATATAGCCTAAAGCCTTCCTCGATAAATGGCCTCTTCAACACAAAAATATTTTTTCAATTCGCACCAGTAGTTCTTGAGATTAGCGCGTTTAAACTAACAAACAAACGAACTCCTCAGCTTTATAATATTATAGTTTAGATTTCGGATACATTAATTACGTTTTCATCCTAAACTTATACCATTATTGTAATGAACAACTTAAGTGCGGGTTTAGCTCTAATAATCTTTACTAAGGACACGTTCGTTGTTGCAATGAGGAGTGTTTAATCTATAATGTCTTTGCGTTCGTACACACATCCAGTTGGGACTTATTGTTAGTTATTGTTTTATTAGATTTAAGGGCTTTGAAGGGTACGGAATCGACCTTTTGAGTAATAAAATATCAGTGTTTTGATAGTGAAGTGTATTTTGTTTGTTGTCAGTGAATTTCTACTACTTACCATGTACATTAGCGAACCAATTTCTTAAAAAAAAGGTCTCTTTTATAATCTGTAAATATGGTGATGCGGACAAAGTTTTAATACAGTTGTGTTCTAAAACTCTCAGGACGTGAGTAATATTTTGTACATATATATATCTATCTATACATATTTGTGGAAATATCTTTACAAGAAAATATTTTTTCTGTTAAATCTACTACTATAAATAAAACGCACAAAAGTAAAAGAATTTCTATCAAGTTACGAAAGATATCCCATAACGGCAATAAAAACATGGAATCCAATCAAAGTATCGCGAAACAAACTGGCCTGCAAATATTAGGTTTGCCACAAGAGAGATCGGTTACATACTATATTTACTTAGATACTAGCGGACACTACAGACTTCGTCCTGTCTGTTGACTCTTTTACTCTTTAGTTAGTTAGAAAACGTTTATATGGGAAAAATAAAAAGGCGGATTTTAGTCATTTTTAGGCATTTTTACGCCGTAAAAACCATCCTTGAACTTTAACGAATATTAAAAAAAATAATTGCCAAATCGGTCCAGACGTTGTTGAATTATGCGCTTACCAACACATTTTGCGATTCATTTTTATACATAAGATTATCTATCCATCACCTTTACATAGGATAATAAAGCTAGAGTGTCAAATCTATACATAGAAATAAATGTTTGGAGGTTACAACTTCGAATTGAAAGCAGAACATTATCCAAAAATTTTTAGAATTTTTTACGGTTATCTAGTACTCACGACACAAACGTTTGCTTAGTGTGGGGCTAGATGGCGCTGTGTGCAATCTCCCGGAATATTTTTTTTATTTATTTTTATTAATCTGTTTCCCTGTTTGTCTGGGTATCTAATTTGTCTGTTTATTTAAACGCTCATCACGCTAAGACAGCTGAACGGATCATCATGATTTTTGGTATATAGGTAGTATGAGGTCTTGTAAGTGTCGTAGGCTATATGACACCTTAAAATAATGCGAGCGATGCCGTGGGCATCCACTAGTTATAAAATAGTAGTCGAATAGTTTTACCTGTGTATTAGCTTACTGAGTTGTAGGAATAAAATTTAGATTTTAATAACTAATAAATTGCTTATACTAACAAGGCTTATTTTATCATTCAATATACCATGTGACGCCATTAGTATGAATTCAACTTACAAGAAAAAAAAAACATGTTTTACAAAAAAATCTTACATAAAATGGTGTTTTGTCTATCTAAAACAGGCTTGCACTTGACCATAGTTGGCTTGATAGTAAACAAAGGCTATGGCCTATGATGGTTAAAATAATAGTTGTACTTCTTATTTCACCGCATTTCTAATTCCCTTGCCGTGGCTTCTAATCACAGCTTCTATCAGCCGTGGGTTAGCTTCCTTCAGATCGTAGGCTAAGCCCATTGTGGCCCACAGGTTGATGCTCATTGTAGACCAGTTGAGAAGGTCAAAGGTCTCAGCAGCTCTGTAGTCTGACGGGAAGGTATGGTGGAAGTTGTGCCATCCCTCGCCTATTGTGATGGTCGATACAAAGACACTCTGCACCGGCTCAATGTCTCTGAAAAACAGATGTAACAATTTTTTTTTATTTTTTGCGGGTTCGATTCCCGCATGACACAAGTAATTTTGAATATTAGAATTTGTAATTACTTGTGTTAAGTCTGGTCGTTTCTATGTATAATAAGTATGTATTTACAAAACAAAAGTATATATGTATTATATCAGTTATCTAGTACCCATGATACAAGCGTAAGCTTAGTATGGGGTTAGATGGCGCTGTGTGATATGTCCTGAAATATTTATTATTTTTTTTTGGAGAGCAAACAGCATTAAGATTTTATTTACAACTAATACCGCCATGCATGAAGTCTATGTGCTATTATAGATAATCTATCCTCATACCAATCTTTATCCAAATTGGTTCACCCATTTCTCGGTAGTGACTTATTTTATGCTCAGACTGAAATCAGTCTAATAAAGTATAAACAACGAAGAACACGTTTGGTGTGAGCCTAAATTAGCTAATTCTTCCTGCATACATTAATTTATTCTTTAAATTGTAAGAACTTTACTTTACTGTAAACTTATTTGTATTTGTGTACTTACTTATTGTAAGGTTTATACCCAAACATGTGTGCCACACTGTTGACAGTCATCTCACTATGCAAGACGGTTAAAAATTTGATAAAACACAGCCAAGCGACAGCACATTTCCATTCTTCAGACCAGAGTAAAATGGGTCCGAGAGTTGGGAGTATGAAGCCGAAGAAAATGGCTAATTTGCCGTGATGTCTGAAACAAAAGATGTGCTTATCAACCCACCGAATGGGTGTTGAGGCACTGACGCAAATAGATGCAAAGGTTTTCTACAGATACCTTAAAAAACAGAAAAATAAAATATTATCAGAAACACATGTGAGTGCACGTTTGTATGAATGCATATATTATTTTTCCAGGGACTTCTCAAAAACTATAACTGATGTCATATGTTTCTTGTATATTTTAGATATATTTTGCTTCGGGAACCGTGAAAATTTCATCAAAATTGATTCAGTAGTTTTGAGATTATGGATACCAGCAGGGTGTTTCACAAGATCGGAACGTTTCCGCTCGGAAACGAAACGCCAATCGTAGAACTCCTTGTAACTTCTATGAATGGTAGATGACTGTTATTGGTTAAAATAAATCAGTTTTGACATGTTTAATTGGCGTGTCGTTTCCGTGCGGACAAATTCCGAATTTGTGAAACACCCTGTTGATCATTCTAGGAGTGAACCTATGGGCACTGCTAAAAATTAAAGAAAGGACACGTCGCCGCGTCGCGTCGGATTAATTTTTCATATTACCAGCTGTTTACTTTATTACCTTCTATCAAACATAGCCACAGGATCGTTCTCAATATCGCTCATATCGATCTGCTTTCCCTTCTCAATGACATGTTCATTCTTCTTCATCAGCAGCCATCCGATGTGAGAGAACCAGAACCCTCGGTTCACGTTGTGAGGGTCTGCAGGAGTGTCGCTGAACTTGTGGTGGACTCTGTGATCTCGGACCCAATCGTAGATTGTATTCTGTGAAATAAAAGTTATGGCTTCGTATAGAATGAAACATATCAAATCAAAATTTTCTGCATAATTCACCCACAGGCTGCACGTGTACAGAGACGTGCAGAAATATTATATATTGCCATGAATAACGTACCTAATTTTTACATCGTTTGTAGATATGATCGTTTAGATATTCCTTTTCGAAGAGCATGATTCCCACGACACAGGGAAACCTAGTGTGGGGATCACAGTCAACATCATTTTTCCATTTATTTTTATATAGCCTTTCTGATCAAATTATTCTTAAAAAAAATTAAAAAAAATTTTTTTTTTCTTTTATTTTTTTTTCTTTAAGTACAAATGATGTATACTAGTCTAAGGATTTTTGTGTAAATAAAGTAAATATTATTATTATTATTACAACGCGCAAACCTGCGAGCGAACTTATTGGCACGCACAGATAGTGCCCTTCGTACGCGTTCCATGTCTACATGATCTGTAAGGTCCACAGTACCCACTCTAGGCAATATCCAGTCAAAACAACATCTGGTACATTCTCTGAACACTCGACACCATTTGTGTCCGAAAGACTATGCATTGGCTGTTCTTGCCGTTATAGTTTTATTAACTAGATAGGCTTGCCTGATGTTAAACGAAGTTATAATCTCGATCTAGCGCACTTGTCCAGAAGAAACTGATCACGTTGTTAGATCCTTATCTAACAACGTGACCACGTGTGTAATTTATCACAGACACAATTAAAAGACGTAGTTTAGAAGATAATCAGTTCCTATGAAACTAAATACTGTGTAAAATTAAACTTCTTTCCCAAGCTGTTTTTGTACATGAATGAACGTTTAGTTAAATTGTGTTTTTTTTTTGTTTATTGGTTTGCTTGTTCCACTTTCACACCGCAACGAACGCAACGAAGCGACCGATCACCGTAGTTATTTGTGTGGTGATAGTATCGTGTGCTTTTAACCCTGAAACATCGCTAGGGAAGGCGTGGTTCCACTACTTTCACATAATTTAGACTGATATGTTTTATTTTTCTCACCTGAGCAGTGCTGGCGAACCATATCATAAGTAAAATCTTCAAAGGCGTGGTAGCTTTATAAGATTTGTGGGTCCAAAGTCTATGAACTCCGCAAGTAATGCCTTGCACACCCATTATATGGACACAGAATGCTGTAAAAAATAAAAAGCTAGATCAATTTGTACTTACAATATATGTAGCACTTTTATATACATATTTAACTAGTGGGTGCTCGCGCTTTGCCCACATTAAGATATAAAGTTATATTGCAATATATATAAGTTGTATTGCAACGTTAACTGATTTCTGTCACCGTTTTCTTGCTAAGGTGGCCTGGAAGAGGTCACTCAAGGTGTTAAGGGGGCGCTTCCCAAAGACCACGTGACCGATATTGCCTACCCTGCCCCGCACTTGCCGCTCAATAAACACGACAATTGCTCAAATAAGAAACGGCGTAGCCGGTCATAATCATGTTGAAGGCGTCGCGGACGGACGCGCCAACATAACGGTGTCGCGCCGCGAACCGCGCCCGCTTGCCCCTCACAGCCCGCTCCCGCGCACAGCCGCAGCCAGTTAATATGTACCGAGGATAGTTTTACGACTATATTTACATATTATTATAGATGAGTTATATAATATATAAAAATATATGTTACGGTAAATGTGGATAATGCGGAAATTATGTATACCTAATTAATTATAAAATAAATTAAAATGAAATAAAATTAAATAAAATGAAATAAAATTTAATAAAATTAATTAAAATTAAATAAAATGAAATAAAATTTAATAAAATTAATTAAAATTAAATAAAATGAAATAAAATTAAATAAATTTAAATAAAACTAAATTAAATTATATAAAGTTAAATAAAATTTAATAAAGTTAAATAAAATAAAATAAAATAAAATAAAATAAAATAAAATAAAATAAAATAAAATAAAATAAAATAAAATAAAATAAAATAAAATAAAATAAAATAAAATAAAATAAAATAAAATAAAATAAAATAAAATAAAATAAAATAAAATAAAATAAAATAAAATAAAATAAAATAAAATAAAATAAAATAAAATAAAATAAAATAAAATAAAATAAAATAAAATAAAATAAAATAAAATAAAATAAAATAAAATAAAATAAAATAAAATAAAATAAAATAAAATAAAATAAAATAAAATAAAATAAAATAAAATAAAATAAAATAAAATAAAATAAAATAAAATAAAATAAAATAAAATAAAATAAAATAAAATAAAATAAAATAAAATAAAATTAACAATGATTTGTATTAAAAAAAAACATTTATTTTTAATTTTTGTACATCAATCTTAAATACTAACCCTACAAACTGGGTGAGGGTAAACCCGTGCCATTTCGGTTAGTCCCTACTGTATCTTCATTTCAGTACAGTAACAATATATATTAGTGGCTGATAAAGAAAATAAATTATTG
This sequence comes from Macaria notata, assembly GCA_927399415.1. Classification (NCBI taxonomy): domain Eukaryota; kingdom Metazoa; phylum Arthropoda; class Insecta; order Lepidoptera; family Geometridae; genus Macaria; species Macaria notata. The sequence goes on from OV656742.1 coordinate 2,766,665, forward strand.
AATATTAAAACACTATGAAAAGGCTACTAAAGCAATTAAAAATGGTCTTAATCATAATATAGTAATGATAAGCTCTTCATAATTATTTCCATAGAACATAATAAGTCAAATACTTAGATTTAGATTAGTTTCAGTTTTAGTTTTATATACATTTGATTACATTTGAAATTGTTTAGGTGTTGTGCAATTTCATATTAGTCTTTCTACAATTTCACACACAGTAAGTCAGTCGTCACCTTTGAGTTTTATACATTTATAGAAGACTTACCAAAAACGAATGTTTGCCATTTAGCAGAACCTGCGTAATGATAACTCCAATATGCACCGTAAAAGTGCATGAATCCCAAAATTAATATAGATTTCCATTTTAATTCAGTTTCGAACTTAAAACTGTTTACTATATTTGATATTAAACTATACAAATATGATTTTTGAATAACAACAGCCATGTCCGTGGTTGAAGTGCTAATAATGTACATACATTACATGCATTATTTTCTTAAATAATTTAGAAGATGCATATTTTTCACATATTTCTTTATTCTATACCTACCTACTACTTTTAGGCACATTGTAAAAAACTTCTTATTCATACATTGACGCAAATTGTTTCCCACGTTTCCAACGCAGGTAAGAAGCCAAGTAACCAAAATTCTACCTACTTTTTGCCGCGTTTCGAAGATAAACCTTTTATCGGGATTCTAATTTATTGCAGCTCGCGACCGCAATGCGTTTTTAATGCTTCCCACACAATTTTGTTAACTCAAGGGTCTTATATCTATCCCCACCCTTTGGGTTTGCAAGCATCAAGGTAAGGTGAGATATCATTAAGCTGATGTAAGTATTTATAGAAGAGGTTTAACAACATTGTTTTTATCTTCCTATACTATGACATTACTTTTTTTTATTAAATAGATCATAGTTACTAAGCAAGACCAAATACACAAAACTTTCAATCATACATTTTTATAAGTAGGCTACACAAAAACGTATTTACTCGAAGTGGCAAAATAAACTAAAAGTACCCCATCATGGGGTAATATCAGGTTACTGGCAAAAATAAGCCTATACAGACGACAAGCGCAAATGTCCCAAATATTTGCCTGGTGAGTGCCATTTCACAAATTAAACTGTCCAACTTTTCGGGGTAGGGATAACCACAGGCAATGTTACAGTATGGGAATTTGAAGTATTTGGCGAAGAAATCTATTGACTGACTGCTCCATCAAGAGATCCATCGAGGATCTCTATTCCTCTTCAACTACAATTTACTGGTTTTCAAGTCGATAATAAACTAGAACTAGCTAGATCGTACATTATATCGTTGTTTCAAATCAGGCAAATAAAATTGTAGGCATGAACCTGTCTATAGAAGATCATTGTGTCTAGTAGTAAAAAAAACAGTTTTTTGATGTAATTTATACAAAGTGATATTGCCCTTACTGTGAACACAGTATCCTAGGTTCGCGAGAGCCCCAACCCTAATTTTAGTTGTCGTTTTGTGAAACTCGTTAATTTACTTTAAGGGAAAAATTGTTGCCATCGGGTTGCTACTTTCTGTAGTTAACTTGTATCTTGTTTATGGCAAAAATAGAGTAATTTCCAGACCAATCTGTGAAAATACTGACATTACGCGCTGTCGGTGACATGTTTTGATTTTGACATGTTGGTTTTTGTATTGGTCACTAAAAGAAATTGTTGTAACTAGAAATTGTTGAAACGTGTTTTGCTTATATATTCGAAGTATCTCTAAGCATTTTTATATCTTCAATGTTCAGACTTTCAGCCATCATCAGCGTTATTTTATGTATAGATATAGATAAGTTTATGACAAGATTCAAATATCTAAACGTGTAACATAGGACTACAAGATGTTTTACCTCCATATTTGAAGCGCCAGCTCTGGTCTATACCCTAGTTAGTACTAACTACTAAGTTAGGTCGGCGTCATGCGAAATGAGTCAAGTTTTCAGTGCGCTAATTAATTCTCGCGCACGCTGTTATCTGCGTAAAGTTGCCTGTTGCCAGAACGACGAGAAATGCTCTCGGATGGTGTGGGGCGAGACTGAAGCAGGTTTTTCGTAAGTAATATATCATTCTTGATTTTACAAAACTACAAGATGGCGCTTTGTTATGTAATGTTAAACTTGTTAAAGGCCAAATTGATTATTGTGAATTATATTTATTGTGTTTTCAAATATTTTACTATGTATTTCCATTAGTCATGCGAGTCACGACAAGGTATGACATGACTATTTTAGGATAAACAAAACATTATACTTGGTCTGAAAATTTTAAATTAAAGTGAAAGAAGATATCTTTGCTATAAATACATATTAAAATCTTTATTGGATAACATAATAATGATAAAAAAATTGTTTTTTAATGTTTGTACGATGAGAAGAGATTAATATGAATGATACCTACTAATAAAAACACTCACATATTACAATATATATGCATATAAATAAAATACATACATCATATACCCACACTCACAATAATATGCTTTTAGATAAGAACAACAGGCAACTCTGGCAAAACAGCTGTACTGTATGCCAAAATGCATAAAAAAATAAAAGTCTTCAACTTCATTCATTCCGTTTCTCATCCGTTCATGTTTTTATCTTTTCGTTCTTGTTTTGTTTTGATTTTGTTTTGTTTTGATTGTATTTGTCTAGTTTGTTTAAAGTTTTTTCCTGTCTTTTAAGTTCTAAGAAACCCCTATTGGTTGTGTTCTGTGGACAAAACTGTTTTTGCTAGCCATTAGTGACATATGTGGTGGCACGGAATACAAATCCATACATAGGTACCTCAAGTAAGTGCTATGTTGCATCTAAAATAAGAAAAACTGGATATCACAACACAGGAATAGACCTAGTGTGAAATCCAGGGTTTGCCTATCAGTATACAGTAGATAATACACAAAAATCTAGTTTATACAATATCATGTTAAACCTACATATCTTACTGTAAACACCCTGTAAATGAAGAAATAAATGCTGTTTATGTTTAATAATTAGTGATTTACATTATATACAACACTAGCTGGTGCGCGCGACTTCGTCCGCGTGGAATAGTTATTACCATAAAACGGTTCTAGTGAGTTAACCTTAAAAGATAGATATATACTGTAGCGGACATTTTGTTAGATCATTTCAAGAGGAATAATTCTTTCACACACATTTTTTGATATCTTTAACCGTTTTCGCAGCGCACGCAACGGAAGCCCTCAAAGATGAATAATTTTCCCCGTTTTTCCACATTTTCCATTATTTCTTCGCTCCTATTAGTTGCAGCGTGATGTTATATAGCCTAAAGCCTTCCTCGATAAATGGTCTATTAAACACAAAAAGAATTTTTTAATTCGCACCAGTAGTTCCTGAGATTAGCGAGTTCAAACAAACAAATAAACAAACAAACTCTTCAGCTTCATAATATTAGTATAGACTAGTAGGAAACTTGCATCTCCTATGTCACCCTTTAAAAGAGGCATTTTCAAAAATCCTTTTTTAGCGGATGCTTACATCATAAGTAACATCTACCTGCATGACAAATTTCATCCCGATCCGTCCAGTGGTTTGGGCTGTGCGTTGATAGATCACTATATCAGTTAGGCAGTCAGTCACCTTTGAGTTTGCGCGTTCAAACAAACAAACAAACAAACTCTTCAGCTTTATAATATTAATGTAGATTTGAAAGAAAAGTACCAAAAAACATATTTACATGACAAAATAATATTCTTTTGTCTCAGTCTTGCATACCCCGCCCCGTCTTTAGCGTCGTCTTGGCGCGTGCCGTATCTCGCCTCCGACTCGCCAATTAAGCCCCGTATAGTCTGTGTGAACGAGCCGATAGCGATCCGAGTACAGTGTACACTGCGCCTTACATCCAGACACAGATATATTACACTCTGTTTGACTTTCACTTTGATAAGGGCACATAATACAGAAGATCTGGAAAAATTGTAGCGCCTGATGTTTTTGCAATAAGTTTAATTAGAATTGCTAAGGTAAAATAAGAAAGCGTTTTTATTTGCGTGCTTTTTATCATCATATTTAATTGTTTGTATTAATGTATTTGTAATATTGAGTGTTTTTTGAGACTCATTACGCATCCGGATGGCTGGCGGGTGCTTTAAATCCAGGCATCGATATGTTACATGCAGTTTTTTTTTAATTGATAAGGGCATTGAATGCAGAAATATCTTTATACTCCTGTAAGTAGCTATGGCTAAGTTTTGAGGAACTGGGAAAACTTAGCATTATGTAATGAAGGCCTAGTGATCGTATATAACTGGTGTCGTTAAGTGGTAAGATGTAGCGCCTAATATTTTGCGATATACTACAATTAGATTTGCTAAGCTGAAATAAGGCAGCGTTTTTATTAACCTTGTTAAATTTGTCCTTTTGTTTTTTGGACAGGCGTTTTTCGTATTTCTGAGAACTCCCGGCCCGGGCAGTGTCTTATATACAGAATATAGACACCGATATATTACACCCAGTTTGTTTGACTTTGACTTTGACAAGGGTAGGTCTGCTTAAGTTTTGAGGACCTGGAAAAACTTAGTCCGTTATCTAATGAAGGACCGTATGAAGTGCTACGTTGTAGTTACGTTATTTGGTGTTTTGGTGTGTGGTGTTGGTGTATGATGAAGAAAGTAAACACCAAATTCAATAAATCCAAAGTCTATTTAAATCTCCACAGTTAATAAATCAAAACACAATTACAAAGACGAGAAATACAGAATGCGAAATGTGAAGGCAGCGCGAGTGTGCGTCGAAACGATCTGTCTGGCACTGGTGGCCGGGCGGCGGGCGCGGAGGCCGCTGGCCGGCGCCCGCGTCGAAACCGGTTTCGAGCTCGGTATCTCCGCGACACAGCCGCGAGAACAATAGCGATGGTTGTACCAGTGTTGTCTCGCGGCTATGCTTGTGTAAATAATATTTATTAAGTTTAGTGTGATGTATGAATGTTTGTGGAATGTAAGTGAGTAATGAATGTGGATAGTAGATATACTATGTAAATAAATATAGAAATAAATATTTAATATGTGAAAATGTTAAGAATAAAATATATATAGTAAAATATATTACATAGTGATAAATAAATGTGGAGTTACCTACACGTTAGAGTTTGTTTTGTTGCTATTGAAGAGCTATTTACTTGCAACACTTATAAACTAATTTAGGGCCTAATAAATATGTCTTAACGTGTGCCCTGTTCAGGGCTGCGCAAGAGATGTCATCTAGCGTACCGTACTCTGATGGTATGTGCTTACGTATACATAGTATAGAATGGTTATCGTAAGATCTTTCAAAAGTGAATAATGTCCAAACATACCGTGTGTAGGATCCCAGATAATTGGATGCAGTACAAGAACCGTACAGTAGGGACAAGATAATAGGTCACTTTTGACATTTCATCAAAATTCAACAACGTGACCTTGTAACGGCGGGCATAAAATAAGAACTGCACAATTGCTTAACTTTTTTCAATTACGTTTACATATTTATTGTAATAATGACCGATACGAGTAATTTTACGATTTGCTTTCACTAATAAACCATTCTAAACATAATAAACAATTTCTGATCTAAAGAACTGAACGTCGTTACAATGTTGCGTCAGTCAACCCTTTTTCTTTTTAAACACTAGGGATGTTACTCTAAAAATCGAAAGCTGATAGGATTGTAAGTTGAATCGAATGCAATGATTACTTGTGAAGAAAAATCACCATAAATTTATAACCACGTTGTGATTATAGTAAAACCTAATTATACATATTTATTATTCTTTTAACTAACTATAAAAATACAAAAAAATAACTAAATATTCATTGATGTTGGGTGCAATTTAGGTGGATGTTAAAATGAATTAATAATATCTCTGAGTGCTGACAGCAGTGATGAAGATAGCAGTTCCGATAGTTCAAGTGAATAAAAGCAATTTTTTTGTTAAATTACGTGGGTACTTGTCTTATTTTGCTCCTTTAATTTATTAAGGAAAAATAATAATGGGACAGGGATTCGCATGATCATTTTTAAAATTCACATATGTTTCAAGTCTGTATCGATTCATTCGATTCATTCATTTAATCGATGTTTTTAAGCAGGTCACCTTACTATGAATATAAAACTGACATCTGTCAAAAGTGACCTATTATCTTGTCCCTAATTTACATCTCAGGCTGCGGTGACCTGTATCACGTCTTTATACAACGTGGTATTGAAAGAAAAGTTAGAATTTGTGAAGATTTTTTTTATGTATTTTATTTTACCCGACTACGGCAAGCAAAATGGAGAGTTATGAGCTTATGATCTTGATCGCCATGCAAATTAAACATTTTTGAGCGTTATATGAAATCATAATGACCTGTCACTCTGTTGCACACAAACAAACCAACAATCACAATACATTTTCACAGCTTGAAAAAGCCAACATTTTAACAGCCAAAATCCAAGGCAACGAAGAATGTTTCATGGCTTGGAATAATGATATTTTATTAAGAACTAGCTGTGCCTACGACTTCGTCCGCGTGGAATAGTTATTTTGGGCATCATATTTATTTTTGCAAACAACCTCTTCAGCTTTATAAATAATTATAGCTGTTACCCACGACTTAAACCGTTTTCGCAGCGCAAGATGCATAATTTTCCCCGTTTTTTCACATTTTCCATTGTTTCTTCGCTGCTATTAGTTGCAGCGTGATGTTTTATAGCCTAAAGCCTTCCTCGATAAATGTTCTATACAACACAAAAATATTTTTTCAATTCGCACCTGTAGTTCCTGAGATTAGCGCGTTTAAACTAACAAACAAACGAACTCCTCAGCTTTATAATATTATAGTTTAGATTTCCGATACATTAATATTACGTTTTCATCCTAAACTTATACCATTATTGTAATGAACAACTTAAGTGCGGGTTTAGCTCTAATAATCTTTACTAAGGACACGTTCGTTGTTGCAATGAGGAGTGTTTAATCTATAATGTCTTTGCGTTCGTACACACATCCAGTTGGGACTTATTGTTAGTTATTGTTTTATTAGATTTAAGGGCTTTGAAGGGTACGGAATCGACCTTTTGAGTAATAAAATATCAGTGTTTTGATAGTGAAGTGTATTTTGTTTGTTGTCAGTGAATTTCTACTACTTACCATGTACATTAGCGAACCAATTTCTTAAAAAAAAGGTCTCTTTTATAATCTGTAAATATGGTGATGCGAACAAAGTTTTAATACAGTTGTGTTCTAAAACTCTCAGGACGTGAGTAATATTTTGTACATATATATATCTATCTATACATATTTGTGGAAATATCTTTACAAGAAAATATTTTTTCTGTTAAATCTACTACTATAAATAAAACGCACAAAAGTAAAAGAATTTCTATCAAGTTACGAAAGATATCCCATAACGGCAATAAAAACATGGAATCCAATCAAAGTATCGCGAAACAAACTGGCCTGCAAATATTAGGTTTGCCACAAGAGAGATCGGTTACATACTATACTTAGATACTAGCGGACACTACAGACTTCGTCCTGTCTGTTGACTCTTTTACTCTTTAGTTAGTTAGAAAACGTTTATATGGGAAAAATAAAAAGGCGGATTTTAGTCATTTTTAGGCATTTTTACGCCGTAAAAACCATCCTTGAACTTTAACGAATATTAAAAAAAATAATTGCCAAATCGGTCCAGACGTTGTTGAATTATGCGCTTACCAACACATTTTGCGATTCATTTTTATATATAAGATTATCTATCCATCACCTTTACATAGGATAATAAAGCTAGAGTGTCAAATCTATACATAGAAATAAATGTTTGGAGGTTACAACTTCGAATTGAAAGCAGAACATTATCCAACAATTTTTAGAATTTTTTACGGTTATCTAGTACTCACGACACAAACGTTTGCTTAGTGTGGGGCTAGATGGCGCTGTGTGCAATCTCCCGGAATATTTTTTTTATTTATTTTTATTAATCGGTTTCCCTATTTGTCTGGGTATCTAATTTGTCTGTTTATTTAAACGCTCATCACGCTAAGACAGCTAAACGGATCATCATGATTTTTGGTATATAGGTAGTATGAGGTCTTGTAAGTGTCGTAGGCTATATGACACCTTAAAATAATGCGAGCGATGCCGTGGGCATCCACTAGTTATAAAATAGTAGTCGAATAGTTTTACCTGTGTATTAGCTTACTGAGTTGTAGGAATAAAATTTAGATTTTAATAACTAATAAATTGCTTATACTAACAAGGCTTATTTTATCATTCAATATACCATGTGACGCCATTAGTATGAATTCAACTTACAAGAAAAAAAAACATGTTTTACAAAAAAATCTTACATAAAATGGTGTTTTGTCTATCTAAAACAGGCTTGCACTTGACCATAGTTGGCTTGATAGTAAACAAAGGCTATGGCCTATGATGGTTAAAATAATAGTTGTACTTCTTATTTCACCGCATTTCTAATTCCCTTGCCGTGGCTTCTAATCACAGTTTCTATCAGCCGTGGGTTAGCTTCCTTCAGATCGTAGGCTAAGCCCATTGTGGCCCACAGGTTGATGCTCATTGTAGACCAGTTGAGGAGGTCAAAGGTCTCAGCAGCTCTGTAGTCTGACGGGAAGGTATGGTGGAAGTTGTGCCATCCCTCGCCTATTGTGATGGTCGATACAAAGACACTCTGCACCGGCTCAATGTCTCTGAAAAACAGATGTAACAATTTTTTTTTATTTTATGCGGGTTCGATTCCCGCATGACACAAGTAATTTTGAATATTAGAATTTGTAATTACTTGTGTTAAGTCTGGTCGTTTCTATGTAAAATAAGTATGTATTTACAAAAGAAAAGTATATATGTATTATATCAGTTATCTAGTACCCATGATACAAGCGTAAGCTTAGTATGGGGTTAGATGGCGCTGTGTGATATGTCCTGAAATATTTATTTATTTATTATTATTATTTTTTTTTCAAATAATACCGCCATGCATGAAGTCTATGTGCTATTATAGATAATCTATTCTCATACCAATCTTTATCCAAATTGGTTCACCCATTTTTCGGTAGTGACTTATTTTATGCTCAGTCTTAAATCAGTCTAATAAAGTATAAACAACGAAGAACACGTTTGGTTTGAGCCTAAATTAGCTAATTATTCCTGCATACATTAATTTATTCTTTAAATTGTAAGAACTTTACTTTACTGTAAACTTATTTGTATTTGTGTACTTACTTATTGTAAGGTTTATACCCAAACATGTGGGCCACACTGTTGACAGTCATCTCACTATGCAAGACGGTCAAAAACTTGATAAAACACAGCCAAGCGACAGCACATTTCCATTCTTCAGACCAGAGTAAAATGGGTCCGAGAGTTGGGAGTATGAAGCCGAAGAAAATGGCTAATTTGCCGTGATGTCTGAAACAAAAGATGTGCTTATCAAACCCACCGAATGGGTGTAGAGGCACTGACGCAAATAGATGCAAAGGTTTTCTACAGATACCTTAAAAAACAGAAAAATAAAATATTATCAGAAACACATGTGAGTGTACGTTTGTATGAATGCATATATTATTTTTCCAGGGACTTCTCAAAAACTATAACTGATGTCATATGTTTCTTGTGTATTTTAGATATATTTTGCTTCGGGAACCGTGAAAATTTCATCAAAATTGATTCAGTAGTTTTGAGATATGGATACCAGCAGGGTGTTTCACAAGATCGGAACGTTTCCGCTCGGAAACGAAACGCCAATCGTAGAACTCCTTGTAACTTCTATGAATGGTAGATGACTGTTATTGGTTAAAATAAATCAGTTTTGACATGTTTAATTGGCGTGTCGTTTCCGCGCGGACAAATTCCGAATTTGTGAAACACCCTGTTGATCATTCTAGGAGTGAACCTATGTGCACTGCTAAAAATTAAAGAAAGGACACGTCGCCGCGTCGCGTCGGATTAATTTTTCATATTACCAGCTGTTTACTTTATTACCTTCTATCAAATATAGCCACAGGATCGTTCTCAATATCGCTCATTTCGATCTGCTTTCCCTTCTCAATGACATGTTCATTCTTCTTCATCAGCAGCCATCCGATGTGAGAGAACCAGAACCCTCGGTTCACGTTGTGAGGGTCTGCAGGAGTGTCGCTGAACTTGTGGTGGACTCTGTGATCTCGGACCCAATCGTAGATTGTATTCTGTGAAATAAAAGTTATGGCTTCGTATAGAATGAAACATATCAAATCAAAATTTTCTGCATAATTCACCCACAGGCTGCACGTGTACAGAGACGTGCAGAAATATTATATATTGCCTTGAATAACGTAATTTTTACATCGTTTGTACAACGCGCAAACCTGCGAGCGAACTTATTGGCACGCACAGATAGTGCCCCTCGTACGCGTTCCATGTCTACATGATCTCTAAGGTCCACAGTACCCACTCTAGGCAATATCCAGTCAAAAAAACATCTGGTACCTACATTCTCTGAACACTCGACACCATTTGTGTCCGAAAGACTATGCATTGGCTGTTCTTGCCGTTATAGTTTTTTAATTAGATAGGCTTAACTGATGTTAAACGAAGTTATAATCTCGATCTAGCGCTGATGAACGTTTAGTTAAATTATGTTTTTTTTTGTTTATTGGTTTGCTTGTTCCACTTTCACACCGCAACGAAGCGACCGATCACCGTAGTTTTTTGTGTGGTGATACTATCATATGCTTTTAACCCTGAAACATCGCTAGGGAAGGCGTGGTTCCACTACTTTTACATAATTTAGACTGATATGTTTTATTTTTCTCACCTGAGCAGTGCTGGCGAACCATATCATAAGTAAAACCCTCAAAGGCGTGGTAGCTTTATAAGATTTGTGGGTCCAAAGTCTATGAACTCCGCAAGTGATGCCTTGCCCACCCATTACATGGACACAGAATGCTGTAAAAAATAAAAAGCTAAATCAATTTGTACTTACAATATATGTAGCACTTTTATATACATATTTAACTAGTGGGTGTTCGCGGCTTCGCTCGCATTAAGAAGTAAAACTATCATAGCATCCCCTATTTCACCCCTTTAATAGTGGCATTTTCAAAAATCCTTTCTTAGCGGATGCCTACGTCATAACATCTACCTTCATTTAAAATTTCAGCCCAATCCATGCAGGGGTTTGGGCTGTGCGTTGATAGATCACTATATCAGTCAGTCAATCAGTCAGTCAGTCACCTTTGAGTTTTATAAATATAGATAGATTAGAAGACTTACCAAAAACGAATGTTTGCCATTTAGCAGAACCTGCGTAATGATAACTCCAATATGCACCGTAAAAGTGCATGAATCCCAAAATTAATATAGATTTCCATTTTAATTCAGTTTCAAACTTAAAAATGTTTACTACATTTGATATAAAACTATACATATATGATTTTTGAATAACAACACCCATGTCCGTGGTTGAAGTGCTAATGTTCATACATTACAAACATTATTTTCTTAAATAATTTAGAAGATGCATATAGTTCACCTATTTTTTTATTCTATACCTACCTACTAGTCCGGTCAAAATTTACATTGAAGGTTACATTAATAAATGTGTTTAAATAATCTTTAAAAAAAAACTTTGTTAAAAATTAGCATGAATATGCATGCAGTATGAAGGTGAAAGAAGCAGAGGTTGGAGGACTGTACTCTTTTCTTTTTATGCGTATTTTTTGCAAAAGATAAATATCGAAACCTATAATTTAGTTGTATTAACCGGCTAGCACTTACGTCAAAATTACGTCGAAAAATTAGCTCGTCCTCCTGATGATGGAAACCTCAGATTTCCGAAACTTGTCGAGCTAATTTTTCGACGTAATTTTTGACGTAAGTGCTAGCCGGTTAATACAACTAAATTAAATCATGCCTTACGGGAACTATAATACAGTGATCGAAACCTATCTAAGCACGTAATTTTTTTTGGAGTTGGTGATTACAGCTTGTGGAGTAGAGGTACTTTCTTTGAAAACGTCAGCAATCAACGTATATTACGGTAATTAACATGCATACAAGTATTATGAAGAATACAACTTTTTCAACATTTTGCATCGCTGTATCTCCGAAATGGTGATTCTTAGGAAAAAAATTGTATGAACAATTTTTATAGATAATTGCATGATAAATAATTTTTGTCCCATCTATTTTTATTATAAAACTTACAGTTTAGCTGGAAAACTCAAAAAACCGATTTTTGCAACCTTTGATCTTGAATTATTATTTGCCACACTTCGGATTGATGTAGATAATTGACAAATTGTGTATAATAGGATTCCCAACATTCATTACAATTTGTAGCAAGGTGCGAATTAATGTAACCTCACCCCTATTTTTGATGCTAACTTGACCAGACTACTACTTTTAGGTACATTGTAAAAAACTTCTTATTCATACATTGACGCAAATTGTTTCCCACGTTTCCAACGCAGGTAAGAAAGCGAGTGACAAAAATTCTAACCACTTTTTGTCGCGTTTCGAAGATAAACTTTTTATCGGGATTCTAATTTATTGCAGCTCGCGACCGCAATGCGTTTTTAATGCTTCCCACACAATTTTGTTAACTCAAGGGTCTTATATCTATCCCCACCCTTTGGGTTTGCAAGCATCAAGGTAAGGTGAGATATCATTAAGCTGATGTAAGTATTTATAGAAGAGGTTTAACAACATTGTTTTTATCTTCCTATACTATGACATTACTTTTTTTTTATTAAATAGATCATAGTTACTAAGCAAGACCAAATACACAAAACTTTCTATCTTTCATTTTTATAAGTTGGCTACACAAAAACGTATTTACTCGAAGTGGCAAAATAAACTAAAAGTACCCCATTATGGGGTAATATCAGGTTACTGGCAACAAATTAGCCTATACAGACGACAAGCGCAAATGTCCCAAATATTTGCCTGGTGAGTGCCATTTCACAAATTAAACTGTCCAACTTTTCGGGGAGATGGTAGGGATAACCACAGGCATAGTTACAGTATGGGAATTTTAAGTATTTGGCGAAGAAATCTATTGACTGACTGCTCCATCAAGAGATCCATCGAGGATCTCTATTCCTCTTCAACTACAATTTACTGGTTTTCAAGTCGATAATAAACTAGAACTAGCTAGATCGTACATTATATCGTTGTTTCAAATCAGGCAAATAAATTGTAGGCGTGAACCTGTCTATAGAAGATCATTGTGTCTAGTAGTAAAAAAAACGGTTTTTTGATGTAAATTATACAAAGTGATATTTGCCCTTACTGTGAACACAGTATCCTAGGTTCGCGAGAGCCCCAACCTTAATTTTAGTTGTAGTTTTGTGAAACTCGTTAATTTACTTTAAGGGAAAAATTGTTGCCATCGGGTTGCCACTTTCAGTAGTTAACTTGTCTCTTGTTTATGCCAAAAATAGAGTTTTTTTTCCAGACCAATCTGTGAAAAAAATCACTTTATGCGCTGTCGCTAACCTGTTTTGATTTTCTTTAACTTTATTTTTGTGTTGTGGTCACTTACATAGTTAGACTTTATTATTGTCACCTTTGAATACGTAGCAGATGTTACTCAGTGAAGAAGTTTGTCATGAGCGATATAAATCATATTCGAATCCTACCTGTAACTGTACTGACTCGCTTTATTTTTTCCCAAATAATGACGATGATCATGCATTCCAAGCCGATTTCGGCTACGGCGAACGTATTTCCTACGGGTAAGTTACTGATGCGTAAAGTAAAGGAAATGCAAAACCTTAACCTTAACCTTTTGGCTTTTCCCAGATAATGAGTAGGTAACCTAGTACTACTAGGTAGGTATGTAGGTACTTCCGCCACCAAAGTACCTCCATATCAAAAAATATATTTATCCGTCAGTCCGTTGTGTTACGAATAACGACAAACTTTTTTTCATACAATTTTTACACCGTACAGTCACTAGTCATACTGGACTGAAATGGAACTGGCTCTCAAATAAGTCTCCTGGAACACACCTTTAGGGACATGGCTTGGCATGCTGAAATAATCTGATACAGATACAAACTAAAGGACAAAAATAAAATATAATGACGTAATGGTGAAACCTCTTGTGCTAGTCGTGATACTATGTTACAAGGCCAGAGTCTTCTCCCAGATGTGAGACTTAGTTATAAGATATTACATGTCATAAGATTATGACAAGATTCAAATATCTAAACGTGTAACATAGGACTATAAGATGTTTTACCTCCATATTTGAAGCGCCAGCTCTGGTCTATACCCTAGTTAGTACTAACTACTAAGTTAGGTCGGCGTCATGCGAAATGAGTCAAGTTTTCAGTGCGCTAATTAATTCTCGCGCACGCTGTTATCTGCGTAAAGTCGCCTGTTGCCAGAACGACGAGAAATGCTCTCGGATGGTGTGGGGCGAGACTGAAGCAGGTTTTTCGTAAGTAATAAATCATTCTTGATTTACAAACCTACAAGATGGCGCTTTGTTAATGTTAAACTTGTTAAAGGCCATATTGAATATTGAGAATTATATTTATTGTGTTTGTAAATATTTTACTATGTATGTATTTCCAGTAGTCATGCGAGTCACGACAAGTATGACATGACTATTTAAGGATAAACAAAACATTATACTGGGTCTGAAAATTTTAAATTAAAGTGAAAGAAGATATCTTCGATATCGATCTGCGATCAATACAAACAATTTCGACTATCAACGTTTCAGATATTATCCAAGGGCATGATGTGTCTTCCGTGCGCTCTGGGCGCTCACCACGTTGTATCTGCCCAAGAGAGCTTCCCTAAAGAATTAATTCTGCGGAGGACCCACGACCCGTCATGAGAAAGTAGGGTTCATAGAGAGAGTCAGGTTTTATGATATTATAATCACCGATTTAGTCACCCCCGAACACGTTAAAAATAAAATCTTTATTGGATAACATATTTTTTTTTAAATTTTGTTAGTATTCTTAATGTTTGTACGATGAGAAGAGATTAATATAACTGATACTAACTAATTACTGTACTAATTAGTGATTTACATTATATACAACATTTGAAAGAAATTACCTAAAAACAATGTTAACATTACAAAATAATAATATTTTGTCTCAGTCTTGCATACCCCGTCCCCGTCTAAAGCGTCGTCCTGGCGCGTGCCGTATCTCGCCTCCGACTCGCCAATTAAGCCCCGTATAGTCTGTGTGAACGAGCCGATAGCGATCCGAGTACAGTGTACACTGCGCCTTACATCCAGACACAGATATATTACACTCTGTTTGACTTTCACTTTGATAAGGGCACATAATACAGAAGATTTGGAAAAACTTGTAGCGCCTGATGTTTTTGCAATAAGTTTAATTAGAATTGCTAAGGTAAAATAAGAAAGCGTTTTTATTTGCGTGCTTTTTATCATCATATTTAATTGTTTGTATTAATGTATTTGTAATATTGAGTGTTTTTTGAGACTCATTACGCATCCGGATGGCTGGCGGGTGCTTTAAATCCAGGCATCGATATATTGCATGCAGTTTTTTTTAAATTGATAAGGGCATTGAATGCACAAAATATCTTTATACTTCTGTAAGTAGCTACGGCTAAGTTTTGAGGACCTGGGAAAACTTAGCATTATGTAATGAAGGTCCAGTGATCGTATATAACTGGTGTCGTTAAGTGGTAAGATGTAGCGCCTGATATTTTGCGATATGCTACAATTAGATTTGCTATGTTGAAATAAGACGGCGTTTTTATGTACTTGGTGAAATTTGTCCTTTTGTTTTTTGGACAGGCGTTTTTCGTATTTCTGAGAACTCCCGTCCCGAGCTGTGTCTTAAATACAGAATACAGACACCTATATTTATTACACCCAGTTTGTTTGACTTTGACAAGGGTAGGTCTGCTTAAGTTTTGAGGACCTGGAAAAACTTAGTCCGTTATCTAATGAAGGACCGTATGAAGTGATACGTTGTAATTACGATAGAGTTTGTTTTGTTGCTATTGAAGCGCTATTTGCTTGCAACACATATAAACTAATTTAGGGCCTATATATGTCCAAACAAAAACATGTGCCTTGATCATGGCGCCGCAAGAGATGCATATATAGCTAACGCTGGATGGTATAAATATATAAGCTTACGTATACAAAATAGAATAACTATCGTAAGATCCTTCAAAAGTGAATAGTGTCCAAACATACCATGTGTAGGATCCCAGATAATTGGATGCAGTACAACAACCGTACATCTCAGGCTGCGGTGACCTGTATCACATCTTTATACAACGTGGTATCGAAAGAAAAGCTACAATATGTGAAGATTTTTTTTATGAAATTTATTTTACCCGACTACGGCAAGCAAAATGGAGAGTTATGAGCTTATGATTTTGATCGCTATGCAAATTAAATATTTGTGAGCGTTATATGAAATCATAATGACCTGTCACTCTGTTGCATACAAACAAACCAACAATCACATTTTCACAGCTTTACTTGATATTACGAGTATTATATTGAAAAATTATCAAATTTACTAGTTTAAAACTTCTACAAATTTTAGAAACACTATGAAGAGTAAGAACTTGCTAGATCAAATGAAGCTGGCTCTGAAACAAGGCTGTCAGAAGTGATAAGCGTCAGATTCACATTTTGAGTGCCACGTTGTATACGTAACATCCAGGAGCAAGTTAGTGTGTATAATTGATACCTCTATATCAGCTGCAAGGGGCTTTCAATATACCTAGGCTACATTGTAACCCCTAGGAATGTGTGCTATGCTATATGCAAACCTTGACAAAATCTAATCAAATTAAAAATATTTTTAATATATTTCTTTTTTGTATGCATTTGTAATGGGTGGCTTTTTGATCTTATTACTTCTTTTTCTACGTTCTTATCTGCAATGTTCTCATATGACGTATAAAAAGAAGCTTATTCTATTTCACTAAATGAATTCGTTCACCTTTTGGTATAACACTCCGTTACACGCGCCTTCAGAGATCCCGTGATAACACGCGCGGGGCTCAAAAGTGCCCCAAGGAAATTAATTTTTTTTTTCCTATTGGAATAGTAAAAAGAACAAAAAGTTTTTTCATACGTAATCAGTCTTTATTGATGCATAAAATACAAATAAAAAATTTCACTCTTTTACACTCAAACATAAAAAAAAACATTTTTACCATAACCTCAGGAAACAACAAAAAAAGACATACTTAATTAAGAATTATAATTTTAGTCGTCATTAGGTGCCTGGTCGAGATTTTTTATATTTTGGTCATAGCACTGGATACATATACTATATTTATGTTCATTACATATCGGCTTATAGCATTTTTGGCATGCTGTTCTGGTCGATCGATCTTTGGCCCTTCCACAGTAATGACATCTGGCCGTCTTGGTTCTTTTGCGCGGGATATCGTTATCCTGGGGTGTCAAATCGTTTTCATTGATACCTAAAAATAGCATGCTTCGTTCTTTTATATTTCTAGGAATCGTTTTAGAATACAATCTCCGTTGCATTTGTGGTTTTAGGTATTCTATAGCAACAGAGCGCAAGTAGTTGCGTCGAGGTATGCGCTTGTAATTGTGATTGACCATAGCGTCAATTATCATGCCATTTATTCCAGCTATGTTTATTATATCAAAAAATATGGTCAACGGCCATCGTCGGCTATTTCGTGCTACGCTGAAATGCTTGCACATTTTGTCCAATACGTCAACACCACACTTGGTTCTGTTATATTCCGTAATCATTTCGGGTTTTCTCGCGTCGCCAGTATTAGGATCAATCCTATCATCATTGTGCATAGTAGATGCTACTAATACTACTTTTTTGGGTTTTGGCACATATGACACTAAAGTGCACTTCTTCTGGAAACCGAACAATGCGTCATTGATGGGTCTGTCTTTAAATGTTTTAAATTTTTGCGGAATATCAGGTTTGTTCGATTTTAGGGTTCCTATGGCCGTAATCTTCTTTTTTTCTAGTTCCAGTAGCAATGGTATGCTTGTGAACCAGTTGTCCATAGTTACATTGCTTCCCATATTTTCAAGAGGTTTTAGCATCCTATGAACTATATCTGGCACCTTATTGGACACTTGAAAAGGTCCTGTGGGTTGGACTCCAGCGTATATTTCCAAATTATATGCATACGGAAACTGAACATCTACTAAGGCAAACAGTTTTAAACCGTATTTATCTGGTTTATTAGGTATAAACATACGAAAACCGCATCGCCCTCTAAATGCCACAAGCTGTTCATCAAGGGTGAGATATTCGCTCGGCGTGTAATATTTTTGCAAGTTTTTTACAAAAATATCGAATATTTGTCTAATGGGTGCAAGTTTGTCAGTTTCTCTTCGACTATCTCGGGTATTGACATCATCAAAACGAAGACATTTTAGCAAGAAGGTAAATCTATTTTGTGACATGGTGAGATTGATTGCGTCAACTGCGGTTCCATACTTATTATCCCAAAAGTCTTTTATTATTCTTCTTCCACTTTTTTCAACACCCATCATAACAAGCATTCCAATTAGAGCTGTTATTTCGCCACAGTCAGTATTTTTTGCATCCCTTTGTCGTTGATAATTTACTTTTATCTTATCGATGTATATGTTAGTACATTTTGTAATGATGTCTATCGTCTCATTGTCTATAAACAGATCAAAACATGATTTTGAAGTCTTACAAGCCAAAGCTTCGTTTTTTGGCCCGCAAATACGCGTACGAATGTTAGAGGCTTGTGTTCGAACGCTGTTTCTAAATGGTGCAGACTTCCACTCAAAACCTGATTTTGTTTTATAGGTCCGTAAATCAGATAAAGGTGCATCGTCATCTGAACTGTCTGACGTCAGTGACTGTGGCAGGGGGGTGGTGATTTCTGAGGCTGCAGAATTTCGTGCTATCTGGTCTTCTTCATCATTTTCTTGCTCTGACTGAGAGTCATGTAACTCTTCTATACAGTGGTCTTCTTCATCCTCACTACTAAACAGGTCTCCTGCACCACCTTCTTCTTCCTCGTCAGACTCCTGAAGCCACTCAAGTATTTGAGAGTCCATTCTATCCATTTTTATTTATGGTAGTACCTAAAATAAACAAAATATGTATATAATCAAAACGACAAATAAAATTATAAACAACTTTACACCAAAACTTATTGATAAATTGCATAAAATAACTAAAACAACTTACCTCCGTTGTACGTACAATAGTCCCGTAGTTTCACGCGTGGGGCACAAATGTGCCACGGCAGCACTTAAATAATTGTCCAGCGAACGTCCTTCCGCCAACGCAGTCGACGTGTCACTAAACGCATACCAAGGACACTAGCGTCAGCTACTCAACGTCTCAAGATCATGCTTCACATATTTAATTAATAATAAGCAAAAAATCTTGGTTGGGGCACTTTTGAGCCCCGCGCGTGTAATGGAGTGATAATTAACTATTATATACTAAGAAAATACTTTGTCAATTAAAGAAAATACTATGTTTGAACAAGATCCTTTATATACATTAATGTTTATGAAATATAATATGTAGGTATATATATTTAACTATGTATTCTTAGACTAGTCCAAGAGACAATTCTTTTATCACCCTTTAGGTGGACATAATATATGGGTCTTTTGTAAGTTAAGTTCTATTCACAAAAAAGAATTTCTAGTGCGTTTTTTTTCTTAAAAATCATAAAAAGTAGGGCAGTATTTGGGTTCATACCGTGTGATAAAAAAAACATTACTCTTCTCTTACAATGTTTTTATTATATGAATTTATTAAAAATATATAATTTTAGCAAGAAAGCTCTATGATACTTTAACCTATTAGTGCTTGAGGGCCGAAGGAGTAGGCCATTAGTTCTATACCTTCAGGTAATGCGTAATACGGTTTCGGGTTTCCATTTAGGAAATACCCAGAATACTTGTCGGAAATTCGAGAGGGCTATTACGTATCTCCTGCCAAATGCCACGAGACAGTAAGCAGATATATTTAATATGATAGAATGGACAAAATCCAAGGCATCGAAGAATGTTTCATGGCTTGGAATAATGATATTTTATTAAGAACTAGCTGTGCCTACGACTTCGTCCGCGTGAAATAGTTATTTTGGGCATCATATTTATGTTTGTAAACAACCTCTTCAGCTTTATAAATTGTACCTGTTACCCACGACTTGAACCGTTTTCGCAACGCAAGATGCATAATTTTCCCCGTTTTTTTTCACATTTTCCATTGTTTCTTCGCTCCTATTAGTTGCAGCGTGATGTTATATAGCCTAAAGCCTTCCTCGATAAATGGTCTATTCAACACAAAAAGATTTTTTCAATTTTCACCAGTAGTTCCTGAGATTAGCGCGTTCAAACAAACAAACAAACTCTTCAGCTTTATAATATTAGTATAGATGAAAGATCGGGGATCACAGTGAGCAAACTACAAGAAACAAACCATTGTTTGACAAGGTGTGGTCGTTTGATCGGCTGATTTCAATACATATTTGGTCTACTAAATGAAACCCCACACGATGCTTGTTCAATTTTTGCTCACACTACTGTAAGATACAGAGGCAATTGAGAGTAGGGGTGAAGCACTGGCCATTAGTTTAGACATCGCGAAAGCTTTTGATAGGGTGTGGCACAAAGCACTTCTAGCCAAACTTCCCTCGTACGGACTACCTAACGGCCTGTGCACGTGGGTGTCAAGCTTCCTATCTGGTCGTACTATTAGTGTTGTAGTCGACGGATCACGTTCCGAAGCTAAGCCGATCAATGCTGGGGTCCCGCAGGGTTCCGTGCTGTCTCCTACGCTATTCATTCTGCATATCAATGACATGTTGCAGATTAGTAATATTCATTGTTATGCAGATGATAGTACGGGTGACGCATGTTACCGTGGACGTGTAAACCACAAGCGCTCAGAGGTTGAAGAGAGCAGATGCAAGCTTGTGTCTGACATTGAGTCATCCCTGGAGAAAGTCTCTCACTGGGGTGATATAAACTTAGTCAATTTTAACCCATCTAAGACACAAGTGTGTGCATTCACCGCTAAGAAAACACCTTTTGTTGTAGCGCCACGTTTTCAAGGTGTTTCCCTCACGGTATCCAAGAACTTGGAAATCCTTGGGATGGATATATCGAGCGAGGTCCAATTTAGGGGACACATCGAGGCTAAGGCAAAATTAGCCTCTAAAAAACTCGGTGTACTTAACAAGGCGAAACGTTACTTCACGCCGGGTCAACGGCTTCTACTTTATAAAGCACAAGTGCGCCCTCACGTGGAGTACTGTTCGCACTTGTGGAATGGTGCACCGAAATATCAACTAGATCCCCTAGATTCTATGCAGCGGAGAGCCGTCCGAATTGTCCATGATCCCAAGCTGACAAAAAAGTTGGAGCCGTTGAGTCTCCGTAGGGATGTGGGATCCCTCTGTATCTTTTATAGGCTCTTTTTTGGGGAGTGTTCTAAAGAGCTTTTTAATTTAATTCCGGCAAATCATTTTCATCACCGGACTGCTCGGCACCGTGAAAGAGCTCATCCTCACATCTTGCAAAATTGGAGCTCCCACACAGTCCGTTTCATGCGCTCGTTTCTTCCGCGAACTTGCAAGATGTGGAACGATCTACCCCCTGAGGTCTTTCCACGGAGCTACAATATGGGGAGATTTAAAAAGGGTATTCACAAACACCTCTCTAAGCTGGCAAAGTCCTGCAGCACCTCTGGAGTTGCAAGTGTCCATAGGCGACGATGATTGCTTACCATCAGGCAGATCGTCTGCCTTTTTGCCACTTTTTTTTTATAAAAAAAAAAAAAAAAAAAAAAAGTTTTTAAAATGAAGTAACTTTTAAACCATTTTAATAAGAAATTCTTTCATTCTATATCCAAGTTTCAAATCACGTGTTTTGTGTTTTAGTGATACGGAAACTACACATTTCAATATAGGTGAGGTTTTTATGGGTAAACATTTACTGAAAAGCTATTCTGTTAAGTAGTAGGTGATACGTCTCTGGCTATCTAGTGGCTAGGAATCGAATGGTAACAGCTGGTATGCAAATGCACTGACAAATTTCTCGCCACGCAGTCAGAAGCTGTTTCGGAATATAGATTTTAATTCAAATGTATTTTACCTTTAGTTAAATTAAATTTAATGCAAATAGCAATAAGTTGCTTGACGAAGTTTTCGATGTTTTTACAGTAGAACATAGTTGAGAATAAATTTTCTTTTTCTTTCTCTTCTTCAGCTTTACCACAGCTACACTGTGGTTTTTTTAAGGAGGTTGGTTGGAATTCGACACCAAGACAACTGGTTAGCTGAAGCAACACCTACACAAGCGACATTGTGGTCCAAAGTAAAGTTATAATTGTATGGATAAATATATCTTAGACGTCACGAGGAGTTCTTTCTAGGCAAGCAATATTTGGCCAAAATGCAAATTCTGAAAATCCAGAACGTTATTAAGAAGAACACAAATCGTACTTGACTCTCGAACGATTCAAGCAGTTTGCTTTTCTGGAAATAACCTCTAAAATGTTTTTAAGTTTCTGTATAACGAGCAATACAACGGCTATACTCCGAGCAAATATACGACAAAGATATCCTAAAGCTAGAAAGAAAACAAAATATTCACCCGCAGTGCAGTTCCAATCATAAATCATGAAATTTAACTGAAATTCAGAGAATAATCTCAAAGTGATGCCATCTATGTCGGTAGAAATAAGGTTCACATTTGCAGTGACTGTATTGTAGAAGCTTAAACTGACCCCACGTCACCAACGTTTATGTAGGGATGCCCTTATTTAAATTCAAGAATAATTTTATGCCGGATTTTAAAATGGCTTTCCGGGAGTTGCGTCCTGGACGCCGTGCCGAGCGGTCGCTTTCGGGAAATATCAGTAGAGCCTCGTAAAACCAATTGATCCGTTAAACAATAGGCACAACATCTGCCAGCGGCTAGCACAATCGCTGCGAGCAAAGCTTGACGATCCCTAGCGTAGGTCAATTCTCTGGCCCGCGAAAAGTGCCTAACAACCAAGTGCCGTGCAACGCGTGTGTGTAATCTTTACATGTATCGTATCAGTGTGGGACAATCAGTGTACGTGACCCGCGCCATTGGCATCAGAGGCCACCGATAACTGCAGTAACAACGCCCAGCGCGGGGTAACCCACTCCAGCAAAAGGAAAACTCGGTGAGCTTGTTCCATATTAGTCACACGCGGTCTAAACCCCTTTTCTTCTGTCTCTCCTACCTCAACATCCTAGGATATTGACTAGACGTCTGCCACGAGGGACAAGTCTGTCCGACAACGAAACCAACACCGTACTGTCACATCGATTACTTACAGATCAAACCTACGCGTAACTAGCTTATCCGATTCCAAAATACATTATCTACACAGACTGCAATAAAACCCCCTCACACGCGGCTTTTAGTTACCTATTTCATTTTTCTTTTACTTCCTAGGAATCACTATTAAAACTAAAAATAAATCACTCCTGAAAAGTAAAGATTATATTCGTGCATCTCGGCGACTTGCGGCACCTCGCCCAACTAAGCATGATACGTTGCTGCATGACTACTACGTTAGATCACGCAAACCTCTAGTAATACTTCGTTGTTGCTATTCCCCCTAAATAAAATCTTTCGATCTGACAAAACTCAGACAATCTGGCCAAAACATCTTGACTTCAATTGGTCCTAAAAGCAATTTCTACCACCTCTAATTACTCTTTTAGGACTTAGGATCCCGACCTAGGGCATGCTAAATCCACAAGGATAGACTAGATTACGCGATCCCATACCACGGCTGTAATTACTCATAACGAATGCGTAAACACTGGCTGTTGTAAGTAGATATAATATACATCGGGATTCCCTAAAATTTCCACGATAAATATATAGATAACTACTTACCCTACACTATCTAAAAAGCGGATAGGTTTTATTGAAAGAAGAAAGAAAGAAAGAAAACATCTATTGTTTATTTATTTTACAGTTGTAGACTTTTGTAACAACAAAAGAACCCCCAGAAATAACCCACATACAAAAAAAAGCAGGTAAACCCCGCCATAAGACAATCTACGTTCCCAAAGCAAACACAAAAGCCTAAATTATACTTAAATACAAAAACTACGCACATCTGCAGGTCCGTTTGGACAATAACCTAAGACATAACTAAATAGAAATATTACTTAAACAACAGCTATTCATTCCCAAAACAAACACGAAACGTAAAACTAAACAATAAAGATGAACATTAACAATAGGTGCAGCTAAAAACCACCCGCTTATTTCCGACATCTGCGAGGCCCTATGGTCGGGTCATGATCCCTTTTTTATCTCAGTTTTGCTACGTAAAATAAAGCCCAGACGTTTATTTTATACACATAACACACTTAGTACAAAAAGCGTAGGTTTTTCATTGACTATAATCGTTGTAAAACCTGATAAATAGATTGATATTTGATAAATAGTTGTAGTTCACCAGTACCGCTATAACTTACATGTATTCTTTTAGTAGGTACCAAAATAATGGTAGTTAAGTACGATGCCAAATAATTAGCCCTAACTCACCTGGACACCACGCTAGAACTAAAGTAACGAACTTCGCCTGCCGCCGGACGAAAGGGTTCGTAAAGATCCCATAGATAGCCTAGGGAAAAACAGCAGATACTAAGTGCAAGTATCCTAACACACACCTAACAAATGCCTCGTACTTAGAGTTGATAGACGAGACCCAAGTACCCACTCGAGTACTACTTACTCCCCTTCTCCGTTAAAGGCAAAGGGGAACTAGTATAGCGCATGATACACCAGTTTTATAATACAAATACGTACATAGTATATAAGCTTCCTTCACAGCCTCGCAACAAACCTCAACAAAAAGGATCACGCGCATACCAGAAAGATACCACGAGCTAGCCACGGCACCCCGTCGTTTGTGATACCGTCACGGTAAGGCACAAAGCAGATATGGAAATAGGGAACTCTATCGTAAAAATACCAGGAGACGGCAACTGCTTGTATCGCGCTATAGCCCACCAAATTAACGACTTGTATGGCCTAACCTTCGACCACCAACACATTCGACGAGACCTCGCACGCCACGTAGAAGAAAACCAAAACGATCCACAAATGTACCTAGCGATCAGAAGTAATCTAAATAGTTCAGCACAAAGCGAACAAATCAGGAACTACATTCTATCACAATACCAAGATGGTACATGGGGCGGCACAGACATACTTATAGCGGCAGCGGAATATTATAGTATTAACGTGAAAATCTTTCAAAAAACCCCGCTACAAGAAACAGTATGCTTCTCTCCTAAGGAACCAAACGATGCCGCAGGTAGCATAGGTCTAATATTTACGGGGAACCACTTTGATTGCTTTGAAAATCACCTAGGAGTAATAAGTACAAACACCACGCAAAATGACCTTAGTCTAACCCTTGGAACTAGCACCCCAGAGGAGATACCAGATGAGTCCGGATACCGACTTGCCCGCCCCAGGCCACACCAAAAAAACAAAAAACAGGTAGTAAATGAAAACATAAACATTGCCACATGGAATGTTAGAGGCGCGGCAACGTTGACTAAAAAACGAGAGATCGACGAGTTTTTAGACGGAAAATCTATCCATATTGCCTGCCTACAGGAAACTCACTTAAAATCCGGGACCTACGAATCTAGTCACTATACGTGGCACCTAAGCGGAAACAACAACAAAAGAGGCCTAGCTATTCTCATAAGAAAAAACAGCGGCCTAAGGCTGAACTGGACTAAAGCAAACACAAACAATATGGTTGCTTCAATACATACAAGCAGTGGAGCCTCTCTATTCATTACTACAACGCACTGGTCCAATTCAACGTCATCAGCAACAAACGACGCGACTCGGCTACTACAACTGACCAAGAACAAACCAGGGAACTCAATAACAATCATACTAGGTGACTTCAACGCCCACATAGGACTCACAGATACACACGAACTTCGCGATAAAAATCAAATAGGCAAAAATCTCTTACACCAAACAAGTAACGACAACGGAGACATCTTATTAGATCTAATTGCACGGGAAAATCTCCGATTGGACACATCATTCGGCCGGCGCAGCTGTAAAACGACTTGGACGTCGGGGAACAAAACGTCGCAAATAGACCACATAATGACAGATGCCAAAAACAACCAGATTTTTAATTACATCAAAGGCGAAAAAACTATCCTATCTGACCATAGAATCATATGGGGAAACGTAAAGCCCCTCACATTAAATTCCAATAGGGACTCTACGAGACCTCCAATAAGACTAGCCAGGGCCAACGTTGCGAACGAGTTTGACTACAAAACCCTAAACTACGAGATGCTTCAAAGTACCACCACTCGAGAAAAATACCAAGAAACTTTATCAGAGGAAACCAAAAAGAGCAGGAACTGCGAAAACCGAAAAGAGCCGCTATCGTGGGAAGTGATAACAAACGTCATGAAGATGGCGGCCAATAAGACTATCAAATATGACAGAAGGTACTCTAAGGCTAGAGAAGAAGCAATTACAAACCTACAGAAGGCGAAGTACCATTATAAGCATCATCCTCAAGATATAGAGGCTAGAAACACACTTAAAGAGTGCCGGCGCCGTTTGCAAGAGACCGAAGCAACGGAAGACCAACAAGAATGCCGCAGTTTTTTCAGCGGTCTAGCAAAAACACACCCATCAAAAAGGATGAGGATCACCTATGACTTCTATAGAAGGCACAAACAGAAGGAAAGAAGACGGGTCAAAAACACATTCATTCCGATTTCCAAGTGGGAAAAAGAACTTGACCTTACAGAGGGGTCGTTTACTGACGTACTGAGCGATGAAGATCCGACAGATCTAGGGCAAGAGCCCACACTAGAGGAGATTGACAAAATAACCAGCCAAATGCGAAACGGCACGGCTCCAGGCATTGACCACGTAGTCACCGAGCTCTACAAAGCAAACACGCACGAAATTAAATGCGAAATATTAGCCCACATAAACATGGCCTGGACTAAAAATGTCCTACCGGCTACCTGGACACAGTCAATACAAGTGCCCCTACCAAAAAAGTCTAATCCGAAGACGGTCGATGACTATAGACGAATCTCCATTTGCACCACCGGCTATAGGATATACGCTAACTTCCTACTAGGTAGATTAGACACCGTTACAAAAGAACTTGGAAACTATCAAGCTGCGTTCCTAAGCAACAGATCTACCGACGATCATATGTTCACCTTAAGACGAGTTCTGGACGAAGAATGGAAGGCGGGCGAAACAACATTTGTCTTGTCAATTGACCTCGAAAAAGCGTTTGACACAGTGGACCTAAACGCCTTAAGAGACATTTTACTGTCTAGAACCAATAGGGCGCTGACCAATCGTATAGTCAAGGCGGCAATGAACGAACTTACGTGCATAAAATGGTACGGCCAACAAACTAGATGGGTTAAAAAAGGCAAAGGTGTCAAACAAGGATGCCCCCTGTCACCTAGGTTATTTACGATCCTAATGGACGACGTCTTTAAAACCCTGGAAGAAGAGCTTCCATGCGTCAAGCTCAACCAGGACGAAGAAATACGACTCCCGCTGATCCTAGCCTTCGCCGATGACGTAATCATCGTATCAAAAAATCTACAACAAATGAACGAAATATACTCCAAGGCCAAATCCCTATTTGCAACAGTAGGTCTCAAAGTAAATGACACAAAAACTAGGGTTTTAGTACGCGACCCAGTAAGAACCTATCAGGCAAACCATATGACACTCGATAATGTGACTGTAACACCTGTCAGGGAAACTAAATACCTAGGAACCTACATCACATCCAACTTATGCAGGAACAACACCGTGAACACAAGATGCAAACAGGGCATGCGTAACTCCAAAGCATTGACAAAGTTTATAAAAGAATCTCGGATGCAATGGCAGATTGTAAGATTGCTTTATAAAATGGTCATAGAGCCCACAATCACATATGGGCTCAAATGCGCAGCCCTAACCAAAGCCAACAGGTCAAAACTCAGAAGATATGAAAGAATAATACTGAGGGACATGATCAACAATTCCGGATCGTCCCCAAAACCCGGCAAGGTACATGACATACTGAAAGGCAAAACGATCACGAAAAAGATTAAGTGCCTTCGAATGTGTTACCTTGGACATATTCTAAGACGCCCAAAACCGCACCTTCTGGAAGCAGCACTCCGATACAAAGCAAAAAAACTTAAAGTTGGTAGACCTATCTATACGTGGGAGGACTCTTTATCTCATGATATGGACTACTACTCCAGGAACACATCTGACTGGCAGGACATGGCGAAAAACAAAGAAGACTTTATAAGAGCTGCCAGGGAGATCTATAAGATGGCAGAAACCGACAGCGAATCTGATGAGGAAACAGAACGACATACCAACAGGCAAGCACCAACCATACCCCAGAAAAGGCCGTCAGATGACACAAGAACACCCCCTTAGCGACATAGGATCTATTCGACCCACATTTAAGATCCACCTACTACTCCCGACGCGGTTATGATTACTCACAATAGGACCAACATTACACAGCGAACGTGTTAAGATAGCTCTTGCAAAGCCACACACTAACAAACCCCAAGATGGGTCAACTCAATAATCAACGAACACCAATTTTTACTAACGCTTATCCCTAGCCCTAATAACAACCTTCTCCAAATCGGCGTCTGGCTGCATAGCCGGTCGACTACCATCCCGGAGCGTTAGCACAAAACCACGCTCCAAAACCTCGTGCCCCCTGGTATGCCGGTTTGACCGGAGCAGGCTTGTCCTGGCTGGGTGTGGTACCTATGTTCATGGATTTTAAAATGGCTTTCCGGTGACTCGCAGTTTGCACTCCAGCGCTTATTAGTTTTTGTTAGTACAATTTTATTTTCTCGCATTTGCGAGTTTTTTCAAAATTCGTTAATTTTTTCATTTTTATAAAATTTTATTCCAGCTATGGTGTATAATTATTAAAATAATATAATATGTGAGCTCAAGAGAATGATGATGGACTACAATTTTCATAGATTCTCTGAAATTGATAATTAAATAGTTTTTTTATGAAACAGCCATAGTAAAGATCTGTAGCTTCCTTGCCTTGTAAAACAGTTGTTAATTGTTCAAATGTTTATGTTAGTTTATTCAGACAAAGAAATTGTTGTTGTTAGTATAACAATAAAAATCCGACAAAAAGACAAAAAATCCGGATTAAAACTGCTACACGCCTTAACAGGAGTCTAAGGCATTGTACAGTTGAATTTACACCGGCAGATAGTGTCGAGTGGTAGTAAACTGTAGGTTATCTCACTCCTAGTATTTCAATGCAGAGAGAAAATGGGAATTGAATACTCACTGTAGAACTTGAACTTTATCGCATTGGTCTTAATAGACGCCTGTTAGTGTAAGATTTGTTGCATGAAATGGGCGTGTTTTAAAATTACGTGAGATTGTTATTTGACACCTTATAAAATGGGCACCTTTTCACGGTACCAAGGGTTACGTTATTATTTTACAAATGATTTGTTTTGCCTTCTTTCTTTCTAGATAAAAACAGATAAAACGTCCATTAGCCTTAATACATCTACGTGAGATGCTTTATTTCGCGTCCTTATCAATTTGCAACTGTTGTATAATGGGTTTGGATAAGTAACCCAATGACATTAGCATAGATAACACAATTTTATAAGTAGGTAGCAAACATCTGAAAAATCCTAATCAGATGCGTATTTTTGCGAAAGTGAGAAAAATGATTAAACAAACAATGTCGACTTGAAGATCTTAATTTAATAATCTCATGGAATTGAACGGTGTCGGGTCAAAAGCCGGATATTTAACCACCAGGCCATACAGATGTATGTACTTATAGGTAGGTTTACATCTATACCTAAACCCTTTAAAGTTGCGTGCTTCTCCGTTGTAGCGTTTAACACCGCTCGTGCGTCGGAATAAATAGCACGCGTGCCTTAAACTAGATTGTGCCAGATCGCCTGGGCTCTACAGCTATGACACGGTTTAAGAAACAAAACAGAGATTGTACGAAAGAAAGAGAAAATGTGAATAAATTTTTTATTAACTATAATCGAGTCGAAATTTCAGCTGTAAATACATACGTTTGTATGAGAGTGACCAACTCTTGTAGCTAGAAGGGTTAAACAGTTTTTTTTGTAAGAAGCTAATAGAACGTAATTTAAATCAACTTCACAGCTGACTAATCCATGATCCGTGCTAGTAATTAGTTGATGCAATGTCCACTTTGATGCTATCTTTTTATGTATCGTCTCGAGGTTGTCATACCTGCTTTATTTTTGACGCTTTCTCTATACGGTTATTGAGAATGTTTTTGTTGGTATATTAATAGCACCTTTCATACTTACATAATTGTTATTTAGATTTGCTTTTTTAGGCACATATTCGTCGTCTTCGTGGGTAAAATAATTTTAGATTGATTGACATGAAGTATTAAGAAGTGTGTCATCATCAATGTGTTTTATTCTTAGTTAAATAATTAAGTATAGTAGATATTAATATATTTTTTAAAGTACATACCATCGATAATCGTCGACTGCTCTGTTAGCTTAGTTGGTAGTGGCTCTGCCTTCTAATCTAGGGGTGCGGGTTCGATTCCCGCATGACACAAATAATTACGAACATTTAAATTTGTAATTATTTGTGTTGAGTCTGGTCGTTTCTATGTATAATAAGTATGTATTTACAAAAGAAAAGTATATATGTATTATATCCGTTATCTAGTATCCATGATACAAGCGTAAGCTTAGTATGGGGCTAGATGGCGCTGTGTGATATGTCCTGAAATAATTATTTATTTATTTATTTATTTATAATGACAACAAGTACAGTAATGCCATATACAGAAGATCAATTCTAAACTTTCTAGTTTCATATATGCATTTGCAGAATTACGCCACGTTACAGACGAGCCCACAGCATTAACGGCTTACTACGCGTACGCATACTCCTGGATCAGGTACGGGATTATATTATGGGGCAATAGCACAGATGTAGAAAATATATTCGTGAAACAAAAGAAAATAATCCGCATCCTCGCTAACATTAAAGCTCCTAACATATCTCAACATCACTTCCACGAACAATACTTTAGAAAATATAAATTACTTACTGTGACAGGTATATATATCCTAGAACTTTGTAAATTTTTAAAAAAATACCCAGATTTTTTCACCAAAGCAAATCAAAATCGCCATTATCCCCAAAGAACCAAATATGCCAATAAATTAAAAATAAAAAAATGTCGCCTCAAAATGCAAAGTTCGGGCCCAACTGCAATGGCCATAACAACATTTAATAAACTCCCGACTTATCTAAAAAGCATTGAAAAAGTTAACTTATTTGAGAAAACACTTAAAAATGTATTAATAAATAAATGTTATTACTCTGTTGACGAATTTATAAAAGATGAAAACTTAAATGACGACTATCTGTACAAATACAATATAATCAATACACAAATAGACCGGCCCGCACCGAACCAAAATACATTGCAAACACCCAATTAGGGTATATTGTGTTTCTCTGACTTCGATACCTTAGCATAAGATCTGCTCACCATTAATGTATCTTTATGTATAACACAATTATGCAATAAATGCTTTGACTTTGACTTTGACTAATATATGGTATGACTAAGATTGTCCGAGTCTAAAGTATATCTCTCTTGAGTCGTATTTCCTCATGACTGAGGGTCATGCTCCCCACAAAATTAATACGTTAGGGGAGTACTCTTGGGCAGATATATCGTGGTGGGCGCCCAATCGTTCCACCGAATATTCAAATGCATTTTATTAATATAAGGTGGTTACCGCAAAATAACTGTAGAAACCGCAGTAAAAACCTATTTACTTACCTCATTAATCTTAATGGATAAAGTGGGTAGGTACAAAACGACAAAGCTCAAAGAGTGATGATTCACGGTCTAGCTCCAACCTAGATTAGATAGCCCAAATTAATGAGTCCGGGCCAGTTTGTGACAGAAACTCTTTCGTATTACCGTGGGTATTACCAGCATTACGCTCGAATGCTGAAATATTCTGCGTTTTTTGGGTTCGGGGATGCTATGAAGGGCGGCACTTAATTAAGGACACAAATTAACGAGACTAGGTGTGGAGGTTAGTTACATGTTTCTGTTATGTACTTTTTATTCCGTACCTGCTTATATGGATGAAAAAAAGAAGCCGTTAGGTTACAAAACAAGATCGTGACAGACTAAAAATAAAATCGCTTTAAAAATTTCAATATAAACATTTTTTCTTCTACAACTGTTTGTAATTCACAGTAACCACAGAAAAAAGAGGCATAGCCGTAACTGAATTTAATTTAACTTCGGTGTAACGTGTAACGTGTAACTAAAACGGTTTTTACTCGCGTGTAATTTGCGTACGATGTTTACAAAAAAAAGGTGTTTGTTTAAAATGTCTCACGAAAATGTTTTAATTGTAAAAATTGATGAATAGTTTTCTTCAATCAATCAATCAATCAATCAATCAATCAATATAGCTTTATTGTACACCAGAACACAAAATACAAAAACAATTTACAGTAAAATAACTTAACCTAGGTACATGGGGCGGCCTTATCGCGTAGAGCGATCTCTTCCAGGCAACCTTAGTAAAGATCGCTAGGAAAGAAACATGTAAAACACTTCTACACACACACTTCTTTTCTTCTTTCCTTCTGGGTATTACAGGATTAATATGGGGATTTAATCCAACTACACTAATGTTTAAAGTGGAAGTAGCAACTGTGGCCTGTACGGTAGTATTTCATAGTTATGTAATGTATCAATTCGGTGAGAAACCTTAGACTTTCGAAGATTAAACGACTAGTGCTTTCGACTACAGTCAAATTGTACAACACCCTTTCCCTATTACGTCGTATCTTGCACTTAATTAGTAAATTCCATACTTAACATAAAGGATAATTGACATGATCGAGCACCCAAATAACATTTGAAGTGTAAAAGAGATAGTTGCTTCGAGTTCCTGCCTCGAACAAACATTGGTGCAAAAAAGCCAAAAAAGCAGAGGCAATTGGTATCAAAGCGGGTACCATTTGGTTCAATATATGTATAGAGTAGTTGGAACCACCTTTCTGTCGAATTGATTATTATACGATACGATATTTCACATCTATATATATATATATATAAAACTTAAACGTGACTGACTGATTGACTGACTGATATAGTGATCTATCAACGCACAGCCCAAACCACTGGACGGATTGGGCTGAAATTTGGAATGAAGGTAGATTTTGAGATGTAGGCATTCGCTAAGAAAGGATTTCTGGAAATGCCACTTTTAAAGGGGTGAAATAGGGGATGCAAGTTTTACTTCTTAATGCGAGCGAAGACGCGAGCACCCACTAGTCAAATATAAATTTATTTACAGTACAGTTATACATGGTAGCACATTCAAATAATTAGATCAATACATTATTATAAATACCAAACAAGTTTGTGTGCGACCTTTGTTTCAGATTTATTTTATCAAATTTAAAAGCTACAAGCAGTGCTCCACGGGTTTAACTGCGTTAATTCAGAATTAAAAGTAGCCTAGAACCATATCTTATTACCCCATACTGTATTTCATCCCAATTGGTTCAGCCGTTTGGCTTGAAAAAAATACGAACATACTAATAATAATGTGACAAGATCTAGTTTTATTTAGTTTTAAACATAAAGTGTAAAACTAGGTAAATCGGTATTTACTAAAAAAATCTTTTGACCGATCTTTATATAATATATTTTTAAAGTAACTGTATTTTCTAAATAAGTCTCATTATGCGAGATCGCGATTTGAATACTAGCCAATTTCAGTTGAAAAGCCCGACGGGCACAACACTCTGCACTTGGTATAAAGGTGTTTTTATATTTGCCAACTTTAGGCATATCTACTTTTTTATTATTATATATGTTGTGACATTATTTGAAATATACCCTAAACTATTGTTTTAAAAATAGTTTAGTTAGCGGTTAATTAATGTTATTTAGGATAAATAGTTTATGGGCAATCAGTAAAAATCAAAATAAAATTCAAATGTTTGATAATTTTTAATCGATTGTTTTTTGTTTAAGTCGAAAAAAATTTAGTAGTCAGTACTAGTGCCTTAGTTACATTGTGTCTTGCTTTTTAGTTATTTTATTTTATAGACTAGACTAGGAGGAGGCCTATACCCAGAAATGGGTCGACAAGGGCAGCAGATGATGATGATGTACATATATTAGCTAGTTGTGTTGAATGTAAACAAGTCATTAATGCAAATCATCTGGCTAAAGGAGTTATCTGAAGGTTTGTGTCCTCTCATCTTATTTATATTCATTACTTTAGCCGGAATACAGATAATGTCAGTTTGATTAGCAAAGGGTTCGCAGAATCGAAATGTTCGGTTTGTATTATTGTTTAGCCTTTCTGCGCTGGCTACGGACTAAATTAAGTTTTTAATTGTTTGCGGCTTCCTGGTATAAACAACAAGTAATGTTGGCGCGTTGGTTAGGAAAAGGTATTTAGATAAGTTAGAAATAATTATTTATTTTGTATATGTTGTTGTTATTTTAGAGGCCTATGTTTTTGAAGATGTTAGCTTGCATTGTTATATACCTTAGCACGCTAAACAATTCATTCAAAAGTATTTGTTCTTTGTAAAGGACTTCTAGATTTTCAACTACCAGGTTTCAAAATTATTTTAATAGTTGTACGCAGCATGCTGCACAATGTTCTGTATTATTAAGTATCATAACAAATATGCATACTTATTATAATAGGTTTTTTTTTTCGAATTCCTCCTATATTACCTCTACCCTCCATATTTCTCCTAAACAATGATGAAAAAATACTCTCAAAGGAAACATACTCAATTAATAACAACAATACATACTTTTATTTCAAAAGCTCTTCTACGACACTTTTTTTTACCACCTTTCTCGGTTTCAACAGCTCCATACCGTTCTCTTTGGCAACCTTTCTACCACAGCTCCTCAGTGCGACACTCACTTCCGGCCAGTATAAAAATGTAACTGCACCTTTACTAAGCCATCAGTGCATCGAAGTTCACAAGCGGGTCCGCTCGCAAAACTAAGCATTATCGACATGAAGACTTTTGTAAGTGCATCTTAATTACAGTTATAGCAAGGATGTGTGTGCCTCTTAAGTTACTTGTAGCCAAGGATATGTAAAAATTTGCCCTTTAAATTTTTTCAATTATTGATAAAGATTTGTAAAAGTTTGTCCCCTTAAGTTTTTTTAAATAGTAGATGAGGATGTGTGAAAATTTGCCCCTTAAGTTTTCTTCACGGTAGAAGAATATGTGTGTAATAAGTTTACTCCTTAAGACTCATCAGTGTAATCAAATGATTTCTAGTTCTAGCAGTGTTTCTCTTAATGTTTTCAGTAGTGTCAAAGTGTGTCTGGTTTTTCGCTTCTTAGGTTTTCCAGTAGTATCCAAAAACTTTTGAAAGTTTGCTACCTAAGTTTTTTTTTAATTGAAGATAATCAATTGTTTAGAAATTAGTCCCTTAAATTTTAGTAGTAATAAAGCCAAACAAGCCTTCTGGAATCGTTACCATCAATTTTTCCAGTTGTAGCAAAAGATGCATGGAAGTGAGCCCTATAAGTGGTCGCAAAAGATATTCTGAAGTTTACCCCTTCATTTTTCAGTTTTTCACTGAATGTGTGATATTGTTAATTTGTCTTGTCTAACTCAGTAAAAGTGATGCGATTGTGAAAATGATATTGAATTTTTGACTTACTTTTGAAAAAGGTTTTTTTTCATACTGGTCGGTATCGGTCGGATCGGGTATAAAAAATCGGATCTTTTGTAAGATAAATAAGATTTTAGTTTACAAATAACAAAAGCCAAATTATAGTTCAAGCATATATATTGAGTTTTAATATGTCTATAAAATAATACCTACTTAGTTAAAGAAGTATCTAATTACCTACTAATAATTCATCATATAATACTATTTCTAGAATGCATTATTGATGCTTATCTTTGTAATGGGTGGTTTGTTTTACTTATTATATTGTGCATTGTAATAATTATGCAACAATGTCTCTATTTTGATGGGAATCCAGTAAACTTTCAACACACGTAATGTAAGTGTTTTTATTATTTACAAAAAAATGCATTAGATAATAATAATAATCGTTTATTTGCACTTTGCACACATCTTGTAAATGTACTTTAAGTGGAATACAATATTTGACAAGATAATACTACATAGACATTAAGCATTTGAGTTTGAGTTTGATTGATTGGAATGATATTATGAGTTTATCAAAACTAATAGACAAAATTGAAAAAAAAAAATGAAAATTGTTAAATACTTATGCTAAACTAAAATAATGAATACATCTAAATCTTCTAAGTTGGCGACACTAAGTTCGTCCAAACCCATTTCATTTAAAAATGTTATCCATTTAATTAGAACCAAATATTACACATCTTAACATATTATCTTTATAAACATATATTATGTCAAGTATTAGTCCCATTTAAAAAGTTCGTACATTTCATAAGAAGCAAAAATCCGCATTTTTCAGTTAGTTCTTAGTACAAACCTATATCTTTCACAGAAAAAAAGTAGGTACATTTTACTTCCTCTGTGCTCTTTATTGACACATTTTTTTTATTCAATAAACATTAAAAAATATTAAATGAATATATATGTACAGTATGTAGATACTATGTATGACAGTCAAGTATTTGTAACCAGTTCAACAGCAAGCGAAGAGTAAAAGGCAGCTTTAACCATAAGCACATTCACTTTGCTTTTACTACTGTTTTAAGGAAGCCTGTCGTTTTGTAACTGCCTTTAAATTGCTGTACAGTCCCTTCCGTTGTAACATGTGCATAGTATATTATTCATTTTAATATTTTGTTCATATATATTGGGATTGTACGTAACAGATTAAATATTTATTAGTTTGTCCAAATTACATTAAGATTTAAAAGTTGAGTATTTCACCGGCATACGATATTTTGATGTTTATCACAACACAACCTTAGGAATAGAAAATAAATTACGAAAACATTGTGGGCCTTATTACAAAACGTGGTTTAAATATTAGTCTAGACCAAGTGCGTTTTAGTTGTTGGAAAAAATTGTCTGTGTACTGTCATTATTATCAAACTGTCAAACTGTACTAATGTTAAATCAAAGTCCCAATTTGAAGTTGAAGTTTTGATTGCTTGTATGTGATGTCTGAAGAAGAGAACCCACTTTTTATTTTCAAAGTCCTGAACTAATATTTAAACCACGTTTTTTAATAAGACTGTATATGTTTATCGTACTACTAAATACATGTTGATAAGAATCGGTTTGCCATTTGCAAAGCGTTTTCTTATTCTTCATCTTCATTCTAGTTAAGTCTATGGTATGGTTTTAATGAGATGGCGTAGACCAAATTCTGAACCTAAATATTGTATATAAGCTACACTCTGAATATTTGATCTAAATAACCGGGAAGCTGTGTTTGACATATTCATAAACATACATAATCGTTTAGTTTAATATGTTGCGTTAGACAGATTGATGTTATCAATCTAGTTGGCTTAATTTAAGTTGTCAGCTTTGGCAACTTTCGATTGATATTTTTTTAGATAAGAAAGAAAGAAAGAAAGAAAGAAATATTTATAAAAATCATAAATATTACAAAACAAATAAATAATTTACATTATCATGTAACACTATGATTTCTTGTCATAATTGTTTTTACATACATTCTTGTATAAATAATAAAATATAATATAGTAAATAATGGTTAAAAATGTTTTAGATTGTATCATATTATACCTTTTTAATAAAAAAAAAATAATTACAGTTTTTTAATACATAAAAGAATAATCACAGATTTTTAGAAGTTGATAAAATATATCATATTACCTAGATTTCATTTTTTGAGGGGCATTGACTTGTCTCCAAAGTCAAAGTGACTATAGTCGTTCGTCATAAATTCCTTAAAGCTGTACAATGTTTTGTCCAATAGAAGCCTTCAAAACATTGTACAGCTAAGTAATTATCTAATCGTATTATACTTCTTTGGTCCACTTACGTCACATATGTTATTAGATAGTTGATTCCTCATCATGATTTGAATTGTCAATTCGATAAAAAACATTCATTATACAAATAATACATAATATACCTATCTTTTTATACCTCACTAGCTGTGCCAGCGACTTCGTCCGCATGGAATAGTTATTATCATAAAAACGGTTCTAGTGAGTTAATCTTAAAAGATAGACATATACTGTTCCAAACATTTTGTTAGATCATTTCAAGAGGAATAATTCTCTTGTACATATTTTTTTGATATCTTGAACAGTTTTCGCAGCACACGCAACGGAAGCGCTCAAAGATGAATAATTTTCCCCATTTTTTTTACATTTTCCATTGTTTCTTCGCTCATATTAGTTGCAGCGTGATGTTATATAGCCTAAAGCCTTCCTCTATAAATGGTCTATCCAACACAAAAATAATTTTTCAATTCGCGCCAGTAGTTCCTGAGATTAGCACGTACAAACAAACAAACAAATAAACAATATCTTCAGCTTTATAATATTAGTATAGATTTGAACATAACCCTATGTTTAAATCGTCGCTAAATGACCTTTAATATTTTAAGTCGTTACTATAAAAAGGGTCATCCATCATGATTTTAACTTAATTAAATGTCCATTAAATTTCACTGCCCTATGTATCTTTATAATTAATTACTCAGAAAAAACATGTACTTAATTTTATTTTTCGCGTATGTTGCTGAAGTACCCTAACGTTACACAGAATATCTCTTAATAGATTCGGCATCAAAATTATTAAATAAAAGAACATTTTTCTCAACAAATCGAATTCTACAATACATATTAAAAACATATTTCAGCGTACAACTGAAGAGATTTTTTATCGTTTTTGTCTAATACTGAAAGTCTTTGTGAGAACTGTAAAAGACTGGCTCCATATCAAAACCATAAAAGAATATGCATTCACTTAAAAATTTGATAGTTTGATCGTCGGGTTTCATACAAAACTTCTGAAAAACCTTATAATATTGAAGAAAAAAAAACGTGGACAATAATGTGGTCCAAACGTAACTGCGTTTATCTAAAAAAAACCGCTGCATTGTCTACACGTGTAAATCAGTGAAGACAGAAACAAAATGGATAGTCAGAACTAAAGTAATATATTTTACGTGTTATCTATGCGCGTAAATCCGTGTAACATTTCAAACATGCTCCGCAGTGCAGTTTCAGTGCTGTTTTCAAGGATTAAACATTTTAATCAGCGCACAGCTTTAAAGCTTTTCACATCTACTCAGTGATATAAGGTCAGGGGATTTATGTGACATGACATGCATAATGATAATGCATATATCGTTATAGGATAGATATACTAGATGTGTGTTATTATTTGGCTCAAATAGTACGTAAGATAGCTGACTGTTGCGCATGAGATCTGCATAGTTGATGATTTATTAGATAAATGTTTATGATTGAGTGATTTGAGGGAATCAATGGAAAATGTGCTATTTATAAATGTTTTATTGGATCGTAAGTTTGTTTATTGCACCAAAATAATTCAGTTAAGTTATTTGATTTTTATTCGTTGTTATATGTACCTATTGTTCGATTTAAATAAAAAAATAAAAGCGCATAGTGTGCTTGGATAACATATTAAATATAACTTGTACTAACTACTTGTTAATTATACTAACCCTAGCCTGTAAGAATAGTTGTACAAAATATGGATCAATCAATTAATTGTAGTCCGAAATAAATCATTTTAAATTTGAATTTGTACATAAATATAAAGTAAAAAAGTAAACCTTTCATGCATCTTATGTCACAAAAAAACGAACAAATCCAATTATCAAGAGCATAGTAACAGCTTCAAGAAAATAGACGAAAATAGAAGTAAAAGTTTAAAAACCTCTTTTCAGTTTAAATAAGCTTTACTAATTGAATTCGTATACACCCAGATACGCAATGAAGCGTTGCGTGTAAACGCATTTTTATTTTATTTAAAGTCTTAGAAATTTTCCCACTAAATATTGAGGTTTTGCATATAGAATATCATTGGGTTTTGCTCGCAATTGCGGTCAATATAAGATGTTACATTATGATAAGATAGATTTACTTTTGTTCTTGTTATATTTTATTATTTCACTATTATCTCCGTCTAGTAATTTTTAATCAGTTCAAAATTCATAAGTATTTTTTAAATTTTCAAGTGGTTTTTGTAATAATTGTTTGATATATTATACATTTTAAAAATGTATCTAAGTTAGTCGGTGCAGGTTTCTATTTGAGACAGTTCATAAGTTAGCCGCCATGCTTCTTTGGCTAAGAATATAACTTTACTGTGCCATTGAACTTAAAGAATGCTTTGACGTAACTTAACGTAATAAATTGCATTTTATAGGAAACTGTGTCAGCTATTGTTGAATACGTGTTGCTACAGACGCGACTGAAAATGTGACTGACCTGTTTCATGATAATGATTTAACTCAATTTAAACATGTAAAACACAAAAATATGCTATCATACAATTTAATAAAATGTAACATGTATGTAAACGCAAGATTTTAAAGTAAAAAAAAACTATACTCTGTACATCAGAAAAATATTTGCCTCCTTTTTTTAAAGAACTTCAACACAGTCACTATCATCATCATAATTATCAGCTCACAGTTACTAATGCAGTATAAACCTCCACCCGCATAAGTATATAAAAATTATCAATTATGCTTCTCCGGTATTACCATTTACCTATTCTGAAATATACATTTGTTGTGGCATATTTTACAGAAAAAATTTAATTTTTAATTCAACAAACAACAATTCCACAAGACACATAAAAATCTGCCACAACACAGCCCCAACTCAACATAAAGCT
This sequence comes from Macaria notata, assembly GCA_927399415.1. Taxonomy (NCBI): domain Eukaryota; kingdom Metazoa; phylum Arthropoda; class Insecta; order Lepidoptera; family Geometridae; genus Macaria; species Macaria notata. Next base: position 2,807,638 of record OV656742.1, read on the forward strand.
GGTTGTGTGGAAGCAACCAACGCTAATATGCCATTGGGGCTATGACGTCACGTAATAACATATTATGTTCCTATCTAAAACAAAAAAAAACAAAAACTTAGTATCGTATATCCATGTCCCAGATAAACAAACCAAAATTATATCACATCCATCAATTTATAAGCTAAATGAGACAGTCAGATTGCTCTCAATTTCATAAAGTGAATGTAGTGAATGCAAAAGTGGTTGTTATTGCTTTTTTTATAAGACGGCAGACATAAGAGGGGCCGGATGTTATGCTAGTGTATTATTATGTTAAGATGAGATTATAGGAGCCTGTGGTTCACTTGAGTGCAGCAGTAAATAAAAATGAATAAAACGATCCAAGTCTATTTGATATGCTTAAACTGATAAAGAAATCTTTGTCTATCTTTGCGTCTAATTTCTCAAACCTATCCAAATTTTCTTCTAATTACAGAGCGCCTGAAAAAAATATGTAGTTAGTAGGTACATCTTTTCAGTTGCTCAAACTTTTATCCAGCATTCATTTATACACCAGTTGCTACAACTAGCAAACTAGTTCCCAAAACATTTTCAAGTACTATTCGCGGAACCGTGTCTAGACGAGACGGACAAAAAAACAATGTGATATCACTTTAATTCCGACCAAATATTGGACATCCGACCACAGATGGTACAACTTTTACTGTTTCACGCCAGTGATATTATAGATAACAGACACCTCTTTAAATATGATAAAAAACAATTAGACAAATTAAGAACCACCTCTTTTTTTAAATATTACATACAGACAATTTTTTTAAATAGTTAGTTGTTCAAAATAGTAACACATCGTGTTAAAATTATATAATATTTTATTATACACTTGTGCACATAACGGCTCGAATAATATTAAAACTTTTCAGAGTTAGCCTGCTGTGTTAGCAGGATAAAAAAGGGTTAATACATGTAAATATTTGATGAAATCAGTCAAGATATGTCTTTATACTTTTTTAGTTTATTTTTATCTAGATTTTTGGTCGAGATTTTACACTTCATCCGGTCTGAAGTCTTTTATAGTCATTCATGAAAATGTTTGAAATATTTACATATCAGAGGTTGAGAGGCATATAGAAGTCTACTGAAAGTATTGCCTTTGCTTCTTGTATATCTGGTTTAATGTCGAATGTAATACGAAAGGTAGACTAACTAAGTGAAAGTAAGTGAATGAAGCATCCCTTTTTTTTCTAAGATCTGTCTGGGATGTAGATGTAAGGCTGTTAGTGTTTATGTTATTAATAAAAATGATAATAGAAATATGATAAATACGAAATATTAATATATCCTACTTAGTTATAAAAAAAGTACAGGTACGGTGAATCCAACAAAATTTTGAACATATTATGTTTTTATCTATGCAGATTTGTTGTTTTAAATTAAGTTAAAAGTCTTTGAAATATGAATACTTTGAACTGTACGATATAAATACCTCAAATTAAACTTAAACGTGTCGTTTTCGTATTTCTTTTTGTTTTAGCTTTGTCGTATTTTGATCCGCCATTCGTGCAAGTGAATGTTCTAATACCTACTCTCAAATGAAGTAACCTGAGACGGATTTTGTTTATTTTTGTTTTCTCAAACAAGTATGTTGTAAGATAAAGTACTTAATAGATGTTATATAACTCAGTCAGTTCTGGTTACGGTCCAAATGTCTCACAAATCAGGTTATTCAATGACCATTAGGCTTCTAAATGATGCTAGACTTCCTAATAAATCTACATTTAGAATGTCTTGTTAGTTTTGTAACTGTATTCATAAGAGGGGCTTATTTTTTACTTAAGTTGTGTCTGTATGTAATATTGTCAGAATTGGACAAAAAGCGAAACCTGCACTATACCGGTATAAAAATAACCCAAGTGATAATCCAGGATGTAAACTAATAAAACAAAATCCAAAATAATTCGAAAGTGAGAAACAGTCAAAAATGCTGGCCTTTTTCTGGCTCAACGTATCAGCATTGCCATCCAGCGTGGTAATGCGGCCAGTATGCTGGGCACGCTGCCCTCTGGTAGTGGGCTGGAGCATTTAGATTATCTTTAGGCTTTTCTAAAGATTTTCTAAGTGCCCCTTTTTGTAGTAGTTAGAAGTAGTATGTTTAGTTTTTCTTTATATTTTATTATTGTAAATAAAAGTTTTTATTTCTTTGTCAAAAATATACATTTGCACATTAAAAAATTTCCATATTTATAAAGTCAGCTGATAAATTCTCAATTCAGAGGGTAAAGTCAATGTACCTAACCTGCAAATTACTTGAATATAATCGACACTGATTGACAATGTAAATGGAGGTAGTTGATAAATCTTGCTTCGGCTTTGATCGTAATCTGAGCCTTTGATGTCGCGTACATCCATACATTAGTGGGATAGGGAAGAGAAGCCTTATCTGATCAAAGGTATAGTAGGTATACATTAGACAAGTGACAGGAATGTCAAAATCAGTAAAAGTTATTTAGCTACAAATAGATTCTAAGGAATATCCTATACATAAAATTATGAAAAATACATTTCATATTAAAGATAACATTCAATATAAAAACTATACATATGTATATTTGCTTCAATAAATTGGTTCAGTAATTTAAATCTATGTTGTCACTAACAGATGTACACTGGTTCATCAAAAAATGTTTACACTCACTGAATTTTGTAACGAAGCCTGACACATTTATTGACAAAGTTTTTCCCCTTGTTCCCAGGTTTGTTTAATCCTGGCAGTTGCCTCCTGCAAAGCCAGCTTCGGTGGAGGTTACTCCAACGAGGTTTCAGGCGAAGGCCAAAGCCACGAGGGCCATGACTTTTCCGGAGGACAAGGCCACCACACGCTAGCGCTCACTGCGCAGGGCCACGACCTTGGCGGACAAAGTTTTGGCGGACATGATTTGGGTGGTCAGCAATTCGGTGGACATGACTTCGGCGGCCAGTTTGGAGGACACGGAGGCCAGATCTTGCAAGAACATGGAGGAGACTCATACCTACAAGCAGCTCAGCTGTCTCACGGACTTCAGGATGAGGGTCACGGAGACCAAGGAAGCCAAGAAGGCCATGGAGGTCATGGAGGTCAAGGAGGTCACGGAGGTCATGGGGGTCAGCAAATCCAAGTGCAAACTTTCACTCTCCAAGACGCCGGTGAGGAATACGGGCACGGAGGCGATTTTGGCAGTCAAGTTCATGATCTGGGTCCTCAGTACCACGGTTTCCAGGGACATCAAGACTTCGGTCACGGACAGCAGTTTTCTTCTGAGGGTCAAGATTTCACTCACGGTCACGCTATCCCTGTTGGCGAGCACACTGATGTCGAGAGCCCAGTGGAAGTGCCCCTGTACAAACATGTTACGTACCCCATTCACAAGCACATCCAAGTGAACGTTCCCAAGCCTATTTTGATCGGTGTACCTCAGCCTTACCCCGTGAAGGTGCCCGTTCACAAGCCCGTTGCTGTTCCTGTTGAGACCGAGATTTCTATTCCCGTGGAGAAGCCTGTACCTTACCCAGTAGTCAAGCATGTTCCGTACCCAGTAGAGAAGCACGTCCCTATCAAGGTGGAGAAGACTATCACGGTCCACGTACCCCAGCCCTACCCTGTCAAGATTCCCGTGTACAAGACCATCCACCACCACAAAGACCATCACTAAATTAGTGCCAAATGTTGTTGTTTTGTTATAAATAGTCTGTTGATTAATTTTAAGTCATTTTCAACTGTCTTCATGTTGTAGTTGATTTATTTATTGTGTAATTGTTGATGCGTTGTTGTTGTTGTTATAAAAAATGTGACAAGTTATTTCTTAATTTTTATTTCCCATGAGACCTTTACTTAAAAAAATCTGAATAATTTGCAGTCAATTTCATAACAATTTTTGTAAAGTTTAAACATTGAACTAGAAAACTACGTTTAACTTAAATATACCCTAAATATATCACTTAAGTTCTAAGACAGCTAAATAAGTGACGGATAGCTACAAACTTTAAATTATAACTTACCCAACTTATAAAGTTTGCACAAAAGTTAATTTAGACACTAAATAACAGACTGCTACACAAAACCTTCCTTCAGCTACTCCGTCTCTATAATTTGTTGTAACACAAACTCGAAATAAGATCTCTGTCATAATTATTCAGCAGCAAGGGTATTTCCCGGCAACGTAAGGCAACATTGTCTTCACCTCGTCATATTTGCTGGAACACAATTTCGCTGTTAACGTTACGTAATTTACGACTTCCTTGAGAATTATTCTTTGAGTAAACACCGGAACAGTGCGGGACCCGGTGCTGAAGGAAATTAATTTCGCCGCGCGCGGATGGCGACGCGACGGTTTGTTATTGTTGCTGCGGAACTCTAAAATACGAGAACGAGTATAAAATGTAGACACGTCACATGTTGACTAACGAGCGTGTTTTTAGTTTTTGTCTAGTATGCTGTCTTTTGAACGCCAAGCATGGGTAGGAGGTAATTGGTCACGCCCCAAATTCACATCAAGCTCTTTACGCCCGTATATTTGTACGCTGATCTTGTGCAATTTGACAACTTCTGTTGACGTTGACGTGTCGTTGGCCCAGACGCCAGAGGACCCCGCTAGTACATGTAGTATTATAAGTATTAGAACAAATTATTAGAAGTAAAATATATTTTGAGTAACATTAGAGTAAGTAGGTATAATAAAAACCGAGAACATAAATAAATGTTACATCTGGCAACACCGTGTACATCATCATTTTTTTTGACAAGGCCCCTATACAGCCACTTTTTATATTAGTATCAAAATGATATGAACCACTAGTAGACTCCCGAGGCTTTACTCGCATAAAATAAAAAATAAATAAATAAATATTCCGGGACATTGCACACAGCGCCATAATGAGTAGCCTTTGACACTTCTTCAAGCCTCCTCATACTACCTACATACCAAATCATGATGATCTATGCAGCCGTTTTGAGTTACAGACAAACAGACAAAAATTCTAAAAACTGCTGAAACGTGTTCTGTTATGGATTTAAGTATACTCAGACATTTTTTTCTAATATATATATATTTTTTACATTAAATGGGCTTACGTTTGACTATAGCCTGCCTGATGTTGAGCACCACTTTAGTCTAAGATGTAGCACGCTTGCCTAGAAGAAACCTATTTACTCTAGATTTGAAGACCCCTGGGTTATAATTTTCTGGGAACAGGGCTCCAGGTAGAGAAAGCTTCTATGTTCAAATTTGTTACCCTATCTTGCTTTATTATAATATGTAAAGTTGGATTGTTGTTAATTAATTCGATTAATGTTGACAATGGCAATTTTAGAATGTATTTCCCCTCTATATTAATTGTAGGGTTGTGCTTGTATCATAACATAACTAATAGAAAAATAATTTCATTTCATGTACATATAGGTACCTATATGTTTTATGGTAACTAAGGCGTTTAAAGATAGCGGATAGGTACCTACTGCTTCATAAATAGTTTCATTGTTAGCAAATCTGGAATTTTCTTCCCAGATATAATGTTTTGTATAGATTTAATTATTAATTGTTCTCGCCATTGTTAACAACCGCTACATTTTATCACTTTGTTCTTAAAAAATTGTTAGCAAATACAACATCTATCACTGCAGTAGCAGTCGCAGAGCTTTCTAAACAAATTTCGATTCAATTCTTAGCTATAATAATATTTCAGTTTATTTCAATTTAAAGACGTCCGTAAAAAAGTATATATACCTATATATATACACAACATATCAGCCAAACTGTGGAACTCCTTGCCCGAATCTCTATTCCCCTTGGACTATAATTTGTCGGTCTTCAAGTCGAGAGTAAACCGGTTTCTTCTAGGCAAGCGCGCTAGATTGTAGATTACAACGTTGCTTAACATCAGGCGAGTTGTAGTCAAGCGTGAACCAATCTAATGTAAAAAAAAAGTTAATTTCAACCAAAGAAATTATTTATGAGGAAAAATAAGGAAGCTTTCATAAAATTACTTAATTAAATCACGAAGTAGATTAGTAAGAAAATGAAAACAATTTCGCGAAAACATAGTAATAGTTTGGTCACAGAAAAAACGAAACATGAATCCAGACTAGGTAAATATATTTGTCGTAATATTTTTATACATTGACAGTAATCTAAACGACCAAAAGTTCACTCCAAGCGGCGGTATCCTCGAATGTATCAAGTGTTGCTGGAATGGAAATGAATCCCAAATAAAACTCTCAAACCATAAAAATTTTCTTCTGCTAATGTAAAATTAAACAATTCTTATCGAATAGGTAAATTTTCAAAGTATTGTAATTTTCCTCATCACCTTACGAAACCGAATAAAAGTTTAATAAACCTTTTAATTCTTACGGATTCACTTGGAAAAGTTTTAATTGGGCAAAGAGGGTAGAACAAAGGTCAAATTCTAATGGTGGTTCATTTATAATGTACAACAAACCATTAACGGTGGAACTTTTGCACTTGTGAAAGAATTGTGAACGCAAATTGCTTTGCGCCAAGGTCTTAACTTTGGCTGTTAGTTTTTGTGTTTGAGTTTAAAAAGCTGGAGATTTTTTCTGTACCTAAAATTATTTGAAATTTCTTTGACGTGAAGAGATTGATTTACAAAAAAAGTATACAGGTATTATATCCATTATCTAGTACCCACGACACAAGCGTATGATTAGTGTGGACAATAAAAATAAATAACATTAAACTTATAAGCAAGCTACCACACAGAGTAGACTTCAGAAATCTTCGATAGTTCATTGATCTCTGCTAACATGAAAAAACACTGCCTAAAAGATTTACATCCCAACATTTTATACCTTCATTATAAGTATACGTAGGTCTTTACACGCCCCGTTTCACCCCTATGCGTGTATTTATTTCATCCCTTGTTTTTGTTACCACAACAGCACACTAAATTAAACTAGGTACATTTATTACCCGTTTGCGGAAAGAAGAGAGAATAATTTAGTGCTGGGGTGTCTGTTAAGAAGATCGGGATTGCCGAAACCGAATGCCGAATGAATTCGATCCAACGAAAATATTGAGCCGAATTTTCGCAGTGCAGACTATGCCATGTATTTTATGTTTTTTATAGCACCGTGTGGATATTTCCTTCGTGTCGAGCTGTCAGAAATAAATATTAAGTAATACGATATACGGGGCTAGTTTACAATACGATAAGGACATAGAAATGAATGCAAATTAATGTAAACTGAATAACGCCATTTTGATCCAAGAAATATTCAAACAACAATCAAGTATTTGAATTTTACAAAATAAATTACTAACTATTTAACTACCGACATGTTCCCCTTACAATGGAATTTTAAAAGAGTTCATAAAAATACGTGAAATGCTAAAAATACACTGTTATACCGAATTCGGCTATTAGTTTATTTACACATATCCCGTATTAGTCTCATCCCTAGATAATATACCATATTTTTCTCAAGCCAGCGCAATAAGTCTACCGGTATATTTTTTGTTTACGAACTAAAATATATGGGCTTTGTTTACGGATATTTCGGAAGATATATTTATTTTACTTTTTTATTTGGGCTTGATAGTCTTTTTAGAGAGATAATAAATATTTATTCGTATCTACAAGCTATTTACCCGTATTAGATTCTTTCTTTTTAACCAGCATCAAATAAAGATGGGTCATGAGATGAAGTCAATGCAATGTTGGTCACTCTCATACGAATTACTTTGTTTTTTTAGAGAAAAATCAGATGCTTTAGAACACACTTCTATGCAAGAAGATCATGATTTCGATCTGTAAGTGAATTTATATAAAGCTCTGATACAAGAGTTGGCCAGTCTTATACGACTTATACGGTGCTCGCGGCTTCACTCGCAATAAGAAGTACAACTTGCATCCCCTATTTCACCCCTTTAAAAGTGGCATTTCCAAAAATCCTTTCTTAGCGGATGCCTATGTCATAACATCTACCTACATTCCAAATTTCAGCCCAATCCGTCCAGTGGTTTGGGCTGTGCGTTGATAGATCACTATAAATAATATCAGTCAGTCAGCCACCTTTGAGTTTTATATGTATAGATTACTTGTTTGTATATAGATACTATTTATATATGACATAAGTTTCTATTAAGACTTCTTAATAAATATGTAGGTACCTACTAAAAGCCAAATGAAAGTCACGTATTTTTTTGAGCGGCCACAATTAATGTTGTACAAATTCACTGCACAAAACTGGCGGGTTTAATAATTTAGGTAGGGGAATGAAAAACATTATCCGAATATTTTTTGTCATTTTATTATTATCTAACCCAATGTCTTAAACTTTAAAAGGACTGCCACTTTATAAAAAAATAAGTGCATTAAAAATAGTGTCTTGGCCACTTACCCCGGCTAACTAGATAAACGAAGCTAACTTTTAAAAATTAATTTTATCAAAAGAAAAAGTTCCGTTCGCAGTGAATTATGCAAAGTTATGGTGATAAGATCCTGGCAACTTTTAAAAATTACGTCCCGCCCATGGTCGGCGCTAAACGTGAGGCGGCGATTATTCTGGGATACAATCTTTGGGCAAACATATTTTTTAATAATCTTCTTCTTATTATCGAATTAGAGTGGCCAACTCTGGTGTCGAGAGTTTATCAAGCCGCCCTAATGGCCTCTGACATGTCTTAACAACTGCTGTACTAGGCCAATAGCCGCGGCTTACAATTTAACGTATCATCCGAGCCACAGAGGCGCCCAAAACGGAATGCCACTTTCCGGTCACCCATCCAAGGAGTGACCGCGTCGACCTTTGCTTAACATTGGTAATCGCATGCGATTGCCTCAATTAGCTGAGCTACGGGCGCTTCAATATTACGGAATATTATTGCAAAAATTATGATAAAAAAATATATATTATGATTAATAATATTTTTTCGTATTGAATACTATTGAGCCAGTTAGTCACCGTTGTTTATAAGTAAATCGGGCAATGATACTTTTGCACGTTTTATCAGCTACGTATTAAAAATCACAATGATTCGATGGAATTAAGAATTAATCAGTTTTATAACAACATAAGTAAACACCGAATCTGATTAAGTCAGAGTTTGCGAAAATTACATATATAACACCATCTGTGTTATGTATGTACGTTTTCTTCTAAGATATTTACCAGAATAATTAAGTATTTTCCTGAATAAGTGCTCCTACAGGATTCTCAGAGGAAAACGTTAAGATTGAGGAAACAAACACGGATTAAAAGTTGCTGAACTCGGGAGATTTATTTTTGATTGAGCTGCCTTGGAAAAATATGAACCATGTTTTTTTTTTGTCGGTAAACCGTTTATGCGTTGATAAATAAACAGAAACATGCTTGTACAGGAACCTTCTACTTACGTAGACTACAGAGATGCTTTTGTGAGTGTGTGTAGGTGGCACAATGCCTGATTAAAACATTCAAATATATGTACCTATCTACATATTATTATCTTTAAAATTTGAACTTTGTGTGGACTAAATAAAATAATTTTGACACAGTGTGATATGGGCACATTAGTAAATGGCTGCTCGCCCATTAATCAAATAAATATTTAAAAATGAAAAATTTGCTAGTAATAAAAAATAATGACTTTTGGTTTTACACTATTTTTTTTTGTTAAATATAATTATTGATAATCAAGTGGGTTTAAAAAGTAAAAAGAAAATTAAATAGGTACTAATTACCAAAATGCTGGCCTTTTTCTGGCTCAACGTTTCAGCATTGCCATCCAGCGTGGTATTGCGGCCAGTATGCTGGGCACGCTGCCCTCTGTGGACTGGAGCACTTACACTATCTTCAGGATTTTCTAAAGAGTTTCTAAGTCCCCCCCCCCCCCTTTTATCTTGGAGTTAGAAGTATGTATTATATTATTGTAAGTATAGATTAATGCTAATGTAATAAATCCAATTTTTATAAGTTATCACAATTACAATTTATATAGTCGTACCTAAAAACAGTTTGAGTCTAATGCATTTATATCGATATTCCAGAAATTTAAATCCACTTTCTACATATTATGATTAATTGCCCTTAAACAGGGATCAAAATTGTCACTCATTCCTTTGTAATGTTACTACACCACTGAATGGTTACAATTAATGACTGAGCGCTAATTGGTCTCTTCAACCTCATTGAGTAGCATCGACATAACAACCAATAAGCGAATCATTACGGTGATAAAAGTAAAAAATAGAAAAAAATGTAGGTGAAACTAATAGACACCTCGTAAAAATGTAAAACAAATCTGCCCTATAGGTAAAAACCAGAAGCTTTGTTATAATGGAACAACTTAGACCCGATTAGTCGATTAGATTATTATGCCAAATCAATAAGGCTGAGTTGCGGCTGTATTTGGGGCATCACAATCTTGACCATGTAAGTTTAGTTTATTTTTTAAACTTGTTTGCGCTTGTTCACATGTGCCTGATGGTAAGCAGTAATAATGGTTCAGGAAGGAGAGATTCAAATAAAATTCGGTTCAAATTGTAGTTCACAGGAATTTTCTTGTTGCTTTACCTATACAAATTTCACACTTTTCACTTGTATAAGGTTTGATGTTGTGTACTTAATGCTAATTGGTTCAAAAAAATATATTTCTAATTATGTAAATTTACTACCATGTACTTCTTTAAAATTATTTATATATCATTTGATTATTTGATTTGATATACAGAGTGGTTAATTAGTAACTTTGAGAATCAATCTTCTTCTTATCGAATGAGAGTGGCCAACTCTGGTGCCGAGAGCCGAGAGTTAATCAAGCCGCCTTAACGACTGACGTACTATGACGAACAGCCAGAAGCTACAATTTAACGTGTCATCCGACCCACGGAAGCGCCCGAAATGGAATGCCACTTTTCGGGCACCCATCCAATGACTGACCGCGTCAACCTTTGAGAAGTAATGACACACTGATTGTAACACAAGCTGGTTGGGTGGTGGTAGTCTCCAACTTTAATTGTCTATGTTTGCTAATAATTGACCACTCAATGTGCACAAGTTCCATTTTAGATTTAATTAGTTATTTGACAATAGGTCGAGAGTAAATTAAATTAGTTGTATTATAATTTAACCGGTAAAGTTTTACGCTTGAAGTGTAGTTGAAGATAGTTAGTATGAAAACTCAATTGTTATTTGTATTTTGTCAAATACAAATCGCTGCAATGTAATGACAACTTACTAAGAAAAAAACAATTAGATCATAAAAATAATCGTATTTTTTAGTAGCCGGTAGGAGTGCTTAATATTAGGTTATTATCTTACCAGCATACAAAGTACTTACATTCAAAGTAATAATAATTTACTTACAATTTATTAATATATTACAATTTAATAATTTACTAGAATTTTAGTTTACATTACATTATTTCTAATTTAAAGCTACTTACCGAGTTACTGAAATCGCCGCTCGAAAAGTCGAGCAAAAGCTTAACAGTTTTCGACTGTGCATTTGCATTTGATGAAAGTTCCACTTTTGTTCCACAATGTGCAAAGTCCGGTGTTACAGAACTGATGGTATACACAAATCCACAAACAACATGGATTAAGTATTGTTTTAGATTTTAGTTTCGCTGCTACTGTATGGATTGACAAAACCTATCACGATAAAACATCTGAACAAGGGAACAAAAACTAAACATACTACTTCTAACCATAACACAAAGAGGGGCACTTAGAAAATCCTAAAGATATTCTATCACGATTGATATATTATATATTGAATATTATTTTAAAAAAATCATCAGTTTATCAGCATTGCCATCCAGCGTAGTAATGCGGCCAGTATGATAGGCACGCTGCCCTCTGGTAGTGGGCTGGAGCACTTAGATTATCTTTAGGCTTTTCTAAAGATTGTCTAAGTGCCCCTTTTTGTAGTAGTTAGAAGTAGTATGTTTAGTTTTTCTTCCCTTGTTTTTATATTTTATTATTGTAAATAAAGTATATTTAAAAAAAACCTATCAGACGATTGATATAGTATTATTGATATATGAAATAGCTAGTCAACATAAGAAAAAGACGAAGCTAAACTACCTGCATCTAAAAGAAGCAGCATGGGATCGCAAGAAGTTTTGCTAACTGACTTCCTAACTTCAATATGAAAATGATATGCACCCGATGATGATAATTGATTGTTTGAAAGCACAGAATATAAGTGAGTTCATTTTATTATTTTCGCTATTAGAGTGGAAAAATCCGGCTTCAATGTTTATCAAATTTTTACCGTTAGGATTTAATACAAATAAAATTATTTAAAAAACTGATTACAAACTTGACTTTTATATATAATTGTTAACAGTTTTTTGTATTACATTATATTAAGGTACCGGTAGGTCCTGCACTGGGAATACCTGTATCTGCTATATTTGCTGCAATTAAAATAAATGTTTACATTTCTTAGTTTCCAGAATTGTGGTAAAATGATAAAATTATGGTACATCACTTATTAAATGAGCCCGTGCCAACGCTGAGAACATTACAAATGACGTTTTAGGATCAAACATTGTAGCAGTCTTTGGTATACATAACAATATATAACAGTGCGGTTATAATGTAATGTAACGTTACAGCACACTAGCAAGTTCTCGTGTGACGTGGAAACCCAATTTGAATAAAACCTGCATTTGGATCGAGTGCGAAATACAAATAGTGATGTAGGTACATTAAAGATATCGCTATCGATGTTTCTAGTTGGTGGAAATTTTGTTCTTAATAATGTTCAATAAAAAAAAACATAAATTTTTTAGGACACAATTTGTTATTTCAATAAATTTATTTTCCCTTGTATAATGGATATAATAAGTCTGTAATATAATGAGTGTCTAAGTATGGCTTAGGTAGACATATTGTGAAGTTTTGCGCGCAACTGTTGAACTTGATTTGGTGTTAAATACCACTTGCATTACCACATAGCATTTTTATTCCTGATAACGCCATAGAACGGTGCTTGTAACTAAAAATTATAAAAACTAAAAAAAAAGGTTATTAAATTCCTTCCAATCTTTATTGAACTGGCAAAGGCCGCGTTGGTCAAAATGCCAATCATATAATATTGAATTCTAGTTCAAATATAAGTAATAGTTATTAGTTTTATGTAGAGTTCATAGCAGATATTCAATAAAGATTTTATTGAGAATTCCTTTCAAATCATGACACATATTTCATCCAGAAATTGATTTTCTTCGTATTTCTTCTCACCTGGAACTATAACATAAAAAAATGCTAATATGGATTAAAGTTAACGTTTTTTATTAATATTTGACGTCCACTGATTTACTGTAGGTATTTATATATTGTCATTAAAATTCGATTTTCGTTAAAGTTCGTCTTTTCTTACGTATGCTAATCAGCACTAATAGTGTCATCCGAAGCAGGCGCACTTATGTATTTTATCGATATATGTAGCTGTTTACAGTTTTCCCATCACTACTTACCAGCTGCTGTATAAGCCGATATTTGAGTAAATATTTGATTTCTCAACCAGAAACAGATCCTCGCCAGCTGTAACAGTGTCTTCTCGTTTTATTTGCATCCCAGAGATTCAAGCGTTGAGATTTGTTAAAAATTCAAGGGTTCTCTTTTTGAAATGTTGTTTTTATGACATAATTTTTTTAAAAACAGTAAAAGTTAGGCGAAGATAATTAAAATATAACTGTGTAACGTAATAACACAAAACGTAATAAACTTGAACGGGTTTGCACTTAATATAACAGGATTTGAGCAATATTAATATTATAATTTCGGGTGTTTGTGTTTGTCAGTTAGTTAATTGCAAAGTGATAGTCATTAATTATTATAAAAGGCACCTACATAGTTATTATAATTTCGTGAGATTTTCACACACACATTTTTAAGATAAGAAAATAACGTCTTATTTTTTTACAACTACGTGAAATTCTGAGGTAACAATTCATTCCGCGTTCGGTTGGCGCTGCGATCGCACGCACCCACTCAACTTGTCTCCACGTCGTCGCAGTTTGTATAGAACTAGTGATGGGCATTAGTCGATCGATTAACTATCGATAATGTCCCAACCAACGTTGGACAAATACCTGAAGGATCCTGGATCTAACCCCTTCGTAGCTGTTGGGAAAAGATCCAGGGAGGAAACCACCCCTCCCGAGAAATCGAAGCAACCGAAGAAATTTCTTGGTAACCAAAGGATGAAACCAAAGAATCCAGAGACCTCCACCAGCAACCGGTTCGATATTCTTCCGGTTGAAGAACCTATTCAGGAATTGTTCCTGAACGCCAGCAAGAAAAAAATGGCCAATAACATCCCGCCTATCGTGATCGAGCTAACTGCTGATTGGACTCACCAGAAGGTAAGAGATACACTCGAAAAGTACGTAAAAGACTTTCATATTCAGCACCGAGGCCGTAGAATTGTGAGAGTTCAGGTTTACTCGGCTAAAAACCACCAGGGACTGCGTGAAAACCTTGTTAAAGAAAACCTGGCTTTTCACACTTTCACTAGAAAGGATGAAAAACTCCCAAAAGCTGTTGTTAAAGGCTTACCACGATGTGTCCTCGATAGAATACCCAAAGAATTAGAAGACTTGGGGTTTGCAAATGCAACGGTGACTGAGCTCAAAACCTTGCATCCTTCTGACTGCCCACCAGTTATTGTGCATCTCCCAAGCGGAACTAACATGTCAAGATTCAAACAAATTAGATACTTATCTAGCTGTGTTGTAACGATAGAGCGCTTCAAGCCAAGCAAAAAAGTAGGAACACAGTGTTTCCGATGTCAAGGTTTCGGACACGCATCTAGAAACTGCAACCGACTGCCACGATGCGTAAAATGCGCCCTCTTGCACCCTACTTGGGAGTGCCCAAAAAAGGATCGCGAAGAACCAGCGAGATGCTGCAACTGCAACGAGAGCCACCCTGCTAATTTTGGACAATGTCAGGAACGCCAAAAATATCTGAAACGCATTGAATCAAAGCGTTTAACGATTCCCAAAGTGGCACCACAGGTAGCTCCTCGTCCAGTAATAACTGGCACCAAATCCTGGGCACAAGTCGCCTCAAATGCGAAAAGAGCACCACCTGCAAGCAATTCACATCAGATTGCAGTTAACTTGGAACCAAGAAAACCAGAAAACTCGGCTGCAGGTACTCAAAGAAACCTTAACATGAAACAGACAACTCTTCACCCAGAGCCCGCAAACGAGAAATCCGCTATGGATTTCGAAACAATTGAAATGCTGGAGATCCTCAAGACGATGCAGTCACTTAAAGAAGACTTCAAGAAATGTAAGACTTTCATGGAAAAAGTCGTTTTAATATTTAGTCACTTGGGACATTATGTGTAGTTGCAAAGAACTTCGCGTATTGTATTGGAACGCTGATGGCGTCCATGGCAAGCAGCGTGAACTAGCAGATTTAGCAGTAAGCAAACTTAAAGCTGACGTCATTGCACTTTGCGAAACAAGGTTGACTAAAAATCTTGTCCTTAGGCTCCCTGGTTACGCTTGCTACCGCGCAGACAAGCGTTGTGATAATACCGGCCAAGGTGTTGCTCTTCTTGTTAGAGCTGACCTAACACATAGTTTATTGCCCATGCTTCCTACTCATGAACTTGAAACCATAGGTGTCTCGTTAGTCGTTAACAATGCCAAAATTAATATTTACTCGCTGTACCAATCCCCCAATAAAGCAATCGTACCAAAAGATTTCGATATCCTTATGTCTTCAGGGATGCAAGTGCTGGCTATGGGTGATACTAACAGCAAGCATATCTTATGGTCACCCGGTAAAGGTAATAGTCGTGGTAAAACCCTTTTTGAACATATGGTTTCTAACGACTATGTCATTTATGCCCCTCGTGACTTAACACTCTTTCCATACTGCGATGATCACGCACCTTCTATCCCTGATATAGTACTTTCGAAAAATGTTGACTCGCCTGTTGAAATAACCACCATACCAGCCCTAAGTTCTAACCATTTTCCAGTTTATGCTAGATTTGACATGTCACCCCAACGTAATCCCATAGAAAAACTTAACTACGCCAAAGCTGATTGGACAAAATTTCGTAAACTACTTAACAATAACATAAACCTATCTGTCAAAACTTACCTATCTGTAGCCGAAGTTGATAACGCTATTCTCAATCTTCACCGGGTGCTCATTGAATCTAGGGATGCATGTGTACCCATTATGACCTTAAAACCTTGGTCCACCACTGCCTTACCGAGACGCATCAAACGGCTTATCCGCAAAAAGAACCGACTACAGAGATATCTTGCTGCAGAAACAAACGTTTATGTTCGTAAAGCATTACGAATTAGCATTAACACTATTAAGGTAGAAATAAAATTATCTATCCAGCAGTATGATGATACCGTTTGGAATGCAAAATTGAGGCGTGTTGACAACCCAAGCGCTGATATATGGCGGCTGGTTAAGTCATTACGGACTAGTGACCAGCCCACTATACCAGCTTTAAAAAAGGTAAATGGGTCCCTAACCACAGCTCAAAATGAGCAATGTGAGGTATTAGCCAACGCCTTCCTCAATAACATGTTACTCACCAAGGATTGGAACAGCTGCGTTACGACTAATGTCAATCAAACTCTGTCAAATTTAGATAATTACCCAAGTTACGATAGTTCTTTACTTGTTAGACCAGCTGAAATTAAAATAGTCATTGTTTCCCTAAAACCACGTAAAGCCCCCGGACCTGATGAAATTTCTAACATTCTTTTAAAAAATATTCCTCAGAAGTGCTTAATACTAATAACAAAAGTTTTTAACGCGTGCCTTACTTTAAACTACTTTCCATCTGCATGGAAATTAGCTAAAGTAATAGCAATACATAAACCAGGAAAGGATACCACAGACCCCACATCCTATCGGCCTATCAGCCTCTTACCTTGTCTGGGAAAGTTATTCGAGAAAATTCTCTATAGGCGCCTGTCACGTGCATCTACCAACCTGCTTATTAATGAGCAATTTGGCTTCCGCCAAAGTCACTCGACAGTGCAGCAGTTAGCCAGAGTAGCGGAGTCCGTGTCACATGACCTGAACCTGAAAAAAACAACTGGAATGTTGCTATTAGATTTAGAAAAGGCGTTCGACACCGTTTGGCACAAGGCCCTTATTTTTAAGCTCTTGACACTAAATATACCCATACCTTTAATAAAAATCATAAGATCCTACTTACTTGACAGAAGCTTCCAAGTTCACATCAAAAATAATGTGTCAGATTTCAAACCAGTTCCCGCAGGCGTGCCTCAAGGCTCCATTTTGGGGCCGTATTTATTCTTGATCTACTTGAACGACATACCCAAGCAGCCTCGCACCCAATTGGCCTGTTTCGCCGATGACACGGCGTGCTATACGTCGTGCGCGGACACTGACATCGTAATAAGCCGTCTCCAACTTGCTATTGAGCTCCTAATGGAGTACTTCACTAAATGGAAGCTTAAAATTAACGAAGCTAAGACTGAAGCTATCCTCTTTACGAGGAAACGTACCTTACCAACACGCAGCCTAAAAATTGGTAACTACTGCATCCCATGGAGTCGATCAGTAAAGTACCTCGGGACTGTCCTCGATAATAAACTTAATTGGTCAATAAATACTTCCAAACTTCATTTAAAAGGCATCAAAGCCATCAATGCTTTAATCCCTCTCTTAAATAGACGTTCTCGACTGAGCAGTCGCACTAAACTTAGAATATACTGCACCCTAGTCCGGCCCTGTATTACCTACGCATGTCCTGTGTGGGGCAACACTTGTAAAAGTAATATCGATAAATTGCAATTGATTCAAAACAAAGCTATTAAATATGCCTTCAGCACTCCATTCCGCACGAACTTACAAAAACTTCACCGACAAATTAGATTACCACGTATAGACGCTTATGTCTATAAACTATCTGAAAAGTTTTATTTGCATACAAACCCTATCAACGATAACCCACTTATCAATAATATTGGTAAAAGTCGAGTCAACAATATCGCATATATCGATAAATATCATCGATATAAACTCCCGCATCACTATTTCTTATCTGAATGACAAACTGACATAAAAAAAGATTAGGCTGCGTCTCGTAGCATAGGCGGTAGCGATCTGACGGCCGCGGGGCGCGAGCGCCCGACCTCTCTCGTGTTACACTCGGTATCGCGTGGGGACGGGACTCGCGCGTCGCCGCGTCGGCCCGCTGGCGCCTATGACTGTGACCAATACACGATTGAAACTGGTTTCGCGCTGCTTGCTGCGGACGGCCACTCGGCGAGTAATATTCATATCTACCGTCTTTTAGGCATTATTTTATTATTGTAAACAATTCTAACCGTAAGTTATTAATAGCCAAGCTATAACTAAAGCTTGCTAAGTCTAAGATTAAGGTCGTTATATTGTAAACTGCATTTTATTAAACATAATATTTCTGTAACTTAACTCCAACATGTTATAAGTTTATGCATAAGTAGTGACTTGATAAACAATAATGTAAATATTAATTGAACGTTACTAGGATTAATACTTACACTAGTAATTGTACATAGTCTAATTATTATTATTGAATAAAGATATTTTGAAATTGAATTGAATTGAGGTAACAATCTGAATTTAAAGTTAATTATTGTTCATATTAATATGTAAATAATTAAGTACCTAACCTCCAATGATACTCACACCGTATTCCGGTATAATAAATCTTTTGGAAGATTTATCTCAAAAGGATTACACAGATATCGGTCTAGATGAAGTAAATATTTATCTTCCTGAGGAAAAGATCAAATGAAATTAATATTATTCTTCCAAATCAATAAATTGTTGTTTGTTTGTTTGTTTGAACGCGCTAATCTCAGGAACTACTGATGAGTATTGAAACATTCTTTTTGTGTTGAATAGACCGTTTATCGAGGAAGGCTTTAGGCTATATAACATCACGCTGCAACTACTAGGAGAGAGAAAAAACAATGGAAATTGTGGAAAAGAACGGGGAAAATTATTCTTCTTTAAGGGTTTCCGTTGCGTGCGCTGCGAAAACAGTTCAAGATATCAAAAAAATATGTATGAAAGAATTATTCCTCGTGAAATGATCTAACAAAATTCGGAACAGTATATGTCTATCTTTTAAGATTTACTCACTAGAACCGTTTTAATGGTAATAAATATTCCACGCGGACGAAGTCGCGGGCACAGCTAGTATATTATAATGTTTAAATAAACAGATTATATAATTAATTTGCAATAATAATAAAGAGAAAAAATCAGAAAAAAACACTTTACTTTCACTAACAATGGCAAAATAAAAAGCACTCAGAAAATCTTTTGACAAGCCTAAAGATGGTCTATGTGTCTAAATTTTAATGAATTTATGCACAGACCACTATATAAATAAGAGAGCAAAATACTGTAATTTTTTAAGTGTTTTTTTTTAACACGGAATTGGTTTACGTTTGACTAAACAGCCGAATATTAAGCGTCATCTATATATGATAATTCATAGTCTGTGAATTAAGGGATATCTGATATGCAGCGAAATAATGTAGGTACAACGTGTCATGGAATAAATTTGCTAACGGATGATGAATGTGGGTTAGAGTCGTAATTGTTTAGGTAGGTACGAGACTTGGGAAGTTAGTTTTAGGTGGTTAAGGTATTATAGCCAATATACAGGGTAGATGAAAGTGGCTTTTATATTATAAACAAGTAATATGACTATGGTATCATGTAACTATGGGTTAAGCCTGAAATTAATGTTTTTTACCATCATTTAATTAATGTTAGTTACCATCTAGGTTAGCACGTTACATCCTAGACTACAGCAATAATGGTGAAATCCTGTTGTCAAAATCAAGAATGTTGCCTTTGTCTTATGTTAATTCCTGTAACAAAAATCCATCTGCTTTTGTTGTTGTCCTTTTTGATTTTACTGAAAAGGTAAAAGGAAAGTGTTTAAAGAGCTTTTAGCAATAATTTGTGAGTGCAAATTGATTTTTTTTGCAAATACTAGGAGTGTTTCGCGACGTTGCCTATCGCTGTGGGGCCAGGCTTAGCGTAATTTTATTTAAAAAAAATCCTTACTTGATACTTGATCGAACTTACGAGCATAAGAGTAGCTTAGCACATAGTATACAAGATTTTTGGTCTTGCTTTACAAACGTCAAATTACACTTAATCATATCTTGTATGTAATAAAATTATTAAGCTATTTTACATCTATTTTTTCTTTATTATCTTTAAAAAAATATCTTAAGGAAATTAATGGAATAAATAAATAATCAACACTTGACATCTTGGGCACATTAATTATGTTTATAATACTTCTGTTCTGTCGCAAGTAATATTTAACTTGGATGATTTTATTCTGCTTTGTAATTTCATCACAACAAGACGGGTTTCATTGCGCATTTATTTGAAATTCATATTCTTTAGAATGTGGCCGAAATTTGTATTCATTTTAACCAGTTACGTGTTGGTTTGTGATAGTGCGAGGATATTGGCTGTGTTCCCAGCACCATTTCCAAGTCACCAAGCTGTTTTTCGCCCTTTCATGCTAGAACTAGCTACCCGCGGACACGAGATAGTTGTTATAACAACAGATCCCTTAATCAAAGATCTGCCAAAGAATTATACGGAGATCGATATCCATGATGTGTCGTACAAATTCAGAAACAGAAAACTACTCAAAATTACTGGACACCCAGACGATATATACGACCAAGTGGAACACTTCTTTGACGACTTTGCACAGATACTTGAGATACAAATGGAATCAAAACAATTGAAAGATTTCCTAGCTGATAAAACACAACAATTTGATTTGCTTATCATAGAAGCTTGTGTGCGCTCAGCGTTAGTATTTTCTCATTTGTACAAAGCACCAGTTATATCAATCACTAGTCTGGGATCTCTAGAACTGTACACGGGGTATTTAGGAGTACCCAAACACCCTTTTCTTTACCCAGGCTGTGCTCAGCAAAACATCAAAAATCTAACACTCTGGGAGAAAGCTTTGGAGTTTCACAAGTATTATCATATCAATTCAGTATTCAAGAGAAATGAAATAAAGGAAGATGTGATGCTGAAAAGAGTATTTGGTGCAGATGTTCCGCCGCTTAAGGAATTGAAGAAGAATGTGGTCATGTTGATGATAAATTTGCATCATGTGTGGGAGAGAAGCCGGCCGGTACCGCCTAATATAGTCTATTTGGGAGGACTGCATTTAGCTAGTAAAAATGTTCAAAAGATGACACCGGTAAGCTGTTTACTTACTTAGCTTTTTTAGTGGAACAATTAAACATGTGTTATAATATCAGTGCCATTGATTTCGCTCGTGTTAAAAAAGTTGATATATTATATATGTATAGATGTTATTGATGTATTCAGATAAAATTTCATACAAACTTGCAACCCCTATTCTACCATGTTAGAAGTAGAATTTCCAAAGATCCTTTGTTAGTCAGTCGGTCTCCTTTGCGTTTTATACACACAGATCCCATTAATAATTGTATGAATTACAAAAATACTTCTCATGTTTACACGTTCTTACTCGAGGTTGGCAAAAACCACTCAGTAACTAAATTTATTAGTATTTTTACATGTAAACATACCTAATTCTCGAGTTGTTTATCATCAACGCATATGAACTTATTTACTAAGAAAACATGAGTACTTAGCTACGTACGATTCCACCAGACATTTTTAACTAATATGTATTTTTTCTGTTATATCTGCAACAAATTACTTTTGTTTATTTTTTTAATAAACTGTTTTTTTTTTCAGGAATTAAAAGAGTACCTAGATTCGTCTCCACAAGGAGTAATTTATATTAGTATGGGTTCACTGGTAGTACCATCGTTTTTAGACAACATGAAAATAGTAATTCAGGCTCTTTCTAAACTACCGTACAAGATTTTACTAAAATGGGACTCAGATCATATCTCAGAATGCCCTTCCAACTTTAAGGTTATGAAGTGGACACCTCAAAGAGAGTTGCTATGTAAGTGAACCAAGTTTTATTTCTATAAAATTTTAATTCTAAATTCAATTTTAGAGTCTCACTTCAACTGACAATAAATAAATAAACACCAGTCTTAGGGTCAAACTAATGTTATTGTTCAAGCTAACCCAGACCTTTTAGCATTAAAGGTATCCTTTTCAAAACCTATTCGGAGCTCTTTTGCGTACATAGTCACCCAAAACTTGCAGGCGTTAGAGCATAAATTAATGAGAGGTTTGAAAAACTCAGGTATTTTCATCCGATAAGACTAGGAATAACATCGAGGGGCAAGCGTCGTATACGAAGATAGTCATCAGTCCTTTAAACTCAAAAAGTTGAGTGTGTTTTGAGAAAAACTTAATAGAATCTTAGACCCTGAATTATTGTACTATTAATTAATTACTAGAGTCTGTGGTTGCGCATCTGCCCACACAGCAAGCCAGCACTGTGAAGTGTAAATGATCCGTGCCATCTCGTGTTATGATATTCTGTAAATTTTAATAATTTTCAGTCCATCCAAATATAAAGTTGTTCATAACCCAAGGAGGGCTGCAGTCTACTGACGAAGCCATAGTAGCTGGAGTACCTCTCCTAGGGATACCTATACTTGGAGACCAATGGTACAATGTGGAGAAGTATGTGCAGTTGAAAATTGGACTGGGACTTGCATTGCAGAGCGTTACCGAGGAGAAAGTTATTGATGCTGTTAATACTATTGTAGGGGATGAAAGGTATGTCAGATTACTTTATTTTTTATATCGAAAATACCTCGTTCATAAGAGATTTTTTGAAATGTGATTAAATCTTTTCTTTGAACCATTTTTTTTGTGAAGACTAGAACTAGGCTAGACTATTAGATTAGATAATCTAGAGTCAACATTTTTTTTACTTAGTTTTTTTCGGATGTATTTTATTATAACGCTGGTCAAAATCTTAGATTATTTACCAACTTTTTTTCTACCTTTGCCATCGTCAGTCAGTAACTATGAAAAATTAAAAAAAATCTTACATTGTTTTCATATTCACTTAGGTACGTCCATTTATTTATGTACCTACTACCTACATCCCTACATAATATATTATATCCATCTCGATGCATGTTTTTATTTCTTTTTAGGCATTTAATATCTTAATTTATTTTACTTACAGCTACAAACAGAACATCCAAGACCTAAATCGGAAGCTTTTCGACCAGCCTCAGACAGCTTTAGAGCGAGCAGTTTGGTGGACAGAATACGTTCTCCGTCATGGCAACACTGGTGTTCATCACAATGGCAATACCATTCATCATCATCATCTTCAGCACCTCAGTGCACCGGCAGCTCATATGTCGGACTGGGAATATTATGAAATGGACCTTATTTTAGTAGTCGTTTTTATTTTGTCCTCGTTTACATTTTTAGTGGGATTGGTGATAAATTTGATAGTAAAGCTGTTGATTGTGAAAAGAAATAACAGTAACGACGTTAAACTGAAACGATCGTAAATATTTAATATAGTAGCTGCAATGCATTATTTATTACTTTTTTTTTTTAACTTGAACGCGTTTGCACTTGACCATAGTTTACCTGATAGCAAGCAAAGGCTATGGCCTAAGATGGAGCGAGCCCACCCGACAAGAACCGGTTTACTCTCGCTTTGAAGATCGCTGGATTATAGTGCGTGGGGAACAGAGAGTCAGGCAGGGAGTTCCATTTCCAGTTCCATTTTTATTCCATTCCAAGTTTAGGTAAAATTATTTATGAAAAATGTTATTATGTATATGTAGCTTACTTGAGTACCAACTAATCGATTTAATAAATTTGTACAAAAAAATTATAAGCATATTGATTTTTTTACCCGTGAATCGATTTTTATTTACAAACATTGTTTTCTAAAATGAAATTGATCATACGATCAATTATAATGTAAGGTGTATACCTTTTAAGTGAAATTTACTTCAATAGAAACTCGATACTTATTTTTAGAAGTACAATGCTCAATATCAATCAGTTTGTTGTCTTGACATTGACAAATAGCTCCTTAATTACTGCCTCAAATCTTTCCCTATCCTTCGGAGATAAAACAAAGATTTGCCAGTTAACACGAATCTCTAACTTGATACTGATAGAGTAGAAACGCATTAGATCGATCATTGTATTAGAATAACTGGCAACATTTTTTAACACGAAATAGGCTTTCGTTTGACTAAAGCCTGCCTGATGTTAAGCACTACTATAGTGTAAGATATGGCACGCTTGCCTAGAAGAAACCTATATATATACAAACTTGAGTGAAAATAAACTTTCAGGCGCAATTTTGAACCTCCTCCTTTTTTGAAGCTGGTTTAAAATGGCGTATCACCTCGTGATTATTTAAAAATGATAGATTTTTTATTAATGTACCGTAAACAAATGAATGCTATAAATGTACATTTTTCGATATTTATGTCCTCTTCCTTGAGTATTCCTTATTATGTAATTATGAAGAAGAAGTAATTATTATAAAAAATATAGCTGAGTATGTTCCCAGATTAGCTATCAGTACTTTATGATCTCATGAATTTTGGAACAATAAAATAAATTTAATTTTACGCCGGGTTAAAGTTTTTATAAAGGTATACAGAAATTTTGTCTAATTTACTGTGGCTTTGTTACAAAAGCCTTTTTTTTTCAAGAAAATACGATATATTTAATCGATTTGATTAGGTTATTAGTTAAAATTAAATAATGGTTTAGTGCCATTTGACCTTTTACTCGGCGATTCCATCATTCAAACCAAACTTCTTAATTGGGTAACTTTGTTGAAACATCACTGCTTTATTGATATAGATTGTATTTATTTGCATTAAATTTAATATAATTTCATAAATATACTACGGAGAATAATATTAAACAATTCCAAATATGTCCATAACTCGAGAAAAATCATATATTTTATGAGAAAAAAAAGCTTAGTTTTACAAAACAAATATAGACGAAATTCGGGGAATTTTATTATTGTGCAGTTGTAACTTCCACCGGATTTTGTGTTCTATGAAATGTTTCAAAATATATGTATGCATCTGATACTCATTCGCTTTGAAAGAAATACTGTGTAATCAAATACATAGTTGGTTTTTAGTACTAAGGTATTTATAAATTGGATCTTGCGGATAAAATACTCTATTTTATGTATTTAGGTCAAATGTTGTAGACAAAGGCAAAACAATTCGTTTAGTTGAAAACTTCCCCAAATTGCCTGACAAAAGTTTTGAAGTACCGGTATTCAGTATAAATATTTTATACGAGTACGCACTAAATTAGAGGCAAAATGGCTGAGTACAGGAACTTTTTAATTAATATTTTGAACTTAGAATGGGCGCTGTCGTTATGGGCTTTAGTTGTCTTTGAGTACTGTATAGCTATTATAGGTACTCATAATTAATGACCCCATGATAAGTGTTCTAGACTATTTATTAGAGGAATCGGTTAAATAGTGAGACAGTGACAGAAATAGTATATCCGACCAAATTTTTATGTAAATTATTGCGTTAATTTTTGGTTAGTTGGTTATGTACAGAGTATATCGAATGATGTGGACTGTAATCCCACATTAGCGATGATCGGACTACCTTCACGTTGGGTAAGCCCAACTAATTTCATCTCTCCATATGGGGATTTGGGGTTAGTTGGGGAAACCTGGTGCACCCCGTCCACAGGTTAGTAACTTCCACCTTCCGGTGGATCTTGCTAGCCTGTGTCCAAACGTTCGATCGAGTGGGGGCCCTCGCCTATACCTCCCCTTCGAGAGGGCTGGTTGTAGGGCCCGAGGCGTGGAGCTCGCCGCACCTCGCGGTGTAGGTGGAGCTGGGTGCTCTTTAAGAGCACCCGAGGTGGTCGCCGAGAGGCGAGAGGAGTTCGGTGTACCGGCCGAGTAGCGGCGACACGGGAACCGAACTCCGTGCGCAGAGGGCGCATTGGAGGAGGGCGGTCGCTTTGGCGTGCGACTGCCTGACTCCTGGGGGCTCTGGGTTGCAGGTCGGGGAACCTGTTGCCCTGGAATGAGTCCCCACAGGATGCATGACGTGTCCCGTGTTCTGACACGTCGTCCATTGAGGGTTAAGCTGAAGCTCCCCGAGGCGGGGCCCGTTACCGGGCCAGCATCACCAGGGCTGCGGATGTATGCATCGCGCTCTCGTGGCCCTGGACCAACGATGCGGAGATGGAACACCCCAGGTTTTTAGTGGGTATGCCGCCCTTATAGAGTGGGGCGGAGACTCCCACATAACCACCCGCCCTCCCCGGGGTTTTTTGGGTGGTACCTGTAATAGGTTTTCCTGGGCAAAAAAAAAAAGGTTACCCTGTGTCCTGGCAATCATGCTAGCTCCGCAACCTGTCTTACAACCTCAGTTAGGAATGATTACTTTACACGCCCGCAATATTAATTCGTTAGGGGAGTTCTCTTGGGCAGATACATCGTGGTGGGCGCCCAGGTCGATCCACAGAAAACTCATGTCTTCGGATATTGTGGTCCTCAAACATGTCGGTTTCTTCACGATGTTTTTTTCCTTCACCGTTAAGCGAGTGCAAATCCTCACTAAACTTGAAAATACAAGTCATTGTTGTAGGACTGGATCCCAACCAGGGTGCGTCTGGATGAAAAGCAGACACTGGAACCGCAGGGCCACACTCACTTAACCTAAGATAAGCCTCGTATACTTTTTCATTTATTTACACCACGTGAAATTCTTACATAACTAAACAAATAACAAACATCACTTAACATAAGCTCAGCACTTACTTAGATTATCCGAGGGCTTTGCATTTAAACTTAATAATTTGAAGTGCTTCGAACTTGGAATTTGGTAAAGATCTGCCAAATCTCAACTTGCGGTTGTACTAAGTACAATTTACTTATCTGGATAAGTTTGGTACAGATATTTTGCTTAGAATTTTGTGAACAACGTAGACATTTCTAAACTTGACACGGTGAACCGCTCGTTTAATGTTTTGTTTACAGACTGTCGGGTCTAAAGGCAAATAAACCAGTTTTATTTAAGCCAAGACAAATCTTTTTAATTAATTTTAGACACAATTATAATACATTGTGTCAATGATGTTATATTAGGTATATGCCATTTAATTTACCCATGTGGTCTGTGATCTACATATCTTATGATATTAGATTATTCACTCATAGTTAAAGGAAATGTAGAACTGGACTGAAGCCATGACAGAGGCCCTAGGGTGGCTTGATTAACTCTCGACACCAGGGTTGGCCACTCTTATTGGATAAAAAGATTTTTTAAAATCGGTTCATAAATAACGGAGTAATCGCGTAACATACTCACAAAAAAAATATCAGAAGACTTGATTATATCCTTTTTGGAAGTCGGTTAAAAACAGGACTGAATTCGTTAATCTCTCATCTCACCACCGTGTAATTTCCATTCATCAATTAAATTAATGTTTACCGTAAAAGTTATCAAATAAAAGCTGTGTATCACGCGTCGCCGGCTTCTAAAGACCGCTTTATATGGTTTTATTGCAAAAATCCCCAGTTTAACTACCGGAGAGTAATTCAAACTCAACAATTCGCAAAGAAATTTATTACAACCTTCATATTTTATCCGGGATGTACGAGGGTGGATTAAAAAGACAGATGGATAACTTGTGATAATATTGTTTGTAAAATTTATTATAAAAAACTTAAAATACGTATGAGATTGCCAAAAAAAATTAATTAAATTGTATCTATTTCTAAGATATTATTTGGATAGTTTTTTTTTATTTGGATATAATGTACAATTTAATTAGCCTTTATGTAGTAATGTTATGAGCAATAAGTTAAATGCCAGTATCGTATTGACGATTCGTTGAATATATTGATTATGATAAACGTGAAATAAATTAATAAATTGTTGAAGTTACCGATTCATTGTTTTAGGTAATTTATTTTTTTATGTAATCATTTAAAATATAAGATCAACAATTCAGCTGACGGCAAGTGATGATAACGACTAGTCACGACAAGAAGAAGGAAGTCCTACTTTTGCATTATGTTACTTTATCCATCAATAAAAGTTTATTATTCTTTAATGTCTCTTGACATCACATAAAACTTTGTCAAATGCAAACCTAAATATAGGTACTGAAAATGTCTTGATAAAGTAGCTCGGAATGCTTCGAAACGCGTCGCCTATTAAGATGTGAAATATTGAAATCAGAATATACATAGATAGATATACACTTTATTAAAAACACCAGCACAATACAGAAATTTACAAGTTTTAATGTCTTAACTGGCTTCCTTATCGCTAAGAGCGATCTCTTCCAGGCAACCAATCTGGCAGGGATAAGACGCAAGTATAATGGTAGACGGGGTGTTTAAATGTATGTGAAATTACATAAATACATATCATAAAATAAACATACATTAATAACAAAATAAACAAATACACTAATACATACTTCTATGCATATAATGCTAAGTAATATCGATATAATCGTTATTTGACATATATTTATATGTCAAATAACGATAACTACAATAGCATATACTTTCTATTCAACTTGAGAGGATAACAATATAAAAATCCCATACTTCTTTCTATTCATAATCTGCTACACACGTTTGGCTTATCAAGACGGGGGGCCTAAAGTCCCTGTAACGTATGTGGGAAACGACTATTTCTTAACCCGGGAAAGTCACACTGAGATGGGGCCAGGATTTTTAGTACCTGAGTAATGTACTTAGTTATAAGTATACATCTATACATATAATAATAATAATAATAAAAAGGGCATAACGCCGCTAGTACCGCTCAGAGAACGCGCAGCACACCTCTCGACACCCTAAGCCACTCACACCAATGTTGCCCTTCCGGCGTCATCTTAGGCTGCCTTCTGTGGAGGGCCCATTTAGTGAGTGGCAAGTCATCACCCGCTATATTTTTTATGAATGAGGCATAACTGGCGGGTGCCGTTCCTCGTACAATAGACCAGTTTAATTAAGTCAATGAACAACTCAACACAATAGCCTCTAACATTAATACCATGTCTGCAATAGTTACTTTATATACCTAACATCCTCTATCTGTATTTTTTACTTAATTTTAAGTATAACATTGTAAAAGGCCTCTCAGTGTTGGCTACGGCCCCACTGATGCCTTAAAAATACCGGGCGTAAGGCCCGAGAATCTGTGAAGTGAAATAAAGAAAATAATAATATATATCTTTATTGCACACCAACACAAGTATATAGTACAAAGTAAAATATGAACAAATAATAACGTACAAATGGGCGGCCTTATCGCCTTAAGCGATATATCGACATATCTAATGGCATTGCTGAGACACTTAGTAGGTGTTATGGTCAGAGAAGATTTGTGTTTTCTTTGACTATTCCTAGCCTCGTGAAACACGTAACGGCGTTTTATTATATATTTTATATTGTGCAATGTCCATGTATCTTACTAACACTAGTCTTTAAGTTGTGTTTACTTTTTTATGTGTGCCACTAACAAAATGGATCCATTGTTGTCTAATAAATGAAATTTTGAATTTGAATTTGAATTTGAATTTGAATTTGAATTTGAATTTGAATTTGAATTTGAATTTGAATTTGAATTTGAATTTGAATTTGAATTTGAATTTGAATTTGAATTTGAATTTGAATTTGAATTTGAATTTGAATTTGAATTTGAATTTGAATTTGAATTTGAATTTGAATTTGAATTTGAATTTGAATTTGAATTTGAATTTGAATTTGAATTTGAATTTGAATTTGAATTTGAATTTGAATTTGAATTTGAATTTGAATTTGAATTTGAATTTGAATTTGAATTTGAATTTGAATTTGAATTTGAATTTGAATTTGAATTTGAATTTGAATTTGAATTTGAATTTGAATTTGAATTTGAATTTGAATTTGAATTTGAATTTGAATTTGAATTTGAATTTGAATTTGAATTTGAATTTGAATTTGAATTTGAATTTGAATTTGAATTTGAATTTGAATTTGAATTTGAATTTGAATTTGAATTTGAATTTGAATTTGAATTTGAATTTGAATTTGAATTTGAATTTGAATTTGAATTTGAATTTGAATTTGAATTTGAATTTGAATTTGAATTTGAATTTGAATTTGAATTTGAATTTGAATTTGAATTTGAATTTGAATTTGAATTTGAATTTGAATTTGAATTTGAATTTGAATTTGAATTTGAATTTGAATTTGAATTTGAATTTGAATTTGAATTGCGTCAAGTTTCAAACGACTCTTTTTGGTAAATTTTCTTTATGTGGGAATATTTTGGTTGGTTTTCAATAAAAACATTACAATTGTTATATTGTTTTTGGAACGTATCTGATTTGGGATAATAGAATGAATGTAAATAATACGTATACTACATAACTGCAATGATAGAAAATCATAAGCAAGAGTTACATCGGTTGCTTATATTTTATTTAGCATGTTTTTTTTGCAAATACTTACTGTATCGTGCTAAGTACGTACCTACTAGTTATCTTATAATTTTTTTTTATTCAATTAGTAGAGAAAATTAATCTTTTATTGGAAAATGAGCGAAAATAATCACGACCGGCAGGATTCGAACCTGCGTATTTCTGCTACCGTCAGAACGCCTTAACCACTAGGCTACGGTCTACTAACTGCCAGGGCCGAAAATCCACACTCATTTCCACTGAGCTGAGTTAACTCGCAATTAGTAGAGGTCTATTTTTTGGAATCCAACAGCACGCATATTAAAAAGAAATATCATAAAAGCGTTTTACAGAAACTTAGACAAATCATTTCTTTTTTCTTAACTCTAAACAAAATGTCTTAAGCAATGTTTACCACTTTACTTATTTTCTAAAGCTCTAGTTGTATTTACCGACTTTTTATAACCAAGGACTTGCGAAGGTGAAAGAAAAATCTGAACGAATATAACAGCGTAGGTGACCGAGTGAGTGAAGTAGGTGAATCATCTCTCTGTCAAACATATTTTTTATGTTTTCTTAATAGTTCTGCTCAGCATTTGCGCATTTGGTGATTAAATAGTAAATTGTCACTTGCAATAATAAAACATGTATCTATGCTCAAGTTATTGTAGTTATTCGGATATTTTTTTAATCTGTAGAAGTAGATTCCTTGGTTATCTAGCAGAATTTTTACGACTTCAGTCAGATGCAATTGTTACATAAAGAAACTTGGCTAGAGCGTCTGCAGTCTGTTTCAAATTTTCAAACTAGTCAGTCATTAAGTCGTTACTATGCACGTGATCAAATGTTGCTGTTGTAACAAGCGTTGCACAGGCAAATTAGTTAAAGCAGTAAAGTAAGTTTGTATGAGAGTGGACCACTCTGGTGTCAGAGCTTAAAGATAAAGCACTAATACGGACAAACAAATACAAATTCCAAAGCTAAAAATAAACAAAAATGCAAATGATTCATTTTAAAACAAGAAATTAGGTACGAAGACAGTAAGACCACAAAGACCATTAAAGACAGGTGTGTTGTTCGCTGAATCACTAGTTTAGTTCTATGAAAGCGTTTTACCTGTAAAGTTATGCTGTACATCGTTGCCTTGGGACCAAGCAGTTTGTGGTCCGTGAAAACTTAACGTAAACTTTTGCGTTTATGAGCCGTAACTGCGGCCTTTACTAACTTGTTGTGCTGTGAACTTTGTTTATTATATTCTTCGCTCTGGGACCCTTTTAACACCCCAGGTTGAAGCGTAGTACGGCCCAACTATTGCAGCTATCAACTATGAACTGTATACAAAGTTGTACTGATTGACATACTAGATATTGTGAACTGTGAGATGTTGCACAAATAGAGAAAGTTTTCATTAAAAACGCCAATCATACATAACTAGCACAAAATAACATTCTAAAATATACTGGTTATTAGCACAAAACTGAATAAGGTTGGTTTTTTTATTTTTAAATATCTGGGCAGGACACGTAGAAACAAAGAATAAAGCCAACATACGTTAGCGCACCTCAAAAATATCCGAATTACTTCTTTTAATAAATGAAAGCACTAACGAACCAATTGAATCGTCCTCGTTAAGCGTAATCAATGAAAATTGCTAAAATTGCTCCGGATCTCACGAAACAAATTGACACAAATTAGACATTTCCATTAAACGAATTTCTGGTGAAATGTTAAAGGTTTTCAAATCCTGGAAATGTTTCATCTTTACACTATTTTCATATCATAGAAGATCGCAGTAAGACCTATTTCTTATTTCCATGATACATATTCATTTGTTAATGTTTTTGGCACATTGTCATAACAGCCATTTATGTAACAATAGCAATATTATTAATTAACACATCTATAAAAGCAAAGCTCATTACATTAATTCATAATTGTTATTTTTTATTTCGATTGAATAGAGGTTCTAAAAGGTGAAATCTGAAATTTTACTGAAGTTAATAAGAAATGTATGCCGTATCTTGATAATTTATTTAAAGAAAAGGTCAAACACCTGGCGTTTTCTTTTGGTTTTTGCTATTTATAGGTACGAAGTTCTGTGCCCCAAATTTTCATACTGCTTTTCAATTTGTATTTAAATCGTGAACTTTTTGACGACAATGGACACAAAATAATTCGTATAAGTACCTATTATACTGAGTTATAACTAGCGCATAAAAAAGTTTATTGGCCTCTGACAATATGATACAGATACAGATTTTTTTTTTTTTTTTTTTAACTTGAACGGGTTTGCACTTGACCATAGTTTACCTGATAGCAAGTAAGGCTATGGCCTAAGCGTGATTACCCGATAAGAACCGATTCACTCGCGCTTTGAAGATCGCTGGATTATAGTGCGTGGGGAACAGAGAGCCAGGCAGGGAGTTCCACAACCTAGCGGTACGAACAATAAAGGTGGAAGCGTACCGTTTCGTGCGGGTCTTAGGAACTTCCACCATAAACCGGTGTCGTCCTGCCGTACCTCTACTCGTCCGGTGAAAGAAGGGCGCGGGCGGAATTAGTCCGTGCAATTCCGCGGCACACTCTCCGAAATGCAACCGATAGAAAACCGACAAACTGATTTATTAATAAATTATGGAAATTTAAATGTTAAATTAAATATTCATACAATACCTACTACATATTATAAATCGTATTAATCAATGATACCATCAGCGGTAAACTTGTCATCTAGGTAGTGGCCTATCTTATAGTAAGCTTTATTTACCAAGAATGCTTTTAATTTACATTTGTAAATATTATCGGACGCTGTATTTTTAATACTTTCAGGCAGGTGGTTATAAAACTTCGAGCCTCCGTAGTAAACCGATTTCGTCGACTTTTCAAGTGAGTGAGCAGAAGTTGCCAGCCTGTCTCTCCATCACGTCTCGTAGTTGTGTCGCTTTCCCAGAGCGGGGAAATCTTCGATCAAATTATTGATCGATGGGGGATATGCTCTAGGTTGTGTAGCACAAACAGACATACTTGGTATATGTATAGGCATGGTACCGTCATGATTCCTAACTCAATGAAGTATTATGTATTGAACAGATGTGTTTATTCGCGAATATCCAAAAGTCTTTGCAAAAGTTTTTGCTTAAGAACTACAGAAACCGCCCGAAAGGATTTTGCGTTTGTTACCACTAGCCACTAACCGTGTATTAATTTGATAATAAACCATTTTACTACAATGTTGACGAAAGTGACGCCTGCGAATGCGACACCATGCAGAGGTGGAGTATGTCTGTCTGTAAGTATTGGAATAGAGCTGGCACGCAAATAAGGAAATAAAGTATATATGTATTGTATCCGTTATCTAGTACCGATGATACAAGCGTAAGCTTAGTATGGGGCTAGATGGCGCTGTGTGATATGTCCTGAAATATTTATTTATTATTCATTACTTTTGTACGAGTAAGTATGGTTAACATGACTTA
The DNA here is from genome assembly GCA_927399415.1 of Macaria notata. Classification (NCBI taxonomy): domain Eukaryota; kingdom Metazoa; phylum Arthropoda; class Insecta; order Lepidoptera; family Geometridae; genus Macaria; species Macaria notata. Next base: position 2,841,499 of record OV656742.1, read on the forward strand.
CAAAAGCTTTCATGGAGCTTAATAATAATCTACGCCACTTCAGGGTAAACCTTCGAGAACAATTAATTAGAAATAAAGAAGTAATTAATTAATTAAGTAATTAATTAATCCTGAAGTCTGTGGGGTAAACAAATATCGATCGAACCTTCTTAAAAATTAGCCAGAAAAAGTTTTTATTCATCCGGGGTTTTATTGACAGTACCAATTTTCTAAATCTTTCAATGTCACTTTTGCAACCAAGCAGAAGATTCAATTTAATGTCTTTATTTTGTGCTCTTACAAAATTATTTATCTAATACCACACAAAATGCAATAAAACATTTAAGGCACGGAACGAACAAATTCACCGTCTAGATATGATAAAGAAGAGTGGACTTACATGGAGACATGTTACTGAAATTAATTTTGCTGACAATCGAATTCACTATGCTTAGCTCGACATGTGAGTAAAAATGTTTGGAAAACATAAATTTTGTAGTTTACACGGAATTGGACGTCATAATCATTTCCACTTGGAACAACATTCTTGCCAACGTATAATGTTGTTTGATAGTAATTATGTATAGGTACCCAATACCTGTATTGTAACTCCTTCTCAATCAAATGGCGGAACTCTCAGCTTATGCCCGTACATTTCATGAACTAGGAAAATTATCGTATTCAAATCAAATCAAATCAAATCAAATATACTTTATTGTACACCAAATAAAAAAGAACATATTTAACATATATTTATTTTACGTATTGTTATCGATATCCTGAAATCTAGTTCATGGAAAACGATTACGTACCTAGTTATGCTATTGAATTGATCCTCATCAAAATCGTGATTACACGCATATGGGGGTAGATCTTTTAAGGTATTCTTTATTTTTCTCTTATCATTAATGTCATATTTACGTATTAGAGTGGTAGTGATGAGGTTATTGTTTGGAACAGTTGACGGAGTGACGGGCTCTATTTATACTAGAACACCTTTAATTACGATCAGACATACATGGACTACTCCCTGGTCTATGCGGGCAGCTACTGCAAATGACTTTTTTGGATGTGAGTACTTTTATATAGGAATTGTCACACAACAGATTAGGCTGAAATCGTTGTAGTCAAGAGTAAGACTATTTCATGTTAAAAAAAAAAATAGCCAACTATTCACTCATTTCATTTTAAGATTATATCCGTGCCAGATCGGTTGCCTGGAAAAGATATCTCTTAGCGATAAGGCCGCCAATTAAGACGCTTTTTGAATTTCTATGATTTTTTATTTATTTTTTATGTGTAGTGTTTTTATAAATTATTTATCAATCTATCTAGTTAATAAACTATCTAAAACTCGGATGATGAAAGAGTAGGTGTAGTTTCATGGTACTTCAAGCGCCGCGCCGGCCAAAATAAACAAAGCGAAGCGGTCACGGCACTACCTGGTTTCGCCTTTAGGAACTTCATAACTTTGGTTGGGAATGTTGGGACTTTTTTTTACTAGGCTTTGCAAGTATTTGTTATTTCAGAGTATATACCATATGTTTTATTGTTACAGACCTACAATACCACTATGACGAAGAAACCACGAAGCCTCGCCAGCAATCTGTGGAAGAGTTGGAATTCGAACCAGTAGTAAGACCAATAAAACCGTCGCCAAATGCGCCTGGAATTAATTGCGAGGATTTCAATAATTATGCGATAAATTGCACAAAAGACAGCGCCATATTGTATAACTCTACCAAAAAGTCTCCACCGATGCCGGCTAAAATGTTGGACTGGTGCACGTAAGTTTTTATTTGCTTTTGTGTTAACTGTTTCGAACACATTTTTTACCAATGGCTTTAAAAAAGGAGGTCATCAATTCGAACCTTATATTGTTGGTAATATTGTCAGAATGGGATACAAATTGAGTATGTATGAAGATACTATATATGCTTCTAAACACGTGTGACACATTTTGAGAGAGAATTGCTGTATATAGATGTATGTTTGTCCGCTAAATTCTCAAAAGCAGTAAGTGTTTTTGAAATGGTTCTTTCTGTACTAGATTAGGTTGTATTCAACTTGGGGCAAAGTGAAAAGTTTATCAAAATGGCTACTAGTTGTATGAAGTGTCTCGAACATACATATAGATACTAACTTTTTACTCTTCTTTGACTTATATTTCCTAATTACTGAGCCGAGATCAATGTTTACATATCTATATAATTAGATATACATATATACATACAAAAAATATGAAGTTTGTTGTTGACTTTTGATGAACAGTTATTATTATATATATATATTTGCATACTAAAATAATTATATAAATAATTAAAAAAATATATATTTATAGATATATAATTAGGTATTAATTGTGCACTGTAATAATATAAATACATTGTCGAGGAAAACTTAAAAATTTGCATTGTACTAAGGAGTAATTAAAATTTAATTTATTATGCATATTCATTCATTCTTTCGTCAGCATGAATTGCGGTGTAATTAAGAATTTTATTATTCACAAATAATTAATTTGTTTTGAAATTAAAAAACGAACATGTAATTAGATTAGATGTAGTAGATTTCTTATGCTTGGACCGTCCCAAGGATCACATGTAATATGTTTTGCTGTTGTAACAAAGAAGCTAACTCACACACACAGTCTAATTTATTGAACCTTTTTGAAGGTATATTAATGTAATAGTAGAGTATACTGCAACAATTAAACCATGTCATAGGCCCTTTAGTAAGTTAGAAAACTAACGATGCGACATCAGATTTGGCCAGTCTCAAACCATCTTACGTATAGCAATATTATGACCTTTTTCCAAATACCAGAAACATCAATCAGTATTTCCTGGCTGACTAGTTACCACACTCTTAATGTAAACTATCATCAAATCGTAAAATTTTATTATTAAAACTATCGCGAGACATTCTTTTCAATGTGTAACTACTCGTATTACGGTAACTGTAACGCGTAAACAACTTACGTCAAATTAGACGTGAGTCAAAACCGTAATAGTTACATATTGAAGTCGACGTAAACCTGACAGCTTGTTCTGACAGGTTTATTTGGGAGCCAGTTTCGTGATCTACCTTCAACTACAATTTTATTGCAGGCGAACTGCAGTCAAATACCAACCTGACAATTATTGTAAAAAATTGAATAGAAACACGGCGTTCGTAGTAAGATGCTGAAAATACGTGTTTCCTCGGTTTACATCTAGTTTCGTCGCATAATTTAGTCGAGCTCAATTTGGCTTTTCCTTTTACATTGAAAGACACCCGGGATCTCAACACATCTACTTAATATTAACAGCACAACATTGGAGCCTTCTCCACCCAAATTAGGTACGTAGAAATCCTATTCCGAACATCCTTGTGCGAAAATTGAAGGCAATGATTACGTGTCGTAGATACAGCATTTCTGGTCATATTCTTTGAGCTGTGGTCTTTCTTAAATAATCTATTACGTGTAAAAATTTGCTGAGAAAAGAAGAAGAATTTAGATATTTGTTATGTTTAACAGGTGATGCCCTCGATTTTTGTGCTAAATAAACGTTCCATTGCAACACGATGTTCCTTTCAATCAATACTTAACACGAGTGAAAATGAAATATACACAATATAATTTGTAAATCACGAGTTTGTGTTACGTTGTATAGGGCTGAGACTGGACGTCAGGTTGTTATGCGGTAATTTTTCTGAGTATCCAACTCAACTAGAATGAAATCAAACCACATATAATATTTTTTAAACGGATGCATACTATATAGTAATGCTAACTAATTCAGTTTGGTATTTTATTATAAGTTCACATAAAACGTCACCCGTACAAGCGACACTGATGAAAAGTCAACACCTACCTAAAGAAAAAAATGTATGAATCAACGAATAAAATGTCGGCGCAATCTATAAGCCGGTAATCAGTGCTCCAACTCTGTATTTACCCGTATTTTTGCAGAGCAATCCGGCACCTAACAAATTGCGCTATAGACTGGAACAGTGAGTGCAAGGATGTCACAGAGAGACACTACAACGAAGAGAGCATAAAAGGTCACATGCATGTTATCAACCACATCTGCGACGACGACTGGTTCCTCTCACGTGAGCATTTTCAACTCTACAACATTAAAAATAAAGACGAATATAGCATGCAAAGAATGAAGGATCGTATTCATTACGGAAAATATATTTTTGCCAGTGTTAGTGGGTACGATATTGTGGTATAGGTGAAGTGATTCTCCCGGTAATGAGGGTTCATGTCCCTAGTTTTGGTACAGTTACAATCTCATATTATATTCTTCCGAAGGTAAAGAGTTTCAGTGTGATTAATACGGAAGTTTTGCCCGGCTTTGTTATAATTATTATGATATGAAAATTTTACGATGCGTTTTTAAATTAAACACTTAAACTTAAAACGTCTTAAAGTGTTCACATCATCACTCTTTCCCAGACTACGACGATGTCCCGGTCTGTATAGATAAAGTAGCCAAGGCCTGGGAGAGTTGCTACGTCACTTTCAAAGCCATAGTGGACGTCGAGAAGAATACTACTCTCGAGTGGTCGCATTATCTGACACATTTCTATGTATGCTGGTAAGTGACAAAACGATTGCAGAATTTAATGAGTTTGCACAATAATTTTAATAATATATAAAACTGTGTTCGTTGGAATTTCTTCCTTCTTAATAACTCAGATTTTAGTTTCAACAGACAGTTTCTTAGCCTACTGCTCTGTCCACGAATTATTAGTTACTTTTGACAAGTGCAAGAACGACCGACTTTTCATGTTCCGTCACGCCTATTAATAACATGTTTGCAATCCAAATAGTATTTTTCTGATTGCTTGTGAAAAACTAACAGGCACTTTATTTCCAGCGCTCGAACCAGATTCCGTCACTGCACATTGAAGGCATTGTTCCTGGAAGAGGATTCAATGTGTGAACACGATGAAGCCATCATCTTGCAAAAATTCTCAGTCGTTGTGTCTGAAGGGGATGTGTTTCAGGTTTGTTGTGGTTTGAAATTGCAATCCAAATTTTGTATGCTACAAATTAAGTATTTGTCAAGGAAATTAACGAGTAGGATTTACTACGTTTGTTTTCGTTTATATTATCCTCAGGATTAATTGCTGAAGAATTAATTGTAATCTCCCAGGCTTGCCCTATTTACAAGCACGCCAGTTTCATATATTAGGTATATGCACATAAATAAGGACATCATACTGTTTGTCCTCAGGACTGTGACACAGCAATGCTGTACTCAAGCTGCCCTGGTGGTGATCCCAGACCTCCCACTGAACTCTTGTTCAAGTTAATGAATGGAGAAAATCCGGAGGCAATAGTCCGGTCCAATTTGTTGTCCGCGAGTGAAACCTGTCGCGTTAGCCTTGTGTTGTTGATCTTGATTTGTTTCGTAAATTTTGTGATGTAAGATCTTTGTGGTTTTATTTCATACTAGTGGGTGCTCGCGGCTTCGCTCGCATTAAGAAGTAAAACTTGCATCCCCTATTTCACCCCTTTAGAAGTGGCATTTCCAAAAATCCTTTCTTAGCGGATGCCTACGTCATAACATCTACCTTAATTCCAAATTTCAGCCAAATCCGTCCAGTGGTTTGGGCTGTGCGTTGATAGATCACTATATTAGTCAGTCAGTCACCTTTGAGTTTTATATATTTAGATTTCTTTATGTTCCTAGCACTCGGGCATTCGAATAAGTATACCGACAAATAGGTGGCGTAATTGCACTTTAGACAGTACTCGCAAAAGATTTTTTTTTATCAAAAGTGGAGCGTGTCTGTATTAGATTGGAATTGGCGGTCAAACGAATCGCTGGAGTACACTGATAAGTTTATGATATTTAGGTAATTTATATTTTAAGGATATAATGTAGATATTCAAAAGTATATTAATGAGTATCATTCATGTCGTAATTTAAAAAATAACTATCAAAAAAACGAATTCAATCTTTAAAATACCTAATGTCTATGACAAATTTGTCAAAAGGTATGAAGATAAACGAAATGATTTTCAAACAAAATCCATTAAACCCGGAGGACCTAACGACTGTTTAATATTTCTATAAACAGGCCAGTGCCCTTCTAAGCCCAAAATATAATATTCAGCAAATCTGTTGGCTCTTATTCGTACTTAGTTTTAATTTTACAGCAAAGACTGCTTATAAAAGGTGCAAACTTTGACTGTAAGAGAGATACTTTTCTTTTAACTTGAACGGGTTTGCACTCGACCATAGTTTACCTGATAGCAAGTAAGGCTGTGGCCTAAGATGGAGCGTGCTTACCCGATAAGAACCGATTCACTCTCGCTTTGAAGACTTTTAAAAAAGAACCTCACTGTTGATTAAAATGTTGTCTCTAGCAATAAGACTAATATTTTCTGTTACAAGATATACACATTACTTGTGTGCAATTTCTGTATTTAAAGTAATTCTATATAAAATACCAAACTTCAGATGTCATGTTATTCGGTGTCTTAGTAGCTTGAATAAGATTTCATAAGTTGTCTGGTCCAAGGTGGGTTATGATTAAAATGGGGATTATAAACTGTAGCAAACAGGTATACCAAATTGTTCAAGCAAGAGAGCGTAAAAACGAGGAGGATTATGCTCTGTAGTGGGTTTTATTGAGTTGATTTACTAAGCGAGAGTGGCTTAGAGACTCCAGTGTCTACTTTTCATCCAGACGCACCCTGGTTCGAATCCGGCCATAGGGCCGGATGTGAAACAATGAATTGTATTTAACTTCCCTAACGAATTAATTCTGCGGGGGAGTCCCAACCCCTATCAGGAGAAGATACGACTCACAGAGAGAGATGATGCTATCTCGTAAAAAAACTAGAAAAAAAAACGGATTCAAATGAAATATTAAGTTTAGTGTAGTGTTGCTATCACTGAGGGCTCGTAGGTATCGTTAAACTATCATTAGCGAAGTTAGTGCAAGTTTGGAGGGGGATGTGTGGAGGGGAACAATGTATCTCACCATGTACTGTGGATGAAGTGTTACAATTATATGAGTCTATACATCATTTGAATATTAGCAATAAAAGTTTATTTTTATTTTTAAATAGCACGGGTTTGCACTTGTCCTGATAGTAAGCAAAGGCTATGGCCTAAGATGGAAGTAGTAAATTAGTTTATTCTTTGATTTCTGAGTCGTGATTTTATGATCAAATATTATATGATATTATATTTTCCTCTACTTTTAAACTTTAGATTTTTAAACTTTTTTCTTAGTAGGTACCTAGTAAATATATCCCGTTACCTCGCTCGACATTAAATGCTCGATGTCAAGTTTTGTCCATATACTTACATGGTCACACACTTTTATTTGCGTCCCATATTTATAAAATTAACAATTATTTGGACTTCAGTTGAAATTCTTATACTTCTACATTCACACAAATCCCAACATTGCATTTAGTACAAAGCCCAGTGACGTCAGCACACATTCAACCATTGACCAGACTTCATACAATGGCTTCGTAACTCGCAAGTTGGGTAAGCTTTCCCTAATAGATTCTTGATGATAATGAGTACTATTGTATAGAGAAATAGCTGAACTTCGTGGCTTTGCGGCATGGTTGCTGCTTAGCTGTTGTATTCCTTATAACTGGGCGCGAATGACCGAAATCAGCGGAAGAGATCTTGTGAGAAGCTTCATCGTGGTGGATGCCTAGAAATCTGGGCTTGATACTTACTCCCAGCTCTAAGAAAAAGGACCAATTTAATTTTTACGTCATGGTGATTAAATTTTCAGCCAATGACAGCGCGTAAAAATTGCAGCTGTGCGTCGTTCTAAAAGCCGGAGGTTAGTCGTATTTCTGATTACTTACAGAGGAGATCTCTTGAGCATATATGATTTTTACTTTTAATTGTAATAAATGTCATTTAGGTATTTCAAAACTGTATGAGTATTGAGAACATTTGAGTAAGTAAAAGCGTTTCACAAGTTGACGCTTGATAATAACTCGAGAAACAGATTACCAGGGCCAAAGTAACTCAATACATAAACCTAAGTGTCGTTGAAGTTCGATATGTTCAAATGACAACTGACCCAATAGATGCCTTATTCGGGCAACACATTTCAACACTCATATGCTTTATTTATTTATTTATTTATTTTAAATTCAGTTACATACCATGCTAACAGCTTTTACCAAAACGCACAGTATGTTATTACTTATATACTTATAATTTACGATACCGAGCTTTATAGAAGCTTGGATAACTATTAAATTTTATACAAAAATGTAACATAGAATTAAATCTAGTATTGAATAAATCAACCTCAGGTATTTGAGCAATCATATCGTTGAGTAGATCTATGGCGTGTACCGTGGATGAATACCTGGCAGTGTCGGTGCGCACGCGCGCCGGCCCCGCGAGCAGGCGGCGCGCGCAGCACGCGCGGGCTCGCGCGCCCACGCAGCCACGCTCAGCGACAAGCGAGCGAGCGTACTCGGGTCATCGATAACACCGTTCAGTAACTGGTAATAGTGCATCATCAATGCACAACGTCTCCTAACTTCTAACGTATTGATGCCTACCATTCCGGAAACAAATAGAGACGGATACAAATACGGGTAATAACCATACATTTTTTTATACAAGTACCTAGAAAATTTCTTTTGCACTTTTTCCAGCATCAGATTGTATTTAGCTTCATGAGGGTCCCAAACGATAGAGTTGTACTCCAGCTTACTTCGCACTAACGCATAGTACAAGAGAACTATTATAGTACCCCTGTCCATGAATCTAGCCGACTGCCTCATTACAAAACCCAAAGACTTGAAAGCACGATCACAAATATCTTCAATATGATGATAGAACTTGAGCCCCGCATCTAGTTTCACGCCCAAATCTTTGATTTCAGTTACACGCTCCAGACCGACACCTGATGTATGGTAGTTGAAGTTGATGGGTGAGCGTAACCGTGTAAATGTCATGACTTTACATTTTGAACTGTTGAATTCTAGGTGGTTTTCTGTGTTTTCTTTATAATATTATATTTATATATGTATATATAGGTACTTTATACAAATGTCGTGTAATCATATATCCATATACTGTATTTTTACCCACACGAGCAAATAACAATAACACATTGGATGCTAATTGGTTAGTTGTTCTGAGCTAGGATGTTTAGTAAAGAGGTAAAGGGGCGGCGCAAAATTGGCGTAAATGATTGATTAAAAAAATACGCCACATTAAAGAGGTAAATCAAAATTCCTTAGTCAATAGACATATTTTGATGCCAGTTTCGTTTTCAGATGATAACTTAGTCATCATAATATTTCAAGTGATTCACACAAAAGTTGTTGATAGGTTTATGATGGAGACGTAGCTCTCTGTTATTTTGTCTATGCATTCATGTAACCGCAATTTCAGGCAAATTAGCACTCTCTGAATGAGAAGAGTAATGCGGTTTGTAGTTGGGATTTTCGATTGAGCACGCACATATTGTACTTAGTTTCAGAGTATAAACTAATTCAATCTACATATTTACTTGATAAATGGCAGACAAAGATATTACTATATATGGTATGGTATGGTAAGTATTTCACCATTCTCTTCAGAAAACGAGTTTATTTTTGTACAGAGTACATAACATAAGCGACCCTGTAATACAAAGTGAACTTATGATGAAAGGACCACTGACACGAATGGAAAAGCTCACAAATAAGGCTATCGTTATGTAAACTACGTGTCTTCCATACAAGAATTAAGGAGGTAGGTACTAGGTAGCGCATGGAAGGTCTTTTTTTATGTAGTACGCTTGCCTAGAAGAAACCCTAAAAAGTTAAATTATTTTGAATTTTGGAGATTGTAAGAAATAAAACGCTGGCATCCACTAGTTTAAAACAATGTTATTATATGAAAATCACTTATTGATACTTCAGTGTATAGAGCGCTGCAGACGCTAAGGATAGAGAGAGATGATGGAAAATCATCAGAGATAGGCTCATAGATGGTGGTAGTCACAACCCTCAGGTATGAGGAATACGACGCAAGGAGGAGGAGAGGATGACACGAAAATAAATCATTCATGTGTTTTTCAATGCATGGGATTGAATTTCCACATTGAAAATATTATACTGAATTTAGATCAATGTCCGCCAATTTATTTGCCCTTTCTGTGAGTCCATTAAACTTTCTCTTAAACGTAAATAGTTCTTCAAACAATACAAACAATGAACTTATAATTGAAATGCTGATTGAATTTACCACTAATTTGTTAAGGCTTTACGTTTCACTCAGTTTTGTACCTATTTGTTTTAGCAAGAGGCTTCTTAAGTGCATTGTGATCAAACGTTAATCAATAAGATGGAATTAAGTGAATATCAACTCTCAAACTCTCAAGAGTCTGGTAGGTATTTGCCTGTGATTTATTTAGAAAGTGTTGGACGTTAATCAATTAAGGTGGTATTAGAGCGATTCATAACGTTAATCGCTTTCAGTAAATATGTAACTTAAGAACTTTACTTTATTACGCGTAACTAATAACAACAAAAATAAACTATGAAGATGGCATACTTTAGGCCTCTAATAAAGTACACAAAGAATAATATTGAATTACTAGTAGACGCCCGTGACTTAGCTCACGTTATTTCGGGATAGAAAGTAGCCTATGACATTTCTAAGAGCTCATACTACCTACTTGCCAAAAACTGTGATGATCCGTTCAGCCGTTTTTGCGTGATGAGCGTATAAATAAACAGACAAACAGAGACACAGATAAACAGACAAACATTATAAAAACAGCTCAAACATGTTTGACTATCGAATTAAAGTATACCCAAGCATTTTTTCTGATATCTTATATGTTCAGATTTTGGACCCTCTTCAGCTTTATTATATGTACAGATAGATGGTATAGGTTTGTAAAAGTATCATGGACTGTTATTCATCAGCCTTCTAATACCGAGCACAGAACCTGCTACGCAAGTTTCTTTTAGTCCCACTAATAATCTATACTAATATTATAAAGCTGAAGAGTTTGTTTGTTTGAACGCGCTAATCTTAGGAATTCCTGATGCGAATTAAAAAAATATTTTTGTGTTGAATAGACCATTTATCGAGGAAGGCTTTAGGCTATATAACATCATGCTGCAACTAATAGGAGCGAAGAAACAATAGAAAATGTTGAAAAAACGGGGAAAAATATTCATCTTTGAGGGCTTCCGTTACGTGCGCTGCGAAAACGGTTCAAGATATCAAAAAAATGTGTATGAAAGAATTATTTGTCTTAAAATGATCTAACAAAATGTGCGCAACAATATATGTCTATTTTTTAAGATTTACTCACTAGAACCGTTTTTATGGTAATAACTATTCCATGCGGACGAAGTCGCGCGCACCAGCTAGTAATACTATATAAGCGAAAATTGGAGCATATCTGAGTATAGATGTATGTTACTTCTTTACACTGAAAGAACTGAAACGATTTGGATCATCTTCTTAACGAATGAGAGTGGCCAACTCTGGTGTCGAGAGTTTATCAAGCCGCCCTAAGGACCTCTGACAATTAATGATTGCCATATAATGCTAAACAGCCGGGACCTACAATTTAACGTGTCATACGACCCATGAAATCGCCCAAAATGGAAAGCCACTTTTTGGCCACCCATCCAAGGACTGACCGCGTCGACCTTTGCTTAACATTGGTAATCACATGCGATTGCCTCCGCTAGCTGAGCTACGGGCGCTTCAATTTGGATGTAATCTAATGAAGAGGTAGAGTCTGGATTAACATATAAGCTACTTTTTATCCTTGATTACTGCAAGCAAAACCGCGCTGCGAGTACTAAAATATAATTGAAGCCTAGATGTACGGATTACGTATTAGAACGGATTTGTAGAAATGAAGATTAACGAGTAAACTTTGGATTAATCTATACTAATCTATACTATACTAATATATAAAGCTGAAGAGTTTGTTTGTTTGAACGCGCTAATCTCAGGAACTACTGGTCTGATTTGAAAAATTATTTTTGGGTTTGATAGACCATTAATCGAGGAAGGCTTTAGGCTACATAACATCACACTGCAACTAATAGGAGCGAAGAAACAATAGAAAATGTGAAAAAAAACGGGGAAAGTTATTCATCTTTGAGGGCTTCCGTTGCATGCGCAGCGAAAACGGTTCAAGATATCAAAAAAATGTGTATTAAAGAATTATTTCTCTTGAAATAATCTAATAAAATGTTCGCAACAGAATATGTCTATGTTTTAAGGTTAACTCACTAGAACCATTTTTATGGTTATAACTATTCCCTGCGGACGAAGTCGCGCGCATCAGCTAGTGATGTTATATATTTGAATTATGTGTTATTGAATTGCTAAGTTTTAGATTTTCCAAGCAGATGAACCCCACGTTTTTCTTTTTAAGAAGCTCAGTAAGTTAAACACCCTGTTACTACCAAATAAATATATAGCTTTATATTTATACCTCTTATTTTTATTTAAACATAGTGCCGTATAATAATAATATATAATTCATTCAATCTTTTTTATAGTAAGATCAGCGAAATTTTCGAATAAATCTACCGGGCATTCTTGTTTACCGTAATTAACCCTGGGATCTATAAATCAACGTTAAATTGTTTTTTCTAGTCAAACTTAGACTACAGTGATGCTTACACTCGGGCAAGCTGTGGTCAAGCGTAAGTCAAGTGTAACCCAATTAAGCGGAAAACAAACACTGTCTTGGTAATGTTTTGTACCATTTGTGAATTTGTCATCTGGGACAACGAACCTAAATAAAATATAGTCGAATTCAGAATCATTTGTCATAGACTTTGACTGGCTAACATCTATACTTAATATTATAAAGCTGAAGAGTTTGTTTGTTTGTTTGTTTGAACGCGCTAATCTCAGGAACTACTGGTGCAAATTGAAAAAATATTTTTGTGTTGAATAGAGGATTTATAGAGGAAAACTTTAGGCTATATAACATCACGCTGCAACTAATTGAAGATATTTTGCGTAACATGAAACGTGGTAAGTCTCCGGGCCATGATGGCCTCAGTATAGAACATTTATTGTATGCTGGACAACATATCTGTCATGTGCTAGCGTGGCTTTTTAATCTATGCGTGAGGCACTGCTACTTACCCGACTCTCTCATTCGTACCGTTGTAGCTCCTATTGCCAAAAGCAAGACTGGTGACATCTCGAGTGTAGCGAACTATAGGCCGATCTCTCTAGCCACTATTGTGGCCAAGATACTGGAAAAAGTTATTCACTTTTATTTAAAATCGCTGCACATTGATGATGGACAATATGGATTTAGACCCCAACTGTCCACTGACATGGCTATATTTTCGATGAAGGAGATAGTAAAGTATTATGTTAAAAACGACACAACAGTTTACGCGTGTTATCTAGATTTGAGCCGCGCATTTGACAGTTTAAATCAAAATTTGTTATGGACAAAGATGGAAGACACTGATGTTCCGCCTGATTGTTTGTCCCGCCGGTTGTTGGTCTGATGGCATATTGGTATGACCATCAGGTCAACAACGTCAGATGGGACACTGAAATGTCGGACGACTACAAATAGACGTGTGGGGTCAGACAGGGTGGGCTTACCTCTCCCGACCTATTTAATTTTTATATGAATGATTTGATTGAGGAGCTGAGCAGCACGCCCGTGGGTCTCAGGCTGGACGGCAGGTATGGCAACAACCTGAGTTACGCAGATGATATGGTGCTGATCAGCCCCTCAATTAAGGGTTTGCGAAAACTAATTGAAATTTGTGAAAAATACGCTCTTGAACATAATTTAATATATAATGCGAAGAAAACAGAAATGATGATTTTTAGGTCGGGAAAAGGGCCGCTCAATGTGCCCGATATTGCCATCGGTGGACAGACAGTTAAGACTGTAACTAGTTTCAAGTACCGTATAGTTTCAAGACCGGCAGCTGCTGACTGCAACATATGCACGATGGGTAGCAATTGCAACTTAAAATGTATCTTTCTATATAATATTGTATATATATTCTCTGTTTATGATTGTGTGTGATATGGATCTCAGTGTCTGCAATAAAAAAGTTATTATTATTATATTATTATTATTATTAATACGCTGCAAAAATGGTTCAAGATAACAAAAAAACATTTAAGTATGAAAGAAATTTTCCTCTTAAAATTATGTAACAAAATGTCCGCGGCAGTATATGTCTATCTTTTAAGATTAACTCACTTTAACCGTTTTAATGGTAATAACTATTCCACGCGGACGAAGTCGCGGGCACAGCTAGTTTAAAATAAATAAATAAAAAACTTTATTAAAAGACACAATCCATATGATACAGACAAATAAACCTTTTAGATTATTACACACATACGCTCAAAATACCATGGTTCTTTGCACAGACATAATAAAATATTAATAAATAAATTTTAAGTGGAAAGCAGCAAGTACTTGTATATCTCACGTCCTCCTTATTGAAGTCGGTTATAAGACACGTGTAGGATTGGTAAATTTTGATGGATGAACTATTAACCTACGAACTACAAATGTATTCTATTTTGTATGCCTATTGTTTTTTAATTAACTAACTGGCGTCATAAAACCTATTTACATATGTATATTTGCACCATATACTTATTTTATCGGTATATGAATAATGAGTAAACAATAAAAGGTTGTCTGTTTTTCAGGCACTTATTATTTTACATCTGCACATTTATGAAATAAAATCTTAGTTTAACTTGTCTTAAATAAAATTTTACGATTTTGAATCATAAACAGTTATTTGTATCTTTGATATCCTAGCACTATAATATATTATAAGGTTATAATAGAATATGTAGATGGGCCAAAGTTGTACCTATCAAAGACTCGCACCAAGCGTTTTGCTTCGACTTTCATCGTACGAACTGCCAAACTGTGGAACTCCTTGCCCGAATCTCTATTCCCCTTGAACTATTTGTCGGTCTTCAAATCGAGAGTATACCAGTTTCTTCTAGGCAAGCGCGCTAGATCGTAGATTATAACATTGCTTAACATCAGGCAAGTTGTAGTCAAGCGTAAGCCTATATCATGTAAAAAAAAACATAAGGACGTTAAAAATGTTTACACTGAAATTTCACTCAAGCCAAGTTATTTTGTTTTAGATATTAAGGGTTTGGTCTTGACTTGGTACAGGGGTAGATATATAATATTATGGCATCTGTCATTCCGATATCAATAACACACAGTTTGCCTGATGCAAAACAATATCTCTCGAAGGTCGCCTATATTTTTTTTATTTTGATGCCCACTTAGTTTTTTAATACTTAAACAACAAAGCGAAAACTAAATATATAAAACTCAACCGTCTTATTATAAAAAGAGATCTAACTGTTATTACCGGGTTAAGTCAATGCTAAGTCTGGTACCAAATAATTTCTTATTACAAAACGACGACTAACGCGATAGTTCGGACTTCCGATGATCCAAACTTAGTTTGCCGCGACACCTAGTTTAACTATGGTTTAACTCTGTTCTAAACTGGATTTGAAGTATGGAACAATTCTGACGTTTAGTTTGATTGAGGTTATATTGATTTGTTTTCAATATTTTGTTATTGTGTTCTAATAATCGTTTAATATATATAACTGGATGTGTTTGAATCGTCTCGGTGCCCAGATAGATAGATACCAATATCGTCTGAATCCATTTGATCTAGGTGAAGAAGAGTTTCGGTATAAATATAGGTTTAACAAACGTTTCGGGGAAAAATAGTGGATCTTTTGCGTGAAGACCTGGCTCATGACCCTCGGGGATCCCCTTCGAGTCCAGAAATACAAGTGGTATGCGCCTTATGTAACTGGGCTCGCCATCAAGTAAGTACCTATAATATTTGAGCAATAGTTTTGTAACATTCATTGGGAAGACGGCTTACAGGGACAAACAGTTACAAAACTGTTTGTTCCTCTAAGCAGCAGTTTCTGAGTGTTAAATGTATTAATGTGCCCCATTTTCACAACCTAAAGCTATACCAATTTAGATGATTAGTGTGAATATATATCAAACCCACACTAAGGGCAGGTGATTATACATAATTCGTTTAATTCACAGAATTAGGATGATACAGCTGATTTACATGGTGTGTCCCAGCCAACCATAAGCGTAACTTGCAAAAAAGTTGCAGTTTAATCAGTCTTCTTAAAAACTAAAAATAGTGCTGGTTTCATCAAATTTCATCAAATTGGTTTATAGATTCAAAATCTATAGCCAACGATCTAGTAGATACTCTTATAATCTCTTTATAATATGTACCTAACTGCCATAGGCAACATAGGCTTTAAAGATTAAAAAACTAATACATATAGGTATTCACTAAATTGTTACTTTCAGGTAGTCTGTGATGCTGACTTAAGAATCATGAACATAGTGACAAGATGGCGTGGAAGTGTACATGACTCCTGCATTTTCAAAGTCCAGATTGAAACAAAGGTTCGAGGCGGGCACATTCTCTGGCGTATCACTGGGAGACAGTGGGTACCCATGTACCTTATCTCTTTTCACTCCACTGTTAAACCCATCTACACCCCAAGAAGAAAGATATAACAGCACACATATCTGTACCCGGAACACAATTGAACGGTGCTTTGGATTGTTAAAGCAATGGTTTTGTTGCTTACTAAGAGGATTGTTTGTAAATGTAGAAACTGCCAAAAAACCATAATGGTTTGTGCTGACCTCCACAACATAGCTCTGGTTATGAGGGATGATGTGTTTTCTAATACAGAAGAGAACTTTGAAGAGCAACCTATAAATGTTTATTCTTGCAATACTGCCAGTTCTGTGAGAGGCAATATAAAGAGAAGATTAATAATTGTATTTAACTATTGTATTACATGTATATCCCTAGGGAGAGGCCTATACTATTGCTATTGCTTAATTTACATTGGTAACAGCTTGCAATTTCTTAGGAAATTGTGTGTTAAGCCCATAGGGGCTCCACACATTTCATAATAATATGATTATAATGTTCGTATCTACATTAAAAACTGTTTCATTCGCGCGCGGACTCTCGCCGTTGTCAGACGCGTCAAAGCTCCCTCTCGCATCGCTCAGTATAGTCAAGCGAAAACAAGTTCGGACACGTACAGACTTGTGCCCCCCGCGGGCGGCGCACGCTCCGACATGCAGCCTGCGCTCGACCCCGCGGCCGAAGAAAGCGACATGACTATCAGCAGTGAGGATGTAAGGGCGACTTGTTTGTTGGACGCGAACTACGAAAGAAGTGCGTCAGTAAAGAGAAAAGTAGTCAGCACCAACAGCTCAGAAGAAAATTCATGGAAAACGGTGACAGCAAAACGGAAAACAAAAATTACAAAGCGGGATGCAGACAGGAAAGAAGGCTACGAAATCAGTTTGACTTCAACGGAAATACTACCTAAGCAGTTTGGTTTAGCCAAAATGTTTAAAAATGAAGGTATCTCTAACATAAATCAAGTTAAATATGTTAATCCATACAAAGTGTTGGTTCGGTTTGAAAATGAGGAAAGTGCAAATATTCTGTGCCAATCAAAAGTGTTCAACACAGACGTCATCAAGGCAAGAAAGACGATGGAGGTATACTACTCCTATGGTGTAATTAAAAATGTAGATATAGATTTAACCGAAGAGGAAATTATGAGTGCCTTATCGTCGGAACAAGCCATTATATCTGTTAAACGACTAAAACGCAGAAATACTCTTGACGGCCGCTGGGAGCTGGGTGAGTCTGTTCGTATATGTTTTCAAGGGCCATCACTACCGCAGTATATCAAAATTTATGACGTTCAATCTATAGTCACTAGCAACAGATATCCAGTAACGCAATGTAGTCAATGCTGGCGTTTTGGACACACAATAAAAATGTGCCCGTCACTGAAAGTAATATGCCCAAAGTGCTCCAAACCTCATGCCAATTGCGAGACGACGGAATTCCGCTGTAATAACTGCACGGGTCGACATATGGCAATGGCTAAAATTTGTCCGGTATACCTAAAAGAGAGAAACATACGTAACATTATGAGTGAGAACAACTGCTCGTACAAAAGGGCACAGACGTTTTATGTACCGCCACCACCTACTCCTACATTAGACCTCACGCGCCTCCCGCGCTTGCCGACAGCGCGGCCGTTGACCCGCCTCGGTACTACGCCGCGCGCCGCCTCGCCGCTCGCTGTGCTAGCCCCTACAGTCGCCGCGACCACTTATGCCAACGTAGTAAAAGAGGGAAGCAGTACACGTAAAAAAGAAAGTGAAGGGCGTAAAGTGGAGAAAAAAAGAAAGAAAAGAACTACGAAAGAGAAAGAGAATGATATATACTGTGAATCTTCTTCGGAGACCGGTGACGACAGCAGGATTCCCAACCGAGAAAAGAAAGAGCAAGTATCTTGGCAAGTACTATTTAAGAAACTAAAAGACAAGTTATTGGAAGCAAACGTGTCGTGGGAGGATAAGATCAAAAGCTGTGTTGGGATCGTGTTTGAAGGAGTACTTTCGTTTGTGTGGCAATATATGGCGGATAAGCCTGGCTGTAACCTCATTCAGCAATTATGGATTACAGCCACACAAACTGCAAATTAAATGCAATACAATGGAATAAACAAAGCATCCGCCCGAAGCGAGCTGAATTTGAAACTCTTCTTTATCAAGAAAAGATACATACATATAGCTATTGTGTCAGAAACTTGGTGTGATCCTGGCAGTTATTTTCGCATTTGTGATTATAATATTGTAAGAGCTGATCGCAGTGATTGATACGGAGGAGTAGCTATTTTTACTCATAAGTCGATCAAATTTGTAAGGTCTGGTTGTGGACGCCGTGCCGAGCGGTCGCTTTCGGGAACGGTCAATACAGCCTCGTCAATACAATTGATCCATTAAACAATAGGCACAACATCTGCCAGCGGCTAGCACAATGGCTGCGAGCAAAGCCTGACGGTTCCTAGCTTAGGTCAATTCTCTGGCCCCGCGAAAAGTGACTGTCAATCAAGTGCCGTGCAACGCGTGTTTATAATCTTTACGTGTATCAGTGAGTGGCAACCAGTGTACGTACATACATACGTGACCAGCGTCATTGCCATCAGAGGCCACCGGTACCAGCGCCCAGCTCGTGGTAACCCACTCCAACAAAAGGAAAACTCGGTGAGCTTGTTCCATATTAGCCACACGCGGTCTAAACCCCTTTTCTTCGGTCTCTCCTTCCTCAATATCCTAAGATATTGTCTAGACTAGTCTTTATTGCCACGAGGGACAAGTCTGTTTTCAAGCAGCCTATACCAGCAACCAACATCGTACAGTCACATCGGTTACTTATAGATCAAACCTACGCGTTACTAGCGTATCCGATTTCAAAATACATATCTACACAAACTGCCGTAAAAACCTGCTAAATTTACAAGGTTAGACTAGATTACGCGATCCCATAAGCCAATCTACTTTCCCAAGGCAAACACAAAAGCCTAAATACGAGTAAAAACTACGCACATCTGCAGGCCCGTTTGGACAATAGCTTAAGATTTTAAAACGGCGCGCGAAATATTACTTAAACAATAGCTATCCATTCCCAAAACAAATACCGACACCTAAAACTAAGCAATAAATCAGAACATTAACAATACAGGCAAAAACTCCCTTCTTAAAACCATTTCCGGCACAGCTGCGAGGCCTTACTATCGGGTCATCCTTTGTGATAATACGCCGAACCGCTAAACAATCATTACAAAACAAAAATTGACTTCTAATTGTAGTCATTTTTGCTACGTACAACAAAGCCCAGACGTTTGTTTTATACACATAGCACACCTAGTACATAAAGCGTAATTAATAGACTTATTCCAAATAATTAGCCCTAACTCACTTGGACACCACGCTAGAACTAAAAGCCCTTCGCCTGCCGCCGGACGGAAGGGTTCGTAAAGATCACATAGATAACCTAGGAAAAGAACAGCCGGTATTAAGTGCAAGTATCCTAACATACACCTAGCAAATGATTCGTACCTAGAGTTGTTAGACGAGACCCAAGTACTCACTCGAGTGCTACGCACTCCCCTTCTCCGTTAAAGGCAAAGGGGAACTAGTATAGTGCATGATATACCTTAACTAATACAAATACATACATAGTATATAAGCTTCCTTCACAGCCTCGATCACGCGCATACCTGAAAGATATCACGAGCTAGCCACGACACCCTGTCCACTGCGATACCGCCACGGTAAGGCCCAAAGCAGATATGGAAATAGGGAACCCTATCGTAAAAATACCAGGAGACGGCAACTGCTTGTATCGCGCTATAGCCCACCAAATTATCGACTTGTATGGCCTAACCTTTGACCACCAACACATTCGACGAGACCTCGCACGCCAAGTTGAGGAAAACCAAAACGATCCACAAATGTACCTAGCGATCAGAAGTAATCTAGATAATTCAGCACAAAGCGAACAAATCAGGGACTACATTCTATCACAATACCAAGATGGCACATGGGGCGGCATAGACATACTTATAGCGGCAGCGGAATATTATAGTATTAACGTGAAAATCTTTCAAAAAGCCCCGCTACAAGAAACAGTATGTTTCTCCCCTAAGGCACCAAACGACGCCGCAGGTAGCATAGGTCTAATATTTACGGGGAACCACTTTGATTGCCTTGAAAATCACCTAGGAGTAATAAGTACAAGCACCACGCAAATGACCTTAGTCTAACTCTTGGAACTAGCACCCCTGAGGAGATACCAGATGAGTCCGGATACAGACTTGCCCGCCCCAGGCCACACCAAACAACAAAAAACAGGTAGTAAATGAAAACACAAACACTGCCACATGGAATGTTAGAGGCGCCGCAACGTTGACTAAAAAACGAGAGATCGACGAGTTTCTAGACGGAAAATCTATCCATATTGCCTGCCTACAGGAAACTCACTTAAAATCCGGGGCCTACGAATCTGGTCACTATACGTGGCACCTAAGCGGAAACAACAACAGAAGAGGCCAAGCTATTCTCATAAGAAAAAGCAGCGGCCTAAGGATGAACTGGACTAAAGCAAACACAAACAATATGGTTGCTTCAATAGATACAAGCAGTGGAGCCTCTCTATTCATTACTACAACGCACAGGTCCAATTCAACGTCATCAGCAGCAAACGACGCGACTCGGCTACTACAACTGACCAAGAACAAACCAAGGAACTCAACAACAATCATACTAGGTGACTTCAACGCCCACATAGGACTCACAGATACACACGAACTTCGCGATAAAAATCAAATAGGCAAAAATCTCTCACACTAAACAAGTAACGTAACGGGAAAATCTCCGATTGGACACATCATTCGGCCGGCGCAGCTGTAAACTGACTTGGACGTCGGGAAACAAAACATCGCAAATAGACCACATAATGACAGAAGCCAAAAACAACCAGATTTTTAATTACATCATTTATTTATTTATTTACAAATCAATTAAAACGGCGCGAGCCAATTACTTACATTAATTAATAAATGATGATATAATAACTACAATACAGAGAACAAAACTAATAATACAAATAATACAAATACAAAAGGTGAAAAAACAATCCCATCTGACCATAGAATCATATGGGGAAACCTGAAGCCCCTCACGTTAAATTCCAATAGGGACTCTACGAGACCTCCTATAAGACTAACCAGGGCCAACGTTGCGAACGAGTTTGACTACAAAACCCTTTACTACGAGACGCTTCAAAGTAGCTACCACCACTCGAAAAAAAAAATATAGCAAGAAACTTTATTATAGAGGAAACCAAAAAGAGCAGGAACGGCGAAAACTGAAAAGAGCCGCTACCGTGGGAAGTGATAACAAACGTCATGAAGATGGCGGCCAATAAGACTATGAAACATGAAAGAAGGCGAACTTCCATTATAAGCATCACCCTCAAGATATGGAGGCTAGAAATACACTTAAAGAGTGCCGGCGCCGTTTGCAAAAGATCAAAGCAACGGAAGCCCTTAAAGTTGGTAGACCTATCTATACGTCGGAGGATTATTTATCTCATGATATGGACTACTACTCCAGCAACATATCTGACTGGCAGGACATGGCGAAAAACAAAGGAGACTTTATAAGAGCTGCTAGGGAGACCTATAAGATGGCAGAAACCGACAGCGAATCTGATGAGAAAACAGAACGACATACCAACAGGCAGGCACCAACCATACCCCAGGAAAGGCCGTCAGATGACACAAGAACACTCCCTTAGCGACATAGGATCTATTCGACCCACATTTAAGATCCACCTACTACACCCGACGTGGTTATGATTACTCACAAAAGGACCAACATTACACAGCGAACGTATTAAGATAGCTCTTGCAAAGCCAAACACTAACAAACCCCAAGATGGGTCAACTCAATAATCAACGAACACCATTTTTTACTAACGCTTATCCCTATCCTTAATAACAACCTTCTCCAAATCGGCGTCTGGCTGCATAGCCGGTCGACTACCATCCCGGAGCGTTAGCACAAAACCACGCTCCACAACCTCGTGCCCCCTGGTATGCCGGTTTGACCGGAGCAGGCTTGTCCTGGCTGGGTGCGGTACCTATGTTCATGTTCATGTTCATGTTCATAAGTCGATCAAATTTGTAACACTCAAATCTTTAACAATGTCATTTCTCATATAAAAATTTTAACTCCCCTGTTCGTCCGTAGAAGTAAGTACTAGCTACTAGCCGTACGGGAGTGACATAGTCAATGTATGACAAAACTCCTTTTAATAAATAAAGATTAAAAAAAAAAAAAAAAAACTGTTTGGTTTTGGACAGTTTTGGAATGTTATAAAAAGAATTTGTGTGATTGTTGTATACCTAATAATTGAGCAACATATGTAATCAGTGAAGTTTAAACTGTTTAATGTACTAAAATAAATAATAATTTCTATTATTTATGGATTAAAACAAATTTATAGTAAAATGTACATTGATATTTTCACCTTATATTTTAAACTAAACTGGATCAATTTGTTTTCTTAATCTAAATTATGTAATAAAATATACAATGTTAAATCAAACCTCAAGTATAAAAAAACATTTCTTTTAATTTTTAAAACTTGTGTCAATGTAAAAAGTAATATAAGAAGAATAATAATCTGTGTGTATTTTTACTGCATAAAACCCATATCAGAAATAAATAAATTTAGTACCTAAACTAAACTTGCAGTAGGTATAAGTATATTTTGCAGTAGTTTTTTTTTTAAATTGAACGGGTTTGCACTTGACCATAGTTTACCTGATAGCAAGCAAAGGCTATGGCCTAAGATGGAGCGTGCTTATCCGATAAGAACCGATTCACTCTCGCATTGAAGATCGCTGGATTATAGTGCGAGATTATAGCTGGATTATAGTGAGAGATTATAGTAGAGATGTTAAATTTAATTCCTTTCCAAGGCAATGTACTTAAAAATAAATTAATGAAGCCACCAGTACCAGTTTGCGGCACATTTTTTTATTTTTGAATCCATTGATATGTTGCTAAATAATGCAACTTTTTGAAAACAAAAAAAACAATTATCAATGACAACGTCAAAGACGCTAAAATATTGTCGTTGACGGTTATTTTTACTTGAAAACTGGCACATTACGTAGTTATAGCCAACAAATAAAAAAAACTTCGTGTTTTTGCTACCACAGATGATATAATATTTAAACCTAGGATCGTTCTTTGTAGCAACAAGTCTTGACTTAGTCCTGTTTTTGTAATAAGAATTCATGTTACGGTAACAATCCTGAACTTCGTAATTTTTTTTTTCCGTGTTCGTTGGACGTTATCCAAGGTCTTGTCTAGCTTCGTATTACCTGACATAAGCCTAGCAAACAAACAAACCATTTTTTTGGTAATAAGACGGGGGGATTGACTGACTGACATAGTGATTTAACAACGCACAACCCAAACCACTGGACGTATCGGCCTGAAATTTAGCTTGCAGGAGATGTTATGACATCGGCATCCGTTAAGGAAGGATTTTTGGAAATACCACATTTATGGGGTGAAATAGAGGATGCAAGTTTTACTTTTATTGCAGGTGAAGCCGCGGGCACCCAAGTGTATGTATTAGTAGTACATCATTAAAATGCGCTTCATAATAAATGGCGCATTGAAAATAATTAAGTTCGCTAAAATGGGGTGTCAACATTTTTTTTAAATAAACATGATTCTGAAATTATATACAGCAAAATGTGTATTAACCGTTATTCGGTCAGTCAATTATTATCAGTAATTTTACCTGTTGGTCGCTGGAATCGAAATTAACAGCACAAACGACACAGTGGTCATTGGCGGGATTAATCAGCAACTAAATAATATACATATAAGCGAGTGGCGGTTCCAGTGTCTGCTTTTCATCCAGACGCACGTATTTTCAAGTTATGTATAGATTTGCACTTGCTTAGCGGTGAAGTAAAACATCGTGAGGAAACCAAAATGTTTGAGGAGCACAATATCCGAGGAAATGTGTCTGCCGTGGAAGGACCTGGGCGCCCACTACGATGTATCTGCCGAAGTGCTACTACTCACCTAACGAATTAATTCGGATTTAATACGACTCACAGAGAGAGAAATAATGTATGTAACACGAAGATCAAGTTTTTTACCAAATGTTTTTATCACGATTCTATTGTGTGTGTCTGTTATTTCATAGATGCCAATTTATTGACATGTGCATACGAAGTGACGTAAATTTGGTTAAATTATAAAGGGATCCCAAAATCCACATAGCTTCTTTCTAATAGAAATAACCCGACGCGCAAGCAGGTAGGTACTTAGGGAATAAATATAACCCGCTAATTTTCTTACCGACAAAATTTATTTATTTACAAATACAGCAGATAATAATAACAAAAATGTTGATACCCCCGATTCTAATATATTTCACGTGTGCGCTTATCAGACGCTAATCAATTATCATCGTTCGGTTGTGATCCACTAGAACGATTCGGTAGATATTTTGTGATTACATTTATTTACTAAGGTAATACAACTTTTATAATTCCTTTTTTTAAAGTTATTCTACTGCAATTACAATACTCAGCTAATAATTTGTTATGTATTTTGCTATAGCACTGTGTGCTGTTTTAAAACCGATTTCTCAGATGTAGTGGTCAAAAATATTGAAAAATAAGTTATGAAGCTTTAATGGAATGCCTTATTATGTCACCCATCTTGGACTGACTGTGTCAATAGTTACAATTACAAACATGATTACAAACTTAAATTCTTCTTCTTCATATCTCAAATTGTTGGTATCTAAACAAAGATTTCGCTTCTAGAAAACCAAAATTATAGGTTATATATTTTTGAAGATTTCACGAAAAAACATTTTGTACAAAAATATTTATTAGGTAAATATTAGTAGTAAGTATTCATAACTTAAAAACTACAAAAATCTGTACCTCTGGTTTTCTAGAGGCAAGGCATACCAACAATTCGATACATATTATTCTCTAGAGTGTTATGATAAACCATCAATCTCTCTTATTTTATGAGTCTAACTATGTACACCAGTTTGTATGGAAATACCATATGGGCGACTGCACCTTAGCATTAAATTTGTTTTGTCTTTTTTCTTGTTTAAAAATAAACTAACTAATAAAACAATTATAGATTCATATCTATCTTATTTTATTTTTTTATCAGATAGAAAATATTGATAAGTTATATTTATCCGCATATTCTTGCAAATTTTTAAGTACATACATTAAATTACTTAATTAATTTAACCTAGGCAACTTATATTGATTTCATCTGATTTCTGTTCTAATTAACAAATTAACATTTATGTAAAAAAATTTTGGTCGTCGTTAAACCATTTTTTGTCGTATATTTTCAAAAATTATAGATTTTTTTCTATTGATTTGTACTGAAAATGTTTGTATTCTCGATTTTCACATAATTAAATACTCACAACAAGTTGTTTAATTATAATTTATATGTTAAGCAATACGAAGACGATTCCATTACAGAAATTTAAAAAGATTTGCAATTTTTTATCGTAGTTCTTTAATGATTATTTATTTAGTGTGATTTCGAGTAAGCGGAGTCAATGGGCTAGCAAATGGGCATATAACTTATATTGCAACTAAAAGTTTTGTTGTACACAATATATTTTTGCAATGCTTTGAAGCCTATTTTTTTAAATATATAGTTGTTATAATTTTTTTTTTATATTATTAGAAGAAACTATGGATTCTTTGGAGGCAGTAGAAAAGGCGGCATCATGGAAGCAGATACCGCTGTTAGAAGCAATGGCGCACGGAGAATCCGAAGTGCAAAAGTTCTATAAAGAAATTGTGGTCTTCATAACTGGAGGAACTGGCTTTCTCGGCAAGCAGCTTATTGAAAAACTGTTGAGGTAATTACAGGAACATTGATGAATAAAACATTACAGACTGCCATTATTTTATTATTTGTTAACAAGAGTCATAAAAGTTACGTAAAACTACAAAAAAAAAAATCATGACTTTTACTGTATGTGTGTAACATTTTTTCATGAAATTAAGTGATACCGAGCAATGATAGTGATTCTTGCGTTAATTAGGGATCAAAAATATGCTATGTGTATCCATTAGCAATTACATCCATTTAGCAACACAATTGTAAAAGAGTGATTTATGTAAATAACCGGGACATTGCACATAATGACATCTAGCCCCACACTTAGCAAACGCTTGTGTCTTGGGTACTAGATAACGGACATAATTCTTATATACCTATTTTTGTGAATACATACTTATTATACATAGCAACGACCAAACAACAGATCAACTCAAGCAATTATAAAAATTAAAAGTCATAATTATTTGACAAATAAATAAATTATAATTTAACTGCCTTAGAGTAACTAGTTATCTCTTAGCAAAACTAATTTTAATATATGCAATAATTTATGATTCAGATCATGCCAAATATCAAAACTGTATCTTCTTCTTCGGCCCAAGCGAGGAAAAGATGTTCAGACAAGACTGAGAGAAATGCTTGATGAACCGGTGAGTAAACCAGCAATACTAATGTATACAATACTAGTGGACACCCGCGGCTTCTCTTGTGTTATTTCGGGATCAATAAGAACTCATGACACTTCGGCGACCTCGTACTACCTTCATACCAAATTACCATGAAGATCCGTTCAGCCGTTTTTGCGTGTTGAACGTTTAAATAAACAGAAAAACAGGTAACCAGATAAAATTTCTAGAAATTGTTGCAACGTGTTCTGCTATCAATTCAAAGTACATTGAAGATAAGTTTAAACATTTTTTAGAGATATAATTTTTTTTAACTTATCTTCAATGTTCAGACTTTCGACCCTCTTCAGCTTTATTATAGATCTATAGATAGAGAGCACAATATCTTGGAAAAAAATAGTTCGTCTTATAAATAAATATTTAAGGACTTTTCACACAGCTCCATTTAGCCATAAGTTTGCTTAGTATAGGGTTTAATTTATTGTAATGAAGAAACAACCTTGTAGGTAGGTACATATTCATAAATATTGAAATCTATCTAAATATATTATGTTGAAAAAATACACAGTTGCACTAAATTCCTTGTTATATTAATTGCAATTGCATTTATTTAATTGGCTATCAGTATAATATGTAACAGAGGAACAATTAGATTGGAATAATGTAAGATATATTTCATGATTTGATTAATTTCCAATTAATCATATAGGTTTTTGAAACTTTACGTGAAAATCAGCCAACATTCGGTGAAAAAATAATAGGAATAGAAGGAAACAATGCAGAACTGAAGCTGGGAATTAAATACGATGATTGGAAAACTTTAACAGAAGAGGTAAATACTATCCAACAATTTTTTTCATTAAAAAAATATTAAGACGCGTTCATATGGGGCATGCGCAGTTGTTAAAAAGTTGTCAGATGTCACGAAGAGCTAAGTTTCTAGTCCTCCATAAGCCCTTAGACCTTTACTTACCTACTTACTTTATTTATTTGCATTTTTTTTTAAATTGCTGCTTGTATTTTATTTATTTATGTAATTTGTTCCAGGTAGATATAATATACCACATGTCTGCTACCACTAAATTCAATGAGACTCTAAGAACCGCCACACTAGTCAATTTAAGAGGTACTAGAGAAGCTTTAAACTTAGGAAAAAGTTGTTCAAAGCTCAGGTACATTCACGAGATTTTTTACTAACTCAATCATCATCATCATCGTTATCACTCGACTTGCATTTAGCAGGGTTACCTTTGATTAACGCGTAACCTTTTAAGGGTAGGTTTAGTGCATCATAAGCAAAAACTTTTATTCTGTGAACTTTCTTACATTGCGAAAAATTATTATTGAGCTAGAAGAATTGCATTATAACTACATAAATGTAAAAAATTCCAAGAGTCGTTAAAGATGATATTAGCTAGTTGATGTTGTTGTTCATTTAGGTAGCCCTGTGTTCCTAGTCCTGGTTATTGAATATAAGATATTATATCTACACTAATGTTGTAACCTTCTACTTATGTTTCCAATACTTGACTTATAATTACTACTGTTATATCACAGACAACAAAACACTCAATTTAAGCAATTTCACATGATGGTATAATATCCACATCGATATCGTAATAGCTCATTATAACATCAATAAAGCGCTTTATAGATGGTTAGATTTTAATGGCGGCAAAATCACTGTGCACGTACACGTGAATTTAATGTTTCGCAATGTGTTTTGTTTTTTAAATACAAATTAAAAGTTAAAAATTGATAGCGACGATGATATTTGTACGCCTCCGGATTTTCTAGAATTGGCAACAAAAGTAACTCACAATCTTTTGCCAGAAAAATCTAGAAAATTATATGAAAAATTAACTATTGTCAGCTCTTACTCTTGTTGTTTGATTAATTGCATTCGTGAAGATAAAGTAGTGTATGCAACTGCATATAACACGGGTATTAAAACACGAGTGTGAGTTTAACGTAACGAGTAACAAAAGTAACGAGTTCATTATATGACAGTTGCATAAACTACTACAATAACACATTTTTATGTATCATAATTGGATAAGACTAGCTGATAACTGATAAACGCGTTAGCTTTAATTTTAATTATGTTACAAAATGTTCTTAATTTTCACAGATCTTTTGTCTACGTTTCTACTGCGTATTGTAGTGCGACAAAAAATTTAATTGGCTGCGAAGTGAGGGAAAAGTTTTATGGATCTCCCATACCTCCTAACGCTCTAATAGCTATGGCGGAAAATATGGACGTAAACACATTAAACGATATTACTGATGAGTGAGTATATAATAATTATTGTTATAAAATTGGGTATCGAGTCGGTTGTTTAAGCAGAGTTTAGTAGTTTTTAAGACTGATGGGCCTTATTAAAAATCGTGGTTTAACTATTAGTCCAGAACTTTGAAAATAAAAAGTCGGTAGGGACTTGATATTCAAACATCACATACAAACAATCAAATGTCAACTTCAAATTGGAACGTGGATTATCATTGGTGACAGTTTGACTATAATGACAGTAGACAGACAAATTTCGAAAAACCAAAACGGACTTGGTATTTCGTAAGTCTTGGATTAATATTTGAACCAAGTTTTGTAATAAGGCCCTCAAAGTATATTCATACACACATTGTTACCCTAGGGGTGAAAGTAACTTAATTAGTTCCGAGACGGGGTTTGGCCAATAGTTCGAGGGACTAAATAAGTCTTCAACCCGTGGTAAACACTGTGCTTTTCATTACAAATACAAGGAAAGTAAAAATTAAAACATGAATTAGTCAAAGCAAATATGAGTAAATTTTATTTTACCACCCAAATCAAAACAAATATACCTTAAATCGTATTACGATTTTCCACTACCGCTTCTCTTCTCTTATAAAATCAGGCGTTCAATTTATATCAGAATCAAAATGAACTCATTTTATAGGTACAAATCTTTGATATACGTATAAAAAAAACTCTTCAAATCGAAAAAATAAATAAAAATCGAATTACAGATTTCCCGCCTATTTTGTTTGTTTTTTTTCTGTGGTTGGCCAGCTATTCATTTTTTTAGCCATTATTTTTTATTTTCATCATCGAAAAAATGGTAAATATTTTACCGAAATCTAAATATTTTAAAGAAATTGTTTAATCTAAATTATAATAACGTAATTTAAAAAAAAAATCTGTAATCAATACTTAACTTTAAGTTATTTAAATTTTACATCGCGGCTGTTTAGAAAGTTGGAACATGGTTCAATAGATATGTGAAAATAAACTATTTGTTTTTTATAATTTGACAGCTGTCAGTTGATAGCGATTCTCCCTAGGGATGAAAAGTATTACTTTCAACCCGCTCCTCAGGCAACTTCAGACCTACTTTCAGAGTATGAGTAATGAAAAAATATTTATGATTCAAATTATAAAAGCGAAAATATCGCATGGTTTTGAATGAACATTATAACATTATAAATAGTTGAACACAATTGTAACGATTCCAGTTTAAGACACGGTTGGCCAAACACATATACTTTTACAAAATCTGTAGCCGAGGAACTAATTCGTACGACTACCGATGGACTCCCGATATGCATAGTAAGACCTGCAATTGGTAAGACACCCAGTTTTTTACTTCGTTACGTCTAAATAGTTAAACCGACTGTTTGAAAATTCTCAAATTTAATAAAAGTGAAGAAAGGCCTTGTTTAAGTTAGATGTTTGTTTATTTATCAAAATTAATTGAAATTTGGCATGAATACCTTGTACTTTATCCTGCATTAACGCCTCTAGCATTGAATTTTCTGCTCTTCATATGATTGTCTCGTTTAATATAATAGTCATGTTTCCTTATCCTCCTCCTCCTGACGTCGTAGCCCTCATTACTGAGAGTCGTGAATACCCCCACGGGATATCAGTTTTACCTTAATGATGTTCTTACATCTGCATCCTTTTCTTATATCAGGAAGGAATATAATAACATTATTATTATTTGTTTTTTTACAGGAGTAAGTTCATATTGTGAACCACGTCCGGGTTGGATAGACAAAAATGGTATCTACGGAGCTTGTGGCGTAAGTCTTGTACTCTGACTAAACATTTATTAACATTACAGTTCATAATTAGGCAACACTTGGCACTTATCTATTATTTATTTATTAAAATTTATTATAATAATAATATAATTTAGGTTTAAAAGTTTGCGATAATTTCCGCACATTTTTAATTTTTTCTAGAGGGCTCTGTAGAACGTCTCGAAATATTTATTTTGTTAATTAAATACAACGTTTCAGTTAATTAATGGATACACAATGGGAGCAATCCGGGCTTTCTACTTAAACCCTAACATTAGAGTAGCATTTATACCAGTGGACTATGTTAATAATGCTATCATAGTAGCGGCACAGAAAACTGCACTAAGCGAAGCAAAAGGTGGAAACGATACGAAAATATATGTGCTTAGTTCAACGTGTAGGAACCCGCTTACATTGAGTAAGTTTGTTTACAAATATTAAATTAAGCTAAGACAAGACGAACTATATAATAATCCAAAGGATTTCATGTCGAGGTAAGCGTTTTAAACCTTCCGTTTTATTACAAAACGTGGTTTAAATATTAATCTAGAACTTTGAAAATAAAAAGTCGGTTCTTGTTGTTTAAACATCACATACAAAAAATCAAATTGTCAACTTTAAATTGGAATGTTGCCGTTGTTTATCATTAGCATTGAATTAATATATAATACCTAAGGAATGAGCACAGCTGATCCAATTACGAGCAAAGCGAGGCGCATGTATGACAGGCTGTTGTCTTTCGAACTACTGGTAGGACTAGTTGGAATAAACCCTTTTTCTTACTAGGGTGACAATACATTATATAATGTATTGTCACCCTAGTAAGAAAGAGATATTTAAATTCATCTTCTTATCGAATGTGTGTCTGTCTGTCTGTCTCCAGGCTGTATCTCATAAACCGTGATAGCTAGAAAGCTGAAATTTACAAATGATGTATTTACGTTGATGCTGTAACAACACATACTAAAAAATTAAATAAAAATATATTAAGGGGGGTTTCCATACAATTAACGTGTTTTTTTGTATTTTTGCTCAATATTAAAAACGGTAACAGGTAGATGCTTCAAACTTTCACAGAATATTTACTTGTATATTACCTTTCAAAATAAATAACTCAATAACAATAAAGTAAATATTAAAGGGGGCTCCCATACAATAAACGTTTTTTTTTTCGTATTTTTGCTCAATATTAAGAACAGTAACAGGTAGACACTTAAAAATTTTCACAGAATATTAACTTGTATATTAACCTTTCAACATAAATAATTAAATAACAATACTTGGCTGTTTTTTTTATTCAAATCCTAATATATGATATTTATTATAATTGATTGTCTCCTATCAAGTTGTGCTTTTTATGGAACATAGATCATAATTTAATTCATCGAATACGAAATAATAGTCAATTTATTTACCAAAACACTCACAAAACTTTAAGATTACTTATTCTTATTACTATTTATTAAAGAAAGATCGATACGAGACCAGTATCGCAGGTGCCATTTTTAGTTGCGTTTACTTAGGCCAGAAGAAAAAAAAACTGTAAAATTGTGTTACAGGAATGGCTTTCGATGCAGTGAATTCCAAGGAAGGCAAAAAACTGAAGTCATCGAAGAGTAGTTTTAGAATGATTGCTACCTCAAAGACATCCTACTTGTTGATGTCTTTTATACTGCACAGAGTTCCAGCAAATATGGCTGATTTATTATGTTACATAAAGAAAAAACAAAGGAAGTGAGTAAAAAGAAATGAATACCAAATCAATCCAAAGTACAAAAAACATTAGACGTACTTACAAGCGTTGCAAATTATTATGCATACGACATTCAGTTATTTAACCAAAAGGACGCCTTTTTAACAGTTAGACATGTTAGCTTTTAAAAACTGTATAGATGACATTGAATGGAATTAGCTTTCAAAAGAAGTAGTAATAATGCAGTGTTACATGTTTATTTTTGGCGGGCGTAGCGGCCAGGTGATTACTATAAAGAACATTCAGTAGAATTGAGAACGTCCTCCTGGTTTAAAGTCGGTAAAAAATACCCTAACTCCACGCCTTCTCTTCTCTCTTCTTAGTCGTGTCCCTCACTGCTGAGGATCGTGACTCCTTCTGATACTGTTGACTAGTTGTCGCCATCGGTTTCGTTCTGTTGCTTGGTGCATTGCAACATTTATTTATCTCCACGCCTTAAGAGGCAGACTAATAATTCTTTAGTCAGAGGCAGAGCATAATAAACACAAATATTTACCATGCAAGCAAGAATTTAGTATTAAATACTATCCAATAGATTGTATACTCTACTTTGGCAAGAGATATGAGATACATACATGAAGTAATCAACACATTTCTTTCACAGATTCAGAATGTTCGCGAAGAAACTTGACACTTTAAGCTGTGCTTTATCTTACTTTACTCTGAATGAATGGAATTTCATTGATAATAATCTAGAGACACTTTTCAGTGAGCTTTCTACGCAAGATAAAGCTATTTTTAATTTTGATATCCCTAATATCGACTGGAATGAATATTTTCTTTTCTTTATAACTGGATGTAGAAAATATTTGAATAAACTTAACTAAACACTGATTTCAAGCGTTTAAATTTTCGATCACTTCTTTAAATATTAATTTAAGTCCGGATCATAAAAATAGCTTATTTAGATCAAGTTAAATTTGAAGAACACGAACAAAAATTAACAAAAGCTATGATTAGATTCGTTTTAATATGTAAAGCTAATTTTTGTCTTTAAATATAACGTAATAAAATCATATTTATTTACATTTTATAAAACTAAACGTTTCTCTGACAAGAATAAAAGTTGTACGTATTCGTATGTAGGTAGGTAGGTCAAGGGATTTAAATACGACTTGCATATTTTTTTTAGTTTACAGTGTTGTTATAAGTATTATTTAACCTAAAATAATATTTATATAATTTTATTGTATGCTACAGTAAAAACAAGTAGGACCTACGGAAGTTAGTGTTTACCAATAAGTATTTAAATTCCTTCTACTCCCATTTCTTTCAACATTAAGTAATAATATTGAAATAAATGTTAAAATAAAAGTTAATGTACATGCGTCATCAATGTAAATACAATATAACTAGTTAAAGTACGCGGCTTCATCACTTGAAATTTGTAGACTAGATTAAATTGAATTGCGTTTATGGTGTCATAATAGTAGGCAACCTGGACGAGACTTGGCATGACAAAAGAGTGGCCTATATCCAACAGTGGGAAAAACTGGCTGTGGATGATGATGATGGAAAGTAGGTTCTAGAAAGAATGGATAATGAAGGTAGCAGCAGCAAGCAGGGAGTGTAAACGTCATGTAACGACTAAATTCTGATAATCAGATCATACATAGGTTATATAGAATAAGATATCGTAAGTGAGTCCTTAGCTGTATGTTTAACTTTTAGGGTAAATTCTAATATTTAATTTGAATAATATATGGCCTCATGTTACTTTGCTAATGTTAAAATGTACGTAGTACCTAAATTACAATAAATAAAGCAAATGAGTGATTTAAAAAAATAAATTAGGCTTAAATTTAGGCTCTTTAGTTTTTTTCCATCTTTAGCTACGGATCAGAAACATGGACACTAAAGAAAGCCGATCGAGATCGTATTGATGCCTTTGAGATGTGGTGCTGGCGCAAGATGCTCCAAATCCCGTGGACAGCGTTCCGTACAAATGTATCGATCCTTCGTGAGCTCAATGTCAAAACCAGGCTTTCCACCTTATGCCTGCGAAGGGTCCTGGAATTCTTTGGCCACATTGCCCGGAAAGAAGGCCATAACCTCGAACAGCTGATGCTCACTGGTAAGGTCGATGGCAGAAGGCCGAGAGGCCGTAGCCCGACCAGGTGCTCCGACCAACTACGCTCAGCGCTGGACACCAAGCTGTATGATGCTGACAGGTGCAGATAAGATAAGAAGAACATCATTAAGGAAAAACTAATATCCCGTGGGGGGATTCACGACCCTCAGTAATGAGGACTACGACGCAAGGAGGAGGAGGGAGGCTTAAATTACTGATTAACTGGTCGTGTTTTTGACAAAAAAATATATTATTTGCATTGAAAGTTGTAGGTACTTTTAAATTGAAAAGTAAGTGAATTCAATAGTTCCATAAA
This sequence comes from Macaria notata, assembly GCA_927399415.1. Lineage (NCBI taxonomy): Eukaryota > Metazoa > Arthropoda > Insecta > Lepidoptera > Geometridae > Macaria > Macaria notata. The sequence continues at coordinate 2,876,682 of OV656742.1, forward strand.
TGTATTCTGAAACAGCTAAGAACTAACAATGATACCTATAAATAAATTTGCAAAAATAGTTATACATTGACTTGTCTTATAAATTTAAAATTGTTTCACATTTCTTACTTCATCCTTTCCTACTATACGACCGTTGCCGACCTTAGCGTTGACAGTTTTAACATTGCCTTGATTTTGATTATTTCTCTAAAAGTAGTGATTATCTAATCCAATCTTTTGACTTTTTAGATGTTGTAATATATCGAAGTTGTATATGCTATTGCGATCTAAAAAAGGAATAGATATTGAAACAAGATTACAAGAGATCCTAAAGGACCCTGTAAGTATCACGATTAGGCTTCTGCCAAAATGAAAACAAGTGTAAGTCTTTATAATTATTTAACAGATTTTCCAATACGATATACATTCATTTTGATCTTCAATTTAATAGTTTGTACCACATATATTTTTGTCGTAGATAAACAAAATGTAAATGGTTTTTGGATTTAATGTTCAATCAATATTATTATGTATTAAAAATACTACTCGCGACATTACAGCATTAAGTAGTTGCTAATTCCTTCGTATAATAGACAATTATTATTCGTAGTGTAACTTAAACAATCATAACGCCATTGTAAATATTTATTGCTTACCGTTTCTGACAGGTTGCCTATTTTTTTCTGTAGGCGTTATAGAAAACTTCAATATCTTTTTAAGAAAAAGAACCCTATAATCATATTCAAATTTCCTGCTTTCTTGAATTCAGTTTTTATTAACTATTTATTTTGTATTGATATACTCGTAATTTTGTTGTCATTTACAGGCGTTTGACATGGTTCGTAGGCAACAGCCAAACTTTACTGAAAATATAATAGCAATAGAAGGTGATGTTGCAAAACTGAAGTTAGGTATGAGAGATGATGACTGGAATCTTCTTACGGAAGGGGTAAGGCATAGAGTAATATAATGGGTAAGGCTTATAACTTGTATGTTATTTAGAGTATATAGGTAACTTTTAGGTAAGCGTGACCGTAACCCTATACTGCAGCTTCTAGGCTGCTTTTTACCTACGCTCTTTCTGCGTGTTATAGCTTTGCGATATGACTTTTTGCGAGCAGTTGTTTACTTTCATCTTATATCTGCTAAATTGATTGAATGGACACTTTAGTTAAACAGTAAGTTTGTTATTATTTTAGGATAGACTAGTGGACGCTCGCGGCTTCGCTCGTATTATTTCAGGATAAAAAGTAGCCTATGACACTCCTAAGACGTCATACTACCGACATAAAAAAACACGTTCAGCCGTTTTTTTCGTGATGAGCGTTTACATAAACAGACAAACAGAGATACAGGTAAAGAGAAAAACAAATGAACAAACAAAATTTCTTGAAATTTTTGGTCTGGAACGTGTCCTGATATCAATTCGAAGTATCTACATTTTTTTTAAATCAGACTTTCAACCCTCTTTAGCTTTATTATATGTATAGATTAGAGCCAATCCGATAATCATGAATGACAAAAGTTCTTAACGTAACAGTGTTATAGGAACTTGAAATAAACTTTTGTTGTTTTCTTTATTTCAGGTAGAAATAATGTTCCATGTGGCAGCCACTACGAAATTCGACGAGGATCTCGACAAAGCTACTCTCATTAATGTTAGGGGAACAAGAGAAGCTCTGTCTTTGGCAAAAGCTATGAAGAAACTCAGGTACAATAAATATAAAATTTCGAGAACATTGATTTTCCAAGCAATACCATTTTCTCTGGTTACAACATAATATCATACATTTGATTTTTATAAGTCATCAGTTAATGCGTAACATAACCTTACATCTCAATTTTTTACAACATATCTAGTGGCGGTGGTAGAAACTCGTTGTCAACTCAGAATACAGAAGTACAACAATAAGATTTTAGAAGGAGAATAAATAGATAGACAGATTTGTACACAAACCTTTTCTTTTCTTAAAACAGGTCGTACGTGCATATATCGACTGCCTACAGCCACGCAACAGAGCATCGAATAGCGAGTGAAGTAAAAGAAAAATTTTATGAATCTCCAATGAAACCGGAAATAGTTATATCGATGGCGGAAAATTTTGGGACTGAAATGCTGAACAGAATTAGTTCTGAGTAAGTATCTAATAAACACTGAGCTATTTCACTAAACAAATGCAATTTTGCGTAATTCAAAAGTAGAACAAAAGTGGTTGGTTTTGTTTTAATAATTTTACGGCCCACTGTGTGATGTAACAAGCTGATGTTGATAATGATATCAACCTTATAAATATAAATAACTACTATCAGTAATACTGGAAAGATAATCAAGAATTAATTTTTCTGGATACTGGAACCGCTGGGCCACATTCCCTATTAAATTGCCTTACTTAAGTTTCAAATACGTATGTGTGTTCAATTTCGTTGGTGTGTATTTTTGTTGAAAAGTTATGATATGTTTATCACTAACATAGTTTGTCGTTTTCCGCGTCTATCTGAATGTATGTATATTTGCTTAGATCTTTAAAACTATCCTACTGATTTTGATGCTGATTTTTTAATAGAGTGATTCAAGTGGAAGGTTTATACGTATGGCTGAACTCTACGACACAGATCAAAATAATGAACTAAGTATTGTTTACCTTAAAAGGTCTGCTGATGTTGATACACAAAAAATATAGCTTACTAGTAGGTGCTCGCGGCTTCGCTCGCATTAACTTGCATCCCCTATTTCACCCCTTTAAAAGTGACATTTCCAAAATTCCTTTCTTAACAATAATAAAATATAAAAACAAGTGAAGGAAAACTAAACATACCACTTCTAACTACTACATTTTCTTTCTTAACGGATGCCTACATCTTAAAATCTACCTTCAATCCAAATTTCAGCCCAATCCGTCCAGTGGTCTGGGCTGTGCGTTGCGTGCGTGCGTCACTATATCAGTCAGTCACCTTTGAGTTTTATATATATAGATTTACGAAGCAATTTTAACAAACACAGTATTAATACCTCACATACATTGATGATTTAATGTAGATAAAAACGGCTCTTTACAGCATATAATTTGGATGTAAATTTTCGCAGATCCGGAGACCGGCCGGGCCTTGTACGGGCGGTTCTTAGGGTAAGTTCGCCCTTTCGCGTCCATCGCCCAATTCGCGTCCATTTTACGTACCTGCTATTGAAAATACTCGAAAATACGTAAATTATCACACTAATGAAATGTTAAGTGATTACTGTCAATACCTCGATGTATAAGAAGCACGTACACATAGACTAATGTTCCGTGCGCCTTCTCAAACTGTTTAAAAAAATAGGTAGTTTCGGTTGTTCATCTACGGAGTGCAAACCTGTGGGATTTTAATAAAAAAATAGTGTGCAGCGGCGTATGTGAATTTTAGGATACATAGCTGTTTCTAGACATGAACAATGAATAAACGAACTATATATATTATGAATTTGCTTTTTTTATCTATTAATTAGTTAAAATAAGGTGGACGCGAATTACTACACTGAATTTATAAAACTAGCACTATGCGTCCACAGTGGACGCGAACTCATCCATTTACGTTTTAGTTAGTTGTTTATTTTTATGTAATTAAAATATCAAAAGAAATTGGGATTCCGTTCATTTTGAAATTAGTATTACACGCTTGTAATACCCAATTTGCGTCCACATTATTATGAGTGTAGAAACACACAAAGATCTATAATAACACGTGGACGCAAACTATTCGTATGGGATATAATCTTGTAACAAATCGCGTCCATTTTATGAAATACAGATGATAGCATCAATATTTTTTTTAAATATGAATATTCTATTTTTTTGATAACAGAAAAAAATAATTAAAGAAGGCTCTTTAATTCTTTTTTTCTGTTTAAGATGAGTTCATCAAAGCTAAGAAACAAGAAGGAAAAGGAAACATATTGTGAAGAAAATTGAAGAAAGCACTAAGCGACTATAGGAAGAAAAATAAATTTATAAGACAAATTTGCATAGATTTTGGTAATCCCAAGACCACAATATTGGATTAAATCGAATATATGTAAGAAAAAACATTGGATTTTTTAATTTAAGGTCTTACTATGCTGAGAATAATTAGTAAGTATTATAATTATTTTTAAAGAGCTTTATAAAATAATCATAATGTTGATTTTTAAGTTATTATATTCTTGAATAAATCAATTATTAAGATTTTTAAGATCCAGTTTTTTTTGCATTTCCTTAAAAATATATCCCCACATACCTTATTTAAGCTGGTGGACGCAAAACGGTCCACGGGTGGACGCAATTTGGATTTTGTGCACGCAAACTAGGTGAAAAGCCAAATTTCGAAATTTGCCTTTTTTTAAAAAAAAAACACAAGATGTTTCGAACAAAACTGAAACTTAGTATTAAAATAGACTATATAATGATCACACTAAATTTTTTTTTCATTGAAACTAGTGCTGCATCATTTTTATTTTTTCCTTCAAACTTGTCAACTGCACTAAATGGACGCGAACAGGCGATACATGCTTAGATCTCGAAAACTACGCAACGGGTTTAGAATTTTTTTTAAGTGTTTATGAGAAGGTTTTTTAAGAATATGCAACCGTGCGAAGCCGGGAAGCGCCGCTAGACTTTTTTTAAATAAGGCAAGTTTCAACAAGGGATCTGCGTGTTCTAGAAGTGGAAATGTACGGGCCCTATAAAAGCGGATTATTTTGAACAAAGTTTATGTAAGCAAATGAAAGATGGGGACATGAAAGCTAAACTTTTACTAAGTGCCAACTGTTTAGTAATATTGTCGCAATGAAATATCAAGAATTTTGGTTTTGTGGACGTTTTACCTATTTTAATTATTTTTAAATTTTATTTTGTTTTATTTTCTCGACCTTAGAGAACGACCACCATATTCTTGGCGTTTTTGTGCATTTTTTTTCTTAGTCATATATTTGAAAACTTCTCATTTGTACTTGTTACAGATCGTTCTGGGCATTAATTTAGGAACTGTCCACGCATTATACATGAATGCTAACTCCAAAACATCATTAATTCCTTGTGATTATGTGAATAATGCCATAATAATTGCAGCAAAAGAAACGGCTTCAAACCAAGTGAAAGGTGGAATTAATACAAAGATATACACCGTTAGCTCTGTGAAACAAAACCCTTTTACGTTGCGTAAGTAATTTTATATTTAAAGATAAAATAAATAAATAGAAATTGTTTTTTATGCACTCCACTATAATTTGTCTGATAGTAATTGTGGACGAAAGATGACGGTAACGAATAATGAGTCGATTCACTTTTGCTTCAAAGATCCTTTATTTTTTCCAACCTTTCAATATTAAATTCACGTTCTTAAGGCACTAAAACCAATTTTAAAACTCATATGATTATAAACATATAACCCGATTATATGAATTTTTAAGCTAAATCCACCCATAAAAGCACATACCCTTACAAGTAAACCAACATGTTGTCATCGTTAGTTTGAATTATTTCAGGCATGATATTAAATATTTGTACAGACCAAGAAGTAAGGAAGATCTCGTCACCAAATTCGATATACTATGTTTCTGAAATAATGACTTCTAATAAGTTTATATTCCGTGTTTTGTCACTGTTCTTTCACGATATACCTGCGAATCTTGCTGACTTTGTATGTTTACTTGCTCCAATATGCATGACACGAATAGCACGATATTTTGGATCATTCCCACTAGATCCATTGCTCAGATCCATAATGGATCTCCTGGGAAAAAAACATTCATACTAGATTCCATTCCTTGAGTCTGGTCGTTTGTATGTATAATAAGTATGTATTTACAAAAATAAAAGTATATATGTATTATATCCGTTATCTAGTACTCACGACACAAGCGTTTGCTTAATGTGTGGCTAGATGGCGCTGTGTGCAATGTCCCGGAATATTTATTTATTATTAGATCTATAGTGGCGATCGATGGATCTGGTGGGAACGTTAAAGAACTACAATGCATATGTATTTTTTTTCAGATTTGCTTCATTCTCAAAAAAATTCCTTAAAATGAGCCTTGCTCTGTCATATTTCGGTAAAAATGAATGGTATTTTTTGGATGAAAATTTGCAAAACTTATACAATAGCCTTACAAAACAAGATAAAGCTATATTCAACTTTGATGTGACCAATATATGTTGGAAAGAATACGTTATGAATATCCTAATTGGAGCTCGAAGATATGTCTATAAAGATAGTTTAAAAGATACGGAATATGCCCAGCAGAAACAGAAGTGTCTTAGGATTTTTCATTACATCTTTGTTACTTTATATTCTTATGGTATATGGGAGATGGTTAGTTTTTTGTCTGTTTTAGGCCTAGAAACGTTTAAAGTAACTTCTAGTTTACTTCAAATATTACTGTCTTCGCTTAAAAACAATTATCACAGATTCATATGCTTAAAAGATTACTTCTGTTGATTTAAACTTTCAAATTTATACTTATCTGTACCTAATAAGAATATTTTAGAAGTAAAGAATAGGGAATGATTTCATTGATCAATTTCATTGAAAAATAAAAAAAATGTGTTTATATGGTGACGTCTTTATTTAATTATCCTGTTTCCTTTCTTACCTTATTTCTTTCTTAATGATATAGTGTGTGTGGGTATGTTTATCGCTTCTTCCACCCAATACGGTGGAATCTATTAAAAAGTTTATTTTTTTACATTAGATAGGCTCACGCTTGACTACAACTTGCCTGATGTTAAGCAACATTGTAATCTATGATCTAGCGCGCTTGCCTAGAAGAAACCGGTTTACTCTCTACTTGAAGACCGACAAATTATAGTTCAAGAGGAATAGAGATTCGGGCAAGAAGTTCCACAGTTTGGCTGTTCGCACGATGAAAGTCGAAGCAAACCGCTTGGTGTTGGTGGCTTAGGCAATTTGAAAAATACATTAGACCCTGTATTTACATATATGTTCCTTTTTATCTCGCACCAATCGGATAATAAGTGGATACTTGTTAGTAGTAGTTTGCACATAATTTCTAGTATATTATTTTAATCTGTATAATATGTATGTATAATTATATAAATGGCAGCCTCACATGTAGCAACTGTCAGTAACCTTCCCGTAGGAAATACGTTCGCCGAAATCGGTTTGGAAAGCATTATCATCATCATCAATATGTGTGTATGTATTTACTATCTAGTTCCCATGACAGGCGTTTTCGTAGCACATGAATAGATAGCACTGTGTGCAATGTCCTGCAGGGTGTTACACAAATTCGGAACGTTTCCGCTCGAAAACGTAACGCCAATCAAAGACGTCAAAACCAACTTATTTTAACCAATAACAGTCATCCACCAATCACAGAAGTTACAATATGATTGGCGTTTCGGTTCCAAGCGGAAACGTTCCTAATTTGTGAAACACCCTTCTGGAATATTTTTTTTTTTAATTTTAATTAAAGGTTTTAGGTTCCTTCTTGTTCAAGCACGACACAATTACACAGAGATATGCTTCTGAAATAGGCACAACTCAGTTTGATCACTATGAAAATGTATTTTGGCGCTGGCCCATAAATACAAGTGAAAAAAGTCACGGAGTTAAGTCCACCGGTGTGGTATACGAACGACGGGCGAGCTCGTAAATTTGAAAAATGTACCCGTTTTAATTCAAATTCTTTAGAAACTACTGACATGGGATAGGATTTAAAATCTACTTTATTCGTAAACGTGAAAATCTGACAATGCAATACATGTTCATTTTATCGTTGTATGTACATATGTAGGTCTATAATTTTTATCGAATATCAGCAGGGTCTTCTTCTTCTTCGTATGAGAGTGTTTTTCCAACCGCCATAAGGGCCTCTGACATGGCTTAACGACTGCTGTCCTATGACTACTCACGGAAGCACCCAAAATAGAAAGCCACTTTTTGGTCACCCATCCAAGGACTGACCGCGTTGACCGTTGCGTAACATTGGTTATCGCATGCGATTGCTTCCGCTAGCTAAACCACGGGAATTAGTTGGGCAGCCGTGCTAAGGAACAATTTGTAACACGCCAGTTAAAGTCGACACGAGTAAAAACTTTGCCAATATTTCCGCGAACACAAAAATGCGCGAATGGAATTGTTATCGCTCGTTCCGTTAATATAATTTGTCTCTCGCACGTGCAATGAAAACTCCAGTTTTCACGTGAGAATTGAATTGTCCTGAAATAAACGAGTTCGCATCGATACACGGATTGGATATGATAATACGGATACGACACTTTTTTATACCACAGGTTTACTGACAACAAATGCATAGCGAGTTAAGGCAACTATAAAATAAAAATTAAACTTTGTCTTTTAGTTTTGGAAATATGCAAAAAATTGCAAGTCTATACGCTACAAAAAAGAAACGTAAAAATACTGAAGACATTTTTGCTAACCGTTAAGTGAGTACAATTTTTACATAACATGAAAAACAAGTTATCAGTGTAGCGCCGGATTCGAACCAAGTGCTTAAAAGCAGGCGCTTCCACCGATGAGCCATTCTTACTTTATGCATTCATATACCTAACCTTTAAAATGTTATGCGTAAGTTACCACGAACCCGTTACTATCGTTCAATTAGTAAAAATCGTAATAAAAATTAATTCCTTCCTATAAAGACCGATTGATATGGAATTTTGCTCACGCCTTCAGCTCAGATTTTTTTTGTTAACCTATTGTGTCCATCTCCCGGGCAAAGGTCTCCCTTCTTCTGTTCCGGTCAAAAGCGTTCTTCTACAGCCCAGATAATGAAATAAATATAAGGAACATTTCACTCAGCGCCATTTACCTTCATACGTCATGATGGACCCATAATGTATTAAGCAAATATGAATTAAGTGCTTCAAGATATATCTACTATGTTTTATCTGCTATGTTTTTAGTGAACAATGGAGAAGTTTTAATACAAGAGAATGTTTTAATTGACAAGTCGGCTGCGATATTTTTGTCATAGAGTTAGAGCCAATTTAGATTCCCTTACGCTATCACTAGTTTAAATTGTATGTGTCAAAATTGTTAATAATTTAAATGATAATGTGCAAGTAAATGTATCTTTTTTCCCAACACATTGTGGAGAATATTGGGAAAGGCGTAAGTCCAGCAATAGATAGATGTAAGGCTAATGATGATGATACAAACGCACTCTCACTCACAAGTTATCGCCCATTAATATATGGATATATGTGGAAGGTTTTGAAAATAAATAAATATTTCAGGACATTGCACACAGCGCCATCTAGCCCCACACTAAGCAAATGCTTGTGTCGTGGGTACTAGATAACAGATATAATACTTATATACTTTTCTTTTGTAAATACATACTTATTATACATAAAAAAGACCAGACTCAACACAAGTAATTATACATTTTTAAAATGCTTAAATACTTGTGTCACGCGGGAATCGAACCCGCAACCCCTAGATCAGAAGGCAGAGCCACTACCAACTAAGCTAACAGGCCAGTCCTAAGTCAAAACAAGTCCTAAGATCTCACTACAGCTAAGATCATTCAATGGCAACAGAGATTCTATCCATACCTGATGAATTTATAGTTCTATGAATTTTCTAGTTCGGTCGTTCGCACTGTAAATGAATAATACGTCTGCTCATTGTGTAAACTAATGTCACACCCTTTCGGTTATCATCGGTTTAAGTAATGGAAACCCAACCATCTAGTTATATCTTGTGTGTTCGCGATACATCATAAATGAAGGAACCAGACTAAAGGTTTGTGTACAATATAATAACTAAAAAAACATTTTTAAATGTTTTAATACGTGGTTACAGGTAGAAAATTAGAGCATAAGTTATTTATCTGTTTTTTTGTAATTATCGCCGTTCCAAATTTATCAAAATTGACTTTGCCATACAAACGTGAAGATCGCAAACACAAACAGAAAACCAATCAATCAAGTCTCATATTTTGTTAAATATAGTAAAAAATATTAAAACTTTTGACAGCTACACAATAACAAATATTTCAAACGTATGAAATCTTTATTTTTTAATAAGAGAAGACGGTGTTTTTTAAACCTATGCCTTAAAAAAAACATTGTAGCGTAACCGCACTACACGTAATTTTTTTTTTTGCAATAAATGTGTTTGCACTTGACCGTAATTCGCCTGATGGAAAGCTATCATTACGGTCTAGGATGGAACGTGCTTACCCAGTTAGAACCGATTCACTCTCGCTTTAGCCGTTCGCACTATAAAAGATAATTTAATAATTATAATTTGATTTTTTGCACTTTTTTACTAAGGAAGAGTAACTCTTATCACAAACATAAGCTGAACATCTATATCTACCTAGATGGCAAACAATGAATAGATCATTCAGTCATTCATTCATGGTGTGTATACAGCCTAAGATCACGTGCGTTAAACATAAATCAAGGCAACCCAATTTGTTGCTACCATATTTCTCTTACTATGTCCGTTTTGACATTCAATATTTTAACCCTAGCCCAGAATACCCTAGTCGCTATGAAAAGCTATCGTATATTTTTTGTCACTTTTTGCCTAAAAATATTTATGAGAGGTTTTTTGGAAAAATCTAGGCTAGTACGAATAAGTTTAGTAATTTTTTTAACGCTAAAAAGACTTACGCTTGACTGCAGCCCGACTAAAGTTATTCTTCTCGGTAGATTAAGTATGCTTGGCTTCATAACCTTATTTTTTACATGATATATGCTTACGCTTGACTACAACTTGCCTGATGGTAAGCAACGTTACAGTTTACGGTCTAGCGCCCTTGCCTAGAAGAAACCGGTTTACTCTCAACTTGAAGACCGACAAATTATAGTTCAAAGGGAATACAGATTCGGGCAAGGAGTTCCACAGATGGGCTGTTCGCACGATGAAAGTCAAAGCAAAACGCTTGATGCGAGTTTTTGGAACCTCAACTGTGTAGCGGTGCCTCCTTGTTGAACCCCTACTCGTACGATGGTGAAATGGGGCTGCAGGAATTAAATTATGCAATTCCTCCGCACACTCTCCGAAATGCAACCTGTAAAAAACCGAAAGACTAGCCACCTTACGGCGGTGCTCAAGGCTTTGTAATTTTGAGCTACAGAGTGAGAGAGATGAGCTTTTTTTCCCGTTTCTCAATTTACTCTGGATTTGAATACTTATGGACTGTTAGAAAATAGGGTCCCTGTATTTTTATTGTATGTTATATATTTCTATTAACCAATATCCAAAAAAAACATAATGTAATTAATGGTATCTGTGTTTTATAATTTTATGTGCATGTAATGTTATTGTTGGATATAAATTAGATTATAAAAGTGGGCGATTAGATAAAATAAAATTGCACTGGCCTTAAAGAAATAATATAGCTTCGTTTTTGCATTGGAGATTAAAAATAGCCGAGTCGTTCCAGTTTTATGGCTTTATTTAACTTACAAGTCACTCGACATCAAACGTGACAACCCTGCGTGGGTAGTAGCAACGACTTAGAAACACATAGACTCCTGTATAAGAAAGAAACTCCGAATGCTTTGAAACACGTCGCCCGAGCTGCCGTAAAACTATTTACGAACGCGAAAAATATTTTTTGAAGTGGCCTGGTATGATTGAGTTGGCAGTAACCCTAGTTACTGCCAACTCAATCATACCTTTTAAAGTAGGCTTTCGTACGCCAAAATAAAAAATAAAAAAATCACGGCAGAAATCAGTTGTACCATAAAAAAAAACATTATTCTCTGACAAACGGTATGAAGAAGCAAAGTTTATATTGTGAATTTCCACAAGCCATAAAAAAAACAGTTATTTTGTAAAGAATTTATTTTGTAAATTAAAAATGTATTAGCGACGTATTTTAATAGCGATGTCGGTATTCAAATTAAATTTATGTTAAAAAAACTCAATAATAATTTACCTATTACACGACTTCATTCATGAAGTCACATACGAGCCTTCTATTAGATAAAATGTCGTTGATTTGTAACGATTTCTGCGGCGAAAATTTCCTGTTTCTGACGACGTGACTCCAATAAAAACAACTCACCATTTAGATATCAACCCGTGACAAATGGAGGCATAGAGAGTGACACGTGACAGGCTCTGGGGGAGTTGTGTGGATGCCAAAACGGGATGGGAAAGTCATGGGCGTGAGAATGTAAGAAATCATTCCATGAATACGTACGACTTCCAACTATTATTACAAAGGCGAAAATTTGTGAAAGTATGTTTGTGTTTGTTAAACAAAAGTTGCGATTATTTTCACGAAGTTATAGTAAATACCAAGTAGATAACCTTAACATAAGTAGCATAGATAGGACATTACTGAGTAGGCAAAAAACTGACGGATGGTGCTCGGCCCATCACGCTGCTTTAATGGCCGCCATTTTACCCAGAATATGGTAAGAACCAGAGATGTTGTATGCAACGTAGATTGGGCAAAAAGCGTAGTTAAAGCTATCTCGAATGATTCACGTATCATACTAAATTCTACAGTATAAAGGCAAATGTTTGTGTGGGCTATTCAGTATGTTTATTACATCATTACGCTTCAAGCAGTTGGTTCCGTTTGAATGATATTTGGAAAAGATATTAAACTGTACCTTGGATTTACTAAGGAGTTACTTTGTACAAAGCAAAAACTGTAGGTTTCTGCTCCGTGTGCCCGCGATGAGCATCACCGTGAGCAAAGCGTAACGAACTATTCACAAAAAAATAACAATATTTGCGTACGAGCCGGGGCGGGGCGGCACCGCAAACAACCTAAACAGACCATGGTCTATTACCTCTCACTCAGACACACTCTCTTTGAGTCATATTTCTTCGTCACTGAGATCTCTCCCGCAGAATTAGTTCGTTAGTGGAGTTCTCTTGGGCTTACACGGAAGACCATGTGCTCGGATTTTGTGGGGCTCAGAGATTTCGTTATTATCTTATCTCATGATCTTTTCCTCCACCGCTAAGCGAGTACAAAACCATACATAACTTAAAAACAGGTCATTGGCGTAGGGTCGGATTCGAGCCAGGGTGCATCTCAGTCTGAGTCAGTCAGGGCTGGAAAGCAGTCGTTTAAACTACAGAGCAACATATTACAAGACTATACTCAGTCTACATTGAATGTTAGATCTTTGGCAACAGCAGTTTAGGAGCTGCCGGAAAATTATAATGTTCGCGATATGTTAGCTCGTGACAGAGTGGCGAAGTTTTTTAGCAACTTGGTAAGTACCTACTTACAAAGCCTAAAAACGCGTTTCGTATGGAAACAAAGGTGGAAACTTCACTGAGATATATTGATAAAGTTTGCTAGCCAGTACCTAATCAGAATGTGGGTTCTGCTTTCTTGGTTATTCACTAATGTAAATAGTAAATAAACCGGGGATGATAGTTTTCCGAGAATGCACTGTTACTACTAAAACAGACAATTGTAAACATTGCAATAATCTAAACAGAACTAGAAAAAAACAAACAAACAATATCAAGAAACTACGAGCTAGTTGTAATTACAGTCATTTAGCTTCAGTATTAGTCAAACCTGGTAAAGTACAAGACAAATATTATGGTTTATAAAACTTGTTTAGTTTGTGTGTTCATATTATATGGTAAGTTTATTTTTTTTTTATTTGGTAAGTAGTTTTTGTACAACCTATAAACTGTCTACAATATTTTGCATTTTCTACTTTATTTAATTAAGAAAACGTGTTTAAGATATTTTTTATAGTGGTACTTACGTAATATATAATCAAACAAAAGATTTTGGCTTGCCATAAATATATTTAAGTGTATGTGAAATCCAAGTACCTTGAATTTATTGTTAAATATCCTCTAAATAAAAATGTTACAATCTTGTTTATTGTAATATTTTTAAATGCTCAGTCGTTTAAAATTTACACCTTGCATATCCCGTCAGGCGCCATAATCTATACCGGGTTGCGTAAGAACATGTACCGGGAAGCGCTGAATGATAGATTTTAATGGCGGCAATAAATAATCGGTAGAATTACTAAAAAAAACTATAAAGAACTTAGTAAATGTGTTTTATATAGCGCAGAGCGCTTCCCGGTAAGTACATGTTCTTACGCAACCCGGTATAGCTTATGGCGCCTGACGGGATATTCTGGTATATCGTCAGTAAATTTCTCAGTCCATACATTATATTTCATTTTGACAAGAAATTCTGACAAAATGAAAAATGTCAAATAAAACATGGACAGAGATTGACAAATAACTGACTGCTATCTAATAAACAATTTCCGCCTTATTAAAAAACGTGGTTTAAATATTAGTCTAGAACATTGAAAATAAGAAGTTGGTTCTTGTTATTTAAACATCATCATCATCATCATCCACAACCCTAGGGATCCCACTGCTGAGTATAGGCCTCCCTGTGCATGTGCCATCTGAGTCAAACTTGTGCAGTCCTCATCCAGGTTGGACCCTCGATTTTTACGAATGACGATGTCGTCGACCCATAGCGTGACTGGACGGCCCACTCCTCGCCTGCCAGTTCTATTCAAACATCATATGCAAACAATTAAAATGTCAACTTCATATTAGAACGTTGAATACACATGGTGACATTTTGACAATTTGATTATTATAGCAAAAGAAAACAAATTTTGAACAACTAGAATGGCCGAAAACAGGACTAATAGATAAACCTCGTTTCGGAATAAGACCGTTTGAAAACTTTATAAACAAGAATAAACGACTCACGTTTCGGTAAATCCCGAGTAGGTATTTTATTCAGTATTTCGTTCATTGTCTGAAAAATATATTTAGCCTTCTTCTACTACAATGAGAGTGGCCAACTCTGGTGTCGAGAGTCTATAAAAAAAATAAAATTATAGTAATAAATATACAAGGTGTAAGAGAAGGGTGTGACAATATTAAAGAGTATACATATATATCATGTAAGGAGTCATATACCAAAATATGAAAAATTAAATCGCATATATTTTTTACCATACAAAAATTAGATAATATTTTTCACTTGATTTCGTGGCAGCCCTATCGAGTGATCACTGACCGAACGGAACCGAAATAAGCACACATTCTTTCATCCCGTTCTAGAATTAGTTTTAACGCAACGTATTCTCTCTCTCTCGCGCTCTCAGAGAGACACCGCCGCGCCGTGTCAGTTGATAGCGTCAAAAGTCAATGAACTCTCAAAATGATAAGATGTAGGGTTGCAAGTCTTAAAGTTTTAATGAAAGTTCAACTTACGATTACTCGAAATCTATGACACTTAGAATTCTGAAACCTAGTGGGCTGTATTCTATATATACATAGGTATGTATAGTATAAGTATTGTCACACCCTTCTGTTACACCTTGTATAATAAATTGCAATGTAGTAAAAAATACATATCTTTTAGTGCCATTAACATCGTGTGTCGAGTTGGATCTCATAGACTGCGGCATCGACAACGATTTAGAAGTCACCGTGGGAGAAGTAGAAATACAGAAGTATCCGTTTGTGGGGATACTGTACTATTCATATGGTTTGTACTTATCATATTTACATCATCATTAAACATTATCATATCAGCTGGAAACTAAATTGTTCATTACAAATTGATTGTATTTTTCAGAGACTGAGGCAGGGGAAATGCGAGCTACAACCACCGTAGTGCTAATACAGAAGGAGTTTGTTATAACTAACGCAGCGGATATAGGACCTATGCCCAAAACTGATTTCAGGTTTGCATTTTTTACTATATTGACGGACTAGTGAATGCCCGCAGTAGATAAATATATATATATATATATATATATTTATTGACAAATTAGTGTATATCCGACGTTTTGCTTTTGTTATAAAAAGTAGCCCCTGTCACTCCTCGTGGCCTTTGTCAGTCCCAGGACTATTCTACCATCACACCAAAAATCGTAATAATACGTTCAGCCATTTTCACGTAATGTGCGCACAAACTAACAGCAAGAATTTAATTCTAAGTTGCATTAAATTATTGTCTGTTGTTGTTGTTGATGTGTGTGTACTATGTGCTTGTACGTTCAACTTAACCTTGACCACCATTTTTACGTTTATCGCATAGATAGCAAAAACTTACGCCAAAATAAACCAATAACCAAACAAATCAAATCAAGTGACTTTGACTTTTATATCCGTAATGGTATGATTTCACTGATATTAATAATATGCACTTGATATTCTGAACAGTGACAAATATACTAATTAGAAAAAACTACGTTTTCGATTTCAGGAAAAAGACTCGTGTTCTAGTCGGTGAGCCGTGGTCAGCTATTGGACGGCGTGTACGCAACTATGTGCTACATCCAGAATACGGAGAGACGTACAACACTATAGCGCTAGTTCAATTGAGAGATCCTGTTAGACTGGGTAAGATTTTTTAGAAGTAACAAAAATGACGTGTTGTATAATGTATGTAGTATTGTAATTTTAATATTAATCCTTTTGTGAGACCTTTTATCAATATGTTAACTAAACGGTTTTCACTCACTACTCGCGTACATAAGTTGTTTACGCGTTTCGGATGTTATGACATCCATCTTCAGAGCGTATGTTCTGGGACCACGGCAGCACGCAGACCGCTCTGCCTCTCTGCTCTGCTCTGTCTGCGTGCTGCCGCGGTCCCAGAACATACGTTCTGAAGATGGATGTCAATACATCTGAAAATTACACGTGAGTGAAAACCGTTTAATTAACATATTGAGTATTGTAATTGTTACATTGTTGTTGAATTACTATATTATACAAAGACAAATACTAAATTCGTTTATTTGACGTAATATTATACAATAACGTGTGAATCTCTGAACCTCTGACCTCGTGGTACCGTTAGACTGTGTTACGAGGCCAGAGTCATCTCCCAATATAATACTAAGTACTTAGGTAAATTAGATATAGTAGTTATTATAACATATAAAGAGTAAATGAATATAAATATGAACATGCATTCTCACATCTACATATATATTCCTTTTGTTATCTATTCGTATGGTGTAACAGGGTGTAACCTACCGATATAAAACGCCACCTTGTTTTCGCTGCTGTGACGCGGACAGTTGAGCAATCTGTCAGAAAAGGCGGCAAGATCTTTAAACAAGGTGGTTTATGGTCATATCTAATTGTATAAATCATTTATTTCGTTATGTACCGCCATTTCTTATCATATTTTTATGATCTTTTCAGACTCTATTAAGCCCGCGTGTCCGGCGCCTGAAACGTTACGAGATCCAGTTTTCTATGTCATGAAATTCCAACCTGGTGAGTGACATTTTTATGCATGTGTATAGTGTTTCATCCATAAAATTATTCACCAAAAATCTTCCATAGTCAAAATAAAGAGAATAATGACCTGTTTTAAAAGCTTTTTAAACGCCAAATGCCGCGTCACGAGTTTTCGACCAAAACATGGATGCCAAATAATGTTTTATTTTCTTTCAGACTACAATAAATTGCAAAAGGAAGTCATTCCGGTAGCTCACATCCCAGGCAAACTGTGCAAAGAATTCTACGTCAAAGCTAATGTAAGTACCGTTTATTTATTTATATCTATACTAATATTATAAAGCTGAAGAGTTTGTTTGTTTCTTTGAACGCGCTAATCTCAGGAACTACTGGTGTGAATTGAAAGATTATTTTTGTGTTAATTAGACCAGTTATCGAGGAAGGCTTTCGACTATATAACATCACGCTGCAACTAATAGGAGCGAAGAAACAATGGAAAATGTGGAAAAAACGGGAAAAAATATTCATCTTTGAGGGCTTCCGTTGCGTGCGCTGTGAAAACGGTTCAAGATTTAGTTAATAAAAAAAAAAAAAAAAAAAAATAAAAAAAAAAAAAATATCAAACAAATATGTACGAAAGAATGAATGCCCAAAATAATTATTCCACGCGGACGAAGTCGCAGGCACAGCTAGTCTGATATATCAATTGAGAATGCTTATCGGATGTAAGATGTATCTAGAATAGAATAATCTAATTTTTTTCTGCAATTCATGATACTTACTTTGACTGGCCTGATAGCTTAGTTGTTAGAGGCTCTGCCTTCTAATATAAGGGTCGCGGGTTCGATTCTCGCATAGCACACTAAGTTATTATGAAATTTAATATTTGTCATTACTGTGTTGAGTCTGTTCGTTTCTATGTATAATAAGTATGTATTTACAAAAGAAAAGTATATGCGTATTATATCCGTTATCTAGTACCCATGACACAAGCGTTTGCTTAGTTTGGCTAGATGGCGCTGTGTGCCAATAACAATAAATACATATATCATGTCCCGGAATATTTATAATATTATTTTATTTATTGGTCTAACATAGTTGCCATCTGTTAATCGATATTGGTTGCGAAGTTTTCTTTGATATCCGTTGTACATGTAAACAATGTCTAGTATATTGATCACAAACTCAAGCTATACAAAACTAAGTTGTAACTAAATAGTAAATACCTAGTTATATTTTTTTGTCTGTATACACCTAACTAAATAATGTTTACAATTATGTTAATAAGTAACTATATACACATAATATGATAGTAAAAATAAAGAAACTAAGTACCTACTACTGTTTTAAGACTTAACATTGTATCAATGATTTGTAATCAGTAGATGTTACAAATATTATCTAATATCACTAACAGTCAACAAAAAATATTGTCGTCGATTTTTCCATATTCTATTTACCTCGTACGAAACATAATTTGCTATCCTTGTCGTCCTATCTTTTAACGCGCTGAGTGTGAGCGAGAGGATCGCCGTCGGCCGAGATACAATCTTCGGATTAGTTCGGAAGGTGGTGTGACTTTTTGCCTGCACGCATAGCCAATGTTTACATTTCAACCTAACCTTAAAACAAACTTTTGTATTTCTTGATTTAAGTTAAAGGAAAATCGTAATCGATGTCACTACCGTAAATCTATGTATCGTGTCTAAACAGTTAATGTTGTGTGAATGCGGAACCTTGTTGTGTGAACTTCTGTAATACCTACCTTGGTAAGCATAGTTTTCTGTAAGTAGGCTAAGTTATGACAAATAAACATATATTTGATTTGATTTGATTTGATCTATATATGTATCGTCCCCAGCTATACAGCAAGAAGATGCGTCCGCCTCACGTGGCGTGCGCGGTGTCCCTGGAAGACCAGCAGCCCTGCGTCTGGGAGTCTGGCTCGGCGCTGCTGTCCAGAGACGTCTGGGGCCGCTGGATGCTGGTGACTGACCCTTGCTATTAGTAGATAGATAGATAGATAGATTAACTCTTTATTGTTGACACATATTAAAAAACAGTACATAGAACAAATTGCACCTTAACTAGTGCCACAAGCGTATTAGTATTTCTCTCTTTAAATGGTATTTGATCATGACTGATCGATTTCACATATTGAAAAATCAAAATGAAAAAACCGACCTAGTGCGAGTGCGAGAGTATAGATGATGTAACGGAACCCTTCGAGGTTCCGTTACATCATCGTTAATAGCTTTCTAGCTCTTACGGTTTATAAGATACAGCCTAGAACAGACAGACAGACAGCGAAGGCTTAGTAATAGGGTCCCGTTTTACTCTTTGGGTACGGAACCCTAAAAATAACGCAACATGAAAGATAATAATATCACGAATCATGTGGAGGAATGTTATGATGGAAGGTTACATGATTGTTCCAGCTCGGAGTAGGTACGCGAGGCCCTGGCTGCGGCGCTCCGTCTCGGTTCCTGGACATGACCAGCTACGGACCCTGGGTGAAGTACAGTCTCAACCGTTTTCAGCGCGTCACCATCTCCAGGATCAATAAGCAGAAATACGTGCTACGGTGTAAGGTTTTTTTTTAGTTGATGCATAGTAAATTCTTTTTTTTTTAATTGAGATAGGCTCACGCTTGATTACAACTTGCCTGATGTTAAGCAAAGTTAAAAATTTACGATCTAGCGCACTTGCCTAAATAAATAAAATAGATTAGTTCTAAAACATTCACCGCTAAATCTATATCTATACTAATATTATAAAGCTGAAGAGTTTGTTTGTTTGAACGCGCTAATCTCAGGAACTACTACCATTTATCGAGGAAGGCTATATAACATCACGATACAACTAATAGGAGCGAAGAAACAATGGAAAATGTTAAATAAAGGGGGAAAATTATTCATCTTTGAGGGCTTCCGTTGCGTGCGCTGCGAAAACGGTTCAAGATATCAAAAAATGTGTATAAAGAATTATTCCTCTTGAAATGATCTAACAAAATGTCTGCAACAGTATATGTCTATCTTTTAAGGTTAACTCACTAGAACCGATTTTATGGTAATAACTATTCCACGCGGACGAAGTCGCGCGCACCAGCTAGTATATATATATATATATATATATATATTAGTCATGCGAGGACGCATCAGTAACCTTCCCGTGGGAAATACGTTCGCCGTATCAGAAATTGGCTTCCTTATTCATCATCATCATCAATGAAAATATTGGTATCATCCGGTTCATTCGATAGGTTTTATATATGGCGGCCAAAATCTTTACATCATTCTCGATATAGTTCCTCTATTTGTGCGGAAAAGGAAGCATGAATTTAGTAACCATTTCTTAAAACTATTCTTAACTAACCGGGTTCTACACAAGCAATGCAGACGGCTAAATCTGTCCAAATAAATTAAAATTATTTATTATGAACAAGAATACGACAAACACAAAGTCAGTTTTTATGTATCATATAATATGTAGTGATAATGATGTGAGTATGACTTTAGTTGCACACCGGAAGGTAAACTTGTGGCAAATGTTCCTATATTTTTATGTTTTTACCATCTGTCTGTACCCATGAGTGCAATAAATGATTTTGATTTGATTTGAAATGTGCCTAAAATGTCACTTGTTTATATTGTCGCTTGTAAATTCCAGCCGTTGGTGGTTCAGCATCCAAGCCAGGTATACCTTCAGGCATGCAGCGCTTCGGAGCTTGCGATCCAGAAGAGAAAGTCAACCTCCTCTACCGCGAAACTATAAGGCTGAATACGGATAACTCTCAATATCAGTTCCTTTCTTATAATGTAAGTATAAAAGTATAACATATTTTTATGCAAGATACTAAATTAAAAAAATAAATAACTAAAATAATAAAAAACTAAATAAATTAAGATAATATATTTTTATGCAAGATAGGCTCACGCTTGACTACAACTCGCCTGATCTTATGCTATATTTTTTACGCTCGATTATTATGGTCAGAACACAAGGGACGGAAAGATTTTTTTCTTTCAAAAACGCAGATGCCATATCATATCATTATCATACATCATTTCGATTTAAAAATAAAACTCCATGATAATTAACACGACACAGCACAAGAGCAGCAGTGTTTGGAATGGAACATGCCTGTATTGAAAGTAATTTAACGTTATGAGCACTTCTTTTTTTATAATCGAATTTTCAGGATAGTAGAAAAACAGGCTGGCAATCATTATTAACCAAAATCTATGTTAAAAATAAAGGCTTGGAGTGATTAGTTGAGCATTCGTTAGCAAGAACATAAGTTCTTAATTTATATTTTCAGATGTCCATAGCAGGCGCTATTGAATTCACCTGCCTCACATTAGAAATGATAAACGGTTCTGGAACCTCTGAAATGTCCATCAGGCATGCATGTCGCAGAGAAAACTTTAAAGCTCCCTGCTACTACTACCATGGTAAGAAAATCACGACACTTTAAAGTAGTCAAACTCTAAATTTGTAGATAGCGAATCATAAGCTGTGTATTGTCTTTCATAAGAGACATTTTGTTTTATTTGTATAAAATGTAAGCTCGCTCCAAAGCGAACGTGAAGAAGTATCTAATGTACACACATTCATGTACAAACGTTCTCCTTTGAAATATAATACAAAAAAACAAAATTATTTACTTCTTATACTTAAAATTATTAAAATTATTTACTTACTCTATCTTAACCCTAGAAAGATAACCATACCACAAAGTGCGGCAAAGATAACCATACGCTTCAGAAGCGCACGTTTATGTAATGCGTCTATTTAAGTTAATAATATATATATATATTTTTACTTATTTAAAAATGTGAAAGGTCGTAAATTCCTTCAAAAATAAAAATCATTTATATTAGGATATTATACATTTAAGTATTATTTATCTTAGAATTACTAAACCTTTATAAAAAAGTAACAAAAACAATCAGTCTTCTGTTTATAGGAACAAAAACTAAAAAAATAAACATATTTTTTTCTCTTATGCTAATCGACTAAAATGTAATCAGTCTAAAAAAAATATAAAACTCGGATAAAATTGAGTTTACATGCAAAACAACAAAAGATAACCATACGCCTCGCGAGCGCAAAAAAACTAATAACTTCAAAAATATGGTACTTACCGCATGAAAACCGTCGTCCCGCGGTGGGTCTGGCCAACGACTGAGTTGGCTGAGAAGGACAAGTTAATACGCGCGCTGAATAAAGAGAGACAGCAATATGTTTACCACGCGGGCGCCTCTGGGGCGTAGGTTATCCTTCTAGGGTTAAAATTATTTAAAATTTTGTTTGTTTCGTATCCCAATACAAGTGTATAATTTTTATTATTCTAATAAGTGTGAGGTGCTGAAACTTTTAACTTTAACTTCTAATTAACTTTTCAGGATCTATATTCGAAGTATCAATATTCATCATGTTCAGCGATGGATGCCTCTTCGAGATGTATGCTTGGGGCCATCGCAAGAACATGATGCTGCTTGACATTCAGGAATGGAAATGGGAAGAGGGATCGTTCTACGAAGTAAGTTGAACTACTCTCTTCTGTATTCTGTGCTTATACCTAACAACATGAGGCTAGTTTACTAAACTAGGATAGCAAGCAATACAGATGAAACAATTTATTGATGACTAGTAGACTAGCCTATCATTTATAAGACCTCATACTACCTATATATCAAAAATAATGATGATACCGTCAGCCGTTTCTGCAGATAAACAGTCAAAATGTTTAAAAACTGCTGACACGTGTTCTGTCATGAATTTAAAGTGTACTTAAACATTATTTTTTCTAATATTCATATTCATTTATTCATACTTTCTGTACATGTTATTATTTTACAATAGTCATTACATGTTCATAAAATTCATTTCATTAATTATCATTAAAAAACAAAAGAAACATTACTAATTTAAATTAAATAAATTCAATTATTTTACTCTGTATCTACTACAGAATTAACTTTACGAAAAGGCAGTTCCACATTTTTTTCGATGTTCAGTTTTTGACCCTCTCAGTTTTATTATATTATGTATGTATTGATCTATAGCTATATGTATGTTGTTGCGACTTTATACTATCAATAAAAATTCTTTATCTGGAATTATTCGCCAGGATTTCACAACTCAAAGAGTAGAATATCGAGGGCAAACGTACATGACGGACTATGGCTTCGAGCCAATAGATCAGAAGATGTGGATACCTGACTACGATCTGTGGACCACGACCAGTGTACCACCTAACACCACCTCCACTCTCACTATGCCTATGGGTAAGTTTGATACGGTCTTACAATTTATGCAATACTAGTCGCCCGAGGCTTGACTCGCATTATTTCAAGATATTAAAAGTAGCCTATGACACTCCTTAGACCTCATACTACCTACATACCAAAAATCATGATGATCCTGCTGATGATACTGGGTCTATACCCAGCAGTGGAGAAGACCACCTAGAGGGTACCATTATTTATTGTTTACTATGAGGTAAACCGCCATGTTTGATGAGGACCACAATATCCAAGGACATGTGTTTTCCGTGGAAGGACCTGAGCGCTCACCACGATGTATCTGCCCAAGAGGAATCCCTTAACGGTATAATTCTGGTATTGTTTCTAACGGGGAAGTCACTACTCTCAGTCATGAGGAAATACGACTCACAGGGAGACTATGAGGTAAACCCCAGTGTACCCACATTACCTACATTAATTTATTAATTAATCATGCCTTTATCTCTTTTCAGAACCCGTTTACGACCTGAGTACGATTGCCTTCTACTGGATCCCTACCACGTCGACCACCACAGCTCGCACCAAGAGAACCTTCAAGAGGAAGACCACATCGACCCTCATATACTTCCTGTGGGGAGTCCCGAGACCAAATGATACTGGGACTACTGACATGGAACATGCAGAACCATACTTCTTTTATAGAAAGAACGCGACGGGATACGGGGGCGTTTTTATATAGATCTAAGCTAGTTCTATTGAGCTGTAACAGGTTTTAATAATAGGCAAAAAAATATGCCCTGATTTTGTTTTGATTTGTATGGCGTAGCGGTTCCAGTTTCTGCTTTTCATTCAGGCTCACTCTGGTTCGAATCCGGCCCTACACCAATGACTTGTATTTTCAAGTTATGTGTGGATTTGCACTCGCTTAACGGTGAAGGAAAAAATATTGTGAGGAAACCGACATGTTTGAGGACCACAATATCTGAGGGCATGTGTCTTCCGTGGAAGGACCTGGGCGCCCACCACGATGTATCTGTCCGAGAAAACTTCCCTAACGGATTAATTATGCGGAGGAGTCATGACCCTCATTCATGAGGAATACGACTGAAGACAGGGAGAGAGAGAGAGAGAGTAAAACTAGACACTTTTGTGTAATTTTATTTTCACAGGAGTAATAGATATAGGTATCAAAATGTTAAAATCTTGACACGACACGATTTTATGTAAATGTTAATTTTAAGTTTAGCATACGTTACACTGCAAATGAAATGTATTAAAAACTAAAACTTACTTGTTATTTCACTTCCTTTACTAAACAACAAAGTAATAACAACCAATTCAATTTATAACAGTCACTCAGCCTCTGAAAAACAAACATTCAAACTGTAAATATACATTAATTAGTGCAATGACCAGAAATGTATGCATTATTCAAAATGAAATGAGCCGTTTTGACGTAGCCTATTTGTAAACATGATGGTCCATTCTAGAATAAAATGGCGAATTATACTGAAAATAAGCAGATGCAAGTCAACCTGAATCACTGATATGCTAATTTGCATCGTTTGATGCAGAGAGGGAGTAAGGTGATAAGCGGAGCGGGAAGCGATTTTTTGAAATCGCTATCCGTGATACCGTCGAAGGACCTGGGCGTCCACCACGATGTATCTGCCCAAGAAAAATCCTCTAACGGAATAATTCTGCGGATGAGTTACGACCCTCAGGCATGAGGAAATACGATTCAAGAGATCCGTGATACAGAATTAACATCTATTAGGTTTTTCTTCATGTTTGATAAGTTCCTAAACTGTTTGTAACTAACTCCATATGCAACGTTGACATCTTTCACTAATCATCAAAAATAGTGCCTACATAAGACTACGTACCTAATATGCTAAGAGGGGTTGTCCGGGCCTTTGCATAAAAATTGAAAACAATAGGTAAATCCTCTTCCTTGAGTCGTATTTCGTCATTACACAGAATTGCAACTCCCCCGTAGATTAAATTAATCAGCCAAAGTTATTGTTTGGCTTCCTGAACATGAACATGAACATAGGTACCGCACCCAGCCAGGACAAGCCTGCTCCGGTCAAACCGGCATACCAGGGGGCACGAGGTTGTGGAGCGTGGTTTTGTGCTAACGCTCCGGGATGGTAGTCGACCGGCTATGCAGCCAGACGCCGATTTGGAGAAGGTTGTTATTAAGGATAGGGATAAGCGTTAGTAAAAAATGGTGTTCGTTGATTATTGAGTTGACCCATCTTGGGGTTTGTTAGTGTTTGGCTTTGCAAGAGCTATCTTAATACGTTCGCTGTGTAATGTTGGTCCTTTTGTGAGTAATCATAACCGCGTCGGGTGTAGTAGGTGGATCTTAAATGTGGGTCGAATAGATCCTATGTCGCTAAGGGAGTGTTCTTGTGTCATCTGACGGCCTTTCCTGGGGTATGGTTGGTGGCCAAAGTTATTGTTTGGCTTCCTTAACAAAAATTAATATTGTATTGAATTTTACAAAACAATTAACTGTACATCGAAATATTCCTAGGCGAAAACCATACCATACCATATTTATGTGGAATAGGTTCACGTTTGACTACAGCCTGTCTGATGTTAAGCATTGCTGCAGCCTAAGTATTACCTAACACGGACTTTTATTAAAACTTATATTTCTAAAAAAAAAACTTTCAGAAGACTTGATTACCCTTTTTTTTGGAAGTCGGTTAAATATAGCTTCGTCCATCAACAAATCACGGTCTAAGCTCGTTAAATAAAAGGCGGGCATTTCGTATAAATTTTCGTAAGGTCTCAGAGCGAAATAATCGCATCTTCGCGTTATTTGCGCGCTTCCTCCCTAATTTGCTATCTCCTGGCGTCATCTAGCGGGATTTTATTTCTGAGATTGTTTGTTTTGCAACTAGGTCGAATTGTGGTTTAAATAAAATACGAGAACTGATTTTGTTTAAGAATACTTGTAAACTTTTTAGTATAACTGATACATTATTTCATGGTTTTGTACTTTAACCTACAACATAATAATTATGTTTCGGAAATTTTAGATAGGTGACAATTTGAAAAAAAATCTATAAATCCAAGATGTGGAATGTAAATAAATAATCAGGTATTTTTTCTATGTTTCTGTTACATCTATCTCTTTTTCTATGCATAATATGACAAGAGATTAATAAAAAAGGCATTTCAAATGTAGTCGTTGGATCGTTTGTTTTACCTATAGGTAACAGTTAGTTGTGATTTTTTACTTAGTTTAGTATTCATATCTGAAAATTATATACTCATTAAGGCTAATTTCTGTTGCAATAGTACGCAGGCGCTCATTTCTTAATCGCTTTTTAAAGTAGTACTCGTAGTTTTGTCTTATATTGCGTTTTTTAAAGTGAATTGTTAGTAAAAAGGAAACTGTACTCGTACTATAATTGCCAAAAAAATACTACATTTTTTATGCAAAAGATAAAAGGCATTTAAGAACTTGTGGTTTTATTACTGATACAGATAGCAATAGATATATATATATATATAAACAGCTACGTTCGTATAACGAAGGCATAAATATATTGTAATGTTCATATAGTTCGTCATTTTCCGTCCGTTTCAATGAAACATGTATCGGAGTTTACGAGTCCCACACGTAGAAACACCATAGATAATATGCAAGCGAGAAAAGTAATCGAATTCGTATTCAGTTCACGTACTAAAGAACGTCAACCGAACGGGGGCGGATTCAGAGCTCTAAACAGGGGCAATCTTATAAAAAAAGCAAAAATAAAGCCAGCAAAAGATCGCTCATAGTGATAAGGCCACCACTTGTGGCGCTATAATAAGTTAGTTTTCTGTTTTTTTTGTATGTAGATACTTCATACCGTATGGATATTAAAAAATAATAATTGAGAAACTAAAGTAATCGATAATCACAGAAACTATGTGCAATATTTTAGACTACAGTAGTGCTTATTTTATCATCAGTAATGTTGTAGTCAAACATAAGTCCGTACTTAAATTAACTTTGCATACTTATCGAAGAGATGCCTCTTATAAGGCCACCGCCAAGTTGTTGTACTATAATAAGTTGATTTTAAGTTGTGCTTGTTCTGTTTTTTTTTCTTTTGTGTGTAAAGTAAAGTGCTATCTATCTTTTAAGTATATATTTTATGTTGGTCCAACATACTAGACTTGAGTCTCTGAACATGTAGCAAGTTTATAAAGATGAAGAGATACAAAGTCTTTAGTTTTTATTTACAGTTTGTTTGTATCTTAGCGAACATAACAGCTATTGACTGGCCCCACACATTTTTAGTTTATTCGCTATGATCGAAATAATTTGAGATGTCTGTTTTTGGTCGTACCATATACTATTGCCTGATAACTAAGTGATAAATACTTGTCAAAGAGTCTTGGCTCATATAATATGTAATGGTAATTAAACTCATCTAATGATATTGTATATCAACACAACTCCAATAGATACTTGATGCAAAATGAACAATACGCCGGGAGAAACAATAAGTTTTAAATAAATAATGTTATCATCTACTTGAACGTTCATGCCACGACTTGTCTGTCAAAATCGTACAGCGCAGAAAATGACAGCTCAACTAAACCGAGTCGAAGTACCGGTCAAGTATGATACCGGTAGGAACCGGACGAGTATTTTTTGGATGAGTCGAAATTGAGTAAAATTTCCCTCGCCAGTAAAGGGGCAAACGGCCCATTTCACTGTGCCCTAGCTCCGTCCAAGTACCCGAACAAGATGTGAATTACATTTCAAATCGAACATCTGCCACGAAACTCGACTCAATATTTCAGAATTTAAGAAATCACATCTGTGAAATTGAGTGCGAGCGACTCCAGTGTAGGAGAGCCTTTGACATGTTGCAGCTGTATATGTGTACTGATTTATTGTGATGGATGCACGTACGTTATTTTTTGAACATATATCGCATAATCTTACTTCCACTCCATTAAAATTAATTACTTTTAGCTTATATATTATAACACTTACAATATATCGTATTATTCCACAGATTATAATTAGCCATATAATCTCTGTTCCCGCGGAATATAACCTTGCGATCTTCAAAGCGAGAGTGAATCAGTTGTTACTGGGTAAGCACGTAAATACTAGACCACAATGATTGCTTACCATCAGGCGAATTACGGTCAAGTGAAAACCCATTCCTTGTAAAAAAAAACTTTTTACTCATAACTTTAAACTAAAAGAGACCACTAAATCTATACTAATATTATGAAGCTGAAGAGTTTGTTTGTTTGTTTGAACGCGCTTATCTCAGAAACTACTGGTCCGAATTTTTTTTTTGTGTTTATTAGACCATTTATCAAGGAAGGCTTTAGGCTATATCATCACGCTTCAACTAATAGGAGCGGAGAAACAATAGAAAATGTGGAAAAAACGGGGAAATTATTCATCTTTGAGGGCTTCCGTTGCGTGCGCTGCGAAAACGGTTCAAGTCGTGGGTAACAGCTATAATTTATATAGCTGAAGAGGTGGTTTGCAAAAATAAATATGATGCCTAAAATAAACTATTCCACGCGGACGAAGTCGCGAGCGCAGCTAGTTGTAAAATAAATGAAACAAAATGTAAAAATACCCACCCAGTTCAAAAAACCAACAATAAAGGAACGAAAGATACACTTGCAATGTACAAATATAGCAAGACTCTTTGAAGTTATCTTCCAACATTCTATAAATACATCGTACATTCAATCGTAAGACAATGCTAAGCAAAATCAAACAGAAAATTAATTCCGAAATCAGTAAAACCAAACAGAGCAAAATTTTGCTCTCCCTACATTACAATAGGTACATCCAAATATTGCGGATTAACTTCAATGGATACTTTCATGAAACATGCATTGTAGAGCCAGAAATTAGTTCTATCCGTGCTTTTCAGTTGAAGTAATGAACAGTTATGGAAAATCTGTTTTAATAATATAAAATAGCAAACTAAAACAAATTTACAAATTAACTTCCAAGTTGAGGCCTTTGGTTTGTCTCGCTTTCTTCGCAGCGTAAGGAGCAAACATATGAAGGTGAGTTTGTTGACAAACTCACCTTCATATGTTTTATAAAGGCGAGATTAGAATCTGCCGCAGCTGTCATTCATGAATGAATAAGAGAATTATTATGCCTGTTAGGAAAAAAACGAGTATTATGGTTTGGATCAATTCCATTTTACACTATTCAGGCTATTTTTCATAATTTGAAAAATAATAAACTGAGGTAGTTCGATTACTTTCGACATCAGGTTCTCAATCGAAAGGTCTTCAAATCTAGAGTGAATAGGATATTTTCCAGGCAAGCGTGTTACATTTTAGATTATAGTGCTGCTTTAAATCAGACATGCCGTATTCAAACGCTGGGGTCGGCAATCTTCATACAAACTTATTAAAAAAATTTTTAACATTAGATAGACTTACGCTTGACTACAATTACATCTACTGATGTATCTATTTTATGTAATCTACGCTTAAAATGAAGGCAATAAAGCGACGTAGATGGCTCGGAGACACGATGGGAGAACAAACAGCGACGTTATGGGACCCTGTTATGTATAATAACGACAAGATATGGGAGCGGATGGGATTTCAATTGCAATATTTTTTAACAATCTTGTTGCAATTTTTATTTTAGTTCTCAGATATATTTAAACAAGTACTTAGTAAGAATAAGTGACATCCAATTAGATCATAGATCTCCTATTTGCAATGACTCTATCTCAATTCTTCTTAAATCATATTTCTCTTTACTGGTGTAGTATTTAGTACAGAATTTCATGAAGATGTCGAGTCTTCTTGTCTAAGGGGGTGATTCATCGTGGTATATTCACTTAAATTTCTGAATAAATGGCAAAGTTCTAGGGTATTGTCTACAAAGAAGCAAACATCGTGAAATAAAGGACTTCTTACTACTTCTCTGTTCATTTAACCCCTAACAGCTTAGCGAAACAGGTCCCACGTTATCCCCAACAATCCAACCAGTCACCTCCATAGATCAGAGCGCCGTATTAAAAAGGACCAAACTCCGTTTAAAACTTTAAAAGGATCCGGCAAATCCTGTTCCAAGCATTTTGTTCATTTAAATCGGCGCTCTATCGACGAAGTTTTCCTATCGCGACACATTTGATGGCAAGAGGGGATTTATTGAACGCACTTTTGGACTTTATCTCTTGGATTCGGGATTTACGCTCACGGTTGCCGATTCGGGTTTCCTCGCCGTTTTATTGTCGACCTTTGACACCTTTAGCTTGAGACAGACAATGGTGTTTAAAACGTTTTTTTGGCTACGTTGTGTTGATTGTGTTTTTTTCCTGGGTGCTGCAGTTGATTCAATTTAAATTTAGGAACAAATAACACAGATAAATTTTTTAAATGGTCAGTTTAGTAATGACACTGGTAGTGCAAATAATTCAATTTAAAACCCTTTCCCTAGTCCCTCGTAAAACAAACTACTAAAAACATTCAAAGATCATTTATTCTATCCAGTCCATATCAATCCAAATCAATTTTCAAACCCCGGTGTCCTGGTAACATGTCGTCTCCTCAGAGTCTTGATCTGGTTGTCGATCCATCCTCGCATGGCTGAGACCTTGGCGTACACTCCAGGGTAGTCAGGCCTGGCACACCCCAGACCCCAAGACACTACGCCAGCCAGTTTGCCATTGTATACTAGAGGGCCGCCGCTGTCACCCTGGGAATAAAAAAATATACTTGTTTTATTTTTAAATCCTTTTTTTTATATATATGTATATATATATTATTATGTATATGTGTTACTAATAGTGATTCTTCGTTATCAGTACTTTATCTACTTATCATCTTATTTATTTAACAATGATAGATTTGTATCACCAGTGGTTACCATAATGAAACCATATTCCTCAAGCTGTATTTCTTATGACTGTGAGTTGTGACCCGCTAGATGAATCACTATTAATTTTGCTATCTATCTTCATCAGACGGTAATTTTCTTCTTGAGAGGTATTGTGGATATTTTTAATGTAATAATAGTATTGAATGAACTTTAAAACCATTTGTAAGGAGAAATTCGATGTTACACATTTTTTCTCACCTGGCAAGCATCGATGCCGCCTTCCGGTGCACCTGCGCACAGCATTCTGGGAGAGATCTTGTAGAGAGGATCGTAGGCCTCGGAACACACATCAGGGTTCACTTTTGGAATCATTGCCATTTGAAGAGTTGCTGGGTAGCCACCTCCCTCCTACAAAATGAAAAACACACATGTAATCCTGTCCATCCAAAGGTTGCCTGGAAGAAATCGCCTAAGGCGATAAGGCCGCCCAATGTACATTAGATTAGTTTTTAAATTTCTTTCATTATGTAATTTTTTGGTGTGCTTTAAAGAAATATCTTATCTTATCTTATCTTATGTAATTATTGATTTGTTTATCTTATTCATCCAATATATTTAGTCATATCTGTATGTCATGGAACAGCTAAACTCAAGAAAGCTCGTATGAGGGTGGTCACTTCTAGTATAAAGGCATCTGTCGTGCATTTACAACATATAATTATATCAAGGTATCATTAATTTTCTTTCTAAATAATCAGTATTGACAGACAGATATGTAAAATAACTGGAACTCACCATGATATTTCCCCATCCAGTAACCATAGTAAGTTCTCCATCACGGATTTCCTCTCTAGCGTTAAACATGGGTACTGCCTGGACTGCGTCATTGAAGACCAGGGGTTTGGCCAGCCAGAAGACCGCGACATCTCCGTCCATGTTCGAGTAGCTGAAGTCAGGGTTCCACGCCATGTCTCCAACTTGCACGATCTGGCCACCGCGCTTGTTTGATGATGAACCCGCTCTGATTTGGAATTCTGTTGGGGCTGAGCTGTAAAATATTATTATAAATAATAAATAAATATGACCAGCCCCATAGTAAGTAAGTAAACGGGTGCTAGGTAACGGATGAACTACTTTTATACTTCGCTTTTAAATGAATTAATTGTTTATTTTTGTCTTTTAGTTATGTGAATGTAATGTATTTGACTTTCCAGTTGTATATACGGCACTGTGATCAAAACATTGGAAATGAAATAAATGGTTTTAAACAAAAATGCAGTGCTGGAATGCATTGTTAGCAAATAATCGCCTTTCTTAGAAATATTTAAAACAAATAAATGATTTGTTTCTTTGAGCAAAAACTTGCATTTACGTATATATCGCAATAGTAGAATTGCGGTAGAATTTTAAACACTAGTTATTAGGACGTCAGAAGTCTATTGTGGTCTAAACTAGTTATCCAGAAGATCCTGTGTTACGGTAGTATGATAAAAGAAATATAAATCTTTTACCCAATAACACAGTGTGCTGCCGTGATAACAATGTCATTGCTGAGTATAGCACCACCGCAGGAGTGACGCCCGCGGTTCATGACTGACACCTGGTAGGGCGCTTCCGTGATGTCGATGTCCTCGCCTCCCACGATCCTAACATCTTCGGATTTTCCTGTTGGTGTTGAGCCTGAGAAAAAAAAAACATTAAAGTTATAATATTGTGCTGTTTTCTATATAAGCTAGATTTATGAAAAGGTAGTGTACATTTAATATAGAAGTGTTTCTTGTTTCACCATTTAAAAAAATCTTTAATCACCAATCATATATATACCTTTATAATTTCATATTGTTGTACTATATGCAAATAAACAGACAGTAAATACAATATTAAAAACATAAACTATAAAGATAAAAAATAAAATGTTTGCGGATCATTGATTGTTAAATAAATACGATAGTCATTTGTCATATAAATAGCGGTTTGGTAATCATTATACATACGTAACAAGAAGTAACACACCCTTATTGAAAAATAGTCCAATAGATGCTTGCTGGTAAATCAAAACGTTAAGAAAAACAATAACACTACAAACTAAAATAATAAATTAAAACTTAACTTACCAACAAGCCCCACCAGCACCAGCCCCAACAAGAAAGCAATCATTGTGACTAAATCAAAATTAGTACTGGTAACTAAGCCTAGAAAATTCTCAATATTTATACTTCGCACTCAAAAAACTGTCTCAATCTCCAACCTACTCCAAACTCATAAGAGCTACCACAAAATTTGAAATAATCTAGTTTTATTTCTTTCAGATAATGTCACAATGCCCTCGAGCTCTATGACGGTTCACATCTGAGTCAGTTTTGAAGATTATAACAATTAAACTGATATTTAGGACCTTCACATCATTTCTTAACAATTGACTGATAATAGGGATTGTTTTCGAGTGGCTGATAAGGGGCACGTGGTTACAGTTAATAAGAGACAATAACCCCATCTCAAAATTAAAGAGTACCTTATTGAAGCGTCTGGAAGAACAAAACTATTGATAGTCTTGTCCTTAGTGTATAAGATGGCTTACACTAATTACGAGAGTTTTCAAATTGTTAAGGCTTCTGTCATGACTTATAAACAATAAATATATGCCTCTTTATAAAAGACTAGTGGGTGCTCGCGGCTTCGCTCGCATTAGAAAGTAAAATTTGCATCCCTTATTTCACCCCTTTAAAAGTGACATTTTCAAAAATCCTTTTTTAGCGGATGCCTACGTCATAACATCTACCTGCATGCCAAATTTCAGCCCGATCCGTCCAGTGATTTGGGCTGTGCGTTGATAGATCACTATATCAGTCAGTCAGTCAATCAGTCAGTCAGTCACCTTTGAGTTTTATATATTTAGATTATTTGTAGAATGACAAATAGTCAAAATATAAAATTGTACGTATCTTGTGACCTACGAAAGCGCGCTCATGCAATATCAGTATTTCATGAACCATCCAAAGACTGTTCCACATCGATATTGACTTAAAATCGGTTTTGTATTAAAAAAAATTCGCTAGCTGAGATAACGGATCTATTCTGTACGCATAAAAACCAAAAGTTACATATTATAGTTTATATTTTTGATTGGACATGTTTTCAAAACATGAGTCGCATTAATAAAAAAAAAACCAACAACCTTGACCCACAAATACGGTCCAAAACAAACTTCTGAAACTATTCCAAGTTCAATTTTTCCATTTTCCGTTAGACGAGTTATGTGATTTACAATGATCTTATCTTGTTTATCCTACAAGTACTAATAAAAATTGAAGTTATATTAACCTTAACCTGAAAATCGCTGAATAGTTACAAAACTATTATCTGATAAGGGCCTGATAATTATGTCAAGGCAATTAGGGCATTAACTGTTATCTTTATAACTACCAAGTTAACTTTTCAGTTCAACTAAATATATTTCTAAAACTTTGGAGTAATTAATATGAAATTGTAACTGAATATGTATATTGGTATTTATTGTAAATGGATAGTAGTTTTATAGTTGTACACTTGAACTAAATGTTTAGAATTAAAAACGTGACTTATTAAATAATTATGAATGTAGGTGAATTAGGTGCATGATGTAATTTTAATCGTAGTTACCAAAGTAAAGTGTTATTATTTTAAAGGTGGATTTTCATGACAATAATTTAATAACGTTATATTAGAATCGAGTTTTAAAATACTTCTGTCCTTAGACGTTTCAATATTAACTATAGTTCAAAATTAATCTTCTTTAACGGGTTTCTGCTCGATTCTGTAAAAAAATAATATATTTCAGAACAATACACAGAACTATTCTAAAAATAAATCTCAATATTCAATAAGGGTTTCTAATAAAATAATTGTATAAAAAGGAGTTAGGCAAGCAACTATAAGTTTTATTGGCATTATAAAGCCTAAATTAGAAAACTTTTCTATTCGAAAAAGCGAACAAACAAATTCGAGAATTCCTAATTAGGTATTGGGTCCTGAAATCAGTATGAATGGTACATATTTAACTTAAAAAGCAATTGAATTTGTTCGTGCAGAACTAGGGAGAAAAGTTTTAAATATTGACTGCTTTGTTAGCTTAGTTGGTAGTGGCTCTGCCCCCTAATTTAGGGGTGCGGGTTCGATTTCCACATGACACAAATAATTATGAACATTTAAATTTGTAATTATTTATGTTGAGTCTGGTCGTTTCTAAGTATAATAAGTATGTATTTACAAAAAAAAAGTATATATGTATTATATCCGTTACCTAGTACCCATGATACAAGCGTAAGCTTAGTATGGGGCTAGATGGCGCTGTGTGATATGTCCTGAAATATTTATTTATTTTATATAATACCTATGATATATTTAGATGTCTGTTTAAGATGTCATTTATCATCATAACATCATCTTCAGGCCTTGTCGATTCGACCCACTGCTGGGTATAGGCCTCCTCCCCTAGGTGCCTTTGTTGTCGATCTTGTGTATTTCTTGGCCAGAAATTATAATATAAATATTTAAATAAAAATCTTAAGTCATTTAGCTTAATCATCAGTAGGATTTTTTTTCTAAGCAATGCTGGTCTATCTCCTTTCTTTTACGGAATTTTAATTGCGCCTGAATATACTACACACACAACTAAACTACGCCACACGGGCTACGTCCAGTGTCAGAAATATCATCCTGCTACTTTTTAAATTATATTTTCAGAAACTGACACAGAAACTGAAGTGTCTTCAGCTAATCAAACGCAACAAACGCCCAAACAATGAGGGCAAAGCCTACAAAGACAATTCAAAGGGTCGTTAAAACAAAACAACATTGTACCAGGTCTGTTTCGGAAATCGGAAACAATACAGCGAGTTATAAAAAACTCCTAAAACGGGAGCTAAGTTCTGAGCGGAAAGCGAGACTTGAATGGGAATACCCTGTTTAGTTTGTTACACACTGAACTCAAGATTGTAGAACATTAGGTCAGAACAGCGCTATATGATTTTGACCTAGACTAGCGTACTACTTCTTAGACTACAGTGGTGCTCAACATCAGGCAGGCTGTAGTCAAACGTAAACCTATTGCGTGTTAAAAAAGACCCCTTCAGAGGCGAAATAATGACGCCATTCACAAATCACCGATAGAAACGCAGGCAGCGCAAATCAATATTTAATTACCCTACATTGACTCTCTAGCATGAACGTATGTTAATTAAGTTAGTTTAAACAATTAATTGTGGTGTTTTTAAAAGATTTGTTGATTAAAGCCAATCAAATGCGTGACGGTACACTATAAAACAATACATAAATTATATTAAAATATGGTTTTGTTTTTTTCCTAATATAAATTTAATATGAAAGGTTACGATCTTCATTACGACCTCAACAGATTAAATTTCAGCCCTCAAGAGCATTCAAATTTAATAAATTTCATAGAACTGTTCACCAAACTGGCTTAACAACAAGTTTACCAAACATTGCGTCCATGTGTCAGTAGCTAGCGGCCTCAAATGAAACACGGGAAGAACAAAACAGCGACACAATACCGAAGCTATCAGTGTGATTAGCTATTTCTTCATACTGTATCACGTGAATGGAGATTATCTTTCACAGTTTTTTACCTATTCAATACTAGGGTATGACTACGGTTTCCTCTGCGTTACACTTTAGAGATATAAAGTTGCTCCCGATACTTTATAATATTATTATTATTATTTTTTCTTACGAAACATTAAAATTAATTTAGAAACAGAATATGTTTAAGCATGTTCACTGTTCAAGGTACCGCAACATAATATATATTTGAATGTGGTAAGATTCTTCTCCTCGCGTTGTATTCCTCATTATTGCGGGCCATGACTCCTCACAGAATAAATTTATTTAGGGAAGTTTTCTTTGGAAAGTACTTCTTGGTGGACGCTCAGATCCTTCCTCGCAAAACATCACCATACCAATAACCACGATGCTTCATATCTCCGTTGCGTCGCGAATGAAGTACAATCATAACATCAAACACGCTTTTGTTCTAAAAGACTAATCGTCATAAATGTTTTACAGTTACATCAAAATATTTTGGTTAAACCACTAAGTAATCACTAGTAAGCGGAATCACAAACATCTACTAAATTACGACGTCTCAAGGCCAAACGGAAAATAACGAATTTTACTCTATAATGTCAAATTATAAGGTTTCTTTTACACAATTTAACTAATAAATATAGTCATGAAGTTCAAAGGTTGTCAGAAACCTTGTTAACCGTGATACTTAATCTATACTAATATTATAAAGCTGAAGAGTTTGTTTGTTTGTTTGAACGCGCTAATCTCAGGAACTACTGGTGCGAATTGAAAAACTATTTTTGTGTTGAATAGACCATTTATCGAGGAAGGCTTTAGGTTATATTATAACATTACGCTGCAACTAAAAGGAGTTTCATTAATTATTCATCTTTGAGGGCTTCCGTTGCTTGCGCTGCGAAAACTGTTCAAGATATCAAAAAAATGTGTATGAAAGAATTATTTCTCTTAAAATGATCTAACAAAATGTTCTCAACAATATATGTCTATCTTTTAAGGTTAACTCACTAGAACCGTTTTTATGGTAATAACTATTCCACGCGGACGAAGTCGCGCGCACCAGCTTTGATATAATATAACAAAATGTCAAAGGTATTTAACCTTTGTTATGATTTACACGTGGATCCGTACGCGTGGCAATAACTGATAAAAATAGCTTAAGGGTAATAATCTCTGATCTACAAAACTTTTTTAAATTTGCAACAAATATTCAAAGTGTATTCACTAACTTATGTACGTATGCGAATCAAACGGACGGAGTTGGATTTGTGACAGCAATATTATCTGATTATAGAAAAAAGACAAAAGATCAACACTGATTAATTCCAGCTTGTGCCTCGGTAAATTAGACAGAATAACATTTTGATTCTGATGTTTGATTTCAATGTTTTCTACATTTACCAAAGGGGTATGGTAATTATATATAATTACCGATTATCCACATTTACCGTAACATATAAACTAATAAAACTAAAAAAGAGTATTTACATTTAAACTAAATTTAAAACATCCACATGTGGTATGGAGCCATGAACGCTGGCTGCATTCCCACGCTGGTATGCTATAGAAATCCATTGCGCAAGGAACCAGACAGCGTTCTTGTCTCTAGTGATGTCATTAGACATAATTAAATTAAAGATATTTTTTTTTAAGAACAATAACAAACTTTATTTTTTTGTAAAAATGTGCGTACAATGTAAATATATTTTTTACTTAGCATTGAACTTAACTCAAAAAAAATATTAATTATTTAGTAATGTAAAATGTGACTTACCATAAATGACGATTGTTTTAAATTCTTGGTCAATAAAAAATCTGAAAACAAAACTGAATCAATCATCCATTCCTAGTGTCAACTTGAGCAAATTGATCGCCTTTTTTGTACATTACAGGCATACTCCAACTTTGGTCAGAAAGTCACATAATATGCAGGTGTTGCCTATATAGGTATATACCTATATTATAAATTGTACCATTACATACTAACGCTTGTTTGTTCCGTTTCTAAGCCACAAATGAGTGAAGAATTGTCAAGATTTTTAATACGGCTATAGGATAGGGTACTGAGGCACTTGCTACATTATATCCCAAAGCAACACAACCAAAGCCGTGAACACAAGTAAATCATATAAACAACTGTGGTCAGTCAATCTTTGAGGATATCTCGTAATTGTAGATTTAATGCGCCAATACCTCACCCGAATGAACCGCCACAATCATCATTGGTTTTTTCATAGTCATTGAGTCGAAAATTTAATTTAGATTATCCCGCCACAAAATAAGCAATCCGGCTCGGAAATAGGCGTCGATTGGTATTCGGTAATACAGTGTCAGTCGCCGCGACACATTTTTGCGACGGATTTTTTGGTATAAGAACAGTAAGTGTGAATTACTCGCAATTTTGAAGTAACATTGATTTAACATGGGTGTCAAGTAGCATGATTAAACTTTATTTTTAAAGTTTTTGAAAACATCAGCGTCATTAGTCGTTATCTAGTACCTACCTATGACACAAGCGTTAGATTAGTATGGGTCTAGATGGCGCTGTGTGATATGTCCTGAAATAATTATTTATTTATTTGTTTTAAGACCCTCAGCAGTAGTGATGCTCTGTATTATGTGGCATTGACTAGAACAACATGACTGAAGCTGATGATAAATGGGAAAATAAAAAAACCGAGCACTCAACACACATACTCTGCTCTGTTAGCTTAGTTGGTAGTGGCTCTGCCTTCTAATCTAGGGGTGCGGGTTCGATTCCTGCATGACACAAATAATTATGAATATTTAAAATTTGTAATTATTTGTGTTGAGTCCGATCGTTCCTATGTATAATAATTATGTATTTACAAAAGAAAAGTATATATGTATTATATCCGTTATCTAGTACCCATGATACAAGCGTAGGCTTAGTATGGGGCTAGATGGCGCTGTGTGATATGTCCTGAAATATTTATTTATTTATTATACAATCACCAGACTTGAATAAAATGACCGATCCTTTTTTATTTCATAATAATAAATTGGTAAACTTTCTCTGATTCCAGTTCTGATTTGTAATAAAATAGTTTCATATTCAAATCAAGCGTGCTAAGCCGTCTGAATTTCATATAAATGGGTATTCGACCGCCTATTTGCGTAATATTACGTAGAATATTTATACTTTATGGCATTCTTTGCCAAAATGTCTCTGGTCTTGAATATCTTTTCCGCGTCTTTAGATAGGTTTTCAGGAAAGTGTCACATTAGTTATAATTTATTTACTTATGTTGGCCCGTGATGGCTTAACGTTTAGGCAAACATCGAGACGAATGTGAGAGACAGTTTTAGATTCATTCAAAAAGTTTTTTGCATTCGTCCGAAATTGGCCTCGAAATTAAGCGATGTCAGTAATTTAAGATTCTTCTTCTTCTTATCGAATGAGAGCGGCCAATTCTGGTATCAAGCCGCCCTGAGGGCCTCTGACATGGCTAACGACTGCCGTACTAGACAAACAGCCGGGACCTACAATTTAACGTAATTTAAGATGGAACGTTGACTAGAAACTAGATTTTAATCACTAGTTTTGAAAATCACTAATTATGTTAACTGTCTTAAATCAAAGATATGTTCCATTCTATAGTTTGCTAAATTTAAATTTGTTCTTCTGCATTTTTTTGATATAAGTACATAAGATAGGCATCTCCTTTTCACTGGCATTTTAATTCACATTGCTGTGTGAGTCCTGTGTCCCTCGTCGAAGTCCTGAAGATATTTGAAATTCCAACTGCTCGCAGCAGTTCATTAAAAGTGAATAGCATAAGAAGATTAATTTGACGATCATATTGTACTTCAAATGACTTACAGACTGTAATTATTTGTTATCTCGAGCAAAAAATACTATTACATATAGTATTAATAGTATTTTTATTTATTACCCATAGTATTTTTATTTATTACCCATTTTTAAATAGCTAAAAAAGAGACTACTGTTTCTATAAAAAAATAGTTTCTCTAAATTAGTCTCCAATTACAAGAAGTTTTTTTATTATCAGCAATAGGAATTGGCTAAGGCAAATAGCCAATTTGTATTTTTAGGGTTCCGTACCTATAAGGTAACCTATTACTAAGCCTCCGCTGTCTGTCTGTCTATCTCCAGACTGTCTCTCATAAACCATAATAGCTAGAAAGCTGAATTTTTCACATACATAATGATGTATTTCCGTTGCCGCTATAACAACAAATACTAAAAATAAATAATTAAGGGGAATCCCCATACAATAAACGTGTTTTTTTCGTATTTTTTGCTCATTATTAAAAACGGTAATAGGTAGACGCTTTAAATTTTCACAGAATATTTAATTGTATATTACCTATTTAAATAAATAATTAAATAACAATTAAATATATATTAAAGGGGGGCTCCCATACAGCAATTTTTACTCGATCTTAATAAAACAGATAGAAACTTGAATATTTGTTAATATTAAATATTTAGATTATTAACTATAAATATAAATACCTAACCTAATACACAAAATAGATGATAGTAGGGAACCCTTCGTGCGCGAGTCCGACTAGCACTTGGCCGGTTTTTTATGGTGCTGATACTGACTGACTGCTTTTTTCTTTAGAAATTTATTTATAATATATTAATAAATAGAAGCGTGATTATAGTTCAAGTATATTAATTACTCTGAGTCAAAAATCTATCCTCGAATACTTTCATTTAGAAAAAAGATAACCGTTGTCCCGCAAAATAAAGCTGGAATTACATCCAATTAAGTTTAGTTTTCGTTCAAAAACATTTTTTTTATCAATCAGTGAAGGATTAAAAGGTCAAAGTAGAAATGATGGATCGTGCTTCGAATAAAAAATAATAAATTGTTAAAAATCCCAGTCATGGCAATCACGTTCAGACGGCAAGTGGTTATTGAAAAATATCGCTCAAATCAACTGCTAGATTGGTTCTTATAAATGATGCTAATAATAAATCACTGAGTTTCAAGTCTATTTTTATAATACTACTTAGTCTTATAAGGTCAGTAGCTCGTTATAATTATTTAGCTTACTGGAAAACTAAACGAACATAATTAAAAGGCATTTTAATGTACTTCTAATAACTGAAAGTTCGAGGTTTTTTCACATTCGCACATCATATAAATAGATACTATGTAAGTACTAATTGTTAAGATACTTCAGAAATTTAATGAAGTTTATTATATACTGCTATCATTATTAGTAAGTATATACATATTATTTTCTTTATTGTTACTAGTAATGTCTGGAACGAGAAGGCAATCACACCGCGACACAGGTTCGCCTAGTGCGGTGGTTATAGTGCATTTACTCGTATGTATAGTTTTATTATGTTTTTGGAGCAATAAAAGTAATTTATTATTTATTATGATTATTAAGTATTTTTAAGTCAGAGGGAGTACCTATACCCTTCAGTGGGTATCATTAGGCTGATGATGATGATGAAATAGATACTTTCATTATGATCCTGATCTTTTTAATTGTGTAATTATTTTTACACATTCATTAAATGACGTTAAAGCAATAATAAATATGTATTTGTATAAATAATTTTATTCTTAAAAATATTGCTAAACTCATATTTATATGTATGTACCTACATATGACACAAAATTAAACGATCCATTTCTCAGTGTTACGGTTAAGTATGTCAGGTCAGAGCGCGCTCATTGTTGGCTCTCTCGAAGACAATAGCTGTTCAACAATAACAGGTACAATGTAACCGAGGGAACACCAGGCCCTTTTAACTAGGGAATGAAGGCTTTTGAGAAACCGTTTCTATCTTAGTTCTGCTTATTATGTTATTAGTTGGCTTTTACATGACCGAGCAATAAATAAGATTCGGATCCAATCTATGTATGTAAAATAATGTGCGTCGTTCCAAATTTTATCCAAATCAGTTCAGACATTGTAAAGTAAAGAACAGTCACCAACTTTATATTGCGTAGGTGATTTGCAATAGGTATAAAAATTACATACGAATTATTTGTTGTTTTGTCTATGTGTCATTATACCTATATATTCAATATCATTTATTTTCGTAAGCCTATTTACACATCCAATGTTTTTTATTGAATATAAGACCTCATGGTGACGTTTATAGTGAAAAACAAGGGATTGTTAATTTAATATCGTGATGAAAAATAAATACACCCCAGCACTAGGCTGCTAAGTTTACGAAAAGCACCAATCAAAATCGATTGATTCTTTTCGTAGAATCAATTTGTAATTGGCTGGGTGCTTTTCACGCAGGTGCTTTTCGGACGGGTGCTCTAAGTGGAATACTTCAATTGCCATAATTCAATACAAATTAAAGTTGTCAAAGTAAGTCGCTCCGATTCGTAGAATAAGAGATAGTTTTACACCTCTACACAGCTGTCTCGTTTTAACTTCTATTATACTCTAAATAGTTCTTCAACTCACTAAAACGTTCTGAAAGCGAGCAATTTTCACTGAAACACAATTTCAAACGCAGCGCTATGAAATGTATGAAATTCAGGACATTTTCATGACAAATGGGTTGTTGTTGTCACTTAGCTCTTTGGAGACATGAGTTACACAAAATAGTTTGTTGAAAATCATGATTCTATGTTGGTATTATGATAATGAAAACTTAATAACATCAAAATGTACGAATTGAATTTGTTAGATTGGATAAAATTCAATTGTTTATGTTATTGTTTGCTAACTAAGCTACATTAACAAATACACAAACATTATGATGTTTCAGAGAATATGGTCAATACAATTATATAACATTTTGGTATTGCGTGAAACACATTATGTGAAGAAATAAAATGTATCTTACATCGATTTTTGTTGTTTATATAATATGTCCTAATTGAAAAACTTTAATTAAGTGATGTTCTTGTGAGACAAGATTTCTGTTAATGCAATAGATTATTCTAGTTAATCATAACAAACATTGCATACATTTTTGTTTAGACATTTCAGCTTTCAGAAACAAATAAACAAATATTACACATTATTATCAACATATTTTCGGATTTTTAAACTTAAAATATAAAAAAATAAGACTATTACTTTGACCTATTTATGTTACCCAATATATTATTATCGGTACACAGCAGTATCCTACATATTTGCCAAATTTGCAACGCAATTGCGACGCGCAGCTAAAATAGCGCTCCATCCCATTCAAAATAAAAGCCTCGTTTTCTCAATTCAATAAATTAAAAGTATTTTTATCGCGCACACAAAATTACACAACTTTTTCACGCCAACAAACAGCCCGGGGTTGTTTTTGCACCCCATCCTTTTTTATCAGCCGTAGCAAACAAAATTCCCCATAAAAGGGGAAGCACACGTGATAAAATTCTCACAATGTATCATATTTGAAACTTCCCTGCAACTTTACAGATATGGCTATCGGCAAACTTGGGAGGTGTATCTTGAAATATGCTCTGAGATAAAGATACGGAATTTTGTTTGGCAATTGTTTTGCTTATGTTTTGTGGAGCTATGACTTGTGGCCTTTGGGGTTGTTTGTTAGTATCAGGAGATTGTATTTAGGATATTTATATAGTCCTTGTTTTATACAATGTATTGAAGATATGTCAATGTGAGCAAGAAATAAGACCAATTTTTTATTAAAAGTTTATACAATCAAACGCAAGTTCCATCTCATTTTACCACAAGGTTATAAAGTTTTTATCTATTCTACCTACTATCCAAAATTAGCAAATTAAATTAAAATTAAACTAATTAAAAGACTAATCTACTCGTACCTTCTCAGTTACAAACTTAATATTAGATAATTTGAGTAAGATTTTAATAAAGTCGAACATAAACATTTTTCTTCTTTTGGGTAAGGTCAAGAGATATTATCCAATGATTTTTCAAAACTTTGGGAAAATAAATTATGATTTTCCCTGAAGTTTGTAAGCCAGTTTACCGTTCAAAAACAAATTACGGATGTTTTTTTACACGTATAAATGGCATGAGTATTTGTACCTTAGATTCGAGGAGGGTGTATTATAGTGGAATTAAATATATAATAA
The DNA here is from genome assembly GCA_927399415.1 of Macaria notata. Taxonomy (NCBI): domain Eukaryota; kingdom Metazoa; phylum Arthropoda; class Insecta; order Lepidoptera; family Geometridae; genus Macaria; species Macaria notata. The sequence goes on from OV656742.1 coordinate 2,921,561, forward strand.
AATAAAAATAATAAAAAATGTATTTTGTCATTGTATTAGCAGATCTTTAACCAAAATTCATCGACCTGAAGTTGGTCAACTCCTCATACAGAAGAATAATTACTGTTATATATTTATTAGGTATTTTTCATAATAATTTACTTCGCTTTATAAATTCAAATTCTTTAGCAAGCGAAACAAAACTGAAAATGCGATAAGGATTTACAAACAAGAACTAAGGCTACACCTAAAAGGTTCGAATGTTTGTTGAATAGGCAACCATTTCTTTAATCAAAACTTTGATTAAGTCGTAACCGCAGGCCATAAGGTTTTAGATTCCATAGACTGGTGCAAAAATTCTAAGTACGTATAGTACTCGTTTTATAAATAAATGTATTTTCACCTCTTATTTACAATAATAAAATATTAAAACAAGGGAAGAAAAACTAAACATACTACTTCTAACTACTACAAAAAGGTGCTCTTAGAAAATCTTTAGAAAAGCCTAAGGATAATCTAAGTGCTCCAGCCCACTACCAGAGGGCAGCGTGCCCAGAATACTAGCCGCATTACCACGCTGGATGGCAATGCTGATACGTTGGGCCAGAAAAAGGCCAGCATTTTGGTCATGCGTCGCGTGCAATATCAGCAAAAGCTATGATATTATAACTATCACTGTATTCAGAAAATCCTTGCTATTGCTGAATCTAATATTTCGAAGAAGTAATCTTTTGTACTCACGAAAAGATTTCTCGCAGGCTATTTGGGCCGACACGCCTATGTAATTTGGTTTATGTCAAGAGATTCAAGATTCCCAACCAAGTTTTGGGTCGTTGTTTTCACAGTTTCCTGAAGTATGGCTTGAGAACTTTTTATACGTACCTACTGATAAAATATTGAGTCCTTATTCAGGTCTCAGATTCGGATAAGTTTTCGTCATTTTTGATTTTTTTATATAAAAAGCGTATGTCTTTGTATTTTATATTTTATAGTATATTTAGGAAATTCGAAGCCAAGGTCTGTTCGGGATATTGGTAAAAATGTGTATTGTTTTAGATCAATCTAACTCCTGTAACCTTTCCGTAGGAAATACGTTCACCGTTGCCGAAATCTTGGAAAGCATCATCATCATATTTTATTCACTACCGACAGTCCTTGCGATGAGATTTTTATACATAACTAAAAATGGCGTTATATCTAAGCTCATCAGTCAATACCAGTCCAGCCATCTAATAAAGGTGATTGGTTTAAAAAACAACATTACAGAGTTCGTGACAGTTACCTATTTAATAATTATAATTACTGCAGCCATATGACATTCAGCTCCATTTCAGCAGGTATGCTCTACTTTCAACTATAGTGTCCTTTATGTTTATGTATCGTTTTAGGTGACCAAGTGTTAAAATATCGTATTATTTTACGTAAATAAGTCAGTAATCTGTGGAGTAAACAGAAGAATAAAGTTAGCAGTCTCTTAGTATCTCTCTCTCTCATGATTGAGGGTCGTGACTCCTCCGCATAATTAATTCGTTAGGGTAGTTCGGTTGGGCAGATACATCGTGGCGGGCGCCCAGGTCCTTCCACCATGTTCTCGGATATTGTGGTCCTCAAACAATTCAGTTTCCTCGCGATGTTTTCCTTCACCGTTAAGCGTGTGCAAATCCAGAAATAACTTGAAAATACAAGTCAGTGGTGTAGGGCCGGATTTGAGCCAGGGTGCGTCGGGATAAAAAGCAGACGCTGGAACCGCCGAGCCACTCTCGATTTAAAGTATAGTTGAGCATAATAATAGTCAAACAAAAATCTCTAGACTTGTACCACTCGGCAAACGTAATAAGTCAACGTCATCGGCAACCTGCGTCGATATTTTGGACAATCCCAGTTTCTTGCGCGACAATTTTGTACTTTTGTAGCTGACTGGAGAAGTTACAGATCGGATTGCGTAGTTATCTTACTTATTTTTTTTGTATTATAGTTTAGTCGTAGTTTTTTTACGTATAAGTATACTAAGTATTTTCCCAATTGATCGACTGGCCCGTCAGCTTAGTTGGTGGTGGCTCTGCTTTCTAATCTAGAGGTCGCGGGTTCGATTCCCGCATGACACAAGTATTTATGTACTTTAAAAAAAAATATATAATTACTTGTGTTGTGTCTGGTCGTTTGTATGTATAATAAGTATGTATTTACAAAAGAAAATTATATAAGTAATATATCCGTTATCTAGTACCCACGACACAAGCGTTTGCTTAGTGTGGGGCTAGATGGCGCTGTGTGCAATGTCCCGGAATATTTATTTATTTATTTATAATTATTTACGGGTATTTCTCTTGAAATGATCTAACAAAATGTCCGCGACAGGTATATGTCTATATTTTACGGTTAACTCAACTCTCCGTTTTTATGGTAATAACTATTCCACGCGGACGAAGTCGCGCGCACCAGCTAGTCATAATATATTTTAAGTACAGAGTCAAGCATTCAAGCAAAATGGCTGACTGAGCCACTGTAACCAAAGATGGAGCACATCCATAATTGAAGATAAAGTAAATCGCCTTGATATTTACATAATTACATACATTAGATTAAACATTTATCAGAGTTAATTGTAAGTTAAGTGCTTAATTCTATCGATACTTTAAACTAAAACTTTACCAAAATGCTTTTACTGAGATACACGACATTTATTTTCGTATTACATCTTCTGTATTCTCTGCTCTTAACCAATTTCGTTAATCTAATCAATCTATTGTATTGAAATCCACAGTTGATCTCGGTATTATTTTCTCCCTTGAACGCTCGCTGACTTTGTTCGTATACAAATGTTAATGAGCTGGATTGTTGCAAATATTTCTGAGGTAAAAAAATGAAAGCGAATCCACATTTTTTGTATATAATAATATTGTAATTTTCTTATGTGGTATTAATTTTTAATTAGTCTTTGAGTTAATGTTACAAGGGTGACATGTAATCAAAACACCGTAAAACAAATGAATGATTTAAAAAGGATTTTTAAGATTAAATATTTTACAGTTACCAATAAATAGGTTCTTCACTGGATTTCAACCGATGCTACAGACCTTGACACGAAGAATGTCTAAAGAACTATTCTACAACACTTATTGTAAGTACTAAACCCGAATTGTGGTTGTTTAGTTTAAACTTTTTATTGGATAATGAGCGAAAATAAACACGACCGACAGGATTCGAACCTGCGTATTTCTGATTATCATCCGGATAACAGCCAGGCGCGAAAATCCATACTCATTTCCAAATACTTCAGACTAAGCAGCTGATGGCACCTCTTGTGCTGTTAGAATATGCCTATTACCTAAATTATTAGTCATTATTATAAACAACATTAATCTTTGTAGGCAGAATAATTCTACACTTTTCTCATCTTCACTTTTATAATTAAATGCTAGTTAAATTCTAAGAGCATTTAATTAGCAATGAGGTTTAATATCCTTGCAGAGACTTTTCAAACAAATATGATACGAAATTCTGAGAACTACCAGTAAAAAGCTAAATCAAATCAGGGTTGCCACTATCTACCTACATACATATGGTAGAAATTTTCAGTTGAAAGTGTTAACAGTATTTTTTATACGTACGTTTATTTGTAATATTGCGTTGATTCAATAATGCTTAATGTATATGAATAGTAAAATAATAAAAAAAACTCGTAGTTTTTCAACTTTATGTTAATTCCGTGACGTGCATTCAATCAACTAGTTTTACAACAAAAGTTTTCTAACATAACAGAACCATCCAACTTATCACATCATAGAGTAAACCTGACCAAATAAACACAAGCATCAAAACAAAACTCTTTCATCAAACTTATTCTTATCTCGTTCAATAAAACATCAATGAAAGGGGGTAGAATACGGTGGAATATTCCTTCCGTCATAGCTTCCCTTCATTTGCCGTCGGTAAAGCAGAAAACAGCGCCGATGGAGGAAAAGCGCGTCGATAAAGCAGCATTGCTCTTTCATTTCCAAATTGTATCCGTAAAAGAGGCAACCGGCAGCCCTACTGAATGCAGTTATGTCTTGTTTACATCGTGCGAGTAACTTGTATACCATCAATTTCAGACTTGTAACTAAAAAGTATCAAAAACAATGTATACAAATCATTATCGTATTGGATGACATGGTATATTAGGTAATACCAACAAAATACATTAATGTTAAGTCTCTGATGATTCATGCATTTGAAAACTGGAATTCACAAACTTTAAACTCTAATTATTAATCTATTTCTTTGAAGCAAAGTTCAAATCAATATTACATCCACTTATGATTAAACTTTTAGGTTATCTTGACGTTCAAGTAAGCTATACAAGTAACTGCCTAGACAGTAGCTAGTAAAGCCTAAACCAGATATAACAGCCTTAATGAATAAAGTTCTGTTTGTCGCGAGCAAGTTTTACGATAGCGAGCATGTGCTTGTTTTCATTGGTTTCTGTTCTGCGCCACTCTGTTATAATAATCTGACTTTTATTGCTTTTTGAATAAGACGCTTGCGTCTCGTAATTGCTTTCTTGCTCTTCATATTTGTCTTGATTGCTTTACTGCACTTGCTTCATCATACTTATATTATATTATTTATTTAAGTCCTTTTTTATGCAATTGAATATGCGAGCTGTTTGACAGTAATATATGTACCAGTCTCTAAGTTCGTTTTAAAGCTACCTATTACTAATAATTATTAAATAAATAGTTTTAATTCAGTATCTTTATGCAGAATATGTGTAGTTTTCGCTTAGGAAAAATTAGCTATAAAGTAGACTAGTACAAATAACATTATTCTAATAATATTATGATGACGAAAATGTATATTTGTAGTGACTATGTATTCAAAAGGTTGGACGGATTTAATATAAAAAAAAGTTTTAAAATAAAACTAGGTATGATAATAGTTTTTTTTTTAACTTTAACGGGTTTGCACTTGGCCATAGATTACGTGATAGCAAGCAAAGGCGAGCTGGAGCTGGAGCTGGAGCTGGAGGCGAGCTGGAGCGAGCTTACCTGATAAGAACCGATTCACTCTTGCAGGCTAGCACTGTGGAGTGTGAATTATCCGTGCCGTTATGTGCTATAATAAAAACGTACTCTCGCTTTGAAGATCGCTGGATTATAGTGCGTGGGGAACAGAGAGTCAGGCAGGGAGTTCCACAACCTTGCGGAAATTAATCTTTTTTAATCCTTTTACTAACACAAACACTGCTTATACACAAGTAAACCTATAAGAGATTATATCCCTGCCTTTTCGCTTAGAGCTTCCAGGCAACCAATCTGTGGTTGCCTGGAAGCTCTAAGCGAAAAGGCCGCTAATTTTAATTTCTATTTCTTTTGTATTGTTTTATAAGTGGTGTTTTAGTAAAGTATTTATCTATCTATCTCTAGTACATTATAATGCATAATTTAATAAAAGATTTGTTGTTTTTCCCAGACGTCTCAGGCGCAAGTAGGTATATTACTGTAGCAAGGTGTTTTGTCGTCAGTAATGCATTTCCTATGTTCCGCTAAGTGGCATCATTAAATTGCGATGTCTGTCTCGGCAGCTTTTCCTTGACGCCAGGAAAAGTGTATTTTCATTAACTATGCTTATGTTATAGAGAGATGATAAGAATAGTATTAAGATGCAGTTTGTATGAGTTCAGGAACAAGCTTTAATAAAGTAATTAGTTGATAGACACATCTCACGATAAAATGAAGAGATCGCTTCATGTGGTAAGGCAGCTGAATGTACCTAGATTAAGGTATGATGTAGATATACATATCGTATGATTACATACCTATTATTATGTTTGACATGATTTTAATAACAAAAATTTCATTATGTCATTAATAAAATTTGACATTGTAATTTCTAAAATTTTATAAAAACTACTTAAATGTTATAAATTCAATTTGACGAGATATTGTTATTTGTGTAGCATATTCTGTGATATTAGTAGGTACTTATACCTATGTATGTTACAACTTTACATTATCAATAAAGATTCTTTATTTTTATCTTTTATCTTTATGTTTCTGTAAATGATTTTGTTTTGTTTTTTCACTCTTAAGACCTCATACTACTTACATACCAACCTACCTAAAATTCAAAGTATACCCAAAACGATTATTTTACTATCTTATTTAGATTTTTGACCCTCTTCAGTTTTATTATTTGTATGGATAGATTTGTATATTGTAGTTTTTTATAAATTAATTCTACAATAATTTGTGTTTATTATCAGAAATAGCCTACTTATTAAAACCATTATCATACTTATCTTGCAAGTCATAAACCCCACTTACAACCACAATACGACAACCAACCATATTTATTTCCAGATTCGTATCCTACTTACAAACAAAACAAATTAATTTCCTCAATTCCCATGGGAATTATCTCTTGGACCCTCGTCAGGAATCAGTAGTAGTGTCCGTGACATTAGCCTGAATACAAACGAGATGTTTCTATAGCCCGTGTTAGATACAGGGCTAGTGGACACCATTACTATTATTCGGTAGATTGGGGAAAGAGCGAGCGAGACTGGCTCGGTGGTGATGTCTGCTTTATGTTCGGATGCTTTCTGGTTCGAATCAGGCCCTATACATATTTTGTTCTTTTTTATTTATTTCTGTTCATTATTCACCTCTGATTGTGTCAGAGACTTTATATGACTACTAAGTATATTTGTTTACAATTTTGTTAATTTTTACATTGTACAACAATATGTCACGTTGTATGACATGTCTAATGTTTCTTTAGCTAATCCTGAAAGATTTACCTTTGTTTTTTTATTAATTGTTTTTTAAGTTTTATGTGGAATTGCACTGGAGCCCGAAATAAATGTTTTTTTTATTAATTTTTGTATTGTAAATATTTGCACTCGCTTAGCGGTGAAAAAACATAACATTGCAAAACATGTTTGGGGAAAACAAAATCCGAGAACATGTCTCTCCCGAGGATTCATCTGGGCGCCCATCACGATGTACTTGCCCAAGAAAACTTACCCAATGAGTGAAATAGGCGAGAGAGTCACGATCCTCAATAATTAGGAACACGACGCGAGGAGGAGGTGGGGATGAGGAATGAAATTCAACCATCTATCCATTTAGCGAAGTTAATGTATGTGTAGTTAAAGCATTTAGCCAATTAATTGTTTCTTAAAATGTACAATAAATAAGCACTATACAAAACCATTATTTTCATTAAAGCAGTGTTTATTAAGACTAAAAAACTACCAAGTACTTACGTCGTTGGTTTTTTCAGCTTTGACATATTTTCACAAATTGGGTTGAGGCAATACGTATTGATCGAATTCTAATTGGGGTCGCCAGATTTGCAAAACAAATTAATCCCATGTTTTATTTATATAACTGGTGTATAAAACCCTCCTTTACATAATTATTCAATACATTGACATTGCACTTGTAAAGAGCAGGTCATTAAATTCACCTTTTCATAAAAAAAAATACCCATTGTCAACTCATCTCTAATTTTTTTTACTTTTACTTCAACATTAATAGGTACTACTACTTTTACCAATCTGAGTGTATAAATTTAATTTCTGGTACTTCTAGTTTGCAGAATTTCTATCCGTCCGTTTGCTGTCAGTTGAGAACACTCGTAATTTCAATAACAATTGTTGCTTAATTTCTATATACCTACTTTTTCTTTTTTTAATACAATTAATTATGACAAACAGAAATAAGTACTATTAAAAAAAAGTATTAAATGAGGAATGAGGACAATACACACTCTCAGTTTGTTAAACAATTAATCATTCATGCGCTCGTAATATTGACCGACTTAGGCCAGTCTATTGCTAGTTTATGTCAATGACTGAATGCCATTAAAGTCATGGTCATACTGAACATCAAAACAAACATTTATTTTTGAACTAACATTGCCTTTTGGCGTTAACTAGGTATAATACATTATATTGTCATGTATTTTTGTTTTAAATGACTGTTTTAAATGAAGTGACCAGTGTACGAAAATCCAGTAAATAAATCAAGCTTATTGTACCACTAGGATTAAAATTTACACTTATGTTGTGCTAGTTTTATATAATATTATGAATCAGTAAATAAACCTTTAAATTTTATTGAAATCCATTACTGAAACTCTGGAGAAATATGTAGTGTTTTTCCGCTGCGACTGCTCCTTAACCGACATCAAACAACAAACTGATGTTTTTTAGGTGTGTTCCTCCATATACCCCCGCCACACCTCACCTCCTAACCAACGTGGCCTCCGTGGATCTCAAGATCTTTCCAACACCGCACCTTGTGTCTTGAAGCTTTGTTGATCAAAAACACTACATATTTCTCCAGAGTTTCAGTAACAATGGATTTCCGCAAAGTAACGCCTGATTCAATATCTTATAATATCCATTAACAAAAGAAGTCAATACGTTTATTTTGTGTCCGTCTTCATATTGTTTTTTATATTAATTAACATAGGTCGTTATACATATATACTTACAAGAACTAATTGACAAAAAGGTATAAGTTCAATAAGTATTGTTTAACTTAATAATTAAAATAAAATATTAAACATAATGTCATCATATAAATAACTATAAAGTCGTCTAATGTAGAATTCTCCAATGCTTGTTCGTCTTCTAAGATGATGAATTAGGATGTCCTTCAGCGTATCCGAAATCGTACTGACCTACAAGCATAGAAACATTTTAAAATTTTATTTTATTGAGCAAGCAAGAACGCATAAATATTATTTTAAATTTTACTACTAAAACTCACATGTATTAGCATAACGTAAACTAATACACACTTGTATTAACTTAAAAACAATTATATTATTTTGTGTTTTATCTACTGAAACATTAAGCATTTTTTATATTAGTCAGTCAATCATTTAGAGTTTAAATTTGCCGCACTAAACATTACTTTTTGTTTCTACTTTCTACTTTACTTTTCACACAATTAGCATATGTATTGGCGAACTTATTAAGAGACACTTTATGGTGTCTATAATAAGATCGTTGCTAATTAAGTAATAAACTAATTAACTGATAAATTAAATAAACCGATATATGTGTTAACATAAGAAATAGTACTAAAACTAGATAACACTATGTACAAGCAGGTTACTTACCCAATACATCTTGATTTTGAAACATAACGTTTTCACCTAAAAAGATAAAAGAATAATAATTAATAACCAATTTATAGTAGTTTATTGCCCAAGTGAATAATTTTATATTTATTGCTAAAATAGGTTTGGCCTTTGATCAAGAACTTAATTTTTTGAACCAAATTAAGTGGTTTGTTGTCAAATGCAAATATATCCCACGTAAAACAAGAAAACTAAAATTACTATATTTAAAATTCCAATTGGTGTCGGTACACTTACCTACCTACTGGACCAGTAGACCGTTCTAATAGCAAACAATAAATGGTGTTATGTTATTCAACTTACCAATGTAATTTTGATTTATTGGACCGATTTCAAGTTTCATTGATACATTGAGACCGTCTGTGTAATCTGCCTGAAAAAAGAAAAATAAAAGGAATTTTAGAAATAGATCGATAAAAATCAAAATAAAATTTCCACATACATTTATCACACTACTTAAAATAAGACTAAACAACACAATTTGGATCATAATTTCAGTTTTGACAACCTATATGTTTCGTATAAAATATTTGACTGAAAACAAACTGTGACACCTACAGACAATTTGTCAAGGTACAACTATGAATATGTGTATCTAATTATGGAGAGAATACATCATTACAGTTCATTCCACACATCAGTGCGAGGCGAGACTTCAGATTCTCGAGCACCGTCGCAAAGTTGCCTGTCTATCGATCTTCTATCGATTACACTTTGGAGAGTGTGAAGCGGAATTGCACGATCTAATTCCGCCCGCCCCTTTTTACCACCGGACGAGCAGGGGTACAGCAGGTCGTCACCGGTTTATGGTGGAAGTTCCCAAGACTCGCACTAAGCGTTTTGCTTCCACTTTTATAGTGCGAACGGCTAAATTGTGGAACTCCCTGCCTGACTCCCTGTTCTCCGCGGAATATAACCTTGCGATCTTCAAGGCGAGAGTGAATCGGTTCTTACTGGGTAAGCACGTTCCATCCTAGACCGTAATGATAGCTTTCCATCAGGCGAATTACGGTCAAGTGCAAACCCATTTCTTGTAAAAAAAAAATCATAACAAACGATAATAATCTTCGAAGGTGGGGACTTATTTTACCAGAACCGCTCGCACTCTTAAACACATTTCTCCATTTTAATAAGTAATAACCTCCCTTAAGAGGCTTTTAATAGCACTTCGAAAGATGTTTTTTGTGAGACACAGTTATAATCATTAGGCGAATTATTGTGTCAAGCGTGACTCTATGTAGCATAAAAACAACAAGTAGACATATGTAGGTAACACAACGGTATGTAATATACAAGGTATGTAGTGAAGGGGTTATGTTTTGTCGTTTCTATGTATAATAAGTATGTATTTAAATATTTACTTTACTTTATTTACAAATGAAAAGTATATTAGTATGATAAGTATCCGTTATCTAGTACCCATTATACAAGTGTTAGCTTAGTATGCGGCTGGATGGCGCTGTGTGATATTATGTCACTATTTAGATAAATTTTGCAACAGACCTGTCATTTTATCGTAATTTGTCACGTTTTATCACATTTTGTTTGTACCGCGCTGTCAACTCATGCTCGCTACTAGGACAAAAAGATGTCGACAAACAAACGAATAACTATCGAGCGAGTCATGCTACGGGACACATTTGCATTTAAAGATTTAATTTAATGAGTTATTTAACCAAGCAATTAAAATTCCATCGAGCTAAGCTACATTCAAGCCAAGCATCTAAATGATTAATGCATCCTGTAATCCCCGATCAGTTTCATGGAAATGTGATAGCAATAAATAAACCACAACTTTGCCGCAACAAAAAGAAACCGCAAACTTTTCTCCTCCACCACCTGGTTTTAAATTGAACTTGTATTGGACACTTCAGGTTTTTCCACTCAATGAAATAAAAAGCGCTCGAATGTCTTTTAATTGGGCTTGCAAGCCACGGGAGTTGCAGCGCTTTATTGCTAGTTTCCAGACTGACAAAGTGGATGCTTGGGAATAGATACATTGCGGTTACAGTGTATTATTAAATATGGTGGGAAAAGTATTGTTTTTCGTTTTATTATCTACACTTTACGCTAAACTTCACACATATTTGCGTTTTTATCCTGAGACCTAATTTGCTTCAGGCACAGAGCACAGGTGCTTTAGGTTAGATGTCTGTGGTTCAAGGTTCAATTATTCGTACGTTATACCTATTATAGTATTGTTACATATGCAAGCGAGCCTTATTTTTGATATTGTTTTATTGGTACATTTTTATTGTCTAACATAATTTGTATATTTTACGAAACGAAAACAGGCAATATATGACCAATAATAGAAGTAATATTAAGTATTAATTTCCAGTTTTTTGTATGTTACAGAAGGTGTTTAACATTCCCTTTACTTGCTTTTCATAAACAATGCACATGCGAAACTGTGACCGAATATGGAGTTGTAGGTAACTTATTTTACATCCCATAGTAGCCCCGTACAGGGGCTCTCAAACTTGCTTGTACAGTCCATTTAAAGAGTCTATTTATTTTATAGAACCTCATGAAATTTATTTCATGTACATCTGTTTCAGGTCAAATTATTTTGATTGAGCTTAATTTATTCATGACTATTAAACCAGTGTCTTATGATAATAAAAATGGGTACAAAATGTTATATGTTAAAATTGATCCTTATCATTATTGTTGTTATAAAGAACTTAAATGGAATGGTGCTTCAAAAACTATCGACACTTGAGGTAGTCAGTCTCAAACGAAGTTACCTAATGTTATGAACTTAAGATATACAATGAATGTAAACACTGTCAGTGTATGTTAATAATAAGACACGAATTCTACTCATTTTCTCTTCTAACTATTTACTAAAATTATGACAGATATCATTAAAACTTGTCTTCATAATAAAGTCCTAAGCTCCCAGTTCCTATAGCTAGCTATCATTTGTCAATATGTTTGTTAGGAACTGGCAAGTTGCCAGACGTTGGAGGGTGCTCGATGAGTTTGCCAAACTTGAAGCCTGCGAGAAAAATATCTGAACAGCAAGGCAGATGTAGATGTTGCATGAAAATCGAGAAATTGGTAAAGAATGCTTCTATGTTGTTATTGTTCCAGATTCTGTTGTTCATCATCATCATCCGCATCCACAGCGCTTGGGATACTACTGCTAGGTATAGGCCTCCTTATGTGGAATATGCTTGCTTATAATTTGCTGTGCAGATATCTGTTGTACATAAACGTAATTACTCATGACGTAGGTACTAATGTGTAACCCTTTTAACCGTTTAATTTGGCAGGCATATATGAGAATTGAACTAAAGAATTGATACGTTTTAAAATAAAGTAGGTACCTATAGTTTGACATTTTTTCACTTGCAATTCGTAAATGTTAACAAAGTGCTATCTATTGCAAATTCCTATTAAGTTTTTTGTTTTATATCTTGTACAAACATAACATTGTATACTTCCCATCTTAATTATTTTTCGATCTTAGATACTGGTTAACCATTAAATGAGTCTTTAAGCCTAGATAGGCAGCAACAATCCGAAAAACTTACGCTATATTAGGCAAAGCTGTAAACTTTACCTATTAGATACGTCTTAGGAACGTCTGAAATAGCCTGTAAAAGTTGGTAAAGTATCAGATCTAACAAAATCATTCTATTTATAGGGCAATTAAGTAATGTAAGTGATGCTCTGTGGTAAAATATCCGTCTTAAGCAAGTTCTATTCCGAAAACAGATTTTTTTACTAACCTTTAAATTGAATTTACACTGTACAGAGTACATGTCTTAACTATATACTAGTTCAAGTCAAATGTTTTGTTTAATAAATGAATACTGAATACTGCGATTGTTCTCAATTTTTTGACTGTTTTATTTTTGTATGTTTGTATCCATTTACTATGTAAACTCGAAATTAATTTTCAATATTGTTTTGGTCAATCATTTTTGTAAGGGTAAATTTATATAAATTTTTAGCATTTGGTATTCATATGGAAATTATTAGCATGAAATTTTTAGTTCGCGAATGATTGAAACGAACCGTCTGAATAAAACCAAGCGAGCGCAAAGAAGTTTTTCTTTGCCTTGTAAATTATTGGAATTAAATTTCTAGACCTGGTTTTACTCTCCACCCTTTATAGCTTCGCGTTAAAGTTTTCGATTACTGCTGGTTCTTGTTTAGTCTATCTCTTGGTAGGTAGGAGCCAATTCTTTGTTTACTTTCTGAGAATATATAAATATCTTTTATCAATTCCAAATAAAGGTTAATCAATACAATAATAAACTTGTATATCTCTGATTTCATCTATATATATTAAACTCAAAGGTGACTGACTGATTGACTGACTGATATAGTGATCTATCAACGCACAGCCCAAACCACTGGACAGATCGGGCTGAAATTTGGAATGAATGTAGATGTTATGACGTAGGCATTCGCTAAGAAAGGATTTTTGGAAATGCCACTTTTAAAGGGGTGAAAATAGGGGATGCGAGTTTCACTTCTTAATGCGAGCGAAGCCGCGAGCATCCACTAGTAGTAAATAAAACAGCATTTATTTACAAATGATATAAATCTTTATATAATAGTACCAAATTTAATTTTTTTGTCATATCTTACACTATACCGTCCATACCAAGATTCCCATTTTCTGTTTCTATGTAAAGTAATATTTTGCACACATTTTTGTTTTTACTTAAGACAGGACTATTGACTACAGCCTGCCTGATGTTAAGCATTGCTGCAGTCTAGGGTGTAACATGCTTTGTTTTTTCAGCCTATTTTTTTGCCACATCCAGTATGAATTCTACTCCCAGCCCAGAGTGAGTGAAAACCGTCGGTCTCGGCATTTGAATGGCAGTAATTTGTTTTTAAACTCGTTGAGTCAGAGTGCGAAACTCGGTGCTGAATGCATGCGTTTGAGAAGTTAGATTGAGAGAGCTCACCTTAATGTGCGAACACGAGTTATTGTCGCGAAGTTAAGTCTTTCTTAACTGCATAGGTATAGACGTAGTACAGAAAATATACGTATAGACAGACCTTAATAAGTTTTGCTCTTTAATTCAATTTTTTTACGAACAAGTTTGAGTTTTTTCAACTGCTAAGGCATTGATGTTGTATGCAAATATGGACAGACCTTTATAGATTTTGCTCTTCAATCATTTTTTTAGCAACAAATAAACAAGTTTGTAGTTTGAAGCTGGAGATGAGGAGCCGCGTAGGATTAACACTACATATTTTTCAATTAAATATTTGTTCAAAGTTTTCATATGCAATCAATTTCCGTAAAGTAACGCCTGATTCAGTATATTCTAATATTTTTTAGCTCAAATTCTGTCATAACCTGTAGATAATTTTTCAGTTGCAAATGGGTGTTCGACTAAGGCTATGAACTAACTTTTTTTTTTTTCGTGAATTACTAAAAGTCGTAGAACAAAAGTGTCTTTTGATGTAATTTAACCATCTTTAAAGGACCTTTTATTGTTTAGTTATCTGACCTTTTGTGCCACATTCTAAATGAATAATATGTTAGGTTTTATGTTAAACTGAGAAAATAACTAAGCCATTGTGCGCTCAGTCGAGTCAAAGGTCTATGAAACAAATAGAACGTTTCAATGGAATAAGAGTGTTCTAACTCTTAAAATATTTAAAGTAAATGGATTACATATTGCGTTGCATACTCAAGACAAGTAATTCAAATAATTGAAAAGCTTTACTAAGTTTTTGACTGATGTGTAATTTATTAAATTCTATCATGCTTAGAGTACAGATAGGAAATGTTATTATGATTAAAAATCCTTTTTTGAAGATGATATAAGTAACTTATGATATCCGTTATTAAGTATATAAATGCTGGCAAATAGTTTGAACAATATGAATGTGTATATAGTTACGTGTATTAAATTAATTTTATTGTGATTTAAATGTTAGTTTTAAGTTTCATTATTGCATGTTCGGAAGAGCAAAACTGTTGAGACTATAGAAGATTATTGTAAGACCATTAGATATGGTATATTACCATTACTGTACAAATTGCTATAAATATATTACTTTACTTTGATTATTTTAGATCTTTGCGATTCTATAATATATTTTAACAACAAACAAAAAACACCTAAATATACTGATGGACTATATGTCAGAGAGGATTCAATATCTTCCAAACTTATTCATGCATGTTGTCTTAGGTTATAATAACAAAAGTCATCATAAAAGTAAAAGATATCCATTTTGCATGAAACAAATCGTGAACACATCCCGGTTCGTGGAATAATCCTATTAGGCATCCAGGGAAGCTAAAGTTTTTGTTATTTATAGGCTTGCTAAGAATAATTCAATTATAGAAATGTAGCTGAACCAAAAAAATATTCCATGATATCTCATGGAATATTTTTTTGGTTAGTGGCTAACAGTGACCAACTGCGACCAAGCTTTGAGTTATTTCAAGTGAGCTTTTTGTGAGATGAAATGCGGAAGTATTTTCGGCGTGATATTTGTAAAGAGTTACATTTCCATAGTGTCAAATATTTGTAGTAGGAAAGCCTCGAAGTTGTTTGATGGATCCCATTTCTAGATCACAATGCCCAAGTTTTGCTCGGTATAAATAAAAAGGAATAAATAAAATGTTTTTCCGATATTTTGCTGTTGTTAATCCATTTACGATGTCTAAATGGTTTGTTAGTGAATTATGAAGCTTTTATGGTCTGGACTTTTTCATATCCAGCGACGAAGTAGTATTTCTAGGTTACATAATATCAGTTCGTTTCTAACGTTTAGTCGACCGAGCATATTTATAATCTACTTTTAATATAGCAAAAAGTATCAATATAAATGCAGGTATTTATTGAGAAATTTTACAGCTAAGTTACATTTATTATTGATGACTTTCTTATGTAAACAATGTTTGTAATTAGTAAAAAATGATATATAACAATAGGTAGACTATTAGATTTAAGGCTTTGTGTAAACGCTTACATTTAAATGTGTGAAGTTATAAATAAATAATTTTTTCATTTTTATTTCTTTCTAATAATTTGTTATTTGTAAATGTTAAGTTTAATTCGCATTTTCTTGAAAAGTCTAATTATAAAAGAATCATACATGTTTTGTTTGGACAATTACCACAAAATCTGAAGACAAGTGTCATCTTGTGTAAGTATTGGTTTTTGATAACCTCCAATCACTTTATTATTATTCAAGTGGATCAAGAATAATCAGTAATGAGGATGCTCTTCAAGGTGAAACCTATGTAAAACTTTATCCTACTTTCAAAAGCTTAAAATTTATGCATAGATTCCGACAAGCAGACATTGGTAAACTTCGCGGAAAGCGAGAATTAACGGAGCTTTATTTTCTGTAAATTATGGTGAAAAATAAGTAAATTTGTTGGTTAAATTATTTTCAACATCATGTGAATCCTATCGCTTTATGTTTTAGTTCGTAAATTCACGTTCACGGTGTATTATCATAATTATTATCATTAAATTAAACGTGTGGATTTTGTACATTCTACAATACACAGACGATAATCTAATCAGAAATTAAAAAAAAAACATTATTGTTACACTATTCAAAATTTTTTTTTGTTATATTTTCCTGAAACGTTATATTTTAAAGTACCTTTAGCATTATTATTTTTTCTATATAAAAAAAACCTTTTGTAAGGTTCATTAATATTCTTGTTCTCAAAATCAGCTTTTTCTCCTTTTTATCGTATTCGATATTAAAATTATCCCACCAATATCAGATTAGCAACTGAACCTCGAAAAAAGCAAACAGGAACTACGCACGCCAAGTTGTAAGGTAACAGCTGCACTGACAAGTTGGCAAAAACTTGCCAACTTGGGAAATTTGCACAAGTTCGCTACACTGTCCTTCCGGCTTGACTTTACTTGCTACGAGGAACTTCATAAAGGCAAAAAGAGGGAACTTGGTTAAGATAGATAAAATATAGAAAATTATTTATTGTAACACGCAAAATAAAATAAACAATACAAAGAAAGAGATTAAACAATAACTTATACTAGTGCCATAAGTGGCGGCCTTATCGCTGAAAGCGATCTCTTCCAGGCAACCTTTCGATGGAGAGGAATGAATACAGGATTATAACGGAGGACGTGGTTTACAACAGAAATAATTTAATTAAGAAACTGTTTTATTAATGTTATTTTTTTATAATGTACTTAAAGCAATAATTTTTGGTTGCGTAACTATCGTCACCGCTAATCTTTGGATTGGGGATCAAATTTGGTTGAACTAAATTATCTTCGAAGAATCAAATAATGATTCTGAGTTCTGTTTAATTATAGAGCCTGGCTGATTTTAAGTGTCAAACCTTCTAGAGCTTCTTTAAAAATCTGTAAAAAATAGGGCTTTAGGATGTCAATGAATTTAAGTGCATATGAAAGTAGTCTCATAAAAAATATTTACATTCAAATAACATTCTCCACACAGGCCATGGTCTAAAAGTGCACGTTTTGCTGTAATTAAGATATTAAAGAGCGGAGTGTTTTAAGCTGTTCCAAGCACTCATTTGAAAGCGTAAAAGCCTTGAGTTTTCAGGTTAAGTCTGGTACAGAATGATATTTTTGTGCTGAATAATCTGAATGTAAGTCTACTTTGTTAATGTGCTCTACTTATAATAATTTGTTCGGTTTTAAGAAACAGAACGTATAGATATGACTAATAGTTTCATAGGACTGTGATAAAATGTAAGATTATAACGACCAACATAGTAAGTATATTTATTTAGTCTATAGTTTGTAATTACTAAAATAGTATAAGTTTTTTAAAATATGTAGACTATGTTGGTAATTACTGAATGTCCGTCATCATAAAATCCAATCTAAAATGACAACTGTTTAAGGCCACATTTCATCCGCCTCCTTGCGTCGTATTCCTCATATCTGAGGGTCATGACTACCACCATCTATGAGCCTATCTCTGATGATTTTCAGCAACCTCTCTCTATCCTCAGCGTCATGCAGCGCTCTATACACTGATGTATCAAGTGGGGTACGAATTTCATACTCGCCTTTAATATAACTACATACCTATGTACTAACATTAATTTAAAGTCTGCAGAATTTCAATTCTCAAAAAACATGGTAAAACTCTAGCAATCGTGAACAAATCCGTAGCAAACTGTGTTACTTCCGTTATGGCGCTATAAAATAAATCTGTATAAATCAAATTTCATCCTTATTTCCTGTGAAAATTGTCATAAATGAATATATTCGTACATGTAAGCGAAATTCCGAAACTTTGAATATTCCCAATGAACTGATTAACGTAGTGCTGATATTGTGCAACACAATGAGTACATTACTGTCATGGATTACCTGATATAGATATAGCTTTATTATTATATACATTCCGATCTCGTTTAGTTTCAATATGTTTGGTGTTATGATAATTTAAATGTTTATGTTTATTGTTTAAGTTTTTATAGTCAAATTTCATGTGCTCGTTATTGACTAGTCTTTTTTATATATTTTCCTCCCTATCCTACGGTTGCCTGGAAGAGATCGCTTTTAGCGATTTAGGCCGCCATTTGTGGCATTAGTTGTAATTAATTGTTTCCGTTTTTATTATGTTTTTTATGTGAGTGTCCAATATAGTATCAATTATTTATCTATCTATCTACTTTCTGAGACCTTTGAAAGGTGCTGAGAATCAGCTTTACTTCTAATATACTCCACACTTGTCAAAAATAAATGGATAACTAATCAAATGTAAAAGAAAAAACGTTACTAAATATTCTGCCATTTATTGTGCGATTGTTGATTGTTGTTATATATTGTTTATTGTGTTTGTGTTGTATTTGTGTGTTGTTAAGGTGGGTCATATAAACTGAAAAATAGCGTAGCGTTTTTAATGCATCTCGTAACCTTTGAAAACCTTAAACCTTTTTATACTTTTTTAATAAGAACAAAACGTCACAGACCTTATGTCAGTTAAGACAAGTAAATACATTTTTGTCAGGTAAGTTGATACCGTTCTTGTTTTTAAAAAAAATCATGTTTCAGACTTGGAATTGAGTTGGTGTAATCCATGTCTCCCATCTACCTCAGCCCCGTAAATCAGGGTGGCAATATTCCGCATCCACTGCGTCAGCGCGCCTGCATGCGATACTCTCATACTGTACAACGATAGCTTCCTCTCCGTTAAACCGATTTACGAGTTGCTCGATCAAGTGTTTTGACCTTTAGTTGCATTCAGGCGCTATTTCTGGGAAATTGAGGGTAGTATCGATATATTATATTTCTGGAGAAATGAGGGTAGCGACCATATTCCCTGATATTCTATATATTATATATCTGTGTTTTGCATACGCATAATAATTCAATATAGGCAATAAGATCATATTCTCATGTTACAGCGATTGTGAAAATAGCTAATCCAATTTATAAATTCCAATCCCACCAAAATATTGTTGTGTTAATAACAATTATTTTTAACTGCCCAATAGCAAGAAAAGGCGTACTTACTATTATTTCACAATATACATATGTGTATCTATATATGTGTACCTATGTATACCTATATATTGTTTATTATTATTGAATAAATTATATTGATTTTTCACAATATCTTTATTATACATATAAATAGGTAATATTTTATTTACACAATATGGCAAGTGTGAATAAAATATTACCTATTTATATGTGCAAGTAAGTATACAATATTGACACATAAAATATAGATATTATTTCTTTTCTTATGGACATTAAGTCAATTTAAGTAACCTAGGTTTATGAGTTAGTAAAAGTATGTTTCGAAAGTCACTAAGTAAGCGCTTAGCTGTTTCATTGTAGACCATAGTGTTAGCTAGCCCAAACCGAATTTGATTTGATAATAAATAAATAGTTTTTGTTATTACTTTGACTAGTTTTCAGCATAATTTTAGTGTCATAATTAAATT
The DNA here is from genome assembly GCA_927399415.1 of Macaria notata. Lineage (NCBI taxonomy): Eukaryota > Metazoa > Arthropoda > Insecta > Lepidoptera > Geometridae > Macaria > Macaria notata. The sequence goes on from OV656742.1 coordinate 2,941,596, forward strand.
TTTTATTATTTAAGTTTCAATAAAAGAACGACGATATAAATCAGATCCAATATATGTAAAAAACGACATACCATTTCCCGTCAAGTCGTTAGTCGCATCACTCGTAACAGGGGACTAAAACAAAACACAAAACCATCTAGTACCTACTAGCTAACAGTGCGGTATTGCTAATTGTGCACCAATTTGCGCCGACTACTGCAATTACAGAGATACGCGTACTAACGGCGGACCAAACGACGCTGTTAAACTTGCTATCTGAAAAGATATTGGACGTACACCGGCTGGTCTTAGCGTGAGGAAATGATTTAAGTAACTGTTAGCTAAATGCGTTTTATAATGTTATTTTCACAGTTTTCGTCATCATCATCATCATCAGGTGCTTTCTTCATAAATAATTTTGAGGTCAAGTGGCGATTTTCTGCGAACCCATTCTTCTTTCAGATGCGAAAATAATTCTTATAGAATGGCTTCCGCAGGGTCACGATCGCAGTTATAGTGAGATATACGACTTACTCCCTTCAAACTTCTTCTTATCGAATGTGAGTGCCAACTCTAGTGTCGAGTGTTTATCCTAATGCCCTAATGGCTTTTGACATGGCTTAACGGCTGCCATACTAGACAAACAGCCGGGACCTACAATGTAACGTGTCATATGACTCACTGAAGTGCTCAAAACGTGTTATATGGCTCACTGAAGTGCTCAACACTTTTTGGTTACCCATCCTGACCGCGTTGATTCCGAAATTGCTTAACATTGGTAATCGCATGCAATTGCCTCCGCTAGCTGACTACGAGCGGTTCTCTCTCTAAAATTTTAAAACCATAAAAACGATTTGGTTGGAATACCTTTGTGCAGCTTTCAATTTCACTTATCATAACTAACTTTAACTGTTTATGTTTTACTCTGGTTAAAAGATAGGGGCTAACTACACACACCATGAAAACGTTATATTCACATTAATTTTATACATTTTGTATCGCTAAATCTCGTTTCAATGTGCGACACAAAAACAAAACTGTACAATCGATTCCTAAATATAATGCTCAGTGATCGATCATGCTTGTCACACGTTTATAAAGAACCTGGTTTCGTTAGAATCAGGATAGTAATAGAGCAAGTTACTGTACTTTTGTCTTCCAACGTACAAGTAATGTAAATGTTAGTCGATATTCAAAGTAACAATACTCAAAGCAAGCCTGGATCGGTTTTCTTTACTAAATAAAAACTTGCGATACAGAGATAAGTAGCTAGTCAGCTTTAATTTTTTTTTTTAATATTTTTATAATAAAAGGGTACTTTTATTAACTATAAAACAACATGTTTCAAAGCAATATTATTTGTTTCAAAACTTATTTGCTTTAAAATTGATTCGTGTTCAAAATCTTTTTCAAATAAAATATTGTAGTACCGCGAGAGCTTTAAAGCTTCATTCAAAGAAAAGCTCTTAGTTTAATTGCTAAGAACATTTAAACAGGTCCTCTGAATTTTAGAGCACAACATTAGTATGATCTAGTGTAGTGCTAAAGTTTCTTATTTAAGCCCCCATTAACATGCTAAGGTAATTTGAAAACTAAAAGCAATATATTTGTTGAAACAGTTTGCTGGATTGCTAGGATTTATAGATTTTAGCTGAGTCGTCTATATATAATAAAATAAAATAAAATAAAATAAAAACGCCTTTATTTGCCTTGACTTAATATGATATGAACAGTAAGTAATAATTAACTGAATTTAACAAATTTAAACAGTCTTTTGTAAAAATAACTGTAATTACTAAGATAAAAAATAATTTGAGAAATATAAAATTTAATTTCATAAAAATATGCAAGGTTAAGAAAACTAATTATGTTTGATAAATCTTAATCTTTGTTATATTTTTATTTAAATGCTACCAGTTCTAAATTAATATTTTGGCACTCAGTTTATTTGTGTGTTAATTGTAAGCAGGGAGAAGTCATCGGCTCCCGAGACACAGTGAAAACTAGTTCGGGAGGCTTTGGATTCCAATATCTTTTTGTAAAACAAAACTATGCAAAATAAACAACTGTTATTTTATTTTATTTATATATAACAATTTAAAAGGGCGTTGTCAGGGCACCCAGAGACGGGTGAAGACCTCCTCCATGTTGTGCCATGTGTGTCGATCCTGCGCCGCTCGGGTCCACGTCGCGCCCGCGACCTGGACGATGTCGTCGCACCACCGCGCGCGCGGGTGGCCTCGCGCTAAATACATATAAAGAGATAATTTATATTTGTCAATGTTAGACAAGTCAGACTCGTGACGTGTTATTAGGCTACTCTGAGAAAATACATGTTAGCGATGAACAGTGAACATTTCAGAATTAATCCACCTGTGATCTATTGGCAAAAATGAATAAACATTTTGTCAAATTGACATGTTTTGAATTGAAGTTAGTCTGATAATCAACTGTTGCTTTCTCCTTGCTGGACTATGCTAGATTATATTAATTTCAATTTTTATTAAAAAATGCATAACAATGGGATGCACAAATTGCTGATCAGTCAATATTATATAATTATAAACTATTTATGTATAGTTATATTAATTACTAATGGCCGCCCGTAGCTTCGCTTGCATTATTTCAGGATGCCTATGACACTCCTAAGACCACATACTATCAAAAATCATGAAGACCCGTTCACCGTGTTAGCATGATAAGTTTTTTAAATATTAAATAAACAGACAAAAATCTATAAATTGTTCGCACGTGTTCAGCTATCAATTCAAAGAAGCTCTAAAAATCATTTTTGATCATCATTATATTTATAGTAGAATAGCATGTTTAAGTCTGAACATATTATGTTCAGACTTATACATGCTATTCTTCTTCGAGACTTATCTTACATTTAATGTCTATGTTTATAAATAGATAAAAGACTGTTGATTTATTATGATGTACATTATGTTTACAATATTGTAGGCGTTGCCAAATGTCACCATTAAGAGTTGTTTGAAATTTTGCGGGTTGCGACCCACGGAAGCCTACAACTTCGCTATAACATTTTCATTATGAAGGGCTTTTCATCAGGAAGAACTGTAAGTGATCTACATCTATACGTATCTATCTGTAAGTAGATATAATAATGCTAGAGAGGGTCAAAATCTGTAACTGACCCTGTAACTTAACTAAATCGATAACTGAACACGTTTTAGCCGTTTTTTTTTTCAACTATCGGAGGATAACTAACTACTATATATTAGAGGGATTACCGAAAAGTGGCATTCCATTTTTGGCGCTTCTGTTGGTCGTAGATCCGCGCTGTTTGTCTATTACGGCGGTCGTAAAGCCATGTCAGAAGCCCTTCGGGCGGCTTGTGTTTTTACCCGATATACCGTCACTTAACACGACACTTGCTTTTGAAGCTGATCACAGCAAAAATAGCAACTATGTCAACATCTTGGAAATTGCACCTAGTGATGTTATGTACGGTATAAACAAACTGAAACCAAGTAGTTCTGTTGGTCCGGACTGCTTGCCCCCGGGAGTTTTGAAACAGCTGAAAAAGCACTTTTGTGTTCCATTCTGCCACATATTCAATATTGCCTTAAAATCAGGTAAATACCCAGCACAATGGAAACTCTCAAGAGTAAGTCCCATACCTAAGAGTTCTAATAAGATGTGTGTGGAGGAGTATCGCCCAATAGCAGTCCTGTCTTCACCAGCTAAGGTTTTTGAGAGCATATTGCATAAATATATATATGACCAGGTGGACAGATACCTATGCAACGCGCAGCATGGATTCAGACGCAAAAGATCAGTAGATACAAACCTGCTGTCTATTGTGGACTTCATTTCAGCTGGGCTAGACCAGGGTCTGCAGGTGGATGTCCTATATTTTGACTTCCGGAAGGCGTTCGACAGGGTCAACAATGATATCCTGCTGGCCAAGCTAGCTGCTATAGGTTTTGCACCAGGATTTCTTCGCCTCTTAGCGGATTATATGCGAGATCGTCAGCAGTTCGTGAGGTTAGGCCAATATCAATCTAGACCCTATCATACACGGTCCGGAGTAAGCCAGGGCTCAATACTTGGTCCTCTCCTATTTTTGCTCATGGTCAATGACATCCCTGCTGTCCTGAGGCATGCTCAGTGCTTATTATATGCCGATGACCTGAAGCTTTATGCTGAAATAAAGTCGATAGATGATTGTGTGTCGCTTCAGCAGGACGTTGAGGCAGTCGAAGAATGGAGTCGCCTCAATAGAATGGAATTTAACGCGACTAAATGTCACGTAATGACTTTTGGTCGAAAGTGGCACCCAATCATATATAACTACGTCATAAATGAGACTATTATCAACCGTTCATCTCATATCAAAGATTTGGGTGTCATATTCGACCAAAAGCTAACCTTTAACGATCACATCAGTGCGCTAATTAAAGAATCGTTCAGACGTCTTGGCTTTGTGTTGCGGAATACTAGAGACTTCCATAGCCAGCATATCATTCGCCTGCTATTCAGTGCATTAGTTCGCAGCAAAATGGAAAGTTCGATGTGCGTATGGAATCCCCATGAACAAACGTATACCGAACAGCTGGAAAAAGTACAGCGAGCTTTTCTTAGATTTTTGTATAAACGGGTCTATGGATATTATGCATATATGTATCCCTCCAAGTTCATTCTAGGTGGTTTGGGTTATAACTCCCTGAAAGTAAGACGGGACACTAGTCAGCTTACTATAGTATGCAAAATCTTGCGTGGTGAGATCGATGCACCGGATCTGCTCAATAAACTGCTTCGATTGTACGTTCCGAACAAATATTTGCAATACAGGCGACGCAAGCTTTTAGTTGGGCACCACTGCCGCACCGTAGCTCACGCCACATCCCCGCTCCCGCGCGCACTGGCCGCACTCAACGCTCTCTTGGCCGCCACGCCGACGTGCGACTTGTTTGTCTATGGATGGCAGCCACTTGTATTATTGTGTCTCATGTTTTGCGAACGAAATGAATGAATGTAGGTATGTATGTATTTATTTTAATTAGGGTAGTAAATAGATATCACTATGTTTAAATGTTGACCATATATGTTTAAGATTTTGACACACTAATATTTTAATTTAGAATGACCTTTTATCTCAATTTTAATTATTTGTATTATTAGTTTTGTTCTCTGTATTGTAGTATTATATCATCATTTATTAATTAATGTAATTGGCTCGCGCCGTTTTAATTGATTTGTAAATAAATAAATAAATTGATAAATAACAGTTTAAATAAAATTCCAAAAAAAAAAATATAAAAACAAATTCCAGCTCAAATAATTCCAGTTTAGTTTAAATTGGTGTCCTGACACCAAAGTTGGCCACTCTGATTGGATAAGAAGAAGTAGTTTAAATTTTTTGTCTGTTTTAGTTTATATGTTTGTTTCGTTGCGTATCACACCGAAACAACTGAACGGATCTTTATGAGTACCTACATAATAATATGTATGTAGAATAAGTTCATGAAAATTAAAACCTGTTTGTTATAATTATGAAAACAGCCAACTATTTTTATTTGGTGGTGTATTGAAAATTTACTGATAAGATAAGATAAGATAAGATAAGATAAGATATGTCTTTAATGCACACCAAAGAAATTACAATATAAAAAGAAATATAAAAACTAATTTAATGCACATTGGGCGGCCTTATCGCCCTAGGCGATTTCTTCCAGGCAACCTTTGGATGGACAGGATTTAGAATCTTAAATAGGCGGTGTACAAGTGAAAGAACACAATACAAACTCAGATAATACACAAATAAATAATAATAAACAATACAATACATAATACTATATGGATGATAAGTAATGATGATAATAATATAGGTACATATGTTTTGTTTTTGCATAAACTACGAAACCTGAAAACCTGTTATGTTTACCAAACATTTATTTATATGAGCTATGACAGATATATGAGATATATCTTAGACCAAGTGATTTATTCCACCAACTGGAACGTCCAAACGCACCCCAGTACTAGACCGGAGCTGGCTTTTAAAGAAAAATGTCTTTAATGGAGCGGAATATCCTCCTTAAGATTGATAGCTTCGGTATACAATACAGCTTCGTATCGTAGGTGATTCTAGATTGTACTGTCTCAGCTTGCGATTTAAGTACTTGGCATACTTACATATACGAGTTATATGTAGATACTTATGGTTTAGGATATAGTTTATTTTTTGATCTGAAATTGGAATCTTGAGCGAAAATGATGAAATTCAGTTATGTAAACTTTTTTTTTACACGATATAGGCTTACGTTTGACTATAGCCTGCCTGATGTTAAGCACCGCTATAGTCTAAGATGTAGCACGCTTGCCTTGAAGAAACCTATTTACTCTAGATTTGAAGACCCCTGGGTTATAATTAACTGGGAACAGGGCTCCAGGTAGAGAATTCCATAGTCTCGCCGTCCTTACTACGAAGGTAGAAGCAAAGCGCTTCGTGCGAGTCGTTGGAACTTCCACCATGAACCGGTGACGGCCTGCTGACTTCCGGCATCTTCGACGGTGGAACGTCTTAGGTAGAGCTTCGGTTAGAGGTTGCCCACCAATGCGGTGGGTTGACGACATCAGAATTAACACAGGGAGCACCTGGATTCAATCTGCGCAGGACCGGGACGAGTGGCGTACAAGAAGAGAGTATCGTAAGAGAGTAACTGATTTCGCAGTTTTTGATCGCTTTTAGGGCCTCTGACATAGCCTTACGACGAACATTTTCATGTTTGTTTGTTATGTTTTTACTCGTGTTTGTTTTTATGTTAAATCTGTCACAATTTAATATTTTCTTTCTTTCAACATACTATGAAAAATATTATGTGCACAATTTAACAATACTTATATATCTATTACGAAGACCTTAACCATCGCTTACCATCAAGCAAACAGTGGTTGAGTACAAATTTAAGACATATTTTTTTTAGTTTAGTAAAATGTGTCTGAAGTTACTTAGTCATCGCTCAAAACCCAAGTCACAAATCCTTCCCCATCTCCATCTCTCAGTGAGTCCTAATTACTCTCCGGTAAGTTAATAAAGTCTGAGATAAGACAACCGTTCCAAAAGTTGTTAGGACCGATACGGATCTTAATGCCGGTCGCGAACCAAGTTTGGTACACTTGCATTCACACCGACAACTTTACAGGATTATCTGGTCTGTACTAGTTCTACTAGGTACTGTTTGGGAAACTTGTGTGGGATTAAAAACATTTTATTTATAACTAGCAGATAAAAGGTATATAGTAAATGTATGTAAGGAAAAAAAGTTTATATCAATGTTGGCACCCTAAACTAGGCTATTGTATAAATAACGGTGATCCTAATCTATTGATTTTTAAAATGTAGGCAATTAAAGATAAAAATAAGACAATACAAATTACACTATAATAATTATAAATTAAAATCTGAAGAGCATCAAATTGGTTGAATCCATCTGATATAATACTTCAGTTTTGTTCCTTTCCTATAATCTATGTATGTGTATAGTGTATACTTAATGAGTATTTATTAATAATATGTATTATTTTATTTTATTTTTGGTATATTGTTATTATATATGTATTGGTGTATGATTTATATGTATAGTTTATTAAGTAGGTTTGTAGGATGTATTTTTAATGTAATATTTTCTTCTTTTTTATTGTATACCAGGTCCTCTGTTATCTCTTATTTATTCCTTTCCATCCAATGGTTGTCTGGCAGAGATTGCTTTCAGCAATAAGGCCGCCACTTGTGGCACTAGTATACGTTTTTTTTTTATTCTTTCTTTGTAATTATTTGTTGCAAAGAATTTTCTATTCTGTTCTACTTCTAGTTAAACAAAAAGCCCATTAGCCTTCTCTTCTATTTTCTGTTCGTTATTTTTTAGCTTAAGAATAATTTATACCATTGACCATTTATTTGTGATATCACTTTCGAGACGAGAGATAAGCTGAGTTTTAATACAAAATACCCCAGTTTAGTAGTTGCAATTGCATCAAAATCATTAGCAATTTGTTGGATTTTATAGCCCTGTTAGTAAAATCCCAGCGCGCATTCCGTAAATTCACACAAGTCACGTTAACACACTAAAATGTAGCTTAAGTCTACAAGTAGCTGGCTTTAAGTATAGTATTTGGCACGGGCGGTACGCTATAAGAATATTTTATGCCATAGAGTAGCGATAGCTGAAGATTTTTCAACAAATTCTAAAAATAAAACTAGGACGTGGCTTTGAGACGGTAAGAAGTTTGTTGCTTGTGATTTGTGGAAAATATTTTGTGACAAGAAAATAATTTAAGCGCTAGATTTATTTTTTATTGAAGCAAACGTTTGTGATTGTCTACATTTCGACTGATAACCATCGCTTTTGATGGTAAACATGTTTAATTATAAAATAGAATTTTATATAGACTGCTGGACGGAAGATTTGGGTTTGTAGATAATAAGGTGAGGTTTTACAAAATAGTTGTTCTGGGCTCAGCTGAAATATACAAAACTTTCGCTCATTTAAGGGAGCGTTTTTTTGTTTATTAATAATCTCTTTAGTCTAATCAAATTCAATTATTTTCAGAATAAGTTAGTACCTGTTTCATTGAGTAAATAAGTAATAGCTATAGTTTACCATTAGGTAAACTATAGTCAAGTACAAACTAGTTTTAGTTGATAAAAATCAATGTTGTAAAAAGGACACATATTTTTGTAACACAAAATCAAAAATAACGGCTTGGGTAAACATTTATTAGATAGATACATAAATAATTAAAGAAGAACAGTCTAGCTTCTTCAAACCAAAGTGTAAACTAACCAGTGAAAGAGGATTGAAAAAGTTTTCTCAAGGGTGTTACCAAGTGTCCTTAATCATCTGGCTACTAAAATACGACAATATATTGTTTTGATTTTTCATTTTAATCAACTTTCTGTAGAACTGCTGACATTTAATATTGTGTTATCATCAAAACGAAAAGAAATGTCATTTTTAGTATTCACTAGTATCAATACTTACAAGGAAAACTCCCCAAACGAATTAAATCTGCGATGGGGAGTCACGACCCTCGGACATGAGGAAATACTACCCAAGTGAGAGACTATCATTACTTAAAGATTGTCATCATAGAAAAAATATTGAAGTTTATATATTACTCGTATTTAACAAAACACTGTGACTTATCAAATAAAAGATTCAACCATGTAACACCATCTTATATTTAAAAACAATTGAAGTTATTTCTTATTCTTAAATTGAGTTTCTTAATATAATACATCATGAAAACAATGACAGTTATGTTTTTCTTTATATTTCATAGTAACCTCGAGGCCTCGCGTAAAATACCCTGTAACGTAGGTCGGTGATCTGTCAAGAGAAACTTAAACACTCTCAAAACTTTTCGAATATCCGGAATAGTGTCTTTGGAAAAAAGTAAGAAACTGTGTTCTTTTGTGACTTTCCGATCAAAATCAAAACTTATTCGTTCACACATAAAATAAAAAAAGCAAATACACACTTTATTTTGATATCACCTGAATAATATTTGTGTGTGGAAAAACATAAATGGTTTAATATAACTATACTATAACACATGTCATCTGGATGGTCATGAGACATGGTGAAAACTACGAGAGGCCTATGTTCAGAAATGGACAACTAGTGGCTAAGAAAAAAGATAATTATGTTGGTAGATTCGTTTCATTTGAAAGTCAAGCAATTGATCACAAAACCAGAATTGCTCACATTTATTTCATTTTCATACTTCTACCAACTAATGGAATAATCAAAGCTAAAAGTGTTTAACGAACCAAACAACACCAGAAATTCGAAGAAAGAAATTTAGTCTTTCAGAAAGATCTAGTACATTCTCTCGTTTTTCGTTCTCATTTCCGAATAAAACTCGATACAAAAATTCTATTTCTCTGCTTAACAGCTTTCTTTCACGGTCCAATTTATTGAGGTTTGTGAATTTTCTGCTGTTGGTAGCAAAATACTGAAAAGGGTACAAAGAAAATGATTGACATGGATTAAAATTAGATTTTGACTTGATTAAGGTGACTAATATGATTGATTTTGCTGTTGGAATGTGTAAGTTTGGTAGTTTTCTAACTCAGAATATAGTAAAACATTTTTTTTTAATCGTAGTGTTACTTAGTTTATGGATCTTAAATCTCCAGACACGTAAATGTGATGAGAAGTTGTTGGATGACATTTTAAGTTATCGAACACAAACATATGGTAAGTATTTTTGTTGTCTAAAAAATTTTTTGCTTATTTTTCTTGTTGATTACTTTTTTTTCGTAGTTAAGAGAATTGTATAGTTTACACACTATCCTAACTTAGGTAGGTTGAGGGTTTTTATTTTAAAATCTTATTCAAAGTGAAAAAGTAAAATTGTCTTCGAGGTAAAGTAAAATGCAGTACACGTCTCTCTCGAATCCAAACTAAGAATTGCTAGTAACTAACTTTACCTAACTGAATTTCAAACTAGCTCGATGAAAAGTCGGTGAAAACAAAGTGCACCTGAGTACTCCACTTTCTTGAAAAAACATCGTGCGTTCAGGATGTATAGTAATGGAGGGCGAGATAACGCATGCAAATAACATCGGAATTAAAAACTTGCAACACAGATGTAGTCTAGATGATGGAGCTATAGTGTTACCAGGAATAGTGCGTAATTATAAAATAAACAATCGTCATAAACCAATCTCATCATCATCAGCCTAATGACACACTGCAGGGTATAGGCCTCCTCCATCTTACTTACTTACTTACTTATAATGAATATAATTCTATACACAAGCGTGTATACAGGCCCTGCTGATGATGATGATGATGATGACAATGAGTAATGACTCCCGACGACAACCCCAAGTCAACCCCTTGGGGTTATGTTTACAGGGTAGGTAGATTAAATATCAAATTTCCGTGGCGTTACTACGGGAAAAAATATTAAAAACAATATTACTTCTATGTTCTGTTTTCTTTATCTAGCGAGTGTCTAAGTATGGATGAAAAAAGTGAAAAAAACTCCAACAGGAAAATAATATTGCATCTAAAATATATGGATTCATGTCTTACAATAATAGTGGTTCATCTATTTGAGGGCTACTATGCAACAAATAGGAATAACAAAAAAAATGTCACAAAACATCTTCCAAAAAACATTTAACGTCACAAAATTTTCCCAAAAGTTATGTACATATCGAAGGTTGCCTGGAAGAGATCGCTTTCAGCCATAAGGCCGCCGCTTGTGGCACTAGTTTAAATACAATTTGTTTTATGTACTTTTTTTTTAAATGTATCAACAATAAAGAGTTAATCTATCTATCTATCTACATATCAATATTATTTCCATAATGTCTAAGATTGTATAGTAACCATCATGTTTGTCGGATGTTACAAGGGTGCGTGATTTATCTCCCCATCGGGAACAATTAAATCAGAGTAACAGTGATCGGCCGGTTCTCATACTAGTTATATGAAACACATTAGATTTTAATATTCGTTTTCAGGGTGAAATATTAAGAAGATTTAATTTTAATCATGTTGTAAAAAAGGTAACAGATTGCTGGTAACAATTAACACGATTGTATTGACAGTTTTCAAGAAAATTAGTCGTAAACATCAACCAAAATCGTGTAATTCTAATGCTGTGGCTACATTAGCGGGCTATGGCGAATATTCGGGCTACGGCAATGTATGTAGCCGGGTACATAGCGACAACGCGATGTATTCGCGCGCAGACGATGTAGCATCGGGGCAAAGGGATTTGTCGCGACAATATTCGCTGGAGTGGCCACACCTACGTCACTTCAGTCTGATTCAAACATGGAATTAATATATAACAACACAACTGAACAACGAATATTCGCCATAGGCCGTTTACCGAATCTTCGCCGCCATGTGTAGACAAAAACATCGTGTAAGCCCGATGCACGACGTTTTGCGCGCCAATGCGACACGAATCTTCGCCCGCTAATGTAGCCACAGCATAATTGAAACCATATTATAAACAAAGTATTGTATTTTCTACTTATTCATTCGTTATATTCGTCGGTTTCTGCAACTGTACGCAGGTAAGTTTTTAACAACATGGGCAAAGTGCGAAAATCTGTTGCCACCGAGCTTTACTCCGCATTAGAGCTGCGCCGTGGACTGGTTAAATGTGACCACAGATACAGTTTGATGATTTTATAGACTACGATAAATGTGATATATTTTTTTTATATTTTTAGTTCACAAACAGAAACATACAGGTTTTTATATTATACAATTCATAACTGATAACAAATTGAAATTCGTATATTTCCTATACAGTGAATCTAGCTTTTTTAAATTCTATGTTTTAAAAATACCTTGCGATAGTTTATAGACAATAATAATTACAAAAGAAAATTATTTATATAAAACAATCACATTACTAATTTTAACAATTGTGATTTCACAAAGGGCAATGAGTTATTTAAAAATATATCAAAATTTTATCCGATGTTTATGTTATCATACATTTTACACATGCGAACTAGCGGAGAGAATACCAACATGTTAGTGCGACAATTGTCATTTATAAATAAATTATTGTTGAAACAACTGATTATCAATTAAAATAATTTTTAAACAGTTTAATTTAGTTGTTTATTACTCACATAAGGCAATAAATAAATAAATAAATAAAATTTTCAGGAGATATCACACAGCGCCATCTAGCCCCCATACTAAGCTTTCGCTTTTATCATGGGTACTAGATAACGGATATAAAACATATATACTTATTTTTGTAAATACATACTTATTATACATAGAAACGACCAGACTCAACACAAGTAATTACAAATTTTGAATATGCATAATTACTTGTGTTATGCGGGAATCGAACCCGCACCCCTAGATTAGAAGGCAGAACCACTACCAACTAAGCTAATAGGGCAGTCAAAATGAATTATCTAATTTGTTTTTGTAAGCTAGTTAAATTGTAGGTCCGGTCCAGCCATGTCAGAGGCCCTTAGGGCAACTTTATAAACTCTCTGATTCCTACAAATTGAAATAAAAATACTGAAAAAAAAACTAATTACTACAGAATGTATAGGATATACTAAAATAATAAGCATTTTGCGTGATCTTCATCCCAAATCTGTGTTATTTCAACGTGCGGTGCCTTGAACTTTAACCGCACGTCGTTTTAAAAAGTCCTGAAAATACCGTCGATTCAACTTTGGTCCAGAAAAGTTGGCGAAATTCAACTAAACAGGAATTGGACTGGTATATTTAGAGATAAACTGGATTTACATTTGGTATAATACTTATAAAACCACTGCAACTACGTGAACTAAGGTACATAAATGCTAATATATTTTTTAAATTTTATGCAATACTTGCTATAGCTCGGTTTGTTCAAAATAAAATGTATGTTTGTACCTGCATACATCAGAAGATACTCCAATCTGTACCTAACTATAAGTGCTAAAGGTTTAACACTAGAATATAATCTTGTACTACTACTACAATATACTAGAACTTTAGATAGAAATGTAATTCTATTTACCATGCTCAAAAAAATATTACACCAGTCGAATAAAAAGGAATTCAAATTATAGTGACAAAGGGTTTGTTTGCGAACATAAATAAATAAAGAAGAAAATTTATTTACTACAATTTTTATGTGAGATCGCGACACCAAAGTAATTGTCTTTTATTCTTACAACACTTTTTAGATTTAATCTTAAAAAAAGCAGAAAAATCTTAGGCTCAGACAATCAGGTTCGAAAAACGGCAAAATTAAAGTCGAGAACCTTTATTTTAAAGAAAACAATTTGCGAAACAATTTCGGTCTCACCTTGCAGTCACTTTGTGTAAAACGGAGGAGATTTACAATTTACGCTTATCTAAGGGCCACTAAGTTAGTCTTTTATATAAAAACAATATTAAATATAAATAAATGTACCCGTGTGGATAAAAAGTCCCGTACCAGAGGTTCTGTTTGGATGTTGTGAAGAACCTCGAAGGGAATTTCTATAGTAGCTAGGGACAAGGGTCGGATTCTGAAGGTAAAATTGAAGTTAAGCATGTGTATTGTCCGGTGATAATTAGCGTCATAGTTGTTTAGATAAGATTTGTACTTTTTATATGTACAAGGTTACTGGAAACAGAGAACTTATTTCACGATTTAAGTATGCTTTTTTTACCTTTAGACGTACTAACGCAAAAGGTAGCTAAAAGTTAGTTACCAATTTATTGTAAAAAAATGTAGCTATTTATTGGTACAGTTCAAATGATATTAGAAATTAATTAATTATAAAAATAATTGATCTTGAAAATGAATATAAAAATTATGCAGCAACACTCTGTCAAACCCCAAATGCCCGCTATATCTCTGGCTCCGCATCCGTTTGGGATTCTCAATCCGCGCCGACAGAAATTGGCCCGTGCGAAATGAGAGTGATAATTCTGTTACGGCGTGACTTGCGTGACAAGCCTCATGGCAGGACCGGCGAATGTTTGTGGCCATTATACTGGCAAACTCAATGACGGAATGAATAAAAATAAAAAATTTGGTTCTTTTTCTTCTTCTTATTGAATAAAATAGAAGTAGATGCACGGCTTGATAGCTGAATGTATGGGAGTGAGGTAACAATTCCCCCCGCGGAGCACATCGTGATATCAATCCTATACATTGGTCGTTCTATTCCATAAGTATGCATCAGTACGCTCACTGAAATACGCCTCTTGTATAAGGGGGCAGTGTCCAAACTTTGTCAAGCCGCATGGGGGACTCTGGTATGGGATAACGACTCTGTATTTTGACAAACAGTTCTAAAATTACATAGTTATATCAGTAAATTAAAAACTCTCATTACCAAAACGCTAATGTATAATAATGCTAGCGTGTACGCACAAAAAAGCAAAACATACCAACAGACAAAATTGTATTCCTTCCTTTCTTTGAGACATATCTTGAATTATACAAGTACTGAGAACATTCAATTATGTCTATTGAAGACAAACATTATTAGCTTTCAATGTAAATTCTTAGGAAGAAAAAATCCAACATATTTGTAGGTAGTCTTCTCTTGCGATTAGTAAACATTGACTATGAATTGTTCTCAATAATATGTAGTATTGGTTAGATTTTATCAAGACTTGTGTAGAATATATCACATTCATCATCGACAAGACACTAAAACGCTATATAAAACCGAAAGTAAGTTTGTTTGTTGGTTTATCGAAATTTGTATGTTTCTTTTAATGCTTCCCAAATCGTATGTAAAGGTTTTAAAAATGACGCAAGCCACTTTTTATCACATCACAATGCGAGTAAAAACGCGGGCATTCACTAGTGTATAAAAAACTATCCGTAGAATTACAAAACCCCCTTCTACGTTAATAAAAAAAAAATAACACGATACCTATAAGGTATTGAAAAATCTTCTTTCTATTTCTTTCCTCTCTTAAAGTACATAGATAAAGCCACTGCCTACAACTTATAGTTAAACAATCTAATTTCCAGGCTATTTCAGTCCTTCGAAGCTTGTTTAAGCAAATCCTGCATAACAAATACCGCCTGTAACTAAATTCAAATATATATTTACCAAACTAGGTTACCAAACTGCTAAGGCAAGACTACACGGTATAAGATAGGCTTACGGTAATTCCTCAAGAGATTTGCCGTAAATCTGTCAAATGATGATGACGGTACGGCAACGATATTATAATAGACGCCTGTGATATATTTGTTTACGTAATTGGCTAGGTACAAATATCGCGCTATATTACTGCACGCTCATTGGACAATTTCTATGTAGACGTAAAATAAATGATGATATAAGATTGTATTTAAAGCTGCGCCTTACGTATATTTTTTTTCATGTCATATTATAACATACACATTATAATTTAACAAAAAAATGTTGGTGTTTTTTCATGATCGCTCCTTCTTCACTCTTTACGTTACAAAGGAATAATAAATCTATGGTATTGTAAACAATACCATCGACTTATATCGTCGTAGTAAAGACAGCGCTGTTTAGTCCCATACCACGCTAATGCTTGTATCATGGGTGCTAGATAACGAATATACATACATACCTACATACTTACTTACTTTAGGTATTACACAGTTACTTAGGAGACTCTGGTTTATATTCTCTGTGTAATACAGTATCGTGAATCACATGCCAACACTAGTACCTACCTATTAATGGGGTGTACAACTTTACTTTGCTGTTGTTGTACCTTATCTGCTAATGAACGTGGAAACATGGCGTACATAGGTATTTAGCTAAAGCCTGCTGCAGTTGTTTGAAGTGCACAAAGCTTAAATAGGAAACTCTAAAACAATTTAAATCAACTGATGTGACATGACTTGTGTGACCATTATTATTTTATCAACGGTACCTATTTATGTTATTCAAACCCAATTTTAATTAGTTCTTCCAATTACAAGCAATGAAAATATGTATGTAATGGAAATTAGTAGTTGTAGTCAACCAGGCGGAAATTTTGTTATACTATGATGAACAAACTTTCTTCTCGACAATTTTCTTCCACTTTACATAATGTAGGTGAATGCACACATCACAAGTGAATATATAGTAGATATGTTTCGAAATGTGTGCCTATGGACTAAAGGTCTGAAATAATTGATACTTATTTTATTTATTCATTTTAATCAAATAAAATATTATTAGAGTTGATGGATGTGTATTGGTGCAGTAGATTTTGAAGCTGGATGTTCTTCCACAGAGATATTTTTTAACGCAAACACGTTAAGATTTACTACATCCTACCTAAATTTATCGTTAATACTCTTTTTCTACTAGTAAACCATTCCGCGAACCACCAAAATCAGGTCAAATTGGCCCCAGCCTAAATAATGCACAGTAAAACTACGTCAATTACAATTGCGATTGCATCAGTAAGCCCGCAATCGGAGGTATCTGAACTGCGGCCATTTGCGCTCGACCATAAATAAAGATTACTGCGACGTGTCCTAACCTGGTTGGAATGGACCAAATGTTGGGCTACGAAATACGTGTAAAAAAATATTTAGATACTAGTAGACGCCCGCGGCTTCGCTCGCATTATTTCAGGATAAAAGTAGCCTATGACACTCCTAAGACCGCACACTACCTACATACCAAAAGACAAGATGATCCGTTAAGCCGTTTTTGCGTGATGAGCGTTTAAATAAACAGACAGACAGAGGCACAGATAAACAGAGAAACAGATAAAGAGACAAAATTATTAAAATTGCTGATTATATAGGTATAGTTAGTAGAATAGACAATAAAACACGTGTTTTATTGTCTATTCTACTAACTATACCCAAACACTTGTTTTAATATCTTCAATGTTTAGATTTTTTACCACTAAATGTATAGAAGTTGATATTCATCTTCTTAATTGTTGTTGTCATTGCTGATCGTCGTATCTAGCTTGAAAACTTGGTCTTGTGGTGCACTATGCTTCTCCATGATGATGTATCGGCGGTCTTCAGAGTTTGGGTTATGGGCAAATCTGTAAGGTTATGATATTAGATAAAAAAATAAGTTTGGTGTCGAGTGCTTTCAAACCGCCCGAAACGCCTCTGACATAGTTAAACGGCTATAGCTCAAAGCCGGGACGTATAAAGCTGGCCCTAATATAAAATGTGTTTTCTGTTGCACGGAAGCGCCCAGATGTAAATGATATCGTGTTTTTGCCATAGTTCTTACAAAAAAACAACTTATTCGATTAAAACCTGACGATCATCAGAGAAGAAATGATGCAGTTGATTTGAGAATATTCGAAGTAAGTGATATTAGTTCGACTGGCAGTCTAATCTCATTTTCTATTTTTATCTGTGCAACATTACTCTTATAAAAAAACCGTAGCTAGTTTCTACACTAACAAATGAAAAATCATGACTGATAGTACCGTCTCATTTTCTATTTCACCGTTTCTTCTTTTCACACAGGGTTAAACCCGAACCCACCAAAAAACACCAGTAAAAATGTATTTATCCTCCTCAATATCCTCTCCAATTTCGTGGCCGTACAAACCACGCATTTCCCGGTCCGCTTTGCTCCTATTGTTATCATTACCAGCAACTTCGCACACTGTTTTGGCTTAACAAGGCCTGATAAATATGGCGAAAAAGCCAAATAGGATTTTAAAGAGCCAACGTGTTAAGTGCAGAATTGTTTTACGGTGTCCTTCTGTTTAGTCGTATGAGAGTGGATAGCTGCAGTGTTGGGGCTTTTGAAATCGTTTATGAACCTCAGACCTAGATAAGAATTTAGTAAACAATTAGTACCTACAATTTAATTAGTCATCTGACTCACGGAAGCACCCAATCATGCTCCACAAATAGCCTTTATTTTAGCTTACCTGGCTTTGTGGTAATGACATGACCCACCCTCTTTCATAGTCATTTGCTATTGCTTGCTAAATACACCTATTGCGGCAGTAAATTATGCAAATAGATATAATAAAAATGTAATAGAACCTTCTTTTATGATTTTCTGCACACCTATAAAGAGTGTGTTCGCGGAAAGCCAGCCTACACTGTATAATAACCCAAACAGCTTTGTGTGGATGTAACACATACATATAAAGAATACGAACCAGTGAAAACACTCATGAATAGACGGCCTTAGAAATTTAAAGCACCTACGGTTTTTACTTTAAGCACAGCTTTAAAGTGCATAAAAGTCTTTTGAATTTTATAGAGGCAGTAAAATATGACTAGGCTATAATACTGAGTGTATTTTGTTATTGCAACTTGATGACAAGATGGAATGATCTAAAATAGGAGTTACAAAGAAAGATAAATATTTACTGAGGGAAAATATACTCACAAAGAAAAGTAATTCTATTGTTATATTATAAAGTATTTGGTCTAAAATAGTAGCTCTTTAGTTTTTCTTCCTTTTATCTTATCTTGATAAAGTCACAACAAAGAATCACTAACAAATCAGCAGCATATAGTACAAAGTTGGAAGTCAAAGCAAAGGTTGCCGCGGTCAGCACTTGGATGGGTGACCGAAAAGTAGCATTACATTTTGGGCGCTTCCGGGGAAGGCATGACACGTTAAATTGTAGGTTCCAGCTGTTTGTCGAGTACGGTAGTTGTTAAGCCATGTTAGAGGCTGGTCGAGCGGCTTGATACACTCTCGACACCAGAGTTGGCCACTCTCATTTGATAAGAAGAAGGAGGAAGTATAGTATCTCCACCGCTTATATTCTATTTTAAAAATGGTACTGTATTATTTTTTTCGCTATCAATTGTAATTTTTTTGTCTTCACAGGTCATTGACATTCTTACTTCCTTCCGTGTTTCTTCAAAACCCATACAAATGAATCACAATGTATCTACATTTCTTTGTACAAAAGTATAATCCATATATTCCCTCATTCACTTTGGCACGACCTACTATAGGTAATGTTTCAAAGATATTATTGCTTCGAGATGTCTATTTGTTCATGTCAATTTGACAAAATACCTAACAAGTTTTAGCATAGAACAACTAAAATATAGCAAAAGATGCGTCTTTGTTGTTGATTAATCAGCAAGCATACTCATAGTATATGATATATTTGTATGATTATTTTATTAATGAAATAAATTATTCAAATTCACACTGTATTTCTGACTTCAGTAAAAAAAAGTATTAAAGTTTTTTTAAGATAACAAAAGATAATTTAATAAAATCACGTGTTGTCTGAATAAGCATCGTGCATATCTTATTCAGTGACGAAACTACGATGAGCTATAAGTAGTAAGACCGCGAGTAGTGGAGACCGCGTGTCGGTACACGTAGTGTGGGAGGCCAATTGGCCAGATGGAGCGACGACCTGAGGAAGGTGGCTGGGAAGCACTGGATGCGTAAAGCAGGAGACCGTGCAGTGTGGCGATCATTGGGAGAGGCCTATGTCCAACAGTGGACGAATATAAGATAGGCTGATGATGATGATGATGATGATAAGTAGTAAAGTCCAACAACACAAAAAAAAATGAAATTGGGTAAAAAAAATCATTTAATAAATTTATTACATTAATTACACAAGTAAAAAACCTAAAAAATGTCCCCTACAATGTAGGGGGATTAATAATAGTGGAGAAGGAAAAAAAAACAGTCCACCATAGCTCAAATATGTGTATCTTCAATTAGAAGATATTTCCTTAATGATATGTCTCTAAGGTTTAATTTCGTGATGTTTCTACGCTCTGGTTACGATGATTTGCTCAAATACACACAAACAATCCAAGGAAAACTCTGGCTTAAGACACACGCGTCCCGTTTGCTTTCATTCGATATGAGCAGAGACTTCAAAATACTTGTGGATCAAAATTTGTTATAATTTTAATTTCAATAATAATTAAATTAAGCAAATTTAAGAGTTCTTCATGGATTTTTTGTATATACATAGCATCCGAAATGAAGTAACCAGAGAATTAATTTGTAAGGTCATAAACATAGTTCCAAACATGGGTATACTAAAATGATACAAAAAAGTGATAAAGGTCTCTCTCTCTCTCTTGTTTTGAATAAGGTTTTTGAATAAGAAGGAGAAAAAACGTACAAAAGTCGCATAATTGTTGCTGATTTCGAGAAATGCTAAATCTGTTCGCGATTCGTTTTTTTGAAGAGGTCTTAGATGGATTGATGACTTTTGGGATATTCTTGGAATTATAATTATTAAGTGAAGTATAAATCTGTTATTTTACACTTAAAATACCTAATTATTTTCTATTACACGTGTAACGTATACTGAAGTCAAGAATCATTCAATCATCATAATTAATGTAATGAACGTGGGAATAATGTAACCAGAAATTATTCCTTATTGTATTAAAACGTGTATTGAATTCTAACTGTACTTATGTAGACTTATAATTAGTTCCGTTTAAAATTTCAAACCACAAACATTATTACGTTCATAGTTTGATTTTAATAGTTGTGAATATGAAATTATCTCCTTTTGTGAAACAAGTAAACATACAAAATTACTGTTTCGGTAACAAATTTTGGTGACGCTAAAGATTTCGTCAGGGAGTTAGGCCGAAGAATTAACGAGAAGACGGGAGACGCTCTAGATCATTTTTGGTGCAAAGGTTAGCCATCGCGATTCAACGTGGCAACGCGGCAAGCGTAATGGGAACCTTAGCGCCGGGTGGGCTCTTTGATAAATTTTTGTTTGTTTTATTTTACTTCATATTTTATTTTAGGTAACAAATTAAATTATTATTTTGACAATTATCTTATCAAGAAATAAAGAGATTTTTCATCATTTACACCAACGACATCAGCAATTAACAACTTTTAATTACTGATGGCCGCGCGTAGAAATGATACCAAATTATATTGAATATTTTATAATTAACTAGCAAACCCGGCGAACTCCAATTCGCCACCAGATGGCTTCGTTTTTTGTAACATTTCGTTTCCCGCTTTTCTGTTGAAATTTTTCTTAAATTTTCTTTGCTATAAACCTCACGGAGCCCGAGACCTTTCCAACGAATGCAAAAGCGTGGAAATCGGTTCGTGCGTTCTGGAGTTATAGCGTCAGGAAGGAAAACCCGACTTATTTATATTAATAATAATAATTTGTTTATTGTGCATAAAATACAGTGTACAGCTTTGAGTAATAAAAAATTAGTTAAATTACGTCGGTGTCATACGTTATGGTAAGGTTAACTGAGTCTTGTACAAGGTACCTCAAGGGTCCTGAATTGCAAGACTGCAGTACCTCCCGCCGCAGCAGGCTTCTTTGCCTATATTTACACTGATTTTACGATTTTATAACATAATTATACTGTCCTAAATATAAATAAAAAGATTACATACATACATATACATAGTAGAAGATGTATTCGCTACTGTTTGGTGACTATCGTAAAACTAAGTACATTGATTATACACGACTAACATAAGTTATTTTTAATGTTTTTCAGTTGTACGTAGTTCTACCAGCCTTCCTTGCAAGTTACTCCTCTGGAGCCGCACTCGTCTACCTGACTATACTGTTGCAACAACTGAAATCAAATGAAACATTTATAGAGATCGATTTGAAACAGCATCATGGATGGGTATAAATATATAATAATATGTACCTACATGTCCTACATAGAGCAATTAATTTTGTGGAATCCATAGCGTTTTTGTATTACATATTTTCGTTCTTTCTTCGTTTTTCGTTTAATAGACCATTTATCGAAAAAGACGTTAAGCCATAAAACATCACGCTGTAACTAATAATTCAATTTCAAAAAGTCTTTATTTCACATAAGTAATTTACAATTAAAATATGCTAGTGTACATTAGATATAGTTATGAACTAGTTTCCTAACATGTTTTGACATGGAATTCGGAGCGTTTTCGAGTTGGAATACCACTCATATAAAACTTTTAGCGATGTAAATACTGATAATTAAACATTGAGAGGTTGAATTTAACACTAATATCGTGATACATAAGTACATATTTCCATTATGCAAGCTTTAGCACAGCATTACATTTTGACAACATTGGATATAAGATAAAACAAAAGAAGGCTAATTATAATTAAACAGCCAAAAAGTGGGTAGAAACTAACTAGGTAGTTGGAAGTGTAGGTAACATTCACTGCAAGCAACAGGGGCCGTCGTGTAGGTACTCACGCACACAAGCACGGCCGACCGGCCAGCGCACTGCGACCCGATACCACAGGTAACAGGGGCGAGATTGCCGTGTACGCGGCTCGTGCTCGCTCGACTCGACCGAGCTCGCGGCGCACGAGTGACGTCAACGCGCGGTCTATTCATCGCGGATTAATATGAAATGGTGAGGTAACCGATACGTTTTGTACGTATCGATAAACTTGAGATCTTTCATTCGAGTTTTACATAGGTTTTGTATTAATTTATTTTTGTTATTAGGGTTTGTTAATAAGTAAAACTTTTCTGATAATTTGTAAATATACACATCTAAGGTAGGATAGTGTATTTGTAAATGTAGTTTAGTTAAGTTAGTTCGGAATGGGGTATTAAAAGCAATTTTTAGTGCTTTATTTTGAACAATCTGTAATTTATTTAAGTTAGTACGGCAAGTACTGCTCCATACCGGGCATGCGTAGGTAATGACGGGCCGAACCAGGGTTGAGTATATTCGTAGCTTGGTCCTACTACTAAGTATGGACTTACGATTGAGTATAGGAGATAAGGCATTTAATGCTTTTGAACCTTTGACCACAAGCCTGGACGTGTTTTCAGTCCAATTGAGTTTTGAATCGAGAAAAGTACCCAGATATTTAACTGAGCGGCTCCAGGGGATAGAACAATTTGCAACTTTTAACTGCCGTGTCGGGACTTTACGCTGTCTGGTGAAAATGATGGCCTCAGTTTTCGATGCGTTTATTTTTAGCTTCCATCTATCAAAATATTCACATAGTGTGTCAACTGATAGTTGAAGTCTACTTATAATTAAGTCTATGTCAGAGGAACTGGTGTAGCAGGCCGTGTCATCGGCGAAACAGGCCAGGTGAGTCCTGGGCTGTACCGGGATGTCATTAATATACAGCAGGAAGAGGTATGGCCCCAGTATAGAGCCCTGTGGAACTCCTGCGGGAACCGGTTTAAAAGATGATGTAGTTTCTTTGATTTGAACTTGGAAGTTTCTGGATGACAGGTAGGAGTGCACCAGCTTTGTAAGTGGTTTAGGGATTCCAAGCAGCACCAGCTTGTGGAGCAGTGCTTCAGCCCAAACGCTGTCAAAAGCTTTTTCTATATCTAGCAGGAACATTCCGGTAGATTCCTTTACATTTAGGCCCATTGACACCGCCTCTGCCACTCTCACAAGCTGCTGCACTGTGGAATGTCCCTGGCGAAAACCAAACTGCTCGTTTATAAGGAGATTCTGAGATGCTTGCTTGAGTCGGACATAAATGATTTTTTCGAAAAGTTTGCCTATGCATGGAAGTAGGCTAATAGGCCGATATGAAACTGGATCTGAAGATACTTTACCAGGCTTGTGGATTGGTATAACTTTAGCCGACTTCCATGTTTTAGGGAAGTAATGCAAAAGAAGGCATGAGTTGAAGATTTTGGTCAAAAGTATGATACATTTTCTGGGCAAATTTTTTATCAAAATGTTTGAAATCTGGTCTAGACCGGGGGCTTTACGGGGTTTTAGGGATTTGATGAGCTTCACAATTTCAAGAGGTCGCACAAGTAGGGAATAATCAAGTGTTGATGGGGAATCTAAGGAGGACATTGAGCGAGCTACTCTGTGGCTTTCATCGCTACACCAGTGGTTCGTCAGTTGTAGGTTATTAAGGAACCCTTCAGCAAGTGCTTCACACTGTTCCTGTTGGCAGGTCGTCATAGTGCCATTATTACGTTTAAGTGCCGGTATGTTGGAATTAGAGGACGCTCGAACAGTACGGGCTAGTCTCCAAATATCCGAGCTGGGGTTGTCGACTCTTCTCAGTTTACGATTCCATTCGGCATCATTGTAGGATTCAATGGTGGATTTAATAGTCCATTTAAGATGGTTGATACTATGCAACAGATCCCGGCGCACTCTAGCGCTAGATTCTACCAGAAGATACCTACGAAGCCGATTTTTACGTCGGATAAGTCTCGTTATTCGTCTTGGCAGAGTAGAGAAGTTCCAGGGTTTCATACTTGTAACAGGTACACTTAAGTCCCTGCACAGTAGAAGAGTTTCTTGGAAAGAAGTTATTTCTCTGTCTATTGCATCTTTGTTTAGAAACGTTTCAGAAAACAAGCTTACATGGCTATTGAGATGGGCTCGAAACTTTACCCAGTCAGCTTTAGCATAGTTATATTTTTGTATGGGATTTCTCTGGATTTTGGTATGTATATTTACTAGTACAGGATAATGATTGGAGGATAGGGCTGGGATAGTCTTTATAAAATTTAAGGAATACACGTTTTTACATAGTAGTAGATCGGGTATAGACGTATTATATCTGTCATTGTAGTGGACAAGGGTACAGTCTTGTGGGGCATAAATGACGTAATCATTTACCATCATGTGACTATACAGGCGTTTACCGCGTGCATTAGGTACACCAGGAGACCAAGTAGGGTGTTTGGAATTGAGATCCCCCATAGCCAGGACTTTACTACCAGAGGACAATACAAGATCTAGGTCTTTAGTGTTGAAGGGTTGGTTTGGGGATTGATAAATAGAAAAAATATTTAAGTGGTTATTTAGCACAATACCTACGGCTTCAAGATTCTGAGTACGCAGGGTGGGAATAAGATTGTGCGGTATGTCACAACGGATAAGAATGGCTACACCTCGGCCGACACCGTCGCTACGCTTGTCAGCGCGGTAGGCCACATATCCAGGTATGTTAAGGTTTAGTCGGTTTGTTAGTAGGGTTTCACTGACAGCAATAATGTCTACTTTCAACCTACTCACCGCTAGGTCTGATAGCTCCCGTTGCTTGCCGTGAACGCCATCCGCGTTCCAATATAGTAATCGAAATTCGTTTGTACTACACATAATACCCAAAACGGCTAAGTATTAAGACAACCTTATCCATAAAGGTTTCACATTTCCGGAATTCATTTTTGAGTGACTGTAATGCGGATAGGATTTCCAGCATCTCAACAGTTTCAACGTCTTGTCCGGTTATACCGTCCGCAACTCCAATGGTAGGAGTTGTTGTAGCTTGTCGCCTCACAAACGAGGAAGTATTTGAAGGCAGCTGAGTTTGAAGGGATGTCTTCTGCGCTCTTGATGGTTGATATGCCGGTATCGCAATGGCTTCTTTGATTTCTTGAGGCTTAGTGTTGCTGGTGCTTACTACTTTGGCCCAGGTTTTTTGACCAGTTTTGGTTACTCGAGATGGATTGGTAGTAATGGTTTTTCGGAGAGCTACCCGTTTAGACTCAATGCGTTCTAAGTACTTCACTCGTTCATCGCATTTGGAGTAATTTGCTGGATGTTCTTTTTGGCAATTGCAGCAACGAGCCGGCTCCGTCCTATCTTTTTTAGAGCATTCCCAGGTTGGATGGTCTTGCGCACATTTCAGGCAGCGAGCTGGCCGATTACAATTTTTTGACGAGTGTCCAAAGCCTTGACACCGGAAACACTGCGTGCCGGGTTTTCTGGACGGCTTGTATTTTTCCACGATGACAACGCAGTTGAACAGATACCTGATCTGCTTGAATCTGATCATATTAGTTCCACTCGGTAAGTTAACCAGCAATGGAGGACACTCTGTGGGGTTCAGCGTTTTAATCTCTGTGACAGTAGCACCTTTGAATCCAAGGGCTTCTAGTTCATCTTGTATTTGTTCGTGGAGGAATTTCGGTAGTCCTTTGATTACAGCTTTAGGGCATCGTTCATCTTTTCGAGTGAAAGTGTGGAACGAAATATTCTCGTTCATAAGACCGTCTTTCAACTCTTGATGGTCTTTGGCGGAGTAGCATTGGACTTTCACAAGCTTTCTGCCCCTATATTGTAAGTGAAAAGTTTTGCTATATTTCAGCACAATATCCCTCACAGATTGCAGTGTGAGATCACTTTGTAGCTCAATGATTATAGGTGGAGCGTAGCCAGATTGCTTCTTACTTGCATTCCTAAACGGTTCTGTGGTGGTTTCTTCATCATCGATAGGTAGGCCTTCAAATCTGTTATCAACTGGAGTCTCCGGAATTTTCAGAACTTTGTTCTGGTGGCTCACAAACTTCTTAGCTGAGCGCCATTCATCTGGAGACTTTTGTCCTTCTCCTTTCTTCCTTTTTCCTGCAGGCGAGTTAAGGTCTTGATTCTTGACCAAGAACTTTTCCATGTTGGGCTAAGGTGCAGACTTATCGACAAGTTGTCGATAACACCTCAGCCCCTCCCTAGTGTTCGCAAGTTGAAGCGAGACGGCGCGTTGGAGTCACTATATGCGTGCGGCAACTACGATAGCCGAGCGAACACGACTGTAGCTGTAACTAATAGGAGCGAAGAAAATAATGAAAAATGTGAAAAAGCGGGAAAAATTATTCATCTTTGAGGGCTTCCGTTGCATGCGCTGCGAAAACGGTTCAAGATATCACAAAAATATGTATGAAATAATTATTTCTCTTAAAATAATCTAACAAAATAAATGTCTTCAACAATATATGTCTATCTTTTAAGGTTACCGTTTATATGGTAATAACTATTCCACGCGGATGAAGTCGCAGGCACAGCTAGTAGTTAATAAAGATTATATCTTCATAATTTATTGCTATTGTTATCATTTAGATCTTGAGTAATTCAGTTTTAGGCTTGGTTCTATGAACCCATTTTAATGCGATTATTTTAGGTAACATTGTTTTGGTTCTGAGACATATTTTCTGTCTTTGAAACTATTACGAAACTATTATACAGCATGCCATTAGAGCAGTATATTATTATAAGTAGTTTCCTTATAGTTTTAATTGCATGCGATTACCAATATTAATCAAAGGTGGACGCGGTCAGTCCTTGGTTGGGTGACCGAAAACTGGCAATCCATTTTGAAGTGACGACGTTCCGTGGGTCGGAAGACACGTTAACATTTAGGTCCCGGCTGTTAGTCTAGTACGGCAGTCGTTCAGCCATTTCAGAGGCCCTTAGGGCGGCTTGATAAACTTTTAACTCCAGTGTTGTGCCACTCTTATACGATAAGAAGAAGAAGCAATTCCTGTCAAAAAAAGGACTATAGTTGTATCAACCCGAAGTAAGTAACTCACAATTTTTTGTTATTATGTTTTAGTTTGTTACTAAACTAGCTCACATATTTTTTTTTCTAAATTACGATACCATTCTAAGAAGAGCATGTACTAGTTATGCTCCTTGAATTTACCGTAAATTCAAGAAGTTACGAAAAGTGAAACAAAAGAGAACTTTGTCAAAGCAATACAAGATGGCGAAGTCACACAAGGGAGCAAGATAATTGTTACAAGGTAACACCGTATGATGTTTGTCTTCATATTAAAGGAACCGTTTTGCAACAATCATATTGTTGTAAATAGAAAGTTTTGTTAGAGTTGGTTTGAGATGGGTTTTGGTTTATGGATCTAATGAAAATATTTCAAAATTTTAAATTTTATGTTAATTGTATTTTATAGTACCAGTATTATTATGAACCATTATTAATGGAAGAGACATGAGGTAATATAGTAAATGTGTGTGTTTAATAGGTATATTATTATAATAGGGAAACAATGTGCTATGTTAATATTTAGTATTAGTAAAAAGTTGCATTAGCCATTAAATTTATACTTACCTACAATAAAGTTGAAGAGGGTCAAAGTCTGAACATTGAAGAAATTAAAAAAAATATGTTTGGAGATTTGATAGCAAAACCTGTTCCAACATTTATTAGATTTTTTGTCTGTTTATCTGTGTCTCTGTTTGTCTGTTTATTTAAGCGCTCATCACGCAAAAACGGCTGAACGGATCATCATTATCCAGGAAGTGTCATAGGCTACTTTGTATCCCAAAATAATGCGAGTAAAGCCGTGGGCGTCCACTAGTAATCAATAAAGTTATAATAGATCAACTTGTGTGTAAAGTCCAATTATAATTCTATTATCAACTAACAAGTCCAATTTAGTTGGAATAACACGTGTAACACTTAATGAAATTACACTAATCAACATTAAAACTAGATTAAAATATGGCATTAATTAGTTTTCTATTTCCTTATTAACATTAGTATAATAAAGTAATGATTTAGCCGCCACGCCAGCCTTAATGTAGGTAATGTTTTCACAAAGTTAAATTGTACCTTAATCCTTTTTCGTGATAAAGTTTGTTGTAACGATTGTAAAGAAAGAAGATTGAAAAGATTCTTTACTAAGTTATTAACTACTATACGTTTATCACAAAAATCATTAGGATTGTGTAACAATATCATTCTACCATCAATTGTCTGCCCCACCTCTCTCCATGTAGCTATCCAGGACGACTCACTCAACAACGTTCTATCAAGCACCACTTCATTAATTATTCAAAATATATGTGTAAAAACTAAGAGAACATATCACTAAATATTTTCTGGTCAACGAGAAAACAGCTTGAACCCACTAAACTCTGACCTCAAACAGTTTTAACACAAGTATAGACAGTAATTTTGCGGTTAGAAACCTGTGCTATCGCAATAGCCTCAATCAAGCCTGTGACAAGGAAAACAAGGCAATCAAGCCATGTTCCTGGCAATTTTCTGTATATGGCCCGAGAAAATGAGTCCCAGCCTTATCTTAAGGCGATGTGACTCGCATTTCAGTCTGAACTTTGAAGAGGTATAATTTTGGGGTAAAGAGAACTTTGACCTCTTTAATATATTCAAATGTGGTATGTCTTTAGTTAAACTCATTGTGTACCGGGTGATTGTAACTTATCCATTGTAATATAAAATGTTGAGAAAGCGGTAGTTGTCATTATTTTAAATTGTGTTTGTTAATTCGGATATTTAAGGTCATTTATTTCTGTTTCTTCAACGTTCATATGTCAACGGAGATCATATTGGTTATTTGTGAAAAGGTAATAATTATAAAGCCCCGTTTATTTGACAACTTAATGTGATCCTCGACAATCAAACAATTATCCAAAAAGACACACCTTAGACTAATTTGTCGATCTTCAAGTCGAGAGTAAACCGGTTTCTTCTAGGCAAGCCTTATAATATCCCACGTAAAAAAATGAGACCGTTATAGGCCCAATAACAATTTAAAACCTAACAATACGTCTCAAAGTAATATTAACTTCCTTCGAACATACATTTAATAGAACAAGCTAAGAACATAACTGTATCGCAAACAATGAGAGAATGGAATATGACACTGTCGTCGCGTTTAATATAAAACAGGGAGTAGTGGAGAAATAGCTAACTTGGACTTCACTTAGTGCCCACTCGAATGCGGCAAAGATGGGAATTAAATAGAAGTGGTATCATATTATTTATAAGCAAGGTTTTTTTTTCATTTTGGTTTAAAAATTTTCCCTGTAATTTAGTTTAATGCTTGATTATCTTAGTCTTAAGCTACAAATTTTGTAAATAGATAGATTGAAGTTCATTAAAGAAATGTTTTGATTTGCTTAAAATAACCCGATTTGTAGTACACTTAAGTGTTGTAATGTAAAATGTTTGCTTAAAATTCCAGTATCACAATTTGTAAGCCAAACCCAAGCTAAAGTTACGTATACACTACTACTTGTTTTAGCATTTGAGCATTTCATAGTAGTACCTTTGTACAACTTTACAGTAATAATAAAGATTCATCATCACAATTTTTTCTTCTTTATATGTCGTCGTTTGTTCGTATTTTATAAAAACCCAAATCCTACAATATAAACAATGGCCCTCACTGCTAGTAGATAGTTTTTACCCTGGAAATAAGGGCTACTTTTAATACCGGATTTTCGCGAACAACTCCGCTAGTAGTGTAATATCGTGCATTCAAGAACTATCTAAGGGGGAGGTGACGATTTAACCCGCAGTAATGAAGAATACTGTATACAAACATTGTATAAATTTTTAAATGCACATTGTATAATATGTCATAAAGAATATACTTACTCAGATGGTTCTCAATATAATGTGCATTAGGTACCTACTTATTTTTTAAGTATTCCGTAATGAGTAATAGAAATAAAGGCTTTTTTATTTTATTTATTTATTTTAAAATGAGGAATACAGAGCAAGGAGGAGTAGAGTGTTATTTTATATGTGTCTCATTTACTACCTTTATAACCGTGTCGTTTAGCCTTCCACAGAGAGCTCTTGTCCCTCCCTATTGTTACGGCAGCTACTTTCAACGCAAGGTGGTCTAGCTAATGTAGCTACTTACCTACTTGTGTGCTCCGTACATATACAACGGAGCGGAAGACGGATAAAGTATTTACAACTGTAAATACTATACTGTATAACGTGGTTAACAAATTAATAATAATAGATAACATACGTTTACTTGGCCATTTCACAAAAATGCAGGTATAGCAATAGTGAACATTTGAAATTGTACTATGAAATAGGGCTGAGAACTATACAACAGTGTTGGTGAACCCTGGATATCAAACTAAGTTAGCACCTGTGTGATGATGTACAGTTATTTTAAAATGTAAAATTAGTCCAGGACTTTGAAAATACCAAGACCGTTTTTGTTTGTCTACTGTCATAATAAAGAACCTGTCAAAATATTACCAATTAGAAATAAACGTTCCAATTAGAAGTTGACTTTTTGATTGTTTGTATGTGATGCTTAAACAACAAGTACCGACTTTTTATTTTCAAAGTTCTAGACTAATTTTAAACCACGTTTTGTAAAAATGACGTAAACGTTTTGTAAACACGGATTATCTAAGTTTGAATTAAATTTAATTCAAATTCAAATTCAAATTCAAAATCATTTATTTCAGACATTGGTCCATATTCACAATACTATAATTCACTTTAAAATATTAAATTTATATAGGTACAGTCACATGTCACAATCAATAAAAATAAAAACAATATTAAAATTAAAATGTCAAAAATGTCCAAATTTAAATATAGTGTAGTAAAATTTATGCAGCTAACTAATTAAATAATCATATATCAGTCACATATTATCATCAGATCCAAACTATATAATACAATATCACCTTAGCCTATATCCGCGGGTGGAGCCAGAGTGCTCGACATGTAGTTTGGTCCAATGTTGCATCATCGAGCAGTCCAGGTCCATCCTCGAGGCAAACAGCTGCAGGTAGGTGTTGGAGCTGGCACGGACGCGGCGCACCAGGGACGCCACGCGCCGGCGTACTATTGCCGCAAAGCTGTCTATATACGCTTCGGCAAACATCCCCGATGCGCTACACCACGGCGGCAACCTCATCACCGCCCTGTAGGCATTATTATACTGGGTACGCAGGGCGATGTATGCCTTCTGCGTATACTTTACCCATAGGTTGCACGTGTATAGGGACTGGCAAAATGCTCTGAAGAGCGTTGCTTTCACCTGAGGGGTGCAACGTGCAAACCTACGGGCCAGCATGTTAGCTCTAACTGACAACACCCTGCGCTCCCTTTCCATATCAAGGTCATCTGTGAGCGTCTCATTGACCCAGTGACCTAGGTACTTAAATTTTGTAACAAATTTTAAAGGAGTATCATTCAAAAGAATCGGTGGGACTAGCTTATAAGATTTAGAGCCCGCTTTAAACACCATCACCTCGCTTTTAACGGTGTTATAAATGAGTCCATTAGCCTCAGCATAACGCTCACAAATGGCCAAAAGCTTACGAAGGCCTCTGATTGATGGGCTCAGCAATACCATGTCGTCTGCATAACTGATATTGTTTACAAAGACGCCATCAACTGAGCAGCCAACACCAGCATTGCTGAGCTCATGAACCAGTTGATCAATGTACAGGTTGAACAGGGTCGGCGAAGTTAACCCGCCCTGCCGCACCCCACACTCTAGCCTGAACATGTCCGATAACGATCCCGACCACCTTACTGTATTGTTCTGGTTTTCGTACCAAAACTTTAAAAGAGATGTGCACTCAACCGGAAGTGACGTATCGCATGACAACTTTTGCCACAGCCTGTCGTACGCCACGAGCTCAAAGGCTTTAGAAAGGTCTAGAAAGCAGGCGTAGACAGGCGTGTTTCTGCTAGTGTAGTACTGGACAGTGTGCTTCAGACTCAGTATTGCCGACTCAGTTGACAGCCCAGGCCTGAAACCAAACTGGGCGTCATGTAGTTGCACATGCTGTCGTAACTGAATATCAATCACACCGTCCAGCACTTTGGCTATAACCGTTGCAAGCGATATCGGTCTATAGTTACCTAAGCTAGACGCGTCACCCGTTTTATTCTTAATAATCGGTACTACCAACGTTCTCAACATGGGCTCAGGCAGGTAAGAATGGCTAATACAGAAGGAGAAGAACATGGCGAGCACCCTTGGTAGATGAGCTCCTGCATATTGCAAATGCTCTATGCTTAAAGAGTCATGCCCAGGGGATTTCCCTCGCTTCATGTTCCTCAGCACCTCTCTTACCAGCCCTGCCGTGACTCGAAAAGTGCAGTCCCCAGCACGCATTGCATTTGTCTCTATCTTATGACTTTGACTAAGTGGAGATTGGACTCTGAAATGCTCTCGAAAACGGTTTGCGATTTGGTCGGAGTCGCTAAGGCCGTCGACACTTATAGGTAGGCTCGGCTTAGTATTCAGCTTGCTGGTTTCCTTCCAAAATTTTCCAAAATTTTTAGTCTCATGCTGCGTCGCAAGAATATTCATCTTAATTTGAGTTTGATTGTTTCTACACCACGTCAGTTTATTTTTAAATTTTCTCCTCGTATCACACATTTGTACATAAATTGGGCCATTTTTAGGCCTACCGCTGCTAACCCACTCCTGAAAACTAAGTCGAGCCTGCGCATGCGCCTCTTTACAATGCTTGTTCCAACCTGTGAGCTGTTTGCCTCTCTTACGGAACTTTTTACATTTCTTAGCACAGTTTGAAGCAGATGCTCTTAGAATAGCGACTATTTTATTGTACATATTATCTATTACATTTTTATGCTCTACATTAGTACACAACACATCTGCACAACAGCTAAATTCCATCGGAAAATCAATATCGCGTAATCCAGATGAACATAATTCACGATATTTTTTAGTCTGTAGTTCGTCTCTTTCGCCCCAGATTGCTTCGTCCCGCACGGAGCTCTGTTGCAGAACCTTTGGCACTAGAATATTGAGATCGCTTGTTAATTCAATGGCAAAGTGATCAGACCACGACACTTCGTACCGTATACCAACACTTTGTACAGTTTTATTCGCAATTTCTGTTGTCAATATATGATCCAACCATGATGTGGTCCCATGTGCATCACTTAGATAAGTATAGGAGCCGGAATGTACACCCAAATAGTCTAAATCAGTACAATTCCAGTTTTGTTCATTGCAATATTTGATAAGTTCCGTGCCGAACAAAGCTCCCGGGTTGGCATTAAAGTCACCAAGTAAAAAGACACAATCTACGTTACAAGTCTCCACAATAGCATTAGCTTCACTCAAAGTGTCAATAAAAATTTGTAAGTTCTCCACATCGTCAGTGGGCATATATATTGACATTACAAGAAAATCTCGATGATCTAATACTACTTTAACCGCCACTATACGATTACTTAAGCTATTTAATACTGACACAGACGTAAAAACACTTTTGCGCCACATTAACGCGACTCCGCCGTGTGGTCTGCCCTTCAATATCCCTGCGCTAGTATCGACCGATGATTTCCCGACGTACGCGAAATCATCATCAATTTTGCTAAGATAAGGAATGTCATCTGGGAGAAGCCACGTCTCCTGTAGCGCTAAGAAGTCTGCAGTCCTGCATAAGGTTCTTACGTAGTCCACACTACTTTTAATGGAGTGACAGTTAAAACTAATAAACTTGGTTTCATGAATTCTTTTGCCCTTGTGATCCATAATTTTTATGTTTAAAATCAACAAACTTTCTCACCTTTACACCTTCAGGCCATAAGTCATCATCTAAGAATAACAATATTTTGGTACTAGGTACTTGCATTTTATAAGCGTTGTACTGTCTTTGTATTTTAGTCTTTATTTTTTGTAAAGTTACTTGAATACAAGTTTTCTTAAGTACATAATTAGCTATATCTTGTTCGGATGTATCTTTATCTACGTTATTTATAAATAGCGGTATTTTAATATCCGCCGCTTTAAACTTCTCATCAACACTGTTCCGCGCTTTGCCTTCCACTGTACTAAAACGATTCTTCAGCTTCCTTCGTTGAACTTGAATCCATTCCTCATTTGGCTTTTGAAGCTTCCATTCACCAACAGCATCGGTAACACGGGCAAAAGTTTTATTTTTCACGGTAACAGGAGTAGAAGTCAGGTCAGGCACGGTACTAGGCACGGGGCCAGGCACGGGGTCAGGCACGGGACCATGCACGGGACCAGGCACGGGACCAGGCACCGGACCAGGCACCGTACCAGGCACCGGGACAGGCACGGGACCAGGCACGGGGCCAAGCACGGGGCCCTGCACGGAACCAGGCACGGGGCCAGACACGGGACCAGGCACATGACCAGGCACGGGAACAGGCACGGGACCAGTCACGGGGCCAAGCACGGGGCCTTGCACGGAGCCAGGCACGGGATCAGGCACGGGGCCAGACACGGTACCAGGCACGGGACCAGGCACGGGGCCAGCCACGGAACCATGCACGGGATCAGGCACGGGGCCAAGCACGGGTCCAGCCACGGAGCCACGCACGGCACCAAGCACGGGATCAGGCACGGGACCAGGCACGGGACCATGCACGGGGCCAAGCACGCATCCAGACTCGTGGCCTTGCACAGGCATAGGCAGCGGCCGCTCAGCGTTTGAAACCGCAGTACGGGCCTCCAAACGGCCGGGCGCAAGCGATAGCGAGCGCGAGGCAACCACTTGTTGATTCACTCCACCCGTTGATTCAGTCGACGCACGCGATGATTCACTCGCCTGAGCCGTCTCTGGTGCGCTTGGAATATTATTTTCGTCGCAATGCGATAAAGGGGGTAGTCCTGCAGGCCCGCTGTCCAAAAAGTAACTATTTGATAGAACTCCACCACCTCTTTGTTTATTGACATAATATCCATAATTGTTATTTATCAACGAGGTATTCTTTAGATTTATTAAATCATATCTAACTTCATTTAATTGTTCAACGGTCACATACGATTCCTTAACTGTATGAATTTCTTTTTGCAACACAAGTATATCTTTGAGTAGTCGCGTCGCATCAATATGATCGAAGTGTACCGGCGGTAGTTTTTGAAGATCTCGCGCGACGAACGTCGGAACGAGTTCTGGATCAACCTCTTTGAATAGGCTAATAACGTCGTGTAAATCTCTTATCATACGACCATCACGTCGTCGTGATATTTTTCTTCTTGTCGTGGTTATCGATTCGAACAACAGAGTTTTAGCGTATTCTATATCCTCCGTTGTAAAAGATGTTGTACACAATTGCACTAAACTATCTTCATTCATCACATCTATCTTATTTTGTATGAATGCAAGAACTTCACAGATCACAATATTACAATTCGTACACTTAACTATACTCGATGCCATTTTTGAGGCAGTGAGTCACCAACGCAAAGCAATTGTACGTGCGCTCACCACTGCGCGCGGACGCGGACGAACATCATTTAACTTGGCGGCGTGTAAGAAGAGATATCTATGGTCAGCAGAGGGCGAAACCAAAAATTACGAAGATGATGTAAATTATTATCATATAATATGTAAGCATAAACAGAATATATTAATATTCATATTTTAACTTTAGGTGCCCGGCACTTATAATGATTTTTCCTGATTTGATATTTATCCCAGAGTTCTGTTGTAGTTTACAATTTTCTCAATATTTTTGTAGACTTAATATACAACGCTACGTACATAATTCAAACAGTGAAATAAAAACATATCATTTCTCACATTAAATATTTAATTCCCATACAATATTATAGGTAGAGCTTAAGTTATAGGAAATGTATGGTGAAGATAAAGATAATAAGATAAAAATTATTTATTTCCACTAAAACATGTTATCATTTTTACATTACATAAAAGTATCTAAATTATTCAAGTTCAAATTCAAATTGGGGTCCTGTCTACTGCTTAATGATTCCCTGTGTTGCAGTATCCAGGGTTCTTCCAGTGTGTCAATTATTAGAATAAATACATTTAATAAATTAACCGTACAGTGGTAAAATGAATATACAATATAACATTACATCAAGAAATAAGCTGGAATAAAAAAATGTTGATACTATTTTGCGTGAAATTTAATCAACTTAGTAGAACAAGTATCTAATAACTATGTCTTATTCCTCATGACTGAGGGTCGTGACTCCCCCGCAGAATTAATCCGCTAGGGGAGTTTTCTTGGGCAGATACATCGTAGTGGGTGCCCAGGTCCTTCCACGGAAACACACATGTCCTCGGATATTGTGGTTCTCAAACATGTCGGTTTCCTCACGATGTTTTCCTTCACCGCTAAGCGAGTGCAAATCCACACATAACTTGAAAATTAAAGTCATAGGTGTAGGGCCGGATTCGAACCAGGGCGCGTCTGAATGAAAAGCACGCACTGGAACCGCTACGCCACACTCGCTTTTTAATAGGAGTCAATACCGACCAATACTGTAGTAATTATTTTCTTAATTATGAAATATGACATTAATGAGTATTAATGTCATATTTCAGAAAAATAAAAATTCTGATTTATTATTTATTCATATTATAGATACGTATTCTTTTGTTACAACAGTATCGATAAATATTATTAACAAAATAAGCGGAGATCTAATTCACTATATACTTCTACTAACATCCTCTATTTCACATTTAGCGTGCAAAGGTTCAATAGCATTCATTTCATGTCTATCAAATGAACCAAAACGATAATAATTGTCAATTTCTTGCAAACTGCGACCTTTGACTTCTGGTACATATCTCCAGATCAAGAAACCACAAATTGTGGATACAGCAGAATATACTAGATATGAACCCCACATTTGCAGATGTAAAAACATGTAAGGTGCCGATTTTAAGGCTAATGCGTGATATATACAAGTGTTGAGAACAAGTAATACCCCTCCAATACCTCTATAGTTTACTGGCATTAAAACTGCAGCTATAGAATAAGCAGTCCCTATTATACTTACACTAGAAGACAACATAAAACCCGATAGACAAAATAAGCCCACCAAAGAATTATGTGGCCATAATCCAACAGATTCACAATATAAAAAGACACTTCCTGTTAATAAAGACGCAACAGCGCACGAAACGCCCCACAAAAGAACGGGTTTGGTGTTGAAGTATCGATCTAATACAATTCCTATACAAATGCCAGTACAGAATAATGTGTTCATAATCAAACCACCGAACGAGGAAATATCTCCATCACCAATAGTCTTTTTCAACATTTCAATGGAATAAATTAATGTGACAATGCTTCCACTACCATGAATCAAGAACTGTAGCGTGCAAATATGTAATGCAGGTACAAAAAACTCTTTACAAATTATAGTTTTAAAAAAACGTTTGATAACTTTAATGCTAAAAATGGTTGTGGCTTCGATCACTTCGCTAGTCAATTCGTTTAGCTCTCTTTTGGAATCTGCATCTGTTCCTCTCAACCAGTTAAAAATTTTCGCGCATCTCGTATACTCTCCTTTATAAGCTAGCCAATACGGAGATTCTGGTAACGTGCATGCCATTATAGCGCTTATTACAGTTGGTACAAGCATCATTCCACTTATAGTTCTCCAGTGGAAGTATTGCACTAAAAGTCCGTCTGCCGCCATCCCTACAGTTTGAATGACGTATAAAACTTGCATAAACGTATGCCTGTATTTAGGAGATGTCATTTCCGATATTGTTAAACAGCTCACGGCTAAGAAACTGTTGGTACCAAACCCATGAAAAGATTCACTGAGTAATATTAAAGTAGCGTCTGAGGCAAAGTATGCCAGAATCCAGCCCAACATTATTATAATGCTGGTGAAGATAAATGTGTATTTTCTGCCCTTCCATTGCATTAGTAGAGGCATGAAGATGCTTGGAACACCAGCCAGGCCGTGAATAGAACCTGAAACATAGGACACATACGAACACGTTACTATATACATTATTTTAAACTATAAGTTGTTATGTATATGTCACCAAAAAATAACAAGATCCGTACATAATAATATATATATTTCCTAAGAAATTTATAAACCTTCGTATGATTCTAAACGAGAGATACATTGTATTATTTTACGCCCACATTTTGCTTATTTATGAATTAACGACATCTCGTGATAGATTTATAAACTAACGGATATCTATCCGTAATATTCTTAACGGTTCGACCAATCACAAAAGAGCTTTTAATGAGATAAGTGAGTGAGTCGATGAGTCCTGCACGGACATCCCGTTTGGGGCGTTTTGTGTTGTACGTACGTCTGATTTTTTTACGTGGGGTAGGTTTACGTTTGACTACAAGATAGTTTTTGATATAATATGTAATAGGACAACATTTTAGTCGAGAGTAAAATATTTAAACTTTCGTGAGACATTTTATCAATATGTTAACTAAACAGTTTTCACTCACGTGTAATTCGCGTATGTTATTTACGCGTTTCGGATGCGATGACATCCATCTTCAGAACATGCGTACTGGGACCGCAACAGCATGCAAACTGCGCGCCGCCGCACGAGTGGCCCGCCGGGACACGGACGCGGGCGCCCTACGCGAATTACACGTGAGTGAAAACCGTTTAGTTAACATATTGAGTGTGAAATAAATATGTTTACCCATCCATGATGCTGTTTCAAAATCAATCTCTATATTTGTGCCATTTCTTTTGAGTTGTTGTAAAAGCACAGTTGGGTAAGAAACAGCTCCTCCAGAAGATAAACTGGCGAAATATGATGGTAAAACAACGTAGAGCTGTAAATAATTAACACTTAATTATAGCTTAACTTAAATGTAAGTTTAATTTTTGAATTAGCTGTAAATTTCTTCTTACAATTTTAATTCTGTTGCCTAATAAATAATTTATGATGGTTTATTTAAAACTCTGCATTATAGCTAATGTCGGTAAATATTTTTTTATCGGCCTGTAGACAATTGAAATAGAAACCCAGAATTACATCAAATTACGAGTAGATTGACTTCTTAATCACCATTTTAATGCCATGATAAAAAATATAAAATTAAAACTTACTTGTCTCAAAAGGGGTGAAAACACCATGTTTTTTGGAAGTCAAATTTCAACTGATGTAGTAAATCTATTTCTGTTTGAGGTTTTTTGGAAATAAAAATGCTCTGCGTAGTAAAAATGTATTATAAA
Source organism: Macaria notata (assembly GCA_927399415.1). Classification (NCBI taxonomy): domain Eukaryota; kingdom Metazoa; phylum Arthropoda; class Insecta; order Lepidoptera; family Geometridae; genus Macaria; species Macaria notata. The sequence continues at coordinate 2,981,436 of OV656742.1, forward strand.
ATTTCTTAAGGCTTGTCCACATAGAACGTTATAAAATACAAAAAACATTCGTTATTCGCACCCTAGGCTGCAGCAATGCTTAACATCAGGCATGCTGTAGTCGAAAGTAAACATATCGCACGTAAAAAAAATCGTTTGTCGTTGTTGCGATTATTGGAGTGATTCGCAACGGATCGCGCTGTATTTTCATATTAATGGAAGGACGGCATGCTTTTTTTAACACTGACACTGTTAGTAAGGCATTTTACCACTAGTTCATCTAGGACAACACTCGTTAAATCGACTTGAGGTCAAAAGTGGAGAATGTTTGTACTGAAACAGAAATCACATCTATATCCTGCACCCTTAGACAAGAGGCTTATTTTAGCGAGCGTAATGTCGCTCACTTATAGAATAGAAAGACCATTGACATCGCGATGATTGATATGCTACGTCACTCCCATACATTGGTCTTTCTATTCCATAAGCGAGCGTCTGTACGCTCACAAAAATACGCCTCTTGTCTAAGGGGGCTGTTCTCACAGCGGCAGTTTCAATTTTGCACAAACCGCGCTGAGTTTTCATGGACAAGACCTAAGGCTTTATTCACTAGGCATAAAAAATTAAACTACGCAAATGAATAAAAAAAAATATTTTGAATGGTTAATGGTTAATTAAAATTTAATCTCCATTCTAATTGTATCTAAATACTGAAATTTTATTACTAGGTTTTATAGGTAGATAAACAGTTTGAATGTTCACAAAAATTCTATTGTTCTATTGTAATAATGATAAACTTTTATTCAATTGGGCCGATTTTTCAGTTGTCTAATAAACAGTCTAATAGTGTTCATTCGACTGATAGCAAATAATTCGGTTTTTCAATAGTCAGATATCATATTAATCGACCAATAACTCACTATCGATACAATAAAATTATTCGTCGTTGAAACGGCCAGATAGCAGTCTATTTGTAGAATATCCTAACATTTCGACAATGTCTGTGCTGTCAAAAATTATTGATATTTCAATTTTATTGCCATATTGTTTTTTCAGAGTAATTCTTAACACAGATTTTAGGGAAAATAAAACAATTATGGATATGTTACGGTCGCTCAGAAGGGGTACAACTATAAATTATAACATTCATTGATACAGTAATTATTCATTTATTCTCGCTTTATCAATTATTCACTTATTATCTAGTTACAAATATTCACAACACCGACCTTTATATCCAACAATGTCTCGTTCCAAAAGAGTGATTCCGTCAAGATGGCCGCCCTTTTATAATAATTTAAGAGAGTGAAAGTAGCAACTTGATGTTTTCCTTGTCAGTGTCAATCCACGTCGACTAGATGACAATGACAACCCAATGGTCGCAATTTACCGGTAATATAGTGACTGTAACAGATATTTTCGACTCATAGATGATTGAGCAATTAAAGAAGAAATTGCAATAAACGATTACTTGAGTTCGTCTCAAAGAAAACAAGTGTTTGAACAATCATTATTTTACAACATCACCAGATCACGTTCAGCTTCGCCAGTGTCCTACATTCAGTGGCACACGGAGGTGCTGATTCGCAATAATATTAAGTATATAAGATGCAGATTGTTAGAAATAAAGGAGTGAAGAGTTGAGAGTTCGGATTTCATTATTACAAGAAAGTGTTGTTTGAATCACATCCCACAGTCCCAGTAGAGTTATAAGTAGTAGTCGCTAGTAAAGGTTCTTGCCACTAGTCAGTTAGAGATAGTCAGGAGTGTACCCGTCAGTACCAGAGCAGAAGAGAGTTGACGTGGCAGCCGCATCAGGAAGAGGAAGCCGGCTGCATGGGCCTGCTCTCGAGGCGCACACTCGACTGAGAAGAGGTGAAGAATCATCACGAGGTCAACAAGAACAGCCACATAAGGAGGAAAAGCCGCCCACAAGGACCTGCTCCAGAGGTTGTCCGTCAGCGAGTCAATGAGCTACGGGTCATTGGCCCGTAGCTGGACGGGCGGGCGCTACGAACACTTCCCAGTCCTCCCACCACGGCCAAGGCTCCTGCACTTATCTATCTGTGTATATTATTGTCTGTGTAGGTATCGGTAAGCCTAGGGTTGTAGGGCAGTAGGTGGCTAGGAGTGTTAAAGTAGAGAATAGGTAGGAGTTAGGGTAGGTGGTCATTATTCCAGACTGTAGGGTGTAGTACGTTTGGGTCCAGAATGTATAGAATAAATGAAAAGTTGGTGATAGGTGGAACTGACCTTGGAGTACCAAAGGGATCTCAAAAACTATAAGAGATAGGGGAATGATGCTTGAACTAATGTTGGAGAGAACTGCATGCATGTTTCCAATCGTACCGAAAATTTTTGGCTTTCATACAAAAAAAATTTTCTTCATACAAATCCCATACATTTCCCTAGGGATGAACAAAACGACGGAGCAAGTACTGCAGTGAGGCCGAAGGCCGAACTGCAGTACTTGCGACGTCAAAGTGAGGGGGATGCGAGGCCGCAGGCCAAGCATCACCACCACTTTGACCATCAGACCTTGGAGTACCGAAGGGATCTCGGAAACTATAAGAGATAGGGAGGTGGTGTTTGAACTAATATTTGAGAGAACTGCATGCATATTATGAATCATACAAAAAATTTTTGGCTTTCATACAAAAAAATTTTTTCTTTATACAAATTCCATACATTTTTCTAGGGATGTACAAAACGACGGAGCAAGTACTGCGGTGAGGCCGAAGGCCGAAACGCAGTACTTTCGACGTCTAAGTTAAGGTGATGCGAGGCTAGAGACCGACCTTCAGACCGATCAGACCCTGGAGTACCCCAGGAGATCTCGAAAACTATAAGAGATAGCGGGTTGGTGTTTGAACTAAATTTGATGAGAACTGCTTGCATGTTACTAATCATACAAAAAAATTTTGGCTTTCATACAAAAAAAGTCGTAATAAAATTTTCAAAAATTTCTTCATTTTATCTTATTACCCTTTTACTAGCGCCAATTATTTTTTTAATGCAATACTTATACTTACTAATTCTATACAGTCCCAAAAACACTCCGGGCCGCATGCGCGGCCCAAAATTACTAGGACAGGAGTAGGGTGTAGTAGGTAGGTTATAGCCTATAGGGATAGGTTGGTTGTAAGTAGGAGTACAGCTGGCAGGTCCCTATAATTTCTCTGTACGGGCTTAGCTCCGTACAACAAGAACAGTACGATCAAGACCAGATCACATGGCTATGTGGAATTCGAAAGAATTCCATCGGCGATTCATTTCTTTGGTTTCGGCTGCATTTCTCAAACAAAATTATATGACAGAAGTAAGAAACCAAATATGAGAATTTTTATTATTATATTATCAACATGGAACCTTTTTGGTTTCGTGTGGAATATAACCGCTTTCGCTAAGACAACGACGGCGACGACAAAGACGGAACAATTACATTGGCATTTAGAATAAAACTGTCATAAGGGAAGATTTGTCGTCCTTTTCTAACGCATGAGTATGTTACAAGGATTTTCATTTCATCCCTCTCTTTCTATTAATTCCATTGTATTTTATAGCTTTGTTTCAGCCTCGTTTCAGCTGTCTGAAGTTCGCTTTTGTACCGAGGGGCCTATCGGCCCGATAGTTATTTGCAAAATATATTTGTATTGAAAAACCGAAAACCACTTATGAGTTCAATAAACAAAAGAGCATAGTTATTGGACCGATAGCTATCAAGCCAATAAAGTGACGATTGAAAAATCGGCTCAATCAATTTATACACCATGTCATTAGCTGAACTTGGCAATTGGCAAAAAAAGAAACTGAGTGAATATACAAGGCGTATTATTAACCTCCCAACACAATAATGAAATTCATCTACACAGTTTGCCTGAGTAACGTCATAATATCAAAGGTTCTATTTAGATAATTGCACTAATTCATTGTACAAGATTATCATGTTCAGATGCTGATGGCAACACAATACGATGCTTGATTTGATAGATCTGGTTTCAATCAACGACCTCACACGTAATTGATGTACAATGCGATGGATCTGACTTGCAAATTCCACGATACTGCATGTGTTTATTATAATTTACCACGTTAAGCCACTACCTTTCTAATACTGGTTGTTCTATCTTGGGTCACAATGTCCCTTGTACGAGCGATGTTTCAGGGACTTGACAGTGATTACAAGTTTGTGCGTTTGTGAGTAAGTGTGTATGTTTGTAACTCTTTCACAATCAAACACCTGTACCGAGCTGGACGATATTTACTAGAAAACTTAATAATAATTTGATTCTGGATTAACTTAATTTGTACGCATTTTTTTTAATCTTAGATTTACGTAGCATTGCAAACAGCTCAAGTTCCTAGAATCGCGTCTTAAATCTAAAGTTAATAAGTAGATTCAAGGTAAGCGTGTTAAACCCTTGGCTACAGAAATAACAAAAACCAACCTAACGCACGTAATAAATAATCTTCATATAAAAAACTCGAAGGCGACTGACTGACTGACATAGTGATCTATCAACGCACAGCCCAAACATAACATTCCAGATCGGGCTGAAATTTGGCATGTAGGTAGATGTTATGACGTAGGCATTAGCTAAGGATTTTTTGAAAAGCCGCTTTTAAAGGGGTGAATTGGGGAGGGGATGCAAGTTTTACTTCTTAATGCGGGTGAAGCCGCGAGCACCCACTAGTATGTAATAAAATAGTTTATTTATGTATTACAATGTGTATACGTACCAATAAAATATAATATAAATCGAGTAAGTTCTCAAGGTATGTTGGTGAGGTTTACTGAGCTCTGCACTAAGTATCACAAGGACCTTGCATTATTACTTATTGCAGGGTACAGGTATATATCTATATGTACAGTATTTCTCGCCGCAGTAAGCTTGTTTTACAAGATTCACTTATGTAACATAGGTAAAAAAGGATTTTAATCTTAATCCCAGCTAATTGTGGTCAGCTAGAATACGCGTTGTAATTTCAAAGCCCCACATTAGCACCTAGGAGTGAAGACACGGAGTTCCAGCTCATTTCTCCATCACGAGATGTGCTGGCGGCGTGCCAGCGAGCCGTGTCACTTTTACTAGGATGCAATATGCAAGAGTGAAACAAGAACTTATTTTTTTTACGTGGGATAGGTTTACGTTTGACTACAGCCTGCTGCCTGATGTTAAGCATTGCTGCAGCCTAGGATGTGACACGCTTACCTAGAAGATACCTATTAACTCTAGATTTATGAACTCTAGATTTGAAGGCCCCTGGATTGTACTCGTAGTTCACTTATTTTTTACTTACTGTTCTGTCGGATCGTTCTTAGTAATTTTAATTGAAAGGTCATGAAATATTTGGTGCAATATATTTTATGTATGATAAATGAAAGAAAAAATCACATTGATTTCGCGTAATACCATAAACTTTACCATACCGGTTTCTTCTAGGCAAACGCGCTACATCGTAGACTATAACGTTGCTTAGCATCAGGCAAGTTGTAGTCAAGCGTAAGCCTATTTCATGATAAAAAAAAAACTCAAGTTTTCTGACAAAAAAATACATTTTAGTTAAACATCGTAGTTGTTTTTAGAAAAATATAAGTGTTGCTAAACAATGCTCAATATTTTGTAACCACTACTTGTTTCCTGCGTAGAAAGTTTTCATACTAATTAGTGACAAAAAATATTAAATACAATTATTAAAAGTTGCCAGAGATGTGAAAAAAATCATCATTAAAATTGTACATCTAGATTTATTTACAGCAAACAACATTTTAAAATTAGTAAACATAATTTTGTAATATATTTCCCACAATCAGCTACAACTGTCTCACCCAAAATCCATCCAACTAGATTGACATAGTACTAAATAAACAATATGCTAAACAAAGTCCCTCTTAAACAGCTAAATTGTCCCAAAACACTCGCGAATTAAAACAGCTGCTTCATTAGACCCATAATTCATGCCAAGTCTTAGTTTGTGTTCCTCATTAATTCAAAAACGCGTTAACAAGCTCAGTAATTTATATCAAAAGAAGTCCTTTTGATTGATCCTGGCACAAGTAACTTTCTAATTGGGGTATTATGCCAAAGAAAACATAGAAAGTTGGCGTGTTTTGCTGCCAGTACATTTTGTTGATGACTTCGGTGCTCACATTCTGTGGATACGAACTTTGCGAACATTATTAGACATTTGTTGGTATGTTTATATGGAGGTGTATTTAAAAAAAACATGTAAGTACCATAGTGGATATGAAAGGCCGTTTCATAGATTTTTGTTCCTTTAACACACATGCATTTTAGAGTGAAAAAAGTTATGTTACCCTAACCTTTCCCGAATAGTTTTAGTAAGTCAATAAAAAAATAATGATTTTACGTCTTTATGAAATACGTAAATATGTAAATTAATTATGGAAAAATAATTATGGTTCTATCTCGCATGCATAGGTCCGCTGCAACGGGCGAGAAGACAATGCAAGGCGAGGCGAGCCGCCACAATCGGCCGCCGTGACGCAAGATTCCAGATAGTGATGCCATTTTCTAAGTACCTACTTGTTAGAAGTACTCAGTCACATTGCAATTAACTTGAGGCGGATAGTGTGAGTTATAGCTCGGAGACGTATACGTCTCCGACTCATAACTTAGTGCATAGAATTGTAATCATACTAAAAACCTTGAGGGCAAGATAGTGGCGATCTCTGGTATAAGGAGTTGTTTTTAAACCAAAGTATAGAAAGTATGGCAGCGCTTCTTTAAGTAGGTAATTTGCAAGCGTTTTCATTAGCGTTTGTATATTTTAATTTTGTGTATTTTTTTTAATTTAGTGGGATGTCACACTTTCAGCAGTTTATTGAACTGATTTGATGGAAAACTGAATATAATTTTTGTTTTAGAAACCAGGAATAAAAAAGTGAATGGATTGAAATGACTGAAACCTAGCTATAACCATGTTGTAACCAATGATCTTCTTTATAAACAGATATTAGTAAAACCTCATTTATTGTAACTCCTTAGCATCTACAAACACGATAACACGTCAGTACATCCACATTTGGTCCCACCTCCTCGTAGACCCTTGTACGGTACTATATAGGAGCTTCCACGGCGTAATGGTAAGTGTCATGGGTGGAACGATTTGCAGCAATATACTAGCTAAATGAGATCGTTAATGGCAGCTCACAGTGGAGGACAATCACTAAAATGTATAGGGTTTGTAGATTCCAACTGTTTGTCATAGCAGCTGTTAAACCATGACATCATGACCTGAGAGATCCAGAGAAAGCGGTATGGCAGACAATTCTGACTCTGACGTTGTCCAGTTGGTTGTTCCCTTACTAACCAACGTGCTTAGTTACAAATGCAAGATTTTATGCCATTATGATATTGATGACAACATCTTATTTAATTTAGGTATGTAATGTTATAAGAAAACAACAAAAATATATTTTTTTGTGCAAAGAAAAACTTACACACAAAAAATGTAGGTTATTATTATATGTTTGTTCCGAGAATAGCAGAAACAAATATGGATTTTCAGTCGTGTTAAAAATAAAAATAATTATACTTCAAAATTGTAAACAAAAAAAAATTTTTCTGTTTGTAAACAACGATTCTTTTTACCTGACTGCACAGCAAAAATTTTCTCAGTATTACTCGTCAGAACACCTTCAAAGTATCTCCTTATACACATTCCCTGAAGGCATGTGTTGTGTATAGTAGTAATGTGGCCGGCCCCTACAGTTTGGACATGTATTATAATGCAGGGCCCCGGCGTCCATTTCTTAGCCAATACATAAGAAGGATTTAGGACGAGAGGGTTTGGTGTAAGTTAAAGTAGATTAGCTGTTAGATGTCAAGCCGTAAGCACGGCGTCACCAGCCCGTAGGTGTGGCGTTGCTTGCCGTCGTGTTTCCGTAAACGCAGCATGGACGAGGTAATACGGTTACGGTATTTTTCCAAATTGATAAGAGTGCTGTTGTGACCTTAAAACATGTAATTTGAGTCATGCTAGCGTCACCGGTCGAGTCCTATAAGCGTTAACATCGAGCTGTTATTGTAGTTTATTTCTTGATTCGCAGATAAAATACTCCTTTATCTGAGTGCCAGCTACTTGAGCTTCAATTTTATAACGATCCAATGATAATGTCCAACGATCATGAAAATAACTGACTAGGCAGGCGCACTAACTAAATCTGGATCCTGGTTACCTAACATATAATAATCCTAGTTTTTAGTATTTTAGACACCAGAAGACACCTCTCCAATCAATTCTGTGCGGTCCCCTTCCTCCTCCTCTTTCAGGTGATAGCTCAATTCCTGGCCATCGTAATGGCTTGGACCAAAATTGTGTACCATTAGACGCCATTTATCAAGCTTCGTGTTTCCTTGTGCAGTCTTCAGCCATCAAAAACAAAATACAAAATTTCGCTCCATTTCTGTGACTTGCACCATTCCAAATCACACAAGGCTATTTTGACGAGGCCTCCCCCGGAATATACCAACAAGATGACATCGATTTATTTACATCTCACGAGCGGGAAAAAATCGCTTTAGTGGGGTTTTCTGACCACACAAATAAATAAAATAAGTCGATCAGTGACTTTTGATGTCATTGCTGTGATTTTTCTTGTAACAGATGTTGTTTTGGTAATATTTTGTGATGATATCGAAGCGTTGTAAATGTTTGTTTTACCCGCTGTATTTTTTGTGTAAGCTTAAAGCTAAATTGGCTTTCCAACAAGATTTACTTAATTTTTACAGTGTAGTCCTCTAAAAATAATTTAGGTTTTTTTATTCCACTAAGTATTGAGTCCCAACGAAGTTAATAATACCTTATTATTTTTTTTTTTTTATATTGTTATTATTAATGTCGTTGTTGAGTCCTGAGAAAATTTAAAAAATGAATGACATGAACAAATTTCATTTCTTTTTAATTTTCTGTTTACACTTCACAAAGTCGTCAGCTGAACTTTAATTGATAAAGTAAGTCTTACAGTTTCCAATTACTTTAAATATCGCTCAATTATTTAAAGCAATGCAATATTTAAACTATATAATTATAAGCAATTAAGTAGAAAAGGTCATGTTTTCCAAAAATCGGTTTCGATGATGCGGGCGTTCCACATTTAAACATTTCATGTTTCGTTCAAGACGATTTATAAATTCCGTTTATGGAATCAACTGAACATGATCTCTTGGTTGTGTTTTATTCATAACAAGTGCACAACAAGGCAATAATCCAGCCTCAGACTTAATAATACAAAGACTCCTTTAGAACTACGAAATAAATTGACGATATATATAAAAAAAAAACTAAACAAGATTCATTACATTGTTGTCCGTCACCAAATGCCATAATCTTGTCCTTTCATTTGGCGTTCGTTTTTGGATGCATTATACCACATATATATTGTCTTTTCTGTACTTATACGAACGGACTCATTGGGTAATGAGTTGAATTGATGCAAAGTGTAGGGTAACTGTAATAGGGCTATTGGTGTTTATAATAAGCGTATTCCGGACTTTAGCTGAATATTAGCTAATTAGAAATGAAAAAATTGTCATTAACAATATCAACAAAAAAAAAATACAGAGTAAACCGCTTTCTTCTAGGTAAGCGCGCATGATCGTAGATTACAACGTTTTTTAACATCAGGCCAGTTGTAGTCAACCGTGAGCCTATCTCTTGTAAAATAAAAACAAATGTAATGTCAGATTTTTGCTATAACTAGTAGGCTCCTATCGATTATAAAGTTACTGAATCTGGCTGATATACGATTTGTAGCGCAGTTGGCGATTTCAGTACAATCTGAATGAGGATTTGCACATTCATGTAGTGTAGGTGCTTCTAGGTAGGAACAGGATTATCTTGTGCAAGGCTGTGGGATAGAAGGTTCGAGAAGAAGTGGAGACAGATAATAATAAAAATAATAAAAGTCGATGCCCGCGGCTTTACTTGCATTATTTCGGGATAAAAATAAGTCAATGACATTCTTAAAATGTCATACTACTGACATATCAAAAACCGTGATGATCTGTTCAGCTGTTATTGCGTGATGCTAGCTTAAATAAACGGATAAACAGACAAACATTCTGAAAGAAAATTCTAAGAAACGTGTTCTGTTATCGGTTTAAAGTATTAACTTTAAGTATTTTTTTTTTTTTTTTTTACATTATATAGGCTCACGCTTGACTACAACTTGCCTGATGTTAAGCAACGTTATAATCTACGATCTAGCGCGCTTGCCTAGAAGAAACCGGTTTACTCTCGACTTGAAGACCGACAAATTATAGTTCAAGGGGAATAGAGATTCGGGCAAGGAGTTCCACAGTTTGGCTGTTCGCACGATAAAAGTCGAAGCAAACCGCTTAGTGCGAGTCTTTGGAACCTCAACTGTATAACGGTGCCTTCTTGCCGTACCTCTACTCGTACGATGGTAAAATGGGGCTGCAGGAATTATATTATGCAATTCCTCCGCACACTCTCCGAAATGCAACCTGTATCTGATAACAGCTTAATTAAACAATATTGTGTCTGCTAAATTTGAAAAAAAATATACTGCTTTGAGTGTTCCGAAGGACAGGTAAATTTAATTTTGTGATTTCGTTTTTCCCTAATTTGTTTAAACAAATCATATCATTAAATTTAAAATTAAATAATCTGATGTTTTAAGACTAATACTAAGTACTAAGTCTCATTTATTATAACGATCGCTAAAGTAGACGGGCGTGATTTGAAAATTTCAGGAAGCAAATTATTTACTTAAATACCTACGGTTATTTATGTGTCAAGAATATTCTATTGCACCTCAATATCACGCCGCCTACCACATATCCCATACTAGCAGTGCCTGCGACTTCGTCCGCGTGAAATAGTTATTTTGGGCATCATATTTATTTTTGCAAACAACCTCTTCAGCTTTATAAATCATAGCTGTTACCCACGACTTGAACTGTTTTCGCAGCGCCGCAACGGAAGCCCTCAAAGAAGAATATATTTCCCCGTTTTTTTCAGATTTTCCATTGTTTCTTCGCTCCTATTAGTTGCAGCGTGATGTTATATAGCCTAAAGCCTTTCTCGATAACCAGTAGTGCCTGAGATTAGCGCGATCAAACAAACAAACAAACTCTTCAGCTTTATAATATTAGTATAGATGAATTTGATCGGAAATAGTAACATAAGTTTCCTTCCTCGCCTAAGGCAAGTTAAACGCAAACACTATTCAGTCCGAGAATAACAATGACATAACACTGGGTAGACCACCATTGAATTAAATAAATCAGGTGTAAAAATCCAATTAAAACCACAACACATCGACTCGTTTATAAAATATAGGTACAAAAATCACAAAAATTAAATACCAGAAAAATCGAAAAAAAAAAATTACAATGTCACATTACATATAATACCTAGTGCAGTAGCCACTGGTAACTCTACTATAAGGTCAATTTAAATAAAATTTAAAACTCTGTCAATTAAGTTATCTTTAAGGTAAGAAATAAATTCTAATTCTAAATTCTAATATGATTACGAGTAAACAAGGATATAATGCATTATCCAATCAAATCACATTATTTTGTGAAATAGTGAGTATTTTTTCTTGACCCTCAAATGTTTTTTTTTAACAAGGAATTGGTTTCATTCAGCACTTGATCGTTATTCACCTGATGGTAAGCAAACATTACAGTCTAGAATCTATCATTCTGCTTGCAAACTTCCGTCAATAGCTGTACTTATAGAAGTAGAAATGTTTTTTTTTAAAGATAAAAAGATGAATTATCTTTATTGTTACTATAAAGTTGCAATATATGTACATATATAGTGAAGTATCATAGAATCTCTCTCTCTCTTGAGTCGTATATCCTCATGACTGAGGGTCGTGACTCCCCCGCAGAACTAATTCGTTAGGGGTGTTCTCTTGGGCAGATACATCGTAGTGGGCGCCCAAGTCCTTCCACGGAAGACACAATAATAATAGATCATAGGATATGTTACACAAATTACAATATCTTGAATACAGTACTATTTGTCTGTTTGGTTCTTTTTGTCAACATAATCGACGGATTCAAGTCATTTTGATGCAAAGGTTGTCTTAAAAGTATTTTTTATTTGTAAATTATTTTGTGAAATTTATTATGAATAATATACACACTGAGACATGTTTTTCAATATATTGACATAGTTTAATTTTGTAATATGGTACAGAGAGTTTGAAAAACCTACTCATAGATTAAATTTAGAAAATAAAGTTAATAAGTATTGTATTTTAACGATATACTTGGAAAAAAAGGTTTTTTTAAATCATTTTAATCGCATTACAATCAATAAGATCTAAACAATTTGTAGAATAAATAATTTGAAAGAAACAGTCTTATAATTAAAAGAATATTGTTTTTTTTACACAAGAGCTGTAAATAAAATAAAATATAATAAATAACCGTTTGCTTCTTTTCTTTAACCGTTTGTATATTTTTGATAATTACAAAGCGGCTAAGCCCAAGTAACTACTTTTTTTTTTTCGGCCGGAGGTAGTTGCAAAGTAAACACGCGTTTTTTAATCACTTCTGTTTTTGGATTTGAGACTAGGTATATCAGCCAGATATCACTAGAAGGATTGAAGACTCCTGGATTGTAGTTTGCTGGAGACACAGCACTTCCGGTAAATTGTTCCAATGTTGCTTTGCCGTCTTTACAATGAATGTAGAATTTTAGAACATGTAAGATAGGTACATTACTAAATTTTTGCTATAAACGTTGCATGTAGCTATACATATGTATGTATGTGCAGTAATTTTCTACCACGTCTGCTCAATATCTGAGATAAATTGCGAAGAAGTAAACATTTCCCCTAAGATGGATGGATACGGTTACTTTAAATTGAAGTTCGATCATTCGATACAGAGAATTGAGGGAATTTGCTTTTGACAGCCTCCTGATATGGATTTGAAAGTGATTTTTCTTATGTTGTGTAATGGTTTTGAGGATTTCCAATTTAAAACAGAAATTGTATGGTTTGAATATTATTTTAATATTGTTTTTACCCTGATAGTTGTAGCTGAAGTAGTGTTTTTAGTAATTTTCGATCAATAAATTACTATAATAATTAAAGGCGCTATTAAATACGTCCAGCTAAGTCACAGAGCGCGCCCGTCTTCATGCCGCTTCTCGCTGGGAGTCGGGTCTATGGTTGCAAGTTCTGCCGTCCACCAATGTTGGCAACCTTCTGGATAATCAGACCTTCCGGCTAGCCACATTTTTGCGCATTGGATCACCTTGCGTCGTGCCCCATAGATGCAACTGCGGAGAGAGGGTTGATAGCCTCGGTCACCACGGTCTCTCCTGTGCAAAGAGCGCAGGACGCATTGCTCGCCATAGTACGCTGAATGACGTCATTCGTCGGGCATTTGTCACTGCAAACGTCGCAGCAATTTTAGAGCCGAATGGTTTGTTTTGCGACAACGGCAAAAGACCAGATGGGATGACGCTTATTCCCTGGAAGTTGGGTCGGCCGCTGGTGTGGGATGCAACTTGTGTCGACACATTGGCGCCCTCCCATCTTGAAACATCTTCCAAACAGGCTGGCGGTGCTGCTTCATCTGCAGAGCTCCTCAAACAGCGCAAATATTCTAAGTTAGACAAGGGCTATTTATTTGTACCGTTTGGGGTAGAAACTCTTGGGCCGTGGGGTCAGAGCGCACTTGACCTCTACCAAGATCTGTCGGGGCGTTTGAAACAGGCTTCGCGTGACCAAAATGCTGGCTTGTACTTTGCCCAAAAGATTAGTCTAGCTATTCAACGGGGAAATGCAGCCAGCATTTTGGGTACGCTACCTTTTGAAAATGTAGATTAGTTTTTTTTTTTAAGATGTATATATAATGTTTATTTTTTTATTATTATTTGGAAGTGTTACTATTAATTTTTGTTGTTTTGAAATAAATATATAGGTTACTATAATAATAATTTTGTTTGTTTCATTTTGCTTCATATTTCATTTTAGGTATATTGTATATTTTAATATTATGTTTAAGACTTGGAAATATATGTACATGTGCATCTGAATAAATGAATATTAAATTGTAAATATAATAATACAAATTGATTATGCAAGAATAAATACAGTAAGTACTTCGATTTATATTATTAGTTTAAAGTTATTATTTTAGTTTAAACCTTACATCAAGCAGAGCAAGGTGGTATTCCATAATATATGTAGTATACTTCTTCTTCTTATCGAATGAGAGTTGCCAACTCTGGTGTCGGAAGTTTATCAAGCCGCGCTAAAGGCCTCTGAAATAGTGTACGTGTAGTATAGTTCGTGGTATAGTGATCAATGTTAGTGAATCAAATGTTTAGTGTAGTTGTAATCCGAGAGTTATCAAACTGCCCTAGGGGTTACTGATATTTCTTTACGTCTATTTCATAATTTAAAGTATGGCTGGCTGATCACTGAAACTGAAAATCGAGTTTTTGGTCACCCATCCAAGGTTTGACTAGCTATTAACATTTATAATAACTTTGGATAATTTTTAGTAACAAATGCACTGTTTCATTAAAGTTGAAATGACATGCTATCCAACAAATCGTATTAAAATGTAATCAAAACCAACTAAAGCCGGTCAAATATTACTAGAACTCTCCATTTCCATCGCGTTTCAAGTTATGAATACCATCCCCCTGATTATAAACACAGATATGAAAAAAATACTAAATATAGATAGGAAAATTTTTGTTTAACCGTTGAAATTGGTAACAATTAGAGTACATTTTTTTTGTTTTATTAACTGTGTCACTTGGTAGTTTTGAATTAGATATTTTACCGAGCACATTTTATGCACTTCGTTTTGTAATACCTTAGATCAATTTGTACATCTAATCGTAAAACTTAGTTATAAATTACATTAAATGAATTGTATCGCTATCAAATAGATAATGATCATGTAAATTTTTAACATAATTAAGTCTCGTACAAAAAAATATCACAAAAACATTGCTACAAAAAATAAATAAATAAATAAATATTTCAGGACATATCTTGGACATATCACACAGCGCCATCTAGCCCCATAAAAAAATAAGCCTCTAAATAAAGCATCACGTTTTACATCTCTTTAATGTCGGTTCTATTATTTAGGTATATTTCATATCTCTGGCAATCCTCGACCTGTGTCCATCCGGATCTAATTTCCAGCTATTCAAAACGCTGGAATTATTATGCTGAATTAGCAACATGGTTGTGGTGAAATGCGAAGTGTGAATTTCCAATGTGTTGGGCCGCATTTACATACGTGGAGCATTATTAAAATAGCATTTGATATTAACCTGCTACTTTTATCATCAAGCGTTTGTAGTTTAGCTTGCAGAAGAATTCGCATGCAATTAGCAATAACAACTTAGTCGACGTGGTTAGTTTTATACTTCTTTTTTTCTGGGCGGTTAGGCATTTATCAACTTTAATATGACCTGATGATCAAAACATGATCATCAGGTCTTATTAAAGTTGATATGATTTCAGAATTTGATTTGATGAATTAAATAAAATGTATATTTGCATTTTAATTGACAGCCCAGTATTAAGCCATTCGGTCATTTAAGCGACAGCCGCTCAAACAATATTGTAGTTGAAGGTAAAGTTTCCTGTTCTGATTTTTTTAAATATTAATCTTACACAAAAAATCTCAGTTTGAAAGTTTCTCAACTAACCCAGTTTTCTAGGTATAAAACTCGGAACTAATCAGAATATTTTGCTTCGATAAGTGTAAGAAGTTTTCAAAGATTGTCGTCGAAAATACCGGAAGAGCTTCTGAAAATTGTCACCGACACAGTCTTGAGGTAATTTTAATTTAAAGACACTTTCTGTTTGCTCTCTGTTTATTTCTGATTATTTTGGCAAATTAAAAGGAGGAACACGGCCCCCTTGGCACTTGTGAACATGAGATAAGGAACGTTTCTATTACTTTAAATGTTTTTTTAAGTAAAATTATAATATTACTTTATTGATTGTGACTGTATACCTATAAAATAATTAATATTATATATTATACAGTTTAGATCGATTCTGGTGCAACGGCTAGCTATTGCCATTCAGAGCGGAAACGCAGCGAGCTTGATGGGCACATTTGCACCGGGAACGATTCAGGGCGGGCTTTTTAGGGAATTTGACATTTAGTTTTGTTTTATTTGACATATAAACATATAATGTTTTATTAATAGGTACTATATATGAAGTTTAAGCATAAGAATATGACATTTTTACTTGTAAGCACATGCACACATATCTGTTGTAATATTTACTGAATTAGGTATTGCTATAAAAAAAAACGAACCACCTGGCTATGTTTAACTTCTCATCATGTCAAGTTCTCATCATGTTCAAGATTGATTTTAGAAATGACAAAACAGATGAGACAAGTAATTTCTAAAATCAATATTTATATCATAACATAATTTCATTTAGACGTTGTCCTATAAATTATAAAATATCTAGATTATTTTATCGAAAAATAATTAGTTGAACATGATTGAAGCATACATTAGCTCGCTGACTATGAGGAGCAAAGAAAACAAACCTACCTCACCAAGTAGGTGAGGTTATTGTTGTCAAGGCCCACTAAAAGTCTTAAGCAGTAGAAATGCTCCCTATTACAAAAAAAACATGATAACAAGATTACCAAACCTATGTCACTGATTTTATTCTTCTTTTTATGGAATGAGAGTGGCCAACTCTGGTGTCGAGAGTATATCAAGCTAAGGGCCTCTGATATGGCTTAACGACTGTTATGTCACGTATAAGAACTCATTATTTATTATCGTTGGTGACCAATTTTATAGTTTAGACCTTATTTATTTATTATGGATACACAAAACAGAAAATGTTCTTAACAGAACTTAATAAACATTTTAAGCTGGTTTCGATCCAGTACACAGCTTGATATTATTGCATAAAAGTATCTACAACAAATTACTTGATTGACATTTTAATAACTCTAAACACCTCAATGTAATCTTTTACCATATTCAGTTTTAGTGAATAAATATTCCGTTTATATTCCAGTATCCAGCTTATTTGACTTCGTAATCCTGTACTACTTCTCCCGTACTAAAAGTCATGGTATCCGTCGCACCTTTGCGACATGATACAATACAATACAATATAACTTTATTGCACACCAAAAATAAATTACAATATGAAATGAACTTAAACTATAAATGAATGCATAAGTGGGCGGCCTTATCACCTTGAGTGATCTCTTCCAGGCAACCATAGCAAGAAAACGGTGACAGAAATCAGTTTGTTCGGTGGCGTACAAATAAATAAATAATACTTAAAAATAAAACCTATAACTAAACAGAGAAAATAAAAGAAAATCAAACTAATTTACATGTTTAATATTAAATAAACTATGAACACACACATTTAACACCAATAAACGCGATTGATAGTTTACAACGTAGAGATGTAATGGCTGTATACCATACTCTGGAAAATCAACATGTTGGGCAGTGAATCCAATTTCAACAAAAGGTATAATTTTATAATTAATAATAATAATTTATCTATTTGCACTTAACAACTAATAACATAGGTATGTTAATTCTATGTGTAGGTATATATTGATTAGGATTCGTTGCGGTGTGTTACTCGTAACAGTACAAATAAATAAACAAACACACTTTAGATTGTAAAATGTGATATAACGATTCAGATAATGCTCTTTGACCCTAACAATATTCGTAGAAAATGTCTCTTTGTAGTCTTAAATTAATTTTTGAATGGCTCCGGGCCTACACCAATGACGTCCAATTTGGTAACAACAAAACAACAATTGTATAGTATTTCTTGCTACTTCCACTCTTCAAGGGGACCTTTGTTTCTTGAGTCAACAGAAGTACATTCAGGGCGCGTACTACGTACAAACCAAAACTAATTTATATGTCAGTTGTAGGAGCAAATTGTTTACGGTTGTCGTAACACGTGTGCTAGATAAAAAAAACTAAAATGAAAGTCAAATCGTTTATTTTAGTATTGTGTTTTCTTTTACATTATTATGTTATGTTGCAGATCTTATGCATAAATTGGTACATGACGAACACAATATACCCTCAAAGGGTGTTTACAAATAATTTTAATTGTGTGCGGGCCGGTCTATTTGTTTTTTTTTTTATTATGTTGTGTTAGTATTAACAAAGCGAGCATGACATGGCATCTATTTGTGAGTACAGCAACTATCTTCATTCGAGAGCCAGTTTCATTTCAATACACTCGATAAACGAGTATTTATGTTCTACCTTCGACCATAGTGTTCCTTGTTTGAATGAAACTATGCGTCTTCCGTTTAAACGCATTCCTAAATAATATGCATTCATTATTTTAATGTACATTGTGTACTTACATTAAAATAATGAAGGCATGAATGAAGGCATAACCTGTGTGTATATGAATGTCAATTTTGACAAAATTATACTATACACATATCTTAGTATTCATACTAACAATAAAAATTGTATTATTGTATTAACATTATAAAGCTGAAGAGTTTGTTTGTTTGAACGCGCTAATCTCAGGAACTACTGGTGCGAGTTAAAAAAAATCTTTTTGTTTTGAATAGACCATTTATCGAGGAAGGCTTTAGGCTATATAACATCACGCTGCATCTAATAAGAGCGAAGAAACAATGGGAAATGTGGAAAAAATGGAGAAAATTATTCATCTTTGAGGGCTTCCGTTACTAACTATTCCACGCGGACGAAGTCGCTGGCACAGCTAGTTTATTATAAAGTTAAAAGATTGGTTCATGAATTGCCAAGTAATCACATTTTATTTCCCATAAAATTTAAAAAAGGCATCTAGGAGAATTGCGAATGTCATTTTTTAAATTGGGTAAAATTAAATGCAACATTACCAGAAAATCATATCTAAATACGTATAAAACCTGACATATCCAGCTTTCTTTACAAAATTTCTAAAGGTAGGCCCATACATCACATTCCGATCCCTTATAACAGAATCATTGCACGGAATAACCCAGGCCGGTCTATCGGGGTCTTCAATCAGGCGATAATATCTTAAAGTTAGCCCCTGAAAGACCCAAGGATGACTTGGCGATTTTCTCGCCACATATTTTGAGGGACGGTTCGCATAAACATTTTTAGGAAGGTGACATACGCTCTTTGTGAGATTCCTAGTATTTCGTTATTTAACCTAATATTTCATTTCCTTCACCTGTACCTATTTAAAAAAATACTAGTTTGTGCGTTTAACATGGAGATTTATTTTCTATTCATCGTCAGTGCATCAAAATCTACTGTAGGGCATAAGCTTCCATTTTACACCAGTAATCCCTGTTTTGCACTATTCTTGCTCAAATGTTTCCTTCAATCTTTCTAATATCGTCCATTAATTTGCAACAAGGGTAAATATAACGGGTGATAGGTACTTTAAGCAACGTTGCATAGTCTTGAACTTGTAATAGCAAAGTTAATAATCTCACACAAGTGTCATAAACTCAAACTCAAACTCAATTTATTAATAACAAAATATAGTTACATGTCAACTTAATAATAAAATAATTGTCTTATTTATGTATATTTATATAATAAATTACATTATTTACATACAAATTTTTTTGATATCCAACATATCATTAACGTTATAGTACGTTTTTTCGACAAGCCAATGCTTGAGCAACCGTTTAAAAGACGCGGTAGAAGGCGCGTCACGTACTTGTGCCGGGAGGGCGATGTACGCGTGCACCGCCGTCACGTGCACTAGTTTGGTCGCCTTGGCTAGCTTGCAGCTCGGCGCGCGGAGGCGGTGCTCGTGCCGCAGCTGCTGCACGCTCCCGGCCGGCCACTCGGCGAGGTACTCAGTCAGGCGTGCGCTCAGACCGTACTCAAATATTTTTGCCACTGCGGGGATGATAGATACTGGCCTATAGCTGTTAATGTCCGCTTGACATCCCTTCCCTTTATACAAAGGGGATATTTTCACTTGTTTCAGTGCAGTCGGATATCTCCCGTCTCTAAGGCATTTATTAAATAGACACGCTAGAATCGGCGACATCGCAGGCGCTACGGAGTGTAAGAGCGCCACAGACACTTCATACACGTCCTTGGTTTTTTTCCGTGCCACACCGAACGATAGTATCTTAAACACCTCGAACGGCGTGAACGGTTTCAACCTGAGCGCGCGGTCAGCAGGCGCACCCGCAGCTCGCAGCGCTCGCGCGCTGGCCGTGACGTAAGCGCGCGGCGCGCCGCAGCTCGCGGCCGCGCTCGCGAATCGAATATTTACGGCGTCCACAGCTGCCTTCTTGCTAGGAAATTTAGTCCCGTCCGGCAGCCTGAGCATGTCCACATAATCTTGATGTTTTCTGGCCTTCCCCGTTTCAGTGTGTACTACGGTCCACATTGATTTTGTGACATTGTCCGAATTCGTAATTATATTACTGTAATACCTTCCTCTTTCTTTAAAGATTAAAGCGCCATATTGAATTTGTATGTCATTTATTTTTTGCAATAGATCTCTATTATGAGGAAATTTAATTTTTAATCTGTGCATTTCGGTCAGAATTCTATTTAAATTTATAATATTTTCAGTTACCCAGATAACTTTTTTAGAGCTATAATTTTGCCGTTTTATAGGGAAACATATATCGTTATGATATTGGAGTATATTAACTACCCCGGCCAACCTTATCACAGGAGTTAGTATTTTTATTCTCAACCTCCTGCCAATCTACGCTTTGTACTGCGGCGACAAAGTTACGCTTATTTGCTTGCGTGTATGAACGAGCGAACCGGTCAGGCGGGCGAGGCGGCGCGCGCGCGGCGCACGGCACCACACAGCGCACCGCGAAGTGGTCCGAGATCGGTGTGGTCAGGGTGCGCGCGCGCGCCGCAGCGGCCGCGTTACGACCCACATACACATGGTCAAGGCAGGTGCTCGCGGAGCCCTCTATTCGCGTGGGAAAGTCAACAATGTTGATTAAGTTGTAAGATATGAGTATATCATTTATACAAATTGTCATACACTTTTTATTTATAAATTTGAATAGTGTTGGAAGTTTTATCAAATTTCAGAATTTTAATGCAAAAATGAAGATTAGATTGCATTGAATCGCAAAAGTAACCTTAGTCTATCCGCAGACCAAATTTAGTTTTAGAAACACAAGCAATTTTAATCTGATTGTGGATCAAACCAGACTATTCATTTCAAGCGAGTCAGTTAGAAACCAGCTGTTTGAGTTTCGAGATGGAACTGCGATAGAACAATATTTCAATTCGAGACTATCGAATCTCAGAATATGCTTCAACTCGATTCGGCATCATTTACATTCGATTTAATCGATTGAAATGTAAATTTGGCCGTTAATTGCTTTAATCAGAATGGGGATTGATGAAGACGGATTTTGTAAGATAATGTAAAACTCGGATCAAGTTTATGACTAACAATGATATTGATAGCTTTATTCGTTGATTAGTATTCCATAATTTAAGATACTATTGTCTTTTTAATAAAGAGTTTTTACGTGAACGTAACTTGACGATAATTTATGTAGGTAATTAATTAATTTAAATGTTTTTTAAAAACATAAAATGTTTGCCTTTACTCAAAGAAACTTTTAATATAATCAATTATTATTTTACAAAATATCAATCAAATTTATGGAATCTTATGTCAAATTTGCCTATTTATTACTTAAAAACACTTACATATCTGCTGACCTTACACCTTAAACGAGATTTAGATTAAAACCGACTTCACCAATCCAATTTATAGAGCGCATACAATATTTTCAAAATTTTTATTCCGTTTAAAATATATTTTGGTCAGGAAATTTGCTTTGAAAAATATCTGGCGCTGGTTTGATCGAATTGCGTTCGTACGAATATATTAGGTAACATATAAAGCCACATTTGCAATTTATTTACTGGCGTTATGTGAACTATGTACTTGTAGTATTCCGCGATTCTACCTGCGTTAATCCGGGTTAATATGGTAGCCAATGTGTTAATCCAAAGTGTAAATATATCGATCGCTACACACCAGATTATCATTACATATCATTGAAATCAGTACAGCCATTTGCGTGTGGAAAAGAAACTCATATCACAATTACAAATTACATCTCAAAAATATTTAGTGTGACTGTGTATTACTAGTGTTTGACATACAATAAATAGCCTTATCCAATAAAAAAAAATACATAAACCAGCAAATTGTAAACTAAAGTTGCTGAAATTGTTGAAAAACTTTTCATCATAACATATTATTTAATTTTCCTTGTCAATTCATCCACGTGTCCAAATCAGCAGTAAATTACCCCACTACAGACATTTTGAGTGTTTCTACGTGTTTACAACAAAAATAGTCCAAATATTAGACCCGATATTTACTGAACCAGTCTAAGCAGAGCCTTGATTAATAAATACTTGGATGAGAATTCTTAGCAAATAGTTTTCGCTAGAGGTCACGTTAAAATGGACGTTTCGTGTCTGACCCTCGTCTCATATGAAATTACAAGCAGTTTCAGTTTGTTACATCCAATGCGTAGTTCTAAGAATTTTGCGAATTTAACGGAAAATCGGCTGTTGATTTTTCCTGCTATCATTTGTATAGTAGATACGTTTAGTATTATGTTTTTATTACCTCGTTGGAATAAAAATATTTCCAACCTTAATATAAAACCATCCATAAGCCTGGTCTATTTTTCAGATCAAAAATAACGCATATCGCTTACCAGAATCACAACAGTCCATCGCATTTTTGCTGCATGAAGCAATTATAAAGCAGCAAAACTGTAAACTCACATCATTTTAAATATGAATGTAGGTAAAGGTTCACTAAAAAAAGTACAATTCACGCGATCATCATCATCATCATTCACACCTTTGCGTATCCTAATGCTGAGCACATGCCTCTCTTTGCCTGTTACAGAGCTGCTTTTATCTAGTTATTACTTCGTCCATAGAAGACCCGCGACTTTTGATTTACTTAAATGATTAAAATTCGAATGCAAAAAGGTTAACCAGAAATTGTCACGTTTTATTGCGAGTGTTGCCATGTTTTAAAGCTAAATGTTCCAAATTTTTCACAAGTTTCGGGTAACTTGCCTCTATCCTCATATAAAAACTTTGCTCGTACATGCGGATTTATAGGTATTAGTCAGCCGACGATGTTAACTGTTTTGAATGTGGATCGTTGCACAGAATATCGTAATCCGCAGGCTAACTTTACGTTTTATTAAAATGATAGGTACATATTTTATGTAGGTTTTATAACACTATTCTGCGGGGGAGTCACGGTCCTCAGTCATGAGAAAATACTACTCTAAAGAGAGATTAGCACTATTCACGCTAAGTTCGAGAGTTCGCCGGGATATGTGGAGGCGGTGGTTGTTAGGACTTTACCATTTTGTAACACTCAATGACAACGAGCAGTTTATGCGCTCAATTCAATGAATCAAGTATTTATTTATAGTACACCATTATTAAATTTAATTATCAGGAAAAATATACCGCAAAGGGGGACATTTTTTGGCGACATTATCAATAAAGGATCTCTCCCAGGCTACTTTGATTATAGGTTTCATATTTTTTTTAGGTTTTTTCGGCTGTTTGTCTAGTATGGCTGTCGTTAAGCCATGTCAGAGGCTCTTAAGGTGGCTTGATAAACTCTCGACATCAGATTTGGCCACTCTCATTCAATAAGAAGAAAAAGATCATGTTTAAATATTTCTGGTAAGTATAGTCATTTTCCGAGTTTTGAATACCAACCCCACTTTGTCGCTGTATTGTGCTCATTTCTTATCAATCAACAACAAAAATTTACTTTCATTCTGTAACACTATGTGCTTGCATACTTCTTTTAAGAGGCATAACAGTTAAAGGCGTCATTGATTGTATCCTGAGTAATAATTCTTACAAATTCTAATGCTTTTTTTTCGAGGGGGAAACTTCTGCATGATACCCGACTACAATGGGGTGTAGTCGGGTTATGTGGGGTTTTTACCCACTAAAATCCCCCCTGTGGCCAGACTCATTAAAAAAGATGAAGGAGTAGGGCTCCGGGTACTCCGGTGGGAACTCGCCGAAGCCACTATTGCTTTCTTTTTTTAAATGCATCCGTGTGTCATGTGCCAATGAAATAAAATTCTAATGCCTAGACAACAAATCTTACTGACTTGTCTCAGCTATGTATGTCACAACTGTGGTTAGGGTTGCCACTTTTTACGAGCTCTCTGGGCACTCAAAGTGGGATCGTTTGCCCGGATTCCACCGCTCACGACTTCATATTGAAATGGCAGTAAATGTCGTCGCCATGTTTATAGTTTTTCAACGATATTTCTGTGCTTTTTATGGACCTCAGATTTTGTTAATGCCAGTCAGGCTGCGGTAACCGTAAAATTGTTTGATATTTTTTTACGCGATTTTTGTATCGTCTCCTGTTTTACGTTTGTAGCTAAAATGTGTTTTCATTTAATTTACTGTGTTTTATTTTATTTTAATAACTAAGAACTAAAAAAATAAATAAATATATAATAAATAATAATAATAACAATTTATTAGATTCAAACACTTATGAACTATAACAATATGTTCACTGCACTCCACACTAGGATAACCTGTGTTGTGGAGGGCAGCACACACACAGCGCCATCTAGCATATGCCGGTTGTGTGGAAACAAGCAGGGTGGGTTGGGATTAAATTCTGCGGTTTATTTAAAACTAGTAGAAGCCCGTGGCTTCGCTCGCCTAGTAGCCTAGGACACTTCCGGGACCTCATACTACCAACATACCAAAAACTCATAAAAATCCGTTCAGACGTTTTTCTTGATGAGCGTTTAAATAAACGGACAAGCAGAGACACAGATAAACAGAGGCACAGATAAACATACAAAAATTCTACAAATTATTGGAATGTATTCGTTATCAGCATTCAATTCTAAGTATCTCTAATTATTTTTTTCAATATCTTGAATGTTCAGACGTTCGACCCTCTTCAGCTTTATTATATGTAAGTATATATATAAAAAATATGTTTGAAATCACATGAAAGAATAACATCACGAACAAAATATCAAACTATAAGTATATATGAAGAATTTTGAAATTGATATTACATTATGTATGTACATAGATTTCATTATCTAGAGATAATGAAATTTGAATTGAATTATCTAAGCCATTAAAAAAAATTGTGCATAACAGAGGCATCAAATACATGTATAGATTTCCTTTTGCCTCCGATTCAGTACTAGCAAGCCTATCGCTATAACATAAGGTTAAAAGCTTGAACCCTCCTCTCGTTCGAAAACAGTTATGATGCCAATATTTGAGAATTGCTTTGTCGCAAATGTGTACATTTATGATGGTGTTTTATTGGTACTTAATTTGTATCCTATATTGGCCCTTTATAAGTTACTATTGATTATTTTCTATACGTTTAATATGTTTCTAATATTTTGTATTTGAAGGTTATGCTTAATATATTTATTTTAAAAATCATGTCAATAATTATAAAAAAAAAAAACTGCTAGGTTAATAAACTTAAAATGACGGAACAGGAAACCCAATTAAGACTACCAAAAGGTTGATTTTTACTTGTGTACAAATGTATAATATTAGATAGATACTTATAAAGTTTATTGCTCGCTTTTTTCTACCCAACACCAACAAAAAAAAAATATTTCATTCAAAAGAAGTGATCTATACATTATAATAAAGCTGAAGAGGGTAAAAAATTTGAACATAGATTAGGTATATATAAAACTGTGCCAGCGACTTCGTCCGCGCGGAATAGTTATTACCATAAAAACGGTCCTAGTGAGTTAATCTTAAAAGTATACTGTTGCAAACATTTTGTTAGATCATTTCAAGAGGAATAATTATTTCATACATATTTTTTGATATCTTGAACCGTTTTCGCAGCGCACGCAACGGAAGCTCTCATAGATGAATAATTTTCCCCGTTTTTTTCCACATTTTCCATTGTTTCTTCGCTCCTATTAGTGGCTGCGTGATATTAAATAGCCTAAAACCATCCTCAATAAATGGTTTATTCAACACAAAAATATTTTTTCAATTCGCATCAATAGTTCCTGAGATTAGTGCGTTCGAACAAACAAACTCTTCAGCTTTATAATATTAGTATAGATATATTTGGGTACAGTTTAAATCTATAACAGAACACATCTCAGCAGTTTTTAGATTTTTTGTCTGTTTGTCTATTTATCCATATGTCTGCTTATCTGTTTATTTAAACGCTCATAACTTAAAAACGGCTGAATGGATCATCGTGATGCTTAGTGTGAGTGTGAGGTCATAGACGACTTTTTATCTCAAAATAATGCGAGCGAAGCCTCAGGCTGCCACTAGTTACAAAATAATATTATTCCCATTTATCATATGAAAATGCTTCTCTGCTATTATAGTAAGAAGTCGCTTCTAAAATGCGACTTTACTTGAGATGTTTATTTTCAATTTCATCGAACGGTTCCTAGATATTATTGCTAACCCGTTATAGACCTTATTCTGTAAGCTTAATAGTAAATTTTCATTGTTCGGTCATTGTAGTGATAGTTCAAGATCAATTGAAGCCAAATTGAGGTTGAATTACTTCGTGATACATTTTAACCTAGTTTACTAGATTAAAATATATCCTCAAAACCAAACTAATTATGATTAGATTCAGGTACAACAAATTTTGAGATAATATTTTAACTTAGCGTATATCCATTGGTTCCAGTTTTCGTTTTGTTCTAGTTTCAATTTTTTTTACTAAATATGCAGATTTTTAGGACATATTGAAAAAAAAATTAAATACATTAATATGCCTACTGCTGAACTAACTAGATCCTATTTAGAACTTTTTATATAGGACAGCTGATTTTACTTTGTCGAATTTGAAATTTATGTATTTATGTAGATAAAAAGTTTTTGTTTTTGGCGTTCTAAAGTCACCCTTAAAATTATGCCTCAATTATCAGGAAATCTATAAACTACGTAAAAACAAGTTATCTTCAAACAAATATACATACATGAACCACATACAAAACCCATTATTCACTCAATAATTTAAACTCATTAACAGTTTCAATCTCTCTCGAGCCAGAATACATCAGATACAAAGAGAAAAGTAAACTAAACGTGACTAAGGCACCTTTGCCTTTGATTTTTACACGTTGTATAACAATACCTTGTCTCCACGCATGAAGGCTTTACTAAATTGCTACAAGACGTGGCTAAATGTTCGCCAATCTGACAAATATTACTTTAAAAAGTAATTTGGTATGGAAGTTGCCAAATCTGGTGGTGAGACTTTTCAAAACGTCTGAAAAGAGCCTCTGGTGTAGCGTAACAAATTCTGTGCTATATGTATAATATACTTATGAGTTTATTAAACTCATTTATAGAATCAGTATGAAAATTTATGGTTAAACAAACTTATTTAAGTGAAGTTCGACCATAATTATACGAGACAACGTTACATGCTATATACATTGAATAAATTGTAAGCAGAACAATGTATGCAAAAAATGGTAATAAATAAATTATTATTATTGTATTGTATTCGTAACAAAAACCACAAATATGTCGGTACATCGAAAAAGAACGTTGTAAAAAATCATTGCTATATAGAAAAGTCATGTTTCCGATCTACATGACAAATGATATTACGATCTTTTTTGTAATACCCATATTACAAAAAAGATCGCAGGTAATAATCATTTGTTGAAAAAAATCTATGTATACGATCTATTCGGTATAGTTTTTTTAAAATATACATATAAAATTATACCCAGAAAATTAAATCGATCATGAATAAATACACTAACATTGCTTTGGTAAGTTAGTAATTGCAATAACCTTTATCCTTTGAGCTGGTTGATGAATAAAATTGCTTAGTTTTTGTACCAAACATCGAATTTTCGACGTTATTTTAAAATTCCGATGCTCCTTTTCACTTTTCTATGCTAATTTATCACTTGAACACATGAAATAAACACTTTTTTCCACGAAAAATTCAAATAGTAAAATCCAACAAAATTTATGATGTTGCGACCCCCGCACACAAGAAAAGAATGAGGTTTGACAGGAGGACGGCGCTAAAGTTGCTTCATTGACAGTGACATTCGTTCAAAAGTTTTTTTTTGTGTTTTTATTTTCATAGCTATAAAAAGTGTGACGCCTAGTACATACAGAAGTGAGACTACATAGTTAATCAAGAAATCTCGAGCATGTAACGTCGTCGTAGTATAATAACTCATAACCCAGGTCTACAACTTCAAGCAATCTTCTTGGCTACATTAGCACTATCTTCCTTTACTTTAGTAATCAGCAGATACTTTGGTAATCGCAATTTCTCTCAACTGTTGTTATGCTAGCCATATGATACCTAATTTACATACCTATTGTGAAAATGATCATTTATAGTTAACGAAAGTCCATTGTTGTGATTGGTCTTTATTCGTCATAGACAACGAATTCCACATTTGAATCGCATACAAAATAATCCATAACGTACAACAGTATTGAAACGAAACTGTTAAAAAAAATAAATTATCGAGCAACAGTAAAATCAACAAAGCATTTGTTCCCCCAAAATCAACACAACTGTAAAAGGCCGGGTTGTTATTCTAACGAAATTAGTTTGCCTAACCATCACAAAATAGTTTGATAATGCCCAGAAATAACAAGTTAACATATTACATATATTATACAATATATGTAGCATTAGTCCATTTAATTCGGTTCTAAGGTCCAATGGCACAGAAAAAAAAATATGCAATTGGGCTATAGTTTGTATGTAAAACTATGTTCTATACTATTTCAATACCTAATATAATTATTCCTAAACTACGCACACAAACAGACCGACGAACAAACGCTATTTTTCGCGCGCGGAACCAAAAGTGCCTAGTACACTGGCCGCGTTTCCTCGCTGAAACATTATTTAAAAACTCATAAAACCAAACACATTACTTAATATTAAATTCTCTTTGTCCCAACACTCAAAACTACGTATATAATAACACTAAAAACGAGTGGTTGAATATTTGAAATGATTCATTTATTGGATCGAACTTCAGCATACATACAAATATTCATCTTTTCTACACCACAAGGTAGTAAAACCAACCCTATCTAGTCCACCTAATATTATATTTGGTTGGTGGTGATTGCCGATGTGTGTACATTACTGGCCAGAACTATAATTGTTAGGAATGGAGCTCGAATGTTAGCATTACTGAAATTACGTTTCGTTTCGCCCCGTTTAAGCTGAAATATTTTGAAGTTTTACAATTCTGTGATATTGTGTCGAATATACGATGGAAATTATTATGTATGTAGAAACGTAAATAAGAAAAATAGACAGTAATTTAACGTTTGCTGTTAAACAGAAACAAGTTCAGTTCTATTTTCTATTTATTGCAGGTAAATCCTGTATGGACATCTGGCATAGTTTTCTAGAAAACCTTTTTACCAAAATATTTGTTTATTCAATGACATGGTGAATATTAATGTTGATGTACGTAGAATTGCGATTACCTTACTTGTAATATCATCAAAGCTTATTTCGTTAAAATAACATAAATTATAGAGTAACTGGAATTATTAAACATATTACTCTCACTAGCTTTTGAATTTACTAAAATACGAGTACAAATATAGTAAGTAGGTATTATTTATAACTATTGTAAAAATGACAAAAAAAAATGTCTCTTATCATAATGCCTACTATCATAACATAAACCACTTAAGTAAGAATATCATTTGTAACTTTGATAAATAATGAACTTTACTTAATAACAAGGTAAATTTACCTCTTTTAATGTGGGTTTGTAGTTAAAGAGACGGAACCAAAATTTATTATCATTGTCATGAAAATTATCAATCTTGTATTCACATGTAGGCTTTTTATGTTTATTCATATTTTATTATTATATTTTTGTATTTGTATTTTATAACCAGTAACTATCTGATTTTTTGTATATAAAAACGAGCTTTTCATGAATGCTTTTGTGTGCCAAGCTAATTCAGGGTATCGAAAGAGATATCCACTGAGAACTCACCTAGTTTTTAACAAAATTAAAAAAAGCCACGAAAAAATACCAAACAAGGAACCTTGTATCTAAATCAAAAGTCTAATCAAAAATAAACAGAAAAACTAATAACTCATTTATTAGTAAGAAATTAAAATAAAGTTTACATGTCAATTATTCACAGTATACAATATACGACTAGAGTACTTATTTTATGCATATAAAAATAATAATTCAAATAAAAACTTCATACTAAATACTATTAAATGAAATATAAAAAATATGAGAAATAATATATATAATATTTACATTAACACACAGCAGTATCTTTGTCTACCTACGTAATTATATTATAAGGCTTGCGGCAAGCTTAAGTCGGTGTATTTATGGCGAAATGAGGGTATGCTCTTACTACTAACACGGGTGCTCATAGTAATAACACGGCGCTTAGCTGCCTTGTTTTATTTTGCATTTATTTTGTATTTTAGTTGGCAACACCGTTAGACTGCATGTACCTACGGAGTTTGAAACGAAAGTTGTATATATTTGTACATACATTGTTTGCATTTGTAGATAGAATTGTGTTTTAACTTTTTATGGTGTTATCTTAAACGTTTAAAGTGGGTACTAAAATACGTCTAATAATAGTTCTTTTTGATTCTTTTGATACGTTTTCCTTGACCTTAATTTGCCTTTTGTTAAGCGATTACATATTACGGTCTAAGACGGAGCGTGCTTACCAAGGAAGAACTGATTCACTCTCGCATTAAAGAGGACAATCTTACAGTCTACGTTAAAAAAGTGACATACATAGTTAGCAATATAGCATCTTACCTTAAATAAATATGTACATGCGACAAATAATTCGCTGTAGGCTGGGTTTAGAAAACAAAAAAAAAAAATACTTTTCAACCATGCGTTTGGGTTGTCTCAACTAAGGTACGTCTGTTAAAGTAACGTTGCAAAATAACAATTTCAATGTATTTTGGTACAATAATCATGTCACAAAAGAGCGTATTTGTCTCACAAAATATCAAAATATTTGAGATATTTTTACCCATAAATGGCACAGCAACGTAAGATTAAATTTGTCACACTGTAAATGATGTATTGCCTCGAAATTTTATTGACTCGTCTAAAAACGTGATGAGTTGCTCGTTTTACTTATCGCTACAATATTATTAATATAAAAAGAGTATGCGGAGCTATTTTTTCTCTGAGTAAGACATATTTTTGTTGAAATGTACAATATCATAATATAGGTACATATAATTCAGATCAAAATATTGGCTAAAATTTGCT
The DNA here is from genome assembly GCA_927399415.1 of Macaria notata. Lineage (NCBI taxonomy): Eukaryota > Metazoa > Arthropoda > Insecta > Lepidoptera > Geometridae > Macaria > Macaria notata. The sequence goes on from OV656742.1 coordinate 3,012,758, forward strand.
ATCAATAACCAAATCCTAAAATCATATTTTCGACCAAATTCAGGAACAAAAAAAGTTTTATTGAATGCATTATTTTACACCTGCTTGTACCTAAATTGATCCAATATACACGTAATGGTCTCTGCCTCGCACCTCATGTGCAAACTAGTTCTCGAATATCTACTAACTTACCTTAACGCTAACGTCCCGAGAGTTTACGATACATTGAAGTAAACATAGTCTATACAGCACCCTATAGAACTAGAGAGCGATTAAATCAAATAGATAGCCTAGTAGCCTTCGCCCTTCAATCGCCAAGCCTTCGCCCTTCAATCGCCCTTCTGAGGCCTACCATGGTTTATAGCCACAAATATATTGGCACAATAATTTAGCAGCGGTAAGAATAAATCGTGCAAGTCGTAAAGTTAATCTTTATGCTCCTTTTGTGTAAGGGCCATAGTTTGTTTTCGGTTTATTGGAAGCCCATTCATAAAACTGTACGTACTCGTATAAGTTAGGGACTTATTTATTAGGCTAAACGTTTTTCAGTATTGGTTTTATATCGTTATATAAAACATCAAAATATTAATATTAACGAGGAATTAAGTAAAATATTGAAATAGAATACTAACTAACTAAAAATTAGATTACTAATTGTTTTTAAAATCTTACTTTTACTAATTGCGAAAACTTGGTTTGATTGTTATTGTGTAAGTAGGTATATGCTAATTTTCATACCACAACGGAAAATGAATAATTTCCGTAATTTTATAAGTTGAGACAGCATAATATTAGCTTTAATGTAATCTAATATTAGTTGTATTTTAACCACCCGCTGCTAAGCACATACCTGTATTTTTGTACTGAATTCGTTCCTGTCAAAAAATCTAACCTTGTTAACATTGTTACATATTAACTCCCAAAAAAGTTGAAAACGAAAGTTGAGTAGTCAACCCTTGAACGATCATGAAAAGTAAATTTTCCGTTCTGCCGCTCTTTTTCGAGTTTTCAATTGATAAAAGTGGGATGTGGAACAATTTAGAAGGGATTAAATACCTCTCAAAGCTTTAAATAACAATGAAAACGCGTTGTGAAGGGTTTTGTTTATTTTACTGATTTAGAAGTCAATTCGTTGGTTTTACAAGTATAAAGACCAATAAAATTTAACTTATCTCGCTTTTTCTTTTTTATAGTGATAGTAAGATTTCATTTTTAAAGTCTAAAAAATATCAGTACTTAAAAAAGTGATTAAATAAGTGATTGGTGAGTAAAACTAACGAGAAAGAAAATTAAAAATTATGCATAATAAACACACATAATCCAATTATACTTTAAAGTCAATCACTTACGTTTTGATAGGTACATTTTGCCAATTAATTTGTCTAGCAATTTGAAACGTAGGAAATAAAAACATATTAAACTGCTGTTTTGTATATATCAACATATTAAAATTTTGTTGCTCCATACAATATTTATGGTTAGTATTTTATTTTATTAGAAATATTATCAATAAAAATATTGTAATTATTTTTTACTCCTACCTCCTTCCTTCCTCTTACACTTTCATTATTCAGTCTTGGCTATAACTTCCTTTACGAAAAATAATAATAACATTCGAATTATTTTCGGATTCTACCCTTACCCTACCGACAGATAATTTGCTAAACATTATGCTCCTATTAAATAACAGGTCTTAAACTAAACCGACCCTAAACAAAATGAATAAATTAAACTTCAGCTTTCGAGTTAAATATTTATTCAGTTTATCATAAACAACACTGTCGTATTCACCCTTAAGCCTAAATAAGTTAATATTAAGTTAGTTCTGTACAAAGTCGATCATGTTATTAATAGAGCCAATATAATCGAAACTAAGTGATATTACAAGTTTGATTTTACAAGTTAACAGGAGTTGATTTTATGATACGAGATTTACAAGGTGCGACACGACTTTTACGTAAAATCATGACGTAGAATAGAAAATCTATACTGTAAAAATCAATCAAATAATGTACTAAAAAAATTACTAAATTTTACTACTGGGTGTCTTTGAGATATCATAGAACACATCATATTCGTCAAAATCTATATTATGTATGGATCTCATTGGTCAGAAAAAACGTAAAACTTACAGCTAACAATACAGCTTCAATATTTAACAACGAATCTTTGGTTTTAAAACATAAACAGAGCACATATAAAAACAGTATTTTTTTGCATCTTATATCAATTTTTTATAAATAAAACTCGATAATTCCGTTCACAAATTATTCCGACGCTGGCGCCGCCCAAACACATGGTCCTTACATCAATGGTTTATTACAGATTTGCTAATTTAATCACTGATCATTACATTTACAGAGCTTGAAATAACTATAACGTTCAAGTGACAAATAATCTTGTCAATACTTTTCTACTCGAATATAATCGTATCGTTACATATAACAGGTTTTTACTGACTTTGGCTTATCAAAACTTCTGTTAACAAATTTCACCAAACCGAGAGTTGTTATTAAAAGTTTCATCAAAGCATTGCTTTTGGTTTGTAAATTAAAAACAAATGAATAACCAGAATTAATAATACCAAACGCTCACAAATTAAAAATAATCATTATGTTTTTTGCACTGTGCTAGGCATTTGAACGCTAGAGGTCACCTGTGATTTTCCTTAGCAACATCTACTTTATACACTATCACAAATTTAGGTGCAAGGCCCTTGTCTGTGAAGCAAATTGATAAAGTACCATTCATTATGACGATCTTCTTCTTCTATCGAACAAGAGTGGCCAACTCTGGTGTCAAGGGTTTATCAGGCCGCCCTAAGGGCCTCTGATGGTTTAACGACTGCCGTGCTATAACAAACAGCCGGGACCTACAATTTAACGTGTCATCTGACCCACGGAAGCGGCCAAAATGGAATTCCACTTTTCGGTCACCCATCCAAAGACTGGCCGCATCGACATTTGCTTAACATTGATAATCGCATGCGATTGCCTCCGCTAGCTGAGCTTCGGTGCTTCACGAAGATGATGATGATACAGATATTTTCAAGCCAACTTAGAAATTATGAAGCAGAAGGTTCGACGCCCTTCACACGACCAAGGTTAGCCACGTATAAAAGCATTAGGGATTTACCAGGGACGTACTTAAGGACCTATTTACATATAGAAGATAAATATATGGACCAGAAATGGTCGTTTGTATGTATAATAAGTATGTATTTACAAAAGATAAGTATATTAGTATTATATCCGTTATCTAGTACCCACGACACAAGCGTTTGCTTAGTGTGGGCTAGATGGCGATGTGTGCAATGTCCCGGAATAATTATTTATTTATATAGGTATGTATGACTTTGCATTTGAATGAAGTCCACTATATTGAATTATTGATGACTGTATCGTGACTACTCCAAAAATATCCGGATATATCGGTGTGGGCGCTCTCGGATGACTATGATCTCAAAAAGTGACAAAAGAGAAAGAAAAGAAAGTGACATAGATAGTTTGTACAAACAATACACACAATTTAAGGTTTGTTGGTTTGATACAAGCAAAACCGCAGTTGTTAATATTATTAAAAAATATTGCCAGCTTATTCTACTCCATTTTGCCTACCAACCTTTTTGTATCTACCCTTTGACAAAAGCCTTGAATACATCCTCAGACCAAACCCTTTTAATATAAACAGTTTATTTTATCCGGTAAATTATGTAGCTGCGATAGGTAAACATAGGTGAGAAAATTGGTTTCTCGTGACGCATTACGGATTTTACTTACAGTTTCTAAAAGGTTCATTTTTCGCGCATTTATGTATGTATGACTAGTGGACGCCCGCGGCTTTGCTCGCATTATTTTAGGATAAAAAATTACCTTTTAAGACCTCATACTACCTAAATACCAAAATCACGATGATCCGTTCAGACGTTTTTGCGTTATGAGCGTTTAATTAAACAGATAAACAGAGAAAAAATTCTAGGAATTGTTGGATCGTGTTCTGCTATCAATTCGAAGTATCTGTAAACATTTGATTTTAAAAATCTTTAATGTTCACTCTTTCGACCCTCTTCAGCTTAATTATATGTATAGATAACATGTTAGTTTTTTAGTGCTTCTGTCTGTAGTATGACATAGTTTTTGTTGTTTATATTATTGAATAAGATTGTTACTTTATGAGAATTACATAACTTCGTACGTGTGTGTATTGAACTAAGTAATAAAATCTGAGAGGTTTGTAATTTATTTTTTCATAACAGCAGGGCTAGCACGGGCAGAAGATAATATATCCCGAGGGAAAGAAAAGACTTTGTTTTCCCGCTGACAATTTTAGCACGGAGTAGCCGGTGAAAAGTCAAACCGCGAAAGATATACGGTGAGAGTAGCGTTATAACATTTTATTCCTATTTCGTTGCCTAAGTTACGAAATTCAATTAAAATGAATACATTGTTTGAATTATTCTTCAAACAATGTATCAAATCATCTTACCTTCAAAAATTGTTCATTCCTTTTATTTTTATTTTATATTTATAGCGGGGAGTAGCGTGATAAAATTTCATGAATATTCCACCATAATTGTCAATGGGATAAATTATATTTCTTTCCACTGTTGTCATGTTATGAAAGGTGGAAATGACACTGTCAGGTGGATAAAATGGTGGAAAGACTATTTATCCCCGTGCCGTGCTTGCCCTGCAGGAATTGAACAGTATGCCACATAGTGAGTATTTCCCGTCACCCCACTTATATCGTCTGTCGATATTTAGGTACTATAAAAATGTTCTTTTGTTTATTTCATATCAACTAACCACAAACACTTTACTATTTCAGAATATATTCAAAATAACACTTTATTGTACATTTATTACCAAACGTCCTGTGTAATATCAGTACAAATCCAATTTTAATGATGCAAGTTAGAAATCTCTTAGTGTAATCTCATATATTTCCCCATCTTGATTCAACTAACGAATGTGATAATATAATGTTCCGTATAAAGCTCGTGTAATAAGCTTCGTTAAACAGTCCCAGGCGTGCTCTGCCCATATTTTGTACTTAGTTTTGCTAATTATGGAAGCAGATTACGAAAGGACAGAATGATGCTTACACGTTATTATAAATATTTTTTAATATGACCTCTTAATATTTAGTGTTTTTTTCATGGGGAATTATATAAAGAAATTTATCGAAAGTGTGACCGCTTCAACGTTTGATTGTTTTGATAAAAGTTAAGTTCACCTTTGTCAAAATTAACGTGTTAAATTTGGCTAATTTCTTCTTATCAAATGAGAGTGGCCAACTCTGGTGTCGAGAGTTTATCAAGCCGCTCTGAGGGCCTTTGAGATGGCTTGACGACTGCCGTACTAGACTATAAAAATGGTTTAAAATTTTGCCACTCCTCATCAGCAACCATGTGTTTTACTAATTCGGAACGTTTCCGCTCGGAAACGAAACGCCAATCGTAGTACTCCTTGTAACTTCTATGATTGATAGATGCTGACTGCTATTGGTTAAAATAAGTCAGTTTTGTCGTCTTTGATTGGCGCTTCGTTTCCGAGCGGAAACATTCCGAATTTAGGAAACACTCTGCAGACTTTTGCTGCTTTTAGACTGCTTTTAGAATAATTATTACAGAGAATTTTTATAAAGATATCTGTATTATTCTGTGTTTTAGCTCATTTTGAAGCAAAGCAGAAGCAGCCGTGTGGGTAAACACGAAGCGAGACGGAATTTCACGTATGCATGTAATGTACTTTTATCACACTAAATGGAATTAGCATAATAATTCCTAGTGTACTTTTTTGTAGAAAAATGTATAATGAATTCTGTGAAAAAGTTATTTTAGTACACCGCAAAAAAAATATGACAACTGTCGCTGATTTTATTCAGTTTTATTATGGTTTTTTTTTGTATGTCGCAAACATACATAATAAACCTTGGAATGTAAAACTTATTAAGTATTTGTTGTGAAAATAATAATTAAATAAATAAACCAAGCAATTGAAAACTTTAAGGTTTAAGTGCCGTTTCCAATGTTAATTTAAAAAAAATTCCTAACAAGCCAAGTTCAGTAATATCGTTGATTAAATAATCACAATTAATTTCATTTTAAAAATGTGCAAAGGAGTACACTTATTGGACACGAGCTGTCACAATAAATGTAGTCCTTTTCATAAACAAATAGCGATATTGGTTTATTTACAACAAAACTAGCTGTGGTGATGATTATGAATTCAGAAATTAAGCATAATTGTATTTATACTGATACATTATCAAAATTTTAACAAATAATTATAATAAACACTTTCCAGTCCATTTCATAAACACCTGAAATTAAAAATACACGACTTAAACTTTTCAGCAATAACAAAAACAGACCAACATACTTCTTAACTTTGGTAATAACAATAAACTGGCCTTTACATTCGTTTATCTATATACAATTACATTTTACTTTTATCTATTATACAACAGAAATAAACTATAGTTAGATAAGGCTACATTATTAGGGTGCAAATAACTTTACGAGAGGATTCGTATATTGCAAAATGGTGGAAGATATGAAATAATATTAAGGTTAAGAAAAATACGTTTTATATATATATATGGATACTGTTATTTCTTCTTCAAAGTTTTTTTCTGATAGCGTCGAAGCATTTGAGAATTGTAATAAGTATTTTCATAGTTTTTTAAATAAGACAATATCCAATTGCCAACGCTCCTACAGTTTATATCTTATTTTCTTAAGTTGCAATGATTTTTTTCATTGGTAAATAATTTGCACCACTGCAGATAATAAATAAAATAAATATGAACCAATACTATACGTTGTACGTATAACGTATGTTAAGAGTACCGCTTAAGTGCCGTCTAGATTTTATTTAAAAGAAGTGAGATATTTTTTGGTACTTCATTTTCACATTATAACATGTAGGTACCTAGTTATGTGATTGTCTTCCATGGGAGGGCCTAGGAACCCACCACGATGTATCTACCCAAGAGAGTTTCCCTAGCAAATTTTCATGAGAAAAAATGACTTTTAGAGATATTTATTTTCAACCCACCATCATCATTATCAATTTTCACTACTAGTTAGTAGTTTCATGAGCGCTTCAACCCATACAAATAGAACTAAAAACATACAAGTTGTATAGCAGTATCTACGCATTACAGTCCCATCAATAATCGCCCCGCGCCCTCGCCACGGCACTCCAATTCATAGCAGACCCCAGTCACGACCGTCAATGAGTTTCCTTTCCCGGAATGTTTAGAAAAAAACATTAAAAGCCGTTTCTTGTCTTTGCCAAATGGTTATGGTAATAATGAGGTAATTTCTTTCGCGTGAAGTCTGCAGATGAGACTGCCTTTTTGGGACCGTAATAAATATTTAAAGGTGCTTTTTGAATAGAAGTGAGATTACAGATTATAAAAGCTTTATTTTTTATACGAAATATTAAGAGATATGATAAAATTTAACATGGCAGTAAATGATTAAATATTTTGTGAAATATGATATGAATTAGCATGGTGTTTTGCCAAAAATAATTTTATTCAATGTGCGAATATCCGAATTCCGATTTGTATTTCCAGTTTGGAATCGTTTACAATCAAAATATTTTATTTTGATTTGTTTTCGCTGACTAGTTTTAATATTAAAAGATATAAGAGACATGTCTAAGAAAATTTCAATATTGATGCGTCTTACAAAAAAGAGATACCAAAACATACTATAGACCTCACAAAATTTGATGAACTGCAAACAAAAGGAAACTTCACTTTTATATGAAATAAAATATAAAAATAAATTTTAGTTCATTTAATAAGCATGTTAATAAAAAAGCGTAGTCAAAGTAGATGGCCTACACAATCAGCTCGTCGTAGAGCATCTACGGCGTAGGCAGAGCTACGATATGTGTAAGCTTAGAGTGGGTTGAAACAGCAAAACCTATAGAAGACAAAAGGCCTAGTGGGCGTGTATTATACTAAGACAGGCTTAAAGTCTAGAATAATAGAAGGACCTTGCTCATATGTTTAATGAATGATTAAAGATATTATGTGTTTGGTGCTTTCCGCTTAGTGCCAGGAAAACTAACAAAAATATTGCAGTACTAAAAAAGGTACTTTGTCTAGTATTAATTCTTTTTACTATCTTTTTTCACTTACATACTGAGTATTACGACAATTGAGAAGAAATCTATATAAGATTTTTTTTTTGTACCTAGGTGACCTTGTACTCGAACATACGAGTACATCTGGTTTCATATTTATATTAGACTAGTGGGTGCTCGCGGGCTTTGCTCGCATTAAGAAGTAAAACTTGCATCCCCTATTTCACTCCTTTAAAAGTGGCATTTCCAAAATTCCTTTCTTAGCGGATGCCTACGTTATAACATCTACCTACATTCCAAATTTCAGCCCGATCCGTCCAGTGGTTTGGGCTGTGCGTTGATAAATCACTATATATCAGTCAGTCAATCAGTCAGTCACCTTTGAGTTTTATAAATATAGATTGCTCAATAATTAAATATTTCAGTGGCTGTATTATATAATTTGAATCTGTTTGTATACATATGTATGTATATAAGCTGACGTACTCGTATGTACAGTGTTAATATTTTGTAATTTGTGTGACAGAATTTCGATTATAATAATTAAACATACATCACCCTGTTTTTGTAACTCAATGCGCTTGCACTTTACGACCAAAAACACACAAACACTCCAATAATTAAAGCCATTTATCTTCAAAAGTACAGTCACAGACAGAACTGCCATCGGGAAATTCGCAATCATCTCGCCAATCTGATATCGGACCAAATGTCGATCTGTCAGTATGTCTGCTCGAGTAATTTGATTAGATACAATTTATTGCTCACATGTTTTGCTATTCTGTTGCCCTGCCAGCTTTGCTTTATTATGAATACGCTCCGTGAATGAATATGATTTTGGTACTGATTGTCGTTTGAAACATTATTGAGATTGTTATGTGGATAACGAGTTATTTGGCTTTGTGATTGTAATAAAATGGACATCAATTACTTTTTGTGGCATAAATCGTGCCTTGTTTCGTTTGAATCTCTCCAGTACCTATTTTATTTTTTTCAATACTGTCCGATGTATACAGTGGTATGCATTAAATAATAGGTCTTTACTTATGAAATTGCCGTTTTTTTCTTACATTTTAATCTGTTTGTAACTTTTACGTAGGTACAACTATATTTTTTCCAAATACAATTTTTATTGTATCAATTGTAAAATTTTGAAGGTACCTTTTAGATAAAAAAAATGTATTTCTAGTGCATATTACTTATAGGGAAGTCATTGAAAACACCACTTTCAATGTTTCGTCGGTTTCACTACTTTAACTAGGTACTTATATTTTTATCATATACTCTGTTTTTGAGAAATTGATATACACAGTGCATAACTTTTTTTCCATCTAACTATAGTTATCAATTGCATCTAAATCTGTTCAGACATTTCCATACAAACATTAAAAAAGTTTGTATGGAAATATCATTTTTCTCAATTTTGTCATACAAATCGGCAATTTCATAGGTTAAGACCTAATATGTGAGCAATTATTTATTTTAATCATGACCTTCTTCTTGAAACCATGTGGTGACATTTTCCCGGTTTAACCGAGGAAAGAAAATTGCATCCTCTCGTAAAATTTTCACTTCAACAAAAATGTGAACTAAAGTAATAAAATTCAAGCCGTTATTTAAAACTGAAACTGCAGGAGGTGCTATAAAAACAAATTTGTATAACACCGTTGTCGGCGACTGTACATAAATTATGCTTTTCACAGAAAACTTTAACAGGGCCAAGTTTTTTAGTTCTCTTCGAAAACTTAAATGTTCTACGAGACGGTTACAGAAAAAACAACTTAGTGTTATAGACGCTAGAGCTTAAAATTACATTTAGGTAGGTATTTATTTCTTACACTTAGAGTTGGCTGGAGAGATTGTTCGTGATGACACTTTAATTACATTTAGATGAGAAATTATTGTTTGAAGAATGAGAACTAGGGCTGTCTTGAATTCATATTTGAAGTCGTACAAATTCACATCATCGCTTGCATAATTAAACGTTTCAAAGATTCCGTTATTTTAATTGTTACTAGGAGTTTTGATGATGTTATTATCGGAAACAAAAACTCACATTAGTCGTTGAGATATAAAATTGTAATTTTTAACAAAGTTTTCATTATATAAAGAGAATAATTGTGTTACTTAAACAAATCTAGGTGTTGATTTAAATAGATTTTGTTGGCAGTGAACGTTCTATTATTTCCTTGCTATGTAAAAGTGTGAGTATAGTGATGTGATTTCATCTGATCATCACTAATTAACAAAATAAATTAAATTTTTACCACAAATAAACACAAAATCATTTTCACACATTCTTTTTAGAAAGTACACGACAAATGAAGACTGAAGTGTGAGTCAGCAATATATCTTGGAATTTAGATTCGGGGTCGTTTTATGTCCGTCGCTCTGCCATTTTTATTGCCCACTCCACGAAACCGCTCAATTTATGAGCGGTCTTGTTTTGGCATCATCAACACTTGACTTATAGCTCTCTCTTACGTCTTCTGTGGCCCTGGTACTTTTATTTCTTGATTATAAAGAATTATTTGGATAAACAATGATTGTTATTCGCTAAAAATACAAAATAAAATATACTGATAATAGTATGATACCGTAATTTGTGCAATAATTAAAGATACAGAAATTTAAAACTTCCTCATATATTTTATTACTTTTTTAACTCTATTAGTTTTCCATTTGCTGCATCAGCAAAACATATTATTTAATAACTTTTCTATTTCGAATGAAATCATGAATTTCTAAAATCTCATGATTGAAATCATCACAAACAATCTCTCTTTAGAACAACAAACGATCACAAATAACACTAGCGATTATCCACGTACCACTACACCAGTCACTGTATCGTTCACAACAATTTACAACGTGTCGCGCGTCCATTGCGCGCTGAGTAGCTGTCAGCTTACAAAAGGCAGGAACACAGCGAGCAGTGGATCGGAAAACAGCGACGCGCCCCCTCGCTGCATGGCCAGAGGATTCTCACCTGAAAGAAAACACGAAGTTAGTACGGGGGTATCGAATTTCGATTATCGATAAGGGTACGATTATATTGATTGTAATCGAATGGATATACTCGTTAGGGTTTACATCGTGTGGGATGTAGGGATGTTGCTTTTTAATTGGCAACGATCATTTTGAAGACCGAATGAAGTAAGGCATGGCTTAAATTTTGTTATAATTGACTTTTGAGGCTTAAGTGAGTTCTCATGAGATTGTTATGATATTGTTAAAGCTATGTTTCTTGCTGTTTGTCTAGATTTTGGCCACCAGCTCTTTCTACTGCAATTTATATTTTAAGTAATTATAATCGATTGTAATATTTTCAAGATTAAATTTTCAATAAAACGACAAATAAAAGTTAAAAACTAGTAAAAAAAACTCAACCAAGTACCAATACTCCGTTTTTCTTCTTCTCAAGTCATTAACTCAAGTACTGAAAAGAGTGTTTGTTTTATTTATGCTCTGGAATTTTACAACACAAAGTTTGGCCGACAAGAGTTCTAGAAAAAAGTCGTACCAAGTTTGTTTCAAGAATTTTTGGCGTTCAAATAAATAATGGACAGACAGATGTTTACAACGAACAAGCCAGGAAGCGTTGATGCCAGTTTCTTAAACAATTTATTTACTGCTTATTTTCCTGTTGTACAAAACGCATTGAAAAGTTAATCTTTTAGTTTGTTTATAAGATTGAAGGTAAGTTTGGAGTGCCAATAGTTGATAGGTGCTTTCTTTTTTGTACTTTTATTAATTTTTGTTTGTGTGGATAATCGACTCTCAATCGGGAGGAAATACGACTCAAAGAGAGAGAGCTGTAAATTACTTTTTTTATCATAATTTGATAGAAACGACGAAGACCATAGTGATATCACATTCACAATCACTCACAAATGGGATTGGTTCTCCTTTTATTTGAAGTCGGCTAACATTATAGCCTCGTTTGAAATAATCCAAGTCGTATCAATGAAATAGTCTTGAAACCCGAAACCTGTTCTGATTTCATAGTATCATACTAGTGTTACAGAAATCATACAAAAGTACGTCTACGAAGGCCTATAAAAACAATTCTCAAATATTTTCCCAAGCCATAGGATAGAAGTGCTTATGGGCGATTACTCGCATCTGTGCCTCAGGGCTAATACAGGGTTAATCCTCATATAACCCAGTTAAATATCATACAATATTTACGTCAAATAAACGAATTCTGTTTTTGAAATCAAACGTGTCATCTATAAATGGCGGGGAAAATAGTTTCTTCTTTCTCGTAAAATACAGTTCCTGGTGCGAAAGGTTGGATATTTTATACTGTTTTACACAATACCCTACTTAACTAGTGAAAAAAATAATGCAATTGGTATTTATTAAGATTTTGATAAAACTAATACTGCTTCTTAAGTAATAAGAATGCATGCGACAAAAAGTTTCACTTCGTTTTAGAAAATTTCTAGTTAATACTAAATTACCATTCATGAAATTTGGCATGCGTATATAGAAGCCTTAACAGATCGTGACACAATTTTTTTGTGTCACATGTAATCAATTTTCAATGATATCTATATTATTGAAAATTGATTTACATGTCACACGAAAAATCTGGTAAAAAATGTACTCTGATTTTAACACAATAACTAACGCAAATTGTATAGATATAAATAAATAAATAATAAATAAATATTCCGGGACATTGCACACAGCGCCATCTAGCCCCACACTAAGCTAACGCTTGTGTCGTGGGTACTAGATAACGGATATAATACTTATATACTTTTTTTTTGTAAATACATACTTATTATACATACAAACGACCAGACTCAACACAAGTAATCATAAATTTTAAAATGCATAAATACTTGTGTCACGCGGGAATCGAACCCGCAACCCCTAGATTAGAAGGCAGAGCCAAAAATAAATGTCAAAATTCTTTGAATAATGTTGCTTTGGTTACCCTGTATAGTGAGCCTCAGGGTAGGATCCCGTTGTAGCCCTTCCTAGTTTGGTATCGCAATTGTTATGAAATGAAAATGGTTGAGTTTTTATCCTAAATGTTACGAGCTTTTTTGGGCTGACCCTTGCCGGCAATGATTATTTAAAACTTAGAAAAAATAGCACGTTTTTAGTCGCTTTGTATGTGATTCGCACATTTTTACTATAATAAAGCTAAAAGGGTCGAAAATCTGTAAAAAAAAATGTTTGGGTATACTTACTTATTACGTTGCTTAACATCAGGCAAGTTGTAGTCAAGCGTGAGCCGTGAGTATGTTCGTGAGTATTTTCAAGTTTTCATAAAGAGTTTATGCTAATCCATCTTACTTTTAAATCCAAAAACAGTTAATATCTGAAAATTTTCAAAAAAAAATAGGATTTTAGTCTGGAAACGGATCAAATGATCATTCTTTGATTAAAAGTCAAGTAGTATAAGCAACCATACCAATAGTCCATACCAATTTTCAAGTTAGTCTTGCCAATTGAGGTTTTTTTTTACAAGAAATGGGTTTGCACTTGACCGTAATTCGCCTGATGGTAACCTAATCGCTTAGCCTTTTTACGACAAGAGATATGTAATTATTTATTTCCTTACTTCAGCAGATACCATCGCAGAACAATTATCTAACAAAAATACATTTCCTTTTCGTTTAACTGTCTGAAAAATGATGTTACAAAGGTTGAAATTAAAATCTCAAAATTATGAATATTTACCGACCGACTTTGAAATAAAAACCGGCCAAGTGCGAGTCGGACTCGCGCACCGAGGGTTCCGTACAAACCTGCAAGGTTTACAAAATATATATTTTGTAATGTAACTAAAAATTTATGGTTTTCGTAATTTTTCCTTTATCTATGCTATAAGACGTTACTTCGTACCAAATTTCAAGATTCTGAGTTCACGGGAAGCACCCTGTAGGTTTTGATTCCCTTGCAAGTGTCGAAAATTTGCGGCATAAATGGCTGTATCTTTTGATTGCGTTGGCTTAGAAGTTTGATTTTTTCACAGCTTCAAGGGACAGTAGACCTGAGTAATTGATATAAATTTCAGCTTCATACCTCTACGCGTACCTGAGAAAAAGGGTCTTGACAGACGGACGGACGGACGGACAGACGGACAACAAAGTGATCCTATAAGGGTTCCGTTTTTTCCTTTTGAGGTACGGAACCCTAAAAACGAATCCACTTCCGTTTAATAAAGAAAAATGTTTCTGTAAAAATTAACTCTTATTTTATGAACTGTAAAAAGTTGATTGTAAAAAAAGGAGTTTTATGTTAATTACTTACCGCTTAATGGCAAAAGGTGCTTTAATTCCAAATTAGGGTTTTGGGAAAAGATAGGGATATTTTAAGGATTTGATCTTTTTGTCAGGATTACGGTGAACTAATTAAAATTGTTTTAGATTTAACCCAAGTCATAAAAAAAATAGTAACATTAAATATTTTCATATCTTAATATTTAGAAAAGAGCTAAACAATATTCAAATGAATTCATCAATTAAAGTTTTACCACAAATAATGATATCAAATATTAAAAACCAATTCTTGTATTTAAAATACCATATATTTTAAAGAAAAGTAGTTCATAAACCAAGAAAAAAAACATCTTGGTTTACAGTAAGTAATATATAGCAATTCTTTGATATAGACCTTAATTAAATACTTAACAACTTATAAGTCTACTCCAAGAAAATTATATCATTACCTTCCTTCAAGTTTCTAAAATTTCCATCAAATTATACTTCCAGTAAAACACGATTTTTAATAGGCCTTGTATTAAATTAACGTTCCTGCTTAATTTTATAGTTACGCCCAGTTTAGGATCCTAACTTTGTTACGGAACCTTTGGGAATTAATTTCATAGCAGGCCGTTGGCATTATTGTAATCAATATGACTACGTGCTTTGATTTTAATTCGTGTATTTTTTGTTTTCGGAAATTATAGATAATATTTTGCAGTTATATTGAAGTTGTTATTTTTTAAGTAACACATACTACCAATTGAAATTTGAATAAAACAAGACCGGGACGAGTGGAGTGCTAGAAGAGAAGCCAATGTTCAGCAAAGGGTGATAACGGGCTGATGATGATGATAAAAATTGTACTTAAGTTAATCTGTTAGTTGTTATATTTATAAAAAATATATATATGTATTATATCCGTTATCTAGTACCCATGATACAAGCGAAAGATTAGTATGGGGCTAGATGGCGCTGTGTGATATGTCCTGAAATATTTATTTATTTTATATTGCTAAATTGGAAGGTAAAATCTGGACGAGGTCGGTACAGGATCTACTTAGAGCTTTGATGTCACAAATGTTTCATACGAAATCCTCGAAAACCAGCTTAGCCCCCTAAAGCATGTGAAAAATGATCTTCATGTTTTTTTTTACACTTGATAAGCTCATTCTTGACAAAAAATTAGCCCGAGCAACTTAAAAAAAATTACATTTCCTTACAATTTAACAAGATGTCACCAAAACCTCTTTACAAAGCCATTATGTAACAATAAACTCCATAATAATATTTGAGAGCGTTCACTACAACATAATAATAGTAAATGTAATGAAGTTTGTCGTCTAATATCAGAGGCACGATGTAGATGCTCTAAGAAATAATTTACTCCAGTCAGCTACAGCAATATTGCTTTACACTGATCTGAGGTGACAGATGTCATGATTTTTAGTAAAAAAAAATGGGTATAATTTTATATTGAATTTCAAACTTTGAGTTATGTATTTAATTAGGATTATTTTAAAATGTGTTAAATAGGAATAAATTAAAGTATACATCCGCAAAGATATTATTATTTAATATCGACACTTTTACTTTTTTTAGTTTATTAAAAAAACAATATAAATAGAATGTTTTCATTTATTGTGATAATTTTTAATATAAAACTTTTATTGGAAAATGAGCGAAAATAATCACGACCGGCAGGATTCGAACCTGCGTATTTCTGCTACCGTCAGAACGCCTTAACCACTAGGCTACGGTCTACTAACTGCCAGGCGCGAAAATCCACACTCATTTCCATACACTTCAGACTGAGCGGCTGATGGCGCTACTTGTGCTGTCAGAATATGTCTAACAAGCACTCATATCGATGTACTATGGACACCTGATATGATGAGAAATGAAAACAACCATAGTGCAGGTTAGCACTTAATAAATTAACTCATAATTAAAACTTGAAAGGCCCATTTCTCGTCATATCAGGTGTCCATAGTACATCGATATGAGTGCTTGTTAGACATATTCTGACAGCACAAGTGGCGCCATCAGCCGCTCAGTCTGAAGTGTATGGAAATGAGTGTGGACTTTCGCGCCTGGCAGTTAGTAGACCGTTGCCTAGTGGTTAAGGCGTTCTGACGGTAGCAGAAATACGCAGGTTCGAATCCTGCCGGTCGTGATTATTTTCGCTCATTTTCCAATAAAAGTTTAATTTAAAACAACCATAGTGCAGGTTACCACTTAATAAATTAACTCATAATTTTTAATATATTGATGTAGAAATCTTTGACATCATTATTGAAAAAAAAATATGTAAAAACATTTTCTAAAAATGTAATAATGTAAAATTATCTATTATCATAAAAAAAACATTTTCTATTGTCAACAGATTAAAAAAATGATATTGAAACACAACTCAACCCATAACTTACAATTTAACATGTCCTTATAAAAGTTTTAGAACATTACAACCAACATAATATTTCCTAATTTTCCGCGACTGTCAAATTATTTCCAAACCTACCTAATTATTATCCCTCCATCTAAAACTCAAAATCCTCTATGCACTTTCATTAGCTCTCATAATCATCAATCAAATTAGCGTGATCCGTGATACAACCCAAGTCTGTTCGTTGTCAAACTTTAATAGGTTACGTAGCACGTCTACCAGCTACGCGCGAGTTTCGTAGCACCCGCGTAGCACCACATCTTGTAGCCTACGGTACCTGATAGACATCTAATTACTTTTAAGCAAGGAACAGTCTCATTTATTTGGCATAAAACGTCAAACGTCAAAGTGTAACGTCTTATTATTGCAAAAAATATCGAAACATTTTCCAAACACATCTGCATAATACAAAGAGATACTGATAGTTAAGTGTATACTGATTAGTCCCTTGCCAGTCTACTGCTACGCCGCGAACAAAAAATTTGAACAGAGTGATTTTTGGTTTAACGATAATTATGATATTCAAAATAGTTATAATTTTATTTTTTTCTAGCACAGCTTAGTCTCGAGTATCCACTAGTATAGTCTCTTTTAGTATTATTTCCTCATGACTGAGGGTTGTGACTCCCCGCTTAAATAATTTGGTATACAGTTCTCGTATAATCTAGTTTATGATTAATTAGAAGTCTTTACAGTATATTGTCTGTACTCGAACACATAGAGGCTGCGATTCATTAATATATTATAGGGAACTTGTCAAAGTAGGTCGGAACTGGCTTTCAAGGATTAACTGGTTGGTAAATTAGCTATAAGTAAACATAGGGCTTAGTGTTGTGGGTCCATGCAGTGACACTCATGTTATTAATATATACTGGGTGTATTGTTAAGGTGGCTGATGTATGAAGAATTGTTATTAAACAATGTGACGATATTATATTGTTCATACTAGTTTGATATTAAAGATCATTAGTGAACTAAAGAAACTTTTGGGTGCCCGTGGCTTTCATCATAATCATCATCGCATCAGCCTGTCCACCCACTCCTAAGGTGCTGAGTATAGGCCACCCATCCAGCGAACCACCCAGAACAGTCTCTCGAATGTCTAATCCATCTCCTACCAATGTGTTTAGAAATGACATAAATGTCTCTGCTCACGTAACAAGTATAATTGTCAATTAAAATTTAATACGAACTTGCAACCGCTGGTTTAACCCCTTAGAAGTGAAGCTTTCAAAAATCTTTAAGAAATATATATAACAAAACATGATTATGTAACACATTGCAAATATGTCAAAATTACCAAATACATGGGTGAAATAGTATATACTCGAAAAAAGATTAAGAAAAAAATATTTGTTGCTTTCCGTGCAAAACAACCATCAAACCTTACACAAATACTTACTAAACTTCAACTTTTTAAGTCATAACTCACTTAAACTAGAAGTAAGTTTGTTGAAAAACTAACTCAAAATAACTGCCAAAAAGCCTATCGTTTTAAGGAGCACGTTTTGAAAACGGCACAAAATTTATTAGGCCATAAAACACCTTTTCTAGGCAGATACTTGAATTATTCATGTATGACGCTTAATAAATTTTATTTGAATCAATATATTTGAGTTTGATTCGCAGCGGCGTAAAATTTTATTGACTAGGTTTCGTAATTTATCTGATTTTGTTTGTACTGTATAAACGTTCTATAATCATAATCAAAATATTAAAAGAATAAATAATGTCATAATACACATAAATTCAAAAATAACATATTTTAAACTTTAACGAAAACATAGCAAAGAGACAATGATAGTAATATATCTATCATAGGGTAATAGTATTCTTTGTCTATCATTATCTTATATTAATTTACTATTTGATAAAATAATACAAATTTTCTCACCTCTAAGCACATGTACAGAGACTGCAGAGGTGGCGACATCTGCCAGCGAACACGTGTAGTTACCGGAGTCGTTTCTGTTCGCGTTTGCGATGTACAGCCGCGACAGCGCGCCGTTAGATGTCGCCTCTGTCTTCACGCTGGAAATAATATAATTAAGTTATATACATTTACAGAAAAAGACAAGAAAAAATATGAGAACGAGAACACTTTCATATACCACTCATCGAATTTAAAATTAAATCTGATAATAAATTTTGTACTGTTGTGTTTAATATATCTACAAAAGCAGAAGTTTTTTAATTATGCTGGTCTACGTATTCCGCTTTCACAAAATTCGAAACAATATTGTGGATCATGATGTTCATGTCTTGATGTACTCAACATTATCACCAACAAATAAAAGGTACATTATTTTAAATTAAAAACTGACTTCATAAATGGCAAAGGTCAAATAACTCGAAACACGGCAAAGTTTTCGGATTACCGATCGTGAAAATATTGTAACACCAAATTCACAGGAAATTCTTTTAATTGAACTCGCACGTGGGAGTTGATTGAATTACATTTTTCTCCGTAGTGACGAATTTATAACAGGAACAAATTTTTTATGAAAAACTTAAATTATTTTAATACTTTGTTAAGATATTATGCCCATCGTGATTGTTCTTTTTTGTCCATTTTCTTTGTTGGCCAAATATTGTAACGAAGATGTATGTATTTTCTAAAATACTTTAAATTGTGCTGAAATAACCATAATCCTTTGACTTGTGAGTGAATTATATTATGCAAATGATTATTGTTTCGCATAATGCCACTTGACCGCTATAACCCGAGGTTGATGGCACGTGAACTTGCGGCGTGAAAAGTAAAGAAGTGTTTATAATAACCAGATATTAAATGAAAAAAATATATATATTTGCTATTTTTTCATAATAGTTAGCAGTATAAGAAGCACTCGATCAACAGTAACACAAAAAACACATTCAGAAACTTCTATTTTTTTATACATCAGCGGCTTGTTTATTCATCTTCTTCTTCGTCGTGTCGGTGATTGAACGAAACATTTTTTTGTTCTTATCTATGTGGATTTGGACCAGTAGTTTGTCACAGCTACGCCAGGGCAAGGCTGTGAACAGATCGTTTCTAGCATGTGTTGGGGCACAGTGGGCAAGACGTGAGATGGGCCATCGTTTGGGTAGCTCCGCAGCCACATTGGTACCCCATTTGACCAGGTTGGTCATGCAGGAGGAGGGGCGCAAAACGAAGGAGGAGGGGCGCAAAACGCGCAGCCGTGGGGGCTTGGCAGGATGGTATCCTCGCTAGGTCCACACGACGAGGCCAGGGAGCCACCCGTTGCCTTGAGGCCATACGGCCTGTCCTAAGGAATTGGGTGGAACGGAAGCATGGCGCGCTCACCTTCCGGTTGACGCAGGTACTCACGGGGCACGGTACCGCGCAGCACGTTCTCGAGACATGTCCGGCGGAGCTCGGACCGCGATTATCTCTAATCGCGGTAGTAGGGACAGACCTCTCCTTATCGACCATCTTGCGAGAGATGGCTGACGACGAGAGGTCATGGCACGCGGTGGCCTCCTTTTGCTAGACGGTGGTGTCGCAAAGGGAGGCCGAGGAGCGGGAGCGGGAGGTGAATCCTGCCGCTCATCCGATCCGCAGAAGAAGGACACGGAGGCGAGCCGCTCGCGCTCGGACTCCGTCTCCACTAGGAGGCCCTGGGGCGTGGGATGCGGGGGCATCCCATACCCCCTAGCAGAGATAAGGGCCTCCCGAGGAGTCGATGCCTGGATGTCCCTGGGCATCGCTCGCGCAGTAAGAGGGAGGTTGTCCTCCTGAGGCGGGTCCACCTGGACAGTGGACTGCGGTTGGGACGGGAATTGCGGAGGAGTATTGCTCGCTTGCCCGCGAAACCCGTCCTTGCCGAGGTGAAGGGACATCGTGGTAGGTTTTAGTCGGTAGTGGAGTCCCATTAGCTCTGAGCCCGACATACCCCGCCGCCCCCCCCCCCGGGGAGAGTGCGGGGATGCGTAAATGCATTTTCTCCACGAAAAAAAAAAAAAAAAAAGGTTGGTCATGCAGCAGCCCACTTGGGATCGAAGACGGTTTAACGTCTTCCAAGTAGGCCACTCCAAGTCTTTACCTGGGGGGAGTTCTTCAGCGGGGTCGATGTAGTTGGAAGGGGGCGGGAGTGTGGTCCGCCACAGATCTAGGCAAGCGTCTCTAGGGTACCTACGGTAAGGGAATCAGTGGAGGCTAAAAAACTATTGCGACGCTTAAGGCGGCGGATAGGGGTTGGGTATTGGTACAGGGGGTGCCTATTATCATTTTCCTGTTTTGGTTTTTCCGAGGAGCATAGTATGCTCCTGTGTACATTAGGGGTGCTATGCCTGTTAATGCTATGCTTGTTTAATGCTGATTTGTTAATAGCGCTACTTTTCATACATAAATTAGCGAGAATCAGACCAGTTGCTTACCGGCTATACTTAAAATAGCACCGCTTTTTAAGTAAGCGGTTGAAATTTGACACTTGTCATTTACATACTAAAAACAAAATAAATTTAATCCATGGACAAAAAACACTACTTAAAATGAGCAAAACACAAATTCATATAATGACGTTATTTATTTCATGCCAACATAGGAACACAGCTTTAGGTCAACCTGTTGCCATAAAAAATTTACTAGCACCAATAATATTTTATGAAAATGTTTACGAAGTAAGATGTAAACAAAGTCATGTTGAATTTCATGGTCCATTTTATGCCTTCATTTGGTAAGGCTGTGCTTAAAGAGACTTTAGTGGTAAGATTTACTTCCGGCGACTTGTTCCAATGACAACTTTATGAGTGTATTGCAATGTTGTTTTGTACATTTCTGTAATAAGGAATAAATAAGGTTTGTAGTGTTTTGTTTTCGTTGTCAATGTGACAGAGATAAAAAGCGAGTGAGAACCGGCGGTTAAAGCGTCTGATCTTCATCCTGACGCACCCTGATTTAAACCTGGCCTTTTTTTACATGATATAGGCTTACGCTTGACTACAACTTGCCTGATGGTAAGCAACGTTATAGTCTACGATGTAGCGCGCTTGCCTAGAAGAAACCGGTTTACTCTCGACTTGAAGACCGACAATGAGCCACCAATACCTTGAGAGCCTTACACCAATGACTTGTTTTTTTAGTTGTGTGAATTTACAGTCGCTTAACGTTGAAAGAAAACATCGTGAGGAAACCGACATGTTTGAGGACCACAATATGCGAGGACGTGTGTCTTTCGTGGAAGGACCTGGGCGCCTACCACGATGTATCTGCCAAAACTCCATTAACGACTATAACGACGATAGTGACTGAGATATTAATGTGATATTTTGTAAGTACGATGTAGATTTTCATTTTTGTATTTTAATAACGATAGTTTTAGAATCATACATAACCATGAGCCTTATAGCGATATGCACGAAAAATTATCTATTTTCATTCATGGCATAATAATATAGATTTGAATAATTATGATTATTTTTGAACAAAGTTTACATAACAAATTGAGTCAAGCATTACTTTGCAAAAATCCATTGTAAATGAAACTCTGTTCCGCTGTGACAAAACACTATATAAAGATATAAATATATACAAGGTGTAACAGAAGGGTGTGACAATATTAAAAAGTATACATATATATCATGTAAGGAGTCATATACCAAAATATGAAAAATTAAATCGCATATATTTTTTACCATACAAATATTAGATAATATTTTTCACTTGAATTCGTGGCAGCCCTAGCGAGTGATCACTGACCGAACGAAACCGAAATAAGCACACATTCTTTCATCCCGTTCTAGCATTAGTTTTAACGCAACGTATTCTCTCTCTCTCGCGCTCTCAGAGAGACACCGCCGCGCCGTGTCATTTGATAGCGTCAAAAGTCAATGAACGCTCAAAATGATAAGATGTAGGGTTGCAAGTCTTAAAGTTTTAATGAAAGTTCAACTTATGATTATTCGAAATCTATGACACTTAGAATTCTGAAACCTAGTGGGCTGTATTCTATATATACATGGGTATGTATAGTATAAGTATTGTCGCACCCTTCTGTTACACCTTGTATATAATCACTATTATGCTAGATGTGGCTGTGTGCAATGTCTCGGAATATTTATTTATATATATATTTCTCCAGAGTTTAATTTACAAAGTTTATATATATACATATAATATATATATACCTATATATGAGGTATTGCATAAAAAGTCAATCAAAAATTTTTCTTTCACATTATCAAACCATTATTCATTAATTTGGAAAACTAACGATTGATCAAATTCGCTACTCTCGGCCAGCCAGTAATGGTTCACAAAAACTAACCGACCTCGGACCCTTCTATTGGAGGTCAACTAAACCGTGATTAGAGAGCAGGGTTAAACGATGGTTATGTCATAGACCTTATTAATCAGAGACACCTAATTTATTAAGTTTTTATCTGTCCTCCTCACAAATCTTAATTATTATCTATGATAGCATGTAGCATGTAGCTAATATTAGCATAGTCTAGCGGAAGTTTTGTTTCCTGTGAACTGCGATCAGATGAGTTCAAACTTAGAATTAATAGGCATTTTTTGGGTAAGTGTATATTAACTTTTGTAGCAGCATTGTACTAGGCGGGCTGTAGTCATACGCAAACCAAAAAACCGGATTAAAACCAAGACTAATTCCTGTTAGAATGTTTTTAAGTATGTCTTTATTTAAGCTCTATTTATGCACAAATGTATTCTTGTTTCTTGGTTGCATTTTAGTTTTATTACTGAACGATCGGACTTTAAATGTATCACACATCCAAGTACCGTACAATTTGATTTTTATTATGAATAAATGAAGATTATAAATAAGAAATATGAGTAATTAGGTAAATTATTTATGTATGTGTTTTTTATCTTATTTTTTTTATAATACGGGTCTACGGGGTGGGTTATCTTTACGTTAAGCACTGCGTACCAAACCGGTGGTTATCTCTTTGACCCGAATACTTACTTGGTCGACGTAATTTTCAAACAAAAGAGGATCGTGATGAATTCCGCTCAAACCTTTTTTGTGCTCACCGACATGTTTTGAGGCCTACAATATGCGAAAACATGTGTGTGTGTTTTTAGTTAATGTAATGTGTATGTTAACGCCCTCTATCTATACATTTAATAAAACAGAAGAGGGTGGAAAGTCTGAACGTAGAAGATGTTTGAAATAGATGCTTATAATTGATAGCACAACACGTTCCACCGATTTCTAGAAATTTTGTCTGTGTATCGGTTTATCTGTATCTCTGTTTTCTGTTTATATATTAAGCTTCTTCTTTATCTTAATAAAATAAAGTTACAAAGGATCTAAATCGTTAATAAAACTATCTCTCTTAAATATGAAAGTTTTCGTAATTAGACAAGAAATATAAAATGACTAAATATTTAATTACAATTATTTTCATCGTCATGAAAACGAGTCCGATTATAATTCTAGGAATCGAATTCATAAATCAGGTGTCTAATTAAAAATTAATTAAAATTTAACGCCATAATTATTGCGAATCTTAAATTAAACATCCGAGATTTATTGATATTCCACACTCAATTAATAAACTAAGAAACCTTCATTAATTAACTTAAGTCAAATAAGTGTCGTGTAAAGCAGTATCTAAAGTGACAATAGTACTTACGATTTTATACATTTACGAAATATGTAATTATACGCAAATAACGTTAACGAATTCAGACCATGCGGTACAGTATTTTTAGACAAGCATTCGATCATCATCTTGGTATAGTTTTAAAAAAATACCCTGTTTTGAGGTGCCCCTAAATCAAATGTATGATAAATTAATTTTATGATAATGATGGTAATTTTAATCACTACATTATAACCAATACTACAAGAACGTTATTCTAACGAAATTAAACTGTTGAGTGCGTTGTTTTATATAAACGTCAAAAGTCGATTGAAGCAACACATTATTTCTTTAACCCGTACGAAAATTAAAAGCAAAACAAGAAATTTTAGTCACTGTTTTCCATCTCGTCAAATTAAAGCATCCAGGTAGTTAATAACTGTACAAGTTATTTGACTTTCGTGCCTACAATTTATCTGTTATCATCTTCAAGTTAATTAAATACAAACCCTAGTTAATCTCGAAGCTGTTTTCCAGAAAACAAATAGGGGTGTTTTAACACCCCATTAATTTGATCTGAATCATTGGCGCTGAAACAGGTAATTTGAGTATACTCTCTAAAGTACGTAGTCGATAATTGGAGGTACATATATCACCTTTAATTTATTGTTTTGTCTGTATTTTTCTCGTAAATTTGTAGTATATTTGACATTTAAGTTAGTTATTAAATAGACAGTGAGAAAATATTTTTAAGCAGACACAAATTACACTCACATAAAACCATCTAAATTAATATATTTTTTTTCGATTTCAAAAGGTGCGCGTGCATTATGTTTATAGCTATTCTTTTAATTTTGACTTAAAACTATAATGATATGCTTACTCCTGAATGATGCCTCTCGTCTCCAAATCGATTTATTATCCACACAACTTTAACATCAACTATTTTGTAATATGTAATATAATTTATGTGTCAACAGATTTAAATGAGCAGGTCGGATCGTCTATAGTTAGCAATGAGTATATTCTAATGGTTCACCGATCCATGATCAGACAGTTCCGATCTGGAATCGAAGCCAAGTCGGTTAAACTTCGATGTGCGCTAAATAATTGGAGCAAGCATCTACTTCTTGGTCTAGTTTACAACCACGTCTGCAAGTACAGATCAAACTGACATTAGTTCGTTATGTTTATTAATTAAATTAGAAACATACTGGGAGGTGACTCTGGCCTCGTAACACAGCCTAATGGCTTCCACGAGGTCAGAGGATTCGAAACATTTTGTGACAAAATTTCTTTGGCAAATAAATGATTTTGTATTTTTTGCATTATGTGCTTAGTTTTGGTTGATTCTTGGTTTGTCTCACGCTTTCTTTTTACCCCTTGTCAATGTTTTCTCGAGAAAAAACTTATTTTAAGATACTGTACCAACTCAAAAATCAAGTTGATCAGTCGCTGCGTTGTCTTGTGAAAACAGAACAAACATCAAAAAACGCACTTTAGCTTTGCTTTACTTAGATAACTTGTCCTGACGTCTAAAACATTTGTGAAATATACCTAGTTTAGGTCTAAGGCTTGCTGTCCTTAGTGAAAAACTCGATCCTGATGATAATTATGTACTCCTCATACGAATCCTCCTCTCTTGGTGTCATGGTTAAGCAAAATATATGTCAAGCTCAATTCTAAGTTTTCTTAGAATATATTATTTATTATAAGGACGTTGTGGAGTCAGATCTACGCGTGCTTCAAGTAGCTGAGTGGCGGGAAGCGGCTCAAGACCGGGACCGGTGGCGATCTCTTGTGTCGGAGGCCAAGACTCACTTTGGGTCGCTGCGCCAGCGGAGTAAGTAAGTATATTATTTATCATAGATGGTAAAGCCTTTCAGTAGTAAAATATAAGCAGTCTCACCTGACTCGTTATGACGTGAGAGTGGAACAATTGGACGAAGACACACTTTCTTAGATTCACCAAAAGAATTCTTAAAAACCTGCTCCTGGGCTACTTCTATCATCTGTACTAGATAGTAGCAGCCCTTGATAATGATGATGGTAAAGTAGCTTGCCTCACCTGACTTTTGCTCTCTAGGTGTCATAGTTGACCAAAAGATTTATACGTCAAGGTCAGTTCTAGGTTTGCTTACATCATCACTAAACATATAAAACTCAAAGGTTATATAGTAATAAAATATAAAAACAAGTGAAGGAAAACTAAACATACTACTTCTAACTACTACAAAAAGGGGCACTTAGAAAATGGTGATATAGTGCCTGATATAGTGATCTCTCAACGCAAAGTCCAACCCACTGGACGAATTAGGCCGAAATTTGGAATGAAGGTAGATGTTATGACGTAGGCATCCGCTGAGAAAAGATTTTTGGAAATGCCACTTTTAAAGGGGAGGCAAGTTTTACTTCTTAATGCGAGCGAAGCCGCGAGCACCTACTAGTCATGTATAAACCTTCAATAATGACGGTGATGGTAAAGTATAAGCAGTCTCACCTGACTCCCCCCCTCTTGGTGTCATAGTTGAGCAAGCGGGTGCCATGCTTCCAGCTCACCTGCCGCGTGGGCTGCGGCACCTCGCTCACCTTGCAGCGCAGCTCGATGATAGAGCCCTCCTTGTAGAACTTGTCGGACAGCGGACGGCCTCTCTCGTCTATGATCTCTACTTTTGGCACTGGAAAGAGAAAAAAGAAAGTATTAATTAGTGAAAAAAAACGATTACATTTTATTCGGAAGATAAAAAGAATCGCCACAATTTTATAAAAAATGTTTCTTTTTGCGTTCAAAGTATCTGGCAAAAAGTTGTAAACATGATTCTAACGCTAGCAAATTACACATCGCTTTTTAGGTGTTTTCTATCTTGTTAGTTTGCCCTAACATCTTGCATATGATTACAAGCGGCTAATTAAAGTAATACACAACAAAACCACATTCATTATCTCGTGCTCTTACATTTCAAGCAAAACCTCCGTTTTACTAATTCAGTATTTCAGTTAGAACTGTTTAAAATTCACAAAACTCGCGCAATACGACGCACAAGCAAATTGTATTGCACAACAGTTTTCAAAGCAGATACTTGAAAGTACTCGAAATTGTGAACGTTCCTCCGTTCTATGCAATAATGGATAAAGACTACAATTATAGAAACAGCGCAGAGAGTAAACTTGTATGTTTGCTATTTTAACGTCAAGTTTTGAACAAAGTTGAAGATTTTATCTAGTTTTGAGTGTGTGCATCTATACTAATATTATAAAGCTAAAGAGTTTGTTTGAACGCGCTAATCTCAGGAACTATTGGTGCGAATTAAAAAATTCTTTTTGTGTTGAATAGACCATTTATCGAGGAAGGCTTTAAGCTACATAACATCACGCTGCAACTAATAGGAGCGAAGAAACAGTTGAAAATGTGAAAAAAGTGGGAAAATTATTCATCTTTGAGGGCTTCCTTTGCGTGTTCTGCGAAAACGGTTCAAGTCGTGGGTAACAACTATAATTTACAAAGCTAAAGAGGCTGTTTGCAAAAATAAATATGATGCCCAAAATTACTTTTCCACGCGGACGAAGTCGCTGGCACAGCTAGTGTAGGTACCCTAAAACGAGATTTGTTTGAGTTAAATGGTTTAATAATTAAAAAATACACGAAATTCAATAAAAACTGAACATGTCATTAATTTCAAATATTTCCGTACAACAATAAATGGTCCACAAAAATCATTAATTCAAAATCACTCAACTCGATTTGATTGAAAGCAAACATTCATTCCCTATAGAATGGAGTCAACAGTCGATGCTAAAAGTACACAGGAGTTCTGCCAAAAACTTCCTCGTACCAAGTTTTGCTCAATTTAGGGATGAGCCGATGCATTCGATTGATGGAAAAGTGGAATAAAAAAGAATATCTTCAATTCCTTCAAAATTATCTTAAAAAATCATGTATTGCCAACATGTCAAGTCACATTCACGACCTTAATTAAAACAACCACGGGGGATCTCATTCCAACATGGCTTCGTCAATTATTTTTTTTTGCAGACCTCTTCTTTCTATTTTTGGTATGGTAATATGAGAATAAGATTGCTTTTTATCCCAAAATATCGCGAGCAAAGCTACGGGCATCTCCTACAAATTAAATATGTGTTTATTTAATTCATAACAAACAAAAAAACTTTAATCTCACACCAGAGTTGTACATTCCCATCGGATAAGAAGAAGAATAACAAACAATGAGCCCTACTACCTCATCTCTATTTGCGCGACTGCCGCTTGCCTGTCATATCTGAGCCCCAGAGGCTTCCGTATTTGAGGACTCGTGATTTGCATACAATTATTTTCAGCATCGTCTATTTGAGGGTATGAACCCAATAGAATTCCATCTAGTCAAGTCAAACATCATATTATATACCGATAAGTTATGTTTTGTTTGATATTAAGTTAGTGAAATTTGTCTTATAGAAAGTAATTTTGGCGCTCAAAAATATATGTTGTGACGCTCAAATGTTAAACTTTTTCAAAGCATTAGCACGATTGTAAGAAACATTTATGCTCTATAATTAAGCTTGCAAATTCAGTAATTGATGAGAAGAGATTCAATTTTGTTATAAGTATATTTCCTAGAACTAGGACGATAAGCCGCGACATACAATTTAACGTGTCACCCGATCCACGGAAAATAGAATGGAAATCGAAATTTTGGTCAACTCTCCAAGGACTGACCAACTGACCCAGTAATTTTGTCAGCCACAATAAAAAAAAAACAATATTTATAAAATCTTATATGCCTCATTGTAATAGGTATGGTGCGATTTGATATTTAATCACAAGGCCAACTCTGCGTTTTAATTAAGCGCCAAGAAGCATGTTTATTTATGTGTTATGATGTTGCAAATTATTTGCAGTTACGGTATTATAAATATCGCGAAGCTAAATTAAGCAGGATACAGTAAAATAAACAGTCGTACTAAAACATATTTCATTCATAAAAAAACTAAATACTAACAATACAATAAAAACTTAAACTACTTCTAAAACTAAATATTTAATCTAAAATGCCTGTAGTAGAAGGAAAGGTCCCCAAAATGCTGGCGGCATTTCCGCGTTGTATAGCAATGCTCACCATTGAGCAAAGTAGCAGCCAGCATTCTGGAGACCTGCCACTTCCACTAAACGCTTGGCCAGGTCCCGATACAAATCCAACGCAGCTGGACCCCACGGCCCCCATGTCTCCACCGCAAACGGCACAAACATATAAACGCGATCGAGTTTTGAATATTTATGCCGTTTGAGGTTCTCGGCTTGGGCGGCCGCGGCGCCAGCCTGAGCACAGGTGGAAGGAAAGTGAGACGGTGCCATAGTGTCCACACAAGTAGCATCCCACACTAATGGCCGCCCCATCTTCCAGGGAATTAGGGTCATGCCGTCAGGTCTTTTACCGTCGTTGCGCATCAGACCACTGGGTTCTAAAACCGATGGGACGCCAGCACTGACAAAAGCCCGACGGATGACTTCATTTAAACTTGCATGACGCGGTAAACGCCCTACACTCTTCTGACATGATAGTCCGTGGTGGCCGAACCGGTCAACATTGTTATAATTTGACTCGCTTATTTAAGCGATGTTTTTTTGATTTAGTGAAAGAAATATATATAATACAGAAATAACCTACCAAGTGCTTTAGGTTCAATTTTAATCTATGCACAACTATATTCTTATTCAAAATTACCAAATCCACTTATAACTAAGACAGTTAAAAACTAAAAAATGCATTTCAAACTACAGAATAAACACAAGGGCTCTTAATCTCTTTCTATGATTAAAAACAAACATTTTCTTCCCATTCTAATATTCTCAAAGGCTTTTAAGATTTGTTTTATTTTATACTACTGAGGTCAAGATAAGAGCTTCTACAATATATCTCAAAGAAAATTGTTGATGGTTTTTATTGCTTTCAAGGAAACATTATACCTTCTAACGTTTCCTCTATAATAATCAAGATAATAAATTCGCAAAATATAAGTCTTAAGCTTCGTGTATTTGTTGTTTACTTAAAGAACAATAAAGTTAACTCACTGCAATATTATCAAGCATTCTTCGGAGTCCTATTTGAAATAAATTGTGATTGAAATAGATGTTTTCTAATGTGCTTGTAAAAATGTAAAACTCACGAAACATATTAACAATTATCTTTCAATTTACTGTGATTATGAGGAGCATTTTTTTCTAATCTTTTGTATGAAAGGTTACAATGAGACGTAAAAAAAGTGACTGTAAAAATTCAGGTATTACTTTTTTGTTGTATTATTGTGAATTTGTCTTAAAAATGTTTCTGAAACTAAGTATGAAGAACGGATTTCAACGAGTACTTGACGTTGTGACTTTCACTGACCTTTCCAAGTTTCATTCTGCGACAGATTTCGAATATATTTTCGGCTTGGAAACATATACGATTAAATTATTCGCAAAAATGCGGGTACATTTCTACGTGACCTTTCCGAAATAGGTAGCCGACAAAAAATATAATTTATTCATCCGTCGGGCACACTTAAAGTTTCCGAAATATTGTAGCCAGTATTAACAGCTATGCGAGAACGAAAACATTTCGAGCATACTATCTTTTGAGAGTTTGCTCAAAGGCCTCGGGAGGAACTAGTGACCCAAATTCATCAAAACCCTTTTCTTACTCAATAAAAGGCCCTGAATACATTTTCGGCCTCGAGTTTTCTGACCAATCTATAGATCTATTGCGGAGTAGAATATACACGCAGAGTAATAATAGTAATGCAGTAAAAAGCTGCCTTGCAAAGGGCCGCAGATGGTACATACAACTTACATTGAAATATGCTTGCGAGGCGAGACCCGTCGGCTTTTTAGAATACTTCAACGACCATGTCCACTTTATCAAGAGTAAAACGACTAACAAAAATATCCGATTTCAGTTTGTAACATTAGCTTTAGCCACTTACAACTTGCGTTTCTTATTATGAACTTTTTTTACGTAGTGCATAATGTATTATCAACTGGGTTTCTCAAATAGACAGAGACTGTTCTAGTAGCGGACAAGAAATACACTTGTATTTCTTGTCATTACCTTCATATACACTGCTTGCTTGTCTTACAATGCCCAATAGAAAAACAAAGCTATTTATAAGAAAACCGCATCATGCTTGAAGAGTATCGTAAGGTTTTAACCATTGTCAAATTGTCTACTCAATAATTTACCGCAAGTATATCTAGTGTTTAGAGTAACTGGGGTCAAATTTTCAGTTTATCTCCCACGGTGTAGGTGGGTTAATCCTAATTTAACTTTTTGGATAGTTTCTATATGTGTAGGTTTGATAAGTTCTCTGTTGATCCACACTAAGTATCTGATGGGAAAACAGTTCCCTAGTTTGGGATTGCCGTTCAATTCTACATTGTGTAGTTAATTGTTTGTTTGGTAAAATGCTCAATGTTGCTACAGTTATGGGCAAAGTTACTTATGTACTGAATAACTGGTCTGGTCTGACAATATCTGTATTTTTTTTCATACGAAATGGGTTGGCGTTTTACCATAATTCCCAAGATGGTAAGTGAATATCGTGGTTGCGAATGGAATTTATCAACCCAGAAACAACAAAGTCTGCTATAAATTTCCGCAAAGGTTCAATATCCTTTATTATAATTACCTAAATATATAAAAATCAAAGGTGACTGACTGACTGACTGATATAGTGATCTATCAACGCACAACTCAAACGGACACTGGACGGATTGAGCAGAAATTTGGAATGAAGGTAGATGTTATGACGTAAGCATCCGCTAAGAAAGGATTTTTGTAAATGCCACTTTTAAATGGGTGAAATAGGGGATGCAAGTTTTACTTCCTAATGCGAGCGAAGCCGCGAGCACCCACTAGTATTCTATATTCTAGTTTATCAATTGGTTTCAATATCCTACCTTACAAAAATATATTTTAAATGCAAACCTTATACACAGGGTTTATTTACGGTTCTTCAAGTATATCTACGACTCCAAAATAACATAAATTGCACATAAGTACACATTGTATAGCCAATGAAATCGTGTTGTATAATTATGTTTTTCTTCCAAGTGTCTAAATGGATTTCCAAGTGGTGGTGTTAGTTCTTTTGTAACTTACCCTGTAAATAAAGTTGTTATCCCATTTAGTTGTCCACGAGTTCTGAAGTGATCTGAGCAAACATAAGTTTAATAGCAGTACCGTTTTAAATGATATTTTGGGTTCAGAATAGCTAAACTTTAACACAATTGTAACAGCTCATAGAATGAAGAACGTACATTGTTACCCTTAATATAGTTTAATAAATGGCAATTATCACCTTATAATATCGTTTTCAGAAATGTATGAAAACTCATACCTCTATAACCACTAGACTGGTTTCCATAAAACTTACATGGCCGTGCATTGGTCATGTGGTGTTCTGATATCTGATAACAGGGCAAAATCTCTAGCTCAATAAATTTGTTTTTTTTTTTGCTGCTAGACAGAACAGTCTGATGAGATCACTAGACCATTTTGAATAGCTTAATCTTTGAAGAACATAAATCAAACATATTATAATTATGTTACTAGAACAACCGCGAGTCATCATTATTAGCTACAACAACAAACCCAGGTACACATAATAACATACAT
The DNA here is from genome assembly GCA_927399415.1 of Macaria notata. Taxonomy (NCBI): domain Eukaryota; kingdom Metazoa; phylum Arthropoda; class Insecta; order Lepidoptera; family Geometridae; genus Macaria; species Macaria notata. The sequence continues at coordinate 3,045,720 of OV656742.1, forward strand.
CCTATCCTGAATATCAATCTAAACTTTGTAAACAAGATTCCAATATTGGGAGGCAAATTGAAAAAAGATCATGAAAAACTGAGTCAATAAATATTGAAAAAGCAATTTTGGCAAAGCTAACGGCCCGTAATGGCAATAACAGAACTATTTACATTATTCTACGCCATTTGACAATAGCCTGATCTTAAATCAATGTTTGTTGGAGATAAGTCTTCTACCGTGTTTGTTGATTAGGAGATATCGGTAACTAAATAAACTTTACATGTCTTTCAAAAACCCAAATACTGACGTAGAATAGCGAGTACAAAATGTACTCTTGCATATAAAAATATACTCATTTGTGTCGGTTTCAAACAAGAAGTATTTACATAGTTATGATAAAATGTATCACATTGATTTCAGTATTTATGAGAGAAAGAGAGGGATGAAATGGAAATCCTTGTGCAATATATTATTTTCTGACTGTGACAATTGACAATTACAGTTAAGCTTTTCATTATATAGGTATAATGTGACCAGTATGCTAGACACACTGCCTTCAGATAGTGCGCAAAAGTATCCAGACTATCTTTAGAGTTTTTTCTAACGGTTTTCCAAATGTTTTTTTTTGTATAGTACTTGAAATTGAAATAATCACAATGGCCTATATATACTGCAAACAAAATACTTATATTCTTATAAAAATACTCAAATATATGGTTTATAAATTTGCAAACAAAATTTACATATTTATACATGAAAATTAATTTAAATTATAAATAAAACGAACCTCTGTGAACCGTTTAAATACCTTATAATTAAAAGGCGAAATTAATCAAAAACAATAAACTCTCAGCTTCAAATGACAGAAGGGTGGATAATAAATATCAATTTTCACAGTCTCTTGATCCCAAAATTACAAATTGTTGTCGTCGGCAGCTCTTTGAGCCATTGTTGGCTAATTTGCCGATAAATTAAAGACAATGAACTTTGGCTTTAGGTACAATCGTATCCATTGTCATGTAATAGAAACCATTATCACTAAATATCTTTTCAAGAAAAAATGTTATGGTCATGATGCGCTCAAAATACATAATGTTTTTGTTTGTTGTTGTATGTTTGTCGTGGCAAAACTTTTAAAAACAAAATATTAAATTTATAATTTTTGTACATACCTACTAGGTACGAGTACATGTAACAATAATAAAATATAAAAACAAGGGAAGTAGAAGAAGAAAAACTAAACATACTGATTAGTTTTTCTTCTTCTACAACTTCTAACTACTACAAAAAGGGGCACTTAGAAAATCTTTAGAAAAGCCTTAAGATATTCTAAGTGCTCCAGCCCACTACCAGAGGGAATATATGCAACAATTGATTTATGTTGTATTATAATCGAAATGACATCAAAATTATCAAATTTTATTCAATAATAAGAAACAATATTTACACATATTAACACTAATAGAACTAAAAAAGAGTATTTACATCTAAACTAAATTTAAACAATCCACATGTGGTATGGAGCCAAGAACGCTGGCTGCATTCCCAAGCTGGATTGCTATAGAAATCCTTTGCGCAAGGAACCAGTCAGCGTTCTTGTCTCTAGTGATGTCCATCAACATTTTATTTAATTTGTTTATAAAAGACTTAGTGCTTTTACCCCACTTTTTATTAACAAATTGCTTTTTTTTATCTTATGTTTTTCTTGTCTCTATCATTCTTTATATCATTGTTTATAAGGGGTTTCATTCTGCCAAACTGCATATGCTGTTTGGCAGTATGAACCACTATATACTAACTGATACACTAACAACAAACAGTCGAAACTTACAATTTAACGTGTCTGTCATCCGAATAGCTCTTAAATGTTGACAAAATCATTTCTTAATACATTTTCTTAATACCTAATATACGTTAAGGTTGAGATTTTCAATTTCAACCCCTTTTCAATCTCTATAAAACAACTTTTTAGTATCAAAGATACGACACGGCACGAAACATTTTTACAGCACTTTTATAACCATAATGCGTGAATAAAATTAAATATGCTCTTCACTCAAACGAGTGTTGGAAGTTATGCTTGGAAAAAGGAAAAACAAGACATTCAAAGAATATCACATTAGGATTGATGTCGTCACTTTGAATTATGGGACACGGAATTTTGTTTTGATATCTATATATAAAACTCAAAGGTGATTGACTGATTGACTTACTATATAGTGATCTATCAACGCACAGCCCAAACCACTAGCCGGATTGGGCTGAAATTTGGAATAAAGGTAGATTTTAAGATGTAGGCACCCGCTAAGAAAGGAATTTTTGAAATGCCACTTTTAAAGGGGTGAAATAGGGGATGCAAGTTTTACTTCTTAATGCGAGCGAAGCCGCGAGCACCCACTAGTTGTCTTATAAAATAACAAATTTGTGATCAACATTTTAAAACGTTAGTAGTCAATTCACTCACAAAGCTTATATTTGTTGCTATTTAAACCTTTTTAACTGATAAGCAGACAAGGAAATGTTATATTATTATTAAAAATTTCTTGAGACATTCGTATCATTATGTTACTATTACGATTTTCACTCACATATAATTTAGCGTATGTTGTTTACGCGTTTCGGGTGTAATGGCACCCATCAACATAACGTACGTTCTGGGACCGCGGCAGCGCTAAGACTCACGCAACACTCGCGAAATTACACTTACACAGTAAAAACCGTAATAGTTACGTAATGATTGGAAATTAAGTATATGGCAAAATTTGTGGAGAACCCTGAAAACAAAAATAACAAAATAAGACGTAACCCTCATGAATCGTAATGTCGAGTATCGTATCATATCTCCTGATATTGTAAACGTAAGACCTGAGCGTAATGCTCGGAATACTGATAAACCTAGATTTGTGAATACAGAATATGAAATCAATACGTAACAGGGGCGTGGGTGACGCTTTTTGCAGATTAGTTTGCCTGTTTGAGAATTGTCTTATATCTCGATGGAATAGCAAAGATTGTCATTCGGTAAGTAGGTATCTTAAAATAGTTCTCGTAGTTCTGTGTAAGAAAAAGTGTAAAAAAATAAATTGACAACTTTGTTTTATTATGACGATTAGCTCATGGATCGGTTTGTAATACTATGGGGTATGGTAACATTTTACGTAATCACTAAAAGCTTTCTCACTCGCCAACATTCAGGTACGTAAGTCATGTTCTACTTTAAAGCAGAATATTATTTTTTTACATTATGATGTGAACAATTTTTTATTTTGCACTTCACAAACTTTAATTAATGTACTTTAAATATGTGTGTAGCAAACAAGATAAAAAACTATTCTTACAGTTAAACTTTTGATCTTCTACAGGTAACATTATTCCTTCAAATGGTATTTAACTTATTTACAACTTAAACTCGTGTCTGATCTAGTCGATCTTATTTTAAAACTTATAACGAAGTTTACTGAACTCTGAATATTGAAATGCGCGTAAAATGTACATAAGTATTTGCAAGTACAAAGACCTTGTGTACATTTTCATCTAAGTAAATAAGTTATATTGTAAAAACTTGGCAACATAATAATATCACGCCTTTACGAGTACTAAAATAAGGTTGAGGCGTGAGGTTTTTCTACAGAAGGTTCAACAACCCTTTTAGGGTTCCTTAACTAAATGGTAGAAACAAGATCCTATTGCTAAGCCTCCGCTGTCTGTCTGTCTGTCACAAGGCAGCATCACATAAACCGCGATAACCAGAAACCTGAAGTTATTACAAATTATGTATTTTAGTTGTCGTAATAACAACAAATACTACAAAACAAACACATCAAAGAGTAGGAGTCTCCATACAATAAATGTGATATTAGTGTGTGTGTGTTTTGTGTTTTTGTGGCCACTCGGGCCAGTAGATTGTTTTAAATGGAACGTACAATGCCATGACTCTTAAGATAAGGGAAATCATGATGAAAATAGGAAAATAATACGGTCATATCTCTTCATAACAAGTACCTACTTAAATTATACTTGAGTACATTGTACATTGGACAGGTTCTCATAAACAATTTCGTTCTTCCTCGATTATTACGTCGTCAAATTATAATTTTTAATTATAATAATATTATTCGGCCGAGAAATTATGTGCCTTACAGTAATTATGTTTTACTAAATATTATGGTTACGGTTTTCTGTCTGGTTTACAGATACTAGATTTCAAGGTCGAGGCTCTTCTAATTTTAATCTAATTTTAGTATCTTCTTATAAAGAAAGATAGGTCCTACACTTCATAATTCCATGAAAAGGTAAAATTTTGGACTTCCGCGGCCTAATTAAGATTATGTTTGTGACTTTTTCTCCCAAAAAATTGAAAATTATTTAAAATACTACTTTTAACTCTGGTGTGACACTTTTCTAACTGTCAAAAATATTTTGACGTCAATGAACTTACAACTTCACAAGGCCCAGGACCAGCATTTTAACGTATAATAAGATCAATGGAAACGTTTGGATATAAATGCCACTTACATACATATGCAACATTGCTTCACCATCATCTGAATCATTATCAATTAGGTTTATTATAATAAATAAATAAATATTCCGGGACATTGCACACAGCGCCATCTAGCCCAAGACTAATATATGTACCTAGTACCTACATATTGTATAACAACTAAGTAATGTTCCACTGAAAGACCTTGCTTTCTGTTACACAGTTGTTAACTACACCAGAAGGCAGAGCTTTAATTTCTATGTACCATGTAAAGTTTTGTAATAAATATGTTTATGTTTATTTACGACGACAGCTCTGCTAATGAGTAAGCAAATCGACTTTAGTATATTTTAGTCCAATCCTATAACAATATAGAGGCCAACATTGACACCAGAGTTGGCTACTCTCATTCAATAAGAAGAAGAGTCAAAACTATCAGATCGCATTTATGTATATTATGGATGGAATAATACAGCATTTTATACACAGAATTAATATGCGTTCGATAGACCTAAGAATATAAGTTAATGACTTAGTTCCTATTTTCTAAACAGCTATAATTAGTAAATTGTTACCCTAGGGGTGAAAGTAACTTATTTAGTCCCGAGACGGGGTTCGAGGGACTATATAAGTCTTTAGCCCGAGGTAAACACTGTGCTTTTCATTAAAAATACAAGGAAAGTAAAAATAAAAACATGAATTAGCTACAGAAAAAATGAGTAAATTTTATTTTACATATAACAACAAATTTGATTTTATTCAAAGTTTATGGTAAAATTGGAACAATTGGTTATTCCGCTTTAGCCTCTTTTTGTTATAAAATCAGGCGTTAAATTCATATCAGAATCAGATGAACTCATTTTATAGGTACAAATCTCTGCTATACGTATAAACATTCTATACTTAAAGAACTAAAAATAGAAAATACTCAGCGCCTGTCCACAGTCTGCTTGCAAAGGATTTTGCAGTATTTTGGCCACATTGCTCGCAGAGATGCCGATAATGTGGAGCGTCTAATAGTGACTGGGAAAGTAGAAGGGAAAAGACCGAGAGGCCGGAGTCCCATACGGTGGTCTGACCAAATAACAAAAGAGCTGGAGATACCTATAAATGTTGCAATGCACCAAGCAACAGAACGCAACAAATGGCGACAACTAGTACACAAAATCAGAAGGAGTCACGATCCTCAGCAGTGAGGGATACGACTAAGAAGAAGACGTATAAACAAGTCTTCAAATCGAAAAAATAAATGAAGATCGAATTGCCGCTTTCCCGCCTATTTTGTTTGTTTTTTTTTCTGTGGCCGGCCAGCTATTCAGCCATCATTTATTATTTTCATTATTGAAAAAATGCTAAATATTTTGCCCAAATCAAAGTTATTTTGAAGAAATTGTTGAACTAAATTATAATGAAGTTATTTAAAAAAATATATAATATCCTTTAATTAATACTTAACTATAAGTAATTTAAATTTTACATCGCGGCTGTATAGAAAGTTGGAACGTGGTTCAATAGATATGTGAAAAAGAACTAGTTTTTTTTTAATAAATTGACAGCTGTCAGTTGAAAGCGATTCTCCCTAGGGATGAAAAGCATTACTTTCATCCCGCTCCTCAGGCAACTTCAGACCTACTTTCAGAGTAGAAGTAATGAAAAGGTCTATTCTATTCATTTATTTTTAAGGGTTCCTATTTCTTATGAGCGAGAACATTGAAATCGCCGCTCACAAACATGTATTGCTATGATAATGTTTATGACTTCTTACAAAAGAGTAACTTTAAGTAGATTCTTGTAAGAAAAGCTATTTAAAACAATGCTTAACACAAGTTATTCTATGGAATAGAACAATATGAAAACATTTATTCTCAAACAAAGAGACTGGAACTAAGTTTTCTTAGTGTCAGTATCCGTTCTGGATAACCAAAGTTAAGAAACTGCTGCTGCGGTCAGTCTTTGGATGGGTAACCTTTGCAAGAAGAGAAACTGTTATTTTTCACCAGGTTCTATAGGTCCCGTCTCACGTAAAAAGTTCTAGGTTTTCGTTTTAATGCAGTTATTTAACGGTTTGAAAAGTACCAGAGTCCGCCATTCTTACGAGGTCTTAATTTTTTAGACGATTTCAAAATATATTAGGAGGGAGTCCTCAATTGGACAATTTTTGTGTGGGTATTTAAAGCGCTTACTCAACTATTTATGAACCATTTCAATTTCTCTTTATTATGTCAAATTTGCTTACATGTAAGGAAATTTGTGTCAAATCGTGTGTTTAGTATATATTAATAGAATAAAATAGAAAATTCTTTAGATTTTTTTTCTTTTTATTTGATTTTCTTTTTTGTGTGTTTTTTATATTAATATAATAAGCACACAATTTGACACAATCTTTAATCCTATATCTATAATTCATGTTCAAAAAACTGTTCAATTGTAATCACAGGTAACTCCGCAAGAAACCATATAACTAGCTTTATCATAATTAATGAACTGATTATGAGATAATTAGTTAATCAGTACATAATTCTGTAGTGGTCTGCTTATTTTAGTACCGGAAGTGTATTGTAGTAATTGCATAATGTAGGCTTTAAATAATTAATTATTATCTAATGTTTATATGCGGGATGATCCACTATAATGTTTGATTAATAAACAAATATAATTAAAATCAGATTTATATTTATGAAGCAACGTAAATAAAAACAGATCCTCTTTATAAAAAAATTAAATGGAAAACTGCTGATACGTGGTCTGTTGTGGATATAAAGTATACCCAAATATTTTTTTCTAATATTATGTTCAGATTTTTACCCTCTTCAGCTTTATCTTATTACTAGCTGGTGCGCGCGACTTCGTCCGCGTGGAATAGTTATTACCATAAAAACGATTCTAGTGAGTTAACTTTAAAAGATAGACATATACTGTTGTGAACATTTTGTTAGATCATTTCAAGATAAATAATTCTTTCATACACATTTTTTTGATATCTTGAACTGTTTTTGCAGCGCACGCAACGAAAGCCCTCAAAGATGAATAATGTTTGCCGTTTTTGCCACATTTTCTATTGTTTCTTCGCTCCTATTAGTTGCAGCGTGACGTTATAATAGCCTAAAGCCTACCTCGATAAATGGTCTATTAAACACAAAAAGATTTTTTCAATTCGCACCAGTAGTTCCTGAGATTAGCGCGTTCAAACAAACAAACAAACAAACTCTTCAGCTTTATAATATTAGTATAGATGTATAGAATGGATAATGTTTCTGACTTTTCACGTGTATTCAAAACTGCCAATAAGGGATGACTCTGTTTAAAAGTATTGATATAATCTAAGGGTCCTCAAAGCAAGAGTTAGTAGGTATCTGTTACATATATACAAATATGAAATATTATAATTGTTCCTTAAATATACATGGCTTTAACGATTAAGTAAATTTAGTTAGAGTTAAATAATTTTTGGCAAAGCACTTGTTACATTTGTTGATAGTTCAGGCAACCCCGTGACCAGCATGCTGGCGCATTCTTGGCGCAAAGGATAAGTATTGCCATCCAACGTGGCAATGCCGCCAGCATGCTGGGAACGTTGCCTACAGATATACTTTTTTGATGGGTGTTTTCAGCTTATTATAAGTTTTAGTTTATAAGTTAGTTATCAATTAGTTAAGTTTATATTTTTAATTAGTTTAATTTGTTTTGTAAGTTTAAAAACACAAATAGATTGTGTTGAAATAAATGAAATTTGAATTTGAATTGATTAGGTAATTGTGTTACACCCTAGGCTACAGCAATGCTATGCATCAAGCGGGCTGTACTCAAACGCAAACCTATCCCACTTATAAAAGGTAACATAATATATATTTTTGAAGATACATAAGTATAACAATATGATAAAATGTTATATGTGTAAAGCAAAGTAACAAGAGAATAAACGTTCTGGGTTCTCGGAAAGCGTTCCAGTTCACGGAATTTGTTTATTATCTTGATTGTGTAGCGCGTATAGTACAAAGACGATAAATTAGACGCTTTGTCTCTCTTTTAATACTTGTAGCGATGATAAATCAAAAATTAAAAAATTAAGTTGTTTAACTAAATATTTGATAGGATTTATAAGAATAGTTGTGGCTTGAAGCCATCTTGACTAAAATATTAGCTATAGTATATTCCCCCTTTTAAAAGTTCATGTTTGATTTATAATTCATTATATTTTGGCAAATTTGTCTTGCTACAAGCGAGTGTAGCTCGGCGGTTTCAGCGTCTGCTTTTTATCCTGACGCACCCTGGTTCGAATCTGACCGTACACCAATGACTTGTATTTTCTAGTTATATGTTGATTTGCACCCGCTTAGCGGTGAAGTTAATCATCGTGAGGAAACCGACATGTTTGTGGACCACAATATCAGAGGACATATTGTGTCTTCCGTGGAAGGGACCTTGGATGAGAACTCCCCTATCGAATTAATTCTGCGGGGGAGTCACGACCCTCAGTCATAAGGAATACGGGTCAAGAGAAAGAAAATATTATAAATTCTTTTGATAATGTTACAGAAAAGATGATCAATAAACAAAAAATAATATAATAAATAAAGCTAGTTTTCTAAACTACTAACAACTAGCTTACACAGTTTTTATTTAACTAGAAGGGGTTTGCACTTGGCCATAGTTTGCCTGATAGTAAACAAAGGCTATGGCCTTAGATGGAGCGTGTTTACCCGATAAGAACCGATTGACTCTCGCTTTGAAGATCACTGGATTTATACTGCGTGGGGATCAGAGAGTCAGCAGGGAGTTCCACAACCTTGCGGTGCGAACAATAAAGGATAATTGATGCGGTTGTAAATGACTAAGCAACTACTGAATGAATATCAAAACTCACCAACAACAGTGAGATGTACTCTCCTAACGAGCGGCGGATGCGTTGATATCTGGCACTCGTAGTAACCTTCGTCTCTTTCTGCCACGTACTGTATGAGAAGGCGCCAGTCGTTGGGGTGCTCGAAGGCGAGGGAGTAGCGCGAGTCCGCGGAGTAGGTGTGGCGACCGAACGAGAGGAGGTGGAGCTCTTCGCCTCTTCTTCTCACCCAGGAGGTCTGAAAGAGAGGTGACATTTGTAAAAAAAAACATATTTTTGTGAATCTAAATAAATAAAACTCAAAAGTGACAGACTGACTGATATAGTGATCTATCAACGCACAACCCAACCACTAGACAGATTGGGCTGAAATTTGTAATGAAGGTAGATGTTATGACGTAGGCATCCGGTAAGAAAGGATTTTTGGAAATGCTACTTTTAAAGGGGTGATATAGGGGATCCAAGTTTTACTTCTTAATGCGAGCGAAGCTGCGAGCACCCACTAGTTTACTTTGAAATTGGTAAGTGTGAAAATTCACTTGAGCTTGTTACTCCTACTCTTATTAAGGACTTAAGACAAACTAAATAATAAAAACTGAATCAAAATTGATACTTTGTTTGGGATCATTCCAACTAGATCCAATATGGATCTAAATTATGCATCTCGTGATAATGATCATAGTAACGCTCAGCAAATTATTGTTTGCATTTAGCAGATATCCTCAAAAACATTTCTGAATCCAATACTCTTTATATTCACAAAAGGAGTAGATAATATAAACTAAATTTAAGCGTTTCATTTTCTCTCCAAACACAAAGTTAAATCTGATCTATTTTTTTTTAATAAACAAAACACAACCGCCCTGATAGACCGCAGCTCACAAATTTCGACAAAGCCTTTACTTGTTCAATGGAAATAGAGGAATGCACGAACAAAGGGCATCTGTCCAAACAAGACTCCGGAGCTCCTCTTATTATGTTTACTCCTACGATCTGAGGTCACCGGCGTCAGAGGGTCATTGCAGTTTCTCGTAGAATTAAAATTTATATAGAACGGTATTTTCAAACCTAGATTAAACGTTAAAAACTAATGTGAGTCATATTACCATTTGTTTTAAGCAACTTGTCTACCATCTCATTAATTTTACGTCTATGTCACATTGTTGGCTTGGAAGTGATTTTTACAATAAGGACACTGATGGAAACGCTAATTTAGATGGTTATTCTGTGTGTTGTGTTTGTTTTGGTTCTTTTTTATGTTGATTTTATCTATCAGTCTATATTATAAACGTACCGGTTAAGTTCACACACCATAAATCGCCGCAAGAACCAATAATATCTTGCGGTGATTTAAGGTCTGTGACTTCGACTGGTTCTTGTATAATTTACCTACTCGTCCCCATAAGCTTGTTGTGTCCCAGTAACCTGAAACTTTCTTTTTTATGTTATTAACTTATTATATGAACATATTTTAAATTTTTGTGCGGTTAGATTTAAATATGTTATTGTGTCAAGAAATTTCAAATCACCGTAGACACTTTGATGGCTCTACGACTGCTGTACCACGAAAACAGCTGTGACCTACTATTGAACGTGTTATCCGATCGCTCGAAAGAAATACCATTTTTTGGTCACCTAACCAAAGACTAATAGCGTCGATGATAACTCAACTTTGGTGATCGTATATGAATATCTGCGCGTGCTGAGCTACTGGCACTTTGAGTAGATTGGCAACAAACATGAACAAAGCGCTTTGTTTCTTTGCAGTACGCTGAGTAAATTCTAGGAACTTATCAAGGTTCTTGCTTCCTAAGAATTACAAATTGTAATACAGCTTTCAAAGTCAAAGAAAATAAACTTATTTTTCGTGCTAGAAAAATATGCTACGTATTGCTACATTTAATACTTTTTTCAGTTCAAAAAAGTTAGTAGACGTGTTTAATTGAATTGGCTGTAGATTTGGAAAAACTGTATATTTGCAGAGTAGTGCCCTCTTTTTTGACACAACACCTTGAAGTTATTTTAATGTAAAACATTATATTATGTAGACGCCCGCGACTTCGCTCGAATTATTTCGACATAAAAAGTACCCTAAAACACTTTTGAGAACCTCATACTACTTACACACCAAAAATCATGATGATCCGTTCAGCCGTTCTTGCGCGATGGGCATTTAAATAAACAGACAAAAATTCTAAAAACTGCTGGAACGTGTTCTGTCATGGATTTTAGATATACCCTAAGAATTATTTTTCAAATAGGTATCTTCAATGTTAAGATTATTTACCCTCTTCAGGTTCATTATATGCATACATAAATGACATCAGTTTAAAGAAAACAGAGTTTACTCTATTTACTGATATTATTTGCTTAGATACTACATAAAGGTATTTATTATTTTCTAACAACTTATAAAACACATAGATAAATAATCGTACCTAACTAATTAAAAACTAAACCTTATGATAAACTTAAAAATACTATAAATTAACAACTATATAAACTAGAATATGTACAACCTTATATTATTTATTTATCCGTGCCGTAATGTGCTATAATAAATGTTATTATTATTATTTATGCTATTCTATGAAACCTCATAATGTATAAATCCTTTCAACTTTTATAAGCATCAGACTGAAACAAATTATTCTCTGTCTCTAGAGGGAATAACATTATTTGCATTCGAGCGGTGACTCGTTACAAACTATTTCTATGATAAAATGGCGCGAGCTACTTCACTGCTAATTTGAAATGTTGCCATCTTATCCTTTTACAGCTCATTGACGTTTGAATAAAGTAACGAGTTTTATTAATACAGACTTACAAGGAATAATGGATAACTTTTGAAGGGTCTCTGGCTATAGTTTATTATCTGCAAAGAAGCAAGGCTGACAGTTGGTAATTTAATCATCTTGAATTTGTATTACCTTAGGACAGTGGCGCTCTCATATTTGACGACAATGTCATCACATTATCCTTGTGGAATAATAGAACGCTATGAAAAACTTGTGACTAGATTATTATTTTTACACGGGATAGGTTTGCGTTTGACTACAGCCTGCCTGATGCCTTACTATGCACTCATTACGATTCACATATATACTTATACCTACATTTTATACATAGAGAATTGTGTCTTATTGAAGGTTTCACACACAAAATTTTAGCGTGTCTTTAATGGATCAAATACCTTTCTAATAAAATAATCTACCCTTATGAAGATATTCTTCTTTTTCGAATGAGAGTGGCCAACTGACATGGCTTAACGACTTCCATACTAGACAAGCAGCCAGGACCTACAATTTAACGAGTCATCCAACCCACGGAAGCGCCCAAAATGGAATACCACTTTTCGGTCACCCATCCAAAGACTGACCGCGTCGACCTTGGATATATAATATACCTTTACATTAGGCGAGTTGTACTCAAGCGTGGGCCTATCTTGTTTAAAAAAGAAACCTTTGCTTAGCATTGGTAATCGCATGTGATTGCCTCCGCTAGCTGAGCTAGGGTGCTTCCTGAACAGAAGATATACATGTATATATGTAAGAAAGCTTGAATATTAAGAGGGCTATTTACTCAGCATTAGGCCACACCATAACAAAAAAAACTGAGCAAACTATCTCAAAATATTGCCAACGCTGGGCAAAATTGGGAGCACCAATGAAGGTTCAGCACTACGCGTGCGGTCAATGTACCTATCTTATGTGTTATCTATAGTAAATAACCTCGTGTAACTCTTATAGTGATGATTCATTTGTATTGGTTTATTTGCTTTGGCATACTAGTAAATGTTTGTTTTCTTTAGCACTACTGCGGCCTACACGTGTATGCGAAATATGAATACATATATTACGCACTAACACAAACTAGTATTTAATTTACACTTAATTTCCCAAGCCACGTTTTTTTGATCACAAAATAGAGTCAGGCGTAGCACAAGTATTGGTGCCTAGTATTTCACAGACAAAGCCTAGAATAATTACTCGCGATATATGCACAAAACGCCCCAAGCGGGATGTCTGTCTGTCTGAGCGTCAGGTCTCATCGCCCCCTTCTTAGTTGAGAATTACTCGCGACATGATTCGCGCCGGATTTGCTCCTTCAAACTTTGATATTTAAAAAAAAACTAACCGTTTTCTCTCCCAGATCGTGCACCCTACAGTGTAGATGCACCGTGCTCCCAAGCTGCGCAGTCACATTATTAGTAGACGCGTCGTCTTCGAAGAATGGAAGAGGCTCGGTGGTGGTGGTGCTGACGTCATCATCAGGGTCTTCTTCAAAAGCCACCGTATACACTTCATGCCAGAACGGGCCGTTGATCACCTTCTTGTCACCGGTTTTGAAGTCTGTGAAGAACAAAAAAAAATTCATATAAAAATAATTATTTATATTAACTTTGTTTATTTTTTCAAGGAATTGGTTTGCACTTGACTATAAGTCACCTGATGGTAAGCAATCATTAAGGTGATCGAAAAAACGTATAAATTTGTGAAACTACCGTTGGAAGTACGATCAGTTTTATGAACGAAGTTTAAGTGTTAAGTTTAAGTTTAGTGTAGGTAGTCTGTACCAAGTGACTAAGAATTGAAGAGAACAAAACCTTTGTATAAAGTGGTGTTAGGTGTGAGATGAATTAACTGTTACCTAGTTAATTAATTAAATGTTACACATTTTGCCGAATGATGCTCTAAAGTAATTAAATAACGCTATAGGTCATACAATAACATTTCAACGACGAATATTAAAACAATAATAATCGCATTCACAAAAACTCGAAGACGTGCAATTTTGTTACGTACCACAAACCCAACTCCAGAAGTTTATAATTAACTATGTAATACTGTTTTATAGTGAATTAGTTTTACATGTTGTCTCTGAATTTTACAAAGATAAACTTTAAAATGACGTCGGTTAAAAATGATATGGGCCCGGAATCAACTTAATTGTTTTGCACGACCAATAAAAGGTAGAAAGCGTTTGCAATGTACAGGCAATGATAATGCAATATCTCTAAGCGTACTACCAATGTTATGGTTGCTGCGTTTGAGCTTCGTCATATATCGTCCTCTTTTTGTATTTTTCTTTTAGTTCTATCGGTCATTTTGATTGATTAAAATGTTCCCGACTACGAATTTATTTTAAAGTAAGACAAAAATGAGAGTAGTTTTGGTTAATTTTAAGAAATTGCAAAATCACACAACTCCGAATATTACGACATTTCTACACAATCAATTCATTGTACAAATATAGTAAAGTAGACCTAATGACTATAGTGACAAAGTCCAATCAATGAGACAATATCGTTAGCAATTCTTGGCGTAGGTAGACATTTTTTAATGGAAAAAATGTTAAAAGTGTATTAGTATACGTAATTTTCTATAGTTTATGCTAGTAAACTGAGAATTCCGACTCGAAAATGGACAGCCCTGTAATAAGGACTTTTGAAAACTACAATTTACTACGCGAAAGTTTTACGTACCCCTTTTTTATTAAAACAACCTGGCCTGCAGTAAGTCCTCCTGAATGTGGTCGTCGGCGAGTCCTGGACGCCTCCTGGCATCCAGGCAAAGTCCAATTATCGGAACACACAAAACAGATAAACGAGGACACTGATTAGGTTACAACACTCGCGATTTTTAGATTGTTTTTTGCATAACGTATCTTCTGCTCAAAGGTTGGAGCAGCACTGTCGATGTAATGTAATTCTTTTAGAGATGCGCGAGCGCGGAGTAAATACGCGAGTGAGATATGTTCGATTTTACATAGACTTGATGAATGTAGTTTTTAGGCAAGCCAAGTCCCTTCACCGCCCCGTTGAAAGATGCCAGCTCGTTAGATTTCTTATACTTTAAACTGAAACTTAAATACCATAGCAACAAAATCAATCTGTAAGAATCACTAGTCAAATCCTGATGAAACATGCATTCGTTAGTAAAATTATCAGTTTTGTAAATGCATCCGTTTTCAACAACGTTTGTTCAACAGAATTGTATATATCAGACTAACCAGCCCGTTTATTTATAATTCCTAATAAAGTGGTTCCTAAAATAACACCACGTCTCAAATTGTATCTTAAATGGGAAACACCTACGCAGTTACTGAATAATTTTCAAGAGGATATAATAAGTGAATTTGATCCTAACATATACTCAAGAGTTGGTGTTGCTAATCTGATAAAACTAAATTAGGATATAAATTTTCTAGGGAGACGATAACTAACTAAATAACTTTGTCGAGAGTTATTATTTTAATTACATTTTTTATGTGACTTTTGTTTGGTCAGGAGTAGGACAATATAGGCCAATAACAATACTGAACATAGAATATATTATGGTATATAAATTATTATTTTAACCTTGAATTACACTAAGATTTATATGAAAATACAATAAGACCACAGAACATTACAAACAAGAATTGTTCAAATAAAAAGTTAGTTTGGTAGCCAATTTAACTTACCTACCTATTTTTTACCCATCCAAAACAAACGAATCGAAAAAGCTCGTATCACGCACTCGTAAACAAACTCCAACTAATTCAATACAAAGAAAAGCAAAAGTAAGAGTGTATCGCAAAAGATTAGCAACATAAATCTGCTCCAAGAAATAAGGTCAATCCCTAAAGATACGAACGTGCTAAGCATCACAATGGAACAGCATCTGTGGGCTTAGCACGGTGGTGTTGGAAGCTGGGAGCAATATTGCTAGCTCAGATACCAATACCAAATCAAATGACTTGTTTTTTCCTTGTTGGAACCTGGAAACAATTTAATTAGGTTGTAGTCTTATATTGCAGTTTAAAATCTCTTTTTAATCATTTTAATTTTAATTGCGATCGATTTTAAGAAGGAATGTGATTAGGTGTCATGCATAAAATACTAATACTACTACATCAAAAAATAAAATGAGACAGTTGAGTGGTGTCATATCGCAAAGATATCAAACACAAAATACATCTATTTATTCTCGACTTGTTGTTATGTGAAACCACTCATTAAATTTAGTTCTCATCAAAAGCAAGATATAAAATGATTCACAACTAAACTGTGAATCATCTAACGCCAAGCTAAGCCCGGGCGGCGCAATTTGGCAGTAACTAACGACGACGTCCCAGAGCGAAGTATTTCAATGGAACAAATGGTTCTAATTGATAATTAGGTTAATTATCTGGATAATCGCTTCGCTGCGCCAAGTTTCATGTACGGAGGTTTAAAGATTATCGAAAATTTCCATTTGGGATTAGGGAAATCGATTTTGAATTGGGAATTTCCTGGCAGGCGATGCAAATGAGTTTTGATTATCAATTTGGGCTTATAATGTACGCCGTTATTTTATACACGTGGTATCAGCATCTGGTATCTGCGGCGCTATGACACATAGCGTGCGAGTGAGCAGCGAGCAGAATACCAGCACTGCTGCTGGCGACATGCTATCAGTACCTGGTATCTGCGGCGCTATGATACATAGCGTGCGAGTGAGCAGCGAGCAGAATACCAGCACTGCTGCTGGCGACATGCTATCAGTACCTGGTATCTGCGGCGCTATGACACATAGCGTGCGAGTGAGCAGCGAGCAGAATACCAGCACTGCTGCTGGCGACATGCTATCAGTACCTGGTATCTGCGGCGCTATGACACATAGCGTGCGAGTGAGCAGCGAGCAGAATACCAGCACTGCTGCTGGCGACATGCTATCAGTACCTGGTATCTGCGGCGCTATGACACATAGCGTGCGAGTGAGCAGCGAGCAGAATACCAGCACTGCTGCTGGCGACATGGTATCAGTACCTGGTATCTGCGGCGCTATGACACATAGCGTGCGAGTGAGCAGCGAGCAGAATACCAGCACTGCTGCTGGCGACATGCTATCAGTACCTGGTATCTGCGGCGCTATGACACATAGCGTGCGAGTGAGCAGCGAGCAGAAAACCAGCACTGCTGCTGGCGACATGCTATCAGTACCTGGTATCTGCGGCGCTATGACACATAGCGTGCGAGTGAGCAGCGAGCAGAATACCAGCACTGCTGCTGGCGACATGCTATCAGTACCTGGTATCTGCGGCGCTATGACACATAGCGTGCGAGTGAGCAGCGAGCAGAATACCAGCACTGCTGCTGGCGACATGGTATCAGTACCTGGTATCTGCGGCGCTATGACACATAGCGTGCGAGTGAGCAGCGAGCAGAATACCAGCACTGCTGCTGGCGACATGCTATCAGTACCTGGTATCTGCGGCGCTATGACACATAGCGTGCGAGTGAGCAGCGAGCAGAATACCAGCACTGCTGCTGGCGACATGCTATCAGTACCTGGTATCTGCGGCGCTATGACACATAGCGTGCGAGTGAGCAGCGAGCAGAATACCAGCACTGCTGCTGGCGACATGCTATCAGTACCTGGTATCTGCGGCGCTATGACACATAGCGTGCGAGTGAGCAGCGAGCAGAATACCAGCACTGCTGCTGGCGACATGGTATCAGCCCCGTGCTGGAGCCGACCTCATCTGGAAGCGTTTGTTCGTATCTGGAACAATGCAAATGATACTTAGATATTATATTCAAATAGGTTGTCTATAAGCAAGTCAAAAGTAAAAGTCTAAAAACACTAAAAAAATACTTGTTTAATTAGGTTGCCCCTATACCTGGCATTTTATTTTTAATAACACAAAAAAATAAAAAGTAATCTTGATTATAACAAAATTTAAGGAAATTATCTTATCTTAGGGCTTTACTGTAAATTCCTAACAGATCGGAAAATTTTGAAGTCATGATTCTCCATAAACCACGAGGTACTTCTGATATGGGTTCCGCAACTTATAAATTCCCATTTTCACTTTTTGGGTAAAGATAACACCCCAAAAAGGTACAAAAATAACAATTCACATTTTGTCATGAATTATGAGATTTCAAGGCAAAGGTCGAGGGTCCAACCTGGATTAGATGATCTGCACAATATCTTCGCAGATGCCACATGCAAAGGGAAGCCTATACCCAGCAGTGGGATCCCAAGGGTTGCGGATGATGATGATCAAGGCAAAAGTTGATGAAAATAGTAAACATAGTGAATAGATGGAATAAATCTAACATTTACTTTAGTACGTTAGAGAATAATATCTTCAGAACAAATATTATTTTGTGAATTTGCCCCACATCTTATTTGATTCACATTGATATTGTTTGTGTAGTATGGAATTGAATGAGTATATTTAGCTCACCATTAATCTATACAAATATGAGCTTAAACAAATAATATTATCTATACTTACTAATATTATAAAGCTGAAGAGTTTGTTTGTTTGAACGCGCTAATCTCAGTAACTACTGGTGCAAATTAAAAAATATTTTTGTGTTGTATAGACCATTTATCGAGGCAGGTTTTAGGCTATATAACATTACGCTGCAACTAATAGAAGCGAAGAAACAATAGAAAATGAGGAATAAACGGGGAAAATTATACATCTTTGAGGGCTTAAGATATCAAAAAAATGTGTGTGAAAGAATTATTTTTCTTGATATAATCTAACAAAATGTCTGCAACAGTGTATGTCTATGTTTTAAGGTTAACTCACTAGAACCGTTTTTATGGTAATAACTATTCCACGCGGACGAAGTCGTGCGCATCAGCTAGTAATATTATAATGGTGAAAATTTGTGCGTGTGTGAATGTGTGTGTCTGTCTGGGTTTGATACTTTTTCACACTCAGACATCTGAACTGTTATTGAATAAATTTGGTATGGTGGTAGATTAGTTTGCCTTGACATATTGGCTACTTTTTACTTCGGATTAACAAAGATTACATTACGAGGCACTACTAGTTACATATTTATATACACAGAAAATAGTTGACATGGACTTGCTACTAATGAGGTTGCTATCATAACATTTTATGATAGCCCGTATGTGTTACATACAGAGTGTGGCTCAGTGGTTCAAACGTCTGTTTCGAATCCGGCCCTATACCTACTAATGACTTGACTTTCAAGTTATGAGTGAATATTTTTCACTCGTCTAGCGGTGAATAGAAGCATCGTGAGGATACCGATATGTTTGAGTATCACAAAATCCGAGGACATGGTCGGGCGACCACATGTATCTGCCCAAGAAAACTCCCTTAACAAATTGAGTTTGCGGGGGAGTCTAAACCCTCAGTCATTAGGAAATACAACTCAAAGAAAGAGATGTGTTTCATGGTCTACTCGTTATTTGTTCAATGTCCCGGAATATTTTGATTATTTAAATATTTTATTTATTTGACATGACACAAGTATTTATGTACTTTAAAAATGTATAATTACTTGTGTTGAGTCTTGTCGTTTGTATGTATAATAAGTATGTATTTACAAAAGAAAAGTATATAAGAATTATATCCGTTATCTAGTACCCACGACATAAGCGTTAGCTTAGTGTGGGGCTAGATGGCGCTGTGTGCAATATCCCGGAATATTTATTTATTTATTTATTTATTTACTTTTTCCAACGTTACCACAGAATACATAATACAAACGATACCGCAATTTTTAGTTCACAGGAAAGTCTATTCATGTATTAAGAGAAACGCGGTCAGTCACAAAATAACCCTTATTAAAATAATCTTAGATATTCAGGATTTATTTATATAATATTGATATTGTAAAATTTCGCATATGAAATATAAGATAGAATGAGATAAAATACTTTTTTTACCTGACACAATTTTTTCTAATTTCCACCCTTCAACTTTCTTCAACCCAAAATGTGGTCCGAAATTGGACAACAGAATTTCATAGAGTTGCCTACGCCACGTCGAATTAGGTCCGCTATAATTGGGGTACACTGCGAGCCAAGAAATATGGCACCTGCCACTTACATCATAGACATGGCGATATTACTATCGACCGGGCTGGAATCTGGAAAACGGAGGGTAGTTAGATAAAAGATTTTTCTTTTTATTTGTTATTACCTAGTGTTTAATCATATGGCTTTGCTTCAATCAAAATATGTGAGAAAGAGTTCATTTTAAATTTAAATTCAGTTAATTTTTCGCTCAATTTCCACATATATTATTTTTAGAAGTGAAAAACAAGTATAATGGCTGTGTGAAAACTTTTGTGTCTTTGTTATTTAGCTGTTTGTTTGTCCAACAAAATAAAAGAAAATTAAAAATACATCTTTTGAAGGATATCTATGGGAAATCGATTGCAAAAAGGTAAACTAGTTTTAGCTTGTTTATGTAAAAATTATATTAACTACTCCCTATGTATGTACCTATAGAAACATTTTGTTACCAAAAATTTAAATATCTCGACTTGGCTAAAGTTATACCTACCTTTATAAATTCAAAGCACTGTAGAATAGAATAGAATAGAATAGAATAGAATAGAATAGAATGGAATAGAATGGAATGGAATGGAATGGAATGGAATGGAATGGAATGGAATGGAATGGAATGGAATGGAATGGAATGGAATGGAATGGAATGGAATGGAATGGAATGGAATGGAATGGAATGGAATGGAATGGAATGGAATGGAATGGAATGGAATGGAATGGAATGGAATGGAATGGAATGGAATGGAATGGAATGGAATGGAATGGAATGGAATGGAATGGAATGGAATGGAATGGAATGGAATGGAATGGAATGGAATGGAATGGAATGGAATGGAATGGAATGGAATGGAATGGAATGGAATGGAATGGAATGGAATGGAATGGAATGGAATGGAATGGAATGGAATGGAATGGAATGGAATGGAATGGAATGGAATGGAATGGAATGGAATGGAATGGAATGGAATGGAATGGAATGGAATGGAATGGAATGGAATGGAATGGAATGGAATGGAATGGAATGGAATGGAATGGAATGGAATGGAATGGAATGGAATGGAATGGAATGGAATGGAATGGAATGGAATGGAATGGAATGGAATGGAATGGAATGGAATGGAATGGAATGGAATGGAATGGAATGGAATGGAATGGAATGGAATGGAATGGAATAGAATATATCTTTAATGTACACCAATGTAAAACATAAATAAAAAAACAGGAAATAAGCTTAAATATATTTAAGTGCTGTACATTGGGCGGCCTTATCGCCTTAGGCGATTTCTTCCAGGCAACCTTTTGGATGGACATTACTAAGAACAATACATTCAATACTTTTTTTTATTTATCTTGTAAATGTCGATTGCGTCCACTCCATAAGTATCAACTACAAGTAGAAATAGAATCAGATACTACTCTCGACTTATTGCATCCACTGAAAATCACGGATTCCAAAAAAAAATGCAAGGGAATATCTCAAATAAGTAAGTAGATAAATAAACGACGTACGTGTTTTTATAAAAGCTTCCACAACAAACCAACGAACCATGCAGAGTTAATAAACATCATAAATAATAAACAATGCATGATTATAAGAACGGATTTTCCTGTGGAGATTTATCAATCTCATTTCCCGTATCCCTGGGGGGTTACTCAGTATTTTTAGAGCATTTTTAAAGCGATTTTAATTATGCCAACTTTGCTTTCATATTTGTTTTAAAAAGTTACCTGTGTTTGTACCGGAATATAATAATATATTAAAATTTGTAATTTTCATTTAAATTTCTTTTGTTTCATTTTCATTTCATTTTATTTCCGTTTTTATTTTCTTAATTTTCATATGTCTTTTACACCCCTATTAACACCGGTAAACCGCAGGAGTCGTTAGTCTAAATATATAAAACTCAAAGGTGACTGACTGATTGACTGACTGATATAGTGATCTATCAACGCACAGCCCAAACCATTGGACGGATCGGGCTGAAATTTGGCATACACGTAGATATTATGACGTAGGCATCCGCTAAGAAAGAATTTTTGGAAATGCCACTTTTAAAGGGGTGAAATAGGGGATGCAAGTTTTACTTCTTAATGCGAGCGAAGCCGTGAGCACCCACTAGTGTATGATAAATGCGTGTCCACACGTTTCTGCGAGTGAGTTCTTACCTTTCGAGACAGACGAAGGGTAAAGTTTTTTTAAGGAAGATTTAAACAATACTACTGTCAAATTTGTCATAGTCTGATTAATAAATAATAATTAATAAATATCCCAGGACATTGCACACAACGCCGTATAGCCCCAAACTAAACAAGCGCTTGTATTCAAAGTAACATTTTTAACATTTCATTTTTTTTAAGTGGTTATATATACAATAAAATATCAAAAGAATTACCAATAAGACACTTAAATATGTTTAACCTAAAGAAAGAATTAACAAAATATCTTAAAAAACTTTCGTATGATGAGACAGAAAAACTATTAGTTGTTATTAAATAAAAATATATTTATTTATTTATACATACGTACACACACACACACTCACACGCACGCGCACACACACACATACACACACACACACTCACACACACTCACACGCACGCTCACACACACAAACTATACTTTAATTATTACAAAATAAAATCATATTAAAATCAGTTACCAAGCATTTGTAGTAGGTTAATAATGTCAACACACATGGGGAAGTGGTGCCCCTGAGATACAAGCCTAGCTTAGTTCAGAGGCACCAGTTCATAATTAAATTGTAGCACTTAAATTATTTTAGTAATATTTCATTATTTTAGTCTTAAGCTACAAATATTGTAAATAGGTAGATTTAAGTTCAATAAAAACTTTTGATTTGATTTTGATTTGATTTGATTTTATAAGACTGTAGTATGCCCCGAACTCATTTAGGAGGGTATCCACGCTTGACTGATTCCTTCAATCACGTGTTGAATGAATAGCGCCTCTTTCGTTTGACGATCACACAAATCTTTCGCTTTCATGTTAGGATGTCGGTGGATCCAGAGGGTTCATACTTTGAACGGAAATATTTTAGATAATATACCTACTTGCCCATATACTATACATAAGTATGTACATATCTATTGGTGTATTTTGTTGGATGAGTTGATGGGTGCTATTGTTCTAAAGGTTTGACAAAAAAAAACCCACAAAATTACTGCTTTTCAACTTATACAACGAACTAGTGCGTGCTTGCGGCTTCGCTCGCATTAAGAAGTAAAACTTGCAAGCCCTATTTTACCCCTCTAAAAGTGGCATTTCCAAATATCCTTTCTTAGCGGATGCTTACGTCATAACCTCTACCTGGATGCCAAATTTCAGTCCGATCCGTCTAGTAGTTTGGGTTGTGCGTTGATAGATCACTATGTCAGTCAGTCAGTCACCTTTAAGTTTTATATATTCAGATAGATGCCTTAAAACTAAACTTCGAAAATTATTTATCTTACACTCATTATCAAATATTTATTATTTTACAGTGGTGTGACTGTAATTCGTAAATGGTAAGAATGATATATTAAGCTATTTTTTTTTGTAGTAGCGTAGCGTAGAAAATTTTAAAAGTGAGTTGTTTTCTATGATAATTTTGATTCTGGGGCAGTAAAAAGTTCGCAGGGTCAGCTAATAGTAAATTAACTAAACGACTAAACATAAAAATAACAAAGCTGTTTTATAAAGCCAATTTGGTAAACAACCGAGACAGAGAATAAACACGTAATTTCTACATTCATTTATTACGGAAAACCCGAAACAATGTTGTGTACATATACATATTATGTTGTAATGAAAATTTCTGCTCAGAGCAAAAACTGTGAGGTGTGGTGCTACTTACTGTGATTTTTATTGCAAATATCATTTTATCAATATTAACGGATAATAATTTTGAGAATTTCTGTCTAAATTTTATACAGTATTTTATTCAGTAGTGTGACTTTCCTTTTACAAAAATATTTTTCACAAACAATAATTTATCAGTTTCTAATCTGACCATGCAGATTTATTTGAACCATTATCTCATAATGACCCTAAATCCGTTCTATTAATTTCGGTATTCATTTATTTTCAACTATTTTTAAACTTTTTACAATATATGTATAAAAAAAATAACAAATATCATAAAAAACTTAAAACTTATTAATTTTAATATTTAACAACTACTTAGAAATCGTGAATTATAGTAATATAATGCAAAATGATTGATCATGATGACAAAATAAGAAAAAAAAGAGATCATGAATATGAGATTCAAATTTTATATTTCATACCGTTCTATGTAGCTATTATTATACCCGATTACGTCATACATCTGGGGTCTGGAGCCTAGTTCCCAGAAAATTATAACCCAGGGGTCTTCAAATCTAGAGTAAATAGGTTTCTTCTAGGCAAGCGCACACAGCTACACCTTAGACTGTAGTGGTGCTGAACATAAGGCAGGCTATAGTCAAACGTAAGCCTATTTAGTGTTATAAAAAACTAGCTGTGCCTGCGACTTCGTCCGCGTGGAATAGTTATTTTGGGCATCATATTTATTTTTGCAATTAACCTCTTCAGCTTTATAAATTATAGCTGGAACCGTTTTCGCAGCGCACGCAACGGAATCCCTCAAAGATGAATAATTTTCTCCGTTTTTTTCCATACTTTTCATTGTTTCTTCGCTCCTATTAGTTGCAGCGTGATGTTATATAGCCTGAAGCCTTCCTCGATAAATGGTCTATTCAACACAAAAATAATATTTCAATTCGCACCAGTAGTTCCTGAGATTAGCGCGTTCAAACAAAGAAACAAACAATCAAACAAACAAAATCTTCAGCTTTATATTATTAGTATAGATTTACCATCTGCTCTTTCTTTTATGTATATGTGATGATAATTAAAATACTTCAAAAAATATTTATAATGTACTAAATTATTATTCAAATTATTTACTTCGGCGTCAAACTTAATGATACATATATACATTATTATGTATTTAAAACACTGACTCAAAACTTTAACAATCATTCAAAGATTTGAACATAGAAAATTCATGCAATAAAACATATGCAATTGTAACATTATCTTATTCATACAGGTCAAATTACCTTCTTTTTAAAGTTGATAGAAAATAACTATTTCCCATTACAAGACATTCTTCTAAACTATCTGTGTAGGTGACTCAACATTTATATATCACTATGTAATATATTTTACTACTTATATATATTTTATTCTAAACATTTTCACATATAAAATATTTATATCTATTTTTATTTACATAGTATATTGACACTCCACATTCATTACTCACTTACATTCCACAAACATTCATACATCACACTTAACCTAATAAATATTATTTACACAAGCATAGCCGCGAGTAAACTCTTGTTTTGCAATCGCTATTGTTCGTTCGCGGCTGTGTCGCGAAACCGGTCCGACGCGGGCGCCGGCCAGCGGCCGCCGCCCGGCCACCAGTGCCTCACTGATTTTCACGTCTCGCACACACGCGCCGCCTTTTCATTCCAATTCCGTATCGTTCTCGTCATCTTATATTTGTGCTTAATTGTTTTTATATTTAATGTGGAGATTTAAATAGACTTTGGTTTTATGGAATTTGGTGTTTACTGTCGTCATACACCGTCACCCACACCAACCACTAAAATCTGTACCTACGTTTTCTCCTAAACTATCTGTT
Source organism: Macaria notata (assembly GCA_927399415.1). Lineage (NCBI taxonomy): Eukaryota > Metazoa > Arthropoda > Insecta > Lepidoptera > Geometridae > Macaria > Macaria notata. The sequence goes on from OV656742.1 coordinate 3,071,535, forward strand.
CGTTTCAGTAAACGCAATGTTTCTTCTAAGGTACCTAGCTATTACTCTCCTGTTTCGTGAGCAAGCGAGGTACAAAGAAACCTTTGTGGACCTTTCACTCTGCGTATGACAGTTTACTGTGAGGTATTAGATAAATAAACATATCACTCGTTTAGTAAAAGGTAGGTATAGGTTGGAAATAATATTACAAAAATAAATTAATCATACTTTTCTGTAACGAAAATTTTAAGTCAGCGAGTGACGCGTAATGAAGCTAGTGGGATCGCATTTAAAAAAACAAAATAATATTACAATACGTGAAAGCTTGATGTTTGTGTGTTTTTTGTTACCTTTATGCCTTAAGGTGATATCAGACGGTTCATTTTTTGTTCATTTTCACCTTTCATTCGGTACATTTCACTCGAAATGAAATGTCTGAACAAAAAATGAAACACGAGTGCCGAATGAATTCATTAGTGAACCGATCCAACAATGTTGGATATTGGCATCCGGCATCTTTCATTCCCACTCCGAATGAACGAGAAATGAACGGTCTGAACACTGAGAGAACGTTCATTCGGATTCGGCCATTTTGTTTCGAGTCCTGTAGCCGACGGACGTCATATTGTCGACGAAGTTATATTTTTTTCTGTGTGTTATTATATTGTTTTCATGCGGCAAAATGGTGTTCAAGTGGAACGATCAAAATACATTACTTTTTTTGGAGAACTTTAAAAATTATCAATGCCTTTGGAACCACAAAATTGATGAATACAAAGACCGAACAATGCGGGTAAACTCTATAAAATCTCTAATCAGTGATTTAAACTTAGAGATTACTGAAGAAGATATTAAACATAAAATAAAAACGATAAGGACCCGGTATACAACAGAATTAACCAAAATAAAGCAGTCTACTAAAAGCGGTTGCTCTTCTGACGATGTCTATGTACCGAACCTGTACTGGTTTAAACATGCAGAATTTTTAAGCAGTGTATGCGTCCCACGGCAGAGTACATCAAGTCTCGTAAGTAGAATCTTTTATCAATCCATACTAATCCATATCCATAATATTAATCCATATCCTAGTAACTCTGTCTGTTCGATAAGCGACCACTACGTGAACAGAAGCTAGGTAGGTACCTACTTAATACTTATACTCAAACAAAAACAACGTATATGAATTGTATGGGTTTATTCAGTATTATTACATCATATTCTTCTTATCATGTTCCATTGCCATGGTACAGTGCATGAAGTGACGAACTTTTCTGCATATACGTCACGCACGCGGCGGGCATTTTCACTATGATTTCTTGCATTGGTTGGTGGTAAATCGCTTAATGCTAAAGATGGTACTTCTCGCCATTCTCCAGGTACAATGGACCCTGTGACCCAATCCTCACTTTCCAGTGATCGTTGTTGCACGTAGTCCACTGTAGTTTTTCTGAGCCAATTATGTAATGCACACGTCGTTTTAACAAGTTGTTCAACTTTTTGCACTGACAATGGAATCGCCTTTTCATAGATTCGAAATTTTGATACTAATATTCCAAAAGAGTTTTCGACCACTCGTCGAGCTCTTGACAGCCGATAGTTAAATATTTTTTGTTTATCGCCAAACTCTCCTCTAGTATTATATGGTTTCAAAACATCCGTCCGCAAAGGAAAGGCATCATCTGCGACGATTACGCCTTCCTTTGGGAAATTTAGAAGATTCGACAACAAAGCTTCATTCAGTGTTGATTTATTAAAGACGGATGCATCATTTGCCCTTCCGTTTGTCCCAACATCTATATAAATAAAATTATAATTCGCATCTACTACTGCAAATAGATGTATACTAAAATTCTTTTTGTAGTCGAAATATTCAGAGCCTGATTTTCCTGGGCATCTTATGTTCACCAATTTTCCATCCATTGCACCACAACAGTTTGGAAAGTTCCATAATCTATAGTAGTCTTCCATTATGTTATTCCATTCATGTTGACTTCCAGGAACCTGTAATAATAAAAGTGTCAACATTTTAATTACAGGATGCACCACAGACTCAAAATGAAGACTCTGCTGAATCTGAGCAGACTCAAGCTGGCAGTGAGGAACAGAAGACGCCAATATCTGAGATTAGTTGGAATGGAAGTAGTGAACTGATGACTCCTTCATATTCTCGAAAGCCAACAAACAAGAAAAGGAAGATTGATATACCGATTGATAGAGCAATTAAAGAATTAAAAACTATAAGCGAGCAAGCCAAAGTCCAAACTGAAGATGAGTTTGATTTGTTTTGCAAAAGTTTGGCAGTACAACTCAAGAAAATGCCCTTGAACAGGGCTTTGATATGTCAGGAAAAACTTCAATCTGTGATGACTCAGGAACGATTAACACAGATGTCACAATCATTTCCTGAAGTAATTTACTCGAACTCCAGCACTCCATCCCCATTTACTATCAACCAATCGCCTCTATACCAAAATACAACACCGGAGTTTAATTATAGTAACTACCTTGTCACCGAACAAGTTTATACGCAACCACAACCAGTGCCTGTACCCGTGAGTTCACCACAAGAGACCAATCAAGTCACAATTGTCCAAACATCCACCCAAGAGCAAGGAAACATACTCTCACAAGCTCTAAAAAGTATTATGTAAATGTTGATTGTCTAAATTAAAATGTTTCAAGAAAATAACTTAATATTTTATTAAATAGATATAACTGACCTTAATAACCTTTCCAAGGGCTGTCCAAATGGCTTCACATACTTCTTGAAAAAAGTAGGATATTGTATTTCGAGGTACTCTGTACAAAAACTCTAAACTTCCAAAACTATCACCTGTAGCCAGGTATCTCAGTACAATTTGAAGTTTTATCCGGGTAGGTATGCTATCTCTCATTAAAGTGTTTTCTTTCGTTATTAACGGAGCAACAAGAAGTAGAAGTTCTTCAAATTTACTTTCATCCATTCGAAGATGATTACAATAGGAATCAGGATCTTCAACGGCTAGTTCTCTCAACAATGTATTGGAAGCTCCTAATAAATTTCTTCTTGCAATCCATGGTCGCACCCACCACCGTCGACGTTTTCTTTGCTTCTTTTTTGTCAACTCTTTGATTAAATGATCACAAATTAAACTAATTCCAAGACGTACGACTTCATTCGATGACATATTTAAAAGAAAGAACAATGAATGTTCATTTCTGTATCATTTCGTCTAAGCCGTGTGAACATAGAATGAAAAAAAAATGAAGCATTCACTCGAGTGAACAATCATTCGAGTGAACCGTCTGATATCACCTTTAAGCCTATAGGCCGCTTGATGGTAAGCTATCACCGTCATCTACGGACGCCTTTATCTTATCGAATTAGAGTGGTGAACTTTGGAGTAGTGAGTTTATCAAGCCCCCTAAGAGGTTCTTACAAGGCTTAGTAATAGAGAAAATAGATGAAATAGAAAGGTAGATGAAATAGAAAAGTTAAATGGAAAGATATTTTTTTTGACTCTCACCATTTAACCTCTCGAACTTCGAAGTCAAAATCTGTAACAAAAAAAAGTAAGTTTCAGAAACTGCAATTATCCTAACAAACATTTACTTTTACAAAACTTTGTATTTTCAATTACACGTGAACTTTCCAGACGATAGAAGTCGTTTAAAACAATGTAGCGCAAACGTACTTTGAAACCACAGCGGGATTAAATAAATTTGGTGTAAATAAACTGAAAATATCAGTATAGAAAACAAGTGAAGTAAAAAAGGAATGACTTACATGGTACAGAAACTCGAAGTTATGACAGATAGTAGTTATTTTATTAATATATCCGTTATCTAGTACCCACGACACAAGCGTTTGCTTAGTGTGGGGCTAGATGGCGCTGTGTGCATCTTAAAATTGACTTTGGCGCCAGTAACTTTACTAAAGTGGTCATGAAATAATAATCCAGTCTTGTTTTTGTTTTGTTATTTATCAAATTATTTCTCAACAACTTATGTTGCTTAATATTTTTTTAAGTAAAAGCTATCAATTTTGCTAGTATTTTTTTATAGTTTACAGAACACTTTAACCCAAATTTGCCTGTCGGCTTTAAATTGAACTAGTGCCCAAAATGATAACGGCTTTTAAAATGGTTCGAAAAATTTTGTCATCGGTAAAAATTTGCCAATAAAATGGCAGTATTTAGAAGTAAAATATCTGATGCTAAAAAGTTGAACAGTAAAATAAAAAGAGAAAGAGGTAAAAAACTAAGTTAATGATTTTGCATCTTATTTTTTCACATGTCAGTTTATCAACTGAAACGACACCGGTACTAGAGTTTCTGTGGTCAAAGATTGTGGTTCGCGTGAATTTTCGAAACTCGTTGAACCAAAGTGATTGCCAGCAGCCAAATTTCCATACAAACTGTATAATGTTTAGACTCAAAAATTAAGCACAGCCTGCGTGATTTTAGTACTTGGTGGGCTTAACGCTTTCTTGGGATCTCGTGCCTAGAAAACTAGCCCATGTTTCATTCATAATGAAGCCAAAACAAGCTTTACAAAAATTATGAAATTACTATGGAAAAAAATGCAAGATGTCTGCCACTAAAACTTCATATAACTAGTGCATATACCAACTGCAGACAATGTACAACTCGGAGGAAGAACAAGCCTGGAGTCATAGTAATAAATTGAACGTGTTCTGTATGTCTGCACTCTTTCGACTTATGTGCGCACCAACGCGGAAGAAAGAGATAACTAGTTACTATATAGATCACCTTCAAATGACAGTGTAGCCGTTTTTTAATACCTCAATTTAGTGATGTGCCTACGACGTACGAAATAAAAAACCGAAACCGAACCGAAACATACATTCTGTTCTGTCACGTTAACGATTATTCTAGTAGTTTCGCTAACTAAACCATATTAAAGTGACGTAATTGTAACATGTTTTCAAAATCGATCTTTTAGGCATAGTTAGAACTAGGTGAGAAAACCTGGAAAAGGATTGTGTAGTTCGAAATAAATAAAATAACTCAGATAACTTTTGTAGGTTTTTATTTACTGACCCTTAAACTATACAATTTTATTTAAAAAATTACGTACTTTATCTTGTGGTTGTATAAGTTGCTTAGTCATATAATGAATTTTCGTTTTTAAGTATGTCTCGGCTATGGCTTTTATGAGTAGATTTCTATGATTATCAATATTCCACTGATCAATACTATGCTGAAATAATTGTTCGAATAAATTACTACTATTGGCAAAACCGAGACCCGATTTTAACCGAATTCAGAACAATTGTGCACAACACTATAAACCAAACTTTTGCGTATTTTTAACATATAATGGCAAAATTTAATTGTTTTCCTCCAAAATGAGGTTCTAAAAGAGTAGAAATTTGTTATATTTTAATATTTTGATTCAGTTTTGTATTGTTTTGTGGAAAATGATAAAAAACTCTAACCTGTGAAATGACAAGCTCTGGATTTCGTCACTTTTCTTCGAAGCATGGCTCTTACAGCCATAGGCAACGCACGCCATTTGTTCTTCAGTAGAAAACACTTCTCAAACAAACTCATTTAACCAAAGATTCACGGTATATTCGCCAAAAATCCAAATCCACAGCTAGTATCCAAATTGGTTACTCGAGCTAGAAAAACCGGCTACACTAACGTAAAGGGCCGAACAGATTGTATATAGTTGTCTCTTTTTAGCACACTAAAAACATTCATTAAAAAGAGAGGTTCCGATAGTGCGCCACACTTCAACTTATTACTATGTCTCCAGGCTTGTCCTTCCTCTGAGATGTACAATGACAGTTTCGAAGCATAATGAAATTGACGTTTCTGAAAAAAGGAATGACATAAGTATAATTGAGAACCGCAGATCTATTCCATAGATACCATAGAATGGCCATTTACTTGTGAGCAAAATATAAGATAAGATAAGATAAGATATGTCTTTAATGCACACCAAAGAAATAACAATATAAAAAGAAATATAAAAACTAATTTAATGCACATTGGGCGGCCTTATCGCCTTAGGCGATTTCTTCCAGGCAACCTTTGGATGGACAGGATTTAGAATCTTTAATAGGCGGTGTACAAGAATACATAAAATAAATAAGTGAAAGAACACAATACAAACTCAGATAATACACTAATAAATAATAATAAACAATACAATACATAATACTATATGGATGATAAATAATGATGATACACTAGTTTTTGGAAAATATATGAGTACTATCAAAATAAAAAATATGTAATGTCGATTTTAATAAAACCACAGATATGAGTATTGTGATTTACTATATAGCTATAAAAAATCACTTGGAATTCGGAAGATAAAAGTTTTTTACATATTAATTATCAACATTAAGTACAAGCAAGAAGATTTTCCGTTCTCTATCTAGACTATTCTATGGTTAAATGTAATATTTTCATATTTTGAATGCCTATATAGATGCGTTTCGCATGAAGCTATTACCTATCGATTAGTAGCGAGCTGGCAACGTCGCATTTGTTTATTATAGGAAGATAAGTATTGAGACTACTGAAGAGAAAATGGGGCGTTGCCAGCTCGTGTCAGGGAGTGTAGTGGGAGAGAGACATACTTCCATCTCTTATTGTTGCATGGTGGCGAATTGAAGTTTGTATTTGGATTTGTGGTTCGGTCTTGGTTCGGTATATCAGAATAATTTCTAGGCAACGATATTATGAGATGTTTATTTTGAAGTTTAGTACTGCGGGTTTTGCGTAAAATAATGTATATGGTTGCGGAAATGAAATTAAACGGGATGAGATGAAATGAAATGAAGTAAAATAGAAATAAATTAATTTAATTGAATTGATTTTTAGACAAACGTTAAATCATTATGGGCAAGTAACACATTTTTGAAAAATCTTGGATCTGTTACCGTCCACTATGCAAAAATTAAAAGAAAAAGAAATTAATGTAGTGATATTTCAGCATCATCATTATCATCACATGCGCCATCTTTCCCGATCTTCCGCCATTTCCTTGATCTCCTTATACGATATAACGCCCGACTTCTCCTTTACTTGGTCCATATATGACCTCCTCAGCCTTCCTCTTTCTCTTTGTGCTTCCAGTTTCCCTTCAATGATGTTTTTAGAAAGTCGTCATGTCGTATAAGGTGGCCAAGCATCTCCCCTCTTTGGTTTTCAATTGTGGCTGCCAGCTCAGCCCCGGAGTAGTGATATTGACGTAAAGTATTTACTATTTCTAAGTTATGAAGTAGCTATCCTTAGAAAAGCCTAGAAAAGAAATAATCTCTCTTTCTCTGTAGCTGTATACTTTTACAATTTTTATTTCATGCGCATAATAGACGTGAATTTTTGATTCTTCATAATTTTATTTTAACAAATATATCTATTATATATCTATCTATCTATACATACAATAAAGCTATAGAAGATTGAAAGTTTGAACATTGAAGATATTTAAAAAAAAAATTTTGGAGATACTTAGAATTGATAACAGAACACGTTTCAACAATTTCTAAATTTTGCCTGTTTATCTGTTTATATAAACACCCATAATTAAAAAACGGCTTGACGGATTTCGATAGAAATTTTACAAACGTGTAGAGAAAGTTTTTGGTCAGGTTACAGGTTAATAAAAATTACCAAAACATCAATAATTTTTTTTGTTAAAAAATAATTTAAAGAAAATATGTGATTCGCTGACTACTCACTAGAGGAGGTAGTATAAATCCCTAGAATATAAAAAGTCACAAAAATTTTCGCTCTTGGTCCAATGTGGTTAGCTTTCTCGACATTCCAGGCTTCAACTTACAAATAGCGAATTCAAACGCGATCAACGCCGCGGGTACATTTAGTTTACAATAAATATGTTTCCATTTTCTATCTATAGAATTCTATGTTCATTATAATTTAAATTTCGAATTTAGAATGCTTCGAACGCACGAGCTGACAACGTTGCATTCGAATGTAAAACTAAGATTAGGGATGACCAAAATGCAATAAAGTAACGATATAATATTATCGTTTCGATGTTTTTTGTAAATTATGATATTGAAATTTTTGTTCAAAAATATTAATGTATCGGTATGATGCCAAAGAAAATATTCGTCCCAATAAATAAATATTAATAATTGTAGTATTACGAAATTTAAATTATTTATTAATCAAACCGATACTTACCTGATACACATAAAACAAAATCTCTTTGATTTTTGTGCTAAGCTGTAAGCTGACTTCTGGTTGTTCGGTAGGTAATGTAAGATTTAAGCCAGATATAATACATGATATAAAGATAAAAAGATAAAGATAAAGAATCTTTATTGATAATGTAAAGTTGTAACATAGGTATAAGTACTAATATCATAAAATATGCTACACAAATTACAATATCTCGTCAAATTGAATTTATAACATTTAAGTAGTTTTAATAAAATTTTAGATATTACAATGTCAATTTTATTTATGACATAATGAAATTTTTGTTATTAAAATCATGTCAAACATAATAAAACAAAACATAATATACATAATAAAATCGATTTTAAAGATGTCGGTAAATAAAAATATTCCGTTTTAGGATTTAATTTATTTTTAAAGTTATCATTGTTTATTGGTCTGAAAAAATATCGAGTTTTATCCCGTTTTAATATTTTAAATGTAGAACAGAGAACAGCGAAGTATTCAATATCGTTGAAATATATCGATGTATCTACTACAAGTCTAACAAAGATGTAGAATAATATCAAATACCAGATTTCAAATTTCGAATTTGTTTCGAATGAATCAAATAATAAGATTTATAAAAGTTCAGTTGGTCAATGTTTAGAAGCAGAATAAAAAACATTCTTTATACATTAGTGGGTACAAGTCAACGGCCAAGTCACACAACAACATATCGAAGTAACGAACCTTAGACTTGGCACGACCTTGTCTAGATTTCATTACTTTTTAGAGATAAACAAGCAGCTCCATCGAGACTTGGCTAGTTTTTAACCGACTTCCAAAAAAAAGGAGGTTATCAAGTCATCTGAAAGTTTTTTTTGTCGGTATGTTACGCGATTACTCCGTGAATTATATTTATTTACCGATTTTAAAAAAAAACTTTTATTCGACGAGGATAGTTTCCGAAACGGTCCTAATTTTTTTTTTATTCGGTCTAGTACTTTTTGAGAAAAAACCAACAAATTTATAAAGTTTACGCAAACCAATTTTACCTATATTTCCTAAACAACTACTCAGATTTTGATGCGGTCATCTGTGATTGTGTTGAAGTTTGAATGGTGCATCTTTATAGTTATGTGTTACGATGACAACTCACCAGGGGGCGCTGCTGTATACATTGTATCTTCTAAATTATAACCCTGATTTTGATGCGGTTTTTTTCTGATAGGCATAGAATTGTTTGGTAAATGAATGGATTTATGTGATTCGTTAATTACTTACTAGAGGGCGCTCCATACATACATTTGTTGACGCCTAAAAGTGCTAGGCCGATTCATCAGAAACGGATTCGAATAAAATTAAATGAAATCAGCATCAGCTGATTTCATTTAATTTTATCAATTCAGATAAACACTATCCACCTATACGTATGAGTAGGTATGTACGAAATGAAACTAAAAAGTATAAAACAAAAAATCAATTCAAAAAAATCAATAACCGATTTCGAGCCAGCTGTCACAAAAAAGTTAATAAATAATTTATTTTAATTATTGTAAAATTCAGAGTTGGAAGTGAAGAATCAATCAAATTATTGAAACTTACAACCTTATAAGTATTATTATTGAAATCAGTAATATTTGGAGTCGGTGCCAGTTGCAACAATACCTATCAGCATTAGGAACAAATACAAAGCCGACTGGAACTGCACTTCGACAAGCGTCGATTTCGTTTGACCAGTGATTGGCACCGACTTTTTTGACACATTTTTTTTCTTCTAGGCAAGCGCGCTAGAACGTAGATTATAACGTTGCTTAACATCAGGCAATTTGTAGTCAAGCGTGAGCCTATATCATATATAAAAAAAATATAGCTGTAATTTCTCGTTTTATGGGTCGTATTTCCTCATGACTGAGGGTCGTAACTCCCCCGCAGAATTAATTCATTAGGGGAGTTCTCTTGTGCAGATATATCGTGGTGGGCGCCCAGGTCCTTCCACGGAAGACTCATATTTTCCTGTGTGGTCCTCAAACATGTAGGTTTCCACACGATGTTTTCCTTCACCGTAAAGCCAGTGCAAATCTACATAAAATTTGAAAAACCAAGGATTGGTGTAGGGCTGGAATCGAACTAGGGTCCGTCAAGGCGAAAAGCAGACGTTTAAACCGCCGAACCACACTCGGTTTTGCTATTATTTAAGATTTAATTGAATTTTGTGATGAACTGTTGAGAAAGATGACTAATATATATGTATGTATATTTCGACGCAGTCTGTTGCTGGCTGAGAGACTCAATGCGGGTGTCATTATCATCTAACTTAGGTACTTATGTATGTACATAATATACCTATATTTATAGATTTACGCACCCAGCCAAGCTGTATTATATACCTTCGCTTACCAAAGTGTGTGTACAGCTATAACTCTAAACATTATATCTGTCTGCTATAACTTAAGCTTTTATTTAACGGAATAAGAAATAAATATTATTTGACACATATAAATTGTTTAAATACTGCCTAAAAATTAAAACTTCACTGGACGTAAACTCAGTGCGTCATTGTTTAAAATACAATTCAATTAATACTATGTTTTGCAAGTCTCAGATGCTGTTTTCCGTTCGCCATTATAGTACCAAATCTTATCGCAAAGCCTGAATATTCAAATTAACCTTCGTTCTATAAATAAAAATCGGTCATAAAACGTGGACGACACACGCCACGGCCCCTCCGCAAAAAGACAAAATTAAAATTCAAAAAGAGCACGCGATCTTGTTCCCTAATGCCGCATTGCGTACCATCTCTATATACTTATATACGCTATAACCCGACAAAATATATTATTCGTTATCACCCTCTGGAGGGCGGTACATTTTGTAGCTGTGAACGTGCAAACCTATTGGCTTTTAAATTATTATGGTTAGCCTCTACGTGGTACGCCTGTCTGGCTTACGTCGTGACATGGTTTCATCAGTTTCTGAAAATAGTTGTTAAGGTAAATTTCACGCCAAAGGTCAGGTAAAAAAAGAAATATATGCTCAAAACGATTATGTTTCTCTCAAAACCAATCAATTCATTGTTTTATTCCTCATTTTTCTTTCCTACTGGCTAAATTTGTACTGATTTTTGACATGGTTGGTTGGTCTTAAATCTTGTACGATTACGTGAAGCAACTTTAAAAGAGAACGTTGTAAATACACATACATGCATAAAATTTAATGAATTCTGAAAAATAGTTGCTTCACTTGAGTTAAATATATTATGGGTAACACGTGGTTTCATGCTTCACAAGTGAATTTTACAAAGTTACGTTTGCCATCCGGTAAATGGACCTTCGGTTAAAGTTTCAAGGAACGTTCCTTGGGACAACTGCAAAGGTAAGTTTGGCGGATCAGAATTGCTTATTATGGTGTTCATAATTGCTTTAGGTGTCCATTTGTTCCCGTAGGTCATAATAACGGTTGGTTAATGCTAAACGCTTGCTTGTTGTGATATGAAATATTGAGATCATCATTTGGGTTAATCTTCTTCTTTATATCGAATGAGAGGTGCCATCTCTGGTGTCGAGAGTTTATCAAGCCGCCCTGAGGGCCTCTGACATGGTTTATACAAGTCAGTCCATTTTATTTAATTTATTACAATCAAGACTTTAATAAAATTATACAGTTTAATGTTTTATGGACGTCTTTACTAATTTGATTTTATATTTGCTTTGATAATTAATTTGATGTATCAAAACGTACGACGAAAAAATTGTGAACGTGGCCGCAATGGACAAATTACTACTTATTTAAAACCTTAAAAATGCATTCAAAAGGCAGCTTTAGTGCCAGGATCTGAATTACCATCAACAGAGTTCAGACTTTTTAAAATCACTTTAAAATTATGTGCTGTTCATAACAACAACTAACAAAAAATTTAATCAAATCTCATTAATAACAGAGAAAGGTAAAATATAATCAAAGATAAGGTAATATATGTACATTTCCAATTATATTATATTATACGTTAGAATAACAGTTGTTATTGATATCTATTACGTAGGTTATTCTAATTAAGTCTGGGCTTTCAAGAGGTTCATTAACAAACATGAGGCTCCGTCTATCTAAATTCTATCCCTAGAACTCTCATATCCATAGTCTCAATGTCACTGGGATATTTGACAAGATAAACAGGTTTACTTGGAACTAAAAAACCGGATGCTTTTTTTGTTAGATAGTCTGATATTACAATTTTTGTAGCCTACAATGTAGCGCCCTTCTTCTTCTTAATCTTTGACTATGTTTGTATATATTGTAATGTAATTGTTTGATTTTTCTGTGATGAAAAAAAAAAAAAATGATATTTCAAACTTAACCATTTTCAATTTCAAATAATAAGCTATAGTATTTTTAGAACTTTAAAACTCTAATAAATACTTCAAACAACTGTTTATATAATATAAATATCGCATTGTAATGAAATGTTTTGGAGGTTTCTTTAACTTTGATAGGCTCACGTTTGACTACAACTCGCCTGATGTTAAGAAGCAACGTGGATATAGACATGATATTTTTATGAATTATCAAAAGTACGAAGATTTCAGTTTTGATGAACTAAAACCACCTTTAAAAATAATCAGTAATAATAATTTATTGTTAGTAAAACTAGGTCTTAAAGGTTAACGGTGGCTACGAGTAACCTTGTATCCTGAGACTGGCTGTAGTTCTACGAAAATATATATAGGTATAATTCTGTTGGTAAAATTATGTCTGTAGATTATTACATTAGTGTACCTACATACGTTCAGAAAAATGTTTGCAAAAATCTTTATAGCAAAAATACGTTAAAATAAATACTGAAACAAAATATACACATATTATATTTTCCTGAGTTACCTATGTACGTATATGATTAATCTTGTATTCTAAGACTGGCTGTAGTTCTACGAAAATATAAATAATTCTGTTTGTACAATTATGTCTGTAGATGACATCAGTATTCAACTTGTTTGCAAAAATCTTTATAGCAAAAATACGTTAAAATAAATACTGAAACAAAATATATATATATATTTTTCCTGGGTTATGTTTTTTTAAAGATATTAAAATAAATTACAATCTCACACGACACGATTTTCGTAATTTTTTTGATTTGGAGATCGCTGTTTTTTGCGAAGGCATTTGGCCGTCACTTGAAGCGAGACACGCGTCTCTACTAGCAAGCAACACAACTACAAGCGACACTGTAGTATATGTTAGTACAATAATATTATAAGATATACTTAGATTATCTTTAGGCTTCTCTAAAGATTGTCTAAGTGCATCTTTTATATGTTGTAGTTAAACTAGTATGTTTAGTTTTTCTTCCCCTGTTTTTATGTTTTATTATCTATACTAATATTTTAAGCCGAAGAGTTTGTTTGTTTGTTTGAACGCGTTAATCTCAGGAACTACTGGTACGAATTGAAAAATTCTTTATGCGTTGAATAGACTATTTATCGAGGAAAGTTCTTTTATAACAACACGCTGCAACTAATAGGAGCGAAGAAACAATGGAAAATGTGAAACAAAACGGGAAAAAATATTCATCTTTGGGGGCTTCCGTTGCGAGCGCTGCAAAAACGGTTAAAGTCGTGGGTAACAGCTATAATTTATAAAACTGAAGAGGTAATTTCCAAAAATAAATATGATGCCCAAAATAACTATCCCATGCGGACGAAGTCGCTGGCACAGCTAGTTGTAGATAAGGATTGTACAATGTAAATAGCACTCAAACCAGGCTCTCTTACCAAAGCTTTGATTAACTTTGATAATTATGCAGATTTAACAATGACCTTTAGAAAGGTTTCCTTTCACTCGAATGTAATATTGTATTTAATTAGCATTGTCTGTGTCAAGTTTCTTCGTTGAAATACTATGAAGCGCTTTAAATGTTAAATTCATGGCAAGAAGTTAAACGTGGTATTCCAGTCTGGTTGATGAAATTATTCAAGGTTTTAGTGTACATTACGGATATTAATATTAATCCAAATTCCTTTTAATCCCATTAATATTATAAAAGCTCAATTACAGAAACTTAATTTCTTTCATAAATATTGCCTTGTGTTTTGTTTAAAGTAAATATTGTAGTCTATTAATCGATTATTTGATTTTATTTTGTTTTCCAAATTAATTATTTTATTTTATTTAGTCTCAGTGATTATATTTTTTTTTATATTTTATATACAAATATAAGTGTAAAGTAGACAGAAATGTTTGATTCTACGTCCCTCAGCTGGCCAAAAGTCCTAAATTCCACAATATCTCACAGTATCTCCGGAACAGTCTCGTACAGACCTCAAACAGTCGTTCCAGTAAATCGCTCCGACAGCCGTCCTCCGCTGACATATCTTCGAGACCTTCATTACTAACGTTTCCTTCAAGCGGTGGCATAGTGCTGTGTTTGCAGTAAGGGCTAATAACAAAAAGATTGATAGATCTTTTTTTACGTGGGATAGGGTTACAATTGACTACAGCCTGCCTGATGTTAAGCATTGCTGCAGCCTAGGGTGTAACACGCTTACCTAGAAGATACCTTATTGATAGATATACCCTCATTGTACTCTTAATCCCATATTATGAATATTATAAAAGTGATAGTTTGTGTGTGCATTTGATACTTCTTCAAGCGCAAACGGCTGAGCAACTTTTGATAAAGTTTGGTACAGAGACCCAGATTTGAGATAGAGAGATATTGGACCCAGAATTGACACCTAAATAACTTAATCTACCCAACACCACGATGTATCTACCCAAGATAGTTCCTTTAACGAATTAATTTGCGGAAGCGTCACGGTCTTCAATCATGAAAAGATACACATCAAAGAGAGAGATCTAATTGCCCTAGTATTTTGTTATCTGTGTATCAAGTTGTTTTTCTTATCTATCTCCCCACCATACTCCCAGCACGTGTGTCACCTAACAACAACAAATAACAAGTCCCCCACTTCTTACTGTTTATATCCACCGTTTACAAACAGACAAACAAGCCGGCAGTAAATTCCGGCACAATTAACTTCCCCAAGCATTGTTTTTGATTAAGTACCCGGTTTGAACGACGGAACAAAGCGTACAATAATTGCGTGGCTTTCGAAAAGGTAAAGAGGTGTCAGTTTTGACAAAAAAGGTATCTGAAGAATAATGGTGTCAGTGCAGGTGTCAGTTGAAATATGCTTTCAAGATATGAATGTGTTTTACAGGATTTATGTACGTGCTCATTCCGACTTACAACGCAAAATTAACGGAGGTCGGTAAAAAAGTCGCAATCCACTCGTACCTAAAGATACAATACGATATGAGTATATTGCGAAACGATTTTATAGTAGGTACATATATTGCCAAACTTTTTATACTGAAATTGTCAAATTTGAATGAACTCATTTGTTTTCTTTTTTGTGTGGCAGGCTTGCGTTTGGTTCTAGCTCACCCGATATTAAACACGGAAGTTACATTTGTATTAGTAACAATGCAACCTTAACAATCACCAAAACCCTATCCCCCGTAAGCAAAGCTACACCTTATATTTCACTCTCCCAAACTTCTCAAAATCACCGAACCTTCAAACAATACTTTCTCCCCCGCTATACTATTTATCTCGCCCGGCTTGGCTCGCTGGCAGGCCTCCAAGTCAGCTCAGTGACAAACTCGGCGATTTATCAAACAAACTGCTGATACGATATGGGCCTGTCCCGCGTGACGTAAGAAATACGGAGCTAAAAATATACAATACTAGCGGAGTCTTGCGGTTTTACTCGGTGTTGTTATAGACAATTTGCTAGTCATTTGTAAGCTACTAGAAAACAATAATGTTACATGGTAATGAACAGATAATATATAATATGGCACTCAATTAAATTATGTGGGTTGTTTCTATACATATATGCAATTATACTCGTGTTTTGTAAAATTGTGTAATATGATTAAAATATAAATATAACGCTTATTAATTTAGAGATAAAAATATACCTCAATGAAAATTAGTCAAAACACTATAGGACTATTTTTTTATTTTTTTTTAAAATAAGATTTTATTTCGCATTTTGTATAATGATTATTTTTCTATGAAAATTAAACATTATTGTACAATCATACCAAAAACATGTTAGCTGGTTAAACTATAACTTACGTCATAGCTGGTCTACATTATTTATGTGACTAAAATGCCATAATATTACCCACATCGTAATTTGATATAGGTCCTGAAAAGAGCCTTTTTTGCCGTCTAGATATCAATCAAAAGAACCCCGATCTATCTTGATAAAATCTAAAATAAAATCATGATGAAAACCTTTTGTATGAAAATACTTATAATACATAAAAAAATATTACATTTACATGAGCTAGAGTGTATTTTTATATGTTGTTTCTTACTTCCCAAAGAGCTGAACCGCTTTGTATAATTTTTTTTTACGGAGATAGATAAGACATCACCAACTTACTCATTAGCAACTTTTTCTTCAGTAGTCAAAGCCAGTAACACCAGGAAGCATCACTAGTGTTTATAATATTAACTTAATTGAAAAAGTTTTCTATACATTGTTCGCATTCTACATAGGTTTAATTTTATTTCAGACATATTTTCGGTAGTTACAAGTCTAGACTAAATAAACAAATATCTATTTTCATAGCACAAGGGCAAACTAAACAACAAACATTTGGACCTTTATTTATATGTGAGTGTTATACAACGACAACAATCACAATAGACACCCAAAGGGTCAAAATTTTCAGAATAAATGAAACTCGTCAAATATTTTACTACTAAATATCACGCAATGCAACTGCATGCTGATTGGTTATTTTCAAGGGTCACGTGGTAAATGAAGTGTTGAACATGGGATTTATTCGCTAATTTCTCGACCATAGATATATTCATTGGTACGTTGACATTGATGCAAGTACATTATGCTTTAAGCTAAAACGGGTTTACACCTCAATTAAAAGTTTGCGTGTTGATAAGTATACAAGTGACTTATGAATATGTCTGGATGAATATCTCTGAACAGAGAGAATTTCAAACAATCCCACCGATGCGATGTCACCAGCAAGCTTGACAATAAAGTAAACTGTATCAAGTAAACTACTATTAAAAGTAAACCGGCTCACGTACGGTCTTATTATATTTATTATAGATTTTTAGGAGCATCAGTGTTCTATTGTCTATGTTATTATCTAATGCGTGTTTTCGTGAAAGGCCGGCAATCTTTTCGTTTGTGCGGAAATTATTTACTTTGGTCTGATTTTTCAACTGTCAGAAGTTACCCAACTTTTTTCATAGTTCATTTTTCAAGCATATGGGGGGTGGGTCGTAATTTGTATTGCATGTTTATATGTGTTACTTTCTGACACTCTATTTATCTTTTTCTTGCTAGGGATGTGGGAAGTTAAGATTGTTATGCTCTTTAGGTATATAAGATTTGCTCTGAAGAATCACTATTTACTACTCTTAATAGAGCAAATATAGACATAAGACTATTTTTGTAGGCACTCTGCTCAGCGTTTTGCGGTGTTATAAGTTCATATACATAAATAGGAAAACGATAGTAAAAAATAATCTTCATTATATAAAGCAAACCAACAGTTTAATTTACAAATAATAGACAAACTTTATTTACCATAATTACTAACGAAACACACGGGATACCAAATTTAACGTCTCATGAAAGGACCCATTTTAAACAAATTAATAAAACACAGAATTCACACAAAAAATACTTCTACTCCCAAATATAAGTAAATAAAATTAATAAGCCCAAAAACATGAAAAAGGAAAAATAAAGAATACCTTATCCATCCCTACCCTACCATCACGTGCAAAGCCCATAAGGTATCACATACCGCCCCATTAGCCCTATATCACATTATATCATGGTGCGATAAACTAACGCACGCTACGCACGGAAAGGAGGCAAAAAATGACGGTGAGTGTAGCCTCTTCATTATATAGCCTTTATTAAGGAAAGAAACGGTGGCGTTAATTTGGATTACATGATATTTTATTATGTGGTGCAAGTTATGGGGCTGTATTAATAAACTTGCTTACTGACTAAATTCTGCCCACGCGTTTTATTTCAAAATGAAATCATCTGTCAATGCAGCTGTCATCAGGTGATGAAACATGAAACTGTTTTTTTTTCTTTCTATCATATTGTGTCACAACAAAAAAAATGGAGTACAATTTACTGATCCAGTCAAAATAAAGGTAAAATAAGGTCACTGTAACTAATTAAATCATTTTTGAGACTATTTAACGCCGTACAAGTGCTACATATTAGAATTACTTAATCAATTAGACCAAGAACGCTTGAATAATCGTCGAACCAAATAATTCATAACTTCGTTTCTCTCGATTTACCTTCATATATCTAAAAGTACGTGTCCTTCAATTACAGTGTATTGTTGTTCACCCAGCAACACTGCTTTACGGCTAACAGTATCATAAAATAGACGCCAAATTAAAACAACTAAGAAACATTCATTTTTAAAAAACTTTTATAATAAGTACAAAAACCGCCACAGACAAGTAAATATTTGGTTAAAAATTAACTTTGATGAAACAAAAACGGATAACTTGAACGATTGTTTTGTCTGTTTCAATCGATGTCGAAACTATTACCTACCTAATGTGTCAAAAACTAAATATTTTGTCTTACTAATGAGTGGATCAATACATTTTTGAGTAATAAAAAACTGAAGTACATTTCACTTTGAACCAGTGTTGCTAGAGCGCAAATGAATTTCCTCCACGTAATAAAAGATGTGCGTTTGTATAGTGGGCAAATACCTAGCTTTCCAATAAAATAATCCATTGGGAGATTTTCTTTTTATAGATATATAAACACAGTAGTGATACAGTTTTTTTTTCCACTGAGTTATATTCAAACATACATTACTATGAAAGGAAACAAGGTAATGTATATGGTATCTAGTTTATTTCATCTATGCCGGCCACCTTACTTTCGTACTTGGCAACAAATATATTTGATCTATGGAGTATCTATCGTCTAGACTTCTACATTAAGTACTCTACTCGACATAAAAGCCTGTCGGTATCTAATCTGGTCGTGAATGACTTGGTTATTTACTTACTTGGTTTCTTTGTGTTTATATGGTTTCGCTGTTTATTAGAACAGATCAAATGTGAAATCGTTTGAGATTGTGATTTTTGGGAATATTTTTTCTATTTAAAACGTAATCGCATAAGTTAGTTCTAATATTTATTTTAGAAAGAAACACTATATTGCTCGTGACAGGTTTCAAAATTTTTTCTATTTATAACCTAATTGCATATGTAGTTTTTATATATTTTTTTTTTGAAGGAAACACTATATTGCTCGTGACAAATTTCGAAGTTTGACCATGTACCTATAGAAAAACCGATATTATGAAATAGTTTTTTGTGAAAAGATATTTTTTCATTCATTAAAAAAAATATAATAATCTACCTTACCTTAAAGTAACAAAAACCAGAAACATTAAATTAGGTAGGAACACATACACATTACATTAATCCCAATTTACGAGTTTAAAAATACAAAGAATGGTTTAATGTACATTAAAAAACACATCCTAAAACAGAAAACGGTGAAAGCGTGTTTTCCTTCTACGTATCATACGTATGCCGTAATTTTCTCGCGAGGAATACATAAAATAATGCAAAGACTTCCAATAACATTGTCGCTACTGTCAATCCTTGGTTGGGTAAACAAAAAGTGCTTTTCTATTTTCAAAAAGTGGCATTCCATTCTGGACGTTTCCGTGAGGTGGGTGACACGTTAAATTGTAGGTCCCGTCTATTTGTCATAGTACAGCAGTCGATAAACCATCTTTGAGGGTGGTTTGATAACTTTTGACGCCAGAGTTGGCCACTCTCATTCATTCTTACTTACCCCAAAATAAGTCAAGAAAAATTCTCCAGTGAATTAAGTCTGCGGATGAATCACAACCCTCGGTAATGAGAGGAAAAGAGACAATCAATACATAGGTTAGTTGTCTTATTTTCATGCTCGAAATAATTGATTAAAATAAAAAAAAAACAACATAAATCAACACATTTTTTTACAAACACTACTATTAAAACCTAAGTCATAAATACGTATGTGCTATTTTTTGCTTAAATAAGGGGTCTATTATAGTGTGATGTTCTTGTCGCGACCCAACAATTTAATTAAAAGTTTATATTACTTAATTATGGGATGGTACACATAATTTCTGATGCTAAAAGGACTTTATTTTGGCCACCGTATTCTGAAATTCTAATTTTATTAGCCTCTATCTCTGACTGCCGTTTGTATAGTAAAACTGGGTCCAGGGTGAGGTCAAATTCATAGAGGTGTTATGTAAAACCATCGTTAGAATGAACTCAATTCAAATTAATTATCTTTATTCAGGCATAAATCTAAATATATAAAACTCAAAAGTGACTGACTGACTGATATAGTGATCTATCAACGCACAGCCCAAACCACTAGTCGGATCGGGCTGAAATTTGGCACACATGTAGATGTTATGACGTAGGCATTCGCTAAGAAAGGATTTTTGGAAAAACCGCTTTTAAAGGGGTGAAATAGGGGATGCAAGTTTTGCTTCATAATGCGAGCGAAGCCGCGAGTATCCACTAGTTATTTATAATATATATACAAGCACCAGTGTTAATGTATCCTATAGTGGTATATACTTAATAATAGCTTACATAACACTTTGTTTAAGCACATAGGCCACTATAAAAATCTTTTTTTTTCCCTGGCGGTAGTTGAGGAAGAAGCATTGAAAAGCTCTTCAATTTTTATTTAATTAATTGGTGAAAGGAATACTTACAGACAATAGTGATGCACAAATGGGTGCATTAAGTCTCCCTGCCTGCCAGTAAGTGTTTTCTGTCCTTTCCTCACAGTGCACATAACAATATTTCACTTTTTAATTATTGCACTACAACATAACCTCAAACACTATCATGGACTCAGTTCAAGATACCCTAACTCAGATGATGGTTACTTTTAACCAAAGAATGGACAGTATTGAGGGGAAAATACCATCCTCGCCGGACAGTCCTGGAAGTCTGGCTGCAGAGTTATCCTCTTTCAAGGCATTTGTGCTGACTACCTTCCGGGCACTGCAGGCACAAATTGCTTTGTTGGCCCTGCAAGTCGATCAAGGTGAGATGAGGGCGCGCCGGAAGATATAACTGCTTCATGGTGTCCCGGAGAAGACACAGGAAGACACTAGTGAGGTGGTAGCCCAGTCCATGGTGAAGAACCTGAAGCTTGAAGAGTTTTCGGCGGATGACATCAGCAGATGTCACCGTATGGGGCGTGTTGCTGCCAACAAGCTGCGGCCGATATTATTCAAACTTCGCGACGTGGCCCTGCGAGATCAGATTTGGTCGTCGAAGAAGAGCCTCAAGGGTTCGGGGATCACAGTCTCCGAATTCCTCACGAAGGCTCGTCACGATGTGTTCATGGCTGCTCGCCAGCGTTTCGGAGTCTCCAAATGCTGGACGAGAGAAGGCAATGTCTTCGTATTGGACTCTGAGGGGGCCCGCCATCGCATCAACACGGTTGCGGAATTGGAGGCTGTGCAGACGAAACCAGTGCCAGCTGCTAAGCCCAAGGCGGCAAAAGGAACGCAGAGTAGCGCAAATGGTGCGAAGCCGGCGGCGAAGCCTAGACCCAAAGCAAAGAAATAATGTGTTATCATCATATCACAGTTATTGCGTGTTTCCGTATTCTAAGCTATCATAAAATAGGTTTGTTTGTTGTCATTAAAATCTTTGCTTTGTAATTTTCACTACCTTCAACTCAATTTGTTTAACTTTTGTTTTGAATTTGTTTACATTTTTCCATGACAGATTTACTGACATATAATTGAAACTGTCAAGGTATATTTTTTTTTTTTTTTTGTTTTGGCTTCATGCTATTTAAAATTTAGCCTCAAAATTTGTCTTTAAAATATTCTAATCTAGACTGTTGTTGATAACATTTTTAAGAGTTTCAGACTATATAGACTGGTATATTGTTTTTTAAACATATTTATTTATGATTGTTGTAGGTAATTAGAGTTAAGTTATAGTTTGTGCATTTTCTTCCAGTTGCAAAACTGGCAGGTGGACTATTTAGAATTCTGAATAGTTTTACACCATATAAATATTGAATATTTATTATTATATAGTAAGTATATTTTATTTATTTATATAAATAATACCAAAGGTACATAATATCTTAATTTTCTTACTGTCATGCTACATTCTAGCGATGACGATGTTGAATATGCTACTTGTTCGTCATTTGATGATGCAGATAGCACAGACAGTTTTTGTAGTTTGCCTATACTAGCGGAATCTGTAGAAAATGTAGTTGCAGACTTACCTAAAAATTTCAACGTGTTCCACATAAACGCTCAGAGCATTGCGGCACACATTCGAGAGATACAAGCGTCCTTCGTACACTCTAATATTCACGCCCTTCTTGTTTCTGTCATCTCCATTATGAGGATAGCAAATTAAATAAAAATAATAATGGCAAATTTAAGTCCATGAATTATTACAAATACCACAAAAATTAAACACAAGTTTGTCTCCATTAATGCAAATAAAACCCTATTTTTATTTATCACTAACACTGCTATATAAACTTCACTGCTTTAGTTTCATAAAATTTCATAAGAGATAAACTTCATTGTTACTTGCTTTCAAAGAAATAAAGATGGTATCTAACTCCAGTTCAAAACTTCACCTCAATATAGATAGCAGCTAAAAACTGGACTAGATGTTTCTAGATAAGACATTCCAAGAAATTTTATTTGTATAATTTAATAGTATGTAGGTACTTGCTTTCCTTTTTGGTTAATCTAAAAATATGAAATTTTTTACAATCTTTTGAGGTAGTGACTAAAGAATATAAAAAAAAAAATTGAAATTTTGGTCATTTTTAATATAAATATCTTAATTATATATTTATAAATATATTTTTAATATAAATATAATATATTTTAAGTTTGTTTAAATACTAAAGGATGACCTCCGCTTCGTTCGCGTTCATACAAAATAAAAAGTAGTCTATGTTACGCCTAAGACCGTGAAATCTCACTAGGATCGAAAAACACGATGACCCGTCGCTTCCTCGGCGTGAAAGCGGAACAAATAGATATCCATTGGTTGGTCCACACACTTATGACACTTATATAATAATATATTAAATAAACTTTTTTATATGTAAGTATGTCCTTAAAATTTAGATCAGATAACAGAATAATACAAACATGCTTTTTATCTTACAACTATTTACAATGCTTAGTGGCTTGAATAATTTATTTCGTTTTTTTTCAATAACCGTATTCTCCATCTATTCATCTGTTAAATTCTTTTTCCTCCATACCGCATAAAGACAGGTATTCCGGTAAACTTCGGAATAGAACGTTTCAGGAAATGACGTTACAACGCGAAACTTTCGCTTGAAATGAAGTTTCCAACGTAGAGCTAGTTTATAAATAAAAATAGTTAGGGCTTGGATTTAACAGCAGCCAGTTAGATACAGAGATAGAGTTAATATTGGTTGCTAGCTTTTTTTGTTTTTTGTGTAAATTATTTAGTCAATAAATTCCAGGATTCAAAGCAGTGTAAAAAATTATACGTCAAATTCTAAAAATTCCTATAAAGTATAATTACAATATTGATTATTACGATAACTAATTACAAATTATTTTTTATACAAATAATACATTGCAACTTAATATACAAATGTTCTTTGTTCATTGTTTGTACATTCAATTATTTTTACTACTTTGTTAAACTCTTTAAACGATCTATGGTTAATATATTTTTGTAACAGATGTTATCCAAATAAATTTAATTGTAGTAATTTTAGCCTTGTTATATGTAAGTGTTCATAGGCTGTAAAAAATGACAAACTTACACATTTCAAAACTTTTACAAATACAAAATCAGCATTTAGATATTAATGTTAATTAATTTGTGGATGGATTTGCATCCCATTCTAAAAAAAAGACATTATAAAATTGTAAAAGTTATTTAAAATAAATACAATCCAAATCAATTTTTTTTTTTTATTTTATATTTAAATACAATTTCCGTTCAATTTCAATATATATTACTCGTATTTTATAAGTGAACAAGTTTATGGCCATATTATGTTACTAATTTTTGTTATTGAGCTGTTTGTATGTCCAACAGAATGAAATAAATGAAGTAAAATGTATGCATGACTTTAGGTTTACACTAGATTTAATTTCCATTTTAAATACCCATAAGTAGGTTATTTTATTATTACACGCCTTTTCTTAAAATCATAGAACAAATCAAACCCCAACGGCATAGACTTGCTACGGCGTAGATTTGCTACGGCGTAGCGTAGACGTGCTACGACTTATAATTCTACGAAGAGCACCGCCCTGCACTAGCTTTCAAGAAAATAGCAAAAATACTATTCTATATAACAGTAACTGTGTTCAAAGAATGCTTCAGAACTCATTATAATGGACGATGCGTTGAATCTTCAAGAAATAGAAAGTAGGTATAAACTATACAAGGTGTAACAGAAGGGTGTGACAATATTAAAGAGTATACATATATATCATGTAAGGAGTCATATACCAAAATATGAAAATTTAAATCGCATATATTTTTTACCATACAAAAATTAGATAATATTTTTCACTTGATTTCGTGGCAGCCCTAGAGAGTGATCACTGACCGAACGAAACCGAAATAAGCACACATTCTTTCATCCCGTTCTAGCATTAGTTTTAACGCAACGTATTCTCTCTCTCTCGCGCTCTCAGAGAGACACAGCCGCGCCGTGTCATTTGATAGCGTCAAAAGTCAATGAACGCTCAAAATGATAAGATGTAGGGTTGCAAGTCTTAAAGTTTTAATGAAAGTTCAACTTATGATTACTCGAAATCTATGACACTTAGAATTCTGAAACCAAGTGGGCTGTATTCTATATATACATAGGTATGTATAGTATATGTATTGTCACACCCTTCTGTTACACCTTGTATAAGAAAATTACATTTAAGGGTATTGATTAAAGTTCTTTGTAAATAGTTTTGTGTTCAGGACTTTTCGAAAGTGCATTTAATTTAAGCTCACAGATTTGTTTCAGTAATAGTCAGATGAAAATTCACACAAGCGTACAAATGTTTAAAATTCAGTTGCAAGCCTATCTTTTCACAAAAATATTATTGAGTAATATAAAAAATCTACAGTTAGTATAGTTTTTTATTGTCTTCAGAAATACTCTGACGAAAAAATCTGGATACATGACCAAAATCAGCAAACTTAATCCTAAGATATTTTTATTCTTATTCTTCTTATTGGATGAGAGTGGCCAACTCTGGTGTCGGGTGTTTATCAAGCCGCTCTGAGGGCCTCTGACAAGACTTGACTACTGTACTATGCAAACAAACAACGTGAGAGAGCAAACAAACACGATGTCAACTTACCTACGTAAGCGCTCAAAATAAATGCCACTTTTTGGTCACCCATCCAAGGACTGACCGCGACTGCTCAACATTTTATAAGCGATCTACAAAAGGTTACCAGTTACTCTATACCTATACTATACAAATATCTAGGGTGTGTTGACCGGCAAGACGTGGCGCGTGTATCAGACGTGATGAAGCGAACTATTACTGGATTGGATTCATCGATACTTACTCGGGCTTGAGCAGATTTTATGAAAGATTATTTTCATACTAGTGGACCCGTGGTTTTGCTCGCATTATTTCAGGATAAAAAGTAGCTTATGACACTCCTAAGACTATTACCTACATACCAAAAATCATGATGATTCGTTCGGCCATTTTTACGTGATAAGCGATTCAATAAGCAGACGATCAGGTAATCAGACAAAATTTATAAAAAAAACAGCTGTAACGTTTTTATTATCAATTTAAAGTGTTATATATGTATATTATTTTCTAATATCTTCTATGTTCAGATTTTTTACTTTCATCAGCTTTATTATATGTATAAATATAGATTTCCCGTTGTTTCGGAATGTGTATTGCTTATTTTTATTTTTCATATATAAACTTTATGAATACATGAATATCCAGCATTTTCAATGCTCTGTTTTGGTTTGATATGATTTTTAGCGTGAGAGTGGCAATTTGTTTGCACATTATTTTTATTTAGTTTTAAATGGAGCTTATATTTTGGCTTGGCAATCTGGCGTATATTTTTTTTTATATTTCTAAAAAATAGTCCTTAATTCTTTTCATTGACAGTGTTTGTATCTAATGGGATGATACTATTGTCCAAATGTTATTAAACATATGAAGCCATCAGATCTTTGCTTTATCTTTACAATCCCACTGCAACAAGATTATTTTCAATATATTATATTAAGCCATTGCCTTGCCTTATCTTTATAATGCCTGTTTTTCGTAACTATATTTATTAAAATTTCGTTAATTTATAAACTTTATCGTCCAGAAATTAAGAATCTAGGTAAGCATTATACAATCAAGTCACCGCACTAACGAGAAGCTGCGGAGTTCAAGAATCAGTACAAGGAATCTCCTTAGAGGAAGACTGCCAAGTAGGAATAATGTAGGATGGGACATGCATTGAATGGTAATCTATTTTTATTGGTTACGTTTGTGTGTGAATTTATTATATATATATATCTGTCATGTTTTACAATATTTTTTGTCACGTATATTTGAATACCGTGTGGATTCTCTTGAGTGGGCGCCTAGGTCCTTTCACGGAAGTTACATGTTCTTGGATTGTGGTCCTCAGACATGTCTGTTTCCTCGCGATGTTTTCCTTCACCGTAAAGCGCGTGCAAATCTTGAAAATACAAGTCAGTGGTGTAGGGCCGAATGCGAACCTGGATGAAAAGCAGACACTGGAACCAATGAATCACACGCGCTCATACTATTTACAAAAAACGAATTATTTTTTAAAGCGTTTTTGAACAAGAATGTGTCTCGTATCCTGCATTCATTAGTCCACGTCTCCAAGTCAACGTGCGCAATGCGCATACTTCCGCGAGCGTCAGATTAAAGGGCATCCACTTTCCTCGCTATTAGATACGTTTATAATCGGATGAAAGGTAAATCTGTAACTAATAATAATGTGTTTGAAACCCAACCCTATGTCCCGCGCTTTAAGGGTGAGAGTCCTTTGAGATTTGGCTTTTAGGACAAAGTCGGAAGTTTTAATTACCAAGCAATACGGAAAATAGAACGTTAATATTAGGAGTTTGTTGGAGAAATTGCGTATTAGCTGATTAGGGAGAGATAATGCATAGAAAAATTAGTACCAGTGTGAGGATTGTTGTATCCATATAAATAAGAATTATGTATCTCTTAACGTAAGACTCAGCTCAGTAGTGGTAAAACTTTTCTAGGTATTTGCATACTCTAGGGTTAAGATGAACAATTAAGTTTATTTACCTTCATACAGTTATCTTTCAAGCAAAGTTTAGTATGGTATGTTTAGGCAGTAATGAAATTGGGATTAGAAAGTAGTCAACGTTTCCATTTATCGTTAATTAATTTTCTGAACTAAACTAAACTCCTACAATTCAAAAAAATAAACTCCTACAATTCAAAAAAGTAATGGAATTTGTTATCCATCTTTTTTTAGACACGAAAAATACTGCGCAGAGTAAAAATTACTCGCTAGTTTAAAAAGCTAGTTTACTATAAAGCATTACGCAGATAAAAACTCTTACCGTTCTTAATTACACTGTACCAATTAAGTACAACCTTCGAGTAAAACATTGGTCTCATCAGGGTCCATAAACAAAACGCACCGACAAGCGGAAAGGGCTTAATGCGGAAACATGGTACAAGAGGTTAAGATACGTATTACTACCGCAAAAATGCGGAGGCTCGTCTAATCTAATACAACACACCCTTGACAAAGTATAGGGAGATGGGTAGAAGTGGAACTGTGTGTTGTGAGAAAGTATTTGTTAAAAAGATTAGAGAAAGTTTTTTTTTTTTTTTTTACGTGTGATAGGTTTACGTTTGACTACAGCCTGCCTGATGTTAAGCATTGCTGCAGCCTAGGGTGTAACACGTTTACCTAGAAGATACCTATTAACTCTAGATTTGAAAACCCCTGTATTGTAGTTCGCAGGAAACACAGCTTCTGGTAAAGTGTGTGAAGAAATTATACGAGATCATTTTGATTATAAGAAATAAGTTTATTACGTATAGGAATGAATAAATTAAAACGATTATGGTAATTGATTTTATGTTATCAATTACCTAATTGATAACATAAAAACCCTACGTTCGTACATACCTACGTACGGTTAGTGAAGACAGACAAAAAATCTGTTAAGCAAAAAAGTGCGTGAAACGTAACGTAAAAGTTTTAGGCTAAAATTATCTCTTTTATTAACGCTTTAAGAGCTTGCCCAATCTGGAAACATTTATATGTTTTACAAGACTTAGATACCACGCTAAAAACAGCATTGGAAAAAATTCTAAATTTGAACCTCGCAACGAACTCTTGGACGCAAGCAACTTTACCTATTAGAACCGGTGGTATCGGCATTCGCAAAATTTCTAGTGTTGCACTTCCTGCCTTTCTGTCTTCTGTGCATGGCGTATCTCAACTTTGTTCATCTATTTTGAAATCATCGTCAGTTGAGATAATTTGTGCGGCAGAGGCAGTGAGAGAGTGGACATCTCTCTGTACCAATGTTGACATCCCTAAGGAACCATTTTGCCAAAAACTTTGGGATGCTCCATTGGTACAGAAGCAATTTAACTCTTTAAAACAAAATTAAATAGGTGACAACGATCGCGCAAGGCTTCAAGCAGTGTCTCAACACGAATCTGGCCAATGGCTACATGCCCTCCCTTCTGCCAACCTCGGTACACTTTTCGACAATGGCAGTTTCAGAATCGCTATCGGCTTGCGAATTGGAGCTGCTATTGTCGAACAACACAGTTGCTCATGTGGTAGCGATGTCGATAGGAAGGGCCTCCACGGACTTCATGCCTTCGCAGTGCAGGCAGATTCTCCCGCCACGGCTCGCTGAATGATATAGTGAGACGGGCACTTGCCACTGTCAACGTACCATCAGTTCTTGAACCGATTGGCATGGTCCGTGACGATGGTAAGCGCCCCGATGGCCTCACACTGATTCCCTGGGAGCGGGGAAAAGCTCTTGTATGGGACGCAACTTGCGTCGATACACTAGCTCCTTCTCGCCTCAGTGGAACAGTACAAGCGGCAGGAGCCGAGGCGGACGCAGCAGAAGAAGCCAAGCGGCGAAAATATACATCATTATTTTACTGAATATACCTTTTAGAGCTTCTTCAATTCATGAAATAATCAGTCAATGAATAATTAATTCAATGATTTACAGTCGTCTAATGGGGACTGTATGAAGCATAAAAAACCTACATATAAAACTCAATGGTGACAGACTGACTAATATAGAGATCTATCAAAACACAGCCCAAACCACTGGACGGATTGGGCTGAAATTTGATATGAAGGTAGATGTTATGACGTAGGCATCCGCTAAGAAAGAATTTTTGGAAATGCCACTTTAAAGGGAATAAATAGGGGATGCAAGTTTTACTTCTTAATGCGAGCGAAACCGAGAGCACCCTCTAGTATTAAAATAAAATTTACAGAACAATTATGATTCAACAACATAGTTATCAATACTATTATCTACTAGCGTCTTACGTTTGCATCCGAGTTCACTGGAACAACTTTCGGTCTTTGTATTTTAATTTCCATAACTAAACCAATGAGATGGCACATTTCAAACAAAAAATTGTTCAGTTGTATAAATTTAAAGAAAAAACTTAAGTACCTACCAGCTCAAACAACAACTCAGACTAACAGAAATTTGCTTTTAAACATGTAATTATTAGAATTTAGTTTTCGAAAAGTTTGATAGCATAAGAGATACATAATGTACTTGTATTATCAATAAATTAGATCTAAATTGTTCTTATCCTAAACGAAACGCGTATTGCTCGTTTTGTCTAGAAAAAGTTACACTGGCCACAAAAAAAGTTGAAGCTACGACCAGCGACGTTTTTTGGCGCTCATCCAGAGTTGTGTTCTAAATGTTGGTTTAAAATAGGTGATTGTTTGCACTACACAAAAATGTGTATTTGGACCATTGGACTGAAAATGGGAGTAATATATTTTATACAATGGCTTAGATTAAATTTAAAAATGTTTTGTTTTAAATCTGTATCACGATCCATACATTTTAAAATAATGCTGCTATATTCGATTCATATTATGGTTATATTAATACTCACAAAAAAGCTTTGATTTCATAGGCTGAATTGCACGTTTAAGTGTTTTTCGATAGTTATTATCATTTAGATTACAAATTTAGCCACAGGTTTTGGTCCATTGACCAAAACCTGTGTGCTAAATTTACGTTACGTTTATTTTATAGGTTACACGGTTAGGTTTCCACTTTTTACACATTTATTTTTGCTACATAGCTTCAATATCGCTATATATAGGTATATCCAAAAATGTTTTCCACCGTTTGCAAGGAAGTTTTCCTCCACTTTTAAATTATGTAACTCTTTCCTGAAACAAAGTTACAATATCTCAACTATGAGAGGACGTGGCAACAATGTAGCAGATGAAAAAGTATGCTTTTACATCGTTGAAATTATTCATGAGATTCATTTTATTTTGATTTGTCACTCGGGACCGGAAGGGTGAAGAGAAATGACTCCGGGTTTAGGCACAGTTGAAGGTTATTTTAAGGTTTTAGGCTGGCATTTTTATAAACTTTTATTAACCGTGTGTTTTAACTGATTTCCTTAAAAAAGGTTTCATTTGATCTTTTTTTTATATTAAGCGCTTTTTTTTAAACGAGTGTGGCTCAGCGGTTCCAGTGTCTGCTTTTCATCCAGACGTACCCTGGTTCGAATCCGCCCTACACCAATGACTTGTATTTTTCAAGTTATGTGTAGATTTGCACTCACTTACCGGTGAAGGAAAACATCGTGAGGAAACCGACATGTTTGAGGACCACAATATCCGAGGACATGCGTCTTCCGTGGAAGGACCTGGGAGCCCACCACAATGTATCTGCCCAAGAAAACTCCCCTTACGAATTAATTCTGCGGAAAGTCACGACCCTCAGTCATGAGGAATTACGACTCAAAGAGAGAGAGGCTCACGCTTGACTACAACTTAACTTGATGTTAAGCAACGTTATAGTCTACGATCTAGCGCACTTACCCAGAAGAAACCGGTTTACTCTGTGTGTATTTATATTTTAAAACCAAACGAAGCAACGTTATACGGATTCCTTTCTTAGGTAAGTGTTGTTTTGTTTAATGTGTGTGTTTGTTATAAGCCCTAATTAAGTACGAGTAGAGGCACGGCAAGGAGGCACCGATATACAGTTGAGGTTCCAAAGACTCGCACCAAGCGTTTTGCTTCGACTTTCATCGTGCGAACAGCCAAACTGTGGAACTCCTTGCCCGAATCTCTATTCCCCTTGAACTATAATTTGTCGGTCTTCAAGTCGAGAGTTAACCGGTTTCTTCTAGGCAAACGCGCTACATTGTAGACTATAACGTTGCTTAACATCAGGCAAGTTGTAATCAAGCGTAAGCCTATTTCATGTTAAAAAAAAAATTACAAAAAATCATTTGTGTGAAAATAAACAGAAATACCAGGAATAAAATATAATCGACATGAATACCATTTGGCAGCAAAATAGCTAAAATAGAAGAAAACTAAGAATGTCGAATCGTTCAAAATCATTTTTATTCCAAAAATCTTTCTCTGAAAATTTCGAAGCCTTAGCAATACCATTAATAACATTGACATCTTGTCAAGAAGCGTCTTGGAAATTACTTCGTCTTCTTTATGCTTCTGATATATTCGCAAAAGCCATAACAAAAAAAAAAGAAAAATGCGGCGCAGTGGTTCTAGTGTCTGCTTTTCATCCAGACCTACCCTGGTTCGAATCCAGTTCTGTACCAACAATGACTTGTATTTTCAAGTTAAGTGTGGATTTGCACTCGCTTGACGGTAAAGGAAAATATCGTGGAAAACCGATATGTTGGAGGACCACAATATCCAAGGACATGTGTCTTCTGTGGCAGGACCTGGGCGCCCACCATGATGTATCAGCCCAAGAGAACTGTCTTTACGAATTAATTCTACACGGGACTCACGACCCTCATTCATACTCATTCATAAGGAAATACGACACAAGAGAGAAGTTTTAATCATATTCTTAGAGCAATGGATGTACGTACGATAAACATTTTACTCACGACGGCTGTATCCTAGGAAACAAGATACTGGTAATCCTTGGTAACCAACCGGCTAATAGAGTTATTAACGGTACATTGACTTTACTGCTCTTATGTCATATCAGTCAAGGTCATAAAAACAAAAGATATTGTGATTATTCTCTCAGCACAAAACGCTTCATGCGGGATTCCTGTGTAGGTTTTATTGTCACTACTTAGAATAATAATTTATTATATTAAGTATGTGTATTGAGTATTTATTATTTATTATTATATATATTATATATATACATATAAATACTATATATATATATATATATATATATATATATATATATATATTAGTAAAATTTCTTTTTTCCTTTTTGTTGTACACCACATTCTTCTTTATTTCTTTTGCTTATTTCTCTCCAGCTGAAGGTTGCCTGGAAGAGATCGCTTTCAGCGATAAGGCCGCCGCTTGTGGCACTAGTTAAGGTGCAATTTGTTCTATGTACTGTTTTTTTAATATGTGTCAACAATTAAGAGTTAATCTATCTATCTATCTAATAAAGTCAATTGTTGGCTTTCTATGTAGAAAAGAGCAAAGTTTTGGGGTTAAGAGTTTTTTAAGGCTCTGAAGATTATAAGTACGGTTCGCGGTTGCATTTTTTACATTTTATCGTAATTTACTCGTACATTACCACTTCTAATGATCTTTTTAAGATGTCGTCGGTTGTTAAAGGTTTGAATACATATTTTTTATTGTTATTGCAATGAAACTTAATAAAGGGTATTTGAACTACATGACATATATGGAAAATATGAAAATTAAGATTAAAATTGTTGAAACAATTTGGAAATTATTAATGAATAAATCTGTGTTTTACATTCTGTGGTTCTACTTAATGAACTGTATTCCACCGCTCAAGAAAACTTTTTCTTCCACTCCATTCTACTTAACTGAAGCGACTATTTGTAATTAAGCTAAGCATTTAATCGCTCCCGGACTGGATAAGACAGACATAGACAAAATAAGTTAGAGACTACGATGTTTTATACATTCGTCAAGTTTTTTCTCAGAGACGCAACGCCAAACAATTTTTTTTTAATTGAACGCGTTTTCACTTGGCCATAGTTTACTGATAGCAAACAAAGGCTATGGCCTAAGATGGAGCGTGCTTACCCGATAAGCCACCACGATGTATCTGCCCAAGAAAACTCCTCTAACGAATTAATTCTGCGGGGGAGTCACGACCCTCAGTCATGAGGAAATACGACTCAAAGAGAGAGACCCGATAAGAACCGATTCACTCTCGCTTTGAAGAAAATAGAAAAAAAAGTAAAACTAATATTGATGAATTGATGAATGGCTGTCATTGGTTAAAATACTTCAGTTTAAGGGTTTTTGACTAGAGTTTTGTTTTCGGGTGAAAACTTTACGAATATTCTAAACACTTTGCTGAGTACGTGCTGCAAGATAAAAAATACATTTTATTTATTGTAAAAATGGATTTTGAGGAGTATATGAGAGAATTGGATGGGAAATATGTCGTTGCCATTATCAATGCACTTTGTATACAAACTAAGAGCCATATTATGTGAGTTATGAACTAATTATAATAATCTACCAATCATGCGTCGGTGGTGACTCCTAAGCAATCCAATCAGTTCTCTGATTTATCACGTGACTTGTATCTGACTTGTCTTTACCGCATATTTACTTCTCTATCCCCCAAATCCTGAATCCGAATCTCTATTCCCCTTGAACTATAATTTGTCAGTCTTCAAGTCGACAGTAAACAGGTTTCTTCTAGGCAAGCGCGCTACATCGTAGACTATAACGTTGCTTACCATCAGGCAAGTTGTAGTCAAGCGTAAGGCTATATCATGTAAAAAAAAAAACTTGACGTATGTTGGTGTGTTGAATTTTTCTATACGCCGTCTCAAGTGCATTGTATCGTAAAGCGAAGTGCTTGATTTTATTGTCATGTCTTAATAAACGAGGTTTTTCTCAATTTCCTTTATTATCTGGAGTGGAGTTTGGAGGAACAAAGGCGAAAGATCTGATATCATTTTGTGGCAATAAACTTGTTGATGTTTTTGCGATGTCCGTTTTCTTTTTAGTCTTGTATTTCTAGATTATATGTTGCAATTACTTTCATAAAAAACTAGCTATTGGTTGAGACCAAAGACTTTTGTAAGCTATAATATTAAGCGCAAGGAAATAAAAAGAAATTTATTTCACATCGTGTGATTTAGTCTAAATTTACTTTACCTTAGCATTTTTTAACACCAATATGTTAAAAAAATATCCCAATAAAGCATTATAAATAGTAAACCAAAATCTAAGTAGTTCACTGGTGGTCGAACAAGCAAGCATAAAGTTTTACAATTCAGCAAAGAATTTTATTTACTTAATAAAATGATTCCTAACAATTTATCCTATCATGATCTAGGTAAGTTAAAGGCGTTTTACAATTCTTTACCAATAATATAATATTTTATGACTTAACTCTGTGAATTATGAAATTAGGTAACTTCTACTGGCGCAAAATTTATTGGTACGATAAATTTTATAGTCAGCACTAAACTAAACTTAACTAGGTAGCTATTTATAAGTCTGGAATATCATAATTTACACACGTAAGAAAGTATCTTGATAATATTTTTTTTCATTAAATAGGCTTACGTTTGACTATAGCCTGCCTGATGTTAAGCACCACTATAGTCTAAGATGAAGCACGCTTGCCTAGAAGATACCTATTATCAAATGACAAAACAAAAACACTCGTACTTATTTATTTGTTTATAACCATTTATAATTTAGTAAAATGTTGCTTTTAAAAAAATATGGATGTTGCAACAAAGGAGTAATAAAATATTAATAAATAAACATTCCGGAACATTGCACATTAGAAAGAATAGACCTAAACTTTGTCTATTCGTGTATAGTAAACCTTAAAGCCCTAGTTTTTATACAACCCTTTTGAAAGCTGAAATGTATGTTTTTTTTATATTATATTTGTAAGTGTTATTATGTACATTTGAATATGAGATCCAATATCTAAAAAACAAGCAAATCTATAAAGATATCTATCATGGATTTATTTATAATAATAAAATATAAAAACAAGGAAAAAAAACTAATCATACTACTTCTAACTACTACAAAAAAGGACCATTTAGAAAATCTATTACAAATCTATTACACACTTTTACAACAAATAACCTATATCTAACAAAATTGTATAAAATACAGGTTCTGTTTCACTCTCAGACCATTTTAGCTCGCTCCATTCGCCCCGTTTTTGGTTAGCTGAAATGAAAATTTAAGTATGATGGACATGCCGTCGTTTATTTCAGGGGCGTCCAGATTTTATAAAAATAAATTGTTTATCTAATTGCCCTTGATAGCCCAGGCAATCTCTACGGACCCTAATTCAAGTTATTTTGTGAATCCAGTTAGACATTTTCTTCGGAATTTAGAAGATGTTGACAGTTTTATCAGATACAAATTTTCGTTATTGTTTTTTAGTGGGTAACAAAGTATTTTAGAGTTTGACATTTTTTATATTTTTGCTGCAATCTTTGACATTTTAATTTTATTTTTATTAATAGACGTTTGATATTAATAACTCGGTATTTGGTTTGATTATTGTTTGACAATAATTTTAATTTAATATTATCAATCTCACTAAATGCAATTTTATTTTTGATTTAAGTGTTGTTTTTCAAGTTTAATTTTGTTCTGATATGATATTTTGAAATGTGTATGGACTCAAGGTCTGAAATAAATGACATATATTTTTATTTATTTATTTAAATGTTGATGATTTGCTTTTTGACAATGTGATGAAAATTTAATAGGTGTACGTTAAAGGGTGGGTTATTGTATAAAGCTGACATTTTATTTATTGTTTGAGATTTTTATTTACTTAATATAACTAATGTGGTACTTACTTGTAAACATATGCATTCATGTAATTTTATGCAAATTAAGAATAATCCAGAGTATTTGAAAGACTCATTAATTAATTTTCTTTGTCACTGTAAATTCATTATTCAGGGTGCATTTGGGATTTAAAGATTTATTTTTTGTACTTTTGTGCTTAATAAGTAAAGCAATATATTACAAAATAATTACATTCTGTAATGACGGTAATAGTATCTCTAAATCTGATCATTATAACCTCTTTGGCAAGCTACTCCCAATTTCCTCGTATATCGCTCCACAGATAAAGCATCTTATCTTAATGACTATTAAATCTCTCTTCGCTTGCTTTACTTCTATGTATTTATTTTTTCTCATAATAAATCTCACGAATAGATTGTATCTTGAATTTGGTAACATATATCGTCTCTATTTTATGAAGGTTTTAATAAATTATACAATTTTACAGGGACATGACTAAAGCAAGAGTAATTTTTTGGCCTTGTTAATGTTATTTGGTCCTCATTGACGCAATTTTTAAAAAACTTAAGCAAAGTCGTAAGTTGTAGTTTTTTTTGACGTGGTATAGGTTTACGTTTGACTACAGCCTGCCTGATGTTAAGCATTGCTGCAGCCTAGGGTGTAACACGTTTACCTAGAAGATACCTATTAACTCTAGATTTGAAAACCCCTGGATTGTAGTTCGCAGGAAACACAGCTTCTGGTAAAGTGTTCCAAAGCTTTAGATAGTAGGGCAAAAGTTTGATATTGTGTCTATTTTTAGAGAACTCATATACATATCTAAACGTCTCCATATATTTTAGGTAAAAGGGATAAAAGTCAAAGATCAAGTTTACTCCACCGCCTACGCAACATTGAAAAAGGAGGTTACATTTTTCATAGTTTTCCAGAATAGTAACGTTGAGAATATAAATAACTTCATAAATATTGAATCTTACACATTTATAATCTAGCTGAAATGTTGGCGACCCAAAATCTATTTTTATCTTTCCAGTTATTTTCGTGGGATTCATGTCATATTCGTTATACATGTATGTATTATCATAAGATTAATAATAATTAGATCTGACATTAATAGTATTTGAAAAAGACAAACCAACATCAAAACCTACTACTAAAACATACTAATAAATAAGAACCTAAATGTATACATCTATTTATTTCTACTTGAACAAAATTGTATGTAAGATATTGAATCAGGCGTTACTTTGCGGAAATCCATTGTTACTGAAACTTTGGAGAAATATGGACTTTCGGACCGACGCGACGTTCGAAGAGTCAACACGAGTCCTGAGCATGCCTCGTGGAGAGGCGGAACACGTGTTGACCAGAATATCTTGCCGAAAGAGAACAACAAGGCTTCAAGACACAAGGTGCGGTGTTGGTAAGATCTCGATATCCACGGAGGCCACGTTGGTTAGGAGGTGAGCACGTGTGGCGGTGGTATATGGAGGAACACACCTAAAAACCATCAAGTTTGTTGTTTGATGTCGGTTAAGGAGCAGTCGCAGCGGAAAAACACTACATATTTCTCCAAAGTTTCAGTAAAATTGTATGTATAAAAGCACAAGTCTAGTTAAATATCCTGCTAGATAAAATAATATGGCGAAAATTCTGTACAAGCAATTCTCATTACGATACGGATTCCATATTGACATCGAACAGACACTAAAGAATTCTAGGCACAAATCTTCCTTATACTGTTATCTCGTCAAGAAAAACCGGATTTCGTATATCCATTAAACATTAGACATAAGCTATTATTTGTTTCTTTGTATTTTGTTAGAAGCCTGAGCTTCTCTGAGGTCCCTGCTCATTGAAATGGTATGGAATGTATGACATGGAATTATTTTGACTGTTTATGTTTATATGCTGAAAATCAAAAATGGAATAATCAATAAGGAGTTAATATTGTGTATCGCGTAGTCAGACACAATCAGATCGGGAGCCTTCCTAATAAATTAAGAACATAATTAAACAAAACAAAAGAATTTATGTGATAATTCACCACACACATACGAGTGCATAATATATCCGTAAAATACAAGCCTAAAACATTTTTCAAACCGCCCTAAGTGCATCTTATCCCGTCACAAAGATACGGCGTGCTTCTACCAACGACATTAATAGTTTTAGGTATTATTAATGTCGTTGGCTTCTACTTAATAACTAAGCAAGAATATATGATAATGTATGTAGATTTTATTGTTTTTTTACTGTCGCTAAAAACAGTAAAGTGTTCTATTTTGGTTTTGTTTTCAGTACTACTTGGAAAATTAAAACTTAATTTAGTTACCATTTGTTATAGTTTTTTTTTAATTTAGCCAACTATTAATCCTTATATTTTACTCAGAAGTCTAGTTCTGAACCGTGGCAATGGACTGTGACCATAGCCCGGCTCAGTGACACTTTATCTGCTAAGAAAGGTGTGAATTTATTTTAGGCCTAGGGATGGGAGAGGCTTTTGGGAATCGGATTTCTTTAGTACGAATATAATTGTTTTGTGTATTCTTAAGATGGTTTTGGAGAGCGTGTGCAAGAGCTATTTGAATTGAATGTAGTCGGACAAAAATTAAATAAAAAGATTAATTGACTGATTGGTTAATTTCGAGATCTATCTCTTAGATATACTATTATATATCAAGTCTGCTAAATTCTGATTCACCCTGATTCGAATCCTTGATATTCAAGTTACATATGTACAGATTTACACTCGCTTAGCGGTGAAGTAAATATCGTGAGGAAACCGGTATGTTTGAAGTCCACAAAATATGTATGTCTATCGTGGACGGATCTGGGCGTACACAACGATGAATCCACCTAAGAAAACTCTCCTAACAATTTAAGGCTGCGGGGGAGTCAAGACCCTCAGTCATGAGGACTTACGAGTAAAAAACATAATTATTTAAAATTAATTTTAAAACTAAATAATTAAAAAAAAAATTAAAAATATCAGTTTATATGCACATAGTTTTTCAGTTGACCACAGTAACTGGTCCCTAGCTACGTCCCTAAAGAGGTTAGAATCTTGTCGCCATTCTGAAAAGCCACCGGATTACGTGAGTATTTGCTTAACGTGAATCGTTTGCATTTTTTCCTTGGCCCTCTATTTGGGGTTCCATTACTTTAAAAGGGAAACGAAACGTTTGAAGATTTTACATTGACCATTTTTAGCTACTTTTTAAATTTTTAAAAGAGATTTCCAAATTATTGCTTTGTTTTTTTTTACTCCTTCTAATATCACTTTTTTAAATTTTTACTTCATACACTTCTATAAAAGCGGGGTAGTTTGTTTATTAGATTGTCTTACAACAGAGCGACGGATTTTCTTGCTTTTTGTGTAGCAGTAGGTTAGCATAACGATTATTATAAATTTAAATGCTGCAATTTTTATTCTCGTTTATTATAAAATCGAATGCAAACAAAAAGACATAGAAGAGACTGCTGTAACGAAGTTCCTAGGGCTGTATGTAGATTGTGAATTAAAATGGAATAAGCAAGCCGAAACATTATGCTCCAAACTGAGCAGATTCGCCTATGCATTGTCCAGGTTATCTAAGGTGGTGAACCAACAAGCTGTGCTTACGTCTTATCATGCGTTCGTGACGTCAACCCTACGGTACGGGGTAATATTTTGGGGGATTTGTACGAAAAGGGAGACTATTTTCCGTGCACAGAAAAAATATATGAGGTCAG
This sequence comes from Macaria notata, assembly GCA_927399415.1. Taxonomy (NCBI): domain Eukaryota; kingdom Metazoa; phylum Arthropoda; class Insecta; order Lepidoptera; family Geometridae; genus Macaria; species Macaria notata. The sequence goes on from OV656742.1 coordinate 3,111,558, forward strand.
TATGCCATTTAAGACCAATGGATTCCTGTAAACCATACTTTTCAAAATTAAAAATATTACCATTCCCATGTCTGTATATATTTGAAACTGCAATGTTTGTACGTAGAAACATGCACATGTTTGTTCTAGCAAAGGGTAAGAGACTGAAAAGCAAGATTTGTATCCCACGGCATAAAACGGCTCTGTTTAGGAAAAGTGTCTTAGGTATGGGACCTACAATCTATAATCACCTGCCAAAGTCGATTCGCGAATATGTAAATTTGACTGTATTTAGAAGAAAATTGTTTGATTTTTTAATATCTAAATGTTATTATAGTGTGAAATTATATTTAAATGATAAGATAACTAATTTGTGACAAAAATTTAATTTATATAACTTTGACATTTCTTAAATTTTCTCTTTATAAATAATCATTAACATTGAATTAAGTTTTTTATACCTATTATGTCTAATTTGCACACCAGTAATGGTTGAGATGTATGGTTCTAATATTTGATATTTTATCACCTACCATCATGTAAAAAACTACATCTGGCCATTTAATAAATCTTTATCTTTATCTTTAAAGTTATATTGTAAATGACATTAACAAATTAGCATGTTTATATTGTTTCTATGAACAATCACAAACATATTCATAGCTATTTCAACTACACAAAGCATTGCCATGCTAAATAAATAGTAATTTTATAATACAAATTACCCTACAAAAAGATTTTCAATAACAGATGAAGTTTATTTTTAAACCATTACCATTTCAAAAAAGATATGAAAAATACTTACATAAAAGTGCAATTAGACATTTCTCATTAAAAATCGAAGAATACACATTTTAACTTTCAACGAAATTTTAATTCGAAATTCCTCCACAATTCTATTAATTTCAAGTTAACTGTAGGAGAGAGCCAAATCTACTTTGTGGGTGGAATTCATTACAAAGGTTGAGAAGAGCAAGTATTTTTGGTTTATTCATTCCAGTAATAGTAAATCAATAATAAATACAATTAATGTATCTGTTTATATCTTTGTTTAAATTAGTTTTGGAGTGGTAGTAACCTGAACGTAATTACATACAAATTGACGTATTAATAGTGACATACCAAATGTAATATTATAATAATAATGTCCCCAATAAGGAGGGTGGAGCGCAGGACCGGTATGAATGGCGTACAAGAAGAGAGGCCTATGTTCAGTAGTAAGTGATAACGGGCTGATGATGATGATGAAGATGATAAATTGGGTTGATGACATAACATCGGCTGGGGCAAGATTAAAGCCTGTGACAGATTAGCAGCGAGGCCTATTCCCAGCAGTGGACGAAACTGGTTGTGAATGATGATGATGCCACAACGAAGAAAGATGGTAAGTGTTTAAATAAAGTGCCTTAAAGTACCCACTGCAAAGTTGTAATGATTTCACAGCTTCCATTGAAACTTTCAGGAAAATAATATTTTTAGCTAAAGTACAAAAAGCAAAGAAACTAATCGTCAGAAGCTGAGCATTCCTTCTTTTAGCTGCTTTTTGATATTGTTAGTTTTTAACCCTACTCACCTTAATAATTTGTATGAAAATTCGTTTAGGCGACTTTACGTTAATTCAATTTTACAAGATTGAATATTATTAAGAGTATTGCTCTTTATGGAAGCGAAACTTGGACCATGACTCAAAGAGATAGAGAACGAATAGAAGCTTTTGAAATGTGGTGCTGGCGGCGGATGGAGAAAATTAGTTGGACAGAAAGAAAGACCAATGAAGAAGTGCTGAGCATGGTCCAAGAACACCGTACAATACTGGCAACTATTGAAAACAGAAGAGGGAAGATGGTTGGCCACCTTATACGACATGACGAATTTATAAGAAACATCATGGAAGGAAAATTGGAAGCCCGAAGAGGAAGAGGAAGGCCGAGAAGATCATACATGGACCAAATAAAAGAAAAGGCGGGTGTCATGTCGTATAAGGAGGTCAAGGAATTGGCAGAAGACCGGGAAGGATGGCGCATACTCCACAGACAAGGGCCCGGCCCTTAAATTTATGATGATGAATATTGAATATGAAAACGCCTACTGAGAAATCTATAACTTCCAATAAACAGCTAGGTACTAAACATACAAAAACTTATTTACTGTAAAGAAACTTATTTCTGCTCTGAAAAGCAATATTATGCTGTCTATAAAATTTCTGGAATTGGCTTTCTGGCTAACTTGTAAGGCGCAAATAGAAACTCGCGAAACATTTTCATACCTTAAATTCGGAGCAAGTTTTTATGTCAACCTTTTACCTGTGGTTTCGTACATTTTTTTAGTCTGCTCGATTTGTGAACCCACTTTTGAAACCAAAACATCTTTTTAACTCACTGCAGAACCAACTCCCAGATTTGTCTAAATTCACCACACATTTTTGTACCTTCCGTTACAAAGGTTAAAAAGGAATGAAAACCCCTACATTATGCAAAGTAAAAAATACAATTGTGGTGTAAATAACACGCGTATCCTCATAATTTAAATGCGATCTCCTTTTGTGTGATAACAACCTTTTGTGAGATGCCAGTTTTTGTGATAGCGCGGTTTGCGGGAACGTATTTAGGTAAAGCTATGGGGGTTTATTTGTTTAAGAAGGAAAAAAAATAAGTTGTTTTAGCGATTGGTCTTTTAAGCAATGATCATTTAGAGGAACATCACGCCTGTCAGAGTTATTTTTTTACCAAGCAGTACTTTGCAAAACTACATGTGAGTAAATAAAGATGCATTTAATTGCAAACTACAAATTTAATGTCGACTATTTGGAATTTTAGCATTAAGTCTAATTAAAAGAACAAGTAGTGGAAAAACCTACAATGGCGCCGCTTTAACGCACGATCTAGCCATAAGTCATCTCTGTACAAAAGATGACTGTGTCCTTTGTTTAGGTCTGCGAGCGTGTGTGCGGCCATTTTGTTTAAAAGGTTGCTTCTCTTCATTAAATTTGAATTGTAAATTTCCTGACTTCTCCTGCCTTATGAGTAACTTGCTTATGAATGTAAAGGCTTATTTACTTTTGAAACCGTAACATGATTTTGGAGAAAGGAAATGCTTTCTTTGGCGGGTTTCATGGCTATTATTAGTATAAAACGGCTGTAATTGGGCTCAAAGTAAATTGTTAGCTTTTTTTATTTATGCATAATAAACGCGTCGTATTATATTGTTTATATTTTCTAATCAATTTTTTATTTATTTACTCACACTATCTATACTAATATTATAAAGCTGAAGAGTTTGTTTGTTTGTTTGAACGCGCTAATCTCAGGAACTACTGGTCCGAATTGAAAAATTCTATTTGTGTTGAATAGACCGTTTATCAAGGAAGGCTTTTAGGCTTTGTAACATCACACGAGGAATGAAAAATGTGGAAAAAACGGGGAAAATTATCTTTGAGGGCTTCCGTTACGTGCGCTGCGAAAACGGTTCAGAAAGTCGTGGAGAACAGTTATATTTTATAAAGCTGAAGAGGTTGTTTGCAAAAATAAATATGACGCCCAAAATAACTATTCCACGCGGACGAAGTCGCGAGCACAGCTAGTTACTAATAAAAGTATCTTAAAATCGTAGGTCTTACCTCTCAATACCTAGTAATTACATAAACCACTAATACATTGTCTCAAAAGATTATCGCAAAGTTAAAAATTTACATCACAATCTCGACAATAAATATACCAACATAAGAAAATTCCTAAAACTCTCAAAATAATCCATTGGATTACTTGGGTTTTTGTAAAATTTACTATAATATTTAACAAACATCCGAGGTCTTGTTAGTTCAGGTTTCAAGATATTTTTAATGATGTTGAACCGAGCTCTACTACACAAGCGGAGCGATAAGCGGATTAAACTGTCAATTACTTTTGACATATTTATAAGGCACATGTTATAAGACATTGCTTCTTAGAAAAAATAAGGGTAATGGGGCAATTTGTTATTGGAAAAATATTGGAAAATTATTCTTAGAATCCGTATAACTTTGTAGAAAGGATGTAGACTTAGCTAAAAAAAGATCAATAAACTCATATTATTGGGTAAACGTATTTATAAAGGGCAAAGTCTTATATTACCTCCATACAGTAATTGGAGTTTGTTTGAGATATTTGTCAAGAGTTTTGCTGATTGGAGAGTTTGACTGGTCGTTTATTACGAAAAGACAAGCCTTATAACATGATATATGAAATCTTATTTATGAAAGCATTCCAATGCGCAAAAAAAGACAAATCTGAAAAATATATTCGTTATGATATGTATTATATTCACTCTCAGTTAATAAAAATATATTAATAAAAATAATAAATAAAATTTGGTTAATAATATTTTGTTATTATTAACTTACCTAACATTTAAATCAAGATGTGCACACATACCTTCGAATTTGCCCTGGAACGAAACTACCTTAAATTAATTTCCAAAGTTTAAAAATCTAATCCGCATAGCTTTCACAGTTTTGTCAAAAAACTTTTTTTTTATATTAATGGTGAAAAAATTCAAGCTGCATAGATCATTCGTTTTTGAACGAACTCTTCATTTTACCCGCCGTTTTGTCAGACTTGACATCTGTCAGCTGTCATACACTTCGTATTTTGCGTCCGTTGAAGCCACAGACAATACTTTCTTCTTTAGTCCTCGGAGGAAGAACAAGCCTGGAGTCATAGTAATAAATTGAACGTGTTCTGTATGTCTGCACTCTTTCGACTTATGTCCACCAACGCGGAAGAAAGAGATAACTAGTTAATATATAGATCACCTTCAAATGACAGTGTAGCCGTTTTTTAATACCTCAATTTAGTGATGTGCCTACGACGTACGAAATAAAAAACCGAAACCGAACCGAAACATACATTCTGTTCTGTCACGTTAACGATTATTCTAGTAGTTTCGCTAACTAAACCATATTAAAGTGACGTAATTGTAACATGTTTTCAAAATCGATCTTTTAGGCATAGTTAGAACTAGGTGAGAAAACCTGGAAAAGGATTGTGTAGTTCGAAATAAATAAAATAACTCAGATAACTTTTGTAGGTTTTTATTTACTGACCCTTAAACAATACAGTTTTATTTAAAAAATTACGTACTTTATCTTGTGGTTGTATAAGTTGCTTAGTCATATAATAAATTTTCGTTTTTAAGTATGTCTCGGCTATGGCTTTTATGAGTAGATTTCTATGATTATCAATATTCCACTGATCAATACTATGTTGAAATAATTGTTCGAATAAATTACTACTATTGGCAAAACCGAGACCCGATTTTAACCGAATTCAGAACAATTGTGCACAACACTATAAACCAAACTTTTGCGTATTTTTAACATATAATGGCAAAATTTAATTATTTTCCTCCAAAATGAGGTTCTAAAAGAGTAGAAATTTGTTATATTTTAATATTTTGATTCAGTTTCGTATTGTTTTGTGGAAAATGATAAAAAACTCTAACCTGTGAAATGACAAGCTCTGGATTTCGTCACTTTTCTTCGAAGCATGGCTCTTACAGCCATAGGCAACGCACGCCATTTGTTCTTCAGTAGAAAACACTTCTCAAACAAACTCATTTAACCAAATATTCCAAAGATTCACGGTATATTCGCCAAAAATCCAAATCCACAGCCAGTATCCAAATTGGTTACTCGAGCTCGAAATACCGGCTTCACTAACGTAAAGGGCCGAACAGATTGTATATAGTTGTCTCTTTTTAGCACACTAAAAACATTCATTAAAAAAAAGGTTCCGATAGTGCGCCACACTTCAACTTATTACTATGTCTCCAGGCTTGTTCTTCCTCCGAGCTTTAGTCTGAGGTTGAAGCTGAAATTTGTTTTGTTTTGTAAAATCAAGGATTTTTTATATCATCCCTCTCTTTACATTACTTCACTGCCGTATAATAGCTAAATAGTGCTATTCTCTTGGGTAAATCATACATAAAAGTGACATTAAACCGGAAATATGGAATAATGGCTTATTAGTGATACTTACTACTACAACCTACAACAACACAAAAGACAAGACGGGAAAATGACCCACTATAGTTTTCGTTCTAACTTGATAATGAACATGGTGATAAACAACGGTTCTAGTGATCATGAACAAGATTGTGATCAAGGCAATAGCCCCCGTGACTCGGATTTGTACGAGCAGCTCAGTCACAGCAAAGAACCTGATGTTGATTACCCTGTGTACACGGATCTGGATACCGTTATAAATGGTAAGATAACTAGTACCTATTTTATTCAATTTGTGTTATATTTTATATATTATATTTGTATATTATATTATATTATATTATATTATATTATATTATATTATATTATATTATATTATATTATATTATATTATATTATATTATATTATATTATATTATATTATATTATATTATATTATATTATATTATATTATATTATATTATATTATATTATATTATATTATATTATATTATATTATATTATATTATATTATATTATATTATATTATATTATATTATATTATATTATATTATATTATATTATATTATATTATATTATATTATATTATATTATATTATATTATATTATATTATATTATATTATATTATATTATATTATATTATATTATATTATATTATATTATATTATATTATATTATATTATATTATATTATATTATATTATATTATATTATATTATATTATATTATATTATATTGTGTTATATTTTATATATTAGAAGGTTTTATGGATTATCTAAAGCATTTGTATTTCTATACCTACCTCTAAACAGAATCGAACAAAACCATTCTTGGATTACTTCATGTTCCCACAAGTTACATGTAATTATGTATGTACTACCATTGCTCCACAATACTATTTACATTGATTTAGGATAAAAAGAAGCTGATGCGTTCATTCAAGATCTGATGTACCTCCATACTAAATTTCACCCCAATCAGTTGAGCCATTTGAGTGTAAAAAACTAAGAAATATACACATTTACACAATGCAAACCTTCAGCTTTAATCTTCTGATATAATATTATGTATACCTACTGAAATCAAATATTTTTTTTATCTTACTAGATTCACCTACATAATATTATTAAAATTTATATAAAGTACCTACATAGATCCCTCCAATGACATTGTCTAAAACATACCTTACCCATATTTTCCACCCCTGTAGGGGCTGAAGTTGGAAACCTCTTATCAGATGCCACCATTGAAAAAAACTAGGTACTTCCTAAGTTTTATGTGTGTACAAAAAGTGGTCAACCCTACAAAAATTTATGAATGCTAGACACATAGCTCAGCATTTTAATTGCTTTTTTATGCAGATAAGATTGTAAAATAAAAATTTTAAGTACATTATTTTCTTTTGTTGCAGTTTCAAAGCAAATTGATAATCCAGCTGATATTATTGAAGATCTGCAACAAAACATATCATCTGACTCTGACCCTTTTGCTCAATCAGATAGTTCAGAACAAGACCCATGCTATATACCAGATAGTGACTTCACACTACAGTGATAGTGAACCTGAAACAGCACATTTCATAGAAAAAAGACATTTAAAAAATAAGAGGCAAGATAATCAGAAGGTTAAACTAGGTTACCTGGAAGAGATCACTTTAGTGATAAGGTCGCCCAATGTCCCTGGTTACCTTCCACCTTTATGTTAAATATGTTCTTTTTTATTTGGTGTACAATAAAGTATATTTAAATTGAATTGAATTGAAGGTTGAAAATAATGTAATAGAAGTTGAGAACATAAAAGAACACTCTGACACGAAAAAGGAAATGTGACCCACAGAAATGGAAGAGAAATATGAATAAAACACTAAGACTTGAAGGTAAGGAACATTGCTCCCAGTCTGGTAAAATAGTGAGAGAAGAAGCAGTTAAAGATGTACCCTGTAAGTGTCATTATAAATGTAATGATACTTTTAATTTGAGGGAAAGACAACAAATTTTTCGAGACTTCTTGTTTTTAAAAGATGACAGAGCAAAATGGCCTTTTATAAACTGTTCTGTCAGTAAAAAACTACCTAAAAGAAAGTACAAGTCGAAAGATTCTGGATGTGAATCAGTAGAGGTGCCTGACAAGAGAAACTATACCTTTGTTTATTCTTTGACATTAAATGATAAATCTCATCAAGTTTGCAAGAAGTTCTTTCTTGGCACTTTAGATATATCTGGAAAGAAAGTTGAAACTGCTATGAAGAAGAAATTAGATAGTGGTGTGACTGATCATGACAAACGAGGGTTAAATCCGGCACCAAATAAGATTACTGAAGAACGAAAAGATGTTGTCCGTAATCACATCAAGTCCTTACCTGTTGTGGACTCTCACTACTGCCGAAGTACATCTAAGCGAAAATATCTGCCTTCTGGTTTAACTGAAAACCGTTTGTATCATGACTATATTAAATATTGTAAAGAAAATGAAACAACACCTGTATCATCTTCATACAATAAAATATATTTTTACTACAGAGTTCAATTATGGCTTCCATAGACCGAAATAAGACCAATGTGACTATTGTGCCCAATTTCACAACAAATCACCAGAAGAAAAACTTCAAGAGCAAAGTAATTATGATTTACACATACTTAGAAAAGCAGAAGCTAGAGAACATAAGAGACATGATAAGACAAGAGCTAAGACTGATTCAACATTTTGTGCTTATACAATGGACTTAGAAAAAAAATTACTTACCCCACAGTTAGAGATTGGCCAATTATACTATAAGAGAAAGTTAAAAACATATAACTTTACAATTTATGATCTTGCTAAAGGTACAGCAAACAATTACATGTGGCATGAAACTAATGGTACAAAGGGAGCATCTGAGATAGCTACATGCTTATGGAACCTCCTCTCAGAATTACCACCAGATATACAGGAGGTAACATTTTACTCAGACACTGCTGGTGGACAAAACAGGAACCACATCATATCTTCTATGTTTATTAAAGCACTGTCTGAATTTCCACATCTGAAAAAAATTAATCAAAAGTACATGGAATCTGTACCTACATTCAGAAATGGAATGTGATAGTGTTCACTCTGCCATTGAGTTGAGGGGTAGAAAAATTAACATATTTGTGCCAGATGGAAGGTACACTGTAGGAAGAACAGCTAAAACCACTCGACCACCATATGCTGTGAAAGAGATGAATTTCAACCAATTTCTTGATTTTAAATCTTACAGCCAAAAGTTAATAACAAATAAAAATAAAGGTGAGAATGGTGCCATGAAATGGCTTCATGTTAAATGGTTACAATATAGAAGAGAACACCCAATGTTTATATTCTATAAAACTCAATTAAGCCATGTTCAATTTGACAGGCTCTGTATCCGCCAGAAATCTACAAGAAATACTGACGAAATACTCACCAGTGCAGTAGCCAATCTTTATGCATGTAGCAAAAAAAATTGACAAGAAGAAACTAAAGGATTTACAAGATCTTTGCAGTAAAGGCACAATTCCTACCTCATACCATGATTATTACATGAATCTAACTGAATGAATGATATTCTTTTGTGGTATTGCTATTTGTAATAAAGCTTTTCAACACAATTTTTATTTTATTTCAATATTAAGACAAGTTATTACTATAAAAGGTTTATGTAAATGGGGGCAAATGATTCTTAAATTAATGTGTGGATAGATCTATGACGCTTGTTCTATTTCACTGCTTTGTTTATTGGTCAATCAAATTGAGTAAAATTAAATGGTGAAAAGAGACAAGTGAAAAACTGTAAATAACTGAAAAACAAGTTTATATAACATGATCATTTTTTACATAAAGCACAAATGACATGTAATGCTAATGTGGTGTTAGTTTTATTAAAATCGCATTTACGGTTGAGGAGTTAGTAGGATAATTGATTTTTTTTCAACCTTGCCATTTTAATTGCTCATTTTCTCTGAAGTTTGTATGTGTGGCTAACTCAGATAAAGGAACCAATAGATATAACCCTTATGACGTAACGTAATGGTAAGAATGAGATAGCGCGCTACAGTTTTCACAAGTGTAATGAAATGCACGATATTATTTTTTTGTCCTTGTCACCGTGGCCGTTTTAGTTTGTTTGTCAAAAAGCAAGTTTGCCAAACATACCAATGTCTTAGTGGTGATTTTGAGATTTTACTGTATTTTGGAGTTTTGTAGGTGATGTGATAATTAATATAGTGTTGTGGTGTTTATGTGCAATGGTGGGTTGTAGTATTTTAGGCTGCAAAAGCCGTAGTGAGCGGAAAATTGAAGGAATTACATTTCACTCGTAAGTTCATTATTTAAGTAAAAATATGATGATATTGATGTTTATTTGTGAATAATTTCGTATTATAATGTATATTCAAACCATTTCTTAATCAGAAATATCGATTAAATACGGAATATTTACAAATAAACAAAACATAACCTTTAATTCTTAGAAGTTCAGTGTTGCACTGTTAAGAAACTTATTTACCTACCCAGATTCACATCAGAAAAAATAGCATATTTATTTTACATTTTAGGTTTCCTGCTAGTGATGACACACTGAAAACTTTATGGGTGGATGTTACTGGACGTCAAAATTGGCAGCCTACTAAATATTCAAAAATTTGTTCAATTCACTTTGATGTGAATTCCTTTGAATATAAAAAGAAGAACGTCATATATCGATCGAAATATGTTTATATGCTGAAAAAGTTCTAAGGCATATCCTCACAGTCAATGGTATTGCATATTTTAATAATAAAAATAACCTACCAAAGCTGATAGTTGAAATTTCGAAAAAGTTTATTTTTTCAAAAATTTTTGAGGAATTAAGTGAGCATATATTGGAACAAGATCCTCTTGAAAATCATTTGATTCTTTTAATCAGAGCCATTACGCTTAGATTTTTAGAAGTAAGAATCCATTTCTTACTAAAGAAAACATCTAGAAGAGATGAGAGAATTAGGAATTTTCATACAAAATTAGTTTTATTTAAAGGACAATAAAAATTATAAAAATTATGTGTGAAGTTTTATTTAAATGCCGCCTTGAAATTCGTTCGAAAAGACTTCAGGGAGGTGAAGCAGCACCTCTTTTTAGGCTCTTCCAAGCAGTCAGGGCAGCAATATGCTGGTAGTTGATACGGCTGCTGTAGGTATGCATAAAGTGGCCATTTTAAATATTATATATAATGATGAGAACAATATTTCCACTTCTAATTATCGCTCGTTTGCCTTCAGTAAATGCAAAGTTGTATTTATTGTACTAATAGATCATATTTAAAGTTGAATTGTCTCAAAGATAATATTACAAAATTTTGCCACCGAAAACTGGTAATTTTCCCAACATGGTTCCGAAACAATATAGTGCTGTTTCATAGGCGGCCACGCTACGGTTATATCTATTGGTTCCTTTATCTGAGGTGGCTAAACTCTATTCACTACCAAAGCGACGATATTCTGTTCAGTGTGCCATAAAAAAATAAAAAAATAAATGCAAATGGCGCTTCTTTTTGAATCGGTCACCTATCCGAGGACTTAAAATAACGTTAGAAGTTAAACGTAAAGATACATAATTTCAGTTATTTTCTGGACACTGAGCCACGAGAAATTCAAATTACAAGATATCCTTATTATTTAATAATTCAAACACTGTTGAAATAGACACTTGGTCTCACATTTAAGTTTTGAGAGTCTTGAGATATTAATTTAATAATTATATCAAAGGTTGAATTTGAGTGATTTAATTATCTGAATAGATAAAACCAACGTAAGCATTTGGGTACTATATGTTTAGGTAAGATAAAGCTAATAATAATTTTGCAAGTACGTTCAATGTTAAAGGTTAAGATATACATATACATAGTCTGCAATGTCAAAAGAGTCGGGAGAATACTTGAGACCGTATTAAAAGTAATTACTGTTTTGTATTTGTAAGGGTTTAAAATTGAGGTGTCTTTGCCAGATGCCAAAAATTATATCAATTTATCATTTCATTTGTTATTAGTTTACTTGGTATTCAGCCGTGTTACTACAATGTCACGAGAAATGGTAGCACAAACGGCACTGTGCTTGAAGGTGAAGCATTATAAACTTTCATAATGTGTAGTTGTTACCTAGATATTTGGATAATTAAATTTGAGTTCAATTGCCTGAAAAAACTAACAGCTATCACAAGATACATATATTTTGAATCAGTCTATATAACTTGCAAAACATTTCACAGGCATCTTTCTCTCTCTCGTCGTCGTAGGGTCTCGTCGTTATCTTATTACAATACAATAAAATAATTATTGTTAACTTATCTCTTCATACTTTAATAAATGCAAGATTGCAATCACCACATTGGTGATTCATACATTTTTACCTTTCATACATGTCAAATTTAATTGTTTGATAATTATCTATTAGTAGATTATCGCAACATAGAGAACAAACACAATGAAGTTTATATTTGCAGATAAAAAGAAGATAAATATTTGATTAAAATTATATTACAAACTAATCTACAAAATGAAAACATACCGAATTTAAAAAACTATGTAGGTACAACCAATCGAAGAGCCCTCTGGCAGTGGGTGACGTTTCCAAAATTCCAGCCCTATTGCCTCTTTGTATTGCAACACTTATCAAGTACCCATATCAATCAAGTTCAAGTAAAAACAAATGCTTGCTACGTTCTAATGCTAGCATGGCATAAATCTGCGGCCGCGCTGGTATGTCCCAGCTTAAAGCCAAGGACAGGGGCCAGTGCTAAATGCAATCAGAGCGAATGTTCCGTAAAATTGCTGCTTTATTGCAACCTGGTCGAAAACGACTGAAGACATGCCTCCTAGACTACTAATATGTTATTAAATAAAGAAATACATAAAAAAGTGAATTCCGTCAATCATAAATTATGTAGGTAGCTCGTTTATTGAAAACTTCAAATGGAAAAGTTTAAAACTAACATTTTGCTGTAAATAGATGGTCTTCAACACGCGATAATGGAGTCTTACCTATGTAAGTACGTTTACCAATCACAAAGTAGTAATTTTCACGATGAAAACAAAACATAAAATTAAAGAACCTTTAAAACTCGTGCTGTTATCATCATTAGTCAAATAAAAAAAACCAGCTCGCGTTTTTAGAATTCTAAACATAAAAATATAATTATTAGTACTCGTAGTTGGCTTGTGATACTTTTAGAAACTTTGTGCAACGTGAGCTTTACCCTTGCAAAATGATTTTAAATAGCATTTAACAATGAAGTCACCTAAAAAAAAAAGTAAGTATGCATCGTAGTGTATTCTGTCCGAAGATTCAAACATTTTGACAAAAAAATCACGTGGTTTAACTTGGCAACCTCTAAAGTGTTTTTTTTAAACAAATAGTCGTCTATAGCGTGTTTAGCCATCGAAATGGGCATTACGTAACGACTCTGGTTTATTGAAACTGCTGGCTGCTGGCCGGTTAATCTGGAAGGAGTGTGACGTCACAATGGAGTATTGAGGAGGAAGGTTTAACGTCAATAGAGGTTATTGTTTTTTATCGTCAAAGAGGTTACATTTTTACGACAATTGCCAAGAAGTTCTTGGATATTAACTTTAAAATTATTATTTCGGTTGGTATGTAGGTATTTCGTTAATAAAATTAAACGTACATTCATGTATGTAGGTATATAACGTCCACACATATAATGTCTAAATCGTAAATGTCTCTCGACCTCTATATCTATACCAAGATCTGTTGTCGCTTACAGTTATGAAATTCAACACTGTTTTAAAAAGTAAATAGTTTTTTCTCAGATTACTATTTAGGCGCAACTAGAAGTACTTATTTAATACCCCTATCAAAACAGAGAAACGTAAAACTAAACAATTGAAAACCGTTCCGTCTCAAGTCTTCCCCACCGATCGCTCTAATACGATAAAACGCAAAACATTGCGTCACATAGCTGTTTTACTACTGCAGCAACGTAGCCAAGACAAGGCAGAGCCATCCATCGTCAGTAAATAGAGCAGAGTCTCGAAATCGCCGCGTCGACGGCATCAATTCATTCCGACAGAGTAATGAAAGTGTTCCGAGTGCACAAGAAATGGCTGAGGTACTCAACCAGACGAACTTTTCACAAAGACGGGGTACAGGGAGGGAATACAGTGGGTGAAGTTAAAAAAGTCAAAATACTAGATGGCGCCTCTAATCAATATGTAGCGTACTCTTGTCTACTTGTAGTGACAACATGAGTTTTGGCTTTCAACTTCATAAAACGTACAGACATATTGTATTCTTGATCACTGCACTAAATTGTACCTACTGTAATGACAAAACATTCATGTCCCTATAATTCCGTTCATGCAACGATATACATAGGTACCTATATATGTAGTTGTATATATTTACGGTCTTATTTATAAAAATGCCTATAGTAAGCTATAAGCATACTATAGTTAAGGTGTTCAATAAGCATTTAAAGTGTTCTATAAAGTTTACTATTTATAAACGTTCTATAAGCCTTCTATAACTATAGTACCCACGTGGTACCGACAATAAGCCAAATCATTGCCATTATTAAGAAAAAATCAAAGAAGAACGAAATTAATCACAGATAATACGTATCTTAGTGCCAAATATATGCTAACTTTGTCATAAAACACAAAATTTTGTCTATACTCAGACACAAAGAAACGTCAAAGTTGTTGATATTCAGACGCGCAAAAATCAAAAATTTTAATAAAAATAAGTAAATAGCATCACTCCTGCTGCCCAGAGGATTTGCGATGCTGAAATAGCCTGCCGACGGGAGCTACATGAGGCCCAAATGGCCAACGAGCAACAAAAATTGAAATATTAAAAGAAGAGCTTTTGAAATTGAAAATAATTTATTATAAACTCTTGCTGCCCAGAGGATTTGCGATGCTGGAATAGCCTGCCGACGAGAGCTACATGAGGCCCAAATGGCCAACGAGCAACAGAAATTAAAAAATTAAAAGAGCTTTTGAAATTAAAAATAATTTATTATAAAAGTAAAACAGAATGAAATACATAGAAAGACTTTTATTAACATGTTTATCACTAATCACACATACTAAGATACTTTCATTTAGCATTATCACATGTCTGTACTTACTATTAATTAATTATTACAAGAGCAGCAGTGTCACTGTGTACATTAAGGGCTAATCTTTATATATAATTCTGATTGGAGACACATAATGTCACCGGATCTGGTTTTACAATTCCACATTTTTCCTTGTTTTAGTTTTGGCTTAACAGTAAAATCATAGTAGGTACATGCTCCAAAGCATAACTTTCTTTCATGTTATGTTCATAAAGATTATCACTTCTATGTATATATATGTAAATGTGTCACCAAGCACCTAGCAGTATGTTCTTGCAGCCTCCTCTGAGAGCCAGTTCCATTACAGTACAGTTATATGCCAACTTCAACCACAGTATCACAAATATTAACTACTTACTAACTAAGATGTGACCTAATAAATGATTGCAAGATGGCGTTTGAGCGTCCACTTGCAACTTCTCCTGGCTCCTCTTGGACTACTGGATTTGCCTGGTGAGCATCTGAGTTACTTGCAAGCACAGCATCCCTCTGGTCAATGGCAATAAATAAAAAAATAAAAAATTGCAAGTGCTATTATTGGCTTTACATTCTCCAATTTGCAAGTCATTCCAAACAAAAGGCACTGAAAATGCTGTTTTAAAACCCCAAATCATCAAAAAAATAATTTATATTACAAAATTTGATTGTTTGTTTTTACTTCAAAGACAGCAAATCAGCTGACAGGATAGTCGGCCATCTTAGATCTTATAGCACCGCTATAGTACGGTTATAGTGGGGTCCTCGCTACTATAACTTTATAATAGACTTATAGAACTGTTTAGCGCTATAGTGCGTTTATAAATACCGATTATGGTCATTTTTCTTATAGTGATGTTATAGAACACTTTAACTATTCTATAACTTTTTATAAATAAGACCGTTAGATTAAAACACTATGACGGACAAAGTTCCTTGTCAGAAGCAAATTTTTGTGTCACACTTAAAATTGGGGTACGTAAAATCAATTGTCATGTCATTATATGTTATATAAATTAATTGTTTTAATTTTCTTAAACAAGCTTTTCTAGAGCAATATACATAATTACAACAACGTCAAGTTATAGTCGTTCTACTGATTAATTTGTTCTGTGGCAAGACCCATTGTGTTGGTGGAGCTCACATAGTAGACGGAATGGGTGTCAGGTGACAATACTACGGAGGAGTTGGTGTAAATGTTTTATACGAGACACGTGAGATTTGTCTGTCAGCTGAGATTCAGGTAAACTCATCAATTTAACAAAGACAGTTTAAATATTAACGGTCTTATTTATAAAAATGCCTATAGTAAGCTATAAGCATACTATAGTTAAAGTGTTCAATAAGCATTTAAAGTGTTCTATAAAGTTTACTATTTATAAACGTTCTATAAGCCTTCTATAACTATAGTACCCACGTGGTACCGACAATAAGCCAAATCATTGCCATTATTAAGAAAAAATCAAAGAAGAACGAAATTAATCACAGATAATACGTATCTTAGTGCCAAATATATGCTAACTTTGTCATAAAACACAAAATTTTGTCTATACTCAGACACAAAGAAACGTCAAAGTTGTTGATATTCAGACGCGCAAAAATCAAAAATTTTAATAAAAATAAGTAAATATCATCACTCCTGCTGCCCAGAGGATTTGCGATGCTGAAATAGCCTGCCGACGGGAGCTACATGAGGCCCAAATGGCCAACAAGCAACAAAAATTGAAATATTAAAAGAAGAGCTTTTGAAATTGAAAATAATTTATTATAAACTCTTGCTGCCCAGAGGATTTGCGATGCTGGAATAGCCTGCCGACGAGAGCTACATGAGACCCAAATGGCCAACGAGCAACAGAAATTGAAAAATTAAAAGAGCTTTTGAAATTAAAAATAATTTATTATAAAAGTAAAACAGAATGAAATACATAGAAAGACTTTTATTAACATGTTTATCACTAATCACACATACTAAGATACTTTCATTTAGCATTATCACATGTCTGTACCTACTATTAATTAATTATTACAAGAGCAACAGTGTCATTGTGTATAATAAGGGCTAATCTTTTTATATATAATTTTTTTTTATATATTCTTTTATATATAATAATGTCACCGGATCTGGTTTTACAATTCCACATTTTTCCTTGTTTTAGTTTTGGCTTAACAGTAAAATCATAGTAGGTACATGCTCCAAAGCATAACTTTCTTTAATGTTATGTTCATAAAGATTATCACTTCTATGTACCTACATATATGTAAATGTGTCACCAAGCACCTAGCAGTACGTTCTTGCAGCCTCCTCTGAGAGCCAGTTCTATTACAGTACAGTTATATGCCAACTTCAACCACAGTATCACAAATATTAACTACTTACTCACTAAAATGTGACCTAATAAATGATTGCAAGATGGTGTTTGAGCGTCCACTTGCAACTTCTCCTGGCTCCTCTTGTACTACTGGATTTGCCTGGTGAGCATCTGAGTTACTTGTAAGCACAGCATCCCCCTGGTCAATGGCAATATTATGTAATACTGCAAGTGCTATTATTGTAGGCTTTACATTCTCCAATTTGCAAGTCATTCCAAACAAAAGGCACTGAAAACGCTGTTATAAAACCCCAAATCATCAAAAAAATAATTTATATTACAAAATTTGATTGTTTGTTTTTACTTCAAAGACAGCAAATCAGCTGACAGATGACAGGATAGTCGGCCATCTTAGATCTTATAGCACCGCTATAGTAAGGTTATAGTAGGGTCCTCGCTACTATAACTTTATAATAGACTTATAGAACTGTTTAGCGCTATAGTGCGTTTATAAATACCGATTATGGTCATTTTTCTTATAGTGATGTTATAGAACACTTTAAGTCTTCTATAACTTTTTATAAATAAGACCGTAAGAAAATTAGGATACAGATGTTTATTAATAAATTATGGAAATGTCAAATTAAATAATTACAGATACTTATCTTAGCGCTTTACCCGCACTCAGCTTATACTCTTGGCTGGCAGGTTCGATTTCTGTCGATCATAAATATTTTCGATATTTTCCAAATATTTCTAACACTTAGGTACATAAGTTTATCAAAATATGGTTTATGGAAGAAGAATCCCAAACATATATTATCACCTGTATATTATTTTAACGTCATGACAAGTAATGGTTTGAGATGTACAATGTGCATGCAAACAGAACAGAGACGGTATATTATTATATTTATATCTGAGGGTTGTGACTCCTCCGCGGAATTAATTCGTTAAGAGAGTTCTCTGGGGCAGATACATCGCGGTGGGCGCCCAGGTTCTTCCACGGATTTAATTTGATAGATAGTTTATGGTTAAACGAACTTACCTTGAATTTAATTTCAAAATCTAGGAAGTCACTTACCTTTTGCATAACATGTAGTCAGAGCAATACAAAGTTAATTCATTCTGCCTGATAATAATCATCCAATAACTTACAAAACAATCTTCAATCAATCATAATATTAGAAAACCAATAACCAATTACCCAAAAATTATAAATCATAATAAACCTTGACCGGCTACCCGACCGCCTCTAATAAAATAACTATTTCTAATTAACAGTCTATTAGGCATTCAATTTAGTATAAGCAAAGAAGAACCTTTAAAGAAACCAAACTTTATTCTCGGTGGGAAAATAAACACAATTTTTGAGAGCCACTGGAAAATTACCTCCGAAAAATCCCAAACAACTTTTTAGAGATATCAGACAAAATAAAACAGGAAGTCTTAATATAATTTTTAGCGTAACAGAAAAGGATTAAAATCCTTTCAACAAACATTAAGTCTTTCATTGTACTTAAGGAGTTACTTACTTATTATAACATCAGTAAGAGCTGGTAAATGGGCTTATTATGCAGTTTTGCTACTTAGTGCACTATATTTTGTTTAAGTTTGCATAAAAATATTACATTTATAAAAATGTATTGACAATATTATTTACTAGCTGATGCGCGCGACTTCGTCCGCGTGGAATAGTTATTACCATAAAAACGGTTCTAGTGAGTTAACATTAAAACATTTTCTATAGTTTCTTCGCTCCTATTAGTTGCAGCGTGATGTTATATAGCCTTCCTTGATAACTGGTCTATCCAACACAAAAAGAATTTTTCAATTCGCACCAGTAGTTCCTGAGATAAGCGCGTTCAAACAAACAAACAAACTCTTCATCTTTATAATATTAGTATAGATATAGATTGTATTCACAGGAAACATTTTCGTAAACAACATTAAATATCTGCAGTGCAAATGAACTAGTAAGTGCTTATTGAATACATCAATATGATTTAACTTTATATTCTTTGTATATTTGGGAAGTTTTCCTCTGACGAGACATAAATAAATCCTAATTACATATGAAATAACTCATACTGAAATCGAATAAAAGATATTTAGCATGCGTTCTATTTTCAGTTCCAAGAAAAAATTACCAAAAATATCAAACCAGCCCCAATTTGTTTACATTCCTCGTTCAATAAACACGAAAACAAAAATTACTCTTACTGCGAATAATCAACATTGTTGAGTTTCCTTTCACCCGAAGACGGTAAGAAAATTACACGAAATTTCTAATTAGAATTTCATAAGCTATGTAACGCAAATGTTAGGGACGGGCTCCGGAACATTTCACTTCTGAAGCGTTCTGAGCATAGACTATAGAAGCTAGAAACAGCTCGTATGTTTCATGCGTTCTACTATTTACTATGTATGAGCAATTAGTGGAATAATGTGAATCACATTATTCCTAATATTAATATGCCAGATCAAACATAGCCACAGAAGTCTAATAATCGTGTGACACCTAAAGGAATACTGATTGATGTAATAAAAAAATAGCCCTCACAAGCGCTCTGCGGCCTAAGATGGAGTATATCCAAGTTAGATTAGATCTGATACTCAATCGAGCCTGCCACAAAACTTATGAGCCCAAATTTTATTCCCATCATTAGGCGTTTATCTGTTACAATTGTCGTTGGCTTCAAATGTCTCTAACGTTCACTAAACTTCGGGATAACATGACAATTGGGAGGATCCGGAAGTCATTGGAATCGGAATGGGCCGGTTGGTATCTTAACCTGATGTTTTTTTCAATGGACTATCTTAATGTCAAAGCTGTTATCGGTTCGTCCTCTAAAGACACTTTAATCCAGTTTTGAAAGAGAGATGGCGTTGTTTGTGGAGAAACAGGAGTGGAAATAGATAGCAGAAAAATAAAGAAAAGTGGTAAAAGAATGTAACATAGCGATCTTATAAAGTACAACTTGGTTGTTTCTTTTTTGCACGTGTAAGGATAAAAAAAATTGTAATCATATTGTGTCACTAGTGTAAACCCCAGGTGCTAGACTCAAGAACAGCGCCGACTAAAATTCATACTTGCATTTAAAAAATATGTGGGGAAGACATGACCCTCAGTATTGAGGAATAGGAATAAGGGGGACAATAGGTTATAAAGTTTGAATATTAAAAATGTATTTATAAAATATGTTTTCATCTTCATTTCTCTCAGTCAATATTTTGTAGATACAATTATTACATTAATTTTGCAACAGTGATGATTTTAATCAAAATTCATTGTTAAAATAAATTCATTTACGCCCTTCTCAATTGATAAACTTTATATTTGAATTATTGTGCTCTTTAAATAAAACTACCCATCCTCCTTCACGCATATTAATTACTTTCCGATATTACACAAAGCTTATTAAAAAGCCGCATTATTAAAATATCCGACATAATAATTTATTCGGACGTTTCATAATAAAGGGATATAAAAGATTTTTCACACAGTGCGATGTCCACTGGTACATGACCGAATACTAATTACGCATAAATTGAAAATTATGAATACTGTACTGTAGAAAAAAAAAACATATTTAATTCAAACTCAGTAGCTCAGACGTACAATGTATAATTATGTATCGAATATTGCTATGAAAAGCGGTTTCTTTCTAGTAAAAGCATGATTAAACTTAGATCATAGCTGGGTTTTTTTTTTATTTTTTTCCGTGTTCCTTGGACGGTATCTAAAGGCTTTGTCTAGCTTGATCCACTGGGATAGCTGGGAGATTGCTTCATGTGTCATGTGACCATGGCTATCTATCATTTATATTTAAAACTCAAATTTATATAAATAACTCAAAGGTGACTGACTGATTGACTGACTGATATAGTGATCTATCAACGCACAGCCCAAACCACTGGACGGATTGGGCTGAAATTTGGAATGAAGGTAGATTTTATACCGTAGGCATTCGCTAAGAAAGGATTTTTGGAAATGCCACTTTTATAGTGGTGAAATAGGGGATGCAAGTTTTTACTACGTAATGCGAGTGAAGCCGCGATCACCCACTAGTTAGATAAAAACCATTGTATTACGTACAACATATTGTAAAGTTACGTCAAGAAACACGTTTTTATTTTCTTTTTACATAGGTATAAAAAAATCTTTAGACTTAAATCTAAAATAATATATGTGACGCACAACCTTTGCTTTTTAGGCCATACCCTTGCAAAGATCTCATAATACTCTGAACAAGTTGAATTACTATAACTCGTTTACTGTTTTATTTGCTCTGGACATTTATTACATTGCGGCGCCATTTTAATGCGTATCCAATAGCTGGCCAGAGAACTTTATTTCGCGTATAAATGCGTTGATTTACAATGACATTTCGACGTGAAATAATAATCAAATAGGGTTAAACGAGAATTTGTGGAAAGTTTAATTATTTCAGCGATATGAACAGATTAATCCGTGATTTATATGTGAAACGCGCTTAATAGTGGTGATTGATTCTGTGATTATAAATCTCTTCTTATTTGTAAAATAGATTAATGACGGTTTCTCAACACAGTATTTCTTGGAACTGGAAATGTATTCATACAGTGGAAATGTATTCATGTATGTGTTCATACAGTGATAAGCGGAAGTGCGTGTAGTTTGATGGTATAAATTTCCGTTTTCCATTCTGACGCACGCTGGTTTGAACCCAGCCCTACACCAATGACCTTGAGCAAAAATGACAAATTGTAAGTATTAAAACAATTAACTTTACTATTTTTGAGTAACAAAAATCTAAGGATACAATTCCTCCGTAGAAGAACCTAGTCGTCCACCGAATCGTAGACATTAGATTTAAGCTCTAAGCTAACTTAATTGAGTTTATTTGTTACTTAAACAATTATTGTCCTAGGTGACCTATCCAATTTGCATAATTCAACACAATTACTTGTGTTATTGCCCCGCAACTTGTTCAGTTCGTAAGCTACTCCCACTCTCATCGTTAACTTTGTTTAGTTGGCTTAAGCACAGAGGTCATAAAAACTGTGCTCAAGATACAAATTGCACTTAAGTATATTATTATACAAAATATGGTATAGTAAGCCTTAAAGGATAGCCTTTATAAGGATTTACATATATTTGATGGCTTAAATTGAATGTATCGAAATATGGAATTTGTAATTTTATCGAAACATACTATTGGTAGGTGTAGGTCCTCTTTCTTCTTTTTTAATGAGGCTGGCCACCTTTTAGTGGGTAAAAATCCCACATTACCCGACTACACCCCATTGTGGTCAGGTATCTTGCTGAAGATTTCCCCCTCGCAGCAAAAAAAAGCTGTAGGTACTAAAAAAAATCACAACTATGCAGTATGTAAATTATCTGAAAAAATATTTCGCTAGATTATTTACGAATGAAAAAATAATTCACCACATATAAATATCTTTCTTAATTGTTAAGGCTCACAATAGCAAAGGTTTCTCTTATTCTTTCACAAAACAACAATTTATATAGAAATACGCTCAGGCGTGCCACAAACTTTTAACCTTTAAAGTCCTCTGTAAAAGAATAATAAAATTAAACAGCACTAACAGAAATAAATTATTTCAATGCTCCGCCATTAATCATAAGGGCAGTTACGCAAGTAAACAGAGTAATAAATTTCGTGTCGCATCGTTCATAACGTTTGACAGCACGTATAATTACGACAAAGCGAATAATAATAAATAAATAGAAATGTTTAACCGACTACAGCTCAGCTGGCAGGTGATAAATTAACACGTGATCAATAAATATATAATTATAACATTGCGATCTTCAAAGCGAGAGTGAATCGGTTCTTACTGGGTAAGCACGCTTCATCATAGACCGTTATGTTTACTTACCTTCAGGCGAATTACGGTCAAGTGCAATCCCATACCTGGTTTAAAAAAAACCGAGAATAATATTAGGTATTTTATTATTACAACTATCATGAGACATCCTTATCAATTATATAACTAATACGGTTACGCGAAATTTGACGTGAGTGAAAACCTATTACATTAAATTAGGTAGTCAATCTTATTTTAGTTTTTTATCTCAGTAAAAATATCAGCACATTAATTCATTTTATTCAATATGATGCAGCTGGTCAATGTTTCTTATATTGCTGAAAATGAGGTATATTTGCTCATATATAAATATATACATATATATTTTAAGATGCAAATAGAGTAGGTACTCATTATTATCAGAGGAACGCTCTGCTGTTATAGCTCCCGGCGTAACGAGATTTTAAAAATCAATAAATAAATACTATTTATTGCCAAAAAACAGTAATTATGTACGTCGTTTTAATTAACACAACAGCAATAAAACGATTTCGTGCAAAGCACACAATGAAACTACTTACATTTTAATCTTTTTACTCACGAATATCAAACAAAAGCTGGATTTATTTGTTTGATAAAACTAATTTACTTGCCTAATAAGAGACTGGGTTTTTATTGGTCAGATTAAGCTCTAGAAATTATACGTTTGGAGTACTAGAAACTTAATTATTCACGAAGTAATGATTGCAGTTTGTAATGGTGACCCATATACGAATAGTTTCGTTCTTACAAATTGATATTCTTCTTCTTCTTATCGAATGAGAGTGGCCTACTCTAGCGTCGAGAGTATAACAAGCCGCCCTAAGGGCTTCTGACATGGCTTAACGATTCCCGTACTATGACAAACAGATGGGACCTACAATTTAAAGTGTCATCCGACCCACGGAAGCGGCCGAAATGAAATGTCACTTTTGGTCACCCAAAATCGATTAGAAATTTGGGAATTCTTACTTCATTTAAATATGTATTTTAACATTTTTTTTTTAATTTTGGCATATTAACTATATAGATAATAAATCTTAATTAATAAATTATAATGTTGAAATCTGAAAACTAATTATTAAAGCAGTTTAATTTCAAGCCCAACTTATCTCTTTTTTAATTTACCTAAATATCTTGTAAGGAGTTAAATAATAAAATTACTTTACATATAAATTGCATCGTTAAACTGTCATTAGGTATTATTTAAGTGGTGCCTTTATCATTGCTTTTATTATATTTGCGCAAGTTAATTGTTCTGCAGTAGAATACGTATTTAATTAAGTAAATAATGGAACACGTTTAATAAAGACCCAAAGGGTAATATTATGAAATATACCTGTAAGGTTTTCAAAAGTAATACACTAGCAGTGCCTTCGGTGTCGCCCGTGTTAAACTTTTGTTAATACAAGTTTTAATTTATCTCGATATCAAATGTCACCTTGACTAAGAGCATTTAAAGCGTGAAGAGCAAAATTATACATTACTAGTGGGATCTCGCGGCTTCGCTCGTATTAAGAAGTAAGACTTGCATCCCCTATTCCACCCCTTTTAAAGTGGCTTTTCCAAAAATCCTTTCTTAGCGGATGCCTACGTCATAACATCTACCTGCATGCCAAAATTCAACCCGGTCCGTTTGGGCTGTGCGTTACCTACAACGCACAGCCCAAACCACCGGACGGATATACATATCAAAATTAATCAATATCAACATTTTTAGTAACAAATACCTTCAAATGTAACATCTGTCCCGTGATGTTTCAAATTTTATAAGTAATTATTAGTAAGTTTTATTAATTTATTAGTAACTCAGGTGTAGAACGTGTGTCCAAACCTAGATCTAGGTTTACATGTAGGTGTGGACTGTTCAACAAATAGGTACTCGTAGAGAAGACACCAGGTATTGCACTTATAATATACCTATAGAGTTGAATAAACAGTATGGAGTATTTAATTATTACAAAAGTTTTCTTTACTATTACACATTTAATATTAATGTACAAAAATAACAAATATTTACATTTATTCCACAAGTATATAGATAAATTACTTAAACATACAAAAAAACTTACAGAAAACAGATATTTACAAGAAAATCAGCACACCGTTAAAATGAGAATAAGGGTTGTGACACCCCGCGGAATTAATTCGCTAGGGGAGTTTTCTTAAAAATAAATAAATAATAAATAAAAATGTTTATTGGACACACAAATTCTTATAATACTAAGACTAATTAATAATGTAATTTAAAATAGGGCATTTTAAAAAAAAACAAAAGATTTGTCGAGCAGCTGCTACGCTGAGAGAAAGTTGTCTCTCGTGTTGTAGCAGCTGATTCCTTCAGGGAAACATTTTTTCAAGAGGTTGGAAAACTCATATTTCTTGGGCAGATACATCGTGGTGGGCGCCCAGATCCTTCCACGGACTTTCAACTTAGATACAATCAAGTAAAGCAAGTTTTTTATAACACTATTTAAGTCTCAACACCCAGGCATACTTAAAAAAATCACACACTTATTTACTTTACTTGACCCTTTTAAAGCCCTTTAAATCTCGGACTTTAAAGTTAAATACTTTAATCTTTTAAAACAAAATCTTACACTGAATTTATTTATACTGACCGCTAGCCCAGATAGACCACAGACTTGTGACCTAGAACGGTCTATTCACTCAGACCTTAGCAGAAGCACTAGAACTTTCTAAAGAACCTAGAAAATGAATGGTATTTAGTAATTAGACCGGCGTTTTAGCTCTAAAGAGTGTAAAGGTTGGCGCACACGGTGCTAGGAAGTGCACTTACATTTACACGTATAATGAATAAACTTTATACATACAGAGAAATATTTTTGTAAAAGTTGGTTATTATTTCCAACATGATTTTAGTGGAGCATATAGTTAATTTATGTCCTGTGTATGTAATGTGTTAATTTATGTCTTAATCTATGTCGAAATCAAATTTTGTCTATACCAGTTCACCTTTTTGATCTTGAAGTAGTAAAAATCACAAATTGACACACACACACAGTTTTTTTTAATTATAGAATAGAATATAACTTTAATGTTCACTATAAAACACGGAAATTACAAATCAGGAACATACTTAAATTAAAGTGTTGCCTTATCGCCTTAGGCGATTTCTTCCAGATTTCTTTTGGATGGACATAACTTACAATTGTAAACAGGCGGTGTACAATATATATCTTATTTATATTATTAAATTAATTAAAAGATACAATACACACTCAATCCATACACAATATATATTAATATTATATTATGAGTGGGATTTAAATTTTCTTACTTTTCTCTATGTATATATTAGCTTTACGGCCCTCGAGGTTTTTGATTAAAAATTACTTGTGGGTAAAACTGCGAACACAGCGAGTCGACCCTTAATCGTTTTAACTCAAGCAAATCAAAGAGGAGGAAAAGAAAATGCCTACTCTTTAATCAAGCTCACTGAATCGACCCTTTTTAGAACAGAACAAGCACATAACGAATGGATTAGGTAAATATTTTGAAGTCAATAACTGATAATACAAAAAATATTGACAATTAATTTTATATCCATCACTAATTAAGGAATTAAACCATTTACAGCATATCACCGAGTCTAATTTTGGCATCGAGAGTTTTCTTAACACCCCAGGTGCCTCTGATATTACGAACAAGTTGATCTTACAATGTAACTTAGTAACACCATCCACGGATACGCACGGAATATATATTATGACTGATCTGTAAGTTTAGTTGGCAGTGGCTCTGCCTTCTAATCTAGGGGTGTGGGTTCGATTCCTACATGACACAAGTAATTATGAATATTTAAATTCGTAATTACATGAGTTGAGTCTGGTCGTTTCTATGTATAACAAATATGTATTTACAAATAAAAAAGTATATTTGTATTATATCTGATAACAAGTACCTATGACACAAGCGTAAGCTTACTATGGAGCTAGATGGCGTTGTGTAATATGTCCTGAAATATTTATTTATTTTATTATACATACAACTTTTTCTAATTGCCCGGTCACCCATCCAAAGATATATCGTAGTACACGTTGCTTTATTTCGATAATCGTAAACCAATACCGCATACCGTGTAGTCACGACGTTTTCAATTACTCTGGTATTTCAATTTCATCGGTAACAGTTACTTCTCTAGGTTCTAATTTAGCGAAATTTAGTTAGCTCTAAACTTTTAAAGTCAAAGCCTACCTTTGAGACCCGTTAACGCCTTTAATTGGACGTTGATTACTGAATAAAAACTTCCAGTTCATAAAAGAATTCATTTCAATTATCACAGTAACACCTTTCTGCCTGAATAAGTTTGGAACTGTGAAATTCTGGAATATTCCAAAGTTCGCAATGCCAATCAGTTCAATCCGTAAAATCGCCAATTTACGGATGGTCTCACATGAGAGAAATAAAATGTAAACGTATCGTAAAACAGGTATGGAGTCTTACTGTTTGTTTTGGCAGCATTTTTGAGAGCTAGTTCCATTCCACTCCAGAAATGGAGGCTATCGTATTTTTTTTAACCGTCCTCCTTCGTAAATATTTTTTTGTTTTACGTGGGATAGGTTTACGTTTGACTACAGCCTGCCTGATGTTAAGCATTGCTGCATCCTAGGATGTGACACGCTCACCTAGAAGATACCTATAAATTCTGCGTTGCAAAGGCATTTGTTTAACTATGTTTCAGTATAGCCAGTCATAATAACATTTTGATACATGTTATCCTACCAAATCATTTTGGTAGTTTTTAATATACATATATCTATCTATCTATACATATACCTAATAAAGCTGAAGAGGGTCCAAAGTCTGCATATTGAAGATATTTAAAATAAATGTTAGGAATGGTAACATAACACGTTCCAACAATTTATAGAATTTTTTTTAAACGCTCATCACGCAGGTAGGTAGTATGAGGTCTTAGAAGTGTCAAACGCTACTTTTTATCCTGAAATAATTTGAGAGACGCCACGAGCGTCCACTAGTAAAATATAAAACAATGGAAGGGTGAACATGGTTCAAGGCTATTCTCTTCTAATAAGTATCAAGTCTTCATACTGGTTTGTACCTGATTTCACGTTAGTGTATAGCCCTGAAAAGATTCTGACTCGCAAAGATAGTATTTATCTGATATCGGGTTATCATGGTTCAATTAGATCCAGTTTTCGTAATAATATTGACGTATTAAAGACACAGTGTTCCTCGTGCGAGTGTCGCTTCTGGTGACATAATTGTTGATTTTGCATTATATTTATGACATAACCTTGTATGGAAATCCAAAGGCATGAACTAGTTAATATTATTTATTACGTGTTTCGGATGCCGAAGGTTTCTCTTAGTTAAATTTGACATAAAAATAAGTATCTAGTAGCTTAAATTACATATAGTAGTCAAACGCAAAACTGCTTGAAAAGAAATGAGGCTTATCATTTTCAAAAATATTAACAGTAATTGACAGACAGTTATATACATATGTACATAAGTGGTTTCACTTTCATCCGATAATTATCTGCATAGTAAAGCCTATGTCAATCTGTTTTGTTTATTCTTCGATCAGACTGACTGCTCCGTTAGCTTAGTTGGTAGTGGCTCTGCCTTCTAATCTAGGGGTGCTGGTTCGATTCCCGCATAACACAAGTAATTATGAATATTAAAATTTGTAAAATAATTACTTGTGTCGAGTCTGGTCGTTTCTATGTACATATAATAAGAATGTATTTACAAAAGAAAAGTATATTATATGTATTATATCCGCTATCTAGTACCCATGACACAAGCGTAAGCTTAGTATGGGGCTAGATGGCGCTGTGTGATATGTCCTGAAATATTTATTTACTTTTTAATAAACGTAATGGATCCTAAAATGATGAAACTGAATTTAGTATTAATTCACTATATCAATTTAAAACTTAATTTTCAGAAACTTATTTAGTGTTATCTTCTTTAGATGGATCGCTGGTAATCCGATAAGTACGATTAAATTAAAAAAGATTTTGGTAGCTTTAGAATTATTCTAACTTTCTAATATGTATTTTGCTATAAAATAATGAAAATTGGTTCTTTTAAATATGTACTCTTTTTTATATTATATGAATTTTACCAAGAGATCAGTTTTTAAAATAAAACAAGTACGTGGTCTGATTTTTTTTAACTCTTCATATTTACGAAACGAATATTGCATTGATCCAGTCCAATTTTATATGTAACGTTAAAATGTCTGCACAAATCGTTGCGAAATTCATTCGTTCATTCTTCACATAACAAAATAAAAATATTTTTCCCCAAAAAGTGCAGAAATGCGCACCATTCCCAGATTAAAGCCGAGAATTATTAATAATGAATAAAATAAATCAATAAAGATAACGTTTCACACAGCGCCATCTAGTCCCATACTAAGCAATACTGGATCAGTGACGTATTTAATAAACGCAATCTCTACCTCAGCAACCTTCTTCAA
The DNA here is from genome assembly GCA_927399415.1 of Macaria notata. Classification (NCBI taxonomy): domain Eukaryota; kingdom Metazoa; phylum Arthropoda; class Insecta; order Lepidoptera; family Geometridae; genus Macaria; species Macaria notata. Next base: position 3,141,244 of record OV656742.1, read on the forward strand.
TACTAATCTGACTCACAATCCCGGCTTTATAAGACAGCTGACTAAAGCGATTTCCTTATCGATTTTATTCGCTTGAAACTAGAATCGAATAAAAAGAATCGATACTACTGAGTCTCCAGAATGCAATCGACCTATCTCATCGTGACACGCTGCACTTTTGAAAATTCTACCATTGAGTGAGGAATTTAATATCGCATGTGATAGGCGCATGTTAAAATATAGTAGGGATGCAACTGCTATTCCGGAACTTAAGACCGGATAAGAATACGAATACACTGTATTTGTAGATATGATAGTACTACATCCGTAAATTAGCTTAAGCTGTAATTGACTTAACCTTTATGGCCTATTACGCATATAATATTTTAACGTTTATTTTAACAGTAAAAAAATAATGAATACTCTGAAAAGGTTAATTTGGATTTTAATTCTCTATGACTCCTTTAATGCATTGGCGTTAATATTAATCAAAGTGTAAGTTAAATTTGCTAATTAGGTATGATGTATGTCCTAATATTATGTAAAATGGCAATGTGTGATATGTTAATGTGATGCTATGCTAAACTTAGTAAAACTTAAACGAAAAAGTAGCATCACAATCTTGTATCATAAACAATCACCAACTTGCATTTGAGAATAGCTACTAATGCTTATAGGTCACTTTTGTCCGACCAAAACTTCCGGCAAAACTTTCTAGTTCCCATCTCTAAAGCCACCAGCGTTATTGGAGTACGGTTGATCCTTCGGGATTGTGCCCCTATAAGACTGTCTTTGTGAAGAATATACGAGACTTTAAAGTACCCTGTCGTAATACGATATTGTTATCGTTGTATGAGACCATAGATATAGATTATGTGGATCAGAAATGTACGTCACAAGCTGCGGAAGAGGTTTGTTATATTTTATTGGTACTATACTACAGAATGTAATATAACTCAAACCTTTATTGTAGTGTACTTATTTAGCGGTAATAACATTCGTGGCATGTGAATTGAACTCATACCGACCAATATTTAAAAAGAGGTCTGAAATTGATTTTCAAAATAAAGTTGTGTTGGAAATAATCAAAAAGAAAATTATGGACAGTCAGATATAATATCTTTCTTGGTACTTGGCTTACGGATGGTTTTAAGCAATGTTTTTTGTAGCAATGTCTTTTGTTGTTTTCTTGTAAGATACCTTAAGAAATTTAAATAACCTTTTACTTATTTACCATAGAATAGAACAATAGAAACATAAATAGCTTCCTTATTCTTTTATGTTTGTATTTTACCTGGATGGAAAATCAAATTTATTCATAGTTATGAGCATGCTCAAACACTCGGCTTATTTATGTCTTTGACCATTCTATATAAGCAAGTATTCCGATGCCTTGTGTAACCTATTATCTTGCTCCATAAAGGGCTGTACGGAATAATGTTAGTATGATATGCCATGATAGAATCGATGATAATACTTCGATCTTCAATATATGGTACCATAACATTTCGATACGACTCAACTTAGAACGTTTGAGCTTTTTTATAAGAGATAAGGTAAAAATAATGATATTTTGTATTAGTGTACCCACCAATACAAAATATCATTAATTTACCTTTTAGTGAGTTATATAGTAAGACTAAAGTATTACAAATAGGATTTCTTTTTGATAAAAAAAATAAACCGGTAATAAAATATAATCCAGCGATCTTCAAAGCGAGAGTGAATCGGTTCTTATCGGGTAAACACGCTCCATCTTGGGCCATAGCCTTTGCTTACTATCGGGAAAACTATAGACAAGACAATCTCGTTCTAGTTTAAAAAAATATATATAAAAAAAACCGGCCAAGTGCGAGTCGGACTCGCGCACCGAGGGTTCCGTACAAACCTGCAAGGTTTACAAAGAGTTTATGAGGAAATGGGTAGTAAGTTTAAGATTATTAAAAAAAAAAAAATTGTGATGTAACTAAAAATTTATGGTTATCGTAAATTTTCCTTTATCTATGCTATAAGACGTTGCTTCGTACCAAATTTCAAGATTCTGAGTTCACGGGAAGCACCCTGTAGGTTTTGATTCCCTTGCAAGTGTCGAAAATTTGCGGCATAAATGGCTGTATCTTTTGATTGCGTTGGCTTAGAAGTTTGATTTTTTCACAGCTTCAAGGGAAAGTAGACCTGAGTAATTGATATAAATTTCAGCTTCATACCTCTACGCGTTCCTGAGAAAAAGGGTCTTGACAGACGGACGGACGGACGGACAGACGGACAACAAAGTGATCCTATAAGGGTTCCGTTTTTTCCTTTTGAGGTACGGAACCCTAAAAATCGGCAGTGCCTGATATTCTTCTTCTTCTTATCAAATGAGAGTGGCCTACTCTGGTGTCAAGAGTTTTCAAACCGCCCTAAGGGCCTCTGACATGGCTTAACGACTACCGTACTAGACAAACAGCCGGGACCTACAATTCAACGTGTCATTCGACCCACGAAAGCGCCCAAGATGGAATGCCACTTTTCGGTCACCCATCCAAGGACTGACCGCGTCGACCTTTGCTTAACATTGGTAAGATCGCATGCGGTTGCCTCTGTTAGCTGAGCTACGGGCGCTTCGCTTACTGCCTGATGTGTAAAATGTATATATGTGGTACTGGTAATGGTACTGTATGTTTTCTTTAGATTTCCATACCGAGTTGATACAAACCCTCTCAATATTTAATAAATAATACAAATGAGAGAATTATGTAAACACTGATAAAAGTTTACTTTATCTTAAAAGCAAACTTGCTATAACTTTGACTGCCACGGTACTAACAGCAGGTTATAATCTACCTTTAAGGTGACTAAAACAAGGAATTCATCACTACAGACTGAATAAATCGCCAAGCTAAGCTGGTTTCGCCTCGGTTGATCTACAATCCTAAGCAAGGCGTACAGATATTCAATTATTTAGCTAAATATTCATGTGTAAAGTTTCCGTACGCACCTAAGTTGACAAGTGGGAATCCCTATGGGCATCAACTACTGTAATTAAACAAACTTCCCTGGGTAGTGCCGAAAATTGTTTAATTTATAATGTAGTCTTGAAACTATTTCTCGAATGATTAAATTCCGAACCGACTGATCTGACTATAGAGGATTGTTTCTTAGAATGGTACGATTACACTGGCCTAGAAATACTGTACAAATTACACCATAATCTAAACTTGTCGAAAAGTAGAACGTATTTCATCGACAAAATGCTTAAAGTTAAAGTTAAGTTTAATAAATATGTGTATTCCTAAATATATATCATTATAATTTTATGCCGATGAAACCATACTGTTCGACATTTACACAAGTAAAATTCACCCGATATTATAATATAATCCATTGTTACATAAAACCAACATATCGACTATGTTATATGTATGAACAAACAAGTTTTGCCCTTGTTGCTCAGACATAAAAAAGGTCTCCAGCCCCCGATTTCCTGATAAGGTTTGTAATCAGATCTCATTCAGTCAGCTCAGGCCCCTCGCAGCGTCGCCCGGAGCGCTATTTCGTTATTAACACCTAATTCCCACATGAGAAAGATAACGAGACTTGACAAAAATATATTTATCAAAGTCGGTGGGCTGTCGCCGCTGAATAATGGTGCATGATGGGCGGACAAAAAGCTCGATATGCGGCGAAGAGACGCGCTTTTGAGGTTCGGTATAAGTCAGCGATATTAAAGATTTGACTATATGAACCGTGGACTTTTTATGCAAGAAAGTCGGTGATTTCAGTAAATTTGTTATGCACTAAATTTGATTAAATGTAGTAGTACGATTGCTACTATGAAACTTCTTAATTTGTTTTTGAATTAAAATATTGAGATTGCTATAAATATTACCTACCTTGTTTGTCTGCACCAAGAAAATACAATGCATAATTACTAAGTACTAAGCAAAGGCACGTTTTGGTTTTTATTTGTTCCAAAGAAGCGGAACCCGTATATAATATCTATTGCATATTTAAAAATTTAAAAACATTGTTTGTGTAGTCAGCAAAAAAAAGAACCTGTTTTTATGAACATAACCCAATATAACCGACTTAGATATAAATAGATACAAAAATAGAAGTGAAATAGGTTCTCAACTTAACTTATTTTATTTTTGCATTTGTTTACTTTTTGTTTATTTCTTACCTTTTCATTCTTATCACGTTTTGTCTGTCTTATCCGCTAAAAGACCCCCAAACAGCGAATTTCCAAATGTTTTTTTTCGCAGCAAAATCAACATCAAGATAAAATCTGTGACAGAAAGGAAATGAATGAATCTGGCCCGATAGAGTGTATTTAAGAGGCTATTTTTATACGAAGGCCTGTTTTTCCGAATATTGTCCTTTTATGTGCCTAGTTATTCACACAATATTTTTGTTTTTGTCAGTTTTAACGAAAACATTTGTAAAAACATTTAAAGCTATTAATGACTATTTTACCTATAAATGTCAGTTTTCTTTTTTCTGTTATTATATGATAGTTAATTCAATTTAGTTTAGTTAATTAATAAAGCCCTAATAACCTCACAGTAAAATAATATCGAAACCGTCCATATCCGCCAATTGAAACATGACAAAATGGCATCATTTAATCAATGACAATATTAAGGGCATCTCTCATTAACGTATTCTTTTTCCGGTGATAGTATTTGCCATGAGAATGAAATAACATTACGCCAAATATTGTTTACGAGCAGTGAACTGCTTTTTATTGCATTAGAAGTGTTTTGCCGTAATAGGGAGACTGTCATTGACTCTTGCACACTCACTGATATTAATGATAGACAACGCATTTTGTTTGTTTGCTGGCATTTAGGAAAACTGAACTACGCCAAGTTTTGTGTACTGCATGGTGTTTCACAATGAGTCGGATATGATCCGATCCGCTCGTAGTAAAAATGGTAGAAATTAAATACAATGGTAGAAATTTAAAATATAAGTTTTAAGGCTAATTTTACCATTTTTACTGTAGATTTCATATGAATAATTATAAATAGAAATAAATCAATGTATAATTATGTGTAAATCAGGTTAAATATCATGAAAAAACAAAATCGAATTTATCATCGACGGAAACGAATCCGCTAGCTTTTGGCTCACGGAACGGTTCCGATTTTTCTGATGAATAAATTTGTTAAAAGATTCGTATGGAATCATTGTGATTTGGAAAAATCCTTTCCGTGCCAATTGATTTCCGTCTTAATCGAATCGGATCCGTATCCGACTCATTGTGAAACACACCGCTGGATACCAAATATAGCTTTATGTCCGGTTCATTAGAAGAGATAGAACCAAAATATTCAAAAAGAAAATGAATTTCTTTAAAATTTGTAATATTAAATCATTTACAACGTATTTTGCATAAAATATATATTTACCAGATCACCTAAATCGAATTTCATACAAATGAATGTGTTCATAACGGTAAAGCATGTCCTTACTGAAATAAAATACTGGCCCTTAGGGAGTTTTGAAAACTCTCGACACCAGAGTTGGCCACTCTCATTGCATAAGAAGAAGAAGACTGAAACAAAACTACCTTTTTAGCAATACTAATGAAACATAATATGGTTAAGTGTTTGATAACGAAAATCAGAGAAAAAAACAATGGAATAAACAAAATCATATATTTTGATGTTGATTTACAAAGAATAACAATATGCGTATTGACATATAGAGTTTTCATTCAAAATATAATATAATTATTTGAAACATTTGCGTTGTCTATATAAAATTGCAGTCAGTGGTCTCTCTGTTATTGTCTGAATCTAGTTTACTGCCGAAGAGAATCGAAATATCGCGTAAAATATTGTTTATGTCGGTATAAAAGGGCCTTTATTATCGGAAAGGTAAATGAATAATGGAAATATTGGTAGTTGACATCACACTATTAATATTAGGCATAAAATGTAAGTTTGTCTGTCTTAATATAAACAACTGAACTTTTCTTGAAATGAGTACTGACTGCTCTGTTAGCTTTGTTGGTAGTACCTCTGCCTTCTAATCTAGGGGTGTGGGTTCGATTCCCGCATAACACAAGTAATTATGCATATAAAAATTTGTAATTATTTGTGTTGAGTCTGGTCGTTTCTATGTATATTAAGTATGTATTTATAAAAAAACAAATTATATATGTATTATATCCGTTATCTAGTTCCCATGATACAAGCGTAAGCTTAGTATGGGGCTAAATGGCGCTGTGTGATATGTCCTGAAATATTTATTTATTTAGTATAAATATATGAATACAAAAATTCAAATAGGATTTACATGTGAGCCACTTCTCACCTCAGCTTAACGCAGTTGAAAACGCGGTCATAATAGATTTCATAAATTTAATTTAATAATTTAACTGTAAAATCAGATAGATGTTCAAGTTCAAGTTCAAGTTCATTTATTCATAATATTAATTACATGTCACAAACTCAATATAAATAATTGCTAGTACATTTGATGTACGAAAAATATACGAAAAATATACGAAAAATATACGAAAAATATGTGGACTCCATAGTAATATTAAGTTATTTTTATTAATTAAAATGTAATAACAGTTAATTTAAAAAAATACTAACTAGGAACATAGCTAAATCCGGGTAAAGCTAAAGTAAGATCACCAAACATGTATATATTATATAAGGGATTTTAAAGAACAATAAAATCATCGTGAGGTTTAGTAATATTGATATCATGTACACAATACACGAATACTTCATTAACTCATAGAAAATCTATATATATAAAAGAAAGTGGTGTTAGTTACACCATTTATAACTCATGAACGGTTGAACGGATTTAGCTGAAAATTGGTGGGGAGGTAGTTTAGAACCAGGAGACGGACCAATGATACTTTTTATACCGTTTTTTTAATTGAATTGAATAAAATAAATCTTCTTATTTATTGCCTCTAAGGCGGAACAGAGTTCGCCGGGTCAGCTAGTATTAAATATAAATACATCTTGCTCAGTGACGTTATGTAGGTAAATAGTGAAAATATATTTGTACTCACCCAACGTGTTCCGCAAACCGACAGTCCGCCCGAATCCTGCAACAGTAACAACATTGCTTGTAGGATACATTCTGCAGATCTGCAGAGTCAACACGAGTTTGAGACTCGCGGTGTATCTACATATAATAGGTATAATTAGATTTATACCAAAAGAATTGATTGATATGACATAATCTATATTATTATATGTATAAAACTCAAAGGTGACTGACTGACTGATATAGTGGACAGATTGGGCTAAAATTTGGCATGCAGGTAGATGTTATGACGTAGGCTCCCGCTTAGAAAGGATTTTTGGAAATGCTACTTTTAAAGGGGTGAAATAGGGGATGCCAGTTTTACTTCTTAATGCGAGCGAAGCCGCGAGCACCCACCAGTCAAAGATAAAAATCAAGAAGCTAATATTCATAAAACTTGGTCTGTTACTTAATTAATAAATGATACTTAGGAATATTATCATTGAACTCTAACGGTTGAAAAGATTTTGATTATGAAATTAAGTATGGAGGTAGATTGGATCCCGGATTAACGCTAGTACTAGTAAAAGTAAAATAAATAACAAATTTAGTCAAAAATTTATAGTAGAAAGTAAGTTCGTATGAAAGTGGCCAACTCTGGTGTCGAGATTTTATCAAGCCGCCCTAAGGGCCTCTGATGACTTAACGACTGCCGTACTAGACAAACAGCCAAGACCTACAATTTAACGTGTCATCCGACCCACGAAAGCGCCCAAAATGGAATGCCACTTTTCGGTCACCCAACCAAGGACTGACCGCGTTGACCGTTGCTTAACATTGGTAATCGCATGCGATTGCCTCCGCTAGCTGAGCTACGACTCTTCTAGAGCAGTAGTAGAGGTACATGGAAGCTTAACAAATGTCCCACTAATCGCACCCAACCGGCGGCTACTATTGTGTCCCTGTCAATTTCGCCGCCATAATCGAATGGGTACAATACCCACACCCAGCTCCTTCCGCTTGATTTCACAGTCTAAATGTACGAGGGACTGAGGTGCTTGTGTGTTAGACTGGTTGGGGATTTAATTAGAATTGCGAAAGAGTGGTAGGAAAAATTTAGATTTGTGGGATTATAATGTTAAATTAATATTTAGTTACATACACATAAAGAAATATCGACATATCTGTTTTGATAACATTATATATTGTCTCTATCGCGCTACCTCCGCGGATAAGTGAATGTACCGGTATGTAAAATTGTTATTTGTATTGAATTCAAAGGAAGCTACAATTTATCGGTATTTCAAGTTAAGAGTGAACCGGTTTCTTGTAAGCAAGCGGGCTAGGTCGTAAATTACAACGTTTTTTTTACATTAAGCTAGTTGTAGTAAAGCGTGAGCCTATCTAGTTTCTTAAAAAGCTAGGAAATGAATCCATTACATTCTTAACAATCTTTTTAGGTAATTAAAATACTTAAGTGTCCATTTAAAAATCTAATTCACGTACATGTTAAACTTGTAAATTATTTTTTGTTATTTTTTTATTTAAAATTAAAAACAATATTTACGTTGAAATATAACTGCACCCATAGCACCCTAACGAGCGACAACCCTAATAGTCCCCGTATAACTTCGCCTCGTCAACTAGTGGTGCGTTCGAGCGGCAACTTTACAACGGACCAGTTTGGATGACGGCCAACTACCGTAGCTCCTCGTAACACTTGTCGTAGCCGCGTAGCACTGTCGTAGCACCGTAGCACTTAGCTCGGAGTTTGCTCGGGATATTATTGATAGGTGAGGTAAATTTGTTTTAGGTTAGTTTTTGGAGTGGTTGACATTTGAAAAGATAACATTTAATTATTAAAATGAGATATTTTAATTTAAAACTTAGGGTAATAAATGCTATTTTTTTAGTAGTTTAAAGGTTTTTTATTTCATCAACACAACAATGTGTGCCCTATGTATTCTAGAAACATAAAAAATAACTCTTCCGAACATTTAATGAATACGTTTTGTTTAGTTTATTTAGATCGACATAATTTACTGTACATCGTAATATTTAACAGCTGACTTGTATTCTGCGCGTTTCCTAAATTCAGTAAAATATTGCAGAATCTTTTTACTGTTTGTTTAAATAGAGATATAATGTTTAAATAGAGATAAATAATCCTTGTAATGTTTTTGCAAGTTAGCAGCAACCTTTTGTTATTTGTGACAACATAGATAAACACCTTTTTAGTATGACAACTCAAGACTTGAATTATCCACTCACAACTTTTTCCCACTATAACGTTCCTTACTACATTTTTCACAAGCAAATGACTTAAAAATGATATCCCATTAGTATTTCATACGAGTTCCTTCCTAGTATTACACCGTGTCATAAATAGAGAAGTTGGCTTCAATCCAAACCACGGCTGCACTTTTACAATACGAATAATTTGTGTTTCTTCAAATTTTGTGAAGCTCTACTATTCGCTATGTTACAATTTTCATGGATGATTTGGTTATACTTGACTAAATATTTACGGTCTTAGTAATGTATATATATATATATATATATGTCGGCGCGTTTGATTCGAAGAGTGTTTAAGTTGATCTTAATGTTTGATTCGGAGAGTAGGCGAGTTGGTTTCAATGTCACTGTCAGCTGTCACAATGTTCGAAATGTGTTATAATGTTTGTGTCACTGTCAATAACGGCTGACATTGACTTGAGACTAACTTCGGGGTCCTGCTCTGACGCAACAACCAGCGCTAGTGCCGTGCGAGAGACAGCCATTCTTACTTGGGACGGCAATCGGTTCGCATCGCGTTGTGGCGTTACGTGTTGGTTGGAGTGTCGACCGAATTAGTGTAATTAGTTATCAGACAATCTACCTACAGTTGTATTTCATAGTTTAACCTCCAACAAATTGTAATATACCATCAATAAGTTGAAGTGCTACGTTTTATTTCTCCATGCCCCAATACCCATGCCCAGCCGGTAGAATTACTATTATGGATAATGAAGATGCTCCGCTGTCCCCACATCAGAAGTGGGATGATGGCAAAAATGGAGAAATAATTGATCGCCGAGAAACACAATGAGAGCCATGCATGTTCTGCCTACGTGAAAATCAGACCCACGAAAATTATCAATTCTTCGTGTCAATGAACAAAAACGTGTGAAAGATAAAAAAAACAGGTGGGATTTGTGTTTTACTGAAACTTATCAATGCGGCAACGATAATCCTTGGACCAGAGAAGACCATAAAGCGATTTTATAATTGCGTTGAAATTTACGAATACGTGTACTGTGAATTGAAAGACAAGATTTTCTTTTTGGATTTGGAAGGACTTTCATATCTTCTAATTTAAAATGTCGTAGAAGAAAGACTACGAAAGAAACGACGAAAATAATTGACAAGCAAGAAAATTACAAGATATAGACCGCATCGTGAGGGAGTACATAAGCAGCGCCTGCAGCAGACTCATGCCACGTGGCAGTGACACGCGATGCCGATGCGGTGGAGTGCGCTCCGGGCGGCACATGGAGCAGCGGTGGTGGCACGCGGCCGGGCGGCCGCGGCACATGCAGCTGCAGTGGTGGCATGCGGCCGGGCGGCCACGGCACATGGAGCAGCAGTGGTGGCACGCGGCCGGGCGGCCACGGCACATGAAGCAGCAGTGGTGGCACGCGGTCGAGCTGCCGCGGCCCATGGAGCAGCAGTGGTGGCATGCAGCCGGGCGACCACGGCACATGGAGCAGCAGTGGTGTCACGCGGCCGGGCGGCCACGGCACATGAAGCAGCAGTGGTAGCACGCGGCCGGGCGAGCGCAGCCACGGTCGAGTGGTGACTGAGTGCAGCGTGCAACTTCATCGGATATCAAAGGTGATATTGTTTAAATTCATTACGTTTCTGGTGTTGAATGCTCTTTTGTCGAAGTAAGATTTGGTTGCAATTTGTTATAAATGATTAAAAGGCGTTATTGAGAAGAACCATACCAGTTAATACGAGCATACAGCACTATAAATGTTGCGGTACGATTGAGTATTGATTTTTTTTTGTAGAAAATTTATTGCCTATTTGCTGATAGCTGTTAGTGCGTAGCTATTTTATGATTGTGCAGTGCTAAATAAGTGGCAGTTCATTTTATGCCACATAATAGGTCAGCTATGCACTGTGAAATTTAATTGAAACTCAAGATTCAATCAAAATAACATTATCATAGTTTTAACTTAGTAGTCTTTTCCTATTTTACGCAAGATATTTCAGTAAAATCAGGTCTTGACAGGATTCGTTGAGATTTTTCTGTTAACAGTCCAGCTTTTCTGGGAGTCGTGTCCGTTGGAGATTGAATTTCAAGATATATACTGTGCATATAAAATGAAACTGAATCTGAAATCATCCCTGTTTAAATGGCCCATATAAGATGCCTCAGTACTGGCGCGTATCCGTTTCTGTTTTCAGGATGCTGTTGTCACTCCTCGCACCCAGCCAGTAGCAAGTGGTGCCGCCTTCTTGCTGATCAGCACCGCCAGAGCAGGGATGCTGTCGGCGTGGTTTGGAGCGTACATAGTCTGCCCGAGACACTTTGACCATACTCCCGGTGAGCTCGTTTCCTTTTGGTTACTCATTAGTGAATAGTAAAACAGTCAATCAATTTCTGGGTACTGCGAAAGGATTAGAATAGAAGGCATAGTAATACAGCACAGGTACCCACGTTTTGAAAAGATAGATAGTTAAAATCAGATTCATAAAGATGTTCACGAAAATCTGGGCATAGTGCCTAGGGGTCTTGATGGCTTAATAGAAGTAGGTAGTTACCTTTTTGATTAATTATGTTGACGATGAGGAGGAGGAGGCCGAGACGGCGGGTCAGAGTTAAAGTAATGAGGAGGTTTCATCAGACGATGATACGATTTGGTTGCTAGTTCGCACACAATGAGCGCCACCTCGGCGACCCTCTCAGCATTGGGAAGTGAATTAGAGATTTAATTTTGAGATGTGACTTTGTTACGTATCATTCAACACCATTGCTTAAGAGTTAGTTGGTTTCACGTCAGATGAGATAACGTCACGTCGTATGAGATGCCGTCGGGTAGAAGCTAGAGATTTGGCGATATTTGCATGATGTCAAATATTGTCGTAGAGAGGTGCTCCGACTGCAGGGCTGTCCGGTGCTCCCCTGTCGTTACCTGAGAGTGGCGATCTTGGTAGTGGGGGCACCCTGCAGCGTTATGATAATATTCGCACGATGTCGAATAGTGTCTTGGGGTGGAGCTGCAGCTGCAGGGCTGTCCGGTGCTTCCTTGTCGTTGCCGGTGAGTGGCGATCTTGGTGGTGGGGGCACCCTGCAGCGGTACGGTCATATTCGCACGAGGTCGAATAGTGAAGTTTTGTGTGATAATTAACTTAGTTGAAACAACATCTTGACGTGATCTCAATTTCTCGAAGCCAAATGTAGATACTGATAATATGTGCGTGTACTGAATGATATCTTTCGAAATTGTCAGGATAGACGAGCGAAATGACATTTGTGATCCCAGTTGTGTCTTTTCTTTAATTCCAGGTCATCTGCTGCTAGAGAAAACGGATCGCACGAGGACGTGCGAATGTCAGTCTGGCCGTGTCGGCGCGTTTGATTCGAAGAGTGTTTAAGTTGATCTTAATGTTTGATTCGGAGAGTAGGCGAGTTGGTTTCAATGTCACTGTCAGCTGTCACAATGTTCGAAATGTGTTATAATGTTTGTGTCACTGTCAATAACGGCTGACATTGACTTGAGACTAACTTCGGGGTCCTGCTCTGACGCAACAACCAGCGCTAGTGCCGTGCGAGAGACAGCCATTCTTACTTGGGACGGCAATCGGTTCGCATCGCGTTGTGGCGTTACGTGTTGGTTGGAGTGTCGACCGAATTAGTGTAATTAGTTATCAGACAATCTACCTACAGTTGTATTTCATAGTTTAACCTCCAACAAATTGTAATATACCATCAATAAGTTGAAGTGCTACGTTTTATTTCTCCATGCCCCAATACCCATGCCCAGCCGGTAGAATTACTATTATGGATAATGAAGATGCTCCGCTGTCCCCACATATATATTATATGTACTGCGTAATCATTATAAAAACTGAATAATACGAGACTGGCCTGTTAGCTTAGTTGGTAGTGGCTCTGCCTTCTAATCTAGAGGTCGCGGGTTCGATTCCCGCATGACACAAGTACCTATATTTATGTACTTTAAAAAAATAATATTCAATTGTGTTGATTCTGGTTGTTTGTATTTATAATAAGTATGTATTTACAAAAGAAAAGTATATAAGTAATATGTATATTTATATATGCTCGGAATCACCTTGCGCGATAGAAGGAGAAACGAGTGGATACGGCGAAAAACGGGACTGAAAGACGTAGTAGAAGTCATTACGGGAAGAAAGTGGAGATGGGCTGGCCATATTGCTCGAATGGACTGTCACCGATGGACACGAAGACTAGTAGTGTGGAGACCATGGGCAGACAGGAGACCACGAGGCCGCCCACCGTTACGATGGGTTGATGACATCCGGAAGCACGCGGGTCACAACTGGATGGCTAGAGCAGCAGATCGCGAGTTATGGAGAAAAATAGGAGAGGCCTATGTTCAGAAATGGACTCCTTAAAGGCTAAGAAAGAAGAAGAAGAGAAGAATTTATATCCGTTAACAAGTACCCACGACACAAGCGTTTGCTTAGTGTAGGGCTAGATGGCGCTGTATGCAAGTCCTGGAATATTTATAAAAAAGATCCCTTCGGCCATTTTCGAAACTAAAGTTCGAAACCAATTTCTAAATGAGAATAATATTTCTTCTTTCGAAACCAGTTTCTAAACGAGAATATTTTTTCTTCTTTAGAAACTGGCTTCGAAAATGGGCGAAGGGAAAAAGATATATAAAAAAACGTAACATTTTGTAAGTTTATAAAAAGTAACTTTGTATATTATTAGGAAACGAGTGAAATAATTTAACGTTGAGTCATCAATCATTCAATTTTCATTATACAACTTACAAAATATTGACCTATGGAAACTTTAATCTAAATATAATATCTCAATTAAAAAAAACTATTTGTAAACAAACTGGCGTTATTTCAGTAGTACTACTATGCTTAGCTGGCTCTATCTTTTTCTATAAAAAATCAGTATCACTTCACCAAATAATACTTAATTATTATTGTTACTTGATGTTTTATTTGAATTAAAATTCATAGTCAAGTTAATATACAAATACTGTTAGGACACTTCACGTGAATACTGTCAGCATTCGTGATGTGTCCATAAAATATAATACAGCATTTCACGGTATCGAGCCAATAACTGCAATTCCCTGCTGGTTAGTCTCTACTAATCTCATTAAACTGCGGCACAACTCTGAACCCCGTCTCAATGGCTCAACACCTGTCCTAACTAACTTTCCTATCAGGTGTCATGTATCTGTTTGATAGTTTCAATACTGCTAAATCGAACTAATATTGATAGAAAAGTAGTTTTGAATTGAATATTTTAGAAAAATAGTGCTTGGTTTTCATATTAATGAAAGATGTTTTTTACTACTGGTTTATTTCAGTCTAAGCTTCGGTAAAACTTTGTACTTATATGATCACAGATATTGTACATAATATGCAACAACTGATTTCATTGAATAAATAACATTTATTCTTTAAATTTGTTGCGAGATGTTTGTTGCACTATTTGTGATACGCGTAGGTTTCACAATTATGTACATAATGTATGTATACAAATGTATGCCAGCCATGCATTTTCACAGTTCTTAGAAACAAGTACTAGGCGCATACGAAACTGCAGAGTAATTTCCTGTAATTCAATTCTCAAGGCGCGGAAAGTTGAAGCGGCGCAGCATAGCATCAAACTTGTAACGTAGTTTCGGTAATACCTATACCATAGAGTAATATACCAGACCTATACTTTGCTAAAAATCTTTTATTTTTGTTTTGAGATTATGATATCCTCCAATTATTTTTATCAATTTCAAGTTCCATACCTTGTTCAAGCTACAAAACAATGACTCTAAACTGCACTTTTAATTAATTCTTACTTTACAAGTACTAGGTGTCCATCAAAATAAAGAGTAATTTCCTATTCTCGGCTGAACATCTGTCCGAAGCAGTCCAAAGTTACGAAGTTTTCTATCCACCTACTTACTAAGATTTAGTGCAAACATTTTATTCTAGTATTTAAGTTAGATTTAATCTCATAATGATCATAAAATACTTTTGAAACATATCCAATATTAAAACTACAAAAGAGTAATAATTTGAGAAAAAAAACTGACACGACGATATTTTTTACATTCTTTCAGCCCGTACATGTACGTTCCTGGAATGCGTATATCTGAACCATATAATACAAACTATTGAATATTTTTTTTATAAAATTTCACTGTTGAATACAAATTTTAGTTTTCGAGGAATTGGTGGACTCGCATATTCATATCTATACAAACACAAATGTATACATTTTTATCCGTATTCATTTATTTACAACTAATTTCATTATCATTTTCATGTTTATTATGAGTAACACCGTCGCATCGTCTTGCGAAGTCGGAGAGGTCCGTGTACGTGATGGGTCCCGCGGTATACAACCGTTTACCCGCTACCGTGCGTGATGCACCCTCCACCGCGCGCTTTAAAACCAAGCTTAAAGTTTGGCTGCTCGAGCAGCAATTTTATGACCTTGACACATTTTTCAAGACACCTGAAATGTGATATATAAAATAACTATAGTGATAGATATATAATAGACTGACATGTAATTTAATTCAATTGTATGACTTGTATGTCTTGTAATAATGGAATTATCAATAAATGTATTGTATTGTATTGTATGCAACACATCTACATCAACTTCTGATTAATAATAATAATAATAATAACCGCAGGGGCGACTTTATGGCGAGTCGTCGGTGAGTGGCGTCACCGCGGACCCCGATTCCCTGGGGGCTAAATGAGACCCCCTGCCTCCCGGCTTGCCTTAATTGGCCGACCGGGAGTGGAAGACGCAAGAGCTAAGTACCTAAGCTCCAGGGTGGAAGTGTTAAAGGGCATAACGCCGCTAGTACCGCTCAGAGAACGCGCAGCACACCTCTCTACACCCTAAGCCACTCACATCAATGTTGCCCTTCCGGCGCCATCTTAGGCTGCCTTTTGTGGAGGGCCCATTTAGTGAGTGGCAAGTCATCACCCGCTATAATTTTTATGAATGAGGCATAACTGGCGGGTGCCGTTCCTCGTACAATAGACCAGTTTAATTAAGTCAATGAACAACTCAACACAATAGCCTGTAACATTAATACCATGTCTGCAATAGTTACTTGATATACCTAAAATCCTCTTTCTGTAGTTTTGTACTTAATTTTAAGTATAGTATTGTAAAAGGCCTCTCAGTGTTGGCTACGGCCCCACTGATGCCTTAAAAATACCGGGCGTAAGGCCCGAGAGTCTGTGAAGGAATTAAAGAAAATAATAATAATAAATGATTTATTTGGGTAACATAACTTAGATGGTAATTACATGGATTTGGTTACACGCTGAAATTAATAAATGATTTGTATTTGTATACAACAATACAGTCACATAATAGGGCACGCGTAATTAAAAGCCTAAACAGATCATCATACTCAAATACATCATTTTAATTCCACCCGTTATTACTTTACAAGTACGCAGTCTTGGTATATTCATATTATAATTTTCTATGGTAGTGTCTGAGAAGTACTACAACTATTTTAGTGCAATTAGTTTAGGTTACATATAATCTCATAAAAACAATAAAATACGTCAGCAAAAATGTTTATTTACAATAATAATATATATAAAACTAGAGAAGTAAAACTAAACATACTACCTATATTTCTAACTACAACAAAAAGAGGGATACTTAGAAAAAAACCGGCCAAGTGCGAGTCGGACTCGCGCACCGAGGGTTCCGTACAAACCTGCAAGGTTAAATATTTTGTGATGTTACTAAAAATTTATGGTTTTCGTAATTTTTCCTTTATCTATGCTATAAGACGTTGCTTCGTACCAAATTTCAAGATTCTGAGTTCACGGGAAGCACCCTGTAGGTTTTGATTCCCTTGCAAGTGTCGAAAATTTGCGGCATAAATGGCTGTATCTTTTGATTGCGTTGGCTTAGAAGTTTGATTTTTTCAAAGCTTCAAGGGACAGTAGACTTGAGGAATTGATATAAATTTCAGCTTCATACCTCTACGCGTTCCTGAGAAAAAGGGTCTTGACAGACGGACGGACGGACGGACAGACGGACAACAAAGTGATCCTATAAGGGTTCCGTTTTTTCCTATTGAGGTACGGAACCCTAAAAAAACCATTTTAATTAAATTTAAACCCGTAAAAACTTACTTCACAAGTACCAGGCGTCCATCAAGTTACAGAGTAATTTCCCGGTCTCGGCCCAACATCTGTCCGGAGCGACGAAGTTTCCTATCAACCTTGTTAGGTAGTTTGAGTGCAATCAGGCGAGCTTGTTCGCCGCTCAATGGAACTTCTTGCTGGAATTTCTTAACTTGCAGATGTCTAGATCTGAGTTACCGACCAACTAAGAAGATTAACGAATCTAGCTTTTGTACGTATTTGATGTTATCGAGTCGCATAGCATAGGAGGATTTTATAATGTCTTTCTCATAATCTATGTTGTAAAAACTGCGTCAGAATTGTTTTCGTAGCTTTAAATGAGTTTAGTATTCGATAGCATAGCGGTTTAGTCAACAAATTGTCATAACTGACTACATAAAGGTAATATAACATAATATAATATAATATAATATAATATAATATAATATAATATAATATAATATAATATAATATAATATAATATAATATAATATAATATAATATAATATAATATAATATAATATAATATAATATAATATAATATAATATAATATAATATAATATAATATAATATAATATAATATAATATAATATAATATAATATAATATAATATAATATAATATAATATAATATAATATAATATAATATAATATAATATAATATAATATAATATAATATAATATAATATAATATAATATAATATAATATAATATAATATAATATAATATAATATAATATAATATAATATAATATAATATAATATAATATAATATAATATAATATAATATAATATAATATAATATAATATAATATAATATAATATAATATAATATAATATAATATAATATACTTAATCTTTTTTTTTTTTTTTTTTTTTTTTTTCCAGTGACAATATGTTTCTTCTTCTATATTTCTTATATACTTAATCTTACCTTAATAGTTTTATAAGAATGTTAAAACAATTATGATATTTTAGGTTATAAACTTTTTCAACCGCTGACTAAAACAAATCTGTTTTTTTTAATGCACATATATCTGTGATGTAATAACACTTTTAAAAAATGGTAAATAATTAAAACTGTTGCAAGTCATTTCAACACTTTTAAAGCCAGAACGGTTTCACTTGATAGGCCAAAATCGTTGCTCACAGGATATGCAAAATTGAGGAACCAATCGTCTTTGCCTGCGTTGGTTTGGGATAAACTTTTGGGGCCATAAAAATTATGTCTATTCACCGTTTTATTGCTTTGTGAAAAAAAAACACATATTGTATTTTTGCAATGAGATATTAAACTATTTTTATGATCAAAATTGCAAATTCTCACCAAAATCAAGTACGATTGCTGGCCTGTTAGCTTCGTTGGTAGTGGCCCTGCCTTCTGATCTAGAGGCTGCTGGTTCGATTCCCGCATGACACAAGTATTTATGAACTTTAAAAAATTATAATTACTTGTCTTGAGTCTGGTCGTTTCTATGTATATTAAGTATGTGTTTACAAAAAAAGTATATAAGTAAGTATTACATCCGTTATCTAGTACCCCCGACACAAGCCTTTGCTTAGTAGTGCGGGGCTAGATGGTGCTGTGTGCAATGTCCCGGAATATTTATTTATTTATTCATTTATTTATTAGTAAAAAAATACAAACTCTCCAAAGAAAACAAAAACCATTAAACTCTCAAACGTTTCCTTGTTATTTACAAAGTATCTATTTCATCTGGATACCAAAGCTGCGTTACCAAAGAAGTCGTGTCTAATTTCCTATTTAGTGGTTTACCATTTTACCTCAAGGCGTTCGGTTTCAGATAAGTTCCGTAATAAACCTACCCGAGGTGAATTCCGCACCATATTAATTGTTGCCAATCTCTCTGTTGTGGTAAACAGAGGGCTTAGCATTGTCAGTTTTAGGGAATTGCAAGCTGATTCTCGAACCACGAAAACTGAATTTAAACTTAAGACTAGTTCGAGTGGTATAGAGAGACCTCTGCTTATCAAAAAAATAAAAAATATTTATTGTGTACAAAAATAACTTATGGTTATGAATCATAAAAAATATAACTAGGTTATTAATCAACTAACTTAGCCTTAAAATAATGCGTCGGATTCCAGATTGGGTTACCAAAAAAAAAAACTTAAATGATGATTGTGATAAATTTGAACCTAACACATATATTATACATCATTTTATTGTTTTTTGAGAAAGTTAATTACTTATATAGTAAGTGTACCAGCCACTTTCAAGCTGTCTTTATAATAAGTTAGTTTCATGTCTTAGATAAATAACGATACGATTAGGTACATCTAGTATCTGACATATATACTTTATCATTAATTATTTTAAATCATTACGCTAGATAAAAATATATCAAAATTAAAATATTTAGATACAAAATTCTGATTCTGTCATACATAATTCTCGTACATGTAGGTGTACTAAGCCTGTCAAATACCGAGGGATGTTTTAATACAAGGCAAATTGCCACAGAATTCAATATTGGGTGGCATTAATTGTAAAGCTGGATATTGATGTCTAGTCTATCAATGGGAAACTGACATATTTGTCTAGTAATATATATTAGACTAAGTATTAGTATTTGGCTTCATAATCCTGATTAATTTCAGATTCTAAATTATTTAACACGCAATGAGATATCAACCTACATAAATATGCTGCCATGTGTTTTGATCTACCTTAATATTGATGCGTGCGTGAAGTAAATTATAATGTTCGATAGTGTTTATTTGCGAAATTTTTATTTTTGTAATGTAATGTCTCAATCAATTGCTTGTATTTATCACCTAAATATATGAAACTTAAAGGTGACTGACTGACTGACTGACATAGTTATCTATCAACGCACAGCCCAAACCACTGGACGTATCGGGCTGAAATTTGGCATGCATGTAGATGTTATGACGTAGGGATTATTTTTGGAAATGCCATTTTAAAAGAGGTGACATAGAGGAATAAGTTTTACTTCTTAATGCGAGTGAAGCCGCGAGCACCCACTATATTTATTATAAGATGAATGTTACACAATACTTCTGTATTTGATAAAACATTATAATTCTCTCAACGATACAAATACCGAATCTAAATATCTAATTTAATAATCCGGGAAAATTGCACGAAAACCATCAAACCTCTATCAAATCCACGGACCGCAAACCTAAAACTTAGTTTACTCGAAATTCACGTAAATTATTCGCAAACGCCGAGCGAAGTTAACGCGAAACGCTTTTAAAATCGTTTTCCTGTTTGTCCAAAGCAAAGAATCTTCTCGAAAGCCTTCAAAGGGCCGAGTGTACTAAATGATCAGTAAATAATGCCACGAGTGAATCGAGTGATCCTTAGGCAGGACAGTGTATAGTAAACTACGATACTGGACGATGTAGACAGAGATGTAGCTTTATATATTTTATTGAAAGTTTATGGTAGTTATTTCTGTAGTATTAGCACATAGTATATATATATATATGTATATTTTATTTACAATATTACGTAGTATAATATACATAATGTAAGTATGGGTTTAAGTAGTATATTATTAATTTAATGTTTATTGTTTAAGTTTTTATAGTCAAATTTCATGTGCTCGTTATTGTACACCCCGTCTAGTCTTTTTTATATTTTCCTCTCCATCCTACGGTTGCCTGGAAGAGATCGCTTTTAGCGATAAGGCCGCCATTTGTGGCATTAGTTTTAATTATTTGTTTTTCCGTTGTGTATTATGTTTTTATGTGTGTCCAATAAAGCATCAATCTATCTATCTATCTATATACTGTGGAGGAATTATACATTATGTTTTATTTTCATGTTTAATGTTTATCTATCATACAATAAAAAGGCTAAAATATCTGTTCTATTTCATACTTTTCATAAAGGTACATACTGTACATCGCTATAACCAAATGTAACAAGTCAACGTAACCACGGAACTAAATTTAAAATCTTTGCAAACCGCATATTATCATAAATATTGGTAATCACGTACGAATGCTTTTCTAAGCTAATCTACGGGCGCTCTGGCGTTATTAAACAAATCAACTCCACTGTGGAGTTGATTTGTTTAATGCAAGTGTCAGTTGTTCACTATAACTAAACTAACCTCTCAATAACAGAGCATTCTAACTATCCAACTTAATCTACATAGTTCACAGAGTGCTGAAACCCCGCATCAGACTTTTAAACCATCCATCTCTTTCACACCTCCGCGGTCCAAATACGTGCAAACGAGACAAAATACGTGACTGGACAGTCAGAGTACAGAATACGTGAACTTTGCTACTGGTAATATTATTCAGTGGTAAGAAGCTTAGCTGCGAGTGAAATATAAGGAGATTTGCTCAGAAATTGAGGCTTCTCCGTACTTCCTCTTTGGAATGCCTTTTTTGTTGTGGTATTTCATTTTATGTCATTTTGATGTAAGTATGGCGCTGTTGTTGAACTATTTAATAAAATTACTTTGAGGATAATAAGCCCTTGTTGTCATCAGGACTCTCTCTCTCTTTGAGTCGTATTTTCATGACTGAGGGTCGAGACTCCCCCGCAGAATTAATTCGTTAGGGGAGTTTTCTTGGGCAGATACATCGTGGTGGGCGCCCAGGTCCTTCCACGGAAGACACATGTCCTCGGATATTGTGGTCCTCAAACATGTCGGTTTCCTCACGATGTTTTCCTTCACCGATAAGCGAGTGCAAATCCACACATAACTTGAAAATACTAGTCATTGGTGTAGGGCCGGATTCGAACCAGGGTGCGTCTGGATGAAAAGCAGACACTGGAACCACTGAGCCACACTCGCTAGTGCATAACTTGTGGTTAGTTAATTCACTTATTGCCTAAATAAAGTATTTATTTTTACTTATTTATTTAAACCTAGAGCTAATAGGTACCTTTTAGGGAAGTTTGTTACAGTTTAGGCCGCAGCAATGTTTAGCACCAGGCGGGATGAAGTTAGACACAAACATATCTAGAAGAACTAATTTTTATCGGGCAGGCAGATGGATTTATTCTCAATAAAAATTGCGGAAATCGAAATGTTTTGAACGGAGAAACTAAACGTTAGCTTGCAGCTACGCCGCTGTAATTTCCGGTGTCGAAAACTTTTAACGAAGCTTATGTTTTGACAATGTAAATTGTCTTTGCTTTCTTTGATTTTAAATTAACTTAACATTTTTTTTATTTGTTCTTAATTCTTTTATTTTGTTTAATTAAGTTTATTTCATTGGTTATATTATATCAGTCAGAAAGACAAATCAAGTCAGCTAGATGGTTACAATTTTCAAGTAAGTCTAGGTTTTGAAAACTCGACGCAACAAAGTTGTTCTCTACTATGCTGTAGGACTGTTAGTATTACTTGAATAGTTTTGACGTTGTTAATTCAGTATTTCTTTGGTTTGTATACCTGTATATTTTTATGGTTCTTGAATTTTCTTGACTCATGTTCAAACTGACGACTCGAGAAAACAAGTGTAGCCAAATAAAAAAAAAATCGTGTTATGTTCGCGATGCCGCGAATTCGCTCGCTAACTACACGGTACGCGCCAACGCCACAAGCTATAGCTCTGCTCAATGCTCTGATTGCACACAACACTGATATTGATGTGTTTTGTTGTAGGTTTAGAGTATTTTATAGTAAATGTGTAGCCTTTGTGAGTGATATGGTCGTCCCATTATTAAGAAATTAAGTTATTATTTGTAAATGTGTAGCTATTTAGATTGTTTTGTTTTTTTTAGTGTATCATATATTAACCTAAAGTATAACTTGTTGTATGTTTTGGCATAATGCTGTTAATATAACATGTGTTTGAATATAAATAAATAAATAAATACATGTCCTTTTACTCAGTTTTGTTAGTAGCTGTTATATTAAATAGCCATGTATAGCTTTAGTCATTACAAGAATACAAAAAAAATTGACATATTCATTTGTATTATGTATATTGTTTTACCGATAACAACCGCATTCGTTCCATTATTTCATCAACAACAAAGTCATGGTAGTATTCAGGTGCATTGAATAATTGTTTTGCGGTTACAACTAATTACAGCGCCAACTCCGTTGTAACAGAACTATTACATCTATACATATAAAACTCAAAGGTGACTGACTGACTGATACTGATCTATCAACACACAGCCCAAACCACTGGACGGATTGGGCTGAAATTTGGAATGAAGTTAGATGTTATGACGTAGGCATCCGTTAAGAAAGGATTTTTGAAAATGCCACTTTTAATGGGGTGAAATTGGGGATGCAAATTTTACTTTTTAATGCGAGCGAAGCTCGAGCACCCACTAGTTTTTCATAACTAATAACAAACATTACTATACTATTATAAAAAAATGTGCTACTATAATGCTGAATTACTAAAAATTTTTCATGAATAGTCAACTAGAATCCTAAAATAAAAACTCCAATGAAGTGTTGTATTAACATATTGTTTTCTGCTATCTGTAGTATTTAAAGGAACTAATTCTTATATATATCTGAGAGATATATAAGAAGTAGTTATACATATACGTTTTAAATTTATTAGTCACTTGATGTAATAAAAAAGATGACCTTAATCGAGTCCGTAATCAAATACAGCATACGCATACAATATCTGTAGTGGCCATTAGTCATGGTTGAATTAAGCGTGGTCGCAGCAGATTAAGCGAAAAATTCACGCTCTAATTCCCGTGGAGAAAAAAATCGTATATCAGGCTTTTCCGGAACTACAGAATGGCACCTCATTATTTTTACTTCACTTCCGGTTGGACACATAATGTTTGAATAGGTCACTGTTACTTTTGTACCAATCACAGTAATGGACAGGTTTTCTGCTGTTATTGTAAAGGAAAATGCGTGTTACCTACTTCTTATTTATGGAAGGTTACATAAGTGAAGATGTGAATATTTGTCAAAAAATGTAAGCAACTTTTTCTGAATATTCTCATGTTAATTCGACGTCAGCGTCAAGAAATTAGTTAAAACTGTTGAGTTAAATATTCAGTCTTCGAACAAATTTCGATAATACAGCCTGCCTTACGGAATATAGATCAATACTACAGATTTTTTAAGTTCTAAAAAACTACCGTGCCAAATTGTTGAACCCTAAAATTATACACCAAGTAAAACTGGAATCACAAAAACTAGTTTTCTCAGCCACCGTATTTAATAAAGGAAAAGACAAATTCAATCTGCGAGTCCTAGAACAGTTTAATATTGTACCAAACAAAATAGCCAGCAGATATCACCACGCCCTCCCACTTACATACATTCTGCCACAAAAATATTTCGGCCACAGTTTCCCGCTTAGCAAATATCTACACGTTTTTGCTCTGGACTAAGCTTGAAAAAACTGTGTGATTTTGTGGACGCTGACTTTTATTTAGAAAACGAGTAGGGTCTTTCAGTGTTATTGATATATATTACATTTGTATATGAAAATCTCCACTCTCAATCAATATTTTAACGATAAAAATAAGTATGTGTAGGTATGTATGAATGTTCGTATTTTCTTAGCCTGTAAACGGCTGAATTCAACATGACAATAGTTCATACGAAAATAGATATTCCCAAACTGGATTTTTGCAGACGGTACTTACAGATAGTGGATCATTGCTAGATCGAAATTGTAAGTTTGAAAGTAACATTGTTGTGTCCTGTGTGTCAAAATAAATGCTTTGAATTTGAATGAAATATAGAATTTTTTATTGCTACCTTCATGTTTATTTTGCACTAGCTGTGCCTGCGACTTCGTCCGCGTGGAATAGTTATTTTAGGCATCATATTTATTTTTGCAAACAACTTCTTCAGCTTTATAAATTATAGCTATTACCCACGACTTAAACCGTTTTCGCAACGCACGCAACGAAAGCCCTCAAATATGAATAATTTTCCTCGCTTTTTCCAGATTTTCTATTGTTTCTGCGCTCCTAATAGTTACAGCGTGATGTTACATAGCCTAAAGCCTTCCTCGATAAATGATCTATCTAACACGATAAATCATTCAATTCGCACCAGTAGTTTCTGAGATTAGCGCGTTCAAACCAAACAAACAAACTCTTCAGCTTTATAATATTAGTATAGATTTGAAATAATAAAATGCACATACAATAAAATCTTCATTCAACTTCTCCCGTTGTACATTTAATGGGTCATAATTGACAAACGTAGTAACCAAAGTCTCAATTTCGTTATTATTGACGAAGTTTCTGTTTTCAAAGTAACCTCGGAAAGCCTTCTTGCATTCAAAGCAGGTAATGGTTTGTAAGTAAGTAAGCAATATCCAATATTTTCGTCTCTGAATTGCCTCTCAATAACTCTCCCAACCTGACAGACAATTGACCAACTTTGAGGAGCGAAACCTCATCTTTTATTGGGCAAAACTTCTCTTGACTTCGAAGAATTAGGATTCCCATTTTCCATTAGTACAGGACCAACTTTTAGCATGCGACACAGAATACTCGGTATAGATCGTATTATGTTATGTTTGTGTTGTGGTTAAAAAGACAGAATAACCAATTCCAGAAAATAATAACTAAGGTGAAATAGTGGTCTGTCCCTCCATCTCATAATCTGGAAACTCAAACTTCATTTATAATAATAATGTTAGCTAGTGGTTGTTATAAGAATAACTAAATTCTTCAATCTACTTTTAAAAAACTAACGAACGAAAAAATTAACGAAGCCTAAAACTTGAATAAGAAAAACCAAATGGGAAATCAAGTTTATTTAATTCGCTCGTACTACATACTTATTTTGGGCAAACTTTCACCTGCAGAAAAAATGGATTGAACCAAGATTGAACTCTATCTATCAGTCATAAATCTATGACAACCAGACCGCCCTAAAAGCAATTTGGCATTTCGTTAGCTCGTCGGGCCGTTTAGCTACTCTGGGGAGCAAACTCACTTACAATAGACTGGACTGGTTGAAGTGTAGATCTGAACCTAGCACTAATGCACATAACTGACATGTGGATAACTCTTTGGCAGGTTTTATTAGTACGTTTATTTACAAAGTCTTTAATAAAAGCGCACGTAGCTAGGCTGATTATGATTGATGAATGCCTGTGGCTTAACTTGCATTGTTTTTGGATAGAAATTGGCTTATGTGTCTCTTGGGACCCGATATTTTTACCACTTGTATACCGTTTCAGTTTTCAGTATTCAATTATTTAGCAAACCATTGACTTAAACTAGTTAACAGTTAAGTTTTATAGTATTTGAGTTTAGTTGTATATATCACCGTTAGATTGTAAAGATCGTTAGATTACAATCTATCTAGCGAGATTGTAAACTATCGATAGATTGTGAACCGTATCATTATGATTGCAATTTGACTCAATATTCTTCGCTATATTGTAGTAATCTACCGAAGTGAAGCCGTCAAATTGTGAACCGGCGTAGGACGGAATGCAACTCGCGCTCTATGTTTAGGTATTGCGAAGTCACTTGTCTGTGACAGGAGGTAAGATTAGGTTCGTTAGGTTGCTTTCTACCACGCACATGCGACGACGAGCGACGCGAAGAGGAGCCAAGTCCTGTTGTAGTGCAAGTGTTGGACTCGAAGATGATACGGTTCACAATTTATCGATAGTTTACAATCTCGCTAGATATATTGTAATCTAACGATCTTTACAATCTTACGGTGACATATACATATATATTTGTTTCCGGTCAAAGGTAAGATGACATGGCATATGTTCTTGAGGATATATAAAAAAGGTATAAGTACTTTCATTAATAGAAAACATATCCTTTAAAGAGTTTCCTTTGAGCTTTTTCGATGAGTCATTTGAGTTAATGTTTTTTCGCGTTTGATAAAGAAACAAAGTTGTGTGCGTGTGAGTAGTTAAAATGATACAGCATATCTATTCATTCCTTGTTTATAAATTGTAAATATTGCAGCACGATGTTTTGAATTTTGTATACCCCACTTAAAAAATATATTTTAGATAAATTTCTTAGTTTATTAGAGACATGATGGTTTGTTTCATCGTCTTTACCTTCAACAGTTAGCCAAAGGTTGCCTGGATGAGATCGCCTTTAGCGATAAGGCCGCGTATGGAGAGTTTTCTTAAATTCTGTATCAACAACAAATAGTTTATCTATATCTCGTATATATATACAAATATGGACATATATTGTATTATATATAAAATTAGTTCAAAATGTTCACATGTAAAACATTGAGTTCAGATCTAAGCAGTTCGTAATTGTGTCTACAGCAGTTGTTTATAACAAGCAGTGAAGGCTATATGAAAACCTTCGACACCAGAGTATGTCACTCTCATACAATCACACTACTAACATCAACAAGCCCCAGATGCTAAAATAAACTATGGAAATACCGTCCATTTGCAAGAAAAACATAAAGTACCTTCTTTGTACTCTAAAAGCCGTTTACTCACTACTTCCGTACAAAGAGTCGTTTTAACTCATCTCTGGCGTGAATTATGTCCTTAAACGATAAATAGGTGCTATCTTGTGCCATAAAACGTTTATAAAATACGTTCACAGCAGTTTTAAATTGTCGTCCTATTGCCGTGTTTTGTGACACTGCTGGTTTAAAATATTACTCGATGACAATGTAATATAAATAAACAGTAACTCAGCACACTGACTCGTAAAGTTTAATTTTGAAATATGTATTGTGAAAATGTAGGCCTGGCAATGTTATACTGAATTTTACGCTGAAAGGTATGTATGGCTAATGAAAGTGTAGCCTTAAAATATGTATAAAATATAATTGGAAATTATCTGTGCATACTATTTGAATATTTACATGTGATGCTAAATTAATGAATAATGAAGACTAGAACAAAGACAGTGATGTAATTAACCTTCTGATTTGATTAACTATATCATAATGTAGGCATAGTTATTAATGAAATAATCGAATGACGTAATAGTGTGCAGTCATTACACATTTTGTGTATCACACAAACATCCCTATCGACCTACATATCCAATTCCAACTTTATTTGAAGAACCCATACAAATAAAATAGCATCATTCCACGTAACATTGTCCTCAAACGTCAAATCAAAGAAAACCTCTGTCATTTTGTATGAATATTCAATACTGCTTCCATCGTCGACAAGACGTATAAGTTTAGCCCGAAGCTCATATAAAAGCTTGGAAGCTTACCAAAAATCGCGTCGCGGTATGTAATAAAAACGATATATTACGCTAGGAGAGGATATAACCCATTTAGGTATTTGACAACGGTATATCTGTTCAGCCAATAAAAGAAAATTGTGGTGGATCGTGCAAACATGTTTAGGGGTTCGGGAAATACAAACTTGTTTATATGTTTTTATGTGTGAGAGTCTGTTTTTCATTTGAAATATAATAAACATCTCTTTTAAAAGTATTTGTAATCTACTATCTCCCACTATTCATTACTAACTCCCACTATTCATTACATTTACACATCCAAACACATTTAAATGTTAACAAACATAATTTTAGAAATATTATATACCTTACATCTACTCCATGAACAGATATTATACCCTGTAAATATATTTTACAAACTTTGTATATTAAGCCTGGCAACACAAATGTATTTTAAAAATTGAAGGTTATGTTAGTCTGTTCATAGAGAAATCAACCACTACCTACTCTTAGTCTATTTACAAACTTGTACCTAAAGTGAAAAATGTTTGTTTGTTATGAGATTTACTATTTAAATTTAATAAAAGGTCACAGGATATATTATGTACATTGTCTCGCAACACAAGCCCATCTATGGGACTTAGCGCGGAACAATGGAAAAATATAATATACTAGGTACTGTATAGTCCTAACCCCCATTTTATAGTTAAATTTCAAATGTTCACAATAAGGTACTATAACTGTATCGTTGTAAAAAGGTCAAATAAACTTATTAATATTATTATTATACTTACCATAAAAAATACCATAGCTTTGCCATATTTTCTAGTACTTCTTCCTTATCTTATCGAATGACAGTGGCCAATATATGTATATAGTTTAGTTAGTGGCTCTGGTGTCGAAAGTTTATCAATCCACCCTAAGGGCTTCTGACATGGCTTAACGATTTTCTAGTACTTAATTCTTCATGTTAAATATTATTGTAGTGGTTCTCTACACAATGAATATAAGAGCCTAAACAGTACGCAAAACAATTCATTTAGAATGATGTTTCTCATTCTAAACAATCATAATACAGAGTTTCCGAACTTATGCAAAACATTTTAAACCAACAAACCCTTTTGTTATGCAATGTTAGAAAATTAACAAAAATAATAGCTATTTTATCATGAATATTACATTTGTAATTTAAGGTGCTGAGACTAGTTGTTTATAATGTATAATAAGTAGGTACATAATTATTTACAAAAAAAAGGTATATAAGTATTATATCCGTTATCTAGTACCCGTGACACTTACAAGCGTTTGCTTAGTGTGGGGCTAGGTGGCGCTGTGTGCAATGTCCCAGCATATTTATTTATTTATTTATCATGTATAAGCTCTTTAAACACGTGTATCCCAAAATACAAAACGAAACATGACTAATGTTTTAGAAACTTTGTATAAAAATTGATTGACAAAACTCGAAGTCAGCCATCCGCAGAGCAAACGCAAATCTGAACCATTTCACAAGCTATCCAATAAATATTTGACAAAAATAAAGATAACAGAATCTTTAGTGCTACAATATAATTTATTCAGTTTTTAAACGTATGTACTATGTCATTAATTTACATTTATGCTAACCTCGGCCGAGGTTACATATTTGAGCCTTTTGGAGTCGAGACTTTGGGGCCGTGGGGTCTGGGAGCCCATACTATTTTCCAAAACCTCTCGGAGCGCTTAGTTGACGCGACGCGTGACCAAAATGCTGGCCTTTTTCTGGCTCAACGTATCAGCATTGCCATCCAGCGTGGTAATGCGGCCAGTATGCTGGGCATGCTGCCCTCTGGTAGTGGCTGGAGCACTTAGATTATCTTTAGGCTTTTCTAAAGATTTTCTAAGTGCCCCTTTTTTGTAGTAGTTAGTAGTAGTATGTTTAGTTTTTTTTCCCTTGTTTTTATATTTTATTATTATAAATAAAATTATTTCAAATAAAATTATATTTACATTTAGTTAAAAAACTAAATCACAAATGTAATACGTATGTACGGTAAAAAATGTATATATAACCATGTAATTAGGTCGGATTCCTAAGTTTTCTTATAAATCTCTAACCAGCTACATATTGCCACTAAAAGTACTTCTCTAAACGAAGGTTTATCATTATAATACTTTATACTGTTCTATAAATTAAATGCAAAAAAAATTGTTCGTTGGTCTGTTAGTAACTCGTGAAGCCACGGAAAATCGTAATTGTTTTGTATAGGTTAACATTTGATCTTGAGTTTGGCACAAGCTACTTTTCATCTTAAATTCAAACTGGCATTTTTGACCTAATTGTAACGTGACTTTATCACTGTTTCCAAAAAGATCATCCATAAAGCTAACTGCATATATCACTCAATCAAAATAATAACCTATGAACCAAAAAGAACTCGAAAGTCAATCCTATTTAAAATAAATAAAATGTTCACATACACACAATGTTCCTCTGACAGAAATTCGCATAAAACTAGGCTTTTAGTTCAAAAACTATTTTAAACACAAACAGTTTTCATTCGTGGAAACATGAAAAACGACTGTTTGCTAAAAACTATCATGTGAAAAGCCTGCATGTTGATGTGGTTCTTTTGGGCCTGTACTAAAATAAACACTCATGATAATAAAAATTAAAAAATAATGATAGAAAAATATTACTGTCTAGTTAATCATTTGATAACCAAGATTGACTATAAATATCGTATTAGCAATGGTTTATATTAAAATAAGTAAGCTAATAAATGACATCAAATAGACTGAATTTTGCTGTGACAACAATTTTTTTTTATTACTACAGCATATTTTTTATCTTTTTTAATGTATAAAGGTAGTTTTTTTTTAAATTGTATACGTAGTTGTATGTTTGTATTTAGCGCTTTATACGTTTTGGAAGTCGGTTAAAAACTAATCTACTGTGTTGCCAGTAGAAACACAGTTACAGGTAGATTGGTCTGGAATCTGATTCGACTGGAACGCAACAGCCTCACTCGAACATAATACGCCGCAAATTTGGATATAGTTTTGGCAACCGCGTGCCAGTTCCAGTCATCGACATAGAACAGCATTAGACTAGTCTAAATGTTCAATTTTGTAATAATACATCTGTTAATAGTTCTTTTCGGTTCATGCCAGTATTACACCATTTATGAATACAATGTAAATTACAAAATAACAAATTCAATGGAGGTGTACACTGGGCCGCGCACTAGGCTTGCCTGTATCATTTTAAGTGAATTAAGAACGTATTAAACTGCATTCAAATGCATTTACTTATAAATGTGAATAAAGCACTCATACCGTGCAGCAATTTTATTTAGTAAACAAACAACTTTAAGTAGTCTTATGTCAATAAGTTTCTTTTAATAACTTTGGCTATTCAGTTTATACACTTATTTTGTAGTAGTGGACGCCAGCGGCTTCGCTCGCATTATTTTGAGATAAAATGTAACATCTGACACTTCTAAGACTTTATACTACCTACATACCAAAAAACATGATGATATGTTCAGCCGTTATTGCGTTATTAGCGTGTAAATAAACAGACAAACAGACAAAATTCTAAAAACTACTGAATTATGTTATTTTATGGATTTAAAGGAAACTAAATTTTTTTAAATCTAATAACTTCTATGATCAGAATTTTGTTCTTTTTCAGCTTTATTGTATGTATAGATGATAGACTTGTGTGTTTTGTTTTGGCCAGGCCAGTTCTATAATTGTTCTATGTCGGTAGTTGAACCCGCTTTCGGTCGGTTCAATCCTCCAATATCTGTTGCAATCCCCAGAAAAGTGTTAGTGACTTTGTTTTGTGGTTTCGCCGATATTCGGTCGGTAAATATGAAGATATGAAAACACGCAGGCCATATTACACTCTATTTTTATGTGTTTAGTGTTAAAGTTGTTTGCAGTCTAGTTGTGAATGGACAAACGTAGTCATCAACAAAGGTCATGAGTAGAAGCTGGTATGTAGCAAAAGTGAAATAGGTTTTGGGATCACTCGCTCTTTTAAATTGAATTTAAATCTATTAATGTTTATTTAGTAATAGTTTTTCTACAAAGCTGCTTAATTATTATGTTTTTGTGAACATAGTCTAATGTGATACTTTAATTACTTTTATTTCTTGGTAGTTTAAGAGCTGACAACCTCTAGGTCATCGTATTATAGTATACTTAATATCTTTAAAGCAGACTTGCAGGAACTTGAAGTTGCAGACTGGCAAGTGGCAGCCCAAGACCGGCGAAGGTGGCATTCTCTTGTGCTGGAGGCCAAGACCCACTTCGGGTCGCTGCGCCATAGGAGTAAGTAAGTAATATCTTTAAAATACTTTCCAGTGTTTATTGGTAACGTTTAAATATTTTTTGCCAGTCATAGTCACCAAAATATCTCCAAAATCTCAATATATAAAACTCAAAGGTCACTAACCGACTAACTGACACAGTGATCTATCAACGCATATCCCAAACTACTGGACGGATTGG
This sequence comes from Macaria notata, assembly GCA_927399415.1. Classification (NCBI taxonomy): domain Eukaryota; kingdom Metazoa; phylum Arthropoda; class Insecta; order Lepidoptera; family Geometridae; genus Macaria; species Macaria notata. The sequence continues at coordinate 3,174,214 of OV656742.1, forward strand.
GCTTCAATTCGACATGCAGGTTATGACGTCCGTTAAGAAAGGATTTTTAGAAATGTCACTCTTTAAAGGGGTGAAATACGGGATGCAAGATAACTTTTTAATGCTAGCAAAACCGCGAGCACACACTAGTTAAAATATTTTCATGATTGTAATGCAATCAAATGCATCACATGATGAAATGATATCAAATCTTGCCGTCATAGAATAACTATCAGTCATTCAAAAAACATAATATATATGAGCTACAGTTTCATAATATTAGATTTTATGAAAAAAGACAACGCACAAAATGAGGTCCTAGAAAAAAGCTCGGTTCACTGGAACTAATAAAAAAACCCTAGATTCAGTCAGCTCATAGAGAAGTAGCTTTGTTCATAAAAATGCTTTTAGGATATATTAGGCTAGGACATGTTTTGACACTACTGATACATACATAGAGTAGGCCATAACCAACTTATATCTTTTTGGTTTTGTGTTACCAGAAACAGTCAAAACATGTTTTTTTTTTTATATTAAGTAAAGAATTAATAATAAAACCTCCTATTGTGTATGTATTTCTAAGCTTCTTCTTACACCACACTTACCTTCTCACGCTCCAGTGGCTGAAACTTATCTAAATAATAGCTGTGCCAGCGACTTCGTCCGCGTGGAATAGTTATTTTGGGCATCATATTTCTGCTTTATAAATTACAGTTGTTACCCACTTAGGAAGCCCTCAAAGATGAATAATTTTCCCCGTTTTTTTTTGCATTTTCCATTGTTTCTTTGCTTCTATTTGTTGCAGCGTGATGTTATATACCCTAAAGCCTTCCTCAATTAATGGTGTATTCAACACAAAAATATTTTTTTAATTCGCACCAGTAGCTCCTGAGATTAGCGCGTTCAAACAAACAAACAAACTCTTCAGTTTTATAATATTAGTATAGATATATAACTCAAAGGTGACTGACTGACAATCTATCAACGCACAGCCCAAATCACTGCACGGAACGGGCTGATATTTGGCATGCGGGTAGATGTTTCTTCTAGGCAAGTGCGCTAGATCGTAGATTAGAACGTTGCTTAACATCAGGCAAGTTGTAGTCAAGCGTAAGCCAATTTCATGTAAAAAAAAATGTTATGACGTACGCATTTGTTAAGAAAGACATTTTTGGAAATGCCACTTTTAAAGGGTTAAATAGGGGATGCAATAGCTTTGCACATATTATATTATTATATACACAGACACGGTAGGCGTGAAACTGCTGTATTCAAACCAAATCGCTTAACCCCACACAATACAAAGATTATTAGTTCGAACCTATAGCATCGCACTCTATAGACTCCTAATAATATAATACAAGCTTTTATATAAAACAATTACGTCATCATAACATACTTTTAATTTTCATTGAAACGAGTATTTTAGTGCAACTAAATGTTTCTTAAAAATATTATTTTATTTTATGAGTAGATATAAAATGCCAAATTAATATTGAAACAGTATGTTGGATACATTATAAACGTATTTCATCTATTTGTCACTGAAGACAGAAGCTGATAGAATTGAATTCTAATTGGTCCGCGCAGAAAACATGCTTGAGCGAATAATTTGTACAGAGAGTATTACTATGTAGGTACCTACTTATAACTCCTTGCAAGGCCTTCCTTACAAGCCAATTTATATAGAAAGAATACACATTTTTATACATAAGTGTAGTAGGATTTCAACTGGTTTCAAAGTGCCTGGGGAGAGGAAGCGTTCGACCGGGACTCATAGAGGGAGTTGGGGAGACCTTTGTCCAGGAGTGGGACACAATAAGTTGACAAAACAAGTGTAGTAGATCTGAAATAGTTTTTTATTTTTTATTTTAACTTCTGTTTTCTATGTAACGTCAGCGTGTTCACTATGAATATAAGTGAGCTTTCCATTGAGTGCTTCTCCTTTTATTTTAAAGTAGCAGGGCAAGCCCTTTCACTAATTTTAGTCGCTGGATATTACTGCTTATTTTGTCGGGTTGACAGTTTCGCGGTGAGAATTTAAGGATAATCTGGTATAGGTAGTTGTCTTTGGATTATTATTGTCTACGATTTGAACAGATATCGTTGTGCCTTAATCTTAATGAAATCTATTCACAACGCAGTCGGGTGTGGAATTAACTGTCATTGTGTTGAAATCTGTGCTAATTGGAGTCCGTTACAGTTTACACTGAGGCTTTTGGCAAACTATTATGTACGCTATGTACTCTACCTTCCATGTTAGTCTTCGAATATAAGAAACCATGATAATATTGTGTACTACTTACAACCGTTAAAGTTCGTTTTCGGATATAGAAGATTATTTGTTTACTTATAAAAAATAAGGTTTTATTTGATATTATTGTAATATAACTGCATTTCTAGACTTTTCAAACTTTTATTTCAAAAGATGTTTCAAAAGCTGTTTATCTCGTAGTATTTAAATGTGTTTTCTATGTTATCAATTTCAGTACATACTTTTGCATAGATTCATACTTATTACATACATTTAGCCCCTATACAGCTAAAGTGACAGTACCAAGATTTATTTAAGTTGACATATTGTATGATTACATACCTATTATTATGTTTGACATGATTTTAATAACAAAAATTTTCATTGTTTTTTTATTAAACCAGACATATGTAACTTCTAAAATTTTATAAAAGCCTAATGTTATAAATTCAATTTGACGAGATATTGTAATTTGTGTAGCATATTCTGTGATATTAGTACTTATACCTATGTATGTTACAATTTTACATTATCAATAAAGATTCTTTATCTTTATCTTTTTATCTTTTACTTCTCATTATTTTCTAATAAAATTATTCTGCAATCATTTTATCTATTTTATCGCAGAACAAAACGCTTATGGTACATACATAATTTTCGTTTCGCCGAAGGAAATTGGGCTCTGATAGGATATTGGCGACAAAATTTCGATTAAGCAGACTGGGTGTAGAGAACATACCAATAGAAAACTGACGCGCTCATTCGTGACAGAAATATACATAGCCATATTTGTATTGAGGCAGTTGAACATTAAAATAAATATATTCAAACGATTCTTCTTATCGAATGAGAGTGGCCAAATCTGGTGTCGAGAGTTTATCAAGGGCTTCTGATAAGGCTTAACGACTGCTGTACTAGACAAACAGCCAAATTAAATTTGTATTTAATTTAGTTTAATTTAATTTGGCTGTTTGTCTAGTAAAGTGTATCTACTTTAATTTGAATGTCCTGATCAATACGTATTTTCTTTTCGCCATTCTTTTTATTATGATTTGACATTATTTGTTAAATTGAGTGATTTTAACTCTTAATCATTTTCGGTCTTACTCACGACGACAAATGCGCAATTGAAAATTTTGACAGATTTTCCTACCCCTTACTTCACTCTTCTATGAGAGAGACAAATACAATTGCTAAAAAATATCTACAAATGCCATTAATAATCTCGACCCTAAAAACCAGGCGACTATAAAATGCAAGTACCAAAGGCAACTCTCGAAGGCTACGTCAAAGTAACGTCATCTTATGTCGTATCACTTTCTCAATTATCTACAGCTTCACGCCGGAGTGTTTGGTCACACTATACTAACACATACAGGGTCACTGTTAAGCAGTATTCATCATCATCATCATCATCATCTACAACTGATAGGGTGCTACTAGAGCTGGGTATATGCCTCTCTCTTGTTAAAAAACATTTAGTAAAAAAATAAAACCGAATTATATGTCACAGGAAATACTAGATGAAAACAATTCACGAAATGTAAGCAACTTGAATTTATTTCTATATGTGCATAGAAGTGTTATACATACTCAATAATATATTTTGATTTGCATTAAATAATAACAAGACATGTAAAAACACATACAAAAAATTATATCGCAAGTTGGCTTTAGCATATTTGGTACACTTATAACGCAGAGAAAGTAAATCAAACATGAAACTATTTGAATAAAAATCTGATAATAAATTCGTATACCAATGAAGCGTTTTTTTTGCTCAATAATTCAATATGTGTACAACAAATGCTTCACAAATTCAATAACTTTTCTCTTAAAAAAGAAGCGACTTTATAAAATTTTAGCTAAGGACTGTGTTCCAAGCATCTGTGATTGGCGTTTCGTTTCGAGAGAAACTTTCCTGGTTCATGAAAAATCAAACAGAAACTCAGTATAAGACGTACAGAGGTATCAGCTAACAGGGTTAAGGTTCAATTCTGTATTCAGTAGCAAAGCGAGACGCGATGACGTCTCAGTGACGTCATAGCACTACACAGGGTTAATAAATAACTCTGGCTTGGCGTAAGTATGTCAGGATTTCATAAAAATATACAAGGTTAATAAAACTGATTATATTATGTTTTTATTTATATGCTATCATTTGTTAATTCATATTTTGTTACTCTGTTTATTTGTGTAGTCCGGTCAAATTAGCACCAAAAATAGGGGTAAGGTTACATTAATTCGCACTTGGCTGAAAATTGGCATGAATGTTGGGAGCCCTATCATAAACAATTGGTCAAAAATCCCCATCAATCCGAAGAGTGGAAAAAAATATTCAAGGTCAAAGGTTACAAAAATTGGTTTATTGAGTTTTGCAGCTAAACGGTAAGTTTTATAACAAAAAAAGTTGAGGAAAAATTACTCATCAGGCAATTATCTATAAAAATTGTTCAAACACTTTTTTTCCTAAGAATCACCATTTCGGAGATACAGCGATGCAAAATGTTGAAAAAGTTGTATTCTTCAAATATGCACACGTTTCCGCGCCACCCGTGAGGTAGTGCACATGGCGCGTTTTTTACGTGGTTTCTTCGGTAGGCCTATTCCACGATCTAATTGTGCTTCTGTTGAGTTTAAAAGTTATTGTTTTAAATTGAAAATGGTACTATTGTAAATAACAAGAGGTGTAAGTAATGCGTAAATTGAGAAAATTATTCGTCTGATCGTTACTCTATTAATGGAGCATAATCCATACTGTCTTGCTCTTCTTCTCCTTCTTCTTCCTGCTGGGTACAAAGAGCGATGCATCAGATGTCTCCTCGCCCATATCGTAAGAAAAGAATCCGTTTCTACTGGCGATTCAACATTGGAGCACGATTGGCCTCGACAACTCATACATGCTAATAAACAAAACGAACCAACTTTTTTACAGCCGCATTTAGCATTACACCTCGTTAAGCAATTTCAAAAAATTGATTTGAGGAGTTTTAGGTGCAGGAGGGAGTAAAGTTTGGACTGATTCCAATATATTGTCAATTAACTTCCAACCCCAGTCTTCAGGGCTTAGTTCATTTCCAAGCCATACTTGAACTTGATAATATACCTGAAACATATGTTGATGATCAGCAGCAGAGGTTGGAGGGAGACAAGCTGATTGTACTTGTTTCATTTTATACGTATTTTTTGCAAAAGATAAAATCGAAACTTATCTAAGCACGTACATTTTTTTGGAGCTCCGTAAATTTAAAGAAGAAAGCGAATGACGTTGATGATTACAGCTTGTGGACTAAAGGTACTTTCTTTGAAAACGTCAGCAATCAACGTATATTACGGTAATTAACATGCATACGAGTATTATGAAGAATACAACTTTTTCAACATTTTGCATCGCTGTATCTCCGAAATGGTGATTCTTTATAGAACATTTTTTATAGATAATTGCCTGATGAGTAATTTTTCCTCACCTACTTTTATTATAAAACTTACCGTTTAGCTGCAAAACTCAATAAACCAATTTTTGTAACCTTTGACCTTGAATATTTTTTTCCACGCTTCGGATTGATGGGGATTTTTGACAAATTGTGTATGATAGGGCTCCCAACATTCATGCCAATTTTCAGCCAGGTGCGAATTAATGTAACCTTGAATGTCTTTTTTGACCGGACTATGTGTCTTGATATTAAGGATATTGATTGATATATCTATACTAATATTATAAAGCTGAAGAGTTTGTTTGTTTTTATGAACGCGTTAATCTCAGGAACCACTGGTACGAATTGAAAAAATATTTTTGTGTTGAATAGACCATTTATCAAGGAAAGCTTTAGGCTATATAACATCACGCTGCAACTAATAGGAGCGAAGAAACAATAAAAAATGTGGAAAAAACGGAGAAAAATATTCATCTTTGAGGGCTTCCGTTGCGATCGCTGCGAAAACGGTTCAAAATTCAAAGAATTAATGCCCAAAATAACTATTCCACGCGGACGAAGTCGCAGGCACAGCTAGTTACGAATAGATTTATCAGATTATTTCAACCTCACTGTCCCTTTCAATGTACTAGCCCTGCACTAGATGTAACTGGAACTGTATTCGTATTCAGTAACTGCATTACCAGAGGCACAGCACAGAATAATTATTCACTGAGTACCAACTCAATATGAGTGGTGGAGCGCGGAGTAGGGATTGAAGCAGAAATGCGGTGTTATATATAATTATAATTGAGTAATTACAGCGGCTATTTTTTACAATACATTTTTACTTAACCACCATATTTCACCCGAAAACGCTTTGCGCTGAGAAAAATGCCTACAGTTGCTTTATCGCATGCCATTCCACGCCAAGGGCAAGCATCGCGCGCATAGCTCCGGCCGACGAGTCTTGTCCACACGCAAACAATTTTGCACAATTTGAGCAGTTTTGCAGACGTTTTTGACGAAATATATTCATATAAAATCAGCAATTCAGAATATTCTATTTATGGCTCTTTACTCCTCTTAATAATAACGTTATTTTTTAGATATAATTAAATTGGTTTAAATTTCTGTACTACTTTTGTTAACCTTGTGACTTTTCTATGGTAGAAAAGTTTCATGTAGTCACATCATACATCAACAAATGTCTTTATAAAATTATTGTAATCATTTTATTCTACTGGAAAAGCGCGAATTTCAAGTATGGAATTAAATTCAAATTTGGATCACCGAGATACAGGTCTCGGCCTAGTTCGGGGTCCGTTGTTATGCACTTAATTAGTTATTGATCAATTCTATGCGAGTTACAAAATTTTATATTAATTTATTTACGATAAATAATATCAAATTTGAGTTTATATACTATGTACTAGTTATCACGTCATTTATAATTTAAGATAATTAATCATTAAGTTTTATCAAACAAGAATGTAATGAATTATTTAATTATTATGTATCAATTTGTGCAAACCATGAATTAATGTTTTTGGAAATAAATTATTTTTATCTTATCTTTTTTTTAGAAACAAAATATTTACAAAAAATAAAACTATCGAGCAAAGTATACATAATCGTGTTTTGGCGTCTTTTATTGTCTTAACACTGAATCAAAATAATATAAACTGAAAAAAAATGTAATTGTAAAATATATACTTCTATTTTATTTGATTTTTATGAAAGGTCGATTTCACATAGCTATCGGCTAACGCCGATTTAATTAAATTGTAAATAAATAAGTACTGTTTTAGTTTTTTTTAATTATCTGCCTATTATCTACTCAGTTACAGCGTCGAGTGGTGGTCGATACTGCAAACAGTTGCAGCGATAGACGCCCTCTGGCGGCAATTAATGTGTTTGAGATAATTAAACATCCAAAATGACGTTTGGGCGAGCTTTGTGTTCGGCACGTTGACAGAAAGGGTGTTCGCTTGAACTGTGGCGCGTATTGTGGGATGTAACTAAATGGTGAGAATTATGAAGTCAAGTTTATACTATAGTAATACTATTACAGAACATTATTATTAACATTAGATATTCGTGGATACGTCGAAACATTAGTATAATATAATCTCTCTTTGGGTCGTATTTCCTCATAAGTGATGGTCGTGCCTCCCCTGTAGAATTAATTCTTGGGCAGATACATTGTGATGGGCGCCCAGGTCTTTCCACGAAAGACACATGTGCTCGGATGTTGTTGTCCTCAAACATGTCGGTTTCCTCATAATGTTTTCCTTCACCGTCAAGCGAGTGTGAATCCACACTAAACTTACACACACACACACTTACAAGTAACTGGTGTAGGGCCGGATTCGAACCACAGTGCGTCAGGATGAAAAACAGACGCTTAATCCACCGAGCCACACTCCCTTATGCTTTAATATAATAAAATTATTATAAATAATAAAAAAAAACCGGCCAAGTGCGAGTCGGACTCGCGCACCGAGGGTTCCGTACAAACCTGCAAGGTTAAATATTTTGTGATGTAACTAAAAATTTATGGTTTTCGTAATTTTTCCTTTATCTATGCTATAAGACGTTGCTTCGTACCAAATTTCAAGATTCTGAGTTCACGGGAAGCACCCTGTAGGTTTTGATTCCCTTGCAAGTGTCGAAAATTTGCGGCATAAATGGCTGTATCTTTTGATTGCGTTGGCTTAGAAGTTTGATTTTTTCACAGCTTCAAGGGACAGTAGACCTGAGTAATTGATATAAATTTCAGCTTCATACCTCTACGCGTTCCTGAGAAAAAGGGTCTTGACAGACGGACGGACGGACGGACAGACGGACAACAAAGTGATCCTATAAGGGTTCCGTTTTTTCCTTTTGAGGTACGGAACCCTAAGAATGAGCAAAAATCAGGCATAAAATTAATTAACCTTCACTTGTAACTTTGCGCCTGGTATTTATTACCAGGAATTATTTATTTATTAAAGTGGACAAAACTGAGCTATCCGCATCTAAAAGAAGCAGCATGGGATCGCAGAAAATTTTGCCAATTGACCTCCAAACTTCATTATGAAGATGGCACGCGATGATGATGATTTATTACCAAGTTATTTCTGAATGGACACATTCTGGGTGTTTACCATAAAATAGCAAAGTCGAATTCTGTAAGTTTCCTTATAAGTTTATGAACTGAACAAAGTACTTTGGCGGTTGAGGTATATAGATTTTTAATTAAAAATCTATATACCTTAACCACCAAACTAGCTACGTACGTATACTATCTCTATCATCTGATGTTACTTGAGCCCCAAAGTCGTAACTTGCACCGAACTAGTGGCAACACAGTTACGCACATCTGTGGACCAAACTTCCACTTTCATATTAGCTTTTTCTCATCAACTTGAAAACTTTATTGTGGGAGTGAAAATCGAGGGAAAATGCTACCTTTTTCCTATATACATGTTTTTTACTTTCTTTACGCGATAAGCAAGTGGTCATTTTATTTTCATTTTCGGAAGTTTTTCTAATAAGAAACAAACATTAGTAAGATTTTTTAAACTAAAACAGGTTTGCACTTGACCATATTTTTCCTAATGGTAGGCAATAGCTATGGTGGGTATGTGGTGGTGGGAGGTGGTATGGTGTGGTATGTGTCGTGCTTACTTAATAAGAACCAGTTCCCTCTCGCTTTAAAGATCGCTGGATTATTATATTTCGCGGGGAATGGGTCTATGTTATTTGATATAATAAAGATGAGAACTACGTACTATATTGTACAAAATAATATTCAAGTCAATTCAATTCAAATATACTTTATTGTACACCAAATAAAAAAGAACATATTTAACATAAAGCTGGAAGGTAACCAGGGACATTGGGCGACCTTATCACTAAAGTGATCTCTTCCAGGTAACCTAGTTTGGACAACACTAGAGGAAATCCGTAAAGCTGGCGTACTTAACACAATGTAGAATATCAATAGTTTTTTTTTTTCCAAATACTTACATCATATAGGTAGGTTGCCTTTACAGACAATCAACTTTTATATGTAAACATCATAAATTGTAAAATACAAAATATCAAAAATGTTTTTTACCCCTTGTATCCCTTTCTAACTGAGCGATGGATCATCGTCATATTGACATAGGTGACTTTTTATCTAAATTCAACCACGGCATAGACAATGGCATGTACTAGATTTTATAATATTTTCATTACAATAGTAATGAAAGACGCCCCCAAAACGTAAATTATTTCGTGAAAACATTCCTGTTCAGTAAAATGAAATTTGAAGATAGGCAACATCAAAAACAATATCAAGGGACAGAAGCAAAAGCCTCCCGCCACAATAAAAAGTAAAACATTTTTATTTTCCACTAGCAACATTGACAAAGGACCAAATCACTAAAGCTTATAGGCCAGCATATAATATGAGTCTGGTTCACCCTTAGACTTATATTTAAATACCTAAAAGCATGTTTACTACACTAAAACGTCTATCTTTATAAAAAATCTTACCTTAAATGTTATAAAAAATAAGCAAGTTCAACATTCAAAAACATAATTAAACTACTGTGAACGTGATAGATTAAATTCAACCATAATATGAAGCTGTCAAATTACCTGACAAGTAAAACTTTACTCGGAGTTCTAAGTACTTACAACAAATCCCTTGATGTAACTGAAGGACATTACTAAACTATACCTGATTGCTTTCACAACAGTTGCTTTAATAGGAATCTCAAATAAAGTTCTTCAACATCTCAAGTCAAGTAATGAATGAAGTATCATCCCAGTTGGATATATTTCAATGGAAGTCTGATTTTACGTCTATATCCGGTCTAATCAATGACAAATTAAGATGTTCTTAGTCGATGTGATTTGTCGAAATGGTACTGAAGTAATTCATGGTTCAGGGAAATAGGCATTCAAACAACATGAAGCTGTTGTTAATAGAATTTGGCTTAAAGGTTTGTAGAATATCAATAGTTTCTTTTTCAAATACTTATATATAGGTTAACTTTACAGACAATCAACTTTTATAATTGTAAACATCATAAATTTTAAATACAGAATATCAAAAATGTTTTTTACCCCTTGTATCCCTTTTCTAACAGAGCGATGGATCATCGTCATATTGACATAGGTGACTTTTTTATCTAAATTCAACCACGGCATAGACAATGGCATGTACTAGATTTTATAATATTTTCATTAGTAATGAAAGACGCCCCCAAAACGTAAATAATTTTGTGAAAACATTCCTGTTCAATAAAATGAAATTGAAATTTGAAAATAGGCAACACCAAAAACAATATCAAGTGACAGAAGCAAAAGCCTCCCGCCACAATAAAAAGTAAAACATTTTTATTTTCCACTAGCAACATTGACAAAGGACCAAATCAACATAGCTTATAGGCCAGCCTTCGTAAAAAACATACTTCAGCAAAGTCTATAGGTAGTATTTCGCTAAATCTTTTTATGTGTAGTAAAAAGTATGAATCTACGATTGCATAAGGCTAGAAAAAAATAAAAAATAGGTGACCTGGACGCCACAAAAGGGTTTCTTGAAGAGTACTTAGAGCTGCTGGGGTAAAAAGGGCGTTTATGCCACAGGTTCAAATAATATGTACGTTATAATATTTTTATATCATAGTTGAAAATTTGCAAGCTACTACGGTAACTTGAGCCAATGAAATGTTTGTTTAATTTTTTTCATGAGCTCACTCTGAAGGGACCGTTCTCTCAACGTAAAGTAATATTTAATAATTTTCATCATCACGTTGTTATTATTGACAATAAAAGCTTCGTTATTCGTCACTACTTAAATATGTCCGTACGTGAACAATTGCCAAAACTAAACGAGCCAAGGAAATACTGTATCAGCTGCTTTAGCTCATCCTTAGTCTCGAGCTGCGGCAAAAAACTGCACATAACTTGCGAAGAAAAGTCCGCACTTACACACTTATAAATTCCAGTTAACGGCAACCCTCAACCGACAAAAAAAGAAACCGACAAAAAAACTTACAACCACCGAGAAGTTCATAATTTGGTCGTGCAAAAAATATATGGCATCCCACTGTGTAATTTAAAATCTTTTGTGCAAAATTCCGCTCATTTGGCGCTGTGGAATCATTTGCAGTTTTTGTTGTCGTGTGCCTTTAAGGGCCTAGATTTTTGCGAACATCAAAGAGAATTAATTTTGGTGGAGTTTTATTGTTTATAGCCGACGGCAGTAAGACTTCTACACGTTAAAAAGCTTTATTTCTAATTTTCTGTTTGTATGAAACGGATGCTAAATAATATTGAAACACGTATCTTATATAATACAGAAAAGAAATGGTTTTCTAATGGTGATTCTATAATTACATTTTAAGGTACAATTCTTGCTGCTGCTGTATTTTTTTACTAAGAATAATGAATCAGTGGCTCGTTATATCCAAAGACTAGGCCAGCATTTATTAAATTTTTAAAATAGCTTATCCACCATCGATAACCTATTTGACCTGCAAACTTAGTCCAGTTTCGATAAAATAAGGTAGTGTTGTAAACATACAATATATGTACATGGTAGAAACCAATTCCATTGATAAGTAAGTTAGAACCAATATACTATGGTTTATCTATCACCTGATTGTCAAACAAACCTATTGTAAATCCGTACTTTTCCTGCTCGTTAAAACGTTCCACTCCGCAGCTCTAAAATTGTAACTGTGGCGAAAATTTCTCGAATTTATTCAAACTTCCGCCATTTCAAATCGCAAATGATCACGGATCCTAAACCAACTCATAATTTATGCTGTATTAAGGGATCTTCAGCAAATTGCGAAGTTTGTCGGGTACTAAAAAAACTCTGGGATTCGTCCCTTCTTAATTATGTATGAAGCCCGAAGAGCCCAGTGTTTAACGTTATTTTACTGAGAGTGTCTGTGCTGAACATACGGACAACGGACACCGTACATAAAAATGCAGTATACCAAGTACCACAGAAAATAAGTAAGACAAGACGTTTTACAGATGACGACGTGACGCTGTATGCGCGTTAAACAAATTTCAAGATACAATAAGGTTTACATTGAGATCCAGGGACGATTTTTTCTTCTATAAAATATATCTATTTGACAGCTGTTAGCTTTTTTATGCCATGCTACATTATTATTGTATTCTGTATTAATATACAAAAATGACTGATTCTATTAATATTTCAAACTATTTTGTCAGACAACAGTTTCAGTTATTATTAAATAGTTTGTAGTAAATTAAACAAAATTAGTTCAAACTTAAACCACAAGCATACCTGAAATTGAATGAAAGCTAAAACACCGGGGCTCAGAGCGTTTTTTTTTTTTTTTTTTTTATTACAATAGTCTTTTTCCCTCCGCGTGGCGGAGGCCTTTGTTTAGGTTTTTGGTTTTATTAAAGTATTTATATATAATATATGTGACCTTAAGGGTCTTAAATTCTTACTTAAGTTTAAGTATATTTATATTATTAGGAAATATGTATGGAATATTTATATATAGTGTAGTGTACATGTTGGTTAAATATATAATATTATGGTATAAGTTTATGTTACGAACTTGATTGTTAATTTATGTATAACTAAAGGTATCTATCTGATACTATTGCCGAAGTTTGATTTATTGGCAACGTTTTAAATAGCATGTGTACATACCCGTTATGCTTAAACTACGGAGTGTACACATTTTTTACAGGTTGTAAGTGTTTATGAAATAAAATGTTGTGACTCTCAGAGTCACCGCGTTTTATTTCTGTTCAAAGCTTCACCTGTGACTTTGATGCAGAAGGCGATGAGATGCGGTCTGGAATCCTTACTAGCCATCAATTCACAGATTGATTTAGCCGTCAACTGGGATTGCGTTGCGATTTCCAGATCGCATCTATCCGCTTCGTATTTTGGGCACCTTAACAACAGGTGGAGTATCGTTTCCACTGTAAAACTTGAGGAACAGAATCAAAAAGTTTACTAACTGTTACACGGGTAAGACCTTAGTTTTCTTGTTAGCTAAGCCGTACAATATTGTACTGGAGGAAGTTAATTAATTAATCATGCCGGTACATTCATGCCGGTACATTCCGGCGTTTCGAGCAAATATAACTGACAGAGATATTTGCTATGACAAATTATACTTAAAACTTTAGTTCTATGAATAGACAGTGTCTTAACAGAGGTATTCAGGTTTGAGTTATTAATTTAAATTAAAAAAAAGACGAGAACATTTTAAATAACATTATTTTGTTCATCAAAATTTTGTGGATGAAACTTAAAATCTGATGCAGCTGACATGTTTCCATCAGTACTTTTTTAACTTACACATCTGGATATACGTATAATTAGGTCTTTACCTATGAAATTGCCGATTTCTATGACGAAATTGAGAAAAATGATACAAACATTAAAAATGTTTGTATGGAAATGTCTGAACAGATTAAGATGCAATTGATAACTACAGTTAGATGGAAAAAAAGCTATGCACTGCGTATATCAATTTCTTAAAAACAGAGTATGATAAAAATATACCTAGTTTAAGTAGTGAAACCGACGACACATTGAAAGAGGTGTTTTCAATTACTTCCCTATAAGTAATATGCACTAGTAATACATTATTTTATCTAAAAGGTACATAATTCAACAATTAATACAATACAAATTATATTTGGAAAAAATATAGATGTACGTAAAAGTTACAAACAGATTAAAATGTAAGAAAAAAACGGCAATTTCATAGGTAAAGACCTATTATAGCGAGACGTTCTGACGGTTTCAGAAATACGCTGGATCGAATCCTTGCCTTTCCAAATACCAGCCTTGATTATTTTAGCTCATTTTCCATTAAAATTATACAACCATAGTGCGGGTTTAGCTCTTGACAAAATAACTCACAACGGGATATTTACTAAATACAGCAATGGGATTCTAAGACAACACACAATTTTGAATAATCTCCAAAAACTATGGTTCCATTGTTAAAGTTATACAACCATAGTGCGGATTTAGCTCTTGACAAAATAACTCACAACGGGATATTTACTAAATACAGCAATGGGATTCTAAGACAACACACAATTTTGAATAATCTCCAAAAACTATGGTTCCATTGTTAAAGTTAAACAACCATAGTGCGGGTTTAGCTCTTGACAAAATAACTCACAACGGGATATTTACTAAATACAGCAATGGGATTCTAAGACAACACACAATTTTGAATAATCTCCATAAACTATGGTTCCATTGTTAAAGTTAAACAACCATAGTGCGGGTTTAGCTCTTGACAAAATAACTCACAACGGGATATTTACTAAATACAGCAATGGGATTCTAAGACAACACACAATTTTGAATAATCTCCAAAAACTATGGTTCCATGTGTAATTTTTGAACCATATATGTATATGTGCCTTTTATATCTTTGGCTTTGAAACTTTACTAAAAAATTAAATTAGTTGACGTTTTGCAAATGTTCAAAAACAGGCCTGAAACTTCGTATACCACAATATCACCGCGGGCTTACACGATATACCTACTAGTACTAGAGATAAAAATACTATCCCTGTTCGGTACCGAAAAGCCCAAACTAGTTTCAGAATTTGTAACGTCACTCGAAAAGGCGAAACGCCAACTTTTATAGCTGCCTTTTTTTACAAATTTGTGTAGTATTATGCTGTGAAGTATTGGAACGCAAAATAAGAACTGAATCAGTAAGATATGAAATTTTTGTGTATAGAATACTGTAAAGTTCAATAATAAAAATAACCTTGTCAGTACATGGTGGAGCACAATAACAAAATGTGCATTTTATTATTTTAGAAGTTTAACTATTTGGGCAAAGTAAAAAATATAATTAAATAATGAATTCCGTATCAAGTACAAAAAAAAAATTATATCAGGCAGTCAGTCAAACCTAAGCCTAACAAACGTTAAATAATAGTACTTAAACTCACATTCTCTAATATATAAGTTATTTTTAGGGCAAAGTCACACTTAAAGTTCTTTCACGTGTTGGGCAAGAAGTCGACATAAAACAAGGCGTAAACACGTTTAAATTGTGCTCACAGCGCGTAACAAGCATCGCTACAAAAGTAAGATTACCCTGTCTAGATACAAAAGATTTTTTTGTTAACCTATTATGTCCCACTCCTGGGGTAAAGTCTCCCCCAACTCACTCCATGTGTACCCTTTCGCCTGGCCCCAAAATTGTAGGTCCAAGCGTACGGTAGAACTGGGAGCAAAATTAAAAGGAAAGGACGTAAGTGACTATATGGTTTTGGTCACTTATTTTGAATACTACGAATTTGTTTCAAATAATCTATTTAAAAATCAAAGTACATGGTGTGCGACGCCAACTAAATCGATATCTCCGATTTTATGGAGATCTTTTGGATAAATTATTTTGTGTTGTTTAGTTAGCATATTAATATTATACATAATTATGTTATAAAAGTTGGCCGTTGGTGTTATGCTATTCGCAAAATATTTAAATTTTAGTTTAAGATAAGGTATTGGTATTGAATCAGGTGTTACTTTGCGGAAATCTATTGTTGTGTTGTATAGTGTATTGTTTTATTTGATATCTGAATTAAAAAGTAAATATGGAAAAAAAGCAACGGTGGTCACGCTAAAAACGTCCGGCCTAGCCTTAATATGCAAGTAAGTGTATTGATGTGTTAACACTTTACTGAGTAATTGCATACAGAATTTACTTCTTCTTGCCGAATAAGAGTGGCCAACTCTGGTGTCGAGAGTTTATAAAGCCGCCCCAAGGGCCTCTGAAGTGGCTTAACGACTGCCGTACTAGACAAACAGCCGGGACCTATAATTTAACATGTCATCTGACCCACAAAAGCGTGAAAAATGGAATGCCACTTTTTGGTCACCCATCCAAGAACTGACCGCGTCGACCTTTGCTTTACATTGGTAATCGCATACGATTGCCTCCGCTAGCTGAGCTACGGATGCTTCACAGAATCTACTACGGTGTAATCAGTGAGTGAGAATCACCGAGGCCTGAAATGTGAGAGGCGTTCCCGCTGGAGTATCTAAGGAATTCCGAATATGAGATTCAGCTTCTATGAAATGAAATACTGCGGCTTTTCATATAGAATTTCTGTTAACAATAGATTAGTCCTTGGATGCAAAAAGTTGCCAGTAATAGTTTTTGTTTGTGATATTTTTAACTTTCATGGCAAAGTAAAGTTAGTATTGTATGTTATTTTTATATAATATAAATACGCGTAGATTCACGTAGCTAAACTGACTATCAGATTTTACCCAGAGCGAGCCATGAGACGAAGTCCAAGTAAATTGTACTAAAAACCTTTTTCAATCTATACATACACATAATATAGCTGTAACAGGTTGGTGTCTGTACATTGAAGATGATAATTGAATAAAAATTGTTGAGGGGTCTTCATTGATGGAATAGAAATAAAACATGTTTTAAAAAAAAAATCTGTTTGTCTGTGTGTCTGTCGGTATGTTCGTTCGTTATAGACTTGGGAACGGCTGAGCCGATTTATATACGGTTTTTATTAACATGTTGGTGCATTTTAACTTAAGATTTAGTGTTTATTTCATTTCAATCGGTTCGTAAATAAAAAAGTTATGTTCATTTTAAACCAAGTGGTCATCGATATCCGCTGCCTACACCCATTTTAAAGATTCGTATTTGTACACGTATGAACTAGATGGCGATGTAACGAATCTCATGAAAATAGAAAAATGTGCCACCTATCGAGAGGTTCTCGGAGTGAGGGGCCTGCGCAGTGCGAGGCCAGTGGTCGAATAACACCATGACCTTGGAGTACCCCAGGGGATCACAACAAAAACCATTAGAGATAGCAGGTTGGTGCTTGAACTAAATTTAATGAGAACTGCTTGCCTGTTACAAATCATACAGAAAAATTGATCCTGTACAAATTTGAATATTGGGTTGATTATGGTGTGTAGGTAGTATGACGTCCCGGAAGTGTCATACATAGGCTTTATAACCCAAAATAATGCGAGCGAAGCCGCGGGTATCTACAACTATGTAATATATTGCAATGTTTGATATGTATAATGTACATGGTTTTTCATGAAAATAATTAATCTTTTCAGCTATCATACATGGTTCTAGTAGGAATTTACAGTACACATTGTTTCCATGAAAATTGACCGATAAAAATGTAACATTCATCTTAAACTGCCAGTCAAATTCTAGGAATAAATTTGTTACAATCTATCTATTAATTTAAACAGTTTAAAGCACATTGTGAAAATCATAAAATTTCTGAAAACATAATATTTGTATTAATACTGTCGATTTTTTAAACCAATATGTCTCTGACATGACACCTAGTTTCTGTAATTTTACGTTAAAAAGAGTTGATTTGAACGTTACAAAAAAAATTCAGAATTATAAATCAATCAATATAGCTTTATTGTACATCAGAACACAAAATACAAAAACAATTTACAGTAACATTACTTAACCTATTAATTATTATAATCTATGCAAAGTTTCTCTCCTTGTATGGAAATAAATGAATTAGGTTTATAACGCTCATTTTGAAAAGTCTTAGAACAAAATTCATGGATACTGATATATAATATATATACACAATAATATGTCCTGAAATACTTATGTACTTACTTAATCTGATAAAAGCATAAATACTCGTACATTTAAGAACAACACATACATACTTATTATACTTCTTCTTCTGCTTCTTATCGAATAAGAGTGGCCAGGTCTGGTGTCAAGAGTTTATCAAGCCGCCTCTGGGCCTCTGGCATGGCTTAGTGATTGCCGTACTAGACAAACAGCCGGTAACTACAATTTAACGTGTCATCCGACCCATGGAAGCGCCCAAAATCGAATGCCACTAATTATACTTATTTATTGATTTATTTATAAGCGAGTGTGGCTCAGCGGTTCCAGTGTCTGCTTTTCAACCAGACGCACCCTGGTTCGAATCCGGCCCTACACCAATGACTTGTATTTTCAAGTTATGTGTGGATTTGCACTCGCTTAACGGTGAAGGAAAACATCGTGAGGAAACCGACATGTTTGAGGACCGCAATATCCGAGGACATGTGTCTTCCGTGGAAGGACTTGGGCGCCCACCACGATGTATCTGCCCAAGAGAACTCCCCTAACGAATAAGTTCTGCGGGGGAGTCACGACCCTGAGGAACCCTGAGGAGTCATGAGGAAATACGACTCAGAGAGAGAGAGATTGATTTATTATACCTATCATTTCTACTTATCTTAATTTTATAAATGTATAATCCTACAGTTTCTATCAACAGCTGCAATGAAACGCAAACTACTAGGTATATTTGAGTCGTTCTGTTGAAAGCTTATGCTTGAGTATGCAATTTATCATCTCGTAGAATGTGGTGACTCGTTTGAAGCGACAACAAGCGCTACTTGGAACACATTTGGCAGACTGGCGAGTAACATGCTGTTAATAACTAGAGATTTAAGGCTAATTCTAGCATATATAGAATTATTTATGTGATATTCATGTAACTACTAGTAGGGGCCAGTGGCTTCGCCCGCGTCGTTAAGAAGAAATATATGAATATTGAGAGTTTCCACACCAAACATGACAGAGGCCCTTAGGGCGGCTTGATAAACTCTTGACACCAGAGTTGGCCACTCTCATTCGATAAGAAAAAGACACTAAACATAATCCAACGCATTGTTGACATACAAACATCATACACATATGTTCTTTACATATACAGTTTGTTACATAAGAGAAAAAAACAAATAAAAAACAACTCGACGAGAGCTTTTTGTTAAGATATAAAGAAACATATTATAATTAGAAACTTTATTCGTAAAGCTATTATTCTTAAACATACCAACAGAGACTAAATTGTTTTCAGTTATTCAAGCATGCAATCATAAAACGGTATTTGTAAAATTTACTTACTAGCCCAATAAACGTTGTACTCAAACAAGTCATAAAAACAGGCATGGCAATCATTCCAATATGATTTTCACCCACAATTTATTGCACAGCGGTTCTAAATAAACCCTTATCGAGAGCTATCCATTACTCAAGCTATTAAAGAATTCCAACAAGTAGAAATTGCCGCAAGTATTTGAAATAACCCGAAGTTAACTCGGTCTTACATTCCTTTACTCTATAAAATTTCAATAAAATGCGGTCGGATCGGTCGGTGCCGCCCTGTGGGAGTTAGGGGCGGGACACAGATTTAAAATTATTATCGACATTTTAAATTTTAATTTGCAAATTCAGCCTATGTTAAAAAAGAAATGTTATGAAAATAGCAAGTCTACTAGTGAATAGTTTGAAGAAATAACTAGTGTGAAATTAATACCAAACAACTTCTGTGTCGAATGAAAATTCTGAAAGTAATAAGGCTTGGAACAGTGAGAAATTGAATTAGAAATGTTTCTTTGTAAGTCTATAAAATACCTACAATATACCACTTTTCCCTGAAGACTTTTCACTTATCCTTTTTTTCTGCCCTAAAGAAGCGAGAATTATCACGTGCATAAAATAAACATTTGGCCACCTACATTTACGTCATTTATCTATTACGATAAAAATCACATTTTATTTTTGTATAAAATATATCGATTATTTGACTTATTTCCCATCACTAGCATGTGACACGGCCCCACTTGATTCCGGGCAGTAAATCTGAATCCTCTGCTTAATTCTGAATTTCCGAGCCGTGTTCTTGCTTTGCAGTCTCGCGTTAGGAAGTGGTTTATACCTCGAACTGCGGTACTAATGTGGGTAGGAATAGGTAGGACTCTTAACGGCTTTTATTTAAGTAGTAAATGTGAATGGACATCATTCGTAGAAAAAGATAAACATATATATATATATATATATATATGTTTATCTCTCTTTGAATATGCCAGCTGCGTCGATCTTGTGCAGACCTCATACTACATACTCTTACTCACCGAACATAATATGAAAATAATAGTAGTTATATACAAATATCAGTGTTTTAGATTCTTTTTTGTTTTTTTTGCATAAACAAACGTACGTAAAGTTGGTCACAAAACAGTAGTTTTTAGCTACATGACAGATTTCCTCTTTTACACCAGGTATTAATTTTCTTGCTGCAGCGAATTGTAAATTTTTTTGTAAATGTTTATTACACAGTATAGCACAGTTTGCTGCATTACCCTTTTTGGTACTGTAAAAGACTAATAGGAACTTATGTGTTATACTGCAATGCAGCTAAAATAAAAAGGAATTAACATACACGTTGACATTGAATTTAAATTACAAAGACCATACGAATATAAGATAAATCGTAACTTTTTGCGATTTCATTGCTAACCACAAATTTTCGAATACATTTATATATGTGAGTTTTTTGTCATTACTTTTCGCGTAATTTAACAGGCGTGAGTTCAGTGATTCTTCTGAAGTAATTGAAACGTTAAAATATTATATTTTAAATATTTTGTTAGTTTTTATTAGCATCGCTATCGACAAAGCTACCCAATAATTATAAAAGTTTTTACGTTATATTGCAATTAATAATTAAGTCAAGGAAAAGAAAACATTATTTTAAATGAAGCAATTAGGTATGTAGGTATTTATACTCTTTTAAAGATAAAAATTAAGGAGTACTTATATTTGTTTGTAAAAATATAATTCTTAATTTTTTTTTTATTAAGTATGCCATGATTATATTTTTTTTGTTTAACTTGAACGGGTTTGCTATTGGCCATACTTTTTTAAACAACAAATATCAAAGTCGTGTACATTTCAGAAGCCAAGATGCTACTGCGACAAGTTAGCGTCACTGCAGATTTCGTAGTTTATTAACACCGCCGAAACAGCCGTTAAAGCTTCTAAACTCAAATTGACTGCACCAAATTCCGTACACATTTTGGCACCCACTGGAGCTGCATCCGAGACAAACGACTTGTAAACAAAATGCATCACTTGGAACATTCCAGAAGGAACAAGTTTCGCAATCTCTTGTGGTTATTTCGAGCTTGATAGATAAATGGAAGGGCAAAGTTGACTCAAAGTAATACTGACCACTTGACTTCGAGCTCAGCGCGTCTTTTGTTTTTACTTTTAAAAGAAACTCACTGAAACATGGATGAAACTAAGCGAGACTTTACAAGCGTCAGCTGGCGTTTATGTTGATATCATTTTAACGTATACGTCTTTCAGTCTTAAATCTTAGTCTAATAAATGTCACTAGTCACTGTCAAATTTAATATTTCATATTTGTTGCTTGCTATTTATTGTATCACCAAATTACGCTAAAAATTGTTAGTTATGGAAGTAAAAGCCAAATGATTGTTATCTATACTAATATACTAATCTTCTATACTAATATATAAAGCTGAAGAGTTTGTTTGTTTGTTTGAACGCGCTAATCTCAGGAACTACTGGTCCGATTTGAAAAACTCTTTTTGTGTTTGATAGACCATTCATCAAGGAAGGCTTTAGGCTATATAACATCATGCTACAATTAATAGGAGCGAAGAAACACTGAAAAATGTGGAAAAACGGGGAAAATTATTCATCTTTGAGGGCTTCCGATGCATGCGCTGTGAAAACGGTTCAAGATATCAAAAAAATATGTATGAAAGAATTAATGCCCAAAATAACTATAACACGCGGACGAAGTCGCGAGCACAGCTAGTGATAAATAATTCTGAAGACTGCTTCTAACATCAAACAAACATGCACTTACATTATAGCGACAAACGTAAATCAAGTTTTATTGTAGTAATATAAACAAAGTTTTAACATCAGGAATTTGTGTAGTCATTTCCGTATTAAAAAAGGCAAATTTTCCAAAATAAATGTGAGCTAAAAAATTACAAATCACCAAGTCCAAATTTCAATCAAAAGTTGGAAAGTTGTTCGTTTGTTAGTTACATTGTACGAACGTAATCAAACGTTACTCGACTAAAACTTTTAATCACAGACTGAGGAACCGAAGTTAATTATACACAGTGCATGCTGAAAGAGCTGCGGAATTACTATTCAAGGATAGTAGAGATGGACCTGCTTGATATAAACTGGGCACCTGTGGTCGGATTTAGGCACATGTTACTTTCACGGCCGTTTAAACTTCTTGTATGTATGTGTGTGATCAGTAATCTAAATTAGATTATTGGTAATTTCTATATATAATAAGTGAGTATTTCCAAAAAAAAGTAGGACACAAACGTTTGCTCAGTTTGGGGAAAGATGGCAACGTCACAGAATATTTATTTATTTAATTTAGATGTTATGTTATTATAATTGAAGTTTTTCAACCACCAAGAAGCAAGTAATTTTATATTAGTGTGGCGAGCCCCGGTGTCCAGAGTTCAATGACACGATAAGATTTTGTCAATCAAAATTCAGTTTTAAATTGAAAATCCTAATGCCTAATGGTCGTGTAAAATCAGTTATGTTAAAAAGTCTCTTCTCAGTGATTCAACAATAGCAATACATTCAGTTTCGTCATCATCATCATCAGCTTACACTCGCCCAATTCTTGACATAGACCTTTTCCAAGTCACGCCAGCAGCCAGATTTTGTATTTCTTTACTCCACGTACATATATCCCTGCTACCTTCATTATGTCCTCACTTCACCGAGTCCATTTAATTTAACACCGATTGCAAGTAAGGCAATTACTTTGTACCATTTCAGTCCGACGTTGAAAACCTAACATGCAAGCTACACTCTTCAGTTCAAAGCAGTATAAATAACAGTTTGGTTAGCAGAAGCCCGAACGCCTTTTCATAAAGAGTGTAAGAAAGGCATTAAACAGTTACTAAATTTGTGATGTTAAATTCCAAAAAAAAAAAATTTTGAATATTTTTTTTCTAATAAAGATAAAGCTTACCCTTATCTGTTCTTAACTTCGCGATCATAACTGCGTAAATTCATACAAAGACATTGCAAACTAATCAAGATGGGTGTCCATGCCCTTACACATATTATGACATACCTTCGGGTGTCTGGTTCTCAACACATTCCGGTTCCTCATAATGTTTAAAAAAACCGGCAAAGTGCGAGTCGGACTCGCGCACCGAGGGTTCCGTACAAACCTGCAAGGTTAAATATTTTGTGATGTAACTAAAAATTTATGGTTTTCGTAATTTTTCCTTTATCTATGCTATAAGACGTTGCTTCGTACCAAATTTCAAGATTCTGAGTTCACGGGAAGCACCCTGTAGGTTTTGATTCCCTTGCAAGTGTCGAAAATTTGCGGCATAAATGGCTGTATCTTTTGATTGCGTTGGCTTAGAAGTTTGATTTTTTCACAGCTTCAAGGGACAGTAGATCTGAGTAATTGATATAAATTTCAGCTTCATACCTTTACGCGTTCCTGAGAAAAAAGATCTTGACAGACGGACGGACGGACGGACAGACGGACAACAAAGTGATCCTATAAGGGTTCCGTTTTTTCCTTTTGAGGTACGGAACCCTAAAAACTACAAAAAACCATAGCAAATTACGCCAACCAAGCCAACTATTGTTTTTAAAACAATACCAGAAATAACCGTAACAAAGGGCCTCCGCAACGCGGGGGGAATTCAGACGACAAAAAAAAACCAAGCCAACTAAAGCTTACAGCTTACCAAGTAGTTTTTTATGCAAGTATGTGTAGCTATATTTTGACGTAATTCAAATCTAGTACCCCCATTGCAACCATATTCCATTAGTTTTAAATTTTATTGGGTGACATTGGCACAGGATCGAGACGGTTGGCATGACTAGATCCTTTACCCAGCAGTGGCAAAAAATGGGTTTAAACTTTGTTTGTAATTTTAATTTTAAATGATGATGAAGTTTTCTTACTATACACCAATTTTGTATGAAAAACGGTGCAGGCAACCTTATCTGAGTGTAGTCTGTATTCGTGAACGTGCAGTGCAGGACAGATGGATCTATTTAAACCACAAATTGCAAGCACGGAGCCGTTTACTTAGAATTGTTCAAAGTGATTCATTAGTTACGCTATTTTGCCTTGCAAGGAGCAATTCTGGACTCACGTTTGATGTTAAAAGCTGAGTTATTCAACATTTGTATGTGTAAATGTATTATAGGTTAGTGGCTTATATTGGTACTAACAAAATATGATTGTTATGTTACTGACATTCATTTGATTTATGCTAATTTTAAAATTCCATTGAACTTGTATAAATTTGATAAATATCCAGATTACAATTAATGCTGTGGTTACTTGCATGTTGGCACTATAATTATTACTAAACACATTGACGGAGAAAAAAATCCTAGTAAAATGGATTAAATGTATTTACGAAGCATTGTCCAAGTGAGTATACTATACTAATATTATAAAGCTGAAGAGTTTGTTTGTTTGTTTGAACGCGCTAATCTCAGGAACTACTGGTGCGAATTGAAAAATTCTTTTTGTGTTGAATAGAAAATTTATCGAGGAAGGCTTTAAGCTATATTACATCACGCTGCAATTAATAGGAGCGAAGAAACAATGGAAAATGTGGAAAAAAACGAGGAAAATTATTCATCTTTGAGGGCTTGCGTTGCGTGAGCTGCGAAAACGGTTCAAATCGTGGGTAACAGCTATAATGTATAAAGCTGAAGAGGTAGTTTGCAAAAATAAATAAGATGCCCAAAATAACTATTCCACGCGGACGAAGTCGCGCGCACAGCTAGTGTGTAATAAAAATGGGTTGAACGTACTATAAATCTTTCCAAAATTCCAAACTCTCAAGTAATACCAAAAATCTCGTCCTTAAACCCCAGTGCAGTGTGTCTGACTCCATGAATCCATCCCGCACACGCCGCGCCGAGTTACTACCCCTCTGCCGAGATTGCATTCAACGCTGAAATACGATGAAGTCCGTTTTACTATCCTCAGGTAATATTCTTGTAAGAAAAGGAATAAAAATATTCTTTAAAAAGTAGCGCATAAGAAAAGAAAAAGATATGAAAAGAAAAGAAAAAGATATGTAGAGATATAACATATGAAAAACTATGGTTTTAAAGTTTTAGTTTCATGCGAATTAGGTTAGAGTCTTCCGAGGAAGGACCGCGATACCCAAGAGAACTCTCACAATAGTAAATTCTGCGAGGGAGTCACGATCCTCAGTCATGGGGAAAAACGACTTGAGAGAGAGAATAAACTCATGATCTGGTGTTGAACAAAACGTTTCTATAAATTCATTTTAAATAAAAATAAAAATAAAATAATATAGCCTTTATTACTTTCTCCTTATTGTTAGTACTAGGTTGGATCCATAAATCAGTGTTGTTATTTTCTACCACACCAATCCTATCGATGGCATGTAAAAAAAGTTCTATAAAAAATCTAAAAAATGAACAATTCGTATCGTCTGTCTGGTTCGTATTTGACAATTGTTAACCAGCAGTATTGGAAATTTCAGTGTAAAATGAAAAAGTATTATTATTTATTTGTTAGTTTGTATGTAAGTTTATTTAAGAGATGGACACTGTATAAACATAAATTCAATTACTGAACTTACAAATTAGAATAGAATAGAAAATTCTTCATTGCAACACACGATAATAATTAAAAAGAAAGAAGAAAAAAATACTTATACTAGTGCCACAAGTGGCGGCCTTATTGCTAAAAGCAATCTCTTCCAGGCAACTATTGGATGGAAATGAATAAATTAAGCTAGTTTTCAATTTTCTTTAAAGATTTTTTAATAATTTGACTTTAATTAAAACTTCTACAAACAACACTGGCTAAAAAACATGCAATGGAATGGATCAATAAAAATATTTATGCCTTTTTTAGGCACCCGCTGCGTTTTTGACCAATAGAACCACCCCAATGAATCAATTCTGTGGGGGAGACACGACCCTCCGTAACAAGGAATATAACTTAGCTTTCTCAATGTAATGATTGCTCAGAACAGAGACATAGATGTGTTCTTTTCTAAAATATAGGAAATTTCCTTGTGATTGTTGTAAGTTTATAAGTACCAAAGTGTATAATAAGTTTTATCCAAATGCTTTAGCATTATTGTAGTAGTTGGCTTTATATACGCGTTGACATAAGCTGTTAGTACATAAGGAATGAAATAAATATATAAATAACCAAAGGAGTAACTAGTTTTTTTTTATTTGTAGCTTTTATATTCACAACAACACTAGACTTACTTTGCAAATACGTAACGTAGTTAAAGTTGGCGGCCGTCGGCAGCAGTTCCGAACGCGTGCCTATTTTGCACAAAGAGGGAGGTAACTCTATTGCAAGCCCCACTTCAAACTGCAGGGTACATCTAAATAACAAGTGGTACGTGTAGTTTAACGGGCGGTAGACAACGGCAGTCGTTTAGCCCTTAGAGCGGCTTGATTAACTCTCGACACCAGAGTTGGCCACTCTTATATGTTAAGAAGAAGGAGAAGAAGAGGGGCGGTAGACATTGTGAACACTATTTTTGATAACATTTTGAAACCAATTGGAAAAAGAAATAAAAATTACATTACACTTCTAAGCACGTGTTTCATTGCCCAAACATTCTGTTTAAAAATGCGTGGATAACAACAACACCTCAAATAGTACTATGACTATTAGTTTTTTTGTTAAATTACAATATTGCCTTATAATTGTAGCTCTTATGTGGAAGAGATCGCTCTAGGCGATAAGGCCGGCCAATGTACCTAGGTTAAGTAATATTTATGTAAATTGTTTTGTATTTTTGTTTTCTGGTGTACAATAAAGCTATATTGATTGAATGTTGATTTGTCTTGAAGATTACAAAAAATCGTGTTCTGAAATCTAAAAAAATAAATAAACTGTATTAATGTAGCACATGATAATCATATAAAAATGTTTTGAAACAGAATGTGTTGAATTTTATGCAAAAATAAAATAAAAAATCAAACCAATTCGACCAAAAGTCGAACAAGAAATCAATCCAATCCCGTTAATCTCTATATATCTGAGATAACGTCACAAAGTAAAAACTAAACTAATAAAACATCCATCTCAATAAAAAATAACCAAACTGGCTAAAAGTTGAAAAAAAAAACAGAAAAGCCTCCCTATACTCGGTGGAAAATGGCACTGATTATAAATGATCAGATGGAAAACATGTGATAGTTATCACAACCAATGATAGTTTTTATTATAGTAGGTAATATTCCACAGATTAGATAATAGAGTGGAATTATAAATCACAGCATGAAGTTACATTAGTTTTAAGACAGTTTTACCAAACTTGCTTTACCGTGATCTGAACATCGACATCTGCATTTACAACTGTCAATATGAACTTTTTAACTTTTTCTCACGTTTATTTGTTCCTTCTGAACGCTTCCATAATACGGAATTCGTTGAGACAAGTCAGTGGCCACGAAGGAATTTTGAAAGTCTTGACAACAGAGTTGGCTACACTCATACGAACTTACATTTTTATTTGCTCTTTTTTGTTTCATTGGAAGTTACTCATCTGCCCTTTTCTTATCCACAGAACCGGTCACTAAGGGACAGCCGTGATAGTTTACGAGCGGCCAAGCAGATTTTACGACTCAATAAGACGTACACAATTTCGCCTCCCGCTTAGGAATAGGACATTTTACTATAAAACTATTTAATTAGGAAGAAAATATTATTTTTGGTAAGCTATAAATGTAAAAAAGTACCATACAAATGACTACTATTATAAAAGATTAAAAAACAAAAATAGAGCTGTAAAAATCAAGCTAACAGCTGATGCTAAATATATTTGTGTATGGTCAGCTAATTGTCAGAACATTAAACAAACAAAGTAGGCAGGCAATCACACAATGAAAAATTGTAACTATTACGGGTGTCATTACACACGATACGCGTAAACAACATCCGCGATATTTGTGGGTAGAACCGGTTACATATGAGTATTGAGATCAAAAATTTCATAAAAAGACGAATAATACATTAAGTAAGAATAGTGTAAAAGAAAAACTAAACACACTACTACTAACTACAAAAAGAGGGGACACTTAGAAAATCTAAGTACCTCCTAATTAGGCAGTTCTTATAATGTCATGACTTATCTACTTTTAAACTGCTAACCAAATAAATACCCCTTGTTATCTAGTAGGTAATACGTAATACTTATATAAAAGAAAAGGTCCACATTTGCATTGCGACATAATAAAATGTGAAGCTTTTAGGTCGATTTTGGATTAACGTAAAGAATGATAATATAGGTTTTTTATGATAAGACTGTATTTGATAGCGAAGCGTCTACTCGGAATAGAGGTGTGAGTGTTGTTACTGTTTGAGTAGAGTTTTATATAAAACTTATAAAGAGAAAGAGATACCTAAGTACTTAAATAAGTGAAGTGGTATTGTTTTCACAGGTAAAATTTTCTTGTTTGATAAATTACATTTAAGTTACAATCCACTTTAAATAGACCTGCGGTAAATAATAGACATATTTTGCTTGTGTACTTGTAACAAAATAATAATCACCAAGATTATCGAATCAATAAGCTGAGATACTCAATTTTCAAATCAAACAACAAACAAAACAAGTGTATTTTATTAAAACATAATTTACAGAATTTGTACAACACAAGTGTATATTATTCATCATAGTGGTACATTGATAGAGACCTGAGATACTATGTAATCTTAGGCCTCTATTTGTTAAAAATACATTGATTTATTTAGAATAATAAAATATAAAAACAAGGAAAAAAAACTAAACATACTACTACTAACTACTACAAAAAAGGGGCACTTAGAAAATCTTTAGAAAAGCCTAAAGATAATCTAATTGCTCCAGCCCACTACCAGAGGGCAGCGTGCCCAGCATACTGGCCGCATTACCACGCTGGATGGCAATGCTGATACGTTGAGCCAGAAAAAGGCCAGCATTTTGGTCACGCGTCGCGTCAACCAAGCGCTCCGAGAGGTTTTGGAAAATAGTATGGGCTCCCGGACCCCATGGCCCCAAAGTCTCGACTCCAAAAGGCAATGTTTCTATTTGTTTGTACTTCTATACCTTAACATTGCTCTATGTAATTTGAAGATACAACAACAACATTCCAAACTATTCAAAAAACTTATAAAACTAGATACCTCTGTACACATTTTCTACTCGACTATCTCACATGATCTGAAGTGGCAGATAGAAGCCCGTCTAGAATTTTCGATGGACTCGTATATATTGGTTTTCAATTGACTTGTCATTTCAGTTTGATGGAACGAATCAACTTGCTGGCTAGTTCTGAAATCTAGGTTACGAGTATTTGTGTCTATCGATCGGAAAGCTAGTTCTTGATTTCTGGTTAAGATTAAATCAAGCTATGTGACTGTTGACACTATTTACTAGTGCTTATTATTGACTGCTCAGTTAGCTTAGTTGGTCGTGGCTCTGGCTTCTATTCTAGAAGAGCAGGTTCGATTCCCGCTAAACACTACTAATTATGAATATGAAAATTTTTAATTACTTATGTTGAGTCTGGTCATTTCTATGTATAATAAATACATATATATTTACACAATAAAAGTATATATGTATCATATCCGTTATCTAGAACCCATTATACAAGCATAAGCTTAGTATAGGGCTAGATGGCGCTGTGTGATAGTCCTGTTTTTTTTTGTGGTGGTGCATATAACCAAACTTTCATTTCATCAAGGCTGAAAATGCTTTATTTACAATAATAAAATATGATATATATATATATATATTGATATATATCAAGGCTTGTCTGACAAAATCAACATGATTTTGTCAGTGGCATCTATGATGATAATGACGATGCGTTCCGTGTCCTCCAAGTAAACATATTTCGATTATATCCAATTTTTCACAGCTATAAATGTATGTATATGCATAGACTTTTATATGGTATGAAACTACTCTTTACTTGTCACTATGAAATGCATATTTCATTGTTTATCTCTTTCAAAAGGTAAAAAAGTCACGATTTTTGAATTAAGGAGAATAAAATCGCTTAAA
This sequence comes from Macaria notata, assembly GCA_927399415.1. Classification (NCBI taxonomy): domain Eukaryota; kingdom Metazoa; phylum Arthropoda; class Insecta; order Lepidoptera; family Geometridae; genus Macaria; species Macaria notata. Next base: position 3,204,809 of record OV656742.1, read on the forward strand.
TATCTTATATAATAGGATCTCAAAAATTACAAAAACTACATACTTAACATATCAAAATAAAGTAGAACCATCAGCTTGTAAAACCATATCTTCAGGAGTAGAAAACTGAAGCCCCTGTTATCAAACTACTAAAATTTTAAACTCCAACCTTAAATTTGAGACCTCACCAAGCTGCATATAGGTCTAGTACTTAAGTTCTTTTCACGTCACCGATAAGAAATGAAACCCGCTTCAGTTTTACAGCCAAGGAACCCTAATGTGAATTTCATGGCGCATTACCCCCAAGGCTGCTCTGGATCATAGACAATGTAATACAGAAATACCAAACTGTTTGTCTTAAGTTGGTGAATAAAAATCTTAAATAATCTATTTTTATAGATTTTGGCTAAGGAAGAATTTTTCTTGCTTTTAATTTTTATTATCACTATGTACGACTTTTAATACAAATTGACTTTTAATATAATAATTTTATATACTATTTTTTTTATTTAGGCTAAAGTAGAATTTATTTGTTATTTTAAGTAATTATTACCACTACGTACCTACGACCTTAAATGACTTTTCATAAACATATTACTTTGATATGAGATAATTGCTTGCTGACGCAAATTAAGTTGACTTTAACCAATTTAATCAATGCCATACATAATTATCAAGGTAAAATTAAATAAATAGAAGATCTATTTGTAACAAAATACTACATTACATATTTTAAACTAATGCCAACAAAAGGTGGTTTTAACGAAATTTGATCACTTCTAGGAAATTTGAATAATGATAAGAGATTTCAGTGTGGATAGGAAATGATAGAAAACCAAAATTATTGCGTGAATTATTAGCATTTAACTTAATCGTAAACTCAATTTTAAGAAATGTATAAGATCTAGTAACAAATTTAATAATTTTATTACGATTTATATCTATATTTATAAAAGTCAAAGGTGACTGACTGACTGATTGACTGACTGATATAGTGATCTAATTAAGACTAAGAAAGGATTTTTGGAAATGCCACTTTTAAAGGGGTGAAATAGGTGATGCTAGTTTTACTTCTTAATGCGAGCGAAGCCGCGAGCACCCACTAGTTAGAAATAAAGGCATTTATTTTTATTTTAAATAAATAATAAATATATATGTATATCATTTATTTAATATTTTTTTGTATATACATACATATAGGCGTCTATTAGGTGAGGTTTAGTTACACTGGATCTAGGTATACAGAGCCCTCCAACAGAGGGCTGATGCTAATTGACCATGAGGACATTAAGGCTATTTCTTTACTGGTTACGCAGGAATGGGGACATTTTCAGGCCTGAATCTTTTGAATCAATAAACGAAAAAAGAATAAAAAAAATATATGAGCTTTGACGATGTTTTTGTTTTTTTTATACAAAACCTTCTTATGTTTTAGCGTCTCCCTCATGTTTTTACGGTGATACGATATCGATGAACTTCGATAGAAGATTTTTTTATTGTACGGTCTAATCTTACACTATATCAAACAAAGAAATAAAATTAAATGCAATATTATAACCTTCAAATAGAATATACACCAATACATACATGGAACCATAACATGGAAGTATGTATATACTCAAATTGTCAATAGACAATATCGTTGGTTATTCCACCCAGACGAAATAAAAAAACTAGAAGGAACTCCGTGGAAAAACAAGAAGCACTATAATTTTCCGGACGCTAGACATCAAACTATCAAACCCATCTGTGGAGTGAACACACAAGCCTGAATATTATGATATGTTTGCAAACCAAACTCTCTTTCCAACGGTAAATCGAAAGGATACGTGTTTGTTGTCGCAAGAAAACGTATTTCTACCTGACAAGTATTGATACAGGCAAAACGAGTTCTTGAAAAATGGTAGTGAGGTCTTGAATAGGATTGCGCTTGTATTATGTTTATTTTATCTGTTGTTGAAATGTTAAAACTTTCGTCTTTTGGACTGTTATCGGGTTCTAAATTAATTCCAATTTTTGTTTATTTTATATAAGAATCACAGGACAGAGGCCAGTGTGGCTTTCTTTTCTTGGTACAACAACAGAAGCAAATCAAAGGAAATTTAATGTAAAGATAGGTTAGACAGTGGATAACTCGATAAGCTCGAGTAACAACGCCGTACACTGACAGTTAAGGAAAAAATATTATAGGCGAAAATTTTTATGCTTCAACAATTAATAGAGATACTTTTTTCTTTTATTCTACGTCCACAAATATTATAGATTCATCATACAAAACAACGAATCTATCATCAATAAACAGACAATAAACTTTTGAAAACAAAGAAAGGTGCAATATCGTTGCATATTAAAATACATCCAACCATTGCAAAGCTTTAAAAATTCCGTCTTAGAATTTCATGAACACTTTTTCCATTTCGCCAAAGAGTAGAAAAACAACAAACGAGACAAATATTTGTGCTGAAAATGAAACTGGCAAATGCAAGTATTTTCTCGCTGGGAAGTGTTGGGAACGCTCCTTGTTTTCTTTCTTGCTTTATTTTGAGGTGTTTGTAACATATACCGTTGTTACCGGGCTTGTATTAGGCGAACAAGAGCGCGAAATAAATATCGCAGCCATGTTAAAATACGTAAGTGGAAATAATCTGACAGGAATATCTGAATATGCTGTAAAAATATTTTCAAGCGTAAAACCTGTCTTGAAAAGATTTTGTGGGTTTTTTATAAGTATGATTTCCTTTGTTGTAGGTTCACTATCATCATAAATGGTTCTGTAATTTCATGCATGCATTATACTTTCTTTACAAGAAAATTTAATGCATATGTTAAATTACCTGAGTTTATTATCAAAATCCTATAAACTGATGCCTGTCTATTGGTCTATTACCGGAATAGTCGGTTTTACCATAAGCATTTCTAGAAAAATAATGTTAAAAAATGTTATCTATATATATAAAACTCAAGGGTGACTGACTGATTGACTGACTGATATAGTGATCTATCAACGCACAGCCCAAACCACTGGACGGATCGGGCTGAAATTTGGAATGAAGGTAGATGTTATGACGTAGGCATCCGCTAAGAACGGATTTTTGGAAATGCCACTTTAAAGGGGTGAAATAGGGGATGCAAGTTTTACTTCTTAATGCGAGCGAAGCCGCGAGCACCCTCTAGTTGGAATAATAAAATTCACTAAATGAGTGTCATGTTAAATTGTTTTTTTTGGAAACTCTAATTTGTTGTAGTCGTAAGAGCTCTAATATCGAGTTTTCCACGAGCAAATTTAAATTAACAATTAAAATATTTAACTATAAACCATTTCGCTTAGTATGGGGCTATGTAGCACAGTTTAATATCTTAAATGGCTTATTCTGTACCTATAAAGCTTCATTTGTTTGTCAACTAAACTGAAATCTGATAATATTTTATCAACATTAAACAAACACTCTGCCCTCCTAAATACTAAATTAGTCTCATCCATCGCAAACAAAGTAAGACCCCGTTAGTTTCTCCCACTAAATCCCTGCGTTTGAAACTTGGTAAATATTATCTCTGGCTCTATGAAATAACTTAGTTCCAAGTTGGGTGGAACTTAGGCTGTGGCTTAGTTTTTGGCACCTTGGGAAATCAAGGAGCATCACTACGGTGAGAACCAAAACGACTTGACACTTGAAACCATTTGACTCAAATAGGCTAAGTTTTTGCTCGTTATAAAAGCTGGGACAATGCTGAAATGTTGTTGTAACTTGATAAGTACCTAGAACGGTATATTCGCTTGAGGTTACATAAACACGATGGAGTTGAATTTTTATTTAGATACAAATGTTTGAAATAGATAAAAAAATGTGTTTGTCGTGAGATACCAGCGATCATTAATACATATATTTTAATTCCATTATGATATACAATATGTTTGTAAACTAGACGCAGTAACCGTTTATTCGAACACAAAATTAAATTCACTTTAATTACTATAGAAAACACATATACATAGGAAACATAAAATTACCTCGTTCTAAAGGAAACAACGTGTAACATCTAGTATTTCTTTAGAAATTAACTATTGATTTCTTCCCATTTTATCTCTCACTAAACGAATGAGCTAATAATATTTCTAATCTATTGTCAGTCAGTCAGTCAGTCACCGGTGACTGACTTACTGACATAGTGATCTATCAACGCACAGCCCAAACCACTGGACGGATCGGGCTAAAATTTTGCACGCAGGTAGATATTATGACGGCATCCGTTTAGAAAGGATTTTTGGAAATGCCACTTTTAAAGGGTTGAAATAGGGGATGCAAGTTTTACTTCTTAATGCGAGCGATGTCGCGAGCACCCTCTAGTATATAATAATACTAATACGTTTTTAATACAAATGCAAACTACATAATAGCGCAATCTTACGTATTGTTTTACATGTACTTTTAGCCGCATTGTACAAGACATAATACAGGGTTATTAAATATGTGAATAGGGTCATAGACGCAAGTAATGGGTAAACCAAGACTAAGAAAATGATTTTATTAATTTATAACGTTTAGATTTAAAAAATATATTTACAAGTTTCTTTAACTAGTGACTTAGACCACAGGGCGTAGTTAGCTTAAAGCCAAAAGTATGTATCGTAATAAGTATACATGTGTATAACTACATATTTTATCTTGATTTATATTTAGAAGGCTGAATCTTCTTGATTAGTGTTTTATTTCTTAAATATATTTTTTTTAGAAATAGGTAAATGATAAAGAAGTTAGTAAGTAAGTTGGTAAAACTGAAAACAAAACATCTAAACACTAAAATGAGTGAGCAACACTAAAACGCGGCTTTTCTTTACAAAGTTTCTGTATTATGTATATTTCACTAGAGATTAAAAAGTTTTATCATGGTTTAGTGCTCCCTTTTTTATGACACATGAAGTCAAACTCATGCATACAACGCAAAAACGCGACGATCGCATAAGCACACAGGTAAAAGTGGCCAAATCTTGTATCGAGAGTTTTTAAACCGCCCCTAGGGCCTCTGGTACAGTTTATCGACTGCCGTATGACAAACATTTTTATGATTTATTAATACAACTCATAAAACCTTGATTAATTCTTTAAAACTTAATTGGAAATAAGCAAAGATAATCACGACCGGCAGGATTCGAACCTAACAATTATTGAAGAGTCAAGAAAATTTGATGTTACCCTGTATAGTCAATTATGCTAGAATTTATGGACTGAATCTGATTGAGTGATAGGCCAACCAATATTATTGATTACATACGATTCCTCAGACAGGAGTATAATCAATATAAGATACCTATTTATAGCTGTATTTGACAATAAATGATGACGTCATAACAAGGTATTCATACCTTACATGGCTTTGCTTTTTGGGGTACAATGATGTTGATCCTTGTTATTTTTAACTATGTAAAATAAACATTATCGTTGACTTCAGCGGTAATGTCTATTAAATAGCTATGGTCTACCTGGGCGCCCACCACGATGTATCTGCCAAAGAGAACTCCCCTTATAAATTAATTCTGCGGGACAGTCACGACCCTCAATCATGAGGAAATACGACTCTCGAGAGAGAATGACACAACGAGCAATGATATTTGTTCGTGATCATCAAAGTTGAGCTAGCTTTTGGATGGTAGACTCATGAAAAAATATTATGTAAGATACAATTGCATCTGGGTGTTTGCGAGGGTAAGATGACACATTAAATTACTATCTACATACTGTTTGATCATCCTAAACAAATACTTATATGTGCTAAGCTACGGTCACTTAATTAAGAATTTATAAAAATAAAGGCTCTCTAATCCGTCAAAATGAACAAAACACAATTTAAAATTCATCTTCTTCACGTTAAATAAAGTGAAGTGTGCATAAAATCTCGAAAATATTAGGAGATTTCAGACAAAATACTCTTTTAACTGGGAAACGAGATAATTTCGAGCTAAAACGAAATTGAAGCTTTCACTAGAGCCTCATTTCCTTGACTAAGATGTTTGGGGGAAATGATTTAGTAGAATTTATTTAAAGTAGAAGTAAAAGAGTCTTTTTTTTCGAAAAATTTTTGGTTACTCATGATCATCAAACACTGACTTCAGAGTTTTATCCTGGATGAAATATATTTTTTTTTATATTCAAAGCTAATTGCAGTAAAAATATTTTGATTTGTTTTGATTTAAGATATTCCTTTTCTTAAGACTTTAATATATTTTTTTTATTTTTTGTTTATATTGCAAGTAAGCTGTAATTATTTTGTTTAAAAATTAAATAAATGATAAACATGCAATCTGGCATAGCTGTTAAAACATTAAAAAAATATTATCGTATCGAATGCCACAACAGCAATTATGCTCAATTTTCAACCGACTTCATATTAATTATTTACCCATTATAAAATTTATAAATATTCCCTTTTATTACTATCTGAAACCTTAATAACCACAAATTTTGCCTTCAAGGAATTATCAACGTTGGATATTCAGAGTGATTATTCTATATACAATACAATTTTAATGTCCAAAGAAAGCTTGTGGCTAAAGTAGATTATCTAGAAATGAGTTCTTTGCATTGATAGCTACGATTCTATTAATAATTAATGAGTAATTTATTTTATTTACAATAATAAAATTTTAAAACAAGGAAAGAAAAACTAAACATACTACTTCTAACTACTACAAAAAAAGGGCACTTAGAAAATCTTTAGAAAAGCCTAAAGATAATTTAAGTGCTCCAGCCCACTACCAGAGGGCAGCGTGCCCAGCATACTGGCCGCATTACCACGCTGGATGGCAATGCTGATACGTTTAATTTTAATTAATAGCCATATAAAAGAGAAAAATTATTATTAAGTATGTATATATTAGTAAAAGAATAGAATAACTTTCTCTTCCAAGTCGTACATTCCTACTGTTTGTTTGCAATTTTTAAACCTAATATTGTGTAAGTAGGCGAATTTTATATTAAAAAACGTATTTCTTAGTCTAGAATATTTTCCATTTTCATTTCTCTTTAATTTTATTGTACTATTTAATGACTTGTTTTGTTTTATCAAAAATCGTTGCAAAAGATTAAGTTTCAATTAAAAGGTATAAAGTTGCCGTTTTTTTTTTAATATATTATGTACTGAGCTATATTAGGGACTATACACAACCAGACAAACTAATTATTTTAACAATTACGTCGTAAATAAAAATTACGTAATATTGCAATTACGTTATTAGATCGCAGGTAAAAAGGATCGCATTTTATTATAAATTTGTATATTTTACTTTAGTTTTACTAATAATACCTGCACCAAACACACAAAATTTTACTTCCGTGTATTCCTATTAAAAAGAAAACTGCTCATTATCATACTGAAATATTAATAAATCCCTTCCTCAGCGCCCATTTAAAACTTCCTCGACTAATTTCTTATAATTGAATAACTTTTTCCCACTTACCTACTCAGCTAAAATCACCAAACTCTTGTTAAATTCAAATTAGCACAACTTTTGTTCACTTTGGAAAAATCACAATTCACGTCCAAGTTAAAACTTCACTTTAATTTTTATTCACGGTGATAAATCCTATTTATTTCCATCACTTGTGTTATAGTTATTTTTGTAACCGCTCCGTATAATGCCGCACTGGGATCGAGTCCGTAGCTCTGCGCAATCCGCGTAGCAGAGCTACGTGAGGGTGCTACGAGCGAGGGTCTACGACTGTGCGTAGAAGCTTATACGGCGCCCTCTGACGTTACATTGAGAACTTATCAAGAACGGTTGGCCTAAAGATTTATTGAACAAGTTTTGTGCCAAAAAATATTACTGTATTTTTTTCGGCTCTAACTTTTTCAACAGCTGTCCTGAATTTTGTTGCGCTGTTTGAAATATTAAGTAGGAATTGTTAAGCGCTAAAAGTTGGAAACCAGTTGGTAGGAACTGGACTCTTCCCTTTATTTTAAAGCTAAAAAGCTCTTTCTGACTGAGCAGATTTTTTCCACCGTTAGAAATGTATAAAAGAATGAAAATATTAATAAAATGATGCTTGTGTTAATTGAGAAACAAAAAACTGATCTAGCAATTAAATCATTGATTTAGGTTTAAAAGTAATAACGAGGATTTTTGTTGACCTAGTTTAGCGATGATATAACATAACAGTGAAACAAGTCTCAAGCATTTGAAGTTTTATAATAGATAGATAGATTAACTCTTTATTGTTGACACATATTAAAAAACAGTACATAGAACAAATTGCACTTTAACTATTGCCACAAGCGGCGGCCTTATCGCTGAAAGCGATCTCTTCCAGGCAACCTTCAGCTGGAGAGAAATAAGCAAAAAGAAAAAAAGAAGAATGTGGTGTACAACAAAAAGGAAAAATGAAATGTTACTAATATATATATATATATATACCTATTTAATATCGTATTTATATAAGGTATTACTTTTATTCAAAACAACTTATCCTGGGACATCCTGGGACATTGCACACAGCGCCATCTAGCCCCACATTAAGCAAACGCTTGTGTCGTGGGTACTAGATAACGGATATAATACTTATATACTTTTCTTTTGTAAATACATACTTATTATACATACAAACGACCAGACTCAACACAAGTAATAAACTTATAAAACACATAGAGAAATAATCGTAACTAATTAAAAACTATTAACTATTTATATAAGGTAATGAGATCACGAATCATAAGGTACCAAGTTTACTACCATGTTGTTAATAAGGTAAGGTTAATATTTTATCTAAAAATAATTTAATCTGTTCTTGAACAACAGATTAAATCTATGCAAATATATAAATTAATTGACTCAAATTAGAATCCTAGTTAAATATTTAGGATTTTTTTTTGTGCGCATCAAAACCGATCAAATACTTTTATTTTTACCCTCTGTCCCAATATTATGGTTTACATTTTTTTCTTTATACTTATGTTTTCTTGCTATATTGGTGTACAATAAAGAATTTTTGATTGATTGATTGAATACGAGTAACTTTATGGATCATCCTTGTTACCTTATAAAACGCAAACAAGACCTAATAATCTCTAATTAAAAATCTATGTTCAAATAAATTTGTGTAAGTAGCTTTTCAACCAAATGTTTGATCCCTTTTTACAAAATAACGCTAGGATTAATCTACACTACAATTACTGAAATTATATTAATCCTATAATAAATGAGTCTTGATATAGATAAGTAACCTCTGACTAACCCTAGAAAATAAATGGGAATATATATCATTTTAGACTATTAATTTTATCGCACATCTTATATTTATACTGGATAATAAATTAAATATGAAGCTTGAAGTTTAATCCAAAAGTGGTTTTAAATTTAAAATTAACTTAAAGTATACTGTTATCTCTAAAATGTATGTCTATCATTAGCTGTATGTGTGACTAATATTAAACTTCATAAATTTGGTTTTACTAACAAATTTATTAAATATTTTACATAAAATAAAGATGAAAAGGGTCTAAAGTATAAACAACGAAAATGTTTTAATAGGCGTGTTATAATGAACAATAGGCGATTTTTATCCTGAAATAATGCGAGTGAAGCCACAGGCGTCCTCTAGTTATAAATATACTGACTTCTTCGAAATAAAATTTGCAAATGATTTGATGTAAGGTCGTAATTTGTCGCTAAACGAAATTCTCATTTCATTTTTATTTATTTATATGTGTACTGTGTAGTAAGTATAACATAAAATAATTCATGTAACTAAAATTCAACCGCATAACGATAAAACCTCTCCCTATTATTTCTCATCATTTTCTTGCGTATAAGAAATCCTTTGATGGATTAAATAATGCCATGATCTATCTATAAAGGATGGGAAAAACTTCCCCGGGATGGAATTCATCAGAACCCTTCCAGTAACAGATGGGGAATATAAAACGATGGAGAGATCATTCAAAGTCAAGAATCAAAAAAAGAGTTTTCTAAACCGTATTGTTGTTTGTAAAAAATGCGATGCGACTTTGAGTGTGTCTTTTTTTATTCTTTTAATACAATAATTTAAGTTTTGTTTCTGTTGCGGAGAGGTTGTTTTTTGTTTGTTTTCATTCGCTACTGTTAACTCAGAAGGAAACTATTTCCATAACTGATGGTATATTAACTCTATATTCCAAGTAAATGTCTATTCCTGAACAAAGTGTATAAAATACTACCATTGTCCTTCGTAAGTGGCTACAAAATATTAAATGGACATTACACCCTTTTTCATGTTCCATACAGGGTTACAGGAAACGTGTATAATTTCAAAATTTAGTTAAGTGCGTAGGTGATACGTTTAATCGTATTTACATTTAACATGACTCCTATTACACATACATTATTTACAGGAAAGTATCATATCAGTTACTTACAATATTTTTTTACATACCCAAATGTTGTGTATGCATCAATAATGCATGACCGAGTCGTCAAAATTATTTAAATTTATTTAGCAGTTATTTTTATGAATATTAAAAAGAAAAACAGTAATCAAACCTACTACAAAATAAAAAAATACCCAGAAAATCCTAAAACTAGATGCTCTAGCCCACAAATAAGACATTAAAACTAACCTTGAATTATACGCATTACTTAAAAAATCATTAATTTCCATAACATGTTACCACACAAAAAACAATTAATTAAAAATATTCAATTAATTTTTGGCCCACCACCTGGGCACAATTAGCTAATGGGAAGCGAAACAACTATGGAAAAAAGTCCTTTACCCATGGAAACTCTAACTTGTTTTAAAATAATACCCAGTAAGAAATGATAACTTCGAAAAGGTTTTTTTCAAATTCAAATTCAAAAGTAAAAATAAAAATAAAGTAAATCTTACCAGGTGAGGTACTTCGAATTACAGAACGCGTTCCAACAATTTCTAGAAATGTTGTCTATTTGTCTGCGTCTCTGTTTATTTGTTTATTTAAACGCTCGTCGCGCAAAAACGGCGGAACGGATCATTATGATTTTTGGTATGTAGGTAGTATGAGAGCTTAGAAGTGTAATAAGCTACTTTATATCCTGAAATAATGCCAGCGAAGCCGCAGGCATCCACTAGTTTTATATTTAAAAAATAAAAACACGTTTTTATGGGTATTTATTTTTGTTGAAAACAACTTAAAACAATTTAAACATAATCAATTAAAATAACTATAATTTAGTCTAAGACCTTACTTAGTTTATGTGTTTTTTTTTATTTGATATAGGCTTACGCTTGACTACAACTTGTCTGATGGTAAGCAACGTTACAGTCTACGATCTAGCGCGCTTGCCTTGAAAAAACTGGTTTACTCTCGACTTGAAGACCGACAAATTGTAGTTCAAGGTTGTTTGTTAGTAGTCGATATTAGGTATAGATATTGCTAGCTCTGTACTCAAGAAGCAAGAGTTGGCTCTCGGCATGTAAGTGTGCGGTTGCACATAAAATGAATTATTCATATTTGGCTTAGTTTTTAGACGAGCTTTTCAGCACGATTCGACGATTCGTAGTCTCGTTCTGTCTCTTTCCCTCATGCAAAAAGGGTTGCCAGGAAGCGGCCAATTTTAAAGGCTAATTTGCTTTATTAGTAAAGTTTCGCTGCAATTTGATGCAAAAATGCCATTTATCTCTATGAATATTCATTTTGCATGCTGTGCAAGTAGTTGCTGTTTGTTTTAAGTGAGTTTTGGGTTGGAACGAAGATCTTGTGACATTAAAAAGATTTAGGTGGTTCATTTTGTATCTTATTTGTACGATGGGATTACTGCTTGCCTAAATAGATAAATAGATCAATATTATATTGAATTTAATGTAAGCAAGTTAGGTTTCGGATAAAATCAGTACTTAAGTTATTTTTTATTATAGCTTAATGTCTACTGTGGCAGTCATTAAGCAATATCGGAGGCCCTTAGGGGGCTTGATAAATTCACGACTCCAGAGTTGGCCACTCTCATTCGATAAGATAAGAAGAAGACAAAATAAAAGAAAGTTATTTATTGTAGTTTTTCAAACATTTCCCTATTATTTTATGTGTATCAACCCTACTGCAAGTGGCTAGGACAAACGTCTGCTTTCAACAAATATTTGTATTCTCCAGAAGGTGTTTATCCGGTTGTCGTGTTACCGACAATATTGTATGTATGTATGTGTGTGTGTGTGACTCACGCACAAACATGCACTTTTTATAAAAATCTCTCTTTGAGTCGTATTTCCTCATGACTGAGGGTCGTGACTCCCCCACAGAATTAATTCGTTAGGGGAGTTTTCTTGGGCAGATACATCTTGGTGGGCGCCCAGGTCCTTCCACGGAAGACACATGTCCTCGGATATTGTGGTCCTCAAACATGTCGGTTTCCTCACGATGTTTTCCTTCACCGTTAAGCGAGTGCCAATCCACACATAACTTGAAAATACAAGTCATTGGTGTAGGGCGGATTCGAACCAGGGTGCGTCTGGATGAAAAGCAGACACTGGAACCGCTGAGCCACACTCGCCTACTCTTAATCCTACTTTATAAAAATAAGTTATGGTAATTGTGAAATTCTTGCCTTTGACACTGACCATAGATTTCGAGTTTGTAGTTATCGTGAATAGACATCGTATGCATTTTAGACCACAAATAATAAATATTCAGTCACAGTGTAACTTGTGATGGTGTTACTTTAGAGTTTTGAAATATATACTAGAAGGTCAAGTGTAGATGAATTAAAAATGAAGTGTAAATTCAAAATGTAGTAGGTTAACTTGAAGCCAAATCACCGAACATATAATAATTCTACGTAGTTGAATTCTTTGTTTAGATACACAGTGTTGCTTATGAATCACTTCAAGTAGTCAAGTGCCAAATACGATACAATATAATACAATACAATTGCTTATTGATAACACACCTAACACATGGAAGACAAAAACAAAACAATACAATTAAAAAAAAACTAAAATTCTAGTGAAAGTACCTAACTTTCATTTTGTCAACTTCATCAAGATCTATCAAAGCAAATCCAAACTAACCACTAACAATTACTGACCGCGCCCGACGTCGCTAACTTCGGTGATCGGACGAGAACCGGTGATTTCAACGTGATACGAACGTCGGTTTGATGGCCTATCTTCCCACTTGACATTGGCAGAATTGCAAAGTCATATCTTCGCAAAAGCCATAACACCAAAAAAACACTAACAATTAGTTGTCTTAACCCTAAGTAAACTGGTTTCTCTTATAATTCACTTGGTGGAACCACTAATAAGCCGGTAGAGCTCATTCCAGGCACATAAACTAGACTAGATTTATTATTGTAGCCTAGATAGCCACTTCCCTGGACCTTGTTTATTACGGTGCCTTGTAAAATTGCTAGAGGTATTTATGGTCGATAAATATTGTGGGAATTGTGTGGTTTCAGTTGTTATTATATTGAGGATATTGTCTAAATTTTTATTTCAATACATCCTGACGCATCCTGGTACGAATCAGGACATGAATTGCTTTTCAAATTATGAAAGGATTTTCACTCCCTTAACGGTGAAGAAAACATCGCGCATTGTGAGCATACCGACTAGTTTGATAACAACAAAATCCGAGAACATGTGTCATCCGTGGAAGGACGGTGCCCACTACGACGTATCTGCCCAAAAGAACTCTCCTAATCAATTCTGAGGGGGAGTAACGACCCTCAACCATGAGGATATACAACTTAAAGAGAGAGAGAGACACCCAAAATAGTCATTATTTAATGTTATCATATTTAAATAATCCACTTATCTTCTCTTATCTTATACTAGAATAAGAAAGGCTTATACTCTATCAACAAACTGTAAAATCGGTCTTAATATTCGTTTAGACTAAAAAAGAAGGAGGTTCTAAATTATTATTTCTTATCATTCTCTATTAATAACTCATCTACATAACATATACATAGGGCCACGTAAATAACATTAATCAAACCTTATGACTGAAAGTCAGACCTATAACAACATTTTCTATCCGCACAATCGAAACAGATTTAAAAACCGTTTATTGCAAATATTACCCCAATTCCATTTGAAACGGGCTCAAAGAAACCTCAGCAAAGAAGCGCCATTTTTCGTCTAAGTTTAAACCTCAAGTGTAATCGAGCTCCATTCTTCGTACAGATCTTACTTATCTATCTACATAATGGCTTGACATTTAACGCCGACAAAAGGTAAGCGCCTTTTGAGAAACATTCTATTAATATTATCTCGAATAAAGCTCCCTGGGCGATCCGGGAAATAGATGTATCGAATATATGAGACTTTGCTTACATTAGTAGCTTCTTTTTTTAGCGTTTAGATATTATACAGGGTAACTGGTAACTAACGCAAAACCTTTTAAGGGCGACTTTATTACATCAATACCAACAACTTTTGTTCTACGACTTTTTAAAATTCATTGAATTTTTTTTTCATACAAAAATATTATTCGCTGAAAAATCAGTTCTAAACTTCTTAACTCACGCTATAAAATAGCGCGCTCATATGTGTGTGTGCCTAGAAAGTGCGCACACAAGCGCAAACGAGTCCCGAATATGCGCGCACCCCTTCGCGGCCCCGCCCTCGCGCCACTCGGTGCATGACCTAATTATTCAAGGTCAGTTGTGGATTAGAAAGCGCGCGCGTAGGCGTCGGGTTTTTTCTGTACTTTGTGATTGTTCGACGGTAAACAATATGCCGTACCGTTACTCTAATATCGAGTACACCGAAATGGTGCGCGTTTATGCTAGGTGTGGTGACAACGTGTCTCGAGCGTGCACGCGTGATCAATTAAAAACCAAAATTATCTCGGCATTTGACGTTATCAAACGAAATCCCCAAGTGCTAACACGTGTGCAACAACAATTAACATTTAGGTGTGGCTTGTGTTTAGGTAGTGAAGGTGGTTATTTTGAACGCTATGTGCGCGATAGTCACCGACATCCCCGAGACCTAAGCTTGAGAGATGCCGACAATTTGTAAATAGGTATGTTTTTTATGTTACTATGTACTTAGTTCAATGACCTATTATTTTAAATATGGCTGATTAGGCTCTTTTTATGCTTAGTTACTCTTAATCAATACACCTACATCGAACAATATTAAACGTCAATAGCTTTTATTAATAAGTAGGTGCCGTCTGCCAAAAATATCACTAGGCGCTCTTTTTTTTACTAGTTACCGATAATATGAAATTTAGCATAGAAAATCGTCATCAATTATGAAAGGATGGTCAAGAAATTACTCGTCTTTCTACATTCTAAATTGTTGAAATCTACGTGAGTTAATATGACACAAGGTATTTTCTAGACCTTCTTCTTATTGTTCTTCTATCTTATTGTACCTATTTAACAACCGAACTTTTAAGTCAATAACCATGTACTCGTGGAACAGTTATTATTGTACTCGTATTAATACAATGCATATTAACATGTTGACATACGTACTTTGCTTAGGTAGATAGTAAACCAATAATTTTCTTTAAAATACACAATGTTTACACGTGCGTGCCGCCATGTAAGAAAGTGTCTATTCTATTGAAAACAATGTAGGTACAAACAGTCTAATAATAGATAACTGAGGTTATTGAACCCCGCCGCGCCATATGATTTATAGCGTAGCGCTCGTAGCGTAGACCCGGCGCGCGGCGGCGGGGCGTAGCAACTGGCTACAATACATTCTCTACGAAAACCAGTGAGTGAAAGAGATAAATATGTGACATAGATTGTAGACCTAAGAACTCAAAGAAGTATACATAAAAGTTTAAAAAAAATATTAAAAATAATCTATTGAGTATTAGCCAAAGTCGTAGAACAAAAGTTGTTGGTATTAATGTACTAAAGCCGCCCTTTGAAGGTTATGCGTTAGTTACCAGTGACCCTGTATAATACAAATGTATGTTTACAGCCTAATTGTAGCCTATTTGCGATATAATACGATGACATCTGTACCAATTAGGTTTGAACTGACATTTGCACTCTGTACAAAGTTTAGTCTATCTATTATATTTTTGACGTAGCCTCTATACAGCTCTATCATAATATTATAATACATTGTAATTTTTAGTGTACCTAGTTCTATGACACTACTTGGCGATGCCTCTTCACAGCTGATTTTAATTTTAAATACATATTAAAATTAATTACTCTTTAAAATAGGTTACTACCCAAAATTGTAAATTTTTCATAAATAATTCAATAGATGTAATAATTATAAAAATGCTATTATAAAAAAAAGTAAATCTTGGAATGTGCTCTCCCTCTAATATATTAATTAGAGAATGTAACGTGACATGATTTCGAATAAATTATTTCGTTTCATTTTATTTTCATTTCATAATTTGGCATATTTAAAAACTATTTTTAAATTGTTATGAATAAGTAGTGTTTACATATACATTTTGTAACAATTCCGTATAAGTAAGCTCCACACAGAGGCGCCTGTGTATGTCGCTTCAGGTAACCTGGTGGTAAACGTAATATTATCCACTAAGCGCCCGTAGTGCAGCTGACATAGGTATTCCCACGTAATCACCGAAGTTAACTCTTGACGAGATAAAACACGATTGTTTATGTGATATTTATTTCTGGGGATTTTCATAGACGAGATAACATTGAACAGCTTCCGTTTGAGGCCTCGCAATATCGTGTGAGAGTGACCAACTCTAGAGTCAAGGGTTAAGTAAATTAAGTTTAAGTTAGTTAAAAACCAGTCTAAAGGCCTCTGACCTGGTTTTACGGCCGTACCAATACGCAGAACTTACAGCTGCAACCAACTAAATAATAACGACTGCAGTACTACGAGAAAAAGCCGCTACTCACTCGTACATTACAAAAAAGCCGCTACCAACATTTTAATATATAGTATTAGATTCATTATTTTACCAGTCATATACAGCGCTACCTGGTAGTCAACGCACAATCTTTAGGGTAGCTAAAGTACCTCAAAATGCAACAGTGTTTTTGCTACGGTTTTTTTTAAATATGCGATAAACAATCGGCTGTATCATGCCATTTTTCTCAGAAGTATACAATAAACTAACTTTATTGTATAAATATATGTATACTAGAAAATAAACTAAGAATTAAACTAAAAATAAACTGAGCAGTTCGACGGCTCCTGACATTTTTGATATAGACGCGCAATAGCCACTCTTCAAAGATTATTATGTTGTTTACCAGTAACAATGTACAACTTCGCTATTGAAATCACTGACATAGGCCGGATAATAAAATATTATTTTTCAATTGAACTGCGGAAGGTCAAAGATACTTTATCAAAGAAATGACCGCACGAGACAAAGGAGAAATATTACCTTCATAGATAAAGTCATGATATATTACCTTATTTGGAATGTAGTCATGTAGAAATAGGAAGTTACGGTGTTAGGAATGTTAGGAATGGCTTATCGCGATGTTTTCTAAGTGAAATAGAATTCACCAATCAAATTGCTAAAATTTTTGACAGAAGCATTTAGGGCCTGCATAATTAAAAAAAATCTGTGTTGATATATGTTAATAAATAAAATAAAATAAAATATATTCTCCGGAATATTAGAACATTGCACACTTTTTTTGCACATTTTTTTATAATCATTGGCTTGTATTTATAACATAATTCTAATAAATAGGAACACATATATATATTTTTTTTTAATTCTTTATTTACAATAACAAAATATAAAAACACGGGAAGAAAAACTAAACATACTACTTCTAACTTTTACATAAAAAGGGGGCTCTTAGAAAATCTTTAGAAAAGCCTAAAGATAATCTAAGTAATTAATTAATCTTACATTAATTGTATCTCGTATAACATATGTCTGTAGGTATATAGATAGATATAAATAGTATTTTTTTTTTTTTTTTTAACTTGAACGGATTTGCATTGACTATAGTTTACCTGATAGCAAGTAAGGCTATGGCCTTTTTTTTCTATTTATAGGTACTACTAACATGGGCATAATTTATTATCATTTGGCAGCAAAATTACTGGAACGAGAGATAGCTCGTTTAGGGCCGGAACAATGGAGTAAACTGTGGTTACACTATTGGTTAACTTTATTGTTGCATTAGGTAATGTTATAACCGAATTCAAAAAATTTCTCAATGCTGTTTAATTTTTCTACGTTTTGTTTGTTTGTCTGACTGTCTTTTGATCTGATTTCTACTAATAAGAATTGATTTTGATAATTTAGAATTTATTCAGTTGTAATCTAATTTAAAGATAACTTAATTAACAGTTTTGAATTTTATTTAAATTGATCTTATTGTATACTTACCAGTGGCTACTGCACTAGGTACCCCTGTATCGCAGCAGCCACAGGTGCTTTTAAAATGGTATGATTTCAATATGCAGCTACGGTTTTGGTTCATAATAGTTGAATAATAATAGTTATTATTTTTATGTTTTATTAGAAGTAAGAATTAATGCACGCTCAAGATGGAGAAAAAAATAAATGTATAGATTCTTTTCAACTTACTCGGTTTTTGGATTTGAGTTCCTATGTTTAATGTTAGTTTGATCTACTAATAACCTTGTATCCTTATCTTATTACACAACAAAGCTTAATTTTTTGAAAGATAAATGAAGAAATATTGTTAGAAAAGGATGACGAATAATCTGAGAATGACGTAACGACCTCTCGGGAGCAAAGATACGAAATTAATTTCAAACGAAATCAAAAGCTGTAAATGATTGATGAAAGAAGAGTATAAGTGATCTATGGTCTTTTTATTAAAGCCAAAGATGTAACTATACTTTACTTAACTGATTTATAGAATTTTATACTACAAACAGCATAGCTTTTAATTGACTGGGTGAAGATATTAGTTCCATTTATATTCTGACATGCTTAGTGATCTAACAATATATACCAAACAATCAATCAATCAATCAGGGCTAGATGGCGCTGTGTGCAAAGTCCCGGATTTTTTTTTTTTTTTTATAATTAAACATGAACCACAGGCTCTGAGTGGGGAACTATAATTTTAAACTACAAATTCTTACAGAAATCGGAAGGGCTGACAGTAAAATTAATCAATTTCATATGTAAATATATATGCATATTGCATTACTAGCTGGTTCCCGCGACTTCGTCCGCGTGGAATAGTTATTACCATAAAAACGGGTCTATTGAGTTAACCTTAAAAGGTAGACATACATTAATACAATTATATTGATATCTTGAACCGTTTTCGCACCGCACACAACGGAAACCCTCAGATGAATTATTTTCCCCGTTTTTTTCACATTTTTCATTGTTTCTTCGCTCCTATTAGTTGCAGCGTGATGTTATATAGCCTAAAGATAAACGCCTGTTTAAAGCCTGTTTGTCAAAGTGTTTCCAAATTACTCCTGTGTTTACTATTAATTTGAAGAGACCCTTAATTTTATCTTGTCTAAATATGCTCATAATGGCTTGTTTGAGAAAATAAAAACTTGTAATAACATTTGCTTCTTCTTCATGGCACGTTCGTGGCGCGATGCCATTTTTAATTAGGGTTCCTTGAGTCATTCATATAAAATAAAATGATACAATCACTAAGTGTGTCCAACTACTAGTTTACATACTGTTGTTTATATTTATTATTTATATATTATTTTCTTTTTACATATACCTAATATCTTTTTACAGGTGATATAATCTAAGTAATATTACTATGGTACTAATTTTAAATTCACATTAACCTCAAGAGCCCTCAAGAGAACTTGAAGTTGTTATGAACGTGTCCGGAAACCTTGTATAGAACCAAAGTAGACACTATCACTACATAGTATAAAGCAAAGTCGCCTTTCGCTTTGTTTGTAATATGTATGTATGTTGGTTCGATCTGAAGTTCGATGTTTAAAACTAGACAGTGGATTATGATGCAGTTTTTTTTAATAGTAAAGTGATTCAAAAGAAAGGTTTTAACGTTATTAATTAAATTAATACCATGTATAATATTTTAGAAAACCGCCGATAATTTCAGGAAGTCTAATGTGAAATAAACACATTTTGCGCAATTCAGCTGATATTTTTGAACAAATCAAGATGATATTGCCAAAGTGTTACAATTTTTTAAAATTCAAATGCAGACAGGAGATGTATTAGAATTGAGTGATCGATATAAAAAAAACTTGTTTTTGAACGCACTTATTTAGGAATTTAATCGTCCGGTGCCCTGTATTATGATCTACAAGGGAAGTTTATATCAAAAGACAAGTATCGAGCTGCCGAAGGTACGGAATTTTTCTGATATTTATAAATGCTGTCAATGTAACAGATATAATGTAAAACATTAATATACATGCAGAACACTTTAGCTACAAGAAATTATAAACGTGACCGGAAATCTGATCGAGAACCACTTGTATTATGAATCCAAATCATGCAATGAATAATAGTACTAAAACATTCAAGTGATTAAAAACAATATCAGACGGTGGCCTCAGTTTGTCTCAATATGATGATAAGTATCACATAAGAGGTATAAAGCAAACCGCTAATCTTTGTCTGTGTATATTATCCTTAGTGTTCCGACGAGATAGAATGTGTTGACAAGATGATAGTACAAAATTGTGTGACTCTCGTGGCCTTGTGTAGTTTTATTGAAGCTGCAAGAATATTAGTCGTGGTACCTACTCCTTCAATCAGTCATCAAGTTGTTCTTGTTCTTGTAGTAATATATCTACCCGTAGTTACTTACCTATTTAGGACCGACTTCCAAAAAATGGAGGTTATCAAGTCTTCTGAAAGTTTTTTTTGTCGATTACTCCGTTGTTTATCAACCGATTACCAAAATTTTTTTTTATTCGATGAGGATAGTTTCCGAAATGGTCCCATAAATATTGGTTTTTTTTTTAATGTTATGTTCTGGATTGGTAAATTTGAGTAAGTAGGTATTCATGATAATTTAGGTTTCACAACACGTGTGTCCTATGAATATAGTTCTTTTGTATTATGGGTAGGGTAGGCGAGTTCTGGAGTGGAGACCGCGGCTCGGCAAGCGTAGTGTAGGGCGCCCTGCCACAAGGTGGAGCGAGGACATCATGAAGATAGCAGGGAACACGTGGAGACGAGAAGCACAAAGTCGGGCTGAGTGGCGTGCCTTGGGAGAGGCCTATGTCCAGAAGTGGACGACCGTGGGCTGATGATGTATTATATTGAGGTATGTCTCAACTTAAGTTTAATTTAAATGGATTCAGTAATTTTAAAATAGGTTCAAATAATAATTTATAAATTTAATAACACCCATACATATAGGTGTTATTAAATATAAAGCTGAAAACGGTCAAAAATCTAAACGTAGAAGATATTAGATAAAAAATGTTTGGGTATATTTTAAATCCATAACAGAACACGTTTCAGCAGTTTTTAGATATTTGATAGTTTGTCTGTTTATCTCTTTGACTATTTATTTAAACGCTCAAAACGCAAAAACAGGTGAACGGATCATCATATTTTAGGTATGAGGTAGTATAGCTACTTTCAATCTCAAAATAGCGCAAGCCAAGCCGCGGGCGTCCACTAGTAAATTTAACAAAAATAATATGAATAAAAATTTGAATGCTTTTATAACAATGAATTCCGTTTATTATCTCCAAATTATTCCTGTGTTTACTCCAGACTTGAAGAGACACTTAGTTTTATCATGTCTAAATAAGCTCATAATAGCTTGTTTGAGAAAAATACAAACTAATAATATGTTATATCTGCTACATCATCGTGACACAATGACTTAAATTAAAATTAGGGTTCCTTGACTCATTAAAATTTGAAATAAAATTAAACAATCTGTAATATATTTTTTACTATACACTAAATTTTTGATTTAAAAATAAGACTTTACAATTAAACGCTCAAAACGCAAAAACAGGTGAACGGATCATCATATTTTAGGTATGAGGTAGTATAGCTACTTTCAATCTCAAAATAGCGCAAGCCAAGCCGCGGGCGTCCACTAGTAAATTTAACAAAAATAATATGAATAAAAATTTGAATGCTTTTATAACAATGAATTCCGTTTATTATCTCCAAATTATTCCTGTGTTTACTCCAGACTTGAAGAGACACTTAGTTTTATCATGTCTAAATAAGCTCATAATAGCTTGTTTGAGAAAAATACAAACTAATAATATGTTATATCTGCTACATCATCGTGACACAATGACTTAAATTAAAATTAGGGTTCCTTGACTCATTAAAATTTGAAATAAAATTAAACAATCTGTAATATATTTTTTACTATACACTAAATTTTTGATTTAAAAATAAGACTTTACAATTAAATAAAAACGTATACTAAGATTCACAATTACTATCTATGTACATACCAGTTTGCATACTTTTAATAATTTATTATGTTTTATATATTTCCTTTTCTTTATATTTTGTTGTTATGACACGATTAAACGGAAATTCACAACATAAACTAATTATTCTATATTATATACTAATTAACTTAAATATATATCTATATATATATTATACCCTACAATTAACATAAACCTCTAGAACCCACAAACATAAAGTTGTTATGAACATGACCGGAAACCTTATATAGAACCTGCTTATAAATTAGAGTCATGTGCCCCGTCCGTCAGTATGTATACTCAAATCTTCGACTAAGATAAACTAACATCAAATAGTGTTCACAGTTAATATAACAAAAAGACTAAATGTATCTTTGAATAAATAAAACGAATCTTAGACTCTTCTTTCATATGCTTTTTGTGGTTCAAGAAGACAGATCGTGTTGACAAGATGATAATACAAAATCTTGTAGCTCTGGCAGTTGTGTGTAGTTGTGTTAAAGCTGCAAGAATATTGGTTGTAGTGCCTACTCCTTCCATCAGCCATCAAGTGGTGTTCCGTCCTCTCACACAAGAGCTCGTCAAACGTGGCCATGAAGTGGTCATCATCACTACTGATCCAGCATTCCCTAAGGGAGAAGCTCCAGCAAATCTAACAGAAATAGATATTCATGATTTCTCATACAAAGCATGGAGGGAGGTGGTGTTTTCCAGTAAGACAACGGGCAATCCAGCGGATTCCTTCGAACAAATGAAGATTATGCTGCCAATGTTGTCAAAAATATTCGAATTGCAAATGCACACGGAAGAAGTAAAAAATGTAATAAATAATACCACTAATCACTTCGATTTGCTTATTGTAGAAGCTGTTGCTTTGCCAGCGTTGGGACTGACCCATGTATTCAAAGTGCCAGTGATAGCGATGAGTTCTTTGGCTGGATTCGCTGACCACTATGATATTTTTGGAGCACCATCTAGACCAGCGTTGCTTTATCCCACGCCTTTGCGACAAAGATTGAACAATATTTCACTCAGAGAAAAAATATCAGAACTTTACAACCACTACAGATTCCTGAATTTTTATGAGTCATGCAAAGACGAATCGAATATGCTCATCAAAAAATTGTTTGGCTCAGATGTTCCAGACATCAGTGAATTATATAAAAACATTGATTTGTTGTTTTTGAACGTACATCCTATTTGGGAATTTAATCGGCCTGTGCCTCCAAGTATCATCTATATGGGAGGTTTGCATCAGAAGATAAGCAAGGAACTGCCCAAGGTGAGATGATTTTTTTTAACTGTTTATTCCTATTTTGCTTATTAATATAAACATTTGGTTTCAATCAACCAGTTAAAATTTAAAGACGAGCTTTGGCTGCGGAGAATGCTCCTTACATCCTTCCCGGTTTTCAGCCAATTTCTTGATATTCTTATTGGACATGACGCCCGCGTTCCGCTTCCTCCGTTACTTGTACTTTCCGTTTGTTTAAGTCTTGTTATATTAATTTGTTAATACGAGGCAGACATAATAAATAATAGTTCACAATTTTCACTTAAAATTGAAAATAAGAATTAAAAATGTTTCACGTTAATATAAGATAAAGAACCTTCAAAGATTAAGAACTTACAGAATGTAATCAGAAAACAACTATGTATTCATGAGTACCACCTGTTAACTAACAATTTAAATTATTGCGTTTTGAAAGTGATTAATAAAAACCCTGTCATCATATCTGTATACGGGTGATATTATCAAATATTGATTTGAGTTGACGTCAAAGAGGATGATAAGTGTCTTATATAATGTATAAAACAGGCATCGAATCTCTGTATCTGTATACTATCTATCGGGATTCAATAAGCCGAAGCGTGTTGTAATGAAGTTGATACTAAATTATGCGGCTCTCGTGGCCTTGTGTGGTTTTATTGAAGCTGCAAGAATATTGGTCGTGGTACCTACTCCTTCAATCAGCCATCAAGTGGTGTTTCGTCCCCTCACACAAGAGCTCGTCAAACGTGGCCATGAAGTGGTCATCATCACTACCGATCCAGCATTCCCGAAGGGACAAGCTCCAGCAAACCTAACAGAAATAGATATGCATGATTTGTCATACAAATTATGGAGGGAGATGTTATCTTCCACCGTAAGTTTGGGCAATACCTACTGCGGATTTCTTACAACAATACAAACTATTGATTTCAGTTCTGGCAAATATCTTTGAAATGCAAATGAAGACAGAAGAAGTACAAAATGTGATAAACAATCACCGCAATGATTTTGATTTGCTTATAATAGAAGCTGCCTTTTTACCAGCGTTAGGTCTGTCTCATATTTTTAAAGTTCCAGTGATTGCTATGAGCACTTTTGCTGGACTTGCTGATCACTATGATGCCTTTGGAGCACCGTCAAGACCCGTGTTACTGTATCCGACCCCTTTACGCCTTAAATTACACAATCTGACACTCAGAGAAAAAATAACAGAACTTTATAATCACTATAGATTCATGCACATGTATAAAAGTTGGAGAGACGAATGAAATTTGCTCATCAAAAAATTATTCGGTCCAGATGTACCGGAATTATGTGAACTGTATAAAAATCTAGATTTGTTGTTTTTGAACGAACATCCTACATGGGAATCCAATCGGCCGGTGCCTCCTAATATCGTCTACATGGGAGGGTTGCATCAGAAAACAAGTGAAGAACTACCAAAGGTGAGGTTTTCGTTTACCATTTAAACTTAACTTCCTTCAAGATTAAGAACCTATAAATGCAACAGCAAAACTTATATGTGGATAAATGAATACTCCATGCTGGTAACTTTCAAATAAAATTGTTGCCTTTGGTAAATTTTATCAATAACATTACTGGTAACATTAAAAAGTTACGGGTAATTTAAAACTTTATATAAAATTATTTATAATCTACATAAAACAACATTGATTTATATTATAGTGCATATAAAACAGGTACGAATAGTACATTGTACCTATCTGTATAATATCTTTCGTGCTTCAACAAACTGGAACATGTCGAAATGATGTTAAAGATGAAGTTGACACAAAATAATAGTCGTGGTGCCTGCACCTTCAATCAGTCATCAAGTAATGTTTCGTCTTCTTACACAAGAACTCGTCAAACGTGGCCATGAAGTGGTCATCATCACTACTGATCCAGCATTCCCGAAGGGACAAGCTCCAGCAAACCTAACAGAAATTGAACTTCACGATCTCTCCTGTATAGCTTGGAAAGGCAGTCCAAATGATGCCTTTGAACAAATGATGTCAATAATATCAAGACAAATGAAAATCTTTGAAATACATACAAAATGCAGACGGATGAAGTGAAAATTGTCATAAATAAAAACAAGAACAGCTATGACTTGCTAATTTTAGAAGCTTGTATTCTACCAACATTTGTTTTAACACATATATTCAAAGTCCCAGTGATTGCAATGAATTCTTTAGCTGGGTTTTTAGACCACTTCGTCATTTTTGGAGCGCCATCAAGACCGCATTTTCTTGAAATTCATTACTCATCTGTTCTCTTTTCAGGATCTAAAAGCATACCTGGATTCATCCAAGAATGGCGTCATATACATCAGCTACGGTACCAACGTGAACCCATCTCTACTTCCTCCAGAAAAGATCCAGACCTTGGTGCATGCATTCTCTGAACTTCCTTACGATGTTTTATGGAAATGGGACAAAGATGTTTTGCCAAACCAGTCTCCTAACATCAAGATATCCAAGTGGCTTCCACAATCTGACTTATTGAGTGAGTATCTACATTATTTTTGCAACTGACTACAAACAAAAAGGTTATTACAATCAATCTGGTCTGGTACCAGGAAATTACACCCAGCCAATTATTCTCGAATCTATTTCAGTTTTCTAGTGGTCCGGCTTACATAATATGTAGGTATGTATGGGTATATTTGTTTGTATCATACAAAAAAGAAGGATAAGACTGTATACGTTTGTTCGTCACCCCCTATATGGCAACGTCTTGTTTTTGGTATGGGCGCAGCAGTGCTCCCAAAAGTAACATAATTTATTATTATAAAAATAATGCGAGCCCAAACCCAGTAGTAATATCATTATGGAAATTCATTTATGAAGACAATATTATCTTTCGGACGCAATACCTATCATAAACTGATAGACATGCGTCCAAAAATGATGTTTAAATAGACTGATATGTTAAATAGTTTTAATACTAGAGCTCTTGTCAAGTCATGCTTTTGCAGCAACTTTAAGATTGTTGCGCCATTATTATTAAGTCCTAGCTGGTGCGCGCGACTTCGCCCGCGTGGAATAGTTATTACCATAAAAACGGTTCTAGTGAGTTACCCTTAAAAGATAGACATATACTGTTGCGGACATTTTGTTAGCTCATTTCAAGAGGAATAATTCTTCTACATACATTTTTTGATATCTTGAACCGTTTTCGCAGCGCACGCAACGGAAGCCCTCAGAAATTAATAATTTTCCCCGTTTTCTCTACATTTTCTATTGTTTCTTCGCTCCTATTAGTTGCAGCGTGATGTTATATAGCCTAAAGCCTTCCTTGATAACTGGCCTATCCAACACAAAAATAATTTTTCAAATCGGACCAGTGGTTCCTGATATTAGCGCGTTCAAACAAACAAACTTACAAACAAACAAACTCTTCAGCTTTATAATATTAGTACAGATTAATTTATAACAACTTTATAATCAATCAAATAATAATATCAGTGGATGCTCGCTGGTTGGTTTTTTTGCTTTGTTGTTTTTTTTTCACTCTCGGGACTTCTTCTGCCAACTCTGGTGTCGAGAGTTTACTATGCCGCCCCAAGGGCCTGTGACATAACTATTCATCTACCGTTACGGCATTGCGGCATGACGGAGGAACAAACAAACTACCAAAACAAATTAATTGCTACTTAATTTCAACCGTAACCTAAATTGTAACCGCGTGTACGGTTACCGATATGCGTAATATAAATAAGATTCAAGGTCGACCGCTTATTATTGACATTATCTTAATTTAGTCAGTCACAATGACTTTGCACATTTTGAACACGGTTGCTGTGATATAATAGGTGTGTCTTTCTGTACTAATAATAGTATTGAAATAAAATACATAACATTATGCCATGAAATAAAAATCTAAGTGTGTTTAATGGTCTGTTTTAGAGCTACGGATCATGGAAAAAGAAATAGGCTAAGTTTTAACCCTCGGGCGTTCACTAGATATTACATACATTAATTATTGTGGCCATGAATTATTCAATAATACATCCTCATGCTTCTTCTTATGCCTAATTATTTAGGTATTAAGGGTATTATATAAATAATGGTATAAAAATATTCTATCTTGTTCCAGAACACCCTAAAATCAAAGTGTTCATTACCCAAGGAGGTCTGCAGTCCACTGATGAAGCGATCACAGCAGGAGTGCCTCTTATCGGCATGCCCATGCTTGGAGACCAGTGGTTTAACGTGGAGATGTACGTACATCACAAAGTGGGTGTCAGATTAGATATGGGCGACGTTACCAAGGAGAAATTCAAGGATACTATCAAAACTGTTATCAATGATGAAAGGTGAGTAGTTTTAATTAATCATAAACATAATAATCAGCCCGTTACCGCCCACTGCGGAGCATATGCAGCGGGGTATGTCGGGCTCGCTCGGAGCTAATGAGACTCCGCTATATTCGTATTGGAAAGGCCGTGTTTCGCGGGCAAGCGAGCAATACTCCTCCGCAATTCCCGCCCAGTCCTCAGTTCACGGTTAATGACACCCCTCCTCTTGCGGCTCGAGCGATGAGCAGGGTAATCCGGGCATCGACTCATCAGCACAGTCATGAGGCAGGATCCAGGCGCTCCCAGCGCTTTCTCTTATGTCACAAACCCACCGCATTGGTGGATGATCTCTATGAACACAGCTTGCAAGTATTGGATGTCTGAGCTAATGAATAATATATATTATATATATAATAGGAAATAATAATATAATAGGAATATAATAGGAATGTAGCAAAGGTGCGTAGTTTTGATGGGTATCAAAACTACGCACCTCTGCTACATTCCGTAACCTTCATCTGGCATTAACAATAGTTTTGAAGATACCTATACCAGAGGTTTCTGAAAATTGCTTGTACGAGTATATTATTCATTACAAGCTCATGCTTGACAGATGCAAATGGTATGGATGTTGAAGTAATTTTGTCATGTCTTTTCCAGCTACCGTAAGAATATAGAGCGTCTTCGTGCGATCATGAACGACCAGCCCCAGACGTCTCTAGAGCGAGCCGTGTGGTGGACTGAGTACCTCCTGAGGCACGGCGGAGCGTCCCACATGAAAGCCGTCACCGCCAACATGTCGTGGAGCGAATATCTAGATGTAGAGCTCCTCACTGCGCTAGGGCTCTTTGTTGTGTGTGTTCTAGCTATTGTTCTATTCGCTGCCCATCTCATTTACACCTTTGTGAGACAGATTGTAACGGGCAACGATAAGTTGAAGAAAAGTTAAGCCAATTTTCTTTGTAGAAAAATTGTAGTGACTGGTGTTTGACTGTGTTTGATTTATATTGAGATTATTTGCATGATTTTTGTTTGTTTGCACTTGAATTTGAAAAGAAAATGAATCTGAATCTGTTTTGCTTTGCTGTGACGGTTAGATTTCCTGCGATTACTAGTGCCATAGGTATAAAGATTAAATAAAATACATTTGTTATATGAATCTATGTAAAACCTTGAGACCATTATCTGTTACATACTTTCTAACGATGCCAAATCATTGTAAATAGTATGTAGATACATGAATCGTTATAGAAATAAAAAAATATAGTTGTAATGTATCTTTTTTATTTATTTACCGAAATAAATAAGTTATAAAATTATCTAATTCATAAACCTACTAACTATCGAGAGATAACGGCTTTTGATATTTTTTTTTGCTTTTATCCTATTTTTATGAAGTATTTTTAGGCAGCATAGAAAATTGTCTGGTTTTATCATTAGAAGAAGATTCCATTTATGATTATAAATCTAGATATTTTTTTATCTTATCTCAAATGATTCACATTCCTAAAAATAGGAACTGGATTAATCGAAGTGAACTGATATGATGCAGTTTTGTGTTACTTGGGGATATATTATATATCATCACTATTAGCACCTATTAGTAGGATATATGTAACTCTGATATGCAGAACATTTAGAACAGCAAACAGTTTCCATTTGGCCTCGGTAACATACATAATAATATGATATTCAATACTTGTGTGCTACATGGGTTATTACATAGAGATAAATATTTTGCAAATATGTACTACAGTTGATAAATGGAAACTAACCAAAACATAAAACTTCAAATTATATTCTGTTACTTTACAAAACTTTCATTAAATTTTCGTATAATACCTGGAGGCGGAATATTATTCCGTCAATTTCCAAATGTTTTAGGAGAAAAATGGTTGATATTAGGAATTGTGCATAGGCAATGAAACGTTTTAGCTAAACACGCAAATTTGCAGGCATTTTCCCTAAATATAAATCTGTAAGAAGCAAATTGTCGGTCACTTTATAGTTCATATAAACGAATACTGTGTAAGCAACTACTACAAATTTTCGAAACGAATATTTTGTTTTTAGCTGGGATAAAATATATTTTTGTTGGAACGGCTAATATCCTTGTTGTTGTGCCTACTCCTGCAATATACCTGTATGGAGCGGTGGAAAATTAAAAACAAATTAATGTAATTTATAACCACAAAGTCTGGTAGCTACAGGTATTATTTTATTGACCTGCACCATAGAGTAATATAATACCTGCACTTACCACACAGTCCGTTTCATGCGCTCGTTTCTTCCGCGAACTTGCAAGATGTGGAACGATCTACCCCCTGAGGTCTTTCCACGGAGCTACAATATGGGGAGATTTAAAAAGGGTATTCACAAACACCTCTCTAAGCTGGCAAAGTCCTGCAGCACCTCTGGAGTTGCAAGTGTCCATAGGCGACGATGATTGCTTACCATCAGGCAGATCGTCTGCCTTTTTGCCACTTTTTTTTATAAAAAAAAAAAAAAAAAAAAAAAAACTTATTATTTGGAGAAAATAAATAAAGCGCTCTCTAGCTAATAACTAATTAACCATGTAGTAACTTAAACAAGCTTACAAAATATAGCTGACGGAATAAAAATACAATGATATTTTTTGGAATGAATTTATTTATTTAGAAGAACAATACCTATATTTTTTTATACAAGATTTTACTATTTACAATCACAGTATTAATGTATTTTTGACTAGAAACGCTGCTTGTAATTCACCTGGCCACCGTAATCGGCTCTTCCGTGCCCAAGGAATGGTTGAGTGTAGAAACCACCAGCTGAGAGTTCCGAGTTCTTGTTCAAGTGCCACAGGCCTTCACCGGTTGCTTTTAACTAAAATAAATAAAAAATATTTTTCAAAGATTCAAAGATTCAATAAGTATTTTTACATACAAATTTTGTATAGCGCCATCTTTCAAAGTTTTATCGAACTAAAATGATACGGCGCTGTAGTTGTTACAGCTTGAATCAAATGTTGTTGATGAAATGTCATAGATGGCGCTTTTGGTAGAATTTAGAATAATTCAATATTTTTTTATTTCAATAGGTAGCCAAAAACAAAATAAAACTTACACCAGTGTGACCACCGATGGGTTTGTTCAAGTCTAAAGAGGTTCTGGCATTCTTGTCAGCCCAGTTTAGACCACCGCCGAAGTTGGTGCTGTCACCGTAAGGAGAAAGCACTCTCGAACCATAAGCTTGAGCATCTAGCTTTCCACGGCCATCGTTGAAAATTTGATGATTGTATCCAGCTTTGCCCTGAAAAAAGAATTCAATAAATAATAAATAATATTTATTTGCCAACGAAAAATCAGCCAGAAATACATTGGCAAAAGTGTCGACATCTAAACTATACGGAATTGCTTAAACGAGACACCTAGCGATGTTTGTGTGAAGTTTATTTCAAAGTAGGAGATAAACAAACTAGTGTGTTATTCTTTTAATAGATGGCTCAGTATCAAATAAATCAAATACATATAAAGATAATATTGACTGTATTTTAGCTAAGTAAACTTTAGGTGCAAAATTATTAAAAATACTATAGAAATAAATTTGATACTTACAAATAAATCACTGCCATCCTGTCCTAGGGTACCGAATACTTTTCCATGATTGCCAACTTGCTTATCCCATGTTAGGTCTCTGGGATGTCTGGACATTCTTTTGGCGTATGGATAAGGATTACTGTAAAACAAAGAAAATGTTATTATTTCGTTTTATGAAGTACTTTTGATAGAAAACGGCCCAATACATTTATGCTCTATCAGAGACCATAATAATTTAATTAATATGTCTTGGTCAAACTAAAACGCCTCATAAAATTTTGATAGCAACTCACAGTTAACCTATCTAAAAATTTCAAGGAGGTTATGGTTATTTGTGAAAAGGAATATTTTATGTATCTGTGGATTATCTGTAATAGTGAATTGTTGGTTTTATGTGGATTTATAGTATTCAGGTACTTACTGTACCGCCTGTTCCGGTGAAATTGAGACTTGTGCATACGCGCATGCGATCAAAACAGCGAGGCACAGGATTTGTTGCATTGTAACGTCTGAAAACAAGAATTAATATTTGTCACGGTATTTTGTAATTATTAAATCTACTTAATTTAGAACAAAAATATGGCTAAAACTTAAAAAAAAACACACAGGGATAGCCCTAAAATCCGAATTAAATACGAAAGTTTGTACCTATACATTATATTCGTGTATTTTTTTCTCTCCGATGGTCAAATTTCAAAACTAATATTATGAACAATTTTACTAAACGCGTCTATATTTTTATTCCTATCTAATTCAGTTAAAACCGCAGGACACCACAATATTTTTTGCATAAAAAAATATGGAAGCGCATTCAAATACTATAACGTTATTATACGGTTAGTTAGTGGTACACATTAGGCTGACACAACGACACAAACTTGACGAGATATCAGGAGATCTCTGCCTAAGCACCCTCCAAGTTGATAATAGGCAAGAGAACAAACCGGCTGTAGATGATGTTAATACTCACAATGAATTGTTATTTGTCGGGGTTATCATATAAGTATTTTAGCCTTTTGGCGTGGAAACATTGGGGCCGTGGGGACCGGGAGCCCATAAAATATATAAATTATTAGTAGAACAGATAGTTCACTGGCAACCCGTGACCAGCATGCTGGCGCATTCTTGGCGCAAAGGATAAGCATTGCCATCCAACGTGGCAATGCCGCCAGCATGCTGGGAACGTTGCCTACAGATATACTTTTTAATAGGTGTTTGTGTTTTAAGTTTATTAAAAGTTTATAAGTTAGTTATTAATTAGTTTAGTTTTTATTTTAATTAGTAAAATTTTTTTTTTATTTTTATTTCAAATAAAAGAATTATATTTCATACTCACATATTTTTTAATAATTGGAGAGATGAGATTTCTTCCAACCGAAGTATGTTTGTATTCTGGCATATAACGATCTTGGGTCCGTATTTATATGGATCCAGTTTTCCTCATACAGTGTCCAGTAAAGTCCCTATCCTTGGGTACAGGGGAAGAATCGGTCGAATCGTAAAGATTTGCAAACTGCTTTGTTTATAAAGTAATAATATGTTTGTGATTTCGTGTTATCTTGCTTTTGTACAAGGTTATGTGCTACGTAAGGGTAATTAAAAGTATCAAAATTTTAATTTATTAAGTAGGTACCTGATTAACTACTTTTTAATAATAAAGGAACGACTCTGTACTGAAAACTATTAACTACAAACACTACCGAGTTTATAAGCTACCAACTTACATATTAATTAAATTCATTTAAAACTGAAATAAAAGTCTTACATAAAAATACACAAGCTTAGACATACCTACCACAAAACTGCAAGAGCATTTTTTGCCATTTCGGGAAGCTACTCACGAACTAGTCAAACAACTGTTAATTTTTTGCAATAATGACTATAGTTTGAATAAAATATACATTTATTTATTTAGACCAATGACCTAGCATAGCATCAGCTTCGTAAATAACCATGTATAAGTACTATCACATTCTGTCTGAGCACAGATGCTGATAATGTACCAATGCGTCATCTGTGCTATTGGATTATCTGCTGAAGATAGTATTAAGTCCCGAGTAGGGGATTCACTCAGACGTAGAAGTTAGTAAAATTTTTCATAGGTCTAACTTGCTGTTTGATTTATGTGTTCTACAGCCTTGCTGATAAAATCAATACTAGTTATTCGTGGTAGTTTATGTTTTCTTAAATAATTATATAGTTTTAAAACTATTTCAATAATTGTGATGTACGTAAGTACCTACTTTTATTGTGTTTTAGTAAAATTATTTAATTAATGAAATCTCTAGAATATAATATCTAGGTAGGTAAAACTTTAAAACTTGTTTTTTTATAATGATCAAATAACATAATTATTTGAGGAGGGCTATTAATGGCAATAGTTATTATTTTAAACATTATAGCTGAACTACGGTATGATATCTGTCACTGACACCAAATTCAGTTGCAGTATAGCGATCAAAGTTCAAACACATTGCCATGATATCCCGAGCATTGAATGCAATGAAACCCAGCATTGTCAAAGTAAGGCTACGAACAAAGCAACGATCGATTTGTTCGTCGCCGTCACACCTTAAATAAAGGCATTTGCTAACTTTTCCAGAACTCAAAATAATAAATAAATAAATACTTGTAAATACTATACAACTATTAATGCGTTACTTTATGTTTTATAAGTTATGAATAAATTATATATTGTTATATATAATTAGACTTATCCCCATTTATTATTTTCTCAACATCTTTTTGGTCATGGCGTTTTCAATCCTCTATTCCAAAACCAAAATTAGACCTGTGGCAAATTTTCTCTTTTATCAAATGTTTCACTCGTTCAAAATCCAGTTTTCTTTTCTTCATTAAACCAAAACACCGCAATTACTGTCAAAAGTAAACAAACTGCAAAATTCGCGTATAACGTCACAATACAGTGCGACCAAGTTAATTAGAAACCGATAGCGCGCCATTAGAGCGACACATTATGTAGTACATGCACTACATACACTATCTGCCAGTAAATTTGGGCGCTCGCCAAATGCAATGCTCATCCATTATGTTGACTCTGCACTGCACGGGAAGTGGTGGGGTTGCGTTGTTTCACGTCATGCGATATTTTTTTATAACTAAAACCAATGACATTAAAGTCGTTGACTAAAACGATTATCCTTGTTTTTGCTCTAGGCAATTAGATGTGGTTTAAGATGGAGCGTGCTTATAAAAGAACAGGTTCGCTCTCGTTTTGAAAATTTTCTTGGCTCGAAAATGAGGCAGCTTAACCAAAGCTATACAATACGAACTTAATTACTTATTGCGCCCGTAGCTCAGCTAGCGGAGGCAATCGCATGCGATTACCAATGTTAAGCAAAGGTCGAAGCGGTCAGTACTTGGATGGGTGACCGAAAAGTGGCATTCCATTTTGGGCGCTTCCGTGGGTCGGATGACACGTTAAATTGTAGCTCCTGGCAGTTTGTCTAGTACGGCTGTCATGCCATGTCAGCCATGTCAGAGGCCCTTAGGGTGGTTTGAAAGCTCTCAAAACCAAAGTTGGCCACTCTCATTCGATAAGAAGAAAAAGAACCGATAGATTTGCATTTTTTCTCATATCTATCTAAATGTAGTTTTGTAAAGCGAGTCTGAGTTAGTTAGTCATACTACTCTGCTTAGAAACTTGGACATATCTAATACAAATAACACCACTGAAACAATACCGATTTAAATCTCAGGCCACGCAATAGGACACACCAGTGAATTTTCTGAAAACTTGTCTGATTAAATTTTTAATTCATTTGGAGATAATGTATCGAAGGTGTAATGTAAGGCTCTAAGCCAATGTGACCCTCTTAATTTTCCTAATTGTTACGAAAGCGGTTTCAGGGATAGGAAAGAAACACCGTTTTAATTTAGCACTACCTCGCTCGTCTTTTATTTTTAACCGACTTCCAAAAAAGGAAGTTATCAAGTCTTCTGAAAGTTTTTTGTTACCACTGCCCATTCCCGCTAAAATTATACATGACAAAAAACCAACTAACCTACATATTTACAAAAACAAAACAAAAGAGTTCCTACACCTACATGCAAAGAGGTCACACTATTTATGGTTTTTAGACTGTGCTATTATTTACCTATGTAATATTATATCAATGTTTTCAACACATTAGTCCCTAACTGCCGTATGTTACAAAACAACGCAACCGCGCCGTGCTACAGTATAGCAGTCAGTAAATACAGGGCTCGAGAGAGCGCTCTGTGATTGAAGCATGTAACATGTCCGGCGCGGCTCCATTTCCCAAAATGCAGATCTAGGTTACACTGTATCCTATATACCTACCTATGTGAGAGGGTACTGACCGACGTTTGATTTGATGAGGTTAGAATCGAATAGCATTCGAAACGGTCAACTCGTATGCAATTCTCATGGTGGCTTGCATGTTATGATTTGAAAGTGGAGGCGACGCCAGCCTAGAAGATATCACACTCATAAACTTTCAAAAATCTTGGAAAGCGATGTTTATACATTTTGTTTAGTAAATTTGGTAAGTTAAGTAGACGGTGATCGACGCGTACGTCTGTACGAATAAGTCCTTAAACTACTAATTAAAATGTAATAATACACTAGCTAATGTTATAAAGGTTTTGTGTGTATGAATGTATTTAATATTTTTACGCGTCCTCGATCGTTCGGTTGCAGTTATTGGATTGAAAGCTGGTAAAGAGATACATAGATTAAAACTCTTTTTATTTCGGATTGTTACGGGTACACCTCAGGACGCCCCATTTAGTATAACAAATATGTAATATATAATAGTCTGGTCGTTTCTGTATGTATTTACAAAAAAAATATATATAACTATTTTATCCGTTATCTAGCACCCGCGACACAAGCGTTTGCTTAGTGCGGGGCTAGATGGCGCTGTGTGCAATGTCCCAGAATATTTATTTATTTTATAATTGTAATGAAACTTACACTGTCTACTAGCATATGCTAATTTAATCATTTATTAGAAAAACATGTATGTAACTATAGTTTCGGAGAAATCCGTAGACAAACTTACAAGTTTGCATACAAACTTACTTTTGTAACTATTGTGTACTAAGCTAGTGTTTTTTTTTTTAACTTGAACGGGTTTGCACTTGACCATAGTTACACTGATAGCAAGCAAAGGCTATGGCCTAAGATGGAGCGTGCCCACCCGACAAGAACCGATTCACTCTCGCTTTGAAGATCGCTAGATTGTAGTGCGTGGGGAACAGAGAGTCAGGCAGGGAGTTCCACAACCTTGCGGTACGAACAATAAAGGTAGAAGCGTACCGTTTCGTGCGAGTTTTAGGAACTTCCAAATAAACCGGTGTCGTCCTGCCGTACCTCTACTCGTCCGGTGATAGTGTGTTTAATTTGTCTGTATTTTTATGGATTATGTGTCTGACAATAAAGAATTTATTATTTATTATTATTTTTATATATACATACAGATACACGTCACATATTACACCCAAAATAAGAGAGACTTCTTATGTAGGAGCAAAAATACTTATATATAATCTGCTGTGATTTACTCATATTCCTTACATAATTTCATCCAAACAAACATTAACAAATTGAAACAAATTTTAGTTGCAAACATTTCCCAAAAATGGGCCGTTATTTTATTAAACATGGCTCATCAAAACGTTTCAAGTGTACCGCACAGCGTACAAACAGTATGTAGGTATGATGTTTGCTGTGACAGAGCAAACAGGGACATACGGCAGGCGAGAATCGGGCGTACTGCTGGAAAGAAAACTGTTTAGATAAATAGATAGATTAACTCTTTATTGTTGACACATATTAAAAAACAGTACATAAAACAAATTGCACCTTAATTAGTGCCACAAGCGGCAGCCTTATCGCTGAAAGCGATCTCTTCCAGGCTCTTCTGTTTACTGTTTATAATATGTACATAGCAAAAAATTAAGTTTCTTGAAATCGAGAGTTTAATGTTAACTGATAACACTGGTAGGTAAGTACTTTCTGTCAGAGGCGGTTCTTACTGATTCCATTTATGATTGAATCAAACTTTCCAAGTGACTTACGATAACATGTTCAATTGCTTATCCGATTTAAAAATTGAAATATACTTATAGATTTGGAGATTATAAATTTAATTATCTAGGCGTCCTTTCAAATGATAAAACCCGCCTAAAACCTTTATATTCTTTAGTTTTTTAAGACTAAATTTGGTTTTACGTGTCATATACGGCCTCATAGCCGTAACATAGACAAGTAATAGTCGAAATTCGCCATTGGCGGACACGCGAAGGCGGATATATACCTATATATTTATTTTTTATTGCTTTATTTATCTTAAACTATCTAAATATATTAAAGGTTTTTACAAGTTAATTCATAAAGCCTGCTATGACTTGTGTGTGTGTCTGTCCCGAGTAACTAGGCCACGAGATCTGCATGTTTGTGCAAACAGCGAGCGGAGCTTTGCGCCGCATTCTAGTAATGGACCAAAAAATTACCGAATATTCCGGGGAATTTGATAGTTTGCTATAAAATATAATACTTATACAAAAATATTATAAAAAGTGGAATCTTCATAGAGTTGATGATGTCCTTCTTCATGTTCAACATGCCTAACTAAATTACTAAAATGTTTTACTATTATTATAAATTAACTTATAAGTTTATATTTCCTAACTTACAAACATTTGGATTTGTTTAATGTATGTCTGTGTAATAAAAGCATTTTATTTTTATTTATAAATTGATTACCTACACCACAGAAACCATTACTACGGATAAACCCATTTTTTTTTCTGATAGATAACATAACAGAGAATATCTTCAGCTACATTTCTTCAAATTGTTAAATAAATCTAATGTGCACCGCAAATGTTCTTTATAGCGCATATATCTTGATTACTTTTGTTTTTGTAAGATTAGTTTTCCAACCTTTTGAAAAAATGCTTCCCTGAAGGAATCAGCTGCTACAACACGAGAGACCACTTTCTCTCAGCGTAGCAGCTGCTTGACATATCTTTTGTTTACTAAAATGCCCTATTTTATTTTAAGTTACTTTATTAATAAGTGTTAGTATTTTAAGAAATTGTGTGTCCAATAAACATTTATTATTTATTTATTATTTATTTGTTTATTTATAGATAGGTAATTTATTTCAGTAACAGATAAAATATGACAAACATTCTACAAATACAATAGAGCGCTAATTAATACGTTTTATGTAAATGTAACATTTGCATCAGTTAGATAACAGAATGCACAGGTTTCAGCTTTGTGTGCACAAAAACAGAACTCGCAAACCGTGAATTTTCGATCAAACATGATCATGGCGTCATATTCAACTTCACACCCATTAGACGTCTAATTAACGCTTAAAATCTAAACAGGTAAACATATGGTTTAAAAAAAAACAAAAAATATATCTTTCACCGGTTTTATCTTTCGCCTTCTTATACGACAGGTCTTGTACATTTTCTTTTATTTGATCTATATTTGCCCTCCTTGACCTTCCCCTACCCTATAAAACATTGCATGCAGATAAACAATTATTGTGTAATTTACGATAATATTTACAATTTATTTAACTGACAAATTGAAAGTAAGAGGATATTGAGAACCCTGTTGAGTTTAAAAGCCGCCTGAGAAGCTTATGACTTGATGTAACGACTGTACTCTCATAAAGAGGTGACCATTACGAAAAGTCTGTAACATTTCTATGTAAATAAAAAATACTGTGTAATCCGAATAAACGTTTTGATTTTCTATCACGGTCATCCATGTAAGTAGTAACCGCGACGGCGACAGTGTAGGCTGTGGTTCTTCACCAAGACGTGTGATAAAACGAGATTGCTGTTTGACCGACCAATATAATATGACTGACGGAATTGTTCGTATAGGCAAGTAATTAGATGTCTCTTAGTTATTTTATATGCGTCCAAACATGATCAGGGGTTCTAATTATGCCGATCGCATCGATTTTGATCATAAATTAATTTCCGAACTCGCTCCGTATGCGTTTCAGCGGAAATTGGACGGATTTGACCGTAGCAACCGTAGCCCGGAGATTCGGATCTCAGTTGGGAAATCTAATGAAAATTTTGTGTTTTAAATTAAATGATAGAAAGATAGATAAACTCTTTATTGTTGACACATAAAACAAAGTATTATCTTAACTAGTGCCACAAGCGGCCGCACAATGCTTTGTTGAATATAGTATTTTACCAATATAAAACGAATGAGGTAAGCGATAGCTTTTTGAGTTAGTTTACATCATCTCTCTCTTTTTAGATTTTGTAAGTAAATTCGTATATGTTGCAATTTCTTAACAAAGTTTAACAGTTAAATAACAACTTGTAACCATGAAAAAATTGCATGGTTTCTTTTATGTGTTCTAATCCTGGTATCTGCACTAGACACACCTATGTCGCGAATGCACAGAGGGTAGACCCGGACGGTAAATTAAATACCAAGTTTTTGTCGTGAAATCCTTACAGGCTGGTAGTATATTTCGTTTAGGTATATTTGATTAGCTTTGTTTCATTGAAGATGAGTTTTCCAACCTATTGAAAAAATGTTTCCCTGAAGGAATCAGCTGCTACAACACGAGAGACCACTTTCTCTCAGCGTAGCAGATGCTCGACATATCGTTTGTTTACTAAAATGCCCTA
Organism: Macaria notata; assembly: GCA_927399415.1. Taxonomy (NCBI): domain Eukaryota; kingdom Metazoa; phylum Arthropoda; class Insecta; order Lepidoptera; family Geometridae; genus Macaria; species Macaria notata. Next base: position 3,244,892 of record OV656742.1, read on the forward strand.
TTTTAAATTACATTATTAATAAGTGTTAGTATTGTATTATTTTTTCTTTCAACCTCGACATTCTTCTTGAACTCTATCAAAGTCAAACAAGCTCACACATGTCATGGGCCCGACGGTATATAATAAACTGCCGGACTCTATCATTGATGCTCCTAGCTTCAGTAGCTTCAGATCGAGACTGCAGCGCTGGCTAATCGAGCACTCGTTTTATACTATTGATGAATTTACGAAACTTAAATTGAAACCAGTACATTAGTACTTACATCTTTGTACTAGGATAAATATTATTTATTATGACATCTAATATTAAATTGTTAATATTTTATAATTTTTGTATTGACGTGTAAATGATTTAAGAAATAAAATGATTATGATTATGATTATGATTATACAAGATATACATACAAACAGATAGATACAGGTAAGCATGCGTTGATTAAAAAAACAGAATGAAAGTGATTCAGTAGCTAGGTTAGCTGTGTTAGGCATATAATATACTTAAAGCTATATTGATAAAATCGCTAGTCTACTTTGTATTCGAAATGTACGACTTTTAATGAATCTTTCAAACTTTAAATAATAAAAACCAGTCTAATGAAAGGTTTTATCATAAACGTCCGCTATTAGAGCTTATTTCGACGGCAAAATATTAAAACTGAATAACTCTCATAAAGTAGACTTTATATAAGCTACAGTTGCGATTTATCGATCTTGTTAAAGTGTCTTTTTGGGTAAATTTTGGTTTTTGAGTAGATTAGGAATTCGTGAAAGGAAACTGCGCTGTAAATAACATCATGAAAAATTCTGCAGTACTTCTAATACAATTAAAATGTAATTTCTGATCTTACCGCTCTGATCTTACATTCTGATACACTCCTGGCTACCACCTCCAGAAGTAAAATCGGTCACCAAGCGCCTAAGCTGATGATGGTTTTAAAAAGCCAGTTAGTAAATAAAAACCTGGATGAGATCTGCACAAGATCGACGCAGATGGCACATGCAAAGGGAGGCCTATACCCAGCAGTGGGATCCCAAAGACTGTGAATGATGATGATGATGAAATAAAAAAGTATACTTATATGAATTATATCCGTTATATAGTACCCATGATACAAGTGTAAGCTTAGTATGGGGCTAGATGGCGCTGTGTGACATGTCCTGAAATATTTATTTATTTAAATAGTCTTACAACTATCTCACGCCAAGAAACTTAAAGCATACCATCAGTTCAAGTATGTACAAGCATTCTCTATCAACCTTCAGCCACAAATTCACTTGAGCAGGGCACAGCTATGTAACGGTTCAGATGGACCAGTGGCCAAATGCCTGACTGCACATTGAAAAAAATCAGTCCGAAGAATACATATGAACATACATGAATGAATACTGAGGATCGACGATGCAACATTGAAAGCCTAGCTTAAACAAAATCAAAGTCAAAGTCATTTATTAATAAGAAATTTCTTAAAAGTCAGATAATGTTGTAAATTTATAACAATATTATTAAGTTATATGACATGTTCACAAGTAGGTACCATCATAAATTTATTGTAGTTTATATATTATAACTAATTATTAAGTGTATACATTAAATAAATTTACAGCGAATTATTTTATTCGTATGCGGTTATCGACATCAAGAAAAGCCTCGAAGTTATAAAAAGTCTGCTCGATGAGCCAATTCTTTAGGCTAAGTTTAAATATATTATTGCTTGTAGCTGACGTGACTGTATCAGGCAACCTGTTGTTAACTTCTGGACCTGCTATATGTGTTAGCTTCCTAGATTTTGCTAACGAGGAAGAGATAGACAACAATGTAATAATGTAAAACAATTTCAATTTGCTAGCTTAACTAACAATTGAAGGATACAAATTACCTGAGTACAAAAGATCAGCTACAAAATCGTCGTTGCAAGATTGAAAGCCTAGCTTAAGCAATTTCAATTTGCAAGCTTCGCGACTACCTCTCCACGGATACATTAAGCACTTAACTATCACTGTCTGCTTGCTTTCTACTTGGCCCGTTTTATAATAAAATTCTAGGGAAAATTTCAAGAGCTTTTTCAAGTTATTTCGCTTTTTTTATTCTCAACGGCAAGTTTGAGACTTTGAGAGCCGGGGGAAACTAGATTAATTAGGAATTTAGCGACAGACTTTAACTTACATAATTTGTTTTAAGTTATACACATATATTATATACAAATTCACTTACCTACTATTGACTCAATTTTTATTTGATTTACTCTGTCTTTCTTCATTTGCTGAACAAATTATGATCATATTTCAAAGAAACGTAAATTGTTACCTATTTATTGATTTCGTGCTGCTGAAGAAAGTATCTGTACAAAAATCATATCAAATAGGTATCTAACCATCATCACCAGCCTGTCATCATCCACTGCTGAGCATAACCCTCTATTCTAGTACACCGTAGGTACAAAATACTGAAATGTAATTGCTATAGTTTCCTCATCGGCATTAGCGAAAGCCATGGTTAGTCAGATGTAATGAAGCGAGTGGGGCGCTGCTTTTCATCCTGAGGTGCCCTGGTTCCAATCCATCTACAACAATGACTTGTAAGATTTGCACTCGCTTTATTGAATTACGCATACTACTTATAACTTTATTATTCAAAATATGGATCAATCAACCAATTATTGTAGTCCGAAATAAATCATTTTGAATTTGAATTTATGGTGAAGGAAAACATAATGAGGAAACCGACATGTCTGAGGACCACAATTTCCGAGGATATGTGTCTTCCGTGAAAAAACCTGGACGCCCGCCCACCCAGACAATGAATCTGACCAAGAGAACTCTCCTAATGAATTCTTTATGGAATTCTCTGCCTATCAACATTTAAAAGGCCCAGACAATTGATTCCTTTAAAAAACAAGTAAAGGAATTTTATCTCGCTTCCCTTCAGTGAAAATTGCTGTTATTATTTCTACTACTATCACCTTTAAATATTTTGTTGTGTATTATATGTATTTGTATATAAACATTAATTTTATTATATTAAGTATGTGTATTGCGTATTTATATGTATATATACCTAGTCAGGTCATAAGTATTGTCACACAGTAAAAACTTTTCTTTTAGAATGCTGGCCACAAAAAAGTTTATTGAATTCGAATTTCGAATTGTTCATGAAAATAAAAATGTTTACTTTTTAGAATTTTACTCATCTTTAAATATGGAGTGGACGCTTAAAGAAGACCGTGTTGCAGTTATTGCATTGCATCATTGCGGTTACGCGCCAATTAAAATTTTTGACATACTGAAAAATTTGAAAATAACCAAAAGATTCGTTTATCGTACCATCAAACGATACAATGAAGACTCTAGTGTAGATGACAGGTCAAGAAGTGGTCGCCCTCGGTCTGTTAGGACTCCAGCAGTGATAAAAGCTGTGAAGGCGCGAATTCAAAGAAATCCCAAACGTAAGTAGAAACTGTTGGCCCTTCCGATGGGGTTAAGCAGAACCACGGTGAAAAGGGTGTTAAATGAAGACTTAGGGCTTCGGGCATATCGAAGAAAAACAGGACATCGTTTGAATGCTCGTCTAATGGACCTGAGACTGAAGAGATGCCGCGCTTTGTTGAAGCGGTACGCGGGAAAAAAATATCGGGAAATTCTTTTTTCGGATGAAAAAAATTTTACCGTAGAAGAGAGCTACAACAAACACAATGATAAGGTGTACGCACACAGTAGTGAAGAAGCGAGCAAACGTATTCCGCGTGTCCTACGAGGTCATTTTCCATCCTCGCTCATGGTATGGTTGGGAGTTTCTTATTGGGGCTTAACAGAGGTACATTTTTGTGAGAAAGGTGTAAAAACGAATGCAGTTGTGTATCAAAATACAGTCCTGACGAACTTTGTGGAACCTGTTTCTCATATCATGTTCAATAACAAGCACTGGGTATTCCAACAAGATTCGGCGCCAGCTCATAGAGCGAAGAGCACACAAGACTGGCTAGCGGCGCGTGAAATCGACTTCATCCGGCACGAAGACTGGCCCTCCTCCAGTCCAGATTTGAATCCGTTAGATTACAAGATATGGCAACACTTGGAGGAAAAGGCGTGCTCAAAGCCTCATCCCAATTTGGAGTCACTCAAGACATCCTTGATTAAGGCAGCCGCCGATAATGACATGGACCTCGTTCGTGCAGCGATAGACGACTGGCCGCGCAGATTGAAGGCCTGTATTCAAAATCACGGAGGTCATTTTGAATAAACTTTATTGTCATAAGAATCTATGTTTTGTTAAGTTCATTTTGGTATATAGATGGTTAAATAAAGAATAAAGTTGTTTCAATTATTTTATATTAAACATGTGACAGAAATTATGACCTGACTAGGTATATATATATTAGTAAAATTTCTTTTTTCCTTTTTGTTGTACACCACATTCTTCTTTATTTCTTTTGCTTATTTCTCTCCAGCTGAAGGTTGCCTGGAAGAGATCGCTTTCAGCGATAAGGCCGCCGCTTGTGGCACTAGTTAAGGTGCAATTTGTTCTATGTACTGTTTTTTTAATATGTGTCAACAAGAAAGAGTTAATCTATCTATCTATCTATCTATCTAATGAATTAATTCTGCTTAGGACTCACGACCAGTCATATGTAAAAAAAAACCTGAAACTGTAATTCAAATTTTCCAAATAATCAGAATTAGTAAAGATAATCATGACACGCTTTTATCCAAAACGTCCGTATGCATAAAGTAAGTACACACGTTCTCCGCCGAGCAAAATATTATGTAAATTCGAATGAGTGCTAATGCAAAAACGAGTATAATCCAATTCCCATTCGGCGAGACATGTGACGTAATTGCATTACCGAAGTCATAACATTACGAAAAGCTTAAATAAATGTCAGAATTTTCGCAAATTTTAGCGAATTTCGACGAATTGCGGCTAATTTATGATGTTAACTCGATAACAAGATGAGTTAGGATGGTAATTTTAATAATTAATGTGCTCATTGGCTGATTAACTTCTCAAATTTTCTTCTGTTCGGGGTCGTTGGGAAAAGCCTTCAATAACAGGTTGATTAATTAACTGAGAAGATAATAAACGTACATTGTCATCGTTGTTTTATTTTATAAATTTACAAGAAATTTTCTGCGGCAGTTCTACCGATACCGATGAGGGCTAAGGAACTTAGCGCAGGGTTTCAGCGTTCCCCTTAAGTACAAAATATTACTAAAAGGCACAAGACAAGGTATCAAACATAATGTATGTAAGTAACTAATACGTTTTTGCTCAATAAACAAATTTGAAATATACTACAATACTACATATATATTTTTTACACTTCTTACATATTTTTTTTACTCTATATTTTAAGAGGGAGTTTTCTCGAAGCCGACTATGTCACTCCCATAAAGCTTATACAATATACAATTACATCAATTAAATATACAATTACATACTATCCATAAAATTACTATATATATCTAATAATAAAATTCTTTATTATCAGGCACATAACCCATAGACATGTCTTAAACTATACAATAAAATTATATTATATAAAAACTAGAGGTGCGCTGTGCGCGGGCCCCAAGGGGCCCGCGAGAGGGGGTTTAAAGGGAGGGGGAAGCTCCGATATATGAAATAATATCCATAGGTCTCATGGGCAAAGTGATTCAGCCTTCAGCCTCGCATCTTCCTCGATTTGACATCACAGCACTTGCTCCATCATTAAATTAATCCTGACCCATCAAAGCGATAGTGAAGCTCGGCCTTCGGCGTCGCATCTCCCTCACTTTGACGTCGTAAGTGCTGCGGTTCGGCCTTCGGCCTCACCGCTGCACTTGCTCCGTCGTTTTGTTCGGTCGTAGGCAAATGTATGGGATTTGTATTGAGATATATTTTTTTGTATGAAAGTCATATTTTTTTAATTATTGGGAACATGCATGCAGTTCTCTCCAATATTAGTTCAAGCATCACCTCCTCATCTCTTATAGGTTCCGAGATCCCCTGGGGTACTCAAGGGTCTGATGGTCATAAGGATGGTGATGCTCGGCCTTCGGCCTCGCATCTCCTTCACATACACGTCGCAAGTGTTGTGGTTCGGCCTTCGGCCTCACCGCAGCACTTGTTCCGTCGTTTTGTTCGGCCGTAGGCAAATGTATGGGATTTGTATTGAGACATTTTTTTTGTATGAAAGCTATTATTTTTAACTATTGAGAACCTACATGCAGTTCTATCCAATATTAGTTCAAGCATCACCCCCTATCTCTTACGAACATACTTATTACGGTAGCAATTATCTCAGCGTAAAATAATCAAAGCTTATTCTAGTGCTTATGTACTTAAAAAGATTATCGTTGGAATTTTAACGAAAACATCAGAGATTAATAAGAAAGCGTTGGTACCTTAACCGCGGTAGAAAGAACTTTATTTGTTTATTATATTCCTGGAACGGTGGATAAATAAGAAATGGGTTGAATTTCGACTCTTTTCGGTAAGTCGGTACACGTTTTAAAATAATACGCTAATCGTTTTAGTTTTGACTAAACTACGTATTTTTATCAATAGGCCTATTCAACTTCAGTGAAGGTAATAAAGTACAATATCAACAACAATTAAGTTTCGACTATTCCGGGGCAGTAAGCTCGTCGTAAAAATATTTAAATACAATTAACAAAAGAGATGTACCGCGGGAAGTTAACGAAAAGATCACAACTGGCCGCACCGAGTAATAAAAAATCGTACCAACTGGGGCAATAATAACTACCTACTCATATTTGTTTTGTTTTTTCTTGGAACGGTCCTTTATGATGCTTTAAGAACAAACTAATTGAATAATAAATTTGAACAAAATACACGCTTGAAAGTATAACTATATTTTAAGTCAAATAATTAAAACATTTTACACAAACACTTATGTCGAAATGTAATTCTTATTTGTAGCGCCCATTATTTATGCCTGGAGGTAGAGACAGACGGGCAGACAAAAACACCCTAAAACATACATACAGAACAAATAAGTCTTTAGTTTTTAAAAACTGTTAAAACGTTAGAAGTGTTATAGTGAACATTAAAAGTGGACTTATGAATTAAAAATAAGTTGAACATTAGCTTTCAATACGTGGTTGTTATGACATCCAGAAATTAAAATTTTACCATAACAATAAGTGGAGAGTGACGGGTTGCATCGGTACTTTTTAATGTTTGGTTTTAGTGAAAAGTTAATCGTTACATATTGTGCCTAGTAACATATAAATTTATTGCTTTACCATTGTAATGTAAACAAACTCAAATCAAAATGTTAATTTCGTGTGAAATCTATGGGTTACGTGCTTATAATAAAGAATTTTATAATTTCTTCAGAAATCTACAAAGGTACAAGCACTTATGTACTGTGTTTGTTTTCATTCAAGCATAGGAAACATCTTAGTCACTAATTGTTATTTGATTATTTTGTGCTAAAAATTTGCAAATATACCACGGTAAAAGTAAATCTGGCTTTGATCAAACTTTGAATTTACTTTATATTTCAGTCAGCACTAAACCACCGAAAGCCTGTGTGCATAATTATGTATGTAGATAAAAAGGGTATATCACTTATATTATAGTCATTAAATTGAGATTGAAAGAAAAAAAACATGAGTTAATAATGTTTGCTATCAATTATGACATATTGTACGCTATAGGTACATACTTCAAAATAATAATCAATGTAGGTTAATCAAAGTTATCTTTTTACTTACATAGAATAACCATTAGAATTATTTTTCTTGGAATTTGAATGAGTAGGTACACAAAACACAGCACAATTTTAGCAAACAATCAATTAAAAGAATCGTTGTCAAATTTGCTAGGTAAACTTATGTAAAAACGTTCCAAATCACAATTTATAAGAGCTATTATAAATTACACACACACAATTCCACAGAATACAAGCAAAACTAAAAAATTAAAACTGAAACAGTTTAAAATCGTTACGGTCACTAACGTGCCATTTCAAAACTGCAAATGTTATTGAGATGTAACATCTTATCAGTGGGGGTGACCGGTTTTTTGAAAAGCCGTTTGAAAAGGGCTTAGGAAAAATGATCCTTATATGCGCAACCCTAAAGATCTCTTTGTACCCGAACATGTGCGAACTTGTTTTTAAAAGCGAGCGTACTTAATTAAAATTGAATAAATGTAGCATCATTCGAAAAAAAATGTATCTAAGTATATATTTTTTCAATTAGCTATAAAATACACAAAATAAACTTAATATTTTGAATAAAAGCACACCAATATCTCAGCTAGTTAGTCGGCCTCGCCTCCTTTCTCACGCTTTCGCGGCAGTTTGTTTGGCCTAAGTCAAAGGTATGGGATTTGTATGGAGCCGATTTTTTTTTGTATGAAGGCCACAATTGTTTTTAATGATTCGAAATCAACATGTAGTGGTCTCCAATATTAGTTCAAGCATCACCCCCCTAGCTCTTATAGTTTCCGAGATCTCCTGGGGTACTCCAAGGTCAGTTCCACCTATCACCAATTTTTCATTAATTTTTTTTATATTGGCTTCATACGTATACATTAGTTTCAAAAAGCTGAACCCAACACCCCACATATATATATATATATATATACATACAAACGACCAGACTCAACACACTTGTGTTGAGTCTGGTCGTTTGTATGTATAATACTATATTATATATATATATTACTATTACGTATGATTACTTAATTATATTTTTTTAAAGTACATAAATACTTGTGTCATGCGGGAATCGATCCCGCGACCTCTACATTAGAAGGCAGAGCCACTACCAACTAAGCTAACAGGCCAGTTAATATTTCGTTTGAAATCGTAATCATAGTATTATAACCACATAATTTGAAATGGTTTAAATAGCAGTGAAAACTGACCAGAAATTAAGGTCTTACACTTATAAAGACTATATATCATAATACCTACAATCAACCCAAACCAAAGTTTTTTTTTTCTTTAACATTTAAATTAACATTTAAAAAAAAAAACATTTGGTATGTAATTATAAAGTGCTTAACAAAATATGATCATGTTATATACACATATTTAGGAGCTCAGCTCAAAGTTATTTAGATCATGCACTCGCAGCTGTAATCTCTTCTGTGTATAAATAAATAGATAATTAAATTGCAATATAATACAGTAGCGCGCGTCGCGTTTCCCAACTTCCAGGAACCTTCCAAATTGTGAATGACTACCTACCAGTTTGCTCTGCAACTCATACAAAAAACCATCGAAATAGACAATATTTCGATGCAGAAAAACCAAAATACTGTCAAGCCAGAATCAAAATTGCCAGACGTAAAAATTGTATGCTCCTTTACGTTCACTTAGAATCTTTGATCATAACAAAACTTTTTAAGGCAAACTTTTTATCAGAGCCCGGGGTAGCTGTCAATCTGTTCTATCAGCTGGTAATAGATGGCCTGTCGAGAAGAGGAGGTTAATCTCTCAGCTCCTGCTTTGACACTTTTAGAGAAGACTTTAAAGACACTTTGTGAAAAGATAGAGTGGAAAAGATAATCGGTCAGCGTTCGTATTTTATATACTAGTCTTAAATATCTGCGCATGCATTTTGAAAAATGTGTAGTATTTATTTACTGCGATGAAATAACATCAAAAGAAATCATGCTCCCATACAAATTTAGTTAATTATCAAATTGAGAGAAAGTTTATCAAATATTTCATGTCTGTGTTGCTTATTGTGTAGTAGATATTCATAAATCATTCAGATTCAAATAATTGGTTTAACGACCTACTTTTGTAAAAAATTAGAAAAAATCACATATAGTCCAAGCGCAGTTCTCTCACAATAATTCAATACAAGATATAAAATTCAAATAAACCAAAGAGTCCAAAATCGAACATGTCCCAGTTTCTTCCGAAGAGCAATAAAAGTGGAAGTATCGAGAATATACGAGTAGACGCAGCGTTTGGTTTTATGTCGCGTATCTAGAAATCTGCTAAGCAAGCAATTTCGAGATTAAATTCTTCAAGGGGGTCGCCGATCGAACCTCGGTTGTCACATTGCTGTCACCACTACTACCATCCATCTTGGATAGAAGGCGTTTTCATTCACTTTTCGACTTCATTTCAGATGCTACAAAAGAAGCACTTCACTCAACCTTCAATTTTTAAAAATAAATTTTTGGTTATAACCACCGGCTAAAAATTATGTCCAAAAATTTGCTCGACATGTTTTGATTTATTTTTTAACGTAAGTGCCGGTGGTTACAGTTAAATGAAGCACAGCATTTGTCTGAAAAATCGTGAAAGATTTCTTTGGAAATTTGAAACTTCAGTGTATTTGGGTGATTTAGGCCCACACGAATGACTGAATGACAAATTCAGCTATGTGTTCTGAAAACCTTATTTGTGAGTCAGTTTTATTCCCGTATTAACTTATATAATCCCACATAACAATATCGATTTAGGCTTTCTGGTTAAAAGGCTAAATTTAAAGTGGGAAAAAACATTTCTTGCTAAATATACAAGGAGTCACTGGTAGGGGAGCCCGCATCGTTTGATAGGCTGCTATTTTCTGTTGACAGGTTTGAACCGATTCTTTGCAAACATCCACGCACAGTGTATGCTTCCAGTTCTACTTGTTTTATTTGCATTTTATACTAGTACGGATATAAAATAGCACACAAAAGTATTCTGGTCAAAATGTAAGATGAAAGTTTAATTTCTTGTTATTTGTTTTTACTATTGCAGCTAAACTAAAAGTAGTATTGTAATGCATACAAAAGGTAAAGGCACCAAAATGGCCAATAAGTTTGATAAGTAATATAGGTAATTGAATAAATAACTACATAGATAATATTATACCTATATAGGTAGTTAAACATGTTAATTACGCTTCTAAGTTATTCGTTTAATTCTAATTTAATTTAGTTATTAATTATTCGTTTTAATGTTTTGTTTATACGCCTACATTTTAGTCTCGATCTATCAATAAATAATTTTTCTTTCTTTCTTTCTTCCTTCTAAAAGGTTTTTCTTGTTGTTGAGAAACGCCTACGTTGATTTATACTATATTATAAAGGTTAGCTATCAAGTATCAAATTAGAGAAGACTCTACATACCTCCTTAAATAAATTCTTTTTCGCTTGAAAGAGTATAAAAAGAACATAATGAAATCAATAAAAGAGCCCCAAACCTGGGATCATCTAATTTACAAAGAACGCCGAGAAAAGTTCAAAAGTCAGCTCTCAGTTGTCTATTTTTTCGTGAAATTCGTATAAAAACATTTTTCCCCATTGAAATACCGGCGTAATCCGATAACCCCTCTTTTGGGTATACAAGAAGTTAGCGATTTCTCGAACGAAAATCTTATTTATTGGTAAATCCAAACAACTCATTAATCGGTTCTTATCGGGTAAGCACGCTCCATCTTAGGCCATAGCCTTACTTGCTATCAGGTAAACTATGGTCAAGTGCAAACTCGTTCAAGTTAAAAAAAAAATAAGTATTAGAAATAAAAATTAATTTAAACTTTGGAAAACATCTTTTAGAATAACGTTATTTTTATGACATACGATAACGATTAGAAGAAAGGATATACATATTTTTCTATCCTGCTTCTTTTAAATTAATTAAGGAGGTCTTGGCAACATTAACATCGGTTCTTATCGGGTAAGCACGCTCCATCTTAGGCCAATAGCCTTTGCTTGCTATCAGGTAAACTATGGTCAAGTGCAAACCCGTTCAAGTTAAAAAAAACTTTAATACTTAGACTTTCGTAGTAGGTACTTACTACCCCAGAATACGATACTACGAAGTATCCCTAACTAACTTCTCTAACTTTTTGATCTATTTTTCATTTAATATCTTAAATACCTCGTCCTACTCACTTATTTTGAAGAATATATCCCTCCCAGATTGGTTGCCTGGATGAGATCGCTCTTAGCGATAAGGCCGCCAATTAAAACGCAAATTTATTTATTTTCTATGTTTTTTTTGTATTGTTTTTTATGTAGGTATGTGGTGTTTTAATAAAGAATTTATCAATCAATCAATCAATCATGTATAGGGAGATTTAGTACCTATAGGGAGACCTGCACGATTTTTTATTATGTATTTTTTATAAGCGCGATTATCAATACCGTGTGTACCCAAGCCCCATAATGGATGGGCAAAATACAAATTCCTTATTTTTTCGCGTTTATTTCATTTTTTAAAACAGATTGCCGTCAGAGGAGATGCGAGAGTTATTTTTCAAATTAAATCTGTCTCGCCCTTAGGGAGAATATTATAATGTTATGTAGGGAAATAAGGGTTCTAATATTTTGATTGATTCGGGTCTCTCAAAGGCATCAGTATTCAGTTCCAATATAGCATTTTCGTGTTGAGAGAGGAAATTTAACGTCATATTTCATTTCAAGTAGGTACCTAGTCTATGAATAAAAGTATTCTACCATAATTCCTTATTTTTTACGTAATATTAATAACAATGCGAGCGATTCACGAATATACAACTCACAACTTCTGTAAAATTAATTAATTAGGTACTTTTTGATATCAGCAACTTCTGCGTTCTGTGACGTACTTATCTATGTGAATGTAAGAACGTGTAAGTAATTTTATTCTAAACACGTGAATGACTACTAAACAATTTTATTTTGTCTCATGTCAAACATTTCTCCCAAATTTGAAATAAAATATAGGTATAGAGATGATAGCTTTCCTAATCACCCTATAAAATTAACAAAGCATAATGTCATATTCATAATATGATGACGCATGGAGAGAGTTGGAGGAGACCTTTGCCCAGGAGTGGAACTTGTGGGATACTTACTTACTACTTACTGACTTAGTAATGTCAAGTGGATCCTGGCCTCCGACACAAAGAGACGCCACTCTTCCCGGTTCTGCGCCATCTCCTGCTACCACTCAGTAGCATGGAGCTGTTGCAGGTCCTCTTCTATCTGGTCCTTCCAGCGGTACTTGGGACATCCGACTAGCCGAGGTTATAAAAAAAATGACAAATTTAGATTCTACAACTGTTTCCTTTATCTACGAATCCACGTTCACAATTGCACTCTGTATCAAGCGTTTGCACAAACACGGCTCCCTTTGAAGTCGAGCGAACACTTCATTTGCTAACAATCACTGCTCGAGACAATACCGCGGTTAGTGCTGACACTTATACGTAGTACACTTAGATGTGTTTTTGTTTATGTCCTACTCTTAAAGTACTTCACACTTACGTCTATTTATAAATATATAATGTACACACTACACATGTACATTGCTTACAGGTATATCAAACTAAGATTTAAATTAATGAATTGACAGTAGTCACACTAATTATATAATCATACAGGTTTTAATTTGTTAGTGTGTTGGATCACTCTGCTCCTTCAAATAACTTCAAATACGAGTATGGTTTGGAGATTTTGATATACTGTAGGTATTTTTGTATATATTTTACAAAGTAATAATATTGTCAATGAATTTATATTCAAAATAAGATGAATCTATACTTACTAATATTATAAAGCTGACGAGTTTGTTTGTTTGAACGCGCTAATCTCAGGAACTACTTGTGCGAATTGAAAAAATATTTTTGGGTTGAATAGACCATTGATCGAGGAAGATTTTAGGCTAACATTACACTGCAACTAATAGGAGCGAAGAAACAATGGAAAATCTGAAAAAAACGGGGAAAATTAAATCTGTGAGGGCTTCCGTTGCGTGCGCTGCGAAAACGGTTCAAGTCGTGGGTGACAGCTAAAATTTATAAAGCTGAAGAGGTTGCCCAAAGTAGGTAACTATTCCACTCGGACGAAGTCGCAGGCACAGCTAGTAATTTATAATAAGAAAGATAAATTCGTTAAAAGTACCAGATGCCGTTACATGGACCTATTTAAAACGGGTTTATTATTACAGTAGGTAACAAGATATCCTTATCGTATATAAATGTAGTTCTAGGCTACACCACGTGTTTTATGTACATACATAATATACCTACATACTTATTAACGAGTAAGTAAGAGAGGGTGTGCAACGTGCGGTAATGCACTTCGTGGTTTAACACTTCATGAATTCATAGTGACAGATGTTTTCACGTACCTACCTACCTACACACTTATATCTGACGTAGCCAAGAAACTACTACTTACTTAAACATACAATATTATACATTTGGCCACTTTGAAGACTGGATGACAGCTAAAATTGTTATATTGTGTTGTATTGCCTGTATACATAGCCCCTTATGTTTTGGTGCAGTTTGTTATCTCTGAATATCAGATATCTCCTTTAAATACTATTTTAGAGTCAGTAAAAATCCTAATCTATACTAATAATATAAAGCTGAAGAGTTTGTTTGTTTGTTTGAACGCTCTAATCTCAAGAACTATACTGGTGCGATTTGAAAAATTATTTTTGTGTTGAATAGATCATTTTATCGAGGAAGACTTTAAGCTATATAACATCACGCTGCAACTAATAGGAGCGAAGAAATGTGGAAAAAAGGGGGAAAATTATTCATCTTTGAAGGCTCCCGTTACGTGCGCTGCGAAAACGGTTCAAAAATCAAGGAATTAGTGCCCAAAATATCTATACCACGCGGACGAAGTCGCAGGCACAGCTAGTGTTCTTATATTTCTTATTATATCATTTAACGTTATTTTGTGATCTCGCTACGTGTAATTACACTATACGTAGACGTGGTATAGTTCTAAAATTAACTGCAGACGATCTAACAGTTCTAATGGCCAGGTTTTATGCCGGGGCGTCTGCCTGATGAATATTCAATGCGTGTCCGCTAAAAGATATTAATTATGCACAGTTTTCGTCCTAAAAGTGTTAAGGGGAAATACTTATAGGAAAATCCTGTAAAGAGTAACACAACTTTATGTAGGTATAAGATACTAAAACGAGTGTGGCTCAGCGGTTCCAGTGTCTGCTTTTCATCCAGACGCACCCTGGTTCGAATCCGGCTACACCAATGACTTGTATTTTCAAGTTATGTGTGGATTTGCACTCGCTTAGCGGTAAAGGAAAATACCGTGAGGAAACCGACATGTTTAAGGACCACAATATCCGAGGACATGTGTCTTTCCGTGGAAGGACCTGGGCGCCCACCACGATGTATCTGCCCAAGAGAACTCCCTTAACGAATTCATTCTGCGGGGGAGTCACGTCCCTCAGTCATGAAAAAATACGACTCAAAGAGAGAGAGAGAGAGAGAGAGAGAAGATACTAAAACAAGTCATGATACGAGTAATTAACGAAGAGTCTTTAGGATCAGGCGTAATGCTTATTTTCAATACACTCAAAAATAGCGACGAAAATCTTTGTATATGTACATACGTAGAGTAGATATTGTCTTATACATACTTTAGTATTTCCTAGATATCGTCAAAGTCTTCTCATAAAGTAGATACTATTCTGAATAAATATCAGCAGCCAACCAGATAGTTCGTTCATTTTCCAACAGCGTAGTTCAAAAAGCAAGCTTCCCCTTAAGCACATACTCATACTAAACCCCAGATTTTAAGCGTAGCGTCGTTCGACAAATTCTGCTGAGTGTGCAAAAAACTTCCTTTAAAAAACCAGTGAAATATGGCATTCCACTATACGTTTTTAGCACGAAACATTTTGCTTATGCGAATATATGAGCCGTTTCAACAGTAAACAGAGATGGCGGATTTCCGGTCACTTTTCCGGCGTGTTTCTGGCAATATTTTTAGAGAAAATGTTGTGTCAGGTTGATAATAAATCGTTTGTTATTTTAGTAATGGGGTCGCAACTATTAACACTAACAATATCACTGTAAAATTTCATAAAGATAATTCCAACTGCCGCCTTACTACCTACTCGCATAACATGACGTATGTAAACTATGTATGTTATGTAGGTATACCTATGTACAATCTACTTAGTATTTATCTATGCGACTAATTAAACCTTCTAAGTAGTGCATTAAATGTTCCAGTAATCGATATAATTAGTTTTTTCGTTTTTGAGCAACAAAAGAGTGCATTGTTTAAATTTAATAAAAGCTTAGAACCTCAGAACGAGTATTAAGTTTACATGTGAAGTTAAGGTGTTTCTATGGCTTGATTCCTCAGCAAAATATCATCATTTTTAAAATAATGACTATGTATTCGTTGCGGACTCTTGCTTATAAACAAAATAATAAACTAAAAATCTAATCCACGTCCCTAGTGCACTATCATCATAAAGGGGGACAAACAGAAACAAAACTGTCTCTGCTTTGACAGAGTACCGCTGCTGTAGGCACTTAGACTCGCTGACCTGGACTTTAGCCTACAAATACTTTTTCAGATAAAATCCTTTGGGGAAATTCTGTGACCTAATACTCGCATATGTCTCAACTATAGACAAATATAGACATAGTTGCTTTTTTACTTTCCTTTTTACTTTGCTTTAGCATAAAAGTAGCCTAAATTAATCCTTCATCATCATCATCCACAGCCTTCTCTATCCCACTGCTGGGCACAGGACTCTCTTTGAATGTACCAGCTGCGTCGATCATCACAAAATACCACAAAATAATCGTAATGATCCGTCACTCTATTTTTAATTCTTTTGTGTTTCTGTTGTCATTTTTTGTGAGTGTGTTGTTATAAAGAGTTATGTACATATATATCCGTTGCGTCGTGAATGAGGATTAGATATGTATTTGACCTACAAATAAACACATTTTCATTGTTTTATGATGGTAAGCTTCTTAACGCAATATATTTAATATACTTAGCTTACTTGCTGTTAAGCACCAACATTTATCTAAATTTTTTAATAACACAAATTTCTGAAATCTAGAATTATATAAGTAGGTACAATAAAAATATCGAACCAGGCATGCCTGAACTAAAATATCTTGCATGGACTGGTAGAAACTAAGAAAAACATTTTTATTTACTCACAGAATTTACAATTTTTGCAGAGCGCCACTTGAATGAGCGCCCTCTTGGCGTCCTGTGTTCATTCTCTTGGAAAAATTTGCAACGAAACAGCGCTGGTAGCAACACAGCATGAGGACTAAATGTCTTTCCACCATTTTATCCACCTGTCACCTATCAGTCACCCCATACACCAATTGGATAAAAATGGTGGAAAGACTATTAGTCCTCGTGCCGTGCTTGCCCTGCAGGTTTCTCTATCTCTCTCTCTCTCTCTCTCTCTGGTGATGTTTTAAATACATTACAAATTATGTATCTATATCTAACTATCTGTACAGATAATAAAGCTTAAGAGGGTCGAAAGACGGAACATTGAAGTTAAATAAAAAAAAGTTTGGAGATACTAACTTCGAATTGATAGCAGAACACGTTCCAACAATTTCTAGTAATTTCATCCTTTATTCTGTTTCTCTGTTTTTCTGTCTCTGTCGTCATGATATTAGGTATGTAGGTAGTATGAGGTCTTAGGAGTGTCATAGGCTAGTTTTAATCCTGAAATAATGCGAGCGAAGCGGCAGCCTCGTTACCTAACCTCGCATTACAGGTATGCTCCTTGGGCAGCACGGCCGCTTGCACGGAATAAAAAAATGCTTTTCAGCTGACCCCTGCCTACTATAAAGCCTTTAAATAATAGAAATGCCATACTTTTTCAGTACACTTGTCTTCCAAACGTTTTTACCTCAACATGTATATAATATAGTCCCAACGAATCATTGATGCAATAGAGAAGTAGATGAGCCAAAAAAATCGACGAGATGATCAACCGCCGCCGCCGCGGCCGAGTTGGTGAGTAGGGCCTAATCCTTTAGCGACCAAAATTGTGATCGCAAAGTTGTGGAACTCCCTGTTTTCGACGCACTTAATCCAGCGAACTTCAAAGCGAGAGTGAATCGGTTCTTATCGGGTATGCACGCTCCATCTTAGGCCATAGCCTTTGCCAAACTAAGGTCAAAAGCAAATCCGTTTTATTTCACTTCATTTAATTTCATTTCATTAAAAAAACACGAGCCAGCTTTGTCTGTAAATGAGGTGTGGGTAATAGAGACGAAATGTAAGCATTTTTGACACGACATTTGTAATGAATTACAATTCCATAGTTCATATCAATTATTCGTAGATAATCCCATACATATAGTTGTAGGTACATGAAATGACAGTCCCCGGTGAATTGTAACATACTCGCGTCCTGTAAGCTGTACAATAATTCCGTTGGACCTCGTAACTCTGTCTCTGGGGCGACAGAGGGAGAAATTTATGGCTATTAGTTTGTCCGACTCATTTTTATGGTCTCCAGCCTAGTTGGTGCTCTTGGGGATCTGAAACTAGTTAAATAATGTGTTAACGTATTAAAAAAATATTACCAGAGTATTGCCAGCGTAGAAGAACTTTTTCTCTTGGCAAAAGATGATAGAGACAAGTTCGCTGAGCTGACGGTCAACCTCCACACTAGAAAAAGAAGTACCTATTAAAACAAAGGTAGTATTTTTGTGAAGTTGGATGCCATAGTGCCAAAACCCTGTAAATGCATAAATAGATCTTAGAAAACATGAAGATGTAAGTCAAATATATAAAATGTAATTGAATAAAATATGTTCTCCGGTTATTACGAAGCAATGTATGAGTAGGTACAGTTGTATGCTTTCACAATTACATATTACTAATCCACTAGTACCTGGATGGGTGACCATTCAAGGACCACAAAGTAGTAATATTTTACCTGGGCTCTTTCATGTTTTGTTGGATGTCATTGGCTTGTTAAACAAAAAGAAATAGTTTATTTTGAAAATAGATAGATAGATAGATAGATTAACTCTTTATTGTTGACACATATTAAAAAAACAGTACATAGAACAAATTGCACCTTAACTAGTGCCACAAGCGGCGGCCTTATCGCTGAAAGCGATCTCTTCCAGGCAACCTTCAGCTGGAGAGAAATAAGCAAAAGAAAAAAAAGAAGAATGTGGTGTACAACAAAAAGGAAAAAAGAAATTTTACTAATATATATACATATATATACACATACTTAATATAATAAAATTAATGTTTATATACAAATACATATAATACACAACAAAATATTTAAAGGTGATAGTAGTAGAAATAATAACAGCAATTTTCACTGAAGGGAAGCGAGATAAAATTCCTTTACTTGTTTTTTAAAGGAATCAATTGTCTGAGCCTTTTGAATGTTGATAGGCAGAGAATTCCATAAAGTAACAGCTTGTACAGTAAATGATGAGCCATAAAAAGATTTCTTTTTGAATGTTGGATGTGCGAGTGTTAATTTATTTGTAGATCGAAGAGAAAGAGAGTGTGTAGTATGGACATACGCAAAACGAGAAACTAAGTAACGCGGGGTAGCAGGGTTAAATAAAATGTTATATACGAGAGAGAGGATGTGAGCATTCCGGCGAAGTCGAATAGGCAGCCACTTGAGCTTAACACGAAATTGAGATATATGATAGTACTTACGTAGACCAAATATAAACCTTATACAGTAATTTTGTAACCGCTCAAGCTTATCTAGCTGATCTTCCCGAAGATCGAGATAGCAGGCGTCCGCATAGTCCAGGATAGGAAGAAGAAGGGATTGCGCAAGCTCAACTTTAGTGGCAGTTGGCAAGAAGTTTCGAAGACGTCTTAGTGACCCACCAGACGAGAAAATTCTTGAGCTTAATGAATCCACATGAGCATCCCAACTGAGCGACTGATCCATTATCAGACCAAGGTTCTTGACTGTATCACTATATGGAACGATGATGCCTTCAAAAATAACTGGCGGAATACCCTCCCAGTCAATCCTTGAGATCAGATGAGAGCTTCCAATGATAATGACCTGCGTTTTTGAAGGATTCACTTTTAAACCAAAGGATTTACTCCATTCAGAGATACGGGAGAGGTTATCATTAGTGTTCCTAATAGCCGAGTCAAGATGACTAATATGAGCCTGCGAGTATATCTGTAAATCATCAGCATACAGGTGGTAGGGACATGAAAGATGTTGCGAAATGGAGTTAATAAAGATAGCGAAAAGAAGTGGTGATAACACGCCGCCCTGCGGGACACCAGCAATTGTGTTGCACCAAGAAGAAAAGGAATCTCCAAGGCGAACCCGCTGCCGACGCCCCAGCAGATAACTATGAAACCATTCTATCACTGATGGAGATATATTGATAGAGCGCAGCATTGCAAGCAGGATATCCAAATCAACGGTATTGAATGCATTACTGAAGTCTAACAGTGTTAGAACAGTAAGCTTACCGTCGTCCATACCCTCGCGTATGTCGTCTGTGATCTTTAAGAGCGCAGACACAGTGCTATGCCCAGGACGGAAACCGGATTGGTAAGGATTGAGCAAATCATGTCGGTTAAGGAAAAGACTAAGTTGACGATGGACAAGCCGCTCAAGGACTTTAGAAAGGAATGGAAGGATAGAAATAGGACGATATTCAGAGTAGGATTTAGGGTTGGATTTTTTAGGTAGAGGAATAATTTGCGCATCTTTCCAGATGGTAGGGAAATCCCCACTGGAAATGGAATTGTTAAGGATAACGCACAGGACAGGAAGGATTATATCCAGGATGGGCAATAACATGTTCCGGCTAATAGAGTCACTACCAACCGCTCTAGATGAGATTGCAAGCACGCTCTTTTCAATATCACATGCAGTGAAAGATTTGAAAACAAAAGACGAAAAATTTGAAGGAGTAGGAATGGCTGAAAGTTTATTAATTGTATCAGATTTATCTTCATCTGACATAGCAGAAGAAGAAGAAAAGTGAGTATTTAATGAATTAATATCTAAATTATGAGAGACAGTACTATGTTTAGCTTTGCCGATTCCCAATGAGTTAAGAAATTTCCAGACTTTTGCTGGATCTTTATTTTCAACAGATGAGTGAATATGACGGCGCAGAGCATCCCTACACACCATATTGCAACGATTCCTGACCTTGACATACTTCTCATGGTTGGACTCAGTGGGCTTTACCTTAAAACGTGTCTTGGCCACAGCTTTCTTGTGCATCAATGCTCTGATGTCATCAGTAAGCCACGGAGCCGGTAACTGCTTGAGCTTGATGGCACGAAGAGGAGCATGTATGTCATACAGTTTCGTGATGATGTCATTAAAAATACTAACTTGATCATCAACGGAAACGGCATTTATGACAGGTGACCAATCAGTCTTAAGGGCATCATTAATTAAAGCTTGATGATCCATGCCACCAAAGTTGCGCTGCAGAATGATTTGGGGCTTAAGTTTAGGAGGACGAATTTTATAGGAAAGGTAAACTAAATCGTGATAGGAAAAATCGCTTGTGCTATACTGGCCATGCTTAACAACATGGTCAGGGGAACTAACTAACATTAAATCAAGAAGAGAAGGAGTTGCATTGGGAAAATGGTGAGTAGCACTAAGCGGGAGGATGTGTAAGTTGGTTGACTTAGTAATAGACTCAAGCCTAGATGTACGATAATCCTGTTTAAGGAGACAGGTATTAAAGTCACCCATAATGATTGAGTGACTATAAGAGGGACAGAAATCACATAAAAGGCTTTCAAAAGAGGAAAAATAGTTAAGTTTAGAAGAGTTGCTATAATAGGCACCCAGAAGAATTTTATTTTTGGAAAGGACAACTTCAATGAAAAGATGTTCGCCAGCATTCACAGGGGGTGGTTGGCACGACTGACTAATAATGGAGTATGGTATATTAGCCTTAAGGTAAATGGCCACACCACCACCCTTGGAACCGATGCGATCATTTCGGATAAGAATAAATCCAGGAAGAGAGTAGGAAGTAGTAGGAAGACATGGACGAAGCCACGTTTCTGAGACTATTATAGCATGAAGATTTTTTTGGTCAAGGGACGCCAGCATATCTGAGTAGCTGGCCGAAATGCTCTGTGCGTTTATGTGGGCAACATTAAAATTTTTAGACATATCAGAAAAACTATTCTCAAGGAACTCAGACAGAGGTAACACGCTATCAAAACTATCATCGCTACTCTCAGAGGGAGCTGAAGAGGAGGCTGTGAAATATTCACTGCCGCTGCTGCTGTTATTAAAAATATTTAACATAACTATATACTAATATATACCTAACAAAGGCAAATACACAATAAATATCTAATATAAATAAATAATAAATGTTAAACACTTCACAAATAAGAATGAGCTAAAAACAATAACTCAATCCACCCGCCGGTTGCACTGGAATGATAGTAGTTATAGAGAATATGTATATACCCGGCATCTACTACAATTTTATTATTACATAACAATCACTTTAAAAGCTAATTCGTAACAATTTATAATCTAAGGCAAAATACAAGAAACGTGGTAGGTTTAGAAAGAGAGAGAGAAAAAAAGAAACAGACTTTGACTATGTAACTAACCAACATAAATCTTTTCAATATAATCTTTGACTCAAATACGTGACATCGGCAAAATTGCAGTAACGCTGCAGAAGCCATATTAAAAAGTTGAAGTTGCTTTGACTCAAATAATAACAGTTGCTTGCAATACATTAACTTTGGAAGTTTACATTAAATCTAATGTGGATTGACAATGGTAGTATTTTTACATAAATATTTTCCAATTATTAACTAAACATTCAACGCATGAGTACAAACGGCTAAATAAATCACAATTGCTAATTACATATATATGCGATGTTGACTTTGACAGCAAAATACAATATAAGAGAGACAAAAATAATAAATAAACATCATCATCATCATCAATTTAAAATAATGAACAATGTGTACAAAACGTGCTAAATACTTCAAAGTTGCTAAGCATAACATTAACTTAGACAATTGACAGTGTAAATATGACAAATCAATAGAAAATAATTTTCTAAACAAAAATGAAGGTGCGTTATGTTTACATTCTGCACAAAAGGATTATTGTAGAACATTATGAACAGAACAATGTCACGAGAAAGCAGCAACTATGTTTTCTACTTGGAGGTGGTTGGTTTCCGCCTTGTTTCTTTGGGCTTGGTCACCTTGGTTGCTCTGCTCTTCGACGGTGCCGTCTTGGTGGCCACAGAGTCGGCTGTCACCTCGGGCAACTCAATTTTGTCCAACTCAGCGACACAAGACACACGGTGACGCTTTCCTTCCGATCCAAGAATGAAAACAAATCCATCCTTTGTCCAGCATCTGTTTACTCCGAAGCGTTGGCGCGCCGCCATGAAGGCGTCATGCCTAGGCTTCGTCAAAAACTCAGATAGGGTTACTCCAGTGCCTTTTAGTGCTTAGTAATAGTTCTATTTTATTGATTCGGTAGCCTAGTCGTTAATTAATACAAGGTGTAATTAACCCATACCATGGCAAATTTCATCCATAATATTGCAGATAATTATTAATTATTTCTAAATGTATGAGTCTTGCTATACAACAGAACGTGCAAATACACTCGGGCTATTGCGCTATTGCGCTATAACGCAGAATAAATAATACAAGCTACAATAGATATTCATAGAAGTTGACGACAAAGTTCAGTTCAAGGGTTATTTAGCATGATTGCAGAGGGTTGATTTAGGTTTATTGCTGCAGGGGTGCGATGATCGGACTACCTTCACGTTGGGTAAGCCCAACTAATTTCATCTCTCCATATGGGGATTTGAGGTTAGTTGGGGAAACCTGGTGCACCCCGTCCACAGGTTAGTAACTCCACCGTTGCTAGCCTGTGTCCAAACGTTCGATCGAGCGGGGGCCCTCGCCTATACCTCCCCTTCGAGAGGGCTGGTTGTAGGGCCGGAGGCGTGGAGCTCGCCGCATCTCGCGGTGCAGGCGGAGCTGGGTGCTCGTTCAGAGCACCAGAGGTGGTCGCCGAGAGGCGAGAGGAGTTCGGTGTACCGGCCGAGTAGCGGCGACACGGGAACCGAACTCCGTGCGCAGAGGGCGCATTGGAGGAGGGCGGCCGCTTTGGCGTGCGACCGCCTAATTCCTGGGGCCTCTGGGTGGTAGGTCGGGGAACCTGTTGCCCTAGAACGAGTCCCCATAGGATGCACGACGTGTCCCGTGTTCTGACACGTCGTCCATTGAGGGTTGAGCTGAAGCTCCCCGAGGCGGGGCCCGTTACGGGCCAGCATCACCAGGGCTGCGGATGAATGCACTGCGCTCTCGCGGCCCTGGACCAACGATGCGGAGGTGGAACACCCCAGGGTTTTAGTGGGTATGCCGCTCTTATGGAATGGGGCGGAGACTCCCACATAACCATCCGCCCTCCCCGGGGTTTTTTGGGTGGTACATGGTAAAAGGTTTTCCTGGGTCAAAAAAAAAAATGTTTATTGCTGCAATGTAGGGTCTGAATGGGTACTAGTTAAATAGAGTTTCTAAGTGTTCCTAATTTTAGTACCTTCGCCACCTAAACCACAGAATAACTAGTCTTGGTACTGAGGGCAGTTTTATTTCGTCACTGTAATAAAAACTATTTCACTTCGGTAGGTACACACATGCTCGTAAATGAGGTGTACACATATAAAACAAAAATTAATTTATTTCTTCTTTTTTTTTTAATTTTCGCGCTGCTGATATAACATGTAACCTCTCCTATTTTAACTCCTATTTATTCTTTGCTCATAGCAAGATAATAAAACTATACCTTAGTTACATACTAAAATCGCAACTGTCTTTACTCAAATCACGTAAAATAATACTAGATTAGATACCTACCTAAGTTTGTACATAAGTAATATACAAAATGCGATTATTTGAATACAAATCGACATCGCAATCATTCGTAAATCGTAAAATCCAGAAATTCTAACTTAAAAATGTAAACATTCTGACAATATGAGATATCAAATAGCAACTCAGTGATTACTAATAAAATCGTTGCTCCCATTTTTCTGTAGGCGTTACAGCGTCATCTACCTCGTCATCTACATTTACAAAATCTAAGTAGGTAAGGCACGTCCCTTCCTAAACCCTACTAATACTTGTAGTCAAGACAGACTACCACAGATACACCTACTTTTATGGGCTCACGTTTTTCAAGCACCCTTGTCGCGATTTTACACCTACTATTATATTATATTCTGTGATGTCCCGTAAACTAAAATCCGCACAATGTAAAAGCGGGTAAAATTGGACTAAAAAAATATTATTAAGAGATCGTTAAACGTAGAGGAATTTAACATTTACGTCGCCTGTAGTATCCCGTACGTAGGTACATATGTACATATGTATAATTTAATGTGCAACAATAGTTTTCACAAATTAAAGTTTATTTTCCTGGCCATAACAGCTGTATTATGGTATACAATGTAGGCCGGAAAATAACAAATAGAAATAAGTACTGTGGAGCTACCATATTTTTTTAGGGTTCCGTACCCAAAGGGTAAAACGGGACCCTATTACTAAGCATCCGCAGTCTGTCTGTCTGTCTGTCTCCAGGCTGTATCTCATAAACCGTGATAGCTAGAAAGCTGTAATTTTCACAAATGATGTATTACCGTTGCCGTTATAACAACAAATACTAAAATATTAAGGTCGCAACAAGGTCGCATACGATTGAATCTTACGAACACCTCTAACAATACCTCTGAAGAAAAAATAAGAGTGCCTTTTTACTTGGTACGTACTGGAAAATAGCTTGTTTGATATTTTACGTACCTACTTTAAAACTAAATAATGATAAAATAGTTATTTACCTACTAACTATGTACCCTCAGACAAATTAAAGCACGTGCCTACAATAAGACTGTGAAAATAACTTGTGAAAAAGACTAGTAGTTTTGACGTGATTATTGTAATTTTTTGTCATAATGTTGTTTGTAATATCAGGGGCATTTTTATATTGACGTTTTCGCACTAAATCACGGTTTTACAAATACAAGGATACAAATGTACCGGCATTATTTATCGTTCTCATTCAGTATGTTCTTTATTTTGCCTGTACAATCATAAATTTTGTTATCTGTGTTAGTATTCATTCATTCATTCGCTCGCTCCGACAGCGTCGGTTTTATGTTTTATTAAATGTGCCGCACAGTGTTGCCATATATACAGATTTATCTGTATTGGTACAGATTTTTGACTCCTGATACAGATGCCAGATTTCACTTTAGGTTTATATAGATCTTTTAAAATAAAATTTCGCTTACAAGACTGTGATGGAAAATTACATTATACGACTCTCAAAGAGATAGTTTCAGCCTTATTATGCCTACCCCACTCCAGTGCAACAGTAGAATAGTTATTTGTTATACAAGAGTGCGAAGTTGCTTTTTAACCGCGTGTTCAATTTTGATGACCGAGCAAGAATCACTCGCTGCGCTCGTGATTCAAAATTAGAATCCTGAGCGTTAGCGAGGGAATCAAAAAAGCACGAGGTGAAAAATCTTTGCACTCGAGTGCAACACGTAGCTTTTCATTCCACTCAGCGAGGGAATGACTAAATGCCCGCGTACAAAGCAAATTGAAAAAAAGAACACCAAGAAGGTTCCGAGTCTGAGTTTTTAACAAATTTAAAAAAAAGTTGTATGATATAAATTCGGCACCATAGAGGTAGCAGTAAATAGGTAATAATGATTTTTTAATTCAAAAACTTAGTGCACTCGATGTTCTAAATTCAATTTACTTTATCCTCTAGAGAATAAAAACGGCTTTTGCACTACTAGATATTGAAGAGTAAAAATACTCTTTCCGAGATGGTGGGATGAAAAGAATATTTTCTTCAATTAATTTGATAAAAACGCAACCATTTAGGTAGGTACAGACACGTTACTATGTAAGGATTACTCTTGACCAAACAATTATTAAAAAACGAGCCACGTTTCAAGCTAAATGTTAGTAAAAATATGATTAATAAAATGAATAAAAGTATGTATCAACAATAAATATGTTTTTCACTTGTCTACTACTTTATAAAAAGTTTAATAAATAAGTATAATACAGATTTTATACAGATTTTAGCTCTTTCGTCGTATACAGATATTATACAGATTTTCAGACTTAGCGATTCAGATTTCGAGGTTTAAGATATGGCAACACTGGTGCCGCAGAATAGAATCCATTCCATTCATTGATAAAAAAAAGGCTGCTATTTTGATTTTTATGTATGTTTAGCCTACGGTTTCAGCTCTATATTGTGTTGTAGTGTTGTGTTTTCTGCAATTTTCAAACACTCTCCCGGTTTTGGGATCTGCTGGGGTATTCCAGGATTTAAAGGTAAAGAAAAATTATCACCTAGACGGAGGGAAGGCCATCACTTCGACGCCTCTACAAATATCGGTACGAATATGTTTCGATTCTGGACCGGTGGCCGTTCACATTTATAGTAAACAAACAGCTACATTATCTACTGAATTTGGTTCCTGGTTTATTTGATATAAAATTAGAAACAACAAAATGTCTGCGACGCCGCGCACTACACATGAAAAACTTTACTACTCCAATGTAGATACTAAATCTAAAAATCTGCTAATGCACCAATCTATGCGGTTGAATTGGGTAAAAAATATGATTTTACGCGTGGAAACTGCTAAAGGTTTGGAAGGCAACGGCAATTTACATCCCAAAGCACGAGAAGCATTGCAGCAGTATGAAGTTCTTGAAATAACCAACTCTGCCGGGAAGAAAACAGAAAAGAAACTTTTTACCAAACCTTCACCCGGAGTGCTATGGGAGGTTGTCCCACTTACAGAAACCTATGCATTGGTGGTCAAAGCACATATGAATACTCATCATGGTAATGTAGATGATATGCAGACTTGGTTAGCCAATGAAAACATGTGTGTAGCTCCAATCTGTTTACCTGTAATCATAGATATATGTACAATATGTCAAGAGAAGCGAAATACATTACAAAGTAAAACACCAGATGTACAAAACACTGTCCAAAAGGCCTTTGAAACAGGTACTAATCAAGCAGAAAATGTGGAATTACTAGAAACACAATTGAGCTCAGATTTTCAAGAACTTACTCAAATTGCAGACACAGACACAAATGTAAACAAATGTGCTGATGTCAAATTTAAGATACTACAACAATCTGAATCTAGTAACTCAATTACTAGGCTATTAATAAAAAAGTCAATAGAGTCTGGGGATTCAAAAAAAATAAAACTGAAGGATGTGGTGATTAGTATAGACCTGAATACTGGGTTTGTGCAGCTAAGACCGTTGCATGGCTGGGATGTTGAAACTTTGACACCGGAACTAATGGACATGCTTAATGACTTGGGTCCTCCAGACACTTTACTTGTCCCTTCCTCTATGAAGACTCTTATGGAAAAAGTAATAGAAAGATTGAATGAAATTTTTTGTTCTAGTATTGTATTAGATATCATGGAAGTTCCACCTCAGATAGAAGCTAGTATAGATAAGGCAATCAAAGAATGGTCTGATAAAAATATTTTTGCAGGTAATTGGGACTTAGGTTGCTACCATGTTCAGTGGACTTTGAATAACATACCTGGGATTGATAGAAAAAGTGCTTTGGCGAAAATGCTTACAAAAAATTAGTCTGAAACGGACCATCCTATTCTTAGAGATCTTTTGGGCTACTTAATTAAATTCTGTAAAATTTATTTATAAATAAATTTCTTGCTATTACTTACTTATAAATAAGTAGGTAATAGCATTCAAATCAAAAATAATTTAATTTTATGTTGTACAAGTTCACATTGAAAGCAGTCAATATAGTCTAATAGTAAAGTGCAGCACTCTCGACATCAGAGTTGGCCACTCTCATTCATAAGACCTCTAAGTAACACCAATCATATAGGTAGGTTCTGTAATTTTATTCATCATCTAAGTAAAAATGTTAAATCATTTATTTTATTTATTTAGTAGTTAGTTACCTACCATGTGTGTAAATTTCTGAGGTATTTTTTTTGTATGAATATAACTACATATTTAATTTCAGATATTATTTAATTAATAAATTACTTTATTAAGTCTTACTACTATATTAAATACTGTATAAATTGAGTATGTAAGTAATTATACTGTAATATGTATTTTCTTTATAGTGTTAATATACACAATAACAGTCACTAATTTAAGTTCAACATTACTTACCTACTTTCACTGCATTTGTTGAGAGACCAATTTTAATATGTTTTCATAGTTAATTTTATAAGTATTTTTCTGTTAAAAATCTTTTTAAAATTAGACAAATGTTCATATTAAATACAAACTTGATAGATTTACACAATTAGGAAATTAATTAATTAAATTAAAATGTACTTTCAATTTCAAAAAGATTTTTCATGATTTCATGAGAGTGATAAAGTCTGATGTTGGTTTTCTACTTCTTTTATTACCTAAATCATTTATCTTTAATAGTTCTTAAATTAAACAGATTGTCATTCTAGAAACTAGGAGGAGGAGGACTTACTATCGTTTATAGTAATTATTATTTTGACTTAAAATTGAATGAAAGAGTGATTAGTTAAACAGTGTTTAGAAGTCATCTAAGTTTACACCTATTTTTTTTAAACTGCCAATAAATAAGTAATTTATCGGACCTAGTACTGATTTACAAATCACACTTTGATTCAGTTTTATGTGATAATAGTACAACAACTTACTAACTAAAGCCTACTACTAGATCTAGACATCACTATTATAAGAAATTACTCTTGTTTTTGTATATATTAATATAGTGAACCTAGATGTAAGTATTTTTGAACCCAATAAACGTTTTTGTATTGTATTGTATTTATTTACTATTAGGAATCATGGTGCAAGCAGGTCTAATACTCACTATATAGTATAGTTTAGGAATTAATTTAGGAATAGTGTATCTTTTATAGAATTTTTCAATTTTCTGACCTAGCTACTATCACTTCCAACTATAACCATAAAGGTATAGGTAGGTTTGGAAGTTGAAAAATGTGTGTACCTATGTAAGTTTTTTATTGGCTGCATTTTGAAGTTGTTACAAATAATAGCTATTGCTTTATCGATACAACCAATAGAATGTAGTAGGTACACTTGGTCCCTAGATTCTTATTCTCAGTTCTCTATGCGATGGAATCTTTATCCACACTTATTTATGCCCCAAGACAGTTTCAAATTGAAAAGGAAAACTACAATGCCCAGGAATATCTCTTTATCTGTAGAGATTCCTGTGTGCTTTAGTTATGAATATTTTTATCCTGGTCTTGTTATTTTATAGATGAGGTACTTAAAGCTAGAAAAAAAAGTAGTAAGCTAGAGGTCAGAGCATAGAATTATACACACACAGGTTAGGGTAGCAAAGATTTGTATTGCCCAGTTAGTTTTAAGTTATTTTTGTGATTGTCCTGAATGATTGTGGTAAGTACCTACTTATATCTCTAATAATAATATGAATGAGAATATATTTTCTGTTAGTGAAAATTATTCATTACTAGTGGACGCCCGCGGCTTCGCCCGCATTATTTTGAGATAAAAAGTAAATACAGCGCCATCTAGTTCATACGTCGACAAACACGAATCTTTAAAATGGATGTAGGCAGCGCATATCGATGACCACTTGGTTTAAAATGAACATAACTTTTTTATTTACGAACCGATTGAAATGAAATAAACAGTTCATAATGCACCTACATATTAGTGAAAACCGTAGACAAATCGGTTCAGCCGTTTTTGACGTCTATAACGAACGAACATACCGACAGGCATATAGACAAACAGTTTTTTTTAAACATGATTTTTGTGTTCTATTGCATCAATGAAGACCCCTCAACTTTTTTTCCATTATCTTCAATCTACAGACACCGACCGGCTACAGCTTTATTAATTATGTCATTGGGATATTACTACCTACTACGCTAGTAATATAGTTCAATGTTATATGTACCTACCTATAGATTGTATGTACAATATTTTCGTTATTGTTTTATCTAAGTAAGTAAAGTTACTCTAGTATTTATACTGTTATTTGTTTTTCAGTTCCAGGTTCAGTGCAGTGTGCTTAGGATGTCGGCAAAAACTTATCACCGGCAAAGAATATGCCAGTCTATGGAGATCGTAATGATTGCATTTTGTACTTCTATGATTGGATACTCTTGCTGGTTAAGTGTTCCATGAGATGACTCGCCTTGAAGCTTTAATGGCTGGACCGAACAGAAGATGTCGCTGCGGGAGTTGAAACTCTGTAAGCACAGTACCTGTTTATTTAGATTTCTGTGTCTGTAAGTAGGTACCTGTTTCTTATTTTTGAATTGGAAAATATTTCGTAAAAAATATGATGAATGATTAAAGAAAAGTTATTAAAGATGTGCAGAAGTTTGTGCGTATGTGTGTATTTTTCTTCATGATCAAACGGATGAACCGATTTGGACGAAATTCAGTGTGCGGGTCGATTAACACGTTATGCTACTTTTATCCCAGATTGAAGCGGGAAACAACGTGGTACGTCGCTAGTTAGTATAAATTATTAGAACAGAGTGGCATTCCATTTTGGACGCTTCCGTGGGTCGGAAGACACGTTAAATTGTAGGTCCCGGCTGTTTGTTTAGTACGGCAGTCGTTAAGCCATGACAGAGGCCCTTAAGGCAGCATGATAAACTCTCAACACCAGAGTTGGCCACTCTCATTCAATAAGAATAAATGTTGAATCGCTCTAAACCTTTGTTTGGTTTGCTGTTACAGAAGCGCAATAGTCAGTTTTGCCCTGTGGAGCGAACTACATATATACTTACCTATAGTTAGTGTAACATTAATTTAAAGGCGTGGGTGTTGGGCAAAATTTTATTACACATTTAATTACTTGCAATTAATTTTTATACTTAATTACATTTGATCAATTGTAATTGTAAAAACGACTACCTACTACTTTTTAAAACTAACAATTAAATAATTGTTAGTTAATTGCAATTAAATTTTGCCCAACACTGCAGGTAGGTAATACCTACAACTTATTTGTTTTCTTGATGTAAAACAGATGTTTTGTTACTTGCATGTACATTGCATTGACAGACGATTCTGCAAATATCTGAAACAAAAAAAATGTAATTAATAAAAGCAAAAATAGATATCGATAATCACCAATTTGAAATTCTCATCCCTTCAAATAGATAGGTGGCTCACCAATGGATCTTTGTAGATGGATATTGGGATGTATTTTTATATTCAGAAAGGTTTGGATTAATTGGTTGGCAAAAAATCTTAGGTTATTATTATAAGTTCAATTTTATGATATACAGCGGTCACTGGTTACTAACATTTAACTTAAATAAATTAAAACCAAAAATAATTTATGTTATGGGACCTAAAGAAATACGCTAAAAAAAACAACAACCTACCGGATAAAAAAAAACGTTTTCCCCTCCTTGACAAAATGAAAATAAATTGTTGCATGAAATTAAAACTTCTGATATTTAATGCCACTCGAACACTAAAATAGCTTCCCAAAAATACTCTCTTATTAGTAATGAGTAAAAAATAAAATATTGATGTCGATATTCACCAATTTGAAATTCTCATTCCTTCAAATAGATAGGTTGCTCACCAATGGATTTTCGTAGATGGAAATTATGGGATGTATTTTTACGTTATCGATATATTCAGGAAAGTTTGGATTAATCGGTTGGCAAAATATCTTAGGTTATTAAATTTCAATTTCATATTATAGGTACAGGGGTTACTGGTAACTAACATTTAACTTAATTAAATCAAAACCAAAAATAATTTAAGTCCTGGGACTTAAAGAAATACGCCAAAAAACAACTAGGTCCGGATAAAAAATATCATTTATCGCCCCTGATTAAATATATGGAAAATAAATTGTGGCATGAAATCAAGCCACTAAAACAATAAAATAGCTTACCAAAAAACTATTACTTTTCCAGAAATGGTGGTGAAAAATGCGGTCCATTGTAAATTGTACCGGAGTGCCTAGATAGGTTCCGTTGTATCTCTATTTTTCAATGGGTAGGTAATAGTTTCTTTGTCCAGACTTCAATACTCGTTGTTTGATATTGAATGTGGATTCTAGAATTCTATTCTATTCACTGTAAGTTTTGCGGTTGACCACGGATTGCAAATAAGTGAAATATTTTGTTCTGTAAAACTCGTGTTTTAGTATACGACATACCTAACAAAACATGTTTTAGTTTGTCGTGCGTTGATATATATTTATTTGTATGTGGATTTCCATCTGTCTCTGGCATCATCATAATCCAGTTATTGTTATCGCCAAGGGCCTTTATGTTTGTTTTTAGCAGTCTTGTTTGAGAGTCAGTTCCATTTCAGTCCAAGTATGCTATTAGACTATAGAGTTCGTCTCTTCAGGAGACCAGGTCTTATTTTTCTTCTTTCACGCTTAAACAGCATAATTATTTCGGATTATATTTGGATTTAATTGCCTGCTATTGACCTAGCAAATTGGAAAGATATAAGATGAAGCAGCTGATGTTTTAAAATAATGGGCTACATTAAAGAATATAAGAATAAAAACAATTTATTATGACACAAAACAACAAGAAATACACAACACAAAAAAATATTAAAATAAATACAGGTACCTACATGTTTTGTGTCACATTTAAAATCCACATAAATGAAGGCAACGTAGTAGGTAAGTACCTATGTATGTAGTTTATACACCAATGTGGATAAGTAAATTACATATAAAAGAAAAGGAATAAACCAGTACATAATACAAATTACCAGTGTCTACTAATAATAATCAACAGTACCTAAGTTTACTTAAGTACCTAAGGAGACAATACGTGACGTTTAGTGAGTGATATTACACTCACTTTGAAGACTTGAAGAAGACTTTGAAGACTACATTCAATTTAAAACTAAATTTGGGTTTGCGAGTCACTTTAGGGCACATGCTCGGAAGAATAATATTTAAAGGATCGCCGTTATCGATAACGATAAAGAGGAGTAAATAATTATATAAACAATACGTTCACTGCTCACAGAAACGATACTCGTAAGTTTGAAACAAGCTAGAAAGATGAGAGTTATTCGTATTGCAATAAAAGAGTAACTGTATTTATAGTCTAGGAGCGACTGACGGCAATGGAAAAAGGGGGATCATAAAATCTTTTCTCAATAATATAGCGACGGATTATGTGCTTAAAGTCAAGCAAGAAGATTATATCTGCCTCTTCATATTCACTAATATGCTGCTTTTAATCACGATTGACCACGTCTCTATAAATATACCTATACATTTAGATTTATATTCTTATGTACCTAAGCTAAAAGTGCGTACCTACCAAAGGTTGGAGTTACGCAAGGGCGGCTGAATTCAGCCCTCATGGGACTTTGGGTTAGTCGAAAGGGTCAGACGGGTTTGCCGGGGTGGTCATCACGCTAAGACATTTTTCTGCTAACTTGCAAGAAGTTCCACGATCTAAGTTCACAAATTGTCAAAAGTTCAGTCAAATATTGGACCTGACTGTTTAGTGTCTTCTTCTCTTCTTTCTTCACTCTAGAAAGGCACCATACCTCTCCAACTTGGGAAGGTAAGTAGGCAGCTCTGCAACTCTGCATATTTCAGCCTGTCCAATGCTAAACGAAATTCCGCAATCAAAGACCACATTTTGCGAAAGTTGTCTGCTTCCCCTAACTTTTACTATCGTCAGCTACAAGAGGGCATAATATGTGAATATTTAAATAAGAAACATGGGATTAAACGGTCTTTAAATAATGATACAATAAGATTTAAGATTCTAAATCCTGTCCATCCAAAGGTTGCCTGGAAGAAATCACCTAAGGCGATAAGGCCGCCCAATGTGCATTTAAAATAAAAAAATCGCATTGAATTAGTTTTTAAATTTCTTTTTAGTATGAAATTTCTTGTGTGCATTAAAGACATATCTTATCTTAGCTTAAGTATTCAATAAATACAGAAATATCCTACCACAGGATGGGCGAGTCAAATTTTATGTAATTAGTTTACAGGAACAGTTTACATCTATGTATCTAACCTGTTCCCTACAAAAACAAAATACAACTTTAACGTAGACTTTGAAGTTGTATTTCCTCATGACTGAGAGTCGTGGCTCCCCTGCAAAATTAATTCGATAGGGGAGTTCTCTTGCGCAATTACATGGTGGTGGGCGCACAAGTAATTCCACGGAAGATAAATGTCCTCAGATGCTATCTATCGCCTACTCATTATCAAAAAGTTCAGTGATAGAATACCTCTATTTCTCCTGGACTACAATTACTGCGGCCATGTATGTAGGTAGAGAAGGCAGGTCACGGGCAATTAAAGTTCAAAACGACGAGTTCCCGTTCAAGTGGTGACTTTAGCGAACTGAACGCAGAGTAACAAATCTATTTAGACTAAAGGATGTTTTTTAGATTTAAGTATCACTTAGATATTATCAACAATTACATAAAAAATAAGGGCTTCTACGGCTTGTATAATGAAGTAGGTATAAAATGTAAAAGCTTTTGGTAATTCAGGCGTTTGGTAATTTCATCTTTACATAGCTGTTTAATAGATTCCCTGAATAATAATATTGGTAACGCTGTTGCAATTTCGGCATGTGTCACTCTCGGGTCTTTATACCTCGTAAGCGTAACTGAATACCAGGATCGTGCATCATGGACACAATTGTGTTGATGATCTTTCCGGCGTAGGATAATTGAAATGTGAAAGTGGACTGTATTTATAGGAATGCGTCTCGCGGCGGCGCGGTTGACGTGAGATTCCAAACTAGGGGCGCGACGCGCCAATTCCTCCATACTGGTTTTCAGGTTGGCGAGAAACCCGCTCATTGTGCTTTGATAAAAAGGGTTGCTCCAACAATTGGGAAAGGCCTATATCCTAAAAAAAGGCCTATATCCTAAAGAAAGAGCTAAAGAAAAACTCAGTTCCAACAAGTATTTTTGAAGAGTCGATTACCTTTGCACCTATTTGAACCATGTTAAAGAAGCGTTTGCTTAGTGTGAGGCTGGATGGCGCTGTGTGCAATGTCCCGGAATATTTATTTATTTATTTTATTTATGTCACAAAAACTACTGAAACGTGTAATGTTCCTTTAGTTGAAACATACCTACTTTTCGCTGTTTACTCTTGCTTGACAGAGTGGTCGTGGTGGATCTTTCCACATTGGATCTCCGGCCTTGTTTGTGGCTGCTGCATGTTTGTCTATGACGTGATGTCTGTCGTTTCTCTCTCCATTGGAAGCAACTTCTTACATTGTGAGGACGTTGTAGGTACTGCGGTTAGGGTTTGTAATTTTGGTTATAAGGTATATCCAATGGAAGAACGCCCATGAAGTCTTCTGCCTTAGGTAGGTATACATGGCGTCGTTTGTAAAATCCTCTCCTTTAGGTCTTCTTTCCAAGAAATGTGAAAAGTGGTTTTGTTCTAAGAAGTTTATAGTTAAAAGCTGAGCAATCGACAAATGCTACTTTTCTTTATGACAGTCTATGAGGCTGGAAACTTTAGTTCGAAACATACTTATCACTAGTCTAACATAAAGAATTTCGTACGAATCGAAATGTTTTCAAAATATCTATGGACAAATATACATATATAGGTACTTACATACATACTACGAAATCTGGCACATGTGATTGCAAATCTAAATAACTAAACACTATTTTATCTAATTCTGGCAATAGATCGAAAATCCTGGTGCTTCGTTGCGGTGTAAAGTGAATTGTTCCACTTTACAAGGAATGGGTTTGCACTTGACCGTAATTCGCCTGATGGTAAGCAATCATTACGGTCTAGGATGGAACGTGCTTACCCAGTAAGAACCGATTCACTCTCACTTTGAAGGTTTGTTTTGTTTCGTTCATGCTGGTTTTATTCTGTCTAGTTATTTT
The DNA here is from genome assembly GCA_927399415.1 of Macaria notata. NCBI lineage: Eukaryota > Metazoa > Arthropoda > Insecta > Lepidoptera > Geometridae > Macaria > Macaria notata. The sequence goes on from OV656742.1 coordinate 3,281,589, forward strand.
CGTGCCTCCACGGGTCCTGCTCTGTAATTTAAACCCTTGAACTGAACTAGTACACGCCTGCTCTATTACTAGCTGCAATTTCAGAATTACCTGCTTCAGTTTCAAATGAGCACGGTTTAGTATTAGTTACCATCAACGTGAAATATCCCGAGCGTATTACATACAAATTGTTGTTGGTAAACGGAATTAATTATTTGAAATAGTAATTTCATAATTTAATCTCTGTTCGTTGTTGAGTATTACAGTGTTGCCTTCACATTCCTCCTCCTTGCGTCGTGGTCCTCATTACTGAGGGTCGTGAATCCCCCCACGGGATATTAGTTTTTCTTTAATGATTTTTTTCCATCTGCACCTGTCCTTAGCGACGTGAAGAGCATCATACAGCGTTGAGCGTATTTGGTCGGACCACCTGGTTGGGCGACACATTATAGGTACAACAGTTATTATCAAAACTCAATAAAATACAGATTTTGCTATTTTTTGCTAAATAGTTATACGGTCGTTTGGTTCCTGCGTCCTAAATAGAAAGATAATCTAAACTCCCCAAGGATTTTCAACCATTTTGTGAAAGAAAATACGAACCCGTTCAATTTTAAAGCCTGTTTAAAATAGATAAGCCTCTATTTCGTCCCCTTTTAGGGACAAAGCCGAGACATATTTCATCTGTAATAGCTATTTGTAAGGCAAAGGTTACATTGGCATTACATAACCAAAGCAGCCGCTTTGGTTAAATTGTCTGTAACAGTTATAAAAAAGATTATAATTGCGAAAAGCAAAGTTTGTGATATAAATGTAATATTATATGTGTATAATGTGTTGTTTTCTTCTACTCCGTCTACACGTATGTAAGAATGATTTGGTTTTTGGACTAAGTTCTTTACTTCTAAACTAACGGTTGAGCCGATTTTAATGAAAATTGGTTAGAGGTTATATTAGTCTTAGCCTGTCTATGTGGCAGTTATCGGTACTCATTCCCGCAATGAAATGAAATTAATTAATTCATTATATATATATATATGTATATATATATATATATATATATATATATATATATATATATACCTATGTATATATAAGTATTATTAAAGATTACCATTACTTTTGGCAATATAAAATATATTTACATTTGATTATAACTAGGTATGTATATTCCTACTCAACTGTAGTTACCCAATGGCCTCTGAAATGCAGAGGGTGGAGGAGGACGGTAAGAAGAAAAAAATATAGGTATAATGAAGTATGGCTTGAAAGGGTCGATTCTGGTGTGTTTTTGTCAATTTAATCAATTTAGGTTTTCTGCACTTGCGTCTGTTTCTTAATAAAAACAAGACTAAAGCTTTGATTTCCTAGGAAAGCGGTGCCATCGTATAGCGGCCGTGATATTACGGACGCAAAAATAATTAAAGTAAATTACGGTGCAAGTTACCGCTCTCCAGGAAACCGCGCCATTTCGTTTACATAGACCTGGTTTTAGTGAAGTCATTCACCGCTGTATTACGGCCGCTATATGAAGGCACCGCTTTCCTAGGAAATCATAGCTTAAACGAAATGGCGCGGTTTCCTGGAGAGCGGTAACTTGCACCGTAATTTACTTTTATTATTTTTGCGTCCGTAATATCACGGCCGCTATACGATGGCACCGCTTTCCTAGGAAACCAAAGCTTTAGCGAGAAAATTCAAGAAGAGAAATTACTTTTTTATCTTGACTCCCGGGTACTTGGCTATTTTTTTCCCGCCTCGACTAAGACCAAATTCCTGCAAATCCCTACCATTCGAAAAGATTTTTTTATTCATAAAAATAAAATGCGTGTCATTTATACAAACTTGTGTTTTGTTTCAGAACATCACATCACAGAACAATTGGCAGAGCCTAATTGCTTGAGCAGATTTGTAGTTTGTAAAAATTCCGATAGATGTCGCTGTACAGTCTTAAAACGCGCAAACTCGCCGCTTGCCATTTCATGTAATAAAATCAGACAAATTTTGATGCAAATTGAAGTAGTATTATATTAATTAAACACTAATAATATAATATACGAAAACATATTAACCTTCGATCTCGCTGACAAAATTATGAGATTTTATTTTAGATTTTGGGACAAAATGGCCCGAAACGAAATCTAAGTTCAGCGGCTACAGGCGGTTCCGGAACGCAATCAAATATTGCATCTTATTTGATTGCGTTGCATTCTATGAGAACTCAGTTGCTATTCACAATGTAAGTTATAATTTGATTAATAATGCCGCACAGCATATTGTGTAGCGCTAGACAGCCGTCCGATCGTTCCCTGACAGCGGTGCCTTCATATAGCGGCTTTAATATTACGGACGCAAAAATAATTAAAGTAAATTACGGTGCAAGTTACCGCTCTCTAGGAAATCGCGCCATTTCGTTTACATAGTCAACGTTCTAGTGACATCATTCACCGCTGTATTACGGCCGCTATATGTCGGAACCGCTTTCCTATGAAATCAGAGCTTTAGGCTACGCATGTTTTCTGGCAACGAAGTATTCCGTATCGTAACGGAACGTATCCCGCCCAAACGTTCGAAAGATGTGTATCTATGGAACTGATTCGTTCAGCAATTCTGCCCTTGGCTCCTGTGCTAGCGGAGCTGTTTAATAAGTGTCTCAGAGAAGGTGTCTACCCCACTTCCTTGAAAGTATCCAAGGTGTCTCCTATCTTCAAGGGCAAAGGTACTCGAGACGACATGGATGCATACAGACCGCCAATCGCCAAGGTGTTCGAGAACGGACTGAGCTCCAGGCTGGTCACATACCTGGCCGACACGCGCGCTCTCTGAACACCAGTACGCATACCGAGCTGGGCGATCCAACACGTCCATGACCCGCGAGGTGGTGCGCCGCATCCTGGCCGCTCGCGAGCGCAAGCAGCAAGTCGCTGTTCTGTGCTGCGATTTGTCCAAGGCATTCGATGTGGCTGATCACCAGGTCCTTGGGGTCAAGCTCAGGCACTACGGGATAGTGGGGACTCCCTACTTGGTTCTAACTGATATGATGAAGAACCGGTCACAAGTTGTGGATGCGGGCGATGGATGCCGTTCAGACCAATTGTCTAGCACCATGGGTGTTGCTCAGGGCTCTTCGGTCTCCAACCTGCTCTTCTCCCTCCTGCTGAACGACCTCCCCAACGCTGTCACGTGCGCAGACATCCTCTGTTATGCTGACGACGTCGCAGCCATAGCCAGCGCCCCCCAGTCTCGATCAGCTCGAGGAAGCACTGAACATTAGTTCAGATGACGCAGTGAAGCTACTAACATCTACGATAGCTAGAGAGCTGGATGAAGGGAACAGATGCGTGGCCGTCTTCCTAGATCTCGCCAAAGCTTTCCAAACAGTTCCAGTAAGAATCCTGTTGCGCAAGCTGGAAAGTTTTGGAATCTGAGGAACGGCTCTATCCTGGTTCGCAAGCTACCTGAACCATAGACGACAGCAACTGAAAATTGGAGATTTATTGAGTGATGAGGCTGAGTTATCATTCGGAGTCCCATAAGGCAGTACTCTTTCGCCCACTCTTTTCACTATATATAAGGATGGTATACTGAAGCTCAAGATACCTAACTCAGACCTGATATGCTACGCCGATGATACCGTGGCTATATTTCATGGTAAACAATGGACTAGTGCAATGTACGCGGCTGAGAGAGGTCTAGCTCAAATGTCAGACTGGCTCAACCTTAATCTCCTCACTCTTAATGTCAAAAAGTCTAACTTTACCTGCTTTCACATCACTAGTGCAACTGACACCAATACTGACAATATCATAATTTATCAGAAAGACTGCCCCAAATTGACCTTTCCACTTCTGAGAAGATGCGGCTGTTTACAAAAAATAAATACAGTTACCACAGTGAGGTACTTAGGTGTTCAGATTGACCAAAACCTTACTTTCAAACACCATATAACTGAACTGGCTAAGAAAGTTTGTAAACTTCTATTCATTATGAAATCTCTAAGACCAGTTGCAGACCTAAATGTCAAAAAACTAGTGTACACAGCAATGTGTCAGTCACTGCTACAATATTGTATAGGGTCGTGGGGAGGAGCAGCTAAATCAAACATGATTGCTGTAGAGTGAGCTCAACGCGCGGTCATCAAAGTTTTGCTTGGAAAGCCGCGACGGTACCCGACGGATCAATTATACAAAGACTTCGGTGTACTAAGTGTGAGACAACTCTTTATACAAAGAGCAATTGATGAAGCTCACCACATTAACCTAGATCATAGACACCAGCATACTGGTAATTCAATTGATTTAATGACTTTGCCTTACACGAGAACAGTCTTCGCACGTCGTCTTCCACCACACATTCACATATTTGTATATAACGCGGTGTGCAAAGCGCACCCAACAAGGCAATCCACACACAGAAAGGCACGAGGAAAAATGAAAAAATGGCTATTGGCAAAGACCTACGAAGAAACGGAACGTATGGTCAAAGTTTATAATACAGATTGTAATCAAGGTATAGGCGAAACTGACACACCCTGGTCAAACCCACCGTAGCAAACATACCGTTCTTGCTAGACTACCAGACACAACACATATGACAAGCACTGCATCATCACCAACACATTAAGGCTGTCATCCAGCTTAACTGCCCCGTCTCGTTACTCAGCTTTTCTCTCTTACACCCACTCACACACACACACACACACACACACACACACACACACAAATACATACAACACAAAACAGAGTAAACATATTTTTCCAATGTGAATAAGCAAGTAGCAAATTTAAGGGTCTTTAACAAGATATGTAGTTAATACATTATTTACCTGGTGATTTTTCTATGCTAGAATAGTTTCATGTAGTCACATCAAACATCAACAAATGTCATTATAAATTTATTGTAATCATTTTATTCTACTGGAAAAGCGCGAATTTCAAGTATGGAATTAAATTCAAATTTGGATCACCGAGATACAGGTATAGGCCTAGTTCGGGGTCCGTTGTTATGCACATAATTAGTTAATAATCAATTCTATGCTATGTACAAAATTTTATAATTTCTTTACGCTACATACCAAACTTGCGTTTATACTATATACTTACTAGTTATCACGTCATTTATAATTTAAGATAATTAATCATTAAGTTTTATCAAACAAATATGTAATTAATTATTTAATTATTATGTATCAATTTGTGCAAACCATGAATTAATGTTTTGGAAATAAATAATTTTTATCTTTTATCTTATCTTAATATGTTATGTCACATTCACAAACCTTAATCAATGCAATTAGGGTGATTCACATTTCAAAATTCGTCTTCGTCAAGAATTTAACAATAAATAAATTGACAATAATGAAATTGATAAGACACAATATAATATAGTTCTTCGGGAGAGACATATGTAGATAAGTGACAATTTTTACCTAAAAACGCAGGTAAAGCTAAAACTAGCATTCACAAGTTTTGTATTAGTCGTAAATTGTTAAAAATCAACTGGTTTCAATATTGTCTACTATATAATGTAAACCCAGCCGTATCCCACGATATTGTTCCCAGAATGAAACAGGATGTTTAGCATTAACAAGAGAAATTCGTTTTGTTTCTTGTCGGAATTTAATTTAGAAACGACAACCGCGCTCTCTGGGTTTGCCTGCTTTTATTAAAAGTATTTCTGTGTTGTCTCGCTTTCTAGTTTTGTTAAGAGAATTTTTCATTTTGTATTTATATGCACTCACTGATACAAATTTACCTATATATTATATCTTACACATCAGTAAAGAAGCTAATTAGAAATGTGAGGCAAGTAATGTAACTGTATTCATAAAGTTATTTCGACTTTACAGTACATGGTACAAATATTTAGTTTCGTTGATAGAGAAACAGAAGGTTAATAAAAATAGTTCCTCTTGGCCATATTTCCAATTCGTACCTAATATCGGCTCCCGATCAGCCTAATAATAAAATTATCATCAAAAATTTACAAACAGACAACATATTCTTCCTATCTATGTGGTTGTATCCAGTAGGTATATATTGAAATTAAACTGGCTTCATTAATCAAAGCCTACCCAAGTGGTTCGTTATAAGGCCACGCACGTCTGCTGTGATTGGTCGAGACTTCAGGCTTTCAGAGGAAATGAGCTTCTTAATGCTCCATTGACTGAACTAAGATATATAAGCTAGGAGAATATGACAAAAGTAAGCTAAAGAAAGTTTAGCGTATTGAAATGTTTGCAGGTAAAGCTCTTTCTGGCCTCGATATTACATTCCACACCGATTAGTAATTGTTAGTGTCGTATAAATTGTATTCATAAAATAATTATTATAGAAGTGGTCTGTTAAAATTGATCTATGTTTGATGTGTTTGTTACGACAAAAATACTTTTTTACTCTATTGGACAAACCAAACAATGTCGACATCATTTGATAGGTACTATTTTCCTTGTAGGTACACGTTGTTCTTCTCAAAGATAAATAAATTAATCGGCCATCGATAGTTGCCACAGGGCGATACTATTACAAAGGTGATGCTAAAGGTAAAGTAAAATAATAATATGCAAGAAATACAATTGACAAACAACAAAAAAATAATGTTAGTAAGTTAATAAATGAGTCGATAACGTGTCCGTCCCATAGATAATCTACTTTCATAGAAAGGAAGAAGGGAGGTGGATGTAGGGTGACGCCTCAGTGAAAGGATGAGCGATAATTTTTTCTCTGGATATTTTACTAAAGATTCATAGATTTCTCGTCATAGACGAGAATATCTTGCCGAAAGAGAAAAACAAAGCTTCAAGACACAAGGTGCGGTGTTGGTAAGATCTTGAGATCAACGGAGGCCACGTTGGTTAGGAGGTGAGGTGTGGCGGTGGTAGGTATATGGAGGAACACACCTAAAAACCATCAAGTTTGTTGTTTGATGTCAGTTAAGGACCAGTCGCAGCGGAAAAACACTACATATTTCTCCAGAGTTGCTACCTAACAGATTCATATTACCACGAAGTTCTTTTAGTGCTAATCTATCCTCCTTACCAATATTGTCTCTCGGAGGTTTAGACCTTAGCTTAGTTTAGACGTTCTGCTGCAAGCACCACTACCTTTTGGTGAGGTATTTAATTTCTAAAACAGCACTGTATCAATGGGCCGCTTAAAGAGGAAGTCGCCTATGCATTGCATGAGTCTATATCTGTGTTCCTTTCGCTAGCGGGGTGCTCGCTCTTTATTCTCCTCAGCTTGTAATGATCTGAGAAGTGCTCCTTAGTTATATTTTGTGCGAACTCACTTGTCCTGCATCCTATTGCCTTAGGTACTTTCCTCTCAGAATTTTAATATTATTTACATAGTCTAATACTATTATTAGAGACCAGATATTTTTCTTAAAAATATAATTTTATAACATTGAAATCCCGCTTCATCTTACTAACTCGTTCAGAAAGCGTTGAAACAGAAGCTCGTTGTCTCCCGAGATACGGAAAAAACAATAAACCCACCATTTTGCTTCATTCGAAACTATCCTTTAAATCTTAGATAATAAAGCTCACCAGATCTGCATATTTGCTTTGGCTTCCATCATCATGTCAACCAATTTAACGCTGGCAAACGCTAAGCGATTTTCAACTGTATTTCAAAGTAATAAGACAGATGATTTCGGAAAAATAGTTATGAATCGCTCTCAGACGTTAAGCACTCAATGTAGCCTTTATCTTAGATTAAAAATAGGGGATGGGGTTCCACTCGATAGATAGGATGGCGTGAAAGGTTTGCAAGTTTATTGAACCCTATTACAATGGGGAAGTTATAGGTTTTGTTCTCAGAAATAAAGGAGTAGACGCATACTTACGCATGTATCAAAATCAGATTGAAAAATGTTGGTCTATTCAACTCGTATCTCTCATCTTTCTTATTTTACATGTACTTATGAATGAATTCAGCTTGTTGAAGTACTGGGTAAACTTAATTATAATCTAAACTACCTATTTAAGCACTAGCTAATAAAAGGAAAGAATAAAAGCAAACTAAAAATTTATATTCAATTGAAACTGCTGGCGCTTCTTGACCAAATGCCCCCAATATACCGGCAGCATCCTCTGGCTGGGTGGCAGTGGAAATTCGTTGGATAAGAAACCAATGCTAGTTTTAAATTTTATTATTGCATTTTCGTAAGAGCAAAACTGTTGTGACAATTGAAGATAACACCATTATACTGTACAGTTTGCAATAAATTTACTACTTTATTTTACAATCATCGAGAGGATCGTGACCATTATTTTAGCCTTTAGACGTCGTCACAACTGGAAGACGAACTTTATATTTGTTTATTTTGATTGCCCTCAAATATTGTTTCTTTAAACAGACAACTTTCACAAGTAGTACCTATATTTAAATCCGAAAAAACCACTCTTCACAGAGACATACCCAGATTATTATTTAAATCTCTACTCTCACCGGCCTCGCAAGAAACAAAGAGCATGTAAGTGTAATTAAACAGTCTAAGCAAATAAACAAGGGACGTAATTATTTATTAACGCCACTCCTTTTATGTACACGGCTTAAGAATTAAGGCATATAATCCCTGCATACTTATATAAGTACGTGAAAATACTATATATACATGGTTATTGGCAACTTATCAAAACTTGGTGCAAATCATCAAATGAATGGCTTTAGTACCTATATCAATCACCATTCACTAAAATCCACTGCTTGGCATAAGCCTCCTTCCTTGTCTGGGCAAGAACAGCACAAGACAAGGATTGATGGTGTAAAAGCATATCAAATAACAACAATTAATTGTGCTAGACTATCATCCTCATACATATTAAATAATAGTAAAAATGTTTTTTTGTGGCTCTACCTAAAGGTCAACAAAAATTCGGCGGTCAAATCCCTATTTTCTTTCACCATTGTTATCAAACCAAAAAAAATACTTTCTTCAACCCCTTGATGGCTTGTTTAACACGTCGTAGAATCTGAATAACCATCTCTTATTCTGGTTATCAACCCCTCACTTGTAAATAAACCCTACTAAGAGGCTTTTCGGGGTCTAAACAATGCAGACTGTAACAAGAACAATAAATTTACAGCTCAGCCTATTGTTGGGTATAAAACATGAATAACCTCCGGTAGATTGTGAAAATTTAAAAACAAATTATTGTATTAGTCAAAAAATATATTCTGAAACATCATTGAATCTTAAAACTGAGATACAAAACTATGGTAATGTAGGTTTGATTTAAATTATACTACTGCAGGCAGGTACTATTAATATAATTAATTTATTACTATTCATTTTAATACTTTTTTTTTATTATCCCAAGGGCTGTGGATGATGATGAATGTAGGTACTATCACACACAAAAATATATTAATAAAATTGTTTAAAATGTCAAATCTATAATTTTCCATGTATTCCTTGGATGACATATGTTTTGTTGTATGTTGAAATCCAATGGCAAAATAATGTATGTACATACATATACTCGCATATGCGTGATTGTAATTTACGCAGGATCCATTTATATGTAATTTAGTCGGAAGACGGATTAGATCAAGGAATAACACACATGTTACTTTTTATTGAATAGTACCGCGGGATCCGATAATAATGTATAAAAACACATCTGTAAAAAAATCTAGTGTTCATTTGTTATTCCTTAGGCATTTAGTCATTGATTAAAATCGAGTATTGATGATGATCAAAATTGGGTAGGTATTTAACTGAATAGAAATATGAATTGCTGAATCTATTAGACGAAATCTTTGCAGTCCATTGTTGAGAACAAAATTATGTTATCAGCGGGCGTAGTTCTGCTCAATATTGTCGTAACTTAGCTGAGATAATGTATGAGTTTCGAGGGACTAGAAATTATCTGACAAATGGTAATTATGGAAAGTTTGAAGTAACTTTGCTTTGAAACGATATCGGGTTGGCAGGGTGGTTCTAGATTTTGAAAGATAGAATTACAATGTTTGTTTGTTGCGTTGTTAAACAAGCGGCAGGAGCAGCTAACATTTTCAGGTCCCACGGCAGCTAGTTCTCCCTTACAAGAATCATCGCAGTCGATAGGAGGGGAGTGAGCGTTGAAGTCTCCGGCTAGGAGCACCTGGTGTTGGCTCTTTTAGCATCCAGTGGACCAAGATCTCCAGGACCATGAAACAGGTCTCAAATTAAAAAAAATAAAAACCGTGTGATTTTTAAATCAATCAATCTTTATTGGTACCTACACCAGAAACACACAAAATTTAATTAATTAATTAAACATCAGGCAGGCTGTAGTCAAACGTAAACCTATTCCACGTAAAAATAAAAAAATATAGGTATAATAACAAAGATGATAAGCGCCATATAAAATGAGACAGATAGATAAAAATCCAGGATATTTTAAATTATGCTGCAATATAAACATTTTCAGTTGATAAATGTAAACAGACACTACAAATATGTTTTATAAGTTTTTACCAAATTATCGAAATCACATAACACTTACATATTATATTACGAGAGGATAAACTTCGTTAGCCTTAGTTTAAAAACAGAGACGAAGAATTTTTTTTTGTCATTGGATGGGATAATTTATTGCATGGGACAGTTATTTATTTTTTTACGTACTGAAAGCATCAAGTTAAATGTAGGTACAGAACATTGTCAACATGTTTCTGGTGTCGCCAACTCCCGTCGTTTGAACATACGTTTTGGAGGCAGTTAGAATAGAACATACATTCGTTCTGACGATACAGTTTGATCAATAAATGATTTGATAACATACGCTGGAGTTGTGTTTTAAGACCAATGTGTTTAATGACATCTAGAGAGTGCGAGATATTTACGCTCTTTAGGTGTAAAAAAGCCTGGATTTTATATGTGACATTTTAAATGGTATTTTCGTTTTCAATTAATAGTTAGTTATTTTATGGATGTTAGGTTTACATCTAGAAGAAAATTTACATTCATTAGTTTATTCATATTAGTTTTTTTTAGTTAGCTTAAGTATATTTTCAGTTATGTAAACTTTTACGAACAAATAAAATATTATCGTTCGGTTTTCGATAAAAAGTAAAAATTTGAAATACAATCAAAACTGACAATATCCAAGGCAAACGGTACACGTAGATATACAAATATGATGTATGTAGGTACGTGAGTTATATTTGACAGTTCTATCACTTCCACAATAATACCTCTGTAAAACGATAACCATCGCTCCACAGTATCAAAAACCTGAATCGGTGCCGTGGCCTCATGTTGTATTCATGAGATAGTGTGTGTTTGGGGATGCTTCGACGATAACGATTTTTCTCAACTGCGAGGACAAGGAGAAAAATCTGGATGAAAATCCCCGAGACAAATTTCTTGTTTTTTTTTTCGGGGACTAATAATTGTAATTGTAGGATAATAGAAATTTATTTGTTGAAGGTTATATTCACCCATAAAACAAATTTTAAGAAGTTATTTAGTAAAAAACCAATTAAATTCTCGCCCGAAAAATATTTTCTTTAAGCTATTTAATACTATATTTAAAGTTGTTTTACTAACAAATCTATACCTAAAAATGGGTGTTATAAACAAAATAGTATATAACTATGCGAGGTGAGCTTGCCTCGGGCTGAGATCACTGTATTCTAATCTTTTATTCATATCGACTGCTCTCAGTGTTGCCATGACGACTATATATCCTACCTGAAAGAAAGTTAGTACTCGCTATAGTAGTAGTAGTGTATTTAGTCTAAATGTAACACAAAAGGTTGTACGAACTGTAAAGGAATACCACCAAACTCACCCGAAAAATATTGCAAAACTTATTAAATGATCAAGTTTATGACAATTATATAAAAAAAATGTATTTAAAATAAAGGAAGACTTAAAACTTATTATTTAAGTCATTGCGATGTTGATATTATTTTTTGTTTTCCCCCAATAATGAGTTGTTTCGGCCATTACAGTTTTTTTGCTGTGTTTTCTTATTAGTACCTATATGTACAATACTCAAAATTAAATTCTTTGGACTTTTTTTTTCGGCAGTGCATCATTTTTTCTTAGAAAATATGATTTTCATAAAACATATTATTATACATAGTTCAAATATTAATAGAGTAAACATATTTATGTTACTATATTTTTGAACTATTTATTGAATATCTAGTTAAATTACTTCATGAAAGTGACTTTGAAAATAGTTAGGCCTACCCGTGGTCATAAAATTCTGCCATAAACGCCGGGATTTTTGCAACACGGCAACACCGGGAATATAGGCACAAGTGCAAAAGATCGGTGGTCCAATAAATCCGATATAAAATACGAATCGGTGTTTACATTGTTTTCTTTATTTTCCACTCTTTGTTTGTTCTTCTTTTACACCGTTTCGTGAATTCGCGGTAATGTGTATGTGTTAGACAGGTAACAAATCAAATATTATTTCATATATTTAAATATATATAAAAATATATATTTGTAAGGAATACAGTTGCCAGGGTCTTGGAACCATTATTTAAAACGGAACAGCTAAAAATGGTTTGTTAAATATTAGAATACATCGAAGCATTGAAGTCTATATAATATAAGAAAATAGAAGTAGTACCTATTACCTACTTAGACTTTAGTTTAAAACGTTTTTTGCCTCTCAAGATTACGTACCTTCCGCTGCTGGGGCGACCAAAGGTTAGTTAGCTCTTGGCAAAATGTTAAAATTGTTTCAAAAAGTCTATGTTTAGCATTCGAAAATTGTCTAAATAGTGTTAAATTATTAAATAAATTATATATTACATGTTGTTTCGCGTCCGACGTTCGAAGCACGAACTATGGAAGTTGTGTCAAAATTATTACAACAATAGTACGGGAATAATCCAGACTAGTGTTATATTATATCCAATATCTGTTATAATTTTATAACAGGTCCATAAATACAAAAAATACCCAATCAATATGTTTTGGTTAAATCACAATTTCTGAGAAGTTCGTGGGATACCATACACAACACATAGTCCACACTCAATAGAGTCACAAAATTTGGCACATATGTTTGAAAGCAGAAAATCAAAACATAATGAAATTCTGTTCAAATCACATACCTACGGTCGATAAACTCCTTGTTTTTAGAAGTTAATCAAAAATGATTGACATCGTCCCGCAAGTGCTTATTCTGAAGTCATTACCGCGAATACGCGAGAGGTGAAATATGTATGAACTATGAATCGAATAACCTCGTAGCGTAGGATTGTTTTCACTGATTGGGCTTCCGATTTATTTTTTTGCTTTTCCGATTCGGTTATTATTAAAGTGGCTTTTATTCGATTGCGTTATTTGTATAGTTTGGAAATGACATAATTGAAAATAGTGTAATTGTTCAAAAATGTGTCAAAACTCAAAAGTAGTGCAAAGTGTCACTTGAAGTTTTTTTTACTGCAATTTAACTTACAAAACTAATTCAAGTCCATATGCACTTTACGGAACCGACTCCTTCCTTGTACATAAAAATTTCAACATCAAAGTTTCCCTGAAAATATTTCAAACGAGGCGTAGAAATAAGATTCCAGATAAAATATCTCCGCAGTAAAGTTTAGGGAACTCTCTCCATGACTTTAAAATTTCAATTCAATTTCTTAAAAGGATTTCACGACTCACCAGTTTTTTGAGTGACTTCAGGCGGGTAGGGCTTTTCTAAATTACGGTAATAGGATATTACTCTGATGGGAATAATTTGGTTATTCGGTAATTTGATTTCAACTTTGTGGGTATAATCATGTTCTGTTTTTTTGTTTGCCGAATTATTTATTTTGACCAGTGGGATCTTTTTTACTTGCGTTTTGGTCTATTTTTATTTGACCTTATTTACTTAGTATACCTACCTACTTATTTTTATATTATGCAGCTCAATCTACTTTTCTTATCTTTTTCTTTTTTTTACGTGGGATTGGTTTACGTTTGACTACAGCCTGCCTGATGTTAAGCATTACTGCAGCCTAGGGTGTAACACGTTTACCTAGAAGATACCTATTAACTCTAGATTTGAAAACCCCTGAATTGTAGTTCGCAGGAAACACAGCTTCTGGTAAAGTGTTGTAAGTATCTTGAAAAATTGTACTTACTGAATGAGAAATAAAGGTCAGTTGTTTGGCTATGTGAACTTGGCGCCTGAGTTCACAAATGTAGAGTTTTTTTAATAGATTTTACATTAGATTCTGTAAGATGATAAAAAAATCCTTTAAAAAAGTAAGAAACCGAAGCGTAAAAACTAATTTTAGTGAATGGCGTTCAATAAGGAAATGACGTAATAGAATAATCACCGGGGCAACTTCGCTTGAATGCCGGATGCTTAGCGCTTGGTCCAAGTAAAAAAATTAAAATTAACACAAGCTACCACATTTATATTTTCAAGGTAATCATGTAATGTCTATTACGTTGTCTCACTTGATCCATTTCAACCCCTCCGACCTGCACTTAAGTTTCTTGTAGGCTCGGCCCGCGAGGTTGAAATGGATAAAGACGGTCTTCTTCAGCAGGGCAAGCACGGCATGAGGACTAAAAGTTTTTCCACCATTTTTTCCACCTGTCACCTTTCAGTCACCCTACACCAAGTGGATAAAAATGGTGGAAAGACTATTAGTCCTCGTGCCGTGCTTGCCTTGCAAGTAGAGACTCAAACCGTTAGTCGTGTACCATGCATTTAAGTCCCTCGCTTTATTGTTAAAATGATGCTCAAGTTGTCTATCGATAGCGCAGTAAGTATTCCTGCAACATCATCGGCATCCATGTACATATCTTGTCCTGGATATATCCGGGTAGGTCGTTGAGAAGGAGTGGGAACGTAATATTTGATATTACTCTTGCACAACTTCGATAACAGTTTTGAGTTGCTCAAACCTTATCCTGCTAGAATCCTCTACAACAACTTGACTCTGCCCGCAAATCCGTGAGTGGTTTCAGCGCCAGGTTATAAATTCCATAGTGCTTCATTTTGAAGCCAGTACCCTTCGTCAGCAACATCGAAAGCTTTAGAGAAGTCGCAAAAAATAACGGCGATCTGTTTCTGAGCCTTCCTTGCACTTACTTAATAGACAAGTGACATTAAAAATTTGCATTTTTTTTATCATTGAATAAGTGCAGGCTGCACCTATCACGTGTATATGTATTATACTTTTCTCGTATGTGTTGGTCCCCTTCCCTTGTATCTTGCACCCTCCCATGCTTCCGTTAAAAACATTCCACTGAGAAGCCAGATTTATTTTGCTCTTCAAGTGGAGTCTTAACTTGGTAACTTTAAAGCGATGCGGTGACTTTACACAAGTTTCACAATAACTCCAACGAGTATTGTTTAAATTTGTACAAAGAACTGGTTCTCAGGAAATGTTAAGGGTAAATGGGGTACCATACCCGCGGGTTCTGATACAAACTTAATATATTAGGAGTTTTATAGTCTGTTTTAGAAATATATCTTATTTTAGTTGATATTGCTCATATAAGTATTCAAAATTCACTCATAAGTTATCCATGCGCCATAAAATTGTAAGATGCGACCAAAATGAGTTTGATGATATACTACATAATATACATACATATATTTGTATCAATATATATGCTTTAAAACAATGTAAGACCCAAACAATTTCTACCAAAATATCAGTACTAAACTCGTTCATTTGTTTATATTAATTTAAAACAGTAAAAATTTTAGCTTGTTGTTTCCATTTTCTATATATACCAAATCCTACTTTGAATAGCCCACTTTTCTTATGTCAATTTTCTTTGCTATTTTGTTGTAGATAAACCCGCCTGAGAAGCAACTGAAACTTTTGGTAAAACTTTTATTAATTTTAGTACATTTCAGAACAATACCTTTACGTCGTTTATCAACTTCCGGTTTACGAGTTTTTATTGTCACTCCACGCATGTACACCTTTTACATCATTTTTATTTTATTTTGAAGAACATAATTTGTTTTATCTGTAAACATACACAAATTAGTTCTTGATTCCGATTATTTGTGTGTATGTATAAGTGATTATGTTTGTTTCTTCTGCATACTCAAACGGCCGAACCGTTTCGGATGGATTTGGTATAAAGGTAGATTGAACACTGGATTAACACTTTTTATCCAGACTTAACGCGAGTAACACTGCTAGGTGCTGCAAGTAATATCAAAATATACATCTTTCATTTGTTTTTGCATCAAGATAGCAGCCAGCGCGTAATTGTATAGGACCCTGTAGAGTTAATGCCTCGTACGTAATCTCTGGGAAATGACAGTCGCAGGTGTGCTACGTCGCGAACTGCTAATAGCTTTTAGACAGCAGCCAGTGGCTAAGGATGGGAAAAAGTATTATCGATATAATAAAACTCGGATTATGCAAAATAAAAAAAAATATAGCATCACAAAGTTGTCAAGATCGTCCATTTTTGGACGTAGTCCTCCTACTGTTGTTCATAAATTTCCCGCTGTTGTTTCTCCCGCTGTCGTGTCGTGTGGGTTGATAACATTTTTATAATTATTTTATAGTATGTAAGTAAATTATTTTTATTATAATAATAAATTTCAATTACAGTACAACTTGTCTCACTGTTAAAATATCTGTTTTTATTTGTATAAGTCTAAGGTGTCGAAACGGAAGAATAATGCTTACCTATAAAGTAGCACATTGAGCGTATTCGATTTGTAGGAGAAATGTTTTGGCTGATCCACCGCAACTCTCAATAAAATAGGTGACCGGTGTCTGACAGACAGCAAGGTAAGTATATAATTCTAAGGATTTTTTAATCACCTACATGTCTAATGTTTTTAAGGACCGCAAATAGCTTTCTTTCTCTGCTCGTCAAAGTTTCATGGACAGGAAAAATATTGTTTTAGAATAACTTATTTTCTTTTATCGATATTTACGATAGACAAATGTGTCCCATCTCTACGTAGTTACCGAGATGACATACAGTAATGGCCGCCTGCTACACCATCTGCCGCCAGCACTGGAGAATTAGCTCACACACGCTGTCTTCCAATTGGTACTAACAGCCTTCTGTATACTGCAGGCTTCTTAAATTATTGAAGCTTAAATACAAATATTGTATAAAGCTTGTATTTTTCAACTTTTTTTTTCAATAAAATACATTTTTTAATTTAGCAACTTGAGTAAGTTGTTAAATTGTTGTTTGTTGTTAAATTTTGTAGTGTAGGTAAAACATAGTATATATGATGCATGAAACAAAAGTATTGTAAACCTCTAAGCCGTTCACTCAACTGCTGCTATTCACGGCGATTTCGGCAGCGCAGAAAGTACCGTAAACATCGAACCACTTATGTTTGCTTCAATGCCAATCAAAGAATAGGAAACCTACGAAAAGGCATTTTAACTGATACAGTCACAAATGTCACAAGCATCACAGGGTACCGGTCAAAGGGTAATTTCTAAGGACCACTGTACCACTGTAACAATGAAACGGCAATCATCAACACACTATAACATTTTTACCCAAAAGCAGAAATGATTGGTTGTTTTTACCTCTGGACCAACAATATGTGGAAAAAGCCAAACTTTTGGGCCACAAGGTTAAAGCAGAATGAAGAATAATTGGTCTCACTGCAGCTTTACCTTTGTTACCTACCAAAGTAAAAACAAAAATATAATTTATAATTAATTGGTTGACAATACGTCCAGGACGAAATAAACACCTACAATTTGAAAATTACCAAGTTTGCCAAATACGTTGATAAACCTTTAACAAAGAAAATGTTTTGTCTGTTGTATCCTTGTTTGGTGAACGTCATAGGACAACGTACAACAAGTAATTTTTTAAAAGTTTTACGTTGTATAGCTTAAAACTGGATTATAATGATTACATGAGGTGTTTATAATAATATGAATTAATATTTGGACTAGCATACAAAGGATAACACAATAATTATATTATTATCAGTCTTTAGTACAATTTCCCCAGATTTAACGAGATTACTGGCAACAGTAGATCAGATGCCTATTTAAAGTTAGCATAAAAGAGGATAAAAGGATAAAAAAATGTTAAACAAAGATTTTAATGTATACTTATGATTATACATGAGCATACAGAGCTATTGTCAAACCATTTTTCTTTCACTGGCTTGTTTTAACCGAGCTATGTAAATAGGCACTAACACATAGTTATTCAAAATGTAAGGTAGGTTTTTAAACATATAAGCCTACCATTAATTCATAATCTCTTTTTACAGGTACAAAACATTTTTCTCTGAAATATATCTGCTTGGGCAGTCCATTACAAAAGGGTAGAGTATCAAGTAAATATTTAAAACTAATTATACCCTGGACTGCCGTAAACGGTGCCCGCAATCTGAGTCCATACATGTTCTAATGAGCTTGTTCATATTTTATGTCTGATATTCTTTTTTTGGAAGCCCGAGAACGTCCAGCTTTTGATTTGACGGACCCTGATGCTGCCAAATCAGATGGATAGGGAACTAACCCCATAAATAGGGAACATGGTTATGAGGGACACAGTTCAAATCATTAGATTATTTCTCGTACCATCTTTAATAATTTGGTTTTCTGGTCGGGCTAGTAATATTGTGGATGCTAGTTAGTAGTGTAGCATTTGGTTTGACAACTGTACGGGGCAGAACAAGAACTGGATTCTATTTACAAGAAAAGGGTAATAGTATATTTGTTTACAAGCCTCACAACGATAGTACACAGTGAATTCGCCAACTTTTTAAAGCGGACTAGGTTTAGAAATTGAACAATACAATACAGAAGCGTTTATTGTGTTAAAAACACAGCTTAGGGACACTATATTACTACAAAAAAAAACTTTCATAAGACTTGATAACCTCCTTTTTTTAGAAGTCGGTTAAAAATATATGTGCCATTACTTACGAACAGCCGCTTTGGTTTATGTCATGAATAGCAATGTTTAACTAAAAATTTGCTAAATTAGTACCCATATATTTTATGGAATTAAAAAAATGTAACCTGAGCATAATTTTAATCATAGTGAAAGTGTTTTTAAAATCTCATACCATAAGTTAAAAGATAACCCATTGTTTGATATACGAACTAACTTACATTACTAGGATAATGTACACTAGTGACTGTATGTAGATATTATTATTGAGAAAAGAAATATTGAAATTGAAAGATTATAATTTATTTATAGAGCAATAAAGTGAGTCTTGCTAAAAGCTACGCCAATTACTACGCGGTATCTACGACGGCTCTACGGCGGGTGCTACGAAACTACGAGTATCAAGTGTACTAGCATGGAGTCTGGCGCGGTGCCATATTGTGACGTACAGCACACGTTCACTTCCAAATAATGATGATACGATTTTCTCTGCGTGCCTTCACGGTATAGAATCTGCGTGCCTTCAGTTATAGACATAACTGAAGGCACGCAGATTCTATACCTGAAGAAAAGACTATTGAATAGAATAGAAAATTCTTAACTGCAACACACGATTATAATTTACAAATAAAGAAAGAAATATAAATCATATACTAGTGCCACAAGTGGCGGCTTTGCAGGCAACCATTGGATGGAATGGAATAAATAAGAGAAAAGCAGAAGAAATATCAAAATACGAGTAATTTCGGACTTAAAAGATCGTATAGACATACATATATACAGGGTCACTGGTAACTAACGCATAACCTTTTAAGGGTGGCTTTAGTACATCTATGCCAACAACTTTTGTTCTACAACTTTTGGAAATTCGTGAAAAAATATCTGCTGTTTCTTACAAAAGTATGGAAGATTTTCGACAAAATGTATGGAACAGCTAATTTTTTTTCACGGTATAGTTGTTCACGGTTGGTATAGATGTACTAAAGCCACCCTTAAAAGGTTATGCGTTAGTTACCAGTAGCCCTGTATATAATAGATAGAGCTGTAAATAATAAGACAGAAAGAAATCTTTATCGAAATCATATACATGGTGCAAATAAATAAATAAAATGCACTATGCAACAGCAACAGTATGTTTTTGTCATAATTCGACGTTATCAATAGACAGAAATATACATAAATTATAGATACTTACATAAAATAATATAAAAAATAGATAATGAAAAATGCATAGAATTATGTAATTCCTTAACGCTTTTCTTAGAGAAAACTACTGTAACGACCGACGATAACAAGGCTAAGAGGTTTTCAATCTCTTTACACAGATACCAACTAAACATTGATATTGTATTTACAAAAATAATAATTACTACTATTACGTTATTCTGTAGGATTCTGTAAACAAATTAAAATAAATAATAAGTATTTCAGGACAAATCGCACAGCGCCATCAGAGGATTCACAGAGGATCCACGTGTTATTGTATATATTATTATAACGTCAATTAAACAAATTTTGTACTTGGACTAAAATCACAGAATGCAGACTAAGATGACCATACAACAACCTTACATACATATGTACGTACACATGCATACATACAAGAACAACTGTCATTCTGTTTTTTCACTCATCTAGCCCCATACTAAGCTTTCGCTTGTATCATGGGTACTAGATAACGAATATAATACATATAATATATATTTTTTTGTAAATACATACTTATTATACATAGAAACGACCAGACTCAACACAAGTAATTACAAATTTTTAAGATGCATAATTACTTGTGTTAAGCGGGAATCGAACCCGCACCCCTAGATTAGAAGGCAGAACCACTACCAACTAAGCTTGCAGGGCAGACATTACACTACCTTCTTTTTTGTATAAGGGAAGAAGTAAAAGTTCTGCAGAAATTGATTGAAGGAACAAATAAAACTGTGTTTAATCCCAGCGCTCTAAACATTTAAGCACAGCCAGGCGAGAGTTATAAAGATTATCTTGGAAACGCTCTTCCGAGACATCAAGGGACCTACTCAGATTTGTTTATTATTCTAATTCAATCCTAATTGGAATCCCACTTTACCAAATTTTCAACACGCTTTCGTGTAACATTCAAATAGTAACTACCTATATTATTACATGCTATAAATACATTGTTTTTATTTTTACATCACGTAAAATATATTTTTTCCTGTAATTACTTATATTAGTTTAGTATTTACATAAATAAATTATCAAAAAGTTTTCACTTAAATATACTTTATAAGCATATATAATAGTGCCAGTCGTCAATAAGGACATTTATTGCACATATTTTATTTTCCGTAACTCAAGAACACGTTTGCATAATGATTTTAAACTGTTTTGTCATGTTTATTATCAAATAGATGGCGTTTTTCAGCAAAAACTAACTAATATTTACATATATATCACATGTATATACAATAAAGACTTAAACTATCAAAAAATAAGAAAACAACCATTTACAAAAAATCAGCACACCGTCCATGTTCTCTACTCCAGGATGAATATTGTTTTATTCTATCATCTACCAAAGCAAAGAAACTTAGAAAAATAACCAATACAAATATCCAGCCCTACAATTTATCCAGCCCTGCGGTTACTAAACAAATCCATATAAGAATGATGTGACCAAAACTTCCTCACATATTTTCCGCAAGGTACACCCCAAAGCACTCCTGGCAGACAACATAACATAATTTTTCCGCACCATCTTCATGCAACTTTTATCACTTCTCACATAATTTTCTCATAGTAGGCTCTTACGTGGAAATGTAGTAGATTTTCCTCATTTTCTTGCTCGCTGTTTCAGTCGATCTCGAGCCGCCGCGCGAAGCGCACGCATTTCGATCTCCGAAAACCGCGAATACGGACTCGATCGCATATTACGTATTTATATTTTTGATTTCTTTTTACACTTTTATTTTATCAGAGAAGGCTCTTACTTGATCTCAGAAAAAAACTTTATTTGAGTGTTTTTGAACTAGATTTTCCATAGTTGTAGTTTTTTTAATATTTTAACGTGTTGTGCCAAAATGGATTCTTTTCGGAAATATCTTATTTTATGTTTGGTTTTTACTGGTAAGTACATACAACATTAATAATAGTAAATATAGTAAATATTGCTTGTTATTTGAAAGCTTTTTGATATTTTATTATATTATTTGGGTTTTTCTATTAAAAACGAACATTGACTAATATCAATACATGTTTTTTAAATAGTTACTTAAAGTATTTATTTCATGGTTGTATTCCGTTTTTAAAAAATCCTTATTATCTGAAGGCATACGCGATGAATAACATTTAGACTCGATAAAACCTAACAATTTATTTTATAAAAGGAAAGTTAAATTTAAGTTAAAAATAAAGTAAAAGTTAAAGTAGTTAAAAATCACTTACGTTGCGATCCAATATTTTGCTGTTGCTACTCGTACAGCCAATGTTATGAAAACATCATTTTATACTAATCACTATTGTTTACAATAATCGCTTAATAATTTCTGGTATTTGTAAGCATAATGCATAACGTTTTGATAGTACTGAAGTAAGAGATTATAAACATTTTCTATGACGAACATGTCCATGGATGAATCTTATTGAATTAAAGATGACTAAATTCTGAGTAAACATTCGCCTAAGTCGATATATTAAGGACCAAAAAGAAAAGTAACTATGTAGTATGTCGGGCGCGTCATAATTTTTTTTGGCATGTAAGTATGTGTTCAGTTGTGATTTAAGTTGTATCTCTTAAAGTTGTGCTTCTTCTTAAGTTTTATTTTTGGGCATGTATTATTTTATGTTCGGTTTGTACGTTTTTATGAATAAAGAAATATATGTAGACGCTTGAATAATCACATTTAATCATATATGCTTATCTTTTATACATATAATAAAGCTGAAGAGGGTCAAAAATCTATACATATTAGAAATTAGAAAAAAAAGTTTGGGTACATTTCAAATCCATTTTAAAAACACGTTTCAGCAGTTTTTTTTAAGTATTTTTGTTTATTTAAACGTCATTACACAAAATCGGCTGAACAGATCATCATGATTTTTAGTATGTGGGTAGTACGAGGTCTTAGGAGTGTCATAATATGCTACTACTTATCCTGAACTAATGCGATCGAAGCCGCAGGCGTCCACTAATATACCTACATAATATATTCGAAATAGATACGTAAAAGTCACAGTTACGATAGGACCTATAGGAATTATAGAAAAATAAGATAAAAGAAGATATATAAGTTTTGTAATAAGACACTATGTGTACAACAATTAACCAAAAATAAAAACTCGACACAAGAACTTTTCTCTGTCCGGTTATATTACCGAAGCAAATAAGTACTTATTATATCACCTAAAATGACCATTACTTTAAAACTATACAATTAACGTTACAGAGGTTCAGAGAATAGAATGAAGCAATAATCTTCATTTTCATTGCCGTTTAAGGGAAACCACGCATGAGAAAAGTCGCAAATAATAAAGTTTTACGATTATCATGTGTACAAAAATTACTCTAGAATCATGCCGTATACGGGTCTCGTAGGCCTAACCGTGAATACGGTACCCTTAATGTATTTCCATACAAGGTTGCTCGTAACGAATACATTCCATATTGTTGGGTCACAGTGTCGTATGTAAATGGTGCGGACTTGGCAGCCAAAGTTAGTAGCCAAAAAATGCTCACATATTTGTGCAATAATATCTTTATAATAATTTTTTTCGATGCATTGCTTTTGACGTCATTCGATGCCATTTTCATGAAATGGGCACAGCAAAGAAACACAGAGAAAAATCTCTACAACAAAGTCAGTCCAATTAATCTTTTCTGAACATTTTGACACAAGACGGAAAACTTACCTCGGCAATGAAATGGGCACTCCTGTCATTCTGATATATATAACAATAATACATTAAAAAGTATTTACGATTCGTAACCCTGTATCGTACTCTGCGAAAAAGGTTTTATGTTACTGTTCCAGAACCTTAAATGAGACGAAAATGTGATAAAGGAATAAATGTAGTACGAAATAAAAGTTATCCAACTCTTGTCTTTTACCTACTAAGCTATTTCATCAAATCAAACATAATTTTTTTATATTACTAATAGCTTTATTTACAATAATAAAATATAAAAACAAGGGAAAAATACTAAACATACTACTACTACTAACTACTACAAAAAAGGGGCGCTTAGAAAAACTTTAGAAAAGCCTAAAGATAATCTAAGTGCTCCAGCCCACTACCAGAGGGCAGCGTGCCCAGCACGCTGGATGGCAATGCTTATACGTTGAGCCAGAAAAAGGCCAGCATTTTGGTCACGCGTCGCGTCAACCAAGCGCTCCGAGAGGTTTTGGAAAAATATTTTAACATAAATAATTTTTAGATATAAACATTACTAGTGGGTACTCGCGGCTTCGCTCGCATTAAGAAGTAAAACTTCCATCCCCTAATTAACCACTTTAAAACTGACATTTCCAAAAATCCTTTCTTAGCGGATGCCTACGTCACAAGATCTACCTACATTCCAAATTTCAGCCCAATCCGTTCAGTGGTTTGGGCTGTGCGTTGATAGATCAC
Source organism: Macaria notata (assembly GCA_927399415.1). NCBI lineage: Eukaryota > Metazoa > Arthropoda > Insecta > Lepidoptera > Geometridae > Macaria > Macaria notata. Next base: position 3,305,997 of record OV656742.1, read on the forward strand.
TATATCAGTCAGCCAGTCAGTCACCTTTGAGTTTAATACATATAGATTAAGATACTTTTATAATTTTTCATAATACCGAAACTGTACTTAAGAATAATACTTAGTAAAAATCATAGATAACTCGATAAAAAATTAAATCATATTCTTACGCGGTAAATCTTAGTATAAAAAACGCAAATAAGTACGAGTTGTAAAATCTGTAAGTTGTTCAAACTTCTAAATAAGAGAGTGGTCGTTAGTTAAATTAGATAAGACTACCTACTTGCATAACGACACTTCAGAATCAGAATATCATTTATTGTTTTACTGTGTTACAGATATCTTATAAAAAAACACTGTTTCAAAAGATGTTGCACAGATGGTTGATCTTGTTTCCAAAGGTTGCCTGGAAGAAATCGCCTAGTGATAAGGCCGCTCAATGTACATTAAATTAGTTTTAGTTTCTTTAAGTTTTTATTATTGTTTGGAGTGCATTTAAGATATCTATCTACATATCTATGTGTAATTGTTCGTGTCTATTACGAACATACAATATTTTTTTATTAGAATACAATCAAAAATATCTAAGTTTTCTTAACTAAGTATTTCTAATGACTAACCTATAATTTGGTAATATAAAATGCGCAAATGTATATGCGCCTTACAATTAAATTAAATGCTAAAACCTAAAGTATAATGTTAAACACATCAAGCAATTTTTAATGTTGTCATTTTATAGCTAAATAAATTGATAAATCTTTAAACAAACGGGCCTTAAAATGTATTTTTATAGATTTTTTTCCGTCTCTTGCTGGACAAGATACTTTAGTTTGCCAAGTGTTATTATTTGATACAATCTATTCCTATGTGCTTTCTTTAATAATAATAATAATAATTTATTTATTTAGCACTTAAAAACTAGTTACATATGTTAATTCTATATAGTATACTTAAAAATATTTAACATGGTTTACGAGATAGGTTACATTGGTACAACATAGATATTAAACACTGGGTGCACTACATTCCACACTAAGTCCGAGACTTGTGTCGTGAAATGTTGGCTCTTTCCGTTAGATTTAAATTTAAAGACGGCACGTAATTATAAGCTATAATTTTTTAAATAATAAACTAAAGTAAAAGCAGAGATAAGTATACCTGCACGGCTATTCTATAAAACATACCTACTTACTTACTTACTTACTTGCATACGTACATGAAGTCGCTCAGATAATGTACAATAAGTTAAAGGTAAGTAATATATTTATTATCTATACATTGAATAGTCAGATTTAAAAATAGAAGGAATTAATGTCTAGTAAGGGAATATGTTAGCATTCGTTAACTCATTTCAGTGAGGGTAGATAATTCTTAATGTGAATGAATGCCTATATAGTCGAGATTACGGGGCCTGCAATCCAAAAATCTTTCCTTAAATTGTTAAGAATATAGAAAGATTTTGATTCAAACGGATGCATTGTGTTCTTTGATTGTGATTTACGGAGGTAGAATAAAATTTCCTTAGTCACTTCTACTTTTTATCCCCAAAAAATGCGAGCGAAGCTGCGGTCATTTACTAGTTTTCGTCTAAATGTATGCACAACCCCACCAATCCCTCCATTTGTTAAGTCGGGCCCAAAGCCGTCACATAACTATGCAGACCCGCTCCTTAGATAATATTCCGCAATATTTTCTTGGAAATCTTGGACCCGGTATTATATTCAAATGTTTGCGAGGCATACCCGGATTTTTATGGCTGAAATATGTCTGCAATTTATAAAAACATATTAATTCAACAAGTAACATATTTGTCATTCAGTTTACCTGAATTATTTTGAGATAATACTATTTAAAGCCGGCTTTCCTATGGCAGATAAGGAAAAAGATATAGACATTTATGAGCTTGTAATAAAATTTTCTATGTTGTTCTATTTTTTTAATCTATTGTTATATTCTTTCCATCTTCATCAGTTTTATTCATTCATAAAAATACATTTTCCTCAATTATTCGTAGTACAATAAACCTTATTACTATAGACCATTACAACAAACGAAGTTATGTCTACTAAGAAATAGGAAAATATGAAAGCCTAAGCACTTAGATGATAAAACCACGCGTTAGCTCTCGCAGACCATTCACGTTATCTAGGTTACATCTTTCTATTGAGAGCTTTGAGAGCTTTTCTAAGCGCCTCGGATCTCTGAGCTTTTAAAAGGTTTGTAATGTTGCTTAGGCGTAAAGTTTGCAGTGTGAAAATAGAGCCTGTAGCAAACCTAGCATAGGCTGTTTCATTTATCGAGTATCGTCCTTTGTGCATTTTACATATTTCTGCGTAAATTAACAATACATTCCTGTAAGCATGTTTTTAATATCGACTATTAACGGTTTCTTTGAAAAAATCTGTTCGCCGAAAATTTGTTTGTTGTGTCAGCTTGTGTTCTACGTGGAAATTTATATTTTCATGATATTTACAATTGCAAATAACGTAATATGTTTGTATTCAAATATCCAATTAAACTATACCGAATGTAGGCTTCATTTTGTATTATTTGCTTTCATTTAATGACCTCAATACGAGAATGTGTCTAAAATTTTGCGGTTGATGAATATATTGAACAAAATTTGAAAGGGTAGGTTATAAACGTATTAACTGTTTGTTACGAAAGTGTTAGTTAGAATCGCATTTTAATGTTAACAGCATTGCAAATCTTTCCACTGTTTTTATTCGGAAATCAACCATTTCATAACAGTTCTTTTAAATTGCTACGTTTATTTCTCGTTGTTTTACTTATACAAATAAAAGCAATGAAACAATATTGAGATATATTATATAGCAAACAGTATATTGAAACGCTGATTTCTCAACGGGCGTGCCATTAATCTACGGAGTGTCGCTCGGCGGGAACGACGCCACAGTTTATCATTTGACACTACCGGTAGTTCAAGGCATAGTCGTCCAAGTCCCGGTAGTGACAAAAGAGAGTGAGTAACGCAGTGAGCGTACAGTTACGTTAATTATGTTTTCCAAATTTAATTAGTTTTTTTACAAAAAAAAATAACAACTCCACTTGCCGTTAACGGTCACGGACCGCAAGTGCTCATCAAAAATCAGAGATTTTGACGTTTAAAAGGTTAATGGCACTACTTACCTGATAACATAATGTAGGTGCTAAATCCTTATAATAAACCAAACTTATAATCTTATAAGAGCAAAAAAATAAGATTAATAATTGGATTAGTAAGCGGAGAGTGACCACGTCAAGTAAAAAAAATAGATAGATAGATAAACACTTTATTAATAACACCAGCACTATACATAAATTTACATAAATATTAAAACTTAAGCCTAGTGTCTACAGGCGGCCTTATCGCTAAGAGCGATCTCTTTCAGGTAGCCAAGTTGCAGTCAAGCGTAAGCCTATAGTATCATGTAAAAAAAAAACAATCTGGCAGAGATAAGACGCAATTATAATGGTAGACGAGGTGTTTTAAATGTATGTGAAATTACATAAATAAACAAATAGAATACCTACACGCTGTACATAGGTGAGACCAATCCATGCGATTAAGTTCGTTCAAAGTAGTGTCAAATGGTACACCTCGGGGCAAGGTCCGGCTGACGCAGAGCAGTGGTGTTAAATCACCGCATATTGTGTGATTTACATTTTCACGGATGATCTCACATCGAGATGGCCGGTATAGTGATACTTTGTACATACTAGAATATAAATTGAGGTGGTCATGAATATTTATCTCTATTGTACATGGTAGAAACTAGAAATAATTTGTTACGATTACATTTTTGACCGATTAAGTAAGGTTATCTGTTTAGAGTAGTAGGATTTACTGAGTGTCGGGTTAAAGTTGTAGTGATTTTTTTGTTTCGAAATTTAGGTAATTATTAAGTACTTATTATTTGTTAGTCTTCTTGTTATCGAATGAGAGTGGCCAACTCTGGTGACCAGAGTTTATCAAGCCGCCCTAAGGGCCTCTGACATGTCTTAACGACTGCCGTACTAGACAAACAGCCGGGACCTACAATTTAACGTGTCATCTGACCCACGGAAGCGCCCATAATGAAATGCCACTTTTCGTGCACCCACGGTTGTTAATAAATAAAATAAATGCGAATCTGTATTTGATTTGCAACCTTTACTATGTTTGTTACCTATTAGCCGTAAAACTTGTGTAACGTTTTATTAAATTCTTAATTTGAAACTGCAATCAACAATTATGAGTTCAATTAATGTAATTTTTCTCAAGATAAGCAGACATTATTGTTCCATACTTTAAATAAATAATACCTAAGTATATATTATTAAGTTGCTCAGTATAAAAACCGATATTCTGCCGAAAGAGGTCAATCGGGAACAGACCCCATAAATTAGGAACATTGCTAAAAGGAAACACAATAACTTAAAGCAACGCCAAAGTACTTAACATTACTTGTCGCTTATAATAGTAGTAACAGTTCTTACCTAGTTAAACACTTCCATTCTATTTACTCCGCTAAACCCATATTTGAGATAGAAACTTACCTAACAGTTGTTGTAAACTTCAGTAATATGTCAAAGTGCATCTTACGACGTTTGAAATTCAGGACTAGTCGGTACTAGTTAAAACTTGTGCAATTACGTACTATGTCATGTGTATAGTTCACTCAGCAAGTTCTGCGGTTGTTTTTCGACAAATAGTTCCGCGGTAAGGTGATTAGAGGCATGTTGTGGAGCTCAACTTGTTGGGCTTAGTGTACTTGTACCCAACTTTGTTTTTGTTGCGCTGGTGGGAAATTAATAAAGTTTTTGTAAAAAGGCAAGCAAGTTTGTTAGTTCTCTGCTAATACGATTGATCGCACTGTAAGCTTGTGTAGTAAAGTTAAGTAAAGATTACATGGGTTTTTTTTAATTTACCTGCCGGTCTATACAATTAATAGGCACTGATAATAAAGAAAAAAAAACGATAATGGATTAAACAGGTTAGCTCTGCATTTTATATTTCTAAAGATAGTTTTGTTATCTCGTGAAACTAACTAATAAAATTCCTCGTTGTTTCAGATATTGTGTTTGCATCAACTTCGGCAGAACGACTGGGAATTCACTCTCATATTTACAAAAGGTATGTTTGTTCAAAAGAATACTTCGTGGATTAGTATCAATGAAAACTTTTATTTTTTATCTCTCTACGGAAGCAAAGTAGCGAGAAGTAAGCTAATTTTAGTCGACTATTTCATGGGAAATACTAAGTGCTGTTTCCTTAACAAAAGATAAATGTCTTTTACATTAAGAATCCACTTCAATATGTATAAATTAAGTTTTTCTAGCTATCGTACAGTTACATTTTTACACAAGCTGTTGTATAGTGTGACACAAAATAAAAAAAGATTTCTCTATAAATTATCTCCGATTGTAGGAACTTAATCCAATTCAACTGTTGGCTCTTTTTTTTAAACAAAAATATAAATTTGAGAATTATGAGAAAACTAAGCACCCGATATAGTAAGTACATATTAAACCGTTTCTGCTTGTAATATTTGTTCGCTAATATTTGAACTAAAGATTAAATAGCGTAGTTATATTGGAATAGTTTCAGTCAACTAATATGTAAGTATGAAGTATGGATGTTTAGGGAAGTATTTGCGTTGAGCTTACAGAACTTTGTAGTGTAAGTTAGTAACGTTATTATACAGCCACCAGAAGTGAATATTTATAAATCTATATATATATAAAACTCAAAGGTGACTGACTGATTGACTGACTGATATAGTGATCTATCAACGCACAGCCCAAACCACTGGACGGATTGGGCTGAAATTTGGAATGATGGTAGATGTCCGCTAAGAAAGGATTTTTGAAAATGCCACTTTTAAAAGGGGTGAAATAGGGGATGCAGGTGTTACTTCTTAATGCGAGCGAAGCCGCGAGCACCCACTAGTATATTATAAACGTCTTTTTGTTTAATAAAAACGGTTACAATTTAAACAAATCACATTGAATTATCAAAATGACAATTAACTTTAACAATAATTTGGAAGAGATCGCTCTTAGCGATAAGGCCGCCAATTAAGACGCTCATTTTGATTTCTATGTTTCTTTTTGTATTGTTTTATGTGTGGTGTTTTAATCAAGTATTTATCTATCTATCTATCTAATCATGGATTCATCGCTAATTTAAACATAACGACAGAAATAAAGTACTACAGTTCATAAGAAGAGTTTTTTATGATGTAAAGCACCACTGTAGTCTAAGATGTAACACGCTTGGCTAGAAGAAACCTATTTACTTTAAATTATTTTCTGGAAACAGGGCTCCAGAGTTTCGCTCAGTGCAAAGTTTCAAAAAAGAATTCCCCCAGAGGTGCGCTCGCATCGGCTTATTGTAGACTGTTCTTGCAGCGTTCTCAAATTCAGTGCACCGACGCGACGCATTTCGGTTCGACGGTTGACATTTGAGGTTTTCTGATCCGCTAAAAAAACATATTTTTCTAACATATAGTTTCGTTTGTCTCAATCCTGATTGATGATGGTGGAATACGGAAATATAATTAAAAGGATAGAGATATCACCACACACTTTATCCTTTGCTATTTATTATAAAAATATAGAGATCCACACGGCACAGCTCACTTTTTGCTTAATCAGTATTAAAAAACAGTATCTGTTTACAAAATAAATAGGATTAAAACATAATTCGTCAGATATGTAACTGGTAACGGTAGGGAATTGTCTCTTATTTGCATGAGGTTTTTTTTGTAATTGACATTTATAGCTCTCATCATCCCTCTGTCGAATCAATGACCATATATACCAATCGTAAATTTAATTTCGGAATGGAGATCTCCGCAAATAACTTATCGAAAATTCAGTGACTCGAAAAAGCGTTTCCCCGAATCCGCCCCTTTGAAGCGATTTACAAGGGTTCAAGACAATTATGGACCCTTTAGATGAGATCAACCCTTTCTTGTTTTAATTTGAGATTGTAGTAAAAGAGAAAGATAAATTAGAACTGCCGACCGACGGACGCAACAAAATTCTGAGATTGACCTCATTTTTTTACGCAGATTGTAATGAAACGAAAATAGCCTTTAAACAATATAAACAGCTACAAAAACTCAAAGAAAACATAAGCGTATAACATAGAATTGATCAATTAAAAAAAATCAGTAGGTACTAGATGTTAGTATGTTAGTTAATATTCATATTATTTTAGATTTCGCTAAAAAGTCCAAATTGATTTAGTCTTATTCCGTAGGTAGAAAAGAAAAAACATAGTAGAAGGATCACGCACCTTCGACTATGTTTTTTCTTTTAATGATGATTCGGTTTCTTCAAGCGCGCTACATCGTAGACTATAACGTTGCTTAACATCAGGCAAGTTGTAGTCAAGCGTAAGCCTATTTCATGTTGAAAAAAAAAATTGTAATTTCTTTCTGTCCTCATCTTCACGCAGGCAGGAGCGGTTGTAGTCAGACCAACGGATCAGACTTCGGCTGCGTGCTCTATAGCCTTTAACTTTCCAGGTTCGCAGTCTTTTCAGTCAATTTCAGCGAAACACTCCAGAAATCTTTTCTGGTAGATTAATACGATATTATAGATATCTATTCGTTCATCTGTCACAGTACACACAACATAGCCGGGAACTTTATTGTATTCAAACTCGCACAATCAACAAGTCTCAGAGTGTAATTATGGTTGCAATTGAATGCACAGAGAATTTGTGAAGTTTTGATCAACAAAAATCTTAAAGAAAGTGTGGCAAATATCTATATTTTGTGATATTAATTATTGTGAGCTCGTGAATTAACTACCTACCTGAAATTATAAAAACTACAACTTTATAGGGAGTGAAGGACACGACAAGAGTGAACTACGAGTAAAATATTGAACTTGACACATTTACTTGATTGCCAGTGACAAAAAAATTTACCCTGCCATCGGGTAAAATTAAATAAATAAATACCAACAATACTAATGTCAGTCTAGCACACTCCGCCGCAAAACAATTTATTACAAACGGGATCCACATTTGCGACCCCAATGAATTATCCTTCTGACGCTAGTGAAACTGAGATCGGCCATGAAACAGGCCTTAGTGCGGCTTCTGGTCTGAGTGACCCGGGCTTTAAGGTCAAGAAAACCACTAAAAAATGTCTACGTGGCTCCAAGCGTAAACAAGTAGATAGAGATGACATCTCCAGGGCGGAATTTTTGGAAATGTTTAATTTTTTTTTTTTATTCATAATTTTATTTATTGGGGCTTTGGCCAACATTGGCAAGGAAATGCTTAAGCTGCTCAAGGATGAACAGGATAATACCTAAGCTTGATTTAATTATAAACTCAGTAAATGGAGTGGCAGCTTCAGTTAGTACTCTCACAATTAAATTGGCGGAACAAGATAAAACAAATAAAAAGTTGCAGGAGAACGATGCTGCTAGCCAGAAATAAATTTGAATTACTTCAGCACAAACTTTGCAGCACGAGTCTTGAAATTCGAAATGTACCATTAGCACCAAAGGAAACAAAAGACGACCTGAAGAAAATCTTCATCAACGCAGCAAAGTACCTTAAAGTATTACCAATCCAACAATCACAAATGAAGGGTATATACCTACCGTCGAACTACAAAATCGGAAATCAAACCGATTGTTGCAGATCTCACCACTGTTGATGCAAATGAAAATCTTCTAGCTTCCTTCAAGAAAGTGACCAAGGAACTTAAACAGGACAAGTTCTGCACCACACATCTCAACATCGATGGACCTATTAAACCGATATATGTATCGGAATACCTCACTCCACGTGAGAGAAAACTATTCTTTCAAGCCCGAGACTTCGCCAAGCGCAACGAATATGCATTCTGCTGGACCTCTTATGGGCGTGTCTTTCTAAGAAAGCAAGAAGGCTCGCCCCAAGTCAAAATCTCAAATGAAGAAGACCTCGCAATGCTGAACTTAAAATGACTAGTTTGTAGGATTCATCATAACAGCTTTTTAGTAACTAATGACTCACATTATTTTAAGTTATTTTTACGATTAGCATTGTATATCAAACTTTACCAATTGTCCATGATGTCTTGTCTATGCACTTATCGATCTATACATTCTCCAACCTATTTACACTAAACACCTCAATTATAACAACCAACACCACGTATTTTATTATGTATATTTTTGTATATTATATCTGTGTATGGACGTCATGACATGTATTTTATCTAGCAATACAATTGAACAAAATATACACTAACCAATCATAATCATACATATATATTATATAGCCATAACTAGATATGTACTTACAATATTACAAAATATTTACCATATCTATTTACATCAAATTACAAACACTCACATATTGCAATATATTTATTTTTTATTTATATGCATATAAATAATATAACACCTACATACATAATATACTCACATTTTCATTACTATACTTTTAGATAACAATATCAGGCAACTCTGGCAAAACAGCTGTACTCGATGCCAAAATGGTAAAAAAAAAATGTCTACTAAACTTCATTCCATGAAGTTAGAGGTAGAATGGAGTGAGCGGCGCTAATACCTACTTGATTCAAATACCTACGCATTGCTATCCCACTCTAAGTGGTGGGAAGTCTCTTTCTAATAGGGTGACCCAACATGTATGCATAAAAGCAGGATAAATTAATCTTAATGACAATGAAACCAAATAGCTAACTGTATTATTTTTTGTACATATATCTTTTCTAGATTGATCTGATTTATGATAAAAACAAATGACCCTGCGAACTTCGTTCTGCCTAACAATAGTACCTATAGTATAGCAAAACCATTAGAACTAAAGCAAACTGCCCGAAAATTAGTAGAGCAAAAAAAATTCATTTGCATTATCTGGGTACTATGATTATTATCTTTGAACATTCGTGGTCCAATCTATGACGTTATTTGGATTTATATCAGTTTACATTAGCTAGTTAAAAAAATGTTTTAAAATGTTTAAGAGAAAGAATAAAATAAATAAATAACACAGTTGAGGGACATGTTCCGTTTTACTATTCAAAGTACGAGGAAGCCAGCATCTAACAATACAAAATCTACAAATTATTTACAGAAAATAACTTATACATAAATTCACACGATACATTATATTCGTCGGTCCCATTTTCACTGTAGTATGGCTCAGCCGTTGCCTTCAATCTCTTACTTGGTAAGTCATAATCAGATGCTTTAAAGTGTAGGCTACATATCCAAGCACTTTCAAAAAACTTTAATTTCAATGGTATAACTGCAATCCACAAAGTTCTTTGTAAGTATATTGTTCTTGGGAAATCTGAAAGCAGAGCACAGTTTTACAATAGGAATAATAATAGCACAACATGTTATGACATTAAAAAGAGTCAATACAATAACATATTTTCAAGTATATTTTTTAAAATAGAGATTCAATTATTTTGTTATCTAACAGGTTAACAGAGTACCTATATCTAATAAGAAATATAAGTGCTTTGTGATTTAGTGAACATGGCATTCATTATACCTACGAGAGATATCCGCAAAAAATATTTTATGGTCACTGTACTCCATTTTTACGATTTATTCATAACTTTGATAAAACATCAAATATATGTGTTACATCAATTAGAAATCATTTAACATGTTAATTTAGACTAGTTAAAGGCCAAATCACACTAGTAATCATAATGTTTTCCAGATATTTTCATGAAATCGGTCGATAGACTTAGTGTTTATAAAAATCCAATTTAAGGACTTACGTGTGTAATATATGTGTGTTCTTGGATATCACTCGCTTCCACAACCACACACAATTCATCGTTGCACCCTTTTTCATACCTTTTAAAGGCTTTTAAGCTTAGTTTTTAGGTTCAAAAGCGCGAGTCGACGAATGTTTTTGTTGTTTTTCTGCCATGACAGCTCAATTGACAGCATTGTTTGATGGCGGATAGATCAAGTGTTGCCACATGAAGAAACTCCCAAAATATTTGGTAATCTTTTGATTTTCTTCAATTGCAACATACACTTTAGTAATTGTTTTCGTAATGATTTTCAATTATTTGTTGTAACATTTTATAATAAGAATTTGCTACTGGTATATATTGTCTTCATAACATATGTGTTCCGTTTGTATTTTCTGCTTTTATATAATATAATATTAATTGTTAAAGTATATTATACTTTAACAATTTATATTATATTCCTTTTTAAACTGCAAACACCAGAAACTCATATAAATAACAATTTGATGATAGATGAACTTTAAACTTTATAGGTTAATTTACCCAGTTTTGGGAGTTTTGAGTATTTATATAAAAATACCGAACACCACACTAGAAAGAGACTTCCCACCGCTTAGAGTGGGATAGCAATGCGTAGGTATTTGAATCAAGTAGGTATAAGGAGTGTTTTCTCCATTCTACCTCTAACTTCATGCTTCATTCCGTTCCGCATCTGTTTATTTTTTTATCGTTCTTGTTTTGTTTTGAATTTCTCTGTCTTGATTGTAAAGTTTTTTTTTGTGCGTTTTAAGTGTTAAGAAGCCTCTTCTCAACCCTTATGGTTGTGTTCTGTGTACAAACTGTTTTTGCTAACCATTTGTGACATATGTGGCGGCACAGAATACATAACCATACATACATACCTCAAGTAAGTTCTATGTTGTGTCCAACCAAAATAAGAAAAACTGGATATCACAACACAGGAATAGACCTAGTGTGGATATCACACAAGGGTTCGCCTATCTGTATACAGTAGGTAATACACAAAGCCCTAGTTTATACAATACCATGTAATAACCTATCTTACTGTAAACACCTTAAATGTCAAAATAAATGCTTTTATTATTATAATTATTATTAATACAGAAATCTAAAAATAACGCATCGTATCAATATCATACTTAACGAGAAATTCTCATCAGACTTCCATACCAACACAGGTTATTTTTTAAAGATTGTAAAACGAGACTTTGATAAAGGAAAAGCAAAATTAAACAGTGAAATATGATCAAAGTCATCATTAACTGAACAAAAGCACGGCGTAGTAAGGCAACGCAATGTAAGTGCTGTGAAAAGCCTTTTTATTATGATTCGGTGCAAAAAAAAAGCAAATCTGTATTATGGTGTTTGTTTCTGCAATTTTCTTTTGTAATTTCCACAACTTTTAAACTAGAGTGAAAAATATGTACCTACTTCAAACTGGAATGAGTCTATTGACAATGATCAAGAGTTATTTTTTGCAAGATGACCTATGTTTATATTTTTTTTTTTTAACTTGAACGGGTTTGCACTTGACCATAGTTATATCTTTTCCCAATAATGAAAACATGTAATTAAATTAATTAAAACAGCCAATAATTTATTACACTGTTTTTCGTTTTAAAATATATTATAATGTCGAGATAAAAAACTTCAAATTAAATACCTATGTCAAAACTCTGAATGTGAGGTAAAGTAAAGTAAATTTTTATTTGAGCAACCTTATTGTATAATTTACATGATTTTGTCTTTTGCTTTAGTTGGAACTGTGTTGCAAAAGACAGGTTCTTCCAAGTGGTTTGGATGGTTAACAAATACAATAAAAAGTAAATAAAACTAAAACTATGGACATCATAAGATAATAATACATAATAGAAGAATATATAATTTTTATCTGTATATATGTACATGTTTGTCCTGCTGTGTATATTTGCATTAGGATTTGTGTGTGTGTGTGTGTGTGTGTGTGGTGTGTGTGTTTTTGTTATATAAAAATAATGAAGTTCTTGTGTTTTGTGTACCTGCTATTTGTCAGGTTTGACAAGTAATAATTCAATTTCTTCATAGCTCATGTTTGATAACCATTCATTAAAATTTGTTTTTAATTTATGTTGATTCAGCATAGTTGTGTTAAAATAAGTATTAAATGCATTATAAAATATTGGAGCAAGATGCGAGTAATGTCTCCAAGCAACATCGCTATTATATCTAGGCACTGGACATTTTGGGGGTCGTCTTTGTATCGGTTTGGATAGGTTCTCTTCATTAAGAATTGGAACAGTGCTTTTATGGTATCTCCTAATACATTGCTGTATAAAGAGTAGAGTAGGAGAGGTAGGTATATATATATACATAGGTGAAAAAGAAGCCACGATGAAACCCATGTTTGTTAATAGTACAAAATAACACAAGCATTATTTATCCCGAGGCGCGGGTACTTATACCTTGAGTAGCTGTACGTCACTCGTTTTATTGTGCTATAAAACCTTCTGTGGCTGCAGACGCGACCTGGGGAACTACTATTGCTTTTCGATCCTAATTTTACCTGCCTTAGTATATAATATGATTTTCAAGTTAAAAGTATATAAGTTTCGCATCTGTAAATAAAGTAGTAAGTACATACATAGGTATAATATTAGTTTAAAGTTTTTATACGTGTACATCTAATTGTATAGTCATAAATAATTAAGAAAATATTATAATACTGCAAGTAACTAAATCAATGCCTTATTACTCAAACAAAACTTATTGTCGTCCAAATATATGTATTCGTACCATAGTTACCTTATTGGCATACATGTATGTACAAACAGGCAGGTTGTAGTCCAACGTAAACTAATCCCACGTTAAAAATACAATGTATAACATACGCCAAAATACTTATCACAAAATCCATCTCATTTAATTCATTTAACGAAAACGTGCATACATTATTCCCTAGAGAATGTTTAAGTAGCATAATTTATCTTCGTTTTGTTGTCCTATAAAACACTTCGTGGTTTCCTCATCCTACCTTATGGGATTTGCTACTTTGTGAACTCGAACGTATCTCACTAAATATAATGAAGACAAATGGGTCGTTACTTTGGATTACGTGTATTTTTATTGCACAGTAATTTTGAAGGGTAAACCTAATTTGAAGAAGGAACAGTGTGTATTTTGTAAACAGATTACGTGTGTTGGTGTGTTCACAATTGGATATTTCTTTTTGAATAAAAAAGTTGAAATTAAAAACTATTGTATTAGTTAATGTACATCACGCATTGCTGGCATTTTGCTTTGCATTGTAGTAGTTGTCCTAACCTCAACTCAACGACAAACATCAAATACTTGGGAGTCATACTAGACATGAACCTCAAATGGTATGAACATCTAAGAAAACTATCTGGTCGTGTTAAGAAATTAATATTTACATTTAAAACTCTAAGACATGTAATGAAATATAACGAACTAGTCAAAATATATTATGCGCTTGCTCAGTCAATTATCACCTATTGCATACCTGCATGGGGATCTGCAGCGAAGACCCACCTGAAACATCTAGAGGTTGCTCAGAGGGCAGTATTGAAGGTAATGACCTTCAGGCCCAGATTGTATAACACTGATACACTATACAAGGAATGTGGCGTCCTAAATGTCCGACAATTATTCATCAAATCTATAATAAAGATACAACATCGCCTCGTTCCTCCCGATGTGCAGAACAGGAACCGTAGAAGACAAAATAACATCTTCATAATTACTAAATCTCGCACAAACTTCGGTATCAACGCTGTTGAAAATTTAGGTCCTAGACTGTATAATACACTTAGCAAAAATATTGACATGGTTAATCAAAATGGCAATTCCTGTATCAATATAGTCACCAACTACTTATTAAACCTCAGTTATGTTTCTACTGAATCACTGATGAAAAAACTTTATAACTAAATCTATATTACACTGTCCTAAGTCATCATGCAAGCCACACACACTACACATGACTACTTGGTTAAAATATAGTACCCTTCAGGTTATATGTAATCATTTTAATCCAAGGTCAGTCCCATTACTCACATATTACATCTACAGCACTCTGTTACCCTATCACACCTCCCTGCACCGCTCACTCCACAAAATCACATAATATGATCGTGAGCGCAATCGGTAGATTGTAGCTATACGTTATCATAACACACTCACACTTCCACTACAAACATATCTAAACTCCATCCATCTCCCATAATCATACAATTAACTTTCAGACATTCAACAATACAATAAAAGTAACAGCATTCTAGGTTAAAGCAATTCTTAGTTTAATAAAATCTAAAGCCAATACTGTAAACTAAAACTAATATTTACCATTGAACTATGTATATTACTACATAGTAATATCTCAATGTATGTAACACTTTTCCGAATTATATTTGTTTTTTACTACGGTTAATTTCAACAAGCATCTGGTAACACAAATGTGAAGTTACAATAAGCTAAGGCTAAGTATGGTGCCAGAAAAAAAAAAAAAAAAAAAAGTTTGTACGTAACCTTTATCTTTGGTACCTATGTAATAATTAAATTAATATCCAAAACAAAGTTTTATAATCTTATAGTGTGTTACTTTTGTGAATTTCGTGATATACCTATTGATAGAATGTCTCAAAGATTCCTGTCGCCGCACAACACAGGTCTCCACAGACTTAGTGTGCTGCGCAGTCATCTGAAGATGTACTACCTAAAGTAAGTTTATGTAAGATTCATTGTATTTTTATGTACATACATTGTATATTTAGCATAATAAACGATTATTATTATTATTATTATTGTTAGAAAATATGTACGGATTTGCATAGTAAATAGTCCACCATTGTGGGCTCGATGATAGAAAAATATATGAAATAAAAAACTATATATATGTATTTATTTACAATAATAAAATATAAAAACAAGTGAAGGAAAACTAAACATACTTACTACTTCTAACTACTACAAAAAGGGGCACTTAGAAAATCTTTAGAAAAGCCTAAAGATAATCTAAGTGCTCCAGCCCACTACCAGAGGGCAGCGTACCCAGCATGCTGGCCGCATTACCACGCTGGATGGCAATGCTGATACGTTGAGCCAGAAAAAGGCCAGCATTTTGGTCACGCGTCGCGTCAACCAAGCGCTCCGAGAGGTTTTGGAAAATAGTATGGGCTCCCGGACCCCACGGCCCCAAAGTCTCGACTCCAAAAGGCTTAAAGATGTAACCTCGGCCGAGGTTAGCATATTTGCGTCTCTTGTGATGCTCGGCAATAATAGCCGCCGCTCCAGCCCGACACCGTGTCATAGACAGATGAGACGGCGCCAATGTGTCGACGCAAGTTGCGTCCCACACAAGGGGCCGACCCAACTTCCATGGCACAAGAGTCATACCGTCAGGTCTTTTTCCATCGTCACGTGCTAGGCCGCTCGGTTCGAGCATAGCTGCAACATTGGCAGTGGAAAAAGCCCGTCGAATGATGTCATTCAGACTAGCGTGGCGGCTAATTCTACCAGCACTCCTCGAACATGAGAGGCCGTGGTGCCCGAGCTGGTCGACATCAGTACCACACTGGCAGCGATGCGGTTCACAGCTCTTCGCACCCAAGCGCAGGCTAAAAACTAAAAACTATATTATAAACTGAATTAGGTAGAAATGAGCGAAAATAATCACAACCAGCAGGATTCGAACTTGCGTTATCATAATTACACGCCAGAACGACATTGATTTATTTGCTCATTTCCAATTAAAAAAATAGTATTTAGATTTGGAACGCATTTTGTTCATATTTAACAAGAAGATCGTGAAGAAACAAGAAATACTCCTATTTCCCCTATTATTGTCCCCAATATTGTCCCTTGGTACCTATTTCGATAAAGTTAACCGAAAACCTAACTATTCAGTTTGCTTCTTCGCACAAAGAACATGACTGATATCACTTCGGAATAGTTTAATAAAAATTACAATGTAATATTATGTATGTACACATGTGTTTTATAAACTAAATTTCATATCGATTTGTGAGACTCGTTCGAGTTCCCCGAGTATCCCGTTCCCCCGGGTTACAGACGTCACTTCCCTCCACTTGATGTTATTGTGTATTGTTGTCTATTGTTGCGCTGGCGAATTTTTGTCTCCACTCGTTTTAAAACCTGCCTGTCTCTCAAAGAAATTCATGGCTGGATTTATTTTGATGTGGAGGAAGTTGAATATTTAATGGTAGATTAATCAGCTTGGGGTCTTCATCAACATTGTTATAAGTTACTGTTGCAAACACATCATGTGTTTGTAGAGTAAAGTAAAATTAAAATTATTTTTTATTTAGTTATTTGCTACAAAAATGGATTTGACATTTTACTATAACCATATTAATAAAATGACAACCAACTAAGTTAATAAAATGTCTCACGATAGTTTTAATAATAAAATAGACAAATAACCATGAAAAAAATCGTATTTTTTTTACTTTTAAAATGACATTCCGTAATTTAGTAAGTTTGACTTATAAGTAAACCTTTGTTTGGGGATGTTGAGTCAATCCAGGAATAATACTGTACAAGCGTTAGCCTATATTTACCTTCTTTACGTAAACGCGCAAGATATGATAAAATAAAACAAACAAAATTTATGCCACCACGAAAACCTCATGAAAATTATTTTAAGTATATAAAGAAAAATTACACAGACTTCCTCCCCTGTGTTCTTCTAAATTTGTATCACAATTAATTAAAATCCGGCCCACTCTTTGCCATCTTTATTCAAGCGATACCTCCAAGTCATTAAAAATAATTGTCCTCAATTTTCTTGCAGATCAGCGTTTAATGTTCAAGATAATAAGGCGGAAGAAAAATTCGATGCCTGGTGGAATACTGCTTACAATGGTAAGAAGACGCTATGATTCCGTTAATTTTCTATAATGGTGCTTGAATTGGCCTCGTAAAGATTAAAGTTTAGCCCAAAGTGGGCAAATTGTTAAGGTTTAAGATGTTTCTGGTAATTGGAGTATTTCCACCGTTCTATTTAAAATTATTACATACTTATTTGAGCAAGCTTCGTTTGTTTCATTAGAAACGCTAACTTCGGGTTATTTATAATTTAGTTTTTACAAACTTATAGCATTTACTTAAGTTATACCTTACATAATCGAGCCTTATTGTTGTAAAATATTTTGGCAGACACCACAAAGGCAATTATAACACTATACTTGTAATTTCTGTTTTTAATGATTTAATAATATGTATGTATATATGTATGTACCCACCATATGAGTCTATAAGTTACTTGCAATGAAAGTATTTTGATTTGATTATCTAAGCAGCTACAGTAAGTTAGGTGTACTTCAAGTAGAAAATGTACGTCCATAGTTCGTTTAAAATAGTAGTTAGTTTCAATGCACTTACTTGTTTTCGTCATTTCAGATACAAAACCTCGACATCGCGTCAGGAGAAGTACACAGATGGTGATCTCTCAGCATTTCACTGAGACTACCCTCATGCCAGGAGCTGATGTAAGATATAAAATATAGATAAAATTCATTTATTTCGGGTCACACTTTATTTTCTGTAAAAATACTCGTATGTACTTTCATGAAAAACTAAACGGAAAATTTCACGTTTATGTCTGAGGCGGTCCAAAGATCTGAAGACGACGAACAATCGAACTTCCCGAACAATCTGGGACTGCATTTCCTTGCTACATAAAACGTGCTACATATAAAGGTGTAAAAATATCCTGAAATTAATGTAAAAAATAATAATAGTAATTGTGGTTAATTTTATTAACCTAATTCCATACTTGTACGCTACTGCATAGCCCATAAATAAGTAAAGAGACAGTAATAACAGTAAATAAAAAGGGGACGCGGTAAAACACGCGGAAATATGTTAGCTCGGGCAAGATTTACAACGTATTTCGCAACCACATATTTTTGGAAATGTACGGAAAGGCAAACCATTTTATGTTTTATTTTATTAGCCGTAAAATGTTTTCAGCTGAAGCAAAAAGACAAATTATCATCGTAAGTAAACACAAAAATATAGCTATTTTGGTTGTCGCCAGAAAATAAATAAATTGATTGATTATTTTCTTACAGAGCTCATGCCAATCGCAAACCATCTAAAAACACTGCTGACTAAATTACTGCCGTTCTCAGATATGAAATGTTTTATTTCAATAATGTATTTCTTAGGAAAAGGACAAATAAATTGCATAAATATTTACTATAAGTAGCGGCGTCATATTTTCTACACTTTTTGATCGAAGTATACTCCAGCAGGGAGTGAAAATGTTCATTAAATCTGACCTTTCTTGAAGGCAATATGGGGTAATATTTATTTATTTATTTAATAATAACTAAAACGGTCGCAACCAATTACATTAACTATTTCATACTCACTCAATCACTTAACAATGTCATATAACAATTAAAATATATAGGTATAATAAGTTGTCCAAAGTAAAATAATAATCAGTCCATTCAAAATAAAGTATGTAGGTACATTACAATTCATGTTTACAATTTCTTAATTTTACTTAAATAACAATCACTTAATCTTACATCGTGAAATCAATCTATTTCTAAGTATACTAACTAAGTCATTTATACTATCATTAAATCATCTGCTCGCAAAATCTCAAACACGCTAACATAATAACCGGCCAACCGTCCGTAAACAAATCCTATATTAATCTTCAATCTCTCTTTGAGTCGTATTTCCTCATGACTGAGGGTCGTGACTCCTCCGCAGAATCGATTTGTTAGGGGAGTTTTCTTGGGCAGATACATCGTGGTTATATGGCAGATACATTGCCCAGGTCCTTCCACGGCATTGTAAATAATCTTCAATAAGAAGTACTAAATATCAAAGCTACAGTCTCTTGCGCTATAAAAAAATGGTATTCACCTGAAGAGTCATTAATTTTAATAAATGTAACGCGTGCCCAATTTACAAGACCTTTAAGACTATACTGCAACAATATTTTTACATTAGTTATAACATATATTAAACATAATCATTCACCAAAGGTAGACAAGAAAATATATTAAAAAAATATTTTTTGTGAATGGTAAGGATTCTCACGCCTCACAATAAAAATGGAATAAATAATTTCGACCATTCATGGTCGAAATTATTTTAGCAAGCGTTGCTTTAAAAAACTTTCAACGCTTTATGTTCACGGACACAATATGTGAGAAACCGTTTCACATCTACTGATAGCGTTTTTTAATTTAGCAGGAATAAATCTTAGAAGATTACGGTTTCATTGATGCATTCCAAGCCGATTTCGGTTACGGCGAACGTATTTCCTACGGGTAAGTTACTGATGCGTCCTCACATGACTAATATTTTAGCGGTGATAATGTTTTAGAACAATAGCTACATGTGAGAATGCCATTTACATAGTTATAGGTAATGTTCGAAGTTTCATTACAAGAGGTATATTTATTTCAGTTTTCTTTTTCAGGTGAGTCTTCAGTGCACTGTGAGTGGTCCACATCCGGCTAGATTCGTGTGGGAAAGAGACGGAATGGTCATATCGTCCAATACAGACTCAAGGTAAATAGGGACAGGAAATTTGAAAACAGACGAACTTTCAGTTTAGAAATCGATTAAAGGAGATATTGCAATATAGCTTTGATGAAAAGAACACAGTGGGGTTTTTTATTGGGTATTCTTTCACCATAATATGGGTCTGTAAACTTAAGTTTTGAAATATGGTGGAATGGTCAAATTGAACATTCAAATCGGATATTGAAACTGTACAAACTGCGTTGGTCATTGCTTTTGCTCGAAAATGGTAACTCTTAGGTCCCGCCAAAATTGAAAACGGTTTCATAGCGATCAAGAACACATATGCGTTTGATTCTATTGTACCTAATTGGCTAGCCGGTTTCTACGAATTCTCCCCGTGCAAATCATAACATGAATACAAACAATCTCGTGCATTTGTGCAGAATTTTCAACGTCTGGTGCAAGTTCAAAGGTAGGTATACAAATTAGGAGCGAAATACTTAAATATACAATAAAAATAGAAAATGGGGAATTAATACAATCAATACAAAAAATCATGTGCATGACTTTGGGCAGAATTTGAATGTTGATCGGGGATCCAAATACTTAAATATACAATGAAAATAGAAAACGGGGATCTAGGCTATAAATTTGATAAAAAAAACATACATATATTGCCCAACGTTTCTTCAATACTAACAAAAGTACAGTGCATTCAATGCCACTATATAAATGAAGAAAATATTCCAATTATCGAAATAAACTCGGACTTAATAAAGTCATCTTATACTACAGCCCGCCTGATACATTTGATGATTAATCAGTGCTGTAATCGGATGCCGGTCTTGATGAAACCTATTTACCAAAGTAGGTACTTCTGAATTGTGTTAAAATTCTATTTTTTTATTCATCACAGATATGTGACTGGGCAAGTAATGGCTTCCGACGGAGGCGTGGTCAGTCAACTAAATATATCACTGCTGAGAGTGGACGACGGAGGACTCTTTTCTTGCTTAGCACAGCATGGGGAGAGCACTGTGCTACACACGGACAGACTTAATGTTTATGGTAAGTATTATATAGGAATTTAAAAATAATCAACAGCAATCAGCTGAGTTCGTCGAAGAATAGCACAGTAACGTTGGGGAGACTATGGTTTTTCTACTTAAATGTTTAAAAAATAAAAATAATGCATAGAATTCGTAACAAATTGCCGTTGATAAGTCACAAGGGAAATTAGAGCCATTTTTCTATATATATATAGAGCATAATACGTTAAACAATTAGCACATGCCATAAGAGGGCGTATTACAGCAATAAAATCTGTTGCAGATTTTTGTCCGAGTCATGGATATTTTTGCCTATGATGCTTATATTATATTTCTAGTTTGCACCCGGATTTTTTCCTCATATTTTCAACATATTGAATTTGTTCAACAGGTCCGCCCTACATTCGAACCATACCACCACTAAAAGCTCAAAGTGGTCAGAGCGTAGCGCTCAGGTGTCCCTACTATGGATATCCCATCAGGTATTTTTAATTAAACGCTAGTGATAAAAAAAAGTTACAGAAACTTAATTTTACGTTAGCCATAAACAACAAAAAACGGCTGTTACAAATTATAATTATGTAAGTCGAACTATGTAATTTTTTTTTAAACGGCACACATTGTCATACTTGGTAAAGCCAGTATCTACTTTACTATGAAGGCTAAAATTACTTTATTCTGTTACAGAGAAATAACATGGGAATATAAAGGAAAAGAAATAACACCAGACACACAGAGTACTAGGTATAAAAGATCAATCAACAACACGGCCTTAAGTATAGAGATTTTTGGCCGAAAACCTAAATTAAGAGAGAATTTAAATAATGACTTATTATTAAATAATCATAGGATTAAATCTTTTAATATTAATACAAGTAATGATTTAGAATCGAGTGTATATAAAGATGTAAACATAAATAAGACATATTTTAACCAAGAAGGCGCAATTTGGGAAGAAATAAAAAATAGACATTTAATCACCATGAGAAAAAATAAAAGATATCCAGGAGATGAACTTTATAAAAGTAAAGGGCAAGATATAAACAAGAAAATTAGAGTAAAAAGAGAAGCAACAGTTATCGACGGTATTCTAACGATATCTAAAGTAAGCAAAGTTGATAATGGGATGGCCTACTCATGTATCGTAAAAAGTCCAACCGGCGAGATGGCAAAGAGAACGTTAGAACTCATGGTGGTAGAACCACCACAACTAGAAGAGATAATGCTTGGAACCGATTTACAAGAAGGCCAAATTGTACAAATACACTGCAACTTGAAAAGTGGTGATTCTCCAGTATATTATGCTTGGCTCAAAGACGGGAAGAAAATACCAAGTCATTTAAAGGTAAGACCTATTAATGTGATAAGAACCATTTGTAAACTTGTAATAAAAACAATTAATTAATACTACATGCTTGATTAAATGAAATCAAAGAATGGCATCATTAATACAAACAAAAGACAATTCGAACGATATACAACTGTGACAATACGTCATACTGCTGTATATGTATAAAAAAAGATAAACTAAAGAACGTTATGAGAACAATGCGTGTTAATTCATTTCTATTTTCAAAACAATACGATAAAGAGAAGAAGAATAAGAATAATTAATTTAATAATTTTAGATAAGAATATACATAATAGGTATATATATTTTTTTGTTTTACACGCGCTCGTTTATATCTTCAATTGTTTTCCAATTACATTAAAACAAATGTTTTGTCAGATTCTAATTTCGGTTTCCATTTTTTTATTTTCCTCAACAAAATATGGCGTTTCGTTGAAAACTCACTTCGAAGTTAATCCTCTTAAGTTCTTAGTGAAAGCAAAAGTTTCAAGACTGTAGGCAGTCTTGTCAGCCGCAAAGCTAGAGATTCCCATTTACTAATATTGAAATTAATAATTTACAAGCGAAATCTTGAATTCTGTCTGTAAACTGATGCTTCTCGACTAAATGGATTACTTCAGACTTTATCAAAGGTAACTAAGTACAGCTGATATTGGTTTTAATTTCAATTTAGTGATAAGTGTTTTTTATGAATGTGTACTTTTCCCTTGAGACAGACTACTGGCACTATGATTATTATTTATATAAAATTTCTTTAGACTTACCCCACACTGCTTTATTGGATTGATCTATTAAAACACAGCCAAATCCCCTAAACCGATTGGCTTGTAATTTGGCACGCATATAGTTACTCTGATGTCTGTTCTTCTAAAGGGTGTGAAAGATATGATTGACAGACAGGCTCTAACACGAAGAATTAATAAATTAGGATTGACTGTGACAATTGATCAGTTTGCGGCGGATGTTCAAAACAAATCTACAATCTCCGCTAAACAACAAAGTAGCGCAGTATCAGACTAAATAACAGCTCTTGTTACATTCAAATATGCTAATTTATCTCCAGTGTAAACAAAAGCAACTCCTAATAGAACCCAATCAAGGATATTAATTTCGTAAGGATCGCCTGGGACGTGACTGGCGTACCCTATCAACTCTAAATTGCTCGAATTTGGAGGAACGCAGATTAGAATTAGTACAGATAAACAACAACAACCAGGAATATTTTATTTGTTTTTTGTTGAAAGTTTCGAATTCATCGCCAACTAAATAAGAAAGGACAACCGTGTAAAAAAGATTGTTTGCCTTGTAAACATCTATCGGTAACTAGTTCAATTATATTTGTAAAGTTACATATTATAATTGTACACATAATGTATTATCGCTAATTACCTATATTATTGCAGTAGTGGTTCGAGAATGGCAGAGATGATGATGATTATTTTTGACGGAATTTTGCTGAATATTTATATGTGTTGGAAATAAAAGTATCTTTACCACTGAAGGAAAAAAATAGGAATTCAAAGAGTTTTGAATTTGGATAACTTAAGCTTAGGATTTGCATCACTTAGCGTGAATAACATAGGAATCTGCTATTTTTCTGTGTTAGAATTCCGTACGAATTCTTAAGGGCCAATATCGTTAAATCTGTTCAGCAAGGTGAAAAGGTAACTTAGGCAAACATTTGCATTCTTTTTTTATTTCCTTAGTTGATTTTATTGGAGAAAAAGTGTCGGTAAAAGGAAAATTTAGCAAATAAATAATATTAAAAACTAAGAGAGATAAAATGGTAATGATTTTACACGAATCTAATTGCTTAAGTTCATTAAAAGCTACAAGTTTAGTAGACGAATAACAAAAAATACGTAATATTCAATGTTCATTGTAATATTAATTAGATTCCTATGTTAAAATAACAACAAAATATTATTACTAAAGATGAATCACAAGTGATGACAGTCTATTGCGACATGAAAAAAATAATGGAACACTTGCAAACTATATATATTTATTATACTCGTAAATATGAGCGTTGAAGCCAAACATGTCCTGAGTCAAAGTTTTCTATTTGAATGAAACGTCTTTTTAAAACATCTAAATTAAGCACCATCATTTGATAGAGGTGTCCAGAAAATGTTGTAGATTTTGAAAATATAGTTAAAGCCCTTGTCGCTAATATAGAACCCTGCATTATTCTTTTCTATTTCAGATAGTGGAAAGAAGTCTAGAAGTGTTCAGTGTTTTGATAATAAAGAACGTGTCTTTGGAACATTGCGGGACATACACTTGTGTGGCGGCGAACCATGTGGCCAAAGTAAACAGGACTGCTAACCTTTACATCAAAGGTAATTTAATTTATTAAAATAATAAATATTTCAGGACATATCACACAGCGCCATCTAGCCCCATACTAAGCTTACGCTTGTATCATGGGTACTAGATAACGGATAAAATACATATATACTTTAAAACAAATAATACTTTAATATAAATTAAAACTAGAAGGAGATAAACGTTATACAGAGGATAGTAAATATTACACAGTTTACCTGTGTGAATAAGGATATAATGTATGTATGAAAGTGAACACGGAATTGACTGGGGATACAATAAAATGAAAGTGAGAGACTTGCACATACCTACACGAGAAACGGTGAAGCCGAAGAAGAAACCTCATCTTCTTACAATAAAAAAAAAAAGAAACAATAACTAAAAAAACATGGAAGCCTTTATCACAAAATTGGTCCTTTCATTAAAATCAAATACTTGCTTTAAGTGATCAACAAATAGCAGGTGTTGACATCTTTCTAGGTCTTATGCCAATATAGGCCGTACAATAGTCGTTATGGTTTTGCGTTTCTAGGTTTAAACACAATATAATTACTAAAAGACATAACAAAGATACACACTTGTAAAAAAGGTAAACAAAGTAAATATGAAATTTACTAGACATGAGAGGACGAACCGGCGTTGTTGGGCGACGCGCACCATTGTTTCTTTTGTGTACTATTAGCGCCATCTACTGGCACAGAGCAATAGCAGATAGATTTTTATGAATACAGGAGAGAAATGCAGGTGCGCGCGACATATTTTGCTAATTTAACGTATTATGAAAGGTAGATCTTGCTTGCTGTCCGACCGCGCCGATGGCCGGTCGTGTGCTAAATTAATAATCCTGATTTCTCAACATAAAGACTCTGTAGTCTTGTGCGCGACAAATGTGTGACCCGCGCCCGTATTTCTCACATTATAAACAATAATTCGGTGTTTCGCATTCCTATCATCTACAGGCGTTATCAATTCGTGTCCGAGACATTCAAAGAAGAATATACGGATGTCGGGCTAATAATCATCCGACGGTGAACGAGGTTTAAGACGTGAGGTCTTTGATCTTTTAGGACGCAGAATACGAGAGTGCAAACGTTATTAGATGTCTAAAATACCTGCCATATAGAAGGGCTACCAGTGGTGTCGTTGGTAGCCCTTAGCTATATGGCAAAAGATAAACCTCAAGAATCAAAGATGATCGGGATACGGTCTCGTAATCCTCAGTTTTGACGCAATAACCCTAGACAAGGTAGCTAGGTTCGCGCAATTTCAATCTTCTTCTTATCTTCTTATCAAATGAGAGTGGTCATCTCTGGTGCCGAGAGTTTATCAAGCCGCCCCGAGGGCTTCTGACATAGCTTAGCGACTGAATAATTTGAAACTATAACTGCTACACACAAATTAGACGACGGGAACAAGTTTGGACTAGTCGTAGCCCAAGTGGATAAAAGTGGTGTTGAGTAGCAGTTGAATTATACAGAGAGGACACTTACAGTTTGATTTTTATGTGTTTATATGTATGATACATACATGATTGATGTGTATATAAATTTTATTCTACAATTTATGTACGTCACCTGTGCTCAAAACTTATGTGCTAAGCATGCACATTAGATATATTCTAAAAAATAATTTTTTCATAAGAGACTAAAATTGGACTAAAATCGTGTAACCCGGCATTTTGTTACCGGCTAAAATGGCTTTAAAGTTAACTCTATTGTTTTCTCCAGTAACGTTCCTTATTCGCCGTTCTAATTAAATTTGGAGGGTGTTGCTATTACAAACGATCTGCTTGTAATTTCAGATTTTCCTCTTTTCTCAGCTAACAAGACGTTTTTCCAATCTTTTTTATTTACTAAAAACGTGAAGAATTCCGTTAGAATGTTTACTTTTTGAACGTTCTGATTAAAAAATAAAGATTTTACTGTACTTACAAATAAGAGGCGTGTTATAAAATTAAGTGAAATAATATTTTTTTATTGCAAGTTAAAGTTTGTGTTCTTAAAGTTTTTGTAACTTACATATATAAGTTGATATAATTGCATAAAAATAATGTATGTCATAATGATAAACATCTATGGCAAGTGATATATGCATGCAGTATTTTGCAATGATTTCGACTTCAATTTGAACAAAAATACCAGTTTATTTAAACATCAAATAAACTGGTTTTTTGTTCAACATTTGAAACCTAAAAACAATACATTTTGAATTTAATAGTTTTCATTGTCAACAGTTGCCCCAAAATGGAATCAAGAGCCTCAGAACACTTCACTGTTACTTGGAAGGAATGGCCACATAGCGTGTGACGCGAACGGCTACCCACAACCACAGACACACTGGCTTAAAAAAGATGGTAAGTAGTACCTAAACCTAGTGTCTTCCTAAAACTGGCATCTATATACGTGCAATTGTGCAATTAGTGAAACAAACGAATTGAATGAAAATACTTACTTAAGCAATGAATTTGATGGTTGGTTAGTCTTTTTGTTCAATTTTTACATCGCAAAGATTCGTCAAATCTGAATATTGATGAGAGTCTCCACATAAACTCGAAGTAAAAATAGGGATCCAATAATGCTTTTAAGGAATTAAGAAAGACTACGACTATGCAATAACAATAAATCTGTGTAAATGTGTAGCTACAATATTTACGGAAGTTGAAAAGAAAGACTGTTGTGATATCACGTATTTTAATAATTCTAACTGATCTCCTTTTCCAATTAAGGACGACTGTTCCCAGTTCGTGATAGTAGACCGTCTTTCTAAACGGACCATGCGGTCAGAAAAGAACTGTTTCTAACACGCACTCATTTTCTATTTATATGATCAACATTAACCAAAACTCCGATTATTTCAGTGGTACTAGAAACATGGCGACCAGTTCTTGAAATAGCTGGAGGAGGCGTGCTGAGCTTACCAAACGGTTCCCTGATCTTCGACTCAGTGGCGCTTACTGACGCAGGAGTTTATACCTGTCATGTTGAAAACGGTGTTGGAGACCCTCTCAGCAAGACTGTGTGGATCTCTGTCAATAGTAAGTTGAAGATTTTATACTCGTATCTATTTAAATTATAAATAACATTCACACTTACTTTTACCGTGGGGTAAAAGCACTAAGTCTTTTATAAAAAAATTAAATAAAATGTTGATTGACATCACTAGAGACAAGAACGCTGGCTGGTTCCTTGCGCAAAGGATTTCTATAGCAATCCAGCGTGGGAATGCAGCCAGCGTTCTTGGCTCCATACCACATGTAGATTGTTTAAATTTAGTTTAGATGTAAATACTCTTTTTTAGTTCTATTAGTGTTAATATGTGTAAATATTGTTTCTTATTATACTTTAAAGTCCCTGCCAAATTGGTTACCTGGAAGAGATCGTTGTGAGCGAAAAAGTCGCCAATTAGGACACTAATTTTAAGGTTTGCATGTTTCATTGTGTTTTTCCTGTTTGTTGCTGTTTATAAAGTGTTTCTATCTGAGTATCTTTCTAAACGTGGGTGAGAGTAGCTGAAACTAGATTTTCCTGTTGACGTGGACGACTTACTCGTATTTACGCTCGGTTATAATTGTGCTTCATTTCATTAATTTTATAGTAATTTTGTTATTAAGGCTAAGTAAGGTAATAGGGTAGGCTTATTTATCTAGACTAACACACACGTAGGCTCACTGAATAGTTAGACGCAAGGTTACTAGTAACTAGAACATTTACTAGTAACAATAAAAGGTTATGGCTGTCATGTTTTAAAAAAAATATGCTGCATGAAATCCTAGTTGTAAATAATTAAAAATATTTTTTTTACATTAAATAGGCTTACGTTTGACTATAGCCTGCCTGATGTAAAGCATCACAATAGTCTTAGATGTAGCACGCTTGCCTAGAAGAAACCTATTTACTCTAGAAATCAATATGCATGTGAGGTTTACTATCAAAAAATAAATACTTGCTTAGTCTAAAACAGTAGCATATCTGACTTTAACTTTCATGGTTAAATAAAAAATCGGCTCAACTTTCCAAAGCCGCCACTCGCGTTGGAGGTCCACAATTTTTTAAGAAGTAGATAATATTTAGAAAAGGCTACACGTTTAATATTTAAGTGCGCTTAGTTTAAGAGATATTAATTTTTTAAAATCGAAAAATAATCCTTTGTTTTGACAGTATCTTGACACTATGACGGCCAATAGCGTTTCGTTTTACGGACTGCTATTACATACAAGCGTGCGACTTATCAAACTATTATATTTATTTGCTTATGTATATGTAATGTTTTGTTTTTGTCACAATTACGTATATATTGATGAAAAATACATATAATACGTAATTTTATTTATTATTTGATCGCAAATTTTTACGTAGTTATAATATTTTGTGTGTAACTTGTAACTTGATGAACGAAACGTGACGCCATTGTTTTTTTTTAGTATTGGCGTTACACTTTTCGCGTATTTGCCAGTGTCAAGTAATTTTCTTTCTTCTTCGATGCATGCTTGAGGTTAGGTTAGAATAGAAGGGGATGGCGGGGTCGAGTGAGCGAGCGTAGCGGGTTGGGGTGTACTTTACGGGACGCTAAACCTAACCTAACCTGTTGTAGTGCAAGTGTTGGACTCGAAGTCACTTGTCTGTGTCAGAAGGTAGATTAGGTTCGTTAGGTTGCTTTCTACCACGCACATGCGACGACGATAGAAGCGAGGAGGAGCCAAGTCCTGTTGTAGTGCTAGTGTTGGACTCGAAGTCACTTGTCTGTGTCAGAAGGTAGATTAGGTTCGTTAGGTTGCTTTCTACCACGCACATGCGACGACGAGCGAAGCGAGGAGGAGCCAAGTCCTGTTGTAGTGCAAGTGTTGGGTTAGGTAGTTAAGTACCCCATAGTGAAATCGTAGTACTTAACCTCAAAATACAAAAATGGTCATATCTCGAAAACTATTGATCTCCGCACCCCCCCCTTTTAGGGGAGGGCTTACCCCCTCCCCCCTCCCTCCCCCTCCCCCCAACCCCCCTTGAATGGCGGCTTTGGAAAGTTTAACCAAAAAATATAATAGACCACCATTATTTTTAGAGCCTGTAACATTCGACGTGGTGTCCCGCAACATGACAGCCAAGCTGGGCCAGCAGGTCTCCATAGAATGCCACGCCAGGGGGGACGACCCCATCCGGATCATGTGGACGAGGAATGGGAAGCCCATCAACCCTCTGACACAACGGTATGAATCGCATACCAAAATAAATTTTATAAAAACAAACATACTTGCCACTTGTGGCACTAGTATAAGTATTTTATTCCTTTCTTTGTAATTATTATCGTGTGATGCAATAAATAATGTTCTATTCTATTCTATACTTATATAGGTATATTGGTATGTTTGTTCATCTCTCTCACTACAAGGGAAAAGCGATTATCATCATGTAATTCTACAAATAATACATACATTATGTATATGTCGTATTTTTTATGTACAAGTCCAATTAATTGCCTTTTATTTTATTTATTATGATTACTGTACGAGCGGGGGAGCCAATCTAACCTTAAGGTAAAATTGGGTTGAGGGTTAGATAGCTCCCTGAGTGGAAGCAATCCAACTAAGGAAAATACTGTGGTGTGTGTTGGAATGGAAAGCTCGTTTATTGATAGTAACAGATATAATTACATATAATAAAGAATAGATTTAAAGAACATTTTAACTTCACCAGGGTTAAGATCTCCGAAGTGAAAAGCGAAGACGGAATGACGAACATTCTGGAACTTCTGCAGACAGAGACTAGTGACGGTGCAGTTTATCAGTGCAGAGCTGGCAACCCGTTTGGAGCTGATGTCCACACTATCTTCCTAACGATATTAGGTAAGATATAACGGAAACCAAATAAGTGTTGGTACCAAGTCAAGTCAGATTTTGTAAAATCCGCTATCATCAGACTTCAAATTGTCATCAAGTTTTTAATTATTTCGCGTCATTAAAGATATGTTCAGTGGTTTGGAAGTTATCAACAAATTTAGATTTTTCCTGAAAAAATGTGATTTTGCGATTGCCATTTTATTCGCAGGGGAAGGCGATATCAGCCCGTTGATAATGATGATTTAAGTTAAACTAATTAAACTCTTTCTGATCTAGAACCACCATCGCCTCCCACGGACCTCTCTGTAGACTCCCTGAGGAGTCGGTCCGTGAAGCTTTCATGGAGAGACACGTCGCGCTCGCTGGCGCAGTACTACAGCCTGCAGGTCACCACCACCCAGCGCATAGCGTGGAGCTCTGCTAAGACTGTCAACATTACTAGGTAAAAAATGGTTTATCAACCGTGACTTTTATGAAGTGTGCGCGAAAATCATGTCATCAGTCTTTTACCAGTAATGCGCGATAAGGTTGGAATGATTATCGCCGGTCTTTGCTAAAGTCACGCTTGATGAAAAAGTTTTGAATGCTTAACATAATATTATTTTTTTAGCTTTTTGTCAATTTCTAGCCGATGTGTACTTGTCGTATTATCAATACAAAAACAATTTAATAAAAAATGTGACGTATTTTATGCATAACATCTGCAACCAAACTAGTAATTGAAAACACAATAATGCAATTAATGATTTGCTTTGATGCTTGGCCACAGCGGCGGCGTTAGCGGGTGTACGTAGTATTGAAAAGCGACATTTTTTTCAGACCAAAGACTGAGTAATGCCATTTCTATTGTCTTAATATTATTTATACTTATATGGTACATAATACATACTAATATTAGCCTACATAATAATATTTCTGTATTTAACGTACCAATGTGAAGAATTAGTTTTTTTATTTAATTTGTTAATTGAATTCGTTCATGAATAGTAATTGATTTGATAATTTATTTTTCTTTTTGTTAAATTACTTTTCGTGTTTTATAGACTGGAAGAGATAAGGCACACGGTAGAAATAGACGAGCTCCAGCCAGCGACCAGTTACACAGCGAGAGTGGCGGCGGGGAACCAAGCTGACCTGAGCCACTTCTCGACTCCTGTTAGATTCACCACCACTGAAGAAGGTAAAACACGAACGAGATACAACAAAAATCTAGATCATATTGTATTATGCTCAAAATATTATCTATTTTATTAGTTAATTTTGTCAAAACAAACAAAAAACGGGACATTGTTTGCCGTTCAGACGAATAAACAAAGTAAACTGCGAAAGCAATAATGTTTAGTCTAACAATGTCTCTGACTGTCATTGTTTTTTTACGCGGGATTGATTTACCTTTGACTACAGCCTGCCTGATGTTAAGCATTGCTGCAGCCTAGGGTGTAACACGCAATTAATATGGATATTCTGACCAACAAAAAAAACTTTAGCACCCGGCACTATTTTTTTCGCTCATGTCCAATTAAGTTTACTATAAAATTATCTCCTCCCAGCTCCGTCGTCGCCGCCCTTGAGTATTCAGCTGGAGCAGACCGACTCCCCGGGCGAGCTGCGCGTGCGCTGGCTGCCGCCGCCGCCGGACACACACAACGGACTCATCATAGGATACAGACTGAAAGCCGTACCACAAATCAACGGAGTCAAAGGTACGCTGAAGAGATTGTGGGTACATTTAACTATCTAATTACTTACAAGATGTTCTCCCTAACTCGTCATATGTTATAGGGTACTTCTCTAGGGTAGTTTCACATATTATTAGAGAATTAAAAAAGAAACATAAATATTTTATTTACAATTATAAAATATAAAAACAAGGAAAGGAAAACTAAACTTACTACTTCTAACTACTACAAAAATGGGGCACTTAGATTTTTTTTAGAAAAGCCTAAAGATAATCTAAGTGCTTCAGCACACTTCCAGCCCACTTCCAGAGGGCAGCGTGCCCAGCATACTGGCCGCATTACCACGCTGGATAGCAATCATAAATTAGGACGTATTTTAATTATTTTAGTTTAGTTTAATTTACTGAACTTTGGATCTGTTTGTAATCATGTTGTGCACGCATGTGTTTGATGCGCAGAATGGATCATTACCTTTAAAGTGTTTTGCTGTTACCCTATTTTCTGTGTATTGTGTTGAATACCTAATGAATAAACAAACAAGTATCGTATGGGTTCGTTTTATCTTCCTTTTTCCATTTTTGTTGCCAGAAGCCGAAGAAACGAGTGACAAAACGGTCAAGACATTGTCACTCTACGCTAAACAAGAGAGCATATTGTCTGGATTGCTCAAGGGAGTCAGGTAAAGTAATTTGAATCATTAACTCTCAGTATCTGGGGTTTAAAGTTCCTCCTTTTCAGAAGTTTATTAAAATGAAATATTATTTACAGATATGCAGTTTCTGTGGCAGCCTATAACAGCGCGGGCATGGGGCCCTTCTCGGTTCCGTTATTTCAAGATACTAGAGAAGGCGGTAAGTTAAGCACAAAACAGTAACACTTCTACGGTTCTTTCGGGAAAGTTGCCTGTGACCCGTAGAGTCCTCAGGGGACAATATTGTTTATTTTGTATTCGGCAGACATTTTTAAACATATAAAGCACTGTAGTTATCACTGTTATGCTGACGACACC
This sequence comes from Macaria notata, assembly GCA_927399415.1. Lineage (NCBI taxonomy): Eukaryota > Metazoa > Arthropoda > Insecta > Lepidoptera > Geometridae > Macaria > Macaria notata. The sequence goes on from OV656742.1 coordinate 3,339,489, forward strand.
CATATTGTGCAGACATAGGGATATTAATGAGGCTATAAGTAAGCTAAATTACGGTCTTGCCAGGAAAACTGAGTGGTCCGCCAACAACTGTCTGTTGCGGAATCCGCTGAAAACAAAATATGTATGTTATATTTGATAGTAATCATCAGCTAGCAAGCCTCGCTCCGATACAAAAAGCTATGCTGCTGGTCGAAACCGGAATCTTGGTCTCGTTATGGATGTAAAAAAATTGCAGTTGTAATAGGACAAGTGCAGCAGTTCTTCTCTGCTGCTCCGTAGCTTTGACGTTCTTACTGTAGGCTGAATATCCGTCAAATACAACAATTATTTTGGAACTGTAATGCCTTTGTAAACCGCGCGCTCTCCGCCCTCCATCTAGAAAAAGGTTCACCGTTTAAAAAAATGTTAACAAAACTTTTAGAGAATTTTGTATACTACAATATTGATAATAAATAGAAATAGCAAAAAACCTTTAGAGAATGAGATATTTACTAAAAACCGATATTTGTAACCTTTTGACCTTTGAAATTTAATAATCGCGTACACCCTACCATATGTAGGTTTTGAGACAACTTTTAGGGTGTCAATATACAAGTATTTACAGACTTCCAGCTGGGTATCTCGAATTCCGAGGTAAACTTACTATAATGACTGGACTACAAGGTGTACGAATGAGGTTATGCATATCTACGGCGCTTCGTATCCAGCTTACCGATTCTTTAGATTTGAAGGGTTTCATGCCCGCCTTCCGAATTATATAATTATGTATTAATTTCTTTTACCATTTTCTTCTGGGCTCATACAGGAGATTATATTTATTTAAAATTATTAAATTTACTTTATCTATTTTAAACGACTGCCACCAGACCGGAAGCTAATTTCGTATTCCCAAACAACAGTAATTTGTGGAAACTTTTTCGCTTTATTTTTTGTTTAACAACTCCTTCCCACAACTACACAAGTTTCATAAATCTGCTCTGTTTTATGTTTGCGAAAAGGATCACGTATATAAGTCATAGCAGTAAGCAGTTTGCTTTTTGGGACGAATTTCCCTGACGACACTTAACTCTTTCTTGGGTGTGCAAATAAAAAGGCAGATCTTCGATCTATCTATAGGCGAAGTAGCCGCACTCAAAGCAATCAACCAACATCCACTTTGAGTAGACAAGACGATTATTCTTTTGATTGACTGCTCTGTCAGCTTAGTTGGTAGTGGCTCTGCCTTCTAATCTAGGGGTTGCGGGTTCGATTCCCGCGTGACACTAGTATTTATGAACTTTAAAATTAATAATTACTTGTGTTGAGTTTGGTCGTTTCTATTTATAATAAGTATGTATATACCAAAATAGAATATATGTATTATATCCGTTACCTAGTACCCACGACACAAGCGTTTGGTAAGTGTGGGGCTAGATGGCGATCTGTGCAATGTCCCGGAATATTTATTTATTTATTTACTATTACACTATTGTAAGCTGGTGCGTTAGAGCTTACAACTGTGGATGAGTGTGATAATCGTCATGGCAGATTATGAAAAAAACATTGACATCGCACTAAAACCAAAGCATATGGCATCACGCACTATTTTACTTTGCCAGATATAATTGTATGACAGTCAGACATTGGTTTTGCGAAAAAGGGTCGAATACAAAGAACTACGAAGACATGAAGCTAGAAAGGATTAAGACTATATAACCTAATTAATATTATCAGAATACAAATACAAAAGAGAATGTAAAAACCATATTGGCACTAACATGGCGGGCAATCTTCGTAACTTAGCGTAAAAATAAAAAGTTGTGATACTGTCTGTATAAACTGTTCAGTTTAAACTTTGTTCAGGAGTCATTATCATTTTGAAATGTTTTGTCTGCCGCAAGCCTTTTAATAATTAGGGGTTTGGCCTCAGGCAGTAAAATAGTTGAAATATCAAACAATATATTATTCGCTTATTTACCTCGAGAGTTAGTTTCAAATACACTTTTCTATTTTGCTAAGGTACGTTATGAAAATATGGAATTTTGTAACGTATAAGAGATAAGATATTGAATCAGGCGTTACTTCGCGGAAATCCATTGTTACTGAAACTTTGGAGAAATATGTAGTGTTTTTCCGCTGCGACTGCTCCTTAACCGACATCAAACAACAAACTTGACGGTTTTTAGGTGTGTTCATCCATATACCACCGCCACACCTCACATCCTAACCAACGTGGCCTCCGTGGATCTCGAGATCTTACCAACACCGCACCTTGTGTCTTGAAGTTTTGTTGTTCTCTATATAAGAGATGAGTATGTATAAGAGATTATATATGTGTATTTTATTAATTTGTAAAACATTTTTCACATATGCTTTGGAATAGATAGATTTATTTTTGACACTCTATGTATCCTATATTCTGAAGAGATGAACAAGGTGTGATTTGAGAAACCCTACACAATATGAATACTTATTTTATTGATGAGGTATATTCGATATTCTATTTTATTAATTACAAAGCTTAAACCCATTTGATAAAAAAAAATTAGATCGCCTTTGGTTCGATCCATTAACCGAGTTACACAAGACTCTGGCCGAGATTTACCTTACCACTATTTAAACTGTTAATACCTGTCTCGTGTTCTGCTAGGACTTTAGTTACGTACACTGGCATAGTCACCCAATGTAAGAAATATAAAGATGTTTGAAAACTGAACTGATTTAAACTGTCAAAAGTAAATATAATGACTGGACAGAGCATAACGGGATCTTATGCTTTTTAACCGACTTCCAAAAAAGGAGGTTATCAAGTCTTTTAAAATTTTTTTTTTGTTATCTTTGTTTTTGTGTGATCCGCAGCTCCCGAGGAAGGTCCGTCCGCAGTGGAGTGCGGCGGCGTGACGTCGACAGCACTGAGAGTGAGCTGGCAGCCGATACCTCCTCACAAGCAGGCCGGCGCTCTCATTGGCTACACCGTGCTCTATGCTGCTCAAGGTAACTTTTCATTTGACTCATGCTAGACCCCTTCTTTCGTCGCGTTCTTTATCAAGGCGTATATTACGCCGATGACACGCTGGTCATCGCCCGGGGAACGAGTGTTAAAAAGGCTTCGTTGCTGGCAACGGCCGCAAGTAGAAGCCATATGCTTCCATGGACCACTCACGGATAGTTGTAGGGGGAACCTCCATCCTCGTCGGTACTTCGCTAAAGTACCTCGACATTGTACTTGATGAGCGATGCAGGTTCAAAGAACATTTCTAAAGGTTATCGGCACGTCACCTCTCCTGAGGTAGGTCTACGTTGACCGTAGACTGAGGTCTGCGCGGGGTGTGTGTGCTCGCGAAATTGTTGTATATGTATGCTGAAAAGTTACATACACTCATGTTCTGCAAAAAAAGAAATTAATAGATCAGTGACCAAAATTTAAACGACGCAAAAGTCTTTCTTTAAAAGAAAAAGGGGTTCGCCTCACTTTCCAATAAGTAAAAATAGCACAAGGCCAGCAATTAGAATTCAAACAAAACAAATACTAAAAATTTGCAATCTCTCGGCTCTAATTTAGCGACTGTCCTACACTATACTACTGAAGTAAAGCCAGTACATAACACAGCACTCTAGCGTTCCATTCTACGAAATACGAAGACAAATGTGCACTATCCATCAATTAGTTACCAGTGTACGAGCTACGCCACACGTTCGAATTTCAAACTGGACCAATAGCCAGCTTGCTTTTAGCAGTCGACCTATTTTAGGAATATTGGCATACGCTTCGTAAATGGAATAAATTCGTTAATGAATCGCAGTATTGCATTGAGTATGAACTTAACACAATATACATAACTTTCGTACAGTATTATTAGTTTCTGATGAAAATATCGCGTCTGTTTCTATGTTTATTACAGCCAGTGTGTAAATGTATCAGTCTGGCCATGAAAAATGACACTTATCAAGATGATTGCATGAACTTGTAACAAAACAGTTGAAATTATTAATTACACTGTAAATTAATAAACGACTGATTTAGTATCAAATTAAAACCAAGCACAAAATTAGCCGATTTTCTCAAGTTCTTCACTAACTGAGTTCTCAAACCGAATTGAATAGCACCAGCTTCTAAAGATACTTGTCTTCTGACCCGAAACTTGGTTACTTGTTCAGAGAGCATTATGTAAATAGCCCACACAATGACGTCAGTCTGAGTTGTTACTTCCATTGAGGTAAAGTTTGACCCGAGAATTTGTTATAACATAAGAAACTGTCATATGCCAAATAATTTTAAAATTCTAGCTGCAAGCATTATCATACAATAATACAAAATATGATGTGAAATTTGTAAACTTAAAAAAAATACGTGTTTTAATATGTAGCGCATGATACGAAAACATGAGATTATTTACATTTTTATTTAAATTTTATTATAATTTGACTTGCCCAATTGTTTTTTTATATTTTGATAATGTAATAATAGTATAACTATAGGTTAGTAAATGATTTAATTTCCTTTACTTTTTTGTAAGGTGCCATTTGCAGAAGCTCATTTTCAGTAATAGCTGTCTTGAATATTCCTTTCTAACTCTAATATCGTTTCTGTAGTCCACTGAAAACATTTCACGAGCAGACCCCTCAGAGCATGTCAGCACTGAATGACAGATATCTTGTTAGATCCTGTATTTCGAGGCTTCCGGGTCATGTGCTTGACGTTTGTCTCTGCCACACGCAGGCCTCGCTCGCAATATACTATAAAGCGATACTACTCATGCCGACGTGGTATGTATCTGAATGGGCCTATAGGGTAAACAACATTGAATAGTTTAAAGTTAAACGATACAAGTTTTTGAAATTATAGGTATCTGTTTTTGTTATATAGGTACATATTTAAAATAACAACAATTAAAAGGCATTGGAGTGTCCATCACTATCACTACATAAATAATATATATATATCTAAGTCGCTTTCCGCTGTCTGTGTGTCTATGTATATGCTGAGATCTATAAAATTACGCAACAGATTTGGTGAGGGATATTAATCTATCTAACTAAACCATGCATATATTGCGATAGACCGAATAAAGATACAAGGTCCAATACAACAATATTTGTACGAACTAAAATAGCCAACTTACCCTTAATCCCAAACTTCAATTATGGAGATGTTGCATCAATGATTCAAGAAACCACTCCATGGAATTTTGACCTTTACTTACTAAGTTTTGTTTGTCAAACAGGTCGACAATGGCTTAACTCCACATCTCTAGTGACGGAGCTGAGACTTCAAGGGTTGGCAAAGTTCACCAACTACACAATCAAAGTGGCCGGATTTTCAAACTATGGACTTGGGCCCTTTTCCTATCCGATAGTTTGTACAACCCTACAAGACGGTGAGTGATTTTGACGCTGATGTATTAACACCTTTTGTGTGATTTACAAGTAAGGGCTGCCCTCGGGAAATTTCGGATTATCTTTCTTATCCACCTTTCTCAATATTTTTTTTTTTTGACAACATATCTGTGTTGATTTTATATGATCGAATTCTGGTAGTGGAATTTCAGACATGCTTTCTTCAGATTCTGATATTTATTCATAACAAACAGCAGTTACATGTAAATACTTCAAAAAAGCAATAAATCACGTATCTTCATTTTCTAATCAACCATTTTCATTTTTTTTTTTGACTACATATCTGTGTTGATTTTATATGATCGAATTCTGGTAGTGGAATTTATTAAGAACCTACAAAATTAATCTTTTATTTATTTTTTAGAGCCAGAAGCACCTGCGGAGATAAAGCTGCTGTCTCAATCATCAAACACGTTGCTGGTCAGTTGGAAGAAACCTAGACAGCCTAATGGAAAGCTCCTTTATTACACCGTGTACTGCAAACCCACTGCAAGGTGAGAATAACAGATAAATAATTTATTTGTAAACAAATTCAAATTCATTTATTCTAATTAGAACCGTATTACACTTATGATAACAATTTTAATAATTGAGTGAATTAAACAAAAACATAGTAATAAATTAAAAATACAAACAAACACCACAATATTGCACATAAGTAAATTAATTAATATCGAGAGATTACACGTTACGAATAAGAATTTATTTAAGTTTTTAATTGGGTAAATTCGTGGTAGACTAAATACAGAGGTACACCAAAGAATGTATTGTCGAGGTCTGATGTTGTAGATGATGATCTTTTGAATTCATATTGGAACAAGCCATTTAAATTATTCTTACATATGATATTTCATTTATGACTAGTTTTATATGGAGCCAAGAAAATATAAAAATGTGTGAAAATTATATTTTCTATTTCTATAAGTACTGCTGAGTGATTAAGTTTATATTGGCAACCAACTCGTAAGTGCAAATTTCCATTCTTTGTTTTGCTAGTTATAGTTTTTATCACAAAGGTAAACAGGGAAAACTGTCGGTTCGAACGCTTGACAGGTTTCCGGTTTCCGTCCCCTCATATATTTTCCTTCAATTTCGATTTATATTTGGTTGGAACGACCCAAATATTTATTGGCAGAACTAGGGCAATGTCCACTATCAAATTTAAGACATGCCCGAGGGTTTTCGTCTGAGGTTTGTCTTTCTCATAGAATAGTTGTTTACCTACTTGTAGTTTTGGTAACAGACTAAAGTTAAATAAATTTTAAAATAAAAACGAATACCTAACATGCTCATCTCATGTATAACTTGCCATCTTTATAAGAATGGCATTTCTGACATATTTGTTTTAGTGTTTGGATATGTGTGCAGTACTGCACAAGCCCATGCAAACGCTAAGCAAAAAGAGGAATTATCCACAAGCGCTGCGTTTTTAACTAAGTTGAATTGACTGTGGAGGTAATTTATAATGACACTTGTGTTGTACCTACGCTGTCATAACCTTCCTGTTGCCTTTTTGTACAATGCCAGTGACAACTACAAAACACAAATTTGGTAAAGAAAGATTTTTAAACCAGTATTAATTTTTCAGCAACGATGGTCCCCAATCGATTCGTGTAGATGCTCAAATCCCGAGCAACGTGTACGAAACGTCCCAGAGCTACGAACTTAAAGGCCTCATGGAGGGACGGCAGTACGACGTCTGGATGACTGCCAGCACTGCTGTAGGAGAGGGGCCCGAGACTAGGAAAGTTACTAGTACTCCTTCACAAAGAGGTAAGGAGATGCGGATTGTTATGTTTACTGAAACTTTTAAGTACATCATATAAATTAACTGTAAAACAAGAATTTTCTCACTTTTCACGAGTTGTATATCAGTCAAAGATGAAGAAGTTATTTTTATTATTAATTTTCATTGAAATTGACTTTATAATTAAGTTTTTTTTTATAATTTGTATTGTTTTAGATTTTCGACATTCGTAAGTTTATAAACTGTGTACCGTTTTTCCTCAGTGAATAGATGGATTAAATTGAAAATTTTGTTAAATACGACAGTAAGAACAGGGGTGGTTTTATAAGTATTATTTTACTGTTTCTACAGTTTTTTATAGTTTTAATAACATTGACCATAAGTGAAAACATACATTCATACATATATATTCTTACGCTTTCTTACTAGGGTTGCATGGAAGAGATCACTCAAGGTGATAAGGCCGCCCACTTGCACATTTATTTATAGTTCAAGATCTTTTGATATTGTAAAAATACTTTGGTGTGCAATAAAGATATATTGTATTGTATATATTACATAAACACATAATGTATTGTCTCTGTCTAGTGGTAGCGGGAGTTTCATCCCTCGGTGGTGACATAACAGTAGCAGTCCGCAACTCCCTCCTGCTGGAGTGTCGGAGTGTGGGCTCGCCGCCTCCCAGGACGGTCTGGTACCACAACCAGAACATCATCACCCACCACCCGAGGTTCAACAGAAACAAGGACGACAGTCTGCTTGTTAAGAGTACGTATTAAAATAGTGTACCTAACTTAAAATTTTATTCATCTTCTTAGAAAGTTTTTGGCTCTTTTATCCGTGGAAAGATATGGGTGCCCAACACTGTGTGCCTGTCCAAGAAAGTTATGCAATGATTTAATATGCAAGGGCGTGTAGATCCTCAGTAAAGAGGAATACGTATCGTAAAGAAAGAAGCACCTGATGGGCCTGCAAAAGTGCGTTTAGAAATGTAGTGCTTCATTTATTCGCCAAAGCGCAAAACTAGTGCTTCCGAAATATCTGAAGAATCGTGAGTAGAAAAAATTAACGCCATTCTGAAACGGCTTTAAAAAAACTTTTAACCGACTTTAAGAAAAGGAGGCTATCAAGTGGTCTAAATGTTTTTTTTGTGTGTATGTTACGAGTTTGCTCCGTTATATCTAATAATATTTAGATCAAGAACTCATTATATAATATAACTAGTGAATACTCGCGGCTTCGGTCGCATTAAGAAGTAAAACTTGCATCCCCTATTTCACCCCTTTAAAAGTGGCATTCCCAGAAATCCTTTCATAGCGGATGCCTACGTCATAACATCTACCTTCATTCCAAATTTCAGCCCAATCCATCCAGTGGTTGGACTGTGCGTTGATAGATCACTATATCAGTCAGTACACCTTTGAGTTTTATATATTTAGATATATTTACTCAAGAACTCATTATATAATTAAGCAACTCTTTCAGGCATCGACCAGTCTCTGAGCGGCAACTACACATGTCTCGCGAAGAACCTCTACGGTTCCGACTCGGTGGTGTACTCTGTGAGGGTGCTGCCACTGCCTGACCCTCCGTCCTTGAGAGCCGCGCCCTACAAGGACTATATCGTGGTTGAATGGGACGAGATAAAGACAAGCAACGAGACTACTTACGGCATTAGTGAGTGGACAAGATTTATTTATTTATTAATACATGTACACATACAATTTTCCAAAAAAAATTACACACAAATTACAATTAAATGGCTAAGCTTTATCTAGCCAGAGTCTTTACAAATTTTGCTTACATCTGTTGTAACCAAAATTTGTAAAGACGGGTTGCGGGTTCGATTCCCGCGTGGCACAAGTATTTATGCATTTTTAAATTTATAATTACTTGTGTTGAGTCTGGTCGTTTGTATGTATAATAAGTATGTATTTACAAAAGAAAAGTATATAAATATTATATCCGTTGTCTAGTACCCACGACACAAGCGTTTGCTTAGTGTGGGGCTAGATGGCGATGTGTGCAATGTCCCGGAATATTCATTTATTTTATTTAATTATCTAATAGTATAGTCAAACTTAAAAAAAAACATATGTTGTGGTATGTATGTCTGTTTAGATAAATAGATAGATAAACTCATTATTGTTGACACATTATAACAAACAGTGCATAAAACGCAAGATGCAATTTGCATCCTAACTAGTGCTTACATTATTAACTGTAAGTATTTTTTTTTGCATGAGCTTGTTGTGAAGTCGAGAGTAAACCAGTTTCTTCTAGGCAAGCGCGTTCGATCATAGATTATAACGTTGCTTAACATCAAGCAAGTGTTAGTCAACCGTGAGCCTATCTCATGTAAAAAAAACATCTACTTCTATACATTTTTTCCAATAGATTACAATCTAACCTGGCGAGAAGGGGACGGGCCGTGGCAAGAAGCGTGGCCAGTTACAAAAGAGACCCGTCTCCTGGGAGTGCAGCAACATACTCTGGCAGGTCTCAAGTGTGGCACCAAGTATTCTGTGCGGGTGACTGCTACGGACAGCGTGGGGACATCGGCGCCTGCGCATGTTGATGTGGTCACGCTTGGATCAGGTAAAGGAGATCAGGAAAGATCATGACTTACTGATTGTTAAATTACAGTCGTTGGGAATTCATGGATGATTGCTGCGTAGTTTGAATCATATAAACGCATTTAATCATAATTAGTTGTCCTAAAAAGACGTAGTAGGTATCTATTTTTCTAACAGGAGTTCCATAAAGTTCTCATCATAGACCGGTGCACAATATTCAAAATCCAATTGTTGGATATTAATATGCTTAGCGCTTTATTAATTTCTCCAGCTCCCATCGCTCCACCGTCCACGGACTGGCTGTGGAGCAACGCGACTCACATCTACATCCAGCTCAGCGGCTGGGACGATGGAGGCTGTGACGTCTCCAAGTGGGACGTGGAGTACCGCCCACTTGGCTCCAACATCTGGATGCGCGCGGAGAACAAGGCTGTAAGCATTATTCTTTAGATTCAATTTACTTTCTCCTTCTTCGTATATTGTTTTTTACATCAGATAGGCTCACGATTGACTACAACTTGCCTGATGTTAAGCAATATTATAATCTACGATCTAGCGCGCTTTCCTAGAAGAAACCGGCTTACTCTCGACTTGAAGACCAAAAAATTATAGTAATTGTAGATATTAATCAGTAGACTTCGACTAGTAGTTAGTAAGTCTCCTAGGGCGGTATACTGGGTTCTAACTGATTTCTCATATTTATTAACGTATTGTGTATGTAATCTAAGTTGTATCTGTTTTGCAGATGACACAAGTCTAATCTTCCGAACTTAAATAATGTTTCGAACGTAAATTTTAACTAACCAACTTAAGGTTATAAGATCTAGCCAAAAGCAAATTATTTTTTTAACTATCAAGAAATAAATATACATTAAATATTAGATAACGTTTTTTTGTTGCTCAGCCAATGGATCTGAACATGGGCTGGAGCTACATCGAAGGCCACTACCAGGCGCCTCCACTGCGCTCTGTCCCCACGTCGTATGCTGTGGGGAACCTCGCTCCGGCCAACTGGTACCAGCTCCGGGTCACAGCTACCAACGACGCTGGAACTGCCTCCACTGTGTATACATATGCTACCAAGACCATGGATGGAGGTAAGGGAAAAAAATATTCTTAAAATACCATAACATGTTTTGTATGTATCTTTACTATAGTGAACATATGTATTGTCATGAGACCTACAAATATCTTTTTTATGTCTCATTTCGATTTTAATACGTAAATATATACTAAAATCTGTAAGTCATTTGTTAATAATCGAGTCGCATGGATTACGTTTATCCGATATTAAACACACAAAATATTCGCGTAAAATGAAAGCAGTCGTCGGTATCTAATATGGAGAATGAAATGCAGCTCACAAAATATGATTTGAATTTGATAAATAATACATATATTTAAACAAAGTCGTTGATTCGGTTAGCTTGCTATAAACAACTCGCTGCCGAGCATCCTCAGAACTTTATACAAAGCTTAATTTATTACGTGAAAATCACAATAAAGTCTGTTTTGCTAACACGAGCCAAAGTTTGTCAATCTAGATGTTTTGCCAATCCCAACTTTTGTCATCAGCCACGCAGCCCGTGCCGAATTATGTCGTAGACGTCAAAAACTTCCAGAACGTTCCGACGCGGTTATAAATTTTGCTTTGTTTAAATTGGTGCAAAATGTTCCTCGGGCTTTGATTAAATGTTCGGCCCCGTGGTTTCATAAGTTAATAGATTAATCATTCCTTCTATTGGGGAAATTAATTACAGTTTATCAAGGTACAGGCTCAAACGAACAGAAGACGACGCGTAATGTATGGGGCTATACTAAAACTTCTATTGTTTTTATCTAATATCTGGTATATGTATCCCTTACGTATCCTTCTACTGTGGCTTATTAGCTATTTTAAGTGTACCTACCTAATTAAGCCTCTGACTATTTTCAACAGTTTTGCAGAATCACGGGCTATGAGTTGTTGATTTTATTAATTTAACAGTTTATTGGACGAGGAACTGTTCAGCCAATTATGTATTTACCACTTTTACGGACTTTTATATAATTATTATTTTATGAGATAGTTCGATAATTTTAATAACTCGCTCGATATTTTTAAAGCTCGGTTATCGTAATATTGACAAGACCAACCATATATATCCTTCTACAGAGGAGATAGGTCCACCTTCAGAGCTGCTCGACCTGAACATGCTGGTCATCATCTGCAGCTCCATCCTCCTCGTCGTGTGCCTCCTAGCCTTCTTCTGTATCCTGCTCAGGAGACATCGGTGAGAAATTGTACTACACTCCAATGATTTAATTTGGTAGTACATAACCATAGTTATTCCTGAACAAAAAGATCAAGAACCGAATAATTCAATATTTGAACACAAACTTAGTTTTCTAAAACTTGATTCTAAAGACATCTTTTTTTAGTGGTATTTGTTTCTGATCCTCAGACAAAACTTCACATCTCAGTACCGGCATTCCATAACGGATGAAGTCAAGTCTCGGAACGAAAGCGTCGCGTCTCACTCCGATCACAAAGACGCGAGATATGCGCACGCGCCTAGGATCTACACATCTCCAGTACATGCTAGGAAAGGAAGCAAAAACGGTATGTCTATATTACAATGTAAACGAATAAAATAAATTTATCTGATTATTTAGTGAACTATATCTTAATTATTAATATGTATTGAAAGGTCCGGGTACGTGACTTCAAAAGTCAAGGCTAACATCAGGGCCTCGAGAACTAACCATGACCATGGGTTAGATGGTGGTTTAAACAGACCAAACAACCTATATATAGGTTTTAGAAGCTAAAGTATTCGAAGGCAACAGGAGAGGAGCAGTCCGTCTCCTAATTTGTGATGATTCTTTGACTGATCATGGATCCGAAACAGTAGCGGCCTTTTTTGTATGTTCGTCAATCAATCAATCAATCCAGCTCTTTAAATTCCACCCGATCCTGGTTTAATGTTTTTAATAATTCAAATTCAAAATTTGTATTGTATTTTGTACACAAGATATGTATTGTATTTTGATTCAAGTTAGGCTTTTGATTCCACACACATAACAGCTTTGCTAAAACCTATCTACATAGTACTATAGTTTAAAAATTTTACATATCCTTTTAATCCTATCCAATTTTTTATAATAGAGTTGAATACGGACAAATAAATTGATGGAGAAAATAACAAAGGCAGGTGGTAAAGACACCTGACTTGAACAGGCAACATTTTTGCAATAAAGTGTTAGCCAGAATTCCGCAAAAAACACCTTTCCATTTCAAAATACTACTTCTGTGGTTGCCAGAAATGTTCGAGATAAGTCCGTACGCCGAGTTTGCGCTTGGATTCCGCACATTCGACCATGTGGAGAACCAAGACTTGCCGAGTCGTCTGCCGGCCAGGCCGAGATTTGACACTGGTAAGTTGCACCAGCAGTTCACAACAATTTGTAATTTTTTAGTCTCTTTAGTATGTATATATGATTGTATTCTTTATTATGATTGTATTAGCGAGTATGGCTTAACGCTTTCAGTAACTGCTTTTCATCCAGACGCACCCTGGTTCGAATCCGGCCTACATCAATGACTTGTATTTTCAAGTAATGTGTGGATTTGCACTCTCTTAACGGTGAAGGAAGACATCGTGAGGAAACCGACATGTTTGAGGACCACTATATCCGAGGACATGTGTCTTTCGTGGAAGGTTCTGGGCGCCCACCACGATGTATCTGCCCAAGAGAACTCCCCTAACGAATTAATTCTGCGGGGAGTCACGACCCTCAGTCACGAGGAAATACGACTCACAGAAAGATGATTGTATGTTACCTACATAACATTCAGATCCATTTGACATAACATATGTAACTTCGGTTGCCGTATTAGATTCTCATCTTACTACTAATGACCACTCACAAAATTCAACATATTATAATTCGGCTATTTTGTGTAACAATAAATCGAGATATAATTCAATGATAAGAATAATATCCAAACCAATTAGTGCATAATTTATTGGGGAACAATCTGCAAACAATATAATGTTCAAATATGGCGCAATCGAGATTATTTGCATTGCATAGTTTCAACATTAATGTGGGATATTTTATCGAAATGAAATAATTGAGTTGCAAATTATCTGTACGTAGTAAACTGGGATAAACTATTTTATCGAAAACGTCATTTGGAAATAAATTGTATATATTATGTACATACATGAATAAAATATACAGAGTTTCTTAGCGATACGTTTCAGATATTCAAAAAAATTCAAAAATTATTTATTGATGTAGATAAATGTACATACATGAAGTGGCGGCTCTAGATACCAAACTAGGCGCTAGCCTGTATCTTGGTACCTAGTCCTTCCCAGTAGAAACATCGATTGTGTACATGTTACATAAAATTGATAATAAAAATTAATTTAGCACAGTCTACAAATTATAAAACTGAATTATTACATTGTTAATATTTGTATAATTGAGTACATAATAGAAAAAAATAAGTTATTTTATGACGACAAAAGATTTCGACTAAAAATTTACTTATTATATTTAAAAATTTAATTATTAGTATTTTGTCTAATGTATACAATAATATTATTAATTTAATTATATTTTAATTATATGTATTTAGGTACAGGTCCAATAATGCAAATTAAGAGTAATAAGTAAGTAAATTCAAGAAACTACAAAACTACTTCTGTCTCAATTAACAGAAGCGTGTAATGAGTTGAATTCAATCGTATGTATGGTTGAACAGTAAAATTTACTGCCTTATTTAATATTACAAGTTGCCCAGTCAAAAGTAGCAAAAACTCTTCTTCACTAAAACGTTTGCCTGCATAAACTTGCAAATTTCATTACTTCAAGGACTTTCCTGCCACAGCCAACTCTATCCACCTTCAAAGCTTGTCAGATACAATTTAGATCATTCAAAAGAACATAATCTCTGTGGATAGCTAGTCTGCCAACGTTAGAACAAAGGGATTCTTCGCTCTTTGTAGTTCGGCTTCGAATATTTCAGATGCCTCGCTCGAAGTGGCGCTATTCAGCTCAGCTGTAGTCTAAATCTAAAAAAAACTGTGTCTGAAACTTTTTAATTTGTAAGTTACTACCATAAACTTGTCTATTCTAGAATGTAGCATAACTTACAGAGAAAATGTCGTTTTCAAATGATTTGAATAGTTATAATATCTCTTTTATTGGAATAAATCGGTTTATGTGACTTATGTAAAGAGCTCTATTATCACTGTATTATAGTTCCCGTAAGGCATGATTTAATTTAGTTGTATTAACCGGCTAGCACTTACGTCAAAAATTACGTCGAAAAATTAGCTCGACAAGTTTCGGAAATCTGAGGTTTCCATCATCAGGAGGACGACTCAGCACGCGCGTAATTTTTCGACGTAATTTTTGACGTAAGTGCTAGCCGGTTAATACAACTAAATTGAGTTCTATTATGATAGAATTTCCACCTGAATTGATGGACATCCTCCGGATCGATTTTGGTCTGCTTCCCAATTAATGACTCCGCGAAGGAGCGCAATCCTTATGTAAGAGGGAATATATGACGCCAGGATAAGGAGAAGTGAAAATTAAAGTTAGTATTATTTCTTTTGTTACAAAAGCAGTAAGTAAAATTACATTTTATCCAGATTAAATTGTAATTTAGCTATTGATAAACTTTTCCATATAACCTCGAATAGAATATACAGAGCTTCGTTTCCACCTCAGTTCTCAATCACGGTATATTGAACACAGGAACTTGCTTCAAAGACGGGAATCCCTTTGTTGGTTAGTATCTAAACAACAATGCATCCAGGTCGTTACAGGTACAGGTACTATTAAAATATAATACTGGTTGTACTTTTGACCTTTCAATTTGCCATGTTAAATTAATTGACGGGAGTAAATTAATTTAATATTTGATTATACTATTAGTAGCGAATACGTGATTTATAGAAGATTCATAATTCACTTCCATTTTTTTTAGTAAACATGTGTATGTATAAGTACCAAGATTTGGTCTATTTTGAAACTGTCGCCTGAAAAAAAATTCGCGCAATGCAAAAAAAATTGGAAGAAGGTGGCGTCGCTAGTGCGGAGGCTGCGGGGGAGTGACATCATCATCTTGAAAGCTGTAGCGGCAGACCCACATGCGCCTGTACTGAGACATTTCGTGCGGACTATGATTCCGCAAGGAATGCCTCCTAAGTACATGACGTATTAAATAATGTAACTACTTGTTAATTATACTAACCCTAGCCTGTAAGAATAGTTATAAGTTACTAACAAAATATGGATCAATCAATTGTAGTCCGAAATAAATCATTTTGATTTTGAAAAAAACTTGATTTCAGAACCCAATATCTACTAGATTTCACAAAACAGTGGTGCAGGAGTGATAGGAGGTGATGTGCATGTCATCTCGAGACAAAGGTTGCTGGGCGAAACGCATCTTGCGAAACAGAATAAATACGAGAATGATGAGCGTGAGCGTTTGCCCAGAAACTGGCCATGTGAACTCAGAAACTCGAGAAACTTAAGGAACCTCATTGAACTGAATGCCAGTCTTGCAGACTGCCAGTAATGGCTTTGAAGAATTTCTCGTGTGTTGGTCTGGTATCACCACCTCTGAAGACGTTAGTAGAATAACGTGACTGTGCAAACCTAAATCCAGATCCTTGACGTGTAAATTGGTTTTATGAAAATATATGAATATGAATATGTGGTAATGACTCTCATCGTACCCCAGAGTGCAAACCAGTGATACTGGACTTGTCCAAAAGAGCCACTTTACTATTTCTACTCACTCCAACCGTCAAAATTACAATATCGACTGAATAGTTCCATTTGATGATCACAGGTGGAAATTTTGCTATTCCCTGTTCTTCTCTTTCTTACACTCGCGAGGTACAGTCGGCGTCGGCAATGATGAAAGCTCAGACTTGCGACGAAATTAGTACCTATTTACCATCAATATTTAACGTATGTACACCCACGCTGGCTTGCAATATTAAATGTAAACAAAAACATATAAATCACATTTTACATTTAAAAATCTGGATTTTTTATACCCAGCAATAACTCTTAAATCAAATTAGGCAAATATACCTCAAGCAGCGTCCCAGTCCAATTTCTCTCGTCGCCACTTGCCGACCTATCACATTACTTAAGGATTTATTACTCTACTCGCCGTTCCGGCAATATTTCACAATGTCATTTCAAATAAGGCATTACACAAAATCTAGGAGCGGACTTGCGACGTTTACCATTAACTATGCAGTACCTCAACTTGGTCAGGAATACAATGATACAATAAACATAAACAAACATGAACATATCTTTATTTTGCATCATATACAGTGTTTTTACTTAATTGTAACCCTGCCCTCTGCACTAGGCGCACCTGTGTCGCGGAGGGTAGTTGCTTAGCGACCGGACTGTAACTATCTATGTATAATGACATGATATATATTGTATATTATATCATGATATATCACAATAACATGATATAATATACAATTAGCCGTATATTGTATACTATAAAATGACGTATTAACTTATATTTTTAACTAATAAATGAGTTATGAACATTTACATATTAAACGAACTTTGCTTAACGACAATAAATTACAACATGGCATGGAAATATTGTCATATATGTATGTTTATCACTCACTTGTAATAATTACATAACCTGTATTATATTGTGATTTGCAATCAAAACTATTTTAATTTATTATTTTATTTTATCTTGCTATTATTTATTTGAATACATATCTAATTAGTTTTGAAATCTAGAAACAAATTTATTAACAATTATAGATCCTTCCGACTTTCCGCACTGTTTCATATTTAACACTGCCCCGACATAATTGAATTCACTGGCTTCAAAGTGTCTCGACGAATTTGATAACTCCAGAATATACAATTAAATTGCATTTATAAACGTTGTTTGGTTTAATCCTTAGCATTTAGGAAAGCTTTACAAATTTCAATTCAAACTTTGATAAGGTAAAAGTTGATTTAGCAATGAAAATGCTAAATTTAGAACTTTGGCTTAGCATAAAATATTAAGAGACAGGAAATAACATTATAAGGACTTTCTCTCTATTGGAAAAAAAACTGGGCAACAACAAACAAATAGTAAGCAAGCACTGCATAGAGACCTAAATATAGTATACAAAATATAAGATCTCATAAAAAGGGAAATAATAGCAAAAATCTATGGAGTGGAAAGCCTGGACTAGGATAACCAGACGAAAGCCGAACCAAAACACTAGAAAAAAAAGTTGGACAAAAAATTAAATATGTTCATTATGTTCTTCCATTGTGGGGTCCGGGAGCCCATACTATTTTCCAAACCTCTCGGAGCGCTTGGTTGACGCGACGCATGACCAAAATGCTGGCCTTTTTCTGGCTCAACGTATGAGCATTGCCATCCAGCGTGGTAATGCGGCCAGTATGCTGGGCACGCTGCCCTCTGGTAGTGGGCTGGAGCACTTAGATTATCTTTAGGCTTTTCTAAAGATTTTCTAAGTGCCCCTTTTTGTAGTAGTTAGAAGTAGCATGTATAGTTTTTTTTCCCTTGTTTTTATATTTTTATATTGTAAATAATATCTTCCATTATATCTCATTTAAAAAAACTTTTTTTAAAAAACCTACGGTTACAACTATTTACCTTTTCAAATGGTACAACACAACAACAAGTAATTAGTTTTTATTGTTAAACTTTCAAAAATTACATCTCTTTGAATTTGATCCAAAGCGAAGTTAAAGTTAAAATTACTTTCTGAAATTAATCAAAGTTTGTCAAGCATCGCTTTTCATGGTTAATTTACCGTTTACTCAGAATATTCATTTCTTGTGAAGTTCACTAAAGTGTTTTATTTCGTGTCCTGATTATTTTGATATTTAATTTAATTTTGTGAGATATCATTTCCTTTTGTTTTTCGATATTGCAAATTTGCTTTATATAATAGTTTTTATAATTGTTGACTTGTTTTTGCTAAAAATTTATACGAAAAAACAGGCAAACAAACCTATGTTTAAAATAAGCCTCCCGTAGTTAAATATGAAAAACAAGGCACCGTATCTCTTTTAAACGAACCCTTAGTTAAAATTTCCCTCAAGGGAAAATTTACGGAATTGTCCTTCGGTATTTAGCTTTTTTACCATTAGAGACGATAGTTGGTCCATTTATCTTGATGTTATTAATGGCCGCCGCCCCGAGAGGCTGACTTAGAGCCTAATTGATTGATGCGCTGCAGATTTTGTTCACTTTAATGTTGACTTTAAAATAAAACCTTTTATATTGCTTTTGAGCTATCACCTAGCGATCGTTGAAGCGAGAAATAACCGTTTCTTATTGAATAAGCACGCTCTATCTAAGGCAAACTGTATCTCGCCAAAAATTATGGTTTATTGAAATCTTATCTTAGTAATATATCAATTGAAGGTCTAATACGGTAAAGACTATATAGCGTAATATAATGTCAGATGAAGACTGTATAATAATATCACGTGTTTATTTATTGAACGATATAATATTGAACGCCTCTCAATGGGTTAGATGAAAAATGCTTCTTAATAGCCAAAAGATATGATGTGATACTAGATAAAAAAAATGCTATTGTTTCAGAAACCAGTTTCCAGACTAGGTCCGAATCAGACGACAGCGACAGCACTTCAAAAGCAACTGTCTCTGTTATGCCCAGACGTAAGTAAATACTTATAGATAACTAGTGGGTGCGAGCAGCTTCGCTAGCATTAAGAAGTAAAACTTGCATCCCCTATTTCACTCCTTTAAAAGTGGCATTTCCAAAAATCCTTTCTTAGCGGATGCCTACGTCATAACATCTACCTTCATTCACTATATCAGTCAGTCAATCAGTCAGTCACCAATGAGTTTTATATATATAGAAGATAGAAAAGAAAGACATTGGCAAACGCCTTCCTTGCCACAGGAGATATCAGGGCTGGAAGCAATTGCTCTCGACGTTGGAGCCTTTCTATTGAGAGAGGATTCTGCCTGCATTCTGGGAACACTGCCGCATAGCGTCAATATGGCGTACTAAATTTTTTGAAAAATTATCTGTTGTTCGAGCGTATATTAGGTTTTTTGATAAAGATAAGTAAAGTATCGAGTGCTAGAATGATGCCTAGAGTATAGACCGAGATGAATAATAAGGGACAGATAAAAGAAAGAAAAAGTATGAAGAATACATGATATCAGAATCCTTTGACCCAAATTAGGTGTTTATCTGGTTGTTATGTCGTTGTATGTAATAAACACTTTGGTTTGTTTGCTAAGTGACAACCCAGTAAAGAGTAGGGCCACAATTAGACAAGTATATTGCAGCGTATTCGGAGCTTTACGCCTTTAATTAATTTTTACTGTTTTTGAATTCTGTGTAAATTAGAAAGACAAACTATAATATTCATGTAATATGTTACAGCAATTATATTGACAATATGACACGTATTGGACAAATAAATACTTTGTTGATTTTTTGTTGTTGAGATATTGACTCCATTTGCGGATAGTATATTTTCCGAGATTTTATGATCCGAGACTTCGCGTATAGTGCACCATACTCCAACAAATATGACCTATGACATGATCACTCTGATTGGTTTTGCTAAATAAAAAAACATAATACTTATTTTTATTTTCAGGCCACTGCCGGACTCCTCACCACAACAACAGGTAACAAAAACACAAGTGATTTTTATAATTATATAATCAAACAAACATGCCAAAAACCCTTTTTTATTATAATTTATATCGACATCTTTATATTTTACGCATATCAGTAAAATAAAATCAGAATAAGATTTTAACATAAATGTAATTTATCAAAATATCGTTAATATCTACGAAAATATCAGTAGAACTCGGTTTTTATATAACATTTTAAATAATTGTAAGAACAAAATGTTTCCATATTGTGTATCGTGAGTATTTTTAAATAAAATAAAACGTTTATGGCCAAATGTGTATTTCTAAAGTTTGTACTTAGTGAGTAATTAGTTTTATTGTACTTTTTGTGCTCATTTGGTACTCGTATATACTAATTATTGACTTTATATTACAAGTATACAATTTTTTATTTTCCTTCTTGTTGATGACTTGAGTCAGTAGTCATTTAATTTATATAGGTACATAGCCTTATCGCTTGCTGTTTTTTTATTAATATTATATCTCTATCTTTTGAAAGACTGATGTTCTAATATTTAAATTAGATTAAAAATCTATTTTAGGTAGGTATACTATGGCACACTGAGAAGAATTAACTCTAAAATTACCTAGGCACACTGAGAAGAACTCAACTCCAGAATAATGTGAGAAGGTAACAAAAAATATTATATACAGATCATCCATCTGGTGAATCAGTATCTTGTTTGTTACTGTTTGACCTAATAAAGTTTTTGATTGGTCATAAGTTCTTTTTGGTTATTATTCACCCCTCTCTCACTCTCTCTTTCCTTCTTGAGTCGTATTTTCTCATGACTGAAGGTCGTGACTCCCCTACAGAATTAATTCGTTAGGGGAGTTCTCTTGGGCAGATACATCGTGGTGGGTGCCCAGGTCCTTCCACGGAAGACACATGTCCTCGAATATTGTGGTCCTCAAATATGACGATTTCCTCACGATGTTTTCCTTCACCGATAAGCAAGTGCAAAGTGGATTCGAACCAGCAGGGTGCGTTTGGATGTACCTAAAGCAGACACTGGAACCGCTGAGCCACGCTCCCTGTCATATTATTTACCTACAGACATTTAAGAACCGACTGTCTTCGTTTGGAAGCGATTCGCAACCTATAAATTTAAAACAGAAACGTATATAAAATTGACGATGCCCAACGTCTTTGCTTTTGAAAGATACAGTACTGAGTGTTATTCTCAATGTGCCATGGAATAGTTATTATGGAGTAGTATGTAACTGCCAAAACATTCCACTTTGCGCCAGAACTTTGTCAATCTAAACTGTAGTTTGCTTCGAACTATTAATAAATTAAACCGAACTACAACTTACATTAACAAAGTTCCTTGTAAGTATTATCTTGTATTGTATACATTTAGAGTTTGATTGTAAAAGTATGACTTTTAGATTGAAAGTGAATAAATGTTTGAGATATCTGAATATACTGTTTTGTTTTCTTTCCTAGAAGTGTGTCCTATATTTCTTATATGCTATGTATAAAATAAAAAATAAATGAAATAAAATGCAAAAAAGCCTTTATTCCCAATTTGAAATATATAGAGTAAACTAACTATAACACGAGTAAAATCTTCCAAGTCCATTCGTTCAAAGTTGAGTTCATGGGTATACTCGACTGCAATCTTCCATATCACGACAGAACGGACCAATCACAAGACGACGCTGTCAACACTTGTACCTAACCAGTTTCTATATTCTGTTTTATTCTACCATGTGGTAAATAAAGAAAGAAAGCATTTATTTTTAAACACAGGACACAACAATAATAATAATAATAATAATAATAATAATAATTTATTTAAATCAAACACTTATGAACTATAACAATGTGTTCACTGCACTCCACACTAGGATAACCTGTGTTGTGGAGGGCAGGCTATGTTGTTTATAAATAAATGTACAGTTTACAAAAATACATAGGAAATTCAGGAGGAAAATGTGTATATAAAATATATCGAAGTGTATGTTTATAATGTATAAATAATAATGTATGTAATATATAATTATAAATAAGAAAAATTTGTACAATAAATACATAAAAAAGGTTGAAAAATAGGTAGATTACAAAGGTGATGTATGCGTTACATACATTGATGTATCTCGCACGTCAAAAAAGGTAAAAACAGTAGTAGTAAGATTTTCTCAAATACACACAATTTATACGTTAGAAAACTGGGCATAGGAAAAGATTTTTGCCTTCTGCTCACAATACACTCAATGACAATAATAGATCCACTGGGAAATTAAAACGCTATATTACATTACATAGTTTTGGTAACAATGGACGAGATAAGTATGGAAAAAACTAAAAGTCTGGGTAAAACTAAACTAGCCATAAATGTAAGAATAGTTGTGTATAATTAAGAACAAAATAACATCTTTTACCTTATGAGGTCAACAAGGCTTGGCATTACATCAAAGGAGAATCGTCATCTTTAACACATAGGTACGTTACAGTTTTGTGCAATAAAGATTGAGATTAAAAAAACTGCTTACTGTAGTATAATGATGAAAGTTATTGACGCGTTGGAATTAAAACTTCAATAGAAATTCTTAAAATTTTCAATTTGTCAGGTTTAGGCAATCCAATCTCATAGAATCTATTTCAAAATCTCGTATATTTCAGTGTAAAACTACTTTGAGCGATTGGAAGTATCGCTAAAAGCCCGCAATAAGCGACTTTATACCCAACAGACGCCTTATTATGAGAAAGTTATTCCGGTACCAACTCAGTAAGTGAAATAAAACTGGGTGATTGGTCAGCTTTGATGGACGGTAAGTTAATTCTGGTAGTAGATAAATAACTTTGGAAATTTAAGATTGTGATAATCATAACCATCAGCATGGTAATGGTTTGTACAACGACTAGACTTTATCTATCTAAGATAGACTAGATTTTTTTTTAAATCTTGCAATAAATAAGGCAAGATAATATCAGTTTCTATAGATGGAGATTTAAATGGAAATCTTGCCATATTGACAATGAAATATATATACTTTAGTTTACATTGAAACTACCATAAATTTAGGCAATACTAAAACATTCAACAATAATCCAGGGGTCTTCAAATCTTGAGTTAATAGGTATATTCTAGATAAGCGTGTTACATCCTAGGCGATGCTTAACATCTGGCAGGCTATAGTCAAAAGTAAACCTAAACCACGTAAAAAAAATTGTCTCAAGATTTTAATAGAAATCTTAGCAATATGGCTGGGGCTTTAGTTGGGAATCGCCGGGCTACTTTGTCTACGGATCGCAATAAACATTAAACCGTATCTCCAAATGGGGCCGGCTCGCATTTTATAACACCTTTTAGAGAATTAAACTGCAGAATACAATTTAAAAGTAGAAGTTACTGTACAGGCGAAAACAGGTGCAATATAAAGTTATGCACATTGGTAGGTACCTACCTAAATGTAATGAATGGATGGAAAATATTATAGAAAAGTAATTTAGCTTAAATAAGTTAAAATGTTGTCAAATCTAATGCATCGTAAGAAGTTGTAAAGAAATTAAATCAATGTTTATGCACTATTAGATCTCAACCTAGTAGGTATAAACGCTCATATACAATATCTTACGATTTAAGAACTTGAGGCTAAAGCCTGCGTGCACATGGATTCTTAAACACAAGAAACAACAAATACCTTTTGTTTTTTTTTAAACTAGATAGTCTCACGCTTGACTACAATTCACCCATGTTAAGCAATGTTATAAATCTACGATATAGCTTACCTAGTATGAAATTGGAGCCGTTGTGCGACAGAGCTTATGACTGCCAGTTTTTTTTATTTGACACTACCGTAAATCATTTTAAATATGTTTATTAAATGTCTCTGGAGCGATCTCTTCTCACACACGTTACGGAGAAACCACGTTCAAAGCTTCAATGGCGAACAGCAAATACAGGCTCCTCTGTTTACTCACTAACTCGGTTACCCGGAGATTCTCGATGGAAGAACTAGTACAGAAGGGAATCTGCCCTGCATATGGAACATGTTACGTGAATGCCGTAGAACCAAAAAATTGGGTTTCATATAATGATATACCACTTCAAGCAGGAGTCTCCAATAACATCTCTTTCTCTTTTGTACATATTATTATATTATATAATAATTTAGTAGAGTCGGATTTACACGTCTTCAGAATCAAATTGGTAAGGAATTGGGTATCCTACAGACTCCTCACAATATAACTACTGATGATATTTATAATAAATAAATAAATAATCGTTTAATATGCTAAATATACAATGTATGTACGCAAAAATACAATTAATCTTAAACTTAAACAGATAAACAGATAAACATTTTTATTCATAATTTGTTAGAATTACATGTCATTACATTTAAATTTGTCTTTATTCAAAATAATACAAGATCAATAAAAATTGATAATAATTCAATTCAATAATTAAACAATAAATATGTATATATATATATACAGTATTGTCACATTACATTTGTTTTAAACACAAATAAGTTGGTATAACAGTACATGAGACATTATTTATGTATGTAAGTACTTCTTATAACTATTCAGCGGCAACATTGCGTCCGAAATTATTTACGTAACATTTCTTTTCACTCTGAAAAAATTCAGCGATACTGTAAAAAGTCTTTTTAACCAGCCAGTTCTTGAGCTTTATTTTAAAAACATTATCACTCATAGTATTCTTAATATCTACCGGCAAGCAGTTATATACCTCCGGGCCCATAACGTGCGTCAACTTCCTCGATCGCATCAACCTCACCGACACGGGCGCGAGATCTTTATCTCTGCGGAGTGTCATGTGTAGCGAGTGTTTATCTGCGCGCCTATCCAGCATCTCTAGATTTTTCCTAACATGTATGGCAAGTTGCAGGATCACAAGCGAAGGTAGAGTCGGAATCTCTAGGGACTTGAAAAATGGTTTTGTCGACGTACGACGCGACACTTTTGCGATAGCCCTGACAGCACGCTTCTGCATTCTGAAGGCACGCAATCTGTCTGCGGCGTGCCCCCAGAGCTCTGTACCATACTGCAGGACTGAATGCACAGTCGCAAAGTAGCAAACGCGTACCACATCGGCGGAAACCATTCTCGATAGTCGCCCTAGCGCAAAACATGCACTGCCTAATTTGGCGCACAGTCTTTCAATATGTGTGGACCATGTCAGTCCGCGGTCAATTTCGAAGCCTAGAAAAATAGTCGACTCTACCTGCTGTATTTTTTCTCCATCAATAGCTACATGCAGCTTATCTGTAGGTCTTCCAGATATCGAAAACTGCAGGAAATGTGTCTTTTTTAGATTCAAGGCTAATCCGTTTCGTTTAAACCATTGTGCGAGCTCAGAGGCAGTGTCATTAAGTCGTTTTTCTAACTCTACCTGTGTTTTGGCGGAAATCACGGCTGCTACATCATCGGCATACATGAAAATCCTCCCGGATGCGACAAATTCGGGCAAGTCGTTAAGGAGAACGGAAAAGAGGATGTTGGATACAGACGACCCTTGCGCTACCCCCATCCCAACAGTCAGCGGGTCCGACCTTGTTTCTCCGCCATCTCCAACCACCACCTGGGCTCTACCTCGCAGCATATCTATTAATAGCGCGTGCGCAGGACCACATATACCGTAATGGTAGAGTTTTGCCGCAAGGACTCTATGGTCTGCGACGTCAAAAGCTTTTGACAAATCGCAACAGAGTACCGCTACACGCTGGCTCTTGTCACACGCCTCTAGCACACTCTTGATAACTTCACGAGTAAGATCAGTGGTGGACCTGCCCGCTCGATACGCATATTGACGTTCTGATAGAGCCCCAGTAGAGGCAAGAAACGCAATGAGCCGAGAACTGAGGCCATTTTCAAAAATTTTGGCGATTGCAGGGATTATAGAGACGGGTCGGTATGCATCCAAATCCTCGCGCTTTCCCCTTCCCTTGAACAGAGGCGATACTTTACTCAATTTCATCGCTCCGGGAAAGATGCCCGAGTCTATACAGCTATTAAAAACTACCGCCAAACACGGTGCTAATGTTTCCTTAGCTAAGTTTATTGTTTCCATTGATATATCATATATATCTTTGGTCGGCTTCTTAGGTATACGTGTCGAGATTATTTTATAGATTTCGTCAGCGGTAAACTTAGTAATTCGGAAGCAACAGTCGCCGGGCGGGCGGGCGGCTGCAAGCGCCGCGCTCACAAGAGGGAGGTAGGCGCGCGGCGCTCCACAAGTCGCGGCCGCACTTACAAACTTTGAGTTCATTGCGTCCGCGGCTGCTTTCCTCGTCATGAATTTAATTCCATCCTCATCTTTAGTTACTTCACTGAAACTTGTAGTAGACTTTTTGCAATTGCCTCTCTCAGTATTTACCGCCTTCCAGATAGCTCTACATTTATTGTCATTTTTCGCAATCATTTTAGAGTAGTAACTTGCCTTGTGCTCTGCAATTTTTCTGTCATATAGAGCGCTTAGATCCTCGCATATGAATTGAAGATGATCATTCTCTACAAACTTGTTTGCAATCTCAGCAGTTTCAAACAATAGGCTTTTTAGTTGGAGTACTTCGTCAGAGACCCACGAACGCTTTTTTATAGGTTTCTTTTTCAGCGGGAAACAAGTATGAATTTGGTTCTTTAGAATGTTGATCATAGCAGTCGTTGCACTTTCCGGGTCACCGTTATACTTAGTAAGTATCTCTTGCCAGTCGACGCTCGCAACCGCTCGATCGAAATTCATACGACTCGATTCAGTGAACTCCCGCACGAGCTGCGTGCGTGGCGGCGGCGTGCGCTGCTGGCACCTTAGCTCAATGCGCACAGCTAAGTGGTCACTAATGGGGTCTTCGGGCGTGTGCTGCGAGGTGTTCACGGCGCTCGCCACATCCGCTCCTAAGGCTCGGTTGCTATACGCATGATCCAAGCAGGTAGCAACCGTGTCACACACCCGTGTCGGAAAATCGACTAAGTTAACAAAGTCATGGGCCGCGAGCATATCTTTGAGGTGATTCTGATGGAAGCACTTTGTCAACCAATTTATGTTTGTATCACCTATGATAAGTACTTCTTTTTTACTTTCACTGGCTAGCTCAAGAACTGGCTCAAAGTGATCAAGAAAACTACCAGCGCTGACTTTGTTAGTTCGATATACACACAGTATTATCAGCTCGTAATCAACTAACTCTACGGCGGATACTTCACAAAATCGCTCTTTAGAGCGCTTCACAAAATCTGTACACTCAACCGCCTTAGTCCCGTCTTTTACGTACAAACATGAGCCACCGTGGCCGGTCCGTTTTCTACAATAGCTAGACATAAGAGTATAACCGTCTATGTTAATACATTTCAAGTTTCTGTCAGTACACCAGTGCTCAGTAATCCCTAAAACTTCACATTTCAATTCTTGTTTTAATAAAACTTCTAACCGATTCACTTTTTTAACACTAAGTGACCTAATATTCTGTTGACAAATAATTAAACTATGTTCAGTCTTCCGTCGTAGCGCAATGTGCTTATCCGAAGCTACAGTGTCAGTGCGGGCGGGCGGCGACTGCAGCGGAGCGCCTGGGACGGGCGGCGTCAGGGCGGGCAGTTCCCGAGCGCGCGGCGATTGCGGCTGCAGCGCCGGCGTTGGCGCGCGCGCTTCCGCCAGTACCGCGCCGAAACCACCGCGCCACCCTCACGCCAGGCGGCCAGGACGCTGGCGCGCTTAACTGCTCATACAGGCTCTCCGGACAACTAACTATGAACGCTGCATGCTTTGCTGTATGTAGATTGCGTTTTTCAATCTCGCATTTTCCACTCAACTCTGTAATTTTATTTAAATAGTTCGACACTTGCTGCGTAGTAGTTTCGGGGCTAAAAGACCATGCATGTACGTGTTTTGTCTTTTCAACAGCTTTCAAGTCCACATCGATTTTTCCCGAGCCGACAATAAAGGAGCCTGCCTATCAACATTCAAAAGGCTCAGACAATTGATTCCTTTAAAAAACAAGTAAAGGAATTTTATCTCGCTTCCCTTCAGTGAAAATTGCTGTTATTATTTCTACTACTATCACCTTTAAATATTTTGTTGTGTATTATATGTATTTGTATATAAACATTAATTTTATTATATTAAGTATGTGTATTGCGTATTTATATGTATATATATATATATATGTATATATATTAGTAAAATTTCTTTTTTCCTTTTTGTTGTACACCACATTCTTCTTTTTTTTTCTTTTGCTTATTTCTCTCCAGCTGAAGGTTGCCTGGAAGAGATCGCTTTCAGCGATAAGGCCGCCGCTTGTGGCACTAGTTAAGGTGCAATTTGTTCTATGTACTGTTTTTTTAATATGTGTCAACAATAAAGAGTTAATCTATCTATCTATCTATCTAAAGGAGTTACTATTCGTAGACTTTCGCACTCTTCGTGGCCAGTTATCTTCGCGGCTAGTGGTTGCCTTGTCGATATAACTTGTGGTATATGAATTTCTGGACACGTGGTTAGTTTTTTGAGCGACTGACATCATTCCCGTTTTCTTCGCAGATCGTTTCTTAGTAACAAGGTGCCAATCATCTTCGTTTCCGATAGTAACAGAAGACTCGACCGATTTTGGTTTTACGACATTAGGGACGAAGCTCGAAGGGCGGACTGTTGACGTTTCTAAGCACGTTGTATCTGTTTGCGATGCGGGTACAGTAGTTATTTCTCGCCGGGGGTCCTCATCATCTACTCGCTCGGCCTGCACTGGTAGTACAGGAGAGTACTGCGTCTCTGGCACCAATGGTATTTCCTGGGACACGTTTGCCAAACACTTTACCTCTGATAATCGCTCACTGCATTCAGAGATAGCTTGAAGTGTTAATGAACTGGTGTTATCATACTTTGTTATAACACCAATAAGCGTATCTACTTGACTGGTAAGATTCTCAAATCTAGTTTCTTGGCTAGCGATGGTAGGTAGTACTTCTTCGGATTACTGCGCAACACACTAAGTCTGTGGAGACCTGTGTTGTGCTGCGACAGGAATCTTTGAGACATTCTATCACGTAAGGAGTAAGGACACTTAAAATTCACAAAAGTAACACTGTAATGTGATATATATGATTTTAAAACTTTGTTTTGGAGAATAATTACATACCAAAGATAAAGATTGCGTAGAACATTTTTTGCTTAAACCTATAATGCTGTTACTTTTTATTGTGTTGTTTACTGTCTGAAAGTTAAAAAAAAATGTGCTAAAGGAGATGTATCTACTCTTAAGTTGTAACTCTGTCCTTACATACACTGTGGCTTCATCAAGTTAGTACCAAGTAGAGAGGTTTCAATGGTAGGTACCTATCGGGAACCTAGTTTGTTTTCCGAGTTGTGCAAGTGCTGTGCAAAGACAGTCCAACGAAAACGCAGCTGGTAGAAGCGTTCTAATGTTTACTTTTAGAATTAAATGGAGCTGGTAGATATTTTTATGCAACCAAATAGGTTGCAAATAGTATATATTTATTAATTTTATTCATATATTGCTTTTTCCTGTTTGTAATTATAACCAAACACACTTACTAGAAGATATTTGAGTTGATACCATTATTGTGTAGGCAAATGAAATGGCTTAAAAAAAAGGATGAAATGGCTAGACGACATCAAGAAATGGACAAAGCTAAGCTGGGTAGCTTAGCTTTGTCCATTTCTTGATGCATCTAAAAGAAGCAGCATGGGATCGCAAGAAGTTTTGCCAACTGACTTCCGAACTTCAATATGTAGATGGCACCCGATGATACAAAGGTTATGTTTAAGGTACGTGATGTCGGAACCTTAAATGGAGTTGGGCGGGACATGTGGCTAGACGAAATGAAAATAGATGGAGCAAAACTGTTACTGAGTGGTGGCCAAGAACAGGCAGACGTCCGAGAGTAGGTCGTCCGGCAGCGAGATGGGTCGACGACATTGTACGAGTCGCGGGTACTTTATGGATGAGGTCTGCACAAGATCGACGCACAGCTCGCTGGCACATTCACAGAGAGGCCTGTGCCCAGCAGTGGGATAGAGAAGGCTGTGGATGATGATGATGAGCAAGTTTATCACAGCAAGGCAGCGTCTTACTAACGAGAGGCTTTATCTTACCATTCTTACTCATTGGCGCGAGTTTCTTTGTCGGTAACATAGAAATAAAACGAGAGGTATTTTAATTTTAGCTTATTTGCTTAGATATACAGCGCTCCATCCAGGTCAATCGTGACAGGCATGTTTTTTGTGTGAAGTCTTTGTAAGTTAATTTATAAAAAAACAACTTTGTGTCTATGTGACACTCTAATGAAGGAATATTTTTATAATCGTTTTTTACAATTTACATAGAACAAAACATCAGCGCTATGCAGTTTTAGGGTTGGAGTTAAATGAAAAGCGGGCTAAAAACCTCATTGTACAGGAGTCGTTCTGTAGTCCCAAACTACAACTTCTTGATTATTGAGAGGTAGAATCTCTATTCCTCTAACCTTACCTCTAACCTTAATAAAACATAGACATAAACTGTTGCGGACATTTTGTTAGATTATTTCAAGAGAAATAATTCTTTAATACTCATTTTTTTGATATCTTGAACCGTTTTCACAGCGCATGCAACGGAAGCCCTCAAAGATGAATAGTTTTCCCCGTTTTTTCCACATTTTCTATTATTTCTCCGCTCCTATTAGTTGCAGCGTGATGTTATATAGCCTAAAGCCTTCTTTGATAACTGGTCTATCCAACACAAAAAGAATTTTTCAATTCGCACCAGTAGTTCCTGAGATTTCCCGGGTTCAAACAAACAAACAAACTCTTCAGCTTTATAATATTAGTATATAGAAGTATAGATTTAACTAAGGCAGGCGCAATGGACTTAGTCTGTAAGACTTCTACTTATGTAGTGAATAAATAAACTAACTAATTTGACAGTCTTGAAATCAGTTTCTTTTAAGCAAGCGCGCTACATCGTAGATTGTACAACGTTGCTTAACCGTATGAGCCTATCATGTGTAAAAAAACCGGCCAAGTGCGAGTCGGACTCGCGCACCGAGGGTTACGTACAAACCTGCAAGGTTAAATATTTTGTGATGTAACTAAAAATTTATGGTTTTCGTAATTTTTCCTTTATCTATGCTATAAGACGTTGCTTCGTACAAAATTTCAAGATTCTGAGTTCACGGGAAGCACCCTGTAGGTTTTGATTCCCTTGCAAGTGTCGAAAATTTGCGGCATAAATGGCTGTATCTTTTGATTGCGTTGGCTTAGAAGATTGATTTTTTCACAGCTTCAAGGGACAGTAGACCTGAGTAATTGATATAAATTTCAGCTTCATACCTCTACGCGTTCCTGAGAAAAAGGGTCTTGACAGACGGACGGACGGACGGACAGACGGACAACAAAGTGATCCTATAAGGGTTCCGTTTTTTCCTTTTGAGGTACGGAACCCTAAAAAACACAAATAACGATAAGCCCAACCGCAACCATGAACATACGTACACCCAATATATTATAGCGATCAAAAAACCTTTGATCACATATTCGAGCATATTCGAGAGATTCAGCGAGTGTGGTAGCAAACGCTCGTATCGGTGCAAATTATTCATTGGAGCTGCAGGTAGGAGGACTAGAAGGTAGTCTCATGTATTATTCGACGCTGTCTTGTATTCGGACGCGGAGGATGCCCGATAAATCCCGGCGTTTGGCTGGAAGCGCTTACACCGAGGTGTAAATGATGAATAAATAAATAAAAAATCCGAGACATTGCACACAACGCCATCTAGCCCCACACTAAGCTAACGCTTGTGTCGTGGGTACTAGATAACGGATATAATACTTACATATTTTTTTTTGTAAATACATAATTATTATACATACAAACGACCAGACTCAACACAAGTAATCATATATTTTATTTTAAATTCATACATACTTGTGTCACGCGGGAATCGAACCCGCAACCCCTAGATTAGAAGGCAGAGCCACTACCAGTCAATAGAATATAATAGGACCAGAAGAAAAACGTGAAAGAACTTGATCTTGTAAAAGTAACTGAAATTTAGTCGTAACCCGTAGGATGCTCCCAGTTGAAACATATACTGAGCCACATGGCCTCAGTTCCTATCTTAAGCGTATAGAGAAAACTCATCATCAGCATCTGGCAAATGCTCGTTATCAGGCAAAAAATACCTCATTTTTTAACCTTTAATGAAAAAAGAGAATAGCATTAAAAACAAAATGTCTGCTTCTGAAATACGGTGTAAGTGGCAGCTTCACACACGGTAAAGAAAAAAGAGAACTCCAACCCCTATAGAATTGGAAATGGGCCGAATGTGTTCCGATTTAATTAGATCCTCTTAGTTTTAATTACATTAGCCTTTTATATAACGTAGGGATCGGATGAGCCGTAAGCTGTCGAGGGCTTTTCTGACAATACAGATAGAACGTCAAATAGTGGTGATCCACAGGGAAAAAATAAAAGTTAAACCAGCAATCGTGTCTAAATTCAAAGTACTTAGTAAATAATATTCAATTAATCTATTCTGCGGGGAAGTCACGACCATCAGTTATAAGGAAATACGACTCAAAGAGAAAGAAAGTAAATAATGTGTTTATTGCTATAGTGTAATTTTAATTAGTGGGCTGGAGCACTTAGATTATCTCTAGGCTTTTCTAAAGATTTTCTAAGTGCCCCTTTTTGTAGTAGTTAGTAGTAGTATGTTTAGTTTTTTTCCCTTGTTTTTATATTTTATTATTATTTTAATTAATTGTAAAATGACACGTAGGAGTACATAATATTGTGTAACTAAATTTATGTTAGAAAATTGTAAAATGAATTTGATTATAAAAAAGCAATCGAATTGACAATCTCTTCCTTAATTGGGTTGGCTAAATCATAACAATACACTCTTTGGGTTAGTCATTGTTTATTTTTAATACAGATTCCATCTAGATTCCTTGCGCACTCGTTAGTTCTGCAGGAATATGTCTCAAGGGTGAGGTGACTGGTGTGAAATATTGATGGTTTGATGCAGATTGCCTAATGAAAGCATTCCAGGTGGTTGGTACAATATTCTGCGTATTGCTGTAATTTACAAGTCAGATATCTCTCAGGTTCGTCTCAACGGGTGACGCTGCATTTTGCTGTTTCTGGATCGCTATGATTCCCACATAAGTAGTGAATAAAATTAGTAAATACAACAGTCCAGGGTTGACAGAGCGCCATCTACCCCCATACCCCATACTAGGCATTTCACCGGAAAGAGACCGCCGAAATTTGTAAGATGTGATATTAGTGATAATATACCTACATATTTTTTTATACAATGAATGTGTATAAAAATATGTAGGTATATTTTATGAACCTCTAGGCCGGTTTGTTGGACAACAATAATCAACTCTTAAGACTTCCCTAATTGTGAATTCGCAAAACAAACAAAAAAGCACTTCTCTCGTATTTTACCTTTTGTTCTTGAGAAACGGAAGGCAATGAATAGAGGGCTGCCGTGGGTGTGAGTTGACGTAGAATATCCAGAGAATAAATAAATAAAATTTCTTTATTTTAGGTAATTCAAACCCATATTCAAGAACATTACAACTTATTACTTTAAACTAAAACTAACATTACATACCAGATTCAAAAAACATGCATACATGTGTCACTAACGTCGCATTATTAGTAGAAGCATAGGTAGAAGCTACTTGCAATTTTATCCCTTTCCACGCCTATATCAAAAATAAACTTATTTGGCCTATACATACAGTTCTCAATCTCTCTAAACTCTCCCACGTTTAACATACAGTTTTGCAAGGAAACTGAGAAGTGCAGTTAGGTTACTAGTTTAGGCTTCAGTTGTCCAAGTGTATTTACATTGATGTTTTTTTGACAAAATATAGTTTTTTTGGCTATATTAAACTACCTCCTCTTACATACAAAAATTACTGCTTGATTAATTAAAAACTGTAACTGTGTGTGTGTAAGGCTCTTTAATGTACTTGAAAAATGTTGGCCTATAAAAGTTTTATTTATTTTAACATCATGAAATTAGATTTATAACGGAAGACCAGTCAAATAACAAATATGCGAATGGTAAGAGCAAAGTACATACACGCATTTTTCTCAACAAACAATGAAACTGTACGTGTATGACTTTTCTTAAAAATTGAAAATCTTCGCAAACGGTCCCATTCGAAAATTCGCCCGAAGGCAGGCCACTAGCAATTATTATTGTAGCGAATACAACAATGGCGCATTGTCCAAGTTTCAGCCTGAAATTACTGAAATTAGCGACATTTCAATGTTAAGCTCGACCAAGGAAATATCAGACAAGTGGATTTTGGTCTGGCTTAACTACTAATGAGCTATTTTACTATAGATAAATAAGTTTTTAGCAAGAAATAGTTCATGGCGGCAGATCATGGAACGGTGTCCTAGTAATTGAAGTAAGAGGATGCGCTTTTTTTCTATATGAATAAAATGTATGGCATTCATGCTATTGCCATTCAGCGCGGAAACGCAGCGAGCTCGACGGGCACATTTGCACCGAAAACGATTAAGGGCGGGTTATTTAGTTAATTTTACATTTAGTTTTCTTTTATTTGACTTATAAATATATAATTGACAATGAATAAATTTTATAAAATGGTATATATCAGGTAAACTATGGTCAAGTGCAAACCCGTTCAAGTTAAAAAAAAAAAAAAAAAAATATACGTTTATAAATATTCTATCCCCACCCCAACCATTAAACCAAATCCAAAACCAGTATATACGGAGTTACAAGTTGTGTTTTGGCAGATTTTACATGTTTCTTTGTGTGTGTATTAAATGGATAATTTGTAGTTGCTATGTTTTTCTGTAAATACTGTCACAGTAAAAGTTATTGAGTAAGTTTTATTTTATTTGCAAGCTTAAGACTGGGATGATTTACTAAAAGTGTCAAAATTAAATTTGCTAGTTTAGCCAATCATCCGGGTCTAAATATGAGAAAGAAATACATACATATATATGTATACAATGTATATATCAAGTTGAACCATGCTTCAAATCCGCATATTACCTTGCTTGTCAAGCTCTACCGAGACGGCGGCTCCGAAAGCATTACGACAATTGAATTACCCAAGTTCACTGACAAGTTTCCAAAGTTAATAAAGTTAGAAGTTAAACAAGATCTTAATTTGGTGTCCCTTTGTTTTGGAAAAGGCTTAGGTAAAGCTACTGTATGATTTTAATTTTTAACATGAATTTGAGCATATATTTAAAAACTATAATTCCGGGTTACTTATAACATAATGGAAATGTTTATGCTATTGTAATAGCCACTATTGTGGTAGTTTTAGTAAGTAATTAAAAATTTAGTATGAGAAAAAAAAATGGTTTAATAACTATCATCTTCAGTCACGACACACGATTGTTTTTTTTAGTCATTATTCATTAGCCATGCCTATATAATTTAATTTTAATCATCAATCAAACTAAATTTTGCCCAACACTGCCCTTAACCCGCTTCTGTAACAATATTGGTATTTTTATAATTTTAATAAAATCTTTATTATAACCTCATTTGTTAATTTACTCTGTGGCGATAAACCTCCGCTGTCGACGAGAATTCGAATTTCGAATTAGAATAAACTAAATGAATCGCCAAAAAAAAACAAAAGAACAGAATGATTGTAATTTTGAAGTAAGATATAGAATTATATTACATACTTTGTTCCTCATAAATTAGTTTAATTTATTGTTTTAATATTACCATCATATTTTGTCATTTTTATAAATTAATAATTATTATATACATTAGTAAAAAGTATGAAAATCAATGTAATTTAATAATAAATACATATTTTAAGCATTTGTAATCGAATAAAAGCTCAATAAAGTTAATGAGAAAGGATGAATTGCGTCAGGCATCGTGATACCACCAATAAACGTTTAGCCCGCGACCCACCAACAAAAAAAAATTACTTATAATTTGATTTCAATACTATATCATGTGTTTCTATATGAAAACCTCCACATGCTGTTTTCAAATGTATTATTTTAAAGAAAAAGCTTATCTATTTCCGTTTTAATTATTATAAAAATTATAAGTATTTGTAATGTATCGAAAAATAAGTTCAAGGACCAGGAAACGGTATATTAAAAAAAAATACCATCTTAGTATTATTTAAGCATTATTTAATGAAGCTTTCATGCTGTTCTATGATTTATAATGTAACTAAAAGTAAAAAAAAAACCATTTAAAAATCATTTACATTCTAGCACTCGGATATTGCTCGTTTCCACTACCTATCTGTTGTTAATATATAATATTATTGATATCAACTATGTACTTTAACTTATGCGCTGTCATTACCGATCCACTTGAAGTCCATAAAATCATATCAACTTTAAAATCAAATTCAGCCCCCGGCAGTGACCACATACAAAACAAAGTTCTGAAACGAGTTAGTCTAATCCTATCACCTTTAATAGCTCATATTTGTAACCTTAGCATTACTCAAGGTACAGTACCAGACTCTTTTAAAATTGCTGATGTAATACCAGTCTATAAATCTGGACCTACCTCATTTGTAACAAATTATCGTCCTATTTCACTCCTACCCTCATTATCCAAAATTCTCGAAAAGATAGTAAACAAACGATTACTGAACTTCTTTGACAAACACAATATTTTATCGCGAAATCAGTATGGTTTTAGGAGCTCCAAATCAACGGAGGACGCTGTCATAGGCCTCGTTGATGAGGTGAGTAAAAAGCTAGATTTAAAAAGAAAAATTGTGGGTATTTTCTTAGACTTGGCCAAAGCTTTTGATACCGTAAGTTGGCCTATACTCTTAAAAAAACTAGAGCTTCTCGGTGTGCGCGGTTCAGCCCTAACCTGGTTCTGTTCCTACCTTTCCAATAGAAAACAGTGAGTCCGTATTTCTAACCATACCAGCGATTACAGATCGGTATCTTTCGGCGTGCCGCAGGGCAGCGTTCTTGGTCCTACTCTTTTTCTGGCTTATATAAATGACCTCTGCCAGCTTGAGATCCCAAATGCCAGTATATTCAGTTTCGCTGACGACACAGCCTTCATTTTCCATGGAAATAGCTCAGAAGAGGTCTTGGCGGTAGCCGAACAAGGTCTATCAAAAGTCATGAGTTGGCTCCATAACAATCTGCTGACCCTTAATGTCAGCAAAACAAAATACCTAACCTTCCAAACGACTCAGCGATCACAGCAAACAGGTATTAATCTCAAACTTCATTCATGTGGTTCTCTGTTAAACAAACACTGCGCCTGCCCAGTTATTGGACGAGAAACTACAATAAAATATTTGGGGGTAGTCATAGATAGTACTCTATCTTTTGAAAAACACACCCAAATATTGAAAGGTCGGCTCCGGAAGATGCTTCACATCTTCAAAAGGCTGGGTGCAGTAGCTGATCCCAAAACACTGAAAACAGTTTACCTAGCTTTATGCCAATCGGTATTGACATACTGTATCGCTTGTTGGGGTTCTGTAGTTAAAACTCGTCTAAAAAAGGTTGAGATTGCCCAAAGAGCAATACTCAAAGTTGCTTACAAAAAACCATTCAGGTATCCAACGGACAAACTTTACGAAGAGACTAAATACTTGACCGTCAGACAGCTATATATCATGGCGACGGCCCTGCGTTTCCATAAAACAGCGTTGATTACGGCTACAAGTACAAAAAAGACTTCACGACGTAACGCCTGGTCGATGCCCAAAACTCGAACCTGTCTTGCTCAACGAAGTTATGCCTGTAAAAGTCCTATACTTTACCAAAAAATTAATAATATTCTTGACTTGATTGAATGCTCTCGGTACATATGCAAAAAGAAAATCGTCTCGTGGCTGATTACGTATAACTACGCCGAAACAGAAGCATTGTACAAAACCTAACATTAAGGGGCCTGCTTCTGTACTGACGATTATTGACTCCTATTTTGTAGGTAGTTGACGCAGTATAGAATGCAGGTCCCTAACTTAACTGAGTCACTCTTGCATAACTCCTGTCAAACACGTACCTAAACTGTCTTATCTTCGCTACAAAGCCGTGGCGGAGCGGTCGGCCGATGTTTATATTCGCTGTCGCTTTCTTCCTAGCTATTACGTAGCCCTCGCAGACTTAGTTGCACATGATTTGACTCGATAAAGAATTACTCGGACTCGACTAAGAATAAATCGCGATTATTAATAACAGCCTGTTGTTTTGAAAGAAAAAAAAAATAATTATAAATAAATCATTAACATTTTACATTCTGTTGTTTTGAACGAAAAAAAAAAATTAATAAATAAATAATTAACATTTTACTTTTACACAATTTTACCATCACGTGTTTTTTATGGATATTTTTTATTATTTAAATATATTTTTATACATCACATTAATTATCTATTATTTAAGTAAGTATCACATGACAATTTAATCACACAAGTACACATCTTTCTCATCTCTTTTCTTACATCAACCCCTCCCCTCAATTCCCATTCCCGAGACAGTTAAGTAAATTATTTCCTCCGTTAACTAACATATTTTTATTGAAAACTTTTTGTTAAATGTACATAGATTATTATCTGAAATCCAGAAGGATGAGCGCGTTTCCCCACGACACAGGGGAACCTAGTGTGGGGAACATAGATCACATCATTTGTAATCGATCCTAACATAGTAATATAAATATAGTACTAACAAACAAATGTTGTAACTTAGTTATAAGGTTTTTGCTGTCCAATAAATAAACATTATTATTATTATTACTTACTTGTCTACTTATATGTTGTTCATTATTTTAAACAATTGGTCTTTTGGACAAAAAAAAATGTTAAACTCTCAGAATCCACAATGAGTGTTGAGTACGGACTTAATTGAACTGTAGGTTTAGTCTTAAATCAAAAATCAAATCAAAATATATTTATTGCGGAATATAGGTAAATACAGTTGGTAACATAATTATATAATAGAACGCTATACTCCTACCCACAGGGCGTGCAACTTACAAACAACAGAATGGAATTTAAATTAAAAATATGGATATAGATCTTATGCGTCACAGTGTTGTTTGTTTGTAATATTTTAGCCTGCATTTTGTGTCTGTACCATTTGTAAATAAATAAATGTTGTAAATTTCCACATGATAAGCATTATATATACCAGTACATATAATAAGTTTATACTAATTATAATGTAACCAATGTTAATTTGTTGTTCATTAACAAATTAATGCTTTCAAAAACGGTCGAATCCGACTTTATTCTTACGTCGGCTTAGGTGAAGCGTTTTGAAGCATTCAAAGCCACTGCATCAGGCGAGTTACTCCAATTCTATACGCAGACTGCCACCATTTTGGAAGCGTAGTTACACTAGGTTTATCTCAGCAGCTATCAATTACCTAATGCGGGCTCACGGTCTGACGCCTATGAATATGGAAGAGGAACTAAGCGATTGCTCTCCACTACAGTGGACTGATTGCTCGCGTTATGCTACTTGGATCTAGGACATTGTACAAAGATAATATAACTCTGAAAATCAAAGAACTAACTAGCCTTTAGGAATGGTAAGTGGTAACATAGCAGCACTATCTAATATTATAAAGGTGAAGAGTTTGTTTGTTTGTTTGAACGCGCTAATCTCAGGAACTATTGGTGCGAATTGAAAATTTTTTATTGTGTTGGATAGACTAGTTATCGAGGAAGGTTTTAAGCCATATAATATTATGCTGCAACTAATATGAGCGAAGAAAAAATGGAAAATGTAAAAAAAACGGGAAAATTATTCATCTTTGAGAGCTTCCGTTGCGTGTGCTCCGAAAACGGTTCAAGATATCAAAAATTATTTCTGATAAATGTATAAAAAAAATATTTCTCTTAAAATGATCTAACAAAATGTCTCCAACAGTGTATGTCTATCTTTCAAGATTAACTCACTAGAACCTTTTTTATGGTAAAAACTATTCCATGCGGACGATGTCGCTGGCACAGCTAGTATTAGATATTTATCATTGTAACAAAAACATAATACGAGTAAAATCATTAGCATTAGCAAAGAAGGTTACTTCCACTGCCTGTTTCATAATAATTGCAACAAAATTGCCGTTTTAAGTAGTTATTGTGCAAACTTTTTACCGTGTACAAAGTTTTATCTCCAACTTTTGCTTAATTGAAACACGCTCCGAGTTTTTTCTTTACCTTCGTCTTGGGGGAAGTAAAAGAAATAAGTAGGTTGAGTTTAGAAAGCAGTATTTTGAACCTGACTTGGTATTATCAAACATCTAACTTTTTGGACGTCAGGGACATAAAATAAGTGTGGTATATTGCCACATTACTAACATTAAATACTCTGTATTTTTTTTTAAATAAGAGAATATGTATGTGTAGGCTTTTTTATTATTTTTTATTTATGTTGCCACATAAATGAGCCCCGGGGTAATGATTGCGAGCCACTTCGTCAACTGAAGTAACGCCAAAATTAAAATCATTCAATCATCTAACGTCCTCGGTGACCAGACAAACCACGAGTCTTAGAAGAACTAGCCAGGAAGAGCATGAAGGACCTCCGTTATCTCTGTCCTGAATTTCATTACTATTTCAGCTCAGAATACTTAATGGTAGGCTTCTTTGGCTGACTACAGCTGAAACATATGTACATAATATGAAGATCTATGGAATAAACATGAAATCCACACTGTAATGAATCCATCTTTGCAGCTTCAAATGGTAACTTAATTTAGTAGGTGCCAGCGTTATAAAATGATTAAATTTTGTACCTATAGATATAAGCAATTTTATGTAACACAATTTAATTTTAATTAAATACACGTACTGTATTTTTGTATTATTATAATAACTATAGTTTCATTATGATATATAAGAGACTAGTGAGTGCTCGCGGCTTCACTCACATTAAGAAGTAAAACCAGCATACCCTATGTCACCCCTTTAAATGCTGCATTTCAAAAAATCCTTTCTTAGCTGATGCCTACGTCATAACTGTCAAATTTCAGCCCGTTCAGTCCAGTGGTTTGGGGTGTGTGTTGATAGATCAATATGTCAGTCAGTCAGTCACCATTGAGTTTTATATATTTAGATTTCTTATAAATAAAAAACTTTCGACTGTAGTAAATTGAATTCATAATTGCGATTGGGTTATTCTTTGACCCGTGCAGCGCCCAGGAAAAGATCCTCATTAAAACGATGAAAATGACAAGTAGCAAATTGAACTAAGAAATTACTATAACGAGTATTGCGATGAAAGGTCATCAATACAGCTTGAAAATATTGGCGTAGAATAAAACACCTCCGATTTATTGTGAGAGTAGCTTGGGAGTAATGAAACTGAATAATGCATGCCTGGGAATATTGGCCGGTATCTAGGGCTGACACGACTTATTGCTATAATACTTCTGACCTTCTGACCGGCCATGAGACTACATGAGACGGTGCCTTGGCAGACTAAAATCAGCCTCAGCCTTAGCAGAAATACAGCAAGAAGTCCAGTGCTCTTAAGTATATTTATACGGTTAATCAGCATTGTAACCCAGGTCGACACG
The DNA here is from genome assembly GCA_927399415.1 of Macaria notata. NCBI lineage: Eukaryota > Metazoa > Arthropoda > Insecta > Lepidoptera > Geometridae > Macaria > Macaria notata. The sequence continues at coordinate 3,381,437 of OV656742.1, forward strand.
CTTATGTTGATTTGATTCTAAATTGCCGCCGACCGCCTTTACCATCTGGTTAAGAAAACTGCGAAGAAACGTTATCCATATCCACTCTTATCGGTAAATTATATTTTTGTTCGTGTACTCTCTTTATTTTTATTTACCATTCTCAGTAGTAAACGAGCTTGTCTATAATAGTAAAAAAGTTAATACTCATTCATAATTCCTGTTACCGTCCTCTGTATCCATTCCAAACATATTATAATACCTATAGTCGGTCATCCCTTCCTTCCTCAGTTTCTATCCTTCTATCTCCACATCAACATCACCACTAATTCTAAATAACAATTGCAAAGTCAATAAAATAAGGTCAACTACTACAAATCTTGCGATAATTATTTCATGTGTGATTTTCTTTGTATTACGAGGGTGTTACAAATTTGTTCTAGAACAGGGTTCCTTTGTTGCCACTGTTTATCACCCCTACTGCTCCCAACCTCGTCTCGATTCTCGTGTGATCACACAACGATTAGATTTTCATGAAGCTCCGAGCGCTTTTTGAACGAACGAATAATCAGCCTGCGTCGATCCTTTCGATATTGAACCGATATCTTTACTTACAGAGATAGATAGATAGATTGATATTTTATTGGACACTCACATAAAAAACATAATAAAAAAAATTAAAACGAATACTACAAATGGCGGCCTTATCGCTAAAATCGATCTCTTCCAGGCAACCGAAGGATGGAGAGGAAAATATAAAAAAAAGAGTAGACTACTCATGAAATTTGACTATAAAAACTTAAACAATAAACAAAGACATTTAAAATAATAGTAGATACATTATCGAGTAGTAGTAGATACATTTTTTGATTGCCTGGAAGATATTAGCGGTAAAAATTTCCCATTATAACGCCATAGACGTGTGCCTGTATGCGTGCATACAAAAACAATAATTTTGTCAAGTGAGTATGATACCAAATAATGTTCAACAAACCAACCGAACCGAGTTATTTGGAACTGTTATCGTAATAGTCTAGTTTGTAAATTCAATTTCAATTAAATAAATGAGTATAACATCACAATAAACAACAAAATAATTATTTTAAAAGCTGATTCACTAATCCATCAAGGAACAGGGAAAAGGTCGAAGAGAAATTGTCTAAGAATATCCAAAGCGAAAAAGAAATATCTCACTAATTGATCCACAATCCCAATACGACTGAGCTCGCATTAACGAAATCCCTTATACCATTAATGTACGGAAGAGATTTGTTTCAGCATTCAATAGAAAAGATTCTGTAAGAGCTATTAACTTAATCCTCTTAGCTTTATTCTTTGATGACGCGTATCGACTCTAATTCCAAGTAGAATAACCATTACCCGCAGTCCAAGACTTCTTACTAAATAGCTGAGAGCCACTCGGCAATGGATGGCGCTTTATTTCTTAGATATCGGCAACAAGGCGTTATTAAATATCGTACTGAGGGGTGAAGGGTCGAAGTGGAGGGTGCGTAATCAACGCTAAGTCATTTCATTCAATAAAAGCTACTGGGCGAGGATAAATTAATATTATTTCGAGATTAAAGCCTGTGAAAACGATAAAGCATGTCTTAGTTTTGTTTTCATCTTTTTAAGAAAATTAAGAAGAAGCGAGTTAAAATCGAATGGAAAATATAGGAATTAAAATATTCAATCAGCTACTTTTTAAACTTAAAATAATTAAAAAGTCGAAGAATAAGGGAAATTCCGATATCAAAAAGCTGATTGGTGACTGAAACCCATCATAGAGTTCGCTGGCCACTTGGAGAGAATGGAAAAAGACAGTAAAGTGAAGAATGCATTATTGTTTCAAAAAGTAGACATGTCGCATGGCCAATATACCACTAGGACGACGTGGAGTCGGATCTACACAAATTTTATGTCACTGACTGGCGGGAAGCGAAGCGACACACTGGGTCGCTGCGCCAGCGGAGAAACGTACTTTTCCGTATACTAGATGGGTAAAGCCGCGAACAACCTTTTTTTTCTATTTACCTTATTCCACTATGTGGGGTCGGCAAAGCATGTTCCTCTCTTCCTATTCATTCTGTCACTCGTCATCTCCGCATCCACTCTTCTCGTATACAGATCCTTATTCATACAATTTATCCATGTCTTTCTAGGGCGCCTTCTTCCTACTCTGGCACTTACCATCAGGCCCAAACTGTTTGAAGCCACGCGCAACCAATAAATAAAAATAAAATTGGACTGAATAGAGGATGTAATCTCTTGAGGGAATTTGCTGACTAATAGAAAATTCACAACAACTGTATTCCACCACTAGAGTTGGAATCAAACCAGGGTTCCCAGGAGACGCACACATAGAACCAGTCTGTAGGCGTGTAGCGACACACACACACATGCACATTTATAACGCAGAGAAAAACAGAGAGTAATGTTTGTGACTATACTTTTTGTAATAATTTCATTTGTAATAAATTACAGAGCAACATCGATTTACTGTGGTCCTCAAAACAGAACTTTTTCTCAGTTTGTGAAAAAATATTAGTTGATTTGCTACTTCGTTTTGAAACGACGAACAATCAACAACAAAACATGTATAGGTATGTATTATTTAGTTGTAAATATTAAAGAGTTCAGCTTACATATTATTTTACCTCAAATCTAACAAGCGACAAACATATATTTTTGCTGTTTATAATGGTATTTTTTTTAGCTTACTCAGAAGTAGGTACTTATAACGAATAATTTTGACTGTTGGTGCTACATTATGGAAGATAGTTTGCGAGTCTGTAGATATCCGTTATATAATATATACCTTCTATTCATTTATTATATCCATTTCTTTATATCCTAAAGAAGGCGCAAAACTGTTCAATACATTTAATGTTCATTATCAAATTTCCCATCTGTTTTACCCTAATCATCGTTTATACAAAGCTCCGTTTCAATACAGCTCGCTAAATACGAGCTCGATGTAACACCTCAGGGAGTAGATGCAGTTATCCTGATACACACTTAGACTGCAATACAGGAAGTATGTAGGTGGCACGACGATTATTTGGTGCTTCAATTTTTCTGATTATCTGATTTTTCGGATTCTATAGTATACAAATCAGGGCGTAAAGCTTATAGACCGCATCAGAAACACCATACTGCGTTCCAAAACCAAAATTACCGATGTGACCCAGAAAGCTGCCAACTTGAAGTGGGATTGGGCTGGACGTGTCTGCCGCATATCTGACGATCTTTGGGCTAAGACAACGACGCAATGGACACCAGCACATAAAAGACATCGCGGCAGACCCAGAAAGCGATGGAGGGATGACCTGGATAAACATCAACCAGATTGGAACGCAATAGCACTAGACAGATATAAGTGGAAAGGGAGTAGGGAGGCCTTTGCCCAGCAATGGAACAATATAATAGTATATAAAGTACCTATGCTTATAATTATAAGGGGATAGATATCGTGAAGGTAAAAATGATAAAAATATAAATAATTTCATTGGTTTATAATATTTATCTAAGAAAACATATTAACATAAATATCACAATAACCCGCACTTAAATTGCTATTCTATCTCGAACGGAGCAGTATTTTCTTCTCCGAGCTACGTACAACTAGACTGATGTACAGTTTCCTCTAACCATTAATCTCACACGCCCTGATTCACAGAATGCAGTCTAATTTATACAAGGAATAAACTACGGCATACGTCGGGCTCTTAGCATAATGTTGACACATTTATTTAGCTTCCAAGCGCTGCTTACGTTACGCTTCGGAGAAAACATTCTCTTACGAACAATGGCATAAGCGTAATATATGAAGTCAGTTAGAAATGGAAAAGAATGTATGATTCTAATGCAATTAATACCATTTATGTAGGCGTATTAACACTATTAACTATCCTATTAGCAATAGCTACGTGAAAATAATATGACGACTAGTACAATAAAAACATACTCAATGTATTCGATGCTAAATACTCCAATAGAAAAAAAAGAAATTGCCTAACGCGATAAGGCCACCCAATGTACAGCACTTTAATAGATTTAAGCTTATTTCCTGTTTTGATATTTCTATGTTTTATGGTGTACATTAAAGATATATTCTATTCTATAGAAGACTACAGAAATGAAGGACAGTGTAAATTGTCTCCAAGTAACTACTTCACCCTTAAGGAGCTACCTATTGTCTCTTTTTTTTATTCCCGTTTTATTTCCTGAGGCATTCATATTTCCGCCTTTTAAGGTTTTCTGCTGAACCGGGCTCCCTTGAGATACGCGGCAAGTGCGACGCAGCAAGCTTGTCCAAGTAGGTAACATCCCAAAGCAACGGCCTGCCGCTGCTCCACGGAATCAACGTCATTCTATCAGGTCTCTTACCATTGTCGTTACTATTCAGAAGTGTGTTTTTTTTTAAAAGAAGTTCAGGTTTTCTAGTTTTCCTAGTACTAAAAAAAACCTGAAATCCGAAGATTGATATGTGATAGGTGTATAAATCAGTAAAACAATGAATAAATGAAGTAATCATCATACATCCTAAACATTGAAATAATAGTAATAGTTTTTGGATGATATATAGTCAACAAAATGCTAGACACTATCGGTCTGAGAGACCGTGCGCGAGTTTAGGTGTTACAAAAATTGCCGCGAGAATAGGAAAGTTAAAAAACTAATTGAGACAAATTATAATTGAAACTATTTGAAAGAGAAAATATATTTGAAACTATTTGGAGACAGAATTAATAGATACAGGACTTTCAATAAAATTTCTCAACAAAAGTGCATTAAAATGTGCTTTTGCAGACGTGACCAGAAGTAAGGTAGGTAGACAAGTTTTAACCATCTTTACAAGGGGAGGAAAGGGGGTACCAACTTCCCTCTTTCGTAATGACCGATGTCTTTCAACTTATAACGATGGAAGTCCAAGAGCTCTCAGACTTATAACTTCGTATAAGTCTGCTTCGAAAAATATCTGCACTAGCAACCTCCATATTCTCGAAGAAATTAATAAAATATGCTAACTAGGAAAGATATTTGTTTTTTTTATGTAATCGATCGATGGACTATTAAATCGACTGCTACCACCACGTTACAATGTTTTTGTCTGTGAATAGACTGTTTGCTCAGCATCTGCAACAGTTGGCGGCTCTTTTTTAACTGTTATAAGTACATGTAAGCGAGTGTGGCTCAGCGGTTCCAGTGTCTGCTTTTCATCCAGACGCACCCTGGTTCGAATCCGCCCTACACCAATGCCTTGTATTTTCAAGTTATGTGTGGATTTGCACTCGCTTAACGGTGAAGGAAAACATCGTGAGGAAACCGACATGTTTGAGGACCACAATATCCGAGGACATGTGTCTTCCGTGGAAGGACCTGGGCGCCCACCACGATGTATCTGCCCAAGAAAACTCCCCTAACGAATTAATTCTGCGGGGGAGTCACGACCCTCAGTCATGAGGAAATACGACTCAAAGAGAGAGAAGTACATGAACAAGAAAAAAATACATCCTGGTAATTATGAAAATTATATTTTATTGCGTAAACCTTTTCTATTAATTATTTGAAAATGTTATAAAATTTTCGACCCGGGATTTCTCGAGAAATGGAGCTCGAGAGGACACGGTATCCGGGAATTAAAAAATGTCGGGAATCGAGAAACCCTACTCGTCAAATGTGGTTTACTATGTGGCGTTACTTTACGACCTAACTTAGCTACATACGATATATACTTATGTACGTGTGTACAATTCTTAAAGATGTAGAAAATAATGGTACTTACATTTTGAATTAAAGGTTATGTAACGTACATATCGTTTTTTTGTTCATCATTGGTGTGGTAATAGCTAGTGTGTACTGATATTCGATATAGAACATTTGTTGTTTCTTGTGTCGTAAAACCTAGTTAGAACTAGTAACTTGGAAAAACGCGTTCTAACAAAAAACGGGGTTTAACAGTAACAGATAAACTACTCAGTGCTAAAAAAGCTTTTTAAAGTAGATTCTGATTTATGCATGGATAAAATCATTGTCAAAAAATACGTTTTAAAATATTGTTTTTATTGAAACGGTATGTAATATAAAACATGTACGTATACATTAATAATATTCAATATAGGTAGGTACTCTGTGTGAGAGAAACGATTATTGTCTTATCTTCAATGGGCGTAGAAGGTTATTAATAATATGGATTTAAGAATCTATTCTCCATAGAGAATACGGATAAGTATTCTGCCAAGTTTCCCGGCGCGAGTTAGCCTGAGTTATCAACTTTGTAAGTTCCGTCTTCCAATGAAGCTCCTTGATTGTGTCCGCGGGGTGTTTCGGATTTCCGCACTTTTTGTACTACTTTTAGTACACATACATACAAACTTACTTTTAATACAAATATATACATACAACAATATGTACAGGAAACCGTTATCCTCTGGAGAGAAGGCTACAATTTATTTTTTATTAATTGCCTATCATTTAATCTCCTTTACACCTACTCCCTTCTTATTTTTTATTACTAACCGGTGTGAAACATGAAGTAAGTTCCCCATACTGATATATTTTCTAAAACATAAAAATGGACATCAAATGTTTACTTTTGTGTATCACATTGCTCTCTGAAATCAAGTTATTAAGCTCCATTCGACCCAATTTTATCCCGATATAAAATTAGCAGTAAAATACCTAATTTCGAGCGGCATGTGTCACTTTTATAGTGTGCCAATGACGGTAAAAGGGTCGGTTTTGATTGACGATCGAGCGATATACCAAGCATGAAATACAAATTTGAGTATGCTATCAAAACACGCAAATATGGCTCTTAATAGTTTAAAAAAAGGACTTTCAAAACGCAAGAGATCAGTACGGCAAAGTTGATAAATTTTATTGATAAAATTGACGTAACGTAGTGTTTGTGGTCAGATAAATTTTTGAAATGTGTGAGGAGATTTCTAGGAGAATGATTGTGCCACTTTGGATATTGAAGCAGAAAGCAACACCTCCTCTTATATTTAAACTGCGGGGGGAACAAACGAAATGAATTTTGTATGGTCATAATAAATACGTAAAAGTAAGCCGGTTTCTTCTAGGCAAGCGCGCTAGATCGTAGACTATAACGTTGCTTATCATCAGGCAAGTTGTAGTCAAGCGTAAGCCTATATCATGTAAAAAAAGTACGTATTAAGTTTCGACCGAGTAAATAGTGTTTTAATGACCAAAATCACTAATTATTATTAAGGTTAAATTAGCTTCTAGACATCACGAATCGAATACGATTTCAACAATCTATGGAACAATCGAGCAGTCCAGCTGCTGGTTCCTAATCTGTATTCGAAATCGAAAGATCTGGAAACGAAAACTAATGGCTTAGTTTTAACTTACAAAAAATAACCGCACATAATACGTCGAAAATTTTTATAAATCCTAACATAACATAACCAGAGTCCATGGGCTGTCCCAGAGGCATTAACTTGCGTCCCAAATCCCGCCTCGCACTTAATTTAACCTTCGCATAAAAAACAGTGTTAATGGCCAAAATGCAAAATCGGGCCAATCGTAAAAAGCCGGAATCGGTAACATTCGATACATCTGTTCCCGTATAATTTACGATTCGATTTCTGGTCCCAGTATCGATGCAACTGGGTACAGTTTGTAGTTTATTGAAAAAGGCAAACACAAACCTTAACGCGAGCATACGGATAAGTACAAGTAATATATTATCCGATTGTGACATATGGTGCGAGTTTCAATGTATTGTCTACAAGCAGTCTCTAAAACCATCAATTCATCTTCCACTTCGGGATCAACGCATGTTTGCAAATTATAATACAACAAGCACATCCAGAATAGAATTGAATGAATCATCACTTACCCGATGAATAAAAGCATTTATGTGAGCGCGTGTCTGTTACGAGAGAGTGAAAGAACTAAGTCCGATTAGCAATACAAAGCATAATAGACCCTATAGACACTATAGACGAGGTAGACCTCGGGTCGAGTTGACTCGACTAATCTACACACGCAGTTTTATAATAAAGTGTTTCATTCCTTGATCAAAACCTTTATCTTCTTACAGCAATTATCCTACTAATTTCTGTTTTAAGCAGAAAAGTGCCCTGGAATCCAACAAATCATATATATTATAATACACTGCACCTACAAGTTGTAAATACAAACATAGAGTACTAAAGCGAAAAATAGCATTTAATTGAGGACGTGAATAATTGATTCGACCTATTTCAGCCAGAAAAACACCAAGAAACAACGAATCCACCGTAAAATTTACCAAATTACTTTTTGATCAAAATTAAAGATTATTTGATTCACCAATAAAGAGCATTAAATACAACAAATCCGGCAAGTTGTCCATAAAATAAAATAAAGGTATGCCATTGAAAACGTTTCTGCCATTGTCTTAAAGAGGGGGGCAGGTGTACACGACATTAAAGAGAGAGCCCGAACAGAGCTTTCGGACTGATTTCTTTAAAAGGGTGTACCTACCTCGATAGGCGTACAATACATTACGATGGGAGCAACGCAGACCTTTGTTTCTGGAACACTCCTTCGACGAAAAACATCCGGGTTTGGAAGGTTCATTTTATAAACTTTTTGTTATATATGGAATTCTACTCGGCATACCTTCATAATCTGATAAATTTGTCTGATATTAAGATATATTTTATCGAAAATTCTCAATTCACAACTTCAACCTCAAGCTAAATGTCGATAGAAATTTCATTTCATTGATTTCATTGAGAATACTAACTGCAATAATTGCATACATACATACATGTAGAATAGAATATCGCTTTAATGTACACCAAACGACAGAAATTACACAAGAAAATAGATTTAAATATTTTAAAGTGCTGCACATTGGGCGGCCTTATCGCCTCAGGCGATTTCTTCCAGGCAACCTTTTGAACGGACATTACTTAGAACAATATATACATGTTAATTATGTAATTGTAAAATAACAAGTTTAATAAATACATTTTTTTGTATTATTGGTTGTTGATTAGACCAGGGACTCTTCCATCAAAGTCCTTTCTCTACATCTGTGTCCACGTCACTTAGTTAATGGATCGCGGACTGAAACGTTAATCCACCGTCGGAATGGTAGGATTAATGCTGGATGTATTTCACCAGAATTCTGCTGGAGGCACACTAAATCCCGTGTTTAGGGCTTTCAAGCCGCGCGGGATTAATGAACGAAACTTGTTCCCATTATAATCAGCCCTAAGTTTTTCAGCAGTATTTGCAATAAGAAAAATACAATTTATAAGAACACAATAATAAGTATAAAAGAACTGATTTTTTTTTATCAAGGTGTCCTTCAAATACCACAAGGCGCAAATAAGTTTTTTTATTAGTTACGCCCTAATTTCCTTATGAATCGGGTATATGTAAAATTCTTTCTACAATAAACATTAAAAAAAACTAGGACATAGCACACAGCACCATCTAGCCCCACACTAAGCAAACGCTTGTGTCGTGGACGTACTAGATAACGGATATAATACTTTATATACCTTTCTTTTGTAAATACATAGGTACTTATTATACATACAAACGACCAGACTCTACACAAGTAAATATATATTTTTAAAATGCATAAATACTTGTGACACGAGGGAATGGAACCCGCAACCCCTAGATTAGAAGGCAGGGCCACTACCAACTAAGCCAACAGGCCAGTCAATTGATGCTCAATAAAGAAATTAAATTGAAAAAGAACAATCTTTATTTGAATGTAACTAAAACGGATGGACGAAGACTTTTACAGGACTTTCAGACCTATATACATACATATATGTACATCAAAGCAATATATTAAAGTTCTCACTCCCGATCAAGACGTGAATATTTCAAGAGCTCCAGCAAGGGTCAGGGTATATTCAAAATTAAATTGGTTCCAAATAAATATTAAACACGTTAAAGATATTAGCAACCCAACTTGGAAGTTACTGAGAGGACCTCGATTCTCTATTTCTGAGTTTCAGTGATAGACAATAAAAAACACACACAATAATTCGTTACAGTTAAAAATCATTACATGTTAGCTTTGCAATTCATGAAGTTTCGCTATCTGTTAGAACGATAGGGCTCATACATCTTGAAATCTAATACTTCCAATAGCGAAGACGATCGAATTTGTCTTGACATCAGATAGTATGTCAGAGTGACTGATAGAGCACTTGCCGCCTGTCAGCTAGGGGCTTGTAGGCTATCAGTTTAGTAAGCTCTTAACCTTTACCGATCGAAAGGACGTATTTTTTCGTTACGCCAATTTATATGGGTAACATAGAGCTTGACAAACACATAAAGATTTATGAAATTTGATTAGAGGTCATTATCATTGAATGGCATTTTTGAATTCTACTCGTAACAAAATGTATGGAAATTCATCCAGATTATTGTCTTGAAATAAGACATGTGAGCCGACTCAAAATGTATCAATGGCCGCGTGGGATCATCTCGGTCGACCGGCTCACCGGATCGCGCCAGCCGTCGGTCACTGCTAAGCGTATACTTTATGAGCTTGCTTATATGGTCCACACTTTTTCAAGCTGGTTTCAGAGTTATGGTGCTCATTTCAACCGTTAGTGCCGACATCTCTGTATAATATTTTAGTTATTATGTAACGTAAGTATGATATTTGTTTGGAATCTAACCTATAAGTTCAATAAGACGCGCATACAGCAACGCAGTGGAGACCGCAGTTCGTGACAACACAACAAATACCTAAGCTAAGATACGAAATCGTGAGGTAGCATACGGTGAGTCGTAAGCGCGGGGACGGAAAGTCAACCACGCACTGTACCGAGGTTCGTGAGCTTGTCTCGAGGCAAGGCAAGGATTATCAATTAACTTAACAATAAAAATAAATGTAGAAGTACCGATGGCCAACGCGGCGCGGCGCGGCGCAGCGCACATGACTATTTTAAATACGACATCGCATCTGCAAGACAAAAAAAGTGCTATGGCCTAAACTTCCAAGCGACAGAGTCAAACACTCCATTTTTTTAGGAATTTGTTGAAAATAAATTCTTAAAAAAAATTAGTTTGTATTGACAAAACGAACAGCAAACCACCAAAGACCTAAGAATCGAGTTATTTTATATTAATTTCGGAAGCACCATACTAAGTAGGTGAGTAGGTAAATCCATTTTTATTCAACAGCCCTCGGTCCCTTATGCGTTATTCATGTTATAACACCACCAGGCCCGAAGGGAAAACAATCTATTAATGAAGAATTTCCTCCGAGGAAATGAACAAAATACAAACATTTTGTTTGAGAGCAATTCCATCTGGTATTTTTAGCCATTTCGTTAATTAACTTTTTCTCGTGTGGTTCCGTAATATTTTTACACGCCTGCAGTTTTCAAAGAAAACTGTGCATAATATGACTGGAAGCGATTACTGAAAATCTTCATTATGTCACGTCAGTAATACTTCTTATTTAGTCTGAATTATAACCTAATTTGTTAATTTACTCTATGGTGAAGAACCTCTTTCGTCGAGTATTCGAATTTCGAATGAGAATAAATTGAAAGAAGCCTGTCGCCAAGAAAAAACAAAAGAACAAAATGATTGTAATTTTGAAGTAAGTTACAGAATTGCTGATTAAAAAATTATTAATTTGTTCCTCATAAATTAGTTTAATTTATAAACTACACTTATATTATAAAGCTGAAGAGTTTGTTTGAACGCGCTAATCTCAGGAACTACTAGCGCGAATTGAAAAAATGTTCTTGTGTTGAATAGACCATTTATCGAGGAAGGCTTTAGGCTATATAACATCACGCTGCAACTAATAGGAGCGAAGAAACAATGGAAAATGTGGAAAAATCAGGGAAAAATTATTCATCTTTGAGGGCTTCCGTTGCGTGCGCTGCGAAAACGGTTCAAGTCGTGGGTAACAGTTATTTATAAAGCTGAAGAGGTTGTTTGCAAAAATAAATATGATGCCCAAAATAATTATTTCACGCGGACGAAGTCGCTGGCACAGCTTGTTCTAATATAAGTGCCACCTTTTTTTTTACTACATAACATTGCATATCTTTGTGATTTGTCAAGAAGCCCTTCCGTGGCTCCAATCTATCTCTCTCTTCGTCGGCGAATCAATAAGCGGAACCCACTTTACTCAGACTTGGGTAAACTCTTCTATTTACCAATGAAGTGTGTAGACTTCAGCAAAAAAACTGTTATTATGCTGTAGATTTTCGTAACAACGTTTAATTTAAATTGATAATGAAATTACACTCATCTGAATCAAAATGAAAGTATAAAAAACGCAATGACGGTATTTGTGCTCAACTGTTTTTCAAAATAGTATCTTAAGAGTGCGAAACCGAAACGGGTCGCTAGTTGAATATAAAGCATTAACAACATAAGGTGTCGATGAATTCGACTAAACGTTTATACGTTTAAAACCACACAGTACGCAAAACACCAACCGTGAGATTGATGGCATTTCTTGTAAAGAAAAATAGAGATAATATTTTACCAACCACGGCATTTACGCATTTGGATATATTGGCTTTGATTTACAATATGTGTAAAAAACCTGATAAAGTACTTAATTATTTACTATGAAAGGTAATACACAAAAAAAATTAAGCACCTGCCAGTTACTGTGAATAACATTGAGGCAAAAAAACACGTCGATTGTATGAATAATTTATATTCATTTAATTAATTTGTCTATTTTGTGATGTGTATCAAATATCTGATATGAATAAATGACTATGAAGACCCTTTAAAGTATTTGTTGTGTTATACATTACCTATTTGTGAAATTTCTAGTTTTCTAACTAGCTAAGTATACCTTAAGGTTTGAGATACAGCCAGGTGACAGACAGACTAAAGAACAGACAGACAGCTTAGTAATAGGGTCATAGGGCTTACTATTAGTGTTAATATGTGTAAATATTGTTTCTTAATATTGAATAAATAATATACGTTCAAAATTATATTTATTTTAATAAGGTTAATGAAGTATATTTGCAGGTCAAGATTTTTTATCGAGTTCAATAAATCGCTATTTTTAATTTTTGTTTTCAATTTTATATTAATAAAATACTTTTCTTTTAAATACGAATACGGTGACAAATTGGAATTTCGTAAAGAGTTTGTATCTTTCGGTTGTGATATTTCACAGCGAAATTCACAAAACTATTACAGTGAGACCCTTCTTTCAATCACAACAGTATATTACCAACGTCGATTTAAATTGAAAAATGCACAAAGATCGAAAAGTTCGCAGTTAGTCGAGTCTAACTCCTTTACCAAATTAAGGCAGCTGCCGGGAAGATAAACAAACTCAAATTCGAGACTCACGCAATAATCTGATTTGCTTGACGGTTGCTGTTCTTGTGTTGTGTACACAAATATATGCTTTATTAGAACACTTTATACTTTTTTGTATATAAACATAACTAAAAGCATTTGTAAGCCTCGCCTTGTATAATTTGTAACAACCTGTGTAACTTTTTACACACATGGACAAAAAACGAATTATTCAAGTTTAGATAAATAGTTGACTGAGACAGATTACAAAAAAAATCATCATCATCATCATCAGCTCAATGGGACCCACTGCAGGGCATAGGCCTCCGCCCTCTCACGCCAATACCTCTCCCTGTCTTGTGCTGTTCTTGCCCAGATGTTTCCTTTTAACTGTTTAATATCATTTAGCCACCGTTGCACAGGTCTTCCTACACTTCGCTTACCTAGCCGTGGGTACCATACAGTTATTGCTTTGCTCCATCTGCCGTCAGTACGTCTCGCCAAGTTTCCAGCCCATCGCTAAAATAAACATATTTGGTACCTTTTATGACCATGTTTATGATGTTTCAAAAAAATATAAAGACTCAATGTACCGTCAACTACGCGTCTATACCATTTTGTCAAAAACCAGTCAACAGTGAAAAGTCACGCTGAGTTTTTACGCCCTCATATTTTTCCGGGACGTTAAGCATCAGGGTTATCGCATCGTGTTCGCACACAGAACTAATACACTTAGCGCATACGTGCTCACGAATTGGGAACTGTGATCCGCGACAGCCCTATAAATCCTGCTCGATAGATTCACATGGCGAGATATAGGTGTTCTAGAAATAATATATATTGGACATGGCAAACGTAAAGTTTGCTGAAAACTTTGAATTTGAATGAATAACGCACACAGTGGACTTTAGTGGACATCTTTCTTATGGATGATAAGAGTAACAATTTGAGGGTAGGTACTTATATTATCTACTACAGGGGTTCCCAATTTATTTTGGCAAGGAACCCTAATTGACTCTACTTTTCCTAGCGGAACCCTACGTTGATAACTGGGAATTTTCCTACCTTATAAAGGTATAGGTACATGAAAAACAATCATTTTTTTATGAAATATTTTTTGTACATTTACTGTAAATATGTAGGTTTTTATCATGGAATTTTATTTTATTATTTTTTACGGAACCCTTGCGGCCTTTCCACGGAACCCCAGGGTTCCGCGGACCACCTTTCGGGAACCGCTGATCTACTTTATAAAAATAAGTCGGGTTTTCCTTCCTGACGCTATAACTCCAGAACGCACGAACCGATTTCCACGGGTTTGCATTCGTTGAAAAGGTCTCAGGCGCCGTGAGGTTTAAAGCAAAGAAAATTCAGGAAAAAAAATGTTCATCTTTTAATCCCCAAATGAAATGATACAAAATACGAAGCCATCTGGTGGCGAAACGGAGTTCGCCGGGTTTGCTAGTATATTATACAACTGACAAGATGTCGATACACCATATATACCAGTAAGTAAACGTAGGTAGTTTATTTGGTTACTTAAAAAAATGCATTAACAAGCATCAATCAGCAATCGAGACAGTTGTTAAAATTTGGTAAACATTAAATAAAACTCGGATTTCACTCACTTAAAATACGTTTAGGCGACAAATAACATTTTCGTCCATTGCGGTCCATCACTTAGCGCTCAGTTATTCACAGTCACGGACGCTGTGCTTTTAGCGATATACAAACAGTAAGAGCACAACATACATCAGATGCTGTGTTCCTGTGTTTAATTCGCATCACATGGCATACTGGGGGTCTTGGTACCCAAATCGAACGAGATCACGGGTGTATACAATCTTCTATATATATATAAAACTCAAAGGTGACTGACTGACTGATTGACTGACTGACATAGTGATCTATCAACGCACAGCCCAAACCACTGGACGGATCGGGCTGAAATTTGGCATGCAGGTAGATGTTATGATGCAGGCATCCGCTAAGGTGAAATAGGGGATGCAAGTTTTACTTCTTAATGCGAGCGAAGCCGCGAGCATCCACTAGTTATTTATAAGTGTTTCAGTCTCATAATTGTAGTATGTATAACCTGCGCTGTGCGCATACAGCACAGGCTGTTCGATGAGCTTTTTTTAGCCCGCTTCAATAAATAATGAACTTAAATTAGGTACCTCTAAACTTGACTAGAGCACTTGGGCTAGAGATTGTCGACGATTTCATATACCTCGGATCCACCATAAGTAACAATGGCTCCTGTGAAACAGACGTGCGCCGACGTATCGGAATGGCTAAAAATGCTATGGCTCAGCTTCAAAAGATCTGGAGAAATAGAGGCATAAGACTGAAGACAAAGACCAGGCTAGTGCGGACTCTAGTTTTTTCGATCTTCTTCTATGGAGTTGAGACATGGACCCTAAAAACAGCGGACCGAAAGCGCATCGATGCTTTTGAAATGTGGTGCTGGCGACGCATGCTGAGAATACCGTGGACAGCTTTCCGTACTAACGTGTCGATACTAAAACAACTGGGTATCAAAACCAGACTATCCACTTTATGTCTGAAACGGATCCTCGAATATTTTGGTCATATTGCCCGGAAAGATGGCGACAACCTGGAAAAACTGATGATCACAGGAAAAGTAGAAGGCAATCGATCCCGAGGCCGCAGCCCAACACGTTGGTCGGACCAAATTCGCACCACTTTAGACACTACAGTCTATAATGCATTGCATGTTGCCGAGGACAGAAGGAAGTGGAAAGATGTCATCAAGGAGAAGGTGCTGGGAGGTGGTGGTCACGATCCTCAGACATGAGGGATACGATTCAAGGAAGGAAATTAGGTACCTAAATTAGTTTTTTATTGACTTAAATTTAATTCACTTGGGCGCCTGGTTGCACAAATACCGAAAGCATACAAGATCACGCTTATGAAAATATTATTTTTAATTGACTTATGTAAAAATGCGTCTACGACGCTGGACGCCATTTTAAAGAAAATATAATGCAAGTTGTTAACACAAAACAACAAATACTCTAAAACACTCGACAAAAATTAGAAGTTTTTTGCGTCGTTCCAGAAATTCAATATCAATGAGTAACTAAACCTACATAACTAAAATATTATGAAACGCAATGGCCGTCAGTTCGAACAAAATTTCTCACATTTAGTGAAAACTTAACACAATAACATCACTGATTTGTACAATACGCAACAACCATAAACCGAGGACGTTAACAAACACTAAACTATTTAGATTGTTAATACCTATGTAAGGTAAAATATATAAAAATAATATGAACAGAGTTTGCGCAGCGAGCATGAAAAGAGAAAAATTAAATGTAGGTATTTGTATTTAATCCGTTCTATCCATCCGACCGGAAGTAGAAGGTGAATGAATGACTTGGGGTATAAACTAAAATGTACCTACATCCAAAACATGATAAAAAACCACCAAACAAATTTGCAATTATTCAAATATTATTTATTTTTCTATTGTTATCACTATGATCTTAGAAAAATATATCAAACTTTATTTATAGAAATATTTTATTTATAATTTTATGAAATTAAGACAAAATGAAAAAATCATCAAAATTATTATTAAGATAGTCCGCTCTTGCTTGACCAAAAATTTCTTTTGTTTTTTTAAGAGAGACCAACCCTGGCGATAGTTTTCAAATCGCCCTCGAGGCCTCTGACATGGCTTAGCGACTGCAGTACTATGACAAACAGCCAGGACCTACAGTTTAACATGTCTTCCGACCCACGGAACCGCTAAAATGAAATGCCATTTTTTGATCACCCATCCAAAGACAGACCGTGTCGACAGATGCTTCACATTAATAATCGCATGCGATTACCTCATCTAAAATTTACTTTTTAATCGACTTTAAAAAAAAAAGGTTATTAAGTCTTGTGAAAGTTTTCTTTTTTTTTGATCAAGCGCGCTTGCCTTAAAAAAACCGGCTTAGTAGACTTGAAGACCGCCAAATTATAGTTCAAGGGAATCAGAGATTCGGGCAAGGAGTGCCACAGTTAGGCAGTATTAGTAAAAAGTACTTACCTAACCTAGATAGGTCCAGAAACTCTCACAGCATGTAGTTTTTCTTTTAGTTTTACACAATGCTTAAGTTCTTGCTTAATGTGGAAAACTTTTTACGACTTACGTCAGGTGCACTTGTAGTTTTGTACTTTTACGTTTTTCCGTAGCGTTAAAAGTTTTACTTGAATTCAATTAATTGATGGTTGTTCGTACTTTACAAAAAAAATAGGTAAGGTTTTGCCGCTTGCCTCTGGGACAACAAACTCTATTAATACTTACTTTTTATTATTAGGTACAACATTTTGTTTACTTAGTATTTCATTAGTTACTTATACAGTTATTCAGTTTTTCTTACATCTTAGACTATAGTGGTGCTTAACATCAGGCAGGCTATAGTCAAACGTAAGCCTATTTAGTGTTAAAAAAAACATGGTAGCATAAATTGAAAAAGTGAAAACAGTTCCGGGACTTTTTCATATCCCTACTCAATTTATTTAAAAGTAACAGGAAATACCTAAATACAAGTCATATTTTAAAATCGCCTGTTTTTAGAGGAAACATGGTGAATGCCATGTTTGCTATGTAATATGGTGAAATCTTATACATTATTATTTTTTTGGTTATTATATTAGTGACTAATGATTTATCTTCTAGTTATAAAATATAGCATTTCTTTAATATTATTTTATAAAACAATTGGTATTTACTTCTTTTTTTGTGTAAAGTCAATCTAAGTATCCCCATATATTTAAAGGCTTTTAGCGAATAGGCCGCCATTTGTGGCATTAGTTTTAATTATTTGTTTTTCCGTTGTGTATTATGTTTTTATGTGTGTCCAATAAAGCATCAATCTATATATCTATCTATCTATATTTTTTTTTTCGAATATCTTTAATGCACAGACTTACGACTCTCTATATAGCTGTATAGATAAAAATAGTGATTTGATATAGATATATGTACATTTTATCAATATAATTACGACGCCTTTTTCCAAACGGGCGCATTAAATCTGAGGTGCAATAATGTAAATGTGTCGAATGAAACAAACATTTTACGATGCACTATCAGAATAAATCTAAGCACGGATAAAGTACGAACTAAAATCTTTCTTTCGTTCTTGAAGACTAAAACAATACAAGTGCTGCCATCACTAGCGCGAAAACTATCTTGTGTGGAATTCACGATGCACGGAACCGGAAAGCTCTAGAGGCTTAAAAATGTTGAGTTTATTTGCTTCCCGTAATATTTATATTTGAGTGTTATTATTCTAAATTTAAGTTTCCTTATCATTATGGTGTTGTAAAAAGCGAATATTGCATTTTAAGTAATTAAAGTCTTTTCTCTTTTTATAAGTTTTTCTGTATGTTTAAGTCATTTTTGTATATACTTGTGGAATATATGTAAATATTAGTTAGAGTTTTTAATTACTCTTCCTGTATATGTATAGGTAATTTGAATCAAGATGTTTTGTTAAGACATTTTATACGTTGTTTGGTACGCCTCAAAAACATAAATAACTTATTACCGTCATAGAATTGTGAAATATAGAATTGTAGGATCACTTAACGACTAAAAAATCAGCTCTAATATCTAATTTTTCTTACTTAAGACTTTCTTGAGACCTGCAGGGCGCAAAAACAACACAAGTACAGAAAAGAAAACCTATTTTAATTTGAATAGTAGATCCATGTTTCTACCTAGATGAAAGGTTTTTAGCCCAAAAACTTTTGTACTTATCTTATACTAGCTATGCCAGCGACTTCGTCCGCATGGAATAGTTATTGCTATAATAACGGTTCTAGTGAGTTAATCTTAAAAGATAGACATATACTGCTGCAGACATTTTTGTTAGATCATTTCAAGAGGAACAATTCTTTAATACATATTTTTTGATATCTTGAACCGTTTTCGCAGAACACGCAACAGTAAGCCTTAAATATGAATAATTTTCCCCGTTATTTTCCACATTTTCCATTGTTTCTTCGCTCCTATTAGTTGCAGCGAGCCTAAAGCCTTCCTCGATAATGGTCTATTCAACACAAAAAGATTTTTTCAATTTGCACCAGTAGTTCCTGAGATTAGCGCGTTCAAACAAACAAACAGACAAACTCTTCAGCTTTATAATATTAGTATAGATATTTGAGCCTTTGCGGCGGGCCGGTGAATCGGCTCCACATTGCAGAGTCAATTAACAGAACGTAATAATCCTACAACATGAATTCGGATCAAATCACCATAACGTGATTGTATCGCGTCCTGTCCCTTAAAGGGCCAAATAAATGGGATTATTCCGAGAAATCCATCTTCAAAGGACTGCCTTTGATTGTACATTATACAGGCTAGATATATAACTTTCTTTATTTACAAACAGCTTTGAAAGAATTTACTAAAATCATGTTATTTTCTATATTTTTATAGTTATATTTTTTGAAATATTTATTTATTTCTGGAAACTAGGTGGTATAGGATGTACATTCACATTACTATTAAAATCGTAATGTAATTAGTATGGCTCTTTAGTTTCTAACGGAAAAGGATTTTAGAGGTATGTGTTATAGTATTGTACCCATAAAAAATGTGAAAAAAATGACTTATTTTACTTACTGTTTTATTGACATGTTTGTAAAATTTTCATGTTATTAAATCTATCTAAATAAATAAACAATAAAATCTGAATCTGAAAATGTTTGTGAAAAAAACGTCACCTTTCAAAACGATCGCGACGGCATGGTAGTAACAGTCTTATTTTACACTTATTGTAACCTTAGACATTTAGAAAGAAAGAAAGAAAGAAAGAAACTTACTTAGTTGGTAACGTTAGTGTTAAGGATAGTCTTAGAGATTAATTTAAATGTATTAGATTATTGTGATTATAAGAGTAGTTTGATTTAGTTTAAATAGTATTAACCTACATTTGTATTTAAGTTTAACTTCACTAATAAGAGAAGGGATGTTGAGGATAGTCTTAAAGATTACTTTAATAAAAGACAGTTGTCATTGTAATGCATAACCGAGTGTTTAGTTTATTAATACTCCCTACTACAACAGTTAGTAAGCACTGATTTCTCTTCTCAACACAACCTATCATAGGGCAATGGGCTAAAATGTATTTTGTATTTCGATACCCTTTGCCGTCGACCTTTTATGGGGTCCCTATAATTTATTGGTTATTGAGATTCGAAACTGACTTCAATGGCGGACGGGGTGCTTTTTATGGACTTTTGGGATGAATTGAAGCTGAAAATAGGATGTTAAAATAAGGTAGTTAGACCTATGTACTTCTTTGTATCCTTTATTTATTACCACCGCCACTTGTGGCACTAGAGTAATATATGTAAGTAATTTTTATTAATTTTGTTTTACATGTGTGTGTGACAATAAAGGATTATCTATCTATCTATCTACTTCTGATCTTTACAAAATGAAGTGGTTTTGTAAACATAAAAGTTGGATATCACTGCGGTTAGAAATTTTAAAATATATAAGGCTGCAAATAATTGATACTATTGTTATTACTAACTGTGAATTATATTAATACAATTATATTAAGGGTACACGTAAGTACATAAGTTTTCCTTAGGTATATTTTTATCCATCATACTTAGTTTGATAAAAAAGGTCAAAACTTTAATTAACACTACAGTTCTATTGAGAAGCCTTCTTCCAAAACGTTTGCAAAACTAGCAGCGTATCCAACTGTTCTCCACGTGTTAATCCGGGATTAAAAGTAGCTTAGTATATGTTAATTCAAAGTCTAATCTACCACTTTTGTCTTTATATTTTTTACAATACAATATATTATCTTTATTGCACATTATTATTTTTTGTGGCACTAACAACACAATAGAAGCTTCTTGCAGCTACTTATATAAAATATACCTACATATTATTATGATATACGAGTAAATCTAGTTAAAAGATAAATCTGATAACGGAATAATGGCCTAGAAATCCTGCTGGAAACCTATTTATTACTAACGGGCTTCCCGCAGCAAGCGCCGTCATCGAAACAAACGAATTGTTTCACTCTGAAAGATATTCTCAACATTTATCTGACGCTGAAACTTTCAGATAATGTCCTGAAGAGTTCTTGTTGAGGTGCTGGATGCTTAGAAACACTGGATGTGGCAATAATTATAAATTACTATTTTGTTTGTTTTTTTACAAGATATAGGCTCACGGTTGACTAAAACTTACCTTAATAATCTACGATCCACCGCGCTTGCCTAGAAGAAACCGGTTTATTCTTGACTTGAAGACTAAACATTTTGTTTCCAAAAGATCATTTTTTATACCTACACAATTTATTTAGACAAAGCGCTTAACTATAGTTTACATTTCATTTAAATTTAAATTATTTTATAGATTAATGTCACTTTTAAAACTATAACTGGTTTACCCTGCTTTATTTGCGTTATTTTAGTATAAAAAGTAGTCTCGGGATTCTGTACTAATACCATCCCAAAAAAAACACGATTCGCCTCTCAATCTCAATTGCATACAGACGAACATGCATTCCTACACATGATATTATGATTGTAGGACTAGCGCTGTCCTACAGTACGCGTACAAGCGTCAACCCTGAATAAAACTTACATAAGGATACATAAGGATGGAAAACAACAAATTTTGGATCCCTTTTTTCACAAAAGACACAGAACACTTTTCTCGCAAGCTCTGCACGCAAATGGCCGTTATTTTTTTAAAAAAACCGGCCAAGTGCGAGTCGGACTCGCGCACTGAGGTTAAATATTTTGTGATGTAACTAAAAATTTATGGTTTTCGTAATTTTTCCTTTATCTATGCTATAAGACGTTGCTTCGTACCAAATTTCAAGATTCTGAGTTCACGGGAAGCACCCTGTAGGTTTTGATTCCCTTGCAAGTGTCGAAAATTTGCGGCATAAATGGCTGTATCTTTTGATTGCGTTGGCTTAGAAGTTTGATTTTTTCACAGCTTCAAGGGACAGTAGACCTGAGTAATTGATATAAATTTCAGCTTCATACCTCTACGCGTTCCTGAGAAAAAGGGTCTTGACAGACGGACGGACGGACGGACAGACGGACAACAAAGTGATCCTATAAGGGTTCCGTTTTTTCCTTTTGAGGTACGGAACCCTAAAAATGGAACAATCTTTTTATTCGGAAAATATTGAAGGAAATCAAAGAAGCACTAAATAACACTGACCTCCATTACTACAAGTACGCAGTAATGGAGGTCAGTGACTAAATAATTATTAGATGTGATTACCAATGTTAAGCAAATGTCGACGCGGTCAGACTGAAAAGTAGCATTTCTTTTGAGCGCTTCCGTGGGTCGGATGTCACGTCAAATTGTACGTCCTGGCTGTTTGTCTAGTACGGCAGTCGTTAAGCCATATGAGAGGCCCTTAGGGCGGCTTGATAAACTCTCGACATTCTTTACACCAGAGTTGTGCACTCTCATTCGATAAGAATAATGAGCCATCCATAAGTTTACATCGTTGTCAAATACTGTCTGTCCCATTAAGGCTTCAAGTTGCGGTCCATTGAACCCGCGGACAAAAGGTTCATGTTGCTAACAAATATCTTCTGTTTTAACGCGATATTGTTTTCTATAAATAAAATTCAAGCCTTTGTTTTGACTGAAATGTGGAGAAATTGTGAAAGGAGACTGTGAATTTCTAATAGGTAGTTTTTCTTTTGAATAAAACTTATGAAGTAAACAGTAACGTATACTGTTTTCCGTTTTATATACCTATGATCTTGAAATACACAATTTTAGCCCAAAGATTATTTTTACCTTCCTAGGAAGCCATATTGTTTAGTAATTTTCAAAAGAATGTTACCTAGTTTCTCTAGCATTTATTTAGTCATAAACCGATATATTTTAAACACATTTCATAACAAATATTTTTTAACAAAAGTTAACGTTATGAGACTATGGAACTCTGTACCTGGAGCTTTGTTTCAGAAAATTATAGCCCCAGGGGTCTTCAAATCTTGAGTAAATAGGTGTCTCCTAGCCAAGTGTGCTACATCTTAGACTACAGTGGTGCTTAACATCAGGCAGGCTGAAGTCAAACGTA
The DNA here is from genome assembly GCA_927399415.1 of Macaria notata. Classification (NCBI taxonomy): domain Eukaryota; kingdom Metazoa; phylum Arthropoda; class Insecta; order Lepidoptera; family Geometridae; genus Macaria; species Macaria notata. Next base: position 3,404,824 of record OV656742.1, read on the forward strand.
AGCCTATTTCGTGATAAAAAAATCATAAAATATATTTTTATATTTTTTATGCGATTGACAGATATGTTCCAGTTCTACTTATTAGGGTTTTCGAATATTTCGCAGTCCAGTCGCGAAACAATTTCAATTTGGCCCTTTTTGGGCAAATTCCTTAACTTCGAATCAGGCCTTTTGGATACCAATAGAAAGAATTTCGTGGGAATAATTGCTCAAATAACCTCTCAATGTTATATGGACCAACCTTCTTTAGCTAGTTCAAAATGTCTAGAAAGGATAATATTTTCTTTATACATAAGATTAGCATCACAAAAAATGACAATTATGTATAATGATGATCGTGTAATTGTAACAATATATCACAAAGAACCATTTTGATATAAGTATTCTTATTTATTTGATTATGTACTTATTAATTGTGTGACGTTGACATTGTACCTATGTATACTAATATTATAAAGCTCAAAAAAATCAAAACTAACATTAAAAAATTCAAACAAACAAACAAACAAACTCTTTAGTTTGTTTGTTTGAACGCGCTAATCTCATGGAACTACTGATGCGAATTGAAAAATTATTTTTTGTGTTGAATAGACTATTTATTGAGGAAGGCTTTAGGCTATATAACATCACGCCGCAACTAATAGGAGCGAAGAAACAATGGAAAATGTGAGAAAAAAAACGGGGGAAATTATTAATATTTGAAGGCTTCCGTTGCGTGCGCTGCGAAAACGGTTCAAAATTCAAAGAATTAATGCCCAAAATAACAATTCCACGCGGACGAAGTCACAGGCACAGCTAGTTTAAAAAAAGGATTAAGTATACATTATGGTTAAAAAAATTAACAGGCACAAGAATGATGTTTTTTTATGTTAATTAGTTAATTAATTATTATTTATATACCTAAGTGGCGTCAAGAAAAGCAAACAAAAAGTGTCAAACAACTGGAAATTACTGTTTACTAAAAGTGGCGCCATATCATATTTTCAAAAAGTATCCTATGGTAAAATTTGTAAGTTTTTTTTATTAAACATAAAAAATAATTTTGTGTCACTTGTATACAAAACTCTATATAGTATGAAGTGATGGCAAAATCGAGGATTTACAAAAAAAAACATAAAAAAAATTCATTGTTCGGTCCAAAGTAATTCCGTATTTTTTGTTCTTACAAACCTTTTATATTTAGTGTAGGTAGGAGAAGGAGAATCACACTCGCCGAAGTGTTTTCACAAAACGTCGTTTCCGATCAAAATAAATGGAGTCTCGACGAAAGCGACCTTCGGTTCGGACGCCATCAATAGCTTTCACTGATACGCCTTATCTCAACGGAATAAAGATTGCATTGGCACACAAAGTTGAAGGAAAACCATCGCCCATTTTCGGCTTTGTTGCGAATTTTATCTCGACGTTAGAGGTTTTTTATTTAGTGCGATATGGCAACCCCAAACCAATCTTTATTGACCTGTACAGTAGAACGTTTTGCGTGACTGTTTTAGGAACGTGCGAGGTCTCAATTGTTTGGTTATTGTCGCACTTTTATTCGACCTTTCGGTCAAAGAAAAAAGTTAAATGGCTCTTATGTGGCGTGTGGTATAAATGACTAGAAATGTAAGGATGTTTCCGTTTGTAGGAATGGTATAGACTGTTTGCGAAGACCTTTTTGAGATATATAGAAATAGAACGATAATAGTACCTTTGTTTTTTAGTAAAATTAAGAGTCGTCTAGCCATAATTGTTGCTATGATGGTTTTGATCAGTAAAATGTTTTGGTCGGTAGCACTGACGTTAACTAAGTAATAAAAATATTAAAGATGCAAATTTGCAGTACAATAACAAGGCTCAACTAACTCCTTACAAGGCACCGCATATTCTGTGTTGAAACCAAGGGACACATACCTAAGCCTTTGCAAATATTATCCAGACCAACAAAAATTATAAGAAATGGTTTCTTTTTTTAACAAATAGACCGTGTCCTCTGAAGCCCCAATTTCCATGGATGTAATACGGAATGGGATCTGATTGATTCGCCTTTATGGTAATGACCTCTGGGAGAACTTCGCTTTGATACTCTGTGGCAGTTACTCACGCAAGGGAGATTTTATGTGTGAGCTTATATGTACATACTACATGTGTTAATGTGCATATATGTATTGGTAGGGTTAAAATAATAAAAATAAGGGAAGGAAATACATATAAATTCTAAAAGCTTTTGAACTACTTACGCCCTTAAAATAAAAAAATAGGATTTAAATTATACTATACCATAAATTGGTTCATACGTTTTGAATTAAATAAAAAAAATAGTAAGTTACATAACAAGCCAATTCATCTGCACGAAGCGTCCGCATATGACTGGTGGGTCCATACAATTCATCTGCACGAAGCGTCCGCATATGACTGGTGGGTCCATACATTTTCATACGGCGCAATTAAGTTCTGTAAAGAGAAGATTTCACTTTTGATAAATCCAAACACATTTTTTTAACCCTGTTACAAAACATAGAGCCTTATTACAAAACGTGGTTTAAATATAAGTCTAGACCAAGTCCGTTTTAGTTGTTTGAAAATTGTCTGCCTACTGTCATAATTATCAAACTGTAAAAATATCCTAATGTTAAATCAAAGTTCCATTTTGAATTGACATTTTCATTGCTTGTATGGGATTTTTGATCAACAAGAACCGATTTTTAATTTTTCTTAGTCCTAGACTAACATTTAAACCTCGTTTTATAATAAGACGAATTGTACCTAAACCGATGTCCACTTGACTTCTCTATTCTTGAAGAAAATAATCTGCCCTGCCACTTAATATTATTTAGATTTTAGTACTAAGTATATTTTAGTTTTTATCACTTTAACTAATGTTCAAAAATGTATAAACAAAAGAGGCATATCTCGCGCGGGCGTAAACTGCCCTCTCACGTCGCAGGGTCTTTGATTCCTAGTGTGAGATGGCAGAGGATCGCCACATCGCCCCCGCGCGCCAAGCATGGACTTCAAAGCTTTGTGATCCCAATGCACCAATATTACAGATAAGAAAAAAAAACTTTCAGATAACAGCTAACAAGCTCTAGTATCTTATTCTTAACTAGCACTGAAGGTAAACAGCGCAATATGCTTAATCCGGAGTAGCGATAAGCGCAAGAAAATATAATTTATTTGTCAAGTTTATAATGAAATAGTCCCCGAGACGTTCGAGTTCGTTATACAGCGATAGCCAACTTTATGAAAATAACGTGGCAGGTTAGGTGTAGACATACTGGGATGATCTACAGTATTTGCTTTGGTTAACCTTAATTATTTATTCAGTACGCCTAGATACAGCCTTATGCCTAGTCAGGATATTCATAAAATATATTCTGTATAAGTTGAATTATAATTTGTATAAAATCAAAAGGTTCGCACCACTTTTTAGTAAGCGCATCTTGAAGTGGGCGCCTGCGATACAGGTTTCGTACCCAGTGCAGGGCTCACCAGAACATGTTAACGTAAATAGGTTTAATATAGAATTAAGTTACCTTAAGGTTTGTAAGTGCTTTTGTTTAATAAATAAATTGAAATTTGAAAATTTGACGTAGGTAAGGCTTTCGCAGTAATTTTTTTTCCGGTTTTCCAATCCATGACCATAAAGTTTATCTTTGACTCGTCTCGTGAGTATGAAACACTGGAGAGTGCCCTTTATTGCAATGGATAAATATATGCGCTTCTTCTAGACCAGCGTGCTACATCTTAGACAACTTCTCATCAGGCGGGCTGCAGCCAAAAGTAAGTCGACTTTTGTGTCATATAACGAAGAAAAAATCCCATTAAATTGTAGGTCCTGGCAGTTTAGTCGGTTTGGGTGGTTGGAAAACGAATGAAAAATTATCCGATAACAAAAAAAGACCTTTCACCCAACTTTCAAACAAAACCCGTGCAATCTGTCATCACATCACTCCTCCCGGTATATCTCGGCCTTACAACGTCGTGTTTCGTTGAAGCGCGAAATGGGACGAGCGGAGTTGTTAGCAGTCTGTCTTCCAACAAAAAGAGTAGCAACTTCACTGAGACAACCCGAGAGATGAAGTAACACAACTTGCGGAAACTTTTTCTTCTTAGGTATAGTATAAGAGCGGCTAACTCAAGTGTAAAAGCGAGTGTGGCTGAGCGGTTTCAGTGTCTGCTTTTCATCTAGACGCACCCTGGTTCGAATCCAGCCCCTACACCAATGACCTGTATTTTCTAGTTATGTGTGGATTTGCACTCGCTTAGCGGTGAAGAAAAACATCGTGAGGAAACCGACATTTTTGAGGACCACAATATCCGAGGACATGTGTCTTCCGAGGAAGGACCTGGGCGCCCACCACGATGTATCTGCCCAAGAGAACTCCCCTAACGAATTTATTCTGCGAGGGAAGCACGACCCTTGACTTGGTGTAACAAGTGTTGTTCTTTATCTAACAGCTGCTAGTGATACTAAAATATCTGGAAATGGATCAAATTTGTATTTTTTCTACACTGCATAATTATCTAAATACCTAACAGAACCACAACAAGACATTATTCAATATAACGTTTCGGAAACTTGGAATATAGTGATAGATTTATCCATTGCATTACGAGTACATGGACTATACAAAACCCGATTCTGATCATAATACAAATTCGGATTAATGCGGGTAACAGGGATTGTAAAAAAACAAAGCACGTAAGTTTCCATACTGTTTGAACGGTCGTACTTAGCAGGAACGCTTCTCTCGCTCCGCTGAAACTATGAAATTGTTTTTTATGGAGTTTATTCAATATTGGAGCTCTGTTGGGTAAAGTATGTTGTTACTGTTTGCACAACTTTAAAGTTTATGGTGATTACCGGGTGAATTCAGTGCTTGCTACTGGAGTAGGTAGATTTGTATATCAACTTATAGTGTTATGCCGTCTCAAATATGTAATCAATTATTATGATCTGGATCGATTCCGTTCGAAGAAACTACACAATTTATGTACACTATTTACACTTATCATGGAATAAAGGACTTGGAATTATGTAAGGACTTGTATTCGTTTTGCAGCAGCGAGTAGATGAATACATCGTGAATATCAGTAAATCTACGTGATTTTTACTTTTGAGTTTTCAAAATGCAGGAAATTCTCATGTCCCTGCGACAAACAGATATCTGACCGAGTGGCGAGTGGATACAATTGTATTATGTGTTGTGACACAATACGACACTGTGGGCTAAGGTGGAGCTTGTTGTATATAATATTTATAATTACTAAATATATAATTATATTAATTCTTAAATGAACAACATACATTAGATCAATCTTTGTTAGTAGAACATATTATTAAATGTTAATTATTAAACCTTTCAACCGTAAGTGATCATTAGCTATTTATATCCAAATAGGTAATTCCAACTAATTAGATGTTTGGGCAAACCGAAAAGTTGATTAACCCATGTAAGCATAACGCAGGCAAATTATGGCGACCACCGAACTGGAAGGCAATATCCCGCGGCAGCGGCCTCGGAAATTTGATAACATTCGGGAATATCATTATCGATAACTGGTTATTACTGGATTAATTGATTTCTGTTTATTTTGGGAAAATATGGAGGGATGAGTAATATTTTATGTGTGTAGAAAATAAATAGAACCAAACCCTTTTAAATGCGATTGAAGAATGTCAATACAATAAATTTTTGCTCTACAATTTTCAAAGAATTTCTCATTTTCGCATATCATAATCACAGACATACGACTTAAAACTTTTTGTATAAAACACTTTATTTTTTACATTCCTCCTTCCTTTCTTACTACATTATTTTTTACATTCCTCCTTCCTTTCCTTTTGTTACCTATTCGTGTAAAGTACTAAAATCACCTTACAAAACGTTTCTTGCATTAATTACCTACCACAAATAAACGCCAAGTACCTACATGGCTATGTTGTATTCATGTGTTAAAGCTCTACTGTCAACACAAAAAATATATGTCAGCCACAAGAACATAGCCGCCGGCGTTATGTCATGTTTTTGCCGCAAATGTTTGTTCAGACGACCCTTTGATGAAGGTAATTTCATAGACAAATAAAACAGCTTTGATATTTATTTACGTAAGCCTTTGATTATGTACTTGTCCATAATCAAAGCGTATAACGTGTATAATGTTTTGTAAGTGATGTGAGTGTAGGATTTATTTAATATTATTTTATATAATATATTTATACTGGCACTTGGCACAACCATACATTTCCATCTATGGCCTTATTGTATGAAAGAGATAATGTTTTTGTATTAAATTTTCCAAGAGTCGAAAATAAATTGTGTGTTATGTATTGTTAGCTATTTAGTCTCTCTAGGTTACTGTCATCTTACAGGTAGCCCTGTATAATATTATGTAACTAACAGTGTGCAATTCATATTCTTTATACTATATCCCTGTAACACAGGATCCATTGTTATAGGTACCTAGTACAGGGCTTACTACACCAACTGACATAGATCAACCATTAGGCACAAACAACAACGCGTTGTCTTGTATGCTACATTAGATCTAACACCACAGATAACATACGAGTTGTTTTTGCAATCAAATAAGATTAGTTAGTAAAAAAGATTATAATATAATTGGAGTACCTACTGTATACATCAATTTGAGGTTTTTACGTCACATCCAAATATTCTACACAGTTTCGTCCACTTTATTTGTCATCTATCTATACAAAATTCTTAATAATATATTTTAGTATAATGTCTAATCTAATAGTACCTATGTACCTAAGTATATTTTTTTGAATTTGTTCGTAAATTGATAAATTATATGAAAATATTTTTATTCCTAAGCCTAAGGAAATTACAAACAATATTGCATGTCCGACTGGACAATACTGTTGACACAATTTTAACGTCGTGTAAACTTACTACATATGTAAATACCAGGCAAATAAAGGCTTTTTTATTAATATTTATTTTTATTTATATGTACCTAACAACTTGTAACACACAGTTCTGTGCAATAAAGATTGATTTTGATTTCAATTTATTTCCTGGCGGCATAACAAATTAGCTTCTAAAAACGTACAAAGTAAACTACAATAATAGGTATACCTAATCATTAGATCCAATCATACATGTATATCCATGTATAGTGCGTGTATATATCTACCACGGAGATTAGTCAGTTGGTCAGCCTAATTCGTTCCGTCAAACCTCATTGGTTGCAGGGGTGCCAACGCGTTTGGGAAATCTCGGGACACGTTAAAACATTGGATTGATAAATTAAAGAATAGACGAAACAGGTGCAACGGGCATGGTCGTCTTTAGGCCATGTTAAGCCAAGGTGTATCTTTTTCTTAAGAAGTATAGAAAATACAAATATATAAAATAGGTTCGTGCTAATCAATTATATTTAAATGTATTCTACATACTTACTACTAAAGGCAGCTTCACTTTGGAATTCATCCCACGATCCGTGAGCCCTGTGCCCTAAAAATTACAATGCTCGGATTACCAAATCCAGAGTAAATGGGTTTCTTCTGAGCAAGCGAGTTTCATTATAGACTACAGTGGTGAACTGTCAATAATAGTTCTGTTGTAAGCGAGTATGGCTCAGCGGTTTAAGCGTCTGGTTTTCACTCTGGCACACCCTGGTTGGAATCCATCCCTACACCAATGACTTGTTATTAATATCACCTAAATATTTTTGTAAGATCATAGTGTTGCATAATGCATACAATTATTTATTTATTTTGTAATGTTTATGATTTCAGTAAATATTTATTTCTTTCTTCCTTTTCTTTCTTTAGGTTAATTGCACATTTGCGGGGGAGTCGCGACCCTCAATCACGAGGAAAAGAGAGATATATTAATATGAGTCTAAATAGTGCTGGAATGATGGCGTCCCAGCGCTGCGTCAGACGGCCGTGGAGGCAGGTTTAATTGCCGCCCCTAATACACCTGGGGCTGATTTACAATCACGGCACGGCAGAAGCAACGCCGCCATGCCGACCAGCGCACTGATGTTTAGATATACATAGAGGTATCTCTTTTATAAGCATATGAAGTTCAGTAATATTTTTTTACGTGGGATAGGTTTACGTTTGATTACAGCCTGCCTGATGTTAAGCTGCAGCCTAGGGTGTAACACGTAATATGTCAGGGTGGATTTGCAAATCACCTAATGGCAAAGAAAAACTGTAAGTTAACATTATAGACATTTGCGGCCATCATGAGGCTTTAATTAGCGAGTCTCAATCAAAACTCAAAGAGAAAGATCAAAAAATCTTTTATTTTTCTTAATTTAATTTTTGTTACCCAAATATATAATTTATTTATTAAAAAGTACACTATAGTAGCGTCCCATGTCCACTCTTGCTAAATGACAAATGTGTTAACGCAGAATTAAATATATCTGCATACTGAATATCATGCAAATCTGTTTAGTCGCTTGAGCGTGGGGGAGGACGAAACGTCCCGCGCAGATTAAATCCTGACATCTATTTTATTTATTACATATGGTTACATTTTACCGTCGTACCTAAATATCTACATCTTTTTGAGCATACAAACCACAATTTAACCAGAAGTTATATCTCCCAACAACAATCCCATCCACCATTAATTTACTATCGACTCATTAGTTAAGACAGGCATCTCAGAGACGAGCGAAGCGATAAATTAACTAGACTCAAACTAAATTCAGAGCCTGACATGCAATCTTAATTGCTGCGGGCTTTCTGACTCCAATTTACAAGCATTTGGACTTGCGAAACGACTTCGCAATCAACTATAAACCTTAGCAACATTAAACTAAGGTTGATATTGGAGTGAATCGAGAACAATTTCCAGGATTTAAGGCAGACTGGAGTAAACACTTCACCGGATTAACGGATAATGTTACGGGTGAATAGGCGGTTTTGGCTTGCCATTTCTGTTTACTAAGCAGGCGGGGGAGATTGCCGCAGGTACACCGCTAGTAGGTTACCTATAGGACTGTATAACCTTATACTGTGCCTATAGGAATCGAGTCTTGTATACCTAAGTACATATAAAATGTTAATAGAGGTAGGATCTTGAACATTTGTGTTTAGTATTCAATTATTGAGCTTGTGATAATTATATTATCAGAGTCTATGTATGTAGGTATACTCAAAGTTTCTCTTAAGAAACTTCGAAGTTGCCTCCGTTAGACTAGGTAGACAATTATTAGTAAGGAGTTGGCCTATACATCTAAATAGATTTGTAAGAAACACAATTGCAGGAATAACTCCTGAAAAAGCTGCAGTATCATGCTTATATTATCAGATTTGTATTATGTTTTTACATCGCTAAATACAATAAACAATTTCAGTCGTCTGGTTTGAGAGCTTGAATGCTAAAGATTCATTCTTTGCTTTGCTTCGATTCAGTGTAACAGACAAGTCAAAATTATGACACCCCTTTGTGTAACACAGCTACCAATTGTCACATCGTTCAAGTTCAAATCCGAAATTCAGTTCTTAGTAATATTTTCCTTGCGCAATTCAATCTGGGCGCCAATTTGTTCGCGCTAGCTCCTGATTTTATTAGCTATGGACCCGTATTACAGCGGGCTTGATTAACTTCAAGCCTTGCTGCAAACTAAATTGGATCTCATATTTAGCACTACTTCATACTTCATTTGGCATTCGATTCTTGGGATTACTTTTTTGATGATATATCTCTCTGTGAGTCGTATTAAAAGATAAGGAATCTTTATTGATAATGTAAAGTTGTAACATACATAGGTATAAGTACTAATATCACAGAATATGCTACACAAATTACAATATCTCGTCAAATTGAATTTATAACATTTAGCTTTTATAAAATTTTAGAAGTTACATATGTCTAATTTTATTAATAAAATAGGTACCTAATGAAAATTTTTGTTATTAAAATCATGTCAAACATAATAATAGGTATGTAATACAATATGTCAACTTAAATAAATCTTGGTACTGTCACTTTAGCTGTATAGGGGCTAAAATGACAATTTGGCATTCATGACTGAGGGTATTTCTTCATGACTGAGGGTCGTGACTCCCCCGCAGAATTAATTCGTTAGGGGAGTTCTCTTGGCAGATCCATCGTGGTGGACCTTCCACGAAAGACACGTGTCCACGGATATTGTGATCCTCAAACATGTCGGTTTCCTCACGATGTTTTCCTTCACTGTTAAGCGAGTGCAAATCCACACATAACTTAAAATTACAAGTCATTGGTGTAGGGCCGGATTCGATCCAGGTTGCGTCTGGAGAAAAGCAGACACTGGTTCCGCTGAGCCACACACGCACTCGCTGATGATATATACTCTACAAAAATTGATAGCCTAGGCATGCAATTATTTTAATAAAAATATTACCTACATGATAACATACCTAACACTCGTATGCTATCTATTAAGAAATCCCTACACAAAAATGAAATGGTTACTGATTTAGTTTAAATTTTACACGGATTTCCGTGTTTCCGAAGATTTTAATGTCATACGGCAAAAGCTAATTAATTCAATAAAACCTTAAATTTTAGATTCATGTATGAAGTAAAAAAGTATCTTTACTAAATAAAAAGTAAAACCATATTTATTTTATATCAATCCTTTATTACCATTCTTGAAAACGCTAATATTTACACAAATTAAACTAGTAACAAAGTAAGCGTGTCACAATGATAAACTATGGCCGTAGTCAATCAATAAAACCTTTTTTTAAATACGCAATGGATGGGTTTCAGTTTTTTTTTAATTAAAAAGACATTGTTTTGAACAGGATACGCAACGTGCAGTACATATTATATCGTATTTTAAAACAATATGGCATGTTACATGTAGAGTTAACAATACTTTTACCATGACTGAAACTGTAATTGTGAGAAATAGTTCAACAATAATTAATCATACATTGTCTAATTATGCATGTGAATTCTAACAGTTGTTTGGTGACTTAAAGATTAAATTGCAAATATAGTATGGTAGAAATCTTTACAATTATCGTTAAGGCGTTCTGGACGGTGATCAGAAATACGCAGGTTCGAATCCTGCCGGTCGTGATTATTTTTGCTCATTTTGCAATTAAAGTTTAAGTTAAACAACCATAGTGCGGGGTAGCACTTGATAAAATAACTCACAATCATAGTGCTGTAGAGACAGGGCATAGATGCTTTCAACTTATGAATGTATTGTCATAATCATAGCACAATAGAAATCGCAGCAAAATTGACTTTCCTGGCTGCACATTGCGTAAGAACTTGCTAATGTAATGCTGGCTATAATTATCATATGATACTCTGTATTTTCGAAAAACACCCCTCCGTACTTAACTGAAATAAACATACCCATTCCATAGACAATACAAAATGAAAACGCGAAATAAAGTTATGTGAATAAAAAACATGGTAAATACTCTATAAATATTGCCTCCTAAATAAAATATCTACAAAACTTAAATATAACTTGATCTGAACCGATCTGGCAAGTCACGTTTTACTATTTTTCTCTTATATATAGGTTATTATACTAATGTACTTACTATTAATATTGACTAAACATCCAAGTCTCTAAAATTACTGCCAGATTAGTTCAGACCTTTACAAATAACTTAGCATCACTTAATTTTAACTTACTTTATGTCAAGTTGTAAAATAACTCATAATGAGTAACCTAATTTAGCGAAGGACATACAAATTAGAAAAATCAAGCACAGGCTTGAAAAATCTGCTTAAGTGCTAAGCTTTACACAGAAGAATATAAAGATTACTTAAAATTAGTCTTATTTTAAGTTATCATGACTTAAGACAGGTTTTGTACAAATTAAAATAGGACACAATTGACAACGCATCTGAAATGAAATCATTAAGAAAATCTCATTAAAATAAACATTCAAACTGAGTAAAAGTAAATGTGTAAAATTTATGACTTAATTTGTTTGAAATAATTTATTATCTTTTCCTTGGTTTCTGTATAAATTTATTGTTTTAATGGGAAAAATAAAGAAAAAATGCAGAGCATGCAATCAAATATTCGAACATGCAAAAAAACATCATAAATATGTAATGATAAAAAAAAATTAAGTAAGTACGTAGTTTAGTAAGTAGTTTTCTTAGAAAATCCTTGATTTCTCTGAGTTTTAAAATATAGTCATAATAAATGTAAAAGATGCAAAAAACAAAAACCCTCAACAAAAAATGTACATACTTCACATCGGTACTTAGCTTCTTCAAAGATCTTAAGTTTTAGAAAAGTACAAATCTAAATTTTCTTAGCTTATATTCTTAACGCTACTTAATTTACTTATAGTTAACATCACACATTTTTTTCAAAATGCAAAGATTTTGGAAACACCTTCACTATTTTATACAAAAATACACACTATATCCCATTTAGACTCTCTTAGCACTACACCAATAAATTGCGTTGAAATAAATCCACATATGACTCACAAACGTTTAAATCGACAACCAGAAAATTAAAATATCAAATTTGTTAGTGCATACAAAAGAAACTAAACTAAGTGAACTAATTGCCGAAGCATATATCTACTTTTTTCTTATTGCCATTAAACAAAAAACTAAATGTCGTAATATTCACTCCCGCCATTTTGTTTTTTATTTACGCATCAGAAAAAGAGACAAAATAACATACATTGGCCTATTTTACAGGATCATTTACAAGAAATATATTGAGCATAATATGCTCAATATGTATGTATGTATTGTTCGTTGCTTTTTCTTTACACTTAAAAATACACTAAAACAGTTTCACTTCACAATTTAGTTATTTCCAATAAAAATGCATCGTATATTTTATCTAATTTATACCTATTTTATCCTTTTTCCATGAGTTAAATTTTGTAGATTTTTATTAATTACATAGTCTTATTTTAACATCATTTCGATTCTTTTTAGTCCTCATCTTATCAACGACCTCATAACTTAACGTATATTCAATACTTTTATTATGAATTGTTGATATTTCGGTTTTATTTTCATGAACTTTTTCCATCTTGCGGATACTTTAACCCGCTTTTCTTTTATGTTTTCTTTATACGTTTGGTAGATATAGGTACCTATCCTACTCATTTCCTTTCCATGGTCTCCATAGATTGTATCATTTAGGTTAGGCATTTTACAGATGTTCACGAATAGAATTGCTTGCAATATTGAAGATAATTTCCTTTCCTGCGGGTGTTTTGTTTATGAATTGAGCCGGTGAGGTTTCCGATACACCCTTATTGGTCAGAAGTTCAAGGAGCGAGGCTTCAGGAAGGTTTTCTTCAAGTACTGGTGTGCGAGGGCGGTCAGATCGAGCTGGTCCTGTGTCTTGCCGCACACGAACGTTTTCCATTCGTCGTCGCACTGAAATTAAAGGTTTTACTTATTAATAACAACTTTATATTACTAAGTACCTAGTGAATAATTTACTTATAAAATGTTATAATACTTTATTCTACTACTACTGTTTTTCTCTTATGTTACTGTGTATTGGAAAACTGTTCTCTTAAATAAATCAAATAATATATCCTGTATATCCTAAAAATATAACATCCATAAATGGACTGCCTTGTAAGGGTTAACAATTTATACTTAAACCTGACGGGAAGACGTTATCACCCGGGAAACAGAAACATCTCGTCCGGGTGACAACACACTGTTATAAGAAATTACTCTTGTTTTTGTATGTATTAATATAGTGAACCTAGATGTAAGTATTTTTGAACCCAATAAACGTTTTTGTATTGTATTGTATATGGAATCAAACAAGACAGTATTCCGACGTTTGTATAAAAAATATAAATGATTCTGTCTGTTGTATACAATACAATATAACTTTATTGCACACCAAAATAAATTACAATATGAAAGAAATGGACTTAAACTATAAATGAATGCACAAGTGGGCGGCCTTATCACCTTGATCTCTTCCAGGCTCTTCCAGGTTTTATCAACTTGATTCATCTATTTATTAGTAATACAAGGCGGTAAGGTACTTTTTAGTATCCGCCTGGCTAGCTCCCCAAATCGTGCAAGCATGTAACAGTGTGTGTTTCGGTAGTATTGTTTGAAAGTCTGTTTTTTTTTATTTTAGGACACTTACAGGTAAGCTCCACCTTAAGCAGTGTCGTTCATGTGGGTGTATGTGACGCGGTGTTCAAGTAACTGTATTATTTAAATCGGTATTTTTCAACCACATAAAGCCGATTTCAATCACTATAGTGTTTTGATACGAAAACTAATTCGAAAGGCTATACATTGCTCAACTTCAGTATAAAACTCGCAAAGCCATATGCCAGAGGCCCTTAGGGCGGCTTAATAAACTCTCGACACCAAAGAAGTGTAAAACTATACATAATTTTTCATAATCGCTTGTTTTTAAAATTTAACAAACAAGTATAAATACTAACCGTAATAAAGGCTACGGGCTCCTCGTCTTTTTCCTCAACTTTTTCAAACTTGATGGATCGCACCGCTGACCGCTTCTGCACCGGTTCTTCCTTCTCAACCTTTACTACCTAGAATCAATGAACAACGTCTTTTTAACACCGGAATAGGCTTACGTTTGACTACAGCATGTCTGACGTAAAGCACTGCTGTAGTCTAAAACGTGGTACGGTTCACCTGTGTTTCACTTACTTAATTCACGACTAGTGGCGCCACGCAGTATCAGAAAAAATATACGAATCGGTTTATCCGTGAAGAAGTAACAAAGATACAAACACCAACTTTCTCTTTTATAATATTTGTGGCCTATCCCACCAATATAATAAAAGTGGAAATGTCTGTCACGCTTAACTATAACTATTATTAACTATTTGTGGTGTTTTAATAAAGTATTTATCTATCTATCTATAACTTGCGTGATCGTAAGCAACTATCTAGTGCGGAAACCTATAATATAAAAATACTGATTAACCCACGAATCGAAAATCGACACATTAAAATTAAAGGGGAATAAAATCCCAGCAAGATATTTGGCAGTTCACACTATTAAATGTCGACCCGGTTATAGTTGCATCGCCCAAAGCTCAGCTTACAATCTTAAAACTAAGCAACTTAGTGGCGCTCTATTTTGGTGCTTTCGTAAGTTAATAAACTGTAATGTTAAATTATAATAACAGCTACGTATACGACAGTGAGTCGTTAAAACAATGCCAACGACCGGAAGCAGTTTAAAATCTTTCGACACTAGAGTTGGCCAGTCTTAAACAAACTTCTTTATTTTCTTACCTAACATAAGAATACATTGTGTTACATATGTGACAATCTCTGCCCTTTCATTAATTGGTCATTTCTAAATGAATCAACTTTTTTTTATAAAAAAGTGGCAAAAAGGCAGACGGTCTGCCTGATGGTAAGCAGACACCGTCGCCTATGGACACTTGCAGGTGTTGCAGATCTTTGCTTTGCAGCTTAGAGGGTTGTTTGAGAGTACCTACCCTTAAAAACTTGGAGAAATATAGAAATCAGAAAATACTGATCAAACTATTTGGTGGACCGAAAATCATTTTTAATACAAAAATATACTGAATAGCTAAGCTTTTTAAATCATTTTGACACTTGATTTTGTTTCTAGAAACTATTTTTCTTTTGAAGCACGATAAAATCTTTTTGTTAAATGTCTATGTACCTAAATCAATAAATATTTTTTTTTTTTTTTACATGATATAGGCTTACGCTTGACTACAACTTGCCTGATGGTAAGCAATGTTATAGTCTACGATGTAGCGCGCTTGCCTAGAAGAAACCGGTTTACTCTCGACTTAAAGACCGACAAATTATAGTTCAAGGGGAATAGAGAGTCGGGCAAGGAGTTCCACAGTTTGGCTGTTCGCACGATGAAAGTCGAAGCAAAGCGCTTGGTGCGAGTCTTTGGAACCTCAACTGTATAACGGTGCCTCCCGCCTATATATGAATGTGATATCATGCAATATGCATCAGCAAACTACTATTCTACTTGTTACACCTAAAAAATGTTACAACAAGATTATGGCTATGGGTAATTATTGCAAACTACATAAGCTAAAGTCTTTAAGACCATGTTGGTGTCATTTACCATTTATTTCGCTATCACGCCACAACAAAGCGACGAATCATAGTGATTTTTGGTAAGATGGTAGTCTTGAAACTGACATACGATACTCTTATGCTCGGAACAACGCGGACAAAGCCGCGGGAATCCAATTGTAGATTCATAAATATTGCTATCGATTCATTAGGCACCAGTTGTAACACTTTTTAAAGATTTGTATGTTCAATGATACATAGTACAATATACGCGTAGTTATCTCTTCTTTTTAACCGACTTCCAAAAAAAGAAGGTTATCAAGTCTTCTAAAAGTTTTATTTTGATACCTTAAAACATTAAATAAAAAAATAATAATAAATCATTGAACATGTATCTTATAAGTAGGTATAACATACTATCTCTAAAAGGATAAAAGAAACCATCAGAAATACGTTAGACAATACATTTATTGAAATAAAAAATGACATCGGATCTTTGGAAAGCGGAAATGGACACAAACAATATTGACAGAAACACTAAACTACTAAAAAAAAGAAAAACACAAATGTCAATACAAAGTGTTGCAAAAATACAAAGAGAAACTACGACTACAAGAATAAATTAAAACATTTTTTTTAAACATAAATAGTAACAAAAAACAAATGCTATAACAATAAAATAAATAAAAAAGCTTTTTAGAAGATTCAACACTGGTCTGTCAATATTGTAGGAAGGAACTTGGTGGGAGCGGACTAAACAAGATGGCGGACAGAGGTGTAGGGTGCAGGGAAAATGTCATTTATTTATTTCAAATAAAGTACTCTTAAGTATAGCTGCCGATTTATATTTAAAATTGTTATAAGTTTAACAAAAAGTGACCGAAATAAATATTACCATAATAACACAACATTAGAAGTGTTAAAAGAAAATAGACAATAACTTTGAGATTTAGTCGAAACAACTGATAAATTAATGTTAATATTTTATAGGCGAAAATACAAAGCAAAGACTAATATTAGATAAAGTTTCTAAAATAAATAAATACAAGGAGAGGGAGAGGTCACTTAATTAAGGATAAATTAGTTCGTGCTATTTTACCGACCCTACAACCGTATCGTTAAATACTGTAGACTTATTTTAATGACTTCCTTGAACAACCACATTTTTAAGATCTATTTAATTTTTTTACTTTATGTTCTTTTTGGATTTTTTGTTTTGTTTCTCATCTCGCTTGTTTTTTGTTACTACAAGGAGATGCCTACTCTAAAATTAATACTTTAAACGTACTTTCGCAACTAAATTAAAACCTAGTAACACTAAAAAGTCAATTTGGTGCTTGGTAAACTTGAGGTATATTCAATTTTAAATTAAAAATGCAACAATCTACCTTTGGCCTACTCATGTAAACAAACCATTTCGAATTTTGGAACAAAAAAAAATGTTTTTTAAAAGACTTGATAACCTTCTTTTTATCGAAGTCGGTTATAAACATGCGATGTTTCAATTATATATTTACAAATCATAGATTACTAGTACTTTATTCCTATGTATCTTTAGATATGACATGTCAAATATAAAAAAAAATACAGGCAAGTTAGATGTTAGTATTAATTTCACGATTTTTTTCATTTTTGGCCCCTAACATTAATTTATCCCTAAATTCGAATCTAAACATAAATCGTTTTAACGCTAAATCTATACCAATATATTAATAAGAAAATTCACAACGTTCATAGTTCATTTGATGAAAAAATCATCTTTGGCTTACTTAACTAATCAATTAGTTTGGTGCTCTTATCAGTAGGTATTTTATTCTAATCTAGTTTTATCAGAAAAAAAAAATACGTGCAAATTTTATAACAAAAGTATTTCCTTTTTTGAACACGGTTATTTTTGTAACTGTCACGAATTACCGTCAAGTTGCTTGACTGACCCTAAATACGTTTTAGATTTTTGATAAATTGGCGATTGATCTTCGAATAAAACGTTACAGACAACGTAAATTATTTTTGTTAGTTATTCGGCATGTTAGTTGATGTTAGCACAACCACATATTTTACATCCGCGTTTATATTTACAAAACTAAAATACTTTTGAGTTAGTGTGCAAAATCGAAAGTTTTTTATTTCATGTATTTTTCACCTGATTTTAATCATTTGTTCTAGAGCAGAAAATAGTCCGTTAACGCGAATTATCATTGCATATTATATCATGATATTGTCATGATTCACCGATATTTTGCAACTCCACTTTAAATACACAAACCCATTTCACATAATCACATGGGAACGATACTTAAAAGTATCCTCCTTTGTCCATAAAACGTACCTACGTTCTTTATACTTTGTATATCTTACGACTGCCAATGTTGGCATATTCAAGCCTCAATAAATACCCAATATAAAAATTTACATATTATTGTAAATAAAATACTCGTTTGAGAACACTTCATCCTGCCCCGTGTCCCTATCTCCCCACCAATGGTTCTCTTTTTGAAAGTCGTTGCCCTTGATCTTATTGGTTAAAATCTCGTCGATTTTAGACGTAGACGGTTTCTGATTGGTCACCTTATATATATGGTCAGCCAATGCGTTCGCGAGGACATCTTTGGGCGCTATCAAATTATCGCAAGACAGATCGTTCGAATTGTTTATCGTGCGGAGCCTCTCCGCGTTCAGCCTGGCGAAACTTCGCGGGGATTCTACGTTTGTGATATCTTTGAAAACGGTGTTTTCGTAGGGTCTCACTTCTTTGAATTGTTCATATTTGACTTCAGAGTTTTCGTACTGATTTTCGAACCGTTTTCCTTCTAAGTTTTCGTATCGTTTACTTTCTACGTTTTCATAGCAGTTTTCTATGTTATCGTATCTCGTGTCTAGATTTTCGTAACATTTGACGTCTAGCTCCTCGTAAGGTTTGACTTCTTTGAACATCTGCGCGGAAGGTTCATAGTAGGGGTTAGGCATGGGATTAGTAGGGAGTGACCTGTGTTGTACCTTTGTTTTCTCAGTGATGATGGTTTCAATGTCTCCTTCGTAAGACTTGCTCGGTTCCGGTGTGTTGTCTCCGCTGATGAGGCTGTGCAGGCTCGAGGACTCCTCCATGAGGGAGTTCTTCACGATCGAGGGTGGGGAGAACATCACTGAGCTGTCGCCGGCGAGGGTTTTGCTCTGAAATTGATACAGGAGGATTTCGTTAGCCGATGCTTTTACATGATGCCGTAACATAAATCTTTTACAAAACTAGTCGGGTATAATGGTGTTTGTATACCCGTCTTCATTCTCATTATAAAATGACGGATAAAATAAAGTAAGAAAAGAATAATTACCGGTGTCTCAACAATGAAGGACACATCGGGCACCAGCGTGTGGTGCGAGTGTGTGTGTGAGTGTGAGTGGGGGGTGCTGGTGGTGGCTCCCCAGCTGGAGGCGAGCTGCTTGCGCGCGCGCTTGTGCGAGCTAGAGGGGACGTTCTCCTTGCCCTGCACCGAGTGCTGGGAGGACTCAGAGACGCGCCGCTTGAGGCTGCCTATACCGGAGTCGTTCACCTGGGGGAGAGAAACGAAACTTAGATATTTCTAATGGTTTCTCTTGCTATGATATCTGCAGATTTAAAAAAAATACATCGTGCTGTATACAAATGACCGTATTCTGATCAGCCCCCTTAGACAAGAGGCGTATTTTAGTGAGCGTACTGACGCTCGCTTATGGAATAGAAAGACCAATACTACTTGTAGAATTTAATTTAAATCAATATTTATCATTAAAGTAATTCGCTTTAAGCGGTTCTGATTATGAGAATAACAAATAAAAAAATGTATGGAAGTGACGTAATTTTTCTCTGCGGAGCGCGTCGTGATATCAGTCGGACCGAAAGTCTTTCGGACCGACGCTCGTGGAGTCAACACGTCCTGAGGATGCCTCGTGGAGAGGCGAAACACGTGTCGTCGAGAATATCTTGCCGAAGGAGAACAAAAAAACTTGAAGACACAGAGTGCTGTTAGTAAGATCATAAAAGCCACGAAGGTCACTTTGATTAAGAGGAGAGGTGTGGCGGTTCTATATGGTGCAACACACCTAAAAACTACAAAGTTTGTGGTTTGAAGCCGGTAAAGGAGCAGTCGCAGCTGCCTGACTCCCTATAACAACTATAATCCAACGATCTTTAAGGCGAGAGTGAACCGGTTCCTATCTGATAAGCACGATCCATCTTAGACCATAGCTATTGCTTGCCGTCGGGCAATACGTCTATGTAATATACGTAATAATTTTGTTCATGAATCCTACAATACTTAAGCGGTTGTTTTTTGAAATAAACATTTGATTAGGAACTTTATCAGGTTGAGTATAACTATAATACAATAAATTAAAATATCCTTTATTTCAGATTCTTCAGTTAATAATTAGTTTTTCATTTGGTATTAATTACAAAACAAAATTTCAAATGTCATTGTAATTGGAAATATAACAACAACAACACATTGCAAAATTAATTTTTCCATGTCCGTAAAATAGTCTTCGTCAGTTGATGTTTAATATGTATATTTTTCCCAAAATGTCCAATTTTGAAATAATAGTGTTATTTGTGTCAAAAGTTTCGTTGTAGTCAATGTTTTTATGTAAGCGCGTCTGTCGCCTCTCTGGCGTAGGCCTCCCCCAGTTTAGTCCACTGCATTCAAGTAAATATTTAAAACTTAAAATGTATACTCTCCAAAAATAAGACCCCGGAAGGAACTAATCTCCGTGACACAGACGCACCGGCGTCTAGTACGGTGCTTTAGTGATTTTTAGTATGTGTGCATTTTTATGTAAATAAATAATTTTGAATTTGAATTTGAATTTCTTGCCAGTCTCTTCCACGGTCTGCCTCTCTTGCGTGAGTATAACTATATAACAGTTTATATGCCAAGTATGCTTGTACTTGCGCCTAGATTGTTACCTTCTATTTGCCAGCTCACCTGTACTTCCTCCGCGTGGTGTGACAGCAGTGAGTCGTTGTGCGCATGCTCCGTGCTCTCCTCCCGCGTGATGATCTCGGTGATGTCCTGCACCAGCAGCCCGGGGCTGGACGGCGAGTAGCGCAGCCCCGCCTTCTTGCCCAGCTCCAGCATCGCCATCTTGAACGGGGTCGGAGTTCTGCAAGTGGGAAATAATAGTTTTATTCATTTATTCAGGACCAACAGTATGTAAATACAACATAACAAAGGTGAACCTCCTAACTGTTATACATACTATAACTATGCCAGAAACATGCGTAGGTGCAAGCGACCGTGACGGTGTGATCAAATATGTAGTATTTTTGTACTGAAATTGAACTGACCGTTATACGACTTTTCCGGAATGTATCGTTATGTGTTTGGTCCCGGTTTCACAATTTGAAGGTAATAACTATTCGAGTACCAGATAATACCTTGCCGAGCTATGGGCTGAAGAAGTTCGTGGCAATAGTAAGCTAGGGCTTCGAGGGCATTTGATTAAAAAAATTGAAATCGAACATAGCCATACATCGATAATATACACGCAGAACATAGATATGAAGGTAATATTTTGTAGCCACTTGGGTAGTTAAAATAAAATAAAACTTGGCTAGTTACCACCTTCAAATTATAGTCTACAGATACAGAATATCACATCATAGTGGTTTTATTAATTATTTAACTTACTTAGGTGTTTGTGTACTCTTGAGATGCGCCGGCCCCGGCGTCAAGTTATTGCTGGCTGGTGTCGGCGTGTGGAGCAGAGGACTCGCACTCCATTCCTGGAATATAATGGTAAGTAAGTAAGTTATACACCGACAAAAGTGTAAAAAATATGGTGGAGCATTGTTCAAATTGAAGTTGGTCCATTTAGTTTTATTTTATATTTGTTGATTTATTTGGCTTCTTCCTGACGATTACACTGCTGTGATGCACTTTTTGGTTTCTCGAATTAATGTGTAGATTTGCACTCGCTTAGCGGTGAAGGAAAACATCGTGTCTCAAACGACATGTTTGTGGACCGCATGACCACAAATTTGGTCATGTGTCTTCCATGGAAAGACCTGCGCGCCTACCACGATGTATTTGCCCAAGAGAACTCTCCTAAAGAATTAATTTTGGGGGGGAAAGGAAATAAACACAAAGTGAAGAGACTGATTTTGATTGTTTTTTTTTCGTTTGAGGCGATAAGGCCGCCCACTTGTACATTTATTTATAGTTGTCCTTTTCATATTGTTATTTATTTTGGTGTGCAATAAAGACATATTGTATTGTATTTTTACCTTACTAAGCGTAGAATGTCGTAGCGGCGTGGAGTCTATGTTGTGGAAGGGAGGCGGTGAGTTCAGGAACTGACTCGGACTGAACGGAAGCGCCTTTATAGGCGTGATACCGCTGTCTTTACTGTCCAGCGCTTTGGTGATGGAGTCCGACCAGATCTGGAAATATATCATAAAAAAATTCAGTTTACACTATCATAGGTTACGTATTTATAAGATTTTCTAACCAATTTCTTTGTTTTTTACAAGGAATGGGTTTGCACTTGACCGTAATTCGCCTGATGGTAAGCAATCATTCCGGTCTAGGACGGAACGTGTCTACCCAGTAAGAACCGATTCACTCTCGCTTTGAAGATCGCAATTTAATGACAAAGCTAACTATGGGTAGTGTAAGCTTGTTACATCCTAGGCTGCAGCAATGCTTAACATCAGGCAGGCTGGAGTCAAACGCTATTCTATCTCACGTAAAAAATACTGTTTTTTCGACAGGCTTAACCGATGAATGACGTCACAATTTTTGTGTATATATAGGTATATTTGCGTTAGCTATGTTCACAATTAGATTTTTGTATAATGTCAGT
This sequence comes from Macaria notata, assembly GCA_927399415.1. NCBI lineage: Eukaryota > Metazoa > Arthropoda > Insecta > Lepidoptera > Geometridae > Macaria > Macaria notata. The sequence continues at coordinate 3,427,656 of OV656742.1, forward strand.
CCTGTGCCTAACACCCAGCTCACGCAGTAGAGTAATGCTATAAACACACTAGTCTGTGTGGTTTCTAAATAACACTTATTTTTTTAATTTTTATTCTAGGGGTTATCGAATATATTTTTTGTAGGTAGTTAAGAGAAACTTCATCTATAAATAAAATAAATATTCCGGTACATTGCACACAGCGCCATCTAGCCCCACACTAAGCAAACGCTTGTGTCGTGGGAACTAGATAACGGATATAATACTTATATACCTACTTTATTTTGTAAATATATACTTAATATACATACAGACGACCAGACTCAACACAAGTATGTAGTTAAAAATTTAAAATTCATAAATAAAAAGAACTAAAAAAATACTCCGGGACATTGCACACACCGCCATCTACCAAATACTTGTGTCATGCGGGAATCGAATCCGCAACCCCTAGATTAGAAGGCAGAGCCACTACCGACTAAGCTAACAGGCCGGGTAGTCAAACGGTTGAGAATCTCTGCTTATACAAAAGCTGGTTCTTTAGAACGAATCTACTTAAGAACTGGCACAATACAAAGTTATACCCAAAGAGAAAAAAAAAAATAGAGCTAGTCGTCCACCGCCGGGCTACATCCCCTAGATACGCTACTGGTGCTCACATTGCGCCCGGGCGTGTGCCTGTGTCGGTGCTTGCGGCGCAGGATGGGCGGGGGGGAGCTCCCCTCCAGCCCCTTCTTGGGGGAGAGGTACACCGCCGGCACCTGGATCTCTTCCAGCGGCTCTACTTCCACAGAGTATGTTACTGGAAACAGGAAAATAATTTGAGTTATTCTTACTGAGACAAAAGGAGAAAACCTTTGGAAAGTTAACATAAAAAAGTTGGATTTTTACCAACACAAAGGAAAAGGAGGAAAACTTAGGTTAGATTTTCATTTACACAAAATACTATGTGAGTAGGTTTTATAAGGGACAATTATGTCAAGTAGCGATACCGGTCCACAACCATTTATGGCCAGAAATGCTTGATTTGTGAAATCCCTATCACATCACTCATATTATTTGTTGTTATCTCATCTCATCCCACTAATCCATACATTTAAAGCTGAAGGGGGTCAAAAATCTAAATATAAAAGATATTAAAAAGAAATGTTCGGTTATACTTTAAATCCATAACAGAAACATGTTCCAGCAGTTTTTAGAATTTCGTTCTGTTTATTTAAACGCCCAAAACACAAAAACGGCTGAACGGATCAAAATCATTTTTGGTATGTAGGTAATAAGAGGTCTTAGAAGTGTCATAGGCTACTTTTTATCTCAAAATAATGTGAGCGGAGCCGCGGGCGTCTACTAGTATATTAAAACTACAAAATGTATTGATACAGGCCACCTTATTAATATGTTGTGTTAATACGTACCTGCATTAGGATTTTCGTTGTTGGATGTGTTTCCTTTTATGTAGTTCTTGAGAGGACAATCAGGTGGCAGGTTGTCTATTACGAACCTGGAAACAAACAAAATATTCATATTAAATCATTTTAAATTATTTAATGTTAAACAAACGATGACGGAATTTTTTGTAGAAACAATTTTATTAAACTGCTGAATATGATTAATATAATATATAGATTTTTTAAGCGATATCACGTACAAACGACATTATAACTGTTTTCATCAATACTATGTAGCCAAAGGTGGGTATGCGTCAAAATACAATGCTTTGGATTACAAAACCTGCGGTACTTTTACGGGGAGGCCTAGTAGTGTAGTAATAGTAGTAGATGTTTCTGTGTCCCAGAAATCAGAAACATCTCGTCCGGGTGACACACTGATCTCCATCAGTACAAGTACTGTAGGTACTGATGGAGGTCAGTGGGGTGACAACACACTATTATAAGAAATTACTCTTGTTTTTTTATGTATTAATATAGTGTACCTAGATGTAAGTATTTTTGTACTCAATAAACGTTTTTGTATTGTATTGTAATAGTGGGGAGATTAAAATTAAATTAATTATTTGGAAATTAAATTTGATATATTCTCTAATACTTTGTTCAGCTAGCAAAACGTTGTAACGTTTCTAAGTTGCGACTGTGACTGCTTACCATCAGGCGAATCATCTGCCTTTCTGACGCTTATTTTATTTCTAAAAAGTAAACTTGTGTTGAATCCTCGGTACTAGGTACTTTTGTAGTTCCCGGCTGTTTGTCTAGTACGGCAGTCGTTAAGCCATGTCAGAGGCCGTTAGAGCTTGATAAACTCTCGACACCAGAGTTGGCCACTCTCATTCAATAAGAACATTCTGCCTACATTGTAACACTTGTGTTGAATCCTCAGTACTGAGTAAGTACTTACTTGAAGGGTGAGTCAATGATCTCTGCCTCCGCAGCGACCAGTCCCCCTCGCCCCGGGGAGGCCACACTCCGCTGCAGGGACGCGAGCTGACACTGGAGCTGCTTCCTACATTGTAACACTTGTCTTGAAGGCTGGCTCGTGCTGGACGAGTTCGACTGGAGCGACTCGTTGAAGGAGTCCGACCAGCCTACTTGCGTCTGGAAGGTAAATAAAATACAGGTAAAACTAGTGTGGGATATATAGAACACATCATATATTATTTTAAGGTCGGTTGGTCGGTCGGGAGAATTATAATTACAGTTGTTCCATTACTACTCAAAGTCGTGGAATAAAACGAGTACAAACAGTGTTTCTGTTTTCAAATTGTGTTTTCTTGTTGTATTTTGTTTAGAGTTTAAGAGGCGGCCTAATGCCAGCAAAACGCAAACAGAGGTATTTTCGATGCCGCTCTTTGATGCTAAGAAACATAAAAATTGCAACGAAAAAAATATTGGAATATGGGTATAATCCCAAAGAAGACAAATAGCTGCATAGAATTTTGAAAATAGGTCGGAGATTTCCGCAAAAAAAACTACAAATGCCAAAGAAAAAATCTATTTTTATTCATTTACTCGAAATTATCAGCGATGACCCCGCATTATTTTTTATGTATAAAATAGCTACAATTATGTTTTAGTTAAGTCATCAGTTACTTTTTCAATTTGATGTACAACTTTTGAGTAATTAAATAAAACTCGGTCAAAAATACACCGCGACATTCAAATGGAAAAATGGATTTGAATGTCGCGGTGTATTTGACCAAGTTTTATTTAATTACTCAAAAGTTGTACATCAAATCAAAAAAGTAACTGATGAGTCCACTAAAACATAATTGTAGCTATTTTATACATAAAAAATAATGCGGGGTCATCGCTGATAATTTCGAGTAAATGAATAAAAATAGTTCTTTTTTGGCATTTGTAATTTTTTTTTGTGGAAAGCTCCGACCTATTTTCAAAATTCTACACGACTATTCCACTTCTTTGGAATTAAACCCATATACCAATATTTTTTTCGTTGCAATTTTTATGTTTCTTAGCATCAAAGAGCGGCATCGAAAATACCTCTGTTTGCGTTTTGCTGGCATTAGGCCCCCTCTTAATAAAGCGTTTATCTGTTTTTCGGCTTGTACTTTATAGTGGTCGTTTCTATGTATAATAAGTATGTATTTAAAGTATTTATGTATTATATCCGTTATCTAGTACCCATGATACAAGCGTAAGCTTAGTATGCGACTAGATGGCGCTGTGTGATATGTCCTTATTATTTTATTTATTTTAGTTATTTTTATCAAATGCAAAAAGGGTAGTATAATTAGGTTATTATATTAATTCCAACTTAGTGATTTCCTAGGTGCATAGTATGTGTAATGCTAATATTGCTTAGTGCATTTTTTAAGTTAAAATTTAGTGCAAAATGGAAGAGCGTGCCAAAACTATTAAACGTAAAAGTTATACATAGTACACTATACAGAAATTATTTACAAATTAACACACTTACAAAACGACAAACAATAAAAAGCCCAATTTAAAGTTACACACAGAAAGCAACACACTAAATTTCTAGTAAAAAAGCCAGAAGAAAATTATTTACAACAGTGAATTAAATTATCACCAAAACTAGGTATATTTAAACTTACATGATTTGTTCATCAAATGTTTCTTATCATTTGCGCAAAGATCTTGTTCAAATTATTTTAATAAAATGCGATAAACGTGCAGTCGGCCGTGCGCTATTTCCATAAGTAAAATGTAAATACTCTAAAACTACGAAAAATATATAATGATGGTTTATATCACAAATCGTTGATATCTAAGCAAAGATCTCGCCTCTAAAAAACCAAAGGTCATACATAGGCTTTGTAGTTTAGAAGTTTTGTCAAAAAGTATGTAGGTATTCATACAAAATGTGTTTTGAAAAATATAGTTAATTTTCAAGAATACATGTAACAGAGGTCGTTTCAGGACCTCTATTTATTCGAATTCAAAAAAGGAGGTTATCAAGTCTTCTGAAACATTTATATCCTTTTTTGTGGGTAATAAACAATAAAAGAAGAAGCAACAAAAAGCAAACCAACTAACATCATTAAGAGCGACGTGCACTTTCTCCTGCGCGGGCAGTTCGTATCTCTTTACCCTTGTTTTGGTGCGTCGCATGTGCTCTATCGTGTCCATGACGTCGGGCTCGTACTTGCGCCGCATTGTGGAGTTCCAGTGGTTCTTTATTGCGTTGTCGGTCCTGGAAACGATGGAATATGTGGTGAACATTTCATTGAGAAATGGACAGAAATTTACAGAAAGCTTATCCAAGTGATATTAAGTGAGTTTAGGTTCTTTATTCGTCCTGGAAATAGAGGAATATGTAAGTAGTGCAATTTTTGGTTGAAATTATACCAAAACAATCCAAAAAGTTTAATGCTGCACAAGCACTTAGATTAAATTTAGAAATATACAAACACGCATGAAAAGCATACAAAAAGTACAACATACAAACAGTTGTAACATGTGAACAGTTTATCTTTGTTTGTGTCATTCTGTGATTTTGTACTTTCTGTTAGCCCAACTCAAGTTGGTATTAATAGGTGTCTGATTACTGAAACTCTGGAGAAATATGTAGTGTTTTTCCGCTGCGACTGCTCTTGAACCGACTTCAAACAACAACCTTGATGGTTTTTAGGTGTGTTCCTCCATATACCACTATATTCTAGTCACTAGAATATCTTGCCGAAAGAGAACAACGAAGCTTCAAGACACAAGGTGCGGTGTTGGGAAGATCTCGAGATCCACGGAGGCCACGTTGGTTAGGAGGTGAGGTGTGGCGGTGGTATATGGAGGAACACACCTAAAAACCATCAAGTTTGTTGTTTGAAGTCGGTTAAGGAGCAGTCGCAGCGCAAAAACACTACATATTTCTCCAGAGTTTCAGTAACAATGGATTTCCGCAAAGTAACGCCTAATTCAATATCTTAGGTGTCTGATTATTTTGACGATAATTCTGGCCCCCAATTTTTTTTCTCGAATAATTAATAATTAGTAACAACTCTACCTGCCGGGCAATAACTTGGCTATCTTCGCCCACTGGTTCCCGAGCTGCCTGTGCGCCTGGTAGATGATGCGGTCCTCCTGCTCCGTCCACGCCGTCTTCTTGATTGAGGGGTTCAGGTGGTTGTGCCATCGCTCTCTGGAATTACATGGAACAGTTTTTTAGTCATTTCTAGCTAATGTAGTACCTAACATTCTGCTTAGCTAGTTTAATTATTATATTGAAATATTTCTAGCAATCCATCTAGAATGCAAGAGCGTGATCAAATGCGTTACATTACCTCTCAATTTTCCATAACAAAAACAAAATCAACCACACAAACCTACGCTAGAAGTTACAATAATTATACTTTTAACTAAGCTAATGAGAGATGATAACTTTTTACTACGCTGCCCTCTGGCAGTGGGCTGGAGCACTTAGATTATCTTTAGGCTTTTCTAAAGATTTTTTAAGAGTCCCTTTTTTATGTTGTAGTTAGAAGTAGTATGTTTAGTTTATATATTTTGTTATTGTAAATAAAGAGCGCTACTTTTTACTTTACTTTCAAATATTATTTTTGTCAACTTGTTCAGAAATTACGGTAGTAATATCAAATTTAAGTGTACCTGCATTGTTTCCCTATCCTGCCCTTGAGATGCCTGGCGATGAGCGTCCACTTCTTGGGCCCGTACTTGCGCACCAGCTCCACCACCTTCTCGTCCTCCTGGAAAACACAAACATAAATTAATGAATATTAATTTTGTATAATATTAATATAAGTTTTGTTATTTTTCAAGGAGGGTTCCTTGTTCCCTGAGAATTACAATTTAATGATCTTCAAACCTAGACTGAATCGGTTCATACTGAGTAAGCAAAGCATCTTCCATAGATTATGGTGATCGCCAAAAAACCATCTAAAAGTAAAACTTCAGTATTCTAGATTCTTGCTCCAAGTTTACACTACAAGGCTTAGTTCACTCATTAGTCCGAAACTACACTATTTGTACAAATTTTTATTAAAGTATGAGATAATAATGTTGAACTCACTGAAGTTACATAATGGCCATCAATTTACGGATCGACAGGTCAATTAACCATCAGTCATCATAAAAACATGACAGATATACCTAGAGGCGAGATCAAACGATATTTCGGAAATCATAAAACAATCGAACCGCATAACAATAGAGATCATAAAGACACACCTCATTAAAAACTTAAAAAAGCAATTGTATCGATTTTGCACATATAACACTTCAATATTTATAACTAATTTGATCTCTAACATATCAGCATGAAGTTCAAAATGGCTTGTCAATAATAAAATGGCAAAACAATAAGACAAAAAATGTGAAAAATGCCTGATCATCTGTTCCGTGCGAAAATTCGTTAAAGCACGAGGTGAACCGGTGCGTAAGTACCGAAAAAAAGATGACAATACTAAGCATATACAAGGTGTAACAGAAGGGTGTGACAATACTTATACTATACATACCTATGTATATATAGAATACAGCCCACTAGGTTTCAGAATTCTAAGTGTCATAGATTTCGAGTAATCATAAGTTGAACTTTCATTAAAACTTTAAGACTTGCAACCCTACATCTTATCATTTTGAGCGTTCATTGACTTTTGACGCTGTCAAATGACACGGCGCGGCGGTGTCTCTCTGACAGCGCAAGAGAGAGAGAATACGTTGCGTTAAAACTAATGCTAGAACGGGATGAAGCGAGTGTGGATCAGCGGTTCCAGTGTCTGCTTTTCATTCAGACGTACCCTGGTTGGAATCCGCCCTACACCAATGACTTGTATTTTTTAAGTTATGTGTAGATTTGCACTCGCTTAGCGGTGAAGGAAAACATCGTGAGGAAACCGACATGTTTGAGGACCACAATATCCGAGGACATGCGTCTTCCGTGGAAGGACCTGGGCGCCCACCACGATGTATCTGCCCAAGAAAACTCCCCTAACGAATTAATTCTGCGGGGGAGTCACGACCCTCAGTCATGAGGAAATACGACTCAAAGAGAGAGAGAACGGGATGAAAGAATGTGTGCTTATTTCGGCTTCGTTCGGTCAGTGATCACTCGCTAGGGCTGCCACGAAATTAAGTGAAAAATATTATCTAATTTTTGTATGGTAAAAAATATGCGATTTAATTTTTCATATTTTGGTATATGACTCCTTACATGATATGTATGTATACTCTTTAATATTGTCACACCCTTCTGTTACACCTTGTATAGAAAGGAAGAAAACAAAAACGAAAATCGTAACTTATATACAGCGTTTTCTATTGGGTATTTTCCTATGCAAGTCCCATTTGCGTCGAGCCATAGCCGAAAATGTAGATAAAGAACAGCTTAAGTCCCTCTCATGTAGTTAGGGTATCATTCAGTCCTTTCGTGACGCTCAAACAGCTAAATTAAATTGAATGAATTTTGGTAAGGGGGTGCGAAGACAGATTAAATATATCTTGGACTAACTAAAAAAGCTATTTTTCATCCCAGATTAAGGCGAGTAACATCTCGGTATATATCTAATCTAGTATATTTTATACTTACTAAAATATACCTATATATGTATATTTTTCCAAATTTTTTGTTGGTTCTATTACAAAGTCGTGCTCCAAAATTTGCTTTCAAGCTATGACTATAACCATTAAACAAGTACTTAGGTACTATACCGGATTTTAATTAACAACTTTGATCTGGTTGTTTCCAAGTAATTAATTAAACCGTGAATTTGCGTACCGGCCCTTCACGTTTTTTCCTCTAACCTATAAAACGATTTTATCGTGTGTTAAGGACAATGATAAAATTATATCAGCTTTAAAATGTATTAACCCACAAATAGATTGTATCAAAATTCATAGCTGAAAACTTTTAACTAAATAAACTAAATCAAAATCGGATCAAACATTACAACCTATTATGTCAGATACATACTCACAGACACATCAAACTTATAAAATATCTCTTTTGGGTGAGGGTCGGTTAAAAAACCTAAGGGGCCTCTGAAAATGTGGCCTTATGAAACACTAAAAGAACTAAATGTGTATATTTAGTAGGCAATAATACAATATTGAATCTAGACTATTCAAATAAGATATCGTAAAAAACTAAAGCACATGTAGACACAAAGTTGTTTATCCTGCTAGCTGACCTCATTCAATGCCCAACCTATGTATACTAAATATAGATAGTATTCTATTACACATGTACTATAAAGTGTATTTTTTAATATATTGATATTTCCCGATACATTGATGATGCTTTTCGCGATAAAGTTTGCAGATCACGCAAGAAATCTTTATTTCCTGATCACCATAGTCCATAAAAAGTTAAGGAGTGTCCTATAAAGGTGTAAATTTTATACATTTTGACAAGTGTGTAGGTTTATATTGCCTTGTATGGTCAAATTCGAGAAATATTACGTTTTTTTAAATGTCATGTTTATGAGATGACTTCCTGTATGTTTAAAATTTATTGGTTCACAGAACTAAGGCATCATCTTCTGGAATTCGGTTCTAATTTAAATAATCTATTAAAAACTGGTAATATGTTACCATCACAGGGTTCGAATATTACAAACTATATATCACTTTATAATATCTTAAGTTTCAGGTGAGATACTGTTTTTATATAACTGTCCACCTCTTAGGTGACAATTTAAATAAAAATGTTTTTTTTTATCAAACTGATCTTAATTTATGAACAATACAAAATGTCTTAGGTGAATGTAATTTAATATATTTTTTTACATGACATAGGCTCACGCTTGACTACAACTTACCTGATATTAAGCAACTTTATAATCTACGATCTAGCGCGCTTGCCTAGAAGAAACCAGTCAACTTCCGATAATAATTGATAGGTAAGAATTAAATAATATTCATTCATTATTCTTATTAATATTCCGCCTATATTACCACTACCTTTAAAATGTTATGCTGTCACTCAAGTCATTTCTGTGTATTGTTTTGTATGCCTAATAAAATAAATAAGTAAATATATATTCTAGGTTGTAGGTACAATTTGAAAGGTCATGAAATCATCCATAATTTGTATTCCACAAACCTCTGTCGACCTTGTGGCACCAGCTGAGAGCATGCAAACCAACCTACAGCCTTATCAACATATTCTGTCCGGTTCTGCTCTGCCCTTGAATCGGTCAAAGCTTTTTGCAAATACCAACGCCACGTGTTTTTGATCTACTATCAGATTGTTCAAATGTTTTTCAGATTTTTTTCGCAGAGTTCAAAGTGTATACAAATACTCATAAAATGTTTTGGTCATTAAAATATTAGCTTAAACTTTTTCACCAATGTTTAAAATAATGAATATGTATATATATTTATTAATTAAAATGTTTGATTATTCTTATACTTTATGTATGCACTAATTGAGTTATTTGTTTGGGTAAATTTACATAATGAATAACATACTGAATCTTGTGAGTTTATTGTACAGGTGAAAGTTTGTGAATGTGTTTTTTTACTTGATAGGCTCACGCTTGTCTACAACTTGCCTGATGTTAAGCAACGTTGTAATCTACGATCTAGCACGCTTTTCCTCCTTTACGCCAATTTGCAACAAAACCTATTTGGGCGAAAAAATTGTTAAGACCTAGAATAGAATAGAATATTTCTATAATGTACACCATAAAACATAGAAATTACAAAACAGGAAATAAACTTCAATTTATTAAAGTGCTGTACAATGGGCAGCCTTATCGCCTTCGGCGATTTCTTCCAGACAGCAGGTTTTTTATCCCGGATTTACGCAGTCAATACCTCGGGCAGTAACTAGTAAATATTAGTCACTGATCATAAAGTTATTTGTTTCTCACGGCTCCCCAAGGACACGGCTTGTATCTGGCAATCTGACGTCATCACACGAGAGAGCACAAGCAGAAGAACTGGTTATGTGGACGCAGTAACTATAGGCCTTATATCTATACAGTACCAAGTTATAGCTATTGGTTACAGATACATAAAGAATGGCACTTGGATAGAGGCCCTTAGAGCGGCTTGATCTTGACACCAAAGTTGGCCACTGTCATTCGATAAGAAGAGGTTGAAAATTTTACTGAACATATTTTTTTCCAGTGGCCGCTCAACTTGCGATTTTTTTTTAAACTAATGGAATGTTTCTGGTACCTAAACAAGGTTGCCATGAGACACCGGTATGTGCTTGGTATAAGAGCCTTTATTAAACCTAAATAATATTACCAATCATTTACTTAATCTGTACGCAAAGTTCGATGTTGGATAAATTTAATTCAAATCAAATCAAAAAGTATTTATCTACACTAATGTTGTAACATTCTACTTATGTTTCCAATACTTGACTTATAATTACTACTGTTATAGCACAGACAACAAAACACTCAATTTAAGCAATTTCACATGATGTTATAATATCCACATCGATATCGTAATAGCTCATTATAACATCGAAAAATCGTGACCAACCTGATTGCAGGGCCAATCAGGTTGGTCGCGCTGCACTCTCGTTGGTTAGATTTTAATGGCTGCAAAATCACTGTGACAATACACGTACGCGTGAATTTAATTTAATAAATTATCAATGCATTAGTGAAGATAAAGTAGTGTATGCAACTGCATATAACACGGGTATTAAAACACTCGTTACTATTATGAAACTAGCTGCGCTCGTTTCATAAACTCACACTCGTGTTTTAATACCCTTAATTATATGACAGTTGCATAAACTACTATTATTGTACACCAATACAGCAAGAGAACACAAGTATAAAGAAAAAAATGTAAACCATAATATTGGGACAGAGGTCGGCCTTATCACTTAGAGTGATTCTTCCAATCTTCTTTAATTGTTATGTGTACTTACAAATATAATAAACACATTCCAAGCAACACCTAATTTTACTACCGCAAGACGATAAAAATCTATAAATAATAAATAAATATTCCGGGACATTGCACACAGCGCCATCTAGCCCCACACTATACCACAAGTTCCTGAATTACTTTACCAAAAATAGCTGTTAACTAACTAGCTATGTTAGTATTCAAGTCTTGCGTTCATACAATAGTTTCATTCATAAAAGTCTCAGAAGCACTATTTGATGTACAGAGAATATTATTCAGAGACACCTGAACTCTTTTGTTCCAATCTTTAAGCTGACTGTTCTGTCAAATCAAATCATTCATTGTATTATTGTTTTCATTGCAATTAAGGTTATACATAATGAACACAACAAGGATTTTTAGTTTTATGTCTAGCAGCCATGTCTAGCGCGAACCAATAAATCCCCATAAAAATCCCCTTTCCATCAAATCTTTTCTGGATTTGAAAATTGTTGATTTTTAATTATTAGGTAACACCAAACATCGTCCTTTGACGGGCTAATTTTATCACGCGTCTGGACAGACAAATCAGCATCTGATTTATTTGGCATTATATGTTTCGGATATTTTTCATAATAAGCAGCTGTCAAACCGGTAAGATATCGTTGTTTTTGTGATTTCAAGCACACGCCAGAATTTATGACCGAAAACGATTGGGTTGACGTCACTTGTTGAATATTAAAGTAAGAATTAAATAAGCAAGTTGCTATAGAGGTCCAATGGGGCTGATAGGTGGTCTAAATTCTATGAATACTGGTGACTGAAGGTAGCATAATAAAAGCTTAAAGAAAATAATATGTTACGATATGATATAAGTGGGGTTATTTCTCTCTGCGAGTCGTATTTCCTCATGTCTGAGGGTCGTGACTCCCCGCAGAAATAATTAGCTAGGGGAGTTCTCTTGGGCAGATACATCGTGGTGGGCGCCCAGGTCCTTCCACGGAAGACACATGTCCTCGGATTTTGTGGTCCTCAAACATGTTGGTTTCCTCACAATGTTTTCCTTCACCGTTAAGCGAGTGCGAATCCACACATAACTTGAAAATACAAGTCATTGGTGTAGGGCCGGAATCGAACCAGGGTGCGTCTGGATGAAAAGCAGACGCTGGTACCGCTGAGCCACACTCGCTTAAGATTATTTACTGAGCTAATTATTACGTCGAAAATGAGAAGAGTGGTGGTCACCAAGAAAACTTACTGCTACGAAATTACTTAAAAACCTGCATAAATACTTTTTCCTAGAAAAGGACCTATTTCAATGAACAAAGCAAAAGAAAGGAAACCAACGGAGAAAACAAACAGCGTATTCATAGAACTAATGAATGGGTGTACGTCCGCAATAAATGCGGCATTCTGAAGTCTATGCAAAATTACTGCCGCCACAACTGATGGCAGCACTTCCAGCCTTCAAGAACATATAAAGACAACAGTTTTTAGTTACAATTCTATCCACGGTCGAAATAAAGCTGGCATTTTGTGCATTGCTGTGTATTGTGAGTCACGCTTCCTTACAGACTGATTGACTGCGTTTGATGCAATTCAGAGCCTGCGGTCATTTGCATCTAGTTTATGTCTCAGAATACTAATAGTACCCATTATGGAGGTTTGTCGGATTTAGATCGGTCATTTACAATTATATTACAGTTGGGGCAGTTGCAAAATTTACCTGCAGATTTATTTTAAATTTGCAAACAATTCTTTATGAATTGCTGCGTTGGGGAAATTCTTTTTTTGACAAGTATATTGTGGTGACTTCCTCACTTTGAATATTTTTCTTCTCATCATCATTAGCAGTCTACTTCTGAACATACACAAGCTTTTCTCTAAAAACGGTAATCAACCTGATTCTGTGTTTTTCATCTCTATCCACTACGCATAACATTTATTATATCTTCCTTCCACTTGTATTTAAGGCATCCTACACTACGCTTGTCTCACTCACGAACTCGTCTACTGTTCCTTGGTGCAAGGGTCTTTCAAGCAGAGACTCTTTTGCTAATTAACTCTAATGTAAAGAACTCGGGGTCCACCAAGAATTTTCTAAACAGATAAAAACATATCTCACCTCCTTGGTCCAATGGTCTCTCACGCAGAGACTCCTTTGCTAACTCTAAAGTAAAGAACCCGGGGTCCACCAAGAAGTTCCTAAACAGATAAAAACATATCTCACCTCCTTGGTCCAAGGGCCTTTGACTAGTTCAGGGTTCACGACTTTGTGCCACCTCTGATTGCACTGGACGTCGGTGCGGTCTTGGAACTCGTTGGCGATGAGCTCCCAGTTCTCGTTGTACTTTCGCACGAGAGATTTCAGCTTTTTATCCTGGAAATAGCGGAGAGAGGGTAGTTAGTAACAATTTCAAAAGAAGAGCGAAATGAGTTCCTTGATGATAAAATTCTCTCTTTACAAAAGACTGCATTGTCATTGCACACAGTTTTTGATTAACAAAACGTATTTTTCCATTAAAAGGTTCATAATAAAGATGTAATGGTACGTCGTTGTGCATCGGATGACTGCTCGACGACTAGCAGCAATACCTGGGTGTGTTGTCTTACACCATTACTCTGTACATTCAGACATGTACTCTTCAGGTCACCTGAAGCCACATCCGCAAAAGCAAATACTAGGGTTCACAATATGAAGCATACCTTTACTGGATTGGATTCTACACATGTAAAAAAAAACAATGAAAAATATACTACTGTGGAATATCTCTGTAGTTACTGGAAAGCAGAAATCACAAAAATTTAATACGGATCAGTCCTCGATTGAAGATGGTATCCACAGCCCGAATTGACTATTTCATTAACTTAATTAATTCTAAGATATTGAATCGTTACGTTGAAAGCGTTACTTTGCGGAAATCCATTGTAAATGAAACTCTGGAGAAATATGTGTCGCAGCGGAAAAACACTACATATTTCGCCAGAGTTTCATTTGATTAATTCTGTCTGTACCATTTTAAAAGATACAAGACATACCTCCTCCTTAGTCCACCTGCCCCTGTTGATATTCTTCCTCTGCCCAGAGCTTTTGGCTGAAGTCGGCACATCCTCGTAGACTGTAGAGTCCTCTGAGTATTCGCTCGTCTCCGATTCACTGGAACAAGGGAAAATAGTTCGTAAGTCTTGAATGTAATAAGAGCTATTTTTATAAATTTTAAGGATGAATACCATAGTTTAGTATAAGCAAGTTAAGTATAGTAATTTGAGCTACAGAGTGAGTCTTTCGCGATGAGCTTTTTAGACCGCTTTTCAATTTTAACTCTAACGCCTCAAGCTGGTACTTGGCAGATCGTAGATTACAACGTTGCTTAACATCAGGCAAGTTGAAGTCAAGCGTGAGCCTATCTAATGTAAAAAAAAGTTTAGAGTAAGTTATGTACAATACATGGTATAACTAATAGTAATTTTGACTTCATTGGTATACCTACTTATTTGTTAAACACTCTTGAAGAGACTTGTTGGAATTCAACAGCAAATGTGACTGAACAGAGGTTCTTTGTACTTTATCATTATAATCAGCAGCATTCTGCGCTATGCAGGACAACATGTTTGTAACTATAATTATAATCAGCAGCATTTTGGAGGTCAACAAGACTCTCAACTAGGTTCTCATATTTGAGTGCCAGGTAACTAAGAAACCAAATTTATCAAAACCAAAAAAACCGGAACCAAGACCCATACATTTAAAGATTTTTTCCTAAACCATGCATCACAAAAACATGAAACACGTGTTCGGGTTTTCAAATGAGGTCTATGACTATATCTGAGCTTCTATATATTCCAAGATATCTTAATCTGTGGCACTGGTGAAGAAACTATTTAGTTCGTGCAATTTTATTCTGCATGTGGATGTATTCGGATCTAAGAAGTTTTCACAGGAATATACACTTGAAGGTCAACACGTAGCAGAAGTGCTGTCGCCAGTCAAGCGCAAAGTAATCTTACGCGGTCTCTACTGGAATTATAACTATCCCATACAAACTATGACTTATCTAAGGCATCTCACGTAAGCCTTTAAAATTTATTAGCTCAGGATAATAAGACCTTAGGCGCGGCTCGAGCTTTGTGTGATAATTCTGAACGTGACTCGTGATTCAAGATAAGGAAGACGAAAAAATAGTAATCCAACTTGTTGTCTAAGTAACCCAAATCACACAAAAAAAACTTTCAGAAGACTTGAGGACCTCCTTTTTTTGAAGTCGGTTAAAAAGGATTTTACTCACAAAAACACCTTTGCAATTGTGAGTCATTAAAGTAATTTATCAGAGTAAGGATAAGTAGATGAAAAAATATATCGACAAGACGTTGACAAATATCGGAACAGGAATAGTTGATCAGGTCTATGCTCAGCAGCGGAAAATAACAAGGCGTACAAAGAAACTTCCACGAACTAAAAGGTACTGAATCAAGGTAAACAAGGACTTCCTTCTTTTGTCAAGGAATTTTGAAAAGCATACAACATTCCGGTTTCTAATCAGCATGCCACATAAGCTTTTAGTCATTTAAAAGTCAAACATCATGAAATATATGACTTGGATCAACCTTAGATGCCTCGTAATAAGATATATATATACTTAAGTACCTACGTTTTGTCTTAATTACTTACTGACAATCAAAAAATAAGAGTAAATAATATATTAAGGCCAACGACAATTAAGTTACAGATCTAGAGATCTAAAATGGTAACATGTTAAATGCCACTGCAAACAAATTAATGGCAAATTGTGTTTAAAAACGACAAATCATTCGGCGGCGCCTTTTCAATTATGATGAATGATGAATCCAATGACAATATCACATTGTACTCGCAGCTTCCATACAAAAAAATGGCGCCAGAATCGTTCGTAGACACACAATAAACTTCGTAGAATGAAGTCGAAGAGGCCCTTCGGTAAATTCCACACGATTATAAACTCAACACATCATAAAATAAGGATACAAATGGTAGAGAACGATAGGATTGATCTAAAAGAAGCCGGGCTTAGCGTTCCATACAATTCTAAACTCAATAACTATCTAGATAAGGCTAAAAATTCCATAACAAATATTCTAGAATCGAGCATGATCATGAACGAGTTTCAAGAAATAAGTATGAAGAAAAATAACCTATAGTTACCGGTTATGAGGTTAATAATACTGGAAACAGAATGGCACTTTCGGTGAGGTAAGAACTGGTATATAAAAAACTACAGACATTATTATACATGCATGCCGAGGCGCGGAGACATCAGCTGATAGCAAAACGAGTTTTTTTGCTCATTCATTCGAAATACCTCACTGAGGTTGGTAAGAGGAAATTAAAATACTATTTTTGAGACATTCGAATATCTTGTTGCTATATTATTTGATCTTATTTTTCGTGGGCGTAAATCAAAACGTTATTAAATTACTTATTAGATAGTTATTTCACATAGTATATTTAAAAAGAATGCAGCGAATAGAGATAACAGAAGGTACTCACTATTGCAACATCACGTAGAATTATGATACACAAATCGTAAGATGCAATCCAAACATGTGCCCTCCATTATTCACATAAACACATGATACTGACACTTACACTGCACAGATATAAACTACGAACACTTGTAAGAGATAATTTAAGAATGTGAGATTGCAATATTAAAGAACCCATATAAACAAAGGCTACCCCCCAGGTTCCCGCCAAAACGTCCAAATCACATCTCCACGCGTTCAAGAATCTCACGGCCCGAAAGTCACAACAACACTGGAGCCAAAGCCAAGAACAAGAAAAAATCCATCCCTCCTTTGTTCCCACATGCACACATTAAAGCTCACGCACACACCCACACGGTGCGCATACGCACGCCGTAATAAGGGTGTAGGGAACGACAAAAACCCCGTAAGGGACGCCATAATTCCAGAAAAGGATGCCCAATATAACGTGCACGGGAACGAAAAGGACGAAGGATCAGGTACAGAAATCATACCCATGAGAATGTGTGACGCAACACAGGCCAGGGCAGGTGTTCCTAATCGAAGGAACAAAAGAAAAATATTGCCTTTTTATTGGATAGGTCAGCGTCTAAGCACAATGAATGTCGATACAAAGTTATCTAAAAACTTACTTCAGAAGGTCACAATAGAATGCATTCGCTAGGGAAATGCGCTGCTCGTACAACTATGTGCCTTCAAACACGCAATATGTATTGTAAAAAATATATTCGTCATCCCCCATGTAAAACAGGAAACCATGTGTTCTAAATAAAATGGCACTTTCGATTGCTAGGACATAAAAAACGCACAAAAAACTGGAGGGTTCGCGAACGACGGATACTACACTAATTCATCTAACGGGGATACTGTTTTTGTTGGAATGTGGGGATGTATGGTTTTACTACGAAGAAGGAATGTTTAAAAAATTTGCAAGGGCTCGATAAAGTGAGTTTAATAAAAAATGATGTGCAAGAAGTACCGGTAGACTACACGTACCAATTCCAAAATACAATATCAATAAAATATCTTTTTAACGTTTAAGAATTGGTGTAATAGTACGCACGCATGTAGGAAGTACTTAGTATAACTCTTCCTATAATGTATAGAATAATGAGGTTTTCCTGTTGGTATAAGTAAAAAAAAAGTTTCTTTTGAAGAGATAGTTCCGTCTACAACACAATTTACATATATACATACGTACATATATAGATATTTAATGATTAGCATACAGTAGAGTGAAGAAAGTATGTAAATCTAAAAAATAATCTATAATCGTAATTTATTGTCCGTACAGATGATGACTGATGAGTAAGCGCTTTTCCGGCTTTGCCCTAACATATCGGAGATATCGAAGATATCAATATCGTAGCGCCATCGTTTCCTGTCATTCACAAACATTGATAACGATGAGAATACTCTGTGACAAGGTTCTTTATCACCCAATTCCTTACTTGGATCTCTGGAATCGACTGACAAAATTACCTTGCTACGTAAATTTTGGTAAGAAGGGCAATGCCAGATACGGAAGGGATCTAATCAGATAGTGACAGACAGTAAAGTATATCACACATGGGCATATAAGCTTTTATTAAGGTTCAAGATAAAGTGACCTAAAAAATCTGGATTTTAATAACTTTAAAACTCCAACGCATCTGGCCATATAATATACAAAGTAAAGGAGGAGGAAAGAACCTCGAAATTCTATGTCCTCCTCCAATTAATTCCAATGTAGGTAATCGCCTCAAAGCGACCCCGAAAGCTTTCACTCTTGAAATCCTGAAATAATGCGAGCGAAGCTACGGGCGCCCACGGCTCTCCTCAGATCTTATACTACCTACATACCAAAAATCATGATAATCTGTTCAGCCGTTTTTGCGTTATGAGCGTTTAAATAAACAGACACAAATTCTATAAATTGTTGGAACTTGTTCTGTTATCAATTCTAAGTAAAATATAGTATAGTAATAGTAAGTAAAATATCTTCAATGTTCAGACTTCCGTCTCTCTTCAGCTTTAATATTATGTATTAGAAGGGTGTACAACTGCAATATTTAAGTACCTTTTTCTTCAACGTGCAAGTCGAACGCGGCGTCAAAATTCTAACCTTACAAAGGAACAACCGTTGACCCATTTCTTTTATCAAGACAAGCAATCACGAAGTTTCTAATTAAAATAAGGAAACGGGCCAATTTGTGTACAGTCATTTTCACCTGTTCCGGAATTTAAACATCGTACATTTGATTTCACGAACGATTATAGAGGGACCCAAAAAACTTGGACCATCAAAATTGGGGAATAATGACCAAAGACTCGAACAGGTTCTCCAAAATTAATCTGCTGATAAACCACACCTATGAAAAATAGTTTTGTGAGGAGCATTTAAAATATTTGATCATTAGATAAACTGGTATCAATGAAGCATTAGTAATTTATTAATATAAATCGGTCTCAAAGATAATTTAATTGTCTGCATTAGGTCATCATCACCAATTCAGAATTGGTGTTGACTTTTTGAAATCTAATTAGTATTCTGCTTAAATCTAGGAACTTATAGAGAGAGAACAAATAGAATGCATGTCTTATTCTAAAGCTCAGTTTTCTGCTAAATCAACTAGATCGAGAGAAGGAAAGTGTTTTTTTAATTTCCCGCCCACATCTAATTTTTAATCAAATAATATTATTTCGTTTCACAGATTCTCGGGCCTTACGCCCGGTATTTTTAAGGCATCAGTGGGGCCGTAGCCAACACTGAGAGGCCTTTTACAATGTTATACTTAAAATTAAGTAAAAAATACAGATAGAGGATGTTAGGTATATAAAGTAACTATTGCAGACATGGTATTAATGTTAGAGGCTATTGTGTTGAGTTGTTCATTGACTTAATTAAACTGGTCTATTGTACGAGGAACGGCACCCGCCAGTTATGCCTCATTCATAAAAAATATAGCGGGTGATGACTTGCCACTCACTAAATGGGCCCTCCACAGAAGGCAGCCTAAGATGACGCCGGAAGGGCAACATTGGTGTGAGTGGCTTAGGGTGTCGAGAGGTGTGCTGCGCGTTCTCTGAGCGGTACTAGCGGCGTTATGCCCTTTAACACTTCCACCCTGGAGCTTAGGTACTTAGCTCTTGCGTCTTCCACTCCCGGACGGCCAATCAAGGCAAGCCGGGAGGCAGGGGGTCTCATTTAGCCCCCAGGGAATCGGGGTCCGCGGTGACGCCACTCACCGACGACTCGCCATAAAGTCGCCCCTGCGGTTTTATTTCGTTCATTATTACTTAGTTAACATCTCGTTTTTGACAAAGGCAACAAATCAGAAAGGAACTCTACACTATTCAAATTAATGCCTTGCTGTGTCCTGGCCGATTTCTCTATCAAATTAACGGGGCGTATAAGAAAAAACTGTCCAACAGGCCCCTAAGGAAACGGCCTGTTAAAACAAGCACTGGCCGTACTTCCTGTTTCCTTTCTGATGTCTCCAGTCCTCACAAAGCAATGATGGTATGTTTGTATGACCTAGTATTTAGTACAAATTACATGTCTTACATAACAGGTATTGATATATAGTATATGTATATACATTGTATGTACATATTATGATACATACTTCGCAAAGAAAATCACGATGTCTGTTCTTTACAAGCGAAATAGTGGTCTATCAAAAAATGCTGGAAAAATATTTTTAAAGCTTGCGATATGTCGTCCTTTAGAATTCCTATCTCAAACAAAGAAGGAAAGAAGGAAAAAAATATTTATTTTAATACATAGGACACAATAATATAAGGATAAGGTATATCATCAAAATCTTGCTAAATATCTCATCAAAAGTTGCTTGAAAATTTATAAAAAATTTGACACACCATAGCTTACGTTTTAGGGACCGCCAGATAAGTTCGATGACTTGTCTGTCAATATTGGAGAAGTGAGAAATTGGTGCTAATGAGAAATGCAACCGGTGAAGTAACTTTCTTAGAAACAACTGCATCATGCACATTCATGCTTTGTTAGAACCGGCGCACTTTGATAAAATAAGGAACCTAGAATAGAAATCAATCTTTAACAAAAGAAGCACAAAAACTGTGGTTCTTGCAATATTGGTTGCGAGCGTATTGCAATTGTAACAAATTCAATTCAAATTGAAAGTGCATGTATCAATCATATAAGCATTGTGAATCATAAACAACACGCAGAAAATATATCGCATGAAAATGCCACACACGAGTTTCAAATTCTGATACGAAACTCTGTCAATTATACCTTATCAAGTATTTTAATAACATAACGCAATAAGGTATACGTATGAATAGTACACATATAGGTCGTTCAGATAAGTTACCGATAATTTCGACAAATGAATGAAATAAGAAAACAAAGAGCGTTTAGTTCATAGCAATAGGTGCAGATTGAACCACGCGCTTCATTAGATAATACATACATACTTAGGTACTAGATACTACACATTATGTACATGAATATCATTTTATAGTAAGCGTAGGGTCATTTATATAATTTGCAATTCTCAGTCGATAAAATCTACCGGTGAACAGAACTAAAACATAACACATAAATAAGAAAGAAACAAAGAAAACATTTATTGTGACCGATTTAACAGAAAAACAAACCCGAGTAAAAACTTAAAAACCAAACATATAATCTGCCCCAACACAGCCCCAACTCAGCATAATGCTGGTTCTGTGAAGCAACCAGCGCTGGTCTTCCGTTGGGGCTGGTAGTGACGTCACGCACGCAAAAACAAATAAACAAATCCATAGCGGAATGGAGCTAACAATAGCTCAGAGCTAATAATATCTAACCACAGTGAATTGAAACATAATTATGTATTACTCTGTAAATCCGTCTAGACTATAGAAGCTCCATACGAGTAATCTAGAAACTAAAATAAATATAGAATGACTAATTGTCCAACAGACTCTAGTGACTGGCCTAGTATCAATCACCATCGGCGTTGGAGCATTGATATTTAATTGGCACCAGTCTAGACTTGAAAACCAAACACTGAGACTTAAATAAACAATTCAAAATTAATTTATTCATTGCGAAATATAGGTAGTTATTACAAAAGTGGTAAGTATTATGTACATATGAGTGCGCTATATTTCCACCCACAGGGCGTGCAAATTACAATTAACAATTTAGATTTTAGAATATTACATTATGTCAATTATTTAAATATGTCAATAAAAATACTTAACACATTTCAAATTGTCTTATTGTCCAAAAATAATTTTATTGAGTAGTAGACCTTATCTAATAAAAATGTTTTGAGTCTATTCTTGAACACACCAAGTTAGCTTCTTTTATTGACGGTGGAAGCTTATTGTAAATTTGTATGCTTAAATTAAATATACTCTTGCTGTACTTAGTTCGAGAATTCGTATCGCAGACATAACAAATACTCTTAAAAGACATTAATAAGGATTGTTAACAGTGAGACTTGAAGAAAAACACTCGTTATCCTCAAGTACATTGTACAAATAAGGAAATGGTAACAGCCTTCAGAAGACAAAAGACACATGATAAGTTAAAAAGGGATACTTATGCGAAGTATTGAAATTGTTTTACAACAAAGAAGTGACCCCTGAAATGCTTGTTCCTATTATAAAGGATAGTTCAGGTAAACGATAGACGAGAAACGAAAAAGTGGTGCGTTCGCACGCATTACCTAACTTTCCCCGAAACGTGCAGTCACATTTTAAAACCATGACTTGGGTTTGGATTATACAACACTAGCAGTGATAACTTCCTTAATTTGAGTTGATTAGGTAATTGACAAATGATTTAATACATATTGATATGTAGACTGAAGTAATAATTACTTGGTAACAAGCTTCCATGTCTTTTATTAGCTGACATAAGGTACCAATACTCCCATGCACCATAACTCGACTACCTACAGGCCTTCACGATAACGGCCGAAATCGGTACCAAAAAGGACCTTACTCTACCTACACTTACACATCATAAGTGTTGCAGTTAATAAAGAAATGTTGAGAACTAGTCGCCAGCAACTTGACACCGGAATCCTGGCAATGGAAACCCGACAACCATTGGTGGCCGTAACCAGCCGTAACTTGAGTGTGGCCATTCGACTGGCAATGATTGCTTCCATCCTTTCGCTTGGAGGAGAAATATGGCAAACGTGTAAGGGTCTGTAGTATAGTAGAGCTATGGTGTGTTGAGATTTTGTAAACAAAAGAGTTTAATGATTTTCAAATTATTTACAAGCTAAAAGCGGATGTGATGTCATATAAAAAGAAAATTTGACGAAAGAAAGACCTAATTATTTTTTTAATATTTGTGGATCGACTGTACTGATGTATTTTTAAGCCAAGCAAGAACATCTCGTCTTCATTGGAGAATTAATAAACACAAATAGGTACCTACTTACATATTTTTTTTATTTTGTTAGTTTAGTATATGTGCTGATCAAATCTTGGCTGGTATTTTGATTAATATGCGATGTTGTTCAACCTCCTCATATGTATAGTCTCAAAGGGTCATACCTGAAAATCAGCGCTGCAGAGCAATCTGCAGCATTAATGCTGAGGTATGACCTTTTTTGACGCACGGGATACATCAATGTAACGTAATACCTTTCTATTCTGTCTGTTGTTAACTTTTGTATGTATATATTGTTGTGTCCTATGTGTCCAAATAAATGCTTTGAATTTGAATTTGAATTTATAGGCCTTCATATGATACCCAACAAAATAGTTTATTAACAGCCAGACTTTATTTTGATATTTCTACCACCAGACGCCCTGTTTCGGCACAGACGGTCGACATAACAATGTCAATGGAGATGCCCCTTATAAATTATCAAAATAATTAACCTAATGCCTACGACACGAGTTACATCATCGTGATAAAATTAGATAATTATGTACTAACTAGATGATGACACAAATTATTCATTTAAATTTTTAGACATTTAATTTGTATAAATTTATGACTTTACGGATTAATAGAAGAAAGATTTATTGCGCAAAAATATTATAAAAATACAAAGTGCCATAAAGTGACCTAAAATAATCTACTAAGCAGTGTCTATTTAAGTTCAATTCAACTATTAGGGTCAAAGATAAATGGACCTATTATGAGCACCCCTTTGCTTAGAAAATTCTCATAGAGACGAATTAGAATGGCAGGCGCGACCAACATTTTATATCTGTGTATTTATTTCAATAACAAAAACTAAATAGTTACGTATGGTCGTTCTGGTTTCCAATATTTATGTAAATACACCACGATATAAGAGATTTTGATACCGTATTAGGAAATTAGTCACATAATTTACCAGAAGCTGTGTTTCCTGCGAACTACATACAATCCAGGGGTTTTCAAATCTAGAGTTAATAGGTATCTTCTAGGTAAGTGTGTTACACACTAGGCTGCAGCAATGCTTTTTTGTTAATATATAAAAGCATAAAGCTGTAGCACAGAATACATAATACAACTACTGTAGTAAAACGTTAACCTAACCCACGTAAAAAAAAAAATTTTGTTAAGTAGATGGAGATAAACAAACAAGTAATGACACTTATGATACAATTGA
The DNA here is from genome assembly GCA_927399415.1 of Macaria notata. Classification (NCBI taxonomy): domain Eukaryota; kingdom Metazoa; phylum Arthropoda; class Insecta; order Lepidoptera; family Geometridae; genus Macaria; species Macaria notata. The sequence goes on from OV656742.1 coordinate 3,451,978, forward strand.
CAGGCCTGTCAGCTTAGTTGGTTGTGGCTCTGCCTTCTAATCTAGAGGTCGCGGGTTCGATTCCCGCATGACACAAGTATTTATGTAGTTTAAAAAATATATACAAGGTGTAACAGAAAGGTGTGACAATATTAAAGAGTATACATATATATCATGTAAGGAGTCAAATACCAAAATATGAAAAATTAAATCGCATATATTTTTTACCATACAAAAATTAGATAATATTTTTCACTTAATTTCGTGGCAGCCCTAGTGAGTGATCACTGACTGAACGAAACCGAAATAAGCACACATTCTTTCATCCCGTTCTAGCATTAGTTTTAAAGCAACGTATTCTCTCTCTCGCGCGCTCTCAGAGAGACACCGCCGCGCCGTGTCATTTGATAGCGTCAAAAGTCAATGAACGCTCAAAATGATAAGATGTAGGGTTGCAAGTCTTAAAGTTTTAATGAAAGTTCAACTTATGATTACTCGAAATCTATGACACTTAGAATTCTGAAACCTAGTGGGCTGTATTCTATATATACATAGGTATGTATAGTATAAGTATTGTCACACCCTTCTGTTACACCTTGTATATATATATAATTACTTGTGTTGTGTCTGGTCGTTTGTATGTATAATAAGTATGTATTTACAAAAGAAAATTTTATAAGTAATATATCCGTACCCACGACACAAGCGTTTGCTTAGTGTGGGGCTAGATGGCGCTGTGTGCAATGTCCCGGAATTATGTAAAAAATATTTATGCCCAAAAATCTGACTAGAAAAAAGATGTTATCACCAAAAATGTTCATAACCTCTGTTATCTATGACAGATAAGCAGGGGTAAGGAACAGGTTCGCCTATCCTTGGAGAATAGACAAATAGACTCAAGTGGTATCCCACGATACATCTAACTAAACTAAAGATATTGTATATTAGAAAGGGATTGGACAAAAGACCAGAGTAACCTAAAGGGGACAGATGCGAAAAATTAAAACCCTTGTCTAAGGATTTAATAGGTTTTCTCACGCGAAGAAATTGTCGTGTCCGAGGGTAGTTTGTATGCAGATTTAGATAATTGAATGGAATTATGATTTATAGTGGTGATGCGGTAATTTTATTATTCTTTTGAGGGCCAGGAAATATGTAATTGCAGCATAAACACCTGAGTCATAAAGCTATTAATATTGAAATTTGTACATGGCATCTTGGTTCACAGATTATTAAAAGCTTTTTGATAAGTAGGTACATTTATAAAGTAGGTACCTAACTTATGTTTGTGACTAAGTTAGTACCCCATATAAAATTCGGAATTTTGAAATACTATGGAGAAGGTCCTCCGCGATAAAACTTAGATTTTTTCCTTATGATTATCCACAGAAATAAGATACACAACATCACTCTTTTGCCTCAAGGGTAAAAACAAGCTAGATTGAAGAATATACCAATTCAAACAGTCATTGGAACAAAAATACTTATGCAATTAAAGTAATTCATCTTCATTACATTCATAACTTGCTGTATGAACGGAAATGTCGGTCATTCCTTAGTTAGGTCAAAACCGCGACCTTTGCCAGCGCTAACGATAACAAGTTCCGCTTTTTATATGAATAGTGAAGGTATCATTTCTAATCGATGATGAAAAGACTTAACTTTATTTTACATGGACAAGAAAATTCATCGTTTGCATGTAAATACCATGTTGAGCTTTTACAATTTACAACATTTGAAAGATGCCAATATTTCAAAAGTTTGCGTTTTAAGTTACCTGAGCACAAAGTAACATTGTAAGTAAGGAGGTGAAATGAAATACTTTCTTTTTATACTCGTATGTATTGTAGGAAATTCGCCCTTAAAAGGCTGAGTAAGTCATTGTAGTACACACATTTACATCTAGTAAGCTTTGCATAAACAAAGGCCAAAAATATCCTATCATCCATTTAGTTCGCTATTCCACATGCTCAAAGCACTCCATATATTTTAGGGAGGCCCAAAGATGACACACAAGAAACATCTGTGCCATTTTTTGTCTCAATGAAGTGTCGAAGAAACATTTAGGCCCAGTTTAGGTAGTTTAATTTAATGGAGTTGGTTGTTGTCTACTGTTTTAATTGATAAAACCGTGGTGGGTCAGCTTACTGATATATTTTTTGTTGGTAAGATAGTGAGTGAGGATGACATCATAAATTGAGGTGATAACAATTATATGTAGCTATTTTGTACCTATTTTCACTTAGTAGATTTGGCAGCTAAATTTGTAAAGAAGAATAGATGGCAGTAAGATATATCACTTAATCTATACTACATATATACTATCTTGGTAAAAATGTCAAAAACTAAGTACCATTTCCTGTTCTCTTTCGCCATAGCCCTCTTGTTTTTGGGTATGTAGGTAAGTGCATACTAAAGATACACTTTTGTTGCTTATTTATTTGTGTTAACATGAGTTTTGTATGATTTGTTATAGGTTAGTTAGTACCTAGTATTATATTGGGAGATGACTCTGGCCTCGTACGTAACACAGTTTAACGGCTACCACGAGGTCAGAGGATTCACACGTTATTGTACAATATTTACGTCAAATAAACGAATTTTATATTTTGTAGTTTACGTAAAATTTAAAGACAATTAGGTACATATTTAAGGCAGGCAGAGATTTCTAGGAAAATAGTGAAGTCTATACCCAAAACATTTCAAAAAAAATGTATTTTATATAGGTACTTAAAATATTGTGATACACAGATCTTATTTCAATACACTAAATAAGTAAATGATATCGCAATAAATGATTACAAGGGTAGGTACTTACATGGTGCTAGGGGTGGGACACAGCTGCTCTTTTGTGCTTTTGATTAGTATCGCTCTTTATATGTATACTGAAGTATGTTCTTGTTATTTTTATAGTTCGAGATCTGTGCTTTACTTTAAAGTACTTTGATGTATCTATGAAGTCATTGTACGAAACGCTAGCTCTAAACTTTGTCTAAGTTTGTTAAATATTCTCAATTTTCTCACATAAAAACATGCATATAACTACAAAATAATATTAATGTAAAAAAATACAAACTAAAACATGATAGCTATTACATTACTAATAGCGACAATAAAAAAACCTTCAGAAGACTTGATAACCTCCGTTTCTTGGAAGTCGGTTAAAAAAATAAAACAAAAGAAGATTGTCTTGTAAATGTTGGATGTCTTAATTCAAGTCTCAGAATCTTGACCCTTGCAATAACAAAAATAACGTTAAAATTCACGCTACACAAACGTCTCAAGACTCCGACCCTACCGAAAAATATCAATTTATTAAAAAAAACACCTTTTGTCGTCGTACAAAGGTCCAGTTCCACCTGGTCATTGCCCTTCAAGATTAATGTCTTACGAACACACACAATGACTCCCGCGCACATGGTTTGACATTTCAACCCCTGTTTGTGTTTTTTTTCTACTTCCTTCCCTTATTGTGAGCACGAGCCAAGGAAAGGTGTATGGTGAAAGCGTCAATTAAAAGTTTTCATAATAATGGACTTTCTTGATATTTCTATGCGTTCTTATAATAGGCGTATTTTGCCCCTAGACTAGTTACATGACTAGAAAAAAATGCTACGGTAAAACAAATATTATTGAGTATTCATTTTACCGTAGCAATTTTTTCAAGTTTTTGTAGAAATTTTATCAATACATACTATTAAGATTTTTACCAGAGAAACTAGAAGAAATATAATTATATATACCTAAATGTTGGATTACAATCAGTAATATTCATGACTTGTTTTCCTTTTTATTTTTTCTTTTATCAAAAGTCAATTTACCTGCATTGTACCTATTTCCAACGTATTGGTAACCAATTTAATACAGAATCCAATGTAAAACGTGAGATAGCCACCCTGCGATTGTTCAGGATACAGTCAAGGGCAACCTTGGTATGAGTACAGGATCCGAACCAGAAGTCACAAAACAAAAACCACGGGACGTGACTTTATGAGAGAAAATATCAGATGGGACATAAAGTTTGGTAGAAGGGCTTACTGAAGCAATTCCATAGCCAATATATATGTAAATAGCCATAATGTACAAGAAAGACAAGATTTTTAAGGACATTACATTCGTTTGTTAATTATTGATTTCTCATTTGTATTTACGCTGTTTTTAGCAAAGTACGTCTGCTGTTTACATACTAAAACATCAAGTGATATACATACATATGTAGGTAAACACAACTAAATAATTTTTCAACTGCACTATTTTACCGACTTGCAAATCGACACAAAAACCTATTTGCATACTGTGTATTCTGTGATTTCGGACGAAACAGCCTATAGTTTTATTTTTAACAGGATCCTACCCTATTAAAACAGAAGGGGCCTCCCAAGTAGTGCCATGTTGATTGCGAGGTCGTTGTTCTGCGCAAGCGCCAGTCGATTTGTTCCAGATTGTTAAAGCAAAATACGGCTACTATTACTGCATAGTTGTGGATGGTTAGAGTAATAGAATAATGGGAACGTATTTCTTAGTAAGGGGATCCGGTTGTAATCGCTGGCGGTTTGCTAAAATAAACGATGACATAGGCATGGGAGACGAAACAAGAGGTTGTTATAGAGTTACCTTAAAAATCTGTGCATCATGAGGGTAGATTACGATAAATTCAGTATTCGGTAATCGAAAAACAAACGGCTTTACAAAAAATAGAGTTTTTTTTAAACTATAACGGGTTTGGACTTGGCCATAGTTTACTTGATAGCAAGCAAAGGCTATGGCCTAAGGCTATGGAGCGTGCTTACCCGATAAGAACCGATTCACTCTCGCTTTGAAGATCGCCGGATTATAGTGCGTGGGGAACAGAGAGTCAGGCAGGGAGTTCCACAACCTTGCGGTACGAACAATAAAGGCACGGTAATAGAATCATAATAAAGGTAGAAGCGTACCGTTTCGTGCGGGTCTTAGGAACTTCCACCATAAACCGGTGTCGTCCTGCCGTACCTCTACTCGTCCGGTGATAGAAGGGCGCGGGCGGAATTAGTTCGTGCAATTCCGCGATGATGTTAATTAATTTATTTATTTTAGATTTGTAATTCGAACACGCAAATGTCAAGTCAACGACCGCGCATAGTGATGGGCATTCGTAGCGAAGAATGCAGTCCCGAGTCCCGACCAAGTCCAGTTCCGCAAGCCATCGCACGGGGACTTCCTCCACGCAGGTGATGCGCCATCTGGCGGACCACGTGTCAATTATTGGCATATACCGGGATTTTCGGAAGTCGATACTGTTTTAGTTAACGGGACTGCTGATCCTAATGTGTTGAGTTAATTATTTTTATCGCTTTTAATGTCCTCTTTCGAACGTTTCTGTCGATTTTCGATTTATTGTCTGCAATTCCATGCTCGATTAAATTGGGGAACCTATTATGTAATGGGTTTTTTCTAAGCTACTGGAGAGCGATGTTTTTTTCTAGGTAGGTAACGATGGTAGAGGATTTCATTTATTAAGTTTCTCCTTTGCCTTTATTATTTTATTCAGAATTACTAAAATATAATCGTCTCGGCAAAATAATACAAATATAAACAGATACAAATAAAAGTGCTGATGTCTGTGATCTTATGTCTGTAAACCTAACAAGGTAAAAACTAGCGCGCTGAATCTGAAATGTCTATTCTATTAGCCTTATTTATTATCTGTACTATAGTTACCTACTTTTCGGACAATAAATGCATTCATTCATTGAATTCATATTCATTCTCTATATCTCTCTAAAAGTAACTAGTTACCTAAGATACCTAATTCCCATGACGTCACCAGTTCACCACCCAAAACATATGCCATCCTCGGAAACTAGTCATACGTGTACAGATATCGATTTATCGCGGACGTGCGCGTGCGCCGACATCTGCGACCCCCACGCATGCCATGTTGATTGCCGCAGCTGCGCTCGGGCGTATAGGGGATGCGCTAGTTCAAAAACAGAACGACGTACATTCGATAGAAAAACACCGTAATTTATACTTTATACTCTGCGTTATGGTAATTCAAGACTCGATTAATTTTAGGACTTGATGCGTCGATATAGAGACGAAATGGACTGAACATGCCGCTATACTATATTTTTAATAATTGTAATTACATCACTTCCATCATTTCAATTCTGTTTTAAATCAAAATTAGATAATCAAATTGTATGCAGATAAAATGACACTTAAAGAGAGCAGAAAAAGTGAAGTCGCTTACGACTTTTGTACATTGTAATATTGGTAATAGTATAGTTATTCTAAGTAAAGGTGATTAAATTGACGCAAAGTTTTGTAATTTTATATGCCAGAGTTGTTTAATGTTTGCCGACATAATAATGTTTTCTTTTGAGATATGTATGTAACAGGAAAAAACTAACACAGAACACCTTTGGATAGTAATGTGTACTTAATCGAGTATAAAAATGTTATGATTATTTTAATGGGTCATAATTCAACCAAAAGAACGTATTTGAACTATGATAGCTATTTGCTTTTGTGTTATAAAAACTAGCATATGGTAAAATTTGCTGGGAATTATAAAATTCAAAAGATATGCAAATGGTCTCATAATAAGAGGGCAATGCACTAAAATAATGCTACACAATGAAAACTGAAGGGGTTGCTAACAACAAGAACAGGTTTTGTAAGAAAAGTAAGTCATTACATGGCCAAATCTTAATTACAATGTCGGCTTTAACAGTGGTGTTTTTATTCAATTAAAAAGGAAGACAGTAATTATAGGTTTTCAGATACCTAAATAGACAAAAGAGCAACTTACCTATAAATGAAATCTATACTTCTATACTAATATTATAAAGCTGAAGAGTTTGTTTGTTTGTTTGAACGCGCTAATCTCAGGAACTACTGGTGCGATTTGAAAAATTATTTTTGTGTTGAATAGACCATTTATTGAGGAAGGCTTTAGGCTATATAACATCACGCTGCAACTAATAGGAGCGAAGAAACCATGGAAAATGTGGAAAAAATGGGGAAAATTATTCATCTTTGAGGGTTTCCGTTAATAACTATTCCACGCGGACGAAGTCGCTGGCACAGCTAGTCAAATAATACGATTAGAAACCAACCCACAATAAGTTACTATTGCAATACCTCGATCTCTGTTATTTGTAGAAACAATTTGATCAAATTAATTACACGATTTATATCTAAATAGGTAATTATATAAAATTGAATCTGATTAATCCTATCATATTATTCAGTAGCATCCCTGCTCACAACCGTGTAAAAGGTTCCCACAGCTAACTAATGTAATTAATGAATTAATTCTACTAATGGATACAGTTTGCTTATTAACAACCGTGACGACCATATTGCACGGGATCCTACTTACATTGTTTATTCATTGTATGGTTCAGTGCCATCATTGATGGTAAATACCTATATCATCCTTGTTATAAAAAGTGGCTAACTTTACAGAGTGATAATATTTCCTAAGACATAAAATATATGATCACCTGACCAACTTTCCAATCGCGAATCCTATACATCATGCCTACATATATTAAATACAAATACAAAAATAAAAAATCTATATATTTTAAAACTTATTTGTTTCAATATCATGTTAAAATAAATTGTAACTAGATGTAATATTTTAGCACAATAAAAGCTTTTTGTATTTGTATATTTTAATTCCAATACTTACATGTTATTCAAAAATAAATATAGCAATGAAATGAAACAGCTATTCCCAGCTATAAAAATAGCCATAAATAAATTTGAATACACGATCGGTTCCCAATAAAATTGCTGCAATATCTCAAAAATTATAGCTTTTTAACAATCGAAAACACGATTCCTCCCCAATATTCCAGTAGAAAACCCAATCACACGTATACAGCATCAAAATAAATTGTAATTTATTGCATTTTTAATAATTAAGGGTAAGTACACCCCACATGCGCTCGCGCAGGTAAACAAGTTTCCATGTTCCCACGATTTAAAAAACAGGGAGGCGCATATATTCGGACAAGAGGGGTAAGAGTTATCGATGCATGTCCTTTGGCCTCTATACCTCGATGTATAAATTGTATAATCACTGGGACACAATATAAGCAATGGCGACAGATGGGATGCGCCATGTTTTGAATTGTCCCAGTTTCCCATGCGGTGGCCGAATTAGGTCGCATTGGTTTTGGAGATACATCATTGTTTGGGGTTTTTAAGTGCACGTTTTATCTTACAAAGCCTCATATTTGTTGCGGAACTAAAAGCAGCTAAGTACTAACATTAAAAAAAATATATATAAAGACAATCGTTAATCGAGATTGAGACGTATTATCGATTACTTGAAGTTTATATATTACTAGCTGGTGCCCGCGACTTCGTCCGCGTGGAATAGTTATTACCTTAAAAACGGTTCTAGTGAGCTAGTCTTAAAAGATAGACATATACTGTTGGGGACATTTTGTTAGATCATTTCAAGAGAAATAACTCTTAAATATAATATTTTTTTGACGGAAGCCCTCAAAGATGAATAATTTTCCCCATTTTTTCCACATTTTCCATTGTTTCTTCGCTCCTATTAGTTGCAGCGTGATGTTATATAGCCTAAAGCCTTCCTCGATAAATGGTATATTCAACACAAAAAGATTTTTTCAATTCGCACCAGTAGTTCCTGAGATTAGCGCGTTCAAACAAACAAACAAACTCTTCAGCTTTATAATATTAGTATAGATATATATTCGATCATAATTCCAACTCAATTTTGATCGAATAAAAACTTCAAGTAATCGAGTCAACATGTCTACCATATGGCGTTATTTAAAAACCCTCATGAGCGATAGGTTTACGGTTAATATAATAAATGCTAATGCTACAGTTTACCAACAAAATGTAGATGGGGGTTCTTAGTAACTTAGAGCCCGCATAAAGATAGCAAGAAAGTGATAAAAGTGAGTAGTACCTATTCGTGCGGTCGACTCAAACCGCACTGATAATACTTTTTGTTTTATTTTACACACTTCGTTTCAGCTGATACGATGTCTATAGAGTAGGTAGGTATTAGAATAAGTCAGCACAATAAAGTAATAATTTTAATTGCATAATAAGTTTGATATTACCAGTCTGTAGGAGATAGAAAAAAAACATTCAGTTTTATAGACGTGAAATATTTTTAGAAGGAATATGTACTTAAATTATGACTTAACTTCCGTTACCCGAACGCCTGCGAATATCTTTTAATGGAAATATTTAGTTAATTTACAATATTTTTGATGTAATGCAAAATAATGTCGCTATTGACATTTCACCGCGCTCTATTTATACTCGTAGGGAAGGGACACGGTCCGCTGAGTCATCGATAGCAAAAAGCTCATTTGAATAGCTCGAGGCTCGATGCATAAGTAATGTATAATGTAGGAGAAGCACCGGGCTGTAAGACATCGGCATTATGACAGACAGACGTCTCAATATGGCGATCAAATTCGCGTGATAGGTCAGTTACAAATATCGCGCGACACATATAAGGTAGGTAACTTACAATATACAAAAAAAAACCGGCCAAGTGCGAGTCGGACTCGCGCACCGAGGGTTCCGTACAAACCTGCAAGGTTAAATATTTTGTGATGTAACTAAAAATTTATGGTTTTCGTAATTTTTCCTTTATCTATGCTATAAGACGTTGCTTCGTACCAAATTTCAAGATTCTGAGTTCACGGGAAGCACCCAGTAGGTTTTGATTCCCTTGCAAGTGTCGAAAATTTGCGGCATAAATGGCTGTATCTTTTGATTGCGTTGGCTTAGAAGTTTGATTTTTTCACAGCTTCAAGGGACAGTAGACCTGAGTAATTGATATAAATTTCAGCTTCATACCTCTACGCGTTCCTGAGAAAAAGGGTCTTGACAGACGGACGGACGGACGGACGGACAGACGGACAACAAAGTGATCCTATAAGGGTTCCGTTTTTTCCTTTTGAGGTACGGAACCCTAAAAATGCTGATGAGTCCGTCATGATAAAACTGGATGCTGATTTGTCAAGGTGTTACAAAGATATGCTTGACGTAACTGTTTATAAAGAATAAGTTATGGTTATGGGCTATATAAATGTCATCCTGGCGTGTGCTTTCAAGTGCAAACTAACATTTATAATGATAGAGAGGAAGTTATGTGTCTTTATCTTATTCTGTCTATGTGTACAAATGTAAGCACAGCGGCTGTCAGGTAACTCAAGGCACGCGCCGAAACGCAGCTTTCTTAGTAAATACACCCACGTATTTTAATACGTTCCATTCGTTTGGAGACCGTGTATCCGGGATTTTACTTTTTCGAGGGAGCATTTTATTTCAAATTGGTAGGTACGTAGTGAAGAAGATATTACTTACCCAGAAGAAATTGCAGGAGAAACTGGAATCATTATGGATACGTAACGCAATAAATACTTGCTAAGTTACGACATGAATTGGCAAGGAACTTACTGTAAAGATTTTGTAACCATGAATCCGTGTAAATTGCTTGTTTCATTTTAGGGGGAGCAAAAATTGGAAGAAATATGTTACCAATATTTTCAAATTCAATAAAAACCTGATGAACTTTGACACGTACGCGTCACAGACCCATGTTATTTTTATTTATTCATTATCCGCAAAAAGCGTACCTTCCTCAAGCATTGCGAATCTGTCTCGTACAACAATGAAGGTATGTATAAAAATAGGTTTACCGGGAGTATTATAAGACGGCTTGAATAATAGCGTGGCACCCTCGATTTCTTCGGGACCCCTTGTAAGAAACAATGTTACGTCTGCCAAACCAGCTGGTCTATTGAAATGGCTTTTTTATACGAAACGGGCCTTGTCTCCACGTGGTCGGAAATTCGACTGGTCTTCATAGATCATTTTGTAATATTGTTATTCAATTCAGGCGAAGAAAGAGCTAAAGATGTTATTTAATACTAGTGGGTGCTCGCGGCTTCGCTCGCATTAAGGAGTAAAACTTGCATCCACTAATTCACCCTTTTAAAAGTGGCATTTCGAAAAATCCTTTCTTAGCGGATGCCTACGTCATAACATCTACCTTGATTCCAAATTTGAGCCCAATCCGTCCAGTGATTTGGGCTGTGCGTTGATATATCACTATATCAGTCAGTCAGTCAGTCAATCAGTCAGACCTTTGAGTTTTATATATATAGATTAACTGGTATTGTAGAATTGGAAGCTCGGGTCTAATCGTCGAACGTCAAAGTTAGTTTCCAACCTAAGTAACCTTGGAACTTATGTAGGTACCTTAGAAATGGGACAAACAAATTGATATGGACGTGTAGACTGTCGACGTGTTTCGTAATCTTTTTGGTTTTGTAATTAATATACACCACACCCTTAGTGGCCTTAACTTTTAATTTTTTATATAATATAACTATTATAGTTTATAGAATGATAATTTGGCCTGTCATTAATTTAATTCAAGATCGAGTACTTAATAAATATCAAGCTAAAATTCTTCAACACACAAGCTAAGTTAATAACGCGACCGTGCCTATTATGAAGCAAGAAAAATAAATTATTCATGTTGGCAATTTACATTAGCATAAAAAACACCTTCCTGAAAATGTCAACAGCGCAAAGCCACGGCAAAAAGTTGGAAACAGTGTTTTAATGAATAAAGTAGGTAAGTGGACATAGATATTACAGAGTATTGCAACACAAGTTCAGTGCAGTTGCATCGTGTGAAAGTCAAGTCGCACTCACCCCAATTAGAATGGTATTCATAGGAAAGCCATGTTAGATAGTGCGGTGCTGCGAATGTTTATCGATATTTAAAAAAAATACAAGAGGGTAGTAGAAAATCAATGAAGGATATTAAGAAGTTATTAAAACGTACTTAATGCAAGTACTTATGTAATTAATTGCTACATGATATATGATTCATTTCAAATGTTTAGTTTTAACTGTGTTAATTATAAACAAAATTAATTAAACCTAGGTTTTTTTATTGTATTAATTAGTTACCTAGATTCTACGTCACGATCATTAATTAAGAAAAACTTGCACAACCCAGAGTTATTTATAGTATTTATGTAGGTACAATAATTATTCCTAGACTTCCTCTTCCAGCTACATAATTATATCCGGTAGTTAGTAACTATTTACTCGTATTTATAAATTAAATAAACCAATAGACTCGGGTCCTTTTCATTAGCTTATCGATATCCAGTCGTTTATCGACACAAAGGGCATCACTAGCTTGCACCTTGCCTGCCATCTGCTGTGATGCACGTGAAGCAATTAAGGCTGGTCGGGGGTGCCACCCTCTGTACCCTGGTCATTTACCTCGGAGGGGTTGCACTGAAGGTGGTCAATGCACCACATATTCTCTCACGGTGCAACAAAAGAAGCATGTCTCGACTCGAATCGAGGCGTCTTTATCGATAGCAATATAGACTAAGGACTTTTTGTAGTCTTGTTTGGCACATCTCTAGCTGAAGATTTGAATTTGGAATGTTAAAAAAAATAAAAAAAATGTATTTGCGACGATGACGTTTGAGAAAAAAAAATATACCTAGCTATACTTATAGAAAGCTATTTTAGAACTTTAAATCAAACCAAAATACCTTATTGTACACCAATAACAAAAGAACACAAGTACCTAAGTATAAAAGAAATTTAGAACATAGTATTGGGACAAAGGGCGGCCTTATCACTTGGAGTGATCTCTTCCAGGCAACTTAATTTGGAAAACAACGATAAAAAAACAGTAACGCTGGCGTACCTACTAAAACTACCTACATTACATCTATACAAACTAAGGGAAACAATTTAGGACACTAGGTACTTATGTAATAATTTTACGCTCCATAGTTAAACTTCACAAATATGAACATAGATGTACCTATATATATCACCGTTAGATTGTAAAGATCGTTAGATTACAATCTATCTAGCGAGATTGTAAACTATCGATAGATTGTGAACCGTATCATTATGATTGCAATTTGACTCAATATTCTTCGCTATATTGTAGTAATCTACCGAAGTGAAGCCGTCAAATTGTGAACCGGCGTAGGACAGAATGCAACTCGCGCTCTATGTTTAGGTATTGCGAAGTCATTTGTCTGTGACAGGAGGTAAGATTAGGTTCGTTAGGTTGCTTTCTACCACGCACATGCGACGACGAGCGAAGCGAGGAGGAGCCAAGTCCTGTTGTAGTGCAAGTGTTGGACTTGAAGATGATACGGTTCACAATATATCGATAGTTTATAATCTCGTTAGATAGATTGTAATCTAACGATCTTTACAATCTTACTGTGACATATATAAGTAAACATCACCTGAGCAGTATAAGTAAGTCTAAAACCGTATTTGAATATAACGTAGTGAAAGGCTTTATTTACAATAATAAAATATGAAAACAAGTGAAGGAAAACTAAACATACTACTTCTAACTACATACTACAAAAAGGGGCACTTAGAAAATCTTTAGAAAAGCCTAAAGATAATCTAAGTGCTCCAGCCCACTACCAGAGGGCAGCGTGCCCAGCATGCTGGCCGCATTACCACGCTGGATGGCAATGCTGATACGTTGAGCCAGAAAAAGGCCAGCATTTTGGTCATGCGTCGCGTCAACCAAGCGCTCCGAGAGGTTTTGGAAAATAGTATGGGCTCCCGGACCCCACGGCCCCAAAGTCTCGACTCCAAAAGGCTCAAAGATGTAACCTCGGCCGAGGTTAGCATATTTGCGTCTCTTGTGATGCTTGGCAATAAAAGCGTAGTTAATCTCGAATGCCAAATCACGCAGTGATTATCCTGCGTGCTTTCCGTGGCCTTGGAGCCGCAGATCAAGGTCTCACGTACAATGTACGTATAGATATACCTATAGTATGTTATAGGTATGTGGTAGGTAGGTTAGGAGGCCTCTGGGTTCTAAAGCTTTCGCGTGGGCGGTCTGTATTATGAAAAGAATGGAATCATTCATAAAATACCAAACAAAACTACTAGTTAACTACTAAATATAGGTAGGTACAGTTTTTACTATGTATTATATAAAGCCACACATCAATAACTATAGAAATATGTTGAGATATAAGACAAAGGTCAGCTTTTAGTAAATATGCTACATGATATATTATTTTTATATACTTACCTATTAATTTTGTTGAAAGCTTTCAAAGATTATCATGTCATGTACCTAATAATCAAGAAACTGGCTGGTTCCAACCAGAACTATGAAAAAAAAGGCAAATACCTTATTTTCTTTGGTTTAGTAGGTATTATGTTTGGACTTGTAATAAAAAAAAACTAATAAAAGTTGTTTATTCTTTGTATCTTTTTCTGTAAGCATCCTCTCATATGTGCAGGATTCTAAAATCCACACCAACTGATGGAATGAATTGAAAGCTGATGTACCTAGGTATGTACTTTATAAAATTAATCAAACCATATTTAATTATAGACAACAGCACAATGCTATCTCAGCCAATGATGAGAACAAGCTATAGTAACTATTTATTTTCATTGACATTACTCTCTCTCTTCAGTCATATTTCCTCATGACTGAGGGTTGTGACTCCCCACAGAGTTAATCTGTTAGGGGAGTTGTTGATGGAGTCTCTTGGGCAGATATAATGTGGTGGGTGCCCAGGTCCTTCCACAATTGACATTAGTAGGTAGTACCTATGTTTAAATCCATTCAGAATATTGGTACACCAATTGTCATTGATTAAGTTTAAATTCATTTATATTTGGATTTTTTGGATATTTTTGCCTGGAAGAGATCACTCAAGGTGATAAGGCCGCCCACTTGTGCATTCTTTTATAGTTTAAGCATCTCATATTGTAATTTATTTTTGGTGTGCATAATAAAGTAATATTGTATTGTATTGTATTGTATTGTATTGTATTGTATATTTTCATTTTGTAACTCATCTCTCTCTCTTCGAGTCGTATTTCCTCATGACTGAGGGTCGTGACTCCCCGCAGAATTAATTCATTAGGAGAGTTTTCTTGGGCAGATACATCGTGGTGGGCGCCCAGGTCCTTCCACGGAAGACGCAAGTCCTCGGATATTGTGGTCCTCAAACATGTCGGTTTCCTCACGATGTTTTCCTTCACCGTTAAGCGAGTGCAAATCCACACATAACTTGAAAATACAAGTCATTGGTGTAGGGCGGATTCGAACGAGGGTGCGTCTAGATGAAAAGCAGACACTGGAACCGCTGGGCCACACTCGCTTGTAACTCATAATGCCTTCACATTAGCTATAATGTACACTATTAGGTTTTCCAACTTGAAGAGTAAATCAGCTCCTGATTTGAAAACTGTTGAGGGTTAAATTATGTATATTTATAAGCTTCAAACTGAATTGTGGTAAGATGTGTGTGTGTGGATGTGAGAATTTGTTAGGTATAAATAGTAAGTAATCTTGTTAGTCCCTAGCCCGATATTAGGAGATCAACTATGTAGTTTATATCAGTTGGAAATTTGGTTATTGTTCAATAAGACAAGTGGAATACCTACATATATGCCAGATAGAAATCTTATTAACTAGGTATAACTATCCCATTCTAGACTTTTAATACAGTTAGTACCCACATACAGCCTAGAATTAGATCAATAAACCAGCGATTCACATAAGACTAGTTATTGTGTGAATAACCACTACATATGAGTGTTATGTCATGCCCAGTAAGTAATTTAGGAAAGCATTAAGCCAAACTAAGTTATAACACGAACCAAGAGAAAGATGGACTCACTTATGATCCTATTCCATTAATCCATTACTTTTTTTGGACTTCAACTACTTCTTTTAAAAGCTTTTGAGGCTCAGGCAATGTGAGAAATCAGCTAGACATTTTTAATAATACCTATTTAAGTTCAACTGCACCTCAGCTAGGTAGTTAGGTAGGTACATACTAAGTTTAAAATCTTATTGTGATCAAATTATTAAGTATTACAATACTAATAATTCATCCTCACATCTAGAGTAAATATTTATGCATAAATAATGCATAAGTATACTTAATTAACATGAAAAATAATACTAGATATGCCAATTCAAAAATAAATTTCTTCTTAGCACTAGGTATATCATAGCTGGTATTGAATCTATTTAAGTAGGAACTTCATTCCTAAATAAAGTTTATTTTAGTTAAAGTTGGATGATTAAAAAAGTTCAAGATTGAAAAATTATATAAGTATAAAATAGGACATCACTAGCGCACATGTTCATGTTGGCAATATAGGTAGGTACCTTCAATAAAGAAAACAAACTTCGAATCTTTTTTGAAAATGGAACTTACTTTCTTCTCCTGCCGGTGCTTGTATTCGCCTTGATCCCAAGAGGAAAATCGAATGATGAATCGAAAATCCGATATTGCAAGTCGTCCTCTTCATTACTTTGATATTGCATTTCTTATACACTAATTAGCCCGAAATTACGAAATAACCACCCTTATCGCTATCCGGCTTTTGATTCATTGTTGCATGATATTTACGTAACACAGTGCATTTTTAATTTTTATTGGAAACAAAAAAACGTGGTTGTAAGCTCACGGGAGCTGTCAAGGATTTTTTAGAGATTTTTTCAACTCCGCAAACGCGTGGAATCCTGGGCGCGCGCGATGCCGGACTAAAAGTGTTGCCAGACCATGGTAATGGTTTAAGATTCTGCTACACTACACTATACCTTTAGTATATTTTTTAACATGGCTAAAGTATTTCGTAATGTGATCTTATGTGTTATGAAGTCAATGAAAAGAACGAGACAGGTCATTACATCTACGTAGAGAGTTAGTTTGTTGGAATTTGTTTATATAGTGCACGTAACTTTTTTAAATGTCATTATCTCTCAATGAAATTGGACAGATTCAGTTTTCGAGTAAGTTTCGGAATTTGGGCCTGTACAAAATAGGTTAGGTAGGTAGTACTGTAATGAGCGAGCGATCTAGAGTTAAAAATTAGAATATTTAATAATAATAATTGTTTACCGCATTTGGGAAACTTTGTCGATTAGCAGATTACACAATACGAAATGCCCACATAAAATTGTGAATGTCACAACCTAATTTTAGATAGATTAACGACGTTATTATTTTACTGACATATTTTTTTATGTTAATTAATTTGTAAAAATAAATTTATCAATTTAACATTTCATAGCTTGAGTTGACTATTATTAATGCAAATTTGTTAAGACAGTTACAATCTTTAAGATACGATATAAGATCCTTTCCAATAAAATTTAAAAATAGCCAAATTTCATAAAATATCTGCTCACAGGTACAATTTGTTACAATGGCAACACATACAAAAGTTTCGGTCTTTCAAGTTTACGCACTCGTTCACCCTTCCAGCTTTACCACAGAATATTATAATGGCTTTAAATAAATTATTGTAAGAAAAAATACTGGGTAGATAAATATCAATACTGGTAATTTAATTATATTATATTAATTTAATTTGGTAGGTAGTTATTTGATTTTTATACTAATCCAATTAAATATTTGTATGTTTGAAAAATGCTCACAAGAATTATTAATATACACTCCCATATATTATGTGTATTAAGTATGTAATTATGTAGATTTATAATATATGTCCCTAAAATGTATATTATGTTTGTCACCAAAATCACGAGGTACATGTATGTAACTCATACTCGGTAGCTATTACGGTCAATAAAGGTTCATGTTAATAATGATGAGAAAAAAACCATTTAAGAAAAGTTGATGATGAGAAATAATGTACCTATTATTCTGATCTTATGGTTTTAGATATATTGAAATAAGTTTAAAATTGGGTTATAGCAACCTAACCTAGCCTGCCTAGTGATTGATATAAATAATCAAAATGAAAAATAGAATTAATTTCTGAATAAAATAATGTTATTACAGCAGCCTCTATAAAATTGCAGTGATTTTTACCTAGCCTAGCATAATAAAGTTAATGATATAAAAAAAAGTTTTCGATGATCCAAGACTAAATTGTAGAATAATTAAAATAAGTAATAGCAAGCAGTAACCAGTTTGGCCAGGTTATAAATCATCTCAAGTTTCACTCAATCAGGTATCACTTAACAGTTTGTCACTCATATTATCATAAAAACTGTAACATGACTTAAAACCATGAAATACTGGGTGATACAATGTCAAATTGTTATTAAATCAATGGGGACAGAGATCGGGTAACAACGGAAACTATTTTTAATATTTTTATTGACTTCCCGTTGTCCCCGGTGACCGGGGTCATGGCCACCGGGGACAACGGGCAGGAACACAATTGTAGATGTCACCATAAAAACTATGTTTTTCTACAAAATGTTTCAACAATACCCTAAAATGTGATTTAGTAATTACTATTTTCTTAGTGTTGGACAACTACTACCAATATTACTATCAACAATTTTTGAGATAGAGACTATTATGGAATTCTCTACCGCCTTGTTCCCAAAAAATTTATTAACCAAGGGTCTTAAAATCCAGATTAAATAGGTTTCTTCTAGGCAAGTGTGCTACTTCTTAGACTACAGTGGTGCTTAACATCAGGCAGGCTGAAGTCAAACGCAAGTCTAATACATATTAAAAAAAAGACTCACGGTTCTGCCTTGATGATATAGTCCTCCTCGGCCACGGTGGACAGCTTTGCTCTCAGCACCTGGAGACGTTCCAGCATCTTGCTCTGGTTCTCAGACTCCATGCTGGAAATAGAATAGAGAAAATATATGTAAGTATGTCTTATTATTGTAACCAGTTATGATGTAATAATTATAATTTGAATAAATGAATAATTGTGCCTAAATAACTTGGTTTAGTAGACTTAGAATGACCTGTAACCAGTGTGTTATCAATAAAGAATTTTATTGTAGTTAAATAATGTTTAAGAATTATTTTAATTTATTAGATTCAGTAAAGAACAGAATAGAAAGAGTCTTTATTGCAAACACAAATTATAATTTGTGTTTGTTAGGTATAACTACAGCCCGCCTGAATTTAAGCTTTATTTTGTTGATCGCTTGTCTAGAAGAAACCTATATCTATTAAAGATGTGTTTAGTTTATTTTCTTATGCCGTTGTTTAAACTTGGTTTTAGTCGAACGGCATACGTTTGATTTATAAATATTCACACAATTTTGACAAATTTGGTTCAGTCTTTTTTAAACTGAAACCGGTTTGCACTTGACTATTTACCTGATACCTAGAAAGCAATAGCCTTTTGTCAATATTTAACAAACACACATGATACAACATTTTTTTTAATGAATATCCTATTTGGTTTGCACTTGCCGCCTTATTCTAATAGATATGGAATGTGGATGAAGATAAATACCAGTTGAATTGAGAACCTCCTCTTCTTCTGAAGTCGGTTAAAAAAAGGATAGAATGATGACTGAATATTTTATTATTTACAATCAAAGGATGTAATAAGTAAACTATCTGATTTGTATCGGTGGTCAACTGTAAATAAAAAATAAAACTGCGATCAAGATTTCTGTACGTAGGTACCTACTTTAGAAATGATAAGTAAGTAGGTAGTCAACTTTTGGATGTTAAATGTTTAAATACTTAAATAATCTCCAAAAAAACAACTGACGATAAAAAATACAATAAAAGTATAAACTAGGTACCTAATATTAAATACGTCTACCTACCTACATGTTTTTTTTTGTCTAAAAAAATCTACCTAGGTAGGTGCCTATTTTAATTTTGTATAGATATGTGAGTAAACTTACAAAATTGATAAAAAGAAAACAGGAAATTTATATTTTATCTTCAGACCATTCAGTTTATAGTTATACCAATTCAAATTTCCCGCATAAAATACTGAACTCAGAAAATCCCCTCTACTATAAATGATTCAATTCAATGGGCAATTAGTTATCAGTAGGTACTATACCATTAATACATACGATTGAATCAAATTGAATGATCAATATTACCATACCTACATCCAACTATTATACACACAAATTTTATCTAAAAATCTTCGAAACTGTATGAGCGAGTTCATGTTGCATAATCATTATCACGGCTCGCTCAGACGACATTGAATGAACGGACGGATCGAACAACTTCGTATTATTTTCGTGATATTAACATGTCTCGAATATGACCTAGAAATACGCATTGACTTATCTACCTGAGATGTTAATTCGTATTATATGTAAATAACGAACCTTATTCAAAATACGAATTCCGTTATTTATTCGAAGGAAAAACGTTACGGCTATGGCCATCAAAACAAAATGTAGAGCAAGCGGCCAGTCGCTTTTTACCGCTGCCAGACACTTGTTTACGTTGTCACAGTGCCCATTTACGCAAATAAACTCCATATCTGTTGTCTGCTGGATACAAATAGTAATCTAGGCTAAATACTTCCGTACACAAAAGGTATGCGTTGATGGGGTTATAGTTTCATGTTGTTATCGATCGTATACGTAGGTACATACCTTGGCTGTTTCGCCATTATTTGAAGCGTGTAACGCCTAAAAACGTGAGTTAAAACTTAATCATAAATAGTAAAATATATGAATCTATCTTTTGCAAAACAAATATAGAAGAAATTGCACATAGAATTTGTCAAAATAAATAAAATATCTCAAAAATTATACCACGATACGTTACTATTCGACATTCGTTACAATCAAATAAGAATCTCTTGTATCTCTTTCGAACATAGCACGATACACAGTCGTGTAAAAGAGAAAGAACATTAACCGTAAATAGAAATTTTATCAACATGGCTGCCAGTTTGCTTACATTAGCGCCATCTATTAACATATCATTGTACTATGAGCTAGTGATGTTCGTGATGTCAATCGACTATTTTTACTTCATAATTCGGTTTAATATGGCTGTCGATTTTAAATCGTATTTCAACCAACCTCTTTTATGTCAGGATTAAGCGTTTTCGTGTCTTAATTTTACTGTGGGATAAGTTAACCTGTGCTTAATGTAACAGAGCACCGGAGTGGCGCATGGCGCGGGAGGTGTGGAAACATGATGGCTGAGTTTACCTAAGTTAAGGAAAAGTAAGGAGAGAAGGAGAGTCTGATTCAAATAGTCAAATCACGGTATAATAACAAAGTTTTTCCTGCTATTTTGAAATGTTAACCTATTAAGCTAAATTACAATGTTATAATTTTGTAAAGGTATGTAGGTAGTATCGTTTTGTTTATTTATTATTTAACCTTAGTGTCTTGTATGATGAATATTATTACATTGAATCGAAAAAAAAATTAGATTGTGATAACATCCATCTATAGAAGGCGTCGTATGTCCTTACAAATATTTACATTAAACTTCCAAAATACATAAAAAGTGAAAATAATAGTAAAACTTTTCTAAAAAAACTGAAACAATATTCTTAATGCTATTTAGTTATTTGTTAATTTATTCATACTTTCACACATACCTACAACATGGAAAATGTTATTCACTGTAGAAGAGTTTTTGATGGATGAATGTTAATAAAAATATTATATACCTACATAACCTATTTTAATTGATCTCGATAGATTAAAATTAGACAAGAAGAGACAATAGCTTATATCTAACTCAGTTTAATTAATCTTAGTCAAGTGAACTAACTAAGATAGGTACAATAATAGGTAATTTAATTTATCTGGTTTATAGATTCTTTAAACTATATTTTGAAATTGGTTTAAAGTTTCCGCTCCGTTTTCTCTAAAAATAAATTAAAACAATAGTAACTAGTCTGGTCAAAATAGACATTGAAGGTTACATTAATTCGCACCTTGCTAAAAATTGGCATGAATGTTGGGAGCCCTATTACTTATACTTACACAATTTGTCAATTATCCACATCAATCCGAAGTGTGGGAAAAAAATATTCAAGGTCAAAGGTTGCAAAATTCGGTTTTTTGAGTTTTCCAGCTAAACGGTAAGTTTTATAATAAAAAAAGGTGAGAAAAAATTATTCATCATGCAATTATCTATAAAAATTGTTTTTGATGCTAACTTGACCGGACTAAACAGTCACAAATAAATGTCTGAGCGGTTGGAGGTGAATAATGCATTAAATGAATAATAACATATAGTCGATTACTTAACTATTTATTTAGTTTCTTTGCCCAGCACTAAAGAACTAAGCTGCTAGTGATTGTGTCATTGTCTTGTCAATGTCATTTCGCTGGCTAAGGCTTGTTTAGTGTTTACTTTGAAATTGAAAAGAGCGCGGAATTTGTTGTCTTACTTATTGGTTTAATTTTACTCAATTATATATTTTATTTGTAATAATTTCGTGCTCATAAATACAAATCCAAAGCATATTATTAGTTTATTTGTTAATAATGAAATTTCGTGCAGTTATGATTGACGCTGGGCCGATGCGGGAGTTTACAAGTCAGTTTTCTCATCCAAGAAAGCTCTGCAAATATTGAGAAAACGACTCAACTTTTTACTAATTTCACTTGCATTTTTTTAGACATAGTCACTACAATATCGAAGTTATCGAAAGAGTGTATACTGCGACTTTCCAGTGATCAGATTTACTTCATTGTGAGCGATGAGAATAGCGGACCTGGGCCTCCGGTACTCTGGTGTGAGATTCCACGGGCCATGTTCTGTTCAGAGTACCAGCTGATAGGTTTAGATGAAGAACATAGAGACATTTACTTGGGTTTGAGCTCTGGTAAGTGCAGTAAGTAAGCTTTAACTTTTTGAGTAGTTGATAAATAGTTTCAAGAGATCTCAGCTTTTGTATGCACTGTTCATGTAAGTACCTAAAATTACCCAGTTTTTCTTTGTTTGACCAATGATTTAAAATTCAACAGTCAGCTGGTAAAGTAGTCCAATAAGTAATATACATCCATCGGCTGGTAGTGTAGTTAATTTATTTACTCTTTACCTTTATTTTAATAAGTGACCAAGCCCAATTCACAATAATTATTTTTACAAGTTGTTGTCTATTTATTATAAAATCAAATATTTATTTTTCTAGGAAACTTGGCGAGGTCACTTGTTACACTCAAGTCAGCAAAATCACTTAAAATGAAACTAACAAAGAAGCAGTGCCCTTGTCTCACTTTAGAAATTGAAATTGTAAGTATGTTGTACTTTAACACTTAAAATATTGTTAAATGCTTGTTGCGGCTTGGTGGCTGGTTACAGAAAACCAAAAAATCTCTTGTTAACTTGTGATCATTGCACCAATGAACTTTGTGTGGACTATATAAAACAATTTTGACACAGTGTGATATGGGCACACCAGCAATTTGCTGCTCGCCCATTAATCAAATTAATAAATAAATGGGTTGATTATTGTGATATTACTTAATACCCATTATTTCATATATTTTTTTCAAATGGCTTTATACTTTCATAGATTTTATTTACAGAATTAATACTAATTTCTAACTAACTTATAATACTTAATCATAAAATTTGTCTTGTTTTCTTACTCTATTTTTTAAATATTTTTTGTATCTTTCAGCCATCATCATTGTCACAGCAGACAAGGAATGTAATCCATGACATACCAGTTGTCGTGATACCAAGGAAACTCTGGTCAGACTTTCAGGAACCAAAGATACCACAGCCTGATGTAAGTATTGCTTTTTAACAAAATCTAGTTATATTTAATTCTATTTTTATGTTGGAAAATAGCATGCTAAGAAGTCTGCTTGTCCCATTTTACTCTTCAACAAAACTATATTTTAAGACAAACATAGACTTATTAGGAAGAAAGATGAAAGATTTCCTTTGAGAGACCTGGTCCGAAACCCCCGCTAAATGTTATGGGTGGATTCATTTGCATGTCCTGGCTGGACATAAGTGTAATTTCGCAAAAAAAATTGCACTTGCTATACACTCAACACACTGTGGTTAGCTATCTCAACAGTGTCAGAAACTGAAATTTGACAATATGATATTCTTACATTTAGCTTTTACATAATAGACAGACATGGAAACCTGTTAAAACCAAATAACCATTTTCAACTATTAAATTTGATCCATATACTTTCCTTTCCAGATATCAATAGAGCTGCCAATGTTGAGGCAGCTCCGTACAACCATAGACAGGATGCGTACAATGGCTACAGAGGTGGTCCTCAGAGCCTCTGCTGAGGGACATCTCACACTGCAGATCAAGACTGATATGGCTAAAGTTTCTACACGGTTCAAGGATCTCAGGGTTGAGGCTTTTGGAGGTAACTTTAATAATATAGTATGGGGTTAAATAAAGCTGTGTGACCTGTCATGAAGTATTTATTTTATCCTAACAAGCCTTAACCCCAGGCACAGGCTTGCCTAGTGCGGGGAAAAGCGCACACCATTTCTGTAACCTATTTGTTAAGTAAATAAATCTCTTATTTATATTTTTTTTATTTACACCTATGACATACCAGTACATGAAGTATGTGCAGAAGTTAATTAGATGTCTCCTCGATTTTCACTAACAGAGTTCAATATTGATTAATTTTACTTCATATGTAATTAGATACTTGATATATGAAAATATTATTTTATTTCAGGTCCAATAGAGCATTCAGACTCTGAAACAGAGTCCCAGATGAACGAAGATCAAGCTCAAGTGAGCTACTGCAGAGTGGACGCAAAGAAACTATCCATGTTCCTTAGTGCTGATCAAATATCTCACAAGACTACTATTTGCAGCATACTACATAAGAAATTAGTGATATTGTGCCTACAGACTGATGAGAATGTAAAGTTGCAGTGCTTTATTAGTGGTATTGTTTATTGAAGAAGTTAATGAAGCTTGGTATATGTATATTTTTATAAGATGTGCCTTGCAGAGATACCCCAAGTTAATCCTGGATAAAAAATGTCTGTGTACAGGATCTTATCCATTTCTACTAAAATCTGTTATAACAAAATGGCAACAATTTGTAATGAACATTTTATAAACACTGTTAAACTTAGATTTGTAAGACTATAATTCTATTTCTAATTCTATTCACTAATTATTTGACTAAATAGGTACTTAACAATTTGAGCTTTTCTGATGTTTGTAATTTCACTATATTCTAATTCAATTTTGTAAAAGTAAATTTTAAAATGTATACTTTCCAAAGATACGACCAAATAATTTTGAATTTAATAATGATGAAAAGAATCTCTTGTTATTTTCATATAACTTAGTACTCAAGCTGTTGTATATTGTAAATTTACTAAAATAAAAGAATAATCTGGTCATGGAATTCGACGAATTTTCTCAAAATCAAAATCATTACATGTTTCTTTAATTGTAAATATTGCCATTACACTCAAATTCTTTTAGCTTCACAACCAGATTTTAGTTCTGCTACTTTCAAATAATACTTTACACAATATTTCGTAAGTACAGTTTGCAGCTTATAAGCGAAAGGTTTTATAAAATAAAATCGAGTTGTTGCGATTCATAATCTTTTATTTCATTTAATTAATTAACAATGGAGCACATTGGAAAATAGAAAATTATTACAGAAATAATTTATAAAACTGGGTTTACAAAGGTGGAATATAATAAAGAAGACATTAAAGGAATCACTTTAAATATTTTAATACATTTTAAAATAATCATGAGCAATATTTTTCAAGTAATTCATAATCAGACAGATATACTGGTTTTTAAAGGAATGACAATTAACTTTGTACTTTTTTTTTACACATCAATTCCAAAAGTTTTTCTGACAATATTTGTAAATCATAACAATCATACTTGTAGGCTATAAAAGTTTTGTTTGCTTAACAAAATGTTTAAAGAATCCAATTTATGATATTTTGGTTTTGAGGTACTGATGCCGCCCAAATAGGTTATGCGTGAGTTATCAGTAATATTAAGATTACTGAGTCTTCAACTCCGTTACGTAGCGACGGATCACCGTGAGTTTTGTTCAGAAAGTAGTTAACAGGCCTCAAAAGTGTCATAGACTCCATTTTATCTCGCGGACATTGACTATGTTTTTTTAATCAATTTCTATAGTTGTCTGCTCCATATATTATCTGTAAATTGGACTTCAAATATATGGATATTATGACAGTTGTCTAAATTATCATTACAGTAGATACTAATTATATAAATCCTAGCAACATTAATTAATAATACATTATATTAATTCATTTTTTAATTATAAGTGAGCTGGAAGGATCTCTCGTTGTCCCGGCGCAGTGTGTCGTGCGTCGCCTTCAAGTGGTCCAGTTTGTTGGTGATCTGAGCGATGGAGGAGTCAATCCACTGCATGGAGGACATGTGAGTGTTCAGGATGCGGCCGATTTGGACGATCTGAAATGTGGACAGTAATTTGTGAGTCAATAATATGGCATTTTATCATCATCATCATCATCAGCCCGCTATCGCCCACTGCTGAGCAAAGGCCTCTCTTCTTGTACGCCACTCGTCCCGGTCCTGCGCAGATCGAATCATATGGCATTTTATAATAGAAATAAAAACTGCCGATTTGCTTACGATGTTAAGGCATGAAATTGTTCATTTCATTCTGGACTGACCTCTAAACCATCATCATCAGCCTATTATCGCTCACTGCTGAGCATAGACCTCTCTTCTAGTACGCCATTCGTCCCGGTACTATACTACAAATCACGATGCTTCTGAAATCGAGATTTTCTGTTCCGTATGTATTTACAATTCTATTGGTATCCGAACCTTTTTATAAACAATCATTGACTTTGCTTACTATATGGAGACAAAAAAAGGTTTTCCCGTTTTACCTTTTGGGTACGGAACCCTAAAAAGATTGAATTTATTAAGAAGAACAGTCCAAAAACACAGTTGTTTATTTTTATTTTCTACGCAACTACATACCGGGTCATTACTATCCTGCCCCCTGTTGGTGTCGTTCAGATGTTCTATGACCTCCTTCAGGTCTTCAGACATCTGCCGCAGCTGCGTGTCCAGGTTCTCAGCTAGCGAGTACCTGGAATATAAAAAACAATATAATGTTAAAACCTTTATTTACTTAGAGGATAATCACAAAATTGTAGGGGTAATAAAATAGCGTACACGGTCCCTGACATCAGTTTTAGACAGAGAAACAAAATAATAACTATTTATTTAGTCTACTATTCTTTGTCATGTATTCATGTGACCTTATAAATAATAATTATGACGTAGTTTACCTGTATCTAGTATTATATTGGGAGATGACTCTGGCCTCATAACACAGTCTTACGGCTACCAGGTCAGAGGATTCACATGTTATTGTACAATATTTACGTCAAATAAACGAATTTTGAATTTGAATTTAGTTCGAGTAGGAGATTTTCCAGCTCCTCCTGTTGTGCCAACATGTACTAACATACACACTCACAAACTAACAACACTAGTGTGTTAACTCACATATGCTCTCTCTCCGGGTCCCTCCTGAGTCGGTCCCCACTCTCCTCCTGTATCTGCTTCTCCATCGGTGTGAGGAGATCTTCCAGCTCCTTCTGTTGTGCCAACACGAACTCCAGTTCATGTTCCAAGTTCTGTTGCTCGTTCTTCACGTTTTCAACTGTTTCGTTGAGTTCTACTATCTGTGGAAGAGAATTTCTACTAATAATGTACACAAAAAAAAATGGCTAAGTACACAGACCAAACAAAATATCCAATAATGAGTAGATATTATCATATCTATACCAATAATATCACCATCTACAGTAGTCTTCCCATACACACTACACACATCCTTCAAGGCACTCGACATGCATAATATATCCATACATTTCGTCATAGGGTGCTGATTTTATTATACTTAATTTTCGTAAGTCGTTGAACACAAGTTGTGACTAAACTTTAAGTTAAGTTTAAGTTCACAAGAAAGCGACAACCATGTCCAGCAAATTACAATATAAATGGAGTAATACTGAAAGAAGTAAACTCCATTAGAGATTTAGGAGTAATTATAGATTCTAGACTAGATTTTAGAGAGCATATTACATCCATATCAAATAAAGCCAGGAGAATTTGTGGCTTTATAACTAGGCAGGGTAAGATATTTAAAACAAAGAACTGTCTATAACGCTATTCAATAGTTGAGTGCGCAGTATACTGGGATATTGCTCAGTTGTGTGAAGTCCGGGGTATACAACCCATTCAGAGGTATTAGAGAAGGTCCAAAAATGTTTTTTGTATCACCTATCATTTATGGAAAATAAATGCAAAACACTCTGATCCTATCAATCAAGAGTTAATCACTATAAACTAAAAACCCTTCATGCTCGTCGCGAGATTGCAGATCTGTTGATGCTTTATAAAATATTAAACGGATATATAGACTGCCCGGAAATTTTATCCAAATTTAACATCAGAGTGCCTTTTCCGTGTGCTAGAGTATATTGGAAAAATTGTTTCTGTCCTGATAGACAACGCACAAATAAGCTACATTTCTCTCCCATATTTCCCATGTGTAACACTTATGATAAAGACAACTTTAGATTAAAATTTGATATATTCTCCTATAAGTCACTACCAGCTGTTAAAATTGAACTGTCTAAATTAGTAGATTGATGATATTGTAGGTACATGTTTATTTAGTTAATGTGCCTTGTTCCCCTCTGTTCTTCGTTAGATTGCATGTTTAGTTTTTAAGTAAGTATTAATTGTTAGGAAGGTTATATGTGTACACACTGTAATTTATTGTTATTTTTAAGAGTGAATATATAGCTGTATGTCACTGTTTGTAAACTAAAAAAAAAAAAAACAACTTGCCCTTAAAAAGTTATGTGTTAGGTAAAAGTAGAATTTACAACTTCAAGTTCCTAACTGGCAGGAAGTGGCTCAGGACCAGCGAAGATGGCATTCTCTTGTTTCGGAGGCCAAGACTTACTTCGTAACTTACAAATACAACTTACTTACTTTACTAATCTATCTATATATTTATATAAAACTCAAAGGTGACTGACTGACTGATTGACTGACTGACTGATATAGTGATCTATCAACGCACAGCCCAAACCACTGGACGGATTGGACTGAAATTTGGAATGAAGGTAGATGTTATGACGTAGGCACTAACTAATGAAAAACTATAATGTATAATTTACTATTGGGTAAAGTGAATGATACCTTTTCCCCATTAGCAATGAGCAGTCTATCCCATGCGTTGATCTGCGTGGCTTGGTTGATGAATGTCTTCTCCTGCTCTTCCAGCTCCAGCGTCCATTTATTGATGTTTTCTTCCAGCTCTGCGAACGTTATGGATGCTATCGGCTGGGGAGGGGCTGCCGCTATTGTAGTGCTGGAAATTACAAAGTATTCTTTATATATATTTTATATGTGTGAACAAGAAATCATCTACATTATAAAGGCGAAAGATTGTACATGTGTGTATGTTTATTACACACGAGTCACAACCAAATTTTTTGCAAATTTTAAATGTTAGGTTAGCATGCTAATGTTACTAGCTTCGTCTAGACAAGACTTACTTCAATTCTAAGAGGTAGAACTAGCGTGTTCTACAAGTTAGCTTGAAAAATATTCCTTGTGTCTCACGACCCTCAGTAATGAGGATTACAACTTGAGGAGAATAGGTGAGTAGACTTACGTAGCAGTAGTGAGTGCAGGCATGGTGGTGGCTGCGGTGGAAGTACCCAGTGCGGTGATACCTGAAGGGGCAGTGCTCGACGCTGGAACCGAACAAATAAAGATATGATAATATATAAATAATTATAATATAATAAAAGATAATCATTTATTCATCAATAGAAATACTCAACTTATGAACTAAATGGTAACAGTTAGTAATTCTATTGTCTCGTCTTACTAACAATATTTATGTCAGTAAAGTAAAGGAAATTCGTTTGAATGATAATGATATCTTGTCTCATGGAATATTTATGTATTTGTTTAACGCGAGAGAAAAATATTGTTCACCATTTGTAATTTAGTATATATTTTAGTGAAACGGATATTTTTAGGTAAGTAAAACCAATTAATTGCTCTTGTGATAATTTTAAAAAATCTAAGTCTTAATTTTTTATGAAAAATACGTAAAGTAATGTATATATGTATTCATCTTAATAAGTTTTTATTACGAGAAAATATCTACTCTCAAATAGATTTTTCTTTCACAAATTAATTACTTATACAAAAATGTAGATTAGTTTTTTTTTTAATATGTATATATAATGTTTATTTTTTTATTATTATTTGGAAGTGTTACTATTAATTTTTGTTGTTTTGAAATAAATATAATGGTTCTTATACAAAATGGAAATTGTTATTTGCTAATACATGTTTTAAGGATAAAGTAAAAAGAAAAAATAAAGCAAACCAAGTAAAAAAAATATATATAGGTAAGTACATTTTAACAATTTTTAATTTTTAAAATATTTTTGTTAAATAAAAAAATATTTTACAAGCCTTACTCTTGTGTTTTTAAATGCTAAAAGAGGTTGTAGTATGCTTGCTTTTTTATACGAAAATTTAGAATTTTAAAAATTTAATAAAATAAATTGTTATAATATTATGACATTTTTTAATGTTTTTTTAAAACCTATCAAAATTTTTAAACTAAGAAGTATTTAATTCTGAAAAGTTTCATTAGCTCGAGTTTTTTATTTCTCATAAAAAAAATATGTATTTGTGTATTCACTTTCGCTTACAGGGTAAATGTGTATTGTTCAGTAATTGTCATTTTTGCTAATAAAGAAATTAAACTGAATTTATGAAATTGCGTAGCGTATCTTACACGAGTTCAAAATCGCAGATTTTTGAAGGAGTACCTACAATAAAGTCTGAAATTCATTAATAACTAGTGCTCGCTTGCGGCTTCGCTCGCATTATTTTGAGATAAAAGTAGCCTATGACACTCCTACTACCTACATACCAAAAATCATGATAATCCGTTAAACTGTTTTTGCGTGATGAGCGTTTAGATAAACAGGAAAAAAATCTGCTGAAACTTGTTCTGTTATGGATTTTTTTATTCTAATATCTTCTATGTTCAGATTTTTGACCCTTCTCGACTTTAATATTATATCTATTATATATCTCTTTACTTTTGAGTCGTATTTCCTCATGACTGAGGGTCGTGACTCCCCCGCAGAATTGATTCGTCAGGGGAGTTCTCTTGGGCAGATACTTCCACGGAATTAAAAAAATATATGTATAGATCATTATTATTTATAGAAGTGCCCGTAGCTCAGCTAGCGGAGGCAATCGAATGCGATTACCAATGTTAAGCAAAGGTCGACACGGTCAGTACGCGGATGGGTGAACGAAAAGTGGCGTTCCATTTTGGGCGCTTCCGTGGGTCGGATGATACGTTAAATTGGAGGTGCCGGGCCCTGTTTGTCTAGTACGACAGTCGTTATTCCATGTCAATTCAAATCAAAAATTTTGATTCACTTTCGACACCAGAGATATAAGCCCACATTACAGATACATTGACATAAGGTATATTTATATAGTGACTTTAAATTTAATTTTCAAGGTTATATTTTGATTGTAATTTGCACGCCTTATGGGTGGGAGTACAGAGTTCCAATGTAATCTCACAACCGTCTATATTTAGCTATATTCCACAATAAATACCTTTGACTTTGAGTTGGCCATTCCCTTTCGATAAGAAGAAGAAGATTATAGTACAGTTATTCTACCTGTAGTGCTAGCGGCTGTAGTTTTACCCCCGAAGCCGGTGAATCCTCCCAGGCCGGCCGCGGTGCTCGCCGGGGTGCTGGTAGGTGCAGCCGGCGTGGTGCCAAAAGATAGCGTTGTAGCGGGCTGGGCGGCAGATGTTGTTGTGCCCAAACTTAGACCTGAAATAACGTAAAATATATGTTATTTTTATTTTCATTATTAAAAGGAGTTTTGTCATACAATGACTATGCCACTCCCGTATGGCTAGTAGCTAGTACTTACTTAAAGATAAATTTATATAGTTGTAGCAACATTTTGGCATCTCCAGACAATGGAAAGGCCAAAATGCTGCTACATTGTAACTGTCATAAGTTGTCGTTTTTTTTTTAATTTGGCTTACTTTTGACTATAGCCTGCTTGATGTTAAGCACCACTATAGTCTAAGATGTAGCACGCTTGCCTAGAAGAAACCTATTTACTCTAGATTTGAAGACCCCTGGGTTATAATTTTCTGGGAACAGGGCTCCAGGTAGAGAGTTCCATAGTCTCGCTGTCCTTACTATGAAGATAGAATCAAAGCGCTTCGTGCGAGTCTTTGGAACTTCCACCATAAACCGGTGACGCCCCGCTGACTTCCGGCTTGTTCGACGGTGGAATGGAGACAGAGGAATTATGTTGTGAAGCTCCGTTGCACACTCACCGAAATGTAACCGATAGAAGACCGACAGGCTAGCAACCTTGCGACGATGTTCCAAGCTTTGGAGTTTCGCTTTAGCAACGGTGGCTTCTCCAATGATCTTCTTAGCTCGCCTCTCAATCGACTCCAACGCCTCAAGCTGGTATTGGGCTGATCCGTCCCAAAGGTGCGAACAGTATTCCATGCAAGACCGAACTTGTGCTTTATATAATATGAGCAGTTGTTCCGGCTGGAAGTACTGACGCACCTTCGAGATGATACCAAGCTTTTTGGCAGCCAAAAAGTCATTTATAGATTTCTTCTAAGGGCCTCATTCCGGACACATTCCGTTAGCACGTGGAATCCTCTACGGCTGTCTCACATTCCGGACAGTTTGTTGAAGCAACAATTCCCATGAGATATATTTATTTTAAATTTTAATATGTTTTTCTATTACTAATAATTATGTGGATGAAATGAAAGAACGAAGACAATATCTCTTTTAATGTGCTACTTATTCAAATTAAACATATCTTACAATGATTTTCACAAGTGTGATATTTGTATCACTAAATTGAAGAGTTGCCAACTCTGGTGTAGTTTTCAAACTATCCGCGGTCTATGATTTAATGGCTTCTATGACCGACAATCGGGACCTTTTATATTAGGTCTTTACCTATGAAATTGCCGATTTGTATGACGAAATTGAGAAAAATGATATTTCCATACAACATTTTTAATGTTTGTATGGAAATGTCTGAACAGATTTAGATGCAATTGATAACTATAGTTAGACGGAAAAAAAGCTAAGCACTGCGTATATCAATTTATCAAAAAGCCACTGAGTACGCAAGTATATGATAAAAAATAAACCTAGTCAAAGTAGTGAAACCGACGACACATTGAAAGAGGTGTTTTCAATGACTTCCTAACGAATGCACTAGTAATACATTTTTTTTTATCTAAAAAGGTACGTAATTCAACAATTGATATAATAAAAATTGTATTTGGAAAAATATAGCTGTACGTAAAAGTTACAAACAGATTAAAATGTAAGAAAAAAACGCCAATTTCATAGGTAAAGACCTATTATAACGTACTCATACCCGTACCCATGGAAACGCCCGGATATAAATGCAACTTTGTCTTTTTGGTAACGGTCACCCTTCAAAGGACTGACCGTTTGTTTTACTATGTTGATCGGATATAGCATTAAACTGACCCCAAGGGCGATTATCTATATTTTAACAATGTTTGTAAGCACGTACGGGCAGTGGCATGTTTTTTGTTACCATCTGTTTTAACCTAATTGCTTGACAATGAATTCATTACATTTGATTGATTATAATGAAAATTTCAAATATGGGGCTCAGTAAACCCAAATAAGTGGATTAATTTTTAATGTGACCCCATCTATTTAGCTATCATATCCCCTGCCTCCAGAGCCCCTCCCCCTCACCTGCAGTAAGTCCGGCCGCCGAGGTGGTTGCGGCGGTGGTGGCGGCGCTGAAACTCAACGCAGGCTTCGGAGCCGTCGATGGAATACTGAATGATACAACTGAAACAATATGTTGTTCTTTAGTATGGGGCTAGATGGCGCTGTGGGAAATGTCTCGGAATATTCATGATCACACTTCATTTGTCAATATTTAGTTGTTTAAAGGTCTTCATCATCATCTACAGCAGGTTTCGTCCCACTGCTGGGTATAGGTCTCTCTCTAAATATACCATGGCTTTCGATCGTTTTGCAGCTCAGCTAATATTTGTTTCAGCAATGTGTGTCACACTGGTTCGATCTCAGCTCTACCAATGACATATTTTGTTCAAGTAATCTATAGTATATACTAGCAGTACTAGCTTAGCGATGAAAGAAAACATGCGTAGATATTCAACATGTCCGAGGACATGTTTATCTGCTCAAGAGAACATCTTCAATGAAAATCTGAGATGGATCTATAACTCCCAGTAATTAATCTAAATATATAAAACTCAAAGGTGACTGACTGACTGACTGATATAGTGATCTATCAACGCACAGCCCAAACTACTGGACAGATCGAGCTGAAATTTGGCATGCAGGTAGATGTTATGACGTAAGAATCAGCTAAGAAAGGATTTATGGAAATGCCTCTTTTAAAGGGGTGAAATATGGGGTGCAAGTTTTATTTCTTGATTCGAGCGAAGCCGCGAACATGCACTAGTGAGTAAATCCAACTCAAGGAGGAGCAGAATAAATCAAGGTTACCTTGTGGAGTAGAAGATTGTGCCGCGGGTGCACTGAACCCACCAAGCCCAGTAGATGGTTGCGAAGTGGCTTGACCTCCGAAGTTTAATCCCGCAGAAGGTTGGGACGTTGGTTGAGCATTAAATTTTAATCCAGTCGATGCTTGGGACGTCGCTTGACCGCCGAAGTTTAATCCAGACGTTGCTTGAGTTGTTGGTTGCGTTCCGAAGTTTAATCCGGTCGCTTGAGTGGTTGGTTGACCTCCAAAGTTTAATCCAGTCGAGGCTTGAGTTGTTGGTTGCGCTCCGAAGTTTAATCCAGTCACTTGAGTGGTCGGTTGACCTCCGAAGTTTAATCCAGTCGCTTGAGTGGCCGGTTGACCTCCGAAGTTTAATCCAGTCGCTTGAGTGGTCGGTTGACCTCCGAAGTTTAATCCAGTCGTTTGTGTGGACGGTTGACCTCCAAAGTTTAATCCAGCCGAGGCCTGAGTAGTCGGTTGACCTCCGAAGTTTAATCCAGTTGCTTGAGTGGTTTGTTGACCACCAAAGTTCAGGCCAGTTGGTTGTTGAGTCGTTGGTTGCGCGGGTTGCGCGCCAAAACTTAATCCGGCGGATGGTTGCGAAGTGGGTTGTCCGAAACCGGTTGCTGGTTGTGCTTGAGTTGTTGGTGCGAAGGAGAAACTTGACTGAGCGGTTGTAGCAGCTGCGCCTGGAGTTTGTAAAAACAGAACAATATCAGCAAATTTACTTTTAAAAAGCACATAATTCTTCAAACGTACGTTTTGTGATAATCGACGTGAAAAATAAAGTATCGACAGACATAACTATATTAGAACATGACATGTGTTAAGTTAATTTGTAATGTTTTCAAAATGTTGTTATCCACATTGATCTAGGTTTAAAGGAAGCCTATTTATAATTTTCCGTAGGACTTGGGCGCCCACCACGTTGTATCTGCCAAAGAGAACTCCCCAAACATATCAATTCTGCGGGGGAGTCACGACCCTCAGTCATGAGGAAATACGACTGTCTCGACTCAAGAGAGACATGTAAATTTAGGATCTATCCTATTTAATTTATTTAATATTGATACAAATTAGTCAACCGCGTGCGCGAGAAGATGAAGCAAAGATACAAACACACACAAATTTTCGCCGTTTTAATATTCGTTAATAGCATTATGATCGGCAGTCCAGTAACAGACCATATTATAAGCCTACCACTATTTATTCAGTTAAATAATCAATAAAATTAGTATATAGTTTACCAGCAGCCCCTCCGAAGCTGAGGTTAGCTCCTTGTGTCTGTGCATTCCCTCCGAAGGCAGGTTGTGCTCCGAACCCCAGGCCTGACTGAGCGGAGGTCGCCGCCGCACCGAATGCAGGCGCTGGAATAACATTTGAGAATTGAGAAACTAAACTAAAATAACATTAACACGTCATTTAATTTTAAAGATACTGTTCTAGGACGCGGGGGTCCCTGATTTCTTCGATGTTATAAGAACTCGCGTAGCCTCGTTTTGGCGGAGAATGCGCCGTTCCAACAACGAAATTCTCATGGCTGTGTCTGACGACTTTCGAAGTCCAGTGTATAGACGCTGGACCTTTGTCCACATAGACAAGAACAAGAAATGACCCACATGCACAATTTTTATGCATGCTATTTGTGTATCTTTAAGTTTAATATTTTAAATTTATATATAATATTAAAATTATATTAAAACAACACCCCTTTACAGTGTTCTATTAGTATTAAGTTCAGGGTTGAATATGCCTGAAATAAATGACTTTTTTTATTGGAAACCTCCTTCATAAAGCACAGTTAAGAATAAATAAGATAGGTAACGTAAAGCGTAAGTATTGTTTAAGGTTATCACCTTAAGTCCGCCCATTTGAACATATGTTTATAATCTAATGCCCACAAGACATGAAGCTAGTTTTTTAAGTCAGGACAGCAAGCTAGTGTTTCTAACTTTTTGTCGAATTTAGTCTACACAAAGCTTTTATTTCTAATACTACTAGAATGAACTAGTGAGCTCCACCTATTTTATTCTAGACCAGTGTCCATAAAGTAAAATACATTTTTGGATTTATTCATACATTTTAACGCTTTAACTGCTCATTGCGTGTCTTTGCGTTTTCGGAGAATTAACGACATGCCCGGAACGCAAGAATGCGTTTTCAATACGCTTTGTAAATTGAAATACAACAAGGGGGCATGTATAAGTAGACATATAAAATAAAATATGAGGGCAGCAAAGGCGTTAACTACAAACTAGTTTATTTCAAATTCAAATAAACGCTGAATAGTTGACCATAATATATATTTCATACCAGCAGCGGCAGCAGCAGTAATGGGTGCAGCGGTGGCGCCCCCTCCGAAATTGAACCCTGTCTTGGCACCGAACGTGCTCTGCCCGAAGCCGGGGGTGGCGCCGAACGCAGCCCCCGCTGCCGGCGCCGGGGCGGCGGTCGACGACTGGAACGTGATGGAAAGTGATAGGTTTTTTTTACTGTTTACACTTGACCTTAAATCACCTGATGGTAAGCTATCATTATGTTATAGAATTGAGCGTTTTTACCCACTCAGAACTGATTCAGTCGGGTTTTGAAGAGTGCAAGATTATATCGGCGGAATACAGTAAAGTTGAAAATATGAAATGCCTGCTTTGTGTGAAAACTAAAAGTGAAACTATGTTGAATTACGGATGTTACCTACTTTGGACTAGGGATATTATATACTTTCATTGCAAAAATCGCAATTCGTCGCTTTGTTGCGACGTAAAAGAGAAAGAAAATAATAAAAAAAAAAACTAGGATCGCTGCGTTAATTTCAACAACACCACGCCAACACACGGCTTGCAAGTTTGCTATTAGATATAAATATATATATTTTCTTAGGTTTTAAGTATTGTATGAAGCCAATAAACATTTTTGTGTTTGAGTTTAGCTTCAAATTTAAAATATTTCCAATCGCCTCATTCGTCAGGCAAGAGTAAATATCAGCTTTTACTTAACTAATGCGTAACATAACCAAATAACTTACGGGTAGAACAGTAGGTTGTGCTGCACCGAAGCCTGTCGCAGGTGTGGAGAAACCAAACCCGGCGGGGGCTGTTGTAGTGGCTGTCTTACCGAACGAAAACGAACCAGGGGTGCCGAACGTAGATGCTGGAACGTAATATACAGAATATTATACTTCACTTTGCAAATTAACATGAGTCATTTTCATTGATAATAGGTCTTTACCTATAAAATTGCCGATTTGTATGACGAAATTGAGAAAAATGATATGTCTGAACAGATTTAGATGCAATTGATAGATATAGTTGATGGAAAAAAGCTATGCACTGTGTATATCAATTTCTCAAAAACAGAGTATGTATAAATATGAAAAAAATATACCTAGTTAAAGTAGTGAAACTGACGACACATTGAAAGAGGTGTTTTCAATGACTTCCCTATAAGTAATATGCACTAGTAATACATTTTTTTTCTAAAAGGTACATAATTCAACAATTGATACAATAAAAATTGTATTTGAAAAAAATATAGCTGTACGTAAAAGTTACAAACAAATTAAAATGTAAGAAAAATCGGCAATTTCATAGGTAAACCCCTATTATATCAATTATTCTGAGTTAATGTCAAGAACTTACAAATAATTTCAGCTGTGGGTATAAATATCATTAATAATTTTTGTTTTGGATAACCTATGTCACTTTCAGGACCCTTAGCTACCTTTTGCATAAGGAGAAAAGCAAGGCCAACCAACACACTTCCTTCTTTATCATATTAGTAGAAATCAGGTTATGAGAATATAATGATGTAAGTATGATAATATTAAATTTAGTTGTATTAACCGGCTAGCACTTACGTCAAAAATTACGTCGAAAAATTAGCTCGACAAGTTTCGGAAATCTGAGGTTTCCATCATCAGGAGGACGAGTCAGCACGCGCGTCCCGGTTGGCCGCCTCGTCCAGACTGGTTCGCCGACTCACTGCCGCACCCCCCCGCTTCTGCGCCCGCTCCGCTCTCGCAACCGCTCGCGCAGCGCGACGGGTGAGGATAGGCGATCGAGGCGCCACCGGCAGATCGTGTATTTCTTCCTCATCGCTTGAGATCCGGATCTCAAGCGATGCGAGCGGGGGGGTGCGGCAGTGAGTCGGCGAACCAGTCTGGACGAGGCGGCCAACCGGGACGCGCGTGCTGACTCGTCCTCCTGATGATGGAAACCTCAGATTTCCGAAACTTGTCGAGCTAATTTTTCGACGTAATTTTTGACGTAAGTGCTAGCCGGTTAATACAACTAAATTTAATCATGCCTTACGGGAACTATAATACAGTGATGATAATATTACACAGTATGTAGACAGGCTGGAAACTGTACGCTTTAAAGAGAAGGCATATACTTGGCTACAAATAATGGTAGTAAGTTGCAATGATGATAGTGATTATTATACAATTAGAACTAAAAAAAAATTACCTTGTGTGGCAGGAGATCCAAATGCAGGAGCTGGTGTAGCCTGCTGTGCCCCAAACGGTTGCTGTAAAGAGTTGGTTTTATTAAAGTAATTAATTACATTATTAATTTTAGTTCATAGCTAAGAACATGCTTTGAATCCTAAATGATGTGCTACATCTTTGACTCATAATGCTTAAAATCAGGCAGGTTTTTAAGAATCTCTGACATGACTTAACATCGTAATATTATGTTTTATGCTCTTTGAAACACTTAGGAAAAAACTATTGTATGTTTTTTTTATTTAATTTAGATTGTGAATAGTCACACTTATCATACATAAAAGTCTAGTGCTTTTTATGTTACCTGATTAGCCTGTGGTTGTCCAAAGCCAGGGCTCCCTACAGTTTGATTGGGCGGAGCACCAAACGACAGGGACTTGGTGGGTCCAAACGGAGACACAGTGCTTGTTGTAGATGGCGATGCAACTGAAAGTTTATGTTAAGTTTGAAATATGGATACATTTTATGAAATAACTTGTGTTGATATAATACTTAGTACCTAATCCTAGACGTAATATAACTAAGTCTCACATCTGGGAGAAGACTCTGGCCTTGTAACACAGTCTAACCACTAGCAAGAGGATTTTTTAATTTATTGTTAACATTTTTATTATGTCAATAAATATTTTTTGTATTTGTAAGTATTTGATCTGTTTTGAGCATTATGAAGTAACAAACGCACAAACTTTCATGTTTATAATATACATATGAAGTAGAATTTCATGAGAATACTGGAACTTTTAACACCAAAGTTGGCCACTCTCAGACAAACTTGCCTACACTCAATCTTTGGAGACCTGGGTTACATACCAAGTTTATATAGTAAGAGCCACCAAGAGTTGAATTGTACTGAGGAATTATGTATATTTCAAAGCAATTTTTTTTAAGTGTAACTACGATTAGATTCAAAATTCAGTGTAAAAGTCTTGACTGAATGAGACTCCATTACCAACTAAAACCTTCTACAATGTGCCTTGTCCCAGCAAGGACAAGTTTCGCAAGCTAGGAATATTCCTCTAGGTTTAAAGAACTTTATTTCACACAAGGATACATTCATCACTTACGTGTGAAACATAAATTACATTTGACATCAAATCAAAAAATTTGTAACTACCCTTCATCTAAAATACAAACAAGTATGACACTGTGTGCCCATAGCATTCATAGCCGTGAGGTGTCCATTAATACATGTTGATAAAGTCTATTTTTGAATGCGGTGAACAGCTTACATTTTTTAAATCCAATGGTAGCCGGTTGAACATGCACAAACATTTGATAGTGATCATTGTTTTACCGTTGTTAGTGCGGGACCTCTGCAATTCCCATCCCGACCACAGTCAAACAACAGTGACATAATGCTACTATAGCCCTGCTCATCTAGTGTTAAAGTTTCATGCAGTCTTAGTTATGTGAAAAAGGAAGGTTCTTACACAAGGAGGTGGTGGCTGCAGTGGTCTTAGCACCGAGTGAGAAACTACCGGGAGGACTCGTGAAATTAAAAGCTCCGGGCTTGTTATCTGCAAGCATGACAAAACAATATGCAATGGGTTTGCTTAGCTGATATTATATATAACTAGTGTATGTACATACATAATAAGTAAAATCAATGGACTCAATTCAATATTGTTGTTAAGTTACATACAGCATCAAAATCACTCAGTTTTGGTATGTTTTATTAGCTTACTATAATGATATGTACATTCTATGTATCAACAATTTATTTTAGAACATTGAATAGCCTTTGTATACTATTATATAATCTAACGTCCTTCGATATTTTATTATGGCTTAGAAAGTATTTTGTGTGAAGTGAATCTTATTAATGTGCATTTTGTATATGGCTTTGTCACTATGCTATAAAATCATAGTATAAATGATACATTCACACTAACAGTGTTATTAGTGTGACTGTGAATCTATCTTTTGTGAGAAATGTAAAGTTTATTATGATTATTATATCTGTATGCTTAACTTGGCCATGATATTACTAAAAGCTAAACCAGCGATTACAACAAAAATAATTTGCAAGTACAGGGTTATTTTACATAAAAATCAGCAGAGATTTGTGCTAAGGTTAAGTTGGATTAAGTTACTATGTTGGCCTATCAATACCTGTACTTGGTGATCCGAAAAGATTGTTCTTAGCTGGGTCTCCACTCCCAAATGCAAATCCTGTAAAATACGACACAAGTTTTATACAATTGCCATTCGACTGTTGGCTGGCTGTGGATGATTTTTGGTATAAATACAGATGAGAACTTAAATAACCTTATGACTAAACTTTCTATCCCGAAAAATACGGTAGGTATACGGCCTCTGAGCGCCAAAAAGATAAAAGAAAGTGAGGTTATGTATTACAACTTGCAACATCTATTTGCAAGGATACAGAGTAATAGAAATTATTTGAAATGTAATTAAATAGGTACAATAATATCGTAAAATTTTAGTACAAAAAGGATTTCTTGAACTTATAACAATGGAAATTACCTGTGGAAGGAGTAGCTGTACCGAAGGTACTTCCCGCGGTGGTAGTAACACTTCCGAAGTTAAAACTCATGATGGCAGCGTGAAAAACCTCTCAAAGTAATTCAAGAACCTTAATTAGGGTTTTAATGCTGTTTTAGCCTAGTATTTATAGCAATACTGTAAAAATTACGCGCCGTTACAAAACACAACACAAACAAACCATAGACAAACAAATAATATGTTTTTTCGATGCCTCA
Source organism: Macaria notata (assembly GCA_927399415.1). Classification (NCBI taxonomy): domain Eukaryota; kingdom Metazoa; phylum Arthropoda; class Insecta; order Lepidoptera; family Geometridae; genus Macaria; species Macaria notata. The sequence continues at coordinate 3,493,609 of OV656742.1, forward strand.
CAGATAAATAATTCAGGGCCGTTAATAAAGGCTGCGTTCTGAAAAAATAGTTATATATTATGTACCTAGGTTTATCTATTTATTTTATGTACATACAAATTAAAAAATGAAAATATAAATGTATCAGTATGTTTTTTTAAAATATCTAAATAAGTGTCGTCTAGTTTCAAACGCCGCCACATCCAGTTTTAAGAAAAATATATTTTTTTACTCTATGGTATATTCAATCTTAATCTGTATATTATGCTTAATAATTATTATGCATAGGCATATTATGCCTAATAATTATTTTACAAGCAAACTACGTCAGATCTCTCATAATAAAATAGCAAAATAAAACAGAAGTTTTATTCAAAATCCGCCACATCCATGGCGCGATTTTTTCAAACGCCGCCAAGTCCATACCGGCCAATCAGTGTAAAGAATCAGTGCAAAACTGTCATATCGTGGCGATTAATGTTCACTTGGTTGAATGTGTTGTGTTTTTTTTTTGTGGTTTTTATTAGTTTTTTCGTTTAAATAATGAGTGATTTATCTCGGAATATAGAACAGGTTCCTCCGAATATGGCAAGGAAACGATGTGTGGACAAAAATTCCTGGAAACGGGAAGTTCAGCGACGCAAACTGTGAGTATTCATTCCAGTATTCATCGTACGTGATCCATATACAGTTGTTTGTACACAATAGACCTAAGTAGGTAGTTGGTATTCGTCTTAACGTAGGAACATATTTTTATTTTTGTTTGTTTTTTTTTTATCTTTAATAAATTTTAATTTCTTACAATTTCTTTTACGTACCTTATAAAACTGAAAGCTAAAAATATTACTCCTAATAACCTTTCTCCTATCAGTCACTTTAGAACATCTTGTATTCATGATGCAATATTATAAAGTTAGTAACAAAAGCAGCTAGATCTAGCCCTTCATAATATCAAAAGCCGCCAAATTACAAATTGAGTATCAAAATCCGCTATTTTTTGGGATAGAAATAGTCTTATTTTGCTATTAGATTATCTAGATATGAAAATATAAAACGGATTTTTTAAATTTGTAGATTTTATCCAATTAATTTTATTAAGATTGCCGTAACGACACAAAATTTTAGTCTACTGCAAAATAGACCTATATGGATGTGGCGGTGTTTGAAACTAGACGACACATAAGGTATATTACTAACGGGCGCCGGTCCCATGGCGCTCGTCTTCGGTCAATTCTCTATAATTGGTACCTACATATTTCGTCAATGGCGCCATTTTTTGACAACACAAGGTATTAAAACAAAGTTGGAACTGATAAATCACTATAATCACTCACTCAATTACTTTTTATAGTTAAAATTTATACAATCTATTGATGAAAATCTGAAAATACCTATATCGCAGGTAGTATGAGGTCTTAGAAGAGTCATAGGCTACTTTTTATCATGAAATAATGCGAGCGAACCCGCGGGCGTCCACTAGTCATAAATAAAACGATTTACAAAAATACAATTTTATTAAACAACATTGTACCCAGGACGAGGTGCGAATGGCACAGGATTGGTGTCAGGGGCCAGCAGCAACCTGGAACAGATAACACTTTTCTCAGTACCTACCTATCTCACGTGGAATAAACATTATGTAGATGTATTTAATTCTCTAACAAACATAGATATGTAGGTATACCAACTGTAGGTGTAAAAATTAAACAATTTTAAAATTGTAGATCTTGAAAAAAAAAATTATACTATCAAAAAATGGATCTCAAGTGTTAAAGTTGATCGTAATTGATATTATATGATAAGTTTTATGAGTTACTGCCAGGAGGAATATATGACTGACGTAAATAAATACTAGTCTAAAGAGAAGATTATCGGATTAACTGATTATAAATCATAGTTTTAATTGAATAATATATTGGCCAAGTCACTGTGTACTATTAGAGTCCCTGTGTACTATTAGAGTCCCTGTGTACTATTAGAGTCCCTGTGTACTATTAGAGTCCCTGTGTACTATTAGAGTCCCTGTGTACTACAGCGTCGAGTCACTGTAGACCAGTACCGGTACACAGTGGCTCATTTCCCAATTTTCAAAAACCATAATCTGACACCTTTTATATTTTTATTGTATACCTTATTAGAAAAGTCTTGTGATAATGTGGGGAGAAATAATAATAACCAAAGTATGTTTTGTGTGAATTTCAGATCGTAGCTTTAACTTTTTCATCATAATTTCAGCATCTGAAAAAATCCGAGTCACTGATCCGACCTGACCCTAAGCTAGAAACTATTAGGTATGTATAGGGATACAATTTTATAATTCTTTTTTTGGATGTGTAAACCTAAGTACTAATTTGTAAAGACTCTGGCTAGATAAAGCCTAGCCATTGTCTCTTGCTAGGCCCCAATACCTCGAGGCACATGTATTTTTTTTGGAAAATTGTATGTGTGCAAGTATAAATAATTAAAGAGATGTTTGATGTTATAGATATTTTTATCAAAATCAGTCCTGTAGTGATTGAATCTTGACTTACAGAAGCGCCAAAAATGGAATGCTACTTTTTCATCACCCATTCAAGAATTGACCGCGTCGACAGTTGCATCATTGGTAATCGCATGCGATTGCTTCCGCTAGCTGAACTAACTATAAGCTACTCTCAAGAAAATCACCTGGCCTGGCCTGTTATCTTAGTTGCTAGAGGCTCTGCCTTTTAATCTAGGGTTGCAGGTTCGATTCCCATATGACAAGTCATTATGAAATTTAAAATTTATAATCACTTGTGTTGAGTCTGATCGTTTCTTTGTATAATAAGATTTGTAGGTATTTACAAAAAAAGTATATTATATCCGTTATCTAGTACGTACGATACAAGCGTTTGCTTAGTGTGGGGCTAGATAGCGCTGTGTGCATATGCCGGAATATTTTTTATTTACCTGACATTGACATTAGCCCTTCGCCACCGGTTCCACATGACATAATGATCTTTCCAGAGCAGGTACACAGTGACGGAGTATCCACACAGCACTATCGCCATGAAAAAGTCCATCGCCGTCTCCGTGATGCGGTGAGATATGCCTGAAAAGATGCATTTACACTTGATACAGTGAGTAAGTTAGTGAGAGATTGACGAATTCTACAGTCTATTTTATTCAAAACGCTCGAAGGGCCGCAGTCATGGTTTATTGTGAGCAATACAGACGGGACTGCCTACTGTTTAACGTGTTATTCGACCCATGGAAGCGCCAAGATACCTACTTATGCCTCGCAATTCAAGAATAATCAGTCAAGTTATTTAGGTAGGTACATGTTTTTAGATTAGTTTTTAGACCAATCATTAAAAATCAAGTTTTTTAGATGACCAGTAGCTTCCTTTGAGAGCCATTGTTATACGCGTACCTACTGTCATGTTTTACGTATGTGCGGGTATCGCCTAGGCTGCCTATTTAAAGATATACCTACTATTTTTTTTTACGAAAGCAGGTTAATATTTGAATACAGTCTGCCAGATATTAAACAAGATGTCAGCCACAATTTTTTAAATCATGATATAACTATTTCATGTGACAGTGTAAATAAAGAAAATTGAAAAAGGTAATTTTGCTTTTGCAATATTCCACTTGAAAATGTGTAGGTACTGTCACGATAAAACATTACTCGTAAAGTAAAACCGTTTCTTATGACCCAATACGTAAAGCAAAACCTCCTTTTTCACCAAAAGTTACAAAATGAAAAAAAAAAGCAAAAACAAAACACACCTTCTTCCTTTCTAGGGGTACCGTCGGCCTTACCGAATTTGTTGCCTTCGATAACAAAATATTGAGTGCCAACGATGCATACCGCCAGCAGACCTGCGGTAACAGTCGACAGGAGCCAGAATATCAGGCAGTCCGACTGGAAAAATAAACAAGTTTCAATTAGAAATAGGTATATTTTCATTGCGAAAATATTTCAAAACTGTTCTCTTTATTATTATTCTGCATGTCATGTTATATTGAGAAAAGTAAGCTAAAATTACCACCATCTATTCAGATGGCTCTCAAGCCGCAAAGCCAATCAATTAAATAGGTATTTTAATTTTTAATGGTTTGTTAACTCATAATGAAACTAAAAATTGATTGCGAAAATATTTCAATAAAATTTTCTGTATATAGTGTGCACGTCATAATATATTGAGTTAAAACTACCGCCATCTTTTGGAAACAACAGTAATTAACATCAACTTGTTCCTGGAAAATAGCTCATTATCGGCCAAACATGAGAAGCGCCACTGCATCAACTTTGCTTTCGTTGGACCATAATTTTGAATAATAAGAACTTAATTGTTTCTGTAATTAATTATTATAATGTATTTTTAAAACGATTTTAAATTGTAATTTTAATTCGAAATTTGATAGGTGTTATATATAGGTAAATGTCAGAAAAGACTGTCAAACCTACATAATTAGTGTGAATTTTATTCGATAATACGGAACAGTCCGTCAAGATGATGACACATGACATGGTCTTAACCATTCGTAATCGGTGAGGAGCATCTATTTCGATATAATCGAATCAATGCGGGCCTAACCGCGAGATGAATTAAGTTATTACCGGAAATAAATTAACAACCACACAGCCCAAACAATACCGGTTTACCGCTGTTAGCTTGGCAATAATTGCGCTCTGTATTTAGAATGATTTGTGATCACAATATATTATCTACATGCATAAAATGAGTGAGCTATTATTTCAGCTTTTTTATACATGTTAGGCTCACGCTTGACTAAATCTCGCTATACCTATGTTGTATTATGTGTTCTGTGCTATATGTTAAGCAACGTTGTATTGTAAGTAATATACGACCTATTTACCTACCTAGCAACAAAATTATAGAAGAATTCATACACATAGCGTCGAAGACTTTTATTTAGGTACTGTTGAAATAGAGCCGAGAAAACAATGTATCACCAAATTTATTTGCGTGTAGTATAAATTACTTAATACACCTATTCGTATATTGCAATAGATAAACACATATTAAAATCCCTTATAGATATACGGGGCTAGATGGCGCTGTTTAATATATCTAAAAATATTTACATTTATTTATTTATTTTACCCTCAATACATGTGTCATGCCTGCGTTGTTAGACTTAAATCATAGATCATAAGTTTTTTTGACGCAATAAAGCAACACTTAAAAGGTATCTGTTAGTTTTCATTAACGCTGTAATGTAAGTATGTGTAGTGTATTCTTTTTTTACGTGCGATAGGTTTGTGTTTGACTACAACCTGCCTGAATTCTTTAAATAATTCCGAATTCTGAGACATCAAACCACATAATTGGATTACGTGTAGGTACACTTTCGAATATCGTACCTAAATTTCAAAATGGCGTCCCATTCAAACACATCCTTAGTCGGCATAGGCATTACAAATTGCGTTCTCTGTCTGACTCAACACTTTGATATAATTAATACGCTTATTCTAATTAAGATGATAATCTCTGTTTGTAGTTCGCTAAGCAGTTTGTAATTAATGCGGAACTATGATTTTAACATAATTTAAACGTTTGAATTTCTATTTCGTAAGTGTAAGCTTAATAGAGGATTGGTATTTTTTTAAAATACCAATCCTCTATTAAGCTTACACTTACGAAATTTATTTAATTACAAATCGTGTGCTAGTAGGTATATTATACCTACTAGCACACGCTTACTTGAGTTGTAAGAGCACATTTAGCATTGTTATACTTATTTATTTTTCAAGTTTATTGAATTTGTAAAGTTTTGTTTACAAAACGTTAATTAGTATAAATAATATATAAATGATATTATATTTGTACTTATTTTTATGTCAAGCTAAACGGGGAGAAGCTATCGGCATCCGAAACACAGTTATAAACTAGTTCGGATGCCTTTGGATTTTCATACAATGTTATGCCATAAGTAGGTAGGTATAATGCAAAATAAAAAAATTTCATTTCACTTAAATATAAACAAAAACGTTAAATTATATAATTTATTTGGTAGCTAAGTCAAAATTGGATAGCACTTCTGTTCTGAATTTTTCACAACACTCAAGGCACAACTTAATTTTCCGTTAAATAGGTATCTATAGATATTTAACGCGCCATTAATCATGTGAAATTAACAGTAAGTCAACAGTTCTGGGTGACATGGTGAAATTCAATATGAGAACTTCGCGTGACAGGGATTAATAAGTGTGTGTGACACTTGACAGCTCGGAAAAGTGGTTTTCTAATGACAACGCCATCTTGCGGTGCAAAGGGTGACTGACAAACTGTTTATGAGTCATTTGTGTACTCAGCTACCGTAATGATTCAAGATTTTAGAGTCATTGACCTCTCTCTTGAGTTTCTCTATCATAAATTGTTTCTCTCTGGTCGTAGTTTCTCATGACTGTGGGTAGTGACTCCCCGTAGAAATTATTCGTTTGGGGAATAAAATTGGGCAGATACAGCGTAGTAGGTGCCTAATGTGCCTAGGTCCTTCCACGGAAGACATATATCCTCAGATTTTGTGGTCCTCAAATAGGTATGTCGGTTTCCTCACGATGTTCTCTTTCACTGTTAAGCGAGTGCAAATCCACATATAACTTGAAAATGAAGTCATTGGTGTAGGGCCCCATTGAGCTAAACTCGCTTCATACAAGTAGATATTTAGTTCTTCTAAAATATCTGAACTAAAACGTTTACTGATACGTTTTTTGATGTCAACAATAATGCCTCAAAAATATATAAAAATTCAATGATTTACTAACCAATTGCCTATACTGTCTTTTAATCGTTACCCCGCCTTCCCTAAAAATGTGGCAATATCCAACGAAATAGCGCTAAATCGTCACCACTAGCGTAAACGTGACGTTAGACGTAAACGTAAAGACGTGCAGAATTGCGTGCGTACTAACGTGACAAATCTCAATACGCCAATGTCACGTCAGAGCGTGTCGTCACTCTTTATGAGATCACCGCCCTAATATTGTTATTTTATTTTTGACGCGTGGCTGGTTCTTGTTTTCTTCCCCGAATGTTATATATACCTATGCCTGAGTATAGAGATTCATGATTACTTGCTATTTTTATTATGGTGTAGTAATCCTGGGCAAAGGTCTAAAAATACTTAAAAAAAATGTATAAGCGAAGGTAAAAGTAAAATGAAGAGACTTATTTTATAGTAATATAATTTTTCAAGACAGGTTTAGGTACTTATAAATTAAATTAAGTAGGCACTAATTTACTAAGTTTGTCGCTTTGAAAAATTAAAATAATACAATACATATATAACACACAATTTATAGGACCGATTGGGGCAACAATTCAACCAAACTTTGATGTCGATAGTCTTTTATTTTGTCGATATCTTCTTAATTGTTGTATTCCGCCAGCTTTTCCCAATTAGAACTTACTTACTTACTTAAAACGGCTAGTTTTAAGTTTATACGTTCACAGAAAATCTAATAGGCATTGCCGACTTTTCTATAGAGTTAGGAAGACACTATAAATACGCGTTCAATTATTTAGGAATCAATTAAAGGCATATGAATATTGCTACCTTATACTTATTGCACATAAAATAAAGATATATATTAAAATAGAACAAATATACTTATATGAAAGACAAGTGAAATCAACTTTTCTTAGTGGTACCTACATAAATACTATTGTAAGATGGATGTCGAATGAAGCATGAGTGTGATACCACAGAATACATAATGTGATACACACTCTCAGTAGGTATGTTTGACACGTCTGTTTATAAAATAGTGGGTAGTAACGTCTCTACCTCTACTTTAGAACCCTACTAAAGCATAGTAAGTGTAGCATATCCAGCTGCCTATTGCCTACAAGCTAACAAAAAACAAAACTCGTCAAAACCGTCCAAATACCAAGACAATGTGGCCACAACACGGATAGGGCCGTAAACTAACTTTTACGACGCAAATGGCCGTTTAAACGGCCCCGGGCCGATTTTGTATCGGACCGAAAAATAGACGCAACAAAACGGACGAAATCGTGAAAAAATGCGAAGAACGATAGATGGACTACGACCGGGCACAAATGGTGCGGGCAAAATTTGAGCGTGCAAAGTGCTGTGCTACATTTTTGGGCAGATGTTGCGACGATATAAAGTCTTTATGTATGTAGGTGAGGTCAAAAAAGGGCATACCCGCAAGCCGATTGGAAATTAGTGTAGTCTCAGAACTGATGTCGGAATAGAGGACGCAAAACGCGATCGATCGACACACCCTGGTGACATGGTGAGTTGGGCTAATATCTAGGGATTCTTTTGTACATCCACAGATAAAGAGGGTGTGCTTTGATCCCACCATAACATATTTTTTAACTAGTGGATACTAGCAGCTTCGCTCCTATTGTTTTGAGTCAAAAATACCGTTGATACTCTCAAGGCCCTATCACGACTCCCCGTCATACATTGAAAGCTTTGATTATTTACTATTGAAAGGGGACTAAACAGATTTACAGTCCAACAAATATAATAATATATTATTTTATATAATGGTAGGTAGAGCGAGGACATAATAAGGTTAGCAGGGAACAGGTGGAGACGTGAAGCACAAAATCGGGCAGAATGTCGTGCCTTGGGAGAGGCCTATGTTCAGAAGTGGACGGCTGATGATGATGATGATATAGTAAAAATTGTAGGTTACCTGCCTCAACTAATATATGATTTTATATCTATAATGGTATATTTCTAGTTACCTGCAAATGGCTCCTGTTCCGTGGGTTCCCGAACCACAGTCGCAGCGCCTGCAGCACCGTGTAGCGCGGCGTACGGATCGCGGGGTAGCTGGCGGCAGACAGGACTATTTATAGGTACGGGTTGGTCAAAATGGATAGAAATGGAAATCTATTATATATATGAATATAAAAGAAAGTGGTGTTAGTTACACCATTTATAACTCAAGAACGGCTGAACGGATATAGCTGAAAATTGGTGGGGAGGTAGCTTAGAAAGAGGAGACGGATATGGAATAGATACATTTTATCCCGTTTTTTGTAAAATAAAATTCAATAAAATCCAAAATCTGCTTATTTATTGCCTCTAAGGCGGAACAAAGTTTGCCGGGTCAGCTAGTAGTTTATAAAAAAAGAGTTTTTTTAGGTCGTTTTATAGTATTGATATGAATAGAGATGATTAGAGGATAAAAGAGAAACATTTTGGCTGCGCCACTTGCAGTAATTGTTGAAAATGTTTGTCCTTTTCCTAACGAGTACAAGGTTGCGACTACGAAAATATCAAAGTAATAAACTTTGTTCCACTATACTTTTTACTTAATAACATTTGGTTCCACTACAAAATTCGATATCTTACTTTTGAAACACAGAACTCTTAAATTGAAACTAAACCATAGACAACAATAGACTAAAGTAGTAGCGGCCAAAGTTGTTGAAAAGCGGGAAATCTACCGTTTAATCCGTGAAGTTGAAGCGACGATTGTTACAACTTATTTAGCGGTTGGAGCTGCGATTTGTCGGTTACCGGGTTACCAAACTGTATTCCAACGGCCAGTTGGTTATGTCCAGAAATACAAATAATATACATTTATTTATTTTTATTTGCTTTACTAACAGCTTAAGCCAACACGCACATTAAGCTACTACAATAATGCTAAAGCATTTGCGTAAGACATATTATACACTTTGGTACTTATAAATTTACAACCATCACAACGAAATTTCCTATATTTAGAACAGAACACATCTATGTCTCTGTTCTGAGCAATCATTGCATTGAGCAATAATGGCTTGAGCAAGTTTGAGAATATTGGTTTCGTGTAGCCATGTTTCCAATTTATAAAATTGGCTACCGATCTGATATGGATATTACTGGTTTTTACAAATAGCGACCGCCAGACCAGACCTGCACAACTCCAGTCAGTTAAAATTGAAATCTCCCTCAGAAATATTGTCTCCCAATTTAATCCTACACTGAAAGTAAGTTTTTTAATTTGGAGACGCAACCTTTAGGATGCAACAAACCACTAAATTTTCCTGATATAATTATAGAAATAGTAAAGAGCTCAGAAATGATAAAGGATACGTTTTATTACGATTTATGCCACGGTAAACTACTGGAAGATGATATGCCGGCATAAACATTTGAATTTGGTTTAAATGGGGTAAGTAAAATTACTATATCAACAACTGTCCATCCCCTACAGTGGTTTACGTAAAATAGTTAAGTTCGGTTTGAGAGCAGCTAATTGAAGTAGCTATGATCGAGCCCCAACCGCAGCCGGGAGTTTCCTGCAGTTTACAGCTTTGTCATTCAATTAATTTTAAAATAGATAGTAAATATTTTTTAGTTGCTTACTTTATCGCCACTGAATTATTTCATAGGATTTTAGCCTTATTTCCGCAAAAACAAAAATATTGAGTATCTACGTTTATAATATGACTTTATTTAATGCCGATTGATTTTTTTATAGACTTACATATTATAGGGATAGATTTAATTGTTTTGATAAATTTAACATTAATAAAGTACCTATTCTACTTTTACACTTTACTTTTTTATAAATAAAAGAAAGCGGGGATCTACTACCAACTACTTTGTATACATAAACTGAGCATAGGTTCTCTTCTTGTATGCCACTCGTCCCGGTCCTTTGATGTTCCACAACGCGTGAAAACTCGCCTTTAAAATCAATATTCCATAGTCTAAAAATAACTCATAATACATTGTGCTACCTAAATCCACACAGCTCGCAGTGATTCCTTCCTACTTGGTTCAGCCACCGCTCCAAGCAGCTGAGGTGAACATTCGCCAGCGACCCCTTGCAGTTGCATGGAGATATTAACCTGAAAGTACGAGTATATAGATATATTGAGTTATCGAGTGAAAACTCTTGACACGAGAGCATCACATACGAACTTATATTTACTGTTCAAATATAATATACATATGCACGTAGGCGGCTTTAGTAAGTAAACACCGACAATAATTGTTTGAACAGTCGGAAGTTATTACCTACCTAAATTTCGATATCGAGCGATGAACAAAATTTTTTTCGGTAATATTCAAGATCCTAAAAATTTTATATAAATGGTTTAATTTTCCTTTAGAAGGTTATGCGTTAACTTTGTATAAAATAATTAAAAAGGTTATTAGTTTGTTGACGTTCCTTCAGTTTACCATGATTTTTATAGTAAATGTAGGTACCTACCTACAATTTTTGAGTCTCAAAAATGACATGCCCACACAATTAGTCATTTGAAAAATGTTTAAAGTACCAAAATCTATATCAGAATTTACATTTAAATGTCTTTGGCTGATCTGATACGTCTTATCGTACCATCTTCCTTAAACGACCGACGTCGAGACGTAATATCCAAACTTTATGACCACTGAACATCTTTAAAATTTTCTAGATTATCACCAGTCAGATAGACCAAGTTTTCAGTTTGAAATAAACATAAAACTCACCCTAACAGACTTTTTAATTAAATAGGTTTGGCTACCGCAAGTTTCTGAACGTACCTTCGTATTTTCATGCGTCTAGGATTCAAGATAAGTTTAAATGTAATGTAATACGTAGTTAAGTCTGTGCTATTAACTGAATTGGCACTAAAATACTGGTTTTATTGTTCTAAAGTTTTGTGAGAAGGAAACTGTCGTGATTAGATCTAATATTGTTCCTACGAAAGTTAGAAAAACACTTTTATTAATTTCTTTTTCCTATAGGAAAACACTAGATAAGACGTTTTTTGCTACCTTATCATTTACTTGGCGAGACGCACTGATGATGGAGCAGAGCGATGGAGATGGAGCAAAACAATAACTAATTGGTACCCGCCGTGGGTACCGAAGGTAGGTAGGTAAGCAAAGTCTAGGAAGACCTGTGCAACGGTGCCTGGATGAATAGAAAGTTAGAAGGAAACATCTGGGCAAAAATAGCGCAAGACAGGGAGTATTGACGTAAGAGTGAGAAGGTCTATACCCTGCAATGGGTCTCATTAGGCTGATGATGATGATGATGACTTATAAGAAAAAAAATCTTACCTTTCTCGACCCCTTGTCATACAAATCCTGCAAACATTAGATCCAATGCTGCTCAGTGAATCTCTGTGCCCTACCACCAAATCTGATCTCTCTGAAAGATTCTTTTTCTTCTCACTTTTGGACACTTTAGGCTCCAATTTTCCCGTCAAAAGCACTTCATTGGGTAAATCCGGTATTGGAGTACATTCCGTCTCAGCGTTACAACTAATATTCGGGTTTTCTGTATGAATAGATTGCAGAGGTATTTCGCTAACAGCAATTGGTGTTTCTTTGTTCACTTTAAAACATGATGCCATAAAATTCTTCAAATCCAGAAAAGTATCTAGAGGTAAAGCTAGTGGAAGAGGTACTTTGTCTGGATTTTTATCCTGCTCTGGTTTTTCTATAACAGGCAGTTTTGGTTCATTTTTGTTGATATTTGTTATTGGATTCGGTGTGCCGAAGCTAAGTGATTTGAGGGCGTTTGAGACATCTGCGTTAGTTATAATTTGTCTGATACAGTGATCTGATTTAGAAAGACCAGCTTTCTGATTTTGTCTCGGCTTAGGGCTGCTGATTGCTCCCGGCAGAGTTGTAGTCCCCGACGGTCCTGCATCGTATAATCTTCTTTCTTCATTGACAATAATCACTTCTTCGGTTATATTGATAACTTCTTCCGTCGTAGATATGTTTTCACCAGACTCTTTCTTTGGATTTTCGTCCATTAATATTGTTGCATTTGTGTTTACAAAAATAAAAATGTTTTATGAATTTGTGTTAAATGTTGGTTAGTTTGACAGTGATTTGATTGATTATGACGCTGAATTTAATGAAAGCTGTCAGTTATGTTAAAACTTAAATAAATGTGGTCTTTTTGGTAACACAAGGTTTTAGTTTTTTACTTGTTTGTCTATAATTGGCCTATACTATCCATGATCAAACTACCATAATTCTTAATCATGACATAATAAATATAACTAAACAAAAACAATTCAAAAAAGTACTTTAATTTACTGTTAGCCTTTTCTTATCGCCAATATTAAAAACAACACAATCACATCTATTTTTTTACAGTAAACATTAATTACAGTTCATCTCTAACAAGTTTCAACATTTCATCTTCATCATCGGTCCACAGATCAGGATCATTTGTCATCTGTCCAAGCGCCTCCATTCTTCTCTCCAACATAGCTTTGTCTAAAATGTGTTCCATCTTCATATGCATACAATCGTTAAACACTGACGCATATTCACAAATCTCAAATATGTTATCAACAACTTCAGTACACTCTGTAACTGCTCTTTTCAGTCTTCCCCACACTTCACTGTCTTCGCCGTAAACTTCTTTATTCGCTTCGAGAAGGTTCTCTGGATTTATTTTATTCTTCGTGATTATGGCGTTGCGTTTCAGTATGCAAGCCACGAAGCATTTTCCTTGAAAAGTGCTTTGCGGGATTCGTTTCAGAAAGTTCTGGACGTCTGTCATCGTTGCTTTCACTTGACGAGCACATTCTGTGAGATTTCTTCGGAATGGTTCGACGTATTGGTTCATTTTATCAAAACTTTCGATTTGCTCTTCTTTGCTTGGCGGTTGAAAAGACAAGACGAGGTACACTGTTGTAAATAGTATTAAAAATATAATGATTTGCGATATTCTGCTGCAAAATACCATTTTGTCGGTTGGCTTTCTAGCACTGTTACGCATTGTTAAATGGTTAATGAAGTGGTTTTATTGATTGTTAACTCCCAGTTACAAATGACGTGGTTCATGTTCGTATCGTTTTAACTGTTACAGTTTTATCGAGTTTGTAATAACTGGGTCACATTTTTTACAAGAAAATTGTTTAATTATAAATCATAATGCTGATCAATACAAATTATGATAATTAATACTAACCTTCGCTTAACTTTTGTTTTATGGTACATAAATTTTACTTCAGATAGATGTAGTTATTAAATTATTTTTATACTAAAGCACTACCAAAGGTCAAGTAGAAATAAAACCATAGATGTTTTAAAAAGGATTCTTTTAACATAGCTTAAATCTTCATGAACTTAAGTATGAGTACGCATACAAAACTAGTACCAAATTAGAGTCCTTATAGAATTTTAATATTCAAGCGTAACAATTAGTAATGCACTAGAGTAGCTAAGTGAGAAACAATAGCTGGCACTAATTACTACCTGTTTAACAACAGCTGCAGCTAAATAGCTCAGTTAAAATAAAGCTGCGGTCCTACAGACCAGGCTTGGTCGTGTAGGCGACATGGAATTAGAAGATATAGAATGGAAACAAGGTATTCTTTATGAGCGAATTACAGTGCTTTTTTAAAAAAGTAAAATTACTTGTAGTAGGTATATTTAGGTAAGACTCTTTTAATTTATATAAAATCCAATCAAAATACAATAGTAATAACGGTTAATTTGCAAAAAAATATACGGATTATTATTTTATATTTTATTCTAGGCGACTCTAAAAGCAACAAATAAACACACAAGCAAAATAATAAAAAAAAACGGCCAACATGGTACCTTGAACCTTTCATTTATTCTAGTTTTTACTGACACGTAAATACGATTAATATTTCAACTACAGCATACACCACATTCTGACTATACGCTCATAATAAGAGAGGCTACTCTACCTCAACCAACAGCAGTTATAAATCTGTGGTAGGCGCCTTAATCCGACGGGCTGCGGTCACGGGTTCTTGCTCGGATTTTACACTTGAATCGCTGCAGTCTTTTTGCGTTGAAATATTTTGCTGAAGCGACAGAGAATATGTGCTTCTATAGGATTAACGCAGGTGTTATGTTACACACTATGGTATTATGGTAGACTTGTTTACAGACATATATTTTGCTTTCTTCTGGAATTATTAATGAGGGTTCTCAGTAAAATTAGTAAGACAGAGGAGTTTTGTTGGGCAAAATGATTGTGGTGCCCACTTAGGTCCTTTCACGGAAGACACGTCATGTGCTCAGATTTTTCAGATGTGTTAGTTTCGTCTCGACGTTTTTCTTCACTGCATGGAAAACTATCATATATAAATAAATAAATAAAATCTTCATAGCAAAACTGTTATGAAGAGCAATATACTATGATAATAACTAGACAGTCATAATCAAATACTCTACCAAATTATATACTTATACAAAAACGTGGCATTCTGGTACCGGATCGAGTTACAAAATCACATTTCCATAATTTACAACACGAAATCAAAATTGCTCTCGCACTTTGTTGCAATTTAAATTAACGGATAAAATGGATTAATTTAAACTTAAATTCATTAATTGTGCAAGCTGTCGTAAATGTTATGACGAAGCACAAACATATTTAGTAAGTTAACTTAATTATTTTAATACTTGTAAAGACAATCGATAAGTGATGGTATAATACGGATATCTATTATACACAAAAAAATCTTTTGTAGCACACACTTTAAAAGTAATGAATATTTTAATAAGTAGGTAGATATATCGCTAAATATCTTTTATTCGAAGTATTCTAAAGGATAAATCTATACTTCTATACTAATATTATAAGCTGAAGAGTTTGTTTGTTTATTTGAACGCGCTAATCTCAGGAACTACTGGTGCGAATTGAAAAAATATTTTTGTGTTGAATAGACCGTTAATTGAGGAAGGCTTTAGGCTATAAAACATCACGCTGTAACTAATAGGAGCGAAGAAACAATAGAAAATGTGAAAAAAAAACGGGGAAAATTATTCATCTTTGAGGGTTTCCGTTGCGAAAACGGTTCAAGACATCCAAAAATATGTAAACAAAATGTCCGCGACAGTACAATATAAGAATAAGAATAAAATAAATTTAATGTCACATGAAACATAAAATAGACACACAATAAAAAACAAGAGTACAAATAAGAAGTTTCATGTCACAATCCGGCCCCAACTCAGCATATGCTGGATGCAAGCATCCAGAGCTAGTCTTGGTATATGTCTATCTTTTAAGATTATCTCACTAGAACCGTTTTTATGATAATAACTATTCCACGCGGACGAAGTCGCTGGCACAGCTAGTATAAAAATATATCTATTAATGCTAGACTACATTATGACATATTATTACGAAACACAAAAAAACGAACTAAATGGGTTAACTCATTCTTCTTCTTCTTCTTATCAAATGAGAGTGGCCGACTCTGGTGTCGAGAGTTTATCAAGCCGCCCTAAGGGCCTCAGACATGGCTTAACAACTGCCGTACTAGACATATCATAGTAAAAAAAAACTTTCCTTCTGTTTACAACAATGCACTGTGTCTTTGTTTTAAGGTTCGTTAAAACAAACCTCGTAAAGGCAACTTTTAAGTGACACAAAGTTGCTTAAAAGTTGCTTGCATACTATAACATGGGCCCTAAATGTTTTTTATTGATGTGCATATAATTTTATGGGCAAACTTTTAATAAAAACTTTGGAAGTGCGCTCGTAAAGAGTTTAGAGATGTTTGTTACTGACGGAGTGGTTGAAAAATACACCTGGTGTGGGGAAAATATGTTTAGAAAGTATTTTTCTATTTTTTATCTCTTTGAGTCAATTTTTTCCCAAGACTGAGGGTCGTGACGCCGAAGGAGTTCTCTTGTGCAAATACATCGTGGTGGGCGCCCAGGACCTTCCACGGAAGACATATGTCCATGTCCTCGTATAATTTTCTATTAGCGCAGGGCTTTTTTATCTGCTTACGAGGATTACACCATATTTTTACTATGTAGTGGAAAACTGAATTAGTTGTTCATTAATGTTAAAATTGTTAAATGCTTAGTCGTGGTGCAAGACCACATTAAAACAAGACCTAGCAAAAATGGCTACATTTATTTCTGAGTTTTTCTGCAAGACAGCCTACATAAAAGTGTTGTGTATAGAGAGCTTTATAGATTGTATTCGAATGTTAGGTATAAATAAATATTATATGTTACTCTGTTTAAAAGAAATACATACATAACTCCATACATAGCTGTACGTACACAGTTCAGTGCTGTTCGCAGTCAGCACATGCTGAGTTGAGGCCGGCTTGTGACAGGAAATTGTGTATATGTGCAAAATGTGTTTCTCTTACTTTCTTGAATGTGTTCGTATGTAATTTCTTGTCACAAAATAATAAGAAAAAAATTTTACACTATAAAATAATATTATGATGGTATTATACGGATGTATTGCAGCAAACTGTGACGGAATACATCAAGGAGCTTCCGTCAGTTGAAGCTTTCGCGGGCTTTGCTTTAAAACCACTGCATCAATCTCATTTGTCAAAGATTGCGCCGAGTAAATGTTGGCAAATTAAATATGTATGAAACCTTGGTCTGTTGAAACATTTTAACGGCTATATACTTATTATTTCAAAACAATCTTGAAGCCTTCAAATCTAAAGTTAATAGGTATCTTCTAAGTAAGCGTGTTACACCTAGGCTGCACCAAAGCTTAATTTCAGGAAGGATGTAGTCAGAGCAAACCTATCCCACGTAAAAAGTACATGAAAACAACATAAACTTCAATAACACCGAATATAAAAACTAAGCACACTATTCATGTCATCATCACTTCATTTGTCCATATTATAAAAATAGAAGAAGAGGGTCCAAAGTTTGATCACACTAACACTTTTTTTTAATAAATTCTATACAGAATGTATTAAAAAATGGGAGATACTTCGAATTGATATCTTAACGCGTTCCAAAAATTTCTAGAATTTTTGTCTGTTTATCTTTGTCTCTGTTGGTCTGTAAACGCTCATCACGTAAAAACGGCTGAACTGATCACCATGATTTTGGGTATGTAAAGGATATTTGAAGTGATATAGGCTACATTTTATTTTAAAAAAATGCGAGCAAAGCCGTGGGCGTCTACTAGTGTATGATGTAAGCAAGAGTAAATACGTATGACGAAACTACGAAACCAAAAATGTGGAGTAACATGACATGCATATCAACGCTGCACGTTAAAACCTAAACTTAGATAACCTAACGTATTACCTATACTTATTCGCCTATTAAGCGAGCGTGGCTTAGCGGTTCCAGTGTCTACTTATTATCCAGACGCACCCTGGTTCGAATCCGGCCCTACACCAATGACTTGTATTTTCAAGTTATGTTTGGATATGCACTCGCTTAGAGGTGAAGGAAAACATCGCGAGGAAACCGATATGTTTGAGGACTACAATAACCGAGGACATATCTTCCGTGGAAGGACCTGGGCGCCCCCCACGATGTATCTGCCAAAGAAAACTCCCCTAACGAATTAACTCTGCGGGGGAGTCGCGACCCTCAGTTATGAGGAATACGACTCAAGAGAGATTCGCCTATTAAGTTGTTTGAATAATAAATAACCGCTTTCCAACTAGGTCAAATAATTTCCCATATCAAATACTTAGGAAGCAAGTTGACGAACTTAATGCGTATATTAATATTCATGATATTCATTATTGTTTGATATGAAATGCGGAGTAATCGGCTTAAGAAAATGATTAGGTTGCTTTATTGCAAATCTGTGTGTTTATGTTTGGTTGGTATAATTTGTTAGTTAAGTTAGATAGGGTAACGTGTTATGGAAATTGTACATTGATATACATGCGTGTTTACACATATCCGCTTACTTATATTAAGAATAAAACTATTTATTAAACATATACATATTGCATTCAATAAATCTAAATATATAAAACTCAAAGGTGACTGACTGACTGATATAGTGATCTATCAAAGCACAGCCCAAACCACTGGATGGATCGAGCTGAAATTTGGCATGCAGGTAGGTGTTATGACGTAGGCATCCGCTAAGAAAGGATTTTTGGAAAAGCCGCTTTTAAAGGGGTGAAATAGGGGATGCAAGTTTTACTTCTTAATGCGAGCGAAGCCGTTAGCAGCCACTAGTGGATTGATAAGGATGAAATTTCTTTGGTAGAAGCAAGGATCGAACTTGTTCTTAACGGCTCCTGACTTAATTAATAATTCTACATTATGTTTAAAATACGTCTATTGATGGTTATTTACAATATGTAGCCTGAAGCCTTCCTCGATAGGTGGTCTTTTCAACACAAAAAATATTTTTCAATTCTTACCAGTAGTTCCTGAGATTAGCGCGTTCAAACAAACAAACTCTTCAGCTTTATAATATTAGTATAGATTTAAATGATTGTGATCTGCTGACTTACAAGACTTAATAGATCGACTTTCTTTCTACTATGTGCTGTTTTGAGCTAACATTTTCTATTTGTTTAACTTGAAAATAGAAATACTTAGTATACATCAATAAAGATGTAGTAATACAGTATGCTGAGATAAGCGGAATATTCAACTCATTCTTCCACCTTTTTAATTCGAACAAATGTGAAGAGTTACAAAGCAATTCGACCATTCGTTTCTGGCATTTCGCTTTGCGTACAAAAGTTCACCGAAAAAAGCCATAAATCTCTCATCCCTGGCTCTTAATTATTTTCTTCCGCCACGTTGCGAGCCGAATTCTAGCAAAAATAATTCCAGCAAGAATAATTTTCGCCAAAATAATTTCGGTAATTATTTCGGCCAAAATCGGCGTAATAATCAAAAGGCCACTTCGTTTCTTGTACGGCGGGCGAAATATTTTAATTAGGTTGGACCTGGCGAGACGAACGTGTGAAGTTAGACCCATTTATACAGAACTGTGCTATCCAATTATTTTATCGTAGCAATTTTAGCTCGTAGAGGTACTCACAGCCGTAGACTATGCTACGAGATGAGTCTACGAGGTCTCTACGATGTACGATGTACTTTATGTGTATATTTAGGATTCGGAAGCTTTTACTGTATATTGATTAAACTTCCAATTTTTCGTTAACATACCAGTATTTTTTATGATGATGGTAGGTTGCATTTTACACATACATAATGTAAGTGATATGTTTAGTTTTTTTTTGAGACAAAAGTAAAAACTTGAGCTTTTGACCTAGTTAATGATTTCTAGATTTCAAAAACAGATATCCTTTTGTACTAAGTAAGCTTGCACACTCACACACATTTTCAGGAAGCTGATTTTAAATTCATTCATGAAATAATTAAAAAATAAAAATATCTTTGGTGCATTACAGCATGACTCCATCCTCCGTCACAGTGGGCTGCACTTTTGACAGCACACAGGCAAGCACTCCGTACTCTAATTTGTAATTACCAAGACCTGCCTACATCAGCCTACCAGCTTTGCATGTTTTATTAAACTGCGTACGTGGAAATGTAAGTAATTTGCTTTGGTATGTACATAAGTATGAGGATTATTTAATGAAATAAATTTAAAATTATTTAATTGATATAAATAGGAGAAAAATCCTTGATTTTTATCATTGTGTACCTTAGATGTTTTTGGTAAACTGACAAATAGGTAAATAATAAATTATGTATAATGTTTTTAAGCTGTTTTACCGCTTTTTGGACCATATGCACAACGACAGAATTAAATTAAAAAACTCAATATTGCATCTTGACAAAAAAAACATATCTAATGATACTCTAATTATAATTGTAAGTTTATTACACCAAAATTATAAACTGCCTAATATTATAACAACTTTTAATTAATTTAACAGATGTGACCTAAAAACAAATTTCTAATATCCAAAGTGTTATTCCAGCGAGTTATGGCCTAAGCTCTAGGGCGTAAAAAACTGTTGACCGTTTAGGCAATTAGGTAAAAAGTTACGAAATTGGCCTTTTGCCTATAATTTGGGTTCAGTTTTTAGGTATTCTATTAGAATTTTATTAAATTCACTGATGAGTATTTTCTGACCTACATTTACGCTACTAAACCAATATTTGTAGCTTTAAAAATACAATTTAACTAATAAATAAGTATAAAATTTGTAAAATTTTAATAGTTTATTTTAAATTGTGTGACAAGTAATAACAAATCGTGTGATAACCAACGCTTAAGCTTGGATTTCCTAGGAAAGCGGTTCCGACATATAGCGGCCGTAATACAGCGGTGAATGAACGTTGTCTATGTAAACGTAATGGCGCGGTTTCCTAGAGAGCGGTATCTTGCACCGTAATTTACTTTAATTATATTTGCGTCCGTAATATTACAGCCGCTATATGAAGGCACCACTGTCCTAGGAAACCAAAGCTTTACTCATTTAAAGGTATTATTTAACCGACTCAAAAAACAGGTGATCAAGTCTTCTGAAAGTATTTTTTTATATATAAAAATTAACTATATATACGATATTATTGCCGAGCATCATAAGAGACGCAAATATGCTAATCTCGGCCGAGGTTACATCTTTGAGCCTTTTGGTGTCGAGACTTTGGGGCCGTGGAGTCCGGGAGCCCATACTATTTTCAAAAACCTCTCGGAGCGCTTGGTTGACGCGACGCGTGACCAAAATGCTGGCCTTTTTCTGGCTCAACGTATCAGCATTGCCATCCAGCGTGGTAATGCGGCCAGTATGCTGGGTACGCTGCCCTCTGGTAGTGGGCTGAAGCACTTAGATTATCTTTAGGCTTTTCTAAAGATTTTCTAAGTGCCCCTTTTTTGTAGTAGTTAGAAGTAGTATGTTTAGTTTTCTTTCACTTGTTTTTATATTTTAATATTGTAAATAAATATACGATAATATGTATTTGTAAATAAATTACAGTGAATTAAGTCTATTTTTAAAATGATACCAGTTGTTTACCAACTTATTACGTGGAACCAGACAAATTCTGAGGTGATTAATTATAGCTAAATTTATTTTAATTTTAGTTGGAAAAGAGTGAAAAAATAACGACCGACCGGATTTCAAAAACAACCTTGATGCGAGTTTAGCACTGAGCAAATAACTAACTATAGCTGTTAACAATTTGAGGGATTGATATACAACATTCAGAAATTAGGTGATAATAAACCTGTGTGTAAATTAGATTCATTTTTTATTCTTTTTGGTATGCATTATAGACATATTTATCTATCTATAATGAATAAAAATCTCGCTTTTACAAAAGAGTACGTTTCCAAGTAAATTGTAACGTAATTCTCCGCACCAAAAACCTCCATATTCTTGGCATCGATTTCGGGTTTAAGTCAGCACGTCTCCGATATTTAAAATACAATATTGGAGCTTGGAGCACGTGTAACATACCATACAGCTTGTACGCTGGAAGATGTCGGAAACAGTGTCAATTAACTAGTAGACTCCTCATAATTTAAAACATTAGAGGCTACAGTTCTTTTGCGCGGCGACGTCATCCTTTTTCCACTATTAAGCATAGAGAAAAAAGCAAGAAAAATATATTTAGGATTTAATCTTTAGTTTTCACTAGCATATACACACTGTAATTGTTATCCGGATTAAACAGTAGCCTGCATGTTAATCCAGATGAAAAACTTGTCATAAAATTAGTTTATATTTAAAAAAAAAACTGTAGGTTTCTTTTATCAAGCAAGATGAGTTTACGTTTGCCCACAGCCCGCGTGTGGCTAATCATTGCTGTAGCCTAGTTTGGGTCTAATGGGTTTATTAATAAAATAGATAGGAGTATCTGTTTGTTTAGTCTACGATTCAAACGTAACATGATTATGGGTTGTAACGATATTCCAATGTGGTAAGAATACCGCTCTTTTGAGTAGATTAAAGCAAGTCAAAGTCGACTTAATCAGACAGGATTGAGTACAATTTTGCTTATACCGGAGGCATTTTTAGTGAAAATCTGTTTCGGTGGTAACAGATAGTAACAAATATTTGGTTCATATCGTAGGCGTTATGGGAACACAGTTCAACCGGTTTTGAATAATGAAAGGTCTCTATTGATATGATAAAATTGATCTATATCTGAGTATGATCTGTTTCGGCTCACAAGGACGTGTGTTTAGTAAAATAAACTGCTGCCATAAAAATCGTTATTTATCCAATCTATTTTAGATTTATACATTATATATAACTGCTTTTTCCGCTTATTTTCAACTAGTGGGTGCTCGCGGCTTCGTTCGCATTAAGAAGTAAAACTTGCATGAAATGCTTGAAATGATTTTTTTATGCCAATTTTAAAGGGGATTTCACCCCTTTAAAAGTTGCATTTCCAAAAATTTTTTCTTAGCGGATGCCTACGTTATAACATCTACCTTCATTCCAAATTTCAGCCCAATCGGTCCAGTGGTTTGGGCTGTGCGTTGATATATCACTATATCAGTCAGTCTATCAGTCAGTCACCTTTGAGTTTTATATATTTGGATATACATAACTGATTTTTTTGCTTATTTTCAATATCATTTAATAAAAATTGTTGTGATTGATGTACTTAAATTAACCGGCCGAAAAAGCGTTCCGTTATTAACCATATATAATTAATATAGCCTTGGATACATATTATATCTATCGATATAATAAATATGTTTTATTTAATACTTAGTATCGCCTTAATGATCACACGATTATTACAAGACCAATCTTTGTGATTCTATATATTTAATATCCTGTGATCCTATATATAATTATAAAGCTGAAGAATTTGTTTGTTTGTTTGTTTGAACGCGCTTATCTCAGAAACTGCTGGTGCAAATTGAAAAATTCTCCTTGTGTTGAATATACCATTTATATTACATCATGCTGTAACTAATAGGAGCGAAGAAACAATGAAAAATATGGAAAAAACGGGTTAAATTATTTATCTTTGAGGGCTTCTATTGCGTGAGCTGCGGAAACGGTTCAACGCGTGGGTAACAGCTATAATTTATAAAGCTAGGTAGTCTGCAAAAATAAATAACTTTGCCCAAAATAACTACTTTACGCGGACGAACTCGCGCGCACAGCTAGTAACATACATAAGTATCTTTTATTCGACTTAACTCAGCTGAAATTGCCAAAGCTTCTCAGAAAAAGCCTTTCTCTGGGGAAGTAGGCTTGATAAATAAGCTCTAGTCTAGGTTGGACAGCAGAGTCTGAGTAACTTTGCAAGTGGTGAACATTGTAACCAAAAATTGTATCTTTAAGTTAAGAGATCGACGTACAAGATCTTTGGAATTGCAGCATGTATGCTTCCACCAGTTCTGTGTAAAGTTATCTTGTATATTCTAGTACACGGTCGTTCGATGCCACTTGTCGACATTGTATGTTGTCGATTCAGGAACTCTGCGAGTGGTAAACGAAACTGGCAGATTTGTGGACTTTTGTGGATTTTCTTAGACTGGTCGATTTCAGTGGTCTTATTTTTGTATTTGAACCGTTGTTTAAACAAACATATAGTATTTATTTACAGAATTGTGTGACGTACCTTTAAATAGATGTTACAAATTTCGTATATGTTTCGTACATATTTGACTTTGAAGAATTTTTGCCGCTGAATTTTTCAAATTCTATGACGTAATTTTTCGTAACATGTCACAGCGTTATCTGTTAATCAGGTGACACAAGAATCATAGAGGCACACAACGATATTAATAATACCTGTCGTTGGAGGCACAGTTGGTTTCGCGATCCGGATATAATATGAAAACATAACGCGTCCAACATTTAAATAAAATTAAATCCAGCAAATATTAACATAATGATACGCGAAATTTTAAAACAGAAAACAATTATTCCATCCTTTTTAATATCGCGAGATAAACGTAATGTATAATACGTGTGAGTCGAATAAATTACACCAGATTAAGCATAATTCAACGCGACACGGAGTGAATTTATGATTTTATTCCGGGATTTTGGTAATACGGTCTGGGGCTTGGAAGTTGGAAGTTAACCTCACATCACGGGATATTATTAGAGTTAAGGTTTCTTTCGGTACCAGCCTGTCTGGTACCTCAGCTCATTTCAACATACCTATCAGTTCACTACGGCGTGATGAGTATTTAACTTATCTAATAAAAATAAACAGTTTTCTAAGATGTTTGTCACACTTGAATTACAATTCACATAATAATTATCACTACTATGTAAAAAAATGACATATATATATATATATATATATAATTTGAATAAATGATTATTTTTGATGACTATGACTATGATTACTTTACAACTTTTTCTCGCGTAAACGGCTTAGACAACCGCAAGTCATAGGCAACTTTTTATACCGGAATAATTCAGATAACATTACCGACTGGACTATTAGCTCAGTTCGTTTCCGCTAGAACACAAATAATAGTCCATTCTCAATACGCAATTATTTGTGTCGAGTCTGGACGTGCCTATGTATAACATGTTTGTATATAGATAAAAATATTAAAGTATTTAACCGTGATCAGTACTTATGACACAAGCGTTTTCTTAGTGTGGTGCTAGAGGGTGCTGAGTGCATTGTCTCGAACTTATTTATTTTGTTTATTACGAGTTCCGTTAGTTACAATTTCAACAGATATCAGAATCCGCATCCATTAAGCAGTGCATACAGCTGCGAGCTAGATACCAGTATTGCAATTAATGTACAACATGCTTGATGTAGTGTTGTTTCACAAGTGGTAATAACTATTTACTTGGATAGTTGAGTCTACTAATATCACGTACTTCGAAATATGCTGCTTTTTGATTAGAATTGAATAAAATGCACATGTGATTTATAATAGAGGCACGAAAGATAATGAACGATAAGAAAAAAACTAAATCTTCTGCTTGTAATTGCTACGAAAAAAATACTTGGAAAGTCTTAAGAAATGGTTAAAGTCAAGTAAAAATATTCTGAGTAAAATAGTCACTAGTCAACTGCCAAAGGGCAGCGTGCCCTGCATAGTGTCATTATAGCAATTTTATTTTTATTTTATTGTTATTGGTGTTTTTAAAAGCATAAAATATTTAGAGAAAGCAACTAAAAATGGAGGAATTCAATTGGGGAGGCCTTTGCCAGACAGGTAACTTCTACCACTAAATTTACTTACTAAAAATTAGCTAGTGTGAAAAATGTTTATATAATTATTTAATTTAACATAAATATGCTTACATGTGGTAGTAGAATTTAAGGATTCTTTATTTTAATCCACAAATTGATTAACTTGATTACGCGTCACTTACTTATTATCATTTAGCACACTCCGTTTCAGTTCAGGCAGAGGTTTTTACACGCCAGTCGTTAGAATTTTAAGCCTGAAATCAAAAGGAAGACAATGACACTAATCATTCTCTCTTATATTGAAATGTATATTATACGTTCTATACAATGACTGGCCTGTTAGCTTATGTAGTCGGTAGTAGCTCTGCCTTCTAATCTAGGGTTGCAGGTTCGATTCCCGCGTGACACAAGTATTTATGAATTTTAAAATGTATGACTACTTGTGTTAAGTCTGGTCGTTTGTATGTATAATAAGTATGTCTTTACAAAAAAAGTATATAAGTATTACATCCGTTATTTCGTAGCCGGGACACAATGTTTGCTTAGTGTGCGGCTAGATGGCGCTATGTGCAATGTCCTGGAATATTTTATTTATCATCTATAAAGGTTTCTGCCATGACCTACCTATTCCCAACATTCATACGAAAATCCTTTGCAATACGTGGGACGGCTGACAAGGTACGCATATAATATGATAATGGCGACTCATTGCGAAGGCAACATTAATATTTATGCCGTGATGTGGGATATTTGGCTGTTACTGTGAGTTGAGAGTTACATATGATTTTTGTGTGGAAGTTTTCCATTGCGGTCTGTGTCAGCTTCAACATATGTTAAATTTAGAAAAATACTCAATGTTTTTGATGGAAATATCAAATTCAGGTGAAATTTCAGTTATAAACGAAACTTACCACGATTTGTTCTGGTGGGTAAAATTAAACGAAAAAATATAACACGTCAAAGAATAAAAAATTGTTACGTTTGTCCTAAAATTTAAACAGAATAGGCAATTATTGGTCCACAGTTTAGTTACCTACGTTTACGCACAAAACCAAAAATAACGATTTATAATTCTTCCTCCTGTTTTTGAAAGTCCGAAAACGTAAAACAGGAAATATTTATAAACTTATACTTTTCTACTTTCGTGTCCTATTTTCAGCAGTTCTGAAGCTTTCGAGTCATAAATTATATACCTCTTGTCACGTGCTACGGTCCATAAAAATGTCCTGAACCTCTGACATTCGTAACTACCTGTGTTTTGTACATACGTATTTTTGTACCACGAGCGGTTTTTCTATGTTTCTTGGAAAAAATGTGTGTTTTATTTTGTGATAAATATGAGGTAGGGTTTCATACTGTGATAATGACAGCGTAAAATGATTTTGATGACTTCGTGTGCCCGAGTTTTTAAACCACCTTAGTAGTGTGTGATGCAGCTTTATAGCTCTCAAAAATGTTTGTGCTTATTTCGACCTTCGGGTCACCAATTTTTGGAAATGTACGCTTTTAGGCGAATGCACTAGATTGCAGACTAAAGCGTTGTTTAACATCAGACGGGTTGAAGTCAAGCGTGAGCCAAGTTTATCAAGTATAAAAAAGGTACTGCTGACCCCGGGGACGATTAATCAGCTATAATATTATTTAGTTTATTATAATTGTAACTAGCGGACGCCCGCGGCTTTACACGCATTATTTCAGGATAAATCACACCTAGACTAATGATACTCCTAAAACCTTATACTACTTACATTCCAAAAATCAGTTTCAGTTCACTTCAGTTTTATTATATTATTATTTTTTGAGCTAGATAGGCTAACGCTTGACTACAACTTGTCTGATGTTAAGCAACGTTATAATCTAGGATCTAGCGCGCTTGCCTAGAAGATACCGATATATGTATAGATAGAAGATGAAAAGAAGAGATCACGAATAAATAGCTCAAATATCCAAGCTACAAGTGCTTTATGCTTGAGTTGTGAACTAAACATAGTATTATTGAGTTCAGTTCGGGACTCAGTCAATTTGTTGGAAGGCAGGGACAGTATGCGATTCGAAAACTACAAGCTGTAGGCTTTGCCAATTTCGACCATTCAGTTTTACGCGTCTCTTGTGTATAAATGTAGGTTGACAATGGTTCTCAGACCGATTTTCAATTTTCTTATCAATTTTATTTTATCTCTTTTTCCTTTGAACTATGATTTGTCACTCTTTAAGTCGAGAGTAATTTTCCAAAATAAGCGTGCTCAAATAATTTATTTAACATTAGGCGTGTTGTAATCAAGTTACCATAAGAGTACAAAAAAATGGTGTTACCTACACGTGACTATAGCGTCACCTATAGTCACGTATAACACCAATTTTTTTTTTGTTTATTGCTCAAAAGGGATAGTCCCACCAAAATCGTAAAAAATACTTCTTATATGAGGGAAAGTTATTACAAAGGAACTGAAACTATACAGTAAAATAATAAGTCAAAAACGGCTGAAAAACGTTTATAACATAAACGGCTGAACGCGTCCTCAGGGTGATTGATATGTAGGTAGTATGAGATCTTAGGAGTGTCATAGTGTCATTTTATACTTTTCTACATTGTGTATTTCAATTATTTTCTATAAACCAAAAAAATATGCTTCCTCAGAGCAACGTTGACCTAAAAATTCGATCGTTAATAGCATATTGAACCATCAAAAACACCTAAAATATAAATTGAATAGCTTTAATAAACGCCCGGCTATCGACATTTTCAAAATCATTTCGCTGAACTTGTTATTTTATATACATTTTTGCACGATTTTTCGTGATACCTGACGACACAAGTGCTGCTCTGCGTTTTCATCTTTTTACATAATATACCTTAAGTAAAGATCGTTTCAAGAATTAATTTTGTTAGCATTCAGTTACTTCTTTGTACGACCCAGACTTCCAGAGAAAGCTGGCTAGACCAAAACAAAAGACATGGGACTGACTGCTTTGATAATAAAGAAGTCATAAACTCTGGAGTAGGTAGATAGATATATACAAATCGTGTCATTAAATCTGCAAAATTGAATTATGTTATTAATACAAATATACGATACTATGGTAAAATTAAATGCATCCTCACATACGAGCATAATATATGGTGTGACAAACATATTCCCTCCTCACAATATTATATCGCCATATTTATGGCCACCCTATCATGGCGCCGTCCACTCGTGTAGGAGGACCCTAATAAATATTTACGCAGGACATTCTCGATGTTATGCCGATGCCTCTAATATTCTACATTCTGTATGATAAAGCGCAGTTTTTGCATAAGTGCGGCCCGCTTCTTTCAATGTTATCTTTTAGGGGTCAATTTCCCCTTTTTGAAGTGTTTCGGGATGAATAATAATAATCGCGGATGGGTTTAATATTTTGTCGTATTAGAAAATGGACGGGTCGTATGAGAACTGTAATATAGTTTCACGTTCGATTAAAATAAATATGCTATAGAATATAACATGGTTTTAATACAAGTGTCGTGACGTTTTTCGATCTAGTGCAGGCAATATTATTTTAGTTATGAAGCTACATTATTCCTCGTAAACATAACTTTTCTATTATTAAGGCTTCTTCTTAGGCTCCAGTTTTTATCAATCTCGACTGTTATAGTGACCAACTTTATATGCGTTTGTTTGTTATTTTTTGATATGTAATATAAAAATATAGTAAAGTATAAACAAAGCATTAAATTCAAAGCAAATTCAAATTCAAAGCATTTATTTCGACACACAGGACACAACAATATACATATACATACAAAAGTTGACAACAGATAGAATAGAAAGGTGATATTACGTTACATTGATGTATCCCGTGCGTCAAAAAAGGTCATACCTCAGCGTTAATGCTGCAGATTGCTCTGCAGCGCTGATTATCAGGTAATTATGTAATTCATTAATTTTTAGTAGTGCTATTGTATACTCCTCTTGCAGATCTTGATCCAATAAATTTTTTTTAGAGTAGCGTTTCGCCTCTTACCTATCTTTCTAAGCACGAATTGCTTTTAGTACAAAGCTGTTGAACCGGCTATTGTTCAAAATAGAACCATAAAAGTCCATCATGTCGTTACTTGTAAGACAATTGGGCAGCGATACAGGCGTCCGCCTCGGTTGGCGTCTGGCCAAAGACTGGCTCTAAAATATGGCTTGAATGTAGCTCGGCTTGGGTAATTGGAAATTAGCCGGGTCTTGCAACGATCTGTTTTGGCTTGAATTTTGTACGACTTTGGAGAGTTTTTGGGTCCGTTCTGTAAACGCAATGTGTAATTAAAAACGTGTTTAAAAACAGTAGAGTACTCATGGTTTTTTGAACAAGTTAACTTTTCTATTATTATCTTTCTGAATATTTGAGTATGTGTGCCAAACTTCGTAAGCGAAAATAAATACATTTGTAAATTAAGAGCTTTAAATTTCAAAATTTTATTTGAGTCTGGTCATTACAACAGCCATTTTTTCCCTGAAATTGGTTCAGCAGTTTGAGTTTTAAATTGATAATCACTACCTATTTTACTATTTAATTTGATATTTTTGTCTTTGTTTATAAAAAAGGTTGATGCCAATCACGGTTATGTATATCATCATAACGGTATTTTTTCTTTATGTTCTAAAAGTCATAAAGACACGGCCAAGCAAACATTCCAAAGTTTTTGAAGTTTGGGAACAACTTATAATGCCTTGTAAGGACAGATTGTTGTAAAAAGAGCACGAAAACTTGGGTAAATTTCTAACGATAGCCCGAATTTTCGATTTGGGCTAAGAGATCAAGATAAATAAAAAGTTAAGTTCTAAACACAACCAGTTTTAACGGTAAATCTGATGCTCCGGTAATAGTATTCTTTGCTCCGAACACACGCTTGACAAACAAATTTCTAACAGACGATTTTATCGACAAGTACCTACAGTATGAGCGGAGCATTAGATACATAACCTTCAAATAATCCACGTTGTGTCGGGATAAAGAGTAACATATGTCATTTATAGGACCCTACCTGACCCTACCCTAAGTTTCCATCATCCGTCATTCTATCATCATGTCTTTTAGCTATAATACTTTTGCGACCTTCAAAGCGAGAGTGATACGGTTCTTAATGGGTAAGCACGCTCCATCCTAGACCGTAGTGATCGCATATCATCAGACATTTTATGGTGCAAACCCATTCCGCGTAAAAAAAATCTCGTACTCATAATATAAGCATTTGCCTAGTACGGGGCTAGATGGCGCTGTAGGAAATATACAGGAACAATAATTTGTGAAATATGTTATAATATTCTGTTGTGTCAAAGACATACAAATGCACCAAGAAACAAATTTACGCCTTATCAAAATAGTGAGATCAATGATATTCTAGTGAGATACCTTCTAATATCATTCTGATATCCATGAAAATCACCTCTCTTTTTATGATAGCTATGAAACTTGGCAAGCCAGTCTAAAATTAGAAGTGACCGTGTCGTAAATCCCACCGATTACAATTGTATTAATCTTCCGGCTATCGATTAGTCTGATTGACAGTCGAGTTGTGATAAATCGACGCCCAACCGATTGTGATTAATTGTCTACAGATAATTGATTTTGGCGGCGATATCTCGATTACGGGTTAATCGATATAATTGTAGCCGGAAGGTGATATGAACTGACAAACCTAGTTTCACATATCTTTCAGGTGTCTTCTAGGCAAGCGAGCTAGATCTTAGACTATAACGTTGCTTACCATCAGGCAAGTTGTATATAGGCTTAGGCTTAGGCTTAGGCTTGACTGTAGTCAAGCGTAAGCCTATATCATGTAAAAAAAATAATCTATATCATCTATATATGTATGGTAAGGTATAAAATTAGACAAACAAAATTACACACAGACGTACACAATTAGATGCAATTGTGACTCTAGAATTAATCTATTTTCTGTGTTGTTATGTTAAGCTACCCTCATCTGAAATAAACAGCATGGGATCGGAAAAAAAGGTTGCTAACTGACCACCAAATTTCAATATGAAGATGGCACCAGATGATGATGTTAATAAATAAGTATGTTTGTCATTATATGTTATTTACATATCTAATTTAGATAAAATATCTGAAACGCGACTGATTCCCGTATAAGAAAGTGATTACAAAAGTTAATTCATAGTAGACGCCTTTCTTGTGGCATTTGCGGCAAACCTTTCTGTGTTCGGAAGGCACGCTAAATGTAGGTCTCAGCAGTTGATAAATAAAGTAAGTGGTATCTAATGGGAAATTCGATTGTCCACCATAACTTTACAGAACCGCATTATGTGTTATCCTTTACTTACTTGTTACCTTATTTCTGTGACATTTACCAAAAAACATACTTTTTTCTCTTCCGATACTTAGCATAGAAATTTTCATCACCTAGGAACCCACCTTCACAATCTATCTGATTTAGTTTTATATCTGGACCTGTGATTCCACTAGATATCTCTGCGCGCGGTAGATGGCAGCACATTCGTCACAAATTGCCACATTTTAGTCAGAACTTTTTACTATACTAGGTATTTTTATCCGCATGTACAGTAATGTTGCCAGGTCATTCACGTCTAGTCACGTAGTCAGACAGACAGAACCTATTACAGCGAGCCGTCCGGGATTCAACGTTCGATAGAAATCATTTCTTTTTCACTCACTGCCTGGATTTTAATGGAAATTTGGCTCATATATATTATAAATGCCTGAACAATATCTACAGCAAACATACAAATGCCAATATACAATTACAGGTTACAATTATTAAAGTCACATGCCATATACATACACTACAACACAGTATGCTTTGAGGATAAGTATATTATTTTGTGTGTTTACAATCGCTTAGCGGTGAAAGAAAGCGTTCAAAGGCATGTGTCTTCTATGGAAAGACTATGGCGCTCAACACGATGTATTTACTTAACTTTCCTAATAAATTAATCCTGCAGGGGACCCACGGCCCTCATTACAGAGGAATACGATTCAAAGAGAAAAAACATTCAATTAATTATGTAGCTGATTATATTTAATGGCAGAGAGATCATCGCACAAACGAACATAAAACATTCAAATAAACCATCTCTCTTTTAAGGTTGTTAAAAAACGAAGCTAGCCATTTTTCCTCAAATACACACATTTTCCAATACTGGTACCATCAGCGCCGCTTCTCACGGCGGCGTCTATAAATTCAATGGAACGCAAGTGTTATGTCAGCGCTTGATTTGTGGCGCTGACTGTACTTGATTTATACAGTACATGACTTGGCTGGGAATACCAGTGATGAGTTTAGGTTTTGTTTCTAGTTTTTTTTATAATATAATGGGTTTGAGCTTGACCATGGTTTGCCTGATGGTAAGTATTAAATAAATAGTAGGTAATAGATACACAGTTCTGGAATACATGTCTATTTATTAAGACTTCAAAAATGGAAATTGTAATTCGAGTGAAGTACATAACGTATATTTTTTTCTGTATTTTCTTTTTCTCAACGAATCATGGCACTCAATACTGACGGTCTGAACTCCACCGTATAACTGATTCATTGGGGAAGTTCTCTTGGGCAAGTTTAGTGGCAAGCAGATCATTCTACGGAAGACAATGTTCTCAGATTTTCTGTTCTCAAACGTGATAATTTTTTCACGATGTTTTCCTTCGTTGATAAGCGAGTGCAAAACCACACAAAATTTGAAAAACAAGTCATTGGTTATGGACGGACACGATTAAGAGTATGTCAAAATGAAAGACGTTTGAACCATTGAGTCACTAGCTTTACGTATGTATGAAGATACATAATATGTATATATTATATATATTATGTTATGGCTAAACGAAAATATGATCTTAGTCCAAGCTAGTAAAACTCATACATAACTTTTCCAGCCACTTGGCTATAAAATCAGAACTATCAATTCCAATTTCGCCAATCAGAGCCGAATAATCAGAAGGAATCGTCTGATCCATTACATTTGACGCTATTTTCTTCGCTATCACAAATAGTATGGACTCACGTCGCATATCGATTTAACCTTTCAACGTGATTAGGGTTCCGAGGGTGTGATATAAAAGCCTTGGTTTTACCCGTACCTCATCCTGCCAGCATTATTATTTCGATAGGTATCCGCGTAAAAGTATGTATTATTTTTACATATAGCTGCTTCCAAAGGTCGGACAGACAAAACTCTCATAACAATAACATAAACATGTTGGTATGTTGTTTGTTGTTATTCTACACGACGCAACGGAGCAACGATTTAAAATGATTTTTGTATATGATCTTGAGAGTGACATACATATTTTTAGTACTTTATTGAAATAAATAAACAGGTCTATTAAATCAAACATAATTTATGACTTTATTATGATTTCTTCTACTAACCATAACTAATTCTAGTAGCACAAAAAACGACTTCTACTTTTAACCATAACAACTTACCATCGTAAACAATAAAAAGAATCGCCACATAAGAACCTTCGTGACAATAGTCCACATTCAAAACAAACAAAAAAGCCGAAGTTTCAACATAACTTTAGTCCTAAAACCTCAAATCATCATAATACCTACAGAACCGCGGGCAATTTTTCGCAAGAATATCTGAAAGCATTTATTTTTTCCTTCAACTCATTTTGCTTGGTATCGTGCAAAGTTTTATGACTTTGTCAGTAACTACTATTGATTTATATTCTGTTTTTTTATTTGACCCAGTATTGGGGTGGATCGGCAGTCTTTCAGTTTTGCTTGGGTTTGGTGGTCGATTTTTGTGGGGTTGGTATTTGGTGATTTCGCGGTAAGGTTAGTTTTTTAAGCTTTTTTATTTGATTGCATGACAGCACATGTTTATAGTCTTTAGTCACGTAAAGAAGCACTAACCTTAGAGTGTACCTACATATATTTTTCTAATGAGTAAGGATGGTCGCAGTGCAGAAACACATTTGAGCGTAACGCCAATATGCATATAAATGCAGAAGCAATCAAAACAGGTATCATAAATAAAAAAATACAAAACTTTTCGTAGTCACCGACTAAATTAAAAAATAAATTTTAATAGTTTCATACTCTTAGTATTTTTGTTAAAGCACTTAATTATTCTATAGATGTTAAATTATAATAATCAAAAACATAAAATTCTAGCCATTTTGCTCCCATTTGTTTTTATCTCTTTTTATTTTGCTTTAGTTGCCTTTGACTTGCATATCTAATTTGAATAAAGGTACATAATATATTATGACCTCAATTAATAACACAATAACACTCGTTAGTCTTTATAAAAATTATAGCATTAAATTTTATAGCATAAAAACTTTACCAATCGATTTGGGTTTCATTGCAGCTTCATTTACTTGCAAATTTATTTGTCTGCAGAGCTTTTGAAAGAGATTGTATATTATGAAAGTATACCGTTGTAGGTATACAGAGCTTCTACATAGTGATGTATTATATATAATTTTATAAGATTTTTTGTAGTCTATGAACACTACAAAGTGTTTTTTTGGAATTGGGATAAACATCTTTGAAACGATACGTTTTGAGAACAAAGGCACCTAAAACCAACCATAGCTTCATTAGTTGTATTACAAAAGTATGAATTCATTTTTTTTAACAGTGAGTTGCTAAAAAACACTTAGAGTAGCTGTAAAAATTTCATCTTTTTATTTTGACTTTGTAGTTCTTATGGCTCACGCTTGCCTACAACTCGCTTGATGTCAATCAATGTTGAAATCTATAATCTATTTCACTTTCTGAGAGGAAATCTATTCAGGCAATTCTATAGCTTAATAACTCTATGTCTGTATAAATAAACACAAAACTGCGCCGTAACTGTAGTACGCCAAACACAGTGTAGATGGCGCTCTTATTAGCAAAGGTAGTTGGTATCGGCAAACATCCTTGTTTGGAGCTGGTGCCCTTATTTAATCAGTAGCACACCTGCCAGCACTTGATGCTGTGACCATGAGGTATAATGTATAGGAAAATTAAAATGTAGGTATATTATTCACTTTGCAAACTCTTCTTCTTCTTACTCTTTACTTGATCCCACTACGTGGGATCGGCTCAGCATATTCCGCACGTTACAAATTTTACAATCATTTTTTTTTATTACTTAGAACCCTTATCAAGCGTACCTGAGAACGAATTTTATTAAGGATTTATATGGTATTCATTGTTCATTAATTTAATTACAAATAAATAGTAGGTAAACCTGTGTTTATATTTGGCAGATCGGATATTACGGGCTATTATTACGGTATATTCTACTATTTGGTCACTGCATATATCGTTCACGTACATATAACTATCTACCCTACTACTATAAGTTGATATAATGACACTACTTTACACTCATACGGTTTCTTTTACAACAATAGTTCGTCTTGAATCGACGCGCGCCACCGACTGTGACAAAATTTAAGAGATTTTATATGAAAATCCCAAAAAAGGTAAGACTACAGAAAAATCTCGAAACAAGTTATGAAAAACACCACTTTTGCTGCAATGGGACTGCGTTTCTTAAGAAAATCTGCTGCCAATAGTCAAAAAAATATGATACACTCAAAAATAATAACAGCACAAGACATGGCTTCAGAGGGAGGAGGTCTTGCAGTAGGTCTCATTAGGCTGATGATGATGATGATGATACACTCTGTCTTTGTTTTTAGTTCACATAATATCGGAATTAACAGATAACAAAACTACAGTAGACTTGGTAAACCAAGAGAGACAACGGTTCGATAACAAAGCAAAGCTTTCACATTTAATTTTGAAAACGTGTTGCGGTTAAATCCAATCAAGTTATTTTGTTGGCGCCAGTAAAATTATTCACGAAATCAAATAACCAGTTAACTTTGATGTGGATTTGTCACGCAGTTTGGTTTTGTAGTTTTGTGTCTGCTAATTTAATCAAACTGATGTAGTTTAATTGAAAGTTTGTTAGTATATATGTGTAAGATGTGTATGTTATATTATAATGTTTAGAGTTTCTATCTTAGCGAAATTTTTTATTAGAACTAAAGTGGTATTTTTTTTCTTGAGTCTGGATCTTTTATTTGAGTATTTTTTATATACAGGCAACTTTAAAAGTATTACATCCGTTTTCTAGCAAACATAACACAATCGTTTACTTAGCATGGGCTAGATCTCTGTGAGTCGTATTTCCTCATGACTGAGGGTCGTGACTCTCCCTCTTGGGCAGATACATGGTGATGGACGCCCAGGTCCTTCCACAGAAGATGCGTGACCTCGGATATTGTGGTCCTCACACATGTCTGTTTCCTCACGCTGTTTTCCTTCACCACCAAGCGAGTGCAAATCCATATAAAGCTTGAAAATACAAGTCATTGGTGTAGAGCCGGATTCGAACCAGGGTGCGCTGGATGAAAAGCAGACACTGGAACCGCCAAGCCATACTCGCTTAGCATGCTCTAGCGTAGTGTAAAATATATAGAAAAAACTGTTCAAGAGATCATTCCAATGAATGAACTCTGCGCGGAGTCACGACCCTCAGAAATGAGGAATACGTCTAAATTAAAGAGAGAGAGAGAGAGAGAAATATCCCTAAAATGTATCTAGTTATCATGGCAACCCTAATATAGATTGGCTACTATTAGTAGGTAACATCTCTCAAACGTTGATTGCTCAGCAAACCTAGTGATAGTGCTTCATTAGTCCACGCTTAGCTGATATTTGGTTTCAGGGACCGGTTCTCGGTCAAATATGGTCGAATTTCGGAAAAACCTTATTAGGTTCTTATTTTACTTCTCCTTTTATGAATAGTTAATTAGGAATAGTTAGATGGTGGTCCGTAAGTAGTTTACTTATATATGTTACTTGGAGAACTATGAACGAAGCTGTTAAATACATACAACTTGGAAACACATTTTTAATTTGCAGTAAGTAAAAATGATACTATTATCTCAGTAATGTGGGATCGGGTATAAGAAAAAAAACAAGCAAATTCAGGCAAACCTTCATACATTGCGCCAATGAGGTCGTTCATAATAACAAAGTAGATCTAACAGTAAAAAAAAACTTGACAGTGAAATATTGTTGATGTTATTTGACATTTGTATTTGCGCTCAATTTTTGGCAGTTTATTACAATTTTGTTACCTGTATTTTTCGTAATTTATTTGAATATCTATTTGCATTTGCTTGTTACCAGAGCGCATTAGATTATTTTTAGGCTATTTACTTAGTTTGATATTGTATCCTTATTTTAATTGGTAAGTAACATTTACAAACTTAGGTATAGGTATAGGAACATTAATACTTGTGTGGGACGAACACAGAACAACGATCGGGCCACATCGCCCCCGCGACAAGCATGGACTTCAAAGCTCAGTGGGGACGAATCTATAGAAGAACAATATATTATGTAACGATAGTCCATAATTATTCAAGATATATCTGGGGCATGACTCAGTAACCCACAACTAGGTATAGCATTAATATAAGGTAGTTTATGAACCAAATATGTACGTTCCTGTAAGTTATGTTTATAATCCAATAAGTTGTAATGACACGTTATAACTTAGTCATATTTAAATCTCTTAAATTGGCTTCAAATTCTAAGGCTTTAAGCTACAGAGTTTGCCTGTCATACAAACTTACTTTACAACATTAAATCATCAAAATCTTATTCAACTCAATACTAAAAAAGTTTTTTTTTTCATATTTTCCCCGAGTGTCAATTTTAATAACCGTGACCGTCTCAGAAGCGTAAATTAGTCCTCACT
Source organism: Macaria notata (assembly GCA_927399415.1). Taxonomy (NCBI): domain Eukaryota; kingdom Metazoa; phylum Arthropoda; class Insecta; order Lepidoptera; family Geometridae; genus Macaria; species Macaria notata. Next base: position 3,532,113 of record OV656742.1, read on the forward strand.
TAGCACAATTATGAAATCTTTGAAGGAACCACAATGTTAACGAGCTAACGAAATCAGACCGTAATTATTCAGAGTTATTAGAACTCTAATCTATTCCTGCTTGTCATGTTTAAACAGGATTTGTAGGCCTCGCTTATAAGCTGGAATAAGTCATTTGAATAATTTGTTAACATTTCAATAGCTAGTTTTATTGTTTCAGGATAAGTATTAGGTGTAAAATTGACACCTTATCCTTACGTAGCATAATCATTATGTTTTTTTTTTTGTAAATGAGAGGGAAGACGAACAAAAGAAATGGTAGTGCTCTTAGTTGTATATTCGTGTGTTATATGTGTGTTATTGTGTTATTGTTTTACGTAGTTCGAGTCGTCACCCGACGGTCTCAACGGAAGACCAGCGCTGACTGTTCGCAGTCAGCACATGCTGAGTTGAGGCCGGCTTGTGACAGGAAATTGTGTGCAAAAAATGTGCAAAATGTGTTTGTCTTACTTTCCTGAATGTGTTAGTATGTAATTTCTTGTCGCAAAATAAATAATTTTCATTTTCATTTAGTTTTGATATTAAGTACCATAGCTTACATATGTGTTTTTTTCTTTTAATTGAAACCAACTTTCTACCTTTAACTTGTATTCCTTAGTACTGAAGGTCGTTACTCCCTAACAGAATTATTTTATTGGGGCAATTTTTAGGCAAATACATCGTGATACAGTTCCTTCCACGAAGACACATGTTCTCGGTTTTTTTATTGTAACACTAATGCTGTACAATCTAGTTGGTTGATAAAACCACAAATACACGTCAAACAATATTATTCTGCCGAATTAAAAATAATTATTCCATTCTACTGCTCAAGTCTTCGTTCTAATTCCTTATTTATCTATTTGGGCAGCTAAGTCACAGATCAACCACAACCAGACCCCCGCAACCCAAGAGAAGTAGTAACTTAGGCCCGCTTGCGCAGCTACTTTAAACACGTTTAGCCATTTTTACTATTATTTATCACCTCGTTATTGCCTAACAAGTCAGTCAGTCATTTGAGTTTAAAAATCGTTGTGGACGTGAGTCTAATTGAACAACATATTTTAAAGCATTCATCTTTGTTCTCACTATTCTAGATAATAAAAAATGGCGAAAAATGCGGAAGGTGAAATGGAGAAGATGAAAATACTGGAAGAACGGATAAAAGCGCCATCTATATGGGGGCGAGTGCCCTGCGGACTCCGTTTCGAAGACTTGCAGGATACCAGATACGATGCGGCCATACATTTACTCAAGAAACACTATTTGCCTGAAGAGGTATGAAATATAATGATTTTAATACACTTTTACGGAACTTAACCGACTTGGGCCATAATCTATCAAAAAAACAAGTAGTAGTAAAGATAAATCTGGCAATGCCATGCACTCTAACGAAAGACCAGCGCTGGTTGCTCTTACGTAGCCAGCGTTATGCTGTGTTAGGGTTGTGGCAAATATGAAGGTAATATACTGATTTAGTTTTATATTTCTGTATTTCTGGTTGTTCTTGTTCAAATACTTGCTACAATAAAGAATTTACTTTCTTTTAATCGATTATTCTCACTATACCATAAATGGTGTGCAAATGCAAATCTACAATTAAAACTTACTTAGCAGTATAAAAGATCAACAAGAATTAAAAAACAGATCACGATTTTAATCAGCAAACTATTCCATCGTCCACCAAGTTGTAACAGAACTGGGCAAACTTTCGCAAGAACAATATTAAAATTACAACGAAAAATAATATTAAACTTACAAATGTAGCAAAAAAGTTACAGTTCGTGGCCCCAGACGGTTCCTTAATTAAGAAACTGACAAAAAGATGAATTGCCCGTTCGGAAATCTTAATTTACTTAATTAACTTATTTTGCGCCGGCGAAAAACTGACCGAAAAATAAGCAAGTTCAATCAAAGTTTGGGTCTTGAGAGCGAGCGATTGGCGGATATATGAACCTATGTCTCAATTTAATATGTAACTACGAATTAATATGTGGGCAAAATGTGGTCCAAAGTGGAGCATGTGTGCACTGAAAAGGAATCTCAAACTTTCAAAAGAAAAGGCACTGTACTGAAATTGAGTAAGAACCAGTATTTCCATATAAAAGATAATGTATACATGTATGTATGTTACCGTCAATCTGTATTATCCGGCATTGTATACAATGTCTAGGCATTGTATAGAATGTCTAGGCATTGTATAGAATGCCTAAAACACGTAGGCAGTGTATGAAATATTAGTTGTAGATGCTTCACTTTTCTAATATTCATCACAGAGAACAAATGTTTGTAGTTACTTTTAGACGCCAGTAACTAATCAGCTACATTAGTTACTTGTCTAGTAGCGTATAAACAAAACCTTTGAACTAATTTTAATTTTCTAAAATACAGATATACACTGTTTTTATTAACGCTATTTATCAAACCACACCTCAATAATCAACAGATAGGTGTGTAGTTCACAAATTCTAAGAACTTTTTTATTTAATAAACCTCTTTGAAGCCTTTATTAAGCGAATAGCTTTATCCAGTTTAAATATAATTCCATTCGCAATTCAATTGGTAAGTTGATTAAAAATATCTGGAACGGCTGAAATACTTTAACAAACAATTTTTAAATCTTTCTCTTTGGGATTTTTTGCGAATTGTGCACTTTGATTAAATTTTTCTTACCAGTTATTTTGTTGGAATAAACGTTAAGGGTTTCCAAAAGCTATTTGGGTAATGTCGAATTTTTTTGACGTGAAGAGCGAGTGTGGCAGATATTTATTTTTACTGCGTACAAAAGTCGGAATAACTTGAATTTCTATGTAGGCAGCAAAAAGCGCCTGCCTTGGTTTAAAAAAAATCTGTGTTTCACATTTTTTTCTGTATGAAATGATAGCACGTTTAAACCTAACATTCTGTGTGTCTATATGTATGAACCTATATTTTAAGCACCCCGCTTGATGTAAGGCACCAGTGTAATGTAAGATAATATAATATCATCTTCATGTACAAGAAATCGTCTTTTTCCCCAAGTACTTTTTGTCAGGTATCTCTAGTCTTTAGGCGATGACCAATATTTTGAATACTTTTGCAACTACATATAAACCCAATGAAAGATATAATAAGCTTTGACTTGTAAAAAGTGTTTACAATTACCAAAATATAGTATTTTTAATATTATATATAATTATATTCCAAGACATTCCACACAGCAACACCTAGCCCCAAGCAAACACTTGTGTCGTGGGTTTTTGTAAATACATACATAATCTACATACAAACGCCCAGACTTCCCAAGTTCAATTAAATAATTAAATTAAATTTACAGATAACTTACAGATCCATGAAAGTGCATGAAGATAGAGAAGCGACTGATGAGTTCACTCACAACGCACGGATATGGATGAAGGATAAAATGTCAATAGCGGCTGTCAAAGAGGGCACGGACAAACTGGTGGGCGTCTTGATTATGAGGATTCAGGAGAAAAGTACGTATTATACTTAATAAATATATTGAATATAAGTATTAGTTATACCCATATTATGTTAAATATTTTAATAAATTCAATTTGACAAAACATTGACCGGTGTGAACTTGGCAGCCAAAGTTAGTTAAGAATTTGGACCCCTAATTCTCTGAAATCTGCATCTAAACTGCACAAAATGCATAAGCCAGATGTCTAGCGCATCGAATGAGTACCATCAGAACCTGGCTATCGACCTTCTTAACCCTCTACTGATGGAGTTCGATTAACTTTATTTTTTTTAGTAGTATAGTAACAATAGGTATGTTTTGTTATCTTTGATCATTGCTTTATGTTCACATGTTGATAATATTTGATTTCGATCACTGAGTAGCCTCTTATAGCCGTTGTTGCTAACTTCACAAAATGACCATTTGTATTTGGTCGGGTTATAGGCTGCTAACTTTGGCTGCTAAGTTCACTCCGGTAAAACATTGTAACTTGTGTAGCATATTCTATGATATACTTCAATATGTATGTTTCAACTTTACATTATCAAAAAAGATTTTAAATTCTTCTTTAATTACAAAATTTACCGGCTTTATTAAAATATGAAACCCTAAAAAAAATACTTACTTACACGAAAATTTTGGATCTATGTTTAGCAATCTTATTCTAATACCTATAAATGAAGAAGCTAATCTATTTAAAAAAATTGTGTCCAGATTAGCTTATTTAGGTATTAGAAAATGAGTACCGAGAATAGCTTCAAAATTCTTCGTATACGTGTACGTTTCTTATTCGATAAAGGAGGTAAATTTTGACTTATCAAAACCATCAGCTTCATGAGTTAAAAAATACAAAAATATTTTTTGTACCTTTTATACGCAAAAGAAAAAATACTTGTAAAGAAACTGGAACATAATATCTCAAGGGCGTTGACAAAAAAATAACAAAAGTGCAAAAATGGGACGCTCGCTAAGAAACAGAAAACTCTGAACAAGTGTATACCTTAACAAAGTTCCGATTCAAAAAATAACAAACAAACAAAACAACAAGAAAAAAAGTTAAAAACAAAATAATAATAATAATAACGTTTATTGACCTTAATAAAAAGAAACAGGTATAGCAAATGAGAACACTTGAAAATTGTACTAACTATGAAATAGGGCTAAGGACTATACACTAGTTGGTGGACCCTGGACATCAAACTAGGTCAGCACCTGTGAGATGATGTCCAGTTATTTGTTATAAACAAAGAATAAAGCTAGTTACAATAATGAGGAGAAAAGTTATGAAGTTAGTGTTTTACTTTGTTTGAGCCAACTTTACACAACACAACAACAATCTTCCCTTCAAAAGAATAATAAGTAAGTCGAGATTCGCAAGTGTTTACCTAATCGCATTCTGAGACGTCGCGACAGAATTACCGTGGAGCTTTCCCACCTTTATTTATTTAGCACCAGCTCGGAACAATTTGGTAAACGCGCCCACAAAAGCGAGTAATTTCGACACAAAATGTAAGCGAACTCCTTTATAACACGGTTTAGGAGCAGTGACTGAGGTTTAGTGGATTTAAGGTATGATTTACGCACACAGATGTGGCAGTGGTAGAGTAATGTGTTAATTAATCAATACTTCTGGTTACATACATTACATTTCTTTTACTACATAAGTGTGCCTATGCCTTGTGTCTTGCAATAAAATTTCAAAATGAAAAAAAAAAAAACTATTTTGAGATGGCGTAAGAATACCATAAGTACGCTGTAGCAACTGGTTGCCTCTAAAGTAACCAACGAAGGTGCCTCTCTGTATCTGCTTTGAATTTTCTAACAAGATGAGAATAACCCATAATAAAGAGCATGCTATGTGTAAATTAAACTATCTAAGTATTTCAAACCATAACTTAACTGGCAATATTATCAATCCTGTCTAAAAAAATAGGTTTTCCATATTGATCATTTTAACACCTTTTGATTTCAAATTGTCTCAAATTCAGATGTTTCAACGTTAAGGTGACAAATAGTGATTCAACAGAAAATGTAGAATAGAGTCACGTCAATTACACGACAAGTTTGTGTACTGCAAAACAGTGCAGCACCGTGCGAAATGCCTTCAAAGGCTCACCTCGCGTAACGATTGTTCTCCCTTCCTTATTTGCCTCGATACCATCAACATTCCCTTAATATAGACCTACCCCTATCGACTACTTGGAATCCAATTTACGTACAAGACACTGAGCGTATGTTACAAGCGGAAAGCGAGTATAGTGTGTCTTATTTTTCTTTAACTAAAGTTGCTTTGCTTGGTAAGTAAATTGATGCTTGTCTGTGTATGTGTGAATGATAATTGTGACAATTCTTATGGCCAACTGTATGGGATAGATAAAATCTGTAGCTAATCAATCTTACGGTGAATAAAATAACAATAAAATAAGTATGTAGAAGAGATATGAAACATCATTGCAACAAATAAATAAATAACTAATATTACGTAAACTATCTAAAGGTGTGTTTAGACATTACTTAATGAAATATTATCAGTAAAAAATGTGACATTATGTTGTTCATTCATTTATTATTTAGAGGTAGTCATCCATGAGAAATTATGTAGAAGACATCACCAACAACAAAAACAAAGGTATTCTAAATAAACGCTGATCCTTTAAACCTTGTACCCCACACCAAATCCTATAGCTGAATCGGAATTCTTTTTACGAATGCAGTAAAAATTTAGGCTCAAAGCGTTCAAGAAATCTTCCCCTAACGTTCCTAGCAAAAAGAGTATCGATACAGAATAGAGTTCTATTCGATACATCGATACGTGAATAGTTTAGGGAATTTAGAGATGGGAAAATGGCGACTTTGGATTCGGGTCGGTTACTTGTTATTCATTTAGTTTTAGCAAACTTTTAATGAGAATTTGAATTATGTATGCTTGTTGTGTCTACAATTTTTATTAGTTTATGTGACACCTTTTGAATATCACGAACCTACTGCATTATGAAGCCAGCTGATGTTTGTAATTAATGATATCATCAGATCAAATTATTATGTATAAACAACATTATATATTTGTATTATGCTAATTTAATAAGTAGCGGTAAGCGGTATTTTCTCTTCTTACCTAAATATCGAGAATTAGTACACAGACAATCAGCGGATTGCTTCTGTTTTTACGTTGTCTTTACGTAGCATAAAATCTTTATCTGTCACATTTTTTTAATAAGTAAAGAGTCTACCTACAATTTTATTGACATTTTAATTCACTCGTATTATTTCTAAAATAGACATCGACTAGGCAGTCTGTCTCTTGTGAATACCAGATTTTTATTGAGTCGCTTGCCTCCGAACAGACGGCACTGATATAGCTTGACAGGTAGCCTTGAGTGGGCGAACTCTTTCTATTACCTTAAAGCAGAATTTCTAAGAAGACTGCAATTTCTATACTCAGATACAATGTGTTTTGTTTTGCGTACAGCTCCTATGAATTATTTCTACGACTTCTCTTTTGCGTTTGACTACAGTTTGCCTGCTCCCTAAGACAAGAGGCGTATTTTACTACTACTGGAGTACTGTTCGCACTTGTGGAATGGTGCACCGAAATATCAACTAGATCCCCTAGATTCTATGCAGCGGAGAGCCGTCCGAATTGTCCATGATCCCAAGCTGACAAAAAAGTTGGAGCCGTTGAGTCTCCGTAGGGATGTGGGATCCCTCTGTATCTTTTATAGGCTCTTTTTTGGGGAGTGTTCTAAAGAGCTTTTTAATTTAATTCCGGCAAATCATTTTCATCACCGGACTGCTCGGCACCGTGAAAGAGCTCATCCTCACATCTTGCAAAATTGGAGCTCCCACACAGTCCGTTTCATGCGCTCGTTTCTTCCGCGAACTTGCAAGATGTGGAACGATCTTCCCCCTGAGGTCTTTCCACGGAGCTACAATATGGGGAGATTTAAAAAGGGTATTCACAAACACCTCTCTAAGCTGGCAAAGTCCTGCAGCACCTCTGGAGTTGCAAGTGTCCATAGGCGACGATGATTGCTTACCATCAGGCAGATCGTCTGCCTTTTTGCCACTTTTTTTTTTATAAAAAAAAAAAAAAAAAAAAATTTTAGTGAGCGTACTGATGCTCGCTTTTGGAATAGAAAGATCAATGTGAGTGACGTAATATATCGCCGCGATGTCCGGCTATATAAATAGTTTACTCTCAAGGTGTAAAAAGGGCTTATATTTTAGATAAATTACTTTAATTTTTTTGCCTAATCGGGCTGGCATGAATATGTCGGCAGAAAGTCAGTTTCGTTTAAAAGACTTTGTGGCCGCGCGAGAATTATTCTTAGTATAATAGAATTATACATTATTATTTATTATGAAAGCAGTCACAAAAAGTCAAAAAATAATGGATACTCCACTCACAAATAGTCTCATTGCTTTTGAACCGGTGCAACTGCCAGAAGTTCGGACGGTTTTTGCATCTAGACTACCACCTTATATTCATCTTTTTGTTTATAATTCAGTTATAAAAACATGCCCTTTTAAGGTGAACTTTCACAGAAAAGCCCGGGCAAAAATTAAACGCTGGCTTCAAACCATCTCATATGTAGAAGTTGAAAAGATGGTTAAAGTAAATAGCAAAGAGTCCGGACGTAATACACAAATAGAAGACCTCTTTTGAAATCTAGACAAGACCTGTTGTCCATAATTACAAAAACTACACTAAAACAGTCATATCCACTTCACATAAGCATACTTATCTGAGATACTTATGGTGGTGTATTGTCACTGCAGATTACTGTCTGTCAGTATTCAATCATCTACCATCAACATAATCACTCACATACACTACACACATAACATCAACACATGCACTATACCATTCATACAATCATTCACTTCTCAAAAACAAACAATCCAAACAGCCATAACCATATCCTAACTTCATACAAGCATCCCGCTCTTTTACCTGTAAAATTATTACCTCAAAGACCACCTGTTAGCTGTAAACTGTGTAAGTAATACTTATCGAAACTCTGCATAATGCACTAGGGAATGTATGTAATATATCTACCTACTGCAATTATTTCTATACTACCTCCCATAAAACTAAATTGTAAATACTACTAACATTATGTATTGTTAAAAAACATGAAGTACATGAAAGCGCGTTAATCTGTTATTAGAAAAACAAATGTTACAGGCTTAAGCCAAGATACAGGCTTAAGCCTAGTTTGGGGTCCACTATTATTGCACTCTGCGCGTGATATGTAAATTCAACATAACTTTATAGTCACAATGCTATGGTTAAAGTAATCAACGCTGCATGCTATTGTATAATTATTTCCTAAATCACAGCTACTTAAATGCAACTAAAACTAATCTATAACCTGAATAATTCTTTCATATTTTACTTATAAGTGCACCAATGTATATAATGTTTCCATGGTAAATAAATATATTTTTGATTTGATTTTGACATCATTATCGACTGATTATATTTTGGTACCGCTTGGCTTCGAAACTTTTGGTCCGTGGGGTAAAAGCACTAAGTCTTTTATAAAAAAATTAAATAAAATGTTGATTGACATCACTAGAGACAATAACGCTGGCTGGTTCCTTGCGCAAAGGATTTCTATAGCAATCCAGCGTGGGAATGCAGCCAGCGTTCTTGGCTCCATACCACATGTAGATTGTTTAAATTTAGTTTAGATGTAAATACTCTTTTTTAGTTCTATTAGTGTTAATATGTGTAAATATTACTTTCTAAAAATATGTAATTAAATTATTTCTTAGTTACCATACTTAGTCTTTTAAATGAAAATAAACATTAATATTATTTATTTCAGGTGCGTTTTCCAGAACATTCAGTAGAGTGAAAATCACGCACAACCCGCTGTATTCAGCTGTCATGAAATTCTACAACACCATTGAAGAGCCCTGCGATTTGTTCCACAAATTAAAGTGCAAACGATATTTTAAAGTCTATTTAATAGCGCTAACGAATAGGTATAGACATCGAGGTACGTTTTTTACAGAAGTCAAATCTAATTTAGTATAAATTAGAAATTATATTCAACCTATCAATTTAGTTAAAGCTCCAGAAGATTGAGTGTGTAAGAATCACAAACACACTGACACGCACAAACACACACACACACTCACACACATTAAATAATAACTCATACTGATTTTAAATTTAGAGGAGTGACTTGAGATTGCGAGCTTGCTATGCTCGTTTTCGTTGGTTGATGTATGTCATTACATCCGAAACGCGTAAACAACTTACGCGAATTACACCTGAGAGAAAACCGTTTAGTTAACATATTGATAAAATGTCTTACGAAAGTTTTAATATTAGAATATGCTCGTTTTGTTATTCGTTATTATGTACTCGTAACATTGCCGCACACGAGGTGTATGTAACTTACTTCACACAGTCGCTGAAGTAAATTCATAGTCTATATAATTTCTCAGCTCACAGATTCGCAACAAATAAAAGCAAAGCGTATTTTTATTCCATACCGCATTGCGTGAACCTCCTTGATTGGTCGTGGGACGCTACTATGATATATTATGTAATACACATTGTTTCTTGTATCCCTTGTTACTGAGAAAATGTAAGAAAAAAACAAGTGAGGCTTGGTGGAGCGTATCTAGGTTAGAAAATGACGGCAATGTTTTTTTAATCTTGGTCTGCAATTTATGACATATTATTTTCGTTCGAGTGTAGATTTTCACATGCTTGATGTAGAGGAAAACATAGTGAAATGGCCAATTTGCTTTAAAACTGATAAAAATCTGAGATGTGCTGTACGGTAACATATACGTACTATTTTGTTTTTATATTCTTGTATAAAAGAAAAGCGCGATACATTTGTGTTATATTTTTTTAATGAGTAACAGTTGGTAATCTGGATCGTATACGTTTTTTACGATTATTATGGTTTCAATGACGTTTTGCTAATAGTAACCCCGGCGATGCAGAGCCCTACCGCAAAGCGATAAAACTCCTGTTTACCCCCAAATAAAGAATTTATAGCCGGCCCCATAAACTCACACCAACTTGTGATTGTGAGGAAATAGATATAAAACTGATAAAACATCAATAAGATTCATTGGCAAACTTGAACAAATGTAAAATAAGAAAATAAGGCTAATAAAGGTTGCTCTTACATTTGCTCGCCCGAATTTTTTGGGAGAATTCCAAGAATTGTGCCTTTTACGGAGAAATATAAGTTAATAGAGTAGGGAGTTGATTAAACTTGGAATGTTTTTTAAAAGTTGGCAATCCTACGGCGGCTGCCTGATGGTAAGCTTCTTACAGGCACTTGAGAAGGTATTACAGTATTTTGCCATCTCTGAAAGGTACACTGATGAGATGATTAGAATATATACCTATAACTTTGCGTTGAATATCTTTGTACTTACTTCATGTATTAAAAAGGTGGAGTAGGTATATTATTTCAAATTGCAACATGCAATCAATTCTAATACGCGCCGGTATAGTTTCTGTATTAAGAATTGATTATATAAATAAATATTATGTATATAATATGTATGTGGCTAGTTAAAATACCTTTTCATCATGTGGTCGCGTGTCACAAATAGGTTTTTAAGTTGAACGGATAATAAAAGCAACAATTAAAAATATTAACTTATTTACAAATTTTTAGAGTAACGAGAATTTAATAAAAATATTTTAGTATCTAAGATATTCCTTGAATTAGCTCAAAAATAGAACTACTAGACATTAAAACAAAATATTGTGCTCTGTGCTAGACAACTCTTAGAAATAGGATAGGTTTTAATTTTGCTTTACTCTCTGAGGGTTGCTTCAGGGAATTTTTTTGAATAAAAATTTCTTGTTAGATAAATTTGTTTTCAAAAAAATCATAACAGGTTCCCAACGAACTAAATGATATGTCTTTTTCTATAATAAAATCTCTTAAATTAGCCTTGTAATTCAGGTTTTAGAAATAAGGTTAGTCTAAATATATTAAACTGACTGACTGATATAGTGATCTATCAACGCACAGCCCAAACCACTGGACGGATTGGGCTGAAATTTAAAATGAAAGTAGATGTTATGTTTTTTGTTACTACATTGTCATCCGCTAAGAAAGGATTTTTGGAAATGCCACTTTTAAAGGGGTGAAATAGGGGATGCAAGTTTTACTTCTTAATGCGAGCGAAGCCGCAAGCACCCACTAGTTTGTATATAACTATCATTGTTCTTGTTTCAACCATAATAATTACTTAATCGCGTCATTATATATCTAGATGCTTCTAGCACAACAATGATGCGAAAAATCATTTTTTTTATATAATCACAGCCTTTTACCTGTATTGTCTAAGGGGATGAAAACGCTGGCAATCATTTGGTATTGATATTGACGTAAATTTTCTTTTTCTCGAGATGCCATCACCTACCGGAGGATCATTAGAGCAATTACCACTTTTGTCACAGCTGCGTGAACTGAGGAACTATGTAGTGCTCAGCTATTCTAAACCATATCCTGATATTCTTGAGCCATGAAGGTCCTCTTGACGTAAATGTCCGTTATAATAGTTTTTGTCTTTATTTTTCAGGAATAGCAAAAGAAATGCTCAAAGCAGCCATTAGATTAAGCGCCAGTGCTTTTGTACCCGGGATAGCAGGTATTTGTGAGGAAAGATAAATGTAGAATAATTACTTTTTCAAATAATTATAAGTTTAAAAAATTATAACCCTGGGGTCCTTAAATCTAGCGTGGATACGTTTCTTCCACGCAAGCGTGCTACATCTTAGACTACACTGGTGCTTAACATCAAGCAGGCTGTAGTCAAACGTAAACCTGTATTGTGATAAAAAAGAAATTATATACACCTAATGGTGTGCAACGGCTACCTTGTTTCAAATGCCAATTCCACCCATACTATTTTTCATTTATGGTTTGTTCTCCTATATAATGACAGAGTTAACTAATGAAGTATGTTAACTGGAACCAAGGTTGCTTACTTGAACCTTCGTTCCAGTTTTTGTTTTTAAAATATGTAACTATTTTCTATCTCTTTTATTTTACTATTTTTATCTAATACGGGTTCGCACTTGACCATAGTTTGCCTGATAGTAAGCAAAGGCTATGGCCGAAGATGGAGCGTGCTTACCCGATAAGAACCAGTACGCTATCGCTTTGAAGAACGCTGGGTTATAGTGCGTGGGGAACAGGGAGTCAGGCAAAGAGTTCTACAAATTTGTGAAACTAATAAACGATAATAAAAGATAAAATTACTATAATAAAGGATTGAATTAAATATTTTTTTAATTTCTTATATCATTGTTTAATTTAATTAGACTCTTATGTAATTTATTAACAAAACAATTATATATTAATATGTCAAATCAAATTAAATGTCAAATTAACTAAATAACCCAAATCAAAATATTGTATCAAAATATTGTATTTTGTATCCAATCTCAAGGAAGTTCGTAAAAAAGAATTTGTAAAATCTGACTCCAATACATTTTCAGGTATTTTCACAACTGGTCGAAGTCAACAAATTGCAACTGAGCTGGGATTTAAGAAATTTGAGGAGATTTATTACACCAGATACATTATTGACGACGAAGTAAGTAAAACATATTCATTCATACATATATACCATATATAATGTAAATAAATAAGAATTGTCGAGTTGAGGACCTTCAATTCTTAAGTCAGCTAAAAATAATATATTGAATCAAGACGTCGGCTGACGAAGATCCGACGTTCGTGGAGTCAACAAGTCCTGAGTGAGAGGCGAAATACGTGTCGACAAGAATATCTTGCCGAAGGAAAACTACAAAACTTGAAGACACAAGGTGCAGTGTTGGTAAGATCTTAAGAGCCACGGCGGCCACTTTGGTTAGGAGGAGAGGTTGGTATATGGAGGAACACACCTAATAACCACCAAATTTGTTGATGTCAGAGACACCTAGGGTGAAAACACTAGCACTAGAGTTTACCAGTCGCATACAACCTTGCTAAATATAAAAGAAACATAAATATTTATATGATTTATAATTTATACGATTTTCATACTTGCAGATGATATTCTGGGACATCGGGACCGGTAACCATGGCGCTGCTCTCATGGGGTACAAAATACCCGACGTAGAAGAACCGGTGAACAATCTGAACGCACAGCCTTCTTCAAGGTTCAATATTGCACCCATGGAAGATGAAGAGAACAAGAAATGAATATAAGAATGGACAACTACTTACCTTTTTTATTCAAGTAATTTTTGCTTACTATCTGGCAAACTATGGCCAAGTGCAAACCCGTTCTAGTTAAAAAAATAAAATAAGTTATAGGAGTCTCTCCGTACGATAAAGGAATAATACTAACATTGGTGGCACATAAGGGAAGAGGCCTATACTCAGCAGTGGGTGGACAAAAGTTGAAGATGATTTTGAATAGAACAGAAGCGTAAATCGAAGATTTAATATACAACAGCTGACTAACTTACCTTAAACTTACGAAGTTTCGAGTAGTGTTTAAATGTAAAGATAACTTACCATCAGGTGATGTGGTTGCTCGTTGATCTATTTAATAGCCTAAACTAATAATATCACAAATGAACAGAAGGACTAGTGATTATAATACCATCAGACTCGGAAATTTTTGGATGTATTTTTTTATTCTGTGATATAGAGATGTATGCATGTACTGACATGGTTGTTTAGGTAAGGACGAAGAGAAATATATATTAAATACAATTCTGTGGCCGAATAAGCATTTTTACTAAAACCTTAATATTGGTTATTTTACATTGACCCGTGTTGAGATGTAAAACAGCAAGTGAACGAATATCGAATCGAACTCAAGTCCATTTTATACTTCACGGTCTCGGAATTAGACTGAAGACTTTATTTTTACTCATAATTAAATTAGTTTTGGTCGTCTTAGTATAGTGTATGTGAGGTTATCTAAATCTAAAAACATAAATAGTCATACAACAGCAAATACAAATGTTAATACTACAGAAGTAAAAATGAAGCTGAAATTCTGATACTCATAGACCAACATGCAAATCCGGTCATAATAGACACATTGTCGGTATAATGTGCCAGTTTTTACGGCGATGTTCATAGCGGGGCATTCCTCGAGTGTTTTACGAGCTATAAACCTTTGAATTGACACTAGGGGCCAAACGGATCATGCTTTAACGGCCCCTGTTGGACAATAGATCAGGAACGTTGACGGGTGAAAATTGATACTGGTTTTGTTTGCTAGCTTTGAAAAGGTACCTGTCAATTATAGAAAGTATAAGTTAGATACAAAAAGAAATAGTATGAAAGTTTGTTGTACATTATCTTACAAGTAGATATATAAATAAAAATAAATAAATATTTCGGGACATTTCACACAGCGCCATCTAGTCCCACACTAAGCAAACGCTTGTGTCGTGGGTACTATATAACGGATATAATACTTATATACATTTCTTTTGTAAATACATACTTATTATACATACAAACAACCAGACTCAACACAAGAAATTATAAATTTTTAAAATGCATAAATACTTGTGTCAGGCGGGAATCGAACCCGCAACCCCTAGATTAGAAGGCGGAGCCACTACCAACTAAGCTAACAGGCCAGTCTAATATGGCCTGGTAAAGTATGTAGCTAAATTTTGGCCGTAGGTACCCGTATTTTAATGTATGTACATATGAATTTTAAACGTAGTGGTTATTTAGAGAGCCTGAAACGCAAGGCGCTTCCACGTCTTCAATAGTGACATAATGTAAAATTTAAAAAGTTAGTAGAAAAGCGGCAAACTCCAGTTTCGAGATTCTTTTCTACTACTTCGTAGGTACTGATTGCTCTACTGCTCGAAGGGTCTCTAAAATAGTTTAACAACTGCTGGAGGCGCTTTAAAACATATAATTTTGAGTGAATTACAAAACAACCTGTTAGTAAAAGAAAACCATGCAGTCACCTATGTGCTACTTCCATACAAACTGTTGAATAGTGTTAAAAACTAAGAGAGAATAACTGATGATTTATATCTCTATTTGTTGGTATCTAAACAAAGATCTCGCCCCTAAAAACAAAAGCTTTTGTCGTTTAAACTCTAAAAAACTACAATTTTTGCCTTTGGTTTTCTAAGGAAATAGCGCACGGGTGACTGCACCTTAATCACCCAAGCACCAAACAGCCACTTAGTAAAATGTGAATTCAAACACGCGTACTTGAAAATTGCTCCATTTTTATCACCCATAACTCCATTCGGACGTAGAGGGTCACTGCTCAAGTACTTTACGACCTATAAAGCCGTAAACCGACGGACATAGAACGTAAATTAGGGCAATTTAGACGGATCATTCGAAGAGCGAGCAGTTTGAGCTACAGGTGCTATAGTTATTGATATTTGTAGGATATTGGTGCGGTGAGACGGCCTTTTGTCATGGTTGTGGTTGAGATATTGGGTTTTACACTACGGTTTATGTGTGAATTTAATGTGAACACGTGTATAACAACGTATATATTGTATACAATTATGAGTCTACAAATGTTAATTCTTGACTTGTCATCCTGCCACCATACTTTGGATGGTGTGAAGGTTTAAAGTACCCTCTGACGCACGAGGACCTGACGAATGTTTACTACAAATAACTGTTCAAAATGGGAACTGAACCTGCTACTTCCAGCTCGTAATAAAAGTGCGTAATCACTGAGCTAGTAATATAAAATTAACAGGTCCAGTGATATAACTACATACGTCCCAGTTTTATGTATAAAACGATTTATTTACATTCACTGTATGTGTCGCTGTACATGAACACTAAGTGAAAAAACAATAGATTATACCTGAACTCATCGTAATAACAATCACAGATAAAATCACTTGTTTTATTCGAATGAAACTTTAGTGATCTGTGTCTGGAAGATAGCAGAAATTACTTTATACACAGTTTGTAACGGGACGCTTTTTGTCTCATAAACTTTCTATAATGATGTTCAACAAGAGATTTTATTGTGAGACTAGTTAAATTACAGATATAGGTTAAGATTGAAGCTTTGGCTTGAAAAATATTTTGCAACATTGAGAAATATCATCGTATTATTATTATCTTTACCATGAGGTCTGTTTACTAATCCGTTTCCGTTTCGTCCGTTCCTAGGTTAGTTTTTTCATTGTATTTGAGGACATAATATAGAATTCTGAAAGTTACATGGTACTTTTTATCGCAGACAAAGCCGCGGGCATCTACTACTGAAACAAAATAATTAATTATTTATTAATTATCGAACGTTTTAAGTTGTAAGTATTTAAAAGATAGTAAAAACCTGCCTCTTGTATTCGTCCTGGTAATATATTTGTTAAGTATTTCACTCTTGAATCATATTCAATTCGGACACTGGAGTTGGCCACTCTCATACAATCTTACTTTTTTACCATTCATAACAGTATCTGCGTTATTATCTTGTCTATGGCTGAGTTCCCCCACAGAAAAATAACTTATTTAATCTAACTTGGACGGAAGCATATCGGATAAGGATCTCTATTTCATTAAATTGACAGTTTCTGGTGAAAGCGGGCTTGTTTTGAGAAGCATTAATCAATTTCGATGGCCGTCGAATATTATAAGGTTTCTTGATAGGCCTTTAAATTTAATCATAAATATCGCCGTATCTAAACACATAATAAAGCATACGAGTGTCAAAAAGCTTACTATATAGATGATATTAGAAAAATAAATATGTTTTGGTAAACTAAACATCGATAACAGAACATAAAAAAAATAATAAAAAAAAATATTCCGGGACATTGCACACAGCGCCATCTAGCCCCACACTAAGCAAACGCTTGTGTCGTGGGTACTAGATAACAGATATAATAATAAATAATAATGATATACATGTTTCAGTAGTTTTTATAATTTTTGTCTGTTTATATAAACGCGATGCCATGTGCGAGTGTGGCGAGGACATCCAGACTATGGAGCATATAATCCAACGCTGTCCCCTTACATCCTATAACGGCCCACCCGGAGATATCTTCGATCTTCCACCTGACGCAGCTAACTGGCTAAGCAGTCTTAATATACCTATAAGGCCTACTTGATAATGCCATACGATTAAATAAATATATAAACGCGTATCATGCAAAGGCAGATCAACATAATTTTTGGTATGTATGTGGTATGAGGCCTTAGGGGTGTCATAACCTACTTTTATCCCGAAATAATGCGGGCCAAGCCGCGGGCGACCACTAGACTATAAATATATCCTTACATTTTTTATTGATGTCAATCATTATAGCTTTATAATTGTACACCAATTAAAACACAAAAATATAAACAACTTACACAAAATATATTACTTAACCTAGGTACATGTCTTATGTAGTCGTATCGTATCAACAAAAAATTTCGGTAAGTATATCAACATAAAAGATATGTATTATACGAAGTTCGATTTAACAAAAAATAAAGATAAATAAGGATCACGATTTAAGTGATTTCCATAATAACATTAGAGGCGGGCAACGGGCTTCTCGAAAGGTTTAAGCTGACCTTTCTGCCTGTTGCCATCTGGTTATATTTATATAAATATTCCGAGAAGCTAAGTTAAAACAAAAGTTTGTTCGTAACGCTACTTTAAAGTTTCTAATACCTAATTAAGAATCACGCCTTTTAATTTTAAGGGAAGCTAATTTGAATTAGGGAGTTTTTAGTCCAACTTTAGTACCTACTTAGGCTTGCTTAATTGAATTACTTAGTTCGTATTTTCGTGGAATAACTGAACATAAAGTTGGGTGTTGGCTTTTTGGGATGGGAAAAGCAAGATTTGGTGTATCGATAGTATTAAACTTGTGGTGGATGCCTTTAAATTATTGTTTTAAAATAATTAAATAAACAATTGATACAAGTTACAGAGTATGGAATGTAATGGTACTAAATCTGCATCTGCATCCAAAATTGTGATAATCATATTTTTGTTGCGTTAAAATTGCAGATTTATAAAATGTGGAGTGAGTTCGAGAAAGAGTTAATGGTTTCAAAAAAGATATAAGCTCTATTTATCCCGAGAAATGACATACGACACATGCATAAATAAATAACTACGTAAAGAGTAAGATCTTATTTCATTAACTATTAGTACGTGAGTTTTTTTCCATACTATAGCGTTATAAACGATAAATATTAAAATTAAGGCCATATTATCGACGAACACCTCTAAAATCTTGACAGAATTATAACACAGGAAATTACAAAGTACATTAAGTTATTCCGGGGAGTAAGAACACAAATTGCCGTTTGCTAAGTAAATATTCAGACCAAGCTGGAATTAAGAGGCCAACGTCTATCAAAATGATCTTTGCTAACGACAGAGATAGAAATAACGAAGAAACGAACGAGCAAGACAAGGATAGATGGCTTGAAAACTTGAAAGTTTAATCAGAAACAATCCGTTTCAATATTATTTATTAGCAGAACAAAAGGGTTTGAATTGTAACAGAGGTATTATCGGCCGATGCGGCAATGGAATTATTGGAATATTTTGTAAAGACTTTTCAAAGATAATATGTGTAGGTAATTTGTACTAAATTTCATTAAAAACTGCTACCTAAAGATATTTTTCAAATATGTGACTATAGCATAATGTTACAAATTTATATGTAGCTTGTTTGATGTTTTGTAATTAATATTCCCTCCTCGCGTCGTTGTCCTCACTGCTGAGGGTCGTGACCCCCGCCACGGATCATCCTCTCCCGCGCGATCTTGCGCCATCGACAATATCGACAATGAATAAATATTAACCATGGAAAAAATAATGATACACACCAATGCAGGTAGGTACAAGTTATTTTATTCTTTTGTGTGATACCTTATCCATTATTAAATTCAATATTCCTTCATCAATACAAACGAATTTCTCAATTTATGTAAATGAATAGAATTTCGTTTGGCCGCTAACATCTGTCATCATTACTGAGAAGATTCGATTTACCCTTTCTATTGAGTTTTTGAATATATTCTAATATTTTAACAAACACTTGGATACTATGCTTTTTGCGTGGATTCGTCTATTTTTTTTTAAAAGGAACTTGAAAATAACAAATGTAAATTAAAATTTGCCCTGTTTGTTGCATGAGAGCATGATGGTATTAAATGTTCATTAAAGGCTTGTAAAAAATTTGTTATATTTGCGAATGTATGTATAATCTTGCTTTTTATTCTGGACTAGCTGTAATAGTTAGCCAGCTGGAATAGTTATCATAAAAACGGTTTCAGTGAGTTAATCTTAAAAGATAGACATTTACTGTTGTAGACATTTTGTGAGATAATTTCAAGAGAAATAATTATTTCTTACATATTTTTTTGATATCTTGAACCGTTTTGTATGTTGGGGTAAGAGCAGATGGTTTTTTGATGTTCTTGAAAGACTTTGAAAAAATATTTTTATTTCAATATTCTGATTTCTTAACGGACTTCTAGAATATTTTTATGCAAAAAAGAATGACTGCGCTTTGTGTATATAAATAATTAAATCAATTATAATGATTGTATTTATGTCAAAATGAGGTCTAATTGATTTTTGTTTACCAGGGAAAGTGCGGACTATATCGGGGGAAGAACGGTCTATATCCTAAAATCAATTCTATGGCGTCAATTGTAAGGTTCATAATGAATTTTAATACGCTTTAACCCCAGTCAAATTATACTTTTGCAACAGTCTTGACTGTTAAGTATCTTGACCGGCAAATAAATTTTTATTTTTTAAAAATCTTAATACGTCCGCTCTTCCCCGTTACGAAAATGAAACAATAAAGTGGTTCTCAAACTTTATAAGGAATGACTTTTCGCCAAAATTATTATTTAAAATAAAACAAATTAAATCAAATAAATGTTGATGTATACATAGCCACAAACTTACGCGGTGTACGAGCTAATTCACACATTGCACGGTACATTACATTCGATAGAGTTACAAAGAAATTTCATGTGAAATACTAAAGTTTTAGTACCACTGTTTTCTTCTGTACATATTGAAACCGGGAAAGTGCGGATGGATTTAGTCCGCTCTTTCCCCCTATGGGAAAGAGCGGATTGCAATCTAAAACCTTAACTATAGGTTTTTCATTATTCTAACCTAGAAAATATAATTAGAACAAGAGTGATAAGCACAAAAAACTCACCAGATTATGAATACTCCTTTTGGATACTGAGATACACATCCAAGGGAAAGAGCGTATTTAACAAAATCGACGCAAAATTGCGCACTTTTACATTTTGCTCTTCGGTACACGAGTTATTGCGTGAAACAACCACTGCAGTCTAAAAATTGGGGCACAACAACATGGCGTTATTGCCTGTATTGCCAGTATTAAAAAATAATCATTGGTTTGGGAGTTATTAAAACTATCCGCTCTTTCACCGATCTGCTCTTACCCCAACAAACTCTAAATGAATAGAATTTCGTTTGGCCGCTAACATCTGTCATCATTACTGAGAAGATTCGATTTACCCTTTCTATTGAGTTTTTGAATATATTCTAATATTTTAACAAACACTTGGATACTATGCTTTTTGCGTGGATTCGTCTATTTTTTTTTAAAAGGAACTTGAAAATAACAAATGTAAATTAAAATTTGCCCTGTTTGTTGCATGAGAGCATGATGGTATTAAATGTTCATTAAAGGCTTGTAAAAAATTTGTTATATTTGCGAATGTATGTATAATCTTGCTTTTTATTCTGGACTAGCTGTAATAGTTAGCCAGCTGGAATAGTTATCATAAAAACGGTTTCAGTGAGTTAATCTTAAAAGATAGACATTTACTGTTGTAGACATTTTGTGAGATAATTTCAAGAGAAATAATTATTTCTTACATATTTTTTTGATATCTTGAACCGTTTTGTATGTTGGGGTAAGAGCAGATGGTTTTTTGATGTTCTTGAAAGACTTTGAAAAAATATTTTTATTTCAATATTCTGATTTCTTAACGGACTTCTAGAATATTTTTATGCAAAAAAGAATGACTGCGCTTTGTGTATATAAATAATTAAATCAATTATAATGATTGTATTTATGTCAAAATGAGGTCTAATTGATTTTTGTTTACCAGGGAAAGTGCGGACTATATCGGGGGAAGAACGGTCTATATCCTAAAATCAATTCTATGGCGTCAATTGTAAGGTTCATAATGAATTTTAATACGCTTTAACCCCAGTCAAATTATACTTTTGCAACAGTCTTGACTGTTAAGTATCTTGACCGGCAAATAAATTTTTATTTTTTAAAAATCTTAATACGTCCGCTCTTCCCCGTTACGAAAATGAAACAATAAAGTGGTTCTCAAACTTTATAAGGAATGACTTTTCGCCAAAATTATTATTTAAAATAAAACAAATTAAATCAAATAAATGTTGATGTATACATAGCCACAAACTTACGCGGTGTACGAGCTAATTCACACATTGCACGGTACATTACATTCGATAGAGTTACAAAGAAATTTCATGTGAAATACTAAAGTTTTAGTACCACTGTTTTCTTCTGTACATATTGAAACCGGGAAAGTGCGGATGGATTTAGTCCGCTCTTTCCCCCTATGGGAAAGAGCGGATTGCAATCTAAAACCTTAACTATAGGTTTTTCATTATTCTAACCTAGAAAATATAATTAGAACAAGAGTGATAAGCACAAAAAACTCACCAGATTATGAATACTCCTTTTGGATACTGAGATACACACCCAAGGGAAAGAGCGTATTTAACAAAATCGACGCAAAATTGCGCACTTTTACATTTTGCTCTTCGGTACACGAGTTATTGCGTGAAACAACCACTGCAGTCTAAAAATTGGGGCACAACAACATGGCGTTATTGCCTGTATTGCCAGTATTAAAAAATAATCATTGGTTTGGGAGTTATTAAAACTATCCGCTCTTTCACCGATCTGCTCTTACCCCAACAAACTCTAAATGAATAGAATTTCGTTTGGCCGCTAACATCTGTCATCATTACTGAGAAGATTCGATTTACCCTTTCTATTGAGTTTTTGAATATATTCTAATATTTTAACAAACACTTGGATACTATGCTTTTTGCGTGGATTCGTCTATTTTTTTTTAAAAGGAACTTGAAAATAACAAATGTAAATTAAAATTTGCCCTGTTTGTTGCATGAGAGCATGATGGTATTAAATGTTCATTAAAGGCTTGTAAAAAATTTGTTATATTTGCGAATGTATGTATAATCTTGCTTTTTATTCTGGACTAGCTGTAATAGTTAGCCAGCTGGAATAGTTATCATAAAAACGGTTTCAGTGAGTTAATCTTAAAAGATAGACATTTACTGTTGTAGACATTTTGTGAGATAATTTCAAGAGAAATAATTATTTCTTACATATTTTTTTGATATCTTGAACCGTTTTGTATGTTGGGGTAAGAGCAGATGGTTTTTTGATGTTCTTGAAAGACTTTGAAAAAATATTTTTATTTCAATATTCTGATTTCTTAACGGACTTCTAGAATATTTTTATGCAAAAAAGAATGACTGCGCTTTGTGTATATAAATAATTAAATCAATTATAATGATTGTATTTATGTCAAAATGAGGTCTAATTGATTTTTGTTTACCAGGGAAAGTGCGGACTATATCGGGGGAAGAACGGTCTATATCCTAAAATCAATTCTATGGCGTCAATTGTAAGGTTCATAATGAATTTTAATACGCTTTAACCCCAGTCAAATTATACTTTTGCAACAGTCTTGACTGTTAAGTATCTTGACCGGCAAATAAATTTTTATTTTTTAAAAATCTTAATACGTCCGCTCTTCCCCGTTACGAAAATGAAACAATAAAGTGGTTCTCAAACTTTATAAGGAATGACTTTTCGCCAAAATTATTATTTAAAATAAAACAAATTAAATCAAATAAATGTTGATGTATACATAGCCACAAACTTACGCGGTGTACGAGCTAATTCACACATTGCACGGTACATTACATTCGATAGAGTTACAAAGAAATTTCATGTGAAATACTAAAGTTTTAGTACCACTGTTTTCTTCTGTACATATTGAAACCGGGAAAGTGCGGATGGATTTAGTCCGCTCTTTCCCCCTATGGGAAAGAGCGGATTGCAATCTAAAACCTTAACTATAGGTTTTTCATTATTCTAACCTAGAAAATATAATTAGAACAAGAGTGATAAGCACAAAAAACTCACCAGATTATGAATACTCCTTTTGGATACTGAGATACACACCCAAGGGAAAGAGCGTATTTAACAAAATCGACGCAAAATTGCGCACTTTTACATTTTGCTCTTCGGTACACGAGTTATTGCGTGAAACAACCACTGCAGTCTAAAAATTGGGGCACAACAACATGGCGTTATTGCCTGTATTGCCAGTATTAAAAAATAATCATTGGTTCGGGAGTTATTAAAACTATCCGCTCTTTCACCGATCTGCTCTTACCCCAACAAACTCTAAATGAATAGAATTTCGTTTGGCCGCTAACATCTGTCATCATTACTGAGAAGATTCGATTTACCCTTTCTATTGAGTTTTTGAATATATTCTAATATTTTAACAAACACTTGGATACTATGCTTTTTGCGTGGATTCGTCTATTTTTTTTTAAAAGGAACCTGAAAATAACAAATGTAAATTAAAATTTGCCCTGTTTGTTGCATGAGAGCATGATGGTATTAAATGTTCATTAAAGGCTTGTAAAAAATTTGTTATATTTGCGAATGTATGTATAATCTTGCTTTTTATTCTGGACTAGCTGTAATAGTTAGCCAGCTGGAATAGTTATCATAAAAACGGTTTCAGTGAGTTAATCTTAAAAGATTGACATTTACTGTTGTAGACATTTTGTGAGATAATTTCAAGAGAAATAATTCTTTCATACATATTTTTTTGATATCTTGAACCGTTTTCGCAGCGCACGCAACGGAAGCTCTCAAAGATGAAGAATTTCCCCCGTTTTTTTCACATTTTCCATTGTTTCTTCGCCCCTAGTATTTGCAGCGTGATGTTATATAACCTAAAACCTTACTCGATAAATAGTCTATTCAACACAATAATAATTTTTCAATTCGCACCAGTAGTTCCTGAGATTAGCGCGTTCAAACAAACAAACAAACTCTTCAGCTTTATAATATTAGTATAGAATTTTAGTATAGATAGACAGTTATGATATAAACGTAAGACGTGTTACATTTATACCTAAAGTATAGACAAATATTTCACATGACTTCAAAGCCCGATTTTCGATTATCAGTAGAATATTAAAGTTTTTGAAAAATACAAGCCAATTCTGCGTTCACTGAGCCGTCAAAGTATTTAGCAATCAACTTGTGTATTTGCCAAAGGCGTGGAGATAATAAATGTTTCACAATAAACACTTTTTCGATATAAAATCTATACTTTTTGATATCAAGATCATTCAAAGCCTAATCACAAGGTCGAATGATCAAAGATAAAAAGTAAGTAGTGTATCTGAAGATTTTGATAAATATTTGCCACCATTTTATTGGTTTTATTTTATATTGTATTATGCTATTCTGCTTTTTTTTGTGTTTGACGAGTAACTTGATATTGAATTACAAAATAATTATCGTACTTTATCGATACCTGACTGATAATTCAAAATAATTATCGTACTTTATCGATACCTGACTGATAATTCAAAATAATTATCGTACTTTATCGATACCTGACTGATAATTCAAAATAATTATCGTACTTTATCGATACCTGACTGATAATTCAAAATAATTATCGTACTTTATCGATACCTGACTGATAATTCAAAATAATTATCGTACTTTATCGATACCTGACTGATAATTCAAAATAATTATCGTACTTTATCGATACCTGACTGATAATTCAAAATAATTATCGTACTTTATCGATACCTGACTGATAATTCAAAATAATTATCGTACTTTATCGATACCTGACTGATAATTCAAAATAATTATCGTACTTTATCGATACCTAGACTGGCCTGTTAGCTTAGTTGGTAGTGGCTCTGCCTTCTAATCTAGAGGTCGCGGGTTCGATTCCCGCATGACACAAGTATTTATGCACTTTAAAAATTTATAATTACTTGTGTTGAGTCTGGTCGTTTGTATGTATAATAAGTATGTATTTACAAAAGAAAAGTATATAAGTATTATATCCGTTATCTAGTACCCACGACACAAGCGTTTGCTTAGTGTGGGGCTAGATGGCGCTGTGTGCAATGTCCCAGGATATTTTTTTATATACCTGGCTTAGTAGCGGGTAAAAAAGGCTGTGGGTGACGATGATAAATAATTAAGGTATAAAATAGCCGTATCATATATAACTATACAAGATATTGAGATCTTTGCAACTAAAATATGTATTATAGTAGACTTTGGTAGTGAAAGCTCTAAAACCACCTTAGAAACCGACTGACATGGCTTTAATGACCGCCACAGTATGACGAAATATCAAGAATACATAATAGTGTACAATTTACTGCTCTAAATTAAGATTACCAAACAAATGGATAGCAAAGCTACAGATTAAATTTTCGTAAATCTGAAACAAATCCTATAAATTCATGAAAGATATATAAAGGCAAGTTTTATTGTTCTGTTTGTGCGTATTCCCAATCACTCGTAACGGATTCGTTTTCTTTTTAGGGTTCCGTAAGGTTTAGAGTTTTTAGCAACAAAGACTTTTGGTATAATTTATAATCGGTTTAATAAAAGTCTCGACGAATACTCTAACTAATTTAATAGACATAGTCATTTATTTATATCAGATATTATACACATCACAAGATAAACAAAACCAATAGGTAAATTAATCAAAATTAATAAAACAAAACATAACGATACAAGATCTTACCTACAATTGTGTTTTAGTTATATTATAATAATATTAATTGTGTTTTTAAATAAATTTGAATATAAGGAAAAACTTTGTATGTACAAGTTAACATTTAGTTGCTATACAATGTATTTTTTTTCTATTTAAATTACATGACGAATTTACTTCTATTTGCTAATTACTTTAAATTACATCACACATCTATTTATAGAAATAGAAATAGAAAATATTTTATTAAGACAGACTACAAAACATACACACACACATTATATTCAATAAATAAATAAATAAGTCTGCCCCAACGCAGCCCCAACTCAGCATAATGCTGATTACTGGAAGTAATCAGCGCTGGTCTTCCGTTAGGGCTGGCTGTGACCTCACGTACGATACAATGATTAAGTTTTTAAGAAAGGAAATGATGCAGCAAAAATAAAAAAATACAAATTGATACACGAAACATAAACCTTAAATATGGCAGATACTTATACACAAAATTTACACACTAACACTTAAAAGAATGAACTTAGGTACATTACTATAATCGAAGTCAGTTAAAACACACAACAAAACATAATACGACAGAAGAAATAACAATATCAATATAAAAAGAACAAAGTATATTATATATACATATCTACATTGCGCTGGTGTCATTTACGAGCAGGACTTCCTGTTTTTGATGCTCAAAAATGTAGATCTTAAGTTAGATTCTGAAATTGTGCAAAGAACGCAGGTTCCTTATTGGCAGTGGAATTGTTATATATTTACTATATAACTATTAAAATCAACGTAGAGAAACAGAATCTTGTTCATATTATTATAATGAAACGAGAGCTACGTGCACAATTTTAAAAATAACATACAAAAAAACATTCAAAAGAAAATACTATATTAAAAAGTCTGTCCCAGAACCCTCCCACCAAAAGTTAGACGCGCACAAAACGTTTTATTTGTTAAAAATCTCGCACAGCGTATTTTGAATTGAAACGTTCGGAGATAATAGTCAACGTTTGCATTAAAAAAACGAGTAAAAGTAAATGCTTTGAGTAATGGATATTCCATTAAAAACGTCGGTCGCATGGATCGTTAGTATTGAGGCTGTGGATACTGTTATTTGAACTGTGACTCGGATTTACAAAAGGGTGAGACTTTTTAATGTCACCCATGTAGGTTATGTGATGTAGGTGAAAGTGCTAAAGTGCTTCGAACAAGGTTGATGTTAGCAGTGCCCTGCGGTGTTACTTGTGTTATTTATTATCACAATAGAAAACATTAAAAATCTTTTATGTTATGTAATTAATGTTTGTTTGTATATCTCTATTATCATGTTTTGAATATAAGTGCGTCAATTTAGTAAACCTATTGCTGGATTTTTAATTTCCATCTAGCATGAAAAGTATTTTAAAACTCAATCTAACCCGCCATAACTCCTATGTCTGCACATAAATTTCCCGCGTATGCGTACGAACGCATGGTTGCCTAAGCCTGGTAGATATTACCATAATTTTCATTATTATTAGGCCAGAGTTTCGTTCCCACAGTTACCGTGGCCCGATAATGCGACGGTTAAATTTCACAGTCTACTCACTCGAGAATTGGGGAATGGAATAAGGAGGCAAATAATTTAAGGGCATGTTAATAAATAAAAACTATAAAAAAGTAATTTCGTCTGAGATTGGCTAACTCTATTGTCAGTTTTCAAGCCGCAATATGTGAAGAAAATGTGGCAGCGCTACTCGTATAGAATAGAATCACATTTATTGAGACAGATTTACAAACAGTTAGTAGGTATTCATACACACTTACAAAGAATAAATAAATAAGTCTGCCCAACACAGCCCCAATTAGTAAGACTTGTTCAGTTTATTTGTTCTTTTTCTGAAATTGACACTGTAGTCCACGAAAGTATAGAATAATCTATATTGTATGATCAAGCGAACTTGTAAAGTGAAGTTCAATAAATATTATATGAATAAAGTTTCGTGTGAAGAACTTTCGTTGCTCCATACATTTTGACAACATACGTAAACTAAGTAGACATCCTTCTAGGTAAGCCTGGGTAAGCCACTCTAAGCTGCAGGTATACGTTACTTTGAAGCTATTTTCCTTTCTATACTTTTTATTTTTACTATGTCCAAGTCATCATCATCGGGTGCCGTCTTCATATAGAAATTTGAAGGTCAATTTGTTAATTTTTTTGCAATCCTATGTTTCTTCTTTTAGCTGCAGATAGCTTAACTTTGTCCACATGTATATGTGTTATAGACTAAACTAAAAGTAATGATATCTAGACAAGGTCGTGCCAAGTCTAAGGTTCGTTACTGCAATTTCTTTATTATTATAGTTAAAGTTGTTGACTTGTACGTACTAACGTATAAAGAATGTTGAAAATTCTTGAGATAATACCTATTTTTTATCAGCCCTTTCCCTCCATCCTCCCCTGGTCCAATGCTATCAGGCACCAATGGCAAGCATTGAGCTGCGTTAATTGCGTCACATTATAACCTCAGGGCGTGATTGAACCTGCAGTGATAAGTACCATATTGATAGTAGCATTGCTTACATCATAGCCATGAATGTGTAGTGCGTTTCATAAAATACTTTCCACTATTAAGGCGCCATTACCGCACTATAATTGGCATTATTTAACCGAAGGATAATAGTTTCGAACATTCCGTGGTATTTATTGTGTGAAACGATCTCTATTTAACCATACATGTCTAATTACAGGGGGCATATTTTGCATTGTTTACGAGATGATATTATGGTCGTCAATGTTGCCAAGATGATATGGTCGCATAACATACGTCTCCATTTACATTATATTTCGTAAATTTCATGCTTCAGATATAATAAACATATGTAGTACTTTTATCCTACAGGCAACATTTGCACAAATTTAGAGACTGGATTTGACTATAGTCAATACAAGTAAAATAAAGTCCTTCTAACTTCACTTGGAAGCCATCTTGGTATCCATCTTGGCTGTCGACCTCATTCTTTTTTCGTGCACGGCAACCAACGCACGCGTCAAGCGCCTAAGCGCAACTTCAAAATTTAAATAAAATATATTCTTTATTATTTTTTATAAGTCACAAGTTTCAACGGATTCAACATTTTAGAATAAAATTCGTTCATTTTTAAATCGTCATAAGATGCCGTAGATAATCTGGGTGAGTCGAAATAATTTCGTATACCGTTCTACCTTCCTGCAAAAAATGTTACCGACTTTTCGAAAGAAAATTGTGCTCAAGTTTTTAAGTGATATAATACTCCCATACCGGGATATAAGTAAATTTGTAAAATCATAAGCTATAACGGATTGAAGATTTTGGAATGAAATTCGTTAAATTTTAAATCACAAGTTACAATGGACTCAACGTCTTGGAATTAAATTGTGCTTTCGTCATGCGCTACCCAAGACAATCTGGGTGAGTCGAAATATTTTCGTATATACCTGCAAATTTTTTTACTGACTTTTGGAAAGAAAATTGTGCTCAAGCTTTTAAGTGATATAACACTCCCATGCCGGGATCAAAGCAGATAACCTTCGGTTTCTTCTCTTCGAGAGCGCTGCACTCCCGTGCCGGGACCAAAGTGCAAGAACTTTCGGGGTTTCTTTCTTCAAGCGCTGCACTCCCGTGCTGGGACCAAAGTGCAAGAACCTTCGGGGTTCTTTCTTCAAGCGCTGCACTCCCGTGCCGGGACCAAAGTGCAAGAACCTTCGGGGTTCTTTCTTCGAGCGCTGCACTCCCGTGCCGGGGCCAAAGTGCAAGAACCTTCGGGGTTCTTTCTTCGAGCGCTGCACTCCCGTGCCGGGACCAAAGTGCAAGAACCTTCGGGGTTTCTTTCTTCGAGCGCTGCACTCCCGTGCCGGGACCAAAGTGCAAGAACCTTCGGGGTTCTTTCTTCAAGCGCTGCACTCCCGTGCCGGGGCCAAGGTGCAAGAACCTTCGGGGTTCTTTCTTCGAGCGCTGCACTCCCGTGCCGGGGCCAAAGTGCAAGAACCTTCGGGGTTCTTTCTTCGAGCGCTGCACTCCCGTGCCGGGGCCAAAGTGCAAGAACCTTCGGGGTTCTTTCTTCGAGCGCTGCACTCCCGTGCCGGGACAAAGTGCAAGAACCTTCGGGATTCTTTCTTCGAGCGCTACACTCCCGTGCCGGGCCAAAGCGCAAGAACCTTCGGGGTTTTTTCTTCGAGCGCTGCACTCCCGTGCCGGGACAAGCGCAAGAACCTTTGGGGTTTTTATTTCGAGTCTTATGCACGTCCATGCGGAAATAAAACGCTAGACCTACGGGTTCTTTTTTGGACCCCGCTGAAGTTCCATAACGGGTATTAAGTGAAGGACCGTCTAAAGTTGCCTCTCTTTCTTTGCGAGACAACTTCCAACAACTTCAGTTAATTTGCTTTTTTAATAACCCTAATTTTTAATGTAAAAATAATTCCTTTGGAATCGAAATTGCTGCTAATAACACGGCGGCCAGCGTCCACACCTCCGGTCATCACAGTACCGCTCTTGCAGCGCTGCTACTAGACCTGCCTACGCAGTAAGACGTAACGGCGTCTAACCGAAACTCAAGGTTCATTACTTAACTTTGAAATCTCAGCAGTACACATAAGTACAACGCGCCTGTCCAGCAAACAGACCGCTGGAATAATGTCCTGGCTCCCATACCCAGCTTGCACCAGACAGGAGAGGACTCCTGCACAGTAAAGCATCGCCCGCCCGCCGCCTCATCATCAGCAAGCGCTCAATTTGCTCAGACAGGTACAAGTCGAAAGATGGTTATTTTTGTCACTGCTGGTTTAAAGACATTAAACCATTAATTTTTGGCTGAGTTTGTAACGGTCATACAATACTTACTTTTTATTTTATTAAAACCAATAACTCAACAAACTTCAATTCAATAGATAGGTATAGGTATATATTTCTTTTAATGAGTTAAAAGGTATTCGAAACGATAGATTTCGATGCCATATCCGAATGTAAATCACAAGATGATTCGGCCCAAATCTTATATCATAGTACGATATTTTTGTCAAGTATGCTTAACCTCAAGACAATGAATAATTTATAACTTTTCAAAAAGTCTATAAATGTATCTAAAGTGAGAAAATGATCGATCAGCTTTCAAGATGTATCACTATAGATCTTACCTACTTACGATTAAGTCATAAGTAAAATGTTATATTGAAACTGAAATCATCGATATCGATATCGGCGGAGCGTGGTAACACGCTCCGCCTTGTACATTTTCTACTTTTTATATATTTTCTAACACCATGAAAGTGGTGATCCTCTTATCTTAGAAACTATTTTCTCTTAATGATTTCAATTCAATTCAAAACTAACTTTTCAACATGTTTTTACTAAGATCATAATACTTACCTGTATTATTTTTAACTCTGCGCAGCAGTCCGATCGTGTCGTTTGCGGTATGCAAATCACGTAAAAGTACGCTGCTGTTTTCTATGTTAAATTACCTTACCGTTTTATAAATAATTGTATGTGAGTTTGTAAAATTACCTCTATCACGTTAAGATATTTGGCCTTTGTAATTAATTAATTTAGATTTTTGTATAAAAATCGATAATTCAATTTCGATGATCTTTCTTAAAAGCATATCTAATAGAGTATTACAGAGGTAATACTTATGCTTCTTAAGACATACCATGAGTGCAATACCCGACTTTGCTCAATAAATATTTAAACAGTTGTTCTTCAGCTTGTATAGCCCTAAAATGCAACAAAATGAAAATAATAATAAAAAATAAACAATGTGAGCGTAAATTGTTTATAATCAAAGAGCAGACATTATACAAATTATTGAAAGATGCTGTTTTTATATGCCTGCAACGCTAAATTAAGTATTGCTTTTTAATGGGCCCTGTTCATGTCATTAGCAATGATAGAAAAATATTGTGTTGAACTCGTCCAAAATTTTATATATGTACTCGTATATTCAAAAAAGTTCGAAGAGATTATTTAGAAGAATAACAAATATATAAATAATAATAATTGTTAATAAATTACCAATACGAAGTTAATTTCAAAAGTAGGGCCCACATAGTACTGGAAACAGCCTTAAATTGCTTAAAAACCAATAGTAATGGAAATAACTTTTTACGATACCGTATTTCATTATTATTAATTATTTTAAATAAATATATATTTAGATGCTCTTTTGCGGATAAGTATGCTTGATGACGAAGAACATTATTATGTATAGAAATCATACATAAAAATATTTATAGTCGTTTTCTTTTCTAACAAAAAATCATTATCAGTTTGATACACACATATAACGTTTTGCTGAACACAAACGTCATTGCTACTAGCACGTGTTAATAACACTTCTTCTAGCCGAATGAGAGTGGCCAACTCTGGTGTAATCAAGCAGCCCTAAGGTCCTCTGACATGGCTTAACGACTGCCGTACCTACTAGACAGCCGGGACCTACAATTTAATGTAATAGCACTACACTGCTTTGAGCCACACTAATCAAATGGTAGGAACCCAACCCAATTCCTCACCTTGATGAATTCTCAAAACTGTTTGGCAATGGCATACTTTTTTCGCCTCGTAAGCATCGCCATCTTCCTGTTTGTAGGTCAGTCACATGTACATACATATCTATACATACGTAACACTAGTTTCGTACATCAAGACTAATGTTAAAGCCTTTATATTTACATTAAATGTATCTGTTTCTTGGAAACCCAACCTAAACCACGCATAATGTATTTACTTTCGAACGGGGACTATCATGCAGTATGCGTTTACGCCTTTTTCTTAGCTTATTAAAATTTCGCATTTTTTTTAATGACAAAGCTTTGACGTTCCCATTATAATTTTCTAATGTAATCACAGAAATCTAAATAAACAGGTACATATTTAGATTTCTGTGAATGTAATACATATAAACGACTGTATCACATCACTCCCACAGAGCGCCCAGTCAAGCCGTACATATAATAATGGCTTTCCTATCACAACTTAATATCTTAATACAATGGGACTTGTCAACAGTGATGGATGTAATGCCTCAACGGAAAATTAAATGTAAAGGTTATTAATTTTAAACGATTAAATTCGTACCCAGACACGTATAA
Source organism: Macaria notata (assembly GCA_927399415.1). Classification (NCBI taxonomy): domain Eukaryota; kingdom Metazoa; phylum Arthropoda; class Insecta; order Lepidoptera; family Geometridae; genus Macaria; species Macaria notata. The sequence continues at coordinate 3,565,552 of OV656742.1, forward strand.
CTCTCTGTATATTCATCGTTCAGCGTAATCATTGCTAAAAGCAATAAATTGATTAGAATGAAGTCTTCATTCTAAGATCCACGACTCTAATACATATTACTTAGTCTTGTTTGAGATTTTTTGTCAGCAAAGGTTCTAACCAAAATACACAAGTATACCTGGCGTAATGAAACTTCAGACGCATACGGAAGATCAACTACATAATTATGTAGTTTTGGTATAACGATATATTCACGATAATATGAGTCTGTTTTGCTACCGCATTTAAAGGTTTTTTTTGTACCTTTTAATTAGTAAGCAATTTAATATTAACTTTTAAACGACCACATAGGCCAACATCATTTCAACCTATCAGCCAATGGATTAAAAGTCTTAGTTGACAGCAGTCCATGTCTTTCGGATGTAGCGGACACGCGGCTACTTCAACTGGCGTCTTATTTATAAAACACATGAGAACTAACTCTTAAAGCGGCAGGTTTGATTATCAACTCTGCCGTGTTTTCTAAATGTTACAGTTAGCATATTGTCATAATGTTATGATAGCAATTATGGACACTAAAAAGTTAATAAGTATCTGATATTTATTAACCCACTATCTTACATAGGTACCTAAATAAGTTTGTATATTATTTACTGTAAGTTACCTACTAAATATTTAAATTAATTTAATATTTTTATCTCCTATCTATTGAGAGTATGTCGAGTTATAGTATACTTAATTTTCTCAATAAATGATTGTATTTTTTATTATACCATCATTTCTTAAGTTTATTTAACACAAAATTGTACTCTCTAAACATCTACCTATGTTTATTATATCTGAAGCATGAAATTTACGAAATATAATATATGAATAAACGAACTTACAAAGTGAAGTTCGATCAATATTATATGAGTAAGTTTCATGCGAAGATATATACTCCCAGCCCTCCCAATATACCCCTGACTATAGGTACATTTTGTGTGCTTGTTTCTATAAAGAATGAGGTCGACAGCCAAGATGGATACCAAGATGGCTTCCAAGTGAAGTTAGAAGGACTTTATTTTACTTGGATTGACTATAGTCAAATCCAGTCTCTAAATTTGTGCAAATGTTGCCTGTAGGATAAAAGTACTACCTATGTTTATTATATCTTCGCATGAAACTTACTCATATAATATTGATCGAACTTCACTTTGTAAGTTCGTTTAATCATATATTATATACATAATAATAATTAGAAGATAAAATTCCATGAGAAAATGTGCCTAGCTTTCAATTCCCGTTATCTGTCTTATCATTTTCTTATTTTTTCCTCATTATTTCTTAAAATCTGAATTGACTTTGGTTCTTTTTATTTATTTTATATTACATGCTTGACAAATGAACAAACTTTGCTCTACAACAGGTTTTGCACTTGACCATAATTAGCCTGATGGAAAGCAATAGCTAAGGTCTAAGATGGTTCGTTATGATTAATTTACCTGAACATCTAACCCACTAAAACTCACAGTCCAAAACTAATAATAACAATTTAGATCGTTTCCAAAGTGCATTTAGCATTGAGGCTGTATTGGAGCTGTAACCTCCATATTAGCGTATCACATTAAGGTTCAGTAGCTCATTTAGATGGGTGTGCAGCCATGTATGGAGAGCTGATAAGCAACGCTGACAGCAAACTTATACCGGGTTTTGGTGTTATTTTAGACTACCTAGTTTAGCTGTAAATAGTGAAGGGAAACACTGTTAAAAAAAATGGGCCTTTGTCGCCGTGATTACCTAGGTCTTTCAAAATGTTTTTGGGCTATCTACCCTATTTCCTATCTTCTTCTTCTTATCGAATGAGAGTGGCCAACTCTGGTGTCAAGAGTTTTCAAACCACCCTAAGAGCCTCTGACCGCCGTACTAGACAAACTACCGGGACCTAGGTACAATTTAACGTGTCATCCAACCCACGGAAGCGCCCAAAATGGAATGCCACTTTTCGGTCACCCATCCGCGTACTGACCGCGTCGACCTTTGCTTAACATTGGTTATCGCATGCGATTGCCTCACGTAGCCGCACTACGTGTGCTAATTCCTATGAAACAAAGTTTTTTTGTCTAAGCCTAATAAGTAATATAGGCATACTTTAGGCAGCCTGGTCGTGCCTCTTGCCATTTCCACTCTAATAAATAACGTTTTCTTTTTTCCATATGTGCATGTTGCGAACTCGAAATATTAATAAAACAATGATTTTGCAACAATAGCATGTAAATATAAGTGAAGTTCACGCTCCGTCAAAGAGCACACTTGAATGCTCGACAAATTGCTTAATATAATTTGTAATATCAGTCACACTTTCAAAACGTTAACAATTCCAACATATCATAGAGAAATAAAATGTAGGCTGCACCAGTTATATCCCGTAGAGCAGCGGTAAACAAGCCATCCTTCCAAACGGTAAATTCAAAAAGTTTCAGCAGTAGCCCGTTTACTAAATCGCATTGCTTCCGAAAGGTACGTTTTATGCTGTATAAAACTAAAAGAAACTCACTTCTGAAAGTCAGTCGCATACGACAAGCGGCGTAGGAGTTAGTTAGAGTTGAGTATTTGGTATCTTTTCTCTAATAAAACTTCATAGGCTCATGCTTGAATAGAACTTAAGATAAGATAAGATAAGATATGTCTTTAATGCACACCAAAGAAATTACAATATAAAAAGAAAATTAAAAACTAATTTAATGCACATTGGGCGGCCTTATCGCCTTAGGCGATTTCTTCCAGGCAACCTTTGGATGGACAGGATTTAGAATCTTAAATAGGCGGTGTACAAGAATACGTAAAATAAATAAATAAGTGAAAGAACACAATACAAACTCAGATAATACACTAATAAATAATAATAAACAATACAATCCTCCTCCTCCTCCTCCTCTAGGCGATAGCTCAATTGCTGAGCATCGTGATGCCCCCGACCAAAATTGTGGACCATTAGACGCCATTTGTCACGATCGGTAGCTTCGTGTATGGCAGCACTTGCTTTGGCGCCAATGTGTTCAGCCACCTGATCGGACCATCTTGTAGGGCACGGGGTAAATAATGATGATACACTAGTTTTTGGAAAATGCTTATGGACTTACTTAACTGTCTTAATAGTCTTTTATTTCTAAATGGTTCAAATGTGTGAAACTGCTGATAGGGTTTGCTTATCATCAGGCAATCTATGGACAAATTGCAAAACCAATTTATTAAAAAAAATGTCTATTTACTTTCATACTATTTCTTTACACTGTACTCTACGTCAAGGATTTGATCAATATTTTAGCTGGACAAACATAGGCACAAGTGATACTAAGGTTAAAGGTGGAGCATGCCTACAACGAAATAGAACTGGCTCTCAAACATAGTTGCTAGAACGCTTGGCGATATTTAGGTTTACTTACTGGTAACAATTACGGTAATAGAATCAGTGCACCTCATTCTGTGTCGGATACTTTTACAGCATTTTTACCCCGCACCAACTAAAACCTGGTGGCAGTCTTAGATATTGTTGTATATTGGTTTTGTAATCTTTACGTCAAACCTATATTTTAACAAACCATGTCGAAATTGACAAAAATCGGGAGTTAGTAAACTTGGTACACCTTAATGTATAATTACGAATACCATTAGTTATATTTCACGTAAAAACATGTCCTACGCAAGTTCTCATCCCAGACGGGAAACTTTGTTATATCAAACGTAATTGGGTGTATTTAGTTACAATGTTACTTTACAAAGATTATAAAAATGAAGTTTACTACCTCTCAGGCAGCGGAGATGCATAAGTGATAAAATGCACAAAAAGCAAAAATAAAGCTTACATTTTAGAGAAAAAGTAAGACATTAATCCACAATGTTGCGTTACATTTTCGTATTTTTGTTTTGTCATACAATATTACTAGGTAGATAGATAGATAAATTCTTTATTAAAACACCACATACATAAAAAACACAGAGCTTTGAAGTCCATGCTTGTCGCCCTGTGATGTGGCCCGATCGTTGTTCTGTGATAAAAAACAATACAAAAAACATAGAAAATAAAATTTGCGTTTTAATATTTCTTAGTAAAGGCACTTTCAGCTTGTAATTTTTCTTTTCTTATAATCATTCCGTTTGGGCTACTTTTTGGTACCATTCGGGGCTAGAGCTACTCCCATATACTACTGTCCATGTATAGCTCTGTCCTAAAACGATTATAACAAAATTTTCTTTAATGTTGAAACGCCTACTGTGTCACTAATATCTGTAAAAGGGTTTAACTTTATTGTGATTTTGAAGTATAAAAGAAATTACAGTAACACACCCTTAAAATTTTCAGTCTTTAAACTTCCTTCAATTTTGTACTTGCATGCTTTTAATAACATATATTACCTATTCTCGATTCAAACTAACCTTACACTATTGCCAGCGTGTAGGCCAGATAGTCGCAACAAATTTACCTAGAACATCATCTCCCATACAAACAACTTCTCATATAAGCAGAGTTGACGACCATATTATTATTACCTCGAACGCCGCAAAATGGCGTCGCTACGAAACCAAATCTTTGCATACCTTGTTTTGGGCATAAAAAATATTTTATGGTATCTTAAACCGTTGTACACAGAATATGTGTATGCAGTAGGATAGAATATGCTGCAGGCAGTCTATACATATAGCTCAAATAACTATGTATAGAAAATAATGCCAATAGTTTCAGGTAAGCAAATATAACGATTTAATATATGATTTTATATATATTTAAAATTCTTTATCACTATACGAGTAAGTCTTAATTATGCGTTTGGGCATAAAGCAAGTTTAAAATGTAAAAAAATACGTATGTTACTTGTTTTTTGAACAGATCTCTCGTGTATGCTTTTTTGTATACATTTATAAAAATAGTTTTATCTGCGTTTTTACACTATGCCGTTGCCACCAAGCCTTTCTGTTCACGTTATATGACATGTTTTTACGTTAACGTTCCCGTTTACGTTACGACTGCCACTGCCGATAAAAATTGGACGCTAAAGATGGCGTTACATAAAACTTAATTTGATGGAGTTGACACTTCTTTGTTGACGCAGTAATGGTGGACTTTAATTGGCACTAAAAAGTTGCGTGAATCGACTTGATGTTGGTGTTTTGTTGTCAATGTAAGTAGTTTTCTTGAGTTTATATGGCGTTGATACTTGCTTTCAGGATTTTTTACTGCAATAACCTTAGATGATCTGTAGGATATTAATGTTCTAGACTTCCCTGCCGCTTCACTTTTTTATTTTTTTTTAATAAATAAATAAATATTTCGGGATATTGCACACAGCGCCATCCAGCCCCACACTAAGCAAACGCTTGTGTCGTGGGTACTAGATAACGGATATTATACTTATATACTTTTCTTTTGTAAATACATACTTATTATACATACAAACGACCAGACTCAACACATATTTTTTTTTTAAACTCATAAGTACTTTTGTCACGCGGGAATCGAACCCGCAACCCCTAGATTAGAAGACTGAGCCACTGCCAACAAAGCTAACAGAGCAGTCTATTTTAATGTTATAAACGATTAGATAGTATCATGTAAACAAGTCACTGTTTCAATAAAATTTAAGCAGAGACTACTCAATCATTTATCGTTTTTTACACAAAAATACTAATTGAAAGTCCATTTACTGCCTAAAACACACTCTCACTATCATTTTCAAGTTATTCAGAAAGTACTTACTATCACGACACCGTAAAAACTGGCCTTCGGAAGGTAATTATGACACCATCGAATACTCGTTACGGACCGAACGTTTACGTAACGATCTAAGACCGATCAGTTCACATTTCCGGACCACATTTTGTGGTAAAAAGTGTTAGTGTAGAAAGTAGGTCAACATAAAATTCAGTTTGTTAAAACCAAATGGTAGTACATACATATTATATAATTAATAAGTTTTTGGTAGTTGATTTTTCATACGTCTTTATAATTTATACTGTAAGTGAATTCTGAGTCCTAACCGGACTCAGAATTCACTTACAGTACATTATGATTATTTTTGGTTACCTATATATAAATTAGTACTTATACATTAAAATTATATAAAAAAACAATTTTAAATAAATTCTTAAACAAAAAACCAATGCTGTAACAATTAATTTTTAAACAAATAAAGCATAAATATTAAAACAGCAATCCTCACATATGTACATATATAACTACAAAAAAGTCACAATTCATTACAATACCTTACATTATTTTATATTTCAATCCGATTTTACCGTCACAAAACTATCTTAAATGAAGTGACGTAAAATCCATCACCATCTGAAAGGTTCAACGACCGTCCCAAATAAATAAACCAACGACCTTACATGTTTTTCTCAGGACAGTAGCCATACATCAAGAACTGAGGACCTACCACACATCATCGCTGAGTTAAATGGTCTATCGACTCATATAAACCATTTATTTCTCCGTAATAACCGAGTCCATCCCTATCGTAAATTCTGTACACTTTCTCATATATTAATAACCTCTTTCTCATATATTCGGAACTTTGATAGGTCAGAATTAAGGATGTTTTTACGGAAAGCGTAAATGTTTATCAGCGAAGGTGTTTTGATGAATCTTCGAGAAGCCACGGAAATGTGGCCTGAAATCGTTTGGATAAGATAAGATAAGATAAGATTTTGGAACTGTTGACAAATCCAGCTTTATCTAGTTGAGAGTTTATTCGTTTTCATTATAACTTTATTTTTTTACGTGTGATAGGTTTACGTTTGACTACAGCCTGCCTGATGATGTTAAGCATTGCACTGCAGCCTAGGGTGTAACGTTTACCTAGAAAAGAAATACCTATATAACTTGACATATAGTTGATATTATAAATAATTAGTTAGTAATATACCGTGAGATATAAATTTGTGATATTTAATGTTTGTCAATAAAAAAATTCAGCATTCATGTTTTCAGCAAAACATGAACTCAAATGATTATTATTTTGATATTTTTTCAAGTTTGCTTGATAGTCAATAATTTATTTACTCACATTTTATTAAAAACTAATATAAAAACCAATATACTAAAAATAGAATAAAAACTTCAACTAGGTAGGTATGTACTTCTAACACTAAAATACTTAAAATAAAACTGAAATTAGCTTTCAAAACCTATTCGCTATATTATTCAAAATAAGCCAAAAAAATATACCTTTCTAGGTGGTTATTTTTATTGGTATTTTTCTTTTGTTATTTCTTCGTGTAAAATCAAACCTACCCCTTATAATTTGACTAATGTACACCATGCCCTCCATCAAGTTTTGTAAATATCCCATAACGAGGTGTTTCGGCGTCCAATATTAATAAAAGCCAATGCTTTCTGTTGAAAGCCTCGCTATTGTGCTTGAACACGCTATTCGTGACTACCTCTGTACAGGAATGCGGCAAATGACAAATTCTTTTTAAGAAATATTTTTGAAATTTCTGTGAGTTATTTTTTTCACTGTCTCTGGTTGTGATGAAAACGCATGGTAATTATGTTGTTTTTTATGATTTACTGCGCTGATACTTTTCTATATAACCCTAAAATAAAGAAACTTTTGTAATTAGTATTGTTTTATGTACTTAGTATTTTATTTCAGTTTAATGCGAAATGTGTTTCAAGTAAAAAAAACTATGGTATTTTTTTTTTAACTGCAAAGTTTGTTTAGGTTATGTCGTTAGTGATATGCATTTCAATTGAAAAATGTACAAAATGATTTCGTTTTGCACAAATGTTTTAACATATTTAGGTTAATTTATTCAACTATCAAAATATACAAATTCACAAACAATCGCGAGTAAACCGGTTTCTTCTAGGCAAGCGCGCTAGCTCGTAGACTATAACGTTGCTTACCATCAGGCAAGTTGTAGTCAAGCATAAGCCTATATCATGTAAAAAAAAAACAATTTTCTTTATATATCTTAGAACTTAAATTTCGCAGATACAACCTCTCTCATTCCACCTGTGTTAGAATAAAACGTGCATTTTGTAAAGCTTTTATTCCAAATGCTTTAAGAAGGCAGCCGTTTGTTTACTACAGTTTTATATTGGAAGTGAGAACTTGCAAACAGCTATCACGTAAAAAAAGAAATATGTTTATACGAATTAATTGAAGACTACTTTTTTTGTTTTTACAGGAGTTAAAAACAATTTGAATCAAAAGTTGACTTGCAAATGGATATTTATTTTATTTTTACGGCGATTGTCTTAAGACCGTTTTTCCATGTATTTAAATTATATCAGTCAATGAAAACTACGCACATTTATGTGGTCTAAAACATTTGATAATTCAAGCCATCTATAATTATTAGTATTTCGAACCCAGTTTTCACTCAAAAATTTCATAAACTACTTACCCCAAAAGTTCTTGTACTTTTACAATTTAAAAAATTGGTGGCTATCATTGTAATTACCACAAAAGCTTATCAATTTAGGTCGTTTTAATGTCATATTTATTTTAAAACTATTACAATAGAGCTATGTAGGTGCAAAATGTTCAGAATAGCTGTGCATGAAACAAGAATTCAATCTCTGAAAATTGTGAAAGAGATATTTTACATACCTTTTTAAACTGCTCCGGTATTTTCTTCCTTAGAGCTTGCAGATTCGCAAGGAAGCTTAAAGTGGAAGTAGTTTATAATCTGTAGGATAAGCCACAGTAGATACTACTTGCTACGAAACTCAGGGAAATAAATCTTGAAATATTACTCTTTAACTATTCGTAATACTTGTAAGACAAAATTTAGTTGAGTTATGAATAATACGAAAGTATTTTTTATACGAACGTTTTTCGGCATCTGTTTATGAAAGTTTTGTGTAGTTAAAATTTATATATATATATATGCTTTCAAGTTTCATTTTAATCAATTAAGCCTTTAATCCAGAAGAAATAACTCACTAAGAAATTTTCACCTTCACAACATTACTGTGATGTGATTAATGCCAACTGAAAAATTAAATGGCATAAAAAATATAATGTATTCAACGCAAAAGAGTTAAAAATATTTAAAAAGATTAACTAATATCACTACTCTAAGACCTCGCCTCGTTTATTGTCAACAAAATGTAAGAAATATTTATATACACAAAAAGAAACAAGCCGTAAAGCGGCGTAAAACCTGGCAGGAACAGCTTAGCACAATATCCTCCCACCGACGTTAATTCCCAGACATCCAGCAACGGATGTTACCATGGAGAATTTACTAAGAAACTAGGTAAGTAAGTAGGTATTCTTCAAGCATCTAACTTATAACAATTTCGACTTAAATGCGCACTCTTGTAAAAGATTTCGGAACAGTTTAAAGTGTTTCCTAGAAAGGTTTATGAGTAATTGTCAATCAATTTTTGCTGGAAATTCGTTTCGATGAAAATGGCTTGTTTGTAACAAAATATGTGCATTTTTATTCCATTTGGATACATAAATTAATTTATTTGTAATAAGAAACACACAATTAACAGATACAGATAAAACTCGTAACGTAATATACAATACAATACAATATAACTTTATTATGCACACCAAAAATAAATTACAATATGAAATGAGCTTAAACTATAAAATAATGCACAAGTAGGCGGCCTTATCACCTATATACCTATTAATACAAATGTATTAAAGTAAATTATTCATCAATTTCTTCTCTCAGTGCAATATTTGTTGTTTAGACTGTTTATTTTTTTTACTGAGGAGTGACATAATGTTACACCTTACTCCTTGATTCGTATTTTTTTCGGGACAGGGTCGTGAAACGCACGCCGAATTAATTATAGTTGCGCTCCAAGCGATGGCTTATTGAGCAATCATTCTATAATTTCAAACAAATGCCAAAAAAATTATTGATATACGTATAAAATGTAATGTCTAATTTAAATATTTGAATTGTGACATTACCTGGAATTCTATTTAATTATAATTAATATAATTTTTTATAATGAATATCTACAATAAGTAGTAAAACGGTCTGTAATAATTTTAAATTACCAATAAATGAGTATTTGAGTGTTTAGTATTAATACGCATTTCCTTGAATTTTGCGGTCTTATTATTATTTACCGTCGTTTCCGCTTAGTGAGCGCAAATCCACACATAATATAAAAATAATGAAATATTTCAGGACATATCCCACATCGCCACCTAGCCATATATTAAGCAAACGCTTGGTTAAAAATCATGTCTTTCGTGTAATCTAAAAGTGAAACACATTTTATCTCAAAACAACACAAGCAAATCCACATGCTACTAGTAACTAGCATGCACATAAATCTAAGCTCATTTGCATAAAGAGGGCAATGCATTCTAAAGCTCAGCTCCCATCATTCTCTCCTACGACACTTAAGTAGAGGAACCCCTTTTGCTAGATCAGTGTACTTACGACTTAATACCTGGTGTTTGGGCGATACGGTATTCTATGTGTTTCTACTGCAGCTGAGATATGTACATATGTGCTTAGAATATGTATAGTATAATAATAGGTCTTTACCTATGAAATTGCCGTTTTTTTTCTTACATTTTAATCTGTCTGTAACTTTTACGTACAGCTATATTTTATCCAAATACAATTTTTATTGTATCAATTGTTGAATTATGTACCTTTTAGAAATACATTTTAAAATGTATTACTCGTGGATATTACTTACTTGTGTCGTCGGTTTCACTACTTTAACTAGGTATATTTTTATTATATAGTCTGAGAAATTGATATACGCAGCGCATAGCTTTTTTTCCATCTAACTATAGTTATCAATTGCATCTAAATCTGTTTAGACATTTCCATACAAACATTAAAAATGTTTGTTAATATCATTTTTCTCAATTTTGTCATACAAATCGGCAATTTCATAGGTAAAGACCTATTATAGTATAGGTATAATGGGGTAAAGATGACAAGTCTGCTTAGATGTTGGAATTTTTTTTTCTGAGGAATCTAAGCATAAACTTACATATAAATGTATATTGTGTTTTCTACGAGGAATAATAAACAAAGTGTTCAAATCAAGCTTTTGACAATTACTGTATTTTTACAAATTAAATACTTTTTAAACGGATTTTAATTCCTACTGGCAGTAATTAATGGTCTCGCAAATCGGAATCACTTCAATTGTTTATAAACTTGACAAAAATGTGCGTCCTGAAATCGAATGTTTTCGTAGCACTTAATTTGTTTTTATACATCACAAAAACAAATAAATATTTTAAGACGTATCACAGCGCCATCTAGCCCCATACTTAGCAAACATATATGGTTGTAGCAGCCCATAAGGCAACGGGTCAAACCATTCTCCATATCCCATAACTGCACGTATTTTCTATCAAAATTGCTTATTTTCTCGACAGACAATACAAAAGCAACAAATCTCCGTCTGCATGTTTTCAGTACCCATCCTGTGACGACCGCAATCAATAGATGGGAAACAAAAGGGAGGATTCCTCTTTTTGCGTACAGGATATTGCTAGTCTGCGGTGAGTGGTCGGCGGAGAGATGGTTAGCACACAATAGATGGCGCTTTTTTGGGTTTCTCAAAAACAAACACTCATCGATTTGAACATTTTGAACCTCAGGACTAGTAGGTACTAGCATTGACAAGGAGTTTGAAACAAGGTAAACGCCCACCGTCTTATTATGGCAAAATCCAAGTCAATGAAAAAATGCTGCTCCTCTCCTTAGGGGACAAAGTGATATCAAGAAGGGTCAAAAGCCCATTCATTTTAGAGAGAAAAATACGTGTATTAAAAAAATAAATTCAGTGTCTCAAAAAGTAAAAAAGGAATATAAGTTCAACATTCAGTAGGATATGAGTAGATTTCAAAAAACCGAAGTATAAAAAGAGTATGGATTGTTTATTGGTAGAAAAACTATAGACTATAGAGATATAAACAGACTATAGTAATATTTAACAAAGCCTTAGAAATATTTTAGAAACCTATAAAAATGTTCCCTCAAACTACACAAAAAAGCTTTATTTACTGAAGGAATCTACAGAGGTTATTCTGTTGTAAGTATAGCTACATAATGCTTACTGTGGTGCCATATATTTCTTGCTGGTTTAGGCAAACTGTGCCGTTAAATAATGGCGTGGCTTTGTGTTTTGTCTACATATTAATATTTATGATTCCCTCAAGTTTTAATTATTTTACTAAATATTAACCAATTTAGTACATTAAAATAATATAATCAAGGGTTTTATTAATTAAATTACGATTACCGCTAGTTGAGCTATATTACCGCTAGTTGAGGACAGTTAAACGTGACACTAATTATCAAAAATACATTATTAACTACTGAGTAAGTATTATTATTTTAAAAAGTACTGGGTCACTTGAAACTCACAAAATTTCTTAGAAGTTATGTATTTTTATTTTTAGTGAAAATGATCATGTTACCATTTCGGGCACAAAGGATTTCATTATGATGTACTTGTAACACAGGTATCAATATTGTTCAAAAAGTGATGGTTGTGTATAAAACTGAAATGAACGTTTTAAATTAAATTGCCTTGACAATAGCTAAAATCTCCAGTTTCATCAACTTATGTAAAACAAAGGGCCCTTACATCAAACGCTAACATATCACGCAGTCAACACCAGGGAAACATAACAAACTGGCAGCTCTAACTCTACGAGTATAAGTGCACTAGTATCGCCCGTGATGGATGACCTGCGAAACGTTGTTTGTACAACTGCTGTGCATTTATGCGGCCCTAGTACTTCGCAGCGTGATAGCTCACGTGGGCCAATATTCGTTTATGCTTCGACCGGTCTGTTTTGCAGCTTTATGAATTCATGTAGCAATAGAGAGATTTGATGGTTAATCTGTTTCTTTCAGATAAGCAAGTGAAGCGCCTGTAGCTCAGCTAGCGGAGACAATCGCTTGCGATTACCAATGTTAAGCAAAGGTCGACGCAGTCAGTGTTTGGATGGGTGACCGAAAAGTGGTATTCCATTTTGGGCACTTATGTGGGTCGGATGACACGCCCGGCTGTTTGTCTAGTGCGCCAGTCATTAAACCATGTCAGAGGCCATTAGGGCGGCTTGATAAACTCTCGACACCAGAGTTGGCCACTTTCATTCGATAAGAAAATAAGCAAGCTACATCTATTGCTATTGTAACTAGTATTTTTACCTAACTAATCTACTAGCGCAAACACCTATGGGTACAAGGGCGGTGGTGTATCAGACTACCTTGAAACTCAGGACATCTGTTACCTAGCGCAGGAGTCAGTCATTCCACGACGTACCAAACACTCGGCAATGGATTTGAATTTTCCACAAAATGTAGATACCTATCTGAGTTATATTCTAGTCTATCATGACATACATATGACACTCATCAAAGTATATAGCCAATAGCAATATAGCGTTTCCGTGCTTGACCTAAGTAGAAATGTCGTTTTATTGTACGAGTTTTTGCTTATGCCGGCTGAGATATGCCTTAAAATACTATCAAAAGAAGGCCAATTAGTAGTCTCGGGTAAAAAACCGTTTTTACAGTTTTTAAGCAGGCAAGTTATGTATCATTATGAGTTAATTTATTAAGTGCTAACCTGCACTATGGTTGTTTTAAATTAATCTTAATAAATAGATAAATTAATATATTAAAATAATAAGAAACAATATTTACACATATTAACACTAATAGAACTAAAAAAGAGTATTTACATCTAAACTAAATTTAAACTCATAATTAAAACGCGAAAGGCCCATTTCTCGTCATATCAGGTGTCCATAGTACATCGATATGAGTGCTTGTTAGACATATTCTGACAGCACAAGTGGCGCCATCAGCCGCTCAGTCTGAAGTGTATGGAAATGAGTGTGGATTTTCCTGTGCGCCTGGCAGTTAGTAGACCGTAGCCTAGTGGTTAAGGCGTTCTGACGGTAGCAGAAATACGCAGGTTCGAATCCTGCCGGTCGTGATTATTTTCGCTCATTTTCCAATAAAAGTTTAATTTAAGTTATGTATATGTATGTATAGGTATATTAGTTATGTAACGTGAAACTCAAATCTGTATCTACAGTTCACAACCTAACATACAATACATATGTACGCACGTATTTTTTGTATACCTCGTAAAAATAAACGTTCTGCAGATTTTATTTTATAGCACTCATATGTGCAACGCGTTTTAGTTTCTAGTTTGATTTGAATGTTTGTTGAGCTATTGACGTTCGAAATATTTTTTTCCGAATGGAATTTTCGTTTTGTATCTATTGCATTGAAATTAAGGTGCATATTTCAGAGTTTGTGGATATATATTAAGCCAAAAACGAATTTTAATTCAAATTCCGTTATTTAGTTAGTGAAAACTACGTACATAAGATCTAAAAGTATAAGTATTAGTTTGTTCATAAAATCGAGAGATTTTTTACAGGACTATAAAAATATTATATAATAAGATCAATAGTTTTGTCATTATCATCACATATCACATAATTATAATCAAAACAAGGCTAGGATGTTTGTCTAGTACGGCAATCGTTAAAAGCAATGTCAGAGGCCTTTAGGGCGGCTTGATAAACTCTTGACATCAGAGTTGGCCACTCTTCTTCGAAGATATAAGAAGGAGAATAAAAAGAAAAACTAAATGTGTTCATTTGGTTATTGGTCTACTATTCGTTATTCCTACTGTACGCCAGAAGGGTGACAGATCTTCTTATGAAACGCAGGTAATAAATAGTTCATAATAAATGCTTTATATAGCTTTAAATTCAGTACGTACGTGTATATTACAAGTTTATTTACAGAGATATTGTTTTCAAATAATTCAACGATTCAGACTTCCCTAAATACCAAATTAATAAAAAAACCGTATCATTCCAGCAAGAGCATTTTTTCCTCATGCCATTATAATATACAAAATCTTTCTGCCAATAAATATTTTGCCGACATACATAAACATTAAGGCCTACTAGTAATAAATTCCGATAAATTCAAACCCAAAAATCCGGTTCCCTTTTGTCATATCCTAGTGTAGGGCGCGCCACATACGTACTTATGCATGTGTTATTTATAGTCCTTTAGGGTGAGACCTCGTGGAACGACTGAGCGACGAGCAAACCAAAACAAATTGTAGTCAAGCGTAAGCCTATTCCGTGTTAAAAAAACGAGCGATCATAAATGTTGGTTAAAATTTTAAACTAAAAAGCAGTCTGCCTATTGAGTTATGCATTCAAAATGCTTCATACAAATATGTACCATTTATATTTAATGTATATGCTCTCTGAAAAGCAAGTGTCACGACTTTATTTTTATGATACACATGATAAATCTGAGTCAAGTTGTTTTCTCTCATATTCAGACGCGCGGAAGAAACTGCAATTGATATATCTTTGTATTTGTGATTGTTTATCTATATGTGCCTTATTATGAAATCCCAGCAATGAAAGATAGTGATTTCTGGTATGGTAGTATTAAAAACCTCTATAAGTGACATGGGTTTTCGTTGAGGCAATTCTCTGGCTAAACCCATCGCTCGCAACCAATCGCTCCTCTTATGACCATCTACGAACGAGCAAGGAGTTAGTGCTCTTCATCTTAAAAAAAAATGCTCTACATATCGCTCCTCTCCTGACCTCATCTCGCCCTATCCCGAGGTTCCCATCGATCATGTCGACCGCCACATCCGGTCGCACCCGGCGCCATCTCTTGAGATTTAATTGCCAACATATCACGTAATGGCCGCGTTTTAGAATAGAAATTATCATACTACTGTTTATCGTAATGTATAGGTTTGAAGGTAACAGTTGGAGGTAATAGCCTGGTATCACCGGTTTAGTCAAAACTAAGCGCCCAATTTTATGTGTTCCGATGTCATTTACTGGACTAACTTATATAAAAAAGCTGGAGTTTAAAAATTCAGTCTCTGACTCTCTCTTGTCAACTTTTTCTAACATCTTTAATATAATAGTTAAAAAAAAAACTAATCTACCATTTTTATGTGATCTACTAGCACCAAGCTACGAAACACATATGTACGTAGAATTCATTTTTACGATACTGTCGCTCAAAATTATGCGTAGTATTTTTTTACATTCCAGAAGTTGCCATTATCATTTAAGTATGTATAAACGCATAAATAAATCACTTGAAACGACACCCTTATACAACACAAACGACACTGTGCTTAAAAGATCACACAAGTTCTAAAACGAAACACTAGTCAAATATCTCACTATTTCGTACTTTCCGTATTTCCTAAAGTACACATTCATCCTCTGCCATTGCACTCGCTCCTTCATTTGTCTTTGTTTGGAAGTTAAGATACTCTATTAGCGCTGCACCGTGCTCAAGTTTGATTAAAATCGCCTCACTTTCAGAGGAAACGTAGAAGGTTTACAACGTACTGCAGTTTGGAAGCTAAGAAGTCATTATCAGAAATATACTTTTTCTTCAATTTCTTTTCTTTCGCCTAAATACCCACCCATTACCATGCAACGCATCGTGCTTTATTTCACGAAATTGTATTATATATTATTGTGTAGTAAAACTTAAAGAATTAGAAAAATTAAAGATTGAAAACCTACAATCTAATATACTATCCATCGTAAACTGTAGGTTTTTAAAAAAAACTATGCCTCTAGAAAACAATAAATAAAATATTTTTTATGAAAATCCGAGATACTAGTATTGTTTTAAACTGTAATTTAAGTCAATACATAACTACTTAGTTACCTGAAGCAACACTGTGGTCTTAAGTGGAGCTGGCCTGAAATAGAGGTACTCTCACGTCAAGAGTTCCTCAATTTCTATTAAAAATCAATTTATAATTAAAAAGAACATAAGTACAATGCCATGCAATTACATTTTATAAATAGCTCCATTTTTGGAGTACCCATAGATTGCCAAAACGCATGTTCCGGAACCCCCTAACAGAATTTAAAGCCGATTTAATACCGGAGGCAATTGCCCTTGATTTGATTTATCGAAGTATAAATTACATTGAAAAGTTTGAAAGGTTTCCGAACTCGGAATAAAAATTGTAGCAAGATGATGAATGGAAACGGTTACGGCTACCTCCGATCACGTGGGGACGAAGATATAGAAGCCTGGAAGAGACTACATAGATATGAGGCGTATTATCTAGGCCATAACTCATTATCAGTCTTTTTCAGCCAGCAGCAATATACTGTTAATTGCAAAAACAATTAACTCGTTTGAAAGGACACTTATTGCGTAGCTATTTCAGAACACAAGTTCAAAATAATGTAGTACTAGCTGGTGCCTGCGACTTTGTCCGCGTGGAATAGTTATTACCATAAAAACGTTTCTAGTAAGTTAATCTTAAAAGATAGACATATACTGTCGCGGACATTTTGTTAGATCATTTCAAGAGGAATGATTCTTTTTTATACCTATAGGTTTTTGATATCAACCGTTTTTGCAGCGCACGCAACGGAAGCTCTTGAAGATGAATAATTTCACCCGTTTTTCCCACATTTTTCATTGTTTTTTCGCTCCTATTAGTTGCAGCGTGATGTTATATAACTTAAAGCCTTCCTCGATAAATGGTCTATTCAACATAAAGAATTTTTCAATTCGCACCAGTAGGTCCTGAGATTAGTGCGTTCAAACAAACAAACAAACTCTTCAGCTTTATAATATTACTATAGATTAAAGATTTATTTAAAACTAGGCTATAATTACTTCCGTAAATTATAAGTCAGTGTGTTCAATACTTCAAACTAGTCACGATAATCAATGAAAATAGTGATGAACAAGTTATCCACTTCCATTTAGCTTCCATTTAAAAGTAGTATATTTTTTATTTTTCCTTCTTGTTTTTCTGTGTACCTTGTACTGCTTCTATAAGCATAATGCGCCAAATAAATTAATACTTCTGACTAGATAAGATTTTTTGTAATGAAAAGGTTAAAGAATTTTTTTAACCACTACCACATTTTTTAGGCTTTTCTAATGATTTTCTAAGTACCCCTTTTTGTTGTACTTAGAAATAGTTTGTTTAGTTTTTCTTCTCTTGATTTTAAGTGTTATTGCATATACCACTTCCATATTCCAATATCCCCGCCATCAAAACACGGGTGGTTCGTATCGTTCAAAACCAATGGACACATTCAATTTCATGGTTTGCCGCCGACTCGGGCGCAATACACCGGTTTTCTTCCCTATTTCAAATGATGTATTGTATTGTTGCTACCTGTTATAACCCGTGTTTGGGGCCATTTATTTTAGTTTTGGTGAATTTGTCTACGCTTGGGATGGAGCATGTTTTTTGTTGAGTGTCTAACAGAGGTTTTCACAAGGTTTAAAGTCTAATACAATCATAAAACTCATTAAAAACCTTAGTAAACCTTATTAAAACCTCTCTTATTTTTTGTGTTACTAGTTTTTTATACAATGCTTCAGAGGCTCATAGGGTTAATAACTGTGACATCAGAGTTGGCCACTTTTATATGAAGTCTTGAATTATAAAATAACCAATGACGTACCTACACTTCAATTAGTCTGGAATAAGCAAAGAAACTATGATTTGATCTGTCGTTATATATAACAATGTAACCTTAGTTATATACCTCCTTATATTTTATTTATTAATTTTCGGTTCAACGAAGCGTCTATCGATAGGCCGTGAAAGTAAACAAAAGTACTAATAAATTAAAGGTTTGTTCTATTAATGAAAGTTTAGTTTCAGTTTAACCTTAGTTAACCGATAATGACATGAAGACGATTGGTCATAAACGTTATCTAGTACCCAAAAACAAGCGTTTGCTTAGTATGGGGCTAGGTGGCGCTGTGTGCAATGTTGTTAATTATTTAATTTTATTTATAATCACATAATTCCATATTTTTATTTACGAGCGAGTATCAAATATTTCTCAATCCTGCCTACAATATTTAGGCAAAAATAGAGAAGTGATCCGATATCCATAAAAACATTTTACCCAAATAACATGCATTACATGGGAGCTTTTAATCCACGCCCTACATTAAAACACATAGACTCGGGGCATAAAGCAAGAATATGAAACGATAGAATGTTTACTTAAATCTAAATATATAAAATTAAAAGGTGACTGACTGATACAGTGATCTATCAATGCAAAGCCCAAACTAATGAACGGATCTGGCTGAAATTTGGCATTTGACAGGTATTAGTTATGGCCTAGGCATCCGCTAAGGAAGGAATTTTAAGAATGCAACTTTTAAAGGGGTGAAATAGAGGATGCAAGTTTTACTTCTTAATGCGAGCGAAGCCGCGAGCACCTTCTAGTTTATAATAATTCTGATTATTGATAAAATAATAATAAGCATTTTACACTTAAAAGCGTTTTTAGCGTTTTACTAAAAGTGATATCTATATCATTATTTTTGTACCAAAGTCGGCCCAGTAGTTTTTGAGATATATATGTATTTACAAAAGAAAAGTATATAAGTATTATATCCGTTATCTAGTACCCACGCCACAAGCGTTTGCTTAGTGTAGGGCTAGATGGCGCTGTTTGCAATGCCCGAAATATTTATTATTAAATGATCACACCGATTGACTATCATACTTTGATTAACATTATTTATAAATTGGGATTTTAAATTTCGCCACCAATCTGTTAGTATCATTGTTTTCAACAAATGTAATGTTTCAACGCATATTAAGCATATTTATAAGAAAGCTTAAAAGTTGATTCTCTGCTTTGACTTAATCTTTGTTGCCATATAAATATTTACCCATCAATCAGGGTAAAACAGCCATGCGGGCGTATTGTCGATATTATCATAACGGCTGGATCCCCATAACAACAAAAATGGTATTATGATATAACGTATGGAAATTACACGCTTAGGCGAGGCGATTTTTGTATGCGGGCAATATTGGTTTTTCTTTTAATTATATAGGAGGGATTATATGTCAATATAAACATGTTAATATAAAAACGTCGTAAACGATTTGACATTCTTTCGTTTTATATTTTATTTGTTTTATGATAATTAAAGCCGATTTTCGGTCGTGTCCAACATCTACTTTTACATTTGAAACACTATTATTTAGTATTCAAATCGAAAAATAAATACACGTGATATGTTACTATACCCCCCTCCCCCCTCGTAATCTTTCGTGACATTATTATGGACCCCTCCCCCCCCCCCCCCTTTAGAGCCTCACGTGATTAATGGACGGCCACTTAATATAATAAATAAAATAAACTTCATAAACAAATCGTATCTAAACGTATACAATTAGGCTCGACTCAAATAAAATAACATACCTTATTTTTCTTTTTAGTTTGAGCTTTTACTCAAGTCAATTGTTTTTTTTTCTTTTGTTTTTAATACCCATTTAAGAGTGTCTATAAAAATACTTCCCTATAATAGACGTATAAAATACTATGAAAATTCTGCTTTCATAAATTTTCTCTCCTTTAAGTTATAAGGATTTGTGAATTCATTAAGAAGGTGCCTGGAAGAGATCGCTCTACGCGATAAGGCCGCCCAATGTATCTAGGTTAAGTAATTTTACTGTAAATTGTTTTTGTATTTTGTGTTCTGGTGTACAATAAAGCTATATTGATGGATTGATTGATAAGAAATAAAAAGTATAGAGTGAATCAAATCGAGATTATAAACTTCGGAGAACATAAAGTTGGATCATATTTTTATGACCTTTTTATATGTAGCTTAGAGTTTGTATGATTTATTAAAGCTGTAGTACGAAATGAGCGACATTAATTTTGTAGTAGTAAGAAAAGTAGTACATATTATGAATATTTAGTACCTTTTTCATTGCATACTAAATATATTTAATATATAAAGTAATGATATTTTGTATTTTTTTAAAGAAAATTTAATGGCATTTTTTCATGCCGTAAAATTTAGTTAGATATATTTTCATTTGTTACAAGGGCGCAAGTAAATATTATTTCTATATTTATTCTCAAACATCACTGTTGAAAGAAAAAGTTATGTATCTATTCAATCCATTTCTATGTCGAGATATAATCATAACAGGAAAACGGGCTCTATAAAAATATCTTGAGCACACGGTTGATATCTAAGACTGCCTTTTATAGATAAAATTAAATCAAATCAATTAAAGTTGTAACATAATAGATATTAATAATAAATAAATATATAATGTAGATATATAAATATTATATATTGTAAGTATTTAATTCGTAACAAACTTATAAATTATTGTTATGACCACTGTAACGCCAAACAAGGAACTACTACAAAACTTATTATCTGACTAACCAAAGTGTTTTTTTCCCGATCACTAGTCTATGGACTGACTGAGGCGGCAATTTCTTAGCTTTGATATAATAATCACAAACAAGCTTGAGAGCTCACCACGACATGTTTGCCTATGAGAAATTTCCCTAACTAAAGGAATCTGAGAAGCCACGACCCACAGGATTGAGGATATACAAAGAGATGTATTATATTAGTCTTGCACCCATGACACAAGCGTTGGCCTAGTATGAGGTTAGATGTTGCTGTGTGATTTGTCCTTAATCATCATCATCCACAGCCTTCTCTATCCTACTGCTGGGCATAGGCCTCTCTTTGGATGTACCAGCTGCGTCGATCTTGTGCAGACCTCATTCATAAAGAACCCATCGAAACGCTCGCTCGAATAATGTCGTAGACCCATCTCGCTGCTGGATGACTGACTCCTCGTCTCTCTGTTCTTGGCAACCACTCTTTTACTGTTTTGCTCCATCTATTATCGTGTCGTCCTGAAATATTTATTTATTTATTTATTTATCCATCTGTATCGTTAGTAATCAGTGGCTGACCTAGTTCACGGCAATTAGAGACCTTTCTTGCGTTTTCATCGCCAACCTTTCATATTGAACTAGAGGATTTATTTCTACAGCTTTTAGATTTAATAGCGGGAACCGATTGGGAGTTTCGGCGACGTGTATTGACCAATCAGGGACCACATTCAATGTTCGCTATTGAATTTTATTTTCGATGTTTTAGATTTCACTCACTTAACGGTGAAGGAAAACATCGTGAGGATACCGAGATGTTTGAGGACCACAAATCCCACCACGATGAATCTGTAGGTACAAAAAAACTCCCCTAATAATTGTGCGGGGGAGTCACAACCCCTCGTCATGGGGCAATACGACTCAAAAGAGAGAGATTTAATTTAACTTGTCAGTTTTGACGTATTTAAAATAAATATGTTAATTTAAATATATTTTATCCCAATAATATAAAATTTACAAGTATCCACGCAGAAATTCGAGGCCTCGGCCAAGGTCGACAGTGTCTATAAAATTACCTGGAAAATATATTTCGAGACTTATGGGTGTGTTGAAAATAAAGCATAATATATTGGAAATATAATGTGAATATAATAAAATAAAATTGACAATCATGTTCTATTGTGACACATTAATCAGTTAAAGTAGTCTTACGATGCAATTTCAAGTCATCGTCGTCGCATGTGTCGAAGATATCAATAGATCATGCTTATACTGGGGCTGGAGAAATAATAGCACACGAAAAATATGTGCTTTATTAGAACTTAAAAAAAAACTTACTCTAACAATTTCCATTTTCATGCACTCTAATAAAACAAAAGAAGCCGAGCAAGTGCTCCTTTATCGTTTTCCAAACGAACTACTAGCATTAGATAATAACAGAACTTAATACATATTTAAGACTTTAATACTTTGTTATAGAGTAGATTTTTGGCTGGCAAGTTAATCTTTTATAACCTTGGGTCCGTCCATCAAAAAGGTATAAGAAAAATATGTGTCAGGAAGATTTCTCTTTCGATACAGGAAATTGAATAACAAATCCTTCTCGGTGATGAGTGCTTGTTTCCTGCACTTGGGATTATTGACAGCGAGTAGAGTAGCGCCAGAGGAATTATGTTTCATCTGCAGTCAACCAAATTATAAAATTTAGAAAAAAATAAGAAATTTATAGCAGAAAAATAAACATAAGTGACAAGAGAGTGAGGACACAACGACTTTTTAAGATAAACTTATTAGAAAATGAGTGAAATTAACTAATTTACGAACTTTTTAATAAATTATGAAATTGTATGTTCTTTTTTAGCTTTAAAGGCTGTTTTAAAATCTTGGTCCTACAGAGGATTACTGCTTTAGTCTTAAAAATAAAATAAGCAAGTAGCCAATGTTCCATACAAAAAGTTTATCACCTCTTGTTAAAATGTATGAAGAATCAATTAGTTTAGCCACGAGCAAAAGATATAAATAAGGTAGTAGATTATTATGCCAAACCATCACTCTGCATAAAAATATACTCGCGACTTATTGGTCCCGTCTCATTTTGTATTGAAGACATCGATCTTTCATCTTTCGTCTTTGTTCTTTGCTACGATGTGACGCTTTTACTGGAGTGGCTATTTGGGCTCCAGACACGATTGCCAGAGGAAATGACGCTCAATTAGTTGCTGGGAAAGGCATTTGGTGTGGGAAAACGCGTTTCAAACGCAATAACGCTGTTGTTATGTTGTTGTTTTTATTTCAAAGTCAAAATCTAATATTATATGTAGGTACACTTATTACTTAAAAAATAATTGTTGAATGTGTAAGCTATGAAGCCATTATAATTTCGCCTATCCCGTATATTTAAATAAATGTATTACCTACCTGCTTGTTTGAAAATAGTTCCTTCAAACTCAATATCTAATTTAAAAGTTACCATCATAATTATCATATTAATTTTACCTCTGTTTACACTGATGGTTTTACTTTGAACAATCCTTTGATTTCCTCCCCTGGGAGGAAAGTTGGTTATTTCAGTCTAACAACATAACATCCAAAAGAAGCCTTATTAAATTAAAAATAATATGAGAAGGACAACACATTACATGAATACGCTAGGCAGTAACAAAGTCTTATTTTCATATCGCATGTAGCTATATCCATAATAGGCAATTTACATGGTCCATTTTTTTTATCGTGATGTGATTTGACATTATTGTCAATATGAAATAAAATGATTATTAATTTTATTCTAAACTAATTTACGCATTGAAAATTTTAAAAAGTTATTTAATACAATTTTGGAATATTTGAGTCAGAAACTCGGTATAAAGAGTATATGCATTATAATACAAGCATCAAATAGAGCTAGATTATTTTGACTTTTGACATTTACATCTGTATAATCACTGAGCGATTAAAAAAACAGTATGGCACAAGATTTTTTATTTTCTGTGTAAAAGCTGAATCAAATCAAATCAAATATGTTTATGTATCATTACTTAGCCTACTTACAGACAACTATGCTTAGGTATTATTACAGAAGTTCACACCAACAATATCAATAGCTGAATAGCAGAAAATGAAGACATTTTTAATAACGGTTTTATATTGTTTTGACATTAATTCTTCCTGCTCTGCAACCGGACTATAGATAGTATGGTGTGTCTGTGTTGAGTTGTCTATGATTCAAAGCTACCTATTCCCCTCTAGAGAACTAAAGTAGTTACACGTAGAAAATAGAACGGGGACCTGTGTGAATTCAAACTTAAGCTTTTTTAGCCGTTAAATAGAAAATAAGTAAGTAATGTAACATTACTTACTTATTTCCATCAACATTACTAATGTTGATGGAAATGCAAACACACCAATCAAAGTGAATACAAATTTATTTTTGTTTTTACGTTGTTATTATTCACTTTGTTTTTACGTTGTCGAAATAACATGGACCAATCAGATGCGTTAAAGTAAAATAATGACAGATAAAGCCAGTCTAATACCGATGCACAGTGCACATTGTATAGATCTATAATGATAGGGTCAACGTGGGTCCTGGTCCTGGGTTTTCAATATCCGCTGCGATGCGATACTGCAGGACTGGGGTCCTTTGAGAGGGGGTGTGGTACAAGTCTGGACAGATAGCGAGTGTATGAAATATTATATTTTTCAAAAAAAATAGTAGCACCTGTTTTTACGTATGTGTGTTATTTAAAAAAAAACAAATTAGGTATAATAGATGTTTATCTATACATATAATAAAACTGAAGAGGAATGTCTGAACATTGAAGATATTGAAACAAAATGTTTGGAGATATCTACTTAGAATTGTTAATAGAACACGTTCCAAGAATTATTAATAAAAAAAACCATACAGGGGAAAGATGGAGACCTTCTAAATTTTATTTTTAATCATATTTTTAACAATGTCACTGATTTTCAGCTTGTTGGGAATTTTTGTAGCTTTGAATGTTTAAATTGACCGGACTATCATTATTAACTAATTTACTTACTTGTATATAAAATGTTGCTTTTTCCAGTATGTATATTTCATACATAAACATTGTTTCCCAATTTTTTTTTAATTTACATGTAAAAAATTATATAAATACAGTTGGGTAAAAAAGGTTTTTCTCTCTTATCTATTGTAAAATATTATTTATTTTTTAAGAATTACTTATATAAACATGTTTTGCGATAGGTACTGTAAACTCAAACCGGTTTCTTCTAGGCAAGCGCACTAGATCGTAGATAACAACGTTGCTTAACATCAGGCACGTTGTAGTCAAGCGTGAGCCTATCTAATGTAAAAAAAAAACTCTTCTGTATTGCACCGCTACGGCCCTAAGTTTATCTCCGACCTAGCCAGTCCCGCAACTTTGTGTATAAAGCTCACAGTTTAGCAGATACTTAGTAACGAGAAACAGGTTATATGCCTTTGAGATTTATATCTAAGGCTTCCATTAGTTGTTGAGGTTTATTTTGTAGCCGTGCATTTAATTTACTAAATAGATTATGTTGAGTCTGGTCATTTTGATGTATAATAAGTATGTATTTACAAAAGAAAAGTATATAAGTATTATATCCGTTATTTAGTACCCACGACACAAGCGTTTGCTTAGTGTGGGGCTAGATGGCGCTGTGTGCAATGTCCCGGAGTATTAAGTTATTTACATGCTTAGTATGGCAGTATTTTTATGAAGGTGGAAGGCTTGTATGCATGTTTTTTTCTTCTTAACAAATTGAAAGCTCAACTGATTAGAATGAAATTGAAAATGGAGACAGACTAATCTATGTATGGGCACGTAGAACTTCACATAGAACAAATATAAGTTAGCCATATAAACTTGGAGTTTATTAAATTATGAACTATTATTAATAACTAGTGGATGCTCGCGGCTTCGCTCGCATTAAGAAGTAAAACTTGCATCCCCTATTTCACCCCTTTCTTAGCGGATGCCTACGTCATAATATCTACCTGCATGCCCAATTTCATCCCGATCCGTCCATTGGTTTGGGCTGTGCGTTGATAGATCACTATATCAGTCAGTCAATCAGTCAATTTGAGTTTTATATATATAGATTGTTATGTTTATGTTAGTTTTTACACAATGATATCACGACACAGGATAGCCTAGCGTGGGCAAAATCGCACTCCAATATACTGTATCATATCATTTGTATACCTACTACTTTTATAAATATTCAAATTTGGTGTATTTTGTAACTTATTATTATACAAGGTGTAACAGAAGGGTGTGACAATATTAAAGAGTATACATATATATCATGTAAGGAGTCATATACCAAAATATGAAAAATTAAATCGCATATATTTTTTACCAAACAAAAATTAGATAATATTTTTCACTTGATTTCGTGGCAGCCCTAGCGAGTGACGAAACCGAAATAAGCACACATTCTTTCATCCCGTTCTAGCATTAGTTTTAACGCAACGTATTCTCTCTCTCTCGCGCTCTCAGAGAGACACCGCCGCGCCGTGTCATTTGTCAATGAAAGAAAAGTCAATGAACGCTCAAAATGATAAGATGTAGGGTTGCAAGTCTTAAAGTTTTAATGAAAGTTCAACTTATGATTACTCGAAATCTATGACACTTAGAATTCTGAAACCTAGTGGGCTGTATTCTATATATACATAGGTATGTACAGTATAAGTATTGTCACACCCTTCTGCTACACCTTGTATATTAATCGAATCAATATTAAAAAAAACTTAATAAGACTAGTGATGATGATAATGATGGTGCTGGTTATAATATTAATATTTGTATAAGCATGTATATACTGATATGCGTTCTGGGGAATCAAAAGTAGCATTGCAAATAACTTTACAAGGGTGTTCACGCTGAAATGCAGTGCTGCTGTTCACTTGATTGCCTGGAGCTCGGTAGTTCAGGAGGCTGGCTGGAAAAACAGCATGCCAAATAGAGTAGTTTGAAGTTTATTTATAATCTCCTACTCGAAAATAATAAATGTTAAAAATGCTGCTTCCACTAATGTATTCAAATGTATATTAAAACACTTATAATTATTAATAAAGCTTACTATAAAATAAGCCACTATAGTTAATTTTTTTAATGTAATACAAGTGTAATATTGTTACAAATAATTACTGATATTATAATACTTATATACACATAATTTTGTTTTTACTTTTAAGATTGTTATACAATATAATTATAATATTATAAATAATGTAATTATTGTCTTATGACATGTAAATTTTATAATTTATCTGTTTTTTCCTATTTAAACTATGATATGTTTAATTTCTATGTGAGAAGATAAATTGTGTACCAAATTCTAATATAATAAGTAAAGTTATGCGTATATAAATCATTTATGATTTTTTAATATTCAAATATTAAAAAAAAATCAACAAAGGTATATTTCAGTTTTAACTTATTAAACTGATTGTTTTTTTACGCGGGTCAGGTTTGCGTTTGACTATAACCTGCCTGATGCATTGTTGCAGCCTATTTGTAGAGCTATGAATTGTAGTTCACAGGAAACACAGCATTCTGTGTTCTAAAGATTTGCCATCCGTACAAAATAAATAAATAAATGTTATTTATTTCGAACTTTTAGTCCATACACAACTTGCATAGAGAAAATTGATTAAACAATTATTGGATTAATAGAAGCAATTAGAAAAATAATAAAACAATAAATAGGCCAGTCGAATACTAACTAATAACATAATAGAAATAGAAAATGTCATTAAATTCATTGAAGATTCATTAAGCATTAAAATTAAATCTAATTCCTCATGTCCTTTTTTAATTTTAACAGCAATCTCTCCGACTATATTCAGAATTTTGCATTTGATTCAGCCGCATTCAACCTCCAGCAGTAAACAGCTGTAATTAAGTAAAACGATGTACGAACGGCGCAGCACTTAACGTATACTCGTGTGTACTCGTATGTACTCGTGTGTACTCGTGTGCGTACATACAGTAGGGAAGGGAAAAGGCTTTGGCAAAAACTTTATTCCGGACAAAACATGTCGCGAAAGAGTCACATGTTTTTTCGAACACTAATATTAGTTTGTCATGGACCAATCAAACATAACATACATTTATATATCTTTAAAATTGTATCTCTAATAGAATAAAGAACTGATATTATGCCAGTTTTAACCAAAACCCTAATAAATGGTATTAATTTGTGGTCATGTTTATATATTTGTTTATGCTTTTGTCGTATGCCGGCTAATTATAAAACAATTGTCAGATGCTAGTTTTGTTAACACGAAATAGGTTTACGTTTGACTATAGTTTGCCTGATGTAAAGCACCACTATATTCTAAGATGTAGCACGCTTGCCTAGAAGAAACCTATTTACTCTAGATTAGAAGACCCCTGGGTCAGTTTATTAGTTATGAAACAAAATAACCCTGAAATATCTAAATATGAAACTAATGTCTAATACACATTAAAGATTTATTTCTCTATGTTATAGCAATGGCTGGTACGACCGTGGTAATGTTTTATTCTATTTAAAATCAATGTATCAGACACAATATTTGTGTACTTTACACCTAGTTGTAAACATTAACACCCAAAATTCGACCTAAACGCCAAGTAATAAAGTGACATTCCAAAGTCGTTCAATATCCACGATGCAGTTGCACATTCACACACATAATATGTACATGTGTGTGTTTGTATGTGTGAATTAAATGGAGTGAACGTAATCGCCAACTTTATGAATGCACTTGCAAGAAATGACTATCCGAGTTTCTACTATTTTATGAATTTCTTTCAGCTTTGAAAAAGCTGCAACGCTTTCAGAGAATTTAATTAAGTTTAAGTGAGTAAGTAAGTCCTGACTTAGAAGGGTTCAGTCAAAGGAACTCTTGTAATTCTGTAGGTATTTAGGCACAAATTGAAACTGACTCGGAATTGTTTGCGCACTGATGTCAAATTGGATTCTTTATAACATTTGTTGCATTTATGTTTATACATATTTCGATTTTTTGTCTTATTTAATTCTAAGGAAAATATTAAAGATACAGCGGGAAAAAAAAATGTTATCATATTTTTTTTATTACTTAATACTTTTGCAACTTTGCTATCCATCACATTATCTAGTACCCACGACACATGCGTTTGCTTAGTGTGGACCTAGATAATATATATAATAATAATTTGTGTATTTGACCAAAAACTTACGTGTACGTACATTACATATTACAAAAACAAATACAATCTTATGCACTAGTATCTACAGTACGTCAGAAGTGTACTGAGCTCTGAGCTAAGTATCCAGTGGATCTTGTGTTTCAGAGCTGCAGTATCCCGCCGCGGCACATTTACTTAAATTTACAGAGATATATACTTATTTAAATAACGAATATTAATTTTACAAACAAATCAAAATAAAAACCAGACTATCTACCTACTACAGAGTAAGCAAAATCTACAAAACGTCTACGATTTTTGACATTTTAAGTGTTGCCCGGTTATAAATTAAAATTATGTACACGAAATTCCGTCGTAATCTCTGAAAATATATGGTAAAGCAAATTCAGCCAGCGCTTTTTTTTTTTTATTATTTACTAGTTAGTACTTATGCGTTACTCCAGGAATACACAACATCTCCATAAAAACTAGTTTCCTTAGAGTGAATACAAAAATTACATACACATAACACACATATTTTTACTCGTATACTATAAAAAGGTGTGTTGTGATATTGCAAATGTACAACGAAACAAGGAATTCAGTACACATTAGCAAAAACATCCTGACTTCTGTACCTTCCTGAGTAAAAAAAAATCTTTTTAAAACGAAGTATGCATTAATGCACATTTCGGTATAAGAGTGCAGTTTTTCACAGAAATCTGGCAGCGCCTTTCTGCGAGCGCAAAAAGGCGAGTCAGTAATAAAATCGATGACAAAAATTCCACAAATCTGACAATATGAAATCCGAGGCCTTTCATTCTTCGGATATCTCAATAATATCTTCGTACAATGCCTTTTCAATAACCCTCTATACACACAGACAGCAAAAATGGACAACAAAAAGTACGAACGTGATTCAATCGATTGTTTCTTATTCCTTATAAATAAATATCTTGCTGTTATTAAAACATAGGTTGGTACAATGAACTACGCAATCAAAAGAAAATAAATGGAGGATTAACTAAACTGACATTAAATCGACGTTACTCAAATTTTTGCTGAAATACTACACCACACAAGCTATGGACTGGTAATCATTATTAGATAGGTGGCTTTGAATCATAAAATTAATATGTTCTAAATTAAGTAGTGTCGTTTATTGGGAGTGGCGTACACAACAAATCAATCGTAAAATATAGTTGTATTTTATTACTAAATAAACAACATACGCGCGTAAATTACACGTGAGTGAGAACCGTATTAGATATTGTTGTTATATTATTCAATGAACCAATGCTAAGTTACAAAATCACTTGTATTCTTTCACACTTTTTCATATTTCTTAATTTGTATGGTTTCCAAACTAACCGCCAGTATGTCACATATGCCCATATCTATAAATCGAATAGCTCTGACCTTTGCGTTAAATGAGATTTTGGCCGCTTTTGAAATATCGCATCATATCCTGAGTGTTGGTATATTCTTTGTTTGTGGACACTTTAACGGTTACTGCATTTTTATGGATGGATTTAATACTAATTAAATGTGTAGGCTACCTATTTATAAATAAATTAAAAGCTGTTTAGAGATTTTTTTTGCAGTCGTGACGTATTTTTTAAATCACGAAATGAAATTGTTTCTTACGACTTTAAAAAAATTAAAGCTAGACGCAATGAAAAACGACTAAAAAGAAGATGCATTTTAATTGTATTGATACAAATCTATACTAATATTATAAAGCTGAAGAGTTTGTTTGTTTGTTTGAACGCGCTAATCTCAGGAACTACTGGTCCGAATTTGAAAAATTCTTTCTGTGTTGAATTGACCATTTATCGAGGAAGGCTTTTGGCTATATAACATCACGCTGTAACTAATAGGAGCGAAGAAACAATGGAAAATGCGGAAAAAACGGGTGATATTATTCATCTTGGAGGGCTTCCGTTGCGTGCGCTGAGAAAACGGTTCAAGATATCAAAAAAATATGTGTAAAAGAATTATTCCTCTTAAAATGATCTAACAAAATGTTCGCGACAGTATATGTCTATCTTTTAATATTAACTCACTAGAACCGTTTTTATGGTACTAACTTTACTATTCCACGCGGACGAAGTCGCGCGCACCAGCTAGTATAATATAAATAAATATCTCGAATTGAAATATTTAAGTCATCCAATTTACGGCCACAGATAAAAAAAATGTAGTTTAAAACTACAGCTCTTCATTTTGCATTGCCAGTGACACAAAAATATCATGGACAAAATACTTAACAGTTCGAGCTTAATTTTCGGTAAAGACTATTGAAATTAAGCTCTTACGTCTTGTATTCCAGGCAGACAGATTATAACCTAAATTTCCTTGTATTTAATGTCTTTATATTAAAATCATGATGGCCACATCGCATACAGATGATAGACTAATGTATTTCAAATGACCAGACTCTTACAGTTACGCAACTTGTTGTACAGACATGTTTGGTTGGATTTTTATGAATACCTATTGTGGTAGTGTGTGTTCTTGAATACAGAGTAAAGAGACAAGTTTAATATAAATAAATGTTTTATATCTATAAAGATATAATTATATATAACATCAATAATGATCTTCAATGAAGCTAATTTTAATCATGAATGAGATTATTGACCGTAATGTGCTTTTAGAATTTTAGAAAATTATTACTTTACTCATTTTAAAAACGAAACTTTGAACTATCTATTTAATGATATACCACTCAGTAGTAAGAATTAAATCATATTTTATAATAACATTTTATTCATATTTACAATTTGTTTCAATCAATAACGTACTTAATTTAAAAGCTAGGCACAATTTATTTAAAAATCCTAGTCACCCTTTTGCACGGATCACTAAACATTGAATGTCAAATATATCGAGAAATTTATTTAGTTTTGGCTCCAGTCATATCTATTGATGGCATAAATAAAATATTTGACTTCATGAATTAACACACGTGGTATAGAATGGGAAAATAGACACACATCAAAATACATAAATTACATTAAAATCTAGAATAAGTATACATATTTGTTATAACTATCACAGTGATTATGTTGTCATAACTATTTTTAGTTAAATTTCCAATGTATGGGATCAGCTACCAATCCACTTTGGTAAAATATCGGTTTTACCCAGAGTAATTTATAATTTGAATAATTATTGTTTATTTATTTGTAAAATACATAATATATTCCAATAATAAGAAGACAATGTTAGAAGCGATATTAAATTGTATTTACATTAGCAGATATAATGAATAGGAAATTAATTTAATTTTACCATTTAAGAATCATTAAAGGTCAGTATCCCGTAAATATTCCAACTCTGTCAATAACTGAATACTTGTGAACGATTTTATTTAACTTTTGAAAGTCAAACACTAACGTGCAGATAGAAAGGTGAGCACACAACTCACAAAACTCTATTTTAAGTTTTATGAAATGTAAAAATTGTTCATTGATGTTGGTTTGTTTGATACGGGATAGTGATTGATCAGAATAGTATAACTAGTAGATATATTTTTGGGTCATAGTCAATTATAAAAAAATAATGTTTCGTTAAATTATTTCATTAACGGTCTGGAGACCCATGACTGGCCATAGAAATAGAGGTCGCCCTCCAATGAGGTGGGTTGACGACATTAGAACAACCGCAGGGAGGACCTAGATTCAATCTGCGCAGGACCCGGACGAGTGGCGTACACGAAGAGGCCTATGCTCAGCAGTGGGCGATAGCGAGCTGATGATGATGATGATGAAATGTTTCGATTCTTAGAAAATCTTGCCAACACTTGTGTTATGGGTACTAGATGACAATAACAAATAACTATATTAGATAGGTACGTATAATTTTATATTTCATCAATCAAGTTTTGTAGGTTCAATCGTACCTCACTTTTCACGTGTTATCTAATCCAGAGAAACACCTAGACCCTGTCCCAATTTACTTTTGCATACTTTCTCATCCACGATGGTCCGTGACAGTCATCGCTCAGCTTTTAGCATAAAATATTATGATATATAAGTGAGTGTGGCTCAGCTGTTCCAGTGTCTGCTTTTCATCCAGACGCACCCTGGTTTGAATCCGGCCCTACACCAATGATTTGTATTTTCAAGTTAAGTGTGGATTTGCACTCGCTTATTGGTGAAGGAAAACTTCGTGAAGACACCAACATGTTTATGGACCAGAATATTCGAGGACATGTGTCTTCCATGGAATGACCTGGGCGCCAACCACGATGTATCTGTCCAAGAGAACTCCCCTAACAAATTAATTCTGCGGGAGAATCACGACCCCCAGTCATGAGGAAATACGACTCGAGAGATATATGTATATTATAGCCTTTGCCTACCATCAAGCAAACTATGGCCAAGTGCAATGAAAACCTGCCTTAGTAAAAAAAAGAACTACTACAATTTGATGACTTTGATACAATTTTGTTGCTTCGTTCACAAGTATAATTTTCATGTACTTACTACTATTTCTATAGCGCAGCGACCCGAAGTGGGTTTTAACCTCCAGTACAAGAGAATGCCACCTTCGCCGGTCTTGGACTGCCACTTGCCAGTCTGTAACTTCAATTTCCTGTAAATCAGCTACCACTTTTCATGTACTAGGTACATACATTTTATTCAATGAATTCTGTTGAATGTCACAGTCAATTGATCCGCGAGACTTTCCTCGAATTCCATTTTTTAATTGCAATTACATAGCAAGTAACTGGATTATATAAACGTAACACGAAATCAGAGCATAAAAGTTTCAGTTCAAAGGATTTAAGAGCCTGAGAGTTGGTTAACTATGACATATATCTTCATACAAAGCCTCTTAGGACTAGCGTGATTTGGTTTGTAATTTCTTTTATAAAAAGTTACTAGCTCTCATGGCTTTATAAGATTTTTGTTGAAGTTGTTTCAAGAGTCCTGAATTAATATCATGAATAAAATTCATATTTATAAAACTATGTTTATTTTGAGTACATAATATGTATGTACCTATTACGTTTTTAATAATAATAACCAATTAAATATGACTTACGTTGGTTAGCAAAATGAAATTCACAGTTACACTAAACTTAGCAAAAGTTTGTGGTTGCGTGTATGTGTGTGTGTAGTGTGTGTGTGCGTGTGTATCTAGGTTAGTTACTTATTTACGATCAAATAGCTGAACTGTTAGTAAATTTGCATGAAATTTGGTTGAATAAAAAGTAATTTACACAACAACACAACTTGTTACCTCATTATGGCAGTCATTGACCTATTGCTGGAAGAACAAATGCCCTGAGGGTGGTTCAAAAACTCTCAACACTAGAGTTGTCCACTTCCAAACTTACTTAGTCGAAGAAGTTATGCGTCGATTGTCTAAGTGGTTGGAAACTCTCGCATTGTGCTAAACCATTAGCTGTTCAGAACTACTACTAACAATAGACTGGAAATTCTCTGATATCGTGATTTATGCACTTACAGATAGAGGGAGCGCACATAGCGCTTATGATTTAATCCGTTAAACTATTAAAGAAGATAGGAGATTTTAATATCCACTCAATGTTTTGTTTTAATTATATGTTATGCATGCTTGGTGTTTTTAATTTAACTTAATTGATATTAAAATTTCTAGTACTAAAATTAGAACCCACATGCTATATGGATAGCTAAACATATTAATATAATTACCTACACCTATAAATATGATTTGGCTCTTTACTTTACTTTTAAATTTATGACGATAGAGAGTATGTGGTTTGACAAAATTACAGATTAAACTAATGTGACCGTGTGCGTTTCCCCTTAATGTTGTAAAGTATTTACGTGCCACGAATGCGGATAAAATATACGTTTTGCGTTTACAAATGAAGGGTTGCGTGCGAGTAATTTACTTGTGTTTGGATATCACTGGACTATATCGATGTGCTCGTGATTGTTGCATTGATTTCATGTAGTTATTTTATTAAACTTACTTCAATTCTATAGTTTTTTATACTTACAATAATTGACTGTTTTGTACAGCACGCATTACGATGTTTCAACTTAAAAAACATGAAACAAAATTTAGTATAATCAATCAATCCAAATCTACAAACTAATTAAGTATGTATATATAAGTTAAGTACATATTTGGAACATATCTTTAATTTTATAATAATAATCTGACATGTAATTCGAACCAATTATTAATAAAATGTTTATTTGTTTATCTACAGCCGTTTTCGTCCCACTGCTAGGTATAGGCAGTATAGGCAGGTATACTCTCTCTTAATATACCAATGGCTTCGATCTTGACTAGTTTTGAAAGTTATTTAACAAAGCTATTTTCCAGGTAGAAAATGGTTGAATACTAAAGGAAACCTAACGAAACACAACTAGGTTCGTATTCAGGACAAGTAAAAAACTGTTTAAACTTTTTCCGAGCACGTTACACGTCTGTTAGTTTCAGTAACTGAAGTTTCAAGTAACCTACTTAAGTCTTTCAGTATTACATAGCTCACCTTAGTGCCTGTCTACACGTAACTTAAATTACTTTATTACTTGGCCCCAACTTACGAGTTCTTCACTCTTCCGCTATTAAGCTACGGGTCTACATGTGAAGAGTTCACGTAACAACGATGTAGAGTCTTTCAAAATGGAAGTGGTTCATCAAAAACTATTTAATTTTTTTTAAAAGGAGGACTAAATTTCCGTAATGTTTTTGCAGATTAAGTTAATTTAGTATATGTTTTTGTGATAGCCAATATTTCTTGTGACAACAAATTTTTAAAGCAGTCAGTTCGATTTTAGGTTAATATTAGAATTCCTTTAAGCTTTTCTTGAGTGAAGATTGATTAATTCAAAGTATTTTTAGGTATCTTTTTAAAATGCTAAATTAATTTTAGTATTACTTTCACCGCTACATTGATTCGGTAATTAATAAATAAGCTACCGTTTACAAAACTTAAGAAAGATCCGTGGATACGCGTTGCATGTTATATTTAAAAAAACACACACCAAATACAATAACTTTGTCAGTTTAACATTGCTTAGTATTAATTTGGTTTACTTATCAAGTTTTTTACACGCTACACTCAAACAATTGACCTACCTAAGTCACTTGAAGCGATATCCGCACAAGCGCGAATTGTCCTCCATATAGAAGATCATTGTCCAAGATAGATCACATATGTCCTGAAGTTTAAAAGCTGTCAAGTCTCTTCCAGCATAAATTCATCATCTATTCCCTCCAGTTTACAAGAACATAACCGTTTTACTCATACGTACGCCTCTTAAATTGGCATTAGCCGGCGCCCGCGCCCGTACATTATGTAAACTGCACCAAGTTACGGCCCGCACGGGATTTATATGAGGTGTATGGATTTATAAAGAATGGTGAAATATTAACATTTTACGGCTTATGTGGAATTTTGTTTAAGTGAGGGATGAGAGTGTCGGTCCTCTTTTTGAGTCGTATTTCATCATGACTAAGGGTTGTGACTACCTTGTAGATATTACTCATTGGGTAAGTACATCATGGTGGCCGCTTTCCTGCCATGGAAGACGCATGATCTCAGATTTTTATGGTCCTCAAACATGTCACGATGTTTCCCTTCACCGCTAAGCGAGAGCAGATTTAAAAAAAACTTAAAAAGCAAGTCATTGGTGTTTGGCTGGATTCAAACCAGGGTGCGTCAGAATGTAAAACAGTTGCCTTGACCACCGAACCATTCTGTATCCATTACTAACTCTTCGTAATATATCTTAGTAACCTTCAAAAATTAATAAATTTATTTTTGTTGATATTTTTTTAAAACTAGGCCTTTAAATAGACATAAAAATTTACCTATAGATATAGCAGATTGATTCAAAGTTGTATTGCATAAAATGACATTTTAAGTTGCTACTTGTTGTAACAGATTTTCAATCTCAGATCTTTATACGATTAATTTCTTACAGCGTGTTTTTCCCAAACAGAAGACGTAAGCCGTAAAGTACTCGTGTAAGAAATAAATAAAGCAACGTTAATACTCCGATATTAAATTCCACCGTCATAATGCTCTAACACAAACTGACTAATAACATCAGAAGAACACGCTAATATATTATGTATTTTGTGAGGGATTACTACGTGAAATAAAATGAATTTTTTAGAATTGAATTGTACAATAATTTAATTTACCTAAGTAATATTTTTTGTTTTGCAATAATTATTGTATTTTATTTGAATGTACTATTATTTTAATTTGATTATTTTTTACTCTTATTTCTGTGACGTGTATCAAGTATTTGATATAAATAAATGACTATGACTATGACTAATAATATGTATGTAAATTTATATTATATTTGTAAATCTTCCGTGTTATAGAAGGAAAACAAATATGTTTTTTACTTACAATTTTTTTGTATCAAATAATACCTAAGTATATAAAACTCCAAGTGCCTTTCCAATACCCAAAATATGTGTATTGTATAATAAATTGATTGTTTTGGTACGTAAACTAAGTGGACAATGTAAGACGCGACATTAAATTGGTTTAATAATAATGTAAATTACGTTAACTAAGAAAACTCTCCTTTTTAATTACATTTACATGTGTAGAATAACTAGTTGAAACCAATTAATCATTTAACAACTGCTATCGACAAAAATAATTTATAATAACAAAAACTTCAAAATACAAAAATAAGAGACAATTTAAAAATAAAACATATCTTCGTTAGAGTCAGAATATACATAACAACACCTATCTCGTGTAACCTAATGTAGTGTCCTATAGTACCCTCACTTGTAAAGTAAAGTGAGCAAGCGTTTCATGACCTCACTCGTCGGTCTTTCACCTCACTTTATAATATATAAGCTCTCGTATCTATACAAGCACCTAAAATACAAGATTGAAACCTCTTACTGAAAGAAACATCTTCACAAAAACAATGTTTCATAAAACTTACGAATACTTGATGCCATAGAAAAGTAGTGGGGCAAAAAAGTAATTCCTTGAGAAGGTTAACTGCCGCCGCCGCCATGAGTGAATTGTTATTATATGTAGCTATAATGTATTGTATTGTATTGTATTGTATTCTCTCTCTAACTCATATTTTTGTAGTTATCAATATTCACTTTTAGATCAAGCTGTGTATACATTATCTTGGAATTAGTTCTGGATTGAAACCAGCTTAAAATGTATATTTAGTTTATTTAAGAACATATTTTGTTTTGTGTACCATAATAAATAAATAAATTGTTGGGCGGGGCTCAACTATTCAGCCATCAACTGCGACCAAGTATTCGGTACTTCTTCAATTATTTCCGGCACCGTGATCACGAACTAGCTTTGTGTAAATGACACCATTTACACATTTCATCTCTCTCCAACACACATTGGAGAGAGATGAAATGTGGAAGCGATTTTGACGCGATATTTGTAGGAAGTTACAATTCTATAGATACTATCAACTATTCACAGGATAAAACAAACCAAAATCACAATAATGCCCCCCGAGACCGTCCCTGCCAGACACAATAAAATTAAAGGAATAACCACAGAAACCACTCGGAAAAATCCAAACGGATATAGCGAATCCATTCTAGGCTAATAAGATCAAAGTAAGGGAAAGGAACGTTCTATCCAATTAAGTGGATGCAAATTGGTGTGTTGGTCTAAGACGGGGCAAGGAAGAATGGCCGCCACTAAAAAAGGTAATTTCATTAATTCTATGCACAGGGCTAGTAAGGTAGGCTAAATAAATTAAACTAAAACAATCATATAAAAAAACCAGAAGGAAAATAAAAAGGTACCACTTATAACTACTAAAAATTTAAAAATAACTTAAAAATATATAAAGCCCTTAGTCGACACTAAATGTAACCAACCCCTGCTCAGACATATTATGTATAAGAAAAGAAATAGAATTCTTCGTAAGAATACGGTTGCATGCAAAAAGTAACTTACTCGTAATTTCATAGAAAACCGAACAAAATGAGTGTATTGTAATTTAGTATGTAATGAAGCTAGATAATGTATTATGTTAGTAGTATAGTAATACTCGATTGAAAATTATAACTTTAAAAATTATGCATGCGTAACTTCAAAGGGAAATGAAGGCTATTTTTATTTTTTATTTTATTTATTTATATCAACCTACTTTTTGATCAATATAACACATTAAGCTAGATTTTGAAACAATAAATCGTTTTTTTATTTTTTGGTTTGGTCCAGTGCAAGCCTATTTTTTTATAAAAGACTTGTAGACAAAACCTTTCTCCCTTTAAATTACTCTGTGGTAAATCATAAAAGCCTTGAGGGCTCTAAACGGTTCGCGGCAATTATCGGCATATACCTTTTTGTTTAATTAATTTCGCTTTTTGTGCCCCAGAGGAATGTTCAGAGAGAACGTTTTTTAGTGTATTATTTTGTGTACGTGCTTCAACCCCGGTAGCAGATTCTATCAAATCTGGGGGGAAAATGGATAAAAGTATTATAAGTGGTGTACGTTTGGTTAGAATGAGGCTAGATGGCGTTGTGTGAAATGTCCCGAATTATGTATATTTATTTGGTCTTTGAATAATTTTCTATTTGTTTTTACACAAACAAACACAGCAAATCAAGATTACCTGTAAGCTAATTAGCATATCTGTGTCAGATTGTATTGATTCACGTGTTTAAGTGGCAAGTGGGATAAAACATTTTTTTTACTTTCACACATACAATAATATACAAAAAATTCCACTTACGGGATTATGGAATACCAAAATACAGCATAAAAATGCTGTATTTTGGTATTCCATAATCCCGTAAGTGGAATTTTTTGTATATTATTGTATGTGTGAAAGTAAAAAAGAATTTTTTTGGAGATCTTGTCTTGATAATGGTTATAGCGTAAAATATATAAAAATATATTTTACGCTATAACCATTATCAAGACAAGATCTCCAAAAAAATTCTTCCGATTAAAATAAACTAAAAAAAAACCATATAGACATGAACAGGAAAAGTGTAGACGAAAGCAAATAAACATTTTCGCATTGAAGGAATCGGCAAAAACTATAAAGTTTCGATTAAATCGTTTCGTAGAATTCTCTCATTAGAGCTGGAGGTGATTTTAAACTTGCTAGACGAACTTCGTTTGATAGGAAAAATCTGAAACGGACATGAAAAATACGGGCTTATTCTGAAAAGCGTTTTTATCTTTATTTATTTGAAATTCATTATACAGGTTAATTAACTAACTAGTGGTCACCCGCAGCTTCGTTCGCATTACTACATACCAAATATTATGATGATCAGTTCGTCCGTTTTTGAGTTATGAGCGTTTAAATAAACAGACAAACAGAACTAAAACTTCTATACACTTCTGAAACGTGTTATGCTATGGATTTAAAGTATACGGAAACATTTTTTTTCTTATAACTTCTAGGTACAGTTATTTGACCCTCTTCAGCTTTATTATATGTTTAGATAACCTTTAAGGGCGGCTTTAGGACACCAAAAGCTATTTGTTTTGTTACTGGTCCTGGAGTATTTTAGGAGCAAGTACCAGACTATACTCGTGTAAGTATGTGCTAATTTACCAGTTTTTTTTTTTAAATCACAGACTGATAAGGCTATATAAAAACAAAATACATAAAAAAAATATTGAAACTGATTGGTTCAAATATTGATCATGATTTTCTATTTTCATTTTTCGGTAAATGCTAGCAGCTAGGTAAAGAAAATGACCTTCGAGTTGGTATTGCCAGCAAAACTTCTTTTCGCCATTAGCTTCAAGGTTATTTATATTCATTTTTCGGTAAATGCTAGCAGCTAGGTAAAGAAAATGACCTTTGAGTTGGTATTGCCAGCAAAACTTCTTTCCGCCATTAGCTTCAAGGTTATTTATTTTCATTTTTCGGTAAATGCTAGCAGCTAGGTAAAGAAAATGACCTTTGAGTTGGTATTGCCAGCAAAACTTCTTTTCGCCATTAGCTTCAAGGTTATTTATTAAGTATGTTTCTAGGTTTAAGAAAATGCTTTCATCCATACAATATTGAGATAAAGAGTGCATCATCATCAGCCTGTTATCACCCACTGCTGAGCATAGGCCTCTCTTCTTGTTCGCCACTCGTCCCGGTCCTGCGCAGATTGAATTCAGGTGTTCCCTGCGGTTATTCTAATGTCGTAAACCCACCCACATTTGGTGGGCGAAATCGAAAAGTGCATGCCTTTTTAAATTAAGCTTAGTTTCAGAATACGCCCCATTCATGAATCGGTCAACGACTTTTTAGAAATTTCGGCTCCTTTCCTTTTGCTCATTCCTTCTGAATAAACTTTTTCGGAACTTTAGATCTGTTTTCGACGTTCTAATGAAAAATAAGATATCTTTTTTACTGTTTTGTTATTATGAATTTGTTTGAGTACTTTTTAATATCACACTTTATGTAAAAAAAACACGTGGATATACAATTATAAAATTATTTTTTACCATTAATCATAATCAAAACATGACTAGATTTATCTATCTAAGTGTACATATAATAAAACTTCAAATGATAGAAATTAAGTAAGCTTAGTTTTACCTTGTAATGCTAAATAAGCAACTTTAACTTTAAAACACTATTTTGATGGAATCAGTTCAATTTCTTGTCCATATTTTAATTAAATTCATGATAAAACATATGATATTCGTGTTTAAGGACAATTTACATAAATACAAACAGTATAGACTTACCCTCGATTCCAAAGTCCTTTGCTGGTCAATTACAACCCTTAATAATTCAGAAACTATCTCCAAGATCGACTATAGCCAAACAAGATTAAATCCTAAAGCGCTATTTTAGCATAGTCTTCAGACAATGTTATACCAAGCACTTTAGCTGCACGATAACATTCATAATTTGACTTAACGTGTTATAAAAGTCGTATATGACGACCATTTCAGAGGATAACGACTTGTTGTAACAGGCCTTGGACAGAGATTCTCAATCTTGGGTCTAGGACATTGTAAATAAAATAGTTTTTTTTTTACGTGGGATAGGTTTACGTTTAGTATAGTGAAGCAATCAAGTTACAGACAACGTGAAAAATATCTTCAAGCTATTATAGAACAGTAAAGTAGTATGCTTGCAAATGGCAACCCAAAAATGGCAAATATGGCATTATCTGCTGTAGGCCAAAACCCACTTCGAGTCCCTGCGCGATACGAGTAAGTAGTATTCGAACAAAAATATGACAATTAACAAATACACGGTAAAAAAAACTATAAATAGATAGTAAATACATACACAACTAAGTCAAATTGACTGAACTATAAAAATACTTACTTAAAACTTTATGTTGTTTTCGTTATAAAACTAGCACCACAAGCTACTTTTTATCTCGTGTTAAAAAAAGTAAAAGAAAAATAGCATGCGCTAAAATTTAAATGATGCTATTACCTCAATGACCCACGGCTTGGTAGGTCGAACATTAGTTCGACCTACCAAGCCGTGGTTTGTTTGAAAACATGATCGCTTACAAAGTAAAAAAAAAATCAAACAACAAACTGGACAACAGTTTGAGAACCTGTGCAAGAAGGGATTCAAGTTATTGCGGTTATTTTGAAGATACGATGTCAAACAAAACCAAGAATGTTAATATCGTTTCTGCTAACTAAGGTAGCTTATATCAATGGTGTTGGGTAAAAGGGACTGTTAGTGATTAGTGTGTACAATTTTATTAATCTATTATGTATGTCATATTTGTAGAATAGGCAAGTAAGATTTGCTCGCCCAGTCAAAATACACCCAATAAAACAGGGCTGATACTTTTATCTTTCTTAAAACTTGTTGTGTCGTGGAGTCAGATCTACGCGTGCTTCAAGTTGCTGACTGGCGGTGAGAGGCGCAACACCGGGACCGGTATCGGAGGCCAAGACTCACTTTGGGTCGCTGCGCCAGTGGAGTAAGCTAAAACTTGTTATTTAAAATAACTACCGCTCTTTTTATAAAAAAACGTTATGTTATGTGTTTTATTCTAGGCTTACGAATTGAGTGAAATATTTTTTTTTTAAATAATTACTTATTTCATTCCTCCTCGAATCCTATTCCTCGTTACTGAGAGTCGAGACTTCATTGTAGAATTAATTAAAGACGAAGTCATTTTGCTCATCACTGAAAGGTTAATACATTATATTATTAAATCGAGCGTTTGCTTAGTATGGACCTAGATGGCACTGTACGAAAAATCCTAAATTATTATTGATTCAATTTATGTAATGATGATTTGTAATGACTAATCCCAAAATCACACTCCAGCAACAACACACATAAACAACCCTTATTAATTACTATTTAAGACCCATTTCTCCGTGCATTTGTTTAGCAATTTGGGAATACGGTATTCCCAACATGGCCAGTCGCTAGTCTCTGAAGTTCCTTGGAGTGTCGTTAAAGTTTGTTCTGTGCTGATGAAGATATATACTAGTCAAGTCAACTTTAAACAGTTATCATCATCATCTACAGCCCTATCTATACCACTGCTGGGCATAAGGTTGTTGTTTGTTATTATGCAGATTGTAATTGTTTAGTCAGTTTAATTTAAGTTTATTTTTAGCAACATAATAGTATATAAAACTGGCTTTTATTAAATAAGTCCGTCAAAATGTCTATTTTGTGCGAGTGTCACTTTATAGCCACATAGTATAAGCCAAGACTGAGTGAAAAAAAGGGGATTAACAAAATAAGTCGGTAGATATGTTAAGGTTTATAGTTTAGGTTACGTGCTCTGCGCTTCAGGCTCGTTGAGAGACCTACTGCAGAGCACAACACATCACAGGTACTCCAACATAACAATGTAAGTTCTATTTTATAAGTAAAAACATGTACCTAGATGTAAGCTTTTGTCAGAACAATAAACGTTTTTTGCATTTGTATTGAACTTTATTTCACCCAAAGATACATTTATCACTTTTGCGTGAAACATAATAAAATTTTATGTTTTACGTTCGTCGTCAGATCATCCCACAAACAAGTAACCGGATTATACCATACATATCCTTACCTTAAATGCGGTTACGTTACGAGACATGAACCTCGAGGTTTACTAGTTTGTTAATTTCTAGCAGTTTTACGAGTTGGGCTTATACATAACATACATAATACATATATAGCTGCACAATGAACCAGAGCCTTAGAGAGTCAAGTAATTATGACTCACATGTACTGCAATATGAGAATTTGTCCCAGGGCTATACAGGTTGTCATATGTAAAAGAGAGGGGTTTTAGGTTTTTGAGTTGACAGGAAGAATTCGTAAGAAAGTAATGTGTTTAAAATAGTTAATTAGCCGTTTATAATACTACCTTTATTGTTTGACATGATTTTAATAACCAAATGTACATTATTTTATTAATAAAACTATAAAGACGTTGTGCATCTTATGTACTAATCTAAATATATAAAACTCAAAGGTGACTGACTGACTGACTGACTGATA
Organism: Macaria notata; assembly: GCA_927399415.1. Lineage (NCBI taxonomy): Eukaryota > Metazoa > Arthropoda > Insecta > Lepidoptera > Geometridae > Macaria > Macaria notata. The sequence goes on from OV656742.1 coordinate 3,610,344, forward strand.
TAGTGTGTAACCTTTTTAATTGCTAAACCTTCATATTCTTAGGTAGATAGGTAAAAGAAAGAAAGAGGCTGAGAATGATAAGGTTATTTATTAAAAATAGTCTTCTATGTGTCACCGAGCCGGAAGGGCTTTTATATTGAAAACAGAGAACAGGATAGGTACATTACAGTTTTATAATAGATAGTCTAAACAGGTTATTTCTTAAGGATACTTTGTAGGAGATAGGTAAAATACAATATAATAAACGCAGTGCCTGAAGGGCTAAATAAACTTACAGAATTTAGACTTTAGTACAATAAATGGGCGCCTTAGTTACTGAATGCCAGCTAGATCAGCAGTAGAAGCTATTCAGGGTGTGTTTCGAGCCTACATAACTAGTTTTGCAACCATATATCGATTAAAATGTTAATGGACAATACAATAAAATTTTGAATGTGGGTAGGCTCGGCCTACCCACGGTTACCCTGAGATACAGATGGCCCGGAGCCAGGTGCTGCTGCAGCGGCGCAGGGGGTTGTTTAGGCAACCCTCAGGCTGCGGAGCTGACCAGCAGACCGTCGGGTGTAGTGTAGTGTAGCGAAGGTGGAGGCACCCTCACTTGAGTTTCAGAGGTAGTATAAAAAAACCCTGTGAGCAAGGAATAAATCACTGAACACAGTTTTTCAGGTGAGCTATAGATAAATTGAAGGTTTATGGTACAAGTTACTTACCCGAGACGGGGTTGTACAGAAGTTCTGTAGGTAGTTATAAAAATATGTGACTATGCAGATTAGAGGCTTTCGGCAGCCAGCTGGAACAAGGTACCGTCGACACAAAGACCCTGTGAGCAAGGAGAACAACTGATCACGGTGTGCACTGATGAACAAAGGGGAAAGATGTAAGCCTACGGATGGTAGACTTACCGGCAGAGGGTTTCAAAGATCGCGCACTTCTATATGTAAATTTTACTATCAGCACTTGGGGTTAAGTCTCCCCGGCGAGTCAAACGAGTAAGGAAGGACAAGCGACTGGTCTCCAGCGAATCTTCTTAGCCAAGAAAGAACTGGAAGCCCCGCCGGCTGGTGCCGGCGGGCTCTTCCCCCTCCGAACCAAGGCCTTTCAGCACCTTCCGTACCGGAGTTGCCGCATCTCAACTAAATCTCCCTTAGTGTGACTCAAATAGGGGTAAACGAAGTTTCCCGTCAACTCTAAAATATGTCAACTTCTACTCTATACCTTTGCTATTTAAGTATGCGACCTTGTTCTCAATCCAGAAGAGCCACAATTATGAAAATGTTAAACGAAACTGAACTTTGAGGAGTACTAATAAAGAAATCGATTAAGATTTGATTTACGATGAGTTTAGATATTTTACAATAGACTATTACTATTTTTATGAAACCAATTATAACAAATTATAATAATGAACTAGATCAAATAATAGCCTAGGTTCCTTTAATTTCGGGATTTAGTTAAGCTGGCCACACTATCTGCAATGACCATGCCGAATCGACTTGGCCCAGAAGGTGACAATGACAGCTAACTGACATTAGGATTGTGTTTGACTTTTTACATTTTCTGGCATCGCACGACTTACGTATTAAGCCAGAAAATGAAAAAACCAAAGGATGCAGAATCCAACGGTTACAAGTGATCTATCAACGCACAGCCAAAATCACTGGACAGATTGGGCTGAAATTTCCATGAAAGTAGATGTTATGACGTAGGCATCCGCTAAGAAAGGATTTTTGGAAACGCCACTTTTAAAGGGGTGAAACCGTTAGCACCTACTAGTTTGTTATTGAAAGAAAGAAAGAAATTTACTTATTTTTATTTGAAATTGTAAGTGGTTTTACTCTTATTTACAATAAAACATCAACATCTCACGAAGTACCATAGTGTAATGTACTCAAATATCTTGCAGATTTATCACGTATGTAAGTAAATATTCCGTCCGGAGCTGCATCGAAGCTTCACCTCAAGTCGGCCCGAGTCGAATGGACGTTGATTTATCGTCCACCCTGTATCTTGTACTATCTATTCATTGCTTGGGTACATGCATACACGGTTGGTTGCAAGTAAAGTAAGTATGTAGATCATACAAGTTTCGACTTAGTGTGCAATGTAGTGCACCCAGTGCTAAATGTCTATGTAGTATTATTATCTTGTCAAATATTGTATCCTACTTTAAGCAGGTACCTACATTTACAAGTACATAGCATTTAGATCTGTGACTAGTTATTAAGTGTAAAATAAACGATTATTATTAAAGTAGCCAACTCTGGTGTCGAGAATTTTCCAACTGTGGTATGGCTACTCGCATGGCTTTACGTTTGCTATTAATGCTATAATAAATGAATATTAAAAAAAAACCGTCCACTCTGGCTTATTTTGCTTTTGGTTTTAATAAGTTTTAATGTTTCGCAGGGTTTTTTCAAATATATTCTTTTGACAGAGTTATGGAGAAGTAACAATATATTTTTATTACTTATAGTATTATCGTAAACTATTTAGGAAGTGATATTTTAGAGAAGTTGAATAATCTTTCGAAATAACTTATCTAGTAGTTTAAAAATCTGTGTCAACACAGGTCACATTAGAATGAAATTCCACTATCAACTAACCCTATTCAGTATGTTGATACCCCTACGTCCATAATAGCAATATGTGATTAACATATGTACAAATATATGTTATACCTACTCCCTCGGCTAGCCGTCTGGGAACTTCAAGTTTATGGACTAACTTATACTAACTGGGAGTATTTTTTGCAAATAATAATTAGAAACTTAGACATTTATATCAACTGATACGAACCTGTGTAGATAAATAAGTAAAAATACATATTCGAAACATGGATATTGAATAACTATTTTTTTTTATTTACAATAATAAAATATAAAAACAAGGGAAGAAAAACTAAACATACTACTTCTAACTACTACAAAAAAGGGCACTTAGAAAATCTTTAGAAAAGCCTAAAGATATTCTAAGTTCTCCAGCCCACTACCAGAGGGCTGCGTGCCCAGCATACTGGACGCATTACTACGCTGGATGGCAATGCTGATATTGAATAATATGGAATTGCCATCGCATACACATCGATGCAAATATGAGGAGGTCCTCCAAGTTGTATATTTGCACCGGGTTTGACAAGATTGGTCTGTTCATTAGTTTCTACTGATTTATTTTTAAGTTAAATTATTGCAGTTAATACATAGTTTATAGTACATATTTATAACTAGCTGTGCCAGTGACTTCGTCCGCGTGGAATAGTTAGTAACGGAAGCCCTCAAAGATGAATATACTTCCCCATTTTTACACATTTTCCATGGTTTCTTCGCTCCTATTAGTTGCAGGGTAATGTTATATAACCTAAAGCCTTCCTCGATAAAATGGTCTATTCAACACAAAAAGAATGTTTCAATTCGCACCAGTAGTCTTGAGATTAGCGCGTTCAAACAAACAAACAAACTCTTCAGCTTTATAATATTAGTATAGATGAATTTTCAAATGTCCTTTTCAAAAATAGTCAACACCATATAGATACGTCACTGAAGACATGTTACTATTATGCCCCGTATCTACTTATTTACGTAAACTTGTAAACCATTTTTTTTTTTATGTTAACCATTAATGTCCCGGAATATTTATTTATTTGTTATTATTTGAACAAACATGAATTAAATTGATATTTTTAAAAAAATTTCACCAAACCAGGCGGTTTTTAGTAAAGTGACTTTTAGTATATTTTTAATTTACGTAATAGCTAAGCGTATCGTAGCTAATTTACGTAAATTACTCGTAGTTTTAGTAACTATGGGTAAAGGGTAAAATAATTGTCTTTTATTATTTCATTTTTATTAGCAGTTTAACAACCGAATACGTTACTTAGAATGCATGCAGATTTTAAGAATTTTAAATGAAGCTTAGTTCCAGCCAGCGAAATTTTATTGCAAACAAAAACTAGTTTTATTTCGACAGTATCTTGGTTTTAATTAAAAGATAACTTTACTGTTATACTAAGAACACTATAAAAGTTATTTCCTGAGTAAATTAATTAAAAATACTGGGTCTGTTTGGGTTTCTTAGGAGTATTTTATATTTAGCTTTAGTCAAAGCAAAATTACCAAATAGCGCATTAATATACAAAATTAGATTACTCAAAAACACATATGAAAATATGAATAAAGTTAAAAATACTCCCGAAATAATTAAATGGTGGTTATACATTTACAGCTGATATTATTGCTATTTGACTGATTGGATTTAGATTGATTTTTAAACAATAAACTACTTGTCAAAAACTATAAGTAAATAATAAAGATAACATATTATTAAAGAACATAATGGAAAATAAATCAAATCATTTGGAAAAAACAAAGGGCAGAAAGTCAGTATAAAATCAGTAAAAATATCTGCTGCAAGGAAGACTTGCTAATACAATGTACGAAGACTAGGCGCGACCGTCTAGTAAATTTCCAAGTCAATAAATCAAACTTCACCCACCTGATGTTACCGGGTTTTTATTAAAAAACTTCCCATTGTTCCTTGGGTTTTAATTCGGAATTTTGAGTCGAGCATTCGTAAATTAATTCTTGGAGTCAGTAAATGAATAATTCAGGAAGACACTCGACTTTCTAGGATCTTCTTTTTGTTATGGGGCGGGATTTTCTTTATGTTGTCCTCGGATTTTGAAGGTCGACCCAATTTAGTTGGTGTTTGGTTTAAATTCTCTGATTAATTCTGTAGATTTATAGCTGTAGTGCTGCTGCGTGAGAGAATTTGAAACAAAACTCTGAATCTCGTTTTAGCTTAAATAATAGTAATATGAAGCCCTTAATCAAGCACTCGTTATTGGTTGGTATTGGATATCAATAAATAAATAATAATAAATAAATAATCGTTTATTCATATAAAACTTAATGTCTACGTACATACCTAGTTACATAAATAAAGAGTTTTTTGTTTCTTCTGGCTAATCCAGGTAGGTTTAACTGGGCTATGCGCTAGGTAGTTATGTCCTGCCATCTGCAATAACCAATGTTTTTTTATCAACACTGGAGACGGCTCCAATGTCCTGCCGCGCGGTCGGTTCCCGACCCACACATGTGCACGCTGTCCCTTTTTTGTACGCAGGTAGTATTGTAACTAAGTTTAGTTTTAAGTATTGTTTTGTAAGTTAGTATTAGCGTAGCCATGTAGGCGAATAAACGTCCTTGGTTCATATAAAAATGTTTCATTTTTGGAACCCCTGCTTCTACCAGCTCAGCTGAACCGTGCGTACCTGTCTGGCGCAGCCGGTGCGGATTAAAGGAAGTCCAGACTTCTTTAGTGACATCATCAGCCGGTGTATGTCACGAAGTTCTGGAACCTGAATCCGCGAACCAAACAAATACGACTCCTGGACGCGTGTGCAGCTGTAGAAGAAACTGGTTCGAGGTTGGAGCAGAGGACGGCGCCGGCAGCTATACTCATGGAGGGTTTGCGACGGCATGTGAGTAGTACCCATCACTAATCCCATGACCTCCTACCTATTCCGCGAACTTTGTAAGTGGGACAAACATCGCTCGCTTACGAGTTGTCGCTGCATTCTGCACGAAAATCGGCAGAATCAATAGCGACTTAGATAGATCTTAGGCTAGGGAGCTTGTAACTGAGACTAGCATCGCTCGTGTTACAAGTTGTCACTGCATACTGCACAAAAATCGGCGGGATGCATAGTGACTTAGGTAAGTAGGACTAGGTAATTTGGGAGTGAGACAAGCATCGCTTGCTAACAAGTTGTCACTGCATACTGCACAAAAATCGGCGGGATGCATCGTGACTTAGGTAAGTAGGATTAGGTAACTTGGGAGTGAGACAAGCATCGCTTGCTTACAAGTTGTCACTGCATACTGCACAAAAATCGGCGGGATGCATCGTGACTTAGGTAAGTTTAGACTAGGGAACTTGGGAGTGAGACAAGCATCGCTTGCTAACAAGTTGTCGCTGCACACTGCACTAAAAATCGGCGGAGTCAATAGCGACTTAGCTAAGTAGAATTAAGCTCTAGCATTAGATGAGGCTACAAAATCTAGCCACCTTAGTGAAGTTATAATATGTATAATGTAATTTTGTGTGTTAGGAATCAATTCAGTTACATACTACTGTTTTGAGTTAATAATGTCAGTATTTCTGTCAAGTTGAGATCATTTCAATTACTAGATGGTTGTCCCATACGTAAAACAGTTTATGTTCCAAAAAACCTATCCAATCCTATCCTCAAAGTGATGCAGGTAACTCTGCCTGTCGCCTTCATGATGTCTCCTGATACATCAAATAAGTTCCAGCTCTGGTGGCGGTTGAAACTGCCCTACATAAAAGTGTTTGTGCAAGCCGTTAAATTAAAACTAGTGAAATATTTAATCTACAACAGTGAAATTCCAATCAGTGCCGTACTTTAAAAACGTATTTGTGATAACGTTACTGGAGTGATTAAACAACGTTACATAAGAGAAAAAAAAATGCAGAACAGACAATGGACAATTATAACAGGTTTTTGTGTTCGTTTTCTAAAATTTTAAATGTAAATTTAGTTTAACTATTTAATTTTCTTCGTAATTGCATTGCCTATGTGTTTATTTGCATATTCATGTAAAAACAATCATGTATTGTTCTATAAAATTGCCCCATAAAATGTTGAAATGCAGTTTCTAACAAGTAACTTATAATTGAATGTAAAATCTGCCCAAACCTGTTTATAAATTATAGACTGCTCCACTTGCTCTAATTATTTTTACATTTGCATTGAAATATTTTATATACATTGTACTAACTTTTGTTTATAATAACAGGTCACCTCATATTCATCTAACATCATACTTGTAAAACATTCCTATATGTAAAACTTTGTATAATTTTACTTTATGTGTAATTCTATTAAAATCGCTTAAGTAATACCAATAAATTATAAGTACTCTTGCGGTAACAATGTTTCATATGCAAAAAAATTAAGTTTTTATCAGTTGATTTATACATTGCAACCACCGAAGTGAAACTATGAAATTGATAACAAGTTGTAACAAATAATGTTATAATCCCGCCGCTATCTGTTAACACATATACCATTTATAGTAGATATTCAATTTCTGAATTAATCATAAAAATATTTAATTTGCCACATCTTAATTAATCAGAATTATCATGTCATTTTAAAACATAATTCATTTCAATTAGGTATAACTATGGAATATCACATTAATTGATTTGAATCAAATATTTTGTCTCAGTGTTATAGTCAATTTTAATTGAGTTCGTTTTTTTATATTTTGATACAACCCTGTGCGTTTTCACTAATTTCTAATTTAAATGTTTTACTTTACTGTCATCTTTTATAGTCTTTCTTTGTTAATGTGGTGTAACACTTTGTGTAGACAGATTTAAATGATTTTTATTGTTTCTAAAGCTATTAAGGAAAAATATTAGTTTATATACATGTCATTGTGTAATATTTCTATTCATGACCTTTTAGTTCTGTGTAACTATTATTTGTATTATTCTGTTAAATTGTATAAAACCCATTTTGCTATTCAAATATTTGAAACTGATTTTTGATTATAATTGTTGAAACGGAACACATTATAACACAGATATCTATTTAATGGACATTTAAAAAAAAATGTTAATGTAATTTTCCTCTGATTAACTCATCATCGTAAAATTTCATTCTTATGGACGGAGGAGTTATGTCCTGCCATCTGCAATAACCAATGTTTTTTTATCAACACTGGAGACGGCTCCAATGTCCTGCCGCGCGGTCGGTTCCCGACCCACACATGTGCACGCTGTCCCTTTTTTGTACGCAGGTAGTATTGTAACTAAGTTTAGTTTTAAGTATTGTTTTGTAAGTTAGTATTAGCGTAGCCATGTAGGCGAATAAACGTCCTTGGTTCATATAAAAATGTTTCATTTTTGGAACCCCTGCTTCTACCAGCTCAGCTGAACCGTGCGTACCTGTCTAGGTATCCAGGGATCCTGTGATGCAAAGCCGCAGTATCTCCTGCCGCGGCAAGCAACAGCTTACTTGTTTACACTCACTATAGATAGTATTACATTAGATAAAGATAAAAACAAAAATAATAATAGCAACTGCACTGCACGAAACATTCCATAGATTATGTAAGTATTGGAGTTGCAGTTTTGACAGTTGGTTGCAAAGTTGGTGGTTAGTGATACCATACTAATCTTAAAAATAATCTAATTTTATTTAATTCTAAATTAACTAATTCTAAGTATTGGTCTTTTGCTCGGTGTAAGTATAGTAAGTTACTTCAGCTTACGCGATTCTCCTATTTCTAGGGATGCGGCTGAGATAATTATGTGGCAATGAAATTATAGAACTCATGTTATAATTTTAACTGCTCTGTTAGCTTAGTTGGTAGCGGCTTTGCCTTCTTATCTAGGGGTGCGGGCTCGATTCTTGCATAATACAACTACTTGTGTTGAGTATGGTCGTTTTTATGTGTGTATTTACAAAAAAGTATTTATTATATCCGCTATCTAGTTCCCATGATACAAGCGTAAGCTTAGTATGGGGCTAGATGGCGCTGTGTGATAAGTCCTGAATATTTATTTTATTTAATTTTGGGAAAAAAAATATAACTAGCCATGTGCGAGCTGCCGCACCAGCCATGAGATCCTGCTGGGGACATGGAATTTCATCCCTATCTTCCTCTCAGAGTTAATAGGTCATACAGAAAAGGTCTGTTAAATAATTTAACTGCTTAAAACATTACGAAGAAGTGTCTTTCCACTCAATTTACTCCAATAACACTTGTATTTTGACATAAACTGAAGTGTGCTGTAATAAAATTAAAACCCATGTTTTATGGCCAACGTACTCGTAGGACTGTTAAACGCTTAAACATGACGACTGATATAATACAGGGTGTATAAAATGACTGCTATTTTGAGGATTCCTTGGAACAATCGTTCTTCTTCTTCGTATGAGAGTGGAAAACTCTGTTTCGAGAGTTTACAAACCGCCCTAAGGAAGCCTCTGTTATGGTTTAATGACTGCCGTACTATGAGCAACAGCCGGGACCTACAACAATAAAAATGTTAAAATAAATATATATATATTTACTATCATCATTAGCTAAGTTCTATCTGCGGGAGATGATAATATATCTGAGTAGAATGAACTAATTTTAACAATAACTTTACTCAGCTAAAATAAGAACATTATTAAAACCTTCAAATGCTTTTGAAATAAAACTATGAATCATAAATAAAATAAAATAAATAAATAAATATTTCAGGACTATCACACAGCGCCATCTAGCCCCATACTAAGCTTACGCTTGTATATATACTTTTTGTTTGTAAATACTTACCGTATAAATCATAACTATATTATTCGACAAAAGAAGTAGCGTTAAATATTTTATCTACACTAATGTTGTAACATTCTACTTATGTTTCCAATACTTGACTTATAATTACTACTGTTATAGCACAGACAACAAAACACTCAATTTAAGCAATTTCACATGATGCTATAATATCCACATCGATATCGTAATATCTCATTATAACATCGGTAAAGCGCGACCAACCTGATTGCAGGGCCAATCAGGTTGGTCGCGCTTTAGAGATAGTTAGATTTTAATGGCGGCAAAATTACTGTGACAATACACGTACGCGTGAATTTAATGTTTCGCAATGTGTTTTGTTTTTTAAATACAAATTAAAAGTTAAAAATGGATAGTGACGATGATATTTATTGTACCTAAAAGAAAGGTTTTCCTTTGTCACTGCCTCCCATTCCGATTCTCAGCGCTCTTCTCGTTTCCTTCACTTGAAATTTCCTGAGTTTAGCCATCCCAATCTCTACTATCACTCCTCTTTCACTGTGCAAGCTGTTCGCTTATGGAATCACCTGCCACTTAATATCAAGCAGGCCCATATTTCAGAGCTTGGTTTTTAATCATTACATTTCTACTTTGTGATGTTAGTTGGTGTGTGTAAGTCTTTTTACTTGAAATTATGTTCTGCTTTCTTTTATTTTTGTGTGATTTTCTTCAATGTATATATTTACTTAAAATATCAATAATATGTAGTTTTGTGTGTAAGTAGGTATGTTTGTATATTGTTTACTTTGAATGTTATATTTGTTATTGTGTTTTATTTTTAAATTATTTAATATTGTGTTAAGTACGCCAGCTTTACGGATTTCCTCTAGTGTTGTCCAAACTAGGTTACCTGGAAGAGATCACTTTAGTGATAAGGTCGCCCAATGTCCCTGGTTACCTTCCACCTTTATGTTAAATATGTTCATTTTTATTTGGTGTACAATAAAGTATATTTGATTTGATTTGATTTGATATTTGTACGCCTCCGGATATTCTAGAATTGGCAATAAAAGTAACTCAATCTTTTGCCAGAAAAATCTAGAAAATTATATGAAAAATTAACTATTGTCAGCTTTTACTCTTGTTGTTTGATCAATTGCATTAGTGAAGATAAAGTAGTGTATGCAACTGCATATAACACGGGTATTAAAACACTCGTTACTATTATGAAACTAGCTGCGCTCGTTTCATAAACTCACACTCGTGTTTTAATACCCTTCATTATATGACAGTTGCATAAACTACTAAAAATTGTACATTATAATAAAAAAACGAATATAATTCTAACATTTGAATAGACTCAAGACGACTTTTACGACAACAAGGAATAAAAATTAACATATTTATGTATATGTTATCATAATAACCCACAAAAGTATCATTATTATATGATATATCGTACTGTATAAATTCTGTGTACTCCAAATATCTGTACTCATCCGGTGAAAGCGGCTTTTAACTGGTTTAAAAGAGTTAATTGAGCAATTATAACGTAGTGAGTGTGTTTATTCCACGATTTAAACGAAAATGTCAGTGATCGGTGATTTTTGTATGTACACTACGAGTTGGAATTATTTACTTACAATTTGCAATCATGTTTTACTAGATAATCTTCTTGTTTTAAAATATTTATTGTTTCTTTTATATATAGTATTAATACTACTTGTAATATTTTGAATGCATAAGTTATTTCCAATACAAAATATATGATTTTATATTATATATGTACATAATTTTATACTATATATTTTTAATTTTTTTTTTTAATTTTATATTATATAATATCATTTCCAATTTATTATTTATTTATAATATTATTCTCAATTAAATCAAAACCAGTTTTAAATGTATATCTAGTTTATTTGTGAACACATTCTGTTTTGTGTACCATTATAAATAAATAAATACATAAACTCCTACTAAAATATTAGATTTTTCTATTCGATAGAAATTAAGCACATTTGACGAAATGTAAAAAAAAATACTAGCTAAACAAATTACTCACAAATTTTGTAAACAAATAGTAACAATTGTACTTAGCAACTTAAATCCACGACAACCGTCGCTATAGTTAAAGTATACGAAAGTTTACTATCTTGCAAATTGAATTCAAGTCTGCATTTTAAAGCTAGCCCGGGAACAGCCGGATTCTAACTTTGGGACACAGACTGTGCTGGCAATCTTTATTTCTTTTCAATTCACTTTGTGAATTATTGAGCTTTGTGCTTATAAATTAGTAGTAGTAGTAGTATTTCCTGATATTTAACTTCTATCTGATGTGTGACTTTAAATTTCCAACAATACACTCAATGACCAAAATATCTCGATAGCTGTAAGTGTAAAATTAGTTACAAGAAAAGGTGCAGCTTTTCAACTGTGATTATTTGAGTGTTCGTTTTTTACTCATAGTTTTGACTGCATTAGTTGGAATGAAAAAAGCGTATTAGTCTCTCAAAATAGTATACTACAACCATAACAAATATTAAGATCATCCGTTGCTCCGATAACGATGATGATGAATAAATATCAACTAAAATCCGCTTGAGTCTTTATCACATTTACTAGGTTTTTTCCGCTAAAAGCGTTTAAAAACCAATGTGCCCGAGAATCGCGCTTTTGCTTTACTGAATATTGGTGATTTTCAAAATTCTAACTACCTATTATTATAATCGTTTTCTATACATATCAGGAAACTTAAGTACTGATGATATTATTTATAAGACAGATGTAGCCTTCAATTAAAAAAAAAACACTTTAGTCTTTGCTATTTTCTAGAAAATATTTTAAATATTCACTAAGTGAACTCGCACTAAGATTGTTTATTTAAATTATTCGTTGCAATTGCAATCCAAAAACATCTTACAATATTCTGGTCTCGAAGATTTTACGCAAAAACTTTTCTCTCCAAGCTAGCAAGTACAAAAATTACCCAGAAAATTTGGAAACTTATGCATTAAGCAGCCATTAAGTGCATCTATGAGGTAAAGAGCGTTATCAAAGACTAACTACAGGCAGATAAGTGCGGTGTGCTAACGACCGCGGAACTTTGCTCGTAATTCCTGAGAGGGTACCGCACTATGTTTTAGGTTTTGAAGTTATTTCACTTCATTATAATTGGACTGGATGTGTCTTGTAGATTTACTTAAAGACCGTGCATATAACTTACAATAAATATTTTTGTTATGGTTATGCTTTATTCTATGCATGTTAACCGCTTGCTTGCCCGTGGTACCTAGTAGTAACCAAATCGAGAATTTAGAATTGCCTATGCCAAGTAGTATGTACCATAACCTTGAAGTCACCTTTGTCCGTGGTTACTGGTTGTCACCATTGAGGGGCCGCGTTTTTATCGTGGGACATTTTAGATAGGCACGCGCTGGGACCAGGAGTAAAGGCGCGTTGCGCGCAGACCCCCCTGGGGCAAGCGAGCGGTTAAGAAAGCTTAATCGTATTATTGATCAGATTTTTGGGTAGAAAAACTTTATATACAAGCAAAATTAAAGATCGTCACTTCCAATACAAAATCAAGCATATAAATGTGATACATTTTTATCTAGTAAGTATTGTGCCATAATGTAGGAACAAAATCAATACAGATATTATTTTTCCTGTTAGTACTTTTGCTTCTAAATAACAATACTTGGCTGCAATATTTCATAGAAAAAATGCCGATAAAATAGTAACATTTTATCCTCGCAAAGCAGTTTATTTATATAAAAAGAATATTTTCCTCCAAATGACCAGCAACACGGGAGCCAGTGAACAGCCTTCAAATATCCGATTCCTCAGAGGTCGTATAAATACTGCGATACACAGAGTACGCCCTTTAGATTCACAAAATAATTAGCGTATTGAAAACACTATTTTAACAGCATGGGATCGCAAGAAGTTTTGCCAACTGACCTGCGAACTTCAATATGAAGATTGCACCCGATGATGATGATATATCAAGGTAAGGTACGAAAGTGTTATATTGGTGGCAAACTACACTAAAATCGTAAAAATAGCAGGATAATTACAAAATAACGATTTCTAAATCGTTATTTTGTAATTTTCCTCTGGCGTTGGCAAGCTCATTGGTACGGAAGCTGGCTGACATACTATTTTTTTTCTGCTGGAGGCGCGGTCGAGATAAAAACTAATGTATGATTTGTTTCAGAGTCTAATCTCTGTACCAACATTCTAGAAAAAATTGCCTAAATATATATATAAAGCGATGTGATATAATTTCTTCTCCAATATCTGCGAGGTACAATCACTGGCACGGATCTAATCGCCTGCGAGTGCAAGTCACGTATATACCTTCCGTTCAATAGATCATGAGCGGGCAGGGATTAAACTTTTCGGCCGAGTCACTGCTGGGACCGCGCTCCGGCACATGCGAGGATATTATTTTGCTCCAGAAAGCATAGGCTGATTGCTCGGGAGTGCAGGTAGAGTAACAGCAAGTTTACTTTCATCCCTTTAAGGTTACATTTACTAAGGATTGTCTCTGATTCTACTTGCTACCATTCGCTTGCAAAATTGTTATCACTCTGACAACAACTTACACATTTTTTTCAATTGTTAAAGGTAAGATAAGATAAGATATGTTTTAAATGCACACCAAAGAAATTACATAATAAAAAGAAATTTATAAACTAATTTAATGCACATTGGGCGGCCTTATTTCTTCCAGGCAACCTTTGGATGGACAGGATTTAGAATCTTAAATTTCTTGATTATAGAGATATTTAAATTAGGTATTTGTTGATTAATATAGTATAAAATTTGTACAATACGATAATTTAAATGGTAGCTGTAGAATAATCTTGATTTATTTACTGGTTTTTGTACACAAGACTGTTTGAAAAAATACTACAAATATTTAGAGGTACCGTCCAGTTGATCCACAACGTGTTTCCTGATAAAGCTGACCTAGCTAAGCTTCTACCTGTAAATCTGTCAACAAGGACTTAAGCTATGGTGGGTTCTTGTACAATAATTTGAGAAACTACATACTTATTATTACTTTTCATCAGTTCAAATACAAGCCTATAATTATATGTATAGGTACTATTATTGAAATCAATGTATAAAATACTAGAAAGTCACTTATTTGGAATCAAACGATTAACTGTTATGCGTAATCCTAACAAAATGTAAATTTTGCATTTATTTGAGTAAAATGATATTCCAAATGGAAAAATATGCTTATCTTGTCCCGCACACAATGTTATTGTTACATTTCAATTTATTATTTTCTTCAAAGATATGATTTTGCCTCAATACTCGTACTATGTGGATGAATAACCTTATGTTACCAACAGGAAAATACTAAACTACCTACTTGATTGTGAATCACTATCTAAGCGCTCCGTATAATAACACAAGTGTTTGTTTGTTCCATATTTCTAGAGAAAAATGAAATATGTTTTTGGAAATATCAGGATTCGTTATAATCTCTGTTTATTTCGCTTCACTGTATTGTCTCAGATTTATTATTTTTCTTTTTATCAGCTAACGACACATTGTTATATAGTCGTGTATGCTACGGAGCAAAGAATAATAAATAAGTATTTCAGAACATATCACACAGCGCCATCTAGTTTCATACTACTAAGCAAACGCTTGTATGTAAGGTACTAAATAACGGATATAATACAAATTTCAAATTTCATTTTTTTGTTTGCGAAACATGGGTACATATAGTAAGAAACCTATAAAATGTCCCCTACAATGTAGGGGAAATAATAATTGTGGAGGAGGAATAAAAAAAAAAGGTCTTATAATGATAAGCTCCACATTTCAGTGCATGCGACATTGTTTCTGTAAACTAAGAACGACACATATAATAATTAAAGATAAATAAACCCAAGATAAAATAAAGAATGTTAGGGAAACAAAAACAGTAATGTACAAGGAAGCTACAGCCTAGACTAAAACGGTGCTTAACATCAGACAGGTGCAAAAGCCTTAAGCCGTAAGCCTTTAAGAGCGTAAGAGTTAAAAAAAATATATAAGGTGTGTAGTATACCTGAGCTCCGGAAGTTAGCAGTAAGAGTATTAAATTAATACATTGGTAAGACTCGTATGTCATATATTTTTATAATTCTGTTTAAAACTTTTAATTGAATGAATGATGATGATCAACAACAATAATAATGTTATTAAAAACCTACTAACATTCACATAACATATTATTATCTACACTAATGTTGTAACATTCTACTTATGTTTCCAATACTTGACTTATAATTACTACTGTTATAGCGCAGACAACAAAACACTCAATTTAAGCAATTGCACATGATGGTATAATATCCACATCGATATCGTAATATATCATTATAGCATCAATAAAACGCGACCAACCTGATTGCAGGGCCAATCAGGTTGGTCGCGTTTTATTGATGCGCGCAGCTGCGCTCTCATTGGTTAGATTTTAATGGCGGAAAAATCACTGTGACAATACACGTACGCGTGAATTTAATTACATTACTCTTGTTGTTTATTTACAATAATAAAATATAAAAACAAGTGAAGGAAAACTAAACATACTACTTCTAACTACTACAAAAAGGGGCACTTAGAAAATTGGCACTTAGCATTGCCATCCAGCGTGGTAATGCAGCCAGCATGCTGGGCACGCTGCCCTCTGGTAGTGGGCTGGAGCACTTAGATTATCTTTAGGCTTTTCTAAAGATCCTCTTGTTGTTTGATTTATTGCATTAGTGAAGATAAAGTAGTGTATGCAACTGCATATAACACGGGTATTAAAACACCCTTCATTATATGACAGTTGCATAAACTACTATTTTGATTATACATAAGTGGCGTTGTCGTAAAATATGTAACTTAAAATTATCGCCTACAAACTGAACAACAGGAAGCTAAAAGAGATTTATATAATGTATTTATCAATCTTTTTATACATATTTATATTTATTTCTGACTCCTTGTTCCCCACGAACTACCTATAATGCAACGATCTTTTAAGCGAGAGGGAACCGGTTCTTATTAGGTAAGCACAATTCATCTTAGACTATTGCTTACCAACAGGCAAAATATAGCTAAGTGCAAACCTGTTTTATTTAAAAAAAACACCAACGCCTAAGATATTATAAGTTACAGAATTTTATTCCGTAACAGGAAAACAAACAAAAACTGCCACGAAAGATGAGTACCTAAAGCTAAAACCCTGTTTCCTTTTTTATGCCAAAGCGCTATTCAGTCCAAACACTGAACATTAAGTGACATTGAATCGCTTCATTAAAGCAAACGTAAAAACCTAGCTTTTGACTTTCAGTTGCGATTCCATTCTGGCCTTATTTGGTAGTCTTGCGATATTTTTTCCACTGCAATTTTTACAATAACTTTATCAAATAAAAGTCTATCAAAACTAAAGGTCGATAGTTTCCTCGTAAAAAAAAAACAATAAATTAGTCATGATCAAAGTAAATGACTGTTTTAAAAGCCCTAAAGTGTGGTAAGTTCATACAAAAATTGTTATTTTTTTGGAGTAGTCATACAATTTCTTGGGAAAATATGGAGTGCTATTATACAAAATACTCAGAATAAAAATTTACATACTTTGACGTCTAAAACTTATAGATAATTCGAATGAGTAGCATCAACAGAAGTAGCCTTTTATTTAAAATTTTAGCTGGCGAGTTTCTAAAACACTTATCGAAGAACTATAGAATACGTTCCTAGGATTTCAATTAAACGCAGTTTTATTATGAAAATCGCGGGAAAAGTGCTTCGACGTCTCTCTTTTTATTACTGAATCCATGCTATATTGCATTAGGTGCTTGAAAGGTTCTATAAATAAAAGTGAGTTTTAATACTTTGTATATACAAATGATTCGAATTCATTTTGGCAACTTGGTGATAAACCATTATATCATTGTTTTTCTGAAAAACTTTTATCATCTTACCATTTACTAAAATTGGACATAAGTTTATTTTACTAGTAATCATATATACAGGGTTATCAGGAAAGGGTATGGTAAGCTGAAAACACGCTATAGTACACATCATTCTGAACAACTTTTGTTAAAGCAGTTTCCCGAAAAGCCTCTTAGTTTTTGAAATAAAGCCTTCTAAAGTTATCATGAAAAAACGTCATTTGCGACCCTAATGTTCGGGTCAATAACCGCGCCCGAGCAGCTGGGCGCGGTTGTGACAGTACAGAAACAGACAGTAGCCCATCTTCTTGCCATACGTAACTGAGGTAACATAACTAAATATGTTGTACCGGGAGAGAAACAGCTGAAGAAAATAAAGCACACATACAATAGTAGTAAATCAAAATACCAACTAAATAAATTATTGTTAATAAAAAATATTTATTTATTTAGTATTAACGAATAATCAAATACAAAATCATTTATTTTCCAAAGATATTTTTCACAAAATGTTTCGAATCCTCTGACCTCGTGGTAGCCGTTAGGCTGTGTTACGAGGCCAATGTCATCTACCAGTATGTTCATAATTTAATTATAATAACGTCTTATGAGCTAGGTTACACAAACAATTTTTTTATTTTGTTTTAATACCTATCAGGAAATTATGTGTTGAAAGGAAGATAAATAAAACGTTTCAATTTATGTTTATTATTACTATTATTTGTTTTTAATTGCATTACTTTCTTCAGTCTTTTGTTTTTCGTTAAAAAAACATGTTTTGTTTCGTCAGTAACATATGACAACAAGTTAGGTACTGATCTCTTTTTTTAGCGATAACATTGATTTCCGTGCATTTATTAAAATTTTATGTAAGTTGCTGTACTGTATCTACGAACGCCCGCGCTCGCGCATTTATCAATGAACAAGAAATGTCAACCAACTTTAAAGAGAAAGAGATAAAACTTTACAAAGAAAGAGACAAACATACGTTGATGTCACAGGATTGGCTCTGTCCGCAGGACGGCTTTAAGCTGAATACACACTGGAGTCGGATAACACACATAACATAATTACGACATTTTGGATAGAAGATAATTTACTCAAACGGGAAGCGAGCAAGCATGAGATTTTGACACTTACTTGAAATTTAATTGAGCATTGTAGCAATCGGTACTCATTAATAAAATTGATGTTTTTCGCGCAATCGATACTCATAAAAAATAATGTTTTTCACGCAATCAATACTCTTCAAAAAAATTGATGTTTTTCACGCAATCAATACTCATCAAAAAAATTGATGTTTTTCACGCAATCGATAAACATCAAAAAATTGATGTTTTTCACACAATCGATAATCATAAAAAAAAAAATGTTTTTCACGCAATCGATACTCATAAAAAAAAATATGTTTTCACGCAATCGATACTCATTATTAAAATTGATGTTTTTCACGTAATAGGTCATCAACTCGTTTGATGAAAATTGTTGACCTAGTTAGTGTTAATTCTAACATGTCAAATAAATTGTGTACTCGCCTTTATTTTTTACAACCATCTCATAAGTTATGATGTCCTGGTATTTCGCTCGAGCACGTAAAATAAATTACGAAAATGTGTCGTGTGTCGCTTAGCTGAGGAGTCCTTTATTAACCGACTTCCAAAAAAGGAGTCTACTAAAAGATTTTTTTTTGTGGGAATTCAACCGATTTTAAAAATTCTTTTTTTATTCGATGAAGACAGTTACCGATATGATTCCATAAAAATTGTTTTTCATTCGGTTCAGTACTTTTTGAAAAAAACCCATAAAACCAACAAATTGATAAACCAATTTTACTCATATTTCCAAAACTGATTTTGTTTCAAATAATTATTACTATCTTATAACTTATGGAATCCTGGTATCGAATCGCGCGAGCTCGCGCGCGAGCTTTGTCGGGATGCGCACGATTTGCCGCCAAAGAACCCGCCGACCTTTGTCGGCTTGCGCATATCAAAGAAATCGGTATCATCATAGAAAACTTAAAAAACAAACCGACGCAGGCGACCTTTTTTAAATAACGGATTTTTCGAAAACATGTGCT
This sequence comes from Macaria notata, assembly GCA_927399415.1. Lineage (NCBI taxonomy): Eukaryota > Metazoa > Arthropoda > Insecta > Lepidoptera > Geometridae > Macaria > Macaria notata. Next base: position 3,629,687 of record OV656742.1, read on the forward strand.
TGTAAGATAAATATTCATAGTAATCAAAATGTGAAAGTTTGTGTTTACGTAAATGTTTGTTACCTTGTCACACTTGAACGGTCAAACCAATTTGGAAGGAATTTTGTATGGAAACAAATTTAGATTGGATAGAAATTTGGGTATTTTTATCCTGGATTAAAGCGGACAAAACCGCGATATGCAGCTAGTTTATTTCCTATTTATTACATTTAATTTTCACAACTTGTTAGTCTGTTATTAGCTATCAGTTCGTGCGGATGACGAATTTTGAAAGCTCCGGATACCTATTTTTGTTTTGTATTGTTTTGTTACTTAGTGTATTTGTTGTTCCTTGTTATTTAGTTGTTTTCTGTGTTATTGTTGAGAGTGAGAATGGTGATGTACTCGAATGCAGAGTATTATCACATGATAATGTGCGTAGGTAAATGTGACGGCGTTCTTACGAGTGCGCGAGAACTGTACGCGGAACGGTATCCCGACTCGCCCCTACCGTCATACAATTGTTTCCGCAGTTTGACGAGCCGTCTTTATTCGACGGGGAGCGTGCGTTCATCGCAATCTGAAGGGCGGCCAGTTCCGGCTAGTCGGAGCCGAACTGATTTGGAAGAGCAAGTGCTGGAATACTTCAGAGAGGACCCGAGGCGCAGCACTACCCAAGCCGGTCTAGCTTTTAATTTAAGTCAGAGCGCAGCGTGGACTATCGTTCACAATGACAACCAGTACCCGTACCACTTCCAGCCTAGGACAGGATACTACAGGTGGCGGATTAACGTGTGGGCTGGGATGATTGGTTCGCGCCTTATTGGCCCAATATTTCTTCCTAGCAGTACGGGTGCTGCTCAGTACCTGGAGCTGCTGCAGACAGAGCTAGAGGACGCGCTAGACGAGCTGCCGCTGTCTGAGTACAGGAGTGTCATATTCCAGCACGACGGCGCGCCAGCTCACTACGCCCGCTCTTGCAGGGCTCACCTTGACGAACGCTTCCCGGTGTGGATTGGCCGAGGTGGACCCGTAGCTTGGCTAGCCCGCTCGCCTTACCTCACGCCCCTTGACTTCTTCTTGTGGGGCTACGTCAAAAATAAAGTTTACGCAGACGATTGCAGTACCCAAGAAGACATGCGAGCTCGCATAAGCGCAACATTCGAACAATTGCGAGCGTCGCCGGACATGTTGGCCCGCGCCACAGGTGCTGTTCGACGCCGTGCTGCGCTCTGTATTCAGGTGCAAGGGACCCACTTTGAACCGCTACTATGAAACAAGCAGGTATGTTCATCTTATCAATTTTTCATCGCACAGATACAGAAATTAAATTGATTTGTGGTGTAAATGATTATTGCCTAAGTATTTTGTATTAAATAAGGTAATACCTCTTTTGTAATTCAATAATTTAGCCCTGGTACCCGATTGTCTTCTAGCGTAAATGTCTTCTTGCCAAACGTAAAATAGGTAAATGCGTAGAGGGCTTGATTTCGGCGCGCGCCAGTCGGAGGCGGCGCGTACAACGAAAAATGTTAATGAACTTACTACTTAGGCCACGCGCAGAGTTGAGCTATCCCAGAGGCCATCTTGTTTCTTTGATCGTAGTAATTTAGGGTTGTGCTATTTTTTTGATAAAAAATAATTTTCTACTTTTGTATGGAAACAAAAAATTGCTGGTTTCCCGCTGAAACTTTCAGAACACAATCTTTATAACGGATACTATTAGCTTACCATACCCATTCCTGATAACCCTGTATAAATGTGTATATACAAAAATATATGTACAATATTGTGTATTGAGTTATATAAAATTCAATATTTATTAAAATTATGTAAAGTAATACATTGCATGTGGATTGTGAATTGACAAGCAAAGTTAACCGTATAAGATTTTTTAAAAGAATACAATATAATTATTATAATAAGTAAGATCGTTGTAAATTACAAAATCCCCAATTATGTTACACCATTACAGCTCACAAACACATATGAGCAGTAGTAACTTCTGAGAATACAGTATGCGCCTTTATCGTTATATTTTTTTCTTCTATTTCTTCGAATGACAAAATCTAACTGTCTCTATTCAAGAGCTTTTCTAACCACCCTAATAGCCTCTGACGTAGCTTAAAAACTGCTTCACATATATCTAACCAGTAGACTTATGATTCGCATAATCAAATCGAGACGACAAAATTACGCCGAGTAATTTATCTAATCCGCCGGACAATATACGAAAAACTATATCATTACTGTGACTTTTCAAGACAATATAAGCATCAACGGCAACAAAAAAAATCGGCAGAACAAGTTTAGCAATGGTAAAGATATAGAAACATCTCGATAATTGTCGACAAAAGCCACGATAAATTTATATCGTGTTGCGCATTATAAGCCTAGGAGACTACCAACAATTTTTTTCTTTTAATTTCAACGAACTTCTATTGCTAAAACAATACGTACATCGAACCCAAATTCTGCCAACTTTCTCAAACGTCAATGTCAAACGTCAATGTTTCGCCCTTTTTCAGAGTAGTTTCGATCCCTACTAATATAGTATACCAAATAGAATGAGATAGCCCCGCCCGCGCCGGTGGCAAAGACGTCTAATGGAAATTCTATTCCGGAGTGTCCCAGACGCGATGCCGTTTATCTTGGAACCTAGGACGAACTCAGGACTGCCAAGAGCTACTTGGAGATAAATAAATAAATAAAAAAACCCATTTTTTTGCCTTTATTTGCAGTCTAATATTTATTCAAAATAACTTAGCCCTGGTTGCATGACAATTTGAATTCAAGTGGTTTTTACTTTGTAGATGCTATTATTTGACTACATTTCGCCTAAGTTGTGGCAGCTTTATGCGTGTCACATCTTAAGTTTCAGTGATAAATGCATAATTTTTAATTTAAATCGTAACACGTCTTAATTAGAAGATATATACAAACACATTCTTCTTTAAACGTAAATTATTAATCAAATGAAGATTTTTACTAATTAATACATAAGTAATTACCTAATTGTTGTTGTTATATTACAGTGTTTTTGTCAAAATAAATATCTTTATCTTATCTTTTATATATAAATAATATAAATGTACAACAAATATATGATAAAAAGCGATCCGAAACAAACTACGATAAAAAAAAATTCCCCCAAGCATGACCTCTAAATCCGTCCCCGTTTAGGACCTCGTATTTTACTATTGGAATTTACGGTCGCCTGTGATTCTTTCTTCGACTTTGTGTACATTGGATAAGGGACAATTGTACGTTCTGATGGGTAAGCCAATGTACATGGAAATACATTGTAATGCTAATGCTACCTTTGAACATTGAATTTTAGTACTATCCTTAAAAAAAATCATTATTTTTAGCTAATTACTTACGTAAACTGGTACGAACAGTGCTTTGGATAAAAAAAATTGGAAATAAGTACCAAAAGAGTTACAATATGTAGTAAAAGGCAAATGTGATGCTTTAAATCAATCAATATGCAATTAACTATATTAATATTTCTTTTCTAATGGTTTGTTTGAAGAACTTAACTAAAAATGTACGCAAGAACTATAAACATTGCGACACATATTAAATGTTTAATAGTCTTGTCGAATTTATCAAGTCTTTCTCAAATTATTAAATTACATAACTCTTTTTAGTTACCTAAAAATATATATATAAATATAAATATATATATGTGCGAGTGTAAAAAAAACCTACAACATTATGTAAAAGCTATGTGACTTCGTATACACACATATGGACATACTACCTTCTTACTATTGTGTTTGTGACCACAAATAAAAAAAGAGTATCCAGCTGTTTTATACAGTCCTTATGCAATAAAAACTCGATAGAACTCGCTTTACGGCAACTATCCGCAAAGCTCTCTCGTCTCTTTAAGACTACAAAAACGACAATAAAAATTAAACCATCTGCAAGAAAATAAAAACAAGTCGCCATTTTCTATCTTGGGAGCGTCTCAAGCCGGTCTTCACTTAAGGAAGCCTTTACACTCATTTTAAAAATACATAATTCAGATAGGAATTAATTCAAACTAGTTTGTGAATTCGAATGCAGTTCTTGGGATGCTAGTTGCAAAGCAAGGATATAGTTTCTATAGATCCGAAAGCAATTTTGTGGCTAACTAATATAACAAAGTACTTTGTTTCTGGAACACCATGGCAAAGGTTAATTTTGTGGTATATAGATACTGCTGATACAGATAACAGATTGGCAAATATATACTACATATATTAAAAATATTACGAAATGAAATTCATAAAGATTATATTCAAATTAATTGGAACATTTTAACATATCACTAAAATTGTATATTGATCTTCACGCGTGCGACATATTATATGAACATTATGTATATGCCTACGGCGTAGCATGTTTCGTAGCACGCAGCTAACATCGCAGCCATGCACGTAGTAAGATACTACGAAATTTTCTGTTCAATTGTACATACTCGTACGAGTGCTTATGTACTTCTTTAATCACAGTGAAATAAAAGTAAGTCAGTAAAATATTAAAACTTAAAAAGGTCAAACATCTGTACAATATAGAACATATTAGAAAAAAAATGTTTGGATATACTTTAAATCGATAATAAGACACGTTTCACCAGATTTTATAATTAAACTCTGTTCTTCTGTTTATTTAAATGCTCGTCACGCAAAAAGGGGTACACGGATCATCATAATTTTAGTATGTAGGTAGTAAGAGGTCTTAGTAGTGACAAATGCTACTTTTTATTCTCAAACAATGCGAGTGAAGCCGCAGGCATCCACTATTTTCGTACATATTCATAAGGTTTTTATTAATATGATTTATTTATAAATTTGTTTATATGTGTTTTAAAAATATAATATTTATGAAATATTCTACTAAAAAGAGAACCTTTGTTCTGTCGGTGGGGAATTAGAGTAGGTAGTAGCTAGTACTTACCTGAACGCGGCTCATTTAAATTTCATACCAAGTTGCATCCACTTTTATCCAGCCAAGTCAGTTTGTACGGACAAGTTTCTTTTGTATGTAATTCACTTACGTAGTTTGATTCTTTTGCCTTCGTTAGGGAAGTATGATTTTGATTTTTATCTCTTAATGTTTCTTCCATTTTTTAATGCATTCATCAAAATATTTGAAGTTTAACGAAGGTATCGATTACGTGCATCGCAATTGTTGTATGTATGATGAATAATGTTATTAAAATCTTACAATAATTATTTTATTACAAACTTAAATAAAATGCCAAAGAATAATTTATTAATCACTTTACAAGCAAGCATAACTGCAATAAATTATCTTTTACAGTGACTAAAATATTGATATATTTAAGACTATAAAATACGTCAAAAATATAATCTCCAATACACAGAAGAATTCACATCAAACTCTTTAAAATGAAAAATCTAATAACAGATCAGCGAATCAAATAAAATCCCAGTCGAAGATCTGAATTCAAAGTGATAGGCAGTAAATCTTTTCCATAACAGCTCTTGGGCAATAAAACCATGCTTTACGTTACAAATGAATTATGGGGCAATAAAAATCTCAGCATTGACTTGCGCGACACAACCTGTCACCCATAATTACATGACACGTGCACGCTTTAGGGTTTTTTGCCACTGGTATTAAAAAAAACAAGACTTTTGATTGAACGTATACATGTACATATTTGTATACACCCACTAGTAGGGCACTCAGACAACTTGACAAGATTGTAGATTAATCCGTTTACAAACTTAACGAATTCATGAAAACCGTCTTAAGAGAATCTTTAAGTAAGGTATTTGAGTATGAAATAGTTAATGTAATTGGTTGCGACCGTTTTGATTATTATTAAATAAATAAAAATAAATAAATTAGGCTAAAAAGTGAAAATAAAAATAAAAAAATTGACATGTCATGTACGGTGCGATGCCGTTATGTAAATAAAAATATGATTTATGATTCTATTCTTATATCAAACTAGTGGAAACCCGCGGCTTCGCTTGCAATATTTCAGGATTAAAAGTAGCCTATGACTTTCTTCAGACCTCATACTACCTACATACCAAAAATCATGATGATCCGTTCAGCCGTTTTGCGTGCTGAGCGTTTAAATAAATAGACAAACAGAGACACAGATAAAAAGAGAAATAGAAATAATATAAATATGTCTGTCTTTGTGAAATATCCTGCAATATTTTTGTTTTACTATTTTATCATCTAAAGGCATGCGTGTCACGTGAGTTACAAAAATACTAATGGTGGCCGCATTTTTTTTTATTTCCGAAATGTCTTAAATGTGAAAATCTTCAGAAACTGTGTTCTTCCGTACAGCCTATAAATAAAACTCCGCAACCTCAGTGAGTAAAAATTTGAACCTCGCAATAAAAACAGTAGGTGGTGAATAAAAAATCCCTTATTCTGAACACGTAGGGCAATAAAATAAATATAAAAGCACAATGATGCTTGACACGATGAAATAACGGTGGTCGGAGATGGGAGAAGTGGTCGGCATTAAGGTGTCTCCAGGCTGGGTTCCAGTTGCGCGTAGTGCTGGGACCGGTGTCGATAGTTTTATAAAAATACTATAACTTATAACTATTAAAATAATAAAAATCATTGAATTAGGATTACTGGTAACCCTAATATTTGTTCCGCACGTTTTACTTGTTTCTGTTACTTAGGTATAACGAGTCAATAAACGAATGAAATAAAAATAGGTATCTTAAATTCTTTTCTGAGTAAAATCTTTTCTTTACATGTACTTAGACGTAGGTTAAAGTGCAAATTTCTTATCATTGATGATCTGCCCATACAAAGGTTACCTGGAAAAAAATCTTTATAACCATCTAATCCTAATTTCATTAGTTTTAAAGTCGTACTTAATGAAACCTTACTTAATAACTTATATAAACTTTGCTTACTATTTTACATTGAGTCTTGTGATATTTTGTTGTGCATTATAAGTATATCTATCTATATTTACAGGTTTAATAGCACAGCACTAGTAACACTTCTATGCAGCCGCCACGAGATAATAGCTCCAACCGAGAGAGACGCAAATTGGTGAGACTGCGGTCGCTAAGAAAATACTGGCTCTAAGTAGAACCGACGTAGCTGCAGATGTTTTAACCGCTGTAGAAAAATTGCAGTCTATCAAAATACCACCTTATACAAATACTAGTGGGTGCTCGTGGCTTTACTTGCATAATGAAGTAAAACTTTCATCCCCTATTTAGCCCCTTTAAAAGTGGCATTACTTACCAAAAATCCTTTCGTCATAACATCTATAGCACGCCTAATTTCAACCCGATACATCCAGTGATATGAGCTATACGTTGATAGATCACTATGTCAGTCAGTAGGTCACCTTTGAGTTATATGTATAGGTATATTTAGATTTAAATTATAATGGACAAAATTTGTAATTGTTAATCCGTTTCTCACGCGTCAATGTATAGATTTGAATGAATTTTGATAGAATAGATGCACAGATAGATTAGATCCTGGGCTAACATTATTTTTCATCCCGAATCAAGTTCAAAGAAGATGTAATGTGGTAAGTCTGCGGTCGTTATAAAATACTGGCTCTAAGTGGAACCGACGCAGCTGCAGATGTTTTAAACGTTGTCGAAAAATTGCAGAAATAAGAATACGAAACCAATTATTGTATACTTTATAGCACAAACTAGTGAAGCGCGTGTTATTGCTATTTAAAAAGTAACATAAGTTATTTTCGTGAAATTTTGGATGGTCTTTCGCTTTGTTGTGACAACTGAACAGTGCACTAAAAATATATTGTATTATACTTTCGATGACGTAAATGGAATGGTTTATATATAAACAGTTTTACTTAGTGTAGATGGCGCTGTGTGCAATGTCCTAGAATATTTATTGCTTATGGTACTGGCATCTACCTAGGTTGTTTAATTGCTTAATATCAGGCAAGCCAGTGGTCAAACGTAAACCTAACCCACGTAAAAAAAGTAGATATTTTGGAAAGCTAAAGAGGTAGTTAAACATCCTAAGCTCGAAAATTCGCAATGATCGACACTGATATTGATTTGAACTGGATTTGTGATTGTTAATAACTAATTTTTTGAAGCTTACAATAAAATTCTATTTGGCTTCCATCTGTATGGAGGCTATGAAATAAACCTAAACAGACAAAATCCAGTGCTCACGTATTGGGGTAGACGTACATTGAACGGAATAAAAATACTACAAGTCTTTTGAAAATGCAACCTTCGCCCTATTTCCGAGGTACCTAATGAAGTATTCATCATACGCTGCCGGCAGATTCGGAGGTCCAAGGTATAAGATAAAGCAATAATTTAGTTTTTTTTATGAAATATTGACGACAGTCTTTGGATGGATGACCAAAAACTGGCATTTCATTGTGGGCGCTTCTGTGGGCAATGACACGTTAAGTTGTAGGTCCCGGCTATTTGCCATGATACGGCAGTCGTTAAGCCATATCAGAGGTCCTTAGAGCGATTTGAAAACTCTGACACCGGAGTTGGCCCATTTCATACGAATATACTCGTATAATATATGCAAGATTGACTAAGCATCGTTGTAGTCTACGATTTAGTGCGTTTACATATACCAAGTCATTGGACTGTCTAGAACTGATTAACTTTCATCTTGAGGACTTTTATAATTTAACGGTGCGGAATTAAAATATATTTTGAGGGTAAAGAAGGTATATTGCTGCCATGATTGCTTACAATTAAATCGATTTATTTTATCACCTCGCTATTTATAGTTTTATAGTACCTACACACTCTGATGGGCTTCTTTTTGATTAACAATGTTTCTGGTGAATTTCTAGGCTTCGATATTTTACACCTATGTAAGTACATATGTTTTGCAGTAAAATCGATAGATCAACAGGCACGCTGGCTGCTCGTTTAAAATTTTTAATGTTATTGAACAACAGATAAAACGATTTATTGGTAATGTTTTACAATTACATGTCATTCATTTAAATATAACTTATTGCGATGGCCTAGTGTGTTGAATCAAAAGCCTCTTGTTTGTCAAAATATTATATTACAAAAAAAGTGTTCGCTTATAACTTGACCCGCAAATTTGGGCCACATTTTAGTCCGTTAATGAAACGCTATTCGTAGCTTGATGCCAGCTAATTATAGCTGTCAGTGGCGAGACAGCCGTGTAGTCCCAGCCGAGCTCGAGGCAGCTTGGGCTCGCACCTTAGTAGCTCATATTATCTATCATCTACATAATATTATGAGCTATTAAAGTGCAAACCGTAGTTAAATTAGGCTTGAAAGCGTAGTGCTAGTAACATGAAAGCGCGCGTAGCTCAGCTAGCAGAGGCAATCGCATGCGATTACCAATGTTAGGCAATGGTCGACGCGATCAGTCCTTGGACGGGTAACCGAAAAGTGGCATTCCATTTTAGGTCCCGGTTGTGTGCCGTCGTAAAGTCATGTAAGAAGCCAAGGCTTGATAAACTCTCGACACCAGAGTTGGCCACTCTCATTCGATAAGAAGAAGAAGCTACATATTATCAAAAATTTAAAAGAAAACTTCGTTTACCTGACTTTTCAACTGTTACAAATCGTGCAGCGTCATTAAACTTTGAAGTACACAATATGGTATTTAATCGTGAAGTCTTATTACAGCCATCATATCTAATAACAGATTGGGCTTGTATTTTTTCTTCACGGTAGCTTATTTGTCAAACGTTAACAAGAATAGTGAAGCAATATAATTTCGATGACTCAAAATTTCTCGTTAGTCTGGTTCAGAGGTTGCTGCAAATCGTACAGCGCCATCTAGTTAGTTGTAATGACACAATGCGCTGATTATTCAAGCTGGCTGATTATAGCTGTCATTGTCGAGACAGCCGCCATAGTTCCGGAATATGCTCAAAGCAGTTTAGTCTTGCACTTAGGTAGCTTATTATACACGTATAGCGTCTGCCTTTAAATATATTGCATCCTAGTTAAAATTCGGTACTAAATCAAAAACTAGCTTTTGGAGTCGAGGATCCGTACAATAAATATTATTAGTGGCAGAAATTAAAACGAGAAAAATAACAATTTTTAAAACTGTGTCTTTATTTGGGCACTTTTTAAGATAACTCCCCTAGTGAAATAATTAACCGGGATGAGCACTGACTTCATTCATGGGGGTATTGTCCCAACTCAACAAAGACTGGTGTATAATTAGAAATGTTTACGCCACAGCTCTTTTAAAAAAAATACATAGTATATAATACTTCTTTTTTGTTCGCTATGCTTGCACCGACACCTCCAAGTTTTGATTTTCTTTCCCAGCTTCCGGAAAGATTATCCAAGTACATCAATCGCTAATCACGTCAGAACTTCGCTCATTGAAAACAAGCCGAGCGCGGTAAGGTAAATGCTGTAATTAATGATTTGGTACATGTCACGGCTCCCGAGACTCCCACCTTATAGAATAGATGGAGCGAGTCACAGAAGTGTAGTAGTGATGTTTTTTGGAGACCATCTATCCACCGTTGTCACATCACTTTAATATTATAAAGGCGATCGTTTGTGTGTGTGTATATGTTTTTTCTTCAAATAAGGCATGAACTAATTTGGATTAATTTATGTATGAAGTTCATTTAAAAAATGGTTTAACACGTAAGCTACTTTTTATCGTAAAGTGATGTGAGTAACACCACGAGGCGCTCATAGTAAAAAATATATATATTGAGTGGTTCAGACAGACAGAATAACTGATGTATCATTAATTCGTAATTTTATCATATACACATACTATAATTCATAGATTGGACAGTGAACCAGTGTTCAACTAATCAGTTGTTGTTGTTTTTAACCGACTTCATTTAAAGTTTAATACCTCACACTACTTTGCTACAAACTTACAAATTCATAATACAAATTACAAAATCATTTATTTGCCAAAAAAAATTGTCACAAAATGTTTCGAATCCTCTGACCTCGTGGTAGCCGTTAGGCTGTATTACGAGGCCAGAGTCATCTCCCAGTATGTTTCTAATTTAATTATAATTACGTCTTATGAGCTAGGTTACACAAACAATGCTTTTATTTTATTTTAATATCTAACTACTCTCAATTAATAATATATGACATATTCCCGTTAATACAAAACAAAGTAACCAATGATAATTCAGGCTCTTAATTACCCTTACACTAAATTTGTTGTACCCTATAAGCATCAAAACGGAACCAAAATACTGACAAACATCCACATTCACAAGAATAATATATGATGTAACCTGTTTAACAAGTACACTGATAAATGACATTACCTAAACCTCAAAGTGCTCACATATTCTATTCTACCTCAGTAGTGTATTCTATGCCCGCGCTCCAACTTGCTTGCTCTACCCAGGGACCGGGATTATCAATATTGGTTCGCGAAGTTTACTCCGACTTTGTCGTGACGTATTTCCGAGTAGGTATAACTAGCTTGACGTAGGGTTTCGCTTTTACTGTTTGTCAGTGTAAAAGTTTGTGGTAAATGTATATTTAAGTAGTTAATATCTTCTTCTTATCGAATGATAGTGGCCAACTCTGGTGTCGAGACTTTATCAAGCCGCCCTTAGGGCCTCATACATGGTTTAACAACTACCGTACTATCAACAGACTAACTACTTTAACAAACAAAACATTGTATTGTTAGAAATATCTGTTTTCATATGCATGTGACGCGATTAGGTATTATGAAATTATTCTAAACAAAAAATAAAAACGCAAAAGTATGAATTAATTAAAACAACGTGAGAGTAAAATATGGTGTACTCGTAATTATTAAATTGAACAAACACATATCGATGAAATTATAGTATAGAAGATTCGTATATAAAGTGGCCAGCACTGAAATACAAACCTCGAACTATTTTAAGTACATTCCAGTACCTTCAAAGCAGACTAACCAAACCGCAGAGCACGTTAAATCGGTCAATGAACCCTGTCGTTAATCTTGTCAAGTCGGACCTCCAACTAGTAATCAGAATTGATTGCTGCACATTCAGGTGGAACTAAACAGCTTGCAGGAGGTAAATAAAATGAACTGGGGATTTAAAGTGAAGCTGTAAATTGAGTGTACATAAGTAGGTCTGAACTTACAGCAAAGAATACAATGTAATTTGTTTAATCGTCTAATATGGTCACATACGAAAATAATGTCCACTTAAGATCATATTTATTGTTTAGCATCAAGCAAAAATAGGTACAAGGTAAATCCATATTAGTTTAAGAATCATCATCACACTATGATGATAAATGTGTTAATTGCATATTCTTTGTTAACTGTCTCACTGACACTTTTCAACTTATTTGTGTAAGTTTTTACTATAATATGCTTATCCAATATTTTATAAAATGCAGTAAGTACTTGATTTCCCAAACTATTTGTCCTTTAGAATAAACAAGAGTGACTTACAATCACTATCCAAACAAATTTATTGTATTATGTGATTTCGATTTGAAGTTTTCTGGTCTCAGATGAAACACTAGTTGAGGATAGTTAGCAAGGTAGATAGTAATAGATGATTAGAACCTATTGAGCAACTTGACTACCTACGTAATATGATACAATTTACGCATTACTATAATTTGTCGAATTTGTATGTATGTATAGTGTATGACTTTGATTTTACATTCATTTGATTATTTTTTCATAATTTTATTGCTCATCACTGAAATAATCGCTAATTATTATATAATACGTAAAGTAACAATGTACTATTTTTCTAAATTCTATCAAAGATGACACATCATCTCAGATTTTTATTCTATGAAATATTTTTGTGGCCTTTCTTCGACAATAAGCGTAAAGTATACATCCATACTAATTTGAAAGGAAAGTTGAAAAAACTCTTCTATTTAGGGGTTGAGATCGAAACAGGCAGATTATAAGATGACCATATTTCACGTCATTTCTACAAGGTACAAAATCTAACTCTTTCTTTGAGTCGTATTACCTCATGACTGAGGGCCATCACTCCTCCCGCATTTAACTAATTCGTTAAGGAAGTTCTCTTAGGTAGATACATCGTAAGGTCCTTCCACGGAAGACACATGTCCTCAGATACAAAATCAAAACAAACAAAATCACCAATAATTGCCATTACACTTTAATTTGAAACAAGCACACCGCCCATAAATTCAAACGTCTTATCAGTTTAAAATATCAAACAGCACTAAATAGTCGCAGCAACAACTCATTCGTTTCGGTTGGTGTGTTGCATTCTGGGACACATTTTGTTGCGAGGTGTCAGCCCAGCGCCGGAAGACGACCTGAATACCACCCTGTGTAGTGTACTCATTCAAATACGGACCACAGTGGCGGAAGTGTAGGAAGATCAAGTCATATTAACATTCCTATCTTATTCCGATGGATTGGCATCACGTACTAAACTTATACTAAAACTTCAACTTATACTGATAATGAATTTTAAACGCGTAAAAAATCTTAAACTATGTATATAGCCAACTCGCTGACCACATTTGCTATGTACGGGATTAACGTAAGATTTCCCCCCGCGGAGCACATCGTGATGTCATTCCCATACATTGGTCTTTCTATTCCATAAGTGTGCGTCAGGACGCTCATAAAAAAATAGTTTTTCATTTAAAACTTCACCTACCTTAATTTTTCACTGTGTCTATCTTCCAGAAGCAAGAAAACAAAACAGGAACAAATTGCGGAGACGCTCGTTTATTCAAAAACTTTAGCGCGGAGCAATTTCACCGAACTGCTTGCAACTGTACACCTATCGCCCCATGTATGTATGTCTTTCGGAACAAATTGTATACTTCTTTATGACATAACTTTTGTGTATAGCTGTACCGTATGTTGAATATGTATGTTTACGTTTTGTGTAGATAAAAAGTTAGGTGGTACAATTTTTATAATTTTGCTACAGTTTATTTAATAGTATCTATTTATGGTCTAGTATTGTGTATATAGTATTAAATTGTCTGTAAAATATATCGAATTTCCAATTATTTATTCAATTGAAATAAACTTGGTGACAACATGTGTTTATGTAACAAGTCATGTATAACAGTAAAATTATTCTAACTAAGGTCAACAATGACAGTGATGATTTCATAAAATAATAAGCCAAGTTTGTCACTCCAATCATTACGGCACGAGCACGACGCAGTACCTAGACTACAACAAATGTACCCAAAAACATTGAACGATCACTGCAAAAAGGTTCTTTACACTAAAAGCGTTTCAGACAAAGTACTAGTAGTTGTAAAACTGATATAGCTTCACACACAAACTTTGTCCAACGCAGAAGTTCTAAAATAGTGCCCTGTGTGAACGACACATAAATGATATTGTTTTTATCGCTCAAGTTTTCAAACGTACATCAGTTGGATAGAATTTAGAATATACTCTCACATGTTAAGTTTAAAGTCTTGGAACTATACGACCGAGTTACAGATAATTTATTGTTGCAGCAGGGCTAGCACGGGCAGAAGACAATAAATCCCGAGGGAAAGAAAAGAATTTGTTTCCCCGCTGTCAATTTTGGCACGGAGTAGCCGGTGGAAAGTCAAACCGGGGTAGATAGATAGATAGATACGGCGGGAGTAGCATTATAATATTTTATTCCTATTTTGTTGCCATAATTACGAAATCAAATTAAAATGAATACAATGTTTGTATTATGCTTCAAACGTTGTATCAATTCATCTAACCTTCAGAAATTGTTCATTCTTTTTATTTTTATTTTATATTTACAGCGGGGAGTAGCGTGATAAAATTTCATGAATATTCCACCATAAACGTCAATGAGATAAATTATATTTCTTACCACTGTTGTCATGATAAGAAAGGTGGGAATGACACTGTCAGGTGGATAAAATGTGGGAAAGACTATTTATACCCATGCCGTGCTTGCCCTGCTGGTCTGGTAAGAAAAGGAAGATATGTTTTTAGTATCTTTGAAAAGAAAAAAACTTGCGCAAACTACATATGTATAAATAACAATATCAACTAAATTAACAACTATAAAATCTAAAATATATACATCCTTACAAACAAAATACTGCATTTAAATCGGAATTTGTTGGCAAGGTGCCTAAATATAAATAAATATAATATATATAGTAAATGTACTAAACATCAACTTTATGAAATCTTAGCTAATTTGAATATGAGTTTCTTATAAAGTGTCGTTTCAAAATTCTCAATGTCTGGATAAGTATATATAAAATAAATTCTAAAATTCAATTTAATTTAATCATTTCCCCACCGTATCACTTTTAAAACTCTTCAATGATTTTTTCTCTCATATTTCGCCATTTAAGCTCGTCTTAAAAAACTTCTCGATTCCGCTGAAAGATCCTGATAAAGCCAGATTTAAACAACTTTTTCTCGCCGAGGCGAAACAAAAATCTTGCATATTCATGAAGGGGCCAAAGAGAGCTCATTTGCAAGATTAATACAGAAGCCTTAGGGATATCTTATAGCTTAAACAGCTGATTTGTTTCAACGGTGGCCGCTGACGTCACTAACCGGAGCTTTATTCAATTTGTGACTCGAGTTTTGAATTTTAAAACCTTCTCTTGTTTGCCGACGGCCAATGAATAAACATTAAGGTCTTTAGGTCTTTAAATTAGTTTTGATTAAGAAAGTAAGAGGCAGTTTTGTGAGTGAAATTAAGGACTGACACCGCATTTACCCAGTCATTAGAATAATAGAAACTTTTTACTGCTGAATAGAAATCTTTTGCAACGAAGTTTTGTTAATGCTTTGCAATTGGTCTGTCTGTATACCTACTACTTACTAAGTACTTATACTGGGCTTAGGGTTTTATTTTAAAGTGAAAATACTGTAGTATTTTACATAACACTCGAATCTACATCTTTTATTTAAGGTGATTAATTTAGTCAAACCTTTATTCGAAAACAAAGCTACATATTTAAAAAAAAACTCTTTTTTTATTTAAAAAAAAAATAGTTTTGTGTACTATTAGATTTCTATAAGTTGATATAATTTGCTTAAGAAAGATCAAAATATATACCAGTAGACGTCTGAATGGATTGTGTTTACTGGATGACCACTTTCAACCCTTAGTCTCTCTCTTTGAGTCGTATTTCCTCATGACTGAGGGTCGTGACTCCCCCGCAGAATTAACTCGTTAGGGGAGTTTTCTTGGGCAGATACATCGTGGTGGGCGCCCAGGTCCTTCCACGGAAGACGCATGTCCTCGGATATTGTGGTCCTCAAACATGTCGGTTTCCTCACGATGTTTTCCTTCACCGCTAAGCGAGTGCAAATCTACACATAACTTGAAAATACAAGTCATTGGTGTAGGGCGGATTCGAACCAGGGTACGTCTGGATGAAAAGCAGACACTGGAACCGCTGAGCCACACTCGCTTAACCCTAAGTAATAGCCCTGCAAAGCTAATTGCATGGCTGTTATTAAGGGTATTGTGTATGTTAAAGCTGTTGTAGTTAATATTACCTATATTTGTATAATAAAAAAAAAGCTTTATTAATTAACAGTTTTACTCAGTGGCGTTACAGCGGCCAGTAACATAATTTAAAAAATATCAGGCAGACTGCAGGAAATTCAAATTAAAAGCATAATACTCCCTTAAAATTTTACCCCGTTCTATAAAATTACTTACTATTGATATTAATTCCCAATTCGATATCGAAACTTCCCAAAAATCCGCAAACAATACTTTTTAGTTACGCAACCGCTCCCCGAAACTCCCGATTTGAAAGTTTTTACGTCCAGTTCATGTCCATTTCAATAAAAATTCCAACCGAATGTACAAAATAAAAAGATATAAAAAACTCCTACAATACAACCGCCAAAGCTCCGTGTAGTCCAATTGAAAAAAAGATTATATAACGGATATAGAGGTGCGCAGAAATGTGTGAAAATCCGTTCGGAAACCCTTTTATCGGTGAACTGTGTGAATAATTTGATCTCTTGTCACTATTGCATGTTTCTGATATTCTGGTGACTGATATTTTTAGTTTTTCTACATAGTAGCTTAGCTTAACATCAAACGTAAAGAAACATAAAACTTATTATTTACTAGTGGGTGCTCGTGGCTTCGCTCGCATTAAGGAGTAAAACTTGCATCCCCTATTTCACCCCTTTAAAAGTGGTATTTCCAAAAATCCTTTTTCAACGGATGCTTCCGTCGTAACATCTACCTGCATGCACAAATTTCAGCCCGATCCATCTAGTGGTTTGGGCTGTGCGTTGATAGATCATTATGTCAGTCAGTCACCTTTCAGTTTTATATATTTAAATAGATATAAGTAAAGTTTGTTATTGTATATATGAAAAATACGTTTGAGAGACAACTTACTCTATCTATATGTATCTATACTCTAGGTATATGTCTATTGCAGAAAAATCAAGGATCTTTATATCTAGAGTAAACATATACTTGCAGGTTCTTCTCTCGCGCTGAACGTTTCAGACTGATGATGATGATATTTCCAAGTTGATTTCGGCTGCGGCGAATTTCCTACTGGAAGGTTACTAATGCGTGATTATGTTTTCGTTTCAGCCTAAAGCTATGCATAACTAGAAATAAAACAAATACGCAACGATATGACTACCTCACAGCAAATTTCTTGGTAAAAAACAGTTTGGTGCAGACGACTCGGCAGTTTAACATAGTCTGAGTTTACCAGGAAATCGTCCACAAAAAGAACTAACATAGGTTTAACTGTGACTAAGAAAACATATACTATAAAAATACAAAAGCTTTTACTTTTAAAAATAATACTAAAATTATGTTTCAGACTAAAACATCAAATTATCTGGGTTCAGTACTTCTTATACCAAGTTTGTAACATATTTAGAGGAAAGCTGCAAAATCGCAAACTCTTACGTTGATCGAGTCAGAACGTTTTAAAATTCCACCGCAATCATAATACTGCAGTTCAAATGAAACGGTGAAGGCGCGAGAAAGGGGAGAGTGGGCGTTTGCGTTGTGTGACGTCATCAAAGTTTGTTGGTCAAATCATCATTATGTGTACGAACATACATAACTAGGTATTTGAAATGTTAGTTTGATGGTCAATATATTCTTCTTGCTAGCCGCAACGACGCAACGAATTCGTATCATCGTGATGTTTAGCATGTTTGTAAGTCAAAAACACGTGCTAAGAAAGAAATCTCTTACGACCTATCAACTATTATTTCACGGAAAAAAGAAGGGATGAGCTCAATTTATACAAATAATAAATGTATTCTCTATGTGTATAAGTCTAATATGCGATGTGATGTGTATATTTATATTTATAGTACTTTAATAGTCTTGTGAAATTAGTAACAGATACGACAATAACGTCTGATCCCTCACAACGGGCACACTCTCAGAACCTCACCACTGCAACTCTTTTCGCCGATTCTACAAGTATAAGCATTTGTTTCATAAATGAGACCAGTTCTTGAACAGTAGTAGCATTTATCTCTGAAAATGAAGGCATAATCTCACTATGTACTGATCTGCGATATGAAACTCTGGAGAAATATATAGTGTTTTTCTGCTGTGACATAACAACAATGGATTTCCGCAAAGAAACGCCTGATTCAATATCTTACTTATATGCTGATCTGTGTCTAAATATAAACATAAGAGGGGGAGAGCTTATGTTCTGCATTGAATCTAGTTTACACAAAACTGAAATTAAATGCAGTATCGGTAATTAGTGCCACGAGTGACACAAGATTTATTTTCATTACTTTTTTCGTTAGCTTAGTGTGGGCTAGATGGCGCTGTGTGCAATGTCCCGGAATACCTATTTTTTATTACGATATAAGAGTGTAAAGTGCAGGACAAGATTATTTATCGCCTAAACTATGTAAACTTGAGTTCAAGACGAGAACTAATGAACGTCAATACAATACTGTTAATACTAAACAAGAATAGGGAATCTATTTCATTATTCAAGAAAGTTATAAATAAAAAAAAACGTAATCACGGAACTAAAAATCGCTTCCTGGAAAAATGCATGTAACTTTATAAGCTAATTCAATAAATGGAATTATAAATGTAAATGTTAAGATAAGTATCCTATTAGAAAGATTTGCTTAAATGTATAAATGTTAAGATATGTACGAGTATACAATTTTAAGGATTTGCTTACTACCTGATCCATACCTACTACGAGTGTATAAAAATAACATAACAATACATTTAATCCTACTGCGGCTTTACCCTAAAATATAAGCCGAGTAATATGTGACGTAACCAGGGCAATACGAGTGTTTTTTTTAATCGTGATATTAAACGGGATTTTACGAAACAACGCGTTTTGGTTCTAAATGTTCTGTTTGGAAATTCAGCAGACGCAATATAGAGGTTTCGGGGTCGTATCGCTGTTGTTTTTAAACGTAGGTACGTTTTTTTGTTGCAGTTAATATTTTGGTTGTTGAAATAAACGTATGTTACGAGCTTGTACTAGTTCTGTGTTTCGCGAGTGTTTAATAGTATAGTTTTAAAATATTTTTGTGATGGGAAACATCCATCGCCGGTATATTTTGTATAACAATTGCTAAATCTGAAATAACGTTTTACTAAAAATGCTAATTAATAGAAAAATCATATGTAACTAGCAGTACAAAATAACATATTAATAGTCGCCCTATAACAAACCTTAAGTTTTCTAGATTACTTTTGTAAAACATAACACACTACAATTCCACGACCTCATACAGAAAAAATAAAATATAACTGCTTGCTGATACGTCCACAAAAGAAAACACAGGCAGTCGAATTTCCCATTTCTCCAAACAGTAACCATAACACGGTACGGTTCAAAACAAAATCTCACGAGCGAAAATATCAAAATTTCAAATTCAACTTCTAGCAAAGCAAGTTACCTTTTGAACAGGACGTTTCCTCTGTTTCTAAGATTCTAAGACTCCACAAAATGTAACGAGAGCTCCCACAATTGTTTCACAGACCATTTCAACAAACGACATTACACTGTATAAACCCCTCTTTATTGTGAAGATATAAATAAAACAGAAATTAATATATATGTTTGAATTTAATAGGTAACAAATGATAAGATTCTTTATATGGTTTTAGTGGCTTTAATAGAATTTAACACGAGAATTTAATAACTTCGTAACAAAGACAAAATATGTTATGTCTTACAATTTTGAAGCAATTCGGTCCATTGTGTAGCTATGTTCGTAGATAGCGCTATCTATTGATCGAAGCCCAGGACGTTTTAATTAATAGGAAATTGTTTTCAAATATGATACATACATAAAATAAATGTGATAAGCTGTGATCAACTCCATTAAACCACCTATATAATCGTCAGTGTGGCCAACTCAATGTGACCAATATCGTCCTATCAAGAGAGTAAACACAAAGGAGATCTTATAATAAGGTGTACAATTATAACGTTATCTGTGACTTCTACGCTGCAAACGTTGAGAATTCCAAGTTTCTTTGGAGTTTTGAGAGTGGTGTTTTCATTTGAGATTAAATTCATAAAAAGGGAAAAGACAAAAGGTTTGGTCGGAAGGTGGAGTTGAGTTGGGATTAAATTTGAGGTAAGAGCGTTTAGCTGTTTGGGGTTTTAAGTAAACGGTGGTCACGGCTTGAAACTTTGGCTGAACATTTACTGAGCAAAGTTAGTTCATTACGTAGCTTTGCATTTGTCGTTTGTGAAGAAAATATACTGTTCTCCTTTCTAATGTTTTAATGGATGATGTTAAGTTTAATATATGCAATTTCTTCTATTTGAATGTTTGGTTAAAAGTATTTGAAAACATTTAAATTAACATTCGGTGGCAAATACTAATATTCTACGTAAATCTAAATCTGTAAAACCCGTTACGAATAAAACTACCGTCAAAGTAATAAATGCAATGCAAACCGACGCAGGTTTAAATAAAAACTTGAATTTACTTATGCAAAGCTATACAGCACAAAGTAGATAAATATTGAATTTTAACTCGGAGCTTAAAAGGTTCGTAATAATTGAGCTTCAGGGCTGACGCTTTAAACCCTTTGCGACAGAAGCTTTGTGCGAACAAGCGCTTTTTACTTTGCACGTTGTAAAAAATTGGTACCCATCCTTTTGGTGGAAATTCAGCTTGCTTGCTTTTGGATGAGAACTGGACTAATTTGAAGTCGCAGAGCTTTCGAGATAGGTTTTACTCAAAGTGGGTATGTGCAATACGACATGCCTTTTTTGAAAAACAGTTGTCTTTATACAAGGCGGTAACATTTTGTATGGCAAGTTACTGACAGAAATACCTTTTTTGATGAAACATAGGCAAACGTTTTACAAATACTTAGGTACCTGATGTTAAGCAGTGTTGCTGTTTAGAAGAGAGATTGTCTAGACGAACAAAGAACAACATTGTCGATTTTAAGCCCGTTAATATGCTTTGTTGCATTGAACATTTAAATATCATATTGAATATTTAATGCCAGTAAAAAAGTAATTTGGTACGTAAGCATTTCGTCGCTAAGCCAAAAGTCTCGTTTGAGAATAAGTTCAAATCAGTATTTTTTATTTTTTTGAGCAAATTACTAGTAAAATGCTCGAATTTTGAGGTAAAAATGGAATATTTTCATACCAGACCTACTTATCACGCTAAGAATATTTTGTTAACAAATCAAATCCGAGCGTCGATACGGCTGATCTAGCGGAATCTTCCCTCTCCTCCCATAACCAACCATCAAGCCAAAGCTTTATCTTCATAAAGAAAATCGAAAAATATCGACTCCATTCGCAGGATTTAGCGGCACTACCCTCGATAACTCAGCCGGATATTCTTAGTATCGCTTTCAGAATAATTGGTAAAATGATACCTTTAATAAAACTCAAGGCCCTTCGCAAAGATGAATTGATTGTGATTATATTTATAGTTCGAGTTTCGGCTCGGAATTTAATTTGGGATTTCATTCGAGACCTTCAATTGGAATAAAATATTGAAATGGACAAATTGGATCCTAAATCAGGGGAGAAAATGAGTGCCAAAGATATTTCTGCCTTTACCCGTGTCGGTTCATTGGATTTGACGTTATTTTGATATTAAACTGGTGTTGAGATAAAATTTGGCACTGATATCAAAATATTATATTTTTTTATAGATAAAATATTTATCTAAAGCTACATAACAATAGTCTGGTTTAAATTATTTGCGATTGTGATAATAAGTCAAAACATTTTTTTAATTAGTTATCATGCCATGCCTGCTGGTTGTGAAAGCTAACGATGACATTATCAGATATTTATAATCTGTGAAGCAAAAATAATAAGGTTCAATTATATATTTATCCGATCTCATCACTTTTATATTATTTATTAGAGGACGAATAGCAATGGAGTCGAGGTAATCCTAAATATAACATGAATCGATTATATTTTTCTTCGGAAGAATATACATACATTTACTTAGCTGAAAACAAAAATAATGCCATACCGTTATAGAAATCATTGGTCTGTTTGTTCCGTTTTTACACAGCAATAGAACGATAGATTTTGAGAGTTGTACAGGTATTCATATCTTGAAACAAATCACGCAAAGTCACAAGCATCCACTAGTTGTTAATACTTTTAATGTCCTCTAATTTTCAGCGACTCTGCTCTGGCATGTCTTATTGAGCCTTGAAGCCATTTTCAGTTACATAGCTTAACCCTTTTCTACGGCAATTCAGACTGAAAACTAGAAATTGTGATCCTGCCAACCAAGAAGCATCAAATGTTATTGCATTCTCGCCCCTATATCTGTAACAGTAAGGTTGTAGTTGTGTGTAGAATTATTTTGGTATGTATTTAGAGAGTCTGAGCCTTTATGTAGGAGTGTCCTTTCATCTCACTCCTTTTAACCTGAAGCTGCAATTATAGTTAGCGTGCCCCAGGGTGGTTATATTTTGGGGTTCTGTTAAGTTTTGATTAGGCGAGAAAACGGTTTAAAATATAAAAAAACACCAATACATTGAATTATCAGTTTGTTTGACTGTCCGTCAGTCTATGTTTTAATTACGCCCCAAAGATGCCATCGGTCACGGTATATTTTTGGTAAGTAAGATTCAAAGTCAAAAGTTTAATATTGATAAGGAAACTCTTAAGGTTAAGAAAGTGTTATATAACATTATAAGCTAAGTGGTATCTACTACTATTCTAGGAATAATATTACAGAAAAAAATGTCTAAGAATGTTAATTAAATATCAAAATATCCTTTCAAATATGATGGCCACTGAATAATACATTTTGCGGTATTCCCCAATGTAAACTCTACACGTTTCCGAGAAAAATATGAAAACAAATGAATATCATTTCGCCCATAACAAAACAAGCGTGAAAATAGTATAAATCTCTTTTTCCCCTAAACAGGGAAATAACAGAGAAAATTGAACAAGACAGAGCATATCACGTTATCAGAAAACGCATAAAATATATATACAGAACCCTCTCGTCTAGCGCTCCCCTTATCTTAGCTGGATTTTGCGTTTCAGAGGATTTTCACCTTTTGTGCTCAGCTTTAGACAAGGTATAGCTTTTTTTTGTTAACAAAATATAGTCATTTCACTTCAAAAATATAGTCGTGCGCATCTCTTTGGCTGAAAAATATGAAAGATAAATTAAAGTGAAATACGTATGTGGTACACATCATGATAATAATTATGTAGCTGGTATGTTTATGTTTCGTATATTACATTATATTTTTTGCAGATTCAATTGCGAGCAACTTTTGTTCCTACAAGGGACAATGAAAAAACTTTTTGCTGTAACTAAGCAAAAAAAAAAATGCGTAAAAGTAAGTACGAATAAAAAGCAATTACTAAAATAAAACATATTGTAATGTAATTTGGGCCAAATCATCGCATGCCTTTGTATTAATTTCATATAATATTATTTTATTAAGTTATGACCTGTTTTGTTTAAAGTATTGTATAAAATGTCTCACAATAATTTTAGAAATAATACTGAATTTGGAGAATAAACTAACAAATAAATATAAGTAATAAGTGTCCATAATATTTTCAAAAGCAGTACTCAACTAACTGAGTGTGAAAAGCAAAATTAAAGTCGTAAACGGGGCAATAAATCTACTTTTACGTCTTTCCGCAATTAGTTTCACCGTTTAACTATACTCGTTAACTATAACTACCTATAAATAACTACTGAATTGACGGAGGTCCCAAGTTCACTTTGAAAGCAATGGGTAGTATTAGTTCCTAATTGTGTAGCACTTTTCACACTTTTTCACATTTTCCTGCTTTATATCTTGACTTTAATGTTTTTTTATTCATTATCAAAGTTGTAAAAAGTATTTTTTGCATAGTAATAAGTTACTAGTAAATAGTAGTAAATAGTAATTACACTTTTGATTACCTTATTGTGTATCTAAATTTATTATGTTCACTAGACAGACTTTATCAAATTCCTTAGAACTGAATTTGGCGATTTCTTTAAACAAATCGCTTTAGAACTTCTCTTGAACCATCACGAACAAAATACTTAGACTTGTCTCATAAATCCATTTCGTATAACCACTTTGTCATCATCATCATCCACAGGCCTTGGGATCCCGCTGCTGGGTATAGGCCTCTCTTTTCATGTGCCATCGACATCGACATCGTCAAAAGAGGGTCCAACCTGGATGAGGTCTGCACAAGATCGACGCAGATAAAAACACTTAATATCGTTATATCTGCCAATATTGTGATCAGTTTAGCCACAAACCACGTCGCTACCAATAAAAGTATCAATCAACTTCCATCAATATTTTGGCCATATAATGTCGGTCACTCTTGTCCTAATTTTTATACATCCTCCGAAGCAATCGACCCAATTTTCTCCGAAGAAAAAAGGCGAAGACCCTTGAATTTTATTCATCAATGTAATTGATTCCTTTCAGTTAATTTAACCCAATTAGGTTAGGAACAGATGCCTACATTTGTATAATGAATCGAAATAAGTCGATGTCTTCGCAGCTGTGTCTGAAGGAATCTTTATTTTTATATCTCGTGGAAAGGAGAAAAACTTGGATAGGATTTGTGAGGCGAGTTTCTTCAATAGAAATATGTTTTATACGTCCACTTTTATTCAATATTTTAAAATTGTTTGTGACTGAGTTCATTTGTTATGCCTTGTATATAAACTTGATAGTTTAGATGGTAATATTGATGTATTATCAGGTTATACATAAGACTTGAAAAGTTACCGCAAAAAACTACAATTATGATGGATAGATAAATAAAAATAAATAAAATAATATGTTTTTATTGTCAGACACATAATCCATACAATGCAGTCAAATTAACCACACAAGCTTATCAGAATCATTTATCAAAACATGTTCATTTAGCTTAGAGAAAAATACACATTTTAATTATCAATCTAAGAATCTATTCTACAAGTAAGCATCAACATAAAACTCATTTCAATAAATCGTACAAAAGGTTTCTAAATTCTAATATAATAAGGCTTGATTTTAATACCTATAGGTAAATATCAATTTTAATGAATGGAAAAATTAATCATGTTTTTAATATATTGGTTTAATTTATAGATGTAAAAAGTTGTCTCGTGTATTGAACTGTAAATGAATGAATATTGGAAATGAATCCATGCAAGTAATGAAGTGTACAGGGCTATTCACTAACACTTGTAGGCCAAAGAGAACATCTTTTGTCCTTCGACATTTTAAATCACGAAAAACAAATTCGCTAAATATAAATATTAATCGCTCCCTGATAAAATGTACCTATATAGAACAAAACATATTTTTCTCGAATTTCCTAAATATATTGAACAAAAGATATGGATATTAATGATTAGAACCCGCCCTTAAAAAAATTGCGTTCGTTATCAGTAACCCTGAATATATTTTAATAATGTCACCTTTGAAAGCTTAGGAAACTTTATATATGTTATTGATGAATTGGGAAAAATGTTTATCAAAGTCCAAGTGCTTCTATATTTGCTCTGTCTGAGGTGCAATGAACTCAAACCTTCGCACAATATATATTCGTATGTTACAGGATAGGTATGGAATTCTATAATTTTATTTTTGTACAAAGAAATGTATTAAGGTGGTTTTTACAAAAAGTATTTAACTTTTTGTTAAAAACCACCTTTATACATTTCTTTTAATCTGATATAAATATATAAAAAACAAAATCCACTTCCTATTCAATACATTAAACAAGTCACGAAAATTCGAATGTAATATTATGTATTTTATATAAATAAGATAGATAGAAAAAACTCTTTATTGTAACACACATACAGGAAAAAAGACAAACAAAAACACAAGAGATTTAAAAAAAGTGTCCCAACTGGCGATCTTTCAGGATAACAAGAATATATAAATAAAAAAGCCTCCTTTGCTCTGCTATACGCAAAAACAGATACAAATTACAAAAGCAGGTACAAATTCAAGATGAATTTGTACATTTAGTATGTAAGGTACTTTGGAAACTAGTTCTTGGTAGAAAGAAGTTCTTGGTGTTCTTATTTTTTTCTAGAGGGTTATTACACGCCTAGTAGTAATTTCATAAAATGATGGATTCCATAAATTCCCAGTAACATAATAAAAACTTCAAGTCCCTAGAAATAATCAAATTACTCTGCACTCCCAAAATTTAATAAATTATTCTAATTTTAATGTAATCAGATCTCTGATTTTAATCTCACATATTTTAATTTGAGTTTTCATAATGTTCGATGCATTTTATTAAGCAAAAAACAAAGCCCTAAAGAAAACAATTCTTAGAAACCCTCAATATTTTCAGACGATTCTCAGAATGTAAACGAAAATGTTGGGTATGGTTGAAATTTTAAAATTGAAGTGAAAAATATGTTTCGACAAGAATTTAGCAATTTACAAATTTATTGCGTGAACAGATAGCAGGTTTTTTATAACGTTGCGTATAGATTTATTTTATGAAAGTTTAAAATTATAAAACAAGCAAGATAAATATAACTTCAAATAATTTTTTACACTTCTTTTAGATGCAGTAACCTAGATATCGAAGATTAGTTTAGAGTTAGGAGACCCTAAACTGCTACTACACCAAAAATACGACAATCCGTCATTTCTCCTCTAATGTGTTAAAGAAGATTACTTTCGCACTGGACAGTTAGGAATTTGACCATCAGCATAACCACAACATAACGGTGAAGGAAAACATCGTGAGGAAACCGACATGTTTGAGGACCACAAATATCCGAGGTTACGCATCTTCTGTGGAAGGACCTGGGCGCCCACCACGATGAATCTGCCCAATTAATTCTGCGGTGGAGTCACGACCCTCAGTCATGAGAACTTAAGTGAGATAATAACCACAACAAGCTCTTTCGTGTGAATATTTGATCAATTTTTTCTACTTTCGTGTCACAAATAAAATACTTATCGTAGTGATGTATAGGTTTTTTTTTATCCCAAAAACAACACAAGTGGAACCGCAAACATCTACCGATATATGTATTACAGATCAAGTAAAAGCTGAAAAGATATCTCTAGATTCTATTTTCTATATGGGTTCGAAACCAATAGATTCGGTCGAAAAATCAAAGCGATTGAACATTAGTTCGATTGGTTCATTTGACTCGAATTGATGGCGCGATAAAGCGCATAACATTCTAATCGAGGATTTTATTTGAATTTCTTTGTATTTTGTTCACATTTTATTTGATTTCAAATTGGTTATTAGTTGAGTATTTCAGGTCAATGGCAAGGTAATGGCAATAAATGGTTCTAGTTTTCTTTTCAGGCTCATTTCATATTTTATCATAGACTTAAGTGCACTAAATCACATAGATTAAAGTGTTTAACTAATTATTTACGGTAACACATTCCTTTATAGATTCTTTTCAAATTTCTAAAGGGCCTTTGCTATAGCTTAATTATGTACTTCAATAAATTATACTGACACACGATTTGACATCTGCTAATCACATACGCGCTCAAATCGAATGGCAAATTTTAAGCAGTTACCCTAGAAGTTACCGTGTTAGCGGAGTTCACATGAAGAGCTTCAGTAGGTCGGATGACACGTTAAATTGTAGGTCCCGGCTGTTTCTCTAGTACGGCAATCGTCAAGCCAATCAGAGGCCCTTAGGGTGGTTTGGAAACTCTCGTCACCCGAGTTGGCCACTCTCATTCGATAAGCAGAAGAAGTACATGAAGAATTTGTTTTTTGGTAACAAAAATACCCACGAACAGACTTTGGTCTTTATAATATTGGTGGGATTGGTAATCGCCAACGAATAGTGCAACGCACTGAGCCACGGGCGCTTCAAACACGAGTAATTCAGTGGTATGCCACTAGTTTACCACAAATTCAACAACACAGGTGCATTTTATATAATAAATCAATATCTAATACTATCAATTTACACACAGTATGTATTTATTTACAAAAGCACCGCCCTAAATGAAAACCACTATTTAACTTGTGTCATTAGATGCGGTTTTGATTAAATTGCAAACTAAATTATGCCGTAATTGCAATAATTAAAGTGAGATTTAATCAATTATTTTAATCAGTTGTTTGTTTTGATGTGGTTTGTAGTAACAAGGTTTATTTAAAAGTCCAACGTAAGTAATTAAAGTCTCTTAACTAAAAACTATCGCTATTTGCCGTCGCAAAAACACGATGGTAGTTTTTTGCAAACTACGAGTACACTAAAGTATCTACGTTCGTAGAAAAGTTTGCCTTCGAACTGTCTTAGAGTCTCCATTGTAGAGCTATATAATATACCAGGTCTCCACATGGCTAGACTAACATAAACTTACATAGAAATTATACAACAATAACTGACAAAATAAAACACACGTCAATTCAACATACTATGTATGCTATATATAACCAGCCGTGAGAATGACATGGGGCAGTGGTGGTTGGTGAATAAAATCGAAAGTGAATCTTTTCTTATCAAGAACGTTGTACCTAGGACCTATGATAGCTTTACATTAGGAAAAATATGTTTCGGTACAATCCTATTTAAAAAAGAAAAAGAAACATGATAAAAAAATTAAACATAACATAAACTAGTGGGTGCTCGCGGCTTCGCTCGCATTAAGAAGTAATACTTGCATCCCCTATTTCACCCCTTTAAAAGTGGCATATCCATAATCCTTTCTTAGCGGATGCCTACGTAAGAACATCTACCATCATTCCAAATTTCAGCCCAATATGTCCAGTAGTTTGGGTTGTGCGTTAATAGATCACTATATCAGTCAGTCAAATATTTCGTCTACATAAATAAACATATATACATATACCATACCTTTGTGTGAACTTAGCAACTGAAATTTCATAGCCGTATTAGAAATCAAATTAAGTTTGTATGTTCGGTATCTACAAATCATATTACAACCTTGTCTGCCGTATCTGACTTACTTGAAACTGTATTATCTACATAAGTAATATCTATAAATCGTGGAGTCAATATTCTACACTCAAACTATAGCAATAACTTGGATTAGATCTACTCCGTCTAATATACAACGTGGTTACAAAAAATTGCATAAACAATTAAATAAATAAACGTCTGGTACACAAATAAATGTACATAATAAACAAATGTCTCGTAATTTCATTCTTATTTTTTCCATTGGTTTTGATCACGTGTTATTTCTCTATTTGTAGGTTTGATAGGGATTTTTTTTTGCAATTATTGAACATAAGTACTATATTTATAAAATTACTTGCAAACCTGGCGAACTCCGTTTCGCCATCAGATGGCTTCGTTTTTTTTATAAACCTCACGGAGCCCGAGACCTTTCCAACGAATACAAAACCGTGGAAATCGGTTATTGCGTTCTGGAGTCATAGCGTCATGCAGGAAAACCCGACTTATTTTTATATAGTAGAAGACGAAGGCGTTAATATTTTTTAAGTAGATTTTAATTCATTTATTTGTAAGCTAGTCAAGTCGTTCAAATTTTAATGATAACATTTCTACTTACTGATTAAACAATGACATCTAAATAACCCTGTTTTATACTTTCATAATTATATTTACATGTACACGTGTGTTGAGATTTCTTGAAATTATTTAACTCATTACAAAATATGCGGTCACAAATTTAGAGCCACGTTGTATAAACTAGCACCTAATCTATGGTTTGGGCGATAATAAATTTATTACGGAACCGGGATCGGTATAAATTATGATTCATTGGTTTATGGTTGCTATCAATTTGATCAGTGGCTCAACTATTATAGGGGGGTTAGTTAAAGATTATAATGATTAACTAGTGATTAGGGGGTGTATTGTTACAGCGGTTTAAAACGTAGTTTAATTAAATTTGGGACTGATTTATTGGATACAGGTGGGTATAGATTGGAAATGTATATTGTGGGTTTTCATTACACGTTGTATAATTATGGTGTTTTATTTTATGTCGGTTGGACTCTTGACGTGCTGTAAGTTTATTTGTTTGTATGTATAGTATTATTATATGTATGTGTGTAAACAAAAAAATCAATCAGTATTATATCCGCTAGTGCAAAACATTAGCATTTGTTAAGCAAAAGGTTAGATGGTGTTGTTTGAAATGATACCAGCATTTTTTTGTTTAGTATCCTACTCAACCAGAAAGTACATAAAAAATACCAAATCTTCAGGGTACTCTACAACAGAACTGACTCATACTATCAAACGTACATAACTAAGAGGTTGCGTATCATTATTTTATCACAAACCACCGCTTTCCTTCTTATCTGGCTGCTATTGAAACTAAAGCGGTCCCATGGGCCTACAACTACGGCAGGCCAGACGTAGGGGTCTGGTGGTGCTTAGATATTATGGATAGAAGTGAATACTTGGCTCATACTTTTTGATTTTCGACTTAAGCTAAAATTTATAGATTTAGGGCCTTATTACAAAACTTGGTTTAACCATTAATCCAGAACTATAAAAACTATAACTAATAAAATATGCAGTATTTGCTGCTCGAAATTTGTCTGTCTACTGTCATCATATTCAAACTGTCAAAATGTAACCAATGATAAATAAATAAAAATAAATAAATATAAATATTCCGGGACATTGCACACAGCGCCATCTAGCCCCACACTAAGCAAACGCTTGTGTCGTGGGTACTAGGTAACGGATATAATACTTATATACTTTTCTTTTGTAAATACATACTTATTATACATACATACAAACGACCAGACTCAACACAAGTAATTATATTTTTTTAAAATGCGTAAATACTTGTGTCACGCGGGAATCGAACCCGCAACCCTTAGATTAGAAGGCAGAGCCACTACCAACTAAGCTAACAGGCCAGTCAATATAAATAAACGTCTAAATTTGAAGTTGACATTTGATTGCTTGTATGTGATGTTTCTTAGACTAATGTTTAAACCGCGTTTTGTAATAATACGGTTAGAGATTTGGAAGCCCATTCACGCGTACCAGATATGCGTTAGGTAGATAATGTAGTATAGAGATAGATTAGACCTTGATTAATTGAATTGCTATGCGCCGGTAGTTTTACTTTTAGTGTAAGAGAAAACTGCTTGGCATAATGCCTAAATTGTTGTATACGAATGTCTCTCGTATAAATTCTATATATATTTAAAAGTCATTTGACATCTGGTACGTTTAATCCTACTACTGTTTCTCGTTACTAGTATAAGTTTTATAAAATAAAGGCTATTTGATTCTGTTTCTCGAATTTTTCAATTCTATGGTCAACATCAGATGAAAAATATAGAATTCACCCCATGGTAAGAGTTTTTTTTTTTTAACTTGAACGGGTTTTCACTTGACCATAGTTTACCTGATAGCAAGTAAGGCTGTGGCCTAAGATGGAGCGTGCTTACCCGATAAGAACCGATTCACTCTCGCTTTGAAGATCGCTGGATTATAGTGCGTGGGGAACAGAGAGCCAGGCAGGGAGTTCCACAACCTAGTGGTACGAACAATAAAGGTGGAAGCGTACCGTTTCGTGCGGGTCTTAGGAACTTCCACCATAAGCCGGTGTTGTCCTGCCGTACCTCTACTCGTCCGGTGAAAGAAGGGCGCGGGCGGAATTAGTTCGTGCAATTCCGCGGCACACTCTCCGAAATGCAACCGATAGCAAAAGATTATGGTGAGTGATAATGATTGGTTGCGAAGGTGTGTCCATTTTTCCGCGTTATTTGAAATAATAATTTTCAGTTATAAATAAAGAGTTATTATTGATGTAGATAGATAGATAGATAGACTCTATTAAAAACACCAGCACATTACAGAAATTTACAAAAAAGTTATTAAAACTTAAGCCTAGTGTCGACCTTATCACTAAAAGCGATCTCTTCCAGGCAATCAATCTGGCAGGGATAAGTCGCAAGTAATATGGTAGACGAGGTGTTTTAAATGTATGTGAAATTACATAAATACATATCATAAAAAAAACAAACATATATAGCAAAATAAACAAATACTAATACATATAATGATGAGTAATAAATATATGTCAAATAACGAAATGTAATATTATATTATGATGTAATATTATAGTTAACACAGTTATATTTAAAAACACATCAGGATAATACATTTTCTTATATTTTATTCATCAAATAAATTTATCAGGTATGCCTCATTATTTATTAATGGTTTTTGTCCTAAAATAATATCCCTAATTTATTAGGCGCATAAAGGTACCCCATTCATAAAAATAATACGTCATTACCTAAAAATATAAAATAGAAACAGCAACCCCACATCATGAGCAGAAAATATGAAGCCCTCGAAATTATTTTCTAATAACATTGTCTATTTCTACGTACCTAATTGATACAAACTACCAACACCGCACCGGGACAACTTTCCGCTTAAAATTAGCTCTTAACGTAATTAAGTAAAGTCCAAAGTAGTTTGTGGTTTGAGAGAGGAAAATTTACCGAGTTGAAATCCTATTTACTGTTTGGCTTTCTGAGAAAGCAAAGAAAAATGTTGACAATTTCGTGTCCCTGGCGGTAGTTGGGCTTAATTGTTTTAGTTTGGAGTTAATTGTTGGGCCAATTGTGGACTTGACACGTAATTATTTGTTGGCAAATGAGAAGTTAAAAGAGGCATTTTTAACTTACTTCAAAGGAATTAAGAGTAAGCGTTCATGACTGAAAGAATGCAGATTTAAAACTATTTATTTGAAAATTGTAGTTTCAGTGGCATGATCAACTAATGGAAATAAAATACAATATCTTTAAGCACTATTAACGATGTGATATTTTGTGTCTGGCTTCTTGAGGTTTATTTGCATTCAAGCGAAGGTGTGTGTATGTAAATTAATAATATTATGAATTATACATACTTACTTAAATAATATTCACGTAATATAATTGAGCTTGTACAATTTGTTCGTTTATTATATTTAAACATCACCCGTTACATTTTTACTCAAACAATTACCTATGTACTTCACAAACAGCTAACGAGTCCACATTTGAAACACCTAAAAAAGCATTGGACCAAGGATAATCATTCCCTTTAACGTCCGAACCATCCGTTCTAAAATTTTATATAATTCCTCCCTAAAAATACCCATTTTACACGAACAAAACACTGGTTCGTGTTAATTGAATTCAAAAGGTTCGCAACATCAATTAAGAAAGGAAATTGACCTCTATTTTGTTAACTTTAAAGGATATTTTAGCATGTACAATTGTGCCCTATGTAAGCTGGAGTAAGCCAATCACAAGATTGAAGGCATTATGACAAGGAACAAGTTTCAAATAATGGCTCTCGTATTTCCTAGTGGCTGATTATTTTGAGGGAGCACGTTAGGATAGAAGCACGGATTATTATGCAACAGATGATTCAATATATTCAATTCAAATATAACTAGAGTACTCATATCACATACATGCCGGAGCTCTGTAAGTTGAACAACAGTATATACCTAGTTTGCCAGACAGTAAATAATTCATTCATTCATTCATTCACACAATCTATTTATATGAAACTCAAAGGTGACTGACTGACTTACTGATATAGTGATCTATCAACGCACAGCGCAAACCACTGGACAGATTGGGCTGAAATTTGGAATGAAGGTAGATGTTATGACGTAGGCATCCGCTAAGAAAGGATTTTTTGGAATACCTCTTTTAAAGGGGTCAAATAGGGGATGCAAGTTTTACTTCTTAATGCGAGCGAAGCCGCGACCACCCTCTAGTTACATATAAGTAGGTACCTAATTAAGTGAAGATTTTACTACCAATCAAAAAATTAAGTCATATTGGGTACGCATTCTATTCAGAGAAAAAAATGCAGCATTTATTTAAAGTTTGTCACATGAGTTTTTAATAGTTTTAAAAGTTTGCTTGCGTATCTTGAATAATCTAATTGAATCTATTGAAATCTAAAAAATGTAACATAACATTATCCGAGGACGTGTCTTCCGAAGAAAGACCACGCCACCTCGATGTATCTGCCCGAGAGAATTCCCCTAACGAATCCATTCTGCGGCCGAGTCACAACCCTCAGTCATGAGGAATTAATACTCAAAGAGAGAAAGAGAGACATAGAGAAAACATAGTAAAAAAATATGTATTGGGTGAGAAAAAAAAGTTAAAAGCTGTATCTATTGAGAGATTACCTGTGAAATAAATTTAAAAGGTTGCTCGGAAGCTAACAAGGTGTAAGCACGTCTTGCTGTTTGCGGTAATAATGTTTTTGACACAATGGTTTAAGTGAAACCGCTTCAAAAGATTACGCGGCGATGGTTTTGAAGAAATTTCTGGAACAAATTACTTATGGAATTAACATTATTTTAGATACAAGTCTTTTGGTTAGTGAATAAACAAAACAGAAAAACAACATCAATTCCAGCATGTTTTCCATCTCATTGTAAACGTACAGTTGCAAGTAAAATGTTGCATACATTCTTGTTTGAAATTTATGCGTTTACCTTCTCCCATAAACACAATTTCAATGCATCCAACAAATTCGAACTACCCAATATTCTCTGGGCGGGCATAAAAATACAATGCATACAACAATATATGGGGCGCATGTGAGATAAACATTTAAATAACATGGTATCGATCTAGGATTTAATGTGTTACTGTGTTTTCGGGGAGAAATAAGAAAATCTTGAACATGAAAAACGATTTCAAAAATAAAGAAATCATAACAGCATATTAATTACTAGCTGTGCCCACGACTTCCGCGTGGAATAGTTATTTTGGGTACCTATTAATTCTTTCATACATATTTTTTTTATATTGAACCGTTTTCGCAGCGCACGCAACGGAAGCCCTCAAAGATGTAAATTTCCCCGTTTTTTCCACATTTTCCATTGTTTCTTCGCTCCTATTTATTGCAGCGTGATGTTATAATAGCCTAAAGCCTTCCTCGATAAATGGTTTAAACAACACACAAAAAAATCATTTCGCACCAGTAGTTCCTGAGATTACCGCGTTCAAACAAACAAACAAACTCTTCAGCTTTATTAGTATAGAAGATCAGAAAAAACCGCAGATATTATCTGCACGTATATAAAATACAATCAGTGCTGCCTTTAATTATTTATTTGTTCATTGAAACAACAAAATTCAGCACAAACTTTAAACTATTTGTCGCACAAGCCGCAAGCAATAACACCCATATGAGCCGGTACCGAATAAATCATACCGTATAATAACCACGATGGGCTCCGCAAGAACGCAATTTTGCGGGTCACATTCAAAAATGGATATACGATTATACGCGTTGAAGCGTTTACGTACTTAAAACGATTTTTGGGCGCAAAACTAGGTATCTCTGTTATATATATGATACCTTCTTTTTTTTTTACAAAATATTTGTTTACTATTTCAAGTTGCCCAGAAACAATGGGACAGCATATAAATTTATATTAAGGTTTTGTAAAGATTTTACAAGTGCATTTTTATTTTGCAGTTAAAGTAATTTGTTTACTATTTACTCTCAATATTTCTGTCATTAAATGCGTTGTACATTAAAAGTTTTTTATATGATATAGACTCACGCTTGACTACAACTTGCTTGATGTTAAGCAACGTTATAATCTACGATCTAGCGCGCTTGTCTAGAAGAAACCGGCTAATTACTTGTGTAGGTAACTTCTGGATACTAAAATTCTCTATGAGTTAATTTATTAAGTGCTAGACCTGCACTATGGTTGTTTAAATTTATCTTTTATTGGAAAATGAGCGAAAATAATCACGACCGGCAGGATTCGAACCTGCGTATTTCCGATCACCGTCCGGAACGCCTTAACCATTAGGCTACGGTCTACTAACTGCCAGGCGCGAAAATCCACACTCATTTCCATACATTTCAGACTGAGCGGCTGATGGCGCCACTTGTGCTGTCAGAATATGTCTAACAAGCATTTTCCAATAAAAGATTAATTTAAAATTCTCTAGTTGTATGTGGTTACATCCTTGAGAACGATGATTCACGTTGTGCGTATACGCTTAACCACAACTTGCTTGAAACTTAAGCATATTTTATTTTATACTAAGTCGCAAGCAGTGAGTAAAAACATTTGCGGTGTATTTTACGCTATTCCTATACAGTTTCAGGGAACTATTGTTGCAAACGCAATACTTGAGGGGCGGAACGTATCGCAATGCATTCCAAAGAATGGTGTCTGAAGAATTTTATATCATAAAGGCATGTCCGGGACGAAACAAGAATTTCGATTAGGACGCCCCTTTTCATAAATACGGGTCGATTTAAATTTGAAATGCAATAGCCGTAAAATAGATAGAATTTTTGC
The DNA here is from genome assembly GCA_927399415.1 of Macaria notata. Classification (NCBI taxonomy): domain Eukaryota; kingdom Metazoa; phylum Arthropoda; class Insecta; order Lepidoptera; family Geometridae; genus Macaria; species Macaria notata. Next base: position 3,666,378 of record OV656742.1, read on the forward strand.
TGCTAATATAGAAAATGTATTAAGTTATGTATTAAGTTATTACACAGATAACAATAAATATAATAAGAATGCTATGCTTTATAGTAAGTATTTCGTATATTATTATAATTTATTACGGCTCAAAATAGATACAGTGGTAAACTTACGTTTAGTCGCATACTTATAACATTACCCAGGTGTCTTGGGTAAAGTCCAAAAAACTTGTGAAATCAATTTAAATTAGGGTTACATATTCATTTAGTTTAAACACACATGATGATGATGCATTACAAGCCAATTTCGGCTACGGCGAACGTATTTCCTACGGGTAGGTTACTGATGCGTCCTCACATGACTAATATACCCTATTTTAGCGGTGAATGTTCTAGAACAGTTGCTACATGTGAGGATGCTATTTACATAGTTATAGGTAATGTTCTAAGGCGGTTTAGTTTTGAGATGATTCCTTTTCTCATCTTGATCGCGCCTTCGTTTGTTTTCAAACGTATACACATTATCGTGTATCGTTCTCCTCCATCCAGGCGACTGGCAGCTTGCGACTCCCACGTAGGCTCATAGGCACACGCCTTCATATGCCTCTTAAGCATATCTTTTTTTTAAACTACGTACTATATATCGTGTATCGTTCTCCTCCATCCAGGGCGACTGGCAGCTTGCGACTCCCACGTAGGCTCATAGGCACACGCCTTCATATGCCTCTTAAGCACATCTTTTTTTTAAACTACGTACTATATATCGTGTATCGTTCTCCTCCATCCAGGGCGACTGGCAGCTTGCGACTCCCACGTAGGCTCATAGGCACACGCCTTCATATGCCTCTTAAGCACATCTTTTTTTTAAACTACGTACTATATATCGTGTATCGTTCTCCTCCATCCAGGGCGACTGGCAGCTTGTGACTCCCACGTAGGCTCATAGGCACACGCCTTCATATGCCTCTTAAGCACATCTTTTTTTTAAACTACGTACTATATATCGTGTATCGTTCTCCTCCATCCAGGGTGACTGGCAGCTTGCGACTCCCACGTAGGCTCATAGGCACACGCCTTCATATGCCTCTTAAGCACATCTTTTTTTTAAACTACGTACTATATATCGTGTATCGTTCTCCTCCATCCAGGGCGACTGGCAGCTTGCGACTCCCACGTAGGCTCATAGGCACACGCCTTCATATGCCTCTTAAGCACATCTTTTTTTTAAACTACGTACTATATATCGTGTATCGTTCTCCTCCATCCAGGGCGACTGGCAGCTTGCGACTCCCACGTAGGCTCATAGGCACACGCCTTCATATGCCTCTTAAGCACATCTTTTTTTTAAACTACGTACTATATATCGTGTATCGTTCTCCTCCATCCAGGGCGACTGGCAGCTTGCGACTTCCACGTAGGCTCATAGGCACACGCCTTCATATGCCTCTTAAGCACATCTTTTTTTTAAACTACGTACTATATATCGTATCCGTAAGTAAAGAGATAACTTATGTAACAATATATGATTATATACTCACCACCTTTATATGAGCATCTCACAAAAAGTTTGATAAATTATCAGAATTCAATCACGGAAAGAATTCCAAAAGATTTTTTTATTACTTTAACTTAAACAACTTGCGAAGGACTAAGAAATGTTTAAGAAAAATCTCGTAACCGTCTTTTCGAAAACATCGTTAGCTCAAAGTAAAAGCTACCGGAAATTTGATTATAAACATTCCTTCTAAAGAGGAAACTGTAATTAACTCTTAAAAATAATACTCCATAATTACCTTTGAAACAGAATCTTGGGGAAACAATCTCAGAGATAAAAAATGGGAGAGGTAATTTTGAAGGAATTAAATTTGAAAAAAGTCTTGGGAAATGAAGTTAGGACGTTATGTAAACGATTCTAGCTATCACTGAAAATTTACTACTTATTCTCTCTCTTGACTCGTTTTTCTCATGACTGAGGGCCATGACTCCCCCGCTGAACTGATCAGTTAGGGGAGATTTCTTGGGCAGATACATCGTGGTGGGGCGCCCAGGTCCTTCCACGGAAGACACATGTCCTCACAGCTAAGCGAGTGCAAATCCACTCATAACGTGAAAATACAAGTTATGCGTGAAAAGCAGACACTGGAACCGCTAAGCCTTATTCGCTTTACTACTTTTTATTTAACGCCTATTAAATATAAAAAAAAATAACCAAACACGTATAAGAAGCTGCTACACGCGCAAACCCGGATTAAAAAGTAGCCTATTTGTTGATCCCGGATCTTATCCTCCATTCCAAATTTCATTCAAATCAATCCAGCCGTTTGCGTCTGAAGAAGTTATAAACATACAAACCTTGACAGTCTCTCACGCACAAACTTGTGCCTCTATAATATTAGTGCGATGACTAGCATATCTGCTACAAATTTCTCCAAACTTAAATATCATTGTGTTCTACCTAATTCTCCAAAATAAAGCTCCGGAGTAAAGCACCAGACATTAAAGACTAAAGTCAAACATTCGCCAGCTCAGAAACGATACTACTTTGCCAGTTTGAGCCTAACTGTAAGCATGATATATTGCTTACGAAGTTCTATGCAGTTTTCACAATAAACTTCTATAATATGTAGTTCTGAGCAAAGAATGATAAATGTGGTTCGGTGGCGACGGAGACTGTGAGCATTGGAAATTGTATTTTTGTATCTAACAAATCTAACAAAAATCTTTATTTCTTTAAGTTTACATAAAACAATGTGCAGGTGATACAAAAAATAATATGTTCATGAAACATCAGTGGATCCATCCCAGAGGTTGACCCTCAGCCCCGAACTAAGCTTAAGCTTGTGTGTCAGATACTGGAGATCTTCCCCAAGGATCGAAACAAAGACTTACAAGTATTAAGTATTTTTTTATCAAAGTGTAAACACCTACACAGTACGATGTCTCTTTAAGGCTGCAAGGCCTGTTTTCGGACATCGGTACAGAGTAACTAAAAATAAATGGATAGTGGTCGCCGCTGACGCCATCTAACTTATTATAAGATTATATTACAAATACATTTTTTAAGGTTCATATTTAGGTGTGTGGGTATCTATTGGTGCTGCCTGGAATAAATCTTGATTTTGGTGCTGTATTGACTTCAATTTCATTTTAAATGGAAGTTTTTCAGAATTACAGCTAGCACAAAAATATAAAAATAAACTACTGGCTATTAGGTACAAACAGATTAAACGTGTAAATTTAGATGATATTCGAATTATGAATAATTTAAGTTAAACTAAAAAAAAGAACATGACAAGTAAAAAAAAATGACTTCACAGTAAAAAAAATACAAGATCAACCTCCAAAATAAATCCAAATACTACTTAAAAAATTACGTCGATTTAACCCGTAGCGAAATAAATAGCAGTGAAATAGATGTATAGTATCCGCAACTCCGCGTTTTCCCGTAGGCACGATCTATCTCAATAATTGGGCAGACGCGTCTCCTAGCGAGGGAAAACGATTTGTTTGAAATAACCGATTATCTGTTTATAGATAAATTAATAAAATCAGGCAAAAGGGTTGCGTAAAAAGTAAAAAAAAACGGAATATTACATTATTTAAAATTTTAAGATACACTTCGGGTTCCCAAGTATTATTTCCTTATTACTGTTGCGCCGCGACCTTTCTGGAAGGTTCACGTTACCACCGGCAGCTACCTGCGCGTACACATACACGTAAACAAGTTGTTTACCTCATTTTAATTGCGTTCCAGATTGTTCGACATTCATCATTGTTAAGTGTAACACAAAAGAAACTAATTTGCATGACAAAGGATTTATGGTTGTGTTTTGATCCAAGTAATACAAAAGCATTCGAGAAGTTTCTTACCGATATATAAACGGGCGCAGCTTGGGCCAGAGGCTATCATCCGAACCCGCTTGTCGTCCAAGCGTCTTCTTATTCCACAGATCCGGTTGATCCCGAGCCCCTCCGTCGTCGCCCGAAGCATGTTCTGGTCGATCCGGATGACCCAATCGCCGTCGTGGTCTCGGCAGCGTTGGGCTCCCCTTTTTCCACCACCTCAGCAGGCGGTGTCTCAGCCAGTAGGCTCTCCGTCTTCGGCATTGGTCCAGGTTACCAACGCCCATCTCCCAGTGTAGGTTCCAATGCACGTCCCCGATTCCGTCCTCGCCGGCGAGGCGGTAGACCCCGACCCCTCAGGTCAACTCGTTTATCTCCAAATAATCACCCAGACACAACCACTGATAGGGCCTTAGCTCACTCCCCTTCAGGGATGAACAGGGCAACCCGGTCTCCCCCTTCTGGCGACGGTCCAAGCCGAGGTTCGTGCCTCAGAGGCGCCCTTGTGCCAGTCGCCCCTAACTAGTACATAGGCCCGGGCACCATCAGTGCCCAGCCATTGTCCGGTGACGCAGCAAAGGTAGCTACTAGCAACCAGCTGCACAGTCCTTTCAAAAAAAAAAAAAAAAAACCAGAGGACAGTTTCAATCAAGCGATCGAAGCGAACAGTCAAGCGATACCGAAGCGATAGTACGAGTGTGCGAGAGCTAAGTGAAGTACAGTGTAGTGAACGTGTGTGTTTAGTGTTTTACGTAGTACTCTAAGTACTTGTGCGTGACAATATCGTCGAAAAAAAGGCAATAAATTAAGGCATTGTGTTTTTCCTTAAAAACAGCCCCATATCCCGTAACATTACTTAAGCGTTTGCATATTATGGGGCTAGAGAGCGCTGTGGGTACTGTCCCGAAATATTTTTTTACTTTTTAAATTCTGTGGCACTGCAGCATTGGACACCAGCTAGATATGGCAAAAAGAAATTTCTTAATAGAGGCTAAACCTCACTTTCCCACTCAAAGAGGTAATGGAGACCTAGCAATAATTAACGTATTAGTCTTTTTAAACTTATGAAAATGTATTGACTATCTATCTAATTTTCCTACCTACTATACCTATAGCTGTGTAGATAAAATCGATGACTTTTGGTGTTTATTATTAAAAGCTTTTTTCCAAACTCTTTTTACTTAGTTAATTATACCACTCTTGCGTTTTAATTAATAATATACAAATTTCATTATCTCCGTGACACAGATAATTCTACAGCGGTGCCAGGCTTTGGTATTATTTTAGTTTTCGACTGATATTGTCAAATTTCGTAAACTAAAACGTGTGTTATTATAGAATCTAGCAATGGTAATCTGTTGTTAGAAGAATTCACGCTTTATAGTGGGACTGCTGAGTGGAGGCGATTTGTTACGTGTCTGACTGTGGCTTTAGTCAAATTAGTTTCTTTTCTCCAGAGGTGAAAGAAACCAGGTATATTTAATTTAAATCTTGTTTGGATAACGAAAACCGCAATTCAGAGGGTACGATGATTTAACGCTATGTTTCCTATAGCATCGTTTTTCCTGGATTTCTGTTTACCAGGTTTTTGATGACTATTACGACCGTTGTTTTATAAAAAAAATACAAATATGGAATTGGTTTATCAAAAAAAATGTTAACTATCGAGTGGTAGAAATGTTATTTAAAGACAAATTTGTCTATTCTGTTTGTTTGCAAATATTATTTTGACTCTCAATAAAAAAAAATATAGGATTGTAAGTTTCAATAATTTATCTAAAAGTTGGCGTTCCCAATGATATCGACTTACACCCAGTTTTAATCTGTAACAATATGATTTACTGTTGTATTGTAAAGCTGTTCAATTATTTATAAAAGTTTTGTAATTCAATATACGCCACAATACTATAAATGACTTAAACAATATACTACATATATAGTAGTTTGACGCAAAGGTACATAAGTAGGTACATGAAAATCTTAGTATGTTCTTGAATCAGCTCATCACATACAAACCTAACGTTAAATTCCGTTCACGTATAAATTCGATACAGAAAATTGAGTTGCACACTCAAACCAGCTCTGTGGGTATAAAATAGAGATGGTACTTATGTGGCTGTTTTATGGCTCGCATATCTTATAGCGTTTTTTTTTCATACACTTATGGCATCGATAATATGTACGTCTGAGGTTCCCGTTATAGTTTAGTGCATTCAACTTTTTTGTAATTTTACAGTTTCTTTTTAACAAGATAGGCTCACGCTTGACTACTACTCGCCTCATGTTAAGCAACGTTGTAATCTACGATCTAGCGCGTTTGCCTAGAAGAACCCGATTCACACTTGACTTGAACACATTATGCTACATTTTTTTTATTGAAATGTTGAACTGACATTAAATTAAATTAACGATATTATCATGTGACTAGGTTTACAATTCTACTTTCGCCGGAAAAAAATCACCCACAAAATAAAAAAAATATCACAGCGATAACATATAAAACACCACAGTTCTAAGCAAAAATTTAATGGTCAAAATGTTTATATTTATTTATTGTATATAATGTGTGTGTATATTTGATAAATCTGTCTCAATAAAATGTTTTTCTATTTCTATTAAATAGCAAATGTTTTTGATCCGGCCACATTACTTCTGCAACTTACCCGACAAACTTTTTCGGCGTAAACAGATCCGCACCACATCTCAGCCATAAAATATTTTCGTCCAGTATAGGCAACAAATTACAGTCGACGCCGGGTGAATAAGCTAGTAAAACTCGGCTTCGGTACATCAATTCGAGCCTGCATGCTTTATGGCCCGATGCATTAGATTCTCCGGAGGGCGGTAAAAGTTTGGGGATTTCCAAGGATATTTTATATTCTCAGTATTTTGTGATGTATTCTCGTTGGGAAGAGACTGATTTGGAATGTGTTGTAAAAAGGTTTTTTTAAGTTAACTTACTTTTTACTGCTAATTTTATTCCAGGAGAACTATAAAATTAGTGTTGAGATTTACATAATTAAACATGTACAGCTATTATAATCTGGTGCAACATTATACATTAAATTTACAAGTAACGTAATCATTAACCTATGTAGCACAGATACCCTGGTAAGCCGGGATAAAAACTTTATATTAATACAAACTAACATACGTTTTAATCCAGAGTCTAATTTGTCCACAAGCCAAATTTCATACTGGCTAAATCGTTGGAGCAAGAAAAAAACACACACACTTACATATCTGCAAACAATCTATGATACAAAATAAATATGATTAGTGCTAAGTAGGCTTAAGATTGACCTCAACCCGCCTGACAGTCCGCCTGATATAAAGAAATACTACTCTATAATCTTCTGCCGTAGTGGTCTACCGTGGAAGGACCTGGCCGACCAAGATATCTCTGCCCAAGAGAACTCCCCTAACTTATTTATTCTGAGGTCACGACCCTCAGTCATGAGGAAATACAACTCAAAGAAACACTGGCTTTTACGTAGCGTAGTTGTCTAAAAAAAATCACCCATACGGTTAGAGCGACAACAGTTTCCAATTTAAAACGCCACACAATGCTGTCAATACGTATCCTCTTTCGATTCACACAATGAAAAACCTAAATAAAGAGATCCATTCATTCGCAAGGAAAACAAGTAATCTCTCGAAAGAGGTTACCAGGGACAGCCATTAAGGAGATAAATTACCTGCGCCGGTATTTCCACAGACGCTTCAGATGTTTTCAACAGTTTTTCAGACCCCAAAGCGCTGAGATTTTGCTAATTCCAAGGTAAAACGTTTTGTGTTATCTTGCGGAATAGATGTAGTTTTGTGTATTTTTTTGATTATACATATTATGAAGACGACATCAGTGGTTTATAATAAAAAAAATAATGCTCCAAAACATTTCATTATACAGAAAATAAGTTTAAATAAGTTTTAAACTTATAATGTGATCTTGCTAAGAATAAAATTATAGGCATTACAAACAAACAACTCAAACTTTGTTCTTTATTTTATAACCAGAAAGACAAAATATCGCGACGAGATGATTTTTTCCCTATTTTATTTTATTTCTCGATATTTTATTAAGATAAGTGTCTAAAAAACTGCTGTTTAATCCAAAACATTACAGGCGAGGCCACAAAATTATTCCATTTATATCAACAACTAGCTGTGCCAGTGACTTCGTCCGCGTGGAATAGTTATTATCATAAAAACGGTTCTAGTGAGTTAATCTTAAAAGATAGACATATACTGTTGCTGAAATTTTATTATATCATTTCAAGAGGAATAATTCTTTCATACATATTTTTTTGATATACTGCACCGTTTTCGCAGCACACGCAACGGAAGCTCTCAAAGATGCATATTTTTCCCCTTTTTTCACATTTTCTATTGTTTCTTCGCTCATATTAGTTGCAGCATGATGTTATATAGCCTAAAGCTTACCTCGATAAATGGTCTATCCAACACAAAAATAGTTTTTCAATTCGCACCAGTAGTTCCTGAGATTAGCGCGTTCAAACAAACAAACAAACTCTTCAGCTTTATAATATTAGTATAGATTATATATTACCTATATCAACAATAGAAGACTCTTTCTTTAAACAATAGAAGAAACATTCCAACACTGTGTACCTAGAGCGTGATTTTAGTTCATAACTTACCGCGCCCACGTGTCGTTTAGTAACATTGGAATGTTGTGAAAAATGTGCTCGCATCTATCTACGTTAGGTTCACACAAGTAGCTTGGCTTAGTAAGCGGACTAGTGACAAAGGTGAAAAGTACGAGCTATATATCAAATTGTTTCATTGTCTAGTTTGGGTGGAAGAATGTTTGAGTGATTTGAATAGGCTACAAGGCAAGCGTATTTAATAAGCGTAATCGTGTGTTTGTATATTAATAATTTGGAAGTTGATTTTCGTGTTTTTTCTTCGTAAAGATTTTATAAATCAAAACCAGCATTTTTTAAGAAAATTATTAATGTTTCTATTTGTACAGGTAATAAAAGCTGAGTTACCATCACCATATCAACCATAACGACAATAGATTTTTTTTGTTGCGGCGCGAAACGGAAGAAACAATTTTTTTTTTATATATTAATAGAACAATATGATTTATCATAGGTATGACAAACGGATCAAAATTATCAATTTACATTTTGTGTGTGATTGCATGTTTGTTACATATTCACTTCCAGAAGGCTGAACCAATTTAGCTGAAATGTGGTACACTAATAGATTAGATCTTGAATTAACACGTAGTCTACTTTTATATCGGATTAACGCGGGTAACATCACGTGGCGCTGCTAGTAATTAATAAATTAAAAACAAATGACATCAGTAGGTATTAGGTATTTCAATCAAGTCAATCAAAATATTTTTATTGTAAGTAACTTATAGACTCTTATCGGTGGGTTCGTATATACAATTAAACATTAAAAACAGAGATTACAAGGATAAAAATAAGAACTAAATTAGTATGTCAACAAGAAAATTAGATCAAAATTACTAAGTAATTATAATCAAGTCTTACAATTGACTTTGTGGCATCGGAACAGGTATATATCTATTGCATCCAAGGTTAATGTACACACCATATCTATCAGCAATCATTATATACATCGTCAAATTGTAGGTACCGTCCAGTCCAGTCCGCTTTCTCATTTTGTTCAAAAATCCCGAGTCATACCCACCCAGCAGTAAATGGGCCATTTCCAGTCTCACGAACAGAAAACTGCTAGCAACCAGTTTGAATTTCCGCAACGGATATGAAATTCCTTCGTTCAGGACCGCTTTGCTATTTTGAGTTCCAAAATGCACCTGAACTTTGGTTTGCACTGAATAATAGTTGTCGGAATTTATACTCGTACCTTGAATTTTGTGTCAATTTTATTGTGATGGTAACAATAACTACTTAAAATAATTCTTAAAATGATGACTTCTATTGATAAAAACAGTCAAATTAAAAACGGAAAAGGTATTTTAATTGTATTAATATTTAAGAACACACGCTGGCATGTATTAAATGCTAGATGATATATTTTATACATTTTATTTACTTCATACCAAAACTTTATACACATCTTACATGAATTTTGTCACATTAACTTCAACAAAAAGAGACTATATTTTAATAAGCACCTAAAAACTAAATCACAAAATCTGAATAAACGTCCAAAATATCAATTTAAATGCATTAAAAGCGACCGATATTTAATCAGACCCATGTCATCTCGACATCACTTATGGTCGTAAGTTCATATTACTGACAGGACCTTACAGCTCATAAATAAGTATTAGAACCATTTACAAGCATAAACAGACATATCATATACAGACTTACTGATAACTTGCGAAAATTGTAGTAGTGCATAGCTTCTCCAACTTCAAACCTATTTTTTTTAAACATGCAGCATAGATATTCATAATGCTTCTTCTTATTGAATAGTTATTTCTTTCCCACATCCCCAATTCTAAAAACAATGAATAAAAGTATAACGGATCCTGATTTTCTGATTTCACATTTTCATTATTCAACTAAGCATCCATTTAATATATTTTTTATATCTATTTATATAAAACCTCAAAAATCACACAAAAAATTTGAATTTTGTTAATTTAATATTACAACATACCAGTACCATCAAGTTTTTAATATTTTTAGTACCTCTTTATACATCTATCGGTCAGTAAAAATTACATACTAGTATTTCTATACCCAATTCATTCCTTACAAATGCTCTCACATAAAAAGTCACTTCACACTAATAACGCCAATTTCTTTCACCAATAGCAACTGATTTAGGAAACTCCAACATGTTTAGAAACTGATTGAAAAGAGCTAATTGGGCACAGTGGTGTTGGCAATCAATGACAACAACGCAACCAATGAATGCCTCATTATTTTAAGTAAATTCGATTCCGATACACATATGCCAAAAAATTCGATAATATCCGATGTCTTCCGCAGAAGGACTTCGCACCCACCACGGTATTTCTGTCCAAAAGAACTCTCCTAAAGAACGAACTAATTCTGTGGGAAAGTCACGTCACTCAGCGGAGTTCTCTTTGGCATCCCTCTCTCTCTCTCGGAAGAGAGAGAGAGAGAGAGAGATGCCAAATAAATCTGCGACATACATATGTATGTAGGTCAGGTTACGACGTAGCGATATGTATAGTTTTTTTTTGTTATCTATTGTAAAAATAATTACAACCGGCAAGATTTTACTAAAGTCGTTATAAATGACATAAACAATACAAAATAACAGATAAAAAAGTCTAGGACCGTGTCCCTGTTATATATGTACTGCATAATTGACTATAATAAAATGTAGCGATTTTAAAAACATAGTGAATTGATTTTACAGCATAAGCACTGTTTTCTTTATAAAAAAAAATTGGACATTATTCTTGATATTGCAATTAGATGTCTGATGTTTAAATAGTGTATGGCAATCAATGACGCCAGGCTGTACTGAAAGCGACTGAATACACGGTTTACCCGTAATTAAGGTACCTACGACACAGTGCACAGTGTAAATGAGACAATAAATCTATACTATAATATTATAAAGCTGAACAGTTTGTTTGTTTGTTTGAACGCGCTAATCTCTGGAACTACTGGTCCGAATTGAAAAAATATTTTTGTGTTGAATAGACCATTTATCGAACAAGGCTTTAGGTTATATAACATCACACTGCAACTAATAGAAGCGAAGAAACAATGAAAAATGTGGAATAAACGGGGAAAATTATTCATCTTTGAGGGCTTCCATTGCGTGCGCTTTGCAAACGGTTCAAGTCGTGGGTAACAGCTATAATTTATAAAGCTGAAGTGGTTTGCAAAAATAAATATGATGCCCAAAATAACTATTCCACGCGGACGAAGTCGCGAACACAGCTAGTGGATTTATATGAGAGTTCATCAGCAATGGTCTTTTCAGTAACTTTTGTTAGTTATTGTTTCGTAATAAGATTAACAGCAGTTAGCAGCTAGGATAGTATTTTATTCTTATTTTGTCGAAATAAAAATCGCAAAATAATCAAAAAATACGATAGCGGACTTGTTACAAACTATGTTGTGTTGATTAAATCACAAAAAAGTATTAAAACGAGGGTTTATCTACTCCTTCATAATATTCTGTGTCCTATTCACCCCACGTCACAGTATAAAGAATGTCAGTGTGTCATTTACAGAGCACCTAATTCAATCAGTGTCAATCACGGGGCGTTGATTAAATCTCACTTACGTCGTTTTATGCAACACATAACCGACATACGTGGATTTATCTCATTAAACGGATTATTTTTTTAACTTTTTAATTATATATCTTTTAATTATTATATGACGTTGTTTGTAGAGTGATTGTTAATATTTTGACTGAGGGTATTTGAATATTTGTAATTGAAATAATTAATGTAATTGTAGGCGACCGTGTTAATTATTGTTAAATAAATTAACAAACAGTTTGAAAATAAATGGACTGCGGTTGGGACGGGAATTGCGGAGGATTATTGCTCGCATGCCCGCAAAACCCGTCCTTGCCGAGGTGAAGGGACATCGTGGTAGGTTTTAGTCGGTAGTGGAGTCCCATTAGCTCTGAGCCCGACATACCCCGCCGCCTCCCCCGGGAAGAGTGCGGGGATGCGTAAATGCATTTCCTCCACGAAAAAAAAAAAAAGGTAAGTATAGCAAAATTTGTTTACTTTACACTATTTAAGGTCTTACAAAATGATAATGTTATTCATTTTTGATGCTTGATTAATCATCATCGTATTATCCACTGCTGAGCATAGGCCTATTTATACAGCTCTCATCCGGATCTCGCTCACACCTAATTCAGTCCTCCCTATGCTATTACGTATTTTACGGTAAGTGTATCTGAATCTGTGATCTTATTAACTATTGTTTTATTTTTTGTCTAAAAGCTGATTTAGCAATTTAGCATTCTACTATACCTTAATTTACTTAACACATTTATCCAAGTATCTACAAGGTTTTTTGCACTACATGCGCTTAAAAATCGTCATGTAAGCAAGTCTTGATCAAGTTATTTTAGCTGTAATTTAATCATTTCGTTGATTATATCACACTTACGTCGTTTTATGCAATCTACGAGTACAATCGGAAGTACGCGGTTTTATCTCACTAACCGGATTATGAACTGTGTGAATCGGATTTATTGAGCAATATTTTAACCACAACAAAAACGGTGTTTCGGTGTATGTGATAATGTGTGGCGTTGTATGTGGTTATCAAGCAACTTGAAAATACGATAGATAAAACAAAACTCTAGTATGCTCGGAGATTCATCAGTGTAAACACATAGCAGAACAGAAAAGGTAATCGTCAATTTAGAAAGATCTTTTAAAAGTGGTAGGTTAGCAAAGGTCGACGCGGTCAGTCCTTGGATGGGTGACCGTAAATTGGCATTCTGTTTTGGGCGCTTCAAAAACAACTTACATTAAAAAAAATATTGACTGAAGTGCGATTGCATTATATATGTAAATGAAGATGTGTTTTCTGACCTAAGAGGTACTCAAGCGAATTAACTTGTCGGTCCTTTATTCATTTTTTCCCGGTATCGGCGGCTTAGGGTTGTCGAACTAGTAAATAACAGCGATATTTTCTCCTTTATTATTTCAGTGAGAGTATGGATAAAAATGTAGCTAACAGAATTCTCGGATAATTTATAGGTCGTTGTTATTTTATTAGGGATCTAGGTTGTTTACTAGATGGTTAATGTTTTTCTGGCGTTTATAGATTGTATCTGACTGTTTAATGTCTAGACCCAGATTAGGCTTGACTAACTGCCATAATATTGGTTTTTTGTACATGTTTGTAGGTTTTTTTACGTAGGATAGGTTTACATTAGACTACAGCCTGCCTGATGTTAAGCATTGCTGCAGCCTAGGGTGTAACATGCTTATATATATTTTTTTTACACGAAAGAGTCTTACGTTTGACTATAGCCTGCCTGATGTTAAGCACCGCTATAGTCTAAGTTGTAGCACGCTTGCCTAGAAGAAACCTATTTACTCTAGATTTGAAGACCCCTGGGTTATAATTAATTATTATTCATAGGATATTTGAGCAAACAAACAAAATCTATGTTATTATATATTACGATAAAAACTTGTATTATATTATACATCGATTTACACAACGCGTTTTGACTGTGATTTAATAATACAACGAAAAGATCTAAAATATATATCGATATAATTTGCAAAGTTCGAAAAAAACACAAAATGTATGTCAATTTAGGCTAATGTTAAAAAGAAGTTTTATGAAAAAGCTTTTTACTCTGCTTTACTTGTCTCATTGACATTTAATTGTAATCTAATTTTGCCAGTTTGTTTGTGATCCACTCCCATTCCTCCTATCTGGTGGAACTGAATATGTACCTACTAGTTATTTAAGCACACCATTACATAAAAGAGAAATATGTTTCAGTTACAAAGCAACTACGGAGCGGCGGATCATCATGATTTTTAATGAATGTGTAGGATTCTGAGAATGGCGATGGTAACTAAATCTTAATACAAGCAAGCAGCAGACATCTACCAGCACTAAATTAAACAAATAAAAACAAAACTGGATGACTTTTTATTTCATTACTAATAGCGTTTCACGGTGTTGCCCGCGTTCTCTCTCTTGAGTCGTATTTCCTCATGACTGAGGGTCGTGACTCCCCCGTAGAATTAATTCGTTATGGGAGTTCTCTTGGGCAGATACATCGTGGTGGTCGCCCAGGTCCTTTCACGGAAGACACATGTTCTCGGATAATTGTGGTCTTCACACATGTCGGTTTCCTCTCGATGTTTTCCTTCACCGCTAAGCGAGTGCAAATCCACACATAACTTGAAAATACAAGTCATTGGTGTAGGGCCGGATTCGAACCAGGGTGCGTCTGAATAAAAAGCAGACACTGGAACCACTGAGCCACATTCCCTTTAATCCAGGGTCCCGCTTTAATCCAGGATAAAAAGTAGTCTGTGAGTTAATCCAGGGTTTCTATCAGTAATAGGTTCAACCATTGAAGCGTTAAAATCGAACAAACATACATACATATACACCCAAAAGCACTCGCTTTATAATAATTATTGGGAAGTGGGATTAACAGTCAGCCCTACCTAACCCTGAGGAGTCGTTCAATAAAATAGGGGAGAGTGAAAAAACCAATCAACTGATCTATTCCCAAACTTCTTACATCAGGCCTAATCAGCTGCAAGCGTTCTATAAAGCTTAAAAGCATTAGATTTTCATTTTTTAGATTTTCTTGATAGTATAAGAGTAGCCAATTTTGGTGTCGCAGGTTTTCAAACCGCCCCAAGGGCTTCTGAAAAAGCTTTACCACCATCGTACTAAGACAACATACCGAGACTTGCAAAAAAGAAACGTTAGAAATAGGTTGACGTGGCAATCGCACAAAACGATCTAATATATGTAGGGATGAGATATATTGTATCAACATGCGAACGTCAGAATAAATCAATTTAAAATTAATAACCGACTCGGCATAACATGGAACTCATTACTTTTTAAGGTAGAAAAAATAGTCGATTACTTGTAATTTTGTAATTGTTTATTCATTGGATTTTATTGTTTTGAATTAATTTAGAAAGTATTAAAACTTTTAAAACGTAATATTTAAAGACACCAGTGAATAGAATATCTTAATATCATTTAGGAAGTACAATCACATTCAAAAACCACTAAACAGTCCATAAAGCAGCGCGGGGCAATAGAATAATGCACAGTAATCCTTAGCTTGCGTGTTTAGCAATATGTTATGTAAGTCAGTACATAAACTTTTAAAGTTATGTGCAAAGTTATCATTGTAACATTCTCAATACAACGGTTCTCCATCCTACCTGGTGCCTGGAAGAGCTCGCTTTCAGCGATAAGGCTGCCTTTTGTGGCATTAGATTTTTTTTCCATTTTGTTGTATTATTTTTATGTGAGTGTCCAATAAAGTATTAATCAATCAATCAATGCAACGCAATCTTGTCTTGTAGTAAGTGATAAAAATGAAATACCTATATACATATATCATTTCATTAATATTCATTTAACTATTGCCATAAAATAATTTGTGTTCAATATAATAAGAGGTCTATGCTTAGCAGTGGGTGATAATTATTGAAGAGACTCATGAAATTCCTTGGTGATAACAGGTTGATAACGATAATCATTGGATTCACACCCAATCTTAGAAACAGAAAACTAGATGGCGCTGTGTGCAATGTCCCGAAATATTTATTTTATTTATTATGTTAGTCGGTCTCGGTCGGTTCTTACTGGGTAAGCACGTTCCATCCTAGACCGTTATTATTGCTTACCATCGTTATTAGAATAAGAGTACTTTTATCCTAAATATTAATGAAAAGATACCGAAAAAGAGGAGCAGCAAAAACATGACAGTCAATTCACTGTTTAAACTGTAGCAGTCATAATGGAAAAACTAAGCGCAACTCTGACTCCCGGGTTCGCTAGATGCTCATTTTCCTGTTTGCCTATGCTACATGCTTTTGTTTACGAATGTACCTTTTGAGAATGTAATCAACGTACCGAGGTTTTTTGGCCAAGAATGACTGGGTATTATTTGTACTTTTTGGAAGTATATCGAGTTAAGAATATTGGCAAGTTCTTGATTTTAATATTGGTCGTTAGAGCTAGATGGCACTGTATTTAATTGCATATTCCAGAACATTTATGTATTAATATAAAAATTATAAATTGTATTAGGTAAAGCCTAGTTTTGAGAGCAGTGTGTTCTCGCTTTTTCAAAAATGTTTTAGATGTATTTACTGCATTAGAGAAATATTTAAACGATATATAAGCTTTGTGAAAATTGTTTTTTTATGTATGTTCCATCATCGAAAGCTATCAAACCGAGTAAGAGTTCTCTTATATTATAGTGTAATTTTTCCTGTGCCCTCCAGCTAAAAAAACAAATTAAATTCAAATTGCTATCCGACCTACAGTAGCACTAAATTCAATACCACTTAGGCAATCGTCCGCGACAACATTCACAAACTTAATGATAAGATAGATAGATAGATACACACTTTATTAAAACACCAGCACAATACAGGAATTTACAAAAATAATATTAAAACTTAAGTCTAGTGTCTTAACTGGCGACCTTATCGCTAAAAGCGATCTCTTCCAGGCAACCAATCTGGCAGGGATAAGACGCAAGTATAATGGTAGACGAGGTGTTTTAAATGTATGTGAAATTACATAAATACATAGGTATCATAAAATAAACATACATAAATAGCAAAATAAACAAATACACTAATACATACTTCAATACATATGATGATAAGTAATAAATAAATATTATGTCAAATAATGATAAAATAAATAAATAATAATAAATAAATATCCTGGGACATTGCACACAGCGCCATCTAGCCCCACACTAAGCAAACGCTTGTGTCGTGGGTGCTAGATAACGGATATAATACTTATATACTTTTCTTTTGTAAATACATACTTATTATACATACAAACGACCAGACTCAACACAAGTAATTAAAAATTTTTAAAGTGCATAAATACTTGTGTCATGCGGGAATCGAACCCGCGACCTCTGGATTAGAAGGCAGAGCCACTACCAACTAAGCTAACAGGCCAGTCAAGATAACTACAATAGCATATACTTACTTCCTTAAGATAGATAAAATAATAAAAATAATAATGAATGAGTGCGAATATTTCACCCAGCTATAGACACTCATAAATATAATATTGCGGGACATTTCACACAGCGCCACCTAGCCCCGTACTATACAAACGCTTGTGTGTCTCGAACCAGCAGAACCTGTACCTGCAAACATAATATCAACATAATACCAAGTCCCATGTTCCATACATTCAAATTAGCCTCAAAGAAAGCGGCCAGCTCGTTTTCTTTGGGCGCAAAAATCAGCATATTCCGACAATTCATCACATAGCTTCATTTGGCGCCGCACTGCGTCGGAAATAAAACGTTTACGGTCGCTGCTAGAGGTTTTATCTCAGAGGTTAAAGGAACGAAACCAGATTTACTACAAGGGGCTAAGCGGGACTTATCTCACGCCCCTGGGGCGGTTTCAAAACTTTGAACTCCGTTAGTTCTGCTCCTTGTTGTGAACTTAGTGAGACTATCGTTAATGAGAAGATTTATTATTTTGTCTTCCAATTCATTGTTTTAGATTTTTGTTATTCATTACAATTGGTATTTTTTTGGTATATTCTAATTCATTTTTGTGTATGTTCGTAGTGTTTACGACTGAAAACAGACCAGTGATTATTTTGTTAATTAATTCAAATAAACGTTTCGCGAGTATATATTCACTTATCATAATAATTACTAGCCTGTGAATGTTTTTAGCCCCTTGTTATCCCTAAATCCTTCGTAAAATTATTAGATGCGTTTAACTAAATTAATACAAGTTTTTGGACGAAACTTGACGTCTGGGGACAGAAATGACAGAAAACTTGGATTTATGTTATTAGTTAGAAGCTTTGTCTAAAAATAAATGGTTCGATTTTTTTTTTATTTTGAGCAAATGATTATTATTTGATATGGCACCCAAGCCACGAAAACCAAATTTTAAAATAAACTAGTGGGTGCTCGCGTCTTTGCACGCATTTAGAAGTAAAACTTATATCTCCTATTTCACCCATTTAAAAGTGGCATTTCCAAAAATAGCTTGGGGATGCCTACGTCATAACATCTACCTGCATGTAAAATTTCAGAACGATCCGTCCAGTGGTTTGGGCTTTGCGTTTATAGATCACTATATCAGTCAGTCCTACTTTTGAGTTTATATATGTATGTTTATATATGAGTTACCCTTCTTCTTATTTTTATTGAATGAGAGTGACCAACTCTGATGTCGAGAGTTTTCAAACCGCCCTAAGGGCCTCTGACATGGCTTTACGACTGTAGTTATATGTTACCCTGAAGTTAGTTTACTATCTTTCTATATAAAAACTCATTCTCAATTTATCATATCAATAGGAGAAGCGAATAAAATACAAACGCATATTGCGTAGTTTCACAGAATCAGTTTAAATCCGAAATCAGCTGTGCTTCCCATACAAATAAGAAGTATTTACTGTGATTAATAAAATCCCCATGCCTCGCAATATTTCATCATAAACTTGGCTAAATAAATACGTATTCACACGCAGTGACCAGTGATGATAAGTAGATAGATATACCAGTGATAGCTAGATAAATAAAAATAAATAAATATTCCAGGACATAGTTAAATTTAAATTTCAAATCGAAACTGGAATTAAGAAGAACTGAAATGTAAGTAACAGGTTAAGAAGTGTGTGTAATTTAGATTTATACGAATTATTTTTGCAGTACTAATTACTTTAAAATATAACATCTAAAATATTGGGTATAAAGGATGTCAAAAATAATGTGACGTTTTCATCAGTATTCCTTATTACATCTGGGAGATTTATGCTACTTTTGCAGCTGCCTCTAGGCTAAATAAGCCAAAATGACATTATATTAGGTCTTAACCTATTAAATAAGAAAAATTACACTTATTAATTATTACTGAACAGATTTAGATGCAATTGATAACAATAGTTAAATGGAAAAAAAGCTATGCACTGCGTATATCAATTTATCAAAAACAGAGTATTTGATAAAAATATATCTAGTTTAAGTAGTGGAACCGACGACACATTGAAAGAGGTGTTTTCAATGACTTCCCTATAAGTAATATGCACTAGTAATACATTTTTTTTTATCTAAAAGGTACATAATTCAACACATTGATACAAAAAGTTGTATTTGAAAAAAAAATATAGCTGTACCTACGTAAAAGTTACAAACAGAATAAAATGTAAAAAAAACGGCAATTTCATAGGTAAAGACCTATTATAACTGCTTTGTTAGCTTATTTGGTAGTGGTTCTGCCTTCTAATCAGCGGATGCGGGTTCGGTTCCCGCATAACACGAGTATTTATGTATATTAAATTACACATTTTAATATATAAATATTAAAATGTGTAATTTATAACTTGTGTTGAGTCTGGTCGTTTCTATGTATTATAGGTATGTATTTATAAAAGAAAAGAATATACACATGTATTATATCCGTTATCTGTACCCATGATACAAGCGTGAGCTTAGCATGGGGCTAGATGGCGCTGAGTGATTATGTTCTAAAATATTTATTTAATTTTATTTTTATGCATCATAATTATCTCTATATCATTGGCCCTGGCGCTATAATTTCACACCAATCAAACGAATGGTAGAGCGCATTACAGTCGCGATGTGATTAATATATCGAAATTGTCGGCTTTATTTAACTAGAGGATCATGTTTTCAACGTGAATACATTTTTCATTCGTGATTTGCTATGATTGTTTGCAGTTAATGTTGCTAGTTTTTTGGTCTTTATGAGTTGTATTACAATTTCTATCCATATTTAGTTTATAATACTATTAAATCAATATAGGCATTTGTTCCGTAATTTTTCATGAACAATATTATTTTTTTATTCTTATTAGCTAATTCGCTTTAAAGTTATAGTAGCTAATTCATAACCGTTTTAGAAGTTTTTAAATAAGAGGCTATCAAGAACATAACGTGTTTCCACTCACTACTAGCGCAAAAAACAAATTCACGCAATCCCAAACAGTGCTATAAATCGATAAGAATCTCTAATTAAGAAATTTTATTTATACATTAATGCAGATAGGTGAAATACTTAAATATCAAATAGGTTACATGAAATAAAGATTAACAAGCGCTTGTATCTTTCCTGATGTCAAAACGCTGTCAGTTCAACAGACGCAGTGCAGCCAAAACGCCTGACTTGTTTTAAAAACTTCCAACCATTTTACAGTTTAATTTGCTCCGTGACTGACAGACGAGGTAAGTTTATGAAAGTAGAATTGTTTGCAGTTGGCATGCCTCTTGCTCGGAGATTCTTATTTGCTTTTAACTTTATGAGCAAACGTCATAATATATCAGTTGCCTACGGTTTTGGATTGGTCAGCATAACATAGCAGCTTTGTAAGAAAACGCCAACCCAATCGTAGAAGCCCCTGAATCTGTAGATAGTCTTTGCCTAATAAATGTCAATTCAGACGTCTTTCATTGGTATTTGTTTCCAATTTAAACTTAACTTTTTATATTAACATAGTTCCAAGTTCAGTTCAAGCTTTCGACTGTATTTTGGCAATAAAAATATTCTTGTACCTATATAAATTTTGTCAATATAATAATAGTTATACGACTACGTTGCTAATTTTATTAATTTAGGAAGGAAAAAATAAAGCATTGTCTGAAGTGTTAGTAATAACATATCTTATAATTTAGTATATTGTTATATCTGGTCATATTATTACAGAATAAAACATAACAATAATATTCCTCAAAACAAATAGGTAATATCCTATCATAAAGAGAACAAAATTGACTCCATTTGAATACAGAGTGAAACTAGCAAATAAAATTGGTTCTAAACACACATTGTCACAAATTGTTATGTGACATTGTAGATGACAATAACAATTTCATGATCCTGGTTATATACAAGATTGGAACCATAAATAACTAAACAACTACATAAGTACTAATTTTTCTTAGGCATTTTGTGCCATATTTGATTAAAGTTATATGTAGGTATAAAAAGAACTTGAATTAAGTCAAAACAAATTCTTGTTTTATATTATTGTAAGACAGTGGACTTGAGATTTCTGTGTTAGGAATTATTTTTCCCTAAAAATTAATATCCAGGACCTCTTAAATTCAGAGATATTACAGAGTAAATCAACGCTAATTAAAATAAAAGTACTACGTTTAAATCATAGACAAGACAATCAAGCCAAATCTCTTTCAGTTTTTCAGGGTTTGGTATATAATTACTATTTATCCAAGGTATGATTTGCTGACCTATATTTAATTGATTGATATATATATATATATTTTTGTATGGGACAATGTATTTATTTTTCCATTGCACATTTTTAAGTAGTAGTTTTTTTTTGTGCGTAGTAGTAGCCCTAGCAATAATTTAGTGTTTGGTATGGGTATCTGTTATGTTGTTGTTTGTACGCCACCGACTTTTACATGTTTCTTTCCTAACGATCTTCACTAAGGTTGCCTGGAAGAGATCGCTCTACGCGATAAGGCCGCCCAATGTACCTAGGTTAAGTAATTTTACTGTAAATTGTTTTTGTATTTTGTGTTCTGGTGTACAATAAAGCTATATTGATTGAATGATTGATAACGCAATTTAAAAAAAAAACTCAATTTGTATACCGTAAAATGATCCCAAAAAGGTTAACACGTATTACGCCAGTAAAATTACTTCCGTCGGCTTATCCGAAAATATCTGCACCCATTCGCCGAATTGCCGTCAAACGTTTTGCCCTACATTCGAACTAATAAATTTCAATATAGAGTTCAATACGGGAAACTGAAGCCAGAATTAAATAATGCATTGAGTTATCGGAATCGTATATCGGAAACTAACCCCATCCAACTTTATTCCTAAACTTGATAGGCTCACGCTTCATTCATCAACCTCGCCTAATAATAAACAACGTTGTAATCTACAATCTAGCACGCTTGATTAGAAGAATTTGGTTCAACTTTGACTAGTCAACTTCGAGATATCTTTCTATAAAGAGTTAATCTATCTATCTATCTATTTGCTATCAGTACAGGCATGTTCCACTTCAGCTATAGTGTTACTTGAGTCAATCTCATTTCATGTGAACTAGTGGAAATATGAATGACTGTGATAAAAAAAAACTCTACAATGTATAACGTAAATAGGGTTGCGATTTTGTTTCTATTATTTACAACACATTGTTATATGCTAAATTTTTTATGACATAAAAAATATATTGAGTACGTACAACGGACGTACATATGTTGGTTGGCTGTTAGGCATAAACTTATTTAGTTCCCGAATGTACTTACATGACAGCGACATGAAATAAATCACATTTGTATTGTGAGCATATAACTAGAAACAAAACAACTAGAAATTTGTGTTCGCTCCGTGTTAACATTATCTTATCCAAGATGGTAAACGCAATAGTTAGTTTGGTTGTTAGGCCCGGCCGTTATGCCAAATTGGTAGGCCTTATGGTATTAACACATGGAAATTTCTCATTTCACGGTGGATGTGCGAGATGCTAGGTCAGATTGTGAGCCTTAATTAAAGGAACATATTAGTGAAAAACGTACGAGTGTTCGAACCTGGACCAATGTGCGATGAAACTAATTTGAGAATACCTATTTTCTTGCAAAAACTATCATAAACTAATTTGCTATTTTTAACTTGTTGTATTATAGCTGTATACATCATTGCATAAAAAACACAAGCGTAAATAATGATATAAAATCCTTTTATGACGAATTATTAAAAAGACAATATAGCTGGATTTTAATTTGTGAAAAACCGGGACGAGTTTAAGGATACAGGTTTATGCTCAGCAATGGGCAACAAATGATGATGATATTCGAACATTTTGAACGATTTCAACCCAAAATATTGAGTTAAGCGCAAAATTAAAACACACGAGACACAATTTTATCAATCAACAAAATAAAAGTAATGAATCTGTATTCACAAAAAGAACAGTACTTAACTGTACTTACAGATAAAAACCGCAACTGACAAAATAAATTCAGTTTCATGAAATCATTTCATTATTTTCTGAATAACAAAGAGGAAAGCAAATTGAGGCGCGACGCACCTCTACAAAAATTAATATATTCCCTCATTTAAACTTTAATCACCTTGTCGATAACCGCAAATTTTACCTCCTATGGATTCCTCTGTAATATTTTGTGACCGCTTTTATTGTTGAGTAGATCTGTTTCGTCGTATGAAGGATTATAGTTATGAAATTAGCGTTAATTATTGTATGTACTACATATCGGTATTACAAAATAAACATAGCAAATTACGTTTGATAAAATTAATGCATTCCTTTTTTGTTTGAATTTATGTTTGCTTTAAATAATATTCATACAGCGCTATACATAGTTATTACCTTGAGCAATAATACCTCTGTATGATTTTTTTCAAATAGATTTTGGATTTGACATTTTGACATTATAATGATGCACGTTTGTTGTGAGTAGCACAGAATCCATAATGCAAGTAGTAGTAAGTAAAATACTACTTACTTATTGTATCTTTCATACTGGCTGGATATGTCTTAAATACAGCATTGAATATTACAAAACTTTTAAACAAACAAAATGCCTATATATTTACTACAGATGATTTTTCCTTGCTCTGTCAAATTGACTTAGTATTTGTATTTTGTTTATTGTTGCAAATATAATACTAACTAAATTGCGTAATCTACTGTAAAATGGAAAGATAGCCTCTACCAACGAACGAACATCACTTCAAAAGTCTCGATGCCGATTTCAATAAATATTGAAACAGACAATGTCAATCATGGTTCTTTAAAGCCACTCACTCATGTGCCGATAAATCGATTGTAGCTTTGTTTATTCACCCATTTGTGGACGACATTTGCATTCGCGGGAAACACCAGGCTAGGATCAAGGGTTGCGTAAACTTGGTTATGCCCCAGACTTAGTGTTTAGGAGGAATGCTACGTTAGAAACTATCTTTGTATAACATTAAAATGAATCGCAAAGGTGTTGGTAAGGGCAAAATTCATTAACTCCTGGACCAATCTGGCCAATTCTTTCTTCAAAATGTTTTATCACTTTTACGGCGAGGATTAATAGAATAAATGCCTAAAAAACCCTAACAACAGCCCTTTTCTTTTTCCCATACAAACGTTTTCTAACTAAAACAAAGAGGAGGCCATTTGAGTTTTATTGCTATTGCATGAAGTTTACTGTAGTCCAAGCAATGTTGGTCTGTTCCTAACGTAACTAACAAATATTGCCACAAAACAAATCTTTTTGATAGGACGAAGTCTGTCGGGTCCGCTAGTAGTCATATATTATATTTATCCACTGCATGTTGCCGAGGTCAGAAGGAAGTGGAAAGATGTCATCAAGGAGAAGGTGCTGGGAGGTGGTAACAATCCTCAGACATATTATTATTATTATAAGTGATAGGATTCAAACCGGAAGAATATTTAGGAAGACGTCAAACAAAGTTTAAATAAGGAATACAAAACCAAATGTATCACAATGTAACCTATATGCTAGGTCAAATTAATCTCCATTTTCAAATTTCAATCAAACTGGTTAAAAAGTTGAATTTAATAGAGTTAAAAAACGAATGTGTACGAGGACGGGATATGTCTACTTATTTTTCAAAAAAGCTGGAATGGTGTTAAATTAATAACCTTAGCCTCAAAACCTAGATTCGGATCCTGTAAACCGGTTTGAGCTGACACGAACCGGAACTTTTTCCGGTTTAAATTCGATTTGTAACTTATGTGGAGTGGTGAGGGTTAACTTTATGAACTCGTTGTCTTTAACTGCGCTCCTATTGTGTTCTGTGAATGTTGTTACAATGCAGTTCTTACATAGGTACATATAGTTATGGGCTATGTTTATCATTATTTAAATATATTTGAGGCTTTACACCAATTACTTCTTCACACGTCATTGGTATAAATGTGTGGATTTGCACTTGCTTAATAATCTTTGAAACAAGAATTACTAATAAACAAATGAACATCGAAAAGTCCTAACTAGATAACACAAAACTAAACTCATACAATAACCTAGAATATCCGAAACCCTCTCAACATTTCAAGGCATTCCCTATATGGTGCTCAGTCATGTTGAAAGCGACAAACTTGAGGCTAGTCGATTTATTATGTAAAACGTATAGGGCCCTCGAGGATGTGAGAGGATAGGGTTTGCATTAGCAAGACGTCTACGGACAGGAGTTGTACTTAGCTCAAAGTAGAAGGCATCTTATGATCTTAGATTGGTATGAGAAGGTGTTTGTTTTCAGTGTATGTGTGTGTGTGTTGCAGTGTGAGGCTTTAATATAACACTTATATCGAGTAGGTAATTGAAAACGTGTTGATATGTGTGATATTTATGGGTACTAAATCAATATGATACAAGTAGGCATGTATATATAATATATATTTTTCCTAACTGTTTTTAGATTTCGGCTGGTAACACCACAAGACATCGTAAGTACATTTATACATAGTTTCATATACTAAGCTATGAAAGACAGTAACGGATGAGAAATATGAACTGATAGCCAGATTTAAATACCATCTACATAAGTATAAATAAATATTCCGGGACATTGCACACAGCGCCATCTAGCCCCACACTAAGCAAACGCTTGTGTCGTGGGTACTAGGTAACGGATATATTACTTATATACTTTTCTTTTGTAAATTGAAACGCAGCGAGCTTGATGGGCACATTTGCACCGGGAACGATAAAGGGCGGGTTATTTAGTTAATTTGACATTAGTTATTCATAAAGATTATTTACGTTAGAAGTATTAGTTAATATTTTATATTTAATTAGTAAGATTTGTTAAGTAATTTGATAAGTTTTTAAAATAAGGAATAAATTGAGCGACAGTTTTTGTAAATAAATAGGTACTTATTATACAATATACAAACGACCAGACTCAACACAAGTAATTATAAATTTTTAAAATGCATATATACTTATGTCACGCGGGAATCGAACCCGCAACCCTTAGATTAGAAGGCAGAGCCACTACCAACTAAGCTAACAGGCCAGTCAAAAGTAAAGTAATGTAAAACGAGTATACTTCGTAAATTCCAAAGTCACAAATCCAAAGCATTACTCTGATTAAAGAACAAAAATAATGTCCAATGCTCAGGTGGAAAAAGTCCGTGTAGATTCTTGTCACGTCTTCACATGCGATTCCGGCCTCTGTAATGTATGGGTGTGGATAAAAACTCAGTATACCATCTCCAAACAATTTATTACTGCATGTCGTAGGTAACATCATTATTTTCAAATGTAAGCTCCGTGTGACATTTCATCAAGTAGATTATATTATCCTTCACGATGATTTTTGTCGATAATAATTATATGGCAGAATTATGTTAAGCATATTAGGCAAGCTCGGATAATGAGATGGCACTGATTATGCATGAAAAGGTGTTTATGAGATCGAATTAGTAGTATTATTATTTAATTAAGTAATAAAAAATGTACTAAAAATATCCTAATGTTAATCGGTCTCATCAAATGTCTTACTTCCAGTTTGGAACACACCAGTCCAGTGATCTCAAATTCTAGAGTTAATAGGTACCTTCTAGGTAAGCGTATGAAGTATCTTTTTGACTTTTGTGTAATTGTGTACCGCAACATCTATCCTGAACAATAATAAACATGATAAAGTTTTTCTATTATCTACTATTTTATTTTATTTGAGCTATTATTACATTATCGTATATTCGTTCTTCTCTTTCTGTTTGAGGTAAATAAATAAATATTTCAGGACATATCACACAGCGCCATCTAACCCCATACTAAGCTTACGCTTGTATCATGGATACTAGATAACGGATATAATACATATATATGGTATGGCTCTTCATTTATCAGAATTCTCCAACCTAGACTACTGTTTTAAGGATTCTGTGTCATTGGCGTATATAGGATATTAAGTGAATTAGAGGCCAAAGCGTAGACCAAATTCAAGCCAA
This sequence comes from Macaria notata, assembly GCA_927399415.1. Taxonomy (NCBI): domain Eukaryota; kingdom Metazoa; phylum Arthropoda; class Insecta; order Lepidoptera; family Geometridae; genus Macaria; species Macaria notata. The sequence goes on from OV656742.1 coordinate 3,693,844, forward strand.
ATGGCGGCCAAAAGGCCACCTTGCGAATTCCCAAGACATCCGCATTGGCCACTTGTGAATTTTTAAATTTTAGTGCGGACCTATTTTAGGCTTTGTTTATCCTGTTTATACGGACGCCGTGGTTTAGTCTTTCTACTTTTCAGGTTCAACTGGGTTTTAGACAGTATGTTTGGGAGACATGTAATTTAGGGTAAACACAAATCATTATTTTAATTCAAAGTCTTCTTCTTATGGAATTAGAGTGGCCAACTCTGGTGTCGAGAGTTTTCAAACCGCCCTAAGGGCCTCTGACATGGCTTAACAACTGCTGTACTAGACAAACAGCCGGGACCTACAATTTAACGTGTCATCCAAATTCAAAGTGAGTTTATACGATTTTGTTTGTTACACTTGTGTGAAATGGGTTCAAATGTTTCCTTCTGTCATGTCAAAGGCCCTTAAGACGGTGTGGTAACTCGACACCATAGTTTGCCACTGGCATATGAACCTAAGATATAAAGGCAGATGGAAAATTTGGTTTAAAAACAAGACTAAAAAAATCTTGACTTTCATTTGTTGGTACATCTAGTCATCATGATTTATTGATTTATGGTTTAATTTCATATAAAACAGGGATTTAAAAACACTTTACTTAATAAAATAAGAAGTCTGCAAAGAGGAATGTACTTATTAAAACTCTTTACACAAGTAGGTAGGTCCAAAATAATGACGATGATAAGGAACATCCCATAAATTAAACACCCTTAGTTAGAGGAGTCTAAGTTCAAAATTTTAAAGTAACTTTCCTTTTTCAGTTTCCAGAAAGTTGGTAACATTACGACCTTCCTAAATTATTTCTGAAAGCAAAGTTTTGTTTTAAGCGCAAAGCTTGTATTAAGGCTTAGAGGCATAAAAGTTACTTGAAAATTAATTAAATAAATAATTACAGCGTTATAAAGATCATTATTTCTTGGGAAACTGGCCAGAGTAGGTACTTTATACTTTCTTCTTACCTGCTAATGCATGTTACCTAAATTGATCAAACTTTTTCAGACTGACGTTTTTTTGTCCCGTAGATAGGCTCAGAATATGTATATAAAAACCAAATTTCCTAATCAATAATTAGTTAATACTTAATTAGTAGTTAGTGTTGGCCTTTAGAACATAATTATCTACGCCGTTCCTGAAAATAATTACTGTTGGAGCAATAATTTTAGTTTGTAAGATTTTTACTAGATGGCATTGTACGTCGTTGAATCGCACAAAGACTCAAGCGTCATTTCAAATGTAAGTTTTTTGTTACTGTCAATGTGCTCTCAGTCTCAGTCAGTTCCTGTTGATCGAATCTGTCGAGGTCTCGAAGATCAGTCGATCGAATGTGCTCTCCTACCACAACATAGATATTTACTCAATTGGAGGGTCTCCAGGAGCTTTCCAACCTCGGAGGAAATATCACAATGGAGGGAGCCATAGAGATTTTGAGCGTGGCCACTTTTTGCTAGTGTGCAGTTACAGATTTGCATTAGTGTGTGTGACTAGTGATGTGACATTCCCATCAAGTCTATCGATGGAAAATTGGTGAAGTGAATAAAAATGCATGTATTTTAAAGTAATGTTTCGAAATGTTTCGAACATAGTCTGGAATATTTTGTTGGCTCCCAGTTATCACGCCTAACAGCTTTGATCCACTCAATTCTCATTTCTGGACATTTTGGAAACCTAAAAATTAGTTGTTGTACGTTAAAAGAAAAAGGAAACGATATGTACATAATTCAGTGTAAAAAAATACATTTAGTTATGACATTACATTACATGTACTTAGGCACAATTTTATCAAGATTAGAAGATATGTATTTTATCGATATATCGATAAAACTAAAATCACTACGGACATCACTAGAATTGATGCTTAAATTATCTTTTAACACTTTTGCTGTTTTAAGACAGTTTTAGACATTATCTTGACCCAAATCACATGGATGTATATAAACTAGATTGTTAATATGATGGTACAATAGCATTTTGGCTAAAAACATCATCAATTTAGCATTTACAATGACTTAAACATTGTCACCAACTTACAAATGAAATGACAAATCCGGGTCTTTTACACCTCCTTTTGCTTTTGTAGTTTTTGACGAACATGACACTGCTGAGCACGACATAGTTTTACATTTAACTTTAAACAAATCTGTAACACCGTAAAATCACTTGATATTCTTTAAAATTCTAAAGCACAAACGCAATGTTTTGGTCTACTAGTCGGTCATAAAAAGACACGGTGCGGCGTTGCCAGCATGTAAATTTGCTATCTCTTTTACTCGTAGCTTCATTCTGAAGGAAAGACAAAGACACACTTAAGTGCTTTACACACAGACGTAAGATCGGCAACGTCGCTATGGCTCCCTCCATTGTGATATTTCCTCCGAGTTTCCAACACACACCACAGTCTTTTCCTTAGTTGGATTGCCTCCACTCAGGGAGCTATCTAACCCTCAACCCCCAGATTTTACCTCAAGGTTAGATTGGCTCCCCCACTCGTACAATTACTTATCTATAAAATATTTCCTGAGTTGTATTAATTTATACAGTATACTTATATTTAAGGTATGCACCTAAAAATATATAAATCATTTTTAATAATTTTACTGACTTTATTAACCAAATAAGATAGTATTTTTTTCTATACAGCAAAAAGTTGAGTATTTTAAAAACGTTCAGCTTACACAGTTCAGTTTTCCAGACAATATTTACCTCTTAACTACACAATTAAATTCGGCCAAGTCTTTGATAAAGGCAATATGAAACTCTAAATCGAGTATTGAGATTGATTGAGATTTATGGAAGCGTCAGTCCACAAAACAAGATGAAGTTTCAATTAAATAAATTGATGGCATTAAAACATCAAAGTGACGCCGGCGGGTGTCTTTGCAGAGGTGAGATTTTGGTAAATATAGTCAGGGCTAATAGTAGACTTCTATTTTTTTTATTTTTGATTTAAAAGTCGTTAAATTAATAAATAATTTCATAATAATAATTTATACGACATGACGAATTTATAAAAAACATCATGGAAGGAAAATTGGAAGCCCGAAGAGGAAGAGGAAGGCCGAGAAGGTCATACATGGACCAAATAAAAGAAAAGGCGGGTGTCATGTCGTATACGGAGGTCAAGGAATTGGCAGAAGATCGGGAAGGATAGCGCATGCTCCACAGACAAGGGCCTTGCCCTTAAATTTATGATGATGATAATAATTAATGGTCTACATAAAAAACAATAACTTTTAAATAAAATAATAAAGTTGTTATTTTGGTGGCTGAATGCAATTGTATGGTATTCAAAGAGAGAGATTAGAGAGTACTAGGCAAATATAAGCTAGGAAGAGGTTCATAAGAACCAGGCTCCAAGGCGACCAGTTAGCAATGACCTCTTCCCACCTCCTGTTTGCCTGGTGTAGGTAATGTGGCTGAATGCATTTGTATGGAATTCAAAGAGAGAGATTAGAGAGTACTAGGCAAACATAAGCTAGGAAGAGGTTCATAAGAACTAGGCTCCCAGGCGACCAGTTAGCAATGACATATAATAAATGATATATATATATATCACACATTATACTTTTAAATAGCATTTTTTTAATATAGCGTGTCTAAAACAGTAACACCTGTATTGTATAATAACCGAGCTATTGACTATATTTCTTTTCTACCCCTTTATCACAGATACATGAAAGTCGTAGTATTTTTTCAAGAGACAGTATTTATATTTATACAAAAATTACTTAAACATACAGAAAATAAACTTAAAAGACACAGATATTTATAAAATACTACTATTTTTTGTCATAGTTAGCAACTCCTATTATCAAAAATCCGTTACAATCCATATTGGAATTTGCGGTCAAAAACAATAAATTACACGTAAAACTCATTAAATATATAAACAATAGTCTATACTAACAAAAACTTATTCGTGATGCTAGTTTATGTTACGTTTTTATGCAATCTAGATTTTTTTACGCTTACATAATAAACGCTCCGTGAAATGCCTATAAACCAACTTAGTGCCCAAACTAAGTCTAGATATTTTATATTTCATTTTCAGAACCAGTTTACGTACAATTACGTGCTTAAGTTACTTAAATAACTCTATTAAACTTTATAAGTAGGTACACTGACATGGCTTTCAGATCACGATAGATAACCTAGTTTTTTATAGACATCTCATTGAATGACTAGAAAATTCTAAAATATCAATACAAAATTTGATCTAGGTTGTACGAGCGTAGAAAATTACTTGTAAACATTTATAAATATTTACAATTGAATAGCATTATGTGGTTCTGAAATTCATTTCATTGAGTGACAGCAAAAAATATAATATATAGTTTTTGTAAATATTACTGGTTGATTATACTACAGCTCAATAGCAAAATATTGTGCAATTTTATGTGATAAGGAAAATCGGTTAGTTTAAAGTTTTTCTGATACTTTCTAATGACTACCGTACTTTGTACTTCTTCATTGTTTGTAAACTATGACTATAAAGTTAATAGGTACAACCTTCTTGGTAAGCGTGTTTCATCCGAGGTTACAATAATGTTTAACATCTGATCAAGGCTTTATAGTCAAACACAATCCTTTCCTACGTAACAATTTAATTAATGTATTTTTCACATTCTAATGTTAAGTACTAAAAAAAAAGCGAGTGTGGCTCAGCGGTTCCAGTGTCTGCTTTTCAACTAGACGCACCCTGGTTCGCATCCGGCCCTACACCAATGACTTGTATTTTCAAGTTATGTGTGGATTTGCACTCGCTTAACGGTGAAGGAAAACATCGTGAGGAAACCGACATGTTTAAGGACCACAATATCCAAGGACATGTGTCTTCCGTGGAAGGACCTGGGCACCCACCACGATGTATCTGCCCAAGAGAACTCCCCTAACGAATAAGTTCTGCTGGGGAGTCACGACCCTCAGTCATGAGGAAATATGACTCAAAGAGAGAGAATGTTAAGTACTATTATAAAACTTGTTCTCAAAGAAGCATGATTCAGTAATTTTATCGTCCACATTCGGAGTGCCTTAATAGATAGATATATAGATATATCTTTAATGTACAACAAACAATCATAAAATAAAACTAATTTAATGTACATCGGGCGGCCTTATCGCCTCAGGCGATTTCTTCCAAGCAGCCTTATCAGGTCTTTATCAGGGTGAGTTTCGAGTATCATATCACATATTTAATAATAAGCAAGGCAGCATATTTTAAAGTATTGTAAAAGCGTTTTTTTTTTTATTTTATTTTATAACCTACACTACAATTTATAAAGCTGACCAATTTTCAACTTTCAGAATACATTCCGTCCTAGACTAGATGCATCCAGATTGCCTCGAGTGAAACCTTCCGCTATTATCTTTACACATGCACAGTTTTTCACGGCTGTCAATCACAGAAACCATTCAACATTCACGTACACTTCAAGCTAATTTGGACTCTACAGCCTGGCAATAAACACGAACTAAACCCACACAAGACTCAATAGTAACACGTCACTTTTTGGCATGAGATAGAAATTGACTTTTGTTACGTTTTTGTTGTCCAGTCGACTAAAGTGAAAATATCGACGGTTTTTGTATGCACATAGATTTTTGAAGCGTGAAAAGGGAGATAGGATGTTTTGGATGAAAAATGTTTCGCGTGTTTTTCCTGGTACATTATAAATAGCTGTGAGACGATGTCATAATAAGGTGTAACCACAGAAATTGTATTTTACAACGGCATAATAATATTATTAGCAACAATTTTACACTGTAATTGTCTGATAACTGTCTGTATGGTTTGTATAAAAGCGCTAGTTTATGAATGAAAATAATATGAATTGCATTGTAACAGCACATTAATGTAGTCAATTTCACATAACGAACAAACAACTGATAATGTAATAATGTTTCTATTGTTTCCAGTTTTAAAATAAGGACTAAATATGGAGAATTTTTCCAACAAAATAGGCAAAGCACGCCTCCTAATGCAATATGTCGTCCGAAAACAATTTGCTACAACCATCCGTGCGGTCTTTCTTTCATTACCTAACATATCCATTTGTGTTAGATCCAGGCTTTTAAAATTATAACTCAATTTTAAACTCTATCCTTAACACATTGGATTTATTTTTGAATAACGTAATCAAGCTACTTAAAACGTTTCAGTATAAAAGTTATAGCTAGTTGGAAAGGGGTCCTGCTATGTTTTTAAACTGAATTATTTTAAAAGAAGGAAAGCTTTGAACTGTTTTTAGACGAAGTGCTTTAAGGTCCCAGAGAAGCGTTCCTATGTTATAAGACTTAAGAAAACTCTCAATGTTTTCTTTGGTTTTAAAGAAATGCTTTCAGATTTCGAGAATTTAAAAGATCAGAAAGAATTCGAATGCTAAGCTCTTGATCTCTTAGTAAGCACTTGAAAGTTTATAAATTTCCCATGAATCTATGTAAAATGAATAAAAAATTAGGAAAAACTTATCTAATAATAAATTCAACTTAGAAGATAAATCCTAAATAAAATATTGGTAATACAGAACACAAGTGCGTAACTAATCAAAAATGGCTTTTTTGTTGGAAAAAAAAAAAAAAACTCACAATGATCCGTTCAGCCGTTTTTTTTTTTTATATTAGATAGACTCACGCTTGACTACAACTTGCCTGATGTTAAGCAACGTTGTAATCTACGATCTAGCGCGCTTGCCTAGAAGAAACCGGTTTACTCTCGACTTGAAGATACTACTTTTACTTTCGTTTTTGCGATATGAGCGTTTAAATAAACAGATAAACAGACAAAAATTCAAAAAACGGCTGATCATACGTGTTCTATTATCAATTTAAAGTAGGCATACCCATACATTTTGTTTTCTAAAATCTTCTATGTACATATTTTGACCCTCTGCAGCTTTATTATATGTATAGATTTATATTTTCGCGATTAGCGATAAGGCCGCCAGTTGTGGCACTATTTTTTAAGTCATTTTTGTCTTTTTTTTGTCAATGTGTGTTACAATAAAGAGTTTAACTATCTATCTATTTTATAGTCAAAATTCCATCGTTTACACCAACATCAATAAACCGTTTGTCATGTTTATTATTTGGGACCTATAAATTTGGGGTATCAAAATTATTTAATGCCTGCCCAAGGTAGCCTTATTGCCACGTAAATCTTATCATGAAGTTTGCTAAAGTTATTGCCCACGAAATTGTGACGAAAATGGTGTTAGAGATATTGTGAAATATGTATGTATAAGTAGGTAGGTATACCTACACAGTCACGTTCGTAATCTGACTGAATTAATAGCGTTGCTATTTTAAAATAGGTAAATTTTGTTTTTGACCATAATTTGCTGGTAAGCAATCATTATGGTCTACATTGAAACGTGCTTAGCCGGTACTAATGGATTAATTTTTTGCTTTGAAAATCACTATATTACAAAAATATATAGTTTGCGGAATACAAGGAGTCAAATAAGGAGTAAAATAATGAACTCAGCGGACTTCAGTACATCACAACTAAAACAAGCAAAACTTTACAAAAATTCTATTACCTACTCAAACTCACTAACATACATAACATCATAAAAATACATCTCAAAACCAATAACTAGGATCCGAGAATCCTATCTGAACTGAACCCGTCCAAACCGCATGCAATATTAAAACTGAATTGATGCCCACTACAGGGTGGCCTCAACTTTTCTACAACTCCGTCAGAACTCGGTAGCGGTGCGATAAATCGATGTGAGAATGAGATCTACCAACTTTTGTACAGGGTTACATGTCAACATTGGTGAGCGAGTGTGGCTCAGCGGTTCCAGTGTCTGCTTTTTATCCAGACGCACCCTGGTTCGAATCTGGCCCTACACCAATGACTTATATTATCACGTTAAGCATGGATTTGCACTCGCTTAGCGGTGAAGGAAAACATCGTAAGAAAACCGACATGTTTGATGACCACAATATCCGAGGACATGAGTCTTCCGTGGAAGGACCTGGGCGCTTACCACGAAGTATCTGCTTAAGAGAACTCCCCTAACGAATTAATTCTACGGAGGAGTCACGACCCTCAGTCATGAGGAAATACGACTCAAGATAGAGACTTGTCAACCACCTTTTCTGAGACGAAGGGACATCGTGGAAAGTTTGAGTTGGTAGTGAAGTCTTATTAGCTCCAACCTGACATACAAACATACCCCGCTGCAAGGGAGAGCGTAAATTAATTTTCTCTTCGTAAAAAAGTATTACATTTCAATAGATGAAAGATATTTTAAGTAATGATTTTAAGTTTGCTAGTTTCTTTTTCACAAATGCGAATGCCGCAATGACTGTGTACATTATGGATAGAAATACGCGATTTCCTGTCAGTTTGTTTTAATCTGGGGTAGGTATGTTATATTAACTAGTATATTATAGTGCCATGGGTGAATTTATAATATAGCATTTGCAATTTGTTTGTTTGCAAAGTTGCTTTAGTCCGGTCGCAAAGCAGGCTTTACGACCGGACTATGCAACTAACTCTGTATAGTGCAGAACAAGTTTCGATATACGTATTTGGGTTCCACAGAGACGAGCTCCAGGAATTCAGTTCTGTTGAGTAGTATTACGATTTACTCAGAAAGTGAACCCCGGGGGAAAATAATGCTCGTAAATGCACTTGTAGTAGTTAGTATGGATACAAAAACAATTCTTAATAAGATTTACACTAGTGAACTTAAGCTTTTTTTTGGAAAATCATCTTTTAGAATTAATGAAAATGATAATATAAATCTATATACATCAGAAGTAATACAATGTTCGGGGAGCACCTGGATTCAATCTGCGCAGGACCGGGACGAGTGGCTTACAAGAAGAGAGTGTGGGGACAGAGGGCGATAACGGGCTGACGATGATGATGATGAATTTATAGTTCACTATCCCAATCTGTTGGATAGCGTAGTGATTAGGGATGTAATCATCAAAGTATAATTTATAAAACTAAAATAAAATGATATATCGCTCTTAGCGATAAGGCCGCCAATAATATAATATTTTATTTCTGTTTTTTGTATTGTTTTTTATGTATGTGGTGTTTTAATAAAGAATTTATCTATCTATCTATCTATATATATATATATATATATATATATATATATATATTGTAACAAGAAATTAGATACAAAAACAAATAACAAATATAAAAAATGATAATCACATTCATGAAAAATTTCCGTTCGTTTAAAGTTTTTTGTTATCATAACGTACCTTCTCGTACATAACTTTACAAAACATGAGTTTCAGTGTGCAGTAAATGAGAACAATTTTCACATAAGCCAACATTGGTACACAAACGTATACAACTCCGTAAAGTAAATACGACTTCACATACGCAATGTACAGACAAACATTACAAAATGTCATGAAATCACATAATGGATTAAATTTATGATATTCGTGGCTTTGTGGACTTACATATATACTACTTTATTTTTTATCCACGTTCAATCTGCTTAACAGATTCACAAAAAAATTGGTTGATTTCAGTTGAAGATTGTCTGGAAAATTCTTTAATTTAACTTCGATCTGGAATAACCTGTCACCGTTTCTATTAAGTGCTAAAAAGCTAGTAAATTACGATTTGTGCATATTTAACTTGCGCATTACGAGAAAAAATCTTTTAAATCCGAAACCAATATGAATCTCTCAACCACCTGAATTTGTACCTCGGAAGCTTTGTCTTTATCTTTAAGTTTCAGTGCTGACATGCTACACCTCCGACCACAGAGTGGTTTGTGTCATATCGCTTTAGGCGACACAGGTTTATGATACGCAACAACGAGTTCATCTCGTATCATGACGACAAATAAAACTTAACAGAAGATGTGATAACCTCCTCCTTTTTTCGAAGTCGGTTAAAAATCACGCCGAATAATTTGTCTACAATTGTCAAACTACGCGCCAGATATAACATAAAACATTGGTTTCTTGCCAGTGTCTCTCGATCTCGATATTTTGTCGACGAAAACTACGAGAAAATTACCTTGTATTACGTACCATAAGTCTACTGGTGATAAAATTTCTGACACGTAACAAAAAATCTTGTTTGACCCCAGTTACATCCCTAACCAAACACCTCAATCTCGAATCAATCTACCGATTCGAGTGACGACTCGGAATGCGATCCGGAATGCATCGATTACACAACTCGATCAAATAAGTGAACGACCACCGACGACGGAACTGATAACTTTGGGTTTGAGTTATGAGATTTTGCGGTTTTATATGTTATTCATTAAAGTTGTATGCTAAGTTGAACCCAATGAGTAATAAAATATCAGAACCATTTTCCACGCAAAATGATCCAGCAAAACGCTTTCAACTACTCGCAAAATTCTTTATTGATCACAAATTATGTTTAATTTATTTTTATAATTTCATTGAAAGTTAATTAATTTTGCACCACGTAAATAATATTCAGCGCCTAAACATTGGAGCCTGAGTGTTAAAATATGGTGTAAAATGGTGAAAGTTCCCGTTTATTATTAAACAAAATACATGTACAATACATGATAAATGAATTAACCAGCGTCCCAGCCAAGTTGGGCAAAAAAGCAATATAAAGTATTTAATTACACTTGTTATGAGTTTTATTTAAGTTAACTCTTTAAATACTCGTGACTTGGACCAGAGCAATTTTATCGCAGTCGTCTCGGCACTACACTATGAAGTGCAGAATCGACTTAATTATTGCACTGTCGATTTCACGGTCCGATGGAATTCCGGCATACAACTGAATTAGCTTGTATATCGTGCGCTGCCCTAGTTAGAAGTTTGGAACGAATTATTTTAATAATTTTGATTTTCGATAGTTTGACAGGCTAATTTAACGTTTATGATATAGGTGCATTGTGCAAGCGCTATTGTATTTGACTTCTAGTGTTTGCGATTGAGTAATGGAGAAATAAAGGTTTGTGTTGTTGTTTAATGTAACCTGACGGTTAAATATCTGACTGTGGAGTGTATGTAGATGTTTTTTTATGTATTCTTTATAAAATAGGACTAATTGATTTATTTGAAGAAATATAAATACTGGTGTCACGTTTATTTATTTTCAGGTCATATCGTTTTGTTCGTTTTCAGAATCAGATGTTTAGAGATCGTCCAGGCATTTGAGTGGTATCTTGTTTCAAGGCGTTAATTTTACTACAAGACAGGAAGTATTGGCGTTAGAGAAAATATTTAATAAAAATTAGAATCAAATACATAGATAAAATACAAAAAAAAACCATTGTTTCGCCAGGGACGTTGGTGGAATTTTATAAAAAAAAGAGGGAGGAGGCCTGTACTGTGCAGTGGGTCTCATTAGGCTGATGATGATGATTTTACTGCAGCCGCATTTTTGCTAAATAACCAATGAGTAACAGATAGGAAATAACATGCTGTTACATAGGTATTCAAAATTAATACAAAGCAAAATACGTGTCCAATTTTATGGTTTGTTACTAGGAAGGTGCTGCTTATTTATTTTTTTAAGCCCAGAGTTGTGGTGGACGCTGTTTTTGCATATCATTGTGGCTAAGATGGCTTCATAACAACTGTTTTTTGTGTAAATATGATATTAATTAAGATAATAATTATTATATTTGGAGCATATATGGATACATACAAAAAATAATTATAACGTAATTTATGATAAGATAAACAACAGAAAGAATCTTTATTGATACTGTAAAGTTGTAACATACATAGGTACATAAGTATCTACTGATATCATAGAATATGCTACACAAATTACAATATCTCGTCAAATGTTACTGTGTGTGCTATTTAGTCCTCTTGTTAAAAACAATACACATTTTGGCATATAGATCTATGTCACGTTTAACTATTGTTTTCTTTAATTTTATTACTTTAATAACTTCATCTTCTTATCGAATGAGAGTGGCCAACTCTGGTGTCAAGAGTTTATCAAGCCGCCCTGAGGGCCTCTGACATGGCTTAACGACTGAGCGCCCAAAATGGAATGCCACTTTTCGGTCACCCATCCAAGGACTGACCAAAGTGGAACTATTGTCCCTGGTTAGATGACCAAACTCGGTCAATAATTACAATTAGGGTTTGGGTCCCGTGACATGTAAAATTATAGGTCTCGGAAGTTTTGCATATTACAGCAGTAGTTAAACTATGTCCGGGGACCAAATGCAAAATCTGGCATCCTTGGACCCATGTCACTGATATCTAGGGTGGGTCAAAACAGGCATTACAAAGTTTGGCTGTCGAGAAGATACGTTAAAGAACCACAGAAGCAAAGGATTGCTAATATTCTTTAAAACATCTTCATACCCATACTACGAGTAAATTACTACAGTTGAAACTCATAAAAAATATGACAGATACAATTTTATTATATGGTTGTTTTATAAGACACATTGTTCATTCATATAGATATCATCAAAGAAAAATATATACTTTCATGTTGGATCATAATTTACGAACTATCTGTGCCTGCGACTTCGTCCGCGTGGAATAATTATTTAAGCATCATATTTCTTTTTGCAAACAACCTTTTCAGCTTTATAAATTATTGCTGTTACCCACGACTTGAACCGTTTTCGCAGCGCACGCAACGGAAGCCCTCAAAGATGACTAGTTTCCCCATTTTTTCGAGATTTTCCATTATTTCTTCGCTCTTATTAGTTGCAGTGTGATGCTATATTGCCTAAAGCCTTCCTCGATAAATGGTCTTTTGTACAAAAAAATATTTTTTCAATTTGCACCGTATTTACTGAGATTAGCGCGTTCAAACAAACAAACTCTTCAGATTTATAATATAAGTATAGATATAAAACGTGAATTACAGTAAAAATCATTTCGTTAGAAAATACTACTAGTTTATTTTTATTCAAATAAGAAAATGAAGAAATAACTTCATTTAAAGGTAGCCGTCTTAGCACAGCAACCTTGTAGAACCGCGCGCAGCACTTTCTCAGAAACCATGAATGTTACGAACAATACCGATTACATTTTCTAGCCATTCACCTGTATAGAGCATGTCACATGACCTACTTAGTGTTTTGCAATATTGCCTGGTGTTGCCAGCTACAGATCGATTGTAGCGATTGTTGTACTTTGAAATGAAATTAACGTATTATGCGTATTAGGTATGGCTATAAGTTATTTGCATTGATATACTCTTTACTTACAATAATAATACATAAAAACAAGGGAAAAAAAACTAAACATACTACTTCTAACTATAACAAGAAAGGGGCCATTTAGAAAATCGAAAAGCCTGAATAATGTCTATGTGAGTGCTTACATTATTATTATTGTGATTTATTCTATATTTCTTAATTATTTATTTGGTGTTAAGCCTAATTTAACTGAGAAAATAAAACATCTTCTTATTGAAAATGTTCAAAGATTTCTGAAATCGAATTTTAGATGAGTTGTGACGTTGACGTTAGTTATAAAATTATGATATTTATAAATAATCTAAAACAATTATATTTTGACATAAGCTTTACTAAATAGGTTTAAATGCAGCTACTACTTCCCTTTTATAGAGTTTTGTACATATTCTGAGTATAACGAAACCTTTAATCCTGGCAATACTAATTAAAAGCTACTATTTAACTGTGCACAATGGTGTTGTGAAATTATGTGATAAAACCAATGTATATGTGGGAAATCTTTAGAGTTTTCTATACGAACATTTAAAGCCTAGGCATAGCCTAGGTAATGTATGCTTGCTTACTACAAATTGTGATCTTAAGATTTCGTTTCCTAAGAATTACAATCTAGGGGTCAAATAACATGAAAAGGTATATTTTAGGTCGTTTTTAGGGTTCCGTACCTCAAAAGGAAAAAACGGAACCCTTATAGGATCACTTTGTTGTCCGTCTGTCCGTCCGTCCGTCCGTCTGTCAAGACCATTTTTCTCAGGAACGCGTAAAGGTATGAAGCTGAAATTTATATCAATTACTCAGGTCTACTGTCCCTTGAAGCTGTGAAAAAATCAAACTTCTAAGCCAACGCAATCAAAAGATACAGCCATTTATGCCGCAAATTTTCGACACTTGCAAGGGAATCAAAACCTACAGGGTGCTTCCCGTGAACTCAGAATCTTGAAATTTGGTACGAAGCAACGTCTTATAGCATAGATAAAGGAAAAATTACGAAAACCATAAATTTTTAGTTACATCACAAAATATTTAACCTTGCAGGTTTGTACGGAACCCTCGGTGCGCGAGTCCGACTCGCACTTGGCCGGTTTTTTTTAAAAGAGTATGGATTTGATATTGTGTAAAATTTTAACGGTAAGGCCATAAAATCAATTCAATGTGAAACAGTACCTCTACAAATTGACTGAAAATTTTCTTAATATATTGTTTTCACATTACTTATCATCAAATAATAAATACCAATTCCTGCAACTCAGAGTTTAGCTCAGAATAAATAGAAATTATTTGGTTTTAAGCTTTATAGGTCTACGTTTTACTATAATCTGCCTGATTTCAAACACCACTGTAGTATAGGGTGTAAGCAGGTCAAAGTCAAAGTTAAAGTTCATTATCAGTATTTAGTCTGTACCTACCGTAGCTGTAAGGCTAGTATGAGGGCAAATGTAATCTTGTCCACCAATTATATTGTGGAAAAACTATTAGATTCTTTGCCATGCTAGCCCGCCAAAAGAGACCTAAGGCTTTTTTTTCTTCTAGAGACCCTCCAGAACGTCATACAATTGTGTTTAAAAAATATATATATCACAACATTTTTCTGTACATTTACAGTACTTACTTAAGTTAACGGAAACCCGCTCCTCACAACTTGAAAGAACCTTTCTGCGGCTAAGTTTGAAACTATTTGGAGGCCTCATTAGTTATTAGGACGAGTTAGTTTAGTTTAGGGCTTAGTTAGCCGAGTTATTGGCAAGTTTGGCATTGGATACCATTAAGACCTTGGATGTCACGTGGTGGTTTAAATTTGTATCTAATATGCTCTGCTTAGATACTTTTTTGAGGATTCTAGACCTCTTCTTAGGTATGTCACTAGATCTGATTCTTTTCATATTACAGACAGATAGATAGATACAGGTTTGCTATTACCAATTTTCTGTTCCAATATTCCAATTCTAATAATAATTATTAGATTTTTAAATGGAATAATGAACATAATTATATTACTTACTGTAACACTATGAATAACAGTAAAAAACGGGTTTTGTACCTTTTTTATTGTTTTTCAGAAGAAAAAAAAAACAGATTTTTTATTGCATTGTGAAACATTCTTATAAATTAAATCTCAAAGTAAAATTAAATTTTTCGTTTTGTAAAGTGAATCGTATTCAATTTTATCGTTTCAGCTGCAATGACTATTAGAATTAATTTTGAAAACCCAGCTAATCAAGACACTATGCTTTACAATATATAAAACTTATGTCTCGAAGTCAAATATGCTCACTGTTATACCATATCCCTAACTTCCTTGTTTTATTTCAACTGCCCGGCATCCAAGCAGCTGCAAACAATTCGACAAAATTTTAAAGACGGAGCCTGAATAAAAAAAATAATATTTTATGATACAAAAAGAAAGATTGGCAATTTTTTTATCCAGTTTCAACCAGAGGGTCACACGTCAGATTCTTGGCCTTATATCAAAGAACTAAGTGAATGTCAAGGTAACATGCTGTGACCCTGGTAAAATGGAAGTTTCATGTGCATAAGGGAAGTCCGACTTTTTTAATGGGTAAGTGTAAGTAGAATCCAAGTTTGATCAGTCTGTGCAGTAACTTTTGACATATTTTCATGATTCTGGAAGACACATGATTGTTGTAGTTCATTAATATAATACGTTTTGTTATGCATTTTTTAAAGTGAGTAATACAATTTTTTTTTCAATATAAAGGCTATAACATTACAATATTATAAATTAAATATAAATGCTATAACATTGGGGGTTGCGTGCGAGTAAACGGTCACAAAAACGAATAATACTACCGCACCATTATTTGCTATGAATACCTGTTTAACATGGAGTATCATATCCAATAGTATAAAAAAATAGTACAAAACGAATCCAAACTGGAAAAAGAGTATCGTCAAAATTAGTCACAATTTTCCTTATTGTCTTCTTTTTCTTTACTTATCCCATATGTAGGGTCAACACAGCTTATTTTTCTCTTCCATTTCACTCTATCACTCGTCATCAATACCATAATATCATTGAAAACAAAAGCCCAACAATACATCTTAATAGCTCAACAGCAAGGTAGCGTCCATGTGTAAGATCAGTCAACAATCGTCCGCAACACGGCGGCATGAATATGCACGGTCGCCATTAAACGGTAACGCATTCAGCAACATGTTCCGGGGAAATTGGACGACAATATTACATTCAGTGTAACGTGTAGTCGCCCGTGCGTTGATTACATACAAACTTATTATATATAACAAAAAACTAAGCATGATAGACTGATGATTCTCTTACAGCTTTTTGATTTACATCACTTACATAACTTTTTATTCAACTAAATCGGGTCTGCCCTTGATTAAAGTTTGCCTGATTATAAGCAAAGGCTATGGCTTAAATAGCAGGTATCCAAAAATATCGTTATCGATCGAGGCGAGATCTTTGTTTTGGTAGCATCAGTTTGAAACATATAATATAAATCATTAGTCTATCTTTCCTAGTTTTTGAGTCTTAGTATACAATAGTTTGTATTGAATAACGCATGGGCGACTGCAGTATAAGCATTGTACTAGGAGAATGTGGTATAGTGTAAGGCTCTATACATACAAACAATGATAGTATTAGATGTGTAAAGCGATCACTTACCCACGTGCTTCATAGATTTCACCGAATTGTAGTGTAGTCGTAGTTATTCTTCTTCTTATCGAATGAGAGTGGTGTCGAGAGTAAACAAGCCAGTTCAGATATGTGAGCCATTTCTATTACTATTACCACATATGGTCGATAAATATCTGTACTGTAATATAATAAAAGCTGATGTATGGCAAAAACTTAACTATCTCAAAATGTTATTCGCATTTTAAGGTACCTAATAAAATTGTATGATTATTCAGTCTAGTTCGAGAAACGCTTCTTCTTCCATATTCGACCAGGACAGAGTCTTTAGAACAAATGTTGCTAACCTAGTGTTGTTGACCTAGGAATCGGAAGCATAACTGCCAAAGTAAAAATAAATCTTGCTTTTAAAATAAAACAGCCAAATATTCTTCTAAAATCAAGGGAAAAAAGGGTGGATCGCTTCAAGTAGTTTCCTGTCGTCGATACAAGAAAGTAAGTATGGGGCGGAAATCTCCAGTTTGTCAAACGAAAGTCTCGACTCCTCAAGAGCCTACTTACTTGTAAGTATGTGTGTCTTTGTACGCATTAAGTCGATTTATATCAGCAGATATTGAGCGTGCCAGACACGGGACGATGCAGACAAAAATACAGAATGAAAACGTAATCGCGCAGATGTCTAGAATAAAATCTAGAACTACACCACACCTTGATGATGAATTTTATTTCGATGTACTGATATTTTCACTATTGTCTTATTTCTAACAAATATGGTAGAATAGTAGAGGAACACGTCATCTAAAAGACAAAAAATATTTATTAAAAATAAGTTTAGCAATCGTTCAATTGTAGGACCTCATTTTGTCAGAGTCGCTAAGGCTGACAATTTTTTGCCATAAATTAGTTTTAACCGTTGATAAGATTTTTACTTTCATTATTATACGATAAAATAATTTAAAGCTATAGTGTAGAAATGCTTAATCGGGTTGTATCAAACGGGAAACTACATGATAAAAATATCTCCAAAATCATCATCTGCAATGAAAATCTCTGAGCAACGCCTGATAAAAAACTCATCCTCTACAAAAACCTGAAACCTACCGTTTAAAACAAAATGCGTAAGTACAACCTTTAATTCGATCCAAAGTGTTGCCACATTAGCAGCATCGGTTCCCATCGTCCGCGTAATTTAAATTCGCGCCCGCGACTGCATCGGTCGCATGTGTCACGCCTGTAATGCGAGCTCGTTTGTCATTTTTACGATCCTCTAGGCGTTTACCGGTTCAGATAGGCAAAGAGGTTCGTGAGGTTTTTGTAAGGAGTTTGCTAAGATACTATTGCATGTTTTTTTTAATGATATAGGTGCACGCTTGACTACTACTTGCCTAATGTTAAGCAACGTTATAATCTAAAATATTAATTGATGGCTGGGCAAGATTGACAGAAAGAAGGTTGACAAGGGTATGTGTACATCTCTCTTTGAGTCGTATTTCCTCATGACTGAGGGTCGTGACTCCCCCGCAGAATTAATTCGTTAGGGGAGTTTTCTTGGGCAGATACATCGTGGTGGGCGCCCAGGTCCTTCCACGGAAGACGCATGTCCTCGGATATTGTGGTCCTCAAACATGTCGGTTTCCTCACGATGTTTTCCTTCACCGCTAAGCGAGTGCAAATCTACACATAACTTGAAAAATACAAGTCATTGGTGTAGGGCGGATTCGAACCAGGGTACGTCTGGATGAAAAGCAGACACTGGAACCGCTGAGCCACACTCGCTTAAAAACTCGAATGTGTACATAGAACAAACCAAATTAAAAGCAGACGTTGAAAAGTTGAAAGACTGAGCGCGGTGATAGGTACCTACATATTCTACAGATAAGAGTCCGGCTTTTAGTTTATTATAGCTTTGACAATTTATAACAATCTCATAAAGAATGTCATTAATGATTTTTCCAGTCCAAAAAGTGTCCAAAGAACATTTGATGAAATAATCGCAATACCGTTTATTCATTTAATTCGCTTTACACCTAAAATTTTTCATAGTGTGACAATCCCGAACATCTGAAGAACAAGGATCCCCTATCTCCTAACCTATAGTTAAGGTACTAGGTATAAGTTCATTACGGCACGCGGTAATGTACCGAACGTGAGACCATTTCGGTGCTAACAGTCGCGAAAGGAAATTGCGCCAAGTTTATTTTGAGTTTTGAAGTTTATTTGTGGGTTATATAAGTAGAATGAGCATATTTACCTACTTATCCTAACATACAACATTAATGCTTAGAGGTTTATTTCGCACTAGGAAACAATGAAAATTTTATACGTAATTATCATTATGGTAATAAATAATGATTTATTATTTTGTATGAAATGTGGCAAATGAATTGATTTTGTAGTCTGGAGACATTACCTTATTTATTTTATCCTGGTTTACCGCAGATATGTAATATCACAGAGCACCGCTATTTAAATATTGTTATATACAATACAATTTTACATATTCACATCGTAATGCATTGAACTAAATACAAATATAACAATTAAAAAAAACTAGAAAAATTGAGAACCTCTTTTTTTTAAGTCGGTTAAAAAGTCAAAGTACACAGCGTAGTTAATAAGCTAAGAGCATTCGCTAAATATCTCCTCAGCCCGTCAACTACGCGTAGAATTCTATTGTCATTATGCAAGCTGACCGAGATAATGACACAGTGGCGACTTGCCATCAGCAAATGAATGTAGATGAGTAATACGCGTCGAACTCAAAGCAGGTGGCCAGTGGCGCCCGTAACTCTTGAGTTGTGTGGTGCAAAGCAGACACTTTTGGCTTTTACAAACTTTGTTTTGTTTTAAACAATTACTAATAAAAAATGTAATAAAAACTTTAAAATATTTGTTTGTAGATACATTCCTATGTCTAGTTATGCATTCATAAGACATATTATTATATTCTACATAGTTTAAGGTTTTCTCGGTTATAAATAAAACATTTTTCAGTGTACATAATTTTAAGAAGCAACCGTAGCTCACGCAAAGGTCGACACGGTCAGTCCTTGCATGGGTGACCGAAAAGAGGCATTCCATTTTCGGCCCTTCCGTGGGTTAGATGGAACGTTAAGTTGTAGGTCCTAGCTTTATTTAAACGTCTGTCGTAAGCTATGTCAGAGCTCCTCAGGGTAACTTGATAAATTCTCGACACCAGAGTTGGTCACTCTCATTCGGTAAGAAGATTAATTTATTAGACAATCGTGATTGCCGTAGTTTTATAAATGTCAAAGATTTTTTGGTAACGTAGTAGTGTTTTAAATTTTGAGTGCCCGGCCATTAAGAACGAGGTTATACCTATATATAGGTATAGCGTCATATGCAGCTATCAAAATGTTGCGTGAATATTGTTAGGTACTGAGATGGGACATATTTTAAGTTTAAAAAAAACATCATACTGTTACATGTTTAGTGACTGCGTTTTGGGGTATTTGTGAAGACTGGAGAAGTAGGTATTTCTCATTTGTCCACAAAATCCAACTAATCGAGGACTCGAGGTAGGTTTTAGTTGTTAGTGCAGTCTCATTAGCTCCGAGACCAACATACCCACTGCTTTAATTTAAACTCAATTTTAGTAAATTTTAGGGTGTATCATATCATGTGTTATCATACATGTGCTAAGTTTTTTTTTATATTTTAAATAAATATTTGTAAAAAGTAGTATGCTAAATTTTTTCGTTGATATTAGTCCTTCTTTTATCGTTTTTTTGATTTACGTAGTGTGTTTTTAAATCGCTACCTCTAGTACCTTCCACCACGCCCCCAGTCCAGCTTCGCATCCATTAGCTGAGAGCGCAGTATTGTTCGAATAACAAGCTTGCATGGAAACAACACTATTGTTCTTACTCTATGGAAAAATGGAGGCAAGCGTGACACTTTAACATTTTTTTTTTGGTTTCGTATTTAATTAAATATATAAGAAGATTTTTAATTATATATAGTAAGTAAGTATATAGCGCATCTTGCTGTTAAACTTGTTTGTTTTATAAAGGATTGTTCTTTTTTTACTTTAACGGGTTCGCACTTGGCCATTGTGTTTGCACGTCACCATAATTTGTCCGAAGTAATCACAAATCCACTTGATAGCAACTTTTCGGCAGGAAATCACATAAAGTAATTATTAATATTGCTAGACTTGATAAAGCGCCATCTAGCCACCGTCAAACGATTATATTAAGTCAAATGATAACGTAATGACCATCAATCTTCTTGGTTACATCGAAAAAGGGTTTTATTCATATACATCAAAACTTTCACAAGTAACAAACTAATAATTTAATTTTACGGAACTCTAAAATGACGATTAATCAGGCTAAAAATAAAAATGGAGAATCTTCCCGATGTTTTCTTTATAATCATCAACAACAATATCAACATCATATATTAATATCAAGATAAGACGGTAATTATTTCGTAAGACAGAATCTTGATCTTCTGTATGTGAAAGTAGTACGTTCGATTTCTGTGTCTCGTAATCTTTTACAAGACATATTATATCGCATTTGAAATCATAATTTTAAATATTGAAATAGGTAATGCTATTTATTATTTAAATTGAGAAAAAAAAGCTATTGTAGGAATTGAAACTACTCATCGAAAAAACGTTTGACGTTTGAAACGATTGAATATTATATATCTTGCTGTTTTTTTTATTCCTCTATAATAATAGATAACATCGTGAGGAAACCGCCATGTTTGAGGACCACAATATCCGAGGACATGCGTCTTCCGTGGAAGGACCTGGGCGCCCACCACGATGTATCTGCCCAAGAAAACTCCCCTAACGAATTAATTCTGCGGGGGAGTCACGACCCTCAGTCATGAGGAAATACGACTCAAAAGAGAGAGAGAGAGATAATAATATTAAACGCAAATGTAATAAGGTTTAATTGTTAATAATACGTTTTTGTGAACGCAAGAAAACCCTCGTATTTACTAGTGGAAACATTTTAACAACATAATTCTAGATAAAATCCAAACTTTCAATTGAAATAATAAGCTTTCACATAAACTAGTTGCAAAATAAGCCCTAATTAATCAGTGATTTTAATTGTGAATTGTAATACAATATACCCATATTATTTACCATTACAATAAAATTATATTAATTAAATCAGGGTTTTATGAACTGGCTCGTTGCTTATTATTAAACTAGCTGTGCCTGCGACTTTGTCCGCGTGGAATAGTTATTTTGGGCATAATATTTATTTTTGCAAACAACTTCTTCAGCTTTATAAATTATAGCTGTTACCAACGACTTGAACCGTTTTCGCAGCGCACGCAACGGAAGCCCTCAAAAATGAATAATTTTCCCCGTTTTTTCCAGATTTTCCATTGTTTCTTCACTCCTATTAGCTGCAGCGTGATGTTATATGGCCTAAAGCCTTCCTCGATAAATGGTCTATTCAACACAAAAAGAATTTTTCAATTCGGATCAGTAGTTCCAGAGATTAGCGAGTTCAAACAAACAAACAAACTCTTCAGCTTTATAATATTAGTATAGATGATCACAATGATCTAGGATGAAACAAGCTTTTGTTAACCAAGTAAAAACAGATTCACTCTCGCTTTGAAGATCGTTAAATTGTTAATTTAAGGAAATGAGAGTCTATTAGTTATTTCAACATGTATCAAAGATATTTTTTTTCATCTAACTCTGTACAATCTAGTATAATATGTAAATTGAACACTCAATGAACCGTGAGATTTGCGTTGTTGTATAATTCAAAACAAGTTTATTAATAATAAGTTCGTTGATGGGAACATACAAACATAATACTAGGAAGTTGAAATAGGTACCTATTAGATTCGCCCCATTCTCATGTATTTGCACGCAAGCTAATGTACAAGAACATAATAGGCTGTATAACAATCATTTACATACACACGTTCTTAACGAGGCTGAGTTGCGGCTGTATTGGGGCATCACAATCTTAACTAGTATTGTGTTTGTCTCAATAAATATAGGTATGTTTACTTCTATTTAACGAGTTATGTGTATGTGCAAATACAACAGGTAAAATGTATTTATTGTACCATAAAATATCTTAGTTTTATATAAGACTAGCTGGTGCGTGCGACTTCGTCCGCGTGGAATAGTCATTACCATAAAAACGGTTATAGGTAGTGAGTTAATCTTAAAAGATAGACATATACTGTTGCGGACATTTTGTTAGATCATTTCAAGACGAATATATATATTTTTTTGATATCTTGAACCGTTTTCGCTGCACACGCAACGCAAGCCCACAAAGAAGGATAAATTTTCCCCGTTTTTGTCACACTTTCCATTGTTTCTTCGCTCCTATTAGCTGCAGCGTCATGTTATATGGCCTAAAGCCTTCCTCGATAAATGGTCTATCCAACACAAAAATAATTTCGCACCAGTAGTTCCTGAGATTAGCGTGTTCAAACAAACAAACAAACTCTTCAGCTGTAATATTAGTATAGATTTTAATCTAATCATCACAATTTATTTACAAGTTCCTGGTTTATTTTCAATGTAGTAAAATAGGGAAATAGAAGAAGTAGTTTAAATTTTGGTGTTATTTCTAATTAAAATAATGTTGTCCATATTAACAAAATAAATGACACGATATTATGTAACAAAAATCAATTATATACGAACAACATTAACTTTCTCTTCTTATTGCGTACAGAAAATAAAATTGATCAAAAATGTTAATTGGTAAAAACAGAAACAAATAAATATGTGAAACTTATCCGAAATTTGGTTGCCACTTAAATTAAAAAGCGTTGGAATCAGAATTTCCGAATTAAATCTTTTATTTACGAGTCAATGCCCTCTTATGGGGATTTTACGTCCATATTTAACCGTATACGATAACTTACGGATTGGGGAAGCGCCAAAGTATCGTCATTGGTTTTGTTCCCGGTTAAAAAAACTCAGATCAAAGGATATATTTTTAAGAAATTTTGACGCCTTTTTATACCATCCGTGTTTTCTGGTCAGACCACATCATCATCATCATCCATAGCCTTTGGATCCTACTGCTGAGTATAGGCTTCCCTTTGTATTATTTTTATTCCAGACCACAGCTATGCTAAATATCATGCGGGTTATAGTTGTAATTCAAAAGACAAAGCAATCCCACGTAATAAAAAAACACTTTGAAAAGTAATGTCAGTAATAAAATCGTATCGAGAAGAACATCGGTCATTCGGCAACTTTTTTCATGGAACATTATTGTTTGATTTATAAAAAAACATCCACTTAACATCTTTAAAACATCTTCAAAAACAAAACGACCTCATTTTCACCTCATCATCCGAAACCGCCTCAAAACTCGAAGCTTACGCATTTCCATAAAAATATATTCACAAAAAAATCTCATATCTACTGAGAAACCGTTTTCTTGCCATAATGAAGCCGTTACAGAGAATATGTGGTATAATGGTGTATAGATACCATGTTTTCTTTGTAATAAAAGCCGTACCAATATTCTATCGTGTGTGAAATTTTCGGGAAACGTTATGGTGCAATCATGTTTTAAGAGGTTTTTGTTTACAGCCTTGTACTTGAGGTAAAATCTGTTGTGTTTGTATTTATAAACATTAGTTTTACATATAAATAAAAAAATAAAGACAAATAATTCGTTTGCAAGAATTATTTGTCATTATTTTATTATTTATATGTAAAACTTATGTCAACGGTAATAAAAACAGAGTTTTTCATAATTAGTCGTACTTAAAAAATCATCTTGTTTTTAGTTGTTTGTACTATGTATTACAGTAGTATAATACAATGAAAATACGTTGGAAAAGCTTTACATATATTTCGATAACTTCTTACTAAAACTTTTTGAAACGCATATCATGGGCACGAATGTAGTCAATTAATTATAATCATAACTAAGCTGATTGGTATATTGATTTAGTTACTTAAACTAATTCTCACGCTGAATATTATATGCTGAACATACATACCTCTACTTATCATAATTATGTTAATGATGCCTAGTTCAGACTAGTTAAAGCGTTATTATCCCAAACACTCCCAAAATACATTTAACATCACATAGAAACCACAACATGTATTGAAACGGCATAATAAATATTCACTTATGTATGTTGCACAATATCGACGCAGATGGCACATGCAAAGGGAGGCCTATACCCAGCAGTGGGATCCCAAGGGCTGTGGATGATGATGATGATGTGTTGTACAGCAATCTGATACCACCAACCGAGTATTTTTTTTTTGTAGTAGTCAGGAGTAAGTCTATTTTATTATTGTAAATAGATACATTATATCATCGTATTATGGTGTGAAATGTATCATCTATTTGTTGTATTATGTACTGGCTATCAATTCCAAAGTTACTCGCACATTCGCAATTCTTGGTAAAGATGGGTGTGTGTTGGTAATGAGGCAGCCAGCTCTATTTGCACCTGTTTATTTGCCATCCATGAAACCAGATTGCGAAGTACTCATGCAGAACTGTGACTTCATGGAAACGGGTTGATATCAATGATATTCTTCATAAACTGAGGTAGATGCGTTATACCCCGTTCTGTGTGGCGAACTCAAACTAAGCGAATTAGCCTGGACGGCTCAGTCACCTCGAAGCTGTGAACATACGTTTATCCCTTTCTCACAACCGGGTTTTATATATCTCTGATCTCTTTTCATAATTTCGCTACGTGCTAGGGCGATTTTCAATAAGTATAACGTCTCTATTAGTAAAACCTCATTGGTTGATATGAACTGTTCGTTTGTCATCATCATGAACATTACACTTTGAAAACTATAGTAAGTTATTTTAGTACTTGTCAACACAAACGATTGGTCGTTGACAGCTGTGTATAACCACAGCCCCATTAGACAAGAGCTGTATTTTAGTGAGCGTATTGTCGCTCACTTATAGAATAGAAAGAGCAATGTATGGGATTGACATCGCGACGATTGACATGCTACGTCACTCCCATACATTGGTATTTATATTCCTAAGGCGAGCGCCAGTACGCTCACTAAAATACGGCTCTTGTCTAAGGGGGCTGGTATAACTACTGAAAAATTGCATCAAACGTGCGTTGGTTATAACGTTTATTGCCAAGTAAGTGAGACTGTTCTTGCTTGAAACGTATCATCATTCTACCTCTACCATCTACCGAAAGGAATGTGATAATGGGGCTACCAATCTCAGAAGCGATAGTGTATCTTGAGGACTAAATGTTCTCATAATTAGCTAATTAGAATCTCTATTTCCCTTGAACTATAATTTGTCGGTCTTCAAGTCGAGAGTAAACCGGTTTCTTCTAGGCAAGCGCACTAGATCGTAGATTACAACGTTGCTTAACATCAGGCAAGTTGTAGTCAAGCGTGAGCCTATCTAATGTAAAAAAAAACCTTATCAATTTGCCGCTAGTATCGCTAATGGATCGTTAAGTCTGAAATGTCAAAACGATAGCGCTCTGTACATAGGTTGTATGCGAGGCTAACTTAGGTGTATATAGTTTACAAACCGCTTGACAACTCACGACTAATTTGTTGGTATGTACAATAAACTGCAAATTGTGTCACTCAACTGTAGCTTATATTCCAAAATGTATTTTAATAATATGTGTGAAACCAAACCATGCCAAGTTTAAACAGAATGTATGTTCTACGCGACACTATTATTCCGCAAAAACTGCAGTTGCACTCCCACGATGGTTATTAAGCTTTAAAAATTTAAAAACAAAACTCATGTGACCACAGTTTTCTGACAAATTTTCCTACCAATTTTCCTTCTAGGTGAGCGTATGACCCTTTTACGTAACACCATATTTGAGACAAAATTGCGAATATGCGAATGACTTCAGTAATCATTTGCAATTTTTTCTAGAAAATATTTTAAGAGACGGTAGTTGCTTATATGCAACACAAATGTTGACTTATATGAATAAATTTGTGATACGTAAAATATCATTGTATGTAATAATCAAATTTGAGAATCGACTTTATCGTGATATGATAATTAAAAAACACATACATTTTCTGTATATTATAAGTTATTATTTAGGTTAGATAGCTTTTAAGTTAGGTAGTACGTTTTTTATGTGTGGGTTGTAATATTTGAAAGTTAATATTATTATTGAATTAAATAATGTTTAGAGTTCATGGATTCAAAATAAAATTGACATTTCTTCTACATTAAAACAATATATTAACCCATATCAATTCTCACCGAATGAGGTCAACAGATTTTCCTCGCTTTTCCATTTGTTTCGATAGTACATAAAGAGTCCATATAAAACCTCAAGAATGGAAACCGCAACAATACGAGCTGAATATTCGTAGTCTAAAGAACAATGTATCTCACACGAGCTCCGCTTGACATGTAATTTAAGCTTTTTTGGGACAATGTATGAGCGATTGTTGTACACAGTATTAGTTTTGTTCTACTAGGTTTCATTTTGTTTTTATTTATAGGTTTGTTGAAGTTTGGTTATATGAACCTAGATTTTATAGATAACAGATAGTTTTCGGCGATTGTATGAAATAAGTCATGTATATTTATTAAACCAGTATAAGTGTGACGAAAATAAATTTCAATCGAAAATACTTAAAATAAAAATATGAGATCGTTTTCAAAAACGTATCGCCAAAATCATCTTAGTAACTTAAAAAATCTCCCTTAGTAACTACATTACAACATTTACCTGTGCAACGGTGGCTGGATGATATTAGAAAGTTTGCAGGAAACATCTGGGCAAGAACAGCGCAAGACATCCCTGTATTGGCGTTAGAGGGAAGAGGCCTATACCCTGCAGTGGGTCCCATTAAGCTGATGATGATGATGATGATGAACTACATTATACCCATATACTCAATATAGTGTATTTTACAGTACACACAAGTTTAAAAACCATATTCTTATTTTACGGTGCTTAAATATCTTATTTTGATAAACTTTACAATATAATAATAGACAACTGCACACAAACGTGGTTGCGACGAACCGTTTTAACGAAAACTCGTTTGAGTCACTAGAGATTAAAAATGCAACCTACAAATTCTCGATTTCATTCGCACAAAATAAACATATTGGATAACTACTGCTACCTATAATACATGTGTACCTAGGATGCAGCAACGCTTAACATTAGGCAGCCTGTAGTCAAACGTTAACTTATCCCACGTAAAAAAAACTAGGTATATAGTCAATTATCGTTACTTCATAACAGAGCATTTTTGCACAAGCATTAAACCACTATTTAACCTGAAGCGGTACGTGTCAAGCGAACACTATGACACGGTAATAGAATCATACCCAAGAAGAATTATGCTTGTACTAAATTGAAACTAGCTCTCAAATGAGGCTACCACTATGTCTAGTAATACGGAGGAAAAGCAAGGATGGAAACCAACATGTTTGAATATCACAAATCTAAGGTTATTTACAAAATTGTGATAGCAATAAGTATTTCGTAATCGTTTGCATGTTTCCTTCTTTAAGATGTGGTTAGTAAACATTATATCTATACATAGGAAAGGAGCGAAATGATAATAGTTATTAATGTTGAATTAATATTAGCCAGTGACATGTGATTATAGAATTATGAATAAATATTTTAATATAGTATTGAGCTTAACTTTTTTGGTTCCACGGTAACCCCTACATAACAGACAACCACTACCTTTGTCTCCGCGGAATATCCTCTGTTTCAATAACTACAATTGTTTACCTAGTGCTGCCCTCTTGTTCTATAGTGTCAAAGTTATTACGCAAAAGCGTAATTTTGCACTCAATGGCTCTTAGATAGCTCTGAAGATAAATAGATGTTTGTAATGTGTGGATAACGTGGAATGTTTTATGTTAAAACAAGAATTGACAACTTTGTAGGTACAAACTTTGTAAGTTTTTTGGCACTAAAATATTTTAAATTGTTTTAACAATCTTCTTCAATACGAAAGAGACACAACTCTCAGTTATGAGGAAAAAGGAATAAAGAAATAATTTGTTTTTTATACTATTACCTTTCGCTCGCATAGTTTTGAAATAAAATGTAGGTAATCTCGGTTGATATTATGTACTCCCTTCATTCCAAAAATCACGATGATATTTGCTTCATAGCAGCCAGAAGAGGAGAACAAACATCAACAATGGCCCTTGGGGCGGTTTGATAAACTGTTGGCCTCTGTCATTCGATCAGAAGAAGAACAATGTTTTCATATGCAAAATTGAAATGCATAAAATTCTATTAGGTTGGTACATTAACCTCTCTTTCAGTCTGTCGAACAGAGCACATATCTCAAAGACTTGTCTGTAAAACGAATAAAAGTTCAAGTTTACTCGAGACATCTCAGTTTACGATACTATCAAAGACAATAGAACTCAGACATAGGTACCTAACCAAAAATGTCTATGCTTTGTGTGACTTAGTACAATTTTTTACCCAACCATCGGCGAAATTAGATAAAATAGGTAAAGCAACCACGCTGTATGGATTTATCGGTTCTGCAAAAACGAAAGTTTTTGAAATTTACTATATGCTATGCATGTTTGATACGTGTTTTAGCTTAAATTTAACTATATTGGATGCAATTTTGTATGAAAAGAGATTAAACTCTTTATTGACAGATACTTATGCAGCATTAATTATGACGGATATAATCAAATAAATAAATAAAATAATAAATAAAGAGTTTATTTGACTATTTACAATTAGTACAAAGTACAAACTTAACATTTGGTTTAATGGACTAATTAATTAATTAAAACTAAATAATAGTGAAATGCAATCTATCTGGTATGCACACTAGTTACAAAACTGTATTGCGCACACCAGGTCTCTCCGCGTGGAGTCGATTGAATCTAATTACTCGTAGGGACGATAAATCCTGCATGGACATTCCACTTATGACGTTTTCTCCAGTGTTTTGAAGTGCATCAACATTTACTGCAAGTTAGGTGTCTATTTAGTGTGACAGAAGTTAGGTACTAACAATATTTTCAATATCAGCTCCCGATTTATGCACTGTAACTCGAGGCTGACGTCAGACATTGTATTTTATTATCGTTTTCGGAAAGTTGGTCGGCGCGTCGGAAGCTAGAGGATGTAGCTAGTTTCAATGATGGATTGTATAGGTATTGGAGGAAAGATATAAAACAGTGATGTTTTTGACAAAACAAGTGTTCTTGTTTAATTCTGTGGCCAAGCGCTTTACTGGTTTGTTCTACTAACAGCCTCGTGTTCAGGTATATGAGGTATATTTCACTTTGGGGCACGTCTTTGAATGTGCTAAATCATTCATTCATTCATTCTTTGAATGTGTTAATAGCTAAAGGTAATTTGGTAGTATTATGAGTTCATGTCACTGTGAAAACCCTATGCCACTATACCATAGAATATTGAACAAAACTAAACTAATATTTAAAAATACGATGATTCGTTTCTTTGTTATAGTATGAATGTAGAACAACAGACTAACAAGTAGACTTGCACTCTTTTATGAAATGTAGTATAATAATTTAAAATTACTAGGAAGAATAAAAACCAGAACAAAAAACCGGCCAAGTGCGAGTCGGACTCACGCACGAAGGGTTCCGTACTATCATTTATTTATAGTCTGCAAAACAGGCACTAAGCTAAAACACACATAACAAACTTATTGAATAGAAAAAAAAATTACTAGCACTTAATGCCCTCTAGATGTAGACCTTACTTACAATTTTAAGATAATTACTTACAAATGAATACATTATATTACATGCTACTTTAAACAATTAAAAAACAAAAATTACATAAATAAAGAGTACACCATGCATATTATTATAACTATATACCTATCTAAGCTTATAAAAAAATAATAATCATAATAAGATAACCAAAACATACAACAAACAAAAATTAATAATGATTCTATAATAATAATCCCATTGACACTAACTTATACAAATAAAATAATAAATTTATAGCAAACTACTTAATGATTTTTGTAACTGACTTTTTGAAAGAAAATAAAGACGATTTTAAGAATATATCGATATAGTCTTTAATTTTATTGTATGATTTACACATTCTGTAAACCGGTGAATGCCTTAGTAGATTTGTCCTGAATTTGGGCAAAACAAATGTGTCGCGGTTTATTAAAGTGCTTCCGGTTCTCGGAACTCTAAGTGACAACTTATTCAATGTTTCGGGTGAATCTGTGTAACCATTGATACACTTGAAGAGAGTTACAATGTCAGCGATTTCACGGCGCTTGGAGAGCGACATGATCCGATAGTGTTTCAGGCGCGACTTGTACGAATGCAATACCTTACATTTAAAGTCCATAAACGTTATATGATATAAGAAACGTTTTTGAACTGACTCAAGACGTTCAGAGTGGGATTTATAACTGGGACTCCATACTACACTACAGTATTCCAAAATACTCCTAACTATACTATAATAGAGCGTAATGGATAGAGAAGGGTCCTTGAAGATTTTTGTTTGTCTAACCACGAATCCACCCATTTTAGAGGCAGATTTGACGACATTATCAATATGTTCCCTAAAGTCCAGCTTTTTGTCCATAGTGACACCGAGATCTCGGATTGAGTTGAGTTCAGTAAGGGGGACATGGTCAATAGAATACTGACCTGGGTGCGGAGATCGTTTGCGTGAGAATCTAATAAAAAAACATTTTGATGCATTTAATGACATCTTATTACGAGCACACCATTGGCTAATTAGATCAACATCTCTCTGTAATAAGAAAACATCTTCAGCCGATTTTATACTTCTGTATATCTTTAAATCGTCTGCATACAATTTAACGCTCGAATTCAAGATACCTGGCAGATCATTTATAAAAATAGTAAAAAGAAGTGGCCCAAGGTGTGAACCCTGCGGAACACCCGATGGGACCAGAGATATAGTTGACTTGTATCCTTTAACTACTACTAGTTGAGATTGGTTTTGTAGATACGATGATAACCACCTTAATAATGAACCATGTATCCCTAGACAATGCAGTTTAGATAATAGTATATCATGATTTACGAGATCAAAAGCCTTGCTTAAATCAGTATAAATAGCATGGACCTCGCCACCTTTATCTATAACTTCCATTATGTCAGAAACAAAGCTAATAAGGTTAGTTGTCGTAGATCTACGTGGTAAAAAGCCGTGTTGGTTTATATCCAGTAATTGAGTTACATACCAACGAATCTTTTTGACTACTAATGACTCCAGAAGCTTACCCAAACTGGACAAAATGGAAATTGGCCGATAATTAGCAATACTTGCGAGATCACCTTTCTTGTGAATTGGCGTAATGTGTGCAACTTTCCATTGACTAGGGAATATTCCAGTAGTAAGGGACTTGTTGAATATCTGTGTAATAGGTGATGTCAACTCTGCGGCACAACTTTTCAGCACTATAGAAGGTAAAGAATCAGGGCCAGCGCCTTTGATTTCTAATAATTTCAAAGCATTCGATACTTCACTGTTATCAAAGGTAATATTACTAAGTGGAGAGAAACTAGAATTATTGAAAGAATTAAAACATAGGTTGACACTGCTGATATATCTGTTTGTGCACTGAGTATAGACAGAGTTAAAATGTTCCAAAAACAGATTACAAATCTCCCGACCACCCGACGCATTATTAGATCCTAAGTACATTTGATCTGGAAGAGAATTTGTATTAAATTTTAATTTATTTACATATCGCCAGAAATGTTTAGGGTTCTTTTTAAGTATGTCAGAAGAATTTTGTTTAAATTTAGAAAAGCATTCTGTGAGAAGAGAATCACATCTCTTTTTTAGGGTATCATAAGTTAACTTGTCCATTAAGTTTTTATATATTTTGTATTTTTTATGGTATTTGGCTTTTTCTTTAAGAGACTTAATTAAAGATAATGAGAACCAAGTCGGAAAATGATTTCTTTTTGGGGGGCGAAGGGGGGTATGTAACTCAATGATTGGCATAATGACACTATAAAATATATCGAGCATATCATCCACACTAGATGAGTCTTTAAATTTAGCATCCCAGTCTAGTTGAGAAAGCTGTAGGTTAATAGCATCATAGTTGGACTTATAATAATTTGGCATTTTATTATGCTGATTTTTCAACAACTGGTAATTATTAATCTTGACTGTGATAAAAAGCGACGTATGATGAGGATAGTCAATTTTTACCAGAGGCCTGTGATTATCAGCTACAGAGATGACATCATGGTTGAAATTACTAACAACTAGATCCAACACACGTCCATTACCATTCGGCACACAACAATGTTGAGACAACCCATTAAATTCAAGTGCGTCAATGAAAAGTGTTTCACATTGCCCAGAGCCATGAACCGCACGTAGAGAATTACTATTATATTTCGTATAGCCTCATGCTTTGATATAATATTCACAACATGGTAGTACTTTAGTCCTACTGGCAACATTGCACGTCTTTAGAGAGAAAAAAGAAAATATATTTTTTCCTACCTAATGGTAACACCCCAGCGGTGTCGCACCTCATTCTTTTGTCGTGCAAGGCAACGCACAGTCGAAATTTCTACCTTCAATTTTAAAAGTTAATACTTAATACCAACCTTCAATTTCTAAAAAAAGTTAAAAATGCCGAAACGAAGTGCCGAGGAAAAGCTTCGTCACTACTACAATAAAATCAGGAAATTACAAGCCAAGAATGAAGGGAGATATCGTCGCATCATTTACTCATCGTCATCGGACAGTGAAAAAATCGGCGACGGCTCCGTGGAAGTGTCTCGAGGCGGTGACCTTCACCTAGTAACGCCACCGTCCCAGCAGCAGCCCCCAACGCAGGGGCTATCTCGTACATCCGAGACCCTGCCGCTTCCTAACGATTTGCAGCAGCCCCCAACGCAGGGGCTATCTCGTACATCCGAGATCCTGCCGCTACCTAACGATTCGCAGCAGCCCCCAACGCAGGGGCTATCTCGTACATCCGAGATCCTGCCGCTTCCTAACAATTCGCAGCAGCCCCCAACGCAGGGGCTATCTCGTACATCCGAGATCCTGCCGCTTCCGAACGATCCGCAGCAGCCCCCAACGCAGGAGCTATCTCGTACATCCGAGATCCTTCCGCTGCCTAATGACTCGCTGCAGCCCTCAACGCAAGAGTTAGCAGACGAGATCGCTCCTCTTGAGGAGCCTATACCAGAGTGCGAACTGGATCCCGAGTTGCTAAGTGCACTTGGTGATACCACTGATGATGTCCCGGCTTATGGACCTGCCATACACGGTACGCTG
Organism: Macaria notata; assembly: GCA_927399415.1. Taxonomy (NCBI): domain Eukaryota; kingdom Metazoa; phylum Arthropoda; class Insecta; order Lepidoptera; family Geometridae; genus Macaria; species Macaria notata. The sequence goes on from OV656742.1 coordinate 3,727,915, forward strand.
GCACAACGCTGGCAGCCGATTTTGAAAAAAGGCCTCCAAACAGAAGCAAAGGTAAAAATCCTTAAAGATTACATGGTGCCCGATAATTGCAAGGCGCTTAAAGCACCCACCTTAAACCATGAGATTTCTGCAGCCCTGCCAGAATTAAAAAAAAAAAAAACTGAGAGAAGATTTTACAAGACAACCAAGATCAACTTGGCCTCGGCATAACAGCCATAAATAGAGGTATGTCGTTGTTGCTAACCGGAGATGACAAAGTGAATGTGTTAAATTTTTTATCGGATGGCTGCCGCATATTATCTGACTTACATTTCACCGAAACTCAAGTGAGAACGAAACTGATTTTTCCCGTATTGGAAAAAACATACAAACTCTTTTACAGAGTAATTCAGAACGAGACGAAACACTTTTCGGCAGCAATTTGGCCGAAAAGATAAAGGCATCAAAAGCGATCGAGAAGCAAGGGCTTCAAATTAAAAAAGTTCCGCCTAGAACATCCACATCAAGCACACCAGCGGCACCTAGCGCCCGATCCCGTCAGGGAAACTGGGCGGGCCCTCCTCGCTATCAACAGGCGAGAGGAGGGCGCGGCTTCAACCACCGGAACCAGTACCACCGCTCCGCGATGCCGGCGCGAGCAGCTCCACCTGTACCGCCGCTGAATCGCCAGCCGACTTCAGCGAGCTCGAACAAACGTGTCCCAACTCGTCAGTAACGCAGGTACATGCGAGTAGATTACGTCATTTTTATGATTGTTGGCTTAATGTTACAAAAAACGCAGTAATTTTAGACTGGATTTGTAATGGCTATAATATCCCATTTTTACGAGAAGTATATCAGCAACGAATTCCTCATAAAACTTCGTTGTCAATAATAGAAAAGCAAGCAATGGCGCTAGCCATCAAAAAGTTGGTCGATCTAGGCGCTATTACTGAATGTAGTCCGCAACAAGATCAGTTTATTTCTAGTGCCTTTTTGGCACCTAAATCAAGCGGAGGACATAGGTTCATACTTAATCTTAAAGAATTGAATAAGTTTATCACAACAACCCATTTCAAAATGGAAGACCACAGAACAGCATCAAAAATGATCTCACAAAACTGCTACATGGCCACAGTAGATTTGAAAGAATCTTACTTAGTTGTCCCTATAAAACATTCTCAACGTAAATACTTACGTTTTCAATACGTAGATGAACATTCTAACATAAAAACCTACGAATTTAATGCTATGCCTTACGGTTTATGTTCTGCGCCTCGAACGTTTACAAAAATAATGAAAGAAGTAGTAGGTTATCTCAGAAGCCAAGGACTAAGATCAATTGTATATCTCGATGACATATTGTGTTTAGGAAACACCCAAGACGAATGCTTACTAAATGTCAACAAAACACTTAAGTTATTGAAATGTTTAGGTTTCGTTATTAATTATGAAAAAAGTAGTTTACAACCGCGACAATGTAGCAAGTTTCTTGGCTTTATGTATAACTCTTTAGATATGACAATATCGCTTCCACCTGAGAAACGCGAAAAATTTTCGCTACTTTTGTAATTTTTTTACCAACTACCCACTTGTATAATTCGTGATTTTGCGCAATTAATAGTTGGCCTTAGTTGCGAATAATGATAACTATAATGCCAAATTCAAACCTAGCGCGGTAATCTTGCCAGATTTAGCATGGTGGATGAATAATATTTCATCTACAACTAACACATTAGTAACACCAAATTTTAACTTAGAAATGTTTACGGACGCGAGCCGAACTGGCTGGGGCGCTTATTGTGACAACAAGCGCACTGGGGGCAGTTGGACAGATAGTGAGCGTGAAAAGCACATTAACTATTTAGAATTATTAGCTGTTTTTCTAGGCTTAAAATCTTTCGTGCGCGATATGCATAGCTGCAATATTTTGTTACGAGTAGATAATACAACAGCACTTAGTTATATTAATCAAATGGGAGGAATCCAATTTCCCCATTTAAATAATTTGACAAAAAATATTTGGCAATGGTGCGAACACCGAAATATCTGGTTGTATGCATCCTATATAAACACGAAAGACAATTTTGAAGCAGATCAAGAATCTCGTAAGGTGAACCCTGACATAGAATGGCAGCTTAGTGAAGCTCAATTCCAAACTGTCACGACAGCATTTGGTTATCCAGAAATTGATTTATTTGCGTCCCGCACTAATACCAAGTGCAAAAATTATGTCTCGTGGAAACCAGACCCAGACTCTATTGCTGTAGATGCGTTCACTTTAAATTGGAAATCAATGTTTTTTTTTACGCATTCCCTCCATTTTCGATGATATTGAAATGCCTACAAAAAATTTACAACGACAAAGCAGAAGTCATTTTTATTTTTCCCAACTGGCATTCGCAAGCTTGGTTCCCATTGTTAAAAAGTTTATTGAAATCAGACATTATTTAATTTACACCTGATTTAAGTATATCACATTCTTGCAGAACCCGACAACAACAATCGAAGTTTACCCTGGGTGCAGCGCTGCTCTCAGGACAGCGTTTGCGGCAGCAGGCACCCCACACCAAGCATTAGACCTAACAATGGCATCTCTATCCAAAAATACTCTATCTCAATACAACGGGACGTATAAATTGTGGTGGCGGTTTTGTTATCGTCACGGTTTAAACCCATATATGGGGTCAATCAGATCTATTATTTTGTTTTTGACAGAACAATTTCAAAAAGGTGTTGCGTACAGTTCCATAAACAGCCCCCGTAGTGCATTATCATTGCTTGTCGGAAGTCATCTTACTACCAATGATCAAGTAAAACGACTCCTTAGAGGTGCATATAGATTAAGACCAGCCTCACCAAAATATTCTAGGACTTGGGACCCACAGGTTGTTCTCGATTATATAGCAAATTGGGTACCAAATCGTCATATTTCATTAGAAAAAATAACACTAAAGTTAGTTACACTATTAGCGTTATCTACAGTACACCGGGTTCAAACGTTTTCTCTAATAAAATCAGAAAACATTAAGATAGGCTCTTCATCTGTCGAAATAGGTATTACTGAGGCAATTAAAACATCCGCACCCGGGCGTGAACAACCGGTTTTAGTACTACCTTACTTTTATGAGGATAAATCTATATGCCCCGCTACAATAGTAGAAGACTACCTATTTGTAACTAGAAAAATAAGACTGCCTTCTATAAATAATTTCATATTAACCTTTAAGCAACCGCATAAATCAGCTTTGACTCAAACCATCAGTCGATGGATTAAGAGAGTTCTGGGTGAGAGCGGCATAGATGTATCAATATTTTCTAGCCATAGTACACGACATGCTTCAGTTTCCGCAGCTCGAGCTGCGGGTGTTTCCTTAGATACAATTCGCAAAACGGCAGGATGGACAAGTACGTCACAAACGTTTGCCAAATTTTACAACCGGCCGATAGTAAATGAAACTTCTTTTGCGAGATCAGTTTTGCAACTTAATTGATTGTAATGTTATACGTTATGAGATGATAACTTGTTTGTGTATAGTTTATAAGTTAAACATAATTTCCAATAAAATGTGATATAATTTGTAATCGTATCATTGAGATTACCATACATGTTAAAATATGATTATGTAATAAAAGTTGTTTGTTATTACTTTGTAAAAACAAAATCTTTTATTTCTCACACAAAATTTTGGCTCTAAACATCTACCATGTTGTGAATATTATATCAAAGCATGAGGCTATACGAAATATAATATATGATTAAACGAACTTGCAAAAGTGAAGTTCGATCAATATTATATGAGTATAAAGCCTCATGCGAAGATATACTTATCTTCCCACCCACCACAAAAACCCATAAGTATATTGAAAATTTTGTGTTATTTTTTAATTTCTCTTAACAATGAGGTGCGACACCGCTGGGGTGTTACCATTAGGTAGGAAAAAATATATTTTCTTTTTTCTCTCTAAAGACGTGCAATGTTGCCAGTAGGACTAAAGTACTACCATGTTGTGAATATTATATCTTCGCATGAGGCTTTATACTCATATAATATTGATCGAACTTCACTTTTGCAAGTTCGTTTAATCATATATTATCATCTACTTCCCAAATAATGGATTTTAGGTTAAAATCCCCAAAAATCATAGTATGCGAGTTATCATCCACATTACAACTCATAACTCTGGACGTGTTACGCCAAAAACGATCCAGATTGTCGAGTTTTAAAGGTGAAGGTAAGTAAACAGCGCACACATTTATATATTCTATATTCGTACCAGAACCCAACTGTAATTTGAGCCAAATGTCTTCACAGACAGACTCCCAAGAGAACATTCTTAGAACTTTGAATTTAGTTAACACCCCCACCATCACACCACCACCATCCTCCTTAACTGACCCACTATCGGACCTGTCACGTCTAAAAACATTATACCTAGCATCTAGTAGTTCTCCATCGAATACGGAATCGTTCAAATTCGATTCAGTCAGTATTATAACATCATAGTTTAATTTTAAGGCATTCAACAGTAATTCATTACATTTAGTACGTAAGCCGCGGACGTTTTGGTAATATACCTTTAAGGCAACCACTGTGGCAGTTTCATAAAGAATGAACAAACTCAATGTCCTTTATGTAGATGGGCTTAGACTTGATGTCTTTGCGAACGAAAATGCGGCCATTGCGCACCCACACGAACTTATAGCCCTTCGCAGCGGCGGCAGCTCTAGTAGCCGCGTGAAGTTGCTTGTTGGCAGGTGACAGGTGTTCAGCGACGTATACTGCACGCTTCTCGCCACTGATCTTAAGATGAGTAGTACTGAGTTTATTCTGCTCGTTATTTTTGTTAAAAATCTTAACTGACGCCAGAAGATTATCACGAACGCGGGGTGAAGCGAGGCGAGCTATAATGGAGCGGGGCCTAGAGGAATCATTGTGCAGTTTGGCGACTCTGTGAGCAGTGACCAATTCATTCTCCTTCAGATCAAATGCAACTACTTTACTGATTTTTTTAACTATAGATAATACATTCTCATTTTTATCTTCGGGTACACATTGAATCTCCAGGTTGCACTCACGTGAGGTCTGCTCTATATTGGCCAGCCGGGAGTTCATATCCTTCATCATAGACTTCAAGGCAGCATTTTCTTCTTTAAGAACATTAATTTCGACAGCCTGCATCTCATTGGTGGCCTTAAGTTCGACTATTTGACCTGTTATGTTCTCTACTCCCGACACCAGGCAACCAATCTTCTCATTAATAATATTACTCTCATGGCTTATTTTCAATTGGATATCGTGCGAGAGACTATTTGTAACCTCCACAAACTTGACGTCAAAATAAGCCTTTAATTCGCTGACTATTGAAGACCCCGAGGCCTGCATAACGGAACCAGCAACCTCCGGAACAGCCTGCTGCTGCATAGCAGTAGCCGTTGGCTGTTGTGCCGAGGGACCACTGTGCAGCAGCGAAGAAGAACCAATCTGCTGCTGCGCTAGGGGCGAATCATCAGCAGACGGCTGAGTAACTCTGACGGGAGTATTGGTGTTATCACTTTTCCTCTCCTTATTTCTGCAATCTGGGCACCTCCAAGCGACCCTAGATACCTTTGATTCCTTTCGAAAATTTTCAGCGGTAATCCCCAAACATAGGTAATGGTAATGCTTTTCACAGTTTTTACAACTCTTGAGTTCGCTGGTCTTAATTAAGTTATCGCAGGCTTCACATCTATTCATGATGGCAAATACGGCTAAATAGTATCACAGGTCTCAAGTCAATAAAACTGTACCTAGTGATGTGACTTTGGCAGGAACTTAGTGTCAATGTCAAAATAGTAGCAGTCAACAACAACTGCAAAGTGACAGCTGTCTTTGGTTTGTTTTGCAATCTCACCCTCCAATTTTACTATCAGCGTAAAAAAATACGATATCTTCACAGATTTACGTTGGTAGTTCTACAAAACACGAAATTCACTAGTGCAAAGTGTACAATAAAATGTGGTATTCAGCTCCAAATCAAAAGTTTAAAACCACCAATATATCTTCAAAATGTGGTCTTGACAATCCTAACCACTTCAGACACTATTGTAGGCAGCTCAAGCAATAAGAAACTTTATGAAAACTGTAAGTAATTATCAGTAAATAAACACGACTTGTCGCTACCCTAACTGATCATCTATTTTATGTAAGTATTTATTTTTATAGTTATTATATTTCTAAATATTTACTTACATATATTCAAGTTTTTACCTGTTTATTAAGATCGAGTAAAAATTGCTATAAAATAACGTTTGATGTATGGGAGCCCCCTTTAATATTAACTTTATTGTTATTTAATTATTTATTTATTTTATCCAGCGTGGGAATGCAGCCAGCGTTCTTGGCTCCATACCACATGTGGATGTTTTAAATTTAGGCTAAATGTAGATACTCTTTTTTAGTTTAGTGTATATTATTTACATATTATTAGTGAATAAATGAATTATCCAAAAATATTTATTTTGAAAGGTAATATACAAGTAAATATTCTGTGAAAATTTGAAGCATCTATTACCGTTTTTAATAATGAGCAAAAAAATACGACAAAACACGTTTATTGTCTGGGGACCTCCTAAATATTTATTTTTTTATAATTTTGAGTATTTGTTGTTATAGCGGCAACGGAAATACAAACACGGCACCAAAAATATTTCTATTACTCAACTCCTGAGCCTTAAAAATGAACCACTCAACCCAAACGCATTTTTCCCAGTAATTTCAATTCACGTATGGTAATAAACCTTTATTTCCATATTAATTACTGTTCCAATAAAACCGACATCGTCACACACATGTGTTATTTGCGAATACCAAATGGAGTTATCGACCGATATTTTATGGGAGATTGTTTATTTTATTGTTCGGTACAACGAACAAATCACATGATAGACACCTTATTTCAAGAAACAGTATTATTATCTGTTACTTAATACCCGACACAAACGTTTCCTTAGTACGGGGCTAGATGGCGCTGTGTAATAAGTCCTGAAATATTAATTTACTATTTACTAGTGAGTGCTCGCGGCTTCGCTCGCATTAAGAAGCAAAACTTGCATCCCCTATTTCATCCCTTTAAAAGCGGCGTTTCCAAAAATCTTTTCTTAACTCTCGCCTACGTCATAACATCTACCTGCATGCCAAATTTCAGCCCGATCCATCCAGTAGTTTGGGCTGTTTGTTGATAGATCACTATATCAGGCAGTCAGTCACCTTTGAGTTTTATATATTTGGATTTATTTATAAACCTTTTTTTTTGTTTTATTTACATGAAATGGCTAAGTACTTGACCATAATTTGCCTGATGTTAAGCGATTATTACGGTCTAGGATGGATCGTGCTTAGCCAGTAAGAATAACTCTTGCTTTTAAAGTATATACAGTACTTTATGCCTATTTTATTTGTCACATATTTAAGACAAAATTTACAATCTGGTTTCTTCTTTGTGTTTCCTTTGGTTCACAGATGAGTTTAGAGGAGATGAACTACTCCAAGCCCCATAAACACATTGAGCCATACATATTTTGCTACGTCATAAATAAATAAAATAAAATAAAATTCATTTATTTCGGGTTACTGAGATATATATCGGTATATCACATTACATTCAATTCAAATCAACATTAAAAATTAAAAGTAATTGTGTAGCTAAATTCGTTAAAATACATCGTGCAAGTGGTCTCAAAGTTTTTTCATGTCTGTTGTTCATAGAAAAGGCAATAAACACGAGTGATGAATTTATTGTATTTTTAAATTTTACAAATTCAAAATAAATTTAAGCAATTCTCTTCACATATTTTTTAGCATGTCAACTACAATGCAGTCAAATGTAAGTATAAAAAATACAGTATATAATTGGTGGCAAATTATGTCAACTTATTTAACTGTCTCTATTATATTTTGTCTATGGGACCAACACTTCATTTTAAGTGGGTTTGATTGCAGTTTTGGTACAAATAGTAGTTTGATCTGAATTGAAATTGCATCAGTGCTGTAAATAATAGGGATGTAAAAACTACGCTCGTAAAGCCAGTCACGAGTACAAATCGTTGTAAAATGGTAGTAAAGTTTTTTAATATGTACTTTACTTTTATTGAAACTATCGTAGGGTTATTATTTAAGAATAATAAATGTTATATAAATAGTAAATAGTTGAAACGAGTGTGGCTCGGATAGTGTCACACCTGAATCATACGGCTCTACACAAATAACTTGTTTTACACGTAATTTGCGGATTCGCACTCGCTTAATAGTAAAGGAAAACATCGTGAGGAAACCAACATTATTGACCACAAAATCCGTAAACATAAGTCTTTCGTAGAAGGATCTGGGTCACCATATTATGTATATATAAGTATACTTCCCCAAGAAAACTTCCGCAATGAATAAATTCAGCGGGGGAATCACAACCCTCAATGATGAGCAATACAAACGAGAAAGAGGAAGGAAAAGTAAATCATGCGACCCATGGAAACACCCAAACGGAATTTATCTTTTGGGCAACCCGTCTAAAAACTCACCGCACCGACCGTTGCTTAATTTTGATAATCGTATAGAATTATAATGTCCGTTAGCTGAGCTATGGGAGCTTCAAAACATAGGTAAAGTCTCCGTGGCCAATACCATTACTAATTGATATTTATTCGATTGGAAATTAACTGACGCACTTCCCTTTAATGCGTAATAACCCGGACTTGACTCGATTTGATATCGATATCTATATTCAATGCCAATTAAATAAGAGTTTGTGAACAATAACTCGGTGAAACATGGCTCGTGCTTTGTTAATTTATCGAGGACAAGTAATGTAGGCGAGGAGGTAACTAGCAAATCTTATCTCTTATTTTTAAGTTTAATATAAGATTTAGTTTTAATTAGTTTTAATTATTTCCCTATGTGTTTTGTAAGTTAGTTTGAAAAAATAAACGTTTTTCTAATATCTTAGGTACTTTGGTTATAATGTTATCAATTTTTTTTTGGTTATAATATAGGCCACAGAAAATAATCTAAGAACTAAGTATATTTTTTTTTTATTTTGGTTGGTTTTTTATTGCCAAATGATGGTGATAAAAGTTTGAATGTTTTTGCTGATTTATCAATCAGGAAAAATAACATAACACTTTGATAGCGGATAGAAAAATAAAAATAAATAACAAGTTTATTAAGTAGTACTTATCACAAACTGTACAAAATGTTCAATATCTATTCTGTTGTAATCCGTTTCTCACATTAATCCTTTCTCATTCATTATTATCTCTTTATCCACCACCTCTCTACCTACTGCCAACTGCACTATGCAACGATTTTTTCCCGCTTACTTTCAAGCGCGCACCGCCATTAGTCCACAAGTTCTCGCAAAGAATAGTACTTACTACCGACACGGTGTGAACTTTAAAAGACTAGTACAAATTAGTGATTAAAAATAGTTACCAAAAATGTCCCAAATTTGGGTGCCTCCAGATATCGCGGAAATTTGCCCGGAGCAAATCGCACCTTTAACGCAATGTTCCCAACTTGGTTTCATGTATTTGACTTTATTAACCCAATTATTTGGAAGATCTATAGATAGTGTTAATAAAAATCCATATTTTGATTACTCAAGTGAAGTGCAAAGTGCTTTTGCCGGGGCGGGACTTGAATCTAATATCGGAGGCTCGATTCCGGTAGGACCGACACATGTGACTCCCTATCATCATCAAGTAACATTAGGGCTGCCTTTGGGCCAAACTGTTTCTCCAATAAGTCAATCGTCACCATTAGATGAATATCGGTCATTTGGAGCGCCTACGAGCCAAAATCGCAACCCTTTCGAGCATTCCAGTTTCCATGGACAATCTCTGTCTGGATTCCAAGGAGGAGTGCAGTCAGGTTTCCTAAAAGATCAATCCTATCAAGGGCCGACATCATCGTCCTACAGTTCGAGTGTAAGTCACCCGTACCCGGCCACTAAAGCGTCATTTATCCAGTACGATTCTCAGATCCCATTGGGCTCGGCCCCGATCAAACCTCACTCACCGCAGTTTGCCTCTGGATTAGGCCCAGTTTTGCGACCGGATTTTTCAATCAATCACAGCACAAAAACTCACAGTCACAGCCCGAAAGGCACCCGCTTCCCCGACGCATCGTTTTATTCAAAACAAGAGTTTGGGAAGCCAGACCAATCGAGAAGGCAAAAAGAATTCGATCGATCGAGTGATTTCAGATTTGGAAGTTCGTTTGGGAAATATGAATCGCCCGTGTTCGATTTTGAGAATATTAGACGGAGTTTTGAAGATGTAGATGCAGCGGCTGCTGATACTAAAGTGGAAGAGACGAAAGCTGCTGCTGAAGAAGGGAAGAAGAATAAGTCTAAGAAAAGCAGAAGGAAGAGGCAAGCGGTCGAAGAGTTTGATTTTATTGTGGTCGGTGCCGGGTCTGCTGGATGTGTGGTGGCAAGCAGGCTGTCTGAAGTCAAGAAATGGAAGGTAAGAATTCATTTTACTAAAAAATGATTATAATTAATATCTTTAACACGTAGGTATGTAAATCTAAAATAAGGAACTAATACATTGAGTATAATTCATTTAGTCGAAACAAAAACCTTTCATTATTTCTGAAGTTAGTTAAAAATCTCAAATGAGTTCGTACTTACGTAAGGTAGATTATGATGATATGTGCACATGTAATAGTTTTTGGCATGTAAATTGCAGATTGTAATCTCTTAAACTTGTTTAATTTTTAAGACTGTTGTAATTACTGACTATGTAAAAACTGGTTCCTTCAAAATCTGGCAAAATTAAGACAAAAAGTGAACGTGACTAGGTCAAAACGAGTTCATCGTCAGCAATAAGGTTATGTTTTTTTTTATTTTTTACAAAGACACATATTGCTTTTAACAATAAAAATCAAAGGAACTAATAACTATCAAGATAAAATCTCTTGACAAATCTATATTACTCTTTATCAAATTTTTTTTTGCATAATTTATTAAAATTATGCAATTATTATTTTAATTACAGACAATTTCAGTTAATCAAAACCAATTAGACAAGAACTCCAACTATAGTTACATAGGTATATAGAAAGCCGTATTTGTATCTCAGAAGTATTTTCGAAAATCAAGTGACAGAAAAATAAGGGAAACACCATTGCCATACTTCCCGTAGCAGAATTGTTACCATCTATTTTTTGTAATCCTATAGGGAAAGAACCCTTTCTTGAGTTGCCAATAAAACTATCAATCTAAAAGGGGCTGACAGCTTGCCTCTAAAATGTAGGTAAGAACACAGAGCAGAATTATGTCGATAGACAAAATTATGTGCAATTTTAATAAAATAACACCAAAGTGTAAGAGAGGCATAAAAAATCCTTGAATTGCATACACTCGCATGGTGTAAAGAGATGCTAAAAACGATATATTGTGCTTTTCAATATATTATGTAACTTGACCTGTACTAGAACCTATACTGGTGTTCAGAAGTAGACGTTCATAAATATTGTCGTCGATTGCAATGACATAATTAAATTCTTACCTTTAAAAGTAACGTGAGAAATGGCTAAGTAAGTTATTATTATTATATTGACACCCTGACTGGTTAAAATATATTTATCGTTTTTCTTAAGTTTTCTACTATTTATAATTTTTATAGAAAATAAAGAGTATGGCAAAGTCAAGGACCCCGTATAATTTACCCCTAAAATAGTGAAAATAAAAAGTTGTAGCTCTGACGAAATTCTACTCACTGCAAAGATTCCAGCATACATACCTATATTCTGAGAGGGTTTTGAGTGTGCCTTTATTACATGTTTACATCGTGAACGATTTCTTGTTGAGAGTGAAAGTAGATTTAACAGATACATGCACGTTTATCGGATTTATTCAACACTAGTGGTGACCCGTGGATTCACTTGTATGTATCTGAGTCACATATTAATGTAAATATATTATGTTCATAGCTAAAAATTTGATTAGATATATTTATTTATTTATATATTTACTAAATTAAAACGGTAACAACCAATTTCATTAATTAAGATTATTAGTAGCAAATTAATTAGATATCTTATCGTGATGTTCATTCCATGTACATATGTACATATTTATATATGTGCCGTTTTCAAAATCAAACAACTTAACCTAACTGTATGAAATTTGGCATAAGGATTTATATTACTTTACTTTTGAATTGGTCATAAATGATAGGTTCATAAGAAATACACACATGCCAATGAGATATATTATGTTTAAACCGAAAATAAATACTACCTAGTACTTTTGTGAAATAAGGAAATTATTCGACTATGAACGAAATAAATTCGTTTTTAATCACGCATGAAAATTAGCATACTCTATTACCCGTGAATTGATACAGGAATCACATAATTTCACATACCTAACATTTCGAGTATTTACTGCATACTGCATCGATTCTAATTTAGATGTAAATTTGGAACTAAATTTTCACTTTCATGCATTAATAAATATTTTTTTAACCGGACATTGAAATATTATTAACCACTATTGGAATAATTATTTGAAAATCTATACATATAATAAAGCTGTAACAAGACGGTGTCTGTACGTTGAAGATAATTGAAAAAAAAATAAGTTGAGGAGTCTTCATTGATGCATTAGAATACAAAAATCATGTTTAAAAAGAAATTGTTTGTCTGTGTTTATGTCGGTATGTTTGTTCGTTATAGACTCGGAAATGGCTGAACCGATTTGTCTACGTGTTTCACTTACATATTGATGCATTTTTAACTTAACATTAAGTGTTTATTTCATTTCAATCGGTTCGTAAATAATAAAGTTATGTTCATTTTAAATCTTTTTATCCCAAAATAATGCGAGCGAAGCCGCGGGCGTCCACTAGTATCAAATATATTTACTTACAGTATTATTTCCGTATAGGATAAACAATTGAATATAACGAGTAAATTTCTGACAGTAAGGCGTGTATTCCAATCATACATTTTGCATTACATTCATACCCAACAAAAAAACTAAGACAAAACGTTCAATTCTCACGCCACAGTACCAAGCCAATGTCAAAAGTCTGTTCGCATTCCGATCGACTTACGTAATTCGCCACCCAAATGACTCGAGGTTTTAATTAGCACGTGAAAATAGATATTAGATAATGCCCTTGAATTCAACAATCAGATCAATGAGTGAGATTTATTGTGACACAACCCCTTTTTATCGTCAAACGCGCAGAAAAAAGAATTAGAGCGTAACCATGGACCTTATTCTTCTGATTTGCGATAAAAGGCCACTACGTTTATCTGCACATCTACGTTTATCTGCACTATTTGGATGTTTACAACACTTGTTTATTATAGTTTTATCGATTATTAATTATTGATAGCAATAAAGATTGGATTTTTTAAAGGAGCTGGTTTCGGTTTAAACTTATTTAATTGAATAACGAATTAGAACACTTATTCAAGACTGTAATTTTCAATATTAGTTTATGAATTTTGATAGGTCATATTTAGTCATCGATAAGTGCCTTAGTAGGCAGCTAGTTGGAATTGTAGCTGATGTAATTTTTTTATATACCAAAAAAAATTGATATCGTATACCACTCTAATAAGCTCTTCTTTCTCAATAGCTACGTATATTATCTGCCTATAGGACGCTCTATGACCCGAGCGACCCTTGGCCTGTCCCTTTTAGATCCACCAATCGCTCTGTTGAAGAGTTCTGTTGCAAATCGGTTGTGGATTAAAATTTAATGCGAATTTAATGGTATCGTGTATTCCAATTTTAAATTTCGATCTTACTAATGTACATTGTCATAGTAAATAATGTATACTGTCTTATGTACTTACAATAAAAACCAGTGAATACCCACAGGTTTGCCAGCGTTCTTGATAAAATATAGCCTAAGTCATTATAGGAACCCTATTTTTACTACAAATAAAAAACAGAAACATTTTCTTTTGTATGATGATGTGTAATCAAATTAATTTAACCAGATCTTAGTCACAGTTTTTTTGTGATAGTTTTGACTCTGATAAAACAATATTTAATTGATTAACAAAGCAAATGCATAGCATAACTTTCCATTCACAATAATTTAACGTTCATACGAGCAATCGCAATATGATTCAATATTTCAACCAAACAGCCTATTTTCCACGGTAACAATAATGTCAGTCATGGAGTTAACTAGTGTTGTTCTTGAGGCGACAATTGTTATAATAATATCACAATAAAAAAATAAATTTAATTATATAAGTATTATAGATATGCTATCTAGTACTCATGACGTATGCGTTTGCTTCGTTTGGGGCTAGATGGCGCCGCGAAGAAGAAAGTCTTGGAATTATTTTTTTATTTAAACTCAGGTATGTGAGGGATTGTTATTCAGAGATTTTTAAAGAAAAGAATATGAATAAAATTTGTTGTAACATGTATCATAAAAACCAAACCAAAAGTGACTACTAATGTCTTTTAATGTAAGCTTTTCACGTGACATAAAAAGACGTTAAGACGTAAAAAGAGCATAAATAAAAGTCCAAAGCTAGAATCGAACTCACGACCTCCGGCATGAGAAGCAAGCACCTAACCACTGCACCTTCTTCTTCTTATCAAATGAGAGTGGCCAACTCTGCTGTAGACAGTTTATCAAGCCGCCCCAAGGGCCTCTGACATGGCTTAATGACTGCCGTACTAGACATACAACCGGGACCTACAATTTAACGTGTCACCCGTCTCACGGAAGCGCCCAAAATGAATTGCCACTTTTTGGTCACCCATCCAAGGACTGACCGCGTCGTCCGTTGCTTGACCAGTGCACCACAAAAAGTCGATTCAGACATTAATGCCCCAACACTACGAATAAAGCTAACCCGTTTACGTTTTATGCAATTGCAGTTGCACACAAATATTGTTTGTAATTCTGTGAAAACATGTGTCGTGATGTCATTGGAGAATTGTTTGTATGTTGTCATGTAGATGACTGATTAGTGTTCTGTTAGTCAAATGTTGAGCTGGATTTTGATATGAACGCTGCGCATTTATGGTGAAAAGTTAATGTTTTGATAAAGTTTTGTGTGTTATATGCGTTGTTGTATCATGCAACTGAATTCGGCAATCAGGTTTTGAGAGAAAGCCATAAATTTAGGTGCTTATGATGATATAACTGCCCAATGTATATGCCCAAGAAAACTCCCCTAACGAATTAATTCGGCGGGGGAGTCACGACCCTCAGTCATGAGGAAATACGACTCAAAGAGAGAGAGGTGCTTATGAAAGCGGAAACGGATACCTAGTGAGAATACATGTCATATACGTAGTTTGGCGATCATTCTGTTAAAAATGTAACTAAAATCTTTCGCTTATTCTGTGAACTTGTCCCTTGGCTTCGATACCACTAAAACACGGATGTTCAAAAAATATATCAAAATATCGGCGAACCGTAATTGGTATCAATATTATTATAGGTATTGTTGAAATAAGACTTATCACAATTAACTCACCGTTGAGAGTTCAAATACATAACCAAGTTAGTAAATAAAATCATATAAGATTGTCTAACGCTTGTGTCACAGTTTTCAATCCACCCTAAGGGCCTCTGACATGGCTTAACGCTGTTGTTCTATAACGAACAGGCGAAACTTAAAATTTAACGTGACTTCCAACGCAAGTAACCAAGTCTCCTTCTTCTTATCGAATGATAGTGGCTAACTCTGATGTCGAGAGTTTTCAAACCGCCCTATGAGCCTCTGACATGGCTAAACGACTGCCGAAACAGACAAACAGCCGGGATCCACAATTTAACGTGTCATTCGACCCACGGAAGCGCCCTAAATGGAATGCCACTTTTCGGTCACCCATCCAAGTGCTGACCGCGTCGACCTTTGCTTAACATTGGTAATCGCCTGCGATTGCCTCCGCTAGCTGAGCTACGGGCGCTAGTAACCAAGTGCCCTAGTTTGACAAATTCCGTATTATGCGTGAATGCTGCCATGTACCTAATTTCGCCTCGTTAAGTTCCCTGTTGTATTATTAGTGTCTCCAATCTACGATGTCCCAACGCAGCCTGGTTTATATGGAAATCGATGCTATAATCTAATGTAGGACATGGCTCGTATGATGTTGTTTACTGTAATGATGTTAGATAAGGTCATGTGCTACAACTTGCATATGATATTGTGCACATTTTTATATAAATAAATAAAAATGAAATAAATATTCCGGGACATTGCACACAGCGCCATCTAGCCCTACACTAAGCAAACGCTTGTGTCGTGGGTTTAATATTTATATACTTTTATTTTTTAAATACATACTTATTATACATAGTTAGAAGCGACCAGACTCAACATAAGTAATTTATATTTGAAAACATCGTTATGTAGTCATCAACACATGTTTCAGGACCACCAAAAACCGCGGATGTAACTTAATACTTAGATGTTTTATTTTAATTAAAGTTTCGTTTCTTTATACCTATATTTATTTTGCACCTTCATCACTGCTAGATTGGTTACCTGGAAGAAAGCTTTGAGCTTTGGTCGCTAATTTGGACACTAAAGTTAAGTTTTTCATTGTTTTTTTATTGTTTGTTGGTGTTTTTAATAAAGTGTTTTCTATCTATTTATCTACGAAGTGAAATTCTTAATATTAATTGTTACATGCTCTAATAAATATAAAGAGAAGTACTAATTAAAGACGCTTTTGAAACACACATTAATTTGGTAACATATGTAGTTTTGAAAGTAGTCTTTGTAACTCGTATTTCATGTATTTTGCTAAAATATACGGAGCACTTTCTTTTTAAACAATAATCATTATTAAAAAAAAAAACAAAAACCTACTTCAAGTCAACTGTCACTTTACTGAACAAATATAAGCCTATCAAAGAAAACTGCATCAAAATCGGGCTAGTTATTTAGTTACATACATCAATCAAACCTCATCACATCAAAGAAAACTGCATCAAAACCTGAGTAGTCGTTTTGGAAATATGGATAAAATTGGTTTGCATAAATTTCATTAATATAATTGGTTTCTTGATTTTTTTCTCAATAAGTAATGAACCGAATGGAAAACCAAATATGGGACCATGTCAAATATAATCCACGTCGAATAAAAAGTTTTGAAATCAGTTCATAAATATTAATATGACGGAGTATAATCACGTAACATACCCACATAAAAAAGAAAAAGAAATCTTCCAGATGGCTTGATAACCTCTTTTTTGAAGTTGGTTAAAATTGATTAATACCTTCCATTATAATTTGACTGCAACATAGCTTTCTCTCTTTGAGTCGTATTTCCTCATGACTGAGGGTCGTGACTCCCCCGCAGAATTAATTCGTTAGGGGAGTTTTCTTGGGCAGATACATCGTGGTGGGCGCCCAGGTCCTTCCACGGAAGACGCATGTCCTCGGATATTGTGGTCCTCAAACATGTCGGTTTCCTCACGATGTTTTCCTTCACCGCTAAGCGAGTGCAAATCTACACATAACTTGAAAAATACAAGTCATTGGTGTAGGGCGGATTCGAACCAGGGTACGTCTGGATGAAAAGCAGACACTGGAACCGCTGAGCCACACTCGCAACATAGCTTTACATTTTATCAAATAAACCAACACAGCTAGGTACAAGTTGTATAAAAAAAGGCATTGTTAAACACAATGCCTGTTTTATTGCAAAGCTATAATTATTGTAACTATAGAATTTACGTTCAGGGTAAATAATACCACATTTTGTAATCAACATTATTTCTGCAAAATATTTCATGAAACAACGCGTCTATTGTAAGGAAAATAGATTGATTCTCGCGCATTTCTAAATGCTTTTGTTATGGAAGCGTACCTAACTATTATGATCAGGTATTATTGTAACCACAATGTAAACTACGGCATTGAGTTTATTTGCCTTAATTGAGTCATATCTGTGGCAACCACGTCTTTGCTAAAATACGTTTTAGTATTAGTTTTTTAATTTAATCATTCGTTTTTATTTCATGAACCTTTATATTACTCACATAGCGTCGTCTTTGGTCACCAGGAGTTACAAACACATCTCTCATTGTTTATGCTGGGCATCGTCACATGCCTAATAATATGCAAATTTTACACAAAAATAAAATTTGTATTATTAGCAGAGACGATGCCCAGCATCCCTTTAAGGGCTCCTGGTGAGAGACTTCTATGACGGAAATTAATGAACTAATATTAAACAGGACCAATACAAATTTAAATAGTATTTGTCTGAGTAAAGACAAATTAGTTGACATAAATATACAAAAAGTACAATGGCGGATGCCGCATATAAAAGTGTCTGATCGAGAAAAAATATCTTTTTTACTCAAATATTTAGAAAAAGATAAGCCTATACAAATAGCTTTTAGAAATTGGGATCTGTATGAACATCCATTACTTCCTAAAACAACAAAACATTCTTGGTCTGTTAAGACCGCATCGCAATTAGAAAAACCTAGGTAAGTCAAACTCTGTTTGCAAAGTAATAGAAAAAATCAAAAAGATAAAGATGCCACTATATTCGATCACTGCAATTTAACAAATGTAACATTATTTTTAAATTCTCAGTATTATCCCTATGAATCACTTAACATCAAATTTAACGAAAACAAATACAGTATATAATATGAACTCTATGCTAAATTTCGTCAGTCTTACTTCAAGCTTCCAACAGATCCACTGTTAGACATTAATAAATTTAAAGAGAAAGCACCATTATTTGTAAGAGACTGTTCGAGACTAAACGAAAATATAAAATCTGGTCCAGTGGACGTCAGATTGGAAATACAAACATCCGTAGAATTTCCAGATAGCACCGCTGCTTATTGTTTAAATATAAACGATAGACTTGTGGAGTATAAGCCATTGAGCAATATTATTCATAAATTGTCATGAATGTCATAGTAGATTTACAAGGCTTTAAAACTGATCATAATGAATTCATAATAAAAGAAATAGCTATCATGTCTGGAACACAATTAATGAATCTCTTATTCAAACCACCTTTTGCATTTTGTGATCTGACTGACACTGAAAAAAAAACAAGTTAAATGGATTGAACGAATTTTGAAAGATATTGTAAGAACTGTTTTAAAAAACAAACATAATCGTATATATGTCAAAGGCTTAGAAAAAATTAAGTGGATAGCTGATATTTTATGTGAATATCATGTAGAAAGAATAATTAATTTAGAGGATCTAGGCTGTCCTAACTTATTTAGTTTGTATACTAAATATCAGAAATGTATAGATGTTTATAATTGTGTGCACCACTCAAATGTATGTGCTTTAAAAAATGTTACTTGTATACAAAAATGGAACCTTGAGAATATTTTTTTTAATTCAACAATACTAAACTTGGTTTGTTTAATTTTAACATGTGACCAGATAATAAAACTACATATAAACGTTACTATAATAAAGAGAGAAGAAAATAATAAAAAATACATTTTGAATGGTATTTACTTGTTTAGATTTAAAATTGGATCACAATTTTTTTTCAGTTTTACGTTCGATGCTATGTAGACTCATCATTTAGTACCTTAGGTATTATTGGGGATTCTAGATCATCTTGCTCGAGCAACGCGAGAGCATGAGTGATCTAGGATTTTGACCTGGATTCAGGATGCGCAGAGCAGTTGACACGGGACGGTTCAATGAAGGCGTACAATTAGTCTGATTCGAATGCACACTTTGTAAATAATCTGTCAAAACGTTCACTTGGGATATAAAGTTCTGAATAATTGGATTGGACTCACCTGATCGCTTCCTCTTAGCCTCAAAACGTGATCCATCTGATGATGATGAATCCGACTGTCCATGGATAGACGACCGCGGCCGCTTGGCACCGCGCCGCAGATCCTTAGCTGATAAGGCCCGATTATCGGTCGAGCAACCGGGCACCGCGTAATCACTCATGGTCCTTAAGTTATTTCAAATATTTTTACTCAATCACTCACTAAGACAGTCCATATGGTTCTCCAGGAACACTGTTGTATTTAAATTTAAAAATGTTCCAAAATAACACGTGATCGCGCACTGAAACAGTTCATACGGCTTTTCAAAAAATGCCGTTATATTCAAAATTAAAAATGTTCGATAAAAACACTAAATTGCGCACTCAAACAGTCCATGCGGTTTTTAGAAAACACTGTTATATTAAAATTCAAAAATATTGCGGAATAACACTTCATCGCGCACTAAAAATCACCATGCTAGGTCTTTCCGAAAGACCTCTAGAAAGATTGTTCGGATAACAACCGATAAAGATCTTTAAAACTTGAAAATTAAATAGAAATTGCTCGAAACACGTCAATTCAAAAACGTGCGTTCAGTTTGAGAAGTAACGACGCTATGACGGAAAATGATCCACCACCCTCTCTGGCGACCAAACGACAAGGTAACCTGTGATTGGCGGAGACCTGGGAAGGCGCTGATTGGACGAAACTAAAGGGAAGTATACTACGCATCTCTCATTGTTTATGCTGGGCATCGTCACATGCCTAATAATAAATAATTTGATAGTTAACCTAGTAAAAAACTGGTATAATATTAGTAGTCTTGTGTGGCGTAATTTTTTTTTTCATCTGGTAACTGGTTAACTTGTAAACTTATTTCGTTGTATATTTTCATTTCATTTCATTTTCAACTATTTTAAACAATTATAAGTTATTGTATTTTTTGTACAGTTATTATTACATTATTTATATAGTTTATTAGCAGAACTTCGTCAATTTATTAGTGTTAAACCGTACCAAAAAGTAACTTATTTGATTTTTCTGGGGTTACCTAACAAAACTGAAAATTTGTACCCAATTTCATCGTTTAAAGTAACAAACGTATATACACACATTTGAAAAAAACACACACACATATATACGATTATATATTTTGAGTAAGATAGACAGGGAGTAGGATTAGACAAAAAATATATTTTCAATTTCAATATTTTGTCTAACATGCATATTCTTTCTAAATTATGTACCACAAAGAACAAAAAGTCGATAAAAAGATACGCTAATTGTATGGATGCTCAATTTTATATTCAAACCAATTTACAACTCGATTTAAAAAGCATAATACCGGCGAAATAAAATAAAAAGTTTTTCAAACTTTTTCCAACTAACGATTCAAACCGGATCCGTCTGAGGATTTTAATTGTCCAATCAGGCTGCAAACCCGATATCGAATACAAAACTTTCTCAGAATTCATAATTCACTTTATTTGTAGCTTTATTTAAAACTTCCTAGTTTCTGGAAAGTTTCGTTTTCCATTCTCTAAAAATTTAACAACGCTTGTCTGTCTGTTTTAATTTGCAACAAGGTTGGTTTCATTTTTATCTTACAATATATTTGTAACAGAATACATAATTTAACAGTATACATAAAAATCTCAGACTAAGGAAACAACAATTCTTTTTTCCTATTGTCTGTGATAAAAATAAATTTAAACTAGTGTAATGTATTGACAGATTGCGTCATACTTATTCAGTGACTACAGCATAATAAGGGTAGTTAACAATTCCAGTCCGCAAAAATAAATGGTGCACAATCGATATCGTCTTCTTATTTATTATGAAATCCTGCAATATATATCATTTGGCGACGAGAATGGGATCAATTCATGTGTGCAGTTGAAAAACAAAGTGTTGTAAAATCAAGAACAATGTCAATCAGCAAGATTTCGGAATTTAACGTGTCGACCGACAACTGGCGGTTGTTCGTCGAAAGAATGGAGCAGTATTTCATTGTGAACAATATCAAGCCCGAATTACATTTGTGGCAACGCTGATAACGTTGATGGGAACGACGTGTTATGAATTACTCGTGAATTTGTGTACGCCCGAGAAGCCAGTGAATAAATCGTTCAAGGAATTAGTGGATATTCTCGCGAGACATCTGCAACCGCGGCCTAGCGTGCTCGCCGAGCGGTTCAAATTTCACCACAGGAAACAGAATAATGGTGAAAAGATAGCAGATTACGTCACGGAGCTTAGGAAAATGTCAAAAACATGTGATTTCGGGCAGTGGCTGAATGAAGGCCTGCGGGATCAGCTCGTGTGTGGCCTTGCAAGCGAGACGATACGACAAAGATTGTTTGCGGAGGAGAAAATTGATCAGAAAGCGTGTGCGCTGGCACTGAGTATGGAAGCGGCTGAAAAGTATGCGGCATTGGTGGAACTTAGCGATAGGAGCATTTCCAAGGATTGTCAGGCGATAGTGAGGGCAGAGACGATGACGTCATGCGGCCGAGGCGTTTGGCGCGGTTCGTCAGCTGCCGGGAAGGGAGTCACCGGTGCGAGAGGCGCGGCACCGACGCCGGCGCGCCGCACAGAGCCCGCCGGCCCGCGGCCGGAGTGCCAGGTCTGCGGCGGGGCCCACGACGGTGCTGCATGTAAATATCGGCGGTACCGGTGTCACGGGTGCGGCCGGCCGGGTCACTTGCGGCGGAGGTGTCCGAGGGCGGACGGCAACCGCGACTCGGAATGCTACCACAACTACGTCGAGGAGGAAGCCCAGATGAGTAGTCAAAATATCGTTTATGTTAATCAGTTATCATTGGACGACTGCCCCCCTATTGTAATATCATTAAACATCAACAATAATATGTATGAAATGGAGTGTGATTGCGGCAGTGGGGTGTCCTGTATAAGTTATGCGACATATAAACAATATTTTGGCGAAGTGCCGATAAATCGCACTAAGCTTGCGCTCAGATACTACACGGGTGAACTGGTCCGCCCGCAGGGGGTAATTAGGGTGCTAGTGAAATACAAAGATAAGGAACGCTATTTGGATTTGTATATTATTGATAATGGGAAATCTATGTTGTTAGGCCGACAGTGGCTGTTTGAGCTAGGCATACAAATACCTAGGATATGCTGCGATGTAAATAATTTATCGAAAGATGACTTTAATTTCGAACAATTCAGTTCCAGATACTGTGAGGTGTTCTCGGAGGGCCTGGGGCGGTTCACCGGCGGTAAAGTGAGCATCTACCTCCGTCCGGACGCGCGGCCCGTGTACATGCGCGCGCGTCCGCTGGCGTACGCGCACCGCGAGCCCGTGGAGCGCACGCTCGACCAGCTCGTGCGCGACGGCGTGCTCACTTCCGTGCAGCGCTCTGACTGGGCCACTCCGATCGTCATCGTGCCAAAGAAGGACGGTAACATTAGAATTTGCTCTGACTATAAGGTCACCTTGAACAAGATGCTGGACGTCGACCGTTACCCTCTGCCGAGGGTTAAGGATCTACTAGCTAGATTGCATGCCGGGGAACGTTTTTCAAAAATTGATCTCTCTCAAGCGTACGCTCAGTTAGAACTCGATGATACGAGAGACTATACAGTTATCAACACGCACAAGGGTATGTTCCGATATAATAGGCTTGTTTACGGCCTCGCGTCGAGTCCGGGTATTTTTCAAAACATATTAGAGCAACTATTCGCGCATTTGCCGCAAGTAGGGGTATTCCTAGATGACATCATAATAAGCGGGAAAACTAACGCTGAGCACTTGGATAATTTGCATAAAGTGTTCGACATTTTGCAAAAGAACGGTTTAAAGGTACGCAAAGATAAATGTACGTTTTTTGCAGAATCGGTGACGTATTTAGGATACGTTATTTCAAAGGAAGGGGTGCACACGTGCCCGGATAAAGTGAAGGCTATAACGGAGACGCCAGCTCCCTCTAACGTCTCGGAACTTCGCTCGTTCCTGGGTATGGTTATGTACTACGCAAAGTTTATTGGGAACATGAGCACCGTAGCGGCACCCTTGTATCACTTGCTAAAAGCAGACGTTGATTTCTCGTGGAGTAGCGAATGTCAGGCGGCTTTCAATACGATCAAGCGGTTATTGTCCTCGGGTAAGGTTCTCGTGCACTATTCCACTGACTTGCCGCTGATACTGACCGCAGATGCCAGCAGCGTCGGGGTAGGAGCGGTCATATCTCATGTCACGGCAGACGGTGAGAGACCTATCGCCTACGCGTCGCGAGCGTTAAACAAAGCCGAGCGCGCTTACTCGCATATAGAGAGGGAGGCGTTAGCCATCATCTACGGAGTGCGCAAGTTTCATCTGTACGGACAAAAATTTAAGCTTAGAACGGATCACAAGGCACTCACGACGATTTTTGGAAGTAAAGTCGGTATTCCGGTGATGGCGGCTAGTCGGATGTCGGATACAACGGTGGGCGGTTATACTATCGGGATATAACTACGATATTGAGTATGTACCTTCTTCAAGGAATTGTGCGGATGCCTTATCGCGTTTACCGGTAGGGAAAGGTCATAAAGAGGCTACCGAGGTAACGTATATAAATTTTGTAGAACGATTCTTACCAGTGTCTCACAAAGACGTGCGGAAAGCGACAGCCAGCGACCCGCTGCTCAGCAAGATACTATTGTATATTCAGTCTGGCTGGCCTCCGAGCTGTGATGACGATCACTTCAAGCCGTATTATAGCAGACGTAACGAGTTATATTCAGACGCAGACTGTGTAATGTGGGGTTACCGTATTGCAATTCCGGCTTCGTAACGTTCTCAAATTTTACTAAAAACTAAGTCGTGTGCCCGCAGCTACGTGTGGTGGCCCCAGATCGACGCGGACATAGAGGCGGCGTGCCGGAGCTGCGAGACCTGTGCTTTAGAGATGGCAGAGCCGGCGCGCGCGCAGCCTCAGCCCTGGCCGTATCCAACGCAACCGTGGTCAAGGTTACATATCGATTTTTTGGGCCCTATGCACGGCAAAACGTTTCTTGTAGTCGTTGACGCGACGTCAAAGTGGATAGAAATATTTGAAATGAACAGTACGACAGCCGCCGTGGTAATCAAAACGTTGCGTAGCTTGTTTGCTAGATTCGGTTTACCTGTCGAAGTTGTATCGGACAATAGTCCTCCGTTTCAGAGCAAGGAATTTGAAGATTTCCTAAAAATCAACGGAATTAGGCAAAAATTTTCTCCCGCGTACCATCCGGCATCGAACGGCGCAGCGGAAAATGCGGTAAAGTTGTTTAAAGAGCGATTAAAAAAGCGATTACTGACAAGATAGATATTGCCGCCGCTTTACAGGCACCTCTTCAGTTATCGGAACTCAATGCACAGTACTACCGGAACGACGCCTGCTTTATTATTACTGCGTAGGCCGTTGCGGTCGCGATCTGCTACGCAGCGATAGGGCGGTCGCAGACAGAGTGGACGCTAAACAAGCAGAGTACGCAGGTGGCAGCCAGCGGCATCTCGAACGCGGAGGTGAGGTATGGAGTAGGAACTATAGGGGCCGCGATAAATGGGAAAAAGGCACGATAATTAACGAATCGGGGTCACGTAGGTATCTAGTGAGAGAGGATAGCGGTCGACAAGTCACCAAGCATATAGATCAGTTACGTCGCAAGTCACGCATGTCTACTGTTCCTTGTCCAAACGAGCTCGGAGTGGCACCGACCGTTAACAATAGGGCGGTGAAGGAGAGTAGTACGCCTCAGAAAGAGGCTGTTCCTGCTGACTCACGCAGCACCCCGAGTCCCAGCGCGCGCACGCCGGAGCGCGCGGCGGGTGAGCGCGCAGACGGGGAGCTATATAGCACGCCGGCGGCCGCGCCGCGGCCCGAGCCGTGCGTAACCGAGCACGCCCTCACTGGCACCTTCTAAATCGCCGGTGACCCATTCCGGGCGCCTCCGTAAACCAGTTCCTAGATTTGAACTATAAATAAGTAACAATTAATTCTGTCCTGTACTGTTAAGTCATTTATAGCTACTTTTATTATATACCTATAAATGCTACCTATTCATTATAAGATAATAATATTATAAGACTTAAGAGTGTCTATTTTGTATACTTCATTCTAGTTAGTTATTTATTAGTATGATGTGTGTATTAAGGGTGGAGGTGTAATGTATTGACAGATTGCGTCATACTTATTCAGTGACTACAGCATAATAAGGGAAGTTAACAATTCCAGTCCGCAAAAATAAATGGTGCACAATCGATATCGTCTTCTTATTTATTATGAAATCCTGCAATATATATCAACTAGCATTTTTTTTTCATATAATAACTTCATTCGTAAGTTTTATTTAACATTTTTGTTATCACACCTTTGTTTTATAAAAAAATATATATTTGGTTTAAATTATATTCAATTTAGAAGCAAATTTTACTCTTCTTTTTTGCTGAAATGGACGGATGCGGAGATGTTATATATTTATTTTTATTCACATAATGCAAGTATTAATAATAATAATGTTGGAAGCCGCGGGCCACTAGTAGTATATTGTGAAGCGGTGTTTTGTTCGCTACACTATTGGCTAAGTGGAAGTTAGTATGGGAGCTCAATTGTAAAAGTTTTTCGCTTTGAACGCTGGGATTTGTATTGTTTTAGTTTTATGATATCTACGGCGCAGAAGACTTGAGATTATGCTGCATAAAGTTTTTTTCTGTTATGTATTTTGTGTATGTTTTAGTTATCTGTCATACTTTTATATAGCTCTCTAGAGTTCATAGTATCTTCTTAGTAAGCGTGTCACTCCCTAGGCTGCAGCAATGCTTAACATCAGGCAGACTGTAATCAAAAGTAAACCTATCCCACGTAAAAAATATATCATCTTTTTAAGATGGTTATTGTACATGTCATTATTATGCTTCAAGATAAGCGTGTTACATCCTATATAATTATAAAACAAAAGTATTCAATATAAGGTGGAATGTCGTCAAGCGCAAACCTATACTAAAAAGAACTATTCGTTGGTACCTGGTTTTGTCAGCCTTAGTAAAGACAGACAAAACCAGGTACTAAACATACATACTTGCATGTTTGTTGCCTTGATCCCAACCTAGTCGAGTCAAAATCTGACCTGAAAATAGATTTCATACATTCTTGAATAATGATAATTTGTATATTTTTATTTCAAAATAAAGTTAGCTTTAATTACTTAACTTAAAATTTAGGTTAGATCATTCATACGCAATCGGTAAAACATTTAAATGAATAATTGTAACTTTTAGTTTTTGTAAAAAAAGAATAAATAGTCAGGTAAAAAAGACGAAAGCGTTCGTTTTACAATACATTTTATAAATAAAGGCATGGAAATTGTTTTCCCAAAGTTTAGCTATTCCGAGCCCTGACATCTGACTTTGATCAAGTAACATTTCAAGATTGCGTTTATTCATTTCCTCTTGCTAACTCTCTCTCACTTTATTTGAAGTCGCTTTTCTATTTAAATTAATGAGGAACATAAATTGGTTTCTATCCTTGTTTTCGATGTCGTAATTGTAAAAGTTTTATTTGAATTATTGCTTGAGACTCAAGTCAAACACAACTGAGATATTTATATTTTTTTTTTTTACGTGTGGTAGGTTTACGTTTATAACATAGCTTAAGTAATGGACTAATATAAATAAGATAAGTTTAGAGAACATTATGTAATAGAATCTAATACCTTTAAAGAATATATATAGTATTTGTGGTTTGAACTTAAACTTTTCACCTGATGGTAAAAAAAACACGTCGTGAGAATTTTTCGATTTCTTTAAAACTCATTTAAAAATTGTAAAATTTTGTTAATTAAATCAAGTTAATTTTATCTTTTTCTTATCGAATCAGAGTAACCAACTGAAAACTGGTGAAAGAGAGTAAATTATTTTTTATTGAAAACGTACGATATTTTTTTTACCACTAAATATACGAGTGCAATGAGCAGAAAATATGAATAAAAAATGGCGACACTTTAAACCACCAATCTCCTGACCATCTTTAATAGATTTCTCAGACAAGATAACCTGAACAAATAAAATATCATAGGAGCAAGTTCCAAGCTTAGTTTCGCATTTGGGCATGAAAGCTTTATTTAGTTTCGCGACAGAGATAAACTAGAGTTTCCAACTAGTTACCTAGCCTTAGAAGAATTTTGTTGCTAAATTTATTTTGCTACTGCTCAATTCTACACATTGGGTATGATATAATGTGTTCTATATAATAACTAGTGGGTGCTCGCGGCTTCGCTCGCATTAAGAAGCAAAACTTGCATCCCCTATTTCACCCCTTTGGCATTTCCAAAAATCCTTTCTTAGCGGATGCCTACGTCATAACATCTACCCGTATGCCAAATTTCAGCCCGATCCGTCCAGTGGTTTGGTCTGTGCGTCGATAGATCATTCAGTCATTCAATCAGTCAGTCACCTCTGAGTTTTATAAATATAGATACGGGTCTGGATTTGAAAGTTTACCTACAGACGTTTATTAAGGTATATGTATGTAGTTAATATAATACACATATTTTATGCACTTTCAATGTGATAACGAGTAAAAAAATATGTGTAAAGTGTGTTTGTGAGCTAATTTATAAATGTTTATGATTTATAACGCACAAAGAGTTGGACGTTGGAGTTGGAGTTGGAGTTTTTAACGCACAATTTGATAACTTTTTAGTATACTATAGCAATAGATTCTCTACCAGAGGCAGGCAAATAAAAGTTGTGGGTACACCTACAAATAAGTAACTTAAACTAAACCTAAGTTACCAATAACCTTATTAATCTTGATTATGCATAGTACCTTTTTTAAAAAGGATATGTTTGCGTTTGACTAAAACCTATTTGATGCAAAGCATTGCTGCAGCCCAGGGTGTAACACTACCTACGAACACAGTATCAATATTATTTGTACATAGCATAGTACCTATTAATTCTAGAAGCACTATTACCCGTTAACTATGGAAGTTTCCCTCACTCCATATTCAGGCATCAAACGGGAATTCCTAACTACAAAATTATGATGACAAAATTGAAAATCTGCAGCATCTAATACTGTCGATATTATCGATACAAGTTTCCAACGAGACAACTTACCGACTTTATTAAGTTTTAAAGCAGTGAAGATAAGTTGTGATTCCACGACTTTATAATCACTAGACGGTCCCTAATTGGCTAATGGTTTCGGTCGAATGGTAGGTACTACTACTATTATTACGCTTGAAGAGTAGGAACAAAAATTTTAAAGGCTCAAAAATTGAATGCCAAATTTATAGACGGTTGTAAATGTTATTTAATTGCCAAGTTGATTTTTATTTATTTCAGATTTAAATATTCTGGCATTGTAATTCTCATCTTATTCAAACCTACTCTTTACTTCTTTTGCACGCTGCTAGGCAAAAACCTGTGGAATAGATAACTTTATAACGTGTAGGCCAATTGTATATAACACCACGTTTTAATTTAGCTGCTAAGCAGTAGTAGACATCACTTTGGAAATGTTTGAATGTTGATTTAATGTTAGACATCAATATGATTATACCTTAAGCGTGCATTATCCGTATCTAATAAAAAAAATATTATTAGATTACCGAAGTCTCGGGATGATAAGTACAGTGCAGCGACATAAACGCAGAATATTTTATATAAATTTTTAATTCCATTTTCCCAACTAAGGTTATTAGGCGTATCGATTTTTCAAAGTCATTGATTGAAAGCAGTAAAGAGGAGTAGCAACTTATAAAACTAGGCACGTATTAGCAAGTACTTGATGTTCGAAGCTTTATCGAGTTTTACCAGATCTTAACTCCGGATTTGTACGGGGAAGTCCTGAAAGGTGTGCTTTACAAGGTGTTTGTCCATTGAACTTATTTATTTAATTTTTGTATTTATAGAACTTGACTTTAACTACTGGGTTCTCTTATCCTATTAACTTAATCATAGACTTAGGGATCGCAATATTTAAAACAATAAATAATAATTATGAATTAGTGCTGCGGCGCTGAGAAATATTTTTGTCAATTGGAAACACATTTTCTGGTACATAAAAATACGAAAAATATTTTGAAATACATTCATGAAGTGATTCGCAGTTTTAATTGTGCTGTCAAAAATAATTTTGGCAACGAGTAAACAAAGTAAATGTCGGTAAAAAACTTCTCAACTCAAGTAGCTCTTGCATAACAAACATGCCAATATTATGCATGTAAAATAAAATTTTCCATCCACGATAGATTCAGGAAAATAGTAAAATGTGATGGCAAAAACAAAACCACAAACAAAATTCCAGTTTAAAATAAATTGCTCATTTCGCTCGTTCATCATAGAACGGCTGCAGGTACTAAAGTTACAGATAAACTTGAACGAGGAACGTGACTGTAGTATTTTATTTAACCACCAGACTGGAAGCGTCCATAGCTCAGTTAGCGGAGACAAATCGCAAGCGATTACCAATGTTAAGCAATGGTCGACGCGGGCAGTACGCGGTGGGTGGATGAAAAGTAGCATTACGTTTTGGGCGTTTCCATCGGTCGGATGACATGTTAAGTTGCAGGTTGCGGCTGTTTATTTAGTACGGAAGTCATTGAGCCCAGTCAGAGGCCTTTTAAGGCAGCTTGATAAACTCTCGACACCAGACTTGCTCACTTTCATTCGATATATGTAGTCCCAAGGTGGATGCTTGTCTGACCCTGGATGGAACTGTATCGCAAACGTCTGTTAAAACGTTGTATTTGACCTTCACAGCCTACACCTTAGCTTCAACATTCTCTATACAAAGAAAAATCTAAAAACGGAACTGCTGTGTATTTAACAAAAACATTTTTGAGAGGTTTTTTATTGCTTGGAAAAACATATCCGTATTTGTAGTATTAAAAAAGGCTATATCATAATCAACTGCGCTACAGCCAGCCTTTTCTTCTTCTCTAACAGTCAGCATGAAAGAGGCCAACTCTGGTCTCAGAGTCTGTTATTAAACCACCCTTAGAGTCTTTAGCATGGCCTAACGACTGTCGTCTTCTCAGTAAAATAACTCTTTCCCACATCAGCATCCGTTTAGGTATGACCCCTTAAATGAAAATACAAAGTTCCATTTATCAACACTGGCGTGCCTTGGTCGAGGCAATTAATTTAATTTTGATAGTTTAGAGCCAATCAAACTTTGTGGCGGTACAGAGATGAGTTTAGTTTTTATTTAGTAACTAGCGGGAGCTAACAGTTCAGTGTTGATGGCGCCTTGAAAAGTTGTTAGGAACTATATATTTGTTGTAATGCCATATTTTTACTGCCGCCTAGTTTAAAATGCTGCTATAAATTGATTGGGTAACACACACGTCATGTTTGAATTCTGAAGTTTGAATCACAATTATTTATACACTAGTGGGTGCTCCCGGCTTCACTCGCATTAAGATATAAAACTTGCATCGCCTATTTCACCCCATTAAAATTGGCACTTCCAAAAATCCTTTCTTAGCAGATGCCTACGTCATAACATCTACCTTTATTCCAAAGTTCAGCCCAATCCGTCCAATGGTTTGGGCTGTGCGTTGATAGATCACTATATCAGTCCTTTGAGTTTTATATCTAGCTCTAGCACTCTCATATTTTATCTATTTTATCACTGCACACTACAAATGTAAATGGGAAAAATTTATTCATCAATGATAGATAGCATGAAATAAAATTGACTCAAGCATCCTTCATATTTGTTGTTATTGTTAGCCAATATTAATTCCATTCAAACATTTAATGCCTTTTTATTTTTACTTCTCAGGTGTTACTTCTCGAGGCAGGTCCAGAGGAGCCAGAAGTAACCAGCGTCCCAGGTCTAGCACCGGTGCTGGGCAGCTCTTCCATCGACTGGAACTATCGGACGCAGCCTGAAGAGAAGACCTGTCGAGCGCAGAGGGGGCAGAGCTGCAGCTGGTTTAGGTAAGGAATAATACTAATAAAATTAGGACGACAATATCCGAGAACATCTGTCTTCCGTGGAAGGACTTGGGCGCACAACACGATGTATCTACCCAAGAGAAGTCATCTAACGAATTAATTGTGTGGGGAATTTCGAACCTAAATCATGAAAAAATACGACTCAAAGAGAAAGGGACAGATAAAGAGAGATATCTTTCGAATAATTATAGACCTTTCGTCACTCTCACCACTAAAATATTTAAAAAAATTATGTCACCTACAAGTCCAAGCTACGTTATACGTATAAATGGAAACCATATCGTAGAACATCAAAACTGATGGAACTAGAGATAGTGAGGGAAATGTTGACCTAGTGTAGATGTTTAGCATCTTAGCAGTGAAGACAGTGATGGATAGAAGAGGACGGCATCGGCTCATGGTGGAAAGTAGTTAAATTCTGTGGAGTAGATCTAGCGTCGATGCTGGACAGGAAAATAATGTATAAACTCATTTACATCTTCTCATCAATCGCAATGGTTATACTTAAATATGCTATAGGATTACGTACTATTAGTGTTGTAGTCGACGGATCACGTTCCGAAGCTAAGCCGATCAATGCTGGGGTCCCGCAGGGTTCCGTGCTGTCTCCTACGCTATTCATTCTGCATATCAATGACATGTTGCAGATTAGTAATATTCATTGTTATGCAGATGATAGTACGGGTGACGCATGTTACCGTGGACGTGTAAACCACAAGCGCTCAGAGGTTGAAGAGAGCAGATGCAAGCTTGTGTCTGACATTGAGTCATCCCTGGAGAAAGTCTCTCACTGGGGTGATATAAACTTAGTCAATTTTAACCCATCTAAGACACAAGTGTGTGCATTCACCGCTAAGAAAACACCTTTTGTTGTAGCGCCACGTTTTCAAGGTGTTTCCCTCACGGTATCCAAGAACTTGGAAATCCTTGGGATGGATATATCGAGCGAGGTCCAATTTAGGGGACACATCGAGGCTAAGGCAAAATTAGCCTCTAAAAAACTCGGTGTACTTAACAAGGCGAAACGTTACTTCACGTCGGGTCAACGGCTTCTACTTTATAAAGCACAAGTGCGCCCTCACGTGGAGTACTGTTCGCACTTGTGGAATGGTGCACCGAAATATCAACTAGATCCCCTAGATTCTATGCAGCGGAGAGCCGTCCGAATTGTCCATGATCCCAAGCTGACAAAAAAGTTGGAGCCGTTGAGTCTCCGTAGGGATGTGGGATCCCTCTGTATCTTTTATAGGCTCTTTTTTGGGGAGTGTTCTAAAGAGCTTTTTAATTTAATTCCGGCAAATCATTTTCATCACCGGACTGCTCGGCACCGTGAAAGAGCTCATCCTCACATCTTGCAAAATTGGAGCTCCCACACAGTCCGTTTCATGCGCTCGTTTCTTCCGCGAACTTGCAAGATGTGGAACGATCTACCCCCTGAGGTCTTTCCACGGAGCTACAATATGGGGAGATTTAAAAAGGGTATTCACAAACACCTCTCTAAGCTGGCAAAGTCCTGCAGCACCTCTGGAGTTGCAAGTGTCCATAGGCGACGATGATTGCTTACCATCAGGCAGATCGTCTGCCTTTTTGCCACTTTTTTTTATAAAAAAAAAAAAAAAAAAAAAAAAAAAAGGATTTCTCATTTTAGGATCTAATGTTCAAAATCTCATCAGAAAGTATCATCAACAAGAAACATGTAAAATCTAATTGACACTAGAAATACGGAAGAATTGGATGCATATAAATAAAGTAATCGTAACGAAAAGTTAATCATGACAACTCATTGTCGATGTCTTTGTTTTATGTGCGAAATCATTGTCTTTGTGATTTTATCTGTATTACGCTAATAAAATACTGTTCCCACGATGTCACTTTTGTATTTAATTTATGATAGCGCGATAATCAAAGCTCATGATGGAATGTAACTTGGTGAGACAATTATCTACTTTCTCGCTTAAATTGTATAAAAATGCAAATCAAACTATATAAGTTATTTTGAGAAGCATAATGTTATCATAAATAATCGAATGTGACCTCTTTTTTCAGTGGTAGGGTAATGGGTGGTTCCAGTGCTATTAATTATTTAGTCTATATGAGGGGTAACAAAAGAGATTACGACGAATGGGCTGATCTTGGAAACTATGGATGGAGTTACAAAGACGTAGGTGTCGTTATTTCTCTACTCGTACAGTTTTCCATGAATTTTGAAAATTTTATTGAATATATTCCATAAACGAAAGGATTTAGAAAAATTAAATAATTTCTGATATTGTTTTCAGGTTTTACCATATTTCAAAAAATCAGAAAATAATCAAAACAATGAAGCCGATAATACTAAATATCACGGCACTAAAGGGCCAATGAACATAGAAAGATTCAAATACATGGATAAAAATGTAGGGATGCTTGTCGAAGCTTTTTATGAGACGGGTTTACCACTCGTTGATTTTAATGGAAGGACTCAAATAGGAACTATGACTACTCAAACCAATACAAAAGATGGAAGACGAGTATCTTCCAATGTTGCATTTATAAGACCAATTAGACACAAAAGAAAAAATCTGAGCATAGTCACTAATGCATTTGTAACTAAAGTTTTAATTAGAAAATTATCAGAAAAAGCATATGGCGTCAGATATTTGAATAATGGTACTTGGTACGAAGTTCATGCTAAAAAGGAAATTATTCTCAGCGCAGGAGCAATAGGAACACCTAAAATACTGATGCTATCTGGTATAGGTCCAAGAAAAGACTTGGAAGCTCTTAAAATCCCTGTCATAAAAAACCTGAGCGTCGGAAGAAATTTACAAGATCATGCGACTACAAATGCAATGCTCATGCAACTGTCAAATTCAACGTCCACTATGATTAGCTCCGAAGAAATCTTAAACGAACTAAAAGACTTTTCAAAAGATCGACGTTTTGACAATCCATTAGCAGCAACAGGTCCATTACAGATGACAGCGTTTATAAGAACAAAATTCGCTCCAGAAGACAAAACTGTTCCAGACATACAATTTCATTTCGATGGACGTAACGCTAGAGAGTTTTATTCTGATAGTACAACATATTTGGCGACAAACGTTTTTCCCCTTTCATATTATGATAGCATTAACGTGAGACCGGTTCTTTTACACCCTGACAGTAGAGGCTATCTGACTTTAAACACAACGGACCCAATATTTGGTTCACCTTTAATATACCCCCGATTCTTTACAGTTAGAAGAGATTTGGCTACTCTGGTCGAAGCTTTGAGATTAGTGGTCAATTTAGAAAATACAGAGCCTTTTATAGAAAATTGTGTCAGATTTATAAGGAAACCAGTTCAAGCTTGTAGAAAATATAAATGGGGCACTCGGAGATACTTTGCTTGCTTATTCACAAGATATACTGGGACTATTTTCCATCCATCTGGTACGTGTAAGATGGGACCAAAGAAGGACAAAGATGCTGTTGTGGATCCGAGACTAAAAGTATATGGAGTAAAGGGATTAAGAGTAGCCGACGCTTCTATAATGCCACATATAGTTCGAGGTAACACAAATGCCCCGGTCATAATGATCGGAGAAAAAGTTTCCGATATGATTAAAGAAGACTGGGACGATGACATACCATACTAAAATAATATAAAACACGTATATTTCACAAAGTCAATTGATATCTAAGAAAATATTTATTTACATCGTTGCATAAAACATGGTTTTACAAAGCTGAGAAATAATAAAATGGACTTCTAATCAAATTTTCTCTCATTTTTTTATTTTATTTTTACTTATTTCACTGCACTCATAAAATGCAAAATGTAATAGATCGTTTGCAACGATTAAATAAAAAGAACTGGCTTCCCAAAAAAGGACCATTAGATAATTACTAGCATTCGTTCGTTAGTATTTTCTACTCGCATATCCGGCACGCTAAAATAAAAATAAATGCTTTTTCAGACACTATAACAAGGTTGTTTGATTTTAGCAGAGCAAAAAATGGCGTACCATTTTGCTAGTACTATTGAGTTTTGTTGAAATCGCAATGACTTTATTTTTTTTTCGTATGCAAAGTATTTTTTTAGGAACATAGTATGACAAATATGAATTTACACAATTTAATTGGTGAGTCAACAATTTCTTGGTAGAAAAATAATAGATTTGAATGTAGCTACGTGCGTAGTTTACTTTGTTGTACTAATTTAATGGTTAGTTAGGTAAATGTTGGTTTAGTTGTGATAAGGGTTTTTAATTGTATTTTAGTATATTTTATACGTGTCATTAACTAGTTATTTAAACCGTTTCAATGTTATATTGTTGATCTAGTTTGTTTCATCTAACTAGTCATAATCATATTAATAATTATGGTGGTCGTATTGTAATTGTGCTATGTTTGAGTCTGAGATTATGTAGTTTTAATATGTACTAATAGTATCAGGTTTTATTTAAGCGTAGATTTTCTTTACTGCTATTAATATGCACTGTCAAATTTCCACTTTCTGTAATGTTTTTCACCTGCATACTTCGTTTCTTTATTTATTTAAACATTAGCCCCAAATAGCAATGTGTTTGATTTAACTGCTCTATAACTTCTGTTTTCTCTACTTATAACTTAATTTATAGCAATGAAAATTGAAATTTGACGATTAATCTTAGCAACGGTATTAAAACTTATTCCCATCAGAGTAGTAGTATTGTTATTAAATCCTTTAAAAAGCCAGAAGAAAATACAAAATTAATTTTCTCAAGTAGTATCAGTATTAAGTACATACAGTTTTAGATGTGCTTAGTAATGTTGTTTAGTATTTCTATTAATGTCTTAGTTCTGTAGTAAACTAAACCTTCTTGTACTTATTAACTTGGTCCGCTGATTTAGCTAACTACAATCTTTGTACAATCCTGATGAAATATTACAGTTTATTGTTGTGGTTACAGAGGCAAGACGATGGGAGGTTCCAGTGCCATCAACTACTTGATCTACATGAGAGGTAACAGACGAGACTACGATGGCTGGGCTGAACTGGGCAACACTGGATGGAGCTACCGAGAGGTTTGTTCCAGATATAAATATATCGTATACCTATACAGGATACAAAATTTTGACAATAACCATTAATATTTAAATGAAATTGGACTACTCGGTTAGGTAAAATACAAAAACCAAACCCACTTGGTTTTGTTTATTACATACCATTACAAAATATCCTTTCCGTAATGCTTATTACTTAGATTCTTACTTAATTTTTTTTTAATTCTTGATTTTATACATGAATTATAACAATTCAGTGCATGATACATTAAAAAAATCAAAAGTTGCCAATTTAAAAGTCAATTCTTTTTTCAGGTGCTGCCATACTTCAAGAAATCTGAAAACAATCAAGACATCGAAGCAAAAGATAAATATTACCATTCTACGGGAGGTCCACTTAACGTCGAGAGATTCCCTTACATTGACATCAATACAATGATGATCGTCCAAGCTTTCAAAGAAAAAGGTTTACCTGTGACAGATTTCAACGGAGAAAATCAACTAGGAACTGATATAGCCCAATCTACATCCATCAACGGCCGAAGACATTCCACAAACGTTGCATACATCAGACCTATTCGTTACAAAAGACCAAACCTAAAGATTATCACCAACGCTTTCACAACAAAAGTTTTGATTGATCCTATTACAAAGACTACTTTTGGAGTGCAGTACGTAAAAGACGGAGTTTACTATCAAGCTCATGCAAAGAAAGAAGTTATTGTCAGTTCAGGCACAGTCAATTCTGCTAAGCTATTGTTATTATCTGGCATTGGCCCTAAACAACAGCTGGGCATTTACGATATTCCGGTCATAGCAGACTTAAGTGTAGGCCACAATTTACAAGATCACATCACAACTGATGCTTTAATTTTGGGTCTTTCGAATAAAACTTCGACCATGGTGTCAGGAAATCAACTTATGGAAGAAATTTATAATTACCACGCACAGCACGATAAGAAAACTGGTCCTTTGACTGCATCGGGAACACTTTGTGGCACTGCTTTTATAAAAACTCACTATGCTGAAGAAAATGCTCCAGATATACAGTTCCATTTCGATGGAAGAAATGTTAAGGAATTTTACTCAGATCCTACCACGGCTATTGCCACAAATATATTTCCTCTATCTTTCTATGATGGTTTGGCGGTACGACCGTTGCTATTGACTCCCAAAAGTAGGGGTTACATACTTTTAAATAACACAGATCCAGTTTTTGGTCCACCGTTGATATACTCAAGATTCTTCACAGAAAGAGAAGATTTAGATGTACTTATAGCGGGAATGCAGTATGCTATCGAATTAGAAAATACTGAGGCGTTTAGATTAAGCGGAGCTCATTTTGTTAAAGTGCCTGTGCAAGCTTGTTCTAACTATCATTGGGGAACAGAAGAGTATTTCGCATGTCTGCTAATAAAATATACTTCTACCATTTTCCACCCTGTAGGAACATGTAAAATGGGGCCTAAGTGGGAAAAAGATGCAGTTGTTGATCCTAGACTAAGAGTGTATGGGATCAAACATCTGAGAGTCATAGATGCATCCATAATGCCTAAGATTGTAAGAGGCAATACAAACGCTCCTACTATCATGATAGCAGAAAGAGGATCAGATTTTATAAAAGAAGAGTGGTTAAATTGAATGTTTAGTGCTAAATATATAAATTATTATGTAGATAGGTATTAAAATATTAATTAAGTTCATCGATTAAATATGTACATAAATAAAATCTTTAAAGGATTATGGTCACAAAATAAATCAAAATTTACGAAATAAACTGTAATAAAATTATTATATCGATGTTTATTAAGATAAGTACGAACAGTTCTGTTATCAAAATGTACGAATTTAATTTTACTGATAAAATGTATACGATATCCGTTTTATAACTTTGTAAATAGTTTTATACGTTTGCAATAAAATGATAAATATACTTCCTTGTTTTTCTTCATCTAAACACGCGCTCATTTCCGCTAGAACGTTACATTTGTAATTAAAACACACACGAGTAACAGAACCGAGCATTATTTGTTCGCTGTAGGCTAAAACGCGAAACAAGAAACTTTCAACAAAGACCAACAAAATAATCTTGCAACTCGTCTTGTGCCGAGTTTGTGGGCTTTAAAACGGCGACGTTGGCTGATGGGAGTTGGGAACAAATGCTGTTTGAGTTTTACATACATGTGGAGATTGAGAATCTTCTTTTAATGGCACGTTTAAGAACTCGAATGCGTTTACGTTGTTTGGAATTACAAATTTAGTTTCGGCAGATACATACTACATATTACTTAAGTGTTTGAGTCCTATCAATCTGGCTTAGAAAAATATGTTTTCACTATGAGAACAAAAAAAAAATAATCAAATAAATTATATTTATTTCGCAAAACTTTGAAAAAAAATCTGAAAATGTTTATTTTGTACCGCTCTACGAAACAATTCCAAAAATTTCTATATCGCTTCTTTTATATCGCACTCAAAAAAATATTATAATTTGACTACCTCTCTTAAATTGAATAAATCTTGTATCTCTATAGTTAACAGTTAACTATTAATGATGTGCTTCAAAAGTCTGCAGTTACCTATCTTCTACAGAATTTCCTTTGTCTCGAAATACTCTACGTTGAAGCAGGGTATTTAACCAGATGTACTTAGGCGTTATATAAGCAGGTCTTAGGTACGGTGAAGCAAAGGTAATTACACCAAAGTTTGCTTCACATAGAGCATAAATCGATGCTCTCTGCTAGTTTCAGCGGTATTGGGTGGCGTAAAGTTTACATATTGATTTGAGACTTAAATAAAATAGGCATGAAATATTTGAATACATTAAGGGAAACAAAGGAAATAAGGAAATGGTAATATTTGGCAAAAATAAAGACATAAGCGATACAATATAAAAAATATTTTTAATATATACTCTATATCATCATCATCAGCCAGTTTTTGCCCACCGCTGGGCATAGGCCTCTCTTCTTACTCACCTGTATAAAACGCAAGTGACACTTTTTATTATATAAGATTGATTAGGTAGTTGCAAGAGTGGATAAAATAAAAGCTCTTAGCATCAGAAATAAGCATATACAACTACTCGCTTACAAAACTAGACACATGAATTTTTAGGAACTAGTTTATTATTATATGCTCACAGTTGTTATTTTAATCAATTTATGTTGAGATTGTTTATTTGGCTAAAATCTTTGTAAATAAATTGAAACAAGCCCATCCAATTAATATTTATTTCAAATACAAATACAAATTATTTATTTATAACTCCATAGTTACAAGTCAGAATACATGTACACTTGTTGTTTACAATAGTAAACTTAATAAAAATTTAAAAGTATTGTATATAAAGAAAAAATAATTATGAAAAAAAACTATAAACCTATATACAATCTTCAATTCAAACAACACTTCTTCTCTAAGCTTTAAACCCGTCTCATAACCCTTCACTATCCAATTGAGTGCGACATAAACTATAAAATCTCTCTTTTCATGGCCTGATCCAAGTCGCACCTGCCGTTTCTCCACCCCCATTATCTGTTCCTATAAACCGCTGAGAAGCAAACAATCTGAACCAAGTCTGTGTCCTCACTCTTAAATCACTACCAGTTTAAGTAGACCTACCGACTCCCCGCGATTCTTTGCTATATTCTCAACTTGGAGGCAGTTAAAAACATGCGTGGCTCTCAGTAATTTGGTTGCGTTATAAATTTTACAACGCCGTAGACTTAAAACTTCATCAAAGAGCTATAAATAAACAGAAGCGGCCGATTGCTTTGAGCGTTTAAAGCGAGCTTTAGTGGTAAGAGCTTGTAGTTAAGATTAGAAGAGCTCTAAATCTCGTTTAGTTATAATCCGAAACCTTTGCATGTTGGATAAAGATTTTGAGCAAGATAGATCAAAGGAAATTGAGGCGCGTGATTCAATTTAAAATTTGATGTTTTATCTTAGGTTATTATAATATATTCATTCCATTATTCAACAAGGTTTCCACAAGGATTGAAAGAGAGAACAATCATATAAATTGTGTGGTGCCCTATCATTTATGCTATTTTTGGGTCCGGTTATTGCACGTACCTGTATTCCACGTCCCTATATTGTACGGGAAGTATTCCGATGCCATTTGGCATCCAATTATTGGGGCGTACAATATTGGATGCGCATTATCGTGACGGCAATTATCGCCCCGAACCAAACCGGTACGGGCGATAATGCGCGACACAATATTGCACACCCCGATAATTCGATGCCATGTACATGAAATATTTGCCCGTGCAACACTTGCACTACAACAGGACTTGGCTCCTCCTCGCTTCGCTCGTCGTCGCATGTGCGTGTTAGAAAGCAACCTAACGAACCTAATCTACCTTCTGTCACAGACAAGTGACTTCGAGTCCAACACTTGCACTACAACAGGTTAGGTTTAGCGTCCCGTAAAGTACACCCCAACCCTGTATTTCATGGCCCTGGATTGCACGCCCCAATAAAACGATGCCATGTACACCATTTATCGTGCTGTACAATACGGTGTCGTGCTTTATCGTCCGTACCAAGCTTGTACAGGCCTGTATTTCATGGCCCTAGATTGCACGCCCCAATAAAACGATGCCATGTACACCAATTATTTCCCGTACAATCCAGGACCGCGCAATATCGGGCCGCGCATTATTTGGACGTGCATTATTGCTTCCCCTATTTTTTA
This sequence comes from Macaria notata, assembly GCA_927399415.1. Taxonomy (NCBI): domain Eukaryota; kingdom Metazoa; phylum Arthropoda; class Insecta; order Lepidoptera; family Geometridae; genus Macaria; species Macaria notata. The sequence continues at coordinate 3,769,321 of OV656742.1, forward strand.
GGTACGATTTCCGATAAATATTGCTATAATAATTATCCTAATCGCTTGTTAGATATACTTTTTTTGGTGATTAAATATATTAAGACAAAAAAAAAACAAATGAAAGTGGTTAGTGTCTAAATATTAATAAAAAAAACGTTAAGTTTCATTCAAATAAAACTTATGCATTATTCTTGTACTAAATTCAATTTCAGATGTAGGTCATTGACGACCACTTTCTTCCTGTAAATAAATTTTATAAAGGCTTACAAAATATCTTGTTAGAGATAATTTCAATAAAATTTAAACACGTTTTATTGGAGTCATAAGACAATGTACCCAATTTCAGTTTAATAAAGGTAAAACATAAACAATATTGCAGCAAGAATTCTCATTTAGCTACGGCGATAAATTTAAACTCCTTTGTCGTTTTATAGCTACAATATTACAAATTAACAGACAAAGTTTCAAACGGTACGAGTTGTAGTTGTACTTAGCTATTATTGTAATTGCTCATGTAGGTACTGTGGAACTTATAACAAAGGTCATGTAAGGTTATGTTTTGTGTTACTAACTAAATAAAATATAATATATACGCTTGCTTTAATTAGTTATTTATTATTCACTTCGGAACAAAAAGGCAATGTAAACCTATCATTGCCTTTTTTTCTCTTGCTTGCATGCTTCGCGAACACCCTCTAAGGATGCATTGTGCTCATTAATTACCTATCTTATGCATAAGAACTGCAACCAGATTTTAATTGATAACACAATAAATTATTTTAACTTGACTTTAATATGTTTTGAATAATACGGATAATACATAAACTAGTGGGTGTTCACGGCATCACTCGCATTTAGAAGTAATTCACGCATTCCCTATTTCACCCTTTCAAAGTGGCTTTTAAATCGGATGCTACGTCATAACTACCTTCATGCCAAATATCAGCTCGATCCGTTCAGTGGTTTGGGATGTGCGTTGATAGATGTCATGTCAGTCAGTCGGTCAGTCAGTCACCTTTGAGTGACTTTTGAGTGAGTATATATATAGAAGATAGGTATACCAGTTACGTAATTACTACACATATATCCAACTACCAAGTCCACGATCATTCTTTCCAGTATTTTTAAAAATCAAGCAGCTCTGGCCTGCATTGTGTCGCTATATCTCGTTAGTTGTCAAGATGGAGCCGCTACCAGCTTTATTACGAAGGTGTTTTCTGCTTTACTTCGGACGTTGTTCTACTGTATGTATGGGCTATCTCAGTAAGTATAGTATATATCATCATCATCATCATCACAAAATTAAGGGCAAGGCCCTTGTCTGTGGAGCATGCGCCATCCTTCCCGATCTTCTTCTAAGTCCTTGACCTCCTTATATACGATATGAACTTGGTAAATTTACATAGATAAGTATATTTTAATTTGGTCAACTTAGTCAGGATCTCGACCGGTATCGGGGTGCCTGGCGTGAGGAAGCCTTCGACCGGGACGCATGGAGGGAGTTGGGGGAGACCTTTGCCAAGGAGTGGGACAGTATAGGTTAATAAAAAAATGGAGTAATCACAATATTCCCGGTAATAAATACATAATAAATACATATACACATACATACGTACATATATACTTAAATGCACTGGATGCGTAAAGCAGGAGACCGTGCAGTGTGGCGATCATTGGGAGAGGCCTATGTCCAACAGTGGACGAATATAAGATAGGCTGATGATATACTTGAATACGTATGCGTTATGACTGTCTGGATGTATGATCATATTATGAACCTAATTGTTTATGTATTTTATAATTATTTTTAATTTATGAAGAATGACTGTATTTTTTGTTGTTGTTATAAAACCATTCAAATTGATTATACCTAACTAAAACAATGGCTGGTAATGCCAAGGGCAACGATTGTTTTGTTTTTGCAATAATTAAAACCTTACTTAATAATAAAATAAAGCAAAATATAATTTTAAACTACACAAACAAAACAGTTTTTTGCTAAACGCTTTTTCTGAGTTTTTCCAGAGCGCGTTAAATATATTACCTTACTTGATATATTAGGTCTTTACCTATGAAATTGCCGATTTGAAAGTCGAAATTGAGAAAAATGATATTTCCATACAAACATTTTTAATGTTTGTTTAAAAATGTCTGAACAGATTTAGATGCAATTGATAACTATATTTAGATGGGAAAAAAGCTATGCACTGCGTATATCAATTTCTTAAAAACAGAGTATATGATAAAAATATACCTAGTTAAACTAGTAAAACCAACGACACATTGAAAGAGGTGTTTTCAATGACTTCCCTTTAAGTAATATGCACTAGTAATACATTTTTTTTTATCTAAAAGGTACATAATTCAACAATTGACACAATAAAAATTGTATTTGGATAAAATATAGCTGTACGTAAAAGTTACAAACAGATTAAAATGTAAGAAAAAAACGGCAATTTCATATGTATAGTCCTATTATTACATACTTAATCAACCAGTTACAAAAAGTTGTTAAGACTTCATGAAATAGAACATCTTTTCAGGTAGCTTGCTTTAGGAATTTACTGGACGAAAATTTAAGGTGGTTGGTTATATTTTTGCTGCAGCGTAGCTTTTACGACTTTTGAGTAGCTTACTTAAGTTTATCACTTTACTCTTATTGACAATAAATGATAATATTAAACAAGTTTAAAATTTAATTTCACATGTCTTAGCGAAACATAACAATATAACACGACAGCTGGACTTTTCAATTACTTTAATTTTCAGATCACCTGAAGCAAAAATTACACGCGCTGCGATCAAATTATGCAACTCTGTACAGGTATGACACTGGCTCTTAACCTAAGCTACTGAAATATTTCCAGCATGTACTTCATACAAATGTAACGATAAAGACATTTCAGAGAGATATTATGCATGGAAAAATGTCTATTGTACCACACAGTACTTAAATCAATTACGAAGTAAGAGAGAAGAAGAAAGAAGTACCTTATATCAGAATATTTTTCTAACCAATCCCTAGACTAACCACAATAAAGTAGCTTTCAGACACAGAACACAATCCTTTACAAATCCTACAAATAGCGCCTACTTTACACTCTACCATTAAGCCGGAAACAAGCTTTATTTTCTCAAGTAGCCGCCATTGTTAACCGGAAATACAAGTCTGAAACAAAGGCTTCCGGTCACCACTAGCCGCAGCCCTCGTATAATTAAATTCTAGTCAATTGATCTACTTTTATTGCGGTTAAAAGGCTTTGCGTTAGACATTGTATTGAGTTTACTATTGACTACTGTAGGTTTTTAATGTCAGTATAAACTTTATTATGACAACAGAATTAGAAAATAAATTTTGGCCCGTTGATTAATTAGACTAATCAACGAAGAAGAAATTAGACTTATCCTTTGGACCAGCATTTTAGTCACTTTTTAGGGTTCCGTACCTCAAAAGGAAAAAACGGAACCCTTATAGGATCACTTTGTTGTCCGTCTGTCCGTCCGTCCGTCCGTCTGTCAAGACCCTTTTTCTCAGGAACGCGTAGAGGTATGAAGCTGAAACTTATATCAATTACTCAGGTCTACTGTCCCTTGAAGCTGTGAAAAAATCAAACTTCTAAGCCAACGCAATCAAAAGATACAGCCATTTATGCCGCAGATTTTCGACACTTGCAAGGGAATCAAAACCTAAAGGGTACTTCCAGTCGACCTTGAATCTTGAAATTTGGCATGAAGCAACGTTTTATATCACACATAAAGGAAAAATTCCGAAAACCTTAAATTTTTAGTTACATTACAAATTATATATTTTGTAAACCTTGCAGGTTTGTACGGAACCCTCGGTGCGCGAGTCCGACTCGCACTTGGCCGGTTTTTTTATGAGATAAAACCCCATAACCCCAAAATGTTATTTGTTGAAATGGTTATATCTTTATGAAATTATTTTTATTTTTATTAGCAATATACCTTATTGATGACACTTAGAAATATATACATAAGCTTTTGAATAATTTAATCGATTTGAATGAAATATGGTGTTACTGTATCATACACCTACTTTCACTATTGCAGCTACTGGAAGAGTATTTTGGACCTTAATATTGGAAGCAGAGATATTAATTTTTTTTTAGTTTAACATACGGCATAATATTACAAACCTAAGAGAAGTAAAAAAAATAGACTTGTTCTACTTATACTAGAGCCACAAGTGGCCTTATCAATAAAAGCTAAGAGGTCTTATGCTCTCTTGATACTCCTACCTGAGTATTGTATTCCTCAGTTCTGAGGATAGACAGTGTTGCAGAATTTCACTGCACTACGTCAGAAAATATAGTTACCAAAATCAACCTTGAAAAAAAAGAGAAATAAACATGTGGCGCATTTTTTACAATAAAATCGTTTTATCATATTAATTTAGCTCACTATTGTGTCGTTCTGTAAAAAAAAAAACAGCAATTAGTTACAAATTCGAGGCAACAACAATTTGCAAACTGTAATCGAAATCTATAGTGGTTGAGTTTTCGTTGCGAAATAAAAACGAACACTACGTTTTTTTAACATTTCCGTAGTAACCCGAAGTTTGATTTTGCATGGATATATGAAATTATTGGATCTCTTTTTATCTCTGAAGTATTTCTTATGAATAAACAAACTATTTCTACAGTTAGATTAGGGGTCCGTTTCGCTCTAATTTTACCCCTACTATAAAGAAAAATATTTCAAAACAAATCACAAGTGTTTCAATTTAAAACGTCATACCTATATACATAATTTAAAAAAAACTGACAATATGATCTAGAACATATATTTTATCAATCATATTAATTTTTGTTTTGCTCTGTGTAATTTAAGCTTCTCTATGGATTTTGAACATTTGTTCCTCTTATACTCAAAATTATAATATTTTAAAGTACACATAATATTTCAAACTGGATTTAGTTGTTTGTCCAAAAGCAAAGGTATTCTATTTACTAAATTCTATTGAAAAATCTATAGTAGTAAATTTGCTGCTGCGGGCTAGCGGGAAAAAACTGTAGCTAGACCAAACTAGATTATTGTTTCTTGTTATTTGAATGTTTAGGTCAGCGTTTGAAATCAAATTGAGGTCATCAAAAATCTGGTTAGCTATTGAGCATAATAAAATACGTACGAATTTACCAGTATATTTTAGTCGTGCAAAATGACTAACATAATATAATTAATTTTGTTTTATATTTTTATTTGTTTTATTTACAGATACAAATAGAAATAAATGTATTTATAAAACTGATAACAAACTTGACTTTTACCTAATTGTTAACAGGTTTTTGTATTACCTACATACATTTAGATTTATTCGCTGTTTCTGAATTCAAACAAAATAATCCAAATAAAAGTATTAAATGTTATAATTTAAATGGTCCTTTATAATTTTTATAATTTAGCAATACAACCTTACATATTACAAACATAATTTTTAGGTATGCGAGATAGTGTCTGTTTATTATAAATTTTGACATTGCAAAGGAACCCGAAAATTGTGTACCTATAAACCTTTTTAATGAAGTTCGTAAAATATGTATCACTATCAAGATAAAAACAACACAATACCATTAAATCCCTTTACGTTTGTAGTGAAAAATGCCACAATGTTGTAACAAAAAAGTGAGGAAGCATTACAGGCACGCAACACAAAAAAATGAATGAAGCCACTTCTCACATTTTCTTTGTTCCCACGTTTTGCTCCACCATTTTTGCCCTATTAATCCCGGGAAAATTGGCTGTTAAACCGAGTTCAAGTCGTTTCTTTGCTCAGGGCAGAGCTATGTATTTTTTTATTAATATTTTATGGTGGTGGGAATTGGTAGCCTCAAGAAGGTGAAAGTTATCCTTGAGAGTGATATTGGAGTTATTTTCACTTGTTAAGTAAGCATACAGTTGTATTAATAAAGAAAAAGTCTACGAATATGCATTGCAATATAACGGTGAATAATGTAACATAGCCCCTGTGCAAACATACAAAACAGACATTAAAAAAATCTTGGCCGATAAATGCAATAACACTTCGCACGATGAATCAAGGAAGTTGTTAAAATAAAGCCATAATAAGAAGTGGTTACGCAAATAGCAATTTGTAAAATTTAACCGACGGCACGTGGTGGTGACATGCAATAATCAATAATCTTTGCTGTCTTTCAGTGCTCGCCTGCTCCTAGATTGCGCAGATATCTCTAAAACGACTTATTCAATTATTCTAATGCTTCCACTTATTCCTAAGTTAAAACATACCTAATCTAATACAAAATAAAATCAATATCACTAAAAGTACTCGAGATATCCGTAGAAAAACAACCCATACAAGAGATTTTATACTAAGATACATACTGCACATAGGTATTGTTTGTATTCATTTTTATAACATTAATAAATATCTTAATGTTATCTCTACCAAACATACAATTACAAATTCTGACATATTATCATCATTTTGAAATATAAGTCTGATTAAAAGATATCTGTCAAATATAACCTCCTTGTTCAGAGACGTCGATAAAAACCACACAACTTTAATAAAACTTTAACGTCGTTGAAATCCAGCAATCTATCCAATATTCGAGCCTCCATCTGTCAAAGGACGTTTATAGCTTCAATATAGATGTTGTCAGTCTGTCTGTAACACACGTGCGATGTATTGACGGCCAGTCAGTTGTGCGTAATATTTAGTCTTCGTGTTTTGTAGCAATGTTTTTTGAGCTATTTTTTGAGTGAAAGGTTTGTGTAGTGTTTTGTTTAAACTGATAATACAAACAGCTTCTTCTTCCTTTTTCTTATCGAATGAGAGTGGCCAACTCTGGTGTCGAGAGTTTATCAAGCCGCCCCAAGGGACTCTGAGATGGCTAACGACTGCCGTACTATGACAACAGCCGGTACCTAGAATTTAACGTGTCATCTGACCCACGGAAGCGCCCAAAATTGAATACTAAACATATACATAAACAGCTAAACATTCTAAAGTAACCTTAACTTATACTGAAAAGAAAAAAATGGTTAATAGACTAGGTAGTGCTATGCTAAACGTTAGTGTACTTAAGATTAAAGATTTTCTTGTCTTATCATGTGTTGCATACAAAAGTTACCAAATCTATTTTTTTATGTTTTTTTCAGTAGATATTATTATTTTTACTGTCACATTTATATCACATATATCGATTGGTTTCTTGTTTCAAATAGATATTTTATCGCGAATTAAAAAAAATGGTGTCCATACCCTATTTAAAATAAAAAAAAAACACTCAAAACAAAATTCAATAAATTTCACAACAATACTATAGTGCTTTGGTATTTTCTATTAAATTCTTTTAACACATATTCTAAAGCTTGAATAGAAAAATCGTCGCAAATCTTCGCACGTTTCTACCACTCGATATCCAGAAATTTATTCGATTTATATCGATGCATAATAATAATCGGTATGCGTTTATACGAATTCCTTTTGCAGCTAGTGTTGAATCTTTCACGGTTCAGTGGATGATTATTTGGCCGAATAACCGGCACAAATATCTAAAACGCATAACTAAGTAATTTTCTCATGTCTCATGTTTGCTGACAACAACGCACAAAATATTTTCTTCTTCTCGAGTCAAGTTTGTGATGTCAGCTCTAGATATTTCTTGCAGACCTACAATTACGTAAAATACATAATACAAAATATAAAGTACACTACTTTACACAGAAACGAAAAAGAAATCATGTTTTTAGTTAATTTAATTCAATATGTAAGTTAAGGAAATCATAAAATATTTATAATTATAAACTAACTTTAAAGAGTAACTTTAACTTTAGAAAGTTGACTATTCATAGTTAGTTTGTTTATCTTTAACGACGCTACGGAGAAAAAGATCATCGCGTTTTTTAGTGTGGTGATAGTATTGGAGTATAAATAAAGGCAAACTTTGTATACCAAAATATTGTGGTTTACTGTTTCTTTTTAACTGTATAAACTTAGGTTGTAAGATGAAATTTGATTGTAGTGTGTACCAATATTAATATAAATTAATTAATAAATAAAAAGCAGACATACACTTACATACTTAACATGTTTTACGTAGATATATACGATTAGTTATATTATCAATAACACGATACTTCACTTTTAATGTGTCTCGTCTTTGTTTCTTTACCTATATTTTTATAATGAAATTCGCTTACATATTTCTCCCCTACTTAATATATTCAGAAATAGTCCGGCTAATATGTGCATAAAGCCGGATGACTCGCGATCCGGCCTTTATCCGGTCATTCGATTATCACTGGAATCGATTTTGTGGCTTCCACCGAGACCTTTTTTCTACGTGTCCCGAATTTAGTATTAGGGATAGGGAATTAACGCTTCTCTTTCTTATTTTTAATAAGGCAGTATGGGAAGTACAAATAAAATGTAGCCCATCAGACAAGAGGCAAATTTCGATAAGAATACTAACATATGCTAATGGAATAGAAAGCCCAATGGAGTTAACATCAATATGCGCTTCGGGTAGCATACCGAAACGAAATTTGCCTCATTAGGAGTAAATATTATAACATAAATATAATTAATTTGAACTACATAAACCATGTAACTAATATTGAGGAAATAATTCTTAGTTTGAAATATAATGCCGAAAAATGGTTATAGGTATTGTATTATATAAAAACATTCAACTGTTTCAAGTGTAACCGACACCCATCATCAGAACATGTATTTTGAGACCGCGTGCCTCCGCACGAGCAGCCCGCCGGGACACGGGCACGGGCGTCTCGGGTGGTGGCCCAAGATAGATAGATACACACGTTACCACGTCTTACTGGCGACCTTATCGCTAAGAGCGATCTCTTCCAGCGATAGCTTATATTATTAAAAAACCCTAAACCCTGGCCAATCCAGCACAAGCTCACTTTATCTATACATATCGTAAGTATTTAATCTATTCTGTGTTATATCTCATACTGCGTTTGAACTTTCTTTTATTCGTTAATATTAGGTAGGGACGTGTCTTAGATTTAATTTAGCCTGAGGTTGATTAGGGACCTTTTTGATGGCGAGATAAAGAAGTTATTGATTTAGGAAGGAAAAAACTTACCTTTCGTAGAGACTTAGATTATAATTTTATTTTCTTAACTTACTTATAGATATACTTACCTATCCTTTAGTTTTTCTTTAGATCTAATGATATCAATCAGAAATAGATTTACATCATGAAAAAAGAGGCAGCTTTATTTGCATTGACGAGTCTTGTTTAATTGTATCTGTTTAAATGAGTATTGTTTTTATTAAAAAAAAAATGTATGTACCAAATTGATTTTATCTTATTACAATCTTATATTATACTAACTATACATGAAAGAATCTTTTCAGCCACACCATCAAAGATGAATATATAAGTAATGATTTATGGTTTAGATGTTTTTTTGGATAAGAAATTTACATATCACTTTTACAGAAATACGAGCTGTTATGTAAGCCGAAAATAAAAGAAGTATTAGATTTATAGGCTTAGCGGTTCCAGTGTCTGCTTTTCATCCAGACGCACCCTAGTTCGAATCCGGCCCTACACCAATGACTTGTATTTTTAAAGTTATGTATGGATTTGCACTCGCTTAGCGGTGAAGGAAAACTTCGTGAGGAAACCGACATATTTGAGGACCGCAATATCCGAGGACATGTGTCTGTGGTGGTGGGCACCACGATGTATCTGCTCAAGAAAACTTCCCTAACAACTTAATTCTGCGGGGAAGTCACGACCCTCAGCCTGAGGAATACGACTCAAGAGTGAGAAAGAGAGAGAGAGAGAAATTTATAGTTTGATTAATACAGATTTAAGGTAGACTAACTAACCGATTTACACACAACAAACGGATTAGATAACAGAGAAGTTTATATTTATTTCCATAGCAAAGAGTATGGAAGAATATTCCATTATACCCTGATCCCTAGTACAAGAATGGCATCAGATATTCTCACTGATCTCTACTGATCCAATAAAGCAGAAACATAAGTCACAAAGAGCGAGCTCACCTCAAATCCGAGCGAGCAGCTAACTGCGACAAATGAGTGGGTAACATCGACATAACAACAAGAAGATAGAACATACTGACTGCTCTGTTAGCTTAGTTGGTAGTGGCTCTGCCTTCTAATCTAAGAGTTTGGGTTCGATTCCCACATGACACATGAAATCTATACTAATATTATAAAGCTGAAGAGTTTGTTTGTTTGTTTGAACGCGCTAATCTCTGGAACTACTGGTGCGAATTGAAAAATTCGTTTTGTGTTGGATAGACCATTTATCGAGGAAGGTTTAAGGCTATATAACATCACGCTGCAACTAATAGGAGCGAAGAAACAATGGAAAATGGTGAAAAAAAAAATATTCATCTTTGAGGGCTTCCGTTAATAACTATTCCACGCGGACGAAGTCGCTGGCACAGCTAGTAGGTTATAAATTCGATAAAAAAGTAGGTTGCTTCTACAAGAATTGGACTTTTATTACTCGTATCGCAATATGAAAAATCACGATGACACGTTTCATTATGGAGTGAAACAAACATTAAATAATTTTCACTTATATTTATAGGCGAAGCAAGTGTGGCTCGGCTATTTAATCGTCTGCCGGTCGTCTTGAAGCATCCTGATGCAAATTTCGTTCTACACAAGTATTTCGCTTAGCTGCGAAGGAAAACATTGTGAGAAAACCGATAAATTTGAGGACAACAAAATCCAACGCCATATATCTTTCGTGAAAAGACCCGGGCGCCCACCATGATGTGTCTGCCCAAGTGAAATCCCCTAATTGATTGTGAAGCGAGTCACGACCTTCACAAAGAAACACGACTCAAAAAGAGATGTTTATTTGTACATTAAATATGATTCGATGTGAAATATGAAATTTGCATTATCCTGAACTATTTTAGTCTACGGTATAGATTAAACAGAACGATTGCACAACTTGCGCTGCGACCGCGAACGCTTATTACGGCCTGCAGTCGGTTATTAATTCAAGCACATAGAGGGATTTGTTGAAGTCTGTGGTTTTGTTACGAACCTTCGTGCAAATGTTTCTAGTTTTGTTTTCTAACTGACGACAAAAGGAGAGGTTGTCAATTTGATCTCTGACGCTGAACTATAGATATTTAATGGTTTTAATTCGATAGTTTTATACCGTACCTAGATCCTTGATAAAAGTAAAGCGTGGTAAAGTTATCGTAAAAAACGTAGCCATTTATTAGGGCTTCTTAACGCGTACTTATTTTCTAATTTGATCGTAGGTATCTTAGTCTGTATGTACACACACACATACACATTCATGAAAATTAAGTGTAAAGAAGGCAAACAGAGAATATAACAACTTACAAATAGGAACCTATTCTGAAAAATCTCGTAAGTGGTTACTAAAGTATGAGTAAATGAGACTAAATTGTCAATTGAAAGAGTGAAAAAAGATTTTTTGCAATTTTATGGAACAGAATCAAATCGATTATGACTAATAATTTGAACACGTTTTCCTAGGTGATCTAGACTTTTATGCTTCGATATACATACAACCAATTGCATTAAACGCCCTTTAGATATACAAAATAAATCGTACCAGTCAATTTATTATAACCAAGGATAAAACAACAATTTCCAATCTCCTACAGAATAAACTATCTCCACAAATTCCACTGCAAATATTAGCTATTTACTATCATAAAAATATCTTCCGAGTTTGCCGAGGAAGTAAATATTACACTTAACCACTCTATGCTATGATATTTGCTCAGTATATTAAATATCTTTCAATTACCTACTCTGCAACAATTGCTTGAAAACTATCTTAACTTTATTTGTACTTGCGGACTAATATGAGTCTTTTAAAGTGTATTTTTATAGTATTTTGTATGTTTATGTGCTTCTTATCGAATGAGAGTGGCGAATTCTGGTGTCGAGAGTTTATAAAGCATCTCTAAGGGCCTCTGACAAAGCTTAACAGCTGCCGTATTAGACAAACAGCCGGGAACTACAGTTCAACGTGACCACGAACCACGAACCACGAAAGTGCCCAAAATGGAATGCCACTTTTCAGTCACCCATTCAAGGACTGACCGCGTAGACTTTATGTATGTATGTTTATAAAATCGAACCAATATAATAATGAAAATAAAAATGTTATTGAATTGCTGCTCATTTACACATTATTAAGTATTTCATTTCAATTAAACTAAAATATCAAATATTGATTAAATGCAATGCATTTTAAAATAGAGTATAATGAAACATGTAAAAAAAACACAAATCTGTTATTTAAATGTTTTTGGTGACAATAGTGAACTGGCAAGGTAACAGAATAAGCCAAAGCGTTCAAAGTTAGTTTAATCGGTTAATTACTTAAAACTAAGGGCAGTTAAATTCAACACACAGTTTAGATAAACTTATAAACAGCAATTTGGCGATGGTGAAACGGTTAAAGTGTGTAAATTGGTGTATAATGTCCTTTAATTGGCAGGATATGCTTACGAGTAACTCCATTTTGGCACTACCGGGTGGTTTGGTTGTTATGTGATAATTATTTATTTACCTACACACTCTCAAGCAGATTGAGAGTGAAAGCTTTTTAGGCCTTCTGAACTTCTCTCTTTTGAGTTTTATGTCCTCATGACACATGTCCTCAGATATTGTGGTCTTCAAAAATGTCGGTTTCCTCACGATGTTTTCCTTCACCGCTAAGCGATCGCAAATCCACACATAACTTGGAAAAATCCAAGTAATTGGTGTAGTTCGAATCCGGCGATTCGAACCAGGGTGCGTCTGGATGAAAAGCAGACACAGGAACCGCTGAGCCACACTCGCTTTATTTATTTTAGTTTCTTTGTCAGTGTGTTCTAGCTAGCCAGGACAGTTAGAGGAGAACTTAGTACTTGGGCAAAAGATATGCAAAATATTACTATCGTCGTATTAGGCAGGTGACTTAAGCCTTACGTAAGTTACGTTAAGTGGGCTCTATGAGCTGATGATGATGATAGTAAGGACTTCAAACATGTCGGTTTCCTCACGATGTTTTCCTTCACCGCTAAGCGCGTGCAAATCCACACACAACTTGGAAAATCCAAGTCATCAGTGTAGGGCCGGATTCGAACCAGGGTGCGTCTGGATGAAAAGCAGACACTGGTACCGCTGAGCCACACTCGCATGTGAACTTAAGGTAGTTTTATTTCTTTTAGTTTCTTTGTCAGTGTGTTCTAGCTAGCCAAGACAGTTAGAGGAGAACTTACTTGGGCAAGAGATATGCAAAACATTATTATCGGCGTATTAGTCAGGTGACTTAAGCCTTACGTAAGTTACGTTCAGAAGGCTCTATGAGCTGATGACAATAATGATGATCAATTTAAGGTAACGTATAGCAGAAACTTTTCATAGTCACCCAAGTTTCTTTTCATTATTTTTTAGTTACATAGGATACGGCAAGGAAAGGATCGGAACAAATCCAAACATATTACTTGCTTTATTTACCTACAAATTCCAACAATCCCATTCCTAATGAATGTTACTTTCAATAAACTAGTGCTAGCGTGACTCCAAGCTCTGAACTAATATCAGACTACTACCAAATCGTTCGTTTGCCTTACACTCATTGAAATAGAGACCATTATCGATTAGCACTCGCTGATTTCATCGACAAACTTATCACAACTAAGATTTAGACCTTATTTCAAATGCAATAGAGGTGAGTTTTGGCAATTTAATGTCATTTACAATTGTTATAATTAGCAAAACCAATCGTGCAGTCAAACGCTTCTTATTTACATAGCAATAGAGTTGATATTGTCGTGTTTTGTAATAGAATGTGTTGTAAATGCATTTGCAATGCTATTTCACGGAACAAACATGTTTTGCTTGTATCGAACGATTTATGAGTTACAGTTCGTTCTAAAATCTGCGCTAATTAACGATGTGTTAGAAACACATTTCGTGGCGAATTCAGGGCTTCCACTCTCACAGGAAATTGTGACGCAGATGAGTAATTTTGTGCTGGAATGAGAAATTTTATATGGAAATATCAGAAAGCTTTTCCAGTATTTATGTAACAAGTGTATAATGTAGATGCAGAGGGTCTCCAAATCTAGTGTAGGTAAATATGTATCTTCTAGGTAAGCGTGTTACACCTTAGACTGCAGCAGTGCTTAACATCAAGCAGGCTGTAGTCTAGTAGTGTAGTAAAAAAGAGTACCTATATCCGTAATCTAGTACCCATGACACAAGCGTTTGCTTAATATTAGGCTAGATGGCGCTGTGTGCGAAGCTAACAGTCTAATATTAGTCTTTAGTGAATAACCTTTTTTTTTTTTTTTTTTTTGACCCAGGAAAGCCTTTTAAAAGTACCACTCGAACCCGGGGAGGGCGAGTGGTTATGTGGGAGTCTCCGCCAGAAGGCCGGCATACCAACTAAAAACCTGGGGTGTTCCACCTCTGCATCGCGATCAGGGCCCCGAGAGTGCGATGCATGCGTCCGCAGCCCTGGCGATGCTGGCCCGGAATCAGGCCCCGTCTCGGGGAGCGTTTGCTCGACCCTCTAATGGACGACGTGTCGGAACACGGGACACGTCGTGCATCCTGTTGGGACACAGTCCTAAGGGCAACAGGTTCCCCGACCTGCCGCCCGGAGTCCCCTTTACGGAGGTCGGCGGTCGTGCGCCAAGCTCCGCCCTCCAACGCGCCTCCTGCGCAGGGAGTTTGGCTCCGAAAACCTCTCCCGCGCGCGCTCCGCCTCCTCCTTCAGTGCGAGAAGTTCTTCGCAGAAGTCTCGCACCGCGTCCCAACCAACGTTGCTCTCGACCATCGCTTTCGCAACGGCCCTCTGTTCCTCCCACGCCGAGCACTCCGCGAGGGTGTGCTCCGCCGTGTCCTCCGGGTCCCCGCAATGGTGACAGGCTGGTGTCTCCTCCCTCTGCACAACCCCGAACAGGAATCGGCCAAAACAGCCATGGCCTGTCAGGAGCTGCGTGACACGGAAGGAGAGAGACCCGTGCTGCCTCGTCAACCACTGCACGAGGACAGGGCGGATTGCCTCCACCGTCCGCACACCCGCGGTAGGCTCTTCGAGCCGCCGCTGCCACCTTTCGATGGCATCGTCCCGGGCTTGCTGCCGTAAGCGCCGCACCTCCACGGGCAGGGGGTACTCACCTCGCTGCTTGGCTGCCGCTAGCACCCGGTATATCCGGGCCATCATTTCGGCATCTATGTCCCATGGGACAGAGCCTGCCAACGCGCAGGCCGCCTCGTAGGAGACGGTCCTGTAGGCTCTTGCCGCCCTGATGGCCATGAGCCACTGTGGCCGCCGAAGAAGCCGAATATTTTCGGCTTTCAGGGCCTCCGCCCATATGGGTGACCCGTACAGCGCCATCGAGCGTACCACCGCTGTATAGAGGCGGCGGCACGCGACGCTAGGCCCACCCAAGTTCGGCAGGAGGCTGCCGAGGGCAGCGGCTGCCTTTGTCAGCCTCGGGGCCAGGCAGCGGAAATGCTCCCGGAAATTCCATCGGCTGTCGAGGAAAAGTCCCAGGTACTTCATCGTACCTCCGACGCCGATGTTAGTGAATAACCTTAACTCAACCAACATAACTTACATAATAAATCTTGATAGAATTTCTTGGAAATGAAAGTTAACTAAGTACATACATATTTCTTGATGTGTGTGTTTATGTTTGTAAGAGCTTCCATCAAATGGCAGGAACTATAATATTAGTATTCATATAAAGCATCTCATGTTTATGTAAAGTGTTTTATTGCTTATTAAAACAAGATTCAGTTATAAATTAACTCATATTATTAAAACAGGATAATATCTTTATCTCAAATGTAATTTTATAAGCTGAAGAAAGATCTATCTTACTACTTTTACTGATACTTTAAATCGCCTAAGGCCATAAGGCCGCCCAATATACAGCACCTTAGTTTATTTACGTTAATCCATTATTTTGTAAGTCTTTTCTTTTTTTTGTATATATAAATTATTTTATTTTGGTATACTTTTAACATATATTCATTCATTTAATCTTAAGAATCGTAAGTTCCACACCACCTATAAGAACCACATACACACACATTCCAAGCTGTTGCAGCCACAAAGGTCGAGTGTAACCGCATTTATAGTCCGATGATATATTGCAAGCATCGGGAAATAATAAAGGTTGGCCACACATCCCACCACGTTCAGGTGGCGCTGTAGACTGTAGAACTTAGAGGCGTCTATTAATTTATTTTTTAATTTAATAATATTGAAAATAATAATCGCTTTACTTATTTGATCCATCAAATACGTAAGTAAGTTCTTTCACCATATTTAAAACCTCATAAGTTCAAGTTTTTGTAGCCACATGGGTTAAGTGTTACCGCATTTATAAGTCGATTACCTATATAAAATAACTAGCGGTGCCAGCGACTTCGTCCGCGTGGAACAGTTACGGTTCTATTGACTAATCTTAAAATATAGACATATATTTGTTAGATAATTTCAAGAGGAATATTTATTACATACATTTTTTTTTTATATGTTGAACCGTTTTCGCAGCGCACGCAACGGAAGCTTTCAAAGATTAATGACTTTTCCCGTTTTTTCTACATTTTCTATTGTTTCTTTGCTCCTTATAGTTGCAGCGTGATGTATAGATATCCTAAAGCCTTCCTCGATAATTATGGTCTCTTCAACACAAAAAGAATTTTTCAATTCGCACCAGTAGTTCCTGAGATTAGCGCGTTTAAACAAACAAACAAACTCTTCAGCTTTATAATATTAGTATAGATATAAAATAATTGAATATGGAATTTAGTGAGGTCTGTTTAGTTATTTAAAAATAGAAAATGTTTTATTCAAGTAATATTGTTATTAGAAGTGACTATAGTTTTGTTGCCTAAATGCTCCCAGTTGTCTGTAACTTCAACTGTTGACGATGTATTTTAGTGTCCAATAATTTAGACTATGACTTCTTTTTCTTCCAGAGCCTCTCTTTAATGGAGGTTGACCTTCAGATCAGCCTTGTCCTTATCTTGTGCCACGCAAAAACATCTTCTACACTAGAATGACATTAAATTGAAAGTAGTAACTTATCAAATATGGTTTACAATTTCTTGACAACACATGAACGAGTCACAAAATAATTTTGGACTAATATCAACCTGATAGTGTTGAGACATAGTGTGAACATCCCAGTAGCGCTCTCTTGCCATTTCCTGACTAGTATAGCTGTCTCTTTAGTCCATGCAAACACCTTAATTATCACTAATGTAAAGATTGTACAGTACATTAATAAAAGCTTTAATTAGACTTGCACGACACGCTTTGATTCTACCTTCATAGTAAGGACAGCGAGACTATGGAAATCTCTACCTGGAGCCCTGTTCCCAGAAAATTATAACCCAGGGGTTTTCAAATCTAGAGTAAATAGGTTTCTTCTAGGCAAGCGTGCTACATCTTAGACTATAGTGGTGCCTAACATCAGGCAGGCTATAGTCAAACGTAAGCCTATTTAATGTAAAAAAATAATAATTAAAGTGACCAATAGTAAGGTTTTTTTTAATATGTGAAATTTAATAATGAGGAGTCTGATTTGTAAGATATCGTCAGATGGCAATATATCGCGTGTACCCGGTCTAAATCTGTTACGCAAACCAAAATAGGTTGTTTGGGTAAACGAACGTAATAGTTGAATTGATAATACACGATTGCTGGTTTTATTAAGTAATTAAAATCTTTTAATACTTATTTTTCGTACAATGTTATTGTTCTCACTTTTTTATTTTTCGTTCATTTACAATGGTTAGCAAAAAATTAAAATCAACTGTATATTATCGCGGAATTTTAGGTGCGTGTTTAAAAAGTAATTGCATGTTTTTGCCCCGCAAGGATTAATTAATATGTTTAAATGTTCAGAAAAAAGCGTCTTGAAACTTAAGACTAATATTGAAAAACCAAAAAGTACTTACTTATATTATCAAATGTTGTGATTCTATCTTTTGATAATACACAGCTATTGATAATATTTTTCATCAGTATTTATTTAGATATTTAATTCAATAATTTTTTAACACTGAAGTTTCACAATATGACCTTTAGCCTTCATCAAACATCATTGGATCAGTTTTCATTTTAAAGCCCGTTTTGCGTTCCAAAAGAAATTTATCTCACTCCCATATCATTTTTAATTGAAGTAATAAATTGTACGTGCAAAATTGTTTATCGGACTAATAAAATAAAACTTCTAGGCTCTGAGCGCACAGAATTAATTTGGCAATAGCAATTTTATAGGGCATAAATTTGTTTGGAATAATGTGATAATATTCACTTTACGGGTCACATTAAATTTTAGATACGCGTTCTACATTTTTACATATTAATTAAAATGTATATATCATGATTTGAATACAAATATTACGCTATTTGCTTTATAATGAACAAAGATTCAATAGGTATATACAATCATACTTATTATGATTTACCACGTACACAACATAATATCGGAAACATCAATTTCAATGCATAATATACCTACTCATATTATTTTTTTAAATAGAACTTGCAATTAATATTCTCGTAATTAATAATGCATAAAAGACTTCAATCAATAAATACCCTTTATTTATCCTTATTTTGTGTAGCCATATAATATTATAATAGTATGATTACGATTAACTCAGTAATGCAAAACCGTTGGTAGCAATGAATTTGAATTTCCGTTTCGTGGAAATGAAAGTATTTTTATCAATCAAGCAAAAGAAAGTTAGTGTATGTAAAACAAAACATAGTTGAGTAATTCTCAAAATTAATGTATGCAACGAAATCGTAGTTACAAAATATTGTTACGAAATAGTCCTTGGATGTTACTTAATCTATACTTAATATTATAAAGCTGAAGAGTTTGTCTAAGCGTTTGTTTTCTCTTCAGCTTTATTATATTAGCATATATTTCGAAGCCCACCTCTTTTTTTCGAAGATGTACATTTCTTTTGAGAAATACCTACTCAGTTCCTTCTAGAACTTATATAAAAAACCTTGTTATATACCTATTAATCAAAGTAGTGTAACATGTATCTTAATTACATATTTTGTTGGTTTCATTTACATAATGTAGGTACTGAAATTACAAGAAAAATGTACAAATTGTAAAATGCAAACTTCAAACCGTAGCTGATGATATACAAACTGTGTACGTAATATAAATAGATAGACATATTTTTAATGCAATCATAAGATCCATACCATCAATCATAAGAACTTAATGAAACTTAAAAACTACACTGGGCGGCTCTATCGCGTTAGGCAATTTCTTCTAGGTTACCTTTGGATGGAAAGGATTTAGAATTATAAATAACCGGTGTACAAAACCACGTAAAATAAATAAAATTTCGGAGTAAGGCCAACCTAACTCATTCCTATACTAACCATGGAATGTGCAAATAGTACAATACAAACTTCGAACCGTAACTGTTCAAACTGTGTATACATACGTAATATCACGAAGTAAGGGCCTAAATAGCTAAATACTAAGCTAGGTCTTTGACCAGCCTAACCATTCCTATACTAACTTATTCATGCCGAAATACCAGGCTAGAAATAAACATGGCTTCCGAGGGCGTACAAACGTTTGTGTAACAATTTACAATATTCTGTAAGGGTGGTGTTGGTATGACGCCTGTTACCCGACATAACGGAACTACTCTTATTAGGGATGGGGTATTTACAATTCTATTTTTATCGATACTTCACCTGCTCAGTTTTTTTTAAAGTAGGTATAAGGCAACTTATAAACTTATATTGAGTGAACAAGGCTAATAATCGGTAATCATTGATTAAATAATAATAAGTAAATTTGGGGTCCTATATAATCATCGACCTTGTATATTGATTAACAGCACTAATTAAAAAAAACTATTTATTTGAAAACTAAATTTTAGTTCACGCCTTATTATAGTAATAAACCTTCAATTTCTATCTAAGTATACATACACACTTTGTAGTGATTGGTTAAGCAAGAAAAAATCCTGCAAACTTTAGACTCCATGTGCCACCTCTCTAAATGTCGAACTATGAAACTACAATTTTGCATAAACCCCTATAATACAACAGATCATAAATCCATAACGCAGCGTTATTGAAATACAAGAAAAGTGTTTTCCAATCCAAACTATAAATAAATAAATATTCCGGGATATTGCACACAGCGCCTTCTAGACCCGTACTAAGCAAACGCTTGTGTCGCGGTTACTAATAACGGATATAATAGGTACTTTTATACTTTTTTTATAAATACATACTTTATATACATAGAAACGACCAGGCTCAACGCTCAATTATAGATTTTTTTAAATTCATAATTACTTAGGTCATGCGGGAATCGAACCCGCAACCCTAGATTAGAAAGCAGAGCCAACTAAGGTAACAAGCCAGTCACTATTTATATATAGCAAAGCTATTTCTTCCTCTCTTCGACTGTATCAAAACTAAACAACGAACTAAAAAAAAACAACTATCGACACTGTCCCAACCCTACTTCCACAACCATTTCCCAAAGGTGACCCTTTAAGATTTACGAGGCCCCGTAACACCACAGCAAGGGGCTGCAATACATCTGATATTGCATTTTATCCGTGGAACATGTGTGGTGCCATATTGCAACTTTTTGTATCACCTGCAATTTTGTAAAAGGTTTTTCGGATGAATATGTTGTACAAGCACTATGGTATACAAAAACTTTTAATTATTATTTTGAATAATTATGGTTACTGTAAATTTATTCCGTCTTATTACAAAACGTGGTTTAAATATTAGTCTAGAACTTTGAAAGTAAAAATTCGGTTTTTGTTGTTCTAACATCACATACAAACAATCTAGATACTAACTTCAAACTGGAACTTTCATTTGTAACATTTCGACAATTTGATTATTATGACAGTAGACTGACAAAGTTTGAACAACAAAACCAGACTTTGTATTTTCAAAGTTCTACACAAAAAAATTAAACCACGTTTTGTAAGGCCAAATATGTTTGAATTTTAATTAATGTCTGTTTTCATTAGTCCATTGTATAAGAAGAGACCACTGTGGGTAAGAGGGTTTTAAAAACACCGCAAGGGCATTTCATATTATTTAACTAGCTGGTGCGCGCGACTTCGTCCGCGTGGAATAGTTATTACCATAAAAACAGTTTTAGTTAGTTAACCTTAAAAGATAGACATATTCTATTGCGGAAATTATTTTAGATCATTTCAAGAGGAATAATTCTTTCATACATGTGTATGATATCTTGAACCGTTTTTGCAACGGAAGCCCTCAGAGAATAATTTTCTCCGTTTCTTCTACATTTTCTATTGTTTCTTCGCTCCTATTAGTTGCAGCGTGATATAGCCTAAAGCCTTCCTCGATAAATAATCTCTTCAACACAAAAATATTTTTCTAATCGGACCAGTAGTTCCTGAGATTAGCGCGTTCAAACAAACAAACTCTTCAGCTTCATAATATTAGTATAGATAGTATAGATTTTTACTTTAGACACACAAAATAACATTTTCAACCACTGAGTGTTTTAAGTGTGATAGGAATGGTACTATGAATATTATATATCTAAAAATATGCAATCAAACTTGCTGTATCACTTTTACTTGTTGACTAGTTCGAAAAATTGTCTCGGAATTTTATAAAATCTACTTAAATCATATTTATTACAAAAAACGTATTTTAAGTTTTATATCTGTAAACATTAACACAATACTCGTAGATACTATACACAATAGTAATCTATTCGATTCGCAACCATATCGAATTTACTTTTTAACAGTATCAGACAAAAATGAAATTTGTACAACACCTAAAAGCTTAACAAATCCAATTTAATTGCGGCATCGTTTCTCGTTACTCAGTCTATTCATTTAACGGCGTATAACGACACGACAAGCAGAAGGTATTATAAACAAGAGACGGCGCATAACGGCCGAAATTCCGATATGTATACAATACAATTTCTGTAGTTTTACTAAATTATAATTATGTTTCTAAATGAAAGTTGCCCCAATCTCTGTCTGATTGGACAATATATAGATTGTTTTAAAGCAACAACAATACAATTTTGCAAGCTGAAAAAAATAGTTAGGTAACAATGCGTGATATAATATATTTAAACGAATTGTCCAACAGTCGTAGAACCAAAGTTTGCTTTTGGCGTACTAAAGCTATCCTTAAAAGGTTTTTAGTTATTTATCAATAATCTTGTAAATATATACGTACTTACATAAAAATCAACATCTTTTGAAAATGCTAAAAAAGTGTTCATTAACACCAAAGTTGGCCACTCTCATTCGGTAAGAAGAAGATTAACCGATTTAAGAAAATGGAAGAGGTTTTAAATTTGACTATTGTAATTTATCAATTTATAAGGATCGCGATTTTTAATTTATTTGCGATACGCAAAAAGTCAGTAAAATTAGGTGTCCGTAAACATTGTCTATGCTCCAAGCTAACGGCGAATTGCGTTTAACGCCGTTATCGTTACCCAACGCTCACCGTACCATGACAATTAAGCAACGCATTGTCACGAGTTGACGCGTTTTGCAAATAATTTCGTGTCACACTTAATATCCAAACTGAGTGGTTAGCGCTAGTGGTAATATTTTGGTAGAAAACTAAGTTTGTGGGTTGTTAAGTTGTCAATGTTAATTACCAAAAAAAAAACAAATGAATGAAATAAGTAAAAATATACGCATAAGATATTAATAAATATTTTTTTAATAAAAACTAAATATATAATAAATCATTTAAATCGAATTTATTTACGTTAGTATGCTTCTAAAATATCAATTTTAAACATGACATTAATAACAGTCTTGATACTGAATTTTCGTTATTTACAAAACGAAGGTGAATCGGTTCTTATCGGGATCGGGTAAGGACGTTTTATCTTAGACCATAGCCTTTGCTTACCATCAGGCTAACTATGGTCAAGTAAAAACTGTAATCAAAAGTGAAATACATCTTACCTTATTTAAATTTGGCACTCGAATGAAACTTCCACAACTCATAAAGTTTTGAAGTTAGATAGAAATTACAACGCCTAACTATTCAAATAACTGAAATTACCAAAATATAAAAAAATGTTATACTTTGGAAATAGCAAATTGGTTTCATATTCAAATTTGTTGTCCAAAGTTGTCCGAATGTGTTTCTTTCATTCCGCGCTTTATCCTAATCATAGATTTATAAATTATAAGTTACTGTATGGATACGGTATTTGTTAATTTTAATTATTTATAAAGATATTCTAAGCGCCCCCTTTTTATTATTATGTACTCGTTTAGAAGTAGTACGTCCAGTGTTTTTCCCTTTCTTATGTTTTAAAATAGATTTTTCAGTAGAAAATACGACTAATTAAGTTCCAAATGGCCTTTATTTTCAAGCAAATTTCAATATATTTTGCTAAACAAATATTACACAAACATGTTTGTAGATCTTACGACTATGTAGTATTTTAAAAAAGTATGCTTCTCTGGAATAAATCAATAAATATTCCGAGACATTGCACACAGCGCCATCTAGCCCCACACTAAGCAAACGGTTGTGTCGCGGGTAGGTACTAGATAACGGCTATAATACATGTTTTTACCTTATAGATATATTATTCATGACTTTGTGAATATCTACCTATGTTTGCAAAAAACAATGAATGAATAATTATGGATTTGGTAAAGGCATATATATAAACATACTTAATTATAGGCGTTTATCATAAGTAAAATAATACTCTTTCATTATAAGAAATTAATTTGCCACACTAACTTCAACCTTAAACCCCTAAAATTCAGACCAGCTCATTAGCAGCAAACAGAAAAGCGAAGCGGTCAAGGCGCTACTATTCTTTGTTCTGTGGTCAAGGTCCCATATTCAGTCGACCTGCGTCAATTGCCACATCTCTCTTTTACAGCTCCAAGGTTCTTGGTTTCTTGCTTGCTTTAATTTAAAAAGTTGAATTGATGCCCCTGAAGCTACGTGAATCACTCCACTTTTATGTGACGTTGTTTATGTATGGGTATAAAGTTTGGCGTAATGTTTGAATACTCGGAACGCGCGCCATGTAGATTTAGATTTACTTTTTGCGTGTAGCCTGACTTGGTGATATTTTTCAAGGCAATGTTTATGTACTGCCTAAAATACCAAACATATATAACATCGAAACATACATGTAGTTCAGATGTGCTTGGATTTTAGCTGAATACAAAGAGTAATATATACTTTTCGAAATCCGTCAGGTTCTTTTTGTTATTCGTCAATATAATATCTAATACTATTCCTTTTCACTCAATAATTAATAGTGTAGGGGTAAGCCCTCGTGTTAACGAGGGCTTGACTTTTATTAACAATGAATATTTCTGGTTCTACTATTTAATAGCAATTCCATCTTGCGAAAGATTTCATTTTATTTCATTAATTTCCCTTACGACATTTAGATTAAATCTTTGTAATTAGTCCTATTATCATTTTAGTCCAAAACATTAGAAGAAAATTGTTTTCATCATCTCAAAGACATTGTCAAAACTTGTTTAACTTATGAAGTTTCTGATATAATTAGTAATTTCAATTTAGCTTCAAATACTAACTTTGTAAATTATATTAAACGTACGAAGTAAACAATTTTAAGTAATGTAATGTAATTGTACCTCATTACAAAGCTCTGTTGAACGAAGTATTTTAATTATATTTTCATAATTATGGATTATTGAGTAAAAGTTTCTACTTTGTTAGAATCACTGTTCATTATTGCGTCAAAAGGATTATTGTTACATGCAGTCTTTTATTTCGATAAATAGAATAGAATATAACTTTAATGTACACCATAAAAAAATTACAAAACATAAATAAACACACTTAAATTAAAGTGTTGCACATTGGGCGGCCTTACCGCATATTAAATATTGTTCTATTTAACTTTTGTATTGTCTGTTTAGCTGTCATTATTACCTACTTTGGACGCAATCGCACCGGATCAATAGTGACCAAAAATTCTACTGCTGTTAGATGAGTATATAGTTTTTATATTTTTTTTCTATAAGTTACTTGGTGTCTTGATATTAATGTCTGAGATCAGACAATATTATTTATAATATTGGTGTCATAAAAACCCGATTTGTATCCATTTTTCTATGAAGACGTCCATAGTAGTAGAGTGCCTTTTCCGTGTGCTAGAGTATATTTAAACATTGTTTCTGTCCTGATAGACAACGTACAAATATGCTACATTTCTCTCCCATAGTTCGCATGTGTAACACTTATGATAAAGACAACTTTAGATTAAAATTTGATATATTCTCCTATAAGTCACTACCAGCTGTTAAAATTGAACTGTCTAAATTAGTAGATTGATGATATTGTACATGTTTATTTAGTTAATGTGCCTTGTCCCCCTCTGTTCTTCGTTAGATTGCATGTTTAGTTTTTAAGTATTAATTGTTAGGAAGGTTATATGTGATAGATTATATGTGAAAGTTGGGTTTACTGTCTAAGGTGATGTACACACTGTAATTAATTGTTATTTTTAAGAGTGAATATATAACTGTACGTCACTGTTTGTAAACTAAAAAAAAAAGGAAAATGTAGGCATTAGCCACATTAAAACTAGTTAGGACTACTAGTACTGTTACTGTATAATTTAAATTAAAGTAAATGACTCACATTAGTTTCCAAAGACTACGTATTTGTTGTTCATTTTATCTGACCGTATGTCCCTCACGCTTCCGTGAATAAAGGATTGTTCATAATGACACAATGATTAGGTTCCGAGCATTGTACGTGGAAATCCAGAGAGTTCTCATTATAAGAATTCAGTTATTACCGGAACGGAATGAGTTGTGAGAGGGAATATGGGGCGCGTAGGTTACTGGGATTGTGTGGACAGATTCTGCAAACAGACGTTATATCAATTCATAGGGTGTGTTTGGTTACATACTAGTGGTATTTGGAAGCCGTGAAGAATATCTCATCAACGAATTACTCCCATAGTTAGAATTCCATCGCCCCTAAACATTGGTCGGAGCATAGAGATAGTGCTGCCTATGGAAATTTTAAAAAATATGTATAATTTTGATCATTGAATATTTAAACACGATGGCTCACTTATACGTGTATGACTGCGTCTGTATTATTGGTACTTCTTCACTAAACAGCTGAATGGATTTAGACGACATTTGAAATTTAGTAGTTTATTAAAATCTGTAACAATACATGAACTACTTTATCACTTTTTATCCCGGTTTAACGCGCGTAAAACGTGGAATCCTACAGCTAGGATAACAATAAAAAACTTTTGTTTGGATCTATATCTAGTTAATCAGTGTCATCATCTGGTTCTAACTATTGATAATTCTTCAAGCACATGAAGAGGGACTATGCAGTAACTAGGAATGAAACCAAATGAACATAGTTTTCGATATAATTTAAATGAATATTTTATAATTATGATTGTATGAGCGATTTTCAGAACAATTATTATCAGTAATCTCTGAACAATAACGTATCGTTCAGTTATATAAATCAGCCAAAATATACAGTAAATAGTAAATACTTTACAGTAATTATATTCCCGTACCCA
Source organism: Macaria notata (assembly GCA_927399415.1). Taxonomy (NCBI): domain Eukaryota; kingdom Metazoa; phylum Arthropoda; class Insecta; order Lepidoptera; family Geometridae; genus Macaria; species Macaria notata. The sequence goes on from OV656742.1 coordinate 3,795,919, forward strand.
TTTTAGAATTCAGTGCACGTTTCGCTAAATCTTTCCAAAAATAAAGGTACCTATTAAGAGATTCGCGGTACGTTATCTCTTCAGCCCAGTGGTCGATTAACTGTTTGTTAAAAAAAATAAAGTTACTTCATAATTTTTATTCATCAACCAGTCAGTGAGTTCTTGTTTTTAATTAAAACAGGTTCGCACTTTACCATAGTTTGCCTGAAGGTAAGCAAGCCTAAGATGGATTGTGCGTACTTGATAAGAACCGATTCACTCTCGCTTTGAATATCGCTGTTTCAAATCACCCTAAAGACCTCAGATGACTATTATTATTTAGGACATAATTCATCGTTTATTGTATACAAACATACATCAAACTAATATTTTTATACAAAAACAGATGCTTTTTGAATCTCGTAAAATATATACAAACTTTAACAACCTTATTCACCTAAAATACTTGAATCTCAAACACTACAAATGTAACTAATTCACGAATCTCATTATTCAAAACGTAATAAAATAATACAAAGAAATTAGCATAGAAAACGCTTCGTTTACATTCAATCCTGAATCCTTTTTAAATTCCAAGCGAATTTGCAGACTAATTCTAATAATGCAGACACAACATACTGGATTTATTACTTCAGAGCTACGAAATCTTACCTAATAGACATCTCATCGCAAAACAGGAACATCCACAACACAAGCGTTTGCTTAGTGTGGGGGCTAGATGGCGCTGTGTGCATGAAATGTCCTGGCATAATTATTTATTTTTTTATTTAGAAAATTCGTAACCATGCCACATTTTTAAAAAGTTTTTTATGCTTGTAAAAAGTCAGTAAGTCCGTATGAGAGTGGCCACTCTGCGTACAAACGACTGCACCCTTTGCATTAGAACAAATAACTTTAGTAAAAGATTAATACTATTTGTTGTGTTTTCGCGTGCCTATGATATGTGTCAGTTACAAATTTCCCTCGTGACTTAATTTAGAGGATGATCACAGGTCTGCGCAGACGTTTTTACTAAATAAACAGTTTGTATTCCGTGTAAAATAAAATGTTTGCTGTTATTACCATACTAGCTGGTGCGCGCGACTTCGTCCGCGTGGATTAGTTATTACCATAAAAACAGGTCTATTGAGTTAATCTTAAAAGATAGACATATACCGTTGTAGACATTTTGTTAGATCATTTCAAGAGGAATAATTCTTTCACATATTATTTTTTGATATCTTGAACCGTTTTCGCCGCGCACGCAACGAAATCCCTCAAAGATGAATAATTTTCCCCGTTTTTTCCACATTTTTCATTATTTCTTCGCTCCTTTTAGTTGCAGCGTGATGTTATATAGCCTTAAACCTTCCTGGATAAATGATCTATTAAACACAAAAATATTTTTTCAATTCGCACCAGTAGTTCCTGAGATTAGCGCGTTCAAACAAACAAACAAACTCTTCAGCTTTATAATATTAGTATAGATTGCTCGGCCGCAAACGGGCGATATGTCCCTGACTAGTGTCATGACAACTAACAAATCCGCAAAGCATGCGTTTTGAATGATACCCGTCCCGCGTACCTCTCTCCGCAAGTACTTCGACGATTGCGACTTGAAGTTGAAAAAAAAGCTTTTGGAAACCCGTTAGTTAGACGTCTAAATGTAATATTGTCCATGTCTTAAATTCAACGAAAACGTTATTATTCAATCTCGTTTGGAAAACGTGTGAGCTAGCAAAACAGGGAGCTCGCGTTTTGGGTCTATTCGAGGGTGCGGTCCCACTACGAACATCTCATGTAGGACTAATTGCCTTTAATCCGATGTAATTATGCCTGTCTGCCCTATTAGCTTAGATGGTAATGCAAACATGCCCTTTTGAAATTTGAAAATCTAAGCAAACCATAACACTCGATTTCTTTATCTTATTTGGACGGTTTAATTTTCTCTCTCTCTTGAGTCGTATTTCCTCATGGCTGAGGGTCATGAATCCCTCGCAGAATTAATAAACAAAAATATATAAAAAAGATAACGCAGGGAGCACCTGGATGCAATCTGCGCAGGACAGGGACAAGTGGCGTGCAAGAAGAGAGGCCTATGATCAGAAGTGGGCAATGACAGGCTGATTATGATGATGATCATTAAACAATATCAATCACATACCCTTTAAAGTTTTATTCAACTTTTTAGCAGTCGATAAAAATCTCCACAATTATTGGAATCCCAGTGCGGCTTACCTCAAAGCTATCTATACGCAGCATATTGTTGGAAATTCTCTGATATCCTTGCCTTGTTATGCAAATCTATTTTGTAATTTCTGTTTTATCAGACCACGTTTTCGGTGCCTAGAGATTACGTGGTACCTAGAGCTTTCTAGGTATTAGGTAAATATGTATTTGCTGTCTTTGTGTGGAGCCTAATTGCTGTAGATGTTTAATTGCATGATGAATAATTAATTGATGAGAAGTGATTTATTTATTGTGTATTATATATTTTGTCTAGCTACTTAATTGTTAAAATACTAAATATGATGATGATGATTCAATGAGTTTTCAATAGTTGTATATTTGTGTCAATGATTTGTTTAATTCATAAGCTGCCCTTTTAAAGGGCTTATAATTCGTTGGCTTAGATTTAGAATGTTTATGAGTATGATTTATTTTGATAAAAAGCTTTAAGTACTTAATAAAATTAGGTATCCTGAAAAACGCACTAAAATTCATAGAATTTTTTTTTTGCGATGACGGACGTTATATATACATGTGCAGTTAAATATGTATACATAAAAAATCACATAATAATATAGAGAAACCGGTATTATGACAAAACAGGTAGATCGCAAGGCAATCTTATTAATGGAAAACATGTCTTACAGGAATAAACAAACTAACCCATACGTATGTAGGTACCTCGTCTATGAGTTCTACGAATAGTCACATCTTTAATCACCGCAGATATCAATCAAGGCAGAACGAACAAAGCTCAGTTGCAATGAATGCGAATGCTCCACTTACCCCACAATGGTGAGCCAGTCACATTCAGGATCGTAAAAATTCTTTTAAAAAAGCTTATTTTTTCCTACGACAGAAAGAGCCCATTCAACTGTCCTCAGAAGGCTATTCTACCTCGGTGTTATCGCGGGAAACGACCATCGCAATTACATCGCCTTTGTTGGAAACCTCTAATTTTTTAGACATCTGTGTTGGAAACATGAGGTGGCTATTAATGTATTGGATGGTTGGAATTGGTTTACTGGACTGTCTGGGTCTGGATCGCCTAACTCCTGGGGGCTCTGGGTGGCAGGTCGGGGAACCTGTTGCCCTAGAACGAGTCCCCACAGGATGCACGACGTGTCTCGTGTTCTGACACGTCGTCCATTGAGGGGTCCATTGTTTTGACAAACCGATATAACATAATATTTAAACCAATAGATTCGTTTTAAATATTATATATTAGATCGGTGTAACAAATAAATTCAACTCCCTATACAGAAGAACCTATTAACTGAAATATATGAAGCTTGAATATGACATATTCAGCATTAATATTAGCCTACTGAATAGGGGTGGCGGATTCAGGGCATGAACATTTGGGCCACCCTTTTACGGTATTACGTAGGCATTGAAAACCAAAGACCTATTTATGCAAAGCAATTAACTCTTATTTCAGTGTCGTGACACAATTTTGCGTAATTATTCGTATATTCGACGTACCTGTTATATTTATTTCTTCGCTCAGTGTTTCGTAGAAATTGTGTTTAATGATTAGACTATCACTCTCGCTAAATACGAAAATGTTAAATTTAAACCGCCTTGTATTTGTAAAAAATAAAATCTTCATTAAGTGTGCGGCTAGATGGCGTTGAGTATAAAATTGTTGGATATTTATTAATTTACAAACACCATTATTAACATAAATATTTCGGAACGTTGTATACAGCGCCATCTAGCCTCAAACTAAGCAAACGCTTGTGTCGTGGGTACTAGATAACAGACATAATACTTATATAATTTTCTTTTGTAAATGCATACTAATTATACATAGAAACGACCAGACTTAACACAAGTAATATTGATCATAAAATTCATAATTTATGCGGGAATCGAAACCGTAACCCTTGTAGAAGGCAAAGCCACTACCAACTAACAGGTCAGTAAAAAGTAGAAAGTGCAGTACATAATGTTAAAAAATTCGTCCAACTGTCGACAATAGTAAAAACATTTACTGTTGAACGTGACGCGACAACCATTCACTTGATTTCATAATTCTATCAAGAGAGCATTGACATAGAAGAAAAATATATATGCATACCTAACATAAAATAGTAGACGTACAGACGCCCAGATTTCTTTATAATAAATAAATAAATATTTCAGCACATTATCACACAGCGCCATCTAGCCCCATACTAAGCTTACACTTGTTTCATGGGTACTAGATAACGGATATAATACATTATATACTTTTCATTTGTAAATAAATACTTATTATACATAGAAACGACCAGACTAAACACAACTAATTACAAATTTAATTGATAATAATTATTTGTGTCATGCGGGAATCGAACCCGCATACCTAGATTAGAAGACAGAGTCACTACCATCTAAGCTAACAAATGAATGAAATGTCTTATAATTTATCTTTCTAACTACGCCTCTGTCTTTGATACCTAATTGTTTCGTAGAAGGTTCCATGCGGTAATAGATTTTAGTTTACCTACGAATAATTGCCAGAATATATTGCTTTACACAAAGGAAAGGCATCATTTTAGTGATATTAGTGCCTCAAAGAGATCCCTGTTTTATTGGAAGACAATGTGGTGTGAGCGTCTGTTAGAAAGGCATTATGTGCCAAGACCATATTACATCAATATGAGCTTTTGTGGTGAGAGCTTTATACTAATAGAACCAGCGACTAGACTACTAGAGCTTTTTACCAACCATCATATTTTCTTGTTAATTTATATGTCAAATTTAAACAGTATTTTTTTACATGATATTGAATTGTATTGTAAATTACCTCATGACAAGCAATCACAATGATCTATGATGGAATATGTTACAATTATTGTTGTTCTTGTTTTAAAAATAAATAGTTATGAAAAAATAGTCGTGCAGTCAATTCTGCCAACTATCATAGTTTTTTGTATTAGTGTCACTAACGTGTTACCAACGTTTGCGCACAATTGCAAGTAAACCTTTTTAATTTACGGACTCATTTGCATTTTTTTTTCACAAATACATCATTTGTATACAAAATGGAAGTAAGTTTGATACATGCAAATAAATTATTTATCCACTATCTTTTGTTATTATATATACAATTGTGTTATACCTGACGTCCTTGCATATCGTCAACAATTATCACAATCAGCAAAGCGGAGTTATGGACGTTACTAATTGGCAATATTTAGTTAAGGATTTAAAAAGTAGGTTAGACCGCGGGGTGTTAATTAACAGCTTTAACGTTTTGCGTCAAAGAACTTTCTCGTTTAGTTTTCAGTTAATTTCTTTGCGGCTGAGGTGAAAACTTTTCATTAAATTTTTATTTCATCGAAGCGTTATTTCGTCGTGTTAATTGGTGGTGTTTCAAAAAAACAATATTCGCTTTTAGCTATTAATATTTTATTCGCTTTTAGAGAATTAAAGGGGTTTCAATTGAATAGTAGGTTTATGTTTGTTACTGTATAAATAACAAATGCGGCACACAATTAACACATATCCTTATAGATTCTTGGTATATACACTTATGTTGAATATTTCAAAAAACATAATCAAACATAGTCTCTGGGGAATTTTAAAATGAATACCTAACAGTTAAGTTTTCAAAAACACACCACCACACACAGACAACACCATGTAAGCAATTTCATATGAGCGTTGCCACCTCTGGTGTCAGAGTTTTAAAACCCTAAGTACTTCTGATATATCTTAAAACTGCTATGATCAATACTGTAACCAGTAACTAAAATCTCCTCTAAAAATAACAACTGCCAATATTCTTAGGTAAATCGAGCCACATGAAAGAAGCTGTCATTCGATCTCAGAAGCAATTTGGCCCTCTTTCGGTCAGATCCGAGCGAGGCCACAATTATGACGTACGCTCGCTTCCATCGATTAGAGGGCTGCACGGGAAGTAATCAGGGCCTGACGTGACCCTTTGGGTTCGAGGGGGTACCTATGTGTAGATATGAGAAGTATTACGTTGTAGCTATTGAGAGAAGGTAGTATTACTTTTGAGACTGATAATATTTTGATGGTAAAATAAATAACAATGATTGTTTGAATTAATTAATCACTGATAAATTTGTTACAGCAGGTTTTCCATATAATGTAATGACTTTCTACTATAAGTTGACTGATTTTATGCTAAATAAGGTATAGTTCGATTACATTGTCCCTAAAGCTTAGCATCACAGTTTGGGAAGTAAAACATTTGCCTAAAATTATATGCGATTTTAAGAAACCTGTATTCTCATTGGGAAAATATAGTACTTGATTAAAATTTCCTTACTACATAGGTTTATCACACTTTGTCAGATTTTATGGACGTCTGCCATAAACCGATATCGCTCCTAGGTGTTATGTTGCTTTAGTTTACACACTCAAAAATTTTTAACCGACAAACAATCCAGTAAGTACATATTCAGTACCTACTGAAATTTTATTTATTGGTACAATATTTAAATTGCGTTTATCTGTTCTTAATAAAATCACGTTAAAGTTGGTAATTAAAACAGAGTGCGATCTTATTTTTTATTTGAAAATAACCTTATTGTACAGTTTTACACGATTCTGCCTTTAGCTTCATTTTGGATCTGTTTTGCAAGATTATGTAATATTATTATGTGTTGTAGTCCACGGTAGCCCCCATGCGTGAGTCTGATGATCGAGCATTTCATTGTGCTGACACGCAGGATTAAAAGGCCTCTGGTTATTTAATGACTGGAACTTGCTACTACTACCCACGGGAACTTGCTTGTACATTTCATGCACTTTCTGGCAAGAGTAGGTACCTGTTACCGTACCGGCAAATGTAAGTTTTAAACTCCTGTAAAATAATATAATGTATTTCGAAGTACTAACTGTATTTGTTCTTGCATAATAAACATTCTGTAAACATGCATAAACATCTACAAAATTTGTTGTTTATCTTGCATAATAAACAACAAAAAGTTAATCTGTATTTGTACCCTAATACAATTTCATTAATTTATCATCATCTAAATCATCAGTCTTAAATCGATTTTTTTTTACTTGGGATAGGTTTACGTTTGACTACAGCCTGCCTGATGTTAAGCATTGCTGCAGCCTAGGGTGTAACACGTTTACCTAGAAGATACCTATTAAATGTTCGAGTATATAAGTGGAGTGAAGACCCTTTCCTTTTTTACACCGCAACGGAGCTACGAGTCATTATGTTTTTGTCGTGGAGATAGTGCAGGCTCTAAAAAGTAACTTTTAATATTTAATCAAACAATATTTTACACATAATAACAATATTTTCATACGAGTCTACAGACCACCTCTAGTATCTTATAAAATAGTTTATGCGAGTCATTGAACTTAACCGCTTGCTTGATTAAACCCACAAGACTAAAGAGGGACTTATTAAATTCATAATTAAACGTTATTACTCTAATTTACTGAGAATTTAGATAATATTATTCAAATTACTGTTACTTTACCGTTTGTAGTCAAAATATAATCTTTAATAGTTATATAATCTTTATTGTACACCAGATTATTTACACACCGTTATTAGCTAAGATTTCGTATTTATTTTAAAGATAGTTTACAAACATAAATAACTGAATTTCTTTGTAAATGAATGTAACAAAATACCCGTGTGAAGGGAGCATACTTTGCCGGTGATAAATTTTATTATTTTTGAAACTTGACAGTCAGATCACTAATTTGTTAATCTACTTTTAATGATAATAAGACCACGAGGTGGGTATTCTCGATAGTAAAACACGTTTCAGCAGTTTTTATATTTTTTGTCTGTTTATCTGTTTATCTGTTTCTCTGTTAATCTGTATTATATTTTAATTTTTATTTTGTATCTCTGTTTGTCCGTTTATTTAAACGCTCATCACGCAAATACGGCTGAATGGATCATCATGATTTTTGGTGTGTAGGTAGTAAGGGGTCTTAGGAGTACTCATTATCCTGAAATAATGCGAAAGGAACCGCGGGCTTCCACAAGTATTACTTAATATACCATGGCAATATGTCGTATTTATTCTGATCCACGTATTTATTCACACATTTGTTGAACCAGCATAATCAAAATACGAAAATTCACAATGCATGCGTTTTTAATGAAGTTCCCAATGGCTGGAGGCGACCGAATTGGTTCTTTATTATTTTTTGTATGCATTTAAGATCAAACGCACATACAATATGTAGTTGCTAATCTGTTAATATTTTTTTGTCTTTTATTTGTATTTCCTCATGAGCGAGGGTCGGGGAGTGACAACCTGCAGAATTGATTTGTTAGGGGGCCGACAGACTGCATGTACATATACATATATGAATACATAATGTTGAAAAGTTATAAAAATTAAGAAACATTCATACAAATTTCAAACTAACTATAAATGTTATACCTACTGCGCATTGTGTTCTCAAGCAAAGAACAAATTGAATTCTCAAACATGTCGGAACACCAATTTAAATTGCTAGCACTGACAACTAAAGGCATCGCGTGTGCGATGCCCTAATCACGAATGCTGAAAGCTTGTGATATTAAACAATATAAGCTGTAGACGTTCAATTAAACTTTTAGTATTTGTACAATCGGTTACGGTTAACATATTAGGTCTTGAATGTACTTTATTATTTGTTTTTTTATTTATATGATAACTGAAGTACCTATCTGTGTCACCTTTCAGACCATATTATGTCACCACAATAATTGTATTAGAAATTTCAAAAACTCCATGCCAGCGGAAACGATAAAATTGAATTCAATAAACTCACTTTATTTTTTTACAATGGTTAACTTTACTCATGGTTATGTAATGTGGTTGTTTCATGTTTAAATGTTGATTATGCTACTTTTCGGAATTTTATTTCTTTATCTTCACTCCTTGTCGATCCACTGCAGGGCATTTACCTGTTCTCTTAGGTGCCATCGGTGTCGATGTAGTAAAAAAAAATCTTTTCACATAAAAATATATAGTTGATATGTTGCAGCTTAAAACAAAATGAGGAGCAACCAGTCTAATTAAAATATTTATTTGCAAAAAATCAATAAATGTTGTTGCAGGACGTTTGGTGAAAGTTGTATTTTACTTTACTGAGATGTCTATTGGTTCATATACCGTTGCCCGTGATATTTGATTTAGAAAGCGAAATACGGTATATTAACGTCAGATTAAATGGAATCGGAGCGAATTGGCCATTCATTAACAGTAATTGACGGACAAGAGATTTGAATTTTGACTGACTGGGATGGATTGGATCCAATTAAAAGGAATAGGCAATTTGGTTTGATATAATAAGAATTGTGCAATTTCAATTAATAAAAAACTTTTTCATGTGCTTTCTTCTATTGTCTTAGTAATGTGAAAGAGTATTAAGCTTTCACTGTTAGAAACTGATTTCTTCACATTATGACCAATACAATATGTATTTATCCTTTACAAATATGTTTTAAATGAATAAATTAATCTAAATGTTAGTAAATAACTAATTTGGCAAGTTATACTTATGAGTAAGCACATGCTCTTTATTAAAACCATTGAAATGTTCTTTTAATTGTGTTCTTTTTATTTGAGAAAATAGAAATAGAAAATTATAATTTATGTACGTATGTACAATACTATTTATTATAAAACTTTATTTACAATAATAAAATATATTTATTATATATTTTATGTAACGGTCCATTGGAGCAAAACACGAGACCTTACATAAAAAAAATATACAACAAAATTATTTTCAGTTAAGCTCGACTTACAAATTCAGTAAAATAATGATCAAAAGTTACTTCTCGACAGAGGCCGTCTATTTAATAAATTGTTCGACCAATCCTGGGCCTGATTTGAATTTACGATGTTTACTTAACTAATTCTAGATTAGGTACAGTTTGGTTAACTGAGAAGATAAACAGAGGCCAGCTTCTTGACTTAGTACTATTAACCCTTTAGTCTAGTTAGAAATTAGACTTAATTATCTAGATTCTAAACCTATGATAACTGGGGGTTTTATATTCATATGAAAGTAATTTAAGACTTTACGAGCTACTTTATCTAGCAAGTTAATCTGCGTTGAACTATAACATTTATACTCATGGGCATTATATTATCATTGTCTAGAAATTTGAATGGATGAGTTAATCTTTACATCTATACAATTAGAAACATGGGTAACTAGTGGATGCTCGTGGCTTCGCTCACATTAAGAAGTAAGACTTGTATCCCCTATTTTACCCCTTTAAAAGTGGCATTTCCAAAAATCCTTTCTTAGCGGACGCCTACGTCATAACATCCACCTGCATGCCAAACTTTAGCCCGATCCGTCCAGTGATTTGGGCTGTGCGTTGATAGATCACTATATCAGTCAGTCAGTCACCTTTGAGTTTTATATATTTAGATATTTATTTACATATACCTACTAACATTTTCAACTATTTCCAATTATTACTAGTTTTATTCATGTTTTGTTTACCTTTTTGTCAATTTGAGTACCTATATCACTGTATCACTATCACAATAGTAATGAAAGCTGAAAAGTGTGTCTGAATGTATTGTTCTTTTGTCACACTTAAACGGCTGAATCAGTTTGAATAAAATTTGGTACAGATATAGAAAAGACCCGGGATGAAGAGGCATAACTTTAATGACAGAATAACGTAGTAGAGTATCGCTAGTGTTTTATAATATCAATTAAATGTCTTAGAATACATACTGTAAAATACAAACCGCCAAAACTCATATGAACTCAAACGTTTTACTCCAAACGTAACATTCATTTCGGTGTGTTCTGAAGGAAACACGATAGAACCGGATAGACAAACCGAAATGTATTTGAAAAATGCAAAACACGTTGAAATTGTGGTTCTGAGGTGCATAGAATCGTTGGAGAGATAACAGTACATAAGGTTGAGTCTTTGTACATACATATCATGTAATGATGATTGGCGTTAAGCATCAATGTAGTCAAAAATTTATATTAACTTGTCAATCTAAATTATGAAAAATACTGCAATTTTTTCCAGGACTACTAAAAACTCTGTTCTAAAACAAAACCACCCAAAGTATCATTAATATATTGGGTTACCATATTATATTATACCATTATTTTATATCAGAACAAACTAAGGGTTAAAAAAACCATTCTGACACCCATCATTTTCACATATCTGATAAAGTGTTTGAAATGAAAATTACTGAAACAAACGACTTTAAAAGTGACCCTTTTAATAGACCATTATGATTTAGATTTACCTATAAATTTCGAAAATCGCTAATTATTTTGATATCTTTATTTTATACAACTAACTAAACAAGGTACAAACAGTTTGAAAACTCTCGACACCAGAGTTGGCCACTCTCATACGAAGAAGGAGACTAAACCATAGTCACTGTCATCAACTCACTCCACATTGGGCACTAAAGATAGCTGCTACACGTAACACTATCACGAAATTTGAAATTCGATAGCAATCGGCGACCGGACGTGACTGCGCGCGTCCGGTGCCGTCCGACAGCCGACGTCCGGGATCCGTCCGGGACGCGTCCGACTGAGATCGACATTTATTAACAGACACCTCTTTAAAGTGAACAAAATCTGTTTTTTTTTATTTGATTGTCCAATTACTTGTCTCGCTGCAATCGGCGGAGCCATAAGCAGTGCTGTTGATTGGGTGCAGGCTTTTCAGTTTTGTTGTGTTGAGTCCAGTCCAGTTTATTTATTTATTCTTCGTACGAGAGTACTCATACGAAGGGGAAGAATCAGATTTTTTCCCAACCAACTCTGCTGTCAAGAGTTTTTTAAACCGCCCCAAGGTTAAATCAAATCAGTCTGAGTTGGTGGCCTGCTCGAGATGTGTCCTTATGAAGCACATTCTGTCCTGCAACTGCTTCTCCGTACTGAACACTCTGCTCTCAGTAATTGGGACCTCTAAGTCCCCGCCCCGTTCCCCTTAAACACGTTAACTGCGTCTCGAGACTCAGCATTGCCGGAGCATTGCTGGGAGAGATAAATACTCATAAACATGGTGAATTTTGTTTATTTTTTATGGCTCGCAATATATAATCATAAATACTTAATATTTGATTATGACGATTGTAACGTTAAACGTATGAAAATGAAATGTTAAAATTTTAATGAAATGTTGAAATGTAAATGTTGATGTCTTAAAGTTATGCGTCAATGGAAACGTGGATTAGATTTTGATTTACTGATACGCACAATTTCTTGTGGCTTGTAGAAACCTGTGACGATTTAGAAAATAGATAGATAAGTGGGTGTCTTTAACTAACAATGTCTATGACTGGACGGCAGGGCACATCCCGCCCCTGATTTTCGTCGACAATTATTGTAATTAGGTTGATTCGAAGATGTCATTCGAAAATCGTTTCCTTTGATCTTTGGAACGTAATTATGGAACAGACATGGAGTTTGACTCATTTTACCAATAATTTGTGGTATTTGGTAAAGAGAAAGTTGGGATTTATATATTTATTTTAAAATGAAATCGAATTTTTGTTAACCTGGAATAATAGGTTTACTAAAAGTCATTATATTTTAATTGTGTTTTAATTATTGAGGACACGTGTTATTGAGTTTTTGGCTTTATAATTACTCGAATACAATATAAAATATTATTCATCATCATTTTCAACTTTGTTAATTAATTGTCTTGATCTGAAAAATATAATATTTTGTTGACAACTAAATGTGGGAAAATATCTCAGGATAGCAAAATGTCATTTACTGTTTATGGTTTTTATATGGTATGACAAATACAGGTTAAATAGTTATGTAAGAAAACGTTTATTTTATACTTTTACGAATCCCGGAAATCCTAACACCTGTTCATTCATTATTTAGTTTTCAGTCCCGAAACTAAAAATCTCCTGGGAATCCCTACCTAAACAAATCCAATAAGAAATTCCGGGAAATTCCCCGGGAAACTCGTGCTAACTATCAGAACTAAAAGAAAACTATGTTTGTGGTGACATACTATAATTATGTTAGTTTTCCTAAACTAAACAATATTTCAGAGTTACAGAACAAAGGTATTGAGGAAACTGCTTGAGTTCTGTTTTAGTACATGTAAGTATGCACGCTTACATCACTACAAAGATATGAAAAGAAAAAACAATTATTGAGACAAATTTATCAAATATGCATATACACACATATATTTAAACATTACGTAATAAAAATAAATATTCCAGGACGTTGCACACAGCACCATCTAGCCCCACACTAAGCAAACGCTGGAAATATAAATATGTTAAGCTTGTCGTTGTAATTCTCTTTACAGAACTTTCTCAACAGAAAATAAAAAGCAATTGCAGTAAGAAGCAACAGAAACTTTCCCAAGCTGATTTATCCTCGCGGGGGAAAACCACCAAGACCCTCCAAAGTTTAACACATATTAAGGAAGAAAAATAAATGATATTCATATCCATACATTAAACATAGATGATTTAGAACCCCAGAAGAACTTCAAACGCTAGAACAAACCATAGATAAACTTCAAGTGTGATATTCTAGGTTGGAGCGTGCCTATCCTTACCAAGCAAAAACCGATTCACTCTCGATTAAAAGATACCTCGATCACTGCGTAACAAAATCACTTGTATAATACACAAATTACACAATATAGGTACAATAATAATACTGGAAAGGAAGTCAGAGAAGCTTCTCAATAAAGGAAACTCTCCACAACAGATAGCTAGTCTTTGGGGCGAATCTTGGCTATAATGAACCACATATACTTCATCGTTTCAGTACATTATTTAATCTTGACAGTCTAAACACACTTCTTGGCTGAAGAGTCAGAGGCTCCCAATAAATGAATTCTATTACAACCACGTCTAGAATGTTCTTCTAAATATTACAAAGTTTTATCCATATAGCACAGCCACTTTAACCATAATTCCCAACTTGATATTTTACAGTGAAGTTCCAGCCTTAACTTAAGTAAGTAATAATGACCTAAAAAGTGTAGGAAGAACGTATTTTCGATAGGATAACGAGCTCGCCGGAAACAGTGGTCGCGGCCATGTTTGCGTTTTGCGGCATTCCCGCCCTACATCCGGTAGCCATCTTTGTTCAGCACAGGAGAGTTCGCTAAGCAAAGACACGACGATACTTGAATTAATAGTAAGGACTTATAAGGATGATTTATTTTAGTTTTGGTTATACATATATTGTGCAACAATAACTGAGTAGGTTAGATAAGTATCAACTGCATTAGCAAATAATATATGCAAAAAAAAAATCAAATGCAAAAGACCACCAGATAGAAAAAGAAACTCAAGACGTCGCAAGCCGTGAGTACCATACCTTTATTTCGCGCAGCGGTTTAAGTACTATAGTATAAGCAAAAAAATACGTTAAAAATCAACGTTACTAGTTAGTAAAAGCACTGTCCAACTGTTTGGTTGAAAATAGCTCGAAAGGCTGTATCATACTCGTGTAAATATGTATAAAGTATATTTTTATATAAAAATATACCTTATACATTCTCAAACAGATGATTTTCAGGCATTTTGATAGTGCAAAGGAGGAAACTGTCAATTTAATAATTACTTAAATTATTATTTATCCTTTTACTTGCACCCTGATCCCTGCCAGATTAGCCATACATTTGTCATCCGACTCTCAGAAGCGCTCAGAATTGAATGCCTCTTTTTAGTATGTACCTGAAAGCGATCGCTTTAAGCGATAAGGTCGCCAATTGGGACACTTATTTTATGTTTTGTGCGTTTCATTGTGTTCTGTGTTGGTATTAATAATTAAGTGTTTTTATATATTTATTTCTTAATTACTTTAAGGTTTAATGCTGTTACTGCACATTTAAAAATAACTTAATTTAAACTTATAAAATATCTCATACTGGCTCTAAAGGTGTATCCATACTGTTCCCCGCGACCTACACAAGGGAAGTTTGCTTAGCAAGGAGCACATTGTTTTCAAAGTTCCGCACAAGTGGCACTTAGCCAACTTTCGACTTAGGTTTTTGCTTTCGATAATAATTTTCTGGTGAAAACTTCGGTAAGCAGAACCTTGGACAGGTTTAAGGAGTTTAGAAGACTTTTGGGTGTTTTATCATCATAGACCTGTTGTTGTTAAAAGTTTCGGATTTTACATGCTGAGTTTTAACTAAGTAGGTACTATTCCGTCCAGCCTCATAACATGCTGTATGACATTTTCAATATTTTTTTCTTGGACCTGCCCTAAGAGAGGACGGTAGTTTGAGGGTGCGAAAAAACGCTGTGATTGAAGAGTTAGTGGCTGAGCCCAATATTATGGGCGAGATAAGTGCACAGAGACTTCGCTGGCTCGGCCATGTAGAGAGAATAGGTGAGGATCGGGCAGTAAGGCGCGCGTACTTGGGGCGACCGTGTGGCAAGAGGCCGGTGGGGCGCCCTAAGTATCGCTGGAAGGATCAGGTGAAGGCGGACCTCCGCAAGCTGCAAGAGACCCAGTGGGAGGGTCTTGCTCAAGATCGCGGACAGTGGCGCCGTCAATATCGGAGGCCAGGATCCAGTTGGGTCGCAGCGCCAGCTAAAGTAAGTATAGTAAGTAAGGTACAACGTTTTTTAGTCTGTAATACAAAGTGGAGAAAACTAGTATCCGCATCTAAGAGAAGCAATACGGGGACCATAGAAAATTTTGCCAACTGAGCTCCAAACTTCAATATGAAGAGTGCACCCGATAAAAATCATGAATACAAATGACTTTTTTATCAGAAAAGTCATTGATTTGTTAAAACAAGGTTTTTTAATAGCGAAACGAGATCATAGTTTTATAAATACGTCTAAAAACTAAATACTAGTTCGAAAAAATCATCACAAGCACGGAATAAAAAAAATCAAGGATATGTAAACATATCAAACGTTTACAAAGAATACTGATTATGTTATACAAATGATCATCAAAAACATTTTAATGATAAAAAGTTCCATCAATCAATCAAGGGCGCACACATTAAAAATACTGAGAAACAAAAATCTTCACGCTTTTTCGCAAAATTCTGTCATATCCAAGCTGGCCCTGTACAAAAACCTATTGTTTCGAGCCGCGTAGGCGAAGGCAATTTGCTATCAGGCCGACTGACATAGTACAGTTTAAATATATACTTACCTAATCAAATACTGTTCAGATGCGATTTTTACTATCAGTGTCATTAGTGCTTTAATATATGTACTGTTATCATTCTCACTTATGCCACTTTTCACTAACAAAAAACAGACAAATCCAAATATATAAAACTTAAAGGTGACTGACTGACTGACTGACTTAGTGATCTATCAACGCACAACCTAAACCACTAAACGGATTGGGCTGAAATTTGGAATGAAGGTAGGTGTTATGACGTAAGCATCCGCTAAGAAAAGATTTTTGGAAATGCCACTTTTAAAGGGGTGAAATAGGAGATGCAAGTTAAAATATATACGCAAGCTCGTGCGTGTTTGCTTGTGTATCTGCCTTACGTTTTCACGGTCAATGAGCTGATCCAATTTAAATGAAATTCAGTACGAAGTTAGCACCAACGTCCCCTCTTGCTCGGATTATAAGATAAGATAAGATAAGATATTTCTTTAATGCACACCAAAAAATTACATAATGAAAGAAATTTAAAAACTAATCTAATGTACATTGGGCGGCCTTATCGCCTTAGGCGATTTCTTCCAGGCAACCTTTGGATGGACAGGATTTAGAAATATAAATAGGCGGTGTACAAGAATACGTAAATTAAATAAATAAGTGAAAGAACACAATACAAACTCAGATAATACACTAATAAATAATAATAAACAATACAATACATAATACTATATGGATGATAAGTAATGATGATACACTAGCTTTTGGAATATGCTTAAGGACTTAGCTTGCCTAACAGGCAAGGGCAACATGTTCCACAACTGGATGGCTTGGATGGTGAAGGAATTTCTGTACATTAAGTTGGAGTACGATGAAGAAGGAAACTCGAGGAGAAGGGTCCGGGACGAGCGCAGGGAGCTGGAGTGGGAGGCGGTCACAAATGCAAAACGTTCTTTTAAGTAACATGGAGTGGACGGAAAGAATAGGACTTTGTAAAGAAGGGTTAGGATATGAGAATTGCGGCGAAGACGGATGGGCAACCATTTGAGCAATATTGGATTATGACAAAGGCTCCTTTTTTTCTCCGGATGAGCATGCTTTTATCTTGTGTCAAATGGAGCAAATAACGAAATTACGATTTAGAAATGAGTAAAATCCCCGGTTTCCATCACGACTACCAATTTAATTTATTCCATCAAATGAATACCTAAGAGCTTAAATTCGAAGATTTTAAATTTCCAGCCAATGACGATGCGTAGAAATTGATTGGAAAAGATAATTTAATAGTTTTAGAATACCAGTTCGAGTGTTATACGCTACAAAGTAGCCAAGCCAGTCCATTGCAATTCTGTGTCGATGATCCATCCCACGATGTTATCAATTCAACGTAAATGGATATGAACTTTGATTAATTCTCACGTAATAAACCACTTTGCTTGTATTCGGGTCGTATATATTCTGTGAGCTTATTGATGGTGTATGACTTTAGATAGGTAGGCTTAGATCGGTACTAGACAAGTATATTTTCTTATCTTTATCTTTTTATTTATACTAGACAAGTATATTTTCTTATCTTTATCTTTTTATTTCTTAATTTCAATTTAAATTTTGTATAGCTTTGTTTCCGTAAGATGAGTTTTCCAACCTCCTAAAAAAAAATGTTTCCCTGAAGGAATCAGCTGCTACAACACGAGAGACTACTTTCTCTCAGCGTAGCAGCTGCTCGACATATTTTTTGTATTCTAAAATCCTATTTTAAATTAGATTATAAATAAGTGTAAATATTTATTATAAGAACCTGTATGTCCAATGAATGTGTGGAAAAGTAGAAGGCAATCGATCCCGAGGCCGCAGCCCAACACGTTGGTCGGACCAAATTCGCACCACTTTAGACACTACAGTCTATAATGCATTGCATGTTGCCGAGGACAGAAGGAAGTGGAAAGATGTCATCAAGGAGAAGGTGCTGGGAGGTGGTGGTCACGATCCTCAGACATGAGGGATACGATTCAAGGAGGAGGGAGGGTGTGTCCAATAAAAAAAATAAAAAAATAGGTAAATATGAAAAAGAATGTGTAGAACAATTAAAATATCACATACCTATGTTATAGATTTTTATGGCAAATAGTTTTTATGTAGAATTTACAAGATTTTAATCAGCGTAATAATATACAATAAAGCTTAATGACGTAAATAATATGGAATTATATCGTTGTAAGATAAAATAAAATATATTGGTTAACCACATCATAAAATTCAGCAAAAAAACTACTTAATAGTAAAATTACAAAAATTAAACAAATGACAACGCACTTTGTAATTTTGTTTACGTTCTATACTGTCTTTCATATGAGTTTTCATCTACAAATTAACATTCACAACGCAGCCTGCATACATAACACATAACATATATTATGGTTTCTGATTCACAGCCCCCGATTTCTACAGAGTATAGATTCGAAACAAAACATTAAACCCCCGGTTTCAGCTCGATGGGGAAACTTTTAACGGCTTTATTTTAACGTGCGATTATCATTTGAAAGCGAAAACTGGTCCTTATCCGAAAACTCTAAAATGCCCATTGTGATACATTGTGTTAGAGGATGGCGAATTCTGCAAAGAGATTTTTCTGCATCTATTTGAGTCGTTTTTCCTCATCATTGAGGGTCATGACCCCCGCAGAATTAATACGTTAGGGGAGTTTTCTTGGGCAGATACATCGTGGTGGGCGCCCAGGTTCTTCCACGAAGACACATGTCCTCGGATATTATGGTCCTCAAACATGTCGGTTATCTCACTGTGTTTTCTTTCACCGCTAAGCGAGTGCAAATCCACACACAACTTGAAAAGCAAGTCATTGGTGTAGGGCCGGATTCGAACCACGGTGCGTCAGAATGAAAAGCAGACGCTTAAACATCTGAGCCTCTCTCGCTTTTTTCTTCATACTACAAGTAAATATAACATCATAATATTGTGTAAAAGTAACCTCTTTTATACCTAGCAGTGAATCGACAAGGGCTGAAGATGATGATGATGTTGAAGCTATAACGAGAGTGTACAGTTTTCTGACCACCCTCAGGGCCTCTGACGAGGTTTAACACTACCTTAATACACTACAAATACAGCCTGAGTCTGTAATTAAAAGAATTATCTGACTTTTTAATACTGTAGATGAGCTACAATATTCACAAGGTTTTTGAATCTACAGGTTTTATCGAAGCAAAATATATTTTTATTCTTAACATATGTATGCTAGAAAGATAAAACTATTTATTATAACAAATATATAGTAAATAGACCATCAGAAACACAAATGACTTAAAAGATAGTGCCACAACTGGTGGCCTTATCGCTAACAGCGATTTCTTCCAGACAACCGTACGGTACAGAGGAGTCGATAGAAAAATAAAGATAGATTGTAGGCTACAACGGTGCTTAACATTTAAACATTAGCATTATTAAAAGTTATAGTTATACGAGTATATATTGAATAGAAACAGATTTTGACATATATACTCACAGAGATTCATCGTATTATCTTACCTGAACTTCTACAAATAGTATATTAAACATCTATTAATTTACAAACCAACCGAATGTGTGATTAAATCCCCAACAATCTGCAAGCACTTACCATCACCGCACAGTTCGCCACACAGCCAATCAGTGCGTGCCACACAGAAGGGATTAAATTCAAAACGTCTGGCCAACTCCAAAATCCGTTCTATTTAACACCTCGATTAACTGATTCGATTTATCGACTAACTTTGAACGTAACCCCATTGTCGATTGAATGTTTCATATTTCGCAGTTTCGATTTTCGAACTTTGAATTTTGGGTGTTTCGTTTCGGCCTATTTTAATGAATGGCTCGCGTTAATTGGCGACTGAGAATTGACATTTTGTTTATTTGAATATATATAATTTTGTTATTTCATTGTGATTTATTAAATAAATATTTTCTGCCTCTTAAAATTAAAGGGCTTTAACACTCCACCACGTCAAATTATTAATACCATCATCATCATCATCCCGCTATCGCCCACTGCTTAGCATAGGCCTCTCTTCTTGTACGCCACTCGTCCCGGTCTTGTGTAGATTGAATCCAGATGCTCCCTGCTGTAACTCAATTATCATTATTATTTATTAAATTATTAACACGGTTAACCAATTCATAACTATTTTCTTTTAGGTTTTGTACAATAAGTATATGAGGACAATGAAACAGAAACAAAACATTTATTGTCTACTCTGCTATTCAGAGTTTTCATGGCAAAATTTTGCTAACTATTGATGTGCAGAAATTGAAGAAAAACACCATAAATCATGACAACACAAACACACCTTCTATATATTCAACTTTAGCGTCAAACTTATTGTGTTCTCATCACTTCCCCCTCTGATTTATTATTTACCTTGAACGCAGATTGTGAAAGAAACAGATGCATTTCTTTATGATATTTAAGAAAAAAATTACTTACACAAGTGAAATTTAGGTTTATAATAAATAATCTTAAGTTAATTTAATGCTTCCTTCTTTATATAACATACTTTACAATTTAAGCACCGATGCAGTCTAAGGACACCGACAATAGTTTTGAAAGGTAATTTGATAATTATCAATTAATATATTAATTTTTGATATTACATTAAGGTGTGTTATTTCACTACATGTAACTTTTTATGTAAGTATTGGCGATATATTATATTTTTCTTTGGCTATAATATTATACCTAAATATTTAAAGCGATGCCAGAAAAAAACACTTAAATGTAACTTGAAACCACCACTGCCATTTTTGATAAGGTGTTGCAACTATATAAAATGACAGCACATTAGCTTTTTATGCTTTCTAAAATAAATCTGTTTTTAAGTAAAATTCTGTACATTTATAATCTGTGACATTAGCAAGTCTTTGTCAGATGGGTTGGTAAGTTGCAAAGTTGTGAAGTGATAAATGGCAGTCTTTACAGTTAGTTTTTGCGCGAGTATCATAGTTTTCAACAGAGATTTGGGATGGATCCGATTTACGTTTGAACCGAACTACAGCTTTATTCAAAGTTTGCTTTTATTTTTTATTGAAACTAGTTGATGCCCCTAATTGGATACCGTTATAGAATGTGTTTGTCTACCCGTGTCGGAGCCTGAAATGGTAAAATATGTGATTCATTTTATCGACGAATCAAGCTCTAATATATTTTTTTGTGATGTGATAGAAAGAAAAAGAACACAGATTAATAAATCAATATATTTTTGTTTAAAAAGGTTTATCTTGAAGCAAAGAGAAGAAAATCATAAGCTTCTACTTGAAAATGTTATCTAAAAAAAACTTTGTTCCTCAGACATTATATTTCTATCTCACCCTAACAATATTGAGAGATAAAAAGATACGGGTTTTGCATTAAGTGTTTGATTATTGACGACGTGGTGCGTAAATTGGCATCGTCTGGCCATAAGTGCTTGTTTCCGTCGCAGACGATCCGACGTAAATAAATAAGTATACGCAATTTAATCTCATTCTGTTTGTGATCAATTGTTATAAAGAGTTAGTATTTTTTTGATAAAGGAAGGTTCAATGCTCTATATGTATGGTTAAGTCATGGACGTAATATGATTAAAAAGCAAGCCTTGTCTTGTAAACACTGAATATTATTGGCATATGATTCTAAGATAGGTTTTATGCGTGCCTTAATCAAAGTATGAATGTTTGCAGATCAAGTAAATATATAATATATTTACCATGACTCATTGTCATAGTTTTTTTTTTACTAAAAGTGGTAAAGATTTTCCAAACGTTCTTAAAGTTTCAGTACCTTAGAACCACAAGTCGTAAGCCATGAGTTGAAATTAACTACCAGATAATATTTTTTTGGTATGGTATTTTATTGTAATATTTCAGGAAACCCACAAACTTACTATCTAAAACTCTACTCTTGATTTCCTGACCTTCAAGCCTGTAGACACATTACTTCAGTCAATATCCATGCAAGCACCGCTAGTAAAGTAGGAAACATTACCAAAATCGGCTTTTTACGAGTAAACGTAATGCTTGTCGTCAATTTCAGTTTATGGGCCAAGCTCGCGGGTTCAGGATGTTCAACAGAGCGGGACTCTGTGGTTATGATTTAGGCTGACTTCAGGGGCGTAGCTAACGCTGTATCTGCCGCATCATTTATACGGGGCCCCCGAACCACGGGGGTCCCCCAACGTGCGTAAGCGAAGGTTAATAAAAACATCTCATATTTCTTTTTTATTTCTGAAATGACAAAAATCTAATTAGAGGCAGAAACTTTAAAAAAGCTAGAGTCACCATCAGCTATAAATGATTTAATAAAACGTTTTGCCGAAAAAAAGACAAGGAAAATGTATATTTAATTTGAATAATTTGTAAAAATTTTGGAAAAAGTGACATAGATAATTATGATGAATAAATATTTCTTGTAATTTCATGCAAACTTTTTTTTTCTTTTGTGAGAAATCTTTACCTTTCCTAAGGGCCCCCAAACAAATTTTTATACGGGGCTCCGCCAAAGCACGCTACGCCACTAGTACGGGTAAAAAAAGATGGTACATTTAATTACATGTAAGCCTTTGAACTATAAATTGAGACCTTCAATAAGTTTTAACCCTAGATAATCACACATCGCGTCTATCTAACATTAATTTAAACTTCGATACAAAATTTACAACGGCAAAATAATTCATTTTAGGTGCCGATATTTAATACAACGAAAATTGAAACCATTACGGCCCGAAACTAAGCTAAAATGTTACAAAAACTGGGTACGCAGTTTGCTTAGAAAGTTATCGGGTTTTGAAGCTTATGTGATTGGAATAAGAGTGTTGATGTTTTTTCATGTGAGCCAATATTAATCTATTTTACTGAAATCGAAGGACAAAGGTCGCTTCATATCAGTATTACAGCTTATAATTTCTACCGTCTATATACCTATCTATTCTTACTGCTGTTTGTCATAGTACGGCAGTCGTTCACCCATGTCAGACGCCCTTAAGGCGTCTTGATAAACTCTCGACACCAGAGTTAGCCACTCTCATTCGATAAGAAGTACATCATAATATAGAGTCGAAAGATATCTAGTATGATGTACAGTAAACCCTCAGCGTACAACACAAATTGCAGCAATACAAATGTAAATAGAAATGTACGCACACCTTGAATGGATCAATAAAGGAATTTTGAATTTGAAGAAGTAAAAGGTTCTTTCTAGTTGGTTAGCAACTCTAACAGCAGTTTGTAAAACTTTGGACACCGGAGTTGACCACTCCTATTTTCACATAATGTAGTTGGTTCTCATAGTTTTAGATACTTTAAGTACCTTTAGTGCACCGTAAAATATAAAATGATAATGATTTTCAAAAACAAAATGGATAAAAATTTAATAAACAGTAAGAAAAAGTGTCTATTTAACAAAAAAAATAAAAAACGCTATTTTTCCAAACAACTTAATTTAAAATATAATCTATATCTATACTAATATTATAAAGCTGAAGAGTTTCTTTCGCGCTAATCTCAGGAACTACTGGTGCGATTTGAAAAATTGTTTTTGCGTTGAATAGACCATTTATTGATGAAGGCTTTAGGCAACTAATAGGAAAGAAGAAACAATGGAAAATTTGGAAAAAACGGAGAAAATCATTCATCTTTCAGGGTTTCGGTTTGCAAAAATAAATATGATGCCCAAATTAACTACTTATTCCACGCGGACGAAGTCGCACGCACAGCTAGTGAACAATAAATTTGAACATTCTAAATAATATCATCGCCTTTTCCATTAATCTTAGGTATAACGTGCTGTAAAAAGTAAAAAACGATATTGATTGGAATCCCGATCAAATAAATTATCTACAAATCATTGCACTCTGGGTAAATTAAAAGAGGTTAATTAATTAGAACCATTGAGTTAATAAATCAAACAGCATTGATTTATCGAGTGGAAATATTGCAAGTAAAATGAATTCGCTAGAGGTTTCGGATGACCTCAACCGTATCACTCTTGTGAACTTTTTGTTTATCTGAATATATAAAACTCAAAGGTGACTGACTGACTGACTGACTGACTAACTGACTGACTGACTGGCTGACTGATATAGTGATCTATCAACGCACAGCCCAAACCAGTGGACGGATCGGGCTGAAAATTGGCATGCAGGTAGATGTTATGACGTAGGCATCCGCTAAGAAAGGATTTTTTAAAAAGCCGCTTTTAAAGGGGTGGAATAAGGGATGCAAGTTTTACTTCTTAATGCGAGCGAAGCCGCAAGCATCCACTAGTTAATTATAAAGATTTTATAGTGTAATATGTAAGTATTACATTTTATTCTTAGGTATTTTCACTTGATAGCGATCCTATTAAGAGTTAATAAACTGCCTGTAGAGCCTCTTTTATACTTTACAAACACTTTTTCACTCTACGTGATAATTCAATCTCCGCAGGATCGGGACAAGGGGCGTTCTTGAAGGAGGGCCTATGCTCAGCAGTAGCTGATTACGGGCTGATGGTGATGATGTTTTTATAGTTGTAAATATAAGGAAATAGTTTATCGCTTCAATAAAAAGGTCAATCAAAGTCAATCAAGGACAGTGACCTCGAGTTAAATCCAGCTGAATTCGGTCAATCTAATTAAAATAATGTGGTTTGATTCCCATTGTTGTGCTGAAGCCATGTGGCGTATTGAGGTATGTGTGATCTTTTTTGGTATATATGTTTTTGGTGTAAACATGGTCTGTTGCTGTCAAATCAATACCAAGAGTGTAATAAAAATGTATATTCAGGCAACGTTTATTATTATTCTACCTGGTCATATATTACCGAATCTCTAATTATTCTATAGGTTAATTTTATGTGATAGGTCGTCCGGCAGCGAGATGGGTTGACGACATTGTACGAGTCGCGGGTTCTTTATGGATGAGGTCTGCACAAGATCGACTCGGCTGGCATATTCAAAGCGAGGCCTATGCCCAGCAGTGGGATAGAGGCTGTGGATGATGATGATGATGATGATAAGTAGTTAAATTCGTCGATTTTACGACTGGCTTTATATACTTTTTCACTATAGGTACTTCTTCTTGGTTTAGTTTTTGATCCCAGAGTTTGTTCTTTGAAACAAACAAACGTTGTTTACAAACAAACGTTTTACTTAGAGCAATCACATATCGTAATTTAAAGCAAAAATATGCAGTGTGACCATCTACATTAATAGTGCAAAACAAAATTCCTACACAAATGCTACAGAATGGATTAACGCATACAGCCCGGCTCCGTCGCAACACAAACTCGAACTTAATTGTCTGTAACTTAAAGCCAAAGTAAGTGTTGAACGAATTTCTCCCTGTAACTTAATTACAACTTGCATGCATATTTGATATAGCTTAAGCCAAACTTTGCTTAGTTTGCTTTGTATAGAGGTGTAAATGTAGACGGAGGTATCCGGACACAGAGTTAAGTGTATTTCAACTATGTACATAAACACATTCAAAACACACTTATATGTACATACTACGTATATAATGTGAAACACATACTAGATAAGTTACTACTTGTAAATACAAGTAGTAAAGCGTTTAGTATGTATCTCACACTCATCATTATTAGAAGTTTTAAATATGGTTTGGTTAACACGTTGTGCTTTTTCTATGACATATCAAAATATTGTATGTTTTTTTTTATTTTCCTCATGAATATCTTACCGAATCATTTTTAAAAACTTATATTCTTAGATTGTGCTTGTTTTATAATACCTACTACCTACATATATCATTAAGTCTGCCTTAAATAAATATTTGCTTGGAGGTCAGTGTGTCCTCGAGGCGTCGTGTTCCTCATTATTGAGGGTCGTGATTCCCCGGCATATTTAACACATTGAGGAAGTTTCAACATCGTGGTATAGAATCATCATGTATCCGGCATAAAAAATAAAGACCCCTATCTAAATCAACAGCAAAGCAAACAGTTAAATTAACATTAATGCCTTTAAACATTCAATAGCTGGCAAAATGAACTTTGTTTAAGTGACTTTGTTCTGACAATGCTGGATTAAATGATTCAGGATGGATAGACACCGAGGGAGGAACTTGTGCTTTGTAGAGTGATGATATGACTTTTTGTGGTACCTTTGTAAGTTATTATAAAACTAGCTGGTGACCGCGACTTCGTCCGCGTGGAATAGTTATTACCATACAAACGGTTCTAGTGAGTTAACCTTAAAAGATAGACATATATTGTTGCAGACACTTTGTTAGATTATTTTAAGAGACATAATTCTTTTATACATTTTTTTGTAATATCTTGAACCGTTTTCGCAGCGCACGCAACAGAAGCCCTCAAATATGAATAATTTTACCCGATTTTCCACATTTTCTAATGTTTCTTCGCTTCTATTAGTTGCAGCGTAATGTTATATAGCCTAAAGCCTTCCTCGATAAATGGTCTATTAAACACAAAAATATTTTTTCAATTCGCACCAGCAGTTCCTGAGATTAGCGCGTTCAAACAAACAAACAAACTCTTCAGCTTTATAATATTATGGTATATATAGTATAGATTACTATACAGTTTAAGTATTTTTCACGTAGGATAGGTTGGCGCTGACACAGCCTGCCTGATATTAAGCATTGCTGCAGTCTAAGGTGTAACACGCTTACCCAGAAGGTACCTATTTACTCTAGATTTGACCCCTGGATTGTACTTTGCAGGAAACTCAGCTTATAGTAGTTTATAGTTATTATTATACATACTTATTTTTCTAGTGGCATTCCTAAGAAGGTACTTTAGCAAATTTTGTGGAGTCTAGTCAATAATAATAATAATAACCGCAGGGGCGACTTCATGGCGAGTCGTCGGTGAGTGGCGTCACCGCGGACCCCGATTCCCTGGGGGCTAAATGAGACCCCCTGCCTCCCGGCTTGCCTTGATTGGCCGTCCGGGAGTGGCAGACGCAAGAGCTCAGTACCTAAGCTCCAGGGTGGAAGTGTTAAAGGGCATAACGCCGCTAGTACCGCTCAGAGAACGCGCAGCACACCTCTCGACACCCTAAGCCACTCACACCAATGTTGCCCTTCCGGCGTCATCTTAGGCTGCCTTTTGTGGAGGGCCCATTTAGTGAGTGGCAAGTCATCACCCGCTATAATTTTTATGAATGAGGCATAACTGGCGGGTGCCGTTCCTCGTACAATAGACCAGTTTAATTAAGTCAATGAACAACTCAACACAATAGCCTGTAATATTAATACCATGTCTGCAATAGTTACTTTATATACCTAACATCCTCTATCTGTAATTTTTACTTAATTTTAAGTACCTATAATATTGTAAAAGGCCTCTCAGTGTTGGCTACGGCCCCACTGATGCCTTAAAAATACCGGGCGTAAGGCCCGAGAATCTGTGAAGAATAATAATAATAATTTTTATTGATTCAAATAATAATGGCAAGGTATTACAATTTTACAATTCATTATCTTATTCTAAAATTTTAATGACATGCTCCCTGGCTGCCGCTGTAGGATTCCCTGTGTCGCGGAGCTCAGGGTTCTTCCGATGGTTACCAATTAGGAGTCTTATAAATCTATAATGGCAATTATAATTTTTAACATTCGTGACGTGAGTGACGTATGTACATACATAATTAGATCTTATATGAAAATGGTTAACCTATTATTATTAAAAATAATAAGGATAATTTGATTGATAATAATAGTAATGTGTTAGTCTATTAGTTGTATGGCAGGAGTGTTTAGTAGAGTTATATATATTTAGACCGACTGCAGAATAGTATTTAAAAAATAAAAATAAAACAATGTTATAATACAAAAATACGTGGGTATTGTGGTTTTTGTTTCCTCTAGTGCCTCCTGGACCTGTTCAGGTGGCGGAGGGCTCTAGCGTGTTTTTTTTTTTTAACTTGAACGGGTTTGCACTTGACCATAGTTTACCTGATAGCAAGTAAGGCTATGGCCTAAGATGGAGCGTGCTTACCCGATAAGAACCGATTCACTCTCGCTTTGAAGATCGCTGGTGATGAGTGTTTTACTGTGAGTGTAGATGAAAGTGTGAGGGTGTTTGAGTATGGTGGGAGTAATTGGGTGTCACCGAATACCGTCAAAATGCTATCTTATCAAATCCAGTTCAGCTGTGGATCGTTATGAATGGACAAACGTACTCACACACTCAAACCTAGATGATTGACTTTATTATTTGCGAAATCAAAGTTTCCCTTTAATATACAGCTCACATTAATTTTATGTACATGCCAATGTTTGTCTTTATGAATTGATGTAGCACGTTTTTTGTGTTTAATTAAACCACTGCTAGTTTTTTTTTTCATAGGTAGGCATTGTTTCTATACATTTTAATGTTACTATTATTTTATCGTCGATTTAATATATAAAAACTAGACCATAAAAATAAATTTATGTCTAAACGAAGCTGACCAAATTATACCAGTTCTGCTGACGAAAACACAAACTTTGCTAACAGATTAATTTAAACTCATGATATAATTAACAACTTCGGTTATTCAACTTTACCAGTGGTTATAATGATTTATCAACGCTTCTATTTAACTTCAAAGGGCCAAGTTTGTTTTAAGTTTACATGGCTCTGTTCATTTATGAAACATAATTTTGTTACATTATGCTATACTAATAGTATATTTGTTTGTATAGGTATAACGTTATTGATAAGGCTTATTTTATATCAAAAGAAATAAAATACAGCGATTTTTTTTAAATTCGATTTCGAAAGTTGTGTGTTGAACTATTTATAATTATATGAAGTTATAAATATTTTGTGATATTTTCAAGCATTATTAAAGAAAAAGTCATAGCTTCAACAGCCAGTAATATTCAAAGCAAACATGACGTTTCCATGTTTTCTTCGAGGCAAACGTTATATTTTAATTATAACAACAGCATTATAAAAGACGTGGTGTACATGTACAAATTATTAATAAATTGTTTATCTTGTTTACATCAGACACATATAAGAGTACAAAAGTAAGCCAACTATCATACATAGTACCTACATACCTACTATAAAGCTCTATAAATAAAATAAAATATGTCCCGTATTTAACAGTCCCGGGCAATAGCCTAATTTGGTACATTCCGGCCCTTTTCCTACTCCAGGGACCTACCTTGAATGGAGATGTGTCAATTTGATCTTGAAATGGTGCAGACTGCCCTGGAATCTTAATAGGAACTGATCACGGCTTAGGGTTCCCGGTGATTTCTTTCTGTAAATTGTTTGATAACATCTGAGGTGTTTTCAGCGTTATTAGGATTAAAAGTGTTATTTTAAAGCGTTTGAACTACATATATATATATGTAGTTCCTATCCAGCTACAGAAATATACATATATATATATATATATATACATATATATATGTATATTTCTGTAGCTTGTCTTTATTATCGTGTTAACCCACTTATCTGCTTTCCACCTATAAAACTTTGCTTTGTATAAGCCCTCAGACAAATTCTGTGACACAGTGCAAGCCGTTTTGTATGTCAGAGGTCGCGGCTTAAATTTAGTGGTGTGACTGTTATTTTGGCTGCCTGCATTCGACTGTATTTTTTATATAAATAATGTATTTTACTGGTCAGATTCTCGTGGCTTTAGAGATCCACAATATTGCGAAAGGGTAGTTTGGTCCCCTGGTTTGCTACCACCCTCGAAACGGTAACAAGCGCCAAAAACTATACCGAACCTTGTTATATGATTCTATACCCGACCTGGCATTTTTTCTGTAGGCGTTTTGATATTACAAGAAACTGTCGGAAGTTTAGTTAAACTTTGGAGAAAGTTTTTGTACGTGTAATTGGTTTTTCTTTTGATGGCAATATTTTGGTGAAATATAAAAATAAAAATGTTTTTATGTAACCTATAAACAAGTTCAAGTCCACATCACATCATATAAAGTATTCTTCTTGTTATTGAATCAGAGTGGCCAACTCTGGTGTCGAGAGTTTTCGAGAGTTTTGCGATTATCGACAAAGGCGCGCTAGAATTATTTACAAAGCATCTCAATGAAGTACATCCAAAGATTGCGATTACCGTGGAACAGGAGAAAGAGGGAGCGCTTCCATTTTTGGATGTACATGTGTTTCGGAATTCAGACGGCACTTTGTCACGTACTGTATATCGTAAACCGACACACACAGATCGATATTTAAATGCTAGTTCACACCACCATCCAGCACACTTGTCCTCAGTACCGAGATCCTTAATCAACCGTGCTTTGAGATTGTGTGATCCTCAGTATGTGGAGAAGGAGTTAGAGCACGTGAGGAAGGTACTAGAGGATAATGGCTATACATGGAGACAATGTTGGCGGAGCGCACATTCGAGTGAACGTAAGCGGATCCCAACTGTTGAAAGAGCTTCAGCATATCTGCCGTTCGTAAGAGGAGTAACGGACAAAATCGGATACCTTTTACGACGGAAATATGGTATCAGGACGTTTTTCCGTTCTCCGGGGCAAATAAGACAGTTGCTGCGTTTACCCAAGGATAGAGACCACCTAAATGTACCAGGCGTGTATAGAGTCCCGTTCGATTGTGGCAAGAGTTACATAGGGGAGACTCGCCGCAACATTACCACAAGACTGTCCGAGCATATTAGGAGTTTCAGGGACGGGGACACGGCCAGATCAGCAATAGCGGAACATGCGCGGCTCTCGGATGTACAGCATTACATTCGGTTTGATCAAGCTTCTGTGCTGGCGAGAGAGAAGTCTTTTATTCCACGGAAAGTACGAGAGGCTATAGAGATCAACCGCCACCCGAATTTCAACCGAGACCGTGGATGGGCGCTTCCTCCGGCGTGGGTCCCAGCTCTTAATACGATGACGAAGAGAAGGATCATTGGAGCTTTGGATCAAGATACGGTCAGTTTTGTGTGCGCCGGTACATCAGTCGATGGTGCTGTCTCTGATGAAGCAGTGGAGCGACCCGAGGACGAAGCGGCCGGGAGTAGTAACATCGTCTCGCCTCCACCCCCACCACCACAGGCCCCCGCGCCCTTGTCCCGGCGGGCCGCTCGCGCGGCGGCGCGCAGTCTGCGTGTTGCCGCGGCCCAGGACGAACGTTCTGAAGATGGGTGTCATAACATCCGAAACGCGTAAACCATTTACGCGATTTACACGTGAGTGAAAACCGTTTTAGTTAATCTTTTGAAAGTAATATTGTTTTTGAGGTAAGTTAGGAATTATTTTACAAAGAAAAAATATTACAAAGAAACTAATAAAATTCTTCCTTTACAAGCAGTTCTGAATAAATATGTAAATGTCAACCTAATACTAGTATAAGCTCCAACGACGATGTTTATCGTTCACCTAATATGGCATAAAAAGTACTAACCTTCACGGTTACCGAAGTTTCGGGTCGCACCAATAATTACACCCGTATAATTTTACAGTGCGGCCCGCATTTGAATATTTTACGGCTTACTTCTGTAATTTGAGACCATATACGTACTGATATTAATCTTTCTGTATTAATACTTAATGATTTTGTACCTAATTTGGCCGCTTTTGTGTATTTTTTTTGTATATAAATGTATACGGGAATAGAATTTACATACTTCTAGATGTTTTGATAAACAACTTATTCACTAGGCATTTGACTACAAATTTGTGTAGGTACCTTTTTGTTTCTTTTTTATAGGTATATTCTATGGGAATGTTCTGATGTGATAAATCTTTTTAATATTTATTATTTCTACAATGATATATTACTTATAAATTGCGTATTGCGGTATTGTCCCTCTAGTTTTCGTTTTCATATATATTACAATAAAATATTTATAGTGACTGTCTAAAATCACCAGAAAAAACAAAAGCACTGCTCCATCATCCATTCATTAAAAAAAGTTTACGAAAGTTTAATCGCAAGCTCTCATGTAAAACAAAAGCCATCGAGAAAGGGACTCTTATACTGTGAAAGCTTCGATTGCCTCCATTTTAGGGCACAGTTCAAAGTATAAACGGAAGCGTTTAAATCGTCTATGTAATCATTGGTATGACAATAAAATTATAGCTTTCGTCTATAAATAAATCTAATAAAATGTTGTCTATACAAATGTAACTGAGCTATATACATAGGTGATAATTTTAGATGATTGCACGTCAACCGCCGCCACCGAGATTCATTTAACGTTCAAATGCGACAAAGCATTCGGCAGCATTCGGTTATTTCTTCGAACGTAATTAACGTTACCAATCGCTAGCAAACTTTGCTAAAACTTTTTTGTTAATAATACTAAATATGTGCATACGACATGATGATTTGCTAAGCACTTTAAAATTACATTGTATGTGAGTATTTATTGTAATAAGTATGTAAATTTACAATAAAAACAAAAAAATATGAAGAAAAAATAATAGTATTAAAGATTCGTAGCTCTAATCTTTATACTTGCACCACATTCTGAACTTTTCAATAGGTTTTTGTCTTCAAATACCACTTGGGGTTTGGCTCGGTTCCGGATCAATCAAGCAAGGATGGTATTTATGACTGAAAGGTTATTTCGGTTTTATTAACGTTTTTAGTAGATTTTCTGATGTATTAGTATATGAACATATTATATTATGTAGGTATTGGTCGGTTTATATGTCTGTCTAATAATAAAAACTTTTCAAATTTTCTTGAAAGCTTTTTTCGTTGAGCTTGAAGTGTTAAGTAATTAAATTAGGTGAATATCTCTGGGTAACATAAAAATGGATTTACACTAGGTATAATATTTTAATTGGTTTTATAGTTACTGTATTACAAACGTTTTTAATTAAGATTTTAAATATTTTATTACTCAGTATTGGTGAAAAATATTAATAAAAATATCAAACTTAAGATAGAATTACGCTCATAAACATTAAGTAAGGACTTACAATATAAGTAAATATTATAAGCTTATTACTGAAACACAAACAAATTCGTAGAAAATCTGATCTTGATATTTAAATTTTTAAAAGGTTTGTAATTACCGTATTTAAAAGACAGGGAATTCATGAATTATAATAAACCATGTAAACATACCTTATTTGAAAAGGTCTGAGTAATAAATGGTATTAAAATTCAAGCTTTATTACTATTTAACATTTTATGATGATAACTCAATTGGTAAATATTTTATACAGTGGCAAAGCTTGTGAAATTAGTATTTAATATGTTGCTTTAATTATAAATAAAAAATAGTAGTATTTTATAGCAGCTCATTTAAAAAAGTAGTTTTGTCTGATTAGTGTTTTATGTCGTTTATCATTTATGTGGCATTCCATTTTGGGCACTTCCGTGGATCGGATGACACGTTCAATTGTAGGTTCCGGCTGTTTGTCCAGTACGGCAGTCGTTAAGCCATGTCAGAAGCCATTAGGGCGGCTTGATAAACTCTCGACACCAGAGTTGGCCACTCTCATTCGGTAAGAAGAAGATTATTTATGTGATTCTGTTAGGTTATATTAAAATACCGCGTATGAATTTTAATCTAATTACAAAGCAATGATTATTGTTTATTCTGGATTGACTTAATTCTGGATTGACGTGAGTAAGACCGCAGGGCGCTGCTTATCTATACACTATAATAAAGCTGAAGAAAGTCAAAAGTCGGAAAATATAAGTTTAAAAAAAATATACGTTTGGTGATACTAGGAATTGATAACAGTTAATAGTTCCAACAATTCATAGAATTTTTGTTTTATCTGTGTCTCTGATTATCTGTTTGACAGTTTATTTATACGCTCATAACGCAAAAACAGCTGAACGGATTTTCATACATTTTTGGTATGAATTGAAGAAATGACGCATGAGGTCTTAGGAGTGTCACAGGCTGCTTTTTATCTTGAAATAATGCGAGCGTAGCCACAGGTATCAACTTATTTTATATAACTTATATACTAGGTATCTTCATTATTACATTCAAATTACAATCGTAGACTCCGTAGCATATTATCTTAGAAACTCGTAGAGCACGTAGAACCTGCTACGATAAGATCTACGCCAAATTATAGATATTTATGCGTGACTAATAAATTAATCATACATTTTATAAAAAAATAGATTGCTCGAGCCTTTTAGTTTGTTTGTCTAATTTTATTAAGTGACTTGACTATAAAATAATTTTAAATTATGTATGTAATATATTGGCATATTGGCAATTACAGTTTTTAATCAGTTTTTAATACTGGAGATAAATAAAAAAAACCCATTATGAAAAATTCTAAAAGATTTTAATATAATACCTAAGTATTCTAACATTTAGATAGCGACAAACAAAATTTTTGTTCCAGACATTTTATTGGGCATGCGCGAAATTTCAGCTCTACCGGGCACTCACACAGACACAGATTTGGGTGATCAGTTACGCACACATTTGTACATTTTCCCGAACACATTCAAAACTGGAACGGTCCAGAGCTCACTCAAACATAGACACGACTTTATGTACGTACAGTGTAAAATATCACGCACACATTGATACCCTAACCCTGGAGAAGCTATGTGCGGTAGTTACCCACAAGCTATCGCCGTGGAATGACGTGTGTGCATTTTAAATCTGGAATGCTGTAAAACGTAAGTCGACGATTAGTGGTCAAAATTGACGTGATTGGTTTTTGGAGAGTTTCAGTTTGATTTTCTGTGAATGTTGGATTGACTGTTTACGGAAGTTCTTACCGGTGAAGTGTCGTGGAAAGTTAATTTACTGTTGTTTTTTGGGTGAATTAAATAAGTTCAGCGTGGAAATTGTACATTTCTGGATCTTTTATTAGGTAAGTTATTTTTTTGCTGCTTATTTGATAACTTAACAGTTTTTTTGGACTTATTTACCTACTTTCAGAGTTTCTTCTCCTGTATTAGGTACATGTCAAACATTTAATGAGACTTAGTTTTTTACGTAGAAAAAAAATATGTTCAATATCTTGGAGATATCCTTACTGATCCATAATTAGTTACTTAGGACATCTATTATTTATAGTGTTGGTGGTTATGGGGCATCTGAAATATTGAAAATACTATATCTGTAGGTATTTTTATAATATCTTTTTACAAATTTACGGAACAATTTGTAACAGACATTTTTGTAAACAATTAGTTCAATAGAGAGCTACTTTACTTTTAGCACAATCAAGGATAATACAACAATCAATGATTGTATTTTTAAAAGTTAAATATTCTAACTTATCTACTTTTTTATGCATAATATTGGCAAATATAAAAACCATATTTAAACTGTTCAATAAATTATACCAAAATCGATTAAGCAAATTTTTGGAAGTAATTAACTATCAGAACCACACAAAATATTATAAAGTCAAATAAAAACCGAATTAAACTTGATGCTGAACTAATTCATACTAACACATACAAAGTATAGTCTATCTGATATCCATACTGCTGAAGCCCGGTACCTTTGGGTATGCAGATGACAGCACTGTTGTAGAGAGCTATATGTCCACCGCTAGAGCTAGTGCGACCGAGATCCAGTCTTGCAGGGAAGCCATGATCGAGCGCTTAAACTTTTCCCTCACGGTAGTCTCTGAGTGGGGCGATGCCAATCTGGTTAAGTTTAATGCCTCGAAAACACAAGCGTGTCTTTTCTCTGCAAAGAGGAGGCCATTCCTACTGGCGCCCTCTTTCCGTAATGTAACCGTGCCCATCACCGACCATCTAGAGTTGCTAGGTGTCACTTTGACTCCGACCCTCAACTTTGGCTCCTATATTGAGTCTAAAGCTCAACTCGCAGCCAAGAAGCTGGGAATCCTCTCGAAGGTGCGACGATACTTCACTCCAGAACAGCTGCTGACCTTGTATCAAGCGCAAGTTCGGTCATGTATGGAGTATTGTTCGCACCTTTGGGATGGATCTGCCAAGTACCAGCTTGAGGCGTTAGAGTTAATTGAGAAGCGGGCAAAAAATCTCATCGCGAAAGACTCACTCTGTAGCTCAAAATTACAAAGCCTTGAGCACCGCCGTAAGGTGGCCAGTCTTTCGGTTTTTTACAGGTTGCATTTCGGGGAGTGTGCGGAGGAATTGCATAATTTAATTCCTGCAGCCCCATTTCACCATCGCACGAGTAGAGGCACGGCAAGGAGGCACCGATATACAGTTGAGGTCCCAAAGACTCGCACCAAGCGTTTTGCTTCGACTTTCATCGTGCGAACAGCCAAACTGTGGAACTCCTTGCCCGAATCTCTATTCCCCTTGAACTATAATTTGTCGGTCTTCAAGTCGAGAGTAAACCGGTTTCTTCTAGGCAAGCGCGCTACATCGTAGACTATAACGTTGCTTAACATCAGGCAAGTTGTAGTCAAGCGTAAGCCTATTTCATGTTAAAAAAAAAAAAAAAAAAAAAAAGTTTTTTATTTCAATTGTTACCATAAAATATCCCGTGGAAGTCCTAACGCTTTGCATTATTTAGTACTGCAGGCTTCTTTTCCAAGAAACCACTCAAGTTATCGATCCAAACAAACAGCAATGAAATATCCTGATAATTGTTAAAACAGCAATTTTCTTACATAACTTACACACATTTATAGCAGTATTTTATAACTTTTGCTGCGTTCATATAAATCTAGCAACAAAGTAGCGTAACGACGAGGTAACAAGATTGTTTTGTGATTTGTTACACCATGTTCATAAAATATAAACAATGTTTAATTCTTCTTCTAATCGAATGAGTGTGGCCAACTCTGGTGTCGAGAGTTTATTAAGCCCTAACACGGCTCTGAGACGGCTTAACGAATGCGGTACTATGATAACAGCCGGGACCTACAATTTAAAGTGTCATCTGACCCACGGAAGCGCCAAGTGTCATTTTTCTGCTGTTATTAATGTTCATAATTACAGCAGAAGAGAGTTGTAATAAGTATGAACCCTGTGTCTGGTATTCTTAAATAGGTGTGACTAACACTGAGGTAATTCTGATGGATTTTGTGATTATAAAAATGAATATATAATTATTTTATAACTAATTATTATTATAATTGATTGATTTTTTATTGTCAATCGAAAAACTTAGTAATATATACCTTTATCTAACCATTCAAGTCAATTTAGCAAAATATATCTCTTTTGAGCTTCCTTGCACCCACCGTAAGTAAAGTTATTTTTAAAGCGTCTTAAATACTAGTTTGTCAGTAAGTAAATGTACAGTTTGTTAGTAATAAAAAAGCTGATATTGCTTAATAAAGTGAACGAAAACCGACCACCATAAAGCCAAAACTATTTCCTCGCTCACCTCTAATACTGTTAAATATGCACACATTTTTTTAAGCGCGCTTTCCGTCGTGCTTTACATACAAAATATTTACTCTGTCACTAAACCGGCAAACTTTGTATAAAATAGCGATAAGGTAAAACTGAGCAGAATTGAAAGCGTTAAGTCAAGTGGAAGTGGGTTAAAATTCCGCAGCAAAAGTTGTTTGACCCGATTTAGGGATGGACGAAAAATGATTGTACACTTTTGTTTTTGGTAAGCGTATTAAATTTTGTATATACAGAGTTTTTCGACAAACGCTGACGCGAGAAATGGGCGGGCGGTGGAGAGAACAATTGTATCGCTTATTTCCGGAAATAG
Organism: Macaria notata; assembly: GCA_927399415.1. NCBI lineage: Eukaryota > Metazoa > Arthropoda > Insecta > Lepidoptera > Geometridae > Macaria > Macaria notata. The sequence goes on from OV656742.1 coordinate 3,833,787, forward strand.
GATTCAAACGAACAATAAAAGAAATTGTATAAATATGAAGAAAAAATCGTATCAATTTCATTGATGATGTTTTTTTCCAAACTAGCATGAAAAAAAATGTGCATTTGTAGCTTTAAACTAAAAATTATACAAATCTGTTCAAAAGCTTTGGTTCAACATTTCAGCTAAAAGCTTTTATTTTCTTTCACTTTAAATTGAAGAACTAATTCTACGTTAAATATGCAAAGGAGATATTTGAGCTAAGAGGTGTGCTTGAATTTCTTACTTCTAAATGATAAAATGCATGAGTTTGAGGATTTATCACTCTTATTCATATTAAATTGCTGATTTAACAAAAGCTCTTGTAAAATTTAGTAAGAAAAGAAAATATCTTTTATTTAAAACAAATTTGTGTTATTCTCTCTCTTGAGTCGTATGTCCTTAATACTGAGGGTCGTGACTCCACGCAGATTTAATTCGTTAGGGGAGTTCTCTCGGGCAGATACATCGTGGTGGGCGCCCAGGCCCTTCCACGGAAGACACATGTCCTCGGATATTGTGGTCCTCAAACATGTCGGTTTTCTCCACGATGTTTTCCTTCACCGTATAGCGAATCCAAATCCACACATAATTAGAAAATACAAGTCATTGGTGTAGGACCGGATTCGAACCGGGGTGCGTCTAGATGAAAAGCAGATACTGGAACTGCTAAGCCACACTCGCTTATTAATGTACGTTTAAGTAACATCAGGTTTGTATAACTTTTGTGTACTTTACAATCTTGATGGCGTAATATTAGATAGTTACGTATTTCATCAAAAAAGCGATATTTTGGTTAAAAGCAGAGAGTTTTCGTTCTGAAATAGAACTGACTTTCAGACGAAGCAGCCTCAATACATATTTAGTTGCTTGGCGAAAGATTATTCTAATTTAAAATTCTATTCAAATAAAATTGATCGTCAATTTGATATAAATAGATTGATTGATGAGTATTTACTTACCTACTAAATTAGGCAATCAATTTTATCCCAATTAATTAATATCTGATTTTTTATTAATTTGTTTTTAAAGCATAACATTCCAATGTAGCAAGTAATTACAATTTCTACCACCTTAATGCAGCTCTAAATATTCTGAATGGTGCATCATTTGAAACTGGATTTAATGAGTTTTTAATTGCTTGTCTTTACATTTGCACATTTTGTAAAACGGAAACGTTCCACAAAGATATTCGAATCATTAAAATGTTAATGAGGACTCTTTGGTTTCTTTTTTAACTCTTACTCTTTTCTTATTTTTTGGTCAATATAAGACAAACTAAAGCTTTGCTTTTTTCGGTATATAATAACACATTTGTAATTTGAAAATGGAACAGACAGAAATTTATACACCATTGTTAACTTAATAATTGTGGCTTATATGTTCATATGTATACCAATTATTCTGACCACATTATTTTGTTTTCATTTTACTTATCGTGTGATTTATTAATTAAGAGAATATAATATTATGTTTAAAATCGTGCTTGATAAGTTCCAGCAAACCCGAATTCTCAAAATAGAATAAACGTGGGATGAAGAATTACGTAAATAAATACCAATATACGAACATAAAAAGCCTGTTCGCCTTTTATCTTCCCCGTAAATTAAAAGCCTTCATCTGACAGAAACATTACTTCCCAAAATAGGTTAATTTTAAAATAAATTATTTTTTTAGCAAATTGTAAAGGGAAACGCAAACACGGGGCCTGTTGGAAAAATATTTTGACGCCAGGACGGGATCGCACAGGTGACTTTACAGAAGGATGATTACAGCGCATATTTATATGTTATATTATTTTAGTGAAATAAAATGTAAGTACTAAATAGTAGTAGGGAACACCCGAATTACAAAATAAATAATAATCTGCACAGGACCGGGACGAGTCGCGTACTAGAGAGAGGCCTATGCTCAGCAGTGGGCGATAACGGGCTTATGATGATCATCATCATCATCATCATCAAAAGTTCTAGAGCACTTTTCATCTTTCATCATTAACAGTAAATATCTGGCTTTATATGTATAGCTATGTGATGAATTCTTCATCTGAGGAAGAACTTTAGCCATTTGGCTGCTAAGTAGAAATGTTTCATTTTGAAAGATAGTGTTTCCGTTTAATTACTGATCATTTGGACTTCACATCTATGTCGCCAGATATTAAGTTCAGTGCACAAATAAACTAAGTTTTCGTATTCAAAATGTGAAGCAAAGGTCGACGCGGTCAGGTAGGTCGGATGATACGTTTAATTGTAGGTCCCGGCTGTTTTTCTACTTCGGCAATCGTTAAGTTAAGCGATGTCAGAGGACCTTAAGGCGTCTTGATAAACTCTCGACACCAGAGTTGGCCACTCTCATTCGATAAGAAGGAGATATTCAAAACTCTGAGTGCAACTGTAACGGATATGGTTATATATTATATGGTGCTTATTATCAAGAAAACGAAAAAAGTTTCATTGAAACACCAAAAAAAATTACAGAAATTTAAGACACAAAAATCATAATATGCAACATAAACGAAACAAATTATACATGTTTATTGTATCTACACTTTGAGGTGTGTAAAACCTTTGAGTAATAGCTGAAAGTTACACAATTTATTAAATCATAAGACAAATTTCGGTAACAGTCAAACTCGAAACTTCGAAGTTTTTGCTACTTGTGGTCAGATTTTGGTAAAGTGCGAAGTTGAGTTAAGGCTTTCACAGGTTAAATGATGTTTTCTATCTATCCTCTAAACATTTCCAGTAAAAATATACCTACCTGTGGCTTTTTCTGTTTTCACTATATTACTTCTTTATTTACTATCAACATTTTATTGAACATACACTTACCTTAATAAAAAAGCTTCTACGTGTAGTTTTGATCAAAGAACGCTAACTGCGTTCCCGCACAAGATTTATATCCTTTACGAAAGTAACCAGCCCGCGTTCTTGTCTATTTTAGAACTGTGTTTAAATAGTAATGTCATTATTTCTATTTCATTTATAAACGATGTCCTACTGCTTTCTTCACCCTTCGCCTATGTCCATTGTGAAGAGACACGAGTGGTTTTTGAATGTTTTATGACGAAATTTTAATACAATGCCGGAGTTTCCGACGTTTCACCCACTCCAAGTGCTGAGGATGTTTTAGGACATTTTGGCGGCCCCTTTTATTGATGGAACGCTTTTTCTGCTTAAAACCGGTCTACTAATTGATGTTGGGTATGTTTTAGGATTGTAAGTTCTCTCTTTTCTTGTGCGGCGTTTAAAAAGTATGTTTTTTAGCAGTTGGCTCTAATAACTTGATATATTAACAAGGCTACAGTACTTAATTTAAAATATGTATGTAAATATAGCTTTTGAATGGACATCATCACACAGGTGATGACCTAGTTTGATGTCCAGGGTTCACCAACTATTGTATAGTCATAAGCCCTATCTCATAGTAAAATTTTTAAATGTTCACTACTGCTATACTTACCTGTTTCTTTCTAATAAGGTCAAATAAACGTTTTTATTATATTATTATTATTAAATAATGAATTGATTTCTTTATTAGCTACTTATACATATTTTAAAGTTAAGAATGTACAATTCCCTGAGATTTATTTTTATAACTACAAGTAAGTAATCAAACTAAACAAATAAATAAGGGTAATTGGCAAAAATGTATGAACATGCGACTCAATAAAGTTGTATGTTGCATAACACGAACCAAAATGACAAAAATAAATGTGATCGTTCAGGTTTATCTTTTATATATACATACTACTAGTGGACGACCACTGCTTCACTATTTATTTCAAGATAAAAAGTAGCCGTTTTTCGTGACACACGCCGTTTTTGCGCGAGGAGCGTTTAAATAAACAGAGACACAGATAAACAGAGAACAGTAAAATTTTCTAGAAATTGTTGGAACATGTTCACCTATCATTTCTAATAATAATTCTATGAATTTAATGTTCAGATTTTCGACTCTTTTCTCATAGAAGATATACACAAATATTTTCTAAATACTTGTAAACCTTCTAAGACAATCAACACTTTGATTCAAGCTAGAATAATGCTTGTACTGAATAAAAACTGGTTCTAGTTCTATTGTGCCCTGTCTAGACGTAAGAAATCCAGTATCAGGTGTATTTATTACCTAAAACTCTTCCTAAGAGGTTATCGGGTTGACATAGTGATAAGTCTAGACATATCATATCACCTAGGTAGACGACAGACTGTTGGCAAATAAAATCTCACTACAATAAAATGTCTAGGTGTAGGGATATATTTGTCAGACTGCTTTGGTTATCTGAAGGTCACTTTTTTACGAATAGTATACGATTAAGTCACAATGCATAGGAGCAATCTCTTTTGAGAATCAGTTTTAAATTCAGTACAGTATATTCTAGCTGAATCAAAGTGTTGATTGTTTTTCAAAGTTGCTTTTACTTTAGGGAACCTGAAGGTATACTGTCTAACTTTAATAAAAATAAAAGGAACAAAAAAATCATTTCATTATTAATATATATATATATATATATATATATATATATGTCAGCACAACTAGTTTTTAGTTTTTTATGATATTTGTTATTTTATAATACACTAGTGGGTGCTCGCGGCTTCGCTCGCAATAAGCAGGAAAAATTGCATCCTAGGGGATGCAATTTTTGAATTTGAAATATGTTTCACCCCATTAAAACTGGCATTTCCAAAAATCCTTTCTTAGCGGATGCCTTCGTCATAACATCTACCTGTATGCCAAATTTCAGCCCGATCCGTCAAGTGGTTTGGGCTGTGCGTTGATAGATCACTATATCAGTCAGTCAGTCACCTTTGAGTTTTATATATTTAGATAGATAATATATTAAAAAAATGGTTGAATCATCATGAAACTAATTTAATTCCAAATATATCTTGACCAATAGATAACAGCATATAACGCAATCAGCACATTTGAATGTGGAATAATAATTTCGAATGCGCCGCGAATCATTATGAAATTTGAGCTCAATAGTCATTGAATCTGGGAGTCGAAATTGTTGGTATGGCCTAATTATTTGCTAATTTAAGCACACGGCATTGAATAGAAATTTGATATTGAATAATTATTTCTGTCTCATTCATTCATATAACATTAGTATAGTTAGTGATTATAAAAAATGAAAACGTATCAACTCCAAGGGACATTATTAACGCCATGTATTACGCGTGCAATTCATGAATACACGCAGTCGTTAAGGTATATTCTGTAACTGCAGGAACCAAACTCTACTCTGCCAAACTGTAGGGAAAAAAATCAGTTATCCAATAAAAAGAGTCAAGAATTCTTGCTTTAAAATACATTTCATATTTTCCAATAGAAACCCGACATCGGAAAATGCGAGGATCGCAACCGTCGTAACAAATTTTCGTGACATCCTATTATGCGCAAGACAAAGGCAGCGTGATCCGTTCACATCCAATTTCCATTCTAGAGATTAGTCGATAGATGGATTGTTAGAGATAGAGAGTTAGAAATACTTGGAGCTTGGCTTGGGAAAATGTTGAGGATACTGTGCAGTTTTGAAAGTTCTAATCAGCGATAGTGAATAGATTAGAGAGACTGTGTATGGCTTCCTCTTCGCGTGTTTCCATTGTTGAGGTTCGTGGTACCCCCGCTGATCTGATGGATACGTTAAAAAAGAATGGAATTAAAACCATTTAATGTAACATTTAATAATAAACTCTCAAATTGAGGAATTTCTCGTGACCAAATACATCGTGATGGACACAACGTTTCTTAATATACTAACTATATTCATTAGTTGGTTTGAGTATGTGAGTCTTGAGAGACAGAACTTACACCTAAAACCTAAGGCCATACACAGAGCGTTGATTTTTTTGTGAATAAATATCATAAAAACAAGACTTCTAGTATATTGGTACCATTATGGTAAAATAACCTCTGAATAAATATTTGGCACTCTATTTTAGCCAAACTTGACAAATATAATGACTATAAAGAATGCTGACATCAAGTTGTATGATAATTGAACCCTACTGTTTAAAAAAAAGAAGTATTCATTCAGTAAACACAACCTTAAAAATGTAATAAACTCTGTCTTGTATATTTTTATGAGCTCAAAAAACCGAATGTGCTCTGAAAATAATTTCCTTGTAACAGTAAATAAATCAATCAAACACTCACACCCAAAAAAACTTTGTAAGCCTGCTTTCATTTCGGGGAATAAGGGATAATATAAGACGTGTCACGTACATACAGAGTAAGTGGTTACAAATACATTTTTATTTCTTATTGTAACCCATTTCTATTATTTTTTTTTAAACTAAAGGTCCATTGTTGAAATTTCGAAAGTTTGCATTGTTGAAAAAAAAATATCTTGGATTTTACATACTTTAGTAAACAATCTTTATATAATTGTAAAAATGTGTGTCAGACAAAGGCCAAAATTGCATATAGGACAATTAATCGTAGAATAGATAAACTAATAAATATTTGTTTTAATCTAATGTTATGTACAGTATCAGACAGGTTATTATAGTAATAATAGATATTGTTTGGTTTAAATATGTTTTATGCATAGTTTTCAACTATTGTTAGAATAATGGTTTTGTTTCAATTCCACCAACAACGCCATAGTGATGCAAGTAAAATAGTCAATTTTGCGGAAAAATTTGTACATGAATGAGATCTTTTTAATATGCTTTATTTTGGCAGTAGAAACGAGATTCAGTAGAATCCTGCCAATATTTTGGCCTCCAGAGCAAGAGAAGGCTTACTCTGAATTGTTTGGAAATGAGATCGTCAGTCATGACTATTTTAGCTCATTTTCCAATATATTTTTTAAAAATTATAATGCCGCTTCCGTTTGTGGTGGGTACTATTTTCCTTTTATTTTTGTAATTTTAATAATAATATTTTCAAGTTCATAGCATCAATATTTTACGTTCATTGTGATTTATTTCACAATAACCCTGTATAAACACACTTGTATATTTGGATCCTCAATCACACTTGTAAGACATGGTGACGGCTCCAATCGCCAGCTTGAAGAGGATAACTTCGTGTCACGTGAAATTATTATGCTTTGTACTTAATTGTCGGATGTTTTTACCATTCGACTCAATTGAAAACATATATATTATCATGCCATGCATGTGTTTCTAGTGAAATAATAAGGTATTTCAAATTTGATTTCAAGATTTAATAGGTAGCTTTGAGAAAAGCATTTTAGACTCTTGGTTAGAGTCAATAGCCAACTGTGTACCACAATGTAGCTCAAGTGTATGTTGCCTCAAAATGCCTGACTAGTCAGTGTTAAAAACACCTATTATCTGGTATAATATATCTAGTATTTTATGATTGTAAAATAGGTCAGCTGTGGATTTTGACAGTCACCCAACACTAAAAGATTTTTTGGCTTTAGTAATATGTACAATCTAGACCATAAAATCGCTTATTTCTCGCAAAATTTCTTATTGAGCAACCATTCGGCGTCAGCATCTATAAATCTCGCGAATAGTTCAGAAATTGCTAACAATATTACATTTTTCCACACTATAACCACTAACCTAAACCCGCCTGAAACGCGTATATATCACGCATATTGCCCACTGTATATTTTACTGGGACATTTTTTTCAGTACATTTACCTCGACTGAATTTATATGTGTCATAAATCCATACTTATGTATGGGTAGAATAAGCCGACTTCATCTTCACTTATCACGCCTTGTCGACAGGTTTTGTGCTAACAGTATGAAAAAAAACGTGGATTTGGGGATTATAGATTTTGGTGATGTTTCAGTTTTTTTCTCTATAACATTTTTTTAAAAACGTTTACAGGATTTCCCTTGATTTGATTTACAGTCTAGATATAATGAAAAACATTCACTTAGAATGCCTTGATATATAGAACTAATTTACTGTATTTACTAATGTATGTACTAACAGCTTAAGCCAACACGTACCTACATTAAGCCAACTACTACAAAAATGCATCTGGGTAAAACTTATTATACTACACTTCGTTACTTATAAATTAACAACAATCACAACGAAATTTCCTATATTTAGAACAGAAAAAGAAAAAGCACAAAAAACAGAAAAAGCAGCAACGGGCGCACACCACACTCTTTCTCAATAGTAGAGTATAATATTCTTCGCGTATGTTTAAAATGCACTACATATTAAAGCATACATACAAATAAGAAAAAAAACACCACGTGTGAAGTTATACACGCGTATTCAGGTGTGCAGTTTAGTAACTTTATAAAAAGAACACTGCAAATCAGCAAACAGACCAATTGCTTACACATTTGTGTATTTCTTATAGATTTACATATTCTATATATTTATATGGATGTACCTCAGAATACAGAGATATATGTATCATCTGGAAATTAACTGCGGTTCAATAACCGCAATATGGTTTTTAAATGGCGTATACAATAAAAAACGTTTGACCTGTGGACATTAACGGCTTGATGACTATTTTCCAATAAAACACTATAACTATTATAATTTATATAACATTTTCACAAGTATCCTTACTGTCACAAAAGAACCCAATCTACGATAGTAAATCTCGCAGATAGCAGTATATCAACCTTACTAGTCCGCGCAACTCGTCACCAAGTTTAGGCAGATTTTTGGCCCCCATACAGGCAATCGATCTAATCCTACTTCTGGGCTGTTGACCTTTATGATAATATCTTGAGGAATTGAACGCGGTATGGAATAAAAAGCTTGTTTTTTGGTATAATGTTAGGTTCTAGATGTGTTGCCAATATTTTCTAGTGAACTAGTTCTAAGACGATGCTGGTATAATTTGTGCCTGATCAATGTGAATTCAGTACAAGTACAAATATTTGGTAGTAACTTTTTTAGTTAAATGTGTGCTCTCCAATAAGATTTAGCAAAAGATTTATGATTAATTTTAAATTGAGAGATTAGTAATTAGCTTTAGGCTTTTCTAAAGATTTTCTAAGTGCCCCTTTTTGTAGTAGTTAGAAGTAGTATGTTTAGTTTTCCTTCACTTGTTTTTATATTTTTTTTTTTTTTTTTATTTTTTTTTTTTTACATGATATAGGCTTACGCTTGACAACAACTTGCCTGATGGCCTTTATTATTGTAAATAAAGCTGTAATTAGCGGGAAATAATGTCATTGCATTTTGTTTTATTTTTAAATATTACTTGAATTCGTTCTGATCTTTGTCAATACAACTGTGACTTAAAATATAAATCGCTTGCAATTTCTTCGTTTGGTTTTAATTATAATAATCACTGAACAAAAAAAAAATATGGAAATAGTAGTGTACATACATATGACCTTTTGGAAGCCGTCGCGGCAGTCGCACAGCCCTCGCTCGTGCACCGCTCCGCTCTGCTCACTGAGAGACACGCCACACAAGCGTTTAGGGGAACCTTTCGTTATGCGGCGTCGAGGTGTTGGAACAACATCCCTCCGCCGATCAGGAACCTGCGCAGTATGTATAGTTTTAAAATAAGGCTCAAAACATTTATTTTGGAACACCAGAAAAGGGAAGCTTCATTAGTCAATGACACCAGCGCTATCTAAATTGAACTGTGTATATATATATATATATATATATTGTATGTATATAACCGTAAAATAAATTAAATAGTTGATACTGCGTACTCTTTTGTTGAAAATAGAATTGTTTTTCATCGTCCATCTTATTTGTATTTGTTATTGGTATTTATTAACTTGTCTAGGTATGTCTTTGTTGTTTCTGTTTAAAAATAAAAATAATTCCATGTATGCGTGCGTGACGTCATCACCAACCCCAACGGAAGACCAGCGCTGGTTGCTATGCAGCCAGCATTATGCTGAGTTGGGGTTGTATTGTGGCAAATATGTATTTTATTTAAGTAGTTTTAAGTATAGGTTTATTTTTAAATTTATATATTTCTTGTTTGTACTTATTTCATTATTATTTGCTACAATAAATGTTTTTCTTTCTTTCTTTCTTTCTTTCTTTCTTTTCTATAAAATTTGATCTTTGTGCTTAAACTGCTCAATTTTGAAAAAAGTATATAAATAAATATGTGTGAAACAAGTCTTGCTATCGTTTCAAAATATCATTACATCAAATAACGGTAGCTCTCTCTGGAATACCACTAAGGATTTAACTCACAAGTCTTCGACAGCTAATAACTAAAGCTTTTCAAAAATAATTGGAGCTCAACAGAAAATAAATGTCCGTCTAGGTGTCGAGAATAAACTATTTGCACTGAATCCGATCGACAAACGCAGTTGAATGCACTTCTATTTTGAACCTTAAAGTCTGAGCACTAAGGTACTGAATAGCAAACTAGAAGCGGTAAATTTTATTTGACTTTTATACGTTTTAATCAAATTAAAAGATTTCAGCACGTACGTTTAATTGCCTATCAAGTTTATAGGTCACTAGACTTGAGAGAAAATTCAAATGAATACATGGGTATTCATTAGAATTTTTTTTTGTTCTTATTAGCCACGGCCCTAGATTCTGTGATTTAGTTTTTTTTTTATTTCTCATTTTTAGATTATACATTTTTACTCAGTCCAACTGGTATCAAAGACCACTGCGACCCAAAAATATAAAAAGTAAATAATGGATAAAAGCACCGGGCGTCAAATTATTTTTACATGCTATCTAATCAGTATTTTATAATAGTGCTAGAAAAGTGTTATAATATATAATCTGTTATACGCAGGTTCGAATCCTGCCAGTCGTGATTATTTTCGCTCATTTTCCAATATAAGTTAAATATAATTTGTTGTTTGATTTTATCAAGCTAGTCACTAAAGTCTATCTAATCTAAGGTCTATAAATAATGATAGCATATTTTTTTATTGTAAAGTATCAGCTTACTTCCAAAAAAAGCAATAGTTAAAGTTTTTCGATAATTATTTACCCTGTACACCTACTTTTGCAGTGAAGGGTTAAAATCCGAGTTAATACCCGGGACTTTAAATGAAATATGGTTGCTTCTGTGATTTAAATTGCCTCGGCCGTGTTTGTGACATAGGTAATTCAATATTGTTATAGTTTGCGAATGAGAGTAGACAATTTAGAATTATTTGCTACAAAATATTAATAAATTTACCTCTATAAATTAACTTATAACTCTATACTAATATTATAAAGCTGAAGAATTTGATTGTTTGTTTTAACTCGATAATTTCAGGAACTACTGGTCCAAATAAAAAAATAATTTTGAGTTAATTAGACCATTTCTCGAGGAAAGCTTTAGGCTATATGACATCACACTACTACTAATAGGAGCGAAGAAATAATGGAAAATGTGGGAAAAACGGGGAAAATTATTCATCTTTGAGGGTTTCTGTTGCGTGAGCTGCGAAAACGGTTCAAGTCGTGGGTAACAACTATAATTAAAAAAAAAAACTATAATTTATAAAGAAGAAGAGGTTGTTTGCAAAATAAATATGATGCCCAAAATAACTATTCCACGCGGATGAAGTCGCGAGCACAGCTAGTAGTAAATAAATACATTTATCGCTATGAGAGAATGTTTGTTTATTATGCACAGTTTTTTTTTTTATATCTGGTACTTTATGTATATTCATGTCAGATATAACTAGTTTAGTAAGCTTAGTTTTTTGCATTTCGTAGCAAACTCGTAGTACGTCGTAGCACGCCCGTAGCAACATTTTACCAATAACTCAGAGAGACAGTAACAAATCTTAATAGATTGCCGCGACAGATAAGTTATCTACAGAAACTGTTACATCCCAGAACTTATCCCCCAAGTTATGATTGGGTACGTAACTTGGACAGAATTGAATTGCTCTTCTGATTTCTGTAACACGAATATCGAGTACGCCCTAAGGAATAGGCGAGCTCATTTATTTTTTTTACGACTGCCCTAAGAATTGTAAGGTATTGACATCGGCGAAAATCCTTTTGTCCGACCACTGTAGCTTGAGCTTTGCGCTTTGTTTATTTGGTTCTAACGGGCTATAGAACAGATTTAAGTCTCTGAACCTAACTACCCACTCATTATTTGGACGTGAAACTATTGCCTTAGGTTGAATAAGTGTTTTTCGCCAACAATAAGATGCTTACATAATACACAAGACTTGTAAAAATAGGATTTAGCCCACCTTAGCTGCTGATCTGATGAACAACAATAAGAGATTTAGATAAAAGACTTATCCTAACCTTACTATTTTTTTCATGTTTTGTAGAAGCATTTTTTACCATAAATTGTGAACGTTTGTATTATGGAAAAGTCAAATTAAACTAAATTAACTGTTTTTGGGATTCACTCATCACTACCACAGGAAATCTGGTCAAAATATCGGCTGCATAATTGGTTTACCACAGTTAGTATAATTATCACCATAAAATTAGGTTAATTAATTTTACGACTGAAATACATAACAGAGTATAGAATGATTTCGAATATTTATGCGTAAAAACATAATTCATCAGTGATTTACTTAATTTTACGTTCAAATAATATATTGGTAACGTTTTCCTTGGTAAACACCAAGGAAAACGTTGAAATCACATACTGATATTATTGCCTGACATTTAACATCTCAATTTATTACATTTTCGCCGTTTTCCAGGTATTTCCCTCCAGTATTATACGTTCTCTGTGCGGATGTCAAATAAATCGAGTAAATATTTCTCCATACAAATATAAATATGGCCTCAACTCTTTGAATTTGGCAAAATACGTTAGGAAATTGTTTCTGAGAAACACATAAAAAGGGTCTTTTGTTCTATTTTGTATCATGTAGGTATGATCTGTAGTATTCAATGTATAAATTCAGATGTTTTCCAAAAAAGATTTACATCATAATTCAAAAAAGTTTTTTTTTATTTAATAGCAATATTCTGTGTTCATTTGTCTTAATGAATTCAATAATTACGTATAAACTAATAATTATTACAATAAATGAAATGAAATTTGCTTGATGTAAACAGAAAAGTATATTATTTTCATTTTTAGATTTACTATACAAAATCTTTGCTTTTATTATCTCTATACAAGATGAATAGTTAGCTAATAAAATATTTAAAAACATTAAATGATCCTAACTTAAAAACATAGTGTTTCTATAAGTAATTATCATACTAATACATAAATATCTTAATAAAAGCTAATTAATAATATTATACTTTTTTTATGACACAGACTAATCAACTAGCAAAAGGTCATTGCCAAATGTTAACACAAAATCAGTATCACAAATTCAACTTTCGATATCGCCTTGAGTTTTCAACAAACATTAATCCCCTTTAACTACGCGTCGTGTCATCAGAAGCAAAGATTAAATTCTGTATGTGACGAGTAACATCTTTATTGTCGTCTATAAATTCCCTATCGGAGAGATATTTTATTAAGAGACCAAATAAAAAGTATTACAGGGAGATTACCTACGTGGCTATAAATATAAATTGCTTTCTGATAACTCGGATCTCTTTTATGGGTCTTTAGGTTTTTAAGATGTTTTATCTTGACTACGTGATAGGCTTTCGGATCATAAATATAAATTTTTATTGTGATGACTTTTTTTCAATATCATCATCGTTTGCGGAAATTTATTGCGTCTAGCACGTAATTACGGCGGTAAATTGAAAGAATAATATTTATAAAGTATTACGTGTATATAAAGGAAAAAGAGCAATGACTTGTTTGAAGTAAATCAGTGAGCCAAAAAACAAGAACAAAATTTTTCATATTATTTTACACACGAATTGATATGATTTATGGAATATTTCAATCAATACCAACCTGCGAATAAAAATTTTACCGATATTTAAAGGAAATTGAATTGGATCTCTTTGTACAAAAAATTCTTACCGCCATCGTTGGCCGCTTTCTTATGAACGTTCTTTTAATATTAAAGTTTATTTTTGCGCTTTTTTCTTAGCAAAAATTAGAAAACAAAACAGCTCGTACTCTAATCCATTGCGTAAGACGTCCAAAATCTTTAATCAGGCAAAAAATCCCTGTAAACGACAAATTCCCGGCCCCTTCGCCATTTGTTACCGACCTACTTTCTCTGATACATAATTCATCAACGCAGTTTTGCTATGCGTTCGTAGAATACACCTGACAGATTCTTAAACTTTCACTTGCTAATCAACTAATACATCTTAGAAATAATCTTAATTTTACTCATATGCTACAGTTATATTTTAATTACTAGTCGGCGCTTATGACACTTCCAATACCTCATACTACCTACATACCAAAAATCATGATAATCCGTTCAGCCGTTTTTACGTTATGAGCGTTGAAATAAACAGATAAACAAACAAACTGATAAACAGACGTATGTAAATTATAAAAATGCTGCAACGTTTATTATAATCGATTTAAAATATACCCAAACATATTTTTCCATTATCTTCTATGTATAGATATTTTACTTTCTTTAGCTTTATTATATGTATAGATGCTCGTATTCAATTCAATTTCAATTTTTAAATATCTTTATTAACATTAAACTTAAGCTAAATGTACAATGCCAGTGTAGATTTTAATCCTAGGAATACATTGCAATGATATTAATATATTCTTCAAGTCATAACACTCATCAAGAATTTATAGCTAGGTATTTTTAAGAAATTTTGTTTAAAGTGGAGGATGCTCGTATTAGTGTAATATGAATTTTGGTGCTTTACTTGAATTAACGTTAAAATTGAACCTTTCAAACAGGAAAATCATTTTCTCAACATTTGATCAATTCTCAATCACCTAAGTTAATATTGTGGCGACAATTTATTTTCCTGTTACAAAAACATTTATTATTTTATTTAAATAGTATCTAAAGTGAACAATCTATTACTGTGATATATGATGGCGATACTTAATCCTGAGAAGGTAATTTTGTTGGGCATTTTTGCTAATTAATCGCGTATAGGGCATGTCTGTGCTTCGTTTATGATGTTTGCGGTGCGGTGATATAATACTCGTCGAGTCACGTACGGACTTTAGTTTTTCCTTGATTCTGGAAATAAGAGCGCCATCTAATGTCGTATATCGAAAGCAAAAAAAGTAAGTTTTTTTAATAACAATAATAGTGGATTTTCATGTTTAAAAAAATACCAAAAGTTAAAGTGAAACATTTTACGACGTAAACCACGCACACCATGTCATGAATTAACTAAATTCCATACGTCAGGTTGTATGGAAAAGCTACATATATAAAAAAAAATAGGTGTGAGTGCATTTTTACATTAGGTACACAAACAAGAACGAAATTAATGTTTTTTTTTTTCTACATCTGAATCCATATTGCTTGTGACACATCATAGATATATTTTTATTTTTTATAATATATTTTAAATGCCAAATATTAATCTCCATTCAGAAGCATGATCCCAAAACAAAGAAAATCTTCTTGTCTCGAATAATACCTACTAGAAATCGTGGATTACACTTCCACTAACCATCTTGAGATTTGTCCGCGAACCCTTAGATAACAGACCTTATACCAAGGATGCCCCTACTCATCAAGGATAAATCATTATTTTAATCATGGTAACTTACAATACATAAATATGCTGCATACTCTCCCTCTCTCTCTCTCTCCCTCTCTCTTGAGACGTATTTCCTCATGACTGAGGGTCGTGACTCCCCTGCAGAATGTATTCGTTAGGGGAGTTCTAAAAAAAATCTAGGGGGGAAAAAGCGGAAAGAATTGGGGGAGACCTATGCCCAGCAGTACACTCAGTACTGGTTATTGTATTTTTTTCGTCATTATGAGGCGTTTATCTAATGTGATGTCACTGTCCCAGACAAAACAAGACCCAAACTGGTTGTTCGTAACCACTCGAAAACTAATAGTGGACTAATTCTAGAGGATGGCTTAACATTTTCACAGTAGCTTGATTGTAAAGGGAATTCACACTGTTAGGTAAATATAGAACTTGTCATTCAAAATATGTAAATAAGTCCATATTATGAATAATAATATTTATTTTGTAAAATTTTATCTATAAAACCAAGGCTTAAGCTTTCTTTCTCTAAATTACAATCTTAACATTTTAAGGACTTAAAACAATCATGAACAGCCGGGTCTAAAATTTATAAATGTATCTTTCGTTGTAGGTTTTTTGGAAAATATGCTACCCTGCTTTAATAAAAATACCATGGCTAACCCCAACCCGTAAAACAAGGCCACAAACCTTTACTATTACAATTAAAAATGGCAATGGTAATTATAATATTTATTTATTCCATCCAATGGTTGCCTGGAAGAGATTGCTTTCAGCAATAAGGCCGCCACTTGTGGAACTAGAGTAGTTTGTGAATGTAATGTTGTTAATTTTATTTTATACTGGTTGTGCCTGCGACTTCGTCCGCGTGGAATAGTTTTTATGGGCATCATATTTATTTTTGCAAACAACCTCGTCGCAGCATATATTAATTACATAGCTGTTACTCACGAATTGAATCGTTTTCGCAGCGCACGCAATGGAAGCCCTCAAAGATAAATAATTTTCCCGTTTTTTCCACATTTTTCATTGTTTCTTCGCTCCTATTAGTTGCAGCGTGATGTTTTATAGCCTAAAGCCTTCCTCGATAAATGTTCCTATTCATCCTGAGATTAGGGCGTTCAAACAAACAAACAAACCCTTTAGCTTTATAATATTTTAGTATAGACGTGACGTGTAAAAAGCGAATGTGGCTCAGGTTCCAGTGTCTGCTTTTCATTTAGACGCACCCTGGTTCGAATCCGGCCCTACACCAACAACTTGTATTTTCAAGTAATGTGTGGATTTGCACTCGCTTAACGGTGAAGGAAAACAACGTGAGGAAACCGACATGTTTGAGGACCATAATATCCGAGGACATGTGTCTTCCGTGGAAGGACCTGGGCGCCCACCACGATGTATCTGCCCAAGAAAACTCCCCTAACGAATTAATTCTGCCGGGGAGTCACGACCCTCAGTCATGAGGATATACGACTCAAGAGAGAGAGTATAGACGTGTGTGTGACAATAAATCATTACCTATCTACGTTTTTAACCCTATTCATATATAATTTTCTAAAGATTTTGAAACTTATAACTTTGAGAATTATCTCTTCACGTTGATTCACACCATTACCAACGTAAACTCGTTCTAAGCTTTACATGTAAGTAACTTTACTTTGAAGTTACTTCACGTTTGCTCTAGAACTGATTATCTCACCTATTCTGTGCTTACTTATACTTTACGCGCTTAACTTATAGATTCCAAGTCGAAAGTAATGTACTTAATGCTCAAACGCCTGAGTGGAGTTGAGTTTTATTCTAAGTAATATTTATGTACCTACTACTTATTATATTTTGTACTCGAAGCTTAGAAAAATATATATTATATTTATACATGAAGTATGTCAGTATGTACCTACAAGCAATACACTTGATATTAAACTCAAACTCAAGTTATTTTTAACAAAATACAGTTACACGCCAAACCAAGTGTATGTTATAGTTATAGCGTTGTTATCTTGCAGTTTTAGTTAAGGTATGTTGTGATTGAAAACATGTTTATTCGATAAGACTTCTTTGGTCGTAAGACGATTTTTTGACACGTTACTAGTTAGCTAAAAGATTGAATCAAACAATATTATATGAGTGTTACCATATTAAAATAAAGAAGCTATGAAACACGTATGTACATATAGGTATGTACCTATATATACATATACCGCGTACGCGTTACAATTTAAAGCGATTTATATGCATTAATACATAATATATAGGCCAAGCATAAACAAAATACACAATATTATTTATGTATCCTTACATCTTCCTTACTTCGTTATCATTGCATTATAACTCGAGGTATATTATCAACAAGTAACCAAGTCAACCTCGCTTACTAACCCCTACTTCGTCACACCCGAATGTTATAAAATGACTACGCATAAAAGCGAATGAGGCTCTCATCGCCAAACCTACATACATTAATCTTTTACACGCGAAACGTTGCCTCTTTACTCACATTAAGTAAGCCTGAGTACATTTTAGCAAACTTACTCGTGCACTCAAGAACGCGCCTAAATGGAAAGACACGTCGCGAAGCCTACGTGTTTTCGTAGTTCCAAATTTCACCGAATGCATTAATAATTTGGTAATTTTGTGCGCGCACTTTTGTCTTCATTCGGTTAATGTGGGGGGTTAACACCACATGCTTTTGTTTGATGTGTCTTGATACACAATGTTGCTAATTTTAGTTGGATAATTGCGTCTTGTTAATAAGGGCCATACATACCTCTTACTAAGAAGACGTGTTGTTTGATCTAAGTTTATTGAGTTCTGACTTACATATAAATTTACGCACAAACACACAAACATATTTGATTATCTATGAGTACTGTTATTGTAATTTAAATAATACCCTTTAGAAAATTTCGCAGAAATAGAAAACAAAGCGATTTAAATAGTTATTCCCAAAAATTTCTCCGAATCGGCAGACGTATTGATACGATTTTCTAAGACAATGATTGCTTACTATCAAGTGTGTCAGATGCCGGTGTGTCACTCATACAATATAATATTATAATATTCAATTAATATAATATATTATTTTATTTACAATATATATTATATTGTTAATATAAAGTAATAATAAACAAACCATTGTATATAATAGCGTTTGTTGATGTCATTCATGCTGCAGTGGACTGCAGGTTGCAGTAGATAAAATAGTGATGTTTTGTGTAGTGCAGTACTGTACAGTATTCTTCTGACAAAGGCTTCATTTAATACCAAGTTTCCGTGGGTCGGATAACATGTTTAATGGTAGATCCCAGCCGTTTGCCTAGTACGGTAGTCGTTAAGCCATGTCAGAGACCCTTAGGGCGGTTTGAAAACTCTCGACACCAAAGTTGGCCACTCTCATTCGATAAGAAGAAGAAGATTCATTTAATCATATAAAATGATTAATAAGATCTCATGCAAAATATCAATTGATTAGAATTGGTAAATTATATTATTTCCAATATAATCGTAAAGAAATCACAATGAACTCCTCACACAACCCAGATAGATAAAAAGACACTAATTTGCAGACCAAGCATTCCATCACAAAACTGACGCCAAAGTATTCATCAGCTATGCATATACATACATAGGTATATTAGGCACGCACACATACATAACCACCACCATAATACCAGCAAAAATTCCCACACCGTAGCTCGAGGCACAGCGTCCAATTCCGGCTGAAAATCCAGACATTCTTGGAGCGCCCCTACCACACAAGCAATGTACTGTGCATTGCTTCTTTTTCTCGGGACTCAGTACACTTTGTAGATACTGTAGTGTTTTGTGTCTGCTTTTTGGAACTTGTTTCACAGTGACTTGTTTAGAGCTCAGTAAATTTTTATTCAAGGCAGGAAATAAAAAAATGAATAATTATATAACAGATTTTTTTATATTACTATGATTATCATTGATCCCATAAGCACATTTCTTTAAGTAACGTACACTAATCCACGCACTATAATCCAGCGATCTTCAAAAAGAGAGTGAATCGGTTCTTATCGGGTAAGCACGCTCCATCTTAGGCCATAGCCTTACTTGCTATCAGGTAAACTATGGTCAAGTGCAAACCCGTTCAAGTTAAAAAAAAAAAAAAAAAAACGTTTTACGAAAGCATATATTTATAAAGAAATTGAAAACCACCAAAATACGCCAGTTTACGTTAGAGATTAACGTTAACGTTTAAGTTAATTAAGAAAACATGGATATCACAACATAGAAAACAACGATTGGTTTTTTTCAGGTATCATAGTTACAGTTTATTTCTGCTAAATGTCTGCAGGCAGTATCTAAAAGCAATAATCTCTCCCCTCTAAATGCAATACACGCTGTAGCCTGCACGTGTTACATACTAATAGGGGCCAGCTGAGAGTGAAAATTTAGAGACCATTGCCTGTAATAGGAAGTTGTAGTGCTGAGAAACATTAGCACAAGTATTGGCTGAACCACAACTGCAGTACTTATTATAGACTTTGCAACAAGTGCCCGAGAGAGGCTTCGATCGTTGGGGTAAAATATTAATAATAAATGAATATTTCACTATCACCCAGCGTCCGTAACTCAGCTGGCAGAGGCAATCGCATGCGATTACAAATGTTAAGCAAAGGTCGACGCGGTCTGTCCTTGGATGGGTGACCGAGAAGTGGCTTTCCATTTTAGGCGCTTCCGTGGGTCGGACGACACGTTAAATTGTAGGTCCTGGCTTTTTGTCTCGTTCAGCCATGTCAGAGGCCCTTAAGGCGGCTTGATAAACTCTCGACACCAGAGTTGGCCACCCTCATTCGATAAGAAGAAGAAGACTGTCACCCAGTGCCATCTAGCCTCAAAATAATAAAAAGTAGCTTATGGTTCTACCCACTCTGAATCTCATCAATTTTCCATTCGCTATCATACTAATCACTACATAGTATATAGCGTAATGGCTTCGTACGACTGTCTGTATGTAATATGTATGTATATCTAGATATTAAAAAACTAATTAACTGATAACAGTTTTTTTAAATAGATAAAATGATTCAAGAGGAAGGCATAATATATGCATAACTAGCTGTGCCTGCGACTTCGTCCGCGTGGAATAGTCATTTTGGGCATTAATTCTTTGAATTTTGAACCGTATTCGCAGCAGTTCAAACAAACAAATTCTTCGGCTTTATAATATTAGTATAGATAAGGCATGCGTAACCGCAGGCAAAAGCTAGTAGTATGCATAATTAGCTTCAACTATATGATCCTTTGTTGTGGTGAGATAGAAAAAAAACACCAAGAAAAACAAATTCGTTTGTTTTACCATTATTTGGTATTTTATTTTATAGAACACTAGTGGATGCTCGTGGCTTCGCTCGCATTAAGAAGTAAAACTTGCATCCCCTATTTCACCCCTTTAAAAGTGGCATTACCAAAAAAAAGATGCCTACGTCATAACATCTACCTGCATGCCAAATTTCAGCCCGATCCGTCCAGTGGTTTGGCCTGTGCGTAGATAGATCACTATATCAGTCAGTCACCTTTGAGTTTTATATATTTAGAAGATAGGTGCACTAAAATGGAATGTACTTTTCTTCTTTAAACATTTAAGCTACGTTCAAAACCCAGTTACTAAACACAAATTGTCGGAAATGGTAGATTTCAAAAGGCTCCTAAGTAACAATGATCGAGTTTGCGTCTTGCGCGGAATTAGGTCATATTTGGATTATCGCCTTTGTCGAAAATGGGGATTGTGTTTGTGAACAGCGAGAATCTTCGGATATTCCTTGATGTATGTAAAACCGCATTGAATATAATATATCAAGTGTATAGATTGATATTTTCTCTAAAATTTTAAACGTTATTAATTTAGTAAAAATGAAGAGGTGTTATAAATTCAAGAAAAAAATTTCAGAGTTTTGTAATATTTTTTTTATATTGTCGTCAAGACTTTGCCAGTGTTGCAAGCATCTTTTTTATAAGATTATCGAAATACTGTACTTGCAAAGAAAAAGTGTACAGAGTTTTATTGCATTCAATATGTCCGTATTTTCATCTTGAAAATAGAGAACAAAAATAGCAGCTAGGAAAATATGCACAAAGAAGGGGCAAAGTTAAATGTCATATGGCAGTTTCGTGGAAATGTGTACTCTTTGACAGGTATTGTAGGAGCCTAGCCAAATAACTAGCCGAGAAAAATAGCTTGGCAGGGATATGAAAACATATGACAGAACTTCAGAAAAACATATATATTTAACTCTTTCGGAGCTTTTTTTTAACTTCACAGGTAATCCTTATTTATTAAATGTATGATATGTAAAATAATTTCTAAATAAACATACTTTAACAAATACATTAAAGTTTGCATTACGATTACAAATCTAAAATGATTGTCACACTAAAAACAACATTGCAAAATTTGGTTTATACTGCATACAGATTACAATTAGACAATGCCCTAATCATAATTAAAAAACGCACATCTGAAAATTAAATTACTTCTTATACTTAACAATAAAGTAAACGATGTTTGTGTCTACACATAATCACAAATAACCGTAGCTACATGCAATTGCATAAAATATCACGGTGTATGCATAGCATTCCAATATTGTATTCCAAATTTACAAGCAGGCTTCACGCGTGCTTTCATGTTCACGATATCTGTATCACGTTCTAACAACATATTTAATATAACATTTGTTTTTAGAACTACGAATAATTGGAACTACGTAGTATTGGAAACGTAACTGAACCCAAAAATAATTCCACCAGACGATCAACTGCAGCTACTGTGGTTGAGTTAGTGGGAAATTTAGCACTCTAGCGACCATGGTAACATTTGGCTATCACTGACGTATTTAATTATTTTTTTAGTAGGCACAGACACAACGTAAGACCTGAAGCTTATATACACACTAGTGGACGCCCGCGTTTTCGCTGGCATTATTTGGAGATAAAAAGTAGCATTATGACATCAAAAATCATGATGATCCGTTCAGCTATTGTTGTTTTATGAGTGCTTAAATAAACGGATAAACAGACCAACATTCTAAAAACTGCTAAATCGTGTTCTGTTATTAAAGTGTACCCAAACCATTTTTTCTGACACATATCTTCTATGTTCAGATTTTTGACCATCTTCAGCTTTATTATATGTATAGATAGAAGATGATGATCTTACAAAATGAGAAGAATTGTAAATTTGCATGTCTAATTATTGTGCATACCAATGCAATCAACCACAAGCAAGTAATGCGGGCGAGAGATATATGGAAGTGAGATGAAATTATTCAAAAAAAAAAAATTCAAATTGTTTATTGACTAAAAATACTTATTCTAACACGTACATTCATTGGGAACACAGATTGCCAGGTGCAGTCAAGTAGGAATCAGGTAGGTACGTGAGGTAGCCCCGGAAACTTGCACTGGGTACCGAAAAGGTCCTGTGAAGCAAGATTTCGGGAAAAACCACAGCTAAGTATTAAGTTTGCAAGCATTATCATCGTGCCATTTGTAACGAGGTACAATTCTAGAGATTCAGTTATTCGTAGTGTAGGAGTTTCTGGAATACGCTCACATTCATAAATTAATTCCCCAGTCCATTGTGTACAAAGCTATCTTGTTAAGCAAACTTTGTTTCGACAATATACCAGTTGTGTGTATGTTCTACAAAGACAATGTACAATGGAGTCGAAGTATCGATAAATGAATTAACTAACATATTGTTAGCAACTACGCAGAGAAAGGGTTAAAATACTAATTATAAACAACCAAATGTGGTATTTAAGTTAGTCGTGTTAATTGCCTTAAATATTTAATCTGCCACAAGCATCTAATGGTTTGTTTTATTATAGTTTTATTCAGGTACTAACAATAAAAACCTTCAATATAGTGTCGCAATATTGTATTTCTTGTTGTTAGGAATATCAGAAGTTAAAATTCAGAGCCAAAAAGTATGTGTAATAGATACAAGAACTGTTTTGAAACTTAATCGAACTTTATCGTATTCTAGTTCTATCATATTTCTTAGTTCGGTCTCGTGGTTGTGTCTCTATTCTGGTATTGTTCAGTTAATCGAATATAACTGTGTATAATTATGTTAATCATTTTATGAATAATACACAATATATCATAGTAATCTACTTTTTTAAAATCACCATGATATGTTGTGAATTTTCAAAACAAAATAGTAACTAGACTATATATAAAATGCGATTGGATTTATAATTTCATTTTTATTTTCTGATCTTTTTAATTATTTTTTTCTTTTCATACGCTATTTAAATAACAATACATACACCCCTATACTTTTGCTTGCCACCTTTGATAACATTCTCGAGTATGCATTATCTCATTAATAAGTCTCGGCCACATAGCATTAGATAACACCTAATGGATTCAGGAAAAACGCAATTTATTAACAAGGCAAAGAAGGGTTTGTAAAAGTTGCTTATTTCAGAAATTAAATTATCAAGGTTGTATTATTATAATATTCTGAAGTATCTCATTCTTGGCAGAATTTCTCTTATCTTTGTGTAATTTTGAAAAAATAAAATGGGCCTACACTTGTGCACAGGTTGACGGTAAATAATGATTGTGATCTAAAATGGCGCGTTCTTCTGATTACTAAATAAGAACCGGTAGTAGTAGCTTTGAAGATCGTTACATTGTAGTTTACGAGTAATAAGTTTTTAAAGCAATTTTATTTGTTGTTTTCCGAGTCAGTTTAATCTTATTATAACCCAGGGGTCTCTAAATCTAGTCTAAAGTAAATAAGTTTCTTCTAGGCAAGCGTGCTACATCTTAGACTACAGTGGTGCAACATTGGGCAGGCTATAGTCTAACATAAGTTTAGTTAAACATAAGCCTATTTCGTGTTAAAAAAATCTAGAACGCAACAACTTAATGAAGAATCCATTAAATGCAGCCTCTGCGGTACCGCAGAGAACTGGAAATGATTTGGCAACGGCCCAAGCGGCTACCTACACCGGATTTGTCATATTATTATGAAAGCCTAACTTTTATGAAATCTTGTTTTCCTCAGCCCTTTTTCTGCGAAGTTTTTCGGTTGACGTCGCTGTTATTATGCCCTGTGGCCGGAATAGCTGGATTTGAATGGGAAAGGTATTATTATTATGGATGTTTTGTTAGCGGTGACAGAAAATTGGGGAAGTATTTTTGTTATTGGTTTCAAAGGCAGAGAGTTTGTTTAGTTTGAGAGAGATTCTATGTTGTTTGTATTACAAAGGAAAAGTGCAGATTTTCTGACATCTTACTACCCCAACTAAAATTATCACTTTAAAATTACCCAACTTATACACTGCTTATTTGATCATAAATATTTTTTCTAGCTTATATAAAATATGTTACAAATAATAAATTAAATAAATATAATTTTTTCTCTTTGTTTCAAACCTGCATCAACGTCTCAAATTTATCATAGTTACAGAACTATACGAACCCATCTCATCTTGACATCTCTGTTTTGCAAAAGGGTTTTTGAAACTCAATGCTAAATTCAATAAAATACTGAATAACACTTTATTTCAACTTAATAAAATATCCAATAGCACTCATCTGTAAAATGAGACAGAAAGATTGTACAAAAATAAAAATACAATACATTTGAAGCGATTGAATCAATTTGTGAGCAAAACAACGCCTGGGGAAGTATCACGTTTTATGTTAACAGCAACGACATTAAATTTCATAAACACCTCGCTGTAAAAAATTGCAAAGCACATAATATTAGAAAAAAAACTTATATATGTAGTTTACGTGTGTATTTAAGTCGGTTTGTTCCTCTCTTACTCCGAAACGGAGCAACGGATCATGGCATTTTTTGGAGTAGTCATGTCATTACGTCCTGAAAGTATTTTTATATCCGAGTACAACCCAAGCAAAGCCATAAGTATTTTATACAGATGTGCCCAATAAATTCAAAATATAGAGTAGTTACAGATATAACGCGATTTATGTGCATTATGATTGCTTAAATGTCATAAACGCACTATAGGTTTGAAAAATCGCTTATAATTATTTGTGTTGAGGTTTGAATTGTAAATACCTAGGAGCCTCTCGTAAGTTTTGTCTATGATTAACAGCAAAAAAGAACGGGAAAATGGAGAAAATATCAAATATCTTGATGGTGGTTTCGTGAGCGTTTACGCCAGACGGGTTTAAGTTATTGTCATAAGTGCGAAGTTTGATATATTAAATAAATGAAGCAGGTAGAGATTAGAGGGATAGAATAAAATGAGAATTGCTGTGTTTTCAAAGTCAGAGTTTTCAAATTGCCCCAAGGGAACCAGACATGGCTTAACGACTACCGTTCTATGTCAAACAGCCGGGAAAGTTAGCAATTAAGTTGTTTATTTCAGGCATTTTAATCTACCCATAAACAAGAAAATACTCAAATTAGGATCAACAATATTCAATAGCACTTAGACTATAGGCTTTTCTAAAAAAATTCTAAATGCCCTCCTTTTTTATGTTATAGTTAGAAGTAGTATGTTTAGTTTATCTTCCCTAGTTTTTATGTATTTTTATTGTAAATAAAGATATCATTACTACAATATTCAATGTATGCTTGTTCGAGTACCGTTTCAGGTTACATGGTGATCAAATACCTGATTGTATATGTAATTAGACATTCATTACGTTACCGATTTTTTTTCCTATAGTAAGTCAGTAGGTCCATAAATCATTATGCTTACACAACAGGAATCCAAACGGTCCCGGAGAAGGTTGTAGCAATTAATATACGAAGCAATACGAGCTGTAGTTTGAACAACAAAAACTAATTTATTGTTTGTTTACGTCTATTGATGTGGGCCTTCTAAGGGTCGGGTCCAATTATTAATTGCTGTAATTTATATCGAGACCTTCTTGATGCGGCAATATTGTGGGACACAGTAGCTTGCGTTATTACTGCTAATAATGTAAACTTCGCTTTGCGGCAAAAGTAAATACCGTGAAGAAACGTGTTTAAGGACTTCAGTGCATACTTCAATTTTGATTTTGTATTGTCGCATGTGACTGACTCAAAATTAATAACAGATCAGAAGGAAAAAGGTAGACGATAAATATGTCTGTCACGGAAAGAATCAGGCGTCAACCATGATATATCTGCCCAAGAGAACGTTCCTATTCATTGAGTTAAGATAAGTTAAGAGGCACCCTAAGTTATAAGGAATACCGCTTGAGTGCTCGTAATCGTAGTTAAAACATTTTTTTTGTGGGAAATATTAAATTATGTTATTTCAATCATCATTTGTAGTATCTTTTACAAATGCATATCTTAGGTTTAATGCTTAAGGAATCGAAATCAAAAGCAACAATTGACCTTACAGAGGTCTGCCCTCATCAAAATTACAATATCTAAAGATAAATAATACGTAAAGCCGCGTTACTAAGTTGGGTTACTCACACCCAAGTTTCTATGGCCCGTAGATCCCAAAGCCTATGGCGTTTTGCGCCAATGATTTGTGACTGTACCCCTTTGTTTGGCACCTATTAATTTTGATTTGTTTGCTTTTTGTTCCCCTTAGCTACAGCAAAACATGGAGATAGCGAGACGTTAGGTAAATTGATTGCCAAATTAATTATGAATTCATTTGTTGATTATGAATGTAGGTATAGGTAAAGACAGCAGAAAAAGCGCGAATTAAGTATACGTACAGTATTTTAAACCTTCCTCCCTTGAGTCATATTATTTATATTTGAAGATCATGATTTTTCTTTCCTTCTAAATCATTCTTATATTGCAGATTTTAAAGTTGAAAACCTGCTTCAAGTACAGTGTGGTGGACACTAAAGCGTCTCGATGTTCCTAATTAAGAAGTTTTCAATGAACTGAAATAAAATGAAGAATGGCTAAAAGTTTGGGGCTCTTTCATTTTTCGTATTAATATCTCAACCGCCTAATCTACCGTCTTCAAAAATAACCGCTCCTAAAACGAAAAATCTCCCTTTTTAAACTCAATTTTAATTGCACAAGTTTTCAGTATAATAAAAGACCTCATTCAATAAGTCCGATAAAAAAGTTTCGCCAAACGGGACGTCAGTAATCCACGAACTTGATAAAACTCCCCCGGGAAAAGGAACAACAAAATTTCATTTTACAATGTTCGAGCCAGTGTTCCGACAACCCTATTAAGTTAAACTTATGCTTGCCGGAAATTCTGGGAAACTGTTCCACAGCAGTACTGGAAGTCGATTTTGGGTGTCAAAACGCCTTGTTATCATTTAATAACTAGTAGTTTTACACGTAGCAAGAGTATATGTTTCGCAAGTGTTGTTGAGTTCCGGAAATCAGTTTTGGGTTTTAATTTTATTAAATAGAAGCTTTGGGTAGTTTTCGGGTGGATGAATGATTGGATTTTCAGATCCTGAACTTGTGAGCATATAACATAAATACGGTTTCCTCACATTGAATAAATGACACAATAGAAAATCTGTAATTCTTGATTTTTCGTCTGATTTTGTATGCTAACAAATGAAATGTATGCCAGCAGTTTTTGATTCAGTTTATGAATTTAGGACACTGCTATAGACTTGTTTAATACACTGGGACAGTGATCATTTTTAATTCAACTCTGTGTACCAGGGTGAGCCACGCCACACCCATATAAAATAACTTACTTTCTTTGCCTTTAGTGATTTTATTTGTGTATAAAAAATAACCTTTCTTTTCCTTTAAAGTTATACATGCATAATTTTTAAAGTTATACAAACACAATACAATATGTTCAATGTATGTCGACCAAGGAAACATCAAAAAAAATCTTTGATTTGAATATTTATCGTTATGTATTCCTGAATATAAGGAAGGCCACTGACTTCATTTCCATGTTGAACCGGTTCAGATACAACTTATGACTGAATATACTTCTGGGGATCAGTTCAGAAGTTTTAAAATACTGTTGTTTTTGAATTTATCATAAAGTTATGAGAGATATCTCGTCTTTTGTGCATGGTTTATGAAATATTCCGTTGCAGATGAAAGTTTTAAATTTAGATAAACTTGTTTTGGTTGGACTGGTATGAATGTATTTATCTGCTATATGGGTACATTTTATTATATTAACGGTGCTCGTACGTTTTACCGTGCGTACTTGAATATTTTATTTTGTTTAAATTTAAAAAGGGTTTAATTTAAAATTGCTGTTTCATAATTATTAAAATATGTATTTTTACTACTTATTTTATGTACTCAAAGCTATTTTTATTAATTATGTAGCAGCTATTTAAATTCACAAAAAGTTAAAATAACGTTTCTAACCTATATCTTAAAAACCGTTAATTCTATTTTTTTATCAGTTATTATTTTGAAAAATACTAACTAAATTAAGGTGTTGTTGGATAATCTAATATTCACCTGTGATGATCACCAGCCTGATGGATAGATGACGTCCGATCCATCGGGTGGCGTGTACAAGACCGACATTTGTGGCACTTTGGGGAGGAGGCCTATACTCAGCAGTATGCCCAGTTTAAGATGTTAAAGATATGTCATATTAAAAATCTTTCACCATTAGTAAATAAGTAGTAGATAACAGACCCTGTAACTTCACGTTATTTTATGGAAAGACTTCTAAAACTAAATAAGTTCAGAAAATATGTCCGGAAACTTGCCCGTAGTATCAGTAAAAAATAACGACGTAGCAGCTACTTATTTCGACCCTATATTCAGCGTTATGATGTTACACAACGCCGGTATTATCATTTGGGGCTACAAGCCTGTTTTTACTTCCAGTGGAAAAGGATTATATTGAGATAACGGTTAAAAAATACCCAATGGACGACTTTGGTTGCGCGGGGAGATTTCGGGTTTTAAATACAGACGTAGACATCTTCCTGTTTTTTTTATTAACTCTGTCTGTTGTAATGTGAAGATAGGGTTTCAGATGGTTTCTATATATCTGCTTGCCTCATTAATAACAACAAAATGCCAAAACTATGAGCATGAGAATTTCAAGCGTAATGAATTTACCAATATTGCAACATAATTACAATATTCGTGATCAACAACAAAAATCGTAACTTACAACAGTAATTTAATATAAACAAGTAATAACAACCGATTCCATATTCACAGTTTTTTTTTTATCGATGTTTTCGCCAAACCGCATTTATGTCTTACTTTTTAACTGCTGTAAAACGCACGTGAAGTCTTAATTCAGGGCGATTTTACGGGATTATTTCACCAAACCGTATTTTTATACCTACTTACTGTCATTTAAACGTGTATTCTTATTATTCTAAATAAAATATACCGTCAGCATAACAAAAAATAGTACTACTCCTTCACTACAGTAAACATGTTTTCCACTTGTCACAAATCCAACAGTATCCGAAATCTACCAGAGGCTGTAGCTCGATATCAGATGTCCGTACTTGGCTGAGCCAGCGCCCCACTTGGCAGCACGTAGCCCTGCTTGTTTCACTTTTATATTTAGTGCTGCCTAAACTACGTCCACATAGAACAGTGGACTGGTCTAGACGACACTAAATATATTGATCCTTTTTATTTATATCAACTACCACAGAGAATGAGCTGAAATAATAGGCTTGTGGGTTAAATTAAATGATTAAATTAATAAGTACGTCAAGATTATTATGCCTTATACAACGTCCGAGATAAAGTATTAAAAAAACTATATTTATTGTAAGTTTTTATGAGTTGCCATATTATGTTGGTGCCGAACGTTTACAACACGCAATAGAAGCCTTTAAATGTTGTTCATTTAGATATATCAAAGAAAAAATATACGCCTGATATTCGAGCTAGGGAAGCTTTCAAATGGAATGTTACTTTTTATTCTCCTATCAGAGGTCTGATGGCAAAGACAATATGCTGAAAACTGAGCTACGGGTGCTTCGTAAGCGACGTAACAGTCTCAGTTACAAACCGAAATTGGGTATCACTTTATTTATTCTTTTACTTTATTTACTCTTTTACTTTTTGTTTATTCTGTACGTATTCAGAACATGCCGATCTTAAAATGGGTTATAATCGTTTTTTTAAAGCATTGGCAAAGCCAGTTCGTATCTGTTGTATGTCGGTGCTAAAGTGTCGGTATAGTGGATAATACAGAGCTACCTGACAAGTAAATTTAAATGATATTTACATAAGACGGTTTTCCGAAGAAACAATCAAGGTACATTGCTTGTGAGATAAAAGTTATAATATATAAATGTTTTTTTGGTAGCTCAAAAAAAAGTTACAAATATAAAAAAATGTAGTCATATACTACAAGTTAGTAATATACCATGAAACAAATGTCAGCTTAGTATGGACAGCTAGGTGGTGCTGTGTGATATGTACTGATATACATATGTATTAATTTATTTATAACATAAAAGAATCAGAATATTATTCAGTGTATTTGAAATAACATTAAAAGACTTGCAGATGTTAAAGATCATAAAAGTAAAAAAGCAGACAGGCCTTTAAACAAAACATATCAAATTAATATCGTTCTAATATTTACCACGAAACTTACCTCTCAGTGTAGATATTAAAACCATTTTTTTATTTAAGTATTATTCCTACCAATACTTTCAAGTAGCTTTGTATATTCTGGCTTCTGCAAGTCTGTGCCTGATTGTCTGAGAGTTGTATATCAGATTTAATGGACTGAACATTACTAAGACCAGTGTAGGTAGTTTATAACTCCAAAACTTACTCCAGTAACAATGCGTTATAGTTATTAAGACTAGCTATTTATGAAACAAACCAAAAACTTGTATATTTTTTTTATATTTATACCTACATTTCAAACCAAATGTAGTACATATTAGTAAAATTATTATTTATTTCTTTAAATATATTCGAAATATTTATATGTATTTTTTTACTATATTTTCATGGAAAACTCTTTATAATTAAAAAAGGTATCGTAATCTCTTTTAAATTTATTTTAAATAACTAACAACCATTTTTCTGCTTACTACCTTTTTCATATAAAACAATTTATATAATAAAGTATTACAGAAAACAGTGAAAAAAACAGTGACGTTTTGCGTCACTGTTTTATTTCATCCAACTGCAGCAAAAACTCTTTCTAAAAACACAAAGAAAGTCTGTAAAGTAAAACGTAATAAGCAATTCCTCCGCCTTTTCTTAATACAGAATTAAGCCATTTGAAAACATTGCTGGCCAAATGCATTGCTTCGGAAAATTAAGAGAATTGCTCAGTCTTATTTGAATTTTAACATGACTTTAAGCCCAGTAATATTATATGAGCGACTGTTTATAAGTTTGTATATCAGTACTTCTGTTGGTTTGTGGTATGGCTGTACAAAATGTATGATTCAGTTTACGATCTATCATTAATTTTAATTTACGATCACTAGTTTCTAAAATATTTTGATCGTCTCCTATACTTTTTTTTGTCAAAATCACTTTAAATCTTATATAAAATCAGTACATACTACTATCCTCTTTGACGTCTTAAATTCTCATCACTGAAGGTCGCGGCTTCCTTAACAAAACATTTTCTTGAACCGATACAACGTAGTGGGTGTT
Organism: Macaria notata; assembly: GCA_927399415.1. Lineage (NCBI taxonomy): Eukaryota > Metazoa > Arthropoda > Insecta > Lepidoptera > Geometridae > Macaria > Macaria notata. The sequence goes on from OV656742.1 coordinate 3,865,807, forward strand.
AAGGTCCTTTCACCGTAAAAATGTGCCCTCTAAATGTTACTTCAGTATAAACTCGACTTAAAACGTTCTAAAAATTCTCAGTTTGAAAACTTCTTTTCCAGTTGTGCGTTTACATACAAGTAGCATGTTTTTTAACATTTGAAGTAAAATTATACGAAATTAAATTTAGTTCAAACTCTTGGTTACGAGGGTGAACCTAAACAAACTTTCTAATGGCAGTTGGTGTAAGTTATGAGCTTTCTTGTTTGAATTAGTTACTTTGAGGTTAGTTTGCACTTTATGCATATTGCATATGTTACTACATGTAGGTTTAAATTTGCTTAAGCTTTATTGTGAAATGGAACCTTGAGTTTCAATTTAAATTTATTCTAGAATTTAAATATGAAAATATGACTTTTTTTGAAAACAACGTACATTTTTGCGTCGTCGTTCAGAATAATTTGGTGGTCAAACGATTGTAGAAATGTAAATAATAATCATTATCAGTATTCTTATTAGTCCAAATTTGAACGAATGTAAAATATATCATCAATATCAGGTAAGCTGTAGTCAAGCGTAAGTTTATCTCATGTAAAAAAGAAACTACCTGTAGGTACTACACCTTACCAATTCTAATTTGGACCTCACCACAAACACACTGCCAAACAGCATACACATACTTCAACCAACATGTCAACAGCACAATAAATCCGCTTGATCTCTTCACATGCTCCATCAACAGTCTGGTGACCCAACTTTATTAAATTACTATGTCTGGGAAGTGTATAAATTGTCAAATTTATCGCCCACGCTCCCGTGCAGAAAATAGTCTACGTTTGATGTGTAGGGTAGCCAGTTCTGTACCTAACTACTGAATCTTGATCTCTTTACCAAGGTATATGTATTTTTTGGAACACAAACAATAAAACAGCAAAATAGCATGCCATAATTATAATTCCGAAAAACCAAACGAGGTTTATGATTTATTTCATTTAAAAAAAAAAACATTACAATGTATAAGTACACCTTGATTGAATACTTAAAAAAACTGCCGCTTAATTTATATAATTCGTTTAGTTTCCTATTCTTTTGTCGTATTCTTCTTTACTGAGAGTAGTGACTCCCCCGCATAATCAATATATACACATATGTCAGGTCAATACTTTGCTTAGTTTTGTAGTGAGACAATTAAATAAAAAAACGGGACATTGCACACAGCACCATCTAGCCCCACACTAAGCAAACGCTTGTGGCGTGGGTACTAGCTAACTAGCTAAATAGTGTACCTTTTTAAACATTAATCTATGTTAATGTAAGTAAAGGCTGGTTACTTCACAATAACAAGCCACTCTACAATATATGAGGCCTCATTTGTGTTGAAAAATATGGTGCCACAAGGTCTTATTAGATTAGGCGAGGTCAAAGTGACTCTTTTTTCGAGTGAATTGCATTTTGTTCAGTTATTAAGGGTCAGTGAACGTTTCGGGTCACTGGGTCGAATCAAGTTTAGCTACTGATTTAAAAAGTTTCTGAGATTTTTCTTCTGGAATGTAAATGGTGGAATGAACCATTGGACTGGTTGGAATAAATTATGGATTTTTATGATTTAATGTAAAAAGCTTAGCCATTACATTGGTTGGAATTAATTTTGTGTTTTTTCTTAATGTAAAGGTAAATTGAGGCTCTGTTCTAATTTAATACCTAAAAAACTTAAGAGAGACAACAGTCTATTTGGAAACATTTATTGAATGCAATATCCAGTTTCTCACGCAAGCATTATCATTAGAGAATTATTAGTAATTAATTTTTGTTTTTAGAAAATTATCCTTAGTTTACAAAGGAAAATAAATGAATAATTAATTTTAATTAGCTAATTCTAGTGTATAAAAACCAAACTTGCAAAGCAATCTATTATTTAATTTGGGAAAAAAATGTTAGACTGTGTGAAGAGGGACGGCTCGTAATAAAAACCAAGAAATTTAAGCATAAACGCTTAAATCCAAAGTCTTGATTCAGTCTCTAACCGCTTAAAACAACAAAGCATGTAGTCAAAGTGAAGGCAACCGTTTAACTTTAACATAACTTTTAAGCCCTGATGCAAACTCAGTGTCTGATATATATATCTACCTACCTATTATATATACAATAGATATTTTTCTAAAAATATATATGTCAAGTTTTCTAAAAATGTATATGGCTCAGTGAGAAACCACCTGTCTTTAAATCAGATATATCCCGGTTCAAACCTCTCTGCTTGGGCGTCACTCTTCTCGACCGAGTCGATATAAAGGACGATAACAAATCGATTAATTTTTTTTTTAAAGTTTTCGTGTTTTTAAGAATATTTGACATAAATAAAGATATAAACATTTCACAAAAATACTACGAACCAAAAGTGAATATCAGGTGTAATCATGATGTAACACACCAATTAAGTGACTACAATAAAATTCAAATATAGAATCCAAACACATTTTTAGATAATCTTAGTATATTATTATGTATTTCAAAGCGTCTGAAAACTCAAAAACAAACATTTAATACATAGAGTTAATACTACTACGTATAGAGAAGGCAACGCGTTGCATGATCTTAGGCCACGCTTTGCTGCACGTTGTGCAGCAGCTATCCAGTGAGTATCCAACGCCCGTGGAGAGTAGTTGTGTTTGGCTCGCATAAATAACAACATCAAATGCCTGGTTGTGTTCTTAAAGACTGCCGTATACACTCCAGAACATCGAAAAAAGACATGGTTTAACATTTCATCGGTAAGTAGACATTTAAATTTTTATTTAATTTTTTTCGCGATGTAACAATGCTTACGAGAAACGGGGTGCCGGGCGCCGCCATTTTGCAAATACACGGCGTTTAAGTCGTTTTGGTGGCGAGAAAACTGTACTCTGTACGCTTTTAAGCGCTGCATAATTTAATGGTTTATTTAGACGACATAACTATGGTCTATGGTTTTGCGCTGCAGCGAATTTTAGTCCAATCTCTTTCCAAAACGGAGCAAAGCTTTGGTTCGGGTTTTCTGTTCTATACGCTAGTAATATATTTATGTGTAAAAATACACTAAAGCACACGACTCTAAACAAGCAATACTATTTAATCTAAGAACCCAACTCATACCTGAGAACCTCTATACGTCCCCTCCAGCGCCATCATAACGCAGGTATACCTATATAAAGCAAGCTTCTATTTCCCACTCTCTACGTCACATGTACATACTCGTAGTAGATTGATGTAAACGCGAAGGATACGATAACCCTTCTTGTAAACAGAGATCATGGAGAGTCTGTTTTGAAGTGAAGTTGATACACTGTACTTAATAGACAGCGAATAAACTCACAATACATGTATGTTTATAGTACTAGTGGGTGCGCGCGGCTTCGCTCGTATTAAGAATGAAAAACTTGCATCTCCTATAATTTCACCCCTTTAAAAGCGGCGTTTCCAAGAATCCTTTCTTAGCGGATGCCTACGTCATAACATCTACCTGCATGCCAAATTTCAGCCCGGTCCGTCCAGTGGTTTGGGCTGTGCTTTGATATATCACTATATCAGTCAGTCAGTCACCTTTGAGTTTTATTTATTTAGATATTCAGAGACATTTTACAATCACAGTATTTGTCCTCGACTTTGTGATACCAAGACTTTTCCTTCACTTTAGGTATGAAGTAAATTAATACAATATAAGGAGTTGCAGGATTTATTTTTATTTTCTCTTAGACTATAGTGGTGCTTAACATCAGGCAGGCTATAGTCAAGCGTAAGCCCATTTAATGTAAAAAAAAAAAGTGGCTAGAAGTAGTTTGTTGAATTATTTTTTCGTTAATTATCTAAATATGCCGTAATAATAAGGAAAGTCTACTAAACAACATACGTGAATTAAACGTGAGTGTAAACCGTTTAGTTAACATATTCATAATAATCATGGCATAAATTGCTAAAAACAATTTGTATGACAACCTTAACTACTGGTATACAAATCCACTACCGTTTTTGCTACGATTGCCGTCTAACTGTAGGAAATGTGAGTTTGACGTGAGATAGCGACGTAGAAGGGAGTGAAATTACAGGATAGCATTTGAATTGTTAATATAAACTGAACTTTATGTTCGTAGTTTCAAGGTTTCATTTGTATCTTGATTACTGTTGGCGTTTATGTCCTTGACCTTAATGGGGGCTGAAAAATAAATGCTTTACCAAAAATTACTTTGTTGATAAGCTTTTTACTGTCAAGAGAGTTTGTATAGGAGTGGACCCTCTTAAAATCCGTTGTCAAAAATATTAAAAATACTTATTAGGCTTCTCTTTGGTATTTATATTTTTTGTTAATGCTTTCATTATGTAACATTAATCATTTCCGGTAAGATATGACGTATACTTTCGACATAGCTGAAGAGCATAAACACAGTGTGAAAGGAATAGTTTAAGTTAAGAACAAATATTTTAAATCAGAAAGAAAGGCTTATTTATTTTATTTTATTTTTATTTTATTATGTATATTTTATAATAATGTGTGCTCAAAATACACACAAATTAGATTTTAAATTAAAAACATAGTTTGCCTTGCAAACTTATGCAACAGCTTTGGAACTTTCTGTAACTGAGACGGTTCTTATTCACGTGTAATTTTGCGAACGTTGTTTACGCTTGTCGGGTTTAATAAATTATAATGGGGCAGTAGAACTGTTAAGCAACAAAAATGTTAAAACTAGAATAACAATTCTCTTTCATCTTTTCGTCTACTCTTTTCTGTCCAGTGAACTAAATAAATAAAGCCAACAAACAAAATAAAGAATTTCGAAGTCCGCCTTCCGACGAAATTATCAGGCCTTTTATTTACTCAACTCAAACCAAGTCCATATATTAGAATTGTGGCCATTACCAGCGGTCAGATATAAACAACAAACGAACAAAACAACAACAGAACTTCTGAGGATGCTGAGAAGAGAGAGGTACAACTCTGCTATTTTGTATATATATCACATACCTACCTAATCTTAATTTGGAATTAATGAGTGAAAGCAATCACGCGGCACGATTTGAACCTGCGTCATTCTGGTAACACCAGGATGAGTTAATTTTATTAAGTGCTAACCTGCACTATGGTTGTTTTAAATTAAACTTTTATTGGAAAATGAGCGAAAATAAGTCAGTCTGAAGTGTATGGAAATGAGTGTGGATTTTCGCGCCTGGCAGTTAGTAGACCGTAGCCTAGTGGTTAAGGCGTTCTGACGGTAGCAGAAATACGCAGGTTCGAATCCTGCCGGTCGTGATTACTTTCGCTCATTTTCCAATAAAAGTTTAATTTAACACCAGGATGACCAGGATTACTCGTTACTAAACTTAAAAAAATTAATAGTGCGGGCTTAACACTAGCAAATAATTCATTTATCACAGTTTTTAAAATTTGGTAAAGTTTACTGCAAATTGGTTAAAGTAGACAATCTGAAACTAGTAAGTTTTTTTTAGTGTGTGAATTCAAATAATAAACTAAACTTATAACATTGTCTGTATATCTTATGTAATTTTTGTACTATTTTATTAAAGTAAATGTTTTGATTCATATTAGTGTAAAAGATTAGTAGGGAAGAAACACCATTGCTATGTATATTAACAAAACCAGTTACACTTTTTAGTATTAACCAATCAATGATGTTAAAAACTATAAAGATAATTCAAATAACATCACACAGCCCACACTTATAATATTAATAAACGATTGTTTTTTGCGACATCATCAATAGCTGAAGGTATTCATACAAACAAGAAATTCAGCAGTTTGTTGACAAGTTCTATAACTCTGTGACCTTTCTGAGATAGATCTAAACACAAGGTCATCTGGTTTATGGTCTGTGAAGGATGGTGAAGAAAAAAAGGGCATTCTGCAGACAGATATAATAATACTAGAGTGCTTGGTTTGCCGGGAAATTTCACAATAAACTAATGTAAAAATTAATTTTCACTTCCGGGTTGAAAAATACCAATGAAGAACTTTGGTTAAAAAAAAAATATATAAAAACAAGGGAAAAAAACTAAACATACTACTACTACTAACTATGTACTACAAAAAAGGGGCACTTAGAAAATCTTTAGAAAAGCCTAAAGATAATCTAAGTGCTCCAGCCCACTACCAGAGAGCTGCGTGCCCAGCATACTGGCCGCGTTACCACGCTGGATGGCAATGCTTATACGTTGAGAAAAAAAAACATTTACATTATATGTTAACGAGTCAATTAAGTAATATATGGTGAGAAAAAAAATCTTAAAGAACTCACTTTTACGCAGTTTTATACGAATGTTTTCACAATCTTTCGGATTTCTTCGGTAGTTTTTCTGAATTCACCGACACACCTTGGAAATCATCGAATATCAAAATATGTGTCATGTGCAAGTAGTGTTTTTACTCATTTTAGGAACATTTACACCAAAACATGTATCTATGTACTTCTTTCTATTTTATTGTGTTCTATTTTTTGTGATGTTTCGTGTCCTAATAAACGTATTTTACCAAAACTGAGATTTGTCAAATAAAATTTGTAAAATACTTCATTCAATATTGGTACGCGATAAAGCTATCGCCTAAACTATATACAATTGCAACAAAAAATACATCGCGTACGTACATGTCAGAAATCTAACCTCGAATATCGCATGTTGGACAAATATATTCCTCCCGAATGTACGGTAAACACGGTTTATCAATTTTTATGCCCGCTCGTGGCATCGCAAACAAAGGGGCAATTTTTTTGGCGCGTCCATAAAATGCTGCGGTCGCAAACAAGTCTTCTACTGTAGAGCGGCGGATTGAGGTGTTTTGATCCTCAAAACTGATGTGATGGGTTTATGTTTGTTCCCTAGCTTTAACAATACTTTTTACTTATTTTTTTTTTTACCCCTTTACCTTTTTAAATAATACAAATTGAATTTACAGCCGACAACATACCTAATACTACTATAATGAATGAATTTAGCCTGCTATTTATTTAAAAAAATGTTGATTTTAGAAATTAGATTTTATTATATCCATTATTGTAAATTTATTTTTGATGAAGCCAATTTAGAATGTCATTATCATCGCTATCCGCAGCCATTGGAATCCCATTGCTGGGTATAGGCCTCCCTTTGTATGTGCCATTTGCGTCGATCTTGTGCAGACCTCATCCAGGTTGGACCCTCAATTTTGACGATATCCTCAATTTGTAATGTAGTTCCCTTAGTTGTATTATGTAAGGTTGTGAATGTGATTTGACATGTAGGCAATAAATTATTTTAGTACTAGCTGGTTCCCGCGACTTCGTCCGCGTGGAATAGTTATTACCATAAAAACGGGCTAACTCAATAGGAGTTAACCTTAAAAGATAGACATATACTGTTGCAGACATTTTGTTAGATCATTTCAAGAGAAATAATTCTTTTTCACATATTTTTTTGATATCTTGAACCGTTTTCGCAGCTCACGCAACGGAAGACCTCAAAATGAATATTTTTTTCCGTTTTTCCACATTTTCTATTATTTCTTCGCTCCTATTAGTTGTAGCGTGATGTTATATAGCCTAAAGCCTTCCTCGATGAATGGTCTATCAAACACAAAAATATTTTTTCAAATCGGACCAGTAGTTCCTGAGATTAGCGCGTTTAAACAAACAAACTCTTCAGCTTTAAATATTAGTATAGATTCTTCGCTCCTATTTGTTGTAGCGTGATGTTATATAGCCTAAAGCCTTTGTCGATGAATGGTCTATCAAACACAAAAATAATTTTTCAAATCGGATCAGTAGTTCCTGAGATTAGCGCGTTCAAACAAACAAACATACAAACAAACAAACTCTTCAGCTTTATATATTAGTATAGATCAATACATTGTTATTTTGTTTCAGGTACGTTCCATTATCATCATTGACCATTAAAATTTTACCATTACTGGCTACTGAATGTTGGTTTTTTTCAAACACCAATTGCTGTGTTTCTGCTCTAAGTTGATCAGGTAATTTCTACAATGCATTTTTTTTAACACATCATATTTATGTATCTCCAGTTTTCAAAATAAAAATTCTTAAACTATGCTTGGCTGTAGTGCTAGTAGATAGGTAATAGGTATATTATACCCAGTTAACTATATATATTTAACAATTACACTTAATTTAAAAAAAAGAAAAGTCAGTCACAACAAAAAACCATTCATAAAAAAGTTTATACATTTCCAAATAACACCGTGACAACAATAAAAAAGAAGTCCTTATATAAAAATTCTCGTAAAGCAACTGTAGATATTTCAGTCGCACATTTTCTTGGTACAAACAATGTCAGGAAAAAATCCCTTTCCAGGTCACTTAATTCTCTTCACCTCGATTTTTCTTACAGTTTTCTTTCTCAGCTTGCATTCAGGTAGATAAAATATGTACCTAAGTGTCTAATAAATTGCAGGCAGGCAAAATGTTATCGTTCATTTTTGTACCAGAGAGAATTTTAACTTCTGTAGTATGAATATACTAGTGGACGCCTGGGGCTTTGCTCGCGTTATTTTGGGATCTCATACTACCTACACACCAAAAATCATAAAGATACATTAAGCCGTTTTTACAGACGTTTAAAACAGACAAAACAGAGACACAGATAAACAGACAAAAATTCTATCCCTATATTGTTGGAACGTGTTCTGTTATCATTTCTAAGTCTCTCCAACATTTATTTTATTTTTTATTTTATTTAAATACATTAAATAAAAGAAATGTTTTGTCTCTGTTTTGTTTGTTTATTCAGGCACTTTATACTTCTATTTTGAACTAAAACGTGCTTGCTTTTGACAATAGTTTGCCTGATGGCTAAAAATGAAGGTGAAAAGACAAATCAAAAATTGAATTATCCCACGAATGAAAATGTGTGTACGTGTTTAAATACTGTGTGAATGTTTATTACATCTTCACGCTCAAACTCCTAAATTAATGTTAGTTAAATTTAGTATGAAGGTTGATTATTTAATCATTGATCACACATAGCTACTTTTTAACCCAGATTATTAAGAGTAATACCGCGGATCGCTGCTCGATTTTCATACAAGAAGTTAGCCTTTTTAAATCGATTAAAAGAAAAATGAAAAGTAGGTGAACAGCTAATAAATAACATTTGTGAAAATGTCGATATATGTTGCTGTAACTTCCTAACAACACTAGACGCAATTGAGGTTTAAAACCGCACACCAGCATTCCGCTTAGCGGAACTTTGTCAAACATTTCAACATTTCAAAGCAATGATATCATAGTCTAATAGATGACTCATTGTGTCAAAAATTCAGTCATATTTCGCACACAAGCGTTGGTAACTGTGGGGGTAAATGATCCTGTGTGTGTGGAATGTTTAATTATTTATTATTGATGAAAATTAAAAGAAAGTTGAGATGATAAATAAAAACAAGACGTACCGACGTGTTTGAGAGGGTTTTTTTCTTTTAAATGTTTGTTAATCTTTCATGCCACAACGAAGCATAGAAGTCACCGTGATTTTGTAGACGTAGTCAAGAGTCTCTAAATCAATATATTTATGTAATTTATTACCCAGACTTATGAAGGGTGAATCCACCTGCATTGGCTTGTATGAAATAAACCCACTAGCATATGTTAGAATAGTTAAGCAATTGCGTCACTTATACTATCAAAGTATAATATTAAATACTAGTGGACGCCTGCGGCTTCGATCGCATGCATGCATTTCTGGTTAAAAAGTAGCCTATGACACTCCTAAGACCTCATACTACATACGTACCAAAAATCATGGTAATCTCTTCAGCCGTTTTTGCACGGTGAAAGTTTAAATAAACAGAGACAAAGATAAACCGGCAAACAGATAAATAGACAAATATTGTAAAAAGTGCTGAAACGTGTTTCATTATCAATTTAAAAGTAGCTATGCCTAAACATTTACTTTTCTTATATCTCCTATATTCATATTTTTTACCTTCCTCAGCTTTATTATACGTATAGATGTGTCTCCAGGCAACACATCTATGTTTGAAGTGACCGGGACCATTTTGCGGCCAGGTCTGTTGTTCCATTTAAATATTGACCGTTAAGTGAAATTACTAACTTGTTATTCTTGACGGTGTTGTTAAGATTTCGTAATTTTGATGGAGGGAGAGAACAAAATATTGATGCAGTAAACAAAACTGGTTTACACGTAAAATTACAATTTGGAGGTGATATTGAATTAATGGTTATGTTGATGGAATGGTAATGAGATATTTAAGTGCTAAGCACTACATACGATACGTCTTAATTCTAGCGTATTTCCAAATCAATGAAAATTAAAGCCTACGAATCTTTATGTGGGGTAGTGACAAAAAATAAATAAAAATAAAAACAAATTTTAACGCAAAGTTTAATAAAATACCTCTATTCGATTATCTGACCCTCAACTATTGACGCATTACACATGTTTCTTCCCATCCCATCTTCCTATCGAGATAATTAACCAGTAAACAACGAAGTATTTATTTATAAATTCAAACTTACAAAAACTTATAAAATAATACTTTAAAAACAAAGGAAGCAAATTAATATGTTCTACTTCTAACTACTTACATAAAAAAGATAGGGCACTTGGAAAATCTTTAGAAAAGCCTACAGATAGTCTTAGTGCTCCAGCCCACTACCAGAGGGCAGTGTGCCCAGCATACTGGCCGCATTACCACGCTGGATGGCAATGCTGATACGTTGAGCCAGAAAAAGGCCAAATTCATATAAACTAAACTTTTTCCTGTTCCATTCCTGCTTTAGGTATTTTCTTCTTCCATATTTCCTGCCGAGCAACATAACTACAAACATATACTGAAAATGTCGCTTCTAAAAATAAATCAAAGACAGGTAGAATGCAGAAGTGGCACAAGACAGGGTAGATTATATCGGACACCGGCCCGACTTTAGCTAGGATTAGCGCTGAGCACTTGAGCTGAGACGCGTCCGGCGGTTAACTAGAAATAATGAGAGAAAGTTCCTTCTACGCAGCGGTCTCTATTCTGTGTACTTTGTGCAGATTTTTGTTTAGGTAGGTAGATATTTTTTATATGAAATGGATGATGGTTTGTATTCTTCTTCTTATCGAATGAGAGTGGCCACTTTGGTGGCGAGAGTTTATCAAGGTGGAGTTTATTTATGCTTTGTATGTAAATTAATGATGTAGTGATGTTTAAAACTGTGCATTTTGGGTTTCTTTCTTCGAGAGGATGTGATATTTATAGTCTCAAAAAATATTTATGTCTTGACTGCGTTCGGTGATATCATCTCAACAGAGACAACAAAAAAAATTATAACCTATAATTTTCAGAGCAGTATACTATTTAATATTTTATCATGAAGGCATAAACGACTCCTATCAGTATACAATAATAATAATATTCCGGAAGTATTCACACAGCGCCATCTAGCCCCATATTAAGAAAACGATTGGTATATGTTATATACTGACCCAGATTCCTTATCACAGTGTAACAATCAAGATGGCGGATACAGTTCTAATCTGTGTATCGAATCTAACATCCAGGCATTATTCAAATTGTCTAATCAGAAGCAATATGCATACTAAGGGGAAATTGAGACTTGGATGCATGTATATATTTATATAGACACATATATATGTTGGAGCAAGAAAACTGTTGCATTGATTGTTCATAATAATTATAAGAAATCAAGTAAATCATATTTTGAACATAGAAACCAGATTAGTTAAAGAAATTTTGTAATAAATTATGACTGAGCTACATCAACCCAACAACTAAATTCGTCGATTTTACAAAAGTATCCAGATAGGTAATAAGACATCATTTGAAACAGTGTTACGAAATGACGATTAAGCAACATCTTCCTTACTCTGACATAAATAATACTATGTTCGTAAGTAGGTAATGTATATGTACCTATTTTATCTGCTTAGTATGTAGTTATTAATGTCCATCTTGATAACCATAATATATGATTGACTAGCAGCGCCCCGCAGCGTTGACCACGATGATTTGGAAATGGATTCGAAATTCTATATAAGCATAAAATAAAGTGACACCTATTTTGTAAGATAAATGCTGTGTCTATTAAAAAAAGCTAGTAAGATATTTTGTGAAAACTGTGTTTTATGTATAATGCAAATTTACTAAAGCCAATTAAAATTAATCTCTCTGTAACACGACTTACTTACAGTGTATAATTTCATAAATTTAATACGACGTCACAAGAGTCGTATAACTGTATAAATTGAATCAAATTCAAACAATTTCGGTTCATCAACAACGTAATACAGTTTGCAAACGAATTACGGACGCCGTAAGGAACATTTACTCAATTCCCTGGGCGTAATTAAGTTCCTTCATATTAATATCGACGTATGTTCACGGTAAACATAACTTATATGCCCTAGGGTGGGAAATTCCGGTTTATTTTATGACACACTTAGTGAGCAGAGGTATTTACCTATACTTGGTTAAGTTATATGATCAATATAATTAGTACTACGTTTTTATTAAAATTGAGAAATAGTGGTGACGCCAAAATGTTGGGAAACATAAGTAAAATTTATAAACTTATCTGGAAATGTACTATGATAATATCCACCAGCAAAATACTCAAGCTCCTATGCCCCAGGTACATATTCTAGTTTTTCAAGCTAGCGCTGGCAAGATAGCAGACGATGGAACTCGCTAATTCTGTATTTCACTAAATAAAGCAAGTTTTGCCTACACGTAACCAGAAACACTAGCCCGCTATCTTACTAGAACTGGCTTATTATCCTAGTTTGAAAAACTAGCCTTGTATCTCTCGAGTTTAAGGCTGCTTTTAGCCGTAAGGCCATGGAATACTATTAACCTCTTTTAAACTGTATGTAAAAAAACTGTGCGTAAAAAAGCGAGAGTGGCTCAGCGGTTCCAGTACTGCTGAAGTAAAACATCGTGAGGAAACCGAAATGTTTCACCACAATATCCGAGGGCATGTGTCTTTCGTGGAATGACCTGGGCGCCCACCACGATGTATCTGCCAAAGAGAAATCCCCAACGAATGAATTCTATGGGAGACTCACGACCCTTAGTCATGAGGAAATACTACTCAAGAGAGTACAAAACTCTACTTCAAAAACCATGGCTAACTGTTTGTAGTTTTACTTTACTCTCTTTGTATTGTGTTTCCTCACGACTGAGGGTCATGACTCCCCCTTCGCTAGGGTAGTTCTCTTGGGCAGATACACCCTGGTGGGCGCCCAGGATCCTTCCACGGTATTTTTACTGTATACAACCACATGTAATAATTACTATCACTTCACTAGCTATAAAATTCGAGTCACGGCTGCATTGGTTTTTCCCGCACTTGGTTTTTCCCGCACACGCTCCGGGTGTCCAAAAGCCGGATCATATCACGAGGTTTACAGGGTTTTTTATAGGACTTTTACCGGAATACCGGTTTTATTTTTCCGTTTGCTTTTTGTAGCTGTGTTAGGAGTGTGTTTTATGTCTAGTTTTGTTGGTTTGTTTTTGATTTATTTTATTTTTTACGTCCATATTTTGTATTTGTGTCCTTTAGGATTTATTTTTGCTGTATTGTCCTATAAGATTTTTGTAGAAAAATAAAATTAAAAATAAGAATAAGAGTTATAAAGTTTAAGTAACATTATAACCTAACTTATTCTTATCCTTATTTAGAAAGTCGATACATGAGTCGAAACTTAAACGTAGTCTACTACTTTTTACTAATTGTAGTTTTTTTGGTGCTAATTGTTTCTAAAAATAGCAACGCGAGGGTTTTAAATATAATTACAGTAATCAAGTATTTAAACAACGAAACGAAAACTTAGTAAGTTCTCTTTCAACAGTAAGTAAAGAATACAAAAGCATTTTTCTATAGGACTATTTAGAATTTTCAAACAAACACCTTATTTTATCTAATATAGACTATAATAATTATATAAACAGAATAGGTATTCTTAACAACATACTTCATCTCGAAATCCGGAACGTACGTCCGATCCAACCCCACTATTCTAGCTGGGAGCATTTGGCTTCAGTTTCTGCTATTGACATTAACATGGGAATATACTCGGAGAGGCAGTACACATGTACTTATACATGTACTGTGTACTACTGTACATGATGCTTTACGTTCCTTACAGACGGTTAGATCGAAATAGGAGAGAAATGTACACAAAATATACCTAGGTACATCATAAATCTAGTCTTTTATTACTTATAGAAAAAAGAAAGAAAGAAAACGATTTATTGTAGCAAATGCAAACAAGAAATACATATATATAACTACTTAAAAGGTAATACCTACTTTATAGGTAATTACTCGTATTTTAAAAGACGAATTGTGTTATTGCTTTCTTGTTACCTCTTCACATTCAAACGGCTGAACCGATTTGGATTGTGTTTCAGTACCGATACGGGTATGGTATAGAGCCTGAACTAATATATAGGCTATTTATGACCCGGAATATCACGGGTAAACCAGGACACATCTAAATATATAAAACTCAAAAGTGACTGACTAATTGACTGACTGATATAGTGATGTATCAACGCACAGCCCAAACCACTAGACGGATCGGGCTGAAATTTGACATGCAGGTAGATGTAATGACGTAGGCATCCGCTAAGAAAGGATTTTTGGAAAAGCCGCTTTAAAAGAGGTGAAATAGGGGTTACAAGTTTTACTTCTTAATGCAAGCGAAGCCGCGAGCATCCACTAGTTGTTAGTATATAATGGACATATTATAATGGACATATTATAATGAAAAATACGTCGTAGATTAATTAATACAAAGACTTATTTATGCAATCATAATAATTATTTACTTTATTTTCATGACAAACTTAATTAGATTTTTTTTAACTTTAACGGCTTTGCACCTAAAACAGCGTAATCATCACGAAAATTGCTATGGACGTAGTTTAGGTTCTTGAAAGCTATATTATGGAAAACTCTTATTTTACTAAAGAATTAGATAGATCAGCAGTATCAAGATAAGATTTATTAAAAACTATCGTATATTACAACGAATTAAGTAATTCAATATTAAACTACATAATCCCAAAAGACTGCTTGCGTTATAAATACCCTTCACATTTTCCCCTTTTACTGAAAAAAGAAAGAAAAGCAATAAGTCATTCTTATCTAAGCTCGGATTAAGTTAAAATAAAGTAACAAAGAAATTAAGATAAGCTGGGTTGGAAAATGTTTCTTTACTTAATTAAGGCTTGAATATTTTTCGTGTGTGCCGAGTGAGATTTTAATTGATAGAGTTTTATATTTGAAACATAAATCTCATTCATATTTTTATTCTTCTAATCTGACTCAATATTTGATTGTTTAATTTACCTAAAAGTAAGGTTCTTAGGTATGTATGTTTTTAAAGTTTTTATAATGCAATTAAAAAAATCGCATCTATCATTGTTGTCTTTTTACTAAACATCATGAATTTGTAATATAATGCCGAAACATTATTATTAGTTTTAGAATTAAGTAATTATAATTTAATGAATTAGTGTTGAAAAGAATGTTAAGATATATAATTTTATCCCAAGTTAAGTTCTTATTAATTACTTATGAAAATTCAAAATACATAATTTAATTTAAGAAAAAAAAAGTTAATCAAAAGTAAAAGTTGCATTGCGTCTATTTTAAAAGTCACTTGTTTACTAAAAAAAATGTTAGTGACTCAGAAAAATGTATTATGCCATACTTCACGCATTTTAAGTCTTGATGGATTTCAAATTCTTTTGATCTATAAAAATGCTTTATCTTCTAACGCGAATTGGCTGTCAAACATTTTATTTCTGCAAACAATTTTATGTCTGACTTGTATAGTAATACTATTGTGGAATTGAACCTTCTTAGGTCATATTGGATGACTTGTGGATTAATGGATTCTTATAGAATTTGATAATATTACTTTTATGTCAGTCTCAAAGACTGACGAGATACAGTTTGATCTATAAACGCTATCCAGGCATTGCTTTCTTTTGTTATTCGTTATTGAGCTTTTTATATTTTCGTGATATACTTCTAACATATTTAACGGCCAATTTCATTGAAAGTTTATTTTTTGGATATTTAAAGCTTTTAGATTTTATCAAAATTAAAGAAAGAAAGAAAGAAAACATTTATTCTGACAGATTAAACAGAAGTACACAAAGGCGTGAAAACATACCTAATAAACAAACATAAAATCTGCCACAACACAGCCCCAACTCAGCATAATGCTGGTTCTGTGAAGCAACCAGCGCTGGTCTTCCGTTGGGGCTGGCTGTGACACACTTACTTACTCCTATGGCATAGTGACCTGAAGTGGGTCTTCATCTCCAGCACAAGAGTGTCATCTTACCTGAACATGGGTTCCTGGAAGAAACAAAAAAAATCAAGTAGATAATATATAGATAGATAAATACTCTATTAGATCACCACATATAAAAAACAATCCAAAAAAACATAGAAATTAAAATTAGCGTCTAAATTAGCGGCCTAATCGCTAAGAGCAATCTTTTCCAGGCAACCAATCTGACAGGGATATAATCTTCAAATTAAATGAGTAGGACGAGGTGTTTAAGATATTAAATAAAATACTATTTGAGACGCAACTCATCACGCTGACCTGATAATGATAGCATACAATTCTGTTCAGAAAATTTGTCTTTCTGACCACCAATCTACAATTTACTTCGACAATGGCACTTCACTTTAAAGGACAAAAAATGAGATGAAACCGATAAAGTTTTTTTAAGACTGACTGTTCCCGCCCTGGCTCGTTCGAAATGTCAGCTTGAAATGTGGAGCCGACTCTTTTAGAAAATTCCTCCACATTTTTACGTTTTTCGTTAGAAGATATATGGCACTACTGCGTCATATTTCTGTTTGATAGGATTATGTGTCCCGTTGAAGTTTTAAAATAAAATATAGTGAGGGAATTTTTCTTTATCGACTCTCACACTTGGGAACAATGGACTTGTTTGTCTCCTTTGAGTGTTCGCGACTTGAAGACACCTATTGTCGAGGTTTTTTTTTTAAACTCATTACTTTGTTTGTGGAAAGTTTTGTAATGTATTTTATGAATAAAGTATTGTGCGGTGCAAACTGGCTTTTTACTGCGTTTTTCTTTGGAATTTGTTTTTTTAGGTGTTATTAAAGCAATTAATTTTAAAATTTTATTGGCTTACATATTTGTATGAGTTAGGTTCCTTTTAATGTAAAAACAGCAAGATAAATTTCCCAATAATTTCTCCTTTTCTCATGTGCTTGTTATCCTTCTTTGGGAGAAAACAGTTTATATATAAAATTCCATAAGAAACTAAAAACCCATCATACCCTAATGTAGTTTTTCACAATGTCAGTGGGTTCGTCCCTTTTTATTGCCCTTGAGAACATTTCAAATGCACAGACACGTTACAGAAAACATCTTTATCGTTCAAAGTAAATCACTTCAAATTTACATACATCTCAAGCAGATTGAATTGTTTATCTGACATTCGAAGAAAATTGCACCAAATAAGTCGAAAAAGCGGCCTCATCTCAAATATAACCAGGTTTTTTACTTCTTTGGTGCAAGTTTCAGATTTTAATTTTCTTGCGTATTAAAAACAAATAAATTGAGAAAATGAAACTGCAGTATTTGGATAACCATTCAAACTAGAAAATGGCATCGTACGTCGTATAATGTGTCAAGTTTTAGATCTAGGCAATCATAGTATTTTTCAATTTATATCAAAGATCCTTAAAGTGATTTGAAAACTCATTACTCCACAATTCGATCAATCTTACACGACCATAGTCAAAAAAGAATTCATTCCATTTTTAGAAACACAATTTAAAATTTACCAGTCTGCATTTTTTCTTTTTCAATGTGTTTTTTTCTAATCTTTGCCTTCACGTGTATTCACAGGGACGCCTGCGTCGGCCCCATTCGTAGCTAATACATCAAATGCTCACCTCCGTCAAATATATCGGGCCTGAATTGACGCCCTATTACAACACACGTGATGATATTTTTATATTTTTGAGACTTTTAGGGATCCGTCGGCCTTAAAATAAGCCTAAAAATAGACAGCAATGAAAGAAGCAACAGAGAAGACGGATCACGCTTACATAAAACTGGAAGTTTTATGATTAGTTTTCTTTAGACCGAAAGCTTTCTGAATATAAAATTTTAATTTCCAATTTAATTGAGAACTACATTTAAGTAACATGTAACTAGTACGGTTTTAATTACGCGTAATTCGCGTATGTTGTTACGCGTTAAGGGCAACAACATACGCGAATTACACGTAAGTGAAAACCGTATTAGTTACATATTGATAAAATTTCATGCGAAAGTTTTAATATATGTTTTTAAGTATAAGCTAAGCATGTATTTTTTTAAACCCGAATTTTACACTTACAGTTAAATTACGGTAATTCAAATGACAACGCAGTCAGACTTCGGGTACTCTAAGGATATTGTATTTATTTTATTCTCCATGGGGTATACCTACTAAATATATGCCATAACTGTACGTCAAAGTACGGCTTTTGTTACACCATGTCAGCCTAGGATGGCTTTGAAAACTCTTAACACCAGAGATGGCTATGAACTCAAATACTTGTTTACTTACCTCTATGCGGAACCTATTTGTATTTTCTCATACTTGGCTTCTTTTTTTATGAATCTGTCTATGACGGGTAAATGGAACTGACGGGCCGTGAAACGTGATAAGTCTATTCTGGATGATAAGAAAATAACGTCTTTTTGCGCATTATTGTGGGAATATTCGGGCTTTAATACTTTATGTCCCTATGAGTAAACAATTAATACTGCATGATTTTGTATTTAATTTTTATTGGAGAAATTGTAATTACATTTTTTTTGTAATAGAAAATATGAGTTTGAGTTTTTTTAAATTATTGAAGTATAATTGTTTACCTCTTCAAATTACCATTTAAGTTTTGATTCACTGTTCATTTTCATAAATACCTAAACATTTTAAATTTCCAACATAATGAGTAATTTACCTCACAGAATTCCATTTTCAGGATTAATAAAAAAAACTTCAGCGAAATGAAGTAAAATTGAAACGAGAGTAAATAACGAACACAATAAACAACAAAATTACAAATTCTAGTTTACATCTTCAGAGATAAATTAATACAGTATAATTTTGTCATAAAAATTAAATTCACAGTTACTAACTTGCCTTGTTTTTAATTGATTAAAAGACGTGTTTCTACGAAATTTACAACTATTTTCAGCCTCTGTATTCTCACTAAGGCTTAGTTACAAATTGTTTAATTTAAAAGTACCTACCTACGGAATGGTTTTAAAACTTATATCACAAATGCCTAAGTCTTTTTACGAAATTTATGAAAAATCCTAAGTAATTTATCAATTAGTCATAGATACAGTACCAGGAAATAAATAGCAACATCGTACCAGAATTAAAATTCTCGTCATCTACAAATTTACCTCGTCTTTTACCTTTCAGTATGCATATTGTGTCTAATGAAAACACAAAGAAGTATTCATTAAGACCTGCAGCTCCTGTCTTTAATCAAACCCCGGCGAAGTCACAGAATAGGTAGCAGTTTCTAGGTGATGAGTGATCAGGATTGATTCTGAAATATTCTGTGACTAAGCTAGGTTCAAATGACGTCAGGTAAGGCAACTAATCTAGTTAAGGTTTTAAACGTTCACTGTCTTTTAATTAATCTGTGACAAAGCTAGTTTTCCAGTGGATTACATACTGAGAGAAAGGAAAATTAAAATCCAGGTGTAAATTCTTATTAATGGGTTCTACTGTACATCATTAAGCATTAATTATTTCGACGGTATTGACTATTCAGTAATACTCAATATATACAAACTCACTCACATACACACACGCACACTTACACACATTCACACACACACACACATATATACACACAAACATACACACACACATATACACACACAACGGCGTAATTTTATTTAATTTGTTTTCGAAACTTAGTTGATACACTGTATATTTAGGCTAAGTTAGCTTAGGAAAAGCCACATGTTTTTGTAAAGCATATTATTATCTAGTAAGTATAACATATTTTAATTGTAAACAAATTGATCCCCTGGAAGATCCTGCCTTCTACAACACAGGCAACACTACAGTAGAAGGCAGAGCAACACTAAATTGTATCACAGTTACCTGTTTACAATGAAAAATCTTTTATCTTTATCTTTCAACTTTAACTACCGGGTCGTTTGTAAACGCTTCAAATGATCAAATATAAATATGTAATACTCAAAGGTGACTGACTAACTGACTGACATAGTATCTATAAACGCACAGCGTAAACCACTGGACGGATTGGGCTGTAATTTGGCATGCAGGTAGATGTTATGACGTAGGCATCCGCAAAGAGCTGATTTATGGATGCATATCCATAAATCAGATCTTTGCGGAACTATTTCACACTTTTAAAAGGGTGAAATAGGAGATGCAAGTTTTACTTCTTATTGCAAGCAAAGCCGCAAGCACCCGCTAGTTATGTTTAATTCCAAATGCTGATTAGCTTTATATAAATTATAATATACCAATAGGTATAACATCGACATGGTCACCTTACGATTTAGTTCAAATAATCGTTTACGTGCAAAATTACTATGTTAGGTTTACGTATTTTAAACAAAAGTTTAGCCCACAAAAGTTAATATCCATTTGGGAGGCACCATTAAAGCTATTAAACAAACGTTACCGACCAAAACACTCAGCTTAACATGAGGATAACATTAGCTGCCTCATTCCGGCCTAGGACAATAACGCCTAATTCTTAATGAAAAGTAATTTTTTGGACAGCTGAATTGAGGATTTGGCAGCGACAAATGAAGTTTTGTTTTTTCATAAAATTTGTAATTGATTGGATCATCAGAGAGAAGATACCGGTCACGACTCTCAGATAAGTAAAACGCAATCTAAAATTTAAAATAAAATAAGAAGAGAAAAGAAAATACCAATGTTTGCATTATACAACAATAGGGATGATTGTTTTCTTGATGTAAGTACATTATCAATGAAAAGCATTACTGTCACTACATAAATATAAAGAAAAGTCGCTTCCCTTGTCCGTCTGTATGCAAAATAATTGTATGCTTAGATTTTTAAAACCACACAACGGTTTTTTTTAAATACAATGATTCAAGAGTTAAAGGTTTATATAATTATGTACAAAACCGCTAACAAAAGCTAGTAATTAAAAAATACTAACTGTCGTTACTAAGAATAAGTACCTACCTACATATGATAGAATTATTATATGTCAAGATATTAAATTTCAATTTCTATTTCGGCAGGCTGTAGCCTATTCCGTGTAAAAAAAAACCCTTTGTTTAATTATGTTGCTTACCAAATAATTTTACCTCATTACTAATTAGGTCTAATCAGGCCCTGTGGTCTTGTGGTAGGCCTTATTATAGCTTTAATGGTAAGATGTTTCCCAGTGTTATTGCCAGGTGTCTCTGTACAACTTTTAAGTAATTAGCTAGCTTATACTACAACTGTTGGATGCCCGCCTGAGTCTCAAAAACACCATAAAAAAAATCTATTATGTTACAAAAATTATAAAAAAAACAAAAAAACATTACCTTATTGATATAAAATATCATCTTTATAGCTTTCATATTTAATATTTTATTTGTGTAAAATAAACATAATATATACATAAAGTTGACACCATTTTGTGTTTATCCAAACATGAAATTCAATGAAACGAGTGTGTACAAGAATTATTTATACCTACCTTTAGCTACGGGCAAACAAATATAAATCCAAAGGTAGACGCTTAAGCATATCTATTCCAAAGTCAAAGTTTTCAAACCGCCTTAAAAGTCTCTTTATAAATAAATAAACAAATGGCTTAGTAATGTGCTCTACCTACGGAAGGCGAACATACCGAGCAAAAACGCTTTGCGCTTGGAAAATGCCTACACTGGATTTCCCGTACGCAATTCCTTGTCATATTTACATGGTAACAAAGGTGAGAATCACGCGCACGGCTCTAGCAGACGCGTCTCAAAATTGGAATACCACTTTATGGTCACTCATCCAAGAACTAACCTCGTCAACAGCTGCTACTAGCTGAGCTACGAGCATTGCGTAGATATAGTAATATGTACCTAAGTTTGTAAGGTCGCCGGTGTTTCAAATTTAACTGACTGTAATGAGTCAAGTACCCAGATGTACCTAAATGCCACTTTTTTTTATTGCTCCAACCAAAACTAAGTACTGATTCACTGCAAGACTTTTTCTGCAACACAGTTATTAACTACAGCGAAATGTCGAGTAATAATTTCTTTGTACAATGTAAAGTAATTAAAATATATATGTTAATATTGATATCTAATGTTTGTCAACCAACTTGCCTATCCAACAATTGACTACTGAACTGTAACTGGCATCATCAGCCCCAACCTTTTCTATACCTCTGTTAGATATACGAGTATGTATAGATTTATCTTTGAATTGCCAGCTGCGTCGATCTTGTGCAGATCTATCTATTCGACATACATTTCACACATTTCTAGGAAGGTCTAACGCAGTGCTGTATTCGCAATTTTCTAGCCTCCAGCCAGAGAATTTCCCAGCCCATCGGTCACATAGGCGGGAAAGCTCAGCTATTTTTCCTTTCAACTGCCCTTCCGTCTGATAACATCAAAATATATTACAACCAATATTTTTCCGTCAGCCTTCGTTCTTATCAACTCCCGAAATGTACTTCTTGAGATACATCGTGTTCAGTTTTAAGGAGACAGTGAAAAATTACAAAGGATAGAATGATTGATAGAGGGCTGTGCCTACGTTTAAAAAGCGATTCGGATGCTTAATTTTTCTGTCGTCAGATGTCGCTTTAGCCGGCAACGTGATGGATTGGTCGAGAGAAGAACAACACGGTACTATTGGAACTCGAAACTGGACTCATGTTCGCGTAATATTTAGTTTTGTTATTAAAATATAAGGTAAAAATACACAAGACTGTAATGATTATTACCATCTTTAGTTACCGTTTCATATCTTAAAAATGTTTATCTTATGTATCAAAAAAGGCTAATTTAAATTGCTGACCATTTAATAAACCATTGACGAATGGAAACCCCATTTAGTTAAAAAAATATATACTTAACGCATGTTATATAACTAAGCAACCAACATGACCTTTTACCGTCCAAAATTACTTGCAAACATCGCATGTGTTGCTTACATTATTGGTCTATAAATTGGAGCCTTGACCTCTTTTGTTATGACAAGATGTAATCTTCAATGTACTCAATGATAGTATGTATCACTATGAAATATTTATTAGAACTTACCTGACAGACCAAGTACCGTAAGTAAGTAGTAGTATGTGGCTACCGTCGTTTTTGATACAGCTTGTCTGTAAATTGTAAATATAGGTTTTCTATTAAATTGATAGGCTGCTATACAAAATCTGTAAATACGGTATCAGATAGAGGCATGAGTCGTTTTATATACAAGTCATTGGTATGATTACCCATGACATAAGCGTCTGCTTAGTATGGGGCTAGTAGATGGCGCTGTGTACTGAAATATTTATTTATTGCTTATTTTCTGTTAAATTACTAACAAAAAATATGTGTGTATTAATAGGTAATGAAACTCGCTTGACTCTGTGATACTTGAAAGTGGTTACATCAGCTTTTGCTATTATTAACGCGAAATTCATAAATTACCTTTCTAGAAAAAATAATGGTTCTTAGCATAGAAAACTTCCAAGGGACGAACGTTACATCAAAATGTACAAAGACTACGTGTCTCGTACGGCAGTTATTAACCAAAGTCAGAGGCCCGTAGGGTGGTTTGTAATCTCTGACATCAGTGTAGGCCTCTCTCATATCGAATTTACTTAATATTTAGTTGTGTTATCAATTATGTATGTTAAGTCCTCTCGGGAAGTTAAAAAGCTCTCGAAAACAAAATCAGTTAAGTATGTATAATACGAACTTATTCGTGCTTACTTGAATCGAGTATTTCTTAGTAATGCCGAAATTCGAAACTTCAAGCTAAGATTGACACTTGGATAAGTAAAGATAAAAGAACGCGTGAAAGGAAACTTTGTTTGCATTATTAATTTTACGAAAACGTGTTTGTGGTGCTGAAACTGAGCAGCTGTTTGCATAAAATTATGTGAAGCGTTTGTGTGTCATATTATTTTTTACATTTTATAATAAAACAACAGTGGTCAGCACAAAGAGACGGTTACATTTTTAGGTTATTTGATGTTGCCATACTGTGTATAAAATATTTCTAACACCCCAACTACAGCAAACAAACTAAACATCTCATCAAGCATATCTTTCAATTAAATTTACATCCTATGAATCTACATAACTAACCCTAAACCTTGAATACATCTGTTAAGTTTCACAGGACATAACACTTTTGTGAGAACATCAGCGGGCATATCTGTTGTTGGCAAATAATCTAATTGAATAACTTTATTGCTAATCGCATCCTTAACCCTTAATTGGTCGCGTGGGGTGTCATGCACCCCAGAGCAGTTTTCCAGGCTCACAACTTCTTAAAATTTGAATTTAGCGCGTTGGCCTTCTAGGTAGCTTCGTAAACACATAAAACGTACACGATTCAGTTGCGAGCGACGCTCTGTCGTGGACGGTTCGGCTCGGAGAGCGTGTTTGGGGTGCACGACACCCCAGGTGACTGTGTGACAGGACCAAGAATTTTTTTCTGAATCAGGCCGATCGCAATCAAACAAAAAGTGCCATGTATATCCAAGAAGTAAGGACAGGAAAACAAAGACTAAATGTTCGAAATGCCAAAAACATGTGTGCAATGACCATATGAATATAGTCTGTCAAAATTGTGACGATAAAAACTAGGATTACTAAAAAATATTTTTCATATATAAAAGAAAGTAAATTATGTTAAAAATACGTTTAAAAGTTAATTAATATGTTAGTTTAAATGTTCTAATTAATAAAAGTCTGATTTTGCATGTATTTCGTATTTTATTTAATTTCCTAAATCTGGGGTGCCAAACACCCCACGCGACCGCTTATGCAACTTTTTAGGCGCGCCCAATTGAGGGTTAATAAAGTGATATCTTACATCAATATGTTGGCTTTTCCTATGACAAACATAATTTGCAACCAACTTCTGTGCACTCTGGCTATCGTTATACAGCAAAACAGTATTTAAACTGCTAGTAAGTTCACATAACAATAATCTTAAATACATAGCTTCTTTACATGCTCCAGCAATGGCCATATATTCCGATTCCATGCTTGACCAAGCAACAGTTCTTTGCTTTTTACTTTCCCAGGAAATAGCTGAGCCTGACATTTTAAAACAAAATCCTGTATATGACTTACGGTCATAAGTATTACTTGCCCAGTCGGCATCAACATATCCAACAAGTTCAGCTGTTCCCTTTACAAATTTCAAAAAATAAGTCTTAGTTCTCTTTAGGTATCTAAGTATTCTCTTTGCATAATTCCAATGAACATCTGTGTGACATTTATTAAACTGACTCAGATAACTGACACAAAAAGAAATATCTGGTCGTGTAAGTACAGACAAGTACATCAGACTTCCAATCAACTGTTGGTAAGGAATCTCTTGTTCACAATAATCAGATTTATCCATTTCCAATTTACATTCCATTGGAGTACTAGCAACTTTACAGTTTGACATGTTGAACTAATCTAACAATTGATCTATATATTTCTTTTTATCCAAAGTTACAACATTTAACTTTTTATCAACTGTTACTCTCATGCCTAAACATTGCTTAACCTGTCCTAAATTTTTAATCTTAAACTTAGAACTCAGATCTGAAATTACATGTTCAGTCTCTTGTTGATTGTTTGAAATTACAAAAAAAACATCAACATACAAGACAATCACAATTTTTACATCATTTCTCATTTTAGTGAATACACAAGGTTCTAACTTACTCTTTCTGAATCCTAATTTACATAAACATTGCTCAACCCTATCATACCATGATCTAGAGGATTTCTTCAGGCTTCAGGCCATAGATTGCTTTGTTCAGTTTTACAATAACCTTTTCTTGATTTACATTACAATGAATATCAGGTTGATACATATAAATGTCCTCTTTAAGTAAACCATAGGTATCTTAGCCTGCAACATAAGTACATGATCTCTTTCTTGGCGCCTACCAGTCAGAAACACACGAAAAACTGATCTTATTATGTTTTAACTATATAAATTAATGTATTACCCTAAGGAAGAGCCTACACTCCACAATACAGGTACATTACATCCTAGTGTGGAGTGTAGTGATCAAAATTGTATTAGAACCTAAGTTTTTGACCAATAAAGTTATCTTATCTTATCTTATCTTATTTAAGAATGCTGTTTTGACATCTAAATGAGTGACATCTAAATTCATCTGTACAGACAATGCAAACAATAACTTCAATGTAGAATGTCTAACAACGGGTAAAAATGTCTCATCATAGTCCACACCAGGCTTCTGCGTGAAACCTTTAGCCACTAAACGGGCTCTGTACCTCACACTGTTATCACTATTTATTTTTCTTTTAAACACCCACTTACACTGCACTAATGTTTTGTCAGAAGGGAGATCATTCACAGGATGCCATGCATCATTCTCCTTGAATGCCTGTAGCTCATCCTTCATCGCCTCAATCCATTTGTCCCTGTCAGGACTATCCAGAGCCTCTTGGATGGTGACAGGATCACGGGATACATCTGGGCTTGCTTCTGTACACAGGTTTGAGAAACCATATCGGTCTACTGGTTTTCTAGTACGCTTGGGTATTACTGGTACTGGCTGGTTAACTGATAAACCAGGCTCTGATACAAGATACAAATAGAGACGTAACACCCATTAAAAATCGCCCTAGAGCGTGGCGAAATTATGCTATAGCTATTTAGGTAGTATATACGCAGCGTTGTTTACATCATTCAGGAAAGCAAAAGTGGTCAGAGATATATAAAGCCCCGTTGTGAGAAAGAGATAAACGTATGATTACAGCTACGTCAGCCGTCAATCGTGAATTCGAGTCGCTATTTGTCTCTTTCGTGGAGATAGCTAAGTGGCAACGCGTCACTGGTTGATTTATAGTAATATTAAATGTTTGTATTTTCATTTTAAAAGGATAAACAATAATTACAAATGAAACGACACATCCTTCTTGCTTTTGGCACTCGTCCCAGTGTAATTATTGCACTTTCTACACACATACGATGGCATTGTGAATATTTCTTACTGATAAAAAGTCGCGCCGTCAACGTGCGTCGCCGCGCGTTGCTTCGAGGCGACTGAGCCGAATCATGCTACGTAGCCTGATTTGAGTTCGCTACAAATAACGGGGTATAAACGCATCTACCTCAGTTTATATAGAATATCATTACTGGTCAGCACAAAGAGACAGGTTACATTTTTACTTATTAGGTTATTTGATGTTGCCATACTGTGTATAAAATATGTCTAACATATTTACTTTTAAGTAATAAAGTTGATATGACTGTTCATATTATGTATGTCACAATCTTTTTCTTTGAGAACAAAACTACCATGTACATTTGTAGAACCATTTTGAGGTTATTTAGACATGTTTACATGGTGTAGTTTTACAAGGAATTATTTACCAAAAAAAGTAATATACCTAATGTTATTTATTACTTCATGTTCTGGTATTGCCAGCTAATAAAGCTTTACTCAACATTTTCCAAAATAATGTTAAAGTATATGGAAAAAGTAAATAATATTTGAAGACAAAACGAAATATTAAGTAGGTAAGTACTTGTATGATCTAGAAATGGCAAAGCGTTATATAACAAGTAAGATAGTTTTAATTTATTGTTTTATAATGTATTTTACTCTTTATTATTACAAAACTTGAACCCATTCCTTATATTTGGCATCAATCTCTAGAAATTACTAGATTAATAAATATTTAGAGAAAGGATTGAAAGGGAATACTTGGAAGCTGTTAATGGAGATGACCCAAATTTGTATCATACCGAAAATTTTACATAAAATAAAAAGTAAGAAAAACAGCACATCTTGTAGTAGGTAATAAACTTAGATTTCAATGATTCAACAGATTTTTTTACATGAAATAGGCTCACGCTTGACTACAACTTGCCTGATGTTAAGCAACGTTATAATCTACGATCTAACGCGCTTACTTTAATTTTAACATTGAATGTATCGAGTACTAAGCATTTATTTTACTTCAAACAAACGGAACAAGAAAGTTCTTTAATAAAAAGGGTTTATGGAAATTCCTCAAATTTCGTAAATAAATAATTAATCAACATTTATCTTTGTTTCAATTAGTTTTATTCCGGCAGAACATCGTCATCTCTAATTCTGATTGTGTAAAGTAATTTTCTTCAAAAGCACTCGAATTGGGCTGAAGTGTTCTCCAATAAAGGGCTCCGATTCAAGCCTTAGACATTTATTAAGTTGAAAACTTTATAATTGCATGGACTGCCCGTACTTAGTTCAAGTTGCTTGTATTTACATATTTTGATGGAAATCTGTTGAAATGAATTGATGTGATTGAAATCTATCTGAGATTTGTTTGGAAATGGTTTGGGATAAATTAAACCCTAATCTAGTCATTCATATAGTTGACCTGCCTATGCTTGCTACGCTCTTTGCCATTTATCGCTCACCCTCATTTAGAGATACTCAACCTCTCTGCGACTCTTTAGGTAAATATCTCGAAAAAACAAAATCTGCTATGCCAGTAATTGTCACAGGTGACATAAATATAAATATAGAAGGACATTTAGATGACGAAGGAAATGAATACCTATGTATGATGACAGAACTAGGCCTCGTGCCTGTTATTACTGAAAATACCAGGAAAAATTCATGCCTTGATCATATTTTCATCAAAGATAAACCTCAAATGCTGCAAGGAATCATTGGTTCAACAGATGTTACTGATCATGCACTCGTGATGATGGGTATGTCAACCAATGAGACAGGTAAAAAATCACAGAAACATAGATCTGTTAAAAAAGTGGATTTTCAAGCAATTGCTAACGATCTTAAAGATGCTGACTGGTCAGATATAATACATGAACAAGACGTCGATATAGCAGTTGAAAAATTTGAGAGCATCATTATCAGATCTATTGAGAAACACACCTATGTAAAACGTATAAGTAGGTCCCAGTTTACACTAAAGCCATGGATCACTCCTGGTTTAATGCGCTGTATGAAACATCGAGACAGGCTACATCTAGACAGCAGAAAGAACCCTTGCGATGAGACCAAAAAACTAATTTACAAGAGGTACAATAACTTTTTCACTAACCTACTCCATCGATTAAAACAGCAACACGAGAGTGATGACCTGGAAAGCAATAAAAATAACCCCAAAAAGCTGTGGAAGTCAATCAAATCTATTATAGACACATCTACTAAGCACTCGTCTATCACTGAACTTTCAAACTGTAAGCCAAATGTCAAAGAATCAACAAATCACTGTAATGAGTATTTTGCCAATGTTGGTTCCAAACTTGCCCTTAAACTGCTACAAAAGCAGAATAAAACAGAATACGATTTAATTACAGAAATAGAAAGTGAAAAATCTAAATGCCCTAACTCATTTTTTCTCCAACCTACAGACGAATTCGAAGTCGGAAGATTAATAGACAACCTTAAGAATGATAGTGCTCCTGGTCGTGATGGCATCAAACCAGGGCTTATAAAAGCAATTAAATACGAAGTTCTAGCTCCTTTAACCCATATTTATAATACTAGCATCTCTAGCGGTGTATTTCCCCGAGTGTGGAAGTTGGCAAGTATTATACCAATTCACAAAAATGGCTCCAAAAACGTCCCGGAAAATTACAGGCCGATATCTTTGTTAACCATTTTTTCAAAAATGCTGGAAAAAATTGTAAATATTCGCCTTACTACTTACCTGGAAAAGTTCAATTTCATCTCGGAAGATCAGTATGGCTTCAGACGCGGCAAATCCACGGAAGACGCTGTTGAACTGCTGTCTAGAAAGATAGGAATGAGCCTCGACCGGAAAAAGAAAACAATAGGCGTGTTTTTAGACCTGGCTAAAGCCTTTGACACCATTTCAGTGGAAATACTACTAAAAAAACTAGAATCTTCTGGAATTAGGGGGTTACCACTGAAGTGGTTTCAAAGTTATCTAGATCAGCGAAGTCAATTTGTGAAAATTGGAGAAAATTTAAGCGATACACTACCTATATGTTTTGGGGTACCTCAAGGCAGTGTTCTTGGCCCGACTTTCTTCATATTATACATGAACGACATCCACCTCAATAAACCAGTAGGAGCAGAACTTATCTGTTATGCAGATGACACCGTAGTTCTGTACCACTCTGATAATTGGAAAGACGTTTTTCAGAAAGCAGAATCTGGTATGACAGCAATAAAAAGCTGGCTAGATAAAAATCTTCTGACGCTTAATATGATCAAAACAAAGTATTTATGTTTTCATATTACGAAAGCATCAGAACCCAACCCACTACTCAGCCTTAAAATACATTCCTTTTGCACAGGAGGCACATGCGACTGTAACACTATAGACCGGACCGCTTCAATCAAATACCTAGGAATAGTAATTGATGAAAAACTAACATTTGACTCGCACATCGCCACATTAGGTAAAAGAGTCCGCAAACTGATATATGTTATGAAAGCTCTTCGAAACTCAGCTTGCAAAAAGACTCTACAGCTAGTATATACGGCTTTATGTGAGTCGATCTTATCTTACGGTATTACTACCTGGGGATGCGCCGGAACCACCGCCATGATACAAGTGGAGAGGGCACAACGAGCTGTACTAAAAGTTATGTTTAAAAGACCCTACCGATACCCGACGTGTGACCTATACGCCAACACAGGCATTCTTACAGTACGCCAAATATACATTCAAAAAGTGACGCTCTTAGTGCACAGAAACAAAAACATCTATATCTCTAACAGACTCTCTAAGAAAAGACCTCTACGTGCCGAATTGCCTGCTGTTAGAACGGTATTCGCTCAACGCATGCCCAATTTTAGATTCCCATATATTTATAACAGAATAGACAATAAATGTGACATAATATCGAAATCATACAGAGAATGCAAGATAATTTTAAAAACGTTTTTACAGCATCTAACATATAAGGAAACAGAAGAACTTCTTAAAATAATAAAGTAGGAACTCTTAGCCTACAATACCCGCACACACACGCTCACACCAGGTAAACACATACATGCTCTCTCAATCTCTCTCTCTCTCACACACACACACACCCACACACACACACACACACACACAGACACACACTCACACATAAAGTGTCTTGCTGTAGAATTATTTAAAGAACATAGCTGGAACTTTAAACTTAATTTACTCTAATGTACGTTTTGTGATAATGTGAATTATAATTTGATAAAATCAAAAGGTTCGCACCACTTTTTAGTAAGCGCATCTTGAAGTGGGCGCCTGCGATACAGGTTTCGTACCCAGTGCAGGGCTCACCAGAACAAGTTAATGTAAATAGGTTTAATATACAATTAAGTTAGCTTAAGGTTTGTAACTGCTTTTGTTTAATAAATAAATTTGATTTGATTTGATTTGATATTTTTTAGTCACGAATTTTCCTGGAAAATATAAATAAGATAAAGGAAATTTTGTTTCAGAGTGTTACAATACAAAACAATACAAAACACAATAACAATAATAAGTAACTGTGTATAATAAGTATGTATTTACAAAAGAAAAGTATATATGTATTATATCCGTTATCTAGTAATCCGTTATCGCATGATACAAGCGTAAGCTTAGTATGGGGCTAGATGGCGCTGTGTGATAATAATATAATAATCTCTTTATTTCAGATACAAGATCCATAAAAGTACAATTACATGAAACATAAACTATTATAATAAGTAACGTATATTTAAAATAACATATTTGTTTTAATTTAAACAACATATTAGATTAATGATTTCACCCAGTGTCTTTGGATGGGACAGTCATATTTATCAGCTATAGTTGTTAGAATGCTGTTGTTACCACCACGAACTCTACTTAGCAGAGAAAATATCCGTTTGCGAACGACCGCATGAAAGCCATCTGTACGGGCATCTGCAAACATACCAGACGCGCCTGTTTTTTTTAATAATATGGCTCCACTCAATTCATATTTTTAACAATCAATGAAAATGTTTTGAGCACTTAGTTTCCAAGATTTAGGACAGAATAAAAATAAAGTCTTTAAGTTTCATTCAAAGACGAGGAAGAAACACAAAACGTTCTTTAAACTTTTCTTTCTCAGAAACTGTTTAGAATAAAGAGGAGCTTTAAAGCATAAATAATACTGTGCTGGCGACGCGCACCATTGTTTGTTTTGAGTACTACTAGCGCCATCTACTGGCACAGAGCAATAGTGTGTACTAGGTACATTGTTATGAATAAAGGAGAGAAATGCGGGTACGCGTGACATATTTTGATAATCTGACGTACTATTAATATGAAGTAGATCTTGGCTTGCTGTCCGACCGCGCCGATGGCCGGTCGTGTGCTAAATTAATAATCCTGATTTCTCAAACAAATGGACTCAATAGTGTTGTGCGCGACAAATGTGTGACCCGCGCCCGTATTCTTCACATTATAAACAAATAAATCGGTGTTTTTGCATTCCTATCATCTACAATGTTGATCCTTCGGCCGAACCAGTGCAAAAAGATGGCGGAAACATCGAAAACGAAAAGTGACGTGGAGAATATTTTGTTACTCAACCCTACTGAGAACGTTTCCTGTGGCAGCTATTGTCCCTCACGGTCGCAGGAAACAACGGATGCATATGTATCTACGCCGTATCGTGCGCAACGTTCCCTACACGATACTCTGCAGCCTATGACGTGTGCATCCCAACGTACGACGTGCACGCGGTGCACGAGAAGATCTCAGGCCTCGTCGACAGCAAGACGCAAGAAGCTTGAGCTGGAAGCTGCAGAAGCTAAAGCCTAGATTCAGATGGATTTAATCAACAAGCGATTGGAAGCTGATCTCGCGGAGGTCGACGCCGACTGCTCCCGACACGTGAGCACTGATGTACCTTCCGAACCTAATCTTGGCACCAGAGATAGCGGGAAGCCGCCACCGGAACCTGCACGCAAGCCGAGCGTGGAGGATTGGCTGGAACGTAACTGTAGTAATATTCAGCCTCAAAAGAAAAATGATGACAGACGGGATGGACCATTCATGGAAATCACAAAGGTCATAGTCACTCCTCCTGGCAGCTATTGTCCCTCACGGTCGCAGGAAACAACGGATGCATATGTATCTACGCCGTATCGTGCGCAACGTTCCCTACACGATACGCTGCAGCCTATGACATGTGCATCCCAACGTACGACGTGCACGCGGTGCACGAGGAGAACGGACGAAAGGGCCCGATGGACATCCCTGGGGGGGCACGGGCGTCCCCGATGCCTCCGAACTAATTCCCCAAAGGTGCCGTCTTGCGCTACGTGTCTACTGGTCTGCGAATTGCGAAACCTCACCCCACTGCCACTTCTTCGCCGTTCACTCTCGAAAATGAAAAAGGTCAACAGGAGAAAAATGGTTGTACAGCGGAAGCACGCCCTTTCCCTGAAAGTGCATCTCACTAATATTAGGGGGATGCACTCCAATATCAACGCGGTCCACTACCATCTCGAGACCGAGAGACCAGCTCTCCTTTTTCTCACGGAGACGCAGATCCGATGTCCGTCGGACACGGCGTACCTGCTATACCCGGGTTATACCCTTGAGCAAAATTTTAAGGCTCGGGCAGGGGTTTGCTTGTACGTCCGGGACGACATCTGTGTTAAGCGTCTCCGTAATCTTGAAGACCGCAATTTTTCAGTTCTCTGGGCGCTGCTGGACACGGGCATTGAGAAAATTCTCTACGCCTGTGTCTACCGTTCGCACACCGGAGACCAGGAGACGACTAGGCTCACTGAATACCTCAGTGAGGCGGCGGATGCTGCTCTTCTCAAGTACCCGTCGGCCCAATTAGTGTTTCTGGGGGATTTTAACGGCCGCCACCAGGAGTGGCTGTTCCCATACCAGATCACCGACCATGCTGGGAGAGAGACGCGAAAGCTCGCTTTAGCGTTAGATCTCACCCAGTTAGTCCAAGGTGCTACGCGGGTGCCTGATGTTGACGGGCATACACCTAATTGCTTAGACCTTCTGTTGACAACTGAACCAGACAGATATTCCGTGTCGATTTCTTCGCCTCTGGGCAAATCCGACCACTGTTTGGTGAAATCTGTATCGGTCTACTCCCCGCCCGACCCCAGCCCTAAGGGCTCTAGGCGGATATGGCGATACAAGTCAGCAGATTGGGATGAGATGCGCTCTTTTTTTGCATCTTACCCTTGGCAGTCAGTGTGTTTTTCTTCTGGTGATCCCACCGCTTGTGCTAATGCCGTTACGGATGTCCTCAAACTGGGTATGGAGTATTACATTCCGTACTCAGAACTGACTCTGTCTGGTAAAGCTCGCCCATGGTTTGGACCTGAATGCGGACGTGCGGAAGCACTGAAACACGATGCGTACCTCGCCTGGGTTGATGCTCGTAGCCATAAAGCAAGGGACATACGCCAAAAGAAAAAAGCTTTTAACAAGGCTGCCAAGTCCTGCAAGAAGGTCATGCAGAAGGCACGTTTTGACCATATTAGTCGAATAGGAAACAAACTAGCTTCGTACCCAGCGGGTAGCAAAGCGTTTTGGTCCCTAGCTAAATCGGTTGAAACAAACTTCTGTCGCCCCTCACTGCCTCCACTGCTGAAACCTGATGGTACACTGGCTCATACCGCTGAAGAGAAGGCAAACTTGTTTGCTTCACTTTTCGCGGAAAATTCACGTCTAGATGCTGGTAGTACGATACCTCCCACATCACCCGGTGTGGCGGCTGTAATGCCGGAAATATGCATACACCAAAAGGAGGTTCGGAAAACACTGCGTAGTCTAGATGTGAACAAAGCTAGTGGCCCTGATGGTATTCCAGCTATAGTTCTGAGGACGTGTGCAGCTGAGTTGTCTCCTGTGTTGACGCGCTTGTTTCGGCTCTCTCTTGCAACTGGTCAAGTGCCGAAGACATGGAAGCTGGCTAACGTGCAACCTGTGCCCAAAAAAGGTAGTCGTGCTGACCCTGCCAACTACAGGCCCATTTCGGTCACCTCCGTGCTCTGTAAGAGTATGGAGCGTATCCTGAACGGCAGGCTCCTGGCGTACCTAGAGTCTAATGACCTCCTCAGTGACCGGCAATTTGGCTTCCGCCGGAACCGGTCCACTGGGGATCTTCTAGTGTACGCCACACACATCTGGAGTGAGGCTATTGAGAAATACGGGGAAGCCCTGGCAGTTTCTCTAGATATTTCTAAAGCCTTCGACAGGGTTTGGCATGACGGCCTAATCAGCAAGCTTTCATCGTTTGGACTGCCTGCTGGTTTTTGCGTGTGGATATCGGATTTCCTGAGGGATAGATCTATTCGGGTAGTTGTTGATGGCTGCTCGTCTGATCTAATGGCGATTAATGCCGGAGTACCCCAGGGATCAGTGCTTTCTGCAACACTTTTTTTGCTGCATATTAATGATCTGTTAAAGCCTGGTATTTTTGGGTATGCAGACGACAGCACTGTTGTAGAGAGCTATATGTCCACCGCTAAAGCTAGTGCGGCCGAGATCCAGTCTTGCAGAGAAGCCATGATTGAACGCTTAAACTTTTCCCTCATGGCAGTCTCCGATTGGGGCGATGCCAATCTGGTCAAGTTTAATGCCTCAAAAACACAAGCGTGTCTTTTCTCTGCAAAGAAGAGGCCATTTGTAATGGCGCCTTCTTTCCGAAATGTAACCGTGCCCATCACCGACCATCTAGAGTTGCTAGGTGTCACTTTGACTCCGACCCTCAACTTTGGCTCCTGTATTGAGTCTAAAGCTCAACTTGCAGCCAAGAAGCTGGGTATCCTCTCCAAGGTGCGTCGATATTTCACTCCGGAGCAGCTGCTGACCTTGTATCAAGCGCAAGTTCGGTCGTGTATGGAGTATTGTTCGCACCTTTGGGATGGATCTGCCAAGTACCAGCTTGAGTCGATAGAGTTAATTGAGAAGCGGGCTAAAAAACTCATCGCGAAAGACTCACTCTGTAGCTCAAAATTACAAAGCCTTGAGCACCGCCGTAAGGTGGCCAGTCTTTCGGTTTTTTACAGGTTGCATTTCGGAGAGTGTGCGGAGGAATTGCATAATATAATTCCTGCAGCCCCATTTTACCATCGTACGAGTAGAGGTACGGCAAGAAGGCACCGTTATACAGTTGAGGTTCCAAAGACTCGCACCAAGCGGTTCGCTTCGACTTTTATCGTGCGAACAGCCAAACTGTGGAACTCCTTGCCCGAATCTCTATTCCCCTTGAACTATAATTTGTCGGTCTTCAAGTCGAGAGTAAACCGGTTTCTTCTAGGCAAGCGCGCTAGATCGTAGATTATAACGTTGCTTAACATCAGGCAAGTTGTAGTCAAGCGTGAGCCTATCTAATGTAAAAAAAAAAAAAAAAAAAAAAAAAAAAAAAAGAACTCAGGCCTCGTCGATAGCAAGACGCAAGAAGCTTGAGCTGGAAGCTGCAGAAGCTAAAGCCTAGATTCAGATGGATTTAATCAACAAGCGATTGGAAGCTGATCTCGCGGAGGTCGACGCCGACTGCTCCCGACACGTGAGCACTGATGTACCTTCCGAACCTAATCTTGGCACCAGAGATAGCGGGAAGCCGCCACCGGAACCTGCACGCAAGCCGAGCGTGAAGGATTGGCTGGAACGTAACTGTAGTAATATTCAGCCTCAAAAGAAAAATGATGACAGACGGGATGGACCATTCATGGAAATCACAAAGGTCATACTCACTCCTCCTCGGTAAGTGATTTAAATTGTTTCCATCTCGCTCGCTCTGATTGATTCCTGTAGTAGTGATTTGTGTACAACTAATAAGTTGAATGAACTGATAAGATATTCATTCAATTGATTCGATAGGAATATCGACCTTATGTCGTAAGAATAAGGATCACGTAAGAGCAATTAATATTTTGGATGAAACTTCACTTCAAGTTGACAAACAATGACGGATTGCCATTTAAGAATGATGATTTTACAATGCCTTATTCTTATCAGTAGGTACGCTTACTCCCGACAAAAGTTGTTCAAAAAGATAGCTCGTAAGTATGTATGCAGCTAGGTATAAACATGAAGTAAATAAGTTGTTTGATAACGGTTATACCTAGTCTTTAGCTTACTGATAACGAATTAACATCTGATTGTGTTTAATATTTACTACATATCAAACAAAGTAGGTAGGTAAATTACGTCTTGTTTATGATGCAGACGCCCAAGTGAGTGTTAGTTTAAACATTTTTTATACTGACCTGATAGTCCGGTCAAATTAGCACCAAAAATAGGGGTAAGGTTACATTAATTCGCACCTGGCTGAAAATTGGCATGAATGTTGGGAGCCCTGGATACTGTATAAGTCAAGATGAGTATATTCACCTTTACTCATTATTATGTTTACTTTGTATCAGCTTACATAATTATTTTTAGTATCAAAATTATTTAATAAACACCAGAAAATATTTTTTTAAATACGAAAAAATTAATAATTTACTAGTGACAATATAAAGTTTCTATGCATGGGATGACAAATTAAATTCTGAATTGCTACTGGTAATACAATCATAGCAATACTCAACTGACGAAAAACGCTTTACGAGCTAGGAAATCTTTAAATATGTATTTGGGTCATACAGTGTAGAAAAGCGATAAGACCGCTTATTTTTTTTTACAGGTTTTATTAATTTGGTGTGTGATATATGTGTCTAGTACCCATGATACAAGCGTAAGCTTGGTATGGGGCTAGATAGATATGAGGCGATGTGTGTTATGTCCTGAAATATTTATTTATCTTATCTATACAGTAAGTATAACATTCCAAGTCACAGATTAGTTCAAGTTGAACTTAAGTTACAGTCACTCATATGGAGCAAAAATTGCAAAGTACACCACACTAACATGCCGCGAAACTATTAAAATTCACGACTGTCTAATATATGCCGCGCCCTTCGATCATAATATAACCTAGATCACGCGAAAGCGCGCTAAAAGTTACCAAACTAAACAGTGCTTAAATTCACACTAAGCACTGTTTTGCCGTCAGTGACGCGCCGACCGTCATGTGAAACAATGCCGAAGTGTGCTGTGAAAAGTTGCAAAAATAACACGCTAACAATGAGAAAACAACATGGAATTTCGTACTTTTGGTAAGTTTTATACTTTTTACAAATACTTACAGTGATTAATATTCGAAATAGTCCAGTTATCATCTCCAAATTAGTATTTCTAGAATTTAAATCCTTTTGTATTTGCTTCGCAGTAGTCTCTTTCGCACGCATAATAGAGTTAACACGCGAGACAAGAACAAATTAGGCCTGATTTAGAACAAGTCTAATGGAGTCGCCGTATTCTTTTATTTTTCTTAGACTGTAAAATGGATGTAGTTTAAAATCTACATTTTCCGATAAATTTTTATATTTAACCATTAGGAGTATGATTTACTATTTTTTATTTACTTTATCTGATTTTGATTACGATGTACGTGTGTTAATTTATAAAGATGATTTAGTTGTCCCTACGATGTAGATACTTTTCATTGGTACATTCTCGTGTTGTAGATTATAATAATAAAAGTAACAATTTACAATTCTATTACAACTATAGTACAAGTAAGCAACTCCACTGGATTCCATGTTCTATCATAGTTTTTACAGTCAGGGTAATAAGAACATCCTAATGTCGGACGTGTCATAAGTAATTTTGAGCGTTATGTTAGTAAGATAAAGTATAATTTGACTAGACGCCACAGCGGACGACAGTAAAATTATATAAGCTTTCATTAATGCCGTAGCGAAAACGCCGTAAGGTGGTTAGGTCATTGTTGAAAACTAAATCTTAGCGTACTGCAATAAGGTTTATTATTATTAAAATATTTAAATGGCTTTGTGATACTATAGTAATATTCATGACATGAATGTATATCTCAATAGGTAGGTAGGCATAGTAAAAATCAAGCCGGTTTTTTGCGTTGTGTCACTACGGAATGTTGCATCTAGTTATAATTGATCGAAGGCCGCGCCGTAAATAAAACGGGGTTGGCCACCACAGAGCCGGAATATGGTAAATCGGTACTTCTAGAAATTTTGTCACGCAAAAACGGCTGCACGGATCATCATGATTTAGTTTGTAAGTAGTATGAGGTACCTATTAGGAGACTCATTTTTATCCTGAAATAATGCGAGCGAAGCCGCGTGGGTCCACTAGTAACATAATAAAATAAAAATCACATCAACTCAGAGGATAGGTAAATCATTTCAAACAAATTAATTATTAAATGATATAGACCAAATTCTTATTTAAAGCCCCCCGTTAAAGCCTTAATACGCCCAGTCTGAACCTCCGAACCTATTTGGAATGTATCCAAATATGAATAAATAAAGCGCTGAATATGATAAATAGTTTTGCTATAACGGCCAGTGTCACCTTGTTACTTATTTTCTATGTCAAGCGCTTTTATGCCTAAATGGTTCGTTTATTGCAAATAAGTCAGACTTGCGTTGAATTTTAACCGTTCTGTTGTTATGAATACCGAGGAATAATATATTTTGCTAATCTTTAATGAACTTAATGTTTTGAAATTAAGTTATATGGAACAAATTTATTTTTTATCGCAAAGCGCATACTGAAAATTATCAAAATAAAAAAGATATTGGATTTCATCATTTCATGCCTGTTAATTTCAAATTTAATGTTAACTTTTTTTTTAAATAATGATCAAAACGGCGGAAAGCAATAACATAAGTTTATTTATCTACACTAATGTTGTAACATTCTACTTATGTTTCCAATACTTGACTTATAATTACTACTGTTATAGTACAGACAACAAAACACTCAATTTAAGCAATTTCACATGATGTTATAATATCCACATCGATATCGTAATAGCTCATTATAACATCGAAAAAGCGTGACCAACCTGATTGCAGGGCCAATCAGGTTGGTCGCGCTTTAGAGATAGTTAGATTTTAATGGCGGCAAAATTACTGTGACAATACACGTACGCGTGAATTTAATGTTTCGCAATGTGTTTTGTTTTTTAAATACAAATTAAAAGTTAAAAATGGATAGCGACGATGATATTTGTACGCCTCCGGATATTCTAGAATTGGCAACAAAAGTAACTCACAATCTTTTGCCAGAAAAATCTAGAAAATTATATGAAAAATTAACTATTGTCAGCTTTTACTCTTGTTGTTTGATTAATTGCATTAGCGAAGATAAAGTAGTGTATGCAACTGCATATAACACGGGTATTAAAACACTCGTTACTAATATGAAACTCGCTGCGCTCGTTTCATAAACTCACACTCGTGTTTTATTACAGCTTATGACAGTTGCATAAACTACTATTTTACCACAGTTATAACTCAGCTGTCCAGACTTTTCCGACCGTCTTTGGGGCTTCTGACAACCCCTGTGAATTTTCCAAACCACAAATTAAGACCAATTCCTCAGTAACCAATAACTACTTATCATGTAATGAAGTTATTGAGCAAACCGTCAAACCAAATGATGATAGATGGACGTGAGATTGACGCGGATGTCAAATTGACAAGTTTATAAGATTGATGGGAATATGCGTGGGCTGAGCTTTGGATCTATCGGTACTAGATAGACATTTTGCTTTAGTATTCAAATTATTAAATAACCAGTTAAATAACGAAGCGCCCGTAGCTCATTGTTTTACAATGCATAAATAAACAAAATTGCAAATGTAGTAGTTACATAAGGTCCCTGACACAATCAGAGGTGAATAATGAACAGAAAAAAAAACTAGCGGAGGAAATCGCATGCGATTACCAATGTTAAGCAAAGGTCGACGCGGTCAGTACACGGATGGGTGACCGAAAAGTGGCATTCCATTTTGGGTGCTTCCGTGGGTTGGATGACACGTTACATCGCAGGTCCCAACTG
The DNA here is from genome assembly GCA_927399415.1 of Macaria notata. Lineage (NCBI taxonomy): Eukaryota > Metazoa > Arthropoda > Insecta > Lepidoptera > Geometridae > Macaria > Macaria notata. Next base: position 3,906,910 of record OV656742.1, read on the forward strand.
TTTGTCTAGTACGCAAGTTGTTAAGCCATGTCAAAGGCCTTTAGGGTGGCTTGATAAACTCTCGACACCAGGTGTGGTCACTCTCATTTGATAAGAAGAAGAAAATTATATAACTTGCAAAAGTAATCGCATGCAATTATTAACTTATTTTAAATAATATCATAAAATACAGAGTACCTACAAATAATATTGTCAACGTGTTCTGACTTTGGATGGGTGACCAAAAAGTGGCTTATCATTTTCGGCGCTCCCGTGGTTCGGATGACACCTAAAACAGTAGATCCTGGCTGTTTTTCATAGAGTTACATGATAGAAGATGGAGTATAATGGGTACCTACCTGTAAAAAGACAAAAATAACAAAAAAAAATTACATCGATTTTAATAGTGTTCCTAAATTTTACACGTGGCAAGAATTTACTAAGCTGGAATAAAGTTGTAAAAACTCGTTATTGCCTTATTAGCCTAACAAAATATGGCCAGCTGCCCGGAGGCTGAGGTGTGGAAGTTTTCAAAAACAATCGCGTCTGTGTTTTGTTTTCAGTAACGATGGTCGGTAAGCCACAGAGTGTAAAAGGTAGTGAGATAATAAAAATAAAATAAATATTTCAGGACATATCACACAGCGCCATCTAGCCCCATACTAAGCTTATGCTTGTTTCATGGGTTTCATGATTCAAAGACATTTGTACATTTTTTTTATTACATTAACACACATAGATACATACACTAAAATGAAAAGTAAGTAAACAATTAAAGTAGCACATGATGTGAAATTTATTTACTTGACGACAAATAAATATTTTATTCATATTTTTTACATTCAAATATTATGTTTTTTAGTACTTTTTACGAACAAATTCGTACAAAGAAAAAAATAGCAACATAAGTTAATTTAAAAAAACTTGTTTTACTGTTTGACGTTTTGCTCTTTGACTTTCCGTAACAATCAAATTACTTTTAATGTTGGGCCATGAATAATAATGCCCGAAAAGTTTAATAATGTACGATATAATGAATATTAATTTCTTACAGAGAAATATTTTGTGCGGCCCAGTTGGTAATATAATTTAAGCAAACACTCATACAAAAGATTTTAAACAATATCTCGGTTTGGTTCAATTAAATATTGACAATAACAAAAATACGAAAATCACATAAAAACTCAACCAAAACGAACGTTTGTAAGTTATACTCACTTGTATGGAATGATTTTTATTAGTCTGAATTTGTTTTCTTTTTCTACTTTATTTGAAACTAGTGGGTGCTCGCGGCTTCGCTCGCGTTAAGAAGTAAAACTTTTAAAAACGGCGTTTCCAAAAATCCTTTCTTAGCGGATGCTTACGTCATAACATCTACCTGAATGTCAAATTTCAGCCCGATCCGTCTAGTGGTTTGGGCTGTGCGTTGATAGATCACTATATCAGTCAGTCAGTCAATCAGTCAGTCAGTCACCTTTGAGTTTTATATATTAAGATTGTTTAATAACGGATTGAGCTTTGAGTAGTTAGTTTCTACTTAGTCATAGTGATTGATATAACATTTAGATTCCGATAAAAAAAATACATACTATTTAGTAAGTTCTATAAGTACACACACTTTAACGATATGGTGCAAGTAAAACCTAAATGCGTCTTGAGTATTATATATTACACACATGTAAAAATTTTAGAGTGATATCATCACAGAGCTTTGAAGTCCATGCTTGTCGCCCTGTAACTAGAGGCGAATTCTTTCTTTATTCAATACGAAACAGGTGTCACCATTTACTAAAACTAACACACTTTCGGCACGCACACTACGACGCACGAGATGTTCATGTACACAGTACGCTCCAACTTCATCGGCTGTGCCATGTCGATATATTTTTATCGATTATTTACACGTTTACTTCGAAGATGGAAATATATGTCTTTAGTATAACTATATTATTTAAGTACAAATTATAGTTAACTAGCTATGGCCCGCGGTGTTATCCGCTGTTTAAACGTTTTTATCCCGTGGGATAACTATCCTATGTCCTTACCCGGGACTGAAACTATCTCTATACCAAATTATCAAATCATCTTCAAAATGACTGGAGCATATTCTGGCATTTTTATGAGGAAACCAGTTGTATCTACCGGTCGCCAATATCCATTTATTTTTTAACACTGGATTTTTTGGAAATCTGTAAATTAAGTATGTGTTAAATAAAAACCGTAATCCAGAAACATTTCCATACAAATCCAGCAACATCATATACATTATAATATCGATTATCGATAATTTGCTAGTTTCCATTTACACATCACTTTGCTATCGAGAAGTAGCGTCGTCAAGACAACGAATGTGTTAATGCCATTCAAAATGTCAAAAGTTTTTATTATTACAATTACAAAATTTTACTACTTACCGATGGTATTTCACGCCGGTACCACTGAAACTATTGTTCTTACAATTTTTAACTGGACACCAAGACATATTTAATAGTTTTTATGTTGTAAAACCGAGTAAAACGACCGAAAACTCTCTCTCGCTCGGACTATGACAACAGACTTCGACAACAGACTGACAAGCGCTGTCGTAGGTTAGGTTGGCCTGTATACTGGTCCAAACGAGAACCACGTATTATTGTTAGTTTCGCTTCTATGGGGGGGCGCGCGCGGGGGCGATGTGGCCCGATCGTTGTTCTGTGGATATCATTTTTGCAATGCAAATCTTAAAATCCAACAAAAATGTTCTAACCTAATTCATACACAAACAAACACCTCCTCCTTCTCACTTAATTTAAAGATTATATCCCTGCCAGATTGGTTGCCTGGAAAAGATCGCTTTTAGCGATAAGGTCGCCAATTAAGGCACAAATTTTTATTTCTATGTTTTTTGTATTGTTTTTCTTATGCATGTGGTGTTTTAATAAAGAATTTATCTATCTATCTACCTATCATACGTTTTTTAGAGCTAAGCATTTCCATGTACACAGCTAATTCGTAATAACAAAATTTTCTAACCACCCTTACTCTTTACGGAAAAACTTCTCAATTAACAACTTCGCCGCTTATAAATAAAGTTGCCAACTTCATTCTGGCCATTAAAACGTCTTTTGGAATCGGCCAAAACTCGTGGACGTGCAAGTTTTAATGTCTTCAGAGGGCTTCTTTGTGAGTAGAAATAAAAATACTAACGGCCGCGACACCGGCGTCGTGATGTAATACCTACAGTGGTATTTGGAACGGGTTACAAACAAAGGGACTAATATAAATAAATAAATATTTCAGGAAATATCACACAGCGCCATCTAGACCAATCTAAGCTTACGCTTGTATCATGGGTACTACGTAGATAACGGATATAATACATAATATTATATGTATATAATTTTCTTTTGTAAATACATACTAATTATACATACAAACGACCAGACTCAACAAGTCCTTACATATTTCAATATTCACAATTACTTGTGTCATACGGGAATTGAACCCGCATCCCTAGATTAGAAGGCAGAACCACAACCAAGAAGAATATACATATAATAAGAATAAACTGTTTAAACAAAGTACCTACGGTGGAATAAACACGGGAGAAAGATCGTTCCACATGAACTTGTTATTTACGGTTTTGTTTTATTTATAAATTGATGTTTATGTACAACTTTACTGTAAACGTACCAGACGAGTTGGACTTTGTAAAATCTTCAACGTGAAGTCTGAATATTAATTTAATAAATAATTGCATATGTTTGATATGACTGGTAACTGACGCATAACCTTTTGCCCATATACATATATTAAAACATAGCTCTCGCATCGAAACCACATTTTTACAAATTTCTATGAAACGCACGGGGAATTAAAGTTTTTATTTATCGTGTTTTCGAGTGGGTAATTCTATTCGTAGCGGATACCACACCGCACACGTTGAAACACACCAACTGTTTGCAAAATTTATTTGTTTTTCGCAATTCAGTTGGGAAGTGCACTATATCTATATGTGTACTGTATACATTGGGTATTGTATTGTATCTTATAGTATAATACAAGAATATCTTAATATATGTATAAGATACAATACATTTATTACGTATCCATCTAGCACATGTTTACATTATTTTTCACGTTGTTTCCTGATAAAAAGAATTATCATTACTGTTTTGACCCTATAACAAAACCATACTAAAATCTGCAATGTCAAGTCTCCGTTTGAAAATAAAAAATACAGATTAAAAAACACTGCTTGATTTTTGCCAAGAATATAAGATATCAAGCAGCTTTGTTATCTTAAAAGGTAAAGATATTGAGTCATCATTTTCGTCATCATAGCTACCAAAAAACCGTTGTAGTTCATTAACCCCCTCCCTCATACGTCCTCATGCAAAATATTCATTTTATAAAAAAAAAGTAATAATATAATCATGTTTTTTCAGTGTTTTATTTTCAATGCGTCATAATTTTACCCTAAATGTGAGATTAAGGTCACTTAACTTTACATTCACTTGAACACAATTTGTAGGTTAAGAAATTAGAGTTAGAAAGACTTTTGTCGACGAAAAATGCGCTTTAAATAGTTTTATTGCAGCTCTAATGGATATTTCATGTTTTAATTAAAACTTATAGTCCAACGTTTTTGTTAAGAGCAAAAACTTGCATACTCTGTTCGGCTTTCAAGTTTACGACTTGGCAAAAAGAGTTTCTTACTTTATAAAGAAAATATCTGCATAAAAAGTATCTTATAAATGAAATCTTAAGCTTACGCAGATTTTGTTGAAATGCAAATTTGCGTAATTGAGAAATATTATAAAAAAATATACCGGGATATTCCACACAGCGCCATCTAGCTCTATACAAACCAAACGCATGTTTTATGGGTAGACTAGATAAGGTACATTTATGATACTTATATTCTTTTGCTTGTAAATATTATGCTCAGAAACAACTAGGCCTAACGATGCTTAACATCAGATGCTTAACAGGCAGGCTGTAGTCAAACGTAAACCTATCCAACGTAAAAAAAAAATAACACAATCAATAATGTATAATTGAAAATTATTATTTGTTTTATGCGGGGATCGAACCCATCACGGCTCCTGTCACTGATGGCAGACCTGTCGCTCCTTTACGGCATGGAAGCGGAATGATCCGGTACCAGACCGAATATTGCTTAACTTTGGGCCGGAGTGTATGTTTGGCGAGCACTGTGGCCCAAGGTGGAGCATGCCATTAACGGATTGAAACCTTACTCACCTAAAAGGTCTAGAATAGACGCACAAAATATCGCTCTGTATGTACATAATGTATCTCCTCAGCACTGTCAGGTTGGATCACAGTGCACTACAAAAAGGGCGGAATATTTCCACGCCGTACCTGCATAGGATTTCCATACTCATACACTCACTCAGTGATGAATAATGGAACAGAAGCGAATCTTTATAAATATTGGCTAAGATGAGGAAGTAGTAGAAGGTAAATTTTGACTAAACGGAAAATTTAACTTTTTTAGAGAGATTTGATGGGTCGGAAGGGAATAGTTTATACCATCGGCTTATTTGTTTTTTCTTTTAAACTATAATTCTTTTCTTTCATAATTTACATATCAAAAGTACTTAATATCTGCCTGACCATATAAATAATTTATAAAGGTATAGAAAACACATGAATGGAATAAAGGCGCATGCTCCATAGACAAGAGCGTCGCCTTTTAATTTATGGTGATGATAATGATAGGTATAGTTTTCGAAACGAGCAGTTAAGACTAAGATACTCATAACGTTAAATTGCATGTAGCAACTTTGCTTAAAACTCACCAGCGATTAGTGTATGGTATGTTTTATACGTCATCATATCTAAACCGATTTGGATAAAATTTGGTGGTTGGTTGTAGAGGTAAATTAGAATCTGGTTTAACACTGGCCTGTCAGCTTAGTTGGTTGTGGCTCTGCCTTCTAATCTAGAGGTCGCGGGTTCGATTCCCGCATGACACAAGTATTTATGTAATTTAAAAAAAATATCATTACTTGTGTTGTGTCTGGTCGTTTGTATGTATAATAAGTATGTATTTACAAAAGAAAATTATATAAGTAATATATCCGTTATCTAGTACCCACGACACAAGCGTTTGCTTAGTGTGGGGCTAGATGGCGCTGTGTGCAATGTCCCGGAATATTTATTTATTATTATTTACACATACAAACATATTTATACGTTTTTCATCCCTTATTGACACGGGTAACTGTAAATTATGCTTATACAGTCTACTCTTACATATGACGAATACTTGAATATGCGACGCGTTTCAAAGTAAACGGGTAATACTGTGGGGCGCTGCTAATAAAAATTAATAAAAAGAGCCAGAAAAAGTCCTTAAATTATGTTGAGGGAAACAATGGTGGAACGACAAATAAATAAAATATATGCATATATGTATTAAAATGATTAAATTCATTAATCCCCATCTTTAGCAATCTGGAAGAGAAGTAGCTCTCGCAACACAGGGAATCCTAGTGCGAGAGCTAGAGACATCAAACGTACTAGAAATGTTAATAAGGCCGCCACTTGTGGCGCTAGATTAGTATATGAATTAATTCTTATTAATTTTATTTGGTATGTGTGTTAACAATAAAGCATTATTATTATTATTATGTAGGTAGTAAAATAAAAAGTTGTACATCTGCTTTCCAGTAATCTTTACTATTTCTCCGCTTCCTTTATCCGTTGTCCATCAGGGGGAGAAAATATTTTTTCCTCATGGCTTTGGATACATCATGAATAAATTCGCACCGGATACAGGATTTGGAGTCTTTTCCGATAAGGCTGGAGGAACGCCGCCCGATCGGATCCTATTGATTCTTCCAGTATTTAGTATAAATTTCGATGCTTTTGTTGGGTTCTGGAAGAAAATGTACTGCTTGTAAAAATATTTATAAATACGGGATAAATAGTGCATGCCTTTTAAGGATTCGTCAATGGCTAATTTCAACTGAGACAAAACAAACCTGGCCTGTTTGGTTGACAGTTGACAAACACTATTTACAACTAAGGAAATTTTTAAAAAAATGCTGTGTAGATGAACTTTTTGTTAATAAGAAAATTTCATAAGTATAGGAACCTAGTTAAAATAATCTTGTGCACAATTTTACTCCTATAAATTTTATGATCTAGTCACCGTTTGTAAGCAAAAACGCGAAATAAAACTTACATTATATTCTAAATCGCAAACTGAACTCTTCCTAGTTCTATTTATATTGCCATAATGTCTGAAGATACAGAACTCCGTTTATTAATTAAAGAGTAATCAGACACCGAAACAGTGCTTCCGTTGTGATTAATATCTCATTTGATGGAGTTAATTTCACTTTAGTTAGAAACAGCGGTTTCTTATAACTTGGAAGTACTTTCAACGAATTCGGAGTAAATCTCTTGAAGTCTTCCTGAAATTAGGATTGAAACATGCTTATTTATTATTATGATGATGGAAAAAAGAGAAAGCTATTTATGAAACATTGCCAGTCATATAGTAAGCTACTGTTCTAGGATAGTTTTAAGTAATAAAAAAACAAAAGAATATTGAGTCTGTCGTCCAAAACGACCTAAAAATCTAAGACAATACTTGGGATTAAACTGAGACAGTTAAGTACGAGTAACTAACTGTAAGCTACATCTACAAAATATACAATACAACATCTTATAACCTATGATAAAGTGTAGGTAGTTACCTAAACACAAGCTTCTTGAAAACAAATATCTCTGGAATAAGATACTTTCACCTCAATTCATAATATTCTCTGTTGCTCACTGAAATGTATCCGTTAATAAAAAATGTTACTTATAATCTTTGCATAGAAATCATTTTCTAGTTTCTAGTTTATAAAAAAAGCGAATAATAAAAATGTATAATTAATCTTGACTTTTGACAAATAAATGATAACAAAATAATCTTTAATAGTTATAAAACCTTTAAATATTAATATAAGTACTTATGATGCTCAAGTGAAAGGCTAAAATATTCTTCTATTAATAAATGACTATACGTATCCATATTTTGCAAACGAATGAAAAAAACTACACTCCACTTCTAGTACACACGTACATACATATTTACTGACATACACGTACAATAAATTTTAATTACACAGACATAGTTGGAAGTGACATTCATATTTAGCGCACTTTAATATTGTTTACACAGCAATAATATTATGGAAGATATCGACGCACGCGCAGGTCACACAATATGGCAGACGCCAGCCGCCGCCATTGCTAAATCAATAACGTGGAAACGCGCGCGCTTCTCGCTCGTTCAAAAATCTGCCATCACATACGCTCGAGCAACAAGGTACCCTACTAAGCAATCAAACCCATAAAAAACATAACTAAGAAGAAACCAAGTAATTGTAACGAATATCCACTTTTTTACTACGACTTTGCATAGGTACTTAGTTATTCACTTACGCTAAAAACAGCTGATCTCAGAAAATTATTCGTCACCAGAAACCTAGTACCAGTTTCGAGGTTCATAGCAAAATGTTTGTTAAAATAACAAACTAACTACATCACTGTAGACATAATGATAGAAAGACAGGATTAGACGCTTCTGTTAAACGAGAAGTTTCAAATATCACCAGATTATTGTTTGTGTTAATAATACTTGCTTTAACATCAAAGATATGTTAAATTGGGGCACGACACCTTTCCTTAACGATCGTTTGTTGTTCAACGGATGAAATTTGAAACTGGAATATAAGATTGTGGGTATACTCATTGTTAGTTTAGCATATAATCTTTCTATTTGTTCTTCTGGCAATATAGGAAATCCATCGATTAAACTAGCTAGTGAAAGATGATGATGATGGAAAAGTGTAATAAGTCACGCACTACACTATTTATAAATTATTTCACATTTTTCCAACAATAACAAGAATATATTTGAACAAAATTGTACGCTAGTCAACCACAACGAAACATCAACATTACGCCATTTTGTTGCATCAGTAAAAGGGAAACTATAAGGTACACTAATTTTGATTTGACAAAATCTTTAGGATATCCCGGAAATTAATTACTCCAACCTAATATTACCTACATACCAAAAGTCATGATAATCCAATTTATAAAAAAACTGATTACATTGTTTAAAATATACCCAAATTTTTTTTTATAATATCTTCTATGTACAAATTTTTAACGCTCCTTTACTATTATGACACGTATAAATTTTATTATTAAAAAGCGAGTGTGGCTCTGCGGTGTCTGCTTTTCATCTAGACGCACCTTGGGTCGACTCTAGCCATCAACAATGACTGGTAATTTCAAGTTAATTGTGAATTTGCACTCGTGAAGGAAAACATCATGAGGAAATCGACATGTTTGAGGACCATAATATCCGAGGACATGTGTCTTCCGTGGAAGGACCTGGGCGCCCACCACGATGTATCTGCCCAAGAGAACTCACCTAACGAATTAATTCTGCGGGGAGTCACGACCCTCAGTCATGAGGAAATACGACTTTAAAGACATAGATTTTATCTACATTTTTTCTCATAATAACTTAAATAAAATAGACTCAAATTGTTCATATGTTCTATTCCAGACGATGCCCCGGCAGCCAGCAGCGGACCGGCGCCTCGAATGGAGGTGTGTGGGCTAGGATGGCGGTGGACTCGCGAGCCATGTGCCTCTACCGGCTCGAGGTGGTCGCGGTGCTCGTTATCATGGTGCTGGGCTTCTTTAACGAGAGCCAGGGTATGTACAATCAGATTAGATATATACGAGTATTTAACAAGTGGGTGCTCGCGGTTTCGCTCACATTAAGAAATAAAACTTGCATATATTTCTCCCCTATTTCAACCCCTTTAAAAGTGGCATTTCCAAAAATCCTTTCTTGGTAGAAATGGCACTTTTTAAAGGGGTGAAAAAATGGTAGCAAAATTTACATTTTAATGCGAACGAAGCCGCGAGCACCCACTAGTTACTTATATTGCTTGTTTCCTTTTTGTTGTACACCACATTCTAATTTTTCCTTTATACTTATTTCTCTCTAGCCAAAGGTTGCCCGGAAGAGATCGTTTTCAGTGTTTTGGCCGCCGCTTTGGGCTCTTAAACGCTAATACGCGGTACGCTGGTACGCGGAACAGATATAATTTGTTTTATTTACTGTTTTTTTTATTTGTGTCAACAATAAAAAGTTTATCGCTCTATCTACCTAAAATCATTTGTTTACCACCGGCTAGCACCTAAAAATAATATCTAAAGGTGTTTTAGGTGGTGAACTTAAATTTAATCATGCCTTACAGGGCCGTTAGTACAATTTGAATCAAAATAATCTCGATGTAAGCTCCACGTATCAGTCGAATCATTCAGTGGAATTTAAAACTTCTCTCTTTGGACTTGGTGAAAAATTAACCGAAATTGAGAGTCGTGATTCTTGAATTAGTGATTCTTAGAAAAGGTGTATAATTTGGCTTGCTTCATTGGTGTCTTATTTTACGCAATATAAAACAAAGCACCTCTAGCTATACTTTAAACGGTTTAAAATACCAATAGCTTTTTTAAGCCGCCTTTTAAAGCTATAGGTATTATAATAAAAAAAAAATGCAAAAAAAAATTGAAAAAAAAAACCTATGAAATTGCCGTTTTTTTCTTACATTTTAATCTGTTTGTAACTTTTACGTACAGCTATATTTTTTCTAAATACAATTTTTATTGTGTCAATTGTTGAATTATGTACCTTTTGGATTAAAAAAAAAAATGTATTACTAGTGCATATTACTTATAGAGAAGTCATTGAAAACACCTCTTTCAAAGTGTCGTCGATTTCACTACTTAAACTATGTATATTTTTATCATATACTCTGTTTTCGAGAAATTGATAAACGAGGTGCATAGATTTTTCCATCTAACTATAGCTATCAATTGCATTTAAATCTGTTCAGTAATTTCCATACAAACATTAAAAATGTTTGTATGGAATAACATTTTTCTCAATTACGTCATACAAATCGGCAATTTCATAGGTAAAGACCTAATAATAAAACTTCAATTTTACTTATTTGTTTCGAAATTTGAAATTCCAAATGATAGCTGCACCAGACATCCGCATACTTAAAACTTTTAAATACATTAAAATATTGGCATATCAAAGTAAACAACATTAACGATAATCAACGAACATTTCCAATATCTATTATACGTTACAATTGTTGTTGTAACTACATCCATTTCCGATTATTCGGCATCCATTCCATAGTTCCCGAAAACCGCAATAATGGGTCTGTAAGCCAGACAACCGCAAACTTGGACGGAGCGACGCGAGGGAGTCTTGCTCACATAATAATACAGTTAGTTCTGCTAACTGACTCAATTAAAACCGTTTAGTATTTGCATTTTGACGGGAATGTAATTGTTTGGTCTGCGGATTGGGCGTTCATAGAGTTGTGAGTTTTTAGAGCTTCATTTGTTTGTTGTATAGAATTTTGGAAGGGGTTGCAGTTATCCAACGATATTCAAAGCGAGAGTGAACTGCATGGTGTTTCACAATGAGTCGGATACGGATCCGATTCGATTGAGACGGAAATCAATCGGCAAGGAAAGGATTTTTCCAAATCATAATGCTTCCATACGATTCTATTGACAAATTTATTCAACAGAAAAATCGGAAACGTTCCGTGACCCAAAAGCTAGCGGATTCGTTTCCGTCGATGATAAGTTCAATTTTGTTTTTTCATGATATTAAACCCGATTTACACTTAATTATATATTCATTTAATTTTATATATAATTATTCATATCAAATCTACAGTAAAAGTGGTAATATTAGCCTTAAATATGTTTTTATATTTCTACCATAGTATTTAATTTCTACTACGAGCGGATCGGATCATATCCGACTCATTGTGAAACACCATGCTGGTTCTTATTGGGTAAGCACGATCCATCTTAGACCGTAGCTATTGCTTACCATCAGGCAAACTATGGTCATGTGCAGACCTGGCTTAGTTTAAAAAAAGTGTTGTGGAATAGCGTTGTAATAGCATATTTAGTACCTAATATCGTCTTCTAGTGAAGTGAGTAAATATTTTAGCTATTTTTATGCTAATTACTATGTATGTTTTACTGACAACAATATAATTTAGTTATATTTACGTCGGGTATGTGATATAACGCATATTTTGTTAGTAAAACTAATCTGGAGTCAAATATTTAAATAGATTTGATTTTACTCGAATGAGACAAGAAGTAATCTAGTCCTAAATGAACTAAACTACAACACAATAACACGCACGTAATTAGGGCACTCACCAAACACTAAATCAGACATGATTTGGGTAATTAACGTTGGTAAACTAATTTGTCATTAATTGTATTCTAAGATGGATAGCTGACGAGATCGTGACGTCAGAATATTCTATTTAGTGACGTCATATGGTTGCCCTTTGATTAGAGCTTACATCGATGAAGTTACTTAATCTTCTTCTTCTTATCGAATGAGATTGGCCAACTATGGTGTCGAGAGTCTTCAAGCCGCCCTAAAGGCCTCTGATATGGCTTAACGACTACCGTACTAGACAAACAGCCAAGACCTACAATTTAACGTGTCATTGACCCACGGAAGCGCCCAAAATGGAATGCCACTTTTCAGTCACCCATCCAAGGACTGACCGCGTCGAGATTTGCTTAACATTGATAATCGCATGTGCTTCGCTCCGTTAGCTGAGGTACTTAATAATATGGTCCTACTGTTCGTCATTACCTTAGTTCCACTTCGATCATGATCAATGTCATATTGGCTTAAAGATATGAAACACTAGAATCCACCTCTCACGTAATTAACTTATTCACAACATGTTTTACAGTAGTACGTAAGAAATTGTACTATGACCCTTAATTTATGCTTTATATGTTTATACAAAAAAAATGAATGTCAATAAATCATTTGAAATGGGAATTAATAAGACAACTATCATACAGTGACGCAGCAATTAGCATTTGGCAATCAGCTGCATAATCCTTTCCAAAAAAAAAATTAATGACACACATTTTTCATCCTGATTGGACCAAAAATCACATTTTATTTCATGTATTATAATGTCAAAAAATATCAATACATTTATATTTCAGGCAGCCGTTATAGCTAGGCCATTAAATTCCATTACTGTCGATTAACCTCGCAATAATTAAACTAATTAATCATTAATTAGAGGTCAGGCGTTAGGTTATACGATAATTAATTATAATGCTACTTAGATAGTACTTAGCTACGTGAATGCTGAAGGTCAAGATGGATTTCTGCACAATTAATATCCTGGGATTGTTTTCTGGATATGTATAGGTATTAAATATCGGCCTCCTTTTAAATGTAAATTTTAAAGTTTTAAGTTAAAAACTTCGATTTGTTTCAAACTCACAACAAAAAATAAAAACCGAATGCAAGTGATAACTAAAACATTTTATCAAAGAATTACCTAGTTTATTATTCTTTTTCTAACACAATACAATTGAAAATTAAATTATTTCCATGGAATACAAATATATAAAAAAACAATATACACAAGAATGTTAAATAACCAATATGGTTCCATATAATATAACGAGACATACTCCGAAGTCCGAGCTAACGATGACGATTCGATAATCTATCAAAATTCACGTATTATCGAATGTTTCTATCTATGTATGCTTGTTAGTCGTTTACTCAACTACCTAAATAATCAGTACTTCACACTGCACTTCTGCAGACATAATATGTACATAGGCATTGATAACATTTTATAGGTATATAAAGTACACATCATGTGCTCATTTGTTTTTTATGATTCCTTTAAAAGACGCTTCGAAAGATAACTGACGCTCCGTGGTACATACAAACGCCCAGTTTTATTGCGATCTTAGGGTGCCTACAGTTAATGAGGAAATCGAAACCAAATTTAAGTCTTATGCTCGAAGAATAGAGAAACATTCCAACTATGACTTGCTTCCACCGTATGATGCCTAGACAAACCTTCAATAGACTAAAAAGGAGAGTCCCAGTGGACCTCCTCGCTACGTCAACAGTCCAGCACTGGAAGAACTGAACTGCGAAGCTACAAGAGATAAAAAAATTGATTCGATTTCATTCATCATCACGGTGAACAATATAATGCCTTCTCCAAACAGTGTGGAGTGCCTGCAGTGTTTGCCCAACTATTCGACCAAATGTTTGTCCAACTAATGTGATTATTTTGCGCAATTAGATTTCGCTTGAGCACCGCTTGGGTTCTATCATCGTAGTTGTTTGCGGTTGTTGGTTGGGGTTAGTTATTGAAAAATGTTTGTCCTAGTACACTTATATTTCGGGATTCAAAGTAGCCTATGACACTTCCGAGACCTCATACTACCTACATACAAAAAATCATGAAGATCCGTTCAGCCATTTTTGCGTGATAAGCTTTTAAATAAACAGAAACACAGAGAAATAGACAAACTGACAAAAAATATGGAAATTATTGGAACGTATTCTGTTATGAATTCTAAGTATCTCCAAACATTTTTTTAATACTTTCATTGTACAGCTTTACTAAATGTATACATATGTAGTAGGTAGTTATGCTTCTTTTATTCTTTATTCCTTATTTGTTATTCTCCTACTTAGGCAAGAATGATACTGCGTAGAAACATTCATTGGGAAGTTTTCATTGAATGAAAGGGCGTGGGCTTTCAAAACAATGTATTTGTTATTGTATTAGAGATTGAGGCCCTTTGATGATTCATAAACATCTGACATTCGTTTTGTTGTGGTATTTTTAAACATTGAAAGAAATTCAAATCTACATGTAACAACAATAATCTATTCTTTGATTTAGTAACAAGATCACATGTCGTTACCACAACTTAATATATCTCCTCCCTCTTTGAGTCGTATTTCCTCATGACTGAGGGTTCGTGATTCCTAATTAATTGTTTAGGGAGTTCTCTTGGGCACATACATCGTGGTCGGGGCTTCCACGGAAGACACATGTTCTCGGATTTTATGGACCTCAAACATATCGGTTTCTCCACAATGTTTTCCTTCCAGCTCCTTCCACGAACTTGATATAACAAGACATGACCTAAAAGAAAAGATAATCTCCAACACATTTCGTATACACTTCATCCTTTGTTCCATTTTACAAGAATAACAAAAAGTAGTTAGTGAAGTTGCAAGTAAAATCCAAGCAGTGCAAGATATATCGTGCTGCCCTCTCAAGTAAAGCTTAGGAACATGCAAATGCGAGGGGACAGAAACTTTACACGTGTTTCACCAGTACTGGAGACTTTAGAAGCGGGTAAAAATCCGGCGAGTAAAAAAAATATAGCAACTATAAAAAATGCCTATTTTTACCTATCACTACAGTCGATAACAACGTAGTCTAGTTGAACTTTTTATGGATACTACTATGATAATATAGTACCAATTTTAGGCAAGCAGTATCATAAAACGATTATTTTTCTATTTAAATTTTCTGCCTTTATCGCTCTCTGGGACATGTTTATGTTGTAGGTACCATTTTAATTGACAAAATAAAATGAAATGACGACGTAATCAGAGACACATAAAATGATATATTGGAAAAACGTAAATATTTACACAACCTTAAGGCAGTGCCAACAATAAATTTTAACTTTCTATAGAAAATCAAGGATGATTAAGACAAAATATCACGCAGCTGTTTTAGTGGAATAGCTGCCTTTTATATCAGCCTTACTAAATAAAAATCATTTTATTTTAATACTAACTTTCAACAATTACGAACTCATCCGGCATAAACAAGTGATTTAGCCGGATTTTCCCCTTCCTAGTGTTATACTCTCGATGCAGAGTCGGGCAAAGTTCGTAGCGAAAGCTGCACGTGAGTGTTTTACGTTCTAGTTTGTGTTAAACACGTTTGTCTTGTACAACACTGCTTTAATACGTGTTTATCTCACGTTGTATGCATTATTTTGGCAAATAGGAGGAATATACTGAATTGTTTATAAGAAGGAGCAACACTTTTGAGTTTCAACAGACTTCATTTCGTGTAAAAATTATAGTGATACACTTTAATGTGTTGTCAAACAGAGAACGTTAAATTGAAAAACATAAATTATTGCATTTTATTAGGTTTCAACATATAAAAACATATACATATATAAATGACAAATTTATGAACAATTACAATTATAGTAACTTTATATACGAGATGGTTGGCGATGAAATTACTGGTTCATAGAGAGAGGACATGTCAATAAATGGCAATATATTATTGTGAAACTATATATTGATATTCTAGGCTAATTTTCAATGCTAGGATGTTCTTATTTATTTATTCTGTAGTATAATATCAATAAATGTATGGGTACTTAAATATCTAGTACCTAATACAGCCAAAACTTGTTACTACATATTACAAAAAAAAAATGTTCACCAAGT
This sequence comes from Macaria notata, assembly GCA_927399415.1. Lineage (NCBI taxonomy): Eukaryota > Metazoa > Arthropoda > Insecta > Lepidoptera > Geometridae > Macaria > Macaria notata. The sequence goes on from OV656742.1 coordinate 3,923,309, forward strand.
TCCAATATGCCTAAATCAATCAAAGTTACCATTATTATTTACTGACATAATTTTAACAAAAATTGTTGAACATAATAGCTGAAATGGTATCTGGTAGCAATATTGGACATTTAAATGCTAAGCTTACATCTTAATTATGTACAATTGAACACATTTTGTAAACTTATAATAATTATGTAATTAAATAAGATTATTAAGTTTTGAATTTATATTTACATGCAATCAGGTACCTACTAAGAATAATACAATAATCTCAAATAATTGAAAAGGTATGCAGTAAGTTCATATTTATAATTATAACATGTTTGATACCTACTTACTACATACATAGTTCAAGACTTTTAAGTTAAATATGGTTAGGAAGTTTTACAAATCTGAGTAATAGTCGCTGTTATGAGCGTAGGCCTCCCCCAAACAAGTAATCAAAATTGTAGGTAAACAATAGGAATGAACTAGAGAAGGAATTAAATAGTTAACAACATAGTAAATAGTTATGTATAATAGTTAGCTAGTACTTTTGACTGTGTATTTGCCTGGGGGGCTGTGGTCCACTCCTCCACGAGGACCAGTCGGCTTGGAGGCTGTATTAGGTACTAGATATTTAAGTACCCATACATTTATTTTCTTATGTGCATACATTGGTTTTAATAAATACATACATTTCAAATTTATAATTAAAATATGTGTTCACTTGAGATTGGATTGATATTGGTATTTCTTGTACAAAAATATTCTGTTTCAAAATGTAAATTCATATGTAGTTTGTAAACATAAGGAACATGTTTCAGAACTTTTTATTAACACTTTTAGTTTATAATATAATATAAATATAATTATATAATATAATTTAATTAAAAATTTGCCCCAACATAGCCATGCTAGTTCTACAGACATATATAAATTAACGTTGTATATAGCAGTTATATTAAATACATGGCGCCATCTATCACTACAAAAAGCTATAAGAGTTTTCGCTCTGTGATAAGACCGTGGCCATCGAACTGCGCACAGTTCCGAATTTTGTTTTTAACCGACTTTAAAAAAAGGAGGTTATCAAGTCTTCCGAAAGTTTTTTTTTAAATAATCTTTTACCTGGCTTTAGCTAACGAACATTGGTTATCACTTCAGGTTGCGAAGAACTGTTGGTAGTCGATTTTAGAAACAATTTTACGAATATAGATCTAACGCAGCGAGCTTGATGGGCACATTTGCAACGGGAGCGATTAAGGGCGGGTTATTTAGTTAATTTGACATTGAATTTTATTTGAAAAATAAATTTATAATGTTTTATTTATGAATTATATACAAATAATTTATATAGATCTTAATCCTAAATTTAGAAATATGATTTAGAGAAACAACCAATATAACGATTATGTTTTTAAAGAATACTAAAATAAAACTCGCATTTACCAACTTCTTTTGTCATTAAGGGATGCTAGCTATTATAGCCTAGTTCTTAGTTACAAACCATTCGTAGTTTCATATGAATATCTATACAGACATATCCCTGTACAAAAAGTTATAACAGAACGTATACTCGCAAAGTTATTAACAGACCGTTGAACAAAAGAGGTTGAGTTTCCGAATTCATATAAGAAACAAAAGGCATTTTAGTTCGCACAGATGTTATTAATGTGTTTCATTAGGGGAGAATGGAATTAGGTGCACTAGAAATGGCTTATTGTTTAGAATATTGTCGAAAGTGGTTTTGGTGGTATTAACTGGAATTTGTAGATATACCATAATATCTGTGTTAGATATCTGATCTTGTTTTTAAGTATGTGAGGTTTTTTGAAATTTGGGAATTCTGTTAGGTTTACTAATAAGTTTTTGGGTTAAAGGAAAATTATTTTTTTGTAATTGCATAAAAAAGCTAAAATATTTAAGAGTAACTTAACTATTAGAAAAAAAAAACTTGTTTTACTATAGACATATTCAAACAAAACAATAATTATGAGCATATTACAAATTTAATACGTATGTAAGTAATTAAATATGCATTTATATTAATTAAGATTAAATAAGCTTTTGAGTCTTGTCTATGCTCTTCATATCATTTCCAAAAATGCATAAAATTTGTAAACCATTTCACAGTATTAATATGATAAAGATAAATTACGAATTCTAACAAATTATGTTTTTTCGGCTATCCAGTTTCATAGACAAAGTTGACAAAGCAGGAAGCCGGTGTCAAATATTAGCCTTGTAAAATTAAATAAGCAAATTTCCTTCAACGTAAGGCGATTATCTGTCGACAAAAGATTTAATAAAATCATTGTGAAATTCACCGAAATGCCATCGGAAAAAATCGTCGGAAGACTTTTGTAATTATGAAATTATCTGCAAAAACTCGGCCATGATTGCTATTAGGCTAAGGCGAAGGAAATTAATTTTGTTATGGCATTACGTTACTTATCTTATATGGATAGATAGTCTTATACCTAGATTTGCATTCCTTAAATAAATAATGAAACTGACAAATGTCAAATGCCTGACGGTACAAAAAAAGGCAGGTCACCTGATGTGAATCCCACGCAAGCGGCCACTGAAGCCCTAGGTGGAGCATGCTTGTACTAGATAAGAACTTAAGATTTAACAAAAAACCATGTTTTCAAACAACCTAGTCTCTAATCTCAAGTTCTATAATCTAGCGATTTACAAAGCGTGAATGAATCGGTTCTTTCTGGGCAAGGACGCACCGTCATAGACCGTAATGATCGCTTACCATCAAGCAAATAAACAAAAATATTTTTATCACCCTGAAAACAAAATACTGCGCGTGCACTTGAGTATCACAGAAGCTACCGTTAGTGGATTAATGCTGGTAACACCATGAGCGCCACTAGGTGTCTTATAAGTTTTTTTTCCAGCTACATTAAAAAAGGAGGTAGATAAAACTGCCTCCGCAGGCCTCAAAGGAGAGCTGCCACTTGCCGTCACGTAGTTCCCACTTCAGTGTTTTTATTATGAAAGTTTGCTCGTTTTACGTAACGCCTGCATTACACGAGTGTTGCCGGGCTTTATGAGATTCAAAAATGTTGTTGAAGACGTTTTGGCAATTTCTTATTTTAAATAGGGTAAATTCGCACGATCTTTTGTTGAAATTGTAAAGCTAATAAGTTAGTTAGTAAATGTGAGAATAGTGCAAAGGTAAATAAAATATTTAGATATATTTAAATCTTAGGTTTGTAAAACTGAGTAAAATAATATTAAATTTTAGTAAAATTGTCTCTAGCATGCTCAATCAGCAATAGTCTTAAAAACATACTCCAAGTAAATAATCAAGGCATGTACTAACAACCTATCTATACACCCAATCAAGGCATGTACTAACAAACTATCTATACACTTAGACCCAAAACTTTTTCTGTCTCCATCCCTTGGCAACTATAACTTAGTTAAGGCCTAGTTCCAATACAATCGATTACTGTACAAGTCAAATAAAAGTTACTCGAACCCTAATTGTTTTTTGAACGAGACCTTTACCACGCCCCGAGAGAAAAGTTTGAGCACCCCTGGAGAAAAAAAACCTTATCAGTATTCAAAGTGAGTGCGAATCGCCACACTCTTGACCGAATGAAACTTTGAGCTTCAATATAAATGGGGACAGTAGCTTTACAGTATTTGTTTCTCTATATTAATTACTACCTACTACTTACCTTGCGGTGTTGTTTGCATTTAACCGTGATAAAACTGTAACAATTCAGGGGTTGATTTATCGCCAAGCCTTTTTTCAAGCAAGATTTTTTTGACATAATGTCTAGCAGTTTTTTCCCTCAAAAAACGAAAACATAGCCTAAAGTTCTATGTAAATCAGTTGTTATTCCCGTATAATTTAATTATACAATGTGACATGTAATTATTTAAATTATATAATTTGACATGTAAATTTTCATAATTTATCAATAAAAAATCTGAATCTAAATCTGAATCTATAAACACAACTAGTATGTACTATAAATTTCATAAAAATGCTCACGTGTATATATATAAATATATGTATGGTTACTCAAACTGACTGAAATGTTCTTCTATCAGTTTTCAAGTGCAGGTAAAAACATGAAAGTTTTTTTCAACACACATAGGCCAGGCATAGCAAGATCACCGGTTAAAATTGAGTTACTGTGGCAACGTACGCCCAAATTCTCACAGATTGGTGTTGCAAACTTTCTGCCAACGCGGATTGGACTAAAAGTTGGCCTACAAAAGGTTTTGCCAATTTTGATTAAGGGAAGGTGGGAACGCTACGTGGATTAAAAAAAAAACGGAAAGTTGACTGAACTGAGCGATGCGAACAATGCGAATTTCACCGCAAATTTCGAATATTAGGTTTGTAACTATAATTTTTTGCCATAGGTATTTTGACTAACAGAATGCTAAGAAACTAATGCAAGCTATTCAGCATTCTGAGAACCTTTCCTCTATTTATAGGATTCGTTTTTCATAAATTATATGTATGTGTTCATAATTTTAAGGTATTTTATTCTCGGGTAAAAAAAAATAAAAAAAACCAGTAAAAAAAAAAAACTCGGGTAAATTATTCCATGTGAGCAAAACTAAAAGTAGTGCTTGAGAGAAAAAATAAGTTAAACAACGATAGGACAATTTTCTTACTGACACTCGAAAATACGGATAAATGTTACTTGTATTTGATAAATAATGTTTAAATGAAAATTGTATGTACAATTGTGAAAACATTACTATCTTTTTGTTTAAATTACAACTTAAGTCAGCTAATTCACACAAAAAGCTAGTCGGTTCCTGCTTTAAATGGCTTTAAATACGTGGAAATCCTATAAAATCTTTGTAGACTTCCCACACATTAGAACTGATGAACAGAGCAAATAAACAAGAGACGACTAACATCGATATTATTTTATGAACTATGTATTCTTTCATAATATAAGCCATCTATATATTATATCCATACATTATTGAAAAAAAGACCGTAGACGCACGCCGATGGTGTCTTTTTTTGAATTATGTAGCCCGTAATTCTTAATTTAAATGAAAAACAGTAACACTTCGATTAATTATAATAGAATCTGTGCTTTTTAATATAATAATTCAGCAAAACCAAACCAAAAACAATAATTATAATTAGGTACCAAATAACTCTTGCTTGGCTTACTAAAGTATCCCTTTTAAGCTAGTGTGATAAAGATGGCAGAGCAGCGTTTTTTTTTTTTTAAATTGTATTTAAATTATAATTTTGCATTTGTATTTATAGTTTGCATTTTAAGTAAGAATGCGGAATGAATGGTTATTTTCTCTTCAAGAGTAAAAGGTTTTGGATATTATTTTCTTTCTTTACATTAAAATTAATTTGAAAAATAGTGTTATAGAGGCATCCAGATAATAAAGTCGACGAGTATGTAAGCTCGCGTTCCTAGACCCATTATTAATGTAACAAGCTTAGGCTAAAGAAACCTCATACATTCGCCACTTGACCTAATAGCTTTACTCTAAGCCCCTTACGGGTTAAAAAGAAAATCTAGATTCCTAAGGCTGCTTTGCTAAAAGAGTTGGTAAATGGGTAAATGTGAAGGTATTAGTGTAACTTGGTTAACTTAACTTAACTTTTTGTTTAATTTGGTTAAGCGAGAGTGAATCGGTTTTTACTAGGAATAGCACGCTATTACATTCTAGACCGAAATGATCGCTTGCCATCAGACTATTTCTGGCCAAACGTAAGCCATTGCATATTATAAAAACAATATTATAAACAACTAATTTGATGTGTGTCTATAGGTGATAGTTGATTAACTGCTTCAAAACATGTTTTTTTACTTACTTGGTTTTTTCTAGGCAAAGTTGCTTTTCTGATACTATAGCCCTATATATATTATGTAGTTAAACATACTTGTAAGCTTTTAAAAATATGAAAAATGTGAAGTCTAAAAATTTTCGTTTTGTTGGCAAAACGCAAGGTAATTTAATAGATTTAATTTGGCGTACTCTGCTGTGTGTCTTGAAGATCGCTAGATTTTTGAGAGGGATTTTTCTACTGCTTGGTTGTTCGCACAATAATATATACAAGCATGACGCAGTTTTGGATATTGTCTCATTGCCTTATTTCTTCATGAAATGTCGCACGAAGCAGTATGCGTCTACGTTTATAGTACGTACCGCTGAGTTGTGGAACTCCCTGCCTGACTCCCTTCTCCCCATAAACTATAATTCTTCCATCTTTAACGCGAGAGTGAACCGGTTTCTATCTGGTAAGCACGATCCATCTGGATGAAGCTAGAATAATATTAGTTAATCTTTTAACCAAAGTTCCAGTTTGCAGTTAAAATATTGTGACAGAACTATGATAACCATGTTACTTACAAACCCGTTTTCTAAGTCCTCTCATACGATCATAACCAACAAGGGACTGACGATAGTTAAATTGGGCCGGAGTTTACAAGTATGAATTTGTTATAAAGAAAAGTTTAGGTATATTACAATAATTGTTGACTACTATGTATATATTTCATCATTTCATCACACAGATCCAAAATATATAATTCTAACATATTACTAGCTAGTTTTTCGTCATTCTTTTAACGAAAGTACTAGCCGGCTGCTATAGTTAGATGAAAATAAAATAACAAAAAAAATATATTACAATTCAGAAAAGAAAACATAACAATTGAAAGGCGTACCTACATTCTATTACATTTGTAGCGCAGTATGCGTTGAAAGGCGTAATTTCATTTACCGTTTCCATTCTAATAGGACTAACATTACATACACTACGTTAATGACATTAAAACCTTTGTAATGCCCGCATTTTACACAAACCTCATGTAACTTCTGTTATAACATTGTAGATGAGGTTTTATTATGTAAGCCAAGCGTTTTAAGTCATATTGCAAATATACATTTCATTTTACGTGTAATTTAATATTATATAATAAATTATGTGTTTGTTTAGTTTTTCACCTAAGATTTGTTACAAGTGTATAGTTTTCATATAAATACTAATTGTGAAATTTACAAAAAAAATAGGTTCGTGAAAATACATATTCAATATACCCTATCTAAAATATAGATTCATGAAAATACATATTCAATATCTCTTGAGTCGTATTTCCTCATGACTGAGGGTTGTGACTCCTCTGTAGAATTAATTCATTAGGGGAGTTCTCTTGGGCACATACAAACGTATGTATGTACACTAATCTAAATACAAGTATGTAGTTCATAGTTTATAGTTAATAATTTTTCAATGAGTATATATTATTTTTTTGAGAAAATAATAACAGCTGTTTTCCATTTTCATTGTCAATATTTGCTTTTTAATTTTCAAAAGTTTAGAACCATAATCAGTTAATCTATTAGTACCTACTAGACAAACAACTTGTGTTCTTTTTCTACCCACCTTTAGATATTTAGTAAAATGGATTTCAGTCCAATACCACAGACTATCTCTTCAGTCTTATGTCTTACTTTCACCATCTTGTGTCGGACATAGCTTCACAAATGTCTTACAATAACGTCACAACCTAACATTAGCTGTCATCTATAATGACAGGTTTATAAAAATAAACTCAATTACGTTTGTATCTGGGTTTATAATCCAACGGCCGGTGGTTTTAAAAACCAGCAACAGAATCATAAAAACGGGGTAAATGAGATGTGAACCTCGCGATTTAAGTCGGGCAATTTACCGTAATGATACTCCAGTAGGGTTGGGGTACAATTTTACAGGTAAAATACTTTTGACTTGGAATTCATTCTTATTAGCACTTTTTTACGTGAAAAGGCTTGACTGCAAAGCTGAATATCAGCTACAGTACTCAACATCCTTAGTTCTTTTTTAATTTACGAGGCTAGCGCCTTTGCCTATAAAATCAGAATCTGTTTGATATGGATTTGATGACCACAACATTAAAATTTTCAAGAACTTGTTCGCTTCGTTGTCTGAACTTTCAATCTATGTACCTCATTTACCTTATTTATGTACCTTAGCGATTAATACTTTGTGCTGGTTTGTTTTCAATAGAAGCTTGTTTTTTTTTATCAACTTAATAATAATAGCAAGCCCTCTTTTATAAAAATTACCAATGATTTAATAGATCCATTAAGATAGTATTATTTCATTATGTTAGCACCTTTTCCTACCTATTCCAAATACATACACAACTACAAAAAGATAACATTAACAGAATAAACTATTTATTATATTGTAAACATTTTTTTATTAGTAATACACAGGTCAGATCACAAGTCAACAATCTCTGAAATAAATTAAAGGCAATAAAAATAATGTCCCATCACTAGATCCACCACAGTAGGGTTGGATAAAGCGTCAGAGCGCCGTTATTGGTATCAACTACTTTTTGCCAAGTAATTGGAGAGCAGTTAAACTTTGCGGTTTTATTTTCGGTTCTCGAGGTCACTGAAATAAAAATAAATTACGGTCTTTGTGGGTTTTGTGAGGCTTTTTGGGAAAGCATTTTGAAGGGTGGAGTCGTTTGTTCTGTGCATGTATGGACTCTTCTACATGGGTATTATGTGTCTTCCGTGGAAGGACCACCACGATGTATCTGCCCAAGAGAACTCTCCTAACGAATTAATTCTGCGGGGGAGTCACGACCCTCAGTCATGAGGAAATACGACTCAAGAGAGAGAGAGCGATATGGGTATAGTTAATAATATTAAAATCTTTGATCAGATTACTTCTCCTTTTTGATTGAGAGTGGCCAACTCTGGTGTTCAAGAGTTACCACGCCGCCCTAGGGTCTCTGACATGGCTTAACGACTGCCCTACTATACAAACAGCTGGCGTCCTATCCGATTACTAAAAAAGTAAGCTTGTAATAGAGTAGGCAAGTCTTGAAGATACTTCACATATTCGGAACTATTTCACTCGTATAAATCGCCAATCGTAGAAGCCCTTCAAACTTCAATAATTGGCGGATTACTGTCGTTTTGGATTGGTCAACACATGTCCATTGAGACGTCTTTGATTGATGTTTCGAATTCGAGTAAAAACTTTCCGGACTTGTGAAACGGCATGCAGGTGTCAGGGTTTTGAAACCACCTTTAGACCACCGACATAACTTAGCGAGTACCGTACCATAATAATCAGACTAAGCCAACGATTCAACGTGTAATCCAGTTTTCTATTTAGTCAGAAGTTTTTACAGTGTTAGAGAATTATCTGCAATAGAACTTGTAAAAGTTATCACACTACCATATTTTAGCGATGTAAACCGAAATGGATAAAATTGCCACAAATTTCTGCTTTAAAAACATATACAAGCACGGTATTTGTTTCATTTAAATACATAGTCATAGGAAATTTGCCTACAAAACTGATCCACTAATTTGAAAAATTGGTAAAAATCTACAAAAAGTTTCTCCATTATTCAGCCAGATATATTACTAACAACAAGTGTATGAAATCTGATTTACGATTATTCGAGTTTCACATGCTACGTGGTAGGGTATTATACACAGACTATGTAAAACAAGTACACCTGAATATACAATATTCCGTGACATTTCACACAGCGCCATCTAGCCCCATATGAAACAAACGCTTGTGTCATTGGTACTAGATAAATTGTCAAAGCACATGTAACGGATTTTGTCGACGTCAAACATGTCATCACGATGTTTTCCTTCACCGCTAAGTGTCAGAACTCTAAACAACCTGAAAAAAAACTTGTGTAGAGCTGGATGCAAACCTTCGTGTGTCAGTTTAAGAAGATGCTTCCACCAAACCATACTCAGTTTTTACATACTATTTGTTAAATTCATCGCCGCAGAAGGGAAGCCAGTACCCAGCAGTGGGATTTCAAAGGCTGTGGATGATGATGACCCATCTAAATATATAAAACTCAAAGGTGACTGACTGACTATAGTGATCTATCAACGCACAGCCCAAACCACTGGACGGATTGGGCTGAAACTTGGAATGAAGGTAGATGTTAATATGACGTAGGCATCCGCTAAGAAAGGATTTTTGAAAATGCCACTTTTAAAAGGGTGAAAAGGGGGATGCAAGTTTTACTTCTTAATGCGAGCGAAGCCGCGGGCACCCACTAGTTTAGTATAAAACCGGAATCTATAAGGTCTGTTGCCATCGGATATTACTGCCTAAAATACGGGGTTTTCTAGCCATTTCAACCCACGCAGGGTATTTCGTAGGCGTGTGTCGTCGCCACTATATTTCGCACTTTAAAGCACCTCGCTTAACGGTTATCGATTCTGCAGCAGATGTGTCTGCTGAGAAGATTACTCAACATAGAATATCATTATAAAATTTAACGATATTCCATTTTGTTAGCTAATAATATGACCGCATCTGTGACTGGAGAGGGGGTGTATACTCAGCAGTGGGTGGTCACAGGCAGTTATGATAATGATCTGTGGCTCTCGCACTGGCTTATTTAGCTATAAATAAATTGCAGAAAACCATACCTGATGCCAAATAAAGCCAATGATAATGATGATGATGAAGCTAATATAAACTACGAAGTGAGTTTGTATAAACTTCTATCACAAAGCAAGTAAACTTTTACAAAACCTTTAAATATATTATGTATTATTTAATCATGTGTCAAAAGTTGTAATCATATTTCTCAAAGCGAATAATATGTAGGTACATACATATATCTTTCGAATAATCGATGATGATACGATATCTAAACGAGATAATCATTTGCTAACTCTAATGTGTCAAAGAGATGGCTGTCGTTTTGAGGGAGCTGCTTTGACTAGAAATTGTCAATGATTTGACCACAGACAATAGGAAAAGAATGGACATGAAATACCTACGAAAAAAACGTGCATACCTAACGTGAGCCTGGCACAAAGATGGCGGCTTGCCGTAGGGATGCGCGCATTATAATATCGATAGTTGAATTGCACGGTGTTTGCAGAATTGAAAATTGTCGAAAATGAGTTTCGGTTACATTTCTTCAGTTTTATTTATGTGGAAATGCGACCTATAAAAACGCACACGCTCAGTGACATTTTATTTATGGCAGGGCACGTGGATACTGTACTGATGCCACTGCAATTTAATGAACATCCTCTTTATTCTGTACTTGTACATGTTCATAATAAAACGAATTTTACTATGGTATGTTTATCCCATTAATTACTCCCAGTTTCCACCGCTGCGATCACGAATAAAAACTGCAGCCTTGTGATAGCCGTGTACCTATATCTTACCTGTGGGCGTAGTATGCGACCGAAATTGGAATTAAGATTGAGTTTCGTGCGGACTGCCACTTACTGCGGCTCGTGCCGGGGCATATGTATAGGAGCCTTGAGTATCACTATTACTGATCAGCATACCACGCCTTCAATACCAACACGGTTTTTAAGTAATTAGTTACCAAAGAAAAGAATAAATAAATAGGTACTTACTAAATACAGATTTTTTTCTCGTTTTGCAGAGTATACTTAATTTCATTAATTACTTAATACTTTATTTATACAACTTGGCACGATCATTCATAATAAAACGAAAATTACCATTTCACACAGGTTTATTAAAAACTATAATAGTTGTAAAACTGTAAAATTTGTATTTTTAAATACAAAGGATATGTTTCAAATCGTGTTTCAAATAAGACCATGTTGAGCCCTCAATGACAGTCATTTTTAAGTTGTAAATAAAAATACAAATATACACATTAATCAACTATGAGCATGTTGAACCCTCAATCACAGTCATTTTCAAGTTCTAAAAATACAAACTATATACAAATATAGGTACACAATAATCAAATAAGAGCATATCGGACCCTAATAAAATTGCCAGTAATTTACTCATTACGGAATAATATGATTTTGTTAAAGTAATTGCGAAACGAAATCTTTTCTGTGGTTTTCTTACCATAGTATTTAAACCTCAGATCCATGTAAGTTTGGACTATAGATTTAATAAGTAAAAGTCTGTGGGTCGTGTCATGTTCGGAATTCGATTTCAACAAATTGGATTCATCAAAATGTTCCATGAAAAATCGAAATGCATGCAGATAATACTGTTCAGACCGAAGCTGCTTTTGAAAAATACCTTTAAGGATTTTTTCAATTTTAATCAGAATATTCGTCACGTCTTTTGACGGGTAAACCAATCCACCCCTATTTTTCAGAGTTATTAAGCTTTTTTGGTAGGCATGTGCATCTCCAAATAACAAATTTGCGCAAATATCACATTTTACAGAGCGAGCCAACTTTCTAGATATGAAACCGGCAATATAAGTAACTACGCTTTCGGAGTAGTTGGGTAAGTTATTGTACATGCAGTGTATAAATTCTTCGAACAACTCACTATCATCCTCTGGCAATTCAACAAATGAATTCCTTTCTGTTAGTTCGTTTATGGCCGTGACTGGGTTTGTCTTACTAGAGCAGGTTAATATGTTAATTTGCTCTAGAGGAACGCAGTTGCCAATGCCCGCATCCCTAATTTCAGCTCTTATTAACAATCTTTTAAAAGCGGCCCTAAATTGAACCGCATTAGGGTTATTATTAAAGCCACCTCGAGCTCGGATGGCAGAAAAAAACAACTCGAGGTGGTCCTGGCTGACCTTGTACAGTGGCAGGTACTGTAAAAGTTTGGTACCGGCAATCAAATATTTATACAGTTGAATTGCACTGATCATGTCCACAATAAGTCCTACAAAGCCTGTTCTTCTTCTGGAATCGACGAGTTTCTGCCCAGATGGCAGTATCAGATTCTGAAGGTAGGTTGTGGCACCTTCGAATAAAGCTTTTACCAGACCAACATTTCCCGAAAATATAGCCTTTTTCCACCCCGGTGGTCTAATTGATCGGCTGTTTAAGACATCAAAAACGCTGTTTATTAACCTAATGAAGTTAATTGTGCCTTCACCTCCTTGAAATTCCGGGATTTTTAAATCAGCACAATGCTCCAAGGCATCTGCCACCGAGTCGCTAAGAAGCCACCTTAATTTTTTGTTTTTGATATTGTATGTGGGCCTTTGTTAATTTTGTGGCCATGTGCAGTCCTGCGGCTTCCTGCAAATTTAGTAGATGTTCCAGGTAGATGTAATCTATTTTCCTGCCATGCATATCGTAAAACACCCTCAATTCACCGAAAGCATTTCGGACGAGTTTGATAGCATGACAGGGATCAATAAAAGCGTGTATGATGCTGTTACTGTAAGTAAATGTTACCTGGCCTGAATTGAAATCACAGCCTAATGCTGAAAACATGCTTAAATTTGCAGCTGGACCATCGCAGGTCAAGCTCACAACTTTGACGCCGACTTCTTCACATTTATGAATGCATGTTTGAACTAGTACTGCTTTTTGTTCCCCAGACAAAGCCGTTATGAAAAAGTATCCCACAGGTAACTTCCAACTACCGTTTATACAGGTCAGCAGTAACACAAGACACTCATTGGCTACTTCTAATGAGTCCATATCGCAATCAATCCCAACGTTAACTCGTCCATAATAGGTTTTAGTTTGAGGATCCCAGCAAAGAGACTTTCTAATAGCCATTTCATCCAAAACCATAGCACATATCACTGGCATTTCACTTGTTTGAACTTTGTGTTTCAAAGCATTAAAAGCCTCTGTACAAAACCCAGGTTCAGCGTTTACATTCTGATACCACCTACTTAAAGTTCTTGGATGTGGCAAACAGGAACTGTATGTACGACGAACAAAGTTAGCCTTTGGAGATAAAAAGTGGAGTGTCAGTGCAAATTTTCGAATTTCTTCGCTGTATTGTCTTTCCAAAGGCATTCCTACCGATTTCGCAATTTGCCTTTTTAGAAAATCATTGGGGCCTGCGCACTGCTCCAACACAGCCACATGATCATCATTCACATAATTATTGTCTTTTAAATCTTTCATTACAGTTTTAAAATCAGCTATTTTCTTACTCTGTCTTCTCACTTTTTCATTTAATCTTTTAATTATTTTTTTCTGATTTTCACATTTTAATTTTAATTTTTGAATAATTTCAAGCGCTTTATCCTGAAACAAAGAAAAAAACACATTGACTTGTAGTTTTTTGCAACTTCGTACAAGTTTTTTGGCCTAAATTATTTTAAATTACCAGTTATGCTGCCCGCAGTACCTATAGTAACATAAAATAGAAGACTTACATCTGAATAGCTAGAAGTGCTGCAGATAGGCTCCTCTCCCAGTGCTTTGTGAGAAACAAACTGATGTTCCTGGCATTTATTAAATTGCGCTGGTAACTGTAAAGCAATATAACAATAATTTTTAATATTGAGTGTGTTTGTTTTTAAAAATCAAGATTGTATAATATGAAGTACGATACTTAACATTGTAAAAAGGATACTTACATCTGAATAGCTAGAAGTGCTGCAGATAGGCTCCCCTTCCAGTGCTTTGTGAGAAACAAATTGATGTTCCTGGCATTCATTAAATTGGGCTGGTAACTGTAAAGCAAAATAACAATAATTTTTAATATTGAGTGTGTTTGTTATTAAAAATCAAGATTGTATGATAAGTACCTTAAGGAACATAATTATTATTCTGTTGTTCAGATTGTAGTTCCTCAAACTTGTCAAATTGCGCTGGTATCTACACAAAAAAAACCTTATATGTTAATAATATTTACATTGCCAATTTAATCACTAACACATGCACACATTTGTATAACTTGCATTTTAACACAGGTACATTTATCTATTTTGTTCTATGTACATTTAAATCTGAAACTTTTTATCAGTATTTCAACAATATAGAATTACTGCTGCTGACATGATTCTCGTCCCTTGTCATCAACTGGTTTAGTTCGATTACTTTGTCAGTAAGTAGGTAAACAATATAAACTTATCTGGTCTATTTTCAAAACTTACCAACAACTCACTTGAAGGTAAAGCATCATCGCGCAGTCTTGTTACATTTAAAGTTCGGTTCAAACATTTGTCTTCAAAATGCAGGGAACAAATAAAAATATGTTTGGTTGTAGTATTCAAATTTTCAATACCAAGTATATCCAGCCACTATTCTTTTTTTTCTTTACATGTTGGCAATCTAAAATCAAATAAAAGAAATCGAGTTTAGATAATATTCACCTGTCGCTAAGTTATCGATACATTGAAAATGCCGTACCGCAACTCTATTTACTATGACGAATGATTTTCTTAAATAATCGCCTAATATTATTAGTAAAACAGTAAATGAATAGAGAAAAGCACGTTTATCTTTATAAACTTTCCCACAAACAGCAAAATATTTTAAAATAATAGAAAAGACAAGATATTTTGAATGAATTCGTTTACTTACCTGTGCAACGTTATTTTGGGATGTTTTGTGTTGCTTTTCATGTGGCAGCCTAACACACTGTACCTACCCATAATAAATGCAGTATTTTGCAAGTTCACACACTATAAACAAGCACAATTTTCGCTTAATATCACTAAATTTTCTTCAGAACACTAATAAACAAGTTACGATGACAACTGATGTACTTGTTGTTGGCTGTGATAAAACATGGCGACCGGCCGCAGTGATACATTTTGTGACGTCATCAGCCATTGATAAAACTACTGTTGTGCTCTTTTACATTATGATTGCCCTCATAAGATAAAAAGAGATGCCGATATGTCAGTAACTACTGTTTGTTATGCCGAGTCCTTTCTTTCTTCTTTAGTCTGAGGATTAGTTAATTTTAATATTATACAATGGAATTGCCAAAGCGTAAACAACAAGGTCATTTCTCTCGATACTTTTCTTGCTAAAGAAAAAATTCACATAGCAGTTTTATCTGAAACTTGGTTAAAACGCGGGAGCCGCTTTAAATTAACCGATTACAATGTATATAGACGCGATAGGTTAGAAGCGAATGGTGGAGTCGCTATAGTTGTACATAAATCCGTAAAATCTATATTATGTAACTCACAGATCCCTAATCCGGATATTGAACTAGTTCACGTAAAAATCCTTAATTGTCGGCATATTGAAAACATTATCGGTGTGTACTGTACTTCCCCAGTACCTACAACACAAAACGACTGGGATGCTATATTTAGCCTTGGTAGACAAAAGACATTAGTATTAGGAGATTTTAACGCGCACCATCGTGACTGGTCGTACAAAACTACATCCAGAGGTAGCAAAATATATGATAGTGTTCTAGATAACAATTATATATGTATTAACAGCGGGGCGCCAACGAGAATAAAACTCGTAGAAGGTGTAGTACAGAGGTCGTCTCCTGATGTTTCGTTTGTATCTTCGGACCTAGCAACAGTATTTAACTGGGAAGTTACGAATGAGTCACTCGGTAGCGATCATTTAGTGATAAAGATAAAGGCTGTTTTTAATATCCCGCGCCAATTTAATAGTAAAAGAAATTTTAAGAAAGCCGATTGGCCAGCATTCAAACAACATCTAGAAACGTGTTATTTAAACTTTGATATACCGACTGACATACAGACATTTTACAATAAATTTGAACAAACAATGCAGTCGGCTGGAGATAAATGTATACCTCGTTTAAATATTCCCCAGCATATTACTAATAGTTTCTCTCCAAAATCCTATTGGAATACGGAATTATCGAAGGCGGTGGCTGAGAGGCGTCTAGCGTTGACAAACTGTAGACGCTGCCCGTCCGCCGAGAATTTCGATATTCTTAAGAATAAAATACAAAATGCACAGAGACTGATTAGGTCAGCTAGATGCCGCTCATACCATAATTTCTGTTCCTCAATTGATAATTCTACATCGGCATCGGTAATGTGGCATAAAATGAGATGGTTTAAAGGACATAGTTCGCCCGCCAATAATCGAGATGTTGATCGAGATAAAGTGGAACATATGTTGAAGGAGTTGGCGCCTGACTATGTAAATTTTCCTCAACCACAATTTCAGTCTACTAATTGCCAATTGGAAGCGAAGATATCTTTCCAAGAAATAAAGAACTCTATTAAGAAAACAGACACTGTACCGGGAAGTGACGAAATCTCCTTTTCTATGATTAGAAATTTACCAATTAGTGGTTTCTATTTACTGTTAAGACTTTACAACAAAATATTTTCTTCTGGTTTCGTGCCAGCTCAATGGCGCGAAATACGAGTCGTACCTATTCCAAAACCGAGTAAACATTTAGAATTATCTTCTTCCTTGAGACCTATATCACTTATATCTTGCTTGTGTAAAATTTTTCACGTTATACTGAATAAAAGAATAGAATGGTTTTTCGAAAGCCAACATTTGTTTCCTACACAAATGGTAGGTTTCCGAAAAAGTAGATCTTGTTTAGACAATCTTTCACGACTAGTATCACACATTCAGTTAGGATTCTCGCAAGATCAACTCACGGCAGCTTGTTTTATTGATATCGAGGGTGCGTACAATAATATTGACATATCATGTGTGACGACTACTCTAGACCGATTGGGGGTCGGTGCTAGAATATGTAAGTATTTGTGGTCATTCTTAAGCGATAGACACTTAACAGTTTCAACTTTAGACAGAGACCTAGTGAGATCTACAGGGCGGGGCCTTGCACAAGGTTGCCCACTATCGCCACTTCTCTTTAATGTGGCGACACTGAACATATGCAGTAGTATAGAAAACGTAGAAATTTCTCAATATGCCGATGATTTTGTTTTATATGTAACTAGAAGAAATTTAGAATCAGCGCTGACGGAATTAGAAACAGCTTGTGAAGAACTTGATTCATGGTTAAACTGTCTTGGTCTGGTTATTTCCGTGACAAAAAGCAAAATATGTATATTTAAGAAAGGCGGTTGTAGACTAAATGTAGATTTTAGAATTAATAATATGTCTATATCAATGGTAAATTGTTATAAGTATTTAGGTTTGTGGTTGGATAGTCCTTTAAGATGGCGCAAACATATTGAAGAGACTATTTATAAAACATCAAAATTAATCAACATTTTAAAGACTTTGTCTGGGTCAGGTTGGGGTGTTCATCAAAAGCATCTCAGGCGTTTGTACATAGCAGTTATAAGAAATAGAATAGATTATGCTAGTTTTTTATATGACAACAGCGCTACAACTAATATATCTAAATTGGATAGGATTCAGAATCAGGCGCTTCGTGTTATTGGTGGATACATTCGCAGTACCCCGATACATGTGATGGAAAGCGATTTATGTATTCCACCGCTCGAAATCCGTAGGAAATATTTGGCCGCAAAGTTTTTACTTAAAACAAAATCATTTTCATACAATAAAATCACTGGTTTATTGCAAAATATTTATCAACATAATCGTGCAAACTATTGGCGTAATAAGAAAACACCTCTGTTAGTAACCGTGAACTCAGAATTAAGAGCAATACCCATTCATACCAATGACAAACATGAGATGTTTTCGTTGAATACCTGGATGAGCAATATAAACCTTTATCAGGTTGTATTCGATTCAATCCCATCGATAGACCGCGCGAAGCGAAGTTATGACGTCCGTAATATTCATGCGATTTGTACTAGATACATTAATGAACATTATACAGATTGTTACAAAATCTTTACGGATGGATCCAAGGATGGTCCGAATGGAGGCGCTGCGTTCTTTGATCCAATACAAAATTGTCACACCAAACTTAAAATTGATTCAAATATATCGATTATGCATATTGAATTAATCGCAATAGCAGAAGCTTTGGCTTACATTTCCTCAATCAACTTAAGTAAGTTTGTTATCCTCACGGATTCTAAAAGTTCCCTGCAACACTTGGCTCGGTGTACCTCGCACGCGGCGCGAGGCGTCCCGATCGCCTACCACATACTTGAATCAATTTTAAGATTGCAATCTGAGAATAGGCGGGTCATTTTACAGTGGATTCCATCACATATTGAACTTCATGGTAATGATGCTGTAGATCTTTTAGCCAGGCAAGCGACGACAGATGGAATTCCCTTTACGGTGACACCGCTTTTTTCAGACTATACAAAACGGGTCAAAGATCAATGTACAATATTGTGGCAAGAATACTTTGATAAACGGTCTCTCGACAAAGGTATTTGGTATCGGACTATTCAACCAGAAATTCTCAAGTATCCCTGGTTTTGTAATAGCTCATTAAGTCGCAATGTATTGGTGACAGCCCTGAGACTTCGCTCAGCGCACATTCCAACAAATGTGTTTACATATTTGATGAACAAGTCGGAATCTCCAACGTGTGATAACTGCGGCCTTCGGGAAGATGTATACCATATACTGGTGGAATGTACGCGGAACGAAACTCAGAGGGAATGGTGGTTTCAAGACGAATTGTATCAAATTGGTTTCTGTAACTGTATCCTAGCAAGCCCGACTTCTGACAGGGCTGTTACATTGTACAAGTTGGCAGAATTAGGTCTTAATAGACCTAATTCTTCCATACAGTAAAAAATGTGATTGTACTAGTTATAGTGTTTATAAGGCGATATGGTCGCTCTGCGACAAAGCCTCTAATAAATTGAAAAAAAAAAAAAAAAAAAGAAGTAATGAGCTTAAGGGAAAAACGTGGCAATTATTTGGTACAGGAAAATATTTCGTCTCTGTTTTTAGAAAGAGAGCAAGATCAGAAGAAGGATTATTATGCTTACAGTTTTGGAGACATTTTCCTGCTTTACGTAATTGGACTTGAAGGAAAATTGTCTGCATACCGAATATCCCATTCTAACAAGTTGTTTTGTGAATTAAACATGTTTGCGCATTTAAAATATTCTTAACCCTAAAAAGGTGTATGGTAAATATTTGTTGTTAGTGGACGCTCAGGGGTCAAAATAACTTGTCAACCACTTACATGTAGAACGCTAAACATAACTATAGAATAACTTTAAAAACTTGTAGTATCAATAAATATTCACAAGGCACCAGTGTCAATACCAATAAGAAAAATATATGTATTGAATTTACTAAAACCTCCATCAAAACAACAACAAACAGCTGATACTTGAAAAATACGTGACAAAACATCCTCTAATTCTTTTCAATTATTTTCTCAGATTTTTGCCAAATATTTTTTGCAACAATACTAATAAATTAACCCTTCTGTCTCCAGGCACGGCGCACTACGGCGAGGATAGCGTGGGATCGTTCCCTTACTTCGAGTACAACGTCCCTCGGAACGTGACTACCGTGGTCGGACAGACCGCCTTCCTACATTGCAGGGTTGAACAACTTGGGGACAAAGCTGTGAGTATGAGTTTTTTCTTATAATTTCTAAAACTTAAAATTGTTTATTTGATTTTACAAAATAGGTACTTACTTAAAATGAAGATAAGAAGTATCGATATCTACTTACATAAACGTATGTATTAGTGTTCGTAAAAGTTGTATTGAACTTATTATGGTTTATAAATAAATAAATAGAAACATAAAGAATGAAAAATATAAGTACGTAAAAGAAAAAAGACTTAGGGCTTTTCCTTAAGCCTTAAGCCTATTCCTAAACCTTTACAATGAATAGGAGCAAGTAGTTTTTGCTAACGTTTTTTTCGTTCGTAGGCGAGTCAGAAGGCCAAAATAAAACTGTTGGCTGGACCTTTTTTTATATATTTATTTATTTATATTAGACACAAAAACAACTAACAAACTAAAACTTATAATAAAATAGAAACTTGATCTTATAGGATATGTAAACTAGTAAGTCTTACTATTGTGTACAACTTTCTTTACAATAGCCACATATATTTTTCTTTAAAATTTTACACATTTTTTAGCTTGGATTGTATTGGATAATGAGTTATTTTCAATTCATTGTCCAATCAATTCAATAATTTCCAATATAATCATGTTTACACTTGAACAATTCCAAACAATTTCCATTCAAAATTAGGTGAATTATTAATAAACAGTGTCTAAAAGTTGTTATTGCTCGAAGCTCTATTCAACCCCAGTTTCCCTCTTCAGAACTAACTCGACCCCTCTAAAATTAGATTATACCAATGAATAGAGATAAAACACGGCGAAAGAGATAAAATTATCTCGTGAAAGCACTTCATAACTGCACATAATGCTTTGGAGTAGAGAAAGGTGATAGAGGTGTAACTTTACACAAAATATTTTATTAATAAAATAATATATGTCCATATATTTGATCCTGATTAAAGTCGTTTACGTAATAATTAATACGCATAGATATAAAAAATCAAATATTTTGTTCGTTACTAAAACGTAATAGAATTTTCATTAAGAAAACATTTTTTTTTTAATAAATCAGAATGTCTTTTCGTCAACCTCAAAAATTACATCAATAATATTTTGTTTTTTATGACACATTAAAATAGGCATAGTTATGCTATAAAACTACTTTTCATTCTTACTTAAAAGTAGTTAATTAATAAATTAAAGTTTAATGTGTTTATTTATCAATGTTCCGAGGCATGCAGTTTTTTTTTTTTTTTAACTTGAACGGGTTTGCACTTGACCATAGTTTACCTGATAGCAAGTATACACACACAAAAACCCACCAGTTCATAAAAACATGAAACAGTGACGTATTTCACTGAACGTTTCATTGTGAGAATTTTCTCTAAACATTTTTACCTCTGCAGTAATAAAACAGCACTAACTGTTGCCGTTCTGCAAAAGAGCTTAACGAACTCAAAATTTAGCAGTAAAGACTTCGAAACTAAAATAACGTTTTGTGTCATGGAATTCAACCTAAACAGATAAAAACAACCGGCAATGAAAGTAGTCAACTCTGGCGTCGAGAAATTTTAAACCATAATGGCTTCAGATATGGCTTAACGACTGCTATACTCTTACAATCTAAATTACATACGACCTTTGAAAATGCTCAAATCAAACGCCACTTTATGGTCACTCATCCAAGGATAGACCGCGTCGTCTATGACATAGCATTGATAGTATTTAACTACGGCTGCTTAGGCAAAAAGATTGATATTAGAAAACGCTATTCGTAAACAAAGAATTTTGCTTATCATCAGGCAAACTATGCGTTTCCTGCGAACTACAATCCAGGGGTCTCCAAATCTAGAGTTATAGGTATATTCAAGGTAAGCGTGTTACACCCTAGGCTGAAGCAAAGCTTAACATCAGGCAGGCTGGTAGTCAAACGTAAACCTATCCCACGTAAAAAAAAACGTGGTTAAGTGCTAACCCGTTTCAGTTAAAAAAACCTACACAATCGGTTGATTATAGCAACTAGAATAATGGTTCTTGTCATGAAATTAGAGTTGAATTGCCCTGATTTGGGTATTGGGCTCCGTAAATAGGATCTAGAGAGGCGAAGTTTCCCGATTCCCACGATATTCCAAATTTTGGCGATAGCTAAGTTTGGAGGAGGCCATTGTGAATTTACGCAAGATCATTATCGGATGGAGATATTTTTTAAGATCGAGTTTTGTTTATGAAGTAATTTTATAAATTTGTCAGTGAGTAAATATATTTTTTCCCCGACTTAAAAATACGGATAATGTTTTAATTTCAACATAAAACTTTGTATTAAATATCAATTACGGCTATTGAGAATCATAAATTTACGAATCTATTACTTTGCTTCATTTATTTATGACCGTTGTTTAAGGCAATTTTTAAAGTTTTGTTTATCCCTCTTTAAAAATCAATTTAAAATTAATCGATCTTCCTCTCTCTGTCCAAATGAAGCTCAGCAATCAATATAAATCGGCCCTACGTTCAAAACTTGGCATGTCCTAGTGCAAATGAGCTATATTTTCCGCTTCCTTGCTTCATATTACTTCACATTACGTAATGTCCATTCCACATAGATTCATTCCCCCGGGCACACTCCACTGGCTCCACTAGCGAAGATAAGAGGCTGGTAATAATGCAATTTATTCTTCAAAGTGTCGATACCATGCCCCAGAGCAACTCGAGAAATAGGTATCGATTGTTCGAATGTTTTGTTTTAGCCTTCTGCAAATAAAATGGGTTATGAATACGATTTCAACGTGAAATACAATGGGAATTTAATTAATTTTTTTTAATATGATAATCTAGTTTGGCTCTTGGTATATTGTACAATAATATGGTAATTGCATACTCTTATATATTATATACCAAAATATATATGTATCCCGGAATATTTAATTATTTATTTATATGTTTGTATTCTCCTTGACTCATATTTCGTCATGACAAAGAGTATTTTACTCTTTAGTCAAATTAATTCGTTATGTGCAATGTATTTGTATATATACGGGTTCGATTCCCGCATGACACAAGTATTTATGATCTTTAAAATTTATAATTACTTGTGTTGAGTCTGGTCGTTTGTATGTATAAGAAAAGTATATAAATATTATATCCGTTATTTAGTACCCACGACACAAGCATTTGCTTAGTGTGGGGCTAGATGGCGATGTGTGCAATGTCCCGGAATATATATTTAAATACACGTATATATACATGTTTTATTGATAAAACTCAATGTTTTCTACGTGATTAATTTGTTTTCTCTCAGAAATTCAATACTTTAAAAATATGATTATATTGCTTTCACGAAACGCATTCTTCTCCAAATGGAAAATCTAGCTGTGATCTTCACACTACCTATTTGTACTGCAAAGCTTGGAGCAAATCGCTTTGTGCGAGTCCTCTGGTATGCCTGAATGTGGTTTATATGTTCACAGTACTGTTTGAAAGCAAGTAGATAGGGAAAATTACTTTACCAGGTTCAATACTACACGACTACGATGGTAAAGGCCAAAAAACCCATGATAAGGACTAAACTATGTCATAACTTCTGAAGGATGGATTTATTGTATCATATACTAAAACCTATTCGTGTCCAAAAACTTTGGATATTCGATTATGTAATAATTATTTGAAATAAATGTATTACTTAGTTAGTCAGGTTAACTTTTATGGTAAGATAATTAATATTCTGATTTATAATAACAAGCATGTTTCGCTCTCACTCCACAAACTAAAAAAAAGTATTTCCGTATGTGAGAGAAATCATCAGTATTATGTTATTTTTTTCCTTAAACTAAAGTCAGGTAACAAAATTAGCGATTAACTAGAGGGCTAGATGGCGCTGTGTGATTTGTCCTGAAATATTTATTTTTATTTATAACTTTGATAACCGCGAACGAATACCACAGTTTACTCAGCAACAGGCATGAAACAAGCAGCAACAGAAGTCAGCTATTGAAATCAGAATCAACATGGCTTTTGAATCACAACTGTAACAATAGGGATGACGTGAATCGCGATATGTCCAACATTGGATCGTGCTAAAACGGCTAATGATCAATACTAACCCACGGCCTTGCTAGGGATGAGAGTGGTGTTACAACAAAAAATAAAAATTAAAGTCTTCAGATTATTGAGTACTTATTTTTTTAATCAATTTTGAGATTTCAGAGTCTATAATCATGACTTATAATGATAAGCACAGTATATGCATTTGGAATCATTTTGAATTTCTATTGCATCTGAAATTAGTACCTACATATGATAATGAGAGTCAAGAATTCGTGCGTTTACGTTTTATTGATTAAAAAGAGTTTATGACACGTCTTAAAATGTGCACGTGTAATCAACAAAGGAGGTATAAAATTCCCTGGAATTTAACTAACTTTATTTTTTCAAATACAAGTGTCTACAATGTCAAGGTGACACCAATGACGTAACCTTTTCGGGTAATTATCCCCCAACTTCATGTAGTGATATTTCTAACCTATTCTTACCTTTTCTCATCTCTAATCGATACTAACCTAGCCCGGTGA
The DNA here is from genome assembly GCA_927399415.1 of Macaria notata. Lineage (NCBI taxonomy): Eukaryota > Metazoa > Arthropoda > Insecta > Lepidoptera > Geometridae > Macaria > Macaria notata. The sequence continues at coordinate 3,947,953 of OV656742.1, forward strand.
CTATTGTCGGCAAACTGGGCCACTCTCTCATTCTGTCGACATTTCAGCCTATATTTACGTTTTAGTTCTACTTTACGGAAAACGGCGCGGAATTTTCAAGGGAATGGAAATTGAGGGTACTTTGTTTTGAATTTCATGGATTTGCGTTCATTGTTTCTGTCATAAACCTTAAGCTCTTAGATGAGGTTTCTGTTTTCGTAAAATCTAGATTACCTAACTGTGTTTATTTTTAGCCAACGTCTGTTGTTGATTATTTTGCCACGAACAAGTTGTACCATTTACGTTATTATACTGGGTTTTCTGTACGTTATACTACATCACTAAAGCATAACCTTATTGAGGTGGCTTTTTAAGTTTTTTTAAGGATTATTAAGTGGTACGACCATTTCTGGAAAAAAAGTAAAAAATTGGAACATTAAGAATTTGTACTTTGATTTTTGAAGATTTTCGAGAGAAGAAGACAGGTGTTTTTAGAACATACAAATGCCTTACAAAATTTTAGACAGATGAAATACGTTTTCGATATTATTGAAAATTACCAAATGGTTGGTTGTGACGCATGCTGCCTAAACCTTGCCGGATTATCTGTTCCCTAGAACATTTTTTTTGTTAATTTATCAATCTTCAAGTTCAAATTTAATGGATTTCTACTATACGAGCGCACTTGATTAGGCCACAACGTTGCTTATCAACAGGCAAGTTGTCATCGAGTATAACTACTTATACCATACATAAAAAAAAACTAAAACTACCTTGAAAAGTGTATGGATTTGTCAGTAGCTCTGTATCAGCACAAATATTTACATAAGAACATACACGTTCCAGTAATTAGTCTTTCTACGAAGGTGTTAGCATAAATCATTTATGAATTCTGTAAACTAGACAGTCGTATTAAACCTACATATTTCTTTTGTTATGTCTGTTAGGTAATTTAGTTATATCTATTCTATACCACATCATCATCATCATCATCAACAGCCGGGTTTGTCCCACTGCTGGGAATAGGCCTCACTCTTAATATGCCATTGGCTTAGATCTTTAGCTAACCACATCCAGGTTGACCTGCGACAGATGTTGTTGTCAACCCATCTTGCAACCGAACGCCCGACGCACCACATAATTTGAAATATTTATAGAAATAAAGATTTTACCTTATATTGTACTATACTGACTACTTATTTTTTGGATTAGATTGATGGTATCGTATCTAGGTACTAGTAGAAAAGAAGCGCCTGTAGCTCAGCTAGCGGAGGCAATCGCATGCGATTACCAATATTAAGCAAAGGTCGACGCAATCAGTCCTTGGATGGGTGGCCAAAAAGTCACATTCCTTTTTGGGCGATTTGTGGGACCGCGGTCCCGGCTGTTTGTCTAGTACGGCAGTCGTTAAGCCATGTCACCCTCAGGGCGGTTGAATTACTCCCGACACCAGAGTTGGCCACTCTCAATCGATAAGAAGAAGTCTCTCACATCAACATCAAGATTGTATAATTTATTGTTGCAATAATGTTTTTTTTTGTTACAGGTATCATGGATCAGAAAAAGAGATTTACACATACTAACAGCTGGCATACTCACGTATACATCAGATCAACGGTTTCAGGTATGTTAATACATATATATTTTGCGACAAGAAATTAAGTACGAACACAATTTTATTATTTTCATTTTTCAAAGTACAATTCTACTTAGTAAGTACTACATCAAATAATTTAAACAAAATTAAAAAAAAAAAAAAAAAAAAAAAAACATAAATACTTCAAATATTAATGGTCAAATACTTCCTATTATGTAATCCATTTATGTCCACATCAGTAAACCGCGCCAAGAAACGGGTTAACATATCCGACCCACCGCTTGCGCCTCTGGCTATTTATAGATTCAACTTGTTTACTATGTTGCACCTCGAGTGTTTCAATATCATGTCTTCGTTTCTCTTGGTAAATTAACCCTACGATGTATTTGAATTCCGAAATATAAGAAATCAGTGACTAAGTATTTATTTAGTTATTTATTGGTACTCGAACAAATACGAGGCTTGAAATTTAAACACTAAATATTAAATTTAGCAACTTTTTATTTCTAACTACGTTAACTTGTTAATAACTAATTTATTAAACTAACTCTCATTTGTAATTTTACTATATTGCTACATAACAATATAACATGTATAACATGTATAACGGGAAGACGTTGGTATCCGGGATACAGATATTTCTCGTCCGGATGCCAACACACCGCGTGCAACTTTGTAATTAGATATAAATACATCTTTTCTTAGTTTTTAAGTATTGTATGAAACCAATAAAAAAATTTTTGAGTTTGAGTTTGAGTTTTGAGTTTTGAGAATTATACCTATAAGGGAAGTAATCAGACAAACACATTTTGCACATACACAATTTCCAATAAGATACTATGTCATTACAAATCAAGACAATAAAAATATAAAACTTTAGTTGCAGAGTTAGTTCGAGGGATACAATTTTAATCATTACCGCCTTACAACTACTTTTTATTTAAGATAAGAGTTGACATAAAGAAAGAAAAATACACTGATCAAAATAATTCCAAGTTTATTCAAGTTTTCATGTGAGATAACTACAACGAATACTATACCTGGACATATCACACAGCGCCATCTAGCTCCATACTAAGCAAACACTTGTGTCTTGGAGTAGTTATCTGTTTTGCAAAAACAAATTGCATCATAGCAAAAATAGCTTAGCATGTCTAAGATTTGCTCCTTCGCTATTATTGTATGAGTACCTACTGAACGCCAGAATATTATTAATGATCTCTTATACTCTCTTACAAATTATTATAATACCCTTCAACTAAATTTATATTATTAAAATAAATACTAAAATTATTTAATTATTTACAGGTAATCAGGCCTGAAAAGTCTGAGAACTGGACACTGCAGATCAAGTTCCCTCAAGAAAGGGACGCCGGCATCTACGAGTGTCAAGTCAACACAGAACCCAAGATGTCGCTCGCGTTTCACCTCAATGTTGTTGGTAAGATTCTTGTTTTTATCACATTTTAACATGTTACATTCATATTCTTATTTAAAATGATAATATTAAAATGTGAAGACGGTTTAAGTAACTGAATATAAGTTATCCTATCGAGAGCGAGGGTGTCTCGGCGAATAAAGCGTCTGCTTTTCATCCTGACGCACCCTGGTTCGTATCCGGCTCTACACCAATGACTTGTTTTTCAATTAATGTGTGGATTTGCACTCGCTTAACGGTAAAGGAAAACATCGTGAGCAACATGTTTGAATACCACAATATCCGAGGACTTGTGTCTAGTGAAAGGACCTGTGTGCCTGCCACGTTTTCTAAGAGAACTCTCCTAACGAATTAATTGTGCGGGGAGTCATGACCCTAAGTTATGAGTGAATACGACTCAAGAGGAGACTGCAATATCATGAAGATATGAAAACAAAATCAAAACAAATATTATACAGATACAAACTTTTCACTACTACTGGTACAACAGCATTAAGGTTTTTATTGAAACATTTTAATTCAAAGCTTTAGTACTAAAACCCAATGAACTACAGAACCGAATCTCTACAAAACCAAATAACCAAATCCGTTCAAAACTAAACAACCAAACCACAATACGTAATTCATAAATCTCACAGATTCAAAAGCGAAGTTTATAAAAGTTTTCTATCTATTAATCAAGCAGTTTACTTGTATTCCACAATCTTGGAAACAACAAAGTTCAGGCACCTGAGCAACCGCCGACCTCTGGTAAACAAAGCCTGTAACGCAAATTAGGAAATACACAGATGGAAAAGTCCATGTTATCTTTTTTTATGATTTGGTGGGTTAGTAATTAGTAATTTGTGACCTTGTCACATAGTAAAATAATGCTTAAAATAATGTCATTTGTATTAATAAAACTGCACACTTTTATGTTCTCTCTGACAAAGTGATAAATATACGCTTAACCGCGAAAGTATTTATATTGAGCATCATATCAGATTTTTTTTGCGTTTTAGTTTTAATAACTTTGAAAACAATATATGGACTGGCATGATATAATCTTAAAAAAACAGTCCATTTACTTTTGGATTCGGTTCTTAACTTCCTTGAAGGCCATACAAATTACCATATTATCAACATTGCAAAGTTACACCTTTTTATTTAAAATAAATAGAATAAAATAACATTTATTGTGACAGCTTTATAAAATTCAGTTGGTATACACACATACAATAAATCTACCACAAAACAGCCCCAACTCAGCATAATGCTGATAATTCACCAAACCCACTATGTTACCCCTCTGTTCCTCTCCTAATGTTCTCACGCCACACCAAATAATTCCAATGAAGCTCAAAGTTTCCTATCTAATAGCGTCGAGGCTGGTCTAAGTTTGAAACTCTCACTGCAGGTGTACTGGTGGCGCCACTTGACCTATTACACAAACTTCGGAAGTAATAACTGTCTTAGTTTGTTAGTGCATTGGAGATAAACAACAATATACGGGAACAATACAAGTAGTTGTGTAAATCAAAAGGTTATCGAATAATATTTTAGGGAAGTCGGTTTCTAGAACTTCCTTCTGAGAACGATAACTGTCTAGAGTTTTCAAAGAGTTATCTGAAACAGATTAACTTGTCGGTTTTTTTAATGTAGGTACCAACTAAGACGAATCAATGGAACTAAAAAACCGAAGTATACTGATCTAAATGGAATATTTTATATCTTAGTTATATCCTTCTTTAATTATATTTTTGGTTTCTTTTTAAAACGTGAAAGCAACTAGTTAATTCGTAATCACGCATAAACTTCCCTACACAATTATAAAAGTCGTCATTTGATTTATTGTTAACAATGTTTGATTTCAATAATACCTTTTTTAGTATGATAATTGCTAACTCTAGCGTCAGAGTTTTCAAACGTCCCTAATGGCCTCTGACATGGCTTAACGTCTGCTGTACAACCACAAACGGCCGGTACCTATAATTTAACGTGTCATTGTTAATTTTCTTCATTATTATATTATATCATTATAAGGCGGTTATAAAAATAAAACAAAAAAATATAAAAATAGGGTATATTAGTCATATGAGGACGCATCAGTAACTTACCCGTAGGAAATACGTTCGCCGTAGCCGAAATTGGCTTGGAATGCATCATCATCATCATCATATCAAAGGATCTAAAACCATCCAAAACCCAAGCCCTTATAAACTCCAAAGTCCCACACATCCAAGTCTAACTGAGTAAGTTGCAAACTTGTGCTGTGACTACAATGCAGCTAAAACTAGCACACTTGACATTGCAATTTTCTCAGCCCCGCTGTCTCGGAGCTCTAATGACTCGGCACAACATGCTTTGTGAACTTTACTTGGGTACAGACACCTAGTGAGGGACCTACTAGGGTATAAGAACGAGTGGGAATAGTCACACTTTACATTGAGGTTGTAAGAAGCCAAAATACCGTCATAACGAATAATATTTATTAAAAAATGAAGATTAGTTCATTAACCTTCAAATATAATTATATAATATTAACAACTCTTTTTCTTTATTAAGTTAACTTCACTTTTTTTCCAATTCCACATGACACAGTGATTGAATGTGTTATTATTTTTTTGTAGTGCAATATAGAAATGTACTAAGGAAAAGACTAGAAACAGAAGCAATAATCTGTAGCAAAGATATTCACAGTCCGTTTTATTACAAAACGAGGTTTACATATTAGTCTAGAAGTATAAAAATATAAATTCAGTTTTTGTTGTTCAAACATCACAAAATGTCAACTTCAAATTGGTGCGTTGATTTTATCATTGGTAACATTTTTACAGTTTGACTATTATGACAGTAGACAGACAAATTTCGAACAACAAAATCGGACTGCATATTTTTAAAGTTCTGGACTAATAATTCAACCATGTTTTGTAATAAGACCCACTGTTTTAAAGAAATTCTTATTAACACCAAAAATGAAAATCCACGAAGCTTTTGAGGTAAAACCGATTGAAAAAATAATAATTTATTTTCCCCCTTAATACAGATCCTGAATGCAGATCACACAAACACAGTTGTTATCTCCTCAGCGACTTGCTTCAGAGCACGACTTGTAAAAACTGTTGTTCACAGTTCAATTGTACGCGATACAAGCATGCAAATAACATAAATATTTTATTGGAAATCTGTTACAAGACACAACTGTAAGCTACGGAGTTCTTACTAATAAACTTGACTACGCTGTTTCTGCCGCTGGGTTCGTGGTATAAAATACCTTTGTTTATATCATATCATGTTCTATATTTGTAGAATATTGGATACAAAGTAAATTTTCTTGAGTGAAGGTCAAAACGTGACGCTATATTATGCCAAGCTTATGCCAAGGTAAAATGAAAATTTTAAATTTGATTTGTACAAGCAATAAAAACTGGTGCGCAGACTTAATGTACAGGCAAAATAATACCGCGCAGAGTGCACGGACGCAATGTACAAACAAACGATAATCCAGTATCCGCGATGCGAACAGCCAATGTTATGGTCATAGTGATCGAGCCACGACAACAGCTTATTAATTATTGGAAAAGATTTCAATATATGTGCCAGAAAATATTAAGTTTTTTTTAAAGAGTGGTTGGGAAATAACTTGTTTCGTACACAATATAATTAAAAATGACGATTATTTTTTTACAGAATAATAGGACTCACATCGATCGAACACAAAAACTTCACTCAGAATTAAAAAAACTTCTTCTTATCTAATAAGACTGGCCAACTCTGGTGTCGAAATAATTATCAAGCCGCTCTAAGCCTCTGACATGGCTATAACAACAAATGAATAAACAGTTTGATAACCACTCGTCAATTACTAAATTATTCCATTCTTATAGAAGAATGGAATAATTTAGTATTTAGAATATTTTTAACAGCTATAGAGCTGTTAAAAATATGATCATAAAAGGCAAGATTACTGACATTATTGTATACTTCGTATTATTTATTCTATCACACTAATACTCGTAGACGTTGAACTTTAGATGCCAAATAATGCGCTGTTTTTCTACTAAATTTTGGTACTTTGAGCTAGTATAATAAGTAAAGGTTAAGTGAGTAGGCAACACAAAGCGTAAGTGTGTTTGTGCCCTTTGAAGAAAGTACCTATAAATAGGCCTTATGGAGGCTTTAGCAAAATGCGATGGAAATAAACAAGTTGCTTATTATGCATGTTAAATTTAGCTTTGTATCTTAAAAGATGGAATGATGGTGAAATTATTTGTAAACATTTCATGTGTTATTATAATTATATATAGTAATAATAAAAATAAACATATTATAGTAATAAAAAGATTCCAGAAATAGCAGATATTTCGTTTTGGCATTGTGCCTTGGATAAGATAATGATTATAGTGATGTGCCCAAACCGATTTTGACTATAGCAAATGTAATTTGTGAGAAAGTTAATGTTGCGTCTTAATATAGTAAGCATACTTAAAAGATTTATGAATAATGAATTAAAAGACTCGAATTTTCTAGGCATTAAATGAAATTTTTATAAAATGATTTCTTTCCTACCTAATATTTTTTATAAACCTCTTACGATACCCCATCAACCAAATCCAGTAAATCCTTCTTATCAAGCCAAAATTAGATTTGTAACGTACCTCACGTAAGTAATCACCTAAAACGACATCGTAATTTTAATAGCCCCATAAAATCGTTTGCGCACAAATTCGAGTGTGCAAAGGACATTATGGGATTTCTAACTTTATTTCGGGTCCGGAAATCAAATCTGGCATTAAATCAGTAATAAATTTAGTTCCAAATAATTCACGGATCGCTTTCGGCAAAGGGATTTGTACGTACTTAATCTTGTTAGGAGCATTAGGGTAAGGGCCCATGACTTGGTTGTTTGTGTTAGAAATGGTAATGCTACACTTTGGCCGGATTAATGTACATTATGTTGGCCAATTTTTTTTTACTATGTGAAAAGAACTTCTCAATATTCAGATATATTATGCATTTTGACAAAACTGTCCTCCGTATTCCTCAATAATGAGAGTTCCATGGCCTTAAATTGTTATTTCAAGACCGACCGACTTACAAGTTGAGTCAAGCCCAGCTTGTAACTGGAAATTGTTATTTAAATAATTTGTCTTTGGATTTGTATTAAAAATATTTTTTTATTAAAAACAATATCGTAAGTGTGTACTTATTTTTCGAAAACTGAGTAATTTAATGTCATTAGATGATGATAAATTCAAGTTTATGTAAAGTTTGTGCTACAACTACAACAACACAATCCGTCCAATTTTATTTTCTTCTCTTTTTGGCCGGATACCTTTTTCATCCCTGCCCAAGGGTCTTCGGATGTCTCAGTGCTGTTCCAGAGTCATAACCCCATGAAAGTTTCGCGCTTGCCCTTTACTTGAACGTTGTTTTCGACCTGTTACCGCCATGTTATTATCTTACTTATGAATAAAACAGGTTGAGTTTAGGACTTTAGAAGAATTATGTTTTGGTGTTTGTTTAAATCATAGGGGACTTGCATTGCCTGGAAGAGATCACTTAAGGTGATTAGGCCGCCCACTTGTACATTTATTTAAAGTTTAAGTCCTTTTGATAGTGTTAATTAATTTTGGTGTGCAATAAAGATATATTGTATTACATTGTATAAGGTGTCTATGTAGAATGGGGATAAAGGTCGAATCTTCTTTTCGATCTATTGAAGTTAACTGGTGGTCTAGGAATAAAATAAGTTGATTAGCCTAGTTAATAATAAAACAATAGGGCTCCTGAGTCGTAGGTATATCTTCATGACTGAGGGTCGTGACTCCTTGCAGAATTAATTTGCTAGCGGAGTTTTTTTTGACACATACATACATTGGGGTGGGCGCCCAGGTCCTTCCACGGAAGACACATTGTCTTCGCATGTTGTAGTCCTCAGACATGTCAGTTTCCTCACGAAGTTTTACGCTAAGCGAGTGCGAATCCACACATAACTTGAAAATATAAGCTATTGGTGTAGGGCTGGATTCGAACCAGCGTGCGTCTGAATGAAAAGCAGACACTAGAACCGCTGAGCCACACTCGCTTCAAAAATCAATAACATTGTTTAATTAAGTAAATACAATGCGTATATGTGACACTTTACGATGTATGTATTTACTTATGAATAAGTTAACTCATTAAACATTTTACACCTACTTTATGTATAGGATACACGATGTACATAAATATGCAAGTTAGGAATTACAATACATGATATAATTTAAGTGCGTTAGATAGATAGATAGATAAATTCTTTATTAAAACACAACATACATAAAAAACAATACAAAAAACATAGAAAATAAAATTTGCGTTTTAATTGGCGGCCTTATCGCTAAGAGCGATCTCTTCCAGGCAACCAATCTGGCAGGGATATATTCTTCAAAATAAGTGAGTAGGACGAGGTGTTAAAGATATTTTATTTAAAAAAAAGTGAATGAGTCATAAAAATATTTTTATTTAATAAGGTTCGATCTAAGATTTGTTATTTGTTAGTGCTAATGAAGGCTTTCCAAGTTTAAATACAGTTGGCTGTATTCAGCGCAATCAAACAGCGTTACTGATTCAACTTCAACAAATACGTATATATAAATAGATATCATTGACTGTCTGACACTATCCAATATCTACGTAGAGTACAGCCCTCTCAAATTCTGAATCGCAGCATCAAACTGCCTAACACGTTTAACTACATAGAATAACAATTTATAGGCATGATCATGCGAAAACAGCACATTTCTCATCTTGCTTATGGAGGCTAGGGTAGAGATACACTGTGGTTAATACAAAAAAAACCGGCCAAGTGCGAGTCGGACTCGCGCACCGAGGGTTCCGTACAAACCTGCAAGGTTAAATATTTTGTGATGTAACTAAAAATTTATGGTTTTCGTAATTTTTCCTTTATCTATGCTATAAGACGTTGCTTCGTACCAAATTTCAAGATTCTGAGTTCACGGGAAGCACCCTGTAGGTTTTGATTCCATTGCAAGTGTCGAAAATTTGCGGCATAAATGGCTGTATCTTTTGATTGCGTTGGCTTAGAAGTTTGATTTTTTCACAGCTTCAAGGGACAGTAGACCTGAGTAATTGATATAAATTTCAGCTTCATAACTCTACGCGTTCATGAGAAAAAGGGTCTTGACAGACGGACGGACGGACGGACAGACGGACAACAAAGTGATCCTATAAGGGTTCCGTTTTTTCCTTTTGAGGTACGGAACCCTAAAAAGGTTTTAACTACAAGCAGACTTTTTGACGAAGAAAAATTTGACGTGTAATCTTAATATATATAAATCTCGTGTCACAATGTTTGTCCTCAATGAACTCCTAAACCACTTAACCGATTATAATAAAATTCGCACACCATGTGCAGTTCGATCCAACTTGAGAGATAGGATAGTTTAAATCTCAAATTATAGTCGCAATTTTAATTTATTGCTAATTATTTGTCTGTTATTATTTGACAGTAGCAATTATCTGTTAACTCCAAATGATTCTAACAGATGTCGATACCTTTCGACTGGGTTGAGTAAGTAATCAATAGATGGCGCTGCTATGGATAGTGGACTCCGTGACTAACGTTCTCTTATTGTTCCTCTTAGATTGTTTACTATAATGTAATATAACAAAAACTTTAGCCACAGCAACGCGTGGCCGGGTCAGCTAGTTACATTGTAAGTAATAAATAAATATCCGGGATATTTCACTAATTGCTTCTAGCCCCATACTACGAGTAAGCAAACGCTTGTATCATGAGTACTACATACCCATATATAACGGGTATAAAACATATATACTTCTTACATATTTGATGGTATTTTAAAAACATGATTTACCTAGCAACAAAACAAGTGGTGACTATTACTATTAGTCAACAAAATCAGAAGGAATCACGACCTTTATATAGGACACAAATAAGACAGAAAAAATATAATTAATATTACTATGGTAATGTATGGGACGACGGCATATGTAGTTCGAGTCACGAGTCCCTTATGGACGAGGTCTGCTCAAAATAGACGTAGCTGGTATATGCAAAGAGAGGCCTATACCTAGCACTGGGAAAAGAACGGGTGAAAATTATAAGAATGATTTATAGAAGCTTTAGTATTTCTTTATGCTTAAACTTTTTTTATTAAGTAGTAGGTACGTCCGAACACTTCTGACAAATCCTAAATATCTGAAGAATACTAAATTCTACATTTTAATTAGTCGTACCACTGAGCCAGAGCTAGTTTATTAAAGTCAATGTCAGATTTTTTACTCAACAATACAAACTTATAAAAATCTAGTAAATCCAAAAAAGTACATAAAATCTGGCCGTAGTGAATCTTCAGCTTAAGTAAAGCAACACAAGGGCGTTTCAATACCTACTCAAGATTACTTAGGGCACAAAATCCTGAGATAACAATGTTACACGAAGGACGCAACGGCCCTTTCTTAGAATAAATCCCATCTTAATTTTTCTAGAACTTGCTAGTTTTTCGAACGTGTATTTTTGTTTTGATTGTATTGCAGATTAGGTTAAATATGTTCTTTACTATTTTTTAGTGCATTGAAACGTTATTTTCTTAGATAAATATGCTTCTAAAAGCTGATATAAGAATAATAATGAGAACCGTTTTCATTTTACCATTTCAAAATATTATTTACCAAAAATAATGTTGCAGTATATGCGCAGATTTTTACAATATTTAGATATTGTATTCAATTCCTATATATGTAGATATGCTCCACCTTAAACCTCATTGTCACTACAAATGACTTCACTGGTCAACAATATGACAGTGTGTTAAGATCCGTTTAAAAAAAATACCTAGCATCGAAACTCATCATACCTACATGTTTAAAATATATTAAAATCGTTCCCAATCGTATTTTTATTTTTCTTATACAAAACCATAAGCCATTTATTTCGGTACAAGAGCGGTAAAACACAAAATAAATGAGATATTTTTCTTCAGAACGACTTTTTAAGTAATGTCATTACCTGAATCAGGTTGTTTTTTACGGATTCGAAGAACAGACAAACGGGTACGAAGAAAATTATGCTTTGATCTTGAAATAAATAGCAAGATTAAAGAAAGATATTACCAGTTTAGTTAAATTTCCAATTTCGGGTGATGTTTGTAAAAGATCTAGTAGTATAGACAATTTAAATACATAATATTATACGTAATAGGACTCACTAAAGTTAGATTATAATAATTCAGAATAGAATAAAGTTTTGTAAATTACGTTTGTCTAAACATCACTTATGTAAAATAGGTACATTAAGTTTTCTTGTTTGCTTAAAACGTAAGATTTATACAATTCAAACTACCTACATAGAAGAAACGAATGTAGATTAATTTGAATGTGTTACTGTTATGTACTTTTTATTCATGACATTATTGACCATATAATATGTTCAATTTCAGCACAGCCGTTATCGAATCGTATCACAGGCTCCTTGGTTTTCAAACTCTCAACATTAAAACCCACACTCACACATTTACCTACATTTATCTCATTTTACTAGTACTTAAATTAGCTCAGCTAGCAGAGGCAATCGCTTGCGATTACCAATGTTAAGCAAAGGTCGACGTGGTCAGTCCTTGGATTGGTGACCGAAAAGTGGGTCGGATGACACGTTAAATTGTAGGTCCCAGCATGTCTAGTACGGCAGTCGTTAAGTAATGTCAGAAGCCTTTAGGGTGGCTTTATAAACTCTCGACACCAGAGTTGGCCACTCTCATTCGATAAGAAAAAGACTAGTACTTGAAAGTGTTTTTTCTTTGTCAACAGAAGCCAAAGCGAACATCCTTGGACCAGTGGATCTGTATGTGAAGACAGGCAGCAAACTGTCACTCACGTGTATACTGAGTCAAGGGCCTCATGACTTGGGCACCATATTTTGGTATAAGGGTAAGTTTAACTTTTTTTTTTAAATTAAGCTGTTTCGCACTTGACCATAGTGTTTAAAAAAAGACAATTGATATCTTCTAAATTAGATTGCAAATAGAAAGTGTATTTATTGATTTGTTGGTCTATTTGTTCCGCTTTTATGTCACAAAGGAGCGATGGATATTGTGATTTTGGTATAAAGGTTAGAAAGTACACGTAACACGTCGATTATTTTTTTATAGCCTATGTTTTATAGCTAATTATCGAGTAATTTTATTTTTTAATAATTTTTTTCATGTTTTCTTTTCACAGGAGCAAACATAATAGAATATAAAGAAGTAGAAGAAAACGACATAACAGAGGAACCTCGAGTCCAGCTAAACACAGAGTGGACAGAACAACTGACGTCTCGGCTCACAATCGAGAAGGTTCTACCAAGTGACAGCGGGAACTACAGCTGTGTTCCAACCATGGCCGACGCTGCGTCCGTCAATGTTCACATTATAAATGGTGAGTTGTTTATCTTTATTTATGTTTTCAGCAGTCGCTTCACCGTGAGGGAATACGTGAGAAAACCGACTTGTTTGAGGTCCGCTAAAATCTGAGAACATGCCTCTCGTAGGACTTTCTGGGCGCCCACCACGCTGTATTTACCCAAGAGGACTTCCGCAATACCATACAATATATGCACATATGTATTATATGGTTACTAAATCTTGTTTGTTATTTTTCTACAGAACTGAAAAGTAAAATCTATTTTCATTTCTTGACGTCATAGTCAAGAAATCTCAAAGATAAGATAAAATAAACATTCTCGGCATAAAGAGAAAAGTTTCTTTATTAAGCATTTTGTAATTACGTTACTACATATAAATATAATTGTTTTGATTCCCGTATGTACATACATAAACGTAAAATAAATCATCATCATCGAGTGCCATCTGCATATTAAAGTTCGGAGGTCAGTTGGGAGAATATCTTGCGATCCCATGCTGCTTCTTTTAGATGCGGGTAGCTTAGCTTCGAAATATATACGTGAGTCAAGATCGTTCTATTCATGTGTAGTAATTAATTGATTTAATTAATTAAAACGGTAAAAACCAATTCCAATTAATAAAAAATGTAATGTCTAACTCTCAATCTCTCTCTAAATTTATGTGCTTAGAATGCTAACATCAAACATTATTTATTCCACAGGCGAGCATCCAGCAGCGATGCAGCACGGAAACGCCAACACTGCGTCCCCGTGTGCACTCTCCGTCAACCTATTTATATCCCTCTATTGCACCCTTGCAACGTTCTACACAAGCACCGTAGATGGGTTCAGATGAAAACTAAACAATTAGAGCATAATGTTGTAATGTTGGCGAAGAATAACTAGCCTGGGTAGAACGAGACAGAGATTTTACTACAACAACAATACCTTGAACTTTTATTGGAAATTGAAAATAATCACGACTGGCACGATTTGAACTTGCATATTTCTGATCACCGGCCAGAACGCCTTAAAAAACTTGGCTACCGTCTACTAACTGTCAGGCGCGAAGTTAAGTTAAACAACTAATAGTACGGGCTTAGCACTTGACAAAATAACTCATAACAACAATACGATCATAACGTTGTCATCATCAGCTAATAAAACCCACTGCAAGGCATAAAACCTCCGCCCTTTTACGCCACTACACCCAGATTTTAAAGCTTATTCAGCCCAACAGTAACAATATATTATACAGATTTTCAAAGTGATATAATTCTTTGATTTATCATACACGGACCAATCAGTAGCCACACCTATCACGCGTTCGTGAAATATGCGATTAAGACTCAATCAGTATTCACAGGATTTGCTTATCCTTTATATATCTCAAGATATACATCTATTTCCCGTAATAGAAGCGTTTGCATGGTATGGGGCTAGCTGGCGCTGTGTGCAAGTTTAAAAAAAATATTATGCGCGTACCTGTGTCCAAAATTTTTCACTTTAATTACTGAGCGTCTTTATGGCAATTAATAAAATTAATAGATATCTCTGTCTCAAACATTTCAGGCTTAGTTATTAGACGTCTACAATTATACTAAAAGCTAGGTATTTGCAGACGTGAATTTGATCGTAATATATAGCTAATTCGTGTTTGAATGGAATTTATTACATTAGCCTAATTTGATTGACTATTCATTTGGTGTGGTCAGTAAAATTGAATTGATTAGTTAATCAGGAATTTTTATTATCACTCACTGAGTCTTGCAATTATTATCGATAACCATTTAATTTTTAGCAGTTTATTAAATAGTAAGAGTAAGTGCAGCTAAAATATAATTTTACTTTACACCTAAATATATACATATATTCCATGTTTGTTCTTTTATCTGTCTATCATTTAACAAATACTACTTTACGTAACAATTATGACAAAATCAACGTTAGATTTCTGCGATTATTCATCTTCCTGTTTATTTGACATCAAATACAATATTTTACTTGTTTGTAAATTATAAACATTTACATCCTATCATATTTTACTTTAATAATATTCTTTGATTTGATTTATTAAGATATTAAAGTAACATTAAAGCAAACTATTGTATAAATTTCTTTAATTAATAGGTTCCATAAGTTAGACCGTTTAATTGCATCGTTCACATTTGCAAATACCTCAGATATTTTGAACAGTGTATAGAAATGTAAGTTTAATGTTGATAGAAATTAATTGATTTGATATTACATTGAAGTAATTATATCGAATGGTATTAATAGATGAAATTTATTTACTTATGTTAAATTAGTATTATACACATTTAATTATTTGAAATAGATACTTGAATAGTATATTTTGAGTCTTCTAGTTTACCTATTTGTACCGTTTTCATTAATGAAATAGCAAAATATCGTTGTGGAATATGTATTTTATGCTTTTAATCAAGTTATGAATAGAAATTACTTCATTCTTATTTCAGTTAAAAGTAGACGAGAAAATGTAAATATTTATTTATAATAAAATTGCTGTTTGAAAATATTCTTGTTAAAAGATTTTTCTACAAAATGTTTTATATTAATAGGAGTTTTTTTTAATGACAGTTTTATTTGCAGATTATATCAAAGAATATTGGTTTTTGGTCACTCTCCCAAAACAAGAATTAACTAGTTTTTCATCGAACTATGTGTATAAAGTTTACACTGACATAAAACATTTTCAATATGCGACACGTACTAAGTGAAATAGTTTTCCATCATATTTCTATTTTAGATTTTTGTCCTTCTTTTCTCCCAAAGGAATACGAGTATGATCCCGTATGTATATAGATGGAGTAAATTTTACTCGACATTTTTGCAGTCTTTTAAATTAATTTCGCTTGTATTTTCATGTAAACACAATAATTTGGTCCCTTCCTTCGCAAATGTCCGCTCTTAATAAAAAATAATTAGGCCACTTGAGAGGATGGTCGACTTGGTTACTGAAATCGGGAAAGGGATGTCGTCCAACCTTTCACATTGGCACATTTATGTTTGTTTTTAAGTCACTGAAATACAGGGATGGGTAATTTGAAAAGCTTATTCTCGGGCTTTTAAACCGACTTGAAAAAAATTTGGTAATCATGTCTTCTGAAAGTTTATTTGTATAATACGTCATGTATTGTGTTCATACGAGTATGTAATTAAAAAAAGAAATCACTCCAATAAGAGCAGGTATTATGAAAAACTTCACAGAAACAACAATTTAAGTTCATAATATAAATAAATCATTTCCAAATACCTATCACTTATGTAAATATGTGTATCCCATCTATTCTATTGAACAACTTTGAAATACAACTACAAACGTGATTTTAACCGTGATCACTTATTTTATCTTAAAAACAGCTGTCTTAACAAAGCGAAGCAAGTAAAGCCGTTACCACTCTTACTATATTAATATGAGCAAACAGGATTTAGAGGTATAAACCACATAAGTATTTCAACTGGCCACATCCGAGGTTATTCAAATATTTATCCAAAAGGTAACCACTAGCGGTTATATACGTGCGAACATGGTATTTACAAAGCCCAGGGGTTTGAGGAAACTACAATACGATATGTTGCTATGTGAATAAAATCTACTTACCTTCTCTCTCTATCTTTATGGACTGCTTGAAATGAGAGAACAGGTTTTTAGATTATATTTATTTTGTTTCTAGTACAATGCCATACTTATATCATTGTATTATTGGAATTAACAAATTATTTTTGTTCTGTTTGTTTTTTCGAACAATGATTTGAAATAAGAATAAATGGATCTTTTTTTAAACAAAGAACAGCACTGAATTTTTTTTAATTTCTGATCGTAATTATTTAGTTTAGTTTTGTAGTTTAAATACGAACATAGTATAAATATATTGTAAATTTCATTGTAAATAAATAGTCAATACTTGTAAATATTAAACCTTAAACGTTTCACACTGTTTTTATTTTATAAAGTATATTGAATGCAATAATCTCATAAATTATTTGAAATTGTTAAGATTTTGTAAGAGAAAAATATTTCAAAACAATTATTGTAAACTGTAGAAAGGCAGGTAAAAAGATAATACATTATTATAACTAAAGTATAATTTTAAGAAACTTTGACAAATAAAGATAGTAACAAGAATCCGTGTTTTACTAACTGACTTCCAAAAAAAGAGGTTATCAAGTCTTCTGGAAGTTTTTTTTATAAATAAGTTTCTTCTTGATAGGTATTTCATTATCTCTGTCTTTGTAAACGTCTGTTTTAATCAAAAGAGTGCATTTATTAACTTTCTAAAAGAGAATAATATATAGTTTCTTTCTCAACAATACGGTATATAATTCTAATTATATTCAGTTTTATAACAAAACATTTTGATCAGCAAGGAAAATATAGAAATCGTAGCTTGTGCTACGATTGCTCGTGGACTTCAGCTACGGCGTAGCTTAATTGCGTAGGTATTTCTTTTGACATGCTAGTTTACTTTGATAATATATGTAAGTACCTAGTTCATTCGTTATACTCTTTTTCCAAGTCTCTCTGTGTATCTAATCATTTATATTTTATATATAGGCTATATTTCCCGATTACAAAGAAATGATAAGACTAGGCAAACTCGGGCCTGATGGAAGGAAAGCATTTGACTGACCTGTTATCTTAGTTGGTACTGGTTATGCCTTCTATTCTAGTGCGGGTTCGATTCCCGCGTGACACAAGTACTTATGAATGTAAAAATGATATTTACTTGTGTTGGGTCTGGTCGTATGTATGTATAATAAGTATGTATTTATATAATAAAAGTATATAAGTATTATATCCGTTATCTAGTACCCACGACACAAGCGTTTGCTTAGTGTGGGGCTAGATGGCGCTGTGTGCAATGTCCCGAAATATTTATTTATTTGTATAAAAAAATAAGTTAAATAATATTAGAATATACATACCCAACAGTGGATCCATAATTAATGTTTAAAATGATAATAATGATATTTATTAAATGTAAAGCAGCTAGCAACACCAGAATTTACTTTGTTAAGCTGTTTCTATGAAGGATGGACATTCAAACAAGCCCCAGATACTTTGCCGAAATATTTCGAAGCGAATTGTTAGAACATCAAACAATATACCGACACCAAATATTTATTCTGTTTTGCAATTAAAACTTGAAAATGATTACCGTAAAATGAATATATTATCTTTTATTTTGTTTGGATAAATAAAACATATATTTTTAAAAGATATACTAAGTACCTGAGTTTATTAAAAGTAGCTGATTAATTACTTTGAACAATGTATACTAAGTGTAAAAAAGGTAGATATATGTTCCATCTATTGAAAATTAAAGCTATTTAACTTCAAACTAAAAATATATAAAATGATTTGTTAAGAATACAAGTATTTTCTATTAATTTATTCATATGAATTTAATAGTGTCAACTTATAACACACAAAATAAATATTTTACCATCAATCCATAACAATTGTACATTTTACATACTATAAAAACTAACGATTCTATTATCAAATACACCAATACGCAACAAACACTCTAAAAACAAAACTATCAAGTAAATAATCCGATAAAATCCTTTTTTGAAGATGATATAAGTAACTTATGATATCCGTTATTATGTATATAAATGCTGGCAAATAATTTGAACAATATGAATGTGTATATAGTTACGTGTATAAAATTAATTTTATTATGATTTAAATGTTAGTTTTAAGTTTCATTATTGCATGTTCGGAAGAGCAAAACTGTTGTGACTAAGTATAGAAGATATTGTAACACCATTAGATATACTGTACAGCTTGCAATACATATATTACTTTACTTTACTTTACTATAAACTGCGAGAAAATCCAATAAATCAAATATAGTACAAACGTATTTCAACTAAACACTTTTTACATAGCTCGTGGAAAAGTGGCTCGTGGCACAATTTAATAAACAAAATACAACAGCGATGTAGCTGTATACTACAGTATATGAGATTTAGACAAATCGTTTCTATATTTTTTTAATAAACCCTAAGTTGGAACAGGACTTAAAAAACAACACTTATTCGAAATTGACATTATGGGATAAATCAAAGATCTATATTTCTGAATTTTTTAATGACCTGTAATACTGATTTTATTACACATGGAAATATAATTTCTGCATAGTGTTCTTAGTGGTGTTGTGTGGAATTGTGACATGTGTTTAAAATGTTTAATTATCTCTTATTGCCATTTATTGAAATTCTAATCAAATCAAATATACTTTATTGGACACCAAATAAAAAAGAACATATTTAACATAAAGGTGGAAGGTAACTAGGGACATTGGGCGACCTGATCACTAAAGTGATCTCTTCCAGGTAACCTAGTTTGGACAACACTAGAAGAAATCCGTAAAGCTGGTGTACTTCACACAATAATAATAATAATAATTCTAAAGTGACATTTGAAGTATTTTATTGTAATAATCATTTGAGTATATCTGAAATAAAGGCTATTTTTATTTTATTTTTATTAAGTTGGAACAGTAAAAGCCAACTAAACAAGGTTAACTTATGTTATTAAATGGAATGAACTGGAACTTTTATTGCTAGGTAATATTTTTAATCGGTACTATTAGGGCTGGTTATGTTTGATCACGGATATAATACTTATTTACTTTTTTTGTAAATATGTGTATGCTTAATATAGATAGAAAATAATACATATAATTATAGTTTAATTTCATAATTAACATATATGTTAATATTTGTTTACAATAGTAAAACATACAAACAAGAGAAGAAAAAACAATTATAATTACTTGTGTCATGCGGGACTCAAACGCGCAACCCTAGATTAGAAGACAGAGCCACTACCAACTAAGCTAACAGCCTAGTTAGGTACTGATCTATTTTATATTGTGTTGGTGAATCCCCACGTTGTGTGGTACAACCAATTCCGCTTATTGCCAAGTCTCATGCATGTTGTATAAGGTTGACGAAATGCAATTATTTCCGGACTGGTTATGTTTTGCATACAATTATTTTCTTGCTTTTTACTTAATAAGTTATTTATTTGGCAGGTGACTCGTTAATCGAGACGATTATTTGTTGTAATACATGACGTGTCAAAACTTGTCAGTTTTCTAAGGAAAATTCAAAACTTAACGCTAGAGTTCCCTAGTCTCAGACAAAGTACTTGGTATGTTTATTTTTATAACACAAAGCCGTAGATTTGAAGTTACAAATTAAAGAGATCACAAACAAATTAACAACATTATTTTTTGCTTTGTGAAGTGTGAATTATCCGTTCCCTTTATGTGCTATAATAAAATTTTAACATTTAAAGTTTATCATTATCATATCAGTCTATGTCCACCCACTGCTGTGTATAAGCCTCCTCTCCAGTGGGTCAGTCACATTTCCAGCCTGTCTCATCCAGCTTGGTAATTTAAAAAAAAAACCTTTTAATTTAAATATTTTCCTCTACAATACAAAGGATAACAAAAAATAAAAATAAAGCCACTCTGCTATCATAAAAGAGCAATAAAAACGCGTAACATATTTTTTAATTTCCCTAAACAAATAATCAACAAATGGGCGTGCTTCATTAAAATGGTATGAAAACACGCGAATGCCTTGAAAAATAATTTGAATTCCTTGGGTAGCAACATTTTTAAACGATCTCTTAATTAAATAAAACGGCTAACCACTCCCATGGGTCGCCATGGTATTTAGGTGAAAATCCAGATTGATACGTTTAGCATTTTATAATTTATTCTGTTCAGAGGGTTTTGGGGAAGTGAAGGTATAAGGAATCTTGATCGGAAAAAAATATGAAAAATGTAATGCCTTGACTGCTCTGTTAGGTTAGTTGGTAGTGGCTCTGCCTTCTAATCTAGGGGTGAGGGTTCCCGCATAACACAAGTAATTATGCATATTAAAATTTGTAATTACTTTTGTTGAGTCTGGTCGTTTCTATGTATAATAAGAATGTATGTATACAACAAAAAAGTATATACGTATTACGTATATCCGTTATCGAGTACCCATGATACAAGCGTAAGCTTAGTATGGGGCTAGATGGCGCTGTGTGATATGTCCTGAAATATTACTTTATTATTTATTTAATGCCTGTTATTTAGCTGTGACTGTCACATTCATATTCAAGAACTGCCGTGGCTAGGAAACAATGTTAAATACAAGGAAATTAGCTTGTAGGTTCAGTTCAGATAGATTGATGCTGATTACTGCCTTTTGCAAAGAAATATAAATAATACCTTGTACCCACTCTTGGCAAACAGAGGTCAAACAGTTAATTTAACTTACAACAAAATATAATAGTATTCGGGGATAATTTTAATTAAGTTATAATGTTTGAATGACAGCTAATATTGTTTTGTCTATTCAACTCATCATAATTCGTTTTGTTCCAAAAAGTGGTTATAGTAGTTTGTCTAGAACTTTGAAAAATAAATAATAGTACCTATATTTTCTTGTTGGTTTTTGGTGTCATTAGTTTAATGACCAAAAATAATGTGTAATTGAGTAGGTAACCAAACAATTACTAAAAGCATGATGAAAACTTAAAAACCATTTGGGATAAAAAATTCAATAATTTTATCATGTCTATTGACAAAGGATCAGTTATAGTCAGAATGAAGAAAATCCTAAATCCACAAAGAGTGGTTTCAATCTTGTCAAACACTTGTATAAAAAAATCGTCCAGAATTTTAAGTAAATGTACATAGATTTAGGGACTGTTTGTGTTGGCGTTTGTTTTTATTTGACCATAAGATTTTTATAAAGATACATACACTTACATATATAAATACACTTTCTTTGTATTTGTTTTTAACTTAGATTTTTTGGTAAACTGTATTTGACCTGGCATCTCATCGATCTGTAGACAAGAGTTCATAAATTTTTTTATTTTTGAAGATCGTAATCTTTAAAAAAAGGGAGTGTATTATCAAAATACTACTTCAATTAGCTCTCCTCAAATATGTTGGTTCTCTTATATCTAATCTCAGCAAAGCCCAATAAATCTCACGGGGAAAGTTCGCAGCGTTTCCCCTCATTTCCATTTTATTAAGTTGATTTTTACAATGCTACACTGGGTCTTTGATTGAACTTTTTCAGGAAGGCTCTTTGACAGAGCCTTCGCTAATCCGGTTGAGATACCCTTGGTTTGTCTATGTATAACATTAACGTTGCACCTGAAATTCATAGATGGAATTATTGCAACACACAGGTCTATAAAAAAAACTAAAAAAAAAACTAGTGTGACGATAATATCTCCCCGAAGGAAAACCACAAAGCTTGAAGACACGTGGTGCGTTGTTGGTAAGATCTTAAGAGCCACGGAGGCCACTTTGGTCAGGAGGTGAGGTGTGGTATATGAAGGAACACACCTAAAAACCACCAAGTTTGTTGTTTGAAGCCGGTTAAGGAGCAGTCGCAGCTGAAAAACACTACACATTTCTTCAAAGTTTATTTTGCTAAAAACAGTTTTAACTAGGATATTATAGCGGGGCGTCGATGATAAAAAAAAGAAAAGACACCGGGTCCCACTACAAACATTTATTTTTGGAAGCGTCTCAATAAACAATACAGTACAGTCCATGCGTTTCATAGGCACAAAGATTTAGGTACAAAATATAATATTACTGCGAGCCGCGGAGAGCGCAGGCGGCGCGGCGGCGCGCTCACGTGTTCCCGTGCGACTGTTTTTTCTTGATTCTCGCGGAGCGTCGCATGCGCTCTCTAGCGGGGGGACGGGGCGCGGGGCTAACGTTTGGGATGCGCGCTACAACATCTGTTACGTTATAAGGAATCAAGAAAAATATGTTTTCTATACATTTGGGAAACAACACTTAACTTTATACTTAAGCAAAATCTGTCAATTCCACATTAAAATAGAAATCAATATAATTACAACTAACTATTTTGCACATGCTAACACACAGACACACACACACACACATACAAAACAAATGTATAAAAAAACAATTCAATAACTGTTGTTTTTGTATCATTTTCTTTTTTGTTAACATAATAGTTAATTTCCTTTTTATGTGTACACTAGTTTTTTCTTTCTTTTTAGTTTCAAATTATTAGGTTAAAGATGTAACAGAGTAAATTAACAATAAAATGTAAGTAAGTCATCAACTCCACGCGGAGAGACCTGTTTGTGCGCGATACAGTTCTGCAACTAGTGCGCATACCAGATAGATTGTATCTCACAATTATTTAAGCTTAATCAATAAATTTGTCAATTAAACCTAATGTAAAGTTCATAAATTGTAAATAGTCAAATAAACTTTTTATTTATTTTATTTATTCAACTTGCTACATTTAAACAGCAATAAGTAAGCGTATATGGTATATTTTGTTACGTGTAGCGTTTAATCGCACCTTGTGTATGTGTTCTTTCATATAAGCATTTAAATTGCTGCACTGCATTTCCATAGGACCTCTTAATGAGCACAAAATATATTTAACTAGCTGTGCCAGCGACTTCGTCCGCATGGAATAGTTATTACCATAAAAACGTTCCTAGTGAGTTAATCTTAAAATATAGACATATACTGTTGCAAACATTTTGTTAGATCATTTCAAGAGAAATAATTCTTTCATACATATTTTTTTGATATCTTGAACCGTTTTCACAGCGCACGCAACGGAAGCCCTCAAAGATGAATAATTTTCCTCGTTTTTTTTTCACATTTTCCATTGTTTCTTCGCTCTTATTAGTTACAGCGTGATGTTATATAGCCTAAAGCCTTCCTCGATAGATGGTCTGTCTATCCAACACAAAAATAATTTTTCAATTCGCACCAGTAGTTCCTGAGATTAGCGCGTTTCAAACAAACAAACAAACTCTTCAGCTTATAATATTAGTATAGTTATAAATACTAATAAAATCCTTATAGATAGAGTAAAAATTAATTATGAACATTCCAAGTTTTTATCATTGTTCTAAACGGTCGTTCAGAGTTTTCTTCTTTAAAAAGTTTCTTAATTGAAAAAGATTACAAGCCTTGTTTATCTAACAATGTTTTTAATTGCCTGTGCTTATTACGTATATTTAGAGACACTTTTATAAGTAAAATCTTAATTATCGTACAATATTCTTCTTATCGAATGAGAGTGGCCAACTCGATGTGGTGTCGAGAGTTTATCAAGCCGCCCTCTGACATGGTTTAACGACTGCCGTACTGGACAAACAGCCGGGACCTACAATTTAACGTGTCATCCGACCCACGGAAGCGTCCAAAATGGAATGCCACTTTTCGGTCACCCATCCAAGGACTGACCATGTCGACCTCTGCTTAACATTGGTAATTGAATGCGATTGCCTCGAAGCAGAGCTACGGGCGCTACAGTAATTATGTGACAATATAAATGTTAAAAACAGCGTCTAGACACGAGCACTTACATTATTTTTCATAAAAATTATAGCTTTAGCATTAGTCTAGACTAATTACTTTGGGTTAGTACCAGAAGATTAATGATAGGCTCTGTTACACCAACTAATTGTCAGACAGACACAGTTTAGAACGAAACAAGGTGAAAATTATTTAAGTAAATAGATAAGATATTGAATCAGGCGTTACTTTGCGGAAATCCATTGTTACTGAAACTCTGGAGAAATATGTAGTGTTTTTCCGCTGCGACTGCTCCTTAACCGACATCAAACAACAAACTTGATGGTTTTTAGGTGTGTTCCTCCATATACCACCGCCACACCTCACCTCCTAACCAACGTGGCCTCCGTGGATCTCAAGATCTTCCCAACACCGCACCTTGTGTCTTGAAGCTTTGCTGTTCTCTTTCGGCAAGATATTCTAGTCGACACGTGTTTCGCCTCTCCACGAGGCATCCTCAGGACTCGTGTTGACTCTCCGAACGTCGGTCCGACGTTCGACGTCCGACGTCCGACGTTAGGAGGTGAGGTGTGGCGGTGGTATATGGAGGAACACACCTAAAAACCATCAAGTTTGTTGTTTGATGTCGGTTAAGGAGCAGTCGCAGCGGAAAAACACTACATATTTCTCCAGAGTTTCAGTTAAGTAAATAGGTAAAGAGGTTTGATGTTTTTGACCTAGTACCGTAATAAGTGGTGTGGGTTTGATTAAGTTTTTTTTTACAGATAGGTTTGAAATAGCTTTATAAAGCATAAAGATCCAAGTGTAATGAAAACGTATGATACCTCCATGCCAAAAATCACAGCAATCTGCAATTATATGTATAAAGCATCACAAAAGATTCGAAAACGCAACAAAGAAGTTACGACAATAGTTAAATATCTAAATAGAGGCCCAGGCCCCCGCGCCCGTGTCCCGGCGGGCCGCTCGCGCGGCGGCGCGCAGTCTGCGTGCTGCCGCGGTCCCAGAACATACGTTCTGAAGATGGATGTCATAACATCCGAAACGCGTAAACAACTCACGCGATTTACACGTGAGTGAAAACCGTTTAGTTAATATATCTAAATAGAGTTCTTACGTAAGAAATAAAATCGTATAAATGTGAACAAAATTTTATTATTCCTGGGAAACAAAGAAAACACTGAACAGACAAAAGCATAGCAAATCCATTCCAACTTTATTTTTAGCCGTTTTTGTCCCAATTTCATTTAGAAGTGTTGGGTTAATACAAACTCTTTTATGGAGGACATGCTATAAAAATAAGATACTAAAAACCAGATCTCTTTGTTGCTTTTTACTAAACATTTCATATTTCTCAGCGCTAAAAGAAACAAATCTGTTGTAAAGAAAATATAAAATATCGGATGAAGTGTTTTGTTTCTCAGTAAGATAATATTAAAACAAAGCTTATATTGTTACGTTATTCTATTCTTGCAAATTTATCTTATGATGACTAAATTATCTAGTACTTAGTAGATTTTAATAAAGAACCCTCACAGACACATGTAAACATACAATAATAAAAACCGATTCTTAAATTATACAGCTGTGAAGAAAGAGATTAATTCGACTTCATTTAGCTAAACCACCGACTCGGTCAACAAACTTTTAGTATATACCTAGTACGAGTACTTTAACTTTCTTCGTCGTATGTGGCAAACTAATTTGTTCTTCGGCCTTTGTTAAGGCTTT
Source organism: Macaria notata (assembly GCA_927399415.1). NCBI lineage: Eukaryota > Metazoa > Arthropoda > Insecta > Lepidoptera > Geometridae > Macaria > Macaria notata. The sequence continues at coordinate 3,974,463 of OV656742.1, forward strand.
ACCTTTACCTTACTATATATCTTCCAGTTATATCACAATTTAATATGCTCCATTTCTTTATCTACTGGCAACTACGAAGCCAAAATTAAATGATTGACTATCAATGAAACAAAATTATGCCTTTCACCGTGTCAGTAAAATGAAGCAACAAAAAAAAATACGAAACGTTTTATAAATGTATATTAATTTAAACTAATAGCATGCATTTGCTTAATTATACTAATAAATTGCTCAAATTGCAACTAATATATTTAAATACACCGATCAAAACATTACTGCATGTGCAATTTGATATTTTAATATGTACCTCGCTTTTAAAAGTACCGCTCTAAGCGCAAAACGTTTCGACCTCGCTAGGAATTAATAACTCTCTCTCGGTGCATTTTGCAGTATTTTTAAAGGAATATTAGAGCATAATATTAATATTACCATGCGTTATTAAATGTCTGAGGTGAGGTTATTATAATACTTGTGAATACAATATTATAGGATACATGATGATAAATCTAGATAGAATCTTTCTTTTCTCAACTAGCAGTTTTCTGCTTCTAAACAAAACGTTAGACAGCAGTCTATTCGCAGTTCCTTTTGCACCTTAACTTGAAATAAAATTTCCATTATAACACGGTTATAGGGTCACCATGATTTTGAATAGATCACGACGCCCTTACATAAAAATTTAAACATGATATGTTTTGTATATAAAATTTTATTTTTCTACAAATTCTTCATTACTTACGATAGAAGTGTTTAACTGGTATATATGCTCCTTGTCGCTATCCTGCTAGTAGGAGCCGTAGTTTTTTTTTTTACTTTTGTGTCACGCGATAGTTAGAAGTCACATATTATCGTTTCGGATCAGATATACCTACCGGTAGATCGAATATTCTGCTCAAGGATTCTAAGGAAATTTGAAAACTCCTGATATCAGAATTCACTACACTAAGAACATACGTTGTTTTTAGAGTTAATTTTGACTATTAATATCTCGCTTTGTGACACCCTCAAGTAGGTAGTGTTTGATGTTTGAAATGTCAAAACGTCTATTAATCATCTTGCAAACCATGTAATATCGTAACCTAGCTGCCGTAATAGCATTCCGGTATCATTGACTTATACATGGAATTCGCACGTGCCTGGATGTGTCTTTATCTTTCAATCACAGCTGAGTATAAGCCCCCTCTAAAGCGCCAAACTAAATTCAGAGAAAATAAAATTTTCTTAGCCAAGCATGGTACGTCTCAATCATAGAACAACTGAACTTTCTATGACTTTTCGAAAATAATTTCGATTCATTTTTATCCCAAAAAATATTATGGTAATTTATTTTATTTTTACAAGTATAAATAATCGGTAACGACATTCAGTATAAATCTTCATCATCAACTCTTGTCTTGTTGTTGTGCTGCGTATATGTAGATCTCGTCCATTTGGTACCACAGAAAGATGTCAGTCATGTGACTTTTCTAATAGTAGAATAAATTACAACAGTACAAATAATACAATATATAAACTAAAAAAGGAAGATATTAATAAACTAAGATAAACTATGCTTGCCGTTTGGCAGAATAATGTATGTACCTACTATTTAGCATTCCATCTGCTGTTATCTTACAATTTGTGCATATTCGCAAAATAAATGATTTGATTTGATTTGAACTTAAACGTCTCAATTAATTATGAAAGCATATTACTATTACTACGAAATAATAGTTTGAGAAGTGACCCGCACCAACATATCTCCATCAAAACTTTCTGCCGAATTTCATCATTTCTCTCACGCCAATAACTGTTTGCAACTGATTTAATCCATACTTGCTCCGATAGATACTAAATCACGCGAAATATTTTCCTCAAAGCAATTTCAGAGATCAACAACCGCCCTTGTTTCTTCCTACTTACCGGTCAAACTGATCAATTTTACTCCAAAAGGCAATCCTTTGTATGAACGCCAAATATTTGCTCCCTACTCTCGAGTGGGACTCACGATACACAGATTATTTAAAGAACAGAAGAAAAACTATGATTATGTAGATAAAAAAGCTAAGGTCTAGTTTAAGTTCTAAATCGTACGAATATTGATCCAATATTGTGAATCAGAAATCATATATCTATTGTATTCGTAATTAACTAGTTTTTATAGTAAACTAGTGGATACTCGCGGCTTCGCTCGCATTAAGAAGTAAAACTTGCATCCCCTATTTCACCCCTTTAAAAGTGGCATTTCCAAAAATCTTTTCTTAGCAGATGCCTACGTCATAACATCTACCTTCATTCCAAATTTCAGCCCAATTCGTCCAGTGGTTTAGGCTGTGCGTTGATAGATCACTATATCAGTCAGTCAGTCAATTAGTCAGTCAGTCACCTTTGAGTTTTATATATATAGACTAGCTGACCCGGCGAACTCTGTTCCGCTGCTTTTATTCTGTCCAATTAAAAAACGGGTTATTAGGTATCCTATGTCCGTCTCCTGGTTCTAAGCTACCTCCTCACCAATTTTCAGCTAAATCCGTTCAGCCATTCTTGAGTTATAAATGGTGTACCTAACACTACTTTCTTTTATATATTATATAGATTAACGTAGGTTCTATCATAAGCACAGATAGATTGACGGATATACGAGAACAATTGTATATCCATGAATATAACTAAGTAAATCTATTTTAAAGACATTTTTTTAGCTTGTAGTTAAACTCGCGCTTGACTATAACCAGCTTAATATAAAATTCTTATTTAATATATGTGTGAGTTTAAATTGATTAAGTATATAAATATGCCCCTCTGTTCTTTATAAATTTGTGCCGTTTTTTTCTAATCTCTGATACGCAATATGAAAGCGAGGCTTCGGGTCAAGAGTCGTGTTATATTGACTCCCAGTATATTCTCAGCGCTAGTTATGTAAGTACTTACCTACACTACCTAGCATACCTTCAATATTTTTTACCATATCAAAACACTAAATAAATATGTATCATCATCATCATCCACAGCCCTTGGGATCCCACTGCTGGGTATAGGCCTCCCTTTGTATGTGCCATCTACGTCGATCTTGTAAATATGTATTTAATTTATTTACCTATATATATAGGTGTTTGTTTGATGACAGCATTATCTATACTAATATTATAAAGCTGAAGAGTTTGTTTGTTGGTTTGTTTGAACGCGCTAATCTCAGGAACTACTGGTGCGAATTAAAAAAATATTTTTGTGTTTAATAGACCATTTATCGAAGAAAACGTTAAGCTATGTAACTTCACGCTGCAACTAATAGGAGCGAAAAAATAATGGAAAATGTGGAAAAAACGGGGGGAATTATTCATTTATGAGGGCTTCCGTTCCATGTGCTGCGAAAACGGTTCAAGATATCACAAAAATATGTATCAAAGATATTATTTCTCCTAAAATAATCTTACAAAATGCCTTGACCAATATATGTCTATCTTTTAAGGTTTACTCACTACAACCGTTTTTATGGAAATAACTATTCCACGCGGACGTAGTCACGGGCACCAGCTAGTCAAGAATATTCTGAATTTGCCTGTCTATTTATTTTTGCTGTAAAAACACAAATCATCATCTCATTAGAGCCTACTGCTGGGCATAAGCCTCCTCACTTAATAATCCCTGTCTTGCAAAAAAATAGGAATTAAGTAGTAAATTAATTTCTAAAGTATACGATGGAAAAAGACGGTGTTTTAATGCATAACTTATAAACAACAAGAATACTGTTTAACTGGTTCAATACGAACCAATTTCATTTCTTTTTCACATTCCAATAAATACGAATAAAAAGCTTATATCTACAAAATTACCAGGTAAAGTTTATCTAGTTCAAAATGTCAAATGAGATACGGGCGACACAAACAATAACGTGTTAAATTCGGCGAGTTCCCACCGGAGTACCTGGAGCTCTTTTTCACAAGACCATGATGAGGCTGTCCATCAGGGGGGAGGGAGTTTAGTGGGTAACCCACATAACCCGACAACAACCCATTATGGTCGGGTATCTCTCTGAAAATAACAAAAAAGAAAAGGTAAAGATAGATAGATAAATAATTTATTAAAACACCTCAAATAAAACAATAAAAAAACATACAAATTAGAATCAGCGTCTTAATTTGGCGGCCTTATCGCTAAGAACGATCTCTTCCAGGCAACCAATCTGGCAGGGATATAAACTTCAAATGAATAATAAGTACGACAAGGTGTTTAAGATATTAAATAAATAAAAAAATAGAACAAAGGTTTATACTACTTATATATGAATAAACATAAAAAGCTTTATTAACAAGTCCTCTTTAATTGTAATAAAAGGTCTTTACCTATGAAATTGCCGTTTTTTTCTTACATTTTAATCTGTTTGTAACTTTTACGTACAGCTTTATTTTTTCCAAATACAATTTTTATTGTGTCAATTGTTGAATTATGTACCTTATAGTTAATAAAAATGTATTACTAGTGCATATTACGTATAGGGAAGTCATTGAAAACACCTCTTTCAATGCGTCGTCGGTTTCACTACTTTAACGAGGTATATTTTTATCATATACTCTGTTTTTGAGAAGTTAATATACGCAGTGCATAGCTTTTTTTCCATCTAACTATAGTTATCAATTGCATCTAAATCTGTTCAGACATTTCCATACAAACATTTTTAATGTTATATCATTTTTCTCAATTTCGTCATACAAATCGGCAATTTCATAGGTAAAGACCTATTAATAATCCAACAGCTTAGCCAATCCATACGCCACAATATCTAGGAGGGAACAATTTTATTTTATCTCTATTATTACAATGCCAATTCCAGCACTCTCTAATTCAACGGAGCATATAATTCCGAATCTCCCATACACTAATGAGATGGTTAACCGAAGGCTAATGTATGTCGGCTGCGTCGCAATTGACATGACTAACGACTAGCTTGATGTATTGTTGGCGCTCTTTTAATTAGCTGCATAATATATTGTGTCCTAATTAGAATTTTGTAAGCAGTGTGGTAATTTCTGGCTTAAATTCCGCTAATATAAGTAAGGCGTAAAAATACTGCGTTTTGTGTATGTTTGTTTGTTACTTACTATCAAGCGGATTAACCGATTTAAATAAAATTTTGTAAGGAGGTAGATTACATCCTAAATTAAAGGAAAATATATTTATTTATCCTAATTAATGCGGACATGGCGGGCGCTGCTAGTGTGAGAACAGACGAGTTTGCTTCTAACCTACCGAAAATAATTGTTTTTACAAGATTTGGCTATAAAGGTACGGAGGTAAAAGTAGTTCCATCCACAGCCATTCTGTTTGAAACTGACAGTCAATTGAAATAATTAAAATAAACAACTATGATCATTAACTGTGTAAGTAAAATAACAATAAGTCAGAGGTCTTTTTTTGCTAAGCAAAACATAATATCAATGTTTGCCACATACATATGATGATATGATGCTTTCCAAGCCGATTTTGGCTACGGCTAACGCACATACATATACAAACTTGTAGATGGATCACAAAATGACTTCACGGTGCGTCTTGAAAGTTTCAGCAAAGGCTCAATAGCACACCCTGGTCCGACGTATGTCTTGAATCCTAAAATATGGCTCATCACACTTTATTTCGCACTTGATATTCGCGGCCCAGCCGTCACCGGAATATTCCAGAAAGGCCGCTTACAGTCTCGCGTAGAAGAAATTTATTCATGAAAATATGATTCCCGTAACACCATGAGGAAGATACTTCTTACCTTGACTTGCAGGATCTGAAATAAGGTAAAGAATTTTTTTTGACAATTTTATTTTTTCAACTATTAATTGAAACACATAACATTACAGAAATGTACTTGTGCGTTTTCGTTTCAGCTTTATTCCAATTAAACATTATTTAACTTTATTACGTCCTTAAAATTGTCTAAACAAGTCAATTTCCAAAATTTACATACTGTATAACATTTGAATTGAAGTCATACCTATTGTTTTACTTTTTGCACCTGACGTTATTGTACGTGTGAAGTAAGAACAGAATTACTGTAACAATGGTATTCCACAAAATTAAATTAAAAGTTGTGACAAACTATTTATCGGGCATTCTTTACATAAAATTTTGACCGCAGTGTCTGAGATTAAGCGAAAGCTTAGACAAATAAAATAACACAGGTAAAAGATGGGGTTTCAATATTACTACTTACAAGTAGAAAATAATAAAAACAGTAGGTATGCTAACTCCTTTTTCCCACGTCCAGCTTTACTTTTCACAACATTATTCACGATTCAGGCGTTTTTTCTACACGAAGAAAAAAATATTTACTTGGAAAACGTTGAGATATGACAACCTTGAGCTTGGTGTCTTTTTCCTAAGTGGATTTGAATAAAACCTCCTGTCTGATGAAAGGTGAAAGGAGAGGATCACATGGAAATTTGTATGTACTTACACAGGATATACGAATATAAGTATAAGATATGTTAGGTATGTTGAACAACAGATCCCCTTGTAAGTATATTTTCAGTATTCTGCTAAGTCTTTACGGTTTTTTGAGGCTGTTTTTTAAATTAAAAGGATATTGAAATGAAATAATATGAACAATCTTACATACAATTATAAATACAATGAAAACTAACTGATAAGGATTGCAGTATTGCAGTCACTTTAAAAAAATACTAATTTTAAAATTTAAATGCAGATTAATACTAACAAGCTGAGTTATTTTGGAAGGTGGATAGAAACGTGTTACTTTAACTTTAGTAATCACGAACGAATGCCACAACCCGTCGCGGGCGTCTCCAACTCCAGTATTACACCGCGACCTTACTCGACCCCCACAATAGCACGACTGCACTAGTACCTACCTAATCTCAAAGGCAAATGCCTCCGCTATTCGTAACTACAAATAACTTTGCGTTCTAAAGCGTTGAAAATCAGCAACGTTCCACCGAACTACCAACGAAATTGAAGCAAGAATTTCTGCTAGAGAAAAAGGCAACATGCTCCGAATTTCCTGGGAAGAGGTGAGGAAAAACCAGCCCCGGATTGCAGAGGGAGCGCAGTTACAGAGGTTCGTAAAATGTTACGAGTCGACTGCGTTTTGAGTTTACATTTTCAGATAACTGGGGTGATATTTTAAACAAAGAAGTAACATGCAATTCAATATCGGTAATATGAAAAGTCCAACCATTTGAATTAATATGAAAATGATGTTGACAAAATAAAAATTGAAAATTAAAGTGTTTTTTTATGCACAAACCGTAAATTTATTGTAGTATTTTTTACAAATCAGGTGATAAAATACTATATTATTTGTAGCCACGTGTCTGTTTTAATCGTTGCTTTTTCATAAAATTTATTTGTTTTTAAATACAAAAAAATTGGACTTACGGCTTAGTCGCAGCTTACCAATTTAATAATTCGATGGCTGGATCTTATACACACTTGTTCTATCAGGTACACTATTGAAATCACTGTCTCATACAATACTGTGACCAGAAAGGTATAGTGAAGCCAAGTTTCGACTTGTTTGAACATGATTACAATTCGACACCATCGCGCGGTTATCCAATCAGGGGATAAAATAAGTGACCTACATAGAAAATACTTGGATCTTAGATCTTAGGGAACTCTCAGGACTAGAGATAATGGATATGATTAGATGTAGGGCATTGACTTTGTTCTACCTATCTCTTCTAAAAGGAAACCTTTGAAGATTTTCTTTCTTGATTTCTTGTTCATTGATTAGTAATTGAGTAGTAATATAATGGAATGGGTCGTGGTAATAGTACTAATTATTTGTTAGTTTCACACTAACCGTTTTATTGAATCCTAGTGCGAGAACTAGACACCTCAAACTTCCTTGAAAATGATAATGTCGTTGAATAGTACTTAATATTTTTGTCCTTCGCAATGATAAATAGATATCTTATTGTATAAGCTGTTAAATAAAACAAGTATACTTCTTCTTCTTCTTATCGAATGAGAGAGGTCAACTCTGGTGTCGAGAGTTTATCAAGCCGCCCTGAGGGCCTCTGACATGGCTTAACGACTGCCGTACTAAACAAACAGCCGGGACCTACAATTTAACGTGTAATCCGACCGACCTAGTAATAAGTATACTAATATTATTTTAACATAAAACTACTAATTTACATTATTATCCAGTAAACAAACTGTATCTGTATTTTTAACAATTAGATAGATATATAGATTATTCTTTATTATTACACACGAAATAAAAAGAAAATACGTAATTAAGTATAGCATAGCTACTATTATTGTCAATAAGTTTTGATTTCTAATTTTTATTATTATTATTGAAGTCTCGTGTCAATGAGCGAGTTTTTTGTCTTTCTCATTCTAAGTACTACTGAGGATATGAAACAAAATACTTTCATTTACATTCTACTGTATAACTAAAGTAGGGCATTTCCTCATATAAAAGGTTGTATTAACTGTGGGCCGTGGTTTAACTATTAGTTAGGACTTTGAAAATACTCAGCTCGTTTTTGTTGTTCAAAATTTGTCTGTCTAATGCCATTATAGTCATTCTGTTAAAATGTTACCAATTTTAAAAGCAACTTTCCAATTTGAATTTGACATTTTGATTGTTTGTATATGATATTTGAACAACAAGAACCGACTTTCATTTTCAAAGTTTTAGACTTATATTTAAACTACTTTTTGTAATAAGACGAACTACGTGTAACTACTGCAAAATGTCTACTCACAAAATATTTAAAAAGGCCAATGCCTAGCTTGTATGTAACTTTCTTGATATCAAAAACAAATATTTTTAACACAAACCTAACCTATCGTTACCTAGTTACCAAGGAACCAGAGGTTAATAGAGCCATCACGTTAAGCCATATCCAGTTAAACACAGGAGGTAGGTAAAAACGGGCAAAATGGGCATGTTGCTACGGACAGGTGAAATAGTGCGAAAAATTGCCCCGCGGTCAAACGAGTACGCTTTCCCCGGTGTTTTCTTGCGCAGGGCAGGACTTGGGGTGAAAAGGGAATTATACAATGTGCTTTTTGTTTTTATAGGATGTTTGTAGGGTTTTGTAGTGGTTTTAGTGATGTGAATTTGTTTTTCTACTTTTGTTTTCGTAGTTCTTGTGTGCATATTTTGTGAGAATAATTATATAATTGTCAATTTTATTCAGTTCTCTGTCTAAGAAAATAATTTCGCTTATTTCAGTTTAACGCATTTACACCATATACTTTTATGGAAAAAATTAACGTTTTAATTATATTTGATGTTTTTTTGATCTCAGGATAAGGCAGTAATAACCTTATAGTTAACATACAGTGAGTTGTAGTCAAGCATAAGTCAATGAAAAACCACCAGCCAATAGCTACTTTGGACCATAGAGTCATTGACTACCATTGTTGCTTTAGGTCGGCTATTTGTAAATGCATTTTCTCCCAAGGAAAAAAGGCAACCAGGTGGTCAGAAACATGTACCACACTACCAAGTATAAAAATAACCTTACTACACTCTCTGGTATTCATAAAAGCGTACTTGATACGATAACGAACTACTCAAACCTTCCAACAAAGGTATCAGAAGTTTTCCCCCCCGCACATAAAGGTTTAACTACTTGTTATATTATTTCTGTATATATTCTGCACCTCCCTATTTTGTACATGATTCTTCTTTCACGTGATTTTCAAAAAAAATACTGTTCACCAACAGATAAATAAGAAGAAAATTTTTACATAATAAAATACATTTATATGCAATCTACAGAATTATCAAATTGTATCCAAAACAAGAAAACCATCATAGTTGTATAAATGGAAAATGAAATTGGGTAAAAAGATAAAAACTTATAATAAAACTAATTATTAAATGATATTGAATTATTAGGTAGGTAGAAGAAAGAAACCTAAAAAAAAGGTCCAATACAACGTAGGGGGATAATTTGTGTGGAGGAGTTAAAAAATAAATAATAAAGGAAGAGAGACGCATGCTATGCCAACCCCACAAAATGGGGTGAAGAGAAAGAAGATGATGTAAAATAGGTACCTTCATAAAATATAGCATTATAAGTTAGAATATCCATATAACGCAATGACTTAGATAGCAATCTTGTTTCCTTGGAATAACACTAGAACGTAGATCAGCTTACGTAGGATTAGTTTGTAGCTAACTGCCTTATGGTTTTACCGGTGTACTGTACTTAGATGCACTAAGCTTATCGTAGCTACTATACAAGCTTGGATAATTTCCGGCTTCCTACTATTTCATTACTAACTTTCGTAATATGTTACTGAAATGCGTCTTTGAAAAAAAAAATGCCAGTGCAGGTTTTGTATAATTATTTTGACTTTTTCATGACATTTTGGTATTTGTGTTAAAATTAAAATTACCGAATCTGGTATCGTAAAGTACGTTATACCGATATCCAATGTTTTTAGCTTTGCCCAAGTCATACATAAAGATTACAACAAATTGCACTGTGGTATAAAAATAGCTTTCACTAAATAATAGGTGTTAAATTATGTTATTTAGTGACGGCTTTCCATAGTTAGCCATCAAGTATCGGGCAAATTGTTTTTTTTTCTAACTTTAATTATTATATTATAAACGTTTACGTTATTAGGAATAGCTTGCAAAGTCCAACCCTTACCGCCGACGTCAGAAATACGAGTTGACCTTCAATTACTCACCACAATCACACTGTTTTACAACCACAAGCCAATAAAAGCATACTTTACAACACTTGTGATGCCCTAACTCTTATACACTTAAAATAAGGTCTAGTTTTGTGTAGAGGTAAGATGTAGTTTGAGGTACAGTGTCAGCTGCAGAGTGTTACTTTTTTACTGATATACGTAACGCTGAAAGTAGTTTGCAAATGAACAATATTATGAGTAATCTACGATAAAACCACTTTCAGGACCTCATACTACCTACATACAAAATAAAACCATGAAGCGTTCAGAAGTTTTAGCAAAAAATCCATAAATTGTTAAAACGTGTTCTGTTATCAAATTGAATTATCTCCAAACATTTTTTTAAACCACTTCAATGTTCAAACTTTCTACCCCCTTCAGTTATGTTATATTTATAGATAGATATATTATTACTATAATTTCAAAGTTAGTATTCTTACATAAACTAAACACTGTAACAAGTCAATGCCTATCTGATGAATTATTGAGCAGACGTACCGAAGTGACCGAACCAGTCGCCAAGGCTCGTAAAAGAGACAAATAGTTCAATCCATGTGACACATTGGCGTTTGCGATGCAATCAGTATAGGCCGGGAATCTTTGGTGTTTCTGTTAGGAAAGAAGATAAAAATAATGCTTCGATTCTTACTTATTAGATTTTTGCTGCAGGAAATTAAACTCAATAACTTTCTTAGATTTACGGGGTCTAAGATTGTATATTTTGTAAGAGCAAAAGTTGTTTTTATAAAAAAAATATTGGGTATTTTTTAAATTAATAATTAAACACGTTTCAGCACTTTTTTATAATTTGTGTCTGTTTATCTGTTTATCTGTGTCACTGTTTGTCTGTTTATTTAAACGCTCATCACGCAAAAACGGCTGAATGGATCATTATTTTGGTATGTTGGATAGGTTTAGAGTGTCTTAGGCTACTTTGACCTACCTACCTGAAATAATGCGAGCGAAGCCGCGGGCGTCCACTTGCATTTAATATTTACTCGTACCTTTCACCTCACTCCGAAATACGACACTCAGCAAACTAAGGTAAACGTTACCAATACGGTAACTTGGACCATTTGGGAGCACTTAGGCCCGGAAACACCCGCACGAGGTAATTTATGGACAAAGTCTGCAAGCCAAGGTCAGGAAGAGGAAATCATGTTGTTTTTCTGCCTCTAATTAAGATGTTATCAATGCTGATTGATTGGGATGTCTTTGTCAGTTTGATTTTGCTAATAAATTAGTGTTGTGTGTGTGGGTAAACATTTGTAGGAATAGTTGTGCCCTGTGATATATATTTTTTGGTAACGTATGTAAGTAGCAATAAAATTCATAGTGAAGTGATTTAAAGTTTTAAATAGTTATTAAAAGAATGAAAGGTAGATATAAAATTCACACAATGCATCAAAGGAAAGTATGCAGTTGGTATATTAGTCTGCTTGGCCCTCCTCCTCCTCTTTAAATCGTATTCCTCATGTCTGAGGATCGTGACCATCACCTCCCTCCCAGCACCTTCTCCTTGATGACATCTTTTCCGTTTGGCCTATATTGGCTTAAAACTGTGTCACCAGAGATGGCCACTCTTATACAAACATATTTACTAAGTATATAAGATTTTTCACAGTATAATACATATTAGTTAGTTTTCATCTTCGTATCTAATGACAGTGGCCAACTCTGGTGTAGAGAGTTTATCAAGCCGCCTTAAAGGCCTCTGACATGGCTTAACGACTGCTGTACTAGAAAAACAACCGGGACCTACAATTTAACGTGTCATCCGACCTAGAGAAGCGCCCAAAATAGAATGCCACTTTTCGGTCACCCATCCACAACCTGACCGCGTCGACCTTTCTTTAACATTGGTAATCATATGCGATTGCCTCCGCTAGCTGAGCTATAGGCGCTTCTATTAGTTAGTGATTTCTGGATAACTTGTTCTCCTGTAAAAAAAATAAAACTTTGTCTCCTCCAGATATAGCTGAAGTTGCAACCTCTTGTTACGATGCAGTTGAGAGGTAAACTTCTTTATTTATGGCTAACTTTGTGATTGTTTCCTTTTCACTTCACTGCGCGATGCAAGGTTTATGAAAACTTACAATGTGGATAAATTTGCGCAGTCTGTATAGGTAAAAATGTGAAAAGTAAAGTAAAGTAAAGTAAAAATATGTTTATTTACTAATTGAAAAACTTAACCTATATAATATTACAATTCATGTTTTGGTTATTACATTCTTAACTATATCATGCATATAAGTGGGTAGGTATGTTAGAATTATACTTTAGATTTATATACATATACTACTGCTACTAATTCTTGCTTTACAAATTGCTGATAAAGGATTGTCAAGTAAATAAATAGTTAAGCTGTATGCAATACAGAATTATCAGTGGATCCCAAACTAGGCTATCCGCCTGTATCTTGGTGATCCGTATTAGGGTTTGACAATTTAGTGATTCGCACCAACATTTTACAATTTCATTTCATATATTTCTTTTAGTAGAACAGCATTTGATAACACATTATGCTGGCGTTGTAGGCTGAATGTGGATATGAGGAAGTTAATGTAGGCAGGTACCTAAGTAAGTCGGTTTTTGTTGGATAATGGTTTTAGGAGGTTTAATTTGAGTAACCAAATTTAGCACTCTTAGGAAATCTCTAACAGGAAGAATTCTGTAGCGGGCAAGGGAATTTCTTACATGTACATATGTATGTGTACTTGTGTGTGTGTGATTGTGTATATGTGTGTGTTTGTAATTATGTATAAGCAGGCCGAAAGAATGTAGATTTCTTGTAATTAAAAGAGATCTTCCACTTGTGTGTTATGTAAGGAGACTAGGTTATGAACCTTTACTAGATATTCTGTTTCCTTGTATGACTTGGTTTGAAGCCACTTTTTTATTTTCCATCGAGCTTTCCTATGTGTAATTTGACTTACATCACAGGTGTTTGTTACTGCGTAGAATACAAAGAAATGGATGTGAGGAGGCAGACGTGATGCAAAAACTGTTCTAGTTACTGGCAGTTGCACCCTTTGAATAGCATTATCAGTGTTCTTTATCAGAGTGTTGTGTTGGGCTTTGCTAACTGCTTTAATCACGAAAAGCTGACGAACTGTCATTACTTGGGCTTCTTCATATAGTTGTTCAGTGGGAAACCGCCGTGGTTTGCCAAGTAGTACTTTAAGTACAGCTCGTTGAGCACGTTCTAGGGAAATCATAAACGACTTGGCGGCTCCTCCCCACACACTAATACAGTACTGAAGTAGTGATTGGCACAGTGCTGTATATACTAGTTTTTTTATTTCTAAATTTGCTACAGGTCGTAGCGTCTTCATTAAGTATATCTGCTTGCGAACTTTCTTTGATAGACTTGCGATATGGGCTTCAAATGTGAGTTTTTCGTCTATTTCAACGCCTAAATATTTTGTTTTAGTTACTTTGCTGATTTTCTGACAGGCACATTTTTGCAAAATAGGGAAGGAAATCACGGGACATCCCTTTGAGTGAAACCTGATGTCCTGAATATCAGGTGCTGTGGCACTTGTAATATGAAAACCTATAAAATTTGATTTCTTCACATTCAAGGTGAGAAGATTTGTGTTTAACCACTCTGCTATTTGTAGCATACCTCTCTCAGCAGCAGATTTTACAGCTCTCCAGGTGCTGCTTCGGAACAGAACGGTCGTATCATCCGCATAACAGATAATATCGGCGCCTGGGATATTAAGCCTTAAGATTCCGTCCATGTAGATAGTGAATAGAGTCGGTGATAGTATGCCACCTTGAGGCACACCGTAAGAAATGGTTTTTTCATCACTGAGCACATTTCCAATTTTCAGTCGCTGTTTTCTGTTACTGAGATAGCTGGTGAACCATGACAGAGCAATTCCTCGAACGCCAAAACCTTCCAGCTTCCGCAGCAGCATCTTTATTGAGACGCTCTCGAAAGCCTTAGCGAGATCAAGGAATACTCCCACGCATCTCTCTCCATTATCCAGACTTTTAGCGATAATTGAAGTAAGTAATTCGATGGCATCTTCTGTCCCTCTACCTCTTCTGAACCCGTATTGCTGGTCAGATAATAACTGGTTCTTGTCTAGGAAACTTACAAGTCGGACATTGATTATCTTTTCCAGTATTTTAGCGAGAGCGGGCAGAAGAGATATAGGTCGGTAGTTGTCTATTTTATCTTTAGGTCCCGATTTGTGGATAGGAAAAACAACCGCTGTCTTCCAGCACTCTGGAAAGATCCCAGTTTCCATACTTAGGTTGAATATATAGGTAAGAGGACCCAGGATAGCTGATTTGATATGCTTGAGCAGAGCCGAAGTAATATCATCTAATCCTGGGGCACTATTCGTTTTTAAGTTGGAGATTATTTCAATTACCTCTTTTGAATCCGTCGGAGCTAGAAAAAGGGAATCAGTCTTTACAGATGCGATGGTAACCGTCTTGTACAGAGAATCTTCCGTTTCATTCAGATTTGTCAGTATAGCTGAGGCAAGGTTGGATCCTGAATCTGCTAGGAATTTATTACAAGAATTAATCGCCGTTTGTGGGGAATCATATCCTTGAAGGAGTTCTTGAGGAACCTTCTTAGGTTTTTTCATGTCGCATAGCTCTTTTATTGTTTTCCAAAGCTGTTTGGGATCTCTGTGTGTATCTGTGATCTTCTGATTTTCATAGTCTTCTTTACGCTTCTGCATTAAAGATTTACAGAAATTGCGGTATCTAGTATAGGTAAGTTTTAGACGCTCGTCGGTCGGTTGCTGTTTAACCTGGAGATGTAGGTTATCTCTGTGACGTAAACATCGGATCAGACCTGGCTTCATCCACGGCTTCAAAGTGTGTTTGGTTCTACTAGTCTTAGTTGTATGTGTGTGCTTATCTACCAAATCAGTCACTATTTTAGTGAATATTTCTGCCGCTTTGTTGACGTCCTCGGTTTTAATTAAGTAGCTCCAATCTTTGTTTTTAAGGTCTTCTAGTATCTTGGAAAAATCTGTCCGTCGTCTTGTCCTACTGGTTTCAGCGTTTACCGATTTCTTCTTGTTTATTAACATGCCAATCATTGTCAAATCGTGATCTGTTACAGTGCAATTACAGACATAACCTATGCAGTTTTCAAAGTTTTTAAGGAATATATGATCTAGGCAAGTACTATCGCGGGTAGGTATGGTAATGGCTGGGAGAAATCCGTATTCATTTAGAACGCATTGATATTTTTCACTACTACTGTCAGGGGAATCGTCTAGTAGGTTTATATTCATATCACCAGCGACAATGGTATTTTTTAAATGTTTTGTGGTGTCCAACAAAGATTCTAAGGAGTTTGTAAAATTTGTAGTATGGATATTGGGCGGTCTGTATATACCTATGACAGTTACTACGTTGGAGACTTTTACAAGGAGACAGTTGGCGTCATCCAGATTGGGCTCTTACGCCTGGGCTGACCAGCAATCTCGTACATAAATGGCTACACCACTGCATTTATTTATTACTTTAGTCGAGTGGAATCCACAGTATCCTGGAATTGTTGGTAAGTATGGATTAGTAGAGTTAAACCAGCATTCTGAAAATACCAACACATCAAAAGGGATGGCAAGACGATTCAAGGCGACATTTAGCTGACCAGATTGCGCTTTGTTATTTAAACTCCTGATGTTGCACGACAGAACAGTAAAGTTGAAGTTCTTAACTTCCTGCTTACAATCTTCAAGTCTGAGAAGTGGGCGACACTTAATACTCAATGTTTCGTCAATTTCTCTATATATATCAGACTTATCCATAATCAGGGTTGAAAATTACAATACGGAGAGGTGCAGTACAAGTTGTGTTCGCTATGTAATGTAAGAATATGCATTGTAAATCGTTTAAAGATTGTTGTGTGGTTTTTGTGTCATCTAAAGAGAAGCCTAGATATGTTTGAGTGTTTTGTGTGGAGATATAGGTTCGCGTGTGCATAGTGTAAGTAAATGTGTATTGTGCGGAAGGATTGAAGGATAATAGAAGAAACAATGTTTGACAGAGTAACATACTTAATACGGAATAAATTGTAAACAGCTTATAGTTTTGAGTATGGTTTTGATTACATAATATAAAATATAACAACAGAGGTAGCAATATTCTGAGTTTTTTTAGGTATTTTAGTCTATATACGTTTTTGAATCTTCTCAAGATCCCCGAGACAGCTGATGGTGATAGATGGGTCCCTTCTGCACGACGCGCGTAGATTTTTCCATTGCTGGTCCAGCAGAAACGATATTCTTGATCTCTGGCCCGTGTACGCGCGTCACGAAATAAAAGTCTGTTGGTCTTGGTGAGATGCTCATTGACATAAAGTTTCCTTTGTGGGCCTGGGAGGTCAATATCCCCTGAAGAAAGATTTCGACGGGATTTAGACGCCCTCAGCAGCTCGTCTCTTTTAGTCCTTCTAACTAGCTTTACTATAACTGGTCTTGGAGCGGTTGCATTTACAGCTTGTTTTTGCAATACGTTCAAATTGGCCCTAACTTTGGGCCCTGCTCGAGATACCCAGTCGATATCAGCATCTTCCAATCTTACACCTAGTTTAGACGCGATAAGCATTGCTGTGTGTGCCAAGTTTTCGTTAGCACCTTCTTCTATCCCCAATATTTCAATCTCATTCCTAATAGTGTATTGAGATTGACGGGCTAGTTGGTCTTGCAACTGAGCAATGGTGGCTTCAAGTACTGGGATAGTAGCTACTTTATCTTCGATGCTTTTGATCCGTTGATCAAAGTTTTCTAGTCTATCCATAAACTTGTCAAGCCTATCCGTGATTGAGGATTTGTGCTCATTCGCTTCCTGGCGTAAAAGCCGTAGTTCAGAAATTATAGTGTTAGAGTTTTCATCTGGAGTTTGTGTGTGCGTAGTAGGACTGGTATCCGGTACAATGGGGGAGCCCTCTGCAAATCGCTTAGCTGCACGAGGTGTATCCGAGATACTCGCGCTGGCAGTATTAGACGCGCAGCTGGTCGAGCTTGTCGCACGCGGAAGCACGCTGGCCCGGCATTCTGTGCACTGCCAGTTTTTCAGTTGTTTTGTATCACCAGTCATTAAATTCACGCAAATCGGATGAAAATTTGCCTGGCAGCTTGTGCAGTTTAGGTATCGGGCTGCAGTTATTTCTTGTTTACATTTAGAGCATGATTTCTTCATTGTGAGTGTGAATTTAAAGTGCGGTGGTTATACAAAAACAATGGGAAGCAACCGGTAGACAATTAGGAGCAAGAGCGAAAGATCTGTGTAGCCGTGTGAGCGAGCGAGACAGTAGCGAACGTTATGCCGGTGAGTCGTGTCAATCGCTTATCAGTGTTTAAATCCGAGTTAACTTGATTGTTTTGCACTTGGTATAGTATTCTATAATCGTACCTTAGAATAGAATTGTCCGTGAGTCGTCCACAATCAGCTTTACTTTGTTTTTCAACGTTTTTTCACTTTTAATCAGTAGAATTACGTATTGAGTAAGTTCGCTTGGCGCGATCCAAGATGGAGTCTCTTATACAAACATATTTACTAAGTATATAAGATTTTTCACAGTATAATACATATTAGTTAGTTTTCATCTTCGTATCTAATGACAGTGGCCAACTCTGGTGTAGAGAGTTTATCAAGCCGCCTTAAAGGCCTCTGACATGGCTTACAATTTAACGTGTCATCCGACCTAGAGAAGCGCCCAAAATAGAATGCCACTTTTCGGTCACCCATCCACAACCTGACCGCGTCGAGCTTTCTTTAACATTGGTAATCATATGCGATTGCCTCCGCTAGCTGAGCTACAGGCGCTTCTATTAGTTAGTGATTTCTGGATAACTTGTTCTCCTGTAAAAAAAATAAAACTTTGTCTCCTCCAGATATAGCTGAAGTTGCAACCTCTTGTTACGATGCAGTTGAGAGGTAAACTTCTTTATTTATGGCTAACTTTGTGATTGTTTCCTTTTCACTTCACTGCGCGATGCAAGGTTTATGAAAACTTACAATGTGGATAAATTTGCGCAGTCTGTATAGGTAAAAATGTGAAAAGATTAATGCGATATATCCAGCAAATATATACTGAATTATATAAAAAATGGTTCGTAAGAAATGTAAGAAGTAAGAAGCTAGTGTGGCTCAGCGATTCCAGTGTCTGCTTTTCATCCCGATGTACCATGATTCGAATCCGGCCCTACACCAATGACATGTATTTTTAAGTTATGTGAAGATTTGCACTCGCTTAGCGGTGAAAGAAAACATCGTGATGAAACCGACATGATTGAGGACCACAATATCCGAGGACATGACATGTGTCTTCCGTGGAAGGGCGCCCACTACGATGTATCTGCCCAAGAAAACTAGAAAACAATTAAACGAATAAATTCTGTGGGGGAGTCACGATCCTTAGTCATGGGAATTCGACTCAAGAGAAAAAGAAGATAGTGTAAAAGTCTTGGTCTACAAGTTTTCTAAGCACGCTAGGAGTTCCGAGATCTACTAATTGTTGTACTGAATCATTAAACCACATCAAAGGCGGCGGTGTGCAAATACCTTCAACCCTGGAGTTCATCACAATAATACATACCTTGTTGTAGCTAGTATTTCAGCTTGTTCAGCTTGTACACATCGTATGCATAATTTTATCACGTATTTTTGAACTTTATCCGCGTCGAGAATTATAAGTTACTAAAATTCCAGCCACCAAAAATTACAAACAGACAAAGTTTTAAACATGTTAAGGATATTTTTCTGAAACTGTCTATTTAGTCCCTGAAACTGTCTATTTAGGGCAGCGTTGAAAGCCCTCTTCAAACAACATCAAACCGCCTAAACCTAATTCAAAGTCCTTTAAAGGCACAGCAAATTTGTCCTCACCCCATAAAATTACACCCACTAAATGACCCCGTTACCCCAAAGCTGTTTGCAATCAAAACATAAGTGTCCTATCTCAATGTAAAACCATAAAAATTAATTTAGAGACCCGAGCCTCAACAAGAATAATGCGCGAACATTATTACTTAAGCCGGTACGTTCATACGTTACCCTGCTTAAGAGTAAGAGCAATCTAATATAGGCTTTACGAGTTTGATATTAGGTCTGATTTTGAGCGGAGTGATTCTACGGTGGGCGTATATTACAGGGCAATATCTACTTATATTTATGAGTGGCTTGGCATGGGATAGTCCCAGGTCTCGTATTTGGGGAGCTTCCTTGGAAATTACTTATCTCACCTGTTTATACAGTTGTGGCCAATGTGGATTTTCTTTTGTTTATGAAGGTGTTTTTAAAAGTCTTCGGCTTGGCACGGCGCGGGGGATTCGGTTTGTTATTAAACTGTAGACAAAGTTTTCTTTGTTAGTTAGTATGGTAAAAGTAAATGACTGCGTGATTACTAAAGTTGTGAAACGGTTATTGCTTCCAGAGAAATTGAATGTAAGCACGAGTGCTTCCGTAAGTTGGAAGCTCAGAATACAGAAAGCTGTATTCTGAGGTTGGAAGATTCGACGCTAAGTTCACGGCTGCTATTATGATTTATTAGTCCTCAAGCCAGTGGAGGTGAGAAATTTATGGACACCAGTGTCCACCACTCGTTTAACTTTTATTAATTTAGAATAAGTATGTTATTTTAATCTATACTAATATAATAAAGCTGAAGTTTGTTTGAACGCGCTAATCTCAGGAACGACTAGTGCGAATTGAAAAAATATTTTTGTGTTGAATAGATCATTTATCGAGGAAGACTTGAGGCTATATAACATCGTGCTGCAATTAATAGGAGCAAAGAAACAATGGAAAATGTGGAAAAAACGGAGAAAATTATTCAAATAAAATGGTTCAAAATTCAAAGAATTAATGCCCAAAATAACTATTCCACGCGGACGAAGTCGCAGACACAGCTAGTATCGTATAATTTCAAAAATCTTAGTATTCATAAAACAATGTTTATATGATTATACAATAACCTACCTATAATATACTACATAATATTACCCTCCCAAAACACATAACTTTTACGACACACTCAACATAAAGAGACCTAACCCCACAAAAGAGTGCCCCAAAGCCCAGTTTAGCTCAAAGCCTAACCTGATGAATACAAAAGAGACAGAAACTTCTAAAGGCCTTGGCCCTACATTTCACCTCACACTCTGATGAATAATTCAAGGCGCCAATAACTAGTTACTTTAAAAGTAAAATTTTAAATTTACTCTCAAAGCATGTTCGCGTCACATTTGCTTAGAGACGACAGGCCTCCTCGCATAGCGGCGGCATTTTTGTAGTAACCTAAGGAGGAAACTTACAGCGTGTAAATATTTTTGGCGGTGAATGTTGCATAGTGCGTTAGTTAGTTCACGCACTGTGCACAAATAATAACAGCCAAAATTGGCTACATTAGCCAAAACCAAGCTTGCCAACTGCGCTCCAATAACTTATGATTGTATCAAACACAAATTACAGTATTTTGCAGTCTGGACACTACTTATTGTCAAGTAGTATCTAGAGTGTTGTACGGTAATAAATAAATGCACATCACATCATAGTATCACACAATATAAATAATAACAAATACCTTATAAAGTCGAGTGTTAGTTCCTTCTTCTCGCTTACGAGCTTAAAGTGATTTGGATGACATTAAATATGCAGGTAGATGAGACACTAAGGTGACACAAAACAACAAGGTTACTTAAATAATAAAACTGAGTAGTTTTCAAAAGCTTTATGAGCTGGCGAACTTATATAATGCGTTCTGAAATACTCAGTAGGCCATTCCATTGTATTGCTATCAGGACATGTACAAGAACATAATTCGTGGCTTTTATTGTTTTTAAACAAACATAATAATGTTTTAGGTTTAAATTAGTTTTAAATTTTAGTTTTTACACCCTAATTCCCTTACAAAAAAGATAAATATGTTGTTTACCAATTGTATTTTTTGCTAATAAAGTAATTAATTGAATTGAGAAATATCCTTTTCTCTTATTACTTGCACCAAACACCAAAAATGTCGGCGTGTTCTCGCGAGAACATCTTATTTAAGCTCAAGCGAGCGTGATGTCTCCAGGATTTTCCCGCTATTTTCTGTTCGATATCAAAACTCTTTTTAACTTTAGGAAAATATTCCAAAAATCTGCATCGGAACTACATCCTGGCGGGAGCAAGCTATAACATTTGCTGTGATCTGAATTTTTAAATCAAACCATTTTGTTAAATCTACGGATAGAGTTTAGCTTCACTTGCCTTTAAGGTGCAAGGAAATTGTTACTTACACGTAAAAACTTATACCAAATTATGATGATGAGTCAATTCTTTCGGAGTGGGTAGGAATATATAACATCATGGGTTTGTTTTGAAGTATATGAATATCTCTTAAGTTGTAAACCAGTAAGTTATTCTTCTCATGCATTGATTTCATTAAAATATTATTTTAAGCCTCTAAAGATTTACAAATCGATTAACTTAACATTAGTCTTGTCTTCTCAATAAGTCAAGTTCATTAAATACCTGTTACACTTATTTAATGCCTGCATTCAATTTTATAAGCAAACCCGAACTTAACGACGTCCCAGACGGCCAAACCAAAAAATAATGGTAAAGTACTTATCAAAACCTATCCATTGTGGTTTCAAGACGGTATACGTAGAGCCCTCGCAAGATAAACTTTGCGGCCGGATAAAACTGTACACAAAAATTTTATGAATAATAGAACATGAGTGTGAAGAAATGCTGCCTACAGTTGCAAAGAGTTTTATCTAGCATCGTAGTAGTAAATAGCAACTAAGTTGTTTGGAGCGGTCTCGAGTACCGATAACATCGCTATCATTAAGCTTTATACTCTTGTTTACCGAGTTTTTCGACAATACCCATGGCGGCGTGGCTTTTGGAGATCCCTGTTGCACAGAGTGAAGGAAAGTTAGGTTTTTCTTAAATGAGAGGTTTGTGTTTTTTTTTTATTTGAATGCCCGAAAAGACTCAATAGGAAGAGTTGAATTAGAATAGTAGCTATGCCACAGAATAAAAATATTATTATTATAATATGTATATACTACGTGATTTCGTTGTTACGTTACTAATATGCATAGTGTAGAAGCTGATATTTATATTTATTGATTGATCCTATCTTAGTGGGAACAAAGGTTGTAAAACCACATTTTTATAGATGTTAGTAATATTTAAATATGTCGATAATTTATACAAAAAACAACACACATACTTACATTGTTTTTTTTATCTAACATCTAGGTAGGTACATAGGATATTCCATGTACAGTATGAAACTTTGAAACTTCCAAATTTCAATTTAAGCTGAGCTGCGTTCAGACAACTTCTCGGAGTATAGAAGCCTGGCTCTTAAAGCGGAGAAGCCATAAAACAGAGTGGTATCTGAACCTAAAATACAGTTTAGGTATCAAGTAGCTATCAACTTTAGTATCTAAGTACATATTTTAGACACACCGTGCACGCTATATAAGCTAAAGTCAGTAGACAATCTGACCGTAAAGTTGTTTTAATATGACTTTCATAAATTCATACCCATTTTAGTCATTGGTTTAAGGAGCATTGTTAGAGCAATATATAGGTTATATACGAGTATATATGCATAGGTTTTGTGGTTTTGAAGTTTTATTAATAAATTTGTGAGTGCTCGCGACTTTGCTCACATTTATATGTAAAACTTGCATTCTCCTTTTTTACCCCTTAACAGTGGCATTTCCAAAAATCCTTTCTTCGCGGATGCCTACGTCATTATATACCTGCATACCCAATGTCAGCCCGATCCGTCCAGTGGTTGCCGTGCGTTGATAGATTACTATCATTTTCCGAAATTCTCAAAACTACAAAACCTTTGTCTTAAAAAAAACTAAGAATGATAGACCAATGATTTATCTCTATAAATCATCAGTCTATCACTCTTTTTGAGTCTAACTATACAACAGTTTGTATGGAAATAAAGCACGGGCGACCTTAAAACCTTTGGCATAATATATTGTACATACTTAGATGGTTTAGTGCAATAGGTACGCTAGAACAGATATTAAACTACTTCTAGTGCCTAATACAATGTGATGTTAAACGTTTCCTACGTTTGTAACAGTTTTATTACACTTTACTTCGAATAAAACTAGCACAGCTTGGATTGAAACACTAAAGGTGAAGTGCAATTTTAGAATGTGGAATTGTTGGGTCGTGTAAGTCAGTTGAATTTAATGTGAGTTTTTTTTCTATATAGGTATATGTTTGTATCATCCTCATCATCAGGTGCCATTTTTAACTGACTTCAAAAAAAGGAGGTTATCAGTCTTCTGAATGTTTTTTTTTGTGGATATGTCAAGCGATTACTCCGTTATAAAAACAGCTAGCCATATGCGTATTAGTAAGCCAGTTGCATTCTAGTACAGATATGCTCCACCACAAACTACAATGTCGCTTGTGCGAATGTCGTTTTCATCTGGTGGTCAAGGGGCTGAAGATTGTAAAAAAATTGTGTTTACCATTATTTTTACATTATTATTTTTATTATACTTATTATACATGAGTTCTGCTCATAATTTTTTGAAAAATATACAGATGTGGTAATCTGCAATTTAGTCTATGTAAATCTATAGAAAAGCAGCTTTTTCATTTCTGAAAAATATGACCACAAAAACACACAATAAATTTTTTTTTTTGGAAAACTCAAGCAAAACAACAAAAATACGCACAGAACCCTTATCTCCACAAACTTATATCAATGTTCATATTTGTCAGTAACCCCTAATTGTGTCATTATTTATTTCTCCCCTTTGCTAAAGAAATAAAGTGCGTTCCAGTGGACAAGCCAGATTTTATTGCTTCGGTCACAGAAAGGTTCTTGTATTATACTGTTTCCATCTTTTGTTTTTATTTACTAACTTGTACATAGGTAGGTTGTAGGTTACATTGATAGCAAAATATATAGAAATACTGTGTTTCGTTAATTCGGGATTAAAAGTATCATACCAAATTCATCTAAATCGGTTTAGGTTCATTTGGGCGTGAAGAAGTAACAAGCGTATGTATATAAAAAAATATATGTTATCATTATATTAAATAATTGATTCTATTCGTTGATCCTCGAAGACGAGATTCCGGGAAAAAGAAGCCCTAAACGTCTAGCTATTTCAATATGTGACGGCTACGTCAAATAATGAAAAAGCTAGACGATATCAAGAAATTGACGGATCTAAGTTACCCGCATCTAAAAGAAGCAGCATGGGATCGCAAGAAGTTTTGCCAACTGGCATCCTCACTTCAATAATTCACCCAATGATAATGATACAAATTATATCTTTACTGTATTATAGTTCCCGTAAGGCATGATTTAATTTACAACTAATTTATATCTTATATAAGTTATCTAGTGTTCATCACTATCTACATGCATAGCTTAACGTACTAGCAAACTCGCCGTCCAACAAATTTGAGCTCCAACTACCGCCATTCACACTAACACTACATGGCCCAACTTTCAAATAGCTCTTATACTTTGAACAGCTGTAAGGGCGTGAATCGACTATGAATGATGTAGACTTGTATTTTTAAGAAAGAAAAAGCATTCAATATACTATGTACAATGTTAAGTGATAGACAATCTTTCACCACGCATCTTCATAACAATAATCTTCCTACTCGTTTTCGGCTACGGCGACCGTTTTCTTCACATTTAATACGACCACGTATGTTGTCATAAAATTAAATTTTAGCAGCTAACTGGCTTTTTAAATTAAAATAGATTATAGTTATACTGTCATTATGTAGTCTTTGTATAAAGCCTACTTTACAATGACATGCGATCAAATAGCTCTTTTAGCAAAGCTAAATGATGCTTCTTTTACAAGCAATACAAATTAATAAATATTTCAGGACATATCACACAGCGCTATCTAGGCCCAAACTAAGCTTACGATTGTATCATGGGTACTAGGTAACGGATATATGTAATACATAATATATTTACTTTTCTTTCGTAAATACATACTTATCATACATAGAAACGACCACACCCAACAAAAGTAATTACAAATTTTAAAATTCATAATTACTTGTGGCATTCGGAAATCGAACCCGCACCCCTAGATTAGAAAGCAAAGTACTACTAAGTAAGCTAACCGGGCAGTCAGACATACAAGCTGACCACATCCTAACTCCATACATCGGTCTACATGACGTTCCGAGTCAGGTACTAGCCCTCCCGATGCAAAAACGGAACCATCACTTGAATTTTAAGTGACGACTAAGTGTGAAGTAATGCCAATTTTTACGAGACACCCCTGACTTGAATATGTGATGAGGCAACCCTAAAGAGTTATGGTAAGTCGTTTTACGGTAAAAATGGAAGGATTATGTTGTTTGCGTAAGTTTTTTCGGGTGTTAAATCGTTTGATTTGATTTATAAATAGGTGGAAGTATTTATTAATGTGAAAATTGCAGTAATATGGTGGAAACTTTAAAAATATCGTATTAAATAATTTTTAAATGTTTAGTTTTATTATTTATTGCATTATGATTTGATTTAAATTTCAACTTGCCTGTAAGCCATGTTAAAATAATGACTTACGGCATAATATAACAAATGTTACTGTTACTTACGATATAAATATCCTCACGATATAAATAGCCTCCTCACACATAAAATCTTTATAAAAGACACTAAGTTCAAATCAAAATAAATCCCATACACTTTTTATTAAAACTGCTACAATAGAATAAACAACTCAATTTCGGCGCACATTTTTCAACGAACGCATTTACCTAGATTAAGTCACAAAATCCCTGAAATTAGTCACTGCTCCCCGTGACCGCAGTTTAATTACTAGTTACTATAGACCTTGCCCACAGAACAATAAGAAGTAAGTATAGAATATAGTCATAGATTATGTAGAAGTTAGTAAGGTGCAAAGGCACCTTTTAATAAAACCGTGTTACTTGCTAACGCGAGAATAAACGGGCGATCCACGAAAATACGGCGCCGGGAATGTTTTAATTTTGCAAAGATTGTTATCTTGTCCCTGTCCGTTATTCTTTGTCTTCATTATTTATTCGAGATTTTTAATTAAAATAGTTGCTCGGTGGCACGGGCAGAGCCGCGAGGTGCATCCAGGGTTGTCAGGATATAAAAACAAGGAAATGTGCATTTCCTAGCATTACGCAAAGACTTTTCTGCTGGTAAGTTTGGCAGATTTCAGCCCTAGTAGAATAAGGCATGGGCAAATTTAATTAAAAAAAAACAGATTTTTTTTCTAAATGTGCCTATTATATATACTAAAAGGTAGAAACTTTATAATATACTTGTTGTAAAGGCGGTCTTCACACCACTCTACTGACCTCCAAAATGGCTTCAAACTTCTCATGTTTTTTAAAGTTACAATGTCAAATAATATTCTTATATTTTAGTGAAAATTAATGGCTCAGCTGCCAAAATTACTCGTGTTAGCTCTTAAATTTTATGCTAGAAAATCTAGAAACTTGCGATTTATTAATGTTATCCAATTTCGGGCGACAAATTAAGACAAAAACTAAATCCTTTGGCTGTAAACTCTTAGCATGAGTTTTGCGTTACCCTTTTTATAAAGTACCTAATTCAAATCAAAATGTGTAATCTAACGCTCAGTGCCGACTATTATTTTGTGTTGCCAAATGATATGGCAATTAAATTAATTAAGACTATACATATACATGCTATACATAAGTGCTGACTTTATTACACTTGACATTCAGGTATAGGACTATCAGGCTGAAGAAAAACAGTAATATAAATAAAACAAATTGAGAATAGCCTTTATAAAAGAAGAAAGAAAAACAGCAATAGACATAATAATGTAAATAAGCTTTTCAATTGATATAAGCTCTTATACGAAACAGCCGGACTATAATGCAAGTAATTTGTTATTAGGTTATATTTTTTTTTTAAATTGTATGTGTGCAAGTATGAATAAATAAATTTCATTGGCTTTAATTTGTAAGGATATTGTCAAATGGTCATCTGCGACAAACAGACCACTAGGTACATTATTAGTATTTATGTCTATTAATGTGATTCAAATTTTTATTGACAGAAGAATTCAACTGATTTGTTCATAGTGAACACACTTTTTGTACATAGAAAGCAGCAATAAAAATATATTTACGTAATTTGTAACGCGAATCTCATGCTAAGGACCCGCAACCTTATCCAAGTGATTTTAAAGTTGACGTAAACAAAGTAAAGATTAATTACAAGGGGTAAGCTTTTGTTCTGTCGAAGTTAGGCAGTCATTCTGAACTGATTTAATGACCGGGAAAGAATTTGAAGGAGGATAAGTATGGATTTTGTAACTTTAGTTTGTGTTCTTCAATTATATAAACAAAGAACTTACTTCAACTCTTCTTATGTTCAATGATTTATAATTCACATCTCGCGACAATATAATCAGTTTTTTCCTTTAATTTCTACATGGTAATGCATTAAATTTCTATTTAAAAAATATTTTTTTGAGAAAATCTATTATAATTTTATGTAAGCAATAATTTATTTTAATATATTTTGATAACAGTTTCAGACAACATCGAATCTTACATAATTCAGCCATCAATCGGCAAATATTTCAAACATATCACATTAATTTTATCACTATG
This sequence comes from Macaria notata, assembly GCA_927399415.1. Taxonomy (NCBI): domain Eukaryota; kingdom Metazoa; phylum Arthropoda; class Insecta; order Lepidoptera; family Geometridae; genus Macaria; species Macaria notata. Next base: position 4,002,753 of record OV656742.1, read on the forward strand.
AAAAAGTCTCTAACATTCCTAACATAATCAATCCAAGGCAACCAAACCACACAGAAGCTGCAACAAGCAGTAATGTCTATACAATAAGCCAGCCGTGTTCTGTGAGGCTGTCACCTCTACTCACCGAGTTTACTTGTTCAACGACGTTAATTCTCAGGAGGCTTGCGCTAGAGATTATTTTCCTGCAGAGGAGTACGTTTATCGCTGTTTTTTTCTTGGTTTCTTTTTTTCTGTCACCTAAAGCCTAAAGGTTAATGGGCTAGATGGCACTGTATGATATGTCCTGTATACATATCTGTTTCGTTTTTGATGAAATACTACATACGTACGAAGAATATCAGATACGATCAAAGTTGATATGATAAGATTAATTGCAAATCTAATCCATGAATGTTAAAGACTCTCTTTACCGCGTCTAATGGCTATGTTTATGTAACGAAAATCTATGTAGGTAACCTTAGTCCGCAGCGATCCGGTCGCTACTCCACACTGAAAATATTACACCGAACGCTATTGACTGTTGGTTTGAATGCGTCGTGTTGATTCATAGCATTTCCTGGTATTATACGAAGAACAAATCGCCATTCGAAACGAAACTGTCAACCAGCGATGAGATTACACAAACAACATTGAAACGTAGGTCATGGACACGATTTGTAATTTACCTCTATGTTGAAATTATTACATCGTTTTGCTATGGTAATAAAATGGTCACATTAAAATGAAAACCACGAGGTATTATCGATATTTTTGCTCAGAATATCACAAAAACAAACTGAGCAACCCCGAAAACAACTAATGATTAGGGATGGGTTATTTTGTTTTGTTTTGTTATTAGTACAATCAATCACTAGCAATCAGAGTGAATCAGAGTGAAGAATAATAAAAAAAAATGTACGTTAAATATACTTTTAACAGATATTTTCTTATATGTTTATGCTAGTGAGTTTAATGGTCAATAATTAAATTACACCATCAGCTACTGTCATACTTAGTAAGATTGCAAATCGCGCTGAAGTTCCTATCCAGATAAACACAAAGAAGGGTATAGATACCTATATATATGTAGATAATTATTTTTGTCACACACATATAAAACAAAACTAATAACATTACTTACATAAACTACTCTAGTGCCTTAGTCGGCCTTATAGCTAAAAGCAATCTCTTCCAGGCAACCATTACAACGATTGGGTATCTACAACGGACAACTTTTAAGCAGCTATGTAAAACAGGTACACTTATTCGATATAAAAAACATGGAGACAAAGCCGCAGTCAATTATTCCTTTCTTATTATTCTAAGTTGTTCATCTGTATATTTCTACTCTTCAAATCAAGTTTTCAAGGTAGCACGCCGTTCTTAATTATTCAGATGTCATCGGAATCCTGTTGAATTCGAGAGTTCGCTGTAACTTTGGGAAAGTATACATTCATAATATAATGGGATTGGTGTTGCCATTAAAGTTAATGGGTTATGAAAAACTAAATATATAATACTCAAAGGTGATTGACTGACTTACTGACTGATATAGTGATCTATCAACGCACATCCCAAACCACTGGGCAGACATTTGGAATGAAGGTAGATGTTATGAGGCATCCGCTAAGAACGGATTTTTGAAATGCCACTTTTTAAGGGGTTACATAGGTGATGCAAGTTTTACTTGTTAATGCGAGCGAAGCCGCGAGCACTCACTAGTAACATATAATTGTGGTGAACTATAGTGTCGATAAATTTCAGACCGCTCCACTCAAAAATAAAAATAGCTCATGTTGCTATGGGATCGTTACTATCAACCTAACAAAAATCACAAGGGTTTTTGAATCCGTTTCTACATGAAAGAAGAGCTACAAGTTAACCGGACAAGAAACACACTTTTGATATTAAAATAAAATGTTACTAGTGGTTTTATTTATTGCCTTAGTAGTAGTAAAAGTTAACATTTAATTATCATTATTGTAGGTTTTCTAATGTACGCTTCTTTTTTTTTTTACTTGTGCTATACTGCCCTCATAACTCAAAATGCAGTAATCGACATTTTTGGGATTTTTACTTTTTTGCAAAAATGGCATCCTATGAGGCTAATCTATACCTAAAAAAATTAATATCATATAATTTTTTATTGGAAACATGTTTTTTACTCTGTATAAAACGCAGTACTTGCACAAAAACATTGCTTACGCTAACGCAATCTGCAGTAATCGACGTATGCTAGAACAAAATGCAGTACTTGCGTCGATTACTGCATTTTTCTCTAGCATAACATTGTATGTCAACGAACGTATACTAAAACCAAACGCAGTATTTTACGGTATAATATGAGAAATACCTAATGTATTTCCTGAAAATTGCATAACCCAAAAAAGAAAATTTGGTATAATAAGAATAGGTGACATTTTACCCCGTAACAGAATCCGTTCTAGAAAAAAAATCCTGTAAATAAATAATCAATTGATCTGCTAGAGCATGAAGAGAATGAAAGAAAACTAATAAGTACATATAATGTGTTTGGTTCTTATATAATATTATGACTTTTTTTTATAAAATAACTAGGGTTTAATAGAACTATAATAGTGTGTTTTAGCAAAAATACTGTTTGTTTGTTTTATATTTTTTAGATTACGTAGCAGTTTTAAAAACTTTACTATAAGTATATAAGAATTTTAAATAGATACAAAGAGAAAATAAGAAGGAGTTATGTATAGAACATAGCACAGACGAATAAATATACTTACTATTATAGAATTAATTAAGATATAGTTATTACAAAACTTTATTTTGGTTTTGAAAAGATAATTTTGTTGATATTAGCAGAATTGCTGTTTTAGTTGGGTTGAAGATTTCAAAACCTACCTTCATTTAGTGTTATTATTATGACACAGTATTTTTTTGTCTAGTTCATTGGTTCTAATAGCGTAGATTTCAATTTTACCAATTCCTTGTTAAACAAAAAGCTTAAAAGGAAATAAAAAAAAATACCACTCCCAGAAAAATCAAACCCTGCCTTAGTTGCGCCTTGTGTGATTAAAATAGCAATAATATTTTAATTTTATGAACTGATTGAAATAAAATAAAGATTTAATGTCTGGTATAAAATATTACTACCTATTAGTAAAAACCTCAACAAAACCGGTTGAGCCATTTCTGAAATAAACACAAACACACAGATAAACGGACAAACGTTTTTTAAATTAGTATATATGAGTTCTGCTGCATTGATGCACTTTACTTCTAATTTCTATACAAATGATCTGTCATGTCCAAAAACCGATGAATCACAGTTTTATTAAATGTTGGTATAGATTTGGATATTAAGAGTTATATTAAAATTTCAAAATAAATTTGTCTGAAAAATATTTCGTCTTCCCAGCCACCCAACAACCGCCTAAGATTAGCTTATTACTTATTTATTGCATCCAAAATATAGGTAACAATACTAAAAAAAAACGCAGTATTAAACATTTGCTAGGCAATAACGCAGTAATCGACACATATACTGCACTTGGTCTTAGCAATCTTGTAATGCTCGCTAGGCCAGACGTTAGATAAAAATGCAGTACTAAACATTTTATCCAAATGATACAGAAAAATTAATAAATTTGCATACGAATAGAAAGCTTGATTTTTTTCTTGATTTTTAGGTACAATTGAATAGTTATATAACATGTATTTGATGTTTAGATCACTCAAAATGTTTTAACCGCGTTTTTCTCGAAACCGCCATTTGTCGATTACTGCATTTTGAGTTATCAGGGCAGTATAGTTTGCCTGATATCAAGCAAAGGCTATGGCCTAAGATGAAGCGTGCTCTAAAGAGCGTAAGAGCGTGCTTTTATCTCTAGAGTCTTAGGTGTAATGTATTTACCTAGAACCTGCTAAATATGCTTGCTTACCTACATAAAACTGACTAATTAATACTTAATTCAATAACTATACTACATTTGTCTTTCACAGGAAAAGCAGACAGGCTTTCTGTAACTATGCTGTTTAGTATTTACATCACACTTTATTTCTATTAAACATTTAACCCAAAAAAAAAGATTGTATATACTCTGTATACCCTTAGATAAACATAAGCCTTATAATATTGTCCAACCGATCTGTGTAAAGTTCCGAAACATTACAGCTTGTTCTAACATACAAACTTGTCCCACAAATGTGTAAAACTTCCTCCCATAGCACATATTTCTAGAACTTAAACAAAAACTATATACGCGAGTAAAGAACTTTAATATACCGTTCTGAGTCCACTTTGCAACAATACAACTTAGCTGAAATATATAAGCTTAAGTGTAAAGCTGTGTTCACATCTTTTCTAACAGTTTTTTCAGATATTTTCTGTTACAAATTTCACTAAAACTACAACCGGTTTCTTCTAGGCAAGCGCGCTATATCGTAGATTATAACGTTGCTTAACATCAGGCTAGTTGTAGTCAAGCGTAAGCCTATATCTTGTAAAAAAAACCCGTAGACTAAGCCCTGATGCTAAGTACCTTTGTTGTCTCAATGAAGCACTCTTGCGTTTATAACCCAACATCAATCAGGTTTAGTGATAATTTACATGTATTGTTGAAAAAAAATCTTATTGCACTATGCAACACATACATATATTTCGTTGAAACAATTCGATGAATACCATTTACAAGACGAAATACCAATATCAATAAGACAATTTTAGAAACTTGTCTTGTATATTATGTGCATATTTATAATCATCATCATCAGCCTAATGTGACCCACTGCAGGGCATAGGCCTCCGCCCTCTGACGCCAATACTCACTGTCTTGCGTTGTTCTTGCCCAGATGTTTCCTTCTAATATTTATAATACTAAAGCTTAACTTGACAAATTGTAAGGCTCAATGTACCAGATCGATAGCAAGCACTTTTCAGTCTAGAAATTTATCAGGGTATTTCCTACGGTTTGGCAACGGGAAAAGTGATTTACTCGCGTCAACATGGACACTAACTGGAGTGGTGTTGAGCCCAGCTAGCACGGGGAATTATGTCACACTCTGTCAGTCTTTTGCTTTGAGATAATTGATAAAGTGTTGATGTAACATGGTTTTAAAGAGGGTTTGGAATGTCTCTACTGTTAAAAAATATTGTTATTGATTCATAGAAGTACCTATATATGTAGTACGTGTTTTTTGACTAAATTAACTAAAGTAACACTAAAGTGCTTATATTTATTTATTCTGTTCTCGGTTAATGGAACACTGTAAATGAAAATGTCTTTGATATATACGAGATTATTAATGCATATTACCGTATATGTAACGGGTTCTTTGAGTATCTTAATATTAATGATTTTTGTTCTTTAATTTATGTAAATGGCTTTAGCGTAGCATCAAACAAGCTGTCATCAATAAGGAATCAACAAAGTATTAAAAAACAATACCTTTTGCCAAATAAATAGTTTTAATGTCACGTCATATTAATCACAGTAAAAATAATAAATTTTTATGATACAATTGCACAACAGCAAAATATGTCGCAAAGAAATGTCAGGCCAGTGTGAACTTTCCATATAAAGTTGAGCTTTAAAGTAGGGTCTGGCGCTAGCACTTCGGAATCGCTGCGTGTTATGAAACTTTATCGCTTTTTGAATCAGCCCGGGATGAAACTAAAATATACTCTTAGTTGGAAGTTGCTTTGTGTTCTGTAACTGATGTTAATTGAAATAGTTGGGTTATTTTAGGATGTAACGGATTTTGCTGAAGTCTACAGTTCCAATTTTATGTGAAACTTGTAAAGGCTGTTATGGTAAATGGAATCTAGACCATTGTGCAATAACGTTATTTTCTAATACATAAATCTAGTAATGAGTTAGTGTTGTGCTTTGCCATGTACCGGTGTTTTTGTCAATGTAGAATATCTTTATCTTTATTTCACAGATTATCTATTTAACTGTCACTAAAACACGTAATCGGGAGAATCATCTGTCAATCAATCTTTCATTTATAATGATTATTATATATAATGGTTTCGGATACACTATGTTCTATGACATATATATGTAGATAAACGTAAAATAAATTGTAATCAAATTAATCAATCATTTATTGCACTCATGGGTACAGACAGATGGCAAAAACATAAAAATAAAGGAACATTCGCCAAAAGTTTTCAGTGTGCAAGTAAAGTAGGCATTCTCACATTATATGATACACAAAACTGATCATTGTAAGTTGCTAAAGGAGTATAAAAAAAAACAAATAATACTATAATAAATTGATCCTCAATTTCCTAAAAAAACCTACCAATAATAAACAAAAACGTCTCTTCAAACACAGCGTTTCAGAGTCAATAGACCCTAGCCATAATCCTTATCGTTCAATTTAATATCAATGGCCGATAACACTCACACCACATTAGCTTTCAGGTAAGATGATGCCAATATTTGAAGTACAGTCTATTATCTGAAGTCAGAGACAACATATTGCAGAAACTCTTAATAAAAAAAGTTTAAGATTGGTTTGTATACGCCTACTTGTGAGGTTATAAATAAATATATTTCTTTCTTTCTTTTTTTATTAATTACGCTAGTGATACTGATATGTAAGAGATCAATTTAGTGAAAAGGCCACCCGATATTCTTATATTGAATCATTACTCAAGTGTATTGTCTTTTTTTATTAAACTGTAAAAATATTTCATTAATTGATTATGAAATATATAGTGTTTTTCCGCTGCGACAAAACACCATAAATTATTTCGTTTTATTTACAATGGATTTCCGCAAAGTAAGCCTAATTCAATATCTTATTAATTGATTATATTTATACATAAAATAATAAATTTTTCAGGACATATCACACAGCGCCATCTAGCCCCATACTAAGCTTACGCTTGTATATATCCTGTTAACAAAAACATTCAATGCAAATAATGGTAAATATTGATCTAAAGTTTTTAAAAGTTAGGGTAATTGTATAAAAAAAATGTTTTTGTTTCATTTGACTTAGGCACCGGAAGCAATAAATCTTTTTGCATATAATTTTACTTTCGTTACCGAATTCAAATGAGATTGTGTTTGGCCAAAGGCACTCTTTTTCGCCTATCACGCGTATTTCGACATTTGCCCATAATAAGCCGTCTACTGGGCATAGTGTCAGTCTTAGAAATCCTCAATGACAAGGTGACAATATTGTCTGGAAAGAAAATGGGACGGGACAGAAAATCTGTCTTGTCTGGTATAAACAAAAGAGCATCTACTTGGTAATTAGTAATTCTTAAGATTTTTTTATGTTCGCATTTGACTAAAACTTGACTGATGTTAAGCATTACTTTAGGCTAGTGTGTAGCACGCGTACATAATAGATATATCTAAATAATATTAACTCCAAATTCGAAGACCCCTGAAGTTCGACTATGGTCTGTCAGATTTGAATAATTGAATTAAATATCCTCCTTGAGTCGTTTTCCTATAATTAAAAGGTAAATTAGAGTTGGAAAAATATACAAATTGTCATAGAATGGTAACACTAGCCATAACTTTCTTGAAACTGCCCATAAGCGAAGCTTGGAGGTCAAATCGCGGTTGAACGGTTTTTTATCGGCCAAGCCTTGTGATTATAAATTGAAGGCATCCCTTATTTTGCAGCATATTGAATGTACACAACAACAAGTATTACATAAATTTTTATTCGAACGATCATTTGATCGTCGTACTAATAAAAACGGTATTTAATAACCATATTTAAATATTAGGTTTTGTTATTATTATTCGTATTTGTATTAACGTTTTATTATTAGTATTTGTATATACATAGTATGTTTTTTAATTCACACGTAAAAAAGCAAAACGTATAAATATTAGAATCAGTCAGTCACCATTGATAAAAAAATGCAAGTACGTAATAGAATAAATTTAAGTATTGTATGAAACCAATAAAAAAAAATTGAGTTGAGTTGAGTTGAGAATAATAGAGAACTATTAATTTTAATAAACAAATATAATCTTAAGTCTATCCTGTTCCGTTTAGCATTACAGCCATATTGCAGTAAAAAATAAGCAAATAAGGTTTTTACGTCGTCGGAAAATTTAAGATCTTAAATTTCCGATGCCATAAATATCCTATTTAGGTATTTTACGAGAGGAGTTATGTACACTGAGGAAAATATTAATGATTAAAAATGTTTATCCTGTTAGTATTCCTTCAGATTTTAAAAATCCATATATGTACATATTTAGTTTAGGCTAAGTTTAGTATGATTCTTATAAAAAATATTCGTAGATTTATTGATTTTGTTTATATTTTAATGAAGATTTTAATTATAGTAAGTGAGGTAGGCAGGTGAGGTAGTTTTAATACAAAATGAAAGAATTTAGTACCAAGTTGATTTTTAAAATATTGCATAATATATAATTAAATTTAGTTTAGTATGAAAACAGTAAAAAAAAAAACAATCTGAGCCACAATAACAAAACGCGGAAGCGTTTTCTAAATTGATAAGGAAGCAATCAATCTCCTTTCATAAAAACCCACATTTTGAAAATTCAATAACAAACATGATTTTCCTTATTATTTATTCTTTAATTTCATATGAAAGCAAGCACGTCCGCATAATAACTGTTCCCGACACAAAATCGATTCAAATTAAAAACGTTATTCGGAAACAATCATGGCGTGAAGAAAGTAAATTGAAATATAAGAACAACAAAGAACAGCCCGTGAATTTGTGGAGCATTCGAAATGAGATGTGGAATTGGTTGGTGCTTATTCAAGTCACTAAGTATATGTGCTTTTATAGTTTTAGAAATGCATTTCTTTGTTTTTGTGTGTCATTCTTATGTGACCAGTTCTTGACGTTCTTGTTGAAGTTCTTCGTGACTTATATGTCATCTGCTATACAACTCTTACGAAAGATAGCTGTAATACTAAAATAAAAACAGCAAATATGTTCAAGATATGTTACCACATAGTTCTCTTCTTAAAAACAATAACAAAATTCGAGGCACTGATTATTTCTTTATTAGAAAAATGCTAACGTTGTTATGTTAAACGAAACTGCATAGTTTTCTTCCTTAAACAAAAAGCCAGTTAGTCCCATAAATACAGGACAATAAATCTGTAGGGGAAGTCAAACGGGAAAGAAAATTCATTCCGTCACAAACAGTCGGCAGTGACACCGAAAATCCTGTTAACTGAACTTAATGACTGGCCGCTCTTCTCATTAATATAGCTCTCTCTATGCTAGGAGTAGACTGTCTATCTGGAAAACTGGGTTTTAGATTTTTTATGGTGCTAACATTTAATTGATAAATATTATCTTCAAAAGATGAAAGAAAATGTTTCACAATTATTAATTAATTAATTCACTGATTATTATAAGGAATGGTGTCTATTGCGATTGTTTTAAAAATAATATTAAAAAGGTGATTGATTAAATTAAATATCAACAAAAAAATATCTTTATTTAGTTTATACTTAATTTTATAAATTATTTTTTAAACCTTATATATGACTAAAATATTATACAATCACATATGGCTGTTTTTGTGATTAACAAATTTAGTGAAAGCAAATAAAGCAATTCTAATTAAATAAACATACAATTATTGTTATTAAATATTTAATATCCTAGTTGCTACATTTTTATCTCAATAAATTACTTTTTATTTAATTATCTATAAGCAGTAATCTTTTCCCGTCCTTTACGTCCGTGTTTTTGTAGTACATTTGTTACTTCCCGTTTCCGATTTTCAATGGACCTTTTGTATAGATTTTTTGGGAACGTGTTTAGGTTTGTTTTCAAATCCACAGTAACGAGAGAGAACATTTTAATGGATATTAAACTTTATTTTGCAACAGTAAATATTTAGTGAAACATAGAAGAATTTATAGAAAATAGGTGGCTAAACTTTGTTCAGTTTAATTTATTATATGAAGAAGGAATAGTTCTAACAAATAGGTAAAAATGTAAGTTGAATTGAGTTGAAGTATGTATACATGTATTATATCCGTTATCTAGTACCCATGATACAAGCGTAAGCTTAGTATGGGGCTAGATGGCACTGTGTGATATGTCCTGAAATATTTATACAGAAAATACTTAATGTTTCTACTTAAAGGTTTGTATCATATGCATCAAACGCATAGCCTTATAACTCGACTTAGATTCGTAGAAAGTTCCGAAGTGTCGCACGAAGTGGTATGCGTCTACGTTTATAGTACTTACCGCTGAGTTGTGGAACACCCTGCTTGACTCCCTGTTCCCCATGAACTATAATCCTACGATCTTTAAAGCGTGAGTGACCCGGTTCTTATTGGGTAAGCGCGATCCATCTTAAACCATAAGCTATGGCTTATCATCAGGCAAACTAAAAAAAAAAACTATGGTCAAGTGCAAACCTGTTATAATAAAAAAGCAACCTGGAACCAACGTCAAGACGAAGACAAAAATTGCAGCTTTTAACTTACCAAAGCAACCTTAAAAGGTTTGCGCTAAAAGTTAGCTACAAGTAATCCTTTTTATCAAAAATAACAATGTGAATAATCAAAAACCAGCATATTCATAAGAATACGTTGTGTGCTTGTACCTATATAAATAAGAAATATGTGCCCACTAAATAATACTAATCCCTCTTATCTGTTTGTTTCCCTCCCCACCAATATGTAATCGTCACAATACCAAGGGACACCCTCGTCCATAGTTATCCTTTAATCTCCAAAGATACGATGTGTTTATCATACGTGTTAATACCTTTGGGACCCAGATTATTTCCTTCACTTTTGTCTCCAATTAATCATTTCTAAGGGGCTACAATGTTCTATAAATTGTTTATTTATTTATTTAACAGTTTTAAGATGACACATTGCAGTTGCATTGCAAGTCCAATTAGCTTATGTGAGTGTGGATCAGAGGTTACAGTGTCTGCTTTTCGTCCAGACGCACCCTGGTTCGAATCCGGCCCTACACCAGTGACTTGTATTTTCATGTTATGTGTGGATTTGCACTCGCTTAGCGGTGAAGGAAAACATTGTAAGGAAACCGACATGTTCGGGGACCACAATATCCAAGGACATGTATCTTCTGTGGAAGGACCTGGGTGCCCACCACGATGTATATGCCCAGAAAACTCCCCTAACGAATTAATTCTGCGGGGGAGTCACGACCCTCAGTCATGAGGAAATAGGACTCAAGAGAGAAAGTTAGCTTAAACTAGTGACTAAAGTTAAGAGATACGTTTCTGATATTTGACAAGTCTGGCGACATGCACTGGTGATTAAAAGTCGGTATTTTTAGCACAATATGTGTGCAATTGACTATTCGCAGACCACATGCTATAGTAGCGCTTCTATTGATAATAATTGTGTATTTTCCTACCAAAACAACCACAAAAAAAATTTGGAATGACGCATCCATCAAAAACATTTACTATTTGATTGACAAACTTTCATAACATCGTTATATCGTCCATGGTTCAAAATGGAAACATTGGGATGTAATTTTCATCCATTCTATCCAATTTTTCATTTGGGTTTATGGAAATCTTCAAAAATGTAGCTTTGTATATTAAATTCAGCAGATTTATTGTAGATTTTAACGGATATTTATCACTGCTTTGAGTTAACCCGGCGTCAATGACGCCGGGTCATATTGACCCGAAGCGTTTTCAAACGTTAATAATTATTTGTTGTGACCATTTAGTGCTTTGAGCGTTCGTGTAGCTGGAGATACAGCCTCTCTCTACCCGTTTCGCTGGCATGGTCAGTGCGACGCCACCTGCGCAGCGAGATACACGTGCGTCAAATTAATTCGGGTAAGTATGACCCGGTGTCATTGGTGGTGTGGTGATTTCGTGGCTTATTTTTTACGCTTATTTAGTGTTTATTGTTAATTAATGATTTTCTTTTGTAGGTTTTTAGACAAAATGTCTTTGAAAAACGACGATGCAATAATTTTGGCATTGCTAGAAGAGTCTGATTCCAAAAATGAAGAACTCCAGGCAGCTTCAGACATTGACATTGAGGATAACTTATCAGGACGTAGTAATGACAGTGAAAGTGAACAAGAGGCAAGTGATGCGGAGGCAGGTTCATCGGATAATCTCGACCTTGAATCAGTACAACGGCAAAGATAAAAAACAACTCAAACTTGTTCAGCATGCCACATTTACATATGCCCTGACCATGTGATTCCATACTGCAATAATTGCAGTAGTTCCATGGCTCGCATGATAAGAAGTTGATTTGATCTCTTTTTAACTAGAGAAGACTGTTGATTTCTATTATAAATAAAAAATCTTTACCAAAAATTAAAAATATAGATACGGTGTGTTTTTATAGATGATTTTGCATGTGTTGTTAAATAACTAATAAAAAATGGATAAATGTAATGTATTCGTTTTATTTTTGTTTTATTACCTTAATAAAGAACCCTTTAGCCTCCCACTCCAGCTCCCTGCGCTCGTCCCGGACCCTTCTCCTCGAGTTTCCTTCTTCATCGTACTCCAACTTAATGTACAGAAATTCCTTCACCATCCAAGCCATCCAGTTGTGGAACATGTTGCCCTTGCCTGTTAGGCAAGCTTAGTCCTTAAGGATATTCCAAAAGCTAGTGTATCATCATTACTTATCATCCATATAGTATTATGTATTGTATTGTTTATTATTATTTATTAGTGTATTATCTGAGTTTGTATTGTGTTCTTTCACTTATTTATTTAATTTACGTATTCTTGTACACCGCCTATTTATAATTCTAAATCCTGTCCATCCAAAGGTTGCCTGGAAGAAATCGCCTAAGGCGATAAGGCCGCCCAATGTACATTAGATTAGTTTTTAAATTTCTTTCATTATGTAATTTTTTGGTGTGCATTAAAGAAATATCTTATCTTATCTTATCTTTATACATAGAAACTAAATAAATATGAGATGACTCAATAAATTTTCAAAAAAAAAGAAAAATAAATTCGTGTCAATATGACCCGAGGTCATCGTCTTTGAAATTATTTCCACGTCATTGGCGCCGGGTTAATAAATAAGGAAAATAACAAAAACCATAACGTATTTAACATTGCTTAAAACTTCTCATCGTAACTGTAATGATCCCTTATTATTTTGTGTTTTCTCAGATGTAATCAAGATATTTCAGCAACCAGGAGAGATTTACGACAAAGATAAACCGTACATATTTATTACTCGAATAGTATATTACTCCAATCTATACTATATAATAAAAATAAATAAAACTGAAGAGTTCGTTTGTTTGTTTGTTTGAACGCGCTAATCTCAGGATCAATGAATTATTCTCAGGAAACAATGAATTATGTGGAAAAATCAGGGAAAATTATTCATCTTTGAGAGCTTCCGTTGCGTGCGCTGCGAATACGGTTCAAAATTCAAAGAATTAATGCCAAAAATAGCTATTCCACGCGGGCGAAGTCAAAGGCACAGCTAGTTATTTATATGATTATAGAAAAAAACGACTTACTTCTTAATATTGGGCACAAAACTTGAATGTTTAATGAGCTTTGAGTTAGAACGTTTCAGTAGGTAACTGACCAATCAAAATAATATCCATAATACTATTAAATCTCATATATAGGTAAGTATTTGTACAAATATTTTAAACGATTGTGTTTTAATAAGTGAGATAGGTTATCATTTGACTACAGCATGCATAATGTTTAGCATTGCTGCTACCTAAGGTGTATCACGCTTAGAAGTTACAAACTTACATATTTGAAAACCCCTGGATAGTAGTTTGCAGGATACACAGTTAATATATACAGCTATCTAAGATATTGAATCAGGCGTTACTTTGCGGAAATCCATTGTAAATGAAAATCTGAAGAAATATTTAGTGTTTTTCCGCAGCGACTGCTCTTTAACCTACTTCAAACAACAAACTGGACCTAAAAACCTAAAAGTTTGTTGTTTGTAGTCGGTTAAGGTATATATTTATATTATATATGCAGTAATCCTGTTATAAATTTATCAAATCAAAACTACGACTATTAAGGCATGGTCCCATAAATTCAGTTTCATAACCGAACTGTTTTGTAAAGCTCCGTACAATTTCAACGCAGCACTTAAAACTGGCCCGACCCGGGCGTGTCCGCACCCGGACAAATTGCCGACGTCAGCACCGACGTTAATCCTGTGATCTGATGACTTCCGCACGCCGTCCGGATGCACTTTGACCCGGGTGTCGATGCGAAATCTACCCGGCTTATGTAAGTTGGTACTAGAATTTGATATGATTCTTAGGCCAGCTTGTATAATAGTTCCGCAGAACGTATTAGAACGCATTCACGGACAAAAATATTATGTAAATGGTTTGGTGTTTAAAAGACGTTCTGAAAAGTAACCTTAGAAACGATATCTAAAAAGCATATTTTTGAGAATAAGATGAGTTCGATTGGATGTTTTTTACTAGGCTGTTTCTTTTTATTCCTCCAGATGATGGGATGAACATTTTATTTTAAAAGCTTTAACATACATAAAATAGTAGGTGTTTGCATTGATGTACAAATACATGACTAAAAGATTAGTTTCAAATAGAAAGCCCTGTAGGTTAAGTATTCTGTATTATTTAGTATATTTTCAGTGTAAATAAAAATTTTGCAACAACTTTCTAATGATACGCCAATTTTTAATCCATTTCAGTGGCCTTTCGAGCAAAAAAAAATATTTGAAAGCTCTGACACCAGAGCTGGCTACTCTCATACGAACTTACAGCAGGTTTTCTTACAGTACAGTGCTTTTATCGAATAAATACTTACATTTAGATTAACTACCGGACATATCCGTGATAGTACAGACATTAATCCTTCAATCCTGTGCTTTGATGGTTTCCGTTCGACGTCCGGATGCAATTTTGACTGGGCCGGGCGACGAGGCGAAATCAAGCCAGATTCTATGGATATTTGAATATGGCTGGCAATCTTACATTTCTCATCATAAATTTTCTTAGTTATCCTTTTGAAGTGGTTGGAACCGAGGTGATTAGTTTATTCCCTTGTTTTTCAAAAAAAAATATATATACATTATGTTTTTAGTTTTTATGTTCAGTTGGAGTGCGTGACGTCACTACCCACAACAGAATATCAGCGCTGGTGGCCCTGTTCCACTGGCATTATGCTGAGTTGCGGCTATATGGGCCATCACATTCTTAACAATTGAATTTAGTAAGTAAACGAGTTTAAATTTGTAATCTGATTCTTTCTAATTTGATTTAAAGATAGATAGATTAACTCTTTATTGTTGACACATATTAAAAAACAGTACATAGAACAAATTGCACCTTAACTAGTGCCACAAGCGGCGGCCTTATCGCTGAAAGCGATCTCTTCCAGGCAACCTTCAGCTGGAGAGAAATAAGCAAAAGAAATAAAGAAGAATGTGGTGTACAACAAAAAGGAAAAAATAAATTTTACTAATATATATATATATACATATAAATACGCAATACACATACTTAATATAATAAAATTAATGTTTATATACAAATACATATAATACACAACAAAATATTTAAAGGTGATAGTAGTAGAAATAATAACAGCAATTTTCACTGAAGGGAAGCGAGATAAAATTCCTTTACTTGTTTTTTAAAGGAATCAATTGTCTGAGCCTTTTGAATGTTGATTGATAGGCAGAGAATTCCATAAAGTAACAGCTTGTACAGTAAATGATGAGCCATAAAAAGATTTCTTTTTGAATGTTGGATGTGCGAGTGTTAATTTATTTGTAGATCGAAGAGAAAGAGAGTGTGTAGTATGGACATACGCAAAACGAGAAACTAAGTAACGCGGGGTAGCAGGGTTAAATAAAATGTTATATACGAGAGAGAGGATGTGAGCATTCCGGCGAAGTCGAATAGGCAGCCACTTGAGCTTAACACGAAATTGAGATATATGATCGTACTTACGTAGACCAAATATAAACCTTATACAGTAATTTTGTAACCGCTCAAGCTTATCTAGCTGATCTTCCCGAAGATCGAGATAGCAGGCGTCCGCATAGTCCAGGATAGGAAGAAGAAGGGATTGCGCAAGCTCAACTTTAGTGGCAGTTGGCAAGAAGTTTCGAAGACGTCTTAGTGACCCACCAGACGAGAAAATTCTTGAGCTTAATGAATCCACATGAGCATCCCAACTGAGCGACTGATCCATTATCAGACCAAGGTTCTTGACTGTATCACTATATGGAACGATGATGCCTTCAAAAATAACTGGCGGAATACCCTCCTAGTCAATCCTTGAGATCAGATGAGAGCTTCCAATGATAATGACCTGCGTTTTTGAAGGATTCACTTTTAAACCAAAGGATTTACTCCATTCAGAGATACGGCTATAAAGCGATAAAGGCGGATAAAGGCTCTTTTATTCAATAATAAGAAACAATATTTACACATATTAACACTAATAGAACTAAAAAAGAGTACCTATTTACATCTAAACTAAATTTAAACAATATACATGTGGTATGGAGCCAAGAACGCTGGCTGCATTCCCACGCTGGATTGCTATAGAAATCCTTTGCGCAAGGAACCAGCCAGCGTTGTCTCTAGTGATGTCAATCAACATTTTATTTAATTTTTTATAAAAGACTTAGTGCTTTCACCCCACGGACCAAAAGTTTCGAATCCAAGCGGTACGAAAATATAATCAGTCGATAATAATAATTTGATTATTATAAATATATGCACTTTTTTCTATATAACATGACATTGTTTTATATGTATGGGCTATTGTTAAGTCTTTTTGTTTTTTTTGTTTTCAACTAAAACGTGTTTGAACTTGACCATAGTTTGCCTGATGGTAAGCAAGTTTATTCACAAGAATCTATTTTAGTTGATGCTATTTGAATGAGATAGAAAATAAGTATTATTTTAATAAAACATCATCATCATCATCAGTGTGCGTCATTGTTACTAGATTATAGATATAATAGTTATTTTATACCATACCTACTCTGAAAATCTTATTTTATTCACGCAAAACAGTGAATAAAAAGGCATTTTATTCACTGTTTTGTTTTTATTCTCTATTTTGGTATTTGAATTTAGAACACAAAAATATATCCGGTCTCTATTTCAATGCTTACACAAACTCCTTTCGCTAAGATTCGATTCGAATTCAAAACTCTTTGGTGCAAACACTGACCTTCATTACTACATGTACGCTGTAGTAATGGAGGTCAGTGGGTGCAAATAAATTTTCGAGATTTGATTGGTCGATATTTGCGACAAGGAGTTTGGCATTAGATTAAAAACTGTTTTGTGTTCTTTGCTGCCCTTATAGAAAAATAAACATTGTTTCACAAGTTAACCACCAAAGAAAATTACACTTAATTTCAGTCATTGCCCTAATTTTAATGTCCATTTCAATTAATGTAACAATTCTTATTTCTTGATTAAATTTCTATTTTCACATAAAATTATGTCTTTTCTCGTAGTCATGGTATAAAGTATAAAGATAAAAAGATAAAGATAAAGAATCTTTATTGATAATGTAAAATTGTAACATAGATAGATAGATAGATAGATAGATAGATAATCCTTTATTGTCACACACTTATAAAACAAAATTAACTAAAAATACTTTCATAAATTACTCTAGTGCCACAAGTGGCGGCCTTATTGCTAAAAGCAATCTCTTCCAGGCAACCATTGGATGGAGAGGAATAAATAAAGGATTATAAAGGACGTGGTGTACAACAGAAATAGATGCGATAGAATAAATAATATACACAAATATAATTATAATGTACATAAACATAAAGACATACATCCTAATACATATTATACATAATTAGTACAAACATAAACTAATATATAGTGTTAAAATATATATAATATAAAACATATACATGTAGATAATACGTAGAGACAGCAGTTATATTATAGCATTTACATATGTATATCAGCATAATGACAACAGATACCAATTTTTTACTTGACTCTTGAAGCTATCAATTGACTGAGCTTTTTTGATGTCAAGTGGCAGGGCATTCCAGAGTAGAACAGCCTGCGCGGTGAACGACTTGCCATAGACTGCTTTCTTGCATGTAGGATGCTGTAAAGTAAGCCTGTCTGATGACCGAAGAGCAAGGGAGTGGGAAGAATGGATGTATTTGAACCGGGAAACTAAGTAGCGAGGAGAAGAAGGGTTGAAAAGGATGTTGTAAACAAGAGAGAGAATATGGGTATTCCGGCGAAGGCGAATGGGCAGCCACTTGAGCATACATAGGTATAAGTACTAATATCACAGAATATGCTACACAAATTACAATATCTCGTCAAATTGAATTTATAACATTAGGCTTTTATAAAATTTTAGAAGTTACATATGTCTAGTTTTATTAATAAAACAATGAAAATTTTTGTTATTAAAATCATGTCAAACATAATAATAGGTATGTAATCATACAATATGTCAACTTAAATAAATCTTGGTACTGTCACTTTAGCTGTATAGGGGCTAAAATGACAATTTGGCATCACACTCCTTACTCAGTAGTTAATTACATAATTTCTAAGCATGTTTAGAATCAATTGGTAGTTGACTGTAGTCATTTTCAAAGTATTCTTTAAAACTGTATAGTGTCTGATCTAACAATAATTGTTTGACGCTATTGCAAAATTGCTGATCATTATTCAAAGACTGAATGTGTGCGGGGAGTTTATTGAACAGTTTCTCTCCCATTATAGTGGGTAGTTTCTTAGTCATACACAGCCTAGGCACAGTTGGTTTCAACAATACTCTGTTTATCTTGGTTCTATTTGAGTTATAAGTCTTAAGTTTAAACAAATGTGGATTTCTTTTTACAATCTTTATAATCTCTAATATATATTGTGACACTGACGTCAAAATCTTCAACTCTTTGAAATGGTTTCTACAAGACCATCTATATCTACCTCCCACAAGTACTCTTATTGCTCGTTTCTGCATTATTAACACTCTTTCAAAGTCTGTCGCATTGCCCCATATACTTATGCCGTATGAAAGTATAGAGTGTATGTATGAATAATAAGTTTCCTTTAGGTGCTCTGGGCTTGTTATTGGTTTCAACTGTTTTAATGCATAAACCCCTTTTGCCATTTTTTTACAAGTATTATTAATATGTTCTTTCCATGTTAAGGAGGGATCTAAATCGAATCCTAATAGCTTAACATGCTTTGCGTATATACATTCAGTTCCATTCTCTAATATTAATGGAGCTTCTTTAAAGTTTGGTGATACAGCATTGAAGGACATTATATTCGTTTTATCAGTATTCAGTTTCAGACCATTCACCGTAAACCAGTTTTCTAACTCTCTTAAAGTTTTATTTATACATTTCTTAAGTTCTTCATGTGAGTCAGCGGTTATAATCACTGTCGTATCGTCTGCATACTGGATGACTTCTCCTTTAATTCCACTAAGGCATAAATCATTGAGAAATACCAGAAACAAGGTATTTCCCAATGACGATCCCTGCGAAATTCCTATATCTACATTCCTTGGCGATGATTTATGACGTTGTTTGTCTATTTTCACTTCGACAATTTGCTCTCTATCTTCAAGGAATGATTTTATAAGTCGGAGAGGTTTTCCAGTTATTCCGTAAGCTGAGAGCTTCACTATTACAAGGTTATAGTTATAGTATGCAACTCCTGAATAAAGTACGAATTTATATCGAGGGCCATGAATCACTCGCGTCGTTGAGGATTCTAACAGTTGAATCACTCGCTGCGCTCGTGATTCAATCATTAGAATCCTTCACTTGTTCGTGACTCATCTACGGCTCTCGCTTTAAATCCGTCCTTTATTCATTAGTTGCAAATATACTATTTTTTTATTATTTCGGTACTAACTTCTCACCACTCATATAAAACATCAAACGTTAAGAACGAGTGATCTAAGGAGTAAGATCCTAAATACACTAATAGTATTGAGTAATGCACACTAAATTACCGATATAATAATTATAGGTAACTCCTATATTTCGGAACAAAGGTACAATACAATACAATACAATACAATATAACTTTATTATGCACACCAAAAATAAATTACAATATGAAATGAGCTTAAACTATAAAAGAATGCACAAGTGGGCGGCCTTATCACCTTGAGTGATCTCTTCAAAGGTGTTAGTTACTTCATTCAATACATTACCAAATGTTACGAACTAATGATCTAACAGACAATATATCCTAAATACACGTATACCTACCTATTGTGTCTTAGACGTCAATGTATCACCTTGACATATCTCATCGCTCCGCCTGAGACCAAGCCAATAATTCCATTATTTTATGCTGGTTCGTTCCGATCGGAATATAGGTCGATATTATAACGGAACTGACCTCGCATTTTCCGGATAAAATGCTCTTCGTCAAAACGGCATTGTCTAAGGCTCGCTGCACACTTAGGTAGGTATTGTTAGCGTTGGTAATAGGAATTGGTTAGACGAATAATTTTGTTACCATGCCCGGTTTCTATATTACGATTAAAAGTTTTAAATACTTTTTTAAGAAAAGAAATAAAAGAAAACGAACCGTTTCATTAAAAGATCCAAGTATTTGACACATAATTGATAAAAAATATATATTTTTTCATTATTAAAAATTTGCCACAAAAATGTACATTCAGCACAATCACTATAATATTGTTATTGTTATTAATTGATTTGAATGCATTGAAATTTTGTTGATTAATACAGCGATAGGCATTTAATTATGCTTGCACAAAATATATAGTTATGTATGTTGCAAATGAAATATGAGGTAAATTGTCCTTACAAAAAGTGGCAAGCATGTCGCCACCGTAAGTCTGATATAAGTCAGCGATTGTCATTTTCATAAATATGTATGAAGATAGAGACAAATTCAGGGAACAGGCCTCGGAATTAATTTTCGGAATACAGAATGAGGTTAATTTTTTGCTAAATTGGCTGTCGATAGCTTAATAGGCGATGAAAAGTGATATATTTGGTTAGGACGGCTTTTGGAGATCCGTTTATCAATTGTTTTATATATTATCTGTGAATGGGGACTAGCTGTTTCGATGTATGATATCTTAGCTTTTATGCTACACTAATAAACTCTACCGGCTACTGAATGAAGAGTATTTACTTAAATTTATATTTTTTCCGGTACATTTGACATCGGAAAATTAAGTTTGTGTTTATAAACTGACTTTGACTGCCCTGTTAGCTTAGTTGGTAGTTGTTCTGCCTTCTAATCTAGGGGTGCGGGTTCGATTCCCGATTTATTTTTATTTATAGGTAATTTACTCATATATAATATATATTTCTCAATATAAAATTACTCTAGCTACACTTACAAAGAATGTTTGTCGTAAAAAATACACACGTATCAGGTAGCAGGTAAAAATTGTATTGTTAAATTTTATAGCATTTCTTCTTCTTCTTAGTCGTTGCCTTCATTGCTGAAGGTTGAAGTCTTGATCACTTGGTGCACTATGCTTCTCCATGATGTCCTGTCCATTTCTTAAGTTCTTCATGTGAGTCAGCGGTTATAATCACTGTCGTATCGTCTGCATACTGGATGACTTCTCCTTTAATTCCACTAAGGCATAAATCATTGAGAAATACCAGAAACAAGGTATTTCCCAATGACGATCCCTGCGGAATTCCTATATCTACATTCCTTGGCGATGATTTATGACGTTGTTTGTCTATTTTCACTTCGACAATTTGCTCTCTATCTTCAAGGAATGATTTTATAAGTCGGAGAGGTTTTCCAGTTATTCCGTAAGCTGAGAGCTTCACTATTACAAGGTTATAGTTATAGTATGCAACTCCTGAATAAAGTACGAATTTATATCGAGGGCCATGAATCACTCGCGTCGTTGAGGATTCTAACATCATTAGAATCCTTCACTTGTTCGTGACTCATCTACGGCTCTCGCTTTAAATCCGTCCTTTATTCATTAGTTGCAAATATACTATTTTTTTATTATTTCGGTACTAACTTCTCACCACTCATATAAAACATCAAACGTTAAGAACGAGTGATCTAAGGAGTAAGATCCTAAATACACTAATAGTATTGAGTAATGCACACTAAATTACCGATATAATAATTATAGGTAACTCCTATATTTCGGAACAAAGGTACAATACAATACAATACAATACAATACAATATAACTTTATTATGCACACCAAAAATAAATTACAATATGAAATGAGCTTAAACTATAAAAGAATGCACAAGTGGGCGGCCTTATCACCTTGAGTGATCTCTTCAAAGGTGTTAGTTACTTCATTCAATACATTACCAAATGTTACGAACTAATGATCTAACAGACAATATATCCTAAATACACGTATACCTACCTATTGTGTCTTAGACGTCAATGTATCACCTTGACATATCTCATCGCTCCGCCTGAGACCAAGCCAATAATTCCATTATTTTATGCTGGTTCGTTCCGATCGGAATATAGGTCGATATTATAACGGAACTGACCTCGCATTTTCCGGATAAAATGCTCTTCGTCAAAACGGCATTGTCTAAGGCTCGCTGCACACTTAGGTAGGTATTGTTAGCGTTGGTAATAGGAATTGGTTAGACGAATAATTTTGTTACCATGCCCGGTTTCTATATTACGATTAAAAGTTTTAAATACTTTTTTAAGAAAAGAAATAAAAGAAAACGAACCGTTTCATTAAAAGATCCAAGTATTTGACACATAATTGATAAAAAATATATATTTTTTCATTATTAAAAATTTGCCACAAAAATGTACATTCAGCACAATCACTATAATATTGTTATTGTTATTAATTGATTTGAATGCATTGAAATTTTGTTGATTAATACAGCGATAGGCATTTAATTATGCTTGCACAAAATATATAGTTATGTATGTTGCAAATGAAATATGAGGTAAATTGTCCTTACAAAAAGTGGCAAGCATGTCGCCACCGTAAGTCTGATATAAGTCAGCGATTGTCATTTTCATAAATATGTATGAAGATAGAGACAAATTCAGGGAACAGGCCTCGGAATTAATTTTCGGAATACAGAATGAGGTTAATTTTTTGCTAAATTGGCTGTCGATAGCTTAATAGGCGATGAAAAGTGATATATTTGGTTAGGACGGCTTTTGGAGATCCGTTTATCAATTGTTTTATATATTATCTGTGAATGGGGACTAGCTGTTTCGATGTATGATATCTTAGCTTTTATGCTACACTAATAAACTCTACCGGCTACTGAATGAAGAGTATTTACTTAAATTTATATTTTTTCCGGTACATTTGACATCGGAAAATTAAGTTTGTGTTTATAAACTGACTTTGACTGCCCTGTTAGCTTAGTTGGTAGTTGTTCTGCCTTCTAATCTAGGGGTGCGGGTTCGATTCCCGATTTATTTTTATTTATAGGTAATTTACTCATATATAATATATATTTCTCAATATAAAATTACTCTAGCTACACTTACAAAGAATGTTTGTCGTAAAAAATACACACGTATCAGGTAGCAGGTAAAAATTGTATTGTTAAATTTTATAGCATTTCTTCTTCTTCTTAGTCGTTGCCTTCATTGCTGAAGGTTGAAGTCTTGATCACTTGGTGCACTATGCTTCTCCATGATGTCCTGTCCTCCGCGGTCTTGAGAGCTTGGGTTATTAGTAAGCCTGTAAGGGTCTTAACTAGGTCAGACCAGCGGGTAGGTAGGAGCGGCCGCGTGATCCTCTCCCATCGACTTTGCCAATTACTATCAGTTTTTCTAAACTGTCAGGGTCCCTACGAGCAATGTGTCCGAAATATTTGAGAATTCGCTGAAAGCAGATAGCAGAGGTCTTGTGGTTATCTTAAGCTCTTTTAGAATAGATACGTTGGTTCGGCGTGCAGTCCACGGGATACGCAACATCCGTCTCCAACACCACATCTCAAACGCATCTATTTTGTCTCTTTCTTTCTTCCTAATTGTCCAGATTTAAAAAGAGTTAAATTTTGAATAATGTTGTTTAAAACACAAGTATTTGAGTCACTTTTATTATTAATCACGTCAGCCAACCATCGACAAGACATCGAATTTAGGGACACTCGGGACATTAATGTAACATAGTCCAATATTTGTGACAAAACGTACCTTCTATAAATATTGTTGCCTAAACCCAATTTCCAAAAACTCGCCAAAATATAACAAAAGGCCTTTACTTAACGTCACATAACTTAAACGTCCTACATTATGCTCCGTACTATCTCAACGGTGTGAAACAATAACTCTTTTGCGAGAATACGAAGGAAAATAGCTTTTATTTTGTTAAAGATAAGGTGTTGGAGTAATGTTTTGTGTTGGCGAGACGCGGAAATGTACAGTGTGCTTAAAAAACCGCTTTCATTTGTCACCGGCAGATGCAGCCGAATCGGGTGTGGGGCCAGGAAAATACCACTCGAGTTTTTTTTTATTATTAACCTATGTTGTCACTCTCCTGGCCAAAGTATCAACGCCCTCCATGAATCTCGGTCGATAGCTGCCGACAATACTCGAGAGGATTGTTACATTAAAAATGTCTGTGTCAAACTAAAATAAAATAGTCAGAATAATAATAAATATATATATACTACTAAAATTAAATTATACGCAATAGGTAATATATATAACATACTTACTAGAAAACATATATAACTTGCAAATTTAACTAATTATCCTTAACATATAATAAAATGTGCATGAGTATTTTTATGGTATAAATGGATGTTTGTTTGAGCAGATTGTCGATATTTTCAAATTTTCGCTGTTTTTTGCAGACATTTATGACAAGCAAAGAAGATTTAAAGAACCTCATAAATTATCCTCAAACCTGAGCTACATAAATAAAAACTGATGGATTCAAAAAAACCTCAACAATTATATTAAATTTTGAGCAACATAAATAAAAACCCGAACTTATCTCAAAATCTGCAGTAAGGTAAAAAAAATGACTTACTCCGCTAGGAGAAGGTAAGTATTTTTTTTTATTTAACTTATTAGGTTTCTTAAGCTCATTGAGCCGAAGTGAGTCTCAGTCTCCGGCACGACTGACAGCCATCGGTCCCGGTCCTTAGTAAAAAAATATGTGAAAGTTGTTAAAAACATATTGTTCCGTGGCCCGACCACAACTGCTAGGTGGATTGAGCGCTGTCCTTTGACACGGCCCGGGAGAAAAATTTCGCGGTTTTTGCGAATAACCCGCGCTAAGTACGCACGTCAGTGATATGGAGGCTTGGATTGCTTTAGGATGACCTTGGAGACATAATGTATGTTTCATTTCTCATAATGTGGTCTTAGCAGCTTAGAGAAGTGCATCCGTTTTGGAAAGGTATCATTGGTATGTATTTTAAGTAAAAAAAACTTCTGTTTAGGTTTTCGTTACTTTTTATAATAGAGCTAATACAACTATTTTGAATTTGAGTTTGAGAACAGAACTATTGTCTACTTCTTGCCTTATTATTGAATATTGTTTGTTTCTGCGAATAACCCGCGCTAAGTACGCACGTCAGAGATATGGAGGCTTGCATTGCTTTATGATGACTTTGGAGATACGTATAATGTATGTTTACTTTCTCAGAATGTGATAAGTATTTGAGATATGTACTCCAATAAAATAATAATTATACATAATATATTACTTTAAATGCGTTATTAGGTAGTATACAATGAGTTTGATTACAATACTTACTTGTATAAATTACTTAATAAATATTTGTTACAACCTTAAATTCAATATGAGCTGTAGTGTTCGCAAACGCATTGTTCGCTAATAAAATATATTTAAATAGCTTGTACACATACCTAAACTTTTTAAAATATTCTATTCGCATTTAATATTTTAAATATCTATTTGCGCCTAATATTTATAGTTATACGAGCAAAAACCTTACTTCTTCTAGAAAATCCTAAGAACCTACATAAATAAAAACAGATACGTTGATGGAAAACTTCAAATCACGGCGTAATTACTTGGACTACAACCCTCCAGGCACATGTTTCATCAAAGCAACTTTTTCCTTATTTTTTTTGCGTCTCCAATGTCACTAAAACCTTTCGAACTTCAAAAGAAAATTCAAGGTTAATAGTACAATGTTCCTAAAACTCCATTCCGGCTAAAATGTTTTTCTTTAAAATTCCGTATAGCACACGCCACTTTGTTGAATTATTTACTAGGCTATCTAAACTTGGGAGGAATCAGGGAGTTTAAAGGGCTTACGTTAGCTTTTCTTGGAATGAAAGAACAAGACTACGATTAACTCGTATGGTTTCAGAGTTTATTGTTATCGTTTTGAGACAATATATTTAATAATTTATAACTTATTTCATTATAAAAATATTAAAATAATTAAATAAATACTTAAAGTATTGTCTTAAAAATGACTTCTATGTTTTATCTTTGACCTCGTAGTTTGATTGCCAGAGTCATTTACTTGTGGTGTTCGTATGTGCAATTGTGCTGGACTCACTTACTACATATTTGTAGTGTATGTATGTATGTACGCCTATTAAAAATGTATATATTGTTTTCATTACCGTGTTGAAAAAAAAATATGTAACCAGACAATCTTGTTTGAAAATTTGGTGACTCTTTTATTATACAAATTAGAAGTTAAATTTGTAATTAAATTCCCTTAATATTTTTAAAATGTTCGTTTTTTTTTTATTTTTTAATCTGTCCATTTTGGAAACTCCATGAAAGAAGGACATCTCCGTAATGGCCTTCATTTCGCTGTCTGGCTCCATCATCATTTTGTAAATCGCTCTTGCTTATTTGTTGCAGTGTTCGGTGAATCAGATTTATAAGTTTAAAGAATAGTTATATATTGGTAGTATTTGCACACTACCGTTTATTAAAGTAACGTATGTGGCTGTGAACGTATGTGGCTGTGATTAAAACTAATCGAACTTTTTGATTACTAACTACAAGCAGGAAGATGTTATGTCGTAAGCATCCGCTAAGAAACAATTGTTGGAAATGCAACTTTTAAAAGGGGGAAAGAGGATGTAAGTTTTACTTCTTAATGCGAGCAAAGACGCGAGCACCCACTAGTCAAATATAAAATTAAACAGCAAGCTTTAAATATGCTATCCCTTTTATTTCTGTTGCTATGAGATGTTTCTGAATTGTAAATACAATCATACACGTGTCATTCAAATTGTAAGTATAATGAATTTGTACGATGCAAATAAAATCAGTATTCTCATCATGTTAGATTGGATGAAAAGACTCCAAGACAATACTTTCTCTAAATAATGTTTTGAATTCAGTAATTTCTAAAAAAATCGTTTTCATTTCAATTCATGTCGGGTCGTATTTCACATTTCCAGATTTTATATGTCGTGTTCGTATAAGGGAGCAATTTAGAAGATTTCAAATAAGGTGCAGACAAAATTCAAAGAAAAGCTATACCTGAATTACTTTTATCTTGCTTTAGTTTTATTTTGCAATATCATGATTTTGCCAATGATTGAGCAAAATGACAAAACTAATTACGGTCGTAATCCCAATCATCTTAAACCATCTTCATCTTTAAGAGTTTCTTCTTCAAGGAAGGACACATAATATTAAAGGTACATTATATTCATTAAAAAAATATAGGTTGCCTGAGAAATCAATGTCGATGCTGATAGTATCCTATAAAAATAACTAATCTGTTAAATATCTCTAACTCAATATACTTACTATTTAATGAACGCAAAATGGCAAGTGGCATACCATTTCAGGCGCTTCCGTGGGTTGGATGACACATTAAATTGTAGGTCCCGTTTGTTTGTCTAGTACGGCAGTCGTTAAGCCATGTCAGAGGCCCTTGAGCGGCTCGATATAACTCCCGACACCAGAGTTGGCCACTCTCATTCGATAAAAAGAAGAAGAACGCAAAATAATTGTGCATATTTTGGTTCTGACATAACTATTACATTATTTATTTTGTGATGGAATGGAATTAAATTAATAACCAAACCAAAAAAATATCAGTACATTTTACAACCGTGTTCCCATTACACGATTATGTGTGCTTAGTATTTGTCAATAAGGAAGACTCAAACATAATGCAAAAACCTTATACATCTTTCGTCGTTGTCATTCCTTCCATTTGGT
Source organism: Macaria notata (assembly GCA_927399415.1). Taxonomy (NCBI): domain Eukaryota; kingdom Metazoa; phylum Arthropoda; class Insecta; order Lepidoptera; family Geometridae; genus Macaria; species Macaria notata. Next base: position 4,030,812 of record OV656742.1, read on the forward strand.
GCCTAATGGTATGTAAATTATTTGTGATTGATCGCTGCAAATAAGTAATGTGTTTTGTGTTATATTATAAGCACAGATTCTTTACAGTATTTGTATAATATAATGTTTACCTAATATAATTTTATACTTCTATTTTAATTATGAGTTATTTTGTCAAGCGCTAAATCCGCGATATGGTTGGTATGGTAGCTTGACTTAAACTTTTTTTTTTTTAATAAATATTTCGGGTCATTGCACACAGCGCCATCTAGCCCCACACTAAGCAAACGCTTGTGTCGTGGGTACTAGATAACGGATATAATACTTATATACTTTTCTTTTGTAAATACATACTTATTATACATACAAACGACCAGACTCAAAACAAGTAATTAAACTTTTTATTGGTATAATTATATTCATATCAAAATACGCAGGGTCGAATCCTGCCGACTGACGAGAATTCTGTTACGTTACATCCTTTATATTTTGAATAGTAGTTTAGGTCAGGGACATTATATATATTATACGTATTATATTATATGTTCCACTAATTTCCAAGTCTACTAGTGCGCGGATCATGCGACAGTTTAGGAGTTCACAACATAGCACACCCTGAGGAGCGCCCAAACTTTAATTAGGTAAGTTAAGAAGGATATCATCTATATCTAGGTATGTGTTGTACACTAGGCCAAGTTAGAGGCATAATGGGTTGTTAATTAGTGACGCCTGAAGTTGAATGATCATCAGTTTGCGAAGTATACATTTTTTTATATTATCACTAGCAGCGTCTCGCCGTGGTATCCGCATTAAGACGGAATTAATAGTCGTCTATTTGTTAATACGAAGTCGAATCCTCCACCATACTGAATTTTATCCAAATCGGTTCAGTCGTAAGAACGTGATGTAACAAACACACACTCACGCACAAATTTTCACCTTTATTATATTAAAGTGTGATTGAATAACACTGATGTTATACAAAGTCGAAAAATTGTGAATTTAGAAAGATAGAACAAATCTTCGTATTACTGAAATGGTTTAACCAATTTGGATTAGATAGAGAGATAGAATATTCTTTATTGTTACGAAATAAAAATAAAATACAAAGAAATAGATTAAACATAACTTATACCTACTACGATTACGTTTGGTTCAAATAGATATTGATGGATTCACACAATAATATATATATTGTTGTAATATATTGTTCACTTCGCTACAATGAATTTAATGTATTAAAGCCTACGTAATTTGATATTCATGCTTCTAAGTGTATTATATCTGTAAGTTTATTATGTTATTGTCAAGTATGTTTTGTTTTAAAAGTGCCCAGTGTACGAAAAACCAGTAAGTAAAGCAAATTCATTGTACCAGTAGGATTAAAATTTACACTTGTGTCTAGTTTTAAAAGTTATGAATCAATAAAGACCTTTAAAATTGAAAAAAATTCAATGTAGGTATTCATCTCTAAAATCAATAATTTCATAGAGTCCCTACAAAGGAAAAACTTTTCCTTTACATGTTAGTAGGAACTTACTACCTCTAAAACCTGTCTAAATAAGACACTATAATTGGATTTCGACAAAAAGTAACACAATCTTCCTCTCTCTAGAAAGCGCCAGCAAATTGATCGAAAAAGCGGCCGGTGCCGAAAAAATTTACATTTTATTAATCCACCGAAGACATCGGGATGAGTTCCTTACAAAAACAATATAAAAGAGATCAAGAGATTAGTTGTGATGACAGTATGGATTGTCCCAAAAATGCTGCAATTTATACGGGAATATTATAGATATCTACACTAATATTACAAAGCTTCAGCTTTAAAAGGAGTTTGTTTGAACGCGCTAATCTCAGGAACTACTGGTGCGAATTAAAAAAATATTTTTGTGTTGAATAGACCGTTTATCGAGGAAGGCTTTAGGCTATGTAACATTATGCTGCAACTACTAGGAGTGAAGAAACAATGGAAAATGTGAAAAAAAAACGGGGAAAATGATTCATCTTTGAGGGCTTCCGTTGCGTGCGCTGCGAAAACGGTTCAATATATCAAAAAATATGTACAAAAGAATTATTTATCTTGAAATGATGTAACAAAATGTCCGCGACAGTATATATCTATCTTTTAAGATTGACTCACTAAAACCGTTTTTTATGATAATAACTATTCCACGCGGACGAAGTTGCTGGCACACAGCTAGTTATATATACGAGTATAATTGAATATAAATAATTACTGGCTATATTCGTCTCGTTAGTTTGTTATCTTATCATTTAATTAAATTGTAATACAATTATAAGTTTGGCTATGCTAGCTAAATTGTGGTACTAAATTGCGCTGCGGCCACTTTCTTGTAAAGGGTGAGGGGTGGATCAGTCTACAATAAAGTTTGTTAGAATTGTCATAAAAAAATAAATTTATGGTATTAAATAGTAACTCTTACCATACTGCAAATACGCTGCATTGGTTGAGCTTTATTGACTAAAGATTAAAGAAATATTCGGAGATAATAAATCTGGAAAATATTTTATGTGAGTGCATTGAACTTTCATATTTGGTTTTATAAGTTTTATGCTTTTGTTTGGATTCATTAAAATCTAAAGATAAATTTAAATATTTTTTTTCTATTTATGGTTATTTTACTTAGTTGGTTTTACTTATTAGATGTTGTTTGGGATGCTCCTATTAGAATTGTTAAATTATTGTGTAGAATTACATCATCAAGACACATAAAAATCTCATTTTAAAACTACTTTTAAACTTATTAAAAGGGAATAACCAAATTAATTAACCAGTTCGAATTATCATTATTTTCTGACGCTACATTCAAAGTTTCGGTCTACATCACCCCACGGTGCTATAACCATTAAATTGTTACCCTTTTTAATTGACTGTATAAACAATAGACTACTATTTACACTAATAATTTCGTCACCAACCCTCTTCCTCCTTGCGACGTATTCTTTATATCTGAGGGTCATGACTACCACTATCCGTGACCCTATCTTTTCCGCCATCTCTCGCTATCCTCAGCGTCATGTAGCAAGCCGTATATTGATGTGTCAAATATGGTGTGAATTTGGTAAGTACGTGCCACATATTATAGCAGGTTAAAAAGTTTTTAAATAGTCTAGATTTTTTTCAACCAAACAATATGTAGCAGTGCTATTAAAGAAATGTAAAATGATCACGAAATGTCAGCTAAGCGTTGGAAGCTGACTAACAGATGAATCATGTGATATTTATTAGCTAAAACGTGTATATATTAAGAGACTATTTAAAAAAATGGTACGACCTGAATACATCAGAATCTGATACAATTTCAGAATTATTATTCTTAGTAGTTTATATACGTGCAGTGAATTTCGATCGCATAGGTATTATGTTTATATATTCATGAATTTCTCAGAACTGTAAGTAATAATACGATTCTATTAGTACCAATAACTAACTTAGAGAACAGTGTAAACTTAATCAAAATCGGCCAATTCAATTTTGACATCAGGTTACATATGGAAGCCAAGTTGCCGAGATGGTTATTTTTTTAATCAATTATTCTTTATTATTAGTTTTGAACACTGACCTCCATCAGTACTTGTACTGATGGAGATCAGTAGTTTTGAAGCTTTAACGAATTATTTTTTCGGTTGAGTCACGAGCCTTAGCCATGCGAAAATACGAATCAAAGAAAGAGAGAGACAGAGAGAGAGAGATTGACATATTATGAGGCGTTTATACATTATGAAGTCAATACCTGCTTAATCAAAATAATATTATCTTATGCCATAATGAGGTCGCCTTGGCCTAGATCCTGAACTTGGCTAATTAAACTTTGGACTGGAGTCCTCTGGGAGGCCCTTGTTTGCCCGCGCGCCGTGGAGCTTATTGACTGTGAAGCGGTTGAGCTTTAAAGTAGAGCTTTAGTTTGGTTAAGTAGGTACGAATGTGTGGTATTCGTTTGCGATTAACCCGCTAGCAATTAAAAAAAAATCAAATTAAAATACTTTATTGTACGAAAATCACATAAGTATAAGAAAAATAAGTAGGTACATAAGATTGGGACAGAGGGCGGCCTTATCAGTTGGAGTTATCTCTACCAGGCAACCTAGATTGGACAACATGAAAACAGTTAAGCTGACGCACCTACTAAATCTAAAAAAATAATAAAGAAATAAGTTTTCAGTGGTCATAAAACTCTCCTTTCGAAAGATTAGCTTGACAGAAGTAAAATATAAATATAAAATATATAGCGGATTGCTTGCACAGTTAAGTTGCCTAGCTGGCATATATGGTGAGTTTTGATAAGAACCACAAAGCCAAAAATCTTAAATTTTGTTTTCTTTAAAAATATTAACACAACTAATTTCATATTCTATGCCAACATAAGTTTACGAAGAAAGTTTGAGGTTCTTGAGACGCACTGTAAAGCTGTGTACACACAATCTAAGTTTTTTTTAAATATGAGTTATCAAGGTATTTATTGAAAGTAATGTTCTTGTTCACCTATCTAAGAGTATATTGTAACAGCAATTGCAAATATTCGTACATACACGGAGAAAATGTTTACTTATTTTATTCAATACTACATACAAAATAATCATTCTGTACATTTAATTGTAAAAAAGTCTGAATAAGTGATTAGAGTTGCAAGAAAAATACATGATTTAAAAAAAAACATAAAAATTTTAATCCACTACATGACAATAGTACAAAACTAATTAAATAAAAAAAAAATTAAATGTCATTTATTTCGAACTTTCCATACACAAAACATACACAACTTGCATAAAGAAAATTATTAAACATAATAGAAGCCATTAGAAAATTAATAAAATAAATATAATATAATATAATAATATAGGTATAATATTTTAGTCACATTACTAACTACAGTAGTAATATATAACTACAGTAGTAATATATCATAATTTTTAAATTTCGTTTCTATACTTGGTTTAAACCTATCATCTACACACACCTTAACCCAGAGACGGAGGTAACAACTTTTAATTTATTCAGAACATCATTTGAATGCTAAAGCGGCGCACAAATAGAAAATGTCATAGGGTAACTTCGAGCAGTTTGCAGGAATAGTTAGAAACACGCCTCGAAGATGCGAGAGGAATTGGTTATGAGTTATGATAAGACGTTATGAAGACTAACTGAACTAGTTTTATAGAAGAAGGTACTAAAATGTATAAGTGAATTCCAGAATCATATGATGATTACCTTAGTGTATGTGTAAGTATAGGCATTTATGTACGTATATATGTTATTAAAATTGTATATATTAAACAAATATAGTTACACGTTACTACTTAGATACTAAGATATTATTTTAACATGTAGCTCGTGTTTTTTTATAAAATAAGATTGTATGTATAACCATATATTTTTTTTTTAAATTGATCACATAAATAAGGACAGTTACTATTCTCAAAAAAATATAATAAAGTTATTCTTTTACCAATATGATAACTAAGTAAACAGAGGTCGCCAATACGGTGGGTTGGCGACATTAGAAAAACTGCTGGGAGCACCTGGATTCAATCTGCATAGGACTAAGACGTGAGAGAGGCCTATGCTTAGCAGTGGGCGATAACAGGCTGATGATGATACTCGAACAACACAAGTAATTTTGAGGTTTAAAATTTGTAATTACATGTGTTAATCTGGTCATGTGTTAGTCTGGTCGTTTCTATGTAAAATAAGTATGTATTTACCCATGATACAAGGGTAAGCTTAATGGGGCTAGATGGCGCTGTGTGATATGTGTTGAAAATATTTATTTATTTATTTAACCAAGGACCATTACTATTTTTTCAATACCCCTCATTCACCAGTTAAGGGCGAGTAATGTGGAGCCTTACATACTCATAATACGCTCTTAACAAAAAGGCGAATGGCTCTCCAATACGTTTTGTGGTAACCCGCGGAATAGGCCGTATTAGGTACAAGCACTTTGTCCTTGATACCGCTTATCAACAAGTAGGTGTATGAAATTTTACGAGCTAGAAGGCTTAGATGGTTAATGGGGCTAGATACGACACTACTTTAAAAAACTAAAACTTACGGTCACTTGAATTGAGAACCTTTTCCTTTTTTTAATTGGCTAAAAGGCAGCAACTGAGCAAGTTTTTTTTGAGTGCTTTATTAATTAAAAAAAGTGAGTATATGTATTTATAAGAAGTAAGTAAGGAAACCAAAAATATATGAATTTAGAAGTGTTGTTACATATATAATTGAAGTCATATAGTTAACTAGTGGGTGCTCGCGGCTTCGTTCGCATTAAGAAGTAAAACTTGCATCCCCTATTTCACCCCTTTAAAAGTAGCATTTCCAAAAATCCTTTCTTAGCGGATGCCTACGTCATAACATCTACCTACATTCCAAATTCATGAGTTTCACCTATGAGTTTTATAGGTATATATTATACAGAAGATAGATTTAATAATAAAAAATATCATGTTCAACCTATTTGTTTTCTTTTACTCCGGGACGGCTGTTGCTCAGTTCTGGCATTTGTTAGTTTTTATGGTATAAAAGGAGTAGAAGATTCCAAAGATAGAAATAATAAAGACATAGATAATATAGGTATACCTAAGTTACATTGCTATACCCCGTACATCAATAAGTTTGCATCACATTAGGCTAGTAAAATTGCTGCTCTTTTATAAAAGTATGGCAAATATATAAAACTTCGTCAAAAGTGTAGCATTTCCAGTTGAAAACACATCGCAGTACCGGGGAACTGCTAATGCCCTCTCGCGGTGAAGTGTGCCAACCTATAAAACGCAATTTTATGTCAACCTCGCCTCTCGTTAAATGTGGGTAGAGACAATATAAATCTGAGACTCATTTTACATACATTTACTCGTACAAACATACTTTATTTTTATAGATAACAAGTGGGTGCATGCGGCTTAACTCGCATTAAAATGTAAAACTTCCATTCCTTTTAAAACTGAATTTTCCAAAAACCCTTCTTAACGGATGCCTACGTCATAACAATCTATCTTCATTCCAAATTTCAGTCCAATCCGTCCAGTGGTTTGTGCTGTACTTTGATAGATAGTATATCAGTCAGTCAGTCAGTGAGTCACCTTTGAGTTTTATATATTTACATAGTAGTGTATTTAAAATAAAAAAAACCTAGTGGATTTCTGTGGCTTTATTCGTGATATTACGGTTATTTAAGCGATACGCAATATTTGTATTCATATCTGCGTCGATCTTGTGCAGATCACATCCAAGCCAGAGCCCAGACATCAACACGGCCATTTAGGCGTAAAAAAATAAAAGTACACTCATACGCCTTAATACTTTTACTATTATTAGGTATCTTAGTGAGATGTAACCTTCCTGTACTTAAGACATATGTTTAAAAAAATTAATATAAGTTGTTTACAAGGTTAGATGTCGATGAATGTGGGATCTCTTTGATCTTATGGCGAGACGAGGATTCCGAAATGAGAGTAATTTCAAATTGATGATTAAAAACCGTCGCTGTGAAATACGTTCCTGGTGATGCTTTTGAACGTCTTTGTGGCGGACACAAGCGCGCACGGTGTGGCGCCGTGCCCCTGGGTGGGTGGACGGCTCGCGGTTCTCGTCTTGAGAAAGACGTCTGCGCCGGTGCGAACCGTCCCTACGTCGCGAAACTTAAACTTGTGTGCGAGATGCCTTGAGGAGGCCTAGTCGTGAGAGATGCCTAGATAGGGTACTAAGTCTATTGTGGGTTGAAAGCGAAACCAATGGTGTTGAATGAAGGAAACTATGAAACGAGGAACGGTACCACTATCTAACACCCCCTACGCTCGCGACCCTAGCCCAGGTTCACAGCAGCTGCCCGCGGTGCGGCTTCTTGTCAGCCCCTCGATGTCGCCGCGGTGCTCACTTCTTCGAGCAATCTGCAGGCTGGAATCCTTCTTGGCTGGGGTCTTGAGGGCACTTCTTCTTTCTTGATTTAGACGTCGGCTGGAACTACTACATCCACTCGACCGATCTTCAACCGCGGCACTGGAATTTATCGTTACCGCAAAGAGAGCCCCATTAAAATTCTCTACATTTTGAAGCAATTTCATTATGAGTGGCACCATTTCCCGTCCATATCTTTATTGATCTTAAAGTTACACACATAATATTTACACCATTAGAAAGCCCTTACAAAACTCTATTTATACATATAAAATTTACACAGATCAACCAAGGACTTTAGACACAATCAGCAAAAAATGGTGAATATTTACACAAAACGCAACTTTCATCATACATTTTCGTTAATTACAAACTAACTACGGTCGTGATCCGCGAGTATCATACCATTCTAATTAGATCTCTTCACGCAGCATCTGTTTCACTAATGATACTCGCGAAACGTGTACGAAAATGATACATTCTCTTAGTTTGTTACGCGCACTCACTTTCACTAATTGAACTCGAACAAGGCATGCGTCGCTGCCTTCACTGTTCATATTAGTTCTTTTCATACATTGTCCACATGTCAGTGCATGCATCGCCGACATCCTCCCCCTCGTGCGAAAGCACATCTCCTGGCTCGGCGATGTGCAGTCTACAGGAGCGGGCGACGGCTGCCTCTGTTGTTTGTGACCGTCCTCATCGGTCCGCTGTCACCCGGCGCCTGTCCCGCCATCCCGTTGCAAGGCGTCTCGCAAACGGGCGTGCTCTCGAAGTGGTGAGGGCTACCGCTCGGCAGCCCTGCGCAGCGCGATGTCTCGGTGCGGAGTGCCCTGTCGACCGTGAGGTGGCCGACAGACGCTCTCTCGTAGTGGTGAGGACCGCCGCCTGGCGGCCCCACGCAGCGCGATGATGCGGTGCGGAGCGCCCCGTCGACCGTGAGGTGGCCGACAGACGCTCCCTCGTAGTGGTGAGGACCGCCGCCTGGCGGTCCCACGCAGCGCGATGATGCGGTGCGGAGCGCCCCGTCGACCGTGAGGTGGCCGACAGACGCTCCCTCGTAGTGGTGAGGACCGCCGCCTGGCGGTCCCACGCAGTGCGATGACTCGGAGCTTCGCGTCTCGTGGGGAGATGCGCCGCCGCTGCAGTGGTCGCTCTCGTGCGACCCGACGTCCGGCGCCTTAGCGCCTCTCGGCGCTCCGGAGTTGCGTGGCTCGTCTGTAGTTGGCTGCCCCTCTTCTTTGCGACAGTCGTTGTTGAGCGCCTTGGCGCTACTGAGCGCGTCTGCAAGCGCCTTGTCGTCTTGCCTTGGTACTAGCAGCACCGTCTTGGAGCTCGGTCGCTTCAGGACTCCACCGTTGGTACGCACTTCTACAATGCGTGTGCGCCCATCAGGACCTGGATAGGTCGCCACGACCTCTCCTCGCGGCCATGTATTTCTCGGTAGAGTGGAGTCTACTATGAGGACGACATCCCCACATCGCAGGTCTCGAGACGCGTCGCTCTGGTTCAATTTCCTTCCTTGTTGATCCCGCTGTCGCCAGTAGACAGCGCAAGCGTACGCAGTCTCGCTGGCGTCGGTGAAGACGTGTAGCTCCCCCTCGGTACCGGAGTGTGTAGCGCACCGCGGCACGCGCAGCTCTCGCAGGATCTGCAGGCTCTCGAGGTAGTCTCTCCACGCCGCCTCGTTCTCTGGGACGATGACTTCGTCCCAGCCGACGCCGCTCCTCCAGATATCTTGTAACAGCTTTTTGCCCTGGATCAGCACCGGGCACGCCAAGCCCAACGGGTCGAAGGTAGACATCACGGCGCTGGTCACTTCTCTCTTGGTCGGGACGCTTTGTCTAGTGACAACATTCTGCACGTTCCGAAGGCAAGTTCTGAAACCAATTTCATCGCTTTGAGTGAACCAGCGCAAACCCAAAGTTTTCTCTTCGTTGCTCCCCAGGTCGACCTCTTCCTTGGTCTCTTCCTGGGTGAGCGCTGCGGTAACCTCTGGCTGGTTGGACGCCCAGCCTCGCAGCTCAAAGCACGCTCTCTTGTGCACCGTGTCGACCTCGCGTGCGACTTGGATGGCTCGTTCCGTAGTCTCGAAACTGTGGAGATAATCATCCATATAATGATTGCGTTCAATAGCTCTTACCGCGTCCGGATATTCATGTGCAAACTCTGTTGCGTTCATGTTCTTGACGTAGATTGCGGTGCTGGGTGAACACGCGGCGCCGAAGATGACTGATGTCATCCGATACTCCTTCGGCGCTCCGGTGCGTCTGTCTCCTCTCCACAGAAACCGCAGGCTATCGCGATCCTCTTCCCGGATCTTTATCTGTAAGAACATCTCCTTAATATCCGCCACCACAGCAATCGGATGTTGGCGGAATCTCATCAGTACTCCAAACAGCGATTGAAGTAGGTCCGGACCCGGTAGCAGCGCGTCGTTGAGACTCTTCCCCTCGTACTTAGCCGCAGCGTCGAACACGAGGCGCAGCTTCTTCTTAGTTGGATGAACAACAGCAAAATGAGGTAAGTACCACTTACGGTTCGAAGAGCTGTGATGCTGTACCTCCTCGGCGTAACCCTTATCCAGCAGGTTCTGGATCTGTGCCTTGTATTCATCCTTCAGCTGCTCGTTCTTGTCCAACTTTCGCTCTATAGTCTTGAGACGCCTCTCTGTAGACTCAAAGTTATCGGGCATCGTTTCTTGGTCGCTTTTCCACAAAAGCCCGGACTCATAGCGACCACCTTCAATTCTCCTGGACGTTTTCTTCAGGATTTCCAACGCTTTTCCGTCAGCGTCGGTACTCGGCAGGCGAGGTTGCACACCCAAAGATTCGATGGCGAAATGTTCCTTGATGAGCCGCTCGATATCTTCCTCGCTCGACGTACCATGCATTTGAGCGTGCGTACAAGTAGCAAAATTTACTCGCCTTGTAGCTGCTCCTCCGTTGGTGCCGTGTAGCACCCATCCAAGCTGCGTGAGGGACGCGACAGGTTGATGTTTCCTGCCTCTCCTTGTGGCTCTCGAGACGATGAGCTCCCAGTTGTCTTGACCAATGAGCAGCTTCGGGGGTTCGTCCTCGTAGTGAAGCTGATCGGCAAGCCGTCTCAAGTGCGGATATTCAATAATAAATTTATAGTCAATACCTTGCGGAGTTAACTTTAGTCCCTGGATTGTGCGGACGCCCTCGATGGTCCGCTTCGCAGCTTGGTAGACTCCTTTGATCTTCATGGCGATCTTCATGGAGTCCCTCTCGACGATGTTCCCTCCGCCGACAGTCTCGATACGGAGTGTCTCGTTCGGTCCGCTGAGCCCGATCTGTCTTGCCACCGAAGCGTCTAGAAGGGTTATGGTCGAACCCTCGTCCAGCAGTGCCAGCACCCTGGCTTTCCCGCCAGGGCCGTAGAGCTCCACCGGCACCATCTTCAGGTAGGCGCGCGCTGTCTGGGCTGCGTTCACCGGGACCGCGTTGTTGGTGGCCGCTTCTGTCTCGGCCTCGGGTTTCCGTTGCTTTTCTGAGTGCAACAGAATGTGGTGCTTGCGTCTGCAGCTCCTGCACGGTGGGCGTTTACAAGTATCATTACGATGTCGACTTTGTAGGCACTTAAAACACATGCGGTACTTACGCGCCATTTCCCACCGCTGTTCGATCGACGCTTGAAGGAATTTCTTACATTCGCGCAAGTAGTGTGCCTCCTCGCAGTGCGGGCACTTTACTGGCTGTTGAGTTTGCTTCTGTTGCGGGTGCTCAGCAGGTTGATCGGCCGCGCTGTGCGCGGCTTGCCGCGGAATTCTCCTCGCGGCGGCTGGTCCCGCTTCTTGCAGTGCGTACGGCCCGCAGCGGTCCGCCTCGCGTTCCAGGAACCTGCTTAGTAACACAAGGTCCGTGTCTTCCCGGTCCGCCGCGTAATCAAACCATCGGTAACGCAAAACAGCAGGCATTTTATCTACGATAATTTTTATCATTTCAGGCGAATGCAAGTACTGAGGCCTCTTCAGGCCTTTAATAGTAGCGACAGTGTTACTCACGTGGCTGGCAAATATACAGACTTCCTTGGCACCTTCTGTGATCCTGGGCAGCTGGCGCAGCTTGTCGAGCTCGGCGAGGACAAGCGCCTCCGGGCGCCCGAAACGTCTGCGTAACGCTTCAATCACTTCACTCGCTTTCACGTCGGAGTACAACAGGCTTTTGATCGCTTCTCTTGCCGAGCCTCTCACTGCGCGTCGCAGTCGCGCCAAGTTCTGTACACTGTTAAACAAAGGAGCACTGTCTTCATACACTGTTTTAAATGCCAGCCACTCACCACTATTTCCGTCGAAGGCAGGCAGCTCGTGCAGGTAGGCGGGCGGCGGTGCCGCCGGCCTTGCAGAATGTTCGATTGCGCGCAGTATTGCGCCCGCGAGATCCACCGGCTCTCCTTTGACGTCCGCTGGAGTCGTCTGCTCCTTTGGTGCAGCGCCTTGTTCCCGGGTCGACTGCACCCAACTCTGGACATCTTCCTCGTTGTTGGCCGGGTCCTCGATGATGGAGTCTCCATCCTCTTCTTCGCTCGCCTCAAGCTGCAGCAGCTCCAGCTGCACCTTGGCGAGATGTGTGGCCGCTTTTGCTTCCTCGACCACCCTTCGTGAGTGCTCTGCACGCGCCTCCAGCAGGCGGCGCAGCTTGGCCGCGTCCAAAGTCTTCGACGCAGCACGCAGAGTCTTCGTTGGTTGCTCGACGGCGGGCCCCGCAGTGCCGGACGGGCAGCGCCCTCGGGTCCGGTCCTCCTCTGTGATGCGGGTCGCTGTCGAACTTCCCGTTGTCGCGTCGCTCGATGTACCGGTAGTCGCGCCCGCGGGCGCGGCCTCGGTCGGTGCGACGGTGCTCGATGTAGTAGTGGCCGGTGTGGTGGCGGCCGGCAGCACGTCGCCATGTGTGTGCGGCGGCTGCGCGGCGTCACCCGGGCCGGGCGGCGACGGGGGCGGACCTTGCCCTCGTGCCCAGCGTTGTCCCTCGTTGCTCCTGGTGACTGGCATCTCGACGTAGCTTCGCGACGTCTTCAAATCCGGCTCGAAGGACCAGCTGTGGCGGACACAAGCGCGCACGGTGTGGCGCCGTGCCCCTGGGTGGGTGGACGGCTCGCGGTTCTCGTCTTGAGAAAGACGTCTGCGCCGGTGCGAACCGTCCCTACGTCGCGAAACTTAAACTTGTGTGCGAGATGCCTTGAGGAGGCCTAGTCGTGAGAGATGCCTAGATAGGGTACTAAGTCTATTGTGGGTTGAAAGCGAAACCAATGGTGTTGAATGAAGGAAACTATGAAACGAGGAACGGTACCACTATCTAACACCCCCTACGCTCGCGACCCTAGCCCAGGTTCACAGCAGCTGCCCGCGGTGCGGCTTCTTGTCAGCCCCTCGATGTCGCCGCGGTGCTCACTTCTTCGAGCAATCTGCAGGCTGGAATCCTTCTTGGCTGGGGTCTTGAGGGCACTTCTTCTTTCTTGATTTAGACGTCGGCTGGAACTACTACATCCACTCGACCGATCTTCAACCGCGGCACTGGAATTTATCGTTACCGCAAAGAGAGCCCCATTAAAATTCTCTACATTTTGAAGCAATTTCATTATGAGTGGCACCATTTCCCGTCCATATCTTTATTGATCTTAAAGTTACACACATAATATTTACACCATTAGAAAGCCCTTACAAAACTCTATTTATACATATAAAATTTACACAGATCAACCAAGGACTTTAGACACAATCAGCAAAAAATGGTGAATATTTACACAAAACGCAACTTTCATCATACATTTTCGTTAATTACAAACTAACTACGGTCGTGATCCGCGAGTATCATACCATTCTAATTAGATCTCTTCACGCAGCATCTGTTTCACTAATGATACTCGCGAAACGTGTACGAAAATGATACATTCTCTTAGTTTGTTACGCGCACTCACTTTCACTAATTGAACTCGAACAAGGCATGCGTCGCTGCCTTCACTGTTCATATTAGTTCTTTTCATACATTGTCCACATGTCAGTGCATGCATCGCCGACAGTCTTTATATTAGTAATTTTGTGATATACAGGGTCATATAAAAAAGAAGCGGTATATAATTGTTCCCAATTGTTTTTTTGAACCAATACAGGTTTGCTTAGTTTGCCTGATGGTGGTTTGAGCTATGGCCATGGTCTAAAATGGATCGTGCTTACCCAATAAGAACCGGTTCTCTCGTTTTAATGATATATGCTCCGTTAGCTTAGTTGGTAGTGGCTCTGCCTTCTAATCTAAGGGTGCGGGTTCGATTCCCGCATAACACAAGTAATTATGCATATTTAAATTTGTAATTACTTGTTTTTAGTCTGGTCGTTTCTATGTATAATAAGTATGTATTTACAAAAGAAAAGTATATATGTATTATATCCGTTATCTAGTACCCATGATACGAGCGTAAGCTTAGTATGGGGTTAGATGGCGCTGTGTGATATGTCCTGAAATATTTATTATTATTAAATATATAAATTATTATATAAAACTTAAATAACATATAAACTAATCGTACCGATTGTCATATACCAAACGTCCCAAAATACTTGAATAAAAATGTGACGGCATATTGTCATTTGTATGTATATTAGTTACTTGTTTCTAGTTTTTGCAACTTTTAATAAGAGAAGCTAATCAATGTGATTGGTAAATCTCAGTTGATAAAATGTTTAATTAAAACACAGAAGAGCTCATTGTGTATTTCTATGTACATACTACATAGCCACGTCTTTTTGTTTATTTTCTAATAAAATAAAATTCATTTAAAAGTCTCATTGACCACTTATAAAAAATAACTTCAAGCTAAAGAAGTTGAATATTATTATTTGAGGATCTTGCTGTTAGCATGAGGTATTACTTTTCGTAGGTACTTCAAGATTTATTAAAAACAAAACCATAAGTAAAACATTTTAATTTTTCTTTTATTTTTCAATTGCTCTGTATGTTTTCTAAGAAACACATTGAAGCCCAAGAATATTGGGCTGTAATAATATTAACCTCAAAATTAGAATACGTTGCTTGTGTGGAAACGAGTTATGATGAAGAAATCCAGATAGGTAAAACATATTATAAAAAATCTCATATATGTTATACAATAATGTACGAAGTAGTAAAATATGAGATACTTCTTATACAGCATAATTAAAATAACGGAATATATATGCTATCGCGTCTTATATCAAGTATTTTCTTATTCTACAACGGTCAATATTTACATAATTAATTATGTTCCTATAAGAATGGTCAACTCTGGTGTTGAGAGTTTTCAAAGCGCCCTAGGGGCTTCTGACATGATTTAACGACTGCTCTACAATAACAAACAGCTGTGAACTACAATTAAATGTGTCACCGACCCATGTAAGTGCCCAAAACAAATGTATAGGTATATGATTACAGAAAAACATTTTGTATATAATAATAGTTGGAATTGTATGAAGCCTAGTTATTTCACTGCAAAAAAATATAACCTAGGGGTATTTAAATTCAGAGTATATAGGTTTGTTCTAGGCAAACGTGCTACATCTTAGACTACAGTGGTGCTTAACATCAGGCAGGCTTTAGTCAAACGCAAGCCTATTCCGTGAAAAAATAGTACTGCGATTGTGTGGTGATCCTAAGCGCACCGTGGCTAAGCCTTTGAAAGTTACGTAACCAACGAACTGAGAAATTCACCAAGTTTCAACTTAACTACGCTCTAAGCTTCGAGACTGTTAGGGGTTAAACATATTTAAAAAGCGGTTAATGCGGTTACATATACAATTTAACTAGAATAACATAAATATTGGGCTTGATGACGCTGTGTGAAATGTCTCAGAATATATATTTATTTACATATTATTGTATTTTTCTGTAGTAGCGAAATAATATATCAGAATTCAGAAAGGATGCTGTATGTATGGGGAAGTCAGTTTGTATAAAAAGGTGAGACTTATTGATTGTTTTATATAACAATAATTATGTACAATTGAACATATGTTTGCCCTTAGTTTTTATCTCTTTTTACACCAAATTACGAACACATCACTAATGATGTATTTAAACTATAACGATGACATAACTTAACTTTCACTTACAACTTCAGAATATTTAGCAATAAATAAATGAATGTTACCAAACCATTAAAAAATAAAATGGATAATAAAATATCCGGCAAATCTTCCCCCAATCAGTCCCTGCTAAAACTTTTAACCGCGAAAAAACAGAGTTTCCTTCCTTCCTCTTTCTTTCAGTAGAAACACTTTTTAACTGGGTCACAGAGTATATAAGTTCGAACGTATAGTTATTAATGGAATTGGAAAATAATAAATATGCGGAACCCTCGGTTCACGACACTCTAGAAATACTTTTCCAACTACAAAAGGTAAGGTATCTCAAAGAAGATCTTACGGTATTTTGTTCGAAAATTTATCGTAGTTTGAAAAGGTTATTGCCTGAATTCGTTATTTGATAGGTTTTGATTTTGCATTTATATCGAAATTCTGTATATTTTTTCTTTTCCTTGTCTTCTCATCATATCTGAAGATTTTTGAAGCTTAATAAATATATGACTAGGAATGTAATTTCAATTTATGTCTGTTCAAAAATGACCAGTGAATGTACATTTTATCAATAGACCAATGGCAGCAATAATACGTAATGAGCTAATGAATAAGCGTGTTTTATATGCTGCAGCAACGCTCACCATCAGGAGGCTATTAATAGTCAAACGCAAATCTAACTCACGTAAAAACGAATTGTATCATTTAAACGCTAAAATTGTTTTAATCCCTGCAAATGACAATTAAAAATAATGTTTTAGCATGTATCCACATCCAACCTTTACAAAGCTGTAGAATAATAAACTACATGAGAACAGGTGGGTGTAACGGGCAACCCTGGCTGGAATGAAGTTCAAATGAATGAAACGTCAGCCCTCATTTTCTGTTTAAACTTCTACCGTAATTGCTCCCGTGAAGTCAGAATGTGGAAGCGGTAGATGTTTGCAGCTAGTATGGGAATATAAAAAAATAAACGTGAGTATGATGATGTTGGTTCCAACTTGAGCTTTTAGCGATAAGACGGCCATGCAATCGATTTAAAAGGTATTTTTCTTTTTTTATTGTTATATTTGTTGATGTATCCAATAAGTTATTATTTAAATATTTATCTTCATGACGCAATAGAGACGTATAAATCGGTTTTTCATCGAGATTAACACTACATACTATTATTGAATTCATTCAGAGGAGCTACATTAAGTGATTCCCTCAGCTCCTTTCTATAACCGATCAAGCAGAAAGTCCGCAGGTATGCACCGTTTTATGGTGGAAGTGCCGAAGTATCGAACATAGCGCTTTGCTTCAACGTTTATTGTACGGACGGCAAAGGTTTGAAACACGTTACCAGAAGCTGCGTTTCCTGCGAAATACAATCCAGGGGTTTTCAAATCTAGAGTTAATAGGTATCTTCTAGGTAAACGTGTTAAACCCTAGACTGCAGCAATGCTTAACATCAGGCAGGCTGTAGTCAAACGTAAACCTATCCCACGTAAAAAAAACTGTACACTACATATATGTATTATACTATGATCTATTTTTTTTATGCTTGTGTTCTTTTGTTTATTGATGTACAAAAAAGAATTATTGATTGATTACATAGATAAGAGTGTCAATAAGTATTGTTATTGAAACAGCACAGTTTAAGTCCCCCCTACCATCAAGACATATATAACAAAAGTATTGGCAGCATATTACATAATTATTTTACCCATACTTAATATATCTTTTAAAACGTTTCTGATTAGATAGTTTTTGATATTTGAAAATTAAACTTAGTCATACACAAATACATATGCAATTCAATCATCAATTTTAGATTTTTAAATTACATCTACAAGTAACATACAACTAGGAGAAAGCTATATATGATCTAGTCCTTGTGAACAATAAAATCCCAAAATATTTCATAACAAATAATTTTATTTATTCATACAACATAACCATATTTACAACACTGCCCTTACTGATAAAACGTTACCTCTCACAACAACAAATATCTAAACATTCCTCAACTCTATTCAAATGCGGTAAAGTTGAAAATTGTTCAACTTCGCCATTATAACGATAGGTATGGAAAACGTTTGCAGCGCGTGCTTTTTACAAGTTAGGAGTTACATCGCTTAGACATAAAAATCATTTTTTTAGCATAGAATGGCTGCTGATGAAACACGTGTTAGGAATGTATGAGCATTCATACATACATGCACATATTATCTACTGTGTTAGCTCAAAAATACTAATACTTAAGTTTGAGATTCTTACTATGTCTGATTAACATTTAGGTAGGTACTAAACTATCATGATTTCATTTTGTTGTGTGTATTTTTGAATAAGATTACCAGAAACCTCAACGTTGCTATTGCTGAACAGTTTATGACGCATTGCCACAATTGAAAAATATACATATATATATATATACCTTCTGGTAGACTTATTGGTGGAACTTACTTTACAATGTTGTAAATATAAGCAAATTTTTATTTGTATCATAGTGTTCTAATTGTTTTGGAAGTAAAACTTCGTATCTATTAAAATGTTTATACCTATTATAAATCTACTGTATGTAGATACTGCGCAGCGTATAACATTGTGTTGTGTTGTAATGGAGCTGTCAGGCTTAGGGTTTTGTTAATTGTTTGTCAGTTTAACAGACGTTTTTGTAAATATTAAATCCTGCGCAGGATATTTTTGTTTTTTTTTTTGTTAGCTTACAAATTACAAACATTACTTTTTTAAGTCACATACGTATCCTGTATGCCAGCTAATTTTAAGAGTAATACATTGGGACCTGATAATGATATCAGGTGTCGTGAGATGTCATTTAATAAACGTTAAAATTGTATGCTAATATCCTCTTTTATAATAAAAACGTACATTGAAATTGGATGAAATCAAATCCTTTTAAATCGCGACGCGTGACCAAAATGCTGGCCTTTTTCTGGCTCAACGTATCAGCATTGCCATCCAGCGTGGTAAAGCGGCCAGCATGCTGGGTACGCTGTCCTCTGGTAGTGGGCTGGAGCACTTAGATTATCTTTAGGCTTTTCTAAAGATTTTCTAAGTGCCCCTTTTTGTAGTAGTTAGAAGTAGTATGTTTAGTTTTCCTTCACTTGTTTTTATATTTTATTATTGTAAATAAAAATATTTAATCCTTTTGTTTATTGGCTAAGTTCCTGTATTCCTTTCCAAACTTTCAGTTCATATGTAATGATGGTATGTAAAAGATATTAAAATATGGAGTTTTAAATGAGTTATCTCATTTATTAGGTAATGAAAAAAAAACATAAACACAAATATACAATTTCCGTTACCATAAATAAATCAAATTGCTGTCTTCACTAGCCTCATTTGTGTTAATTATTTTAATTAATGAGCAAACTCGCATGAAAACATCATTAACCAAGCATTAATTACCCCAGATCTACAAATACCTAGAAGTGAGAACGTGCCCTAATTGCTTTAATAACTTGCGTAAATCTACTTATTTATTAGGAACACATTAAACAGACAACAGTTAACAAATGTTTTAATAAAAAATCGCAAATCTATGGTGATGTTAACAGCGTTTCAGAGCTAAAATATCATTTTGTATTTTTTTTTTATTTTTGTCAATGGGAAATTTAAAAACCATCATAGTATAACTTATAATACTACTGTATTTAACTGTTAATTGACTACCCTTTTCGTTGCTTCTTTGCTACGAAACCGTAGACTCTGGCACGCAATTCGTAGCAGAGTGCTACGTAGTTTTTGTAACATACACAATGTTCGATACTCTACCTGTGACTACGCTATACATTCTTTATAGTAACTAGCAGCAAATGATAGAAATTTTTGTCACAACACTAATATTTGTATGTATAGTGTTTTCGTCAGTTTATTTTTTTTACATATATACAACAAAATGTTAAAAAGTAGGGTCCGGATTGAAAAATATACTCATATATGCAAGTGTTTTAAATCTCTCTCTCTTTGAGTCGTATTTCCTCATGACTGAGGGTCGTGACTCCCCCGCAGAATTAATTCGTTAGGGGAGTTTTCTTGGGCAGATACATCGTGGTGGGCGCCCAGGTCCTTCCACGGAAGACGCATGTCCTCGGATATTGTGGTCCTCAAACATGTCAGTTTCCTCACGATGTTTTCCTTCACCGCTAAGCGAGTGCAAATCTACACATAACTTAAAAAATACAAGTCATTGGTGTAGGGCGGATTCGAACCAGGGTACGTGTGGATGAAAAGCAGACACTGGAACCGCTGAGCCACACTCGCTTAGTGTTTTAAATGCAACCTATTAAATACAACTTTTTACATCAGGTTTGATCAGGACCTTTACGGGTACAGAAAAGTTTAACTCTAGGGTATTCATTTCCAGTAACTCAGGGGTAACTGAAACGTAATGTGAAAGAGAGATGGCCGAGTTACTGTATAATTAAGTATTTAGGAAAAGTTGGTGTAATATATCCCAAGTTAACCAACCTATTTTAGTATAATGAAGGTCTGTTGAGATGATAATACGGGATAATATGTTTTAAAACCAGATTTTGTTAACTCCCATATAAATTACCATTGGGGACTTAAGTTTGTTTTTATCAGTTTGATTTACTAACAATCAGAGCGTAGTTGATGGTAACCAACTCGTTCTAGTTTTAAACTATTAGACTTCGATAATACTTGCAGGATCCCATGATTTTTCTTGTGGTATAATCGTTATTATATAGGTATGTTATTTTCTAATAAAACTAGTGTTCTATTTATTTAATAATCAGTTAAGGCTTTTGAGTTATTAATAATGAAAAACTCATACTAATTGGCATTTTATAAACATTTTGTTTACTCTCATTTCATTCAGCCCAGATACAGGACAAACAGTTCAATTCAAACACTGACATTATGACAACTTTTAATTAGCCAAAAATATTCAACTAAAGCACATTTATTCGTTTGTATGTAACTGTATTTAAAATTATACTTTTTTAAGTTGTTTTGATATCTGTTTTTTTATAATCATCAAGGTAAAGTCCATTGCACTCATCTTAAGATATTCGTCTTTGACGTATTTATATCGCAAACCTGACTAATTCCGTCTTTTGGACAGACCAAATAAATCCCTTCAGGAGATAACTACTTTTTGTAAAACACTATGGAACATACCTTATTTTGGACCACAATATCTTCACAAATGGGTAAAGTATTACCTATTCCGTTATGGGTAATTGTAAACCACTCCAGGTAGCAGTTACCTCCAGAGTTCCTTTGATAAATAATGCAAGATCTTAGTTCTACCTTGTTTTGGGTTCCTTCCTTTTGCTGCTGATTTTGATGTTACCGATTTGTGGGTGCAAAAACTGGGAAATTATGTTAAAATGCTTTCAGAGCATCATTATATATTAGCACGCAAAAACATGGTAACAAGAATAATGTATTTTAGCACTAGTGAGATGCTTATTATTTGTTTAAGACGAAACAGCAGAGACTTTAAGAAAATAGAGGAGGCCTTTGCCAAAAAGGCCAGTTCTATCACATATATATATCCATAAAAATATCCACAAAATTATACTACACGCTTGTTTGTTACAATAAGTATACTATTCTAAAAATAAAAATAAAATGACAGATTGATCAAGTGAAGTGTACCTTCGTAACATGTGCGATTTTTTAAAAAACTTATTGTGATAGTAGAATAATATTTATTTTATTTTTATTTAAGATGCTTATGCGAGGTCGCCCACCAATGCAGTGGGTTGACGACATCAGAATAACCGCATGGAGCACCTGAATTCAATCTGCGCAGGACCGGGACGAGGGGCGTACAATTACAGAGGCCTATGCCATGATACAAGCGTAAGCTTATTATGGGGCTAGATGGCGCTGTGTGATATGTCCTGAAATATTTATTTATTTATGCTCAGCAGTGGCCGATAACAGGCTGATGATGATGCTTATAAAGACTCCTGAGTAAATGACTTTGTGATTGGAATCGAAGCTTGTGCTGAAATAAAGATGATCTTTAAACAAAGCTCTTGAAATATAGTAACTTATATTAGTTCTATTAACTTATTTATTTTCAAGTTAAGAACATCTTATCCGAAAAGAATTCGTTAAGCACAAAATTACAATTTTATAAAATCAATAAAAAAAAACCCAAATCAAAATCCTCCCTTTCAGGCGGTCGGTAAAACATGCAATTTAAATTCAGTAAAGCTCAAACCAACAGATTCAGTTCATAACGAACACGAAAAAGTACCATCGGAGCGTATGGAATAATGTGCTTACATTATGTAGATTCGAATACACCTCCAACGATGTACGAGTAACGCTTTGGTAGGGTTCGGATACTCTGACGAAGGTAATATAGTTATTTTTTTGGTCAGAGTAAAGGTGAGTAATATTTTATCGTTTTTTTTTTATCAAAAGTTAAGCCAATTTTGTAATGTTGTAATTTATGTGGAGTAAGTAATCAGTTTGATGTTCAACTTTCGTTTATTCAAATTTATTAAAATAATAAGAAACAATATTTACACATATTAACACTAATAGAACTAAAAAAGAGTATTTACATCTAAACTAAATTTAAACAATCTACATGTGGTATGGAGCCAAGAACGCTGGCTGCATTCCCACGCTGGATTGCTATAGAAATCCTTTGCGCAAGGAACCAGCCACCTTTCTTGTCTCTAGTGATGTCAATCAACATTTTTATTGTTGTTTCGTTTTAAGTTTTGAGTTATGTACAATTATTTTGTCAGCGATAAAATCAATATATTAATTGTCAACTTACATATTTTAAGTTTCTATTTTAGAAATGTAAGTTTGAATATAATATGATTCCAAGTCAAGTCTGAGTCAAGAGTTTTGGAAAAATGTATTAAATATTTTGAATTGAGATTATGAATTTTAATAAATTACTCATAAAGTCAAGGATTTCTGAAATTGATAGCGATTTTTACTCATTATTTTTTTAGTGATTTTACAACAACAATTTGTTCAATACCCAGCCAAAGCATATTATTGTACAATTCTATAATTAAAAAGTATTTTTTAAAACCATCTTTGGACATTTCTAAATATTTTCTAAGTAACCGTTTTTACTATTTTGTAGTAGTTTGTAAATAAATGTTAATAAAGGGCTTTTTGTAACTTCATACAGCAAATAGGTATATTAATCTGTTGATTTTCCTCGTCTTCCGTGCCATTTGTAATACTGGCATTCCTTTAATCAGATTTCACTTGTGTAAGTAATGTAACTTCCCTTCATAACAGGCGATGATGTTGATAAGGAATCTCATTCGCGTTTCCGTGTGGTTTACCGACTCAGGGGTGGAGCTAGGATAATATAATACAACTTCTTTTTTTCTAATCGAATGAGAGTGGCCAACTCTGGTGTCGAGAGTTTATCAAGCCGCCCGAATGGCCTCTGGCAAGGCTTAATGACTGCCGTACTAGATAAACAGCCGGGACCTACAATTTAACGTGTCATCCTACCCACGGAAGCGCTCAATATGGAATGCTACTTCGGTACAAATGAGTAAACTAAAATCGTACTTAAGTTGAGATTTTAAGTTACTAATTAATTATTTATTTCTTAATAACTTGTATTTGAAGAGGGAGTTGGGGAGATATTTGTCCAGGAGTGGGACAGGATAGGTTGATATTTTCAGGGTTGAGAAGGCCTGATGGTAGTCGGTTTGTGTAACACCCTGATATTCTGCCAAGTAAGGTAGATCGGGAACCGGCTAAAAAGAACAAAGGTTAACAAAGTAAACATGACTAATATGAACAATTGTCATAAATTCATTTATGTGTTTGTTTTTTGCTGTAGCCCCAACAAGAAAAAATTACAATTAAATGGCATGTTTTAGTTCTAAATGTTACAATATTATAATTTGTATGCTTTAACAAAATATAGAGAATGTGGTTCAGATTATAACCCTATTATTTTTATTGTTCTTGCCAGCATGATATTTTTTTATAAAGTTCTTTCTTCCAAATGACTGAAAAAAATATAAACGTAGACAACAATTTCTTATACGCGCTATAGCCCTATTAAATTAACGCTAGATTCGTCCTTGGTATTTTTATGTTTACCATGATTATCGCGCACGAATTTCTCCCCTCACCTTTCCCCAAGAATTCTATTAGAATTTTTTCTCGTAAATATCAATATGTGTAATTTATGGACCGTATCTGGGTCGGAGAAACACAAAATATTAATGACACAGATACAAAAATCGATAAATCATTGATGGTCGGTTGATTTTCTCCAAAGAACAAAAAAAGTAAATATCTTCTCAATTTTTTTAGGAAACTTTTTATATTTGGGTTATTCGGTGTTATACAGGTTAGTTCAAAGATAATTGTTTTTCATATTTTTGAAATATTTGTTTATTCTGTTCATAGCTTAAAATCCTAAAGTAGAAGTACCTATATTCACTCACACGCACACACAGACACACACACACACACACACACACACACACACACACACCCACACACACACAAACACACACGTCGTCCGTTGTTTTTAGTTTAAATCTATTTTTGTAAAATTATTCAACTATTATGAACCAAAACCGTAGCTGCATATTAAAATCATACCGTTTAAAAGCACCTGTGGCTGCTGCGATACAGGGGTACCTAGTGCAGTAGCCACTGGTAACTCTACATTAAGGTCAATTGTAATAAAAAATTTAAAACTCTGTTAGTTAAGTTATCTTTAAGGTAAGAAATAAATAAATTCTAAATTCTAAATTCATATGTGACTCATATTCAAGTCTGTTCATTTGGAGCCATAATATTAGGCACACACAAATATATTAATAAAATATATAATTATCTCAATAATAAGATCCGTGTCATTGAGACTTCAAAACTAAATAACAACCAAGATTTTAATAAGTGCTAATTTAAAAATTATTTTCTCTACGAACAACAACTAAATCAAATAAAACTAACCTAAAAACAAAAATTAAGTACTCAATTTATCAATCTATCCCTCTGTTTATATTTTATCTGCAAAGGGAGGAAAGGGAAGCGGTCTGTCAAATAGTTGTTTATTTACAAGAACTCGGCCTTTTAGCTGATTCTTTCTTATTGTGTTAAAGGTTAGCCGTGTTTTGATGAAATAATAAAATATATTGCTCTTAGAATGCTAAAACAACTTCAGTTACATACTTATTTTATACGTACAATTTTTTTTAAGAATATTATTTCTAGCATATATGATTTTTCTCATGTTAAATATATATGAAATGGGAAGTTTGGTCTTTTATTAATAATATGATGATTATCTCAGATGTACAGTTATTACCATCAGAGATTATGGTTAGCTTCAATGTTACGTCCCTATTCACGAATGTTCCTATTAGTGAGACTATTGAAATAATCAAAAAACTTTTGGATGATTCGGATCTCCCGAAAGAATATTTAGAATGGACAGAGTTTTGTCTACGAAGTGGTTATTTCATGTGGAAGGGTGAACATTACTTACAAGTGGAAGGCGTAGCTATGGGGTCACCTGTATCTCCTGTGGTTGCCAACATCTATATGGAGTGGTTTGAAGGAGTTGCACTTCGGGATATATCAAATAAACCACGCTACTGGTGGCGGTACGTGGACGATATTTTTGCTGTTATCGCCAAAGATGATCTAGCGCAGTTTACAGTACACCTGAATGCTATACACCCGAAGATACAGTTCACGGTGGAGCTTGAAAAAGAAGGAATACTGCCTTTTCTTGATGTGAGCGTCCGGCGGGAACAGGATGGTACATTGTCTCACGCAGTGTACAGAAAGCCGACGCACACGGACAGATATTTAAGTGCTGATTCACATCACCATCCTTCGCAACTCGCATCTGTTCCTAGATCCCTCATAAACCGTGCGCTAAGTCTGTGTCACCCACAGTATATACATGCAGAGTTGGATCATGTTAGACGAGCACTGGAGAAGAATGGGTTCAGTTGGCGAAAATGTTTGCGCTTGGCGACAGGATCAGATCGCAAGAAACCGGTTGGAGTAGATCGGGCTCCGATTTATTTGCCGTTTGTCAAAGGCGTGACGGACAAGATTGGTATTTTCCTTAAAAGGAAATATAACTTGAAAACCATCTTTCGTCCACCTAGTCGTCTGAGGCAACTATTGCGATCACCTAAAGACAGCGAGCCGTTACATGCCCCAGGTGTTTATCGTATACCTTGCGACTGTGGTATGAGTTACATCGGAGAAACCCGCCGCAATATTTCTACGAGGGTGGCGGAACACATACGGTGTGTTAAAAACAGGGAGACTGTTAAATCCGCGTTGGCAGAACATGCTGAAGGGGTGAACCATTTCCTACGTTTCGATAAGGTGTCGGTCTTGGCCAAGGAGAAGTTCCTAGTACCGAGGAAAGTTCGGGAAGCAATAGAAATAGGTCGACATCCAAACTTTAATCGTGACCGAGGATGGACATTGGCACCTGCGTGGAGACCTGTTTTAAACTCTGGCCGGGAGGACGATGTAGCTGAACATCTGCCACTAGACACGGTCAGCATAGTGTGCGCGGACCCCAATATCTTGGTGCAACGGATCTCAAGCGATAAGGAAGAAATACACAATCCGCCGGTGGCGCCTCGATCGCCTATCCTCACCCGTCGCGGTGCGCGAGCGGTTGCGAGAGCGGAGCGGGCGCAGAAGCGGGGGGGTGCGGCAGCGAGTCGGCGAACCAGTCTGGACGAGGCGGCCAACCGGGACGCGCGTGCTGACTCGTCCTCCTGATGATGGAAACCTCAGATTTCCGAAACTTGTCGAGCTAATTTTTCGACGTAATTTTTGACGTAAGTGCTAGCCGGTTAATACAACTAAATATTATTGTAGGTGAATATACGGCGCGTCTCTTGTTAGTTTTGGTCCCATATAAGAACAAGACACATTTTTATTCTAATATAAAGAACGAGAAGGAACCTATTACTTATAACTTGAAATCTATCATTTGAGTAAAAAACGCAAGCAAATATATTTTACTCTGTAGTTATTTATCAATCCCAAAAAATCTATTTTATATCAGGTATTTTTCTTCACAAAGCTAAATAACCAGCATAATTGCGTAGTCTAGACTTCAAGCGCCGTTCAAGGTAGCTTCCATAATAGGTACTATCCGTACAGGGTATCTATTATTAAAACTTTTTATAGCTTTATGTCTATCTCTTTATTGAGTCGCATTATCTCATGAGCAGATACACCTCTTGAGCAGATACATCGTGGTGGGCGCCCAGGTCCTTCCACAGAAGTCACATGTCCTCGGATATTGTGGTCCTCGCACATATCGGTTTCCTCACAATGTTTTCCTTCACCGTTAAGCGAGTGAAAATTCACACGTAACATGAAAATACAAGTCATTAGTGAAGGGCCGGATTCGAACCGTCAGGATGACAAGCAGACGCTGTAACCGCCAAGCCGCAGTCGTATAAGGTAGTCCATATTTCTCTAAAATAAACCTTGTTTCGCATACCCACAGTCGTGACGTCAGAGTGAAAATAATTCGCAGTCATTTGCATAGATTAGCGTTGTCGCCTGTTAGCTCGATGAGCATCGCTTTAAAGGCATTTCTGTGTACGTACTGTTGCGGATTTGTAATAAACTTTTTGATAAACCGACTTGTAACTTATTATGTTAAGAAAGTGATACAATAAATATAAAAAAATATAAATTGTAAGTATAAATTTCCAGTTCTATGAGACCTACAAATTAAACACATGACCAAATAACAATAAAAATCTGACTTACTTCCACAAACATAAGCTTCTCTGCGTTCTGTGTCTGTGAGGCGACTATAATTTTTCATTTAAATTACAGTTATATATAAATATGAATGATTTATTTTTTTCTATGCTTAGTTTTTATTTCTGCACTTGTGATGGAAAAAAAACCTTTTTTCATAAAAAATATCAAAAATAATACTCAGTAAAGCAAGATCGAGCGTAGTGAGTATCCCCTGAACCTCGTCCCGAGCGGGTCTTAATTCGGCTCCCGGCACACACTCCGCTTTTTAGATTAAAACATCCAGTAAATCCACGTAACTTACGGCAAGAATGGAGATGTTTGCAACCCCGTAACTTAGCGCCAAGGTTGCTACCTTCTCACTGGATTTATAAAGATTTGATGCTTTAAATGCAGGGAGTTTTTCTTTTAAATCAGACAGGGTTTTACTTGACTGCAGTGTTTCTGATGGTAAGCAAAGGCTATGGACTAAAATGGAGCGTGCTTGCCCGATCAGAACCTATTTACTCTCGCTTTATAGTTCGAGGGGACCAGGTATTCAGGTAGGGAGTTCCACGACTTAGTAGAGTAAATTTTGAGCAACTGTCATAAAACGTCTTATTCTTCTTCTTATCGAAAGAGAGTGGGTTATTCTGTTGTTGAGAGTTCATCGAGCTAACCTAGGCTCTAATATAGGTTGAGAAATAAAGGATAATCTACCTAATGTATAACAAAACTCCAGGCTCCAGAAACGAGCAGTTCGAGCCCTTGCCAAAATTACACAGGAGGAGCATGCAAGTCCATATATTTTCGTGAAGCTACGCATCCTGACGTTGCCATCGTTGGTGATATATCAAGTAGTGGTATACGTCCGATCAAACCTGGCCGCGTACCAAGAAGTTGGCAGCAGACACTCGTACCCCACCAGAAGGAGAGGCAAGCTCGCGGAGCAGTCCCGCTGCCTGGCGCGGACGGACAAGTCCACGCACGTGATGGGTCCCAGGATCTATAACAAGCTCCCCGGGCAGATCATCATGGCGCCTTCCTTAGGTAGCTTTAATTATCGCCTCAAGCGTTGGTTGATAGAGCAATCGTTCTACAGTTATAAAGAGTTTTATGAACTGTAATTTATTATTATTAGTTAGTATGAAGTTTTTATTTACATATTTATGTTATTGTTCTATTTATATTTGAAGAATGAAATACAATTAGTTGTATATTGTATTCGATAAAATAATTGACGTGTAAACTTTAGTTTTACCAATAAATGAGTTACTTAAACAGTTCGTAAACAAAAAAAATTTTAACATTTAAACAGATCTTACAGGTTTAATAATACAAATGACAACCACACAAACTATTCAATACAATAAACTCAAAATATTTTCATCCAGCAGATTCAGAATAAATGGATTAATTAATTTTTATCTGCTTAACTCTACATGTAACTGATATTTTGCTAAACGAAGCCAAACAAAAAGCTACAGCAAAACAATATGGCGGCCCTTAATTATAATTTTTCGTGTAATTATTTCGGTGGACCCTAAATTAAGTGTCATCTTAAGCTGTGATAAGGGTGACTGACGGATTAGAGATGAGACGCACAAAAAATGACCGGAATCTTGAATGAGGTCTTTAACGGTGTACAAGATTGGCTTGATTAGGTACTCTTATAAAGAGTCTTTTTATAAGATTGCTTAGGTATAGAATATTAATCGTTTTGTGTTTCACCAATAGAATTATCATTTGAATGTAGGTTTCAAAGAAATAGAGAGAACTTACAAGTAACAAGATATTGAATCAGGCGTTACTTTGCGGAAATCCATTGTTACTGAAACTCTGGAGAAATATGTTGTGTTTTTCCGCTGCGACTGCTCCTTAACCAACTTCAAACAACAAACTTGATGATTTTTAGGTGTGTTCCTCCATATACCACCGCCACACCTCACCTTCTAACCAACGTGGCCTCCGTGGATCTCGAGATCTTCCCAACACCGCACCTTGTGTCTTGAAGCTTCGTTGTTCTCTTTCGGCAAGATATTCTAGTCTAGATCTTGAGATCCACGGATCTTGAGATAATCTGTTTATTACGTTTTGTGTTCGATGGTAAAATGGAAGTGTTTTTTCTCTCTTTCAAATGGTAAAATATATGGGCTGCGTTTATACAATCAATTTGGATTGGATATACTCAGACTTATGTGATAGAATATTATAGTCATAGTCATTTATTTATATCAGATATTTGATACACGTCACAGAAAACCAAATAAATTGATTGAATTAAAATTAATTGTACGATAAATTTTGCAAATAAATATATTAAATTTATTTATAATACAATTTGATTCTAAAAATTAGTACTAAATAAAAGTAGCAGCAGTAGTAATATTTAAATATAGGTTAATTTGTTCTATGTATAGTTACTACACATAAGCAAAACGCTGTTTGCAAGACTTAAGGTCGCAATTCTCAAGTTGAATGATGATGATAATTAAATTCCTCTTCCTCGCGTCGTGTTCCTCATTACTGAGAGTCATGAATCACCTCTAGATATTATTTATTGAAGAAGTTTTCTTTTTGTACTCCTCAAACATATCGGTTTCAGACATGATGTTTTCCTTCACCGTTAAGCGATAGTGACATCATTCACAAATATAATAGTCGACTTAAACATAACGTTCATTTCTATAAGTAACATTCTGGAGTGACAGCGAAAAGCCCTAATTCAAGCGTCACGGCATGGAATGCGCTTAGTTCAAACAAATTAATCACAAGTTCGTCGAGTTCGGCTGCAAATGTGTCAGGAAGTACATTTTATGGGATGAAATCGCAACTTTGCTTACACTAATTACTTTAGTAAGTTTGTATGAAAGTGGCCAACTCTGGTGTCAGAGTTTTCAATTCACCTCAGAACATTATTCACCTCTGCCTTGGTTTAACGAATGACTTTGACAAGATTTAGACAGAATCTGAATCTAATAATCTAGAGTGTTTTCTTCAAATTCAGAAATTAATTAAAAATGACAAAAATGGAGGACCTAGGACTTAAACCATAAGAAAGTTTAAGTGATCTCTTCCAGAAAATAGCATTATAATAAAAAAATAGCATTTAATTAATAAAATATTTTACATAACTTACTATAGCCTTGGAAAACGATACAAACAACCTTATTAATTCAAAATTTAAAAAGAAACCCATTAATTTCACTAAAGCATTATTACGACTATGTAAAATACCAGTATAACTAAACACGACTTTTAGTCAATATTTTTTTTCATATGCCCAGTTCATTTTGAATAGTATTTTTTGCAACTATAGCTTCAGAAAACGGCGACAAAATGTATAACTTATATTTAATCAAAATTTATCAATAACTAAACCAATCATTTAACCAAAGCATTGCCACAAACATGTTAAATACGAGTATAACTAAACAACCTTTTAGTCAATATTTTTTTAAATATTTCTAGTCAATAAACAGATATATAAACAGAATTAGGTCGCTTAATGGGTCCGTAGCTAAAGTAAATCGAGTTTTAGTTCTCAAATAGCTTTAAACGTTACTTAGGTACACCTACTGAAACTGAAGCGCGGAAGTTAAAAGCTCAAAATTAACTTCTTTATGGACTGTAAAATGTTTACGACGCTCATCACATTACGAAGCTTTCCTATTCAAACTTAAAGTTGAGGTTTTTAATTAACTAATTAGTGTGCATAGTAAGGCTTTATAAATAAATGATCGTTGTCAGTTTTTTCATCAGCAAAATATACAAAAAAAAAACCGGCCAAGTGCGAGTCGGACTCGCGCACCGAGGGTTCCGTACAAACCTGCAAGGTTAAATATTTTGTGATGTAACTAAAAATTTATGGTTTTCGTAATTTTTCCTTTATCTATGCTATAAGACGTTGCTTCGTACCAAATTTCAAGATTCTGAGTTCACGGGAAGCACCCTGTAGGTTTTGATTCCCTTGCAAGTGTCGAAAATTTGCGGCATAAATGGCTGTATCTTTTGATTGCGTTGGCTTAGAAGTTTGATTTTTTCACAGCTTCAAGGGACAGTAGACCTGAGTAATTGATATAAATTTCAGCTTCATACCTCTACGCGTTCTTGAGAAAAAGGGTCTTGACAGACGGACGGACGGACGGACAGACGGACAACAAAGTGATCCTATAAGGGTTCCGTTTTTTCCTTTTGAGGTACGGAACCCTAAAAACGATACAAAAGAACTACAAGTACTTACATTAAAATGTAATAAAATAATTCTCATTATATTAGTAAGTTCACATGTGCTACAAAGAAAATGTGTTACTTATACTAAGATAATGTGTGGAATATTTATTTTTATTGAGCAGTTTTTTTTATTCGCATACCTATTATGACGATTGTTCAGATTAAGTTACACCAGAATTACTAAAAAAAACTTTATTTCCTTCTTCTTTTCCACCCGTCGACATTATTGTCTTCATAAAAGACTTTATTAATGTTACTCTTCAATGGTGCTTTTCCATCTGCACTGTCTTTTATGACGTATAAATTATCATACATCATGGTGTCCAGCATCAGGTATATTAAATCAGAACCTGTTTAGGATCTCTTGACTTCTTACCTTACTAATTAGAATAAACAAGCTTATTTTTGAGCAATATGGCATAAAAAAATGTTCCCGTCCCCTCGGACCTCAAATAATCAGATTAAATGTAAAAGCCAAGGAACAACACATTTCACTTGAAACACCAATTTGGGGATGAAAACCATAATTTCATACCAAAAGTCCGATTACATCAGATCTGTGAAATTACTTTAAATTCAATCTGACGGTATTATAACGCCTCCTTAGATTCGTATCTTCTTTTGAAGCAAAAGGTTACTATAAGCCTTCAATGATTACAAAACCATTTTCCACTATAGTTTTGCTCTTGATCTGGCAGTTACAGTATCTAAGCCATAATGTTTTATGGGTAAGTGTAACCTCCAACTGGAAATATTCCACTGACATTTTAAGGAGGTACACTTTGAGATAAGGAAATTATTCTTTCCCAACATAGGATTATTAGATTTGCCTTCGATATGAGAAAAAGGTACTCTGCGCACTTGGAAATCTATATATATGTCGTAGGATAATTCGATACTTCGAATCTTCGCGGAAATCCTAGGGGTTTTGCGAAAACGCGGATAATTAGACATAGGCGAAAAATTATCTGTCCTGTTGTAGTGCTAGTGTTGGACTCGAAGTCACTTGTCTGTGACAGAAGGTAGATTAGGTTCGTTAGGTTGCTTTCTACCACGCACATGCGACGACGAGCGAAGCGAGGAGGAGCAAAGTCCTGTTGTAGTGCAAGTGGTGGGGCAAAAATCCTGACTTTGTTCAGTAAGATTTGATAATTTTTCGCTTATGTCTAATTATCCGCGTTTTCGCAAAACCCCTAGGATTTCCGCGAAGATTCGAAGTATCGAATTATCCTACGACATATATAAAATTCAAAGGTGACTGACTGACTGATATACGACGCCTACAACTGACGCACAGCCCAAACCGCTGGACAGATTGGGCTGAAATTTGGAATGAAGGTAGATATTATGACGTAGACATCCGCTAAGAAAGGATTTTTGGAAATGACACTTTTAAAGGGGTGAAACACGGGATGCAACTTTTACTTCTTAATGCGAGCAAAGCCGCGAGCGCCCACTAGTATCAAATAATATGGGTAAGCTTAAATTTAAACTCAAAATATGGATGAGAATAAATATTTTTCGCAAAAAACCTCAAATCTAGTTATGTAAAGAAACGTTCATTAATTTTAACTTCTAAATGAAACTGTATTCTTTATTCATACCCAAAATAAAGAAGGGTTTTAGATTTTGAATACACTAATTAAAAAAACAAAACATTTTCAACTATATATATATGATTTGGTAATATTGTTTTTAATAAGGCACTAAAAGTGTAAAGTGTGCGTCAGCCAAAAATGATCTTTTCACTTGAGACTTCACTTTTCCGGTGAATTTTATAAGGGTGACTGGGAAATTCACAAATTGATTCGTTCTTTCGAATGCTAAAAGAATAGCGACAAAATCTTTCCATCGGACTTTGATGTTATCTATATTTTTAAAAACAAGTCAAGCAAGTCAAGCATATTATGACCGCTAGCTTATTGAAAGCAATACCTGCTTGCTGAAAATTGATTTTTCAAAACTGTATATAATTGCAAGGATAATTATATTACTCTTACCCAATTAAATTTACTATTTAAAAGTAAAAAAGTAAACTTAAATTCAATTCTGTTCAAAGGAACATCCAATATGACACAAATTAGAAAAGTTTCACATTAAGCTTTGCTCTAGAAGCTTTCATAGAGAGAAACAAACAACCCAGAAAAATCTAATTCAGGACAGTATCTAGAAGTTCTAGAAAAGTCTGTCCGAAACTGTCTGGAAAGGCTCCGCCATAATTATAACGTAAATTCAATAAGCCCTTCAAATCGTATTAGGTTCCACCCAACATCATATTCAATAGACACCTAATTATGAAGTGATCCAACACATTATCTATGTATAGGTAATCTTTTATAAGATAAAAAATATATGACACAAAAGAAAAATAAAGATATACTTATTAAACATAGCAACAACCAGACTAAGCACAAGTAATCACAACGCTAAAATTCATCAAATCCAAATGAACTCACAATTTTGTTGATAGTAAATACTTAGTGTGAAACTGTATTTGGGCTAACACTTTCTACATTTTTTGTAATATTTATTTTATACATATATCAGCTGCCCGCGACGTTAATTCTATGTACCTACAGATAATATAATAGTAGTTAACAGTACACAATATTCCATACATTTACATGGAAGTATTTAAATCAGCTACGTTACCAAGTATCACATGCCAGTGTTGGCCAAAGCCCGAATAAATAAAATTATGATTGAAAAAAAAGTCTGTATGTAATTATTTAACCTCAGAACCATATTTAAGAGTAAGAGTAAAATCAATTTATTGGGACACAATAAAATATAAAGATATATAGGTAAAGGTACACGTTTCGTGCCACAATCCGGCCCCAACTCAGTATGTGCTGGATGCAAGCATCCAGCGTTGGTCATATTTGGGACAACTATACCACGTTTTACAGGGAATACGGTTTGATCAAAGGAGTTATAATCGATAACTTGCAAGCTCTTTACAAAAGATGTAGGTATATCTAGATTAGGAAATATCTATTAAATGAATAGCCAAAGAAGCGAAAAACAGGACGAATTGGATATGATGGAGGAGGCTTATGACCTGCAGTGGGCTACCCGAAGTCGTCTACACAAAATCAGATGCATTTCTTTTTATACCTATATATTGGTGCTTCAATTCAAATGACAATGAAGTATCTTTAAGAATCCAGCCTTTACATCATTACATTATTTTCATACAATTACTTTTTCACAGGAAGTTTTTTGTAAACAAGTACACAAAAACTTATCCTCCTTAAAATAAAAACAACATTAACATTTTACATTTTTTGCTGTGTATTCATGAAATCGATTCACCCGTTATATAGGTATTATGGATTCAATGAACTCTCTGAAAAGGTATCCATATTACACCATGTACATACATATAACCCTGTCTTGTATGTTCTCAGCTCTCATGGGTTATAGAATATCAAAGCCTAACTCTTCATTTCATAATCAAAGCGTTTGCCGCGCACCCTTGAGGGAAGAGAGGGTCAACCTAACGTATCGCTATCATTTTTAACGGGATTAGAAAGTGTTGGGATATATATCGATATCGATAAGGAATAAGGTTGCTTTTTTTCAAAGATGACACTATCAGAAAGTCGTTTATTTAAAGATGATAGATAAAAATTTCGTTTACTAGATAGGAGACATATTAACGCTATATATTTACTAATTTGATTACAACAAAGTAAAAACATATTATTTTCTTTAAGTGCTTAATTAACCCAGGTATTTCAAGTGAGGGTCTATTAAAATTGAAACAACCGGTTACTATAATAGAATAAAGCGTCTGAAATTTGGCTTATTATAGAATTCTACACCGATTTGTTGTTTGAAATATGGCTCAATATTATGTTGATATTAATTGAGATTCATAGTAAAGTACAAATATTTTTTAATAACAGTAATTCGTACAACATCATCAATTTTCATAAAATATATTCGATAAAATACCAATATCGTGTCCTTATCGATACAATCTCACAGTTTCGCCCGGAACAATTTATCGAAAATTTAAAATCAGAACGGGGCCAATGTAAACGAACTGAAATTTTGCTTTGATTAAATCATCGATATATTTCATTAATCGAGTTAAGTCGCAACCCTAGTAACGTGCTGGACAAAATAACGATATTGTTTCCACTCTGTTATGTATTGTTGTACAACTGGCCGTAAAAAAATACTGAAAAAATAACTCTTTTGGAATTGAAATCGTACTGGGCATGAGTAGAACGTACGTTAATGTATACTATGCTGGATAGTTGTAAAATAATACAAGGTATTGTATAATTTCGGAAAATATAGAATATTAATACATTAGGGAATAGCTGAAAATAATAATCACAATAAAGAGGCTATCTTATTTTCACATAATTAAACTAGTCAGCATTTTTTGTCGAAGTTTAGTAGTTTTAACAAAAAAATGGGTTCATTATAACATAAATATGTAAGTTAAGAATCAAATAATTAAACTGAGTGAAGTCAATTTATCGCATAAAACATTTATATAAAATGTGCTCCTTGAGTTCTCTCAATCATCATTGTAGGGTGCCATCTTCTTATTGAAGTTCAGAGGTTCTTAAAAAATAGTCAATTTTGTTTTTCACATACATACCTTCTATTGAAGTCAGTTCAATAAAAAACATTGAAACGTAATAATTCGAGTGTTCTCAAATCTAACACATCCTTAAACCTTTAGTAACATAAGGACGTAGAAATTATTCGAATATTCGACTTTTCCGCGAAACGTTCAAATAATTCGGCTTTATTCGACAAAATAAGTCTCAACGAGCACTTTTCCGTCTGAAGTTGTCATAGATATAGTATTTCGGGACACCTACCACATATGTGCATTTTACTTGCACATGACTGCTGACCAATATGTTTAAGATATCAATATAAATCTGACATTTGGGGTAGGTTACCCCATTTGGTCAAATGGCAGTCGCTCAGCGTAGAAACTGGTGTTCTTGCCAAATCGGCAAACTAAGAAAACGGTAAGTTATGAAACTAAATTTTGTAAACGGACCTGGGCGCCCGCCACGATGTATCTGACCAAGACAGCTACCCTAACAAATGAATTCTGCGGGGAAGTCACGACCCTCAGTTGTCTAAATATATAAAACTCAAAGGTGACTGTCTGACTGACAAGCCCAAACCACTAAACGGATCGGGCTGAAATTTGGCGTGCAGGTAGACGTTATGACGTAGGCATCCGCTTAGAAAGGTGTTTTGGCAATGCTACTTTTAAAAGGGTGAAAAAGGGGATGCAAATTTTATTTGTAAATGCGAGCGAAGCCGCGTACATCCACTAATGAGTAAATACGACTCAAAGTAAGATGAGCCTAGAAAATTGTTAAAATAGCTAAAAAGAACAATGCGAGGTTTATAAAAAGTGACGTCAGTGACAGTTCTCGTTCAGTACGTGACATAATCGTGAAGTCGCGTTATTATCGACGGGACATAATCAGCCTCGTTTTATTTACTTAGCTTTTTCTCAGTATAATAAAAAAGTGACGCAATAGCTTGGGGATTATTTCGACTGTTATTTTGTGATGTGTTTTATTTACCATCGATTTGTATTGTACTGATTTATTGTTATTACTTTTGGAATCAAAGATATGTCGATTGAAGGATTTAATAAGTGCTATTTTATTTTATATTTACAACCTGATATCAAAAGTAGGCAACAGCAACGTAAACAGTCAATTAGTAACTAAGTACTTCTTAATAAAAATGTGTGATTCTTAGTACCTTTGTTTGTGTGTATTTAGAAATGAAATTTAATTAAAAAAAAATAAAGCTAACCAACATTTTTTTATGGATATTTTTTCTAGATAACAATGAAATCTATGTAAATATTTTATTTCAGTCCAGCAGAACAGCTGTTTAAGATAAATTACGCTTACCTACAATAATTCTATTTACTCTGTTTTGAAAACAAAACTGTTTAATATGAACGTCTCTCTTGAATGAATTCTCACATTTTCATTTTTATCTACTGGCATCCCGAATTCGGTGCCATTACCTACTCTTACTTACGGCTTTTCTATCCCGAATTCAGGATCGGGCAACAAAAGCCGTCCGTCGGAACCATCCGGGACCAGGAAATGACGTCACATTACACTAATACAAAAAAGGACACGACGTAACACACGACGGAAGGCATAGCATGCGAGGTTTACAAGAGATTTGGGTTCTCACATACGTGTGTTGGACTCACAGGTAATATTAGGCAGGCGCCTAATCTATAGAGTAGTTTTTAGAACCAAGTAAGTACTTAAACGTTTTCAATGTAATCTGACATAGCGTTAATTGAAAAATATTTACTTATAAATGTAGTAAAAAAATACATTAATAATAACAGCGTATTTTAACAGTATAGACGGTTATGAATAATTCTCAGATGAATTCAGGAATGCTCCAGATTTAATTACAATTTTATTTTGAGATAATGAATTTGAATGGCTCACAGTAGAATAAAAAAAAGGTATCAGTCCCATTTCTTAATTCAACACAAAATAATCAAATACAAATATTAAAAAACATAGCTTGGCTTGAATAACATATCTATTATTAATTAATTTCTAAATTAAAAATAAGACCAACACCCGAGTGCTGAATAGTGAAGATACAGATTTCTAAAAAAAGGTAACTAATAAAAAATATATAAAAAATCTGTACTTACCTGCAACGCAGATCCTAGTCAACATAACACCTACTAATTGCATTAAACCAACCATCACGTGATTTTAGTATCTGATAATCACATGTGTGTCAGATTTTGCTATATATAGACGTGTACTTAGTGTGACATCTTCGGTTGGTGTATATTTAATTTTCCTTAAGCTTTTACTTGGGGCAAAAAGGGGTGGGTATAGTAAAAAGGGTAACTTTACACCTGCGCAACATTACGCACATTTGGTCGGCAAACAAATGTAAGCTGGCTAATGCAAAGCGAACGCAAGGTAAGGTACCTTTAGGGATGTGAAAGAAGAATTTGTGGAGCTTTAAAACGTCTCTCGGAGATTTTTTCCTTGGTGCTTCGGGTTAAATAAGAGAACACGTGTACCTTTTTTCCACGTGTATTTTTGCTGCGGATATAGTAGGTACATACAGTCACTGTCACATGTTGAGAAGAAAAAATATATATTTTTATTTAGACAAAATAGGTATACCTAATGTAGTCTTACATATATGACTTTTAGAGATTAAGCGTAAACAAGTAAAAAAAATATTCACATTTTTGTCAAAACATAGACAATAAATTGCATTGCAGGATATAACAAACATGATATATGATGATAAACAACGCTGCGTAAATGACGACGATATTTTTTATGAAAATCTTGGCTATTTTATACACAATTTGTCAGCTACTACAAAGCAACATTAAAACCCTTATTAACATTTCACAATAGACCAAAAGCAAGCTATTTAATACTAAAACATGCAAACTACAACATTTAGTTGAGGAAATCATACTTGCAGACATTTCTTATCCCCTTCTCATGTTATAAGGTCAAAGCTGAGTAAATGCAAACTTTAACTTACAGTATACTGTTATAACAGGACATAATGTTTGTGCCTGTAAATAATTCTAAATTGAACTAATAGAACATTATTTACGCGTTTGTGTTAAGTCTGCGCGCTGCCGCGGTCCTAGACAGTTCGACTATCGAACTACTGGTAGGACTAGATGGAATAAACCACAAAATCAGGGTTTCCAAATAGTTTCATCCGTCAGTATAATAAATTGGAACCAAAACTTCCAAGTAGTTCGACCGTCGAACTACTTGGAATAAAAATATCCAAGTAGTTCGACCGTCGACATGCGTGGGAAACCGTAATAGTAACACATTAATAAGAATTTCTCAAGATAATTTTAATAATGAAATAACATTTTGTATGCAGGTAATATACTGCAGTGTATGGCACTAAAAGCGGGCTCAGTTATAACACGAGACAGTTGACGGGCGCCGGAAAATTGGACTTCTATTTTCAGCCGCTCACACTATAATGTACAGTAGCCAACTAAAAATGGCACATCAGCATCATCAGAGAAGTAGAACTTAGTAAGACTTAGATAATATTCTTACATATAAGAATGAATCGCAAAATGTGTTGGTAAGCGCATAACTCAACAACGCCTGGACCGATTTGGCCAATTCTTTTTTTTATATTCGTTGTTCAAGTTTAAGGATGGTTAGAAAAAAACACCGGAAAATCCCTAAAAACCACCCATTTCTTTTTCCCATACATACGTTTTCTAACTATGTAACTAAAGAGTAAAAGAGTCAACAGACAGGACGAAGTCTGTCGGGTCTGCTAGTAAATTAATAAATAAAATAAATATTCCGGGACATTGCACACAACGCCATCTAGCCCCACACTAAGCAAACGCTTGTGTCGTAGAAACTAGATAACGATGTTAAGTAACATTTAATAGTTTTTTTATTTAAGTAGTAAACTAGAATAGAGGCCTTTGCTCAGCAGTGGGCAATACCGGGCTGATGTAATGTAACTTTTTTTAAAAAAGCAGTTACTTATATACAATGGTATTGACATATCTATTCTTTATCATGACTTTCAATAGTAAGGTAGGAAGCGCAGAAAGACTCATTTTGTAAGAACCGAAAACCACGGAGGATATTTTAAGTAAAAGTTATATGTAAAGTGTTATAGTGTTGAAGGAACAAACAAATTTGTTAGTTGTCTGAAGCCAAACAACATTAGTAATTTTAACTATCCAAAATTATATTATGTAATTATGTTTAAAGTATAATGGAACGCTCAGCTAGCGGAGGCAATCGCATGCGATTACCAATGTTAAGCAAAGGTCGACGCGGTCAGTCCTTGGATGGGTGACCGAAAAGTGGTATTCCATTTTTGGCGCTTCCGTTGGTTGGATGACACGTTAAATTAATTAATTAATAATAAGTAATTAATTAATCAGGCAGGCTGTAGTCAAAATAAACCTATCCCACGTAAAAAAATGTAGGTCCCGGCTGTTTCTTTAGTATGGCAATCGTTAAGCCATGTCAGAAGCCCTCAGGGCGGCTTGATAAACTCTCGACACCAGAGTTGGCCACTCTCATTCGATAAGAAGAAGAAGAATGCAACGCTTCATTATTTCAAAACTTTGTTAAAATATTGAATGAATTAAGAAAAACAAAGTTAAAAATTTTGATGTGCCTTTGCCATTTGCAAGTAAGTGTAAAAATAGGCCACTACATTAAACAAGTATAGATCCCAAGAGGGGTGATATTTTAAAACGGCTCTTTCGGTACATTTTCTCGATGTTTTTATATATGCCTTTGGTAAAATGTCTCAGAAAACATTTGTAACAAATAACTAAGTCGAAGCTTAAATAGAAAGTACCTAATTAATTTTCAACAAAAAGGAAAAAATATAATTATTTCTCCTCAGAAAGAAATAAGTTAAATTTGTCCTAAAAGTAAAAACCTTCCTAGTCCAAAAATACCTGAGAACAAAAAACAAATCTGATATTTCAAAACGACCAAACTTTGAGGGGTTTGTGTCCATCACTGTCAACTTAATGTAACTTAATTAATATCAAGTTATTAAGTCGACAATAACTTAAAACTGTCATTTAATTTGGCCCTCTTAACGTTTTCATCGAACTTCGTTTGTGTTCGTTAGAGGGCGGCACATTTATTTGTTAGAGCCGCGAGAGAAACACAAAAGATTCATAATGTCATTATTAAGAAAGCTGTAAACATTGGAGAATAAAAATCACGGTCAGTATTTTT
Organism: Macaria notata; assembly: GCA_927399415.1. Lineage (NCBI taxonomy): Eukaryota > Metazoa > Arthropoda > Insecta > Lepidoptera > Geometridae > Macaria > Macaria notata. Next base: position 4,072,528 of record OV656742.1, read on the forward strand.
CCCATTTTCCTTTTGATCTGAACATTAATTACAGTTTTTGTTGATGAACAAAATGTGTGTTTTATTTTGAATTATTTTGATGCTAGTGTGGCTCAGTGGCTAGAACGTCTTTTTAACATTCTATAGCAGTCAGGTTCGGTTCCGGCAAATGACTCGTTTTTCAAGTTATCCGTTGTTGCTTAGGGGTGAAAATAAACATTATTTGGGAACCAACAAGTACAGATTCAGATACAGATATTTATTCATAACAAACAGCAGTTACATGTCAATACTTAAATACATTGTGTCTTCCATGGACGTATCATGACTGGGAATAATATAAAGTCATGACAATCAAATGGCATAGATGATCAAAAAGGGGCAATACATTTTGGGCGCTTCCGTGTATCATGTGACACTTTTAATTATAGGTTCCGGCTGTTAGTCATAGTACGATGGTAAGCCTTGTCAGAGACTCTTAGTTTGAAAACTATCGACAGCAGAGTTGGCCACTCTCATACAAAGAATAAGATTACGATGACTAAAGTAAAGTATAATAGCCGTTATCGAGTACCCACGACACAAGCATCTGCTTAGTGTGGAGCTAGATGGCGCTGTGTGCAATGTACCGGGATATTTATTTATTTTAACTACATACATTAAAGGTGTCAACGTATACTATTTGATTACAACTGCCATCTCTATCTCAATTTCTACCATCCGAGCATTAATCATAACATCACTTATCATTACAGCCGAGGAACAAAAGGACTACATCAATCAATGTCTGGCAAAAAAACGTGTGGTCTTTAAAAGGTTTCCTTTGCTTTTGTAATGGATGAGAAGACCCTTATACGGTTTAGGCAACAACAACAAATTTGATAGACGGTTCTTTAGGGCAAAAATTTCAACACACATTCTTTGAATCGTACCTATCTAAGCAGCTGTGACAGACGGTTTATTTTAAAGTAAAAAAATTCATCACACATTCATTGAATCGTGTCTAATCAGTTGTTACGTTAAGGGTCTTGCCTTCTCTGTAGATTTAACTACTCGGGGATTCCTCTTGAGCAGATATGTTTTGGATTTGAAACTTTTTACTTGAAAACCAATCGGCCAAAACTCGCAGCATGTCTGTAGTAGAATGGAAAACAAGATTTATTATGGTTATTTTAAACTGTAATACAACAAATTAAAAGATATACTATTTATTAAATTACTTAATTAAAACGGTAACAGCCAATTACATAAGAATAACTACTAGGTACATATACATATTGTCTTCTTTGCTTATTGACTTGACTTACATTTATGAGTTAATTTATTAAGTGCTAACCTGCACTATGGTTGTTTTTAAATTAAACTTTTATTGGAAAAATGAGCGAAAATAATCACGACCGGCAGGATTAAAATACGCAGGTTCGAATCCTGCCGGTCGTGATTATTTTCGCTCATTTTTCCAATAAAAGTTTAATTGACTTACATTTAGTTAAACAAAAGTAAAAGTTAATTATTTCTGAAATTCTTACATAGGTACTTACATTTAGATGTTCATTAATTATATTTACAATACATGCTTTCACGTACCTCGGTAGGCCTCTGGGTCCTGCACTAGGTCTGCTTGCACAGCCTGTGTAGCAGGACCTCAGACTACTTCCCTCAGGACTGTACTTGGTTATCTCTAAATAATATTGTCTATGTGCTTAGTACAGCGTAACATGCTGCTATTATAAGAAGAAAATATGTGAAGGATGTAATTGAAACAGATGGCGTTTTGGAGGTTATTATTTTTTGATGTTGCTTAGTAACGTAAAAAAAGAGTAAAAGAAATAGAATCGTGTTTTGTAACCAATTTTAAAATGGAGGAAGTTATATAATATTACATACATGTGGGTATGTTTTATTTATCTTCTCGCATATTTTTGTGTAAAAAGTTTCTGATAACGGAAGATCTTTTGAGGGGTACAGTTTTAGTGAATAACATACAAATTAATGTTAATATAAAAAATAATGTGAGAAATATGAATGTTTCGCATTTTGATAACTAAGCCATGTCAGAGGCCTCTAGGGCGATTTGAAAACTCTGACACCAGACTTGGCCACTCTCATTTGAACTTACTTTATTATGATGCTTTTTTATGGGAAAGTTGGCTTCTTTTTCATGAAATTTTTCATCAAAATATGTGTTGGTATTGATAATAATATTACATACTAAAGTTACCCTTATAAACTTTCACATAAGTTACATAAAAAACCCTGTATATCACTACCTAGAAAGACTCCACAAAGTATTTTCTTATTCAAACTTAGATCAACGATTCAATCCCTTTTGTCATAGAAAGACATATTTCCACCTTCTTACATTTGGTATACATCTCACGAATTTCTGACAGATGAAAATGAACTTGAATATTTCCTAGAAAAGTGTGGGATAGGAAATGATCTCAGTCGGCCAGTGTCGTCAATCTAGGTTTTAAGAAAAGCGACTTAGATTACTTCGGGTCTTATAAATGGGGAAGGTTGTGATGTACTAAGGAGCGAAGGATTTTGATTATAGTTTTTTTTTTATACTGATTTGGATTTTAATGTGACTTCCTTCTTATTTTCATAACTGCTACTCTGGTTGGGTAATTTAAATATGTTAAGAAATTAATACGAGAACAATAACTATACAAAGTACAAACCAAATGATTCTGTTTTATAAAGATTATTATAAAATACAGAAGTTTAGATATTATGTAAAATCTTTTATTAGTAGATATTATTAGATTTTTAACCGTTTCAAACAACTACATATTATATTCACTTCATCTTTCAGACAACTATCCGAAAGAAAATTGATAAAAATTTTCTTTTTTTTTTTTTTTACATTAGATAGTCTCACGCTTGACTACAACTTGCCTGATGTTAAGCAACGTTGTAATCTACGATCTAGCGCGCTTGCCTAGAAGAAACCGGTTTACTCTCATCTATGGTATGTATGTACTTTTTAGCCAAAATTATAGCGAACATCGCAGAAACCTTTAGTTTTTATACAGTTCGTGAAAGTGGAAGAGCAGCTTTAAGCTCCAGCAGTGATTTGTCAAAGGATCGGCGCACACCTGCGCTCGGTGGCAAATTGCAGTCTTTGGTCTGATGATAAAATATGAAGTCAAATGAGTGCACTGGCTAAAGGTTTTTCTGTGTGAAAGTGCATTTTTATATTATACTGGTGGACGCCCGCGGCTTCGGTCGCATTATTTCAGGATAAAAAGTATCCTATGACACTCCTAAGATCTCCATACATACCAAGAAACATGTTGATCCGTTGAGCCATTTCTGCGTGATGAGCGTTTATATAAACAGAGACACAGATAAACAGACAAACAGATAAAATTTCTTTATGTTATGCATTGTTGCAGCCAAGGGTGTAACACGCTTACCAATAAGGTACCTATTAAACCTTGATTTAAATGCCGTTGGATTGCAGTTCGTAGGAAATACAGCTTCGGGTAAACTATCAAAACCGATTCCGGAATTATTTACTGATACGGATTTTTATCCTTTTTATAAATGTATTGTCGTGTTATTATTTGTCTTTCTTCATTAAACGTCTCATATAGATGGTATGTTATTATTTACGTTTTTGTAAAAGTAATATTATTTTAACAGTTTTATTTTACATACCTTATGTCATTTTATGTATAAAATATATAAAAGCCTTTAAAATATCGGATTAATTTAAACTTTTCTGTTTTTGTAGCACAGCTTCACATTTACTAAAGCTTGTTCTTTTAAATCTACCTACTGTTTATAAATATGAGTCAGACAGGACACCAAAACATGGAAAGACAAGAATAAAACATAAAACCAAAAAAAAAACTATATTTTTCTATAGCCAAGTTAAAAAAGTCCTCTTTTTTAATATCCAACTGATGAAATTCGTACTGAACTATTCCAATCGGCTGCCTCTAAAAAACATTGGTTAGAAACTGATCATTTTCTATACAAAAAAGGAAAATATTTCAATTTACACCACCCACCGATAATACCTTCCGCGTAAAATATTTCGATTGGAAGGATTACTGGACTTTATCGAAAGTGATGCGTTAGGTTTGAGCCAGTTACTGGATTGATAGTAACTCACATGAATAAGGTTATGTGATTAGGTTATGGTACAAACCCTACCACATTCTCAAGGAAATTTGGTACAATAAACTAAATAAAGTAGTTTAATTCGTACTCGTTACATCTATGACACAACAAATAAATGACTTATAAATTAGCAGTTTTTACTCTGCTAATGAAATAAATAGAAAAGGCTTGCTGCTAAAATTACTTTTAATGAAAGAAAACTATTTCTTACGAACATCATCAGAGAAGTAGTTTTGACTAATTTCGTTAGTTAAAGATAATTTTGACCGGGAAGGAATTTTTATTTTCTTAATTGCCACATAAATAATATATTATATGTTAAAAATGTTTTGTATAATTAAACTACAGGTACTTTATTAATTTGTTTACTATTACAAACTTCCATGAAAAGGTTACAGTAAGCTATACCTAACTATAGTGATTTAAAGACCTGCCAGCTCATGTTTACTAACATGTTAAATGAATCAGTGTTAATGTATTTTATTACCTTGTGATTCTTTACGGAAGAAATTTATAGTGACAGTACTATTTAACTCTGTCAAAACATAACGACAGCTTGATTTTTTTAATGAAATAGAAAAAAACAAACTCTTATTAGTTAAATTCATAAGAACCGATTTGAACTTTTATACCTTTATCAACAAATAACTTTCAACAAGCACCCTTTACTATGTTTTGTCAAAAACAAATGAGATACTAATGCACTACATAGTTACTGTGGTGTTTATTTTTTTAAGTGTTTTAATCATGGAGTACCACAGTGATTTACACTTTATTAGTCTGTGGTATTAATAACAAAATGGATTGTCTAAGGTGAATTAAGTTGAATTGGATCCGTGTTTTCTCACGATTCTAGTAGCTAATCTAAAGTAAACAAACACGTCCAATTTTTTGCCCATAAAATGCCCCGTAGAAGATTAACGCGCAGAGTGAAATGTAGCCTGTAGTTTACGTTTTTATTGGGTTTAGTTTATTACTTGTTTTATGCATTCTACGAGTACGGTATAATTAATTTTTTAGATTACGTTTTGTGTTCTTCCTCTCCATTTCAGTGCTATGCGACTTGCCTCGGTTAATGGGGAATTCTTTTTTGTAAAACTTTTTGCAGTTGGCAATTTTAGATAGTCATGTTTGTGCCTGAACTCTGCTGCACGTTTGTGAATAAGATAAATATTAAACAAAATAGAAATGGATTTGATGTGAGTTTAATTTACTTCCTGAGTTTTCACGCTTATTAGATAAATGATTGTATCATGGAGGCATGGACTAATAAGATAATGTTTGTAATTTTATACAACACAGGTCTTATAAAGATTTAAAAAATAGAGACTTAAATAAAGCCATAGAATAAAGTTATTTAAAACCTACGGCAGTAGCCAAACCTACAAATTACTTAGGATATAACTTGTATAATCGCTATTTGATCTTAATGAATAGCCATTCTAAACGATATCACTTAAGCACGAATAGAACCTAGTTTACTGGAAACCGACTTCTATCTGTTAACGATCAATTGGTTATAAAACCGTAGTTAGTGGCCTTATTCTGTGGATAGTAAATTTGAGACATCTTATAACACTGCGGTAAAAATAAGAAATTATAAGTATAACATACAAGAAACACAGATACAAAATTTTACAAAATACAACACGTTACAAAAAATAGACCGCGATGACATTTGTTTTTATATAATTATGTACATACATATGTATATTATATGACATCAACGAAAAGCACCACAAATATATTTTAGCTTCTATTTTAATTTAGTACAAGCTTGTTTGTTTAATTAAATTAACCGAGTTTTAGCATAACTAATTAAAACCCATCAGCATTGACCACTATTACCATCCATTATGGGGTGACAATATCGATCTACTCGGTACTGACCCGATACCTTAATTAATTAACACGTGAGTTAATTTAGAATATGCGTGATTAAATAGCCTTCGGACCATAGACATATTATACAGAAGACTACTTATAGTGTTGAAAAATTCCGACACACATGTGCCATATTTGGCATATTGTAAGTGTCAAATCAGGAACAATATTTTCAAGTGAAGTGGCAAACTGGTCGCCTGGCTGACAGTAAACATCACGCTTCAAGTTTTGAAAATTAGAAATCCAGCTTGTTGTTGTCTTAAATTGACACTGTAGGATTTTATATGGCAAATAGAAATGCTCCACCTTGTCGGCATATCAAAATATTATTACGAGTACATGTCAGGTGCCATCATATTAGTAATTAGTATATATTAAGTATACTGTAAGCGTGGCCTACTCCGTGTAAAAAATATAGCTAATGATGCGCAACACATATTAGTTTCTCGTGGTTTTTGTCGACAAAAGATTAACGTATTCATAATGCTTACACATAAATGTGTAATGGGGGAAATGCACAAAACGTCCCAAACGGGATGTCCGTGCAAGACTCATCGCCCCCTCCTTAGAATTAGAATTAGAACATGTGAATCCAAATTTACTCGTCCGAGCCGTAGCCGCGAGAACCCAATGTTTTTTGTTATCTGTAGCGCGTATATAGACAGTTTTTATAGTGTCGAATGAATATAGGTAGATTGCACAAAACGCCCCAAGCATGATTTTATTAGGATTGACGTGTAGACACGCGTTTAGATGTCTCAAAATTACATTACCTGCGCTTTAGATGAAGTGAGAAGAACGCAGGGTCTAACCACATAGGTCGGGGCTTGTGAAATAGAGCCTTCCTTTTCAACATTTCAAGCCCTTAATGTAGGTCTTAATTATATTTTCCTGTTTTGGGTAGGAATTAGAAAAGGGAGGACGAAAAATGCTGTACCTGCCTCAACAAATCATGCTGTTTTAAAGAGGTTGTTTTGTAAACCACTATTTGTCATAAAAAATATTCACGATCTGCAGCATAGGCGTAAATCTTGGCGTTCTGGCTTGTAATCGGGATAACGCATGTTCGAATCCTGCCAATCATGATTATTTTCGCTCATTTCCAATTAAAATTTACAAGAAACAACCATAATGCGGGCTTAAAACATAATAAATAACTAGGTATATATATATCTCATAACAAAAAAAGCATTATCACCATATACCTACGCACGAAAGTAACACTTCATACATTGAACTTATCGCACTGCCCTTTGTCTAGTTGACAACAGGCGCTAATCTCCAACATATCTGGAAAGCAATCCGTTACTGCGGCCTCCTGTGTATTATACTTAGTATTTATGGCATTTCCGTTTGATAGTCTTGAATGACGTGGATAAACAAACATAGGTACTCGTATCTCGGCTTACACTGAGTAACATTTAGTGTACGTATATGTATTTGTCTATGGGTTTAGCATGGATGATTCAGATATGTAACTGCTTTAGTCGAACCAAACTTAAAATACAAATTACATAACAGTTCTTATCAATATGTACATACCTATAACGATTTTTACTCACGTCTAATATTGCGTAATGTTGTTTACGCGAAACGTGGAACCGTTTTAAAAATAAAATGGTTCTTATGTAAAACGTCAGCTTATTTTCTTTACTTCTTTAGTATGTATTTATATATACAACGGTAAGGCTTTTGTGCCTTAAACCACAAAATTTACTAGTAAATAATACTTATTGTGTGTACAATTTAAACTTAAACCTGACGGGAAGACGTTGTCACCCGGGAAACAGAAATATCTCGTCCGGGTGGCAACACACTGTTATAAGAAATTACTAACTTATTTTTGTATGTATTAATATAGTGAACCTTGATGTTAGTATTTCCAATAAACGGTTTTGTATTGTATGTAATTATTTCCTAGAAACTAAGTAATATAACTCCAACTAATGTTGGCATCAGCAGAGATTCTCCCGACGCTATCGCTGTATTTATTATTTGTTAAACGCTCCAATCCGACCGCTACAGATACTTGGATAACGTTAGTAAGTAGTAAGTCTGTACTTACCGTACAGACAGTTAACAATGCTGGAGTAATTTATTCAGCATCATAAAATATTGAAAAACTGCAGGGTACACCTGGATTTGATCTGTGCAGGACCGGGACGAGTGGTGTACTATAAGACATATGCTCAACAGTGGGCGATATGGGTTGATGATGATGATGATATAATGACGAGGTAAACCTTAACACTAACGCATCTAATATATGACGTAGTTGCCTTATTTGATCCGTTTTCACATTGCATCGAAGCTAAGGATTATAGTATTTTTTTCAATTGGTGATAGTATATGAGTGATAGGTATAAAGAGCCCTATATGTAATGTTACTACCTTCTTTATTTACCAACTAGCTATGCCAGCGACTTCGTCCGCGTGGGATAGTTATTTTGGCCATCATATTTATTATTGCCAACAACCTCTTCAGTTTTTTGTAAATTATAGCTGTTACCTAAGATTTGAATCGTTTTCGCAGCGCATGCAACGGAAGCCCTCAAAGATGAATAATTTCCCCCGTTTTTTTCACATTTTCTATTGTTTCTTCGCTCCTATTAGTTGCAGCGTGATATTTATATAGCCTAAAGCCTTCCTCGATAAATGGTCTATTCAACACAAAAATATTTTTTCAATTCGCACCAATAGTTTCTGAGATTAGCGCGTTCAAACAAACAAACAAACTCTTCAGCTTTATAATATTAGTATAGATATTTCACAGTTAATATATTTGATTTTGAGTACGAAGAAGCTACTTTTAGAGCCGATACAAAGCAAGCAATCACTATGATTCGTGATTCGTTATACAGTAAATGTTTAGTTCAATAATTTTGGTGTTTGTGTACATTCTAGCTCTAACTTTGTTTTTGAATATGAAAAGGCAACCTAAAGTATTAATATACTCGCAATCCAAACAAAGTTTAGTACACCTCGCAGGATATAACTGCTAGTGAATAAAACTGAAACTAACAATATCCTAACTAGATTTGGCCATATGGGTTAATGTAAATTAATATATAATTTGTCGGTCTTCAAGTCGAGAGTAAACCGGTTTCTTCTAGGCAAGCGCGCTAGATCGTAGATTATAACGTTGCTTAACATCAGGCAAGTTATAGTCAAGCATAACGTATATATATATATATCAAGCATATAGATGAACGTCACAACAAAATTACACTTACAATGCGGTAAAGCTCATCAGTGGTGACTTCCTAATTTAAAAAAAAAAACACTACATATTAACCAATTTCTAACACGATAAATTTACGCGCTTGACTTATAAAAAAATACAAATTGGTTGAATGGGAAATTTAAACTGATCATCACTCTAGAAATTGGGGGTATGTGTCTATGTAATTAATAAATACAGTGCTGCTAACTTCAACACAAATAGATATAATTTTACCCGTACTCTAGTGTCTACCAAAATTCCAAACATTTGCCCTCCGACGGTACATGTCTAACAAATTTATCTCCTGATTAGACGTGTAGTTTCCCCCGGGCAGATATTTAGATGTAGTACCTACAGAATAGTTTGGGTTTAGCATATTACTACACTGGAAGCCCAGACAGAATTTAAACCTTTGCAGGTTGATAACTAAAGAGTTGTACCTTTTGAAAAAGTAGATTAGTTTGTTTTTATATATATTTTTATTTGTAAGTGTTACTTTTAATTATTTTTTTGTTTTAAATTAAATTATTCATTTTGTTTTGTATATATTTATTAAACCTAATTTTAAAATAGTTGTAATATATGAGTTATTTTATATTCGTTATCTAGTATCCACGACACAAACGTTTGCTTAGTGTAGACATCTACACTGTGAGCCGGAATATTTATTATATTTTGTCAAGTGCTAAGCCCGCACTTAATGGTTGTTTGACTTATGTAAGTAACCGCTTAGTCTCATGTGTTTGGAAATGAGTGTGGATTTTCGCGCCTGGCAGTTACATAGTAGACCATAGCCTAGCGGTTAAAGCTTTGGTTTCCTAGGAAAGCGGTGCCATCGTATAGCGGCCGTGATATTACGGACGCAAAAATAATTAAAGTAAATTACGGTGCAAGTTACCGCTCTCCAGGAAACCGCGCCATTTCGTTTACATAGACAACGTTTTAGTGACGTCATTCACCGTTGTATTACGGCCGCTATATGAAGGCACCGCTTTCTTAGGAAATCAAAGCTTTAAGGCGTTCTGACGGTAACAGAAATTCGCAGGTTTGAATCCTGCCAGTCGTGATTATTTTTCCTCTTTTTCCAATAAAAGTTTAAGAAGTAATAAACTTTTTTGTATTCAATCTATACTGTCCCACTGCAGGGTAAATAGGCAACTTAGGTTAAAGAATTAACCCAGACTGTTAATTGTAACTTGCTTTTCGTCTTTAATAAAGATTTTGAAGACGAAAAATCACTGTACAATTGAAAAAAACCTACTTTTCTCAACGTCTATCAATCAATACCTACTTTTATAAGAAGTCGGTTAGTAATGATAAGAACCAAATAAAAAAAAAATTGAAAATGTAAACCACAGCCAAACTTTTACCCTGAATAAAGTCGACGTAAAAAGCCATGGAACAACAATGGACAAGCCTTTAGCAACTATTTCTATTGAAAAGACCAATAACAAAACAACACACAGAAGAAAGATCGTTTACAATATATTGTTACCATTATTTCCTCTTTCTGATAAGATTACGTCAACATTAGTTACTGTCAAGCGATTCAACATTGATATTGCTAACAATTTGTGCGGGTTTAATGTTTAGTTTGTTTGGGATGATGTTTAACTATGTTGCGGCCACTTTTCTGATGACGTCATTTGGATACGCAATTAGGCAGTGACGTCATCAAGTTTCCGAGTTGCAAGCACAGACAATATTTTTAGTAGACATCTTGCTGCCGGTCGATCATCTGGTCCTGGAAATCTCGTCTGTCACCCATATATCATTTCAACAAATAATACCCAATGGGTTCTTCGTTCATGGCTATGAACTAATCATTCAGTATAATTGCGCTTTTTTTTACATGATATAGGCTTACGCTTGACTACAATTACTTGCCTGGTGGTAAGCAACGTTATAGTCTTATAATAGCGCTTGTAATAAATACGCAATAATTTTGGTATGTTTTATTTCACACTATGTAGTGAATACTCGGCCACGGTGTACCAAAATAACAGGTAGTCTTCGTCACTACTTATTTAGGTTTTAGTGCATACAACTTGACTTATAAGCATCTATAAAATCGCAATCATCCGTAGCTTCGATGCGGTATGAAGGTGGTGTTACCTACACACAATATTAAAAAAATCCACAAAGTTATTTTCGCTTTTATATGTACAATCTATGTACATATAGCATGATATATGTGTAGTTATGTATATAAAAATTAGCACTCGTTCTATTGTGAAAGAAAACATCGTGAGGAAACCGCCATGTTGATGTACCACAATATCCTAGGACGTCGTGTCATCCGTGAAAAGGCCTGGGCGCACGCCTCGATATATCTCTGTTCAAGAGAACTCACCCAACTAATTGATTCTGAGAGAGAATCATGACCCTCAGTAATGCGGAATACGACTAAGGAGCAGGAGGAGGATGTGTATTCATTTTCTACCTAATGATCCGTCCATTGCGTATAATTTCCCTACTTAAACAAATTATGTATGCATGTCAGAACAAGGGATGTTCCTAGATAATCATGTTAGGAATAACTCATAGAAGTCAAGCTGTTTAATTTAATATGCCTTGGTTTAAAATAGCACTATCTAGTAATTAATTTGTGGTGGTTGTTTATATCAATATCAAAATAACTAAATTGTCTTTGTTACAAAAGGAGACATCTGTGAAATTAAAATGAAACACGTTATTTAATCCATAACTTAAAATTAAAATCGTTTTCAAATAAAATTTATTTATTTACATTTGTGCGATTTAAATTGTTTTCTCATACAACTTTAAACATAAGCAAGTAGACACATCTTATCGCAAAATAAAACAAGGATTTGGTTGGTAATTAAATGTAACTTTCCGAAGTAAAAAAGTTTTGCAATCCCCAGATAAGACGAGATAGATTTGGTAAGGTCGGTCAACTTTGATTATATTCAGCCTCAATGACAGGCAACGACATAATACCCAAAAGACACAGTATTTAAGAAAAAAAACCGGAATTACAATAAAAACACACACTTTAACCAACTAAGACCAAAAGTCAGGTAACACGTCACGAAAAAGTCACGAAAGGAACATTTTAGTTTTAAGAAAATTTTACTTCTTTATCCGTTTTTATAAAAATCCACATGGTAAGTTTCGTAGATTTTGTGCGTGATATAAGGAAACAAAGCAAATCCTCAAATGAGAAGCGTCCTAAATTTACTTACTGATATCGGATTTTTTTATCAAAAGTTTTTTTTTATTATTTGTGCTAATTTTCTATTTAATCTGGCACGCAAATGGTAACGGAAGTTTATAAACTTCATTTATTATACATACTCGTTGATCATAAAGTAAATCTGGTTACTAATAATTATATTATTTTCTTTGTCTCTTCTTTCCGCCAATCATATTTAAACCAGAGACCAATCAGCATCTTTAGCTTCTGTGCAATTTCATAATGGTAGGTTTAGCACTAAAAATAGGAGTTTACATTACTTTGTCTATGATTACGGTTGAAAAAATCGAGTAAACTTTGAAGTTATTTTCAGAAAAGAAAAGTAATATATGAAAACAATGACGAAAATGTTGATCGGCTTGTTTTCTGTGAAAGCAATTATTTTCACAATTGCTTTTGTGATTTTTAAGCACTTTTTAGAAAGGTTTCGGGTTCGTTTCAGTCGGTTGAGTTAATTTGATGCGGTTAAATCAGATGTTATTTTCTTGCTTCAGCTATCTCAGTCAGTAAGTAATAATGTAATTCTTATCGTGTGATTTCTTTTTAAAAAAACACATGTAGTTTTTTAATATCTTGTTAATAATAAATTCTGAATCTTTTCTTGTATTTGCAACAAACAATTATATAATCATTCTAATGTCCTAAAGAAAAAGCATTACTTTTTACTGAAATTACTTACATACATACAAACTACAACTAACATTATTAGTCTATCAAATTTACGTTCACTTAACAGTGCCATTTAAATATTGAACAAATAATCAAAACGAAAACTATTGTTTTTTCTACGCACTCAATTCAAACTGACCATGACCCAAAAAGAAAATTCCAAAATTAACCATTTAAAATGCCATTCCAGTTTTACTACATCTAAAAACAGACCTTGGCCAGTCCAGTCTATACATTACCTGGTCAACCTGGGGCCTTACCGTGATCGCTCATTGGGACGGGTTTTTTTTTTCTTAAATAGTTTGTTTATTTTGCATAATTTTGTTTAAAAACAAACAGTAATGGCTTACATAACGCTGGCTGGCTAAATTCGTATCTCATGACTCTTGACCGTGAGAATAGTGACTCACTTGTTAGGCTAAACAATTTTATTCTTGGTAGGTTTTATTTGGCGATTATGGTAATTACCTTATAATCGTGATCAAAAGTCGAAATTGAAGTTGGACTTAAAAAACATTGTATTTCTTCAATCCGTACCGTGAGAAAGTAAGGCAGATAATTTTTGTTCGTTAAAAGAAGCATTCAATTACGGTAAACTATATTTTCACGTCAGCTTAGGCAAAGCGTTACATCCTTTAACAAACATAACTTACTTTAATTTTGAAAGTGAAATCCTAGTGATTCAACAACCAGCTAGTTGATGGTCGATCAGGGTGACAATATCAGCTGTTTGTCTAGTACGGCAGTCGTTAAGCCATGTCAGAAGCCCCCAGGGCAGCTTGATAAACTCTCGACACCATAGATGGCCACCCTCATTCGATAAGAAGAAGCAGGTGCCAATTTTTGCGATTTTTTTGCGACATGTCAGGTGGATAGCCTAAAGCTTGAAAGGTAAAGTGACTTCTCAGTAAGGCTCAGTTCGACCTGACTGGATATTCCTAAAGATTTAAGGAGTCAATAAAAGCGGTGTTTTACACCCTAACTGTACGTCTATCGCCCACTAAACCTCTCGAATAGGTACATTCGTCTTGCTAAGGGTTAAATTCGGAATAGTCCGGAGCGGCTTATAAAGTATTCCTAGAGTTTTTTTAGAGGTCCTCTTTTGTTCAGATGTTTTTACCCTCAATTTTCCTAAAATCTCTTAATCTGTAAACCTTAAATTAGACGTTAGTATGCCTAGTAGCAAGATAATATAGTAGCTGAAGTAAACTTTATAAGTGCTTACAAAATTCTGACGAATTAATTGATCAAATAGCTTTTTGGTAGTTTTTTTTGGAGATTAAACCCATGGAAGCGCCTAAAATTAAATGCCACTTTTTGGGCACCCAACCAAGGACAGGTCAGTCCTTGGTTGGGTCGACCTTAGTTAAACATTGGTAATCGCATATTATTCGCTAGCCTTTTCTAGCTAAGCTACGGGCGCTTCGGGTGCTTGCTGCTAATAAGCTGTTAGTAGCTATAAGTGTCTTCATAAAAAATATATTTGAGGGTAAATAACAAACTGTGTCACATTTCCCTTTATAAGTATAAAGCTGAAGAAGGATGAAAGTCTGAATAGTAAAATATATTGAAAAAAAAGTTAAAGATACTAAGAATTGATAATAGAACACGTTTCAACAATTTATAAAAATTTTGTCTGTTTATTTATTTCTCTGTGTCTCTGTTTGTCTGTTTAACTAAACAATCATCACACAACAACGGCTGAACGGATCTTCGTGGTATGTGGGTAGTATGAGGTCCCGGAAGTGTCATAGGCTTGTTTTTATCCCGAAATAACGAAAGCGAAGCCGCGGTCGTCCACTAGTATCCAATATTTATATAATATAAAAAAGTCAGTGGCAATTGTGTCAAATTGAAAGTTTTGTGTTTATTGGCACGAAGCCCAAGAGAAGACAAATAACAACGTAAAGTGATAGGCATGAAATGGATTGAAAAAGTTGAGAAAAAAATCAGTGGCGGCTTGATAAATGGAAATTTAATTCCGAGTTTTAAGGTGGACTTAGCACTGATTTAAACTCAATATTCTGTCTGAATCATATGATGTTTTTGTTGTGTGTATGTATCTATACATCAAAAACAATGTTCTAACACTGACATCAGCTAGGTTATACTAACTAACCACTTATGTTATGATTTCAAACCCAAGCGTAAGCTGATTTATAATTAATTGACGTATTAGCTAAATAATATTAGCAATACAAATGCCCTGAAAACAGCATTTAGTTTGGGTATTTTTTTTAAATTTTGTCCTTAAATTGATTTGTTTAAATTCTGAAGTCGGGTTCTTGAAATCTCATATGTGGCATAACTGCTTGCAGACGTGAACTGTGTATCGGTAATTAATCCTATTCTATAATAATTATATTAATAAAATAAATACCTTATAATGAAAATATTTGTTCATGTCATTAGATAATTGTCAATTCTGTTTTAGCCATCTCCACGACAGCACAATTAATTTCCAATAAGTACTTAGTCACCCGTGAACTACGCTATGTCCATCTGAACACGCCCTAGCGATAAGCTCTCGCATCATTGAATAATTCCTAAGACGGCCTGAAGATGGCGCGCTGACCGCAATTTCACCTTCTTGCTGCGTTTGTAGCGTCTTACATAATTTAATACAACACTACAGCCGATTTGTGGTTCACTTTGGGATTGTAAATAAGTGACCAAGGTTTGTACTTTGACAATGCGTAAACAGCTTACATAGGTATATTGGGGTTTGTAAAAAAATATTTACGTAAGTATAATATTATACATAAAGTAAACACAAATTCATTTTGAGTAAAAAATTAGAGCAATTAAAAAAAATACCTATTATACTTTATTTACAATAATAAATATAAGAACAAGTGAAGGAAAACTAAACATACTACTTCTAACTACTACAAAAAGGGGCACTTAGAAAATCTTTAGAAAAGCCTAAAGATAATCAAAAGGAATTATTATATTCAAAAGGTCCACAGATTTATAAAAACAGTTTAATTGATGAATTAGAAATATATGCCTCAAAATGACCATTAAATTAGCATTCGAGTAATTTTACTGAATATGTTATTTTGTGTTCTGTAATATAAAAGAACCCTAATACATTTTCGTCCGAAACAGTCAGGCTGCAGTGGTGCATGCTTTAATCTCATAAGTACTTGGCTATACATCTAAATTACGACTAGGACATACTTAAGAAATCCATAAAATAAACAATAATTCAGTAACAAACTGGGTAGCCAAAATTCCTCACATGCAAATACCCGCCCTGCGGGACAACTCACCAAAAAACGATAATTAAACGTAAACAAGAAGGCTTACACCCCAAATTACGTCCTCAGTACATTTTGATCTTCATAATAACTCCCGGTGTACTTTTTCTATCCCCTACACTCCCCAAACCAGATTATTCGAGCAACTCGTCTGTCACAAATTGCTAGGCTTTCCACACCTCTTCGCTTCAAAATGGGTTTTATTGCACAAGTTATAGGGCACAGAGTCGTTTAACTAAATTAATGGAAGACAACGCAAAGACTTCAAAGACTCGCCCCAATCTTGGCTTTGACACACTATAGAAACGCAGTATGGACAAAATACATAATTAAGATAAATTTACAATGAAGCATGTAAATTTAACAAATCATTCCACGAAAATCTAAGCTTTTTGATCAATCACGTTAAGATTACGACGCTAAGAGGAAGAGAAGAATTTTTGAGTTCGGGGCTGGCTAAGTTTCATATGCGCCATGACGGAGTGTGGGATCATTCAGATAATCGGTTTGGAGATAGCTCATACATAATTTATCAAAATATTCATAATTTTACACTGTAAATGGTTTTTTTTATACTTTTTTTTTTTTTAAGCAGGTTTGCCCTTGCGTATAGTTTGCCTGATGGTAAGCAATAGCTATGCCCTGAGAAGGGGTGTGATTATCCAACAAGAACTGGTACACTCTCGCTTTGAAGATCGCTACTCCATAGAAAAATTTACAAAAAAATATTTTTCCAGTAATTCATTGCACATACTGCTATAACATGTAACAGTATTCCAATCTTAGCTGTTACTTGTACCTCGTATATTAAATGTCAAGATATTATTATAAGGGGGTGTACGCACGAACGCGCAATGCCAAAACGCCATTATAAGCCACGCGGCCCTAATGCCTGCAGGCAATTATTGTACTAATATAATTTTGGAATATTATGTGTTTACAGTTCTGTTACACTTATTATTTTGTCTCATTGCATACAATATTGTAGCCTGTGGAAATTTAAAAATGTAAACTATATTTATTACCAAAATCAGTTTACAAATTAGTTTTTATGTCCACAAAAATACAAGATTTTTAATTAAATGTGATATTATTATATTAAATTATTTGTAAATTTTATTATATTTTTAATGTCAAGAAAAGAATCTCTAAATATTCGTTTTACATACTCGAAAACTAATTATTATGGACTTATTTTTTTACATGATGTTAAGCACCACTATAGTCTAAAATGTAGCACGCTTGCCTAGAAGGAACCTATTTATTTTTAGTGTCACAAAGAAAAATACCTAAATTCACTTTATAAAAGAATCAATTCTTGTAATCAAAAACCATGATACTATGAGGCTTCTACCGCGACTAATAAGAAACTCTCACCACCTAAATTTACCTAAAACTTTTATAAGAATTCAACCAACCCTTAAAACCAGTTTACATTCATTTAACTTGTATAAATAAACAACTTACAGTAATGTTGTGCTAAAATACATCTCAGTAACTGAATCAGGTGCTTTTGTGTGAAAATGAACTGCGTGAATTAATGCTACTTGGTTTGACCTACTTTTGTATTTCATATGCCATTTTGTAGGTCAAAAATACATATTTACAGAGGAGGTATTTTGAATTGTTGCTTATTGTTTTAATCTCTGCACTATTGCTACTTATGTTTTATAGAAGTTTAGCCTTAGGAAAGTTGTACTATAGCACAGAAAAATCTAAATCATCTTGACCCTCTGCTAGGTATAGGCCTAATCCCATAGGGACTATTGTTGGAAGTCTTGTGCCTTTCTTGATATATACTTACTGCTCTGTCATCAGAATACGTTTCTTAACAAAATTACTCTGAAACTAGTATACATATTAAGGCGATAAGGCCGCCCAATGTGCATTAGATTAGTTTTTTAAATTTCTTTCATTATGTAATTTTTTGGTGTGCATTAAAGAAATATCATATCTTATCTTATATTATAAACGTTGGTTGTACAATTTTAGAAAATTTGCAATAAAGTAATGTTTATTACAAAATTCGACCTACGACAACATAAAACAAGAAAAACATATCTTTATCTTCACAAATTATTTGTAATCGCAGTAAAATCACAAAATAAATTTGATGATGCATATTTGTATGTTAAACTTAAAAACTATTACTTGACGGTACGCACAAAAAATAACCATGTCTTTTGCGTTTAAAAACAGTTTCACCACTAAACAAACTCACTCTGCAACAAAATTGAACTTTCTAACTGCATCAAAGTTCACTTAAAATTAAGATCACAATAAGTCCAACTTTGCACGCCAAAAGCAATCTTTTGCTACAAAGATTAGAGTTCAAAATTCGTTATAAGTTATACTAGAGCTGTATAAACAGAGATCGATTAACTGGTTAACCCAAGGAAGCAACCATTAGTGATCGCAAACATTTGTTGCGATGATACTCCGTGAAGTTGTGAAAGGTTTGATGAAGTCGTAAAAGGTTGACAAACTTGGTTGTAGCTTGCTGTATACAAGTGTATGTATAATACACGTGAAAGCGGTGGATATTCCATTTTGGGCACTATTTCATTTGGGTCGGATGACTCATTAAATTGTAGGTCCCGGCTGTTTGTCTAGTACGGCAGTCGTTAAGCCATGTCAAAGGCCCTTAGGGCGGCTTGATAAACTCTCGACACCAGAGTTGACCACTCTCATACGATAAGAAGAAGAAGAAGTGGTGAAAATCTCTGCATAAACTGACTCGCCCTTATTCGAATTTGGCCCTACCAATAGCTTGTATTTCCTTTTACGTGTGGATTTACACTTGCATGAAGGAAAGCGGCATGTTTGATGACGGTAAAATCGAAGATCAAAATGTTTTTCATATAAGGTGCATAACGATGAAGGAAAACATGTTTTAATTCGGAAAAATCCAAGCTCATAATGTCTTCTATGTAAGGCATCCACCACAATGTACTGGTCCAAGATAACTTCCCCAATGAACGAATTCTGCGGAGGAATCACGACCCTAAGTAATGAGGAATACGACTCAAAAAAATAGATGCATGGGAGTCGTTTGGTAGGTACGTACCCATAAAAATTTCAACCCGTTCCGCATTCAATATTTCAATTTTCAATGTGTCTATACAAATCGAAACTTTAAATTGTGGATTGTCATCATGATGTCGAGTTCTTTCTTGCAGCTCAAAGAGGTATCAAAATGATATTTGTTTTTTTTATATAAATTCATACATAACCTATTTTATAGTCTAAACAAAGCGAGAAATAATTATCTGAAACTTATTTATCAAACAACATTTCTTTTCATTTCAATTCATTAAGAAATATAACTTACCTATTATTAAACATCAAGAAAACAAATGGCGTCCATGTTTCTAGTACTAGTCTAATTACCGTCTCAACTCTAAGCTAGATCTATAAAATATTCATGACGTCAGGTGTGCTCAAACTTTACTAATATCTATAATCAAAATAAAAAACCTTTTACACAGATCTTAGTTATAATAAGAGATATTTAAGTCTTTTTGTCCCTCATGGCGTAAAGTTTTAAGCAAAGAAACCATTTTGTAAGGAAATCTGACTATTTCTATTTAATTTTATTGTTTCCTATTACAATCTTACTTGATAAGTTGTGTTTAAATTTAATGTGTTAGTGAAAAACAAGTGTACATATATATCGTCGCCTTAATTCTAATATGTCACATCTCATTTTTGAACGTAACTGACATTTTGTGTTGTTTGGATAAAGCTGACAAAAGTGAATCTATCTCTTTCTTTACCTTGTAAAGTTTGTATAGAAAAGAGTGAGATAAACGACTTGACGTAATACGAAGCATCTCAAATCATTCGATCTCTCTGCGAATCTGCATTAACTCATTGAGTCGCCATAGTTTGTTGACATATCACAGGTTGTTCCGCGATTTAAGTTGTGTGTGATTGTTTTTGTAAGCTTCCAAGGTATGAAATAGTTTCCATTTATTTTATTGAAGTTTATTTACGGTTTTAAAAACATATTTCATTTGTGGAAAACCACTATTAGTAAAGTAATTAACAATTTTCAAGTGTGCTTCGAGATATTGCCTATTCGAATTAATATTTTAGTAGATTCCATTTGAGATACGACCTATTCGCCAATTTATTCTTCAAATATATCATAACCGTCGTGGTGTTTTCAGATGTTTAATTTTGTTTGTTGCTATAATTGCTTTCAGTTATCATCAAAATGGATTTGATGCAATCAGGATCAGACGATGATGACCAAGAAATTTTAAATTTTATAGCCGAGAACGGAATAAAAGTTACTAATTCAAAGAAAAATCAGAGCCGTATACAAATTTTAGAGAACATCTTGATATACAAACCAGACAACGAACTACTACATGCGATTAATACAGTCATTACAACCGAACCTGAACACGCCGGTAATGCCCAAAACGAAGCTTCTTTGGAAGTTAATAAGCAAGTGTCCAACCTGGATCCGTTACTCAGTGCTGCTGCTAAAAATTATCCTGAAATTGAGCTTCAAGACACATTTGTTGCCAAAAATGATGAAGGCGCCCAAGAATCTCCTCTTGTAATTAAATTATTTGAAAATTTGGAACCAGTCAGTGAATTGCCAATCACTCAGTTTGCTACTAATGATAGTTCAACAACTGAAGTTGTAGAATTGGATGCCACCATTACTGAAGCGATTATAGACACAGAAATGTTAGTTGTTAAATCTGGGCTTGAAACAAATAAATTTGAAGATCCAGAAAACAAGCCTAAACGCAAAAAGCATGCTATTTGTGAAGAGTGGCAACGAAATATTACAAAAGAGAAGAGAATGCGGGGAGAGAGTTATTCAGGATATTCAAGAAAGGAAAATAAGGTGACGACAGGTATACAGAGAAGTGAAAGGCAGATGGGCCTAGCATGTGACTCCAAGTTTTGCAAAAATAGCACCATGAGGTTCTGCTCTGAGTTTGAAGAACATGATAGACAAAGTATTTTTCAAAACTTTTGGAAGGAGCTTGATTGGTCAGGTAAGAAAAGTTTTGTAACTTCAATGATAGATAAAATTCCAATTAAACAAAGAACAACTGAATCAAAAAAAAGACAACAAAGCTATGTGTACTATCTGAAGCTGAATGAAGAAACAAAACAAGTCTGCAAAAAAATGTTTCTGAATACTCTAGGAATCAAAGAGCGCATGATTCTTACTTGGATTTCAGAAGCTAAGTCGGGTATCTCATTATCTGAGACTACAAAGCAAAAGAGTAAAAGAGGTAAAAATAAATCTACTGAAACACAAACATCCACTGGAGTCAGTCAGGCTAATCATCTGCAAAAGTTTTTGGAAGATATACCTAAACTACCCTCACACTACTGTAGAAGTACATCAACAAAACTATATTTAGAACCAGTATTCGAAAGCAAGAGCCACGTATACAGCATTTACAAAGAAAAATGTGCCAGTGATAAGGTAAAACCCATATCAGCTTGTTTTTTTTTTAACAAGTTTGATGAAATAAGCTTAAGTATTACCAAGCCAAAAAAGGATAGGTGTGATGTTTGCTGTGGTTATGAAACTAAAAACGTAAAAGAAGAGGATTACAAAAGACACATTCAGAAGAAAAATGCTGCAAGATTAGAAAAAGAAGCTGATAAAATACTGGCTATTGATGGAAAAATTACAGTACTTACTGTAGATTTGCAGAGTGTGAAGGTGTGCCCAAAACTTCAAGCTAGCGCAGTCTATTATAAGACTAAGCTTTGTTGTCATAATTACACAGTTTACAATTTAGCAACTCACGAAGTAACCTGTTATTGGTGGCATGAGTGTGAAGGCGAGTTACAAGCCTCTAACTTCGCTTCTTGTCTTGTAGACTACATACAAGAGAAGGTACCTAAAACTATTCCACTGGTTATTTTTAGTGATGGATGTACCGCCCAGAATCGAAACTCAATTATGGCTAATACTCTTCTTGACTTAGCTATGAAAGAAAACCTGTTAATCACACAAAAATATTTAGAAAAGGGCCATACCCAAATGGAGTGTGACTCAGTTCACTCGGTTATTGAGACAAAACTAAAAAAAACTGACATAAATTTACCTCATGAGTATGTTAAGCTTACTAAAGATGCAAAGAAGAAAACTCCTAAATACGACGCAAAATACCTGTCCCATGAATTTTTTCAAGATTTTTCATTACTGCAACGATACACCTCCATTCGACCTGGGAAAAAAGCTGGTGACCCAACTGTCACTGACATCCGGCAACTGCAATATGGCCCGGAAGGAAAAATTAAATATAAACTAAATTTTTCGGATGAATTGCAAGAATTGCCCATCAGATGCAAGATTGGTAACTACACAATCAAACCAATGTACACATCAGGAATTCCACTGAAGCCGAGAAAATGGAAAGATCTCCAAGATCTGAAACTAATTTTGCCAGCAGATTGTCATTCTTTTTACGACAATTTGCCTAAGACAATGACTGATTAATTAAATTAAATAAGAATTAAAGTTAGCGTGGACTTTTTTTTATAGTTTATTTAGTTTGATATTATAAACACAATGTTTAAGTAATTACATAATTGTAGACAATATAAAACTACATACAAATATTTATTTTTTTATTTTAATAAACCTTAACTCAGTTAATTAATCATGCTAATAAAGCGTAACTCAGGTATTGGGATTCCTGTATAAACAAATTGTATTATAACTTAATAACAAGAAATACTAGTACATTTTGATGGTTGGTTTAGAACATCACTTTTAATGATGTCAAAGAATTATATTAATAAAACAGTTTTTTGACCCTCCTCAAAAGTTGTCATTTCTGAGATATGCTTTATTAGAATTAAGACGACGATATGTATGTATGTATGTATGTATCTTGTCTGTTATTTATTGATACAGGAATGCTAAAAAACACTAGTTACTGCAATTTTTCCGTATATAAAAGAAGAAGAAGAAATATATTTGTAATAAAGTTCATAATAATTCTACATGCACACAAAGGCACACGCCTAAGTTTGAGCATCTCTAACAATAGACTAACAGGATAACACTATACTAAATTCGACCTAATTGTTTTCCACCAAATTATGATTAAAGTTGAAATAATTCCTATCAACTTGAGGTAAATTTGGAACGAACTAATATTACCCTAATTTCCTGGTTTAAATTAAGTAAAACTTTGTTTAAATTTTGATAGTTTCTTGGTAATTGATATTTAAATTGCGGGTTCATCGAGCGTTTGGAAACTTTGAAGAGTTCTGTTGATGTTTAATGAAATTATATACGAAGTTCCGAGTGTCAAGAGAAGTTAATGGTTTTGTTGTGTGTTGAATTTTACTTATAGACAGTTAATAGTACAAAATTAAGGGGTGTCCCTGACATAGAGTAAATAAATTTCCATGAATTTCGTATTTCAACTGTGAGTTGTGAACGTGATCACAATCAAGCAAAATGTTTTTAAAAAGTTTAAGTTTAAAAAAAAGTTATGACGGAATAATAACATACAAACGATTATATTATTTATCGATTAACTTTATTCACATTGATACGTTTAAAAAATCTAAGCTTTGTCAGCAAATAGCACGTCATGGTATATTATAATATAATCATAATCAAGTGATACAAAATATAGGGGAGTCACGACCCTCAGTAATGAGGATAATGACGTCAGAAAGAGTCTTCTACTTATCGAATGAGAGTGGCCAACTCTGGTGTCGAGAGTTCATCAAGCCGCCCTGAGGGCCTCAGACATGGCTTAACGACTACAGTACTAGACAAACAGCCGGGACCTACAATTTAACGTGTCATGTGACCGACGGAAGCGCCCAAAATTGAATACTACACTCAGAAGGATTAAACCGTTCTTATTGTTTGTTCGTGCCTCCAGACAATTTTAACTCAATATTAAACCACTTAATTACGATAACACAAGACAAGAAACTCCAGTAATTCAGAATCGGCGGTCAATATATCTTAAGTCTTATCTATGGGTACCATTAATTAGTACCATCGATAAACTAAAGCTAAACTCACCTGCTTAGATCAATTAACAGAATCAGAGATCTTGTCGCTTGGGCTAACTTGTAGCGGATAGTAACTGGGGTAGACTTCACAGAAAGGCACAGAATATAATGAGAAGAATACCAACTTTAGGCTATAGATTCATCACCTTAATTTGAAAATGTATCTAACTAGCGACACCTGGTGGTTTAATCCGGGATAAAAGTAAGCATGCTAGTCCAAGGTTTACTTTACGGTTGGTTAAATGGTTGCCTGGAAGAGATTGCTTTTAGCAATAAGGCCGCCACTTGTGGCACTAGTATAAGTTTTTTTTCTGCTTTCTTTTTTTAAAATTATTATCGGATGTTGCAATAAAGAATTTTCTATTTTAGTCTATTCTATTTTACCTCCATACCAAATTTCATCTAAATCAGTTAAGCTGTTTGTGTTTTGCGCTTAATTTTATCGGTTTTACTACGAGTGACAGCAACAAATTATTACTTTATAACTACACTTTTTTATAAGTTTCTTCAGTCAGTTTTCTCACAATACCAGTTTCGAAAACGTGTGTCTTTTTATGCATCAAACTCCAACGGTTGACATAGTCAACTCACCATATGACGAAAATGATCATTTTTTAAGCGATACTATTTAATTAATTATTCTAAGGAAGTGATCTCTTGAGCAATTTACAAAGAAAAAAACTGTTCGCTAAAAAAGTGAACTATAATATACTGCATTGTCATTATTTATACTGTGGTTAAGGTCAGGGTGAGAGATAAGGGAGCCTATAAGTTTGTGCTTCTAAACTAATGTTACAGAACTTCGGAGCTTTAAAGGTTTATCTTTGGGGTCGATAAGGCGACCTCTGGCGGAACAAACTGTCGCCAATGAGAACCTACTTAATTTCATAAAGCAAGGTAAATGGTAAATCGGTACAGGTAATATAAAAATACAATAGATTTTTTTTGATAAGAAAATAAATAGTTTCTGTGATTATTTTTATCGTACTATCTTGTCAAATTTATTTGATACTCAAAATTTTTCTTATATTAATTTAAATTGATTGATAGAATCATGTTTGCCTTCTCCACTATCGCAATACCCAGAAACTAAATTTTTAAACGAAAACAAAGAAACGTTTTTTGGTAAGAAAATTTCACTGGCAATAATAGTTAAATGCTTTAGCGATACGGGAAAATAAGTAGAACCCGTTCCTAACAATATTAGATTTTTCTTCCACTATATTACGAAAGATTTTCTTTTTCAAATTATGGCTGGCCCGCGACACTGTGCGGCAATATGGAGATTTTAAAATTGAAATTTATATTCCTTTAGGAGCGGTTAAAATGTGGCCGTCCCAACAGGGTGTGGTCAGAGTCTACGCGGAAATCAGCTCAAGACAAAACTAGGACTAAGACCAAAGCGTAATCTAATAATTAGTGTTAATAAAGTGCCTATTCATATTTTTTAAGATGAAATTACGATTAGGTACATCACTTTTCGCTCTCAGGAAAGCTCTCTTAAGCTTTATAAGCCTTCTGTGTAACTCACCTGTTGAAAAAGCACTGAATATTTTGAAGCGCGTAGCCTAAGCCAATGTAAAATAAAGAAAAATAATACCATCGTTAAATAAATATATCATTTTAAAAACAATTTGTGTTACGTCAATTTGCAAAGTCAAATAGTTACAATTAAAATTAAATAAAAATTAAATATTTAAACCAGACCAGTAGAAAGTTATTCGTAAGAAGCAATCATGATGTCCCTTGATAAACGAACATATTTATAATTTGACTCATCTTATGAAGAAGAATACCAAAAAACATTATGCGACGTATTAATGGATCAAGCTAGACAAGACCTTGGATGACGTCTAAGGAACACGGAAAAAAAAAGTCTAATAGTTTTAAAAGTTTTTTTTTTAATCAACTAAAATTTCAGATAAGATAACATTCATCACCAACCAAAGCGCCCGTAGCTCAGCGGAGGCAACCGCATGCGATTAGCAATGTTAAACAATAGTCGACGCGGTCAGACCATGGATGGGTGACCGAAAAGTGGCATTCCATTTTGGGTGCTTCCGTAGGTCGGATGGCACGTTAAATTGTAGTTCCCGGCTGTTCGTCATAGTACTTCAGTCGTTAAGCCATTTCAGAGGCCCTTAGGGCGGTTTGAAAACACTGACATCAGAGTTGTCCACTCTCATACGAATTTACTTACTTATCACCAACTGTTCGCTTTTACTCGCACCACACACATTTTTAGGCATGCAGTCTACCGAGTTAAATAAATATTACTTTTAAAACGGTGTCCTTTATTTTTCCACCTGTGTTTTGAAGGTTTTCTTTTATGATAATTTAATGGATTTTTATTACGGAATGTTTCCCATGCGAGTATGTTGCCTAATTTTAATGTTTTGCTTTTGGATTTTCATGGTTTGCTCGTTTTGTGTCCGCATAATTTTAATTTTACACCGGATGCGCAGAAATCTTGTTAAAGATGGTATGCAAATTACCATGTTACTAAATAAGAGAAAAATACTATTATAATTATATTTTTAATGGTTGTTAATTCTTATTACTACAATATAAAAGTGGAGTATATATGTTTTCTTTCCATATTATATTGCTGTATGGAGTATCACATATTCGAAAAGTCTTACGACGAAACGCCAATCTTGGACTTAAGATTCGAACTAGCAGACCTTTAGTTAGTTAATACCATGGTATTATTAGTACTATGATAAAGATAAAAGATAAGGAATCTTTATTGATACTATAAAGTTGCAACATTCATAAGTGCCTCACTGTGACGCGGCGAGAGATCTGTTCTCCTACATGTCTCAACTTAAGTGAGATATTGTTACGTATGCGCAATTATATGCGCTCGGGCGATACAATAAATGAGTTCAACGCTAACTGGTGTTTGATTCGCACGCCCGACGTAGATGTAACACAACTTAAGTGAGATATTTGGGTAAAATAATATCAGGTCATCTCCATAATAGTTTAATATTTTTGTAATTAGTATAGTATATACAATGGGACTGACATGTAATAACAAAAGTCCCTTAAAAATGAGAATTAAAATAGACACACATATATAAGTGATTATATTATGGAATATGTATGGGTCTTATTACAAAACGTGGTCTTACTATTAGTTCAGGACTTTGAGTTGAAGTCCGTTTTTGTTGTTCGAAATTTGTCTGTCTACTGGTCTAATCAAGGTTTCAATTTTAAGTTGATATTTTGATTGTTTGTATGTATGTTTAAACAACAAGAACAGACTTTTTATTTTTTAAGTTCTAGACTAATATTTAAACTTCGTTTTGTAGGACCCTATAGGGCTATATATATATCTATATACTAGTTACAAGCCAAGTCCCAGCCAGGCTAGGTGTGTGTAAAACATTACAATGTCGTTAGTCGCAATCGCGGCATCAAGTCACGCGCTGCTTTGCTCTGTATTGCTTTTTTCGCTTGCATCCGTTAAGCGTGGGCTAGAAGATTGGCGGTTCTGTGAATTTCAAATTAGGTTTTTTTTGTAATTTATGATTGCATGTTTCTTTCTTACACAAACACTTACTCTACCTCTCTCTCTTTGATCCGTAATTTCTTATGACTGAAGGTCGTAGGACTTCTCCGTAAAATTATTTCGTTTGGGAAGTTCTCAAAAAAACACTAAAAACTAACAATACAGTATAATCGCGCACCTTAGGTTGCTGCAATGCTTAACATCAAGTAAGCTGTAGTCAAATGCAAACTTGTGCCACATAAAAAAATCAAGCTGTTTTTACTTTTCTTCAAATCAGATTTAATTATAATTTTATTCTAAGTAATCCTTATAAGACTACATCGCCTGGAGCAGGTGAGTTATACTCAAATTTAAGCCCATTGATATTTCGAAATCTACAGTAGATGTAATATATGCAGTATGTTATATGTACATTGCACAAATAGCAAATACAAAATGTATTCATTTAAATAGCCAGCTTTTATGTTTTTTTTTAACGTAGTACAATCAGGAATTTAACCAATAAATCACTTTAAGTGATATTCGAAGTAGAAAATAATGTTTTTTTTCTTTCCTATGAATCAGAGTTATTAAATTATGTATAATAAAATATCGTTTATTGTTCAACTGTGTTGAACAATAAACGATACACGGTACATATATCTTTTAAAATAAATTCAACAGCTGTGTTCATTATGAACATACAATATTTTTAAAAGTATATACAAACAGCTACTACGTTATGTTTATATTTATAATTATACTAATTAATATAAAACCGCTTCTTCCGTGGCCCTACGTAGACAAGAGCGTAGCAGTCGCGAACGGAATGAGAAGCACACTCATTACCGCTCAGGGAAGAAAACTACCAATTTATTGGATTTGTACTTAGATTAGCTGGATTTTTACGCAAATAAACATTGGAAAAGAAAACCATTTGTTGCATTTGTGATTCTTTTAGAATTTATATATCAACTTCCGTTTTAAAATATTGTTTCCAATTGATATTTTATGTCACTTTTGTGTCTTAAATTATAGTGGTGTAATAACTTGTTTTTAAGAAATAACTTAGTATTTATTTAAGCATTCAAATTGAATTACATTGTGGTAAATTTATGGCCGTAAAAAAATATAATATTACGTATAAAAATAAAAACTCAGTCAAATATAAAACCTCCTACTTTTTTGAATTCGGTTGGTATGTAAATAAAATACAAAACACTATAAAACATTGGATATATTCAGATATCCTAAAACAATAAAAATCCATTAAAATACAAGAAACAGAAACTGAGGAAAAAGTACAGGCTTGTTTACACTAATGTTTTCTGCTTTAAAAGTCAAATGGGCGGAGGAAATTATTGGCTCATTCCGAGCTACGGATGAATACGAGACTTTATTTATAAAGATGAGGGATGTTTTGCTTTTTGTTTTTTTTTGTAATTGGAATTCTTTATATTCTTTTGTCGATTTAAGGCGTAAGAGGGCTGGAAAATACTAATATTAGGTCTTTACCTTTGAAATTGCCGATTTGTATGACGACATTAAGAAAAAATATATTTAACATTACACATTACATTCTAAACAGATTTAGATGCAATTGATAACTATAGTTAGATCGAAAAAAGCTAAGCACTGCGTATATCAATTTCTCAAAAACAGAGTATACATATTATGATAAAAATATACCTAGTTAAAGTAGTGAAACCAACGACACATTGAAAGAGGTGTTTTCAATGACTTCCCTATAAGTCATATTCACTAGTAATACATTTATTTTTTATCTAAAAGGTACATAATTTAACAGTTGATACAATAAAAATTGTATTTCAAAAAATATAGCTACATATTATAAAGTCGAAAAATATGTGTGTGTTTGTGACTTCTTCACATTCCAGCGATTTGGACGTAATTTGGTATTGAGTTTGATTAGAGTTTGAAACAAACCATACTACAAAGGTAAGTTTTTGTTAGGATTAATATCACGGGGCATCAATATAGTTTTAGACTCGTCAAAATCCTCAGCTTAGAAAAAAACTAGCGTTAACTGATGAGTAGTGTAGATTTGTTATCAATTTTAAAAGTGCATTCTTTGAGTGTATAATTTTTATATACTTATTCTGTTAATCCTTGTATTACGTTAAATTGTACTTTTCCAAAAAAAATTGCATATGCAGTTAAAGCTCACATTAAATTCTACATTCACTAGAATAGCTGCTATAAAATTTGAGAAATTTCCACACGGTATAAATGACGTTTTGAAAACACATTCGCCTAATAAAATCTGACGCTCAACTTCTGTCAACTCCACCCAAGTGCCAATTTTGGAAATGCTGGGATAGCGTTAAATAATTAATACTGCAGTTTCGAATTTCGGTGTAAAGTTGCCAGCTTTTAAATTAGTGTTGTAAAAGCTGTTGCGCTTTGTTTAAAATTTATTTTTGAGTACGGGCTTATGGAGCTTTAGAGATGGAAGTTAAATGAAGCTTTTTTTGTTATTTGTGTAAGGGTGTTAGAAATATTTATTTCACTTTCGTTTTTGGATTAACATAATTCTTTTCTTCCAGCCAACCAAAATCACATTATTTTAGGCTTGATTTGCAGGTAAATTTTTAGGGATCCTCAAATGGCATAGTAATCGTCAAAATATTCTTAAGTTTCTTTCCACGTGTACTTATCGATGTTTTTACAAATATTATGAAGTTTAAAGTGGTTCGTATTTGAAAAGGCCATATTACGCTGCTTTTCAGTGTAGATATACCAATTTAAAATTCTAATAAGATTATCCAAATCTGACTTTTAAATTTGCCTGTTAATATCGTACAATGGGCAGCAAAATTGTATCGCAAGTTTGTTATTTTAAAATAGAAAGCATAACTTGTCAAACTACGCATAATGTTTTATATTTACTAATGCTTATTTAATTGTTTTTGTTTAATAGTGAGTTAAAAAGAATAAAATCATTTCTTTTGTTTTATATTACACAAAATAAAAGGTCTTTCAGAACTTTAAGACACAAACACATAATGTATTTTAGACCTAGTTGTTTGTGTATAGATTTTGTCCTAATTTACTCATTATAACATCATTATAATATAGTTAAGTCAAGTTTTATATAAGAACAGACGGTCCCTAGATGTTATCGTAATAGCTTTACAAACCATTTTTGTGCCAAATTGTACTCGAAGTTAATTCAGACAAAATGCGCTAAGTCTAATTAAGATTTCTAATTAATTACTTTTTTCCTTCACTAATACCCGCGCAGGGGTATTGAGAGTCCGTAACAAAACGACAACTAACCCAATAGGCATCCCATTTGTTAAAAAAGTCTAATATAAGTACATTATGTCAAATAGCCGTGAGCCTATTAAATTCAATTTCAAAATATCTTTATTCGAATAAAAGCGTGCATGCTTTGCGTGATAAACTGATTGCAGTTGGCTTTGCACATAACAAAATAATGTAGTTAGAACATGATTTGTAAATAAAACTTTTGTTGGTTAACGAGTAGACCATGTTTAATCCTTTGTATTCGAGTAATAGTGTAAATTTTGTAAATTTAGAAATTTATGTATCACATAAATATTCTACACACAGGTGCCACATTCTGATGAGATAAATTTCACATTCATATTATATTATTTTGGTTATTGGTTCTCCTCCTTACGTCCTTACGTCATGTTCCTCATTACAGTATAAGGTAGTGAATTCTTCGCAAATTTTACTCTTCAGGAAAGTTTTCTTGGGTAAGTACATCATGGTGGGTGCCCAAATCTTCCCACGGGAGACATATGTTCTTGAATTTTGAGATCCTCAAACATGTTGGTTTCCTTACCAGCTAACAGAAAAATATGGTGTGCCTTAGCAGTTAGGTATCTCAAGGAATATGGTCTATGTCGCAACAGTACGAAGAGACAGTTTATGCTAATCTTTACGATTACTGAGGTCTTATGTAGCGAAAATATTGGACTTTTGGGGCTAAACGTACGGGAATAAATGTTTTAGATATTTCTTATAGTGTGCTGAATTTGGTTTTAATATAGCTTTGCTTGTAAGTTACTCGCTATTTTAGCTGCGGGTCTCATTGAAAAAAATAGAACACCAGAAAGATTAAAAAAAATAGTAAAAGGTATAAACAATTCAATTAATTATTTCTTTATCACCTCAGTCGTTATGTTTAACCAATATATAGGTATATACTACTTGAATCGTTTCAAGCTCCACTCGATGTTTTCCTTCACATCTAAGCGGCTGCATATCCATTAATTACATTATGGGCTGTAGTAACCATCTGGCAACCAAAACCTAACAAACTAAAGTTTTCCCGACGAGCCATGCTAATAATATTTTTGCATATACGTTTTTATGTAGTTGCTCTTTCATTACTTTTAATTATACAACTATCAATAAAATAGCCAAGCTCTAGTATTAGGTACCAGTAGTACCTAATTATTATCGTAATCGTCTAAATCCAGCGCTTGCAATTGTAACATAGCATTATTGGAATCTATGCAATCAAGCTCAGCACTTCAAATCTGTGGTTCAATGAATAATCAGTATAGTAACGATGATTATAACTAAACGCTTTTCCACTCATACCAATTACCAATGTTAAACCACTATTGATGCAGTCAGATTCATTAGCGTTTTTGAGTCTTACATAACACCTGTTCTTATGAAAATGCTATGGGTACACTTATCTTACACTACCTGTGCCTGCGACTTCTTCCGCGAGGAATAGTTATTTTGGGCATTCATTCTTTGAGTTTTGAACCGTTTTCGCAGCGCACGCAACGGAAGCCTTCAAACATGAATAATTTCCTCCGTTTTCCCCACATTTTCTTCGCTCCTATTAGTTGCAGCGTGATGTTATATAGCCTAAAGCCTTCCTCGATAAATAGTCTACTCAACACAAAAATAATTTTTCAATTCGCACCAGTAGTTCCTGAGATTAGTGCGTTCAAACAAACAAACAAAGAAACTCTTTAGCTTTATAATATTAGTATAGATTAACTTGATACTAGTCGCCAAATATCTAAAAAGATAAAAGATAAAGAATCTTTATTGATAATGTAAAATTGTAACATACATAGGTATAAGTACTAATATCACAGAATATGCTACACAAATTACAATATCTCGTCAAATTGAATTTATAACATTAGGCTTTTATAAAATTTTAGAAGTTACATATGTCTAGTTTTATTAATAAAACAATGAAAATTTTTGTTATTAAAATCATGTCAAACATAATAATAGGTATGTAATCATACAATATGTCAACTTAAATAAATCTTGGTACTGTCACTTTAGCTGTATAGGGGCTAAAATGACAATTTGGCATCACACTCCTTACTCAGTAGTTAATTACATAATTTCTAAGCAAGTTTAGAATCAATTGGTAGTTGACTGTAGTCATTTTCAAAGTATTCTTTAAAACTGTATAGTGTCTGATCTAACAATAATTGTTTGACGCTATTGCAAAATTGCTGATCATTATTCAAAGACTGAATGTGTGCGGGGAGTTTATTGAACAGTTTCTCTCCCATTATAGTGGGTAGTTTCTTAGTCATACACAGCCTAGGCACAGTTGGTTTCAACAATACTCTGTTTATCTTGGTTCTATTTGAGTTATAAGTCTTAAGTTTATACAAATGTGGATTTCTTTTTACAAACTTTATAATCTCTAATATATATTGTGACACTGACGTCAAAATCTTTAACTCTTTGAAATGGTTTCTACAAGACTCTCTATATCTACCTCCCACAAGTACTCTTATTGCTCGTTTCTGCATTATTAACACTCTTTCAAAGTCTGTCGCATTGCCCCATATACTTATGCCGTATGAAAGTATAGAGTGTATGTATGAATAATAAGTTTCCTTTAGGTGCTCTGGGTTTGTTATTGGTTTCAACTGTTTTAATGCATAAACCCCTTTTGCCATTTTTTTACAAGTATTATTAATATGTTCTTTCCATGTTAAGGAGGGATCTAAATCGAATCCTAATAGCTTAACATGCTTTGCATATATACATTCAGTTCCATTCTCTAATATTAATGGAGCTTCTTTAAAGTTTGGTGATACAGCATTGAAGGACATTATATTCGTTTTATCAGTATTCAGTTTCAGACCATTCACCGTAAACCAGTTTTCTAACTCTCTTAAAGTTTTATTTATACATTTCTTTAGTTCTTCATGTGAGTCAGCGGTTATAATCACTGTCGTATCGTCTGCATACTGGATGACTTCTCCTTTAATTCCACTAAGGCATAAATCATCGCTATTGTTAAATCCAATTATTGGATGCTCGATCTTAAACTTTAATTGTTGCTTACCACCATGTAAGTTGTCAGCCAGTAGCAACGCGTTTAAACATAAAAAAAAAATGTAAGGTATTATGTTAGTCTTCAATTTCTTGCTAATATACCTACAAAAGCAATAATTTTGAACACTAACAATACTTAGTACATATATACTAAAATGACTGTAAAAGTTATTAACTTCCCATTTTTATCATACAAAACTGAACACAAGTACTCAGTATGATTGCTTCCACAATAGAAGAGTAGCGGAACATTTCATGCACCTAATCCGGCGCGATTTGAGTTGAACTGATGTATTTACGACCTACATACACACATTCCCGTCGCACTTTGTTGCTGGGCATGTACTATTATAATGGTAAAAACTGACTTTCAAAACAGTGAATTTTTTATTTTGTTTTATTTGTCGTTCCACCATTGTTTCCCTCAACATAAGTCAAGGACATTTTCTGGCTGAACATTTGCTTAACATGATCGGTCTATTAGAAACGTCACGTGCCAAATAAAAAGTAGGTATACAATGAAAATATGATAATTTTAATGCGAATAGTAAGACTCTTAGTAGTGAATTTATTGCGAAATATACATACATATGTATAGTTAAATTTACACGTTAACTGCTTACATCTCTCTTCTGAGATCTCCTGTAGCAACGACTAAGATGTAATACTTATAAGTTAATAAAATTAATTGTATATAAAAAAAAGATTGTTTTCGTATAAGAAGTATGTCTGTACTTATAAAAAACAGCTTATAATTTTAATTTTGGATATTCAAAATTGTATATAATAAGTTAGACAATTAATTATTGGTTAGAAACAATCCGCAGCGTATTTTGCAGGGAAATAACAATCTAACTCGTTCCAAAACTTTGATAAAATACAATCCAACATTTCGGAAACAAATCAACCAAATAATCAATTCGAAACCACGAGACGAAAATTCTCATCCATATTCATTAATTTTCAAAAATTAATCATTTTCTATCTAACAAACAATTTGCAAAGTTCAGAGTACCGCCTGTGATGACGTAACAAGTTTCGTCGCCGAAAAGTCTGTGTTTCAACACAGTTATCTTTGCTGCTGGCAAAACTGAAACTACAACATTTACACACACATTTCTAAACTTCCACGTAGCTTTTACTATACGTGGCGCTAGCTGCGAATGCATGGATAAGTTTGTAAAACTATAAAGAGAGGTCAACATACAGATAAAGTGTGCAAAGTAAGTTGTTTGTCCTCGCCAACGATTAAACTGTATCTAGACCTATTTATGGCGAATTTTAAATAAGATGACATATCTGGACGCTTAGAATTCTACCACTGTATGTATTACTAGAGGGTGCTCGCGGCTTCGCTCGCATTAAGAGGTGAAACTTGCATCCCCTATTTCACCCCTATAAAAGTGGCATTTATAAAAATCCTTTCTTAGCGAATGCCTAGGTCATAACATCTACCTTCATTCCAAATTTCAGCCCAATCCGTCCAGTGGTTTGGGCTGTGCGTTGATAGATCACTATATCAGTCAGTCAATCAGTCACCTTTGAATTTTATATATTTAGATTTAGGTATTGATAATACTTAAAGTATTTCTTTTCATTTATACTTACCTAGGCATATTGATTCCTAGATATATGATTGTTATAGGTACATTTATATTGTAATCATTCGTACATAACTAAGTAAATTATTTCAAACTTCATTAAACTTCTGGAGTTAATGTTCTAGGTTGTTACATACCTTAGAGGACAGATTAAATTGCAAATTTTAGGCAAGTAAGTTTTATATTCATTTGGTTTTATAATTTATCACATTTTTAGTATTTAAGAATATTGGACTTAGTTTTATTTTACATTAACATTCAGGCGTTTGACTACCATTTGCCAGAAGCTACAAGCACACAAGTCACAGCAACCCTTTTGTAGAAGATGGAGCAAGCCTGTAATGGAATTAAACAAGACTGCTGGATAACATCGTTACGTGTATGGTGGCTACAAAATAATATTATTCTTATTTTAAAGTATTAGCTAGCCAGGAACACTGGACAATAAATTCACTGGACAATTAATTTTATCTCGAAAAGACGCTACCGAAGACGCGAGCAACTTAAATTTTCTAAAATGTGTGCTTGTGTTTAAAATGTATATAATATGTTTCCTGAGAAACTATTCTAGCAAAAGCTGAAAATCTCTGGTTTTGACTACGTGACTCGTCAGATAGTTCACGTAGACTTTAAGGGCTATTAAATCTTATTTACGATTATTTCTACTATCAAAGAGCGTTACAAACTGACTACATTGTTATGGACTTAACATCTGTAGTGCTTTTATCAAATAGTTATAACACCTAACGTTAAAGCGAACGATGTAGTTTGAAGTACTTTAGATAAATAGTTTGAAGTTTGAAAATGAAATAGGTACTTTAGAGATAGTGGCTGTACATCTTTGAACATTTAAAATGTGTGTTTGTAAAAGTGAAGTTTATTTTTTTAATATGATCTAGGGTTTTTAGTATATGTAGCACTTTTAATATGTCTTATTTTTTCATTTTAAGATATGTATAACAATAAAATATACATTAGAGGTATCTAATCACGTACAAAGAAATTTATCAAATCAATAAACTGGCAATTTCATCGAATTTTTTTTTGCTTTTTGCGATAAGGCAGCCACTCATGCCACACGAATAAGATTTATCTATTTCCTACACTCTAATTATATCATTTATTTGTTCTATATGGTACAAGAAGACTACAAGATTTATCTATCAATCTAAGCTACATTTCTGCCCAGCAACACTTGCCAAATTTTAACAAACGCTGGATAAACTGTCCCAGATTTCCCAGAGGCAGGTTCTCCTCATTTCCATTGAAATCTTTACAAACGACGTTCGCTGTTTACGTCCACATCTAGGCAGGGCTGATAAATGACCGAGCCAAATCATTCGCCTGCCTAGTTACCATGGAAACGGCTAACCTTCAAATCCGGATGAGTACTACAAGGTGTTTCGCAAATTCAGTAACTTCAGAAACAATTATTCAAAGCAACAGTGAATCGGTTCTTACTGGGTAAGCTCGTTCCATCCTAGACCGTAATGGTTGCTTACCATCAGGCAAATTATGGTCAAGTGCGAATCCATTCCTTATAAAAGAAACATCAATCATCTCTCTCTGAGTTGTTTATCCTCATGGTTGAGGGTCAGACTCCCCCGCAGAATTAATTTGTTAGGGATGAGTTCTTTTGGGCAGCTTGATTGGCGCCGATGTTTTCCTTCACCATTACGCGAGTGCAAATCACACATAACTTAATAAATAAGTAATTCTCATATATCCTAGGGTAATTAAAAATTGTACAGCTATAATAATTACCTATCACTACTATTTTTAAACACACGCGTAGAAAACTTTAAAACATTTTTAGTTATAACAGTCGATTGAGCATGAAATGTGCCAATTTTATAGCCTGTCTGAACTAAAAAGTATTAAGCCCCAACTTTTCTTTTTACCTTAAAGCCTTTTTGAAGAAGGGCCAAATAAATTCAAATATTAAGTTAGTCATATGCAAATCACATTAATTTTTTAAACTTTAAGCAGACTTTTATGTTCATAGGGTTTCCAATATACTACCTATTCATATTTTATGAGACGAGTAAAAATATATTTTTTCTTAAGTAATCATTTTAGTTGTTATGAAATGTTAATCGCTTTCTTTCACGTCTGTTAATTTCAATATTAAAATATTAATAAGTAGGTATATATAAACAAGGCAGGCACAAAAACTCGTGATTTCTATTATTTATTTAATCGCGTTCATTCAAAGTTCTTTGATTTACTTACCTATATTTTTTCTTTATTGAACAAAGCAACAAAAAATTCCAAATCGTTATTAATTTTCTTTTATTTCCGCTTCGCTTCTCATCTGCCGTTCGAACATTAATTTCAATTTATGTCCACAAAAAACAAAACAAAGCGTTTTATTTCATTCAGTATAATTATTGTTGTCATATTTTTCTTTCCCTTGTTTATGTGCTTAATAATATGTCTATTGCAGATGATTATAAAATGCGATTGTTGTTTTTGACTTCAAATAATATTTGAGAAATAATTTCTATATTTTATTTTATGGTATTGGTGTCTCTGGCATAACTGATACAGGTAGGTACTTAAAAAGACATGGGTTTTGTTCTTTTATTAAGTGGAGGTTATGTCCTGTTTGTTTTATCTCGTATGTTTTATATTAATTGAAATAATTCAACCATGTAATCTGTCCAAAAACTAACTAAATATCAAACAAACGGCAACTTTGCGTTATTACACGCTTTTAAAGAAGTTACAACAATTGATAAGCCTATGTATTTTAAGTAACTCTCTATCTCTCTTTGAGTCGTATTTCTTCATGAATGAGGGTAATGTTTCTCCTGCAAAATTAATGAATTGGGAATAATTAGTTACGGTAGCATTAATTTATTAATTTAATTAATCTACCTAGTTATACTATTTTTATCCACCAGAATGAAGTTTCAGCAACTGGTTAAGTGCAAACGACAAATTCCTTCGGGTGAAGTGCAATATTATGCAGCGGTTCCACAGACACACATATCAACGCGCAAATTATTTTTCAACAAAATTAAATTTCCTAAGAAAATATTAAAACTTTTAAATTAGTTACTTATAATGTATATGTTTTCAGGTGACTCGTTAGGTCAAATTTACTTGAATTTACTTGCAGTGCAGCAGCAACATATACGTATACTTACATATGTAAACGTTACGTCCTCATAAAGTATCTCTCTCTTGAGTCGTATATCCTCATGACTGAGGGTTGTGACTCCCCTGCAGAATTAATTCGTTAGGGGAGTTTTCTTGGGCAGATACATCGTGGTGGGCGCCCAGGTCCTTCCACGGAAGACACATGTCCTCGGATATTGTGGTCCTCAAACATGTCGGTTTCCTCACGATGTTTTCCTTCACCGTTAAGCGAGTGCAAATCCACACATAGCTTGAAAATACAAGTCATTGTGAACCGCTGAGCCACACTCGCTTCGGTCATAAAGTATAGGTATGTCTAAATTAATAGCTCTGTAACACAAGCTCCTTTATGATACCTAGTACAGGGCTTAGTATACTAACCAACGGAACGCATAATCATTGTTACTGAATGTCTTATATCAATACAATGTACGTGATACGTAAGTTTAAACAATAAAGGGTTTCTTTATTATTTATTTATATATATTTATGAGTTTAGTATATAATTTGTAAGGTTGTATATATTCTAGTTTATATAGTTGTTAATTTATAGTATTTTTAAGTTTATTATAAGGTTTAGTTTTTAATTAGTTATGATTATTTCTTTATGTGTTTTATAAGTTGTTTTGAATAAAAATATACCTATTCCTTTATATATATTTATTTATATAGAAAACAATCACCGTAATAAAGTTCTCGTATGCCATGAATAAATTTTACCACAAAAAGTGGCCAGCACCTACATACGGTACAAATCATGTCGAAATAATCTCTTCAGAAAGTTCACGGAACTTGAAAGCCATGTGTCTCACCCCGCGGGTCCCAGACGATATCCTGCAGAGCCACTAGACGTCGCTGTCGTCGCAAATAGTTTGCACTTAAATTCGACACCGCCTCTCAAGATACAAATAATTTAATGTTCACCGGGAATATTCAGAATTCATGCTGAATATTAAAATTTATCGGAGTAAGGATGAATTTTTCTACAGCTTGTCTCAATGTTTACTAAAATGCTCGGGAGTGAAACTGTTACGGTTGCCTGTCAAGTTTTAGTACACGTTAATGTTTTGTTATATTGACCTTGTGTTTTATAAATAAAGATATTGAAAAAATTCATTCCATGTAACTTGACTGCCTAAAGTGTCAATTAATATAATATGATTGATGCGTTCATCTAAATATCAAATCGGTATTCTTTTATGTATTACTTGTAAGGCATTTACGAATGGGTGAGAGTATGTTCCTTTTTTAAAATAACGAAGAAAAGGTATCAGACATAGTATTCCATAGACGTGTTTATGTATATCCAAAAAAAATACAATCTTACTGATGTAAATTGTTTTATTAGGATTTTGTCGTTAGATCTTAGGTTGACCAACAACTTTGTCACTAGCAACATCACTTACATAAGGAACACTGTTTATTGCTCCCCTTTCACCTCCATGGATAACACCAGAAATTATGTAGTCTTTTCTTCCCAGCATCCGTTACTGACACTAAAAATAGCAGATTCCTGTGAAATATCATCCACATTTCAGGCCAT
Organism: Macaria notata; assembly: GCA_927399415.1. Classification (NCBI taxonomy): domain Eukaryota; kingdom Metazoa; phylum Arthropoda; class Insecta; order Lepidoptera; family Geometridae; genus Macaria; species Macaria notata. The sequence continues at coordinate 4,113,039 of OV656742.1, forward strand.
TACACGCCTATTCTTCAGCACCATTATTCCTTATCACAACTACTCATAACTCAGAACATAAGACCTCGGTTTTTTCGCGGAAAAAATCACAACAAAACAACGCGTAATGTTGCAAGATTTTTATTGTTTACAAAGGCTTTGTCGGCTTCCGCTCTCGAAGCGACCCTCCAACAGATTATGGAATGATAGAGATACCTATTATCTCAGAATACAGGGAGAAAATCTTTATTACACTATTTTACTACATTACTTTATACACTCTGAAAATAGAAGTAAATTTATAATACGATGTGATTAATTAAAAAATAAATATTCAGATTTCTAAATAAATACAGTAAACTCTGGCAAATACCTAACCTCAATTTGAAATGAAATGAAATGAAATGAAAATTATTTATTTTGTGACAAGAAATTACATACGAACACATTCAAGAAAGTAAGACAAACACATTTTGCACATATGTACACAATTTCCTGTCACAAGCCGGCCTCAACTCAGCATGTGCTGACTGCGAACAGTAAGCGCTGGTCTTCCGTTGAGACCGACGGGCGACGACTCAAACTACGTACAACAAACGAAACAATAAACACATATAACACACGAATATACAACTAAGATCATAAACAAACAAACAAACAAAAAAGACAAAATAAAAAGACGACGGATTAAACAATATAGAATTAATAATAAATTACATAAATTTATTTTAAACTAATCAAATCAAATTGCGCTTGTATCATTACGGAGCGATGCCTCAGCTTTTTGATGATTAAAAATAGATAATCTTAGTTTATTTTTTAATGAAACCAAATAATGCAAGTTCCTGATGGGTGGAGGGATATTAATAATTTAGATTGTAATGCAACCATTTTTTTTAAACTAATTGTATAATTAGTTTAAAAAAAATGGTTGCATTAGCGTTTTGGATGTATATCCAAAACGCTTTAAAACATGATTACTGCATTAAAGCCACGATATCAACGCAAAAGTTTTATACAAAAACAACAAAAAGCAATAAAGGAAGTTGCGATTAGGGGTCAGTATTGCTCTAATGCTACCACTAGGAAGCAATGATGTTATTCCGGGACATTGCACACACAACGCCATCTAGCTCCACACTAAGCATACGCTTGTGTCGTGGGTACTCGATAACGGAACACATAATAAAAAAAAATAGCCCTTATGTTCGACTACTCAGTAAAGTATGACACAGATATTATTATACTTAACTTTACAATTTTTTAACCACATTTAATAAAGGTAGGTAACATATAAACTAAAAGTGTTAATAAAAAGTGCTGAAACATGTTCCTTATGTTTACAAACTACATATAAATTTACATTTTTTTACAGAATATTTTTGTACAAAAAAGATCAATATCTATCCAATCTCAAGTGAACACATATTTTATTTATAAAACACATAATAATTCGTGTGAAATATGTAAGTGTGGATACTATAAGTAAGCATTATTTTAAAATTGACTGTCAAAGTCATCTCAAAGATTTTCTTGTTACTACCAAATAAATTGTCCTCCTCGCCTTTTCTACTCCACGATACTGTCGGGCTCCATTTATCATTTGAAGGAAACCCCTTTTTTCTTCAGCACATTAGTACGTCGTATGCCGCGACAGTTTATGAATGACAGCGTCTTTTGTAGATGAATCAGAGAAGCCTTACCTTAATGAGGCTTCTTTCGGGTATTTTGGAGGGAAAATGCTGCATTGTTTTGCGTTTTAATTAGCCTGGAAAGTTAGTATTGATTTTTCGGTAATTTGACGTTGATTGATGATAGAGACTTTACTTGAATATGCTTATCTATTAATAATATCAGATAAAATAAGTAAGTATTACGTTCGTTATCAAGTACCCATGACACAAACAAACAATTTATTTCATTTTTGAGATTCCATTTCATTAAGAACGTATATAGATTTTGTGCTAAATGCTTAGTCATGAAACACTTAAGCGTTGTTTCGAATCCATTTCAGACTAGTAGCTTGCCTTCGAACTACCGTCTGATAACGGAGACCTTTCTTATCCTGATGACTTATTCATAGTTCATATTTACGCAAAATTTCAACCAATTTCTGTGTACCCTTAAAGGTACTAGATATACCTTTTAGGGTTTACATAAAGCCCTCGCTACGTATCCCGGCCCAAACAAAATTACCTATAAACATTATCTTGAAAATCTCTATCAGCCCAAACAAAACCTGATTCACCTCCATTCTTAGCAAAAATAGCTATTCGCCTTTCATTACCGCCATTTTGCTCGAAAGAGGAAATTATGTTCGCCCTTTTGTGAAACAAAACTACCGTAATTAAAATCGCCACAGACTAAGAATATGACTTCGCTAAGAGTTTCATTCGGATTGTTATTCTGCAGTTTCGTGGGTATGATTTCTAGTCTGTGTAAACAGAGATGTCACAGGATACTAAAAAGTTATTTCGGGCTAGTTTTTTCTGCCGTGAGAGTTATGATTGAGTATTGTTAAAAACAACAATACTTTCTAGCCTTTAGACGACTGATTTAAACAGCGTTTAATCTCTGATTTGTTGATTAACATCCACAAGCTTGCATTTGGGAATTTTGAAACACAAAAATCTATTAAAATGTATCCTATGAAACATAGTTTCACTTTTGGCCGCTAGAGGCGCTTATGACGTATTTTACGGAATTTCGACACATATTATCTAGAAACCCGTATTCAGAATAAGTAAAATTTCTTTACATCTAAGTGAAAATCTAACTACACAGTGTTACTACGCTTTCTAAGGACACATTCATAAATTTTAATTTCTGTTTTGTTTTACATTAGATAGGCTCACGCTTGACTACAACTTGCCTGACGTTAACCAACGTTGTAATCTACGATCTAGCGCGCTTGCCTAGAAGAAACCGGTTTACTCTGGTTCCGTGCCCAAAGGGTAAAACGGGACCCTATTACTAAGCCTCCGCTGTCTGTCTGTCTGTCTCCAGGCTGTATCTTATAAACCGTGATAGCTAGAAAGCTGAAATTTATACAACTACTAAATTAAAAAAAAAAAAAAATATTAAGGGTGGTCCCCATACAATAAACGTGTTTTATTCGTATTTTTTTGCTTAATATTACAAACGCTATAGCGCTATAAACGGTCTTACATTGGGGTTGGTGGGGGTGGATTTGGAAACTCAACCTTCAAAAAAAAATTTGTGGGTAACCTTGAATATAGAAAAGTAAGTAAGACGGGAAGTTACTGCATAGACATTGTTCCGGCAAATGCCAATAGAAAGAGTACAGACAGATAAGGGCACGCTTCACTGAACCTGACTTTACACGATGCAAACGGCTAGAGACGTGGGTTGGTGCGTTTTGGCCGGATAGTTTTGCCGGTTGACATTGGATTAACTTGCTATTTCTAGTATGGCAACAAATCCTTACATATCTACACATATGGTTTTTTGTAAGTATATACTAGCACGTAATGATGATAATGTAATGCAATGGTTTTCTAAATAGTGAGGAAGGCCTTTGTTTTGATAAACCAACGATACTGTGTTCGAAAATAGAGCTTGCTTGGTTCGATATGATACTAACTTGATATTGAAAAATTAACATAATTATACAAAACAAGGGTTCTTATTAAGATTGGCATCTTATTTCCATTATTTAGCTATACTGATATTTCTAGAACTAATGACAAGTTTAGTGTTGACAAGTGACTGGATACCAATTTGCCGGTCAAACACACATCACTAAAACCTTTTTGAAAGGCGCTTGAAAATTGCTAGGAATTGCTATTAAGGAGTGCTGGCGAGATGGCTTGTAAAAGGCTACGAGCAAGGAATGAATTGGAAATGTCTGTCTGTGAACAATTTTGCAAGTTGATTTTTTTGGAATCAAAGCCCGAAGGCCGAAGTCCAATCACCGTTATTCTAGGAAGCATGTTTAATAAAAGTTCGAAGCTTTTTTGAAGGTAAACACTGGGAATCTAGATTTGAATCAGTGAAATAATTCAGTTTTTTTTATATTTTGTGGAATTTACCCTTAGTTTTAGGTTATAATTGTTATTAAAAAAAACCTTTGAGTAATATGTATTTCTAAATACCTATTTCATTTTTTTTAACTTGAACGGATTTACTCTTGGCCATAGTTTACTTGATAGCAAGCAAAGGATATGGCCTAAGATGGAGCGTGCTTTACCCGATAAGAACCGATTCATTCTCGCTTTGAAGATCGCTGGATTATAGTGCGTATTAAGTACACGCTATTGATAGTACCTACATGTGTAAATTGTTTCAAATCTTTTATTTTCCTCTATTTGAGTCATATTTTCTCATGACTGAGGGTAGTCTCCCATGCAGAATTAATTCGTTAGGGGAGTTCTCTTGGGTAGATACATCGTGGTGGGTGCCCAGGTCCTTCCACAGAACGTAGCTTATAAGCTATTAATAAATAACTTGACCTACTAACATACTCCAGTTTATTTTGTACAGTTGGTATTATAAAGGTAGCAAACAGAACTAGATAAAAGTATCAAATAAAATCAAACAACACGAATCCTCAAAGAATTGAAACCGTATTCAAACTACCGACGTTGGAGTTAGAAGTTAGGAAATACAGGATCTGGCAACACTACGAGACAGTGACTTAGCTTTTTGAAAATGAGACTATATTCTTTGAGCTGTTCATTTGTGGAACGCCTTGCCTTTGTGTATCAAGCAAGCTCAGACTCTTTCAAAGAGGCTTTCAAAACTCAGGTTAAAAACTGGTACCTAAACTTAATAGCTCAAGAATCTACTGTTGAATTTTTTATAGTTGTCTCCTTCTGTCGTTTTAGTATGTAGGTACAATATGTATATGTGTTATATATTTATAGTTACTTACACCTATATGTAATATGTGTTATTTGTTATTATAAATATAATATTGAATATTTTATTGTTTGTATATATTTTCTCTTTTTTGAACACCCCATCCCTTATATTTCTTTAGACTCCTGTCCATCCTACGGTCGCCTGGAAGAAATCGCTATTAGCGATAAGGCCGCCAGTTGTGGCACTATTTTTTAAAACTTTTGTGTTTCTGTTTCTCTTTTTTCAATGTGTGTTACAATAAAGAGTTAATCTATCTATCTATCTGAGAATTTCTACGGACACAATAATATCCATTGGTCCAGCTAATATTTGAATTTTTGGTCACTCAATATATTCAAAAAGCTGTCGTTACTTAAGTCTTAAGCACGGTAAATTTATATTTTACATATTAGCTAATAAACGAATTGAATTGAATTAATAAACTGTTTTGTCTTTTCAATCTATACTAATATTATAAAGCTGAAGAGTGTGTTTGTTTGTTTGTTTGAACGCGCTAATCTCAGGAACTACTGGTGCTAATTGTTTTTTTTTGTGTTGAATAGACCATTTATCGAGGAAGGCTTTAGGCTATATAACATCACGCTGCAACTAATAGGAGCAAAGAAATAATGGAAAATGTGGAAAATCGAAAATTATTCATCTTTGAGGGCTTCCGTTGCGTTCGCTGCGAAAACGGTTCAAAATTCAAAGAATTAATGCCCAAAATAACTTTTCCACGCGGACGAAGTCGCAGGCACAGCTAGCCCTCTATAAAGCAGGCCAAGCAATTTTTGACAAATCTGTTTATTCATCGATTTCTCTAAAAACAATATTGTCTTCACAATGTATCAAATTTCGTATCCATAAATAGTTTATTCGAGATTTGTCAATAACGTACTAAGTGGAAACATAACAAATTGACTGGCCTGTTAGCTTAGTTGGTAGTGGCTCTGCCTTCTAATCTAGAGGTCGCGGGTTCGATTCCCGCATGACACAAGTATTTATGTACTTTAAAAAAAAAATAAGTACTTGTGTTGAGTCTGGTCGTTTGTATGTATAATAAGTATGTATTTCCAAAAAAAAGTAAATAAGTATTATATCCGTTATCTAGTACCCACGACACAAGCGTTTGCTTAGTGTGGGGCTAGATCGCGCTGTGTGCAGTGTGTGCATTGTCCGAGAATATTTTTTTTTTAATGAATCAAAAAAGGTACATTGCAAATCAACCATATAATTTGCACCGAAATAACTCACGAATCTAGCAGAATTAAGTATACTTTAAAATTGGCCGTTTCTTTTATAACATACATTCATCACTGCTTATTTTCTCAATACTGTAAGCAGAGTACAGCTCGTGTGATCAATAAGTACATACATAAGTTACGTTTCTCGAAGGCGATTCCTTTCACTAAACCTATATACAGTTTGAGCTAGTTTTAAATGTATTTCAGCTCTTCAGGTTTACTACATCAGGTAATATATTATGGATTTTACACGGCTAGGATCATTTTAAGACTAGAATATACGCTTTTTTTGCATTGTTTCGGATTCATAAGTTTAGTTTTCAATATCATATATACTTTCTCCATGCAAAAGACCGTAACGTTCTGTTCAGCGAATTTCGCATGATACACTTGCAAATAAACAAATGAAAATACGGCTTAAAATGACTTTTATCGATTAAAATTATCCCAAAACATGTTTTTGAATACTGTTTTGACCAAAATTTATTTGTTGGTTTATTTTGGTCTAAATAAGGTTTTTTCTATGAAAGGTACCTAGTGTATTTAGGTACAGAATTTCAGAATTTCTTTTGAAGTTTAAAAGAAATTCTGAAATTATTTCTGTTTGAAACAAGAATATTCTTCGAAAACTACGATACTTTTAATTTTATTCCAGCTATGTAAGTGTGAAGGAGACCACTCGACACCAACGTCAGAGTTTTAACGTCACTAACAAGCACTTTCCTGAGAAGGCTCTTCTTGAATATCGCTTCAACGCGTTATGAAATATAAAAACACAATATATGTTTTTAGTTTATTTAAAAATAAAGTGTTTTAAAGTTTTGTCTGCGGTTACACGTAAAACGATCCATATGAAAAGTGACTTTAATTAAATCGGTTTTCTTTGCAGTTTTTCTTTCATATATCAAAACTCTAATTCTTTCCTTTCCTTTATCCACAAATTAAATACATCGAGCTTAGTTAACTAAATTCATTAGCATGTTTGTGAAGCAAAGCATATCTAAATAACTATTAATTACCCTATTAACTAATAAACTACTAGACTGACGTACCTATCTGTGGTTAGATTTGACGTAAGGACGGCTACGTTTACATGAGTCACAAAACAAATAAAATGTATTTATTCTTATGGCAATATGCATGAGTACGTTAAGACAGCTAAGCAATAGAAGAATCTCTCTCTCTCTCTCTCTATCTATCTCTCTCTTTGAGTCATATTTCCTCATGACTGAGGGTCGTGACTCCCCCGCAGAATTAATCTTGGTTTTGGTTTCCTGTCTTTTCGATTTCATCACCTTGTTTTTTCCTCCGTCAAGCGAAAGCAAATCCACACATAACTTAAAATTCAAGTCATTGGTAAATTCAAGGGTGCGTCAAGATGAAAAACATACGCTCAAACAATTAATTTTCTTATGCTTTACGCATAGGTACACTTTACGTTTACTACGCTTAGAAGAATAAAAGGTTAAAATTCAATCAATTGGCTAACTTCCCAAGTTCTCAACAACCAGTTAACTAGTACTATTGTGGCATCCCAGCTAGTACAAAGGTAAAGTACCTCCCAGCCAAGTGGCGGTCAATCTAATGAGCCAGAATCAATCAAGGAGCTGGTTTGAGCAAACAGTTTGGTTCGAAGCAGCCGTTTAACGGCCGATCGATCTGAGATGTCCGGACCACTTGCACTAACGATCCCAGTTCTGGCTAATTACAAGGAATGGTTGATGCTTGTTTTATGGCGTGAGGTATTGGGTCATGGGAAAAATGGATTTGACTTTCTCAGATTTGGAGGTCACTTGGCAATATCCTGCGACCCTATGCAATCTCATGTTCTGCCAGATAACCGCCGAACTTCAGTATCAAGATGGCCCCGATGATGATGATATGATTACATTTTGTTAGTTGTTTATAGGAGTCATTGTATTCTAAGGCGAACTGTCGTGAGTCATTTGCACGTATTATTACCACCGTTGGAGAATACTCTTGAAAATTTAAAAAAAAAACCTGTGTACTTCATCGTTAGTGAATCAATCTTGTGTTTTTTTTTTAAATAATAAAGCTGTATTTCTGTATTTATTACTTATTACCAGAAATTGTAATATTTCAAAAACTACATTTGCAGGAACTAAAGCGGCCTTTACAAAATCCTTTTTTTTACTTACTATTTATTCTAACTTACTAGTAACCTTGTACACTAACCATCCAAGGTCGTTTCAACCCTGTAGCCCGAGGTCCGTCTCACTTCATTAGTGACATTAATCACTCCCTAATCCTTCACTCGGGAGGTTCCACTGCAATGGAATCACTGGATTAGGTGGAACAGTTCACTTTTTAACCGAAGAGGTGGTTCTCAAGGCGATTCAATATATAATCATAATAATAATAATATATATCTTTATTGCACACCAACACAAGTAAATAGTACAAAGTAAAATATGAACAAATAATAACGTACAAATGGGCGGCCTTATCGCCTTAAGCGATTTCTTCCAGGCAACCTTTGGATGGACACGACAAGTAGAGATAAACAGAGTCAGAGGTGTACTAATTAGAAATATAACGATTTTTATTCAAATAATCAAAATAATACCTTTATAATTATAAACAATACCAAAAATATGTATACAAAGAGAAATACTAACATAAATTACTATCTACAAAGAAGTTATAGATCTGTCATAGACATAAAGTGATGAAAGACTTGATTCTGAAAAATGGACAGAGATTTAGCTTTCCGAATAGAAAGAGGCAATGTATTCCATAAGGTTACAGCGCGTACTGCAAATGACTTATGAAAGTACATATTGACCTGACTAGAAGAGGATGAAGGAAAAGTGAGAATAAGAGATCGACTAGGACAATATGTACTTTATTACAATATGGACTAGGATATATGTACCTTATTTATTGTACTCTATCTAATGTTCATTTAATTTTACGATTGGTATGTAAATGCTTAATTGATTATGGTATTTCCTGATTAAAATAAGTATCTTTCACATATTTCAAGAACCGTTGAATTATTTACTCAGTGCCTATAACTTCAAGAATTAATTTTGAATTTATTGAACGTCCTTTGTTCATTTCGTATTTGTCTAAAAACTTTCCTAAGGTGACAAAAATAAAAAATTCTACAACAATTTCTTTCAGAAGTTTTTAAGCAAAAATTTGCCAAAAGCATCCTGGGACAGTGGGCCTTCATTACTTTAAACAATTGTCCATTCTCGCCAGCCATTCTACAAGTTGATGCTATAAAAATATCTCCCGCCACCGTTTTCCTTATCTGCCTTTCAGTTTTGGGACACTTTCAAATTTAAGAACAGTATTCAGTATTTAATTTTTTGACGGCTAATTGACTTACTTTTAAATCTTTGAAACGAACCCAATATAAGGCACTATGTAACACATTTATTGTACTTTTGACGGAAGCATCACATGCTAAGTGATGGAATCAATAAATATTTCGACTAAATAATTCAGCAAATAATTATAAAGTTAAGATAGTACGTATTCTGATAATTCATAAAGAACAAAGTGATAGAATGCTCGTACTATTTGTTTAAATTATTGTTAGTTTTTATAAGGCTAAAACCATAATTTGATTACACACATACTATTACACCAGTACCCTGTAAAGTAATGTTACACATGCTTTTGTATGTTTTTTTGAAATCTTATATACTGTAAAAACATCTACCTACAAAGGCTCAAAGGGTCTAATGTAGGGTCGTTTACGTCCTACATAAATAGTATTTAAGTACTGCGCAACTGTAAAAAAATATCTGCGCAGATGTGACATACCCTGGTCATGGCATTGGGTCAGATGTCAGTGATACGGTTGTTTAGAGGCTTCAGTTTAATATGTAATTCTTTTTGGCAACGCAAAGGTCTAATACCGTGAACATTTATGTTGATATAAACCCGGATCAGGTCAGCCCCTCTTACTCAAATCATCTGCATTCTGTTGTCATTGTTGTAGGCGTGAGAAAGCTGAAAAGACATTCATTTCTTAATCATTTATCTGTACAAGGCAGACTTTCCATTTCAAAGTCCAGTTGGAAGAGTACCTGCAACAGCTCCATGCTAGCAAGTGAACCGGGAGTAGTGGCATCACTCTGTGTCAGAGGCCAGGGTCTGATAAGGGTCACAGCACCACATTAGTATTAGTAAATAAGTTTCTGGACAAGTGCGTCCTGTCAACAAACGAGAAACAAATTAAGCCAATATCGTCAGTTGTTTTACGAACAGCAGCTAACGGCAATGCAAGTTGATGTTTTAACTTTTTTCCCATTTGAGATTTTACTGATTATGTAACATACTACGGCGATGAACATCACCCGTGGCTGAAGCAACGATAGGGACTCATAGTGAGAAAAACGATACGAAAATCAAATCTATTTAAACGTATTTGCAATAACACAAAAAAATGTATTATCGGTTTGTATTATGGCATCATTTTAATTGTAATAATACTATCTACTCTTCCTCATGCAAGACCAAAACATGTAACGTTTAGTAGAAATGAGATGTCCTAACGCTACAAATGACAAATTTAATGTGACCATAGAATAGCCAGGTCATTTGCGAGTCTAGGCAGGAAATGAAAAAGGAAATTCTAGGTCAAGCTTTGCATATTTTTGAGTATAAATGTCACTTTTAGGACTCACCCAAGAACGAATTACGTTCGGGTGGTTTTCATATATGTAATTGCAGCAATATTGAGATTTAGTTTAGTATTTATAAGATAGTATTTATTTTAGATACTTTTGTTGTATTTTGTACGCAAGTATAACAATTTCTCAATGCGAATATATTATAGCTGTATACTTCTGATATATATCAGTTAGTGGTGGATTATGTATGGTTTACATTGAGTCCCATTTCTTTTAGTAAATATTGTTAAATCATATAAAAATAATTATTTTACTCTGTTATTCTGTCAGTTGCACGGGCACCCATATCAATTCTCTGACATATTGCTATAAATAGTAAAAAAATAATTACATAATATTTTAAACGTCAAAAAAAACACTATGTTGAACTATCAGTAACACCGGGCACCTATTTCAATTTTACTGACGTATTGGGGTAAAATAGTAAAAACAAAGGATTAGTACATTAAAATATAGCCACAAAAGAAATATGCGTGTTTAAGTTTAGCTTTGGATTGGATAATCCTAACAGTTTATCAGTAGCGTAGCTAGGTAACCTAGGGCCCTGGGGCAAATAAAAAAATAGGGCCCCCTGGTATCAAAACTGGTAAGGTTTTTTGAAGTAAAATCATTAAATATACAAATACTTTAAAAATGCTAAGCAACTTTATTATCAGCTCTTTTTGCAAACATTTTATCGCCACCAGTATTACCACATTTGACGGTTTAAAAAATGACAAAAAAAACATCACAGATTAATAATAAATGGACGGCCCCCTACCTACCGCATGTGACTTGTATTTTTCACGGTATTTTGCGTTATATAGTGAGTAGCGGAAATCGATAGATTTCTGAACGTAACTATGTATACGTACTATAATCAAATAAAATTGAACTTCTGTATGGACCAGTACAAACAATTTATTGACATACGCTTGCTTACTCCTACATAAACTTTTTAACCATTCTCGAAAAAAGTCTTGACTCGAAGTTCACAATCGCGAATCACAAAAACGCACATCGATCTATGACATCCTTAGGAGTTTGGCCGATTTATTGTTAAATCTTCAAGTATTTGAGACAATTAAAAATAGTTTTACTGTTAATATTTGTTATTATTGAAGTAATTATAATAAATACTCAATTCAAAAATGTTTTTCAGTTGTTTCAGGAGTATAATATAATTTCATATTATGCGTATATCTATTTAAATATATGTGAGTCTGGTAGAGCGTCGGCGTATCGCACATATGGTATGGGTTCGGTTCCCTTCCCACAGCTAGTAATGTTTTTTTTTCAAGATTCTCAAATAAATTTTATATTATACTTATTTCAATTTAATCATAATTTTTTTTGAAAGAAATAGTGTGATATTTAATGAACTTTTTATATTACTTAAAACAAATGTCATAGAGAATTAGAATAAAGTAAATAGAACTCAATTTAATGTCATTGGAGTTATTCATTCAAAAATTATGTCGCTTGACTCAAGAAACATTTTCAAACACACGTGGTACTTGGTTTAACGGTCATGCGCATTTCGCCGTATCCAAACGTACCTATAGCTGATTCGAGCCAAACGAGAATCGTTTGACTGCAGTAACCTTTTGTTCAGTGCATGATTAAACTCGAGTTGCCACCTGTCATATTTATTTTGAAAATGGGAGAAATTTTCAAAAGTTGAGTTCGATTAAGATTTTCTGGTAAGGATTCGAGGGCCCCCTGAGCTTGAGGGCCCCGGGGCACTGCCCCGCCTAGCCCCTTAGTAGCTACGCCACTGCAGTTTATGAAACTTTTTCAGACGTAGATGTTAATATTTTGAGGGAATATATAATACTGAGTTTAGATATGTTTTTATTAAGAAAAAATAAATGGCGGTGAGAAGGTTAGTGTTTAATTGACGATACTTTTAAAGTAATCTGCTTAGTTGAAAATTTAATGAAATTGATACCTAGAACTCCTAAACAGGTTTTAATGTTTTATTTACATAACTATGATGCATTTTCATGGACTTCAAGGCAAATGTAATATTCTATGGCATACGTTATATTCACCAGATATGTCGTGTCTTTTTGTAGGACTTGATCATTTTTTTATTGACTGTCTACTTCTTTTACAGTCTTGACTGTCTTCGTTTGGTTTCCAGAACAATGATATTATCCAGTCAAAATGTTAACCAAAGCAAGGAAGCAATAGCAAAGCTACAAACATTTCATACACGGTTACATCAAGCTAGGAAAGTTATTTCCTAGGTGGTGTGATAAATCAGAAAACCGTTCAAATAGAAATATTTTTTGTGCATTATTTTTATCAAAAACGATATTTACATAAATGTTGAATAATACAGATTTGATCTTATTCACATTGAATTGATATAATTTCTGTACGTATATTGCAATAACTTACTGTATTCATCAACGTCAATTTTCCCGTTGCTAGGTATTTTTGTTATTCAATTTTTTTGTGTACCCTTATAATGTCTCGTGTCTCAAAAAATGAATTTTATTCTTAATATCAACAATGACCCTGTATTATAGTATCGAAGCAGCAGTGAGAAACACGTGTCTATAAGACGTTGCAATACGATCAACCAACATCGCTTGAGCTTCGAACACTAAGCTGGATTCTACTTTATACATATTATTTTATTTGTGTGTATACGAATGGACGCCTGCTTCTTCGCACGCATCATTTCAGGATAAAGTAGCCTATGACACTCCTAAGACCTCATACTAACTGCACACAAAAATCAGCCGTTTTTGCGTGATGAGCGTTAAAATAAATAAAGACAAAGATAAACAGACGAAAATCAAAAAACTGCTCAAACGTGTTTTGTTATCGATTTAAAGTATGCCTACATTTTTTCTTCTAATATCCTCTAAGCACAGATTTTTGACCCTCTTCAGCTTAATTATATTTTTATGTAAAGATATAATTATGTCTCGTCTATATAGTACATATCTTATTTCTCGAAGAGTAGGTAATATAAATAAATATTTCAATGTTACTAAACTTTTTTAATGTTTTAAATTTATTTTGATAATGAAAATCTGGTCCTAAAGGAAAGAACATTTGTTTATGTTGGTATATAGGTAGTGATTTTCCATAGTTTCACTTAGTTATCATTTTAACAAAATTAACGAGAGTAACCTTAGTTAAATTTGATTATATTGAATAGCATTCTAAAGTGTGCTTGTTAGCATATTTTACTGCACATGAGCATAACTATGTTTCATTTATTATTTGCCCATCATACAATCATCAAGCCACCTGCCTGATTAAATACTTCATTCATGGGCCAGGAAAAACCTGATAGCTCCTTCTTTCTTCTACATACATAGATATCAAAATTATTTACATTTCAAGTAGATGAATGTTTCACAAACCTTCGTAGTTTAAGCCAATTTACCTCTATTAGACCAACATTTCAGTTGATAATTTTACGAGTAAGACCTAACCTACCTCGATGTCACTGATACACGAAGTCAATATAAAGCTCCTTCAATATTGGTTCCAGCACCGAACGCTTGCGTCTGCAAATACACTGGAAAATAACACTTATCTCCTTCACACAAGGTTGATTTTCCGTCATAACTGCCACATTGTCTGGTGCATTCCTTCAAAGGGAAGTCAATTTTACGGTAGACATGCACTCATAGTCTTCTTGAAGCTATAAATAAGCTGAAATAGCCGAAAGGTTGATTTAGTGGAGCGGAAGTATGTCAAGCCAATTGTAAAGCAAGACTGAGTTTTATTGCTCGCTGGATGGCGGTTAAATATCTGGTTATGGTACATACCTACAATTTAATACACAGGGTACTTATAAAAGTAGAAAAAATAAGTGAATAATAAAAATAACACTTGTTATCGACGTGTCCATTAGTAATAAATAAATAAATATAAATAAAAATACATTTATTGGGACACGAAACAAGAGATACAGAATGCAAGATATAAACAAGTAGGTACACACGTTTCATGTCACAATAGAGTAAAGAGAGAGAGAGTAGAGTGTGTAATAGAGATTTATACAATTTAAGAAGGCACCTAGTACTTCAGAAAGTAAGAAAATTATGGAAATCTTTCAAGTTTCTTAAGTATGAGGTATGTATGACGACTGTAATGTTTGAAAACTCTGACTCCAGAGCATCAGAGTTTGTCACTCTACTGACCAGTATTGGACAAAATTTTATTGCAATTAACAATTGAACAATTATAATTGGGCAGAAACGATTTAAGACCGGTGACTCCCGCTCTGGATCGTTTCTGGTGCAACGGCTAGCAAATGCCATCCAGCGCGGTAACGCAGCGAACTTGATGGACACATTTGCACGGGCAACGATTAAGGGCGGGTTATTTTTTTTAATTACAAATGATCAATTGTTAATAGCAATTAAATTTTGCCCAACAGTCTACTCACTCTACTTGGCATGATGACCGAAAAACTCAAATAGCTTGCATCCTCACAAGTTCGTAGTCTTGCATATAACATAAATAGGTACACAATTTCACATACATGTCTGACAACGCCCGACCTTCTGCTCGACGACATTATATTATCAGAGTTGTGTTATCATATTGTAGACATATGTACTTTGTAAAATAGTGATGCAAGTTCTCGGTTTAGGCCGGTAAAAATGGCCGGACTTAAAATGAAAGGTCAAGTTTACCAGTGAATTAATATAGTGTTGTACTTGTAAGTACATAAATGATCAGCTTATTTTTATTTATTTTAGTTTTATTTATACATATTGAGAACTAGGCAAATACCTAGGACCTAGATAAATACAATTTGTAGCCAAATAAAATTCAAGCAAAGACTAGAAGTCAAACCATTAATTTAACTCACTCACAATGACTCTTTTATATACCTATATGTTAAGGTTCTTAATGTTCCACCTGCCGTGATTAAATTCGTAAAGACAAAAACAAGCCTACTTTTGCAACTTTAAAATAGCCGGGTTCCCGGTTAGGTTTTACCAACACAACATTTGTCGTATCTAGCTAAATAGGTACCTAAAAACTTTATTGACGTTTTTGAGATCCTGCTTTACTCCGAGATCCTGCTGTACAGGCTATGCAAGCTGACCTAGTGCAAAACCCAGAGGCCTACCGAGGTACGTAAAACACGTATGTAATATAAATGTAATCAGTGAACACAAATTTCACATTTGTCATTTTGAGCGCTTCCGTGGGTCGGATGACATTTAAGTAAGTTAAATTGTAGGTCCCGGCTGTTTGTCGTTCGGCAGTCGTTATGTCATGTCGTAGGCCCTTAGAGCGGTTTGAAAACTCTTGACACCAGAGTTGACCACTCTTATTCGATAAGAAGAAGAAGTGAACACAAAATGTGCATTATGCTGAGTTGGGGTTGTAATGTGGCAAATATTTATCATATTTTAGTAGTTTTTTTTTTGTACTCGTTTGTTTATTATTTGCTACAATAAAATCATTCATTTCTTTCTTTCAAATAAATTTCCGAAATAATTAACTATTTACTTATTTAAAATGTGAGTTTCTTTTTTAAATAGCCGTTGTTTCCGGACAGGTTGTCCCATCTCTGTTAGGATGTACGAGATATTTTACATTTTTCCCGCTAGATCACGCTTGTCAAAGCAATTCCCGACTAAGCTTTCAAGATCCCGCTCCGTACCTCGTGTTCATCTTAAGAAGGAGCTAGCATGGCTGATTCATAGTATGATTCACTTGTCATAAATATCTCGATTTTTCTATCTCGTTGTCTTTTTTATCAACATCATGTGATTAAATTACGTGTATCTTGCGAGTTTTTTTAGTGGTGTTTACATACAAAATTCTATTTATTATCTAATGTGATTCATAGTAAAATGATAAATAGTAAAGTCCTCAATATTTTTTTTCTGTAGGCATTATATGATATTATATATACAGTAGATTAAAATATATTTTTCATACATGTAAATGCGGTCCCTGAAAATTACTTATTTATATTATCATAATAGCTCTGTTGTTTTACTCGAATTAAACACTTTTATTAGCTGAAAAAAAAATAAGTAATTTAATTCTTTATACTTTGTTTTACGTAATGTTAAGATATACAATAGTGTACGTAATAGATTTGGTGATAAAAAAATCAAAGAACTTACCAATGAGCTAATTATCATGATAAATAAAATTTAATAATAATAATTTTCTTTCCTTGTTTTTATATTTTATTATTGTAAATAAAGTAATAAAAACAAAAAAAATGTAAGTTTAAAATTTGACTAAATCAGCCAGTTATGCGTGGAGTCTCCAAAAGCAATCATACTATGCCCCTACTCTCTACTGTAGACCAAATTACAAGCTAATATTATTTTTTATTTATGTCATGATGTAAAATCTGATATTCCTTGTTTCTCGGAAACGGTTTTGCGATATCTTGATATTGGTTTTCATAACGATAACCGACCATTAAGGGGAATGATATTTTAAACGGTATTTAATTCAAGTAAAAAATAGTAATAGGAGGAAGTATTTTTATAATAAACATTTACTAATAATTTATAATTCAATTCTATTCAATTTGTAAACAAATAATGTATAAACGTCAAAAATTGCCTGCAATATTTATTCTATCACAAACAAAAATCTCTTCACTGGAAGGACATTCGTCGCCTTCTACGTTTTTGCCGGGCGATTTGACATTTCCTCTCCATTAATTAACCAAAATGCTCAAGAAGAGGTTGCAATGAGATAAAAAATAACATTGTAGGATAGGTATTGTTTACGATGCATATCAAAATCGGTGCATAGTGAAAGAAAATAAGTGAAACTAGAGATTAACTTGCATGCTTTTCAAATACAGCAAGATTTTGTTGCCAATTCGAAGCTTGCAATAACCAAGACAAAGATTTCTCATTCGTCCATTTTCAAGTGAGTACCATAGGTATATCTTAAAACATATTTAATGCAAGAGTTCTCCAGACTGATTAGCAATATGAAGAAAAGGCGGGACATCGCGAGGAGATCCATGTCTGCCCAGGACACATAGAAAGGTATAGATATCGTGACCATAACTTTTATTGTGATACAACTAAAAGAAACCCTCGCGTATCTAGAAATACAATCAGCTTTATTCTCCCATAATGTCACTCCACGCGCTATCAATAGCTGAAAATTTTACATCCACCAATGGCAGCGTAGAACTAATTGTTCTTATAAATAAACTAGCTGTGCCAGCGACGGAGTCCGCGTGTAATAGATATTTTGAGCATCATATTTATTTTTGAAAACAACCTCTTCAGCGTTATAAATTATAGCTGTTACCTACAACTTGAACCGTTTTCGCAGCGCACGCAACGGAAGCCCTCAAACATGAATAATTTTCCCCGTTTTTTCCACATTTTCCATTGTTTCTTCGTTCCTATTAGTTGCAGCGTGATGTTATATGACTTAAAGCCTTCCTCGATAAATGATCTATTTAGCACAAAAAGAATTTTTCAATTCGCACCAGTAGTTCCTGAGATTAGCGCGTACAAACAAACAAACAAACTCTTCAGCTTTATATTATTAGTATAGATAGGTGAGAGATTGATGGATGATGTGATCAACACAGTCCAATATCGTCGTTTGTTTTTTCTTAACGCGTCTAAACCATTTGAATACCCAGTGTAACCGCCCACAGCAGTGGATCTTACAAACAAACATTAACAACGGTCATCGAGTGAACAATCTCGTTTAGGCCCGAGTAATGACTGAAGCCGGCGCGAATTATTCCGCATTACAAGGGGGTACTACTTCATGTTTCTAAGTCTAGCCCTTAACCTTAGAGTAGATATCTAAATATATAAAACTCAAAGGTAACTGACTGAGATACAAGTTTTAATGCGAGCACATCCTATAGTTAGATACATATATACTGTTGGAAATGGTTCTCAAACATAACTTATATATAAATAATCATCACCAATCATTTTAAATATATCAAAGTATTCAAAAAGAAGGGTTTTTTCCCGGTTCTCTATCACAAACCAACGTATAGTTAGGTACATTAATTATCGCCAGATACAAAAACTAGATATATGTACATCTAGCACAAAACTAAGAACTTAATAAAAAAATCAAGTATAATATAGATTAAATACGGATTGTTTATTAATTTATTAGAAATAAATAAATAAATATTTCAGGACATATCACAAACCGCGATCCAGCCCATACTAAGCTTACTATGCGTGCCAAATAGGAATAGGATCGCGTTTGCTGCCAACTTCACACGATAACTGTCAAAATAGTTCTGCCAGCAAAAAAAGTGCATAATATTTTTTTATTATTCATATTGTGCAATAATTTATTGTTCATAGATAGGTACAGATTAAGATTTATTAATAATTATTGTTTGATCATTATATTCATTTAAAAATACTATTCTTGAATTTTATTAATGAATAATATTTGGAAAATTAATTCTATAGGAATGAACATATATTACATAGTTAATCCTACTAATAATATTATATATAATGCTTTTTCCTTCAAAACCTACTCATTTATAATTAACTAGTAGCGCTACACGGTTTCACCCGCGTTAATCCAGGATCAAAAGTACTCCATGTTTGTCAGGGTGAATGTAGAATTCCAATGGTGAAAGAATTTTTCAAATCGGTCCAGTAGTGTCGGAGCCTATTCAATTCAAACAAACAAATAATCAATAATCTTTCCTCTTTATAATATGTGTATAAAAAATCTTTTACATTTTACGCCAAATCTACATCAGATTTGGCGTAAAATGTATAAGATTTGCCAAAAAACGTACATTAAAGATTCAAACGGAATAAAATTTATGTTATTTTTTTTGCACACCATACACTTTGGGTATTAAGTTGGCGCGTATTGCTGAACAAAATGGCGTCTTGACAGTCCTATTCTTATTTGGCACGCATAGTACTTTTGTGTCATGGTTACTAAATGATAGACATTATTTTTTAATTTACTAATTTTTTAGAACACGATTTTCTTAATTACAATTTTCTAATTCTTTTATTCATACAATTAAAGTCACAACTAGGTTAAAAGAACAAATTAACTTTTGAAATTAACATTTTTGTAAGCTTACCAAACAGGCTTTTAGAACTGAACTTTTGGCACTCTATGGAAGATAAAATGGGATTATGTTCATGAAATTATTCAATCTTAGTATGTTAACAATCCTAAATATTTTACTCAAGTCTTCTTAATATAATTAATTGCGAACGTTATTCTATAAAACTTTAAATTTATTCAGCATTTTAAAATTTACATAATTTATTAGATAAGCATAGTGGATCAAAATAATGCTAGCACAAAATTAGAAAAATAATGATTTTTGACTACAAATTGTATAAGTAGTTACAGTAATAACATATACATTGCTCATGCACATGCACATGCTTAGAAATTCTACTACCTATCCTAATTTGTTAATTGTTGATAAAAAATGTGTTTAATCATTTTGAAACCTACTGATTTCAATCATAACTAAGTACATAAGCATGTTCCAATAAAACATGAGATATCTTTACTAGCGTGTTTATTTGCCACACTAAATGTTTTCTTTCTTTTTTACTTTATATACAAAAAATAAATAAAAGTAGCACAATCAATGGTAGCACCCAAACTTAGCCCGTTAGTGCGAGGTAACTACTGGTAATTTGTACACTTCGACCGAAATGAGAAATGGCAGCCCTCAGAGCGCGGCGGTTGATTCAGAAAAATTACTCAAACAGTCACGGCGAGGGTCGCGAATTAGATAAACACCGATGGACAAGTTTACTGAGATTTCTGACTGTTTTTCTAGGAGCTGCCAATATGTCTGCTGGCCCAGTTTCCAGAAAATTATAAAAGATCATCTTTTTTGAAACTGTAAAGTTGCAACATACATACAATATTGAAGTGTAGTCATAGAATATGCTGCACAAAATATAATATCTCGTCAAATTAATATTATATTTGATATCCAATGTAATAATATAAAACCTATATACAGTTTTTTTTATGAGAAACGTGCTATATTTTAGACTATACCTACCAGTTAACTTCAGGTAGGCTGTTATCAAACGTTACCTTATTCCATAATCCTCATATATGGTGGGAGATGGTGGGATAGTCATGTGTCTCTCTCTGTATTCTGGATTTAATGATGAGATTTTCTGATTTTTAAACTGCGGTGTGTAGATTAATTTATCGTACATAATATGTAAAAATCTGTTAAAATGAGAATGTCTATAGTAACGCAGTCACGACCCTCAGTAATGAGGACTACGGCGCAAGGAAGAGGAGGAGGAGAGTAATTCAGTAAAATGAAATGATTTGATAAAGTACGAATACTTCTATCCTGGATTAACATGATTCACACGCTAGAACTCCCTCCACTTGACAAAAAAAATGAAATTTCATATACACTACGAAAATACGACTAATTTCACTACATAGGAAGATACATAGCCTTCCTAGATAATACCAGCAGATAACTACATAATTACCCTCCCGGCGCGGTTATTTGAAGTACGTTAGGTGTAGGTATAGAATAGGGACCTCAATTTGTGAGTCCGCGAACAGTTTAAAACTACGCAGCCCGGGGCCATAGAGTGATGTTTTAACCAATGTTTTGGACAGAGAGGTCTGTAGAGATAACACAATGCTATAAAGATTTCCAGTAATAATTTTAATAATAACCCACTTTGCCAATCGGCCAAGTGAAAACTCGGTGACTGTGGGACCACAAAAATTGGTTATAAACGAGAGATATATAAAATTCAATATGGTATTATTAATTTTAAGGTCCCAGCTGTTTGTCAGTCGTTAAGCCATATCAGAAGCTCTTAGGGCGGCTTGATAAACTCTCGATATCATTGTTAGCCACTTTACATATAATAATAAGAAGAAGTAATAATAATGTGTTGTTAGTAAAACTTAATCTAGTACTCATGACTAAGTAATAGGCATAGTAGGTTATTGTCTCTTTAGTATTTAGTTTCTAGAGGTAGTAAATTGGTCAGCAAATTATATTCGCTGCCAACCATCCTATCTTATAAAAAAAAAACTTTTTTATTACACGATTTAGGAGACTTGTCTTGGAATATCACATATCACTGGTCTTGGAGAAATCTATTTATCGTCTAAGGCCCTGAATATATTTTTTACCACTTGTGCTTTTAACCTATGTTTACAACAAGTACTAGACTCTTGCATATGTACATTATGTAACAAATTAATTATTTGAATGAATAAAAACTGGATGTCAACGCACAGCAATAGACCTAAAGTGATATCCAGGGTTTCTCTACTGGGGTATGGAATAGTAAACCCAAAAGTATTTTGTAATGTAATAATTGTATGTGTCATCCTTCCTATATAGTGCACAACCGTATGGAAGTACAAATAAACGTTTTCATCATTGTCATTTATGTAATTTTTTACAAAAGACTGACCTAAAAACCATGTTATGATAAGTTTGTAAGGCCACTACCAAATATAATCAAAGCAATGTTTAGTTGGCGACTCCATACCTTTTCCTATTCTACCATAGGATTCTACATTTATGAAGTTGGTGTTTAGTGTTAAATTCCAACTCCATTACAAAACCAGGCTGCCCCCGGCTATTAGAAAACTAATACACCTCCCACTCTCAGTTTTGTGATGACCACCAAGTTGATTATATCTGTTCCCGGACTAAATTAATTTTAGGATAAACAAAGTTATGCATAGGAAAGGGTTTTTGAGAAGTCTCTGGAGCGTATTTTTGTATGCAATATGTTATAGTATTATAATAATTCAGAAATTAAAACTTAGGGCATATATGCCTTTTTTAGAGTATTTTCAGGTTGTTAATCGGATATGACTACTAATAGATACAGTATATGTTCTTATGATATGACTAAAAGACAAACGACAATGTAAGGAGTCAAATTAAAACGTTTGTAAGTAGTTTGTAAATAGGATATTATTTTAAAGTCGCAGAACAAAAGTAGCTAATAATTATGTACCGTCCATCTTTTCTCTCTTTGAGTCGTATTTCCTCATGACTGAGGATTGTGACTCCCCGCAGACATAATTCGTTAGCGGAGTTCTCTTAAGCAGATACATCGTGGTGGGCGGCCAGGTCCTTCCACGGAAGACACATGTCCTCGGATATTGTAGTCCTCAAATATGTCGGTTTCCTCACGATGTTTTCCTTCACCGTTAAGCGAAAGAGTGCAATTTCACACTTAACTTGAAAATTGGGGTAGGCCGGATTCAAACCAGGGCGCGTCTGAATAAAAAGCAGTCACTGAAGTGTCTGCTCAGCCACACTCGCTTTTTTCACTCCGTCGATCTTAGAGAGTTACATATTATTGAAAGCTTGCCAATATCAATCATACTGGATTATAAACTATACTGAAACGTAACCTATATTTACATATATGCCTATGAAATATCTATGAACCATTCGACGAGGATATTTTATGATGTTAGACTGGCAATACTCTAGAGTAATGGGAGGTGTGTAATGGGTGATGGAAAACGTGATGGATTTTTATTGCTTTTCGGTTGTTTGAGTGCGAAAAGTTTGCGGGAATTGTTTTGGTGTGAAAGTAGTTTTTGGTAATGGGCTGAATGTCAAAACATTCCGTTCGGAACGGCTATAAAACTGTTAAGAGCCATATAATGTATGTATATGTGTGTATGTTGATTTTACAGAACATTTTATGTTAGGTGGTATAGTGTATAACAAACATGACACCAAAATAAAAAAAATAATATGAAATTCAGTAACTTTAGTACGAATAAAAGTTTTTATACTTACTTAAATAAAAATTGAAATAAAACTAAAACCTAGCAAGACTAAGCCCATACTTTTGATGAATATGTTCATCGCAAAAAATCTCATACGAAAATATGCAAGTAGCTCACGTTAAAACTGTAAAGAACTGTAGTACCTATACACTGAAAACTGAATACTTTTTATGTTAATAAGTAGGTAGCTAATACAAGGAATGTTACAGAACAGAGAAAGATTCAAATAAAACAGAATTGGCCACTAACATACGAACTTACTTACTTTATGAGTAACTAGTAGACGCCCGCGGCTTCGCTCGCATTAAGAAGTAAAACTTGCATCTTACTTATCTTAAAACTTTAACCCCTCTAAAATGGCATTTCCAAAAATCCTTTCCTAGCGGATGCTTTAGTCATAACATCTACCTGCATGCCAAATTTCAGTTCGATCCGTCCAGTGGTTTGGGCTGTGCGTTGATAGATCACTTTGTCAGTCAGTCAGCCAGTCGCCTTTGAGTTTTATATATTTATTTAGATTACTTCAAAATAGAACGCAAACATTCAAATCAAGATTTCAGATTGGAATAATCTGTATTTGATTATGTAATACAAAGCTTGAATTCGTAGAACTTCATTTCTCTTCACGCGATCCTACTATCAATCATTAGATTTGGAACTTGCACGAGTAACACCAATTCAAATATCGTGGTAACATTTTGAAAAGAAATAAGAGGTAAAAATGGCTTCTTTTTCTTATCGAATGAGAGTGGGCAACTCTGGTGTCGAGAGGTTTCTCATGCCGCCCTAATGGCTTCTGAAATTTCTTTACGACTGCCGTATTAGACAAACAGCCGGGACCTACAATTTAACGTCATCCGACCCACAGAAGCGCTCAAATAGAATGCCACTTTTCGGTCACCCATCTGCGTACTGGCCGCGTCAACCGTTGTTTAACATTGGTAATCGCATGCGATTGCCTCCCGAGCTGAGCTACGGGCGCTTGAAAAATTGCCAATGTCGTACTTAAAAAATAACCCGAGGGTCTTAATAACCTTAAATGGGTTTCTTGCATGATTGGGGAAGAATTTTGTATTTTATTTCTCTCATTATTCATTTTAACCTCAAGTTAATGACATATTCGTAGTAAACTTAAAAATTTAAGCAACTGAATAATTATTGACTCTATGTATTACGTATAGCATTTGTTTTTTTTTTCGAAAGAAAATCTGTACTAGTAATTCTGAATACGGATTTTTCTTTCCTTGCACACCTTGAATGATTTTTCTGAGAAGTAGCCGACTTTTTTCATGCTACAGTGCGCTTCATTTCATATTAGGAATTATGCGTTTTCCTTGGCAAATGCGGAAAAAAACATAGATTTTATACATACCTAGTTTGTATAATAATATGATATTAAAGTTCAACACAGATTGTATTTTTTTGAAACAGTCGAATCAATATTTTCATGTCCAATAATAATAATTTTAAGACTTACCTTTCAATGGTCGAATAGCATTATTAATCTTGCTTGCTATTTCATTCCTTCGCCATTAGAATCAAAACAAACAAAACAACCTTTCAAACAAAGAAGTTGCATCTCTGAATACCTAAAACCTCTTTCGGTTGCCAATCAGCGCCAGGAAAGGAAAAAGTTACCGACCTTCCCGCTTCATTCGTTCCATATTCGAAATCACTCGTGCAAAAAGTCCGGGAATAATTAAAGGGGAGAACACAGAGTTGTACCCTTGTCATGGTTGTCACAGTATGACGGACGAGACAAAAACATAGTTTGTGTGAACACAGCCTTTTTGCCCAACCCTTGCTTCTAAGCCGTTTGTAGGAATTTTTGCCGTTCACAATTCTGCGACTTTATGAATGGGTGCTGCTTTGTTGCGCTTAGAGGACTCGCTGTTTTTATTTGTAGGGACCGGGCGAAATTTGTTGTAGTGAAATTACATGTTTTTATTGTCTGGCCTATACTTTGTTCTTGTATTTTGCACGTTAATGTTACGTCGTAATATTTATGCCATATTGAAAATTAAACATTAAAAGATTTTATATAATGTTCTTGTTTTAAAATTGCGTTTCCATTCTTTAATTTTTCAGGTAATTATTGAGGAGAAAATTAAGACAACAATAAATAAATATTATGTAAAATAAGATGTACTTATTCAATTTAATTTGAAATAACTTTAAATTTATTAACTGTACTAACATTACATATAGCTTACTAAAACCTGTAAATACATCAATCTTATTCTTTCACTATCAACCATGGATGTACTGATTTTAAATTTTGTAGAAGAAATGCAACAGTTCATTTCTTCACTAGTGATTTTTTTATTGAAATTTGTTTCGTCATGTGCAAACTATACTCAAAATTTATTCAGTTTCATTTATCTTTAGTTAAAAAGTCAATCAAACAACATTCACCGGATTCCCATAAGTCCGTAATACAGTCCGGTATTATGTAAATCGGACAACTGAAAATCCCTTATCAAGTTCTGTATGAAAATCAGACGCGAGTTTCGTGTCCCAGTGGACCTCGACTATGTACTCGTATGTATGTACTGCATTATGTATCACTACCAAAAGGACGCAAACTGTGATATAAAGACAGATAACAAGATTTTTTTATGGACAAATTAAGTCTCATTTATATATGTCGTAGCAAGGAAGCTTTTGCGTTGATTGCTGCATAGTCAGAATTTGTAACAATGTCTACAATGAGATACGCTCACTAAGCTAGAGTAGGCCCTAATTCTGATGTCGTTATTGAGAGAATCCCGTGTCGCTCCGACATATATATTATTGGACTAGCTTTCATAAAGACAACTTTAGTTCAAAATCTTTGTAATTTTGTCTTGATAAACTATTTATACAAATGTGAAAAAGTTAAATTTATTCGAAAGTTACCGAAATTTTTAAAACTAAAATACCTACCAATGTTATTTAGTTATTTTTTTTTTCACACATTGTGTTCTTATAAAGCAAACCTCGCACCTAAGCTACTTCAGTAGTCCGTTATTTTATTATTATCGAACTTATTAATTTTATTAATTAGCATAGTAGCAAGTCTCAAGATTGAATGAAAAAATCTCCTGACATCATCAAAACGTCGCCGCGGCGGCGACATTGATTCTACATTGATTCAACGTCACTAAATAAATGTTGGAGTGCCGATTATCGTAGCAGTACAGTAATAGGCCTCGTGGTAAAGCTTGCTGACCATACAATCTTACTATTGTTATTAATATTTTATATTACTTTTGTTAAGCTGTATCGATGGCAGCTTAAACTTCTCGAAATGAGAGCTCACCACATTTATACTAATTTATTTATTCAAATAATTACAGTGTAATTTTTACTGTCATCCAAAACAGTACGTTACCGGTACAAAACTAGGTTAACTAGCAATGCGTAGTAACGTACTGTGGAACAGAACATCAATAATTTGCCGGCTTATACGTTTCGCTGGCATTTTGAACCTTAGGGCGGTATTCCAGTATCAATATGTAACTAAAACGGTTTTCACTCACGAGTAATTTGCGTATGTTGTTAACGCGTTTCAGGTGTAATGACACCCATCGTCAGAACGTGCGTTCTGGGACCGCAACAGCATGCAGTTTTAGTTAAGTACATATCGATAAAATGAAAGTTTGAATAATAATGTATTCAAGTATGTAGGGTAGATCTAAAATTACGCATCAATACTAGTGGCAACCCTGCCTCCTGTTACAGCGACATATTGGAACTTCAGCCACATTCTCGGTGTATATTTGAGTAGGCAAGTTTAAAGTGCTAAAAAAATAGTAGCTGTAGCATTATTTTATAGTAGCAGCATATTCTGTGGTAGCGGTGTTTTAAATTTTAAAATCAAAACAGTATGTAGGTAGTAAATCTTTGATACTGTTACTTATTTTTTTTTCTTATTTAATATTTGCTATCCTTTGAACGCATCGTGCACTGGTGCCCGCGGGACGCCACGCGCACGCGCGGCCGACAGAAGAAGAGGTGGAGAGGCGACATCGTGGAGGTGGACATGTGGACCAGACTAGCCCAGGACCGCAACGCCTGGGCCAGCAAGGAGGAGGCCTTTACCCGCTTTTGGGTGCCCTAATATCAACTATAAAAATCTTCATAATTAAAATTAAATATTAAACAGAATTTGAAACCACCTAATCAAGAAGTGAATGAAATGTAATTTTATAAAGAACGAGGGAAATAAAGGCTATTTTATTTTATTTTATTATTCTTTGAAAATAAGCCGCATCATTCATGGAGCCGCAAGAGATATAACCTACCTTATGTGGAATACTAACAAAATCACTACTACTGAATTTGAAATTTAAAACACAGTTACGTAACAAATAAATAAATATTTTTTTTTTATGAAACCTAACACATAGGTTACAAATTTGATGATCCACGGTGTATCTGCACAAAAGAACTCCCCTACCGAATTATTTCGTTTTTCAATCGTAAGGAAATACGACTCAGACAGTGATAGCATATCTCACAGTGCCCTACAATCCCGAGAATATTGCGGGCAAGGGTTTACACCTGGGACTCCGGGCAAAAGTCCCGGACTCCCGGGATCGCAGGGATTGCCGTCCCGCGGTTATCCCGGAACGACCGGTGAGATATGCCGATATCGGGCCCAGATAGCGGGAGGAAAAATTCTTGGTTTTCGGGTTTTTCTTTTGCCTATAAAAACAATTTAGGTATAGTTAAACACAAAAAAATCGCATCGCCAAACATGTAAATTTTTGGTATAATTTTTGACGTAAGTGCTATCTGGTGCTAACCGTACTTAAATCACAGAATGCAGTACAACTTTTTAATCATGCCTTGCAGGAACTATAGTACGGTATTCTAGATATTATGTTTGTCGTTTGAACTGTGTTTCAAAAGAAATGAAACATACTAATTTATACAGAGTTATATTAGTAACAAACTTTGGTAACTTTTTTAACAAGTTTTGAATTTTCTTGAAAATGAAAAAGTTTATCGTCGCCAGACAAAACGTATGTGGAAATGTTCTTTTTTATTGTGGTTCCATTATTGGTTTACTCACCGTATTTTTACCTTTTAATATTGTAATGCATATTTTTTATACTAGAAGCAAAGAGATAAATCTTTTTTTGCGTAAAACTCATGACAGGATGATGAAAAGCACAGTTGTCCTTTAATAATAATAATTTATGTATGTAGGAAATATCTTTAATGACCATTAATTGCAAAAACGTTATATTTTACTTTTCAAATCTAGTGTTTACATTTTTTATAAAATGTTTTAATTTTAATCTTACTACAAACTAATTATTCATAACAACTAAAACTAATCAACTAAATGCAGCCAGCATTCTGGGTACGCTACCTCTTGAAAAAGTAGATTAGTTTGTTTATATTTTTATTTATTTTTATTTGTAAGTGTTACTATTAATTTTTGTTTAATTTTGAATTAAATTACTCATTTTATCAAACAAATTTTACAAAACAACTAAAATCTAATTATTCCTAATCGTTATAATAATTTTGTGCACTTATAAGTAGGAGTTTGTATACGACATCTTTTCACTTTCCTTTGAACTAAAATATTAAGAAGGGTTCTTAGATACGCAGAGCGGGTAGCTTTAGTACCTACTAGTACACGACATTGTTACTAGGTGGCACCACGTGTTTTTGTAAATGGCCTCTTAATTATTTTTTGGATTGTGCATTGTCAGCAAAAATTTTAATGGAGAATTTGCACTAAGATTTTTAATTGCTAAACAATTATGAAGATTAAATTTTGTAATTACTTGTCTCTTCTTCTGTCTTGAGTCTGGTCGTGTATGTATAATAAGTATGTATTTACAAAAGAAAACTATAGGTACATGAATTATATCCGTTACCTAGCACCCATGATACAAGCGTAAGCTAAGTATGGGGCTAAATGGCGCTGTGTGATATGTCCTGAAATATTTATTATTGTTTACCACAAATATGAACTAAAGGTTTTCCCATGACGTCATTTAACACTGTTGCAGTACTGCAAACATCAAAAGAACTAAATTTTAACTTCTGAGTAATTAAATGATAAGATAGCATCAGATGATAAATCTGGTTTTGGTGCTTTATCTACTAATGCAATATTAGGTGATCAATGATAACAGTATTTGATAAAAATGATTCTCCGAAAGATCGACAATTTGATAATTTAAAAGATGTGTATACTACAATCACGGATTTTTAAAAGATTATTCTAACTAAATATAGATTAGTTATTACATAGCATAGAAATCTAAATTATGATAATTATTATATTGTTTAAATTTCTGTTACATGCTATAGGTACGATGTATCTTTGAACTGGTTTTTCTTGATACGTTCTTGGATGATGACAATACCATTGTTTATAATGTCGGTAAAATTTTGTCATTTACTCTGTTACAGTACATAGAATAAAAACTGTTGTTATAACAGAATTATTCTTTTTTTTCGATTACATAGGCTTACGTTTGACTATAGCCTGCCTGATGTTAAGCACCGCTATAGTCTAAGATGTAGCACGCTTGCCTAGAAGAAACCTATTTACTCTAGATTTAAAGACCCTTGGGTTATAATTTTCTGGGAACAGGGCTCCAGGTAGAGAGTTCCATAGTCTCGCTTACTATGAAGAATCAAAGCGCATCGTGCGAGTCTTTGGAACTTCCACCATAAACCGCTAATTCAGCTAAATTTGAGCAGCTACGTCATGGTGGGCGCCCAGATTCTTTCAAAGTTGGGCAAACATTTAAGAAAATTGTTTTAATGGTATTTAAGTTTTTCAGGATTACCTTACCTTACGCACATCCACAGCATACTGCACTCACCAAAGTAACAATTCCTCACAAGTTGTCAAACATTCGTCTCTCGCCCACCTAAACAACTAAAATTTGGCTCGTCATTTGGTTGAAAGAAAGTACACTGCAAGATTAAATAATAAAATAAATAATTTCAATAGAAGTAAATTATTAGATATTTAAAAAAATGGATGTACACACCTACAGAAGTATCCACCTGATGATTTTTTATAGATTTCCCAGGAACGGCTATTACCTTATTTAGAATGCGAATGGTTTTACCGAATGATAAAATCACGTATTTCATAAAATTTAAGTCCAAACTTCCGTCCTAATGATAAAGTTTAATTCTGACAACTGATATTAATCAATCTTAAAACATTTATTAGCAAAAAGTAAACGCGCATCGATAATTCAATTCCTTTTAATTCTGAGGAGATTAGATAAGATTTCAAATAAAATGGGAGGGTCGAGAAAAATTATCAGTCTTTGGTGTTCGTTAGGGGCAGCAAAAATGAAGGCTCTAATTCTCTTTGCATTGTTAAGTGTGGTGGCCTTTGCGGCTGCAGAATTGGAAATTGCAGAGGCTTGTGATCCCGAGGCCTGTCAGCTTCCGAACTGCCGATGTTCATCAGTTGATATCCCTGGGGGTCTGGCGGCTAGAGACACTCCTCAGGTAGGAGTTATTTGGATAAGGAATTAGTATTCTCTTATCCAACATGACATGATCTTATACTAATTTACTATTGGAAACTGATAAAGTAGTTTTTGTAGTAAAAAAACTCTCTCGGACTCGGAATAACCTATTTAGACCTAAGACATTTTTCAAACATTAACAACAAATACGACCTTATCAAAAAAGGTTTTTCATTTCTGTATGTATTTTTTTTTAAATTGATAAGATACGTTAAGATGACAAAAAAATACAAAAATAACAGCACTTCAAAATTATTCACGAGTACCATCATATTGAGATTCTATTCCTTTGTTAAACTCAAAAATATATCATAGTGACTGTTATATGCTTTTTTTTTCTTACTACTCATTGTTTTACTTCTAGTTCATCACCATCACCTTCGACGATGCCGTCACCGCCGCAGCCATGCCCAACTATCAAGAGATCCTCTACAACCGCCTCAACCCGAACAATTGTCCCATTGGCGCCACTTTCTACGTGAGCCACGAGTGGACTGACTACTCGGCAGTCAACAATCTGTACAACAACGGGTTTGAAATCGCTCTTCACTCGATCAGCCATCAAACTCCTCAGACTTATTGGATGCAAGCTGACTATGACACCATCAAACAGGAAATAGCAGATCAGAGGCAACAGATTGCACGCTTTGGAAATATTCCAGAAACTTCTGTGCAGGGTAAGTGAATAACTTTGATTCACAATTTTCTTTCGTTAACCTTATTTGTAATTAGTTTAACGTAATTTGGTCTTGCCCATGCTCGTCGCTGTGTGAGAGACAGATATTAGATAATACATTGTTCACTTGTAAATAAGTAATATTTAAATAAATAATGATTGTTTAATTTGTCGCAGGCGTCCGCCTCCCGTTCCTCCAGCTTAGCGGCAACAACAGCTTCCACGTGATGAAAGACTTTGGCCTCACTTACGACAGCTCCTGGCCCACCATCTCCCTCACCAACCCTGCTCTGTGGCCCTACACCCTGGACTACGCTTCAATCCAGGACTGTCAGATCCCTCCCTGCCCCACAGCCTCCATTCCTGGAGTTTGGGTTATGCCCATCATCCCCTGGTTCGACCTTGGCAACTTTCCCTGCTCTATGGTTGATGCTTGTGCTATCATGTAAGTAGTTTAACCTACTGACTAATTTGTTGGGTATATAATACCTACTATTACTTAACTAAAACAACAAATAATGAGACCCTGGGAATAAAACATTAAAAGGTTCTAATTACATCACTTCTAAGGAACGGATGCAATATTGAATTAATTATCCTGACTGTTCTAACAGCAGCCATTAACCATGCCAGAAAACTGTAAGCTGATTTTGAACTTTCAAGCAATGATTTTGCCATTCCCATTCCCATGCAAGTTTCCTCACTCATCTATTTCGCACTTTTTTGTTAACAATTATATGTTATGTACGGATAATCGAAATGATGCAACGTTGAAATTCTGACTGTTCTAACAGCAGCCATTATCCATGCTAGATAACTGAGAAGATAGATAGAAATATTCTTTATTGTAACACACCAAATAAAAGTAAAATACAAAGAAATAGATCAAACATAAACTAATACTAGTGCCACAAGTGGTGGCCTTATCGCTAAAAGCGATCTCTTCCAGGCAACCATTGGAAGGAGAGAAATGAATAAAGGATAACGGAGGACGTGGTTTACAAACTTTTAGCTGATTTTAAACTCTCTTCACTAATTCGCAGTTTCTGGCTAACAATTATTCGAACGTTACATTTACGAACAGAAAGTGCATGTATACCTAGTATACCAAGTAACGCTTTAATAATCTTTCCAGACCCGATCGTGAAGACGAAGACGCGTGGTTCAGCTTCATCCTCCAGAACTTCGAGAGGCACTACCTGGGCAACCGCGCTCCCTTCCCCTTCTACGTCCACGAGGCATACCTGCGAGGCTGGACGCCGGTCAAGAGGGCCCTGATCAGGTTCATTGAAATGGTTAACCACTTACCTGATGTCTTCATTGTGAGTATCAATTTTTTAAACCTATCAGTCAGGTGAATGACTTGGTCAATAGATAGAATATACGAGTGTATAAAATTGGAGTGTATTACTTAAGAACTATCAATATTTTTTTCGTTAGCGTTCAAAATAGACTGCCAATGGCGCTTATGGCGAACATCAGCTACGATATTGATAAAAAAAATGCTTTGTTTAGAGCCGATAGTGATTTACAGATGCATCTTGTTAATCACTTTCGGTGACAAATAGGCAGTAAATATTACTATTTCAAAACAAGACGTTAATACAAGACTTAATTTGTAAGTTAACCTTTAGTAATACAATAGTAATACAGGGCTTAATTTTTAAGTTAACCTTTAGTAATACAATAGTAATACAAGACTTATTATTCTCCAGGTAAACAAGTCGGAAGTCCTGGACTGGGTGCGAAACCCCATTCCTATTGACGAGTACAAGGCTAAGTCTTGTCGCTTCTGGATCCCGAGCGGATGTAGTCCCTCCTTCTGTGCACGCACTGCTGAACATAACAATGTAAGTTCTTTAATAAAGATAGTGCCTACCAAGTTCTATATGTAATGTAGAAGAAGGTAATTATGTATTGTTACTGACAATATACAGTAGTCTCACAAACTTGCGCCTATAGTATAATTGTCATAGTAGCCGTTGCCATCTAATCTAGGGGTGCGGGTTCAATTCCCGCATAACACAAGTAATTATGAATATTAAAATTTGTAATTACTTGTGTTGAGTCTGGTCGTTTCTATGTATAATAAGTATGTATTTACAAAAGAAAAGTATATATATTATAGATAGATAGATAGATTAACTCTTTATTGTTGACACATATTAAAAAAACAGTACATAGAACAAATTGCACCTTAACTAGTGCCACAAGCGGCGGCCTTATCGCTGAAAGCGATCTCTTCCAGGAAACCTTCAGCTGGAGAGAAATAAGCAAAAGAAATAAAGAAGAATGTGGTGTACAACAAAAAGGAAAAAAGAAATTTATATTAAGTATATCCGTTATCTAGTACCCATGATACAAGCGTAATCTTAGTATGGGGCTAGATGGCGCTGTTTGATATGTCCTGAAATATTTATTTATTTATCCATTCATTTTTACCACTAGATCTTATCTTGTATCTATTTGTATACATCTTTGAGAAGCATGCTCCACAAACAAAGGACTTAAATTTATGATAATGATGATCTTTTAGAAATTCGCCATATTAAGTAAAATTCATTTCACCTTGACTTGATTTTGTTGCTGATAACTACTGTTCACGTAAAACCACTAATAACTGTTTAATTCAAAATTCTGTCCAAAGCTTTAGCATCAAATCTACTTCAACCAAAGATTTTCTATGCCTTTTTTTCTTGGTATTACTTTCATGATGTAAACTGGTCTCTAACAATATGTATTTGTTTTAGTGGAACTACTACATGACAGTATGCGGAACTTGCCCCAGAGTATACCCGTGGCTCGGAAACCCTCTTGGATTGTAAAAACTGCAACGTCTTGGAAACGGTTAAAAAGTTCCTTTTAAACGGACTGAAATAAATTATTTATTTCGATAAATGGTTTGATTTAAAATGGCCTCTTTCCATATTTTTAAACGATCTAAAGTCATATCCTTATCATAATCATTGGTCTGCTTTATGACGAAAGCTATTTTGTATATATTTTATGCCAATTACAATTACAATGCTTAGTCATTGTATAGGTATTTTGAGTTTATACAGCTCTTATCAGCATGAAAAAATAAAAACCTACATAAGCAGTTCAACTAATGCATGATTTAAAAGATAACATTTATCAAGTTATCACCGAAATTTCAATGATGCTGACTCATATAAGTCTGAATGCGTATTAATTGCAAGTCGCTTTAACTTTAAATTCGTTGCCATCTCTTGAATACCAGATAACCATCTATGGCGTAGTTTATTTTGGCGGCAGAGAGGCTAGAATTACATCAATATTTTCCATTTATTAAATTTGAGGTAACCTTAGTATAGATTAGTATTATGGAATCAAGAAAGAGTTATCGGAGAAAACAAGATAGTGAAGAAAGGTCGGTGGTTCTTTTCAAGATAGCCCATTGGCAATACTTGCATTCTGTACTTAAATTATACATACCTACCTACCTATGTTATTACAGTGTGTTAAAACAAAGTTATTTAATTTTATTACATTTTAATTCATTTACATCAAGTAGTAACTATAATATCATATTCAAATTGGTATATACTAGCCTTACATAGTATTTTTCAAGAATACAATCGAAATGTATAATGTACCAATTTTTAATGCAAAATTTTAGCTCTTGTATAACTGAGTGCTACATCGATATTTCCACAGCATTAGGAAACACCGTGGATATCCTTAGATGTCCTTTCTTATAAACGAGAAATTTTAAACATTATTGATATTCTGAATAGCTTAAAAAAGAAAGTAAAAACTTGTTACTACCCCAAACCTTGTTCTATAAGGGGAGTCAATCAATCCAAATAAAAAACAAAATATCAAACCATATAATGATTCTGATATTCGTGTAACATCGTCAGTCAGTTATATAGATGTATGTATCAATTTTGAACACAAAAAATGCATTGCAACCTATCAGAAATATGTAATTATACATAGTATGTAAATTGTTCTTTCGGTTTTATAATCTAGAAATCTTTTTATATTCCAATATTAGATCAAAACTGCGTCATAGAAAAAATCGCTTATCTCTAAGACATTACAAAATTACAGACACATTCAATATACTGGTAATATTCCGAATATTGGACAAAGACATCTATGAAAATTACTTTACACTAAAATTAATTATTTACATGAATATACTACTATAATAAGTACATTGAAAAACAAATAGCCATACTTAGACAAGACGGGATGACAATCTTAAGTCTAACTTAGGCTAAATTTAATATAACTATCACAATCTAATGCAATAAATTACTAAAAATATTTACAACAGACTAATTATGAATGCTTTACAAAACTAAATAAATCCAAATAGCTTCACCTTATGAGGTAGAAAAATTAAATTGTGCACAAACTATTTAAGTACGAGTACACTAATAACGCATAACTAAATAAAAATAATTTTATTTCATATCTTTTCCTTTTATAAATGATTTTCGTTAGCAAGATCTGTGATAAGATTTTATTTAAAATTATGAATTTCACAAAAGAACCTCTGACTACCATCAAATCAAAAATATCTGAGTTATGTAAAATTGTCATATGGTTAAAAAAATAGTTATTCTTT
Organism: Macaria notata; assembly: GCA_927399415.1. Classification (NCBI taxonomy): domain Eukaryota; kingdom Metazoa; phylum Arthropoda; class Insecta; order Lepidoptera; family Geometridae; genus Macaria; species Macaria notata. The sequence continues at coordinate 4,149,329 of OV656742.1, forward strand.
ATTATTAGAGAAAATTGGACCAATAAATGATAAAACCACTATTAAGAGTCATCAAATCAAAACAACTTTTTTTTTTACAAAGAATGGGTTTGCTCTTGACCGTAATTCGCCTGATGGTAAGCAATCATTACAGTCTAGGGCTAATACGATAACTAATCCAAGACTCGATTGACATACGATTCCAACCATTACATTTTAGAATATAAATCAAAACGATAGAGAAAACAATTGCTTTCAACTACACGACATCAAAAAAGTTCTTAGCACATCTAAATTAAATATCCTTACTTTAAGAAGCTTAAAATATATTTACATTATTGAATAAATTAAAGTTTAAAGCCGTTAAAGCTAGATCATAAAATATTAACAAATATAGCTATTTACAAGTTTTTACATAATAAAATTAAATAAGTTAGTAATACTGTAAAAGAAATTAAAGCTTATTTTAGAGAAAGAAATCTTAAAATTATATCAGTCATTAAATTGAATGGTTCATTAAAGCTATGCGACGATAGCAATATAGGTTACAAACCGCATTAAAAAGAGATAAATCAAATTATTTCGATACTTTTAACCACTCATATCATATCCCAAATAATCTTTATTGCTCCATGCCCTGACATCAAGCAATGCATAGACTATTTAAACTACAAACGAAAAAATAAATGTACAAAATTTATTCACGTCTGGCATACAGCTATGCGTTTGGTTCCAATGTGGAGGTTATTAAGTATTCTGAAAGTTACTTTTTTATGTTTGTTAAGATGATCGCAATAATTTTATCAACATAGCATATTTCGTACAAAAAAGCCTCAAAATCATTCATGGTTTCCACTGTCGACCAAACACAAGTACTTTTGTAGTGTTATTTCTTCAGGGTCGCCGCTCAAACGGAGAAACTGTTTCAGTTCTGCTATTTTTATCTCAAAGGTATTTAGTCTGAGGGGTGAATCGAGGTTGATTTTTGCAATAATTTATGAAAATTTCAAATATTTTATAGTGATAACTTATAAAAAACAAATTTCATCCCATAACGCCTTAGATTAACCAGATAAACCTCAATTACAGACATGATGGTCTCGTTTAAACCGGCATATTTCGCACTGCACTTTGCAGCACCAGACGAACTTGCATTTGCACTTCTCTTCATGGTCCCTGACCCGGGTCTGGTAGCCGCGGCCGCAGCACAGCAGGCGGCAGCCGTCGAGACCGGCGGACGTGCGGTTGCAGGTCCGACCGCGGGTGCCTAGGATACCCAGCCTGAAAATGGAAAAAAAGTCTAAGTATCTTGAATTAAGGATGTTGAATCAGGCGTTATTTTGCAAAAATCCATTGTTAATGAAACTCTGGAAAAAAATATAGTGTTTAGTACATGTAGGACGAGAATATCTTGCCGAAGTAGAACTACAAAACTTGAAGATACAAGGTGCGGTGTTGGTAAGATCTTAAGAGCCACGTAGGCCACCTTGGTTAGGAGGAGAGGTGTGGCGGTGGTATATGGAGGTACACACCTAAAAACCATCAAGTTTGTTGTTTGATGACGGTTAAGGAGCAGTCAAAGCGGAAAAACACTACATATTTTTCCAGAGTTTCAGTTACAATGGATTTCCGCAAAGTAACGCCTGATTCAATATCTTAGATATCTCGTAGTTTTTTATGGCTTTTGTCTGTCCATTTGAGTACATGGATGAGGTCTGCACTAGATCAACGCAGCTGGCACATTTAAAGAGAGGCCTATGCTCAGCAGTGGGATAGAGGATCTAGTGGATAATGATGATTTGAGTACAAGCCAATCATGTTTCAACCGCGATATTTCAGGTAGTGTTAATATTTCTAACGGAAAAGTCTTATTCAGGAATGTTTTGTAGTAAATTACTTCTATAATATGCAAAAGTTTACTCGCATTCCTGTATTTTTATACTTACTCTTCGTTAGGTTCGCAGTAGTCTGGTGAATCTTCCAAATACACCAAGTCGGTCTTATTCGGTTTCTTCATGTCGGGGTGTAACGGTCGTAATTTTCGAATATTCTTGCCTCTTTTTCTCTCTACCACCTGAAAAGAAGTAAAAACTTAATATTATTCAACTCTCTGCTTATTAAGACAAATTAAAATTATAGTATAATAAATTTCGTTTATTGCTCCAAAAACACCGCACTAGACGAACCTGTGTCGCGGTGTGATTATCTTCTCGTTCCAGACTAGCAGATTACTAGCAGCAGTACAGAAAAGTGATAATAATAATGATTGTACAGGTAATTAAACTTAATTGTATTTCTAAGTAGTAAGTATAGTATCCATAGAAGTCTGAGATTTCTCCGTTGTGCCATAATGATTAGAATATTAATTGTTGACGAGGAGGCAGTATGAATTCAAATGTATTTTTTCTTTATACTTCTTATTCCAAAGACTTATAAGCGAGTGTGGCTCAGCGGTTCCAGTGTCTGCTTTGCATCCAGACGTACCCTGGTTCGAATCCGCCCTACACCAATGACTTGTGTTTTTCAAGTTATGTGTAGATTTGCACTCGCTTAGCGGTGAAGGAAAACATCGTGAGGAAACCGACATGTTTGAGGACCACAATATCCGAGGACATGCGTCTTCCGTGGAAGGACCTGGGCACCCACCACGATGTATCTGCCCAAGAAAACTCCCCTAACGAATTAATTCTGCGGGGGAGTCACGACCCTCAGTCATGAGGAAATACGACTCAAAGAGAGAGAGATTCCAAAGACAAAACTCTTAAAGGAAATGCCTTTGGAACTTACTTTACAAGTACTTACCTTGACATGCGAAGCCCCTTCATATCTGGTGGCCAGTGCGTCCCCAACCAGGCGGAGTTGAGGCAGTCGCCGCCAGCAGACCCGCACGGAGCACGACCCGGACATGCCGTGACACTTGCACACACGCTGCATTCGACCACGGACCGCCTGGAATCATACAGAAAAATAAATAAAAAATAGTAACTTCTGCTGGCCAAGTCCTATTTCGATTGTCTGCATATTTTATTTCCTTTTTTTGGTGTATTTCTAACAAACAGCGCCCCGCATTGTTACCCGCGTTAATCCGGAATAAAAACTAGCCTATGTATTAATCCAAGGTCAAGTTAAGCCACAAATTTTGTAAATAGGTAGTGTAAGTTCAATAACTTTGATTTGATTTGAAGGTCTAATCTAAATCCATACAAAATTTCAGCCAAATCGCTTTGCGTAAGCACGAAAGCTCAGTCAAGTTTAAGACGTTACGAAGTAACAACCATACACACACACTCACTTACGCACAAACTAACTTGTCTTTATAATATTAGTGTGAATTTGTATTTGATTGATTAGATTTGGCATAGGAGCAAGTACTTAAACAAGTAAATTTAATGCTAGGTATATCACAAGAACATGGGACTAGTGATGTAAAACGGGATACACAAACGGATGAATTGATTTGTTTTTTCTATGGAGATTGACATGATCCTGGACTAACACATGGCATACTATGTGTCCCAGATAATTGCAAGTACAACTCTGAGGTACATAGTCTTCTTAAATAAAGGAACTAGAATTTTAACTAAATATTTTTTATTTGTAAAACTAAGATGGTTTTGGCATACCCGGCGTCCAGCCTCGTTATTGTGAAGATTGACTAGTCCCTCATTAGAACTCTTGTCTTCTTTGGAATCCACGAAGTCTCGGCTGAACATTTCTCCATATCTGATATCCTGAAATAACGATCAATACAAAATATTTTAGTTTACTGTCTTGTTAATAATGAAAATAAGCAACAAGTCCATGCGCCTGACTTAATTGAGATAGCAAGTTATGTAGTTGCTCTATATCCGACAGCAGGCCCATCCAGCGGTGGATTCGATAAGAATTAGATGCAATGCAACCGCTAAGAGAGAAAAGAGACGTATGTCTCTTGATTTTTCTTATTAGGTAACCTTAAAAGTGTTACATGGTAATTTAGATACAAAACGCTACAACAAAATCTTTGCATAATGTTGGAGAATATTATAGATTTCCATGAAAGGGTCTGAGCGCCCATCTCGATGTATAAGTGTTTACCCAAGAGAACTCCACTGAAGAATAAATTCTTAGTGGGAGTCACGACCCTCAGTCATGAGTAAATAAGAATCAAAGAGATTATAGTTTACACGTATTAATTACCTCAGAACAGCCGCCCCACTGCCAATGGCGTGGTGTCCGCTTCCGCACCCTGGAGTCGCAGGAGCATTCATTCAGCTCGCCCCTGCTGCAGGCGCGGGCGACAGCGTGCGTCAGAGCTGCTGCGGACAGAGCGTGCACGAATGCTGATTCGCGGGACTCTGGAATTTGAATTTGGAATCTTGTTAGTGATAAGCGCAAAGAAAACACTAGGAACTAAGACTGAAGATAACCTTGCGATCTTCAAAGCGGGAGTGAATCGGTTCTTACTGGGTAAGCACGTTCCATCCTAGACCGTAATGATTGCTTACCATCAGGCGAATTACGGTCAAGTGCAAACCCATTCCTTGTAAAAAAATACATACTGATACAGAGTATTTTTTTTAAATTACTTAAATGAAACTTTTCGAAACATACTAATTATCGTATTGTCAAACTTCTACGACTACGTATGAAATTATTACATAGCCTGAAATGTTTTTAAAGTAAGGACTTATAATCATTTTATTGTCAATCATAACACTCATACAAGTGCAAAATATAAATAAACGTAGTAACATAATATGGTTTGAATAATATATTTAATATGTTGCAGTAATCAGCAATACAATTGCTCAAACCTTGACCTCCAAACCATATTCGTAACTCTACACCTTATTGTTTTCTATTTATATTCCACACCATAACATAACAAACCTTCGCAAGAAATTCAATATGTTATTTAAAATACAACAAATTATTATAAGTACTCAGTTATTAATTACTTCATGTTATAAATAGAAAATACAGAAACAATGAAATCTATTTTTACTGGCTGAATAGGTTTCGAAGTTCAAAGCTTAGGATTCGTTGACATCTTATACAATAGATGCCTAATTATTTTCAAAGTATTTTAGAACATATTATGTTGAACTCGTACGAATTACGTCTTTTACAATCAAATTTTGCGAAAACTTATCATTAAAAAATCGCCAGTATAAAATGCATAAATTGACATATTATGTACGTTAATTAATAATCATTAGAGAATACCAGTTAATCATAGAAGTCCAAAGGCTACTATGAATCAATTTCTATGAAGGACTGTACCTAATGCTGGTATAACAATCTGTTTTGGTTCAGCTTGGATAAGCGCCTTGGATATAACGCCAATCAATGCGGTGGATTATCGACATAAGAAAAACCGCAGGTAGCACCTAGATTTGATCTGCGTAGGACTGGGACGAGAGGCGTTCCAGAAGAGAGGCCTAAGCTCAGCTCACTGAGCGGTAACAGGCTGATGATGATGATGACGGAAAAAACTGAATTTAGGAGTCTTAGCCTAAAAAGTCTATGTTACCACTGGTGAGGTGCCTTTTGAAGTGTTACCAGAATACAACTAAACGTGTTGTTGCCATAAACGGACCTGCTTTGTTAAACCATCACTCCTCAAATCTGTTTATTTTGTGCGAGATCTTAAGATTCTTGACTTGCTTTGTGATTAGTAACCCCACTTGAAGTTAAAACTACAGAGGTCCTTATTAAAATTTTTATTTGTGATGCCATTATGACAAATGGTTTCTGTATGCGATAAGCAATAGTTGTTTTTGACCTTCGTGGTTAATTCAGCAATACCATGAATAATAATTTGTAAATGAACTAAATATCTACTTGATAAGGGCCATAATAACCAGTAAAAAAAAAATTGTAATTAGGTATCTTTTTTCTTTGCTAAATTAGTTTAGGAGATCATATTATGGTACCTACTTATAAGGGAAGGAAGCAGGTAACATGTAAATTTTGTTTTACCGAAAGATACCTACCTTCCTTCCTATTCAATTCCAACAACTACAGTATTCAATAAATACCGCCTACAAAGTTTGACTTCATGGAAATACAGTTCGCGTACAATTTTAATACATATCGGAGTACCTGCCGCTACAGCAATAAAACATACAATGCCAATATTCTTCCTAAAAAGCACAAAATTTGCTTTCATGCGACAAAGGTTACAATCTCAATCTACAAAAAAACCCATCATAACGTTTCAAAAGTAGGTAAGAACATCCGTGCCTTAAAATTAAATTAATACCAAACTTGAATATGGCAATTGCATAATTTTTGGTAGGTTATAATACAGTCATGTCTTTATATTTGGCACATCTTGTACATCACTTCGAAGCCCTTGTTTATTTTCCATGGTCGATAACAGATCCCGGGCGTGCATTCGTTGACTGAGCCGCTCATGGCTTTTATTGTAAACTATTCACTTTAACACCAGAACAAGATGAACTTGGTAGATAATGGAGGCAGCACTACAGCTACTTATTTCTTCAGGATATTTGTAAATTATTCTCAACAGAAATTATTCGTTCCTATTTTAGCCGTACGCAGAGTTATCTTGCAGCATATTCTAAATGACCGGCACAATAAGACCTGTTACCCTTGTATTGATTCTTTAAAAGTTGGTACTGATAAGAAAAGTGAGGGATCTTTTTATCTGGTCGGCCAACTTTTGGTCAATGAACTGTATTCGCTTTAAATGTAAACGATTTTACTTCTATGCACTTTGCTCGTATATTTCTTGTAAGTGACGTGCCAGATGTTGAGTTTACTAGAATCTATCGGGAATGAATTAAAAGAATTAAGATTCAGTTATATTCAGAGAAAACTGTGAGTTTCCGAGGGAGAAGCGGGCTGCATCTTTCATGATGCAGCATCTTTCCCTCCAGCTCCTGGGCCTCAGTGTTTGCTTGTGCAGGTGGCACTTCAGTTGCCCTGAATTTTACACAAGTGGCAAATTTTGCTTAGCGATATTATAAAAAGAAGGTTCTTCTGAGTGCAGCACTCTTGTGTAGAAGCCATGTGACTGGCCCCGGCATTGAATAGAAAAACCATATATTTGGATGGTAAACAAACAAAAAAATACTTTAGGATGCTGGTCGTGAGAATTCTACCGTACTTACTGAACTTAAGCACGCCCCCGAAGATGTCAGTGGAGTTCTGCACGGTGCTGCAGTTCCACCGGCTGTGGCGGAACTGGTGTTGACACTCGTCCACCGCCTGCTCAGCACCGCTGGACAGCACCTGGAAAGGAAACCAGTTTCTGTGAAGATAAAGTAAGATAATACTTCATTGTATCATATGATATAAAAAAAATCAATAAAGAAAACAATTAAATTTTTATTCTTTTGCCAGGAAATCGTGTAGGCAGCTTCTCTAAAATGAGAGTAGCTCGTAAATACGAAGAACGTCAAGTCCAACCAGGGAAGGTGGTGAACGTACTGATCTGCTAAAGAAAGATAGATAATAGAAAGTCTGCTAACCAAGAAAAATGAAGGCAGATCGTGCGGAAAGCAGTTTCTGCATACACATATACCACCAATGCGAAGCTCTGAACTTCCACTATGTCCAGTTTTAAATTTAGCCTTAGCTTGCAAATATCATGATGTGGCATGCATTGGTTTGAAAATCCGTAACCCACATTTCAAATACCTTCCCGTTAGCAGAGCAGTCGTTGACAAAATCCGAGAGCAATAAAATTCAAAATCACGTCATCGAAGCACTTTGTTATATGTAAATTTAACGACACTTACTCATGTGCTTTAAACGTTATGAGGTTTGGAATTGCATGTGAAATATAATAGTGGCACAAAGAGAGATATAAGGAAAAAAATACAATACCTATCCAAAAAAGACTGTACTTACAAACATGGACATTATGATCAAGTATGAGAGTGGCTAACTATGGTGTCGGAATTCTTGAAATTATTTACTCAGACATTGCAAAATAAACCAAACTCAAGTCTGATCGTATTGTCTTTTGCTTACCTTTGGTAATAGCGTGTGAATACTTTAGTCAGTTTTTAAGCTACAACCGCTTCTATAGTCTATAATATATAATCTATGAATAAATAAATATTTCAGGACATATCACACAGCGCCTTCTAGCCCCATACTAAGCTTACGCTTGTATGATGGGTACTAGATAACGAATATAATACATATATATTTTTCTTTTGTAAATTCATACTTATTATACATAGAAATGACCAGACTCAACACATAAGTATCAATTAAATTACATCTTCATTCCAAGTTTTACTCTAGAAAGGTAACAAATCTTTGCTTACATCTTTCACTTGCTGCTACATAATTGCAAATTGTTCTTGCACCGAAGTAAACCTGTACAATTTTTACTCTGAATTTCTTATGTACTCATATTCCCATTTTCAAAATAATAGACTCTTGGGTGGTCTACCTTCCAACTTAACTACCATCGGAATCATAATTTAAAAAATAAAACACAATTTAATAGACAATTTTATTAAAATTGCCATGTTCGCGCGCAAAAAAGGTAAAACTTTATGACTTTGCAAAGTACCTACAAATTCAACGATTTCATACAAATAACAATGGAAAAATAAGTTTGATTGAGGTGATTGATTATTGTAAAGCACAGGCTTTACAATAATATTTTACAACAAGTCTAGTACCTTTTACTTTAATACTTAGGTATTGTGCAGAACTATTTAATCATGTCACACAGTAATATCATCAGGTGAGGCTACATGAGATCAGAGAGATAACGTAACCCTTTTTATTGCTTTACTCCAATCCCGAAATAGCATATTATGCACAAACCTGTTTTTAATAACCCTAGAAACATTTGCGGTACTGCAGTACGAATTTTACTTAGTAAACTTTATTCGAAAATCTTGTTTTTAAGTGTTTAATGATGAAGTTGTAAAAGTTATATCGATCGGGTAGATTGCGGCTGATAACGAACAATGTTGCAAACTTAGCAGCGTTAACTATTAGTGTGTGTGATAAAAGACTAGAATATATGAGAGATTATCCTTCACGGCAGCGCATACATACAAAATGCTAATTCATGTAAGTTATTACGAGGTACCGCTGGAAGGACGTTGTGGAGTCAGATCTACTTGTGCTTCAAGTAGCTGACTGGCGGGAAGCGGCTCAAGACCGGGACCGGTGGCGATCTCCTTGTATCGGAGGCCAAGACTCACTTTGGGTCGCTGCGCCAGCGGAGTAAGTATTGCAAAATAGTGATTGCACGCCTCTTCACTGGCGTTGTACCATAGTCCATAGGTACCAAAATCACATCAATCCGTTGTTCCGTTCTAGTATGATGACGAACAACACAAACACATAAATACCAACAAGCACCTATAAGTAATATAATATGATCAAATTTATCAGTGTCAAACAAACTAATTAATAGTGCATGTAAAATTTATCAGTGGAATACAATCAATACAATGCGGAGGCAATCGCATGCGTTTACCAATGTTAAGCAAAGGTTGATGGGGTCAGTCCTTGGATGGGTGACCGAAAAGTGGCATTCCATTTTGGGCGCTTCCGTGGGTCGGATGACACGTTAAATTGTAGGTCCCGGCTGTTTGTCTAGTAAGCCATGTCAGCATCGAGTATTTTATTTGCCCATGCTGATATTAAAAGTCTGCTAGCAATTGTACAGCCAATATAATATTATTTACAGTGTAACTAACTAATTCCCTTTTTTGTTTCAGGCTGGGCGGCTTGATTAACTCTCGACACCAGAGTTGGCCACTCTCGTTCGATAAGAAGAAGAAGAAGTGGAATACACTTAATATAAAACCCGCGCCTTGTCTTACAGTTATGAAAGAAAAAATATATTAGTTCATAAAAATTAGTATGACAACTAAACAGATACAACAGAACATTACCTGCATCATCTTATCAGACAGCATACAGAGCTGCTTCTGTCTCTCCACGAGGTACTCCAGCCGGTGGCAGTTGTCCTTGTGCAGGGCCGGGACCAACTCCGAGCCATTGCCGACCGCCGGGAGTGGCTGGGCTAGGTTCCTGGAACGAAGGAGAGAAAGGTGCTAATAACATAAAAATACGGATATCCTTCGTTACGCGTTGGTAACTGAAAATAGTACAGAAAACAAAAGTTCGACACATTTCGATTACTTTCGTCAGAGTGAGTTTTTTTTTTGAGGATTGATTTAAGATTTCTTTTTTTGTTGTTTGTGTTTTGGCTGTATTACAAGTCAATATGGATTAAAGTAATCGTTAAACTTAATGCAAAATTTAATTTTTATCCAAATAATAAGATCAATAGGTATGTCATCATCAATATGCTGAAAGTAAATGTAACCTGTATGTATGTTGTTTTGCATGTATTCTTGTATAGATGGCGACCGACATTTCAGTTTTACATTTATTTTTTCACGTGTTTGTAATGTAAGTAGGTATTATTTAAAAATTCTACGAATATCTTCAGGAACTATTTACCCAATTATGGTTAACCCTTTATTGACTCTGGTAAAGTCATTAGCAACATTTCGTATTCTAATGAAGTACTAATAGCAACTGCAAGCTTCCCATTTATCCCCTTTATGTTTGCGTCTCAAACAATGGAATGAAGACGCAAATTCCTGTTCTATTTGTACAAACATCTTCAACTACGCAGCGCCCCACAATCGCAAACACAGAAGGTACAACGTATGGAAACAAACGCTAATTATGCTTATTCTGTAATACAATCTCGAGCACCCAGTTCCGCGCAATAAAATAACAATGTTTAAACATCGCTGAAAAGGTTACGAGAGCGCTCCTACAATGGCGTAGAATATAAGGTAATTAGTCGTTGAGACGACCGCTCCGTACGACCTCCGCCACTCGAATGAGAGCACTCGAAGAAAACAAAACTCGCTATTACCTACCCTCGTCTTTTGTTCCATTTTTGAAAAAAATATTCTCTATTCAAACCGGCCAATGCGGAGCAGGCGGCGCAGAGTACGTTGATTGGCCGTCGACCTCAGGGAAATAAAAGAGCTTTGGTAAATGAGGCGTTTTGTCTCGTTCTGTCGTCGGCGAAGGGGGTGATGTCGTCTCGCTCTGTTTTTCGTTTTAATTGCAAGCATGAGAGGATGTGTAAAGGGTTGTGGGACCTTGAGTGCTACGCGTGCAATGAGGCTGCGGATCGGGGCCTGGAAGTGCATTCAACATGTTTAAATAGGGGGAGTCTTAACGTCATCCTATGCTGCAATATCAAGTATTCCGCGGATGTAAACTCGCCGGCTCGTTGACGGGATTTGTTTTGTTTTATTTGTAGCACATTTTAGATATTTTTATTTGTGACTTTATGGACGCATTTTTTTTGAAGAATTTAAATAAATATTTAACCAATATTATATTTATGTACGTATTCTCGATAAGTATTATACTTATATGACCCAAACAACCTTGAAGCCATTTTGCCAGCTAAACAAGCGTTTAGAGACCATCAAACCTGTCAACTTACAAAATTGTCGCCAGTAAGAATTTACATAAACGTTAAATTTTGCATCAACATAATACACTTTCAGAAATTTCTCCCATTCATCGCCGTAGTAAAACGTCCACTTCGTATTTTCACCATTGTTTGAATCTGAGCTCAAACCTCGTCTCTTATAAACCAACACTTGACCTAAAAAGCTCATTTTCAATTCAAACGCTAATTGCGGGTAGTTTTAAATACGGAACCGGATGTAGCGAATCAGTACCTGTTATGTTGCCAGCGCTATTTGTCAGTGTTGCCAACTTGATAGTGCTAAAGCACGCAATACTTGAGTTACCAGTTTAAGGATATTAGCCTAGAGTGGTACATTGAAATGTGGCACTATTTATGCGAACGTGCTCCCATGATTTGTAATTTATTTCTTGCAGCGTAGATGGCGTTAAAAACAGGTAGTAAATGATAGGTCGCGTGCAAGATAATGTTAGCAATCTATTTACCACCTACTGCAGTTTCATCTGTGGCCTGATTTAAATAGTACCTACAAACATGAGATTACATACTTACTAACCTTAATATTTATGAACTTTTATTTTTTTAGCTACAGGTAATCTTTCAAAGATTTTATATTTGTAAGTAACTGTCAATGCGGGCAGTCTTGCGTATATTTAACCAAAAACTGACTACCTATCCATTTAGACACTTGTCATATTATTGCAGTTGTCAAGCCAGGTCAAAAGCTATTCAAGAATTCTTGACCCCAGAGGTTACCACTCTTATACTTTAGGCTTCGTTTTCTCAAATCAATCAACCCTTTTATCACTAGCAACCTAACAAGTCTTACAATCTGTGTCTAATAAAGTTGTTTACAGAGATGCTATATTCTCTAACGCACTAAAATTTGACACTACTACTATATAATAGTTCATATTTGTATTTAACTATACACATACATTTTTACAATCCCGTAATGCATTATTGTGGCGTAAATATTCTCAATTTTTTTCAACATACCCCACAGCATTTACAAATATTTATCTGGTATATTGTAAACTTTAATAATTGATTTTATAAGTCACATAATGTATCTCCTAATTTGAATGTAGGCGAAAATAATCACTTACTTTTGATACCGAAAATAAGCTAAAGTAGTGTAAAATTCTATGTGAACACTGTATTTTAATACCTACTGTTGTACACGATTCTGCTATTAGTCTTAGTTTGTATTTTTTTATTGTGTTGCACTTTTTCCTTTTTATGTTTTCTTTTTGTTCATGGTACTACCGTAGAATCACAGTAGTGACATGGGGAGTGATCGCGGTGAATGAAGTTACAGCAATTACTCAAAAATCTCTTAAGTAAATATTTACACTGGTGCGGGACCGGCTTTATCGGCGGGCTTTGAGGAGTTTGGAGGGTTTTTTTAGTTTATGTTTTAAAGAAGTAAAAACTTTTGAATTATAATACGATAACGTTGATAATACACGTTGACAAATCATATATGGTGGTACTTAGTTTACACTTTTAGATATCGCAGTGCTTTAGAAAAGTTTAAAAACAAACAATAATTCTAATTTGTATTCAATAAGACACCCGTTTTAATAAGTTGATTAAGACAATGCTGTGTCAGGATATAAAATAGCAAATGTCACTTTCTGCTAAGCCCGCCTTCATACCGAAAGTCCTGCAAATCAGTCATTCCTTGGAGGCGTGCAATTAAAAATGCAAGAAATAAATAATTAACTATCGTAAAAACAACATGAGTACCTACAGCACTACATAACTATAAGTTACATAAGCTATTGAATTCCAGTCATTTGCTCATTAACCACGTCACAGAATAAACAACAGTATCACAAACTGCTACAGCGTGTTGACACCTCATATCAACAATATCAATTGAATAATAGAACAGTTTGTCTGTATGAATGTATTAGAAACCAGTTACGCAGTTATGAATGAAGCATCATTAGCATAATGTAGTGTAGGAGCGAAAGGAGCCCTTCTGTAGAGAGTTAATTTATTCTATGGTATTGACCTCAGAGGTAATGAAAGTATGGTCAAACAACTATGTTCTGTAACTGGTGAATACCTGAATTATTCCAAGATGGGTTAAAGTCGTTAAAGAGCCTTTGATTTAGTCCATATCTCTTTTTTAAAACAAAACTTTATAAAATCTGTTTAATTGTATGGTGAGAACAAGCCTGGTTAGGAGAACTTATAACAGATGGAGTAAAGCAGTCCAACGAGGGTCCAACCTGGATGAGGTCTGCACAAGATCGACGCAGATGGCACATGCAAAGGGAGGCCTATACCCAGCAGTGGGATCCCAAGGGCTGTGGATGATGATGATGATGAGAACAAGACACTTACCGATAAGTTTTGCCACTGATATTAGATAAGTATATTGGTTTCCTAACTCCGTAATTCCGTTTTTTTGTTTGTGAAAACCCCTGAATCTTTTTATTTATTTATCGACTATTGAGTCACAGTGAAGTGTTACAATCACAGACTATTTTGAAATATTTAACTCAAAAAAAAGGCTGACGTCTTTTTAACACAAATAGAGTGAATAATAACTACTTCACTTTACTTACATATATCGTTACTATTTTTTTAAGTGAAAAATGAATAAAATTGCGAATAAAGTAAACTGTAGGTTATCATAAATCCCATGTAGACTACTTCCTTTACATCAACAGACAACCGTGAAAACTACATTCAATTACGCATCCGAAAGATATAAATTGTGGAATTCCGCGGAGTATATAAACCATGCATTGAATTTTAGAACGGCTACCGACGGCCGGCGAGACATCGACAATGAAGTCTTCAAATAATAAGGAAGCTTAGGTACTGGAGGTCTGTCTCAGGTAAGAAGCGGCTTGGTAGGTGTGTTGGATCAGATTTTAAGTTGGATTTTACTATGAAAAAATAAATTAATGGAAACACGGTCCTGGAAGATACAGATATAACACATATGGTGACAAGTATTGGAAAACATTGAACTGGACTGAAAATTTGAAAATATTAAATAAATTCTTGAAGTTTATGCAGTAGTACAGAATGAATACTTCTGATCACAAAGTACGTTTTTGTCTCCTTATTTTAGAGTAACGAGAACAACAAGTGTTTTTAGATATAGGTGTTATTATATATTCGGTCTTTACCTATGAAATTGCCGATTTTTATGACAAAATTGAGAAATATGATATTTCCATACAATATTTTTAATGTTTGTTTACAGATTTAGATGCAATTGATAACTATAGTTAGATGGAAAAAAAGCTATGCACTGCGTATATTAACTTCTCAAAAACAGAGTTTATGATAAAAATATATAGGTACCTAGTCAAAGTAGTGAAACCGAAGACACATTGAAAGAGGTGTTTTCAATGACTTCCCTATAAGTAATATGCACTAGTAATATATATATATTTTTATCTAAAAGGTACATAATTCAACAAGTGATACAATAAAAATTGTATTTGGAAAAAATATAGCTGTACGTAAAAGTTACAAACAGATTAAAATGTAAAAAAAACGGCAATTTCATAGGTAAAGACCTAAAGACCTATTATTTCAGGAAAAGAAAAACTCTTTTACAGATTACAGACATGTAACTTTCATAAATTGAACTTCATTATTAGACCGTGGTACCTAACACTAGGCAGATCGTAGTCAAACGTAGGCTTAATTGAGCCTAAAAAGCTGTAGCTGTCAACGAAATTGTACCGACTTAGAAACTGTACTTACGTTTCAACTTTATGCTGAAGTAGGTTCTATTCTCAACCAGCCACCGCCAGCACTAAGCAACAATCGTGGCAGGTAAGAGCGATTTTACGCACCACCTCACTATAATAGTTGCTTTCAGAACGTATTAGGAATTAGTCACACCGAGCGACAAAGCTGAAGATGCGATTCTTTATTATAGTGGGAACGGGACCTGAGAATGATTTTCTATGCAAAAAGTTGTATTTTGTAAGTTGAATACTTATTTCTGTAAGACCGGATGAAACTAGTTTAAATTAGGAAGATTCATGAGAAGCCAAGAATAATACAATCAAAAATATTGTAAGGATTATCACTGTGGTATTTCGTGGCAAAGTATTAGCACAAACATTGTTATGTTTATAAATTTACATACATTATAATGTACAAGTTGAATCGAAATAATCAAATCAAATTTATTAATTTGTGAACATGTTTTAAGAATTGTGGTACAAATATATTTATCGTATCTTATCTTACATGCAAAATCATAATTTGTTAACTGAGAATCTATTTATAATTTGAAATAATACTTTACTAATTATTTTGCTAAAAACATGATGAAAGTTAACAAATTATTTTTCAACTAGTATTAGATAGAGGTTTTAGAATATAGTCACATCCTAATCAAAAGCTTCGGAAATCCGTAATCTCTCAACACTTACAGAATCGTTTACCTTTTAATTTAACACAAAGATTAACAACACCATCCAACTTTGACCAGTACAAAACTAAAAAGTAGACACTTTTAACTGCTAATAGGAACTTAGTTGGCACATAATCACATCTTAAAACTTATTTTGGATGTAATAAAGTTTAAAACCATTTAACAATCAGGCGTAAAGAACGTTTCACACTGGCATGCGAAATGTAATAAGTGGTGTTACACAAAATACTCACAGTTATGATATGAAAGGAAACAAGAATGTTAACTTGGAACGTGGTTTTAGGGAGGGTTTATAGAAACCGCTAGATGGTGCTAGACGGTGATAAATACGTTGGTCTAGACTTAAGGACATAGTGTAGGTACTAATCTATCTGCATGATTGATATCTTGTATTCTTCAATGTTATAGGCATAGTTAAAGACAAGAAGAGGCAGACAAGGAGTGGGTCGTCCTGCAACGAGATGGGTCGACGACATTCTACGAGTCACGGATCCTCTATGGATGAGGTCTTCACAAGATCGACACAGCTGGCACATGAAAAGAGAGGCCTATACCCAGCAGTGGGATACAGAAGGCTATGGATGATGATTATGATAATGTGTATTGTACACTACGCGACTCTGTTTTTGTGTTAGAATTAAACTGACTCTAAAACTTGGCAGCTGGTAAACTACTGGGAAATGTTTGGTGTTAGCTAGGTAGCTAATTTCGGGGCATATTTCACACAGCGTCATCTAGCCTTATACTAAGTAAACGTTGTGTCATTACCTGTTAGTAAAGTTTTGAGTAGGAAGTTCAAGCAAAATAAATAAAAAAAAGATTTATTCACGTCACATTTCCTCCAAAATCTTGCACATCTAAAACCAACATCATAATGAAGTGTCAAGCGGTAAAACAATAGATAGATTTACTTAGAGATACCTAACTATTTCCAACAAATGCGGAGCATTATGGATGTTACGACTATTTATGATTTTTATTTGTACAGGATCAAGAGATGCTGAAAAAAAATTACTTAGTACAAAATTATTTGTATGCTGCGCCGTACTTTATTTACTTAGTAGCGTTGCCGGTAAGTAACGCAAAATCTTTTGAGGGTGGCTTAAATTTATACTGACACGAATAAATTTCTTAGTAGGTAGACGTAGGCCTTTAGGGCGACTTGAAAAACTCTTGACACCAGAGCTGGCCACTCTCATTCAATAATAAGAAGTAGTTAGACGTCAACAATAACATATCACTTCTCCATACTGTTTTGAGTGGAACAGCAAATATTTACATTGCAAATTTCCAAAAGTCGTACGTTATAATTACTCTTCCTTCTTGTTCTGTCACTACTCTTCTACGGCAACTATATTTAGCAGACCTTTTTGGAATAACAAGACGTCTTTTTATTGTTATGTCTTTGATAAAACAAAGTAAACTTAGCCGCTGTTACAGTTTGCAGGTAATTAGCCTAAATTCCGGTATCGCAGGAAGACGATGTTGACTCGCGGTGACGAAACCGCTCGTGTGTGTATACGCCTTTATAATGTGCAAGTTAAAATAAAGATAAATGTTCTCGAATAAGTTAGAGACAAAAATGGAGTTTCTCTCTCTTTAAGTCGTATTTCCTCATGACTGAAGGTCATGACTTTACAGCAGAATTAATTCGTTAAAGGAGTTATCTTGGGATTCTGATGAAAACATAAAAATGGGATAAAAATAGAATGTAAAGAACACGATATGGAATCTTACGAGTGACCTCTGATATCTATGTGCCTTGAACGGTCATTTTTTGTAGTGGTTTTATGTACTTATGTATGTATTCGCAAGTACTTATAATTCAAATTGGTAGTTATTCTATTAAAAAAATGCAATGAGTGTATATTTTAGAATGCTGTTATAGGTGAATCATAAACCAAACATACGATTACATAATATTATACCATATTTTTTGCTAGAAATTGCGTGCTTCAATTTAGAACCATATAAGTGAGAATGCAATGGAAATCGTTAAAATCGTTAGAGGAGGCCTAAGCCAAGAGGCAATTCGAACTAAGAGACTTATGTAAATCGACATTCTGAGTAAAACTAAATTAACAACATCTTAGCTATATGTAAAAGGGCAATCATCTTCATCATCAAGTGAGAATATTCTCAAGTTATTCCGTCATATGTATAAAAGAAAGTGGTATTAGTTACACCATTTGTAACTCAAGAACGACTGAACGGATTTAGCTGAAAATTGGTAGGGTAGCTCAGAACCAGGAGACGGACATTTATCTCGTTTTTTATTAAATCTAATTGAATAAAATCCTCAATCTGTTTATTTATTGCCTCTAAAGGTGGAACAGGGTTCGCCGGGTCAGCTAGTAGTATATAAATACAAAAGTAATCCGTCAAAGAGTCCAATGCGTCGTTCGTTCGTCACGACTATGACTCATTCATTCATTCACTCACGCAGGGGTGTCCCGCATCAATTACATTATTCGTCACAGTTTTATTGCTAATGAATGTTGTATACGGTGCACCTTTGTTTATTGAAGGTTTTTATTATGTTGAGATGTACAATGAAGTACATTACATCTAGTGTGAAAGTGAGAGAATATCTCTATATAATTGATATAAGTACATAGAGAATGGTCCTTTTTTAACTATAGGGACTTTAAAAGAAAGTTTTTTTTTTTAATAAAAATAAAGGTGGTCTGAAAAATAACTTATAACTTTTTGTCGCTTACTTTCTGTTATCGACAGATATAATCATTTGTAACTAAATCATATGTATATCTGATATATAGGTATATCTATGCATCAATATACCTGTATCACGCTGTAACAGAAATTCATAAAAAGATAAATCCATTTAAGTCTCATAAGTTTCATATAATCTTGAAAGAATGCAGCCAACCACCACTAAGCTAATATTACTATCATCAAAAAGCTCGTAGACCAAAATGATCGTATTTTCATGTCTATCATTACAGTACAGTCTACGGCACAATATAATGCACAAAACAGAGTGTTGGCAGAGCAATAAAGTGAAAAACCAATAAACAGTTTATGGGGAAAAAGTAAAATTGTCGTGAAAATGGCTTTTACGGTTTCATAAAATGCTACAATATTGGCCGTTAACTTTACAGACAATAATGTGTTTGTGCTACGAAAATGAGGCTGAAAACAAATTGGAATAAATCCACTTTCTAACTATTTTAGTTCAAAACGATATTATACTTACATATAGGTACATTTACATGATTTTTCGCGTCAATTATCACGATGATGATGATAATTATACCTAGTTTACCTTTATTTTACATTAATTCCAAAATTTACGCTTCATTTGATGAAATGAAGAGAAGATGAAGAAGAAATTATTTTTAACAGTCCCATTACATAAAATAAATTGCACACAAACTACAATCAAAGTTTATTATTCCACCTGCAGGCCATAATCAGAAGCATCTATTACATCTTTTCTTATACTAGGTAATCAGATATTATAAGCCATTTAACTGTTAATTAATAGTCGCAACACAAGCTTACTTAAATTATGCTCAAGCAACACGTTTAGCTTCAAGCTAAATATCATAAACAAAACGTTAAACAATCATTTGTTCACATAATTATGTACGCGTAAGGCAATTAACAATAATTATGACAATATTAGCCTATTATCAAAAGCCATAATTTAATTTTAGTTTGGAAAGTTGTGTGGGTTTAAAGATGGCGAATAAGTTTATATATTTATTGTTTTTAAATATAGTTAAATGAGAATATGCAAATATTTTTAATTCAGATTTTTAACGTTGCATTTTGATTATTCTTTGCAATATTTTATGTGACACTAGCTGGTGCGCGCGACTTCGTCCGCGTGGAATTGGTATTACGATAATAACGGTTCTAGTGAGTTAACCTTAAAAGGTAGACATACTGTTGCGGACATTTTGTTAGATCATTTCAAGAGAAATAATTATTTCATACACTTTTTTTGATATCTTGAACCGTTGTCGCAGCGCACGCAACGGAAGCCCTCAAATGAATATTTTTCCCCGTTTTTTCCACATTTTCCATTGTTTCGTCGCTCCTATTAGTTGCTACGTGATGTTATATAGCCTAAAGCCTTCCTCGATACCTAAATGATGTATTGAACACAAAAATAATTTTTCAATTCGCACCAGTTGTTTTTGAGATTAGCGCGTTCAAACAAACAAACAAACTCTACAGCTTTATAATATTAGTATAGATAATTACAAAGATATATTTAGTAACTGAATGTTATATTTTTCAAAGCAACTTAGAAATCAAACTAATTCAAGACCATTTATATTCAAAAACAATTTAGAACCTAACTTCTTTATTGTGGTCAAATTTAAACACAGACAGATTACCTCTAGAAATATTGTCAGAAAATAGTCTAACGACCAAACATCAGAGTATCATAGTTATTTCTGTAGTACGTAAGTAGTATAATATATATAATGTAAGTATGGGCTTGAGTAGTTTATTATTTTAAATGTTTATGTTTATTGTTTAAGATTTTATAGTCAAATTGCATGTGCTCGTTATTGTACACCCCGTCTAGTCTGTTTTTTTTTTATATTTTCCTCTCCATCCTACGGTTGCCTGGAAGAGATCGCTTTTAGCGATAAGGCCGCCATTTGTGGCATTAGTTTTAATTAATTTTCTTTTCTGTTTGTGTTTTATGTTTTTTGTGTCCAATAAAGTATCAATCAATCAATCAATCAATCAGAATAAAATTTGTTTTCTAAAATCCCAATTTAGATAAAAATATAAAAAGTGAATCGTCAAAACATATTCGACATCAAAAAAGTCCACATTCCAGTTACCAAACCACTATTACGAATAAAAATCAACTACAGAAGAATCCATCTTAAACCCTTTTTAATAAATTTGAACTATTTAATCAATACAATCGGAACCAAGCTGAATGCTTCTCAAACAAATTATGAAATCGGATATTCAAAGTAAAGAGCGATCCATCAAAAATTTTTGACAGCAGGAAAGAACTGTCCCTTTGTGTGATGAGAGAGTTCTGTTTGTGAATGTACATTGGATCTCTTCCATGTAAGGAAATGATTTCTTTTAATTGTAGACAGAGGTATTTATATATCAGGATAGTGAGTCATCGAGGATCTAGAATAAAACGTTAATTTTACCTAGAACATAATAAAAGTTTGATAGTAAAGTCAATATAATCCTACATAAAATATAATAAAGCTGAAGAGGGTCATAAATATGGACATAGAAGATATTAGAAAAAAATGATAGGGAAAACGTTAAAACCACATGTTTCAGCAGTTTTTTTAATTTTTGACCGTTTGTATGTTTATCTGTTTATTGAAACGCATAACGCATTTACGGCTGAACGGTTTCCGGATTTTTTTAATGTAGGTAGAATGAGTTCAAGAAGCGTCATAGGCTACGAGAGAAGCCGCGAGCGTCCACTAGTGAGTAAATAAATATTGACTTTAATATCAAACTTTAATTATTTTTAATTTTATTGTAAAGTTGTTCGAAAAATTTACATTTAACACTTAAGTTTAACCTTCACAGTTTTTTACTAAGTGTTACTTTTCTTGCCCGTCTATAAATTTACCGCTACCTATAATTACAACTCGCATATGAATTAAATCAAAGCGATCCCAATTTATTAAGAGCACAAGACTTGTAATTTTCGCGCGCGGACATAAATTTCAATTTGAGAGCCACAAAATTACACGCTTGTAGCTCGGCAACTAAAATGATTTACCGACTGAGGTGATCGGATATTTTGGCGCCTTAACTTGGAGAGATCTATAGGGATAGTCAAATAGAAAAGTGATTATGAATTATATGATGAAAATACTAGACTTATATCAAACTTGCTGGAATTTCCGAAGGATGCGCATGAAATGAGCGTTTTTACAGTTTGGATACTTAGATATTATTATCTACTAGTGGATGCTCGCGGCTACGCTCGCATTAAGTAGTAAAACTTCCATACCCTATTTCACCCCTTTAAAAGTGGCATTTCCAAAAATCCTTTCTTAGCGGATGCTTACGTCATAACATCTACCTTCATTCCAAATTTCAGCCCATCATGTAGAGTGGTTTGGTCTGTGTGTTAATAGATCACTATATCAGTCAGTCAGTCACCTTTGAGTTTTATATATTTAGATTTACACATCTAATAAAACTATATAATGTCATAAATATGTGCATTGAAGATATTCTAAAAAGTTATTGACAAGTTTAGAATTTTTGACTCTTTATCTGTTTGTCTGTTTATTTGTGTGCACATCATACAAAAATAGCTGAACGGGTCATCATGATTTAAGAATTAACTTAGGTTTTATGAGGTACTGGGAGTATTTAGACTACCTTTTATTCCGAAACAATGTGAACGAAGCCAAACGCCAGCGCGTTCACTAGTTAGAAGAATATTTTTATCATGACAGGTAAATAAATATATGCATATTTTTTTTTTGTTTTATCGTACTGTAAGTATCAATCTTTATCATGCCTAATTTATAATAAAAAAAAATATATATGTGATATTATTTTCTTGTCCGTCTTAAACCATATCTGTATGCCTGTACAAAAACATGATTGCCAATTGCATTTATTAATTTAGCACCGACTATTATTGACAATTTATTGGCCTTTGAAAGGTGAATTAGGGCCTCGGATGAATTGCTTCAGTTGAGAGCCACGATTTCTGTTGTAATTGACTGTTTTATGTTATAGCTGTTTATGGAAAATTATTCATAATGGTTGCATGTAGGCACAAATATTGTTTAGTTTAAATGTTTTAACTAAAATTATGTACCTAGTATATGGAATACTATTAGTACCTACTTATTGTAATTAGATATTCATAATTGGCATTACAGTTGTTAAACATTAGATAAATTAAAATGTAAAAAAAAATAAAGTGAATTATAAAATGCAAGTTAAACTTTTATTTTGTTTTAGATAGGCAGTAAACACATGTGAAGTTTAATTAATAACACATAAACTACACTGACATTTAATAATGACCATGCTTTTGTAACAATATAATTTAAAAAAATCGATAAATGTGTTAAAGAACTTGCCTGTATATAATCGCTAGAAACATTTAAAAAAACCTTTAATTTCAAGCGTGATCAACTCGCCTGCTTTACAACCAAATTAAAATGCATTTTACGACGCTATAAAACAGATAGCGCCTTATTGAGGTGGTAGGCATGCTTTATGATAAAATAGACGACATAATAATGCTATTACACTAGCTTGATATTGCTAGGAAAGATTTAGCAACAATAAGTAATACATGTCTTGTTTTATAAAGTAAATACAAATTACTTATAAAAATTATGTATTTACAAAAAAGAAAAGTATATAATTATTATATCCGTTATTTAGTACTTGCTATACAAGCTTAGTGTGAGGTGAGATGGCGCTGTGTGCAATGTCCCGGAATATTTATTTATTTTATAACTGTTTACCATCCAATTTTTATATAGTTTGTTGGTATTTTTGAAGTTAATGTTGGTATTTAATGACGTTAAATCCCAGTGAAAACTTTCAACAGTAGAGTTGGCTACTATAAAATAATCAAAGAAAATAACGTGCTGTGAATATGAACTATTATATTATAATTGTATTTGTTACTTTTGATAGTGAACTTATTTATGGCATATTACATATTACATTTATGGCTTATTAGCAGAAAATTCGTAGTCAAGTGCAAACCTATTTACTAACTTTCATCATATTAAACTTTTATAAGATTTACCACCATTACAGTGCCCGTCGTCATATTCCTGAGGGTAGATACAATAAATATCCACCGTCATTTTTCAAGAAAAAATCGGACAATGCTCATATCCTGCATCATTAGCTTCGCACCCACACACACACAGAGTCATAAAACGTCTTGCATTATAGCATTTATAGACAATATACACCAAAGACATCTCACTATTATAATCCGCAAGAGAAACTCAGAATTATTCATAAAGGATACTGCGTATCAGGGTTGTAGCATATTGCAGTATTATTTCACCAAGTACCTAAATTTATATTGCAGTCTTATTTATAGATTGACAAAGTAAAAACTAAAGGACAAGGTGGAAAGGAAATCGTCGGGGGCCTATGCCAAAAGGCGATTTGAACTAAGGGAAATGGTATTAGGTATTACAGATACTCAAGGTTTACATTTTATCTATGGTCAAATTAATCATGCGCGGATTTCACCTATATTTTTCTATACAAAATCTTTTCTAACAGTAACTAATATTTGTTCAGAACAGACTACCAAATTACGAGTACACACGAATTAACCCAGAAATCAAGCAGCACACAGTGTATTGAATGATATTTGTGACAGATGTTGATATGGTTTAAACATAACTCAGTGGCGCTTAACATCAGGCAAGCTGTAGTCAAACGTAAGCCTATTCAGTGTGAAAAAACTTTTCATGTAAGTGAACGACGCGTGTATCGGAATTTGTCACCTATATGACGCGTCTATGTGGCATGTTGTCGTTTAGTACCTATTACTACCTATAGAGGGCGCTATCCAATTTATTTTTTTCCCCATTGCAAGCTGCAGGGCCCAAAGTTACGATGTCTGGGCCCTGTCTCCCCGCCTGTTATTTGGGGTTGTGGGAACAGAGGTTACAAATTACAGTTGTATTTTACAATGAAATTCTTTTTAACACTTTTAAAAGTGGTTAGCTTCGAATTTTCTAGAAAGTGAAAACTTACAAGTGATATCAGCACAAAAAACAGAATTGTATTAGGTTGATTTGATTTCATATTTAATTAGAGGGCGGCAGTGAGTCTTAAAACTCATAGAATGCATGAAAACATAGTGTTGTCCTAAAGTTCTCATCTGCAGTACATTTTAGTTACGCCTAAATTGATTATGTTCAAATTTTGTAAAAGAATTGGTTATTGATATGTAAGTAATAAGTAGCAAAAACTACAAAAAACATGTCATATTAGTTAGTTAGATCAACACGATTCAATTCTTAGGTACCACATAGGTATGGGGTATATGTTGGTATTATTTACCTGCTATTTTAAATTCAAATAAAAATATCTTAGAAAATAGCATAGTAAAGAAGGCTTTCTCATAACCTTGCATACTGTCACCACTGCTTATTTTAGTAAAGAAACATCAGTAAACATTGTGCGTGTCAATTTTATTAGCAATCGAGATTTATGCATTTCTGATTCCATATCATAAAATCAGATTTTTACATCACCATCTCATTTATTAGACACCCATACGTTATAAAATTGCACACTTGGTGTCACATATCCCGAAATCGGTAATATTGCCAGGTTTGATTTCTTCTTCCCCCCTTGGTGTGGAATAAGTGTCCATAAAACATCCCCTTACCATAACTTCACCCCAAAGCATGGAACTTATGTGTCGAGTCTATGGTAACACCATCAATGGTTTATAGGCTGGGGAGGGATGTGGCAACTTCAATCGGAGAATTTTTGACATGTCTCTTATGATTTTGGGTGAAATAATCTTGAAATAGCAAAATTGCATCGTGATTCTGATGTGGATACACCCAAGGCTGCAAGGCAATGCTTAACATCAGGCAGGCTGTAGTCAAACGTAAACCTATCCCACGTAAAAAAAAACAGTAACTGGAGTCTGTAACTTACTATCAGTTGATCAACTTGCTCATATGGTTTTTGTCCCCTACCCACCTTTTTATAGCAAAAAAACATCAGTTACTTTTACAACAATAAGAACAATGAAAAGATTACAAGATAATAACATACTATCTATATTATTATATTATAAAGCTGAAGAGTTTGTTTGTTTGTTTGAACGCGCTAATCTCAGGAACTACTGGTGCGAATTGAAAAAATATTTTTGTGTTTAATAGATCATTTATCGAGGAAGGCTTTAGGCTATATAACATCACGCTACAAATAATAGGAGCGAAGAAATAATGGAAAATGTGGAAAAACCGGGGAAAATTATTCATCTTTGAATCCGTTGCGTGCGCTGCAAAAACGGTTCAAGTCGTGGGTAACAGCTATAATTTATAATGCTGAAAAGGTTAGTTGCAATAATAAATACCTATGATGCCCAAAATAGCTATTCCACGCGGACGAAGTCGCGAGCACAGCTAGTTATTAGATATGAAATTAACTAACCGTTATGTTATACATATGTAGGTGTACACATACATAGGTGTACTACAATACTTAGTTAATTTTCTTGTATCTTTAACAGACATAAATTTGTACCCTAATGACAGATTTTAAACAAGTAGTTAAACCAGTACAAGCACTGTTAAATGTCAAAACGTCGACATAATTGGTAAGTATTGATGGATAAGTTAAGTGTAAGTTAAGTTGCTTATAAGTTTATAAGGCTTTAAGGTTTTAAGTTAATGACGAAGTTGGAAAGCTGGTGGACGAGTTTGGTGTTTTGTTTTAAGAGAGTTTTAATGTTTTTAGAGAGTGATCTTTATTATCTTACGAATTGTTTAATTACAAACTAATTACGATGTTTATTTTTTGTTGCCAAAACCTATTTCTCTAAATAAATTGACACGCACATTGTTCGCTGATGGTTTTTATACTAAAACACACAGTTATGACAGTATGTCACAATGTAGTTTATAATGCAATAAAACAAGACAAGTTATACCAGACCACTATAACTATTAGTAAACTATACTCTGTCTAAGATGAATCTTACTAAGCCAATAAGAACCGATTCACTCTCGCTTTGAAGATTACATTACCTACATTCTAGTTTACGGGAAACATGGAGTCAAGCAATTCGTCATTGTCTTATTTCAGAGGACATGGATAAATAACAAGGTGTGCATACTTGAAAATCGCAGCTAATTCTCAGCTACTAATCGTCACAGTTCTCACGGGTCTGCTGTTACGAGAGTTGCCAGTTGTATATATTACTAAACGTCAGTGTAAAGTAACCGGTTTCTTCTAGGCAAGCGCGCTACATCGTAGATTATAACGTTGATTAACATCAGGCAGGTTGTAGTCAAGCGTGAGCCTATTTCATGTAAAAAATAAATGTTTTTAAGCAAGCATTTCAAAAATTAAAATTCTGATATATTATGTGTTTATGCCTTATTAATTTATTGGTTAAATTAAAACATTTTTTTACATATTCATTTTTAAATTTAAAAAATAAAATAAAATTGATAGCGTTGACATGATTAACACTATAATTTCACCCCTTGGGCTAAGTTTATGTTTCCAAATTATCGCAAAAGCTAGAGTTTTTCTTCCGTCCTGGGCACACCAGTTACCACACTACCAGATATGAAGTAAGATTGGAGGCCGCGGTGCCTCGCCAAAGGTCAAACAAGTGCACTCTCGGTATGGAAATTACCTCTAATATGGGAATATGTAAGCTTGTATGTTGGTATTATTGAAAATTAGGTTAAGAGTATATTAGATAGTATTTGCGAACATTACCTATGTTCCTTACAAAGGTAATGTTCGCCAAATGCCCAAGAAAAAGATCTCATACAGCAAATACCGATAATATAAAAAATATTTATTTAGCTAATAAGTTTTGTTTTATAACATTTCGAATGCAAATTAGAAAGTGAACGATTGACCAAGTAAAATGTGCAAGTATATAATCCGCATACTTACAAACTATATGATTTTAATACATTTTTAAATAAATATTGGCACAATAATATTAATTCATCTGAAAAACTTTGTTTCTTTTTTAGTCACCGTTATGTTTTAGCAAAAAAATCATCGGTACGGTGATATTGGCTTTATATTGTGCAATATTTAGCAAATTCATAAACTCGAACAAGTTTTCTTTGAGTTACTTAACATTGCTTTGTTAATTAATGATTTATTTATGTGTTCAAAGAATTTATCTCTCAGATGTTTTGTATTTTTCACCGTTGAAATATTTTAATTACCTCGCTAATTAAGGTTCATGTTGTTCGCCAAAATTTTTTGATGATTCTTTGGAGCAAATAAAATAAAAAAGGTAGTGCGGTGTGTTTCACAATGAGTCGGATACGGATCCGATTCGATTGAGACGGAAATCAATTGGCACGGAAAGGATTTTTCCAAATCACAATGATTCCATACGAATCTTTTAACAAATTTATTCATCAGAAAAATCGGAACCGTTCCGTGAGCCAAAAGCTAGCGGATTCGTTTCCGTCGATGATAAATTCGATTTTGTTTTTTCATGATATTTAACCCGATTTACACATAATTATACATTGATTTATTTCTATTTATAATTATTCATATGAAATCTACAGTAAAAATGGTAAAATTAGCCTTAAAACTTATATTTTAAATTTCTACCATTGTATTTAATTTCTACCATTTTTACTACGAGCGGATCGGATCATATCCGACTCATTGTGAAACGCCATGCTGGTCTTATAAAGGTTCCTTGAGTAAAACTATAACTCCTTCCTTGAATAAAAATATAACAACTACTTATATAAATTCTGAAAAAAACTTTACATGGGACAACTTTGAGTTTCCTTTTCAGAGAAAAAAGCTTTTTGGTTATTTTTAGTCTTACATTTTATTGATAGGAATATAGTTTGCCAAGTTTTTTTTTAATCTGATCTCTTGACTTAAATCCAATTAACTTAGAAATTATAGTACCTTTACAACCGCGAAATGCGAATACATCAATATTTATAGATGTTTGGAATCGCACACAACAGTGGCCCGATGACATCGAAGTTGGACAAAAAACCTTTTAAATCGTATCCATTGTATAATCGCTGCAGGCCGTCGTTTTGGGTAAAATAGTTTTGATATTTTGTCATTTAATTTATCAATAGTTTGCACACAAGTGTGTGCTAACACACACAAGTGTGTGCTAACAACAACTCAATCACCATTTATTAAGAAACAGAAAAAAATACACATTAAGTTGTCATAGAGAAGCTGCAAATAATTACAAATAGTGAAAATCACATACTACAGGATTTCATAGAATATTTACTTACCACTTTCTCTAGATTTTTATTTCGACAATAACTCCTGAACCACTTCCACATTTTATTATTACGTTAACGCCTTATTATGTAAGATGTCATTAAATTCTGCACCACTATAAAGTTGTCCTAAAGATGGTGCAACATTAAAAAAGGTAGACAATTCTACCAGAATGAATTTTTGTGTGTCTGAACCCTCTGATAGAACAACCACACGTTTCAAATAGAAATAAAAAAAACATGAAAAATAATCAAAAAAGGAAAAGAAGGAATCCGTTTTATTGTACATACCCCAACCTTTACCCCACGCATACCTAGACAAGCATTATAATACATTGCTACTTTATAGATCAAACTTCGCTCAAAATATTTTATGATGTGATCAGTGTTTGTTGGACAACATCTCCGACTCCTACATGTTGGTGGGTTAATCGACAAACGTACAAAAAAAATAGAAATTAAAAAAGCATCAAGACCATCCCACCCTCGGTCAACACTGCCTGATGCGAACAAAAAAAGCGGACAACCTCACCGAGGCGCCGACAAAGTGACGAATACTTTGGAGAGTTCTCTTCAATCCTACACCACTGCGGCGGTTAACAACCAATATCACCGAGTTTTGTCGGCTTGATGTAAATTACTTGTCGGTCTTTTTGATATTTTTTGGTTATTCCTGGAGATTTGGTTTGATAGGTTTGGTGAGTTTGCAAGGGAAAGTGACAAAGGTTTGATAAGCTGTTAGTTGTTCGGTTACTTTGTGTGGGTGCTAATTAAATTTGTAAGATGTTAAGAACTGCGATTAATGTATATTGTTCTTATTATTAGCATTTGATTTTGGAAAATATATAATACCTATCTATTATATTTTTCCGACTACAAAAGCATGTTATTAAACTGTTTTTAGTCGCCTTAAAAATTAGGAGGTTATTAATTCGCAAGTACTTATACTTATAGCAGTTGTTTCAATCACATGACTTGTAAGAAAATTATTAAAAATACATTTTAAAATTGGGCACACATCATAATCTACATGTTTGTCTACATCCCTATACATATAAAGTAAAACACATATCTCAATATAATGGTATACTGGTATCACATGCCATAATCTTCCCAAGCAGACGTGTAACCCTTTATTATTATGACCAGCAATTAGACACCATGATAGCCATTATTATTAGGTACCTCGGACCCCTATAACAGCGTCAATTATTACAGATTTGACGATAAAGCCGAGTTCACACTGTCACAAAAAATACATCCTCTGATGACTAATGCTGCAGTTTTCAAGGAAATGGTTAATGACTTTAAATTACCTTATTTATGCAATTTAAAGTATGCTGGAAAGAATAGTTTGAAATCAACCATTGTATAGTTATTTAATTTAAGTTACTTTTTTACTGTTTTATACACACCTTTTTTACAATAAAAGCAACTACTACAATCTCGCCTGATGTTAAGCAACGTTGTAATCCACGATCTAGCGCTCTTGCTGAGATAACCGGTTCACTGACGTAAACACCGATAAAATAATCTTGCGCTAGCAAATAAAAGCGTTAGGGTTGAGAAAATACACCCACGTCGAAATTTTTTGCAAAAACTATTATAAGCCTATATTTTATTACTCATGAGGAAACCGACATAATAATGTTTCAGGACATATTGTGATCCTAAAATATTATTAAGTCCAGGGCATGTGTCTTGCGTGGAAGGATATGGGTGCCCGCCACGATACTATTGTTCAATAATATCCTCAATGGTGTATACAATCAGCAAAAACAGGGGAGTAACAGCCCTCAGAAATGACAAACTAGACGCGAGGAGGGATTTCAGTATTACGAATAAAGCTTTACTTAATCAGATCTTTATTTTTTTCTTTCAAATTAATCGCAATGGTAAGTGTAAACTCTTCACTACAGCGCTATGACCTGCGATTTGTCCATAACAATAACAAGCAGATATTGTGGTCCACATCATAGACAAGTGTACCTGCAGGTCAGAGCCCCCTTGATATGCCTCGTAATGCGCGATTTCACAGCCCACCCTACGTTTGTGGGACAAGTTAATAGAGGCAGCGGTTTTAGAAGGTTAGTTTTAGGTATTTCAAATATCCAAACAGCTATCAGATTTAGGTTGGCTAACATTTCCGTCAAAAATTATGTGCGACAATTTTCGGAGCACTACGCTCAGCTATTTGTTTAACAGTTTTTAATTGTTTTTGAAGTGGTGCGTTATCGGGTTAAGTAGACCGTAATATTTGCGTGATCAGCGATATATCATTTCTTGATGTGGAGGTTTTACTAAAACTATAGTTACTTGGGCTTCTAAGAAAGTAATATTACTTATATTGACCATTGCCACCGAAAGCATTTTTAACGTATTTATTAGTAATGAGGTTATACGACATGACAAAGTGGGATTGTATTTTTTACCGTATCACCATTTACTATCGCTTATGAACTTGTACCACAACCCACCGTATGCATCGACACGTCTGCTGCTACTTCTAACACAAGTGTGTATGTTAAATAGCTACGAAACAACCCTGTTACAAGCAACACTGCTGGAAAGCTTCTCTAAATGCACCGACATGAACTACGCTTTAAAGGATTGGAAAAGACATGAAGACAGAATGTATGTAGAAACTAGAGATATACAAACGGCCAGGGAGTACATAAGGGTATATAATATAATATAGAAAATGTGATAAGAATCGTAACATAATTATTCAAATAATAAAACGAAAAATATTTGTGCCAAAGTAGTACCTATGTGCTACCAAAAAATTGGACTTCTTTCGCAAATAGCAGTAACAATATAATAATTTACGGAAATATATTTATACATTCTTTCAAAGCTATCAAAGCAAAATCAAAAGCTTTACACTAGCTATATTTGCAACAGCAGTACAGTAACAAATACTAAAATCGATTAGAAATTGTTTAGTTTATTACTCACACTAACATATATGACAGGACAAATTGCTTTCAAGCTATCTCCTCTAATTACTCGTATCTCATCAATATGCTTTAGTAATATACATCAGAAAATCAATTATTTCTTGCCGTTATCTTGAACTGTGCAAGGAGGTCGCGGTTTATTTTATTTATGTGAATAAATTTGAACCTTCCACACGATTCAGGGTTTAATTGTGATCAAATGTAATCATTTGTTCATTTAATCACTATTTTGGTTTCTTTGATCTTATTTTTATTTTGTCTTAGTGGTTCAATCCTTGTTTTAATTTTTAAACATGGAAAAGTAATTATTTTAAAGGCTAGAATAGAAAAAATTACCGTTTGTTTTTCGTTTACCTATGATAACTTTGTGCTTTATGAATTAATAATAAACAATAGAATACTGAAATAAAATACAGCAAGAAAATCTAACTTGTGATAGTACCTAGCGTATCAATTTTCTATATACATTTTATTTTACAAAATTATCAAATATAAAACCAATCAAAGGAAGAGATAGACAGTTTTAGCAACCTCTCCGCCTATAAACAAAACGTAGATTACTGTTGATTCATGAGTAAACTCGTGTAGTAATGAAACTTGCGTACCTATAACTGAATCTGAATATAGTGAGAGATTACATCTAAATGGTTATTAGACTCTAGAACCAGGCTTCGGAATATTTCAGATAAACTTGATAAAAATTGTACAATTTTTTATTTTGTAGTTAGCTGTCGTTTCCTACATAGCGGTTCTATACGTAATCCATAGATAGATCGAATTGAAAACTTTATTGTTGAAACAAAATAGAAAAGAACAAACATTGAGACGAAATAGCACCACCTCCTCCTTAAGTCCGTTAAAAAGTGTCACAAACGAGGCTTTTTAGCTAGGAGTGATTTCTTCTTTTTTGTCAATTCTGATTTCTGTCATTCAAGTAGATAAAGTTATTTTTTTAATCAAGAAATCCTCTGATTAGAAATTGATATAATTATACGGGTTATCGCGTACCTATGTTTAATGTGTCATTTAACGATTTTAATAAATTGAATCACAATGTATAAACTATATTATATCCAAAAATTCAAAACTATTTCAGTTGAGGTATATAACAGGTAATGTAGATAAGAGCTGGTATTTTGTAGTCGTATAGGTAAAATAAATAAATATTTCAGGACATATCACACAGCGCCATCTAGCCCCATACGAAGCTTACGCTTGTATCAAGGGTACTAGGTAACAGAAATAATACATAGACACAACACAAAATCAAAACTTTAATATGGAGACATGTATGTTCAGTATTTTTTCTTCTTCTGCATGTTATCATGGAAAAATACTCTTTTGTCTATTTATCAAATCTCTTTCAAAATAATTTGTAATCAATTTGTTTCTTCTTGTTTTTGTTCTATAGGTCCTTTTAAGTGAATTGAATAGATATGGTGGATCTGTCTAAAGGATACTCAGCTTATTAATATTCTAGATAAGCCCTTAAGCGTTAGTTTTTTTATTAAGTTATGTTACTGTCCCTTTGTGAACGAACATATTTGTCTGAGGTGTTAAACATAGATCTTTTTTCCCGTCCATTTTCCGTTGGCCTACCCATGCCTTAACATTAATTTTCAACGGAAGTTCTTTCTACACAAGTTATTCTATTATTGTTTGCTTTTGGACAGTGTCAAGTAAAGAGATAAAGTCATTTGGAAAGTTGATCGTTAAGGTTGTTAAAAGCATCCTGAGAGATAGAGGTTTTAGCACTTTTACCTGTTTATTTAGATTTCTGTGACTTTTACATTTAGGGCCGGGCTATTTGTTAAGTGTTTTGTTGGCGATAGGAACGTTTTTTGTCCTACAAAAGGTATATATTTAACAAAGGTGCTGCTGTGGACTCCACATAAAAAATGTGTGAGTATTTAAATAAATAAATATATTTTGAAAAATAAGCATGAAATATAGCTTAACAAAGACAAGCTTTAAAGCGAGAGTTAACTGGTTCCTATTGGTTAAGTACGATCCATCTTAGAACTGAACTTTATTGCTTACTATCAGGCAAACTATGGTCAAGTGCAAACCTGTTGAAGTTAAAAAAAAAATGGAATCTCTTCCCGCAGTTCACACAATTTATTATAAAATACCCAACCAAAAACGAATCATACTGTTTACATAAATAACACACATTATACCAATAAAACAAAACACATTCTTATTAAAATGACTCACAAACGAGTTATGCATATTTACAACTCGATTAATTCAATAAATCGGCAAATCGGGTCACAAATCGAGTCTGCTCTGTCGTGAATGCAATAAAATCGCGACACTCGGGCCAGTCAAAACAATCTACACGTGCACTTCTGCAGCGTTAGCACGGTAATAGTTCTTAATGTGATTCACAATTTTAACATCTAAAAGATAAATAGTAATATGAGTTATTTGTTAAGTCATAAATCTGCACTTGTTTTCGCTTATTTTTAATTATGTTTCCAATAAAAACAATAGTAATGGAGTTAAAAATATAAATAAAAAATGCATGCGTTACTGAATTGTTGATATTATTATGAAGTTCTTATAGTACGATTATAGATGTGATAGCCTTGGGCTTATAGTTTTTATGAACCACCTATATATATAGCCTTGTCTTATCATGACAATTTTAAAAGCTGTCATATCCGTATATTTTTCGTAAAATATACTTCGTTAAGATGGCTTATTAGTACAATATGAAAAGTGGCATATAGCCAATCACATTCTTTTGCCGAAATATAAATCACATCGTGATATCAAATGTCTACGTACTAACCCCACTGTAATGTAGTTTACGAGTGCAGCCCGTATTGTACTCGATATAGATCGCTGATGGAGGGATCCCGGGGATTTGTAATGTCATTGATGGGTTACAGACACTTATACCAGTCTTCTTCTTCTTAATGATTGAGAGTGGCCAACTCTGGTGTCGAGAGTTTGCAAATAGGCTTAAGGGCCTCTGACTTGGCTTAACGACTGCCGTTCTAAAAAAACAGCCAGGACCTACAATTTAATGTGTCATCTGACCCACAGAAGCGCCAAAAATGGAATACCACTTTTCGGTCACCCATCCAAATTCACACCTCGTCAACCTATGCCTAACATTGGTAATTGCATGCGATTTCCTCCGCCAGCTGAGCTACGGGTGCTTCACCTATACCAGTACGTAGTAACTTATACAAAACTGAATATCTAAATATAAAATAAAGCTGAAGAGGGTCGAAAGTCTGAACATTGAAGATATTAAAAAAATGATCAGAGATATCTCGTATTGCTAGTAAAACACGTAGTCAACAATTTTTTGAAATTGTGTCTGTTTATCTGTGTCTCTGTTTGTCTGTTTATTTAAACGCTCAACACGCAAAAACGGCTAAACAGATCATCTTTTTTTTGTGTGTAGGTAGTATGTGGTATAAGCTACTTTTTATCCAGAAATAATGCGAGCAAAGCCGCGGGTGTTAAAGGCTACTTTTTATCCAGAAATAATGCGAGCAAAGCCGCGGGCGTCAACTAGTACATTAATATATATCAGCGTGTGATTGTTCTAGTCTTGATTACATTGTGTAGATAGAGCACGAATCCTCGTCCTTTCTCTGAGAAATCAGCTGACTTTACGTCCGTCATCAGAATTTTAATCAAACGTCTACTGTACAATATAAGTGATGGTAATTTAATCCTGTTATGACTAGTTCAAATCACGTGTTATATTTTACTACTACTGTATTATGAACAATTTTAATACTTAGATGGGTAGGGCTAATTAATGATACACTTTTTAAGCAGGTTTATTAGAAAAACACCAGCAAACTCGCTGGAGTAGCTAGCTTACATTGGTTATACAATTATATTAATACAAATTGGAGTTAGTTAGGTACTATTGAATCTGATAAAATAATTTTGATAGTAGATTATTCTTAAATTCTTAAAATCTATAATATATGTATATTCACACAGACACACATAAACATGTACACACACAAACACACACCTTTGTTATTAATTTACACTAGCATTGCCGAACTGAATATTATTTTTTTAAGTAAAAATTTGGAAACTAACTTAACAAATTTACAATATGGCTAAGTTTTTTTAGAAAACCTGTGTCAAAAAACACATTGCTTTCACATTCCCCGCAGTATGACGAGACTCAGTTATTTACCTACTCTAAAGCGACCAATTCACACCAATTTCAAACGGAAATTTGTAGAAAATAGACAATTTTCAAACCAGTTTTTGCTACCATCGAGCGTCAATTAAAATGGAATATAAAGTTTCATTTCGTGCGCATAGCCTGTTTATTTGCCACTGGTAATATCTGAGTTTCTAAAAGCATATTTAATTAGTAGGTAAACTTGCATTTAATTGGTTATATTATATTTCGATTAGTAATCAGAAATTTAATTCTAGCATAAACAATTTCAGGAAATTCGAATGAACAGTATTCCAAATATCCAAATAACAAAAACAATCGTCAGAAATATTTCATAATAAACAAATGAATAAATAAACATGGTAAGTTTAAGAAAAGTCACAACAAAACCATTAAAAAAAACGATAATACAATTATTAAAATATCTTGGCTTATATCCTACTTCGTTTCGTGTGTAAATTACCACAATTTACCCTATTTCCATTATCGAGGTAATAATATAAAAGAAATATAGCATAGGGCATGCCAAGACAAAAGAAGACCATGTAGAAGCAACTTCTCATTTCCTCATCATCTGTCTCTTTCGCTCGGGGGCGTGTCGTTGCATGATTATAATGATTTTAATTAAAAATCTCGAGGGTCGTGCGGTTTCTCAGGTAGGCCGGCAGCATGTACCAATATATACGGATTTTTGATGTTAGTTACAAAGTTAAAAATGCGAAGAATATTTTGTCTCGTAAGGAGTATAGTCACTAAAAATAAGTAAGTAAACCTTAGGCTACAACTGTGCCTATACTGTAGTCAAACGTAAGCTTATGCCGTGATGAAAAGGGGATTTTTCTTTTCTGATCGCACGTAACTAGTAAGTTCATAGATAAACTTTGGTTTTGACGTCGTTCGAAAGGTCCCGGATCGAAGTGCCACTGACAGTTAGAACCTACTATTTGACAAGTTATCCAGCCCACGGGAAGCGTCTTGATGTAAAAGCAACCCTATTTAGTTTATAGCCATGGTCACCCATCCAAGTAAGTAAAGACTGTGATGGCAGACTTTCAATAGTAGCTTATCTGTGGTAGTAGATACCGTTAGCAAATCTACAAATCACTTACCTATAAACGTGCCTATCAATTTTGTACAGTAACTTTTGAGCGATTAATTTGAGTGTTCTGTCCGTTTTTAAAGTTACATATGTGTGAACACAAGTTCACACATTACTTTTAAAACACTTTAAGTTCACTCGCTTTACGGTGAAGAAGAGCATCATGAGAAATTCGACGTGTTTGAGGATCACAATATCCGAGGACGCGTGTTCCGTGGAAGGAGCTGGGTGCCCACCACGATGTATCTGCCCAAGAGAGTTACGACACTCATGCATGAGGAAATACGTCTTGGAGAGAGAGGGAGAGAGCAAAAGACAAAGAGTCTAGGATACTTAGCAACGTGATCCATAGACGTGCAGGTTTCAGGACTTCAAGCAGCTAGTTTTGAAACAATAGTGTTTAAATTCCGCGCCACAGTGCTGGGTTATTGAGGCTGATGTTTCGGGTTTCTAATACGAAGATGGATAGGGTTGTCATTGAATTGAAAATTAAAATCTTCAAAGCGAGAGTGAATCGGTTCTTATCGGGTATGCACGCTCCATCTTAGGCCATAGCCTTTGCTTGCTATCAAGTAAACTATGGCCAAGTGCAAACCCGTAATAGTTTAAAAAAAAATACAATATAATTGTAAGTAAAATAATCGGTATGAAATATTATTAAAAAAATATTCGAATTCATTGGTTTACATTTGATGATAAAAATACATGATTACCTGCCTATTTAATAATGATAAAGCTAACCTAAATATGACACTAACATAAAGGTAAA
Organism: Macaria notata; assembly: GCA_927399415.1. Lineage (NCBI taxonomy): Eukaryota > Metazoa > Arthropoda > Insecta > Lepidoptera > Geometridae > Macaria > Macaria notata. Next base: position 4,187,159 of record OV656742.1, read on the forward strand.
GGTAGAATATATTACTAAAGTAAAAGCTTTTTAGGTGAAGCGGAACAAAATCTGTTTTAACATACTATTTTATACAATTGATGCTGCCCTGCTCATCTCGAAAAAGGGAAACCGTCTTCTTTTCTTACTTCCTTAGTTATACTCACTGTCAAAAACTAATTTTATATTCAACCACTAAGTTATTGACTTTTTTCAGTTTCTCAAATTATTGTATTATAATGAGGTAACTTATTATTTATATGTTAGTGAAAGCCCTGGGTATAAGAATAGTGCATTTCAAGCACAGTAGCGCGTTATCGGCCGTCAACAGACTTCGAGACATGTCGCAGCCAACTTGACAAGCCAGCATTTTGCTAAAGTATACCATGGAGGAAGTTATTGCGTAAAAAAATGTTTTTCACATCACACTTATATTGTAAAGGCTAAAGTTTATGCATACGTGAGTAAGTAAATGTGTATTTCACTGTGCAATTTTTACTTTTTAATGCTCAAAAAGCTGGACCGATTTACATGAGATTTGTTATGGTATGGAGGTAGATAAGACCCCGAGTTAACTCTACTTTTTACCTCTAATCAACGCGGGTAGCACCGCGGAACGCTGCTAGCTGTAGATTCAGTGATAATAGTCTTAATATTATTTTCTTATTTACCTGATATCAAGCTAAAAGCTTTTGAGTTACAACAAAAACATTCAATTACATAAAAACCAAAGAACAATAACACACTGAAATAAACAATATAAACAAGACATTGCTTCCAAATGAATACAAATACCTACCTATAGGTAAGTTATTTATTAAGACCCTACCAGTTAATAGTAAATTAAACTTGGGCTGCAAATTATTGAGTCTGCTTCGAAATAATCTGTTTAATACAACCTAAACTCGACTCGCATTTAAGTAATAATTAAACGAAGATCAACTGGATTTTGTAGTGATGGGACAAGGTAGTCTTGGAAACAAAAAATTTATGTGGGTAAGATTTTTTAACTTTCGCATTGACCTAATACATTAACTAAATTAAATACTACATAAAAACTTGGATTAGTGGGTGACATGCAGGAATGGTTTGTTTTTAGCTGGTTATTAAAATATTTATCCTATGATTTAAAAAAAGAACTAGTAATCAAAACTAATAAAGTACTCGTTAAATGAACTTCATACGTACCTACGTAACTTCTTAAATTTTGAATTTTAGATACGCTTAGCAAAGTTACTAAAACTTGTAATAATTATGTAATAAAATTAGAGTACTTACCTTTATTTTTTGTGACAAGTTGAATGTAATTTATAAATAAATAAATAAATAAATATTCCGGGACATTGCACACAGCGCCATCTATCCCCACACTAAGCAAACGCTTGTGTCGTTGGTACTAGATAACGGATATAATACTTATATACTTTTCTTTTGTAAATTCATACTTATTATACATACAAACGAACAGTTATAATAATAATATATTGTTATAATTTATTGTTTTTTTTTGTGAACGTAATGATACTTATTTAATTTTTAAAGATTCCTAATCAATTTGCTACTTAAGTGTGTTTATTATTAATTTCATAATTAATGTAATTGATTGTTACCGTTTGAATTAAGTAAATAAATTAATAACAATATTTGATTTATTGACATATATTTTTTTAGGTCACACGATTTTTTGATCTTAAAACGGTGTTGTTTTTTCGGTCTCACCCCATCACTACCGCCAGGATTCGATTCCAGTGGCTTTGTTCTTGTTCTTTTGACATAGGAGTTGCTAAATTGGGTGTTACTCGTTTGTGGGTTAATTTAGTGCTGAATGTCGTTCAGTTACTTTGATTTTGTTGGAAATGAAATGTAAGTAAACACTCGCATTTCAGTGTTTGTTGTGAGAGCGATCGGCTATTAACTTTTTGGATGGGTAGAGTGTCACTGTTATGTAGATTAGATATCATTTATTAATTAAGCCTGAAATCCTAACATAATAACTTAGCTATGTTAATATTACCTTACAAAATATCTATTCAGTTAAAAAAAATACTTACGAACTTCAAAATAATAACGCAATAATTCAATTTTTATTAAAAAGTAAATAAAATGCCTTATTAATAAATTAATATTAACCAAGTAAAATTTTGGGCGCTAATAATCACCAAAATTATCTATATACATATACATATTCGTATTGTTTTATTTTCTATCCCTTGTATTTTATTAAGGTTTCAATCCTAACTTGTCATTTCGTATCCTATTTAACCTTGCTTTTTTTTTTTTTTTTTTTTAACTTGGACGGGTTTGCACTTGACCATAGTTTACCTGATAGCAAGTAAGGCTATGGCCTAAGATGGAGCGTGCTTACCCGATAAGAACCGATTCACTCTCTTTTTGAAGATCGCTGGATTATAGTGCGTGGGGAACAGAGAGCCAGGCAGGGAGTTCCACAACCTAGCGGTACGAACAATAAAGGTGGAGGCGTACCGTTTCGTGCGGGTCTTAGGAACTTCCACCATAAACCGGTGTCGTCCTGCCGTACCTCTACTCGTCCGGTGAAAGAAGGGCGCGGGCGGAATTAGTTTGTGCAATTCCGCGGCACACTCTCCGTAATGCAACCGATAGAAAATAGCTAATTTCAACTTACTATTCAGTAGCAAATACAATATTCCCGCATACTTGGTTGATTTACTTATCACTTAACATTTCTGCGCTGAGCTTAACTGGCTATGGATGGAAATTAGAAGGCAGTATTAGCAAAGTGACTCTACTAGTCGGCCTCTATGAAAGTTTGCTATAAAAATAACTGAGTATATGCACTATCGTACATAATACTACTTAATTCATTCTAGCTTAAAAGGGTGGATATTCACTGACCCTTCACCATTCCTTATTTTAATCAATAAAGAGTGAAGATTTATTTTTTATTTAATAACTATTTATTTCTCACTTTTGTTATATTTTTGCTAAAAAATTACCAACCCTTGATAGTTACCTACATATTCTGTTTTTCAATTGATTATAATGCAACGCTTTTTGGGGTTCTTTCAAAATTGTGACAAATTAAAAGTAAAATTCAACTACGATGAATGTAATAAACGTACATTTACAAAATTATGGATACAAAAATAGACTTGAAGTACTTATATCTACCTAATCTAAAACTTAAATCGCAAACCAAAAATTCTGCATAATGAAACCTTTGCAATATTTCCATTCCATAAATCAGTAGAGTTATTAATGAAATGGAGTCATTTGTACAAATTAGGAATAGGTCTTTTAAATCACTTTGTTATATTAGATTACGTGATCACTTTTTAATATTGTAATACGCGAATGACTTAGGTAATGATTCTTATGATTACTCTCAATCTTGGACCACCGAGATACAGGCCCAGGCCTAGTTCGGGGTTCACAAGAAACTCACATTAACATTAATTAAGTAATTAATATAATTTAGTAATACGTTAATATTTTGTGATTGTACCAGTGTTTTTTGGCAAATAAAATATCTTATCTTATCTTTATCTTTATTTTATTAGTAAACTTCTCAAAGAAATGAACACCAACACATAATTAATGGTTAAACGAATTTTATTAGTAAACTTTTCAAAGAAATGAACACCAAAACATATTTAATGGTTAAACGTGAAGTTCGACCATAATTATACGAGACGACGTTACATGCGAAGAGGTTTCTTTATTAACTATGTAGATGTTTAGCACTTTAGCATAAACGAGATCAACACGTATCAAAGATCGTAATGCTTGCATACCAAACGCTAATATACAGTTTGCTAGATCTTTGATTGTGAACAAAATTTACCTAATGATGCTAACAATAGCTTATGCCACTCAATTGAATAACTATTTATTTGCTATAACACTATTTTAAGTCATTGTACGTAATCGCGTTACGCCACTAGACTAACTCTTTATCAATCGTGCTTTATTCAACGCCCATTATATACATTTATTGTACGTTGGTATTGTATTCCACTAAACTGAACACTTGCTAATTTGCCATGAAGCAGTACACTTTTAAAGTCATTGTACATAATCACGTTATGCCACTAGAATAGTTTGTTATCAACCGTGCTCAAATAAATATGAATCACAAACAAAGTAACCGTTATAGATTGGAAAATCTAGTTCTTTTTACATTGAATCAACCGTAGAACAATGTATGCAAGAAAACGCTACTAAATAAATTATTATTTTGTAGTATTGTATTTGTAACAAAAACGACAAATATGTCGGTACATCGAAAAATGATCGTTACAGAAACATTGCTAGAAAAGTCATGTTTCCCATCTTCATGACAAAAATGTGGGTATTTCTAAAAAAGATCGTTACATCATTTATTGAAAAAAATCCATATTTACGATCTATTCGGTATAGTTTGATGAAATATATAAGATTATACCAAGAAAAATAAAATCCATGATAAATACATGCAGTAAGATTGCTTTGGTAAGTTAGTAGTTGCACTAACCTTTATCCTATGAGCTGGTTGATGAATTGCTTAGTTTTTGTACCAAACTTCAAATTTTCGACGTTATTTTAAAATTCCGATGCTGCTTTTCCTAATTTGCCACTTGAACACATGAAATAAACACTTTTTTCCACGAAAAATTCAAATAGTAAAATTCAACGAAATTTATGATGTTGCGACGCCCGCACACAAGAAAAGAATGAGGTTTGACAGGAGGACGGCGCTACAGGCGCGACATTGACAGTGACATTTGTTCAAAAGTCTTTTTTTGTGTTTTTTTTTCACAGCTATAAAAAGTGCGACGCCTAGTACATACAGAAGTAAGACTACAAAGTAAATAAAGAAATCTCGAGCATGTAACGTCGTCGTAGTATAATCATTTATTTAATTGTGAGTTGGAAAAGAATTACTTAAACGATCAAATCCTTATGCGTTGCTACCTCATTTTTCGAGATGTCTATCAGGAAAATATGTACCTACTTTGTATAGACAATTATACAAGAAACATAGACATAGACCGTAAAATAAGATAAATAAACTTCCGATAATAATGTTCTTAAGCATTCGATTTAAAATAACAAACTAAACATTGGCAATTACGTCCTCTTTCAGAAGAACGCCAGAAGGGACCTTTTACACTGACAATTTAAACGCAGCTGTTTTTATGATAATTTTATGTGGGCTTGAAAATATCATTTGCGTTTTATAGGACAACAAAGATTTTATCAATGACAGGTTAAATGCTTTTGAATTTCCGGATGCCTACATAGTTGACTGGTCACGTTATTTTTTTATTAATGAGTTTCATGCATATCTTATGTTCATCAAGCTTAATACTAACGTAAATCTCTTATAAAAAAATATTATATACTTCTCTATAAGTTAAACAAAGTACCTAACTTTAAAAGTACAAAATTCGTTACAAGAAATTACAAGCATAAATATATATTTTTAAATTGATGTTTGTCATTTCTTTTCTTTATTCGTTTGTTTGTAATACAGCCGCGGTCGTTCCATCTTTGTGCAATCCCCTTTACAAAACCTGTTGTATCGTAAAGCCTGAATTTAAGTGTATCGACTACGAACGAGTCACTTAAGGCTAAATGCACATATTTGCCAACATAACGGTGTTGGGTTTCCTCCGCGTATCGATGGAAGCCACTTGGAAGTAGGGATTGGAAAATATCGATATTTGGTACAAAAAAGTGTCCCCTTTTTATTATTTTATAGTAGTTATAAGTTTTTCTGTGATATTATTGTACAGAAAAAAGCTTTAGCTCAACGATCACCAGTTTTTTTACTAAGATATTTTTTTCCTAATTCCTGAGACTTGAATGATGGTCGCATATTTTTTAACTATTATTAAGTGAAATCTATTTTGAGACTTAAACCAAAAAACATTTTTTTAGAGTTTATAAGTAGAATCTACAAGTAATATTCTACATTATTCATATACATTAATTATTCTGCAACCTGTTTGAAAAACTTAATTACTTCACAAGCAATCCTAAACATATATCGAACAAGTTGTCCCATCACTATCAATAAAGCGATGTTTAAAAACTGATACAGAGTTAAAGACAGGGCACAATAAAGACCACACGGAGCTAAGTGGTGAAGTTTTTATGTTAATAATCTTATTTATTGGCTGAGTATTAAAAAGTATTCAATATTTTACTGGCTGGTTTATAAAAACTACTTATGCAAGCGGATAAATATGCAAGTCCTGGTTATTTATCACAAGAGAGCATTAAAAGCTCTCAACAATAACCAATCTCATATGAAAAAGGATATTTACCATAAACTTTCTTACTTCTTCATATTATTATAAGTTAGGTACTCACTTGGTATTATGTAAACACACTGATTAACCATAACTTAGTCTTTTCTAGTTAATAATTATCATACTGAAATATATGAATTAAGAACACTTATCAGAAAATTAGCAAAAAAAAAATTTTATAAAGCAGAGACTGTTGATGTAGCACGTTGGTGGTATATTTTGTGGAAACCACCTATATCACTCTCAAATGTACAATTTGTTATTAAAACGCATTAAACTCCACCTTGCGTCACAGTATATCAGTGTCTTGTACCGGCGTCGTTTCAGGTAATTTGGTGGTCAAATGTCTAACAGGGTAAAAGATACCTTCTTGATTTTCTAGTAATCCAAAATATGTAGGTACTTTCTACATAAGTTAGTATGAGAATGGCCAACTATGGTGTCCGAATTTTTCAACCTCTTTCTGACTATCTAAGTTATCATCATCATCCCTTCTCCTCGAGTTTCCTTCTTCATCGTACTCCAACTTAATGTACAGAAATTCCTTCACCATCCAAGCCATCCAGTTGTGGAACATGTTGCCCTTGCCTGTTAGGCAAGCTAAGTCCTTAAGCATATTCCAAAAGCTAGTGTATCATCATTACTTATCATCCATATAGTATTATGTATTGTATTGTTTATTATTATTTATTAGTGTATTATCTGAGTTTGTATTGTGTTCTTTCACTTATTTATTTAATTTACGTATTCTTGTACACCGCCTATTTATAATTCTAAATCCTGTCCATCCAAAGGTTGCCTGGAAGAAATCGCCTAAGGCGATAAGGCCGCCCAATGTACATTAGATTAGTTTTTAAATTTCTTTCATTATGTAATTTTTTGGTGTGCATTAAAGAAATATCTTATCTTATCTTATCTTATCTTATCTTATCTTATCTTATCTTATCTTATCTTATCTTATCTTATCTTCAGCCCTTTCCAACTCACTGCTGGGTATAGGTCTCCTCCTTTAGGTGCCATTGGTGTTGATGTTCTTTTCCAGAGAGGCCCCTCGTTATCATTATGTAACAAAAACCGAAGCTTTTAACCTAAACGAACCCAGCTGTAAAAGAATAATCTGCAAAAATATCCCGATTAGATTCCGATCTCGAGGTATACAAGTTTAATTTAAAAGCCATGAAGTATTATATATTCTGTGTGGAAGGCCCATTCAATTAATATTCACACTAATTACAGATCAGACATATCTTTAAGATGATCAAAGGTTGGCTTAAGTCATAAAATTATAGCTGCTAACTAGGTAAGTATGCAAGATGGTAAAAGCATATAAGCATTTGGCATGATGTAAGTACATAATATTTTTATTATATTAATGTTCTCTTAACTAATATTTACATATATTCCACAAGTATATACAAAAAGGACTTAAACAAACAGAAAAACCTACTTAACTTTTTATCTTGCTTGGTTATTGATATCTGATATAACATAACAATGTATGACAATAATGTGCTTAATCACAATTATTTTTTTGGAGAATTTTTATTTACAATAATAAAATATAAAACAAGGGAAGAAAAACTAAACATACCACTTCTAACTACTACATAAAAGGGGCACTTAGAAAATCTTTAGAAAAGCCTAAAGATATCTAAGTGCTCCAGCCCGCATTTTGTGTCTGTACCCTTTGTAAATAAATAAATAAACTACCAGAGGGCAGCGTGCTCAGCATACTGGTCGCATTACCACGCTGGATGGCAATGCTGATACGTTGAGCCATAAAAAGGTCAGCATTTTGGTAAATTAAGTACAATAAATTGAAACATGCTATCTACATACATCCTTTTTCTACGTGAGTTTTTTTTTTATGTTCGCTCGAAGCAAAATGCTTGGTGCGAGTCTTCGATAGGTACCTCAACTGTATGCTTTTTATTTCGTCATAGTCCGCTCACAGTTCATCACTTGCTACTCACAGCTTGGGGTCTAAATTAAGTATTAAAATTCACAAGCGACCTGCGTTAATACAGGATGTTCAAGGAAATGGTTACTTGATAACAATCAACTGAGTAATAACTTCTTTAGACACTCTGTATTATCCCAAAAAAGAAAAAAACTTTAATGGTCTAAATAAAAGATTGACTGAATCCTTAGCATGGAATAAAAACTTAATTAGCTGTGAATTGGCTTAGTGTTTTTTTTATTATTTGTTTACATTTTTTGTTTCATTTTGTCCTGCTTTAATTTGTTCTAATTGTGTACGTGGTGTGTAATTTATTAAAATAAAAACAGGGCATTTTATTTTATTTATTCCGGGAAAACAATAACATAAGTACAAAAACTTGTTAACAATATTTTGTTTTATAACTAAGAACAGAATTTTTAATCGCAATTCAAAAAAATATGATAAACAAATTATATCACCTTTTTAACATCTAAAACAAAAACGGAAATATCCAAATTATAATCGAACGACCTAAATCAAAACACATAAATCCCGAGATATTACTAACAAAAACTTATATTGCCCCAAAACTGTTGACAACTACTGACATCATTTAAAATTAATGGCGGTCGTACTTAAATCAGCTACCTAAGTCAGAGGTGGTCCACCCTTTTACACGTTAGAAAAAAAAAGGTTTTTATAATGATTGTGATACCTCTAAATGCTTCTACCTGTGAAATATACCAGCAATTAAAAATATCCCTTAGGATTCCTTAAAGCTTTCAACGTAAATTATAAAATTAAATACCGGTAGTTTAATGCGAAAATATAAGTTTTATAGTCGCGTTCTTATAGCTTTATAGCTCAAGTTAACTGGCATGTACATAATTTAATATTTGAGTTTACTTGCGAATAAATCAAGTATATTGAAGGCTAAGATGTCAATTTAATTAAACTTTAGGTAGCTAGTAGGTCTTAAAATTTAAAACGAATGTGTCTCGGTAAAACGTCTGCTTAAAACTGATGCAACATGGTTCGAATACGGCCTTGACTTGTTCTCAAGTTACTTGTAGATTAGAACTCACCTCATTGTAAAAGAAAATAATATCATAGCATACCTACATTTACAAACATTGTGAAAAAAGGAAGGCCAAAAGGAAGGTAGGTAGTCTATCACCAATCTGGCTATGGCCGCAATATTACAAAATTTAAAAAAATACATTGTACTTAAGTAGTTGTATTTTGAATATAGAATTCAAACTAAATAATAACTAGATGTAACAATGGCTAATATAACATACAAAAATATAGCAGTAAGTAAATAATACCAACGACGCTAGCGTATATAATAAGATCCTTTAAACTAAGTATACATTTATTAAACAACTAGTGGGTGCTCGCGGCTTCGCTCGCATTACGAAGTAAAACTTGCATCCCCTATTTCAACCCTTTAAAAGTTGCATTTCCAAAAATCCTTTCTTAGCGGATGCCTATATCTTAAAATCTACCTTCATTCCAAATTTCAGCCCAATCCGTCCAGTGGGTTGGGCTGTGCGTTGATAGATCACTATATAAGTCAGTCAGTCAATCAGTCAGTCAGTCACCTTTGAGTTTTATAAATATAGATCATACACTTTTTACACATTACACACTTTTTACACATTACACACTTTTCACATATTTCTAAGCATAAGTTTTAGTTTGTAAGTTGTTTTTGTGTCTGTAAATAAATAAAGTAAACAGTATATCGCGTCATCAAATCAATATTATAGGTTTATGATCCTTTCAGGTAATGGTTTAAAAACCCTCCCAAAACCAAAGGTTCCCATAAAAGAGTCCTTTTATCCGGAATATGAAGACCCCATAGGTAAGTTGTTTTCTGCTCTGATGGTTTCAAAATAAAATTTAATCGACCACAAAGATTGCTGATATTGTTATTGTCCTTAATTCGAGTCGTAAAACTTTCCTGTTTCCTATTTTTTATATACATATATATTGTTTTTTATTGCTATCTGATTATACCTACTCATACATTATAAGACCCCGTCCCCAAAATGTCAGATTAACAAATATATTTTCTTAAGTCTTCTCTCTCGAGTCGTATTCCTCATGACTGAGGTTCATGTCACCCCGCAGAATTAATTCGTTAGGGGAGTTTTCTTGGGCAGATACATCGTAGTGATATTGTAGATATTGTGGTCCTCAAACATGTCGTTTTCTTGCGATGTTTCCCTTCACCGCTAAGCGATTGCAAATCCACACATAACTTGAAAATACAACTCATTAGTGAAAGGCCGGATTCGAACCAGGGTGCGTCTGGATGAAAACCAAACTGGAATCGCATAGCCACACTCGCTTAAATCTTACCATCCCTAAAGTAGCAAATTGTGAATCATATATCCTTTACAATAAATGTTACTGTGGCCCCGAACCATATTTAACTTTCGTATATTTAGGTAGGTATATAGGTAGGTACCAAAAACTACTAACTCTTTCTATATAACTCCACCCCTTACAAACAATCTAACGCACACTTTACTGCAACAGTCAGCCATTTTGAATTTCAAACCGACAGTTTCATTTCGGTTTTAGAAGTCAAACAAGAAGTCCCACAAACACATCGACTCTTAGCAAAAACTTGAGCATTTCGAACGAAAAACTTTTCTTTAAACCAATATTTACGTTCGGGATCGCTTAAGTTTGACTTTGTATAATAAATACAGGAATACAGAGAGCTCAAGGCACCACCATGGTGCTTAACATGCACGATTTATATTAAGTTTGCTTTCTGAGAGTCAGTTATATTGAAAGTTTTGTTTGGGCTGATGTCTGGTTTAGTCCCTTATTTTCCTAATATTTTATTTCCTGTTGCGGTTAAAATATATACTTAGTAAAGTACTGTAGTCATGTGCAGTAGCAAAAAAATACTTTTTATATTAATAGGCTATTTTGTAACACGGGAGTTGAAATACTCAAGAAACTTAAATAAATGTACATTATCGTATTGTGCACATTCAAAAGAAACTATGGGTAGTGTTTTATCGGAATGTGTACCTCAAAATATTACACGGTCTATTAACAAGCCCATTTTTTCTCAGCAAGATAAATAAGTCAAAATAGCATGTAAACCTTTCCTAAACCGAATTTCCTTGCACCATTACGGAACCAATTTGGATCTCATTGTCTTAAAAGCCGTAATTAAAATCTCCAATTCAAGATGCTAACATTATAAAACACATTTATACCGTAATTACAAAATGTACATTTCCAGCCCATTGTTCGGATATCATGTAACTTTCATTATCCCAACATAATAGTGATGTGAAACAGGCTATCGATCTATCAAACTAGTGCATTTTATCATGTTGCTGGATGTGACTCGATTAAACTTGGGTTTATCGAGAAACATGTCACAGAAACAAAAGATGAAAAGAGCAAGCATACGAGTGATTATTTTACAAAGTTTTTCAGCCAAATTTGGCGTTATAAAAAAAATATTTTCAGAACGTGGTCAAATTAATTGTACTATAGGAGTTTTACACAAGCTACAAAATATACTATATATACTGACTATCTCCAAAATTACACACAGCACGTAAATTTCTTCTGTAATAATTGCTATTTTTATGTTAATATAAAATGAATCTGTTCAAAACAGCTGATGTATGATATGCTCAAACATGCGGCTTCAGTATTTGGTCTACTCTCTGTTTATAACGTTTCTACTCTTTCTTATCTTTATGTGCATGTTATTTGTCAGATATGAAGATTTGAGATAAGGTTGATAAAGTGAAATTGCATAGGTGCTCGACTTTACAAAGTATTATGCTCTGTGAATTTTAATTAGTCTTTTACATGCTGTTTAAAGTGGAACACCTGGTGAATGAGAAATATTCTTAGCGTAAATTTATGATCCCAGCATTCTGAATTGTAATTTCGTAATTCGCCCTGGAATATTGAATATTTATTGAATTTTTACTATAAATTTGATGAACACAATAAAAAAATTGTGATGCTTATTAAAATTTGCAAATAGTTTACTCCAGTTCTGATCAATGTCTAGTCTCCAGTGACGATTTATTTTGTTAAATTTTCACAATAACTAAGCCACATCTATCCTCAACCTACATCTCGGCATCCATTCATTGCAGTGCAACCCCTAACAATTTTGACAGCATAGTACGGGCAACGCATGCAAATCGCCCTCGGGGTATGAAATATACGGCCAATAAATAAACAAAGCTAGGGGTGAAATTAAATATTCATTCGGACCAGTGACGGTGACGTCGTCGATAAAATGCCGTGATGTATATTTATGCAGGTTTTATGCATGACTTTGTATGCTTTCGGTTTGAATGAGGCAAAAATATTAATACACACGGAGTGCACGCTTAACTTGACAGTTTATTGGTTGGGGATAACTATCTATCGTAGATTACAACGTTGCTTAACATCAGGCAAGTTGTAGTAAAGCGTGAGCCTATCTAATGTTAAAAAAACTGAGTTTCTGGAGAGGATTAGATAGATAAACTCTTAATTTTTGACGCAAAATTGAAAAAAAAACAGTACATAAAACAAATAATATCTAAACTAGTGCCACAAGCAGCGGCTTTGTCGCTGAAAGTGTTCTCTTCCAGGCAATCATTCTTTGGATTACATATTTTATAAGGTATTTTATACTTACGACAATTAGGAAAACGACTCAATTAAAAAAAATACGTTCAAAGTTCTAAATTCATACTTAACCTACTGTAACATATTTTTAAGTTTAACTCTGTTTCAGCCAAGATATCACCTGGTCCAGTTCGGGACAGTTTAAAACTGCCTGCTTTTTTTAATACTAATATATTTGCATCTGTCCACGGCTCGTCTGATATTAAGTCATTTTGCCGTCTACGAATATGGTCACAAAAAAATCAACAACCAAAACATCGATACATACTAAGTTAATAAAGCACATCACTATTCCTGTTCAATATCGTAATAGGCAGGCTAAAGAGTGAGGCGACTTGTCCAACATCACCAAATTAGCCGGCCAGTGTGCAATAGCCCTTAGGCTAAAATAGGGCTGTCTCTATGATGACTTTTAAGATAATATTATGACAAATTCATATCTTTTAAGATAAGATAAGAAAACCATTTGAATTGAAAACAATTTATAGATGATATTAATATACCTATTTTCGTTTTGCGCCCTCTATTGACAAACAGAGTTCTAATAAGAGATAAAGCAAATGTTTCTCACAAACCTTTTAAGACCAAGGATCTACAGTTTAATAATGCATCCGATGAATGCGACCTTTCCAAGGACTGACCGCGTCGACAATTGCTTTACATTGGTAACCGCGTGGGATCACCGCCGCTAGCTGAGTTATGGACGCTTAATAAATATAATAGGCTGTAGAAGTTGGAGCTAAATATATCTTAGATAAGAAGAAATTAATTAATTTCAAAAAAAAATATTAGGAAATTATTTAATTAATTTCGTTATTGTACACCCCGTCTAGTCATTTTTATTTTTATTTTTCTCTCCATCCTACGGTTGCCTGGAAGAGATCGCTTTTAGCGATAAGGCCGCCATTTGTGGCATGAGTTTTAATTTTTTTTCCGTTTGTGTATTATGTTTTTTTATGTGAGTGTCCAATAAAGTATCTATCTATCTATCTAAATTAGATAATCACTAAGAAAAAAAGACTCAAAATAATAAATTTAATATATTAGTCTGTATAACAACCCTAGTCCCTTCAAACGTGCATAATGTTGCGACGCGCTTACAAATGATTTTATCCGACGTTTTGTTTGATATATTACGACGCCAAATTCAATTGGACGCAATCTCGGCCTCATTCTAACACATGTGCTGTTTTAAAATTGACGGGTAACTGGTATTTTGGGGTAGTTAGTGTGGGGTAAAAAGTAGAGATAAATGGACAAAACATAGAGGCCCACTTGCCTGTGGTAAATTTGATTGATTTTTTTTTTAAACTAATACGGTTTTTCACTTGGCCATAGGTTTGTAAGAACAAGTTCACTCTCGCCCTCTTGAAGATCGCTGGTTTATATTTCGAGGGAACAGGGTGTCAGACAGGGAGTTCCACAACTTTGTGGTTCGTACTATATAGGTAGAAATACGTATAATTTAAGGTAAGTGTCTATTTTTACTTAGTCAGCTTCGCAGTTGAGTATAATCAACTGATATTAGGTAATTCCCTCAATTTCAGACCAAATTCAAACTCTCGTGAACATAGAAGTGAGAACAGAGCATTTATCGTATTTAGTTTGTAATTTTAAAATTTCTAAGAAATGGTTCTGCCTTCACACTCACATTTTTTTTTATACCTTCTTCAAAATTCTTATGAATCACAACATGAAAAACATATCGTAAAACAACTGTGTTTTTTAGAAATATTAATTTTCAAAAGTTTTTCTCTCCTAAACTATCAAACTAAAATGCTGTTCAAATTTCCTTTCAACATGATACAATGTATAGTATTATTATTGTACATACCAAATAATTTAAAACCGTAATGTTGTCTGTCGGCACACGTGTTTGTGTCAAATTATACTTGTACATGTCAAAGGGGGCAAGGGTTTGTATAAAACTTGTTTGACCATTATACTCGTAAGTCTAGGGACGTGTTTTGTAAAACCTTTTGTTAAGGTACCTATTTAGCAACAATTTGTGTTTTAGATACCATTTGTTATGAGATATTTTTTATGTAATTAAGTAATGTGTGTCGTCGAATACAAAAAATCAACAGAGATTTCGTTGAGCGAGGAATTCAGATGTCATTAAATTATATGTAGGTACATACTCGTATAATGTTTATAAGCAATTGTCGACGTGATTTGTACTTGGATGGGTGACCAAAATTCCATTCTGGGCGCTTCCGTACACGTTAAATTGTAAGCCCGACTGTCTGTTGTGGCAGTCCATAAGTCATTTAAACGAACTCTGGACAGTTTGATACATTCTCGACACCAAGATGGCCACTCTCATTCGATAAGAAGATATATAAAAGTAAGAAATGATCAGATTTTAATCCAAGAATGGTAGATATTAACAGAAATCTGGTCATTGACGCAGTCATATTTTTTTTCTTCCAAATTATTACCTCCGGCACGGCAGCGCCCCCACCAAGTCGAGCGAAAAAGCATGGCTGTACCATCATATGCTTTTGTTGTCAAATTTATATTCCTCTGTCATATATAATAGTAGTTTATGCAACTGTCATATAATTAAGGTAATTAATTATGAAACTCGCTGCGCTCGTTTCATAATAGTAACGAGTGTTTTAATACCCGTGTTATATGCAGTTGCATACACTACTTTATCTTCACTAATGCATTGATAATTTATTAAATTAAATTCACGCGTACGTGTATTGTCACAGTGATTTTGCCGCCATTAAAATCTAACCAACGCGCAACGAGAGTGCAGCGCGACCAACCTGATTGGCCCTGCAATCAGGTTGGTCACGCTTTTTCGATGTTATAATGAGCTATTACGATATCGATGTGGATATTATAACATCATGTGAAATTGCTTAAATTGAGTGTTTTGTTGTCTGTGCTATAACAGTAGTAATTATAAGTCAAGTATTGGAAACATAAGTAGAATGTTACAACATTAGTGTAGATAAATACTTTAACAGTATTATAATGAATACAGTCCGTTATTTAGTTTACGATTAGGGTGTTTTTAAATGATATGACCAAATTAATGGATTGAGGGATATAGGTATAGTTTATTTGCTTTGGTTGCTAGGCATTAGGGGACAATAATAATGTAGACCAGACGTATGGTAATGGCTTACAATGGAGGTTTTTTTACGATATTGAATATTAACTCAAGCAAGAAACGCTTTTGATGGTAAACTTCACGTTTTTTAGGTCTTTTTAAATAAAATTATAGAATTCGTATGGAAGTAAGTGGTTTGTACTAAAGTTAGAATATAATATTTTAATTTCTTGGAAGCTTTTGGCAAACTTGAACAGGTATTGTTTTTTTACGCATATACTCGTACACATAAATAAGTTATCATTTTCGAATAATATAATTTATAATACCAACAATAAATTAATTCACTGATCTCTATCTTCATAATTACAATTAATTTTCCATTCTAATTACAATTAATTTGTTTTGGTAATTGGATTGTAAAGAACGCAATTCAATTAGTTATGATAAATTGTTTCCGCTGAGGTGTTACTACATTTGTTTGAGGTTTTTTATAGACGGAAATTATCTTGTTCTTTGATTATTTAGATACATACTAAAAATCAGATTAATCCAATCTAAGCAAGGGATTTCAAATATAATATACATATACACATTCACTCACCATCGGCTGCTGCCGAGGACGCCTACAGAAGCAAAAAGCAGAAATATACTGCCTTGGAAACGCTACATCATTTTGTTCCGGTTGCTGTAGAGACTATGGGCAGTTGGAGTGGTGACGCCAAAGATTTCGTCAGGGAGTTAGGCCGAAGAATTAACGAGAAGACGGGAGACACCCGCTCTGGATCATTTTTGGTGCAAAGGTTAGCCATCGCGATTCAACGTGGCAACGCGGCGAGCGTAATGGGAACCTTTGCACCGGGAGCGATCCGGGGTGGGCTCTTCGATTAATTTTTGTTTGTTTTATTTTGCTTCATATCTTATTTTAGGTATATTGTATATATTAATATTATGTGTAAGACTTGTAAATATATAGGTACTATTAGTTAGTTACTTTATGTTTTATAAGATTTGAATAAATTACTCATTAATAAATTAGTTGGAACATGGTTCAAAAGAGACATATTTTAGATTGTATATTATTGTATAATCAAAAAATATATAATACTTTATTTACAATAATAAAATATAAAAACAAGTGAAGGAAAACTAAACATACTACTTCTAACTACTACAAAAAGGGGCACTTAGAAAATCTTTAGAAAAGCCTAAAGATAATCTAAGTGCTCCAGCCCACTACCAGAGGGCAGCGTGCCCAGCATGCTGGCCGCATTACCACGCTGGATGGCAATGCTGATACGTTGAGCCAGAAAAAGGCCAGCATTTTGGTCATGCGTCGCGTCAACCAAGCGCTCCGAGAGGTTTTGGAAAATAGTATGGGCAAAATAGTATAATCATAATTTAATCACTGCCGCCTTGAAAGCGAAACAAATAGAACTTACTCTAAATTTATAAGACATTAGAGCATCTTGTGTTGTTAACTATGGTATAATTAGAGACCCTTTTCATTTGACTCTATTAATACCAGCTTTATAGCTAATTTACTGAGCCCAGGCGGTGTCTAGTCGTTAATTGTGCAAGTTACTTGACATCTTATTGTCGTTTTATCTGAGAGAATTGTACAAGAGAACCGCCCCTTGTGTGCCTTCCAAACTATAACTAAACGCTAAATTATAAATAAAGGTCACATATCATAACATATCTTATCAAAATTAGGAGTGAATTTTCAATATTTATAACTTATATTACGAAAAGTTTTAATTCGAACTACTGGCGGCGACTTTACTCTTAGTAACAACAAGTACAGAACAAAAGGAAGCATTTTCTGATAAATTAGAATGCTGTCTATATTATGTTTAAGACTTGTAAATAAATGGAATGTACGTAAAACTGTAACTACTTACTTACTACCATATTTCCATATCAAATTTCACTTAATTCGTTTGCCTGTGTAAGCTCAGAATAAAGGTGTGAGTAAAGACTGGATAAACGTATAGGTTCACATACAGTATTAAGTCTCAATAAAATTATGTATTGAGAACTGGAATTCTGCCGAGTTTTTGATGCTTTTTTTCGGTTCCAGTGTCTGCTTTTCATCCAGACTCACCCTGGTGGTTCAAATCCGGCCCTACACCAATGACTTGTATTTTCAAGTTACGTGTGGATTTGCACTCGCTTAGCGGAAAACATCGTGAGGAACCGACAAGTTTGAGGACCACAGTATCCGAGGACTAGTATCTTCCGTGGAAGTTCCTGGGCGCCCACTAGGATGTATCTGCCCAAGAGAACTTCCCTAACTGATTATTTCTCCGGGGCAGTCACAACCCTCAGTCATGAAGAAATACGGCTTGATATTTTGACGACACACATGGCAGAGTATTTTTTCAATTTCTTCATTCATTTACAAAGAAATTCATTTAGAAAGGTATTAAGTACTGTGAGTAAATACTATTAAGTGTATTTAAGACTAAATAATAAGTAAGTACATAGTAAACAGCACACCTGTGCATCGTCTAGTCTATCTAAATCTCAATGAGGCCGTTTTAGGTCAAGCCTGAGCTCAGCATTGTTGTACGCATCGTTACCAACACTTGACAATATAAGTACGTAGGTGGAGCTAGTTCAAGTCTAACGTCTATACATCATAGGGATTGCTCTTCACCGGGGCATAAAAATAAGTTTGTATGAGACTAGCCAACTCTAGTATTAGAGTTTTCAAAACGCTCTAAGGGCCTCAGACGTGGCTTAACGACTGCCGTACCATAACATACAGTCGAGATCTACAATTTAACATATTTTTTGCAACAGGGAAGGATTACAATACATTTATTATGTGTGTTACCGTCAATCTGTATAATTCAGGCATTCTATACAATGACTAGGCAATGTATGGAATGCTTGGAGCGTCCATGCAATGTGTGAAATATGAATATCATTACATACTTTGCCTAGGCATTGTACGAGTATACAATGCGAAATTATATATATTGACGGTAACATTATGTACATGATAGACAACGCTGCTCTTTCGTTGGGTCAACGTATGAACACACCACACGCAGTGCAAAACTTACTTTAATTAAACCAAACTAATTCACTATTAAAACCGTGAATAAAGAGCTAA
The DNA here is from genome assembly GCA_927399415.1 of Macaria notata. Lineage (NCBI taxonomy): Eukaryota > Metazoa > Arthropoda > Insecta > Lepidoptera > Geometridae > Macaria > Macaria notata. The sequence continues at coordinate 4,206,220 of OV656742.1, forward strand.
AATTTAAAGATTCTAAGAAGAAATTATTAGCTGGGCACGCCACCTCCTTCTACTCTAGAGAATTTCAAATATTTTAATGCTATTCCAAAAACCATGTTTATGTTAGTTTCTGCCGTGAAAATTACCTCTAATGGATAACTAAATAAATAATATCCATCTAAGCATTTTCAGATTTCATGGCTGGCAAAATAGTGGGCAATTGAAAAGTTCCGTTAGAGTTATTAAGAGCCATTATTATCTACCAAGAAAGCTGGAATAAGTGCATTCTTATCAAAGCTTGTCTTTTAACATTTCTCTTCAACTGTAGGATTATCTGCAATATTTAATACAAGAAACTTTCCCTGCCATTCCTTGGAGTTAATATTGGCCTAAGTCACTTTCGGTATCCTATCGATTCGTGAATCCAGTCTCCACGCAAATAATCACGATGATCCATCGGTCCATTGCAGGGAGAAACAAACCCATAATCTAAGTTTGTTCAGTTGTTTTAATTTGTGCTTTTACTTAATTAATGTATTATTAGTGCAAAGAAACATGGTTACAAGTGTGGGGGTGGTGGTGTCTCTGATTTCCTTGCAACACAGGACCTCTGGTACCTAGCGCAGGAGTCAGTCATTCCACCGCGTACCAATACTTTTTAATGTACATTATATTTGCAAATACGTCACATAAAATAGGTACGTTTTACATTTGCATTTTGTGACCAATAAACTATTTGCGTTCGTTTTTATAAATGTGTATAAGAGCCTTTCAATTTCTTTCAAAATAATGCTAAAAATGAGGTACTTAAGTGTAGTCTTAGAATTATACACTAACGTTTTTAAAAACTAGTTTATGCTAGTGAGTTTAGACCACGCTACAATTCATCATGTTATCAACAAATGCGCCAGCGCATGCTAACAGTTAATCCATTAAAACGCTCTTATCCACTGCATAAACAGCGGGGTTATAATGTGACGTAATATTAACTTGCGATGGTGTTTTTGTTAGTACATTTGTTCGTCTTCCACGCTGCAACCGAGTGGACGTTTATGGCATCAATCTTCTATCTTTACGCTCAAACTACTCCATCGTTTTTAAGAAATTTCGTAAATAATATTATTAATCTACGGATTAAAAGATTACTTCAATCACTTACTTTATTTTACACTATAAGTTACTGAATATATTTATTTTATATTTTAGTAAAAATCTCAGCTAAAAATTACCACGCCGGAAATTCTCATTGTAATCCTCGAGATTAAACCTGTACTAAAGCTCAAACCACTTAAGAAAACGTACATCTAGTCACTTCTAAGACTTATTTATAGAGCGAATGGCCATTTATCCTAAAGTATAACAAGTCATGCCCACATGTTAATTTGGACGCAGAGTTTACTTCAAACGGCGCAAGACAGAATTACTTTACTAGGAATAGTTGGTTATATGTATACCATAGTGTAGGTGTTGTCTTATTGCAGCTTGACTATGTTATAAAATGTATCATTGATTTGGTAAAACAAATTGGACTTTAAAAAGTAGGTTATCAATTCATCTGATAAGTAGGTTTTTTAAGCTACGCAAATACTACGCTATTTTTCCAATACGCTCTTTTTAGGTGTATTTTGACTGTAAGTAGCCAGGCTTTTGATAACTTTTCTTTTTCTACTACAAGGATTCTGGTGTATAGAACTGCCATACTGTGTTAAAATATCGTATAAAAAACCGTTTTTAACATAACGCATGTTTGCGGATTATAACATGGAACAATCACTTGTAAATGTTTGTTTCCTATTTTGTAAAGTTTTGTACATCTGTTTCTTTTTATTTTAAACGTATTTTATTCTTAATCTATTCTATATACATAAGCTATCATTTGTGGTGAAAACAAAATGCTACTGTAATGATAACGCTTCAGAAAAGATTGTAGTAGGGGTAACTGAAGAGACACTCGAACAGGCGAACACTATAGTCCATGGTAGTCTATGCCTTTACTGCACTGGCGTCTCACCTACCTAACTATAAATTATCAATATTATAATGTGACGAGATATTTAAGATATTTGGCCGACTGAACGACTGTCACGTGTATAGAAAATCCTCTTAAAATCAACATCTAACAATAAAAAGTGCAAAGTCGAAATTTTTGACTTACTTAAAGTATGTATGTCCAAATCCGTCCAAAATACCAAAACCAAATAAATTTATAGAATACCTGCTTCACTTTCTCGTAAAAAACGTTGTTTTAGACTACATTTAGAACCAATACCATGCCCAATATTGGCACCAATTCTTTTATATACCAACAAATGTTTCTATATTAGGTAAGTTCTGCTCCAGATTTGCATGATACGTTGTTAAGCCCACGCTTTCTATCAATTAAGCAAATTTAACGCCTACTCTATAGCATTTATCTGCTATCTTTTCTACAGATTTTATCTTTAGTTTAATGAATAAATTAAAACAAATAAATTATTGTTGTCTTGTATTTAAGCTTTTCTCTAGACAAGAACATACATTTGTAATAGATATATTATTTTAATTAGAGAACTGGAAAGAGTCATATTTTTTCTGACATAACCTTTGCATTTACAATTGTATAAGAAAAGTAAACATAATGTGTTTTGATTTCAGTTTCTATGTAAAAACGACAAAGAGAAAAAATATTGGTAGATACTCCTTGTTCATTGTATGAATTAAGTAGTGTATATAATTATTATATTAAATCCTGATCCGTCAGAGAATCGGTAGCGTCTTGCAAACGATTTTAATCAATTTACCATTATAAGCAGATAAGCATAAACCACTTGAACTAAATTAAACGGATTGGCTTATCTTCCCTACTAATTACATTAAACCATCGACATAACAAAGAGACTGCTAATTATAGCCAAGAGATGTGGAATACAAATTCTAGTTACATAAAAAATAGGCATTAAGTCGACGTGTGTTTGTCTGTGACTCTGTGCCCATTATGGCACTTATGTACCTAACTTACTAAACGATTGACTAAACCGTTTCTAAAGATAACATATAAAAAATAAGGAATAACTTCGCTATATGTTTGCCAGAGTCAGAGAAATCTACAATAAAGAATCTTTGTTTATAGTGTAAAAGTTGAAACATACATGACTATTTAAGTCCCACTTCACAAACAACTAGCTGGTCCCCGCGACTTCGTCCGCGTGGAATAGTTATTACTATAAAAACGGGTCAATTGAGTTAACCTTAAAAGATAGACATACACTGTTGCAGAAATTTTGTAAGATCATTTTAAGAGAAATAATTCTATAATACATATTTTTTTTATATCCTGAACCGTTTTCGCAGCGCACGCAACGGAAGCCCTCAAAGATAAATAATTTTCCCCGTTTTTTTCCACATTTTTCATTGTTTCTTCGTTCCTATTAATTGCAGCGTGATGTTATATAGCCTAAAGCCTTCCTCGATAAATGGTCTACTCAACACAAAAAGAATTTTTCAATTCACACCAGTAGTTCCTGAGATTAGCGCGTTCAAACAAACAAACATACAAACAAACTCTTCAGCTTTATAATATTAGTATAGATTTAGACAATACACTCAGAAACAACACTAAGATGGCATGTGTTCAAATATTGTGGATCCTATGAGCTACGGGCATGTCAGTCATTTACGTATGTTAATAACTTCACCCGTTAAGTGAGATATTTAGGAGCCTGTATGATGTATTGTCTGTGCATAAAACTAACATGTTACAATGTTCTGTTTGCTTTGGCTGAGTCAACGTCTTTTACAATAGATTATAAAGTTGTATTATAATTGGATTATGGTTAATTTGAGCATACTGTGTTGTGTATGAATAGAGGTTATAATATTAATTATTTAATTAATTTGCCGAGGAAGTTCCTTTACGCGTTGTAAGACATGTATAATTATGTATTTTACTTGACTAACTTAATTTTACTAATTCATTATTTAGATTATTAATTAAGAAAAGAAAATCGGACTTAAACAATCACGATAAGTCGGTTTTGAACATTAATTTTAGAAATAAAACCAATTGCTATTTAAAAAAACAAGGTTTTTTTTAATTCAGTAATAATTTTGATTATAACAACGCAGTCATATTACTTAGTCTACGAATAGAGCCATAAAGTCATAAACTAAAACAATCGTACAGAAAGAACAAAATCAGCAAGTTCCAAGGACGTATTGAAAATTACCTAATAAATTATTTTTATTCGCCCTCATTGGCTAAACGAAAGTGAAACTACTTCGAGCCAAAACTCAATCGCACAGAATAAAATATGGCTGCTTTAACTGTTTGGAGCAATCGCACAAAGAAATTGGTACAAATAATGTACTTTTTAGAACAATAGTACGAAGAAATTGCAAAAACTAACGTTATTTTGGTGCAAAAGTTTTCGGCATGCTTACATAGTTTGATGTTTTATATAGTTAGCTATATAAGCTAGCGAAATCAGTTATTCATACAGGTAAAAAAGATATCATTGACAATTTGTGTTCGTCTAAAGCTGATTCAGCATTTTTATAGCCAGGTGGGTAAAAGTAATCGTTAGCTAATTTTCTCTGGTGTATTTGGCTGAAAACAAATAATATCTGAATAACAGCATTCTTATGTTATATATTAAATAAATAAAAAAATATTTCAGGTCATGTCACACAGCCATCTAGCTCCACACTAAGCAAACGCTTGTGTCGTGGGTACTGGATAACAGATAAAATACTTATATACTTTTTTTTTGTAAATACATACTTATTATACATAGAAACGACCAGACTCAACACAAGTAATTATCAATCGATCAATCAGATATAATTTATTGTACACCAAAAAAAGAACATAATTAACATACAGGTGGAAGGTAATCAGGGACATTAATTATATAATTTTTAAATGTGTCATGCGGGAATCGAACCCGCACCTCCAGATTAGAAGGCAGACAGAGCCACTACCAAGTAAGCTAACAGGCCAGTCAAAAATATAAAACAACAGCTTAGTTTGTCCGTCGAACTCGGCCCAGGATTTTCTGATCCCTAGTTCAGAAACATCATTCATACTTTTTTATTCTTGGAATAAATACCTACATAATTACATATGATAATGTACACACTATTTCTCTCTGAAAACTAAATAATAATTACTGATTTTTACTTTTAGCTCTGTATGCAGCTTATATTTACCAGCCCCAACTCTACAAAGAACGTATAACATAGAACAAAAAACATACAAACCAAAATATATGTTGTAAACGGTCACACGCTAAACCCAAACAAGTATAGAAACCCACCCGGGTATGTTTACAAAAAGGGGCAAAACACGGCAAGTTATTTTGCGCGTTCTCTAGTGCAAGATATAAATACAATTTAACTGCATACGCCTACCGGAAGTCGCTGAGATCAAAGCATTGACAGAAGCATTCTGTTTCGCGTCCGTTTGTTCTTTGACAAAGCATTAGAAGTTTCAATTTTGCAGTTGTGTTTTCAGGTCATTAGCTAGAGAATTTACTCATCCTGAGGATGTTTTGCTTTGAGCTAATCTCTTCATCAAAACTTCAACCACAATAATGATTTTTGGTGTTTCTTTGATATTAAATCTGATAGAAGTTTAAATGGATACAGATATTTATTTATTTAGATTAAAAGTCATTAAAATATCTCTCCTTCATTTATTGTAGCCTTGTAGAAATAGAATGCATGTGTGTTATAGTACAATTTTGGGAAGATGAATCTTCTCTATTTGGTACTCCTAAATACTTTAATAATATGCACTTTTTAGAAGAGCTTTACTACTACATGATATAAAGTATATTTATGACAAATTATGATAAACTAAAAATAAATTCATAAAATAGTTGTAGGTAACTGTTCTCTCTCTCTTTGAATCGTATTTCCTCATGACTGAGGGTCGTGACTCCCCCTCAGAATTAATTCGTTAGGTGAGTTCTCTTGGGCAGATACATCGTGGTGGGCGCCCAGGTCCTTCCACGGCAGACATGTCCTTGGATATTGTGGTCCTTAAACATGTCGGTTTCTTCACGATGTTTTCCTTCACCGTTAAGCGAGTGCAAATCCACACATAACTTGAAAATACAAGTCATTGGTGTAGGGCCGGATTCGAACCAGGGTACGTCTGAATGAAAAGCAGACACTCGAACCGCTGAGCCACACTCGCTTTTTACTGTTCTCTACGTTTCCAAAAATACGTTAATCAATCAGTCCATTTCTTTGCTCCAACCGATTTTAGGTCGACATCAATTCTCTTACAAAATGCATCGAACTATATCAGTACCAGACCAAACATCGTATTCTTTCTATTTGTACCTGCCCTGAATCTCAAGCTTCACGTCAATCAAACTCAAACTCATGTAATAACATAAATCAGTGGTGTTAGTTTATAAAAATTGTTTTCCTTGCATCCATCTTGCGCAGTTTTAATGTAAACAGCTTTGGGCATAAATAATTTTTCATCGGAACTGCTATTTTTAGCATTTAACCATTGTCTTATTTTTGGACTAGAAAAGTGGTGTTAGAAAGGTTTTTTTTATGTAAAATGCAATGTTATATGTCTAGAATATTTTCAAAATAACTTATAACGAATAAGGATTGCTATTGGTAATTAAATGCATGGATTATACAAGCTTTAGTTTTATACTCATATCAAAAAGCTTGGCCCATTTGAAACCCGTTTTTGAATTTTTTTTACACTTTCTTTTGTCTTTGAAACATCTTAATACGCTATTTTTTTATTAGACATAAAAATTAAAGATACCTAAATAGTCTAATTGTTTTTTGCCAAATTATGTCCTACTCACTTATTTTGAAGAATATATCCCTGCCAGATTGGATGCCTGGAAGAGATCGCTCTTAGCGATAAGGCCGCCAATTAAAACGAAAATTTTATTTTCTATGTTTTTTTGTATTGTTTTTTATGTTTGCGGTGTTTTAATAAAGAATCTATCTATCTATGTGCAATGCCGGCTAAGTAATATTAAGTTAGATTCTAAAGTTTTACATGGGTATGTATTACCTACTCTTTGAAATATATTTTTCTTGACATTCGTACATTCAAAGTGCATCCAACACCTTAACACCTCCGGTGCAGTACTTAATATGTTTGTTGGTAACCAGTTTGTCAACGGTAAATTAATATTATGCTTTTATCTGTGTTTGTATTATAATAATAAACGATTACCTATAGTGGAAAATTTAATAACGATTAAGTACAAGTAAACATTTTTAAGTCGAATTCCAACAGGTCATCCGTGTATGTAATAGTTTTAAATTTATACTTATTAAGTTATCCTAAAAAGTCTAAGACTGAAATTTACTATACTACACTTACCACCAATTTCCGGTCACCACATGTGCCAGCAGCAACAAAAAGCACAAAAGCCTCCAAAACAGCTTCATGGTCCCGAAACTTCGAAAAAGCTCTCCGTAAAAAAACACAAGAAGCGTGAAAACTTCCCGCGCACTTCACAAAACCACAGAAATCATAAAAGAAACGAACACCATCCAAACTCAAACGAAACCACCAAACTTAAACCACAGCATAACAAAGTAATCACACGAACCGAAAAAAATAATAGCGAAAAAAAACTTTACAAAACAAACTTTCGTGAAAGTTCACTCGGCGCGAAACCGCTCGAATTCAAAAACGGAACTCATACCGACCGATACAATTCAAATTACGTATTAATTTAAAAAAAGATACCCGCGTTCGTTACTGGGCCAAAATCGAAAAAATAGTTGTACGGTTTAGTTGTCGACGCGACCGAACCGCGCGGTTGGAAATTCAAAACCAGACTGGCTTGGTTGCTTGAAGCCGTTCGTAAGTATTCCATAGGATTCTCCGTAAAGGGGAAGGGTCGCACCGGAGGGCGTGTGGATGCAATATACTGCACGAGTTCATCCTTAGGCCCTTACCACGGTCTCCATGGCCTAGCAACCGCGGAATGCCGATCAAAATGTCACCCGCGATTCTCAAACCGATTTCGCAACTTTGATTTAGGTATTTATCGATCACATCCAATCAGCGTTTCATTGTGCGATTTAACCTGTGAATGTGTCATCATTAAACTTGACACTGGACAGCTTATGAGAACCGGAATCCATGCGGTTTGAAGGAATTTGTATTATGATGTACAAAAAAATAGATGACATAATAAGAAATAAAATAATATACACTCACGTCAAAGATGTTGTGTATAAAGTCGCAAATATTCCTATTAAAATACAATTAGATTAAAATGGGTAGTCATGCATTTACATTTAAGTCGCATTTTTAGTACATAAATAAAAGGCTGGCTTGTACTTTGCCCAAAAGATTAGTCTAGCTATTCAACGGGGCAATGCAGCCAGCATTTTGGGTACGCTGCCTTTTGAAAAAGTAGATTAGTTTGTTTATATATATTTTTTATACGTAAGTGTTACTATTAATTTTTGTTATTACTTAATTATAGTATTTTTGATTAAAATCAATTTAATTATTAACTAATCTTGACTAACATAAAAGATACCTAAAGAAATTAATCTTTTTTTTTAGTAATGTGTATTTAGTTAAAATTACAAACTACTAAGCCAGCATACTCCCGAAGTATGCCACACGCCTCGTCTCTTTTGTAAAAATCTAAAAACTTACTTTTAAGTAAAGTTAAAAGCTTACTTTTAATAAAAATATTTTAGCACAGGATATATCTTATTCGACAATGTTGCGAAAACTGATAGTAACTTTAACTTTAGGTCTTAAGAAAAAATAAGCATAAACACATCAATTGTGGACTTACGTTGTCCTCGTGAGATGCTAAACCCTGGTATTATCGTCATTTACTATATCAAAAATGATTCGACTCTGATCGAATGGTAGGATTTAAAGTCGTATAATTTTATTTATTGCGGAAATTCATAGGATCTTTGCCCTCAAAATCATCCTTTGCCACTTAGGTAGTTGCTTATTGTAATTTAAAATCCTTCTTTACATTCCCATTTGCCCACGCAGCCTGCGGGAAGAGGTTTACGAATTTTCAATTTTACTTTGTACGAAAGAAGTTAATAATTTTAAATTTGTTCTTATTTTTCATAAGAAGGCAATAATCTGGTAATACGTCTAAAAATAAAAGTATGGATATAGCTGACATATGTAATGTAAGTTTTGATGGACACAAGAACAACATACATACATAGATGAAACCGCAAAGTTTGAAAAGATCACAGTTACTAAATTTTCATTCCACGCCGTATTCATCGTACATCAAAAACTGCAATCCACCATCGCACAACTAATTTGAAGGGCCGCTCTATAAAAACCCCGTGGAGGGTAAAAAACCATAACAATAGGGCTTACCTGTCAGCCATCTTGCTTCCCCGTCTTTACGAGCGGTGTAAAACAGTAATTGCAATAGATCAAACATACCGACAGATGGTGAAAGAAATTATAGATGGAGAAAATAATTCCCTGGATGTAGGAAATACAAGGCATAACAACCTTTATATGTCTACAAATAAGATCCAAAACATAACACACATTGGAAGAATGGACCGCAATATATTAAAGTGCAAACTTCCTTTACTTGGATGATAGAATGTAAGGAAATATGTGAAATTATTATACGAGATAATGATGCGTTAGATGAATTTTATGAATGATGCTGATACAAGCTTGAGAGCTAAGAATTTTGAAGACAATGTTAAGAGAATCTTACCGTGTAAAATAAAAAGTACATAACTGCTTGCAGAAAGGGGCCCAATAGCATTCAAATTGTATGGATAATATAATACATAAATTTGACCAGAGACAACGCTTGCACAATCTAAAAATGTTTCTATGGTCATATGCCAAAAAAGCGAGTGTGGCTTAGCGGTTCCAGTGTCTGATTTTCATCCAGACGCACCCTGGTTCGAATCCGACCCTAGACCAATATGATCAAGTTAAACTTATATGTTGTTTAGTTAGTTAGACTTATATGTTTAAGTTAAGTGTGGATTTGCTCTCGCTTAATGGTGAAGGAAAAGAACGTGAGGAAACTGACATGTTTGAGGACCAGAATATCAAGAGAATTTCCCAACAAATTAATTCTGCGGGGAAGTAACGACCCTCAGTCATGAGGAAATACGATTCAAGAGAGGGAGAGAGATGGACATGCCACCACTAGATTGGTACTGGATATCAAACGAAGCCACCTGAGCAGAACAATGTGAATCTTTAAATGTAAAATTTGAGAGTAATTTCAGTGATACAAATTCAATCTACGCCTTTTTTTTTTTACAATATATTTATTTACAATAATAAAATATAAAAACAAGTGAAGGAAAACTAAACATATTACTTCTAACTACTACAAAAAGGGGCACTTAGAAAATCTTTAGAAAAGCCTAAAGATAATCTAAGTGCTCCAGCCCACTACCAGAGGGCAGCGTACCCAGCATGCTGGCCGCATTACCACGCTGGATGGCAATGCTGATACGTTGAGCCAGAAAAAGGCCAGCATTTTGGTCACGCGTCACGTCAACCAAGCGCTCCGAGAGGTTTTGGAAAATAGTATGGGCTCCCGGACCCCACGGCCCCAAAGTCTCGACTCCAAAAGGCTCAAAGATGTAACCTCGGCCGAGGTTAGCATATTTGCGTCTCTTGTGATGCTCGGCAATAATAGCCGCCGCTCCAGCCCGACACCGTGTCATAGACAGATGAGACGGCGCCAATGTGTCGACGCAAGTTGCGTCCCACACAAGGGGCCGACCCAACTTCCACGGCACAAGAGTCATACCGTCAGGTCTTTTTCCATCGTCACGTGCTAGGCCGCTCGGTTCGAGCATAGCTGCAACATTGGCAGTGGAAAAAGCCCGGCGAATGATGTCGTTCAGACTAGCGTGGCGGCTAATTCTACCAGCACTCCTCGAACATAACAACAACATCTACGCCTTAATTATCAACTCGTACTCCTTAAAACGGCATTGATCATAAAACTGCGACAGTCCGAATCAACGAATCAAGTCAATATAAACTCTATTATTTAATCGATAAGTGTTATTTTGTTTTGTTTTTATTTATCGTGATTACAGTCTTATTACACAGGCATTAAGGCGACAAAGCGATTATTTCCCGGAATGTGACTCGATTTCCTTTAGAATCAAGAATGTTGGTCGACGTACAGGAAACTGAAATTGACTCTACTTTTATGTTTTTCATTGTGTCGACTCTAGCTGAGCCTTTATTTCTTTCTTATTTTTTTTTCTTCTTTCTGTATTGTAGTTGTTTTACAAGATTTATTATTAAAAAAATGGTTCGTACTATTACTAACGAATAAAAAACAATAACATACATAATTCGAGTAAAAGCGTGTGTGGCTCAGCGGTTCCAGTATCTGCTTTTCGTCCAGACGCACTCTGGTTCGAATCCGGCCCTACACCAATGACTAGTATTTTCAAGTTAATTGTGAATTTTCACTCGCTTAGCGGTGAAGGAAAACATTGTGAGAAAACCGACATGTTTGAGGACCACAATATCTGAGGACATGTGTCTGCCGTGGAAGGTCCTGGGCGCCCGTCACGAAGTATCTGCCCAAGAGAACTCCCCTAGTGAATTAATTCTGCGGGGGAGTCACGACCCTCAGTCATGAGGAAATTATACGATTCAAAGAGACTTAATGCATGCATAATGTTTTATAAGTTAGAAGCACTCGTTTTGTTTTTGTGTGTATTGACGTAGGTATTGTATAGTTTTTTCAGGAATAAAAAATAAATAACTCATCAAGATTTTAACTGTCCGATGTCAGTGCTCTCAACGCTTATAAAAGTTGACGTATTCACGAAAATATTTCAGCACTAAACTAATGAACTAATAGTCCAAATTGTTTAAATCGTCTTTACCTAGTAGATTGGCAACAATGACTTCAATTGAACAAACTATCATTGTTTAATGTGTGTTCTAGCTATTGAGAATCCGTAGAATTCTAGACTTTGCAGCGTTCGGGGAATTTCATGGATGATAGGTACTTACCTAGTTATACAAAATTGTAGATACAAGTATTTCTGCAGGCACGTTTTCAGTAAAATCTGACGTACACATGTTGTGTATGTAACAAAAAGATTGAATGTCAAGTAGGTATTTTATTAAATAAATATTCAATGTAAGTAAAAGATTAATAGCTTCTTTATAAACTTAAACACTCCTCTGTCTCTGACTTCCTTTTAATAATCAGGAATTTCTTACTTTTGCTTTTATTCAAATGGGAGACAAATGTTTCAAAAAATAATGTAAAAAAAATACAAAGTGCTATGATACACAAATAAATATAAATGCTGTCTAATTTGTACAAGCAAGCCAGTCTTCTTCCAAATACTCATGTCACCCTACCTGATATAACAAGTCGCAGACAGCATCCATCATTAGACAAGGTAATTACCGAAGAACACACAAATCCTTACGAATCTGAACCCCTCGGAACAACTTATTAACTATCGAAAACAAACCTTACTGCACAGAAAATAGAACCGAAAATAGATGTACAATAATTATGATAGCATAACTGCCAATTACGTTTGATATCCAAAAGCAGACAACAATAACATAAAAGTATCGATACAGATACAAATGAATAATCTATAAATGCCTTTAAGACATTGGATGGTGGAGCTAAAAAAGTTGTAGACACGGCAAATGCATAGTGAAGCATAGAAAATGAAAATAAAAACAACAAAACATTATAATGATCATTTAATTTGAATTTGCAGCAGCTACTGGTCAGATAATCCGTTATTTTTTCTTTTTTTTTACATTGCCTGCCTTATTTACTTTTAAACAATAAAAAATCTTTCTCACTTACAAAGTAATCTTACAAAATGTGTGGCAATAATTATAATAGAGGGCTGCCAATAGAATTGTAAGGTATACATATTTACGTATCCTTTTTACGTATGCTTGTTACACCCTAGGCTACATTAAAATGTAACATTAGGCGGCGTATAGCCAAACGCAAACATATCCTACGTAGAATGCACAATTTGTTATCATACCATTTCAAACAATTACAATTATATTTACTATGACTATTTCTATTTAAGACAATTTGGTTATGATTTAATGTTACACTCTTATATTAATGTCATTTAGTCAATGATATTCTATATAAACTGAGGTAGATGCGTTTATACCCCGTTCTGTGTAGCGAACTCAAATCAGGCTATTTAGCATGATTCGGCTCAGTCGCTTCGAAGCAACGCGCGGCGACGCACGTTGACGGCGCGACTTTTTATCAGTAAAAAATATTCACAATGCCATCGTATGTGTTTAGAAAGTGCAATAATTACACTGGGACGAGTGCCAGTAAGCAAGAAGGATGTGTCGTTTCATTTGTAATTATTGTTTATCCTTTTAAAATTAAAATACAAATATTTAATATTACTATAAATCAACCAGTGACGCGTTGCCACTTAGCCATCTCCACGAAAGAGACAAATAGCGACTCGAATTCATGATTGACGGCTGACGTAGCTGTAAACATACGTTTATCTCTTTCTCACAACGGGGCGTTATATATCTCTGACCACTTTTACTTTCCTGAATGATGTAAACAACGCTGCGTATATACTACCTAAATAGCTATAGCATAATTTCGCCAAGCGCTAGGGCGATTTTCAATGGGTTTAGCGTATCTATTTATAAAACCTCATTGCATTTAGTATCATAATTTCTACAACGTCCTACAACATAGACTTACTTTTCTTCGCCGTGTCTTGAACTTCTAAGCTCTTTGCTACAAGTTAATACGATCGCGTTATTAGGAATATAATAAGTCGGCATATTCCATACTCAGCCAGTTAAGGAGATATTATCTCGTACTATTTTTATTTTATTCATAGAAATCTGCTCTTTATACCTTTGTTTACTCAGTGCCCGTTCTCTTTTGTCTTGAGGAAGGAGGTTGTGTTTTGTTATTTTATCTTTTGTTGGAGTTTGCATTTTTGCTGACGATGCTATGTTGTTATATTTTGTGATAAAATGGTTATAAAAGATGCATTAATGACCTATATTATCTAAGTCGTCCTAGGATATGAGGTTGATGCTATGAGATAGAAATATGTAAGTAATGTTAGTAAGTACAATTTGAATGCGATGTACCTATGTGTTTGTGTGAGATTATGAAAAAACAAATTGGTAATTACTTTTTTTAACTAGTTTGCACTTGGCCATTGTTTGCCGGATGTATGTAGTTTGTAAAGATTATAAGATCGTATCGTGTTACTAAGTAATTTATTTTGAATCCTTTTCTCCTTCACAAGTTTTCGTTTTACCTTCGCGAATTCCATCGTCATCTTGGAATTTCAGCCCATTCATATTAATATTTAAAATTACGTTGCTTTTAAAATTACAGTGCCTGGCCCGAAAATAGCACGTTTAATTACCAGAAAGCCGCGATAATTGCAACTCTCAATCTCGGATTAACGGTGGAATAATGAAGTGAACCGTTAACTTTACAGCCCTTAATTTGCGCCTGCACTGTACGTCGTTAAATGATTGACAGATGCCGTAGCTTACAATATCAGGTAGAAATCGGGAGGGTAGATTTTACTGATAAAAACTTAGTAGGTTGATATGAAAGTGTCCAACTCTGAATGAACTTAGATCTCTGAGTTTTCAAACCGCTCTACGGGTACGGACCTGTCTTACTAGTGATTATTAACAGTAATACAGGCTCTTAGAGAGATTTCGGGCGGTTTGGACACATCAGGAGTAGGTATAGATTATGCTATCATTCCTTTCTGTCTTTCTGCTGACTGCAATCGCGCTAAATCGATTAGCTCTAAACTTGTTATAAAAACTCGGCTAAAATAAGGATATCTACGGCGTAGCAGGGCCTATGAGGGAACAATACAATACCTTGCAATGCAATGCAATGATTGCTCAAAACAGAGACATACGAGTAGATGTGTTCTGTTATAAATATAGGAAATTTCGTTGTGATTGTTGATTTATAAGTAACAATGTGTATAATATGTTTTACCCAAAATGCTTTAGCGTTATTGTAGTAATTGGTTTAATATACCTACGCGTTGGCTTAAGCTGTTATTATATAATTAAATGAAGTAAATAAATAAATAAATTCGGCGCGCACTGGTGGCGCCACCTATAAGCAATATTAGTTACTAAAATTAACTTGGTACTGGTAATCGCTCCTCATCTTACCCTGAGAATGCACCCTTTATATACATAGACTGATAATGAAATCTACCCACGCGACTAGTATCATCTGTTCGAGACTAACTTTATGCTCTCAGATTGACTCCGGAGCGCGTCATCGCGCCGCGCCGCCGAATAACAACAGTTTGGGTAAACGGGAACCTGATTTTTTGTCTAGTGATGGGGTAAGGGTCGATATAATTTTAATCCATGATAAAGATGATAAAACATACTATTCTTTTGGAAGAAATTTGGCAATCTTACTCGTATGATATAATTTGTACCTAAAATGTATTAGAGCATTTTAAAACAAAAGGTAGATAGAGACCCAAACTTTCTGTAAAATAATTTTCGAGAATAAATAAACATTATCTCCTTATGAGGATGTAATTCTCAAATCATTCAGACCATGTGTGTGTATGAGAATCAATTCGGATCGAACGTTTATGAAATAAAAATAGGCAGATGCCTATTTTTATTTATTTAAGTATGCCTATCAATTCAATGACTTTACTTCTATTCAAATGAATATTAAACAACATACCTACGCAAATTTAGACATGAGTAAAACCGTTAAAGTTACATCTTAATCAGTTATTCTTTTTATCGATATTTTAACTATTCCAGTCGCTTCATCCCATCCTTAAATATATTTATTTAACTTTATGCTGGCTTGTATCAGCGCTCAATCATCCGCATGTTTTGCTGTCAATCAGCACTTGAGGCCAGAACCATCTGTCTTTATAAAACCAAGTGTAAACAGCCCGTCGATATTGTAGTTTTTACTACACATTAATTTGTTTATCTACATAAAACCGGGGCTGATTTGTGCTCGTAATAAAAGTCCGGTGAAAACTTGAGAATTTGTCGGTTGCTATTTTTTGGCAGATTGTGTGGGTTTGGCCTTATTTAGCGGATTTATTATGTGGGCCGCTGCTTTTGCACTCTGATTGATTGATAGCAAAATTGCGTTTTTAGTTAATATTTTGAGGAGGAAGATCATCTTGGTTAGTGCAGTTTTGCACATGTCTTCGCTGGAAGTGCCAGGACAGAATCAGTGGAAATGTGGAGCTGGATAGAAGAAAAATCATACAGGCCACGAGGTTAAAAAGCATAACCAAGGTTTATGCACTTATATCTTTTTTTTTTGTTATTGGACTTGTCGGAATATTTTGCATTTTTAAGAAAAATTGCGTATAAAATTTTACCACATGAACTTAATATATGAAGTGTGGATTGTGAAAACCATATATCTAATAATGTAAGCACAAAAAATAAAATAAGTTGGTACACAAATACATACACACATAACACACCTATCAACTTTAGTCACAGGAAACAGAAGTAGGTACACTAAGTGTAAAACTTACTCAATATTTTTTTATGAACCAAGCTGGCATGTACATTGAACAACAAAACCACTTACAATGCACCACGTGAGGTCTTTCTCAATTAAATATTAAATTAGCGCAAGTAAGCGATGCATCGGTTTCAAATTACACCATTGTTTGTTACGCATTGTTCCCGCCATTCGAGACAAGATGGCGTCGAAACGTCAACGCAAAACAATATGGCTGCCGCGACGTTATTGTTTGAATGGGCAGGAATTTGTGCTGGGTTTGGCTTTCAGTATAATATGTAATGTTAATTTTTATACATGACCTATAGGTAGTTTTTTTATTGTTTTAACAACACTTTTATTTTGTAACAGTTAATAGTTTACAGTTCGGTCCAAAATTAAACAAATATACCCAACTGATGCGATTGAAACTTATAACTACGTAAAACATAAAATCGCAATGGCGATTTAACCAAACGCAATTTAACCTACGCTCTGATAATATCAATGTCAGTTCAAAGTATCTTAGGTACTTGAAAATTTTGCAGACTTGCAACACTGAACCCCTTCTAATCTCGGAAACTGCACCCGGAGCATATTTTAGAAGATTACCCCCAAGTTCATTGAAAGTTTCCTCCTTATCGGGGAATCGAACCTGGGACCTGTGCTAAAACAGACACTATACGAGCAAGGTTATCTCCCGACGTGAATGTTATCTTCCTGGCCACCCTGGGCTATAGCGTGTAGAATAAAATAGCTACTGTTCAATGTTATACAGAAAGAAATATACGATACATACCTATGTAAGTAAATGACAAATACCACACAATACTTAGTAACGTTCCGGGTTATATATGAAGGGTATGAATATTTTGTTGCAACGTGGTAATGTAAGCTGGATTTTTACTACAATAATTGATCTGATAACACTAAATTATTAAAAAAACATACCTAACGGTTAAATCAGTACGGCGCGTCGCTCGCGGCGCAGGGCGCCTTGAAGATAAATCTAACACGAGAAAATCTACTCTATACCTGTACTCTTTTTTCTGCCAAACACTACTTATTCCCAAAATACGCATCGACTAAAAAATTCCAATTGCTACGCGAATCCTTTTACAATCCTTTCGCTAGAAATCACCTGTTTTTTTAATCCCATCCTTACGTATTCCTTAGTTTCATTTCAATATCATCGTTATCTCGGCGCAGGCAGCTCATTCGGGTCTAGAGGATACAGTTACGATAAGAATATTATCAGAATAATTCAAACAATATCTATAGATATCTCTTTAATATTCCTTTTGTCTTTTAAAAATGCCAAACTCTACTCCCAAAATACGCATGGGCTTTTGTCCAATTGTTTACACGTACCTTTGCCAAATATCACCTGATTGTTTACACGCATCCTCTCGTAATCCTTTAGTTTCAATATCGTCGTTATCTCGACGCGGCGCAGGCAGTCTAGGGGATACAATTAGCATGAGAAAACAGCGAGCCTCGGGCGGGGGACAGTCTAATTGGCGTTGTGTAAACCCGCCATGTTATCGGGAAGCTTCGGGCGATATGCTGCCTGGCTACTGTGGAGAGGGGCTCTTGGTTTAGCAGGGATTTATTTTCTTATATATACATATATTGCTTGACAGATCTAAGTACTGGGATAATGTATGTAGATATGTGTGTAGGTAGTGGTGAAAGTAATTATTTGATTTACACTAATATTAACGCAGCCGGTTGCATCCTACTGCTGGGTATAGGCCTCTTAACATGCACTTGGTTTCGATCTTTCGCCAGCCTCATCCAAGTAAGTACCTAATTTTTTCTTGCTTAGAAGAATTTCTTCCAGTTAATTTTGTTGATACATGTAGGTATACCTGAAAATATATATATATATATATATATGTATATACCTGGATGTAGTATAGGTCCTCTTCTAAGACGTCAGACAGTGAAGCTATCAGTATCCATCATGACTGAATCTAACTGAACGAGGCGTGAATGTCACGCACAACTAAATCGTTAGGGGGGCTCTCTTGGGCAATATGAGTACATCGTTCGTGGTGGGCGCATAGGTAAGTATCACATCAACTAGTGAGGAATAAAAAATACATAATAAGTAGGTACGTCATACTCGCACATCCAACATTCAAAAAGAAATCTTTTTATGGCTCATCATTTACTGTACAAGCTGTTACTTTATGGAATTCTCTGCCTATCAACATTCAAAAGGCTCAGACAATTGATTCCTTTAAAAAACAAGTAAAGGAATTTTATCTCGCTTCCCTTCAGTGAAAATTGCTGTTATTATTTCTACTACTATCACCTTTAAATATTCTGTTGTGTATTATATGTATTTGTATATAAACATTATTTTTATTATATTAAGTATGTGTATTGCGTATTTTTTTCTTTTTTATTGTTAGTAAAATTTATTTTTTCCTTTTTGTTGTACACCACATTCTTCTTTTTTTCTTTTTGCTTATTTCTCTCCAGCTGAAGGTTTTTTTTTTTTTTTTTTTTTTTTTTTTTTTTTTTTTTTTTTTTAAGATAAGATAACTTTATTGGTCAAAAACTTAGGTTCTAATACAATTTGATCACTACACTCCACACTAGGATGTAATGTACCTGTATTGTGGAGTGTAGGCTCTTCCTTAGGGTAATACTTTGATTTATATAGTTAAAACATAATAAGATCAGTTTTTCGTGTGTTTATGACTGGTAGGCGCCAAGAAAGAGATCATGTACTTATGTTGCAGGCTAAGATACCTATATAAGATAATCGCTGTGTGTAGCGCAGGCATTCCACATCCTACACTAGGCTAAGCCTGTGTTGTAAGACTTGGTCAGTCTGAGCCACACTAGTGATATGTGTAACTTGGTTTCATTATTGGCACCTCCCAAACAATTTTGAAAATAAAACAGTATCTTAATTAAGTACTTGTTACATTTTAAATTATACAGTACGTTTTAATTATAACCTCTAGAATACGCGGTGGTGTTTGATGTCTGTGTGTGTGATGTAGTGTGTGTGATGTAGTATATTTGAGTGTTATCAAAACGGTAGTTGGTGCTAGTCAAGATACGAACTGTAATAATGATTCCGTGTCCCGGTAGTTTAATGTTTGTAGCCAGGTGGTGATTTTCTTTTTACAGACAAATCTGGTAGTATTAAGTAGATTATGTTCACATTCGAATTTGGAGTATAAAGCAGGGCCTTTGTAATAGTACGCACGTTGTGCTAGTCGTGTGTTGGTGGCGGGGATGTTCCAGGTGTTGCGGCGCGATGTTGGTTTCGTAGTGAGAGCTGTGACTGGGGCAGTTTTATGGAACCGAAGGATCACGAACAATATGTATAATTGCCTAACCGTCAAAAATTTTGTCTCTTGGTAAAGCTCATGTGTCGGGTGTCTGAATGGCTTCTTATAGGCAACCTTTAGCACTGCTCTTTGGGCTACTTCGACCTTTTTTAAGTGTTTTTTAGCGGCTGACCCCCAACATGTGATGCAATAGCTGAGAACTGATTGACACAATGCCATGTACACGGTTCGCATAGTTTGAGGGTCAGCTAATGAACTTAATCTTTTGAAGACGTGTAGCATTTTGCGGAGACGGGTTTTTAGTGATAATATGTGTGAATCGAATTTGAGTGTGTGATCTAGGGTTATTCCAAGGTACTTAATCTTGCTTATTCGTTCTAGTTTGGGACATAAGCAGCTTTCATTTGAATGGATTCCACAAGAATGAAGTGCTATATCTATATTTCTAGGCAACGTTTTGTTGGTTGATTGAAAGGTCACAAATTTAGTTTTGTCAGTGTTGAGTGTAAGTAGGTTGCTACTCAACCAGTCTGAAATTAGGGCAAGTCCTTGTTGAGCTACGTTAATGACCTCTGGCCAATCTTTTCCGTGGAATATTAGCGCAGTATCATCACAAAAAGTAAAAATATGACCTTGGTTGACCTTGACCTCGCAGAGGTCATTCACGTATGTCAAAAAGAGTGTCGGCCCGAGTACACTTCCCTGGGGAACGCCGAAAGATAGCGTTTCATACTCACTAAAATGGTCTGAGAGACGTACTCTTTGTTTCCTGTTGGTGAGGTATGATCGAAACCAATTTAAGGCAGACCCACGCACTCCTAAGGATTCTAGCTTTCTGAGTAGAATCACCCAAGATACTGTGTCGAAGGCCTTGGCCAAGTCAAGAAACACCCCCAGGGACTTTTTTCCGGTGTCCAAATTAGATGAAATCTGGTTAACGAGTGATACGACCGCATCTTCTGTTGAAATATTCCTTCGAAAGCCAAACTGATTTGGAGAAAGTAAGTTGTTATTTTCTAAGAACGATAGTAGTCTCTGGTTTACCAGTTTTTCCAATATTTTAGACAACGCAGGCAACAGAGAGATGGGACGGTAATTGGACACAATTGTTGTAGAGCCAGATTTATGTATCGGGCATATGTCAGCCTTTTTGAAACAGTCGGGTACAGTGCCATGAAGCATGCTGAGATTACATATATGAGCTAATGGTGGTGACAATATAGTCACGGCTCGTTTCAACAACTCGTTTGTAATCCCATCACACCCAGGAGCAGACGCAGATTTTAAATTTGCAATTATTTTGCTAACTTCGAAAGGGTCCGTTGGCGTAAGGTATAAAGAGTGAGCAGGTGAGTTATCCAGTTTTGTATGATCAGCTAGGTGATGTTCAGTAGTATTTAGGCGACTTAAGGTATGTTGTGCAAGCTCTTTACCCACTGTTGAAAAGAAATTGTTAATGTGATTTAAGGAATCATATTCTGAAGGTTTAATTGAAAGAAGATCGTTGGATTTAGTTTTACTAGTTTTTAGATTACAGATTGTATTTATAGTGTTCCAAAGTTTTCTCGGATTATTTTTGCTAGATTTAATTTGCTCAGAGTCATGTTGATTCCTTAAATCACGAACAATGGAGTAGTAGAAGTTGCGGTATCTTTTGTATGAAGTTTGCAGAATGTTATTATCAGGAAATTGTCTAGCTTTAGCTAAGGTTGCCTGGAAGAGATCGCTTTCATCGATAAGGCCGCCGCTTGTGGCACTAGTTAAGGTGCAATTTGTTCTATGTACTGTTTTTTAATATGTGTCAACAATAAAGAGTTAATCTATCTATCTACGTCATTTTTTCTCGTAGATAAGACATTGAATCAGGACTGAATCCATTCCATCAAATTTTCTCATGTCCAATGTTGCCATCTCCACACACGTGAGCCTTCAGTAAAATCCGCCGCCCACATTGCTAATATTGACTTGTTATTACGGCCACCACGCGCTCCCGTGTCCCGCCGGTAACTATATGACTATACAGGGCTACCTGGCACACCTGGTCACTTTGTATGAGGGCAAGGAACTTTGCTAACACTTTATCAAACCACCCTGAAACGTCAGACATACTCGAATACCCGTAATTTACCGAATGCTTGAATGTATTGGACCATACGTTTCTAAATCAATAAACTTGCTAGATCGAAGACTACAACGATGCTTAACATCACAAGTGAGCCTTTTCAGTCTTGTACCAAAAAAATATCTTTTATGAATACCGGATGAATCTATCTAATTTATAATCTATACTAATAATATAAAGCTGAAGAGTTTGTTTGTTTAAACGCGCTAATCTCTGGAACTACTGGTGCGTATTGAAAAAATATTTTTGTGATGAATAGACCATTTATTGAGGAAGGCTTTAGGCTATATAACATCACGCTGCAACTAATAGGAGCGAAGAAACAATGGAAAATGTGAAAAAAAACGGGGAAAATTATTCATCTTTAAGGGCTTCCGTTGCGTGCGCTGCAAAAACGGTTCAAATCGTGGGTAACAGCTATAATTTATAAAGCTGAAGAAGTTGTTTGCAAAAATAAATATTATGTCTAAAATAACTATTCCACGCGGACGAAGTCGCGTGCACAGCAGCTAGTTATGTAATATTTTTATTTTCTAGTTCGACGTTCTAAACTAAGCAAGAATGGAGAGGAGAAGCAGACAATCGGGCTGATTGATGTTCCTTGGGAGAGGCCTATGTCCGGACACAAATACTGAATATTATGATGGGTCAGTCAACGAGCGCCACGTTGCCTGAATCGGTTGTTATCGGGTAAGCCGCTCCATTTTAGGCCATAGCCTTTGCTTACCATCCGGCAAACTGTGGCCAAGTGCAAACTCGTATTACTTAGTTACAAAACAAACCCTGCACACAGTATGTGCAAATGAATAGAAGAGACTGAAATAATTCAGTTAGAATAATTCACTACTTAGACATATATAATTCCTTAAAGACTACTTTTTCTTACAATGGATATGCACTTGACACCAACTTGCCTTATTGTATATAAGCAGCGCATTTTTTTGCTCCCTAGGAAATCCCGTTCTCTTACTTGCATTGGACATAACCATGTTTTAAACATTTGCGGCCGCAAATTCTAGAAAAGCTCAAAGAATTATAAGAATCCAGGATAGAAAAGGCAGGTGACCCGAGGCGTCGGTGCATTATCGAAGGGCAAACATAAACGCATACAAACACGCAACTAGCAGGTATACTGGGTCATGTAAAGCTTAGATATAATGAAGCTTTAAAAATATGTTTTTTTTACATGAGATAGGCTCACGCTTGACTACAACTTGCCTGATGTGCTAGGAAGCAACGTTATAATCTACGATCTAGCGCGCTGCCTAGATGAAACCGGTTTACTCTCGACTTGAAGACCGACAAATTAAATGAAAAATAAAATTTTAATTACGTATGTTTAATGTAAGTAGGTATTCTGAAGACGATAACTTAGGACCGGTATAAACGCAAAGCGAAGAATTCTTGATAAAAAGTTTAATGTAAAGTATAATATGTCTTTTATTATAGTCATAGTAAGTAAACTAATTCAACTCAAACTATTTATTTTTATTTGTTAAAGTCCGTAAGACACAATTATCAAATATCTTTATCTAGAGTAGGTAACAATGGGTCTCATTACTAAACGTGGTTTAACTATTAGTCCAAAACTTTGGAAAAATTGCAGTCCGTTTTTATTAATCGAAATTTGTCTGTCTACTGCCATAATACTTAACTGTCAAAATGTTACCAATGATAAATCAACGTCCCAATTTGAAGTTAACATTTGAAAGAAAGAAAGAAAGAAAACATTCATAATGGCAGATTTATCAGAGAAACAAACACAAGTAAGAACATATTAAACAAACAAACATAAGATCTGCCACAACACAGCCCCAACTCAGCATAATGCTGTTTGTGTTGAAGCAACCAGCTTTTGATGGTTTGTGCGTGATGTTTGAACACCAAGAACCGACTTTTTATTTTCAAAGTCCAGGACTAATATTTAAACCACGTTTTGTGATAAGACGGAATAAGACAATGCTTTTAAAATAAAACTACGTAAGTATGTTCTTATTCAGTTTTTTATAGGTACGAGTATCTACCCCAGCTACGCTTTCCGGTAACCTGCATTAATGCAAATAAGATATTCAATCCAGGGCGCATGCCCATATTAAATTTCATCAAAATAAATTTCACCTAACCTTTCACCTTTGGGTGAAATTTATTTTGAACTGTAGTTCACACTCACTTACTTCTCTTTTACACAACCTACAATGGTTGCCTGGATAAGATCGCTTTTAGCGATGAGACCGCTACTTGTGGCACTAGTGTTAAGTTTAAGTTATTTATCATTTCTTCCTGCAATGGTTGCCTGGAAGAGACCGCTTTTAGCGATGAGACCGCTACTGGTGGCACTAGTGTTTAGTTTAAGTTATTTTTAATTTATTTCTTTGTGTGTTGCAATAAAGAATTTTCTATCTATCTACACCCTTACCGCTCAAAGTGCATATTATTTGTCATACTTTAGTAGGTACAGGTCGGGCCTTTAACTAGTTATCGTTCTAACAATATTTGTCTGTTTGTCTGCAAGCGAACGCTTCGGCTGAAGGCTTTCAAATAGTTTTGGACGCGTTATGGTTTTAACGGGATTGGGTATCAATTTCCTATTTAGAGTTTTGTCCAGTGTAAAGACAATACATTAAAAAAAACTATGAAGCGCCCCTAGCTCAGCTAGCAGAGACAATCGCATTCGATTACCAATGTTATTGTTTTTTTTTAAAGGACTATGCAACTAGTTGCTAAGAGCTACCTTTGCTGCGTCACCGGACGATGGCTGGGCACTGATGGTGCCCGGGGGCATTGATGGTGCCCGGTGCATTACCAATGTTAAGCAAAGGTCGACGCGGTCAGTCCTTGGATGGGTGACCGAAAAGTGGTACTCCATTTTGGCCGCTTCCGTGGGTCGGATGACACTTTAAATTGTAGGTCCCGGCTGTTTGTCAAGTACGGCAATAGTTAAGCCATGTCAGAGGCCCTTAGGGCGGGCTCCAAATTCAACCAAATTGTTTTTTTTTATTAAAATACAGGATATTAAGCAAATAAAATTAAAATCGAAAATATCGCACCCTTAGGACGAAAACGACGTAACTCAAAAAAGCAACTTTTAGGGAAATCGCAAAACAATGTTTAATATTTTGGTACCTCTGCAATCTTTCGTCTATTATTCCGTGATTATTTACGTTAGTGACTATGTTTGTGCTGCACATTGTAAAAAAAACATTCAGCTATTATTGTGTCACAAAAAAACATAAATATTAAAAAGATTAGTATATATAAAAAGGTATTTTATTTTATCATTCATTTTAGGACCGAGGAAAATTATGTAAACTAGACGTTTTAGGTATTGAGTCGTTAGAATTTTCATTAATGCTTTAGCTAAGGATGATTAATAGTTAAGCCTATTTTGTTTTTATAACATTATATAATTTGTTTATGTTTTCCGACTTAGGTCTGTTTTTTCCTATCAAAATAGCAAACGATCGAATACCAAAAGAGAATGCGTCATTGGGGCAGAAAATAAAAACAAAAATAATAGAATGTATTTATTACATAATTGCAATGTTTGAATTGAAACAAATGAAAATAATCAATTGCGTTACGAATAAACAGTTTTACTAGTAACCATTACGAGAGAGACAATAGTTAATACAAGTTGTGAGTGGGCTTGTCAAGTATCGCCATACGGGGCGAATTTTGCCTTATCTAATGCAACACAATTTTTTAAAAAACTTGCTAATACTTATGCACTTTATTTCAATAAGTATTTAGACAGTTTGGCGACACTAGTTTTGATTGGCAGATTGCACATTATTGCTGACTCTGTCATCTATGGTAATATCATTAAATATAAATCAACACTTATAATACTAACAGAGATCTTTGTTAATTAGGAACTCTTCTTAGGAAGTATAATAGAAATCTTTAAAAAAAATATTAAAGATAAATCGACACTCGAAAGAAACAATCAGATATCTTTTTCCATTCGGAATTCGTATCCATAAAAAACAATACAATACAATGCTTAATTAAATCTAACCAAAATCTTTGTTCGTTAGGAACTTCTACTGTAAGAAAACGTAAATGTAAAACTCCAGTTAAAACAATTACCAACAAAAATGAGTGCTATATCTAATTTACTATTTTAGTACCTACTATAAAATTAATAGTAGCAACCCGAAACATCTTTCTTCACAGGGACTTATATTCTTCATCAGATATTCAGATAGTCATTTCAATCGTCTAATAACGATTTGTAGTAATCTTTATAAAATCCGGGTATTAAATTTTTTCGTAGCAATTCGCTTAGCCCTTTCTTTTTATTTTCACTCAATTTTATTTTTTGTGTGTATACTTTCGGGATTGAGACATCTTCAAGGTTAGGCATTCGTTTTCGTTTGTTCCTCATGTTGACACACTTAAAATTTTCTTGTGTGTAAGATGTTTTGAAGAAAAACATAAAAGGTTTGTCTTTCACGAGTTTTAATACCTTGATATCGTTCCAAGACACCTGGTTGCGCTCATCGTCTTCGTTAAAATTATAACCCCACTGATCTTGCAGTGATTTTAAATCAATGAAAAAGTCATAGTTTAACTCCACTACTTTAAAAGGCTTCCCAGACTTCTTGGCATTTCTTATCAGGGCAACATACTGATGAGAAGTGTAAATTGGTCCTGATTTCAGGTTTTTTTTCACTTCTTTTTCAATCAGGCTGTGTACGTTGTCCCCCTCGTTTTGTGTATGCCCGCGAATGAGAAATTTGTGAGTTATACTCATTATATTTGGAAAGTATGACACAACATACGAGTAAAGACATGCAATAAACCTGTTTTTGTTTTGTCCACAGCAATTATCTGAATAGAAAATTATATTCAGTTGTTTATCAGGATATTTTTCACTGATATTTTTTAAATACTCAAATATGCATGATCCTATCTCGTTTGCCCCCCTTTTTCCTTGTTTTTCATCCCAAAAGTAATTATATACCTCTTCATAGGCGCCTATAGTTTCTTCTCCTTCAACTTCCTGTTCTATTTGGTTTTTATTTTTCTTGTCAGTTTTTTGAGCCAGCTCAGCCATGGTAAAGTTTAAGCAATTGAGTTTTGATATATAATAAAAGGAACTTGAGTCTCCCAAAGGGCATTGCATTACTGCTTGTAAATCGTATACTGTGCATACGTTGCCTCCACCAATGTTTCTGCGGTCGTTCTTCTTTTCAAGGCGACAAAGGTCTTTTTCTTTTAAATGGGTATCGAATTTTTCTTTCAGCGTTGCTTTGTGATCTACAGATGCCATTTCGTACTCCAAACACAGATCACAACGATCTTTTTTAGGCTGAAAGAATCCCAAGTTGAAATTGTTATTAAAAATTTGATTGTATAGCCAGTAGTCTACTTTGGGTTTATTTGGATCTCTTGCATCTGAGAAATCTCTCCAAAGATCTTTTACAGTCTTGCCTCCTTCAATGAACTCTCTAGATGTTGTGGAGGCCCTTAAGTAGTGTGAAGGGATCCTTGGGATTGAATTTATATGGCTTTCGATGTCTTTTATAATAGTCTCGTCAATTTTCTTTCTATTTGTGTGCTTCCCTCTGCGATCTTCAGCTATAAATCCGTTTACATTGATTTTTTCTTTTGTAGTTCTTATCTGCCTTTCTGTTATATCTAATGTATTTATAAAAAACGTCTTACAAACTCGAATTTTTTGATTGTTAACTGTGAAAAAAAACGCATTATTTGGTGCTCTGGGCTTTTCAGCATTGGTATATTTATATTTCGGTTTGACTTCCATTATGCAAGAACTGATGAAAGATCTTTTAAGTTCCACGGTTGCAAGGTTCCAATACGATTCAAAAATTACAGTCCTTTGGACTTCATTAATTTGGTCAGGACATTTTAATCGACATGGAGCGCATGGGTTTTTAATGCTACGGGCTGGAACTACTTTTCTAGATTTCGATAGGGATTGGTAAGATTTTCCGGTGTTTCGTAATCTTTTATTAATGTTTTGCTTCCATGATGCGGGATTACGTTGCCTTTTTCTAGAGTTTCTTTGAGTCATGTTCGTTTCATTGGCATTACTGGTTTCAGGTTCACATTGGGGTGTTTCAGGTTGTGAAATAGATTCTGCCGAAGAAGAGGATGAACTTCTAAGATGCGTTGACATTTTTTTGGGGTCTTGAAATGTAGGGTCATTATCACTTAAATCAGGGTCACTTTCAGGAGCATTGACAGGCGATACACAATAATTCGATTTCGGTATTACTCTACCACTTCTTGTAGTTTCTTGTGGCTGGCGAGTATTGGCACCATCCGCATTAACATGAGATTTCACATGTTGTTCTGTATCGGAAGTAGATGAACTGGATGAACTAGAGGAGCTAGAACTTGAGGAGCGGGAATTTGAGGAGCTGGAACTTGAACTGTTACAAGATGAAGAAGATACTCTTTTTTCCTGAATAGGTCTTGTAGTAAGTTTCTCACGATTACAAATTGATTCGTTGTCTGAGGCATCATTCTGCTGCTGAAAAACAAGACAAAGTGATTGGTTAGTAAGGTAGATTATGAATCATAGCAATAAGTAGGATATAGGCATTTCACACTTACCTTTTCTATATCATAATGGCTAAAGCTTAAAGTATTGCTGATGTTTGTCTGTGTACACTGTGGCGAGTTTTCAATAAACGATGGGGAATTTGATGATAAATTTTCTATCAATTCATTGTTCACTGACGAAAATTCCTGCAATCATAAAAACAGTGATAATTTTCTTTTGTTTGTAAGTTTGTTTTGCTAGACTTGAAATTGAAATAATATTTTACTTACAAGTTCACTATGATAACTGTTTGTCGATTTATTTGGTGAATCTTCAGTAACTGCGGAATTTGGGTCTAAGTTCTCTTTTTCATTTTTCATTTTAGGAGCTGGCGATTCCTGGCGGAAGATGAAATGATAACATTTAAATTAATTATCAATATAAACTAACATGCTCTAAAGAGCAACGCCGCATCCGCGCCGCTTAATAAATAAGTTAATTGAGAAATTAGACAAAAAAAAGTACAAAAAAGGTAAAAAAAACTGTTTAAAAAATATTTTAAAGATTTGTATATTGTTCATACCTCAAGCTCGTTTTCTTCGTATTTTTTTAATGCATTATGCTATATGATGTCTTTTCTTCTTTTCATTATGATTCGTTGGCGACCAAGACGCCTTATTTTTATCTAGGAAAAAATAAATAAATGGCTTAATAGTCAATGAGCCACAAACAATAATACTTTGATAAATAAAAAAACGACTTGATTTCTAATTGGTCAGATTTAGTTCCCAAACATTCGTCGTTATTTATTATTAACACAGCACAACTTTAAATCCGTCATTGGAATTATAAGTATCTTTAGTATTAAAATGCCACAAAACTAAATAAGTCACCTATATTACATTAAAAGTCAGAAGAAAAGAATCGCAAAACTAAATTGGTCGTTTCCATATTAAAAATCTAAAGAGAACTTACCAGCTGTTTCAGAATGAAAACGACGTATTAGTCTTTGAGTCACTTTCCAATTGACCGCGTGACGTCTTGCACTTAGCGATGCGAACACAACACTAACTGCGTCGTTCTCCCCCCGGCTCTGGCCCGCATTTAGTCGCGTAAGAAAGAGACCAACATAACTGTTTTGTCCTGTTCCCGCTCGAATATGGCTACGTTTGAGCTATTGTTACATAGAAGATTTAGTTTTGAGTCATTTTATGACGCTAACTCAATTTTCGTTTTTTTTTAATTGTGTCGTTTTCGTCCTAAGGGTGCGATATGTATACCGTGTTTAATGTCCCTTGACTTAAATAGCAACTTTAAAAAGATTACAGGGGCGATGATGATGATGATGACTTTGAAGTACCATGCAAAAATTCTAGATGGCGCTAGTAAACTTGGCATGCATATTTAAATCACGCAAACGAAATTTTTCACGTACAATTTTGTAATTTTAATGTACAATTCTACAGTATCGCTTCTCGGCCTTTTGGCTAAGATCAAAGTGTAGTATCTGTTCTTTTCAGCTTAATATCTGAAAGTTCCTCCATTGGAGGACCAGTATATTAAACTGATTTTTGTAAACCGACGGGATGTTCGGGGCTCGCTCCATTCCCGTCACGGGTCGGCCCGGCATTGCAGTGCCGCCGGGATCGGCCCACCATATACTATACTAAAGAACCACCTGATTGACAAGTCAAAACAATCGTCATTTGTACATCTATACTAAAGCTGAAGTTTGTTTGAATGCGCTATAATTAGACCATGTATCGAGGAAGGCTTTAGGCTGTATAACATCACGCTGCAACTACTAGGAGCGAAGAAACATTAGAAAATGTGGAAAAAACGGGGAAAATTCTTCATCTTTGAAGGATTCCGTTGCGCGCTGCGAAAACTTAAAAATTCAAAGAATGAATGCCCAAAATAACTATTCCACGCGGACCAAGTCGCAGGCACAGCTATTAATATGATATTTATGGGCTGTAATACTGAATACCAATCACACAACAACAACACATTTTAAGTAATTGCACTACGAGGCTCCCACCATTATTTGTCTAGGGTGCGTAAAATCGCTAGTAAATAGACAATGGCTTTTATTTATAGACCAATGTATTTAAAACAATCGTTATTTATGTCTGATGGTCTCGTGGTGTTATTAGTATAATAAAACATTTTAATGTCAACACTCATCCTATTTTATTATCACAAAATACGAATCAACAATTGAAAACAAACAGAAATCAGAATCAAACAACTTAACATCATACTTAAAGTAACTTACAGAAAGATTTATGTACAAAAATCTATATATACAATCAATCAAATACTGATTAAAGGTCAATTTATTTTTGCAGACCTTGAACATGCATGTGTTATAAGACTTTGTGTTCTAGTACACAATATGGTTGCCTGGAGGAGCTCGTTTTTAGCTATAAGGCCACAACTGTGACTGTGACAGTGACATTTGTTTAAGATTTCTATGTTTTATTTATTTGTGTCCACAATTACAACTAGACATATTATGTCTAAAAATACATTCTACATGAAGTAATAACGTCATATTTATATTATTGTATTGCAATATTTTGTCTATCTTTCGTTACGCAACGAGCTTCAATAGCAGGATTGACTACTAAAACACTAGTCTAACACACTCAATATCTGAAAATATACAGATACGCCTTAGTCGTATTTCCTCATGACTGAGGGTCGTAACTTCCCCGCAGAATTAATTCGTTAGGGGTGTGTTCTTAGGCGATACATCGTGGTTGGCGCCCAGGCCCTTCCACGGAAGACACCATGTCCTCGGATATTGTGGTCCTCAAACATCGGTTTCCTCGCGTTGTTTTCCTACACCGCTAAGCGAGTGCAAATCCACACATTACTTGAAAATTATTGGTGTAGGGCCGGATTCGAACCAGGGTGCGTCTGGATGAAAAGCAGACACTGGAACCTGAGCCACACTCGCTTTTTACACCTTTTATGTCTATAAAAATATATTGACCTTAAAACATGCATGGAACAAGAATTAAATTAGACAAATACCTAACTAATTAAAAGGGATGGAAAATCATAACAACTCACAAACCATCCTAACCGACTAAACCATCACAGATTACATTATCAGTTATTATTAACATTGTGAAAACAAATTTACATTCACCCTGATATACTGAGTACACTTTTGAGCACTTCTATAGTTCAGATGACACGTAAAATTATAGGCCCCAGCTGTTGTTAAGGCATGTCAGAGGCACTTAAGGTGGCTCTCGGAAGCGTAAGCTCTCCACAGCAGAGTTGGCCACGCTCATTCAAAAATAAGATGGTAGATGCCAAAAGGAGTAGAATAAGATCAGATTAACATGTCAACTGGAATGGTAGAGGCCAGCTAGTGCGTCTTGTAGAGCTCGTAGACACGGCAGGGATGCGGTGTAGCCGCCAGCTTTCTCTGTGTCGTTCTCTACTCTGTAATAGAGGAAAAAATAGCTTGAATAAGTTTTATGGATTTCTTATCTACTAGCAAAATCCTTCTAAATTTATACTAATTACTATTGTAGTCAGATTCTCTCGATCTTCGAGTTGATTTTGCTCATGACTGAGGGTCGTGACTCCTTTGTAGAATTAATTCAATAGGGAGTTCTCTTGATGCAGATAAATTGTGGTGAGCGCCCAGGTCCTTCCACAGAAGACCTTTTAAAAGCTCATGACTGAGGGTTGTGACTGCTCTGTAGAATTAATGAATTAGGGAGTTCTCTTGTGCAGATACATTGTGGTGGGCGCCCAGGTCCTTCCACGGAAGACACATGTCCTCGGATATTCTGGTCCTTCACCAATATAAGAATAAAAGTATATATGTATAATAATATAGATAAGTGATAAGGCCACCCTCTGTCCCAATCCTATGTTCTAAATATCCTTGTATTTGTGTTCTTTTGTTATTGGTGTACAATAATGTATTTTGATTGATTGATTTATACATTATACACTATTATTATTTAGGGAAGGATGGCACATACTCCACAGACAAGGGCCCGGCCCTTAAATTTATGATGATTGATTTATGTTAGATATATTTTTTATTTATACATATATATTATATATTTTATTGTACTCAAACGTAGTTGCTTTTATTACTAAGATATCCTATGAAAAAATACTTGCTTATAAGTTAGACTATGTTGGTCAACGACATTAATAATACCTAAATGGACCGGCCTAGGCGAGCACAAAGTTCAAGCATGTACTTTTTACAAAAACTGAGAGACGTCTCTCACTTGGCACTTCATTCTGTGTTCGGCCGCGAATGAGGCGAGACGTTTATTGTCATGCGACGCGATCCATAAATATAATAAAAATGCCTTCTTGTGCTTTTCGAAAGTGTAAAAGTAGCAGTAAAATACATCATAAAGCTTCAGGCATCACATTTCACGCGTTAGTACTGATTTATGCACGATTTATCGTTATTTATTTTGAGCCTGAGTAAAAAAAATTACAACAAATTATTTGTAATGACATTTGAGGAAAATAATGAAAAATGAGAAAGATTTATATGATTGCGGTTAGTGCGACAAGGAAAGCATGACTTGTCATTTTTTAGCATGGAATGGAACATTAGTACATTAGAGTTGGATCGTATCCGGCAATCCGGCCATAACATTGGCCGGATTGTATTTTATAATTAAGGGCGACGGTGTTTTTTTTTTCACATTAGCTTGATATTTATTTTAAATCATGATAGCAAAAAATACAATTTAATTATAATGTATGTGTAAGTAAAACTGTATAATTGTATATCTGTATGTATATTATGTAAATAGTTGTATCATAAGTTTTCAAATGTAATATTAGTTCATTTCTTTGTCATTTTTTTCTGTTAACTGTGTTGATATAGCAATGTTATAAATATTAAAAATAAACTGAACAATTTTTCAAGTTGTTTTTATTTAGTTACTGCATCCGGCAAAAAGATAAAACCAAACAGCCAAACTGTGGAACTCCTTGCCCGAATCTCTATTCCCCTTGAACTATAACTTGTCGGTCTTCAAGTCGAGAGTAAACCGGTTTCTTCTAGGCAAGCGCGCTAGATCGTAGATTACAACGTTGCTTAACATCAGGCAAGTTGTAGTCAAGCGTGAGTCTATCTAATGTAAAAAAAAAAAAAAAAAGATAACTGTCTCGGCAAATTTTGCCGGACGGTTATCCCTATTCTGCAATGACAACAGCAACTTCAACTGATAGACGTTTGTATTGTTTGCTCGTTTTCTCTTGCGACTTTTGTATTACCTATCTCGTTTTAACAATTATGCTACGATGTTTACTTAGAACTTCGTAACATGTAAATCTTACAGATGTCGACTTATATTTTTGGATGGTAAAGTACTGAGAGGGCCGGTCCATTTAGGTACTATTAATGTCGTTGATGTTGGTATCAAACTTCAGTTTAATTAACTAAGCATGATGCTGTTTTCTTACCTGACATGTTGCAGATATCCATTAGACACAATACTGTGCAAGGATGGAGGGTCCGGGCCGACCCGGTCCACAGCAGTGGGAGGCTCATACTTGTACAGCGGACCCTCTTCTAACACTGGGATAGACTCATGGAGACCTCGGGTGAACTTCACACCTGTCGAGAACTGGGTCACCTGAAATTTGATAGCATGTTTTGTTAGATATGTGCAAAAGATACATTTGTTTCTAAAGAAAAGAATACACTTATTTTTTTAAACTAAAACAGGTTTGCACTTGTCCATAGTTTGCCTGATCGTAAGCAAAGGCTAAAGGTAGGCTAAGGCCTAAGATGGAGTGTGCTTACCCGATAAAAACCGATTCTCGCTTTGAAGATCGCTGGATTATAGTGTGTGGGGAATAGGGAAGGAGTTTTAGTTTTTTTTTTACTTTTACAATATTACCTACTATACAAAATAATTTATTTGAAAATAGCATAAATCAGTAAAACATAGAGCAGAGGATCTTACTCATTGCGCAACTGTTCTTAGTGTAAATAATTTAATGATGATGTGAAGCCAATTTTGGCTACTTTATTAAAACAAGATTTAGATTATTTCTTAGGGGATTTTTCTTGTGGTAGTATTTGAAGAAACAAGAAATATCCCTGAACAGTATTTATGTGTGAGGATGTCATTTAAATAGTCACCACTATAGTATGAAGCAAAGTTGCTCCCAGCATCTATCTGTATGTATGTATGCTCAGATCTTTCAACAGATTTAGATGCAGTTTTTTCTAATGAAAAGAGTTATTCAAGGGGAAGGTTTATATGTATAACTAGCTGTGCTCGCGTCTTCGTCCGCGTGGAATAGTTATTACCATAAAAACAATTTTAGTGAGTTAATCTTAAAAGATAGACATATACTTACTTACTGTTGCGGACATTTTGTTAGATCATTTCAAGAGGAATAATTCTTTAATACATATTTTTTCATATCTTGAACAATTTTTGCAGCGCACGCAATGGAAGCCCTCAAAAATGAATAATTTTCCCCTTTTTTTCACATTTTCCATTATTTCTTTGCTCCTATTAGTTGCACCGTGATGTTATATAGCCTAAAGCCCTCCTCGATAAATGGTCTATTCAACAAAAAAATATTTTTCCAATTCACACCAGTAGTTCTTGAGATTAGCAAGTTCAAACAAACAAACAAACTCTTCAGCTTCATAATATTAGTATAGATAAGTTGTGTTATGCTGCAGGCAATAGCTACTGAATAATTGACAGTGGTAATACTTTACCTTTGGTACAATTGGCACAACCTCTTCTTGTTTATTAGCAATAGTTTGTGCAAATGTGTTCAATATGTCCTTGGCATCACCTTCTGCAAACATCAACTCATCAATGAGAGCTTCTTTCTCCCTAATCTTCTGTTTCTTGGCCTCTTGTTCCAGTCTGGCAATTTCAGCTCTACGAAGGTCTTCCATGTGTTTCTCTATTTCGAGGATTTCTTCCAGTTCTAGTTCTTCTCGTCCTGAAAATTAAATATAAACAAATTGAGTAAATAATGTTCCCTGATCTAAGAAATTCTCATAATTGAATGTTATGCAAGATAAATGGATGTAAGTACTTGAGTTCCCAATTACAAGATGTTTTCCCAAGAAAACTTCCACAAATTGTAATAAAATAAGTACCTAATGAGGATCAGGAAGAGAGGAGGTGTGTTTCCATGATTTGATTCAATGGTTGACTGATGTAGCTTGAGTTTAGTAATTTGATAATTTAATAATCTAATATTTTTCTAGATTGGGGTTCCAAGCTTGTTGACATCTATACAAAAATGGTGTGTATTGAAATAACGATATTATATTGAGCATAATATCTTACCTATTTTAGCTTTATTCTTCATAATCAATTCCTTATTCTCTCTCTTATACTGCTCTATCTTCTTATTAGTGTTTACCACATCAATGTTATTGGTGAGATTGTAAATTATAGTCTCAATTTCTTCTAAATAGTCGTTGTACTCGCGTAACGTGGCGAAGTCTTCTTCTTTTTTGTTATAATCTTTCAGTACACGTTTACGAATGTCTATTTCTTTTTCTACCATAGGATCTTCAAATAATTGGACTCGAAAGTTGCTTCTCCGCAAGGGAACGTTGCACTCCGGGCATGATCCCGAACCTTTAAAAAGTTATAAGTATTAAGTATATTATGTCGTAAATAAAAAAGCCGGCATGAGCTTAGCAGTAACTTTGAAGGTTATTATTTACTTATATTGTAGGCAAGATAAAAGAAAATGAATACCTTTCAGAAACAGCAATTCAACGCAGCTTTCGCACAAAGCGTGGCCGCAAACATTTACCATCAACTTCAATGATGGATTTCTGTATTTGGTGGTTTTACAACGGGGACAAGCTTGATCGTCCATGTTTGTAGGTTTTCTTTCCGCGGGAACAAATTACTGTAGAAAGCTTTTGGGACACAGTTAATCTACTCAACTTTATCAACAATTTATTTCATTACAATTTACAATCAATAGATAACTGTGCGAAGAATTCCAAAATGCAATAGGTACCTATGTAGGTACAAGAAATTCAAGAATACTTTGAAGAGAGGAGAGAGAAACAATCGTGCAAATATGACATTGACTGTCACACGGTTTGTGGCAGTTGACATTGGCAGCATTGAATTTGGTTCAGATTTTATAATAGTGTCAACTGTCAATGTCAAAATTAAAATTGTCATTACATCGTCATTATTTACCCTTTGTGTTATGAGATTTATTTTTCATGATTTTCTTTTGGTTTTCTCCTGTAAAGTCCTAGCTATTTTGTGAAATAATATGAATTTAGCTGTAAGGCAAATCCTAACAAACCAAACATTGAGATTATGTACTCGTCTTCCACATAAAAACCCAACCAGTCAGCTACCTGTAACCTCATCATGTTCTGTTATACAATTTCGAAAATACTGCGACAACCGAAGCTTAGAGACAAGAAAACTGCCTCCGTTAATGGAATTTCCACCGATCGTATGGCCCTCGTTCATCAAATATGTTAAAAATTGGATGTTTGCCAACTTCATAATAAGACCGTATTTTGATAATGAATTCAACTTGAATGAGTTTATCGAGGGCTCTAAGCACGCTGTAGAGGTTCGTTTTCATATTGTATTGTTCATATTCATCATTGGGAGTATCCAGCAAGTTCTAAGGTAGTAAATGGTTAAATTGGTACTAATATTTATGTTCTATGTCAGGTTGTTTCAGATGCCTTACAAAAGAGTGATTTCAAATCATTAGAAGGTTTAGTAGAAAAAGACGCTATAGCTGCTTTGAAGACAGCAGTTTCCCAGCTCTCCGTGTCTCAAAGACAAATGCTTGCCATTGAAAAAGATGATATTTTCTACTCATTCCCTTATCAGGTAAGATATTAGCTAATGTTGTCAATTTTTTTTTATGTTGTGTTCCATTACATTAGATACTTACCTGTGAAAAAGCTATGCAGGCTCTGCCTATTAATAACACCATAGACAACTTTCTATTCAATCTATAGTGGTATAAGATATAGAATTTTGATCCTTTTAAAATGTTTTCGGATGCTGTAAAATAGCACATGCGGAGGAATTGCATAATTTAATTCCTGCAGCCCCATTTCACCATCACACGAGTAGAGGCACGGCAAGGAGGCACCGATATACAGTTGAGGTTCCAAAGACTCGCACCAAGCGTTTTGCTTCGACTTTCATAGTGCGAACAGCCAAACTGTGGAACTCCTTGCCCGAATCTCTATTCCCCTTGAACTATAATTTGTCTTCAAGTCGAGAGTAAACCGGTTTCTTCTAGGCAAGCGCGCTACATCGTAGACTATAACGTTGCTTAACATCAGGCAAGTTGTAGTCAAGCGTAAGCCTATTTCATGTTAAAAAAAAAACATAGTACTGCATCACCATGTTCTGAATTGGCTAAATAACAACAAAGCAACAACTGTGTGTGATAAAGCACAAAATTCAGTAACATTAGATGCTACAAAGTGTATTTCAATATTGTTTCAGGTGGGAGTGATGTTTGATGATGCAGATAAGAGATGGGTTGAGATCACCATGTGCTATCATGTACTAAAAGGGCTTGCAAAGATGAAAGAGACTGATGAACTACCTCCCATCTCGTTAGGGTAAGCATATTTATAAATTTACTTTACCTAAATCTCTCCATGACAAAAATTTTGAAAACCTAGCTTTATTTATGCAGGAAAAAATATTTATACCATACATACGACTTATACAATACATTGAAAGTATTCCTCATCTTTATGAAAATGAGTTGTTTTTAATTAAATTTTTGGGGTTAATTAACACCAAACATAATTTTTATCATAATATGATAACACTTCTTATCCCTTATGGTTCTAGTAAGTACATAAACAATTTTAGAATATATTTATTTATTACTAGTAGGTGCTTGCTTTAAGAAGCAAAATTTTACCCCTTGAAAAGTGGCATTTCCAAAAAATCCTTTCTTAGCAGATGCCTACATCATAACGTGCCAAATTTCAGCCCAATCTGTACAGTAGTTTGGGCTGTGCATAGTAAGATCACTATATCAGTCAGTCACCTTTGAGTTTTATATATTTAGACTATTGCTCTTGCACATATTACCTTTATCTGATCAATATCTAGATTATAAATAATAACTAAGGTGTACTTAGCACTCCTATTATATTGGTAGTCAAGTGTGGCTACTGAAGGTTTATGCTTATAATTGAGTTCGCTCACCTAATGTGAAGCATTGCTGTTGTCTAATTTGCAACATGTTTTCCTAGAATAGACACCTCTCAATGGTAATAACAAGATCAAAAAAAGCAAGTTTTATTATTTTTTCAGTGTAAACCCTGAGTTTCAAGACAAAATCTTCATTCTCAACTACAGATTTATCCGAGAGTTCACAAAAGGAGTGGAAGACAGTTGGTGGGTCAACATTGTAAATCATTTTCAGCCCCAATCTCTTAAAAGAATGTAGATTGTAACAAAAATATTAAGAAAAAGCATCCAGTCATGTTAAGAAAATAAATACAGATTTGTTTATGTTTAAAACTTCTTTATTTTTATTTCCTTGTCATCTATAATTGTTTTAGCACCAATTTACATTTTGCGTTTTCTTATACATTATGTACACTAGTTTTCATAATTTCCAATTATATTTTCTCTATAAAAGGTATCTCTATGATGGCGTAGTTTATTATTAACTTTCTCTTTATCTAGCTTGAAAAAAGGTTACTTTGAAGAGAGCTATTTCATTTTAGATTAACCTTTAAATAGCCAGGCTCTAAACTTAAACAATTTTGTTTAATGGAAATAATCAAATAGGTTAATAACAGTATTATACTTTCTATAAATGTTCTTTAAATAGGTACTTAGCTCTCTTGCGATTGTTTTATAGAAAAAATTTTTTGAATGCACATTTATTACTAAAGCCTAGGCTAGGTTTGAACAATTATCTGCCCAGTAGATTATTGTTAGGGATACTTAGATACCAGCTGATATCTATGGCAATTTGTCTGGACGGTGTTTAATCACAAGTAAAAATAATAGTTTTATTTGTCTAGAGTGCTAGCTAGACAAATAAAAATTTTACTCCTGTTTTAATTACCAGTGGGTAATTGAAACAGGAGTCAAATTTTCGAGGACGCAATAACAGCTGAAAATTAGGGAACAAGCTTTCTTTGTTAGGTTGTAGTCCACCATTATAAGATACCTAACACTAGGTAGGTAGGTATCTAATATTATATTATAAAAGGACCATATGCCTAATTTATGTCACATTACTTCTAAAAGACCTTCTCATACTGGGACTATGTAGTTATTATATGCTATCCCATTACTAAGGACTTTTTGTTTCAAAAAACAACACAGCATTCTGAAAAGTTTGCAGATACTTCCTCTAGTTTTTCTCGAAGTTCTCCAGTGTCTCCTGAAAATAAAACCAAAAATATAAATTATATATTACCAATAATACCCACCCATCTACAGGATATCAGAAAATAGATAAAAAGCTGACTCTTAATTTGTTTTTAAATTGTAATGAACACAAAGCTGCCAAATTCAGTTGGTGCCAAGAATAAAGTTATTTATTAAATTATCATCATAATGAAGGGAAACAGGGTAAACAACTGTATACAACTGTAGTAGAGCAATAAATGCAATAAGTATTCTGATGAGTCTGTAATGTTTGTGTTACACATTTCCTTTAGTTTGCCAATCTTACCTACAACAGGGTCATACAAAGACCTCTTCTCAACCCCACATTGTATTTTCATGGGCCTTTGTTTCTTGACAGAGTTCTCAATGTCTGGAAATGAAGGATGTTTTATGAAAGTCAGTATTTTTTTTTATAATAATGTGATATTTGTAAAAAACAAATGGGCAGTGATACTGAGTCTTGCTTGAGGTTCCTCCAGGGTCTTGATTTGCAAGACTCCACTATCTCGTGCCGCAGCAGACTTATATGCCTCTACTTACATTGACGTTTTTGTTAATTAATTTACCATCTATGCAGAATATTATTTTTTTACATGAAATAGGCTCACGCTTGTCTACAACTTGCCTGATATTAAGCAATGTAAACAAATAAATAGCAAATTAAACACAGAATACATACATAGATCAAAATCTGATATTGTGTTCCAAAACTCCAATTATACCACTAGATACTTACTATACAATGCATATACAAAACACCAACCTGCATGCACTTTATCCAGCAGGCTACTGACATCCAAATCATCATTTAACCTTGCACATAGAGCATTCACATACTGGCTGGCCCGTGGAACTATTCTATCTAAATCACCAGTCTTCAACTCATAAGTAACACAGTTGTCTATCGTAGTTGAACATTCAATCTGTAAGACTTCGTAGGCCGCTTGGTCAGTCTGACATGAGTATGCTATGAGCAGGTTTTTGTGGATCTTGTAGTCTTCTATGTAGGACATAGACTCATATATTTGGGGGTTTATACTCCTGTAACAAAAAAAATACTCTGAACATGTAGCCAACCATATTGTATATTTTTCTAAATTCTATGAAGGATTTTAAGCAGTGATGGTGCCAAAGTGATGAACTAAATTATTAAAATCAGCTTTCACAGCAGATGTTATGTATTATTGCCTGGGTTTATGAGGCAGCTGCTTATTATTATGTTTTAAATTATATTGTTGTATCTAATTATTTTAGAATATCAGCGCTGGTGGCCCTGTTCCACAAGTGTTAGGCTGAGTTGTAGCTGTAATGGGGCATTACAATCTTTACTTGTATTGTGTGTGACTTTGATTTTTCTTTATCAATTACCTGTCCAAAAACACCCTGCACATATCCATAATCAAGAACACAGAGTCTAGTTTGCATCTCATGATTTCCCTCAAGATGTAATTCTCAGTAACACAGTGTTCAATCTGTATGTTTTCCATGGGAGCATCAACACCAAGCAAACACATTGTGTTGCATATCTGACAGCCGTGACCAGCATAGAAGATTAATACTGGAAAATAACAATATATTAGGTTAAGTAATATTTGTAATATGCCTATTGTCCTACATGTGTAGCCAATAATAATATATATTCCTGGACATTTCACACAACACCATCTGTATCTATCATCGTATATTATACTAAGCAAACATGAATGAAATAAAAATAAATAAATGTTCTAAAGCAAACACTTGTATCGTGGGTACTAGATAATTGTAAAATAAACTGTAACTGAACTGCTAATTACATGGATTTCAAAAGTATCTCATAATCTGAAACATTATAAAGGTGTAAATACATGGTTGCCTTAATTTGTGTTAGTTCCTCTTTGACATAAATTACTAAACCAATTTGGTATGGAGATAGAAGAGACCTTTATTTAACACATTGGTTACTTTAATCCTGGATTAACACAGTGTAGGTCTTTACTAGTTTTTATATTTTTTGGTAAAGATACATAGGTACATTATAAAATAGTTGAAGGTATGTGTGTACATACCATATGAATCCTCAGGTATTAAATCACAGATCCTCTTCAATATTTCTTTTAGAACACAGCTCGTTGTATTCTTTATAGTTACTACAATAAATCCCAAGTCTCTTAACTTCTCTCCCAGAGAATCACAGTCAACAGACGGAGTTGCTAACTTCGACAGATTTACATATTTATCATTGGCTATTAAAATTGCCACTTTTGCCTGTGGTTTGTAATATGTGAGTATAGATTTTACATGAAGTGTAGATAGTAGTTGGGCATATCTTTGAAGGGTGCAGCCAGTTCGGTCCAATTCTTTCATTAGTGCTTCTCCGGGCTTGTTTGTGTTTGAGAACTGTATGCTGTAATATAACATTTATGAATACCATATAACATTTATGAATGTTACATAAGCCAACTGCAGTCTGACTAGTACTGTGAAGTGTTTATTTTTAAAATTTTTTTTGTAATGTTATTAAGTACTTCATATTAACATATTACAGGTGAAAGTTTGTCAGTGAGTGTAATACTTTTTTAAGCTAAATTGGTTAAACTTATATAGACTAAAAATGGTATTCAGTATTAATTTATGAGTAACACATCTCTTGGCTTTCGCTATTCATCATGATCTATAAATTAACATTGGATTAACATATAGAGTACTTATTACTAATGCCTGTAACACCACAGGGAGACACAAGTGTGCTATTTTATAAGTAATTA
Source organism: Macaria notata (assembly GCA_927399415.1). Taxonomy (NCBI): domain Eukaryota; kingdom Metazoa; phylum Arthropoda; class Insecta; order Lepidoptera; family Geometridae; genus Macaria; species Macaria notata. The sequence continues at coordinate 4,248,842 of OV656742.1, forward strand.
AATACTGCCATTTACCGACGTAGTTTACCTTATGGAAGACTTAGTAAGGCAAGGGATGTAACAACAGTCTACTTTTACATGTATGTGTAAGAAATGTTTATTAAATTAGGGAAAACATGGTGAGGTACATAATTCTTACTTCAGGTCGGCAAATCTTGCTAATTTTTCACATTGCTCCGGTGATAAGGCTAATGCTTTTTTATATTCTTTGTAAGGCAGACTCTGTAGTAGGGACATTTTGATTCGTTTTTACACTTTTATACAACAATATAATTTTTAATGCTTAGGTATTTCACATATTTTTGTTTATTCGAAGTAATACAACAAGTGTTGTCAAACAAACCACACAAACCGTAGAGGGAGGACACAAACATGGAAATGTAACAGCTGCTTTTGACAATGGCATTGACAGTTCAATCAATTTGCGTTCCATTTTATGAAACTTAATTTTTAGTCTATATACCTATATAAATCCTAAACACCTTATAAACAATTTAATATCTAGATATTTCTTACTAATAGAACAATGAGTTATCTTACTTACTGGACACATTTCCGTTATAATAATGAATAAATATGACAGAATAATCAATACCATGCTTACTACTCACAGTCATTTTGTCATCTGTGTGAACTGGAATGTATTTTTGTATTTTTTGTATATTTCAAAAATGGCCATCGGTGTTGATACATCGAAATGGAAACCTAGAAGATTAAAAGGAACCCCAGCTGCCAAATTCAGCAATTATTTAGGCCTGGGAATCTGTAGTTTTGGTATAATCAGTGGGCTAATCTTTCAGTAAGTACTGTGTGTCTATCTCTTCTCTCAGATTGTAGGCTAAGTTTGAGGTTAAACTGTATGTAGTACATTGTTTACCTACTAATGTTTTTTTAATTAATTATATTTTCAGTTTCGCTAACAGAACTAAAGGAATTAGAAAAGCTAGTGAAGGCTTATACGAGGACCCAATAGAGGAAGTGGAAAGAAAGCTCATGATTGCCAGTGGTCTTCCGAATCGTACATCTGATAGAATCAGAGATCTGCTGAAGGAAGATAGTAGAATCGATTTACCATTCAAATAATGAACGTAGATGATAGGTAATATTATTTTAACTTATTTGCGTTATGTAGTTTGTACAATAAAAATGTAAACTCAACCTTTGTTTGTTTTATTTTACCAGCGGCACACAAAGGTCATATTCAGTGAAGAGCAAGTATTTTACTGCTGGTTCTGCTATGGACGAAAGCCTCACTGACTTTCAAGAGCCCAAGAAAAGTTGTGCTGGTCCTAAAAAGACGGTGAATAATCCTAAAACTAATAAACCTAGAAAAGCTACAAAGAGACCAAGAGGTCAGAAAGATATTCGAACTGCATTAAAATCTACAAAAAAAGAATTAGAAAGCTATTAAAAGGAGTTTGATAAGGTATGTAAGAAATCTGGAATAGATGTAGATTCTGAGGAACTGCAACTTGCAATAGCGCTTTCTAAATCTCTCCAAACCACACCATCCTCTTCTAAAGATTCTGGTGAAAGTTCTCAAACATCTACCACACAAGGAAGAATAGGAAAAATTAGGACAACTCTACAAGAATATGGTTTCAAAGTTCCCGAAATCAAAATAGCAGGAAATACTCGTAAAGCTCCTCGTAAACATAGAAAAAACTATAAACTTATACAAACATCTGATACTGAAAAGAAAGAAATAATTTCTGAAAAATATACACAAATTGTTTTCCAAGATATCACACATTGTAGTCTGTATTATTCTGAAGTGGATTCTACAAATATACCAATATATTATCTGGCATCAAATGTTCCATATGATGTACTAAGACAAATGAATACTTTTTACATCAATAATCTCATAGAAAAATCTACATCTAATGGTAATTTATTGAGAGACTGGTCCACTATACCTGGCAGGCCTGAGAGTCCTAAATTATTTGAACCAATGATTATAAATTTTCGTGATATTGAGTGTTCTCAAGATGAGCTTGATGTTGTGCTTAGTGGCTCAATAAATAGATGTAGAGATATTGTTAGCACAAAAATGAAAAACTGGAAAGACACAAATGACTGTAAGATAGGTAGTACTTCTAACAAACTAGACAGAGAAGACTTGTATACTTTGAATAAAACTTTGCAGGCAACCATGAAAATAGATAATCACCAAGATAATGATGGGAGACTCACCCCTCAGAAGAAATACAGATGTTATTCGCCAGATATCTTTGATGATGACTTATTTGATGAGAGTGAAACTGAGACAGGAATATTAGGTGTCAAAACAGCAGAAGTGTCTAAAAACAAAAACTCAAACATGGTAGTAATGGATCTTACTCAATCACTTCCCGATTATTCAGAAAAAGAGTTAAATATTCATAGCAGCAAATCAAGTATAATATCAAATGGTGATAAAGAATTGCAGCTATCCCAAAATTCTGAAGTTACTAAAAGAAAATCATCAGAACTAAACCATAAAAATACTCAAAATCCTAATGCAACATGTGAAACCAACCGAGGTAAACCTGAAACACAACACAATAGTACAACTAACTTAAAGAACATTGAAATAGAGTTGACTGAAAGCTCTGTTGTTGATGATGAGACTGAACTCACGTGTACCAACAAAAACACTCATACAGACAATCACTTAGATAATATAGACTTGACTCAGTCTTCCAATACTAGTGATGAACTGCCTTTTGTAAGCATACCTGGCACGAATAAGAAATCCTTAGACAACACTATAATAGTAGACGTCAATGATTACGCACATATTAATAGAAAGACAATTTTACAGACAGATGCGGAATTTCACATAGATTTGACGCAGTGTGTGCAAAGAGAAAACGAAAATAGTATTCATAGTCAAAGCTTCTTTGAAGAATATGATCACGATCATTCAGGAAACACAGAAGATGACAAAGAAAGCTCGGGTATTGTTGACGAATATAATATAAACAAAGTAAACTCTTCCGAAAGTCCAAGAAAGAGAATGAAGAAAGAAAATTATATGGGTGCAAAGAATAATATCGAACACGGTGTACTTTCGCTGAATGTATGCAGAGTCGAAGTAGAAACAGTTCCTGTAGAGGAGCATCCAGCAAATAATTTGAGATATCCTAAACCTGGCAAAGTAGATCTGACTGATGAAAATTTAGATACTAGTACACATTGTTTTGTTGTAGCAGATCAAGAAAGTAACTTACAAGACGCGTCTGGTAACGTCAATACACTACAAGATCATACAGATGATGAAGACTTGATTGAAAATTCAAAAGTTTGTGATGAATCTATCCATACAAGTAACTATAATATATGTAATGAATCAAAAGACACTGACTCGAATAGCTGTAGCAATCATGTTGATGATATAGACTTAACTCAACATTCTGACGAATCAAATGATCTAAATAAAATGCCTAGAATAAGGACACCAGACTTACCCGAAAGTGATGTTGTTCTTAGCTGTATGTCAAGAGAAGAAAGTCAAAACAAATCAAAAGAACTAGATAAAGATGTGTTAATTTATGATAGAACTGATTTACCGTCACTTAGAAATTTAAGTGGCATTAGTAAAAATAACGAAATGTCATTAGATTACGACGACATAATGAATGTAGATATTGACAATAAATATGAATCAATGATATATGAAAACCTTGATAATAGAAATAAGCTCTCCAGGAATAACAGTATGCTATCTAACTGCAGTCAAACTTCTGAAGTGTTTGATTTGACAGATAGAGAATTAGATTACTCCATGCATCAGTCCAAATTAGAAATACCGAGGGATAATTTCGACTTTGGTGGGATATCTGTTATGGATGAACTGTCGAATTTGGCCACTTCAAAGAAATCTATTGATACTGGTCATTATTCCAAGGCAAATTCTGAGGTGGAAAACGAACTTGAAGACTTTCCAGAAATTCCTAATCTCAAAGGAAGAAAGATAAGTAGATGTAAACAAATAAGTCCAATAAAGCATAGGAGATTGACTGAAATTGCCACACCTCAGAAACCAAATACCAGTATGGTTACTGTCACTACTCCTAAAAATAGTGAGCTTATAATTAAAACTAGCAATGTGACACCAATGATAGACTACAAGTCTATGCTGACACCTGACTTACATAAGGAATTAGATAAATATGGAATCAAACCGTTTAAACGCAAACGAGGTAAAATTGTTATTGTGTGTTACTAAGACTACAAAATCAATTTCACTCACTGGACTAAACACTTATTTTATATTTTTTTTAATTACCTTTTTCAGCCATACAGCTTTTAACCCACATCTACGTCCAAACTCACCCAATAATAGAAAATGCTGATGAGCTTGCATCACCACCAAAAAGATATAAACCAAACAACTACATATCATCATCACCTAAGAAACTTTTATCGCCCAGAAAATTAATCACGTCACCAGAAAAAGTTGATATTGACTTAGATATGACTTCCAATGAAGACAGACTAAAAGCACATGAAAAAGAAAGTAATAATCTTAGTCAGAAAAATGGAATCTCTAAAGGTAAAGGCAAAGGCAAAAGAAGCCGAAATAATCAAAAAGAAAATCATGATGATATTAATATACAAAACTTGCCTAAAAATCAAGAAAGTTTAAACAGAGAAAGACTAAGCCAAGGTAAAAAAGAAGTCATAAAAGAGATTGAATGCAACCCTGAGGATTGGGTGTTCCAGAAAAAAGAAAAAGCCAAGGTAAATAATATATTATATGTAGATTAATAATTCTAGAAATAAAAAAACATGCAGCTGTTGTGTGGGGCCTATCACATATGAATATAATAAACTTCAATAATTTAATATTATTGTGACACAGCAACGCCTCTTACGGCAAATAATGGAACTAATATGTCATCATCTCATATCATCTATACAATATTGTTCCCTCTCTTTGAATTGTATTTCCTCATGCCTGAGGGCAGAATTGAGCAGAGGGTTGTCTCTGTCGCAGATATAATTATTTAGAGGAGTTCTCTTGGGCAGATACATTTTGGTGGGTGCATAGGACATTCCATGGACATGATTGTTAAATTGTGATCCTATTTTTATTATTTATCTTTCTGTATTAATTTTCAGGTGCATTCATGCAGAGTACCACTTCACATAGCATTTTATAACTACGTGAGTTCTAGACGGGAACTTCAAGAGGCTATATTATGCTACGAGCCAGTTGAAATAGATATCATACACAAGGACTTGGTTGGCTACGGCCATAGATATGATCCTAAGGTAAGAGAGAATCACCACCAGAGTTTAAGATAATTATTTTATCAACCTGTTGTATTGCTGGATGACTTGCAGCTCTATTGATGGCCTGATGGTAAGCAACTGTTTATACATCTATTTGTATTATCAATCAATCAATAATTCTTTATTGTAGACCAATAGCAAAAGAACACAAGCACAAAGAAATGTAGACCATAGTATTGGGACAGAGGGCGGCCTTATCACTTAGAGTTATTTCATCCAAAAATGTTTATGAAGGAAATTTATAAGACATTGTAATACTCTGCAATTTCGTTCTAAAAGTGCACTTTCCCAATATATCGACTATAATATATTCCCAATACAGTAGGTAGTAAGGTAAAATAAGAAAAATAAAAAAGTTATTAAAATTGAAAATTCATTTTATTGGTTTAGTGTAAAATGCACCCTAAATACATATATACAAAGTTCATTTTCGTTACAGGATTTACTCAAGTTTTTGGACAAGAAATGCATAACAGTGAAAACTACAGACAATGATGGCAGGAACCAAAAGAGATGACCTTGGGTTTTTAAGTTGTATAAGACTTTAAAATTATGTAAAATAATAACTGTAAATAAATATTTTTTACACAGATTTCTTTTTTCAATATTTTGTGCAGATATTTAAGAGGCAGTCTTACAAGCAAATCTCCACAAAACACATAAAGATAAAAACTATGTACTTGTATACTATCTTCTAATTTAGTTGACAAAATTGGAACAATACTAATCAAAATTAGACTTGAATTTTTTTAAAATTAGGTTTTTTGGTACAAAATGTTTTTTAACCCACTTGGAGATTTGCCTTGAAGACTGTGTTTAAAATATTTGCATGACTAAGTACAACCAATAGCATAAAAAAAATTATAAGTATATACATTTTATAAAATTGTATAAAAGTTCTAACATTATTGAGAAACAAAACTCCTAATGATAATCTAGATTTAGATGTATACCTAAGTGCCACATATAACATACCATACATAAAGTACTAGGTAATAGGGTACTTATTATATTACTAACAGGTTTATTCTTGTACCGCAATTCATTAATAAATAAAATAAATATGTCAGGACATATCACACAGCGCCATCTAGCCCCATACTAAGCTTACGCTTGTATCATGGGTACTAGATAACGGATATAATACATTTTATACTTTTTTTTGTAAATACATACTTATTATAAGTACATAGAAACGAATAATAATTTATAATATAATTTTTAACGGTGAAAGTTTAAAATAGGGAAAATCATCCGCAAATCAAAAAAGTTGTAATATGACGTTATCCATTAAATTACATGTGTCTCTTGAGTCGCTTTGGTTAGCGGATAGAGACCGTTTCATTTCGTAGTTCCCTTGGCTACAATATCTGCAGCACTGTCTTTCAAAATGTTAAAATTTCAATCTATGCTCTCAAGTTTTTTAATCATAAAATTAGTAAAAGTATTTTAAATATGTCTAAAATACTAAAAACGAGTTTAAAAACAGACAATGTATAAAAAGAAAACCAACCAACATAACGACTAAGGGAACTGCTTGATGAATCACTCTCTAGTTTCCCAGATAATCAACCGTCTTCCAAAAAAAGGAGGTTATTAAGTCATAAGGTTTATTTATTATAACCTAAGATAGGGTTTCGTCGTGAGGATATTCCTGATTAATTGAAACTACTAAACTCTGGTTACGGAGTAAGAATAATTTTGAACGTAAAAATAATATGCGAGTACAAACATGAACAAAGAGGATTGGAATTCCAAGAGTAATTACTTATTACAAAAAGTTTGTAACAAACGAAATGCATCTATTTATCATAACCAGTCTTCTTCTTATCGAATGAGAGTGATGCTCTCCAACTCTGGTGTCGAGAGTTTATCAAGCCGCCCTAAGGGCCTCTGGCATGGCTAACTGGTTAAAAATATTTAAAAGACATGACAAATTCTTCATGGTCCGCAACCGGAGTTTACTTATCCTAGTGTAGAGGTACAACTAGTGTCATTTCTTGAGCAGGCCCGCTTGTAACAAAACTTGCCTCGTCGCGTTATTGATATGCCTAAACCGGTCTGGACCTAGCTGGATACCTCCATACCTGGAATTGATAAAACAGTAAATGAGTTACACTAGTATACCCTCCTCCTCGCGTCGTGTCCCCATTACTGAGGTTCGTGACATGCAATATTCGGTCGCCTACATGTGTTTAACGATCATCATAATATATAACCACACAAATGCTTAATTAGTTAGATAATATTTAATAAAAATTTGAATCAAATACATAGATAAGATACAAAAAACCTTGGCCTTGCCAGAGACGTTGGTGGAATAATATAAAAAAAAACCATGCAAATTTAATCCTATACCACCGGGATATATATCACACAGCGCCATCTAGCCCCACACTAAGCAAACGCTTTTGTCGTGGGTGTCTAATAACTAGTCTTGCAACATGCTGAATTTTATAGCAGTATTGCTGCATATTTAAGTAGGGGTAACCTACCAACAAGAAGCCACAACAAGCGGATTTTTTTGACCGAAATCTGCATTGCAACACCCACCCGCCTGCACGCGTTTCACCATCATCATCCCAACAAGACTTTGTATAAATTAGTGTCCTAATTTTTTTATTAGGACTCCTACATACTTATGTAGGAGTAACTTACCATCTAGAAACAACAACAAGTGCATTCTTCTGGTCCAATATCTGCAGTAAATGCAACATCCGCCCGCCTGCATGTGTTTCACCATCATCATCACAGTCTTGCAACATGCTGAGTCCTTTAGCAGTCTTGCGTTCTATACGGTACGCGTACATGTTGTGTGTCGCGTTGAGAATCTTTTTGTTTTGCTTTAGCTTGGTTAAAACAGCACTGCAAAGAAAAAAAACGAAAAAGTTAAGTATAACTAGTGAATGTATGGAGGAAATTAAAAAGAGTGTTACTAGTAGATGAGTGTGGATTCTATTTTGTATAAAAAGTAGCCTATCAGTCTCACAATCTCCAACACAGCTTGCTCAATGCAATGATTGCTCAGAACAGAGACATAGATGTGTTCTGTTCTAAATATAAGAAATTTCGTTGTGATTGTTGTAAATTTATAAGTAACATAGTGTATAATATGTTTTAGCTAAATGCATTATTGTAGTAGGTAGTTAATACTAATAAAAATTAGGTTACTGAATCCATATGAGGAATATTTGAAAGACAGTTTCATTTCAGTACTCATGTTCCATTTTATATCACATCGTCACTATCAGGTGTAAAAAAAGCCTTAGTTTTAATACAATCAGAATATGATATAACTGGAGCATAGAAACATTGTTGTTGTTGTTAACATTGGCAAAATAAACCAACAAAATGTTATTTAAATTATATATTTTATATAAGTAGACAAATATGTAATTAATGAAAATTTAAAAATTTTGTAATTTATTATTTTATTTTGTTTTTATTTTTACTATGAAATAGGTAATCAATATAAATTAACTTACGTGACATCTTCAAGACAATGTACTTCAGCTGCATGTCCTTGGAATGAACTCTTTCTATCCAGTATCACCTCACCGTGTGTTATATCAGGGCAGTTGATGTCAAGCTGAAAAGTTAAGATTAATGGTTTAATGGGTATTCAATTTTTTTTGCTTAGAATTTGCCATATAGGAATCTTAGAATATAGGGATACTAATGGACACCCGCGGCTTCACTCACATTATTTTGAGATAATAAACACATCTAAGACTTCATACTAAAAAACCATGATGATCAATTCAGCTGCTTTTAACAAATAAACAGAAAAACAGACAAAAATTCTAAAAACTGCTAAAACAATTCTGTGCTGTTCTGTTATGGATATAAGGTATAAGTACCCAAATTTAATTTTTTCTAACATCTTCTATGTTCAGATTTTTGACCCTCTTTATTATATATGTATATCTTTATTATCATATGTTTTTTTTTTTTTAATCTTGTATCTATCTGCGATCAGATTGCACTATGAGCAGATGAGTTTGGAGCTTTTTGTCGTGTAAGTGAGCTCTCCATTGAGTGCTTCTACTTTTTCATACTAGATTTAGGTCTCTGTTATTCTTATTGGTCACTGGGTAATACAGTTTTTCGTTTAAGCCTAGGCTTATACTGGCAGGTTCTTAGATTGGCGGCCAGGACGTTGGGGTGTGTTGCCAAACGATTGCTGTAAGTGTTAGTGATTGCCCCAATTTCCTCAACCACAGTCTTCATCTCTAGGTTTTCATGGATTTCTGCGTTGGTAGTGTACCACGACACTCCAGCAATAGTTCTGAGTATGGTATTTTGCATCCTCTGCAGGACCGTGATGTTAGACTTGGAAGCGGTTCCCCATAGTTGGATGCCATAAGTCCAGACTGGCTTGAGAACACTCTTATATATAAGGAGTTTATTGTCTGTAGACAACTTGCTGTTCCGTCCAAGCAACCAAGAATAGCCTTGGTATCTTATTTTTAACTTGTCTCTTTTAGTCATGATATGATCTTTCCAAGTTAGGCGGCGATCTAGGTGCATGCCTAGATATTCAACCTTGTCATTATGAGGCAGTGTGGTTCCTGCTAGCTGTACAGGAGGACAATTTCCTTTGCGAAGTGTGAACGTAACATGGACAGACTTTGCCGCACTGGCTTTAATTCTCCATTTGCTTAGCCATGCAGTTATTTCGTCCAGGTCTTTTTGTAGGTTTTCTGATGCTTCTATAGGGTCGCTGTGATTGGCTAAAATTGCTGTGTCGTCAGCTAAAGTGGCCATGTAAGAACCAGTAAGACATACACATGTATGTCTTACGTACATATGTATGTCTTACTGGGTAAGCATGTTCCATTCTAGACCGTACTGATTGCTTACCACCAGGTGAATTATGGTCAAGTCCAACCCATTCCTTGTAAAAAAAATGTACATATAATAATTAACCTGTCACTATGGGGCTTTACAATTGTTATTACTAATCATTGAAAAGGTGAAAGGATGTGAGTCTACATGAGTTTGTTTGTTCCTAATTTACTATCTGAACTGATCTGGATGAAATTTGCATTGGAGATGGATTACTGGTTAATACTGAACAGTGTCAAATGTATAAGATGCAAATACATGTTGTTGAAAAACATGATTTACAATTTTACTGACATAAAAATCTATGCATTAAGCCTTACAACTCTACAGACAAAATAATAGTTACTCTTATTATTTATTAGCTTAGCTGATAAGTTTTATTAATATTTACCAGAGCCATATCCAAAGATAGTACTGCAGCAGGTTTGTCTTCCTCTTTCTTCTCTACATCGGGTGGTTTCATAGTTTGCAATGTCTCCCTTATTTTTTCCACCCATTGGAATACCACCGTTTCACCAATATATTCTCTGAAAAGTTATTTTTATAAATGCTTGTTAATGTTAGATAAATAAATAATATGCTCCAGCAATTTAGATCTAAATTGTCAATTCACAGTATAAGAAACATTAAACTGAATTGCTTAATTTGTCAGAACTCAGCCATAATTTACTTTATCTTACTCTAAATTATCATGTTTGAAAACACAGCTAACTAATACATAGGCATAGCCAAATAGGTAGTCTGGCATTTAACTACAAAGGAAATTATGGTTGATAGTGAAAAAATAAAGTAATGTACATTCCTTTATATCAAGGGGTTCTTGTGATGGGACTTATAGTAGCACAACAATGTATTGTGCTACTTAAACTAATTAAGTATTACATAATTTTAACTCAAAAGATAAGCAAAACTGTTAGTGTAATCAAGAATGTTGCTTTATTGCCTTGCTGATAAACATAATAAAATCACTAATTCATTATTTACTTAACAGCCATACTTATCATCCTATAAGTGTTTTTATGTTACTTGTTACACTTTACCAGCAGAGTCACATACAGATACAATCTAAATAAGCACATTACAAGCCATATAAACACCTAATTTAGTGTCTTGGGTAATCATAATATATTGGCGACTTAATTAATTTGTAAATCGATAGATACCTACAAATATACCTCATCCAGTGCACTATGCAGCTGCCCTTTAGCTTTCCTGTCCATCCATGGGGCCGAAATTTCATATTTAGGAGGCGCTAAACTAGGATAATCCTCAGGCATTGTCACATACAAAATTACTTCGTTTTTGCCTTTTTCTATAACAATGCTGTATGATCTGGATGCTTCACTCTCTGTCTTCCAGTCTTTACTGTATATTGCACTGAGAGCTTCTACTTCCTCGGCCTGTAATATTCAGAAAACACCATGAAAACACAAAAATTAGGAAGCCAATGTTTAAGCGAGTGTAAGCATTGCAGGCGTGAATATTTACCTGTTTCGTCAAGTTATCAGTGTCCATTATATAAAGGAAGATTTATCTCTGTTTTATGATATGATGATGAATAGACTCTCCTTTTTCTAAGCTTTTCAGTATATTTTTATTTTAAAAAAACTTTCGATTTCCAACTATTATAGGGACAAGATAATAGGTCACTTTTGACAGATGTCAGTTTTATATTCATAGTGAGGTGACCTGCTTAAAAACATCGATTAAATGAATGAATCGAATGAATCGATACAGACTTGAAACATATGTGAATTTTAAAAATGATCATGCGAATCCCTGTCCCATTATTATTTTTTCTTTCATAAATTAAAGGAGCAAAATAAGACAAGTACCTACGTAATTTAACAAAAATGACCTTTCTATTTAGTTATTTTTTTGTATTTTTATAGTTAGTTAAAAGAATAATAAATATGTATAATTAGGTTTTACTATGATCACAACGTGGTTATAAATTTATGGTGATTTTTCTTCACAAGTAATCATTGCATTCGATTCAACTTACAATCCTATCAGCTTTCGATTTTTAGAGTAACATCCCTAGTGTTTAAAAAGAAAAAGGGTTTACTGACGCAACATTGTAACGACGTTCAGTTCTTTAGATCAGAAATTGTTTATTATGTTTAGAATGGTTTATTAGTGAAAGCAAATCGTAAAATTACTCGTATCGGTCATTATTACAATAAATATGTAAGCGTAATTGAAAAAAGTTAAGCAATTGTGCAGTTCTTATTTTATGCCCGCCGTTACAAGGTCACGTTGTTGAATTTTGATGAAATGTCAAAAGTGACCTATTATCTTGTCCCTACTTTAATACAGCTACAGCTGGTAAATTGACATTGCTTGCATTGACACTTGACACCCATATGTTTTTGACATTGATTACTGCTGTAGTTTGATAGTTTTGACTTTTGATTATTATTGGAGTGTTAACATTTAGGCCTCTAACTTTTAAAATTGACCTTAATATCATTATCATCATATTTTTTTAGTCATAACTGGTCGTAACCTGGTTTTTAACCGACTACCAAAAAAGGAGGTTATCAAGTATTCTGAAAGTTTTTTTTGTGGGTATGTTATGCGATTACTCCGTTGTTTATCAACCGATTTCAAACTTTCTATTTTTAATTCGATGAGGAGAGTTTCCCATAAAAGATGTTTTCTATTCGGTTCAGTACTTTTTGAGAAAAAACCAATAAACCAACAAATTGATAAAGTTTATGCAAGCCAATTTTACCCATATTTTCAAAACTACTAGTCGGATTTTGAAACAGTTTTCTGTTATGTGTTGAAAGGGGCGCTGCAGTGCTGTATACACTATATCTTCTGAATTATCAGCCCGATTTTGATGCGGTTTTTCCTGATAGGCTTAGATTTGTTCAGTAACGTGACAGTAGAGTAAGTTGAAGTCGGTTTTTGCTTTTGTTTAAAATAATTATAGTAAATGAGTTATTGTTACAATTTATACTTTCATGTACCTACTTATTTGTATACTTGGTTAGTTAGCATTTCTTTTTACTAGCATTATAAAAGGCACTACGCCATGTCAGAGGTCTAAAAGCGTACTACAACTCTTTTTTACCTAGTGAGTAAGCTAATGCGTTACAAATTACTGTAAGCTGGACACGCGAGTAATTATTACAAATCGGAATGAAATCAGCCGGTATTTGGCGTGTGTAATCGCATAGACTGTATGCAAATGCCAGTATAATAGATATATTATGGAAATGCGTCGTGGCGGCGGCCGGTAGCTTTATAATTTCATACATTTGCTTTGATACGGGCATATTATGTGGTATAAGCGCGTATTAGCAGTATTACTGCTCACTTCGCACGACATTTCTTTTGAATCGGGATCTTATATCGTGTAAACTATGTGGAATATATGGCGGCGCCACTTGTAGTACTCACGTGTCGTGTTTATGTTAAATTATTTTTTTACTTATGTATAACATTATAATTTGTTGTGATTACACTGTGACAAGCACAATAATAAAAAGTTATTTGTGAACATTTGTGTATGTGTTACGGTAAATTATATAAATTGGGATAACAATCGTAGGATATTTTTTTAGAACCGACAACCAAATTGGATTTTAGTTCCATTTTTACTCTTTTTTTTGGTATAGTAAGTATATGTAGGCATACTATAATCTAGCCTGTATTTATAAACTGCGTTTTAAAGTAATAAATGGCAGTAGGTATAATGCATTAGTGGCACATATGGTTACAGAAAATATTACCTCCATATGATTAGAAAGTTTTTGTAAAATATGATTTTATTGGCGAATATTTCACGAGAATGAGGAACAAGTAGGTATGTACTAAATAACTATGAAGTACCTATATTTTTCCTAGTGTGGATGTAAACTAGCAGCTATATACCTACCTATTTAAGTACTTACTTGTTATCTTTTACCTACTCCAAATGAAGGTTTGGACGTTCTGTGGTTACCTGCAATAAGAACTGTAATGTACCTATTATAAGGTATACGATTGTTGATGTCATATTTTACAATGTTCCTGTAACGATAGTACAAAACGGTTGAGCCTCGCATCTTGCCTGAGTGTAGAGGTTGTAGTTTTAGGGCTTATACAGTTAGAGCCTAGGCTTTTCGTAAGCTCTAAGTAATAACTTTTTAACAGCAAACACATTGATCTCATCTTGGCATTTTTTACGAAAAAAATATTTTTAATGATAAAAATGAGCTTGAGGCGATCTATACCAGATTACGAAAATCGCTTGATGCGCTTTGAGTTTCAGAGTCTTGAGCATAGACGGAGTGTTTCTGACCTTTGTATCCTACATAAGATTGTAAATGGGGTTTTTTGTGAACCTCTGCTAAATGATGTTAAATTTATAACTCGGATATTGTCTACTCGGAAGCCTACCATATTTGCTATTCCTATTTTCTATAATAACATTGGTCATAACAACCCATTGTTTCGTATGTGTCATTTGTACAATGAACTCAGTAGTAAAGAAAGTACTAAACTAGATATATTTCATCACAACTAAATTCAAAAACTTACTTAATAAATGTAATATTACCGCTTATAATAGTGACGTTTACTATAAACTTTAAGAGTATAACATTATATTGTAAAGAAAGCTGTACACAATAGTTAGACTTACAATTTTTTTTTTTACATAGAAGTTTGTTTTTTATTAAAAGTTTTAGTTTGTAAGTTGTTTTTGTGTCTTAAATAAATAAATAAATAAAAAGGTAGGTTGGATTAAGGGCCAGATACAGAAGGCAGTGATCCGTGACACGGCGCGTATTGTCCTGTCTTTGTAGCGTCTACCACCGGTAGCTTATTTTTTTTTTTATTATTTCCTCCTCCACAAGTTTTAATCCCCCTACGTTGTAGGGGACCTTTTTTAGGTTCTTACTTGTACCTAATACACAATATAATACTTAATAAATTTAATAAAATGTTTTATTTTGTAAAGAAATTAAAAAAAAAAAAAAAAAAAAAAACACCGGTAGCTTGGGTCCTGCCCGTTGCCGGCGGCACCACAAGTTTTAAGATTTTTGTTCCTTTTTTACAGACATTATATTGTAAAAAAAATAAAACAGTTGTAAATAAATACGAGTATGTAATAGATAGGTAATACGAATGATTTTAGTACTGTAGGTATAAGTAGGTATGTATGTGTAAAATAAAAATACTGTTTTATGTCGTTAACATTATTTATTCCGATTTTACTACGTTTGATGACAGGGAAAATAAATATTTTGTATTACTGTTGTAATTATGTCTAGATATCTATCTATAATGGCATTATTGATAGCTAAGTAGATTTACATATTCTACGTCAGTAAGTATGTATTAAGATTCTATACAATTTAATTACTTAAATAAAATATCAATCTAGAGCTAAATCTATGATATTTACTCATATTTTGTCTACACTCTATGTTTAATACCTAATATACTTTTATAATACATAAAGTATTATTTACATTAATTACAGTAATAGGCAATACTATTTTACAGTAAATGTGCCGGTAACAAGATTTTTTGATGAAAAATAATATGGAATGATCAAAAAAGAATGTTTTAAAATTTACACGTGTATATACTTACCTAACATTTTTTACACTACATCCAACGCTAATATATTGTCTTACTATCTACAATATCACAGAATCATAAATTACCTAAGGTTTAAAAATTAAAAAAGGAAAGAATGACATGCCTACAGAAAAAAAACATTAATTGGGTATTTAGTTTCCTATCAAGAATAAAATTGGATTTGTAACATCGTAACCCCTTTTATTGTTAAACAAATTAATCGAGCGTTTTATTAATTGTTTTTTAGAATTAAACTATAGTATCGGCACAAAATTAAAACCTAATTAAATATGGCCAGAATTGCATTGTTTATAAAAATATTCTATGGTGGATATTTCAATATTCTACGATGATGGAAAAGATCTTACATTTATATTTGAAGAGATAAGTTAACATTAATTCAAATCCAACCTTACATTTTTTACACGCTACATATCTGACTATTAAATTATGATACCTGTATCGTATTACCTCTAAATGGTCTAATTACCAGCTTTTATCTCAGGGCTACTTGATTCGACAAAGCAATCATTGGACACACTTTGTGTCGAGCAATAACTGGCAGGCGAGCTTCTGTTGCTTAGATCTTTCTCTTGGTTCTGATAGTCGATCATACTGCCACTGGGCTGGCGAAGAAAGTTCTGGAAACCTATCGGTGTGACATTGGGTAATTTATCTGGTTTCTTTAACAGCTCTTCGATTGAGTAAGGATTCTTCTTCTTCTCTTTTTCCCTCTGCTCGTCATCGTCTGGTCTGTCTGTGCTGTCATCGCTGGCTTCGACGGAGATATGTTCAGATTCCGATTTGACTTCTTCAGATCGTAAGAAGTCGTTGTGTAAGTTTGCGTACGGTGTGAAGTTTTTCGCGTCTGGATGGTATGGCATCATGATCCTTTGCCAGGGTGATATGGGGTAGGGTTTGAGGAGGCCCTGTGCTTGGACTTGGTTGGCTAAGAGCCAGGAGGTGGCGAGTCGTCTGTCGTAGAGGTGGGCGTCGGTTGCTGGTGGAGGAGGAACACGGATGCCTGAGTGAGCGAAGTATGGCGGGTTCTGGGGCGTCGGTGGAAGTGCGCCCTTTAGGGACATGTAGTCTATGAGGTTCGGGAGCTCTGGCTGCGGGTATGGCTCTGGAAATAAAACAAATAAATATAATCTTTAGAATGAAAGCAAAAGTAAAAGTTTGTAATCAAAACCTAGTAATAAACTGCTTGCTACGCTTGAAAACCAAGCTACAATACCAAGAATACACATATAGGTACACATATATACCTATGCACAAGTTCAAAAATAAATAGACATATCAAACTTTGGAATTCTCATAACAACTTTAATTTTGTGTCTGGTCACAAAAAAGCTACCTACTGATTTACCTACAACTACCTAATAGTAACAACAGTCGTGCAGTCGTCCTTAGGTAGGTACTATGGCTAAGCAGGTGCCGGAAATACCTTAATAGTATTTAAAATTAAAAACTGTTTAAACTTATCACATTACACGTTTTGGGGACATTTCTGTAATAGTCAAATTAGGGAAATTGAATTAGTAGACACAACTTATATAGCACCTGTCTTTACGTACAAAATAAACAACGGTCGGTATGTCGTTCAACTAATATGGATATTGTAATGTAGAGGTTTTACTTATTTATGATTGTATCATATTAATTTATTTCCTTACTATTGAATGTTAATTACAGGTCATATCTAGCTGCAATGAACGACGTAAATATACCTACAAATGCTTTGAAATATTTGTTAATGATACGTACAAATCTATGGACAATTAGGTTAAAACAAAATAATAAGTAGGAATTTTTATTTTTTCTTAATGTCATGTACTTGCGTGACATCACATCCAGCCCCAACAAAGGATCAGCGCTGGTGGCTTTCACAAAACCAGTATTATGCTAGTCGTTGTGTGTCGGTATTGTAAAATCTGTGCTAATAAATTTTTTGGTATTTTTTTTATCAATTTTACAAAATGTTATTCTAATAAATACCTATGTATTATCATTTTTCATCTATAACCTTGTATTTCAAAGGTTATATTAGGACCTTAGTAATCTCTATAAAATATTTATATGTCCCGCAACCATAACTACCAAGAAATTTGCTGGTATTAGTTACAAAACTGCTTACCATGTCCAATCCTATCATCATCGCTCCACGCCAAGCCGCTGTTCCTCAGTATCCTGTTGACCGAGGACACGGAGGGTATGGAGTGCGGCTCACACACCCTGGCGCTCAGCAGTCTCTCTCGGATCTCCCACGCGAACATGCCAGGGTTCTCCTGCTTGAGGCGGAGGATCTTCTTCACCACTGTCGGAGTCGCCACTTGCTAGAAAGAAGAAATATTAAAATTACTTACTTAGATTAAATATTACTTATACATTTACTTTAATAATCGCTTACCATCATGCGATTTTATTTATTTATTTATTTTAAATTCAGTTACATACCATGCTAACAGCTTTTACCAAAACGCACAGTATGTTATAACTCATATAGGTACTTATAATTTACAATACCGAGCTTTATAGAAGCTTGGATCACTATTAAATTTTATACAAAAATGTAACATAGAATTAAATCTAGTATTGAATAAATCAACCTCAGGTATTTGAGCAATCATATCGTTGAGTAGATCTATGGCGTGTACCGTGGATGAATACCTGGCAGTGTCGGTGCGCACGCGCGCCGGCCCCGCGAGCAGGCGGCGCGCGCAGCACGCGCGGGGCTCGCGCGCCCGCGCAGCCACGCTCAGCGACAAGCGAGCGAGCGTACTCGGGTCATCGATAACACCGTTCAGTAACTGGTAATAGTGCATCATCAATGCACAACGTCTCCTAACTTCTAACGTATTGATGCCTACCATTCCGGAAACAAATAGAGACGGATACAAATACGGGTAATAACCACACATTTTTTTAAACAAGTACCTAGAAATAGATAGTCAAGTGCAAACCCTTTTGGTGTAAAAAAAATATTTTTTGCCTGATTGGTATTTTTTACAAACAGTTTATAATCACTACAGGTAGACCCACAGTAAACCGCATAACTTTTTGTAATAAATTAAAATTTTTAGATGGCAGAAAAGTATATTAAAGTTTTTCAGTTTCTGTTAAAAATTTGTCACGCAAATACCGGAAATATGTTCATACAAATATAATTTGGTGCAAAAATGATAACTGTGTCAAATACTTATTAGCTAGCTTAAAAACATAGATAATGAAGAAAGTATGATTTGATTTTTATATAGATAAAAAATCAAATCATACATTCTTCATATACGCTCCAGCCATGTTCAATAGTCCTCAGTTTCGATATCCGAGCTTCCCACCTCCTACTCATTAGAACATAGACAAAAACTTTAGTTCCATCTAGTAGTTACAACTAACAGTTACAAGTACATTATAAACAGCGTCGTAACGTGGAAAGTGTTGTAGTCACACTTGCGATAGATGGCGCTAATGATGGTTTAATAGTGTCCATCGATGATACCGTTTTCTTACCGGGAACTATTCGCCGTAATGATTACCTGTGAAAGTCTGACCGTGACTATCTAGATAGAAAAGACAGGAAAAAAGTAAGTGCGTTTTAGGAGTTTGTTAAGTTACGCGTTTTTTTCTGAGACGTTATTATATACGAAATATTTTTATGTTTACCATAGATTTTACAAAGGTAATTTTTTTGTAGTTAATGTTCAGACGCATACCTTTCCCATAAAAACAAGAGTAGTTATTTCTATGGAAACACAAGATATTTCTGTAAGTCACAAAAAAAAAACAGTTAAGCATTTTTAAAATTTTGATAGTAAAAATTACGATGATGTGCCAAGTACTTAATTGAAAACACAAGCTCCATTAATAATTACCCCTTATAGTTTATTTCATAGGTCCACATTAGTGATGCGCATTTATTATCTTCGAGCCCTTACATCACATCATTATCACGATAAAGGAAACAACATCGATAACTATCTACCACACTTTATTAAGCGGGGGCAAACATACAAGTTTATTAGTGTAGGAATTTTCATTACAGCTAGTTTCATTGCCTACCTTATCAGAGATAATGTAACATAATGACACCTAAATATCTTACTAATCTCTTTCAAAACCATTCCGTCAAACATAATGCTTTGCTCTTAAGAATGCTGAATTGGGGCATCACAATTTTAGTATTTTAATAAACTTGTAATGTGTGTGCGTGTGTCTTGAAAAAAAAGAATCAGCATCCAGTTCTATCCCACGTGTGGCATCAAACCACTAAACAAGCAAATGTATCGAGTGACATAAGTAACTGATGGGCTGATTAGTATATTTATTTAATACATACTATTACATTTACTCGTACATATCATTCACATGCAAATCGGTCTGTGTGCGTGTAGGTACGTGCGGAATAAGTGGTGTATCTATATTTCTGTCAAATTTCTACAAAATATGTATATTGTGCGTAGTCGCAATAAAGTGATAATCTTGTTACAAACAATTAAACTTGAGGCTTTGAAACTTTGGCTTCGGCTTTCATAATATGCGTTGCATATTTTTTCTACAATGTGTTGTCTATTGCATATGATATCGCGGCCACCAATCAACTATATCTAGGTATCTACAAGTGAAGTGTTGTGAAGGCAATAACAAAGTATATTCAACATCGAAATGAAATTTCGTGCGAACTTTCAGCTGTGTGTAATGGCTTAGTGCCGCAGCTTTGCTCATTATGTTGGTAGTCGATAAGTGTGTGATCTATCGATAACAAATTTGGACCACCGGTACCGCACTATTACTGTTCATGAGATATATTTGAGCTAGTTGTTTTAGATGTAAGCAAGTAAGTACGTATGAGAGTGGCCAACTCTGATGCCAAATGTATGTAACACTCTCTCTTCTTCTTCCTCCTCAAGTCTTATTTCACATTACTGAGGGTCATGACTTCGTCGCAGAACTAACTCATTAGGGGAATAGTTGGTTACTCTTATCGGACTAGTTTTAGATCAAATGATGATGAAAGCTACTATTACTTCGCTAAATAATTCTATCTATTCAAGCAATTATATTCGCTGGTTATTTAATTTTTGCTCGCTTTATTTAAAAAAATTGGGAATGTGCACAATGAAACCAACAAAAGTGCAAGCGTTTCACCAAAAAAAGCACAGGAAAAATATTATGACAGCAGCAACTTTTGAACGCATCAATAATAATTACAGATCGCATCCGTAACATAAACGCGCTTAAAAAAAGTAACATTCAAAAAAGGAACAAAGTGTTACAAAACGAACAAAATGGCGTCAAAATTGAGCGTTCAATAGTGTATCGATCGAGATCTAATGTCGTAATTACAAGGTTTCCCGCTAAAATTGACGCCTCGGCCGCGGGTCGGGCCACCACACCCCCGAAGCCTACTATTTACACATTAACTCTGACAGTCTACTTAAAAGTCCTATAATTATTTTTTTAAGCCACACATGAAAGGAAGTTACGTTTTGGCCGCAAAAAGTGGATTGTAATGGATTTGGTGGTAGTTTCGTTAATTGTTTGGCCTATTGATTCGATCAAACAGATGCCACTAGATCCGGGAAATTGATAACTTGCACGCGAAGGAGATGAGCTTTTTTCACGATCTTCTAAATTGTGATCGAATCATGTTTAAATATTTACGAGAATAATATATATTCCATTTTTGATACAAGATGTGATAAGATAGGCTTACATTTTTACTTATATTAGGTATTACCTTAAGTAACGGTTTTATCTAAAACCAAGGATACAAAGTTGTTGCTCGGAGAAGGAAAAACCTTAAAGTAAATCCTGTTTGACTGCCTAGATCACAGAAATGTTCGTTTATTGATCACCCAATCCTCATACATTAAAACTACTAGTACCTCAATACAAACCCTATAACTAGAAAAATAAAACAAAGAATCTTCATACAACAAACCTACTTGAAAATGAGATAGGCATTAGCGCTTACGCACGACTTGCGTTCTCAGCTCCTAGGCCGCAATACAGTAGCGCCTGCGCGGCGTCACGGCCCGTTCCGTTCACCGGTTTTTGCGCGCGCGCATTCATCATTCCTTGACACATCCAATATCAGTTTTTGCACGCGGCAAAATGGCGACCAGTAACTGTCCGAGCGTGTGCGCGATTAACGTTTCTTATTACCGATTTCTATTAGACTTTCCACCTTCCTGATGGGGTGAAAGATAATGCGAGGGCGTGAGACCTCGGGGACCGTTGCTTTAATGGCGGATTGATTCGATATTAATAAGAGGAACTCGCAGGTGTATGGTCTAGCTGACATCACAGGGTTTTTTATATGGGTCAGAGTATGAAAGCTCATTATGTACTCTGAGGAAGTTATTCGTAATTACATGGTGCGGGTAGGAAGCGACATCTCTAGGACATTAGCGGCAGTGGAGCTCGCATCTGCTCGGCTTGGTAGATTCGCATGAGGATGCGGAATCAACTGTCGGAGCCAGTTTTAGGATGATTAATGCATAGAAATGTTATTGGTAAAAAATAGTTCGGATCGTTTTAACTGATCTTTTTTTTTATCTACCGGTCCTAAACGACACCCATGCAAGTAACTCCGATACAGATTTTAATAGTAAAGGTATATGCAGGTTTTTTATATATATTTGGCAGTATTTCAGAAACTACACTAGTGTTTTTATATGACACTGTTCATTATTGCTTTACAAACAGGTTCCACATCCTGTCAGTCCTGTTTTGAAATTCAATATTTGGCCTTGAGCGAGTATGTACTTAATCACACCAATACTTTCATAATGTCGATAAAAATCCTTTAAATACTATAATAATTACATTAAAATAATAACGAGTACAGTTCAAAACAAATACAGCTAGAAATTTTACCGGGATTAGAGCCAGGCCTTTATTATATTAACGCTTTTCTCATACCTATGATTTAAGATGACACTTAGTTTATGTAGTTTGGCTCGAGTTTCCATTTTCTCGACATATGTGTGTACAATACGTAAATTGGAAGTGTCTAGTAAAATATTAAAAAATCTATAAATCAGAAGATAAGCGGGCGCTTGTTAATCATAAATACGAAGCTGAGCAAACACCATAAACCTATAATGTGTCATATTACAATTAAGTCATTTTACGACTATCTTCTGAAGCCCTAGATGCAGAGAAAGCTCCCATCGCCAGTAATAACAATTTACCGCTCCAAATATTATTGTCCATAATATGCGAAACCTGTAGACTTTTGCTGTACAGAGCTATTTGAATAAGACCACGAATCACTATATAAGTCGCACTTGAATCATAATAAAATTACCAATCTCTTCCTTAGTATATTTCAATTTTCGAAAAAAAACGACACTCCTGAGACTCCTACAGTTAATTTTAACCATAACTGTAAATCATCATCTTCGGGTGCCATCTTCATATTGAAGTTTGGAGGTCAATTGGCAAAATTTTCTGCGATCCCATGCTGCTTCTTAACTGTAAATAGAAGGTTGAATGGTATCGAAAGTTAATCAAACCGCCGTAGGGCCTATGATATGGCTGCCTTTCTATGCCAAACAGCCAGGACCTTCAATCTAACGTGTCATACGACCCACGGCAGCTCCCAATATGGAATGCCACTTTTTGGTCACCCATCCAAGGACTGACCGCGTCCACAATCATGCGATTACCTCCGCAACTACGGGCGATTCGTATTGTGCCAAAATATAATTATTACAACCAATTTTCATATAACCCAGACAGCCACCAGCAAATACAGCCACAGGATTTTCACAAGTTAAGTCGGCTTTACGTCAATAACGGTCACTTTATGGTGTACATGTGGATTATTCTGTCAATATTATTACTCGCCTTTTAATACCGTAAAGCTGGCTTATAAACCATATTGGAAATGATGACGATATCCACGTTTATCGGAAGATTTGCAACTTCATTGTGGTATGATAACTCAATCTGTTTGCTCCGATATTTACGGCTATTGAAGTTATAACCTAGAGCTGGATTATTGTGATTATTGTAGGTTTTGAAGTGTTGATTATTCATTCATAGATATATTTATATAGAAAATCCTATAATATGAATTGAAACACAAAAGTCTGTATCACTAAAGTTAACCATAGTTAATTACAGTTATTTAAACTGAACCAATTATGGTGGATGCAGATTGCCTGTTTTACTATTTTTTTAACTAACAATGTGTAACCGAAACCATTAAACTTTTAGGGCTATTTATAAAACTGAAACTAGTAAAAATTTAATACATCTCGTGGCTGTCCTTAAAAATAAAGGACTGGTAAAAAAATTGAATTATTGAAAATCTATCAGATAGATAGATGCTAGATAGATAAATACTTTATTAAAACACCACATATGAATAAAAACATAGAAATTAAAGCTAGTGTCTCAATTGGCGGCCCTATCGCTAAGAGCGATCTCTTCCAGGCAACCAAGCTGGCAGGGATATAATCTTCAAATTAAATGAGTAATTTATTAATTCATAATTAGTCACATTTATTTGTTAGTATGAAATATCACTAATCCCCCAACTACCTACACTGAAGGATGTTTTGTAATACCTCTATAATCATTGAGTTAATACTACTACGTATAGAGAAGCTAACGCGTGCATGATCTTACGCCACGCTTTGCTGTACGCTGTACAGCAGCTATCCAGTGAGTATCCAACGCCCGTGGAGAGTAGTTGTGTTTGGCTCGCATAAATAATAACATCAAATGCCTGGTTGTGTTCTTAAAGACTGCCGTATACACTCCAGAACATCAAAAAAAAGTGATGGTTTAACATTTCATCGGTAATTAGACATTTAAACATTGAAAACTCTTTGATTTAATTTTTTTCGCGATGTAACAATGCTTTCGAGAAACGGGCTGCCGGGCGCTGCCATTTTGCAAATACATGGCGCTTAAGTCGTTTTGGTCGCGAGAAAACTGTATTCTGTACGCTTTTAAGCGCTGCATATTTTAATAGTTTGGTTAGACTACATAACTATGGTTATGCGCTGCAGCGAATTTTAGTTCAATCTCTTTCCAAAATGGAGCAAAGCTTTGGTTCGGGGTGTCTGTTCTATACGGTAGTAATATAGTTCGATGACTATAATACGGTCATTTTGTATAAAAGATCAATCATCATTCACGGATATAAAACAGCTTACTTTATCTGCCCGCAAAACTCCTATGTGGATTATGGTCTTTGCAATTATTTCAGGTATCCACGTGCTCTAGATACGGGTTTATCTTTGTCGAAACTAAACCCTCTAATTCAGTGTGGTATATTTATTTATTCACGAAAAAAATATTAAAGATTATTTCTATTGCTATAGGTTTTCCTACAAATAGCTGTCCAAGAACATGGTGTTTACCGTGGAAGGATCTAGGCGCCCACTACTTGCATTTCCTCGACGGAAAAAAGGCGCTCACTACTAATATGTATGTAGTTGCTCTAGAGAGATTGCCCAACGATTCCTTTCTGCGGGGAGTCATGATCCTCAGTAACGAGGAATGAGACTCGAAGAGAGCTAGCTATAAATATAGATTGGTCAGGTATACGAAGAAATGAATATAAAAAATTATGTGAACAAATGTTTGATCAGTCCCACCCAATTGATAGCATGCTTCGAACCATTAACTTAATTAACCCTATCAGTTCATAGGAATCGCATTAAAATCGCCAGAACACGATGAAAAAATATAATTCCCGCGCTTCGGTGTTGCTGCAATTAAAAACAGGTAATGTTGCCAGCACTGCATATTTAATGTTGCCAGTTTCTATTTTATGTTGTTTGACAAACTGTTAATGTTATTCTAGCATGTTATGGGTGAGATATTTATCTTTTATCTTCAATTAAACGGACCATCAATTTAACTTTGATAAAATAATGAATCTATGTGATATCCGTTTTTGTTTGAGATAGTTTACCTACTTTTGAAAACACCAAAAAACTTATTTAATAATTATCACACGTTTTTTTTAAATCGAAATAATTTATTGAAATATTTCGGATTTATATAGGTACGAGAGTATGATAATATCTCTTCACAATATAAGGTAAGTTTATATCATCTTTTAAATATAATTCTAAACGTTATTTTAAGTGACTAGCTGTGCTCGCGACTTCATCCGCGTGAAATAGTTATTTTGGGTATCATATATATTTTTGCAAACAACCTCTTCAACTTTGTGTATTACAGCTGTTACCCAATACTTTCTGAACCATTTTCGCTGCGCACTTAACGGAAACCTTCAAAGATGAATAATTTTTCCCGTTTTTCCACATTTTCCGTTGTTTCTTCGCTCCTTTTAGTTACAGTGTTATGTTATATAGCCTAAAGCCTTCCTCGATAAATGGTCTCTTCAACACAAAAAGAATTTTCAATTCGGACCAGTAGTTCCTGAGATTAGCGCGTTCAAACAAACAAACAAACTCTTCAGCTTTATAATATTAGTATAGATTAAATAAACTGTTCTCATAACTAAGGCAATGCCTAACTGTGTGACTCATTTGAAACAAAATCATCCACCGGCCACGGATCTAATCCAGATACCACAAATGACCGTTCACTCGTCACTAAAAAAGCAAACAAAAAATAACCCCCAAGGACTATTCGATGTATTAACATGTTATTAAGATAAACGGTGTCGCGATGTTCACCGAGGGACACCTACCTAATATCAATGGAAATACCCTCTACAACTCACACGCTATTTTGATCCGTATTACAGTGGATAAAAGCCAAATTTTGGGTTGGTTGGAAAAATAAAAACACTTTTTTGAGGCGTCAATGAAAAACTCTCACTCATTTCCAAGTGACATTTTGAACTCTATTACAAGGATATAAGGTTTGTAGATTTATGTGTTGATCGCATTGACGATTATTGCTACGGATGGTAGGTAATTGGTTTTATTCGTGTGGGGTGGTTTTTATTCGTAATGAACATTGTCCATTTCGATCAGCATTTGTGTGCAGTGTAATTGACATGCACTTATTTTGTAGGTGAGTGGGGTTAACGGGCAGGTAGGGGTTAATATGAATGCTTAATTGTTACTCGGCAGTCTTCTATTTATGATTTATTTATTTTTATTTTAAAATTAAGTCCTGTTTTTGGACGCGTATACACAACGACATCGTCTTTTGATTGTTTTTATAACACGATAGGCTTACGTTTGACTTACTGATGCTGAGCTTGCCTGATGTTTAGCAACGTTTTAGTCTAAGATGTAGCACGCTGGCCTAGAAGAAACCTAGGAAACGATGAAATGTGAAGACTCATGGGTTAGTACTCTGTTTTAGGGCTTAAGTAAATTTAGGTTAAAAATTTTCTTATATAAGCAATATTTTTTTATAAGTCGCAGAAATTATTAGTTTTTTATCTTTTATCAAACACTTACTGTATTACTATGCTTTAAACAGAGTAAAAAGAGAGGGTTTAATTACGCATTGACAGCAATAAAACGTATGCTGCAAAGATTGTGACCCACCACTCTACGCAAATAAAATTTAAACAAAACACATTCTGACAATAACTTTGCTATTTATATTTATAGCAACTTGTACAATTTGCGTCAGTTCGCAAACGCTCTAATTGGCTGTAAAGGCTGTAACCATGTCGTTCTGACACCTTGCCTGTAATTCGCCATGCGCTGCGAAATGACATGCCCATTTCAGTTTTAATACATAGACACATAGATCTGTTTTGTGCTGCAAATGTTAAGGTATCTTTACAGTATCCCCGATATATTTTCCTAAATAGTTCTATGTAAAAACTCAAAACATAGAGACATATGTACAAGATGACATGTTTCATTTTGAGGAGAAAAAAGCGGAATACGTGAAAAAACTCATCCGCGAACGCTCTTGTGCTACTTTATATAATTCGCAATATATAGGTATGTTTTGAATGGATTAACTATTATTTATTTATTGCTTAATACCTTACTCTTTCAGGATATCATTTTAATTTTAATAGTGTAAACACATATATCTGTTTTGTGCTGATATTGTAAGGGTATCTTTACAGTTTCTTCGATGTTAAAAAAAGATGTCTTGTACTGCTAAAGCCGCAAAATATATTTTTTGAATGAATTTATAATTGTTTTATTTATAAAAGCTTACATTTAAAGATGTATATGACAAGAGAACAACTTATTACAACTTTGAGCAGAGTTTTGTTTTCTTTTTCATTCTTTATGCACAAAGTTTCGCATTCCCAACTCGGGTGTGAAGCTGTACTTTAGGCCGTATAGAGTCATATTACCATAGACCCGTATTTACAGCCAAATAGCTATCATTAGCCGACCGCTTTATGGCGGGGCGGAGGCCTACGCTTTCACACTAGTTTCCTCACCTTTACCTCAGTTATCACGCCTTTATATTTGTTCTGGTGGGGGGTTACAGGTCATTAGAAGATTTTTCGGTATGGATTATTAATATTCTTAATTGTTAATAAGCAGTAATTGCCTCATCGTGGTTTATGATTGGTTTTATTGGCCGACGAAGCGGCGGCGCTTTAGATGTGGATGAAAGTGAATTTTATGTACGGAATGTACTTAATACGATGCTTGTAAACGCAGATATAAATGAAGATATACATCTCGGCGGGTATTTTGCATGTTTTGATTTTGTGCGTCGGTTAGGTAAAGTTTGTACGGTATTTCTGTAGAAGTTTTGTGTAGACAGACATTCTAATGTTAAGCAATGTTAGGCGCAGACAGCCTTTGTATGGATGACTGTTAGGTTACATTTACGTCAGTATTCATCCATGGCTTGCTTGCTAGTTTTTTAAAGAAAGTATCTTGCCATGTCTGAAGCTTCTAAAATGAATTTAAAACACCGCCGCAAGAGTTTACATGTCTCTTCGAGCTTACGAAAAATAGAAAATATAGCTAGGATTATAGGATAACTATCTTTAGGCTTTTCTAAAGATTTTCTAAGTGCCCCTTTTTTGTAGTAGTTAGTAGTAGTAGTATGTTTAGTTTTTTTTCCCTTGTTTTTATATTTTATTATTGTAAATAAAATTTTATCTCACTTGCTTTGTTTAATGCACATTGTTATGTAAAGACCGTAAAGAAAACGTACATATTATGTAGTAGTAAAGAACTAATAAAAAATAGGTGCTCCAGCAACTAGTATGGAAATTAGGAAGTATTAATTTCCGTGTACTTTTTATTTGAAATAAACTATTTTGTTTTCTTATATTTGTCTATTTACTTAGTACGTAGGTACTATTACACCTTAATCAAAATCAGCCACTGTCCGAGGACATTCACTCAATTTGGGAACCGCAAGTTTCTTTTAATTACAATAATTGAGGCATTAAAATTGGTACCGAAACCATTACGGGGATTCATTTGGATCCGAAATAATTATCCGAAGATCGTGTAAAATTGTTTGATTGGACAATACGGACCTCGGAGTTTATGAGGTCACAATCGTAACTTTGAAGGTACTAAAATACAGTAGGAGGTCGTGGGAATGGTACATTGGCGAGATATTTTACATGTTTCTTATCTTTCTTTTTAATTTAGTGGTAATTTTAGATTATAGTTTTCAGTTTCATTCGGTTGTTTGTAGTTTGTTATTTATAGTGATTACAATTGAAGAAATAAAATGTAAGTATTTATTTTATTTGATTTAGTTTGCTCTTTTTAAATATAAGTAAAGTTAGTTAACACGTAGAAAAAGAATTAAAAGAGCAGTAGACAAACCACTTCAGATACATTTTGCGCGCAGTTTTGATTCCAGTTTTTTTCTTATCAAGCTCTATATTTTTAACGGACTTCAAAAAAGGAGGTTATCAGGTCTTCTGAAAGTTTTTTTTAATAGTTTGATCAGTATTGTTGCAACAAGTAACATAACTTTGATTTTTCAATATCATCCAATAATTAAAATAATTTTTAATTGGTGTGCCATTTTCATGTTTCTAACTATGAATTTAAATTTTTACTCGGTAAATACGATGCATATGAATTTCGGGTTGAAATGAGTCAAATAAAATATTTATGGCGATTCCTCTTCAAAATCATTCGAAACAGAATTGAATCATTTAGCTTTATTATTGCTAACAACTCGTTTGAGTATATTTTATGTCAAATTGGAAACATGTTAAAAATGTTATCTGCAGGTATGGTGCAGTTTTTATTTTAAAAAATTTCAATAAATTACGGTGTCTTTATTTTTTACAAATTTTATTTACTGATACATAATACACACACACACACACATATATATATATATTAGGTAAGTTCTTGTATATAAAAAAGTTGTCCTTCTCCTTCCGTCGTATTCCTTATATCTGAGGGTCGTGACTGCCACCATCCATGAGCCTGTCTCTGATGATCTTCCGTCACATCTCTCTATCCTCAGCGTCATGCAGCGCTCCGTACACTGTCATGTATCGAGTGTGGTAGGAATTTGGTCGGACCAACGTGTAGGGCTGCGGCCACGGGATCTCCTGCCTTCGACTTTTCCAGTGACCATTAGCTTTTCCAGGTTTCCACCATCTTTCCTAGCAATATGTCCGAAGTAGTCAAGGATTCGCTTAAGGCAGACAGTGGTAAGTAAAAAAAAGTTTTAACAATATACAATTAATTTAATATAATTATAATTTGCTCAACATTACAATGTTGAGATACCTTTATTCGAACTTTAATTTGAAGTTAAAACGAACGGTTACACTTCAAAGAACAATCAAATCCACGACAGTAAAATTAAAATTATTTGCGTAACGAAGTAAAATAAAGCATACATTCGGTTTTAAATCTTGCCGTGTCTAACTCCAATCCAAAGCAAAGCGAAGCTAAGTCTTGTGTGCAATGTACAAAATGTGATAATCTCATGTGAAACTAAATATGTTACAACGAACCCAATAGACACATAAATACACTAGCTGGTGCCCGCGACTTCGTTCGCGTGGAATAGTTATTACCATAAAAACGGTACTAGTGAGTTAACCTTAAAAGATAGACATATGCTGTTGCGGACATTTTGTTAGATCATTTCATGAGGAATAAATCGTTCATACCTGTTTTTGATATCTTGTAACGTTTTCGCAGCGCACGCAAGGGAAGCTCTCAAAGATGAATAATTTTCCCTGTTTTTTCCATTGTTTCTTCGCTCGTATTAGTTGCAGCGTGATGTTATATAGCCTCAAGCCTTCCTCGATAAATGGTCTATTCAACACAAAAATATTTTTTCAATTCGCAACAGTATATCCTAAGATTGCGTTCAAACACACAAACAAACAAACTCTTCAGCTTTATAATATTAGTATAGATTTACATACGAGTACCTTACCATATACATTTGATATATCATCTCATCATCTGCTCGTTATCATTCACTGCTGAGCATAGGCTTCTTTTTACTAGGCTACTCGTCCCGTATGAAGCATGATTTGCATAAATCGAGATAATTGGCAGTCATTGCTTGAATACTACCTTATTATTATTAATCGATATTTATTCAAGTACTTTATGTATCCAAAAAAATCTCGTACACTGTTCCTTTACCTAATAGCCGTTAAATTCTAGAACTAACACCCAGATACAAAAATTATAATACTCTATATAAAGCGATAAATGATACAAGTGTAAGCTTAGTATGCGGCTAGATGGCGCTGTGTGATACATCTTGTTTTTACTGATTACTTTTCGTCTGCTCAATATCACTAAAACCGGTTTATATGCGCTAGGCCAAATAATTAGAAGTCTATTGTTTATTCTGTCTCATGCATATGTAAGAAACCCAAGCGTGTCAAAGTCCAATCCAAATCAAAGCATAACAAACTCTTGTGTGCACTGTCGAAACTAAAGAATCCCATACCTTACAGGTTGCTGGTATATTAGTTTATACCGAGACTAATGCAAAGTGTGGGAAGCCACGATACCCTTTTTTACGTTTTCTTTTAAAGTTTTACCCGACAAATATTTACCGCTACATTGAAATAGTTTGAGGATTACATAGTTTTAGGACGGGACATACATATGCAAGTAATGTGACTGCACGTGTTACGTGTGTTTTTTTATTTACGAGTTGGGTCGTGTTATATTTTGAGCTATACAAAGTGAAGCGTGGATTTGTTTCTCAGAAAAAAGAAAAGATAAGATAGAACAGACAAAGTTAGGTTCGCTGTGCTTTGGATTGGAGTTAGACACGGCAAGATTTGAAACCGAGTCGTATGCTTTATTTTACTTCGTAAAGATATTGGTTAATAGTCTGAAAACAAATGTTTCTTTGATTTTTATTTCAGTACTATCTTTCTTTTATGGGACTAAAAATTGTATCCTTAAGGTAACTCAAATTAATGTACCTTTTCTTAATTGGTGCATGTTTTTTTCTTATTGGGCTATATAGAAACTAAGATTACGGGGATTTCTGCATTCCTGAACCATTTATATATTTCAAATATTGTTGAATCTAGTTGTTATATATCATATAGGTATATATTTTATTATTATTATACGAGTGAGACAGATCTTGGCACATGTCAAGAGCACGTTTATGTCTTTTATATGACGTAGCATTGTCGTAACAAATATTACGTAGCATTATGAATAAAATTCTGCACATTTTCAAAATATCTATTTCAAACTGCAAATCTGATTATTTGTCTTACTGTTCACACCACAAAAAAGAGCAAAGGCAAAATATGTTTACAAAAATAAACTCCATCATTCGCCCGTCGCCGCGTCGTCGTACACGCTCAAGTATATCCAGTCGAACCTTCATAATATAGCGAAAACAGTCCGATTTTACGCTCCCATCAATCAAAGTTATAAGACACGCTTTTCTACAATAATCGGTGATCGCTACAGAAGCATTTATTTCTTATAATAATGGTCATAACGATTCGGCTTCCATTTTACTGCAATTAAGTTTTAATAACTTTAATTCATTTTCGTTCGTTAAACTATTTCGAGGGAAAATCTTTGAAATGGTTTTGGGGTTATGGTAGCTTAGAAATACGCATTACAATTTTACACATGAATTACACTATGAGAATATTTTTTGTATAAATCGGGTTGAATTATTTTTCCACCAAATAGAAGAATTTTATTGTAGTTCAATTTAATTTTAGGTTTTTTTTCAACATACATATGGTTCATTTTGTATTCAAATTCAATGAATTTGATTCTGGATAAGGCTGACTTCAAGACGTTTTGAGATAGGAATCTAACTACTGTGCCTTTTCCCATGAAGTTAAATAGTCGATTTCCAATAAAAATGTTAATTAAAGCGACGAAATGGGTGACTTTTTCTATTTTCGACACATTTAGGTAGGCTTTTTCTGTCTCTTTTGTAATAACATAACCATTTGATAGAATCAAGAAACTTTGAATGTTTTTAAAAGTGCCGAAACATTTATTTTCTAAATGGTGTTCATTTATGTCTCGAAATATTTATTTTGTTGACACTGTAGTGTTTTTTTTAATTCGTATTGATCATGAATATTATATGTCTTGAGTTTAATTAAAAATATTTAGTGCAGGACTAATTGTTTTCGGTAAATTATCTGCTAGTGAAATTTTTGTATAATTATAATTATATATATAGAAGTGTCTAACGGATTTGTCAAGGTGCAAGGTTAACAATCCTTGGTATATGAAATTGAAAATTTTATTCGGTAATTATACCGGTATGTTTAAATTTGTGCAAGTTACTGAAATTTAACATATTCTGCACCCATACAGAGTTAATCATTATCTGATTGATGAATAATTCTTGTTTAATTTAGTAATTGTAACTCAATAAATTTGAAGAGTACATATAACTTTGAATGAGCAACTATGAATTGAGATTTTCAATAATATAAAATTAAGGTAACCCAATCTCGAAGGTAAGTAAATTAATGTTTGATTTAAAATAAAATAAAAAATATTTTTGCTAAAACTACAAAAACGCACAACCTAAGTAAATCAACCTCGTGGTTTGGATATCGGGTGTAAAGTAAATACTCTCCGTCATCACAAATACATTCACTTCATTATCAAACTTTCCTAAGCGTTAAGTCCTGTTTCTTAAAAAAAAAACATTTTACTTTATCACTCACTCCTCTCGCACACATATCCTCACTCACACAGTTAATCCATGTCTTTCTAGGTTCTCTACCTACTGTACCTACACTCTGTATAACTCTGTATAAACTACACACACGCTACTATTAAACTGTTCGAACCATTTCCCCCCAGCGCTCCGCTTTGAAGATCACCACAAACGTTGATTAGTAGTCAATTAACCGTTCCCATAACAGCGTCAATAAAACTTTTCGGTGATTTGGTAGTATTTTGTTGTAATCAATTTCGAGCGGCGTCCGTCTGAGTAAGAACAAATGGTGATTTTATTGGCGCACCGAATCACTGAGGTCGGGCGCTTACCGGACTTGCAAGTGGGGATCCGAGGTTCAGATTGAGGTCTGTGAATCTTTCATAGTGGTTTCGGAAGGAACTCTTAGGATCAGCCAGAAGTTTTAAAATAAGTCTTAAGCAATGTCACTAAAAACAATGTGTTAGTAGCTTTAACGCAACGCCACGGAGTGATGTCATGAAAGTCGTTTGTGTTGCACAAAATATTTTTCTGAAAATTTACCCAAACCATACTATAGTACTCCAAAAACATTCAGTTGAATTGAGAATCTCACCTTCTTTTGATGTCGGATAAAACGGTTTACAAATACGCATTTAAAATTTAATATGGACCCATGTAATGATTAAAATTAAACTAAGAACTTAAACTACACAATTTAAAAGTCTGAAAAATATGTCCATGTGATTTGATACTGAGTATTTTTTTACGTTTTACTACTCCAAACTTGAACTAGATACAATACAGAGTTAATAAGTCAATTATTTTTAAAATTACATGATATTTTTTTCTATTTATACTTATAATCCCTTCTTACCAATCAATCTTGACAAAAACCATAATTCTACGGAACCACACCTCCTTTAATCGATATCGATCCTGCAGCGTCCATGTCGAAAGGCCATCTCAGAAGCCAAAAGCGGCGCGTCGATCCAAATTTTATAGTTTATAATTACCAGTGATTGCCGCCGTGACCCGAACGATAAACTGCGATCTCACTCCTCAATCGCATACTCCGAAATGTTTGTTATTTTTCCTTAGTTATGTATAGACATTGATTTTTTATGCAAATTCCATTGCTTTCATACGCAAATTATGCAAAATATGTTCGAACATTCAAGAAGTTCGACTAGAGAATCTCCTGAATATTTTATATGCAAGTTAAGCTCACGCTTGACCGCAAATTCGCAACAGGTAAAAATTTTTTATGAGATTTCTGATATGATTTTGATGGTAGGTTTGATCTTTCTGTTTTTTTTTTCATAATCTGTGGCCGTCCTACAAGATATTAGGTATAGGTACTATATATAGGTACGACCCTTAGTCATGAAGAAAACAACTTAAAAATCGTCTGGAAGAAAGTACTACTACCGATAAGGCCGCCAGTTGTGACACTAGTTGTGTTTTACTTTTTGTATGTGTGTTGCAATAACGAGTATTTTTATCTATCCTACTAATCTTTGACCAAATAATGAAAAAATCAACTGCAACATACCTTAGTCTTGCTCCCGCCAATCGAGCCAGGTCTAATAGACCCTGTCTCGTAGAACCTGGTGAGAATCTTGGAGACGCATCCATGAGACACGAGCAGCTGCCTGCTGATGTCGCAGGGACGTACTCCCATGATGGCGAGTTCCACTATGCGCTTTCGAACGCCGTCTGGCAGCGGGCGGCCGTTAACGAACACGCCACCTAGTTGGTTGACGCCGGCTTGCCCTGGAATATAGAAAAGGTTTTAAAAGTGGAATACTTTGAATTTGAAATTGAATCTTCTTCTCTGTGCCACTGCTGGGAATAGGCCTCTTTTTGTATTTGTCAGCTGCGTCGATCTTGAGCAGATCTTATTCAAAACAAGCTAGTATTTACATACATTTGCAGAAATATGAAAAGGATAATAATTTATTTAATTTAATAAAAATAAACTTATTTATTTATAACTTATAAAACATAAAGTAACTGACTAATAGTATATATTTACAAGTCTTAAACATACTCATTAAAATATATAATATACCATATAATAAAATATGAAGTAAAATAAAACAAACAAAAATTAATCAAAGAGTCCACCCCGGATCGCTCCCGGCGCAAAGGTTCCCATTACGCTCGCCGCGTTGCCACGTTGAATCGCGATGGCTAACCTTTGCACCAAAAATGATCCAGAGCGGGTGTGTCCCGTCTTCTCGTTAATGCTTCGGCCTGTATTTAATTCATTATATATCTGCAATTTTAGACGGTATCTGTATGATTTCTTAAGATATCATATACTTTTTCAGGTGGAGAGGAAGAGCTGACTATAAACTGACTAAAAGAACAATATTAATAATTTTAACATACTAGAATGTAAAACTTTATTTACAATAATAAAATATAAAATCAAGTGAAGGAAAACTAAACATACTACTTCTAACTACTACAAAAAGGGGCACTTAGAAAGTCTTTAGAAAAGCCTAAAGATAATCTAAGTGCTCCAGTCCACTACCAGAGGGCAGCGTACCCAGCATGTTTAACATACTTGGTATAGTAGTATTTAAGAATATAGCAATACTCAAAATCATAACTCGCCCTTTCGCTTTGCTGTAGTCGCGTTTTTTACGCGACTACAGCAAAGCGAAAGGGCGAGTAAACCAAAAAAATAAACAACGTCCACTTCCCTAATGACTCAATTCGAAAATAAATCAACCTTCAACACATGTTTACGTCCCAATTGTTGACAAAAGAGTCTTCAAACTTTAAATTATTGCAAGCATACACCTGCCTTTACGAGTTAATATAAATTTGATTGCCAAATACAACCCACCGGGCTAAATAGAATTGAAATAATAATGGAAATACCCTACGCTACGTTTCAGCATCATCATCTACAGCCTTCCTTATCCCACTGAGATGACACTGAGATGACTGTTTGTCTAGTTCGGCAGTCGTTAAACCTTGTCAGAGGCCCTTAGGGCGGCTTGATAAACTCTCGACACCTGAGTTGGCCACTCTCATGCGAAAAAAAGAAGAAGATCCAACTGAGCATAAGCCACTCTTTGCATGTGCCAGAAATACATATGTAAGATATATTTAAGGTAAATTTGAGGTACCTATCCAGCGTTCTGACCATACTGTTAAATTCCAGAATTTTTTCATCTTAAATTTCTAAGCAATTATCAGGTCGCCACTATCGCAATTTTCACTAAAAACTTGATACATCTTGTCCGGTATTGTCTTTAGATTTTTAGTTCCTCATTTTGACCACACCACCAAATATATATTTTGGTAGCTATATGAATAACTAGGTAAAAAAAAGTAAAAATAGTAAAAATATAAGAAATACATTTTTAATTAAAGATATAGATGTGTTATCTTTCTAGAAGCTCATTAATAGTTTTACGAGGTAAGACAGATCGACAAGTTAAGGGAATTTTATGTGCTTAAATATGGTTTTAATAGGCAAAAAGGGGATATAATATGATAATCTAAACTAGAAGTCGATTAAGAAGTGGATTAATGTTGATACAGTAAAGGTTTTGACTTGAAGAGGCGATAGCGCCTTTTTATGAAAAATGACTTGAATAGATAATTCTGGCCCTCCCACATTGCGGGGAAAAGTTTGTCTGTTTTATAACATCTATTCTACGATTATATGTGGGCGAGTAAAGTCAGATAGTGCGGCGAGTATAGGTTTTTGTACGTTATATCCAGTAAAATGTATTGTAAAAGCAATAGAGTTAGCGAATAAAAATTTGGAACCAAATTCTAACCATCTGTTACTGGACTTTAGTGTTTTACAAAAAATATTACACATATGCAAACTATAACAACTTCTTAGGCACTAATTTCAGTATATATTAAAAAAAATATTTTATAAATAAAAATTCCTCACTTTTTGGTAAGGCGGTCAGATATTATGAAGATATACTACTAATAAGTGTAGACTTGATATCTAATCATCTTTTACATATCATCGAGAAAATTTGTAATAAGTATGATATTTGTTTTGCACTTGTAACACATAAGGATAAACATAACTTGCTTGTCTCTATGCATAATGTCATAACAATAAAACACAACAGTAGTTTACGCCATAGTTATTTCCGTTGATTACCAATGACCAATAAACGCTTCAAGTCCAATCATCAGTTCCACCAAACGCTCCCAGAACTCATTAATAGTTCTACAAATCAACGCAAGATAGCTCTTCCTTCAATTAGCGGCAGCACTATTGCTATACTGTATCATAAAAGACGCACATGTAGGCTTATGATGCTTAACACGAGATAAGTTTCTCGTGGGTTTTGTCGACAAAATATCGAGATGTTTCTAAATATCTACCAGTGCTAATATTGTCGTCCGTCACTGACGAGAAACAGCGAAAAACTTACGTATTATGATATCTGTGTCGACAAATTACTCGCCGTCATTTTATCGTTTGGACACTAGATGAAGACGTTGCGCTGTGGTTGCGTATCGCCACAGAAATATATAATCTACTGGTCAGAAAGTTTTAGTTCAATTTTTATCCGTGCATACAGGTACCTGGTCCAGACTCTAGAAGGCTATGGCACCTACACAGCGGCTACCGTTAAAGCCTCCATTATAAAACCATAAAACAATCGCCTGCCGAGCGATTTATTACCTTAATGTAATAAAATTAACGTTCTAATTTGTTTGGAGCAATCTCAGTTTACGGCGTCACTTTAAGCGACCATTCCGCGTGACACTACTGTCGAGTTTCGGGTTTAATTCTCAATGGATCAACTGGACAGTAGCCAGGAAGAGAATGATAATTTATGTCTTGGTTCAATGAAACGTGACAGTGTAATAAATAAAATGGCACCTTTTCTCAATGAAGTTCAATTTCCACTGAGTAAAACTTATTGTCTGTATAAGTACTTAATGAAAATAATAATGGGATTTACAAAATAACGAGATATTGGGACATAAGGATCCAAAATAAAGCGCAGTTTAGAGCACAGGGATTGATTTTGATTGACACCTGATAAAATCCTGATCGAGTTATTCCTACGGAATGAACAGATTTGGTCAATTCTCGAAGGAGTGGCGATGAATCTGTAAAAACGTTTCCCTTAACTCAACGGTAGTGTCAAACGGTGAAATCTTTAGAATTAAGGGCCTTTGCAGACTTACCACTTTTTGTGGGGAAATCAAGCGATATGCGATATGTATTGCTCACATTGCATTATGAATAAAGCATGACTCAAACTCGTGAATGTTAATATTAATAAAGTTATATTTTGCATTATTTAACGAGGGGCGAATCAGTAAGTGACTTTAAGGATTGTCACTTTTATTTACAAAAATGTACAAGCTAATATCATAGGCATTACGTTTACATGACGGAATATTGCATATTTTTTATAAGATATTATATATTACTAATCTCATACATATTTCATATGCTTACTCTTTGATACGTTGCTATTATTTGTAACGAAAGTAACTTGGAATGTTAGGAAAGAAGTTTATTCAGCAGAATATTTTCATAATCTTTTCAATATTATACTTCTATGATAACTTATCACACTATCACATCAGGCGAATGTTCAGTTGTGTGACTGTTTGAGTGAAATCCAGAGTTCCCTTATCTATACTTCTATAGTAATATTATAAAGCTGAAGAATTGTTTGTTTGTTTGAACGCGCTAATCTCAGGAACTACTGGTGCGAATTGAAAAATTATATTTGCATTTAATAGACCATTTATCGAGGAAGGCTATAAGTTATATAACATCACGCTGCAACTACTACTGCAACAAAAAAAACGGGGAAAATTATTCATCTTTGAGGGCTTCCGTTGCGTGCGCTGCGAAAAGGGTTCAAGATATCACAAAAATATGTATGAAAGAATTATTTTTCTTAAAATAATCTTACAAAATGTCTTCAACAGTATATGTCTATCTTTTAAGGTTAACTCACTAGAACCGTTTTTATGGTAATAACTATTCCACGCGGACGAAGTCGCGGGCCCCAGCTAGTTTATCATACAGTTTTATATTTTCTAGCTTATATAATTCCTGCGCCTCATCACTTACATATATACCATAGTTTACTTACCATCTTAGGCCATAGATTTTGCTTACGGCAAACTATAGTTAAGTGCAAACCTGTTTTGGTTATAAAAACATATTTAAATAACCGTTTGATACGCACAAACTCCTGATGCAATCACGTGCATACAAAACATCCAGTGTTCCTGTGCCTTCCACCTCACGCCATTTCACGGTTCTGTCGCGCAAAACGAACCTGCGTCCGATGCAAATTACTTTCCTTGCTTTACGATTGCTCTTTCTTGACCACTCTTTAATGACTCTACGACTATCATTCAACACTCTACTCTATCTGTGAAAGATAAGGCTTAAACTTGCTTGTGGTCCGGAGATGTCATTAAAAGTATTGGAAAGATCACATTAGCGCGAAACTGGTAGCGATCGTTCTGTGAACCGACAGACTAATCTCATAGGTTGATTTGATTATGTAGCGACGTTTTAAGGTCTATCCCTTCACCAAATCCGTGATAGAAAGAACCTCTTTGAAGAAGCAGTTAATCTTTAACGCAATAGTACGAGTAAAGCGATTGATTGCAGAGAAACGACAAACGACTTTATAGATTAAAGTACTATACATTCAGTTCTGATTCAGTAGTTATTGATTTCTGTAATAGTTTCAGAAAGTGTCTAAGTTTCAGGTTGCTTATTTACTACTAATGTAAATACTAACTAATGAACATCAAGTTCATAAGTTTACTAAATACGAAGCAGATTTTATTTTGTATGAAGATTTAGGTTTTTCCTACAAGCAACGTCAAATCCAATTTAACAACATTTTCACAGTAATTTATGGTAATAAAAATAAAAAAGCATTAACCCATAACATAGCGAGCAAAGTCGCGGGCGTAGTTAGTGATAAGAACAAAATAGCGATGTGGTAGGTTAAAAAATATTTTTTTTTACATGAGATAGGCTCACGCTTGTCTACAACTTGCCTGATGTTAAGCAACGTTATAATCTACAATCTAGCGCGCTTGCCTAGAAGAAACCGGTTAACATAATTATTATCACTGAATTTAAATCTGTTGGTGTGATAAGCTATACGCTATACGCCAAACTAGCTCAATGCTCACCATTAGCCCAATAACTTGCTCGTCTTCTCAGTATCACGCACATGATTTGTACATCTTGTCATAAAAATATCATATAAAAGAAAGTACCTTCCATATGATATGAAGCGGTTTCCATTGAGATAAAATCTCATTTAGCAGAGATCGTAAACTTAAACCGAGACTGAAACGGTAATGCTACCGACGATTGAGCTCTGAACATTATATTTTACAGCCAAATGTTACTACTTACAGCCTTAATATACGTGAAATCAACCGTGTAATGTAAATGTAAAAAGCTTGTAGAAAGTTTTCTTTTACATTTGTAAATGAGACAAAAATGTTTATCTTTTTTCAGCTTTGATTGAAAATTTCAAATTGTATCTCACTACATTCATTTACAAGTCTTATATTTACATATATTCATTTTTTTATATATTAAAAGTACATATATATACAAAAATGACTTAAACATACAGAAAAACTCACAAAAATAAGATATTTACAAAAAATTCAGCACACCGTCCGTCCTATACCTATTGTCGCTGTGCGACAGGGATCCCAGGATGCTGGCAGTATTTCCTCTTTGAATGGAAAGACTCATCGTTGAGAAAAATTGCTGCCAGCCCTGAGATCTCCTGTGGCAAGGACCAAACGTTCGCTTTTCTGTTTCAAGGATAATTTAGATAATTTTCAGAATTCAGTAAATATATTATAAAATTATATAAAGCAAGGTAGATATTTTAACACCGCAATATCACAATGCATGCACTTTAAGCGTGGATAAACAGAATATGAGGCATTATGGGCACATCAATACTTTTCTGTTGGCAAAATAATATGTAAGCACAGCTTGGATGCCATCCTAAATAGCACCATACGCTCCTCGCGAAAGTTTTACCATTTACCATAACAAGTTTCATACAAAACCTAATAAAACTAGGATGTATTGGACACTAATCCCTCCATGTTGTATTTTGTTGCATTAATTTAACAGCTAAGTACTGCAGTACAATATTTCAACTCGTAATTTTCGAGATTTTAAGTCTTGGCATCGTAAAATCATCTCTAAATAAAGTGGTAAACTTTGTATGCCCATAGAAGGATTTTTAAGACTCATCAAATAAATGGGAAAGTAGTAACATGCATAAAAATATCCTTCTTAAAAATAATCCTTTGCATGTTTTTTTTGTATATGTTTCTGAGTGATAATTTTGATTTTGAAAAAAATTTGAAAACATTCAATATTTTTTCCAAACTTTACGCCGTGTGATAAAAAAACAGCAAGAGCAATTCCGTACTAAGATTTTGAAAATATTTTTGGCTGCATGATAGTACTCAAAATCACTTATGGTTTAATTTAGTCATTGTTTTCTCCTCAGATATATGTAACGAAAATGAAATCGACGTCTTCGAAAATGAATCTACATCATGAATATTTTGAAGCAGCTCAGTTCATAGTACTACTTAAAATTTAAGATAGACATAACTTAAGCTACATGTGCATTACAGATATCTATAGCAACGCATATATTTATGCTTTTAAAATCCCGATTGCATTTAACACTTGCGATCAGTAAATCCCTAATACGCTTCCAGTTTAACAATAGTCGTAAAATCGCAGAATACGCGCAACTTCGTGCGTAAAACTCGTCGGCAATTCAGTGTTCTTTTCCTTTTGGTTTCGCGAATATATCGCCAATATATCGAAGGGTTATAGCGGAGTTTACAACTTGTGACTGATTTTACTACGCCGACGATTGGGGCCGAGGCAGAGGCATTTTGTGATGTTCGGCTACCGATGTATTAGGGTATGCGGGGATGATAATGTGGTTTTTTTTTGTTTTTCAAATGTTAAATTGATCATGAATCATCATCATGGACTTGTAAGTTGTTGAGTTTTAGTGTTGGATTAATGGGGTCCACAGAGTTACTGAAAAATTTTTTTAGGTAACATTTTTTGTTGTAAGAATAACTTTATATACTAGAAACGATTAATGATGCATTCAATCATTAGTGGTAATGCTTTGAAATTCACCGTCTAATTTTCTGTTTATTACCCAATGAGGTTTTACTAAGTTATACCTCAGTTTATATACATCATAATATCATTGTTGTTACCTGTGAAAAAAATCTACCTGCAAAGGATCTACATCTACATTACTGTAACAGAACTTACACTAATGGCCATCTTAAAAATAAACTACAATCGACAAACTTATTCAAAGAATCAAAATACACTTGGTCTCTACTATAAAACAAAACTATACCTATTATATTTTATAGTATTCGCGACATTTGACCTAAACTCATTGTTTCACATTTCCAACGTCAGTTTACGACGATTCTGACATTGACATTTGGCAACATAAAAACATCCCACACGGACATGTTTTATGATTTTGCTAAGAGTATTATTAATATATTAAATCCACAAAAATAATAAGAAATGGACCGTTGTAGGTGTCCAGATTACGCTACGGCTGTTAAAAAGCTGAGGTTTTTCACCGTCGGGACTCACAGACCTGATATAATTGATGATTATGATAGTAAGCATTTTTATACTCGTTACATGTAAATGGTTATTTTGTTTATAGATTTTTTAGTTTAGCATGCCTTGTTTAAATCGAGATTCATAGCGATTATTTTATTTATTTTGGCTTAACATTGGTAATAACATTAATACATTTATCTTACACTAGTATTTTTATATATGTACAAAATATATTACCTATTAAAGCTAAGCACAGCATGCACAATTTTATTATTACTACTAAGATAATGAAAATATATTTACAAACTAATTCTAGTTGTAAACAATAGCATTGTTGTTTAGGAACTTAACAAGTTATGGATTTGAAATTTATGCAACATTAAAATATATTTAGTATGATACCAAGGGTACTTACTAGGTACATCAAGAAGCTTAATATGGAAATTTGGCTACAGAACAGCATTTAGCATTTTTTAGTTACTAGCGTTAATAAAGTATGAAAATTCCAGAGCCTCTCCATAGTAAATGGTATCCAAGGCGGGTTTATTAATATCATTGTTTTATTGGGTTTTTAATAAGGCACAAACAAATTTTTTGTATTGCCTTTTTTCATTTACTTTATAACATATCTTATTTTTTTTAAATAATTGATTTGATTAAATTAAGATGACTTACTTTGATTTTCAAAGTATATCTAATAAGTTATTTATTCCAGCTAACGGCTACGCAGTATCATGGTTCAAAATAGGCATCTCATACGACGACATGAAGTTTGTGAAGCCCAAAGCGAGGAAGGTGCTGGCTTGGCATGAAATGCCCCAGAACAGGCTGACCGGCCAGGCCAAGAAGATAGAACAGATGTGGTGTCCATTCATGACTCCGCATGTTGAAGGTATATTCCATTAATGTAATTTTAATCTATACTAATATTATAAAGCTGAAGAGTTTGTTTGTTTGAACTCGCTAATCTCAGGAACTACTGATGCGAAGTGAAACTTCTTTTCGTGTTGGATAGACCATTTTTCGAGGAAGGCTTTAGACTATATAACATCACGCTGCAACTAATAGGAGCGAAGAAATAATGAAAAATCTGGAAAAAAACGGGGAAAATTATTCATCTTTGAGGGCTTCCCTTGTGTGCGCTGTGAAAACGGTTC
Source organism: Macaria notata (assembly GCA_927399415.1). NCBI lineage: Eukaryota > Metazoa > Arthropoda > Insecta > Lepidoptera > Geometridae > Macaria > Macaria notata. Next base: position 4,293,404 of record OV656742.1, read on the forward strand.
AAGTCGTGGGTAACAGCTATAATTTATAAAGCTGTAGAGGTTGCCCAAAATAACTATCCCACACGAACGAAGTCGCAGGCACAGCTAGTTAGTGATAAGATTTTTTTAACTTAGAATTATATCGATGTTTGACGAGACATGATTGATGCCAACTCCTATTATAATTGTAATAAGTTTGTTGTAGTTCTCTATGTTAATATAATGATATCTATCTATCTATCTATCATAAATAGTGTTAAGTACATATCATAGAAAGAAATAGCACAAAATTGGACTGAATGACGTCCCTTGGGACAGGCCTATGTAATGGTATGAGATATAGTACATATTTAGCTAAAAACGTGTAATATAGTTTCTAGTAGCGAGTGCCTGCATTACCCGCACTGTTGTAAGAATAGCAATTAAACCCTTATTGATTCATAAAGTACTCAACAATATAAATACAAAAACAGACATGTTTCTAGTCATACACCTTTAGGATAGAAAGTATACAAGTTGAAAATTATATATCTCATACCGAATAGCTATGATTTTTTACTCATTTACCTACGGCATGATTTGAAGAACGAACAAACCAAATCGTAAAATCATACTTTGGTTTACATAATGATATGATAATAGTAATTTTCTAGCAATAAAAACTTATACATTTAATATTATTGTATATTTAAGGTGTACCGTCTGATGAGAAGGAACAGTACAAAGGAGAAGAAGAAGAAGAAGCTAAGAAAATAGAAAAAAAATGTGAAAATCAAGATAAAAAAGTAAAATTTAAGGAGAACAAATAATGTTATTTATAGCTCAAGTTGCTGTAATCAAACGTTTATTTAGTACTTCTTAGTACTTAGTTTTGTTTTTTATAATAATTTGAAATTCGTAACAGGATAAAATTATATTATGACTTTTTATTGCCTGTAATATTTTGCATATGAATTGTGTTTCTGATATATAGTACCTACATTCTTTTAAAATTTTATTTGCTTTCAAATTCCTGAACGTCCCAAACGTTTATTAAAATTCATACAAAATATAATATACATATATCTCATTATGCATGCATCAGTAGCATTTCCAATATTTCCCACTTTAATGAAATTACGAAACCGAAACGTTACCAAATCGAGCTGATCCTGTTTCCACCGTTTATAAGTTTACGATATCCCTAAACTAGTTTTTTATTTAAATTAATTAACAATAATAAAAGGAAATAAAGTTTACGATATAAAATTGTAACATAGTTGTAAACATCCGAGTAGAAAATCGAATCTGATGTTTTAGATCCATTTGATATGGAGCCGGCGAATTAACTGTTACCGTGGGCAGAATGTGGATACGACAATCTCCTATTAACTCATTTTAAACTCTTTGGTAAAAGAATACCCTTACACAAACAGTAACAATTTAGATTTATAATAAGATCTAAAATTTGACTTTCACGTAAATTGATTTATTGATTTAATATTTATTTTTTTTAGTAATAAACAATCATTTTACCATACTGAACGAAAGCACTTACAAACTTTAAAGAAAATAATTTCACAAAAGGTGTACTGTAAACGAGTTTTTCATTTACAGTAACTGGCTGACTAGTAAAATAGTATGACCGTATTGTTTATCAAAAATGCGAATTAGATATAAATATTAGCCGTGAAAATTTGTTACAAATATTTTGACACCAGGAACGAGGAATGCAGTTCATCAAACAGATAAATATTCCGGGACATTTCACACAGCGCCATCTAGCCCCATACAAAACGAAAGCTGGTATCATGGTATTCATTAAAAAATCTACATCAATATATTTGAGAATATCCATACACATCAGCCTACCAATCGAGCGGTGCCCGCCCAAGCCTACCGCTGATGCTCTAATTCGGCGTCAAAACCATCCCACCGCCGCCGCCGCCCGTACACCGCACCACGCGGTGACATGTCGAAGAAAAAACCTCCGCACAATATAGGATGATATCGTAATGGTGAACCAATCTCATTAAGTTTTATACTTCAAAATGCCACATACGAATGGCTTACTCTTCATTCTTCTTACAATCTATACATATAATAAAGCTGAAGAGAGTCGAAAGTGTGAACATTGAAGATATTAGAAAAAAATGTTTGGAGGTTTTTAAAGCTTAAAAAAATTTCCTAATTTTTTTGTCTCTTTATCTGTTTGTCTTTTTAAACGCTCATCATGTAAAAAACAGCCAATGGGATCTTCATGATTTTTGTTATGTAGGTAGAATAAGGTCCCGGAAGTGTCATAGGCTACTTTTATCTCAAAATAACGCACGCAAAGCCGCGAGCGTCCACTATCACATTGATATTGTTTGATTTTTATAAACAGAGTCACTACAATACGAGACGACGTCAGATTGGGTAAAATATCATGAGAACAAACAGCCATCATCTTTGAAACGAAATGGCCTTCAAGCGGCTTCAAAAAAGGTAAAGGTGAACCAATTTCATTAAATATACTGCAAAATGCCACAAAGCTCATTCCTAATAAAAAAAATGTTCATGTCTTGTTAATAACCCCCTGTACATGATAAACTGTATCGATCTAAAAAGTGATAGACACAGGTGCGAGGAGCACAGATTTATGAAGTCACCGACATTTAGCTCAACAAGGTGTTAAATCACCGTTTAGTGGACATTCGTTATTAGTAATTGCTTATAAGAAAAGGTTAAAAAAACGTTACTGTTAAATTCTATAGTATTTTTTTTTTACATTTCCAACTGCCGATAAGTTTATGCTTGATTAATAGGTAAAAAATAAAAAAATGTAGGTACATAAATTGTATCATATTTAATGTACACATTTTTCTTACTGCTATATTGCTATATTTATTTGCAAAGAGACATGCTAACTAGCATTTCTTGGTACTTGGTCTGTAGCACCTCGGTTCCGAAAGCGAAAAGTCCAGAACAAAAGATGACTGCGAGCTTGTATAATCAAAATTTTCGCTTGCGAATATGTTTAATATTTGTTATATTATTTAATAAGTTGATTAGAATATATCCTAACTTCAATCGATACATGAATCCTCAATTCAATGTTATTGGTTAACATTTCAATTTAAAGTTCACGTCACTAAGATTATATTTTATCTATTCATTGTCTACGAGACAAATCAAGTACACACCTGGGCTATAAAATCTTATTCATTAGTTTATGTTAGTTGCCACCTACCTTGTTTAATTTATTCATAGCGCTACTGCGAAAAATATCTGCCGCCATATAGGAAAAATCCTTTGATATTCCGAGACCCATATAAAAAATTAATGCCAATCAACGCTTCTAAAATATTATTTTATGTTTAATATCCAAATTAATGGTACCGGAAACATCGTGTGTGATCTTTTTACAAGTCATTCAATAATTCTAATACTTACAAAATCACGGCTTTCGACGGAATTACGACTTGCGAGATATATATCGGTTAAATAATGTTCTTATTTGCTAATAATATGGACGTGTGGCAACTTTAGCTCTTAAATGTGTGCAATAAGGCTTAATTTGAGTTGTATTGTGTTAATTTTCGGTGTCAGTAGATGTTAATAAGAAACGAATGTGAGTAAAGCATGTATAATGTATTAAAGAAGTGGCAATCAACCTGTTTTTGCTACGGGCCGCTTATATTATTTTATTCGTAGCATGCCTTAGTTTTGTCACAAATGCTGTATGTCATGTAGCACACACATATATGTCGTTTTAATATTGAGACGCATTTGATTATAGCCGATGAATTGAGCAATGAAACACGCATATAATATGTATTTACTTAACCAACCAAAGTTTACTATAATGTCTTGGACGTTGTATGTCATCTGATTTAACATAAATTAAGCTTTCATAATGTTTTCCTGTTTTGGATTTGCCATTCTGCACGCGTGCATTTAAATGTACTCGTAACAAAAAAATGTATGTACGAAATAGGTTTGTTTGCTTGCACACGGAAGTAAGTATCAAATCGATTCTCTAATTAAAATAATGATAAACAAATTGAAATAGAAGAGAAAAGACAAAAAACACATTGTATGGATGGTAAAGTTTAATTTCAGTTTTTATTAGGTACCTATCTATAGAAGTACAACACACACGATCTGAGAAAATGTGTATTCCGTAGAAGGACTGGGCGCCGCCAGGATGTATCTGCTGAAAATAATTTCCTTTGTAGCATACGAGATCCTGCGCCGCTGCGCCTACGAATAAACTGTGGGGGAGTCACTTCAGTCATGAGGAAATACGACTCAAAGAGAGAGAGAGATTAGTAAAAATAAAATTCAAGTCTTTGCCAAACATAAAATCACTTTTTTTCTGCAGTCTCCAACAATCAGAAAGCAGGCCGGTAGTTGTCCACCGCTGCATTAGAGAACAGGTCCCGGAGTCGCGGGTGGGCCGCTCGATACGGCTTCGATTTTATCTCGATATGAGATTTGGCTCTCGATTCTCTTAATTACCGTTAATGGGTTTGGGGACGGTAGTAGCGCACCAGGGCTGCTTTGCTACTGTTTTATAGTTGCGTAAAACTTCGCTCACTGTAGGTAACTATATTTTTTTACCAATAGTGTATAAAATGCGTACTTGAAACTTGTCATTATAGGTACTATGTTACTACTCCGTTTTTCTGGTCTCTCTTTTGTTTTTTATTTATCGTTATTCATTTAAAAAAAATTGTTATGAAAATGTTTTTTATGAATAAGTAACCAACTACTTTAAATAGATTCACAATAATTCGAATTAACACATATTCATCTTCGATATCAAATATTTCATTTAGTTTATAAGTACTTACAACTCTTACACCACAAAAAAAAGATTTAACATATGCTCCGTGGTATACCATAACAAGACATATAACTAGCATTTTACCGTGGTTCCGAACGCGTTATATTTAAACCTTCCCCTTGGAACACTCTATTTATTGAAAAAAACCGGCCAAGTGCGAGTCGGACTCGCGCACCGAGGGTTCCGTACAAACCTGCAAGGTTAAATATTTTGTGATGTAACTAAAAATTTATGGTTTTCGTAATTTTTCCTTTATCTATGCTATAAGACGTTGCTTCGTACCAAATTTCAAGATTCTGAGTTCACGGGAAGCACCCTGTAGGTTTTGATTCCCTTGCAAGTGTCGAAAATTTGCGGCATAAATGGCTGTATCTTTTGATTGCGTTGGCTTAGAAGTTTGATTTTTTCACAGCTTCAAGGGACAGTAGACCTGAGTAATTGATATAAATTTCAGCTTCATACCTCTACGCGTTCCTGAGAAAAAGGGTCTTGACAGACGGACGGACGGACGGACAGACGGACAACAAAGTGATCCTATAAGGGTTCCGTTTTTTCCTTTTGAGGTACGGAACCCTAAAAATGCATCAAAATCTGATGAATAGTTTTAAAGATCTAAGCATATGTACATACATAGGGACATACGCGGGAAGCGATTTTCTTTATACTATGTGTGTACAAGACTAAACTCCCTGGCAGCCCTAACTAAAGGGTTCCTTGAAACGCTTATGATTTCAACGCATGAGGTAAATTCCTCGGCAGCCGATACGTGCGGCTCCTCCTGTCTTTAACCTTAATGTGGCCAGTTAATGTTAATTAAGATCTGAGCTTTGTCGAGCTTAATGGGTCGCTACCGACTTTGATTCTTTTGTATGATATGTGATGTTGGTTGAGGACTCTCTGTCTTTGAGTCGTATTTCCTTGTGACTGAGGGTTGTGACTCCCCCGCTGAATTAATACGTTAGGGAAGTTCTCTTGGTATATGTTGTCGTGGGTACCCAGATCCCTCCACGGAAGACACATGGTATCGTTAATTCAAATATTGAAAGATAATCTTTTCAACTGACATCTCTCCGCTGAAAAACTTAGATATGCTCAAAAAAATGTAAACTGAAAAGGTGATGTTAAAAATTGCCCTTGGCTTACTTTTATTGTATATATTATATACTTATGTTATTTACCTGTATGAGGCATTTTGAGGCTGTACCTGAAACAAAATGAATAAGAAATTAATTTTTTAAACATTTTATTGGATAAAATCTGTCTAAAGTTTCAAAATTAAATAAGTAGTCAATTTCTTTAAAACTTATTTTGTTCGTGCTTTATAAGTTTTCACCGTCAATTCTTATAATTCTATCAACTCGTCTAGATTACAAAAAATAAGGTGACTTTCTTTGTAACCCTTTTGTCGAATCCAGTAGCAAAAAGATACCATCATATGCCGTGATAGCCATCAATTTCACAAACCGACAAGGCTGCCTACGCGCACAATTTTAAACTACGCTTCCAAAATAACAATAAAACTTTTTTTTAATTTATACCTTCATAAAATCCGCTTTCTCGTAAAACTAATCTCGCCGAAAAATCTCAACAAAAACGCTCCCGAAACACAAGAAATTCCACATGACATCTTTATCGCGTTTTCCGTTTCCCCATTTCCATTTTTCGTGTAGAAAAAGTCACAATTTCAGTGTGACGTTATAGCATGAAAGCACCACGGTTGTGATTACACCCGCCCATTAATACACGATAACACCCTTAAATCATAATTTATTCAAATTAAAAATACTTATCAAAATATGATGCGGTAGTAAATCAGGAATTAAGTGAGTAGGTGCGTGCGGCCGATGGTATCGCCGGGTTGGTCACCGTGAAAATTCAAAACGAGGAACTTACTGTGGCCTCCCGCGCACCCGTGCCGCCGCCACCACCCCGGCCAGGCACGCGAATATCACTTTAAAATGCGTGCCTACTTATACACTTGACCTACCATGCTTTATTGATAAAAGACAACATGGTGTTACAACTCTTCGAATCTTAAATTGACCAAAAATGACAGCAACATACGCCCAAGCGAGTTTACAGTACAGAACCCGTCGCTCCTACTACAAATGTCAGCTAAATATTAGAAATAGGAATTTGTGATATGACTACAGACTGAAGTTTAATGTATGAGGCCTATGTCCAGAAGTGGACGGATTTATGCAGATGATTATTAGGATAGTGGTTTGAACACCTTAAGCACCGATAAAAATGCTGGATTTTAAATCTAAAATCATTACAGTTACGCGAAATGATACGAAAATTAGGTCAATGACAATAGTAAGAAGTGGGAAGCAAAGAAATGCTTCCTACTTTATTACATGTCATGTTATGTTTAGATATGTCATATATCTCAACATGATCTCGCCTTGTGTAACAAAATAACTACTTACTAACTATAAACGAAATCAATGCCTCTACGACCAAAATTATCGCACCAAAAATATCCGAACACAAACACAAAACAAATGAAAAAGCAAGCGAAAACCGAGCCTAACGGAAGCGAGGGCCACCGTATCAAAAATATTATAAAAACTATTACCATAATACGGTACGACAAAATGTTTGAATTATGACTAGGGTCATAGGCTTACACGCTATCGGTCCAAATACAGGAGCAGTGAAGTGCTAACGTACCGTGGAATCGGAACTATTGTACGTAGTGGGTTTTTTTAGAATTTAGGTCTGAGTAAACTAAACATTGATATTTGGGTGTTTAGCGATAGGATTTTTTGATTATTTATACAATTTTTCTATTGGTGAAGCGTTTCTTAAGCTGGAATTCGATGAAATTTAAAAACAAATCAATTTTGTCAATTTTTTAGTTACATTTTTACTTTGGATCTCGTGTGTAACTTTGAATAGCAGTTAAGCATTGTCACTGCAAATAAATATGACGACGTTCTTTAACCTATGGAATGATACATATGTACATATTTTTTTATTGAAACAATTTTTACATTATAGGCTCACAAGCCCAAACATGAAATATTTTCTCATTGTTTTTAAAATATGTTAGCTTCATTTTCAAGGTTAGATTATTCTATCTAAATCTAAGAAGGGTGGCAAGGGACCGGTCGCATTTTGCGTGGCAATAAATGTGCGTGTCAGATTTAATTTGTGCATAGCTTAACGTTTTTGTTGAGCAAGTGAACGTGCCTTCGTTTATGTTCTGGGCTTTGAAGGAATTCTGGAGATCGGTATAAAAATGAAGTTTATGGAGTGAGACATTTTATAAGTTATTTGTTACAAAAGAAATCTTTTACAATAATAAAAGAGAAAAAGGGTTAAATGGTAAGTTTGTATGAGGATTATCAACTCAGATAACCCAAACAACCTAAGGGCGTCTAATTTTAGAGAAAAAGAGATGGGTAAATAGAGATGGATGAAGATACTGTATTGCGCGCTGGAGAGGAGGCCTATACTCAGCAGATGGTGAAGACGGAGAAATAGAATCTTGTTCCAGGTTTAACATTTTTTATCAAAAGTAAAGCTACTCAAAATGAAATGCTAACCACTAAAAATAATCTGATTGAATAAATAATAATTAATAAATAAATATTTCAGGACATATCACACAGCGCCTTCTAGCCCCATACTAAGCTCACGCTTGTATCATGGGTACTAGATAACGGATATAATACATATATACTTTTCTTTTGTAAATACATACTTATTATACATAGAAACGACGGGACTCAACACAAGTAATTACAAATATTTAATATTCATAATTACTTTTGTTATGAATGACCGGGAAGGACGCCTATACACAGCAGTGAGCGTTAACAAGCTAATGATAATGATGAAATTTATGTGTTAGTGATGCAACTTTTGACAAAACTTTTTCAAAAACCATTCGCAACTCTTTCAACTACAATATTACACAGACGTTTGCCCCTTTATGCAAAGAAAACGAACACTAATCGTTAGAGTTCGAGCACCATAAAAACCAGTACACTTCATAGTAATTTATAATAATAATGTTCACATTTACACCCTCAATTGACACTTCATGTTACAATTAAAAAACACTTACATGAATGTAATAATTAAGGCTTCAATAGGTTACATACAAATACTGTAGATGACCCTCGCAAAACATCGGGTTTTTCTCCACATTAAACTTATATTTCCTAGAAACCAAGTAAAGGCTTCATCTGTTCTCTAATTACTTACTCCAAATTAAGACAGACATGTACTAACATGAATGTCCTTTTTATACAGACTTACATTACATTTGGCATCTGAGAGCCATCTTTTGATAATGGCTTCGATATATCAACGAAATTATTATTGTGACAGTGACGAAGCTCCTTTCCAGTAGATTATTAAAAAAATAGCTGCGTGTTTTAGTTTTGAATAATATATTTTGTGTAAGCTTTATTTCAAGCTTTTAATCTAACTATAAAGTAAGTACGTACTTGACGAACCGACCGAAATAACCCTGTATTACTAAGTGTAATGAACATTTACAAAGTGTTAAATGGAAATTGTTACGGTTGGATGAGTCGTTAAATTTCAATCGATATCTCAGAACTCATCTTTATCAACGAGCTGATAAAGGTCATCGTTGATTTCTTATACGGTTTACGTATATAGTATTAATTACTATTGTAAATCTATTTATCTATATATACTAAGAATAACAACTGATTATTTACTGTGGTTGTGGCATAATCTATACTTAATATTATAAAGCTGAAGAGTTTGTTTGTTTGAACGCGCTAATCTCAGGAACTACTGGTGCGAATTGAAAAAATATTTTTGTGTTTAATAGACCATTTGCCGAGAAAGGCTTTAGGCTATATAACATCACGCTGCAACTAATAGGAGCGAAGAAATAATGGAAAATGTGGAAAAAACGGGGAAAATTATTCATCTTTGAGGGCTTCCGTTGCGTGCGCTGCAAAAACGGTTCAAGATATCACAAAAATATGTATGAAAGAATTATTTCTCTTAAATTAATCTAACAAAGTGTCTCCAACAATATATGTCTATCTTTTAAGGTTAACTCACTAGATTTATGGTAATAACTATTCCAAGCGGACGAAGACGCGGGCACCAGCTAGTGTACAATATACAAAAAATATTTTTAAAGTTGATTTTCGTTTAAATCTGTTTATGATTGGTATCTTAATTGATACGTGTATATGATTGCAAAGAGGAATGTAAGGGAATACGTCTGAGTCTCAAAAATCAATCAAAAATATATACGACGTGATATTACGACTACAATTCTTCTCAACCTGATTAAACAGTGATTTATTTCAATTAATAATAATAAAAAATAATAAATAAATATTCCGGGACATTGCACACAGCGCCATCTAGCCCCACACTAAGCAAACGCTTATGTCGTGGGTACTAGGTAGCGGATATAATACTTATATACTTTTCTTTTGTAAATACATACTTATTATACATACAAACGACCAGACTCAACACATGTAATTATACATTTTTTTTTAAATGCATAAATACTTATGTCACGCGGGAATCGAACCCGCAACCCCTAGATTAGAAGGCAGAGCCACTACCAACTAAGCTAACAGGCCAGTTATTTTCAAAACTATGAATCTGAGAAAAAATAATGGCCGATCAACTAGCGACTCATTAGTCCACGTTTAATAGAAAAACCAAAACTGTCCTACAAACAAATTAAATAAAATTTAAATCCGCTAACCACCTTAACAAACAGAGGGGAAACAAAACGCAAATAAATTGACTCCGGCGCCTAGGTATAAAATTCAGCATATAATCCCATCGCGATAAGGACAGTACCTCGCGCGAAGAGTAGTGACTTAATTGAGAACTGACCTGCGGGAGGTCTGGTCTTTATGCTAATCAATTCACCACTAGTTTGTTTTTTACCACACGCCCTGAATCGATGCCTTTCCCCTTTTTTGTTTGGGTTCCGTTTAGGTTTGAACTCGGTCCGTTTTATTTTTCAGTGGCGACTAAGTGTTAAAATTATACGTTTTATTGGCCAAAGCTTACATGGAGATAAGGTTGCGTGGCGAAGGTATTTTTTGTTGATAAAAACTTGGTCAATATTTCCTAAATCAAGATATCTGTGTACGCGCTGTGTTTTAAACTCTAATCAATTTTTCAGTATAATTTCTATTTGACAAAATGTTTTTATTATTTGCTCTTTTGCTATCTCTTTAATTACAACTTTTTAAAACATTGTACGTTTTACTCGGAGAATAAAACAAAAGAGCATGGCAGAACCCTGCTTTCCAGTCTCATATATAAAGAGCGTATAATTTAAGGCACTACCGTCGAGATATAGCCGGTGACACCAGGTGTGGTCTATATCCGTTCATATCTTTCTCAGAATTATCCACAAATGTATTGCAAATAATAATAAGTACTATAACTAAGCCAATCCCAGTTTTCATATTAACTAGTAATGTAACTTGAGGTCTTTAAGCAAAAGTGCTTAAAGACCTCAAGTTACATTGCACCAGAAAATTGAGACAGCTCCATTTTCTGGTACCTAGTAACTCCTAGTTAAGAACTTAAATACGATCTTCAATGCATTTCTCTTTTGCTATTTAATTATTTAATTTCAATTAACACAATTCGTTTACATAATAAAACAAAAGAGTACGGCGGAACTCTACCTCAAGTTTCTTATAAAGAGCGTATAATTTAAGGCACTACCGTCGAGATATAGCCGGTGACACTGGGTGTGGTCTTTACCCGTTCATATCTTTCTCAGAAGGAACCACAACAGTTTTGTCAATTTTTTGCGCTTAATTACAACTGGATTTTGGCGCGAGCTTTTTAGTATTCGATAGATGTGACCTATATCAATGTAATGAGGGCATTTATCTTCTTGTGTTAGGTCATTTTATGTGCCCATATAATGTACAGAATACTTATAGAGAATATACCTATAGAACTTTCAGAAAACGTATTTGATGCGATTGATCGTTGGCAAAATTTTTTTTATGATATATAAATTTTGATAGGTACGAGTGAATACTGTTATTCTTGTCTATAGTAAAACTAGATCTTTAAGTCGTTAGTAACATAATCTACTCTTTCTGGAAGCATAACTTCGAGCTAATCAGCGTGATCTACCATTGCAACAACTTTTAAATGTCACACAAATTTTTAATATCTTATAGGTTTGCGCTTGCCTATTTTTTTTTCGTGGAGAAAATGCATATGCAGTAGTACTATGTTTTAGAAAAGTAGGTTTTAAGTGTTTTAAAATAAGAGTAATACATTTCCCAATGCCTAAGTTGTGTGAGAATGAATATATCTTCATTAACGCTAACTAGAAGCGGTGGGACTTGTCAGGAGGTGAGGATGGACGCCTGTTACACCGAAATGTAATAAACTATCGAAGTTATATGTTACGTCACATTAACTAATGTTTTTACTTATTTGTAGTTACTTTTTTATATTTTTTTGTACTAGAAAATCTTTGAATTGTATTAATGTACTTTATTGGTTATAATTAGTGGTGAATGTAGTAGTGTTCGGCATCTGAGTAAAAGATTTATTGAATACCTTCTTTTTGGGTATTTTTAGCTTTTTTATACAGAAAAACAAAAAATAATGAGTTTTGATACTGGGGAATAAATTTTGTGAAGGTGTAACGTTAAAATAACATGGAAAACGTGAATATAATAAACCATAATAACTTTATATTCATGATACTGACTCATATTTTTTAAACAAAACGTTTCGTTCATTTTTAACACGTAAGGTATTATGAATACTACACATAAAATACTATAATTATAGTCATTACTATGAATTAAATAATTTAGTGTATGAAATATTTGATTGCACAAATTAAACCGCAGTTACCGTTTGAAATTAGTAACTCACACGTTAAAATGAAATAACTGTCAATGTTTTGTCGCTGAAATTTTAATTGATGATCAAAATGCACAACATCTGTACAGGAACAAAATATTAAACAAAAGAAAATGAGTCTTGTGTTCCCGCCTTGACATTAAAATATTACTTTATTATCATTTTATAATTTTTACTTGGTTGAGGTTTCCTTACCTTTTTGACAATTATTTAGTTTATTTTTCTGAATAAAGTAGTATAAGTAACAAGAAATAAGTTTCAATAATTTGTTTAAGAAAGATTTACTTATATGGTTTGTATAAAAAATATATTTCAAAATACACACGTCAACCTAGCAAGATGACAATACTGTAAGCCACAAATACAGTTCCATAAAAATATCTAATAAAATATTCAGTGGAAGGACCTGGGCGCCTACCACAATTTATTAACCAAAGAGAACTCTTCTAACGAATTAATACTACGGAGGAGTCACGACCCTCAGTCATGAGGAAGTACGACTCAAAGAGAGAGATAAAATATTCAGGTGTTACAGTAGGGTGTGAATGCGGCCGCAGATAGAGATAGCGGCGCGCGCGCATTTGCATTCTCTCGCCACACACTGAGACCACCGCGGCGCGGGCGCGGCCACCTCGTTTTATTTCTAGGGTTTAACACCTTTTACTTATACTACCTATTTAGTTATATACTCTTTGTAAAGCTGAACGTAGTTTAGAACGAGAATAAAGTATATTTGAATTGAATTGAATTGAGAATTGTATAGTCTCAGAAAAAATATGACTCTTTCTAACTACGTTATACAGAATTTTAGCATATCTTATATACCAATTTCCTCTAATCGACACCCTAATGACGTTTTATTTTGAAACCAAAATACCGCAATAATATTTTGAAAATATAATGCAATATATGTACATTATACTTATGCATATTATTACAGCTTTTTTTTACTTTACACTTTAATAGAAATGCTTTGCAGGGCTTTTGGCACAGAATGCATAATCTGTTGGTAATCTTAATGTGTAGGTATTTTAGTAACCTGTAAAAATCGTATTTTCTAACTTACTTTTTACATACTTATAATGTTTGTAAGGCTGTAGGTGGCTTAAATGGGTAGTCGAAGGTAAAAAGGGATGTCTTACACCTCTAACTAAGCTCATATAATATACCTTTTAGAGTTTTAGCAAACTATCTTCTTGCAAGGATAATATGAATAAATATAGAGAGAAAAAGAGTAACAGCTCTATATCTATAACATTAATGGCTGGATTGTAGAAAAAAAACCTAAATTAATATTCCGGGACATTGCGATTACGACACAGCGCGATTTAGCCTCACACTAAGCAAACGCTGTGTCGTGGGTACTAGATAACAGACATAATACTTATATACTTTTTTTAAAATACTTACTTAATATACATAAAAAGATACATAGGTGTTCCACTTTTCTTTACACTTTTGATTGCATAAAATAGCATAAAGTTGAAGTCACTCATGTAGGAATATAAAAAAAATAGAAGCATATCAAGGCAACTAATTAAATATTAAAACTACGTTAAAATTCCGAAGTTTCCAGCGAATTCCAGTCAGGTGTCGGCGAGTGTAAACTTGAGCAAAGAATTTCATTTATATTCAACTTTAAACTTCGCATTTGGCTGATAATGAATCACATTCGCTGAAAATTTCTAATTAACTTCATAAATACAGGGCCGTTGTTAGGAAAGTAGAAAATGGGTTGAAAGTTAAAGTTATACCTATGACTCTTTGAGAATACAGTTACTTAATTGTAGTATATTATTATTTGTTGTTTTTTTTTACTTTATTTAATATTGCGATGATGTTAAGCTACACTGAAAATGAAATCTAAGAGAGTTTGTTCATGTTCGTTAAAAACGCACAAAGTAAACAATGAAAAAATAATTACAAGCACGCTTTTAAAAAAACCGTAGCCTGTATATGTTTTATGGCAAGTTTTTAATATTTTACCTTTATCAATCAAAAAGATCCAAATGATTAGATTATCATCAAACAGGCTGTATGTAAAATGCCTATTTCACATTAAACACCACGTCATTTTTTTTAAACTAAAACAGATTAGCAACTGACCATAGTTTGCCTGATGGTAAGCAATAGCTACGGTCTACGATGGATCATGCTTACTTACCCAATAAGAACGGTTCATTCTCGCTTAATAAAAACGTTTCACAAAATTATGCAAAAATTCCCCTAATTTGATTACACCTACAAGCGTCCCTGATTCCGCCTAATATAAAAAACAACTCATTATTAACTTTGACATCGGAAAAATAAGTCCCCGGCCAAATTAGCATTTTCGTGCGACATGAAACTAACCTCAGTACTTGCACGGTTTTAAAGCACAATTTTTTTAATGAATTCGCACAAAATTTACATGCTTGAAAGGTCACGGATTTAAATTGGCGGATACGTTATATGCGTAAAATAAATGTGCTGTAGAATGATTACATTTGTAAGACGCATTCATGATTGGGAACATACATACGAATAAGGTACGCTTGCCCTTTATATGAAGCTGTAGTGACATGACACTCTGAGTTTTAATATTTAAACTACAGATGCCTTAAAACAGCGTATTTGCAAAACATAGCAATCGTTAAATCATTATTTATTATTTATTAAAACGGCCAACAAGCCAATTACATTAATTAAGATTATATAGTTCACATTATATAAAAATTAAGAATAAGAATTATTTTCACAAAAAAGTAAAAATAATTGAAGAATGGTAGACCACTTGTCACAAAAAATGTCACAGTCACGATTTTGATCAAGGAATGAAATCAAAATCAAATCATGTCTGAAATCTTTAGTTCGAGAAACTTTCGAGAGAAGAGTCAGCCATTTAGCAAAGTAAAGGAGTAGGCCCTTATATTGCTTTGGAAATTGTATTGTTTTTCATATCATGTGCTTGAAATTATTACTTTTAGTTCAGCTACTTAAGGCTCATCTAGGGTTGCTATAAATACTAAAACCCTTAAAATGTTTTAGCTTGATACAGCGGTATAACACAACATAATAGACCACTCATTATGAGGAAAAACATTTCAATATATGTACATATGTGACAGATCAGTTACAAAAACGTATCACTTTATATATACGTAACTTGATAAGGCATTTGTGCAGACGCATGATAGCATAGGATGCTAATTTATGCACAAAGTATAAATACTTTATTTGTTCATACAAAAGTTTGTATAGAAAATTACCGGCGCTCCACAATGCTACTCGGATTATCTCAAGATTAGAAGAATAATACATACATTATGTGTTAATACCATTTTCATCAAAATTTTGAGCAAGTCGCTTTTGGTCATAAAGAAGGAAAACAGAGAAGAAGAGAAGACCTTATGTCCTCAAAAAGCTTTATGAGTGGAGCGGAAAGTAAAATAGATTTAGTCAATTTTAATCTACATATGTAAATAATTATTATTATTACAAGTCATGATAGTAACTTGAAAAAAGTATAATTTTTTAGTTGTCTATGAATAATACTGCCTACGCAAGTGTTCTAGTTTAGTAATTAACACGTAGGTGTTACGTGGCTACGGAGCTTTATGACGAGTGCTTTTAGGAAACTCACATAAAAGCTCGGCCAAAGTGAGTCAATAAGCTGAAAATGCTGTGGGAGCTTTTTCATGGTAAGTTGATATGGCAACAATGATTTTTATTAGTCAGAACACTGTTATGAATTAGATTTTCTATTCTATACATATTTGGATAACATTTCTAACTAAACATTTTTTGATGAAAACAAAATCTGTGCTTTAGATTATACCTCAATAAAATTAAATAATACTTAAAGCAAGTGAGTACTTATTTAATAAGCAGGACGTTTTAGTTGCATAGGTAAGCATTAGATGGCTATATATACTTTTAAATAAAACTTTTTGTGGTAAATCAAATATGATTGCTTGGCCCAAGTCTTATTTTGAAAACCTAAGTATTCATAATTCGTACAATTTATAATGGACGGCGATTCTGTGAACACAAATCATTTTAATTCGCTCCTTAAAACAAAAGGCATCAATTACCAATTAGAAGACGTCTTCAATAGTTATTATGTCCTCAATTTCGTCCGATATGCATTGTTTTCTTTATCACGAACTTTTAAAGACATCGTAACAAAATTACTGCTTTAAATTGTAAACTAAACTCGACTTTATTAGACGGGAATTAAGATCAAAATCATGTGTTTTGTGTTGTTTCAGGTAGTGTATTGGTAGGTAAGGTACCTTGTTAAATTATTGGAGATCATATAGCCCAAAGCTGTCAATGTGCGGTACGTCCCAAACTTGAAAATTCCAAAATATGTGATTAGTAAAGCGAATCTTCTTTTATAAATCGCAGGTCCTAAATTGGGCGAAATTTAATGATGCTCATTTAATTTTCAATCTAATTTATTGGGCTTCTGATTTGCTTGTGACATTCTGTGTAGGTGGTTTTAATTATAGCGTCAAAGAAAATAACTATAAGTCTCTATTTTTTTTAAATATTTAAAACATAAAGGTGACTGACTGACTGACTGACAGAGTGATCTATCAACGCCAGGCCAAACCAATGGACGGATCGGGCTAAATTTGGCATACAGGTAGATGTTATGACATAGGCATCCGCTAAGAACGGATTTTTAGAAATGCCTCTTGTAAACGGGTAAAATAGGGGATGCAATTTTTATTTCTTAATGCGAGCACAAGTAGGTACTATTATAGTTTTTGGTGGTAATTTATAACGATAATTTAGTTATTTAGTTATCATTTGCAAAAAAAATAAACCTTTATTTTAGAGAACAAAATTAACTCAGAAAACAAAATTAGAAAGATAATTTTAGCGCAAGCAGGCAGTTTAGCATTTTTATTTCACAAACCTGTTTTTCATAATTTCGTTTTCAACTAAGCCTTCCAGCTGCTTTCATGCATGACTTGACTAATTTGCTGATGATTATGTACCACCGGCTGTTTTTTTCAGCTGTTTTTTGTCTTTACAAGATAATTTTCACACTTTGCCGAAAGTAGTTGACAATATATAGGTACTTCATGTTTAGGCCTCAAGATATCGCGCGGTGAGTTTGAAAGGATTCTAAAGATGTGTTTACAGCACTATTATCAGTAATGTATAAGTTTGCAGATTATTCACAAAAACAGCAGAAACTTTTTTATTACGTGGGATAGGTTTAAGTTTGAGCCTGCCTGATGTTAAGCATTGCTGCAGCCTAGGGTGTAACACGCTTACCTAGAAGATACCTATTAACTCTAGGTTTAAAATAAAATATATAGAATACTTAAGAGTTTAATCGACTACTACGATATCACAACAGCGATAAGTAATTCAAATGGAAAATTTTAACCAAAAGTAAATGTATGTAGGTAGGGCCAATTTGATAGATAACATTTTACATAACATGTGGAATTGACAAATGTCAAATTCAGTATAAATATCTGTCTTTACCCATGTGCAATTTTTTCACACACCTATAATTAGGGGATAAAACAACATTTAAGGTAAGATCTCTTTTTTTAATTTAGAAGATTTGAAATAAAATTAGGAAACTAGAAAATGCATTTACACTACATAAAACTGTAGGCTTTCATATCACACTTTGATTAATAAACTTTAACTCGCATATTATGACCAACGCTTAACACATCATCTAATTTATTTAAAACACTCAAATTAACACACCTCCTCTCACTTAGCACTTAAAAGGCACACCGATGGCAACGAACTAAGAATAATTTAAGCGCTGAATATGCTTAATGCCTCATATTGGATTCTAATTGCGCCGAATTACAGGCCGTTGCGCGCCTGGTGAAAATTGGGTGTTGAAAAAGTGTAAAGTGGGGTGTTAAGACTCTTAAGAGCGCCAGATTGGGTGTTAAAAGTCCAAGAATCTTATTAAGGGCTCGTTAAGTCTGTAAGAGAGCGCACGCGATTTTTGTAGCGTAACGTCGCTTTTAAGGGACCAAATGGATACACCAAATATACCCCATTTGGTGTATTGGACACTCCTGATATGGTAATGGGTCGTTCATCATCAGCATGAAGGTGACGACCGACAGTAGTGCCTTTAGGGCTTCTGGTTTTGTGAAGAGGACGCTTTTAGTCAGATTTAATCACCAATGTAAGAAAGTTAAATACTTTTTTATAAAGCTACTCTTAAACACATGTTGCTGATTGGGTAATTTTGGTTTATGCTTTTAAGATTTGCTGTGCAAATGAGACTAAATAGATACTATGTTTTTTATTTAACCTTAGGTACTCGTACTCAGAATCTAGAAAAAGGTTTATTTTACGATATTCAGAAAAAGAGATTACAAATTACATTTCATTATTCGGTTTATGCGAGAATTGCACAAAAAATGGCAACATACGTGATATTTTTTTAATAAAAGTTAATTTATGTGTATAAAAATTGCACTCTGCATAAATAAAACGGTTGTAACACTCATATATTTCAGCGTTAGTTTATAAGTTTCAGTTGAAACCAACACTTATCTCCAGAACATATAAAAATGGCATCCAAACTCCTCACGTGACAAAACTACATTAGATCTCGTGTAAACTATAGTTATGTGTAACACGGTAACCAAGCGGCAAGATAAAGACATAGCATTGCTTGGATAGTTATACTTAGTTTAAAATACAGGCTGATGCGAAAAAATATGCTTTACGTTATTTTATAAGTTTTACAAACTTCTACTACAACAACAAATTATTATTTGCTACAATAAATGTTTTTCTTTCTTTTCAAATTTCTATAAACAATATTATTCATAGTTTTAAAATTAATCTCTGAATAGTTTTTATTAGATTGGTTACCTAAATAGGTCACCTTTAGTAAAAAGGCCTATCATTTAAAATTCTGCTCGTTCTTTTTGAAAGATTTTTGTGTAATGAAATTTGTCTCTTTCAATCTATAGATAGATAAACGCTTAATAAATATAATACTTCGAATTTAAAAAAAATCCTTAATCCCAAGTTCTGACAAAAGGCTAACTATTTATGTGACTAACCTAAGCTAGCGTTGCTTAACATCAGGCGAGCTGTAGTCAAACGTAAACCTATCCCACATAAAAAACGTCATCAAGTACCCATGACACAAGCGTTTGCTTAGTGTGGGGCTAGATGGCGCTGTGCAATATGTCGTACTCTTTAAAAAAGTCTTCTTAACAGCATACACAGTTCCACACACAGTCATTAAATAAATAGTTATAATTATTTGTATAGCTGATATAATTATTTGTCTAGCAGATTATTATGATCCCACGATGCAAGTCTTCCACTTCGTCGTAACCGTCATGCTACTTGACAACGCAAATAAATGTAACACAGGGTTACTCGAAACAAATGCCACAGAATTGTACTACTATTATATATAAATTCAGAGTTGTAGGCCATAAGTGCCATAAGGCATAAGTTAAATAAAAAAGTTGTATTCTAGAATTTAGAATTCTTCTTCTACGTATGAGAGTGGCCAACACTGTTGTTAGGGTACACGCATTGTTTTCTTTTGTTCTTCATCGTTTTTAATATATTATGTCAGTCAATTCGGTTCGGAGTCAATATAGTCTGGGTTAAACAAGTTATATGTTACTTAATCGCAAAACAAATTAATAATAATTTTATAATGAATATGAAATGTTACAAGTGACAATAGTAGATATCAAACAACAGTGGTAATGCGGCCAGTATGCTGGGCAGGTTACCCTCTGTCAGTAGGCTGGAGCACTTAGTCTATATTAAGGCTTTTCTAAAGATTTTCTTAGTGCTCCTTTTTATCTTTTTGTAGTAGTCAAAGGAGTATGTTTAGTTTTTACCTTGTTTTACTGAAATAGTTATTGATAAAAACAATTAGTCCAATTTGTAACGTTGAAAATTGAAAATCTGCAAAATTTTGAATAGATTTTTTTCCGGTCATAGCTTGCATTGGTAGCCTTTAATTTTCCTATTAATTACAAACAACCCTGTATAAAACGTTTAATATCATATTTTGTACATAATATCATTATTACACAATTTATGTATATGTAAACATGTTAATTAGCGTAATTGATGGTAATTAGTAAGTTTTTGTGACTAGGATTTAACTATTTAATCAGTTTTCTGCATCAAGATTTAATCTAACTTCTTTTGTGAATTGCCGACATGATTGTTTTTGTAAATGCATTGTTTTAGAAAATTTAAGCTTTACGTTACGTTTTTTTTTAATTAAAGTAGGTACCTAAAGCTATTCAGTGCCATTGTATTTTCTGTGAATGTGTTCCGTTAATAGCTATTTAAATAAGTAGGTATAAAGAAAAAAACACTCGAGTACAGAAGGTAAGCTTAAAAATAATATAAGCACAAACTTACAATAATAAATTTAATTCAAATAATAAAAACTGACCGCCCAACCAACACTGAATTTCTTAAAATCGTAATGAAATAAAATTAAGAAACATTTATATGACAGGAATTTTATTTATTATTTAGTTATGCTATTAATATTTGTATTATTAATAGAATATAATATAATTTATTTTACTTCAAAAGCCTATGCTAGGCGTATTCGTAAATATCTTTGCGCAAAGTGAAGTCAAAAAATATTGTAAAGGACTGAAATCTTCACTTATTGCATCAAACAAATAGGGTATAAAAGTCTTTTTTTAAAATTAAATGCGACAAATTGTATCAAGTTTAAGCTAAAAAGTTCACTAAATATAAGGACAAGATATAAGCGGCAGATGAGCACGCGTTGATGTCTTTTCTTAGACTATTTTACCATCGCTTTTTTTTCTTTGGACCAAGATCAAATTTTAACTCTTATTGGTAGTAAAATAATTAAACTTACTAACTGTAAATAATATATACTTAAAGCAAATTTGGCCCATAATGGAATTATAACGCAGTTTTAAACTAAGTAAATTAAAAATGTCACCCGTCGCATGGCTATGGTAAAAAATATACAGTAGAACTTGCTAACATTTTTTAAAATGAAACCATCTTAATAGCTTGCTTACATACAAGTCTGAACTTGTAAAATATCAATAAAATATTATAAAATGTGTCAAAAATACTCACCCAAAACCCGTGAAACTCGAATTAATTCAGCATCAAATTTATTGAAGCTCCGACATAAAGACACTTGACCAAAAAGTTCTTATTAGAGAGTCCTTACAAAAAAAAAACAAAATATGGAACACAAAATGTCAAATTCAGAAGGCGAATAATGTGCGCGACGGACGTTCCAGATTGGAATTGGGGACGCGTGCCGTTCCGTAGTACGCGGGCTCACTGCGCGAGTGGCGGCCCGCTTGTACGCACCGTGCCGGCCCCGCCTACCGCGGAACGGAACGGTGGGGACGATACACCTCTTAGCTTCTTCACACTTCCCTCATACCTACTAGAACGACCACTGTAAGAAGGCCTGCGTGACCCCCCACTACCACCTCCCTCGCTTTACAATCGACGCTTTTAGACAGCTCTTATTTAACTGGTTATTTTTCATCCTGCGCTTACAAGTCTGTTCATTCCATTTCGAGCTCTGTTGCGTTGTAATAAAGATTACTATGACAGTAAATTTTACAGTTGTGAACGAATGTTTCTGGTATTTCGCGGGGCGGAGAGCTAAAGACTGTCAAATAGATAATTCGTATAGTATGGGGAGTGGAAACGGCGAGGGCTTTGTTAGTTGGATTAAGTTCTGTTAACATTTTGTATTGTTACGTGGACCGTTGATAGATAGTGGAGTGGTTCGACTGCTCATTCTGATAATTGGATTTATCGGTATTGATACCTGAAATAATAGATTGGATTTGGTTTGATGGCACTTAAAGTAATATTTGAATGGAATTGAATGAAGTCAAATGTCAAGGCGCGTGTTATACGTGTTTTGTTTTTATTGCAAATTTTATTGTTGATTCTATTATTTTGAGTTGTCAATATTAGAACAATAAAAATAAAGCTGCTTATCACAATGTTTTTCTTATGAATGAAAATTACTTTTGACATTTGAATCGATCAGTTATTCTCAAAAATCATCATTTAAGACAAGTTCTATTCAAGATCTATTTATTACTGTCACATAACTCCTTAAAGTGCATAGCAGTCTCATCAAAATGGCGGTCAACGGTCATTAGGTGTAACAGCCCTTATTAATAGCAGCGTCACGCGAGCGAAGCGAACACCGCGACGTGGTGCGTAATGAGTTTCGCTCAACACCGTGACAAGTCCTGTTTGAACGACATACTACAGATAAAAGAGATAAACAAAGTAGAAAAACTAAGAAACAACTATTGTATGGATGTATTTCCCAATAATATATTGTATAGTATATATTTTTCGTGTGATTTTGTGGTTCCCAAACATGTCTGTTTTTTCCTCACTGTGTTTTCCTTCGCCGCGGTTTTGCCAATACAAATACAAATATAACTGGAAATATTGTCTGAAAGTAAAGCAGGTCGTCTTCTTTACATTCTGTTGCACCCTGTTTCGAATACAGTTTTGTGTGGATTTGCACTTGCTTATCGGTGACGGGAAAATCGCGAGGAAACTGACATGTTTGTTAAGCTCTCCACCGAATGACTCAAGCTTTAATTAACACAGATATGTAAATGTAAACATAAGTCTAGAACAAATTGTAATTGCTTAAACCATGTAAATACTAAATAACTGTAAATAATATTATTAAGACTTTTTAAGGACTGTAGAAGACATAATTATGTTTGAAATCTTTTGACATTATTAATATTATTTTTTAGCTTGTACCTAACTGTATTACTGTAATCAAGATCACTGGAAGAGACTAGCTCACATAGCAGGTGTGCCCTCACCCAGTATGTTAGGTAGAAATTAAGAATTATTGTAACACTTTTTCTGAATAAATAAATTTTGAATTTGAATTTTTAGATATTAGTTACAAAATCTGACACCAGTTTCGCTGTAACCCTGTAAAAATACCTTTATTCCCTCAAAAACAAACAGACAAACGATCGTG
The DNA here is from genome assembly GCA_927399415.1 of Macaria notata. Taxonomy (NCBI): domain Eukaryota; kingdom Metazoa; phylum Arthropoda; class Insecta; order Lepidoptera; family Geometridae; genus Macaria; species Macaria notata. The sequence goes on from OV656742.1 coordinate 4,317,085, forward strand.
TCTGAGCGCCGCAATTAGAGCTTTACACTCGATAAAATATTTACGTGTCACGTCACCGGCGCAGGAAGACGGACATAATTAACTAGTAATTATAAATGGCATGATTGTGGCGCATATCTGATTTTACAACTGAAATATATACATTTGAATTGTCAGGAAATATCGCGCACAAAGTCACTTTACAGCACTATTTCAGTTATTTATAAACTACTGTGGATTGTTCAGTGGAAACCCGCAGCCTTACCTGTATTTTGTATAAAGTAAAATAGTATGTGTGTCCCTTTCGGAACCCTATATTATCTCGATATGAAAAAATACGATGACCCGTTTGCTCTGTTGCAACGTAAAGAAGAAACAAATATCAACAAACCAACGAACTCATATTTACATTTAGGTATGACGTCTTCTTACCATCTTCTGAATTTTTATTTTTATATGACAGTCTATCATTTGACACAAACTTCTTCGTATCGAATGAGAGTGGCCAACTCTGGTGCCGAGAGTTTAATTAAGCTGCCCTAAAGGCCTCTGACACAAACTTATTTGTAGCGACACTTGCACAAGGTAGGTACATTAGATAAAAAAAATTAGACGACTACATTATTGGCGCAGTGATAAGATAAAATATTCATAGATCTGAAAAACCTATCACAAAAACCAAAACGAAAAATTGTGTGAGTGTGATTGGCTGTATTTAAAGACACGCTAGAAAACTGTGTTAGTTCTGTTATTTCATGTAAGTGTATTATACATTATTTACAAAGGTTGGAAAACTGACATGTTGAGTACTACACAGTAATCAACAATATTTTTCTAGTCAACAAAAAACCAGTCGAATATCAGTGATACTTAGTTTTTTTTTAAACATTTATTTTCATGGAATGCTTTTCAAACTTACTGGTATCGTACACCTAGCTATTTTTAGGATGTTTGCCCAAATAGCAGTTCAGTTCAAAAAGTAAAGAATTATTTAATAGCAATCATATAACCTCCTATTTGTATGTACCCAACCTACAAATTCGAAATATATTTTACAACATTAGAATCCACAATTTCAACCGCCAGCCGTTTCAGTTTGAAAATTGGCCCTTTAAAAATTAAAAAATACCCATTTTAATTGGATGCGCCCGGGAAATTCGCAATTGTCTCCCAGGTGGTAATAATTATCCCGCACCAAAGTGTAGAAAAAAAGAAATAAGTGTTTGTACTTTGTGTTTGCACCCGCGCGTTATCTGATCGCGGCCACCCTAAATTATAGGGAGACGATGGACATTGCGTAATGGCAACACTCAAGCTGTGGACTTCAGATAATATATAAAATAATGTTATTGATACAGCAATTGTTAAACGGTTTCCATGTTCAATTGATTGTGCTTTCTATTCACTTTAATTGTATTGGCATTCACTTGTATAGATTCCTAGTTGTTAAGTCATATCAGACGCTTTTTTTTAACACGGAATAGGCCAACGTTTGACTATAGCCTACCTGATGTGATACCTAGGAGAAACCTATTCACTCTAATAAAATATAAAAACAAGGGAAGAAAAACTAAACATACTACTTTTGACTACTACAAAAAGGGCACTTAGAAAATCTTTGGTTTTCCTAATGATAATCTAAGTACTCCAGCCCACTACCAGAGGGCAGCGTGCCCAGCATACTGGCCGCATTACCACGCTGGATGGCAATGCAGATACGTTGAGCCAGAAAAAGGCCAGCATTTTGGTCATGCGTCGCGTCCAACCAAGCGCTCCGAGAGGTTTTGGAAAATAGTATGTGCTCCCGGACCTCACGGTCCAAAAGTCTCGACTCCAAAAGGCTCAAATAACATCAAATAAAAAAAAACACTAGATTTGAAGTCCTCTGGGTTATAATTTTCTGGAAGAAGGGCTCCAAGTAGAGAGATCCATAAACTCGCTGTCCTTACTACGCTATTTGAGAAACACCAATAATATCGACGCTACTCACACTCAAAATTTAATATTAATAGAAACCATTTCTCCCAAAGAAAGCGGAACTAATTGGAACATGAATAACTGGATTTATTCCATCAACACACGGGAGTCATAAAACCGATACTTTTATTAGTAAAATCTCGGATTCAAATTCATAATTTCATTAATTGCTTCGATTCCACGAAGCTATCTAGCTTTTAATGGTTTTTTAAATTGACTTATTGGAAACAGAAGTCGAGAACTGAACGTGCGTATAAACTTGGAAAGGTATGATATATCAAACGTTGGAGCAACTACTCGTATTATGTACATAGGTACTCATAGGTACCATGGTTTGATTTTTTTTACCCTTTACATTGTTATTAACTAATATTACTTGATTGAGTCGCTACTTTATCAAGATTAGCTTCTAAGCTATCTAACATACCAGAATATACCCGTTTTTCTGTATTTTAGTCATATTATCACGGTGAGACTTTTTGGATTAAAATGCCATTGCATTTGAAAAATTGGTCTTTGGGCTACGATTGATTTTTTTATAATGAGAATTGCGTAGTTAATTACTGATATTTAGGTTTAGGACTACGAAATGTCAAAGAGATTAAAAATTAACTGTTATATTGATTCTATGTATATTCCGACAGTGTAAAATTTTCTATTGAAACCTTTGAAAGTCAATCGTGTATTTTCTGTCAATCCTCAAGTCCCCAGTTAGTATTTCCCGAAGGCAGTTCTCGTGAAATTCGATGCGAAGTCACACGCATCTGCCTTCCGTCCAAAACTACCAATTACAGGCAAGAACAAGAAATAAAACAATTTTTAACAACTTTCGGCCACACTTCGCGAAATTAACCACCAAATTTCTTAAATTACTCATTGTCTAAAGAGCGCCGGTGCCGAAATTTTAACGGCGGAATTATTTTTACGTTGTAATAAAACCACAGATTATATTTATGAACATGTCTTCTTAGTTAGGTTCTATAAAGTTTTACGTTACATGTCAATTTGGGGTGTTTAAGTGGACAATTTGCGGTTTTAACTGCAACTTTAACTGGGTCGGACTGTTTTAACATTTTCTACTTATGAGTAACACTAAAGTAAGTATTAAAAATGTGTGTTATCTATAAAAAAAAACTGCTGTTATGTCGCTTAGTAAATATTTTAGAGAACATATCGATTGAATTTATAAAAAATACATTAAAAAGCGCATATTATTTGTCATTGTTGGTTTTTTTAGATGTGTAATCTGCTTTTCTTAGTTTCCTATTCATTTGTACCAAATATTTTTTTAAAGTAACCTTACTTAGTTTACATTCGGTAAGAATTTTTTCAGAAATCGATTTACACCGTCATGTCTTCATTTTTCAATTCCATTTACGCCTTTATTCAATTAACACTTCGCTTCGAGGGACGGAGACGGAACGAGTTTTATACGTGTGTGGGAATGAGATAGAGGTATATTAATCGATTCGGCGTCGAAGGGAAGGCGTGTCTAAATAGATAACTTGGGATTCGCATTCAAACACGTTTTTTAAATCGCTTCGGTTCAATGAAAAAGGTTGCTAATTACAGTCGAGGGCTTTATTCAATTAACATTCAGAAGTTCGACAACTATTTTATAATGATTTTTGGAAAGTTATATTTTTTATTGAATAAGACATGGAATCTAAGGTATTATGGGAAGCATCACGCTTGACTATTATAGTTGTAGTGGGACCCCGAGTTTTTAATACTACGTATTTTTAACTTTGTATGTCTATGTCGATATAAGATTGTTTCGTTTGAATTTGAAATACAAAGGGCAATATCAGTTTTTTAGATTTTAGAATAACTTGGATTTAGACAATTGAGAGTTAATTGCAAATAAAAATACCTAATTTGGAATGAAACTGGTTAACTCGTGTATCTTTTAGCTGCCCTAGGGGCATTTTTCGTACAAAACTAACTGAAAAACCACCAAAAAATAACACAGAAATAAGATATACTGCCCTAGGAGGTATTTTTAACATAAAAGACTAAAAACCGCAAAATGGAACACTAAAAAAATTACGTAAACCATATAAGTTTATAAAGAACAACCTAAAGACCGCATTAATACAAAACAGGCCTCATATTCGTACCAAATGAGCCATAAAATATGACCCTCATTCCATTAGTCATGTCTACAATATTTTTTCTTTCCTACTTGTCAAGTTTTTTCTTTCTTTTTGTCCCGAGCACGTGGCGAGAATAAAAAATACTGTCCCATTAAACAAGGAACACCTTTAAATACTAATTGATTATAAATTACACTCTATCGCTCTTGTAAAGTTTCATCGGCCAAATTAGAAGTCAATAAGAATTTGATTGTAATTTAATTTAGTGTGTCTTTGAATGATTGGTGCAATTGTCATGGCGTTTTTTAGAAACTTCATTGTTTCAATAGATTTTGAACTGTTTGGATTGTATTAAAAAGAATGTGCCTGTAAAATATAAATTCATCATCATCATCATCCACAGCCATTGGGATCCCACTGCTGGGTATAGGTAGGTATGTGCCATCTAAAATATAAATTAAAATTATAGAATATGTAGGATATGGTGTTTTTAATGTTTTTAATTATGGTGTGGTGACCTCATATAAGCAAAGAATGCAATTGAATACTAGTAATAAATTAATATAACGAGTTCACGAGTATTTTCAAATTGTTATTAGTAATTATAAATATAATTATAATTTGAGCAATTAATTTTAATAATTATAGTCAAGTAGGTTTATCAAAAGCACTAATTAAGATAACGTTGCCTGACAAGCTACTATTGATTACCGACAAATTGAACGCTAAACCCTTTAAAAAACTTAAGACCATGTTACGGCAAAGTCACTAAATATTTTCCAAATCACCAACAAGCCAATTTGCTCTTGATTAAGCTTTGCCAAATTATACCAGAAACTTTTTTGCATCGAATTGGCATGCCTCATTATTTAGGAATCTGAAGCAAATCAATTTGTGGAGTAGCTTTGACAAAAACATTGCCATCTCTTCAGATCATCTGTCAACGAACTGTCAGCTGTCAAATGGGATATTTTAATTCGAGTTTTTAGTGCTTGCAACTTTCTTAGTGAGTTGCCTAACATATAGCGTATAGCGGATTAAGTCTGGTACAAAATTTACATAGCAATATTGAATCGTACAATATCATAAGATTTGAACGCAATTGCCATCGACCAATTCGCCGTTGGTCGGCTTGATCCCGCTGAACTTTAAGGTTCTATGCTCTCACAAAGTATAGGAAGGCTCTGAATCCCAGTTATGTGATTATCATCATTATCAGCTGAATGAGACCCACTGCAGGGCATAAGCCTCTTCCCTCTTCCTAAGTCAATAATCCCAGTCTTCAGAATTAGAATATCATTTAATGCTCTTGTGCTAATTTGCCCAGATGTTTCCTTCAAACTTTCTAGTTGTGCACAATAGATATTAAATCGTTACAATAGTGCCCACGCCTTATCCAATCGCAGTAAATGCTGGCATCCCCATTTAAGGAGCGTTTAGGATGTTTATTTTATTGCAACCATCCACGGTTGCAATAATTATAATTAATTAGAATTAAAAGCACCTGTGCGGATACAAGCGTGCGCTTTCTTGTTCGAATAATTTAGTAATTTTATGTTCGGGATTAACATTTTATGATTATTTTGCTGCCTGTAATCTGTTTTTTGTGGGACTGAGAGGTTCTTGTTTTGAGTAGTAGATTCAATGTAGAACTTTAGCTGTGTATTTTAACCACATACTTACTACAAAACTTCTAAGCATACACTCCACCATTTCTTGGCGGTAGAAAATAAAATTTTGTCTCTGAATAATAGATCAGCTATTTTGTAAAGTGTCAGAGAGTTATTGTGAGGCCAGACACCGTACAGTTTTATGGAATACCTTAAAAATTACTCAACTAGCCATTGATTCTTATCTCGTTTAGACATTAAGGTACTTAACACTAGGTAAGGACTAGTAAGGAGTGCTATGTCAAATTGACAAAAAAGAAAACAAAAAATTAAAAAGTGTAATACAATTACCTCTCACAAAGTTAAATCTATCACATGACACATCTTAAAATTGCACCAGAAGAATCACCACCCAAACCGGACAAACGTTAACAAACATAGCATGATCAGAAACTCTTCAAACTTGGGTCGCTAATCGATAAGGACTCCAGACATAAGCCCCATTAATTTGACCTATAATTTCCTTACCTCATAAAGTGAGACCTCTAAATAAAAAAGAGGAGCCTGTCAGAGGCTGTGCGCCGGCGCGTGGCCTTACGGATATATGTACATATTATGTCACTGGATATAACATCATCATCATCAGCCTGTTATCACCCACTGCTGAACATAGGCCTCGCTTCTTGTACGCCAGTCATCCCGATCATGCTATAGTAAAAAATCAACAACACGATCATCATCATCTAAAGCCCTTGTGTTCCTCTGCTAGGGAAGTATACGCCTTCCTCTTTATATGCCAAAAACAACAAAAAACCAAAATTCAGATGAAATGAGAGAATCCTTTTTTTAAGTCAGTTAAAACAAGAAGCAACTTGAAAAACTAAACTGACGCGGTGCGGCTCCTGGAGTACATAGATTTATATCTCAAAAACTACTGGATCGATTTTGATGAAAAACTTTCGCTTCTCCCTAAGTTCAAATACGCTTAACCTAATAATACTTAAAAAGAACCATGCCAACATCATATATGGTTTTAGAATAGATCTGCCCTAAGCTATTTATACATTCAAATATAGCTTGGCGCTTGAAATCCAGCTCAGATAGCCATGATTTTTATTGTAAAAAGCATAGCAAGCAACATAATACCAGATCTAGTTCTAATATCAAGCGCCGAGCGTGCGTGTGCGCATCATTTCGCAAATAACGACAGTCTGGGAGTCCGCGCCCGCGCCGCGCCGCGAGCTACGCGCGACTCGAGCAATTTGTGCCAAGCGATGATGGCTCAGTTTCTGAAGCAAGCTACCTATTAAGTAGAGAGCTTCGGTTCACAACTCAACAAGAAATAATAGCTTAAAAACTTTGCGAATACTTAAAACAGATATACATATTATATGAAATAAAGACAAATGCGATCAATATGCTCTAGATATATTGTAAAAAACGTCACAATGATTTCACTTGTAAAGTGTATTGATGTTGACTGAATGGGACGTTTTGTCAAATAAATTTAAATTATTTTAAAATTCGTATTTTTGAAAATTCAAATTCGAATAAATTGCGCATATTATAGAATTGGGCTCTAAAGTACTACTCTAATACCAAGTAACAATATGTATCATAGGCAATACTAATACAATTTTATTATTTTTATTGACACGTTAGATTGTTGGTCTCGGCTGTTTGTTTAGTACGGCAGTCGTTAAGCCATGAAAGAGGTCCTTAGGGTGGTTTGATAAACTCCGACACCAGAGTTGGCCACACTCATTCGATAAGAAGAAGATTATTTTTCTTACAATTATTTTAAAAATAATACACGTACTGGCCAAACATGTGTACGTTTTTCTGTTGCAACCTACATATTGTACTCACCATCAGTAATTTTATTACGTATAGGGGAATATACGTTTCTTAGCAGCTGCAATACCCATATTGAGGTAATTATCAAATCAGTCACATGTCTAATCTAGACAACATTGAGTTGCTAATAGTTTCTGTTGTAGCATTATGCTGGTACAAATTATAGACAATATACGCTTCTGGCATTCTTTGTAAGACTGTGACAAATTAATATAAGTTTTTGAGTTAGGCTCACGCTTGAATACAACTTACTTGATGTAAAGCAACTTTAGATATAATCTACGATCTAGCGCGCTTGCCTTGAAGAAACCAAGCAAGGCGGCACCGATATACAGTTGAGGTTCCAAAGACTCGCACCAAGCGTTTTGCTTCGACTTTCATCGTGCGAACAGCCAAACTGTGGAACTCCTTGCCCGAATCTCTATTCCCCTTGAACTATAATTTGTCGGTCTTCAAGTCGAGAGTAAACCGGTTTCTTTTACGCAAGCGCGCTACATCGTAGACTATAACGTTGCTCAACATCAGGCAAGTTGTAGTCAAGCGTAAGACAATTTCATGTTAAAAAAAAAAAGAAACCGGTTCACTCTCGACTTGTAGACCGACAAATTATAGTTCAAAGGTATAGAGATTAAGTTTTTTTTAATAAGTTACAAAAGTTGGAAATAGCGAGGGTTTAAGCGTCTGCTTTCAACCTGACGCATCTTGGTTCGAATCCGGCCCTACACCAATGACTTGCTTTTGCAAGTTATGTGTGGATTTGTACTCGCTTAACGCTGAAGGATAACATCGTGAGGAAACCGCCATGTTTGACGACCACAATATTTGATGACGTGTGTCTTCCGTGGAATGACCTGGGTACTGGATATGGTGACTACGATGTAGCTGGCCAAGAGAACTCCGCTAATGAATTAATTCTGCAGAGGAGTCACAACCCTCAGTCATGAGGAAATACGACTCATCTGGGTTTTAATATTAGTGTGATAGGCTACTCTAAATATTGTAATAGCGAAAACTTGTGAGAGTGTATATGTAAATTTAGTTTTACGCTCGAATGACTTACAAATTTACATGAAATTTGATATGGAAGTAATTAGACCCTGAATTCCCACACAGACTAGTCAATCAAGAACCAACTTTAAAGTTCTAGACTAATACATAAACCATGTTTTGGATTCATACGGAAAGAGTCACAAATACTGAATAAAGAAAAATAATAATATACATTTATTGAGACACGAAACAATACGAGAAACCTACATAACACATTGAAATAGAATGATAGAAATTCACGTACTGTGCCAAATAGTACTGTCAAAATGACAATGTATCTAGTTTTACAAGTTACAAGTTTATTAGAACCTTATACCTGTCTGTCTGTCCGTCTGTCCGTCTCCGGCCCTTATCTCGCATCTTGTACGTTAAGCCCGGTGTGCGCTCACGTGCTATCGAAATCGGTCCATCATTCGGACCTAAGGGTGATTGGATGTACACTGGTAAAACAGTAGCTAAGGTTCATAGATCGTGAAGAGGTGATAAAAAAGTTCGCGCTTGAGTTTTTAATATGTTTGTGACACTTCCATATGAATACAGAAATCGTTTTATAATTTATTTGTCTGAGAAAACTTAAATTATTATAGGAATTAATGAAAAAAAACCACAAAAGGTTATATTGAATAACTCTTCTAGTTTTAGTGATATGATGATAGGAAAGGGAGTTAGTTAGGGTAATAAGGCCGTCCAGTTGTAGATATATTCGTTAGTTTAAGTCCTTTCGTTATGTATATGTTTAATTTGTGGTTTGGTGTGCAATAAAGGTGAACGAGTTTCAACAATGAATTTTAGTTTAAAAGCTTATGTACTGGTTTCCATGACGCCCCGGGGCGCATGGGTGCGCGCGGCACCTGCGCCCGCGCGTTGACAAAACCACCGTAATTTGACGTAATTTGCCGACTGCGCCGATAATATACCCCGATGTACTGAGGGTTAAGTGATCGGTTAAATGTATGGGCATTCTGTCTCGTGTCGCCTATTAGAAGCTACTTACGTATGTGCGTAATAAACTGTGTTTCAAAAGATTAATTTATTTTTTGTATGTTCGTCGATCAATCCAAACATGTAGAAGTCGGAGATGTATCCAACAAACACTGATCAAATCAAAAGGAAATTATGAAAGAACAAGATTTACTTTAGTTATGACCCCTGACCTCCATGTACTTGTAGTAATGGAGGTCAGTGAGTTATGACGGATTCATTTAAGTTCTTATGGAATATAAACTGCTATCTTATTTGTTTTTCTGTATTGATATTCTTATTTGTTGCTTTGATTTAAGGATTAATTATAAGTTTGATACGTTACAATCAAAATGTTATTAATCATAACTGAGTAATTGCCAGCTGAAAAATAAATTTTGTAATAACTGTAACGAGGTCTTCTAATCATGATTGTTTACGTAAGCACTCTCTCTCTCTCTCTTTAATTATTTCCTCATGACCGAGGGTCGTGACTCCCCTGCAGAATTAAATCGTAAGGGGAGTCCTCGTGAGCAGATACATAGTGGTGACTGCCCAGGCCCTAGAAAAACTTTAATTATATCTAGAATAATGGGATCATCTTGTTTTAATCTGTTTTCCTTCAAGAGATTTATATTTCATAGTCTCGCCGCGCCGTTACAAGCTTGCGTCGTCCCAAATTACTGCAAATTGTGAGTAAACATTATGATAGTGATTTAATTACAAAGATTCACTCATGAACACGCAATCAGGCGCAATTGCTTTGATGACATATTATTTTAAAGGTGTTCAATACTTTAATAAGCTAATTGTTATGTTTATGCACACGGAGAAATGCTAAAAAAGACAAATTTGATAAAATAAATTGTTTAATCCAGGAGCTCAAATAAATAATATCTTTAAATCTTTTTGCCAGTTTGGAGGTTTTGTTTTTTATGTGTAAGGTTTTGTTATTATGTGTTCAAAATTATGAATATATATGACTTTACTAATACAATATATTCCTCGGTTAACTAAATGGGGTTTGCGCTTCACTATAGAAAGCTTGATGGTAAGCAGCAATAGCTATAACGTAAGTTATGTGATACGTGTTGCAAGAACCGATTCACTCTCGTTTTGTATAATATGAGTAACTTTCATAGACAATATGAGGCCCTTAGGGTGGCTTGATAAACTCTCGACACCATACGGTATGAAGAAGAAAGACAATATAAAAAAAAAACAAATCATAGCATAAATAATATTTTATTTTTACAACAACTAGCCTTACTATCACTAACAAATAAAATAGATCAAATCACACTCCCTGCACAATAAAAAAACACGATAAGGGCGTGATTACATTCACTGGTTCGGAAAATCCATACACTTTCACACGTCTCATCCAGTCACCCCCAATGCAATACAAATACAAATACAAAAACATATAAATTCACACACGCGTCGAGGCGGATCTAGTGAACGCTTAAGTAGATAATAGTGATAATAGCTACACTTATCTGTAAGCGAAAATAAAGTGTCTGTAAGCGCAATGGATGCAAAATAATTTGAATTTGTGTAATCGGCTTTAAAGGGTTAAGGCGTGTGCGCGTTTTTTAAGCTTTTTGATTGCTTGTTGGTGTTATTTAAGTTGTTATTAACAAGCTATTCCTGTTAAGGAATATTAAGATTAAAGAAACAGCTAAACTTCTTAGATAAATAATCTTAGGCCACGTTTTATTTGTATCAAGCTATTTCATTTAAGGAATATGAATATTTAAAAAAAGCAATGAAACGTTTTAGGTTAAAATAATTTGAAGCGAAGTTTAGTTGGTCACGACGTATCACCGGGTCCCTAGATTATAATTCTGTACGTTTAGTTTTGTTTATAATAACGGCATTTTACGGCAAATATTTATTTTTAACCACTTTAAATATAAAAAAACGGAACTATTAATTTTAATCATTAATTAAGTATACGTTATTACAAAGACAACCTGCTAACAAAAATTAAAATTTAGCAATACCTTTATTATTATAAATTTCATATTCTAATTTCTATTTTTTCCCAAAAATGATGGCTTATTTTAGCATTAACAAACTTCACAATCGCCAAGCATGTTATATGAGCCAGGTGAGTAGCAGAAGGCTAAGAAATTATGTCGTTCGAAGTCAAAACAAGGTTCCGAGACAAATTTGGTCAGCCATGAGGTTATTTGGGGCTCGTAAAAATTGATTGAATGGCATCTGAAGTATTTGATGGTCAGTCTGCAGTTTAGCAAACATGGCAAAGTAGTGATTTTAAAAGAAATGTACAATTAACTGATCTAACTACTACTTAGTAACGACTTCACTTAACTGTCATTAAATTTTGTTTACAATAATAAAATATAAATACATGGGAAGAAAAACTAAACATACTACTTCTTTTTATGGCTCATCATTTACTGTACAAGCTGTTACTTTATGGAATTCTCTGCCTATCAACATTCAAAAGGCTCAGACAATTGATTCCTTTAAAAAACAAGTAAAGGAATTTTATCTCGCTTCCCTTCAGTGAAAATTGCTGTTATTATTTCTACTACATACTATCACCTTTAAATATTCTGTTGTTTATTATATGTATTTGTATATAAACATTAATTTTATTATATTAAGTATGTGTATTGCGTATTTATATATACTAATAATATTTTTTTTTTACTAATATATATATATATATATATATTAGTAAAATTTCTTTTTTTCCTTTTTGTTGTACACCACATTCTTCTTTTTTTCTTTTTGCTTATTTCTCTCCAGCTGAAGGTTGCCTGGAAGAGATCGCTTTCAGCTATAAGGCCGCCGCTTGTGGCACTAGTTAAGGTGCAATTTGTTCTATGTACTGTTTTTTAATATGTGTCAACAATAAAGAGTTAATCTATCTATCTATCTATCTAACTACTACAAAAAAGGAGCATTTAGAAAATCTTTAGAAAAGCCCAAAGATGATCGAAATGCTCCAGCCCACTACCAGAGGGCAGCGTGCCCAGCATACTGGCCGCATTACCACGCTGGATGGCAATGCTGATACGTTGAGCCAGAAAAAGGCCAGCATTTTGGTCATGCGTCGCGTCAACCAAGCACCTTAATTTTGTTAACACAATCTGAGAACGGTTTGGTCTCTTCACTCGCGGTCAAAAACATCGAGGACAGAAAAAACAAAATTCTACGCATCTGTGTGTGTTCATTAATACATTTTTACGTAAAGAGAGAGAAAAACCACAATCGAAAGAAGTAAAATTCTGACCTATTAATCATTTTGTTGAATCACGTTTAACTCTTAGGAATTAATAAAACAGTTGTACAATTTTGTTGTATGATTCCTTAACAATGATAGCGTTACGTAGTACAAAGGGCAAAGGTGTAAATCGTTTGGAAGAAGACTTTAAAAGACTAAGACTTCTTTAAAGTCTTTTTGGCTCTTTGTAAGACTTTTTATTGACTCATTTGTGTAACCTTCTGAACTATAATATACAAGAACTCTGGTACTAAATATTCTTTTTTCCTTTCGGTTTCTAATCGCATTATTATCAATTCTTGTTCTTTAAGTCGACTTGTGTAGGAACCTACTACAGGTACTTTATCCAGCATATCTACAAGACGCCAGTGCTGAAAAACTGGAACATCCTCACGCTTGGTATAACATTGTTGCAACCGTGAATTGACCGCTCATAACATCAAAAATCAATGGCCGCAATCGCAAACAAACGTCTTCTAAGCAAAAACTTCTCAAACCGGTCCTTTTTGTATAAATATAGGAATACACGAATTTAGGTACAACAACATTATAAATGCAAATGCTTGTTTATTTGTTTCTGCTTCGCTTTGCTTTCAGATTTCAATTAAATTATGATTGTGTAGTGGAGGAAGACTTTGAATTGGCACCTATACAATTATATAAAAGGCAAAGGTTGACCTTACTGCCTGAAGACTGACTGATCTATCAACGCACAGCCCAAACCACTGGACCAATTGGGCTGTAATTTGGTATGCAGATAGGCACTATGATGTAAGATCAGCTAGAAAGGATTTTATGGAAATACAACTTATAAAGGGGCGCAATAGGGGTCGCTAGTTAGTATGAAACTTTAGTAAATAATAATCCTTTTTACAGGTATCCACTAGTCAAGGCAAACACGTTGAAATTTCATTGTCTTTGAGTAAAGGTATAAAGTTTAGCTTTTAATCAGAGAATGAAAGTAGAACCACAGGATAAAGTTAGTGTCTTGTACCTGTGTATAATATACTCGTACTGTACAATAGACCTCAGGCTTCACTCATTTATAATTTGAAAAGAAAAAGTGGACCGAAATTTGACATAATCGATTTTGTGTCCGTCAAAATCGGTGGTCGATTATATGCTATCGTTCTAACTAGAAGTGATTTGTGGACGCCAATTTGACGCATGTTTTAAAGTTTGAATAAATCTGTACGGTCGCCGTAAATTTGCAATTTTTGGACGCGAGTCATTCATCGTTTATTTTATTTTGGACTTATACTTTATAACACGTAAAAGTATTTTTTTTGTGGGGCTACTTACACGATTACGTATCAAATCTTTAAGAGATTTCAAAAAAATACAAATATTATTTCGTAATATGATTTTGAAAATTATGAAAAGTATGTTTTTTATAACTGTAATAATGAATGTGATTAGTTACTACGGCTGTTTTGATTAATATTGAATAAATATATGATTTACGAGTCGCTTTGGGCTTTTTTAAAGGTTTTTTCTATGTGGATAGATTAGCAAACCTTTTACCTGAATATGTAGTCTGTATTTTCTGGCGCAACCTTGGAACCGCTTCAATCTGTTCATGCCTTTAAGATGTTTACTCACTTGATGAATATTTTAATTCGCAATTTATTAAGATCCAATTTGTGATAACTTCAGAAAAATGCGCACGTGAGGAGAAAGTGAAATATTAAGGTGTCTACATTGTCGCTCTGTGGCATAAAAAACTGCAAAAAGTAACGCAATCTTAATTTATAAGGGTTTTTAAAGGGTAAAAATCTCTTGCGTGTTTTAAAATGAAGCAGGTGCGTATATATTGAACTCTGATTTTTGTATGGAAATTTTATTTTGAAAACGAATCAATGTACTTACATATTTGGTTGTATTGGTCAGGCTGAATAAATACAGCTTAGCATTACAGTATAAAATGAGATGGAGTGCGATGACGAGTATGTTTCTTGCAGTTTTTCGATTGCCTTGAAATTGTGACTAGATTTTGAAAATTTAGTTAACTGTTAACACAATTTGTATTAAGTTAGTTATTAACTAGTTAAGTTTTTATTTTTAATTAGTAAAATTTATTATGTAAGTTTTTTCAAATAAAGTATTCATTTGTATTTAAAATTATAATTATTGTCCTTGTCTCATTATGTCATACTGCTTCCTTAACACCTTGGCAACTGGCTACTTACATCGGGAAATCGCAGAAACAGAAGCGGGAACAAGCGTTTAAGACGAAAATTATTCTAAAGAAGCAATTAAGCCGCGTAAAAATCGGTTACGTTGGCCACCCTGTGTGATTAGTCGATAATTTCTGTATGTTGGCAACACTGCCGCCGCGGGCGAGGCGCTGCGCACGCGACTGGCGCGCGACCAATTATTTGCATGCGATTGGTCCGAGACACAGATTCGAAAATGGAACTTATTAATCTACCTTCTTTAAAAATAAGGACAAACAAAGGGAATGAATGCTGAAGAATGGGTGGCCTAACTTGGGTGGGTTCTGGTAATACTGAGCGTTGTATGTTGGAATAAGCAATCGGTGCAATTTGGTTGTTACTTCCAAATTTACGTTTTAACTTTGTTCAGGCTGTATTTTGTTTAATAAAAAAAACAGGTGCAATGCTGCATTTCTTTTAAAAGTGTGCACATGTGCACATACGTGTGCACATAGGTACTAAACTTCCAACAATTACTGAAACATTTCCATTTTCACAACTTACTTTATCTACCTATACTTACCTCTATTCACTAACAAGACAATATTTTTTTTTATAAATTTCTACACATATAAGGTATTTGGAAGCGAAGGCAGAAGAAACAACACTTAAAATCAGGGACATTACACACAGTGCTATCTAGCACCAAACTAAACAAACGCTTGTAGACAAGTACTAGAAAACAGAAAAATAAAAAAGGCAAGTTATAAATCTAACTTAAATTTGAAATATCATTCAGAAGCTAAATAAATCTACCTTTCATCGAGCTTTTAGCGCCAAATTACAGCAATCATCTAATTTTCACACCTTAGTTAACAAGATGATGGTCAATTTATAGATGTGGCTTGTGGTGTTGATGTGTTCGTAACACGCAATACCGTTTATCTAGATTCTAGACTAAACGAAGCAAATGCTTAATTGAGACTGGTTTTACGCTTATTCCATACTCCATATTCCATACTTTGATATATTGTATGCAAATGGCAATTAAAGTGACCAAATTAAAAAAAAACTAATTAATTGAATGCTCACAACTTCTTGTTTTTAATGTTTAACACCAGTTGCATAGTTTTAACTGCATATATGAAGCGTTATGAAATGGTTCACATCAAATTAGAGCTTTGGCATTATGTTCCATATGATCTTTTATTTGTAAGTAAATGAATGACTTATACCTACTACGATTATGCACTTGAAGATTTCTTTTAAAACTTCTGTTACTTTACAAATCGCCAGCAACAATCCAGTAACAGCATGTGTATGTGGTAGTGTAGTGGTGGTCAGTATCTACATATTATTATACAGTATGTTGAGAGCACAAACTGGCAGAAGATAGACCGAGCACCAGCCGTGGCCAATGTCCAAAAAAACGCTCTGAATGCAGGCTTGGACAAAGTAAAAGAATATGAGGGGTTCATCCAAGCTCTGGGTTTCACGTTGTGTGGATTTACACTCTCTTAGTGGTAAAGGAAAACATCGCAAGGAAAGCGGCATGTTTGAGGACCACATAGTTCTGACCTTCGGTATGCAAAGTGATAGAAAGATGAGGTTTAGAAATCGAGCTGTTTTGAAAATGTGCATATTATTTGGAGCTTGATGGCGCTACGTAAAATGTCAGGGAATGTTTATTTTATTTAGAACTAATTTATGTAATATCATGCGCATGTTCCAAACAGGTGCAGATTTAAAAACAAAAATTTGTACATTCTATCTAATTTGAGCACCAGAACGCCGATATTTATTGGTTTTTATTTTATTTCGTAAAGTCCTTGAATACAGGTCTGCCAAAATTAGCCAATGTCCAGACAACCGCAGGCAATTATCCAGTGTCCAGATAAATGGTTGAAATTAGTTGGCGTGCCTCTCTCTGCTCCAATTCACACATGTTGCCTAAATTTCACCGGTCCGCCTGTTCATAGTTGTTTATTTAGAACGTGGCCACGCGATTGGAAGGTGAAGGATTTTAGACAGGAATTTTAAGGATGAGTTATTGAATCTGACGTTATTGTTATAAAGTCCATTGCTACAAATATAAACCACCAGGCCTGACTTTGTAGTGGTAATTTTGTTTCAGCTGTGATCAATATGCTAGTAATAAAATATTAAGGTAGGGTTTGTAAAACAGGAATAAAATCACTTCAATTTCACCAAGAAGGAAGCTTACCAAGTTTATTAAACTATCGTATTGTGAGCTTTAGACGAAAAATCATTTTTCATGTCTAAAGCTCTTATGCGGTTTGAAAACTCAACTTACACATACCATCAGTAACGATATTTTAAGCATGAAATTGTCAAATGAAAACAGAGTTAAATATATTTATTTATATTACCTAAGAATCTGAAACGCACAGACACCATGTGAGTGGATGATTGCGCTGCCTCTGCCAGGCTGTCGGCACGCTCCCGGGGTTGAAGGCACGCGTCGTGGAAGCCTTCGTCACATCTGATTCAGTGGTGAAGAATATATATTTGTTGTCTGTAGCTTAGCTGAATATGATGGTTGTGATTATTTGATGAAAATAAATAATATGTTAAAACATGTTTATGTACATATAGATCAATCAATTTTTTTGCTGCAGTATGTATATCCTTGTTAAATCTTAGTTCTTAGAAAATTATAATGCGATGTGTGTCGTTTAATAAAATCGTCATAATGGAAAAAAAGGTTTTGATGGGGCCGTTCTCTATTGATAAAAAAAAACAATTAAAGTAGGTACTTTAATTGTTTGTCTTTAATTGTATAGTAGGTACTATACCTACATTTATACATATCTAATTAATTTATTTTAAACCAACCAATGATAAAAAAAGTGATATATAAGTTAAAAATAAACATACAATCATAAAATATAAATATATTTAGTAAAATATATCTAACGCCTATCAAAAAACCTTGCACAACGCTTAGCAGGGGCGTAAAGTTCATATACCCATGTATGTATTCTAGATTCCTATCATTGAGCTAATTAGATAGGTATTCGGCTTTACTTGTCAAAAAAGCTTCAACAAACATTCTCAATGTAACGTTGAATAAACAATGTGAGAGCATGTGTGACGATCTATGAATCTATGATCTATAGCTAGAACTGCAAAAACTAAACACTAAGGGTTCAGCACAACTACTATTTACTGACTTAAGTTGTTACCAGGACAACCGTTATATGGTTAACATCACTTGCCTATTTCTGTATGCATAATATTAAAAATTTATGTATGCTTTTAACTGTACTGTCAGCACCGCAAATTGTTTGTTATAAATAGTACAATATTATATGTATTGACGGAATATAATAAAATCTATGGTATATTGCTTACCTGAGAGCGTAGCGGTCAATTCTTTCTGAATTGAACCCATCCAAATGTGTTCTCGATCAAAATTGGCATATTAGAGCGCATGATCGAAGCTTTAATAATTATCCTACGTAATTAATAAATCCACACAGATACGGTTTTCTTAGCAAAATTCGGCAAGGCAAATTGTTTATTTATTGTTATTCTCAAGTTTTGTATTGTCTGGTCGCAAATCTGCTCATAAAATCTCATTATGAATCACCAAATGTAGCTGTACTAAACCCTCGTATATTTGTCAGTTCCAGTTAGTTATCCCTTGCATTATATGTCTATCACGTATTCTACGCTATAATGAAAGGTCTTTTTAATCATCTCTCTTAATTGATAGCAGCATATTAATAAATCATTCATAGATTCCAACGTTTAACCAGTTATCTTCTTACATTATATACTGATAAACGTTTATTGTATGAACATTTAAGTCTATGTTACAATTGTGTAATGGTCTATTTAGTACTGTGTGGAAAAATAAACACCTTTTTATACTTTATACTTGAAAAAAAAAGGAATAATTTCATTGCCGTTTACATTGCTTCTGCAATGTAAACGGCAATGAAATAGGTGCTTGTTCAAAGGTAAAATTTCTAGAAATAAACTTATTTTATGAAAAAAACAAGAATGGCTAAAATTTAATTTGTTCTTATCTATACTAATATTATAAAGCTGAAGAGTTTGTTTGTTTGAACGCGCTAATCTCAGGAACTACTGGCGTGAATTGAAAAATTATTTTTGTGTTGGATAGACCATTTATCGAGGAAGGCTTTAGGCTATATAACATCACGCTGCAACTAATAGGAGCGAGGAAACAAGGGAAAAAGTGGAAAAAACGGGGAAAATTATTCATTTTTAAAGGCTTCCGTTGCGTGCGCTCATGGCATGGTTCAAGATATCAAAAAAATATGTACGAAAGAATTAATGCCCAAAATAACTTTTCCACGCGGACGAAGTCGCGAGCACAGCTAGTTACATTTATATTGTGACGTATAACCTCTTTTCATGTAGGTGTAGGAACTCTTTTGTTACATGTGGATGTAGGAACTGTTTTGTTTTGTATAATTTTGGTGGGAACGAAGGGTGGGAATGAGCGGTGGTGACAAGTTCAAGTTCAGTCATATTGTGCAAAACGATGTTTCTTTCCTATCCCTAAACCCGCTTCCATATCAATTCATCATAAATTATGATAACGATGGTGGATAAAACATTTCTGACTTTATGAAAGCATGCGTGGCTCAGCTTTAGTTTAACTTATAGATTAATTTTACACGAATATCGAGACGTAATTGCATAACTGAAAACTGCGTTCTTATCAAACGCATTACAGTTTTTGGTCGGTAAGTTTATGTGCCGTTAAACTCGTGTTTCGCCGCAGCCATTACGAGCAATAACAAATCTTCAGTTCATAGCTATCCATCAGCAGTGCCTACAAAAAGCACTTCACCTCGCTTAGTGTAAATCGTCATTTATAACTCTGCGAGGAGTTGACACCACGTTCCCTTCTCAATCGTACGGCGTCCCAGTTTTTACAGATTCGCTCACAATCGGTATTCCTCCAACAAAAACCACCGAATCAAAATTCTCCGATACCCCATCTTTTATTTATGCGCGCCGTTTCAACTAACAGGCGTAATTTTTTCCGGTAAACAATCAGTTTTGCCAGAAAAATGCGAGACGGGAAGAAGACATAAAAAAGTCGGGCGCTGGGTATTGTTGGCGGAATTTTTTGGCTCACTTTTGATTCCCGAGCTCATAAATATCGCGTTATGATTGGCGACCGACTCTCAGAGGAATGACCGGCGCTGCTCCGGTATTTTACTTACATGGTGTTTTTAGAAAAACACACGCGACTGTCTTTTGTTTGGCCATAAACATCACCGCCGCTATGGGAAAGGGAGATTTGGCAAAAACAAAACACTGGCAAAGTGCAGGAATTTTGGAAGACAGACAATATTGGGTCGGTGGTATTCCGTGATCGGGTTTCTGATGCGATATGCGCCTCCAAAGAAATAGACGCCGTAGGTATGCTTGAATTGAAGGTATGTGCATTGTACGTCGGTGGAGTTTATTGGAAGCTTCTCGGCTAATTTAATTAAATACTGATTAATTGTATCGAGAACGAGTAGACTCTGTTGTGAGTGTCTCAGCAGAAAAAAACATCCTCCTTAAGTTTTGATTGCCAATAGCTTCATTTTCAATTTATATTTGCATTAGCAATTGAAAAACCTTGAAGAATAAAAATATCTAGAACATGTTTTGAGAATCACAAAATTTGTGGAAGTGAGTCACTCGTAGAAGGTCCCCACGATGTGTCTGATATTGATTTTATCCCACCATTTTAATATTTTGTGCGAAGTCACGATACAATAAGACGAACTATAATTATGTAGCATGCCAACTAAAACTAAAATGATACTCATATATCTAACTTTTCGAACAAAAACAAAAAATTTTCAGAGTATAACTTTGTATCTACTGTCTGGGAACTTATTAAAAAATCAGTTAAAACATATTTCTCTTTGCCGGACAAGACCAACAAACCAGGGCTAAAAATCATTTAGATCTTGTTAAGTTTCTTACTTCGATTCCACAAAAACGAATTAACAAGACCACATGTATTGGCGTTTATTTCGACCCACCTCATATCAAACTGAAATTTTCGTTCATTACCACACCAATCATATTGATAATACAAAAATGTTTGATTGTATTTATGCTACTCAATACAAACTACTGAAAATAAATTACATACAGATTTGGATAGAAATCGGTTGCATTTGACAGCTTATTTGTTATAAATGCTTTGTCCATTTTTTAACCGACTCCAAAAAAAGGAGGTTATCAAGTCTTCTGAATGTGTTTTTTGCATGATAATTTTGTGTTGTTAAAGCGTTATGTTGCGTTGTGTTACATCTTTGTGTAAGATGTTCTATTTTTTAATAATTCATGGAGATGACCGCATTCAAATTTATCATGTTATTGTGGACAAAGCATTGAGAAAGATCGCCTTTTATACTTTAGTTAGAGAAATAAGTACATGTAGTTTGTGAGTGATGCGGCGGCACGTCACTAGTCAAAAATATAGGAGCGACCACCGTGACCATTAACTGTTAATACTGGTTCTGCAAGAACACCGTGGAATATTGTCGCATTCACTAATGACGAAGATTTTCAAGCTTTAATTGCGTTCAAACACACTTACCAACATAACTTTACCAACCATTTGACTCTTATTGCAAGGCCTTAGAGTTTGAACTGGATTAAAGTTAAGACAAAACTAAAGTTAGTTATAATCGTAACCAGCATCCGCCGTGATGAAAAATG
This sequence comes from Macaria notata, assembly GCA_927399415.1. NCBI lineage: Eukaryota > Metazoa > Arthropoda > Insecta > Lepidoptera > Geometridae > Macaria > Macaria notata. The sequence goes on from OV656742.1 coordinate 4,338,758, forward strand.
TATGAACTCTCATTTCAAAAAGCGGGTAAAAAGTTCTTATTGAAGTCGATTTTGATCAGCTCTCTCGGAAGGTATCATACTGCTATGATGCTCTGAGCCCCATCCATGATGAGCTGCTATCCATAATTCCATAAACGTGATACATATAAAAATTGATCGCTTATTAATTTTTTGTATAGATGATATTGATAGCGAGGACTGGAAGTCGTGTCATTATTTTATCTTCGCACATACTGTCTGTCTGAATAAGTGACAGATTTAAATCGGTAGTGTGCTATCGTAACTTGCATCTTGTAGGTATTGATTTGATTTACTTAACAAAAAACAATCGTCTTACCGACTAGAGCAAATTATGTATGTAGTTTTTTTATACCCAACGCCTTATTACAAAACGTGGTTTAAATGTAAGTCTAGACTAAGTCAGTTTTAGTTGTTCGAAAATTGTCTGTCTACTGTCATAATTATAGAACTGACAAAATGTACCAACGTTAAATTAAAGTTCCAATTTTTTGTTGACATTTGTATTGCTTGTAGGTATATGAAGTTTGAACAACAAGAACCCATTTTTTATTTTCAAAGTCCGGGACTAATATTTAAACCGCGTTTTGTAATAAGGCGGTTAGAGTTGGGTATAAAAAGAACGGTGAAAAAAACAACAACTTATTTATTTAAAATAATAGATCCATATTCCTTGAAAAGTTACAACAACCTTAAGTTAATGTAAGATACAACCTACATGTAATATTTTTTAACATTAAATAGGCTTACGTTTGACTATAGCCTGCCTGATGTTAAGCACCGCTATAGTCTAAGATGTAGCACGCTTGCCTAGAAGAAACCTAAATTTCAAACAATGACATCACAAAATTCAATAATATTAAATTCAATTTCAAAATGTGTATATATAAAAACAGGATCAAAAGGTACAAGAAAACATGAAAAAAAATTTATAACCAAAAATATTTCAGGTTTGTGAAGACTGCAAATGTGAAAATTTACACAAATACGTAACAATAGAGTAAAAAAAAGAGATATAGAGTTTACAGAAATAATAATTTAAAAATTATTTTTGAAACACTTTTTACATTTAAATAAATAAACGTCACAATGTAAATTTAATGTCAAATTCATAAGTCCTTGCTACTATAATGTTAAAATTACATTCATATTAAAATAATGCTTGCAAATAATAAACTTTGGGAATCCTCAAAATTGCAAGCAAAATACCATTCACCGCAGGGTTGTTCATTTGTAAATTTGGTTGGTAATTGATTGGTCCTACATTACACGATTACGAATTAGTTCCGCGTGTTTGCTTTAGGCTTGATATTTACAGACGCATTAGGAAAGAAAGTGTGGAAAAGTAGATGGTTTACATCATAGAGTAATATAATATACCAGTTTACATTTTTGTTTCGCCTCAAAAACACTTCAAAATGTTCAAAACTTCCTTAGTTATGTACAGTATCACCAAATAGCTAAATATTACCCCTTCGGCCATTTTCGAAACTAAAGTTCGAAACCAGTTTCTAAACGAGAATATTTTTTCTTCTTTAGAAACTGGCTTCGATAAAAGAATTATATTTCTTCTTTCGAAACTTGTAAATAAAACGAGGCCAAAAGAAAATCTCTTTGCACGGTTTACTATTCCTAAAAATCAGCTATTTAATTAGGATTCATAGAAGATGTATACAATGACAACATAAAATATGTATATCCTATGCCTTCTATTTTTTACTAGTGGGTGCTCGCGGCTTCGCTCGCATTAAGAAGTAAAACTTGCATCCCCTATTCCACCCCTTGAAAAGTAGCATTTCCAAAAATTCTTTCTTAGCGGATGCATACGTCATAACATCTACCTTCATTCTAAATTTCAGCCCAATCCGTCCAGTGGTTTGGGCTGTGCTTTGAAAGATCACTATATTAGTCAGTCAGTCAGTCACCCTTGAGTTTGATTTCTTGCTTGAGCAATCTAATCTTGTAGAAAAGAAACAATTATAATTAAAAGACATTTCCTTCAACGAGTCCAAGTATACCTCTGCTATAGTACCTACATTACCCCTTTTTAGTGTTTATATGCCTTTCCTATTGGACCTTTTTTACTCTTATTTCGTATTTATAAATCTTTCTCCACACTTTCAATCTTTTACCACCTCCAAAATTGACTTCCCAATAATGTCGCGGCCAAATCACGTATGTTGCCGAATTAATTCACGGCTGGGAATTAATCAGTCACTCTTAACTTGCCGCCCATTCATCTCGCGGTAATTGGCCAGCGGTGCCGACCAGCAGGCTTTTATCAGAAGGCTCGTGGTAATGCCGGTGTTTTGGCAGTCTGATCGTTTTATTAGCGAGATTGATGAGCCGACACGTTAGACGGACATGTACTTTGTATGTAGATATAGTGTACTTATATGTATGTATGTGCTTAGTGCTTACAAAGTTGTGAACGGAAATTTAGACCAAGATAAGGGTTTGCACCAAAAAAATCAAAATTTATTAGGATATAGATCGTATTGTTTCCATATATTTTCTTCGTTGTCGTTTTATGGTAAAAAAAACCTTTCCTTAATCTGAGTTTCCTTTAGTAGTTATTAATGAATACCATTCTTTCGAAAATATTTTTATGTCAAGATTCTAGATACGAGTATATTATTTACTCAAGGTAAAAATGCTATTCAATTTTCTTTATAAAAAATAATCGAAATCGCATTTAATTACTTTTTCCAACAGGAAGAAACAGCATCTAAGTATCTTTTACTCATATCCTGCTCCTTAAACCCTAATGACCAACAATCCTTTAATCCCTGGACTTTCATATCATTACGTGCGTAATAAAGTCGGCGGACAAAGCAAATGACAGCCGCCTCTGCTGAAATAATTGTGCATTATTGCATACACCGACCAAAATGGCTGCCGAAATATTACAGGCAACCTCCACTAAATTACACCTGGGGGTCTGACTCTATTATTGTAATAGCATTACAATGATCATCGTCATGGTTGGTATTATAACATATATATTTTTTAACTACATAGGCTCTCGCTTCACTACAACTCGCCTGATGTTAAGCGACGTTATAATCTACGATTTAGCGGCGCTTGCCTAGAAGAATCCGATTCACTTTCTACTTGAAGATTGATAAAATATAGCTCGAGGGGAGTGCCACAGTTAGGCAGTTCGCACGATGAAAGTCGAAGCAAAACGCTTGGTACGCGAGTCTTTGGTACCTCTAACTGTATATACCGGTGACGCTACATACATCTATGAGATGATTCTTTTTTTTAACGAAATACTTACTATTTTAATTCAAAAAGAGATGATTTATGTAGCGTTCGTAAAATCTTTGCAACTGCGTTCGTAGCTAATTGAGCTAATGCGAGAACCATGCGGTCACAATACATATAATCATACCATTTGCCATCATAGAAAATCGAAAAAATAATTGAAATCTGTTTGTTGTAAGATATTTTTTGTAGTATGTTGTGTTTTATCTCTCTATCTATTGTAAAAAAGATGGAGGAATCATAAAATTAAAGGAAAAGTTTACGGCTGTGTTAGTATTATCAATGTTGCTTAATTAATATAAAATATTAACATCACATATGTATTTTTTAAATATTTTAGTTCTATCACTTGATCTCTGACTACCTCTTATAGTATGGTGCCAAATATGGTTCGTAAGTTCAGACGGCGCATAAATTAATCGCAATATTTTTCTCGTCCAAGATGAAAAGATAACATTTCAAAATATCTTAGCGAAGGCTTAGAACTACATTGTTCTGTACAAAACATTGGTATCAGATATGGTTCTGTTTGATCTACACGGCTCGCATAATTAATTGAAATATTATTCAAATGTCGGAATTGTTACGTGTTTTGCGTTTTCAAAGCTACAATGCTATCAATGTGAAACTTTCACTAAGCATTACTAACTACAAGGATACAATCCATTTTACGCCTTGTGCACCATATACGTGAACGTGTAGCCAAAGAATTTATATTTATCTAAAAAAAAGTTTTTTTTTTCAAGATATGGGTTTGCACTTGACCGTAATTTGCCTGATAGTAAGCAATCATTATCTAAGTTCAAAGAAAAAAAGTTCAAAGTTATGTATAAATATAACTTGCAAATACGTTTCATAGAAGATTAGAAACGAATAAAAACTGCCCCAATTGAAACAAGCCAAAACATTCACACGTCATATAAATCCGCAAATCCAGTGGGAAATACCCTGATCTCCGCTGGGGTCCATTAGACTCCGTTTTGTGACATCAACAAACCCACCTTCCGCTTCGGCAGGTCCTGAGTGACGGGTTTTTTGTGACGAGACGCCGGCTGAGGGGTCTCACAGACACGCGACCGAATTAACTTGGTGTAATCCTGATCATTGATAGGCCGGTACTTTAGGGCTGTGTAAATTTAGGTTTATGTCATTTTTTAATTTGTAGGTATTTAATCAGTTCGCTTTATCAAATAATAATAATATTTTTTAATAATATATTTTTTTTTTAACATTTTTTTTTTATTTTTTTATTCAGAATCAAAAACCTTATAGCTAATTTAGAACATTTGTTTGTTAGTACTATATTTACATTACTATGTTAGGATTGGTTACAAATGATGTGATCTATGTTCCCCACACTAGGTACCCCTGTGTCGTGGGGAACGCGCTCTTCCTTCTGGATTGCAAATTACTACATCTATGTACATTTAAACAATACATTTTTTTTTCACTAATATATATGTTGGTTAACAGAGGAAATAATTTACTTAACTGTCTCGGAAATTGGAAGTGAGGGGGGGGGGGGGGGTGATGTAAATGCCGCAGTAATAGCGCATCTATCAAATAATTTTGCATCATTTACACATATTAAAATTACCTACAGGAACATAGTGGTCAATATAATACAAAAAGCTGTAGGTAATTACAAAAAGACAATGATACTATAAACCTGTTTATTATAATGACTTCCTTCGATAACAACCGATTGAATCTTATTACTAGCATTCTCGCCACATTATTTCAAAACTACTTCAAAATACAATTTCTATCGTTATTTTATAACGGCTGGACCAGATATCGTCAAGTAGCACCCCTACTAACAACCGTTATCTTGCCGCGCATTCGCTAACTAGTTGACGTTTTTAATAGTTTAATTCGGATTAGATAATTCCCGAGGGTGGTCTCACAGACCCCGCGGTGAAGTGTCTGATAGACCCGCGCTGGAGGGTTGGCCCCCCGGACTCTACTGTGGCAGGTTGGGTTCCAAAATGTTTATTGCGTTTACTTATTAGGTTTAGTTCGGACACAAATAAGTTACATTATGATGTGAAATATATTATGTTGATAACTGAATGTCAAGTGACTGGAATGTAAGAATCACTAATATATAACATTTAGTTTACTTTTTATCCTAGATAAACCATAGGGAACTGCTAGTACAGAGTTAACAATTTTTCCCTGTTATCAAATTAGTTTTCAGTTAGACGATTATTTTCGCGATCATCTTTGATGTAGGTATGCCACTGGTATCCAATACCAAAATACATGTTCTTTTAGATACATTGGAATTATTTAATAAATTTAACAATAAAAAAAATATCGGCACTGAACTCGATAAAATAAACAGTCTTCTACGTAAGCGTAACACCATAGGCTGCAGCAATAGTTAACACTAGGTGTTATTTATTCTTCTTATCGAATGAGAGTGGCCAACTCTGGTGTCGATAGTTTATCAAGCAGCTCTAAGGGCCTGTGACATGGCTTTACGACTGCCGCTGAGACAAACAGCCGGGACCTACAATTTAACGTATCAGCCGACCCACGGAAGTGCCTAAAATAGAATGCCACTTTTCGGTCACCAATCCGCGTATTGGGCGTAGATGTTTTTAACGTGCACTTGGACATCGTTAAAAAATTAACAACTGAAATCTTAAATTAAACTTTTATTGGAAAATGAGCGAAAAAGGTTAAGGTTTTATTATTAAGGCGTTCTGACGGTAGCAGAAATACGCAGGTTCAAATCCTGCCGGTCGTGATTATTTTCGCTCATTTTCCAATAAAAGTTTAATTTAAATCAACCATAGTGCAGGTTAGCACTTAATAAATTAACTCATAACTGAAATCTTATTTAAATACCAAGTAACATCCATAATTTACCAATACAAGTTTACTAAACAGATGGTCAGACGCACATCTAAACATTGACGGATTAACACACTTGTTAACCACAAAATCAAACACTATTAAACACACATTGCAAAGTCATAAAACTTGCTCTACCAACAATATCAAATCACAATATAAACTGTAATATAGCATGTCACCACATCTGTTTATCCACGTTATAATAAATAAGCCCTTATACCTTTCAAACAAAAGCTTTATAAACCCCTAGAACTTACAAAGCTAAAGTAAACGTTCTGAAAGATCAAAATTGCGCAACGCAATCGACTGTGACGACCAACTTATCAAGACCTTCCAAATCCCATACAAAAAAAATGTTTATACAAGATTTATATCACAAAAATACAGGCAGGGGTCTTTTAGATCTGGCTTTATCAGTTTAGTGTTAGAATGACGTCACTATAAATAATCACGTAATTGGGATGCTCGAATCACAACAATGTATGTTTGCCGCTGTGGTGATAGGATAGTGTAGATAAGGCCTTATAAAATTAAGTATTATTTGATAAAGTTGCTGTATGAATATTATGGTAATGATTTCTCACATAATATTTAAACAAGTGATTGTGATAAATTTATTTATATTATTAAAAAAATAAAGCAAAAATTTATTAGTAGAGACAAGATTTTATTCAAGAGATATTAGGTGAGTATACATTTTTAGACCTGAAAGATATCAATTAAGGTTATAAGGCCGCCATTTTGTTCATACATTCATAGTTTAAGCCCTTCTATTATGTATATTTATATTTTTGGTGTGCAATAAAGTCATTGAATAGAACTGAAATTCAAAAACAATTCATCAATATGATAATGAGTATAAGTATTTTTTTCTTGTTTCTTTGTAATTATTATCGTGTGTTGCAATAAAGAACTTTCTATTCTATTCTATGATAAAAGTAGAGAAAACTCAACACTATGTTAACTTACGAGTATATTTATTTACCTCAACTTTAGCTCAAAACTATTGTCCAGGAATATCCACAAAACTTTCCGTTCCCTACAATTTGATAACAACAAACATTATATTCATCAAACAAGTACGGTGGCTAACCGCAAGTGTGTGTAGGGTGACAACACTGACAACGCAATGGGAACCACGCTGCGACCCATTATCGCTATTATCCGGCGCGACGTGTGGTCACCCTTGTTACACTTGACGTTATAATATTATTACATAGTAAACAAGTGTTGAACTTATTCTGAATAATTGTGGTTCAAATAACTATTTTTCAATATTTTTGGCACTTCCGTGGGTCGGATGACACGTTAAATTGTAGACCCGGCTGTTTGTCTAGTACGGCAGTCGTTATGTCAGAGGCCCTTAGAACGGTTTCAAAACTTTCGACACCAGAGTTGGCCACTCTCATTCCATAAGAAGTAGAATATGTCATTTTTAGGTATTTATATCTTATTAATGAACCGCAATCCAAAAGTCTGCAAATCTAGAGTTAGTTAGTACCTTCTAGGTAAGCGTGTTACACCCTAGGCTGCAGGAATGCTTACGAGTATATTATTAAATAACTATAATCCAGGAGTCTTCAAATCTAGAGTTAATAGGTATCTTCTAGGTAAGCGTGTAAAGCGTGGGTAGACAAGTAACGCAAATCTATTACACGTAAAAAAAATAATGTACTTAATTGAATTTGTATATTATTTTTTTAGTAGAGTTACTGCTAATTAGCGCATTACCTATTAAAGGTGGCGTTAGCACATCAAAAACATCAACTATTGTTTTACAGCTAGGATTTTAGCAAAAGAAAAACAGCTTTTACATAAAAAAATGTTCAGGATTTCTTGACACAATTGAAGAAGAACCATTTTTTTCCTGGATAGAAATTCAATAAAAAAGTCATAGTACGAAATTTTACAACTTTAAAGTAAAAACAACACCCTTAAAAGGCTATGTTCTAATTACTAGTTACCCTGTATTCTAGAAACTTAAACATGCAACATACGATGAAATCTGTTTGTCTAGTACGGCAGTCGTTAAGCCATGTCAGAGGCTCTTAGGGTGGTTTAAAAACTCTCGACACCAGAGTTGGCCACTCTCATTTGATAGAAACAAAGACGATGAAATCATCTTTTTCTGTCTTGATAATAGCAATATCGAATTCGCAACGTATCAGATATGACCATGTTTTATATTCCCTTAATAGTTCCCACGTTGAAAACTAGATGGCGCTGTTCTGTCTTAAATCACGCAAATTTACGTAACTCGTATATAATTTTTTTGGTATCAGACTAGTTTTCAGTTACTCCTACGCAGAATTAATTCATTGAAATTTTTGAAGGGTAAAGCAGCCAAGACTGACTGGACTGCCCGTATAATGGAGATAATATAATGTTAAATGAGATAACGACGATCAGCGGTTTTACCTGTTTATCCGGCAGTATGTAAGCGTTGTATAACTTTATACTCTACTCTATGGTATAAAGTTGGACTCTCTTATCAAATCCGTGTGCATTACGCGCTTCTGCTTATCGTATGAGATTGACCAACTCTAGCGTTGAGAGTTTTCAAACCGCCATTAAGAACTAAGATGGCTTAACGACTGCCGTACGACCAACAGCCAGGACCTACATTTAACGAGACGTCAAGTCATGCGGCTGAATGAAATGTCACTTTTTGGTGATATTAAAATGCAATCCATTCATAGAATACTCGTACCTCCGGTATCTGATATTTTTTTTGTTAATTTTTAATGTTATGTCATGATTGTGTGACCTATATTTATTTTTGACTTATGTATTTGCATGTTTTCGTCTATGAAGTTGGTGTTGATATTTTGGTTGGAATGATTGATAATTGACTGATTGATAGAAAATTTTCATAACAAAATGTATATGTCTAACGTGTAATAAAACTGGGACTAATATGGAATGACAACATACAAATATGTTGAGAATTCCGTAATAATTATAATTTGAATATGTAAATAAATAAAAATAAAATCTGAGCTACGGCCGCTATAATACTGGAATATACCAATAATTAATACTCCTAGTACTTACACATTATTCAAAAGTTTCGCTACGTCATACGACAACAGAGAAATTTTTACCAGGCGTTTCATATTTATTTGATACTATACCTATTAATATTTACTTTATAAGAAACAAATGTCAATGTAGATGCTTACCAGGGTATTCATAAAATTGATGGTTGAATTTCTTAAGAATACTGCTTTCTTTTAATTACTTTCGAACATCTCATTTTCCTTCTTGTTGATACAGCTGTATATTTAAGTTTTCAGTGGCATTTCATATCTCTCTCTATCTAAATCGCATCCACACCGTCAGAAATAACTTTTAATCACTTTTTAAATATTTCTAAACGACCGATTACACTTGCCTAAAATCGAATTCGTATTTCCCATCTTACGTATGACTTTTTTAAGGCGCCACTGTTACAATTCACTGTTCAAATTCATTCAAGTATTATTTTATGTTCGGTGACTCAAGATTGTAAGACTTATCACTTTAATTCGTTTATATTTATTTATATTGGCATTATAATTTGTGATTTGTGGTGCCGAGTATATGTCAATGACAAACGCTAAGCAAATGACACAGACATTGACAGATACTCGTCACCAATTGACTTTGACATTTGGATTGATAAGATGTATACGTTTTAGATACTCTGTGGGAATTCATTCGGTGATCACCTGTAAAAAATAAGTCGGAAAAACTGAAAAATAAGATAATAAATCGACAATTATCCAAGGAATCATCGTTTCATTTCTGAGTTTGAGGTCCGATCCTTCAACTCAGAAGTGGGATAACTACAAACACTCCCACAATTTGCGAATTTTTTTTCTATACATCGAAGGCAGAAGTGAATTATTGTAATACATTTTGAACAATGGATTGTTCCGGCAGTGACAATACTCGGAGAAGTCGTTCTCGATACACACCAAACATCATAAGATCGAGACGTAAGCGCTACCGCAGTCGTGAAACCAGCGAAAATGAGGCAAGAGAGAAGAAGCGCCGTAGACACCGGAGTAGCACGCGTAGCGAATCGAGAAGTAGATCGAAGACACGGCGTGAAGACAGACGTCGACGAAACCGGAAGCGGACCCGTGAACATGAGCGTGACCAACGACCAAGTCGCAGCAGGGAGAGGAAGCAGAGGCACGGCAGCCTTGAGCGCGAGCGTGAGCGTCGACCGCGTCGCAGCAGGGAGAGGAGGCAGAGGCATGGCAGCCTTGAGCACGAGCATCGAGGTATTGGCCCCAGTAGCAACGTGAGTCTTACGGCGAGGTTACACTCGCCACTGCTGACGTCCCCGCTGCCAGCACCGCAGCCCCATCTGCTGCCGCAGCACCAGCCCCCTCTGTCGCCGCAGCAGCGCCCGCTGCCATCGCAGCAGCGCTCTCAGCCGTCGATGATGACAGAACCTGAGCAGGTAAACCAGTCTATATTCTTTAATAGTGAAACTCAGTTATTTCTCACTGAATTGATAAAATCACTGACGAGCACAAAACCAGAAGGCAACAAGTTTCCTATGCTAGGTAATGTTATTCCAGAATTTGACCCCATGGTCAAGGGTCAAACTATACATATGTGGCTCAATAAGGTAGATGAATGTGCTAGGTTATATAAATGGGGTGACGATCAGATCATACATTATGCTTTACCTAAATTAACTGGTGTGGCTCGCACATGGTATCAAGCTTTACCAACCATGTCATTTTCATGGCCCGAATGGAAGAGCAAACTTATTGATTCTTTCCCAAGTAGCGATGATTATGCAGAATTATTAAATGAAATGCTCTCTAAGCGTGTAAAATATGGAGAATCGTTAGAATTGTACTATTACGAGAAAATTAATCTACTAAATCGTTGCGAAATCTTTGGGAAACGGGCAGTCGATTGTTTGTTGTACGGCATCGAGGATCGCTCCTTGAGGTTAGGCGCGAAAGCCGCAAAATATCAGGAACCGGAAGAAGTGCTTAACTACTTCCAGTCAATTAAGCAACAAAACCGTGAAATTGACAGATCAAAGTTCAATCAGGACAGGAAAACTCTAACGTCGAACAATACAAGCTCAAATAAGCAGTTTAGTAGCAATGATACAAGGTCATCAAAACCTCAACCTAGTACATCTGTAGTTTGTTTCAATTGCAAAGAAGTAGGACATTATAGTACAAGGTGCACGAAGAAAATATTGAAATGCAACGTTTGTAATCGAATAGGTCATTTAGCTAACGACTGCCCACGACTGTCCATTCCATCAAATATGAAGACGGACACAGAAAAGTCAGTAATGCAAATTGATGTTAAGAGTTCTAGCAATGACAAATATACCGTTCCACTAAAAGTGAACAGCAACGAGACAAAAGGGTATATAGACTTAGGGAGCCAGTGTACATTGATGCAACGTAGCGAAGCTTGCAGATTAGGGATTGGCTGGATAGTAGGTGAACTGCCAGTTATGAGAGGACTAGGAGACACTGTCGTTGTTCCAATAGGAAGTGCAAATATGGATATTGAAATACATGGAGTATCAGAAGAAGTTGACGTATATATTGTCGAAGATGGTGTTATCAAATATCCAATATTAGTTGGCCATAGCTTCACTGAGAAGCCTGGGATAGTCATAACAAAAACAACTGACGCTTTAACAATTACCAGGGATAACATTTCAAAGTTAAGGCTAAAACTGAAGGAAGACGTCATAATTCAACCAAGGCAAATGATGGCCATTTTAGTTTATACGGATGAGTCGTATTCGGGGCCCGTATATGTTAAGGGTTCGTTAAGAGGCGAAGCCAGTAAAGAATTCTTTCTTTTGCCCGGCGAATATGAATTAGAAAATGGTAATGGAGCACTATTGATTCAAAATTTTAGTGACAACCCAGTAACAATGATTAAAAACACACTGATCACACGAGCAGTAAGTACAAAAAATAGTCTAAGCGTTAATTTACTAGATCTTGATAGTTCAGATGCTAAATCGGAGCTAAATTATGGTAAGGATTTAACAAAAGAAGAAGTGCTTCAACTGAAGACTCTTCTTAAGAGATATGAACATTGTTTTTCGTCTAGTTTAAAGGATTTGGGTTACACCAAAGTGCAAATGGAAATAGAGTTGAACGACACCCAACCAGTTGTTTATCGTCCCTACCGACTCTCGTACCCTGAACGAGAGTTAGTACGAACAATGGTGCAGGAGATGATTGATGCTGATATTGCGTGTGAATCCAATTCACCCTATGCTAGCCCAATAATCTTGGTGAAAAAGAAGACCGGAGAAAAGAGACTGTGCGTGGATTATAGGGCCCTTAATAATAAAACTCGTAAGGAGCACTACCCATTACCCTTGATTGACGATCAGTTAGATAGATTATCAGGTAATTCTCTATTCATAAGCCTTGATCTGGCATCTGGGTATTACCAGATCGCAATCGCGGAAACTTCGCAAGATCTCACCGCTTTTGTAACACCCGATGGCCAGTATCAATTCAAAAGAATGCCGTTTGGGCTAGTTAATGCTCCTTCGATTTTTCAACGAGCCATGAATAAAGTCTTTTTGAAACTGAGATATGTAGTCATATACATGGATGATATATTAATCCCAGCGAATTCATTTCACGAGGGCATCATGCGGTTAGAGGAAGTCTTCCAACTTTTATCGGAGGCAGGCTTAACACTTAAGTTAAAGAAGTGTTGCTTCTTTCAGAAGGAGTTGGATTTCTTAGGATTTCACGTATCAGGAGAAGGCATAAGGCCGGGTTCGCGCAAAACTGATGCCATTTTGAGTTTTCCTGTGCCTCAAAATGTTCATGACGTACGACGATTCATAGGCCTTGCGAGTTTTTTCAGAAGGTTTGTTAAGGACTTCTCACTACTGGCGTGTCCGTTGACGAACCTATTAAAAGCTAAATTTGAATGGAAATGGACCGAAGAGTGCACGGCGGCTTTTAACACCTTAAAAGCTAAATTAGCAGAACGCCCAATATTGGCTTTGTTTGACCCACGTCTTGAAACAGAATTGCATACGGATGCGTCAAAGATCGGCATCGCAGGTATATTGATGCAGCGTGGTAATGACGACCAACTGAGACCGATAGCTTATTACAGTCGAAAAACGTCAGAAGACGAGCAAAAACTTCATGCGTTTGAGCTAGAGACGTTGGCTGTCATTGCATCGCTAAATCGTTTTCGAGTATATCTATTAGGCCTACAGTTCAAAATAGTGACCGACTGCAATGCTTTAAGAACAACCTTGACAAAGCGTGACCTAATCCCTAGAATCGGACGATGGTGGGTACAATTGCAGGAGTACGACTGCAAAATTGAGTATAGACCCGGAGCGCGTATGGCCCATGTTGATGCCCTCAGTCGTGCTCCAGTAACCGAACTTGCTAATGACACAAGTACTCATGTAATTGATGTATTACAAGTGAACGTCACGGACTGGATTTCAACCGTTCAATGTAATGATGAGGAGATAAACCGAATAAAGGAAATTTTACTAGACGAAAAGACGAAATTTGTAGCAGATGTTCGGAACAATTACCAAATCAAGGGGAAACATGTGTATCGTGTTTTGAATGATGAATTGCGCTGGGTGGTGCCAAGAGGCGTAAGGTGGCAGGTCTTGCGTATGAATCATGATGATGTTGGGCACTTTGGCTATGAAAAAACTCTAAGTAGATTAAAGGCATCATTTTGGTTTCCAAAAATGCGTCGATTCACCAAGAAATATGTATCGTCATGCTTACAGTGTGCGCATCATAAAGCACCTTCAGGCTGTAAGGAGGGTTTGCTACACCCGATACCTAAGGTGGAAAAGCCATTCCATACGCTACATGCGGATCATCTTGGACCGTTCGTTCGTTCTAGGAGGGGCAACGTGTATATACTTGTGATTGTAGACGCGTTTACGAAGTTTGTCAATATACGCGCAGTAAGAGACACAAAAACGGTAAATGCGATCAAAATTTTCAAGGAATATTTCAGAAATTTTGGTACACCAATGCGATTAATAACAGATCGGGGCTCGTGCTTCACGAGTAATCGATTCAAGGAATTTGCGGAGAACTTAAATATAAAGCACATATTGAATGCAGTCGCAACCCCTAGAGCGAACGGGCAGGTAGAGCGCTATAATCGCACAATATCGGACGCTCTGAGCTCGAAATGTGATGGCAAAAGTGAAAACACATGGGACGATTATGTAGGTGATATTCAGTTAGGCATAAATACGACTGTTAATAAAACTACAGGAAAAAGCCCTTCTGAATTATTATTTGGGTGCAAATTAATGACTTCATCGGAAAATATGTTGGCTGACGTTATTTCCGAAACGACTCAATTAGTGAGCGGTGATGATTTGGTGCAGTTGAGGTCTGCCGCGAAAGAGAAGATCAATAAGGACCAAGTGCTTGCCAAGGCAAGGTTTGACAAAACTAGGAAGCGTCCAAAAACATATAATGTAGGGGATCTTATTAGAATCGAGAGAACTGTCATAGACAGAGAACATTTGGGTAAATCAAAGAAACTCGTAGCGAAATTTCATGGTCCATATAAAATTATGAAGATACTACCTAACGATCGATTTGTTGTAGAAGATACTCCGCTTACCAGGAAAGGAAACAAACGGTATGAAAATATAGTAGCTATTGATAAGATACATCCATGGCTTAATTTCAATGACTATTGCAGTGATAGTGATGATGAAAATGACATTGAAACGGGCGAAGGCGAGAATGATATCAACGAGTAGAGTATGATGTGTGAACTGATTGTTTACTTGATTCAGAGGGTGATGATACGGGTGATGCTTGATCACTTTATAATTAAGTTTAATTCGTGATTATTGATGGCTTTATGTTCTGTGGGAGAGATCAGTGCAGATTTGAATAGCATTGGATCTAGATCTAATGTTGCACAAATGATCATAGATTACCCTAGACAAATTATAGACGAATAGTAGACATTAGTGAATTCCAATAGATTATTTTATATTATTAATTGTAATAAAATGAGATTGAACCGCCACGAGCGAACAGTGCAGATACTGAATGGAACTGTCTTTTGACAGTTTCGGCACAGATGGTCGTAGATTGTGGCGGGGATATCAAGAGTATAGGTTACGAGCAATCAGTGCAGAACGTGAATGGTATCTATTTAGTGATATCGCACAGATGATTGCAGATCGTGACAGACTGTGTAAAATAGATGTTATACCGTGTAACTGTTTACAAATTTTAGTTAAAAAAAAGAAAAAGTTTAGTGTAACGATTAATATAATTGTCTTTGTAATGTATCTTTAGTATTATTTTTCTTTAATTCGTACTATTTTCGTTCTTAATGATATGATTTTTTGTATAATATCTGATTGTATATCTAAAAGTGAGAGGACTCACTTATTAGAGGATGGCCGAGTTGTAAGACTTATCACTTTAATTCGTTTATATTTATTTATATTGGCATTATAATTTGTGATTTGTGGTGCCGAGTATATGTCAATGACAAACGCTAAGCAAATGACACAGACATTGACAGATACTCGTCACCAATTGACTTTGACATTTGGATTGATAAGATGTATACGTTTTAGATACTCTGTGGGAATTCATTCGGTGATCACCTGTAAAAAATAAGTCGGAAAAACTGAAAAATAAGATAATAAATCGACAATTATCCAAGGAATCATCGTTTCATTTCTGAGTTTGAGGTCCGATCCTTCAAGATTAATAATTTTAGTTTCTAATTTTTACCGTTCTTCTTATACCTATCCTGGTTCTGGTATAGATTGAGTTATATCGGGTCGGTAGCGCCCCCTGGAGCGATCCCGAGGCAAACAAAAAGGCAGTTCCGCTGAGGCTCCCTGCCACGAGATTATAGGCTTTAAATTGTGTTTTAACAAGTTATTTAACTTATTTTATGGCTCATCTTTAGCCGCCTGCTGGTTTGGTCACCTGTGAAAAAAATGTGGGTTACATACGTATCTAGTGTAAATTTGCTTTGTAGTAAAAATGCGATAAAATAAGAACAATTATCGAAGTAAGTACTATTTAATTTATGAAATCTGTATAGGTACCTATAAGGTATACCGTTCCTTCAGAATTAAAGAAGAATTTAAATAATATAATGCTGTAATATGTCAGATAGTAAAAAAATCAGGACAATGCACTGTATTTTGTAATCACGTCTGTATATACCTATATGTTACAGTGACTCCTAAAACACTGTACCGTATTGTTTGACTGAGCAATGTTGTCAGTAACTTGAAGTACGAACCTACATTAATCATAATCATCTTTATACGTAAAAAAGAATTACATGTCAACAAAAAATTATATTAAAAGAAATACAATTTCCTAGGCAAATAGTTCAGGCAACCCGTGACCAGCATGTTGGCACATTCTTGGCGCAAAGGATAAGCATTGCCATCCAACGTGGCAATGCCGCCAGCATGCTGGGAACGTTGCCTACAGATATACTTTTTTTATAGGTGTTTTAAGTTTATTATACGTTTTAGTTATAAGTTTGTTTTATTTTTTGTTTTAAGTTAGTTATTAATTAGAGGTAGTTTTAATATTGTAAACGAATTAAATATTTTATTTAAATATGTCAAAATCATAGATAGTTTCCTGGATAAGCCAGCGTGTCTGTCTACATTACGAGTACATGCCAGCAAATTTTGGCTCAGTTAGTACGTTGTTAGTAAAGATCATCTGAATTCCTCAATTAACATCAACACTATCTCGTCTGGACATTAAATTTATACGGCGACATTGGCACCAGAAAAAAAACTAAAATACGGCGACCCCCTGCATTACAGGGTGCGTTTTTTGCCCCCCTGGGGTCCGAGGGAGGGTGACGACAAGCAGAACAGCAGACTCTTTGTTATGTTAATATTGAGGTCGTTATTAGCTACTTGGATTGAAATACCGAACATTTAGACCCATGTTTTGGGATATTTTCCAAATTTTTTGCGGTCCCATACATTTTGATACCTTGTTTAATTGGAAGATTGATCCCTGTGATAGGCTGATGATATCAAGTTTGTTGCTTGTTTACTTTATTCTGAGACCACACAAAAATAACTGAATTAGTAGCGTTCGAAAAAGCTGAACGCCTGGCCATAATTTAATATTCACGAGGAGAAATTGCTTACATAATTCCGAACCTCACGAATGTATAAGGAAATTAGATTTTATATTGATACTATGTATGTACTGAATTTTATGTAATAAAGCTAATGATAATCGTAGCATAACTATCATAAGTTTTAAAAAAAATAGTTTTCTTAGCTGCTATATAATATTATGTAACTGTTTGTAGAATAAATATGGAATTACATGAAAATACGAGAAAAAAATCTTTTAGGTAGTAAAAAATGCTGACCATGAACATAAAAACCGAACGCAACAAATCAAGAAACAAAAACTATCAAATGTCTCCAACTTATCAGATATTGATCAGCAATTGAAACGTCTCTCTTTATTTAAAAGGCGCCGCCGGAACAAGGCTAGAAAAAACTTAACATGCTATTTATCTTGGCAAAGAATGACGTTAAAAGGTCTATAGAAGTAACGAATTTAAAAAAAAATGCCGAGAGCTTGAAAAAGATTTACTTAACTAAAATACTTAATATGCAATACATAAGATATTGAATCAGGCGTTACTTTGCGGAAATCCATTGTAACTGAAACTCTGGAGAAATTGTAGTGTTTTTCCGCTGCGAATGATCCTTTACCGACATCAAACAACAAACTTGATGGTTTAGGTGTGTTCCTCCATATACCACCGCCACACCTCACCTCCTAAACGTGGCCTCCGTGGATCTCAAGATCTTACCAACACCGCACCTTGTGTCTTGGAGCTTTGTTGTTCTCCTTCGGCAAGATACATATTCTCGTCGACACGTATTTCGCTTCTCCACGAAGCATCCTCAAGACGTGTTGACTCCCTTCGGGGAGTCAACGTCGGTCCGAAAGTCGCAGCGGAAAAACACTACATATTTCTCCAGAGTTTCAATGCAATACATATGTAAATAATGCTAGTAGGTGATTTAAGACACAAGTTTTTATTGGTTTCAAAACACAATGAAATAGTTAAATATACTACATTTAATTAATGTTCATAGACACAGATTTACTTCTCTACCAAGATTTATTCACGGTGAACGTCTAACGACCAAAATTCCTCAAATTTATCTAAGCATCTATCCTTGCTTCAGAAACGGTAGCTCCAAAAAGTAAAACCAAGGCATTCCCAGCATATTTCTTCAACAGATTTTATCTGGGAATTCTAAAGTTTACGTTCTATCGAGAAATATTTGGACCATGAACGTTAAATCGGGCGGAAAGATGATTATTCTTTGATAATTAATTGTTGCTATGGTGATGAGAAATGTGGTGAAGGTGTATGCTGGAACAAAATAGGGTCTTTGAAATCATAGGTATTTGGATAGCTTTCTTTAAGAGGTGCATAATATTAAGTACGTTCATACATTCTGCCTGTTGGAAATCGGTAACAATGTCTGTTCGTTGTGTTGCTGCTACATTTTTGCTTTTAAGCCATCAGCGACCCGAGGTACATACATTAGTTTCTTTACCAACATTGATAATAACACACACAACATTTGGGTAATATTTTTTTGAATAGGGTTTAATAATAGTCAAGCCGTGATGTCTTTTGAGTGCGTATGAGCAGAAAACATATAAGTATAAAATATTGTGTTTGTGTTGATTGATTGATTTTCTAATAACTTTACCACATACATAAAAAACAATACAAAAAACATAGAAAATAAAATTTGTGTTTTAATTGGTGGCCTTATCGCTAAGAGCGATCTCTTCCAGGCAACCAATCTGGCAGGGATACATGCTTAAAAAAAAATGTGTTATGTAGGTAGTGAAATGAAATATGAAAAAGACTAGTGAACAATAGTTTGATTGGTAAGTCACGTCTGCTTATAATCATATTCTGAGTTATTTATCAAGTTAACAGAACTAGAGCAATAAAGCCTCCCTAAAGTTATTAAAGAAAAGGACTTCGTATACTAAACTACTTAAAAAACATAACGAAATAGTTTGGTCAGTATTGATAGATCGTTGAAGCGATAGAGGAATAATTCCCTTCCAATAATAAAATGTGGATTGTCGTATTTTGTGACTCTGCATAGACTTGTGAAAATATAGATATGCTTTAGACCATTTTAAACGCTTTCACAAAAAAATACCCATATATCATCATCATCGGTGCCATCTTCATATTGAAGTTTCGAGGTCAATTAGCAAAAATTTCTGCGATCCCATGCTGCTTCTTTTAGATGCGGATAGCTCAGTTTTGTCCACTTTTTAATGTCGTCCAGCCACTTCATTCTCTGACGTCCTGGGCTTCTTTTCCCTGGAATCTTGCCTTCGAGAATCAACTTTGGAAAATCATAGAGGGATATATACAAGGTGTAACAGAAGGGTGTGACAATACTTATATTATACATACCTATGTATATATAGAATACAGCCCACTAGGTTTCAGAATTCTAAGTGTAATAGATTTCGAGTAATCATAAGTATAACTTTCATTAAAATTTTAAGACTTGCAACCCTACATCT
Organism: Macaria notata; assembly: GCA_927399415.1. NCBI lineage: Eukaryota > Metazoa > Arthropoda > Insecta > Lepidoptera > Geometridae > Macaria > Macaria notata. Next base: position 4,358,536 of record OV656742.1, read on the forward strand.
TATCATTTTGAGCGTTCATTGACTTTTGACGCTATCAAATGACACGGCGCGGCGGTGTCTCTCTGAGAGCGCGAGAGAGAGAGAATACGTTGCGTTAAAACTAATGCTAGAACGGGATGAAAGAATGTGTGCTTATTTCGGTTTCATTCGGTCAGTGATCACTCGCTAGGGCTGCGACGAAATCAAGTGAAAAATATTATCTAATTTTTCTATGGTAAAAAATATATGCGATTTAATTTTTCATATTTTGGTATATGACTCCTTACATGATATATATGTATACTCTTTAATATTGTCACACCCTTCTGTTACACCTTGTATATACTCATATATCAAAATGGTAAATAGATGAAAATAGGATACACAATGCTTCTGTTATCATACCTTACGTGAATAAATTCGAAAGATATAAAAATAACATTTTACTACCACTAATAAAAGCTGCATTTTTGTGTTCATCTAGATAAGAGGCCAATGCTCAGCAGTTGGTGGACATAAGCTGATATGATGATGATGATTTTCATCTATTTATAGTTTAGGTACCTACTAGTAGGTGCTCGCGGCTTCGCTCACATTTACAAGTAAAACTTGTATACCCTTTAAAAGTGGCATTTCCAAAATTCCTTTCTTAGGGGATGCCTACGTCATAACATCTAGCTTCATTCCAAATTTCAGCCCAATCCGTCCAGTGGTTTGGGCTGTGCGTTGATAAATCACTATATCAGTCAGTCAGTCAGTCACCATTGAGTTTTATATATTTAGATAGCAATATACTGTCACTTCTAGATCTATCTAAGTCATCAAACTGGGAAAGCACAGGTGGAGTTTATCAGTCAATCAAACTACAATGGAAATTGAAGCACCGACTAATGGGAGACAAAACGAACTAATATTGTCCAAATAATGCCTACTACATGTAAGTACCTAACAAACATAGTTTACTTTATTGACCCATGTCATGAAAGTAATATTACTAATCATAGGATCACACGACTAGGCTTTCCTCTTTTTAATTTGCTGGGCAAGGGTCGTTCTCAATGTTTTCTATTAACGCGGGGTGCTATGTGAAATCGACATTTCATAAAAATCAAATAAAATATAAGTACTTATATAAGATAGAGCTAATTTTTTCCCAGTTTATATAATTTTGTATCAGTGTTGAGACAATAAAAAACGCAAAAACATGATTACGTACACTTTGCTCGATAGTTTTATTTTTTTGAAAAATAGTTGTTCTGAAATATTTTTCACCTTTTTTTCCAAAAATAGTACAGTAATTTAAACCAATTTAATTATATCTAAAAGATAATGTTATTATTTAGAGGAGTAAAAAAGCCATAAATTGAATATTCTGAATTGCTGATTTTATATGAATTTATTTCATCAAAAACGTCTGCAAAAGTGCTCAAATTGTGCAAAATTGTTTGCGTGTGGACAAGACTCGTCGGCCGGAGCTATGCGCGCGATGCTCGCCCTTGTTCTCATGTTAATACGGCGTGGAATTGCATGCGAAAAAGCAACTGTAGGCATTTTTCCAAGCGCAAAGCGTTTTCGGGTGAAATGTCGTGGCCTTAATCTCTAATAATCTGTTATTGTTGAATCGTAAGCAACACCGCACAAAATCACAGCATTTTGTATTATTGAATTTATAAATGGTTTCATTTACCTACTTACTCTGGCCTCGTAACACAATTTACAGTCTTGAGGATTCACACGTTATTGTATCTATAAACATTTAAACAAATGAAATTTTGTATTTGTACCTTAGTTAAGATATTGAATCAGGCGTTACTTTGCGGAAATCCATTGTAAATAAAACTCTGGAGAATGTGTAGTGTTTTTCCGCTGCGAAAAAACACTAAGTACATATTTCTCCAGGGTTTCATTGTACATTAGTCTTTCTTTCTCCTTCAATCCTAAAAATAGACACAGGAAGCGAAACAACACAACATACTGACATGTAATCATGCGCTACGACAGCGCCTGCCAGATAACTCACACTTTTCACCAACAAGCCCCTAGCAAATGTATTATACACAGGAGCTGTTGGAAAAACCTAACTTACATTACTGTATTACTGTACATTCAATTTAACTAACAAATATAACAAGAATCTTATTTATCTACAAACAGATACCATAATTGATGGCACCTTGATAATGTTTCCCACATTATCACACTATCGACATCTTATTAAAGCTAAATAAATGTGTATCTGTGTCCGAGGCTGCATAAAAACGCCAAAACATCACCACTTTCCTTCCACGACGTGTCTTCATTCGTCAACTTCGTCTTAAATACAATATTAATGTGAGAATGATATAATTATCTGGATCGCTTCATCCAGAAATTCGATATCGAGTATAATTTGTTTCCGGAATTCAGGTGTCCATCCCTTATCGGCCCTTAAAGAGGCAATAAAGGCGAAACCTTTTATTTGTTCAGTTCCCTTTCAAATTTCCGCCCTTAACCACAAGGTTGCGTATAAAATACGACAGTAAATCAACTCATGTCAATATCGATACGAGTACAATAATGATATTAGCTATTAATATATAATATGTAGCTTCTTGGTAAAATGCACGGGGAAACCCTGCTACAATTTAAAACGATTGTAATTGATTGTTATATTTTTTAAGATTTACAGTTAACCTGGAAATAGCTGTATTCAAAATTACTATATATTTATGTCTACATATTTGCCCAACAATTCTGAACGCATGAAGCGACTAAATTACTTACAAAACTGGCTAAATGTTTTTAGTTGTTGTGCAAGTAGGCACTAGTTACATACCTATTTTTTTTACTGATCATTCACATTTATTTCACCTAATATAAAATCCAAAATCCCTGAAACAAAACGATTGCAGTAAGAACTTAAATATGACATTATCCACACTTGTGTTACTGCAATTTCGCGTTCTTCCCATCAAGCTTAAACGATCCTCACCCCATTTCAACCCCAATCTAATCCGTTTGATTAAATACCGCTGATAAGTAATGTGGTGGATAGAAATGTTATTCCAAACGATATATCTGTAGATAATATCGTGAAGAATCAGACGATAATTTTTCAATGATCTGACCTTCTTCAAATTGGATCTGATACCAATTTGTATGCAGAGCTGATTGTGGATAATTGTTTTCGGATATGAAGATGTTTTCTAATTGGTTTGTTTGATCGTGGTTTGATCGCTTTAAGAAGCTTCTTTGTTTCGTATTCTTATAAATGCCTGTTAAGATTAAAGTTCAAATACTGTTTATATTATAACTAGCTGTGCCAGCGACTTCGTCCGCATGGAATAGTTATTACCATACGGTTCTAGTGAGTTAATCTTAAAAGATATACATATACTTGCAGACATTTTGTTAGATCATTTCAAGAGGAATAATTCTTTCATACATATTTTTTTGATATCTTGAACCGTTTTCGCAGCACACGCAACGGAAGCCCTCAAAGATGAATAATTTTTCCCGTTTTTTGTCACATTTTCCATTGTTTCTTCGCCCCTTTTAGTTGCAGCGTGATGTTATACAGCCTTAAGCCTTCCTCGATAAATGGTCTATCCAACACAAAAATAATTTTTCAATTCGCACCAGTTGTTCCTGAGATTAGCGCGTTCAAACAAACAAACAAACTCTTCAGCTTTATAATATTAGTTTAGATTTACTTAGTGTTATCTAAGAGGCAAACGAGACGGTCCAGTATTTGTCACTTATGTGTTATTTATATACCTAAATAAATAATCGTTACATGAATATGTAAAAACTTTAATGTCTACGTACATACCTACATAAATACAAAGTTTTTTTGTTTCCTTTATCGGTGCTAATCTAGGTAGGATTTACTGGGCTTTGCGCTAGGTATCTTGGGATCCTGTGATGGAAGATCCTGTGAATCAGACATTTATTTATTTATCTTATTTTGTTTATTTCTTACAATAAAATTTTAATCATCATCGTCAGCTTAGGCACAGGCCACGAAACTTAATGAGAACAAATTAAAAAGTCAGAGTTTCACATTAACACACATAATAAGTCAGATCAATATTGTTTTAGCATTCAATTATTTCAGTCCATTACACTTCCATTACAGGTGCGAACACGGCACGGGCTATTTGCTTGGAAGGTACCTATATTACTACAGTTATTTGTCACAATGGCGGCTACACGTGTTTTCACGTAATGCTAATGAGTGCGTCTAGAATTGCACAACATGTCTCGTAATACGTGGAAGTAGAGATTTTACTCACCTGCGTCGGCGCAGGCGATTATAGATGGAAAGGTGGCTGCTCGCGGGCGGACATGCTCGGAGATTTGTACGGAGTTAAGTTGGATTTAATATCCTACCCACTAAATCCTCCTCCGTCCTTGCGTCGTGTTCATCATTACTGAGGGTCTTAACTCCCCCCAGATTTTAGATGTCAGATGTCATTTATTCGCATGTCAAATGGTACAGGGTTTACTCATTGGAAAAAAAATTGGGCAAGTACATTGTGGCAGGCAGCCAGATCCTTCCACTAATCCTACTATGTACTGTTTTTAAATTGTCTTAGATATCAAACGATTTCTAATCTTCTTTTTTATCGTATGAGAGTGGCCAAATCTCATGTCTAGTAGCTATAGTTTTCAAATTGTCTTTAGGACATATCACTGCTTATGGTACATAGTATTGTGAGATTTAGGTAAGATAATGTAAGTTAACGGGTTCCTGTACTTTATATTTATGTAAGACTAAGACGTTTTTAATTTTTTGAATATTCAATAATAAGAAACAATCTTTATACATATTAACACTAATAGAACTAAAAAAAGAGTATTTACATCTAAACTAAATTTAAACAATCTACATGTGGTATGGAACCAAGAACGCTGGCTGCATTCCCACGCTGGATTGCTATAGAAATCCTTTGCGCAAGGAACCATCCAGCGTTCTTGTCTCTAGTGATGTCAATCAACATTTTTTGACAAATAAAATTTAATATTTTCATCTTTTAAGCAAGCTTAGGAAAATTACTAATCTTCTATGAAAAACACACAAGCACGGTTGTACATACATTTTATTACTATAAATGTCAGCGCTGTCGTCATGGTCGGTCATATAAAGTTGGGCAGTGAGTAGCGAGCTTTATTCCAACGTAACTCAACATTGCTACGAGTGATCCGTTAGCACACTTCCTACAAACACTTTACAATAATAATATCACTGACACATAAATTTCACTTATTTCGATGCAAATTCGTTTTGACGCAATGTTGTTTAAGTTAAGAAGGGAATTCTTTGTAATTGAATCGGCTGTTTCGTTTCATGCCATGCAATAAACGAAAAAAAAATGTGCAATGAATATTTCTACTTTTAGAATATTTAACACCGATCATGATTTTTAGTATGTAGGTAGTATGAGGTCTTTAAAGGGACATATGCTACTTTTTATCTCTAAATAATGCGAGCGAAGCCGCGGGCGTCCACTAGTCCTTAATATGTGATGTTTCTTTCTCTGTTTATGAAATTCTTCCATTATTTTCTATCTTTTTTAAAAAAGTATAATTACTTGTGTTGAGTCTGGTCGTTTGTATGTATAATAAGTATGTATTTACAAAAAATAAGTATTATATCCGTTACCTAGTACCCACGACACAAGCGTTTGCTTAGTGTGGGGCTAGATGGCGCTGTGTGCAATGTCCTGGAATATTTATTTATTTATTATTTATTTATGACGACAGCAACGCATTAAAGATCGTTATTAGTAAATACTAATGTCATCATCATCATCATCATCAGCCTAATGGGACCCACTGCAGGGTATAGGCCTCCACCCTCTTACGCCAATACTCCCTGTCTTGCGCTGTTCTTGCCCAGATGTTTCCTTCTAACTTTCTAATATCATCCAGCCACCGTTGCACAGGTCTGCCTACACTTCGCTTACCTAGCCGTGGGTACCATTCAGTTATTGCTTTGCTCCATCTGCCGTCAGTAAGTCTCACCAATAATGTACTAATACTAATGTATTTATTTCTAATATACCTACTGTCGTAAATATGCCAGTTTAAATATTACACAAGACTATTTAAGTGACAAAGTTGCACTTCCAAAGTAAGTCATGAGCCTCAAGAATTCCGAATGGCATATTTAAATAAAATAGCTTAGTTAGGTAATTGCTAGGCATCTCACTTACTACCGTACTTTGCATGTTGTTGAATGTTACAAACCAAATTGTTAACAAGTTACCTGAAATGTTATTTGCAATTTCTTGGTGACGTAAATGATTTACGTTGACGTAGGTTAGGTTGTTTAGTAAAATAATAGCTTTTGGATTTTTATAGTGGGTTGAAAGTCCTAAAATTCTCTCTACATAGTTACATTATCTCGGATTTCAAAATATATAAAACTCAAGGGTGACTAACTGACTGATGTAGTGATCTATCAACGCACAGCCCAAACCATTGGACGGATCGGGCTAAAATTTGGCATGCAGGTAGATGGTACGTAGGCATCCGCTAAGAAAGGATTTTTGTAAATGTGTCTTTTGCAGGGGTGAAATATGGGATGCAAGTTTTACTTCTTAATGCAAGCGAAGCCGCGAGCACTAGTGGGTGCTAGTTAAATATATATATACATAATTCCTTTAACCACGTGTGCTGCAAAATATCAATTTCCCTCATACTGCACAGAAACTAGATTATATTAAGTAATTATTATTTTAAAACCATGTGATCTATACAGAGTCCTCTATATTTTTGAAGATTTAAAAGTTTGCCACATTAAAACTTTAAATTACTTTATGATAACAGAATAATAGTTAATATATTATGTCCGCACTTACCTACTAGTTAAATTAATATTTATCGAGTTTAGTTTAAATTATATGGATACGTACATACACTTCATATTTTCATTTACAAAACTTCAAACACAATGTATTTATGTATATAAAATCACTTTTAATACATTTAGTTCAGTCATTAGTTTGAACACCATTTATCCTGTCAACGTTAAAGTTTGGGGATTCAGTGGGGTAACGCCGCCAGCATATTAGGCACCTTGCCCGAAGATTCCAATTTAGGCTTAGTTTATTTGTAAGGTTGTATATATTTTAGAAGATAATATTAACCCTGTATACTCCAACATTCATGGCTCATATCTCAAAAATACCATTAGATAAAACACTCTTGCGCAGACACACAATAGGTCTCTGATTTATATATGTACTCTCACTAAATGATGTAATATCCTCTCACACTTGGTTACCAAAAGGTATTGGTGTATTTGTGATTGTACTGACATCATAATCAATTAAGCAAGTAATTGATAACACGGCCAGTATGCTGGGCACGCTGCCCTCTGGCAGTGGGCTGGAGTACTTAGAGTATATTTTCTGCTTTTTTGGCTTTTCTAAAGATTTTCAAATTGGAAGGACTTTCGGACTGCCGTTCGTGGAGTCAACACGTCCTGCGGATGCCTCGTGGAGAGGCGAAACACGTGTCGACGAGAATATCTTGCCGAAGGAGAACTACAAAGCTTGAAGACACAAGGTGCGGTGTTGGTAAGATCTTGAGATCCACGGTGGCCACGTTGTTTAGGAGGAGAGGTGTGGCGATGGTATATGGAGGAACACACCTAAAAACCATCAAGTTGGTTGTTTGAAGTCGATTTTCAAATTGTTTTTTTTTTATTAATTTTGTAGTACCCAAAAGTTATTATGTTTAGTTTTCCCTTGTTTCTATTAATGAAATTAAAAGAGTTTAAAATATTAAATAGGCGTTCCTTTATATACTACATATTTGTGCGCCACAACGTCGTAGCTCAGCCAGCGGAGGTATTCTAATGCGGTTACCAATGTTAAGCAAACTAAATTATGGGTACTAAGTAAACAGCCCTAGTCAGGCGCCATTTTAATTGAGACGTTTCGTAAGTAGAAGTAAGCGTCAGCTTCAAAAGTCTACTACACTGTTTCATAAGTAACATTATGTTTAAATTCAAAATCATGATAAACTGTTTATGCTTAGATTATTGTAGAATAATAATTTTGACAGCTGTCAGCTCCAGACGTCAAATTTGCAGAAAATTTATGGATGTATGGAAAAAAACTGTTCAATATTATCAAAGCAAAAACAAAGAAGATAAATCTTCATTTTCGATACTAAACTACTTACCTACTACACCAAATATACGAACCAATTTCTGCTAAAATATTAGAGTAACAAACAAGTCTACGCTAGAATTATGTAATTTCATGAGAAAAGTGGCGGCTGGTATAAAATGCAACTAATCCATACAAGTGATCGAGGAAGTTGTTTATAAATATTTCGATCGCTGCCGGCAACGACATTTCACCCAATGGACACCTATCTAACCTAATCCATCAATATTGTCTTGTATGATTATACGAGAAAAAATTGGAGCCAGGTGTAAAGCTTTAATAATAATCACATGTTTTGTAAGATACTTTTGACCATCCTAAAAAACAAAAATAATTACGCCATAAATTATATTTTACACTAGGCAATTACTTTTCAATAGAATTTTTATATTAATATAATTGTATTGTTTTCGTAGCAACATTATATGCCCATATAACACCATTAAGTCCGCACAAGCTCTTCATTTCCATACTAACACAGGCATGCTCCAACTTGGGCCGCAGTGATAGCATATGCAGATTGCAGATGTCGCTTTAGGCTGGTGGTCAAATGGTTTAACTACACAATGCAAAAAAAGAGAAGTCTTTATAACTATTATTTTTTTGAAATCGGTTAAAATGAGAGCTGTAAAAATTTAAACAAGGTCATGCTATATTAAATCATATAAGGTTATAAGGAGTCTCTAGTTTATATAACCTGTGCCTACCGGTCATTTCACTTCTAACGAATGCATTTATTAGTAAACATTATAATTATCTTTCTCTAGTTACTTGTTGAGGTTGTTACTCAATTGGGTGTAGTTTGTTATTTTAGTTTGTGACCCACTTTCTTTGTTATTTCTTATTTGTGTTTAATATGATTTAGCTTCACATTAGGTAAGTAAATAACTATTTAACATCATCATTATCAGCCTAATGGGACCCACTGCAGGGTATAGGCTGCCCTCCCTCTTACGCCAATACTCCCTGTCTTGCGCTGTTCTTGCCCAGATGTTTCCTTCTAACTTTCTAATATCATCCAGCCACCGTTGCACAGGTCTTCCTACACTTCGCTTACCTAGCCGTGGGTACCATTCAGTTATTGCTTTGCTCCAGCTGCCGTCAGTACGTCTCGCCAAGTGTCCAGCCCATCGCCACTTGAGTTTCGTAATACGAGACCCGACGTCTTCCACCTTTATACGTTTAACTTTTTAACAAATGCCAATAATTCCATTATATTTTAAACTATCATTCTAAATGGACTAAAATGTTTATGTACCTATTAATATATATAGGACACGAAAGATTCGACACTGAATTAACACTTAAAACATAATACGTTTTTTTAAATTTTATTTTGTACATATTGTAAACTTGTACATTATTATTACATTATTAGAAATTATTAAATTAATTAAATAAATTAAACCATGTAGTTTATGATCCTGTCTTTTCTTAGATTTCAAATTTAGCTTCAATCAATTCAATCGTAAGTGCTGTGAACTAACAAACCAACCTTTTTGCACAAATTTATAAATAAGTGAGATATATACTTAAGTGTGCCATTTGTACACAAAATTACTCTAAAATAAGTGTCGCACATTGCTCCATGCATTAGCCAAAAGCCTTCAAACACAATCAGCTCAAGGCTTCATAATTCCTCTTTGAGCCCATAACATCCAGCAGTGCATGAACTTTATCTGATCTTGAAATGCCCCAATTACTGTATGAGGTATACAGGGTTGTTGATAATACTTTAGTTTTAGGACAGTCTGAAGAAACTTATAGTGACCGGAAAATTGGCTACCAAAAAAGGGCACCTCTTCAAACACCTCTCTAAGCTGGCAAAGCGATGAAACACATCTGGAGTTCAAGTAGACCTTCTGCATTTTTGCCACATTTTTATAAAAAAAAACAAGATCTAGATTTTGAAGCCCAACTAGATTGCTCAACAAATTGGCTTTCGAGCCAATTTGTTTGGTGTTTGTTTTTTTTTTAACATATTCGTATGTTGCCTCGGTTCGGTGTAAATGACGATTATTGGTCCACAAAGTGAATCGGGATCATCACAATGCTCAGCAGTGAGTAAACCAAAGGAGGAGGAGGTATAGAAGTATATTTTAGACTATTTTCCTTGCTGAGAGTGTAAAAGTATGGTATCGAAAGATTATCGAAGCGTCCTTAGATCAGCTATACTCTGATACGCTAAACTGTAAATCCTGGCTGCTCGTCATAGTACAACGATCTTCATGCTGTACGGTGCAGCAAAAGCAGCCAGAATCTAAAATGTTATTGTCATTGAATAAAGCTAGACATTGTACCTTGTAAAATTTTAGGAAAGCTAAATGTAATAAATTAAAATTTACCAGATATTGTAATTTGTGTAGCATATTCTATGATATGATATAAGTACTTACATAAAGATTATTTTTCTTTATCATTGTCATTGAAATTCTGAAAACTATTTGCTCATCTATCCAATAGTTGCCAGCGTTGATAGTTGAGTTATAACTCAACTATCATTTTTTTTAATGAAAATAAGTTATTTGTATTTATTTTATTAAAAGAAATATTTTTTATTAGGATAGTCAAGCATTTCACCATTAGCACGCTTAAAGCGACACTCGTACAAACAGCACTGTTGCGAAAAATAAGTTGAAATAGCCTTATAAATAACCCTGTATACAAGTATTATAACACCTGGCAATGCCAGCACCCTTGTGCAATGTGGACAATACAAGATATGAAATTAATATCGAAAGGTTTTATATAGAGTAAAAGGTTTTTAATACGATTGCGAAATTTGTTAGGAACCGTTACTGTATTTGGCATATCAAGGTGTGTTCGTGAATGAATTGTTGATTATAGATTCGATTTCGTAACAATTTTGTTGCATTACAAACACATACATATCATATCATGAATATTTATATTGTCATATTTTTATATAAGGGCGTACAAAATTGAATAGAGTGAAATGAAAAATGTATAACTTATGTACATAAGTCGTCGGTAAATCAGTTCAGGCTTTTACAGTAGCATATATGTATACTTAGAGATAATACATAATAAATAGACATCATTAAATTTATTATTTTATCTGTAGGCGCCAAGTTCGCATTTCCTTATGGTACACGTTGTCCTTACCCTCTATGTTGCTTATGAAATTACTGCTCGTCTGCCTCGTCTCTAATAGTTAAAAATAATATAGTACCAAAACATAATTAAAAGGGGCATACAATTTTTTTAGCAAATAAAACCTAACAATTTATTTTATAAAAGGAAAGTTAAATTTATTAAAATAATAAGAAACAATATTTACACATATTAACACTAATAGAACAAAAAAAGAATATTTACATCTAAACTAAATTTAAACAATCTACATGTGGTATGGAGCCAAGAACGCTGGCTGCATTCCCACGCTGGATTGCTATAGAAATCCTTTGCGCAAGGAACCAGCCAGCGTTCTTGTCTCTAGTGATGTCAATCAACATTTTATTTAATTTTTTTATAAAAGACTTCGTGCTTTTATCCCACGGACCAAAAGTTTCGAAGCCAAGCGGTACGAAAATATAATCAGTCGATAATGATGTATATTTTCGCCGCTTGGCTTCTTCTGCTGCGTCCGCCGCGGCTCCTGCCGCTTGTACTGTTCCACTGAGGCGAGAAGGAGCTAGTGTATCGACGCAAGTTGCGTCCCATAAAAGAGCTTTTTCCCGCTCCCAGGGAATCAGTGTGAGGCCATCGGGGCGCTTAATTAAAATCATTATATATAATATACTTATAGTATATGTTCGCAGCTTCGCTAGCATTAAAAAGAGAAACTTTCTCCCTATTACCCCTTCAAAAGTGGCATTTCCAAAAATCCCTTCTAAGCGGATCCCTACGTCATAACATCTACCTGCATGCCAAATTTCCAAAGCCCGATCCGTCTAATGTTTTGGGCTGAGCGTTGATAGATCACTATGTCAGTCAGTCACCCTTGTGTTTTATATATGTATTTGGATTTATTTTTTATTTTAATGACTATTTAGATATTAGTTTCGGAAGAAATTAATTACAAAAGTAAATTCTATTCGGCTATATAGCCCTGCTTCGACAAAGTTACAGTACAAAGCATATAATAAATAATAAATAAATATTCCGGGACAATGCATACAGCGCTATCTGGCCCCACACTAAGCAAACGCTTGTGTAGTGGGTACTAGGTAACAGATATAATACTTATATACTTTTCTTTTGTAACATACTTATTATACACTAGCCGATGCGCGCGACTTCGTCCGCGTGGAATAGTTATTACTATAAAAACGGTTCTAGTGAGTTAACCTTAAAACATAGACATATACTGTTGCAGACATTTTGTTAGATTATTTGAAGAGAAATAATTCTTTCATACACATTATTTTGATATCTTGAACCGTTTTCGCAGCGCATGCAACGGAAGCCCTCAAAGATGAATAATTTTCCCCGTTTTTTCCACATTTTCTATTGTTTCTTCGCTCCTATTAGTTGCAGCGTGATGTTATATAGCCTAAAGCCTTCCTTGATAACTGGTCTATCCAACACAAAAAGAATTTTCTAATTCACACCAGTAGTTCCTGAGATTAGCGCGTTCAAACAAACAAACAAACTCTTCAGCTTTATAATATTAGTATAGATACAAACGACCAGACTCAACACAAGTAATTTTTTTTAAGTCATAAATACTTGTGTCATGCGGGAATCGAACCCGCAACCATTAGATTAGAAAGCAGAGCCACTACCAACTAAGCTAACAGGCCAGTCATATGCGTGCTTAGCTTTTATTAACCAGTGAGAAAACAAGTGTTACTGTGTATTTCGGTCACACAGACATTTTAATATTATTTTATATCCGATTGTGTTTCTCCGATTCACGAATGACATCATTTTTTTGGCCTTGCTTGTTAAAATTACCTTTTATTTAGATTCAGACTCAATACAATATTATGCTTTAGTTTAGAAAGTTTTTGTTTGGGAAGATTGTTGTTTTGTTGTGTAAAGTTTGCTCAGTGTAAAACAACACTAACTTCGTAACTTTATTACAACTAGCTTTGTTGTTTGTTTATAAGAAATAACTGGACATCATCACACAGGTGCTGGCCTAGTTTGATGTCCAGGGTTCACCAACTATTGTATAGTCCTAAGCCCTATTTCATAGTACAATCTCAAATGTTCACTATTGCTATACCTGTTTCTTTTTAATAAGGTCAAATAAACGTTTATTATTGTTATTAGCCTTTCATTTCTGCCAAAATTTTATGCTTTTTTGGGTCATTATCATATTTGTTTTCAATATATATTTTTATCTTAATTGAATTCTTATATTTACGAATATTAGAGTATTTAAAAAAAATACCTATTAGAATATATATTAGCCTGTGAAACTAATTATGGGAAGTTCATTATGATTACTTGAAATATTTTGAGCTTCATTTCCATTACTATCATTCCTAAAAGCGCTCTCTAAGCTATTTCAACACACCTATGGTAATTTGATGGCATAACCAAGAAACAAAACCATGACATGTGATGTGTGTAACCCAATTTAACTCCTACTTTCTTATTAACTCTAACGACTTGCCAGTTTAAACTCGTGAAAGTATGTACATGAATTAATTCATTGTCTTATTTCATACATACTCGTATATTGCGATAAAATGGTTGCGTAATTTGTATAATGGTAGCCTTTCTACTCGCTCCAGTTTTGGATTATACTTAAACGGAATTACGTTACGAATGTCTACTCAAATTATACGCATACTTCCCTATACTGTTTAGTAAATTTGTTCTAAGTAGCCCTTTCTAATGTTTACGCAAAGTTATCTCTATTGACCATGATCGTAGATACTATTATATATAAAGCTTATAAGAGGATAGTCTGTAGTTACAGCAATTACTTACTAGATTTGTTAGGTTAAGATGTATCGAATTATGAAAAAAAAATCACCAATAAACATTTCACACATTTTTAATCAGCCTCAACGCAAAGTACATGTACTTTGAGAAGTTATATACATTACAATAACAAAGCAAGTAATAAGCTAAACAAATAATAACAATACTAACAAGACAGCCGCGGCACCTCGGCTAGCGGCCGTCCCAGATCATCCAATCACAACCGAAGACGTGAGCGAAATTTTGCTGATCCTCATACACTACAATACTAATGATCACATTTTGGAACTTAGCCTATAAGGTACTGATGTGACACCCACACGATTCTAGCTACAGGTTAGTGCCAGCCGTGGTGCTCGTGGTGACCTTGGTGCTCGTGGTGGCCTTGGTGCTCGTGGTGGCCGTGGTGCTCGTGGTAGCCGTGGTGCTCCTCCTCCTTCTTGATCACGAAGGGAACGTGCACCTTCACGGGGTAAGGGACCTCCTTCACCAGGGGGAATGGCACTTCCTTGTACACGGGGTAAGGCTTGTCGATGGGGACCTTGACTTCGTAGGGCACCTTCTTCTCAACGGTGTAGGGCACCTTCTTGTACACGTCGTAGGGCTTGGGGACCGGGACCTTCACTGGGACGGGGTAAGGCTTCTCGACCTCCACCTTGTAGGGCTTGTCGACTGGGACCTTGACTTCGTACGGCACGTGCTTGTGCACGGTCACCGGGTAGGGCTTCTCGACGTGGACGGGGTAGGGCTTGGGGACGTACACGTTGTAAGGCCTGTCGACGGGCACTTTCACTTCATAAGGCACCTTCTTGATGACTTCGTAGGGCTGGGGCACTTTGACTTCGTATTTCACTGGGTAAGGGACCTTCTTCTCGACGGTGTAGGGTTGAGGGACGTGGACCTTGACTTCATAGGGCACCTTCTTTTCGACAGTGTAGGGAGTGGGCACTTTGACCTTAACTTCGTAGGGCTTGTCGACGGGAACCTTCACTTCGTAAGGCACCTTCTTCTCAACGGTGTAGGGTTCAGGGACGTACACGGGGTATTTGACGTACTCCTTGACGGTGACGGGGACTTTCTTTTCAACGGTGTAGGGCTGGGGGTAGGGGACCTTGACTTCATAAGGCACTTTCTTTTCAACGGTGTAGGGTACGTGCTTCTCTACGGTGTAAGGAACGGGGACCTTCTTGACGACTTCGATGGTCTTTACGTGCTCGTGGTGGTGATGGTGGTGGTGGTCGCTCTGGATGGGCTTCCACTCGCCGTGGCCGCCGCTGGAGCCGCCGAAGTCGTGTCCACCATAGCTGACTTCGCCACCGAAGTCGTGTCCGCCCTCATGTCCTCCGTAGCTCTCTTGGCCACCGTAGTGTCCCTCGTCGCCGCCGCCGAAGCCACCACCGTAGCCTCCGAGATCGTAGATGCCGCGCTTGTCTTGTTTCTTCTCCTCGGCGGCCTTTGGTGCGCCTTTCTCCTCTTTGGCAAAGGCCACCACGGCCAACGCTGCCACTAAAACAACCTGTAGGCAACAAAAACAATATAATAAAACATCCATCTTAATAAAAATGTTAATGAAATACAAGACTATCCAATTTTTTATTATACAAACTATTTTTTTGGTAAAACAATAGACTTCCTAAGTTTTAAAAACAAGGTTAAAAGTTTTCTCTGGAATGAATACGCAATTATTTAATGGCTTGGCGCTTAGTTCTAAAAATGTAATTAAAAATTTAAAAATTTTGCCGCGGGTATATTTAATGGTACGATATTATATAAGATGCCATAACATAAACATGAGATGATCATTACTCTAATGATGACTTCAAAAAAAATGCCCAGTGTACATTAAATTATTATTTAATTTTCTTTAAGTGTTTGTGATTGTTTGGTGTGCATTAAAATATATCTATCTATATAAAGAGGTATACAGCGGATCGTATGTAATAACTTATCTAAGTTCTCGGAGAGCCTTCCAAAGTTTTTCTTCTAACGCAACTGTTTTGTAAAACGTATGTTTTTTTTATCATAAATCTAAAGTTACTATACTGGATCAGAGCCTTCAATCCTCGTATTACAAAATGTAGGTTCCTACGAGTAATTCTACTCAGCCCCCTTAGACAAGAGCCGTATTTTAGTGAGCGTACTGGCGCTCGCCTAAGGAATAGAAATACCAATGTATGGGAGTGACGTAGCATGTCAATCGTCGCGATGTCAATCCGATACATTGCTCTTTCTATTCTATAAACGAGCGACGATACGCTCACGAAAATTCGGCTCTTGTCTAAAGCTTTGTTTTCCTAGGAAAGCGGTGCCTTCATATAGCGGCCGTAATACAGCGGCGAATGACGTCACTAAAACGTTGTCTATGTAAACGAAATGGCGCGGTTTCCTGGAGAGCGGTAACTTGCACCGTAATTTACTTTAATTATTTTTGCGTCCGTAATATCACGGCCGCTATACGATGGCACCGCTTTCCTAGGAAACCAAAGCTTAGGGGGGCAGATATATAACACCTACGATAATAGTGCCTTCACTCAATCACAATAATGAGTTACCTAATTGAACACAAGTTAACTCAAATCTAGTACAGTACACGACTCGTGCGCAGATTATATCGGAACAGAGCTTGCGCAACTAAAATATAGCCGACAGTTAAAAATTACGAAAACATAATAAAATACGGTCTATAAAGTATAGTTACGCATTAGGCTTTATTGTTAAATATGTGATTAGGAAATGTGCTAAATAGTTTCTCATAAACGTAAGTTGTGAATCAAATGGTCATTATTTTATTCGTGTGGTATTGTAGATATGTTTTTCATGAACCGGTTTCCTTAATAGGCTGTAGGCACGAGAATGAATAAGTAAATTTATAGAAAGCTAATTAACTAGAAAACTTGTAGTCATAAAGAAATAGTCAAAGCGAAACATTATTGTTTATCTGTTGATATAGGTACTATTGTTAAGTTGTGGTAGCTTTCTTATTTTTTTTTCCTTGGACAGTAAGGCTTAGTCACCTGTAGCGTCAACAGTAGGTACTAATGGCAATGTGGACAAAGCTGAAATAAAAATGGCACCCAAAATAGGCTCCCGAAAAACACATTAGATGGGTTGCGACTCATTTTTACATTTGAGAGTTGGTTGGTCTAAGTCTCATAAACACGATTAAGTTTATCTACATACAACGCAATCCGTATGCATTAAAAAAAACAGTCGAAAAGGTAAAGTAATAAATAATAAATAAATAAATATTCCGGGAAATTGCACACAGCGCCATCTAGCCCCACACTAAGCGCGCGAAACGCTTGTATCGTGGGTACTAGATAACGGATATAATACTTGTATACTTTTCTTTTGTAAATACATACTTACTATACATACAAACGACCAGACTCAACACAAGTACCTAATTATATTTTAGTCTATTAGAGAATTACCGCAATCCAAGAGATTTAGAAAGTGAAACATATTTGTATTCCAAATGTACTACAATCTGTATTTGCGATTACAAAACTAGATCGCGTCACTTTTACTACACTCCATTCGATATTCTACATGCATTCGCTAGACAGATTATATTGGCTGGGATTTGACCACATCCTGTTCTTAATTCAAGAGAGAAAATAAGATTTGTTTCTTGTCCAGTATATAATACAACATACAGTATAATAATAAATATTTCGGGGTACACACAGCGCCATCTAACGCCATATCAAACAAACGCTTGTGTCATGGCAAGTAGATAATAATTGAATGATTTTATTGTTTATTTTTGAGCACAAATAATACAAACGCTACGTATACCATCTCATGTTTATAAGCTATGATTTACTTACATCATTTTGGGGAAATTGCATCTGTTAGACAATAATATGTTATTATTTTTGTCATAAGTTTTTGTACAAAATTTGCAACGACCTATTTCTACATAAACACATTAATAGTTCAGACAATTTAGGCAAAACAGAGTACTACGCTGATATATCTCATAAAGTAAATCATAACAAATGGTATGCTTCTAAACTAATTGTCAAAATTAAACTTTACAACTTATATGAGTATTTAATTCAAAACCAAAGCTATCTGAATTGTAATCAGTGAAAGGAACCCAGATAATGGTATTAGCGATAATGCCGAGCTACTGCAGCTATGGTGTAACTCGTATGAAAGGTGTTTTGTTTCGACATTATGTAATTAAAATCGTTGCACTACATTCACTCAGCCGGTAATTTAAATAAGGTCATTATGTATGTATATATGTAGATTAATTTAAAATTTCCACATCCATTTTTCTGTAGATAATAAGTGAAATCTTAATGTATCTCACTCAGAGCGAAGGATGTTGAAGTTACTTCGTGAATTCCAGTGATATATGTAGGTGTATGGAAAGCGCAAAAAGGATGTAGAAACTTAGAGAAATAACGTTCTCCATATTGGTCTTTCATTAGGAAATGTGACTATATAACGATAATATGTTATTTCTACTAAATGAATCAATAGATAAAATGAGTGCATCATAAAAACCAAATTTGGCATCAGTGTCTCTAATTTTGAGCCGTCTAATGTTAGATAATCTAAATTTTGCAAAATATAATGCATCGACACAAAAAAACTAAAACTATCACACCTTTGCAAAGAATCGTAAATGTAGGTACCTACTTATATTATAGTATTTTATTTACGCTTATAAATAGAAATGTTTTCTTCTTATTAAATAAATAAATAAATAAATATTTCAGAACATATCACACAGCGCCATCTAGGCCCCACACTAAGCAAACGCTTGTGTCGTGGGTACTAGATAACGGATATAATACTTATATACTTTTCTTTTGTAAATACATACTTATTATACATACAAACGACCAGACTCAACACAAGTAATTATAAATTTTAAAGTACATAAATACTTGTGTCATGCGGGAATCGAACCCGCGACCTCTAGATTAGAAGGCAGAGCCACTACCAACTAAGCTAACAGGTCAGTCATAAATCATTTAAATAAAAAATAAATCATTTAGTGAAAGTGATTTTTTTTTATTTGCATATAAATACCTACCTATATTATTCTCACAGTATGTAGATATGGAAATTAATTACATAGCACTGCTTCTTATTTATTTTTTACGCATATGCTCAGAGATATGTACATTAAGATTTCACTTATATATCTACTAATTATTTCTCATTTTTTAATAAAAAAAAAACATATCATAAGTTATTTCAAAATACATCAAAACAAAATTTTAACTATATATTTGTTCTAGCTGTAATGTGATATAGTACAGAATACTGCTAAGTACATATGTACATACATACTGAGCAGTATACAGCACTCTATCACTTGCATAAGTTACTTCAGTCCAAGCTAAATAAATCTAAGTATAAGTTCTAAGCTAAACCGGTCCAGAGCAACGACACTGGAAACGTTTATCTCTAGGAAGTTTACCGATTTCTCTGGGAAGTATATACCAGATCCTAATACTAGACGAGACGTGTATATTAGCAGTTAGTGGTTAAGTGTAGAGTAAGTTTTTTAAGTGTATCTAAGTAAGTGCTATGTGTCAGCAATTATATACATACATAGTTGTGGGCTATAACTTGCAAAAATTTTATAGAATTAATAGTAGAAAGTAGGTGAGTGTACAAAATGACTAAAATGAAAACGAATAGCACAAGTTACATTGATATATACAGATATGAATGATTAAAAAAATAAACTGCTTTTTTTATTAAAAAAATATACCTATATTTATATATAAAACAATAAGTACTTTGATTTCATTTAGTCATTTTCAAAACATGTACCATAAAATTAATATTGCATGAACAGATTGAATTTACATGCTCCGTTAGGAAAAGATATTAGTTTTTAGGAAGAAATGTTAGTAAGGTTAGTTTTGAGCAATTTTGTTAGTAAATAATCACAAATAAAGATATAGGTATAAACACGGAAAAGCGGAGTCACTGTTTGCATAATATTCTTACTCAACTGAAGGTAAGTTAAATGACGCTTTTGACCTGACCCGACCCACGTTAGCATCTATACAGTTATGTACCTATTATTTTAAAATAGAAAAACAATGCGAAGAACTTTCGTTAATGATTAGAGAAATGTTGGAAGTTTTATTTGACTGCATACTATTTACACGTACGCATAAGTTAGTGTTAGTATATATTAGTGTATTAGTAAAGTAGTACTTGATAAACTCTCGACACCAGAGTTGGCCACTCTCATTCGATAAGAAAAAGAAGTGTATTAGTTTGTATATTAGTACCCAACTGTTGTTTACAAATTTACACTTAAAGTTAATAAGTTATTCATTAGTATTTCAAATATAAAAATGACTACACGTTTGCTTTACATTTGCACCTACTCAAAATCTTTCATAGCACAACAAATACCTAACACCCAACTAGCATACCGTCCAATTAAACTGTTGCTTCGTAAACAGTATTGACATACTCGTCAAGCGTCAATCATTATTAACGCTACAAAAATTGCTACACTTTTGCTTTACATTACTCAAAATCTTTAAATCTTTCATAGCACAGCAAATGAAAGCACACTAATTTCCAAACACCTACATACCATACCGTCCAATTAAACTGTTGCTTCGTAAACAGTATTGACATACTCGTCAAGCGTCAATCATTATTAACGCTACAAAAATTGCTACACTTTTGCTTTACATTACTCAAAATCTTTAAATCTTTCATAGCACAGCAAATGAAAGCACACTAATTTCCAAACACCTACATACCATACCGTCCAATTAAACTGTTGCTTCGCAAACAGTATTGACATACTCGTCAAACGTCAATAATGTAGTAACATGATTACGTAACTAATAATGCTCGTAGGCTGATTGCAGCTGATCTATCACGGAATTCGTCAGGCTCAATTGGCGATAACGTAAGATACAGACGGGTTCTATGGAAAACACGTTTGGTTTCGGTGAAATACAAATATGGGTTTTTAGGGTATCATTATGTGGTAAGGATGGTACCAATTACCATACCTTGTTATTATATACCTACTTATGTTGTTTTTTTTTCAACTACATTTTTTTGAGTTTGCTCTTGGCCATAGTTTGTCTGATGGTAAGCAAAGGCTATGGCTTATGTTACAAGTAATAGACGAATAGAGCGTGCAAAACAATCGACATTTCGAATAGCTTTGCTTATTAGGAACTCTTTGATAAATGTTTCTTATATTATGCTATTTACCATCATAGATCTAAAATGTTTAAATTCTAAGATATACATTAAAATACCCACTTCCATTTCTATTATTTGTTCACTTCAAAAAACGGAGTCAAATCGCAACAAATATTCAATGAATACAAGCCCAAATTACTAGTGTGTTTTGATTCAGCAGATAGCAATCTAAATTACTTTTGATACTCATAACTAAAACGGTAATTGGTGCCATTAAATTTGATGCAAGATATAGAAAACAATGCGTGCTTATAGCGGGTAAAATTGAAATGGAAAGGAATCAGCGAGACCTTGAAAATGTAGAGCAAAAGACATCAACGCGTGCGCAGAGGAAAAGGATAAAGTTTTTAGATTTAGTTAAGTAGTTAGTAGTTTTTAAGCTTTTCATATTACACTGAATAGTGCTGGTGCGAGTATACAAACATGCGGTAAGTGCCTAAAAATAACTTATTAATAATTTTGTTAGGGACCTGTGCCTTTTTACTTAGTCTAATAATTGCTGACTATATTAAAGAGGACAATAGTGGTACTATTTTTAATCAGCTCTAATGAAATTCAATTTATTTATAAAGATTGGTTGAGGCTGAGAATAGACTATAATCTTTCAATGTATAGACATATTTAGTAAAAAACAACACAGCTTTCATTTTTCTACATTTATTTTAGCACGGTTACCAACTACATCGTATATTACAATGTCAACCAAACCATTCATCATTTTACGTAACACAACAAAACAAATACGCTCGTATCAATCAGCTAAACGCAAAATGACATGAAATTGAAGTAAATAACGTACAATTTCTTACACTTCCCAGTCAGAACGAAAGTGAACAGAAACATTTATTTAACAGATGAAGTAGGAAGAGTGTGGGAACTATAAATTACATAGTAAGTTGTTGCGTAAAGTAATTACTGATAATTAAACAACTTTGACTCATAATTATGATAAATAGTTGAGTTACGGAACAAATGAGATGCGTCGCAGATTTGTTTGTCATTTTGTCGTTATAATGAGAGGTTTAGATGAAACATGTATGACGCAAGGTAGTTTACTTTTAAACTTTTTTTAACTGGGTTTTTTATTGTATTGGGATAGAAAGTTTAAATTACCGATTTCTGGTAAAGTGAACAATCCTGTTAATTTTAAGCATATTATTGTTTAGTAAACATAATTTTGTATATAAAAACAGGTGAAGGTTTTATTTGCCTTTGAATGTTGAAAAGGAGCATTTTTATTTAGGTGCATTTACTTTCAGTAAGTGGAATCTTTCAGAAGTTTCAGATTAGACATCGGTAAATAATTGTATTGAAATTTACTAAATGTGTTCTAATAATTGTTAGTAACGTCATCTAATACTGAGGGAGAAAATTTTAGAGTTGGCATATTTTTAATCGAGCTTATTTCGGCTTCGACTTTATTTGCGATCATTTTTACTTTCTTGAAATCATTAAATGTCGAGTAACTATATTAACATTATGAAGTTTAATTAAGAAGTTATATAATGTAACTATTGTAAGCGTAATTAACGTGTAAACTTACTTATGGACTTTAGTATAAAATTTTATTACAACGAACAAGAATTCAAAAGTTTCTTGTCACCAAAGCGTGGGAAATTATTAATTGAATGTATTTGTTGTGTTTTTGCCTATCTCTTATGTCGGTGAGGTTTTGAACTTTTTATGCTTTTAATGAATAGAGCATCTCTAATTGATTCATATGAATTTTGAATTATATTAATACAAAGAACGATTTTTTTTTAAAAAGATGACGTGACAATGATTCAATTTATTTCACCACTACTATGTAAAAAAACAATACGATTTCTTTCGGAATGTTTTGCAAATCGTAATTTTCTATGTTACCAAAAATACGCGCCAATTTCAAATTCACAGTCCCACGCATTAGAGATGCCCACTTCACTTTCAAAAACTAACGACCGAACAAAATCCGCACGATTTCGTAAATCGAATACACTTTTCCGAGCACATCACTTGCACTATCACGTGGACTCACCAAGAGCTTCATGTTGCTATGTGTCTTCGTCGGGCGCCGAAGACAGGTTGTGTGGCCAGACTCGACTTCCATCACCATATATACTTTCCCTCCCACTGCCACGCTCAGATACAACAGCTCAAAAAGGGTAACATAGGCCCGATAATGATTCCAATTGTAAAACTGTAACGCGCCTTTTTGTCTTTTCGAATTTAGAACGAGTGATGACTACTTTTTTTGTTTAGCTGATAAATGCAACTTTATGGGTCACGCTCAGTTGAAATGGTTTAAAAAAAGGTAACATGTCTAGATTCCGACGTGTAGAAATGTAAAATGCCATTTTGACTTTTTTAATACAGAACCAGTACGTACGGTTACAGTCGTCAAGCCATGTGTGGCCCTTAGGGCAGCTTGATAAACTCTTGACACCAGAGTTGGCCACTCTCATTCGATAAAAAGAAGAATACAGAACCAGTGATAAGAATATTTTATTAAGCTGAACGAAAACAATGCTATATGGATCGATTATTAGTCTTAATCACGAATACGACACGAATAAATCAAATGTCAAATGGCGCTGTGTGTGATATGTCCTGAATAACAACAAGAATAATAATAATCGATTAATTATGAATTCATGAATATTCATCACGGTTTATACGGTAATCAGGAAAAGGTACCGGATAAAATGGTTTTACAAGCAAACGATATTGTTTCTACAATATCCACATGCTAAAAACCAATAAACCTTGACCCATTATATATTTCTTAATCCTATGAATCAATCATACACTTTCAATGTTTCCTATTTTAGTCTAATGAAATGCGAACGAACTATTATAGTTACTTAAAGAATCGCATTTTATCCTAAGATAAAGGGTTAATTGACTTGGGGGTTATAAATATAAAAAGGGTTGGGTGTGGTGGGGTATGTCGGGCTCGGAGCTAATGGGACTCCACTACCGACTTAAACCTACCACGATGTCCCTTCGTCGTTGGATAGGGCGTGTTTCGCGAGCAAGCGAGCAATACTCCTCAAGATGGGTAAATTACTGTTATGTAACAAACTTACCATTTTGTTCAGCAATCAATAGAATTAAAAACATGGCGTACTGTAAAGTTAGGTTACCCATAGACTAATCAAAATAGAATAAATAAATTTTAAAATTTGGTGTTCTTTACAAAAAGTACATCGCCTTCGGCAAAATGAATGAAGAATCCAGAAAAATCCAAATTTTTTTTAGCGTATTTCCAAAAGTCGTAGAACAAAAGTCCAACTCTGTTGTCGAAAGCTTTCAAACCGCCCTAAGGGCCTTTCACATGGCTTAATGAGTGCCGTACTTTAACTAACAGCCCGGATAATTAGTCAAAGTTTAATGACTAGGAATAGCATTGGCTGTCTATATATACATGTAATAAAGCTGACCAGGGTCGAAATTCTGAATATTAAAGATATTAAAAAAAATATTTGGAGATACTTCGAATTGATAGCAGAACTCGTTCCAACAATTTATAGAATTTTGTCTGTTTATCTGTTGATATAAACGCTCATCACGCAACGGCAGAACAGATCAATCATGATACATTTATTTATATATTCATATTAACACACATAAAATATTCCAAAAAAATTACATTAATAATTGATTTATGGTATGTAGGTAGTATGAAGTCTTAGTAGTGTCATAGACAATTTTTTATCCTGAAATAATGTGAGCAAAGCCACAGGCGTCCCCTAGTTCTACTATATGTAACAACAATTTTCACACAGCGGCTTAGCAAACAACAAGCTGTCAATAAATTCGATCACAGCATTAAACTATGTCAAAGTAAAACGTGGGAAGAGTTCGGTCTCAAGGATATTTAAAAGTAGGTAGTTGTTTTATAACATGGGTGCAAATACAGGTTTATTACATCCTCGCAGAAAGGTTGCAAGTGACAGGATTGCATAGAGTTACATTGCATTCAATGCACTACTGATATTAAATAACTAACTTGTAAATTAAATTGGGTTGTGTTTGTGTATATTTGAGGTCGTGTTTCCTCATGACTGAGGGTCGTGACTCTCCCGCAAAATTAATTCGTTAGGGGAGTTCTCTTGATAGAGCGGGAATAGCGGGGCAGTATTGCTAGATTGCCCGAGAAACCCGCCATTTCCAAGACGAAGAGATATCATGGTAGGTTTAAGTCGGTATTGGAATCTCATTCGCTCCGAGCCCGACCTACAAAAAATGTAAAAACCACCTTTTAGAAGTTGGTTAAAAAATAAAAGGAAAGAGAAACTAATGTGCGAACAAACCTGCACTATATAATTAGTTTTGTACATAAACTACTTCTTGGCCAAGCATTAATTTATCAAAGGGAAAGGCTTCTGTCTTGACTACATCTTACATTTTGTATGCTGAAATACCTATAAAGCGATAATAAATAGGATTTGCCAATGAAAAGTGAATTATATCGTAATAAGCTGTAAGTTTCGTTTTCTGTGCTACATTGAATTTATCGTTAATTATAGATCGTATGAAATTAAATAATATTATGTATGCACCTTAATATTAAAATATTTTGTTTTTTATTTACCTAAGTTCCTTTTATTTCAGAAAAATTTGAATAAAGAATCAAATATAGCAACTGGCAATATTAGCATTGCCTTACTTTACAGTGTTTAAAATCCTATAGTATTTTTGTTAACTTCTTGTGACCATCTCTTAGGCAAATGCCTCCTCAAACTCCCTCCACGTGTCCCGATCGACGGCTACCTAGATTTAGATCAATAAAACATAATATCTACCTTAGTTTCATAGTAGGTATCCATTTATTTTTCAAATTATTATCACTAACTTTAACCATTAGGCCGACAACAGCGATCGCCGCACAAGCAACGCTGTAGTGGAAAAGCATGCTTGACGGCAGGCAGGTTGGCAGGGCAAGGCGACTAATAGTTTTTACACCATTTTAATCCGCCTGTTACCATTCAAGTAAATAATACTTGTAAAAAAATACTGAAATGAAACTGGCTCTCAAACGAGACACCCGGAACTTGCAGTTGAAATCCTATACGTTAGATATACTTCACGTTTCGCTACAGTGGGCAAGGTATCTGTTCCTCAGATCGATCGTTATGTAAGCTATTATCCAGTCTTACTTCAGAATTTAATTTATGGAATTGTCAGTGAACATCGATAAACGCGGCAAATGGTTGCATAAAGAAAGGCATTATATCTCGATTTTGAAAAGACAGTTTCGGTGTTTTTCTTGTGTAATTATCAGACATTACTAATTGCTCTTGAGCTGAACAAGCAAATGAGGCTCAGCGGTTCCAGTGTCTGCTTTTCATCCGGACGCACCCTGGTTCGAATGCGGCTCTACACCAATGAATTGTATTTTCAAGTTAAGTGTAGATTTGCACTCGCTTAATGGTGAAGGAAAACATTGTGAGGAATCTGACATGTTTGAGGACCACGACATCCAAGGACATGTGTCTTCCGTGGAAGGACCTGGGCGCCAACCACGATGTATCTACCCAAGAGAACTCCCTTAGTGAATTAATTCTGCTGGGGAGTCAGGTGGAGACGAGAAGCACAAAATCGGGCTGAGTGGTTTGCCTTGGGAGAGGCCTATGTCCAGAAGTGACTGTAGGCTGATGATGGTGATGATGATATCTGTTCAATATAATAAATTAACTACACTTAAGATCTTGGTCGGTAGGGATCATTGCCATCTGAAAATCACTACCCACAAGAAACATACATCCTTATTTGATTGATATTAATATTAAAACCTAACCTACATACCGTGAGAAAGTAAAAGGTACTCGATGTTACCTTAAAATACATTACAAAAACCTCTTTTATGCACATAATTAAAATCATTAAAGTTTCAGTTGCCGACTGCGAAAGTGGCATTGACAAACATTCTGTTATATTTTTAATAACGCGATGAAATTAACTAACCGAGATAAGTTACACACATGTAGGTATGTTACTTTGAAGTGTTTTAAAACAATAAATCTAAAGTATTTCGTTTGTCGTGTCGTAAAAATTTTGCAATAACTTTTTGTTGTTTCTAATTACCGGCTGAAATTTCTGTTGACTGTTGGCTGAAACAATTGAAGTTGTGGACCGTGTTAGGTATTTGGTATCATATTTATTGCAACATAAAGTGAAAGAGTATAGAGATAGATTTCTAAAACTTCTAGGATTACCTATTGTAATTGATAAATCTATCAAATAGACAGTGATTGATTGGTTGTAAAATAAATAAAAAAAACATTGCACCCAGCGCCCTCTAGCCCCATACTAAGCAAACTATTGTGTTATGGGTACAAACGGATAGTGACAGTAACTGTTGTTAATTATTATTTAACCCAATTAAAACTAAATTTTAAGTGCTTTAATAAGATGTCAAAACAAATAATTCATGAAAAATTGTGTGTAAAAGCTTGTATGCTAATATAATCAATAAATCATACATAAAATATGCGAGTAGTTTTCTACGTCGAGAATTTCATTAACAAAAGTTACATTGAACTTTAAGTGCATTCTATCAAAGTGCAACCTATGACGAAATGCAACGAACGAGTTCCAATGAGTAATTGGCAATATGTATACAGTTTATCATCTCATCAGTAATTAATTGCTTTGGTTTCATATTCAAATTCACTATATGTGATAAATGCATTCATTGGACTATAAGATCACACTAATATTATTAACGCGTCTTTTTTTGTGTGAACGTGTGTATGCGTGTGTCAAACTCAAACGGCTGAACCAATTTAAATGAAATTTGGTATGGAAGTAGATTAGACCCTGAATAACACATAAGCTACTTGACATCTCAGATTGACGCCGGTAATACCGAGGGGCGCTGCTAGTTGTAAATATATCAGGTGCAGTCACATACATTTTGATAGCATTTTGCTTCTGTCAATTTTTGTAGAGCTATTATACTAGGGATATCAATAGGGATTTTATTTACTGTAACACTTTGAAATATAATAAGTATAAAATGAATTGCTATTTTATCGTGAATATATTATGTGCAACTCTATGGTCGAAGCTGATTCGATTTTCGCTTTGTGTTAGGTAGGTGATCCGATATCATTGAAAATATTAAGAACTCTTTCAGATTAACTACGAGTATTAATGAAAAGAAATATTTATGACAGAAGAATACTACATACTTGATCTTCAAACATTGTAATTTCAATTTTAATCACACAATTTTTCATACAATCTTGAACAAATAGTCGGTAAAATTAAAACCTCATCGTAGCCACAATTGCCTCACCTAGTTATTAAGTACAGTTACCATTTGATACACATACCTGCACTAAATATTATACAACACTTACATATTATTATATACTTGCATAATGATAATTAGGCGGCTGGTGATAGGAGACTGAGCATGAAAAAAGTAACAGCAAAAAGTTATTACGTAAAATCGATCGTAAGGAGGTTTAATTCTCTTTTTTGATGAGGTAATTCGAATTAAACCTCTTTCTTCAATGGATAAAACTGCGAAGGTTTGATGGATTATTCATCATCATCATCATCATCCGCAGCCAATTTTCGGTTACTTTAGGTTTTTCTCTCTCGGCTTTGACTTTTGATTTGACCTGCTACAGATGTTTTATCGTCGACCCATCTTGTAGCTGGACTCCCGACATTTTAATATCCTGGATGGCATATTAGGGTAGATAATTTACCGGTATTAACAATTACTGATTTGTTTTTACGAATGGTTGAAATTAATAACAGCCATATTGTGAAAATCGGGTATGAGTAATTAACTTCAATAAATACCAAGAATACAGTAAAGTCGGTCATTATTTGCGTATGTTAGTTATGTATTTTTAAATCACGCTACGGACGCATTTAATTTATAATAGATATCGGTTTCATATAGTTATCTATACACATGTAGGTATATGAACATACTTACGATACATTATTAAAAAAATATGTAAGTAAGTACCTACTAAGTTTAATTCAACCAAAAATGTTTCTTTCATATCTATTCTTTTCTTTAGAAATTTTCATTTCGCATTAAAAATCTGGCCTGTTATTGGTATTTCATACGTAAATATACCTATATTTATAAATGCCCGTCATATTAATAAAACCTGGTTCAATAAACGTGACTAGTATGAAAAGCAATGAAAATCATTCCATCCCTTTTGCATAATATAGCCTTCTTCAAAAGCAGGAAAAGGACGGCTAATTTTCGCTGCTCTTTATAAAAGAACCAAGTTTTACTTGTACTATGTAATCTAAGGTTTACAAAGATTGAGTGAATGGTATGCAGGAGAGGTATTACATTAACCTAGCTGTTACCGATTTGTCGTCACAAGAAGCTATCGAGTGTGAATAAGGAGAGAGTATAGATGAAACAGATGAGCGATAGATAGAATAATTTCCTTATATAAGGTTTAAAAAAAATTAGTCAAATAGTAGGGTTTCTATTTTTATGGATAGGTCATATTTTTTTTTATATTAGGGTTAAAAATTATTATGCATCGCAATTTAAGCATGGATAATCCCCTATGAAATAAATAATCTTTGACTTAATAGGTTATCAGGCTTTAGCATAGAACTATTTTTCACCAAATAAGTCAACTTCTCATGATTTATGTAGTGACTTAGGCGAGTCCCTGGTATATTATATTACTCTATGGGCGAGTCTCTTAGAAACCGAATTTTTTCAAATTCGGTAGACTTTGTTAATTTTGCAAGTAAGGTAATCAGACATTTACTTATAGATATTACAATATCGGCCAGTAAGTAACTGAATGCTAATTACTTATTTTATTTAAGGAATTGCTTCAAACTGTTCAACCTATCTTATATAAAAAAACTGTTATTTCTGTTATACCCGCTAATCGCGGTCGCTTATCACTGCACCACCAACCTCTATCGCCTGTACCTTACATAACCATCGTGTATGTGTGATTTAACGATCATAAATCTATCTTAAACAGTTGAAGAATGTATTGAGATCTTCGCCTTGACATAGAATGTAATAGAAAATTGATGGGTTGTTTGGTTACGAACATCTTTTTATTTATGATGTTTAGGTAAAATTAAACAAACAACATAAATCGCTTTTTGCTATAACACCGTCAGCTGTACACCGCCTTCAAAAAAGGAGGTTATTAATTGGATTTGATAATATTGTAATATTGTCAGAGTTTAATGAAATTTGAGCATGATGATCTATTTGAACACTTGTGCCGAATTCTGTGAGTGTATGTGTAAGTTTTTTGATTATTCACGGACTTCTTCGATCTCGAACAATCTATGGGTTTTTTTTTTAAATTAAATTGGGTATGTCAACATAGGGAACAGTGAAAGTGACATCAAACTCGAATATCTACGCATTCCAGCATTGGGCATTTACGGACGCTAAACACCATACTACGAGTAATATATGCTAAGTGCTACGCAAAAATTAAAACAAACTGAGCAAATTGGTCCTGCATTTGAGATTAGAAGAGGTATTCATATACTTACTAAAGAGTTAATGTATGTATTAATGCATATTATAATGTAGATTGATTATTTCATGAAATAGCAGTGCGTCCAGCTGGCCCTATCGTCAAACGATTTCTTATCATTGATCTGGCCTGGGCACATCATGATATGGCCAATGGACAGTGAAATATTTCATGAAATGCAACCATTTCATTAAATGACCGATTATTTAATGAAATGGGCAATTTTACGATGCGGCCACGACATATCTACCATGAGCAGTAAGAAATAGGCTTCGGCAGCTTACTGCGAAACTTTTTGCATTCATCATAGCATAAATACCATTTGATTGTTCACACATTCGTTCCGACGGTTGCACGCGGTAGATATTACAGCCGTGGTAGGTATTTGTAATAATTGCACGCAAAGGTTTGCACTACTTTTCAAGGACAAGGTATATTTCTGGCATTTGAATGTGCTACGAAATCATTGTTACTAAAATTCATAGTTTTTTAACTATGTTAATTAGTTTATAGGTACTTTAAAAAAATTAAAACAACTAAAGTTTTTTGTCGTAAATTGGTGCAGTCGAAATAAAAATAACGTGAAGGCATTTGCCTTTATTTATATATTGCAGGTTGAATATGAGACATACTCGAAGAGACCAATGACTTTAGGTAAATATTTATAAAGGGTCACCTCAGAATACAGAAAGAACTTAACGAAGAACAAAACGTTATTTCTGTATTCCGAGATGGTGACGAGATAAAATAGCTTCTCTACTTACCACTGGTACTCTAACCACGGTAATAATTATGATATTATTACCGTGCTCTAACCGTCTTAGTAAACATTTAATTAATTTAGGTATTTCAATCTTTCATTGTATCCATCACTTGATTACGTAGTACCATTTCCTTTTAGAAATAAAAACTTAATTTAGTAAATTTATTGCAGACTTATTACAATATCTACGTAAGTGCGAGTTAGTAGGAATTACAATTAATGATAACTTGGCCGTTACTACAACACATTCGTTTAAAATAAAATGGAGTTAATACTGTTACCGTTATCAGCGTGCATGCACTGAAGAAAATAAAACAAACAAAATCAGTTAGTTTTGCGTCTCGTAGTGACTGTTTAGGATAAGTTACGACTTAGAATTTCTACCGGGCGCTCCCATTACTCTGATGATAGGTTCAAACATTTATTGAACTTAAACCGAGCGATCTGAGTCATAAGCTACAAACTTTTTAATACACAATTAAAAAGTTTGTAGCTTATGACTCAGATCGCATGCAAAACTTAAAAATATATTGAATAAAATGCTACAGTTTAATTTCGAACTGGTGCCTCTGAACTAAGCTCTGTATCTCAGAGGCACCACATGTGTATGAACATTGATTTACCTACTACGTTAAATTTTAGTCCTTGACTTTCTTTACAAAATTAGGTCTCAAGACCAAACACAGACAGCAAAGTTCGGCGCTATCAATAAATAAAGTAAAATCGATTTATTTCGAATTACCGAGACCCATATCTGACACTAGCTATGCCTGCGACTTTGTCCGCGTGGAATAGTTATTTTGGGCATTTCTTTGAATTTTAAACCGTTTTCGCAGCGAACGCAACGGAAGCCCTTAAAGATGAATTATTTTCCC
This sequence comes from Macaria notata, assembly GCA_927399415.1. Taxonomy (NCBI): domain Eukaryota; kingdom Metazoa; phylum Arthropoda; class Insecta; order Lepidoptera; family Geometridae; genus Macaria; species Macaria notata. The sequence goes on from OV656742.1 coordinate 4,390,928, forward strand.
CGTTTTTTCCACATTTTCCATTGTTTCTTCGCTCCTATTAGTTGCAGCGTGGTGTTATATAGCCTAAAGCCTTCCTCGATAAATGGTCAATTTAAAACAAAAATAATTTTTAAATTCGCACCAGTAGTTCCTGAGATTTGCGCGTTCAAACAAACAAACTCTTCAGCTTTATAATATTAGTATAGATTGATAGTACCTGTATAGTTTCGATAGATGAGCGTCCATTTCATAATACAGTTATTATAATTGGTTACGCGAGAGCTCAAACTAGTTAATGGGCGCTCAATTATTTGTACGTAATCGCCATTACAGGCGTGCGCTGATCTGCATACGTAGTTGTAAAGATGCCGATTTTTAGGAATCCGTACTTATCTTCTGTGCATATAATAAAGCTTAAGAGGACAAAATAGTAGATTAGTAGCCGAGGGCTGTAAGGCATCAATTGCAGCCCGAGATAGTTAGGCGCACGAGCGCAGCGAGGGCGCCTATAGTTCGAGGGTGCAATTGATGCTTACACCCGAGCTAACTACTCTGCTTTACATCTCGATTGTGAGGTAAGTAGAAAAAACCCGTATTACAAGAATAAAACATTTTAATGGTTAAAATTTATAGTGAAATGAGAACAATTTTAAAATTTTAGGGACAGGTGTTTTATAGGTATGTTATAAGTTTGAGATTGTGATATTTGCTGGTCACGGACAAAATCAGAACTTACTCGTTTTTCTTTTCGCCAATTCATGAACTCGTCGTAAGTTTTCAAATATCTCTCATTAGAACTTCCAAGCAAAATATTGTTAATTGCTACTTCAGCTTCCATTTTCATTGAATCAGGAATGCAGCTTACATAATACACATATCGTCATCACTTGCAGAACTCATGTTTTTTCCTAATTGGCACGTATTTATAAAAAAACCCAAAAACAAACAACATTTAAAATGAAAGTTTTCTATTCCCGCCTTTTTTCATCTTTTTTTGTCAGGAACGAAATAGAGCATCGCCGTTCGATTTTTAAAATTGATGACTATTTATACTCATACGAAGAAGTTTGAGTTTAAGTTTGAATAGCGAAGCGACCTCCTTTGTCTACTACTTGAACTTTTTGAAAGAGTGAAAAGTTTTTTTTAATTACTTACCGCCCTAGGGCTTTTCTAGCTACATTATTACCCTAGAGCGCTAATTGGTTAGTTACAAGCCCCATTTGGGGGTAATAAGGACCTACTTACCGAACATGAGAGATGTAAAAATATATACGTACATGTGTATAAGTTTTTGGAAAAAAAATTTTTGGTTATACATTAAATCGACAAAAGATCACGTTTCAGTAGTTTAAAATTTTCGTCTGATTATCTGTTTATTTGTGTGCGCTTCACACAAAAACGCATAAACGATTTTTAATGATTTTTGACTTGGAGGTACCTACAATGAGGTCCCGGGAGTAACATTGGCTACTTTTGATTCAAAAAAATATTGATAATTTTTTTTGAATACAAAATAAACGACTTGGTTAAAAATATTGTTGTCAGATGCCTAAAAAGTGTATACGTAATTTTTTTTATAAAAATTAAATAAATATTTCAGGACATATCACACAGCGCCATCTAGCCCCATACTAAACTTACGCTTGTATCATGGGTACTCGATAACGGATATAATACATACATATATACTTTTTTTTGTACACAACATACTTATTATACATAGAAACGACCAGACTCAACACAAGTAGGTAATTACAAATTTTAATATGCATAATTACTTGTGTTATGCGGGAATCGAACCCGCACCCCTAGATTGGAAGGCAGATCCACTAACGATACATAAATATACTTTACGGAACCAAATAAGGTACAAATTACCAATTCTTCCTATTCCATTCTTCAATGCATACTAGAGCAGAACGTCTTCAATTTTTCCTTCAGATTTATTTCCAAGCATTCCATTTGAATAACATATTAGATGTAATTCTAATCCACATTCACTGAGCAGACACGCATTTTTAGAAATACTTTCTTTTCGCTAACTTAGCTTTTAGTTTGTAAACTTTCTACAAAAAGAAACGCAGCGGTCATTATCTGTAATTGTTTCGTATAAACATAATATAGGTCTACAATGTAGATTTTCTTAGTTTTAGCTCATCGGAAGTTAGTTGCGGTTTAGTGGTCTCCAGCTAGATGTAAGGCATTAACATTGCGCTTAATATATCAATAATAATTAATACAATTTTAAGTATATCTTATGTCTGTAAACCTAACACGGTAAAAACTAGCGTGCTAAATGTAAAATGTTTATTCTATCAACATTATTTAAGACCTGTACTATACCTAGTTTTTCGGACAATAAATGCATTCATTCATTCATTCTTTCATTCATTCATTCAATTAATATTCAATAAATTTCTGGAGTCTGTATATGTTCATATATACCAACGGAAGACCAGCGCTGGTAGCTTGCATCCTGACATGGCGAGTAGGGGCGGGTTTGAAAATGAATCTTCTTCTTCATATTTATATCTACTGTTCTATATTTTATATTAATATTATTTCTATATTTATTCTATTTTATACTTGTTTTTTAGCTCTACATGGTAACTGGTAAGTCTAATAACTACAATTAAACGTTTTAAGGGTGGCTTTATTTAATCATAAACTTAACACTTCAACTTTTCACTTTTGTTCTACGAATTTGGAAAATCGTAAAAATAAGAAAGCTATTCCATAAGTTCATCGCTCCCGGACAAAATGTATCAAAAATCCACTTTTTTTCGCAAATTTCAAAATCTTAAACAAAAATGGTCACTTTTCACGTACTAAAGTCACCCTTAAAATGTTGTGAGTTAGTTATTAATAATTGCTAGCGCGGTGTTGCCCTTGATTGGCTTGATTGTCTATGCTATGACATCATTATTATCTTTAGCCCTTGTTGGTCTACTGCTGAGTATAAGCCTCCTTCTCTAGGTGCGTTAATTAATAAGTTTAACAAGTAGATAAGATCCCCCGATTTGCCGGGGTTTGGAACATTAAAATAATAATAAAAAACTAAATGTATTTATCAATTACCCTGTACACAGAATAATACAGATACCAATCTATTGTATTATCTCAAGTTGTCTAATGATCTAACAAGTGACTATACTCATAAAACCTGATGTTTATTGCAATCTAATCTAGTGCATAATCGGAGTATGAAGCGAAGCCGCGCGTAACTGGCAATTTGTTCGTTACTGAATTACTGGCGAATATTGTAGAATAATTTATAGACCTCGTAAATTACACTGGTGATCTATTAGTTTTATTAAGTTAAATCCTTTCCCCAAGCCAGTAAGAGTTAAGAGTTAGGTGAGTTAGGTAGGACCTAACCTTAGAAGGGTCTAACTAAAATAAAAGCAGAATCTCGAAATGTCAAATTATCAAATTTCTTTTTAGAACACCTAATCTACCAGTATGTTACACATATAACAGAAATGTTTTGTAATTTTTGTTGTGGGATATTTAAAAAAAATATTTAACAAACGACACTTAATTCTAGAAACTTCTAATCCACTAAATTAAACATATTAGCCAATGTTAATTATCCAGACGGCTCGTAGACGGTGTAATAATTGCAACACTGGGCAACAAAATAGTGCCCGCATTATCTACACTAGCTACGCGGAAAATCTTCACACTTCCGCTCCAGATTTACGTAAAACTGGAACTAGGATGGCAACATTGAGACCTTGGAGTACATTCTCTCTGCACCTACAGGCTTATGATGCGAAACACGAAATAAGTTTCTCGTAGTTTTGGCGACAATTATCGAGATGTTTCTATGTCTCCTACCAGAGCATTTAGTCCATTGAAATGTTACCAATCATTGAAATGTGTCCATTGTAATTTTAGGTCCGAATATTGCATTTCTTAGAGGACGCAATTTTATTTTTGGGGCATGTTTGGGGTATAGAAGCTTAACTTCAAGTTTGTGGGGACAAGAGTGGCGTCCCCACAAACTTGAAATTAAGCTTCTATTGATCCCCAATCATGCCACAAAAATAAAATTGCGTCCGCCAAAAAATGCAAAGCTCATGTAACATTTCAATGGACTAGTTACATTTTGACATATTTTTTCGTATTTTGACAGTTAGAGTAGACAAATTACTCGGCGTACGAGATTAACTCGACGTTGCACATTATCTACTAATGTTCATTGCACCATGTGGAAATGTCTTCGGTATCTTACTGTGATGTAGTAATCTTATTTCATGGGTTAAAAAATTAAATGAATGAATAAACGTATGTATAAACTGAAGGTGAAATAAGATAGGAGAAAATATATGAGTGAGTAGATAGACATGTTTGAATTTTTTTTACACCCTAATGAGCAAAACAGATATATTTACATAAGTACAACGTACCTAAGCCTCTTTAAGCGAGATTAAAGAGGGTCAAATATCTGTACATAGAAGATAAGATATTTCTTTAATGTACACCAAAAAAATTACATAATGAAAGAAGTTTAAAAACTATTTTAATGCACATTTAGTGGCCTTAGGCGATTTCTTCCATAAGAAAAAATAAGATATTCGAAATATATATATATATTTGGATATACTTTAAATCAATAATAGAACACGTTGAAACGGTTTTTAAAAAAATTGTCTGGTAATCTGTTCTGCCTGTTTATTTGGTTGACCATCACACAAAACCTGTAGTATGTGACGTAGGTCACATTTTATTCCGTAATAATGCGAAGCCGCGAGCATCAACTATTCAGTAATAAGCAAACGGCGATGGGTACAGAACGAACGCACCTAACCTTAAAAAACCGAAAAACCACATTAAACCTTATTTCATACTAATTAAGGTTTATTTTGCTAGTGAACGATCGAAGAAAGATTTAGCAGCAGTCTGGTGATGCAATGGATTCTTCGTCACACTGTTGGCTGTAATAAGCTTTGTGTGGTTTGACGCTTGAAATCATCTGCTAATGTAAATTAATTGAAACGACGTGCGTTTTGATGCGAAATACGCAGATTTTTCAAGTCATATACTACGTAATACCATCTATGAGCAAGTACCCTTTTTAAGAATATTAATTAGCAACAAGCTCTCATTACGGTAGCTAGTTTATCTGTTTATTTAAACGCTCATCACGCAAAAACAGCTGAACGAATCATCATGTTTTTTTATATGTAGTTAGTATGAGGTCTTAGGAGTATCAATTATCCCAAAATAATACGAGTGCAGCCGCGGGCGACCACTAAGTAAAGCTATGAAATGATTAAGGAAACTTCATTTTAGGTCGAAAGAAACGCAGGAGAAACATTGCAGGAAAACTATATTACGACAACGCATTAGACATTGACACATGTTTAGTTTTATTCGATTAATCGATCGACTTTTCACAATTTAGTAACATTTTACGTACAAATTTATTTTCTCCCCATCCATCGAGTTAACAAAGTCGTTGGCCTATCTTTGAAGTCCAATCACCTACTAAGCCGTTCATGTGCTTCTACATAGATCCATATAGCACAGCCCTACGGGAACAATGTCTTTGACGGGGCGCGCGCCGCACCAATCACAGCGCGCGAGAGCTAGGGGTGGCTGACAGCGGAACTTTGCGAGGAAATTCAATTAAACTTGGAGCCCGCCCTTATCTGATTGCTCCGTGGAGAGAACGGCTACGTAACGAGAGGACTCAGGGTTGCCACTATGCAAGTTGTTGCTTTTTTATAAAACCATCTTGTAAAAATACATTTCTTCAGTGAAACAAGCTAATTAACAATATACCTAAGTTTAGGTAGCTTTATAAAAATACAATTCTTCAGGGAAACAAGCTACCAAAATACCATTTACCAAATTACCAACAACAATAAAATGCATTTATTCTGTCTTACGCAACTACTTCAACATAATAGGCCACCACTATCAACCGTAATACTGTTTTAATATGTATGTACATATATGTATGTATTACCTGCATATTTTTAATGTTAAATGAGCATATAATACATACATAGATAAAAATTAATATCTTGAAAGCACACCAAAAAATCGTAAGACTTAAAAGAAACCTAAAGACTATACTATATTATATGTGTATATTTCTTACGACCATGGCAGCCCTAATTCTCAAGCCAATATTGGGTAAATCCCCATCCAAGCTGAGCGTCGAGCGAAACTCGTCACTAAGCCAACCTGTGACGTTATCTAAACTCTCGCGCACACTATGCATTACAAGTCAGTCTTATATCTCATTTGTTTATTTTTTTATTTTAATAGGTACAAAGGGTGGCGTGTGGCCTCTTAAAGGAAAATTTAGCAAAGAGTACAACAAGGAAAGGGTACCTAGCTTTTTTTATAAATTATTAAAAAAAAAATGCCAAGAATACCTTAAACTATTAACAGGATCTAGCGGATGCCTACCTACAAACTAGGCACACGCCTGTACCTAGGCATTCTAGAAAAAGGTAAAAAAATTCGGTAGCACAACACAACAGAAGATACTTTAGCAAACCTGGAAATAATATAGCTAGAATCATCATCATCATCAATCAATAATCGGCCACTTCTGGACATAGACCTCTCCCAAGACACTCCACTCAGAGCGATATGTTAATTCATATCGACACCTATAAAAATAATTAAGGAATTTTGGCCCTACGTAGATCAGTATATCTTTTAGGTATAATTGACCAGAGATACTTATCTATGTAGGACTTAATTATTCTTATGTCCACTGTGCATGATTCAAGATTTTATTAAGCCACACTAGGGGCTTCTGACATAGCTGTATAATAGATCAAATATGACTGACTTACAAAAACAAGTTAGTATCATAATATCACTGATCTTATTTTATTTTATTATCTGTTGTGCGTGCGCCAAAATAATCAAGGAATTTGGACCCTATATTATGTAAGCAGATCAATCATCTTTTAGGTATAAATGTCAAGAAGAATCAGATACAATATGTAGATTGTAGGTATTAACATAATAATGTTGATTAGTGATTTTTAAAGTCTTGAGTACCTACTTAACATGTTTTTTAAAGCACGTTACCGGAAACTCAGTCCGTCAGTAATAGACTACATTTTCAGGACATATCACTCAGCGCCATCTAGTGCCATACTAAGCAAACGCTTAAATTAGCCTGTTAGTTAGAAAAAAAGACAAATGACCCCGGTTTTTGACATCTCCCGAACTTTTAATTTGTTGTCATTTTTTAAGCTTTTATGAATAATATTTTTTTAAATTTCAATAATCCGATGTCCTCTCTATGGAACTTATTCACTGGAATGTCCGTGTATATTGTGTAATAGGGGACACCCTAACACTGTTGACAAACCAACGCAATCTGAACTCTATATGCATTAATTCAGAGCTCATTTTACAAAATAACACAGTCATAATCGCTGGATTTGCTGTTACGAAACGATAAGTTTCAGTGGGAAAAGCATTTCGTGAACCGTAAGAAAATTGTCACCCTCATTTTAGAGCTTTTCGGCTTATATACCCACTGGCAAAGAAAAGGTGCGTGTTTTCGTATCTATTGTATTTGTAAATATTACGTGTCATCATAATCATCATCAGCCTAATGGGACCCACTGCAGGGTATAGGCCTCCTCCCTCTTACGCCAATACTCTCTGCCTTGTGCTGTTCTTGCCCAAATGTGCTATTTATTACGAAGGTGTATTGTTTTAGTACAGAATATGTTGGTAATTGTTAAGAAGATGTTTATATAAGGTGATAATAATATTCTCTATGAGTTATTTGCAAAGTGCTAAACCCGCACTAAGGTTGTTAATTTCAAGGCTTCGGCTGCTTAATCCGAAGATCTTGGAAATGAGTGTGGATTTTCGCGTCTAGCAGTCGACGGTGGCCGTGTGGTTTTAGGTGTTCTGACGTGTAATCAGGATAACGCAGGTTCGAATCCTGCCAGTCGGGATAATGAAGCTCATTTCCAATTAAGTTTAGAATAGTATTCTTTGTCTGCGGGCCACCATCGCTACCGCTGAGCTACTGTCAGCTATAAAATGCAATAAAAAATAAATATATTACTTATATGCATATTATAGTTGACAACAATATAAATTGCAAAGAATATAGCTGTCTCTTTTTTTATACAAAGGACAAAGTATCTTTTTCGGGCAACCTTTGGCTGTAGTTACTCCAAAGTAGAGTAGCAAAGGGCGGCGCCGTGTCAACAGTGTCGTAAGGTCGTATAACTCGTATCCAACTACGGTCCGGCGAGGACTGCCGAGCCATGATAAGACGTCTTCCCAAGCTCCCCTTGGGATATACATGTTCCGTAATATCTAAAATTTGAGGCGATCCTCAATAATTCAAAGTCCAAGCTGATATCATAGACTAAATTGGACCACACTTGATAAACATAATTCAAGTATGCAAGATGTGCATGACTATACATATTTATTTAAAACAGGTAAATATTAGATACGAAGCTACATTCAATATTATGCTTAGTAACTAGTAAAGTAAAAATATGTTTATTTACTAATTGAAAAACTTAACCTATATAATATTACAATTCATGTTTTGGTTATTACATTCTTAACTGTATCATGCATATAAGTGGGTAGGTATGTTAGAATTATACTATAGATTTATATACATATACTACTGCTACTAATTCTTGCTTTACAAATTGCTGATAAAGGATTGTCAAGTAAATAAATAGTTAAGCTGTATGCAATACAGAATTATCAGTGGATCCCAAACTAGGCTATCCGCCTGTATCTTGGTGATCCGTATTAGGGTTTGACAATTTAGTGATTCGCACCAACATTTTACAATTTCATTTCGTACATTTCTTTTAGTAGAACAGCATTTGATAACACATTATGCTGGCGATTGTAGGCTGAATGTGGATATGAGGAAGTTAATGTAGGCAGGTACCTAAGTAAGTCGGTTTTTGTTGGATAATGGTTTTAGGAGGTTTAATTTGAGTAACCAAATTTAGCACTCTTAGGAAATCTCTAACAGGAAGAATTCTGTAGCGGGCAAGGGAATTTCTTACATGTACATATGTATGTGTACTTGTGTGTGTGTGATTGTGTATAGGTATGTGTGTGTTTGTAATTATGTATAAGCAGGCCGAAAGAATGTAGATTTCTTGTAATTAAAAGAGATCTTCCACTTGTGTGTTATGTAAGGAGACTGGGTTATGAACCTTGACTAGATATTCTGTTTCCTTGTATGACTTGGTTTGAAGCCACTTTTTTATTTTCCCTCGAGCTTTCCTATGTGTAATTTGACTTACATCACAGGTGTTTGTTACTGCGTAGAATACAAAGAAATGGATGTGAGATGTGAACTGTGATCATGTAATTATTTAAAAAAAAAAAAAAACAAGGCGGGCCTCCGATATCCCTATCAGTATGAATTTATCAGCCAATTCAATACGTTTACCGCAACTAAAGCCTGCACCGGTGCCGATAAATAATAAATTAAACACTGGTAAAAGTAACCGATATTAAATTCAGCTGACAATTTCTGCCTGAAGAGGATTCACTTCGAAAAACCGCATTGCTAATCTGGATTTGAGGTAAAATATACGTAAGTACCATTTTAGTTTCAACATTTTAGGTCTTATTTGCACGGTTGTTAAGGTTCAAAATTGTGTTAACGGAAGCGAATATGTGATGTTTTTGTTCGAATTTGAATGCGCGGGAAAAATTGGAAAATGGGTGACAGGCAGGCGTGATAGCGCGCTGAAAGCGTGGTGGGAAAACGTTAGGGTTGCTACTTTACAAACAATTTATGTTATTTAATCTAACATTCATGATAGATGCGCTATAGCGTTATTAAAATTTGTGACACTGGATTTTGATCGTGCACAATAATGTGCCTATTATATTAGATCATGTTGACATTATTAGCACCTAGATGGATATTATAGAAGAAGCACCTAGCATCTTAGGTAAGGTTCACTTGCCTACTTAATAACGCCTATCATCTGGTAGCAACCTACTCTAAAAGCCAGATGAAAAAAAATATGAAAATATCTAATTAAATAAAATTTTGATTGTATACCTATGTACATATTTACGTACTCGTACTGGCAATATTCTTTAAAAATAATTCAATTTGATACCTTTTTATCTATTAACTTGTAACTGGTCGCTTATAATTGTTTAAATAACAGCATAAATACGTGTTCATATTTTAATTGGAGGTGAAATAAACAAGAAAGAACCCTAGCCCTATTCCGGTTGAGTGGTGAAATTAAAAAGAGCCCCACATTGCCCCTCTGGTTCAATTAAGCTGGGATTGTGGCCGCAGTGACAGTCCGTTCATTTGGATTTATTCCCCATATTCGTTTTCACGCAACGGTAAATCAGTTATTGACGATGAGAGTTTTGGATATGGGAACCAATATTTCAAACCTACATCTAGAGCGATAATTTGTCTATAGGTACTTCACCTTTCAGCGCTACACAAATACCTAGGTACCTACCTACCATGACAACAAAGTATGTAGTTGTAACACAAAATCCAAATAAAGATTTTTTAAAGATCCAAATTAAGACCAAGTCAAGATTTTTTACACGCGTAGCGACGTTTATTGTAGATTCATTTTTATTTTCGTAAATAAACAACGTAGGTAATTGGCAAGAAATTGACTAATTAATTGAACATCTACAAGTTGTGCCGCCATATATTTACACAAATTTCGGTGTATAATAAATAAATAAAAAATAAATATTCCGAGCCATTGCACACATCGCCATCTAGCCCCACACTAAGCAAACGCTTGTGACGTGGGTACTTGATAACTGATATCATACTTATATACTTTTCTTTTGTAAATACATACTTATTATACATACAAACGACCAGACTCAACACAAGTAATTATAAATTTTAAAATGCATAAATACTTGTGTCTCGCGGGAATCGAACCCGCGACCTCTAGATTAGAAGGCAGAGCCACTACCAACTAAGCTAACAGGCCAGTCAATTAATGTTATTTTAACAAGAAGTTGTTGTAAAATAAACTCTTAGCATGAGATACGACGAAGTGAGATTGTGATAAAATTTCAAATTGGCCGCGTGAGGCTTAATGCGAGTCGCTTGTAAATAATGCTAATAAGTAATCCAATTTTATATCAATGTCATTTTAGCTCTGCTGTCACTGTCATGTCAGGTCGGTCCATCCGTCCGGCCGGCATCCAATATCCATATTTTTTTTTATAAACATTGAAATGTTTTTCGATACATATCTAGATTAATTATTTTTATATAGTAAGTACCAGTTCGTTCGTTTGGCCCTTGGTTTCGTTTTCAATTAAATAAGTAGGTACATATTTTTCTGTGTCGCACATTACATTTGAATCGCCTTTGTATAACTAGTTGTAGCTCGGTACATTGATGAAACAGATACTACTTTTATTATCTACTAGTTTAACGGGTCACAGGTTACCTCCACCGGTTATCTTGTAATAAAGAAACCATAACCATAAAACGTCTTTATTTAAAAATAAATGTAGGGCTCATTATAGAGTCTTAAAGATTGGTGTTGTTAACTAATCATAGCATAACAACGGAGTATTATTCAAACTGGTTATAAAATAATCGTGTTAAATTGATTCAGCCAGAGTATAATAATTGTTCTGTCTCTTGTAACATAATGTTTGGAATCAGACCAAAACAAACAACGCAGCCTAAACGCCCTGTGTCTGCATATATGCTATGGCTGAACTCTTCAAGAGAATCTATAAAAGCTAACCACCCTGGGCTAAAAGTAACAGAAATTGCCAAAAAAGGAGGGGAATTGTGGAGATCTTTGCCAATTGAAGTAAAATCGGTATGGGAAGCAAGGTCTAATGAAGCCAAAGAAAAATACGAAAGGGACCTTGAAATGTATAGCGAGACTCAAAGAGACAAAAATATAGCTGCAGGTATTAGGTGGTAAAACCATTAATTTTCATTAGTTAGTCAAATATTTTGCTCTTGTACTGTCAATGTTAGTAATTATAAGAAATTTTGCACCATACATTTAATTATTTAGATATGTAGTTAGTTACTAATGTAATTTTATTATTCTAGATCTAAAAACAGAACCATCAACCGAAAATATGGCCAACAAAACTTCAAAAGGATCTAAAGCATCCAGCAAAAAAGAAAGTAACCATGGAGTAAGTATTAACTTATAAGAAACAGCCAAGTTTCAGTAATTAAATATCATCTCCATAATATTTTTCTATAATCATCTACACACAGATTTTCCTATCAAAATTGCTAAAAAAAATATGTTAATAGGTGTTTATTATGTGTGTATTACATTCATACATTTTTTTTAATTACTATAATTTCTTTAATTTTTGATTTAGAAATTGCATTAATTTTCCCTATTATTAAACTATTCAAAATAGTTAATTTTTTAGTTTGAATAAAAATTAGATTTTTCTTTATTATTAAAAAACTATATTTTTTTTATTTTTTCTTTAAATAATACTTTAACCCCCATTAAATATTATAAAATTAATTTTATTTGTAACAAAGCTATAACTTTAAAAAAAAACATTAATTTACTATACAAACATAGTATTCCAAAAGTGATTCTAATTACTAACCAACTTCACAAAAAAGAGGTTATCAGGTGTTCTGAAAGGTTTTTTGTGGGTGTGGTATGTGATTACTTGTTATTCATGAACAAATTTAATCATTGTTTTTTTGTCAATAGGAATTGTTTCAAGGGTTGAATTGCACCTATTGAATTATTTTGTCATGTTGGTTTTCAAATTACAGGGTGGTTATGTTCGTATCTTTCTCGTCTCCTCGGCCGCTATACTGCTGGCCTACTTGGCTGCTTGCTACCTGACCCGAGCCCCGGACATGCCTGCTCCGGACATGAACCAGTACTGGGGCCTGTACCCTATGGAGACTAAACCTGACACCTCTATCAGGTCTTTCAAAATAGAGTTTTCTGATGAAGTGAGTACTTATCATGTAAAAGAATTTCTTTTTAACAAGGAATGGGTTTGCACTTGACCGTAATTTGTGTGATGGTAAGGAAACATTATGGTCTAGGATGGAGCATGCTTACCCAGTAAGGACCGATTCACTCTCACTTTGATGATCGCAAGGTTATATTCTGCAGGGAACAGGGAAAAATAAAAAAAAACACTTATAGCCAAATTAAAGCTCCTTGTATCTGTTGCTTGTCTCCTATAACTATCTATAGGTGCAGTACCCTGGCTGCTATTTACATACAAAGTTTTATATAGTTAGACTTAAAAATAAAGAAAGATAGACTGATGATTTATATCTCAATTTGTTTATATCCAAACAAAAATCTCTCACCTAGATAACTGAAGGTATTGGTTTTGGCCAAGTTATTGTATATTAACCGTTTATCTTTAGACTTGATACCCACAATGTAATAATTCCATAAAGAATATTTCAAGTCCTACAATACAGTATATTTTGCTATTGGAATTCCTGTTGTACCTTAGTGTAAAAATCATAAACTATTCTTTCAGATATATGTATTATATCCTTTGTCTAGCATTAGCTTAGTATGGGCACAGAATATGTATGGGACTAGATGCTGTGTGATGTGTCTCGATGTATTAATTATTTATTAATATGTATATCAGGACATTAATTATCATTTACATTAATATGTCATGCATCTGATGAGACATGAAATTGTTGATCCTGGCTGTTGTAGTACAACAGTTGTGAAGCCATGTGAGAGGCCCATAGGCTTGGTAAACTCATGATACCAGAGTTGGCCACTCTTAGACAATTAAAAGAACAATTATTTATTTATTTCAGATGATAAATGACCTACGTGAGCGTCTCTTGCACCACCGTAAGCCACCATTGCCATTAGAAAATGTTGGCTTCAGCTACGGCTTCAATTCCAACTTCCTCACACAAATAGTGGATGTTTGGAAGAACAAGTACAACTTCAAGGAAAGGGAGAACTTCTTCAACCAGTACCAACATTACAAGACTAATATACAAGGACTGGATATACATTTCATGAGGGTTGTGCCGGAGAAGACGGAAGATTTAGAGGTATAGTATTTATTAACTTTAAAAATATTGGAGTTTTATGTATAGGAGTGCCGAAATTGTGTGCTAGAATATGAATTATAGCATTTATTAATTTAAAAAATATGGGAGTTTTTTGTAGTCAAGCAGTTTGAAAAGTTTGACTCTAGAGTTGGTCAAACCTAATTATTTTTTATTGTGCTTTCTAACTAATATAAATAGAGGTTTGTTTGAACGCGCTAATCTCAGGAACTACTGGTGCGAATTGAAAAAATATTTTTGTATTGTATAGACTATTTATCGAGGAAAGTTTTAGGCTACATAACATCACGCTGCAACTAATAGGAGCGAAGAAATAATGGAAAATGTGGAAAACACGGGAAAAATTATTCATCTTAGAGGGTTTCCGTTGCGTGCGCTGCGAAAATGGTTCACAATTTAAAGAATTAATGTCCAAAATAACTATTCCACGCGGACGAAGTCGCAGACACAGTTAGTTGTATAATATTTACGTCAAATAAACGTATTTTGTATATTGTATGTGTCAGGTGGTCCCCCTGCTGCTCCTGCACGGGTGGCCGGGCACCTTCAGGGAGTTCTACGAGATGGTGCCCGAGCTCACGAGCCCCAAGGCAGGCAAGACCTTCGTCTTTGAAGTCATTGTGCCTAGCTTGCCAGGGTTTGGATATTCACAGGTATAGTTTTTATTCATTAGATATAATATTATTTTTAGAACATACTTCTTTTTTTTTAGGGTTCCGTACCCAAAGGGTAAAATTGATGCAGTTTTCTGTGATGTGATTAGGTTTGATTGGTGTAGGTATGTTTCTTATTTTTCTAGCAATGTGTTAAGATGACAACTCACCAGGGGCTGTTGTATATATTATCTTCTAAATAACAAGTCAAATTTTGATGCAGTTTTCTTTGATAGGCTTAGATTTGTTCAGTAAAGTGACAGTACCTAGACTTGAAGTTGGTTTCTGATTTCTTTTTTAAATAATGATTTTGATTCTGATTGCAGGCACCCTCCCGTCCCGGGCTGGGCACCATGGAGATGGCAGTCATGATGCACAACCTCATGCAGCGTATCGGTAAACATTATAATTAATTTATGTGGACATTTAATAATACATACTTACCTAATAATTTGTCGCAGAGACCCAAAGTGGATCCTGGCCTCCGACACAAAGAGACGCCACTCCTCTCGGTTCTGTGCCATCTCCTGCACTCGGTAGCATGGATTTGTTGCAGATCCTCCTCTATCTGCTCCTTCCAGCGGTACTTGGGATACTACTTAACTAACCAATAAAATTTAATGAAAGCAAATCGTAAACAAATTAACTAACACAAATGTAAAAACTCTATTTGAAATTCGGATGTAAAGGAAATAAAAGCTTTTTTATTTTATTTTGTTTATTATAGGGCACTCTAAGTACTACGTGCAGGGCGGTGACCTCGGTCACTCCGTGGGTTCCACCATGGCAACTCTGTTCCAAGACAATGTGTTGGGCTTCCATACCAACTTCCCGGCGCTCTTGTTCCATCCCATCGCGCAGGCTTGGGTAGCTATAGGTAAGGAAACCCAATACAAAATACGTTCTGCTAGTTGGCTGGCCGCTTAGTGTCAGGAAAATAAATTGTACCTCTCAAGACCCTCTTAATTTTTATTAGACGTAATATTTCCATACTAAAACTCACAAAATCCGTCACTCTGCTGCACCGTGTAAGAAGGACTGGCTCGCCGGTTTCACCATCTGCCTTTCATCCAGACTCATCCTGGTTCGAATCCAGCCCTACACCAATAACTTGTACCTATTTTTATTGTATGTGTGGATTTGCACTCGATTAACGGTGAAGGAAAATATCGTGAGGAAACATACATGTTTGACGTGTCTTACATGGAATTGGGCGCCCTACACGATATATCTGCGTAAGAAGAGAAGAGAAGAAGAAGAGAACTCCCGTAACGAATTATTCATGTGATAGTACTTTTTCCAGTATAATATCCGTTATCTAGTACCCACGGCACAAGCGTGTGCTTAGTGTGGGGCTAGATGGCGCTGTGTGCAATGTCCCAGAATATTTATTAACCGACTTCCAAATAAAGGAGGTTAACAATTCTTCTGAAAGTTTTTTTGGTCATTAAGCCTTTATTATTTTCCAGGGTCCCTGTGGCCGTCACTGGTGGAGACGCCAGAGCTACAAGATCGCTTGTACCCGCTCAGTGAAAAGTTTGCGTTCAACATACTTGAGACTGGATACATGCACATACAAGCCACTAAACCTGATACTGTTGGTGAGTAGGTATATATTATTATTTGTACCCTTATGAACGTATGAAAAAGCGAGTGTGGCTCAGCGGTTTCAGTGTCGGCTTTTTACCCAGCCAGACGCACCCTGGTTCGAAGTCGGCCCTAAAACAATGACTTGTATTCAAGTTAAGTGTGGATTTGCACTCGCTTAACGGTGAAGGAAAACATCGTGAGGAAACCGACATGTTTGAGGACCACGATATCCGAGGTGACCGTGTGGTGTGGTGATCCGAACCGACATGTGTCTTCCGTGGAAGGACCTGGGCGCCCACCAAGATCACGATCGTATCTGCACAAGAGAACTTTCTTCATTCATTCTGCGGGGGAGTCACTACCCTCAGTCATGAGGAAATACTACTCAAAGAGAAGGAGATGAACGCATAAGTCACTTATATAATTTTTACACACTGAGAAAGACATAAAGTAGCTTATGTTCACATTACTGTCTGGTGGAAGAGTAGCTGGCATAACTGACAAATGAAAAAGGCCTTGCCAGGTCTTTCATAAAAAAGTAATCTCTTTTTACCCTGATATAAATAAATATTCCGATGATTCGCAGTGCGAAATTGTTATAAAGTTTTATTTATTTCATAACTAGCTGTGCCTGCTACTTCGTCCGCGTGGAATAGTTATTTTGGGCAACCTCTTCAGCTTTATAAATTATAGCTGTTACCCACGACTAGAACCGTTTCTGCAGCGCACGCAACGGCAGCCCTCAAAGATGAATAATTTCCCCTGTTTTTTCCAGATTTTCCATTGTTTCTTCGCTCCTATTAGTTGCAGCGTGATGTTATATAGCCTAAAACCTTCCCCACAATCATATATATATATATATGATTGTGGGTGTATTCAACACAAAAAGAATTTTTCAATTCGCACCAGTTAGTTCCTGAGATTAGCGCGTTCAAACAAACAAACAAACAAAACAAACTCTTTAGCTTTATAATATTAGTATAGATTCATTATGTTAAATGTTTGTTATATTACAACAACGTCAGTGGTTCAATTAGTATCGAAGTTTTGTTATTGTTTCACCACGTTTTATAGATATTTATGTACCTATATTTTTACTTTATCTACGTTGTGTACTACCAATGGTACAAGCGTTTGCTTAGTATGGGACTAGATGGCGCTGTGTGAAATGGCTCGGAATTTTTGTTTATCTTAAATATATAAAACTCAAAGGTGACTGACTGACTGACTAACTGACTGATATAGTGATTTATCAACGCACAGCCCAAACCACTGGACAGATTGGGCTGAAATTTGGAATGAAGGTAGATGTTCATGTTATGACGTAGGCATCAGCTAAGAAAGGATTTTTGGAAATGCCACATTTAAAGGGGCTAAATAAGGGATGCTAGTTTTACTTCTTAATGCGAGCGAAGCCGCGAGCACCCAATAGTTTGTGATATTTCTTGTCTTCCAGGAACTGCACTAACCGACTCGCCCGCCGGTCTGGCAGCGTACATTCTCGAGAAGTTCTCCACGTGGACCAACCCTGAGTACCGACAGGCTTACGACGGCAGTCTGCTGAAGAAGTACACTCTCACCCACCTGCTGGACAATGTGATGGTGTACTGGGCCACATCTAGTATAACTACCAGCATGAGGACTTACTCCATGTTCTTTGACAAGCAACTCTATGGTATTCTGTTTGATCGGTAAGTGTGAGTTGTCATATTCATATAGTTGTTAAGCCATGTCAGACGCCCTAGGGCAGTTTCAAAACTTTCGACACCAGAGCTAGCCACTCACATAAGAAGAAAAAGTTTGTTTGTTTGTGTGGATATAGAATGAGTAAAAAAATAACATAAGGTATAATGCGAAATGGAAATGCGTCTTAAAAAGTATCAAGAAGATAAATACTTATATCAAATTATTAATATCAATCGAAGCAATCAAAGCATTTATTTGCCGAGTACAGGTAAAGAAGATGGTACATATAATTATACAAAGAACACCACACTCAACCCCTCTCTCTCTTTGAGTCGTATTTCCTCATGACTGAGGGTCGTGAATCCCCCGCAGAATTAATTCGTTAGGGGAGTTTTCTTGGGCAGATACATCGTGGTGGGCGCTTAGGTCCTTCCACGGAAGACGCATGTCCTCGGATATTGTGGTCCTCAAACATGTCGGTTTCCTCACGATGTTTTCCTTCACCGCTAAGCGAGTGCAAATCTACACATAACTTGAAAATACAAGTCATTGGTGTAGGGCCGGATTCGAACCAGGTTGCGTCTGGATGAAAAGCAGACACTGGAACCGCCGAGTGCGCTTCGAATTATTTAAAATAATATACTAATTTATTATCCGTTACTTTTTTTTTACAGGATCCCAACGAAGGTCCCCACCTGCGGCATCAAATTCAGGCACGAGCTGGCCTACACCCCGGACCACATCCTGAAGTTGAAGTACAACAACTACCTGCACAGCACGGTGGTGGATGACGGCGGCCATTTTGCGGCCATGGAACATCCCACGCTGATGGCGGATGATGTCTATAGCGCTGTAAGCCTGTTTAGGAAGTTCCATGGGACTGTGTGAGTGGAGAATTATACATCTTTTATAAAGGGGTGAAATAGGGGATGCAAGGTTTACTTCTTAATGCGAGCGAAGTCGCGAGCACCTACTATAAGCAAATATTTTACTAGTCGTAACGACAGCGACACTATGATAATGTATTTTTTTTATTTCCACGTCCGCGCGATATCTACGCTTGCACGAGTAGTTAACGAATACCAACAGTTTAATACAGTATATACGAGTAAGTGTAAGTTCTATATTCCATACATACACAAGTGTTGTTTTGTACATCATTACAGTAAAATTTTGACTTTATCAGTGTTGGTCCAAAAAAAAATTTTTTTATGTGTGTTATGTAAATTTATTATCATATAAATTACTTACATAAACAATCTACAATAATACGAAAAACAATCTACTATTTATTTATTTAGTTTCGTATGGTAGTTGAGTTCATTGTAAGTTGGAGAGTCTCGTCTTGGACGCCGTGACGAGCGGTCGCTTTCGGGAACGGTCAATAGAGCCTCGTCAATACAATTGATCCAGTAAACAATAGGCACAACATCTGCCAGCGGCTAGCGCAATGGCTGCGAGCAAAGCTTGACGGTTTCTAGCTTAGGTAAATTTCCTGGCCCCGCGAAAAGTGACTATAATCAAGTGCCGTGCAACGCGTGTTTATAATCTTTACATGTATCAGTGAGTGACAACCAGTGTACGTGACCCGCCACCAGAGGCCACCGGTAACAGCGGTATCAGCGCCCAGCGCGGGGAAACCCACTCCAACAAAAGGAAAACTCGGTGAGCTTGTTCCATATTAGCCACACGTGGTCTAAACCCCTTTTCTTCGGTCTCTCCTTCCTCAATATCCTAAGATATTGTCTAGACGTCTGCCACGAGGGACAAGTCTGTTTTCAAGCAGCCCATACCAGCAACCAACACCGTACGGTCACATCGGTTACTTATACCTAGATCAAACCTACGCGTAACTAGCTTATCCGATTTCAAAATACATATTTACACAAACTGCAGTAAAAACCTGCTAAATTTACAAGGGTAGACTAGATTACACGATCTCATACCACGGACGTAATTACTCGTAACGTATGCGAAAACACAGACAATCTACTTTCCCAAGGCAAACACAAAAGCCTAAATACGAGTAAAAACTACACACATCTGCAGGCCCGTTTGGACAATAACTTAAGATTTTAAAAAGGCGCGTGAAATATTACTCTATCCATTCCCAAAACAAATACCGACCCATAAAACTAAGCAATAAATAGACCATTAACAATACAACCAAAAAAAAACCCTTCTTAAAATCATCTGCTAATTTCCGCCACAGCTTTGCAGCTGTGTGTTTTAGGGTTTTTTTTTTTTTTTTTTAGGATGACCCACCCGATGTCACCCCCTGGGTCATCCTTTGTTAAACATAGCTCAAAATTTACTTCTAATTGTAGTCATTTTTTCTACGTACAATAAAGCCCAGACGTTTGTTTTATACACATAACACACTAGTACATAAAGCGTAATTAATAGACTTATTCCAAATGACTCGTACTTAGAGTTGCTAGACGAGACCCAAGTACTCACTCGAGTGCTACTTACTCCCCTTTTCCGTTAAAGGCAAAAGGGAACTAGTATAGTGCATGATACACCAGTTAACTAATAAGTAATACATAGTATATAAGCTTCCTTCACAGCCCCAAGCACGCGCATACCTGAAAGATATCACGAGCTAGCCACGACAACCCGTCCTCTGCGATACCGCCACGGTAAGGCACAAAGCCGATATGAAAATAGGGACCCTATCGTAAAAATACCAGGAGACGGCAACTGCTTGTATCGCGCTTATAGCCCACCAAATTAACGACTTGTATGGCCTAACCTTTGACCACCAACACATTCGACGAGACCTCGCACGCCACGTTGAGGAAAACCAAAGCGATCCACAAATGTACCTAGCGAACAGAAGTAATCTAGATAGCTCAGCACAAAGCAAACAAATCAGGAACTACATTCTATCACAATACCAAGATGGCACATGGGGCGGCACAGACATACTTATAGCGGCAGCGGAATATTATAGTATTAACGTCAAAATCTCTCAAAAAAAAAAAATACCCCGCTACAAGAAACAGTATGTTTCTCTCCTAAGGCACCAAACGACACCGCAGGTAGCATAGGTCTAATAATTACGGGGAACCACTTTGATTGCTATGAAAATCACCTAGGAGTAATAAGTACAAGCACCACGCAAAATGATCTAAGTCTAACTCTTGAAACTAGCACCCCAGAGGAGAATACCAGATGAGTCCGGATACAAACTTGCCCGCCCCAGGTCACACCAAACAACAAAAACAGGTAGTAAATGAAAACATAAACATTGCCACATGGAATGTTAGAGGCGCCGCAACGTTGACTAAAAAACGAGAGATTGACGAGTTTCTAGACGGAAAATCTATCCATATTGCCTGCCTACAGGAAACTCACTTAAAATCCGGGACCTAAGAATCTAGTCACTATACATGGCACCTAAGCGGAAACAACAACAGAAGAGGCCAAGCTATTCTCATAAGAAAAAGCAGCGGCCTAAGGCTGAACTGGACTAAAGCAAACACAAACAATATGGTTGCTTCAATAGATACAAGCAGTGGAGCCTCTCTATTCATTACTACAACGCACAGGTCCAATTTAACGTCATCAGCAGCAAACGACGCGACTCGGCTACTACAACTGACCAAGAATAAACCAAGAAACTCAATAACAATCATACGAGGTGACCTCAACGCCCACATAGGACTCACAGATACACATGAACTTCGCGATAAAAATCAAAGAGGCAAAAATCTCCCACACCAAACAAGTAACGAAACGGGAAAATCTCCGATTGGACAAATCATTCGGCCGGCGCAGCTGTAAACTGACTTGGACGTCGGGAAACAAAACATCGCAAATATACCATATAATGACAGATGCCAAAAACAACCAGATTTTTAATTACATCAAAGGTGAAAAAACAATCCTATCTGACCATAGAATCATATGGGGAAACCTGAAGCCCCTCACCACAGAATAAATAATACAACAGAAACCTATCTCCCTGTTCCGAACACGCAGCGAGCGGAGGGCACAGTAAAGTACGATCGACAGTCGTGGATCAAACGGCACATCACTCCCCAAAGTATGAGAAATTTGTTTGTATTGTATCAATAGGTAACTATATCTAGCTACTTTAATAAGCAATTTATAGTTGAATTCGAGAAAAACAGGATTAATTTAGTAAACATTTTAGGAAAAAAAAAATTGTAAATACATACTTTGTTATAATAACACATAAAAAATAATTACTGATAAAGTATTAATTTATCGAAATATAATTCACTGAGAATTAAGTATAAACACTAATATAATACAATTTTATTATTGTACTAAATCTACATTCCTAATGGCAACCATGATAACTTTGAGAGACTCGAACTGTATGCAGTGAAATATGAACCGTAAATCGAAACGTTAAATATCAATTTGGCTTGCGCGTAGGTTACGAACGTACGCTGCGAACGTATTTTGATAGCGTGGCGCGTTTTTGTTCAAAGTTAGGTCGCCCTGCCCTCACGTTAAATTCCAATAGGGACTCTACGAGACCTCCAATAAGACTAACCAGGGCCAACGTTGCGAACGAGTTTGACTACAAAACCCTAAACTACGAGATGCTTCAAAGTAACACCACGCGAAAAAAAATAAAATAAAAAAAAAAAAAATAAAAAAAAAAAAAACCAAGAAACTTCATTAGAGGAAACCAAAAAGAGCAGGAACGGCGAAAACCGAAAAGAGCCGCTATCGTGGGAAGTGATAACAAACGTCATGAAGATGGCGGCCAATAAGACTATCAAACATGAAAGAAGGTACTCTAAGGCTAGAGAAGAGGCAATTACAAACCTACAGAAGGCGAAGTTCTATTAGAAGCATCACCCTCAAGATATAGAGGCTAGAAACACACTTAAAGAGTGCCGGCGCCGTTTGCAAGAGATCGAAGCAACGGAAGATCTTAAAGTTGGTAGACCTAACTATACGTGGAAGGATTCTTTATCTCATGAAACGGACCCCAGGAAAACATCTGACTGGCAGGACATGGCGAAAAACAAAGGAGACTTTATAAGAGCTGCCAGGGAGATCTATAAGATGGCAGAAACCGACAGCGAATCTGATGAGGAAACAGAACGACATACCAACAGGCAGGCACCAACCATACCCCAGGAAAGGCCGTCAGATGACACAAGAACAATCCCTTAGCGACATAGGATCTATTCGACCCACATTAAAGATCCACCTACTACACCCGACGCGGTTATGATTACTCACAATAGAACCAACATTACACAGCGAACATATTAAGATAGTGCTTGCAAAGCCAAACACTAACAAACCCCAAGATGGGTCAACTCAATAATCAACGAACACCATTTTTTACTAACGCTTATCCCTATCCTTAATAACAACCTTCTCCAAATCGGCGTCTGGCTGCATAGCCGGTCGACTACCATCCCGGAGCGTTAGCACAAAACCACGCTCCACAACCTCGTGCCCCCCGGTATGCCGGTTTGACCGGAGCAGGCTTGTCCTGGCTGGGTGCGGTACCTATGTTCATGTTCATGTACTATTTATTTATTTAGTTTCGTATGGTAGTTCTTTCTCTGTGCACGCCGTGAAACTATGGAACGCTTTGCCGCTAGATATTAGAAAAGCACCATCACTAGATGTCTTCAAACACAATGTAAAGAAATTGTATTTATCTTTGGTTCTGACATAAGTTGCTATATTTGTTATTATTTTTTTGTCTCTTGTATTATGCTATTATGTATGTATGTATATATTATTGTTATATTTGTTTATGTTTATTCATATAAGAAGTATCAACATTTGCTCTATTTTTCATTATTTTATTTAATATCTAAAACACCTCGTCCTACTCGTTTCGTTTCAAAAATATATCCCTGCCAGATTGGTTGCCTGGAAGAGATCGCTCTTAGCGATAAGGCCGCCAATTAAGACGCTGATTTTAATTTGTATGTTTTTTTTTTGTGTGTTGTTTCGTTTGTGGTGTTTTAATAAAGTATTTATCTATCTATCTATCTATCTATTACTTGACCATAATCTTTCTAACTGACTGAACCATGGCTTACCTACATACATAAATATTAGCTATAGTCCCGTCGCAATTCACATGGAACGTGGGGCATGTTTATGGGAGGAAAATTGGCTGTCTGTTCCAAAGTATGTTGTATTGTCCCATTGTGTGTTAGGTCCCATTAAAAAGCAGTATTCAATCTTTATAGATTTTTGCTAATATCGTCATTCTTCAGGTAACTTATAAAACTTGTATAATTATTACAGAAATCCATCATCACCTCCCAAAGAAACCGTCTACGACTACACAGTAAAAGACATGCAAGGAAACGACGTCAAACTTGACAAATACAAGGGCCAAGTGCTACTTATAGTCAATGTGGCGTCCCAATGTGGTCTCACCGACACCAACTACAAAGAGCTCAACCAATTACACGAAAAGTATCACAGCAGAGGTCTTCGTATACTGGCCTTCCCCTGCAACCAGTTCAACAGACAAGAACCGGGCTCTGCCAAGGATATACTCAACTTCACTAAACAGAGAAGTGTTCTATTCGATGTATTTGCAAAGATCGATGTGAATGGAGACACAGCAGACCCGCTGTGGAAGTTTTTGAAGACAGCTAAAAGTGGTTCGTTGGGAGATTTCATCAAATGGAACTTTTCCAAGTTTGTGGTGGATAGGAACGGTGTACCGGTCGCCAGGTTGGGGCCTAATGTCAACCCGCTCGATTTGGAGCCCTATATTTTAGAGTATTTGTAAATAGTGACTATGGAACTCTCTACCTGGAGCCCTGTTCCCAGAAAATTATAACCCAGGGGTCTTCAAATCTAGAGTAAATAGGTTTCTTCTAGGCAAGCGTGCTACATCTTAGACTATAGTGGTGCTTAACATCAGGCAGGCTATAGTCAAACGTAAGCCTATTTTATGTAAAAAAAAATAGTGCACCAATTTCTTCCAGGCAAGCGCACAAGATCGCAAATTACTACGTTGCTTAATATCAAACGAGTTGTAGTCAAACGTGAGCCTGCCAAGTTTAAAAAAATAACTATAAATTCTCATAACGGAAAGTTACAAATATTTAAATTTTGCCTTTCCTAAAAATGAGTAAAACTTATCTCAAAAATAATGCTGTGAAGTGTGTAGGTATATTATTATACCTAAACTGTGTAAGTATATTATTAAAAGACAAATCAATATCAATCCTAGGCTGCAGCAATGCTTAACATCAGGCAGGCTGTAGTCAAACGTAAACTTATCCCACGTAAAAAAAAGTTTGTGTGTTTAAAACTGTGCATCGATGTAAAAATATGATTCATATTATTATTTCGCAACTAATAAGCAATCATTTGTTATAAGTTACAACACAAAGCATTTATGAACTAGATTGTTAAGATAATGTTGTACTTATATCAGTATCGTAAGTTTATTTTTCTCAGTAAATAATATTATCGACTTTTGGATTGTTTGCTAAAGGCATGTTGGTTTATGTAAGTACTGATAATTTTATTATAATGATAGAAACAAAGTGATGCATTTATCTAACGTTCAATATTGAGAAAGGTGATTCCAATACCTAATTGTAATAATGACTGTTTTACAATGGATATTTTATAGTTTTTATAAATAAAAGTATGTATGAAATTTATTTCTTTTATTTTAATTTGTGGCTCTCCATTTAAATTCTCACTCCACTAACAAAATATATGTAGGTATGTACCTACTCTTAGATTTTTGTTATTTATTTCTTGCCAAAGTAAGGTTCATTAATAATTTAAAAACATATCACAAACTCAGCGGATAATTATTTTATTAAAATGTTTTAGACAAAATTAAAAATAATCACGTAATAGGTACTAGTGAAACCTAACAGAATAAAAGGAAAATAAGAAGCAACTTTCGAGGCGTTTCGCAACGCAACTCATAAAATGTTATTAACAAATATTCTATAAGGTATCATTCTACACAGTCTGTCTTCCCAACCGTAGCTTAGAAAGGTCCTGGATGGTGTTCCGGGAGCTGGTCTCGCTGCACTGCAGCTCTGGAACTGCTGCTATGGTCTGCAGCAGGAGAGGATAGGGATCAGGGGTAAGGACACTTAGGGAAAAGACTTCTTCTTATCGAATTAGAGTGGCCAACTCTGGTGTCGAGAGTTAATCAAGCCGCCCTTAAAGCCTCTGACATGGCTTAACGACTGCCGTAACAAACAGCCGGGACCTACAATTTAACGTATCATCCGACCGCCCAAAGCGGAATGCCACTTTTTGGTCACCCATCCAAGAACTTACCGCGTCGACAATTACTTAACATAGGAAATCGCTAGCGATTGCCTCTGCCAGCTGTGCCACGGGGAAAAGACTGAACAGGTCACTTATGGTAAGATATTTAATTAGGCGTTCCTTGTCGTATTCCTCAGTACTGAGGGTCGTCACCCCCTCTCAAAATCAACTCGTGGGGGGAGTTATTTCAGGTACTACTTATCGTGGAGCCAGTGTTCTAATCGCTACGACTTTTTAAAATTACTTATCTACTGATACTTTACGATAATTCTCTTCCACAAACAACTGAGACCACAATTTGACTTAATTTTCGTCGCATGAAAGAGACTAGGTGAAAAAGCCATTGTGGTCACCCATATAAGAATTTACAGGTTCGTGGCTAAAACTAATTTACAGGTAAAATTACTAATATAATAGTGAGTTGTATTACAAAATCTTATTTACTACATAATGAAGGTAATACTAAAAAGAAAAATACTAATTCAGTATAAATAAACACTACCATAAAATAACTTAAATTAACTGTACTTACTAAACGTTTTTGTTACACTTAAATAAAATATTTTTTTAGTACATATTATAGGGAGTTATATTACGATAAATAAAATAAATAACATGTATTTAAAAGATACCATTGTTTATTAAACATTGAATACTTACTGCAGATTCAACAGACACCTCTCTTCAAAGTAATATTTCAAATAAACTGTTTCATACAAATTTTACTAAAATAAAGTAACACATAATAAAATGGAAATTACGATAACTACATTGCCTTAAGTTGAATCCAATTTATTGAAATCTACTCAAATGTAATGTGTACAAAATGCAAATTTTATCAAAACAATTTACTCCAAATATTTCTCTAAATTACATACAGTTACACTAAAACGTAGGCTTAAATGGGTGTTGGCAGATTTGTACTGCCTTTCTGAATCAATGGCAAACTTAATTTTAACTTAAGTGAATTAAAAAGTTGTTCGTACCATTTCATATTTTAGTTATTATGCAACACATGGAAAAATACAAAATTTACATACATAAATTCCTTTTGAAACTTATATCTTTTCAATTTGTCTTTTTGATATTTTATTGGTACTGTCCCATTTCTGTAAATCTCCTCTAACTCCAAATTTTGCACCATTTTTGTTATATACATTACCCAGATAATCATTTTACAATAGCCAATTGAAACAAAAAGAGCAGTCAAACCGCACCAATCAACCAAGCAATTAAGTAAACTACTTCAAGGAATATCCTTAATGACCTCAGCGAGCTGGTCCCGAGAGAACATTTGGAACATGGAGCCGGGAGACATGGTGACCACCTCCACATTGCTCTCCGAGAGCTTCTCCTCCATCACCTGCTTGAGTATAGTGAGAGCCGACTTGATGGCTTCCTTCAGGGTCATGGACTTGTGGTATACCTCCTGAAAGATTAAAGGGAAAAGTTTCAATGTGTTGGAAATAAACCTCCTTTATACTCGTATGTTTTTCTTCTTTTTTGCATATTTCGATAGATAGATAGATAGAAAACATTTTATTATAAACCCCAACTAACAGGAAAAAACACAATAAAACATGCAAAACTTAAAATTAGTGTATTAAAATTATTATTAATTATTTAATTGGCAATCTTATTGCTCAAAGCAACTCTTCCAGGTAACCAATCTTGCAGGGATCAGGGTGCAAGTAAAATGGTAGATGAGGTGAGAGAGTTAAATGTATAAGATGATAGAGCAAAGCAACAACTGCGTAGTACTCTCGTTTTGATAAGCAAGTTGTAGGAAGAGAAAGAAGACACATCAATCAGACCTCACAGTTTAGGTCCTGAAAAATCAGACAGACAATAAAATTATACTTTTCCATCTTAGCTGTAGTGATACCTCTATTTCTTAGTATAATGAACAACCCTGGCTTTATCCTCCACACTCATCTTACAAACAAATTATTATTATTAAGAGCCTATATTATCCCATTGTTGGGCAAAGGCTTCCCTACTCTCTTTCCACGTATCTCTGTCTAGTGCATTCCAGTCTGGTTGGTTTCTATCCAGAGCAGGGCAAGCTAGGCACGGGGACTAAAAGTCTTCACCATTTTATCCACCTGTCACCTGTCAGTCGCCATACACAAGTGGATAAAAATAGTGGAAAGACTATTAGTCCTCATGTGGTGCTTGCCCTGCAGGCCATCCCTCCATCTTCTTTCTTTCTTTACAAACAAATACCTACTAAAATTCCTATGATTACCTTCAAACTCTGCTGAGCTCCTTCGCTCCCGGAGCCGATGGCCTTAGCGTCATACTGGACAAATGTACCGCTGGGGTCCATGTGGAACAGCTGGGGACCCTTCTCATCAATACCTGCAGATTATAATAATATTATTAATACTCTAGTTTGTAATTAATTATATGTTAATGTTTGCCTAGTTCAGAAGTTGTTAAGTCATGTCAGAGGCCCTTAGGGCGGTTTGAAAACTCTTGATATCATGGTTGGCCACTCTTTCGATTCGATAAGAAGAAGAATACTCTAGTAGACATAGACACATTATTTAGAATGAAAAGGAGCTTATGTCACAGATAAATAGATAAACATTTTTATTCATAATTTGTTAGAATTACTTGTCATTACATTTCAATTTGTCTTTATTCAACTTATTATTCACTCCCAGGACCTCATAGTACCTACCTACATATCAAAATTCATGAACATGAACATAGGTACCGCACCCAGCCAGGACAAGCCTACTCCGGTCAAACCGGCATACCGGGGGGCACGAGGTTGTGGAGCGTGGTTTTGTGCTAACGCTCCGGGATGGTAGTCGACCGGCTATGCAGCCGGACGCCAATTTGGAGAAGGTTGTTGTTAAGGATAGGGATAAGCGTTAGTAAAAATTGGTGATCGTTGATTATTGAGTTGACCCATCTTGGGGCTTGTTAGTGTTTGGCTTTGCAAGAGCTATCTTAATATGTTCGCTGTGTAATATTGGTCCTATTGGGAGTAATCATAACCACGTCGGGTGTAGTAGGTGGATCTTAAATGTGGGTCGAATAGATCCTATGTTGCTAAGGGAGTGTTCTTGTGCCCCCTACCTACATATCAAAATTCATGAGGAAAAAGTATAATGTTGGTTGATGATATGTTTTGGTATCTTAGTTTCTAGTACTACTCAATTATTGGTATACATACAGAATCAATTCATGGCAATAAGTATGTCCTAAAAGAAGCCTACATTAAAAACAATCATTGTAATATATGTTGTTTCATAATATGTTTTGTATTACAACTTATTCAGAGATATGTACAAACATACAATAGGAAGCAATAATCACTTACTATATTCATAAATTACTTTGTAGGTACTGTAGTGTTTTCTTACTTTCTACAAGTAAGTTATTTTACCTAAGATTATTCTAATTTTTACAATTAGTACCTAACACATTTAGGTATAAGAAAAACACACACCTGCAAACATAACAGCAACACCGAAAGGCCTGGACATGGCGGTACCACTGTCATCATCACTGTCTCCAAA
This sequence comes from Macaria notata, assembly GCA_927399415.1. Lineage (NCBI taxonomy): Eukaryota > Metazoa > Arthropoda > Insecta > Lepidoptera > Geometridae > Macaria > Macaria notata. Next base: position 4,420,717 of record OV656742.1, read on the forward strand.
CTGTATGGCCAGGTTAGACACAGCCTGGGCACAGGACTCCACAGTCATGCGCTCGTTGTACACAAACCAGTGGTTCTGGCATTCCACACGGGCACGCTCCACCAGGGTCCTGGGAAAATATATTGATTAATAAGAATCTTTTTTTTTTTAAAACTGTCAATAATTCAGATGATCTGCCTGAAGGTAAGCAGTCATCGTCGCCTATGGACACTTGCAACTCCAGAGGTGCTGCAGCACTTTGCCAGCTTAGAGAGGTGCTTGTGAATATCCTTTTTAAATCTCCCCATCTTGTGAATATAGTAATAAACATGGCAAAATTTAGTAAGGCAAGAAGGAGTTGAAATAATATCTGATCTTGGGCATATTATTACTTAGATTAGCTCAATCACATAAATGTATTTGATGAATTCTGAACATGATTGTTTAATATAATAATACATAGATAACTAAATTTACAAAACCAAACTTTTCATGGACTTGTGAATGTTGAGATTTGTAACTAACCTGGAGTCGGCCATCAATCCAGATACAGCGCAAGCGATGTGTCTATCAACCTCTACAATCTTCTCAATAGTAGTAGGCTCCATCAATGGAGAAGTGATTCTCTTCTCTACAGCTAACACTACTCCCTCGGACGTGCATATTCCAATGGCGGTGGAACCCAGTTTGATGGCTTCTATGGCGTATTCCACCTGGAAAAGCCTGCCCTCGGGGCTGAATGTGTTGACTCCACGGTCATACTCAGAACGGGTGAGAAACATCTGAAAAATAAGCAAATTAACTACCGGCCGCAAAGGTTAGGACACCATGACAAAGCGGTTTAGCCAAATTTTTCGTGCATTCCAAACGGCTATTTCAAGCGAATAGCGAACTTACCTTAGATTTTTGAAAATTGACTAAACTACAACGAGTAAACTGAAGAAAGCGATGTAATTTGTGTGAAAACGAAAAATGATTTTATTTTTCATCAACTCAGCCAGCGTCAAGCAAACAATTCGAAAATGTCAGTCATGCTGTCATCGTCAATATATTTCAACTGTCAGACCGCTTTTTTTTAACATCTATAATTGGAATATTTAGCCAAGAAAATAAGTAAAATAATTTATTTCAAATGAATAAAAAACTCCTAGTATCCTTCATAGCTAGCTAAAGTTATTATATTTATCGATTATGATAATAATGTAAAGTGGCTTAGCTAGCCTACAAAGAAAGAAAAGAAAGAAGCGATTGTCGGTAACTCTTCCCCCCACTCCTCAGCTGCCCCTTTCAGACGTGCTGTGATTAGGTAGGTATGTTATGTAGGTACTTCTACTTACCCATAGAACGACCGATGACGACGACACATTTGTTTTCATCTTGTATTTCGTTATAAATTTGGTAAGTACACTGAGATTACTGTAAAATTTTACTTATATTGTATCAACATTCACTGTAGACTAGAAATAACATTCATTGTTTGCCCTTTTAAAATTTTGCTTAAAATATTAAATCTTCATATTCCTCCTGGTCATAGCAAAATGCACCTTACCTATTGTATTGCATTACAGATCGTTATCATTTGTCAATTTTGTGATTTCGTCTACCATTTTTCGTTGATTACGCCCACCGCTAAAAGAACGCTAGGAAATTTCACCCATCCCATTTCTTGCAAAGCACCACACATAGGACCGACCGACTGATGAGTTATACCTACACACGACACTTGGATGCAGTGACACCTGTCTGAGTTTTGAATTTCAAAACCCAGTAGATATATCATACCTAGTAAATAGGTACTTACTACTTAGGTTTCATAAATTTCACTATTTCCACCGGAGTGCTTATTATTCTAATGTGCCGGATTTAAATGCCGCTTTAGCTCTAGCCCTAACCTAACGGATAGAAAAAAAAGTGAGAAAAGAACTTTGATTTACCATTAGCTTAGAATAAAGAAATACAACTAAAATTCAAATTCAAAGCATTTATTTGGACACACAGGACACATATATATACCTATACATACAAAAGTTAACAACAGATAGAATAGAAAGGTATTACGTTACATTGATGTATCCCGTGCGTCAAAAAAGGTCATACCTCAGCATTAATGCTGCAGATTGCTCTGCAGCGCTGATTTTCAGGTATGACCCTTTGAGACGCCACGCTTTGGCGCTTTTTTGAACTATTGGGTAAATAACAATTTATTCGATAACTAAACGGGCTCTTGCAATCTAACCACACCTTTATTTGGCCTACCTATATGATAGGCAAGACAAAGGAAGAGTAAACTGAAGTGCTTGTTATATCTATTATTTCGAAATAAATAGAAACTATAGACAGAAATTAAATTATCTACTTACCAAAGTGATACCTACATATTGGTAGATAATGATATGTACCCATTACTAGCGACACCGCCCGGCTTTGCACGGCCACATATTATCACATATGTACCTACCTACATAGAAATTATAGGTATCTATATACTTGCTTAGTTAAGTGATCACTTTTTACAATGGAAATCCGCGAATCATTTAGTAATATCCCATTTAGGTTACTCTCAGTCTTGAACCACCGAGATACAGGCCCAGGCCTAGTTCGGGGTTCACAAAAAACACACATTAACATTGTATTCATTAATCTAGTAATAAGTTATGTTAAGTAGAGTACCAGTGTGTTTTGTCAAAAGAAATATCTTTATCTTATCTTTATCTTTAAAAACCCTAAAAATAATGTCGAAATCCTTTGCGTAGTTTTAAAGATGTAAGCATAGAGGACAGACGGCGGGAGTCGACTTTGTTTTTTAGGTAGTGCTTACTAAGTAATGTTTATGTATGTGCAGTATAATATGGTAAAGAATATACGTTACAGTTGACCAAGATAATTAAATAATTTTGACGCCTATTGAAGCCTTTTTTTATAACAATGAACTGATTGCCCTTTGTAAGTAATCATGGGGCAACCGTTTAACCATGATAAATACCGTAAGAATCGCATTAATTAATAGAAAGAAAAATACTCTGGGACATTTCACACAGCGCCATCTAGTCCCATACTAAGCAAACGTTATTATTGTCATAAATTATTATTATAAAGTCTTCCAAGTGGCATAGGTAAATGTCCTAAGACTTAGGTAGTCATCAAAAGTACAAACATACAAACTAGCTGTGACTAATATTTATCTACCTCCACCTACAATATTTACAAACAAAGTAACATTTATGTATTCTGTAGTTTTAACATGTTTCTTTTGTCATTAAAGAGGACATCATGATACCGACAATGTATAAAACGATGGGTTCTGTGTTGGTCACTTCATTAAGTTGTTGCATTTCTATCATCTCGGTTGATTTAAATTTTTAAATAGATACCTACGGAACTTAAGTTTTATATTAAATACCTAATAAAATTAGAAAGAAATATTTTAAAAAAGACTAAATTAAATAGGTACCTACCTACTAACTAACCACGTTAAAGAAAGGTTATAGAAGATCGCCGCTAACGCAATGTCAGTTACTTATGTAATTGTCTCATTGAGAAATATCTCTTTGTAAGATATTGTACTTCAGAGATTGTTCTGACATGTCTGCTTATTATTTTATATTGTTTTGTTTCAGACAGTAACCGATGGAGAAAGCCACAATGCGAAAGAAGAATGATAAAGAAAAAATCCTAGGAGGGATATCTTCCTTTATCAAAACCGATACCAACTATTTAATAGAATATGAAGGCGAAGAGAAAGCAAAACTGACAATCCTTAACAACCATGTGTTCAGATATTACATGTCACCGGATGGTCAGTTCTTGGACTATCCACTACCTCGTAACGCAAATGACGTCGCCAAAATAAATTCAAAATCTGTGGACGATTACGGGACAGATGCATTTGACAATTCAACCGTAACCTACGACAGTAAAAGTTATATAGTTGAGACTGAAGAAATAATCATTCGTTTTTATATGTTAAAAGGGACATTCGACATTTACGATAAAAGGGTCGAAAAGCAAGTGCTTATGGAACAGGAACCTATAAGATACAATAATGAGAGAACTACCCAAACGCTTCTGCAGAAAGAGAAAGAGCACTTCTTCGGAGGAGGAATGCAGAACGGCAGATTTACCCACAAAAACGAAATTATCCACATCGAGAACACGAACAACTGGGTAGATGGAGGTGTCACATCGCCGAATCCATTTTACTGGTCTTCAATTGGATATGGCGTCCTACGGAATACTTGGCAGTCAGGATTTTACGACTTTGGATCTGAGAAACCAGACATAGTCTCAACAGTTCATAAAGAAAGCCACATTGACGCATTCTATTTTATAAGCCCAAAACCTCGGCACATCTTAGGTGATTATTACGAACTCACTGGTCAACCAATTCTCATGCCAGAATATGCATTGTACGAAGCTCATCTTAATACGTTCAATAGAGATTATTGGGTTAAAGTACTACCTGACACGAAAGGCGCTATCAAGTTTGAAGATGGACAATATTACAAAAAGTTTCAACCCAATGAAATGAATGACAAGAATGGAATTTTAGAGTCGCTCAACGGAGAAAACGACAATTACCAATTTTCTGCAAGAGCTATGATTGATAGGTATAACCGATACGATGTGCCTCTTGGGTGGTTTATTCCAAACGATGGCTACGGTTCAGGATACGGTCAAACTGACTCTTTAGAAGGTGATATAGAAAATCTACAAAAGTTTATTGGATATGCAAACGAAAACGGCGTCGAAGTGGCACTTTGGACTGAAAGCAATCTCGAGCCAAAAGATCCAGCACATCCTAAGAAAGGTGAAAGAGATCTTAGCAAGGAAGTAGGAGTAGGTGCTGTTGCATTAAAATGTGATGTAGCATGGATAGGCGAAGGATATTCTTTTGGACTTAACGCGGTGGAACATGCTACGAACATTTATGTAGGGAAGGTAAAAAAGGAGAGAAGACCATTAATAATAATGGTCGATGGTTGGGCTGGCACTCAACGTTACTCAGGAATTTGGAGCGGAGATCAAACCGGCGGGCAATGGGAGTACATACGATTTCATATACCAACATACATCGGCGCTGGTCTTTCTGGACTACCAGTAGTGGGATCTGATATGGACGGTATTTATGGTGGAGGAGTTAAAGAGATTAATGTCAGAGATTATCAGTGGAAAGCGTTCACGCCTCTTCAGCTGAATATGGATGGTTGGGGTAATACGCCGAAAACGCCTTTCAGTTTCGATATAGAAGCTACCGGAATTAATAGGGCCTATCTGAAGTTAAAGGCAATGATGCTTCCGTACAACTATACCATTGCACATCAAGCAGTACATGGCTTGCCAATGGTGAGAGCCATGTTTTTGGAGTTTCCACATGAAAATGCAGCCTACACGAAAGATTCTCAATACCAATACATGTGGGGACCGTATCTGCTTATTGCGCCGGTCTACCAAGAAAATGTATCAGTCGATAACAAGCCAGTTCGCAACGGAATATATTTACCCGATTCAAAACAAGTCTGGCTTGACTTTTTTACCGGAAAAAAATATCAGGGCGGCAAAATATACAACACCATCGAAACACCACTGTGGAAAATACCAGTTTTTGTAAGAGAAGGTGCGATAATACCTTATGCGAATGAAAACCACAACATTACCGAGATTAAAAGAGATCTCAGGATAATCAACATTTATCCCAATGAAAAGTCAGAATTTGAAATTTACGAAGATGATGGAAAATCATCAGAGTATCTGGACCACGAATATGCCAAGACTAAGATATCGGTTCACGTAGAAAATTCTGATACAGACGGCGATTTATTCATCAATGTACATAGAACCAAAGGAGAATATGCAAATATTGTCAAAGATCGCACCACATTACTACGAGTGGCAACAAGTAAGGATGTACAATCTGTGAAAGCTGCTATAAATGGAGAGTCACTGAAAATGAGTAGAGCAACCACGAAAGAAGAGTTTGATACACTCAATAACTGTTACTTATACGATCAACGCTTCTTGATGCAAGTTCATTTTCGCGAATTCAATTCAACCAACGAATTGTTTCAGAAATTTTTATTGATTAAAATTGAAAAGACCGATGTAACAAACTCTGAAATCCAAATAAAAGTAGCTGGATACAGTAACAGAGACAATGGAGAGTGTATAATGGGTAGTAACAATGATATAATGTCAAAACTTGCAGCTCCAAACAGTTTTGTTGAAGATGTGATAACTTCAAGCTCAATTACTTTGAAATGGAAAGAAAACGATGCTGAGTTCTACGAGATTGAAAGAGACGGCGTCATATTCAGCAATATTTTAGGTGACAACTTCAGGCTAGAAAATTTCAAGGTTGAATCTGAACATAGCTTCAGAATTAGATCAGCTAATTCAGACGGAGTGTCAGAATGGAGTGATTTTTTGACGGTCCGGACCGACGCTGATCCTCACAAAAACACTGTGAAAGGTGTTTTAGTGATTTGTAACATTCCATGTCAGCCATATGAAGAGGTGTGCAAATTGACAGAGAGAGATTTAAACAGCATTTGGCACACGCACTGGGATATGCCGAACCAAGCAGACAGCGGTGAAGGAAAGATGATCGTACTGATTTTCAATCTCGAGGAAGAATATGACATTGAGAAAGTCGAATATATACCCAGAGAAGACGCGGGCAATGGAACATTCTTGAAAGTCCGCTACCGTTATTCTATCGACAATGAAAATTGGAGCGAACCCTCACCAGAGATTTGTTGGAGTTGTGACGAGACTGCTAAGACTATTGTCTTGAACGCTAGAATGAAGTTCTTTGAACTGAATGTTCTGGAGTCAGTCGGTGGCTTTGGGTCAGGAAGAAATGTTTTCTTTTATAAGAAAGTTTAGATTCAGTTGAAAGTAATCATTTAATCTTTCAGAGCAAGATATGCACTAATTAGAAAAAAAAACTGCCAAAAATAAAACTGCTATTTATCTATCTAAGTAATCTATTATACCAGTTCCAATGGCGGTTCGTTTTTCTTCGATCTTTTCGAATTTGTTGTAAACAGTTTCCTAAAACTCACATAAGTTTATGTGAACATCTTGAAGAGCTGGCTGCACAGAATTAGGTATTGTTATAACACTATTTGTTGTCATCGAATTTTATTAGTTATCATGTGAAATATATATAATAACTCTGCTAGAATAAGAACCATGTTCCAGAATGTACACTGTTATATTTATACCTATATATATATAGGTATATATATTATATATTTATATATATATATATATATATATATATATATATATATGTGTTACTGTTAATTATTTTAGTGGCAACTGTACTTCTGCTAACAGTAGTATTATATACACGTGCCTTTTTATAGTATTACTGCACAAGTTTACTTATGGAGATTTATCAATATTTTTAATCGTTTGTGTATAATATATTAGTCATTTAATTATCATGTGATATTGGAGCATTTTATATTTAATAAATATTATTTTTACCTATATCTAGTTATTAAAAAAACTATAATCTATGTATATTTAAAAACACATTATTGCATTAACATTTTTTATTGCGTGCTTCAAATAAATATAAGCCTTAATTAGGCGATATTTACAGCATTATATTATTTAGGCCAGCTTTACTTAAAATGAACACAATTCTGAGATTATTCCCATTCTTATGGCGCAAGCGTAAACAAAACAATTCACCAATCATAGAAGCGGAAGATGACATCATTAGAACGATGACCATTGACCACATTGAGTTTATTTTATTAAAAACTAACCTGTACCACAAGAAAACATTTTTAGGCAGAAAGTCGAAAACGTAAAAATATTCATCTTATATTGTAAGAAGTATCGTCGAATAATGTGAAACACGTATGAGTATCGCCGTTGCATGTAAAACTTAGTTATAAAATATTAAAGGAATTCATTTACTAAATGGTTGTATTGAGAATTTGTGAACATATTGTACAAAAAATATAAAATTTATTTAATATTAATATTGACGAATTTCATCTCTTTTTCTATGCAAATTTGCATGGAACTCCTTTTAAACACTAAAACATATTTAATTGTAATATGTTTGACCCATAGCTATAGACCCTTTTGTAGTTTTACATTCTGCAAAATTAATTTATGTTCCAACAATGTTAAACTATTTACATATAATATCTCTTTAATAAAATTGTTAGACCCAATGAATTCATTTAGGCCCGTGTCCATACCACAGATATAAAATAGCAGAAATATCATCAATAATAACGCAGCATACATAACACAGATTTATTTTATGTTGTGTTACCATTTTATATCTGTGTAAAGACTACTTCAACAAATTACAGCTAATAATTCAATTACCTTGCATTTCATCTGCACTCCTCAAAGCTATAATCGTACAAATAGAGGAAGCAGAATCAAACACACAACTGATTGACAGATCTTCTAACACACAACTATACTCGTGGTCCGGATACCTTGTCCTCACATAATGTGACCGAGGGTCATCTGAGAGCAGACCTTCTAGGTTAGCTTTGAATGTCTGAGCTCTATTCAAGTCTCCGATCAATTCGTTTAGTCGGTTCAGAGCATCTTCTGTGAATCTGACCTCATATGCTTGAGATGGTGGATTTGTTATCCAGGATGCAATACGTATACCATCATTGTTGGGTAGTTGAGCTGATTGTGGTGGTGTGAACCGTTCCTGGCCATCCGGAGCTCCTCTCTCAGTGTCCGGTCTACGGAGAGGTGTCCTTGTTCGGAGAAGTTCTTCGCTGGATGGTGACTCTGGTGATGGAGATATTGGTGTCAGGATGTTGGTGCCCGGAGATGGGATATCTTCAAATGGTGATGGAGTAGTAGTATCAACGCCGATTGGGTGTGTTACGCGAGCAGTTGGGCTGAAATTAAAGAAAACATAAATTAGTTGGTTGACATAGTGATCTATCAATACATAGCCCAAACCACTGGATCGGGTTGAAATTTGGCATGCAGGTAGATGTTATGACGTAGGCATCCGCTAAGAAAGGTTTTTTGGAAATGCCACTTTTAAAGGGGTGAAACAGGGGATGCAAGTTTTATTTCTTAATGCGAGCGAAGCCGTGCGCTCCAACTAGTATAAGATAACACTCAAAACATCTCACCTATCATCATCATCGAGGGTCATATTGACAACAGCCTCAGCGGCATCGCTGATGCCCTCAGTGGGAGGTCTGGCCAGCGTGGACAGTGGGTCCACAGACTTTGGATAGTCGTACTGAGGTATGTAGGGCTTTATGTCCAGCACTGGAGTGCCATTCACCATGTCCACACCGAGGAAGTTTATTCTGTTACCTGAAAGATATAAAAACAAAAACTGAAATAAAGACTATAATAGTAGTTTATGCAACTGTCATATAATGAAGGGTATTAAAACACGAGTGTGAGTTTCATAATAGTAACGAGTGTTTTAATACCCGTGTTATATGCAGTTGCATACACTACTTTATCTTCACTAATGCAATTAATCAAACAACAAGAGTAAAAGCTGACAATAGTTAATTTTTCATACAATTTTCTAGATTTTTCTGGCAAAAGATTGTGAGTTACTTTTGTTGCCAATTCTAGAATATCCGGAGGCGTACAAATATCATAGTCGCTATCCATTTTTAACTTTTAATTTGTATTTAAAAAACAAAACACATTGCGAAACATTAGATTCACGCGTACGTGTATTGTTACAGTGATTTTGAGGCCATTAAAATCTAACCAACGAGAGCGCAGCGCGACCAACCTGATTGGCCTTGCAATCAGGTTGGTCACACTTTTTTGATGTTATAATGAGCTATTACGATATCGATGTGGATATTATAACATCATGTGAAATTGCTTAAATTGAGTGTTTTGTTGTCTGTGCTATAACAGTAGTAATTTTAAGTCAAGTATTGGAAACATAAGGAGAATGTTACAACATTAGTGTAGATAAACAAAATGATAATACTCATTTTAGTATAATTTCTATATTCAGGCAATAGTTTCTAATTTAGACTCCACAAAGATTATTGTCGCGCCGCGACGATTCTCGAAGTTTACCGTTACCACCGGCCTACCTGCGCGTACACGTAAACAAGATGTTTACCTCATTTTAATTGCGTTCCAGATTGTTCGACATTCATCATTGTTAAGTGTAACACAAAAGAAACTAATTTGCATAACAATGGTTTTACAACCTTGTTTACATCAAGCGCTCACCTACCTAATTTGCATGACAAAGGATTTATGGTTGTGTTTTGATCCAAGTAATACAAAAGCATTCGAGAAGTTTCTTACCGATATATAAACGGGCGCAGCTCGGGCCAGAGGACAGTTTCAATCAAGCGATTGAAGCGAACAGTCAAGCGATACCGAAGCGATATTACGAGTGTGAAAGTGCTAAGTGAAGTACTGTGTAGTGAACGTGTGTGCTTAGTGTTTTTCGTAGTACTCTACGTACTTGTGTGTGAAAACATCGTCGAATTAAAGGCAATAAATTAAGGCATTGTGTTTTTCCTTAAAAACAGCCCCATATCCCGTAACATTTGGTGTCAGAAGTGGGATAAGGAAGCAAAATGCCTCTCTTGCCTTTGGATGACGACTCGGTGCGCACCAGGAACCAACGTCGGGAAGAAGCTCGTCGGGCGGAGGAGCAAGCGCGCCGCCGCGAAAGTATGGACAATAGGCGTGAACTGCCTGCCGAAGAGATGGAAGAGCCTCCGTCAGAGAGCGTGACTGATACTCCGGCCGCCTGTCCTGCTGCATCTGCTCCCATGGACTTGTCCCTACTGATGAACATGCTGGCAGAACAAGCAAAACGCCAGGAGAGCATGCTGCAATCAATTCGAGCAGAACAAACTCAACAACTAGAAGAACAAGCAAAACGCCAGGAGAGCATGCTGCAGTCGATTCGGGCAGAACAAACGCAGCAGCAAGAACAACAAGCAAGACGCCAGGAAGAACAAGCGAAACGCCAAGAGAACATGCTGCAGTCGATTCGGGCGGAACAAGCTCAGCAGAAAGAAGAACAAGCGAGACACTTAGAAGAAATACAGGAGCTGCTGGGAAAGGACCTGAAGAAGATAAACCTGAAGTTGGACCAACACGAAGAGAGGTTGAACGAGACAGAGCTGCAGATTGCAAACGTTCAACGGTCCCTTCAGGTTATCAAGACTGAAAAGGGATCAGTCTGTACTGCTGCTCCTGTCTCAGCGCACAGCGGCTTTAAGATCACTCCATTTGACGGGATGTCGTCTTGGGCCGCTTACAAGATACAATTCGATGCCATAGTGAGAGCCAACGGCTGGAACAAAGAGCAAGCAATGACTGCGCTTACAGTGGGTCTTCGTGACCAGGCCTTGTCAGTTCTGGAAGCTCTGGGCAAAGACGTCACCTATGACACTCTTCTGGAGGCGCTGGAGCGTCGTTATGGTGATGCGCACCAGGAACACGTATACCGTGCTCAACTGAAGGATCGTGTACAACGGCGCGAAGAGACCTTGCAGGAGTGGGCTCTGGAGGTTGAGAAGATGGTACACAAGGCCTACCAGTCCGCACCACAGCAGGTCGATACAGTTCTGGTGCAGGAGTTCATTAGTGGTATTCGCGACCCAGAGGTGAAATCCGCAGTGGCCCTTGGGCACCACCAGACCCTGAAAAACGCCCTGGCACAAGCTCTGGAGGTCGAAGCCGTACGTAAGGACCATCGCTCTGTACGCATCAGGGAAATGAAAGAAACAACTACACCGACGTACTACAATAGAGGTGCTCCCAGGTGCTACAATTGCCACGAGAGGGGACATTTAAGTCGCAACTGTCCGAAGTTGAACAGGCCTCCAGAAGCACGGATAGAGCGTAATGTAGATCAGCAACAGGGAAACGAGTAAGCGCCAGGACCGAGGGGCAGGTGCTGGCCGGTTTTTATAAGGCCCCGAAAGTTTCGATTATATCGATCTCGCAAGCCAAGGATGGAAACAGTCTGATCATCAAGGGAGAAATTAAAGGAATAATCTGCACGCTGACACTGGATACTGGAGCTTCGCGAACGGTGATCAACTCCCGACTTGCTAAACGGCTATTTCGAAACTTCAGGAACTGTAAGTTGATTAAACTTGTGACGGCAACTGGCCAGCACATACCCGTACGAGGCGAGCAGCTGGTTGAATTAAAGTTAGGTGAAAAAGAATACAAACATGAAGTCGTAGTGGCTGACATCGTAGATGATTGCATTTTGGGACTGGATTTCTTGCGAGAACATTATTGTGAAATTGATTTGAACCAAGGAGTATTGAGATGTGGTCCTGAAGAAATCTTCATGGAAGGTGCCACTACAGGAAATGTCTACTGTACAAGAAAGATCAATCTACCACCAAGATCAGAAACCATCGTACCAGTGAAATTACCTCGGCGTATTAGAAATCACAGCCGATGCGTTCTCCTGGAACCAATCGATTACGAGAATCCTTGGATGATGGCACGGACTCTGGTGATGAAAGGCAGTACCGCAGCAGTACGTGTGTTGAATCCAACTGACAAGGAACAGACAATCAAAGGAGGAACTTTGATGGGCACTTGCGACAATGTAGACTGGATGCGTAAATGTCAAGAAACACCAACAGATAACAAATGTCGACCAAATTTCGACGTATCAGCCCTTCTAGAAAGTTGTCGCAAAGACCTTTCTCACAAAGATCTGGAGATGGCTAAGAAGATGTTGCTGCGCTACGCTGATGTCTTTGCTTCGAGTGAAGGTGTTATCGGAAGAACTGGCTTAGTGAAACACACAATAAATACGGGAGTTGAACCACCGATACGTCAACGTCCAAGAAGAATACCAGTCGCCCGAGAGAAGGAGGTGGAGACCATGATAGAGGATATGATGAAGAATGGGGTCATAGAACCTTCGTCTAGCCCATGGTGTTCTCCTGTGGTTCTGGTGAAGAAGAAAGACGGCAGTATGCGGTTTTGTGTGGACTATCGACGACTCAATGATGTGACAAAGAAGGACAGTTATCCTCTCCCCAGGATTGACGACACGTTGGACACATTATCGGGAATGAAGTGGTTTTCGACCTTGGACTTGAAGAGTGGATACTGGCAAGTGGAAATAGATCCTAAGGATAAGGAAAAGACTGCTTTCTCCACAGGGAAAGGCCTGTGGCAGTTCAAGGTTATGCCATTTGGATTATGCAACGCACCAGCCACTTTCGAAAGATTAATGGAACTAGTCCTCACGGGACTAATTGGAGATGCTTGCCTGGTATATTTGGATGACATCATAATTGTCGGAAAGACTTTCGAAAACCATTTGGAAAATTTGGAACGAGTTCTGACTAAAATACGAGCAGCAAACCTTCAGTTAAATCCGAAAAAGTGTTCATTCTTTAAACGACAAGTGAGCTTCCTGGGTCATGTGATATCGGAAGCGGGTGTGCAGACGGATCCTGAGAAAACCATTGCCATTAAGAACTGGCCGACTCCAAAGGACAAAACTGAAGTTAGAGCATTTCTGGGCCTGTGTTCTTACTACCGGAGATTCGTCAAAAGCTTTGCTGACATTGCAAAGCCACTGCACAAATTGACGGAAGAAAAACGTGTCTTCTTATGGGACGACGTCTGCGATGCTGCATTTCAAGAACTGAAGAAAAGACTTTGTGAAACACCAATTCTTGGATACCCAGACACAGAAAATGATTTTATTGTAGACACGGACGCGAGCAATACTGGAATCGGTGGCGTGCTGTCTCAACGGAAAGGAGACCAAGAAGTAGTCATTGCTTACTTCAGTAAGTCCTTATCAAAATCGGAGAAGAACTACTGCGTTACAAGGAAGGAGCTTCTTGCAGTAGTTAAGACCTTGCAACATTTCAGCAAATACCTGCTTGGCCGGAAATTCCATCTAAGAAGCGATCATGCAGCTCTAAAATGGCTACTACAATTTAAGAATCCTGAGGGTCAAGTGGCAAGATGGATTGAGCAGCTGCAAGAGTATGACTTCACGACGGAGCATCGAAGTGGTAAATCACATGGCAATGCGGACGCCCTGTCTAGGAGGCCATGTGATGATGATTGCAAACACTGTCTGAGACATGAGTCAAAGGAAACCGTACCACTTAGGATGCTTAGGACAGACCTCAGCGACGATTGGAAGGAGACCCTGCAGGCAGCTCAGCAAGAGGACGTCGACATAAAACCAATTCTGGACTGGATGGAATCCGGAAACACTAAGCCGATTTGGAGCGACGTCGCAGGGATGAGCATAGTGACCAAGAGTTTATGGGCGCAATGGGTAAGGCTCGTGCTCCATGAAGGCGTATTGTGCCGAAGATGGGAGAACGCTCGTGGGAATCACTGTTATCTTCAAATGATTATTCCTAAAGTGAAGGTGCCTGATATCTTGCGACTTTACCATGAAGGATACTCAGGAGGACATCTTGGGGTAAAAAGAACCCTAATGAAAATACGAGAGCGGTTTTACTGGATCAACTGCAAGGACGACGTGGAAGATTGGGTTAAGAAATGTACCAGTTGCGCGTCAGTGAAAGGCCCACAAACTCGGACTAGAGGAGCATTGAAGCTTTACAACGTAGGAGCGCCATGGGAACGTATAGCGCTGGATGTCGCAGGACCTTTCCCTGTCTCTGAGAGTGGAAACAAGTACATCCTGGTTGTCATGGATTACTTCACTAAGTGGCCTGAAGTCTTCGCTATCCCAAACCAAGAAGCCGCCACAATAGCCGATAAGCTGGTCCATGAGGTGTTCTGTCGTTTCGGAGTACCCCTAGAGATTCACAGCGACCAAGGTAGAAACGAATCTCAACTCTTCCAAGAGACGTGTAAAGTAATGGGTACTCATAAAACTAGGACCACGTCTTACCACCCGCAGTCTGATGGAATGGTGGAGCGGTTTAATCAAACACTGGAGAGATATTTGGCTAAAGTGGTTGACAGCAAGCAGCGAGATTGGGACAAACACATTCAGCCATTTTTACTGTCATATCGGAGTGCAGTTCACGAAAGCACAAATGTTACTCCAGCTTTCGCGAATTTTGGGCGAGAGTTACGACTGCCGGCGGATTTGATAACTGGTATCCCGCCGGACTCTCCACGTACCATGACAGAGTATGCGAAAGACCTTCGAAGCAAGATGAATGACATCTATGAACACATTCGAGAATATGGCCGACAATCGTCCGAGAAAATGAAAACTCGATACGACCGAAAGCTGAACAACCCTGGATTTTCTGAAGGGTCCTTGGTGTGGGTACACAATCCCGTCCGCAGCAAGGGCAAGTCACCGAAATTGCAAGCTAAATGGGATGGACCGTATCGTGTGGTGACTAAGATAAACGACATCACATTCCGGATACAGAAGGGCCAGCGAGGCGGACCTAAGATCGTTCACGTGGACCGGCTGGCGAGATACCATGGAGACAATGGTGCTCGGGACGAGCACGTCTAAGGAGGGGGTAGTGTCGCGCCGCGACGATTCTCGAAGTTTACCGTTACCACCGGCCTACCTGCGCGTACACGTAAACAAGATGTTTACCTAATTTTAATTGCGTTCCAGATTGTTCGACATTCATCATTGTTAAGTGTAACACAAAAGAAACTAATTTGCATAACAATGGTTTTACAACCTTGTTTACATCAAGCGCTCACCTACCTAATTTGCATGACAAAGGATTTATGGTTGTGTTTTGATCCAAGTAATACAAAAGCATTCGAGAAGTTTCTTACCGATATATAAACGGGCGCAGCTCGGGCCAGAGGACAGTTTCAATCAAGCGATCGAAGCGAACAGTCAAGCGGTACCGAAGCGATATTACGAGTGTGAAAGTGCTAAGTGAAGTACTGTGTAGTGAACGTGTGTGCTTAGTGTTTTTCGTAGTACTCTACGTACTTGTGTGTGAAAACATCGTCGAATTAAAGGCAATAAATTAAGGCATTGTGTTTTTCCTTAAAAACAGCCCCCTATCCCGTAACATTATTATGCCTTTTGAGATTAATTATTTAGTACACAATACACACAATTTTACCAGAGATTGAAGAGAAGTTTGGTGTGATCTGGTAGCTAACAAGACCAACCTAATTTTATTATATTTTGTAAGTACCTACCATCATTTTTATTGTGCCTAATAAATAAGCCCAATTAAATAAAATCATTTTTTACAGCTTTGTTTTACTTACCCTCAACACTCTGTATTTTGACGAGAGACAGCCCAATGGGGCACGGTCGGTGTGGAGACCTGGTGGCAAACACCCCTCGCCTCTCACCCCCCAGTCTAGGTGGTGCCACCTTTGCAGGCACACTGGTACTCTCTGTCTGGTGGAAGTGGAATATTATCCTGGAAACACAATGGAGTTATGTGATATACATATTAACTTTCTTTATTAGGGGGGGTGATAGGTCCTGTATGGGATGTTTTCAAAGGTTGTTTTGTGCAGTTTTGTTTGTACCTACATCTTGATATTTTATTCAGCACTTATGAACTACAAATGTTTTTTTCTTCAATATTCTAATCCTGTTTTTGTTTGTATATGATTGCCAAATCTTTACACTTCAATTTTGGATTAAAGATTTTGATGAAATTCGGTATTGAGATAGATTAAACCCTGGATAAACATATAAGTAGGTACATTATTTGTTTCCTATATGAATGCACAACACAAAGCTTTACAGAAAAACATTAACTACAATAATAGACCCAATATGTTTTATGAAAAAGGAAATAATATTGTATTACCATATGTGTGAAAACTCTTCCAAGCCATCTAATGCATGCTCAGGGTTATTAAACACAGCAGTGTCAATCACCACAGCTCCATGTGCGTTTGCCATCACTGAAGGTTGACGAGGCACACCTCGTTTGTTCTGAAATGAGGTTTCTATCATTCCAATAGGTCGAAATGGTATGACATCTGCATATGATGCTGTTGATGGTTCATTATGTGATACAGTGGCCACTGTCATTGCTGAAAATATTTAAAACCAATATAAGAACTACATTAAAATCACAAATACATATTGACATTTAATATTCTTATCTCTAAAGTTCTGTAGTAGAGGCAAATTTAACCTGAATCTCCGCAGTTGGCGCACCGTAATCCATCCAGTTTCGATTTTATGTGCTTTATCTCCTTTAAGTGCTCATGTTTTAGGGATGAAATCTGCTGTCTAAGCAAAATAAACACAGAAAATTAGATAAAATCAAAACAATATTAATGTCCGATTGAAATAACTACGGCATTCGTATTTACCTTAAGTTTCGAATCTCTGTTCTAGCGAGTGATATTTGGCTAATATATTGATCATATTGTTCAGTCATCTTTACGTAGAATAAGCGAAATCTTGATAAATTTATTTCTAATAAATTCGAAACGAAATCAAAATCACGAAATCCACGATCGTGACGTTTAATTTGTTGACATTGTTGTCATTCTTATAATAGCTTCACTTTATTCATATAAGCATTGCATAAACATGAAAGGTGGCCTTATTATAAGTAATAGAAAGAATTGAAGTAGCTTTAATGCAAAGAATATGTTCAAAAAATGTGGAACACAAAATATTTTACAACGTTAAAAAATATAAACCAAGATGGCGCCAACAGATTGTCATTGAATCTTCTATATATTTTTGAACGAATACACCTTATTTTCTTCTAAATGTTGTAGTGTTGCTTATTCGATTAACTTATATTCGATTTTTTCAGTTGACTTGCTAGACGAAGCATCATAGAAGATGAATCATATATTATTATGATGACGTAAAAAAGTGGCATTCCATTTTGGGCGCTTCCGTGGGTCGCATGACACATTAAATTGTAGGTCGTGTTTGGCTAATACGGCATTCGTTAAGCCATGTCAGAGGCTCTCAGGGTGGCTTGATTAACTCTCGACACCAGAGTTGGCCACTCTCATCTCTTTGTTCCTTTTAAGTTGTATTAATTCAAATTATTATACATACTGGTTGGTATTTTTTTAGTAGGTACAGGACTTCTTGAAACATGGATTTCTAATAAAAAAAATAAAAAAAAATATTCCGGGACATTGCACACAGCGCCATCTAGCCCCACACTAAGCAAACGCTTGTGTCGTGAGTACTAGATAACGGATATAATACTTATATACTTTTCTTTTGTAAATACATACTTATTATACATACAAACGACCAGACTCAACACAAGTAATTATAATTTTTTTTTTTAAATTTCATAAATACCTACTTGTGTCAAGCGGATAGGATTCTTATTTACACCACTATACGGGTGTTCTATATAGTAACAGCCTTTTTGTCTAATACAGCTGACTATACTAATGTACCTACTTATTTGATGCTGCTGTTTATAAGTGAACCGCCTTCATTGATCTTATTTTGTTACTGGAATCTTTGTTCTAAGTAGGTACTTACATATCAAATTTTTTTTGTTCATGTATGGAAAAAAATAATTATGTAAAATTTATGTGTATCTGTCTAACATTTTCTTATGCTCATTTGAATCAGCTATGTTTGTAGCAATTGTTCTGTTTATTTGTCCTTTTCTTTCATAAAGATATGACATTGGAATTTATAATGAAAACAAAAAAAAAATACTTTACTTAGATTCTAACAACATGCATGTTGTTAGAAACTTACTTCTTTTTAGTGCAGAAAAATAATCAAAAGTCTCATATACTTTTACATTTTTATTGGTGGCCATTGAGCTATAATGTACTGTACGTAAGTACATTATAGCTCAATGTTGGTGGCACTGAATTTAATGTATGTAATTTATTTTATTCTTTATTCGATTCGACTTATCAAAATCATGGTACAACACTACTGCGGTTTGCCATTTGCCGCACACGTGCTGAGATTTTGTGATATTTTTACTTCAATTTATTTTACTTCGCAACTCTCTGAGGGCATCACGAAGCGTCTTCTTCACGCGATTATTGTTTATCAACATCGTATCATCATCAAGTTTTGGTGGTGAGTTGTTATCAGCATTATATTTTGACGTGCTGGGGTGGGGCAAAATGTCTGTAAAAAAGATCGCCACGTGTCCTACATTTCTGATATTTCCTTAATTTACCTTAATATTTCTGTTTTCCAGCAGTTGGAATGAATTTTGTAGTAAAATCTCACAGTTTTTGCGATATTTTGGGGTGAACATCTCATATTTTGATAGTTAAGCAGCTGCGTATTTTGGTTCACATGATCGATTATTTTTCTCGCCGCCTACCGGCCCGGCGATGGAATGGACATGACGATATTCCGATTTTATTTACTCACATTGAAGAAATATCCTGCATATTCTATTTAGATTATAACAGCAGACAACGTGGAATATCCAGATTTTAATGAGATTTATGTTTTGGATGACTTAATTTATTCCAACCTATTTGAGTACCCTCCACTTGTGAGTACCGGCTCCCACTACATGTAATATGATAAGAAATTAAAATGCATGAAATTCTTCCAGTGTCAATCCCTTATCTAAACAAATATACATAATAAATAAATATACCAGCTGAGCCTTATTATTTGTTTTGTGGAAAATCCCTATTAACCTCTGATAAAGTAGTAGCTATCAAAGTGACATTAAAGATTTACGTTCAAACCGTCTATATTTTATCCAGTTAGTTCTTAATTCGACTGTGAAGCTAATAATTATAAGTCCGGAAAGCTTTGTGTTGTACTTAAACTATTTTATATGTTAACTGTTAATTGTTTAACATTTTCTGAATTTAGTTTTGCTCTGACACCTATATCTTTGACCTATACATTTATTGTATATACTAGTGGATGCTTGCGGCTTCGCTCGAAGTAAAACTTGCATCCCCTATTTCACCCCTTTAAAAGCGGCTTTACCAAAAATCCTTTCTTAGCAGATGCCTACGTCATAACATCTACCTTCATGCCAAATTTCAGCCATATCCATCTTGTTGTCAGTGGTTTGGGCTGTGTGTTGATAGATCACTATATCAGTCAGTCAGTCACCTTTGAGTTTTATATATTTAGATATTAATTAGTCCACCTACAATGTAAGCAACCAGAGATCAAAATAAACATTTCCTTGCCAGCTCTGACATCACCACCTTATCTTTGAACATTCTATCTTAATCTATTCTTTAATAGTATCTCTATTTATGCCACATTTCTATAACTGCTTGACTTACTAGATAAATAGATAGCTATTTCCTTAGTAGTGATTATTCTCTAGAATTGTTTTGTACCAACAACTAACTTAAGAGTTAAGTCGGTAGATCTGTAATCTTTGAAAATAAAACTGGTTTTATAGTATTATCACATGTTATTGCGAATTATGTATATGTTGATATAACAAATAATATAGGTATGCTTACCAATAATAAAAAAAATAAAATAGAAATTAAAAATAAAATAGGATGATCAACCACAGCTATTTAGGTTGAGTTGATAAATAGGACCTTATATTGGAATGTCTGTTTTATAAAAATCTTTGTTAATACCTATTGTTCCAGTTAGTCATTAATGGCCATGGTGTCGGAAGCCAAGGTGAATGGTGGCGAGATGGAGACTCCAGAACTGCCTCCAGCGCTGGCTGAGAAGCCTGCAGGGCTCCCACCCGGCAAGTACTCCCTCGTGGGCTGGGACATGGACACCACTGGACGCAGGCTTATTGATGAGGTGAGATAAGTTATACTATAGTTTCTCTCTCTCTCTGAGTCGTATTTCCTCATAACTGAGGGTTGCTTTAGAAATTTGCTTTAGAACATAATCTTAAAATTACAAATACCATGTATGCAAGGAAAAAAAACAGAACATGGACGTGGAAATCACCAAATGGAAAAATTTTCAATGAAATTGATTACATATTGACAAACAAGCCAAAGCAGGTCAAAAATTTTGATGTAATAAACCCAAACTTTTTCACAGACCACAGGGTAGTGCGCTGTAAACTAAACACTAAATTTAAGAGGAAGATAAACGTAAACCAACTACAAAAGATTCGCATAATTCCCAAGATACCAGACGAAGAAAAAGACCAACTAAAACTGAGATTTGAACGAAAACTTGATGATAAACGAGACGCACACAATCGATACACAACACTACGATACGAAGTCAATAGTGTAATAAAAGAAATAGGACTCTGCAAAACAAAACAACGAGAAGAACTAACTAAAGCCACTGCGCAACTAGTAGAAGAAAGAAAACAACTATACAGACAAAAACAGACAAAGGAAGTTAAAAGAAAAATAACAAGTATAAGTAAAGAAATAAATAGGAAAATCAAAAGAGACAAAGAACAGCGTAGACAAAAAATATTTCAAAAGTATATTAAACAGACAGGAGCAGTGAAAAAAGCGTTCAAAGAATTGAGTAACAAAAAAGAATGGACAGCGAACATCAAAACAAAACGCAAAACACTAACAGCACGAAGACCTTGCATAATACAAGAAGCCACGAGGTATTACGAAGAACTGTATGCTACAAACGAAACATTGGAATTAAACAATCACAAACTTGAAGAGACTGAAGAATGTAAGACTTTGCCGAACATACTCAAAAGCGAAATCGAACGAGCTGTAGTGACTCAGAAAGATGACAAAGCCCCGGGTGATGATCATATTACAAACGAAGCTTTGAAAGCGTTGATGGAACCCTTACTGACATCACTACAAGTAATATTTGATGACATTTTAGCAAACGGAACCACGCCAGACGAATGGAGCAAATCTACCACAATTCTACTCCACAAAAAGGGTGATAGAAGTGACTTAGGAAACTATAGACCGATCAGTCTGATGTCTAATATGTACAAAGTCTTTTCAAAAATCATACTCAATAGAATTTCGGCAACTTTAGATCAAAATCAACCACAGGAGCAGGCGGGCTTTCGCAAAGGGTACTCCACAATTGACCACATACAAGTAGTAAGTACCATCATAAATAAGTACAGAGAATACCACAAAACCTTGTATGTAGGATTTATTGACTACGCAAAGGCGTTCGATTCCCTTGAGCATAGTTCGATCTGGATGGCGCTCAGACAAAACGGGATAGAAGAAGGGTACATACAAATTATAAAAAACATTTACGCTTCGAGTTCTGCAAAAATTCGGATGGAAAGGGATGGTGATGAATTTCCGATTAGAAAAGGGGTACGGCAAGGAGATCCACTCTCACCTAAGATATTTTGTTCGGTTCTGGAAATGATTTTTAAAAACATAGGTTGGCAAAATGAGGGTATATTGATAAACGGGGAATACCTTAGCCACCTAAGGTTCGCTGATGATCTCGTAGTATTTTCAGAATCAGCAAAAAACCTAGAAACTATGATACGGGATATAGCGAGAGAAAGCGGAAAGATCGGACTGAGAATAAACGCCTCAAAAACAAAAATTATGACGAATGGTCTAAAACAGGATGTGATTGTAGAAAATGACATTATAGAATACGTGGACGAATACATATATTTGGGACAATCTATTTCTTTCGAAGATTTGACTGAAAAAGAGATTAACAGACGGATAGGATTGGCTTGGAAGAAATATTGGAGCCTTAAAGAAATAATGAAGAGCAAAGACATACACATAGACATCAAAAGCAAAGTATACAACGTCGCTATACTACCCTGCCTAATCTACGGATGCCAGACATGGGCTCTTCGGAAAGCTGATGAGAACAAGCTAGCAATATGCCAGAGGAAAATGGAAAGGAGCATGCTCAGAATAAAACTCTCAGACAAAATTAGCAACAAAAAAAATAAGAAAGAAGACCAAGATTAGAGACATCATCACAGCAGTGAGATTGTTGAAGTGGAATTGGGCAGGGCATATATGCCGAATGGACACTAATAGATGGACGAAGAAAGTCATAGAATGGCTTCCGCGCGAGGAGAGAAGACAGAAAGGCAGACCAAAAAGGAGATGGGACGATGTTTTTACTCACAAATATGGACAGGAGTGGAGGCGGATGGCGAAGGACAGAAAGCTATGGTCGCAACTGGGGGAGGCCTACGCCAAAGAGGCGACGTCTACTTAAATTAAGCTGTAACACAGGGACCTAAAACAATGTTTGACATTAATATTTATTTTATTTGACATTAAGCATAAGCATATTTACAAAAACATTAACATTTTTATTTTCATTTGACATAAAATTTATATAAGAGTAGTTATGGACATTGTAATGAAATTTTTATCGAAAGTGGATGAATAAATGGCTATTTTATTTATTATTTTATTTTATTTTATGAGGGTTGTGATTGCCTCATAGAATTATTTCTCTAGGGGAGTTTTCTTGGACATGATATATACATAGATAAATATTATGTCCATCATGGATAGATACATGGTGTTGGGCACCTAGGTCCCTCCATGGAAGATACATGTCTTAGAATAGTAAGTAGTGGCTTATCTCTATCTTAGGTTGAAATCATGTGATAATGACAGTGATCCACTATAAAAACTCTTTGTTTTGGTTATAAATAAGATGTATTGATTCAGGCATAAAATATTAAGTTTGGATCATCAATTCCTTGCAGTTTTAAGGCTGGTGCCTTGAAATTGGCAAAACAAATGAAAATCTGAGATTGGCTTTATTAATTGAGCTGATTAAATGTTCTAGCAAAGTATATTAATACTTACTTTGATCACTCAGCAAGATATGCAGCAATGGTGAAAATCATTCCATCATATTCACACAATATAGCTCTTCCACTAGTAAAAAAAGATGGTATGATTTTCACAGTCCTTTTTAACAGTCAAGATAAATGAATCATGTTATATACTGACAATCATATGTTTCTTATTCCAGATATGTCAGATCGCAGCGTACACGCCAAAGCAGACCTACTCGCAGTACATAATGCCGTACGGAGACCTGAACCCGGGCGCGCGGCGCCGACACAACGTGCGCGTGGTCACTGTCGGCAGGTACCGCATGCTCAAGGACACTAATACTCATAAGGTATGGTACTCTTTGAAAATAAGTTTTTAGACCAACAATTATGTAGTGAAATAAGTATACGTTTAGTTGATATATTAAAATTTCCATGAGATAAAATTAAAGCTGTCTTGCCCTATGTAAGGTTAATAAAGTGTTTAAGTTTATCTTCTTGACATCTTAATTTAACACATAAATTGATGTAGTGAAATGCAAGTTGCCTGATGTTTAAGCACATACATGAAAAAAATATGGGACATGATATTAAATCGCCATCTAGCCACATGTTAAGCAAACGCATGTAATTTACACCAAACCTTTACTTTCCTTTTCTTGTTAGCTTCAAGGTTTAAGATCCATTTATGTTCAACAGATCCTCAAAACCAAGTCTGAGATCTCGGCCCTGTCTGACTTCCTGGACTGGCTGGAGAAGGAGAAGGGGGATGGCAGTGTCATCCTCATTTACCACGAGCCGCGCCGCCTCTCACCCACCATGCTGCTCGAAGCTCTTACCAAGTAAGTTAACATTTTTTTTTTACATGGAATAGTTTTTTTTTAAACGGCTTACACTTGACTACAACTTGCCTGATGGTAACCAACGTTATAATCTACGATCTAGGGCGCTTGCCTAGAAGAAACCGGTTTACTCTCGACTAGGTTCAATAGTAGAAATATTTTTAGGTTTGCGTTTTGTCGTGGTTTGTTTATGGACGAGGTCTGCACAAGATCGACGCAGCTGGCACATGCCCAGCAGTGGGATAGAGAAGGCTGTGGATGATGATGATGATGACTACAGCCTGCCTGATGTTGAGCATTGCTGCAGCCTACGGTGTTCCACCCTTACCTGTTGATGTAGTACTATTAATAGTGCAGCTTAAATAGCTAGTTAAAAAAGTGTATTAATTAACATTCGTAAATGACCTTGTATTTACACTTATACATGTGCTTTATGGTTATTATTAGTTAGGGGAAATCCCTAAACAATAAATGTTTTCCCGAATAACACGTCATGTCATCAGTCATTTACATAAACTAAAGACCATGAATGTAATTTTCTTTGAGGAATAGATTAGTCACACACTTTATAAAATAATCCATGGAAATATGTTATGAATGTAACATAGAATCTAGGTGTTGTAATAGAGCCATTTAACAATTGCAACACCTATTTCTGAAGTTCATTAAAATTATTATATTTATTGTAGAATATCTGAATAATTTATCCAACCATCTCTCTCTTGAGTCATATTTCCTCATGACTGAGGGTTGTGACTCCGCAGAATTAATTTGTTAGGGAAATTCTCTTGGGTAGATAGGAACATGGTGGTGGGCGCCCAGGTCCTTCCACGGCAGACACATGTCTTTGGAAATTGTGGTCCTCAAACGTGTCGGTTTTCTCACGATGATTTCCTTCACTGTTAAGCAAGTGCAAATCCACGCTTAATTTGTAAATACAAGTCTTTGGTGACGGGCCCGATTCCAACCAGGGTGCGTCTGGATGAAAAGCAGACACTGGGACCGCCGAGCCACACTCGCTTATCCAACCATACCTACCACATATTTTTTTTTTATGTGACTTTAATTTGCCTATTCACTAACCATATAAAATGTTCCTCCAGGTACAAGTTGCTGGACAGGTTCAAGTCAATTGTGGCCGGGTTCGCGGACAGCTACGCGCTGGCAGCCGACAAGTGCAAGTCCACCGTGAAGTCTGTGTCTCTGCGGGTGCTGGCGCGAGTGCTGCTGGACGCGGACTCGCTGGCAGTGGACAGCGCGCTGGACAGGGCCACCGCTGCATACAGGATCCTGGAGCACCTGGCACAAGGTTAGTACTGGACTATCTATAACTTGACTAACACAAGTCCACAAGGTTAGTATTAGACCTATCTATTTCAGAAAAAGTATTGAAGTAAACCGACTGAGAGCAAGTTGCTGAAAATCGCAACAACCAGATAAAACCGTGTGCAGACAGACAGACGGTGGCCAAGTGTAAACCCGTTCTAGTTAAAAAAAATAACATAGTCTTATGATATCTTTCAAGAGCAAATAAATATCATTTCATTTCATTTATGAGTTATGCAAGTCTACAATCAAGTTTGTTTTATGTGAGTGTTGGTTCAAGTGTTACTTGATGCTTTCTTCTTAGTATTGTCATGCGATATGTAGGTAGTACTAGGTAGAGCCACTTTATGAAATCAGTGAATATTGTGTCTTCCATAAAAAGATCTAGGCGCCCATCACGATGTACATGCACAAGAAAACTTCTCCAATGAGTAAAATGTGCGGGGGAGTCAAAATCTTTACCTTGAGAGATACGAATATTTACATACTAATAATGGCGCCACTTTTGGCACTAGAGTAGTTTATGTAAGTAATTTTATTAATTTTGTTTTATATGTGTGTGACAATAAAGAATTATCTATCTAATAGTGATACAATGTGCAATATTCCAGGCGAGCAGCAGGAGGTGGGCGGTGGCGGCGAGGGCGCCACGCCCGACATGGTGGAGACGGCGCGCCTGTGGGCCCGCCCTGTCACCACCGAGCTCAGCGCGCTCGACAACCTCAAGAAACTGCTCGAGAGGTAATTAGTTCCGTGTAATGGGATCTATGTTGCAATCAAACGCTATCTGAATCGAGACCGATTTATTGTATGTAGCTGGTAGATAATAAGTATCAAATTAGTAACCCTACTTAAAAGTAAGGGGGTAACCAATTTGGCCTCCGTGGTTCTTAAGATCTTACCAACACCGCACCTTGTGTCTTCAAGTTTTGTAGTTCTTTTTGTAGTTCGTTCGGCAATATACCTATATTCTCGTCCTGATTCCACATCTTAATTTTCAGTTAAATCCGTTCAGCTGTTCTTGAGTTATAAATGGTGTAAGTAACACCACTTTATTTTATAATATAAGATGATTGACGTGTATTGTTCCTCGATTGCAGACAGAACACATTCCGGCCGGTGTTCGCGCCGCTGCTGCGCTCGGCGCGGCCGGAGCGCAAGCGTGTGACGGCGCTGCGCCGCCTGCTGGCTGACGCGGGGCTGCTGTACGAGCAGCTGGAGGGCGCCTGGCAGGAGCACCAGCTCACAGGTACACCGTGTATACTAGCAGCTGGAGGGCGCCTGGCAGGAGCACCAGCTCACAGGTACACCGTGTATACTAGCAGCTGGAGGGCGCCTGGCAGGAGCACCAGCTCACAGGTACACCGTGTATACTAGCAGCTGGAGGGCGCCTGGCAGGAGCACCAGCTCACAGGTACACCGTGTATACTAGCAGCTGGAGGGCGCCTGGCAGGAGCACCAGCTCACAGGTACACCGTGTATACTAGCAGCTGGAGGGCGCCTGGCAGGAGCACCAGCTCACAGGTACACCGTGTATACTAGCAGCTGCAGTGCGCCTGGCAGGAGCACCAGCTCACAGGTACACCGTGTATACTAGCAGCTGCAGGGCGCCTGGCAGGAGCACCGGCTCACAGGTACACCGTGTATACTAGCAGCTGGAGGGCGCCTGGCAGGAGCACCAGCTCACAGGTACACCGTGTATACTAGCAGCTGGAGGGCGCCTGGCAGGAGCACCAGCTCACAGGTACACCGTGTATACTAGC
The DNA here is from genome assembly GCA_927399415.1 of Macaria notata. NCBI lineage: Eukaryota > Metazoa > Arthropoda > Insecta > Lepidoptera > Geometridae > Macaria > Macaria notata. The sequence goes on from OV656742.1 coordinate 4,448,224, forward strand.
AGCTGCAGGGCGCCTGGCAGGAGCACCGGCTCACAGGTACACCGTGTATACTAGCAGCTGCAGGGCGCCTGGCAGGAGCACCAGCTCACAGGTACACCGTGCATACTAGCAGCTGCAGGGCGCCTGGCAGGAGCACCAGCTCACAGGTACACCATGTATACTAGTAGCTGCAGGGCGCCTGGCAGGAGCACCAGCTCACAGGTACACTATGTATACTAGCAGCTGCAGGGCGCCTGGCAGGAACACCAGCTCACAGGTACACCGTGTATACTAGCAGCTGCAGGGCGCCTGGCAGGAGCACCAGCTCACAGGTACACCGTGTATACTAGCAGCTGCAGGGCGCCTGGCAGGAGCACACAGGTACACCATGCAACAGTGGTGAGTTGTATAATGCGGCCAGTATATTGGCACGTTACTCTCTCGTAGTGGGCTGGAGCACTTAGACCATCTTTTGACTTTACTAAAGAATTTCTAAGTGCAATTCTTTAGATATAGTTGGAAGTAGTATTTAGTTTCTTTCCCTTTGCTTTATTATTATTAACTAGTGGGTGCTCGCGGCTTCGCTCGCATTAAGAAGTAAAACTAGCATCCCCTATTTCACTCCTTTAAAAGTGGCATTTCCAAAAATCCTTTCTTAGTGGATGCCTACGTCATAACATCATTCATTCAAAATTTCAGCCCAATCCGACCAGTGGTTTTGGCTGTGCGTTGATAGATCACTATATCAGTCGGTCAGACACCTTTGTGTTTTATATATACCTAGTCAGGTCATAAGTATTGTCACACAGTAAAAACTTTTTTTTAGAATGCTGGCCACAAAAATGTTTATTGAATTCGAATTTCGAATTGTTCATGAAAATAAAAATGTATACTTTTTTAGAATTTTACTCATTTTTAAATATAAAGTGGACGCTTAAAGAAGACCGTGTTGCAGTTATTGCATTGCATCGTTGCGGTTACGCGCCAATTCAAATTTTTGACATACTGAAAAATTTTAATATAACCAAAAGATTCGTTTATCGTACCATCAAACGATACAATGTAGACTCTAGTGTAGATGTCAGGTCAAGAAGTGGTCGCCCTCGGTCTGTTAGGACTCCAGCAGTGATAAAAGCTGTGAAGGCGCGAATTCAAAGAAATCCCAAACGTAAGCAGAAACTGTTGGCCCTTCAGATGGGGTTAAGCAGAACCACGGTGAAAAGGGTGTTAAATGAAGACTTAGGGCTTCGGGCATATCGAAGAAAAACAGGACATCGTTTGAATGATCGTCTAATGTACCTGAGACTGAAGAGATGCCGCGCTTTGTTGAAGCGGTACGCGGGAAAAAAATATCGGGAAATTATTTTTTCGGATGAAAAAATTTTTACCGTAGAAGAGAGCTACAACAAACAAAATGATAAGGTGTACGCACACAGTAGTGAAGAAGCGAGCAAACGTATTCCGCGTGTCCAACGAGGTCATTTTCCATCCTCGCTCATGGTATGGTTGGGAGTTTCTTATTGGGGCTTAACAGAGGTACATTTTTGTGAGAAAGGTGTAAAAAAGAATGCAGTTGTGTATCAAAATACAGTCCTGACGAACCTTGTGGAACCTGTTTTTCATATCGTGTTAAATAACAAGCACTGGGTATTCCAACAAGATTCGGCGCCAGCTCATAGAGCGAAGAGCACACAAGACTGGCTGGCGGCGCGTGAAATCGACTTCATCCGGCACGAAGACCCTCCTCCTGGCCCTCCTCCAGTCCAGATTTGAATCCCTTAGATTGCAAGATATGGCAACACTTGGAGGAAAAGGCGTGCTCAAAGCCTCATCCCAATTTGGAGTCACTCAAGACATCCTTGATTAAGGCATCCGCCGATATTGACATGGACCTCGTTCGTGCAGCGATAGACGACTGGCCGCGCAGATTGAAGGCCTGTATTCAAAATCACGGAGGTCATTTTGAATAAACTTTATTGTCATAAGAATCTATGTTTTGTTAAGTTCATTTTGGTATAAAAATGGTTACATAAAGAATAAAGTTGTTTCAATTATTTTATATTAAACATGTGACAGAATTTATGACCTGACTAGGTATATAGATATACATATTTTATTTTATTGTAAAATAAACGATGATACATTGTTGATTGCAGGTCTGGAGAAGCAACTGTCGTCGCTGTCAGTGTCGGCCAAGGAGGAAGACATAAAGGAGCTTATAGAGATATTCGACTGCCACTTCGACCCCGCCAAGGAGCCCAAGGGACCCAAGCCGAGATTACCGAGGAACAACGTCGTGCGGCAGCGGGTAATAATTTTTTAGATTTCATTTTGACTTTTATTATTTTCTTATCATCGGTCAAACTGTACAGGTCATATCCAGGACCTGGTTTGAAAGACAGTATTTTCAGTGTTACAGGTTTCAAAATAAAAGTAATATTTTAGAAATTCTAGATTTAAAACTCAGCACATCATTACGACTGGGATGAGTAATTGTGTAAAACCAAAATCTTATTTGCTCATGTCTGGCGCAATCGAATACGCTAGTATTACTATACATATATATTTTTTCTAACGATTTTGCTCCTTTTTGTAAATGTCAAACCCAACAAAAACATCCTGTAAAAAAAAAACTAGCTAAGTCCCCATGGAGATGCTTGTTTATCTCTAAAAAGTAATGATAAAGATAAGATAAAAAGATAAAGAATCTTTATTGATAATGTAAAATTGTAACATACATAGGTATAAGTACTAATATCACAGAATATGCTACACAAATTACAATATCTCGTCAAATTGAATTTATAACATTAGGCTTTTATAAAATTTTAGAAGTTACATATGTCTAGTTTTATTAATAAAACAATGAAAATTTTTGTTATTAAAATCATGTCAAATGAAATCTAGACAAGGTCGTGCCAAGTCTAAGGTTCGTTACTGCGACTTTTATAATTATAGTTAATGTTGTGTGCCTTGGTAAAAACATAAACATAATACTTATAACAAAAAAAAAACAAAGTAACAATAATAATAACTTTAACAACAAAACTTTTAAACTCGAAATAGCCTATTGACACTGCACGCAAGTGTAGTCAGATGCTAGCTGAACATGCGCGCAACGCGGGCCAACTGATCGGCCAATCACGGGAACGCGTGCCGACAGAATGCCCCCGCGCACCTCTCTTTCCACCAACGATACCTTAAAATCGTCTACTGCTCAGTCAAGGTCAGGGCTCAAGAAGTTTGCCGGCAATTGTACATGAGCGTTTCTAGCGGACCCCGAACTAGGCAATGCCTGTATCAAATATGTGAATACAATAATATAAGCTATGTATATCAAATCTTCCAGGCGACCTCGTCTGCCGGCGAGACAGGCGAGGCAGAGGGCAGCACCAGCGACTCGCAGAACAGCTCGCCACACAACTCGCCCACCAAGACCAGTAATGGTATGTCTCTTTACAATATGTTATTATTATTATTAGCCCTCAACTTTGGTTTAAAAATAATTATATTAGAAACGAAATAAGCCAAGGAATTCAGTTTTAAGCCAGAAATAAAACATGCTTTAAAATATTTTGTTCTTAAAAAAATATTATAAGGAGCAATATAAAATGCACCTGCATGCTACCGTTTTTTTGTATTTGTTGATTATTTTATTAGTACAATCTCTTTCTGGTGAAAACAACTGACAAATTTGACCGCTCTACGGGTAGAATAACGACAATAGCATTAAAAAAACTGCAATGCATTTAATAGCATTGAAGTTTTTTGGACTAACTTGGTACTCTCATCGATAAGAAGAAGCAGAAGAAGTACAGGATACTTATTGATTACAATTATCCAATAAATAGTCGCAACGTTAGTGCACTTGTAATGCTAGTGTTGTTTGTTCCAGAAGGCGAGGCCGCGCCGGGCGGCGATGCTAGTCACAAAGTGGAGGAGTTGGCTGCCAAGTAGCCGCTCCTAGCGTCACCTACACTTTTCTACCACATAACTTAGCATAATAAACGCCATACAAAATATATATACATACATTATTTGTATTACGCATTACAATAAGTCCATCGGAATTGAACATTTGTTTTCGTACATCGGTGAACGAGATTACACATTTCTGTTATTTTCTTTTTATATTCGGTCCCGCGTCGTCCCCGCCCGATGATTTGCTTCCCGCGTCAAGTTTGTCCTATATTATATAGTAGGAGTGCCTTAGCAACTCGATGTGTTAAGAACGTTTTGTATATCCATAGAGAAGAGGAATAACGAGTATTTCTCATTTCATTATTGTATCGCGCCGAGTTTACGCGGCGTCTTAGAGATGTGCAATTATGTTATATCTTATATACGATATTATGATATAGATGTGACACGATGTTGCAGATTTTGTACTATTTTTAATATAATAGCAGTTTTAATACGGCTTGAAAAGTAGCAATATAATATTAAGTTGAATTGGGGCTTTCGTTTACGAAGTACAACTCGAGTACTTGTTTTATTTATTTAAAAAGTAATGAAATTATTTATTGTAATGAAGTGCAATGTAACGAGACGGATGGACTGATATTTACATCCGGTGTGTGGAATATTTTTATTTAAATTCTTTTCTTATATTGTTTTTTAAAATATATTTAGTTTTTGCTCGCTGTTTCATGCTAACTCTACGCTGACAGTGGTCATTTTTATTTGTTTGCCATAAATATGTAAAAGAAACGTTTTATTTTATTCTACATCCTAAAGTCAGATTTCCTTTTTACCATGCATACATTAGGCTGCAAAAGTGTGTATCTATTAACTTCTAATTTTAGTTAGTTTTAACATAGACTGTACATATTAATTTAATTTCTTATTTTGTTCAGATCTCTAATAAATATGTAAGTCTACATACATTTTGTTTGTTCCGACTTGATCCCTATTTTAGTACTAGAAGCACTCTTGAAGAAGAACCAACATAATAGATGATAGAATGTAGGCTTTACAAACAAATGTTAAGTACATAATATTTTTTTTTTTTATAAGAATGGTTAAAGTCGACTACTAGTAGATTAGGCCAAAAAGCTAGAACTCAATAAAGCGAAAGGTTCTCACAGGTCAGAATAAAATGTGAAATACAAAGTGCCATTTTCAATATAATATATTTTATTTCATACAGTATTCATAACATCTTGTTTGGTCCAGCTCTGTGCTAAATGTTCTCTTACTGCTTTGTCCAGAACAATCTGTAAAAGAAAGACAATTGTAATAGGTATGTGAAAAATAATTATCATTATAGTATTTAGACACATTATTTTAATTTTCTGGGGTGTGATCTGTGAGTATAAAAAAAATGAAGACCTCTTTCTTTTTTGGTCCAAATATTGTTAAACACAACAGTTGTTAGAGTAAATAGGTTTCTTCTAGGCAAGCGTGCTACATCTTAGACTATAGTGGTGCTTAACATCAGGCAAGCTATAGTCAAACGTAAGCCTATTTAATGTAAAAAAAAAAAACATTTAATCAACATTGTGTTTATAGGTCTACAAATAAACTATACCAAAGAATATATCTAATAAAATCATATTTGTATGGAGTGACCATTCTGTTATCGTCATTTGTATGTTGGGCGTCTCCCGACATTATATTCGTGGTAGATAATAATTTTGAATAATTCGTAGTAGAGAATTATTTTACAGTCAGCTTACTTCAATATCTCTGCAGCCTTGCATGGCTCTGCTCAGTACGACGTTGAAGTAGTCCATATGAAGGCGGTGCGACATTTCTAGTAGAGCTATACTGTCTGTAACAGAAAGAAAACTGTCATATTTCATAGGCTACTATATAAAAAGGGAATGTATGTTTTGTCTGTAAGTGATAGTTAGGGATTTTGAGAGTGATAAAGGTAACTTTTAAGCTGTAACAACACAAGCGTAGCCACGGCCATCTACAACAATGATAGTAAGCTGCATATTGCAAGACAATAATAATTTATTATTATGGAGCATGGAACAACGAGATAGCTATACTAGTTAAAGACAGACTAGATCAACTTTAATTACTTATAAAACTCCTGCGGTTTTATCCACGTTAATCCAGGATAAAAATAGCATAAATGTTAATATAGGGTATAATCTATCACCATGCCATATATCATCAAAATCGGTTAGGGTGTGAAAAGTACCTAACATACAAACTTTTAACATATTTTTTAGCCTTTTTAATATGTATGAGTGGAACAGATTCAATTTTTAATTAAGTTTTAAAAGTCTCATTTGGAAGCCTGACCTGTGCTGGGTAGACTGGCCACGGTGAGGCACACTCCTCCCGCCGCCTCCTCCACGTGCCCCACATCCAGCAGGGGCTCCGCCTCCCCCTGGAACCAGGCCATGGAGGCGCTGCACGCGCACGCGTAAGCGCGAAGAGGAATGCCAGCGTCTATGAGCGCTAGTGTCGCTGCGTTCACGCACACACAGTAGCAGCTGCCGTCTGCCTGGGGAAGTAAAGTGGATTTATTCGATAACTGCCAACAATATGAATATTATATTAAAACTTTCGTGAGATATTTTATCAATATGTTAACTTAATGGTTATGTCATCCGTAACACATAAACAACATACGCGAATTACATGTGAGTCAAAACCATTTAATTAGTTAACATATTAACAAGATAAATGGTGCAAATTTTAAGTTAAATTGACTCTTTACATTACCTAGTTTCTGAAGCACGGGCTCAGATCACAGCCTCACAAATACTTGTAAATATTTATTAGATAATAAAGATTTACTAGAACAAAGAATTATATTACCTGGGATAATAAATATGTACTCTATGCTTTAATCCAGGGTTCTATAATCTATTTCCTTTAGCATTTTCAATTTTAATGTATTTTCAGGTAACCGGTTCCAGGATTAAAATGAGTAAAAGAGAAATGTGGCAGACTCTGTCCAGAAGTGGGGCAGTAATAAAAAAGTACTACATGTTGAGTAATTAATTAAAAATTGTTCAGTGAATCATTCAGTTTACCTGCAATACTTCGACATAGACATCTATCTGTGAGCGAGGATAGAGTTCAGTCTTGATAGCGGCAGTCAGAGCTTGTCTCAGGTGCAGGGACATCTCTGTGGACTTGCGATCACCGCGGGGCCGGTTCTTCCTATCACCTGTTATTTTATTATGTTAGATTGATTCTTTTTTCTCATCTTGTTTAAATGTGTCCAAAAATGTATAGTGTAAATTCAAAAGACACATCACATATCATTATCAAATATTTACATTTCTTGCTTGCACTTACATCTTCTTCTTATTGAATGAGAGTGGCCAACTCTGGTGTCAAGAGTTTTCAAACCGCCCTAAGGGCCTCTGACATGGCTTAATGACTGTCGTACTAGTCAAACAGCCGGGACCTACAATTTAACATGTCAACAGACCCACGGAAGCACCCAAAATGGAATGCCACTTTTCAGTCACCCATCCAAGGACTGACCGCGTAGACCTTTGCTTAACATCGGTAGCCACATGTGATTGCCTCCGCTAGCTAGCTATTTATATTTATATATATATTGTATTATATTTGTATGTAAGTTTATAGTATATTGTACTTATTTATATGTAAGTTTATAGTAGTTATTTCTGTAGTATTAGCACATAGTATATTTTTATATATTACGTAGTATAATATACATGATGTAAGTATGGGTTAGAATAGTTTATAATTTTAAATGTTTATGTTTATTGTTTAATATTTTATAGTCAAATTTCATGTAATCGTTATTGTACACCCCGTCTAGTCTGTTTTTTATATATTTTCCTCTCCATCCTACGGTTGCCTGGAAGAGATCGCTTTTAGCGATAAGGCCGCCATTTGTGGCATTAGTTTTAATTAATTTTCTTTTCTGTTTGTGTATTATGTTTTTTTGTGTCCACTTTTGTATCAATCAATCTAGCTGAGCTACGGGCGCTTCCTTACATGTGTAACACATGTGTATGTAATATGTGGTATTACAATAATTATGTTTCTATTGGGAACACATACCCGTGGAAAATGTAGCCATGCTGTACTGGCAGTTGACAACAACCCCGTCGTTAGACATTTTGGACTTCGATGCCTGTAACATATATATTATAATTATTTCATAAAATGCTTTCATAATTATTTTGATTTTATTCTCATTTGGAGGCTTTTATTTTGACAACAGACTTTACCGAACTTTACTTAACAAATGTGCAGCATACAAAAACAATATGTTCTGTAATCATAAGATATAACAAACCTGGTGAGGGCCGTAGACAGCAGCCAAAACTTTAGTATTTCCCTGTTCTAAATATGCACTGCCGTCAGGTTGGGTAAACACACCGAGCTTACAACGTATTCTTCTTAATTCATTAGGTCTTCGTCCATCAAGACGTAGCCCTTGGCTGGATAATAGATCTGGCCCGGGCATTGTAATCAAGTAGGAAGATTTTGTCCAGAATAGTAGGTAATTACAATTCAAATATTTTCGCTTATTTATTTACCAATTTCTAATCTAACCTCAAAAAAATTACAAACCGTACTAAACTAAACTAAGTCGTGAACGTGACATTGACAATGCTAGGCAAATGTCAACCCATAGAGATATTTTTAAAACTGCCATATCACATTTTATCCTCATTTTCAATGTACTCTGTACACGGATTAGATTTGGATTCTATTGAATCAGATGCTGGATTTTCAAACTGGAAATGATAAAATAATTTATTGACCATTGTGGCCACCACGGAATATAATCTTGCTGTGTAGTTAGTAACTAATTTGCATTTTTTTTAATTTCAGTTATGTAAGCGCTGTGTCCTGGGGTAATTATAAAAAAGTAATGGCAAGTAAAACCAAATGAAAGAAAAACCAATATATATTGTCATTATTGTCTTTAACAAACAAAATGGCGTCCATCAAGTGACTGCCGCTTGTTGTGTTTTGGTGTTCAATTTCGTAATTTTACTGCCCAAATTCATTGATTAGCACGTGTAGAAGTTATGTAAATTGTGTAATACCACAATTAGGTATGAAATTATTTCTTCAATAAGTTGAAGATAGTATATTTTAGGTAAATTAGAAATGCCTATTGTCTCCCAAATTCTAAGTTTTCACATCTTGTCAAATTGTCACACCTCCGGGTTATGCGTGCGTGTGCATGAAATTAATTATAAAATCGATACAGCTCTACATACTCAATGTAATCCCAATATGTGATGATCATTTTGTTCTTCATAGATCGTGGTATCATACTTTGTTACTGAACCAGTTTTGAATGTTTGTGATGAGCATTTTTATTGTTATTAGGTAAACGTATCGAATTAATTGGTAGGTACTAATCTTATGCGTAATTTTAGTGAACAATGGACGTCGACGATTCGGCGGTCGATCTCAGCGTGAGGTAATCTTTGAGTTCTTACATTATTATTATTATTGAGTAAGAAATTGATGAGGATTGTAATGTTTACTATTTCTTTTTTGGGATAGGTCATTGCCTCCAGAGCTGAGTGAGCTGAGAGCTCTGACAGCCAGTGGACTGACCATCACTCCAGCCCAGCCACCCCCACATGTAAGTATCTAATTAAACATGGATACATAAAAAAAATTGGTAGTTTTTATTATGTACGACAATTCAATATATCTAACTATAATATCTAACTATCTCTGACCTTCCACATAATTGATTCATCTGGTTGATATAGTTTGTGTTGATAATGTTTTGCATACATTGGTTTGAAAATGAGATTTTCTTAAATATATATGTAGGTTAAATGTGTATCAAAAACAATTGTTCTCTATAAAGTAGAGAGTTGAACTATCCTGTTGACAACCAAAAATAAATAAATAGGTACATAAATATTTGAAATTTAGATTTTTAATTTTTTTTTTTTAGAAAACAATCAAATGTAATATGGTTACAATAATAAAATATAAAAACAAGGAAAAAAACTAAACATACCTACTACTACTAACTACTACAAAAAAGGGGCACTTAGAAAATCTTTAGAAAAGCCTAAAGATAATCTAAGTGCTCCAGCCCACTACCAGAGGGCAGCGTGCCCAGCATGCTGGCCGCATTACCACGCTGGATGGCAATGCTGATACGTTGAGCCAGAAAAAGGCCAGCATTTTGGTCACGCGTCGTGTCAACCAACATAAATAAATATAACATTGTTTATTTTTTTATATTGTAGCGAAATAAGAAATAATAAGGCTCAACTTTCCAAAGCCGCCACTCGCGTTGGAGGTCCATAATTTTTTAAGAAGTAGATAATATTTACACAAGGCTACACGTTAAATATTTAAGTGCGGAGATCTCGGAGGAAGAACAAGCCTGGAGTCATAGTAATAAATTGAACGTGTTCTGTATGTCTGCACTCTTTCGACTTATGTGCGCACCAACGCGGAAGAAAGAGATAACTAGTTACTATATAGATCACCTTCAAATGACAGTGTAGCCGTTTTTTAATACCTCAATTTAGTGATGTGCCTACGACGTACGAAATAAAAAACCGAAACCGAACCGAAACATACATTCTGTTCTGTCACGTTAACGATTATTCTAGTAGTTTCGCTAACTAAACCATATTAAAGTGACGTAATTGTAACATGTTTTCAAAATCGATCTTTTAGGCATAGTTAGAACTAGGTGAGAAAACCTGGAAAAGGATTGTGTAGTTCGAAATAAATAAAATAACTCAGATAACTTTTGTAGGTTTTTATTTACTGACCCTTAAACAATACAGTTTTATTTAAAAAATTACGTACTTTATCTTGTGGTTGTATAAGTTGCTTAGTCATATAATGAATTTTCGTTTTTAAGTATGTCTCAGCTATGGCTTTTATGAGTAGATTTCTATGATTATCAATATTCCACTGATCAATACTATGTAATATCAATACTAAACATGCTGGATTGACTGGTTTCGAAATATAAGTTCGATTTTGAGACCTTTTTTATTTTTTAATTGTTTTCCTCCAAAATGAGGTTCTAAAAGAGTAGAAATTTGTTATATTTTAATATTTTGATTCAGTTTTGTATTGTTTTGTGGAAAATGATAAAAAACTCTAACCTGTGAAATGACAAGCTCTGGATTTCGTCACTTTTCTTCGAAGCATGGCTCTTACAGCCATAGGCAACGCACGCCATTTGTTCTTCAGTAGAAAACACTTCTCAAACAAACTCATTTAACCAAATATTCCAAAGAATCACGGTATATTCGCCAAAAATCCAAATCCACAGCTAGTATCCAAATTGGTTACTCGAGATAGAAAAACCGGCTTCACTAACGTAAAGGGCCGAACAGATTGTATATAGTTGTCTCTTTTTAGCACACTAAAACCATTCATTAAAAAGAGAGGTTCCGATAGTGCGCCACACTTTAACTTATTACTATGTCTCCAGGCTTGTCCTTCCTCCGAGGCGGAGATGCTTAGTTTACGAGATATTATTTTTTTAAAATCGAAAAATAATCCTTCGTTTTGACAGTTTCTTGACAATAAGACGGCCATTAGCGTTTCGTTTTACGGACTGCTATTACATACAAGCGTGCGACTTATCAAACTATTATATTTATTTGCTAATGTGTATGTAATGTTTAGTTTTTGTCACAATTACGTATATATTGATGAAAAATACATATAATACGTAATTTTATTTATTATTTGATCGCAAATTTTTACGTAGTTATAATATTTTGTGTGTAACTTGTAACTTGATGAACGAAACGTGACGCCATTTTTTTTTTTAGTATTGGCGTTACACTCTTCGCGTATTTGCCAGTGTCAAGTAATTTTCTTTCTTCTTCGATGCATGCTTGAGGTTAGGTTAGAATAGAAGGGGATGGCGGGGTCGAGTGAGCGAGCGTAGCGGGTTGGGGTGTACTTTACGGGACGCTAAACCTAACCTAACCTGTTGTAGTGCAAGTGTTGGACTCGAAGTCACTTGTCTGTGTCAGAAGGTAGATTAGGTTCGTTAGGTTGCTTTCTACCACGCACATGCGACGACGAGCGAAGCGAGGAGGAGCCAAGTCCTGTTGTAGTGCTAGTGTTGGACTCGAAGTCACTTGTCTGTGTCAGAAGGTAGATTAGGTTCGTTAGGTTGCTTTCTACCACGCACATGCGACGACGAGCGAAGCGAGGAGGAGCCAAGTCCGGTTGTAGTGCAAGTGGTGGGTTAGGTTAGGTTTAATAGATCTGACACAGAGCACCTGACTCCATCTAGTCTTGTGGTCCTAACTATAGGGATCGTTAGTTATTAAATATAAAAAAAAAATAGGTAGTTAAGTACCCCATAGTGAAATCGTAGTACTTAACCTCAAAATACAAAAATGGTCATATCTCGAAAACTATTGATCTCCGCACCCCCCCCCCCCCATTTAGGGGGGGGGGGGGCTTACCCCCTCCCCCAACCCCCCCCCCCTTGAGTGGCGGCTTTGGAAAGTTTAACCAATAATAATGTTGTGTGATACAATTTATCTAATATGGTTCATTTCCAGGATATTATCAACCAAATTAAATTTTGATGCAAAAACATAATGTAGGTAAATCTAACAACTATAGAAACATTGCATGAAATCTTCTTGGTGAATTAATTGAGGAAAAAATTACTGCTAATTTTATTTGTTATCAATTTATCCTACATTTTTAAACAAACATGTATAGTTACTCATACATATTATTATATATGACATAGGTACTTATGTATGTACATATTACAATAGGTATGTGTTGTTCATACATTCTATTCTTATGTAATAATTTTGTTTTCACATGCCTATCCATGGAAGATCGATAGAGTAAGTAAAAGAGGTACTGTTTCTTATGTAAATGTAAATATATATCAAATTAAAATATGTGTATAAGGTCTACTCTTACATGATACATCTTCAATATGTGACACAATTCCCTAGCATTCGGAGCTTCTTTATCAGATGGAGTCACACAGGACCAACAAAATATGGCTTACATTAGTTTACAAAATGTAAATATTTACATTAAATTGTGATTGGTTAGTGATAAACATTGTTGTATAAATATTATGTAGGCTGGTGGATGAATATCTATCCTAAATAATCATTTTCCCTTATCTTATAAGTTTGTATTGTACAAATATTTGTTGCATTATCTCTGTAGTTTTTGACAAAACTACAGAGATAATGCAACAAATATTTGATACCATGATGAGGTGACCCTCATCATGGTATCTACTTTAATCAAACTTGTTAAAAATCTGGTAAATTTATGTTAATTACCAATTTCATTTACAATGTTAGTGGAGTTTTTTTTTACTGTATTTAGTAGGACAGGCTGGAGACTGTACTATGTGTCATGTTGGAGAGGAGGCCTTTACTCAGATCCCACTGCTGAGTATAGGCCTCCCTTTGTATGTGCCATCTGCGTCGATCTTGTGCAGACCTCATTCAGGTTGTACCCTTGACTTTGACAATGTTGTCGACCCATCTCGCGACCAGACATTAAATTGTTATTTTACCTTTTAGTTAGTTTACTATTTTTTGTCATGTATTCTGTGTAACATAATAACTATAACGTAATTTACCTAAGTACCTACCTAGTATTATATTGGGAGATGACTCTGGCCTCGTAACACAGTCTAACGGCTACCACGAGGTCAGAGGATTCACATGTTGTTGTACAATATTTACGTCAAATAAACGAATTTTGTATATTGTATTTGTAGGAATACTTTGAAAGAAAGAAATAAATATTTATTAAAATCATAAACATTACAAAATAAATAAAAAATTATGCAACTCTGATTTCTTGTCATACTCATACATGTCTTAAACACTGTTACAAAATGTTGATGTTGCTGTTGTCAGGGAGCCAGCGGCAAGCGCGTGCTGCGGCCGCGGCCCGAGGCGCGCTCGTACGCCGAGAGCCCCGACATAGTGCTGCTGCCCGCCGCGCCGCCGCACCACAAGCAGCCCTCGCAGACACAGCCCTTCACTGGTGATACACCTACTATTATTGTCTTATTTATAAAAACAGTTATCTATATATAAGAAAGTGGTGTTAGTTACACCATTTATAACTCAAAAACGGCTGAACGGATTTAGCTGAAAATTGTGGGGAGGTAGCTTTGAACCAGGAGACGGACAAAGGATAATTTTCATCCTGATTTTTTTAAAATCCAAAATCTGCTTTTTTATGGCCTCTAAGGCGGAACAGAGTTCGCTGGGTCAGTTAGTTTATAATATTATTGTTAACTGGCCTGTTAGCTTAGTTGGTAGTGGCTCTGCCTTCTAATCTAGGGTTGCGGGTTTGATTCCCGCATGACACAAGTAATTACAAATATATTTTTTTGTTTAATTACTTGTGTTGGGACTGATCGTTTCTATGTAATATTGAGTTTGTATTTACAAAAAAAAAAGCATATAAGTATTCTGTCTGTCCTCTAGTACCCGCGGCACAAGCATTTGTTTAGTGTGGGGCTAGATAGCGCTGCGAGCAATGTCCCAGAATATTTATTTATTAAGTGTTATAAAAGAAAAACAAGACTTACTCAAACATAGTTAAAATGTTGCTAAAACCTTTGTTAGGAGAGACTACTACACTATTATCTACACTTTTTTATTTCAAACATTTTCTACGTTACTTAGGTTTACTAAATCATCCGAAATGTTGTCATTATGCTAACAAATAGGTAAACGTGTTACACCCTAGGCTGCAGCAATGCTTAACATCAGGCAGGCTGTAGTCAAACGTAAACCTATCACACGTAAAAATAAAAATAAATGTAATTTCAGTCAGTTTAGGTAAGCTTGTAGTAGTTCTCTCTCTTGAGTCGTATTTCCTCATGACTGAGGGTCGTGACTCCCCGCAGTATTAATTCGTTAGGGGAGTTTTCTTGGGCAGATACAACGTGGTAGTAGGTATTTCAGCCGCAACGGAAGACCAGCGCTGGTTGCTTCCACACAACCAGCATTATGCTGAGTTGGGGCTGAGTTGTGGCAGATTTTATGTTTGTTTATTGTGTTTTTATTTCACAATCATAATAAATGTTTTCTTTCTTTATTTGGTAACAATGTCCTTGTGGTTTGTCAGACGTGAGCAGCCGCCTGAACTCGGGCGCAGTGAACGTGTCGATCACAGCGAGCGCTGCGTGTGC
This sequence comes from Macaria notata, assembly GCA_927399415.1. Classification (NCBI taxonomy): domain Eukaryota; kingdom Metazoa; phylum Arthropoda; class Insecta; order Lepidoptera; family Geometridae; genus Macaria; species Macaria notata. The sequence goes on from OV656742.1 coordinate 4,463,321, forward strand.
GCCGGAGTCGCCGCGCGAGCCGCGGGAGGAGGAGGAAGAGGATGACGAGAATGAACCGCCGCTGCCCGACCCACTGCCTCTGCACAAGGTCTAGATTTCAAACAAGACTCTGCGCGCGGATAAAATTGGAACTAAAATGTTCTGATTGCAATTTGAAAGGCAAAGAGGCCAATACTTGACATAAGTGCTGCCGCCAGTTGCGCGCAAGTTATGTTGTACGGACTCTAGTATAGTACATGGTTTGAATAATTGAATTCAAATTCAAATTTGGAAGAGAGACAGATATAATATATACATGACTAAGACAAAAAAATAGAGAAAGCAAGAAAGATGCAAAGTATGTGCAAGAGTAAGAAAAAAAGAAAGAGACAGATATGACTAATGTTTAGTATTTTGTCCCTTTATCTTGAGAGTTTTTAAACTGCCCTAAGGGCCTAAGTTTGGTTATAACACATGGGTTTTATAAATGGCGATCGAAATTAATCCATCTTTCATAATCATTTTCTCCATATGTACGAAAAAGATGAAATTATTTTGCCTGCCATTTATAAAACTTACATTTAGTGAACCGGATTTTATATACAAGCTTACTTCTTTTACAAATAACTTCTTCTGCAGGAGTTGTCAAGCGAAGAAGTATGGGAGCGCGAGCGTCGGCTCCGTGACTTGAGGGAGAAACTCCGCGCTGAGGAGACCCGCCTCGTCTTACTGAGGAAGATACGCCAGTCGCAGCAAGCCACCGGCCTTCCGCCTGCTAAGGTAGATTCAACCTTATTTGTATATAGATGGGGCTCAAAGTTACTCATATAATGACTTCGTGACTTGAGAGAGAGTTTCTCTCTCAAGTCGTGAAGTACTCGAAGTTATATTCTGTAAAGATCTGTTGCCATCTCTTGTTGTGTTTCACGGTGTGTTTCGGGAGCCTCATTTGAGGGTCAATCCCATTCCTGCATAGGTATACTCTATCTCTCTCTTGAGTCGTATTTCCTCATGACTGAGGTCCGTGACTCCCCCGCAGTTTTATTTCGTTAGGAGAGTTTCCTTGAGCAGAAATATACAACATATTATATACAAGAATTATTATGTGTTTCATATATACAAGGTGTAACAGAAGGGTGTGACAATACTTATACTATACATACCTATGTATATAAAGAATACAGCCCACTAGATTTCAGAATTCTACGTGTCATAGATTTCGAGTAATCATAAGTTGAACTTTCATTAAAACTTTAAGACTTGCAACCCTACATCTTATCATTTTGAGCGTTCATTGACTTCTCTTTCATTGACAAATGACACGGCGCGGCGGTGTCTCTCTGAGAGCGCGAGAGAGAGAGAATACGTTGCGTTAAAACTAATGCTAGAACGGGATGAAAGAATGTGTGCTTATTTCGGTTTCGTCACTCGCTAGGGCTGCCACGAAATCAAGTGAAAAATATTATCTAATTTTTGTATGGTAAAAAATATATGCGATTTAATTTTTCATATTTTGGTATATGACTCCTTACATGATATATATGTATACTCTTTAATATTGTCACACCCTTCTGTTACACCTTGTATATATATATATATTGTATGTTCCAGGACCCGAGTACCGGCACCGCGCTGGCCAGCAGTGGTTGCGTAGTGCCCCCCGGGGTGACTGTCACACCCGCGCCGCCGCCGGCGCACCAGAATAAGGTTGGTATAACAAAAGCTGTTACTTTATATAAGGGGTATTAGAGCCGTCTTTGAAAGGTTGTGCGTAAGTTACCTGTAAATGTGTATTCTCGTCCTCTTCGTGTCGTGTTCCTCATTACAGAGGGTCGTGACTCCCCTGCAGATTTTATTCATTGGTCTTGGGAAAGTTTATCGTTATCGGCGCCCATGCTTATTATTTTATTGTCTACAAACATGTCAGTTTGCACACGACGTTTTTCTTTCACCGTTAAACGAGTGCAAATCAACACTTAACTTGTAAAACAAGTCATAGGTGTAGCGCCAGATTCAAATCAGGGTGCGACAGAGTGTCAAGCAGACGTTTTCACTACCGAGCCACACTCGCTTAGCTTTCTAATTCTAAGGGGGGGGCGATGAGTCCTGCACGGACATCCCGCTACCTCCCGTCACAGCAGGAGTTGTGGTATAAGAAGTGGAATTGCTTGCACTGTCAAGTGTTTATTTCTGTTTGAGCCCGTCAAAAGCCTTTTGAGCCGTAAATCTGATCGGATAGACAAAAATCTCTCGCTTAGCCTTATTTAATGTTATATATTTTTATTGCAGCGTAGCACATCGAGCACGGCGGCCAGCATAGTCCCCGGCGGCAGCAGCTCGCGCCGCATGTCCAGCCTGCCGGGGGGCGCCACGCTCACACCCGGCCCCTACCGCACGCAGGTGACCAATTTAAAAAATAAAAATAAATAAATAAATCACCGTACTAAGGACCAAAAGCGAAGTACTCTGCTTTACTACGAACTGTGAAATTTATGAGCACCTTCAAATGAAGACTGTACAGGAAGAGATCCAGATCTGGATCGTTCCACATCTGAATGTTATTCCCTCTAATTTTATTTATTAAGGTTGTGACTGTGACTTGACATGTTGGCAATAAATGATTTCATTTCTATGTGTTAATTCAGACTCTAACCTACATCCATACTAAATTTCGCCCAACTCTGTTCAAATGGCAAAAATACACACATACAAACCTTCTCCTTAATAATATGAGTATAAAGTGATGTTTATAAATGAATGACTGCTTGTTGTTTCCAGTCGTCTACGAGCGGTGGCGCGAGCATCACCCCGTCGGTGACCATCACGCCGGCGCCGCCGCCCGCCTCGCAACATGCTTCGTCTAAGGTAGCACTCACATAATAAATAATAATTAAATAAATATTTCAGGACATATCACACAGCGCCATCTAGCCTCATACTAAGCAAACGCTTGTGTCATGTTACTAGACAACCGATATAATACTTATAGATACTTGGTGGATTACTAAAATATGACAGTTTAATAAGTAAACAAAAATATCCTGTATGCATCTAACTAAATGCGAAGAATCGAATCTATTAAATGCGCGTTAATGAATTAAATCATTAGAAAGCCTTAGAAGAGATATCTTTTGTGTCTACTAATCAGAGTTATAAAATTAGAAGGGAAAATAATATTAAAAACAGTAGTAAAACAGGTATAGAAAACATCACAATTTTGCAACTGACTTGTTAAAAATATTTTGTATTGCAAGCCTGCTCAGGATAATTCGTCAGTCACAAGTAGCACCAGCGATGCAGTGAGTATGGAAATGTGATTTCAATTTAATATTCATATTAATCTAATATTACAATGAACTGGAAACAAACATGGCTGTAGAAAGCCATTTATTGATACAAGTCATGTCTTGACTGTTTGCTTTTAATAGCAATAGTTTTCAAGTTGTATTTATGAATGAAAAGTAGAAACGGTATTCACACTAGTTTCATTACATATTCTGTGATCCAGATGAAAATAATACACAGATTTACTAGTCGTACGCTTAACCGATTACGGATGGCTTTAGTAGGTCAAAAACAACAACTTTTGTACTACGGCTTTTGGAAATTCACGCTGTTCCATACAAAAAGTTCATTGCCCCCTGACAAAATGCATGGAGAAATAGATTTTTTAAACGTGTTTTTTTTTCTACCAAAACCACTCCTATGGGATTATTTGATAGAAAAAAGAACAAATAAAGACCTATTACAATACAATGCAATACAAATGTTTATTGGGTTCAAAAAACTTACATCTAGGTTCACTATATTAATATGTACATACAAAATATGTTTGTAATTTCTCATAACAGTCTGTTGTTACCCGGACGAGATATTTCCCGGGTGAGAACAACATAGGATATTGTGTAGTTAACATTTATATACTTGTGTGTGGCAGGCGAGCACCCGCAGCTCCGAGGACACGCAGACCCCGGCGCAGCGCCAGGCCGCCGCCAAGCTGGCGCTGAGGAAACAGCTGGAGAAGACGCTGCTGCAGGTACCACACCTACTTACTATTTAAAACTAGGATCAAGATCACTTTATTGTAAAAACCGTTTACATATTTCGGTGATTCAGAATTCGAACCTGTGTCATTCTGGTAGCACCAGGACGCCTAAACCACTCGGCCACGGTCGACTGACTGCGAACATCCGCACTAATTTCTAAGCTCCTCGGACTCATGAAGTTTAAAATATAACAATAATTAATAAAATATAACAAACTTAGCGCGGGTTCAGCATTTAGTAAAAAGCTCGTAGTTATTATGAAGACTGCAAGTGTATTTGTTGTATCCGTCAGATCCCGCCCCCCAAGCCGCCGCCGCCCGAGATGAACTTCATCCCGTCTCCGTCCAACACTGACTTCGTGTACTTGGTTGGATTGGAACATGTCGTCGACTATCTGACTAATGAGGATCGGTGAGTCCACATTGACATTGTTATTTGCTTTACTTATCAGGCTAGATTGTCGGTACGGAGAAGTGGACCGACTTGAGCGCCCACCACGATGTAATTGACCAAAAGATCTTCCCTAATGAATGAACTCTGCGGGGAGTCATGACTCTCAGTCATGAAGATATACGGTTCAGAAAGAAAGCCACGTGGTACATGGAATATGGTGTCTAAATATAAAAAAAATATGTTAAGTGTGTAGTTCAAAACAGGTTGAGATTAACAGGTAACACCTTAGGGCGCTATTAGTTGGTTATAATAGTTCTTAACTGCACCAATTACTATGATACAATGAAGAAAGTAATCATGTGTACAAGTAATATGACGTATGTATATTGTCGTGTCGCAGCATGCCCCGCAGCAGCGTGCCGGCGGTGTGCGCGCAGTGCGGCTGCGACTTCACGCCGGTGTGGCGCTGGGAGCGGCCCCCTGCGCGCCGCCTCGACGCCACCTTCACCCCCCCGCACGCGCCCGCCGCGCGCCGCCTCTGCGAGCTCTGCGTCTCCGGGAACGTGAAGCGTGCACTCAAGGTACACACATCATCATCATCTATAGTCCTCTCTATACTTCACGCCCCGGTGTGGCGCTGGGAGCGGCCCCCCGCGCGCCGTTTGTATGTGATGTTTGTACAACAGGAACCGACTTTTTATTTTTAAAGTCCTGGACTAATATTTAAACCACGTTTTGTAATAAGGCGGAAAGTGAAAGATGTTATATCGCAGGCGGAGCACACGGCGCGGCTGAAGACTGCGTTCGTGCGCGCGCTGCAGCAGGAGCAGGAGATCGAGCGCCGCCTGGCCGCGCCCGCCGCGCCCGCCTCCCCGCCGCCCGCGCCGCCGCCCGCGCACAGACCCACCGTGGTAACTACTACATACATACTACTACTCGATTCATTCATTGTATTTATATTTATTTAATCTCAATTGAAAAAGATGAGGCTTTGTTGAAGATGAAAAATGTAGGTGATACTGGTACTTCTTATTTTGATTGATTTTATGTATTTTGTTTTAAAATTTAATATTTTATTTTAAAATCTAATTGTGGACCTCTCATTCCAGTTCTACAAGTCCGGTTGATAGTTTACCCAAAAACTTGTAGGAGAAATCTATTTGCAATGAGTCACCCTTTAGTTTCAATTAATTGCTGGATAAATTCAAAGTTATCCATCTATCTTATTTTATTTCTAATGTGATACAATGTCTTTTATCAAGTACTTGATCAAACTGTACATTATGTTACAACATGCCATGCAAAATATGACCACGAATATTTTTAACGTGTACAAATTATGGTAATTTTAGAAACCGCGGAAGCCTATCGAAATAGACAGTAAGATGAGCACGGGACGACACTCCCCTGGAGTCCATGTGGTGAGCGACTACCACCCACCATGGTGGGGGGACATGGGGGAGCTTGGGAACACTATATACATATAGATTTAGTCATGTAACTGGGGTTTCGGAAAGGGTATGCTGGTGAAACTTTTTGTATTTTTGTTCAAATTTCCTCCTAATCTGACATATACATTTTAATTTCCCATCTTCTGATTTTTTTTATTGAATATTTATTGAATGTTCCGATTCTAGCTAGTTGTCATAGTAGTCGTATATGTGTATGACAACTAACTAGAAAATATTCTATCTTGTCTGAGATTCTCTGATTAGATATGATTTAACAACTGTACTTCAGTCAGCAGACAGTTTTCATATTCATTTAATAATTTAATTGTTCTCATAGTACATGAAATAATAATAATGAAAGATATACCATTTCCGAACAACCATAGTCTAGATTAGGGGTCTAAAAACGAATGAACTTGCGATCCGAGGGCATATTTTACTGATTTTGGTTGGTGTTTGGTTTTATTTAATGCATGATTATAGTCAGAGTTCTAAAAACAAGAAACTAATGATGTTTCTGACTTTGTTTGCTTTGATTTCAATGGCATGCTTAGATTCCTTAGTTTGCTTTATTTTAATTCCGATAAAACGCAAAATAGATACAATTCTATCGACTGTACAGTTTCGCAACATAAACACGCCATTTAATTCACTTACAAATACAATTATGGTTATTTTCGGGAGTTGATTCGCTACAATGGTGTAAGCATTTACTATTTATTGCCTTTGTGTGTGTGTTCTGAATTATGTTTTTTAGATAAATATTTTTTTATATATAAACCTCGAACATATAGAATAGAATATTTATTTCTTACCTTAACGATAAATTATTTAATAGTGTTTTGAATTTGAACCTATCATCATTATTTACCATGTTTTTTTCTTAATTCCTTTTGAGGTATAAAAACACCAGCGTGTATTGTTATTTGTTAAGTTAAAACAGTAGCATTATGATTGTATGTTAGCAAACCTTACCGAGGTACACTAGACTGCTGATTACGTAAAAACTTCTAGATCACAACATATGACAATGCACCGATATTATTATTATCTTTGCAACATTACTTACTTGCTTGTATATGTGCAGTCGATGTCGGTGGGGCGCGGGTCCCGCGGCGCAGCCCCCGCGCTGAGCCCGGCGCCTCCTGCGCCGCCCTCGCCGGCACCTACCAAGCAACCAGCACCACCCACTCCCAGGTAATTTTATCAAAAATCCGTTTTATTTCAAAACGTGGTTCAAATAATAGTCTAGAACTTTGAAAAATAAATAATCAGTTCTTGTTGTATATGTACATCTTATACACACAATCTAAATGTCAACTTTAAATTGGAACGTTGATTTATGATTGGTAAATTTTTGACAGTTTGAATGTTATGACAGTAGACAGACAAATTTCAAACAACGAAAACGGACTTGGTTATTTCAAAGTCCTGGACCACCCACGTTTTTTAATATGACCCAAGGTGTTTGGTAATCGTTTTGTTTTACATATTCCTTTGAAATATACCTAGTAAGGCATTGTTTATATTATTTGCAACTTACTGACTCGGTATAATTGCACCGATCGTCGCTCAATGGTACGACATATAAACGTTATTATGTTAGTGAGTTTGTCAAATAATATGAGAACTATTTTCCTATGAGAACAACTTAAAAATATATAAAAAGTACCGGTCATAAAATACATACTTTTTCTTATAATAAAATATGTATAGCATATGTTCTTTTGTAATTCCAGACCGATGTCCTCGTCTGACTCGCTCCGCAGCCACCACTCGGAGCGCACTCGCGGCGACGCCAACGAAGTGCCCGCCAAGAAAGGAAAAGGTAAGTACACCGGTAAAAAATAACACTTAGGTATACTATAATTTTGTTTAGCTTAAACTTTTATTGGAAAATGAGCGAAAATAATCACGACCGGCAGGATTCGAACCTGCGTATTTCTGATCACCGTCCAGAACGCCTTAACCAACTAGGCTACGGTCTACTAACTGCCAGGCGCGAAAATCCACACTCATTTCCAAACACTTCAGCTAAGCGGTTTTAATTTTGTTCACTAAAAATCATATTTAGCTTAGATGTATATTATACGGGAATATCTTGCCGAGGAAAGACGACAAAACTTGAAGGTGCATGATTGCTAAGATCTTAAGAGCGAAGGTCTTTTGAAGAACACACCTCAAACGAACTTGTTTGTTGTTTGAAATCTGTAAGCAGCAGTCGCAGCGGAAAAACACTGCATATTGCTCCAGAGTTATACCTACATCTAATATTTAACTTATAGAAATTACTCGTTAAGTAAATTTTGAAATCTTTTATGCATCAGAGTGATATTATTGTTTCACTCCGCAGGCTCGTCGTCAAGTACCACCAGCCAGGGAAGCAGCAGTAAGCAACATCAGGTATGTCTGATTTCATTAACGCAATAAATTTGCTCGACAATTTAAATGCAGTGTATAAAAAACTCCTTATATTTTTTATTGTTCTATTGATTTTTTTAAGACAGATGAGAAACATTTGTACAACAGTGGGATGAATCCTGCACAAAGAATTTTCTCTATTCAGATAGCTCCGTTTTAGGCTTAAGGGATCCATTCTCTATCAAATCTATCTCACGTCTTCTTTCTACCGTTTTCCAGTTTATCGATTAAGACATTATTAAACTTGGTATTTTTGTGTTCATAATGGTTGTGCATGCTAGCCTATGTCATTTTATCACACAAGTTGTGGATGTTTAGTCATGTAGTCTATACTACTATTATGCTATATACTTGTGTTCCAGCTGGCGGCGGCCGCAGCGGCGCAGATGGCGTTCGAGCAGCACAGCGCGGCCGCCATGCAGGCGCTGCAGCACCAGCTGCTTAGAGGTAATATATAACGCGAGTACCAAACATACGGACATTTATACCATACTAGTGGGTGCAGCGGCTTCGGTCGCATTAAGAAGTTAAACTTGCATCCCCAATTTCACCCCTTTAAAAGTAGCATTTACAAAATGCTTTCTTAGCGCCTTCGTCATAACATCTACCTTAATTCCAAATTTCAGCCCAATCCGTCCAGTGGTTTGGGCTGTGCGTTGATAGATCACTATATCAGTCAGTCAGTCACCTTTGAGTTTTATATGTATATTTAGTCATACCAATAGTACTACTCCAAGGCACTTTCTGAAGGGTTAGAAACACTCAGTATACCGGCAATAGCATATAAACTGTTGCAAAAAAAAAACAATTTTCTTGTAGACTAGTTACAAAATGTGTGATTAAGAAACGATTGGTTCCAGGCCGTGCAATAAATATAACTCTTGAGGGGATGAAATGAAAAAATATATCTAATGTGTTGGTAAAAGCGCATAACTCAACAACGCCTGGACCAATTTGGCCAACTCTTTTTTTTTAAATGTTCGTTGAAATTCAAGGATGGTTTTTACGGCGAATAAAATCGAATATTTTGGGTTTTGATGTGTTTTTTATTTTAACAAATGGTGTTTTAAGAGAACGGGTTTTCAGTATATATCATGCATATGTTACCGTTCGAAGCCGGGCAGAGCCGCTAGTTAATTAATAGTAATATAGTTTACTCTTTAACCGACTTCATTATGTTCGACTTTAACCATTTGTATTTCTATATGACTTATAATATGTATGTCTTTTTCCGATACATGGTTTATCGGTGTTACCATCCACGTGTTGTGCGCAGGTCTGGGCGGCGCGGGCGGCGGCGGGTCGGGCGCGGGCATGTCCGCGGCGGCCGCGGCCGCCATGATGCAGTTCTCTCCGCTGCTCTACACCTACCAGCTCGCCATGGCGCAGGCCTCCGCGCTCGGCAAGCGATGTACGTACCAGCTTATTCTATAACTAATTGCTAAATCAAATAAATACCCTACGATACGAAGCTATGTTTGTGTTAATTTATCAGAGGAAGAGCCACCCACGACACAGGTTATCCTAGTGTGGAATGCAGTGAACATGTGTAATATGTGTCTAAGTTTTATTTATTTACAATTTAATTAAAACGGCGTGAGCCAATTACATTAATTAATGAATGATGATATAATAATTACAATTACAATATATAAACTAATTATAATTTGTGTTCGCTATAAAGACTTTCTATTGTGTAAAACAAGCACTATGGTTATTATATAATATCAGTGTTAATGCTATGCTAATTAAGTTGTAACCTATAGTAAAGAGATAGCTTAACAAAATACCTAAATATTACCTATATTTATTTCGACGTCAATTACCGGTCGCAGCAGAAGACTAACCCTGGACTAGTCGCGGCAGTGGATTACGAAATGAAAAATGTATTTGTTTTGTAGCTCATTAATATGTTATTTTCTGTTGTGTTTTGTTTCTTAATAAATACATTTTATTGGTAACTGTTATTTGAAATGGTTGTACTCTGTATAACAGCGAGCAAGGGCGGGTCGAGCGGCAGTAACGCCGCGATGGCGGCGGAGATGCAGCGCATGGCGGAGGCGCAGAGACAGTACTTGCTGGACATGATCCCCGGGCAGCACGGCCGGAATCCCTGGACTAAGAACTAGGTACATATGTCGTATTTCCCCATCACTGAGGGTCGTGACTCCTCCGCAAAATTAATTCGTTAGGAGAGTTCCCTTGGGCAGATACATCGTGGTGGGCGCCCAGGTCCTTCCACGGAAGACACATGTCCTCGGATATTGCCTCAAACATGTCGGTTTCCTCACGATGTTTTCCTTCACCGTTAAGCGAGTGCAAATCATTCACACTAAACTTGCAAATACAAATCATTGGTGTAGGGGCTGGATTGGTACCAGGGTGCGTCTGGATGAAAAGCAGACACTGGTACCGCTGAGCCACACTCGCTTATGACATCCCAAGTAGCACAAAACTGAATTATATCGGTTCACATCGGTTATTCCAGCATTATAAGTTACTTATAAAGGTTCTGTAAAACCCTAACACCTGCTTTAGAGAACGTCGGAACTCATATAATGCTATTTGCTGTAACTTAGCTGTATCAGATTTCACACAAATGCCTTTATAGAGCCATTAGCATTACTGTAATCAATTGGATACTATTGGCACTAAGACTGAATTGGTGTGGTCTTATATCTTGCATATGGCTGCATAAGAGGTCAATTGTGAACCATAATAAGCTTGCATTAAAACAAGGAACACGCGAACTACAATAAAACAAGCAACATTTTTGTGAACTTATTTAACGAAGTTTTAACTATACATGCTGCAAAATGCATCACATATGAAGTGTTAGTCAGCTAATATTCCATACTCCTCTAATGGCATTAATTTGGTTCACATGAAAACATTCTGTGATCATTTATGCAAGCAAATAGCAGCAATTTGCGTGTTAATAGTTCCAATAGCCAATTGTAATGCAAACTGCATCATTTTGTGATTTACATGGTTCACAATAAAAGCCGCCATTTTTAATATCAAAATATTTTCATATCAATAATTACCCAATACGTTAAGTACAATATATTAATTAAACAATAGTTGTACAGATTAGTTTTCAAGCGGCCTAGAATGTGTATCAAAATATTGTTATTTTGACGACAAAACTTTATTTTTGAACATATTAATATCATTTAATTATATTAATCATATATCAATTTAATAAGAAAATATTGTAAAACAATGTTATTCGAAGGGCGCATTAAAATTTACATTGCTAAACATATACCATTACACAATAAACATGCAGGCGTTCTACGATTTCCACATAGTATGAAGAATATATGTGACATATTTGTAGTCACTTAAATTAAACAGGATCCAAATAGGTGATGGCGCCATTAAACTTCCACACAAAGTTATTTAACTTCACAATATTTTGAATTATATTTATTATATGACACACGTGAAATGAGCTGAGAGTATAAACGGTATAAATAGTCACAACATCACTCATTGTACACTTGTAGCTGCATATTGGGTCCAACAAGAACCAATGTACAGCTTGTTGGCTGCTTAATGGGGAACATGTGTCCACTTCTTCAGCCATTATGCAGCAAAAAGGTCGGTGGTTACCATATATAATGCTAATATGCTGCTATAACATTGCTATTAAACAGACAATATACAGCTAGTTGCTGTTTAATTTGTGCCCAAATCAGCATTATAACAGCACTATAGTAGGATATAACTCTGATATGCAGCACATCAGAACTGCTAACAGTTTCCATGTGGCCTCGTTGACAGCTGATATACAGAACTTATGTGCTACTTGGGATTGGGCTTCTTTAATTTTGCTTTTTGTAGCTAAAAGAGGTTTTTATTATAAACAATTCGTTTTGTTCACAGGAGCAGGAAACCAGATGCATACATTTAAGCTAGTATTTAAGGTTTTAGAATAATTAATAACTTTAAGATAAATGTTAAACAATCCGATAGTAATTTTAGAATTCATTTTGCACAAGTTTTTAAAATACGTAAATGTAGGTCGTAAGTGAATGTAATTTAAATTGGTATTTAAGTCAGACAATTTTGATGGTGATTAAAAAGCGCAAATTAATATGGAAGAACAAGAAGAAATATAAGAAACTTGGTGTCACTGCGTGGAGTTAGTGTAAGGAACTATTTGGACCTTTTTGTAAGGATTTGGATTAATAAATGGCTATTATTATGATTTTAAACGTATTTTTATTTATTCTTATCATAAGATATTATATAAAGATGTGATCTGATTTATGTGCTTACTACCAAAATATAGATTACTGTAGAATTTAATCATTATTCTTTCAGCATGATGGATGAAGAAACGAGGTCCTGAAACGAAACAAAAAATTTAGTATAGTTAAATTCTTCTAATGGCATTTTTTTATTTATGTATAAACAGTCACCTGTGAACACTCACTCAGGACACACGCGCCTGCTTGACAATTCACAGGCTCTCAAACTTTTACACAGTAATTATTTACATAAGTTTTTAACCAATTATTAACAATGAAGTGTGCATCGTGTGCTGCTGACTTCAACGACGGTGTTCAGTGTGGGGTCTGCAAGAGGCATCTGGATTTCGGCTGCGCACAAATAGCGGAGACCTCTTGGCGGAAGCTCGGCCCCAGCAAACGCGCGGCTTGGCGGTGCCCCTTGTGCAGATCCGAGGCGTCTACGTCGTCGTCGCAGTCGCCGATACCCTCACCAGCTCGGTCCCCAGCCACAGACGTCGTGCAGGACCCGGTGACACTGGAGCTGGTTGTGCGAGAGATACGGCAGCTTCAGTCTCAGCTGGCAGGCATGCCCGGGCTCCTCGCTGATGTACGTGTAATAAAAGGTGAGCTGACTGAACTAAAGAGGAGTCAGGAGTTCACCCACGAAAAGATAATTGAGCTGACTGAAAGGACCACGGCGGCCGAATTACGCGTTGTCGAGCTCGAGCGCACGGTAACCGCTCAACAGAGTGAGTTGGCGTCGCTCAAGCTGCAGGCTGCGTCCGCGGAACTCAGGTCGAGGTTAAACAACGTGGAGATTAAAGGTGTTCCATTGAAGAAGAACGAGAACCTTTTCGAAGTGCTGGATGCGGTCAGCAGGAGTGTCGACTTCAAGGTGGAGAAGACTCAAGTTAACTATATATACAGGGTCCCGACACACACTGCGAAGGAGAAGTCTATAATAATTAGCTTCCTCAACCGATACGTCAAGGAAGACTTCGTAGCCGCTGCCCGGACCCGCAAGTCACTCACCGCTGCGGACATAGGTTTTCCGAGCTCACAACAACGGGTGTTCATAAATGACCACCTGTCAGGTGAATCTAAAAATTTGCTCACGAAGTGCAAGATTAAAGCCAAGGAAAGTAATTTTGCCTATGTTTGGGTGAAATATGGAAAGATTCACGTAAGGAAGAGTGACACTTCCCCCGTAATTGTAATTAACAAAGATTGTGATTTAAACAAGATTTCGTAATATGTGTCCCTTTTGTTAATTTTACTGGGTTGCGATATCTCAAGTCCCTAATCTTTAGCAAAAGTTTTACATTCGCTGGCTCGACCGACGCCCCACCGAAGCAGGTAAGCGCCTATCTTCATGTCCGCCAACGTTCCATCTCGCTCGCTCTCGCTCTGTGCATGTCTGGCATCCCTCTCACTCTCGCGACACACATCGCTGAACTGAACTTAGCAAATCTGTTGTTTGTTTACATCTTAGCAAATTATTTAACTATATTAATACTAACTAAAACTGCTCGTTTTTACTACTATGCCAATTATTATCATATGATAAGTGCCTATGCACTATTACCAGTCTGCTTTCATTTCATCACTTGTCCAACTCGCATACTAAACGTATTTGATTATCGCATTATATTTATTTCAGCCGTAACCTTCATTATTTTGTATTTTGTTTTCACTTCGTTTCTAGTTTCTACTAGGCTCAATGGATAACGAGGATAGTAATTTAATCAGTGTGTATTACCAGAATACTAGGGGGCTTCGTACTAAAATTAACGACTTCTATCGGGAATTGCGGCTTACCTCGTATGATGTAATAGTTCTCACGGAAACATGGTTGAATGATAATTTTGCGAGCTCAGAACTGATTGATGAGCGATATATAGTATGGCGACGTGACAGGGATTATACACTAACGAAGGAGACCAAGGGTGGAGGGGTGCTCATCGCCGTGCGCAGGGACATAGCAGCCGTGCTTCAACCACAATTCCAATCCACGGCAGAAGACCTCTGGGTGACCTTGTCGGTCAAACAATCTCATACTAAGCGAGTCATCAAGCTTCACATTTGCGTTTTGTATTTAATAGCTCAAAATCTAGGGTTTTCATTTGCAGATCAGTTAAAGCATTTCCTATCTAAACTTAATACTGTTATGTTGACTAGTCCCGATGATAAGTACCTAGTAGTTGGTGACTTCAACTCGAGCTATATACAGTGGAGCCGCAGTATTGACTCATGTGTTATGGTTGCATCGGATGTCGCCCTCCCTGAAGGTAAGTTACTTTTGGATGATCTCAGTACATTAGGGCTGAGTCAGTACAATTGGGTGGTCAACCACCAGGGCCGCATATTGGACTATGTTCTATGCAATGATGATGTGCGCGTTGCGGAATGTGACCATGTTTTATCTAAAGTAGATGCATTTCATAAACCTATATTAATATCGCTTCAGTTTATCGACCTCCCGGCGTTGAAGCCCTTATCTCGCACTAAGTATTTATTCAACAAAGGTGACTATTCATCCATCAATGCTGAGCTTTTAAAGATTAATTGGGATGCTGAGTTTTCGTGGCGTAATATTGAAGATGCCGTATCCGTATTTTATACTCACTTAGATTCCCTTATTAAAATGTTTGTTCCTGCTAAATTAGTTCGAACCGCAGATTACCCCCCTTGGTATAGTATCGCATTAATTAAATCGCTGAAAGAAAAGTTTAAATATTTAAAGAAGCTACGTATCTATAACAATATTTCAGATCGTTTATCATATAATATACTGCGTGACCGTACTAAATTGTTGGAAAAAAATTGTTACCATAACTATATCTCGATTGTAGAAAATTCAATAGAAAAAAATCCTAAGTTCTTTTGGTCGTTTCTAAAGTCTCGTACTAAATCTGCTGGTATTCCTAGTTCTGTAAATTATCAAAGTCGTACTGTGTCTACTGGTGATGACATTTGTAACTCATTTGCGGCATACTTCCAGTCGACATTTTTGAGTGGATCGGGTTCGGTATCAAGCTCTCCGCTTGCTTCTCAAGTGGTCGATGCGTTACATCCAGGGTTGTCAGATACGTTCAGCATTTCGATGGTGAATATTGAAGCCTCGCTAATAGCGAAATTATTATTGCAGCTGGATCTCTCGAAGTCAGCGGGACCTGATAAAATAGGGCCTGTGTTTCTAAAAAATTGTGCAGATGCCATCTCATTGCCTATTTCCCTTCTTTTCAAAAAATCTTTGCTTGAATGTAATTTTCCCAATATATGGAAGTCAGCATTTATAACACCAATTCATAAAAAAGGTTCGCGGACTGATGTTGAGAATTATAGGCCGATATCTAAGCTATGCATCATAGCTAAGATATTCGAGCGAATAGTTTACAATCAAACTTACGGTGCCTTGAGGTGTGCTTTCCATCCATCTCAACACGGGTTTCTTAGGGCTAGATCTACAGTCTCCAACCTGGTGCTGCTGAATGACTACTTGACTAAAGCTATGGATAGGCGCTGTCAAGTGGACGTTATCTATACTGATTATAGTAAAGCATTTGACAGAATAGACCATAGTATACTTTTAATCAAGCTGCAACGCATGGGAGTCTGTGGAGATCTGCTTCGGTGGTTTTCTTCGTATATAGACCGACGAACGCAGGCTGTAGTGGTCAGTAATTATGTTTCTAGCTGGGTTGAAATACCGAGTGGAGTACCCCAGGGTTCCCTGCTAGGACCTTTGCTTTTCTCTATATTTATTAACGACATCTCTTCCTGTTTTTTGAACTCAAAACTTCTTTGTTTCGCCGATGACATGAAAATATTTAAATCAATCGGGTCATTGAACGACGTGGATGACCTTCAGGCGGATCTACTGCGGCTTGACAATTACTGTCTTATTAATAAGCTTGATCTCAATCCCGCTAAGTGTTCAGTAGTCACGTTCACCCGCAAATATAAAATTATTCTATCTGAATACCAACTTAAAAACCAACCACTAGCTAGAAATTCGAGTATCCGTGATCTGGGGGTAATCCATGACTCGAAACTACTATTTGATGAACACGTAGATAACATAGTAAAGAGAGCATCTAGGGCGCTAGGGTTCATGATGCGTAGCTCTGCTTCATTTAAAAAAGCTAAAACATTTAAAATATTATACTGTACATTTGTTCGAAGCATACTCGAGTACGCGTCACAGGTGTGGAACCCTCTGTACGAAGAATACATATCTCGTATAGAAAATATTCAGAAGCGTTTTATGAAATACCTATGTTATCGAATTAAGGTGCCGTACAGATCAAAATATTATCTTAGTTTCTGCAATAAGTTTCATTTACTTCCTTTGGTAAATAGAAGAGAGATTGCTGATATAATATTCTTGTTAAAAATAGCAACTAACTTAGTTGATTGCCCCGAGCTTGTAGAGGAAATTAACTTAAACTGTACTACATTTCGAAGTCGCTTTAACCCTCTATTATATATTCCACCCAAACATGCCAACTATACCCAGAATGCATTTCTGGTGAGAGCGAGTGTGAGTTACAATGCTGCTGACAAACGGTTGGGGCTGGATCCATACAGGTGTAGCTTGGCTTCGTTGAGGCGGCGGCTGAGCAGCGAGTTCTTTGTTTGATTTGTGTGTTTGTTGTTAATTATGAAATTGTATAGGTTTATTCTGTTTTAAGTAAGTTAAGTGTAGGTTTGTGAGTATTTGTGTTGTTGATGTAGGTGCAGTGTTTTTGTGTTCATAGTTTTATGTATATATATTGTGTTGTTACCCGTGTTGTCCTCTAATTGGATTTTTGTTTATATCATTATTTCCTATTGTGTGTCTGTGTCCGTTGGACAACTTGTAAATTAAATAAATAAATAAATAAATAAATAACAACTAACAAAATAATAAAAAAAAATTAGCTACTAGGTAATAGTTAAATGACGAAATTGTGAGTATTTTTTATATTGCGAATCACGTTGTATTTCTGAAGAAATCACTTGATTGTTTAAATTATGATTGAAAATATATTTAATTTTGTTTGTTGGTCTGTTTGTTCCACTTTTACATCGTAACGAAGCGACTGACCATTTCGATTTTGTCATAGTACCTAAACAGTCTTGAGCGTAACATATGATACTTTTTATCCGGGAACAACACTAGTTTAATTTAACTAGTGGGTGCTCGCGGCTTCACTCGCATTAAGAAGTAAAACTTGCATCCCCTTTTTCACCCCTTTAAAAGTGGTATTTCCTAAAATCCTTTCTTAGCGGATGCCTTTGTCATAACATCTACCTTCATTCCAAATTTCAGCCCAAACCAATGGATGGATTGGGCTGAAATTTGTGCGTTGATAGATCACTATATCAGTCAGTCAGTCACCTTTGAGTTTTATATATATATATATAGATAGATTACAAAGGACTACAAATTATAAATGAAAATTTAACCGAGTGGCAGGAGATGGTGCAGAACCGAGAGGAGTGGCGTCTCTTTGTGTCGGAGGCCAGGATCCACTTTGTGTCGCAGCGCCACATTAGTAAGTTTTATATATTAGTAATAGAGAGTATCACCTGATGTGCGTCCAAGTACGCCAGGTCTGTGGTCGCGCCGAGTATCTGTACTGCGTCTATGATGACCTGCGCTGCCTTCTTCACGTTCTTGGAGAACATCGCCAGCACTTCGCTCACTGACACCTGAGAACAATGTATTGTAAGAATCTTGTGTAATCTTCAAAGCGAGAAAAAATCGGTTCTTATCGGGTAAGCACGCTCCATCTTAGGCCATAGCTTTTGCATACCATCAGGTCAAGTGCAAACCCATTTGGAATGCAAGCGTCTCGTAACCCAGTACTTGTGCACTCTATCATATGAGGACACGGAAGATTTGCTTAAAATCCTTAAGTAGAAGTACCTACCTATATTCACTCACACAAACACACCTCACACACACACACGTCGTCCGTTGTTTTTAGTTGAAATCTATTTTTGTAAAATTATTCAACTAGGTATTATGAACCAAAACCGTAGCTGCATATTTAAATCATACCATTTTAAAAGCACCTGTGGCTGCTGCGATACAGGGGTACCTAGTGCAGTAGCCACTGGTAACTCTACAATAAGGTCAATTTAAATAAAATTCAAAACTCTGTTAATTAAGTTATCTTTAAGGTAAGAAATAAATAAATTCTAAAATTCTAAATTTTAGATAAAAAAAGCACTTTTTTACATGGGTAGACTAAATAGCTAATTATTGTGAGAGAGATTCCATTGTGCAGTTACCTGTATGCTATTTCTTATATGCCTTTGGTTTTCTAAACGCGAGATCTTAGTTTAGAAACCAACAATTTGAGATATACACCATCGGTCTATCTTTCTTAGTTTTTGAGTCTTTGGACAATACAACAGTTTTTATGGATAGCGCACGGGCGACTGTACCTTATTAAGTTATTTTTTATTTTACTTTTTTATGATAGGATAGGATTTGTGAGTACCGAATTCGTTTGCATTTTACTTCACACAATCCAGTTACTATGTTGAATGCGCATGTTTGTGAATAAGTAATTATGGTAGTTCTTTTGTCATGGTGAAAGCCGTGCCGATTTGAATGAAATTTTGTATGGAAATAGATCTGTTATCATATAGGAATGCTGGATTCATAATAATTATGTAGCTAGTAGGTTAAAGATTAACTTACCGAGGTTTCATTTTCTCTCCAACAATCGTAATCAGTAACCAAAGCGACAGCTGCGTAGCTCAAACCGGCTTCTTTCGCCAACACCACCTGGAAAACAATATTTTGTATACAAACATTATATTTCTGCTTTTTTGAAAAATTTTGTCTTTCTCGTAATATAAATTACGTACCTATATAAAAATAAGTAAGCTTCTATGAAAGTGGCCTTTTGAAGAAATAGAGTAAAAATCTGGATTTGAAACTAAATGAAAAAGACAAATTAGCAGAATGTTTACAATAAGTACCTACACAGCTAATCTAAGATATTTGACTATTAATGCTAACGCTGTAAGTATTTGTGTTGCGCTTAGTATGGACATAGATGGCGCTGTGTGTAATGTCACAATATTCATAATTGTATACTGTAAGGCCTTACTTCTGGTACGGTGGTCATGTTGACGAGGTGTCCGCCCCACTGCTTGTGCATCAAACTTTCAGCGCGACTCGAGAACCTGAACGATATGAAACATTATTATTGAGAATTTTCTTTTTATGCTTCGTAGAAAGTCCCCGGATACTAAGAAAGACTTTATATTTTATTAAGATCGGAAAACACAAGCCTAGTTTCTAACTGTCCTGGCTTGCAGCAGAGCTAGCACCACACTTTTCTATCATCTAGCAAAATGTGGATGTGGAAATTGGTGGAAAAACCCCGTGCGGTGCTAGCCCTGCAGGAACACGTTAGTTCCTAGTTAATTAGTGTAAGTGCGTATTGGAAAAGAAATTGTTATATTATGGATTTGAAGATCGATATATCGACAAGAAAACAATCTGATATAGGGTATGGTAGTAGTAATAAACACACCTTTTTTGATCCAGGAAACCTTTTAGATAACCCGACCCGGGGGAGGTTAGTGGTTACCTATGTGGGAGTCTCCAACAGAAGGGCAGCATACCCACTAAAAACCTGGAGTGTTCCACCTCGGCATCGGAAATCGCGGTGCATTCGTCCGCAGCCCTGGCGATATTTAGTCATACCTAGGTCCCTGTATGACGACCGCAGTGCCCGCCTCGTGGCAGGTGTACTCGCGCGCGCGCGCCGCCTGCAGCAGCGCGCGCCGCGCCTGCTCGCAGAACGCGGGCCGCATGGGGAGGTGGCACACGCCGCGCGGACCGCCCTCGGAGCGGTCGTAGAATGTACACTGACGGCCCCACGTTCTGGGGAAAAGTTAAAGAAGGAAGTTAGTGTCACATCTGTTTTTAACCGATTTGAAAAAAAGGAGGTTACTTATCAAGTCTTCTGAAAGTTTTTTTTTCTTGGGACAGGTTTGTATTTAGAAAAGGACATATAGATACATGTTGATGCTGTTATTCTGTCTATACTGGCCTGTTAGCTTAGTTGGTTGTGGCTCTGCCTTCTAATCTAGAGGTCGCGGGTTCGATTCCCGCATGACACAAGTATTTATGTACTTTAAAAAAATATAATTACTTGTGTTGTGTCTGGTCGTTTGTATGTATAATAAGTATGTATTAACAAAAGTATATAAGAAATATATCCGTTACCTAGTATCTCACGACACAAGCGTTTGCTTAGTGTGGGGCTAGATGGCGCTGTGTGCAATGTCCCGGAATATTAAAAAAAAAAAAAAAATACTTACCTCCGACAATCGCTATCAGAGACATACCTACCTTATCAACTCCGTGAGCAATATTTAGTCAAGTTATAGTGGTAGACTATGGTGCTTAGTTGATTGTATACTCAACTTACCTAGCAGATTATTTAGGGACTTTTGATGTGGTTTAGAGTATTGTACGACGAACAACCGACGAAAGAAGAGAAATCTGGTAATATCTATCAAGCATTTTTTTCTACGTGTATCTGGCTTGTGATACGACTATAAAGATCTAAGAGTTAATGATAATATTTGTATTTGTATTATAAGACAGCACATCTCGTATACCTGTCTATAAAGTCGTCCAGCACGACGAGGTCTCCAGGCGCGTACTCCTCCACCAGCGAGCCGGTGGCGGTGGTGGCCAGCACGTGCGTGCAGCCACACTGCTTCAGCGCCCATATGTTGGCGCGGTAGTTGATGTCGCTGGAACAAACACATTGATCTCTCTTTGAGACGTGTTTGTCTTATCTAAAGACTCGGCCATTAGGAAGTACGACTAGACTCCCCCGCAGAATTTATTCGTGAGAAGAGTTCTCTTGGGCAAACGTTATCATATTTTTGTAAGTAAAATGTATAATTTCTTATCTTAGAAATAAATGTCTAAAACCGTAAACCAAACTAGAGGCATCGTGGTGAGCCGCCCAGGATTTTCCATGCCTCGGATTAACGCCCGACCAAATACACATAAAAGAAACAGTATATACATATACCCTTAACATACAGAAATACATGTATATCAATCTGGCAATCTCCATTTGAATAAAGCTGGTTCTGGTTCCTCACCTAGGTTGGTACTGGTGCTTCCTCCCATGCCTGGCGAGCAGCACGCAGCTCACTCCACTGATCTGTCCCTCGGTCAACACATCGGAGGGCTTCCCAAATGGAGTGGACACTTCCTTCTCTACTTGGTTCTCAAACAGAGTTGGGTCGTCGAAACCTGACCCGCCAATGATTCCGATCTGGGGAGTTAAGAGTGATGTCATCACAATAATATTATAAAGGCAAAAGTATGTTAATTCTTACTTTACCTCAAGTCTAAACAGCTGAACTAATTAAAATGAAATTAGTTATGGAGGTAGATTAGACATGGATTAGCATATAGGCTACTTTTAATCCTCGATCAGGTAAGTAACACCTCCATGTACAGAAAATACTTAGTGTTAATATTAAAAGATAAAGAATCTTTATTGATAATGTAAAATTGTAACATACATAGGTATAAGTACTAATATCACAGAATATGCTACACAAATTACAATATCTCGTCAAATTGAATTTATAGCATTAGGCTTTTATAAAATTTTAGAAGTTACATATGTCTAGTTTTATTAATAAAACAATGAAAATTTTTGTTATTAAAATCATGTCAATCATAATAATAGGTATGCAATCATACAATATGTCAACTTAAATAAATCTTGGTACTGTCACTTTAGCTGTATAGGGGCTAAAATGACAATTTGGCATCACACTCCTTACTCAGTAGTTAATTACATAATTTCTAAGCAAGATTAGAATCAATTGGTAGTTGACTGTAGTCATTTTCAAAGTATTCTTTAAAACTGTATAGTGTCTGATCTAACAATAATTGTTTGACGCTATTGCAAAATTGCTGATCATTATTCAAAGACTGAATGTGTGCGGGGAGTTTATTGAACAGTTTCTCTCCCATTATAGTGGGTAGTTTCTTAGTCATACACAGCCTAGGCACAGTTGGTTTCAACAATAGGTACTCTGTTTATCTTGGTTCTATTTGAGTTATAAGTCTTAAGTTTAAACAAATGTGGATTTCTTTTTACAAACTTTATAATCTCTAATATATATTGTGACACTGACGTCAAAATCTTCAACTCTTTGAAATGGTTTCTACAAGACTCTCTATATCTACCTCCCACAAGTACTCTTATTGCTCGTTTCTGCATTATTAACACTCTTTCAAAGTCTGTCGCATTGCCCCATATACTTATGCCGTATGAAAGTATAGAGTGTACGTATGAATAATAAGTTTCCTTTAGGTGCTCTGGGCTTGTTATTGGTTTCAACTGTTTTAATGCATAAACCTCTTTTGCCATTTTTTTACAAGTAGGTATTATTAATATGTTCTTTCCATGTTAAGGAGGGATCTAAATCGAATCCTAATAGCTTAACATGCTTTGCGTATATACATTCAGTTCCATTCTCTAATATTAATGGAGCTTCTTTAAAGTTTGGTGATACAGCATTGAAGGACATTATATTCGTTTTATCAGTATTCAGTTTCAGACCATTCACCGTAAACCAGTTTTCTAACTCTCTTAAAGTTTTATTTATACATTTCTGAAGTTCTTCTTGTGAGTCAGCGGTTATAATCACTGTCGTATCATCTGCATACTGGATGACTTCTCCTTTAATTCCACTAAGGCATAAATCATTGAGAAATACCAGAAACAAGGTATTTCCCAATGACGATCCCTGCGGAATTCCTATATCTACTTTCCCTGGCGATGATTTATGACGTTGTTTGTCTATTTTCACTTCGACTATTTGCTCTAGCTCTAGCTCTATTAGGTAGTAATAAAAAAAAAAACTTTCAGAAGACTTGATAACCTCCATTTCTTGGAACTCGGTTAATAAGGAGATATTTATGTAATACTTACTTCATAATACTCTTTTGGTACACTACTAGGTGAGATGGTAACAGACTATTAAGTTTACTAAAGGTTGTGAAAACTTTGTAATTCAATTTTGTAGTTTGAAATCGATTATGAATTTCATGACTGAAGAAGTTATATTAGTTATTTTGATAATGAGAATAGGTTCTTTCTAAACACTACAGAATATTGTGACAATAAAATAAAACAACAGTTTGGCTAACAATAATTTATTTCATATTTGTACATGATTTACTACACATAAAAATATATCCAACACATTAATGAGCATTCTAAGAACTTTGCAATCTACTGTCATTAACATTCATCTACTAAAATGCATATTGTCATGGCCTTTACATTAGCTATATTTCACTATAAATAAATAAAAAATATTTTAATATATTTGTTATGTAACTAAGATAAAAAATCAATGCTTACTTCTGATTCTCTTTACAAACTGCATAGGATTTAAAAAGATGTTGAACAATTAAAATAGTTTAAACTATTTTATGATGAGGAAATATAACAAAAATACTTGTGGTTGAAGCAGTTTAAAACAGGTTCAAAATTGATTCAAGATTAAACTATCTGACCAAAGCATTAAATTATTATATTTTATTCCCGAGACCATGACATGTAAATGCTGCTTTCCATGAAATAATCCAATTTATTCCTTCAATCCTTGCTGGAATTTCAACTCTTTTGTAGTTTCATGAGCCTTCTGTAAAGCTTGTGCAATTTCAAAGAATCTCTTCGCCTCGTCTGGATTTTTGTCACAGCCTTCACCTTTTTTGTACATCATACTGACATTAGCACAAGCATACATGTTTCCTAACTCACAAGCTTTCTTGGCAAATGTGAATGCTTGTTTCATATCTGATTTGATGAGGTAGTCAATGTTTTTGTTTTTGGCTGGGTTGTGTGGATTGTATTCGTGGACATTTTTGGGAACACCCGTAATGTACATTCCGGAGAGGTAGTGGCAAGCCATGTCGTCGTTGCCGTCACAACTCTTTTTCAAGTAATTGTAACCTGAAAATAAGAAGCGTATAAGCTATAGTCTTTAGTCTGTATATTACATAGTTAATTGATGCTACACTAACTAGTATTGAAGCCAACAAATATTCATAGATTGAAGCAAAGCCAGCTGCATGTAAAGAACATATTAAGATCTATTATACAAGTGAATCACAGAACAACGATCGGGCCTCATCGCCCCCGCGCGCGCCCCCCTAGAAGCGAAATGAACGAATGATACGTGGTTCTCGTTTGGACCAGTAAACAGGCCAACCTAACCTATGACAGCGCTTGTCAGTCTGTTGTCGAACAAAGTCTGAGCGAGAGAGAGTTTTCGGTCGTTTTACTCGGTTTTACAGCATGATAAACTATTAAATATGTCTTGCTGTCAAGTTAAAAATTGTAAGAACAATAGTTCCAGTGTTTCCGGCGTGAAATACTATCGGTAAGTAGTAAAATTTTGTAATTTTAATAATAAAAACTTTTGACATTTTGAATGGCATCAACACATTCATTGTCTTGACGACGCTACTTCTCGATAGCAAAGTGATGTGTGAAATGTTTCTGGATTACGGTTTTTATTTAACACATACCTACTTAATTTACAGATTTCCAAAAAATCCAGTGTTAAAAAATAAATGGATATTGGCAACCGGTAGATACAACTGGTTTCCTCATAAAAATGCCAGATTATGCTCCAGTCATTTTGAAGATGATTTGATAATTTGGTATAGAGATAGTTTCAGTCCCAGGTAAGGACATAGATAGATAGATAAACTCTTTATTGTAACACACATTGATAAAAAAAAATAGACAAACAGAAACACAAAAGACTTAAAAAAAATAGTGCCACAACTGGCGGCCTTATCGCTAATAGCGATTTCTTCCAGGCAACCGTAGGATGGACAGGAGTCGAAAGAAATATAAAGGATGGGGTGTTCAAAAAGAGAAAATATATACAAATAATAAAAATATTCAATAATATATATATATACATACAATAACAAATAACACATATTACATATACGTGCAAATAACTATAAATATATAAAACATATACACATTATACTATAACGACAAAAGGAGACAACTATAAACACACGAATTCAACAGCAGATTATTGAGCTATTGAGTTTAGGTACCAGATAGTTTTTACAGCGGATAACACCGCGGGCCATAGCTAGTTAACTATAATTTGTACTCAAATAATATAGTTATACTAAAGACATATATTTCCATCTTCAAAGTAAATGTGTAAATAATCGATAAAAAATATCGACATTACACAGCCAATGAAGTTGAAGCGTACTGTGTACATGAACATCTCGTGTGTCATAGTGTGTGTGCCGAAAGTGTGTTAGTTTTAGTAAATGGTGACACCTGTTTTGTATCGAATAAAGAAAGAATTCGCCTCTAGTCACAGGGCGACAAGCATGGACTTCAAAGCTCTGTGAAGTGAATAGTATAGGGGGCATACTAAGTAATATTTGTTGGTACATAAATTACATATTTACCTTTGGGGACATCTCGCGGCACGTTCATATTGGGTCCTGTGGCAGTCAGCAGCATGCCAGCATGTAGGCAAGCTCCGGGTTCATTGAGATCACAGCCTTTCTCGAAATAGGTTAGGGCCTCCACTGGGTCACCTTTTTCTTTCCCCCGCCCCACCAGAGTGTAGTTCCCGATCTTCAGGCATGATTTCCCGAACTTATAGTCCAAACAGTTGCTTTTAAAAACCTTCCCGGCTTTATCAAAGTCCTTCTTTATAGCCTCCAAGTAATCTCCCAAGAGATGACACACTTCAGGTTTTTTCTCTTTATAACAACCGAACCGGTATTCGATACCGAGGTTCTCGATGTATTCCTTCACCTCCTCTTCTTTTTTCAAGTCATAAGCCATTGTTATTTCGTAATAATTATTGAGATTATCGCCTACATGCACTCAGAGGTTAGATAACAACTCGCGAAATGTCAAAATGATAATGTTATCAAAATGTAAACAATGTCGTTGACTTACTTTTTTATACTTTTATTGTAAAATATATGAATGTGTTGATATAGCCAAGTTAAAATAATAATCATCGTGCAATTAAAACAAAAGTATTAAGTTATTTGAAGTGTAATCAGCATATTTACCTTGATTTTCTTTGTGTCGCCCATAGTAAATGATGCGTTGAGATTAGAAGAATAACACGCTTTTACCGCGGGGTTGAGTATACAATGTAGCTAAGTAGTTATAATGAATCTCTATTGATAACTTCCACTTCACGTTGATTGAGCAATTTAACCCCTGACCTAAAATATCAACGGCAAAGCAAAAAAAACTATGTCGCAAATGCCGGCCGGATACGGAAATAATTCAAACTATACTGACAGAAGCTACAATACAATAATAATTTTAAACCACTGGAACAAAACGTTATCTTTATTTTTCGCGAGCTTTATATAGGAAAATGCTTGCTCTAAAGAATAATAAAAGAAATAAGTTTTCATAAGTGACAATAAATTGAAAATTTATTTTTTATTCATATTAAAGAAATAATAGCTTTTAAAAGAAAGTTTTTCTGTTCTTATGTTTAAGAAAATTATATCAGCATTGTCTTTATCGAAACGCAAATGTCAATAGTTCATCAGCGCTTCAATTCAACTGTCAAACTAAACAGCTGATTCACTTTTCAATCGGTACCCGAGTTGCGGCGCACATTTTATTACTATTTAAGAAAATAAATTCTCAATTAAAATGTCTGGTGGAGTGGAAACTTTCTCCACGCGTATGCGCAAAGCTACTAGAAAAATTCACAACATTAGTGATGCCTTGGTCAATGCGAAATTCGCGATTGGTATGCGCACTAAATTATTTTCATGTAAATTTAAAAAATTGCCTGAAGTTCTAATCTTCATAATTATTTTTTTTTCAGCATTGAGAGATGAGAAAGTTTGGGGCGGCGGCCTGTTTATATTCTACCACGTTTTTGCGTACCTTGAAGATGCGAAAGAAAGACTACAGAATCCTGACATGGACAAACTCTATGTACACAAAAGCTTGTACCGGTAAGTTGCTACAACATTACCTAATATTAATTTATCTGTAAGATACTAATGGCAATAGGTATTGTCCAAAAGTTGTATAAATTTTTTTGGATAAAGAATACATTATATATAGCACCCTATTACAGCTTCCATCAATTCACTTCTTTACATAGGTAATTTCTGTACACTTCTTTGTCTAATATTAATTTTCTCACATAATTCAGTAAGAAAGCGTTTGAACAAGACCTAGCCCATTACCTGGGTGAAGACTGGAGGTCTATTCCCAAAGCTCCAGCGCTAGAGAACTACATGCAGCACCTGCAAGACCTGGAGAATGAGAACCCCATGCTCCTGATGGCATATGTGTACCATATGTACCTGGGACTGCTCAGTGGGGGGCAGATACTGTCCAAGAAGAGGCAGATGTTTGGGGATAGTAAGTAAATTTTTTTTTTCTAAATTTGTTGTCTTGGATGGTACCAAGTTGTCAAGGCTGTCAACTCATTATATTTACTTTACCATGGACAAAGTATTATAGAAAAGATTTGTTACAGTATCACCGAACATAATAATACACAGTATCCATTCTTTTGAGTGTTATATGCAATGATCACTAGACAAAGGAATACTGTAAAATCATGAGAAATTGTTTTATAGTGCCATCTTTTCAAGGTATTATATTAGTATTAAAATTATGATAAAGCTCTATAGTTTGCATAGTCCAGACAGCCACTCTTGTAAAAAACTGATACTTACCTAATTCTTTTTATAAATACTAATGTAAGTTAATCCAGAGAATGACGATGAGATAAACATAATGAAAATATATGTCTATGACTCACTAAAATCTTCCTTTGTTTCAGAAAACGCTAAAGAAGCAATATACAAGGACAAAGTGACAGACTTCAGTGATGTAGACATTCCTAAACTGAAGACAGACTTCCGAGCAGCCATGAATGAAATCGCTGACCATTTGACCGAGTCTGACAAAGATGCACTCATTGAAGAGAGTAGCCAAGTGTTTGTAAATAACAACTTGATTGTCAACTCTGTCGGAGGACAGAACCAAGTTATATACAACATTCTGTACAAGGTCTCGGCAGTTCTTGTTCTGGTTGGAACTGTTGTCTTTGCTTACAAGATGCATAAAACCTTGTAAATTTGTGTTGTAACCTAAACTTATATTTGTTGTAAGAAATGGGATATATCATTAGTTTTAATATATCTAGGCATGGGTTAGCCAAAGATTTGTGAGATTAAAGTTATGTCATATGCACCATACTTTCTATTGATATAACATTTACGAAAATGTAAATGTTATATCAATGTTATATCTATAAAAACTAGAAAAGTAATACAATATCCACTGTTGGTGACCCAAACCCCACAAATAATATTATGAAGCTGTATAGCTATTTTGGGTTTTATTTTGGTTACTAGATATGTAGTACTTATAACATTGTCATGGTTTGTTTATTTTATAAAGACTGATCATTTTCTGATTAATTCATTTTCTTTGTGCATATTAGTAGTTAATGTATGTTGCAATCAATAAGTGAGATATTTTAAGCAGCACATGCATTTTGTATTGATAACATTTGATCTTAGGCCTGTTTACTTTGTATGGATCTCTATTTGTCCCTTGATTAATTACCTTACAAGAGCAAATTAACACAGCAATTGATAATTGTATTGTTACTCAACTGACTCGTAATAATCTCCTAAAATAAATATGTAAGTAAGGTATTGATTGTTGAAGTAATCAATTTTTTATTGCCTCGTTTTTGTGCCAAGAACTCATAAGATGGATTTCTTAAAAAAAACCTGATAAATAAAATACAAACACATCAATATAAGTAGATTTAATTCATATTCCAATTAATCATACATTTCTCTTATGAAAATTATAACTTACAAAAATATTAAGTTACACCTAAAGTGTACATATATTTAATAAAAATTATGAATGACAATATTTACATTTACAATTTACTACACAATTACTAGGCTAACTATAACTAGCATTTCTAGTATTCAGTAAAACAGCAAATACTGAAATAAAATATTCCAGAATACGAAAATAACTAATAAGAAAAATTTAATAAAATTAATCTTTAATTTTCGAAACAAAGCTTGCATTTTGCCCAAAAGATAAATCCATAGTCAATCTTTTCAGGGCAATATAGCCAGTTTTTTTTACAATAAATTAAATTAGCTAGATTCAAACTCCGCTGCATATTGCAAGTTAACTGAAGGAAGGTAAGACTGGAGGATCCATCGCCATATCAATGAGGTCATCGATGTCTTCAGAATTGAAGAATGACATCTCCAACTGCAAAGAAAAAAAGTTGCTTAGTTATAAGACACTAGCTGTGCCTGCTACTTCGTCCGCGTGGAATAAGTAATTTTGGGCATTAATGTTTTCATACATATTTTTTGATATATTGAAGTTTTCGCAGCGCACGCAACGGAAGCCCTCAAAGATGACTAATTTTCCCCGTTTTTTCCACATTTTCCATTGTTTCTTCGCTCCTATTAGTTGCAGCGTGATGTTATATAGCCTAAAGCCTTCCTCGATAAATGGTCTTAACACAAAAAGATTTTTTCAATTCGCACCAGTAGTTCCTGAGATTAGCGCGTACAAACAAACTCTTCAGCTTTATAATATTAGTATAGATATTGAACTCAAAAATATTGTTAAATGATGTCAGGGGCCCTTGGGAAAGTTAAAAACTCTTGATACCAAGGTAATCCACTTTCATATAGCTTTACTTATTGAACTAAGTTCTAAGTAATATAGTTTAAAAAGTTCATCTTGAAGCAAAGATATATAGATTATAGGTACCTATATAGATATCAAGAGGTCACTTTTTCTTATTAATAAATGTTATCAGGCGGGAAACACTTTTTGCATGAGACTTGATAAACTATACATATGCGATAAGTTCCATATAAAACATGATAGTAGCAATTAAATACATCTTAATATTTAGTTACTTTTCGTAAATGTTTTGTGTAATATGTATGAAATATGTATGTATTTATTTATGTATATTTTGAGTATTTTTTATTCTTTATTCTACCAAAGGTTAACTAATGTATGTATCTAATTAGATTTCTAGATTTGAAGTTACTACATGAACTAGCCAGTATACGACTGAAAGGAGATAAGGGAGCCCTGTGCCCAGCTGTGGGATCCAATAGGCTACATATAATATCATCATCATCAGCCTAATGAGACCCACTGCAGGGTATAGGCCTCCTCTCCTTACGCCAATACTTCCTGTCCTGCGCAATATAATACAATTAATATAATTATTACTTATTGGGAAATACCGAGGTGGTACTGCCTCCGTTATCATAATTACAGTAAGTTTATACATATTTCTGTTCCGTATCATAGAACTTTAGGGGTGAAAAAGTCGCCAAAAAGTTAAGAAAAAGTCGTTCCACTTATACTATCTCCTAGAGAATGTTGTTGTCTCACCATGTGCTGCGTGTCGGCGCAGGGCCGGCAGTGCACGCGCCCCTCGCGGCACTCGCAGCGCGGCACGGTGCCGCACGGCTGCGCTGAGAGCGCCACGCGCCCCCCCACCACGGACGAGAAGCGCCGCGCGGTGGGGCGCTCCGCCTGCAGCTTGGCGCCTGCCCAAATTGTACCTGAGGGGACAACAGTTTTAATTTTCGACATAATTATTGACAAACACAGTCTGCGTGCTGCCGCGGTCCCAGAACATACGTTCTTAAGATGTATGTCATAACATTCAAAACGCATAATAAACATTTTGATTCTGATGTTTGATTTCATTATTTACTACATGTACCAAAGGGGTATGGTAATTATATATAATTACCGGTAAATGTGATTAATTCGAAATGTTTTTTCCACTTTTACCGAGAGCACTGGTAATTATGCTTAATTCCCGGTAATTATACATAATTACCGCATAATCCACATTTACCAAAGAAAACACTACTATAAATTAATTTTGTGGGGGAGCCATGACTTTCATTACTTTCAGTAATACTGCTAAAGGACAACGTGAGTTGGAATAGCGCAGATACAGACAAGTAAATGCTCTTAAGAAAATTTAGAAAGGTCATAAAATTTAACCCATAAGATCAACATACCATTAGTCTCCATGGCCAAAGATGTGCAGAGACCAAGTTTGTCCTTGGGCAGTTTGACTTGTTTCCTGAGGCCGGCGTCGCCCACAAGCCTCTCGTAGTCTTTGTTCGTGTACGCGAGGGAGCTGTCCATACCTGACAAAGAAAGAATTTATTAAAAACTTAAATAAGTACAATATAAATACAAAAAATATATATTGTTTTAACAATCTTATATGTAGATGCAAATATATAATTTGAACTAAAAAAAGGTTTCCTTTTCACTTATTCTTTCTTATATTTGTATCTGTGTTGTGTTTGCGCCCTGCAGTAGGTCTCAAGAGATACTGTAGCGCAGGGCGCATCCACTCCGACATCTTTATTTGTTAAGCATTATACATTTATAATTTAGACATATGAAATGGTAAGACGAGCAAGACATGTGTCAAATAAAAAAAATTGCCTTTATTGCCCATTTACAAATGATATACCTAAGAACTTATAAAATAATTTTGAATAAAGTAAACTAACATAAAATGAATCTGTTTCTTCAGTATATCTTTAGGGCACCCAAAATTTGGTGAAGGCCTCTTCCATGCGTGCCCACAGTTTCCTGTCTTGTGCCTGTCTCGTCCATGTGACCCTGACATGACATGTGTCAAAGCGTTAATATAATACCTATTTGTAACTGCATTCATATGCAGTGACTAAGTTTTGAATTTCGAATACGATGACTACTTCTGCAACCCACTCCAGTCGGATATTAGGTAAGTTACACCAATATAATAAACACAAAAAATGAACTTTTTTTTTTACATTATATAGGCTTACGCTTGACAACTTGCCTGATGGTAAGCAACGTTATAGTCTACGATGTAGCGCGCTTGCCTAGAAGAAACCGGTTTACTTTTACCTTTGTTTTTTTTTTTTAAAAAGGCAAGACTAAACTTAACTGGTAATGACTATTGAGCGAAAATATTTACGATTGGCAGGATTTGAACCTGCCTGCTTGAACCATTTCCAAACAAGTTTCGAGTAAAAAACCGGGCTTAGCACTTAGCAAATAGCTCATGGTTAAAGTATGGTATTTCTAAAAACCTTACCAAACAGATACTTGGCGGCGCGTTTCTTGGACAGCATGAAGTCATCATCCATCACGATGTGCAGCGTCACGGAGTTCTCCATCAGGTTGTGGTAGATGGTCGAGTAGTCCAACTGAAATGAACAGGTTCTGTTATTGCGAATTATTTCAGTAAAGTTCTTTTGGGATGAAAGGACGAAGAAAAAGGTTTTTCATAGTCAGCCCCCGAAATAAACAGACATCCGGTTTTACTAAACAAAAATTAGCTATCTTTTCTGTGTTAAGTAAGGTTTTTTGGGAAGTCAACCCTACATAATGATGTGACATATGTTGGCGAATCGAGTGCCAACAAACTATTGGCTATCTTTTCTACGCCGCGGATGCTTGATGGTTGTCGTTTAGATAGATAGATAATCCTTTATTGTCGCACACTTATAAAACAAAATTAACTAAAAATACTTTCATAAATTACTCTAGTGCCACAAGTGGCGGCCTTATTGCTAAAAGCAATCTCTTCTTCTTCGTTTAGTGTTGTTGCTACTTTCCTCGGTCCTATTGGGATGCCTTGTTGGATGAAATAACAACGAGTTGGTATGGTTTGATACGAGTGGACTGTATATTTTGACTTGTGTTGCGCGTGCGCCGTGCGGTGCGATAGACGGGGTAATGTTGTTCTGGCTCGCGGGCTGCCCCCTGTCGTCGTTGGCGGGAACCTCTCCAGTTGGTCGACCTCTCCCGCCGTTATGTTGGCAGCGGGATGTGACGCTCCAACAAGTGTAAAAACCAGTATTTTGTCAAATCAGGTGGACCGAAAGCCGACATGGCAATGCAAAGAATTGCTGGTAATTTAATTTAATAGGCTTTGTGCTGGGTCCATAAATAGTGTTTCTATCTGTTCCTTTTGCCGCTAGAGTTGCAATGCCATCGCGTGACGAAGCACTGAGCACATGTCCTCAATATTGTGTACACCAGATCAGGCCACTCACCTTCATAAACTCGTGGTTGCAGCGCGAGCAAGGCATCAGTACGAAGGTGCGCGGGACGCCGGCGCGGAAGGGTAGGCGCGTCGCGAAACTCAGCGCTGAGAACATGTCGGCGCGCGCTGAGCGGTTGCCGCGCACTATGTCGGACTTTTCTACAAAATAGTTAACAGATATTATCGCTAGATGGCAGTGTTGACAATGTCCCGGACATTTCATTTTCGATTGACTTTTTTGACAATGATAATGTAATCCTAGAATGGTTAGTATAGAAAAAAAACTTTTCGTCATCAAAATTTATAAGCGATTAGGCTTATAACGGAGAATTAATATTTAGCAAGCTATTTCTAGGCAAGCGTACTATATCTAAGACTACTGTAGAGCTTACAATTAGCGGACTGTAGTCACAGGTAAGCATATAAGAGGCAATCGCATTTGATTACCAATGTTAAGCTCAAGGCGGTCAGTCCTTGAATGGGAGACCAAAAAATGGCATTCCATTTAGGGCGCTTCCGTAGATCGGATGACACGGTAAATTGTAAGTCCGGCTGTTTGTCATTGTACGACAGTCCTTAAGCCATATGAGTGGCCCTTAGGGCGGTTTGAAAACTATGACACCAAAGTTTGCCACTCTCATAAGAACATACATACTTACTTTTTAGTTTTTATTTTATTTATAAGTATGCATTTGCCTACCGATAGTAAAGCTGTCGAAGTGGTGCGTGATGTCGATGACGTTAGTGAACACGTTGTTGTTGACGTAGAGAGTGCGCGGCCGCCGGAACACGCCGCGACCGCCGAAACCTACGATAGCGTATCTGGAAGTATAGGACGAAGAATCAGATTCATGCAGGCAGGCACGTGAATGTGAATCCACTCAACTTGAAAAGCAAGTGTAACGCCGGATTCAAACCAAGGTACGTCAGAATGTAATGCAGACGCTTACACCACGAACCACACTCGTTTATAACCTAACAATTTCCTATTCATTACTGGGAGAACATTATCTACACACCTGTTATCAGACAGCCCGCTAGCCTGCAGTTTAGTATCAAACGCCTCAATGAACAGATCCATGTTCTTGTTCTTGCGCATGTTCTTGTTGCAATACTGCGCCTCGATAATGAACACTACGTCCGTGGACTTAGGTACATATTGCAGTGCGTGGAACGAGCCCTCTTCGAGGACGTCGCCTTGCGGGGTTATACATCTGGGGGAAGATGAAATATAATATAAATTACTATTTTATATATGAAGCGCCCGCAGCTCAGCTAGCGGAGGCAATCGCATGCGATTACCAATGTTAAGCAAAAGTCGACACGGTCAGTCCTTGGATGGGTGACCGAAAAGTGGCAGTCCATTTCGGGCGCTTCCGTGGGTTAGATGACACGTTAAATTGTAGGTCCCGGCTGTTTGTATAGTAGGTACGGCCATCGTTAAGCCATGTCAGAAGCCCTTAGGGCGGTTTGAAAACTCTCTACTTATACCAATTGGCCACTCTCTGAGTATGTTATGGTACTATCTCTCGGCCCGCAGAAAAAAACGAAAGAGGCAGAAATGAAATTATAGTCACAAGAACCACTTTTTGACACCATTAAGATTCAGGTCATATGACATTCTGTCTTTCTAGGTATTTTTGGATGATAAACCTACATTTACTACAGAATCGTATACTATAAAGTATAAATACGTAAAGTAGTGCGTACTAAGTAGTAGTAGTATAAGTTTGTTAAATCGTGCGCAACTCCGGGATTTCCGTCATCTTTAGACGATAAAGTAATTTGGCGTTAAAAAGTTTTAAAAGAGAGAGAGAGAGAGAGTTTGTGTGTGAGTGATAGAGAGAGTAAGAGAGTGTGAGAGAGAGAGAGAGCTACAAGACTCACTGCTGACAGTTGTCAGGCACATGCGTGGGCACGTGTTGCTGGTTGCACAGCTGCAGGTACGCGTTGGCGAGCGCGCACGCAGACACGCCCCCCGTGCACTCCACGAAGAATGGAGTCGCGTCGATCTGTAATAAGTAACATATATTCATTAGTATAGTAAGCGCAGGTAGCTCAGCGGTTGCAGTGTCTGCTTTTCATCCAGACGCACCCTGGTTAAAAATTGGCACTCGCTTGGCGGTGAAGGAAAACATCGTGAGGAAACCCACATGTTTGAGGACCACAATATCTGAGGATATGTGTCTTCCGTGAAAGGATCTGGACTCCCACCACGATGTACCATGAGAACTCTGCTAACAAATTAATTCCGCGGGGGAGTCACGACCCTCAGTCATGAGGAAATACGACTCAAAGAGAGATTCATTAGTATCTATACAAACTCGCTCTATACATTAGGTATCGTCATTTCAACTTTATTTATCAATTATCGTCAACGAGGTTTCTACATGAAATAACTGTTTTTTAAGCTTGACAATGAGCATGTCCCCCAGTAGGGTGCTGCACAAACTCTGAACATTTTCACTTGGGTACGAAACGCCACTGTGATCGAACGTAGAGCACTTTCGCATTGGAACGAAACTGGCTCTCATTTTCGAGAATTCCGAAAAATCGTGCAATGATATTTGTTGGCATTGATGTCCAAAAGCTACCCCAGAATATTGTGGGTGATAAACCATTCATTACCATTAAATAACGATGTTTTACCTGAAATAAAACATATATTAAATACTTACCTTATTTAAAACTTAATAAATTGAGAGTGGCAACCGTGTTTTCCGCTTCCTTTTTCCCTCTCTTTCAATCTTTGTGCACTTTTATCGTTCTGTCTCGCTCGCACACCCCCACCAACAGGCGACCGAACCATGAAGGCGAAGATGGTCCGACCTCTTTTCATTGAGTCGAAATTTACACCAGGCAGAAATAAAATGTAAGTTTTAAATAAGGTAAGTATTTAATATATGTTTTATTTCAGGTAAAACATCGTTATTAAATAACTTGACCGTTATTTAAAACTTAATAAATTGAGACGTGTCTGTTATCGCCTGGTGGGTAAAAGACGCCAATGTGAACATGTACAGAAGTAATAGATACTTAAGTACTGGGAAGGTATATGTACATAGGTAAAGGGTAAGGTAGGTGTACCTTAGATACATACATAAAACCAACCAATGTGCGAGAGACAGAAAGTGATGTAATCACATTTTATTCAGAGCTAATATAACTACTTTTGTTGAAGTAACTAAGTAATCAAAAGTACTAGCAGTACTAGACAGACTAGAAATAACAGCTTATATCGGGTTGACTGTAAGAGAACTGAGGCTATTATTATAAAATAATAATAATTTATCAGTTAAATAATATAATCACAGAAGTATTATTTTAAATCTTTACTTTGGGATGGAGACCAATCAACCCTGACCAGGCTTTAATCAGAAGTAATTTGTCAGACCTACTTGAATACTACTACTTCCGACGGTATGAATTTGAACCTGATATAACATCTCTCCAGAAAGCTGCTCTTATTGATTTGTGAAATCAATAAATAGATTTGGTCATAATACTAATATGAGTCATAATACTATGGCTTACATGAAGAAAAGTTATGCTTTACACAAAAACAGTGATGAAGCTAAGTAGTAGGATTTTAAGACAATTCTCGTCCTGATTGTCTATAGCTACTTAGTTGTGTCAGTTTTTACTACGACTAGTATGGACACAACAGTTATTCTTGGATTAAATGTTAAGAGTACTCAGCTATCAAGGCTAACTCTTGCGACTCGAGCAAAGTAATAAATGCAATGATTATGTGATGAATTTAATGTCGAAAATATTTTAAAAACCAATACCAAGTCATGGAGGTTTTTAAACTAAGATAAGATAAATTTATTGTAAATAGACAATATGTTACATTTTACAAATTGCACTGCCATTAGTAAAAAACTGTGTCGTAGAGAGCTTATATTATAATGCGATAGTTGGATGTATTGGGTATGATGACATACTGGCACATAAGCTCAATTTCTATGGGCCTACGACACGGTAATATCGTGCCTACGATGTTACATGAATACATTAGTCCATATAGGTACCACGGATTTATAACCAAATGTAGCATGTAATTTGAATAAATCTGTTATTAAAGTAATAAGCCTGCCAATTTTGGTACAAATGGAAAAATGTTATTATCATCAGCTCATATTAAATACCTCGTGCCATTTTACGCCAGGGTTTTTCCAGTTGTGATTTTGTCTAATCAACTTAACATTTTGCCAAGCTAGCGTTATATTCTGTATTCTGACAGGTAGATAGTAATTAGTATTTAGGCTCTAAGTTGAGATGTTGTCGGTTGAAACATTTTCGTAACTACAAAAGGGTGACGGATATACCCACACCAGGGTTGATATATGTACATTCGCTTCCGCAAGAATGTTCAAATCAAATCAATGTTACCCAAATGGTATCAATATCAAATCGATCTAGTCCGGTGACATAAAGATGATCACTATTTAGACTGAGCATTAGATCTCTTTAGTCTTTATAGGTGCTATCAGGATAATGATTATGATGACCTAGCTAGCTATAGGTGTTCTGTATGGCACTGTTGTGTTTCCATGGGATGAATTACACTGTCAAGTTTAATCAATTGAATACAAATGAATCAAAAGCCTGTATGCTTATTTGCATTAAGACAGCAATTTACAAGCACTGTTCAGATACATAAACTTTGACGATGATCGTGCCTATGGATACGGTTTATCGTCCATTTCTATTGTTCGCGGTGAAGACACCGTGACTCGTGTCCAGACTGATAATACGTTTGAGTCGAGGACCAAAGTCAAAATCGACACCTCTGAGGACAAATAATGCGACAGGGAAGGATTACGAAAAGAAGAACCTCAGTGACAAATGTGAAAATGCAGAAAGATATTTCTTGTAAACAGTATTGAGAACAAGAGTGTTTATCAGGAGTTTCATTTACTGAGTCTAGACTAAGACTAAGCTTAACAGGTAGTTAAGAAACTCTTTGAACAAGTATATCACCATAAGGCAGAGAACATTAATTTTGAATATTCATTTTCTACGGGTTATTCCCAGAAATACAAGACAACGCAGGAGGAAGAAACTTGAATACGAAATTAGATTTTCCTCGCTTGCCACACCTGACGTTCATGGTGTCTATTACGTATGTAATACTATGTATTACTCGTATAAGGCGTATATCCAGATCACAAATATTAATTTACTTACCTACTTGCCATTTAATTTTACGGATATAAGTATTAAGTTCTATTTCATTAGTGATGTCACATCTTTGAAAATCAGGTTGCGAGCAAAACGGAAGGCAGCTTTGCGAGATTTAGTTATTAGCTAAATTAGCCTTAGAAACCGTCTGTTAGATCTTTGTAACTGTCAGGTAGGTAAAGACAGTACCTACACGTACCTATACATTTATCAGTATGTTTCATGTATTAGTTTTTATCAGTTTTGTGACGACAAAACTATTCTGCGATATTGCTTTAGATTCTATAGATTTAAATCGTTTGGTCGGCATAGGCCTTGGGGTTTTGAAACAATGTCATATTTTAGCACTAGGTTAAGCGTATGCTTCCACTTCATGCTATCTGCTGACAAGATATTTAAGCTGGCCTGCAAAGATATTGTCATAATATATCTTTATACTTAACCAGCAGTTTGTCATGTATTGAAATAATAGGTAATTAACGTTGCTGGAAGTTTAGCTCTGCGCTGAATATAGATAATAGATATGATTAGAAATGCGAATAACTTTGAGTTGTTACCAGATCCCTGCGAGGGATGGCTCTGCATAGGGGTCGTTATGACCACAGCCCTGCGAGGGCTAGGTCCAGACCACAGCATATCTTCAAAATACCCTACGAGGGTCCGGTATGATTAGCTTGTCTTTGTTAGAGGCTACGTACCCTGCGAGGGTTCTACATAATGAGCCTCCCTTTGTGAGGGCTTACGAATAGATTTACAGTGCATCACAGCACAATGTGTTACACAAGATCCCTGCGTGGGAAAGCTTTGTATAGGGCCGTTATGACCACAGCCCTGCGAGGGCTGGGTACAGACCACAGCATGTCTTTAGAGTACCCTGCGAGGGTCCTACATAATGAGCCCCTGAGGGCTTACGAATAGGGCCCCTGAGGGCTTACGAATAGAGCCCCTGAAGGCTTACGAATAGAGCCCCTGAGGGCTTACGATTAGAGCCCCTGAGGGCTTACGAATAGCTTTACAGTGCATCACCGCACAATATGTTATACAAGATCCCTGGCTGGGAAAGCTTTGTATAGGGGCCGTTATAACCACAGCCCTGCGAGGGCTGGGTACAGACCACAGCATGCCTTTAGAGTACCCTGCGAGGGTCCTACATAATGAGCCCCTGAGGGCTTACGAATAGATTTACAGTGCATCACAGCACAATATGTTATACAAGATCCCTGGCTGGGAAAGCTTTGTATAGGGGCCGTTATGACCACAGCCCTGCGAGGGCTGGGTACAGACCACAGCATGTCTTTAGAGTACCCTGCGAGGGTCCTACATAATGAGCCCCTGAAGGCTTACGAATAGATTTACAGTGCATCACAGCACAATATGTTATACAAGATCCCTGGCTGGGAAAGCTTTGTATAGGGGCCGTTATGACCACAGCCCTGCGAGGGCTGGGTACAGACCACAGCATGCCTTTAGAGTACCCTGCGAGGGTCCTACATAATGAGCCCCTGAGGGCTTACGAATAGATTTACAGTGCATCACAGCACAATATGTTATACAAGATCCCTGGCTGGGAAAGCTTTGTATAGGGGCCGTTATGACCACAGCCCTGCGAGGGCTGGGTACAGACCACAGCATGTCTTTAGAGTACCCTGCGAGGGTCCTACATAATGAGCCCCTGAGGGCTTACGAATAGATTTACAGTGCATCACAGCACAATATGTTATACAAGATCCCTGGCTGGGAAAGCTTTGTATAGGGGCCGTTATGACCACAGCCCTGCGAGGGCTGGGTACAGACCACAGCATGTCTTTATGTACGCATGTCCCGCTATATAAATTCCTGGTGTTTTCCAGAGTCACGGACTCTGAAGTATTGGGTGTCACGGACACAACCACCGCGCACGGCGCGAGTTTCGCTACTCCCGGGTCTGCGACGCGCAGACTCCTACGTCAATTCCGGCGGGGAATCGAACCCCGGTCTCCCGCGTGACAGGCGGGGATACTTACCACTATACTACCGAAGAATTAATTAAATCGAACATAAGAATCGAACAAAAAATAAGTTCCATTTTTATCCGTATTCACGGTTCTTAGCTATATTATCACATAATATATGTATTTTGTAATGTTACAAATTTAACTCGTATCTATCACAGATTCTTAAATTATGGACTCAATAAAATTATTGAATTGTAAGCAAAGTAAATTAACACTATTAAATTTAGATGTAAAAAAAAAGACATGTCGGTTACTCTATTGTATTAGAACATCATTTATCTGCATTAGAAAAATACTGCGTGAACCTGCGAGGTTCATATCTTGTGAAGTTATCTAGCAGATCGTTTTTAACAATGATGCATACTCGCCCCCCCTTTTTTTTTACCTCAGCGACGGCGCATATTCGTGATTCATCGAATTGAAATTCTAGTTTGATCACTCGTGAATATCATTTTACTTGTAAAACACAGTATTAGCTACGTCCTATGTACGGGGTACATATACAATACACATACAAGTATTAAAATTACTGAAATGCAATCCACAAATAATTTTGAACATT
The DNA here is from genome assembly GCA_927399415.1 of Macaria notata. Lineage (NCBI taxonomy): Eukaryota > Metazoa > Arthropoda > Insecta > Lepidoptera > Geometridae > Macaria > Macaria notata. The sequence goes on from OV656742.1 coordinate 4,504,790, forward strand.
ACGTTAAAAATTATTGATTAAATATATTCTGAGGGTAGATATTAAAGAAAAATTGTATAATTCAGTTTTCAAGTACACAATATTTAAAGTCAAGCAAATCATGCAAGAAAATTGAGGGTAATAAAATTATTTATAATAAAAGGAAACAAGTCAAATGGTAAAGTCGAACGGTAACACCGTTAAAAATCACTTTACCAATAAAATAAAGTCAAGTGGAATTAAACTTACTGCTTTCCATTGGAAAAGGCACACTTACAAATTGAAATTTAGAATTTCAATAAAAAATTAATATTCCACTTTTGCTCCAAGACTAGCGACTTGTCGCAGCGGAAAACTCGACGCCAATGAAAAGAGGTCGGACCATCTTCGCCTTCATGGTTCGGTCGCCTGTTGGTGGGGGTGTGCGAGCGAGACAGAACGATAAAAGTGCACAAAGATTGAAAGAGAGGGAAAAAGGAAGCGGAAAACACGGTTGCCACTCTCAATTTATTAAGTTTTAAATAACGGTCAAGTTATTTAATAAATTGATTTAAAATTTAAAGGCGAAGCTCTTGTCTGTGGAATTTGCGCTATATTACACGTTTTTAATAATAATATAAAAGTGTTGCATTGAATTACCATAAACTTTCAATATTTTAACACCTTATAAGCTCACGGTTGACTACAACTCTGCTAATGTTAAGCAACATTTAAATCTACGATCCAGCCAGATATATCAGAACATCGTTCTCAGTACTCTACTATGCCCTAAACTTCAAACAAGCAACAGGGTCACATAACTCAATCTTTATTCTAGAATTAGTTCTAAAATGTAATATTGTATTGTATACAGACAGCATAAATAATTAAATAAATACTCACGGCAGAGAAGCATGGGTGCAGCGGCGATAATTTATTATTGAAGAACTTGTCACACTGCGTGTCATTATTGAGCTCTCTGTTGTCCAACACACGTCCGCTCGGCGCCAGGTTCCAGCTGCGAGTGGCGACTGCAGCCGACTCTACTATGCTGTTATTGGTCAGCAGCAGGTCGTCGTATTGTTCGTTGTTGTAGGTGCCGAGCAGGCCGCCCAGACTTGCGTAGTACCAGCCTGGAAAGTTAGTATAATGCTAACTAATATTTTTTTATTCTGATTTTTCTGCGTGCTATTTTTCTAGGAAAGGGGGCCAAGAATAACAACAAAGTATCATTCAGAATTCAGAACACGTACACAAACATGGTTTAAAATAATGTGTGAGTGATATTTTTAATCACTCAAACAGAAAACACAAACTGAAACGAGTAATTTATTTATAAAGTTTACTAGTGTCAAAGTTTCTTTAATGTAAATAGTTTTTTTTTATATACCACTTGCCTTGCTAAGTCACTTGACTTAAGTGTATGATTATTTAATGACTTAGCCATCCTCGAAATATAGTGTTACTTACCAGACACTTGAAGCTTGCAAGTCCTGAAGAGCAGATTGCAGTTGACATCGAGCCCGTTAGTTCCTTGCACAGTGAGAATGTCTGTTTGTCTGTCTACGACCAGACCGTCCACAAGTGCAGGCAGGCTCATCACCACGCCCTCTATTGATACTTGCTGGAATACAATTAGAAAGGATTAGAGCGCTAGCAAAGCGGGTAGAAAAAGAATACTTTAAAATGGGCGGTAAGTAAAATAAGCGAATGTAGCCCGGCGGTTTAAGCGTCTGCTTTTAATGCTAACGTATCCTGGTTCAAAGCACCCTGGAACGCGATATGTTTGAGGATTATGTGGCCCTTAAACATATCGGTTTCCTTAACGATATTTAACGAACCCGCTAAGCGAATGCAAATCCACACAACTTGAAAAACAAGTCATCGCCGAATTTGAACCAGGGGGCGTTAAAATGACACACGGAGAGAAGAGAAAACACATAGATAATTTAATTTTAGACGTGGGCTGTGTAAAGTGTGTAACGAAAAGACAAACTTACCTCTTTATACAGGTCTATATGTATAATCTTCCTAGCAGTCAGTATGATCAGGTTGTACCGGCTCTGCTCGTTACTTTCCATGAGTACAGTAAAGTTGCCTAGTCGATAGTCCTTACTGAGCAGGAAGGTGCCTTCCTCCGACACTGTGAACACTCGCTTGTCGAACGTGACCAGAGTGCCCTGGCCTGTCATCATTGCCATGCCTGCAATTATATGATTTATGAATAAATTAATATTTACGGGACATTGCACACAGCGCCATCTAGCCCCCAACTAAGCAAACGCTTGTGCCGTGAGTACTAGATAACGGATATAATACTTATGCTTTTTTTTTATAAATACATAGTTAATATTTATACACTAATATTAAAAGGCGAAATTATAAGATTGTGTGGGTGTGGATGTTTGTTAATTCTTCACACTCTAACGGCTGAATTGTTTTGGATGAATTATGGTATGCAGATGGAATAGATCTTGGATTAAGACATATGCCACTTTATATCCCGGATTAAAAAGGGTAAACACTGCGTCACGCTGCTAGGAATTACAAATCTAAAATAATTCTCAGAATCAAGGTGCTTTTAAACTTCACAAATAAATAAATAAATAGTACTAGTTACTAGATTTTACGCTAAATTTCGCCACTGGGTCCCCTAAAATACACCACACAAGCGACAGTGTGGTAGAACCTATACTAAAATAGATCTGGCTGTCAAACGAGGCTGTCAAAACACACCGTCAGGTTTATGGCGGAAGAATGGTCTAACAAAATTAGCGCAAAATTTCCGACAAGCCGATAGTAAAAGCGTATGACACATCATTATGTATTTCCACTTTCATATGTAACTTACCATCAAACGGCGGTAGCAGATTGTTAAAGTCCATATACGGCCTGATCTCATAGTAGAAGGACCAGATACTCTTGTTCGAAGTGAGCCACTCGTCCATAAAGTCTCTGACAGCTCTATATTCAGATATTTCCGAGAAGTCTGGTGTCCTGTTGAAGGCGTGCCAGGAGAAGGGCAGCTTCTGTTCGAGAAGGATCTCGCCCACGCGAGGGTCAAAGATGAAGTTGGTCTTTGGAGTTCGGTGCCTGAAGAATAAAAATAAATAAGCCTTTATTGCTGAACTTATTATAACAATAACGTTCCTTAGAAATTTGTTTCCATTATAACAGTTTCTATTCTTTTTACATAAGATAATAAATAGATTTAACATATAACACATATCACATTTGATAATGCTTCCAAACGGATTGATCGGTTACGTAAATTGACGAGTAGGTAAGTATGTATAATATTTGAGAAGGAAACGCATGTTTGTACTTTGTTGCTAGTAAAACAGGGAAAGCAATTTGACGATATCAAATGCGTGTTTATTTTGCAAACTGTAATCCGAAGACATTGTGTCTTCCGTTCTTGTAACACCCAGGTTCGTGGTAGGACCTGGGTGTCTTATCACGATGTATCTGCCCAAGAGAACTCCCCTAACGAATTAATTTTGCAGGAGTGTCACGCTCGACCCTCACTCATGAGGAAATAAGACTCAAAGAGATTGAGTAACGAAATTTTGTGTCATACTTTCCGGAAATATAAGCCTCGTGCCTGCTACCCACAGATCGATTTATCACAATCTCATTAGACTAATAAATAGGCTTATCAGACAATATTATTGAAAACTTACAATTCTTCATACTGTAGCGCAGTCTTGGCCAGATCCGTGAGTTTGTTGTACAATATCTCTCCCACTGTGTCCAGCGCCTCGCCTATCAGGAAGTAGTCGTACCACCACTTCAGGCGGATGTAGGCTTCTTGGCACTGGAATTATATAAATTTTATGTTTACATATGATAGAATAGAATAAATTATAACTTTAATGTACACCATAAAACACAGAAATTACGAAATAGAAAAATATACTTAAATGATTATTTATTTATTTATTTACTTACATTATTAAAACGGTAAAAACCAATTACATTAATTAGGAAATTAATTATCAACACACTTAAGTAGCAAATTAATTAGATATCTCTGAAATTAAAATTTATGTGTATCATTATATTTGTTTGTAAAACAAAATTTTATATTACCAAGATATGTACGACTATAGTCTGTTTCAACTAGAGAGCGAAAAACGTACGTTCACGCCACGGTACCATGAGAGCACCGAAAACAAACGATGCGTATCGTTATCCATACATTTATGTATCGTTTCCCTGTCGCTTACGCATTTACCGTGTTTCGTGGTACCGGGCGAGGTGAGCGTCAAGGTCAGTCAGATATTGCAAACCTGTTTTACATTTCTCGGTAAAATATGGCTGGGGCCACATTCCGCTCTGGGATACGCTTGGATTCGGATTGTTTTAGTGTGCTATTTGACTGTTTGGTTGTTAATTGTTATTTTTTGTTAAGTTAAATTAGTTATATCGGTTTTTGTTTGTACATGTATTTGTGTTGTTTTTTGTTTGTGAGTGATAATGGAATCATCGGACCGTCTTCCTCGTCATCAAGACCGTTCAAAAGTTTTAACTCACCTAGAAAGAAGCGCAAGTTATCCCATCTGTCCCAATTTATTGATGCAAAAAAGGTTGGTCTTCCCTGCGCAACACTAAAAGGTCAATGTCCGCTTTTCGCTCTCCAGTTGGAACAGAGTATACAATAATACTTCTTATTATTATGAAATAAAGTACCCCTATTTCACAACTTATGTATGCAATATTTTGCGCTCCGTTAACGGAACTTAAGTTTGAATACGATTAATTGAATTGAAATAAATGTACTCCGTTAAAAATTTTCAAACATTTAAATTCCTTACCTTCTCTCTAACGTAGACCACATGTTGTGTCTTCAAGAAGTTGTTCCAGGCGTTCCTGAACTCTGCGTAGAGTTGTAAGAACTCATCTTTGAAGGGAATGTACTTTTCTATCTTCGACCACACAGCGTTCCAGATCTTCTTGCTGTATTTCTTGATGTTCGTTATTACATCGTTGTTTACTAGGTCTTTGTAAATTCTGGAATTATAAGAAAAACATAATTAGGGAATAATCATACCGTTACATAAAAACTAAGTTGTGTTAGTTGTTTTGTTGATTCTCTCTTCAGTATTTTACATCACGATGGAGCGACGAATCATCATGATTTTTGGTATGATGATAGTATAGAGGCTTTAGAGTGACTGACTACTCTTTATCCCAACGGAACGCTAATAATCCGTTAAGCGTGGTTTAATTTTTTCATGATATTTCTTCAGATTATTTTTAAATAAACTAATTAGCAATAAGTTTTTGCAGTAACCTCATGAAACTAATTCCAAAATATGTTATACCAGTAACTTACTTATCCATCTCATGTCCAAACGTAGATACATAGTTGAAATACGGCGAGTCCGTCAACTCCTGCGCACCTTCGTAGAAGAAGTCCATCGCTTTCTTCCCGACAGCGAACACAAAGGACTCTGTGTAATGTAGTATTTTGAAGAACAGCGGTTCTATGGACTTTAGTACTTGGTGCCAGTATACTGACAGTCTGTTGGTTGCGTTCACCCAGGTCACCTGCGGATTGCAACTTTATGTTATAAATAAATAAACAAAATAATGTAAGACATTGCACACAGCGCCATCTAGCCCCACACTAAGCAAACGCTTGTGTCATGGGTTGATAACTATAATGTTCATAAAGTTTAGTTTTACTTGTGAAAATCGGTACTACACAAGCGGTTTATTGACGTTTGCTTTTCTTTAACATTGTAACGGAGCGACGGATTACCGTGATTTTTGAAATGCAGTTGGTTTCAAGCACCAATAATACAACACGAGACACACGATTTTATATCAATAAATCATTCTCTATACATAAAAAAACCTACAATTAAAAGTTGATGTGATGTGATGATGCAAAGAATTACACCACAATTTTTGTTCAAAACAAATGACAATTCCTCTTTCGTAAAAACATTCAACTACACGACTTACCTCCCAATATTCCAAGAACTTCATATGCACGTCTCTGATAAAGTTGTCATACTGCATGATCATTGCTTCCAGTCTCTGAGAAACGAGCTCCATGAAATCAGCATCCAACGCTTTATTCACAGAGTACAGGAAATTCGAATAGGCCGTCTTTATAGTATCCACCACATATGTCAAACTTTCCTTTATGGACTGACTGGTATTTCCCATCAGACCTATAGCATCATTGACTATGCCAGGTAGACTTTCCAAATGATTCCTTATAGCCATCTCGTCTAGCACTTCGTAGGTAAATTCAACAACGTTTTTAACGTAGAAATCATTGTTGTTATAAGACTGATTCAGGAATGTTTCGAACTCGTCCAGATCGTCTTTGATAACGTGTAAGTCGTTGAGATCTGCGAGAAGGTCTGTGAGTCTCGGTTTTGCGTCGGACCAGATGTTTTTGAGGGCCAAGTGGGCTTCCATGGGTGCTTCTTTTAGTATGACTAGGGTGTCGTTTAGTTGCCCGTAGATCATTCTAAGTGAATAAACGGCTGCAGATTTGACTTCGCCGAAGATTTGCGGTCGCCAGGCCACTTTGCTGGTGAGCAGGCGGGAGTGGTTCAGGCGGATGTAGGACGCTATGTCAACTGTGGTGACGTCATCGAAATCACGCCACGCGTCCACTTTGGCTGAGCGCGTGTCTACTATACGACCTATCATGTGGTAGGAGATGTCTGCAAAATAAATGTGCTGTTAGTAAGCTATTCACTAAAAAAATGCCTCACAAAACACATATTCGTTGTATCTGTGATTAATACTTATGTGCATTAATATACGAGTAGAGGTTGATATAAATTACAGAATGAATTCGCTTGTGTAAAAATAAATATTACAAAAACCGTAATTATTTTCAGTGAAGTTTAGTGTTAATGACGCGAATTAAAGTTTGTTGTTAGATGAAAAAAACTACAACACAATGGATTACAAGACAAAGAAAAAAAAATAAGATAACAACTTACCATCAGTGCTGTTGTAATGCGCTATCACAGATTTGTCGATCATAGAGAGTGTAGCCAGACCGGTGTCGTTCCCAGTCGGTCGGCTCACGTACGACCGGAGCGTATAGTCTGGATATGTGAGGTCCCAAGTACTGTTCACTTTGTAGAAGTAGGTCTCGTTTGCACGCTGAAATACAAGACACAATTACATATTAGTATCTTTTTTGCTCTAGATTGTGCCTTTGGGTGGGTGTGATCAAGGCTTCGAAACTTGAGACAGAAATTGTGTTTCCTACGAAACTGCCATCCAGAGGTCTTCAAAACTTGAGTAAATATGTCTATTTTATATGTATACGTGCTACATTCAAGACTAAAACAATGTTTAACATCAGGCGGGCTCTAGACAAACTCAAACTTATACTTCCGTAAAAAAAGCAATACAAAAATTCACTAAAGATTATCCACATATGCATAGTGCAAACCAAAATAGCATTCTTGATATATGTAAAGTATTATGCAAATTAACCATAATTTCATTTATACGATATAAATACATATATGCAAATATATCAGTATATAAACTCACCTCCCACTCCACCAAACTGTTACTAATATCAAACAGCAGTCGATTATTCCGCAGCTTCTCATAGAAAAGACTCTTCTGGAACTTGTAGAAGTTGCTAAAGTAATACCATCTACTCTTTATATTTATATCTGACTTCATGTCCAGGTACAAATTAGTTGATGGATGTGTACATTTTAGAGCGAAGGAGTAATCTCTGATTGGTCCGTTGGAATTGTCCGTTAGAATAGACTTCAGTTTGAGGTATTCGTTGTCGTAATCTGAGTATTGTAGCTCTAAGGAGACGTTTGACATCACGGCAGGCGTGGAAATGTATTCTCCTTTTAGATTTACGTCCTGGAAAAAATAATATAAGATAAGCGTGTATTTATGTCTCGAATTTCGATTTAACGACTAAATCAGATTAAAATACAAAGGTTTAAAATCAAAGGTTGTCACAGTGGTTTTTATAGCCAAAATGAAAAGAATCACATTTAGTACGTTATTTTTACGTACATCTGGATTTAATTCGATGCCATTATTGGATAGGTACAATCAGTTTCACTCAAGCAAACAGTGCGAAGTTGAATTTCATAAAAAAAACTTTTAGAAGACTTGATAATTTTCTTTTTTTTATGTCGGTTATATAACAAGGATTTACCTTTCTAAAGGAAGGATGCGACAATTCCAACCCAACTTGGTGTAGAACCCCCTCCTTAGACGGCGGGTTAGCCCAGATACCTCTCAACTCTGCCGTCTTATTTTCTTCCTTTACATTCCAGTTCAAGGTTGCCTTGCCGTCCAGTAACGTGTCTTGTAAGTGGTATAATGCGACCAGGTTGAAAGAACGCAGAGGCCAGAGCATGTTCATTATTATTTGTTGGGATTCGGTTTCCGGCTGTAATGTCATAAGCATATTTGATGATTTTTTTAAGGTAAGAACAAGAGGGTAGTAAGCAAGTGTAAAAATAGGAATAGTTTATTTACACTTTTTTTACTGAAACAGATTTTGAGCTAAACAGCACAGAATACTGTCCCACAATGCGTATGTCTATCATTTATCATTATATGTGTGACTCTATTGTTTTTATCTAAAACTGACAGAAACTGACAGAAATATCTGTCAGTTGACAAACACAAAATTAAACTTATCGATCACAAATTTACAAGATCTAGATAGAGACAAAATGATGGAAAGTTTAGACACAAAAGACAGAAACTAAATAAACAAGCTTTTTTACGCTTAATAAGCTTATGTTTAGATCTAGTCATTTAAGTCAGGCAAGTTAACTACATTATGTCAGATCTAAAATCTTAAAGAAGAAATTTAAATATATAAAACTCAAAGGTAACTGATTGACTGACAGATATAGTGATCTATCAACGCACAGCCCAAACCACTGTGATGCAAATTTTACTTCTTAATGCGAGCGAAGCCGCAAGCACCTAGTAAGTACATAAAAACTTACCGTAGTCATGTTAGTAACATGTATATCATAATGTATCCACACATCTTCAGCCCATTTGACCTTACTGCCTTGCTTGAGTTCCTTGTCAACAGCTTGGTACTGATTGTCGAAGGTCCAGGTTCGATTCCCGTGAATGAGCATTAGTGTTGTATTTTTGCCATTTACAAATGTGATAGCGTCGAGTTTGCCGGTCACGTTGAATTTCGTCGCGTCTTTGAGGTGGAAGACGGTTGCTTGTTTTACGTCCTGAAAATAAATTTGGATTGTGGTAGTAGTGCGTTGGTTAGCTTTAACAAATTGAAATAAATAGAGATAAGTAATTCATGGACTACTAAGATACAGACATAATTCAGCGCAATTACTAAATTAATTATCTTGGTTGTTTCCCAATCGTCCTCACTGGGTGTGAGTGGGGAAAAAAAGTTTCGATCGTCCCCCAGTGGTGACGATTGGAACTTTTTATTTCCCACTCGTTCTGCTATAGACCGAGAGTCCTCTTATAATCCCTTTGTTCCACTTACATGCCACCATATAATAGATGGTGATAGTATAGGGTTTAGAAAGTGACATGGGCTACTTTTTAACTCGAAACAACACAAGCAAAGTCAAGGTTATTTACACGTGTAAATTAAAGTGCCGAACAGCACAAAACTTGAAGACGCAAAGTGCGGTGTTGCTAAGATCTTGAGAGCCACGGAGGCCACGTTGGTTAGGAGGAGAGGCGTGGCGGTGGTATATGGAGGAACACACCTAAAAACCATTAAGTTTGTTGTTTGAAGTCGGTTAAGGAGCAGTCGCAGCGGAAAAACACCACATATTTCTCCGGAGTTTTATTTACAATGGATTTCCGCAAAGTAACGCCTGATTCAATATCTTACGTATAAATTAGTCTCTACAATATAACTTTAACCTATTTCCACTCACCACATTCCCCTGCTCATCATATTCGTGCACATACTTGACTCCGACGGGTGTGTGTGCGTTCTCCACCTCTATGTGAGTGGTGGACACGTCGAGGTCCCGCTCACTCTTCTCTACGATCTGGTCGAAGGAACCCTTCACGAATCTCTCGCCGTCAAAGTCTATGGTTGCGTTGCCGTTGCTTGTTTTTTCACCTGAAAATTGTGAAATATTAGTTTTAATTCTCAATTCAAATATTAGTTTCAATTTTCCTAATAATTTTACCCATATTTTAATTGGCTCTCAAAATATACTTTTCACAGTAATTTAGCTCCGACTAAGAAGGGTTGTAGGATGGGAAAAAATGGAAGAGTGCGAGACCTTTGCCCAGCAGCGGGAAACTACAGAAATAAACAATTTCTTTAGTAATGTAGGTACTAACCTTGTAAATAGTAATACTGCGTATTGACCAAATGCTGCGTATTAAGAGGTATAGATAGTGAAATCTCCCCGGTTTGCTGGAAGCCACCATCTAGTTTCGAATAAACGTGGGTAGTGTTGATCGTTGCAGTTTTGTTCGGCCAGAACAGGTCCACTTTGTTGTTGGAGTGCTCTTCTAGATTGTTGATCTGTCAATCAAAAATAATTAAAAAAGAACATACTGCTAAAACATATAATCTTAGTCAAGAAATATACCCAAAAAATAAAAATAATAAACCGAAATCTTCATCTACCATCTAGTGCGTCAGCGCCATCTAATGATAGATGACTTGAGCTTTTATCCGGCGTACGAATATTTGTTCACGAAAATTAGTCTTTCATGTTAGGGTGTATGTATAATATTATATTAGTTTCTAAATGTTATTGGTAAGTTACTCACATCAAATATAGACTTGAGCCAGGGCAGCCTGCGGAAGGGCGTGGTGAAGTTGAAGTGTCCGTCTGTGTGCTTGATGCCTCCGTACCGCACGTCCACCTCGCCGATCTGGGAGCGCGCCGGACGGAACATGGAGCCTCTGTAGAATAAAATGAAAGTTATTTTTCTACAGAATTAAAATAATAATAAATGATTATTCCGGAACATTTCACACAGCACCTTCTACACAAATGCTTGTGTTACGAATTAAGACACTATCTTATGTAGTTGAGAGTGTGACTCAGCGTTTGCTTCTCATCCTGACGCGCCATGGTTCAAATCTGGCCCTACACCTTTGACTAGTTTTTGAAGTTAAGTGTGGATTTGCACTCGCTTAGCGGTGATTGAAAACATCGTGAAGAAACCGACATGTTTCAGGACCACAAAATCAAATCGTCATCTTTAGAAAGATCTGGTCACCTATCACGATGTACTTGCCCAAAAAACTTTTCCAATAAGTAAAATTTGCAGGGGGAGTCACGACCCTCAGTTATGAGGAAACACTATTCAAAGAGATGACTAATATACTATTTATACACTTTCTTGTAAACCAACTTACTTGACAATCTTGTACCCATGCACCATATCAAGCTGGTACGATCCCTTTACGTTGAACGTTGGTTCCTCCACATAGAGCGGGGACGTTAGAGTGTAGTCTATGAACTTGGAGCCGTTAGTGTCCCACCGGTATAGAACCTGGTTGTCTATGTGCTGGTACTGGGAGGAAGATGTCCAAGTGATCGTCGAGTTGGTGTCGTAACTCTCTGGTAGTATTAGAATCTGGAAATGGATCGGGTTAGTTTTTATCTTAATATGCAATTACAAATAGTTTTATTTATTAAAAAAAACAGTGACAGTATGTACATAAGTTATTGAATATTCTAAAATATTTTTTTTTAAAGAATTAAGACGGTAGATATTATTGAAAACAGATAGATTTTCGGAAATCTTTGATTGCCCAATTAACATTGTTGGTTAATAAAGAAATTGAAATTCCACCATCCATTTCTCAGAGCAGTTTAGGCCTTCTTCGATCCCCTTATAACATCGTCGGGTATAAAATTAATAAAATTTGTTAAGCATTACGCTTAAGCAGATCGCTTTGAGCGATAAAGTCGCCAATTACGACAATAATTTAAAGTTTCGTTGTGTTTTTATTCTAGTATAATCTAAAATAAGCAGTGTCATAGAATAGATAATATTTAAATTAAAATTATTTGTACCAAATAAAATGGAAGAAAACATACCTTTCCTTTAACTCCAGTAATAATTTTAGTAACATCGGTCCTGTACTCCGCTTCCAAAGTCTTAGTAGGGTTTACTTTAGACCCCATACTACCGTCTATGTACAATGTATGCACATCTATGTTAGGTTTGGGTAGAATAACGTTTAGGAGTAGATTTATACGCTCGTTCATCACCATACCGAATGATGCGTTTGCGCCGATTCTGAAACAAACAAGTTAAATAAATATTTCGGGAAACTGCATACAGTGCCCTCTAGCCCCATACTAAGCAAACGATTTAGAGAATTAGATAACAGATACGAAGAAGCAGAAAAATAAAGCGTTTCTTCTAAAAATTGTGAAATAGACACATCAGATTTAATCCTATTAAAAGTATGTTTGTTTGTTATTCCTATTTCAAAACGAAGTAGCAGATTTTAGATGTTGTATGTGTTAAAAGTAAGTGACCTATGTTGAATGAAGGTAACGTTATATTCTTAAAAAACGCGGGCATAGCCGCGGGCATTCACCAGTAGTGATATGAATCTGTATTAGCTTAAGTTAAATCCAATAGCTACAAAAATGTTTTTGCTTTTACTTTTTTCCAAATTTAAATTCGTCTCCGATTTTTTTTGGTAGACTCGATTGAGAGATAGATAGATATACACTTTATTAAAACACCAGCACAATACAGAAATTTACAAAAATAATATTAAAACTTAAGCCTAGTGCCTTAACTGGCGACCTTATCGCTGAAAGCGATCTCTTCCAGGCAACCAATCTGGCAGGGATAAGACGCAAGTATAATGGTAGACGAGGTGTTTTAAATGTACGTGAAATTACATAAATACATAGGTATCATAAAATAAACATACATAAATAGCTAAATAAACAAATATACTAATACATACTTCAATACATATGATGATAAGTAATCAATAAATATATGTCAAATAATGATAACTACAATAGCATATACTTACTTCCTTTCTATTCAACTTGAGAGGACAAATACAGTTTAAAAACTTTGAGAGCCAGATTTATTCCAGGTACATACATAAATACACACTCCTTAGTCCAATGCTGTTTGAGTTATAAGCCAGTTAATTGATAACCAGAACTACAATTAGCACTTACTGCCAAATATTATCGAGGTCCATCCAGAATCCTGCGTCAGTTTTCTCCAGATTGTCGGGAGACGTGCTGTTGCCGAAGTAAATGTCCAAATCTACGCTCTTCTGTAGATCTTTCACGTATTGGTGACCAAGAGCCTGAAATAAGAATAAAACACATCAAAATATAAAGTTTGAGTTAAACAACCATAGTGAGGGGTTAGCACTTGACAAAAATGTCATAAAAATATTTTTTTTTTATTTTGTTAAACAAGACCACTCTTTCTCGAATATTTAGGAGTCAATATCTGAGTCTGCGTCTTCATTTAGAAATTATGTATGATAGACATTACTAGACCGCTGTACTAGTTTTTAAGTATTTTTGGCATAATTTTTGATGCAATTGTTTATGGTTATGCCAGGCGGAGACTGTTCCCGGGGAGGATGTTGGAGCGTCACATCCCGCTACCAACATAACGGCGGGACAGGTCGACCAACGTGAGAGGTTTCCGCCAACGCCGATAGGAGGCAGCCCGCGCGCCGACAGAACGACAATATCCGTCTATCACACCGCACGCGCAACCAGTAAAAATATACAGTCCACTCGCATCAAGACATAACCAACTCGTTGTTATTTCATCCAACAAGGCATCCCAATAGGACCGAGGAAAGTAGCAACAGCTGGTAAGCCAGTTGTTATACTTAAATCACTTGAAAGTTTTTTTTCATCATGCAATAGCTCTGCATAAAATAAGCAAATACCTTAATGAATAGATCTCCAATCAAGAAGCTCCATTTCAAGTCACCTTCTCCCTTCATATCTGGTAGCTCGTATTTGCAAAGCAGGTAACCAGTTTTTGGACCAAAGCTGAAAGGTACACATTGAAATAGAAATAGAAAAATCTTTATTGAAACACAAATTCCTACCATATTAAATAGTATATTATATGAATTTATTTAGTACTAAAATTGTACTCCATTAATTATACCTACCCCAATACAGCCACAAGTCAGTCTAATGCTGGTGGTCTGATATTTTGTTGCGTCTGGCGGTGACGTCACGCACTTCTAGTTCGTATACAAAACTAAGGTGGGGTAAACTAACATTGTATCGGACTTTTCAGGATTTGACTATCACACATGTAAATGTTTTTTTCTTATCACGTTACAAATAAAGTAAAAATTATAAAAAAAACGATTTCAAGTGTCACTAAAAAGTTAATCAACAATTTAATTTCATTTTTGCGACTTCAAAATTCAGAATTGGGAGTAAAGAATCTATCAAATTATTGAAACTTACAATTCTATAAGTGCTCTTATTGAAATCCGTAATATCATACTCGGAAAAATAACAGAAATGTCTAGTAATCTGATAAAAAATAATAAGAACCTTCTTTTTTGAAGTCGGTTAAAAATACTGAAATACTCACACAAAATCAGTGTCTCCCTTGACGAAGCTGATTCTCTGCAGAGGAGTAGCTGCTTGTACACTGACCACTTTCCTAAGCTCCGGATAGTTGTCTACGCGAGACTTGAAGTAAATGTTGTCCGCATATTTAGAGTTGGGTATATCCACCTGAAATGATAAAAAATATGTATTACAAGGGGGTACTCGCGGCTTTGCTCGCATTAAGAAAAAAAACTTGCACCCCCTATTTCACCCCTTTAAAAGTGGCAATTCCAAACATTCTTGGTTAGCAAATGCCTACGTCATAACATCTACCTGAGTGCCATATTTCAGCCCAATCCGTCCAGTGGTTTGGGCTGTGCGTTGATAGATCACTATCAGTCAGTTACCTTTGTGTTTTATATAGTTAAGTTTATATGTACGCCTGCAAGGGTTGCAAATATCCATCCTACGGTTGCCTGGAAGAGATCGCTTTTAGCGATAAGGCCGCCATTTGTGGCATAAGATTTAATTATTTTTTTCTTGTTTGTGTTGTGTTCTATTTTATTTGTGTGTCCAATAAAGCGTTAATCTATCTATCAAATAAAGAATAACTTGGGATCAATTATTTTTTTATATTGACAAGAAGTTTGACACTAGGGTGAGGCCTGTGTTGTGGAGCCCAGGCTCATATGCTTATTTTTTAACTTATTAGGGCAATGACCTTTATTGTTGATATTAATTCGGCTATGTGTATTGCACAGTCATGCGTAAGGAGATCTTACCAATACACGATATAAGCATCAAGAATAAAAAATACTATACTTTTTCTTCTTCTTATCGAACGAGAGTGGCCAGCTCTGAATTTATCAAGCCGCCCTAAGGTCCTCTAACATGGCTTAACGACTGCCATACTAGACAAACAGCCGGGATCTACAATCTAACGTGTCATCCGACCCACGGAAGCGCCCAAAATGGAATGCCACTTTTCGGTCACCCATCCAAGGACTGACCGCGTCGACCTTTACTATACTGACTACTACGAGCAATACTCACTTTAAAGTTAATATCGGTGAATTTTTCTGCAAACTCCGCTTTAGCATGTACCGTGGCGGTCACTTTGCCGGTAACATGCGCAGACACTTGGAACAGATTGGGAGACTGATCGAACTTGATGTTTATGTTTATTGACTCGCCCTGGCCTTTGGGTGTTAGGACTACTGACATCTGGAAATAAAAATATTCATATAATTTTATATAAAGAAATAAAACTAATTCTTAATGAATCTAGAATTAATAGTAACACTTCCAAATAATAATAAAAAATATATGCATCATAAAAAAAAACTAATCTACTTTATTGCAATAAACGATTTCATTTAATTTGAAGCCATTCTTAATTCAAAAAAGTGACAGTAGACATTTTGACGTTGTGAAAGCAGGTACTTTGTAGCTGAGTCAGCTGTTTTATGATTAGACGGCGGTTTTGAATAAACCATTAGGTTAACTTTGCTAGGGAACTATCATGCTATTACATTAATGCGAAATTAGGTTTTTTTGTCTATTTGTGTCTTTCCCGCCGTTATGGATCGACGTATCATTGTGATTTTCGGTGTAGTGATAGTGTACGGATGTGGGTATAAAATAGGCTACTTTTATAACTACGCGAACGAACCACGGGCATCCAACAACTTTGACTAAACAAAACTTTCAATGGAAAAATAGAATTATTTTCGGCAAAAAACCGTTGCTTACCGTCAAAGGCTGTCGGTTGAGTACTTTTCCACTGATACTATATTCAGTGGAGTCTGTAACTAGAGACCCTCGTATGTTATCCTCTTCGAATTCTGTTATGATCTTCATTGCTCTGTAAAAAAACAAATTCACATGACAGTTTATAGTGGAAGTTCCAAAGACTCGCACGAAGCGCTTTGATTCTACCTTCATAGTAAGGACAGCGAGGCTATGGAACTCTCTACCTACGGTGTGTTTCACAAAGAGTCGGATACGGATCCGATTCGATTGAGACGGAAATCAATCGGCAAGGAAAGGATTTTTCCAAATCACAATGCTTCCATACGATTCTATTGACAAATTTATTCAACAGAAAAATCGGAAACGTTCCGTGAGCCAAAAGCTAGCGGATTCGTTTCCGTCAATGATAAGTTCAATTTTGTTTTTTCATGATATTAAACCCGATTGAGACTTAATTATATACTCATTTATTTTTATATATAATTATTCATATCAAATCTACAGTAAAAGTGGTAATATTAGCCTTAAATATGTTTTTTATATTTCTACCATAGTATTTAATTTCTACTACGAGCGGATCGGATCATATCCGACTCATTGTGAAACACCATACTGGAGCCCTGTTCCTAGAAAATTATAACCCAGGGGTCTTCAAATCTAGAGTAAATAGGTTTCTTCTAGGCAAGCGTGCTACATCTCAGACTATAGTGGTGCTTAACATCAGGCAGGCTATAGTCATACGTAAGCCTATTTAATGTAAAAAAAATGTCAATTATACTATTTATACTAGGGTTTATATTAAGAAAATGTTTTTTATATAATCATTTTTGTGATTAGGATTTTAAATGTTAAAATTTTAATACCGTTGTTAACTAACATTCACAGTGAATTAATTATGTAAGTACGCAGATTTTTACTTAAAAGTTTCTTGGTTCACACCTAGACTCAATAAGTTGGTTTATTGCATTAGTATTTTTAGACTTTATTGTGCACAAAACAAACTAGCGTAGAAGAAATAGGACCTCCTCTTTTTTAATGGTGGTAAGTGAGCTAAAGTAGATTTTAATATTAAAACTTATAAAAAAAAATATCTTAAATATTTTTTAGCTAAAGTATAGATCGGATTAGAGAGATTTATTTATTTATTTACAAAAGGTACAGACACAAAATGCAGGCTAAAAGATTACAAACAAATAACACTGTGACGCATAAGACTGAACCTACAGTTCAATCAAGTCCGTACTCAACATTCATGCTGGATTCTGAGAGCTTAACATATTTTTTTTGTGAAAAAGACCAAATCGTTAAAAATATTGAACAACATATCTATAAGTAGACAAGTAAAGTAATAATAACAGCATATAAGTTAAAGTACATAGTTGATATCAATAATAAAAAAATGACTTATGTTCTTACCTGTATCCTTCATGCGGACTGCTCAAAGCGACACTAATGCTCTCAGCTCTTCTATCCGCTTTGATGGAGTAATAATATTCCTCCGCGTTGAAGTCAGCTGTCAGACTCTTCAGGTTGTCTTCTTCGTTGTAGAGGAAGGAGAGAGTGGAGGGGGGCAGGACGGGGGGGAGGGCCCCACGCGAGTTGAAGCGGATGTAGTGGGAGGGGGGCGGTCGCCACGTCACGTCACCGAATAGCTGGAAAATAAATAAATAATGAAAAATATATCAAATAGGGTATGTGTGTGTATGGAACTGAAATTTGATTAAACTATAAAAATATACCAAAATACAAAACAAGCTTTGCAAACCACATTTACATATATCCACTGAAAAATAAAGAAGTTATGACCAATTGAAGATTTCATTCCGTCTCTTTCTTTCAAAACAGCATTTTCTATGTATTTTGTATGGCGGTAGTGCCATGTGACTTCACATAGCATGTCGGTTCTCTCTGTCTAATCGTAAACTAAAAACGTGTATAACTGCGCTATTGTTAAAGCTAATCGAAAAATAATTTCACTATTCTGATTGTCTATTAACAAGCTTTCATTGAAATAATAATAATAATTTTGTACATATTCCCTATTATGAGCAATATGTGGTGTTGTTTCGCTGCGACTGCTTCTCGCCAGTTTCAAAAAAGTACGTTTTATAGCCGACGAAGCAAAGTAACGCCTGATTCAATATATTATCTAAATAAATATCAGCCGCTCAGTCTGAAGTGTATGGAAATGAGTGTGGATTTTCGCGCCTGGCAGTTAGTAGACCGTAGCCTAGTGGTTAAGGCGTTCTGACGGTAGCAGAAATACGCAGGTTCGAATCCTGCCGGTCATGATTATTTTCGCTCAATTTCCAATAAAAGTTTAATTTAATATTATAACGCTAGCATAAGTTCAGCGATCTTCGTTACCAAATACACAAACAAATATGGCTTTAAATTAAATTGTTCCTAGATGCTTAATCTATCCATTTCCAATTTGTACGTTTAGGATGAATTGAATAACTCTTTTAAAGATAAATGGCTTATTTTTAGCTTTGAAGCTTTGCTGTTCTCTCTCGGCAAGATATTCTAGTCGACACGTGTTTCGCCTCTCCACGAGGCATCCTCAGGACTCGTGTTGACTCTCCGAATATATCTTGCCGAGAGAGAACAGCAAAGCTTCAAGACACAAGGTGCGGTGTTGGGAAGATCTTGAGATCCACGGAGGCCACGTTGGTTAGGAGGTGAGGTGTGGCGGTGGTATATGGAGGAACACACCTAAAAACCATCAAGTTTGTTGTTTGATGTCGGTTAAGGAGCAGTCGCAGCGGAAAAACACTACATATTTCTCCAGAGTTTCAGTAACAATGGATTTCCGCAAAGTAACGCCTGATTCAATATCTTGTAATATGTTATTTTAAGATTAAATTGTAAATTGTTAATAACACCTCATATGGAATTACTTTGTATCATTACCACTGGGGAGCATGCACCTCTAAGACACAAGCTTTGCTTAGTTTAGAGGTGCAGACACACATACTAGTATGACTATTAAAATTTGCTGAGACACAAGCATTCTTGCTTAGTTCAGAAGAACCGGTTCTATTCATTGCACTAATAAAAATGTACTTAACACATATTTTCTAATATTATATTATAGGCTACTATTGTGTATGTTAAAAAATGTTGTTTGTGTCAATAAATGATTTTATTTTTAATTATTATTATTAAATATTTTAGGGAACGGTTAGTGAAATACAAGACTTCGACTTTCATCGTGCGAACAGCCAAACTGTGGAACTCATTGCCCGAATCTCTATTCCCCTTAACCTATAATTTGTCGGTCTTCAAGTCGAGAGTAAACCGGTTTCTTCTAGGCAAGCGCGCTAGATCGTAAATTATAACGTTGCTTAAAATCAGGCAAGTTGTAGTCAAGCGTGAGCCTATTTCATATAAAAAAAAAACTTACATAATTATTCTGATCCCCTTGCTGTATCTGTATACCTCCGCCGATAGAGTTCTCAACGTCTGAGAAGTCTTTCTTGAACTCCATCTTGATGAAATAGTCTTCTAAATACGCTGAAGTCATGTTGAGACTGCCTGACGTTTCCACGAATGGGTCGTCCAACTGTGAAAATAATAGTATTGGATACACAGAAAATACATCGACATATTTACCGTCACAAAAGGAACCATCAATAAAGAACACAAGCTCTTAAAACTGTTTATTTTTGTTATCAGTGACAGCAGATCAAGGTCGAGTTTTTTGATATTTTAGCTTGACATGTAATGAAAATTTAAAAAAAAAACGTAACCCACGACACCGTCTTAACTAAATGTAAAATCAGTTTTGATGTGAGTAAAGAAAGTGCTCAATTTCTATCGAGACAACTTATTACAAGTGGTAAATAATGATTGCGGTTCACGGTACAGATAAACTAAACTAACATGTAGGTATATAAAGTTTAGTCTATTCCCCGTAAGCTATAATTTGGTGGTCTTTGAGTTGGGAGTAAACCGGTTTCTTCTAGGCAAGCACGCTAGACCGTATATTACAACTTTGCTTAACACGAGGCGAATTGTAGTCGAGCGTGATCCAATCAAATGTTTTGTACATTTGATTGGATCATCAAAGACCGGATATTTTCTATAATTTATCTCATCTTCAAAAGATGGATTCGCTTTCTGAGGCTACACTCTTCTAGTTTACTGTCGTAGTATTGTTTAACCAGCAAGATTACTTACTATTACCTAGTTGATAACATGTTATTTGCTATCTCACCTCGAGGCTAGCCAAAGCAGCTATAGTGAATGCCGGCATAGCGATATCGGCGGACATTTTCCACAGAGCATCTTCCAGGCGAGCCGACACCTGTGCGTCGAGCGCCGGCAACACTGCCAGGGGTGTTGCTATACCGACGCTGCCCTTGTAGGATTGGTAGGTGTCATCGTCACCTACGTCGTACTCGTAGTAGATTTTTGATGATATCTGAAAGAAAAAATAATTAATCATCATCATCTTCAGCCCTTGTTGATCCACTGCTGAGTATGTGCCTATAAATTGATCATCTTAATGTGTTTGATTTTGCTCACTTTCACTTTGACGAATTTGTTTTAGTTAAGCTGACTATCAGCGTAATGATGGATAAAGTATGAACATTTCGTGCCAATGGTTATACGTCAGTCAAACGGTACGCCGACGGGCAGCGTAACTCTAAAACTAAACTGAGGAGTCACATATTGCATAGCAAACAATTTTAATAGTGAGATTTTAACTTTATTTGACATTAATGTATGTTTGTATTGTAAAATTTGACGTTCAAAAGTGTACACCAACTTGAATTAAATATCAGCCTCAAATTGATAAGTACTTTTATTTTCTGTAGCCCGGAGGTATCATAAAGTATGAGGCTGATATGTCGGTAGCCCCTGATTCTCAATGCAATTTGAGCCTTACCTCATGCCAATAAGTGCCATTGTAGAGCAGCACGAGCAGGGTGATGTTGAAAGACTCCCCCATGGCAATGTCCACCGTGTATATAGACTTCAGCTCTCTCACGGCCGGGAACGGAGTTACCAGGTTGAGAGTGTTGTGCATTACTGCGTATGTCTGGGAAAGAAGAACAAATTAAAATATTGCATTTGTATAAGATGTGATGAGAAATACATTTAACATGAAGTGAGTGTTGCGCGATGGTGTAAACATCTGTTTTACATTCTGGGTACAAATATCAATGACTTGTTTTCCAAATTGTGTGGATTTTCACTCGCTTAGCGGTGAAGGAAAATATTGTAACAAAACCAATATATTTGAGGGCCACAAAGTCCGAGAACATGTGTCTTCCGTGGAAGAAGGCACCGTTATACAGTTGAGGTTCCAAAGACTCGCACCAAGCGGTTTGCTTCGACTTTCATCGTGCGAACAGCCAAACTGTGGAACTCCTTGCCCGAATCTCTATTCCCCTTGAACTATAATTTGTCGGCCTTCAAGTCGAGAGTAAACCGGTTTCTTCTACGCAAGCGCGCTAGATCGTAGATTACAACGTTGCTTAACATCAGGCAAGTTGTAGTCAAGCGTGAGCCTATCTAATGTAAAAAAAAAAACTGGGCGCCCACCACGATGTATCAGTTCAAAAGAAATCTTTCAACGAATTGATTGTGAGAGGGGGTCACGACCCTCAGTAACCGACTAAGGAGGAGGAAAATAATGGTATTTCAATAGATGCTCATGTTTTTCTTACCTCTAGTACGAAAACGTCAGTCAATACTATGGGCGGTACATCAGGAAGGTGCAGTGTTGCGTTCGCTTCCAAAATGTCTTCGGAATTAGCACCTACGAACTAGAATATAGAAATAATATAAATTAATCATCTTTGGATCGGATGAAAAAATGCGATGTTATGAGTTGAAAATTAAAGTAAACATTTTGATTATAGTTAGAAATAGTAGATATGGAATAAAAAAAAGTACATAAGTACTTAGTTTTTCTTAATAAACCGTGATTCTACAACTTAATCAGACAATCTCAGACAATAGAATGACTGAATTACAGTGCTCAACATGCGCTGTTGTTTAGATAGCTGGCAAAGCCTGGATATACACTAGGCCCTATTCCTGTGTTTTGACATTCAGTTTTGCTTATTTTATCTGCAACAAAGCAGCTGCAGAAATATTATTTTGTTAACAAATAAGTATTTTGTAATTTATTTATTTATTAAGGCTTTATTAAGCATTTGTTATCACAATAGTACATACAATATAGATTAATAGTAGATTGTGTCACATGTCAAAGTTAAGCACAATACCCTTACCTGTATCTTAATATTATATAAAACTCAAAGGGGACTGACTGATATAGTGATCTATCAACGCACAGCCCAAACCACTGGAAGAATTGGGCTGAAATTTGGAATGAAGGTTAATGTTATGACGTAGGCATCCGCTAAGAAAGGATTTTTGGAAATGCCACTTTTAAAGGGGTGAAATAGGGGATGCAAATTTTACTTCTTAATGCGAGTGAACCCACTAGTATATTATATAAGTAATACCTTACCTTCATCAACCTAGCATCGAACGTGATAGTGGGATAGTACAAGGTGTCCAGTACAACTTTGGCCCTGGTGTCGAAGTTTTCAATGAACATGTCATGATTGGTCGGCGCCGTGTGCTGCAAGCGGTCCTTCAGCACATCGAGGAGGCCTTTACCGTTGTCTACTAGCTGAATAGCTACGCCGAACTGTGGGAGAAATGTTGCGATTACATACATATATTATTAGAAATAATTATTTTATGGGCAAAGCATAGCAATGGGTCATATGGTAGTCAAAGAAATATATATCACCTGCCAACATTTCTACTGACAAAGAATGGATTCAAAGTAGTAGGGTCCCATTTTAACGCTTAGGAACAGAACACTAAATACTAATAATATAGTCCTTAGTAATTTTGTTAAAAATAGATTTTTTTTCTATCGCCCATCGTATTTGTCTTTGATATTTGTTATGTTGTCTAGGTATGTCTTTGTTGTTTTTTAAATTCCATATACACGTGCGTGACGTCATCACCAACCCCAACGGAAGACCAGCGCTGGTTGCTATGCAGCCAGCATTATGCTGAGTTGGGGTTGTATTGTGGCAAATATGTATCTTATTTAAGTAGTTTTAGGTATATGTATTTCTTGTTTGTACTCGTTTGTTTATTATTTGCTACAATAAATCATTTTCTTTCTTTCTTTCTAAATATTATACAAAAACATACAAAAGAGCTTGTGCTTGGTATGGCTGCGGTACTGTAACTCTTATAGATAGATAGATAAAAACAAACACAAAAGACTAAAAAAAATTGTGCCACAACTGGCGGCCTTATCGCTAATAGCGATTTCTTCCAGGCAACCGTAGGATGGACAGGAGTCGAAAGAAATATAAAGGATGGGATCTCTTATATCGAGAAGTGGAACTACGCTAGTCTTTTCTTTTCATTTTAAATCTCATGGGAAATTCGAGCAAAGAGTACTGATCTTAGACAAATATCATACTATGATAACCACAGAAAACTTATGCTCACTTACATTTTGCCTTGAAATATTTAACTTTTCTTTACGAGAAAGATATAATAAATAACAGAAATTTATTTCAGGCTAAACCCATAGTTACTATAACTGATTTGGACACTGTAAAGGGGTGCCAGGATAACTAAAATTACGTCAAAAATGATATAAACTACCTTTCTACCAGAAGTCGATTAAAAATTACACAAATGTTTACATATATCTAACTTACTTTATGTTTCGACAGTCGTATAGACAATTCAGTATCCAATCCATTTCCGTACACATTTTTCAAGACGAGTCCATTTTCCTCGAACCCTTCCAGCGGAGTATACAACTTGTAAAGGTACACGAAGTTTATAGGCGACTGCCACTGCCATATTCCGGTGAAACCAAAGTCCATAGTGCTCCAACCTACGCGGAAATCCAACTGGGAAGAGAAAGATTTGGTTACTATATACCTATAAAATAATAATTATCATATTATAGTCATGAAACCATTTTACACGTCAAATTATATAGTTGTCAATGTTAGATAATGATTGCAGTACTATTTAATACATGTAAATTTATTATTTATATCATCATATTTGACTGGCCTGTTAGCTTAGTTGGTAGTGGCTCTGCCTTCTAATCTAGAGGTCGCGGGTTCGATTCCCGCATGACACAAGTATTTATGTACTTTAAAAAAATATAATTACTTGTGTTGAGTCTGGTCGTTTGTATGTATAATAAGTATGTATTTACAAAAAGAAAAGTATATAAGTATTATATCCGTTATCTAGTACCCACGACACAAGCGTTTGCTTAGTGTGGGGCTAGATGGCGCTGTGTGTAATGTCCCGGAATATTTATATTTTATATTTATATATATATATCACCAGCCTTAACTCGTCTATTTCTAGACATATACCTCTCTTAAAGCACTCCACTCAGCATGATTCTGCGCTTATGTGCTTAGTGGGAAATATCATAATTGGCAATTGAATTTCAGAGACATGTACAAATAAAGGCTTTTCATCTTCCAAAGCATAAAGGTCATGGCCAACACAAAATTTGCGGACTTTTAAGAGGTATGAACCTCCCATTTATTACCATTAATAGTGGTATCAACATCAATTTACTGACAATTCAATCATTGTTATAATTGTAGTACAAATTCTCAGACTGAGGACATTTGCATTGATGAATCGACAAAATAATATAATGGGAATAAATAAGATATAAGATAAATACACTTGTTAAACAATTTCATTTTACAACTATACATAGCAGATGTTACCTCTTCTGGTGCCCTTTTAGCAGTGACCAGAGCTCGGTTCAGATACTGCACGGGGAGAGCCACGTGACCGAATATGTGGAAATCTTGCATCGTGTTCAGCTTTAGGAAGATTTCGATACCTGGAACGCACAAAAATATACATATGTGAGGATTTTGTTTATTGGACAAACAATATAACAGAAACGGAACAATACCACTGAACTGAACTTTGAAGTGTTTAATACTTTGAATATATAACCAATTTGTCTGAGGACTTATAGTTCATGACGTTTTTATTAAAACAAAAGTTTGTTCAGTGGTTTGTGGTATCTTTGGTCCTTATTCAATTTACAATGAAGCGACGACTCATCATGATTTTTGGAATGGAGACAGTATCAAGTCACTTAAGTGACATAGGCTACAAATTACACCTATAAAAGGCAGGCGAAGCTGCAAGCCACCACATATATGCCACGGTTCAAGGCTTGGTTCGTACCTTAGAGGCGCCCCTGTGGCATTTGCCCCAAACTAGTACATATGCCCGGGCACATGTACTAGTGCCATCGTCAAGTGCCGAAGCAATGGTAGCAATTGGCAACCTGCAACATAGTCCTTAAAAAAAACAGTACAAGTAGTTACATCATACTAACCGGTAGTAGTGTTAGGCGTGATGACCATTGCGACAAGATGTCGGTCCGACTCCACGAAGCCGAAGCGAGCCGTCGTGTGCGACAACTCAGTCATAGGACTCGTCACGTTTACCACCAACATGCAGTTGGTTATACGACGCATGTGACCTGAGGAATGAATTGCAGGATGTAGAAATGAGTTTGTATAATAGTACACTAAACTAGAACATTAATAAACAATAGAATATAATATAGGTAATTTAGCAAATAAGTTTAAATTCTAAGAATGATCTGTAAAAAGTTGTGTTAATTTGTAAAATTTGCTAATTAGACATTCACTGTATGTCTGTATTTGGATAACGATGCTCACATCCATGTGAGCATTGTGGGTCTAGCATAGCAAAGTTGTATTCTCTATGGAACACAACTGTGTTTACGCATAAAAATGTCTCCACCTTCTGATGGAGTACGACTGCTAAACATACAAAAAAAAATAGTACACTAATTCGCTATCAATAAAAACAATATAAAAAAATCAGTTAACCAGTACCAAAATACGCAAGATTTTAAAGATTGCTACTTACAATTGGAATGAATTTGGTATGGTTCAATTAATCTAATTTCTATTTGATGTTATGACAGAATCAACAAACCAAACCCATTTTATTTCAATCTCCCCTGAGTTGTATCCCCGAGTCGGTGTCTCTCCCAAACAATTCATTTTGAACTACTTAGTAAAAAAAATAATCAAGATTTACTTACCATTGACATAAATCTTCAGAATCTTGTCTTCTAAGTCCAAATATGTGATTCCCTTTACGTCCTTTTTGTTGCCCAAAACAAATTCTGTACGCAGGAATCCTTTTGTGTAACCCTGAAATATTAAAAAAAAATAGCTGTAATATGTATAATCTACTGTCCATGCAGTTTTGTGGCAAGAAGCCAGAAAAGGGAAAAAAATGAGACAAAACAATACATAATGTTTAAAAACTATATTTAAGTGAATCAGACAGTTACTACATATTTTATATCTTTCATTCGTGGTCAGTTGTGTCAAAAAGACATAAGAACATTTTTTTTTTAAATTACGCAGCTGTTTAAGCAATCATTATATATTATCATCATATAATGTTTTGAATAAATTTCACAGCCTTACTACAACAAACTTTAGAAAAAAATAATAATAATCAAATTATGTCCTTAAATAAATTAAGTTATACTTGGCAAAGCACTTTGTTACATTTCTTGTAATGAAATAAAGAAATTTGATTTTGAATTGATAACTTACCTTGAAAGGAGTGACGAGCGTGACTCGCCCCGTGATGTTGTTTTCATTCTGTCCTTTGTCCAGATACCACGAAGAGTTGATCATGAGAAGACCGTCATCGTTGTACTGCAAAAAGGTCAAAACCATAATATAAACCGGAACATGATACAAGCGTAAGCTTAGTGTGGGGCTAGATGGCGCTGTGTGCAATGTGCCCGAATATTTATTTATTTATTTTATTTACATTTTATTGCAATCTAAATTATAACAGTAGGTTGATACTACATTCAGATTAATTCAAATAATAGCTGTTTATGATCTGATGCCTTATTCGTAGGAAAAGCGGACATAAAACTGATAATTCATTACTTCTATACACGTATTATTAGAATCTTGATTATACTCAGATTTCTCTGTACAATTCATTCAATGTTTGCATACGTGTATGTGTGTGAGGGGAAGAGATAGAGAGGCAGGGGGAGGGATAGAGATAGAGAAGAAGAGAGAGAGAAGAAATTTGAACAGTATTTTCTAAACAAGAAATTAATTCCTCACCTGGAATTTGAGCAACGTATCAGCACTCTTCTTCCACGACGACCTATGTTTGGCAACCGCGGCTGCTCGCGGCAGGGTAGGTATGGTAGAGTTGACCAATGCACTGATCTCTCCGTAAAACTCGTTCGGTTGGAACAGGTAGTCAGCTAGGAGGGAGAAAGCCAGATAGTCTTTTTGCCAGTTCATGCTGCCGTTCAGAGCTTGCAGGTTGTCATGGTACCGCCACCTGGAAGTGAATGAATGATTTATTTATGTATGAAAGAATGATTTCTTTATGTATGACTGAATTATTTATTTATGAATAAATGAATGATTTTTTTATGAATGAATGAATGAGTTATTTATTGTCTGGCAACTAAGTAGACTGAAGTAGACACAGATATTTAACTTAAAGAGCTTCGTCATAATTGTGATATGTCTCTAGATACTGCCCTTTTGGTTTGATTAAAGCAGTTCGATTGACGCAAGAATTTTTGAGTAGTATAGGGATTGTATTATATTGTTATTTCGAAGCTTTAATATCGCAATTAATGATAGATATATTTTTGCCAACAAAAAACTTTATGATGTATACAAAAACAATTAGTTGCATGCACTGTGAACCACGCCTCAAGACACTTTACACAGTTTCAAATACTCACATAACATTAAAGCTAGTGTCCTTCAAATGAGCGAAGGGAGTATCCAGTTTGGAGAGCAGAGCGTATATAGTTTCATTCTTAGCTTCCGAGTACATCTTCACTTTCCACAGTATGTTGGACTCGTGCGACCAACCCATGCGCACCATCCATTCGCAGAACCAATCTGTAATATACAATACAAATGGTTTATTTACATAAATAATCGCACGAAACCTTATTCTAATACATTGTTATGATGTTATAAAATCTCATTACCAAAGCTTAGCTCTTGTGAGCCCTGCACTAAGTGTAAAACTTGTATCGCAATAATATGCTAGATGATAAAAAGTTAGTAGTTACGGTTGTATGAGGATAATGAAATCTAGCATTGACAATTTTAAAACTACCTTCAGGAACTTTGACATAGCTTTATAGCTGCCATGATGTTCTATACTTTTACTATTACACTGTTTTTCCTCTTCCCGTCGCATCCAAAGAATTGCATAACATCTACGTTGCCGTATCTACGATGAAATTTAAGACGGGTTTGATGAGCGTTTTATTTCTAAATTAAGAATTTCACAGGCAATTTGTACTTTACTAGCTCGTCTATAAAAACTCAAATTCTCTGTGGATCATAAGAAAGACATGGTGGTATGTATGATGTCAGGTCCTTGGATTGCCAATTTAAACGTTTACGTTTGTAATTATTCGCCGATCTTTCAAATCTTTGCATATTCGACAAATTGCTAAGCTATTTTGAACTTTACTCACTCTTCCATAAGAACTCACTCTAATTCCCTGTTGATCATTCTTTCTGGATAGTACAAGGTCACATGTCCCGCGTGATGCCAGGTTCCTTTATTGACCATCTGGATACCTACGCTGACCTTTTGGACCTATGTAAGTTGCTAAGCTATTTTGAACTTTACTTACTCTTCCATAAGAACTCGAATTCCCCGTTGATCATTCTTCCTGGATAGTACAAGTTCACATGTCCCGCGTGATGCCAGGTCCCTTTATTATCCATCTGAATATCTACGCTGACCTTCTGAGACGGGTCTCTGTTAGCGTCCCAGTTGAAGACTGCGCTTAAGCGCTTCTGTTGTGCGCTCAGCCAGCGGTGGTAGGATATGTGGACGTCGCGCAATCTGAAATACAGATGGCGCTGTTTTAAAATAGTCATTTTAATTCGGAATTTCCAAATTTACTAAGTCAAAACTGATGCATAGTCTATACAAAGTATGATATTAAAAGTCTTTTAAATAAAGTTACAAAACCAAATTCTGAATAGAAACTTTTCTGAAAAGATCATCACACCTCTGCCTGACAAAATGTATGGAATATGAAAGGACGATTTTTCAAAAGTCGTAGAGCAAAAGTTTTGATGTACTACTTATGATAGGTTAGTTACCAGTAGCACTGAATAATTGGAAAATGAGCGAAAACAATGACAGCCGACAGGATTCGAACCTGCGTATTCCTGATTACGCCTAAATCTTTCAGCCATGGGCTACTTACTAAGTGTCAAACTCTTCAGACTAAGCGACCGATATGGCGCCACTTGTGCTGTTAGAATACATCTAACAATCACTGAATAAATGTATACTATGCATATACTCACTGATCTAAATGTATTTCCACATTGAGGTTGGTATTGTTATTGAGGTCTGCATTCAGACTGATGCTGTATGCCTTCCCACTCATATCGATCTCGGCGTACGTTGTGAAGTTCTGTTCAGATAGCAGCACGTAGCGGATTAACGTACGGTATTTGTCTTCGTTGTATTCTCCCTAAAAAAAAACAGTCAAGTAAATGAATCATACACGCCATCTCCAGTTTTCACATGGTCAAAAATCATTGGAAATCAATTTGCAATCAGAGAAGTTAAAATAAGATCATTATGAATTAATGGGGCTTTGGGCTTCTATTTTTGGCGTGTTCTTCTACGTTGCAAAATTTTTATCTTGAAAATATGTACTAAAGAATTCCTTAAAGTTAATACTATACTAAGGTAAACATGGCTAAACAAAATTCAAAGCTAAATTTATCAAATACTTATCAAAATTTAGAAAATTTAAATTGTGCGCGTCCAATTATGATAGAAAGCGATGATAGGCTTAGATGATGCAGCATTACATGCCAGCTCACACAGTATCCAAAATTCCTATATAAAATATCAAATACTCCAAAATAGGTCGGATTCATAACAAAGACAGCTGTTCATTTTTCTTATTTTTTTTCTCAGGTCACTAATGTCTATTCTATTCGCTCGATAAATGGCGTTTATCGCTGCTATGCCAAAAATATACTCATAACAAACCTAAAACTGTTGACATTTTAATTGTGAGCATATAAAACAATTGTCTCTATATTCTGTGAATTAAATTCTGTGTTTCTACCACAAGGGAGAAAGAGAGAGACAGAGATAGACAGAGCGATAGAGGTATTAATATAATCTAATTTTGATATGAACCAATCCTCTAATCACAAATACCTCTCCAATGAACGTGATCTGTCTGTTGTCCTGCGTGAACCGTCCGTCCAGCGCTATGTTCTTGAACTGACTGCTGTTGATGAGCACCTTCAGGTGGTGGGACGCCAGGTTGGTCTTAGACAGGTCCTGGTACAACGCGTCTATGTTGAAGTCTGTCCCTGTGAACCATACTCCGAAGGCGTTCACCTGCGGATGTAAGTAGATTAGTTGGAGAGTGATGAATGTAGGAAGAAGGAAGTAAGGATCTGACGTCTGTCAAAATTAATATTGTCAAATCACGCACAAAATGATCGTCACACAGTCCCTCAATGAAACTTAGCACGCAGCTCAGGGTTTGCACTAATCGTACATAAGTTATATGTGTTTTTATGATAAATTTATGTGCATCCACTGTAATTTAGGGATATTAATTATGATAGTATCATATCTGGATTAGAATATGGTTTATAAACAGAAAGGTTTCCACTTTAGAAACGTTCTATTTGGGTTGCTGTCTACTGCTTTAGGATTCCCTGTGTCGCAGTAGACATGGTTCTTCCATGTTTACATTAATTATTCTAATATATTTAAATTTGTTTTATTATTGTAACTTACTTGGAACTCATTCTGTTGCTTCTCATGCACCTTCGCCCTGATAGTGAGGGGGTGTAGGGTAGGCAAAGTCATATTCAACTCCGAGTCTATATACAGCTGCGAGCCACTCGGGTAGAACAGCGAGCCAGATATCATGGTGGGACGCGACTTCGGGTTGAAGTTGAGCAGCGCTAATGCTGTATACTTGGCACCGATCTGTCGGGGGAAATATATTATTGTGGTCTCGGCAAAAATATTGCGTAACATTTTTTTAAACAAACCAAACACCAAAAAAAAAACATACCAAAACCGATTTGTTTTGAAAAACCAAACACATCCGTATAATGTTATGAATAATACTAATATTTCTTATATTTTAATACTATATACTTATACTAGTATTGTTTATATTAGCAAGCTTCATGCCATGCATGCTGTTGCTGTCTCATTCGCAAGCGATTTACGGGAAAGCGTTTCAGTATTTTTTAGGGATTTCAAGGAATATATGTGACAAATATAATGTTTGACATTGATCTATCTGGCTGAGGGTCTGCCTACCTGCGAGAGCTCTCAAAATATGTAATGCAAAGGTTACAAGACTATAAGGTATAATGTATTTAGCTACTTACCCCTTCAAATTCGAAGCTCATATCGACAAGTTTAGGTCGTATAGCTAGACGTGTGTTTAACTTCACTCCATTCAGTTTGTCGAAGCGAACGAATGTGTAAGAGAACGTTGGATCCAGTTTAGTCTCACGAGAGTTGCTCACGTTGAAACTTATGTCCATATGACTTTGGGTTTTCTGAAGAAAAAAAAGAGGAAAGTTTAGGACGTTAGCCACCTCGTTGGTCGGATGACACGTTAAATTGTAGGTCCCGGCTGTTTGTCTAGTATGTCAGTCGTTAAGCCATGTCAGAGGCCCTTAGGGCCTTAGGCTTGATAAACTCCGACACCAGAGTTGACCACTCTCATTCGAGAAGAAGATTATTTAGCCACATGTGTAGTATATCTAGTATTAATATTGTATATTATTTTTATTTGAAAACAGCCTGGAAGATCTTGCCTTCTATAACATAGTCAACAGGTAGAAGGCAGAGCTAAAAATTGTACCTTTAACTCAATACTGTTTAGCGTTTAAAGCACGAAGAGGGATTAAATCAATGAATTATGTTTTTTACATGGGATAGGATTACGTTTGACTACAGTCTGCTTGATGTTAAGCATTGCTGCAGCCTGGGGCTTACCTAGAACATAAATGTACTTAAAACTTTCATATTTTTTTTTTATTTTTTTTTTTTATAAAAAAAAGTGGCAAAAAGGCAGACGATCTGCCTATCATATCATATGTCTAATACAAGACTATGCCGGCTAATATAAATACTAATATAAATTTGCTTAACATTAGGAGAGTTGTAGTCAAGTGTCTTCAAGTATAAATATACGAGTATAATATATATGTACTCACAATATTCTTCAAAACAGCATAGAAATCGTACATGCTGTACGCTGTGAACTGCATGGCAAGTTCTCCATACAGATCGTGTCTGTAGCCGGAAGACTTTTCGCTATAAAGTCCCTCCATTTTGATAGTCTGCTTCGGGTTCTTATAGAACTGATAGTCTAGTTGCAGCTTTATTCCGTGCGTGGGTCCGTTGATTGTGTAGAAACCAAGGAGATGGCTCGCGAGTTGCTTGGTTTGGAAGTCTGCCTGGATGTCGCACTGTGTGATCCCGCCTTTGGATTTCACTTTGACGACACCTATGGAAAAAAGTTGAAGTTTATTATTTATTCACTGATATAGTAGGCAATCAAATTTTCTCCAATTTTGACAATATTTCATACATACGGATAAAATGAATAACCTACTTTTTTAAGAGGTGTGTTAAAACAGAAATATCTATATTATATATAATCTAAATATATAAAACTATACTACTATACCTATACTATACTAGATATAGTGATCTATCAACGCACAGCCCAAACCACTGGTCGGATTGGGCTGAAGTTTAGAATGAATGTTATGACGTAGGCAACTGCTAAAAAGGTTTTTTGGAAATACCACTTTGAAAGGGGTGAAATAGGGGATGCAAGTTTTACTTCTTAATGCGAGCGAAGCCGCGAGCACCCACTAGTAATGTATATTAGTACAACGTACTACACGAAAAACCGTCAATTAACAAAGTAACTTACCAGACAATTCAGCAACTCGATCATTATCGACGACCCAGTACGCGTGCGGTATCCAAACGAATCCATTCCTTATATCATGTCTCTTCACAGACATCACGCTGTCAAACTGTTTGTTCCCGTCCACATCTAAACTGGCCTCTAGCGACTTGTCATAAGGTTGGTTTTGGTACTTCGCCTTGGCTTTGATAGTGCTTTTTGATGATTGGAACGTCACTGATGCGTCTGATGATGTGTTCGATAGACTTAGGAGCGCGTTGAATGTGCGTTTTTCCTGAAATAGTAAACATATGAATTTTGATGCTAATATTGTACTTTTGGGAGATAAAGTTTCCTTAACTCATTTCGGATTTAATAAAAGATGAGAGTTTATCTGTGTCTCAGTGACCGTATCGCCCATAGCTCAGCTAGTGGAGGCAATCGCATGCGATTAAGTAACTGTCGATACGGCTGGTCTTTGGATGGGTGACTGAAATGTGGCATTCCATTTTGCGCGCTTCCTCGCGTCGGATGACACGATAAATTGTTCGCCATGGTACGTCAGTTGTTAAGACATGTCAAAGGTTCTTAGGGCGGTTTTAAAACCCTGACACCAAAGTAGGCCACTCTCATATTTTAGTAACTACACTTCTACTACTAATTGTAATCATAGATTGGCCAAGTGCATTCTTATAAATGTTAGTTTGTAAATTTTGTGTATAAGTATCTACCATTTTTAAGTTTTATGTTTCTTGTATCTATTTTGTATTTTTTTTGTTCTATCATTTCCTTTTTTAACAAATACAAATACAAATTATTTATTTATAACTCCATAGTTACAAGTCAGAATACAATGTACATTTATTGTTTACAATAGTAAACTTAATAAAAATTTAAAAGTATTGTATATAAAGAAAAATTAATCATGAAATACAATGCAATAAAGATTATGTCAAAAATTATATATGTCAATAATATCAAATATATGCCAAAAGAATCTTTAGCTTATTCATATGTCCGTGCTGTAAGAATTAGGTAAGTTTAGTAACTAATGTAATGTCAAGTTTGAGGTAATCGTCTAAGTCATAAAAAAAATTCTCGAACAGCCACTTTTTTATCCTGGTTTTGAAGCATGCGGTGGAGGGTGCATCTCTCACAACAACTAAATTATTGTCTCGTACGTGACGTCACAGTCAGCCCCAACGGGGAAGACCAGCTGTTTGCTTCCAGTAATCAGCATCATGCTGAGTTGGGGTTGTGTTGAGGCAGAATTATTTATTTATTGTGTGTGTGTGTGTTTGGTAAATTGGTCTCTATAAATGTTTTTCTATTTCTATACTTTCTACACATTTATTTGATACGACAAAAATACTCACATTACTATTAGGCGTATCGAAGGAGAAACCAATAAGGCTGGTCGAGTCGTTCTTCTCCCAGCGGTACTGGAAGGTGTATGTGTTGGCAGACGGGTCCGCCTTTTCCAGAGATAGGATGTACTTGGCGGGACCACTCATCAGGAAGTAGGGCGCGTTGCGGAGGTTTGTCATGTTCGGGAACTGAGAAAAAAACGTGGTGAAACTATTAAAAAGTAAAGATATTGACAAATTAGATATAAACAAAGTAGAGATTACTTAGTTTTAGTACCATCTTCACTACTTTCTCTGCCTGTTTGCGGTTTGAGCCTTCAGAAGAAGATAAGTATATACTTTACTGACTGTAAGAATCCAGGGAATCCAAAGTTAAAATGTAGGTACATACATTATTATAGGCAACAACTTAACATACTTTAAAAGTGCACGGCATAAAGC
This sequence comes from Macaria notata, assembly GCA_927399415.1. Classification (NCBI taxonomy): domain Eukaryota; kingdom Metazoa; phylum Arthropoda; class Insecta; order Lepidoptera; family Geometridae; genus Macaria; species Macaria notata. The sequence continues at coordinate 4,539,892 of OV656742.1, forward strand.
TCATTTTCAAATCAAACACAAATAATTCCCTCATAATAACTATGTTTCATTAGACAGTGTAACAGTATTATGATATATTTTGTTTTGTGGTTACAAAGTAAGAAGGCTTTTGCTTATCATCAGGCAAACTATGGTCTGGTGCAAACACGTTTTAGTTAAAAATAAAGACCCACCTCATAAGAAGCGCACACTTTGATACCGATAGCCTTATCAAAAGTGGTCCAGCTGCAAGTGTTGCGCTCTATTCTGTTCTGGTTCAGCCCTTGTTGCTGGTGCTCTTTCTCGCCGTGAAGAACTATCAGTTCTGATCTGGAAATTAACACAGTAAGCATTTATTTATTACTTGCAACACATTTAGTATTATTATTGCTGCATTTCGTAACTAGAATGATGATGCCATTTTTTGTGTGCGAGTTGGGGTGGTGTGTTCCTCATTAATGAGGGTCGTGACTCTCCCGCAGATTTAACTTATCGTGGAAGTTTTCTTGGGCAACTAAATCGTGGCGGGCTCCCAGATTCATATGATATTTGGTATGCTGACTGAGTTGACTATGCATTACCTGCTGGGATATTTTTTATTCAGGATAACATAGGTTAATCCTAAAGTGACTATAGTGGTCATGTCGTTAGAGTGACTATGGGGGTCAAGTCACTAGAAGGAACTAGAGGGGTCATTATAAAATCTTCTCACTTGGCAGCGAATATCTCCTGCTTATCATCGGGCAGCTCGAGGTCGAGGCGCACGAGCGCGGCGCCGCGCACCGCCAGCCTGGCCTCCACGCCGGTGGCGGTGTACAGCCGCCAGTTGACGCGCACGCCGCTCGAGCTCAGCCCGTCCGCGGACACGCTCATAGTCGCCGCTATGTTCACTGCCACGCTGGAATGCAGATGATGATAGGTAAATATAATAAATTAATAGCTTATAAAGCTAAAACACACTTTTATTATAAGTACTCAATATTTTTAACTGGAAAAGCGTGGGGCGCATTTCAGTTATTAAATCAATCATAGGAGTATAGGGTTCATAATACTTGCTCAGGGTTTCAATTAAAATTTAATAATGTCGTGGCATTTTGACCTTTTTTGACGTACGGGATACATCAATGTAACTTATATCACCTTCGTATTCTACCTGTATTTCAACTTATTTATGTTTATATTGTAATTGTGTCCTGTGAAATGCTTTCTTTCTTAAATTACGATTATAACGACATAGGAGCTGTCTTATATTACGTATTAAAACATAATCCAATCACCATCATCAGCTTGGTGTCGCCCACTGCTGAGCATAAGCCTCTCATCTAGTAGCATGTAATGGTCTTACCTAGGTCGTAGTTTCCCTTCAAAGTCCAAGTTCCCGCTCTGGGTAAACTTGTCTACCACAGTTCCAGACATCTTGGTGTTCACATAGCTGGTACCCATGAGATTCATGTTCATCGGGAGACCACAACCAGTTGGGATCGAGAAAGTCGTGTCGAGGAATAGCGACGCTTTGTTGTAGGAGATTTCCTGAAAGACAAATATTAAATTAAATAAGTATATTTACTTTGTGATATACTTTTTCTTCTTGTCGAATAGGAGTGGCCAACTCTGGTGTCCAGATTATTAAGCCACTTAGAGCCTATGACAACATAACGACTACTGTACAAACCAGGATTTACCTGACAAAAGATAGTTTGATTGAATTATGGCTAAGAACACTCTTCCAAGAATTACTTTGTCGACTTATAAGGTTGAGAGCTATGATGGGACAGACAAACATACATATTTAATAAGCACTTCTATTTTTGTTCAGTATTCTAATAAGAGTTATCTTACCTTGCCAGACAAGATTTCCAAAACCCTCATCTGTGGATTGAGTCGTTGCAATGCTTTGAAAATCTCTTCATCACCTTCCGCATTCCAAAACGAAATCTCGTTTCCAAACACTTTTATCCCCAACTCTGCCATGGGAAAGCGGTGCTTAAGAGCTTCGTTTTTATAGTTAAGATCGTCGATTTTCGCTTGCACATCGTCCGCTTCGTTTGTTGACCGGAATACTCTTATGTTGTTTATTTTGTCCACGATTTTGTTCTTGTTGAGAGGTGCGTTGATGCCGAAGAAACTCTCGAAGTATCGTTCGAAGCCTTCTGCTCGGGCTTTCATCTGGTAAATTGAAAATATGGATTTTATGGTATATACATAATATGTATTATTATAGTTCCCGTAGCGCATGATTAAATTTAATTTAAAGTTGTAATATTGACTAAGTGCTAGCCGATTATTACAACAAAATTTATATTTATTATATCCGTTATCTAGTACTCATGACACAAACGTTAGCTTAGTATGGAGCTAGATGGCGCTGTGATATGTGATGAAATATATTTTTTTATTTAATACTGGTTTGTGACATGATTCTGATTAAAGTTCGTAAACTATACGAAATACAAGTTCGTAAATTTATGTGTTTAATTTTCACAATGCAATGCAACGAACAAATAGGATTAAATAATTTGGAACTAGTGGAATATAGGTATGTGGTATATTAATACCCAGAGTGGCACATATACGAAAAAGGTACAAACAAAATTTTATACTATAAAGAATGACTGAATATTTTTTTCGAAACATTTCTGATCTATAACAAGGCGATAGATGTCGCTTTACAATAATATATTTTTACTTATTCACTTACCTCAAATATATTAATGGACTCCCCAAACATATCGACAGTCAAGTTGAGAGACAAAGATCTAGGTATGTAGGAGTCGGGAGAGAATACTACGTTCGCTTCGTAGTTGCCACCTGTAGGAAAAAATTATAACAATATAAGAAACATTTGCAAAAAAATGCTTTTTAGAAATATGTATGACATCATCATTATCGTCCTTAGCTACTTTCTTCCTTACTGGGTAAAATATAACGATATTATAAGAAAGCTTTGCCAAAAAACTCCTGCTATTTTATATTATGTAATCATCATCCTCAGCCAGTTTCTTCCTACTGCTGGGTATAGGCCTTTCTCTTAGTCTTTCACATTGGCTTGAAATTTTGCATCAAGTTTAATTCCACAAAAACAAAACAATCGGATGAGTAGCTTGGAATTTCAAGCCTGGTAATTATTGGTACCATAGAAATAGATTATATAAGACAACTTATATTATTTAAACTTCTATGAATGAAACAGTACAAAGGTCTTCTTATAATAAAATAATCCATTAATCATTCATTAAACCCTTTATGAGTAAATTAATCAACTTACCAGCGTTATACTGATCAAAGAACAGGCCTTGTTCGTAGTTTCTGGAGAACATTCTGAAGTCCGGACTGTCCTCCAAGTTAGGCATGGTGTTGCCAGAGAGGAGACCTTGGATCTCTACTCGGGAAGGAAGGGAAGACTCGCCCAGGTTTTTGAGGTGACTCCATACGAATGTTGCCGCTGGAAAATGGAACGTATGCAGTTGAAATATGGTTGGTTATTGTTTGTTTAGTTGTTAAAAGCCTGGTGAATGATTGCTAAAAAAATTTTTTGCTTTGTAAATTGATTTACTATGTATGTCATCATCTGCTCATAGAATCCATTGCAGAATATAAGCCTCCTTACTCATAGTAATATGTATGATATCACATAAAGTTGATTTATCTACACTAATGTTGTAACATTCTACTTATGTTTCCAATACTTGACTTATAATTACTACTGTTATAGCGCAGACAACAAAACACTCAATTTAAGCAATTTCACATGATGGTATAATATCGATATCGTAATATCTCATTATAACATCAATAAAACGCGACCATCCTGATTGCAGGGCCAATCAGGTTGGTCGCGTTTTATTGATGCGCGCAGCTGCGCTCTCATTGGTTAGATTTTAATGGCGGCAAAATCACTGTGACAATACACGTACGCGTAAATTTAATTTAATAAATTAAAAGTTAAAAATGGATAGCGACGATGATATTTGTACGATTCCGACTCCGTCTACGAGCTCTACTGCTTGCCCCGCGACCGCTACAGCTGCTGGATCAATAATTAACATTAACTTTCAAAATTATACCATGTTTTAATATTCTTTTTGTAAATTTCTGTATTGTGCTGGTGTTTTTAATAAAGTGTATATCTATCTATCTAGATTTTCTAAGTGCACCTTTTTGTAGTAGTTAGAAGTAGTATGTTTAGTTTTCCTTCACGTGTTTTTATATTTTATTATTGTAAATAAAGTAAATAATCTATCTATCTATCTATTCCTTAATTGTACATGGATGTAATTCCGAAATAAATGACTTCTATTGCGTCCTAACGCCACACTATACATCGAATTGTTATGTACTGGTTTGTATCTAATACATCACGTTTCCTATAGAAATAAGTGTATTTGTCTGAAAGCTTTAGGTACCTTGATTGACAGTCTCATGTCTGAGCGAGTGGAATATCTGTCGTATGGTCTTCAAGTCGGGGCACCGCATCACTTGAAGGTAGGACGCGATTCGCACTTCTATGTCCACCAGGTCCGCGCGGTATGTCTCTAGGAAGTATTCACTGGAATGGAGTACATAAATTAGACTTTATTTCGAAGATATAGAGGTGAAATTATAAATAAATATTTCAGGACATATCACACAGCGCCATCTAGCCCCATACTAAGCAAACGCTTATATCATGGGCCCTAGCCCATCATACCCACCAGCATATAATAAATAAAATAAAATACAATTGCCTTTATTTCCTGAATTTAAATATGCCAGCAATATCATAACGGATAAAATACATACTTCCTTTTTTCTTTCTTTTTGGTTTTCTTTTGTAAATACATACTTAATATAGTCAAAATGACTATACTCAACACAAGTAATTACAAATTGAAAATACATAGGTATGTAATTATGCGGGAATCGAACCCGCAATCTCTAGTTTAGAAGGTATATCCATTAATCAACTTTCGCGTATATTTTTGATTGAATTTTATCTGCAGATTGACCTAATTAATTGAACCTGTTGATTGAACTAATTGCAGATACATTACCGAGTATCCTGACACGGTGTCCTTCTAAACGCGTCAATAGCAGTCAGTCGTATCGAGACAGGGACCACACTGTCTCCGATAATATTCAGGAGTACGTCTGAGAACTGCTCCTTGAAACCACCGATGTTGCCGAGGGCTTTGATCGCTATCATTATCTGAAAGAAGAAAAAAAAACACATTTTTATATACACCTTGGTTTGCAATGCCGTGTTTATCGTTCTATGTGTGGATTTACTCGCTCAACTGTCAAGGAAAACATCGTGAGGAAACAGACTTTTTCAGGACCACAAAATCTGAGAACATTTGTCTTCGTCTGGGCTCCTACCACGACGTACTTGCCCAAGAAAACTTCCTCACTGAGTAAAATCTGAGGGGGAGTCACGACCCTTAGTGATGAGGAACACGACACTAGGAGAGATGTTTTCTTTATAAAAAGAGAAAAACTCAGTCCATTACAAAAGAGATTTTATTAATGGCGGCCAAAATCATTCTATTCTTTTCGCACAATAAAGCTCCTCCATTACTGGGAAAAAGATGGCATGATTTTCAGCGCCCTTTATAAGTCACGTTTAATGAACCTTTTTGGTAATAACTGAAAATAACTGTTGATAATATATAATAAAAAAAATGAAATAAATATTCCGGGACTTAGCACACAGTGCCATCTAGCCCCACACTAGCAAACGCTTATGTCATGGGTTCTAGATAACAGATATAATTAAATTTTTATACTTAAAACAGGCAAGTTGTAGTCAAGCATGAGCCTATCTCATGTAAAAAAAAATCTTTTATAAACTTACATGTTCTCTGTCCTCTCTAGTTTTGATGACCCCCTTCTGCGAGATAGTCGTTACAATTTCTTGGAACTCTTCCAGAATTTTCCGCGGAGTTTCTTCTTCGCAACACTCTCTTACTGAAAAAAATGCATTCAATGATTTTCCTTGGAAGTAAATTTTAAATAGAATAAAAAATACATCAGCTATAAAGGAACCTAGTTCATTTTTGGTATGCCTTCAATGAATTGATTTGAATAAAAAAATAGCTAATAGAAGAAAATTACGAGGACAAAAAATTACTCTGTAAAGAACATTTTGTGACTGAAAAGTACATTATTCATAGTTCTATGCAAACCACTAATGTAATTTTAAAAGAGTGTTTGAAACCTATTGTAACCGATTTTGGGCATCTTTTCAGCAATTTTTCCTTAGATCAAACTAGTATTTTTTAAAATTATTTAACAAGTAATTTGTGTGTGCTTCAACAAAGATTTTCCTTTTTTTCCCGTAATACTTACATGACTTCCCACTATGTCTGCAATAAGAGTGTACCATAGAAGAGACGGTGAAACTGATCACTTTGTCAGACTTTTGGCTTCTCAGTAGCTCCAGCATACTGTCCAGCATGGCTAGCTTAGGTCTGGAATAAATAAAAAAAGATAAAAAACACAACTTATGGAATAAAATATTAATACAAAATGATGCCGAAATCTATACTAATATTATAAAACTGAAGAGTTTGTTTGTTAGTTTGAACGCGCTAATCTCAGAAACTACTGGTTCGAATTGAAAATTTCTTTTTGTGTTGAATAGACCATTTATGGAGGAAGGCTTTAGGCTATATAACATCACGCTGCAACTAATAGGAGCGAAGAAACAATGGAAAATGTGGAAAAAATGTGGAAAATTATTCATCTTTGAGGGCTTCCGTTAATAACTATTCCACGCGGACGAAGTCGCTGGCCAGCTAGTTAGTAATAAGTCTTATGAGATAGATTTATACATCCATTCAAACTCAATATTAAGTGTGCTAAATATTTGGCACATCTGGCAAACAAAATCTAAAGTAAGCATTTTGTTAAAAAAAATACATATATTTGGTCTTGAGACTTTGGTCTTGAAGTGATGAGGATAGGAATTAAAAAAAAGGAACTATATCACACTAAATGTCACTTTCTTTTAAATTGAAAACATCTGTTCTTCCTAACTTCTAAAAGCTACAAAGCAAATAGTGAAACATAAATCTGTCACCCTCTTACCTGAGTATTAAAATACAAACCCATACAAAGGCGTACTAGTGAAACATACATCTGTCTCCCTCTTACCTAGGTATCATAGCCATAGACATGAGCCACTCGTGTCGTATCTCTTTATTCACAGAGTCCCGAATGAGCATGTCCTTGATCAGCTCCACGGAACCTGTCGAAGCGATGTATGGGAGGGCGTCCATTATGTGTTTGCTGAAAAAAAAAGGAAATAATATGGTTAAGTTGAAATAAGACAGACTTAAGTACACATAGAGCACGTTGAATTAGTCGTCAAGTGTCAGATCACTTGTAGAATATCTGCAGTTATCAGTATCTTATCATATTCTTGGTGTAGATGTCCAAATCATATTGTGTAGAGTTTTAAACCGGCGCAAAGATTTCTTACGATATAGTTTAGATTTGAATCTATACTTTGGCATGTCTTTTCGACAGCAGAAAAGCTGTCTACGGAGATGGAGAGTATATTTGCTGGATGTTCCACCCAATATATGAGACAATATAATAGTGCAGGAGTCTGGCAGACCACTCTAGTAATACTCACACAGCTCTATCACAGATGCTGGGAGCTCGACTCAGCAGCTGAGACAGCGCAGGGTAGTGCAGGGGTCTGGCAGACCACTCTAGTAATACTCACACAGCTCTATCACAGATGCTGGGAGCTCGACTCAGCAGCTGAGACAGCGCAGGGTAGTGCAGGGGTCTGGCAGACCACTCTAGTAATACTCACACAGCTCTATCACAGATGCTGGGAGCTCGACTCAGCAGCTGAGATAGCGCAGGGTAGTGCAGGGGTCTGGCAGACCTCACCAGGCGGCCCCACAGACCGACAGTTGAACTACTGTCCATGTATTCGTCTACATTCGTACGGATGGTTCCGGCTGGGTCTTTTACCCTGGAAAACAAAAAGGGTTGATTTTTGTAATATGTTACATGTGATTGCAGAGACGAAGACAAAGAAGTCGCTATTTGGAATGTCATATTTTAAACCGTTTTTTTACTGTATTTTTAGAAATCATAGAAGTTAAATAATTTTTGAGCAATGAAAGTTGTAACATTGCGTATAGGGAAACCTATTGAACTCAACTCAACTTGTGACAAATTAAACATTACCCTCTTTTACGCTGTGGAGCAGTGTAAGCAGTTGTAAGCAGTGGGGGGTTTATAATGTTTTTAACAACCTAATATTATGAAGTACATTATGAAGTAGAGATTTATATAAAAAAACAAAAAAATGCAATTAAATAAATAAATAAATATCATCATCATAAGCCTTTTTAAATTTTATCTTGTTTATCTACAGGAAAAGAAACAGAAATCACGATCGAATAATAATTACCGGCATATCTGATATCATAAGCTTGATGCGTAATTTATAAAATTGCCCAATTGTAAGTAACTTTTCTTTTTTTTACATAAAGGTTATCATGTTATTTTGCTGTCACCACGCTGACTAATAAGACCTTTGCGCTGAACTATTTAGCTACGGGATGTTTACGCGTAATTGTTTTGCATAGTATTGAGATTTTCCATTCATATCATGTACCTTGCTCTCAGGAACAACCAGTCGGATATTGTCAATGCTATTATGGAACTAACTATGTAACGCTGCTGCAGCGGTCTCTAGGTATAAGGAAGGGCTGACGTGACCGGCCACCGTCCGGGAATGTATATAGGATTACTTCAACAAACTACTCGTTCACCTCGACCCTATGTAGATGTCAGTGAGGTTAGTAAGAAATTGCGTTTAGAATATAAATGTGTATGTTCTCATTATATTAGTGTGTCTGCATACATATTATGTTTAGCTATATTGTAGTTGTGATACGTTTTGCAAAACGGTGTCAAACGTTTAGTCATAATGTGAAATACTTGGTAAACATAATCTTTCTTCTAATATAATTAGATTAACTTTTGATTTGGAACAGATCTGCGTATATTCAAAAGTTATAAAACATAAATGCTGGTACTACTTATGCCTGGGTTTAAAAAATAGACACGAACTAGTAAATCTCTAGGTATAGTTTTACGGCAAAATCTATTGGTTAAAAGCTTTCTTTTTTCCGTAGTACAAAACTTTACTTAATTTAACAACTAATAATTACTTTACTTAAACGTTGTTAGATGTTTAATTACAACAGTGACTCACGATTATGTTATAAGGCTACGATGGGGCTGTCATAAATGTTTAGTTTAAAGATTCTAAATCTCAATGGAATAAAATTAAACAAAGACTTACTTGCACAACAATTTGAGTACTTCCCGAGCAGACTTGAGACCCCCGGTGTCATCTCCCAAGTACTTTGTGTGGTAGTGCAGTAGATTCGCACGCTTGGTAATCGCCGACCATGCTGAAAAAAAGTTAATTATCTCACAGAATAAATAAATAGTAAGAAATAATTCATAATTAGCGAATAAATAATTCATAATTAGCGAACTAATCCAGTAACATACACACAACGTTCAGATGCAATGAGAACCTCCTTTTATCAATTCGGTGGTCGGAATGTACCGAATCTCTTAGCTTGTTCATGAAACGGATCATAGTAATTTTTGATATGGCGAGTGTTAGGTCGCAAAACTGAAATAGGTTACTCTCTTATCGTAACCACGCGAGCGATTCCGCATGTTTCCAGTAGTGTTCGCAATGAATATAATCAAAATTTACCTACCATTGCGTTATGTAGGCACGCGCAAGATTTTGGCGACATAATAATTATTTAAAATTGACATGTAATTGTAAAAAATATTAATAAATTGTTTATCTTGTTTATCATAAACAAATTGTTATCCTTAGCTCAGCTAGTGGGGGCAATAGCGTGCGATTACCAATGTTAAGCTAAGTTTGACGCGGTCAGTCTTTGGATGGGTGACCGAAAAGTGGCATTCCATTTTGGGCGCTTCCGTGGGTCGGTTGACACGTAAAATCGTAGGTCCCGGCTGTTTGTCTAGTACGGCAGTCGTTATGCCATGCCAGAGGCCCTCAGGGCTTAATAAACTCTCGACACCAGAGTTGGCCACTCTCATTCGATAAGAAGAAGAAGATTAAAGAAAAAAACTAAAACGTACCTTTTGGCTGAGCCTCCACAACCTGGCTATCCGTCTTATTGAGCTCATTGATGATCACCAGATCCTGTGTAACAGTGGTGAGAGCCCCGGAGTTGTTCCTCCCAGAGAAGGGCAGGAACAGATGGCGCTCGCGGCACGTGACCGCCTTGTAGATGTTGTGGTCCACTGTGATGCGGCATTTACTCTCCGACTTAAGTACCGGCCAGGTTTGGAATTTCTGAAAAAATTCAGCATTACATTAGACTAAGTAAATGTTCACAATAATTAATAGTATCTTATGTTCATAATGTGTCAGGACATTGATTTTAATGTTCTTTCTTTTAAACCAACCATTTTATAGTTGTGGCTGTAACTACAAAAAAAAAACACTCTCTTTCAGACTTGGCTTTTCACTGTATTTCGCTCCTCATATCAGATCAGATTTGATGTAAAAAAACTTATGTCAATTTTATGTACCTAATTTAGTTTAAAATAAATTAATATTAATTAGTTAATAAGTAATAATGTACAACGGGACTTACCATAAATGACAATTGTTATAAATTATTGGTCAATAAAAAAATCTAAATCTACTATATAACCTTTAGAATATTTTCTAGGTTACCTAAGAAAGTTTGTTTTTTTAACGTTATAATCACAACTACAAAATACAGGAATGATCTTAACAATTTGTAAAAGCGAAGGTATATTTTGTTAGTTTGCTTTCTCGACGCATTGGAGGCCCAAATCTTTTATTTTTATGGTATAGCAAATTATTAAAGTATAAAGACAGTAAAGGGTCTTGAATGTTACGTACAAAGACTCCTTTTTCCCCAAGACATTGTAAATGAAACCGCACTTGTTATTTTTACCAGTAAATAACAGTGATTTTAGGCGGCAAAAATTGTATTTACAAAATCAACTTACACTCTGAAAGTCATATCGGACAGTCTGCAGTATAGACATATACTTGTATCTGTTGGTGCACTGCGTGAGGTCCCGCGTCTTCACGAGGACGAGGCTGGTGTTCTCCTGGCCGCGGACCGAGTAGTCCACGTTGCATGTGCCGTGGATGTCTTGCTGGAATGATTAAACAGACATATCTATACTAATATTATAAAGCTGAAGAGTTTGTTTGTTTGTTTGAACGCGCTAATCTCAGGAACTACTGGTGCGAATTGAAAAATTATTTTTGTGTTGAATAGAATATTTATCGAGGAAGGCTTTAGGCTATATAACATCTAACAAATCTTCCGTTGCGAGAGCTGCGAAAACGGTTCAAAGCGTGGGTAACAGCTATAATTAATAAAACTGAAGGGGTAGTTTGCAAAAATAAATACAAGGCCCAAAACAACTATTCCACGCGGACGAAGTCACGCGCACAGCTAGTTAATCAATAATAATCAATATCAGCTAAATCTAAATCACATCACACTTCAGCCTAGGATCTCTCTTAAGTCGTATTTCCTCATGACTGATGGTAGTGACTCCTCTGCAAAATTAATTCGTTAGGGGAGTTTTCTTGAGCAGATACATCGTGGTGGGCGCGCAGGTCTTTCTATGGAAGACGCATGTCTATGATAAAGCTAAAGAAATAAAAATATGTAAAAAAAATGTTAGGGGATACTTAGAATGGATAACAAAACTGTTATTTAAAAGAGCAACTCAAATCTGCTACTATATCCTTAGTTGCATAAGAAACAAATAGTCATAATATAATAATTTATTGGCTCTGAATAAATTGAGACCTTAATTTTAATTTCTGTTTTTAGAATTGTTTTATGTGTGGTGTTTTACTAAAAAAAGAATTTATCTATCAATCTATTAAAATACAGATTAAATAGAAAATGCATAACAGAAAACTGACTTATTATATTTTTTTCTTATTTAATTTTACACTAAGGAAGGGACAATGACTGGCCTGTTAGCTTAGTTGGTAGTGGCTCTGCCTTCTAATCTAGGGGTTGCGGGTTCGGTTCCCGCGTGACACAATTATTTATGCATTTTAAAAATGTATGATTACTTGTGTTGTCTGGTCGTTTGTATGTATAATAAGTATGTATTTACAAAAGAAAAGTATATAAGTATTATATCCGTTATCTAGTACCCACGACACAAGCGTTTGCTTAGTGTGGGGCTAGATGGCACGGTGTGCAATGTCCGGAATATTTATTAAACAGTGGGACAGTATGGGTTAAATTAAAAAAAAATGTTACACTTACCTCAACTCCTTTAAAGTTGATATCAAACCTCTTCATGGTGTTCTGAAAGAGTGCCAGTACTCCTCTCTTGAAGTTGAGGACCCAGTCCTCCTCCTCTGCTTGCGGACAGATCTCCTGGATGAGACCATCATGGAATGCAAACCTGAAACATGAGTGGTTTTTTAAATATTTCAGGACATATCACACAGCGCCATCTAGCCCCTCTAGTTTGTGAAGATGCTTTTCAAAAGATAATTAATGTATGTTTGAGATGAGTCACCTATAAATGTTGTTATAGGTGTCAGTAATTGTGGCAAATGGATAAAGACATCAAGTGTTGTTTGGTTGTCTGTTCCAAATCTAAGAAATGTGATTTCTCAAGTCCATCACTATCATTGTTAGGCAAAATATGATAATATTTAACAATCAAATCACACCAAACTAACATTGTCCCGGTAGTTTGATTTGCCATCCACCTTTACAATGTAAGGTTTGGTACAAAAAAGTCTGGTTTTCTGAGATTACCCATTGTTTGAAGGATCTATGATATGTTTTAGATACGAGTACTTACTGCAGTGATCCTGTTTGTCATATACTAAAAAGACCTACAATATTTATAGTACCAACCCATGGAACCTAACAGTCAATTGGTCACCCATCCACAGACCAACCACAGTTACTTAACTTTGGTCATCTCAAATTGATACTGCAATACACTAACTCACAGCCTATTACAATACAATATAATAAGTAATGTAGACTTATTAATTTTAATATTGTGTGGCTAAAGTTAATAAATAAGTACATATATTCTTTTTATTGTCAGAGACATAATCCATATAATACATAATAATCTATTTATAATTCTGAAGCCTGTCCACACAAAGGTTGCCTGGAAGAAATCGCCTAAGGCGATAAGGCCGCCCAATGTGCATTAAAATAGTTTTTAAATTTCTTTCATCATGTAATTTTTTGGTGTGCTTTAAATAAATATCTTATCTTACAGATAAATTAATCAGACAAGCTTACACACATACATTGAAAATATATACCTACCAGGCCTATTTCAGACAGAACAAAATATTAATTAATTATTGACATTACTGATACAGGGTGTAAAAAAAATTATATGTTTGTATTGTAAAGCTCACTTGAGATCATGTACAGTGACAGCATGCACAAACTTCTCCGCTCTCTCCACAGGGTAGTTCTCATCCTGGTCGGTGAGGGTCACATGGTCCAGCTGCAGGAGACCCTCACATGGTGTTATGAACTGGATTGACACCTACAACAGAATATATAATAGTAGTTTATGCAACTGTCATATTTTTAAGGGTATTAAAACACGAGTGTGAGTTTATGAAACAAGCACAGCGAGTTTCATAATAGTAACGAGTGTTTTAATACCCGTGTAATATTTTGCCGCCATTAAAATCTATCCAACCACCCTGATTGGCCCTGCAATTAGGTTGGTCACGCTTTTTCGATGTTATTATGAGCTATTACGATATTGATGTGGATATTATAACATCATGTGAAATTGCTTAAATTGAGTGTTTTGTTGTCTGTGCTATAACATTAGTAATTATAAGTCAAGTATTGGAAACATAAGTAGAATGTTACAACATTAGTGTAGATAAACGTTTTTATACACACACGTTAATATGTAATGTTTGTGCATCCTGATGATGGGTGTCATTACACCCGTAATGAACAACATACGCGAATTACACGCGAGTGAAAACCGTTTAGTTACATATTGATAAATTGTCTCACGAAAGTTTTAATATTAAAACTAACACATTATCTTATCAATGTAAATATTCTTAATGCAGTGCCTAATGATTCCCACCTTGAATTAGATTATTGCAGGAACTAAATGAAATAAAATGACATGGTAGTGAGTCTGATTTTAATTTCCGGTTTTTATTATGAATATTGACTATAATAGATAAGAATTTTCTAGGAATAAGAATATTTTTTTAGGTTCAAAATCGATGATCGGTAATGTAAAGTCGAGCCAAGGAAGTTTGTTTATGAAGAATGTGTATGACCTTACCTCTGCATTGACATCAAGTGTAGACCGGTTGTTACTGGAACCCGCGAAATAAGTCTCAACATTCACTTTGTACTGATAATGGTATATCACATCTGACGAATATTTGAACTTTTCTGATTCTGCAAATAAAATATATAGGTAGGTTATGTTTTGTTTTGCCGGTTTACTACATTAACTCGTTTTGTATGAATTAAACTGTCAAACAATGTGTTTATATTAATTATCTTCGAAGAGATACCCTAAATACGAATTTACCAAACATATCAATGTTTGGTAATTTCGTTAGTATGTTAAACTATAAGATTTGTAAGTATTAAAATAGAAGAAAGCTCGTTTTGTATGATAGTACTTACTTGAACATGATGGCGGACCGCAAATGTAGGGATCCTTCAGAGAATCTGTAACACATTACAGCTTATTATAACTATTTTAGTTGTTATAGAAAGTTGGTTAATAAAAACGTTTTTTTGTTTTTTTTTTGTTTTGGCTTTTGCGAATATATGAGTTCGCAATTCTGCCAATGTCAAGTGGGAAGATAGGCCATCAAACTGAGAAATATTATGTGAAATATCGATATGTATGTACGGTGGTTTTAAATTGCACAGTTGTTTTTTCTTTCTGTAACAGCGATAGTTAAACGATCTACAGACATATACAGAATCAACACAAGGCATATTATGATTTTCAATTCAACCTTTGCTTTTAAAGTTTTTGTTTACATTACAACTCAAACAAAATTCGTAACTGACTTTGACATTAACACACGTTAAGGTTTTTTTTTAATTGCAGAGTTTTGATAAATGATTTTGTTCATCCCTGTTTTAGTCATTAGGAATACTTAGCTAAGTTTTGATTTTTAATTTAATCGGTATGCCTAATTCTGATATACCTAAATACAAAATATAACAAATCCATAATGTTGGCACACAAAAATAATCTACCAACTATGTAAGTTGACTTATACCTTGATTTATAGGTACTTACCTACTACTACCGAGTAGGTAGTACATAAGTAACTTACTTATATAATAATATAAAAATAATTAGTCAATAATTGTATGATAACGTGTTGCATAATTATATTAAGTTATAAGCTTATTGTATATAACTGCATAGGTACTACTTGACTATACGACAACTGCATACTACTTGACTATACGATAAATACCTAACGAGACAGAGAAATACATCAATTTAAAAATAACCGCTTTGACAGTTCATCGACTTATACTTTCATTAAAAGTTTTGCTGATAAGCAGTTCCACGATAAAAATAGGCATTCCTTTTAGATAAAAACTGACGTAGTAGGCAACCATGACCGCAAAGGTCAACATTGCAAGATGTGATGTCCAACCGAGGTGGTGTAAAGTTTCAGGCAAAATAGGTAGGTAGGCTCAATGAGTAGAGTACCTACTTACAAAAAACAAATGCCAGGTAATTAGTGCGTGCATATTTATTAGAAAGTGGTTTACGTTCGATTACCTTTCCTTTCAATAAATTCCCTACAACTTCATTTGTAAAAAGACGACAATAAGGAATCGGACCGTAAATATAGATACCTACGTAGGTACTTGCCTAGACCGAACGAAATAAGCATTGACCTATGGTACTATCCCAACTCACTAGAAATAAGGAAGTATGAGTAAGTATATGTTTTTTATTCACTCATATATAAATGTCGGGTTAATTTTTTAACGCAAGTACCTAACCTAAAAACAAAGACATTGTAAGTACTTACTAGCAGATCCATGAGCCACAGCACAAACGCACAAACACAAAAAGGCCACACTCCAGGCCATTATTCACAATTCACCATCAATCAGTACATTTTCAAGTTAATTCGCGCGCGGCCGCCGCACAAATAACACATAACTGGTCTTTTTATCTAAGGGTCGTGTCACGGGTCAAAGTAAACAATATTATCGCGTGGTTATCTCTTCAATGGAACTCGGCGCTCAATTGATGACTATTAAAATGTTTGTCAAATGTTGTGATACGCGCGCGAGGGACGAAAGGAAGTGGAGGAAATGAGTGCGTTTGGTTTGCGGCAGTAACTCGAGTGAATGCCAGCATCGTTTTATTGAATGAGGGTAGAGGTCCAAATCGCATTCCATTCATAAAAAATGATCGCAACTCTCATCTTGCTACAATGGATATGGAACTATCCTACTGCGAGATGTAGGTAGGTATTTTATCCCTGTATGTAGTTTTTAAAGATTTCTTTCTCGTAAATAAAATGAATGAATCCTACCTGAAAAATTTCAGCATTCTCATAACTCATTCGTGATCTAAGTTTATCAACGTTATTACAATAATAATGTTGAAAAACTTAAGCACTTAGGACATAATTTAGCGAACCTATCTATACTAGGTATATACTGTAATATTATAAAGCGAAAGAGTTTGTTCGTTTGTTTGAACGCGCTAATTAATCTCAGGAATTATATCTGTGTTGAATAGACCATTTGTCGAGGAAGGCTTTAGGCTGTTTATCATCACGCTGCAACTTATAGGAGTGAAGAAACAATGGAAAATGTAGAAAAATCGGGGAAAATGTTTCAAGATATCAAAAAAATATGTATGAAAACATTATTCCTATTGAAATGATCGAACAAAATGTCCGCGACAGTATACCTATGTCTATCTTTTAAGATTCACTAGAACCGTTTTTATGGTAAAACGAATAACTACTCCACGCGGACGAAGTCGCGGTCACAGCTAGTCTATATATTCACAATTCGGTTAGTAATAAATTTACCTAAGTACCTACGCGTTTTAATTAAGGATTATAATAAATATACAGATTTGATTACCTAGTAGCCTATATTGCCATTGAACCGGATATCGATCTATTAACTTACATAATAACAAGTTTTGCATTAAGGTCTAATTGATAAGGATATAATTACTTTACCTAATTAATACTCACAAGACAACAATAATGATGTATTCAATGCATCTTCATTATGATAATAATTAAGTGCCTATTAACGGTTATAATACAGCTATGCAGTTAATTTGTGAGATGTAGTGATAGAATTTATTTTATATTGAAATTTTTATCGCTTCACTTAAATGCTGAGTATGTTTGTTCCTTTTTCGCGCTTAAACGGCTGAATCGATTTGGATGAAATTTTGAGTGATAATAGATTAGACCACGAAATAGAGAAAACAATGGAAGTGCCCTCATAACTTTGTTTTCTCTGTTCTGTGCATTAGACGCCCGCGGCTTCGCTCGCGTTATCTATACTAATATTATTAAGCTGAAGAGTTTGTTTGTTTGTTTGAACGCGCTAATCTCAGGAACTACTTGAAAAATTATTTTTGTGTTGAATAGACCATTTATTGAGGAAACCTTTAGGCTATATAACATTACGCTGCAACTAATAGAAGCGAAGAAATAAGGGAAAATGTGGAAAAAACGGGGAAAATTATTCATCTTTGAGGGCTTCCGTTGCATGCGCTGCGAAAATGGTTCAAGATATCACAAAAATTCGTAGCAAAGAATTATTTCTCTTAAAATAATCTAACAAAATGTCCTCGACAATATATGTCTGTTTTTTAAGGTTAACTCACTAGAACCGTTTTTATGGTAGGTACCTAATAACTATTCCACGCGGACGAAGTCGCGGGCACCAGCTTATTTTAGGATAAAAGTAGCCTATAACACTTCCGGGACCTCTACCATCTATCTACTACCTACCTACATAGTTACCAAAAACCATGAAGATCCGTTCAGCTGTTTTTGCGTGATAATAAACAGACAAACAGAGACACAGAGAAGAAGATAGACAGACAAAAAATCAATAAATTGTTGGAACGTATTCTGTTATCACTTCTAGTATATCCAAAACTATTTTTAAATATCTTCAATGTTCAGACTTTCGACCCTCTTCAGTTTTATTACCTATTTTTTTAGGAAATGTATATACTTACATAATTGACTATCATGTTTTTTTTTAATCTGACTTTCATAACAAAAAGAAAAAAAACATTATGAGAAGTACATATGTGATTTTTATACCTATATGGATAGATGAAGATTAGGTTTTTATAATATTTTATGCCAGCATACACATTAGTATGATAGAGGAATTTAGACACATATACCTATACTTTTGTATTATAATATGTACGTTCAGTGTATATAGGTACTGCTCAGCTAAATAACTCAAATGCCTCATGTTGCATCTGTTCTGATTCACAATCGCATTTATTGCAGAGGTCCCGGCATCTGGTTCCCGACGGATTGAGCCAATTAAGTATCCCTTAACAACATTAATGTAACAAACAATCAAACTAAAATATACTTTAACCTAATATAAATAGGTCGAAATAGTTTGATGGAAATAAAATTGTAAAGTGAAGCACGCCATTCTTCATTTTGATGCCAATTTGCAATATGGAAACGGTTTTGTACGAGTAGTTATTTGTCTTGTTTCTAATTTATGACTATATACATTTTATTTTACAATTATTACCTAGGTCCTAGTGGATGAAATAATATACCTACGATAAAATTTCTATGAAATAATCATAATACACTTATAATATTACAAAAATAACAGGCAATTGCACTCATTTTAAAACACGGAACAAACAGACAAACAACCACACTTTCGCATTTATTTAATAGTATGTACGACGTATAACATGATATGAAGAATATAAATAACAATTACCTACTTAAATTTGTAACAGATACGTTGCTACCTAAACATATACCTAATACACCAGCTGTGCCAGCGACTTCGTCCGCGTGGAATAGTTATTAGGTAGGTACCATAAAAACGGTTCCAGTGAGTTAATCTTAAATTATAGACATATACTGTTGTGGACATTTTGTTGGATCATTTTAAGAGGAATAATTCTTTCAAACATATTTTTTTGATATCTTGAACCGTTTTCGCAGCGCACGCAACGGAATCCCTCAAAGATGAATAATTTTCCCCGTTTTTCCACATTTTCCATTGTTTCTTCGCTCTTATTAGTTGCAGCGTGATGTTATATAGCCTAAAGCCTTCCTCGATAAATGGTCTATTCAACACAAAAAGTTTTTTTCAATTCGCACCAGTAGTTCCTGAGATTAGCGCGTTCAAACAAACAAACAAACTCTTCAGCTTTATAGTATTAGTATAGATTGATAAGAATAACATTTAATCATTACAGCAAGCGAAATAGTCAGGTAGGTACTTACCTATATCTTAGCTATTTCGCGTAGGCAGCATCCTGTCTGTCCTCACTTTAGGTTTAAAGTGATTCTTGGTATAGACCTTATCTTAAAACTTATGTAAATCTAAATACCTACTCAATTATACAGACTGCATATTTTGTATCGGTAGCCTAGCACTGACCTTAGTACTTAGTAACAAGAAATAGTACACAATCGGTAATATATAGAAAATAATATTATACTAGCTGATGCGCGCGACTTCGTCCGCGTGAAATAGTTATTACCATAAAAACGGTTCTAGTGAGTTAACCTTAAAACATAGACATATACTGTTGCGGACATTTTGTTAGATTATTTCAAGAGAAATAATTCTTTCATACACATTTTTTTGATATCTTGAACCGTTTTCGCAGCTCATGCAACGGAAGCCCTCAAAGATGAATAATTTTCCCCGTTTTTTTCCACATTTTCTATTGTTTCTTCGCTCCTATTAGTTGCAGCGTGATGTTATATAGCCTAAAGCCTTCCTTGATAACAGGCCTATCCAACACAATTTTTTTTTTTCAATTCGCACCAGTATTTCTTTAGATTAGCGCGTTCAAACAAACATACAAACAAACTCTTCAGCTTTATAATATTGGAATAGATTCTCTGGTACCTATTAAGAAACAAAAAATAACGCAAGGAGGTTGTCGCAGTTAAAACCATATAAACAAATATTAGAAATTCCTTCCGTGGCAATTGCTCTTTGACAAAACCGATATGTCCAAATAGGCTGACCCCAAAAATCGTGAACAAGGCTTTTTATTGATGTTATTCAAAAATTATAGCGACGAAAGTTTGGAAGTATCTTTTTTCCTCTTTCACGTTCAAACGGTTGAAACGATGACAATTTATGGAGTTTGAATAGACCTTATAATATGCGTTAGTCGTTTGTGTTTTTCGCGATTAAGTTGCAAACATAGTACGTTCAATATTTTACATTACAATTTCGCCTTTTAAACATAAGACACTAAACTTGGCTAGTATTTCTTGTAGCCATATGTCGCCTACTCCTACTACGTCTACCTACTCATTCTCTAGAATTTGATCATTTTAATAAGAATTTAAGCAAAGGAATGATTAACTCAATGTATACCTACATACTTAAAACGTAGCATGTTATATGTGTCGGCATAAATTTGGTTTAATCGGTATCTATATATATATATATATAAAACTCAAAGGTGACTGACTGACTGATATAGTGATCTATCAACGCACAGCCCAAACCACTGGACAGATCGGGCTGAAATTTGGAATGAAGGTAGATGGTATGACGTAGGCATCCGCTAAGAAAGGATTTTTGGAAATGCCACTTTTAAAGGGGTGAAATAGGGGATGCAAGTTTTACTTCTTAATGCGAGCGAAGCCGCGAGCACGCTCTAGTTTATAATAATTCTAAAAAATTAGGTATGTCTACTTATTTTTTGTTTTTTAATCTATGCTTCTCTTACAAAATCTTAAAACAATATAACTTACAGTCCATCAGGACTTTGCGCCATTGTGTGTGCCGCTTTATGCGCCCGCACCGCATCATTGCTTTTGTAATTTTGTATTTAGCAAGCACCAAGCACAGCCTTCTAGAACTAACTAATTGATAAGAATTATTCTCTCATTTTCAGACATACTCCACAGGACACATCTAATTAGAGCTCAAACGCAGGACGATTTCATTACCGATGTATTAACGATACGTGCACTGCAAGCACAGGAGCTAAGCAATGGATGCACCTTCCAACTAACTGGCCAGGGTTGCTAGACCCGCGGTGACGCTATCAGTGTTCTAGCAGTCAGAGCGAGTTGAGTAGGAGTGAGAGGTGCGGCGGGTCTAGTGACGCTGGTCGAAGATGCTCGCCTCTTTCCTGCAGCTCGCGGCAAAAAGTCGAACGTGTGGGACTGCGGACGAACCCGTTCTACCATACAAGGGGCTTCGCGACAACTCGCTTCCCAACGCACCGGCTCACATAATATTGTTAGCCGTCGCCGATAGCTTTTTATGTCGAATGCATTATTCGATACTCATTTAAAATTCTAACATACGCTTATAAAGAAAGCTCGCCATTTTCATCCGATCCCCCGCTGTCGCCGGTCGTGTATAGTATAGTGATGCTTGGAGTTAAATAAACTCAATACATTACGCAAATTCGGCTCCGGTCGACAGTTGTTCGTTCTGCCCACGCGCCAAAATTGCGGGGGCGAAGGCTCCGAGGCTTCGACGCGTGCGCTGCTCTAAAGTCTCGCGCGCATCGACTGGCTCACACGCACGCTACTGACACTAAAAAACAAAACAAAAAAGAAAAACAGAACTCCGGTTTGACAGTGATTTGAATCTGACGTTCCAAATAGTGCATCCAGCGACCACGAACCGATATCGATAGTTTATGAATGGAGTGCAAGTAGGAAGTGACGTCATGCACAGTGTTGTGAATGTGTCAGCGGTGAAAAGGTGGGAGTTGTGTTGACAATGCGATCTCATTAGAGCGAAAAGGTAAGTGTACTCACAAATGATCTACTCATTAACAGTTTGGAAAATATTTTGTCAACAGTCATTTGTTACTCTTTAGCTGGCGTTTAAACTTAGTTGCCGTCGTTTGCCAAGAAAATTTACATTCAGAAACTGCATTCAATATCACCTGCAATAAAACTGGGTATCATTCTCCGAGCTATTACCTAACCGTTTTATGTTACGAAGAAGATTCTTTAAGAATGATAATGTTATTTAAGAAGCTATTATGTAGGCACGAGTGCTTAATCGTTCTGAAGTAATAAAGTGCATAGAGCTTTTAGGTTTAATCTCTAGGCTATTAAACTGTTATTTTATGGAGTATTGCTCACATATTTGACTAAGAATCGTATTGCAAACACGTAGAATGCTAATGCAGACTTTAACGCTCATTAGATTAAATTAATGATGTGCCTTGGACAATATTTACATCGTAAATATTGAAGTGCTTTCGTAGTTATAACCACAGCTAAATATACGTACCTACGTTTCTCGGTCTCTCAAAGTCAGAGCAAATTCATACTTATGTCTTAAATAATGAATAGTAAAATTAACAACATATTAGTTCTATGACCATAGAACCAGGGATACTCTATCAGAACTCGACAGACTCCACATTAAATTTATAAAAACTGTTGCTACTTAAATAATAATAATAATAAATATTTCAGGACATATCACACAGCGCCATCTAGCCCCATACTAAGCTTACGCTTGTATCATGGGTACTAGATAGCGGATATAATAAGTATTTACTTTTTTTTTTTTTTGGCTTTGCCTTTTGACTTTGCTTTTAGTTCGCCCATTCAGAAATACTTAATATACTTACCGGTCCTCAATAAAGCCAAACACACGTTAGCTACTCAAATCACCGCGTGGGTGAAAATAATATACCTCATGTCTTGACATTTCGAAACCGTCCGAGCAAAAATCATTTGCTAAAATCACTTAGGTATCTGATACCATCATAATAAAGCCCAAAATTTACTGGCAACTGTCGCGGTGACAGAAAATTGTGATCAGCGAGTGGGAAAATGCAAATGAGGTTTTATGTAAACTCTGCGTACGTTGAACAGAAGGCATCGAAGCTGGCAATATTATGCAGAGCAAAAACGGGAATGGTTATTAAATTAGAAATAAGTTTGTACATACGGCTGATTAAATATAGGTGGGGCTTAAACTTTTCGTAATCTTGTGGGCTGTGGGTTTGTATAACGATGTAATGAAGGCTACCGCGTGTAAGATCACCGCTAGAGGCGCTAGTGTACCGTGAGGTCCAAATGTTCTCAAACTAAGCAAACCTCACCAATTTGCCGCTAGGATCGCTCCTGGATCGTAAGGTTTGAAATGTCAAATGTCAAAAAACGGTAGCTCTCATTGATAAAATATGATTTGCTTTGGAATAAAGCGCGTAAGTTGCAGTTAGAATTAAATGTGATTATGATTATAATCATTAAAATACGGTATTTAGTAAGTAGGTAATGCCAGGTGGTTCTAAGGTTTATTGACTGACATTTCAGGGTAATGAAAGTCACGGTGCAGCACATGTCTTATGGATTATGTCTATGTATGGTTATGTGTATGTATTATACGTAAGTACTTTACTGATTCTACTATCTATGTATATGCTGGGTATTAACTAGAGATCAGAATATATATAATATATATATATCATGCTTAACATCAGGCAGGCTGTAGTCAAACGTAAACCTATCACACGTAAAAAAAAAAATGTTAAAGACTAGTGGGTGCTCGCGGCTTCGCTCGTATTAAGAAGTAAAACTTGCATCCCCTATTTCACCCCTTTAAAAGTGGCATTTCCAAACATCCTTTCTTAGCGGATGCCTACGTCATAACATCTACCTTCATTCCAAATTTCATCCCAATCCGTCCAGTGGTTTGGGCTGTGCGTTGATAGATCACTATATCAGTCAGTCAATCAGTCAGTCACCTTTGAGTTTTATATATATAGATATATTGAAAGAGTTTAAAAGGTATATAAATTTACTTTTATTTCTAAACTAAGACATCTTTTTCCGATAGTCAAGCAACCGCTTAACATCAGATGACAAGTTTATCTGTTCACACTGGCTTCATAAGTAACTTACTTCTAACTTGAAGCTGTAACTTAACGTAAACTTAGCGTTTGCAGCTGAACGATCTCCGTAAACAATATCACAGTCCAAGTTGCTGAGCTCTTAAGTTTGTCATAATTTAAGTGCACTTATACTAATACCAACGTAACTAATAGACGCCTCCTTGAAGAAACAAGGATATTTAAACCAACATCATCATCATCCACAGCCTTCTCTATCCCACTGCTGGGCATAGGCGTCTCTTTGAATGTGCCAGCTGCGTCGATCTTGTGCAGACCTCATCCATAAGCCGTCTTATTACAAAACGAGGTTTAAATGTTAGTCTAGGACTAAGAAAATTAATAATCGATTCTGGTTGATAAAACATCACATACAAGCCAATCAAAATGTCAATTCAAATTGGAACTTTCATTTAACATTGGAAAATTTTGACAGTATTATAACAGTAGACAGACAATTTTCAAACAACTAAAACGGACTTGGTGTAGACTTATATTTAAACCATGTTTTGTAATAAGGCCCAAAGAGCCACAACACCAATACGTATTAATTTCTGAAAGATCACTAAGATAATTTGGTCTATTTTATACATAAATGAAACTAATTGCCACATGTTTGAAACGATGTCGCACAGCTGAAAATAACTTTGTCGCGTCTTATACGTATTATTTTTATTTTTTTCTTTTTACACGGAATAGGCTCACGTTGAAATATTCCGATCTGTCACCCTGCTCTGTCCCCCCGGGGTGACAGAACGAACAAAAAATTTCGAGCTGTCCCCCTGTTAGCGATAGAGGACAGTTCGAACTTTATTCACCTCCTTAATGTTTTATGTTTGACTATAGCCCGCCTGATGTTAAGCACCGCTGTAGTCTTAAGTTATCCGTCTCTGTATTGTATAGTTTAACTTATACCTAACTCGCTTTACGGACCAATAGACATAAGCTTAGAGACATCGTAAATTTGTTTGTATTGAAGCTGTTCTGTATTGATAATGTCCTGAATTAGATCAGCAGACCTTTCTTGTTTAGCCTTTGTGATGTACGTAGGTTGTTTTAGAGCTTTGGATTTTATTTACAACTAGTGGGTGCTCGCGGCTTCGCTCGCATTAAGAAATAAAACTTGTATCCCCTTTTTCACCCCTTTAAAAATGGCATTTCCAAAAATCCTTTCTTAGCGGATGCCTACGTCATAACATCTACCTTCATTCCAAATTTCAGCCCAATCCGTCCAGTGGTTTGGGCTGTGCGTTGATAGATCACTATAAATATCAGTCAGTCAGTCAATCAGTCAGTCACCTTTGAGTTGTATATACATATGTATATAGATGACACATGTTAGTTCATTAGTGTATGTGTACCAGATGCCCCAAGGGCGGCTTGATTAACTGTCGACTCCAGAGTTGGCCACTCACATTCGAAAAGAAGAATAAACAGTGTAAACGATTTAAGACGTGTTTTTTCTGTGATGAAAGTAATCTGTGTCATTTAGAGCCCTATGCTAACAACCTACCGAAAATCACGAAGACCCAACGCTCAGTTGCGGCGTAAAACAAAATAAATTTATCAACAAACCAACTAATCACTTTCGCGTTTCTATAATGGTATGTATCGTTATAGATTTTTACTACAGGTACGATCGGTCGAGAGTACAAAGGGCGAAGGAGAAACATTTTTCAGTTCATTTAACTAACATTACCTATCTACGAGAAAACAAGAATGAAGGGAATTTATTTATTTATTTTATTAAGGCAAACAAAACAGAATATGTTCTTGAATGAACTGAGTATACATTTTAAGCTGGTTTTGATCCAGAACAAATTCCATAACATGTGTACACAGCTTGATCTAAGTGGAATTAATTTGTTTACTTTAATTCAATCTTATCAACCATAAAATCTGCGTTAGTGACAGACATAGAAATCTCTCAGGCTTTCACCATAATAATATTTCAGGGATTTTTCATACCCGCAATTTCTCTTCAATCTAGTTGCCAAACAATCAAAATGAACTGAAATTTCATGCTAGTAAATGAATGGTTATAGTCAAAAGCCGTTAATGACATGTTTACACTCACCTCGCCGCTAAACGCGGGGTTAAACCTAGGGAGGGTATTCCGGGTGTGGGTATATTATAATATTTAATATTATGATAGATAGTTGGAAATGATGGTAGATGAATAAAATCAGTCTTTGCATGGCACTTGCTTGTTTCAATTATTGCTCCTCATCTAAATTAATTTACATGGCACAGACGGATTTATTCGGAATTATGTAGTGCGTGATTGATTCCGCGTTACTCGGGAGATAATATCGAGTTGGAGTTCGTGTTTGTTTTGGTGTAGAACTATTAAAATGGAATCTGTTTTGTCACCGCCACCGCCGTTCTCTTTTGAGAAAGATTTAGTTAGTATAACTTCAGGAAATCTTAGTGATCAGTGGACAAGGTGGAAAAAGTCATTCCTCATCTACTACGAGGCATGTCAGCTCAGTGTTAAAGAGAAAACTGTGCAAGTGAACATTTTGTTGCACATAATAGGTGAACAGTGTCGTGACGTTTACGAACAGTTTGACCTTGAGCCAAATATTTCGGTGGACGGTTTATTAAAGAAATTTGATCGATTTTTTACACCAAAGAAAAATCTAACTGTTGTGCGACATAGATTTTTCACGCGAAATCAACAACAACACGAAACGGTGGAGCAGTATGTGTTCGACCTCAACAAGTTAGCGGCATCCTGCGAGTTTAAGGATTTGAAGGAGGGTCTCGTGAGGGACAGATTGATATGTGGCTTGAGGGAAGAAGCTTTGAGAGAACGTTTGCTTCGAGAGGTTGATTTGACGTTGAAAAAATCGTTAGATATTTGTAGCGTTGCAGAGATGTCCCGAGTACAAGCCACGCGCATGAGCTTAGAGCAGGATGCAAGACAGGTCGACGAGGTGAGGGAGCGAGACAGCGAGTTAGCCGTGCATTGGGTGCAGAGACAGCCAACTTCTAGCGGACGAGCGGGGGCACCGGGCAGCGGTGCTGGAGCACGGGCGGCGCCCGCGCCAGCAGGAAGCGGCGCCGGCGGCCCGCCGCCGTGCGGTCGGTGTCAAGATGAGAGCGGCCGGGGTGAACGTTCCGGTAGTAATTTCCGGCCGGTAGCAGTGTCGCAGCAGCGCCAGCTCGCGGCGTCGAGAGGCCAAGCGCGGTAATTCGATCGATCCATGTGTGTGTATTGCGGTTTAGTGCACGGTAAAAGCAAAGCAAAGTGTCCAGCGTTTGGGCAAAGATGTATGCGGTGTAATCGTATGAATCACTATGCGCGAGTGTGTCGTATTGATGCGGTACAGGAGAACTCCATAGATCAGGTGAGTCGAACAAGTAAATGTAAAAGTAGCAAGCCGTGGATGTCGAATTTAGAAATACATAAAAAGAAAATAGGTTTTAAGTTGGACTCTGGAGCTGATGCAAATGTTTTGCCGCGTAGATATTTACGGCGACTTAATATAAATGAGAGTGACCTTTTAGAAGCGGATGTTGGGTTAGTGGATTATTCAGGCGGGCGTATTAAAGTGTTAGGCCAGTGCAATTTAAAAACAGAAAGCAAAGGCAAGTCGTATATAGTAAATTACAATATAGCCGATGTGACGTCATCGCCGATTCTCGGAAGGGCGACATGTGAGGAGATGGGTTTAATTAAGCGAATTTTAACTGTGAGTGAGAATAAATCCACCACTGAGCCGATACTTGAAGAATATCAGGACGTGTTGGAGGGTATGGGATGTTTGCCGTGTGAATATAAAATTAAATTGAGCAATGACGCGCGTCCCGTTGTGCATGCGCCGCTGAAGTTGCCGGTTGCGCTCAGAGATGTTGTGAAGCGGATGTTGTGTGATATGGTTGAGCAGGGGGTGATCCGACGGTCCGCGCATCACGGGATGTGCACTGATCAGTGATAAGATAAGTAGATACCTACGTCATATGTTATTCATAGCACACAAAACACTACTTATAGGTATTATTATTATATTGAAGTAAACATAAGAATAAAAATTACATTCAAATGAACATCTGTTCTATATGGATAAAATATTGCTCAATACTATGTACATAGTATTGAGCAATATTTTATCCAATAAAACTTCAGGAATATAAATTGTGCAGATATTTTGTAAATGATTTAAACAAGCTCGATGTAAAAATAATTTTAATAATTCATAATGAACTTTTACTTAATAACATATATTTTTTATCTCTATACCTATTGGTACCATATTTTCTTTTGTTCAAAAGAGGATAATGAGGATAATTTATGTAATTTCAAAATAATCACAAAAAATCTTATTGTTCTAACATCATTAATAATTAAACTATACTTACTAATGATTTTGTTTTGTGTAAACTCAATTAGCATGTTTAATTTTATTTTATTGAAAAGGGGAGTTGTGGGTATATTATAATATTTAATATTTTGATAGATAGTTGAAAATGATGGTAGATGAATAAAATCAATCTTTGCATGGCACTTGCTTGTTTCAATTATTGCTCCTCATCTAAATTAATTTACACCGGGATTTCCATTAACCTTTAAACTCGTATGCATGGGCTAGAGCGATCTGAAATACCTAGTGCTATAAATGTAAATATATAGGTATTCAGGTACGTAAACGCTAGAAAAATTAAAAGTCCTTGTTTTTTGTATGGCTGTACTCTGTACCTTGCACTATAAATACTATACTTGTAATATTACCAATCATTTATTTACAATAATAATAGGTACATAACAATAAAGGAAGATACTACTTCTAACTACAACAAAATAAGAGGGCACTTAGAACATCTTTAGAAAAGCCTAAAGATAGTCTAAGTGCTCCAGCCCACTACCAGAGGGTAGTGTACCCAGCATGCTGACTGCATTAACACGCTGGATGGCAATGCTATAATATGCTTGTTGTACATATTTTTCTAATCTGGATTATATGTATGTTACATATATATTGTATTGATTTTAAACTCATCACACTAATAGTATTACACAGGCGAAAGTTTGTGCGTGTGTGCTTGTGTATGATTGTTACTTTTCACGCTTCTAAGGCTGAACTGATTTGGATGAAAATCAGCTTTTTGTCTGCCATAAAATCACATAACATATATCACATTGCAAATCTAAGCAGAGAAAATAATTAGGTAGGTACGACATACGTAACATTCGTCATACAACAAAAGATTTTAGAGGATGAATCTGCCAACCCTCCCGCACATAATAGAGTTTCATTAGAGAATAAAGGCTATACCTAATAATTAACGACACGATTATCCGGAAAAGCTTTTAAGCTCCAGCCCCATTTTGTAACTTCATGTGTGCACGTCATATCTCCTCGACCAGAATACTTAGAAAGCTCGTATTTCAGGAAGTTAGAATTCTGTCTTCTGAAGTAGCTTTTGACATTAGAGTTCCTCAGCCTGGGTAGAAAATGTTTACTACAAAACAACAATTTTTTTTTCATTGATCATAATATACCTACCTAACAATTGTGCTTTGTAATATAAAGAAAACTTGCTACTGTCTAAATAGCCCTACATATTTTGCCTTGTAATCATTTTAGAGCTAGTAATTGTTTGTTTTTCTACGCCCTTACATGGAGATAATACATATGTACTAAGTATTTCATAATGTTTATTTAATTTAAAGCTGTGCTACTGCTTTTATTTTACCTAGAACCCGACAAGTTTAAGGGCAACTTTATAGCTTTGTATGTTATGTACCTACTTTGTGCTTTTATTTCATATTTTTCTCCGCGTTATTAGCGCGTTATTTTACGAGACTGTAGTTAAGTGTGGTTTGTTGTTGTTTTCCTCTTAAATCCAAGAAAGTAGCTGGTTTTAGTGTTTTGTGAATTACTTGACGTCACGTGATAATAAATTGACGCACTTAACTGGGAGTGTCGATAAAATAGTTTTCATCGATACTTTTGCCGCCGATGGCTCACATCCCTGCAGATGGCCAAAAATTCCGAAAGGAGGCATCGTTGTAATTGCACCGTGAAATGCGTGGTTCAAATCTATGTATTTGGTTGAACCTACAATTGTTATAAGGCAGAACCCACGGGGAGAATATGTAACATACACACTTCCAAAAAATCTTTTGTTCTCAATCTGGTTTTAAGTTATATATTTAAGTTAAGTTATTATATATTGAAGTAGATAGTTTCTAGCTAATGAAATGAAAAGAAATCATTTATTGCCAACATGTCAAGTCACATTCACAACCTTAATTAATAAAATAAGTGGGAATCACATTCCAAATTGGCTTCGGCAAAATTTATATAGGTACTAAATAAATTTGGAAACATAGCTAATAGATGGTTTAAGAGCTAGCTATTATAGTTTTTTCTGAACGAATATCTAGATGTCATGCATAGAAGAGAGGCCTATGCTCAGCAGTGGGCGATAACAGGTTGATGATGATGATGTTTAGATACCCACCTACTTTGACCTTAGAATCTGCGTTAATTGACAACCACGCCGATGGTATACCGCTAGATCTCATGCTTAGATAGGACCTACTTTGACCTTAAAATCTGCGTACCACCTCTGTGGTAGGTATACCTTATCTGTGGCATAGAGGAGGATGTGCCTCGTACAGATTACTAATCGATCTGGCGCCAGCACAACGATTAATTATTTAACACGCGTTAATCGCTAGGCGCTGATTGTGCCCATAAAGAGCCCCTTCTAATAATAGCCTGCAATCATTTGACTAATCTACAGACATACCTCATTTGGTTTACAGGATTTAAGCTTGGTATAGGTATAAAATAATTCGCCATAGCATAATTACACGCTATATTAGAAATCACCATCATCTTCAACCCTTGTCGACCAACTGCTGGGTATAGGCCTCCTCCCATTGGTTTCGGTCTTGCGTTTATCTTGTCCAGTCTGTCTATATTAGACGTGTCATATAAAATATTTACAACCTCTTCAAAGTTTGATTTAAAAGCATTCAATGTGGTAGGAATTAATTACAGAATATATATGTACATATAACTATAATAAAATAGGCCAAACAAGTAAAGAACATTCACATAAAAGCCCAAATGTAATGGAGAGAGAAAACACTTAGTCTTTCACCGCGCAGGCTGTTTGCCTCTGGAATGCTTTACCTCTTGCTATCAAAAAAGCTCCGTCCATAGAAAGCTTCAAGACTCAAGCAAAAATATGGTATTTGTCATCATTACAGTGAGATCTTTGTAGTTCCTTTGCTATCATCATCTATGTATGTGTATAGTGTATACTCAATCAGTATTTATTAACAATATGTATTAATTTATATTATTTTTGGTATATTGTTATTATATGTATTAGGGTGTATGATTTATATGTATAGTTTATTAAGTAGGTTTGTAGTATGTATTTTTAATCTAATCTTTTCTTCTTTGTTTATATTATTGTATACCACGTCCTCTGTTATCTCTTATTTATTCCTTTCCATCCAATGGTTGCCTGGAAGAGATTGCTTTTAGCAATAAGGCCGCCACTTGTGGCACTAGTATAAGTTTTTTTTCTTCTTTCCTTTTAATTTTATCGTGTGTTACAATAAAGAATTTTCTATCTATTCTATCTATCTAAAACACAAAAAAATCGGTGAAAATAGCACATCCACTTTGTAACGGTATAATTGAAAAATATATCTGAACATTCTATGAATTATATCATCATATCATACAGCACCATATTTACATCTGAATCAAATAGGTAGTGTCTCAAGTTCGTACTACGGCATAGAAACAAATCGGCGTATCTTTTTCTATGATCAAAAATAGGTTGGCCACCAAATTATCGTATAAATTAATGAACCCAATAAAGTTGACTACCCCATTAGCATTGTGAAGTTTATCACAGTTCCACCGCACTGCACCCAATCACTACACCTCCCCGGGGGCGCAAAAATATGGCCTATATTCAACCAGAATTATAAAGCCGGTTACACACATTTACACATATCTCCGAAAATTAATTCAGCTGTTGCATACATTTTTTCAGGAGGCGAAGGCGAACTTTTTATGGAACAGCTGTCATTTTTTCGCAAATTTCCAAAAAAATTAAAGTCGTAGAACAAAGTTTGTTGCTTAGACCTACAGAAGCTGCTATTACAGGTTATGTAAGGTTAGTTTCCCTCTTTAACATTAGACAAAAGTATTGACGCCAGAAATTGGATACGCAATTAAAACCAACATCTGACTTGTAAGAAATTTCTTATCAATAAATGACTTTGACTTTGACATGTTTTTTAATTGATATATATGTAAATGCAAAATATGTCATACGTATAGTTACCAGCTTTATTTAAGTTGGTCAAATATTTGGTATCTGACTTCTGTTTCCGAACTCCATTTAGTTTGCGGCCCTTTGATCTCCACAACCGGTGCACTATATTTTTGGTTATCGATATAAAATGATTACCCAATATAAGAGCTTGATAAAAATGCTATATTAAATAAATATGCTTGACAACTTCTGAGCACTTGATTTATTTAATATCGCATCAGAGAGTCATCAGTCACAATTTCGACATGTTAAGATAAGAACCTACATTCTTTCAAATAATTATGATATCAAATAAAATACATCTCAATTAAGCAGTAGATTTATTTAATCTAATGCACTATAAGAGTCTAAACTCTTAATTTCGTCATTTTCGGTGGGTATTTTAATTTCACATGTAGGTAATAAAAAATAAAAAAGGCTCAAGTAATATATTTACTCAGTGTACGTATAATCTTATTGCCTTCCCATATTATAAAGGGCCATACTATAGCGGCTATTGTCCTAGGATAGTAGCTTTAACAAAGGTGTTTCGCGTCATATGGGTTAATGTTATGCTGACCATTATTTTTTATTATTTTACGAGGACATTTTGTAAACAAATTGTAGTTAATTCGAGTATATTCGGGGAATTTAACTGGCTGTAGTGAATGCGCCGTTTGAATTAATTTTAGTGGCTTTGCACAATGGAGACATGAAAATCCCTATTCATGTACCGGAAGTGGCTGAAAACAAAATGTTATGTGTACGAATTGAAATGCAAAACATGTGTGTCTAGTAACAATACGAAATTCACTCATAAAACTTTAAAAATGTAGAAAAAAGAGCAATGTTGTTTGAATCAAAACTTGGCATTAAATAAAATAGTATGAGTTGGTCCCTGACTACTAAAACCCTTATGTACTCGTACTATGTCTTTATCACAAATTTGCATTTATTTGTATCCTTTTTAAGGATTTTTCTTAATCTCATTAGAAGTCTACCTCGTGGTCACCACAACGTGTTTGTGCGTATGTCGTATGACCGTGTTGCATTGTTCATTATTGTAACTCTGCGGAAGTGACACTCGGTGGTAGCTTAAACATAGGCTAACATTATAAGTAGGCTGTAGGTAAGACTACATTAAGTCATGGAGGTCTATAGACTAGATGTAGATAACAGCTCATGTATACTAGCAGATAGCTTCGTATTAATCTTAGCCTACCAATTGGGCTTATATGGGTTACATTAATAAATAAAATGATTATATTCATTAATTAGATTTAAAAAAAAACCTTAGTTGCGAGAAAAAAGATTCTTATCTCAGGTTTATTGCATATTGTATTGAATTGTTGATAACTAAAACATTTAAGAACAGTTTTTGCGAAGGTTATTGCACAATAAAAACAAAAAGATTTCTATTCTACATTTTTGGGAAATCTTTGGGCATTGGCATTGCAATTGACCCGTTTGTTTTACACTTTAAAGAATTTTTGTATTTAAACCTTTACCTACCCAGCAGCAGGCTTCTTTAATCATAATCAACACTAAGATGTAACCAAAGCCTGCAGGAAGGCACTGATTACCAAACAATTAATTATCTATTCGAGCGTCGAGTTACAACACTGGATCGGATCGGATACAGCCTACGCTACAATTAGTATGTGTAAATTAACCTAGTAAGTGGTGGAGAGGTATCTGGGGCAATGCATTCCGAATGTGGTTTTGTACTGCAGTGGATCGGTGGCCTTTTTCGGATGACACTTTCTGGTTGGAGAATTTTACTACGGGATTCTTGTTTTAACGCAGAGCATAGTAACATAGTACCTATACAAATTTATATTAATTTGGGAGCAGATTACTATTAGTCCTTAAACTAATAACTAAAATTAAAATATTATTAGTTCTGTTTCCTGCTAACTACAATACAGGGGTCATCAAATCTAGAGTTAATAGGTACCTTCTAGGTAGGCGTGTTAGTTACACCCTAGTCCATAACAATGCTTGTTTATCAATCAGGCAGGCTGTAGTCAAATGCAAACACCAATAAAAAACTGTTACTATGGAGTGGTTCCCGAAAGGTGGTCCGCGGAACCCTGGGGTTCCGTGGAAAGGTCGCAAGGGTTCCGTAAAAAATAATAAAATAAAATTCCATAATAAAACCTACATATTTACTGTATATGCACTTACATAAATAATTTCATAAAAAAAATATTGTTTTTCATTTATACCTTTATAAAGTAGGCAAATTCCCAGTTATCAACGTAGGGTTCCGCTGGGAAAAGTATAGTCAATTAGGGTTCCTTGGTTAAAAAAAATTGGGAAGCCCTGACTCTACAGCAGTGCCCCCGCCAAGTCGAACAAAAAAGCAGTACAAACTGTACCATCCTTTTATCGATTTTATATTCACTCTAGCATAGATGTATGACTGTATGTTTTTTTTTTGAGAATAAGAGCTACTTATGAAGAAACCAACACTGTCTAATTCTATTAAATTGTTAAATACTCGACTGCAACCAATTACTATTTTTATATTTACGCGCATTTTTCAAAGGTTTGTTATAGATGTCTCAAAATAATGTATTCCCAAAGATGCTGCCTTCATCAAATTTGTTTGTGTAACACCTTAGACGGCATAGCCTAGCAATAAACCTTAGTACATATAAGTCTATATAAGTATCTATCTGTAGTCACAAGCTTGTTTACACAACAATCTGCCATTCAGCTCCATTCATTGTCAGACATCATTCATTTCTATGGGTAGTAAACACCTACACTGTTGTACAATCACCGGATTGAGATTACGGTATGTGTAACACCGAAACTCAGAAATATCGACATAGAACAGCAATGACTGGCCTTCCTCCTCCTTCTAATATCATATTCCTCATAACTGAGGGTCGTGGCTCCTTTATAGAATTCATTCATTGAGGGAGTTTTCTTGGGAAAATAAATATAAATAAACGTTCTTGGATTTGGTGATTCTCAAACATGTGAATTTCCTCTTGTTATCCTTAACTGTCAAGCATAGACAAAATCACAGGTGACTTAAAATATTAGGCATTGGTGTTAGACAGGGAAGCGAATAGAATTTAAACAGACGATTCTCGGAGTCACACTTATAGTGCATCCTAGTATAACTGTCTCATTTTTCCATAGTGCTAATCAATAAAAAACCTTTGTGTATATATTTTTTATAAATAATGTATTAAAAAATCCTGTCTATTTTCTATAATACCTATGTCGAAACTCCGAAAGCCACACACGAAGATAGACGACTAAAAATGGTAATTTGGACGAAATGCTCCAAATAAATTTATTGTTATGGTGATTTCTGAAATTCTATTTGAATGATAATCGGGGTAATAAGTTGTGTTGCATAAAACAGATGTCGCCAGCAGGTATCATCTAGGTGGTCTATATAAGCCTATGAAGACGAATTGAAGCAGGTATCATCTAGGTGGTCTATATAAGCCTATGAAGACGAATTGAAGCAGGTATCATCTAGGTGGTCTATATAAGCCTATGAAGACGAATTGAAGCAGGTATCATCTAGGTGGTCTATATAAGCCTATGAAGACGAATTGAAGCAGGTATCATCTAGGTGGTCTATATAAGCCTATGAAGACGAATTGAAGCAGGTATCATCTAGGTGGTCTATATAAGCCTATGAAGACGAATTGAAGCAGGTATCATCTAGGTGGTCTATATAAGCCTATGAAGACGAATTGAAGCAGGTATCATCTAGGTGGTCTATATAAGCCTATGAAGACGAATTGAAGCAGGTATCATCTAGGTGGTCTATATAAGCCTATGAAGACGAATTGAAGCAGGTATCATCTAGGTGGTCTATATAAGCCTATGAAGACGAATTGAAGCAGGTATCATCTAGGTGGTCTATATAAGCCTATGAAGACGAATTGAAGCAGGTATCATCTAGGTGGTCTATATAAGCCTATGAAGACGAATTGAAGCAGGTATCATCTAGGTGGTCTATATAAGCCTATGAAGACGAATTGAAGCAGGTATCATCTAGGTGGTCTATATAAGCCTATGAAGACGAATTGAAGTAGGTATCATCTAGGTGGTCTATATAAGCCTATGAAGACGAATTGAAGCAGGTATCATCTAGGTGGTCTATATAAGCCTATGAAGACGAATTGAAGAAAATAGCTAATGATTAAATGGTTTTTTTGACAGTCAAAAATAAAACTTAAGTAGACTGTAACTGCATTAACTATGAAAAAAAACCTACGGTTATGAACCGTACTTTTGGGTATGAGTGCAATGATTTAATTTTAACATTTAATTAAATAATAGACTGTACTG
The DNA here is from genome assembly GCA_927399415.1 of Macaria notata. Taxonomy (NCBI): domain Eukaryota; kingdom Metazoa; phylum Arthropoda; class Insecta; order Lepidoptera; family Geometridae; genus Macaria; species Macaria notata. The sequence goes on from OV656742.1 coordinate 4,576,684, forward strand.
AATTTGTTAAATTAATTTAGTTGTAATAACAGGCTAGCACTTACGTCAAAAATTATGTCGAAAAATTAGCTCGACAAGACTTTGATTATTAAATTATTATTTGATTATTATTTTGATTTTGTTAAATTAATTCAAAGACCGTTCAAGCGGTTTGAAAACTCTTGACACTAGAGTGCGCCATACTCAAATTTGTTGAAGTCAATATAATATATACATCTCGGTCAGTTCAATCATGTAAGCGGTGACTGAACAACAAGGTAAGCACTAAATCTAGACTTTCTATAAGAGATCCATCTTAATATCGAAACTTTTCCAAAGCTTCAGAAACCAAGGCCCGCTGAGCTTTCATAGTAGAAAATGATGAATCACAAATCTGAAGAAATGTTTGATCCAAAAACGAGCCTTATTGAAAGGAAGGTTAGGTTTACATTTGTCTAGCAATGTGACGTGTTATTCCTGTGTGACCAAAGTTGACCAATGAATGACCATCAACTTGTTTGTCTTATCGAGTTTGCTACCTTAGAGTTGCGTAGGGCTCCACTTATTTATTTGACTAAATTAATATCCTACATTAGTAAATACACTAATTTTGAGTTTTTTTAATGATTACTTATGTGTACTATTATTCATAAGACTGTTCTTATTTTTATGGATTGTTTTAAAATGATCACTGATTCTTCATTTAAAAAAAAAAACAATTAGAATTGATTACGTTTGCTCTGAGTTTTAAGCATTTCTGATACTCCTAAAATATTGCTTACGCAGGTGTTGCTTCAGGGTTAAAATGCCTTTATTGATTTCTCGCATGAAAAGTAGGTAAATAAAATTACTTTGAGGTTTATAGTATCATTGTTATCTTTTTTTACTCATTTCTCAATTACGCGTTTCCTTGTCGATGAAAGCACGAAATGACTAATTTCCGTCTGCTTCACACATTAATCAAGTGATTAAATCCAGAACTAACACAAGCGCGCTAATTTGCATATCGGGTGGGTCCGTAATTATGATTATAAGGCCGCCTACTCACGTCCGACACAATAGCGCCGCGGGCGAGGGCCCACGCGCCGAGCTCGCCGTCTCAACCGCACGTCAATGGGGCATAGTGGAGGAAGAGCAGAACATCTTGTGTATGGAAGATTTTATATATTCAGAATTCCCTTTTATGTATATCATTTTAACGAAACACATTCCCTCTAAATCTGCCATAATAAATGTTTTTTTCTTTCTTTCTTTACTTGCATAGTGAATATTTAACAAGTAGACGCTATAATGACTTACGAGATGGATGGACCATAAAATTATAGTCTTAATTTAGTTTTCAATGTAAGTTTGTAGCTTTAAATCTTTTATCTTGCAGTTCTTCTGATGGATATTTTTTAAATGAGTCTTTGGTAGATATACTAGATTAATTGTTTCGATTAACATAGAAATCTGCGTTCATTTTTTACCATTACGAAAACAAAAACACAGACCTACATAAACCCGCAAAGAAAAAAAATAAGATATTGAACTAGTCTGTCTCACTTTGCTAGTATCTGTGGCAATCAAGGTTCATTCTATTGTATTTGTAAGTGTTAAGCTGTTTTAGTTGGGGGTTCTATCTCGCTACTTGAGGAGCTTATCTGGTTTTTGCATCATTTCGGGCTCATTGTAAAGTCGTTTATTGACTGATTGAGCGAAAGCTTATTCGTAATGTATTGATCTAATGATTGATCTAAAGGCTTTTGTGTTACCCGTGACGATATTTTACTATAAGTAAGCACTTACAGTTATTTACTCACGACAATATTGTTTTTCTATTAGATGTTGTATTGGTAATCATTCACCATAGTTTAACAGTTACTTAATTTTTTGACAACGAATTCGTGCATTATTAATCCTACCTAAGAAAGTAGATAGTATTGTTTTGAGCCCGTTTAAGGAAATATTAGAAGAAACAATCCATACCTAACTTAAATTTTTTACACTTTTTAAATTTGCATAGTACCTATAACTTTATTTTCTTTCAACGAAAGCGATACATTTTGGCCTGTTTTTTTTCAATCTATGCTGTCTCACTCCTGAGCAAAGGTCTCCCTCCATGAATCTCGGCCGTTTGAAAAAATAATTAAATTTTAAAAATAAGATCGTTGTAGCTTGCACACTTCGATCAAATTTAACGTGCATTATTGATCGAAGCTTGCACATGCCAAGAGAGGCCTATGCCCAGCGGTGGGATAGAGAAGGCTGTGGATGATGATGAATATTCCAAGTTACCACAGCAAAGACAATGACTAATATTATAGGCTGTCTAAGGTGTCTAGACCACAAATAGCCGGATGGACTTGTTTGGAGACTGTGTGGATGGTGTGACGAATGCGTCATATATCATGTATGAATGAACGATTGTTTGTGTTGTAAGTGGGAGGGCATTTGGATGAGTAGATAAAGTTAGCATTTAGGTAGATATAATAAAGAGTAGTACGAAATTCCTTATTTCCTGATAAACAAGGTGTAAATTCAATATGTTAACTAAAACGGTTTTCACTCACGTGTAATTCGCGTATGTTGTTGACGCGACGAAGATGTATTTTTTTTAAAAAAGATGTAAATTGCTGTTTGATATTATATGGATGTGGTAATAAAGAATAGTAGAAATGATTAATAATCCTATTTGTAACAACACGTTTTATAAATACTATCATTTATAGCCGGTACATTGTTACAAGCCGAACAACCGTAATAGAACCATACTGTTGTATACCTCTTTCTACTAATAAATTGTAAATATGATTTGTAATGTAGGTACCTACTTTAATTTGAATGGACTGATTATTATTTTACTTCCTTTTGACAACTTTTACATTATATATAATTTAATAATTATATGACATTGTTAAGTGATTGTAAGGTATTTGAGTATGAAATAGTTAATGTAATTGGTTGCAACCGTTTTAATTATTATTAAATAAATAAATAAATATTACAAAGGTTAAAGTTTGTGCGTGTGTATGTTTGTTCTTCAAACTAAACATGTTCGAGCAAAATTCGGCAGGAAGATAGCTGATAGACTAGTCTCTGGATTAACATATAGACTTGCTTTGTAATGTGAGATTATCGCGGGCGACACCGTGGGGCGCTGTTAGTCAGTAAAAAGACTGATTTACTTACCTATTATTTTGAACTGATATTTGTAAATGTATTTAAACATTTATAAGAATAAATTCATAAATCAGAAACGAAACACACACAGATGTCATACTTACATCTCTAATTTGGTAACCATTCAATTATTGAAATTTTATTTAAATGTAAAACTTTAGGTTTTTTATTAAAATATCGGTAAGTGATGCAGATGTTGGGAGAACAAATAAAAAGTCCGGTTATATTTTGGTTTATGTGAAAATTATACGAACAATGCTGACTGTGTTTGATATTAGCATAGACTTAGTACTTCAAAGATTCCTAACTAGCTACTCAAAACTATTCAAAGCGTTCAGTCAACCATATGTCCTGTGATGAGCAACCACTTTATATTCTATCACTCGTTAATGAAGAGGGATTTAGTAGACATGTGTTGAAATAACAGGAAACCTGTATCACTTTTCCGACCATTGCTGCCTCTTAGCAAAAATCACAAGGAACCGTAGCTTAATTTTGGAGAAAAAATGAAAAAAAAAAATACTCAGTCACATTTTACTATATAAAAGAAATTTCGCGAAGAAAATGTTATACTAAACGTTAGGTAGGGATCAGTAATCAAAACTTATATCTCTTTACTTTAATTAGGTGTCTATAAAGTTTCGTCAACCGGTATCGGACTACATCCATCCAACGGCTCACAGTGTGTTTTTTAAATTTTTATCGTCAATTTGAATAAATTATGAGCTACGTTTAGGTACCTACATTATGATACACAAAATGATGACGTTTGAGGTTGGGAACAAAGAATAAAGAGACGTGCGGTTGAAATTTATTAATTTAAACTACAAAGTGAGCAAATTTTTAGAACGTTTACATTTTTGTGATAAATTGTTGTAGCTAACAAAGAAAATTTACAAATGTGGGTGTTTCGTAGTAGTACATAAAAAAAACTTGCTCAGCAAAGTCGATTTTTGAATTTTGACTAGATAAAGAAATACTTGTAGCCTCACAGTGTTGGCCATTTTAATTGCATTTATTAATTTTTTGATTATCGAGTATTAAATTTGAAATATTTCTTATCGATAGTAAATAAAACCCAAAATGTTATATGCAGCTATACAGCATAATGATAAGGTAAGTTTTTTTTTACGTGGGTTAGGTTTACGTTTGACAACAGCCTGCCTGATGTTAAGCATTCCTGCAGCCTAGAGTGTAACACGCTTACCTAGAAGATACCTATTAACTCTAGATTTAAATAACCCTGGATTCTAGTTCGCAGGAAACACAGCTTCTGGTAACGTGTTCCAAAGGTTTGCCGTCCGTACAATAAACGTAGAGGCAAAGCGCTGTGTTCGACACTTCGGCACTTCTACCATGAAACGGTGTCTACCTGCGGACTTTCTGCTTTTTCGGTACAATACGTTTAATATCACCTCAGATTTCTATGCGAAGACCATGCCGCTATCGCTGCGCCCGCGCCGACGCAGCGCCACAGATTATAACAATAGCAGCTAGCAGCGCCTCCGCAGCGTAGGTGTGCACCTACCATTACTTTCCAATTTTAGAACGGAACTTATCATAATACCTTTTAGCGTTTACGTTGTTCATTCATAAGTAGATATGTATAGGAACTTACCTGGTATTCGGACATTTTGTAACTGACACAATTGGCCCCACTTTGATTGACTGGCCACACACCAGAGATGGCCATTATCTTACGAACTTACAATCAGTAACAGTTATAAAGAAGCTAAAATGTAGTAGTAGTGTATAATAGTCGTCTTGAAAAGTTTGTCGTTTTTCTGCTTTTGAAATCTGCTTGTGTCAAAAAGGATAAATAAAAGAACCTACATAGTATTACATATAATGTACCGGACGGGGACATATTTTTAATTAAAGATTTTGAAAGTTATTATTAACTTTAAAATAAATATATGATGAAGTACTGAAAATTAAAGACTAAGACGTAGAACAAGATACTGTATTTAATAAACGTATTACTCGACTTTATTAAAAAAAACTGCATAGCTTTTAAAACTACGTCTTACCATTTTGATGTTATTGCATCCACCTTGTGAGGACCTTTAACATAAATTTAATAATTTAGTTTACAAAGCACTTCTACGATTTTAATGTCTAGTGGTTTTATGGTTTAACAAAGGCTTTATGGATAGTTCAAGAGGTACCAATGATTTGACTTCCATTCCATACTAGTATTTTATAGAAATAAATAGTCAAAGGTTTCATCAACGCAGGCCTTCCTTTGACTGAAACGACAAAAAATGTGATTATTATTAGTGTGTAGAAAAACATATTGTCTGTGTGTCTCATAATATATTTATTTAGACCAGATAAGAAAAATTGGATCAGGTTAGAACTCAGATCAGAGAAATGGAACGAAGCTATATAATGTTCTTCTTTCATTTTAAAAGAAGAGCGCACTCGAAAATAAAATTTTAATCACTACATGATAGCAGTATATCTCATGTTTTTGGAGATTAAAATTAGTCTCTGTCACTTTTAGGACCCTAAATTACTGCCGTATCAAAAAACCATTTTATTACAATATACTGTATTGGTGTGAAAAAGAACCCAATAAAGTAACATACAAACACAATATGCTTTTAAGCAATATTACCTCTAAATAAATAATAATAGGTAAAAACAACAACAACCTTATTCCGCGAAAATTCCGAAAAACAAAATATCTTTTCCATATTATCCGTTACCTCTCCGACCACTACAACTAATTCTCAGCCAAATATGTGAATGTTGATGCGTGGGAGTGATTTACAGTCACAAGTAATTTGAACAGCTGTAGGAATTTTCTTTTGAAATTAAGTATATTTCTATGTTGAAAAATTAGCGCCTTATCATATAGGTAAATACTTCGTGGGCTAAACAAGGTTTGCCTTTTTGGGACGTTTAGTTAACTGTTTTGCGGTTCGAAGAGCAATAAATGCATCCTGTAGGCCAAGTAGCATGGTAAGTAATCAAGTAATAATAAATAAGTATATATGTGTATGTTTGCTTAGTGTGGGGCTAGATGGCGCTATGTGCGATGCCCGGAATATTTATTTATTTATGTATAGTAGTAGAATTTAATTTTATGTTGGTTTACATTGACACTTTGTCACCTATAATTCACTATAATTTGTCGCTCTTCAAGTCGAGAGTAAACCGGTTTCTTCTAGGCAAGCGCGCTAGATCGTAGACTATAACGTTGCTTAACATCAGGCAAGTTGTAGTCAAGCGTAAGCGTATTTCATGTAAAAAAAAACTATATTTCGTCTATTGATGCCAAACATCAAAACAATAGGTAAATAATAGGTTTATAATGATGTATGGATTGTCATAACTAAATGACTAATTTGATTTAAATTGTAATTATTAATAGGTTTGTAATATTATAAAAACACCAGGCATATAATTAATACGACAAATCATACCAGTGATGACTTCTGTAAGTATAGTGGTAAGTTTTTTGTAAAGAAAAGGTTTGTTTTGTCGAAATTTATGTAATGATGTTTTTTCAACAATGAATTTACAACAGCTGATTTAGTCTTCTTATAAGATAAATTGGTAGGTAGATAGCAATGATGATAATATACAAGACAATAAAAACAGTCCTTGACGCACGCCGTCCCAAGTTTTTACACAAACCAATAGTTTAGCAAGCTTCTAAATTCGTCCTCCAAAGATAGCGAGTTTGATGGAAGGAACAAAAACGGAACATTCCACATACCTCCCAGTAAGGTAAAGAATCCATACCCTGTACGTAGCTTTAGTGCTGCCTGTCGGCTTATCGATAAGTTGAGTTGGCCCCTTTTATACGATCTTACTTACTTTTAGTTGTACTCTGTATTCTGTGCTTTAGTCTTGATAAAAAAAATATACTTTAAGTACAACAACACTAACTAAAGTAAATTTTCATTGATACTCTAGAAATATCAATAGGCTTTTTCGGTGATTTTTAATATTTTTAAAATCCTCACTTACTCATATTTTGACACTTGTCTATGATATGAATTTCATAAATAGCTGTATCGATATTAAACGAACATGTCACTAATATAAGTATATGACGAGGGAAAGTATTGATAGTAAATTGTGTCTTAGTTTGGCAAATTATTATAATTATTAATATAATATATTAGGAAAATGCAGTCTCTTTTGTTACCTTTAGTCATATTACCTTTATATATATACAGTTGTGGTAAAGCATCGACATTTCCCATCACTATTGTAATGTAAAGACAATGTGACAGGCTCGATCGATCTCCGATGATCAGCCGATGGATAATGTATTTCAAATGCCTTTGTGGATTTCATGCAAGCCGATACCAGGTATGTGTACCTAGAACATTTATTGGAAACAGAAATTTGGTCTTCATATATTATTGGAAAATTATATGTGAATATAATCCTATATTATTTTCAAAGCCTGACTTTATAACATATGTTAAATATGTTATAACATGTTAAAATTGTGCTCAATGATACAATTATTTAACATTTTATAACATACTAGTGGATGCTCGCGGCTTCGCTCGCATTAAGAAGTAAGCTCAGAGCCGGAAGACAAACAGGAACTTGATAAATATCTGTTTAACTACTACTTAACTAAAACAAAAGCATTTGCCAACAGCAATTAGAACACCTGATTGTTTAGATTGTACTCGACCGTCGCACATCAATTATGGACACAGATTACCATCACACATTAGATAGATATAGTATTAACAATCTATTCATATGCATAAAAGCTAAAGCGGTTCCAGTGTCTGCTTTTCATGCAGACGCACCCTGGTTCGAATCCGGCCCTACACCAATGACTTATATTTTCAAGATAAGTGTGGATTTTGCACTCGATTAACGGTGAAGGAAAACATCGTGAGGAATCCGATATGTTTGAGGACCACAATATCTGAGGACATGGTGTATTCCGTGGGAGGACATGGGCAACCACGATATATCTGCCCAAGAATACTCCCCTAACGAATGAATTCTGCGGGAGAGTCATGACCCTCAGTTATGAGGAAATACGACTCAAAGAGAGAAAAGATTTATATGCATGTACATATGTGGCCTTTGGATATGACAGACGTGGAATTATTTCTAACCATTATGGTTAAGTGCAAACCCATATTGAATAAAAAAATAGATTCGGTTTCGAGATTAATAAGTTGGTGACTTGTAGAAGCTCTTTTGCATCTGAAAAAACAGTGTTTCGTTTTGATGTCCTTCAACAAATCTTTTAATCTAAGTGTTTTTTGTGTTTACTCAATGTTTTTAAATACGAATTTAGCCAACTCTTTATTTTTTTATGTTATTTTTTTCAGTAATGAGAGCACTTTATGTACTACCATATATAGGTATTGTCAAAAAATATATATGACGAAACGGTCACGTGATGGAATAGGTCAAAAACTAGTTATGTATTAATAGGTAATCTATATAATTATATAAAACTCAGAGGTGACTGACTGATTGACTGATATAGTGATCTATCAGCGCACAGCCCAAACCACTGGATGGATCGGGCTGAAATTTGGCATACAGGTAGATGTTATGACGTATGCATCCGCTAAGAAAGGATTTTTGGAAAAGCCGTTTTTAAAGGGGTGAAATAGGGAATGCAAGTTGTACTTCTTAATGCGAGCGAAGCCGCGAGCATCCACTGGTTTTAATATAATACATTTTATTTTTGCTGTAATTATTACAATTTTATACAATTGCAGAATCTACACCTCATCGTAGATAATCTTTCATGGTCAATACAATAGCGCGTTTGATGCGAGCCTTCAATATTTAGATGGGTGTATTTATCTTAGCGTGTGTATCGAGCTGAACAAAGGAAGCTTCCTGAAGTTTCATCCGCATATAGCCTTATATGTACTATATAATGTGTATGTTATACACCTTTACTTAAATGTACGTATATTTTATTAATAAGCCCACGACTTCACTACGACTAAACTTTAATGTCGTATATTATAACTAGTGGGTGCTTGCGGCTACGCTCGCATTAAGAAGTAAAACTTGCATTCCCTATTTCACCCCTTCAAAAGTGGCATTTCCAAAAATCCTCTCTTAGCGGATGCCTACGTCATACTTAATCATCTACCTTAATTCAAAATTTCAACCCAATCCGTCCAGTGGTTTGGGCTGTGCGTTGATAGATCACTATATCAGTCTATCAGTCACCTTTGAGTATTATATATTTAGATTATAACAAAATGTATGATGATCGGTTGCTCCGTTGCGACGTGAAAGGGGAACAAAGACCCAAGAAATCATTGAAAAAAAAACACTTTTATATTATAGTGATGGTATGATTTATTAGGAAGGCATAAAATAGGTAACATAATACTTCACTTATCTAAGCAAACACGAGTAAAATTAGCCACTTGAAATAGAACACAATCCTTTTTATTAGGCTACAAAGATTGAAATATTGTTTATTTGAAAAAACTTACATAACAAATTTTACCAATTAAAAATAAAAACTTAACTTATTAATAACTAACTTATAAACTAAAACTTATAATAAACTTAAAACACCTACAAAAAAGTATATCTGTATGCAACGTTCCCAGCATGCTGGCGGCATTGCCACGTTGGATGGCAATGCTTATCCTTTGCGCCAAGAATGCTCCAGCATGCTGGTCACGGGTTGCCTGAACTTTCTGTTCTACTAAAGAAAGATTATCCAGATTTTTGATCTTGTTTATCATATTTTACCATTGTGTTCAATATACTCTGTATTATGATATTTGGCTAAACGGAAGATAAATCGACAACAAAAGTACACTGTGATGCTCCTTTGTTGTCCTTTGCTATTTATTATTTAGCATTGAAAATATTAATCATCTCTGCTATATTTTCTATGTCACAACTTCAAACTTGGAATACAGCAGCATTTAATAGCAACAAACGAAACTTCCCTCGTTAGCGTCGGCATCCGATGAAGGAATCGATTGCAAAAACTCGAGAGGCGAGCGTCAACGACCTATCGAGACGATACGTGGGAATCTGAGACAGTACTGTACGTTTGTTGATTAATGTGGAATTTAATAATCTTACCTCTAAAAAACTGGCAAAATCCTTTAAAAATGTCTGGAAGTTTATTTAGTAAAGCAACGGTCACCACGGTCCATTTTTGGACGGGTGAACGAAATGAGGTTTGAAGTTTTGTGTCTTGGAGCAGAAAGGATAAATTTATTAATGTTACCTACGTAATGTTGGTTTTCAGTCCTGTTTGATATTCATGATAACGCAATTATTTCAGTACAGTTAAATAATAATACCTTTATGAAACCTCTAGACTGGATAAAAAGTTGTTTCATCCGAGAAAACAAAAATAAAAACAGCCGTTTATTTAAAGATGTTAAGTTTTCTTGACAAGTTTTAGAATCTTATAGAGTTCTTTTCCGTGAAAGGACCTGGGCGCCCACCACGATGTATCTGCCCAAGAAAAACTCCCCCAACGAATTAATTCTGCGGGGGAGTCACGACCCTCAGTCATGAGGAAATACGACTCAAAGAGAGAGAGAGAGAGTTCTTTTCATCACCATGAATTCATACTAACAGATTTTTTCTTTTCTCATTCGCCTGAAACCGCGCGGCGCAGCTAGTAAGTCGAGCTATATTTCTAATCAAGCTTGTACAAGTTTAAATTTTGAAATGATAAACTATCTAAATATCTTTTGTCAAATATGATGGATGGTAACATTTTGAGCCGAGCGTTCTAACATGGTTCTATGCAGTTTGGCTGATCTTTCGTAACATAACAGCTTTCCAAAGTATGGGAAGTGAATGAAATTACCATTTTAATAGCGGCATCAGAACATTTTGACGCCCGCGTAGGTTTCGGTACAACTTCTTTTCACGGCTTCTCTTATCTTAAAATTCTTTGTATGGCTCTATTTGGTGTTCATTGAGAAAGCGTTAAGATAATTTGAATAAAAAATTTATTATGGAGACATTTTTGAGAATTTGTTGGGCGTTAAGAAAGATAAGATAGTTGATCGTAACGGAAAACTTGGGCTATCAAAGTCAATGAATGTATTAATATAACATAAACTAGTGCTATATATTATTATAGGTATGTATAAGTTTAATTTTGGGAATATACATACTTAAACAGTACTTACAGAATAGAAAATGTGAACAGTTTTATAATAATGTTATTTTTTTTAGTTTATTTTTATTGTTTTATATTTTGTTACTGTCATCCAGTAACAAATACAATAAGGAAATGTCCATACGACTTTTTGCTTTGATTGGGTTTGTATTCGTTGTTATTTTTTTTTTACAAAAAAAAAATTATGAAAAAAACGGCTTGTTGTAAACTCAGACAAAAAATACTCGTACAGATGTTAAAAAATAAATTAATAATAATTACTTCATAATGAATAAATGAACGAACCAATACCTATCTAATACACCACGATTGAATGTAAATTGCATTCAATCTTTCCGGTCGACTCCTCTCTCCAGAGGTGAGTCAAGATATCAACACACGTCTAGGAATGCATTCTCAGTACTGTGATATACTAAACTAAACCAAACACTAAACCGCAGACAGGCGCTTATCACAGGTGTCAGAGAGTTAGTGTCGAATTACTATCATGTACAGGGTAATATGTCATAACATATCAGTAACACAGAGCAAAACTAACCAGAGTTTCTTAATATGATCTTTTATTTAGTTATTTTTTATTATGTCTTTTGTATTTCAATTTTTATCTCAATTAGTTAATGTCATTGGCTGACGGCGTTTTTATAATTTCTTCTCTCTTCTTCTTGGCAAGCACGCTAGATGGCTTCCATTATGCTTAACATCAGCCGAGTTATAGTATACATGTCTAATATAAAAAAAAAATGTTGATTCTCTGCACTACCAGCCTGCCATACAAAATTTCTTATTTGAAATGGTTTATACTTAACTGAAGAACTATTTTTTCCATTCATAAGACAGACCACCAGCTATTTATCTGACCACCAGCCCGATGGTCTAGTGATATTTCTAAGCACGTTGGTAGGAGCTGGTTTAGACAGGCTGGAGACCGTACTGTGTGGCGCGCTGGAGAGAAGGCCTATATTCAGCAGTGGGCGAACACAGGCTGATATAATGATGAATCATTATTTTATATTTGTTCTTAAAAACCGACGTAACCCTGAACAACAATTAGCTAAGAACTAGAACATTCTTCGAAACGTCTGAGGATGTTTACACATTGTTGTGTTGGCGTTTATATTGTAGCAACTGTAGCTGATATAGATTGTTGGTAGTACGTTTATAGTTACTCTATTAATACATATATATCTGTTTCAATTATAATTTCATTTAACACAAATGACAAGATGTCATTCCATATTCTACTATATAACAAGTTATTTAACAATATTAAATAAAAAGTATATAGGACCTACAACAATTATGAGTACAGGTATATTGCATATACATGGGGATACAAGAGGATAAAGAAAGAAAGAAAGAAATTATTTATTGATAGAATTGCAGACTAAATGTAGGCGTATAAACAAAACGTTAAAACGAATAATTAATAATCTACCTATATATATATATATATATATTATTCTATGATAAGAACAAATCTCAAAAAAGAGAAAACTCGAATACATCAATCGTTTGGTTTATTCATAAACGTAGAGAAGACCAAATTTTGATTCAGACCAATCAGCTAGCTCCATTATTTCCTATTCCAAAAAGCAATAAAGCAAGCCTGTACTAAATTTTTATGACTTGAAATCGATCTGCCCTTCACAACGGCTGCCATACAGTCCCAATAAACTCATCGAACAAAAGATGAATTGCAACGCCAAAAACCAATATTCATATGCGATGAGGCTTTTTAAGCCTACCGACTGTTTAAAGTAAATTCGTCTTATTACAAAACGCGGTTTAAATTATTAGTCCAGGACTTTGAAAATAAAAAGTGCGCTCTTGTTGTTCAGTCATCACATACAAGCAATTAAAATGTCAACAAAAATTTAAACTTTGATTTAACAACAATTTTATATGACAATTTTCGATCAACTAAAACGGACTTAGTCTAGGCTTATATTTAAACCACGTTTTGTAATAAGGCCCTATATGTCGTAAGTAACTACTAACTGAATACTATGATTATGATTATATTTTTTACTATGATTACAAGCAGAACCAGTGAACCCACTTAAGAGATATACCATTTATTGGTATACATATCCATAAACAATCTTTTGTTGTTGTTAGTAAAACTCATAAACAAAGAAAGATCGAGTGATGTGAGCCATACCAATATTTTCAATACAAGCCAGCTTCACCTTTCATCACAGCGCCTTGTTGCAATTTGTAAGTCTAAAGCTTGACTGTCAGTTGAAACAACTTCCCCTTGATTTCAATTATCTCTTGAGTAAGGGCATTTTAATCGTACAGTTAAGTACCTCTTGATTTCAATTATCTTTTGAATAACGCCATTTTAATCGTACAGTTAAGTACCCATCCCGGAATATTATGAACATTTTCGCAGATAACAATAATCGTAGTCGGTGAGTATAAAATCTATATTCATTCAAAAATACGATTGGAACGTGTCCGACCCGGACGTATTGTAAAGCGATGAATACTGAAAAACAAAACAGGTTGCAACGCTTTACAATATGGTATTGAATTTTTGTCGTATGTTGTGTATAGCAGTTTGAGATTGTTTGGAAGAAATAAAAATAAATCAATCGTTATGTACTCGTTGTTGATGTGAATGATGTAATCAGTCAATCAATACCCACTAGTAAAGTGACTATGTTAGAACATTTGTCCCAGTATAACGCCTGTCCGATAAATGAGAGCAATACTCTGTCACCACAGTAAGCAAAAGCTCGAACTGGTTTTCAGGCGCTAATTTTGTACAATATCCTAAATTAATACTGATAAAACGAGCGTGTACTAACCAAATAGCTGTATAATTATAATGTTTACAAATCAAACCTTTTTCTGTTCCAGGTAAGCTTAAGAGGCCATTCAGAAACGATCGGGAAAGTAATGTAAAAGAATAAAATAACACAACTTAAATGTAAGTAAATAAAACTTTTTTATTAGTTGGTACAAAGTAAAAAACTACAAACATGGGTAAATAATAAAATAATAAGAACAATTTGGATACAATACAAAATAAAACTATCATGCAAAATAATTGAATCACGTATAAAAATATCCTTTTACTACCAATTTCAAGTAGGTACTTCAATCCCAAAACATTTTGTAAAAAAAATACTTTAAAATAAAATTTTGAACTCAAAATCGAGGCGGTTCGATATATAAATATTTAAAAGAACACATTTGGTGGTTAATTGATATATTATGTATATTTAACTCTAATGAACACATTGAATTACTTATTACTAAGTGGTGAAGATGAATCAACGATTATGAAAAGAAAAGTTCCGAAGCTTTAATCCAATGGGTAAATAGTCAAAAGATAAAGACAGTTTCAAAATATGTGCTTACCGACCAAATACATAATGAACAATTGTTACAGTTCTTGCCAAATAACATGAAATGACAATTTAAAATGCAAATAATTATTACCTAATCATAATTTTGTCATTTTAGTTATTTGGCGCCAACTGATATTTCAAAATCTTTATGAGCCTTCAGAAATAAGACGGGAGAGAAATCTATGAATAAAGAAGTTTACTGAAGTTTATGTGACGACGAAACGACGTAGATTCAGTCGAACAAATAGTCTAAATTCGCGTTCAGCACAGCATCTTGGGCGAACTTCTGATGGCTTATAAAATGTGATGATGAGTATATATTTATGATGATGTTCTAGCACCGAGAGAGGTCAGGCATGGCCTTTTCTTTGCAGTAGGAGTAAGAAGACGGCCAGGCCTTGAAGCCAACTCGGTCGTAGATCCGCTTGGCGCATCGCACGTCGTCTGCTAGGTCTTCGTTGAGCAGATCTAAGAAAACACAACAATTATTTTACTATACATATATATATATATATGAGTGGATACCCGCGGTTTTGCTCGCATTATTGCAGGATAAAAAGTAGCATATGACACTCTTAAAACCTCATACTACCTACATACCAAAAATCATGATGATCTGTGCAGTTTTTGCGTGATGAGCGTTTAAATAAACTGACAAACAGAGACACATAAACAGATAAACAGATAAAATTTCTAGAAAGTGTTGGAACGTGTTCTGCTATCAGTGAGAAGCATCTCTAAAGATGTTTTTTCAATATCATCAATGTATAGACTTTCGAGCCTCTTCAGCTTTATTATAACAGATTTTTTTTACGTATTGAAGTAAAATATTGTTTTTTTTTTCTGGAGCCATATACTATACACACATACTTTTCCTACCCATAGATGTAAAGAAAAACATAACCGGTAAATAAACAAAATCAGAAACATAAGTAGGCTAGATTCGTAATACATGTCTATAATAAATAACAAACTTGGAAATCAAATTTCCATGTATCAAAAATTTTGAATAGCTTTCGCGTTATCACTAATTAATACCCTTCAAATACATCTAGCAACTAAAAATATCCCATCCAATACCTTTGTATCCGAGAATTTCTGACGATCGCTAGAAATCCTCAGTAAGCTTAAATTTATCATCGTACCGTTTGGCAGTGTCGCACTAACAATAACCAGGTCGTAGTTCGTACAAATTGGATCTGAATAAATGAGTGTTACCTCTCGTTGTTGAGCCGCGTGAAAAGAACACGGCGGTGGATTTTTAGCCTCTTCGTGAAAATGGAACAAAGCACGTAGCTTGATGGCTGAGCTAGGTTTTTGTTGAAATTGTGAGCAACAGAATTTCGGACAATGATATGTGTGTAGCTAAAGCATAGGCTAGGTAAGAATGAACGATTTAGTGATGGATATAAAAAAAAAACAAAAATAAGTATGATGGAAAAAAATCTTTTATTAAATTAAATCTACATTCGCTATGGATATTGGGCTGTAAGTATGGTTTATATGCAAAAATAAATAAATGAATCTGAATCTGAATCTTTTCTTAGCGCTGTGATGATTATCACAGCAGTAACAATAACCATATATGATTACCATTATGTAAGTCTATTTTATCTATAAGTACTTATCTATTTGAAGTTTTATCGATTCTACCACACCACGATGTACCAAATAGAACAAGATGTTAAAAGTTATCATTAATTTCTTTAATTTTAATTTTATTTAATTATCAAGTATGGCACAATATTGACCTCTGTGAAATCAAGAAGCTATTATGCAGAAATGGGTCGAGTAAAAATAATGGAAAAAACTTGCAGAAGAATTGATAACCGCTTTTATTATTAGTATTTTGTATTATGATCATATTTTTACTTATATTCACTAAGTACAACATTTACTTCAAGTCGCATTGCATATAACGAGACAACTTCCGTACATCCAAGCTCTTACCTTTCTAATAAAACTATACAATCGCACACTCTAATACCTTCTAGCAGAACTAATACCTGTTTCACGTCGTATGCAGTTTGGATGAGAGAAAAGACGTTATAAATTAGAAACGTCTCATTGTCTATAGAAACTGCTAAAAGAACAACTCAAATAAATAAATATTCAGGGACATTCCACATAGCGTCAACTAGCCCCATAACACAGAATTCAGATGGTTGTTGGCGCCTAGGTGCTTCCACGGGTAACACATGTCCTTGGATGGTTTATCTAATCTCTTGAGTCGTATTTCCTCATGACTGAGGGTCGTGACTCTCCCGCAGAACTAATCCATTAGGGGAGTTCTCTTGGGCAGATACATCGTGGTGGGCACCCAGGTCCTTCCACGGAAGATATTGTGTGTTCTTGGATATTGTGGTCCTCAAACATGTCGGTTTCCTCACGATGTTTTCCTTCACCGCTAAGCGAGCGCAAATCCACACATAACTTGAAAATACAAGTCATTGGTGTAGGGCCGGATTCGAACCAGGGTACGTCTGCATGAAACGCAGACACTGGAACCGCTGAGCCACACTCGTTCGGTTCGTCTAATACAACTCTAGCAATAATTTATGCAAAAACAATAAGGAGTGTAATGATTATATTGTCGATGGCTGAGAGTTCCCCAAAGGTCCCGCCGTCCCAGGATAGTAACTGTCGTTCTACAGATTCCATATGCAGTTTGCGCGAAAATTAGCCTTTGTATGAGTTTAAAACGGGTTATTAGATTACAGGGTTTTAGGAACGTTTGTTGTTGGAAAAGTTTGGAGTTTTTGTACCTGTAAGTTAGCCGTGCTAGTCGCTTAATAAGTAATTTTGACTAACTTTACTTTTAGCATACAGTGAAAAATAATAATATTTTTTGCGTTAGGTAAGCGTATACGAATGGTCAAATCTGGTGCTCTATTCGGAGTTTTGTAGGATATAACTGACGAATATTTGGGTCTTTCGGAAAAAAAGTATAAACACGTTCCCAAACTTTTAAAACTTTGGTAGAGTTTGACAATGATTTTGGTTTTAAGAATCCTAAACAAAAGTATACAACAACCTTGTTATAACAACTACAATACAAAACAAAAAGACACTTAAAAAAATAAACTTTTTTGTTCTTAGCGAGAAACTATCAGTTACTCGAAGCAGTATTTCACAATCACTTCTGCAAACAGTCTCAAAGCTTTAGAAAGCAAAAGGCATGCATTCTAATGAGGTGATTTTCCTCAACATCTGCGTCCTTTGCACTATTAATGCTATTGAGTAGACATTAAAACAGAGGGATACCTCAATTCACTAATTGCAATGAATAATACTAGAGGGCTTTGAATTGCCACATTGATATGTGATTCATGAGGAGAAAACATATTTATATCTAGTAATTTAATACAAAGAAAAAAAATGAGCAGCCCAATTATGATATAATTTTGCATCACAAGCTACTCTGACAAACTGAGCTTATTTTGCTAATCTACCTAAAAAAGGATTGCATGTGTACGTGCAAAATGCATGCGTTTGGTTTATGGAACAGGTGGTGGTAAAAAGTTACGGGAGTAGCATAGGTTACGTGTTGTTACGACTCAAGCCGTGTGATAAATATACGCGATATTTATACATAATTAAGTTTATTGTTATAGAGATAGATGGCGGAAAATCATCAGAGATAGGCTCATGGATGGTGGTAGTCACGACCCTCAGATAAGAGGAATACGACGCAAGGAGGAGAGTTTATTGTTACATTGAAATATCTTTTTAATACATCTCTCTGTGCACAATCTACTCCGCGTCCAATATGCGAGTGAAGCAGCTAGTATGTATTGTAACACGCCGCGCCGACACCAGATTATGCAGCGGGCGCAGGATTACTGCAACTGCCACGATTGTACTGGGGTGGGATTGTGATATATAATTATTATGTATTATTGTATAGCATGCTACCTATGGGATAAAAAGTAGCCAATATTACACCAAAAATTTGTATGAATAACTAAATAGTAGTAGTTAACTAAATAGTATTTTTTACCATGAGGCATAGGATATTTTTGTCATATCATTTGATATTGGGCCATTATTTCTAGCTGTAATGTATGTATGTCTAGCATAGTTTACTATTGTTGTAAAAAAATTACGGTTTTATCTTTCTTTGCACCAGCAAAGACTATTAATGTGTTTTTAGAACTCTTAAAAGTTTGATCTTCTTCTTCTTATCGAATGAGAGTGTCCAACTCTGGTGTCGAGAGTTTATCAAGCCGCCCTGAGGGCCTCTGACATGGCTTAACGACTGCCATACTAGACAAACAGCCGTACCTAAAATTTTACGTGTCATCCGACCCACGGAAGCGGCCAAAATGGAATGCCACTTTTCGGTCACCTATCCAAGGACTGACTGCGTCAACTTTTGCTTAACATTGGTAATCGCATGAATTGCCTCCTTAAGTTTGTTGACCAGAACAAACGATTCTTACTAAACATCGTTTGCTTCAATCCCGTCAGTCCCGAGTCACGACCAAAGTGGTGTCATCAGTGAGATATTCAGAACGACACCGCTTCTTGCCATGCCTGCACATTGTATGGACAAGGTATTGGTATTGGATTTTTTTTTATTGGTATCAGAATGATGCAACTCCGATACTACGTGAGCTAATGGTAGGCCCCCGGTGGAAGGATCTTAAACGTTGCAAATGATATTAGACACGATAGACGTGTAATTACAATGATGTAATAAAACAAAAATCGGAGAATTTCTGCGCATCGATACTTAGCATCTATGTACACAAATATGTACATATGTATGTTTCGGCGCGTATGATCTGTTTACCTATAAAATAGATAAGGATAGAAACTTTGTTCAATTTATGATATTATGCCGCATAGGTCGTCATAGTCGGATGCATGTAATAAGTCGCAAGACTTATTACATGCATCCATGGTATGACATGACTGCTACATGTTGGTGGACTGATCGATAAAAATATCATAATGCTCACAGTGATACGTCTTGTTTATCTAACACTACTTTAATAAAAAAGTCAAATCATCACTTAATACATTATAGTATAGAATGGACTATCGATATGGACACGTCATAGGTATGGCTGCTCATTGGCCGCCATTTCGATTAGTTAATTTCTAACAACTGCCTGACATATTTATAAACATGTTGTGATATATATTTACAATTTACCTAAGTTTTTCAATTTGTTTGATTCACTGAACTTGATATAATTTTTATTTCATTAATATTGGTATTTTATGACTTCCTAGTGCTCTTCTACAAAGGCAGGTACTTACATGGTGTATTAAAACGTAACTTCTCGTCGATAATGTCTTTGCCTAAGTGCTGCAATTTTTCAAAGTTTTTATTTTGAACTCTAAATAAATGTTAATTATAAATACATATAGATAGTAGATTAGAAGTCTCTGGTTTACTCTGTCTGTGCTCATGGCGAAAGAATCTCAATCGCTACAAATTGGTGGTCGAATTTTTAGTTTTTTCTCGCAACAACTTCGAGAATTAAAGGACGTTTGGGCGACCTTTGTTCGATTTCTTTTTATATTGGCATCTCAATAATTTTCTAGGTCACCGTACTGCTGGTGTTATGGCAAGTCCATTACTTATTACACTTTTTTCAGACAAAAGATCTTGAGAAAAAGCAGACTGCCTGTAGGTAGGTATATACAGTGACTGTTGTCTGTGACATAAATAATATTAATATTAATTTACACGCAGCTAAAATCTAACTATGAAAATCAATGTTCATGCTCAAAGCTGATGAATAGATAGCAGATACATATATATAAGAATAGATATATAAAGATATATATAAGAAGATAGCTGAAGAATAGCAACAACCTGTTACAATTTTTATTAGTAGTATGATTCGTAAAGCTCACGCAAAGCTATTTCAACATGAAAACAGAAACGAGCCCGCAAATTATATAAATTAATAGCTCTAAACGATGATGAATTGTTAGCATTAACCGCATGCAAATGAATGTAATCGCGGTAATTCATTTAGCGTAACTCGTACCTTCGCATTTCATACTGCAGTGGCCTCCTTTCCGGCCCTTCTTACACCACTCCTTGTTGTGGATCTGTGGACATAAATATATAATGAATAAGTTTATCATTTAATCAATATTTCAGGACATAATAAGACAGCGCTATCTTTCTTCATACTTGTCCTTGTATCATGTACATTGTTAAATAAGATAATGAGCGATTTTCCAGTACGCTACAGATGATTAAGCGGGGCCAAAATCAAGCGCGCTTGGGTGGCGCCATCTCTTAGCAACATTTGAAACCAAAATTAATTTAGTACTGAAAATCACTAGTTCGTTATCAATCATACCATCATTACACAAGCAAAAGATGATAAACAGGGTTCTGAACGATGAAACCCTAGGATTCAATTACTAGGAACCGGCAAGAGTGTTATGTGTCATATATATATTTTTTAATCAAAGTATTTTTATTTTCTAATTATGCTGTTGTAAATATATTTAGGAAAATAGATACAAACGATACGATTTTAATTAAATTGTCTTTTTTGCAGGTCATATTGATTTTATTTAATAATACCATTAAACCACTAAATACCATTTAAAAATACCGGCCGACTGGATGAGGTCGGTTTCTAAAAATTAGCATTTACATGGCGCTTTCATGGGATGACCAAAACGGTTTTTTCTCGCTAAAACGCCTCTACGCCTATAGAATAATTAAATCCGTTTGTGCAATGGCGCTGAAAACATCGTGTTTTGAAAATTAGGATTACACTTTTACGTACGTTTTGTTTGTTTTTAATTTTTGACTCAAAAAAGGTTTGTTATTATTATCTGATTTGCTTTTAAGATTAGGCCGGTTTAATACAAAATTGTTGCTGACCTTTTAAATTACGAATTTCTGGAAAAAAAATCCGTGAATCAGTTTATTTCCAAAAATATTTAATTAATAGACATTATTTTCTCTCTTTGAGTCGTATTTCCTCATGACTGAGGATCCTGACTCCTCCGCAGAATTGATTCGGGAGTTCTCTTGGGCAGATACACCCAGGCCCTTCCACGGAAGACACATGTCCTCGGATTTAGTTGTCCTTAAACATGTCGGTTTCCTCATTATGTTTTCCTTGGCCGTTATTTCTCTACTTTTTATATTAAATTCGATATAGAAGAGACATGGGCACGGATGCACGCATGCAAGCAGTGCACTATTCAGTTCACTGCCCCAGTTACGCTCCTAATGCATCTCATCCGCTCCCGATTGCACCAATTTACTAGTTAGTTGGCTACTGTGGTGAGTAAGGTTGCGGCTGAGAGCATTGTTCGAATCTGTTGTTAAAAATAGTGATTTTAAACCAAAATTTGTATATTTTTAAAAATCTTTAGGATATAACATACCAGTATTTAAGTTATCTTTGAGTCGTAGTCCTCATTACTGAGGGTGTCACTTCCCCATAGAGTTAGAACTAGCTAATCTTCTTCTTATCGAATGAGAGTGGGGAACTCTGGTGTGAGAGTTTATCAAGCCACCCTGAGCCACACTTCTTTGCACCAGCAAAGACTATTAATGTGTTTTTAGAACTCTTAAGTTTGATCTTCTTCTTCTTATCGAATGAGAGTGTCCAACTCTGGTGTCGAGAGTCTAGCCACCCTGAGGGCCTCTGACATGGCTTAACGACTGCCGTACTAGACAAATAACTAATTTCTGACGCTCACGCTTAAAGCTTAAAATTTTTAGGTCACTTTATAAAAAAATAACACAAACAATTAACCCTGTTCCTAATCAGTGCACCCAGTATCGATTTAGACGGCATGTGAGTATCTTTTGAATAATTCATCTTTCTTGTCATTTATGCAACATGTCTTATACATCCTACCAACTAAGAAAAGTGACGTTTCTTTCCTCAAAAATGAAATGCCACTTTTAGAATGAAATCGTATTCGAAAGCGGATAAAACAGAGTTCCTTCCACAACACAAAACCGATTGTAACGCGAAGCTCCATCGGTAAAACGTCGTCGCAGATTCAAGTAAATCGAATATTGAAATAGAGACATTGAACAGAACATTTATTGGACATTTGACTTCTCGCCACCCTGGCCTGTTAACCCGCCTGATACTCGATACTTTATAACGGCTTCGATATAGCATGGGGCAGGACAGGCCTTGGTTTTTTATTTACGTAAAAAGTACTATTCGCTTCGTCACACTACCGACTTCTCCGCAGATTTTACTCATTGGGAAGTGATTGTAAATTTTTACTATTTGTTGACACTGTAATTTTATCGCTTTTATCGCTTTAAACGGACGAGGTTTATATGGACGAAACTATAGATACGAATATAATATAAGGACAAAGGAATACTAACAAACAAACTTGTTTTAAAAATAAATTATAATAATTGATTATAAAATATTAAAATAGATGCAAATATTTTATCTATCGCAAAACGGGAACAAATGCAAAACACACTCTAGTTTGTAAGTTATTTTGTTTATTTCTTTGTTGTGTATCTGAAAATTCTCCATACACTAGCAATAGATGCGCTTAAGCAAGTCTGTGACTGTTCTATGTCATTGATAACGGGTATCGATTGAAAATCGTTGCTATAAATCGAGTTGGAGTGTCACTGCATCTGTTCATCTCTGATACTTTTGTTCTACAGTTGATAGGGTGTGCTTCTTATCATTTAAAATCATTTTATTGTTAATTTAGTAAAAAACAGGTATGAGAGGCGTTGAACTTTGACAACCGAGACTTTTGACTTAAAGCTGTAATAATAAACTGTGATACACGAAAATATTTTTTTATTCCCTAATTGATTACACCTAATGTTATTTATACATAAAAAACTACTGATTGAGTAGACTTTTATGTAAGCTTTAAATGTTTGATTATTAATTTAAGTCTTGGCAGCAAAAATTGACAAATACGAGTTTGATAGTGTATTTGAAAGAGAAACAGTGTGCTATAATAATAATTACATAGGTTTTTAACCGCCTTCGCCTTAATAAAATGAGGTTAGCAGGTCTTCTGAAAGTTTATTTTAAATATAAACTTGGGCCTGAATGTCTAAAAAATATTTTATTTAAATAAAACAATAGCTCGACAAAGAAGCCATAGCGAGCACCAAGTACTATTTATATATATAGGTATGTAGTACCGTAACAGAAAGATTCGTGAATCCAATTCCATTTCGTGTAGAGACTCCCCGCTGACGCAGCGATCGGATTGGCTGGATTTGCAGATAGTAGTGTGTTCAGAGATAGGAGTAATATAACTTCATATTATGGAACCTTTTAACCAGTGTGGCTCAGCGGTCCCAGTGTCTGCTTTTCATCCAGACGCACCCAGGTTCGAATCCGGCCCTACACCAATGACTTGTATTTTCAAGTATGTATTTTCAGTCAAGTTGAAAAAAAATACATTTACCTATTGAGACACACAAACTTAAACTTATTTAAGTACTTACTAAACTTACATGTTAAGAATGTGATGCCCCAATACAGTTGTGTTTTCAATGCCTTGCTCCAGGCAAGTTAGTGGTCATCGAGAAAAAAATTGAAAGTTCGTTTGTTAGTTAGTTTGGAAGAACAAATGCCGCGACGGCGAAACATGATAATGATTTCAACTGAGAGAAAAACCTCGGCATCAACTAGTGCTTCTATTAAAAATGTCTTTTAACATTTACATATATTAGTAACAACAATCAGTACATCAATTTTTAAATTGTTTTTTAGACATGAAAACGAAATGAAATTAATAAATTTTCATTATGTTGTTTTTTAAAGTAGACTCTTCGTGATATGATAAATATCTTTACACGTGTTTCAGTTGTACACGTGATAAAATATCTTACTGTTAGCTTCCTTCTAAGATTATTATGGTTTAAGTATTGTTTCTGATATTGCAGTAAATTATTTAGCTTGCAAGAACATCTTATTTGTTATAAAAATCAATTTTATTATTGGCACTATTTTGGTATAATTTTCTAGTTTAAACCACAAAACAATAAATGTATATATTTTTACATACTGTAAAAGCCCGAAATGTAGTAATTACTAAGATTTACTGACACTCAGTGGTAAAATTCCGAAATATTATTTAGTTTCAGAATTTTACCACTATTCGCTTCGGATACTATTCAGACATGTCCGGTAAATTTGATAGATCAGAAAAAGTAAGCTCACATAATTTTGAGATGTAATATTTAAAAATAAACTGTAAATGACCCTTATTAAGGGAAAATTAAGCTTTTGATAGCAAGTTAAAATTGTTTGAAGTGTTTATGTAAACAACATTTCGTGAACCAATGGACAGATATCTGATGAAAGAGATACAACATAAATTCAACGTAATCAACAATCAAGGAAGGAAAACCATTTACGGAGTACCTACTTCAGCAGATTTGAGAAATAAATTCACAACACGTGGTTATGGTTAGTTTTATTTTGTAGAAGGACATTGTTATGGTTTTTATCTCAATATCCCTGCAATAAATGCGTCGTATAATGGAAATTAATTATATTTCTCTAAATACTGAAATGACAACACTTCTTAGACAAAACTATAATAAAAATAATAATAATAAGGATTATTGAGGTTCCTTTCTTTGTAGCCTCTACCACCGGTTGCTTGGGTCCTGCCCCGTTGCCGGCGGCATCACTAGTTTTAAGTTTTTTATGATATTTGTTATTTTTTATACATATATTGTAAAAAAATTAAAAATAGTTGTTAATAAATGAATACCGAAAATAATAATAATAAATATTTCAGGACATATCACACAGCGCCATCTATATAACTAAAATGATGATCATAAGCGACAAACCAGTTTGATTAAGGCTTTGTGTAACATAATAATATATTTTTTAACAATTGTTTAATTAACGATATTATGACGATTATTATGTTATATTTAATTAGTGGTTGTAAAATAAGTATTGTTTTCTTTTAACTGTAATAATTAATGTAATTGGCTTTAGCCGTTCTGATTAATATTACATATATTAATAAAACAAATAAATTTATATAATAGTGGTTGTTTTTCTTTGTCTTTTTTTGTGCCCTAATAAAAAATCAAGTAAAACATCTATTTTTCAGGTAATTCCTTCATTAATTTAATACATCTTTCTGTCTTTTCTTTTCTATGTCAATGTACTTTATTACACGGCCGCGGCCGCAGATCTGTCGGTTTATGAATTATTTGAGGTAATAATAAGATTCCAAGGTGGACTGAACTGCTCGTACCGGCAGATTAGGTTATCGATTTGTCACCTTATATTATATGTACTATATTCGGAGCTTTTTAATAGATAGTCAATTAGTGAAGATTTTAGTCTTCTTCTTATCGAGTGGCCAACTCTGGTGTCGAAAATAATCAACTGCCCTAGGGGCTTCAAATGTGGCTGAACGAACAGCCGTTTTAAAATAAAGATAATTATATCCATTGTATATACCTACTAGTAGTCATTATATTAGTGTAGTTGTATGCTATGTTTAAATTTTATCACAGCTTGCCTGGTGCGAAACAGAAAACAGAATACAGAAAACATAATTTCAAAAGATAGTAAAATTGGTGAAAATTTTAGTAGTATGTTATGCTTACATTTTATCAGAGTTAGCCTGGTGCAAGCCATCACTAACGTCGCTAAAGTCAAACGCTTGACCCTGGAACTGGGGTAAGTAGAATTCAGTTTCGGTAGCCCCTGCCTGTCGTAAGAGCCGACTAAAAGGGGGCCTATGAGTGTCGCTGGTGGTCAGATTTGGGGATCTGACCCACCAAAACAAGCGAACTTGGGAGAACGATAGCATCACCGTCAAACGCTGTCACCATGTGGAAGAGACAATTGAGATGCAACAAGCGGTGCTGGTTATTGTGGTGAATTCACATGACATCCCACAACATCCATCAAGGCACCGAGGGATGGCGAGGGGGTTTTAGTGAGTAGAAATCTCACATACCCCGGCTGGATCCCCCTGTACAGACGGGGATCTATGAAGATTTCCCCCTCGGAAAAAAAAAAAAAAAAAAGTTAAACGCTAAAGGTAATTGTAGTATGTAGGTGTGTAGAATGTTTATTGCTTACCTAGAAGAAACTTATTCATTCTGGATTTGAACACCCTCGGATTAGATTAGTTCTTTTTTTCGGAACTTAATAACGGAAATAACGGATTTTATTTAGTTGAGTTAGTATAATATCTTAATTTACAATGTACAGTCTCTTCAACCTAAATAAACAAAAATATATTAAGATGTACAAAATGAATATACAGTTTACTTACGAAGAAATTTATCTCAGCTTTGCTTAAATAAATTCTTAGATAGTAACTTCGAGAATTTCTGACGACATAACATTTTGTTCGTCTCAATTGAACCGTTAAGAATATCGCATTTTCCTTTTACCTGAGAAAATACGCCTGCTTTTGTATGACATGATTCCTATCATATTTACCTTTTGCTTTTGTTAAATATGCCTAATTTTTACTTCTTCTTCTTCTTCTAAATTTTCCCAAATTCTTTTAAACGTTTTTATCAATTAGCTCAAAAGGATATTAAAATATTATCGACATTATTTACGAAATGTTGAACGAAATGTTCTGTTACGTAATATTGCCAAATTTGTGATGATATGAATGATACAAAATCGTGACCAAATTTTGCAATTTTAATTATCCAGTGTATTTGAAATTTGTAATTAGTAAATATTTAGTATACTGGACATCATCAAACAGTGGTGATGACCTAGTTTGATGTACTATATTTGTAGGTAGGTATAGTCATAAGCCCTATCTCATGGTAATTTTTTTTAAATGTTCACTACTGCTATACTTACCTGTTTCTTTCTAATAAGATTAAATAAACGTTTTTATTATTATTATTATTATTTTTATTAAAATGTTATGCTACATTATTCAGAACACGACGCGTCTCTTTTTATAAAAATGTTACAATATTTACGAGCGAGATCAAACAAGCGTGTGCAATATTGAACTTGAATCACTCAAGCAATAGAAGCAATAGGATTCTGGGTTATATAGAATGATAATCAATAATAAATATATATTTATTTATTGACTCGAATAAAAATAAAAAGGTATTATTACAATTGCACAGTTTCATTAGCTTCGTCTAAATTTAAATGACATGTTCCCTGGCTGCCGCTGTATGATTCCCTGTGTTTCTATGGCAACATGTATTATTATTATTATTTTTTTTACGTGTGATAGGTTTACGTTTGACTACAGCCTGCCTGATGTTAAGCATTGCTGCAGCCTAGGGTGTAACACGTTTACCTAGAAGATACCTATTAACTCTAGATTTGAAAACCCCTGGATTGTAGTTCGCAGGAAACACAGCTCCTGGTAAAGTGTTCCAGAGCTTTGCCGTCCGTACAATAAACGTAGAAGCAAAGCGCTGCGTTCGTTTTAGAAGTTAAGTTACCAATTATAACTTACCAAGAGAACTACACTAACAAATTCATACTGCGGGGGAGTCAGGAGGCTGACCCATGAGAAAATAGAGTCAAAGAAAGAGAACTGCGAGGCACTGCTAGTGATTAATAAACTGTTAATGAGCTTTATAATCTAGCCACATATACCCATACTATATACCATTGAACACACAAACCATGCGGGTTCGTTTGTATGCAAACATACCTACCAAACCGTCATCAGAACCGAGATTAGCAATCTCAGGGGAAAGTATTAGCTCAAGACGATATTTACCGAGAGACGACTGATTTCAATCGGGACTTCGATTTGCAAGGCTAGGAATAGAGATTGGTTGTAGTCGATAAAAATGTATCGATAGATTTACTAATATTTTTTGTGAAGTTGTAGGTGTTTTTTATAAATTTGTAATTCTGTTGGATGAAACTTTTCTTGGAAAACCGTATTAAAATAAAATCAAATCAAATAAAATAAAATAAAATAAAATAAAATAAAATAAAATAAAATAAAATAAAATAAAATAAAATAAAATAAAATAAAATAAAATAAAATAAAATAAAATAAAATAAAATAAAATAAAATAAAATAAAATAAAATAAAATAAAATAAAATAAAATAAAATAAAATAAAATAAAATAAAATAAAATAAAATAAAATAAAATAAAATAAAATAAAATAAAATAAAATAAAATAAAATAAAATAAAATAAAATAAAATAAAATAAAATAAAATAAAATAAAATAAAATAAAATAAAATAAAATAAAATAAAATAAAATAAAATAAAATAGCCTTTATTCTACTGCCACAAAATTAATATGTTAGTTAAAAAATTCACACTTTGAGTTTTAATTTTTGTCAGCAGAAGTTGCCTGTTTGGCAAAGGCCTCCCCTATTGTTTTCCACTCATCTCTCTCTCTCGCCTTCCTCATCCAATCAGGACCGCAGACTTCTTGGAACACATCCCTCCACCTCTTCCTTGGTCTCCCCGGGTTTCTGGCTCTATCTAAGGGTATCCATTCTGTGACTCTCTTTGTCCACCTGCTGTTTTCTTGTCTGCATAAGTGACCTGCCCACTTGAATTTAAGTAGCCGTGTCCTTACAGTCACATCAGATAATTTTGTTTTGCGTCGTACGGTTTTGTTTTCTATTCGATCTGATAGCTTTATACCGAGCATACTACGTTCCATTTTTCTTTGGCAGATGGCAATCTTTTCTTCATCTTTTTTCCGTAGTGACCATGTTTGGCAGCCGTAGGTTATGCAGGGTAATATGGCAATTTCGTAAAGTTTTCTTTTTATATCTACTTTAATTTCTTTGTTCTTCATGATCTCTTTAAAACTCCAGTACTTCTTCCAAGCTAGGGTGACTCTTCTGTTGATTTCTTTTTCAGTGCAATCCTTAAAAGATACTAGAGCTCCCAGGTATACATACTATTACTACGGAAAACCGTATTACCAATGATAAAATTCAATAAAGTGAAAAGTTTAAATTGCCATTTAATCTGAATTTCAGTAATAAAAGCGTCAGTTCACAAAATAAACCAATAATAAAATACCTCCTCGTACGCTTAAAAACGGAATCAACTTAAGTTTTCATTCATTTCCATGTTGAAATATAGTCATACAGTTTCCCTGCTTGTAATGTAAAATAACTGCACATCGGAATCCCCGTGCGCATGTTAAGTGAGAGGCGAATAAATATACGATAATAATATTAACATTCCATTATTGTGTTATTATTATATATTATTATTATATTATTGTGTGAAATATGAAAACATTTGTCAGTAAAATGTTGCCGCGGACCCTGTAACAGATTTAACGGCTTATGCAAATTATGTTAAACTTGTTTTTAGTGATTGTGACAATACAAATCGACATAAATTAGGCAAAATTGGACGTTTTCATGGGCATTATTGATTTGTCGATATTATGACATCCGGTTTTGTTCAACACAATCATTTGTGTTTATTGGCACGGGAATAACTGTCATAATATGTTGGCTAATTTTATTTTGTTAGAAGATTTATTATGCGTGTAGATATAAACTGATAAACACTGTAACAAACAGAACTAAACCATAGCCTCGTTTGAGAATCAGCTCTATTCCAGTTACCAAATCAAGGTTAAATTTTCATGATATACAAGAAAGGTACTGAAGAAAGAAGAGTATTTGATAGAAAACATAAGCTTTACGACGTGCGACGCCCATCTTCAACGCTTATAGGCAGATATTGATGTCTTGTCTAGTAAATTTTCCAGTGCAAAAAAACTTCTATTTTCATAAAAAGTGAGATCAAGATCATCTCTAGTATCTCCCAAGGCCCGAAGACGTACGTAGAAGTGAATGGAATCCCGCGATCACGTAACGAACGAGCCCGCGACAATGCAAAGCGCGCCTCACGGCATTGCGGTCTGTAGTTAGGTACATATATGTATATTGCAAGTGTGTATTGTGTATATAACTATGTACTAGTGACGTCTTGCAGTTGAATCAATCTTAAATTCTTTATTGAAGACCATCGCATGACAATTTATTTTAATAGACGCAAAGAAAAATCCACTCTCGCTTTAATGACTGCTCTGTTAGCTTAGTTGGTAGTGGCTCTGCCTTCTAATCTAGGGGTGCGGGTTCGATTCCCGCATGACACAAATAATTACGAACATTTAAATTTGTAATTATTTGTGTTGAGTCTGATCGTTTCTATGTATAATAAGTATGTATTTACAAAAGAAAAGTATATATGTATTATATCCGTTATCTAGTTTTCGTGATACAAGCGTAAGCTTAGTATGGGGCTAGATGGCGCTGTGTGATATGTCCTGAAATATTTATTTATTTATTTAATGCTCATCACAGAGGGTCGCGACTCTTACGCAGAATTGATTCATGGAGGGACTTCAGTCTTTTGAGTAGATACATCGTATTAAAAGTTGCTAATGTGTAAATATTGAAAGTATATTACTTGCCTATTTTTTTTACAAATCTTTTGATGCACTTGGGACGAAAAGATGACTAAAACACTTAACAAACACATTCTTATTCTTCCTTTACACAAATACATTTTCGTAATATTTGTGGAATACTGATTTTTTTTTATTTAAAATTAAAGTCGTCGGGAAGTGAAGAAAAAAATCATTAATATTAAAAAAACATCAATATTATTTTGATTGTTTGCAAAAACCTAGAAATAATATGTCAAATTATGTTTAAAATCGCCAAATAGATCCCTAACTGAGAGTAAATTTAGTCATCGCAATAACTGTAATTTGGCGGCCGTAATTAGTATCGCACTAGCGGCTGTATGTCAGTGCACGGCACATTGCAACTTTCATATCAATTTATTAGTTATTTGCCACGGAAATTAACTAAATAGAAAAGTCAGAAATCACACAATCATCCAAGACCCCTTCTTTTGTAGTATTTTCTCCTTTTGTTGTACGAGAGAATTTGGTTTGTTCGATACAGTCTTTTGCATCCAGATATCTAGACCAAATCATTTTTTTATGTTTTGGCACAACCTTCCCACTTCCTTGGTTATGTTTGTAGGATTGTCCATTCTTCTTGGGCAAATAGTAGCACTGAGACACTGTGTATTGAGGTAGTTTTCTTCTGGCTTAGCATAAAAAGTTACATTCTATACTCATTTTTATTTGTATTAGAAAGAGGTATATTCTACCTATTTAAACTCAAATCAGCGCCCGTTCCGATCGTTACCGTTCACCGAAATACAGTGTACGATTTACATTTGAGTGGACACTGCGACTGTCCCATTTGAGCGATTAGCGCTTGCAATCATGCATGCCCCTAGGTAATTGTATGTAGATTCCGGGACAGTTTTGGCACACTAATGGGAAATGTGATTACAACTTTTGTGTAAATTAGTGGAAATTCGCTCGTATTCGTAAATTCCTCGGAGCTTGTGACGGGAATTTTAAGGGATTGTTTTTAATGATATGGTTTGGATTGTGTTTTTGGGTGAAACTTGGAGCAAGAAAATTTAAACAAAGTAAAAGTCAATTAAACGACACTTTTATCTCTAAAAAGATACTTTATTGTTTTCGCAATTTAAAAAGAAATCCAATAGTGAAATTTAAAAATAATGAAATTTTTTCTTGAACACTCAATATTTCTATATTATAATATTTCTGTCATTTATATAGTTTCATTGGCTTTAAATAATGTTAAAAGCTTTCCAAAATTTCACAAAACAAGCCTAAGGATATATAATAATCCAACTACGATATATTGGATCTATATATCTCATACTGTCATTAATTAAATTGAAAGTTAATAAGAATCAATCATAACGAATCAATACATTTTACTGCATATACGAGACTGAAACGAATAAAGTATTCGACTGTAAACGATTTTCGAATGACTTTTAAAACAAAATAAGCGGGAATTCCTTATGAAATATGAATGGCCCGGTGTATTGTCAACTGTTAATTGTTGTTTTCATGTATGTAATTTTTTTAATTATTTGAAATACATTTGATAACGATCAAATTTTTTTTTACTGTAGCTACTTGTAAGAAATATTCTAATTTGCAGACCATATTCATATTTAGTATCAATTATAATGCTGGGATCTATGACATCCGATCCATCGAAATGCCTCTCTGGACAAAACACACACAAGACGGAAATCTATGACCCCCAGCAGTAAGTTGGCAGGGGTTGAAGATGGGGGTGCGATGATCGGACTACCTTCACGTTGGGTAAGCCCAACTAATTTCATCTCTCCATATGGGGATTTGGGGTTAGTTGGGGAAACCTGGTGCACCCCGTCCACAGGTTAGTAACTTCCACCTTCCGGTGGATCTTGCTAGCCTGTGTCCAAACGTTCGATCGAGTGGGGGCCCTCGCCTATACCTCCCCTTCGAGAGGGCTGGTTGTAGGGCCCGAGGCGAAGAGCTCGCCGCACCTCGCGGTGTAGGTGGAGCTGGGTGCTCTTTAAGAGCACCCGAGGTGGTCGCCGAGAGGCGAGAGGAGTTCGGTGTACCGGCCGAGTAGCGGCGACACGGGAACTGAACTCCGTGCGCAGAGGGCGCATTGGAGAAGGGCGGTCGCTTTGGCGTGCGACTGCCTGACTCCTGGGGGCTCTGGGTGGCAGGTCGGGGAACCTGTTGCCCTGGAATGAGTCCCCACAGGATGCATGACGTGTCCCGTGTTCTGACACGTCGTCCATTGAGGGTTGAGCTGAAGCTCCCCGAGGCGGGGCCCGTTACCGGGCCAGCATCACCAGGGCTGCGGATGTATGCATCGCGCTCTCGTGGCCCTGGACCAACGATGCGGAGATGGAACACCCCAGGTTTTTAGTGGGTATGCCGCCCTTATAGAGTGGGGCGGAGACTCCCACATAACCACCCGCCCTCCCCGGGGTTTTTTGGGTGGTACCTCTAATAGGTTTTCCTGGGCAACAAAAAAAAAAAAAAAAAAAAAAAGGGGTTGAAGATGATGATGATGATCAAAATATCCTCTGGAAATTAATAAAAATATACACAGTATTAACTATGTTCAAAAGACATTTTCAATAGCATAGTAACATGATTATGTAGGTATAAAATAAATAAATAATTATTCCGGGAAATTACATAGAGCGCAAAATATAATATAATATACATATGTAAATAATGATATATCTCATATATCCAGCCACGAGACATAACTAGAGTGGCACATAAATTAATTTGTTGCCCGAGCATGGCAGTTAATCATATGATAATTAAGAGCATCATGGAACGTGATATCTGATTAGCCAATTACGTGAAAACTGTATTAACTGCGATGAATGTTCATAATAATATCAATCACATTACATTTTGTTTGGCATTTGATTATGTGTTATAAGGGTTACTAAGGTATTTTGTATAATCATTTAATTTATTTTGGTATTTTAGCGTTTCTCTTATATTATACCTACAACAGTGTCTCGGGTGCCCGACGAGAGAGAAGCAAGACGTGTATATTTTCTGATCTCCAAAATAACAACGCAGTACGTTACATGGTACCTATTAATCTATACATATTTTTCAAAACACTAGATATCTACTTAAAATACAACCAGAGCCTCCACGCAGTGTTTTTCTATGTTTTTTTCCGGTCAGTTAATTAAAATAAAAATATGGCTAAGGAAAGGCGTTATTCAAAACTTTTAATTAAAGCGGTATTACTTTATAATCCATGAATGAAATCAGTCTAGTTCTAAGCAAACTAAAAAAATAATAGTGATTATGTAGGAAATGAAATTAGTAATTTTTTCATCATAAAGCCTATAAAAGAC
Source organism: Macaria notata (assembly GCA_927399415.1). Taxonomy (NCBI): domain Eukaryota; kingdom Metazoa; phylum Arthropoda; class Insecta; order Lepidoptera; family Geometridae; genus Macaria; species Macaria notata. Next base: position 4,611,033 of record OV656742.1, read on the forward strand.
TATTCGCGTCACATCAGTGGGCCCTAATGATTTATGGCTTGTATAGTTTTTTATTTATGTTTTTTACGATGGTTTGAAAACTCTGGCCATTTTCTTAAAAAGCTATTCACTTAAATTTACATTAAACTCAAATTTACTAACTTATATAATAAAAAATACTAACCTGAAAGAGTCCGTAGCTAGTGTATGAGTTGTTGTGGTTTGTCACTTTGTCCGTTGTTCGCCCGCTTGCGTGTTCGATCAGACATACCCCTGGAAAAATTAATTAAAATGATATACCAATGATTTTAAAATAATAATGTGTGTTTCACGAATTAAAGTTGTCCTGTAATTAAAAGTTAATTAGCTACATTTTTAAGAACTGGGTAGCAAGACATGTTTTTTTGACAAAAATCCTATAAAACAATATGTACCATCAATACTTGGTATTGTTTTTTTATTCAATCACATTTTTGTCACAAATGTTCTAAAAAGCTATACCTACCTATTTATTTCATGCTGTCAAATTAACTGATTTACTCGTGAAAATAGTAGGGAAAAGTAAAGTGCTTGATAATAAAAACTTAATCTAGAAGCAAATTGCAGAGATTTATCAAAGATCAAAGTCTCTGCCGCCGGCTTTCCTGTCTCAAACACGACTTCCAGTATTTATGCAAGAAAATTTCTAGATTTCTACAAAATACTACGTTTTTAAAGCAACAATAAGACCAACCACTTGTTTATTTAAATTAAATTCGGAGTCTTTCAAATTCCTAATTCAAATAATAACATTAAAGATGGCCGAGCGAACAGAGCGTATCATTGGGCTGTTGTTTTACTTAGAACTAAGCTATGATATACTTTGGGAGGTGTATATGTAACAATGTAAATGAAGGATTGCGGTATAATATTAATATAGTATTAAATAATAACAGGTAGTAGTTTTCATTTTATTTATGGAACTATAGAAAATAATTTTACACAACTTTCAATTATTATCATTTTGGTGTTTATATGTTATTTTTCGACCACTTCCTGCATATCGTGGTTCGGCTTGTTTAGCCACAAGCGCTACCTAGCATAGTATACCGTAGGTATTGATATATTTTTATTATTTTAAAATTTTACTGGGAATTCCGAATAAATCATTACTCTCTCACATAGCGTAAGAAAGAAAGCAAGAAAATGATTTATTGTAGCAAATAATAAACAAACACAAACAAGAAACAATAATAAAAAAATAGAATAATAGCGTAGCTTTGGCTTTGAAAGCAGTGAGCCTAAAATCGGTCTGAGCGTAACTTGGCCCCAAAGATCCCCTATTAGCATAAAAAGGGGGCACCATTCAAATGACGGAACACAGTCGGATCCTTTCATTTAAGTTTAAAATTGTTAGAGCCGCTTTAAATGGCGCTGCACGAAAACGTACTTTAATTCGAATTAATTCAAATTAAACGATTATGGGACGGGATTAGTGTTGTATAGGATAGTTTTCCAACCGACTCATTTGACAACAAACTAATTTGACCAGTGTGTTCGTGTTAACAAATTTTATAGAAGACAAGTAAGAATATGTGTTGGAACTCGTGTTTTTTAAGGAAATAACATTCGTGATGTGCTCATCCAAAATTTTAGTTTTAAATCATCATAATTGATTTCGACTTTTGAGAAATAGATAATAACAGTTTTGTTACATATTAACAGGACCGAGTTAAGATTGTATTTTTTTTTATAAAAATGTTGCAAAATGGCAGCGATCTGCCTGATGGTAGGCAATCATCGTCGCCTATGGACACTTGCAACTCCAGAGGTGCTGCAGGACTTTGCCAGCTTAGAGAGGAGTTTGAGAATGCCCTTTTTAAATCTCCCCATATTGTAGCTCCGTGGAAAGACCTCAGGGGGAATGTTATGATAAGGTTCATTTGAACTCTTTGTAAACTTGAATAAATAAAACTAATACATTTCTTAATAAAGTTCTCTTGGAGATATCCGTTATTAAATGTTTGGTTTAAAAATGGTGTGTCAATGTTTTATTTTAAACAACATGGCGCTATATTATAAAAAAAATAATTAAAACATTTATTGCCCTGTGTTTCTTTTGAGATTCTATTCATCCTCTATAACAAATTCGCCTAGTGCGGTGTTTATAGTGCATTTATGTATAGTTTTATTATGTTTTTGGAGCAATAAACGAAATTTTTATTTATTTATTTAATTCACGGTGATTCGTTACTTTTTTGCAGTGTAAAGAAAAAACAGGCATAAAAAACCAATGATTTCACTATCACTTTTATTTCATGGTATGAGTTATTTATGGTAAAAGAATATTTACAACATTTCTTTTAGTAACTTGACTTTCATCTAAATTATTTGTTACTGGTCTCATCCCTACAAATTAAAGGGCACACTGGCCTAGGAAACTAAGTGGGCAAATTAAGGAGTAAAGTGGACAAACTTGAAAGGTTCCGTTAATTTGCTAATGATTAGATTTTACTTAATACACATTTAAGTGTGTAATATTTAAATAGAAGACGTATATAAAGTTACTTTAAGTGCTCTTCATTAAATAATTAAAAAAAAAAGACTTTTTACGAAAGCGATTCAGAGGTATTTGATTTGTTTTTTATATCCTTCCATTCATTCCTTGTTAAAAAAACCGCGAAAAGCCGCAAGTTTACAATAAACCAAATTCAAGTCAGTTGTGTCTATCATACTATGTTCTAAGAGATTCCTTTAGTTCAGTGGAGGCTTTGTTTACTGGCGTTGCAACTCTATGGATCGCGCATTGATTTGATTAATTGCTAAGTAACTTAGCTTTGTCAAGTGATTCACCAAACAATTAAATGTATTCCCTTCTACGCATGTCATTTATAAGAATAAATTTGCGACTATCATTATATTCATCGATTAACAGGAGTAAAAACGAAAATATTTTCTTCTACGTATGGCATTCATAATATTTCATTTCTGATCATCATATTCAATAAATTTATTTATAAAAAGATATTTATTGGTTAAAGCCTGTCTAGTACGGCAGTCTTTAAGCCATGTTAGAGACCCTTAGGGCGGCTTGAAAAATTCTCGGCACCAGAGTGGGCAACTCTTATTCAGTAAGGAGAAGGTGAAAAACAAGGCAAATAATGACAAGTTTATGTTAATTACCTATGCAATTCATATTGTGCATGCTAAAATACAGTGCTGCGTATATTTAGCTCATGAGGCAGTAAGTACATTCGATTGAACGCGCAATTCTCGAGGGAAACAGCGAGTCTCACTACTATGTACTATGTTACTGGTACTGTTTATATGTAGGTATCTGTGTAGATGTCTATCTATACATATAAAAAAAATTGTAGATACTTAGATTTGATAGCAGAACACGTCCCAACAATTTCTAGAAATTTTGTCTGTTTATATGTTTCTCTGTTTATCTGTATCTCTGTTTGTCTATTTATTTAAACGCTAATCACTCAAGAAAGGCTGAACGGATCATCATGATTTTTTGTATGTAGGTAGTATGAGGACTTAGGAGTGTCATAGCCTATGACACTCCTAAGTCCTCATATAAACATTGGTCTTTCAAGCAAAATAACGTCCTATTGTTGCTCTCGGCTGATTTTCCTTGTACGGCGGTCGTTAAGCCATGTCAGAGGCGCTTAGAGCGGTTTGAAAACTCTGACCATAAACCAATTCATGATTCATTTTCTCGATTGCAAAATAAGAGTAAACATATTTTTTTTACAAACAGTACCGTATTTTAGCTCTGAGCCAAAGCAAATTACTTTCGCTTTGAACACTTTTTTAAAGCTTTTACATTTGATTGACGTATAAAGAAGTGCGTCTAATTTGATCCGTTTACTTCTTAATGCGAGCGAAGACGCGAGCACCAACTAGTATCAACAAAAGCTTTGATTTCCCACCGCTATGATTAGAAATGTTCTATTAGAATTCGCAGAAACTGATATACTGATTATATTCCAATTAGTGAAACTTTCCAAGAACAATATGGAGAGGAATCAGTAATTTCATTACGTTGGTGATCAATTAATAGACTATATGTTTGATTTAATGAACCAAATTTACCATGTTTATTGCTTTCTCTATTATGGTGCCTCGTGTAAGTAAACAAGCTAGCGTGGCTCGGTGGAAAAACGTCCGCCTTACAAGCTGACGTCTCCTGGATCGATATCGGTCCAATGCCATGTTTTACCCATTTCTGAATGTATTTAAGCTCGATTATTTGACAAGGAAAAATATCGTTAAGAAATCGATATGATTACATGTTACTTGCACTGGAGCAAGCGACAAATCCCATTGGGTATGTTCTGCATGTAACCCACAGTACCGAGAAATACGGATCGATGGGGAAAATAATAATGCTTAGGAAGGATGGGGAGGACAATAATACCAAAATTTTTAATAATGCTTGATTTTCATTATGAATATCTTTGATTCCATCATAAAAGTGCTTAGAAAAAAACCAGCTAATTCCTTGTAGCTCTATACCAGTTCACCGTATTATTATTAGGTATTTAATTTCTTGTAGATACAAGAAACACGATTTTATTTCTACGTAAATTAAATCGCTTGCTTTAAAAGCAACAAGGTAAGTTTCTTTAGAACAGTTACCTGAGAAAGTAGAGCTTTCAAACATCACACGAATAAAATAGTGTGATGTTTGTAAGTTTGTGTAGAATTGTTTGCTGAATACTTTTCGTTCTGTTCGTTTCTGGTTGAATTTATTATGAAGATATTTGCAATGTTGTACTTGTATCACAGAATATTATATTGTCTGTCTGCTCTAACAGCAGCGCCCCGCGGTGTTCCCCGCGTTAGTCAGGGAAAAAAGTAGCGTCTGTGTTAATCCAGAGTCTAGTCTCTAATCTACCTTCATACTAAATTTCTTCCCAATCGGTTCAGCCGTTTGATCACAAAGAAGTAACAAACTTACACACTCAAATAGACTCTCACGCACAAAAGATAAAGATATCTTTATCTTTTTTTTGTTCGGTTTTCATGGTATAACAAAAAAAACCATCGATCTATTTTCAGGCTGTCTTATCAGGTAAATCCGGGAGGCGCCACTAGTGTTTAATACTAGAAAGCAATACTGCTCATGTTAGCACTTAATCTATATTCCGGGAAACACTCCGGGTCGCGTACTTCGCTCGTTTATTTCAAGCACGGATTACCTTTAGAAAGTGTGCATTTAGAAATGAAAAAAACTATTTCAGGACAGGAAAAACAATTTAGAGAGCGCCTTCTAGCCCCACACTAAACTAAAGCTAGTATCATGGCTACTAGATTACGGATATAATACATACTTTCCTTTTGTAAAAACATACTAATTTTATAATTCATAATTACTTGGGTCATACGGGAATCGAACTCGCATCTCTAAATTAAAAGTCAGAGCCACTACCATCTAAGCTATCAGGCCTGTCTAAATAAGCTGACATTCGATTAAAAAAATACACTAGAAGGATAGTAACGCTAAGAACTCATCAGAGTTTTTTACATAAATATCTGTATTCTACATAGGCTACAGTGCCGCCACCGCAGCGGGTGCGGGTAAAAACCGCTTCGTGAGTCCTTAGTGTCAGGCGTTTTAGAATGTTCATTTGAAGCGACATATTCATTATCTACAGATTATCAACTAAACCTTCAGTTTGCAAAAATCTTAATGACAATTGCTGTAAGACTAATCATGCCTATAGCAAAAGAATACGATAAAAATATGGGGTTAGTTAAAAATGGCTGTCTTTAATTTGCCTTTCGAATAAACCAACCAGACTAAGGATGCAGATATACACTAATAAAATAATGGATTACGAAATGAGATGAATAAAGGAAATGAGATCATCTAATGAATTACTATTTTTTTGAATGTAATTGGGTGTTAATTTATAAAGATTATGCTAGCTGCTGTATGAAGATGATGTTTTTTTTATTCTATAGTAGATACATTATACATATATTTCCATAGGTAATTAATATTTTCATTTAGTTCCCAAGGATAGAAAGTAAAATAAAAAATAAATATTCCGGGACATTGCTCACAGCGCCATCTAGCCCCACACTAAGCAAACGCTTGTGTCGTGGGTACTAGATAAGAAGAAGTAATGTATGTAAGTAATGTCTAATGAATAAATAAAGTAGGATTTCACTTTATTTTATCAAACTCAAAGATTTTTGTTTTTAGTTTGGATTCAAAGTAACATAAATTTGAGTTTGATTATATTTGATTTATTAACAGAAAAACTAAAATATCACTTCAGTATGTGAAATATTTGCTTAAAAGAGGTATCTAGAAAGTAATCTGTGTCAGTAGTCCTTTTAGCAACCCCAGGTGCATCGGTTTTGGCAATAAATAATGAACCTTTCCATTATGCGCCGCGGAAGTTATTTGTTCGGCTATATTGCCATAGCTGATTTTATTGATTTTGTAATTATTACGGGTTATGTTTATTGTTCGTTAATATGATTTTTAATATAGTTTTTTAATAATAATGTATGACAAAATTAATAAATTTTAAAAATGGGTAACTAATTATTTCTCTGGAAATAGGTAATTTAAAGATTGTTTTTTGGTCAAGAGATTTTTAACAAAACTTAAGGCCTTTCTGGTCCCACTCGCGGAAGCACCCGAATGGAAAAACAAAATAATAAGGCCTGATTATATTGACAGTTGCTTAAGACTGAGGAGAACTGTCAAAACTTCAAGTACCTACTTCTGTTCCCCAGATCATAGAACTGAAGTGGCTTGGGTTAGGTTTGCTCCCAAGGTTTTAAAATACAAATAAATAAATGACATTTAATTCAAGCTTTACCACCCATAATTACGAAAACAAATTTGAACACTATAAGGGGTGACAAGTTTATTTAAATTACGTCAAAAATAAAAATAAAACAATTTACGAAAAATGCACGAGTCATTTTTCGATGATTTATTTCAACAGATGTTGATAATCGCATGCAACGTCCCGTCCATACCATATATTGTAACCTTAAGATGATAATGATGGTAATAAGTACTTACAATTAGAAATCAAGCTCCTAGGGAAGTTGTACCGTAGGAGTTCCCTGGACAGCTGGCACCTGGTGAAGGTCTTGGCGTGGCCCAGCGAGCCAGGCACCAGGGACAGCGCCACCGCCACCACCAGGAACTGGGGTATTCTTGACATTCTAGTAGAAAAAAAATGACAAATATTCCTGGATAAAGTATTTCAAGCCAGGATAGCAAACTAGAGCGTAGTAAGCCAGTAAGCTAGGGTTTCTGACCGTAAAAGATTCCCATATTAGAAATAAATCGGTTTGCTTTTTCTTCACATGATACATGGCCAACTTATAATTTGTTGTATAACATATATTTCTTAAAGTACATATATTGCTTGTTTCTTAAAATCTAAAATCAATATGTAATAAAAAAATCTAAAAGCACCCACCACGATATATCTGCTCATCAAAAGTTCCCTAACTAATTAATTCTGCAGGGGAGTCCTCAGTCATGAGGAAACACGACTCAAAAAAGAGAGGATGTAGGATAGATTACTAGGGTACCATATGCATATAAAAATATACCACCACTTAGCCATATAACCTCATCCAGTAACCAGACAGTCGGATGTCACCCACTCAAAATGATAACTGTGTTTAGAAGTCGTCAACCAACTCCGGTTTGAGTTAACTGCATTGTGGGACAACATCTCACGTACAATTTACATTTATAATTGAATGCTCGGAGTTTGTCTTGTTGCTTGTAAACGGTTTTAGGTATGTTTAGTTGTTTAGGTATTAGTGAAATTTTGGTGTATTAATAATGTTTGATTAATTAAATAAGTACACATTTACAAATTATTGGTGATTATTTTGGTAATGGCATTAGCACGCCCTTATTTGATCGCTTATTTCACATAAATCGTATATTTTTTCTATGTACAAAATTAAAAAAGAAAAACCATAAATTTGGTGCATGTCGTTCAAACCACAGATTTTTTATTCAAACAGGCGAGTTGGAGTCAAGCGTGATTCTATCTTGTTTAAAAAAAATAATACATATACCTAGTTGTACTAAGAAAAGAATCTATTAACAAATTTCATTTTCAGCAATTATCAGTTTCTCCATTCAGTATTACAAGCAAGTCATTATTGCCACTGAAAAGATAAAGTCGACCGCTCAGTTCGGGCGAGCGAAACGACCAATAACTTTATAGCACTCAGACACCTAACTACCTAAATATTAGTAAAAGCTAATTAAAATTTAATTGCTTGTTAATTTAAAGTGATACATAAAAAAAAAATATGCAACGTTATTTTTTATTACATGTCATCGCAATTCAGCGGAGATACGCTAACAGTGGGGACTTTTGGTTGTGCGCGCGGGAAATGCTGTTTATTCGTTGATCTGTTTGTTTGTGTGTTTTTTTTACATCAAAAAGGCTCACGCTTATCTACAACTTGCCTGATGTTAAGCAACGTTGTAATCTACGATCTAGCGCGCTTGCCTAGAAGAAGTTTGCGCTATATTGTGTATTTTTAAGTAATTAACCTGATATAAATTTAAATAATGATATTTTTTTTATTCAATAATAAGAAACAATATTTACACATATTAACACTAATAGAACTAAAAAAGAGTATTTACATCTAAACTAAATTTAAACAATCTACATGTGGTATGGAGCCAAGAACGCTGGCTGCATTCCCACGCTGGATTGCTACAGAAATCCTTTGCGCAAGGAACCAGCCAGTGTTCTTGTCTCTAGTGATGTCAATCAACATTTTATTTAATTTTTTTTTAAAAGATTTCGTGCTTTTACCCCACGGACCAAAAGTTTCGAAGCCAAGCGGTACGAAAATATAATCAGTCGATAATGATGTATATTTTCGCCGCTTGGCTTCTTCTGCTGCGTCCGCCGCAGCTCCTGCCGCTTGTACTGTTGATATTTGATTCTTCTAGCTATAATGAGTTATCTACCAGAGAGGAGCGAGGCGAGCGAAACTGTTTTATTTTGAGCGAAAACTTGAAACTCAATTAGAGCGGCCGACGAGGCGGTGAAGGTGCGTTCCGTTGCGCCGCTCACTTTGTGCACTTGCCATTATGCAGAGTCGAGCAGACGAGCGATAATTATTAAGATTAATTAAATATATACCTATAATCGTTGATAGACTTTTAATTATTTCTTGTTTATTTTATGCGAATAAGGTCTCGTTGATTAAATTCGTAAGGGGAGTTCTCTTCAGCAGCTACATCATCTTGGGCGCCCAGGTTTTTCCACGAAAGACACGTATCGTCGGATTTTGTGATCTTCAATCAACATTTCGGTTTTTTACGATATTTTAATTCACCGCTAAGTGCAAATCTACACATAACTTGAAAGACAAGTCATTAGCGTTGGGCCGGATTAGAACCAGAGTGCAAGGGTGAAAAACAAGACACTTAAACCGCCGAGCCGCACTCGCTTCTATATCCACATCTATATTTTTTCATAGAAAAAATGGCCAGTCTGTATCCACCACAACGACTTAACATCCGGGAGGCAAACGGAACCGAGTTATGGGTTGGAACGAGCCGCGGGGTTTGTTTTCGAATATTTCGGAACTTTTGTCCATTCTCAGTACGCGAGTGTTGTGGATTTTGTAGTTGCATACATTAATTATTGCAGGAGTGGGTGTAGCGTTTGAGCGAGGCTGAGATATGGCTTTGTAAAATGTGAAGAACGAGCTATGTTGTCTAGGCTGCGATGATTAAATATAAAGTAGATGGTTATTATGGATACTTCATTTTACATACCTTTAGACTTAAGAGTAAATCAATTCATTTCATCGTTAAAATTGACAAAGCTTTCTATATTGCAATTTCTTGTGCTAACAAATTCTTATTCCAAATTTTACTCTAAGAGATATAAAAAAATCATTAATAACCTTTTCAAGCAGTTTTTATTTCTCCAAAATGCTTACCAATTCCAAAAAAACATTTCGATTTCCAAGGCTGATAATTGGAAACTGCTCCAGAATTACCCCAGTCTAGCTTTTAGCTTAAAGCTCGCAAACTAGACCGCCTATAGAGCAAAGGCGAGGTTATTACAGAACCCAAAAAGCTCTCAGCAAAATTAAATCACTCTACGTTCTGATATTACCACTGACGAGGAGTCTACGTCTGATTTTTTGGCGAAGGAGAGTACTTGAATTTTATATAAGGTTGCTGCTCGTCAATATGAACGTTGGAAATACTTGTTTGTGTAACGTACGAGGCGCCATAGCTAACTGAAAATTGAGATTTAGTTTTCTTTTGGAAAAAATAATAAGGTATGACGGTTAATAAATGAAAGGATAGTTGAAAGTAGATTTGTGCAGTACAGTATTTTTGGCAATATAAAATAATAAGCGAACGCGCCCATAAGGACTATATACATATGTATACGTAGTTTTTTGACACCTTGAAAGTGTTATAGTTTGAAATCTTAGTAACATTAGTGTGTGTGTTTTTTTTGTTTTTTAAGTGAAATAAATGAAAACATAAAATACTATAGTAAATCACATGCAATATTTTTCTCTCAACTTTGTAAACAAATTTTATTAAAATCTCGTTAAACTCAGTGACCATATTTTTTCTGCGCCGTTAAAACGCAGTCAAATAAGTTAGTGCTTATAATAAAGTCAGTCTGTATCGAGCTTCTGACAGGTAGTGGAGTTAGCACAATAAAACATGGTTCGTGTCATAAAACTTACTTCATAGAGCAGTTTCAAACGTAACATACAATGATGTTCGGAACTTTGCTAAAAATATAACGTGGGTTAAACAAATAATACCCTGGTTAAATTATGTTTTAATCAACAATGTGTTGTTTTTTATAGAAATATATAGCTATCTATATAGCGTATTATTTTGTTGTCTACTTAACCGTGAGTGAGTGTATGGCAAATTAGTCAAGAGTGAGTTTAATAGATATAATAAAATAAAAGCTCGCTGTTTTGTCATTTTATAAAAAATGTGTACTAAAGACTTTTCTTTACATTTGTACTAGTTTTGAGTAATTTAGTTTATGCATATAAAAAAAAAGAAAAAAATACGTTAAATAAAATCATATATTAATGAGGTTTTATTTGGTCTACAAACGTTTGCTTTTTAATCATAATAACTAATATGCAACTAGTGACATTAACATCCCCGCTAACCTTTGTTTAGTGTATCAGTGCAACCAGGCCCTACAGTCACATTCCCAGCAAGAGATCAGAATAAAGCCGGCTTATCGCTAGAAGTTTACGAGTTATAACTGACAAAACTGCACTATTTGTAAGCCCACTATTTTTATTTTATTTTTATACCTTTGCCAGCTCGGATACCGTTTGAATTTTATTTCTGAATTCGAAAATCAGTTATGGCTGAATAGTGCTTATGATAAAAGCTAAATTCCGCTGAATTTCGAGTTTTGTTTGCAAAAATGTATACTTAGAATTTTCAATATTTTTCTGGCGTATTTTAGGGAGTTATTGGTTCTAAAGCCAATATGAACTTATATGACACGAAACTAACGAAAAAAATTGCCTTGCTTTGGCTCACTTACATTCAATCCAAAATACTAATATTTTGGATTGAATTTAAGTGAGCCAAAGCAAGGCAATTTTTTTCGTTAGTTTCGTGTCATATAAATTCATATAAATAGACATTATAACATAAGTTATGCCACCTTTCCTAGAGAGACATCTTGTTTTATCTGTCATCTGCCCAAGCGAACTCCCCTAACAAATATTTTTTATGGGAGAGTCACTACCCTCAGTGACGAAGAAATACGACTCAAAAAAAGAGAGAAAGATCACGTTAATTTCGAGTACGCAAAATATTAAAATATTTTGTGTATACAAGGAAGGTCCCTTTCTTAATCAAGTTACCTGATCGTCATAATCTAAAGTAAATATATAAATACCTTGTATATTTGTGTGTTAGAATGCAGCCGCCCACTCTGGAGGTCCTACGCGCACTGACAGCGCAAGTGACCAATTATCCATTTGGCGAGTGCACCTCCGGATGTAGGGATCTTTAAGGGCTTGGTGTGAGTGGAGCCACTGTCTCGGTTGTATGATATGTTTGTTTTTTTATTATATTGGTTGGATTTTAGTATCAGCTGAAGCGACACAGAGCAGCTAATTAAAACCTGAAGTAGCTTTAATAAAGGATATAGATAGATAGTAAAACTCATTTGATAACAAACACCAGTCCTTATTATACGTCATCATCATCATCATCGTTTTAGCAAGTATCTACCTGCAGTTGAGTATAGTCCTCTTCTCAAGCACGCTATGCTAGTTCTTACTTCTTCTTACATCTAGGTGGCACTGTGTGATATGTCCTGAAATATGTCATCCAACCATCGAGCCGGTGGTCTGCCTCTTCTATTCTACTTAGCAAGAAAAATAGAAAATACAGTTAGCTGCTTTAACTGAGTGAAGCAATCAATCGAGGGCTGGATATATAGGTCAGGTGTGATGACAAGATTGCGACAGCATCGCAAGAGGATATTGTTGGAGGGGCTCGGATGTTCAGCCAATTCAATCATATCTGTAACCAAGTAGCTAAAATGTATCCTTGCGAAATATGTATGTTTTAGGTATCTCGGTTTTATCTATATTGGTTTAAGAAATCCCCTAGTTACGTAATTCTGCGGGGAGTCACCACCCTCAGTCATGAGGAAATAAGATAAAACTAAGATAAAAAAAAAAGAAATAATTTAGATTTTTGACCCTCTTCAGCTTTATTATATGTATAGATATAGATAGATTTAGATTTTTTGTAATGTGGAACAGTAAGAGTAGTGTGACTTATTACGCTAAAACGTGAGGTATAAATAGAAACTAAAGCGGCCAAGTTAGAAGACGTCAACGGTGAAGTTTGCCTCACAAATATTGCAAGATTTGCAAGCAGTTGCTAGTTTTCAATGGTGACCCAACTAGTTTCGGCTTGTTCATGGTTTGACCAACTTTGTTTATACAGGAACGTACAACGTGGCATCTAAATGCAATACATTTTTGAACTCACACGTGGCTAAAGCTTGAAGATTTTTAGACTGACATAGATTTGGCTTAGATTTGGAAAATAAACACTATTAAATAGATAATATTTTGTTAAGTCATCGTTAGTCATTTTATTATTTTTAAAATAAGATTTTTAAAATAAATACAGACATACCTACATACTTAACTATTTAGACATACTTAGCAATTTTTTCTTTTAATTAATTACATTCTGATGCCACGCTGTAAAGAATCTAGTGCAGGTGGTTTTGCTGAAAATTGACGTTGACCAACGTTTGACTAAACTCAATTTTGGTTGAACTTTGATATGAGAAAGTTTAGTCTTGCATAAGTTCAGAGTTTCTAACCTTAGGCCATTAGAAAATTAGAGGAGAGACTGCGGTTTCTTAAAAAAAAAAAACAAATTTTTTTTATCATGATTGTGAGTAAAATTTTATGTTTTTTTTCATTGGAACGGAACTATTACGTATTGTGCGATTTAAAAATAAAAGTTCCTTTAACTATTACTATGAATACAGTATCTCATTCAGTTACTCCACATGTCGTATACAGCATATACGCATCTTGAGTAATTATTAAAATGAAAATATGTGGGTTTAAAGCCTCATAAATTGTTTGCTTTGTGTCTCAATAGAAATTTAATAATTCAAATATAAAAACTGATATATCATTATTAATATTAATCTTTGTATTACCAATTCCAAAATCTTCCAAAATAGGTTACGTCTAAAACACAAAGAAAATCCGCTCATATGAAACTGTATTTGCCCACGAATTTGTATACACTTCTCATCCCTTGCCAAAAGCACTAACACTTAGTAATATATCGTGGGACTGAAACCAGCGTTACTTGAACTATGATTTCGAGCTTTTTTGAGATTATTTAAAGCTTTTTAAGCACAACTTTTTTAGGAGGCATGATTATCATATTAGTAATTAGGCTTGTGCTGTGGCTCTTCCGACAAACCATTGGATATATCCTAGATCTTTCTATGGATGTATATAACCTCATGTTTATTTCAAATGACTAACTTAACGGGCAGGAGGGTAAATCTAAAGCCCAAAATCTTCTTCCATAAACCAAATAGATACTTATTTCTGCAAAAAAATATATATATACTTATTGTTTTTAAGCATTACTTTGATAAAATTTACAAATTTGATACTAAGTTACTTGCATCTAAAAGAAGCAGTATAAAGAAAAAATATATTGTTGATCTGTTAATTAATGTTCTCCTTGAGATAATTATGTATTTTTTAAAATTCAGAGATATTTTATTAATCCTAAAAATACCTACCTAATCTAAGATTGTAGTAATACTGAATCGAAAATCCAAATAATATTTTTTACCCCAAAATATATAGTAATATTCATAATCATACAGTCATAGTAACCTATTTTCAGAGCTCTGAAAACCCTGGTCGTTCCTCCCGTAGCTTCAAAGGGTCGTGCGTTACAAATATTTTATTAGGCTCTATGGAACCCTTTGTACATTTACTTATCCTTTTTGTGCTTACAAGAGCTTATCAAAGAGGTGACAATTCTAACGCTTTGCTTGCAAAACTACGCTTAATGTTCTTTTGTGGGGGTTTAATGTTAGTAAAATAATCTAGTCATGTTCTTTGCTCGCTTGACTGGAGACAAAATGGGGCACTATGTAGCTTAAATTGCTAGGTTTCTGCGTGAAATAGTATGTGTTAAATCCGTTATCTAGTACCAAGATACAAGCGTTTGCTTAGTATGGGCCTAGATGGCGCTGTGTGATATGTCCTGAAATTAAAAAGTATGTATAATGCAAATACAATTGTATATGTTTTGGTACCTATGGTGGTTATCAAACGGACGGACAATAATTATTTTGTTTTTTTTCCTTAGCAATTGATATAATCGAAGGCACAATTTAATAAGAAATGTGGTATTCAGTTATGATTTACTTAAAATAAAAAGTGTAGAGGTACTCGTCAGTAGTTTCATTAAATATCTGTTGTTGTCAAGAAAAACAACTATTTTTCACATTTCTCTAACAACTTGT
Source organism: Macaria notata (assembly GCA_927399415.1). Taxonomy (NCBI): domain Eukaryota; kingdom Metazoa; phylum Arthropoda; class Insecta; order Lepidoptera; family Geometridae; genus Macaria; species Macaria notata. The sequence continues at coordinate 4,626,077 of OV656742.1, forward strand.
CAAGCCACGATACATTTCCCATAAAACGGACGGACAATAATGGTCCACTGTCAGTCGCAAGTAGGTGGTATTCACCACAGGTATACCGAGTTACCGGTAACTAATAAGCCAGCCTTATTTATTTTATCATATCTAGGCGCCCATCACAATGCATCTACCCAAAAAAATCTAATTGATACTGTGGGGGAGTCACAACCCGCGGTTATGAGGTCTAAGAGTCTATACAAATCTAAGAGAATGAGTGAGTTTTTCACCTTCCCTTTTTTAATGTAAGTGTAGTATATTTTTTAGAAAGATCATACAATAACTCATTAACAAACTACTATCAGACTACTATCTCCAAAAATGTTGTTCACAATAACCCCGCCTGTTTTTTTTATTTTAACGTACAACTACTACCTTTTAAACAAAGCATACACGTTAGTTCCCAATAACCCCTTACCCAGAGGTGTCAGCACCCGCGTCAGTAACTCCCCGCGGGTCAACGCGCGTCCGTCACCTACTCTCCTATCAATTGTCGGGTAATTCCCACTTGTTCCCGACAAACTGGTGTGTGGGACAAGGAGTGTGATTATAGCGGATAAAATACATGTAATCTCACAGTCAGTTCAGTAACAGATACACAGATAGTAAAGATATCTATGTAGAGCAATATCTATCTGGGGCTTTCTGTGTGCAAGTTTTTAACTGATGCCAGTTTATGTACCAACTTTAAAGAGTAGGCTTCTTTTGTACTTCAGCAAACTAGCAGCAAGCGCTACGGCAGCGCTTTTGGAAATCGTGAATGTAGCCAGTAAGGCACAATTATTTTGAGATATGGACTTAGGAAAGAATTTTTAATGCTCTAGAAATCTTAAGAAATTACTTTCAGCCTTACACCTTCAAATTTAAGCCTCCATTGATTTCTGCGAAATTTTATTCTTCTTACTAATATTTCTTTAACCCATTTGTCATTTGTCTACAGGCAAATAAGCTACGAAATAGATATACCAGCAGCAAAATTACGTGAAAATAATAGTCTAAAATTAAAAAAAGGTACTTGCTGATACTCTTTTTAAATTAAACCGCTAGCAGCTTATGCCTCGTCCCGCCGTCCGTCGACGTCCGGTCGTCACTCACTACAATTGGTCCATAACGTCGCATCCACGCGCGGTGCAGCGATTCTTACACAAGAGCGCGATTATACCTAAATTGCCTTTCGTACGGCTGTTACCGTGTCACTTACCGAACTTTATGCTACGCCGTAGAGGTGCTACGCCGTAGACGATTGCTACGAGAGCTACGGCTTACGATGAGGGCAGTAAGTTATGATGGACTTATTGAAGCGTTTGGTCGTATTTTGCGGTATTTTGGACGTTTTATTGCCGTTGAATAAGTATTTGATGTCTGTTAGCGCAACTATACTTACACCTTTAGGATTAACTCGAAAATTTAAGTAGAGCTCATCTTAAATAGAAAAATCTTTCAAAACCCAAAAAAACATGAATACCATTGTAACTATACTAATGTCATTTATCTCCTTGTTCCCAGAATGTGGCTAGTGGGCTTGCTGGCAGTATGCTGCGCGACTCAGGCAACGTCGGCCCAGTGGCGCTGCCCCGTGCTGAGCGCGCGGCCGGCCGCGGAGTGCGCCTGCGACCTGCCGCACACACTACGCTGCGCGGGCGATCATACTGCGTTACAGGTATAATAAAATAAAATAGCTTTTATTTCTACTGCTACAAAATGACTTATTAAAGTATATGATATGACGTTGCGTGCATTACAGATATAATTATTAGAGCTATCGATGTCGAGTTATGTGTGTGTGATGTGTAGCGTTATTAATGTGGAGCTAATATTGTAGGCAGAGTTATGAAGAGCTAATAATGTGGGTAGAGCTATCAATATAGAGCTATCGTTGTAACACTATTGATGTGGAGCTATTCCTGTGTGGTACTATCTGTGCCACTAATGTAGGTAGCGCTAAATGTACTCTACAGCTATCGATGTGGATCTATCTCTGTGTAGTATGTAGTTCTGAATGTTTTGCAGTTTTGATGTAGAGCTATCAATGCAATGAGTTATTTACATATGTGTAGGTATTCTGTATAGCGCATTTCGATTAATTAATATAGGTAGTTATCAATGGACAGTATTTCTATTTATGTGTATTTAACAAATTTATCTGAAGCGTGAAAATTGCTGAGGACATCGGAGAAAAGCATCTGAGTAATCAAAACAAAATTTTAGGTAACAAACAAACGATACGTAATCGATTATCTTATGTGATATTATTTTTATTCATTTATAATTTTATAGGCGAGTAATTTTCGATTAGTCATCAACTTCCATAATTGTACCAAACTTTGACAACTGATCAAATACAAATTACTTATGTTGATCAAACAACGTACTCCGATGTATGTACATAGTAAAGTTCGAGGGAGTAAATACGTGTTAGTTGGACGGAATGAGTGAGGCTTGATGGGACCCTTCTCAAACGCCTGCAGGTGTCAATCGTGGGCTGTTGTTTACCACTAGATGGAGTAGCGAGAGAGTTACTCATTTATGGTGGCTACTAATGGAATTAGAAGTCATCATTTATTCAAAACTAGTGGACGCCCGGGGCTTTGCTCGTATTATTTCAGGATAAAAAGTTACACAGACACTTCTAAGACCTCATACTACCTACATACCAAAAACCATGATGATCAATTCAGTCGTTTTTGAGTTATGAGCGTTTTCATAAAAAGATAAACAGATACAGATAAACAGTGAAGCAGATAAACAGACAAAAATTCTAGAAATCGTTGAAACGTGTTCTGTTACCAATACGAAGTATCACCAAACATTTTTTTGAAAAATCTGTAATGTTCAGACTTCCGACTTTTTTGAGCATACTAAATTATATCTATACTAATATTATTAAGCTGAAGAGTTTGTTTGTTTGTTTGAACGCGCTAATCTCAGGAACTACTGGTCCGAAATGAAAAATTATTTTTGTGTTGAATAGAACATTTATCGAGGAAGGCTTTAAGCTATATAACATTATGCTGCAACTAATAGGAGCGAAGAAACAATGGAAAATGTGGAAAAAACGGGGAAAATTATTCACCTTTGATGGTTTCTGTTGCGTGAGCTGCGAAAACGGTTTAAGTCGTGGGTAACAGCTATAATTTATAAAGCTGAAGAGGTTGTTTGCAAAAATAAATATGATGCCCAAAATAACTATGCCACGCGGACGAAGTCGCAAGCGCAGCAGAGTTAATTTATATAACAAAAAACAACTACATCGATCCCGCTGACTTTGGTATTGCATTCTTACAAGCCACGTTTCAACAACTATCAGAGGTATACCACCGAAATCTTGGCAACAACAGTACCGCCTCTAAAAGGTATTGTATTGGAATCAGTGCACATACGTTGCTTCTCAGAATAACGGCTCAATAGTCTTTGGTCTATTGGATATTTGGACAGAGCCTTAGTATTCATGAGTTGTAAGGCATTGGTGGCAGCGAGATTGGGTTTTAACAGGTTTGGAGATATTGTTATATATAACTACTGTGTTTGCGTAGGATGAGTTAAAGTGGTTAAGTGGTAACGTTGGTGTTTGATTACAAATGTTGGAGTGTTGGTATTAATTGTTTTGTGATGGTCGGGTTGATTGAGGAAATGTGTTACTGTTAATGTAATTTGCTGTTTTTTTTTTTTTTTCGCAAAACTTAATAAGTAAAAACTGTATACTATTTCTTTAGTAAAGTAAGAATAGTTATGTTTATTTTTATAGTTATTTTTTAAATTTAAAATGTCTTTTGAATAACGTTTCTCTTAATATTATAATTCGTTAGATTTTCAACTTTCTGTCACTGACATTGTTCATTTTCATTGTCATCCTTTCAATTTATTATCTCTAACCAAAGCACACAATAAATAAAATATTCTGCATATTTTCCGTCTTCCAAAAAATGCAATAGTCTTATTGTACAAGACATAACGCATTTCGACCTCAAAAGAAATACAAATGTACAATTAGAACCCATTAACATTTTATTAAACAATTACCCACCACGGATCTTGTAACATTTAATTTAAAGAATACCTCCCGCCCGTCTGTCCGTATCTACGATAAATTCCTTAATCAATCCAGTAGCATACAAAGGCTCACATCGAAGCACCGCTGGTCTATCAAGACGCCCTATCTATTCAGTAATTTGCTCGCCCCGCTGCGTCCGAGAAACGCCCCACTTCCTCGGAATTGCCTCAAGAGAATATCTCCAAGTTATTCCGAACATGTGCATAATATGCTAGTTCCGTGAAAGTATAGAAGTTAGAGCTTGACAAGATATGTTTTACAGAATACTGTTGTTAACAATTTGTGTAGCTTAGAAGATGTACATGACATGACACGTCTTGGTCGACAAAATATCTAAAAAGATGAAAAGATCAGGCGTGAAACACTAAAAACCTTTCTTTGATAAAAAAATATTATTGATTAAAGTATACCTATGTACGAGTACATGCATTTTTCAGAGGACTAAAAGTTTGGCTGTTTATCTGTACGATAGTGTTTAAGCCATTAAGAGGTATAATAAGCGATTCTAAGCTCTCGACATTAGAAATCACTTGCCTCTTATGAATTTATTTTGTTGACGTATTATTTTTATTTGATTTTTCATAAATCCAAATGCATATATAGTAAATACGTAAACGTGGTCTCGCTATTATAAAAAAAAAACATATTTTTTTAAATTCACATTAACAACCATTATCTCCATTTAAAAATATCTAAACATCTCCACAAAAGAAACCTCTGTAATTCAAACGAAGCACAATTATTTTTCCACTTGTTACTGAAATTAAATTATTCAACCACGATCAAAGGTGGCAATTAATAATGAATCCTGTAATTTTACTAGCATCTTAATTAAACGATTCTCCAGAACTTGAAATAATATTTTCTGAGGAGCGTTACGAAGGTACTGCCTACAGTTGAATGAATGTAGTAAAATCTTTAAGAGGGACAACTTATTAAGGCGTAGACTTTTATATAGGTACACTAGTACCTAACGACGCCAGCGGCTCCGCTCGCATTATTTCAGGATAAAGAGTAGCATATGACATTTCTAAGACCTCATACTAGCTACATTCCAAAAATCATGATGGTATCGTTTATCGTTCGTTTTTACGTTATGAGCGTTTTAATAAACAGACAAACAAATGAACAAAAAAATAAGGACAGACAAAAATTCTAAAAACTGCAGAAACGTGTTCTGTTATGGAATTAAAGTATATCCAAACTTTCATTAGATGTATAGATATTTAGATATATGTGACTAAATGTCGATTTCACTAAACTTCATGCAATTTGCTGCACAATTACACGATTTCTTATATAATTTAAGAGACATACCTAATTACCACAATAACCGAAGCTAATCAGTTATCATATTTATTTGGTTTTTAACATATCAGCATCTGTAATGAAAGGCTCATAGATACATAGGTAAATCTTTTTAAACCATACCTAATCTGAAAAGCTTATTTTATTCACGCCAAACAGTGAATAAAAAGGCCTTTTATTCACTGTTTTGGTGTTTGAATTTGGAACACTTGCTAGTGACTCATCTACGGCCCTCGCTTTAAATCCGTCCTTTATTCACTATTTGCATAATATACTATTCTTTTACACATTTTTTTCTTGATAGATGATTTCAAGTGTAAAGGTAGTAAGTTTATTTATTATTAGTTAATTCTTACTTCAGTTTGTCTGCATAATATACTGTTTAACAATACATATTTTACTTTTGTGTTTTCTCTGTGACACCAATATTCTTTGAACATAGCGTAGGTGTGTAGGAAACCTGTGTGATTAACACAAACCTACCTACTATTAACAAAAATAATGTAAAAATGTACAATTGATCTAAATTGCTTTCATTTCTGTACTTATATAGGTATATTGTTTTGTATATATTGAGTTCACGGTAAATGTACAAAATGATTACCTATTGAGCTCTTCGAAATCGTTTTGTTACAGTCTAGAATCTAGAAATCAGGAATAAACTTTAATATAAGTAAGTTTTTTTACGTGGGATATTGATAAGTTTGCATTCGGCTACAGTCCGCCTTAGGCATTACTACAGCCCAGGTATTAGATACAGATAGTATAACAGATTATTTTTTCGTAAAAAAAATCCTTGCATGATATTTAAAAAAATATCACTTAATCCTAGAAAATAAGTTTAATTTTTAGAGTATTTTAGTGGTTACTAGTGCAATTGGGCTGTACGACACAGGCAAGCCTAGTGTACAGCCCAGCGCACACCTCCACCAATATTGGATACTAAGGTACTGATATAGAATCATATCTCTTGTGTACTTTATAAATGTACTAATTTTAAATTAAGGAATATAACTAAAACTAGAAAATACTTTTGCAAAATGTATTTTAAAAGGCCATTCCTTGCCTGATACCAGTGTATTGTAGAAATTCAAACAACCATGGAATTTTAAAATCAAGCAACTCTTACCCTATTCATATCTGAGATTGACAATGTTTAACATTACCTACACACATAGAAGTTTCTACTGTTCCTGAATATTTTGGCGTGGCATATAATGAATATTGCTATAAGTTATTTATCAAGTGCTTAAGTGTTTTTAATTTAAACTTTTCATTGGAAAATGAGCAAAAATCATCACTACCGGATTGGAACCTGAATTTCCTATGTATTTTTGTAAACTGTACATTTATTTATAAATAACATAGCCTGCCCTCCACAACACAGGTTATCCTAGTGTGGAGTGCAGTGAACATATTGTTATAGTTCATAAGTGTTTGACTCAAAATAAATTAATATTATTATTATTATAATCATGTTAATGTTAACACTTCAATTTATTTCCAGAAAATCGGTCGTCACCTTCGCGACCAGAAAGCCCGGAACAAGAACACCGCGGTATCACTCCTGGACTGCTCTCTCCGAGGAGTCACCGTCCTGTCATCATCGTCCGTGTCGGAGCTGGCTGGAGCTGGTCTCCATGGCTTGGTGATATCCTCGGGAGACATTAGGAGGGTGCAGCAAGGCGCCTTTGCTGATGTCGCTTCTACTTTGTTGGCTTTAGGTGAGTTTAAGAATTTGATTACCACTTCACAAACGACCAACGATTACAACATTACTTAACATCAGGCGAATTGTAGTCAAGCGTGAGCCTATCAAGTATAAAAAGCTTGTATTACTATTTGGTATCTACTTAATTGAGAAAGTTCTCATTTGGTAGTTATATTTGACAGTAATCGGCTTTTGCTAAGCGATTTCAAAGGGTTAGAAAATTGACGACTGTTGAGTTAGCCACTTTAATGTGATAAGAAGAATTGAAATAGTTCTTTATTCGCTGTGGTATTGCTATAGCTTGATAGTTAGTTAGCTTACACTTATCAATTACAGAAGGTCACAAAATGTCTTTAACGAAACACTCCAAATCTTACATTAGCAAAAAGCTTTTAGTAAATTCCATGCATAATCAATGTAAAACTAATGTACTGACTACGAAAGAAAATTAAATAAAACCTTTTATCTAATCTTTGACTGGATAAAATAATTTCGATAATCTCGTTGCCTACTTATTATCAAAATTTACTTCGTTACTACAATTTCCCTCGAGCTAGTTCGATGGAAATAATCTAATAACAAGAATATGAAAACTTATGTACATCTGTGTTACTTGAGATAAGTTTTTTCTTGCTGGAGGTTACATAATTAAAGGTCAATGAACTTAGGTACATACATAATCACCATAATTAAATAGGTAACGCTTGGTTTTCAGTCCTTATGTAGGTAAACAAAACAATTTACACAATTTTCACTGAAACGCTTTCGTGGTATGGATAGCACGTTAAATTGTAGTCTAGCTATTACAAAATATTAAAAGTAAGTAAGTTTGTGTGACAGTGGCTAAAACAGGTGTCAGAGTATTCAAACCGCCCTATGGACCTCTGACATGTCTTAACGATTTATTGCAGTTATTCAAATATTTCTTTAGAGCGCCTCAATAAATCTCAAAACCATGGTTTAATAATCTGAATTAAAAATTATTTATTCGCCATCATCGGCATATAAACACACACAGGCGAATAAAGTCAATTTTCAAACAACATCATCCCTACAAACTCATTTTGCTCCAATCCCTTAAATACATAATTCGATATTCATCCGATTGTCCTCATTTACACATTCAAGTATTATGTGACGTAATGAACTTGCAAAGACCATTCAATTCCAAAGTTTGTATTATTTAATTTCAAAAACATGTTATTTACATATTGTACTAATATGGGTATGTATACGTGGAAGGACCTGGGACCGCCACGATGTATCTGCCCAAGAGAACTCCCCTAACAAATTAATTCTGCGGGGGAGTCACGACCCTCTGTCATGAGAAAATACGACTTAAGAGAGAGATGTATAATGCAACTTATTCCATATCACCATTAATTATTATTATTGATCATAAATGAAGTGTCCTCCTAAAACAAAACCTTACAATAATATTTGCATCGACACATCAAAGTTAGTTTTAGCCACACGAATCAGATTTTCACCAAACAAATATTCCCGAACACGATCAGAGTAAAAACTGAATCTGTACAAATCTCGATTCCAATCAAGCCTTGCAAACAGACGCGGCGCGACCGTGTAAATGGTGCCAAATAATCCGATATTCATATAGCAGAATCACAGCCCCTAACCTTTTTCAATAGCAAATAAGCATATACGGCCATTTGCAGGTTTACCGAACAATCAGCTGCCGTCTGTGCCGACCGAGGCGCTATCTCGACTCTGGAACTTGGATAGATTGGACCTGTCTAACAACAAAATACACAGTTTGGACCCTAACTCCTTCAAGGTAAGACTCAAATTCCTTCGCAGATATTCTGATATGAGACTCATATTGTGTTCAGTAGAAACGAAATTTAAACTTTGTTATAATGTAGTTAAAGTTTGAAATTGGTTGGAATAGTGAATATTATAGTTTTTGTAGTAACTAATGAAATTGGTTCAGATAAAGTAAGAGATTTTCGGAATGTCTTTCGCAAGTCAATATTAGCGTTTGAATTCATTGAATAAACTTTTATTACGGAGTTCGATTAGATATTGCGTAAAGAGAAGATTCAATATTTTAATAAGACGTTTCTTTGTAACTTCATTGAATATGAATAAAATTTTAACTTTTATTAGTCGAAAAAGATAATATTATATTGTATTCCTCGATACACACATATGTAGGCATTACTAGAATTTATTCATGTCTCTAATAAATTTCACTGTATTCTTTCTATTATTTATCTACTAATAAAAAAAGATCTGAGAATCTACATTGATTATTTGATAGATTTTTAGGTGTCGCTGATATTGTTTTATTGAAAACTAGTGGGTGCTCGCGGCTTCGCTCGCATCAAGAAGTCAAACTTGCATCCCCTATTTCACCCCTTTAAAAGTGGCATTTCCTAAAATCCTTTCTTAGCAGATGCTTACGTCATAACATCTACCTTCATTCCAAATTTCAGCCCAATCCGTCGGGTGGTTTGGGCTGTGCGTTGATAGATCACTATATCAGTCAGTCAGTCACCGGATCAGGATACACTTATGTCTTTACAAGATAGACAAAAGTCTATTTACAGTTTGTAAAAACATGTATTTTTGAGATGCTTTATTTACAATAATAAAATATAAAAACAAGTGAAGGAAAACTAAACATACTACTTCTAACTACTACAAAAAGGGGCACTTAGAAAATCTTTAGAAAAGCCTAAAGATAATCTAAGTGCTCCAGCCCACTACTGTATTTTTGTGATTCCAGGGCATTCAGAACATCACCTTTCTCGACATCAGCCACAACCAGCTGACGAGTATATCCGCCGAAGCCTTCAAGCCCCTCGTGAAGCTGGGCGTGCTAAGACTGCGCGGCAACCTGCTCAAAGTACCTGCACTGGCTTCTTTAAAGGTAACTGTGGTATAAAAAAAAAACAGCGAAATTGACAAACTCTCCTTTTATTTGAAGGCGGTTAAAAGAACAGTATGTATTTTTTTGTTAACCTATACTGTCCCACTCCTGGGCAAAGGTCTTCCCCAACTCCCTCCATGCGTCCCGGTCGAAGGCCTCCTCACACCAGGCACCCCGAAACCGGTCGAGATCCTGACGCCAGCTGGTCTTGAGCCTTCCTCTACCACGTCGCCCTTGAGGTTCCCACTGTGTCACGATCCCAGCCCAGCGTTCTGGGCGCATACGAACTACGTGACCCGCCCAATCCCATAAAGTATGTATTAAATTGTAGAAAGTCACTACTTAAGCTATCGCCACATGTGATTCAATATACTCCAAAAATAATGAGTAAATGGGTGAAAATTAATTTGAATACACATTATAAACATAGTATAAATTATAACTGCGAAACCTACATAACACAAAATCTTATTTAGTCAAGTAAAAAACAATTTTTACTTCAATTTGAGCTATAAATCATTATCGCATTATACGAACTATTTAATTGTACTTTTTACAAAATTCTTCATTAAAAGAATAATGTAAAAACATATTAAACATTGCGTCCTTCCTTTTTGACTAATAATCTCATTTGGTCTGCAGGTAAAAGGTATTATTAGACAAGATAGTACTCAGCACAAATCAACATCTATAATGAGAAAACGTAATTTCATTAGCGGGAATAAGGGAACGAATAGCTGATATTAATTATACAGAAATTGGAAGAGAGTATTACGCTACCCATTCGTATAATCCTTGATTGTCATCGCAGATTACTGGATAAGAAACTAGATACAGAATTAACTAATATTTTTCTAAAAAAATATTTTTGTACATATCGGTTAAATTAAAAGGATTTAACAAATGATTTTTTAAATAAGCACTTAAGTAGATTGAATTTAATATGATATTAAAACTTAAGAAATAATTTCCTAGTAGTAGTAGTAGATATAAGTAGTATGTTCAGTTTTTCTTCCTTTGCTTTTATATTTTATTATTGTTAATATAGTGTACATTGTTTTCAAAATTTCCTATTGTGCATTAATAGATATGTATAAATTAATTTATTTAGTGATTTAAAAAGTACCTACCTACTATGAAATATGGTCATAAATTTATTATATTTTTTATTTACATATAATATAGTAACTACAATGCGGCGATCTTATAAAAAAAAACTATAGATGTAAATTCTGTCCTGATACCGGGAAGAAGGAAGTCAATTATCAACACAATATAGTTTCATGTTCAAATTTTTTTAACGGAAAATATTGATAAGACGAAATATATTTTTTTGCTATAATAAATTACCCATGAGCACAATCAATTATACAAAATTTCCTGTCACAAGCCAACAATTTTTCTTGCCAGTTTCAACATCTGGAACTTCCAAACTATCTTATAAGTAATTTTAGTTAACTTGGTCTTTACAGTGTCCAAATTAGTTTTAGCAACTATGGGTTAAGCCTGAAATAAATGTCTTTTATTACTATTTTTTATGTATATATTAGGAATCTATAAAGTATAATCTATAGGCACATTATACTTGCGTCTTTCACGACGGTGATTCGTTTATTAGAGTCTTGTCTCAACGGCGCTTGTGAATGAATCACTTAAATGCTCTGATGGCTTAATTGAGGTACTTAATTTTTCCTGTTTCTTTCTATACGAACTTAGCTGTAATTTCACAGGTAAGACAAACCGATTTTTGTTTTTAGATTATTAACTGTATTCTGAAATATTGATTGGTATATTCATTAACCAAAGATTGTTGAAAATAATTAATTACATGTAATAAGACATTTGTAAGTGAGGTAATGAAATAGCTTTAACTTTACATATATCAGAAAATGACAATACTATTGAATTTTAATTTTTTTGTTATGGATATTTAAGAGATAGTTCCTGTATAGTCCCATTGATTCAGCGCTGAAAATGGCATCTATACGAATATCATGAAGTAGTTTTCCTAATTTCCAAAATGGCAGAGATTCTTAACCCAATAGACGTTATTCTTACTTATTTTCATACTTTAGCTAGCATTGAGACCCAACCGAATCATGGCCTCCAATACTAAATAGCGCCAGTTACTCGCGCGATCTTGAGTAAGAGCATCCTACTGAGTTTCTTGTAGCTTGCAGAGGTCTTCTTCCACCTTTTTTTTCGTATAGGAAATGTATAGGTCTTCTTCCACATGAAAATAATTTATACATATATAAATAATAATGTAACCTAAAATTAATTTTCTAACTATCATTTATGTGTACAACAGGAAGCAAACATGCTCCGTGACTTGGACCTGTCTGGCAATGCGCTAGAAGGGCCCCTGGGGCCTACAACGGTGCCTACGTTACAGTATCTCACCACTCTGCAGCTGTCTGATAACACCTTTGCCAGCATACGGAGAGGGGCTTTGGCAGGTATTATTAATCATTTTCTTATCATCGTGATTTGATTATCGTAAAATAAAATATGTACATTTATGCAAAAATGCTGTCAAATTAAGGACCTCCTTCCATTATGAAGCAGGTAATTTATAAAAAAATCATTTTTGAATTTATGTTTCCAACATTACATATTTGTGTTCTACAAACCAAAATAGTTAAAACGCAGTAGTAGAATTCTAATTCATTATAAATCAATTAAATATCTACCAACTACAAACACTTTAGGCTTTTCTTAAGATCGTCTAAGCTGCTGTTACGCTTATAGTAGTTAGAAGTAATATGTTAAATAAAATCCCATTGCAGGTCTGACGAACTTAACCCATTTGAACCTGCACAACAACCAGATTGACGTGCTGGAAGACTACGCGTTCAAACATCTCACCAACCTCACACACCTCGACCTGTCGCACAATGAGATTGTGGCTGTTTCTGGTGAGTTTATAATATTGTATAAATATATCTCTCTCTGTATCTCTCTCTCTGCGAGTCCTAATCCTCATCACTAAGGGTTATTGATTCCCCGCAGAAATAGTTCGGGAAGTTAAACTGTTTATAAAAAAATCATTTGTTATCATATGAACCAATTTCAATTTTCACACTGTGTAAGCTTAGTTTAAGCATCTCTCTCTATCTCTCTCACTCTATCTCTTTTTTTCTTTGAGTCGTATTCTTCATAACTGTGAGTCGTGACTCCCTACTGATTTCATCTGGAAAGTTCGCTTTATAAAAGCATAGGAAATTATAAAAATAAACAGACACAAAATAAGACTTAAATTTAGTTACTCAAAAACTGCTTGAAAATCGTACATAAATATAATCTTTCCAAAATGTATACGGCATGATTAGATGCGTAATTTCAAGATAAAGTCTTTTCTTTGACATTTTAATTTCCGGAGAAAAAAGAACAGTAGCAAAGGGGAAATGAAATTATTGTTATTTTATATTTCGATGGCCTTTTAGCGATGCTCTCGAAGTAGATAATAATAAGTAAAAAAGGAATGTTAAGAAGTACATATATATACAGAAAAAAATAAACATTTCCTGACAACGATCATAGTAATAAAACGCTTAGCTCCAAATATGGTGAAGTAATTCTTAACAAATGAAACTTAACCTACTTAAAATGAGACTTAGCAAATGAATATTATTTATTTAGTACCATACAATAAATTAACACATTATGTACATGGAAATAAAACCTTCTATTCCTTATTTTAACTGCACTATAAAATTAAAAACCTTTACTCGTAGGAAGCGAAAAAAGAAAACAAAAAAATTGTCTCTAAAACATATCGCGCTAATTTTTCGCCATACATTTTGATGTATGGGATTGTGATAGCCTGTGATATACATAAATTTAATTAAAAAAATTGATAATCTCTTTCATCCACAGGAGCATCTCTAGCCCAGCTCACGAACCTAGTCCACCTGGATCTGTCTAACAACTTCCTCCGATCTCTCTCCGCGGAGCCGTTTAAGTCTCTCCACCTGCTCACTGCGCTCTTCCTTCATGACAACGATATATCCATGATCGACGAGGGAGCTCTTACCGTGCACAAGGATCTGCAGAGATTTACTATTGAAGGTGGGTTTATTTTGATTCATTTGTTACGTTGATGTGTTAAGTTGTAAAAGTCAGCTTTTTGGGAAAAAGAAGAGGAAGTTAGAGGCTCGTAGAAGAATAAGAAGACAGAGTAGATCATACATAGATAGACTGATGTAATGTGACAATGAAATTGTTCTTAAGAACTTATTGTAAATGTGTACAATATAGGAAACTAATAATATGACACCAGTTTTTTTTTAAAACACAGAGTAAGTATGTATAGCCAAGAAAAATATGGGGATGCTATCATTTTTTATTTTACCAGTTGCACTTTTTTGATATTGTAGAAAAGTCTTTAAGGCACACAAACTATGAAACTAGAACCCAATGACTCGGATAAGGGATGGTAATCCTTTTTATTTTTAATACAATATTTATCCAGAATATGATAACTTTATCATCAAGTCTTTTACTCAAATAGTAAAAGACGCTACCTAGATATCACTAACATTCAATTTTGACGGTTTTATTATTTTTCCAAAGCTAATATTAGAATATCTTTCTCGTTGATAGTAAGTTTTGACTCGCGGTTTCTGAGGGGAGGTAATGATCGGCGCGTGACACGCAGTTTCGTGATACACATTGATTGGAAAGATGGCGAATTTTCATTTAGTGTTTTTATTATCTGTGCTAGAGTAAAAAAAAACTAATGATATTATATATAGTTTGTATACATCAACACACAATAAAACTATTTTTTACGATTCCAAACTCATCTATGTTTGATATTAGTCATGAACACATAAAAAAAATAACATATTCATTTAATAATAATATCAACTGTATGAACGACTGTTTTGAAAAGTAAGAAAAGGCACATGATTTAATATGCACAGTGCATTGCCTTTATTTTGCAGAAGCCTGCGTGTGGGCTATCGACACACTGCTTCGAAATCGTATTGCTAGATTTATATAGAGACATTGTTAAATCGAGCAATATTATGATAACTAAATTGTGGGCCACTGCTTTAGTATATACGTTGCTTTGATATTTGCTGTGCTCAAAGATGTTAATGTGTGACGTCTTGTACTAAATTTGTTAAAAAATTATAAATTTCCGTAACATTCTTAACAAGAGATAAAATTCTAAGCAATGTGTGACGTCTTGTACTAAATTTGTTAATACATATATCATGTAACAGCTATCCAATCGTAAGATCTAACATCTATACGTTCGACCAATCATAGATGAGCTTTTAATTTAACGTTTCTTTAGTATTGCTAGCTAATTTCAATCTCCCTGAATCCTCCCGAAATATTTGTCGATACCAACATTGTCTGCTGTGACGTCCTATTGTGCTCGGTACGTTATTGCGATGACTCCACTATTCCTATTGTGGAGCCCTCTTTATGGTGTTTTTTGTACGAAATAATCTTGGCTTCTAACACTTTTGTTGGTGTTGTTGGTGTATTGATGGGATGTGAAAGAAATTGATGTCTAATGTGATTTTGGGCGGTGTGAGTTTGTTGAATCGATATAATTGCCCTAAATGCATGTATTCAACGTCATCTATCATCTGTCAATGAACTATTATTAACTAGCTGTGCCTGCGACTTCGTCCGCGTGGAATAGTTATTTTGGGCATTAATTCTTTGAGTTTTGAACCGTTTTCGCAGCGAACGCAACGGAAGCCCTCAAATATGAATAATTTTCCCCGTTTTTTCCACATTTTCAATACAATACAATACAATATAACTTTATTATGCACACCAAAAATAAATTACATTTTCCATTATTTCTTCGCTCCTATTAGTTGCAGCGTGATGTTGTATAGCCTAAACCCTTTCTCGACAAATGGTCTATTCAACACAAAAATAATTTTTCAATTCGCACCAGTAGATCCTGAGATTAGCACGTTCAAACAAACAAACAAACTCTTCATTTTTATAATTTTAGTATAGATTACAATCCTTATAAACCGTCTAGAGATTGGTTTCCGTTTATCGTTACCAAAACATTTTTATAAACATTGGAGTGAGCAGAGTTTCTGAAAAAATAAAGAGGTACATTTCATAGTACAGGTCAGACTGTGTCTACATAGTCCGAAAGTTTTTTTCATGTTTTCTATTCAGATACATACCTACATAAATACAATGTTTAATACCAAGAACGCAATTTCCTTGTAAGTTAAATTTAAAAAGAAGATATACCTTAATATCCACAGACCAAAACACCTATTTTATAAATCTCATTACCACTGTTTGCGACGCGATAAAATATTCATGGAAAATAAACCAACCAAATCTATTTGTTCTGTAAATTATGTTTACGATTCGCTTAACAAAGTAGATGCTTGAGCTCATTGCTTGCTTATTCACGTTTTAATTCTCTATTAAAGTTTAAAAAAACGTGTAAAAATATTCAACAGTAGATAATATAACTTGTCGCTTTATCTACTGTTAAATGTTTGTGCATGTATAATGTCGGCTTACAAAGAAATAAAAAAATAAACTCACTAGTTTGTTTTTCACTTGGATATTATTGCTACAATGCAATCCTAAATGAAAACAGTTAAGTATATCCAATCGTACATAATTATAAAACATATGGAAACGTACTGACAATTATGTCAGGTTTACCTTTATGTTTACGACAGGCTCATTCATATAACACAAAATCTGTTAAATATCTCCAAATATATTAATACTAGGGTTTGCCCGCGACTCCGCACAAATTATTATACATATAAACTTTCCTCCTGAATCACTCTATCCATTAAAATAACTGCATCGAAATCCCTTATAAACATCTAAGATGTCCAAGAATACCGAAAATACTATAAAAAAAATCTACATACAGACAGATACCGTAAGCGACTTGGCTTCATACAGTGTAGTGATATGTTTTATTTCTTTTATTCTTCTTTCACTGTGGTTAAGAACTTTCCTTCCCTAAGTGTTGACCTGATATAAACGAAAGTCATTATAAATTCTCAAAGCACAATGTTATGTGAAAAATGAGGCCATAAACATTGTCTACTATAACATTATAGGGCCATGAAATACGTCTAAGAACAATAAAATGAACTTTTTCCATTAACTTACTCCATAAATCATTATTTTGGCTCACCACAGTACTTGTACAAAGTTATTAGATATTAGATAAATCATACAAACTTGGAACTAATCTTTAATTCTCACAATAAAATTTCAAGTAAGGTTTTATGTGGAAAATAAGGTTGTATAGTAGACTTCATATGAAGAAAATATACCAACATACTTTGCAATGCTTGAATTCTGAACCTGCGCGGCTGAAGTTTGCTGGATAAAATATTTTGAAATGAGAGTATTTGCTATACTTTTCCCTAAAAATACCTTTTTCGTATTAATTTTAAACTATTTCTTGTTATTTAAGTTGATATTGTAGAAATATTTGAATATCATAAAGTCACTTCTAAGCTAAGGCAAATTGTAAATAAATTGAAAATAAAACATAGGTGGGTGGATTTTAATTTTCATCTTTATTACAGACAATCCTCTAAACTGCGATTGTTTGATGGCAAGCTTTGCCCGTTGGCTCCGTGAAGCTGTCAAACTGCCCCAAACCGACCAATCAGCGGCCGTCTGCGCAACACCACCACATTTAGAAGGCGCACTCATATCCAGACTCTCCAAGAACAAACTCTGCGATGACAACGAAAACTTAGAACAATCAGATTCGAATTTAGAATCGATCGAAACGAACCCAAAAACAAATGCAATTGTTGATTCTGATACTACTGATGTAAATAGTAGAATGAACATAGATGATGATGATAATGTATATGAAGATAAACAAGATGGATTGGATGATGAATTGTATGACGAAGAATTGGATGTGCCGACGGAAGATGATCTGCCAATCTCTAAATCTAAGGTACGTTTTATCTTGGATTTACTAAAAATGAAGATTGTGGTTCAAAACTCTCGACTTGACTACTAAGTTATCATTACATACAAATGTACTTTGTTTCATTTGTTTTGTTTCATTATGCTGATGAGTGCATTTACTGGTTCAATGTTTAGATGTCACGATCGCGATCGGTTGTAACTTTTTTATTACATACTATGCAGGCTATGTAGGAGTATTTAATATAGTCATGAAAATAAGGAGATATAGAAGACCATCATAAGACTCACTGACTCACTCGGCTGGTGCAGCAATTTTAAGGTAAGTAAGTTCGACAGAGGGTCGTGACTCCCCCACAGAATTGATTTGTTAATGGAGTTCTCTTGGGCAAATACATCGTGGTGGGCGCCCAGGTCCTTCCGCGGAAGACACAAGTCCTCGAATATTGTGGTCCTCAAACATGTCAGTTTGCTAACGATGTTTTCCTTCAAATCTACACTTAACTTGAAAGTACAAGTCATTGGTGTAGAGCCAGATTCGAAACATGGTGCGTCTGGATGAAAAGCAGACACTGTAACCGCAGAGCCACACTCAGCGGTACTACTGGTACGTTTATATTATAGTAAAATGACTCACATTCGTTTTTAAAGTGTAATATAGAGATTACATGTATAAAAAGTAATAGTGTCAAATAAACTGCATTAAGTCATTCAGCTCAATTAAAGTTGGTCCCTACTTTAGACTATCAGATTGATAAAAAAAACAAAATACGTATTTGATTATATACAAAGAATAGATATTTACAAACTGTTAGCAAGTCACCTTTCTTCGGTTACTCGACAGAAGCAATCTAGGTCGATAGTTTCGCTTCGTCACTGGTTTTAAGTAACTGACAATCATATTTCAAGCAACCTGGATTTACTTTGTTACTAGGTGGGGAATCATAGGTGAAGAAATGAAAAGGAATGGAAACCATAATTTTATATCCATAACAAATAACCATCATATCATTTTATTCCTTGACACTATAAATTAAATGTATACTAAATAGTTTGTATGCATCTGCCCAAGAAAACTTTCCTAGCGAGATAATACTGCAAGGGAGTCACGACCCTCAGTCTTGAGGAAATACGATTCCAAGAAAAAATAGTTTCTGGAGTAATAGAAATAGACTGGGATTTTAATATTTAGTCTTTCACTGAATATTCATTTCAAAATAACGGCGGGATAAATCCAAAGACTTAACTGTTTACGTGTAAAGAAAAAACAAATATACAGATTCACGACTGGCCTGTTAGCTTAGTTGGTAGTGGCTCTGCCTTCTAATCTAGGGGTTGCGGGTTCGATTCCCGCGTGACACAAGTATTTATGCATTTTAAAATTTATGATTACTTGTGTTGAGTCTGGTCGTTTGTATGTATAATAAGTATGTATTTACAAAAAAAGTATATAAGTATTATATCCGTTATCTAGTACCCACGACACAAGCGTTAGTTTAGTGTGGGGCTAGATGGCGCTGTGTGCAATGTCCCGGAATATTTATTTATTTATTTACATGTTTTATTATACTTTTAAATTTAAGTGTGTGTTGAGTGTATTTTTTTACGCTAGCAAAACATTTACATATATCTAACAACGTGTATCCTCTTATGGTATGCTCATACAAACATTGATGTAATTTTATCAAGTGATTAAAATATTAATAATAATAATCGTTTATTTGCACACTATTGCTTACAACTATATTGCTTATATATTACTTAGGAATAAACATTAGCTCACAAATGATAAGTACTATATTTCCCCCACTAGGCTACCCTGTGTCGGGGGAAATTTGCTCGTCCATCAGTATTTACAGATAGATATTTTGTAATATACTTACTAAGACTAAAGTAAATACTAGAAATATCTGTTTCCAATACATGTGGTGAATTGGTGAAGATACTTGATTTCGTTGGATAGAAATACATACCTACGTGAAAGATAAAAGAGATAAATATGCCGGGACATTTGTAGGAGTATTAACATTATTTACATACACATATGTATACAATACAATATAATATATATGATAATTGAGATATAATTAAGAATAAAGAGGTATTTAGGAGAAGGAGCGTGTGAGTGTATGTGTTAGTGTAGTGTGTGTGTGTGTGTGTCTGTTTTGTAGTGCAAAGGTGTAAAAACACAACCATCGCGTCGAGTATGCTTGGATTGTTACAGGTATATACCTGTCACTCTCGCACAGATAATTAGAGCAGGAACTTGTTGGACGGAGCTATGCAAGATAGACTCACGCCAGTTTTAATGTCGTAAATATAGTTTTTTTTTTTTTTTTTTTTTAAGGTATGTGATTTATTGGTGGTATCCTGTTAATTGTGAATTTTTATACATATGTGTGTACATACATATGTACATAGGACTAGAAATCATTATTTCTTCCAGTTACCAAGATAGTATTTAGACTTCGGGAATATAATTTCTATTTTATTTGTAGATAAATTGGTATATTGAAATAGGGACCTGCATTAAGTGCCATTGACGGAAGAGAACGACCAAGTAAGGTCCACTGTCACGGGCGCAGAAGCAGGTCCCCTATTGTCAAGTTTTATAGAAAGCTTCTGCCTCATCGTAGTTGCGCATGCTTAAACACGAGAAAATTTTCTTCTTGCAGACAAACCGGGAAGTGTCCAGTAGGTTTAAAACTTTGTCCAATTTTTGATACAAGTGCGAGCCTTTATAGGCGAAGCTTCGCTGGGCGAGACGTGTACGGGTTTTGGGAACTCGCCAGGCGTTTCTTCTCGATGATTTCTTGGTTGTCTTAGCCGTCGTAGCGGCATTTCGATGAAAGCGAAGAGCCGTGGCTAAAATGTAAAGCTGTCTTACTGTCAAGTAATTGGTTTCTTGGTACAGTTTTTGTGAGGGGTATCTGAACGGCTTTTTATACGCTACTTTTAGTATTGCCCTCTGAGCAATCTCTACCTTTCTTAAGCGGGTTTTAACCACAGATCCCCAGCAAGTAATGCAGTACGTCAGTATGGATTGACAAAGCGAGAGGTATACTGTCCTCAGAGTCTTGGCGTCCGCTACTGCACCAAGATTACACCGGATCTACACCTTTTCATATCTCTGTTATACCTTTTGTGTCTAGTGTTACAAACCAATTAATTCAGGAATACAATAATTTAATTGCTAGGTAAATATCTATCGTGTTTTTCAACTTAAAAAATATTGATAGGCCTTCCTATAATAAATCTGTAACATCTAAGGTGCAAGGCCTGTACCCAGCGGTGAGTAAACAAGGGCTGAAGATGATGATGATACTGATTAATATTGTAGAGAGATGTCTTCCTGGCAATCTATTGACTAACCATTATACTAAGGTCTGTCTCAACGACGCCTGTTACGACGTCGAAGAGGTCTATCTATCCTGGTCGTTCGATTCTCCTTCTGATGATGATGATTCTGATTAGAATGGTCTACCTGCCAATCTATTGACACAAACCATTATTTTCAGGTCCGTCTCATCGACGCATGTTATGACAACGAAGAGGTCTATTTATCCTGGTCGGTCGATCCTGCATCTACACACCGGTATAGGTGTTCAGGAGTGACTGCCTCCAGAGCGCAGGGCCTGCCGAAGCATGCTGCGTGCCATCGCGCGGCGCCGGGGAATGTGGTGCTCAGGGGGTTCAAGGTAGACCCCTTGGATCAGTATACGTGAGTTAATTATAACATTTATACTCTAATGTGTTTTATGATTTATTTTTTAGACTAGTGGAAGCTCGCGGCTTTGCTGGAATTATTTCAGAATAACAAGTAGCCTATGACTCTCCTTAGACCTCATATTAACTACATACCAAAAATTATAATGATCGATGATAGTTTTTGCGTGATGAGCGTTTAAATAAACGGACAAATAGAGACACAGATAAACAGATTAAATTTCTAGAAATTGTTGGAACGTGATCTGCTATTAATTTAAAGTATATCCAAATATTTTTTTTTATAACTTCTATGTTAAGATATAAGACTCTCTTCAGCATTATTATATTTATAGATACTAGTTTTATAAAGAGTGTAAATTAGTTTTTCCTCATAAAAGTCTTCATTGTCAAATTTCAGAACAGTCGTATACATAATATCTTTTAATATTTAGCAGTGAATTTACTAGAAAATAATTTTCCAGACTTAGTTTAGGCTTTCCATCTTAAAACTTAGGTTTATAAAGTCTGATAAGAAACGAAACTTGCAGAATAGATCTAGAATTTGTTCTCCGTAGCTGAAACGTCAAAGTTAACAACGCTCAGTCAAAGTGACAAAATAATAGAAATTAATTTCAAAGAAATAAGTAATCTATTCGAAGCGGCTGAAGAGGAAATGAAATAATTTTGATTCCTTTGGGGAGTCGTGGAGCAAGAAATTATACTCAGAAAATGTTTCATTTATAATTTTCCTTGATTGGTATTAAAATTTTTGAGAATTGCCTTAAGAAGTGGGAATTAGTGAATGTTACAAGTGGCCACTTAAGGATCACTGGTTTTTGTAACAATTTAGTACCACATAGGTAATGTTTGTTTAGAGAGAGAGACTTAGGTTTTTGTTTATGTTCTTTGTTACTATATTTTTGTTTAATACTATAAATATATATTGATTGAATGATTATTAATTCATGTTTATAGGTTTTGTATAGCTCTAGAAGAGATGGACAGCGATGACAACCCCATAGCTCTGGTCCTCGGCTGCAGCGCGCCCCAGGCGGTGAGGAAACGACCCAACATTGTGACTGCAGTGCCTGTTGTCATCACTAGGGCGCCTGAAGTTGCTAGACTTAATAATTTGAGGTGAGCAAATTGTTGCTTAACAACTACGATCTAAGTGTAAACTAGTGTAAAGATTAGTTTTGTGTTTTCTACTAAGCAAAAGAAAAAAATAATCATCATAATTAGTGCCTGTAATCAGTAGTGTAGCTCATTAGTGTCTGGCTGTAAGGCTCCCCTCTTTTACGCCAATAATACCTGTTTTACAAATCGAATAAAGCGAAAAATTCTAGCCAAGTCGAAGAGTCTGTTCTGTTCGAGGATTAAACCATGAAAACGGCTTAACTTAACAGTTGCTGCAACAAGTAACAAAACTTGTTGTTTGTCGTAATGGTTCAAGTTCAACCCTACCTCGTCTTTTATAAATCAATAACTATTGATTCTCTGTGCATTTAAGTAGATATCATTGTTTCTTATGTTTTTTTTATTTACAGAGTCTCCGAAGTCAGATCCAACGTGACAACTGACGGCCTCCTCACAGTCCTGATTTCAGTCGGAGGCCTTCCTCAGCGTCCCCAATACAGCCTACCACGAACCCAACGCGTCTCCAACGACATCAGACATGCAGCCATCCCTAACTGCTACATAGTGTTAGCAGTTCTATCTAGAGGATCCTTAATGGCACAAAAAGATACTCCTTGCCAGTCGACTCTAGAAATATCCATGGACGGATTCATTCGAGGACCGTACGAAGTCTGCGCCACCTTATCCAAACACAAAACAGATGACACGCGACCAATCTGCGTCGTCCCACAGATCTTAGAAGCAGGATCACTAGAAATGAGGGCAGGCTTCAAGAATTTGAACACGGCGCTTATAGGCGTAGCTCTCGGTCTGATGGTCATCATTGTCGGCCTGGTATGGTTTGTAAGAAAGATGTTGAAGAAACCAGCGGACTTTGAGCCTCACAGATGTTTTAGACAAGAAGTGGTACAAGAAGAACCGCCGAGAGCGAACTATGTCATGTTGACTGCTACTTCGAAAGTGTAAAGTTTTTGAGTCATTGAATGTTTTACTAGTCGTTTGGTTATTATTGGAAGTGGCAGACGCTTAGTTATTGTATTTTTTTAAGTTTTGTTTAATGTTGATGGTTAGTTTATTTAATGTTTTTAGCCAGGAACGTATGTACGTATTCTACTTAAAGTATTAGGATGAAAAAAGGAAGACGTCTTTATTTTTAAATTATGTCATTTGTTAATATTGAAGTATGTACATTCAAAATTTATAGACGAAGAGTATTTTTGCTAAGAGAAAAATATTACTGCCTGGAGCACGAATACACAATGTTATAAACAACTAGCTGTGCTCGCGACTTCGTGCGCGTGGAATAGTTAATTTGGGCATTATTTTTTTCATACGTATTTTTTGATATCTTGAACCATTTTCGAAGCGCACTATAAAGCCTTCCTAGATAAATGGTCTATTTAACACAAAAATAATTTTTCAATTCGCACCAGTAGTTACTGATATTAGCGCGTTCAAACAAACAAACAAACTAACAAACTCTTCAGCTTTATAATATTAGTATAGATTTATATATAATTATGAATTCTCTGTAAGACAGTAAAAGTGTCGGATTCCACGAAAAAAATATTTACAAACATTGCGCTACGATAAGATTATTTTAATAGTACTTTAAAATGTATTAAAATTAATCGTTTAAATTAAACAGAATTAATTCGTTTTTGATGAAAAAATTATGTTAGCTTTAGAATTAATGATAAGTTGAGTATAATTACATTTTTAAGATCTTTTGAGTGCCATGTCAGTGTGTCTATACAAGTTTGTCAAGTAAGAAAAAAACCCAGATAGATGTTGTGCCTTTTATATCATGCCTAAAATTTAACAAAGAAAAAAAAAACATTAAGTAAATTAAATAACATTATGTTATCTGATAGTCAATTAATTGTTCTGGAGACAATCAACCAGTAGAAATCAGATTCTGTAGTTAAACAATATTTACAGTAATTTTGTGTCGAGAATCTCGTGCTTTGGTTATATTATAATGAAATTATAAAAATCTTAATCTTTAGTCCTAAAACGACTGATTTGTTAGTTTTTAAGATTAATAGCGCTTTTACTAAAATATAAGCGTATCTTCTATGAAAATACGCTAAATTAAATTACAAACTAATTAAATTAACACGAGGCTGCTTTTAAATATTTTAAGAATAATTTTTATATTTTCAGTCACATTTTAAATTTGTTAATGTACATAAATTGTAATATTAAGGTTTAAAACGCATTAGGTTATCTGAGCAGCTAACATTTAGTTATGTTGAAATAGGTTATTAAATAAAAATGAAATCAATTTCAGAAATGAGTTTAATATAAAAATATAATACAAATTAGAACAAAAAAAATAAAGAGAAAGAGACAGACACAAAATTGTTTTAGCAAAATTTTTTACGAAACTCGACTGGGCTTTTCCTGAAAATTTTAAAACTTGAAAGATTGCTTTGAGTAATTTATCTAGAAAATGTATCTAAATACCCGGTTTGCCTTTTTTTACATGATATTGGCTTACGCTTGACTACAACTTGCCTGATGTTAAGCAACGTTATAATCTACGATCTAGCGCGCTTGCCTAGAAGAAACCGGTTTTAAAAATAGGTTAAAACTTTTGTTCAGAAGTTTATACTGCAACAAGCGTCGTTGGTATCCGAGCTTTATAATTTGCTTAGTAATTATAACTTAACACATTAGGGCCCATTCATATAGAAGGAAACTTGCGTCTGTTATTGTTGTGGTTTGACATTTCGTGGGCATTGAGAACCGGAAAAAATATGTATATGGTGAAAAATGTAACTAATAACTGGTTAAAATCAACAGTCTACACATTATGTAGAGCTTACTAAATTGGAGTCATTACTTAAATGATACCATACTAGTATAAATAATATCATTGTACTTTGGGATTGTTTATTAATTGAAGTAATTGTGAAGTAATTTATTGCTTTCTGCAACTTTTGTGGCAACGTTTTCATTTTATTTGAACGGTTCTTTATTAAATAGCTTTTGTATAAATGTTCGAAGAACTTCGGTTCTGCTTTAATTAGTTCTATTGTTGTAAATAATTAATTTATAGAGCGAGTGTTTTTGTATTTTTCAAAATAAAATTGAATTAACATTTTTACTTGAGTGTCTTATTGTAATCACGTATAATTTTGAAACTTGTATTGAAATGAATTCTTCTATATCTGATAAGTAGTTTTGGATATATAACTTGAAAATAATTATGTTTTACTTTCAGTCAGTCTGATTGTAAAGTTTAACGTGAAAACTGCCTGAACATACGAAATATCTGTTCTAACATGTCTTTATATATTTACTAGTGGACGCCCGATCCTTCACTCGTATTATTTCAGGATAAAAAGTAGTTTATAACACTCTTAAGACCTCATACTACCTACATACCAAAAATCATGAGTATCCATCCGTTCAGCTGTTTTTGCGAGATAAACGTTTAAATAAACAGACAAACGGATAAACAGAGACACAAATAAACAGACATTTCTAAAAATTGTTGAAACATGTTCTGCTATCAATTAGTACGTCCAATCACTTTTTTGAAATATCTTCAATGTTCAGATTTTCACCCCTTTTAAACTTTAATATACCTATGTATAGATTATGAAATAATAAAAAAGATTCAATATGTAGATTTCTCACAAAGAAGGCTGTAATAAGTAACAAGTAAAGGAAAAACACAATGCTTAGAGCGTTATTTGCGAACAAAGCATAGGTAAGTACACAGTTATGAAAGATAAGACGGAGCAAATAAGAAATCAGATAAAAGAATCCAGCAAACAAATTCTTGTATCTACTTCGGGAAAATCATAGCAGAATATCGACATTGTAACGAATAGATGACTTATTATGGCAAAATATTTCACTACAGTTATGCCAAACTAATCTTTATGTTATTTTAGTAAATGCGTGTAATATATGCATGCCAATTCACGCGTGATATTACTTACTGGCTTATGATTGGTCCACTCAATATGGTAAAATAGTAAGTAAAATATATACATTTTCTTGTCTTTATTCAGGTATGAAAATTTTTATTCAATAATAAGAAATAATATTTACACATATTAACACTAATAGAACTAAAAAAGAGTATTTACATCCAAACTAAATTTAAACAATCTACATGTGGTATGGAGCCAAGAACGCTGGCTGCATTCCCACGCTGGATTGCTATAGAAATCCTTTGCGCAAGGAACCAGAAACTTTCTTGTCTTCTTTGAACTATCTGCGATCAGATTGTACGATGTTGATTTGGAGCTTTTTGTCGTGTAAGAGAGTTCTCCATTGGGTGCACTTCTACTTTAGTCTTCTTCTAGATTTAGATCACCGTGTAAAACAGTTTTTCTTTTAAGCCTAGGCTAATATTGCCAGGTTCTTAGATTGATTGTCGGCTAGGATGGTTGGATGCCTTGCTAAACGATTACTGCAGGTAGTCGTGATAGCCTCAACTACTTCAACCACAGTCAAATAAATAACTGAACGAAATATTTATTTCGTTCAGTAATTTATTTTACTCATTTGAAACAAACTAAAAAGTGCCACCTGCGATACCGTTTTGACAGTCAATATACGACAGTATTGTTTCCACACTGGTTACCCACACAGTGAATAACCTCTAATTAGGTGTTATAAAACTATATGATCTTAGTAACAGACTACATGAAACAAGACAAGACAGAGCTTGAAGCTGGTCCATTGACACCGTGATTCACTCAAACAGAAGTATTGGAGACGGAGTGACGCAGTCTGACGCCACACACGTAATAAAATGTCAAGGATGCTGCTTTTGATGTAGTGTAGGAGGTGGACGGTGGGAAGGTTACGGAGTATCCTTATTATTATTATGATAAAAAGTAAAGTGTAGCAAAAATATTTATTCTCCTCTATCCTCTGAGGAGGCATAGTGCTGTTAAGTAATAAAAAAATCACGTCTTTGAGCTGGTAAACTGGACCGCCAGCTTATTTGCTATTTATACCTATTATTTAAAAAAAAAACTTGTTAGAGACTGTTCGGTTTCGATTAATATCTTAGTATGTAAAATAATTAGTAACAATATTCACAACGCAGGGGCATCTGGGTAAGATCAGTGCCATCAAGAACACGACTAGTGTCCAAGACAAGGACCTATGCAACCGAACAAACATTGAACGATGACAGGCAGATGTGATGACGATGAAAAGGATTTTAAAGGTATTAAATAAAATCTCTGATATTGCGTAGCACAGCAGTTGTAAGGACGAGTATGTATCACTACATCTACTGCAAAGTCGCTTCTCGCATGTCTGAATATAAGCTTAGATCTTTGAAACTGCACAAGGGATCTTGATAGATAGAGTGATTCAAGAGGAAGGTTTATATGTATAATAACAACAAAAGCTGAGCAAAAGTGAGTCATCGTTTCCTTTTTACACTCATTCACATACTATCTATTTAGTTCCGACCTTACCCAAACTGTCGACCTCTCATCCCACACTAGATTCCTATTTGCATTCTAGTGTCGTTTCCTCGCGTGAATTTGTCCTATTTTTGTGAGCTGTATGTTTCTTGTTTACACTTTTGTGCGTGACATCCAGCTAAGAATCCAGTGTGTTTTGCATAAAAGTGTACTATCTGGCAGTAAGGCTGACTTATTTTACTTACTCGTGTGTTTTCTCAAACAGCGAGAAACACAGATATACTTGAGAAGAGATAGGTGTGTTATTCTAGTTTTGAATTGTTATGTCATTGTTAGTCCAGGATTATTGCGTTCCAATGTTTAATCTATCTTCATGACAAATTTCAGTAAAATAAATTCAGTCGTTTGAACGAGGGAAATTTACAAATATGTAAATGTATATCAGACTCATTATTTTATTTTGTTAATAACTGCATACTGAAATTTAAAACAAAATCAAACTTAAGCAACTACTTTGAGATTCGTGCAAAATCAAGTAACATTTATATTTCGGTGATTCTTTGAGTCGAATGACACATAAGATTGTAGGTTCCGTCTGTTCGTAGTAGATCTATAAGTAGGTACTATAGTCGTCAAACCACACTTGAGAACCCTGGGGTACCTACTGTAATTTCTAATCTCTAACGTAATTATTTGTGAGCAGGAAAATTGATAAAGATATAATATAAGTGACGTATTTGCAAAACAATAAAAACGATAATTACCAATTTAAATCACCATAAAACAACAGGTAATTTCTTAGAATATTGATAAAAAGCACACGTGCTAGTTACATTTTTTGTTAAATACGGACAAGCATCGACATAGAGAATGAAAACGTACGTCAAACGTCAAAAAAGTCGAACGTGCGCTCGCGCAATTATCTCCGACAAATAAACCCAAACATTAACAAATTGTACGTAACAGAACAGTGCTATGTTATCAGTCGCAATCTGAATACAATGGACTTCAGACGTGTCGCCTGTTTATTCCTCTTTACTATTTGTTTATCTGTGAACGCTAAAGTATACACGCGATGTCAACTGACAAGGGAACTGCTAAAAAACGGCTTCTCAAGGACATTCATTAGCAATTGTAAGTGAAAATTGATATTAATTTGTTTGGTTCTGAATGGGCCATTGTTCGCATAATATGGCTCACGCACACTTGCAACTTTGTCATTGTAAACTAATACTTGCATCCACAGTGCTATTATTGATTTGTTACATAATTTTATTATCTGCATAATAAAATGCAATATTTCCAATTGTTCACTGTGCTATGACTAATATATTTTATTGATTAGTTATATATTGACATTGTGCATAATTAGATCAAATCAGTTTATAGCTTATATATTTTTTACTTTCTAAACGTAAGTAAATATTTGGCTAAGATCGTACTGTGTAAAATGCCTTGAAATTAATTCAAATTACTGATTTGATATAATTTTATGCCTTTGTTTGTTTATAAATAGAAATCCGTGCCGCGTCGATGATAAGAAATCCCAATGAGGTCGTATTATAGGATCAGGGATTTTTTCTGCCCATTAAAAGATAATTGTTTACACGCTTTGCATAAAAAATTAAGAGTGGTTCACCTAAAGAGATTGTAGCCGTTAGTTTTAGCACCTGTTTTCAACCTGATCAATATGTGTGGATTTGCACTTGCTTAGCAGTGAAGGATAAAAATCATGACAAAGCTGACATGTTTTAGGACCACAATATCCGAGGAAATGTTCTGTTGAAGGACCTGGGCGCCCACCAAGATGTATCTGTCTAAGAAAAATCCCCTAACGAATTAATTCGGGAGGATTTACGACCCTTAGTCATGACCAAAGAGAGAGAGAGAGAGAGAGAGAGAGAGAGAGTTACACTCTAGGCTAATATCGATGCTTAACATCAGGCGGGCTGTAGATAGATAGATAAAACTCTTTATTGTTACACACATTGAAAAAAGACTAAACAAAAACACAATAGGCTTAAAAAAATAGTGCCACAACTTACTTGGCCTTATCGCTAATAGCGATTTCTTCCAGGCAACAGTAGGATAAAGAGGGAACGAACTAAAGTCACAAAAAAGGTTGTTCTTCCAGCATACCCAAGCGCAACATAAAGTTTGAAGTGTGCGTGGAACCTTATAATGACTCACGATTCTATGGGTTTTCCCGAAGGCTATATTTTGATGGCCGTAGCTGCTGATAGCAATTCACGCTGACAATGTTGTTACTCTAGTTATTGTTATAAATCTACAAGAAATCAAAACTTATACAAAAAGGGATATATATACTGTATCTGCCTATTATTTTGTATAAAGATAACCAAAGACTTCCATAACAATATGAAGTCGTAATTTAGAGATCAATAATTTCCTTTGCCAGCAATTGGCATGGCTTATGTACTTATAATAATAAACTTGGCTGATATATATTTAGAGTATCAATAAGACCTGTAGTGTAAGAACCATGGACAAAAATAAACATTAAGATCAAAAGTAAACATTATTTAAAACGGTATACTTTTTATTTATTATGTTACTTTGTTGTTGAATAAATATTTTTTAAATATTTAAATAAAAAATGGTACACTAATAACGCCATCTGCTCTGTTATAGATTAACTAAATAATTACGTAACAAAACTACTAGGCTTAACTTGAGATGCATTACATGCACGTGGATGTCCTGTTATCCAGTCACGGTACCTGACACAGCTGAAGAGTTTGTTTGTTTGTTTGAACGCGCTAATCTCAGGAACTACTGGTGCGAATTTAAAAATTATTTTTGTGTTAAGTAGACCATTAATCAAGGAAGGTTTTAGGCTATATAACATTACACTGCAACTAATAGGAGCGAAGAAACAATGGAAAATGTGGAAAAAACGGGGAAAATTATTCATCTTTGAGGGCTTCAGTTGCGTGCGCTGCGAAAACGGTTCAAGTCGAGGGTAACAACTATAATTTATAAAGCTGAAGGTTGTATGCAAAAATGCCCAAAATAACTATTTTACGCGGACGAAGTCGCGAGCACAGCTAGTTTATTATAGAGTGTTTAACAATGTTAATGACTATTGAATTTGAAACCTATTTACCGTTCCTCAAGCATTAATTTATTTAGACGATTTTAAATTAGTTGCGTGCGACTGAGCGTATAGGTAGAAGTCAAGGAAAACAATCACATTAGATACCTGATTGTTGACAGTATATTTTTCCTCACATTGATTCATCTGACATTTGACACTAGGTCGTTAAATTCGGAACGTTTCCGCTCGGAAACGGAACGCCAATCGTCGAACTCCTTGTAACTTTTCAAAAATTGGTGGATGATTTTTATTGGTGAAAATAAGTCAGTTTTGACGTCTTTGATTGTCGTATCGTTTCCGAGCGTAAACGTTCCGAATTTGTGAAACACCCTGCTGAAGCGAAAAAAATGTCACGTAAAGCGATATTTTGGCACAAGCGAGTGTCTTAAGTTGGAGCATACGTGTACTGGAATGAGACTTGCTCTCAAACGAAGCTGCCGAAGCACATCGTTAGGTCCTTGGTGGCAGAAATGTACATTTAATTGTAATACAATTTATCAAATTTCCTATATGATTTTATTCATGTAGATTGATAGATAGAAAATTCTTAATTGCATTACACGATATAAATTACAATGAAAGAAAAAAAAATACTTATACTAGCTAATGTCACAAGTGGTGGCCTTATGGCTAAAAGCAATCTCTTCCAGACAACCATTAGATGGAAAGGAATAAATAAGAGATTACAATAAACGTGGTATCCAATAGAAGAAGAAAAGATAAGCTTAAGAATACATAAACAAAACCTACTTAATAAAATGTATGTACATATAAATCACACACCCTAATACACATAATAACAATATACCATAAACTACGTAGACGCAACATTTCATATTTTTATTGGTTTAGTATTTTCAATCTGAATTAGAAATCTGACTTCTGATATTATGGGGCTTTGCAATCAAGAATTACCCAGAAGTGATTTTAAATTATCAGTGGCTCATATCGCAATGATTCGTTCTCGGAATTATTAACCTATCTCTTCTTGAATTTACTCTTGTTTATCTCGGGTCACAATAACATTGTGTTATAATATATGCAATTGAACATGTAAGAGAATATTCGTGGATTTACATACTTGGTAACAAAATCTTCTTCTTCTCATCGAATGAGAGTGGCCAACTCTGGTGTCGATGTCGAATGAGACAACATTCCTGGGTCTACATCTAGATAGTGGTCTCTTTTGGGAAGCTCATATAGATCGTATGTGCGAAAAACTGGGCAGAGCATGCTTCACGCTGTGGCGTGTATCTGCAATACTGCCGACCCCCATGGTCCGGCAATGCTATTTTGCATCTGTGCACTCGCTGCTGCAGTACGGGATCGAGCTCTGGGGACGCGCCGCTGACTGGGAACGCGTCTTCAGGATGCAAAAGCGAGCCGTACGAGCGGTAGTGAGAGTGCCACAAGACACGTCGGCTGAGCAGTATTTCCGGTCCCTGGGGATACTGACCGTCCCGAGCCTCGTGTGCCTGCGGGCGGCGCTGTACGCGTGGGAGCACCTGCACAACTACTCGCACTGCGGGGCCGGGAGCGTGCAGCAGCTGCGGCACGAGCACCGCCTCCGCGCGCCGAGCTGCAAGCTAGCCAAGGCGACCAAACTAGTGCACGTGACTGCGGTACACGCGTACAACGCCCTTCCGGCACAAGTACGTGACGCGCCCTCTAACGCGTCTTTAAACGGTTGCTCAAGCATTGGCTTGTCGAAAAAACGTACTATAACGTTAATGATATGTTGGATATCAAAAAAAATTGTATGTAAATAATGTAATTTATTATATAAATATACATAAATAACACAATTATTTTATTATTAAATTGACATGTAACTATATTTTGTTATTAATAAATTGAGTTTGAGTTTGAGTTTGAGTTTGAGTTCGAGGGTTTATCAAGCCGCCCCAAGGGCCTCACGACATGACATGGCTTAACGACTTCCGTATTAGACAAATAGCCGGGACCTACAATTTAACGTGTTATCCGACCCACGGAACCGCCTAAAATGAAATGCCACTTTTCAGTCACCCATCTAAGGACATCCAAGGATTTTCTACATACAATACCATTTTAATTTTTTTATTATGAATTATATAACCATTACGTATTTTACTCTATCAAACGTCTCATACGTATTTTTCGCTTCCGTTGGGTTTCAACAAATAAAGATAACGTAATTTGCAAAGCAAATAAAGTTTATTGATTGCAAAACCTTGAATTTTGAAATTAATTTTATCTCAAAAATCTTTTAATTGTATATTATTTAACTGTAAATGTCTAATGTAACTGTAAGTAGTTTATAAACATGAATGAATCATTGTTTTTATAACATCGCTTGCAGACCATCGCTTGGCTGCTCTGTTAGCTTAGTTGGCAGTGGCTTCGCCTTCTTATCTAAGGGTGCGGGTTTGATTCCCGCATAACACAAGCAATTATGAATTAAAAAAACTGTAATTACTTGTGTTGAGTCTGGTCGTTTATATGTTTAATAAGTATGTATTAACGAAAAGTATATATCTATGTATTATATATATGTATTATATCTATTATCTAGATGATACAAGCGTAAGCTGAGTATGGGGCTAGATGGCGCTGCGTGATATGTCCTCAAATATTTAGTTATGTAGATAAATTGTTTTGAAGTGCTACTAAAACTATAGATTTAATAAAATGTCTTTTATTTTTTCCAGGGGTGTGCATGATTGAAAAAGAGAGTGATAGAAACACTTCAGCATTTATAAGCAAAACTCCTCGACAAAAGTACTATGGACTGTTTCAAGTAAGTGCTATTCTATCTGTTTATTTAATTCTTTGTATATTTTCTAAAAATTGTAAAAGTGTGTTATATTTTGTAGTACTTCGAGGGAGTATGTTCAGTTTTTCTTTTTTATTATCCATTTGTGTTGTGTTCTATTTTATTTATGTGTCCAATAAAGCGTTAATCTATCTATCTATCTATCTATAGTGTTATATACACTGAATAAGTTGAATTTATTATCATTATTAATATAAAGTTAAACAGGCATTTCTTTTACGAGGGGTGATACCTTTGTATATTTTTTTATTTTATTAATTTATTTCTGATCGACTATTAATTTTGTTTTCAGATTGGAAGTGAATATTGTAAGGAAGGCAAGAAAGGAGGCAAATGTGATATCGCTTGTGAATGTAAGTTTTACCACGTTTTATAGTTTTTTTTTGGTTTCTTCTAGGCAAGCGCGCTAGATCGTAGATTATAACGTTGCTTAACATAAGGCAAGTTGTAGTCAAGCGTAAGCCTGTATCGTGTAAAAAAATCATTATCAAGTGGGTTTTGTGTTTCCCGAGTAGGTAATTATTATACCTATAATTAATTGTCTACCTATGGACACTTAATTATAATAACTGATGGTTAATTAATTACTGTTAATTACCCTAATGATGTAGGGCATGATGTACATAATTAAAATTTATAATTGGTATAGCATAAAATCCTAGGTTTAGGTTCAAAGAACTTTATTTCCCACAAATAGAACATAACTTTTATCACTTACGTGTGAAACACAATTCAAATTTAACATATATTATGTTCGCCATCAAAACCAATTTAGTTAAAAATCACACAATAACCATAGTTGACGGACAAATCTTAACGTATTGACAAAACATTATATGTGATAAACAAGTCTAAAGACTTGAAGCCACAATTTTATCTTCTTATCATTCTGAATCAGATGTTTGTTTGTTCTACGAAATAAAATTAAAATCAAAATCAAATATTTTGTGACGACTTCACTCCCATTAAATTTGACTGCCGCATTTGTACACTTTATCTCTCATAAGAAAATATACAATGTTAGAAGCAACTACACTCATAATATATCTTTTGACGCATTTATCGGCTTTTTGGATTAATACCGTTAAAAGGTAAATGAATAAATAGCTATTTTATTCTATTACTAGTAGACGCCCGTGGCTACGCTCACATCTTTTCAGGGTAAAAAGTAGTCTATGACACTTCTAAGACCTCATACCACCTACATGTCAAAAAACGTGATGATCCGTTAAGCCGTTTTTGCATGATGAGACACAGATAAACGGAGAAACGGATAAACAGACAAAAGTTTTATAAATTGTTCGATCGTGTTTTGTTATCAATACTAAGTATCTCCAAAAAAATTTTTATGTTCATACTTTCGACCCTCTTCGGCTTTATTATACGTAGAGATAAATAGATGAATAGATAGATTTTGTAGTTAGAAGTAGTATGTTTAGTTTTCTTCCCTTGTTTTTATGTTTTATTATTGTAAATAAAGGTTTTTATAACATTTGATTTATTTTCTTCCAGCTTTGTTAGACGAAGACATAAAAGACGACGGCACATGTGCGCAGAAGGTGTTTGAGCTGGAGGGCTTCAAGTACTGGCCTAAATGGGAGACCAGGTGTAAGGGACAGCTGCTGCCTGACGTGGAGAAGTAAGTATTTAAGTTCTTCTTTCTGAGAGAGATTGAGAGGGAAAGAGAGAAAGAGAGAGAAAGATAGGGAAGTGACAGATGTAAATTAATCAAGTCCGATTTGAATTTTTTTCTAAAGGTGATCAGTAAACATTATCCCACCAAAAACATTCTGTACAAAACTAGTTAAGTCTCGATGGAGCTGCTTGTTTATCTCTAAAAAGTAATAAAATCTAGACATGGTCGTGGCAAGTCTAAGGCTCGTTATTGTGATTTCTTTATTATTATAGTGAAGGATGATACGGCAGTGTTTGCTTTGCGCTCGACTTGCCGACAAATTATATTAACAGCAGGGTTTGTTATAGGAAGCTGTAACTTAAAAGTTTCTGTTGATTGTGAATTCTTCTTCCTATCAAATGAGTGTAGCCAACTCTGGTGTCGAGAGTATATCAAGCCGGCTTAACGACTTCCTAAATATCAATGAACAAATACTGCTAGATAAAGATGAGATCTTTTGACAAAGCACAGCAGCATTCGTTTAATAGTTTTATTAACGCTGTGTTGTATTATAAGTTCAGCCTTTTCTTTGTCACCTAGATTGTAAAATTGGCTGCCGGCATTCTGTTCTACGAAATATACGACATCTGTCTGAAATTGGTATCTTCTAAGAAATCTAGCCCTATTGTAGTCTGCGTTTCCATCGTAAACGGGAAGCATTTCATTCATTCTTGGTTTTGATTTTATTTTCATCAAAATTTCTTAAAATATTTGAAAACACAGTTTACATTGTTTCGTCAATTATCTTGTTCACAAATTTTCTTTGAAACAAACAGGAAATATTGGATATACAAACTTATAAAAAAACGTTTGTAATAAAAAAGTAATAAATATAGGATTGGGGTTATAGCCGCAGAATTATAATTGTCGAATATTTCTATTTTTTATAACTTCGTTATATCCACACTCGCTGCACTGTATAATAGAAAGTACAAAACTACTTATTTATAACATCTACGTCACCAAATAGATTCGTTACATGTAGTATATAGTTTATTTACAATTGTACATAATGTACATACTAGTGTGCCCTTGAATGGTAGCAGAATAGATGTAAGCAAACAATGGTCGTTGATGATTAGACTCACGTTATTTCTGTCGGGGATTTTCGAAGCAGGAAAGTAGATAATTTATTTGTTGTTAGGCTTTTTATCATGCTTATTAAAAGTACATTGATTAGGTGTGTATGTACTTAAAATAGTTTAAATTTTATAGTGCCGGTTTTGCTATGTCGCCAATAAAGTATTATATGTAAACAAGAAATCAATTGAGAAAAAAGCTGCGATATTCTGGGAATCAAATGATATTATTTTGTTGGCATCATAGCGTTTGAAACACCATACTAAGGTTAATTACGAATTTTCTCTAATTCGCCCGTGGCCGCGTGGCTAAGGATTTCTGGCGTTTCTACAAAGACGTAGGTACGAATCCTGCCGGTCGTGATTATTTTTGATCATTTCCAATTAAGTTCAGCATGTAACGATCTTTAAAGCGAGAGTGAACTGGTTCCTATTGGGTAAGCACGATCCATAGTTATTGCTTACCATCAGGCAGAGTCATCAGTGCAGACCGGTATTAGTTAAAAAAATGGTTTATTTTTTACTGATCGTTCCGTTTTATTTCAGGTGTCCTGACTGGCAACATCCTCCAGTCCGTTCTTCGGTGTCACCTGCAAGAGACAAGCGGATGATCATTAGAGGAAAAAGAAGTCTCAGAAAAAAAAATTAATTGAAGGACGCAAGTAGTGACTTAGAATATAAACCATGGATCACTTTATTTGTATAAAAGGGAAAGTTTGTGCATTTTCAGGCGTAACTATTCCACAAGGAAAACCTGTAAAAATGTGTAGATTCCGTAGGTTAAGTATTACGAGTATGAGCTGTTAAAATAGTTGTAATAAAAATAAATAGGTATTCGAGAAGCGTAACTAAAATCTTTCATTCATTAGGTATTTTATAAAATAAAAACTACATAATAAAGTACTTGAAATTAATAAAAAGGCATCATATTTAGAATTGACTCGAGTTACGCTGTGTGCACCGCCAGTGAAAAATAAATTATCTAAGGAGTTATTGTAAAACTATTATTGTAATAGTCAAAACATGTGAGAATATTGTCTTTGTGTGTTTTTTGTTACAATTACATATTTCTGTAGACTAATTCTTAATTAATTAGATTGTCTATTCATCACTCTATCTAATAAAACATATCCGCAGTGTAAGACGTAGAATTAATTTGACACTTTTAACCGTTTTTATGGAAAAAGAAACTCTTTTTTCTTTTTTTTAGGTAAGAAATTATTATGTAATATCAGACTGTATGTTTGTTAAGATTTTTGAGAGATATTATGTTTAAGTTTTATTATTCTTGCCGTAGGAAATTTGTTAGCGTTTCCATTTAACAATATTATAGCATATTTATTACCTAACAGTAACATATGGTCCTTCCAAACAAAATTACAAACCAATTTATATGTATATAGAAGATCTTGTTTAAAAGCTTATCCGGTAATATTAAAATAGATTAAGTTTAAGATGATTATATTTTTTCATTAAATTAACCTTATGGAGAAACTTAGTTTACTTTCTAAGCCTGTTAGTTTTCCTTTTATTCAGTTGTTTAATTTAAAAAATATATGTTAATTTTGATTGCACTAGCAAAAAATATACTTAAATACTGACTACTTGACTGGCCTGTTAGCTTAGTTGGCAGTGGCTCTGCCTTCTAATCTAGGGGTTGCGGGTTCGATTCCCGCGTGACACAAGTATTTATGCACTTTAAAAATTTATAAATACTTGTGTTGAGTCCGGTCGTTTGTATGTACTATCTAGTACCCACGGCACAAGCGTTTGCTTAGTGTGGGGCTAGATGGCGCTGTGTGCAATGTCCCGAAATATTTATTTATTTATATATATATATCTCTTTATTTTTTTTCCGCGTTGTAGTGTAATTGTATCAAAACACAATTAGGTGCAAATCAAATTACCCGAAAACTGGCAACAACTTTTGCCTATTACTTGCGAAGTGTATGTGCAAACGTAGCCACAAAACCATTTAAAATATATTTTACTTATATTTTATTTGAATTACTTATAATTATAAACTTATGAATACATATAAACCTAATTTTATTAAATACATATTTAACAAAAACAATCGTAAAATTAAAACTACGAGCTATTAATTTCAATACATACCATTAGTTGACGCTAAGACCCTTTTGTTATTGTGACTCGCCATGTACCAGTGTTTGTCAAATTAACATATCTTTATCTTATCCTATCTTATCTTATCTTCAATCTACATTGTCGCCTTGTGTGCTGGCTCTCAACACATATTTCAGGCTAAGTACATGCGCACTCACGTGCCATTCGAACAACGTCCAAAAAGGCTTACGCCAAAAGTTTGGGGCTTTTACCCGAATATTAATAATTGAGTAAATCCCCCTAACCCTGCGCTACTTTATGTTGATTTTAAGTGATGATACGCCTCTAGGGCGGGCTCTAAATGGATTGTTAGGACGTGTAGGGGATAATGTTAAAATCTAGTACAGAATTGTTTTAAAAATAGCATGCATTTTTTTTCTCATCTTCAGATGCCTCCTGTCTACTACATCTAGGCCTTAAAAACTCTACGATTGGTAGTAGAATTAAAAAGATCTGGCTCTCAATACCTAGTAGCAGAGCTGCTGGAACAAAAACAATAATTATATCCATTGTGTGTCAACCATTTACAAAATATTCTGAGATTAAACTTTTATTGGAAAATGAGCGAAAATAATCACGACCGGCAGGATTCGAAAATATAAAAATAAATTAAAACAACCATAGTGCAGGATAGCACTTAATAAATTAACTCATAATATTCTGAGATATTTGATATACGGTTTTATTGTGTCCTTCCACATTTTCAAATACTACGGGGATGAAGCGCGTACGGGGATAAATTTAAGTGTAAAATTCATGTCATGAAAAGATTTAAAAAATAAAACATATTTTTATTGCCAATAGCTGTCCAAAATAAATTGTTAAACAAAAAAATGTGGTTAAACGTAAGTATCGATTTTTGCCTGAGGTCTAAGTACGCATAAACTAAACAAATACTTTCGCCAGAGCTAGATAAAGTAGATAATAGGCTATTTTTCTCCAGAATGTGAGTCTTAGGAACTTTTATTAAAGGATACCTTCAGTTGAGTATAAATCACGGGACATTCTATCGCTCTTCGATCTTGTAAGGCTTTGTGCTTTAAACTTTAGCTGGCAATTTCTAGAACGTAAGACAAAGTGATGGCTGCTATTGGATCAGAGTTAAGCTATTCACGGCATAGGAAGATGGCTTCTTTTCAGACCATAGTTCATTTGATTGAAGGTATCGCATTTTTAATAAATATCACCCAAAAATTATTAAAAAAAAAACTGTATGTTCGTTATTTCATTTACCTGAAACTTTTCAAACGAATTTATTTGTTAAGAAAATACATCAATTTTCACATCAAAATAATATTGGGAAGCCGTGAAGCAGGGCGCATAAGCAAATAAAGAAATAAAATTTCAAAAAAATGTGACTGCATTGATTGATACTTATGCTCATTAGGAAACATTACTATCGAGTTTTATTTATCGGTACTTTAATTTTAAAAACTAAGTATGGGGCAACTAATGCTAACTAAGATATAGTAGGTACATACAGGACAATACCAATACAAACCAAAGTCATAAAAAAACTTGGTCTTACATACAAAAATCAAAACAATCGAAGACGCAAACACATAAATATTTAGTATTTACATTCGAGATCAATTAGAGATCCTTTGTCAAGTTTCACAAAACCCTAAATTCTCCGCCCCACGTTGTTACCATGCTTAATTTATCACCTCCAAATTAGCAAAGAGCGGGTGCTGTAGGTACGATAAGAATCGTTAGTAATTTACCTATTTGTCAAGGTAACACTGTTGTTTTATTGGTTTATCTACTGAAGCTAAAAGTATTATTTTTATAAAATTAGAATTTGATCTTACAAAATCCTACTATTTATTACCTGAAATCTGTAGTAGGTATGACTACTGTGTAATGCAACCAAATAAAATAGTATCAACAAAAAGAACAAAAAAGAAGCACCTAAGCAGTAAGTGCCCTAAATTTGAGTAGTAACGCAAAATAGAAAGGTGCTGATTAGCTTATAAAATATACATTAAATACATAATTTTATGGTTATCCTATGAGAAAGTAAGTTTTTTTTTTATCTTGAACGGGTTTGCACTTGACCATAGTTTACCTGATAGTAAGCAAAGGCTAAGTTCGTATGAGAGTGATCAACTCTGGTGCCAGAGTTTTCAAATCATCCTACGGGCCTTTAAGACGAAAAGTATCCGGCATCTATAATTTAATGTGTCATCCAATCCACGAAAGCGCTCAAAATGGAATGCCACTTTTCGGTCACCTACCCAAGCACTAACCGCTTCGACCGTTTGGTAATTTAAAGTAACTTTGGTAATCGCATGCGCTTGCCTCCGCTAGCTGAACGACGGACGCTTCAGGTAAAGTATACATTTCTACTATAAAACAAAAATTTTTTTAAACACCCTCTTTTCGTCACAAACCAAGCAAACAGATTAGTAGCTCCATTACAGTAACGTAGCTGTGTTCTAATTAACGAGTGTGGATTCAAAATTGATTCGATTCGCAAACGACGCGCAATTTGGGGACCACTTTGTAATATATTAGGGCCACACTGGCTTTTAGATTGTGACTGTGGAAGACCATTTTAGAAGAGAACACTAGAACGTTTTCAGTAAAACTTCCGTAGTACATAGTAACTTATCATACTTCTGTTATGGTTTAGGTACCTGCTTGAGTAGTGTTTCTTCATGACTGAGGGCCGGTGCTCCCCCGCAGAATTAATTCGTTAGGGGAGTTCTCTTGGGCAGATACATCGTGGTGGACGCCCAGGGCCTTCCACGGAAGACACACGTCCTCGGATATTGTTCCCCTTAAACATGCAATTGGTAATCAACCAAATTGTGGTCAAGTGCAAACCCGTTCTGAATAAAAAATACTATTACATATCCATATTAAAGCAAAAGTCATTTTTTTTTTCATTCCTTACTCTACATCACCGTGACAGGCCGAGGTATTGGTATAATAGCAAAGTAAAATTCTGAGCATGGTAAAAGCTACATTTTATCGCGAAAATGTAATATGGGTTCCGTAGTATCCATCCATACTTTAAAATTACCTATTTTTTTAGAACAGACTTCATATTAAAATCTCACTTTCGTTTTATTAAAAACAACAGAACAATTTGAGAAAAATGAAAGCTTTTTTTTCAGCCTGTGAGTATCATCTTAATAACAGCTAATTGGCGATGTAGACAATTACCATTCCAAATTAAAACTCGTGTTTTTCCCTCCGTTCCGATTGCGTAGATGTAAACGTTAGTGAAAATTAAGTAATTTGGTCCAATTTTGCGTTAAATTTTACCGATTTTCCTCGAGACTAGGTAATTTTGAATCAGGACGCTGGTATTATGTATTTTTTTAATAAAGGAATAATTGTTGTTGTCGATTCTTTTAGCCTAGTTGATGTTTTGGGTTAGTTCTTATCATAGAGTAATATAATTGGTTCTCATCCTTAATCTCATTCATAATTCATATAATTTTTTTAATTGGTTTCCATCGTTTGACTGGTCAGTTAGCTTAGTTAGTAGTGGCTCTGCCTTCTAATATAGGGGTTGCGGGTTCGATTCCCGCATGACACAAGTATTTATGTCATATTAAAGATGTATAATTACTTGTGTTGAGTCTGGTCGTTTGTATGTATAATAAGTATGTATTTACAAAGAAAAGTATATAAGTATTATATCCGTTATCTAGTACCCACGACACAAGCGTTTCCCGGAATATTTATTTTATTTATTTAATGATTTGGCAGATTTCAATGATTATTCCGTCGTTTTTACACAAAATAATCCGAAAAACTTGAAAACGAAGTGTTTGTACATTATTTCTAAAATGAGATAACATAACTGAATAGTCTGATTCAATTTTATATTTGTATGTCATACTTATTTTATAATAAATATCATATGTAGAATATATTTAACAGAAAATCGACAAAAGTACTGCAATTTTATCGAAATTTACTGCAATTGAAGCGTTCGGCACAGAATACTCAGTCCATAATTGTTCAATACATGAGGTTATTAAAGGTTTACATTCATTTGAAACATACATATAGATACATCTCTTTTCTTGGTTCGTATTTCACTAACTGTTTTTAACAAACATTCAAAACAAGGCCACGATGATCCTACAATGGAATTTCATAAAACCCTATTTTATTATCCCAATTATCTTCGAAGCAACAAAGGATTTGCATTTTTAAAAGCCCCTTCTCGAGATTTTTTGCATTACAATTTAAAATACCGGTACTTTATTCCTTGGGGTAAGGAAAGATAGCCTGCTAAGGTAGCTTTCTTCAAAGGAAAATGAATGTCGATAGGTTTTTTACCTTTTAATAACGATTCTTTCTGATAAAATGGACGTTATTTGA
The DNA here is from genome assembly GCA_927399415.1 of Macaria notata. Taxonomy (NCBI): domain Eukaryota; kingdom Metazoa; phylum Arthropoda; class Insecta; order Lepidoptera; family Geometridae; genus Macaria; species Macaria notata. Next base: position 4,669,392 of record OV656742.1, read on the forward strand.
ATAAGAGAAGGTTTTTATGGAATAAAGTTTAACAAATTCTGATATTACTAGGAAAATCACTGAGATTGTTCTTCTGCGAGCTTTTTAGATAAAAAATATAAAGCTGAAGCTTGTATGAATCAAAGTGCTTTCTCGGAAGGCAATATTATAAACTTGGCACTCTGATTGCTTATTTCATTATATTATCAATCTTTGAACAAACATTATTACATACTGATGTATTTTATATTATAATTATATTGCGTTTACATTGGAGAATCTAAACAATTTGTTAAAATGGTTAAATGAACCGATACAATTAATGTAAATAGGTATATGGTTTAGAATTGGCTGGTTCATAGAAAAATTTGAATTAAACTAATTGTAAGTATAGAATATTGTAGGAAATTCGATTGAATGTTATTATATATCCACCACCAGAAATATAGTTGATGACGTATTCTGTGTGTAGACAAATTTACGGTGTGCTTACATTATATATGCACCATAGGACATAGCACAATTTTGTCACTTCAACCTAAGTCTCAAAAGGTCAGGCTGTATATCACAATATCGCTCTTATTTTGTTAATGTTACAGTTCATATTACTCTGAGCCCTTAACCTCTTTTGTTCTAGGATTGGAAACGTGTCTTGAGACTTGTAGATCCAAAATCGGTTGATCCCTCTCGCTCCTTCCTTCTGTATAAAATTACTGGTACCCTAAGAACTCGGTATCAATGCAGAGGTCTTGTCTGATTGGTCAGATATATTCGCGTTTGTACTTAAGCAAATACTTCCAGTTAACTTTTATGGTGCTGTTACATACATTTAGTTTAATAAAGTTATGTTAGCAGCTCTGTCTGCTCTTATTCGGGTATTCACTTAGGTGTACAGTTTCCAAACCGTTTGACTTGAAAAGAAAACTTTTCTGTACAGTTTTAAGGATGGTAGTATAATAAAGTGGTATTATGTGCTCAAGGAAATCGCTCGTTTAAGACTGTCTGTAATTCTGGAGAGTGGATTTTTTGGCGAATAAAATTTTGTAGTGAAGATTTTTGAGCTTTGACTAGAAATAGAAAGTATTAGATTTAAGTATTGTTTTTGTCGGGAAGAAACGTCTGGTGGATATAGTACCTAGAAATTTCGTTAGTTGACAAACGATTAACAAAATATTAGCATGGAAAGCTCAGGTAAAATATTAATTAGGTATACTGTTTCCACAGCAAAGTTTGGATCCGTCTACGATTTCTTCACGTATTAAGCGTTGAAATATTAGTTGCCGATATCAAACTTGTGACCTGGAGTGTTTTTTTAAATATTTTTACCGACAGCAAAAAAATAGCATGTTATTCACTATTACCATCAGCCACTGTTTTAAACAACTACCATGCAACCCTAAGCAAAACCTTTATATTAAACTCCTTTTACATCGCAGTCAACGCTTCAGTTAACTGTTTACAAATAAATGTAAACCGCTTTACCCACGCACACTAGATCGTAGATTATAACATTGTTTAACATCAAGCGAGTTGTAGTAACGCTTGAGCCTATCTAGTTAAAAAAAAACATCAAAACAAAGAATTTCCCGACCACATTTTTTCTCCAGCAACATTCTAAACATCTGAACTCGTAACAAGTTAAGTAGGTATTAAACAGATCGCCACTGACATGATGACGCGAACTCCCAAGTATTCACACCAATCAAAAGTTTGGAAACTCGTTTTTGGCAAAATTTATCTAAAAGACAGTGAGAAGTCCCGCGAAGTTTAGCATAATTTTGTGATAAAATTTGCAACTGGATATGGCTGTGAGTAAATAAGTTTTATTTCTGTCTTTGGTTTGTTTAGTTTGCAAGCTGCTTTAGAGGTTGACTGCATTGATTTAATGTAACGGCTGCTGTGGTGGCCAAGAACAGGCAGACAAGAAGTAGGTCGTGCGGCAGCGAGATGGGTCGAAGACATTGTACGAGTCGCGAGTTTTTTATGGATGAGGTCTGCACAAGATTGACGCAGCTGGCACATTCAAAAAGAGACCTATGCCCAGATAGAGAAGGCTGTGAATGAATTATGAAACGAATGAACGGCTGCTGAATAATAATATAATTTGACATTTCATCCTTGAGTCGTATTTCGTCATAACCGAGAGACGTGGTTTGTCCTATCATAAACCATTTTAGGTTCGTCATAGGTCCATTCAAGCTAAACTTTCTTAATGTGTTTATTTTAATTGTGTTACATCCAAAATTTGAGACAATAATAAATATGGGTAATTGCACACGAACAGTAGCGTCGGATGAGCTTAAACATTACAGTAAGAGAAAAATTATAGCTTTGGGCGAAAACGAAGAATTATGGTAAATACTATAATTGTTCGTGTACGATGGCCGAACGTATACTTCTGTCGTGACGTCGGTTATAAATGACATGAATTTACTCGTATGTCGTTTCTAGTTCAACTCAAGCAAAAGTAACAGAAAGTTTAGCATAACTTGTCTCTCTAAAACTCTGTCAAAGTAAATTAGTCTCGTTATGTTGATCGTTGGCCCTCTTTGTCTCTCGTCATTGTTTTACTTTGAATACGGATAGGTACGTATTGTTTGGTAACTCTATTTAAGTGCTAGTAGGTATTATATTAGTATATTTACTAATGTTTCCTTCAAACTCAAAAATGGTTACTGATTTCATAAAATACTTACTTAAAACTCTATCCAACGAACTATATACTATTATGTGTGGCACGATCTGGATGAGAAAAGAAAACTTCTCTAAACGAAGCCGCCATCGAACATTACATATAATTATACAAATAGCATCCTTACACGTAGCAACTGTTCTAGAACATTCACCGCTGAAAAAGGGTATATTAGTCATGCGAGGAAGGATCAGTAAGCCGTAGGAAATATGTTCGCCGTAGCCGAAATCGGGTTGGAAAGCATCACTTCCAACGATGGAAAGTAATATTTATATCTAATAACAAAGTTGTAACTACAATTTATTTTTATCCACAACGGCAAAAACAGCATTACGAAATTTGATTAATACCGTTTTTTGCTTTGAGCTTCAAAAAGGTTTATTAAATCCAAGCTGCTCAAGCTTATGCTAAGGCCCGAATAAATACCTTTTGCCTAAATACATACATACTAAATAAATAAATAAATATCCTGGGACATTGCACACAGCGCCATCTAGCCCCACACTAAGCAAACGCTTGTGTCGTGGGTACTAGATAACGGATATAATACTTATATACTTTTCTTTTGTAAATACATACTTATTATATATACAAACGACCAGACTCAACACAAGTAATTATAAATTTTCAAAGTGCATAAATACTTGTGTCATGCGGGAATCGAACCCGCGACCTCTAGATTAGAAGGCAGAGCCACTACCAACTAAGCTAACAGGCCAGTCAGTACTGCCTTAAAACAAAAATCTTACACACACGTAACTAGCCCTGACTTCCCCTAATCCGATTTGTTAAGTACAGCACCTATTGTAGGTCAGTTAAGTACACCTGACCCTAACATACCCTCAGACTTCGGTTATAGACATACGAAGGACCGAATAGAAATCGCTTAAGGCAACCCTTAAGTGCTATTGTTCGAATGCTCGACAGAAGATGTGACACAGTCTAGATGTAAATTGTAAATTAAAAAGGTAATTTAAGTGTCTACGAATGAGTATAACTAAAACTTTTGGGTCTGTTTGATATAATCATGTACACAAGCAAATATGTCAGTACAATTAAAAAGGAAAAAAGAAAACTGTCGTCGACAAAAATTCATACGGATTTAATTACAAATGAAATTATTTTCACATATTAAATATGCATAAAAAAGAATTCACAAGTCATTACATCATATTAAATTTGACGAGATGTAGTGTACATAATGTAATGCGTCTTCTTCTTATCGAATGAGAGTGGTCAGCTGTGGTGTCGACTAAGGTCCTCTCTCATGGCTTAACGACTGCTGTACTAGACAAACAGCCGGGACCTACAATTGAACGTGTGATTTGACCCACGGAAGCGCCCAAAATGGAATGCCACTTTTCGGTCACCCATCCAAGGACTAACCGCGTCGACCTTTGCTTTACATAAGTATAATCGCATGCGATTGCCTCCGCTAGCTGAGCTACGGGCGCTTGGTAATATATTATGTAACATTTATGGTGGCCTATGATATAATGTTACATATACAGGACCCTAAACTGAAAAGTAGTAGTTGCGCACTACTATTATTTGGTAATTCTATCTCACTGTCAATCTGCACTACGTACAAACGCGATGCTTTGTGCCAATATTTGTCCAATCTGGCAAATAGCGACGAACAAATTAAAACGGTTTTCTTCTATAGACATGGTCGGGATTGTAATTTATTGTTTTCCTCTGCCATCCGCTCTAGCGGTGGTTTTGCACTAGCATATTGAATGAGAACCATATTATTTAAAGAGTGATTTTTCTTTTAAATTCTTTTACAGGCAGTAAGTATTTTTATCAAATATTGACACGCAATTTTTAGAAAATAAGTTATTGTTGCCTTATGTGAAAATACAACATCAAAAACGAAAATACTACTTATTTACTGTCATATGAATTTTTATTATGTACTAGCGGACCCGACAGACTTCGTCCTGTCTGAGTTGGCTCTTTTACTTTTTAGATAGTTAGAAAACGTTTGTATGGGAAAAAGAAAAGGGCGGTTTTTAGATTATCAGGCATTCATCATACACATCAAACAAACAAACTCTTTAGCTTTATACTATAAGTAGAAATATGAATTTTTATTTTGTATTTTAATATGAGAATGGATATGTTCAAACATAATATATCTAGATAGCGCTGTATTTATTTCTTCTTCTTATCTTTATTTACAATAATAAAACATAAAAACAAGAGAAGAATAACTAAACATACAACTTCTAACTACAACATAAAAATGGGCACTAAGGAAATCTTAAGAAAAGCCTAAAGATAATCAAATGTCTTGGAATATTCATTTATTTTTATATCTTAATGCATTTCTACCCTACACGAAAGAAACTGGCGTCCGCTCCAATGGACATAATTGCTCATTGTACTCGTATTGTGTTTATACGAGCAGCTCCTTTGATGGTTTTAATGACGTTATGTAACCATCATTAATTTGTATTTATATACTTAATGAGAAAGTAATTTAAATCCCAACGAGAGTAGCAGATAATACTAGGATTTAGAGTTTCTCCAAGGACCAAGGTCGATCTAACCGGAAATTAATAATATAGCGAGCTTAATTTGTAGGCTTTACATTTATTAACAAGACGAGACTTCCAAGACCCGACTAGGTATCTAACTTTACAATATATTAACAATATCTGGAATTCTCATCTCAAACCATATTTTTTTAATCTATATTTTAAGAGGGAGTTTTGTCGAAGTTGACCATGTCACTCCCATAAGGCTTATACAATATACAATTACATCAATTTAATATACAATTACATACTATCCATAAAATTACTATATATATCTAGCAGAGTCTTGGCCTCGTCCGAAGTAATCTCAAACCATGATTAAGATGTTTTTGTTCCAAGTTATTATCTGAGTATTTGTTTAAAAACTCTTTCTTTTAATAACCTTACAATACATAAGAGAAGTATATGCTGTTCAGAACAAGTTGAGTGTTGGCAATAGTAAATCATATCTCCGCGTGTTGAATATTAACGACAGAGGAAGAGCCTAAGGGGGTTATTATGAGGTTTGCGATAACAGCGCCCGATATATTACGACGATGGTGACTAATGTCGACGTAGATGGCTCACGTGGAAATCATTTTATGTGGAAAAATTATGAGATTGTCAAAAACTGTCAGTAAACGAGAGTATTTAAATTATTGTCTCTTTTTTCTAACTCTGTGAAGAGTGCACAGTTGCGTAAAAAAACGCTGTAAAAAATAAATATGTTTTGTTACTTCAAACACTTAAAATTTAAGTTACGTTTTTATCACTGATGGAACACAATATGTTTAATATATGCCCTAGAAAACTCCTCAGCTAATTTCGGGACATTGCATACAGCGGCATCCCCACACTAAGCAAACGCTTGTGTTGTGGGTACTAGATAATGGATATAATACTTATACACTTTTCTTTTGTAAATACATAGTTATTATACATACAAATTCTATCCGTAAACCAAAAATACCAGAAATAATCCAAAAAAGGATTTTATTCCAAATTATACCGTGTTATTTCCTACATCCACGGTTTCACTATATTGTACCGGTTCTATTGTACACAGTGTAGGACGGATTCGAATAAATAGACTTTATTGGTCCAATATGCATACAGACGACATTCTAAGAGCAATGCGGAGGGAATAGGTACTATTCTGGTTCAGAAATGCTCCAGGATTTGTAAACATGTACTTCAAGATCATAACAAAACGCGTACTAAGTGAGCGTGGCTCAGCTTTTCCAGTGTCTGGTTTTCATCCAGATGCACCCTGGTTCGAATCCGGCCCTGCACCAATGACTTGTATTTTCAAGTTAAGTGTGGATTTGCACTCGCTTAGCGGTGAAGGAAAACATCTTGAGGAAACCGACATGTTTGAAGATTGCTAAATCAATAGCCAACGTGAAAGACAAGACAAGTCAAGTTTTATAAGAAAGCAATATCATCGCAACACCATTATATTGCTTTTCTTAGATAGTTTATATATAGATGGAAATGTGTAATTATACATACAGAAATAAGTATGTAAGTATAACAATTTTAAGGTTTGCTTTTATATTGTAGTAAATTTCTTTCAGTACTGCGAATATAAAATGTATTTCTTTGTACAATGTGTATGGGCATGGAAACAAAAGAATTCACGTAAAAATTAATTGGACACGGTGTTTTCTAACGAAATGTATTTGTTTTCTGGTGTAAAGTGAAGTAAATAGATTTTTCCCATTAAAGTTCTAGGTAAAAATGCACAAGACAAGATTTATGGCTGCAATATAATAAAATGATGTATAAAATAGTTAATCTAGCATTGACAAGCAGCAAATTTGAGGTAAAAAAATCTTTTTAACTCAATGATTTTGTAATTGGGATTAGCTTACGGTCTAAACTTACACAATGTACTGCAATAAAGCCTTATGCTAATTTTCAAAGTTATTGATATTGATCTATGTATCATCTTCTTCTTATCGAATTAGAGTGGCCATATCTGGTATCGAGAGTTTATCAAGCCGCCTTAAGGGCCTCTGACATAGCTTAGCAACTGCCGTACTAGACAAACAACAGGGACCTACAGTTTAACGTGTCACCGCCTCACGGAAGCACCGAAAATGGAACGCCACTTTTCGGTCTCCCATCCAAGTCCTGACCGCGTCAACAATTGCTTAATATTGGTAATCGCATGCGATTGCCTCCGCTAGCTCCACCTATAGTATAAATAATATCGTCTTTTGCCTATAACTACGCCATCTGCACAATAGGTACTAAAGTTCACCTCGAACCACTTGTAAATAATAAACAAGTTTGTTTGTGAACCTCGTTCGTGCAATGAATTTTCTCCGCAGGGGGCGAATGACAAAGAAATTCGAGGTATTCGACGCATAGTAAAAGATGCTTTACACATTGTGATCGAGTAATGAAAAATTCAGTGGATATTGCTATGTATTGTTACGACGGTAAATGAAGTTTGTAGTAAACTAAGTTGTAAAATCAGAAACTGTGTTGGAGTGGTGACGCATAAGATTTCGTCAGGGAGTTAGGCCGAAGAATTAACGAGAAGACGAGAGACATCCGCTCTGGATCATTTTTGGTGCAAAGGTTAGCCATCGCGATTCAGCGTGGCAACGCGGCGAGTGTAATGGGAGCCTTTGCGCCGGGAGCGATCCGGGGTGGGCTCTTTGATTAATTTTTGTTTGTTTTATTTTACCTAAAATTTTATTTTAGGCATATTATATATTTTAATATTATGTTTAAGACTTGTAAATATATACTATTAGTTAGTAACTTTATGTTTTATAAGTTACGAATAAACTTACTGTGTTAAGGACGTACCTTATTTATTTACAAAAATAACTAACTAATTTTTACACATAATAATATACCATAAGTATATACAAAAATGACTTAAAAATACAGAAAACTTATACAAAACAGATATTTACAAAATATTTACAACTTACTGTGTTGTATTGAATATATTATCATGTATATTTTTTATCATTTTTGTACATATTTTACGTACGAGTATGTAATGTTTTGTTTAGCATAAGTATTTTAAATGTGACGAGTTGAGAAATGGACTAGCTTTTTTAATCGTATAATAATGTAATATTTTTTATGGTTACTCTGAGCCAGCTTTAGTTTGCCATGATATCGCAGCTCTGAAGTCCAATATTGGGATGGTAAGACCGGGTGTCAGATGACTTCGAAGGCTTACTTTCCAATAACACTTTTAATCTTTTTTAATACATTACACTTTCGTTTAAATTGAATTACGTTTGACTAATGCCTGCCTGTTTGAATTGCCTGTAGACCTACTAAATACCAGACAAATAAATGTTTTTTTATATAATTATTTATTACTGCCTGTCTGATGTAAGTATAAGATGTAGTATACTTGCCTAGAAGCTGCTTATTTACTCTTTATTTGAAAACTCCTGGGTTTTAGTTTTACAATCTAGTGTATCATACCATAGTATTCATTCAAATATAATTCAAACTAATTTATTTTCCATTCCTTGTACTTGTAAAAAAGGCAAAGAATTACAGACACCATGGCTGCGTGGCTTCTCAAATTAGACATTTCAAGAAACATTTTCTATCCTTTGCTCTATTTTAGATATTAATTCGTATCTCGAATTTATCTTATTCGACCTTTTTGGGAGGAAGCCAAGAGTTGGTGTGAGATGTATCGGAGGGCTCACTCGCTGCATGGAGCCATGAAACTTATAGGAGCTTGGGGTGTCACTCCACTTAGAAATCATTGCTTGACATTGATTGAAGTTTCACGTCACTTTGAAACGCTTTACCAGTGGGCCTAGCAGGAATATTACCATCGCAGGATCCGACAATTTGTCGAACCATATTTCATACAAAATTCGTACAGCGAACCTGGTGGCGCGTAACTGAACTATTTTACTTTCGAATACGTTAGCTCCGTAGGATTCTAAATATGATTATGTATGGACGTTTACGTAGTTTGTGTGATAGAAATTGTTTTTGACAGATGATCCGTAAATACCAGACCCAGCCTTCGACAAATAATCGGAAGTTTTCTCACCTAAATTTTTTCAGTGAGAATCATTGTCGACAATTTTGCCATTGATTTTTAATGGATTATTTATTAATATATTTTGATAAAAATAATTTAGTACGGACATATGTTACTTTATTAATTTATGTTTAGCGAAATGTCATTGTAAATATAGTCTGTGACACTAGTAATAATAATAATAACACAATACAATTGATGTTGAAATTGTTTTGCTGTTGTTGTCAGTTTTTGTTGTTTTGCTATTATTATTAGTTTTTTTTTGCTTTGTGTTGTTTATGGATGTTTTCTGTTGTTTATTGTTGATTATGGTTGTTCTTTGTTGTTTATTGTTGTTTTTGTTGTTTATTGTTGTTTTAGTTGTTTTTTGTTGTTTCTTGTTGTTTTTTGATGTTTTTTGTTGTTTTTGTTGTTTCTGGTTGTTTATTGTTGTTTTTTGTTGTTTATTGTTGTTCTTTGTTGTTTTTTGTTGTATTTTGTTGTTTTTTATTGTTTTTTGTTGTTTCTTCAACAAAAAACAAGAAAAAACAAAAAAACAACAAAAAACAACAAAAAACAGTAAAAAACAACAAAAAACAACAAAAAACAAAAAACAACAAAAAACAACATAAACACAACAAAAAACAACAAGAAACAACAAAAAACAACAAGAAACAACAAAAAACAACAAAAACAACAATAAACAACAAGAAACAACAAAAAAACAACAAAAAACAACAAAAACAACAAAATACAACAAGAAACAACAAAAAACAACAATAAACAACAAAAAACAACAAAAAACAACAAAAACAACAAAATCAACATAAACACAACAAAAAACAACAAGAAACAACAAAAACAACAATAAACAACAAGAAACAACAATAAACAACAAAAAACAACAAAAACAACAAGAAACAACAAAAAACAACAAAAACAACAATAAACAACAAGAAACAACAAAAAACAACAAGAAACAACAAAAAACAACAAAAACAACAATAAACAACAAGAAACAACAAAAAACAACAAAAAACAACAAAAACAACAAAATACAACAAGAAACAACAAAAAACAACAAAAAACAACAAAAAACAACAAAAATCAACATAAACACAACAAAAAACAACAAGAAACAACAAAAACAACAATAAACAACAAGAAACAACAATAAACAACAAAAAACAACAAAAACAACAAAAACAACAATAAACAACAAAAACAACATAAACACAACAAGAAACAACAAAAAACAACAAAAACAACAATTAACAACAAGAAACAACAATAAACAACAAAAAACAACAAAAAACAACAAAAGCAACAAAATACAACAAGAAACACCAAAAAACAACAAAGAACAACAATAAACAACAAAAAACAACCAAAATCAACAAAAAACAACAAAAGCAACAAAATACAACAAGAAACAACAAAAAACAACAAAAACAAAGCAACACCAACAAAACTAAAAAAAAGCACATCAACAAAAAAATAATATACCTACCTAGACCAATCTACTTAATTGAACAAAAGAAGGAAACAAATACGTACTTAACCGGAAGTAAATATAAAATTAATCAAAAAGGAAAGAGAAATATTATGAAATAGTTCTTCCGGGTATGATGACTTTCCATTACTTACTATCGAATTCTGACTCCAGCTACCAATGCATTCAACTCGTTAGTAATACTTTCGACTTTACGCACGGAAACTTGAGCTAGGGGCACAGATATATACATATGAACGATTTAAAAGATGGCTGTAGGCTATTTTAACCAACTTCAAAAAAGCGCGGAGGTTCTCAATTAGTCTGAATGTTTTTATGATAGTGAATTTTTGTATGTATGTACGGCTTATATATTAATTTATTATATTTTTATTTATTTGGACGAGCCGGGCATGTTTATATTTTAAACTGAAGTAGTGTTTGATAGATTCTTGTCAAAGGTAACTCTTTACGCATTAAAAATGTTTGAGCCCTAACATCTATTCTATTTCTTTTAACAAATCTACTAAGACAGCTATACAAAAATATAATACTTCTGCTGTATGATATGAGAGTAGATATATACAATTTATTATGTATATTACTGAGTGGATGGATATCGGGCATTTCGTTTGTATTGACACTGTATGCGGGGTATAAAATTTACTATCTACTTGGAAATTTATAAGACCGCATTATACTGTTTTATGGGTCTTATGTTATTGTGAATCTGGAGAAAGGTGCTTGAGGATGGAAATAAAATATATGTCTAGTTTGTCTAACCTTGATCGAGTTTCAATGTCAACTGTCTCAAATTATATTGTACATAGTTTAATCATTGTTATTTAATAAAGATATTTTGAAATTGAAGATTGAAATTGTCTCAAATTATGATGCCATAGCTGTTTCTTATAAAAAGAAAAATGAAATTGGTCAGCATGTGCAATGTGATTCGTACAACCCTTTGTGACTTCGGGTGCTTCGGGGCTTACTTTTATATCTAAATCTTCTGTATATAATATTTTATTAAAACAAGATAATGGTAAAGTTTAGTTTAATACTATGAATAAGGACGGAAACTTTGATACTGAGGAACACACTAAATAATATTATTAGCAACTAAATATTATTACATAATTAGTAGCTTCACCATCTAGACTAATTCTAATTTGTAGTTGAGGCGATGAGTCCTGCACTGACAACCCGCTTGGGGCATATTGTGCATTTCCCCCTTACCAGACCTTTTTTTTTTTTTTTTTTTTTTTTTTTTTTTTTTTTTTTTTTTTGTTGCCCAGGACAACCTATTAGAGGTACCACCCAAAAAACCCCGGGGAGGGCGGGTGGTTATGTGGGAGTCTCCGCCCCACTCTATAAGGGCGGCATACCCACTAAAAACCTGGGGTGTTCCATCTCCGCATCGTTGGTCCAGGGCCACGAGAGCGCGATGCATACATCCGCAGCCCTGGTGATGCTGGCCCGGTAACGGGCCCCGCCTCGGGGAGCTTCAGCTCAACCCTCAATGGACGACGTGTCAGAACACGGGACACGTCATGCATCCTGTGGGGACTCATTCCAGGGCAACCGGTGCCCCGACCTGCCACCCAGAGCCCCCAGGAGTCAGGCAGTCGCACGCCAAAGCGACCGCCCTTCTCCAATGCGCCCTCTGCGCACGGAGTTCGGTTCCCGTGTCGCCGCTACTCGGCCGGTACACCGAACTCCTCTCGCCTCTCGGCGACCACCTCGGGTGCTCTTAAAGAGCACCCAGCTCCACCTACACCGCGAGGTGCGGCGAGCTCTTCGCCTCGGGCCCTACAACCAGCCCTCTCGAAGGGGAGGTATAGGCGAGGGCCCCCACTCGATCGAACGTTTGGACACAGGCTAGCAAGATCCACCGGAATGTGGAAGTTACTAACCTGTGGACGGGGTGCACCAGGTTTCCCCAACTAACCCCAAATCCCCATATGGAGAGATGAAATTAGTTGGGCTTACCCAACGTGAAGGTAGTCCGATCATCGCACCCCAGGTAGTCCGATCATCGCACCCCCCCTTACCAGACCTATTCTAACCAACCGAGCTCCCTGAAATAACGGAGCACGGTTTTGGATTGCTAGAATATCACTTGCTTTCCATTTGCATCAGATGTTTTGGTATGTGAATTTGAGACTGACAAACTCACCGTAGTGTCTGCCTCATTTGCTACGGATCATTGTAAGGAATCAAACAAGACTGATTTATTTGTTTACCGGCATTCATATTTTTACATACCGTAATATACATATAAGTACCCTAAACTCACTATACATTACAATCATCTGGACTATTATTCTGATATAAGTAAACCCGTTTAAAGGTACGTGTATATATTAAGACTTGAGTTTAATAATAGCTTCATATTGCTCGCTATCACCCAGCCAGTTCTAAATAGTTTACCAGCCATTTTCATTGTAATCAAGTGTATGGCAAATATTCATTATGATCTCGGAGAAATATTACAATTCATATCAACTCCGTCGTCATTCACTCAGCCTTGTTTGAAGCTCTCGTCACTCAATATATAAGACATTATGTACAATAGATTTCTCTTTATGAAGATCAGATCAAAAAAACATATGCCAAATGAACCAAAGTTTAGATAGCTACGTCTTTCTTTTAATGCTACAATAATCTATGTATAAAGATAACGTACTGTAAGGCCCTAGAAAGGAAACTTTTTACTGCAATGAACAAAGGTTCGTTTTTTAACAATTACCTTATCCCATGATGCTTTTTGTATAATAGTTCAAAATTTTGCTTGATTTTTGCAACGTAATTTTCATAGCTCAACGAAGGAAATTTTCATAGTTCATTGCCAATGACCATAAGCCTAAACTCATAGGCTGTAGATGATGTTATGGTGATGGTAACTTGCTTGCTGATTAACTAGTGAAAGTATTGAACGGACGCGTGATAGGAATAGATGCTTGTAAGTCTTCGGTGGCCATTTTGGTCGACCTTACGATATTGACTGGCTATTTATACTGGCTATTTTTTTTTTTTTGCTATTTTTACTGGCTATTTAGGTTGCTAGTTATAGGTGCATATTGATTATATTGTCTATGCTCAATACTCGTAGCACCAAAAATCAACACGCCGTGTAGAAGGAAACACTCGAGCTTACTAATAAAGCTGTGATTGGGTTGTTTATATGAGGCGATACGACTGGTAATATCAGAAATTATGGTTTTGTGAAAAGACTTCATTCATGTATTTGTCATTACTTGTGTTGAGTCTGGTTGTTTGTATGTATAATAAGTATGTATTTACAAAAGAAAAGTATATAAGTATTATATCCGTTATCTAGTACCCACGACACAAGCGTTTGGCGCTGTGTGCAATGTGACGGAATATTTATTATTTATTTATTTATTATTACACATTGAAAACTACAGGAACTAAATTAATAAGGTACTTTCTAGTGCTTCAGTTATGAAGTTGTTTGTAAGCAAGTGAAACCTTTCTTGCTAAAAAAGCTTATGTTAGACTATTAGTTTTGTAATGACAATGTAGTTACAGTCAAGAAGGCGTAAGCTGAGCTTTGCATTTGTGTGGGTGAAGTATGGCAGGTGGGCGGGGGAGTGAGATGGCGCTATCGCACGATGGAGAAGCCGATTGTCTCACCTACACTATCTATGTACACCCACACAAATGCAAAGCTCAGCTTACGCCTTCTTGACTGTACATACTTACATTGTGATGTGACTTATATACTATAATAACATCGCAAAAAATGTATGGCGAAGAAGTTGTTAAGTGTCCACTAATATTTGTGAATCGATGAAGTATTTTAGTAAGTTGTAGTTTAAGTAGTTTTTAGGCACAGTAATTAATTCTTATACAACTTTTCGTTTTCTTTTTATGCTTATTACAGGTAGCTATCTGAACACAAAGATTATTAAGACAATGGTAAATCATATCTGTACTGAAAATATAATTGATTATGACGTGTTTGGCAGAATACAGCTGTTTTATGACCTTGGCAACAAATTATCAATTTAACAGAGAATTTCTGTTAATAGCCTTGTGAAATGAAATAAAATTTTTGATTGGCAAGCACGCTTTAATTTAGTCCATAGCTTTTGCTTACCATCAGGCAAACTACAGTCAAGAATAAACCCGTTTATGTAAAAAAAAAACCCATCAAAAGGACCCGGATAGTGCTTTGTAAGAAAAAGAAAAGTGCTCTAATACCTATTTTTTCTGACAACGTACATTGTCGTATTACAAAGACTCGCACGAAGCGCTTTGCTTCTACCTTCATAGTAAGGACAGCGAGACTATGGAATTTTCTACCTGGAGCCCTGTTCCCAGAAAATTATAACCCAATATTAGGGTATTCAAATCTAGAGTAAATGGGTTTCTTCTAGACAAGCGTGCTACATCTTAGACTATAGTGGTGCTTAACATCAGGCAGGCTATAGTCGAACGTAAGCCTATTAAGTGTTAAAAAAAAATGGGCAGAAAACTGTCGCCGTAGCCGAAAACGGCTAGGAAGAGGTTTAGTTTATTAGATTAGTGCTTCAAGTAGTATCGTGCCATCTCAAAACCTTATCGTATCGCGAATCATAAACGAAACAATAAGAGAGGACGATAAATCAAACCGGCACATAGTGAATAATATCGTAACTGTGAGAGTGAAAAATAACTGTAACACAAAAGAGGGAGATTTATGGTGTTTGTACATGAGTGACGGATGGCTCCTTTGGAGGCTTCGATTTATTAAGGGAGTTAATTGAGGAAGTCAGACCTTGGTATTAGTAAAGACAGTAAACGATTCTGTACTATTTTTTTTTGTTCTTGTATACATGCAATCAACTTTACTGTAAGCAGATGTGGTCTGTGATAAACATATTTATAATTAGACTCATCTTATAAAGAAGAATGCCAAAAATCATTATGCGACGTTGTAATGGATCAAGCTAGACAAGACCTTGGATACCGTCCAGGAACACGGAAAAAAAAGATGTGGTCTGTGTTATTGTTGTTGTAAAAATTGACTTCACCGTCGCTTCCCATCAGGCGTGGTAATCGCAAGCCCATATAATGTAAAAATAAGAATGCACTTAATTAAATTACTTGCAATTAATTAAATACATCTCCTTATCTTTTTTTCTCGTGGAACCCAATGTCAGTCTCTTCTTCGAAGTCCTTCGAGTTATTAGGATACTATTCTCTATTTCTTAATATTTTTTTTATGTCTAAAGCCAATTTTTACTAAAACCGCTTGATTTATTATAGTCTTTATTACGACACGACACGACACAGCAACTGGACAGATAAAGAGATTTAATTTCATTACAAAACATATCAAACTTTATTACCAAATTTAAACAGAGTTTGCGTGCATATTTCGTAAAACTAAGTGTGAAGGCGTTACATATGTAGGTTGTAAGGAAATTTTCACGTCACACTTTACCACTCTTAAATCAAACTAGTTTTATGCACAGAGGTACCTACATTGCAGATAAAATACTATATTTTAACATTATCACCATAGAAGGGAAGTTATTACGAGCCTTGCCATTCTGTTATTACTGTGCTTAGTGAAGCCATCGCCGACTGAATGGAGACTTGCGATAAGACATAGATGATTGAAAGAGCATTCAACCATTGTCGCAAATAGAAAGCTGCGTTGGTTTAATATTGTTACGTGAAAACTACGACGTTTGCAATCGAGTAGAATACTTTTCAATTGATGACGTTTAGATCTGAATTAGACAGGCTGGCTGATGTCCCTAGATATGAGGCAAATTTCGGTAAGCTCAGTAACTTATGATTATGATATAAAATTAATAATGTATGGAATGAAACTTGAAGTAACAATTATAACAAGTATTGTGAAAAAATTGCTTCTTATCTAAGGTGAGAAAGTCAAATTCTACCAAATTTAAAAAATATGTATCTGCTATGAATGAATATATTATTTTTACAACTTCAAAAAGGTTTTTACGTTTCCTCTACAAAGGTAAAGAAAATAATTATAGCTCTAAGACATTTCATATTATTCGAATTATTAAAGTAATTCTTTTTAATATTTACCTTGCTCTTTTTTCAATAAAATTCATTGTTTGGGTAGAATTGACTCAATAGCTTTATGATAGCTTTATATAATAAAACTAGACATATGTAACTTCTAAAATTTTATAAAAGCTTAATATTGTTATAAATTCAATTTGACGAGATATTGTAATTTGTGTAGCATATTCTGTGATATTAGTACTTATACCTATGTATGTTACAATTTTACATTATCAATAAAGATTCTTTATCTTTATCTTTTATCTTTTATGTCTTTATGTGTATAATGTATGTACATAAATGTACAGCGTCGTTACTTCACTGAAGAGGTTTTTCAGGCAGTAAAAAAAGAATACCGATATCAAATTCTAATCAAAATTATTTATAATCGAGTAACATCACTAACGTTCACTTCCATATTTCCAGTCTTATATACATACAATAATTTCTTGTAAATTGGTACTTACTTAAATTTACTTTGATAGAATTATATCAAAGTAAATTTTACAACTTCAAGGATACACTCTTAAAAAAGGCTATCCACCTATAGCCACGTGGGTATATGTTATACGTACGTATATAAAGCTTCTAAATACAGACAAGCACCTTTATTACTCCAAACTGGCATATCATTACGGCCTTATCAAATAGATACTTAATATTCTCAGGAAAAAGTCGCGTCAAAGGCAAAAACGCTCTCTCCATTAAAATCATATCAAAGGGGTGTCACTCGCTAACTACGTACAAAACGACAAAATTTGACGCGTGTCAACCCAGTTATTTGGTAGCTTTTTAATAATGCCTTCTTTACTGTGATTGGAGTGACAGGCGGGGAGAGAAATGAATGGAAATACTGAATGTTGGAATCAGAATAGTATTGTAGTGGAAAAATTATCCATTATGTAGTAGGTACCTACGAGTCATGTAGTACGACAAAAACGTTAGCTTAGTAGTATACGACAGATGGCGGTGTATGTCGTTATATATTTATTTCTAATTGATGAAAGTAAAAATAAGGGTTTTTGTAACAGGAGGGATTCCTGTAGTAGCCGGAAACCCTCCTGTTTTAGTCATATGCCGGAATAGCGTGTCATGTTGTTGATTACGAAAATAACAGTTCCGTAAAACAAAAAATCTAAATAAATTTTAAACAATTGTACATGCCTGTACCTAATTAAATTCCAGATAGAAAAACTGCGGTCGCACCACTTCCAATCCATTCCGACCAACATGGACGAAATATTTACTACTTTCCATCGCGTTCTATCCATTGTAGGAATATCAATATTCGTAAAAGAAAACTGGCGGTCGAAAAAATGGCTCTGTCTTCAAATTGTCAATTTTATAATCGGGATTCTCTGCTTCGTATTTACAACGGGTTTTGTGACGTCAAACTCTTCAAACCTTTTGCTATTTATTCAAGGAGCTTGTATCTGGGCTACTGGCGCTATCATGACCATAACGTTAGGCATATTTTTGTATTTTAGAGAGAATTTCAGAAAATTTCTAATCGAGATGGCTTTTAGAGATCACATGCTTGAGATGCCGCTGATAAAATATGCTATGTTAATCGAGCGAGGAAATACTCTGGCGGGACTAAAACAACTGGTAGAAGAAAGTCAAGAGAAACTGTTGAAATATACGAATTTGTTGATAAAGACTTATGTGTCTGGAGTAGCGATTACTGCAACTTTGTATTTGTGCACGCCAATATTTGAAATGATTCAAAAGCGGGATAAATCTTTGAGACTTTTAGGTAAGACAATATAATAAAAATACATCTATATATATATATAACTCAAAGGTGACTGACTGATTGACTGACTGATATAGTGATCTATCAACGCACAGCCCAAACCAATGGACGGATCGGGCTGAAATTTGGCGTGAAGTTTGGCTTTCTTAACGGATGCCTACGTCATAACATCTACCTGATGTTATGACGTAGGCATCCGCTAAGAAAGGATTTTTGGAAAAGCCGCTTTTAAAGGGGTGAAATGGGGATGCAGGTTTTACTTCTTAATGCGAGCGAAGCCGCGAGCATCCACTAGTTTAGTATAAGAGTCCTGCATTAAAAGGTTATTTCAAAATATATTGATACATTGATTTTTAATGAGTATTTTAATTTTCAGCATTTGACATGTGGTTTCCGTGGTCGTTGGAAGATATAAGGATTTATATAGCTTCCTTTATATTCCACGCTTACTGCGGATTCTTATGTGTTATTGGTAATTATCAACGTGTTTGATTTTCTTATTTTCAAAATATCGAAGAATGTTTTTTGCGAAAGTAGTTTTTGGAAATTATTTTACATATAAAGACTAGTCTGAAATAATAAAGAAATTAATAAAGAATTTAACTAAGTCGATTTGCGATTTATATTTTAAGTGGCAATCACTAAGACCTTTGCCCAGGAGTGGGGCAATATAGGTTAAAAAAAAATTACTAGGTAATAAAAGAACGCAGATAGTTTAAAAATTAAAATAATCACAGCATTGATTAAGATTTTGCAATACAATTCTGAAATATATTCCAGCATATCCAGGCTTACAATCCATAATAATCCTGCTAGTTGGGCAGATAATCCGTCAGCTCAGAATACTGACTTACATCCTTCTTCATCTGAACGAGCTGGGGTTGGAAATTACTGGAAACGATGACAGGATGTGGCAACTATGCTGCAGTGCCATGCTGGGGCAGTGTGTTGAACATTATGTGAAGATTAAAAGGTATATTCAATCAATCAATACGTCTTTATTGTTTCAGAATTAACAAAAATACAATAACACAGAACATATTATGTATACTTTAAATATAGGTTCAGTGGAGATGTTCTTTGTTTTTTACAATTTCTAAGAGTGATTTGTCAAAGTATTTTTTTTAATTATTAATTGGATGGTTAATCTATATATGAAAGTCATTGCAAAGTAAATGCCGATTCAATGTTACTGTCAAGGTAATCTAAAATGGTCTAATATATACTTTGGCCGGATTTTTTTGATCAATTTTTTTTTTGGCTTTTGCGAATATATAGTTATTTTTAACAAATAAGGAGTTAAAGAGACAGAAAGTTTAAATGTCTTCAATATTGGTACAGTTTTTCGAGATTTTCACCACATTTTTAAACAATTTGTATAGTGTTTCCCTTTTTTCTGTTACCTATATTTTTATAATATGTTTTCAGGTTTTCCAACAAGCTGAATATTATATGCCGGCCATTTTATTTGTCTTTAATACTGGTAGCGATCGTCCTTGTTTGTATGTGCTCTGTTAAAATTGCAATATCGGTGAGTAAAGTGCAGTAATAAATTACATTTTAGATTAATGTACATATTTTTGATGAAACACTATGTAATAAAATTAAATCTGGTAACCGTAAGCTGGCTTAAGCTTGCCAGATACAGTTACTAACATTAAGAAATAACTCAAAACAATAAAAGAAAATGTAATTTATCAACAAAAAAAATATAAAAGCCTTTATTTCTATTACATACATAAGACACCCTTTACCCATTTAACCATAGCAATATATAGCATTATTTGAATTTTGCACGAGACAGAATTGTTTATGTAATAACAATGAAATATTTTCTGTTTGCATGACCAATTTATCAATAAGTGATCTTAATTTTTTTTTATATACTAATTTTGTTTCTTATCGCGCACGTTGTTCAGTTATTGTACTCTATGGTGTCCAGTATGTTTGATTTTATGCTCTCTGTAGATGAGAAACTGTTTTTAATATCTTTTATATATTTTCAGAGTAAGGCATCAGCCGATACCATGAAATATTACACTCACGAGTTTTGCTATACATTGGTTGTGCTCATGTTCTGTGTACTTGGACAACAAGTCGATAATGAGGTAATAATTGTTTAAATAACTTGTTAATTTTGTACTTTTTATTTTAATTAGTGTTAAAGGCTAGACCAGTTTAGTTTCTGATTGATTTGGAAAAATACTGCGGAAAATCACAAGGTAAGTTAGATGAAAATGAATAAAATATGTAATGATTACAAACCATGCATTATGGCTAAATGACAAAAAATGATGTTTAAAAATGGCGCGTCAAACCTTTTACAGGGTTTCTGAGTCCTGGAGACCTTGTAGAGATTGAGATACGTGTTACTTAATAATCTGAAATTGAAACATAATAATTGTACTTAACGTAACGTATGAATACTAAAAATCATCAAACAAAAATAACATAAATAAATAACATAAATAACATTTACTAGAGCTAGTGCGCGGCAGCGGCCAGAGAAAAAATATGAAAATGAAAAATGAAAATGTATTTATTAACGAAATAGATTTACATATTAAAGACTAAGATATCTATCGATTGCTTCACTAGGCTAGAAGCCTGTACCGAAGCAACCAGCTACCGGTTTACAAAAAATATTTATATAGAAATTAAAAATTTAAAAAAATATATATTTATTTACAATGAATTATATTTTTAGTGCCAGCGCCTTCAAGAAGCAGTCACAGAGAAATGGTACATTTATGATCAAAAACACAAGAAAAGCGTACTTATTTTCGCTATGGCTCTGAGTCAACGTATGCCTATATACATATTTGGTACAATCAGCCTTTCTTTGCCTACTTTTACTTGGGTAAGTTACTTAAATGCACCGAAAAAAAATGTTCTATTTTTTTGTGCAATTCGTTTAAATTGAGAAAGTATTTAATAGAAAGTTTTTTATTACAGTTCCTGAAAACGGGAATGTCATTTTTCACCATGATGATTTCGGTTTTGGAACAACAATGAAGTCATATTTTAGCCACATAGGTATGGGAAATAAGTTTGACACAGTTTTATTTATTATACTTCAAAATACTAAAATTATAGCACAATATCATATATTATCTCATTTTATGCGTAATTATAATAAAATGTTACAATTACTACTTGTATATCTATTTCTGATGTTGCCACGCAAAGCCTTAATTAAAAGATTTCTATAAATAGGTATGTATCAATACATAAAGCTCTGATCGTAAACCTTAAAAAATATGTACAAGGTGTTACCACAACACGATAAAAATATAACTATATTTAAATCACGCTGTACATACACATGTATGTTTGTCAGTTTTGACGAAGTCTTTAAAGTTTAGTTTTTAACCTACAAAGCATGAAAAACTGAACTGTTTCACACAAATTGTCATGTAACTAGGAACTTTTTCTTTAGAATTGCCTTTAGAATTGCTGATTATTACGAGATAACAAGGATAATTTAGTAAAAAATACGATATGGTAATCTTTTTACACGAATCTCCATATATTTTTCTCAATAGTCAAAAAAGTCTATACATAATATTCGTAACTGTTTCTGCCGTCAATATAAATAGATAAATTTAAAAACCGTCATGGCACGTTAAATAGTCAAGTTATTTTAGAACTATTATAACATTTTTAAATAATCATGATATAACTGCCAAATAAAATAAGTTTTTCTCTTGCTTTTATGTATTATCATTGTAAATAAATATATTAATAAATTTGCTAACAAAGTACTTGATAAAGTAACACCTTGTACCAGGTAAAAAAAAGCAAAAACAGATTGAAGTGCTCGTCAGTGGAGCGAAGTCACCCGGCCAGAAACCTTGAGAGAATACCACGCAGCCAATTTTATTTTAAGCTCCAGCGCATCAGGTAATGATGTTTTCAGAGACCTTTTCTTCGAAAATAAACAGATTCCTTTTTCAGATTTTTAGTTAAGGGTTTGCTATTTTTAGTGTAGTCGGTGTGGGTCCGATTGTAAACTTAAAGTTTATTTTGTAAGTACGTAAGTGTATGTAGGTATGTTTGTTTAACAATAGAGATCAAAATATGAGTAGCGTTCCCGAAGAATAATAAATCAGGACTTCAACAGATAAAATTAATGATAGCATTTTAATTTTTTCTTAATCATTGTTGTTAATAATGTTACAGCAGCAAACGTATAATATCTAACTAATAAGCACCTAAAAAAATATATTATTTTAGAATACAAGTACAACAGAATATTCGTAAATGTACCCATTTCATATCCCTGCAAATAAAACCAGAATTAACACAATCACAGCCGTGTCACACTTAAACCGAAAACATTGTGACCGAGCAAACACATAAATCTTTACCGAAAAAAGCCGTATTCATACAAATATTTTGACGACCGCAACGATATCCGTATAGCCTAATAAATAAACATTACCAATGTGGATTTATTCCAGTAGAGAGAATATTTACGACTCCCCTCCATTAACACAAATGGAGGCATCAACTAAGAAAATAATCCAGAATTTGCCGAAAATGAATTTCTGCGGTTCGTACGAGAAAATGCTTATTTTGGCAAAATGTTTCGCCACTGGAGTAAACTAATTCCATCGGCTTGTTAGTGTCCGTATTAAATATTTTCCTTTTATATTTCTGCTCGTGGTTCCGGGATCTCGGAGGAAAACATACATCTGTCAGGGCATTTAATAAGAGATAAAAATGTTGATCGACTTACAAAGATTTTTTTTTTATTTTGTTCTAATACAATTACCTTTTTCAAGCAAGGAATACAAGTAGGACGCCATTTAGTTAATAAATGATCAGTACATAAACAACTCTATTACTAGATTTAATATGTTATCATGAATGAAATAATCTTCATTAAAAATTAATAAAGGTAATTAGCAGAACAAAGAACAATATAGTCTAGAAATCTCCACTAAAACTTACACGGACGGTTTGCACTTGGCCATACTTTGTTTGATGGTAAGCAAAGGCTATGGCCTAAGATGGAACGTGCTTACCCGATAAGAATCGATTCACTCGCTTTCAAGATCATAGTGCGCGAGGAACCAGGAGCCAGGCAGGAAGTTCCACAGCTTTGCGGTACGTAAAATAAAGGTGCTAATAAATAAATACACTTATATAGAAACGTCTCCTATAATGATATTCTTTACTAATGACTTTTTATCTCCCAAATGAATCTGTATCTCATAAGAGTGGCTTAGTATTTCCTTATCGGGATGAGTCAATATATCAAACGTACTCGAGATTATGCGTATCGTGCGCGTAACGATATTACGGCTATATGGGACGTTGCTTCGGTTTACGACGCGAAAAGTATGCATTTAGAGTGGTTTGCACCACATTGGTTGATTTTTTAAAGATTTCTGTTAATAACATGAAGTATAGAATAGACTATATCTTAATCCAGGGTCTAAACTAACTCCATACCAAATTTCACAAAATACAGTTTTGCTTGAGCATGAAGAAGTTACAGTTAAACAAACATACATTCACGCACAAACTTTTGCATATACCTATATAATATTATGTGTGAATGTCTTAAAGAACCACCACCAAGCCAACAGTATCTGTTAAAGGTTCTAAAATTTGTAAAATTACATCCCACCAAAAACATTCTGTAAAAAATTTGCCAAGTCTCGATAGAGCTGCTTGTTTATCTCTAAAAAGTAATGAAATCTCTAGAATTAGTTAAGCCAAGTCTAAGGTTCCTTACTGCGATTTATTTATTATTATAGTTAATTTTACGTGACTTTGCCGTTGAACATTCTTTACACGTTTAGTGGATACAAGTTTATTTACTAATTTATTTGCAGATTTATTCAAATCTTCTAAAGTTTTTGCCTATTATGTAGAGTCCACTTAACTATTTTTTCTGATTCTAATCTATGTTAATTTTTCGTTAGAACTCTGGTTATTGTTTCTATGTTTCCCTTAAACTTTAATTAATCATAATCTACTACTTACAAGTCAACGGCCAAGTCACATAAAATTAACTATAATAATAAATAAATCGCAGTAAGGAACCTTAGACTTGGCTTAACTAATTCTAGAGATTTCATTACTTTTAAGAGATAAACAAGCAGCTCTGTCGAGACTTGGCAAATTTTTTACAGAATGTTTTTGGTGGGATATCACTTCTTTTTGACAGGACGTGGACTAATATATATATATATATTTAATATTTTTTATTTATTGAGTAGAATACAGTTATATATATAAATATAGAAAATTGAATGCAGTAGAAAGTTGGCTGAGGATGATGATGATTTTGTAAGATCCGATACATACCACCAGTTCTCATCAAATTTAGTTCAAGCACCAACCCGCTATTTCTTATAGTTTTCGAGATCCCTTATGGTACTCCAAGACGAATCTAGCAAACACAATAATGAAATTCAAATATCATCAAAAAACTAAATATAAAAATTCCTCCAAGCCGGTTGGTCACCGTGGAGGAAAACGACCAAACTCCCCCCAGCAGCGAATTCAATAAAGAAACAGAGAATGAACTACATATTGCAAGCTTAAATGTGCGTACTTTACTTGCCGAAAGTAGACTTTCAGAACTAATACACGGCACCAATGATGTTAAGTGGGACATACTAGGCCTATGCGAAGTGAGACGGGACAAAGAGGTCATTGAAGAACACCATGATTTCATACTTTATCATAGTACTGCAACGAAAGGTTTGAGAGGCGTTGGCTTTTTAATAAAAAAACACTTAAAGAAATGTATTAATAAATTTCAGTCATTCTCAGACAGAGTTGCACTTATAGAAATAAAACTAGGGATGCAGAACATTTGGACCATCATAGAAGCATATGCACCAACAGAAAAACGTCAAAATAAAGAAGCATTAGAAGATTTTTATGACACGCTCGAAAAAGCTATTGAATCGTCAGAATCACCAAACTTGATTGTAATGGGAGATTTCAATGCTCAAGTAGGAATAATGCAGGCTGGCGAAGAATCCATCTTTGGGCGATTTTCTAGAGGAAAAAGGAGCAATCATGGTGCTAAACTAGTTCAATTTGCTTTAGAACATAATCTTAAAATTACAAATACCATGTATGCAAGGAAAAAAAACAGAACATGGACGTGGAAATCACCAAATGGAAAAATTTTCAATGAAATTGATTACATATTGACAAACAAGCCAAAGCAGGTCAAAAATTTTGATGTAATAAACCCAAACTTTTTCACAGACCACAGGGTAGTGCGCTGTAAACTAAACACTAAATTTAAGAGGAAGATAAACGTAAACAAACTACAAAAGATTCGCATAATTCCCAAGATACCAGACGAAGAAAAAGACCAACTAAGACTGAGATTTGAACAAAAACTTGATGATAAACGAGACGCACACAATCGATACACAACACTACGATACGAAGTCAATAGTGTAATAAAAGAAATAGGACTCTGCAAAACAAAACAACGAGAAGAACTAACTAAAGCCACTGCGCAACTAGTAGAAGAAAGAAAACAACTATACAGACAAAAACAGACAAAGGAAGTTAAAAGAAAAATAACAAGTATAAGTAAAGAAATAAATAGGAAAATCAAAAGAGACAAAGAACAGCGTAGACAAAAAATATTTCAAAAGTATATTAAACAGACAGGAGCAGTGAAAAAAGCGTTCAAAGAATTGAGTAACAAAAAAGAATGGACAGCGAACATCAAAACAAAACGCAAAACACTAACAGCACGAAGACCTTGCATAATACAAGAAGCCACGAGGTATTACGAAGAACTGTATGCTACAAACGAAACATTGGAATTAAACAATCACAAACTTGAAGAGACTGAAGAATGTAAGACTTTGCCGAACATACTCAAAAGCGAAATCGAACGAGCTGTAGTGACTCAGAAAGATGACAAAGCCCCGGGTGATGATCATATTACAAACGAAGCTTTGAAAGCGTTGATGGAACCCTTACTGACATCACTACAAGTAATATTTGATGACATTTTAGCAAATGGAACCACGCCAGACGAATGGAGCAAATCTACCACAATTCTACTCCACAAAAAGGGTGATAGAAGTGACTTAGGAAACTATAGACCGATCAGTCTGATGTCTAATATGTACAAAGTCTTTTCAAAAATCATACTCAATAGAATTTCGGCAACTTTAGATCAAAATCAACCACAGGAGCAGGCGGGCTTTCGCAAAGGGTACTCCACAATTGACCACATACAAGTAGTAAGTACCATCATAAATAAGTACAGAGAATACCACAAAACCTTGTATGTAGGATTTATTGACTACGCAAAGGCGTTCGATTCCCTTGAGCATAGTTCGATCTGGATGGCGCTCAGACAAAACGGGATAGAAGAAGGGTACATACAAATTATAAAAAACATTTACGCTTCGAGTTCTGCAAAAATTCGGATGGAAAGGGATGGTGATGAATTTCCGATTAGAAAAGGGGTACGGCAAGGAGATCCACTCTCACCTAAGATATTTTGTTCGGTTCTGGAAATGATTTTTAAAAACATAGGTTGGCAAAATGAGGGTATATTGATAAACGGGGAATACCTTAGCCACCTAAGGTTCGCTGATGATCTCGTAGTATTTTCAGAATCAGCAAAAAACCTAGAAACTATGATACGGGATATAGCGAGAGAAAGCGGAAAGATCGGACTGAGAATAAACGCCTCAAAAACAAAAATTATGACGAATGGTCTAAAACAGGATGTGATTGTAGAAAATGACATTATAGAATACGTGGACGAATACATATATTTGGGACAATCTATTTCTTTCGAAGATTTGACTGAAAAAGAGATTAACAGACGGATAGGATTGGCTTGGAAGAAATATTGGAGCCTTAAAGAAATAATGAAGAGCAAAGACATACACATAGACATCAAAAGCAAAGTATACAACGTCGCTATACTACCCTGCCTAATCTACGGATGCCAGACATGGGCTCTTCGGAAAGCTGATGAGAACAAGCTAGCAATATGCCAGAGGAAAATGGAAAGGAGCATGCTCAGAATAAAACTCTCAGACAAAATTAGCAACAAAAAAATAAGAAAGAAGACCAAGATTAGAGACATCATCACAGCAGTGAGATTGTTGAAGTGGAATTGGGCAGGGCATATATGCCGAATGGACACTAATAGATGGACGAAGAAAGTCCTAGAATGGCTTCCGCGCGAGGAGAGAAGACAGAAAGGCAGACCAAAAAGGAGATGGGACGATGTTTTTACTCACAAATATAGACAGGAGTGGAGGCGGATGGCGAAGGACAGAAAGTTATGGTCGCAACTGGGGGAGGCCTACGCCAAAGAGGCGACGTCTACTTAAATTAAGCTGTAACACAGGGACCTAAAACAATGTTTGACATTAATATTTATTTTATTTGACATTAAGCATAAGCATATTTACAAAAACATTAACATTTTTATTTTCATTTGACATAAAATTTATATAAGAGTAGTTATGGACATTGTAATGAAATTTTTATCGAAAGTGGATGAATAAATGGCTATTTTATTTTATTTTATTTTATTTTATTTTATTTATGGTACTCCAAGGTCTGATGGCCAAAGTGATGGTAATACTCGGCCTTCGGCCTCGCATCCCGCTCATTTTGACGTCGCATGTACTGCGTTGTCATATTTCTCATAAAAACGCTAATTTGGCTGTACTCTTACGTTTTCTCATCAGGGTCACCAGGTAGTCCAGATCTTCCATAAATCTTGTTTTGATAATTTTTCCTTTATGTGGGCGCTAAAATCTACCTCTGTACCAAATTTCAGCTCTTTAGGTGTATGGGAAGTACTAGTTCTATTTTGATGATCAGTGAGTGAGTCAGTGTCGAAAATGCGAAACTTTGCATTAGCATAACTTCGGAACTAATTGATCTACCAACTTGAAATTCTGGATTTCAAGTGTGTTATTACGAATTTCTAGATGACGAAAATTTTAGCGTTTTAATCCTATCCAGAGGTTCTCAAATAGGGGGCTGAAAATGCCGCGAAATGGTTCCAGTAAAGGATGGTACGGCAGTTTGCTTCGCGCTCGACTTGGCGGGGGCACTGCCGTGCCCCCAGATATGTACATAGTAATAATATAAAATTGTCTTGCTTTCGTAATTATTATATGCTTCTGGTGTTCGGCAGCGTGATGATCGCGTTTAATTGGACGCTTTTTATATATCTGAGGTATTAAAAATATATTCACAAAGTTGCAATAAGAATCCAATCAATTTCTCAAAAAATAATTATGTAAAATTACATTATGAAATTAATCATACTAGGTAAGCGTGTTACACCCTGGGCTGCAGCAATACTAAACATCAGGCAAGCTGTAACCAAAAGTAAACCTACCCCACGTAAAAATAAAAAAGAATCAGCATATTGTTATCAAATAATACGTCATAGAATGTTGGTAATATATAATTTTCAATTAATTTTGAATGTGTATTTTTATTTGCCTCGAAACTAATAATTAATTATACTTGGGTATACGTTTTTGATTCACCTTTGTTTTTGGTTTTATCAACTCTATAGCAACACCACGAGAAAGCTCCCCAGAATGCATTGGTCTGTTAAAATTTTTCCTCCTTTTCGGTACACAACAAAAAAGAGATATTTCTAAAAGAGGCGACAATTTATATCTTCTTTTATTCTCCGTCTGCTATAACACTCTGTAATGGCTTACTCGGTGGCAGGAACAGGACCGTTTTATTTATTGACTAATGATTTAAATGGTTTCGTTTTGTTCTTTGGAAAATAATGCGGAAATATTGTTAGCGAAAATGTTTTGTAATTTGAGTGGACTTTTCTTTTCGTTAGAATTGGGGCGAGATCGAGATTGTTTCAGATTGTTATTGTGGGATTGGTGCTTGAGATGATATTTTTGTTATCAGCGGAGTTTTAAGTAAGGAGGAGTTATTGGAATCAAGCAGAACCTGTTAGAACATGAAAAATAGGTAGGTATAGGTAAAATGCTTGTATAATTCTTAGTTTTAAACGAATCTTTAATTATTTGATAGAGTAGATATGTATAAAATCAATTAACATATCTCTCACAACTAATAGTACAATTCTAAGATTTTGTGAATATTTTGGTATTTGTATTGTATCTGTATAAAAATCAAACCATCTCAAAATTTGATAAAAAATCATAAACAGTTCACATCAAATTCCAACCGTATACCGTATATTCCAATCAAAATCTTCTTCGTCATTTATCTATTACCATCTCAAAGATGCTGAAGTGGAGACCATATCTGAATAAAAATACCTTCAAAAGAGCGCTGTTTTCCTAGTTTATGCAACGACCAGGTACGGTCATCAGGCCTGTCTCATTGAATATGCAAATCGTTGGTAAAATTGAAAATACCGTCGTACCATTAGTAAAAGTGGGTAGGTAAGGAAAAGAGTCCAGTGTGCAATTTTGATAGCACCTTTTGAAGGGATTTATTGAATTGATGAATAGATTTATTAGTTCTCTCATATCTTGTAAAATTAATAAACAATTTAAATATAGGATATTCAAATTGTTTATTTATTTTTATACAGTTCTAACATAATTCTTGAAAGTATGGTAAAAATAAATTCCGTATGTATTTATAGGTATATATAGTTTTGTTTTATTTTCTTATCGCACTAAAATTTGATAGAAATATTCGGCTTTGGATTAACACAATAGTTTTCTTTTATCCATATGTAATAAGGGTAACATACAGTGGAGCATTGATAAGTCTTCTATAAAAACGACAATAGTTACAAACACGCAGCTTGCTTGGGTTTAACACACCCACGGGAATTGATGACATTTTTGAAAGCTATTATTTTGGGCCGCGTAATTATGGTGATTGGGAGGCATTAGGAGATTGGTGGTTTGTTATTAACCTTTGACCTACAAAGCTTGACTAGTTTACAAATACTTTTCTATTAATTTTTTTCTTGTTCCTTCGATTAGTATACTCTTGACAAAGTTCATAGAAAGGGTTGTATCTAAGGAACCGTTAATCTGTGACTTTTCTTTGTGAATTTCAGTACGGTAATAATATTGGGTCTTGATAATTAGGCTATAGTTTTGATTTTACACAATTCTAGCATAAAAATCCTTTAAACATGTTTAAATTAACAATCTGCGACTCTCACACGTTTTGCTAAAACAATTTGAATATTCAAAGGAGGCGTATTCCGTAACTAATTATGCTGCATAAAACGAGCAAAGTGTCAACAAGTTTGAATTTTTATTGCGTGCTTCGTACGTCCGGTAGTACTGAGCTTGCAGCGAGCAGAGATGGCGGAATAGCTGGATATGGGATCTGGGTTTTTATTAACAGATAACAGATAAAGAATTTATTTGTAAACAAAACATTACACGCCAATTAGAAATATCACAATTGTTCATAACTTATATTAGACATAATATAAAATAACATATGTTATAACTATTATTTTACTAGATCTCTAATCTCTCTTTTTAGGTGGCATTCCATTTTGGGCGCTTCCGTGGGTCGGATGACACGTTAAATTGTAGGTCCCGGCTGTTAGTCTAGTACGGCAGTCGTTAAGCCAAGGCCCTTAGGGTGGTTTGAAAACTCTCAACACCAGAGTTAGCCACTCTCATTCTAAGAAGACTAGATCTCTATCATTAATATTTAGGTAGCTTTTTTATTTGTGTTGAAGAACTCGTCTATGGAATAGTATGTTTCTTGAACGAGCCACTTTTTTAATTAAATACATTAATATAAAAAAAAACGAAAAACGTCCGTCAAAACAAACAAATCTCCAAACTGATTTCTTTTATAGTTGACCTAACTACATTGGCCAGATGAGTGCAATTGAATCGTCCCATTGGCAAATCTAAGAAAATAATATCTTGGAATATTTACTGTTATATCTGATTATATTCTGTTTTTTTCTTTAGGCAATCTTTAACTGCCGCACTGATTCAGGATCAGGACTTTTTTCAAAGATACGACTTGTTACCAGGCATTGCATGACCATGACATTCACACACTAACTATGTGGTATGTACGTGCATTCAAATATGTTCATTCCAAATACAAAGTACTTATATTATTAATTCAAATAAATAATAAATTTGATATCTCTAGTCCATCTAGTAACACTTTAGATCTTCAAACAGTCATCGAGTGAAAATAATTAGGGGTACCACAAAAACATTTTGTGGGCCGTGACGAACTCAGTTCCTACCCGTTTTGTCTTGTATTCTGCAAGCATGGATAAAATAATCCAGATACTTCCAAGTATCTAAGTATTTAGCTTTTGTTCAAATTGTATTGACTATTTTTAGGTAGGGGCAAATGATCTACTTGGTGTTTAGTTCCGTGGTTAAATCTAGACAAATTCCAGACCTTTCTTGTGATATTTTTAACGAAGCTTTCACGACTAGGAGCCAAAACTATAACCAAAAATAACTAACTATCTATAACCAAAAAAAAAATGTGGATAGGAACAGGTATGTAAAGTCCCTAATTTTAACAAATAGTTGAATATTGGAAAATCTATTTTAAACAATGTAAATTTTGATTTACTTTGTTATGGATGAATCCAAAACACTGCATCTCCAAATCACAATTTTTCATTGGATTTTAAATTATCCAATATAAAATAACTGTGTTTTTAATAATATAAAGTACAATCATCGTTTAATATTTTAAGACTTTATTTGGACTTTTAAACATTGTATATTCTGTCATTATCATAAGGAGTCTAATGGGTTTTACATAGTAGCCTGCAAGCGACAACCGCTATTGTTGGCGACAATAATTTTAAAGTTATCCCCACATTTCGTTTCGGCAAGCCGCAGAGCCGCGCCGACCAAAAGTGGGTGTTTTTTGCAAGTTTCAAAATTATTGTACACTTTTGATATGAAGATAAAATAATTGTATTTACACTTTAGTCAAAAGTAAACAGATAATACGATCAAATAACATCAGAATAGTGCACCTACATATTTATGATCTAATATTTATTTTAGTATGCTGCTATTCAAAAAGCCTTATCATAATACTTGTACGTCTTTCGCAGAATTTTTCATATATTAGTGTTATTTTAACATCAGTCGGACAATATTACTGCAATGTATTTTATTTCATTTCGTAAGATTTAATATAAGATAAGATAAGATAAGATAAGATAAGATAAGATAAGATAAGATAAGATAAGATAAGATAAGATAAGATAAGATAAGATAAGATAAGATAAGATAAGATAAGATAAGATAAGATAAGATAAGATAAGATAAGATAAGATAAGATAAGATAAGATAAGATAAGATAAGATAAGATAAGATAAGATAAGATAAGATAAGATAAGATAAGATAAGATAAGATAAGATAAGATAAGATAAGATAAGATAAGATAAGATAAGATAAGATAAGATAAGATAAGATAAGATAAGATAAGATAAGATAAGATAAGATAAGATAAGATAAGATAAGATAAGATAAGATAAGATAAGATAAGATAAGATAAGATAAGATAAGATAAGATAAGATAAGATAAGATAAGATAAGATAAGATAAGATAAGATAAGATATTTCTTTAATGCACACCAAAAAATTACATAATGAAAGAAATTTAAAAACTAATCTAATGTACATTGGGCGGCCTTATCGCCTTAGGCGATTTCTTCCAGGCAACCTTTGGATGGACAGGATTTAGAATTATAAATAGGCGGTGTACAAGAATACGTAAATTAAATAAATAAGTGAAAGAACACAATACAAACTCAGATAATACACTAATAAATAATAATAAACAATACAATACATAATACTATATGGATGATAAGTAATGATGATACACTAGCTTTTGGAATATGCTTAAGGACTTAGCTTGCCTAACAGGCAAGGGCAACATGTTCCACAACTGGATGGCTTGGATGGTGAAGGAATTTCTGTACATTAAGTTGGAGTACGATGAAGAAGGAAACTCGAGGAGAAGGGTCCGGGACGAGCGCAGGGAGCTGGAGTGGGAGGCGGTCACAAATGCAAAACGTTCTTTTAAGTAACATGGAGTGGACGGAAGGAATAGGACTTTGTAAAGAAGGGTTAGGATATGAGAATTGCGGCGAAGACGGATGGGCAACCATTTGAGCTTCTGCCGATATTCGGAAACGTGATCGTATTTGCGCAGTCCAAAAATAAAACGTACACAGAAGTTTTGAAGTCGCTCGAGTTTGTCAAGCTGCTCCTCGGTTAAGTCGAGATAACAAGCGTCAGCGTAGTCTAATATAGGAAACAGAAGAGATTGGACAAGCGCAGTTTTGGTAGTAATCGGAAGAAAGTTACGAAGGCGCCTAAGAGATGCAGAGGAAGCAAAAATCTTTCTGCTTACTTCCGCAATCTGTGGACCCCAGGAGAATTGCTTGTCGAAAATAATGCCGAGATTTTTGACGGTATCGCTGATGCTTATTGGAATTCCATCAAAAATAACTTGTGGCAATCGAAACCAGTCAATCTTGGAGACCATCCGGGAGCTGCCTATTATAATAGTTTGTGTCTTAGCAGGGTTTATGGTCAGACCAAATGATCGGCTCCAGTCTCGAATGCGTTGTAGGTCGGAGTTTGTACGAGCTATTGCATCATGTAATTCTTCCAACGGAGATTGGGTGTATATTTGCAAATCGTCTGCATAGAGGTGGTAGGAAGAAGTCAAATTAGAAGAGATGGAATTAATAAATATGGCAAAAAGAAGAGGGGATAGCACGCCGCCCTGTGGCACACCAGCAGAGATATTACACCAAGACGAAAAATTATCATCTACGCGTATTCTCTGCCGGCGACCAAACAGGTAACTTTGAAACCATGCAATTGCCGCCGGAGACAAATTAAGTGAGCGTAGTAAACCTAACAGTACTTCAAAATCGACGTTATTAAAAGCGTTACTGAAATCTAGCAGTGACAGCACAGTAAGATGACAGTTCCCCAAACCAACTCTGATGTCGTCAGTAATTTTAGTCAACGCAGTAACGGTACTATGCCCAGAGCGAAAACCAGATTGGAATGGGTTTAGGAGGGAGTTATTACCGAAATAGGAAGACAATTGCGTGTAAACAAGTTTTTCTAAGATTTTGGAAAGGAAGGGAAGAATGGAAATAGGACGGAATTCGGAAAAAGAGGAGGGATTGGGTTTTTTGGGAAGTGGCGTTACTTGAGCTTCTTTCCACGCTGTGGGAAAGACTCCAGAGGATATTGAGTAGTTTAGCAAATACTGGATGATGGGAAGGATTTCATCTAGGATAGGTATAATCATCTTTCTACTAATACTGTCACTGCCGACAGCATTGGATGTCACGGCCAATATACACTTCCTAATATCACCAGCGGCAAATTCATTGAAATCAAAAATGTTGGTATCGGGGGGAGTAATAGAAGAAAGCATTCGAAGAGTACTGGCTTTAATTGGACCATCAAATTTTGAAGAAGAGGAAAAATGATAATTTAATTGATTAAGATTTAGATTATTTGGAATGGCGTCCTGACGGGACTTGCCAACTCCCATTGACCGAAGAAACTTCCAGACTTTTGCTGGGTCTTCGTCTTGTACAGAATTATAGATATGTCGGCGTTGTGCGTCCCTACACGCTCTATTACAGACGTTACGTCGCAGTATATACTTCTGAATATTGTCTTCAGATTCAGCACACTTCAACTTAACCTTTGCTACTAATTAAATGAAGAACTTGTCATATTTTAGACAATTCTTTAGCATTTCAGAGACGCCTTCGGCCTACCACGATGTATCTGAACAATCTCGCCTAGTGAATTAATTCTGCTGGAGAGCCACGACCAACAGTCATGAAGAAACACGACTCAAGAGAGAGAGAGAGAGAGAGAGTGAAACAGCACGATTAATAACTTTGACACCAGAGTTGACACACTTCCTACTTGCATTTGAAATCACTCAATATTTTTCTGTTTGTATTGTTCTCTTTGACTTTGTATAAATACAGACATTACAACAGCTTCAAAGAAACCAAGAAGGCAATATTTTTCTACTTTCTACCTACAGACGAAATCTGTAGTAAAAGTTTTCTACGGAAAATCGGTAAGGTGGGATTTCCCTTACGAAACTTGCAAGTAGTTCGTATACCGCCCTAGTTTTACTTAGATACCTATCTACAGAGGCAATATAACTTAGATACCCGTAACTAAGTAACCCGGTTTCTTCTAGGCAAGCGCGCTAGATCGTAGATTATAACGTTGCTTAACATCAGGCAAGATGTAGTCAAGCGTAAGCCTAAATCATGTAAAAAAACTTAGTGTGAACCAAAAATCTGACTTAATTTTGGTCCAGACGTTACAGCATCACCATGTAGGATAATACAGCCAGTACACTATAGATGCTGTATTTTATTAGTGAAAGATTGACACTATATTCAGCTATTTCGTGAAATAATTTCATCCTGTCTGATTATTTTGTGGTAAATATACTCTTTCACTTTGATTTTCATTTCTGTCATGTGAAACTGTTTCTGCTTAGAAACTTCAAATGTGTATGTAATATTTTTATTTGTTACTAGTGGGTGCTCACGGCTTCGCTCGGATTAAGAAGTAAAACTTGCATCCCCTATTTCACCCCTTTAAAAGTGGCATCGTGTCCAAAAATCCTTTCTTAGCGGATGCCTACGTGATAACATCTACCTCCATTCCAAATTTCAGCCCGATCCGTCCAGCGGTTTAGGCTGTGCGTTGATAGATCACTATATAAGTCAGTCAATCAGTCAGTCACCTTTGAGTTTTATATATTTATATTTAAGTAAATAAAACATTAAGTAACTAACTAATAGTATATATTTACAAGTCTTACACATAATATTAAGTAAATTAAATTTAAGAAATTTAATATATTACGTTATATATTATGTCTGGCCTACTGTACTCAAAATATGTATATGCATATTATGAATATACGTATGTGTGTCGAAATATATCGGCCATGATGTGACGTTTATCGGTTTCAATGTTGCTACTGAAAAATAAAGTTTCGCGCCGTGTGGTAAACATCAGCTAAAAGTTGTATATTTATGCAGCACAAGGGCTTCTTCGAGACTGTACTGTGGTGGTGGAAAGTTGCTCGAACTTGGGTTATGAGTTTGGTGTTTTGGTTTCACATAATCTAGGTGATTGTAAGAAACGGTAATAAATTAAGCGTGACTGACATTGTTATTTTTTTTACGTAGCAAAATTTGCAGTTAGGGCTACTCAGATAAACATCATTATCATCAACATCAGTCTGTTATCGCCCTCTGCTAAGCATAAGCCTCCATTGTTATTTTTTTACGTAGTTAAATTTGCAGTTAAGGCGACTCAGAGAAACATCATAATCATCAACATCAGTCTGTTATCGCCCACTGCTAAGCATAGGCCTCTCTTCTTGTACGCCACTTATCCCGGTCCTGCGCAGATAAACATACATATATTTTTGTTGATTTAAAATCATATCTATGTAGGCCAGGTTAAGTAAAAACGGTAAATCTTACAATCACTAACAAAATATATATTTGGTTTTGATATAAAAGAAGTTCGTACATACATACAAGTTATTAAAGAAAATCATTTTAATTCATGTCATACATAAAATTAAAACTCAAGGTTTTACTTAAGAATACGCCCAACACATCTTTTGTTACAGATACAAACATCAGACTATTATTTTCGAGGAATATAAATTGAAATAAGTCTTCTATTTTTCAAAGAATTTATAGGCCATCTAGCAGTGGGCCATTAAGGTCGCTTTTTTTAATTAAATCTTGCGACCCAAGTTTCTCTCACTCAATATAAAACCTTATAAAATGGTCGACGTTCCATTTAGCTGCACGTAATAATATTCAGCCGTTGAAAAATCAACAGAAGCGTTCTCAGATAAGCTATTTGTAGAAAACACAGGTCTTACCATCATTCATTTAATAATCTATACATATAATAAAGCTGAAGAGGGCCGAAAGTCTGAACATTGAAGATAATTAATAAAAACATGTTTGGAGATACTTCGAATTGATAGCAAAACACATCTTTCTTTCCATGAGGAAAGAAAGATGCTAAGACAGGCTCAAACAGAAGCATCACTTGACGATGCAAGCAGTTCCACCTCTTATACCACATCTCTTGCCGTGACGGGAGTAGGAGTGGAACTAGTATGCCAGAAACCCAAGGCTGTGCTCCGATATTTCAAGGAGCTTGGCTGGCTGGGTTAGGCAGAAATGGGGGAAATGCACAAAACGCCCCAAGCGGGATGTCAGTGCAGGACTCATCGCCCCCAACTTAGAATTAGAATTAGAATTAGCAAAACACATTCCTCATATACTCTCATTTTATCTGTGTTTATTTAAACGCTCATCACGCAAAGACGGCTGAACAGATCATGATGATTTTTGGTAGTACCTACTCGTATGTAGGTAGTATGGGATCTTAGGAATGTCATAGGATACAACGAATTGAACTGAATAGTCAATTAATAGCATTATGCTATTTTAATTGAAATCTTAAACACCTCGTCCTACTCACTTAATTTGAAGATTATATCCCTGCCAGATTGGTTGCCTGGAAGAGATAAGATAAGGCCGCCAATTAAGACACTAATTTTAATTTCTATGTTTTTTGCTATTGTTTTTTATGTATGTGGTGTTTTAATAAGGAATTTATCTATCTATCTATCTATCTATTAAATCAGAAACCCACACATTTCACGCCTTGGTTATAATATATGTACCTACTAATTATTTTAAGATCATTTTCCAAGAATTGCATAAAACCCATTAATATACAAATATTAATTTCTGATTTCCTTTACCTTTTTCAACTATGTTAAAAAATAATTATTACAATAATAAAAAAAAACACAAACTAGATACTATATTAAAATATTCCGGGTCTTGCACTCAGCGCCATCTAGCCCCGCACTAAGCAAACGATCGTAAATAAATTAAGTGGTACAGACTGCTTCTACAGCATTCTTAATTTACGATGACTTCAAGTTTTATAAATATGTTCCGTCTATAAAATAAATTATCTAAAAAAGCTCTCGAGAAAGCGCCTAGTCACTGAAGTGCGTAATAATTTTCAGCAAAATAAAGGTTCGCCTGAAAATGTTGAGCATTTTCAGCTGTGCGAAATATTTTAAGGACAGTGACGGTGTGTAGAATGAAATGTTGGTCTTGTACGTGCTATATTGTTGAAGTTTATTGACGGACATTCTTAAGTCATCATCATCATCCTCACTTTTAATGCATTTTTTTAAATTTGTTGTTGTCATATATAATTTTGGACTTTGAATGTCTCTATTTGTTCTCGCGCAAAAGTACTAAAACTATATAATCTTTTTGACATTATTTATTTATTTATTTACAGACACAAAAACAACTTACAAACAAAAATTAAAAAAAAATACAAACTTGATCTTATGTAGGTATGTGAAACAATTTTAAATTTGTAAGTCTAACTAATGTGTACAACTTTCTTTACAATATAATGTTATACTCTTAAAGTTTATAGAGAACGTCACTATTATAACCGGTAATATTACATATAGGTATTAGGTAGGTTTTTGAATTTAGTTAAGTTGTGATATTATAATGACCACACAGGTTGTGGTACTACGTACCTACTGGTTTCGTTTCCATGAATTGTATTGAATTCCATAAAATGAACAGCGTTTACCCTTGCTTGAAGTAAGGACATTGTATCCAGTAAAGTTACAGGGAATTGGGATACAATATTACTACCTTACGTCAAATGCGGTGAGAAGCTGGGAAATCAAATTGAAATGTCAGTAAGTGACAGACAACTCGAATGTGGTAGCAAGTTGAAGTAATGCTTGTCAATTATATCTCAATTCTAATATACGATCTAATTCTAACTGTAAGGACATAACATACACGCACATTCTCTCTCTATAGAGTCGTATTTCCTCATGACTGAATTAATTCGCTAGGGGAGTTCACTTGGGCAGATGAATCGTGGTGGGCGCCCAAGTCCTTTCATGGAAGACACATGTCCTTGGATATTGTGGTCCTCAAACATGTCGGTTTCCTCACGATGTTTACCTTCACCGCCAAGCTAGTGTAAACCTACACTTAACATGAAAATACAAGTCATTGGTGTAGATACACACACACGTAAAATATATGATAAACATTTGTGGTGTTGACTACAACTATAAAGTAGGAACACCTAAATAGGAACAATTCCTATACTTCTCAGGTCTTTTTGGACATAAACAAACATTCGGCATGCAAAAGAAAGTGCCAGAAAAGTTTTAATAAAGGATGGTCGCACCTGTACTCTGTTATAACCTTCTAACGCTGTTGGATTAATGTATTATAGTCCCAAGAAGAAATAGACCTGACAGAGAAATTCAAATATAACATAATTTCCATAATGAATGCAAACCGACTGTGCTAATTTGAAAAAAAAAATAGGCATTGTTGAAAATATTGTGGAAAATATATTTGTGCAAGTCTTAGGGTAGCTCACAAGAGTATCTAATAAATGAGACTTTAAAAAAATGTATTAGACAGTATGTAATTTAATTCTAATCAAATTAGTTTCGAAAAAGAATGTATTACATTTTTCAGGGACGACAGTTAATGTTAATTTTAGCCTTGTTATTATATTAATGTAAACTGAATAGACGATGGAGATATGACATAGCGCTGGTGGCGGGAAAATTATGGACTAGGAGCGCATGGCAAGAGTTGGAGGAGGCCTACGTCCTAAGTTGGACGATCCCAAGATGACTGGTAAAGTTTAAGAACAAAATTTGACTATTATATTATAAAAAAAATATTATTTCAATGAACAAATGGACATCAAAAAACTTTCATGTAAAACATTTTCAAAAGGGAAATAAGGGCTATTTAATATTATTTAACCGAAACGAGGACCTTAAAATTCGTAAGAAAGTCTTATTTAAATAGGTGAACAGTTCTAAGCTTTATTCGCTCTGACATTGACTCCATTTATCTTCATAACAATAGCTTTGTTTAATTAAGAACGTAAAGAAAATTTGACATTAGTTGGGCTTTATATACGTCTGTAGGAAGCATAGACAAAATAATTCCGAGACTCCCAGATACCAATTTTGTATAGCCTATACAATATACTACTTTTTAGCCAATCAAGCCACCTAATAACTCTTTGCACTAATATATAGGTATATTATATGAAATATCAGTTAATTAAGACAAATGCCTGAAATAAAAAAGTTGGAGAAATTTTAAAATTTTAATGTTTACACAAAGTATTTTTTTATTTGTAATAATGATACATAAAAGCAGAGGCAGAAAAACCAAAATACTACTTCTAACTACAACTTCAAAAAAGCGGAGGGACTAAGAAAATCCCTGGAAAAGCCTAAAGATAGTCTAAGTACCAGAGGGCAGTGCGCCCAGCATACTGGCCGCCACGGTGGATGGCAATGCTGATACATTAAATTATTTTTTTAAATATTGGCTTCTAATAATATACATTGATAAGCGAGTGTGGCTCAGCGGTTTCAGTGTCTGCTTTTCATCCAGACGTACCCTGGTTCGAATCTGCCCTACACCAATGACTTGTATTTTTCAAGTTATGTGTAGATTTGCACTCGCTTAGCGGTGAAGGAAAACATCGTGAGGAAACCGACATGTTTGAGGACCACAATATCCGAGGACATGCGTCTTCCGTGGAAGGACCTGGGCGCCCACCACGATGTATCTGCCCAAGAAAACTCCCCTAACGAATTAATTCTGCGGGGGAGTCACGACCCTCAGTCATGAGGAAATACGAGTCAAAGAGAGAGAATAATATACATATGGTACATATATGATGTCCTAAAACATAGTCTTTAAACTATGTCTTAGCCCCTTAGGGTACTAAAAACTCTTGCCACTATAATTTCAACTTAGTTCAGAATATAGCCCTTAGCAGTATCCCATCATGCTTACTTGGCCATGAACTAATCAGCTGATTTTATCATCAACAAATTCATATGATATACATAGCTATTAAACAGACCAATAAAATAAAAAAATAAATAATATGCATTTCAGGACACACTCTGCCGCGCCATCTAGCCCGTTGACAAGCTAAGCTACTTGTAAAATTGATGTATATTATTTTAAGACTGGATAGGCTCACGCTTGACTGCATCTCGCCTGATGTTAAGCAACATCAAATCTACTATCTAGCGTGCTTGCCTAGAAGAAACTGATTCACTCTCGACTTAAAGACCGATAAATTATAGTTCGAGGGCAACAGAGATTCCGGCAAGGAGTTCCACAGTTTGACAGTTCGCACGATAAAAGTCGAAGCAAGCTTATTTGGTGCAAGCTTGTCGTAATTTTCACCACATTGGCGCGTCTCTAATTTTGATGTCATTGGATGAGACCAAGAAATGGTAGGAAAAATAATGACAGTGTTGCTATGCTTTCCGGCAGAGGAATGCGTCACGTTTTGTGAATATAAAGCGTTTATATTCCTTTACTAAATGGCAATGGTGAATCTTGTAGCGGTTACGTGCTCGAAGCTTTTTTTCTACTAGTTAAGTTGTGTATTCATTATACAGATAAATCTTGCGTGTTTTTAGTATAGCTAGTCACGAGCGCGATAGTATTAGTTAACATATTATATTTTTACAAAGACCCAATCGGTTTATATAAATTGGTCAATATAATTTCGCACCGTTTTTATTATGACTACCTAGCATTCCACATATACACGTTTCACCTTCATTTATACGATACGTATAATCACAAACTGACAAAGTTTTCTTACAAACTGTACCTTATTACTAAAAACTAGCAACTTTTGAGCAGAAGGAGGTTCAAAGAAAAGTACTTACGTTCTGGCTAAATAATGGTAGCGTTCGCTAACAGTGCATAACAAGTATTTACTTTTCACTAAATAAAAGAGAATCACAAAGGAGCATAGTTGAAGCATGGAGTTTATAACTTGAACATTATTTAGGACGAGGAAAGAATACAGTTCACTGTTTAATAAAATTTAATTTATATTAGATGTAAGTGACCTTATAAGTTGTTGCTACGCCACAGCATTAGATTTTTAAGGTTTTGATTTTTATAAAATACATTCTGAATTAACAGTATTTGTCTTACTACAAATATGTTGATAAATACTTTATTAACCAGCGACGTACATTGGGCTCCACCAGACAATTGAATATAAGGAGATGCATTTAATGGAGTGCACACTTTACAACAACCATTGCAAAGACCACATCTGCTTATAGTTACATATACTGATTGTAGATAGAAAATAAAAAAAAAAACACTCTTATCTTATCTTGATTGGCGGTTCTTATCTAAATGTTATATAAGGAGCAGTCGTTGCTAGCCGAAGCTCACTTTCGGACCGACGTTCGAAGAGTCAACACGAATGCTGAGGATGCCTCGTGGAGAGGCGAAACACGTGTCGACGAGAATATCTTGCCGAAAGAGAACAACAAAGCTTCAAGACACAAGGTGCGGTGTTGGGAAGATCTTGAGATCCACGGAGGCCACGTTGGTTAGGAGGTGAGGTGTGGCGGTGGTATATGGAGGAACACACCTAAAAACCATCAAGTTTGTTGTTTGATGTCGGTTAAGGAGCAGTCGCAGCGGAAAAACACTACATATTTCTCCAGAGTTTCTATTACAATGGATTGCCGCAAAGTAACGCCTGATTCAATATCTTATCTTAATAAATAAAAAATATCACGTCGGAAACGAAACAGGTGAAATTTGCTTTTGTTTAAATTGAATTAAATTACATACTGTCTAATACATTTTTTTAAAGTCTCATTTATTAGATACTCTTGTGAGCTACCCTAAGACTTGCACAAATATATTTTCCACAATATTTTCAACAATGCCTATTTTTTTTTTCAAATTAGCACAGTCGGTTTGCATTCATTATGGAAATTAT
Source organism: Macaria notata (assembly GCA_927399415.1). Taxonomy (NCBI): domain Eukaryota; kingdom Metazoa; phylum Arthropoda; class Insecta; order Lepidoptera; family Geometridae; genus Macaria; species Macaria notata. Next base: position 4,712,850 of record OV656742.1, read on the forward strand.
GTTATATTTGAATTTCTCTGTCAGGTCTATTTCTTCTTGGGACTATAATACATTAATCCAACAGCGTTAGAAGGTTATAACAGAGTACAGGTGCGACCATCCTTTATTAAAACTTTTCTGGCACTTTCTTTTGCATGCCGAATGTTTGTTTATGTCCAAAAAGACCTGAGAAGTATAGGAATTGTTCCTATTTAGGTGTTCCTACTTTATAGTTGTAGTCAACACCACAAATGTTTATCATATATTTTACGTGTGTGTGTATCTACACCAATGACTTGTATTTTCATGTTAAGTGTAGGTTTACACTAGCTTGGCGGTGAAGGTAAACATCGTGAGGAAACCGACATGTTTGAGGACCACAATATCCAAGGACATGTGTCTTCCATGAAAGGACTTGGGCGCCCACCACGATTCATCTGCCCAAGTGAACTCCCCTAGCGAATTAATTCAGTCATGAGGAAATACGACTCTATAGAGAGAGAATGTGCGTGTATGTTATGTCCTTACAGTTAGAATTAGATCGTATATTAGAATTGAGATATAATTGACAAGCATTACTTCAACTTGCTACCACATTCGAGTTGTCTGTCACTTACTGACATTTCAATTTGATTTCCCAGCTTCTCACCGCATTTGACGTAAGGTAGTAATATTGTATCCCAATTCCCTGTAACTTTACTGGATACAATGTCCTTACTTCAAGCAAGGGTAAACGCTGTTCATTTTATGGAATTCAATACAATTCATGGAAACGAAACCAGTAGGTACGTAGTACCACAACCTGTGTGGTCATTATAATATCACAACTTAACTAAATTCAAAAACCTACCTAATACCTATATGTAATATTACAGGTTATAATAGTGACGTTCTCTATAAACTTTAAGAGTATAACATTATATTGTAAAGAAAGTTGTACACATTAGTTAGACTTACAAATTTAAAATTGTTTCACATACCTACATAAGATCAAGTTTGTATTTTTTTTTAATTTTTGTTTGTAAGTTGTTTTTGTGTCTGTAAATAAATAAATAAATAATGTCAAAAAGATTATATAGTTTTAGTACTTTTGCGCGAGAACAAATAGAGACATTCAAAGTCCAAAATTATATATGACAACAACAAATTTAAAAAAATGCATTAAAAGTGAGGATGATGATGATGACTTAAGAATGTCCGTCAATAAACTTCAACAATATAGCACGTACAAGACCAACATTTCATTCTACACACCGTCACTGTCCTTAAAATATTTCGCACAGCTGAAAATGCTCAACATTTTCAGGCGAACCTTTATTTTGCTGAAAATTATTACGCACTTCAGTGACTAGGCGCTTTCTCGAGAGCTTTTTTAGATAATTTATTTTATAGACGGAACATATTTATAAAACTTGAAGTCATCGTAAATTAAGAATGCTGTAGAAGCAGTCTGTACCACTTAATTTATTTACGATCGTTTGCTTAGTGCGGGGCTAGATGGCGCTGAGTGCAAGACCCGGAATATTTTAATATAGTATCTAGTTTGTGTTTTTTTTTATTATTGTAATAATTATTTTTTAACATAGTTGAAAAAGGTAAAGGAAATCAGAAATTAATATTTGTATATTAATGGGTTTTATGCAATTCTTGGAAAATGATCTTAAAATAATTAGTAGGTACATATATTATAACCAAGGCGTGAAATGTGTGGGTTTCTGATTTAATAGATAGAGAGATAGAAAAATCAAGTGAAACCACGTGAAGCCGCTAGTCTGTAATAAAAAACAAATGAAGTCTTCCGCAATTAAGCTAATTGAGTTTGGGCGAGCGCTGTGATTGGTTACTTCGGTTTACGACACTATGAATTGTAATTGCGAATTAGATTTCCGTTTCCCGGCTTAGTCAGCTGTTTCGCATGCCAATCTTTTTATGTTAGTGAGTAAGAAATTTATATACGAATGGGTCACTTTTTTATTAGTTAGCTTTACCTCCTCAAGACTAAAAACAAAATAGTAAAAGACCTGACTAAGAAGTGTTTAAACTTTGTGCATTCGTTGTTGGTAACTATATCAATAGTTATTACTGCGAGAAAAAAACGGTACATATCGTTGTTCTTTAAAAAAAATTACCAATTACTTTGTAATTCATAAATTATATTAATTTACACTATTGTTGACGTTTCTAAGAGCATGTAATTGCCTACAGAAATAAAACTTTGAACTTTGAACCACTGCCTATATTATAATAATAGGTAAGTATATAGTTAGTATATCCCTAACATTCTATAGGATGGTATACCTTACATTTCTTTTGTATCTAACAATTTGATTGGTTTTCCATTTTACTTATAAACACAAAATATTCAATTTTCTTCAATCAAAACTCAATCAAATCACCCGGTCAGAGCTACCAAAAGCGGCCTATTTTATTTAACCCTCTATCTAACAACACAAAAGCGCAAACTCAGTTGGACTCGAGCGGTCTCAAAACAAGGCGACCTTTTCATTTAAACAACTCATTCGGTATTGTGTTAGACCATAGACTTTGTATTGCACATAGAAGTAATATTTCTCTATTTGAGTTTTATTTCCTCGTAACTGAGGGTCGTGACACCTCCGTTGAATTAATTTCGTTTGGGGAGTTCTTTTGGGCAGATACCACGTGGCGGGCAGTCCTTCCACAATTCCAGCATAGAAGTAATAAAAGATAAAAAAGACAAAGATAAAGAATCTTTATTGATAATGTAATGTAATGTCAATTTTATTATTTTCATACTTAATTTTTTTTTATTAAAATCATGTCATACATAATAATAGGTATGTGATCATACAATATGTCAACTTAAGTAAATCTAGGTACCTACTGTCACTTTAGCTGTATAGGGGCTAATAATAATATATGCAACGATTTCCATTGAAAACAATATGCACCCGAATCCACTGACTGATTAAATGTTTTGTTTGGCATCGCCAGTTTAATATATACAGAATTAATAAATGAGCTACTCTTTATCTTGGAGTTAGTTGCAGGTAACAAAATGGGACAATTCTAGTATCTATATACTAATATATTAAGGCTAAAGAGTTTGTTTGTTTGTTTGTTTTAACGCGCTAATCTCAGGAACTACTGGTGCGAATTGGAAAATTATTTTTGTGTTGAATATACCATTTATCAAGGAAGGCTTTAGGCTATATAACATCACGCTGCAACTAATAGGAGCGAAGAAACAATGGAAAATGTAGAAAAAACGGGGAAAACTATTCATCTTTGAGGGCTTGCGTTGTTTGGGCTGCAAAAACAGTTCAAAATTTTGAACTGTTAAAATAATTAATGCCCAAAATAACTATTCCACGCGGACAAAGTCGCAGGCACAGCTAGTTTTCTTATATTTATAAAAAGAAAGTATGCTCTTTGATTAGTTTGCTTTGCTTTTATGACGACACGGAGCGACGTATCATCGCTATCTTAAGTACGGTAATAGGATATCAATAGTTTTTAGAGTGACATAGGGAACATTTTATCCCGAAACTACGTGAGCGAAGCCTCAGATTTTCTATAAAAAAATCAGTCAATCCAAAAATTTCAGTAGTCAAAATGGTCTTAATTTTTTTTTTGGCTTGACCAAATTTTGATTATTCTTGTGTTTTTTCCTCGGCTCCATCTATGCTCCTTGCTTGTCTTTGTTTTAACCCCATTCAATCGACTTGTCAAACTGAAATGTAATTTATTAAAGGCGGACATGACACTGGCTTATTGAACGGAATAGACTGATAAAGCAAGAGTTTTGTAGGGTTGAGTTTTCTATAGATACAATATAAGTAGATATAATTGTGTTGATTATACAACGTGACTACTGGTTTAATAGACCAAAGATAAAATAATTTATTTTATTTTAGTTTTGTAGGTTTAACACAAGTTCGGAGCGTTTTGGGCATAATATTAAAAACATTTAAAAATATCTGAAAAAAAGCAGACTACAAAGTTTTTTTTACATGAGATAGGCTCAAGCTTGATTACAACTTGCCTAAAGTTAAGCAACGTTATAATCTACGATCTTGCGCGCTTACTAAGAAGAAACCGGTTGTTAAAGACAAAAGATGGTGTGATAGTTTTACCAATAATAAACATAAAATATTCAATAAAAAAAATACACAAAAAGTAATGTGTAGAGCACTGAAAAACGTTACTCTTATCACAGAACACAAAAAATTATGAAAAGTAATCTTAGTTTGAACAGCTAAATACACTTTGAAATTAATCGTAAAGGTCAAGACTAAAGCAATTAGCTTAAGTTTGTTAATCTTAGTTCTGTGTTTATGTTTCTACGAGAGAACTTGTATAAATATTTAAATTGGAGACTTATATTAGAATCCTTGAATTTATTTTTACTAATATTAGGACCTAGGACTTAAGGTTTTTTTTTAAATGTTAACGAGTTAATCGATTATAGATCTAAGGTAATAAAAAAAATGAAAAATAAAATGGAAAAAAAATGAAAATTAATGATAAATCATAAAATGGTTAAATGTAATACGTCTGCACTTATTTCAGTCTTACCTCACATAAAATATTTTGTATGTCCAGTTATATAAGTTTACATTCACTTTTTGTCAGAAATAAAACTTAGGAACCTTCACGTTTTAATGACCACAAAATAGACATGCTTTCCTGGTTGTACCTGAGCCACTAACACTAGATATTTATATAGTAACTAGAGAACGTCCGGGTTTCGCTCGCATTACTAAAGATAAAATATTATCAAAATTAAAAAAAAAACAATTAATAAAAAAAGATTGCATTATTACATAGATTTAAGTATTTCATGTTTTTTTATTATTATTATTTCAGGATAAAAAGTAGCCTATGACACTCCTAAGACATACTACCTACATACCAAAAATCATGAAGATCCGTTTAGCCGTTTTTGCGTGATGAGCGTTTATATAAACAGACAAAAAATATAAAAATGTAAAAACGTGTTTTATAATCGATTAAATCTATACCTAAACATTTTTTTTCGAATATCTTCTTTGTTCTTTTTTTGACCCACTATGATCAGCTGCACACCTGTTTTAGAAATATAATAAGTAAAGTGGTTATGAAAAAAAATTTATGGAAAAATTGACATTACATCGATACAGCGTTATCAATACCTATCCATTTCCCTGCACCAAACCTATGCTTCGCACAGACTAAAGCAGAGGCGTTATACTACAAAGATACATATAGCTCTGCATCATAAGCCGCTACGAGAGGCCTTAGTTGTTTAGAGCCTCCAAGTTGAGCATAAAAAGTAGAGGGCGCTCGAGAGCCTCTCCACCGTCATATTGCAGGCTCTTTTCACTCCACTGCAAAAAATGAAACTGACGCTTGCTAAGTTTTAATACCGGTGATAAATTTTGTGGATAGTGTTAGAGGAAGGTAGAATGTAGGGAACTGATATTTTGATAGATTTTAGTTATGTAGGTACACGATTGTTGCTAGAAAATCTAAAATAAAAAATGTATATTGTAATGAAAATAAAAAATATGGATAATAATATACGATGTTTGATTCTGCATGAGATTTGGTGTGGAGCTTTGTAACTGGGTTTATTTATGAAATAATTAGACGGTTTAGGTACATTTTTATTCAATACTAGTTGGTGGGTGCTCGCGGATTCGCTCGCTTTAAGAAGAAAAACTAAACTACTACCCCCTAAACTAAAACCCCTTTAAAAGTAGCATTTCCAAAAATCCTTTCTTAGCGGATGCCTACGTCATGATATCTACCTGCATGCCAAATTTCAGCCCAATCCGTCCAGTGGTTTGGGCTGTGTTGATAGATCACTATATCAGTCAGTCAGTCAGTCACCTTTGAGTTTTATATAATATAGATCTTCGAATTTAGATAGGTAAACAGAATATATATTATTTTATTTACATAAACCTTTTCCCTCATTTTATAACTGCCTAACTTAAAGCCTCTGCAAAGACAAAAACTGTTGATCTGCATCTAAATTAGCAACGAGTCCCCAAACTTTCCGAAACCAGTAAATAGTTCAGCCCCTAACATATCCCCTTGACTAACTCCGCAACTATTTTAATGGCAACTGTTTTTGACATTCTATCTCCAGCAACCTCGACTTTCCTCCTCTCTTTCCACCCAATTCACTAACTGGACATGTGAGAAGGAGATGGAAAAAGTCTCTTGCAAAGTTAGCAAACCAGTAGACTCCTATTAGTTAACTGCGTTAATCTTTAGGGGTGCGAAATTTTTACAAATACATTTTTTTTTATTTTCCAAAAATAACTTAGTCACAAAATGTTTCGAATGCTCTGACCGCGTTTAGTTTAGCACAATTTTTATTATGGTGCGTATCTCCACCTTAATTAACATAATTCACAATTTTATTCGGACTTGAGCCCGAATCCTTCCTGGTTAACACTCCGGAAGAACATTCCCCCCTAAATCCGTCCTATACCCTGCAGTGGGTCTCATTAGGCTAATGATGATGATGATAATGCCATAGCAGCTAACCAATAATAAAAATAGTAAGTATCTCTGATCCACTCAATTAAAATCTCTTTTAGTTCACATCTCTATCAAATAAATTAGAAACTAAAACGAAATCGTTTTTCTAATTCCAAAGAACTCACATAGAATTGGTGTTAAAGTGAAAAGGGTCTGTCCAATTTCCGGCAGTTTCCGACGCCTTTCTAGAGACTTTTTCCATCTCCTTCTCACATGTCCAGTTAGTGAATTGGGTGGAAAGAGAGGAGGAAAGTCGAGGTTGCTGGAGATAGAATGTCAAAAACAGTTGCCATTAAAATAGTTGCGGAGTTAGTCAAGGGGATATGTTAGGGGCTGAACTATTTACTGGTTTCGGAAAGTTTGGGGACTCGTTGCTAATTTAGATGCAGATCAACAGTTTTTGTCTTTGCAGAGGCTTTAAGTTAGGCAGTTATAAAATGAGGGAAAAGGTTTATGTAAATAAAATAATATATATTCTGTTTACCTATCTAAATTCGAAGATCTATATTATATAAAACTCAAAGGTGACTGACTGACTGACTGATATAGTGATCTATCAACACAGCCCAAACCACTGGACGGATTGGGCTGAAATTTGGCATGCAGGTAGATATCATGACGTAGGCATCCGCTAAGAAAGGATTTTTGGAAATGCTACTTTTAAAGGGGTTTTAGTTTAGGGGGTAGTAGTTTAGTTTTTCTTCTTAAAGCGAGCGAATCCGCGAGCACCCACCAACTAGTATTGAATAAAAATGTACCTAAACCGTCTAATTATTTCATAAATAAACCCAGTTACAAAGCTCCACACCAAATCTCATGCAGAATCAAACATCGTATATTATTATCCATATTTTTTATTTTCATTACAATATACATTTTTTATTTTAGATTTTCTAGCAACAATCGTGTACCTACATAACTAAAATCTATCAAAATATCAGTTCCCTACATTCTACCTTCCTCTAACACTATCCACAAAATTTATCACCGGTATTAAAACTTAGCAAGCGTCAGTTTCATTTTTTGCAGTGGAGTGAAAAGAGCCTGCAATATGACGGTGGAGAGGCTCTCGAGCGCCCTCTACTTTTTATGCTCAACTTGGAGGCTCTAAACAACTAAGGCCTCTCGTAGCGGCTTATGATGCAGAGCTATATGTATCTTTGTAGTATAACGCCTCTGCTTTAGTCTGTGCGAAGCATAGGTTTGGTGCAGGGAAATGGATAGGTATTGATAACGCTGTATCGATGTAATGTCAATTTTTCCATAAATTTTTTTTCATAACCACTTTACTTATTATATTTCTAAAACAGGTGTGCAGCTGATCATAGTGGGTCAAAAAAAGAACAAAGAAGATATTCGAAAAAAAATGTTTAGGTATAGATTTAATCGATTATAAAACACGTTTTTACATTTTTATATTTTTTGTCTGTTTATATAAACGCTCATCACGCAAAAACGGCTAAACGGATCTTCATGATTTTTGGTATGTAGGTAGTATGTCTTAGGAGTGTCATAGGCTACTTTTTATCCTGAAATAATAATAATAAAAAAACATGAAATACTTAAATCTATGTAATAATGCAATCTTTTTTTATTAATTGTTTTTTTTTTAATTTTGATAATATTTTATCTTTAGTAATGCGAGCGAAACCCGGACGTTCTCTAGTTACTATATAAATATCTAGTGTTAGTGGCTCAGGTACAACCAGGAAAGCATGTCTATTTTGTGGTCATTAAAACGTGAAGGTTCCTAAGTTTTATTTCTGACAAAAAGTGAATGTAAACTTATATAACTGGACATACAAAATATTTTATGTGAGGTAAGACTGAAATAAGTGCAGACGTATTACATTTAACCATTTTATGATTTATCATTAATTTTCATTTTTTTTCCATTTTATTTTTCATTTTTTTTATTACCTTAGATCTATAATCGATTAACTCGTTAACATTTAAAAAAAAACCTTAAGTCCTAGGTCCTAATATTAGTAAAAATAAATTCAAGGATTCTAATATAAGTCTCCAATTTAAATATTTATACAAGTTCTCTCGTAGAAACATAAACACAGAACTAAGATTAACAAACTTAAGCTAATTGCTTTAGTCTTGACCTTTACGATTAATTTCAAAGTGTATTTAGCTGTTCAAACTAAGATTACTTTTCATAATTTTTTGTGTTCTGTGATAAGAGTAACGTTTTTCAGTGCTCTACACATTACTTTTTGTGTATTTTTTTTATTGAATATTTTATGTTTATTATTGGTAAAACTATCACACCATCTTTTGTCTTTAACAACCGGTTTCTTCTTAGTAAGCGCGCAAGATCGTAGATTATAACGTTGCTTAACTTTAGGCAAGTTGTAATCAAGCTTGAGCCTATCTCATGTAAAAAAAACTTTGTAGTCTGCTTTTTTTCAGATATTTTTAAATGTTTTTAATATTATGCCCAAAACGCTCCGAACTTGTGTTAAACCTACAAAACTAAAATAAAATAAATTATTTTATCTTTGGTCTATTAAACCAGTAGTCACGTTGTATAATCAACACAATTATATCTACTTATATTGTATCTATAGAAAACTCAACCCTACAAAACTCTTGCTTTATCAGTCTATTCCGTTCAATAAGCCAGTGTCATGTCCGCCTTTAATAAATTACATTTCAGTTTGACAAGTCGATTGAATGGGGTTAAAACAAAGACAAGCAAGGAGCATAGATGGAGCCGAGGAAAAAACACAAGAATAATCAAAATTTGGTCAAGCCAAAAAAAAAATTAAGACCATTTTGACTACTGAAATTTTTGGATTGACTGATTTTTTTATAGAAAATCTGAGGCTTCGCTCACGTAGTTTCGGGATAAAATGTTCCCTATGTCACTCTAAAAACTATTGATATCCTATTACCGTACTTAAGATAGCGATGATACGTCGCTCCGTGTCGTCATAAAAGCAAAGCAAACTAATCAAAGAGCATACTTTCTTTTTATAAATATAAGAAAACTAGCTGTGCCTGCGACTTTGTCCGCGTGGAATAGTTATTTTGGGCATTAATTATTTTAACAGTTCAAAATTTTGAACTGTTTTTGCAGCCCAAACAACGCAAGCCCTCAAAGATGAATAGTTTTCCCCGTTTTTTCTACATTTTCCATTGTTTCTTCGCTCCTATTAGTTGCAGCGTGATGTTATATAGCCTAAAGCCTTCCTTGATAAATGGTATATTCAACACAAAAATAATTTTCCAATTCGCACCAGTAGTTCCTGAGATTAGCGCGTTAAAACAAACAAACAAACAAACTCTTTAGCCTTAATATATTAGTATATAGATACTAGAATTGTCCCATTTTGTTACCTGCAACTAACTCCAAGATAAAGAGTAGCTCATTTATTAATTCTGTATATATTAAACTGGCGATGCCAAACAAAACATTTAATCAGTCAGTGGATTCGGGTGCATATTGTTTTCAATGGAAATCGTTGCATATATTATTATTAGCCCCTATACAGCTAAAGTGACAGTAGGTACCTAGATTTACTTAAGTTGACATATTGTATGATCACATACCTATTATTATGTATGACATGATTTTAATAAAAAAAAATTAAGTATGAAAATAATAAAATTGACATTACATTACATTATCAATAAAGATTCTTTATCTTTGTCTTTTTTATCTTTTATTACTTCTATGCTGGAATTGTGGAAGGACTGCCCGCCACGTGGTATCTGCCCAAAAGAACTCCCCAAACGAAATTAATTCAACGGAGGTGTCACGACCCTCAGTTACGAGGAAATAAAACTCAAATAGAGAAATATTACTTCTATGTGCAATACAAAGTCTATGGTCTAACACAATACCGAATGAGTTGTTTAAATGAAAAGGTCGCCTTGTTTTGAGACCGCTCGAGTCCAACTGAGTTTGCGCTTTTGTGTTGTTAGATAGAGGGTTAAATAAAATAGGCCGCTTTTGGTAGCTCTGACCGGGTGATTTGATTGAGTTTTGATTGAAGAAAATTGAATATTTTGTGTTTATAAGTAAAATGGAAAACCAATCAAATTGTTAGATACAAAAGAAATGTAAGGTATACCATCCTATAGAATGTTAGGGATATACTAACTATATACTTACCTATTATTATAATATAGGCAGTGGTTCAAAGTTCAAAGTTTTATTTCTGTAGGCAATTACATGCTCTTAGAAACGTCAACAATAGTGTAAATTAATATAATTTATGAATTACAAAGTAATTGGTAATTTTTTTTAAAGAACAACGATATGTACCGTTTTTTTCTCGCAGTAATAACTATTGATATAGTTACCAACAACGAATGCACAAAGTTTAAACACTTCTTAGTCAGGTCTTTTACTATTTTGTTTTTAGTCTTGAGGAGGTAAAGCTAACTAATAAAAAAGTGACCCATTCGTATATAAATTTCTTACTCACTAACATAAAAAGATTGGCATGCGAAACAGCTGACTAAGCCGGGAAACGGAAATCTAATTCGCAATTACAATTCATAGTGTCGTAAACCGAAGTAACCAATCACAGCGCTCGCCCAAACTCAATTAGCTTAATTGCGGAAGACTTCATTTGTTTTTTATTACAGACTAGCGGCTTCACGTGGTTTCACTTGATTTTTTTTTTAATTTAATTAATTTATCTCATTAATATAATAATGGCATTTTTTTGCGTCTGGTTGTGTTTGTGTGTCTGTATGTTTATTTTGTTTGTTTCTTCTTTAAACAGCTGTATTTGAATGAAATTTGATAAGAAGACTCGACTCTGAATTAAAACATCTGCTTCTTATTCTGGATTAACGCGGGTACAAGATCCGCGGGGTAGTGTTAGTAGGTATATTAAGTTAGTATATTGTATCGTTTTATTTTGCAATTGAGTGAAAATATTAATATGATTGTAAAGTTTGAAGATCGTTATTTGAATTATATTATTCACCTAATAAATGTACAATTGTAGATACATTGAACAAGTAACTACGATTACCTACCTATATGATTTGAATTATTTCTGACGATACAAAATTCGATTTCTACTGCAATTATAAAACACATAGAGAAATAATCATAACTAATTAAAAACTAAACCTTATAATAAACTTAAAAATACTATATATTAACAACTATATAAACTAAAATATATATATAGGTAGGTACAACCTTACAAATAATATACTAAACTCTAGTCGGAATCTGCGGGCAAGGTGCCTAAAATGCTGGCGGCGTTACCTCGCTGAATTGCCAAACTTATGCGTTGACCGAGGTAGGCTCCAGCTCTCGGATCATTTGTTTGAAGATTCAAAACAATTAAGATATACGTCTATAATTGCTGTAGTACGTGTTTTCTTACAGTAAAATGTTTGTTACTAAAGAAAATTCGTATTATAATGCGAGTAATGTTGCATTAATCTGAGATTTAAAAAAATATAGAACGAAAATTTATAAAATAGGTGTAATTTCGTGGTTATATTTGATTATACATATACATAAAAGTAATTATTTTGAAAGAAAAATAATACTAGTAACAATTTAATATTTAATGCAAACAAACAGCAATTTTCCAATAATTTAGCATGTGTTGTTGGCTTTTTTCAGTAACTGACTGGACTTTTTAAATTTGGTTCCATTTCCGTTTTGATGACACAGATCCCTAAAGTTGGATTATAATAAACTCTTTATCCTTTTACCCTTGCGTGCTTTTGTGTGTTTTTGTTAGTAATAACAAAAGACATCGTACCCAGCAGACCCCGTATTTATGGAGAAAAAAACTTCGACACATATTTGTTAAAATAATCATATCGCATCATTACTCTTATCTTACGGTTTTGACGCTGAAGTTCGTATTCAAAACTCATTTTATCATCCAAAACGTGTTGTTAATAAATATGACGGGAATGCTATTTATTGCCTATTTCTATTGGATTTGAGTGCGTAGCACATATTTTTGATTTTAGTGTTTTACATAGCAGACTGACTGAAGAAGTTGTGTATACACTAGTTACATACATATTTAACCTACTACCCTTTCTACTTATAAGATAAAAACCACTAAAGTTCACATGCAAAACGGTTGTTAAGTGCATGACATGTCCATCCACCGGCAAATGTACTCAACGACAAAATTGCCTAAAAAAATAATAAATGCTAAGGAGTCGTATAACGACTCCTAGACAAGTAGGCCTAAGAACATTATCCCTAAGAAATAATTTTAAAATATTTTTCATGTGATCGTTCGGATAGGTTATAAAATTAAACAAAACCGGACGAACTTAATTGAAATCGCCGCAAAAGTAACGCCAGTTTTCATATTGAGTAGTCATATACAGGAATAAACAGAAGTTATGTAATTTTAACCGGCTTTGTTTTATTTTGGTATAGCAAAATGACTTACATTAGTTTTCAAAACGTTCGGTTAAGTGTCTCGATCATATTGTTTCTGATAAAAAACAAACGAAAATATCACGTGAAAGGGCGGCGAGGAAAATTGGTGATCATAATCCGATTATTTTGAGCGAACCATGTGAGTTTTATGTCAAAAAAACTTTTTATAATAATATTTTTCTTTAGTGGTATAGCTGAGTTATTTCGAATAAAATTATTTAGATGGCCAATTAATATTTATAGACGTAATTAGTTTTAAAACGAGCTAGTTTAAAACAAAATTAAGAATCTTAGAATTAAAAAAAAACTTGACATGAGGCAATACAATGTTTCACATTATCAAACTTAACTACCTAATATAACATATATGTAGTTTCTTTCAAAATCTAGTTTAATTTAATGCAATATAATATAGACGTTCTCTAATTTCTTGACGTTTATACCTGAATCACTACTAAGAAAAAAGTAGCCAAACTCCGTTTATTACTCTTCGCAAGCAATAAAAAGCCAAGTACAAAAAATGTTCCCCAAAACGCTATATTAAAAACGGAACAATAGCACAATGAGAACCTAAAACCTGCAACGCAAGACGAGACTTCACCTGTTTGCTTGTTCACTCATTTTTGGATATAACAGCTAGATTATGCTTCTGCTATTTTTAAACCATGCCATAAGTTGTTACAAAGGTAAAATTCCACTCAAAGTTTTTTTTTGACTTGGGACAGGTTTGCGTTTGACTACTAACAGCCTACCTGATTTTAAGCATTGCTGCAGCCTAGGGTGTAACACACTTACCTTGAAAAAACGTTTTAAATCTTTGTGAAGCTGGTGAAAGAAACAGGGACAGCTCGCCCAAAGTATATCAATGCAAAACTGAAGAATGGAAAGCAGCCGCAGTTTAGTTAGCTGACGTAGCAAATGTTGATGCAATGTGCAAGAGACATTCTGGATGGCAATGTAATAAAGAAATCAACTAGATATCTAAAAAATATGTCATTTGTAGAAAGATCAAGACAACTCATTGCTCACCAAAAAACATAATATGATAAAACTGAAGAGACCAACTATCTAAATATAGAAGATATTGGATAAAAAAAATTTGTATACCTTAAATCAATAATAAAACACGTTTTCAAGTTTTTTTATATATTTTTACTATTTATTTGTGTTTCTGTTTGTTTGTGTATTTAAACGAACATCACGCAAAAACTGAATCATGATTTTTGGGTTGTAAGTAGTATGAGGTCTTTGGAGGGTAATAATGTAGGCGAAGCCGCGGGCGTCCACTAGTATACTTATATGTACATATAGACCAAAACACAGTGCGAATAAATTCTGCGAACATCACTCAAACACATTTTATTTTCATTGTAGCCTTAACAAATCTTTAGTTTTTGCTGTTTTCTTTTCTCAGTAATTCTGTTGATTTTTCTGTGCTAGTGCGTAATTTTTAACGCTTCGTCTGAATCAATGACGATAAAAACGCGTAGAAAGGAAGTCTTCCATTTAGATTTATATAGTAACTGACCTGTTTGAGGACCATAATATCAGAGAAATGTACTTTTCGTGGAAGGGTCGGAACACCCACCATGTTTTTCTTGACCGAGAGAGTTCCTCTCGATGATAGAGTTTAATAATCCTCAACAATGAGCAATACGAGCCGAAGAGGAGGAGGAGGAACCCGGAAATAATAACATTTATTGTAGTCCAAATAATTTAAACGAATTGAAGTCTAGCACCTAACAGAATGTAACGGCAGCTTTGTTTGTTTGAAAGTGTTTGAGTATTTGTGTTTTCAACTCCAAGTACCAAAATATACCATCTATTTTCGTTTAATATTATCCTTCTATCTAAGTACGCAATCTCCGGCTTGTTAGAGCGCCGAGTTATAATTCATTTTCAAACGTCGCGTCTTCGAATTCAGCACAAATCATTTATAAGGTCAAATAAGTAAAGGCTCATTGAAGGTAGGTATTTACTTAGGTATTTAGGTGAAAGTACCTGTAAACTGTTTGCCTACGTCTGGTGATTGATTTAGGTTTCTAGAACGAATTTATAGGCTTCAAGTAGGATTTAGGCTAATTTATTGCTTTTAGTTTTCGTGATGCTTTTCGTTCTGAGATGTTTTGTTGGGTGTTTATTTGAAGCTTGTTGCTGCATTGAGCTGTTATGTATTTTATATTAAAATTTCATACAATTCGTGTATTCTTCTAAAAAGGCTTAAATATTTGTCAAGAAAATTATTCAAAAATTTTCTTTGTATGATGTTTTTTTTACATGATATAGGCTTACGCTTGACTACAACTTGACTTGCCTAGAAGAAACCTGTCATGACAAACTTCTTTAGTGTGAGGTCTTCAGAAGTGTCATAGGCTACTTTTTATCTCAAAATAATACAACCGAGGCCGCGGGCGTCCACTAGTTGTAAATAAAGCATCTAAGTGTATTAGAGCAGTTGCAAGCATTTAATAAATCAAGGGGCAAGCGAAGCAGATCAAGCTAGCAACCCAGCTGGATATCCAGTGGGTACAGCTTAAAAGTTATCTCAGAGAGAGCGAGTAGAATACTGCCAGGGTTGCCAATGACGATGTTTTTAAGATTTTCTTCTTATGCCAGTGGCTAGCTCTGGTGTAGAGTTTTCAAATCATCCCAAGGGTCTCTGATTTGGCTTGACAACTGCCGTAGTATATAATTGCGATTAAAATGTACATTGAATTTGTTTGTTACGTTTTAAAAATGTTTAAGTTTCGAGTACTAAGGGAAATAAAAAAGCGATGTATGACTCTTTCTTTATACTTTTATCAGTTTTTTCTCTACTTTAGAATTTGTAGCACCATAAATACTTAGGTCTCCTGAAAAACATTATAAAATACTATTTTATACCGATCTGCAAATGACGAGGTACGTATTGTATTGATAATTTTACTAATAATTTGCCTGATAAAATCTGTGTAGGGATATTTTTTAATCACCTCACAAGTTTTTAGGGGAAATCCAAAAAAAAAAAACAGTCCTTTGAAGTCGGTTAAGGAGCAGTCGCAGCGGAAAAACACTACATATTTCTCCAGAGTTTCATTTACAATGGATTTCCGCAAAGTAATGCCTGATTGAATATCCTATAAAATAAAACAGAAAAAACTAAGGTTGTGAATTGAAAACCATATTATTTATGTATGGTAGCCCTAGCAAAGTTTGTTAAGTCCTTCCGGCAAATTTAGCATTCTTTTCTTAACTTGTGAGTGGCGATACACTCCCTTCGTTTATAAAGTATGTATCTACTTCTCTGAAAGTCATGTATTGTTAAAATGTGTGAAGTATATGATATACGTGTATGTCTTTAAGTATGTTATTATTGCGAAATTGTGGTATATATTATTTGATATTTTATATCTAAATAAGGGTTACTTTAGTAATAGTCCTAAACTTGTACTGAAACGAAATCTTTACAGCTGTCATTTCGGTTCAAAAGTACTTTTTTTAGTAAAAATATTTATTGTATTATAATGACGTAATATTACGTATATTAGAATGTGCATGTATGTATAAAATGTTTTAGTTTGTAAATACATCTAAATATATAAAACTCAAAGGTGACTGACTGACTGATTGATATAGTGATATATCAACGCACAGCCCAAACCACTGGACGGATTGGGCTGAAATTTGGAATGAAGGTAGATATTATGACGTAGGCATCCGCTAAGAAAGGATTTTTGGAAATGTCACACATGTTGGTAAAATAAGGGATTCAAGTTTTACTTCTTATTGCGAGCGATGCCGCGAGCCCCCACTAGTTTTTATATATTATTATATCTGTAGGTATGAAGTCGACCCTACGGTTGAGTCAGAAGCATAAAATAGGGTATGAATTGAGTAAATAAATACAATTATAGAAATTTTATTATCATACAGGATTGCGAAGTGTATATAAATATGATATGTATGTATATTTATTCTTAAGAAATTGTATTAAAATAAGCA
This sequence comes from Macaria notata, assembly GCA_927399415.1. Classification (NCBI taxonomy): domain Eukaryota; kingdom Metazoa; phylum Arthropoda; class Insecta; order Lepidoptera; family Geometridae; genus Macaria; species Macaria notata. Next base: position 4,729,717 of record OV656742.1, read on the forward strand.
ACAAAATTTTGTGATTAGAATTTTCTTAAGGAAAATTTTCGTTTTCGTTTCAATTTTCAAATGTTTTTTTTGCACTTTATAATAAAATTGATTCGGCTACCATTCGTCAACCTAGTAGGTGTGTTAAAACTAAATTACACTTTGATTGTAGATATTTCAATGTTACTAAAAAAGTTTGATCGTATAAGAGTGGCCAATGCTAGTTTGTTATATTTGTTGCCAAATATAGCATACCAAAATATAATACTTTATTTACAATAATAAAATATAAAAACAAGTGAAGGAAAACTAAACAAAATATTAAATATCAAATATATAGTGACCAATTTTTATATTTTGTTCATTCTCCAAAATTAAAGCATAAACAGATATGTAAAATAATATCTCAAGTATGTATGTATCTTATAATTTTATCACAATTTCTGATCCTATATATCTATATCGAGTGCATCTTATATTATCTATACATTATATATAAATACCTATATATATAACGATAGGAAAGTAACTAGTTTTCCGCAAACATTATCTTGAAGAGATAAGGCAGGTCACACACGTATCAAGTAAATTATCTTCTCGAAGAAATAATAGTAATAATAAATTAAGATGACTCATATGCCTACTAGCATACCTTTTCTACATGTATGGTAACTCAAAAATTACCCTATAATAAAAAAAAAACTATACATGTTTTATATCTTACTTTAGAACTTTACTTAGAAGAATCTAATAATTGGCTGATGTTGTTAATAAAACGTGACGTTTTTGTACAGAAAACTTGTAAAAAAAAATGTTTTAAAAACGTATGTGAGTCAAATATTTCTTTCAGCGCCAAAAAACAGAAATGCAATATTTACAAACGATGATGATAATTAAGTACTTATGTACATACCCAGTACTGTTTCAAAAACCATTCAACTATAAGTATGACTACTTCAACAAACAATGCCTTCTTCAAATACTATTGTCAAGAATATTTATTTGCTAGTTTTATCTGTAACCACCTTTACTCGTCTCGGTTCAGAACCTGTTTGTCTTATTATAAAAAAATAATGCAGGTGGTAGTGTTAACTACGTTCTTGTTATGTTTGTGTGCGAGCGAATGCAAGAGATTTACTCGATGTAAGCTGGCTGCGGAAATCTTGAAGAATAGATTGGTGAATAAAACCTTTTTGGGGAGTTGTAAGTCTATGAAACTTTTTTCTATTTACTTTTTTTGTTGTTACTGAGATAAACTAGATACTGTGCCTTAGATGAACGATAGGTACTTGTAAAATGTGTTGTTTGTGTGCAAGTGAATGCAAGAGATTTACTAAATGCAATCTGGCTGCGGAACTCTTGAAGCATAGATAGGTGAATAACACCTTTTTGGGGAGTTGTGAGTCAATGAAACATTTTTCTGTTTACTTTTTTTGTTGTAGATGAGATTAAACTTGATAGTTTGTACCATAGATGAATTACAGGTTGTAAAATGTGTTGTTTGTGTGCAAGTGAATGCAAGAGATTTAATCGATATAAATTGGCTGCGGAAATCTTGAAATATAGATTGGTGAATAAAACCTTTTTGGGGAGTTGTAAGTCTATGAAGATTTATGATATTTTTAATTTATTGTTGGTTTGTAACGGTGATATTGTTTAAGTACTTATTAGTTTCAACGTTATGTTTTTACGAAAGTGATTGCAAGAGATTGCATCACGCATTTGGTTATGAAGTTGTAAAAGTGTAGTGGAGAAAACGTTTTTGAGAAGTTATAAATCGTTAAATTTATTTTGACATGGTGTGGGTTTGCATTTCGCCATAATTTGCCTGATGGCTACCGTTCATTACGGACTAGGATGGAGCGTGCTTACACAGTTAGAAAAGGTTAATTATTGCTTTGGTTAATAGTCCAGTAAAAATATTTTTGTTGTGTGTTAGTTTAAACTGAGTCGTCGTAAGATGTCTATTAAGTGAATACCTATATTTACATTTAAGTCATTAGTTAGTTGGGTACTTAGTTGCTTATGCTGTACAAGTGTGATGCTGAATCTTCTCGGGATAATCCAATTTTATTTGAGTCAAATTAATTATTATAAAACCTGACGGTCGTGATATAATTTTCATCGCTTTTCACGTAAAACCGGGGGTTTTATTTTCTACAAGCGTTATCTACGTCCTTATAATATAATATTATGGACAGAATTTTTACTAAACCATAACTATTTGAATTTGTACCAATGGGTTCAAAAGCATATATGTAGTTTGAAAATTGAAATCAACATATTTTTATACGGTACATATTTTCTTTTACGTTAGCAAGTGAAAACTGCATTAAAAGTATGATGCGGCAGAAACTGAAACTATAAATAAACTTTGTAATTACGTATACGTACGCAGCTCACAAGAATGTAATTGACACTGATTTCTTATACGTTAACTTAAAAAAAAAGATCAAACAGATTTCCGTATTTTATTCAGTTAAAAAAAACTGAAACCGGAAAAATACTAATCCTACATTGTCTGACATCTGGTTTTCTGCTTGTGTTGTAGGTACTTACCCAATTTTTACCATATACCCAAAACAAAACAAAAACCCGCCCACTGTTATCAATGACATTGACATTTAACACTCAAAGTCCAATTGCTTTCCTTTGCCACACAAAATACTACCATATTGCTTGACGGTACGGTCTAAAGTCATTTGAATCAATCGTCTGATTTAACATAAGCAAAAGGCGGGTCGGAAAACGACTCCGGCGCATAATTTCATTTGTTTGTTCACAACATAACGCTAGTAATAATTATGTGGAAAACACGTGTGTTTATATTGTTGTGTTGTGTTTTATTGTTAGTGGAAAGTAAAAGGTTTGATACGAGATGTAAATTAGTGCGTGAATTCTTGAAAGTTGGGATTTCCAATGACCATTTACTTGGTCAATGTAAGTGAGAAATTACAGCTTATTATGTTCTTATCCTTATTCAGGTTTATATTCCATGAATAATTATATACGTATAATTATGTGGCCTTATTGTACTGTACAAAATGCAAGCAATATAACTAGGAATAGCATTTGGCTGTGTATGATTGTTTCCCGTTTATATAATGTAATTTTTTTTACAGTAGATAGGCTCACGCTAGACAACAACTTGCCTGATGTTAGGCAACATTGTAATCTACGATCTAGCGCGCTTGCCTAGAAGAAACCGGTTTACTCTCGACTTGAAGACTTTTTGTATTGTATTTATATGACTTCTGTCTCTTACATTTATTTGAATGATATCGGTTTTCTCTTTGAAGCGCCCGTAGCTCATCTAGCGGAGGCAATCGCATGCGATTACCAATGTTAAGCAAAGGCCGACGCGGTCAGTACTTGGATGGGTGACCAAAAAGTGGCAATCCATTTTGGGCGCTTCCTTGGGTCAGGTGACACGTTAAATCCCGGCCCCGGCTGTTTGTGTAGTAAGGCAGTCGTTACGCCATGTCAGAGGCCCTTAGGGCGGCTTGATAAGCTCTCGACACTAGGGTTGTGGCCACTCTCATTCGATAAATAGAAGACTTTTTATTAAAGTTTCTGTCTCTGAGAAGACAAAAACATGGTTTTTATTAAGATGATTATTGCTCGTTATCAAATATTTTTAATAGCAACCCTGTAAATGGTGTTATGAATGAAACCCAGTTTCGTAGACAGTGGTAAAAAAAACATTTTAAATTATTATTATTTTAACTTTTTTTAAGAGTAACACTTAAACTGAGAAGCAAATAATTTCTTAATTTTCTCTTTCTAATAAGTACTCTCTAAGTTTATATTTATTTCTCACTAAAAATATTTACCTCTCTTGTGCTTTGAATGAAAGGAAACCCATGCTCCCATTACGATGCCTTTCATTAAGTAAGAACTAGAGCAGGCAAAGCACACTCGGTAACTTTATTTAGTCTAATTTGCAGCAATAAGTTTGCAAGCAAGTTTTCCTTTAGAAATTTACATTGACAATGTAAGTCCGTAACTCCTATAACTGCATTATATCACCTCTGTACATATCATCTTGGTAACCTTAATTAAATTTATTTATATTGGTATCCTAAGCTTTTTTGCAATTTTGAACTCTAGTATATTTTTATTGTGATCCGAGGACATCGAGTAATCCGGGGAATCCGAGGAATCCGAGGACATGTGCCTCCCGTAGAAGGATTTTGGCGCCCACTATGATGTACCTATCAAAAGAACTTCCCTAACGCATTAACTCTGCGGGGGAGTCACGGCACTCAGGTATGAGGAAATACGACTCAAAGAGAGAGATTATTGTGACGAGCAAATGCTAAGTTATTTTCTAAGGGAAGTAATCATCGTCCAGCCCTAACACGCAGCTATGGAATACCTTTACTTGTAAAATGCTTCATCGTTTTTAGAATATTTTTAGTATATATGTAGCGCCCGTAGCTCAGCTAGCGGAGGCAATCGCATGCGATTACCAATGTTAAGCAAGGGTTGACGCGGTCAGTCCTTGGATGGGTGACCAAAACGTGGCATTCGATTTCAGGCGCTGTAGGTCGGATGACACGTTAAATTGTAAATTCCGGCTGTTTATCATAGTACGGCAGTCGTTAAGCCATATCAGAGGCCCTTAGGGCGGCTTGATAAACTCTCGACACCAGAGTTGGTTCGATAAGAAGAAGAAGTATATATTATGTATATAGGTATAATATATTTTATATAATATCCGTGTCCATTTTTTTGTAGTAACGGACCGTCTAATAATACAGATGGTGTTGGGAAATTTCATAAAAACCTGCTGTTACCGGTTACGAACAATACGTTTTCGTGATCACGACTTCGATTTTGTGCGCCTGAACCAAAGTCCGTGTTCACAATGGCTTAATCTAATCAACTATTATCAATTTATAATACACCAGTGGTATATAATTTAACAAAACTGTAATAGAATAATAGTATGAGTAATATTTCTAATTGATGAAAACTGATATTTACCAGTTAACTGTATATTTTATGACCTTGTATCACAATACCTATAAATATTTTTATTTTCATTATGGTAATTTTATTGACAATTATTTAAAAAAATATTTTTAAATGCATAGAATGGTTTATTACATACACAACGTAATTAAAATTATCTTGATTTGTTATAAGTCTTTTGTTAATTTCACACACTCGTGAGTATAAACGAGTGTTTTTAACGTGGCTACATAGAATTGTCTCTTTGACATGCTTATTTTAACCTGAAAGTCCTGAATAATAAGTAGGTATTTTTAAAGCAACCTCCATTATTTACTGTGTGTGGACATTTTTAACAATCAGATAAAATAAAATAGTTCAACGTTAATAGATCGTTAATCATCAGTTTGAAATTTAAAAGGAGTTCTCAACATTTGATGAATAATTTGCATGCTTAATGGTCTGAGGTAGTTCGAATAGTTTAACCAAATACCTACACGCCATACCGAATATAAACGAAAGTATTTGTTTAGGTATTTAAATGGCGGCCTAATAAATAGAATTGAAGTAATAATGGTAGGAGCCTATTAAAAGTTTTAAATACATGTTTACTTTGCCTATAGATGAAACAGTCTTGATAATAAACAATATTCTGTCAAGAAATTATTCATCGATTTTAGCTTTAGCTTTGCTTCACGAAAGCTATTAATAATAAATGAATTTGTATTTGAATTTGTCAAGTATGTGATCGAACAACACTACGCTTACTCCTTACTTTTTTATTTGGTATATATTAGCGTTCCTACATTCATTTAAAATGTATCAAATCCACAAGGCAATCAAAATAAATTATCCTATCTCTAAGAACTCATTAAATAAGCCATTGCAATTACGCGGCGAAGAATACATAACGTTATCTATCCCCAAGATATTTGATAACACAAATATTGAAACCTTAGAACATATCAATCACTCACTAATTACAACGATTACCTTGCCTTATCAGTATTCCTCGACCACAAGCAATCGCTGATGAGCACGCAACTCAAATATCTCCAATCAAAACTACAAAGAAATAATCACAAATCACTAGTTCATTTTTTATCCTAGCCACGATTGTTTCTCAGAAAATCCGGAGAACAAATAGACAAAGCGTTTCCTCATAAGCGTCGCGGGAACAAATCTCTTGATTGGACCTAAACAAAGTTAGAGTTGACAGCCAGTATGGGCCGTTGTGACTTTGTCATTATCGTATATCTCTCTAGAGTCGTGTTTCCTCATGATTGAGGGTCGTGACTCCCCCGCAGAATAATATCGCTAGGAGAGTTCTCTTGGGCAGAAACATAGTGGTGGGCGCCCAGGTCCTCACATGGAAGACACATGTCCTCGGATATTGTGGTCCTCAAATATGTCGGTATCCCCATGATGTTTACCTTCACCGCTAAACGAATGCAAATACACACAACACTTGAAAATACAAGTCATTGGCGCGGGTCCAGATTCAAACCAGGATGCGTCAGGATGAAAAGCAAGCACTGAAACCACCAAGCAACACTCGCTCACAGATTAATATTATTATACATAATTTAGTCAATAAAATAATACTACGACGCTAAATGATGAGCTTGCTCGAAATAGTAGTTATTGCATTTAATGTCTAGCTTATGTTTATGTGCGATTTCTCAGTAGATTTTAAAAGTCTAAATATATCATAAGCAGTTATTTTTTTCTGTCTTAAACAATTTTTGTGACAGTGAAGTACCTAGTTTTATTTGGCACAAATTATACAACTTTGGTTACATTTATTACTCTCATTTTAATGCATTCTACCTAATATACTCAAAGAAACTTTCAAAAATCTTACACTGTGTAAGCTACAAAATTAATCTCCAACTTCATTGAGATTCTCCCCAGCTCTTTGAAAGTAGATAAAAGCGTACAGCCCCTACTATTTTTATGGTGTCAAGTTTTTTTTGCAGTGAACGTGAGTAGAATTTGCTATCAAATTGAATGTTACACTTTGTTTATGTGATTACACTGATACTGGGCTTAGTGACTAATGAAGTTGTTTGTTTGTTTTAGATAATGTTTGTATTTTTAGGACACGAAATTTTCCTTCTTTGGAGTGGACTTAGATAGGTTTTGATTGAAGTGATAAGGAAATAGCGGATTTAAACGGTCCCGATTAATCCAATTCTTCAATTAAAAAAAACTTTTTTTTACATGATATAGGCTTACACTTGATTACAACTTGCCTGATGTTAAGCAACGTTATAATCTACGATATATTATAATCTAAGTTTTTATTGTAACTCTCGAAACTCATGTGTATGAGAACTCAAACTTATTCATGCATTATTATTCACATGTTAAATTAGATAAAATTCAACATTTTTACCTACCCTATTTAGATTCAATCTGTTGTTGGTGTCCTTTAAAAATCTTGTTTCTAAGTACAGTATTAAAAATAAATGGCCATTGACATTTTACACTCCGCTACAAACACAATTTTCTTAATTTTACAGCCGCCTCGACTAGATTTTTCTAAAAACTAGTTTTCTTTTATCTGTCTCAAAAGATTTAAGTCTTGCAGTTTTAGTATTAGAGGTATTAGATTACAGACGGGCTTGTAAATTGGACGGCGTCTTATAAGTCTTATCTAAATTAATTGATGCTCAGCGTTCATTCAATATAGCTTTGAAATGAGCTTAGAATTCAATCAATTGATCACTACAAATAGAATTGATAGCTACTTAAAAGCTTTGTGCATTTTTAAACGACTGAGTGTTTATAGCCGATAAAGAATATCAATCAGATTAAGAATTTTATTTAAGTGCATTGGATGGTTGGAATTTAATTCATGATTGAAAAAATTAATATGAAATAACTTAATCACCCGTAGACAGTTAAAAAAACCGTGTTTACACAGGTAGTATCAAATGAGGTAGTTCGGGGGATCCCATGATTTCGGGAACATGGCTAAGAAGGACGATAACAACCTTTGGACAATCATTGACCAATTAAAAATCGAAAATAGACCAGTCTGTTGATAAGATGTAAAACCAAAAGGGTTGCGTAAAAGTTATATAGTATGTACTCCTAAGCTAAGCTTATTTCCTGTTTTGTTATTTATGTTTTACATTGGTGTACATTAAAGATATATTCTATTCTATTCTATTCTATTCTACTCGTATTATAGTTTATAAATTCATAGTTGTATAAGCTTCTGTAGGAAGTCTAAAAATCTGTACATTGCTATTTGTTTAATTTCAGGGGTCTGTTTGGCTGAGAAAGTAAGCAATAGGGACACAAGTGCATTGACTACTAAGGGTGGGAAGAAGTACTATGGCATATATCAGGTACCCTACATATAGGAATCTTCAAACCTAGAGTAAACTGTTTCTTATTTGTTTAGCCAATTTTAGACCTGCAGATGATGACTGTTTAAAACTGTTGTGTATTGTCATAAATATCATTATCCTATGTTATAATGAGGGTCCTCAATAAAGTTTTAGTTCTGTTTCTGACTCAACTGTGTGTGTGTTATTATAAAAACAAATATAGTATACGTTTTTGTTTTAATTAAACAATAGATTAAAGAAGTAAATAATAATAACTAACTAAAGATTTATTTTTCTAACCAACACGTATCGTTTCATATTGGATAAGTGTATGTCAAACAAATCAAATAATTGTACAATTTCATTACTCTCATTTGTATTGGATAAATACATAACCCTAAAAAAAAAATATTTTTGTATTTTCTTACACTCTTTGTGAACTTTTTATAAGCATATATATATATATATATCTATTCGTAATATAGTCATGACGAGCGTTTGCTTAGTATTGGGCTAGATGGCGCTGTGTGAAATGTCACGGAATATTCATATATTCAATTGCTGGTTTTCAGATCCCAAGTCAATGGTGCAAATCAGGAAGGCCAGGAGGAGATTGCAATGTAAAATGTGAAGGTAATTATTTTATATCATAATCATCATCAGCCCGTTATCGTCCACCGCTGAGCATAGACCTCTCTTCTAGTACGCCACTCGTTATATTTTTCGTACAAATAACCTTGAAGCATAGGCCGATTTTATGAATAACTGGTAGCGACCCATGGTCTTGCTTGCGTTAACGACTAAATAGTATGTTTGTCCTTTATGCTAATCTGGCTCTCGTATATCTTTATAACAAATTTTATCCAAATCGGATTAGTCGTTTGAGCGTGAAAAGGTAACAAATATGTAGATGATTATATATCACACACATGTGATGTGATGTCTACAGTTTCGCCTTCTTCCTACAACTGGGATTTTCAAAGCTATTTCCCACATACATCTAGATAATCTTTTCTACATTGGATTCACGGTCCCTACTACATTGTTTTCCAACAATTTTAAACCTGACAACAAAGTATCTAACACTAGAAACACATAACTCCTTACAATCCCATCTGATTCCTAAATCAAAACGCCAACTAAGCTTTTTTAATACTGTTTACCATTCTAAGCAATTTGAAAAGTACTCCGCCATGCAAACAGTGACGAATTAAACGCTTAAAGTTCGAACTTTAAAAGCTCCGATTGAAAGCGCACTCTAACTAGAAACGTTTACCTTTAGGTAGCTGCCTTCCGATTCAATTTGTCTGAGTGCTAACATTTGCCACATTCCATACAATGTAACTTTTAGTGTTCAAAGTGTTTATTCTTGTCGAGACGAACAATTGAGTCGTGGAAAACAGTACTTGGGAAATCCATTAAGACTATCAGTGTTGTTGGAATTGACATGCCTTTTTGTAACACGAAATAGGCTTACGTTTGCCTATAGCCTGCCTGATGTTAAGCCCCACTATAGTCTCAGATGCAGCACGCTTGCTTAGAAGAAACCTATTAGGAATAGCTACACAATTGGCTACTATAATAATACAAGATATTACAATGTACTGTGTCTTCTTTCTAAGGAGAATAACGAATATTTAAATACTAATTATGCGTTTTTCTCCTTAGCCATTCATAGTAACATAAATTAAAAAAATAAATAGAAATGTAAAATATACTTTGTAAATTTTATCACCTACCCTCCTGTTCGAACGTGTGGTATTAAAAATCACGATCTATTCATTAATATCTAATTATATACGTTTATTTACATAATTCAGCCTTTTATATCCTGAATGTGTAAAATTTACGTACTGGGAAGATTTGTTGTATAACAGGACAATAGCTGAATCAAATAGCAGCAAGACTAGCAAATCTCTCAAGCATGTCCCGGGATTTTACGATCTAGTTTTATAGGGGACAAGTACGCGATCCATTGCTGGTATTGTACCGTGTAAGCTGCAAACAACGCTGTTAAGCTGGCAATGGTAGTGAAACGTTTGATTTAGGCGATAGTGTCGATGGTCTATCAATTTGGGGTAAATTGTTTGTGTTTATTTGGTCCGTTTGCCGAATATTGATAGATGTTTAGTTTAAGTGACTTGAGATTGATCATAATTGATTTAGTTCCTTGCAAAACAATATTTTAACTGGTTTTGTTCTGGTTCAAAACCAGTTTTGAATGTGTATTTGGCTTATATATGAACTCATTCTGTTATGTGTACCGTTATAAATAAATAAATAAATATTATAAAATAAACAGTTGTATGTGTTGTATTTACATAAAACACCGCACTGTACCTGCTGACAAATGCTTGTGCAGTAAATAATTGACATGATTTTTTTTTTAATTTTCTCTACAAATAATCAATCATTTTTTTTTGCATTGTTGAGCCGAACAAATGGAATAATCAATAAGGGATCGAGTATTTTAAAAATGAAATAAATTAACCAAAAGAGTTTTGATAGTTAGGTCAATTAATGCTTTAGCCAATGTGTATATCTATCTATTGAGAGGTGGAGACGAGAAGCACAAAGTCGGGCTGATTGGCGTGCCTTGGGAGAGGCCTATGTTCAGAAGTGGACGAACGTGGGCTGATGATGATATCTATTACATAGGTAGGTACAATAATAAGAGCGAAGCCGTAGGTTCCATTAGTTATGAATATAAGAGTATTTCAATAAAAAAACAACCGATACACCACCAAAATAAACCTTTGAAAATGAAGTTCTTCACGACGAATGCAGTCACAATTTGGCAGAGTTGAAAAATGCAGCTGTAATCTCATCTAAACTCGCCGACTCAGGCGTTCAAGAATCGACACTTCATGATTTATCCTCGGGACGTTCCGCGCATGCGAGACGATGATCTATCGAAGAGGTTGACACTGATTACTTGATTATAGATCATCGTCATCTGCCTACATTTTATCTGTCCACTGCTGGACGTAGGCCTCTAAAATAGATACTCATGGGTCAGATGAAGCAGCATGAGATCGCTAAAAGTTTTGCCAATTGACCTCTAAACTACTATATGAAGATAGTACCCGATGATGATGATGATGGATCAGGTGACGCGTCAAATTGTCAGAGACCTTATGGGTAGTTTGGAAACTCTAAACACAGCTTACCATTGCCATACGATAATAGAAAGATAAAAGGTGCTTTCGTTCTTTAGGGTGTGTAGAAACACTTACTGTTGGAGTTTTTTTTAATTTCGTAATAAATGTTAATAATAAAAACTTCACTTAACAACTTAGTAATATGGTAAATTACTATCAGCGCACCGCGGCAACCGCATTAATTGAATAAAAAATAGCCTTTTTGTTAATCTGATGTATCATAGTAATTTGTTACAACAAAAAGTACTTTCGTAGTAGTTGTGATAAATTTTCATTTCATAGTATCTTGTCGTTATAAAAGTATCTATTCGTATAACGGGTAATCATTGGTTCCTGGGTAACACATGATGCCTGAGCATAAATAATTCGAACTTTATGGCTTTTGAATAATGCTCAAGTTTCAGCAGGAATGGGAAACGGAAAGTGTTGAAGTTTTAAGTATGTTTTCACTCGTTCATTCTTTTTGAAAGGGCCGTTACAACAAAATGGCATCATTAAAGAGCGATGAAAATGGTGCTTAATCAATTTGTTACCATAAAATATTGATGTTTTACGGAATCAGTTGCTCTTTAGAGACCTTCTTTTAATTGTTTATTTAAAATCTTCATAATATTTTTGAGTATTTAAGTTTCCTAACAACTTGGCTTCTTCAGCTGCAAACAATGTTTTCAAAACGCGCTGTTTGACGATAGTATTTTCAGAATTAACATTTTGTGCCAAGCAATATGCTAGAGCATTGAAAGACGTTTGCGATATTGTCGTGTTAAAGTAAAGGTCAAAACAAAAATACATATTTCCATAACATGAGCCGCACTTTAACAGTTAGCACTAAGAACTCGCCTCCTTAAGCCTGTCTTATAAAAATAAAATTAAAAGAAATATCTAAAACTAAACCCCGAGATACACTGAACTAGAAAAATATAAAATAAAATCTGGATGTAGCACTGCAAGCGGAAACCTAAGTAACATTTTTACGAGCATTAAACTTGCCTTATTTCATTCGGATTACAACTTTTGTAGCTGATATTTTCTACTTTAAACTTTTATATTACGCTCATACAAGATTGCAAGGAGTTGTGTAGTTTTATTTGCAAGTACCCACTTGAATAGATGAATGGATACTGCAATAGGCTGAAATTGCTGATAAGTAAATGGAATTTATATTGGTATGGTTTTTTATTAAATAGGAATTTAATTAATTTATTGATTTATATATAGAATTTATATAAAATATAGCAGTCGTACATTGGAAAAAAACAAGAATTGTGCCGGATCAGTTCCCCATACTAATCTGAAACCAGGTTGCGTATCATTTTAAGAAAGCATGTAAAAAAGTCCGTTATTCAACAAGGTTTTCTACGTTTTGATATGGAAATATGTTTTTTTCATAAATCCCGTAGTAAGTTTTATGATTCATGTATCTATTAATGAATGCCAATGGTTCAAATGCCAATCCAAATGAAAACTATTTGAAATTTGTGAAACATCATGAAAGGCAAAGCTGTAGGTATTTTATAACTTTATATTTTGTTTGTGCGAAAATCGTGTTTCAGTAATTTGTTGATTAAAACACCTTACTGTCATGTGTAAGAACTAGTATTCTTATATCTCAATAATTTACCTTATCTATTTCATGTTCTACTCTCATGTTTTTTTTCTTTATCTTTACAGCACTTCTTGACGACGATATCCGAGACGACACCGCCTGTGCAGTGACTATCTTCCAACGAGAAGGCTTCAAGTATTGGAAGCTGTGGGAGACGCGGTGTAAGAATGACTACCTCATCACTGCGGAGATTTACAAGTAAGTAGTATTCTTCTTATCGAATGAGAGTGGCCAACTCCGGTGTTGAGAGTTTATCAAGCCGCCCTAAGGGCCTCTGACATAGCTTAATGACTGCCGTACTAGATAAACAGCCGGGACCTACAATTTAACGCGTCATCTGACCCAAAGAAGCGCCTAAAATAGAATGCCACTTTTCGCTCATCCATCGAAGGACTGACAGCGTCGACCTTTAAGTTAGTAAGATAGTCATGTCCTAAGAGATTGATAATAAAATTATAATAGTACAATAAAAAAACTAACAATATAGTATGTGTTAAAGACAAAGATTTAGAGAGTTAAATAACTCGATACTAGTATTTTAGAAAAAATATGTCAGTGGTAATGCTATCAATTAGTACTAGCGATGGTGTTTATTATTTTTTAACACGGAATAGGCCAATGTTTGTCCGCAGCCTCCCTGATGGTAAGCACCACTGGTAGTCTAAGATGTTGCACATTTGCATAGGTTGTTTTTTAACAAGGAATGCATTTGCTTTTGACCGTAATTCGCCTGATGGTAAGCAAACATTACGGTCAAGGATGGAAACCTATTTATTTACCCTCGTTTATCTAGCATGGCCAGTAGCTAGTTGCTTTTATGTGAAGTCAAGCTTTTACCAATCTTCAGTCTTCACACGTGACTTGACAGCATGAAATATGCATTTGTTTTTCATTGTTTACTTTTTCTTGCTTGGCTTAATCACTGTCACAAAGTGTTTGTGCTTTGTGGTGCTGTTCGTTTGCGATCACCAAAGTTAAGTCAATGCCGTTCCTGTGCATCCTTAGATGAGTGAATTCACTTGACTAAAGAAATAACATTCCCGATTAGGCATTTTTGTAGGTAGGAAGTCTCTTCAGTGCTGCTGTTTGAAAATCATTGCCACCAGAGTCCGTAACAAAAACCTAAAAAAAAGTTTCAAAGGACTTTATAACCTCCTTAACTTTTTTGAAGTCGGTAAAAAGTACTCAAATTAAACTTATGTACGTTCCTTCTTAAATCATTATTACCGTTTAGTACTTTGCATTGACAAGGTAGACTTACTTTGCTTAGTCAGAAAACTGAAGAGAAAATAAAACTTCAATCATAATAATATTGTCTCTAGCTACTAAGCACACCTAATCCGCTATTTCCCAAGCCTTTTGTCCTTTTATTATTTGCTTAGTAAAGGATTTGGGCCCGAGCAGATTACCATAAAGGGTCACGTACCTTTCGGCTCTCAAAACGAACCTAAAAGTTTTTCCTACTATATCTATTCGTGGGTTATTTTGGAGTGCGGGTGTTAAAGTGATCATTCTTGTTAGGCTACTTAGTTTTAACTTGCAACTGATATAAGAATGCATCGTAAGTGATAAGAACTTAGAATTAAAATCTTAATAAAAAATGGTAAGTTTGTTAAAGTTTTGCATAGGTACATACATATTTATGTATTTTTACCAATGTGACATTCCATTTCAATATAATAATTCAGATAAATAATAGGTTAACTCCATAAATTTGGAACAAATATAAGGGAATTTTCTTTCTTTTTCAGTGCAATATAGGAATCAAAATCTAAACCTCGCTGTAAATTAAGAGAATCTCATGAAATAATAAGCAAATTACATGTATCTAGTGTTATTCATTAGTTTAAACCTTTTGTTGTAAAAACAAATCGTTATTTAGTCTCCAATATTGATCTTATTCTATCTCTTAACCGACTTAATATGTGTTTGACATCACTTTTATGCTGTCTCACGTAGCTGGGCGTTGAAAACTGCGCTGCATAATAGGATCCGGCACAAACTTGATGCATGTAATTAGGTTTAATCTCGATGATACACGTTAATAAGATTTTTTAAACCTGGTTAAAAATGAGTGGTCTTCTTCTTATCGAATGAGAGTGGCCAACTCTGGTATCGAGTGTTAATCAAGCCGCCCTAAGGGCCTCTGACATGGCTTAACGACAGCCATACTATGACAAACAGCCGGGCCATACAATTTAACGTGTCATCCGACCCACGAAAGTGCCCAAAATGGAATGCCACTTTTTGGTCACCCATCCAAGGACTGACCGCGCTGACAATTATTTAACATTGTTGATCGCATGCGATTACACCTCTGCCAGCTGTGCTACGGGTGTTTCAGTTTTTGCTAGTGGGTGGTAGGAGTATAGTTGCATGTTTTGAATATATATTGTTAATAATATAATCAGTGAGTCGTGTAGAAAAGTAATTTTTTTCAAACACCGTAATATTCAAAATTAGGAAGAAATATTGTTCAGCGTGTACAAATTTAATTGAACATACTTGTTTGTTTTTCAAAGTACCAACAATTCTCTGTCGAACAATATCACTGGGTATACATCTTAGATGTAGTTTAATTTTTGCTAAATTGAGTCAAAGACTTCACAGAAACCGCTATGTTGGACCACAATATCCGAAGACATATGTGTCTTCCGTGGCCTTCACACACCTGGGCGCCCACCACGATGTAACTACCCCAAGAAATTCCCCTAACGAACTAATTTGCCAAGGAGTCATGACTCAGTCATGAGGAAATAACAAAAACGACTCAAAGAGAGATGTCAGAACCTTTCATGGGTGGTTTGAAAACTCGAAACCAAAGTTAATCTCTGTTATACAGACTTATCTAACATTTGATTATTTATCTACAGATGTCCAGAACTGATGTCCCCCAGATCGAGCCCAGAAAGAGTCACCAGTGACATGCTCCGCTACAGAAGGATGCTGATGTACAAGAGCTTGGCGCGAGCTAAGTACGCACCGGCTGTTGATACGAGTGCGCCGCGAAGTTATTACAGAGTGTATTAGGATGTGTTGTTAGGTGATTAAATTTGTTGTTGATATTTTTGAGCCCTTTTTAATATATGGATGTTATAGTCAACTGTATGAAATGTTGTGGTAAGTCAAATTTAGGCATGAATTGCAACTTATACATGCAAAATCTACAAAACTAATTTAATATGTCCAAACAGAAACAGCTTGTTAGAAATACATAAAAAATTGTTTTTAAATCACTTCTAGTGTCCAAGAAATAAGTACCCCTTTTGAAACATTTAGTTAGAAACCATACATCAATTAGACTCTTATGTAGATTATATTTCAATTCTGATTTTTTCACATACTCACTGGTTTGAAGAAGCCTCTCTCATTGACCGAGAAACCGATTTTTGGCATAAAAAAGTGCAGAATTCTGAAATATACAAAATAATATATTGTACAAAAATAGCACAAACAGAACCGAGGGAATTAGTACTCGCAGTAAGACTTCGTGTGAAATTCAGCCACGCAGGTCGCTTCATAATATTACTGTGATTTGCTCTCATATATTGTGCAGAATTCGCTGAAATTCTGCACAATAAACAAGAGCATTAAACTTATTCCGGAGCGTCCAAAATTATGTACATAACAGGGACTCTCAAGCGAATTCCGTGCAATTTTGTCGACAAGTGTCACATCTGTGCCCCAACGGGCACTGTGGCGAATGTACGCCCGAAACTTAGACGTAAAGGTCTATTATAATGAGTAATGATACACTCTGACCCTTGGAATGTACGATGTTGTATGGAATAGAGTCCGCATTTTGTGGAAAATACCGCAAATGTTTTATTCATCTACGAGATATTTGAAGGTAACTTTTTAAACAGCAACGTTTAATCAACAATCTTTGTTGTCATTTTATTTATGTATTAATTCTCGTTTTCTATAAATAACGGCCTAGAATCCATAATATAAATAAAAATATAATAATTCACATGACAAATCTAAGTAAATACATTTTAAAATTATTTATTTGACAAATTCTATAAAAAAATCATTTTTTTTATAATATTGAGTTAAAATCCAGAGTAAATAGGTTTCTCCTAGGCAAGCGTGCTACATCTTAGACTACAGCGGTGCTTTACATCAGGCTGGTTGTAGCAAAACATAAGCCTATTACGTGATCAAGTAAAAAATAGGACTGTATGGTATATTGTATATTGTTTATTTATTGATTCGGGCTCGTACGTTTTGTATGCTCCAAAATACGGTTTATATAAGGGATATTTATGAATTGAGGTGTCTCCGGGGATATGTTTTAAGTGTAGAGTAACATTATTGTGGCTTGTAAGTTGTTGTGCTTGAGTGGGAATCTTGTAAGGATTTTGTCTTTTTCCTGGTACAAATAGTGGATAGTTGGGCGGTAAAAGAAAGAACGTATTATTTAATGTAGGTAGATGGTAAAGAAAAAATAACCTCTCAATTTAATCAGCTCGTGTAGTGCAAAACTCATGATCGAAAATTTTAAACAATTCGCTAATGTAGGCTAGTCGTAGTAGGTACGTTATTTATAAAGTCCGGTTGCTAAGAAAAATATAGACTTCATAATCAATTCCACACTGGTGCAATTAATTAAATGAACGTCTATAACAACAAAATTATACACCCGCATTTAAAATCATAATTATATTGTAATATAAATTTAGTAGGATTTGAAATGCTAGAAATATAATAAATCAAAGAGTTATGATTCACTCCAAATAGAATCCTAAATCAAGTCTAGTACTAAAACATTTCACTCGTTTAAAATAAACGGTAAAATCTCAATTTTCACATCAAATCAGTCGTAACGTCTCAATTTAACTCGAAAGCCATTCTAAAACGTATCGATAAAGATAGTATTGGTTCAAGCACCAAAAAACTACAATCATTCCCAGTGTGTTCATGCAAGCAGATTCCATTAAAGTAGCTTTCGGATCTTGTGACTTCATGTGTTAGTTAGCCCTAGATTTTGTTGTTAAATGAGGTCCAAAATGACATGGACTTTTGTAAGTTTCAATAATTTGATGGATTCTTTGCTCCCAATTCTGAATTTGGGGACGCAAAAGGGGGGATAAGTTGTTTATTAACATTTTAGTGACACTTGAAGTCGGTTTTTTATTTTATTTAAATAAATTTATTTTCTAATATGGATGAGTGGTAAATGAAAATAATTATACAGGTAGATGTCACTCAACTGGAAATCATAGTTTATGTACATATTAAATAATAATAAATAATAAATATTTCGGGACATTGCACACAGCGCCATCTAGCCCCACACTAAGCAAACGCTTGTGTCGTGGGTACTAGATAACGGATATAATACTTATATACTTTTCTTTTGTAAATACATACTTATTATACATACAAACAACCAGACTCAACACAAGAAATTATACATTTTTAAAATGCATAAATACTTGTGTCAGGCGGGAATCGAGCCCGCAACCCCTAGATTAGAAGGCAGAGCCACCTACCAACTAAGCTAACAGGCCAGTCAATATATATATAGTCAATATATAGGTATTATTCTTATTAGTATATCCGTATACTGATGTATCAAGTGTGGTGCGAATTTTGTCGGACCAACGTGTCGGGCCGCGGCTATGGAACACTATAGATACACTAAGTCGTCATTTCAGAACTGTGCCTTAACCGTCCGTCCAAAGCGGGTGCGATTGCAATCGATTTCATGGCACATTACGTCGAGGAGCGGAGTTTGCAAGGCGGTGTTTTAGGGCTCTTACTTTTGATGGTATAAGTAGCTCCCATTATTTTCATAAGCATTTTATAGCAAATGTCTCAATATAACGCTTAAAATAATGTCATTCTTAAATTATCTAAAAATTACGATGCCGAAGGTAAGTACTTTCGGGTTTTTTAACAGAAAAAGGAGTCATACTTATGAAGTAATAAATAATAAGTAATGTCTTACGATTTTTTTAGCTAGTTAAATAGCGAGAATGATAAAGTTTTTTTAATTTGATTAGCTAGTTATTTATCTAAGAAACAGGCCCACGTGTTTGCTACTAAGCTCGGTTTCACAATTACTCCTGCAGCTGGAGTCCGGAAGCGCAGCTGGTGCTGCGACGGTTGGATGCATTCTTTGCTACGAAATCTCTCTTCCAGCTATGGAGGAAAAATTTGCAAAAAAGTTATGGCAGCTTTGTTTTGTTTGGATTTTGTTTGAACGGTCTATCAAGTTAGTTTTTGTGGATACAATTGTTGATCTGATATAATATACATATAATCATAATATTAATATAAAATAATGCATTATTATTAGGAGCATAACTATTGATATAAAATAATGTATAATTTTGTTAGTAGAAATGGATATGTATGGTTATTTGAAACTGAAGGTTCGTAAATGAATCTAGTTGAAGCATTGATAAAATTAACATGATGTCGCTTTTCAGTCACTAACACTTTAAAATCGTATTTATAAAAGTATGTCAAGTATTATCCATAATATATATTGCTTTTCCTTGATTATTTTGATAATACCTGAAAAAATGTGCAGTAGTTTAAGAATTGATTATTTCTGTCATAGACGGAATAAAGCATGCAGTTAAAATATCAAATAACACCAAAGTACTATCGGAAATCACGAAAATATTTTGGAGCATTTATGTCCTTATGTTTTGTAGAATTTCCAAATTTCTTAGGCTTTCTAGATGGGTAAAACGACTACATTTATCGTATCTTGACGACTTCACATAAACGGTAAAGAGGAATCTTAATGGCAGAACGGTCTTTAACAAATCGTTATCGTACATACCTACTTATTACTAAATGTACAGGGATTTACGCAAACTAGCAACAACATCAAACAATTCATTAGAACATCGGAACTTATAAAAATTAAAATTTGTATTCTTGCCTTGTCTTGAATATAATACTTATTTTTCCTTAATGTAAATACATACTGAATTACTTAATTGTAAACGATAGCAAACACGTGTGTTTAAGGTACTTATTACATGTGAAAGAAAATTCTAAAACGGCAACAGACTAAAAATTATCGTTACATCAAAATGTAAAAGAAGGTCGAAGTTCTTATAACCCAGTATATAAAATCAGCTCTGTCGAGACGCAGGTGTGACAGTAGGATACCCCCTGAGGGCATGGTATATATGCACCTACCTACTTTACGTAGATATACCTCCGTATGTATTGAGTACACGGTAGGTATAAATTAAATATGTGAAACATATCGTTTGAAGATGAAACAGGAAGAATTTTGAAGCACATTTCTTGACGTAATATTTACATTGGATTATATTAAATTGAATAAAATATTTATAGCCAAGCAAATTTATAAAAAAAACTACATCAAGAATTTTGAGACAACATAGACGCAATTTCTAATTTACTATGAACACATATTTTATCATCGTCATCTTTAATTTTTCGTTAGTTATAGCAGCATCTGACCCAGAGGCAGACCACCAGTCCGACAGTAGGGTGAGATTTCTAAACACGTTAGTGAAAATTGGATTAGACAGTGAAGTCTCGAGACAGTACTGTAAGGCGCACTGGAGACAAGGCTTATGCTGATGATGATATAAAAGTTTCTTTCTCATTATAAAACCTTTTCTTCCATTTCTTAGGCCATTACTGTGTATTATGTGGGTCGGAAATTTGGCTTAAATCATTCATTTTGATAAAAATAACCTACCAAAACTTTAAGCCAAAAATACCAAGTATGAAACAGCGGGAGCTTTATCTAAACAAGCAGAAAGTTGCTGATTACAAAGTCGGCGTGCTGTCGCCGTGTCGCGACACGTCGCTCTCTGGGGCTTTGCCTGAAAGAGGCAGATATAACAGGCTCTACTAGACTGCTCTGAAAGTTTACTGTGTCGGTGAATCTCCGAATATATCCGATACAAATTCTTTATCGTGTCCAAAATAATACAGTCGGTACACGTGTCAATCCAGGAAAAAAAGTAATTAAAATAATAATATACCTGCCTGTATACCAAATTTCATCCAATTCAGTTTATCCGAAGTAACAAACATACATACACACAAGCGTTAGCCTTTATAATATTAACTAGTGGGTGCTCGCGGCTTCGCTCGCATTAAGAAGTAAAACTTGCATCCCCTATTTCACCCCTTTAAAAGTAGCATTTCCAAAAATCCTTTCTTAGCGGATGTCTACGTCATAACATCTACATACCTTCAATACAAATTTCAGCCCAATCCGTCCAGCGGTTCAGGCTGAGCGTTGATAGATCACAATATCAGTCAGTCAGTCAATCAGTCAGCCGCCTTTGAGTTTTATATATTTAGATAGAATGAGATGTGTTAATTACTACAATGTAATTTGATGATGATGATACACATTTAGAAAATTTAAAAGTATATAAGTATTCTATCCGTTATCTAGTACCCACGACACAAGCGTTTGCTTAGTGTGGGGTGTGGGGCTAGATGGCGTAGTGTGCAATGTCCCATAATATTTATTTATTTATTTTATTGTTTGAATATTCAGTTTTTAACAGAAACTATCAAAACAAATATGGAATTTGTCAGTCATCTGTTTAATTAAATTGTACCTTTTATCATAATATTGTAAACAAGGAAATGTACCGTTACATTTCCTTGTTTACGTAAACGATAATGCTTATCTTGCTTCTCTCTATATCTTATAAAGGTTACTGTTCATAGATAATCTCTAAAAGATTCCTCAATCTTTATAGAAATAATAAATTAAAAACACTACATTTATTTAAGGAGTAATTTAACAAAGCGGATATATATAATTAATAATTAATTTATTGTTGTTTTTTCCAGAGGTGGTTGAAGTTATATGTATATAAAATGGTCAGTCCCATACGTTCATTTGCCTTATTAAACTTTATATTTTGATCACATTTTAAGCACCTACAGTTAAAATATTTATTATTTACTAGTTAATGCACTTGTATTATACAGAAGGTAATTAGGTATGACAGATTCCTGGCCAAAGTGAAGAAGTAATTTTGGGATGATCGAAGAGGTTCATGCCCAGCACACTTCTTCTTCTTCTTATCGAATGAGAGTAGCCAACTCTGGTGTCGAGAGTTTATCAAGCCGCCTCAAGAGCCTCTGACATGGCTTAACGACTGTCGTACTATGACAACAGCCGGGACCTACAATTTAACGTGCCATCCCACCCAATTTTGGTCACCCACCCAAGGACTGACCGCGTCGACCTTTGCTTAACATTGGTTATTGCATTCGATTGCCTCCGCTAGCTGAGCTACGTGCGCTCACAACAACACAACATGATTAAAGATTAAGTACAGTATCTAGAAGAAATAATCTGTATGATGTCTTTACTATCTAATCACGGCGGAGCCATCGTGTTCTGATGACGGTCACTGTCTTTGTTCGTACCGCTATTGTGGGACGCAAATGGTCGAGAGTAGAGGACTGATTACGATGAAATTTGAAACTAAATTTTATCATATTTTAATTGATAATATAATAAGAGAGTTTTCTATGCATTGTTATAAATTATGTTATCGTGTTAGAAAGAACACTTGAAATAATTTAAAAAAAGTACTTACTTTTATACAGAACTATAAGTTTGGTAAGTAAAAAGTGTTCACAAAACACAAAATAATCATGCTGTTTGAAATCAATTCAATTAAAGATATCATTGCAAATAATAATAGGTCTTTACCTATGAAATTGCCGTTTTTTTCTTACATTTACACGTACAGCTATATTTTTTCCAAATACAATTTTTATTGTATCAATTGTTGAATTATGTACCTTTTAGATAAAAATAATGTATTACTAGTGCATATTACTTATAGGGAAGTCATTGAAAACACCTCTTTCAATGTGTCGTCGGTTTCACTACTTTAACTAGGTATATTTTTATCATATACTCTGTTTTTGAGAAATTGATATACGCGGTGCATAGCTTTTTTCCATCTAACTATAGTTATAAATTGCATCTATATCTGATCAGAAACAAACATTAAAAATGTTTGTATGGAAATATAATATTTCTCAATTTCGTCATACAAATCGGCAATTTCATAGGTAAATAATATATTCGAATCATATCACAATTGCATTTAACACATAAATTTAACTTATTTAATCTTTAAAATACCGCATAAACTTATAGTCTCTCGCCGGCCGCCCCGCGAGCCGCACGATGCCTCTGCACCGTTCCCCTGTCGCTGCGCAAGCGACCGCGAATCCCGACAACTCGGACTCCGGTTCCAAGTGTTCAACATGTCAAGTAGTTATTAATGAACTACTCACATTCCTGACCAACAAGGTGGATGTATTGCCGGAAACGGCGATAGTGGAGATTTGTATGACTGCGTATTCTACGAGAGAAATTGAGGAGGCGCGTGGTATTGCATTGAAGTTGTTGGCCCCGCATAAGAAATTCATTAGAAGAAAGGATGGCTCAGAACAAAAAAGTATTCAAGATATGATCAAAATGATTAAAGAGTTTGATCCGGATTGTCTCCCTGTTTTTGTGGCGAGAGATCTCAATAAGATACCACCTGTCTCTTTCAACTATATAGACTCGACTTCGTTTCTCAAAGAGATTGCGATATTAAGAACTGACGTGGCGAGTATTAAAGCCGCTAAACAAACACACAATTGCAACTCCGGCCTGTCTAACGAGTTTGACGGATTAAAAGCGGAAGTCGAAGAAGTGAAGTCCATCTTGAAGGCGTTAAAAGACAAGGAAAGTATTCCATGCGACTGTAAGCAGCATAATACTCCGCAACAAGTGCAATCGTTTGCTTTTGTGACACAAAAACGTGGCACGAAGCAAGTGACAAGTCAGTTATCGCCCACTGCGGTCGGCCCGGCCCCTTCGCTGAGTAAACAAAGCGCTCGCCATTCATCGGTGCAAACAAACTCACCTGCGCGTGCCGGCCAGGTAGCTGAAACTATACAGTCGCACGTACCGCTGTACAGAGATATTATAACTACGGCGAGCTCGTCGCAAGCGCAGCGCTCGGCTACGCACAACGTAAACGACAGCTTTATACTTGTAGAACATAAGAAGCGTAAAAGAAATAATAATCTGACAGGTACAGCGCAAGGCACGAGTAAGCTACAGATAGCGGAGTTGACGTCATTTGTTTACGTTTCGCGACTGAAAAAATCTACGACTGTGGAAGATATGAATGAACACATTAAAGATATGGGCGGTGAATGCAGTAAAGTTGAGCTTTTGACGCAGAAACACGAAACGGACTTCTGTTCATTTAAATTATCAGTCTCTAGGCGTAACTTAGATAAATTCCTCAGTAACGAATTTTGGCCATCGGGAGTAAAGTATAGGTTGTTCCGCGAGCGCGCGGCGAGAGGAAATAATTCACTCAATCAATAATATGGATAGTATACCATCGAAGATAACAATAACATCATTCAACTGTAAAAATATCAAGACGTCTATAAATACCGTTTTAGATTTAACAAAGACTTCACACTTAATCTTGCTACAGGAAACCTGGCTCATGGAACATGACCTAAATTTTGTGCATTCAATAAATAGCTCATTCAGTTGCGTAGCCAAGTCCTCCGTGGACTCCTCCGTGGGGATACTCCGGGGGAGACCGCACGGTGGGCTTGCTATCATGTGGAACAAGAACGTGTTTCCTAATGTGGTTCCGATTGTCTGTACTAATAATAGAATTCAGGCTGTGCGCGTATCTCTCGACTCAAATGCAATTGCTAACGCGTTTATGTTAGTGAATGTTTACATGCCTAATGATAAAAGTAAAAACGTTGAGGAATTTACCGAATGTCTAGCCGAGATAAGTGCCATTATTGACGAGTCAGAAGTTCAAGTCGCATATATTCTAGGTGACCTGAATGCGCACCCTGGAGCGAGGTTTGGCCAACACTTGGCCAAATTTTGTGATGACATTTTATGGGAATGGGCTGATTATAATAAACTGTGCTGTGACAATGATATGTATACTTACCAATGTGCGGCTACAGGCAGCAGGAAGTGGTTAGACCACTGCCTCACGACTAAAGCTGCTTGGGCCACGGTGGCAGATGCTTACGTCACTCATGACGTCGGCACCTCCGACCACTACCCGCTTAGCATAGTCTGTAATATCACTGGCGTGGCGAGGGGTCTGACCACTTCTTGTAAGCCTGATTTGTTAAAATATATAAAGTGGGGCGAGAGGACTACTAGTCAAATAAATAATTACGGGGAATTTTGTTTTAATAATTTAGATATTTTTACCAATTTTTTTACATGTAATTGTGATAATAATTTGTGTTGTGTTCATTTACAGAGCTATTACGATTATATAGACGACTACTACAGGCATATTATTGATGTACTCCAGAATGCAGCGATTGTAAGTTCCGGTCGATGTGAACAGCGCCGCCACAAGACGGTCGCGGGTTGGAACTTTCACGTCAGAGATAGCCACGATAGAGCGAGGTTGTATTTCAGATGCTGGACGGTTGCTGGAAGACCCTCAAGCGGTGCAGCGTATGATAATATGACTGAAAGTAGAAAAGTATTTAAAAGTAAACTCAAATGGTGTCAACGTAATGAAGAAAGTATAAAATTGAATATATTAGCGTTACATAGGAAGAATAAGAATTTTGTCAAGTTTTGGAATGCCACTAAGAAATTAAACTATAAACAAAGCTTACCTGTATCCGTTGAGGGCTGCCAGGATCCGTCCAGCATCGCTGAGCTGTTTGCGCGCAGGTTCAAGGTGAGCCCGCTGGCCGCGGAGTGTGAGCTCGTTGCTGATGTCAGTCTTAATGATGATGTCATCGAATTTACACGTGAACAGATAAAGAAAGTCATACTGAGTATGAAGCGTGGTAAATCGCCGGGACATGACGGGCTCAGTATAGAGCACATACTTTGGGCCAGTAGCAAGATCTACGACCATCTGTGCTGTTTGTTTAATCTGTGTATTAAATTTGGTTACTTACCTGAAGCACTGAT
Source organism: Macaria notata (assembly GCA_927399415.1). Taxonomy (NCBI): domain Eukaryota; kingdom Metazoa; phylum Arthropoda; class Insecta; order Lepidoptera; family Geometridae; genus Macaria; species Macaria notata. Next base: position 4,755,739 of record OV656742.1, read on the forward strand.
GCGCACCACTGTGGTGCCAATTGTCAAAAATAAGACGGGTGACCTTGGCTCTGCGTCGAATTACCGGCCTATATCGTTAGGTACTGTAATAGGCAAGGTACTAGAACGTCTCCTACATCCTGAGCTGCTTAAGAACATTAATATTGATGACGCGCAGTTTGGTTTCCGTCCCGGGCTTTCAACGGATGCCGCAATCTACAGCCTGAAGACCACCGTCAATCACTACACGACCCGAAACACATCAGTTTACGCGTGCTTCTTAGACCTCAGCCGCGCGTTCGATCTCGTAAATTATAGGGTCCTGTGGTCTAAGCTGCGTGAGTCTAACGTACCTGAAAAAGTGGTTAATCTGTTGAAATACTGGTATGGAAACCAAACGAATATAGTGAAATGGGGCGACGCAACTTCTAGCAAGTATAGGTTAGAGTGTGGGGTTCGTCAAGGGGGGGTGACCTCTCCGGACCTGTTTAACCTCTACGTGAATGGCCTGATAGAGGAGCTGAGGAGCACCAGAGTCGGCTGTCATGTAGGAAACGTCTGTATTAACAACCTTAGTTATGCAGACGACATGGTGCTCCTGAGCCCCTCGGTCAAGGGGTTGAGGAGGCTGATTTCAGTCTGTGAGCATTATGCCAATGCCCATGGACTGAAATATAATGTCTCCAAGACGGAAATGATGGTGTTTAAGTCGGGTGCGGGTCCGGACAGGATACCTGAAGTGACGTTGAATGGATCCAAAGTTAATGTTGTTAAGCAGTTCAAATATCTGGGACATCTGTTGACGGAACGGCTGCATGATAATGACGACATAGAACGCGAGCGGAGGGCTCTCGCTATCAGAGGCAACATGCTTGCTCGGCGATTCGCGAAGTGCAGTGATGACGTAAAGACCACACTCTTTAAGGCGTACTGCTTAAGCATGTACACCTCCCAGCTGTGGATAACGTACACGCAGAAAACTATGAGCAGAATAAGAGTCCAGTACAATGACGCGTTCCGGGCTCTTATGCGGCTCCCGCGGTGCTGCAGCGCGTCGGGAATGTTCGCTGATGCGGGGGTCCCTGATTTCTATGCCGTAACTAGATATCGTGTGGCCTCTTTCTGGCAAAGAATGCGCCGTTCCGGCAACAGTATACTTGTGGCTGTCTCTGACGATGTCCGGAATCCAGTGTTTAGGCGCTGGATATCTGTTCACATGGACCGAAACAAAAAGTGATCGTGCATTTTATTTTATATTTATTTTTAAATTGACTCACCCCTATACAGTGTATTAATTTTAAGTAGTTTAAGTTTATGGGTGCAAGCCTGAAATAAATGACTTTTATTTATTTATTTATTTATACTCGTTTTCAAGAGACCTTCCAGTGCTTCATTAATAAAATCCATTTATCTGTATTAAAAATGATTATGTTCGCATTTGCTATTCTTAGAGTAATTAATATAATCCAAACCTAAGCTACTATCTACGAAATCTACATTTGAATAGTATCATCTTGTAACTACTTAACCCTTAAAGATCTTGTTAGGTACAATTAAATTGTAGCGATATTATCGAGGGTTAAAGACCACTGTTTATTAATATGTATTACGGTCAGAAGGACCAGATTTGTTCGGTAGCCATTTAATGGTTAGTAGAAATTACTACCACTTCCTAATATATATATATGCTAAAATGTGTTTGTTGGTTTTTTTTGCTTTCACGCTGTTACGGAGCAACGGATCATCGTGGTTTTTAGTATAGTGATAGAGTACTCTCTTGGGCTTAAATTAGGCTACTTTTTATACCGTCACAACGCAGTGAAGTCGTGGGCATTAACTAGTTAAGTAATATTATACATTAATTATGGAATCTCTTTTTTAATATACTTTAAAAATAGAGATACAAAAAGTATCGTAAAGTATAGTATAGTAAAAAAGAAAGTCAAACATCACTGTATTATAGTTCCCGTAAGGCATGATTTAATTTAGTTGTACCTATTAACCGGCTAGCACTCACGTCAAAAATTACGTCGAAAAATTAGCTCGACAAGGTTTGGAAATCTGATGTTTCCATCATCAGGAGGACGAGTCAGCACGCGCGTCCCGGTTGGCCGCCTCGTCCAGACTGGTTCGCCAACTCGCTGCCGCACCCCCCCGCTTCTGCGCCCGCTCCGCTCTCGCAGCCGCTCGCATAGGCGATCGAGGCGCCACCGGAGGATCGTGTATTTCTTCCTCATCGCTTGAGATACGTTGCACCAAGATATTGGGGTCCGCGCACACTATGCTGACCGTGTCTAGTGGCAGATGTTCAGCTACATCGTCCTCCCGGCCAAAGTTTAAAACAGGTCTCCACGCAGGTGCCAATGTCCATCCTCGGTCTCGATGTCGACCTATTTCTATTGCTTCCCGAACTTTCCTCGGTACTAGGAACTTCTCCTTGGCCAAGACCGACACCTTATCGAAACGTAGGAAATGGTTCACCCCTTCAGCATGTTCTACCAACGCGGATTTAACAGTCTCCCAGTCAGTCAGTATCCGGTAAGTACTGTCGCCGCGTTTTTACCTCTGATTTATTCATTTTATATTTTATTGTGCGCGAATTTGGTCAAATAAAATGCATTTTAATTATACTTTTTCCTGGCAGTGGGACAGCAAAGTTTTAATCAAATATACATTTCCTTTTTTTCCGAACAGTGGGTAAATATTATTGACAACATACTTACAAAATAAAAAAAATACAAAGTAAAATATATATTTTGCAGTAGGTACTACGCAAGTATGGCGGCAGGTTTACTAAAATGAGTAACCAAAATATAATTTTCACTCTTTATTTAACACGTTAAGATTACGTAGCTATTGTATTTACTATCCCAACATTGGGAAAACCAATAAAAGCCGCTCCAACGTGGCTTATACACAATTCATTGGGCGAGGTCCGGCCTGACCGCCAGACAACCTCTTCCACAGATTTAGAACTAGAAAAAAAACAGAATGAAAATATGGAAAAAATTGGCAACAAAACAACGTTATTTTCAATAAAGAAACATTAAAATAATAATTATGAATTACCTACATTTTTTATTCTTATGTTCCAGACACATACACTACGTATACCTATGTGAAATACTTGAGCATGAATTTGGTGAGAATGTGTGGTCTAATCATCTAAGTAAACCGTGTTACTGATAAAATTGCTAGGTTTGTTAGTAACGTTAACTTTTGTTTAAATAATTAAACAATTACTTAGTACATTTTGTACAGCCTGGAAGAGATCGCTCTTAGCGATAAGGCCGCCAATTAAGACGCTGATTCTAATTTGTACGTTTTTTTGTATTGTTTCATTTGTGGTGTTTTAATAAAGTATTTATCTATCTATCTACATTTATTTGAAAACTGAAAATTTGTGAAAATAATTCACAAATTTTCAGATTACTTCATTTATGTTACACAGTCAAAGAATCTTTTTTTTTCATTCTATTTAGCTGAATTCTGTTCTCTGGTTGTAACGCATGGCAAGGTAAGCAAACTAAGCATAGCATGATGTCTTAGACTGAATAATTTAATGCTTTGCCTCTAATAGAATTGAGTAGAAAGATTCTGAATTTCTCATAAAATACTTATAAAATAGAAATTTTGACCCTGCTTTGTTGTAGATATATTTTTACTACTATTTATGGCATAGTTAGAATGAAATAGTGTTCTTATTTTGTTTGAGACACATCGTATTAATCTCTTAATGTGTCTATTTGTATTCACATATCATTTGAACAAAATAAACTGTTTATTTATAAGAATATAGTGATTTGTGAGTGGAATCATGTAGTTTTCTATCTTAGATATATTGTCTTCAGATAATAAATCACTGTCCTGTCTAAAAAAGTATAAGTTTTAAGACATCTGTCAAAATGCCATAATTTGAATCACAAAAAAAAACATAAAATATTTTTGTACCTAGTTTCTGTATACCAAAAATGTTTTGTTACCTAGATGTTGTCATTTTTATCAATTTAAATTGACAGTTTTCTTGCAAATACACTACTTTACCCATGATGGGTACAGTGTTCAATTTATCCTTTGTGACTTGCGTTTTCTTCCTTCTGCATCAGCGAATATAATCATTGTCTAAAGATCACATTAATCCGCGGAAATAAAGTCATTTCACTGCATTACAGACAATTTAACAAAACAAATGAATGATCATAACACAAATACGACATTGACTTAAACCGTCTGCTCGCGACAATTCAATAAATTACGCACTGTCAATGCCTAGTCCATATTTCATAAAACAGGGATCGTCGCAAACTTTGCACGAATAATAGCGGGTATCATTTGAAGGGCTCTCTATCAATCAACGTCTGAAAAGTTGCTTTAAACCCGCCTAATGAAGTTTGGATGATGTTTTATTTCCAGGGATTTGAGGATTATTCGGGTTTGTGGAATTTTGTGGTAGCGTTTTGTTGGAACAATGTTTTAGTGTTGTTTAAATATACCATTCGAATGGATGAGTACATAACTGGAATCTTTTTATTGTAGGTTTACTTAAATTATAGTAAAATGACTTACATATTTTTTCAAAGTGTTGTTTTGTTATTTTCGTATCCATTACCTGTAAGAGATCACTTTTGCTAAAGCTGCCAATTGTGGTAATATATTTATTTTTGTTGTATTTAATTTAGTTTCCAGTAAAGCGTTTATATAATAGATAAAGTAAAATAAATAACACTGATGTCTTTTGCATGATTTAAGAAGCTTAATTTAGTAAACAGATACGGTTGATACTCTTATCAGTATGTGCCTTTTTCAGTCAGGCATTTGACCACTACTTAGAATGGATTGAAAGTTCTTTTTTTTATATTTAAATAATAATTCTGTTTTGGGCCACCGAGATACAGGGCTGGCCTAGTTCGGGGCCCGTTGGAAGCGCACATAATCTTGTTCTGTATTATAAAAATGTATTAATACTTAAACTTAAACTGTAAATAAACTGTAAATAAACTGTAAATAAACTGTAAATAAACTGTAAATAAACTGTAAATAAACTGTAAATAAACTGTAAATAAACTGTAAATAAATTTATATTTCATTTGATTGATCTAATCATATCATTATCAAACTTCTAGATTTTTTTGAGTTAATAGTATCTGAAACTCTGGAGAAATATGTAGTGTTTTTCCGCTGCGACTGCTCCTTAACCGACATCAAACAACAAACTTGATGGTTTTTAGGTGTGTTCCTCCATATACCACCGCCACACCTCACCTCCTAACCAACGTGGCCTCCGTGGATCTCAAGATCTTCCCAACACCGCACCTTGTGTCTTGAAGCTTTGCTGTTCTCTTTCGGCAAGATATTCTAGTCGACACGTGTTTCGCCTCTCCACAGGACAGGCCGAACAGATATGTGGGTAGCCTTACTTACATGGGGCCGGTGTCAAAACGGGTCGCTAAGATATTGCGGAGAGCGGAAGTCAATACTGCATACAAAACAACGGATAATTTACGTCACCTGTGTAATGGTAAAGACCGGTTGGAAGATGCCAGGAAGTCTGGGGTTTACAAATTGGTGTGTGACGAGTGCAATGCTGTGTATGTTGGTCAGACAGGAAGAAATTTCGAGACCAGATACAAAGAACATATGGCAGCCCACAGGAACGAGCACCCAGAAAGATCACATTTTGCGAAACATTTACTGGACACCGGACATACTTTGCAAAATAACCACAAGTACCAGATTATGCAAATATGCGACAAAGGATTCCGTTTGTGCGTGTGGGAGCAGTTGGAAATACTGAAGCACCAGGGTCAACCTTTTATGTTGCTGAACGACCAAACAAACTTGGTATCATCACCGTTGCTACGAACTTTCATTAGTAACGGAACAAACACCACCAAATTTGGTAAACACGCGAGCGATGACGCAACGACGGTTACGTCAATGAGTTTGAGTAGTAACGGTCAAGTTGATGACACATCGTATGACATCACATCATGTTATATAAGGAGCGATCGTTGCTAGCCGAGCTCACTTTCGGACCGACGTTCGGAGAGTCAACACGAGTCCTGAGGATGCCTCGTGGAGAGGCGAAACACGTGTCGACTAGAATATCTTGCCGAAAGAGAACAGCAAAGCTTCAAGACACAAGGTGCGGTGTTGGGAAGATCTTGAGATCCACGGAGGCCACGTTGGTTAGGAGGTGAGGTGTGGCGGTGGTATATGGAGGAACACACCTAAAAACCATCAAGTTTGTTGTTTGATGTCGGTTAAGGAGCAGTCGCAGCGGAAAAACACTACATATTTCTCCAGAGTTTCAGTAACAATGGATTTCCGCAAAGTAACGCCTGATTCAATATCTTATTTAATAGTATCTGTTTTTGTAAAGCATATTCATCAATGAGTACCGATCACAACATTCCCTCAAAATGTGGAAATTGGTAGCCGGTAAATTTTTTGCTTAAAAATTATGAGAAAATAAATACTTCACGCACCATTTCCTACTGAAGCGTAACACGAACCTGTATACCCTATTTAGCAGTTGCTTTGAAGAGAATTCTAAAGGATTTTATGTTGTAGTAATTATATTATAACGAGCTTGCTTTCCCCTCGCGAAAACTTGGGGTAGACGAATGAATTGTATAGAAGTGTTAACGCAGTTACGGGTTTGAGGAACTGGTTACATATTGCTTGGGGATTGTAGACTTTATTACTCCGTCTTTAAGGTTCGTCTCGTGATTGGCATGGTGCTTGATTAAACGTCAGTTAGTTAAATTGGTTAGAGATTTTCGTTATAGTCCCATCATTGTTTGTTAAAATTATGTTTTGAAGGTTTATGGCAAATAATTATTCTATTACCGTGATGTTAATATTGAATTAATCACACATTTGACTTATTTGAAGGTACTGAATTGAAAACTTCATCCTGATTTTTTTAACTATATCTATTGAGTAGTCAAACATTTTTGACCATTAGTGGTCAATATATAAAATATTAATCAGAAATCAGAAGAATTTATAGGTCATAGAAACTAAAAAAAAAACAATTTTACTGCGATTATATATTTTATTTTTTGACATTGATACTTTTGATAATAAGTTAATGTAGTAAAACGAGATCTAATAACGATCAATTGATTATTTAGGAGAACGATTTATTTTATAACAAGCTTAAAAAACACACCACCCTTACACGCCCACCATCTTTCGTGTAACCATAAGTCATTTCTACTACGGCTTAGCTCTATAAAGCACGGCCATTAAGAGATTTGGTCCCATTTACTATGTAAATATAACAGGTGCAAATGGAAATTTTCAGCTGCAATTAGTTGACAAAAACACATTCGACCTAATTTTCGTGGCAGTAAATTGCATAATTCTCCGACTTTATGGCGCGTACTAACAATTATCTTCATTATGTTAGAATCTATTGCTGTTAGCACTTAGGCATTGAAATTCAGACTGAAATTTTATTTACATGTTAGTACATCCCATTCCAACAATAATTTAGTGGTGATAGTTTGTGCAGGGATCTTTGTAGGACCGGGACGTTATAGAATCTCTATTCTATAACGTCCCGGCCTGGATAGCCCAGTGCTGAGCATATACCTCTGTATATGCTCAGCACTGGGCTATCCAGGCTCATAAATGAGATATATTATAATTAGTAAACATGGAGCAAATTAATAGAATATAAGTTCAAGTAAATTTTTGCATTAGTAAAAAACATTTATTTACAATAATAAAACACAAAAACAAGGGAAGAAAAACTAAACATACTACTTCTTAGTACATCAAAAAATTAAAAAGAGGCACTTTTTCACTTTGTCACCCATCTTCATATAAAAACTAGCTAAGACAATAGATAGCTAAATGAAGTACTTAGTTTAAAAATCTTGTGTCCATTTACATTACATACACCTTCAAAAAATAAAACAGAAATTTTGCATAATTGCCTAAATTTTCTGGTCTAAAATATCAAATTTCAACTAAAAATCAAGTTGCTAATAACACTGCTCCAAGATTATTAATAGTTGAATTGACTTTACGAACTAACTTGAAGTGAACCTAAATTAAGCACGAAACTTCCAAGTTCTACCTTTGTAATTGATACGATAAGTTTATATTAAGTAGCGCCTTATTTTTCAGTTAAGTTAGTTTTAAGTTTCAATTAGGATGGCAAGTTTTATAGCTGTTGCTTTTTGCAGTAAATTTAACAATGTTAACTGGGAATACCTGGAATTCTTCATAATGAGTACTTGTAAGTAATTTATCAACAAGTAACCCGCCATGTTTGTGAGAGTAGCTAACTCTGGTGTCAAGCATTTTCAACCCACCCAAAGAACTAGAGACTAAACTTAGACTTCTTATTCTTATCAAATGAGAGTGGCCAACTCTGGTGTCGAGTGTTTATCAAGCCGCCCTAAGGGCCTCTGACATGGCTTAACGACTGCCGTACTAGACAAACAGCCGGGGCCTACAATTTAATTTAACGTGTTACAGATGTGAGATTTTATAAATAGATTATGACTACTGACTTGATTTAATGACTTTAGTAATATGACGAGCAGACGGAACCTACTATTTAACTGGTTAACCGACCTACAGAAGCACCTAGATGTAAACACCACTCTCTATATTTGCTACGGTAACCCCATCCGACTGACTGCAACTTAGTCATTTTAGTTAGATTTGAGTTAAGCGAGTGCAAATCTACACATGCGTTGTGTAGATTTGCACTCGCTTAACTCAAATCTTCCCAATGACTAAAACCTGCGCGGTGTGACGATCCTCAATACGGAAGAACACGACGCGAGGAGGAGGAGGAATCAGACAGATAGCCCGAAAATTGAAAAAAAATGTTTAGGAGAACGTTATGACTGTTTTTTTACGTGGGATAGGTTTACGTTTGACTACAGCCTGCCTGATGTTAAGCATTGACTGTACACAAAACTTAAGTTATAAAACAAAAGGAAATTATTGTATAACAGTAAAGCATGTATCAGTAGAAAGTGTGAAGGCAACGTATAAATCCACTTACTATATGTGCATTTGTACGTACAATACTTAACATGCGAGCTTTATGTCAGAGTTTGATACTATAAATAAAATAAAAATAGCCTTTATTTCCCTTTGAAGTTATACATGCACAATTTTAATTACTACAAAAAGTCAATCACTTAAATTCTTATACATGTCACAATTATTACAAGTCAATAACAAATTAGATTAAAAAATTATAAACTTGATGTATGTCATAATAAATTCTAGTGTACTCGTATGTTGAATGTCAGAATGTTAGCATTATTATTTATGCGCGTCTTCAGGGATCGTCCAGTGTTGGACGAAGGCCTCCTCCAACTGTTGCCACCTGTCTCTGTCCTGTGCTGTCCGGGTCCACAACTTCCCAGCTACCAACTCTATTTCATCCCTCCATCTTCTCACCGGTCTTCCTCGCTCTCTTTTACCATCCCTGGGTTCCCAGTGTAGCACTCGTTCGCTCCACCTGTTGTCGGTGAGCCTCGCATTGTGGCCAGCCCACTTCCACTTAAGCTTCGCGGCTACATGTAGAGCGTCCACTATTTTGGTTTTTTGGCGTATAATTTTACTGTTTACGCGATCTCGCAGTTTGAGTCCGAGCATGCTTCTTTCAGTCGCTCTTTGAAATGTTCTTATTTTAAGTAACACGTCTTTATTTGGGGCCCATGTTTGGCAGCCATATAGCAGGGAGGGTATGATGGTAGTTTCAAAAACCTTCTTTTTGATATGCATAGGAAGATTGCTTTTGAAAATTTCCTTGTTTTGCCAATATTTTTTCCAACTGATAGTTATGCGTCGTTGTACTTCCTTTGCTGTCCTGTTGGTTATTTCTATGTTTTGTCCGAGGTAAATATAATTTTCTACATACTCTATAATTGTATTGTCAATATTTATAGGTATTCTTTCGTCATTGGTCATAATCTTTGTTTTATCTCTGTTCATGTAGAGTCCACAAATTCTACTTTCTGTCTCAAGACTGTAGAGCATCTGTTGTAGATCTGAGTGACTCTCCGCGAATAATACTAGGTCGTCTGCAAACCGTAGGTGACTCAGATATTCGCCATTAATTTTGATACCCTTGCTCTCCCAATCTATTTTACGAAAAATCCTTTCTAGTATAGCTATGAATAGCTGCGGAGAGATAGAGTCACCTTGTCTGACGCCTTTCTCTATGTTAAATGGTGTCCCAACAGTTTCTAGTCTTATTTTAGCATTGCAGTTGTCATAAATATTCCTGAGTAGAGTTATATACTTGCTTCCGATTCCTAGCTCTTGTAGAGTCATCCAGAGCTCGCTGTGTTTTATAGAATCAAAAGCTTTACTATAGTCTATGAATGCTATATAGATTTTTTTGGCAAATTCTTGGTATTTTTCTATTATTTGAGTCAGTGTAAAAATATGATCAATCGTAGAATAGCCTTTCCTAAAGCCTGCTTGCTCTCTCGGTTGGTTTGTTTCTATTTGCTTGGTAATTCTTTGAAGTAGAATCGAGCTAAATATCTTGTACAGTGTTGGCAATAAGCTAATCGGTCTGTAATTTCCAATGTCGCTTGGGTCGCCTTTTTTGTAGAGCAGCGTCACAGTACATGTTTTCCAGGAAATTGGCACACATTCTTGTTCCATCATTTTATTAAACAAGTCCGTTAAGATAGGATAGATAGAATCTTCGAAAGATTTAATAACGTCGCTCGTGATTCCATCCTCGCCTGGGCTTTTGTTAGATTTCAATTTATTTATTATAATTCTTGTTTCAGATAATAAAATCGGTGGGCAAAGTTCATCTTGCTGTGTTGTTAGAGATTTTAAAATATGCTCTTCATTTCCGTTTGCTTCTTCTTTTTTGTACAGGTCTGTGTAAAATTCTGTAGCAATTTTTAAAAGATCTTTACGTGACACTACTTGTTTGTTGGAGTTTTTCGGCCTGAGATCCGTCACCCACTGTTTTGATGAGTCTAGTTTTTTAAACGCTCGTCTTGATGATCCTGAATTGTTAATCTCTTGTAGAATGACATCTTGACGATACTTGTTGTGATTTCTCTTGATTTTCCTATTTATTTGTTGATATAAATTTCGTAGTCGTTTCCTTTGAGCAAAAGTTCGTTTTGTAAGTTTTTTCAAATTTTCTCTTTCAGTTATCAAAAGTTGGATGTCTTCTGTAATTATTGCTTCCGTATATTTAGTTTTTTCAGGTCTTGGAGGTAACTGCGTGATGCATTTTTTTATAGAGCTGACTAAGTTTTGATATGAGGTCTCAATATTCTCTGTATTTTGAAGATTTTCCAAACGTAGCATGCTTTTTAGCGAATCTTGCTCTAGTGGTGTTAGGAGTTTTGTAGGACGTCGTCCAAAGTGTCTTCTGGAATGTTTAGATATTCCATCTAGCAATATTTCGCACCTTACAGGTCTGTGGTCGGAGCTGAACGATGTTACCAGTACCTCTACATTTTTGACAATTTTTGAATTATTTACTATTATATAATCTATCTCGTTCATTGTGTTTCCGTCTGGTGATTTCCAAGTCCATTTGTTTTTGTTATTTTTATGGAAAAGAGTATTAGATATGACAAATTTATGTTCATAACAGAAGTCAATTAATTTCTGGCCTCTCGGGGTCCTTTTACTCTTGCAACCAAATTTTCCCAATACTTCGTTTTCATCAGTACGTGGGCTACCAATTTGTGCATTAAAGTCACCCATCAATATTATGTACTTCTTAGCTGAAGACAGTGCTTGTCGAATTTCGTTATTAAATTTATCGGATTCTTGTTCGTTGTCTTTTTTCTCAGTGGGAGCGTAGGCTTGTATTATAGTCACTAACTTTTTACCAAAGCTTAATTCTAGTGTAGCGACTCTATCCGAATACGACTTAAAACATTCAATATTGGACTTAAGAGCTTTTTTTAGCATAAAACCGATACCATTCTTTCCATTTACACTACCACTATTGCATAGAATGTAATTGTCATTTTCATTAATTGTATATCCTGCTTTTTTCGTTTCTGACAGCCCGATGATGTCCCATTTTATGTCCTTTAAACTGTGTTCTAGTTGTATTATTCTGCTCTTTTCCAGTAGTGATCTTATGTTGTAAGTCAATATATATAATGGATTTCTTTTTTCTATGTCGTTTGTTTCCGTGTTCTTTGTGTGTATTGATACTATATATACTGATAATTACTTATAATTTAAAATAAAAATGTTTTTGAAACTTTGACAAGCCTATCAATCTATCTGTCTATATAGAAAAAGAAAATAAATTGAAAATTATTTTTATTTTGTGACAAGAAATTACATACGAACACATTCAAGAAAGTAAGACAAACACATTTTGCACATACACAATTTCCTGTCACAAGCCGGTCTCAACTCAGCATGTGCTGACAAAAAAAAAAAGAAAAGAAAAAGATTGAAAATTAAGGATAGTTAAAAAAATGTTTGGAGACACATACACCGAATGTATAGCAGAACAATTTACAACAATTTCTAGAAATTCTGTCTGTGTATCTGTTTATTAAAAAGCCCATCATACAAAAACGGCTGAACGGATCATCACGATTTTTGGTATGAGGTCTTAGGATTCACTGGCTACTTTTATCCTGAACTAATGCGAGCAAAGCCGCTGGCGTGCTGTAGTTTATGCAAAACCTATTAAACTCGCTACTGAATGAAAAATATTCTGTAACATTCTTTACACACTTAATGAAAAACCACCCAAAAGACCCTGCCCTGAAAAAAATGCAGCATTGCACAAGCGTGCGTCAGGACACCGTAGATTCGGAGGCAGTGTCTCAGTTTCTCAGCCCGCTTCAGTCAGTCTCGCTTCAGCCGCCGTACTGTATGCACGTACCCGCGCTCTCCCTACCGTAATTGATGAATACGTGAGCCTCACAATAATTGGATTCCAAGTATGTGATCGAAATTTACATGGAAATCGTTTTCGTAACACTGACGTATTAAATTTCTGTGCTGTGTTAAATAGTGAGTGGCTTTGTGTGGTTGTTTGAGGTAAGTTATTGTTTCCTTTAGATATTTTACTATATTTTTACCATATTGTTTTGTGACGATTTTAGGCTAAATGTTACTGTGTTTACTCATAAGAAAATTGTGCAAAATGATATTAGTAACCTTTTATATTAAATAAATATTCTTGAACAATATAACGGAAATATTTGGTGTCGCACTGTGACGTTTTAAAATAATTATGTGCACTCAAAAATATTAAAATGAGCTTGTGATGGAATAAATTAATTATACAAATTTTATGCTGTGTAAGCCTTATGGGATTGACATAGTCGGCTTCGACAAAACTCCCTCTTAAAATAAAGATTTAAAAAAATAAAAAATATGCGAATACTTTTTAAGTCTTTTAATAATTTTACGGTGAGGAATATATATATAGGGATACATTATTAGTTTAACAAATAAATAATTAACCATTCTTATTATATAAGTCCATGCAGTTAATTATTTAAATACACTGATACAGAGAAGATTTCTTGAAATTTTGATCATGTAGTTTGTACATAAACAACATTTCAAGAAATTTTCTCTTTATCATGCAATTCCTAACCTTATCATATAAACATAGGTAGATAGAATCGACGGATTATATGGCCAGTAATCAATGTTTTGATTTATTCAAAACAATGAATACAAAAAAGCTAATAATTCCCACGCCCTTAAATTTAGTAACTAAAATGGAAATAATTTGTTTCAAATGCAAATAATACATGTTTTTTTTTTCGAACAGCGACTTGGGGTAAAAATATCTACGAGTATTTTATAATTTTTAGCAGAATAAAAGGCCAGGAAATTAAAAAATAAATAAAAAAAAACGGATTAGTTTATTTTTTAATTCATTTCCAATATTTGACCACTATGATTTAAAAAAACAAACATCAGTATCGTACAACAACTAGGTATAACAAACACAAAAAGATACTCGTATTAAAAAAAAAACTCGTCCTTTCCATATGACAAGAAAAATAAATGAAAATCATTCCATTTCTATGGCAGATGAGTGCTATCGAGCACTTCCATTGTCATCGGAACGGATGTAGGGCTCTCGTGATCTCTGCATCAATGCCGTGATTTCACATTGATAGACCATTTACGTACGCTTACATTTACCTATGTATTTGGTCCACTACATATATGATATATCACTTGAGTCTTATTTCCTCTTATCTGAGGGGTGAAATTCCCCGCAGAATTAATTCGTTAGGGGAGTTATCTTGGGCAAATTCATCAGGGTGGGCGCCCAGGTCCTTCCACGGTTATATTGTCCACTAGGCAAGAAAGATATAAGTAAAATAAATAAATACATTTTGCGGGACATTGCACACATCGACATCTATATATCACGTCTTGAGTTGTATTTCCTCAGAACTGAGGGTCGTGACTTCCCCGCAGATATGCAGGTATTTTGTGCACTAGGTAAATTATGTAACGCAACGTAATAATGCAACGCTCAATAGAAAATTTGCAACAGAAAATCAACATCAATAGGTTTGTTTTTCAGTAACACATGTGGCGGCTTTGCCGCTAAGAGTAAGCAATAGAGATATGGATAAAGTCTTATTCACATTACATTACTTATATCGCTGCTCGATCAGTTGCATGATAAAAAATACTTGAAGCGATAAGGCTGCCAAAAATAAAGCTTATTTTAAGTTAATTACGATTCATTTGTTATACAGTTTACGCGTTAATTACTGTTTACCTTACATTACTGATCACATTGCTTCCACAAACACACAAAAATGTAAAAACTCGTCGAATAATACACTATATCACAGATATACTTGAAAAACAAAGGCTTTTCGAGTAAAAGCGGAACAATACGTTGACATCCGAAAACCATTCTTCATATCCTATATTTACGTTCCTCCGCACTTTATATGGCTCTAAAAGTAATTGAGGGAGTACAAAAAACAGTTTGGAATGCGACATCACACTACCCTTTTAGGTTGGGAGCTGTGGAATAATAGTGTTACTACGCATAAGTTTGATTATTATCGTGAAATGTACGTATAACATTTTACAAAATTAAAAAAGCTTAGACTTTGTCGTACTACGGCAGACGTTAAGCTATGTGAGAGGCCCTTGGGGCAGTTTGATAAACTCTTAGAGATTGTCCATTCTCATTCAGTAAGAAGAAGAAGTGGTAAAGCTTTAATCACTTTGTCAAGCCATTTCTAGGGTTCTATATTGTGAAGAAATAAGGATATAACTTGAACTAGTCATTAATAGCCTCACACACACACAGACAGACTCACAAAATATTTTTTTTTTGTTATTAATCTAATGATAAACCATTATTAAGAGTTTTTTTTTTACTTTTGCTACCCATGACAGAAAGGTTTGCTTAGAACCGAGCTAGATGGCGCTGTGTGACATGTCCTGTAATATGTTTATCTATCTTTTTATTTAATTCAGTCTACTAAGCGAGCCTAGAAAGTACAGTATATTGCATGTGGTAGACAAACGCAGCTTCTTGGTGAGCAGACTGCATTTCTTATATATCAGGTTAAATAAAAGTTATGGAATGTATTTGTAATCAATTATGGATTATCGGTAGGTAGTATATACTGCTTTCATTGCTTATATGATTCCAACTTTATTAATAGCGTTCGAAAATATTTATTAAATTCTGGTCTATTTTGGGTACTATTATCTTCATCATTATGTAATGTATACATATTTTCCGCAGTAGGTATCTCTAATTTCTTTCTGCAGGCCCTATTTGAGCAAACTATAAATAAGGGTGACTACACATCTAGTAGGGTGACACCCCGTCCGTGTTTATTTAGGACTGTTGAAGTTACAAACAGGTATTCAAGGTGAACAAGAACTAACTAGAGTATCGGCAAACAGCGCCTTTGAAACTCAACTGCTGTGATACGGATTAAAATTGATTATGTTTGTACTGACTTTGTATAATTTTGTATTGTGCATACCTACACCTACTCAACGCAACATTATACAAATTGCTATTCCCGTTAGGTTAATGCTTGTAAAGTTACGTATTTTAATAGATAATAGTTGATTTGATACAATTCATATTATATAAGTGGAATTTGATTTTGGGAACTTCAGTGAGTCAGATGACATGGTAAATTGTAGTTCCCAGCTGTTTGTCTAGAACGGCAGTCGTTAACGACTTAAACACTTAGGGTGGTTTAATAAACTCTCGGCACCAGAGTTGGCCACTCTCTTTTGATAAGAAGAAGAAAAAGTCTTTCATCAATATAATATAAGAATAAAATAAATAGTATAATATAAGAATTCATTTTCCTTTAGTATAATGTAGGTTTTTGACTTACAGGGATGACCGTAACTTTCTAATAAAAAAAACGTTCTATGTAAGTTTTCAGCTATTAAGGCAACATTACATACTTAAAAAACCAGTCAGTAATCAAATATTTACATGCTGGCTTAAGGCTCTACTGATAATAGTCAGAAATAATGCCCAAATCTGTTTCAACATCAGAAACGCAGTAAATCATACCCAGTTTTATACTGGGTATTATAATGGTACGATATTAATTCGCAATTATCAAATTAGTTTGCTGTGTTTTTTTTAATAGTGACACATGAAAAATGGTAATTACATCTATGTAGGCACTTTCATGTGGTAGAAAATATGTTAAAATGAAAGAGAGACACACAGTTCATCATAGTAAAATCATTTAATAAAGCTTGTCTGAAGTCAGTGCGTTTTGGAAACTATCTATTTCCGAGTTTGGCACTCCCAAACGACCTTTCATACTTCTATTTGTTTTCATTAACTTTATTATTGTATTAAACTTTATTAACTATTGATATGTATATTATGTATGATAATGTTTAATACTACGAAATACAAAACAAAAAAATAATAATGTGTAATCCAATCTATCATTAGACAAAAACCTTTTATATATAGCACTGTTATTATTCCCGTTAAAAATACATTTCCCGTATACCATGGTCCCTACATCTTCTTATTTTCTTATTTCCTGCAGTCGCCTATCTGTTTTCGCAAGGTCAAACGGAATTGCGGACTATATTCCTCCTGATTTACCGTCAGATAATTGACTGAAGAAAATCGTTGTCAGGTTTCCCGAGTTTTTCCTTAGTAATTAAGATTCGGGGAATTTCGACTTATCTTATTTCGAGATTGTTAAGATTTCGCGGAGTTGTAAGTAGTAATTTTAATCAAGTATCGAGTTACAGATTCACAGTCGGGTTTCAAGCAATTAAAAGTGGTTTTGAATTATTAAAGCTTTTATTTAGCTGGATGCACGTGGTTAGTTCTTAAATACCTCTGCCTGTGGGTTTGCTTGTTGTGTTGTGAACAGTAAATTAATTAGGTACAAGTGGACGCCCGCGACTTCGCTCGCATAATTTTGAGATAAAAAGGTTTAAAATGAACAAAACTTTTTTATTTACGAACCGATTGAAATGAAGTAAACACTAAATGTTAAGTTAAAAATGTACCAACATGTTAGTGAAAACCGCAGACAACTCGGTTCAGCCGTTTTCACGTCCGATACCGACAGACAAACATATATATTTTTTAAACATGATTTTGTGTTCTATTCAATGAAAACCCCTCAACTATTTTTTCAATTATCTTTAATGTATAGACACCTACCTGTTACAGCTTTATTATTTGTATATAGATATTTTAACGTTTATTTTTGGATCGGTTACAAACGCACTGTACTAATTCACATGACTTACTTATTAAACAGACAACCAACAAAGTTTTAAGAAGATCACTTGAGTACATGTAAATGTATAAAAAATAACTTCATTGTCACACCCTTAACAGCGTAGCCTAAAGAAAAAAGAACCTGACCTGTGAACTCTAAAATAAGCCATTAAAGTGCCAGCGAAGACAGCGAGAAATTATCCTAAGTCACATTTCCCTAAAACTCAAACTCACTTTCAAAGTAAAGTAAGAAGCACACTGAAAATTCCATTTTTCATCCGCCTTCGACAAGTTTCAGAATATAGTATTCTGTTCTGGAAATATTCCCTGAAGAGGACGTTATGAATAAGTTCATTGTATTATCGAATCTATATTTTGCGAGAAATGTATTCTCTCTTTGTAAGAATGATGAGCTCGGAAAAAGATTTGCATTTTCCGTTTTGTAGGTTTAGCTGGATTATGTTGCAGACCGAATAAGATTAGTCTAAATTCTTGACAAGTTATTTTATTTTTATATACATATGTAGATAAAACATATTTGTTTTTTTGTCTGTAATATGCTGACACAAGATAAGAAGAACACACACAATGGCAAAGCATTTATGTCAAAGAGAAAACTATCCCTATCGACTGCATTAAAAAGGGAATTTTCATTTTCTTTCATTAAATTAAAACTAAACACTTTATAAAATAGTTTTATTATAGATTAGTTTTTCTTAGAAGCAATCATTTTGTGACCTGGCTATGTTTAGACTGATCTCTAGCATAGCTATATACAACCTTACAAATAATATACTTAACTTAAATAGGAAAATAATAATCTTCCTAGGTTTACTGAACTTTGGTATTGATTTAGTTCAAGTCATTCTCAAGTTGCTTCAAAGTAGTGGCATTACAAATTAATAATAATTTGCATCTTGCAGCTTAAAGCTGAGTGCTTTCTTAATTTGTTGTTTTGTTCCGTCGACGGTTCTTTGAATTTGTAAATCATAAAGAAGAGATTATAATGTGACTTCTCAATGTTTGCGAAAGAAAATGTTGGTTTTTTCTCATTCAATATGGTTGAATGAGGCTAAGACGCCCAGAAAATATTTTTTTTTTGTTATAACTTTAGATAATTTTTAACTTTCCAAGTTAAATTTCATGTGACGTGCTAAAATGACAATGTGTGTGTAATAATATGCAATGAATTTCGAATCATACTTACTAATAATATGGCAAAGTCATTTTTTCAACCTAAACTGCCTAAGCTAAGCGTTCGCTATGTACTTTGGGTCTACGAGGCTCTACGCCGTAGCCAATAAAAAAACATAAATTAAATCATGTATATTTTGATAGAAACAGGCAGAGATTTTTTAAAACACTTCCTGACATGGTCTGTGCAAGAGTGATGCTTAGACTCATCCTCGTAAATCTATGTATATATTTGGTGTCCCTAGGTGTATGGATGATAGGTGAGAATAATAGTCACTGTGAGGTAGTTATCAACGCTGCACATTTATTGTACGACCGTTCGCTGTGAGCGATTCAGCCAACTCGCGCTGCCGAGCCGGCTACCAAACCGGTTTGGTCGACAGGCGCGCGTGGAGTCGATTCTAACTCCCTATAACACAAATTGACTGTCCGTCCGCACAACATACAAAAATATATATGATTTTATTTATTTTACGTATATAACATATTAATATTATTGTGGGATCGTGTGTGTATAAATATAATGAATATTATATGATATTATTTGATGTCGATATATTAATTATTTAGAAGATATATTATAGTTACATAAATATTTTGTGTTATAAATATGAAAATAAAATATTATGAATAGTTATAAATAATTATAAACTAATATAAAATAATATGAAGCCCACATTACTCCCCTCCAGAGACCGTCATGGTCGAAAGTGATTAGGAAAACGAACTATACGCCCAGAACGAGTTTGTTTAACCTGGTTCGGGATCGGGGCTGATGATGGGACCGCGAGCGGAACTTGGTTCAGAGCTGGTGTTGGAATAGGGATTTCCTGTTGACGAATTAGGGTAGGATCTGGATGGGAAAGAGTAGTGGGTAGCTGGGTAGGCTTGGATAAAGTGTCTGTCAGGATGTAGGCTGGTTTCAGCCTGTCGATCGAGACAGTAGTAGCCCTACCGTTTACAAGTATTTTAAATACTTTGTCATTTCGTTCAAGTACTTCGTGGGGGCCCGAAAAGGGAGGTTCTTATGCACCTCGAACTTTATCGACGCCTAAAAATACGTGACTTGTTGTGGCTAAGTCTTTAAAAATGAAGACTTTAGCTTTGTTGTGGCGAGCAGTAGGCGAGGGTTGTAACTTCATCATGGAGCGTCGCAGGCGAGATGTGAAGTTGGATACGTCCATGCTGTCAGGGACAGTGGCGTGGAAAAAATCGCCAGGCAAACGTAACGACTCGCCATATACTAGCTCTGCAGAAGTAGTTTGTAGATCCTCTTTGAAAGCACTTCTAATGCCTAAGAGTACTAGTGGTAATGCTTCCAACCAGCTGCTGTCCGCGTGGCACATGATTGCTGCCTTTAGTTGTCGGTGGAACCGTTCCACAAGACCGTTACTTGCTGGGTGATACGCAGTAGTTCTGTGGTGCTTGAATCCAATCATCTTTCCCAGATATTGAAAAAGTGCCGATTCAAACTGTGCACCTCTGTCAGTCACAATGTCAGTAGGGCATCCAAATCTGGATATCCATGATAATAGTGCTTTACCAACAGTCTCTGCTGTTATATCTGGCATCGGCGTGACTTCCGGCCAGCGTGTAAATCGGTCTACTGCTGTAAGGCAGTATCGGTTACCCTGTGAGATAGGCAGGGGTCCAATGATGTCCACGTGGACGAATGTAAATCGAGCGCGAGGTAAGTTGAAATTGCCCAACGGAGCAGTAACGTGTCGACTTACTTTAGCTCGCTGACATGCAAGACATTTTCGTGACCATTCTTGGCAATCTTTGCGAGCCCCAGGCCATATAAACCGCTCAGCAACTAATTTCGCCGTTGGTTTAGGGCCAGGGTGGCTAAGATTGTGCAAACTTTCGAATATTTGTTTGCGAAATGGTTTGGTCACTAAGGGCCTTGGTGGTCCTCGACTTACGTCACAGTAAAGCTCTGTGTTACTGTCTGGTAACTTAAGTTTCTCTAGGCGGAGTGATGATTCACCACCTAACAGGTGTGTCATTTCGTCGTCGGAAGTCTGTGACAAGGCTAACTGTCCCCAGTCGATTGGCATCTGGAGTTCTTCTATTCTCGACAGTGTATCAGCCACAACATTGTCTTTGCCTGATATGTGCAGGATGTCTGTCGTGAATTGTGAAATAAAATCCAGGTGACGAAATTGACGTGGAGTGCAATTAGTCTTTCTTTCGCTAAAGGCGAAAGACAGTGGTTTGTGGTCGGTATATACCACGAAATGTCGCGCTTCCAACATATGGCGAAAGTATTTAATACTCTCGTAAATTGCAAGGAGCTCGCGATCATATGGAGAGTAATTGCTCTGTGCGGGGCTCAACTTGCGAGAGAAGAAGGCTAGCGGCTGCCAGTGTCCATTCTTGAGCTGTTGGATTACTGCGCCTATAGCGGTGTCGGAGGCATCGGTAACGAGTCCTAATTTGGACTGTGGGTCGGGGTGTGCTAATAAAGCTGCCTCACAGAGGTTCTGCTTACAGGCTTCGAATGCTCGCAGAGAGTCACCCTCTAGCGTCACGGGGTGGGAAGCTTTGACAGACCCAGTGAGCAGAACGTTGAGAGGAGCCTGGATCTGGGCAGCATTGGGTAAGAACCGCCGATAAAAGTTTACCATGCCCAGGAAGCGTCTGAGTTCTCGGACGGTTCCTGGTGCAGGAAACTCTGAGATGGCCTTGACCTTGCTGTCCAGAGGCTTGGTACCTTCTTCAGAAATTTGGTAGCCCAAAAAGGTTACCACGGGTTTACCAAAAACGCACTTTGCCGTATTAACCAGCACGCCATACTCGCGCATGCGTTCAAAGAGCTGGCGCAGGTGGTCCTCGTGTTGGGTTGGCGACTCAGAGAAAACTAGAAAGTCGTCAAGGTAGCAGTAACAGAAATCTAGCCCTCTAGTCATTTCGTCAACAAAACGTTGAAACGTTTGACCGGCATTTCTCAACCCAAATGTCATATACGGAAATTCGAATAGACCGAATGGGGTTGAGATTGCTGTTTTTGGGATATCCTCTTCATTGACTGGTATCTGATTGTAAGCTTTTACCAAGTCTATGGTAGAAAAGACTCGACAGCCTGAGATACTCTGAGCGAAGTCATGAATATGCCTAATTGGATAGCGGTCTGGGATGGTGCGTGCGTTAAGTCTTCGATAATCACCACAAGGTCTCTAGCCGTTATCCTTTTTGGGCGCCAGATGTAAGGGTGAAGCCCAAGGACTTTCTGAAGGTCGCGCTGTACCGTTACTGAGCATAAGTTCGAATTCCTGTTTAGCGATTTTAAGTTTATCAGGGGCTAAGCGGCGAGGTGTGCAATATATAGGGAGACCGGGGGTTGTTCTTATATGGTGTTTTGTACTGTGCTTTGGGACGACTGAAACGCCTGAAGGGCGAGTGATTTCGGGAAAGTTAGCAAGAATTTCGTGATACCGCGTGTCGGCCGACCAAGTTTTTACAGAGCATACATCGGTATTCGCAGCAATGGCTTTACAATGTAATGTTGTCGTATTATCGATGAGCCGTTCGTTTTTTAAATCTACTAATAAACCAAAATGTTTAAAAAAATCAGCACCAATTATAGGTTTAGTAACATCGGCTACAGTGAAACGCCATGGGAAATCGCGCCTTAATCCTAAGTTTAGTTTTAAGTCAAGAAATCCATATGTATCTATCCCGGTTCCGTTCGCTGCCTGCAGTTGGTACTTGGTCTTGTTACGTCGCTCGTTCAACGCCGCTCGAGGGTAGACGCACAGCTGGCTGCCGGAATCCACCAGGAACTGATCCTTGGAGTTGAGGTCTGACACGAAGAGGCGACCAGCAGGCGCGGGGCAATCGTCTGTCGCCATTACCGACTGCCCGGAGCGTTTCCCGACTTTTCGAAATCGCACGGCTTTATGCACTTGTTGGCGTTAGCTCCGTGTGTTGCGTGGTACCAGCATATCGGGTATTTTC
The DNA here is from genome assembly GCA_927399415.1 of Macaria notata. Lineage (NCBI taxonomy): Eukaryota > Metazoa > Arthropoda > Insecta > Lepidoptera > Geometridae > Macaria > Macaria notata. Next base: position 4,778,603 of record OV656742.1, read on the forward strand.
GGTAGCTGGAGTCTGACCTTCTTCTCTTGTCCGGAGTTGCACGTCGTTGTTGTCTCGATCGGTTGTTTCTGTCGTAGGCGCGCGAGCTTCGGGTGTGGTCGTTTAGCTTCGCAGAGAGGCGCTCCACCATCTTCTTCAGCTCTGCAATCTCGCTGGTGTGATGAGCTGGACACGATGTTGAGGAAGTGGCTGCTACATTACCAGACGATGATGATGATGTGGTTATATCCTGGATGCGGTCAGCTAGGTCCGCGAGATCCTCGAGGGGCTGTGTTGTCTGCGACGCCAGGACGGTTTGAATGCTGCTCGGAAGTCGATTGCTCCAAATTGTTTGAATGAATGATGCAGGTAAACCAGGGCCAGCTAAATCTTGCAAGTGTCTTAGAAACTGAGATGGCTTTCGGTCCCCAAGTTCTTCATGCATAAGTAGATAAGAAGAAAGAACTCAATTCTAAAAACAGATTACACGCGTACTAATTTTGGCAGGCAATGTCCGAGCAAACTGGGTCCTATACTGTACAAAAAAATAGGCAAGATGATAAAAATACAAGACAAATCCAAATATGAGTGTAACAAAATGACCACAGCCTACCTGCTCACTCTAGATTATGATGCGACCGAAAAGTTAATAGAAACACTTGATATATGACCAAATTTACTAGGATAACATTATACATTTTGATTACCTATGTAATTGCTGATTTAATACTTACTGATCTGTGACCAATCAACTCATCAAATAAACATATATAGTTACGAACACTGGCAAAGTATGCCAGAGTATCGCATAATGCACGCACACACACCCACCCAACCACACACACAACACACACACACACACACACACACACACAGTGGAAACACTCCACATCCATACACTTCACATCAAATTCATATTATGTGGCTAGCATACACTCTCATAAAATACCTTGAAAAATTACAAGCGCGTATTTAAATACTGCTTGCCACATAATTATCTCAGCCGCATCCCTAGAAATAGGAGAATCGCGTAAGCTGAAGTAACTTACTATACTTACACTGAGCAAAAGACCAATACTTAGAATTAGTTAATATAGAATTAAATAAAATTAGATTATTTTTAAGATTAGTATGGTATCACTAACCACCAACTTTGCAACCAACTGTCAAAACTGCAACTCCAATACTTACATAATCTATGGAATGTTTCGTGCAGTGCAGTTGCTATTATTATTTTTGTTTTTATCTTTATCTAATGTAATACTATCTATAGTGAGTGTAAACAAGTAAGCTGTTGCTTGCCGCGGCAGGAGATACTGCGGCTTTGCATCACAGGATCCCTGGATACCTAGCGCATAGCCCAGTTAAACCTACCTGGATTAGCCAGAAGAAACAAAAAACTCTTTATTTATGTAACTAGGTATGTACGTAGACATTAAGTTTTATATGAATAAACGATTATTTATTATTATTTATTATTATAAGTAACTGTTTAACTTTTCGCTCGTGCGACGCGGAAAGCCGTCGAATTAGCTCTGTCTTTATTTTTTTATATTTGTCATGGGCCGGAGGGTTTATAATAATATCTTTCACTTCTTTAGCGTCGATTGTGTCGATGTTTGCAATGACGTTATTATATTTCATGTTATCATCTGTGATTCCTAGGTTTTCAAATTGGCCCTCCAGGAGGGCAAACCAAATTTCCGGTTCGTCCGGACAGAACTGCGTTACCTTGACATTCGTTTTCTTGCACGACGCCGGGCGGCGCCGGACCGTAACGTTGTCCTTGGCCTCGGGAGCAGTTCCGACTTCTGGATCTGATGTGTCACTCATGGTAAAGGTTGCAAATCCTTGTCAAGGGGTCACCACTTTGGTGTCCCTAGGTGTATGGATGATAGGTGAGAATAATAGTCACTGTGAGGTAGTTATCAACGCTGCACATTTATTGTACGACCGTTCGCTGTGAGCGATTCAGCCAACTCGCGCTGCCGAGCCGGCTACCAAACCGGTTTGGTCGACAGGCGCGCGTGGAGTCGATTCTAACTCCCTATAACACAAATTGACTGTCCGTCCGCACAACATACAAAAATATATATGATTTTATTTATTTTACGTATATAACATATTAATATTATTGTGGGATCGTGTGTGTATAAATATAATGAATATTATATGATATTATTTGATGTCGATATATTAATTATTTAGAAGATATATTATAGTTACATAAATATTTTGTGTTATAAATATGAAAATAAAATATTATGAATAGTTATAAATAATTATAAACTAATATAAAATAATATGAAGCCCACATATATATAAAACTCATAGGTGACTGACTGACTGATTGACTGACTGAAATAGTGATCTATCAACGCACAGCTCAAACCACTGGACGGATTGGGCTGAAATTTAGATTGAAAGTAGATGTTATGACGTAGGTATCCGCTAAGAAACGATTTTTGGAAATGCCTCTTTTAAGCAAGCATCCACTAGTTAACGTATAAAGGCATTTGATCAACAATAGAATGCTACAAGTTTTTAATATTACGTAATTTTTATTATATTCAGTTATGACGTAGGCATCCGCTAAGAAAAGATTTTTGGAAATGCCACTTTTAAAGGGATGAAATAGGGGATACAAGTTTTACTTCTTGATGCGAGCGAAGCCGCGAGCACCCACTAGTAATATATAAAATAAATCAAGAGAATCTTTGACCTTTGTCAACATACATTCTAAAGCAATGATCTTGCAACGCTCAACTGATATTTACTCTCATAAAATTAGCTCAGTTTTAGAATTGTTTAACCAAATTCAATGTGCTCCTCATATGCGATGACACCAACTCAATTATATTCTCTACATCCTATTTTAGTCTTTATTGTTAAAGACATACGGTTGATTTTAAAGTAGTGTTTCTGTTCACTTGTCTCCTGCATATTCTGTTTATAATAAGCAAGTGCGACACAGACGGGTTGGCTAATGAAAATTGTCTCGCCCTTGTCGTAGTAACTGTTATTAATCTGTGATAGTTGAATACAAACTGTTGTTGTATTCTGCGACGTGTAGTACTGAAGTTCTAAGTTAAGTTTGTCACCCGCTGGGAGATCCCATGATACCGTTTAGTGCCAAGTCTTGTTTGTACAACTAATAGAGTATAAAATTCAGTAAAGACTAATTGAAAATGCTCTGTACATTTTAAATGTAATATTTAATCTTATGTTTTGAATAGAAAATGGATAAAACGAAGTTTAGTTACATGGTATTAGTGAAATTATGATTGCTTGTTTTTCCCTACTTACATATAGATATATAGTACATACACAACCTAGAAAGTTTTTCCTAGTGCCCTTTCTCTTGCAAATATGATAAATATCAGCTTGCATACATAAATAAATATCAAACGCATACATTAAAAAGAAAACATTTTGTAATATTTCGCATAACACACAATTAATTTACACAAGACCAAAAATTTGCAGCACATTCAGTAAAAAAATACGCCAAGACATATTTCCGTGTCCCTAAACCTTTGTATGTGACGTGACAATTTTTTTTCTGCACGAAGCATGCGTCGGTCGTAACGAACTGTGAGTTTTTGTGTTTGAGTTTACGCTAGAATGCACGGGACGGACTTAGGGCCAGTTTCAAAGGCTTAGATAAAATTTTAGTAAAAAATCGGTACTAACGAGGAAAAAAGGTGTATAGGAGACGTACATTATGTTACATCTCTATACAAATCAATCCGGGAATCTGCAAATCCAAAATAGGTATATAGGTGTTCCTTGGAGGCAAAAGTAGGTACCTACTACTGCATTTTAGACTACAATGGTGCTAATCGGACAAAATTTAGTGAACGTAAGCCAATTTCGTGATAATAAAGCTATATAATTTGTAGATAATTACTTCTTTGTAGATAGTAATTTATGTTAGTATTTCTCTTTGTATACATATTTTCGGTATTGTTTATAATTATAAAGGTATTATTTTGATTAGGAACATATTTGAATAAAAAATCGTTTTATTTCTAATTAGTACACCTCTGACTCTGTTTATCTCTACTTGTCGTGTCCATCCAAAGGTTGCCTGGAAGAAATCGCTTAAGGCGATAAGGCCGCCCATTTGTACGTTATTATTTGTTCATATTTTACTTTGTACTATATACTTGTGTTGGTGTGCAATAAAGATATATATTATTATTATTATTATCTTTAATTCCTTCACAGACTCTCGGGCCTTACGCCCGGTATTTTTAAGGCATCAGTGGGGCCGTAGCCAACACTGAGAGGCCTTTTACAATACTATACTTAAAATTAAGTACAAAACTACAGAAAGAGGATGCTAGGTATATCAAGTAACTATTGCAGACATGGTATTAATGTTACAGGCTATTGTGTTGAGTTGTTCATTGACTTAATTAAACTGGTCTATTGTACGAGGAACGGCACCCGCCAGTTACGCCTCATTCATAAAAATTATAGCGGGTGATGACTTGCCACTCACTAAATGGGCCCTCCACAAAAGGCAGCCTAAGATGGCGCCGGAAGGGCAACATTGATGTGAGTGGCTTAGGGTGTAGAGAGGTGTGCTGCGCGTTCTCTGAGCGGTACTAGCGGCGTTATGCCCTTTAACACTTCCACCCTGGAGCTTAGGTACTTAGCTCTTGCGTCTTCCACTCCCGGTCGGCCAATTAAGGCAAGCCGGGAGGCAGGGGGTCTCATTTAGCCCCCAGGGAATCGGGGTCCGCGGTGATGCCACTCACCGACGACTCGCCATAAAGTCGCCCCTGCGGTTATTATTATTATTATAATTATTATTTCTATTAAAGTTAAATCATGAAGCATTTTACAAATCCAAAACACAATTGAGAAACTATTATTTTACATATTCTTATAAAAATATAAGTGAACGCAATTGATAACTCTATGATCATTAAATATTTTTTCGTTTTGTTTTATTATCTGGCAACAATCATTATAAATTTGTAATCATTGGTCCCCTTCCCGACTTTTTCGACTTCAAGATAAACAAGGTTTATTAATAACTTTTTAATAATAATTCGTTGACTTTGCGGACCCGCAATGCCAAGCCTTGCTTACATTATTTCAGAATATAAAGCATATGACACTCTCCTAAGACCCATACGACCTACACACCAAAAATCATTATGATCCGTTCAACCATATTTGCGTGATGAGCGTTTAAATAAACAGAGACACAGATAAACAGACAATAATTCTTAAAACATCAGAAACGCGTTGTATTATCGATAGTATACCCAAACATTTTTATTTCTAATATCTTCTATGTACTAATTTGTGACCCTCTTCAGCTTTTTTATATATGTATAGAATAGATGGTTCAAATTACGTCAATCAGTTATATTTGTTCTTTCAATACCCCCTCTCCTAAGTACATGTCTGTAGATGCGTGTCACGCTCTCGACTCACAAGCGCGTAATTTACATCGTTCGAATTCGTCGAAGTCAGCATTTTTTTTTCAAAGGAAATTAAGTTACCGAATGAACTTTACGTTCAAACGTAAAATATTGTAAAAAGCTCGTTACTCATTTTAAATTCATGAAACAGTGGCATTTATTTTGTATTGTGATTCTGTTATGAATTGTAGCACAAAGTCGTACAATAATTCATACAGTTTTTCAGTGTCATTTACGTGTTATTTATAGATTTAAAATGAAATTGTCCAACCACTCCTGATATACATATAGTTTTACTTGTAATGTAAAACGTTTTTTGGTGCCCTATTATTGGTTAAAGTAAAGTAATAAGCAATTGTTAGTGCGGTGACCAATTAAAAAGAGAAATACATATGTAACCAGAAATCGTTTAGAGGATGCTCATAAATAAATAAATAATCGTGTGACTTAAAATTTGTTTACATCATATTTTAAGGCTTTCGCACGAACGTACTTAAAGTCATTACGCTAATAAAGCCTCCAAGTAGCCTTCATATCGCCATGTTGGTCACGTCCCGGATGTAATGTCGGTATTTCTATTTGCACCAATCTATGGTTGCCAGATCGGAAGTCGCCGGAACTGATCGCGAAACGTGGACAAAATAACTAGCACAGATATTGATAGTTTGAAACAGATATTTTTCAAATAGAGATTGTAAATCTAGTGAATCTTACGGGACAATTACCTACAACCCAATGTTTCATAGAAAATATATAAATATTTCTATTTTTACAGCGTGTTTTCACGAATACTGTTATGATGATTACGCACAATTAAGTACTTTATGACTAAAAAAAGAAGAATAATTAATGAATAATTCTTAAGAAATTGACTGACGTTAAGCATTCCTTTTAGTCGATTATGAAGCGAGCTTGGTACTTACCCTGTATAATTTGATTTGATTTAATTTATAAATTAATCAGCTTGACAAAAACATTTTTCAGTATGTTAAGAAATGACAAGAATATAAACTAAGCTTGGCAATTTTTTTCCGGCCATATATTTAAAGGAGCAGTAGAATAGTACCTACCTACTGGTATGTATGTTAAATTAATAAATAAAAATATCTGATGACACATATATCACTAGTTATAATATTATTAGATATTTGCCTTATTACTAATACCTTCGTGAGGTTAACCCATAACCACCTTGACTCACCACAATATTTGTTTAGGCAATAAATCACGGATTATGTCGTTGACCGCAATTGGAAGACATCTTGCTAACAACAGCTTGTTAAATATCAGTACAATCGATACCATAATGGTTAACAATTATAAGTAAATTTTGGTTCGCTCTGTTGAAAAAAAGATTCGATTTATTTCAATACAAAAGCAGATAAAAATAAAATCAACAAAAACATATATCAAATAGCTAAACCATACCAAAACGTGGTCATAAATTTGGATATCTATTATTTTTCTGTTAACGATAAGGCCGCCAGAAATGAGTTATATCTATTTCATAACGGTCAGTACGAATTAAATAAATTAATATGTTTTACATATTATTCCTTTGTAATCCAACGTAATGTTTAAAGAGGGATCTATATCTTTATTGTTATCATTTAACATCATGAAAAACGGTATTATATCAATCCTCTTTTGTTTTGAAAATGGAAATTCATGTCAAAAGTGAACTAATTTTGTATTAAAACTTTTCAATACGAACTAAAACAAGCGTTTAACCTTTTTGCTTTGTCACTGTACCAAAGAGAATGTGTAACCGATGTAATTTCCTAGGATTAAAAGTTGTATCCACCGATCCGGGGCTATTTTGCTAATGAAGAAAGTTGGGAAGAGATAGGACCCGAAGTTAGGGAGGGGAAAGGCAAATGTTTACCTGTAGGGGTTACTCGTCACGTATTATAAACATGATGGATATAAAATTGGCGTATGAATATTATTACAATCACTATAATATGACGTAGGTGATCACAAATTTTCTGCTACATATCAATATTTTAATTAGCTGTTCTAATAGGTATATGTTATGGTTAACATAATACGTTAGTATATGAATCAAAACCTAACGACACCACATATTGGTAGGTATATATAATGTCTCGGAATATAATATATATTGGTAGATATTAATTTTAAATTTCTACATTTGATTTAATAAGAACTTTTTTATAAGTTACATGAAAACATAATCGACTCCCACTAATTTTTGTGCAATTTTCAATTTCTGTCTTGTCAAAAGTTGTCCAATAGTAACCTCTGTAGGGACGCCCTGTTTTTTGAATGCCATTAGTTTGTGGCCTGATTTTGTAACTTAGATGTTATTTGGGGCAAAAATAGATTGTGATTGGCAGATTTTACGGGCTTGTTTGTTTACTTGCCTTTTAGTTACAATACTTTGAAAGGTAACTAATTTTTACGAGGGATTGGTATGCGTTTGAGTACATCCCGAATATTTTTAAGCATTTGCCCAATGAAGTTTTAATTTTTATGTCTAATAAAAAATTATTACTTAAAATTATACTTAAGTTTTTTTTACGTGCATAGGTTTTCGTTTGACTACAGCCTGCCTGATGTTAAGCATTGCTGCAGCCTAGGGTGTAACAAGCTTACCTAGAAGATACCTATTACCTCTAGATTTGAAGATTCACTAGTTGCATTTAGTTTTTACTTTGACATTCAATTTTGCACGCCCTATGGGTGGGAGTATATAAATCAATATGTCATCTTAATACCGTCTTTAATTACCTAAATATTCCGCAATTCAATATCTATGACTTTAAATATATTGCAAACAAATATAATATGTTCTGATAGCCAAAATTACCATATCCATATTGATTTCGGGAAGCAACGTCGTTGGCAACGCAACCTTTTGCAGTAACTATTACTTAACCTCAGCAGTTAGCCCCAGATTTTTCCAGAATTTTCCAGAGCTTTGTATCAGTTACGCTCGTAAATGAAGTCGTATCGTAAAAAGTTATAGTACTTGTATTACAATTGGACTCTCCCAACTTCGAAGGCATGCGTTTGTATGGTCAGCTGATTGAATATTTTAGCTGTTACAAAAAAAAAACAATGCATTGTCAAAATGGCTGAAAAGATTACAATAGCGATATACCAGAAAGAAATCTTTAGATATAGATTATCTCTCTGTATAGTTTAAGTACTGTTTCTGCATTGCGGTACTGAGTACTTCGTAATGCGCCCACTAGTGTAGTATAAAACTTAAGTTAATTATCCTAATAATTAATTTATGCGCAGTTAAAAAAAACAGAACTTCCCGATCACGTTTCCTTTGTACTATCTAAGCTACTTCATACACTAGCAGCAGTACAACATTTTTAATAAAACCTTGTGTTGCTTACCAAATAACTATTCGTCCCGAATACATAGAATAAGTCCCAGACTGTACCTATGTGCTAAAGTTGAAGATAACATTTTAGTATGACTCAGGTCGCTTTCTTTAAATTACCTACCTTATTCACTACAGTTATGAAACTGCTCCCGAATGCTGTAGAAGTGTGTAATAAAATAATTGTACTTATTCCATTGCAGTTTGAGTACATATAATATTTCTCGTTGTCTGGTCACGTAAGTAAACATGACGTGATGATTTTTATGATGATAAGCACTGATGAAGATAATGACTTGTAATTATTTATGGTATTATCAATAAATAATTTGTATTTGTACTGTTTTAGGTGGTATCACATTAGCATAATATGTTTTTTAAGTAAAGTTGTTTTTTATTAATTTATATGCTTTTGCATATTATGTTCGCAAGTATGTTTTTATACGGTATTAACACATTCAAAGGTAAAACTGCGACTGTTTTTAAACCAGTCATAACTTCAATTCACAAAAAAAATAAACGAATCATTTCACTAAATTCCTTCCACCCACAAAAAAACACGTCAAATTCTCCACAAAACCCCAAAAAAACCGGGACCTTTTCTAAAACAAACCGAAAGTCCCAAAGCCGAGAACTAAGCTTTACAAAAAGCGCTTCTTTCTCGGGACAAAAGTAATTACCAGCGTTAGTTCTGTGCCAGCTAGGTTCATTAATATGGTAATACCGTTCCTGCATCGAATTCGAGAGCGGCTGCCTTGCAATGCTGTAGCACGCCCTCTACAGGGATATTTGGAGACTGACATCATCATCAAAATTAAAAAATCATTTGTAACACTGAATAAGCTTACGATTGACTACAGCCTGCCTCATGATGATAAATTTATATCAGATTTGTGATACACGTCACAACATAAACGAATAAATTGAATTAATAAAAAAGCTCAAAATTATTAAATAAATAATTTCTATCTGATATTACATATTGCCGTACATAGGCCTCTCTTCTTGTATGTCATATTTCACGGTCATGCAAATTTGAATAAATAAAAATTTATTATAGATAAAAATAACTTAGATTAATGTTATTAAAATGCACAAGGTGGCAGGGTACTTACGTATACACAAGTATTTATGTATGTACTTACGCAAGAGAAAGACTTGATTTTATCATGTTTTGTGTTTTATGTATACGTATAAACTATAGTTTTTTTAAATCATCGTGTTGTACGACACTCTGAATAGTAAAGACATCAGGTTTTTGTCTTTGGTAAAACACTACTTTACTGCTAATTTCGGGATACCTTGGTTTTTTGAGTTTCTTTGATTTGATACACACTTTAGCAATATATTTATTTTATCTAGCAATTTAAAATATCAAAATCAATAGTGTATTTTGGTATTATTACAATTTTTTTAATAATTACCCAAAAACGAATATTAAATTAGTACATTATATTGTACGGATTGTATTTTAATTATTTACCTACTATATAGAAAATACGTGAACATACATAAGTCATGATTTTTAAGGCCATTTTATGTTTCCTCCTTTATAAGATATGAAATGAAGGGAACTATTTTTCAAATAATTTTACTACCAATTCGTATAACATAAAAAGTTAAATAAAATTCCCATTCTTGTACCTACAAATTCCATCTTGCGTAAGTTCTGCTTACCGAACCATGTTCTCTTTCGTGCTCCATTTCTCCCGGATTGATGTTTAACTTGCCTCGTAGATAGATCGATTGAAAATTAAGTTTACACTGCTTGTATCTGTAATGAAAATTGCTTTGGTAATTAAATTTGCTGACCTTTTAATTCGTTTGTTGATTTAAACAAGTTGTTTGGACTTTGAACGCTCTGATGTTGTTTGTTTTTATGTTGTGCAAATTATTATATTAATGAAAGTAGTTATAGTTTGTACTTGGCAAACAAATTATTTTTTCATGGTTTTGTCATTCGAATCTATTTTTAATAAATACCTACAGTCTATTGTTCTATTTGCATAAAATTATTATTTTACTTTTCATTAAAAATAAGTTTTTTTTCTTGACTGTCATCTAGCCGTTGCTCAGCTAGGGGAGGCATGCGATTACCAATGTTAAGCAAAGTTCAACGCGGTCAGTCTTTGGATGGGTGACTGAAAAGTGGCATTCCATTTTGGGTGCTCCCATGGGTCGGATGACATGTTGAATTGTAGGTCCCGGATGTTTGTTTAGTATGGCAGTCGTTAAGCCATGTCAGAGGCCCTTAGGGCAGCTTGATAAACTCTCGACACCAGAGTTGGCCACTCTCATTTGATAATCTAAGAAGAAGAAGACTAAATTCCTTTGTATTCATTTATTTACGTGTTATTTTTTAATAAACCGATAACCTTTCCAATTCAGACCAACTGCACCACCATCGTTACCTTACATAAAACTCAAACAAGTCTCTTACAATTTTCCATAGCTTCTTTATCTCCACGAACCGCTTAAAATCACCTCGCGGCTGCCACGAGCGTCAAGTATTCGGAGCAATATTCCCTTCCAATTTAACCGCTAGAGCTCGACGTGTCTCACTCCTGTCATTTTATTTAGTGGAAAGTAAAGATTATCCTTTTACAGATGTAGCATTCCGTATCCTTGTACTTGTAGCAGTTGCTAAACTTTGATAAACGCGCCTCTTATTAGTGTCATCAGCCCCCTTAGACAAGAGGCATATTTTAGCTAGCGTACTGTCGCTCGCTTATAGAATAGAAAGAGCAATGTATGGGATTGACATCGCGACGATTGACATGCTACGTCACTACCATACATTGGTATTTATATTCTATAAGCGAGCGACAGTACGCTTATAGAATAGATAGAGCAATGTATGGGATGGACATCGCGACGATTGACATGCTACGTCACTCCCATACCTTGGTATTTCTATTCTATAAGCGAGCGACAGTACGCTTATAGAATAGATAGAGCAATGTATGGGATGGACATCGCGACGATTGACATGCTACGTCACTCCCATACCTTGGTATTTCTATTCTATAACTGAGCGACACGCTTACTCATATACGCCTCTAATCTAAGGGGGCTGCTAGACTTTATTAATGCCTGATATTATTTCATGCAAAAATATTACTATGTCTAATTTGTTCATTTAACTTTATTCATTCAATGCTCTTTCTTTTTTCGAAGGTTCTATAACAAAAGCCATGGAAACGCTAAGGATAAACTAAAAATAAAAACAATCTTATTTTATTTATTAATCTACTAACGGTAATCTTTGTCACAAAAACTTTCGGTGTTTTATTAGGACGGCACGATGTACTATCGGAGTCTGAATGACAAACGCTGTGCGTTCCTGCCCCTTTTTTTGGCACAATTGAAACGAAGAATTTTTGTTGACTGAGTTAAGTAAATACATGATTTTTAGCTATTTCATTCTGTTTTTTGCCTATTTTGTACAATTTAATTAGTAGCTTGTGTAGGGAACAAATAATGTATGTTGATTTAAAAGAAGTACCGTTTCCTTTCTTTTATTCACTACACCTACAATGGTAATTTTTTTTTTGAACAGAACATATGTAATTTTTCATATCATCGGTAGGTTACTAGCAACGCACCCAACACACATATGTAGTTCTAAGGTAACACCAATCATCTAGTCTAGTTATAATATGAGTACAACAATGAGTAAACATATGTTTTATCAATATTATAATATTGATAAAACATATCTTTACCTAATATTATAAAGCTGAAGAGTTTGTTTGTTGAACTACTGGTGCGAATTGAAAAAATCTTTTTGTTTTTAGTAGACCATTTATCGAGGAAGGTTTTAGGCAATATAACATCACGCTGAAACTAATAAGAACGAAGAAACAATGGAAAATGTGGAAAAAAACGTGGAAAATTATTTATCTTTGAGGGCTTCTGTTGCGTGCGCTGCGAAAACGGTTCAAGATATCAAAAAATATGTATCAAAGAATTATTTTTCTTGAAATGATGATAACAAAATGTGTGCAACAGTATATGTCTATCATTTAAGGTTAACTCAATAAACCCGTTTTTATGGTAATAACTATTCCACGCGGACGAAGTCGCGGGAACCAGCTAGTTACTTATATTCACGCGAGCCAATACTCTGAAAAATCTCGTTTGCACAGGTTGAGCTATTATTTGTTATTTCAGCCCAAAATCGCCTATGCACCCTCGCCATACATTTTAATCATTAGCCCGATAATTTTGTCACGTGTTTGTTTTAATTAAGCCAAACCAGTTAACGCGCCGCCATTCGATGTGATTATACGATACGTGCCAATCGCACTTTGGTTCATTATTCAGTACAAATTAATCAACAAATAGATACAGTCAACGACAATGATTTTATAGATGCATGTTTACGACAAATAAATTCCAATACGCATAACCAAACTGAATATAATAAAAATTACGTAATATTAAAACTTGTAGCATTCTATTGTTGATCAAATGCCTTTATACGTTAACTAGTGGGTGCTCGCGGCTTCGCTCACATTAAGAAGTAAAATTTGCATCCCCTATTTCACCCCTTTAAAAGAGGCATTTCCAAAAATCGTTTCTTAGCGGATACCTACGTCATAACATCTACTTTCAATCTAAATTTCAGCCCAATCCGTCCAGTGGTTTGGGCTGTGCGTTGATAGATCACTATATCAGTCAGTCAATCAGTCAGAATATCAATAATCAGTCAAAATAAATCAATTTATGTATATTTTTTACAGGGACAAGATATTAGTCTAAGCACTCGTTTATACATACTTTATATAGGATAGATAATTAGTTAGACATCTCTGCGTTAATTTGTCTATGAACACATTCAATATAGATTTTCCAATTTGGTTAAGCAGTGGATAAAGTTACGTTCCCTATTGTTTGCGCTAAATGAATATGGGTTGATTAAAAATATACTTATTGATACTATGCCTCGTATTGAAATACGAAACTGATATTGCTTATATATAGGTATATTGGTAAATTCTCTCTTTGAGTCGTATTTTCTCATGACTGAGGGTCGTGACTCACCCGCAGAATCAATTCGTTTGGGGAGTTTTCTTGGGCAGATACATCGTGGTGGGCGCCCAGGTCCTTCCATGGAAGACGCGTGTCCTTCGATATTGTGGTTCTCAAACATGACGGTTTCCTCACGATGTTGTCACCGTTGAGCGAATGCAAATCCACACATTACTTGAAAACACAAGTCATTGGTGTAGGGCGGATTCGAACCAGAGTGCGCCTGGATGAAAAGCAGACACCGGGGCCGCTGGGCTACACTTGCTTCAAAATTCATTGGTAAATTACTGATACAAAAATATATTGAATCTCCTAAAAGAAAATTAAATTGGGAGTTATTTGCTCAAAAGCCAGATAATATAGGTCAATAAAATAACGAAGTTAGAACCAGCAATAAAAATAGTGAGGTAATCTTTTAAAATCAGACTGTGGCCCAAATTTATGCCAACTTTGGCGTCGAGAGTTTATCAAGTCGCCCTAAGGTCCTCAGACATGGATCAACACCCGGGACCTTTAATTTAACGTGTTACCCGACATACGAAAGTGCCCAAAATGGAATGCCACGTTTCGGTCACCCATCCAAGGACTGACTGCGTCGACCTTTGCTTAACATAATTCTACTGAATGTAATCGAGATTATATAAATATTTATTCTATAAATGATTATATTAAATCTATCGTGTAAGTACCTATATACTATAAAATAATCACTTTAATAATAACAATGCAAAAAAGCTAAAACTAAGCTAGGTCTTACTTACCAGTCTACGAAAAACTACTATCACCTATATAACTCAACCTCAAAATAAGAAAAGGCTATGGAGGCCAGGAATTTATTGTTTGACCTTTTTCGCAAGTAAAATGGAGTTGTTTTAGACAAATCGCAACTTTGGCGCGAATGGATCGGACCGTTTTCTAACTGCTTGGGCGGGCTTAAGGGTGTGTATTCCTTTGGTATTTGCGTATTATTTTGTTTTGAATTTTGCGTACTACCTATGTAGTCTGCGTATTGAGTGAAAATTCGTAGATTAAAATAATTTCTATAACGGTGGCTGGAAAATATAAAAAGCTTGACCGAATCATCTGTGCAAAAACAGCTCAAGACAAGTATTATTTGCGTATAAGGGAGGCGTATGCCCAGCATTGCGCTATATTTTATAATGATGATGACCCTTATTATTCAAATAGCTGGAACTACATTTTCTAGTAGGTACGCCTAAAATTGTGCAGCATCAAAATCTTTTACAATGAGTAGGTGATTCTTTACCATGAAATCTTTCAAAAACCGTATGAATCAATTTTACACATATCTCTTAGGATAAGTCTGGAAGAGATTGCTTTCAGCGATAAGGCCGCCATTTATGGCATAAGATTTAAATTTTCTCTTGTTTGTATTGTGTTTTATTTTATTTGTGTGTCCAATAAAGCATTAATCTATCTATCTCATAGCTATTGTCACCAGATACATTGTCACATAAATCCAGGACGATCGTTATAAAACGCCTTAAAAAGTACGTCGATACGCCAGCTGTCCCCGCCTTAATTTCCTTCGCAACATTACCCGCCGCTTAGGTACAGCGTGTGAATAATGATTTGTTTGCTGTTCCTTATCGATCTCCTTGCGTATTCCTGCGTATTTTAACGTATTCCTTGCGTATTTTAGCGTATCGGTTTCAAGATTAACGAGCATTCGTATCGATTACTCGTCTCCTCTGTTGGATCTAATTTTGTGTTATCGGAATGTGAACGAGGAAAATTTGTCGGTACTTTTTTATAGCAGTGTTGTGGACAATTTATTTATTTTAAAGACTTTTTTTAGGTACTCACTTTATTGGTTATCAGCAGTGTATCCTAAATCTCTCATATTTACCAACACGAACATTACAGAAGATTATGCAAGCCGGTACGGAATTTATTGAACCATTTAACAATTATTGTTTTAGATTTGATCAATAATACTTACTTTATTGCGACACTAAAATTAGTAAACTTCGCAACAAAAACTTAAACCAAAGAACTACATAATATGAAACTTTTCCATAAATCCCCAGATTTTCCCCGCATGGCCGGATGTTAAAAAAATTATCTAAATCCATTTTAAATATTTAATAAATTAACAATATAAGCTTCATTGTAACACAATAATACTAAAATCCTAGTTTTGTTCTTGAGTTTTTGTACATTTGTATGAAAACCCATTTTTTTAGCTATAAAATCGAACCACTAAGAAATAGGTATGAACCTCGTCTATAAATCCCCAGTTTTTCCGCGCACGGCCGAGCGCTAATGAAGTTTGCTTTGCGGACCAATGGAAAGGATTCTCGTGATGAGAACACGTACTATCTCTATTCGGCGCTTTGACCGACTCGACGTTTTCTTGGTAAACTGATTAGCGAGTGTTTATCAGAGTTTTCTGGCTGCAAATGCAATTACATAATTAATATATTTTTGATTTTAAAAAACGTTGGAATACTCATCTCCTCTTTATTTGTATTCGTCATAACTGAGGGTGGCGCTTTTCCCTCACAATCTATTTGTTGAGGGAGTTTCTTTTTTTTTTTTTTTTTTTACATTAGATAGACTCACGCTTGACTACAACTTGCTGATGTTAAGCAACGTTGTAATCTACGATCTAGCGCGCTTGCCTAGAAGAAACCGGTTTACTCTCGACTTGAAGACCGACAAATTATAGTTCAAGGGGAATAGAGATTCGGGCAAGGAGTTCCACAGTTCTTGATACATTGTGTTGGTTTTGAGTCCAGTAGTTGGTTAGAGCCCAGTTCATTATTGTGAATGCTATTTGTATATCTTTAAGTTATAATATTTTTTTAAATGACAACACTTCTTTACAGTGTTCTATTAGTATTGAGTTCTGGGTTGAATATGCCTGAAATAAATGACTTTAATTTATTTATTACTATTGTTTTATTTTATTCTACGAATACCACCTGACTTCGGATTTGGTAATCACTAAATATTAAGATTACCATACAATGTTTTCCAAGACCGCTAAATAATTAAAAATCAATACATAGCTAGAAAAACAAATATTTTTTAAGACAAATGAATATTTAAAAATATGAAACATATTTAAAGGCGCCTGTAGCTTAGCTAGTGGTGGTAATTGCATATGTTGACCAATATTGAGCAAGAGTCGACACATTCAGTCTTCAAATAGGTGACCAATGCGTGGCATTCCATTTTGGGCGCTTCCGTGGGTCAGATCACACGTTATATTGTAGGTCCCGGCTGTTTGTCGTAGTACGGCAGCCGTTAAGCTATGTCAGGGGCACTTACGGCGGCTGTCGACACCAGAGTTAGCCACTCTCATTCGATAAAATGAGGAAGACTTTTTACTTTACTACTACATCTATTTATTTAAAGAAAAAAAGGAGTTGCGTGTATTTCACCCTCTGCAGTATTTTCCCCCTGAAACACGTGCTAGTTCATTCCATCAAGTCAGCTCTGCAGCATTCATCTTTATTACGGACGGAGCAGGAGTAAACTACTAGTGTAAATTGTTGTGCTAGATACACTCTTTATATAATGTACTTCTAGGAAACGTTTTATACTCGTGCTTTGAGATAATTAAAACGCAATAATAATACAAAAAAATGTTTTGTAAAATTTATATGCTTTTCGGGACAGGAGGGCCGGTAGTATTAAAACTCGTCTTGAATACTTATACATAATCGTTAGTATAATGCGATTGGGCATTATTTTACAATTAAAGCAACTTTAGGCAAAATATAAAGCGATTCGTCGTGGCCGTGGTGCGCTGGCACCGCCGTCTTGAAAAAAAGTCCTTTTCCGAAGATGGCTGCCTCGCTGCCTTCGATACGACGCTCCGCCAGAATAACCACAGTGGGTATTCTTCTTGGTATTGAGGTTGATTTACTATTTACCATTTCATGCTTATACTAAAATTAAATTTGCATTTCTGTTCAATGAATGGAATACCATTGCATTCTGTTACTAAGACTAATTTCTATCTCAAAAATGACATTGATTAAATAAATGGTTATGGATTTAACATTTTTAAGTTTGTTTGAAAGCAATAAAATTAAATGGTCCAATTTAAATTTAACACAATTATGATGTTTTATAATTATTGTCAAAAAGATATTAATATTTTAAAATAAAAACTTAACTTATTTATAACTAACTTATAAACTAAAACTTATAATAAACTTAAAACACCAATAAAAAAGTTTTAAAACAGATAAAAGATAAAAAAATATATATATTAGTATTTATACTTTTTTTTATATATATAAGATTGCAATAGAGTTATCATTAAGTTCATAACAAAGTTGCATTACCATGCAATAAAGAACCAATCAGGAAACATCATTCCAAATTTAAATTACACGCTGCCAATTTAAGTAGTTGATAAATTACACCACAGAGTATTAAAAGCTATTAATTTTATCCAATGAGGTCATGTTATGAGTCCATAAATAATATGAGAATATCATTGAAATATGTTTTCTTTCATATTTTAACCAAGTTGTATTAATTGTAAATGCAACAACTAAGCAAAGTTATTTTCTGTGCATACATTTAGTTACGTTTTTTTTAAACTAAAACAGGTTTGCACTTCGCCACAGTTTGCCAGATTGTAAGCATTAACTATGGTCTAAGATGGATGGTGTAGCCTACTACTACTAAAATCCTACTACTTCTGCAAGAAATGGTATTTATTCTTATTATTATTCATGTAAATCTATGTACATAATGATTTGTTAATATTCAATATTGATAAAAGTACCTATAATAATATAATGTCAATGACTCCGAATATAAATAAGTTTTGTGTAATATTGCTTATTTTAAATCATTAACTAAGTTTGTATATAATTTACAGGCTTAGAAAATGTAAACAATCAAACGTACATAACGTACGCGTCTATTAATTTTACTTAGATGATGATGATGATGATAAGCCTTTTATTTGAAACTGAGATATTGTTTATTTAGTTTCACTCTGAATGGCAATTTATATAATGAATCTCATTTCAAATTGCATCTTGGCATATGCCTCCTCTAACGATTTCTATTGAACCCTATCTTGAGCCGCTCATCTCCAGTTTTCCTACTAAGGTACTTAACACTGAATAATCTATTAAAGACATATAAGATTAATTTATTTTCTAATATTTAGACATGGTTTGCACAAAACGTACATATTAAATAAACAATTCAGTCATTACATTTTTGATTGAAAAAAACCTAAAGGTTAATTATCTTAAATTTTAAATGATATAATTAATATCAACTATTCTATTTTATTTACTTTAATTCTTCAGTTTTTATTTATAAAAATACTGCAGTTTCTCCGTTGTATAGTACCGTTAAATAATGTTTAATACGGTTGTTACATAATTAACAGGAATCTGCGGCCTGTTCTGAAGCTTGTAGTTTTGTAAGCCTTAATTGCATGGTTTTAATTGGGAACAGTGTAATGTTACGAAACGTGAACCTACCTGCATTATATCTCATTACCAAATAAGGAAAATGCATTGAAATGTTTATGTTTAAATGCTTTTTCCTTAGCGGAGCGGATACAGCACCATAGACCACATATTCACGGTGCGGCAAATTATACAGAAAACTGAAGAGTATAATTTGCCGCTTTGTCTAGCGTTTGTGGACTATGAAAAAGCGTTCGATTCCGTTGAAATCTGGGCTGTTCTGGAATCCTTGCAGCGGTGCCAAGTAGACTGGCGATACATCCAGGTGATTAGATGTTTGTATGACGCCGCGACCATGATATCCACCTTCGCCGAGGTGTGAGACAGGGAGATGTCATATCACCGAAATTGTTCTCAAACGCATTGGAGGATATGTTTAAGACACTGGAGTGGAAGAAACGGGGCATCAACGTGAATGGCGAGTACATCTCTCACCTGCGATTTGCTGATGATATCGTTATAATGGCGGAAACGCTGGAGGAGCTGCAACAAATGCTGAACGACCTAGCTGATTCATCTCAACGCATCGGTCTTCGGATGAATTTGGATAAAACCAAGGTCATGTGTAACGAGTACGTTGCTCCGGAACCGATAGCTGTAAATGGCTCCCCTCTGGAGATTGTCCAAAAGTATGTCTACCTAGGGCAAACGCTCCAACTAGGTAGGAACAACTTCGAAGGCGAAGCCAGTAGAAGAATACAGCTGGGTTGGGCGGCATTTGGAAAACTTCGTCAGGTTTTCTCGTCCTCCATACCGCAAAGCCTAAAGACGAAAGTCTTCAATCAGTGCGTCCTAACAATAATGACTTACGCTGCTGAGACGTGGACACTAACAGCAGGATTGGTTCACCGTTTCAAAGTTGCTCAGCGTGCTATGGAAAGGGCTATGCTTGGAGTTTCTCTTAGGGATCGTATCCGAAACGAAGTAATTCGGCAGAGAACAAAAGTCACCGACATAGCTCAACGCATAAGCACGCTGAAGTGGCAATGGGCCGGTCATATTTGTCGCAGAACCGACAACCGATGGGGTAGGCGAGTTCTGGAGTGGAGACCGCGGCTCGGCAAGCGTAGTGTAGGGCGCCCTGCCACAAGGTGGAGCGAGGACATCATGAAGATAGCAGGGAACAGGTGGAGACGAGAAGCACAAAGTCGGGCTGAGTGGCGTGCCTTGGGAGAGGCCTATGTCCAGAAGTGGACGACCGTGGGCTGATGATGATGAAATGCTTTTTATTATTTTTAACGTAGGTTTTGGCCGCAATCTTTGTAATTTTGTACTATATTTGTTATCAGATAATCTTACAAAAGCGTTTGTAAATTAAAAGAAACATAGATCCAAATCATCGAGTAACATAATAAAACAGTCTATTGACTCTTTCGCTTGTTTTTTACACTATAAATTAGTTATTTTATATCATAACTGAAAAATGCGGATAAAGCTATAGGTAACTATGTACTAATGTGTTATAAATATATGGCATAAGAAATGACGTCATAACAAGTAAAAATAATAAGACAAAAACATACCCAGGATTTTTCGTTTAACGAACAAACGATACCAAAAGGAAATATAATTTATTATTTTATTTCTGTCGATCCAAGAAAATGTCGAGGGAAAAGAAAATTTAAGAAGTCCGTCTTCCGGCATACCGTAATAGATTACCAACTATCTTACTCACGCAGAGAAAATATATTTGGGTGTGAGCGAGACAAAACAATTGTTTTCCATCCACTGATTACCGAAAATAGATTGTGCTGTATCACATCATTTAATAATATCAATTATATAAATGCCAATGAAATAAATAAGTATACTTTTTTCATTCTACAGACTAATTTAATTGACAAAAGAGCAAGCGAAGTGAATAACTAAGCTAAAAGTGGTGCGTGCTGCTCTAATTATTTGAACTGGTCAGGAATTTGTTTGCCAATGAGGCTGTCGAAACAAATCAGTCTTGGTGCCAGACTTTTATTTTGAGAATATTACTTTCATTGTGCAAATATTACTTTGAAATCTTCAAGACTTTACCACTTTACTTTTACTAATTGACTTTATCTTACCATCAGTAAATTAAATTAAAAAAATAAATTAAATAATTTTTGTTTATTGTGCATAAAATACAGTGTTGTAGGTACAGCTTTGAGTAATAAAAATTTACATAAATTACGTCGGTGTCATACGTTGGTATGGTTAACTGAGTCTTGTACAAGGTACCTCAAGGGTCCTGAATTGCAAGACTGCAGTACCTCCCGCCGCAGCAGGCTTCTTTGCCTATATTTACACTGATTTTACGATTTTATAACATAATTATACTGTCCTAAATATAAATAAAAAGATTACAAAAATATGTATGTATTGCTAATTATTAACTAATTGTAAACAAACTTTTGGTCAGTGATACCAGCATTGAGGTAACAAATCCGTAGAATGTACCCATAAATATCGCTATTACCCATATCAAATATTAAAATGATGAAATTAGAATGAACGATTTAGAGAGCTACATTCTAATGCAGTATCTGCAGCAGTAAACCTACTCTTTCACCCTAATCTATCCAGACTCATCGGCCATTAGATGGGTATTCGCGAGAATCGTATTTTACGAGCCTTATTTGGGTTTGAAGTATAATTTATTATGTTCAATTCTATTCGTTCGTAAGGGAAAGGTTAAGCAATAAATTGGGCGCAGCTGCGTTGCGAACATAAGTCGGAATTAGGTAACAAAAGAGCCGATTTGCGAGACGTCGGGTTTTCCCGTAGTTTGTGTTGTATTGTGTCCGGGTACAAGGCTAGTGCTAAAACTATGATAAAAATGAACCGTTCATAAAGAACGCTTGCATAAGAGCAGAAATTAATTTTGACATTCTTCAGCTCCATACAACATACATATATCAAATTTAATGTAAAATTAATGGAGAACGCAACTGCCAGAATGAAAAATACGAATAAAAATAAACACTATTTATTACATGAAACCTTTAATAAAACAAAACAAGTGCAAGTGCAAACCCATTGCTTGTAAAAAAAACATTCTGCTAATCAAGTGACTCAGTATACAACAGTATTGGACATCAGGTGGATGTACGTAGGTTGCGGTTGTTAGCCGCCGCAATCTCTTTGCTCTAATTTGGGTTTAGATATAGGTAATGGGTAAATGGTTATTAGCACTAACCGATTCATGTCATTTGTGATTGTGTTAATTTATTGTTATGTAACGTTTATTGTACGGACGGCTAAGCTTTGGAACACTTTACCAGAAGCCGTGTTTCCTGCGAACTACAATCCAGGGGTCTTCAAATCTAGAGGTAATAGGTATCTTCTAGGTAAGCGTGTTACATCCTAGGCTGCAGCAATGCTTAACATCAGGCAGGCTGTAGTCAAACGAAAACCTATCCCACGTAAAAAAAGTGTGATATAAGCTAATTTAGTCATTTAATAAGGCCTTTGATTCGTTGCAAAAACAAAACGTGGACTGGAAGAATTTGTATACGGCGATAAGGTTATCTAATTGTACAATACCTACTTATATTATTAGATTCACATTTGCTTTTTTTAAAGATCGGATGAGAACGAGCTGTCACTGCTTATGTATGTAATTGCAGTAACAATTATATAAGTAAGGAAAATTAAAACAGATAAAAAATATAATCCTTTCTTTATGAATGAAAATGTATTGTATTTTTTTATAAATACACAGAATAAATAGATTTTTTTAACAATTTTGTTCTAAATCATATAACTGTTATTATTAAGTCAATAAACGTTTTTCTTTCACAACACTTCAGGAGCGATTTGAAAAAAAAAACACACACGAAATTATTCAAATCATTATTAATTCCTTACAAGTTTATCTTCAATTATCTTCCAGCACTAACTAGCGCGTTATACAAACCTACACGTTCAAGTTACACCCAACTAATAATTGACCGAACTCACTTTATCACCCGTATTGCAGAACACAAAGAGAAACTCCATCTGCGGCTATATCATGGCTACGGTGAATCACTACCAGATATGATTTTAACCTACTTATTTCATAAAGAATCTTCTTTTCAAGACCATTCCACGTGTAAAAAAAACATAACCAGTAAAGAAAGTAAATACAATGTGTTCTATGAGTGTTCAACTTTTATTAATTGGCTATGTAATTTATCATTTATTCGTCTAAAAATTATAGATTTAATTGATGATATTTATGTCATGTAATAAATACGTATACGCACCAATCTATCACATAATAAAGACCAAATATAAAAGCTAATAGCTAAGACCAAATAGTTACATTTAAATATCATAACTATTTGTATATTTATTGGCTTGGTTGAACCTCATAGCGTAACATGCATTAAAATATGCGAATTTAAAAAAGTTTTTTGCCTGATTTTTTTATGGGTCTCTAAACAATTTTTGTGACACCAAACAGCAGTATTGAACAAAATTTTAGTGCAATTAACAATTGATCAATCAGCAAAATTTTAACACAGATAACTTTTTTTTAACACAGATATTAAATCCCTCTCCTCCTCCGTAAGTCATATTCCTCATGTCTGAGGGTCGTGACCAGTGACCTGAGGGATCTTCTGTGACCTTTCTTCTTATGTTATTCTTCCTCTCAGATATATTTACAAATCGTATATTACATGCTATACACCCAGTCGTGCAAATTCCACAAAAGCGATTCAGCATCGAACGGAAACAAATGTCTGTCGTTATTGCATTAGAAACTGCTCTGATATATTCAAAGCCACGTGCGGCCGCCATATTTGGTAAGCATTTTGCACGGAGAATTGCGTTCCGCCATTTTGGTTTGCGTATCGCAAGCTGCAGTATGATGCATTGTATCTCCAAACTGTGAAACTCAAATTAAATGCACAAGATATAATGGTTGGGTTAAGGATGCATCTGGGGCAAGAATATATAAACTGGCAATATCGATGGGTGTTCTATGCATGAGAAAACAACTTATTTAGGTATTGTTGCAGTCAGTTTTATGGTGGTGACGTATACATGACGAAATTACTTTTCCTATTTTAATTTATATGTATGTCATCAAATACTTAGTATGAGTGCAGGTTTTGGTTAAGAATTTTGTAGGTCTAGTTTTAAATGGAAGGCAAACAAAATAATACAATAACTATTAATATTATTTTTATTGAAAGTGATCAGTTACCAACATCGTAAGTAACGGTCAAATGTAACTAGATTGTAAAACTATCTTATATTTCCCTTTTAAATTATAAAAATATTCAAATCTAAGTACAGTGATGCATAATAACTCAAGTTTTATTCAGCACGCTTTTAAAAATGTATGCAATTTCTTAGCGGTGCAACGGAGATGTAAAACGATGAAGTTTGTAAGTAGTGAGAAGTGGTTATGAAGTGCCTACAATTTGTTGTTTTGTTGTGTTGCGGACTGAAAAAAGCATGAATAAATGCTCATCGTGAGAAAACCGATATGTTTGAGGACCACAATATCCGAGGACATTTTGTCTTCCGTGGAAGGACCTGGGCGCCCACCACGATGTATCTGTACAAGAGAACTTCCCTTACGAATTATTTTTAGAGGGAGTCACGACCCTCGGTCATGAGGAAATACGACTCATGAGAGAAATGCTCATAGGTAAGTTTTATTTTATATACTTGGTATGTAAAAGCGTATTGCAATTAATATTCAATTAACTGTTGTAGGTAATAAAATTTGTCTCAGGTATATTTTCTCTGAAAAGTTGAGGTAATACATAGGTAATTAATTTGAATATGCAATTTGTCTTAAATACTTAAAATATATGGTTGGTTTATCAAATACTTAGTAAGTAATTTTCCCGGTTAGATAGACTTGATCAACAATCCGTTTAATTCTGCTGTCAAATATATTCTTAAGATAATCAATGACAGCGCGTAGAAATTGATTTTAGAAGAGTTAAATTTAATATATTTGTGTTCTACTACCAAGGAGAAGTTAAAAGAACAGTTCATTTTATTATCTGTGTATTTTTTTACGTCAGTAGATAAATACTCTATTTAATAAGTAACTTTTTTAATTACGGCCGCCGGCCTATCTTATTCCATTAATTTTTCCTTAAGTAGGTACGTAGATAATGATGAGTTAAAGTAAAAGATTTTTCATTTTTAATCGTAAGGAAACTGAGTATGTTTAGAAAAATGGGTTTTTACTTTGTGAGAGTAACAGTGACAGAGAAATTGAACCCTTATTTATATATCTTTTCTCTTTTTTGCCCATAACTTTGTGTTGTGCCAATTCTCAAGTTACTCGTAAAATTCCTAGGTTCAGGTAAAATTCATAATTCGTCATCCGCATATTATTTGAGATGACATTTGTATGAAAAGGCCAGCTGTAAAAATTATCAAACTTAAAAAAAGTATAGGCAAGGAAATAAAATTATAAGATAGGCAATTTCGTTCGTTTGTTCCTCGAACTGGATTGTCTAGAAAAACCTATGGCTTCGCTACATTTCCCAGCCATTTCATTCAATTCCACTAAAAGTTTAGTACAAGCCATCAGATTGGTACGTTGTATCTGAATCTAAAGCGGTTTTAAAATCTTGGCGGCTTGGGCTTGGAAGCTGAGACCGTCGAGATAGCTGCCGTGACTGGCGTCGAGATAGCATGTTGAGGAGAAACAGATAGCTGCTGGATCTAGTGTCTGGCAAGGGAAAATGTGATGTAAGCTACGTCTACCGTTGGTTGTAGCCTGAAGTGACAGCCACAATAGTAACTTAGGGCTTTATTACAAACCCTGGTTTAACTATTAGTCCAGGACTTTGAAAATACCATGTCCGTTTTTGTTGTTCGAAATTTGCCTGTCTATTATAGTCCAACTGTCAAAATGTTACCAATGATAATTTACATTCCAATTTGAAGTTGACAATTTGATTGTTTGTACGAGTATGTGATGTTTGAAAACAGGAATCGACTTTTTATTTTCAAAGTTCTAGACTAATATTTAAACCACGTATAGTAATAAAACGGATTGTGTTTAAAGAAGGACCGTGCCTGTATAAGTAAAGGGCGTTTCACAACTTTGGGATGTATTCAGTTGGAAAGGAAATGGAACTTCTATTTGGAGGATGACTGTCATTGGTTGAAATATGCCTAAATATGTTTAGACGTCTTTGATTGGTGTTTAGTTTCCGAGTTAAACTTTGCGACTTTGAGTAACACCCAAGTTTAAGCTTAGTTGATTATCTATGTTAATTTCGATCCAAATTTGAGTGTAGTTAGTGTTGCCTCAAAGAAATCTATTGAGATCATTCCAGTTCACAAGTTCAACAAACTTTCTTGATTCAAGCTGGTTAATGGAACGTTCGAACGTGCACGGCTAGATAGCGCGGAATAGGCCAAGAGCGTATCTTCAAATGACCATTTTAAAACTTTTATTTTTAGAGAAACTATCCAACTTTGTTAGGATCTTTAAAAGTGTGCTTCGAGCGTTGAGCTTATTTGATTCAGAGTGAAGAATAATAGATAAATATACTGAAAATAAAAATAAAAAACCACGTGATTCAATCATTATCAATATATTCATTTATTCATAAATACATCTCGTTGAATAAGTACACGTAAATTAAGAAATTAATGGTCTACTGTAACACCGCGGGAGTTAAGATTTGAGATAACAAGAAGCCTTTGTTTTAATTCTAAGATATAATTTACCTTTTTATGAAATTTCCAATTAATTAGTTCGCTGTTCTAGTCATTGGTGCATTTTTTTAAGCAAATATTATGTCATAAATGTAAATCCTAGACTAAAGGTTACATATTATTAAGTGATAATTGTATTTTAATTTTATATTGTATAATTTAAATGAAATACCTGAGATAAGTTGTAATATTTTTTTTATAAATTATATAATAATCAAATTTGTATTTAATGTAAGTGCTAGGATTAAAATTAACACTAGCATCGTACTACTAAATCGTTATAATTACTATTAATAAAGAATATTTCAAAACAAAACAAACAATTAATTAGTTCAACCGTTTGAGGGGTATTTTTTATAATTATAGAAATATAATTAAAAAATAATGATTAAAAACTTTTCATAAACAACATTTATGACCAGTTACTTTAAGGTACATCACTATTTCAAATATAAATTCCTTTGCAAAGTTCCGAGGAAACTTAATTTAAAAAATCCAATAATAACGAATAATACAGACACTACTAAAAAAACACACAATACTCGCTTCTCAAAAACAGTTTCCTAGCAGTACGATTCCTATGTTAAAAGCTCCCGGGTGTATCTTAAAATGTAAAATGACCGAGATATGGCAGATCGCAGGCGTGTATTGAATGTATCATATCACTGAATAAGGGGAGACTTCAGGGGTACAAACAATGCTGTTTTAATATTGTTACAGTTTTGTTAATGTAGCTGATGATTTAAATATGGAAATTTTAAAAGTTTTGAAAAGCTTAAGGATGATTCTTGAATTTGTACCTAAGATATGTCTGATCTGGATTTTCAAATTGTGACAGGAGATTTCTGTTTTTCTTACACATATGTTTTTTCTGTTGCTTTTTTTTATGTCATGATTTTTTTTTATTGAAAGTCTCGAGAAGGTCGAAACATTATTTATTTATTTATTAATCACCATGTGTTACAGTTGATAACATTATCATTACTTTAAAAAAAATACGTGCGTCAACAATTTAATCTATTCTGACACGATTAACACGACATATATGATAACATCTAAACGTATGAGCTAGTCATAAATAACTATGTCAATATTGCCATGTATAACAAGATTTTGCTTTTTTCTACGCCCGTGTTAGCCCTCCACTACGTGACGTGAAAACGGATAGGCATTAGTCTTGCCAGCATTGATTATTCAGGACCTGACAGTTCCGTTTCAGATAAAAGAACCGAGTGTTGCCATACCACAAATATTATTTGCCGTATTATTGGCGGTTTTTGGAGAAGCATTTTTGGTAGAACGTAGTTATTGAACGTAACACGCAATAACTTTTTTAAGAACCAAATTTAGAAGTGGTGACTATCAATTTAATAACGTTTATTGCTATAGTTCATGAGTTTAAAAATTGTCCTAATTCAACTATCTGAAGAGTACTTGTTGTGTGAAATGTTTAAAATTTAAATTACCACAGTGTTTTTACAAATAAACTTCCTCATTTTCTAGGGCATGTACATAATTGTCATATCAAAACCGTGACTGTAATATTTAATTTACATCCATCACGTTTACAGGAATCTTTGGACAACGTCAAACTGAGATACTGAACTCCTACAAAATCCTAGAGAATGTAGATATTTCTACAGAAATGCTACGAAAATGATTAGTTTAATTTTCGTACTGTGAATTTTTTTTGTTTAAAAATAGTAATTTTTATACTAATTTACCACTTTTTTGTAGTAGTTAGAAGTAGTATGTTTAGTTTTTCTCCCATTGTTTTTTATATTTTAAAAATGCTTGTTATTTATTATGTAAATTAAAACACTTCTGCACTAATACGAACTATTTTTCTAAAATAATATGTTCACTGCACTCCATCCTAGCATAACCTGCGTAATAAAATAATGTCTCGGTTTCTTCTAGACAAGCGTGCTAGATCGTAGATTATAACGTTGCTTAACATCAGGCTTGTTGTAATCAAGCGTGAGCTTATAAGTACCTATCAAGTAAAAAGAAAAATGTATTTAAAAAAATTGTAAGAAAATAAATAAATAAATGTCTTTTATTTCAGACTTTGAGTCCAAACACATTAAAGATAAAATTAAAATAAAATTATTGCATAGCAGGCATGTCAAACAATAATCAAACCAAATACCGAGTTATTAAAATCAAATGTCTACTAATAAAAATAAAATTAAAATGTCAAAGATTACAGTAAAAATATAAAAATGTCAAACTCTAAAATACTTTGTTACCCACTAATATTTTAAAATAATGACACGTACAGAAGGTATAAATAAATTAATATGAGTAAGTATATGAATAATCCAAAAACTCTAACTATACCTTAGTCTGTGACCTAACTTAAGAGTTCATAAATGACTTTATGCAAGCTTTATGTACTTTCGCGTCGTGTAAAAACAATTTCCGTTATCGAGGCCTTTTCCACGAATGCGCGTTTTATTTCGCATCGCCATTGGAAAACGTCATCGAGAATTAAATTGTTTACCAGATAAAATTGAATCCTCTTTTTATCAACTGCGGATCGGGCCGGGAAATGAAAATGGGACGATTTGGATGCAGACTCGAGGAATTGAAAAACCGGTTTTCTTTGTATGTGTTGGTGGCAAATCCTTGTTGCTACTGGGTGGTTAAGCACACAAATAAACTTACGGTGTGTGGTGGTTGAGGGTTAAACACTCATAGATGTACGGTGATTGAATAAAGTCGGATCAAAATTGGTCTAGCCTAATTAATTGATTGAAAGAATAAAAAAATACTTGAGTTTATTTATAGATTTGTTTAGTAATACAAATGCTTTTAAAAAATACAAATGTTTTCAATTTGCAAGTTTAGAAAATGTAAATGCTTTAAAACAAAATCAACTAAGCTTTACTAATAACTAACTATAAAATCTGTGGAATTTGCTAGACTCTTTCTCGGAAACTCGTAATGAGATTGAAGTAAGTACATTATACATTATGAGTTAGTCATATAAATAGATAGTTCAATGTTTTAATTCGTAAAATTTACACCTAAGTTTAAATAGCATATTTCCAGAGTACCTACATTCTGTTTAGCTAAAAAAATACGTTGAAAGATCCACAACACCACAATTAAATAAAACCATCGAATTGTAACCGTAAATGGATTTTTTGTTCTATGAATGAGATCGACCCTTAGAATGTCATTCGATTTGATAGGGTGGATAGGGCATAAACACAATTTGTTTAAACTTACTTTATTGGCTTATCTTATGGGAG
Source organism: Macaria notata (assembly GCA_927399415.1). Classification (NCBI taxonomy): domain Eukaryota; kingdom Metazoa; phylum Arthropoda; class Insecta; order Lepidoptera; family Geometridae; genus Macaria; species Macaria notata. The sequence goes on from OV656742.1 coordinate 4,808,811, forward strand.
TAGAGTTTTTTGTTGGCAAAATAATGTTTTCATTTTTATATCTTATTACACTTACACAATAATGCAAATTGAAAACTTCTATGAATTTAATGTCTTCTTACGTAGGTCTACATCATCGTTCTTGACTTTGTATTAGCATTCAGATTTACAATAAAATGCTTTAGGACTATCGCTACTATCTAATAACTGTTTTCTTTAATCTATATTATTTACAGGTATTCCTACAAAAACAACACCCGGTCATGTATTTGTAATATTATTCCATTCCATTTCTATATTGGTTCAATAACTTTGCACAAAACTCCTATTCAATACTTATAAAGTTCGATAAAAAATACACTTCGATTTTCATCCTAAAACCATCGATAAAATTTAAAACGACAAGCGTCGATGTCTAACGTGGATAAGCCTCAGGATCCAATTCGATGGGTAAACAGTTTACCGAAACTCGGGCAGTATCGAATGATAATGGGACGAATTTGAGAACCTAATGGTGCAAGCGAGATGCGTTTTAGGTTACGGAATAAAAAGGTTAGTTAGGTACAAAGGTTACATAGGATTTGTTTGTTTATTAATAATTATGTTTTGTGTATATGTATATTGTAAATTTGTATATAACGATTGATAATACTTCTTCGTCGAGAGTTTATCAAGCCACCCTAAGGGTCTCTGACATGGCTTAAGAACTGCCGTTCTAGACAAACAACAGGGATTTACAATTCAACGTGTCATCCGACCCAGGGTAGAACCCAGAATGGAACGGCATTTTTCGGTCACCCATCCAAGGACTGACAAGTCTATCTTTGCTTACATTGGTAATCGCATGCCATTGCCTCCGCTAGCTGAGCTATAATACTTATGTTAATAGTTATAGAATAAGTTAGTATATTACTACTTTGTGATATTAAAAAATCAACCACAGATGTATTTCTAGATTAGGTTAGGGATCTTGGAAGCGTATGTTTTACGAGTTATAAAACCTAGGCTGCACAAAAAAGGCAGCACCATTTACCTACCTACGTAAAAAAAATATGTGGTTAATTACATTTAACGCAAACATAACTGAAATAGTTAGAGCGGGACAATTCAGAAGTGGTTTAGGTTTTTACAGCGTGGAAATATTAAAAAATCTTGTCGACGAATAATAACAAAATTAAAATACTACAATTTATGCGACAATGTTTGTATAAATTCATCTCGAGAATCACAAACCATATCCGTAGTGTCCATACTCACCGTTTTGATTAGCATCTGTGGCAATATTCCATTCAGAATTGGCAATCGAGATGGAAATCCTTGCTAGCACCGGTACAAGGGTCTAGTAATTAACTAGTATTCTAAGGCTTAGCCGACTGTGGCTGTAGTGATTGTATTGTATAATTATATAGATGATTAAATAATTAATTAATTCCACGCTTACGATGTAATGGCCTATTAAGTCATTATAAGACCTAATTGAAGTTGTATTGTATACTAATCACACACCGCATTGTTACCCATAATAATTAAATGTAACGTTTGTGAAATAACAGGTCTAATCTATCACTTTACCAAATTTCATCCAAACCGATCCTGCTGTTTGAGTATAAAAAAAGAAAAACTTATGCTCAAACTCCTTGCCCGAGTCTCTATTCCCCTTCAACTATAATTAGTCGGTCTCCAAGTCGAGTGTAAACCGGTTTGACTGGCCTGTTAGCTTAGTTGGTAGTGGCTCTGCCTTCTAATCTAGGGGTTGCGGGTTCGATTCCAGCTTGACACAAGTATTTATGAAATTTAAAAATGTATAATTACTTGTGTTGAGTTTGGTCGTTTGTATGTATAATAAGTATGTATTTACAAAAGAAAAGTATAAATAAATAAATATTCCGGGACATTACACACGGCGCCATCTAGCCCACACTAAGCAGACGCTTGTGTCGTGGGTACTAAATAACGGATATAATACTAACATATATACTTTTCTTTTGTAAATACATACTTATTATACATACAAACGACCAGACTCAACACAAGTAATTACATTTTTTTAAAGTACGTAATACTTGTGTCATGCGGGAATCGAACCCGCGACCTCTAGATTAGAAGGCAGAGCCACTACCAACTAAGCTAACAGGCCAGTCTCAGGCAAACAGTATTATTTTTACATGGAATGAGTTTGCATTTGACCATGATTTGTCTGATGGTAAGCAGTCATTAACATCAACATAGTTTAGTATAGTGCGTGCTTATTACCCGGTAAGTACTAATTACTATTATTATATAATAGTATTATATCCGTTATCTAGTATCCACGACAGAAGCGTTTGCTTAGTGTGGGGCTAGATGGCGCTGTGTGCAATGTCCCGGAATATTTATTTATTTATTTTATTTATTTTTCTATGTAAGCTTAACACTAAGCAAGTTGTAGTCAAGCGTAACCGTATTTCATGTAAAAAAAAACACCACAATATATTTGTGTACTAACCTTACACCGCATTGTTATTCAATGGTTGACAATACATATGTACCTAGGTATATATATTTTTTGTGAAATTATAGGTCTAATCTCGATAGATTACACCTGTTAGCGATCTATACCAAACTTTATTAAAATCAGTCTAGTTGTTGTGAACACGTAACAAACAGACACTCAAACATTCGCTTTTTTTCATGAATAACTTTAAATGTATTTCTTCTCATATTTATGTTGTTTTATTTTGTTACAGGTGCCTAAAAGTCAATCTTCAGCATCGAAACATTAAAATAACTTATATATACAAAAATGACTCAAATTGTTTATACTTCTTGAGAAAAATATATTAATATCAAATACAAAAAAACAAGTGTTGTAGTGAAAATGTTAATTAAATAGTACTTGTCATTCAGATAAGCAAAACTAGCAATGAAACTAGAGAAAGTTAGTTTTATTAACAATTCAAATAACATAGTGAAAAATACTGAGTTAAAACCTGTTAAACAATAGAAAAGAGTTGACAATCGAACACAATACAATTACAATAAAATTACTTAAATGCATACAAAGACTAAAATGCTCAGTGCAATAGTGTCAAAGAAAACCCAAAGGAAGATTATCGGGTGATCAAGATGACTTTAACAAGAACCATTGTTGCTTGCATCGCTTTACATCTAATTGGTAAGTATTATATAATATACATAGTTTAATTTTTACCAATTGTGACTAATATATTACTAACATAATATATGAAGTGGTAAAGATTCTGTATTATGTTTATATTTCAGATTTATTTTTTGTATAATACATTCTTTTACTGGACTCATCTTAAGCTATGAGATCACCTTAAATTTATCTTCAACTACCAGAAATGTCATAATCCAACGGTTTTTAAACCAAAATTAAATATTTTCCATATGTCAGTAAAAGAAACCAATATAACAAATAATACAGCCGCATTACGAGCTAATTAAATTATCATAACTTATCATCTTCGTTACATGAATGTAATTTCATTTCAAAAATGTAACAGCAATTTTCAGCTCATTCTGAACAACCTGTAGCGTAAAAAAACAGGAATTTATTCTCGAAAAGTACACCACTATTTTATCCTATCTCCTAAAGCCAACAAAAACAAATTGTTTGCTAATAATCATGCTCCCATAATAGCGTGCTGTACATTTTCCAATATTTTGTACAAAATACAAAATATATTTCGCGGATATAAATTTTATATAGCGAGAACGTGCTCAAGTGGATCTGTGGAACCATTTTGTGGCGGATTTGAAGCGAGATAATAAACGTTATGGAGATAACTCAAGGTGGCATTTTGATGCTTAATTTGGGTTTGACGTCACACAGATATAGTTCTGATTTTGATGAACGTGTGACAGTGGTTAATCGACGCGTTTGGCACATTCAAAGAGAGGCCAGCAAGTGGGATAGAAACAGTTGAGGGTGATGATGATGATGTCATAGCGGTTTATGTTAAAGTTAAACAACTGAGACTGGCCAATCTTCTTATCGAATCAGAGTAGCTAACTCCGGTGTCGAGAATTTATCGAACCGCTACAAGGGTTACAATATAATACATAACATATTAGATCAAAATACATAGTACCTTTAATAAAAACAAATCTATTTTTCAATGCCAAATTATTGCGGTAATGCGGTTAAAAACATAGAAAATATGTCATCTAGATGTACGTACTTTATAGTTACATAGTACAGTCATATTCTATAAAACTAAACCAAACTTCCTTTTCATTGGCAAAAGATATAAAAAAAACAAATAAAATCATATCCATCCCCTTCTTATTCCATCTTCAAGCTCGCAATATATTCGTTCGTTTGTAGGTACATGAATCTCGAGAAAAAATCTGAAATCTCTTTCGGCAAGATACCTCATTACTGTTTGTGTATTCGTTTGTGATATGTTTACAAATTTCCTACCGTATTATGAAAACCCTGAGGCTTCTCTTAAATTAAGATCGTATCATTGCGATTTGTCTATTTCGTCTTTTTTGTTTGTAAATTTTTGTAGCGCTTTGTGTTTATGTAATTAGCTTTCGTTTGTGTATTTTTTTTTGTAGGAATAAATTAATTTATAAATATGGTTTCATACCTAGTTAAAAACCAAATTTAAAAAAATGGCTTAGTATTTAGTTATATAGGTATAAGTATATCACAATTTAATTCATTTTCATTTCATCTGTCTTTTAATGTGTGATTACGTGCGCCATTTTAGAATGTTGTTATTCACATTTTTGGTAAGTTTTTTTTTTAAATATAGTAATTAAAAGTAGTATGTCACTTTAATAAGATGTTTTTTTCTAAATAAGATTAGTTTTATTTCATTATCTTGCTTATTTTAATCGGATGAACATCAATTATTATATCTTGGTTGTTCATTAAATCATGATAGGTACCTATGGGTTTCAATGGTGTTCGATATATGTAACTCTCGAAACTTCGAAGATAATTTAAGAATAATCAAAGAGCACCTAAATTTCAGGCTCTTATACTCAAACACACACACATGTGACAGGATTAAAAAAAATCGTTAGCTAATCAGAACAAAAAATATTAACTACATCAACCCTTCAATCACAACACCTATAATCGACATCATACCTTATTTGTTTACTCCACCTACACGGAAGCTTTCTCCGTAATAAGCCCACGAAGACATGTCGTCGTAAACACCATGTTATTTCTTACGTCCCTAAAAACCAGATGAATCGGACTTTTTTATTGGTACCCGGGTAAAGCTCGAGCTATACTGACTGAAGAACTTTTTGGCTGAGAGTAAAAATTATTTTTATTTTTATATAGCATATTATTAGTTTGTAGTATGAACGTAACATAACATAACATATTTAAAACGTTTTAGAATTGTTTATATGTACCATATAAATGATTGGTGCTAAACATAAATCTTCTAAATATATAAAACTCAAACGTGACTGATTGACTGACTGACATCTATCAACGAATACCCCGAGCCACTGGACGGATCAGGCTGAAATTTGGCATCCGCTAAGAAAGAATTTTTGGAAATGCCACTTTTAAAGGGGTGAAATAGGGGATGTAAGTTTTACTTCTCAATGCGAGCGAAGCCGTGAGCACCCCCACTAAATGGAACATAATTATGTTTTTAAGTATTAGTTTAAAATTGACACAAAGATTGTATTCAGGTACACAAATATTATGATATATTTTAATTGAAGAAGTCATATTTTTGACATGAAAAAAAAATTTGAATTTTTTGAATGCTATTTCCTCCGACATTGTGACCTCACCTTTACCGTATCCCGAATAATAAGGCACTTCATCTTGAGGGTAAAAGTTCGCGTAATAAATTCACATTGTGGTTTGCTTCAACAAAAGTACTTGCTTATTGTTGTATAGGGGTTAAAAAGAGGTTGTTTTTAATTTGGCCACAGAAATACTGGTGGTTTAATATTGTTAACGACCTTCGGAAAAAGAGGTACTTGTAAATATGTGATCATGTTTAAAATTGAATTGAATTTAACTTTGACTGTTATTGTCAAAGTATGAATACTGATTCATACCAAATAAATGTAAATACTCCTTTTTAGTTCTATTAGTGTTAATAAGTATGTGTAAATATTGTTTCTTATTATTGAATAAATCAAATGTGATCTAATTCTTGATGTTATTGGTAACAGCTTTAGTATACTCGGTTTATTTTTAAAATACTAATTGTAGATTAACTAATTACATTTTGCTATCAGATAGCTCATAAAACGCGACATTAAAATTAAAGTTGGACATTTATATTAACTTATTTAATATATCAAATAAAATAAATAAATATTTCAGGACATATATACACACAGCGTCATCTAACCCCAAATAGTCAAAATGTAGTTATTGTTTTAGTTTTTATGTGTCTACAAAAAAAACTGAAACATGAAACCTTCGAGATCAAGTAAAAGTTTTTTAAAATCCGTTCAATTGTTTTTATTGAGTATTTTTTTAAAGCTCCCGATCATGCAATATAGGTTTACCTTTACTACAGCCCACCTGATGCTTAACACCACTATACCTAATCTAAAAAACGTCGACACACCTCTAATAATAATTTAAAAAAAACTTATGTTTTAACATAGATTTTTATATGCTAAACAAAATCTTATAATATTCATACAGAAACCAAAACATTAAGTTCAAAACATTTGATGGTATAATTTATTAAAGTTACAGGTAAGGTAGGCGTTAATAAACTATTCATTATAATATCTTTGAATATGTTTTCATTCAAAGTACAACGCCTACGCCTACTGACCTTTCAATATTAACTTTTACTCATTTTTCAAGAGTTTTTACCTTATATCTTAAAAGTGTTTTTAAACAATATACGAGTAATTTCGGTAGGCGTAAGTCGCAATTGTAGGAATTTGTATATTCTGTAATTTATTGTTATATTAACAATAAATCATATGTACTCATCTGTTTCAAACCACCACATGCCTTCTGAAATGATTAGAAGTTTGTCTGACTGTATCAGAGTTAAAATATACAAATAGGTATTTATTTTTGTATTAAATCATCATCTGGCTGTGAATATAATGCCATAACTTTACAAAAAAAATACTGAAGTGGTTGATAGGCGTAGCAGTACTATTACTACTGTTTTAATGTTTTTGAATCTGAATCAGGTAAGATAATCTAACTCAAAGTATGCTCAGTATAAATTTATAGTTATACCGTCTCAATACAGAATATCTTAAAATACTAATAAACAATGAAAAAACAATGCAGTTAAGGAGCAATAAAATTAAAATTCATTTTCAAATCTGTAAAGGAGCAGAGACGGACCTAATAAAAATGAAAGCCTTCTTATTTATTAAACACTTTTTTTATGACCAACAGATTTTGCCTCTCCCGAAAACCTTTTGGGCCTTTGGGAGGTAATTTCTACCAAGAAATAACAATATTCCAGGAACATCTCTTTAAAAAAAGACATTAATTATGTAATTATTAATTTTGAGCGAGGTTTAATTAAATTAACGTGAATGTAAAAGAGCTCTACAAAGGTATTCAAATGAAACAAAAGGTAATTGAGAAAAGGGTAAAATCAAAGGAACACAGATTTGTTATTTTTTTGTTACGCTGAATTTCTTTATAAAATATTAACAAGGAAGTCTGTTAAAGAGGAAGAATATTATTACAATTTGATTCTTTGCAAATTTAATACAACATCCCAATTAATTTATCAGATCTACCAATATACTAAAAAAATAAATATTCCGGGACATTGCATACAGCTCTATCTAACCAAACACTAAGCAAACTTACAACTTACTAGGTACATAATACTTGGCAGTTGATGATAATAGTGTAAATAAGTGGCTGATTGACTGGCCTGTTAGCTTAGTTGGTAGTGGCTCTGCCTTCTAATCTAGGGGTTGCGGGTTCGATTCCCGCATGACACAAGTATTTATGAACTTTAAAATGTATAATTACTTGTGTTGAGTCTGATCGTTTGTAGGTATAATAAGTATGTATTTACAAAAGAAAAGAATATAAGTATAATATCCGTTATCTAGTACCCATGATACAAGCGTAAGCTTAGTATGGGGCTAGATGGCGCTGTGTGCAATGTCCCGAAATATTTATTTATTATTTATGATGATAATAATGATCATAGACAAAACTAAGTACCAATTTATTCAAAATCTGCTACAATGACGGAGCACACGTGACAGGCACAGGACGCGCCGCAGATTGGGAGCGCATACTTAAAATGCAAAAAAGAGCCATACGTGCGATCGTTAGAGTGCCGCAGGACAGTACAGCACAGCCCTATTTTAAATCCTTGGGTATATTAACAACTCCAAGCCTAGTGTGCCTCCAAGCAGCACTGTATGCGTGGGATCATATAGATGATTATTCTCACATCGGCGATAACCGTCCGGGTGAGGTTCGCCACGCGCGACGCCTGTGTGTCACGCGCTGCAGGCTCGCGAAGACGACCCGACTCATGTATGCGACCGCGCCGCACGTCTACAACCGACTGCCGCTTGAGATAAGGGACGCGCCCTCCAGATCTATTTATAAAAGAAAACTAAAGTGTTGGCTTATCGAGCAGGCATTTTATAATTTTGATGACTTTATGAAAATGAAGGTGGTATAAAATACCTATAACAAATGTATTTTTATGTAAATTTACCCTCTACTTTTTATGTAGTTTGAATTATTTTTTTTCTAGAATTGAGTTGTACAATAATTTAATTTAATATTTTTTGTTTTGCAATAATTATTGTATTTTATTTTATTGTACTATTATTTTTTAATTTGATTATTATTTTCTAGAGTAATTCTGTGACGTGTATCAAATATTTGATATAAATAAATTACTATGACTATTACTATGACCACACTGTCAGTTGTAACAAGTTTATTTTGTTGGCTGTCTTGTAAAATGCTTTTTTCCGACACTCGCCGCGATCCCATTTCCGTGGGTAGGCCGCACCTTTGTATATCAATCAAATTCTGACAACCTACGTACGAGGATATAACTGGTGCTTTGAAAGTTAGGGTGACTAGTTTGGAGTCATTTTAGCTATGGGACAATAGTGGCAATATTAATAATATTCAATAGGTATTTTTTTAAAAACTAAAATAAATATAGATAGCATTTTGTTTTCCCGTTTTGATAGTATTATTTCTAAAATTTCCTGTCTATTTCTCTTTCTCGTCGTATATCTTCCGACTCACTATCTTTATTACTGACTAGGATCGTGAGTTCTTGTAGGTGGTAGGCAACCATGTTTCATCTACGGATAAGTACAATCATTATAGCGAAGTATTAGCGTATTCATCTGTCCATTTATTTCACGTACTTCATTTGAAAATGATTGTATGCAGCGTCGTAAGTCGTACAACAAATTTCAAATCTATTTTTTCCGGGACATTGCACACAGCGCCATCTAGCCCTGCACTAAGCAAACGCTTGTGTCGCGGATACTAGATAACGGATATAAAACATATGTATATACTTTTTTTTTGTAAATACATACTTATTATACATAGAAACGACCAGACTCAACACAAGCAGTTATACATTTTTTACACTAGAAATCTGGCACTAAAAATGTTTTTCATGTATTTTTTGTCATCCCTAAACCTGGATATTGTATTCAGATTGACAGATACACATGTTTGTCAAACATAATTAATTAACATTATATAAGCGTACATTTCGCAACTCAAACCAATTTTATTGCTACATTTTCGCCGCTAAATCTTTTTTCCTTTGCCGTCATTTGTCAATCTTTATTTACCGTTTAAAAGCTTTTACCAAGCTTTTACCTTGAAGGGAAAATTAATGTATGTGAGGAGTTGATAAATTATACATAGGAAAATTACAAGTATCTTTAGTGGGAACAGAACCTAATAAAATAAAACTGCAAATTATTGATACATATTAATAGTATACTCATCGGTTTTATGGAATTGGCATTGCAATGGGAAGTAAATGGCATACAAATTAAGACATATAAAACATGAAGGTAATTCTGATTAAAATTAAAAAAAAAGTCATTTAAATTTTTGACTTTAATCATTTCCTACTGAATTTTAGTTTTACTTACGATGCGCCTATCTTCTTCTTATAGTATGAGAGTGACCAACTCTGGTGACGAGAGTTTATCAAGCCGCCCTGAGGGCCTCTGACATGGCTTAACGACTGCCGTACTATGACACACAGCCGGGACCTACAATTTAACGTGTCACGACACACCTATAATAATAATAAATTCTAAGTTTGTTTTGATGGAGATAACTCTCTTAGTTCTAACTTGGATAACATAATGCTGATAACTTCGCAAAGAGAAGTAGCCAATAACTTATTATTCACTGAGTGAGCAAAACTTAACTACAACCAAAACAACATACCAATATTAAGGGTGGAGTCGCAGTACAGGGATAGTTTGGCAACTGAAAAAAAAACGTGAATAACGATTTTTTATGCGCAGTAATATATAGTACCTATATAAGTATAGATATATGTTCGTGCTACGTGTAAATAAAAAGCTGTGCTATACGGTCCCAAACATGTTGAAAAATGTGTAAGCCTATCGGTAGAATATTTGATCCAATAATATAATTTTAACATTAAAGTATGACAATATTTGAGCAAATAAATATATTTCATTAAAAAATGTTTAATATATTTTATATGTACGTGTTATTAATCCAAAATGAACAATATTAGCGTAGTTACATTTTAAATTAATAGCAATGTTGTTTTCGTTTAGTAGAACTAAAAAGTTTTGTGTTCAATAAAATGGATTAAAATATCAGAGCACATCACACAACGCCATCTAGCTTCATTCTAAGCAAATGATTACTAATACTTCTACTAATTGGTTATACCTATACTCTAAATTCATCAACAAAAGCAGCTACTAATCTATTTCAATATTCTAAACAGAAGCCATAGGATACCAGATTACAATCTTCACAACGGTTTCACCCTAAGCAGGGCTCGAAAACATTTTCCATAACCTGTATCCCATAACTCTTACTTCGGGAAGATGTAATCGGAAATATCCGATTTTAGTGCCGATAGTAAAGAGCTGCGTAAAGCTGACCGGACCGCACATAAATATCCTCGTTTTCATAAATCAGTCTCGATAGAAAAATGTTGGTGACACCGGACGGCGTCTTGGGGTCTGTATATAGTGGCCAGTAGATGGTAGTAGTTATTAGTTGAGTTTGGGCATTCCAGTACAGATATTTTTTATCTTGGACCTCAAAGTCGCGTATATGGATCTTGTTGCTGGTAATCAAATGCCTGAGTGTAAAAAAAAAATGTTTAGACTTTAATCCAGCTCTTTCTAGTTTTTAGTAAGTCCAATATTAAACAAAAACTAAATATTTTGCGATAGATTCTAAAATGAAGCTAAAAGTGACAAACCATTTTGTGTGAATTACAATTATTTTTTAATTATTTAGAAAAACATAATGTATAAGAATTAAAATTATATAACAAAATTATATGACAGGATAACAACTATGCACTTGCACAACATTCCAAAAATAATATACAATAAGATACAAAATAATATATGTAAGAACAAAATAAGATCTAACTAGTTTTTATATTGGCATAGTTATTATCTTGTCATATAATGCTACAAACAAGAATTGTGAGAGTGATAAACAGTATTTATTTGATTCTGTGATAGTTTTTTTTATTAAAGTTGTCTCTTTACCAGACAAAATAGTGGAACAGTAGTGAAAAAAGATCTTGTGAAATGTTTTAAAAAACTAATCGATGTACCAATTATACAAAACTCGTGCAAAAATTTAAAACATAAATGAAAAAACAATATCTTTTTTATATTATTTTAATTCTCATACATTATGTTTATCTATATCTAAACACATTTGTCTAATAAATCAGCGTACAAAGGTATGCACCTAAATGGTACACGAATATCAAAACTAAAGCCACTGAAGCGAAATAGTTTCCATCTCAAACATTGCTTCGGTTAATCCTTGTTCTGCATACAGAGCCATCTTGAAAGGATATAATTATGAAACGAATTTCATGTAATTTTGTCACATTTAATTTGAAGATAATCAAGTAGCTTATGAAATAATTTGTGTACATTAAATTTATAACGAAAGTGTGTTGATTTCGTAAGTTTTTAGAAATTAAACTCCCTACCTGTTTAATAACTATATAAATTTTAGTAATTGTGAATATTTTTTGGACTTCGTATAAAGTTCACAATACTTATATACTGGCATTTGAATGGCATACAAACATAATGGCATGTACCTAACTACCCATCGCTGAAACAAAACCAAGAGTAAATAATGAATAAATAATAACATGAAATACACTGCGAATTAAAACTCATGACCATTAAGGTCACTTATTAAAATTAAAACAACACATCAGAAAGAACCCTAACAAAGGGCCTCACCAACGCGGGGGAAATCCAGAAAAAAAAGGAACATTTATCATCAGTTGTTCCAGTATTTTTATTTGTTTGTACGTATGATACACAAATATAATACAAAAACGGCTGAACGGATCTTCATGATTTTTGGTATGCAGATAGTATTAGGTATTGAAAATGACATTCTTTTGATTCCGAAATAATGCGGGCGCCGACCAGTTAACAATTCATAAAGAATATATTTTCCTATAACCCTGTATACATGTATACCTAAAACAGACAGTACAGACCCCTTTGCCTCGCAGAGGAATGTATCAAACAACTTTGGTTTCCAGTACACTCCAATCAACTGAAATAGAACTGCTTGATAAATTTGTATGCTTTTATATGCATTCCTAGGTGAATTGCTGTCTGAATTCTGTTTGAGGAATTGGCTTTATAAAAATTTCAGAGATGAGTTTTTGTTAAATTTTGGTTTTAGTATTTGTTCCATTTGGTTATGATGAGGTTTGTTAAAATGTTACAAAACGTTGATTTTTCATTTACCTAAAATAGAATATATAGGTATGTTAGGTGCATTTCAAACTAGATGGATTTATGCTAATTTGATTCAAAAAATATTTACTCTCATTTTTATGTCCTATCTTTTTTATTCAACTAGGTACTTTAAAAACTTGATAAAGAATTAGCACCATAAACAATAATATACTTTACCGTAAATTAACACTTGCACACTTATAAACCAGTTCCTTCGCAACTAAACCACCCCAAGCCGTCACGAAAAAAAAAGTAGCATCCCATAGCAATAAATAATACACGTTTTATTGCTTCTTTTATTGTTATTGGATTACGTTGAAACTGTGGGGCTTCTGATGCCATCGAAGTTACGAGTGTGATAAAAATAGGTGGTAATAGAAAACTGGCCTGAAATGGGGTGGGTGACCGATTTTGTAGCCCGTGGCTGGATTTCGAATAGGATTGATATAGTATTGTTTTCTATAATATATTCCCTTTTTTTAAATATCTGTTTGTCGGAGGATCAAATGAGTGACTGCTGTCGTTAAATGGGCTAACCAATTTTGCAGTTCCAATTGAAATGTCGAATAACAAAAAATCTCAACAGACACGTGGTATACCACAGTTATATTATTTTTCGATTTCTTAAATTCTTTGTTTATTAAAATTTTAAATTCATTGGTTCTCAGTTACAAAAAATAATAACTGTAATCAGATAAAAATAAGAAGAAGTTACTCTCGTCATGAAATTCTTTTATCTTTACTTATCATATTTTCCGCTAACTTGAACTGCTTATAAGTTGTCCTGAATAATTGCACATCTATACTATGTATAATGTATGCTATGTATACTACTGTATAACCACGTTAACATCAAAATGATTACCGTAACCACTCATCATTAAAAGCTCGTCAGCTCTGCCGTCACAATAATCAGGTTGTGGCGTGATAAATTACTATTTCGACAATTAATCTATGCTACCAGTTTACACTTCGCAACCATTCCCTGTGATGTGATTAAAATGTTTAGCGTTAAACAAAATGTATGTAAACGACGTAGAGTGATAGAGTGACTAATTTTCATAATGGAAGCCATATTGTTCGTTAGGACTATCTAGTTAAGTATGTTAAAAATATTTATGGATTTCATAAAATATACATTTAAAATATCTTAGGTACCTAAGTACAATATGCATCATATTATAAAATCTCGTCAAATCATACCTCGTTATACTTTAATAACATGTACCTATGTAGAATGATTTATTAATTAATTTATCTATTCCTTGCTAAGCTGATAAGTTTAGTGTTGGTTATTTTGTCCATGCAACAGCAAGAAACAAAAATAATACGATGTTAAAAAATGTGTAAAAATAAAGTTAAGATTTGCTACCCCGTTGCAAACTTAAAGAAAACAATATTATCACTCGTAATGTTTATGTTAATAGAAACTCCGTTATAAGTGTCATTCTAGGAAGAAACCAAGAAAAAATCTCTTCATTTCCAAAACAAATTGAAATTCGAAACAATTAAACCTAAATTAAAGAAGTAAAAACAACCACACGCGCATAAAACTTTTGCCTGTTTAATATTTATATGGCATTATTTTTGCACCAAGATTTTATAGATCAACTTTTTATTCTCTGACTTTATAAACGAAACCCAAACGAATCCACTTCAACCGATACTAAAACAAGTTTCAAAAACGATAATATCGATGCTGAATGGAAATTTTCATTTCAATCCAGCCATTTATACAGCCGAGACGGAATCCCTTGTTATTGGAGGTTTCTTTGTGCTAAAGTAAAGGTGTAATCAAGGTAAACTTCTGATATAAACTTAGTTTTAAAGAAATATGAATATTATTGGAAGAATTGAAAAACTTTATTGTTGATACTATTAGAGTATACAATAACAAACATAAATATATTAATATGTTCATCTTCCATACATAATTACGTTTTTTTACATATGTAAATAATAAAGAGGAAGAGTTGAATATATATTTTTGTAATATTACCGATTTATAAATAAAATTAACCCGTGATCGTGTTAAGCAGTGTTTAGTATTTATTTATTCTCTAGTTTCTCAAACTGTTATAATTACATTAAAAAAAAAATGACGACAAAACTTCAAACTTAATAAAAACTTATGAGTTAATTTATTAAGTGCTAACCTGCACTATGGTTGTTTTAAATTAAACTTTTATTGGAAAATGAGCGAAAATAATTACGACCGGCAGGATTCGAAATTAGTTACTTAATTAGTTATTACTTAATTCGGATTAGTTAATAGATCGTAGCCTAGTGGTTAAGGCGTTCTGACGGTAGCAGAAATACGCAGGTTCGAATCCTGCCGGTCGTGATTATTTTCGCTCATTTTTCAATAAAAGTTTAATTTAATAAAAACTTGTTTACCTTCATACATATAGGTGCTAGTTTTTAGAATTTCTTATTAATATTTTCAGTAACTTTTGTCGCAACATGCCACAAGTTTCAATATGGCCCGATCCTAACTCTCACCGACCTCGGGCGTTTCATTTAAAAATTGCATCTTTTTAAAGCATAATACGCCACCATTTTCCGCCTAACAATGATTTTTATTCCTTTGTTACATCTCAAAGTAGAATGAGATAGTAGCTTAATTGAAATCCCACGCTTTACAGTTTGAAGTGCTTACTTACTGAATTTTAACTTATTTTGATTCAATACTTACGCTTATTTTCATACTAGTGAGCGGTGAAAAGAGTTTACTTACGAATATTTTTAATCGCTAAGTGAGTGAAGATGTTCTCTTCTAAACAAGTATTCACAAAGACGAGTGAACCTTAGTAAGGTAAATATTGTTATTATTTAAAACATACAAATAGAGTAACAGAATTTCAGCGTTTCTAAGAAAATTCTTCCAAATTCATGATTAACAAATAAAAATAAATCCATATAGACAATCGACAGAGAAGGAGGAAATTATTCAAATAAAACTTTCAGATAAGGAATCTTTTTCATTAACTTTGTTCAGTCTTTGATTGATTGAGCAATTTAATTATGTGATGGAATTCGTTATGAAAGTCTCTGAAACATTTTCAGAAATGTCACATTTTATTATAATTCTTTATTAAAATACTAGTGACTGTCCGCCGATTCGCATATTAGGTACTTATTGTTTCGGGATAATAAAGACACGAAATCACTATCGAAGTTATATTTTTCGAAAATAAATAAATATATAAAAATAACTCATTGCCTAGAAAACAAATAAACCCTGTAACACTCTTTCGCTTTTATGTTATGAATATATTTAAAAAAAAATGAATGTCTCGTCTAATGTTTATTAGCTCTATCAATATAGGTTCTTACGCATAATAACGTCGTTTACATACCAAACTACTTACTTCATAGCCAATTCCAGAGTAACTCAACTAAAAGCTTCTCAAGTATACACTTCCAAACTGCTGTGTCGCAAATATTTCGACCAAAAAATAATGAGCTTGGACCTCACTCGAGAAAACTGCGGTCATCGGATCACTGCTTTACACAAACAAATTCATCCTTATCACGACTGCATAAGGACCAAAATAGAACTTAATTTGATAGCTTGTTGGGTAAACTGTGCGTTTGTGAGTGAAATGTGTGGAATGGTACGTGTACTGGACATTTTAAAGGATAATATCTTAGCACAGAGGGTTCTGTGGTACCTTTTATGGTCGAGTAGAAATACTTGAACAAGGAGCCATTTAGAAAAGGTCCCTAAATGGTACGTCTTTATAGAGGTTTATAAACAAGCTGAGGAAGGTTTTAGCATATTTTTAGGGCTTATTCCCGACGGTGTTCTGGAATTGTCTGTGATGTGGAAATTTTGCGTGTGTCTAACAATTTTCTTAAATGAAAAAGGCTGGGTGATGTTTTGAATAATTCTGGCGTTTCGGGTTGGATTATAAGTTTTTTTCATAACAGACTATCTTGTTTTTTGAATTTATGATATTTTAGGTCACAGAACACTGTTTTTAAATTGAGATTGATTATTAGATTTTAACAATACAAGATGTAAAATGTTTTTTAGATACCAATATGTACCAGATTAAAATTGTTACCATCCAAAGATTGATCTTCAAAGCGAGAGTGAATCGGTTTCTTATCGGGTAAGCGCACCATCTTAGGCCAAAACCATTGGTTACCATCAAGCAAGCTATGGCCAAGTGCAAATCCGTTATAGATACAAAAAAAAATCGTTTCATTATAAAGAAAGTGAGAAAATCGTTATCTGGGTAGTATTTTCGCGGGTACAATGCGAAATATGCTTAAAATGTAAGTGAGAGTATAATAGGTAAGTTATGTAGTATAATATAATATATTATATTATACTTACATAGTGCTGGTTCTGCAAACTCTAAAACTGTACATAGAGTATTTCATGAACATTTTATTTTATAAATATATTTATTTCATGCCATTAATATTTAAATAGTTACATACTTCCTTACGTAACATAATATTTTTCCTTGAATCAGGATACAACAATGCCTTAACCTTAAAAACCAAACACTGCACAAAATGACACCCGACTTTTTACCCCGTTCTCATAATGAAGTCGTTAACAAAGATCTGACCGCACTGGGGAGGTTATGGCATGTACTGGTAACCCCGTGATTTAGAATCGCCTGACCCTAATCTACAGCTGAGTTATGAGTTAATTTCGGAAAATTGCAACATCGGTATTAAGAGATTTGCGATTTGAATGTTGTTTTATCATATATTTTTTAAGTTGATTGTCTCGTGTTTTATTACAACTCAACTGTTTTTGTAATAATATACTTGACTTAATCTGACTTCACGTTACAGACACCTATATGTTTTTCAAATTATTAAAACCAGAGTTGACCACTCGTATTGTGGTGTATTGAGAAAAATTTTGCCGGTTCAGAATGTATTCTTAGAAGACGAGTAGTTACCGATGGGTTCACACGTATTGCATTTCAGGATAAAAATTATCAATAATATTAGTGTTCCATCTCTGTCATAGCAGTATTGGGTATCGAAAAGTTTCAAACACTGACTTTAAAGTTTATGAAATTTGTAAGTTAACGTACGTTTTTCTTTTTCCGCTGCACAGTTTGTTTACTGTGCTCATAATTTGCATGGTATTATAAAGTATCAACAATCTATCAAAGCAATGTAATACAAAACCAATGCTAAGTATTTTGTACAATATAATGTATAATTTACTGGCTTGTTAGCTGACTGAAGAAAGTATATAAGTATTATATCCGTTATCTAGTACCCACGACACAAGCGATTGCTTAGTGTGAGGCTAGATGGCGCTGTGTGCAATGTCCTGGAATATATATTTATTTTATGACAGATAAGTATTCCGCTCCACCTATGACCAAGTCCCCGGCCTTAGTATTGTATTACACACAATGCCAACTGATTCAGATTTGCATTTTAACCCAACTGCCGCCGCAGACTAAATATTGTTCCAACATAATGCTAATTGATTTGAAGGGGAAATTTAATTCACGTGATGAAATCCTATTTTTATTTATGGCGCTGTTAATATTACTTTCTACGAAATGAATATTTTGCTAGGTGTTCAACTAGGAGGTACCACAGATACACATTTCGTAACAATTTGTAACAATACCTCCAGAACAATAAATTTCGTTGGTGTTCGACAGAACGGTTTCAGTAGTTAAATAATGTAAAAATATTAATAAACTAGAGGAAGCCTATACCCAGCTGTGGGTTGACAAGGAGTGAAAATGATGATGTTTATGAGTAAGAATTTGAGGAATAACACAATTAAAACGTAATTGAACTTTAATAAAATCAACGTCCCACTATTCCTTTATATTTAACTAGTGGGTGCACACGGATTCCCTCGCTAAGAAGTAAAACTTGCATCCCAAATTTCACTCCTTAAAAAAGGTCATTTCCAAAAAAATCTCTCTTAGCGAATGCTTTCATCATAGCATTTATCTCCATGCCGATTTTCAGTCCGATCCGTCCAGTGGTTTAGGCTGAGCGTTGATAGATCACTGTGTCAGTCAGTCAGTCGCCTTTAAGTTACATACATTTAGAAAAATAATAATAAACATACATACATCATTTATGTTAAAAACATGTTGAATACTATTAACCGACCAATTTAACTGCTTCAACCCTGATCACAAGAAACCAAAAGCACAAATAGAGAAATTAGACTTTCTCTAACAAAATGGCTTCTTTCCTAATAAGTCCATTTGTGTAATCTTCTAACCACAGGCTAGTAGTATTCTAGAGTAATCCAAAGAGCCGCGGAGGTTGAATGAAGCGTATTTCCGTTGCTTTGCTTTGTCGGTGCTTCCTCCGATAGTAGCGCTAGATTAGTTGACTAGTACTGTTATTCTTGTTTAGTTAGTAGCATTCGTTTCGAAAAAATAATAATATATATTTACTTAAGTAACAAGTAAGTACAGTTTACGTAAGTTTACAGATGACGCCTCCAAACGCCAGCAGACATTTTAGCCTCCAAGCCACACGCATAGAGGTTAATATGTCTGCTTTATATACTGATACGCCTTGTATAAAACAGTTGAACCAGATTTACATAAAATAATGACCAAACATTTTTTTTACTTTACTTTTTTGTACACTTATATGCTGAAGTAGGAATCTGATTACAATCGTAATTGTTTTTCCTACAGAACTTCAATACCAACAATTAAGTTAATATAACCTAACTGCCAATACACAATAACTGATACATTGTCAGATAGATATATAGCCTAACTGACAATGTATGAGTTGCAAAAAGCAAATAGCGTCGAATGTAAAGTCGATATAGTATAAGGTAGTTGTAGGGACTTGGCTTTGCTTAAAAACTACATTCATCAAGTCGATGTAAAATCGAACATATCTCACTCGCGTATTTACTCCGCGCTCGCGCATCTCTAAAAGAATGACATTACATCGACATTGCTGCTCCAACCTTTAAGCAGAAGATACATTATGCAAAAAACAATCTTAAAATCGCGAGTGTTGTAACCTAATCAGTGTCAAAAGATTAACTAAACGGTTTTCACTCACGTGTAAATCGCGTAAATGGTTTACGCGTTTCGGATGTTATGACACCCTTCTTCAGAACGTTTGTCCTGGGCCGCGGCAACACGCAGACTTACCCACGCAGACTGGGCCGCGGCCCAGGACGAACGTTCTGAAGATGGGTGTCATAACATCCGAAACGCGTAAACCATTTACGCGATTTACACGTGAGTGAAAACCGTTTAGTTAATCTTTTGATAAAATGTCTCACGAAAGTTCTAATCAGTGTCCTCGTTTATCTGTTTTGTGTGTTCCGATAATTGGACTTTGCCTGGATGCCAGGAGGCGTCCAGGACTCGCCGACGACCACATTCAGGAGGACTTACTGCAGGCCAGGTTGTTTTAATAAAAAAGGGGTACGTAAAACTTTCGCGTAGTAAATTGTAGTTTTCGAAAGTCCTGATTACAGGGCTGTCCAGTAGTAAGGTGATTTGAGTGCTAAAAACGAAATCAAAAGAAAAAAAACGAAAAACTATTTGTTTAGTTTCATCCTTGTATGGTAAGCTCACTATTTTTTACTTCCCCGTGAGTTTCTTCCCATTAATATATTTCCCGACCCCATTTTTCCGTCGTTCCTTTTGCTTTACCCGTATGTTTTTCACACTCGTGCTACGGATAAAGTTTAAAAATATAATTTCGGCAAATAAAGCAAAATTCCTCCGGGTTGATAAATGTTGAGATTACCGAATAAAGCGCTTTTATTCCTGAAATGTAAGAGAATTGGATATTTATTTTGTTGGAGCTGGTAATTCAGTGTTTGTGTCTCGTATAATGTACGTTATTTTACAACTGACAAGGTTTTGGAAGAATAACTTTGTTCGTTTTCTGAGGGTCAGGTGACCAAAATGTGTACCTATGTGTTACATAAAAGTAGGTTTTTAAGTTTTAAGTTACCGTCAAACTTATTTATGATTATTATTAAAGCCTAAGTAATCAAAAAAACTTGCTATTGTTTTTACTATTGAACATGCTTATACTTAAAACAAGTTTTTTTACTCCGCCAACAAAAATAATACCTGATAAGAATAAGAATAAAACAAAATTATTGCAACACTAGACACATAAAATAGACACACAATAAAAAACAAGAGTACAATACAAGAAGTTTCATGTCACAATCACCACCAAGAATTGTCTATATTATCTAGTTTAAAACTGGTATCTATCTAATACCTACCTACTATCAAAGTGTAAACTTTTGAAAAGTATGCGGAAACACCGCCTAATATCCTAACTTTATTTAAAACATTAATCATAGCTCCAACATGAATAATGAACCGGCGCGGCGACGCGTCTTCTAGGGGCGGCGCTCACTGAATAAAAACTTACAGTGGCCTGAAAGTGTGGAACCTTGGACAATATTACGAGCATATCCTGACAAAAGATCATATGACTTCAAAATGAAAATGCTAGTGGCTGCCTACACACATGCCTTTATAATTATTTACTCTTAATTTTGTTTCTGTATTTAATATAGCACAAAATAAAATAATATGCGTTTAAACGTCTAAATGTACATTTTAAGCGAATTTCATTAATTTTATAAAACTTAAACATTCAAACATACGGGCATAAGTCACAATTTTGACCATGTTTTTCACAGATTGAATAAAAAATAATCTTTTATTTTAATTGATTCATTGTTTATCAAAATGATAATAATAACATATAAGACTAATGTGTAAATTAGAAGACGATAACAACGATCTATAAAGGCAAATATGGTATTTTTTGCATAAAAATAAACCTTAAATCGAAGTTATAATAAAATATGTCATTTTAACCTTTTCCATTAATAATCTCTTCTTTCTTTCTTTTATATATTCTTAGTAACCATCCGATGAAGAGATTATTAACAGAATATATTTTTTCTGCATAAAAATAGCCCTGCTGAAATCACATTATAAGAGTTCAGATAGCGAATGACTTGATGGAGGGTGTCCTAGCCTTTATGCAGCTCTGGTAGAAAATTTGTTTTTAAATTGAAAAAGTTGTTTTACTGGAAGCTAGGTTAGTTTTGAATATTAATCGATCGATGCTCTTTAATTATGGATTTTATCAAAACATGCTTTACGTTTTTTGTAAACAAGTTGCGTCCATTGAATTTCAATAATGATTTATAAAAATGGTTATATTGGAAATTATTTTAGTACTGTGATAATGGCCACTTTGCAAATAAGAGTCGTTTCTAGCAATGACTCAGATATTTTTGCTTTGAAAAAACCTATTTCAAAAGCAATATTATCCCATGGGATGTATAAAAAAAATTGAACTAATGTTATAAAGTTTTTCAGTGTGTTAATTTCTTTTTTCAACCTTTAGCTGCTGTGTGGTGGATGATAGATTAGTATTCTATTAGCTGCTTTTTGTGTTTGTAGGTTTTTCTCTCTTCGAGTCGTATTTCCTCATGACTGAGGGTCGTGACTCCCCCGCAGAATTAATTCATTAGGGGAGTTTTCTTGGGCAGATACATCGTGGTGGGCGCCCAGGTCCTTCCACGGAAGTCACATGTTCTCGGATATTGTGGTCCTCAAACATGTCGGTTTCCTCACGATGTTTTCCTTCACCGTTAAGCGAGTGCAAATCCACACATAACTTGAAAATACAAGTCATTGGTGTAGGGCGGATTCGAACCAGGGTACGTCTGGATGAAAAGCAGACACTGGAACCGCTGAGCCACACTCGCTTCGGTAGGTTTTTATGTTACTGTAAAAGCCAAAGTAGATCGTAAGATTTACCAAGCGAATAGTGCTAAAAATACCGAAATAAAATAACAGTTATAGTATATAATATAGACTTTTACCAAGTCGGTAAATCTCAGGATTCACCATGTTCAGGTTTTTACACTAACATATAAAAAAAAAAAATTGAATCAAATAACTATAAAATTAGCATCGTATTGTTTGCCAGCAGGATTACATTTATTTTAATTAATAGAAAATATGCGCTGTACAAACACTACATCAGTTGTTAGTACAAAAGAAACAAAATCCGTAACAATATTGCATTGTTTGCATTTTAATAACAACTGCATATAATGAAGAGACACGTAACACATTTTACATTTATGAGTATATTTTAGATATGTATGTGCACTAATTAGATGTGTTTTGTTAGAGTTATCGCTTTGTGAAACGTTCAACTGGGTATTTTTTTTAAATTATAATTATGTGAACCTCGGCAAGTTATCATTGTAGTCAATAAGAGTTTTGACTACTTCTTCTTCTTTTTTTCGAATGAGAGTGGCCAACTCTGGTGTCGAGAGTTTATCAAGCCGCCCTAAGGGCTTCTTACAAGGATTAACGACTGCAGTACTATGTCAAACAGCCGGGACCTACAATTTAACGTGTCATCATGAAACTTTCAATTTGAGGACAGCAAATCAAGCATCGTCGCGGTCTTAGATAGTAACAAGCAAAAATTTATCTTGTCAATCTCCAAGCAATTTATTTTAACTCAGCACAGTAAGCAAAAACAACTAAACAGATAAATAAAACGTAAAACTGGTCCTAAAACTTATCTATTCTATTTAACCAAATCCCTAGTTACTCACTATTTCTTTGTCTTCACCTCTTTGGTAACTTTGGCGTTGAAATATCGGCTAGGCAAATAAAGCTCGGTAAATACCTCGGCTTAGCACTATATCCTTCCAATGTACAGTGAAAACCAGCTGAAGAGCTTTCAAAGAAAAAGCTTTAGTGCTATTTTAACTCTATAAAATTCAAGTTTTTTTATTTATAAGAAATGTCTCACAAGTCACAAAATATTTAATAAATAATATTATTTATTAAATTGTTATCTATGTAATATTCATATTGTTTGATGACTCTATTCAGATTTCAAAGAAATGTTTAAATAAACAATGTTTTAAATGTGGGTCTGTCCAGAAAAGTTACACAAGCTTAACAGTGGATAAACATCTAAATAAAAAATAAAAAAATATATATAAAACTCAGAGGTGACTGATTGACTGACTGACTGACTGACGGATATAGTGATCTATCAACGCACAGCCCAAACCACTGGACGGATTGGGCTGAAATTTGGAATGAAGGTAGATGTTATGACGTAGGCATCCGCTAAGAAAGGAGTTTTGGAAATGCTACTTTTAAAGGGATGAAATAGGGGATGCAAATTTTACTCCTTAATGCAAGCGAAGCCGCGAGCATCCACTAGTACAATATGAAGTGAAGAAAAAAACACAACAACTTCAAAACCTAGATACTGCTTCGTATAATTATTTTTCTTCACGAGAGTATAACAAAGTTACAATAAAACGGGTCGAGAATTGTTTGGAAGTGGCTTACCTCTGTATTACCGTTAGACTCCATTGGAGGCCTTCGTTTGTTCCCAAGTTTTTTGATTGAACTTTCTTTGTGATTTGTTTTACTTGAAGAAATAGGCAAAACCTTGTTAATATTATTTGTCGGAATGATTGAAAGAAATGTTGTTGTTTTTACTTGTTTTTTGCTTTGTATTTGGTAATTTATGAATATTAAAGCAGTATTAGATGACTTTTCAAATTCTTTCTTTCTTGTTTTTTGATTTGAATTCAATGATCGATTTAGATTCAAAACCTATTAACATTTTGTCAATCTGAGTAGGATCATTTGTTTTAAATATCAATTAAGACTCAGTTTAGATTGCTACAGCAACTGAATGTGTAATTATAATATAACCGATTTTTAATTACACTTGAATTAAATCTCCATTTCAAATTACAAAACAATAAAGATATACAAATTAATGCATTTAAAATCCGTTACAAAATACAATAACCACTTCAATGTATGCAACAATCTCTCTCTATTCTATTTGCTACGATGTTCTACGAACGCTACGGTTCGTAGACATTGAGCTGCTACGGCGTAGCACTATATGTGCTATCTTTATTAATCGTCGTAGCAAAAGCGCCATTCAAACATCTTCTGAATTAACTTCATTTCAGGCATAAATTTTTTAGTGATTAGGTCTCTACACAGCAGTGGTTTAATCAGGGCAGATGAAAAAGATGATGATGATTTTTGAGTGATAGTCAGGTATCGAGGTGACATGTCTTAAAAATACTTTTTGTCTAAGACTAAACAATTCAGCTCTCAGCAAGATCTGAGCACTCCAGTTGCTCTGCGCTGTATGAATATGCAAAGTACAGTGTATGACGCACGGTCTGTACTGCATTACGCGGTTAATGCGGTTTTCTGGAACACCGGCCTTTGAAGGCTAAGTGTAAGCTATTTTATTTATCTAGTGAGTCAAATTTGGGTCAATTCATTCTACTAAAATTATATTGAGTAAATCACTACATACGTAGTATAATCAGTCTCTTCCGCGTCTTTCCCTGTGTATGCTAAGATTTTTTAAACTACAAAATGTTTTTTTTTTAATAAGTAAGAGTGATTCAAGTGGAGTAAGTAAGTAGTATGTTTAGTTTTTCTTCCCTTGTTTTTATATTTTATTATTGTAATTAAATTATTCCTTTCTTAATTAAAAAACAGGACGAAGGTTTATTATGTATAATTACCATTACAACTTATTTTCCCATGATTTACACAATAGGGCTTGCTGGCAAATTAGTTGTGGTTTTAATAGTTTGGGTAAAATCAATTATAATATCGGTTTCAAAATAAATAAAATATTCTGTTATATTCATAGGTATTTGATTGGCCTACTATATAACATTTCCATAAATATAGTTGGCATTGTTCAGCTTACATTAATTTAATTTCAATGTGATTCTGTAAACAAGTTGTTTATCTGTTGAATAGTATACAAACAACAATACCTACTATTGTACCTCACAATGAACAATCGACCTGTTTTCAGATCACAGACAGTTTAAAACCAGAGACTTCTAACTTTCTACACTAACTTTTCCATCAACTTCATGTCTAGCTAAAAGAACATTTAGTCTAAACACAGGATCCGCGGAGACAAAATCAATTAATATTATTTTTACTATCAAAATAGTAACAAAGTTTATTTATATAGTTTTCTTAACTGACCGCCATTGGTAGCTCCTTGCATTAACAAGCTGAAGTGGCAAAGAAATTGGCCATATTTATCAGTGAAAGAACGAATGGGCTGAATGAACTTTAGAGTTAAGACTGCGTCGAGGCAAATGTAAATATTCTGCTGTCAGGTGAAGCGAAAAAAATTGAAGTGACGAATAGCTCAGATAGATTTTTCGGTTTAGTCTGTGAAACATTGTATTAAATTATGTATAATCTGTGATGTCTTTCCACTCTTAAATAAGAGAATCGAAAATTAAGCCTATTGTTTATTTGTAGACGATGAGTAAATGTATATTCCAATACAAATATTTCTGTGTAATTCATTTGTGGCGTGGATTAGATTAATTCAATCACATGTTTATTAAGGAGGTGTCCATTCGTACAGATGTCGTTGCTCTCTCCTCTCAAGTAAAACGCCGCTTTCCCCCGATGTAGGTTAAAAGGTTGCATTAACGTGCCTGATACGGCTCTGTAATGCTCTGAGAACGGTATAGTATACAGGCTAACTTGGAAAATTATGTTTTACCCATATCCTGTGTCTTTTAGATACAAATAGCTCAGTTTTCAATTATTCTACTATTTCAAGCGGGCATTTTCCTTGTATAAATATTGGTGGTACCTAAGCAATAAATGTATAAAATTAATTTGTTAAGCATCCTAATTTAAGATGTTTTAATATTTTATTATATGACATTGCACTAATAAAAAAGATCATTATAAGACTAGCGTGTGTAAACTTACACAGATATAACTTACACATTTACACAGATACATCTATTTACAAAAATAATACATAAAGACAAGGGAAGAAAAAAAAACATACTACTTCTAACTACAACAAAAATAAATTTTATGTACACATATTTTTCTAAAATTGTTTTATACTTAATCCTTTTTCTATCTAACTTAAAGTTACCAAACTTAGAGTTAGAAAATGGTAGGAAAAGAAATATCAGCGTCATCGTAGTATACATATATTCTTTAACTTAAGGTCTCATTACAAATAAGCCTGTATAAGTGTAAACGGTGTATAAACCTCCTAACGTAGTGTAAAGGGTTTATGATTAACGACTCAGGTTTTATTGGAGGAACTCTGGGTTTTCAACAGTTTTAGTATGTCACTAGTCCCTGTCATTCTGTTTGAGAACCTAATCAAATGTAGCTAATGGCGGCCGTGGCGTTATATGTACAAACTATATGCGTTTTTGTTGTTTGTATACTAATTAAAGTTAAGTATGAAGAACTAAAGAGGCCTATACTCAGCAGTGCATGGACACAGGCTGATATGATGACAATGACGATGAAGGACTATATAAATCCACTCCATATCAACTTTTATTCGAGATCAAAAGTAATCTACATATATATCTATTAGTTACGCATTTCATTTATCTGCAGTTAAAATATTATAGAGATAACTTTATTTTTCAAATTGTACTTTGGATTTAATGAGACTGCTATTTAGACAATCTTTTAAATAAACCTTTAAATAAATCTGATATTTTGTGAATCTAATAATATGCGAATGACCTAAATTTATGTTCTAATTCACTTTATATATTTGATACACACACTAGGATGAAGTTGGACATTTATATTTAAGAAAAATGAACATTTAAATTTATTAATTATTATTTACAAACACTAGTCATTGCTTATGTATAAGTGGGATAATTCATTGTCGACAAAATTTATTTCGACCGAAGTACTATTTGAATAGAAGACTTGTATTTTTTTCTCAGTTTGTCGATTTAATTGTTTTTATTATACTTCTACTGTTTTACAAATCTCCTCAAGATTTAACAGTATAAAGTCCCGACAATATTATTTCGATTCAACGTAAACTAGATATATAGATAGATAATTCTTTATTGTCACACACTTATAAAACAAAATAATAAAAAATACTTTCATAAATTACTCTAGTGCCACAAGTGGCAGCCTTATTGCTAAAAGCAATCTCTTCCAGGCAACCATTGGATGGAGAGGGGAAAAATAAAGGATTATAAAGGACGTGGTGTACAACAGAAATAGATGCGATAGTATACATAATATACACAAATATAATTAAAATGTACATAAACATAAAGACATACATCCTATTTCCTATTCAACTCTTTCCTTGTCTTTTAATAGATACCTAACCCGGACTGCAGATGTCTAGATCAAATGCTACAAGCCCTATCTGAGAATGATTTAGGTAACACGAAGAGATGACAGCTAAGCAAATCTGTAACTGACTGGATTAATGTCTAAAGGTCAAGATTAGCTCTGTAGCAAACAGATAGTTATATCTTTAAATAATACGCTAAATTATGTTATGTACTTACGTTATGTATTGTATTTTGTTTCTAATAACACATTTTGTGCCTTTTTAATTCTTATTTTAAACAATCTTCTGATTTTCTTATTCAAAACAACACAGTTACAAAACAAATTTTCAATAGTTTATTTGTGATTATATTTAATTTTAATTTAGTTTAATATCCAGTGACTAATATTTTGTAACTGCCCCCAATTTCACACGAGTGATTGCTTTGTATAAATGTTATAAATTTAGTTGGACGAGATATTGTATTTTGAATAGCATATATTATGATATAAGTACTTATACATAAGAAAGAAGAAGATAATACTTAAGAAGCCAAGCGGCGAAAATATACATCATTATCGACTGATTATATTTTCGTACCGCTTGGCTTCGAAACTTTTGGTCCGTGGGGTAAAAGCACGAAGTCTTTTATAAAAAAATTAAATAAAATGTTGATTGACATCACTAGAGACAAGAACGCTGGCTGGTTCCTTACGCAAAGGATTTCTATAGCAATCCAGCGTGGGAATGCAGCCAGCGTTCTTGGCTCCATACCACATGTAGATTGTTTAAATTTAGTTTAGATGTAAATACTCTTTTTTAGTTCTATTAGTGTTAATATGTGTAAATATTGTTTCTTATTAAATACTTTTTATGTACATCTATACTAATATTATAAATCTTATTCATATGTATTTTGCAATTTCACAGTATCGATTAAGATTCTTTTTTTTATCTTTATCTTTTCAATGTAATTGTACATAAGTAAATTGTCTTCTAAGGCATCCTAGTAGTAAAAACGATACGAGAGCGACGGCATACATAAACATGTACATACCACACAACTAATTCCACTAACTCCCATTTGCAACTAGAAAAACAAGACATAAGCATCGCCAAGGGTATTGTGACGGTCGGTACAAATTGTGCACACACTCCCTAACATACTGTTATGGCCTATCATATTGTAGGCATAACTTACTCAGGGGACGCCTCGCAAATGTGCCTTGTTACTTTCCGCAAAGGAAAGGCAATGGGATTAGATGGAACTCCAATTTTGATAGTGTTTCGTGTTAAGCTTTAGCTGCCGTTTGAGATTCGAACTAAACAGCTAATAACTTACCAAAATCTAATGTGTAAAACTAGGTGCTTGATCACTTATTTTTGTAGATTTTATTATGTTACTTAGATACACCAACATATCACATTTAATAATAAAAAAGGTTAGCTTTAAAGTAATATGCATAGATAGTTAGACTAATTTAAGAGCTATTTCCGTCTTGTTTTAGGCATAATGTATCACTAACCGTTTCTATTATTCTTATCGTCAAACACTTGATTGTAAATAATGTACTATAACACACGCTTAAATTAAATTTAAACTAGATTTTTCTTAATTGGCGTTTAATAATAATTTATTAAAAAAATGTTGGTTGGTGTTTTAATAAAGTATTATATATCTATTTATCTATCTACTGCCAGCTAAGGCGATAAAATATAATATCAGATAATATAACTGAGCTCAAAAAAAGAGTTGGTTCCATCGCAACCGTTCTACGAAAATGCTCAGATTGTCTCGTTTCTAAGAATCTTGAAAACAAAGATTACGCGGGAAGTCATAAATATATAAGACTAGCTGTGCGCGCGACTTCGTCCGCATAGAATAGTAATTTTGGGCATCGTATTTATTTTTGCAAACTACCTATTCAGCTTCATAAATTATGGCTGTTACCCATGATTTAATCGTTTTCGCAGCTCACGCCACGGAAGCCCTCAAAGATGAACAGTTTTCACCTTTTTTTCACATTTTCCATTATTTCTTCTCCTATTAGTTGCAGCGTGATGTTATATTATAGCCTAAAGCCTTCCTCGATAAATGGTCTATTCAACACAAAAATATTTTTTCAATTCGCACCAGTAGTTCCTGAGATTAGCGCGTTCAAACAAACAAACTCTTCAGCTTTATAATATTAGTATAGATATTTCTCACCACCTGACTTAGGAGCATTTCCATCACAAACACGTCACGTCAGAATTCACTCGTGTTTACGTCAAGTTTCCGAAAAACAAACTTAATTCTCTTTGTTAGAACAACAACTTAGCTTCTTGTGGTACAAATGATATAAATATTTGAGTATTCTTTGTATAAGGTGCAACTTCTTCTTAGCCGTCCTGGCTAAGACAAAGTTAAGGTACATAATACTTTGCCTATAAATACCATACTTAAAGCAAAGATATAAGTAATATTTTTTTTACATCCAAGCAGATTACAAGTTTATATCAAGTACCTAATTAAAGGTTCAGTAAAGGCTAGTGCTTGTATAATTATCTTTCACTTCAGATATGTATATGGTAAAAAGTAAGGTAATTTGGACGATATCCCCTGTTAAACTCAGTGTATGCATCTATCAAGCGAGTGTGGCTTGGCGGTTTCAGTGTCTGTTTTTCATCCAGACGCACCCTGGTTCAAATCCGGCCCTACACCAATGACTTGTATTTTCAAGTTATGTGTGGATTTGCACTCGCTTAAGGAAACCGCCATGTTTGAAGACCACAATATCCGAGGACATGTGTCTTCCGTGGAAGGACCTGGGCGCCCACCACGATGTATCTGCCCAAAAGAACTCCCCTAACGAATTAATTTCTGCTGGGGAGTCACGACCCTCAGTCATGAAGAAATACAACTTACAGAGAGATAGATGCATCTATCAAATACAATACAACTAAGGGTTATCTCTCTTCAGCTATATGTAAGAACTAACTGAAACGTCAACGCCATATACAACAACACCTATACAATAGATTACATAATACATCACACAGTTTGCTGTAGCCTGTATTATTGATTTTGGCAGGTCATCGATACTAAATTGTGAAGGTTGCATTTGTGGCGATCGATGGTGTGTCTCTGCCAAGAATATGTTATTTATGGCGATGTAGTAGTGCTTTATATTTTAATATCACTAGTGGGTGGTGGATTTACCGAAATAACATAAAACACGCCTTTAAATATGTACACTAGGTACATTTGTACCAAAAATTAGTAACTAACAAATCAATGAACGCACTTTCGTGTAAAAAATATGATGATTTAAATTAGTATTTTTTTGTCTAAATGCTTTCAGCCAGACAGTTTGACATTGAATCGGCCAAATATAAATATTATATGAAAAAATGACAACAAAATCAACATTTTTAGTACACTAGTACCTTACCTAGCTCAGAACAAATTCAAGTTATCAAAACAAATTACAAAATTCATAGAAATTAATTTGCCCTTAGTAGTAGGCTTGTTAAAATTCTAAAGTTAACTAAACCTTAGCGAAACCTCTAGAGAAATTAGTGGCATTTTATACCAAAGGTTACCCCATAAATTGGGTACGTGGCTAACATTTTCAAACTAAATAGTAATTTAGAAACGCTATTTAACCACTGAGCAATATAGAGCAACTTGAATCTAATTTATATGAGGCTCTGAAGTGCTCATCCATTTTTCAATTTGTAGGTTTTAGAGCCTGTTAAAAATTTATAAATTTATTAGTCGAATTTGTAATATTTTTTTAATAAATTGGCGAGATTTTTATTCATAAAAATATTTTTAGACATATATTACCTTTTCCGACAAAATGGAATTGGTAGGTTCTTACCGGGAATAAGCACGCTCTATACTAAACTATGTGGAATTCCTTGCCCGAATCTCTATTCCCCTTGAACTATAATTTGTCGGTCTTCAAGTCGAGAGTAAACCGGTTTCTTCTAGGCAAGCGCGCTAGATCGTAGATTACAACGTTGCTTAACATCAGGCAAGTTGTAGTCAAGCGTGAGTCTATCTAATGTAAAAAAAAAAAAATGTTGATGTTAATGACCGCTTACCATCAGACAAATTATGGTCAAATGATAGATAGATAGATAAACTCTTTATTGTAACACACATTGACAAAAAAAAAGACAAACAGAAACACAAAAGTCTTAAAAAAAATAGTGCCACAACTGGCGGCCTTATTGTTGCCTGGAAGAAATTGCTATTAGCGAATAGCGATTTCTTCCAGGCAACCGTAGGATGGACAGGAGTCGAAAGAAATATAAAGGATGGGGTGTTCAAAAAGAGAAAATATATACAAATAATAAAAATATTCAAATGCAAACTCATTCCATGTAAAAATAATACTGTTTACTGTTAGCTTAGTTGGTAGTGGCTCTGCCTTCTAATCTAGAGGTCGCGGGTTCGATTCCCGCATGACCCAAGTATTTATGTACTTTAAAAATTTAAAATTACTTGTGTTGAGTCTGATCGTTTGTATGTATGTATAATAAAGTATGTATTTACAAAAGAAACGTATATAAGTATTATATCCGTTATCTTAGTACCCACGTCACAAGCGTTTGCTTTGTGTGGAGCTAGATGGCGCTGTGTGCAATGTCCCGGAATATTTATTTATTTATTATATTTTATTAATTTATAATAAATGACATATTCTATTTTTATACTACTTACTCGTTTTGATTAAAAAAAACAAAAACTTTAACTGGTTCGCTCCATTTATCTCCGTTTCCACATAGAAATATTTAATACGTCAAAAGTCTGTATCATGATTGTAACGTGCGTAAGTCAACCTATCACATGCAAAGCGCGCCTGTCTGACAGATTTCACGCAGTGAGGCGGAGGATGTTAGATTAATAACATCGCAGATTCAAATAACTAGTTTTTTTTCTTCAACATAACCTTTATTGGAGTGCCTGATGGAAAATATTAAATCGACTGTTGCCGGTACAGCAAAGATTTTTTTAAACTAGAATTTAATAAGCCGTCAAGTTGTTAAGATCAGGCGAGTTGAAGTTAACCGTAAGCCTATTTAGTGTAAAAAAATCCGCATGGTACATTTACATCAATACATAAATTAATATTGCTGAACCAGTACCCGGCATCTCGAGCATATATATTACAGCAAAGCTGTATAATTAAAATTTCACGACTATGCTCACATTGCTCTAAATAAGGAAGCCATTGTCACTATCAGAAGCATTCCAAAATTCCTAAAGACCCTTTGCTCGACCTCAGCTAAAAATGAAGAAACAGAGGAACATACAGACTTTAGCTTTCACATGATAGTCATTGTTTGATGATGATAACTTTATTCATCAGTCGTCAATCACTAAATGACGTATTCCGATATTCTTATTTTAAAGTCAATTTTATTCCTTCTAATTCTAATTCTTTTCATTTAATTATTTTGACTAAATACTTAACAATTTGATCTGTTCTAATGTTTGTAATTGTACTATATTTTAATTTAATGTAATGTAATGTAATTTAAATTCTAAATTCTATTTTGTAAAAGTAAATATTTAAAATTTAAAATGTATACTGTCCAAAAATAAGACCCCGGAAGGAACTAATCTCCGTGACACAGACGCACCGGCGTCTAGTACGGTGCTTTAGTGATATTTCGTATGTGTGCATTTTTATGAAAATAAATAATTTTGAATTTTGTATTTTGAATTCCGGGACATTCCACACGCGCTATCTAGCTCCACACTAAGCAAACGCTTGTGTCGTGGGTACTAGATAATAGGTTTAACAGGAAAAGATTCTGATAGGTTTTGCATTTATACGCGTAACTAGTGGGTGCTCGGGGTTTCACTTGCATTAAAAAGTAAAATAAAACTATTTCACTCCTTAAAAAGTGCCATTTCTAAAACTATTTTCTTAGCAGATGCCTACGTCATAACATCTACCCGCGAGACACATTTCAGCCTGATCTGTCCAGTGGTTTGGGCTGTGTGTTGTCTGCCAGTCAGACACCTTTAAGTTTTATATAAATTTAGATAGTTATTGCTAGACTGACTATAAAAACGAAACAACACAGCAATTCTTCTATTCTAAAACTGCAATCTCTGTCTTTTTCTATTCTCCAGCGTTCAGTGGAAGTTCCAACACATTGTTTCAGACAGTGATCTGCACATTAACAGCTTACTTCGGCTCCCTTTGTTCTTATAATTGCTCCTGTTAAGAACCTCATTGTTCTAATACTAAACGAACACGCTTTGTTTTTAAAGGTTCTCGATTATGTAGTGTTTGCTCTGGATTTGACAAAGCCAAATTTGGTGGCTTGTTTAGTAAAGATCAGGCGTTACTTTGCGGAAATCCATTGTAAATTAAACTCTGGAAAATATGTAGTGTTTTTCCGCTGCGACTGCTTCAAACCGACTTCAAACAACAAATTTGATGGTTTTAAGGTGTATTACACAACTTAAGATCGTTTAACTCTTCACACTATTTTTATTCCAATTTATACGAAATATAGGTATGGAATGTGATAGTGTTTTTATAGGAGCGTCTCGCGATGTTTTCTGCTTTCAAAT
This sequence comes from Macaria notata, assembly GCA_927399415.1. Taxonomy (NCBI): domain Eukaryota; kingdom Metazoa; phylum Arthropoda; class Insecta; order Lepidoptera; family Geometridae; genus Macaria; species Macaria notata. Next base: position 4,843,489 of record OV656742.1, read on the forward strand.
TGGATGAAAAGTTTGAATTTTTATAGTTACAAGAATACATACATTTTCTCTTTCTTATCTAATTTACTAAGGGCATCTGTGTTTCATAAATTAGCTCATAAGTATCATATTATTTACATCAAAATTGATTCAGTGTTTAAAACAAGTAGAAAAAAACATGAATTCTTTCGTAATTATTTTAGGACGTAATAGACAGTCATTTACACACACATTTCATAACATCAGGCAAGTAGGCAGTACCCGAACGCGATTTTGACAGTTTTTTTTACTATAATATTAATAAAATTACAACCTATTCCACTCCCTAGTACCACTGATTGATACTAATATTTTCACATTTCCACTTCCCTATTCATTACTCGCTAAGCCTAACAACCTATCGGGGAGCAGTAAACGCATTTACAACCCAATTCCCTCACAGTTAAGGTACATTTTTAAATGTCCATAAAAATACCCGTCTTGAGAGCAACAAACAGTTTTTATAATCACAGTTTGAACATAAATTTTATAACTGAGATGTTAAGAATGATTAATACCGTAGAAACGTAACTAAGCCAAAAAATATTAAGTAAAATAGTCAGACATCGCTGCTGTGGTTGAGGCTCAATCCTTTAGCGACCAACTGCGACGCAATATGCGGCAGCATTCAGCTATTACCTACCATATTTGTATCCAATCACAAGCAAGCTTTATGTCCAAGTGTTTTTTGGAAGGAGATGATAATGTGGAAATATGTTAACTGAACGGTTTTCACTCACGTGTAATTCGCGTAAGTTGTTTACGCGTTTCGGTTGTTATGACATCCATCTTCAGAACGTATGTTCTGGTACCGTGGCAGCACGCAGACTCCAACGAAATTCGTAAACAACTTACGCGAATTACAAGTGAGTGAAAACCGTTTAGTTAACATATTGATAAAATGTCTCTCGAAAGTTTTGATATTAAAATGTGGAAGTATTTTCGATGCAATATTTGTAAAGAATTACATCTCTATAGTATTCATCATTCGTATCTGAGGAGCGACGAATCAGAAAGCTTTTTATCGCACTTGCTTTATTGTGTTTTGTATCGTTAAAATGGAAGTTAAACTTGAAACTAACAAAGTTATGGACTCTATCCTTTATAGTGGTGAATTTATTATGAGAGATAACAAATTTTGATTTAGAGTGTTTTAAAATATGAAGTAGTTACAACTAGTTATGACGCGTAAGTTTATTTAAGTTACTATTTATGTATGTGACATTATTAAATTATATAATAATACGCATACAAGGTGTTATAAAATTATCTTACGATACATAAAGCGTATTTGGCGAGCGAAAAATAAATTTAAATACTTAAATTGATATTATCACCTGTAATTCTGCTTCTATTGATGATTAAAAAATTAATTCAGCTTTCCCATTGTTTCGTTTAATTATGTATAACAAAAGAGAAAATTAACATACATATATATATATTATATATATGTATTGAATCTAAACTAGCCACATCCTGCGGTATTAACTGCGTTAATGCGTGTAAAAAGTATGCTATATGTTAATCCAGGGTTTACTTACATCGCTTTAAACTTGAATGAGTAATAAGCACTTACACACACACAGACAGACCATTAGCCTTTATAATTTTGTCTGGATTAAACCCATAACACTCTGTAGGAAGGTCTACGTCACGTCATTAATCCGACGCCAGATTGTAAATATGGCGTCACATCAGTATTAAAATATGCGGAACCTTGGCAAGTTGCGCCTTTGTCACAGTTCTGCGACTCACTGCCGGTTAATCACTGAAGTTTCCAATAATGTTCGGTCACACTGACCTGATAGACAACTAATTAAGTCTGTATGGGAGTGGGCAACTCTGGTGTCAGAGTTTTCAAGCCTTTAGGGTTTCTGACATGGCTTAACAACTGCCTTGCTTTGACAAGCAGCTGGGACCTACAATTTAACATATAGGTATATAGACCATTTATTCGAGTAATAAAATAGTACATCTATTTTCCAAATAAGTTTAGGAAATATATATGTCAGTCGTGTTGTAAAATATATGGACACAATATTATGTCACACGCTCATAAGTATTGAATACACCACGTAGTCATGTGTAAGTACGACTGCCACCATTTGTAGGGATATATGTACAGTCAAGAAGGCGTAAGCTGAGCTTTGCATTTGTGTGGGTGAAGTATGGCAGGTGGGCGGGGGAGTGAGATCGCACGATGGAGAAGCCGATTGTCTCACCTACACTATCTATGTACACCCACACAAATGCAAAGCTCAGCTTACGCCTTCTTGACTGTACATACATACATAATATGTCACGTTGAGGTTCGAATGTCAAAACATTACAAGATTTACTGCAACTGAAACAACAAGACATTTATATCATGCAACTGTTTATTTATTTATGTATTTATAAAAGAAACATAAACATCAATATATGGTAATATCGGTTAGTCCATAAAAACGTGATAAACCGGTGTTAATTTTTTTTTTGGAACTATTTATAAATAAAGTTTTTTTTTACATTAGATAGGCTCACGCTTGACTACAACTTGCCTGATGTTAAGCAACGTTGTAATCTACGAACTATTCTATTTAGACGTCTTTGAAATATTTTATCTGTTTTTTCGGGTAAAGTTTATGTTCGTAATGTGATACTTTTTATATGTGCTCAAGCAACCGGAATGTCACTTGGTATTATGTCGCTAAGTACTGTTAGATTAATGCTGTACATACAATGTAGGTACAGATAGGACATAAAAAGTTTCGAAGAATAAAAATATAGGGTTTTTTTTGGTTCTTAGTTATTATAATGTCTAGGAAAAAAATATGCAGGCTTTATAACTAACAACTAACAAGGCTAGGAATAAGGTAGGTAGGGTAGGAATAAAAGTCTTGTAAATTTAACAAATTATTACTGCGAAATACGCAAAAAAGTAAGCAAAACACAACTTTGCAATTCAAAAACTTGATGTTTACTACGAATTTGTACAAAAAACGAGACTTGGACTATAATAATAAATGTAAGACCTTACTTTTCATCTTTTATGTAAAGTCGTGAATAGTGCTACAGAACATAGATCTTTATTTTAATAGAATGCAAGAGAATTTTTGTATGACTAGTGGGTGCTCGCGGTTTCGCTCGCGTTAAGAAGTAAATCTTGCATCCCCAATTTCACCCCTTTAAAAGTGGCATTTCCAAAAATCCTTTCTTAACGGATGCCTATGTCATAACATCTACCTGTATGCCAAATTTCAGCCCGATCCGTCCAGTGGTTTGGGCTGTGCGTTGATAGATCACTATATCATTCAGTCAGTCAATCAGTCAGTCTGTCACCTATAAGTTTTTTTTTTACATGAAATGGGTTTGCACTTGACCGTAATTCGCCTGATGGTAAGCAATCATTACGGTCTAGGATGGAACGTGCTTACCCAGTAAGAACCGATTCACACTCGCTTTGAAGATCGAGTTTTATATATTTAGATTATATGAATTTGTTTAATAATCCACAGCGCTTTTGGTACAAATTTAATAAAAAAATAATAACAAACACATCATAATTTTTATTTAGCAAAAATGTTTACTATTCTTGATCCGTATTAGTATTATTACAAGATAGGGTTTTTAATGGGGATGGAATCTTCTGTAATCGTCTCTTATACAGTATTCTTGCAATATAAAACTTTTAAATTTATTTCGTATCTTTAATATTCCTTGCTAACGACAAAAGCGCAGAGAGCATGTCTCTGCGAAAGTTCTGAGAGGAAAGCGCGAAGGTTTTTATTATTCAAAAGCTTTGCTCATGACGTCCTGATGAATGCTGTAAAGAAGTTTAAATTTTATTTCTCTCGGAAACTAATGAAAGCGAAAGAAGCAACGGTTTGGAACGCCATAATTTTTATGCGGATTTAATCTGATTTTGCAAATTTAAATTGCTAAAGAAGTACAGGAACATATTTTGTAAATACGGGTTTGTAATTAAAATATAAAAATGTTTCATTAACAAGTTTAAAATTTATTGTTACATACAAAAATTGTTTGGAAATTTATAACGAACCAACTGTTTTATATTCATCTAAATTTGAAGCCTCTTTTATTGCTACACATTTTGGTGCAATTTCTCCCAAGCCCCTTAACTTCACATAAAGTAAACCAATCCAACCATCATTAAAGGAGAATCATTCTAAAATCGCAACAAAGGTATTCCAACCAATTTGCAATTTTCCGTAAATTGCCAGAATTTTCAGAAATTTCCTTACTCTTCCAGGATTATTTCCTACGTTCGATCAGTTCATTACCTTCCACATACATTTAGCCTTTGTCGTTAACAAACCTCGAAGAACAAAGGTAAACGTCATTGTTAGAAGTATTATGCAAAAACACTTTGATCTTCGAATCGTTCGCGATTTGTTCCCGAGAGAGGTTTGTGTAGTACTGTCACAGTATTTTGGATGAATTTTAGGTGGATATTTTTTGAGGTTATAATATATTATAATTTAGTATTAGATATCACAATCTAAATGTGTAAAATCTCGGGTCGTAGACTTGTCTTGTCTTAGTAGTAAGGTAAAAACATATTGTCAACAATTATACATACCTATACAGCGATATCATAATATGTAGTTTTCATTATGTTAGTCGCAAAACATTGGAGTTGACTAATTGTATCTATGTATGCTAAGGTTGTTTTGGTATATCGTAGTTTGAAATGAGCTTATTGTCAGAAAATAATGGATTTTATAAGTACAAGTTTATTAATTAGATGAACCATAAATGACATTAAGTATTCAATTCAACCGCAGAGAGCGCCTGGATTCAATTTGCGCAGGACTGGGACGAGTGGCTTACTACAAGAGGCCTATGCTCAGCATTGGACGATAAACATGATAACGGGCTGATGATGATGATGAATTCAATCTCAAGTACTGTATAAAGCAGTATACAGAGGCCGTAGTAATTTATCTCTCTTCCAGTCCGATTGCTTAAACGCACAGGAGCGATACGAACCATTAAATCTTTGCTTTATATCCGACCGGGATATTTTGGTTTAAAACATTCGAGTGTAGTGAATTATTACGGAAAAATGGGGTATAGTGGAGTTATTGTTCACAGTTTTGTGGGATATAAAAACAGGTAACGTCGAGCTGTAAAATGGTTGTCTTTCCATGTTTTATATTCATTCGTATATATATATATATTTTTCTGGTAAAAAATGTTTATTCTGTTGGCTGAGCTGTCAAGCGTGACAGTAAGCAATGTTTTTTTCTTTGGCCATTACTTTGTATTGTGCCAGTTCTCAAGTAACAGAAATAGCTATTGGTTTTTTCTGAAAGGTGTCATAATTTACATAATAATTATATAGTAAGTAAGAAAAAGTCCAATGACTACCAAAAACGAGTGTTATATTAAAAAAAATGTCTTACCGACCATATTGTTATAGTTCTAGATCACTTGCAGTTAATTGACCCTCATATCAAACTTTTCCTAAACCTGGCAGATCAAACACGAGTTCCGCAGACGTTGTACTAAAAACCTGTCACCATAAAACTTATTTTTTAAGTCGCCAAAAACCCATGGGCGCAAAAAGCCCGTAGATACACGTTCCAAAGCACACAGCGATAATAAGCTTCCATTTGTGTAGATGGCGCCTGGAGCGCCGGAAAATTGCGCCACAGCCTACAAAAACATAACGAAGTAAAAACATAGCGTGAAACATTTTGCTGCTAATCAGAGAAACGTCCTTGGGCAGTTTGTCACGCCGGGTGTGTGGGACTTTAGTTTCAGTTTGCACTTTGTATTGGTTTTAACTAAATATAGTTTAGCTGTTGTACAAAACGCCTTACAATGAAAGATCGATCCATCTTAGGCTATAGGCAAACTATGATATGAGGTCACGTGTTAACCAGCTTTACTTAAAAAAAAAAACTTTCAGAAGACTTTATAACCTCCTTTTTTTGGAAGTCGGTTAAAAAATGGCAAAAATATATAAGTAGGTATATCCTAATAAAGCTAACCTAGATATAATAAAAAAAAATAGTATGAAATCATCCGAATTCATTCAAATTTATTATCATCATATTAGGTTCTTTAATTTTTGGAGATCGCAAAATTCAACTTAGGAGCTATGACAAACAATGATTTGCAACTTTTATCACTGTTATACAGATAAATATCCTAAACATCAATATAATACGTGATAGAGTAGTTTTCCGACACGTGTCTAAAGGGCCTGGGCACCCACCACGATGTAACTACGACACAAGGTGCGGTGTTGGTAAAATCTCGAGATCCACGGAGGCCACGTTGGTTAGGAGGTGAGGTGTGGCGGTGGTATATGGAGGAACACACCTAAAAACTATCAAGTTTGTTGTTTGATGTCGGTTAAGGAGCAGTCGTAGCGGAAAAACACTACATATTTCTCCAAAGTTTCAGTAACGATGTAACTAGCCAAGGGAGCTCTCCTAACTCATTAATTCTGCAGCGGAGACACAACCCTCTGTCATGAGAAAATAGTACTCAATGAGAGAGAGTAGTTTCATAGCCTTAAGTCATATTTGTTTACAAAAAATAAATTTATTTTTTAATAATTAAAGAAGTCATACAATCCAAAGTAAGAATTGTCACCATAAAATCATTTCATATACAATATAACACCGGCAATGTAACAGAGTGGCCATTACAACGGCAGTTTCGAGGATAATCCTCTGTTTAGAGCAATTATGAAAGTTTAATTGCAATGTTTTTCATAATTTACAAGGTTTGGAGTGCCGCCTTAATTTTTAATTGGGGATTACAGGTACAGGTGTTATTATATTTATTGCAATGACAACAGTTAGCGTTCGTATAAAAGGACCTCGGAATTTTGGGTTTAAAAGCGGTGTAGTTATTTGTAATTATTTGTATTTTGGGGTGCACGTGCGGGCCTTATTACAAAACGTGGTTTAAGTAGGTATTAGTCCAGAACTTTGAAAATATGCAGTCCGTTTTTTGCTGTTCCAAATTTGCCTGTCTACTGTCCTAATAATAGCAAGCTGACAAAATGTAACCAGTGATAAATTAAAACTTCTTATTAAAAAATTAAATATACGTTGCTCTAAATAAATTAAAAATACACCAGCAAACGTTAAATTTGTGTAAGTATGTGTCCCGTACACGTGACAGTTAGATATTGCGACGTGACACACTGCCCGGGGTGGTTCCGCTGCTGATTAGCACTGGAATGTAGCAATCTTGCAGCTTTCTAGTTAAATATAGCTTTACTGAGGTAATTAAAGTGCATATACAGCTAAGTTTGTAATTAAACAATTGAGAAAGAATTTAATTACCTCAGGTAATTATTGTGTGGATTTTGATATTATGTACATATAAAGCGTTTTTTTACACTTAGTATTAGTGACATTCGCACAAGCAACGTTGTCGCGTAAGGCAGAACATGAAATTGTATATAACTTTACGGTTCTCACAATTTTACATCGATCAAATTTATCTAAATAGGTACTATGATAGTTATTATTATAATTTAGAAACGCATGTGAAACTCGTGACAAATATTTCCTTATTTTATCGCTGTCACTAATATATCTGAAATCTAAATCTATGCATTTAATTTCTTGAATAGAATATATTGTGATATGTGAGATAGAACATTTTTATATTAATTCCTCTCATTTGTAAATCAATTCTTCTTCTTCGGGAAGAGAAGCCAACTCTGGTGAATTTTAAATGCAGGGTTAGGATGGTATCATTTTATATAAGTAGATCACTATTATATCACACATATATATTGTGGTGGTGCAATCAGAATAAATATTAATGTTCTTCTACGTAGCAACTCCTATCCATTCTTCCATTAAATAACTTTCACTGTACAAGAATATATGGATTTAGAAAGTAAAATATCTTCAACATAAAATAACAATATACAAGGTGTAACAGAAGGGTGTGACAATATTAAAGAGTATACATATATATCATGTAAGGAGTCATATACCAAAATATGAAAAATTAAATCGCATATATTTTTATCATACAAAAATTTGATAATATTTTTCACTTGATTTCGTGGCAGCCCTAGCGAGTGATCACTGACCGAACGAAACCGAAATAAGCACACATTTTTTCTTTCCGTTCTAGCATTAGTTTTAACGAAACGTATTCTCTCTCTCACGCGCTCTCAGAGAGACACCGCCGCGCCGTGTCATTTGATAGCGTCAAAAGTCAATGAACGCTCAAAATGATAAGATGTAGGGTTGCAAGTCTTAAAGTTTTAATGAAAGTTCAACTTATGATTACTCGAAATCTATGACACTTAGAATTCTGAAACCTAGTGGGCTGTATTCTATATATACATAGGTATGTATAGTATAAGTATTGTCACACCCTTCTGTTACACCTTGTACATAGAATAAGAATATTTTCTCCTACCTTTATTATTTGAAGACTTGATCGAGCTTGAACATTCAAAATACGTCTCTCCCTTGTTAAATTACATGACAAAGAAAAAATATTTTAAGTATCTCGAAAATCTTATGATAGAATATTTTGATACACAGTTGTACTGTATACGTAAAAGACAGGTTAAATACTCGTACACAAACTTTATTTCTCTTTTCTTTTGATTTATGATATTTATTATTCATTATATATGTAATAGGCATTTAATTGTTAACAGCTGGTAAAAACATTTAAAATATAGCAACATTCGCCACAAGTTTATCTTTCAGTGTGCATCTAAAGTAGGCATAGTATTAACATCATTATTACTACATATATATAAATACATAATAAGATATAAAATGGGTAGTTAATTGTTGTTATAGAATGAACATTGGCTTTCATTCCAATAACTAAACGCAATTTAAATTGAAAACGTGCGAATATTTGTGGGAAGTTCGAGTTAAATTGGAAACTTACTACATATTATAGTCCTATACATACATTCATATTTTAATCAGCAAAATTTTGTATGTGAATATATACACATACATTATAAAAAAAATGTCCTTTTTTCATTAAAAACCACACGCTAACATTTAATTTTGGCAATCCCGGACAAAGTTATCATTTGACACTTACTCGCGTGCAGTAGGTACTTATGTAAATAAAACGTTTTTAATCTCAAAAATAGTCAAACTCCATTCAAACTTTTATTTTCAATACCAAACCAATATCATTTGCAACTATCTGCTGTACAGTTAGCTGTAGTTAGAAAAACCAATTTCCTGGCCACTCGACCGCAACCCGACATCCGCCGTTCTGTGACAAGTTTTGAAATAAAAACTAACAGCTTGTTACACCAGTTAGTAGTGGATACGGAAATACGGACATGCGACTGTAAAGGCGCCAGCACACTATATATCAGGGAGATGAACAAAATGCGAATATAGAAAATATAGTACTGCTAATCTGTATCGCTAAACTGAAAACAAAATGAAAGATGTCGCTTTAGTAAAAAGCGTCCGTTGCACAGCTGGCGGAGGTAATCGCATGCGATAACCAATGTTAAGCAAAGGTCAATGCGGTCAGTCCTTGGATGGGTGGCCGAAAAGTGGCATTCCATTTTGGGCGCTTCCGTGGGTCGGCTTACACGTTAAATTGTAGGTCCCGGCTGTTTGTCTAGTACCTCCGGGCGGCATGATAAACTCTGGACACCAGAGTTGGCCACTTTCATTCGATAAGAAGAAGAAGAAATAAAAAATAAAAAGACAGCAGCCTCTCATACATGCGCCTCCCTCTGCTCGTAATTTGGTCAGCAGTGCTAATTTCTTTGGTATTATATTACTTCCATGATTACCCTATACTACAGATTGTGGTTGACGAGTGAAAATATAAAACAAAGGTTTTGTTTAAGCTTTGTCGATGACAGCATGATAATTGACTTCGACAGCTTCTTTCTATTTGACAAAGCATAGCACGCAATATTATTTAGTGTTTCGAAACAATCGGTAGTATCATATTTTTGTCAAATGACAAGATTTTCTTGTTTTACTGCTAAATTACGAAAAGTCTGTTAAACTTTGCAATTGGTTAATGGCTTTGTTATAGGTTTTCAATTCGAATGAATAATATTTTTTTGTTTTGGAATTTTGCTTGATTGAAGAGCCATCGTTCCGTTCGTGGTTCTCTATTCAGGCGCATTACACTTGCCATTAATGTTACCACATATGCAGCTTGCGTATTATAATTTATTAATATTTAGGGGTGTCTGGCAGGGGGTAGCAACTGTCATAAGTGTCCGGCAATGGATGACGAGATTTCTAAAGCTATCCCTAGTAAAATATAAAAAAAAATGAGCTTTCTACTTTAACGAATTTAAGGTACTATTTTATACACCTTTACTACCTGTTACCTGCCCAAGTAACCACTACCCAAACTATATAGTCCCTGGTCGTTCTTACCTGTATAGGGGACACGCACAGAAAAAAATTCAGCTTTTATTAAATAACACAGGTCTGGCCGTCATGGGCTCTTAGGCTATATCGGTTTGCTTTGAGCACAGGTGCAACGTTGCATCAATATTACCAGACACCAGATAGACATTAGATATTATGACCTCTCGTAGATAGAACTCAGCCAATGATGATTTATTTGAGTGGTTTGTGTTTAATAAGACTTTAGACAAAAGATATATTCTTTAAATGATCAAATATGTATTAAATTAGGATATTGTAAATTAAACTCTGGATATCGGTTGTTTCGTTGCAAATGCTCCTTAACCGCCTTCAAACAATAAACTTGGAGGTTTAAGGTGTGTTTCACCGCCACACCTCTCCTCCTAACCAAATTGGCCTTCGTGGCTCGTAGCGGAAAAAAAACTACATATTTCTCCAGACTTTCATTTACTTTAAATGATCAGTAAATTATTTGTTGGTATGCCCAACATTATTGGAACTAGCTAATTCATAGCATGTTACAAATGCCTAAAATTAAACAATTATGATTTTGTCAAAAATTTTAAGTCAACATTGAAGCTTTAGTGTGCGGGCTTCTGGTGAAACCTATGACCGAATAAATACGAGAGCACAATTTCAATCACGCTTTTGTGCTTAGCGTTGAAAGCTCGACTGGCTTTTTATTTTCCAAAAAAAGTCTTTGAACTTTGCTAAAATGTGTCAGATCCAATTTTCTCTTTAAGCTGGTTGGGATTGCTTGTAGTTTTACGATTTTCAACATGACAAAGAAGAATTTTATAGTGATGGAAAATAGCATTTTGGGCACAGTCAGCACTTAGTGTAACTTGGATATCACGGTATAAAGTGGTAGGTTTTATTAGATTTTATCGCACTCAACAATTTTAAAATAAACGTGTATTTTTTATGTAGCTATTCAGCTGTAGGCTTTTAAAATAAATTCGATAACAATTACTTTGTAAACAGCATAAAAACAATTCAATATTAAAACGCACGACTATGCATAATTTAATATTTATTTATATAATATACTAAAAATACAATGTTCCATTTTTTATATTCAAATATTTAATGAAGCAAAAAATAATCAAATCAAATACTTATATTATTATGTCATTTTTGCTGTCGAAATTATCAAGCCACCCCAAGGGCATTTGACATGGCTTAACGACTTCCGTACTAGTCAAACAGCCGGGACCTACTATTTGACGATTAATATTTAACCATAATATCTCGTACCCAGCAAATCTATACGATGAAATAACTATACGCTACAATAGGTACATGCATTTCAATTCAGAACTAGCGGTTATATTTCGTCCCATATTCATCTCGAGCTCGTCCCAAATCGTCCCGAATAGTCTCGATATTCAACCACATGTCCGAGTAGTAGGACACGTGTACAATCCCGGATCAAACGTGCCGCCGCATGAATATCGGCCCGGGTAAGTATTAAAATAATATCCGGCGGGCGTTAGGATTTACCGGATAGAGATGTGGTGGAAAAATAACCGGAAAAAATATTGACTAGCCATCATTTTTCAAAATCGATAATGAGTTTTATATTTTTAAATACTGTCTTTGTTTATTATTTTGTAATTCACGCTTTTGTTTGTTTCCAAAATGATAATGCTGTGTTAAATGTATTCTTTTTGTTTATCATAAGTCACATTGTCAACGTCAAATTCATTTAAATCTGTGTAGAATTTCTTGATGACATTCAGATTTTTTGCATGTTAGGAGTAAAATAAAAAATCATAAAAAGGGCTATGTTTGAATTGTGATCCAAACCGCTTTCCTATTTGTCTCACTGCTGAACCTCTTTTTCCGACGCAACGCAGTAAAACATCATTTATAGATTAGCGTCTATCTAGCCGGTAAGTGGCCGGATAGGTATACGCCGGATGCTTGCCGGAAGCGCGCCCTCTCTACTGAATAGTATTCCGTTTTCACAAACAAACCATAAATTTGGAGATTCAAAAAGCTTTTATCTCTTTGTTTGCCGGTTGTTTGGCCAACGCAGCGTTCCATGTAAATCTGTGATGCCCGTAATCTCGCACTTCGATATCTCTGATATTTTATATGTTAAAATATGTTAAGTTCGCGAAATTCTTGTTATATTTTCGTGGCCAAATATAAGTACAATCTTTTTTGCCGATTGTAAAGGGATTTCGGGCTCCAATAGTATGTTATACTGGTTTCAAAAAGTTTTAATATCAAATTAAATCAAAAGTTTTTTATTGAACTTAAATCTACCTATTTACAAAATTTGTATAACATACAACTAAAATAATTTAAGTGCTACAATTTAATTATGAACTGGTGTCTCTGAAGTAAGCTAGGCTTGTATCTCAGGGGTGCGATGATCGGACTACCTTCACGTTGGGTAAGCCCAACTAATTTCATCTCTCCATATGGGGATTTGGGGTTAGTTGGGGAAACCTGGTGCACCCCGTCCACAGGTTAGTAACTTCCACCTTCCGGTGGATCTTGCTAGCCTGTGTCCAAACGTTCGATCGAGTGGGGGCCCTCGCCTATACCTCCCCTTCGAGAGGGCTGGTTGTAGGGCCCGAGGCGTGGAGCTCGCCGCACCTCGCGGTGTAGGTGGAGCTGGGTGCTCTTTAAGAGCACCCGAGGTGGTCGCCGAGAGGCGAGAGGAGTTCGGTGTACCGGCCGAGTAGCGGCGACACGGGAACCGAACTCCGTGCGCAGAGGGCGCATTGGAGAAGGGCGGTCGCTTTGGCGTGCGACTGCCTGACTCCTGGGGGCTCTGGGTGGCAGGTCGGGGAACCTGTTGCCCTGGAATGAGTCCCCACAGGATGCATGACGTGTCCCGTGTTCTGACACGTCGTCCATTGAGGGTTGAGCTGAAGCTCCCCGAGGCGGGGCCCGTTACCGGGCCAGCATCACCAGGGCTGCGGATGTATGCATCGCGCTCTCGTGGCCCTGGACCAACGATGCGGAGATGGAACACCCCAGGTTTTTAGTGGGTATGCCGCTCTTATAGAGTGGGGCGGAGACTCCCACATAACCACCCGCCCTCCCCGGGGTTTTTTGGGTGGTACCTCTAATAGGTTTTCCTGGGCAACAAAAAAAAAAAAAAAAAAAGGCTTGTATCTCAGGGGCACCACTTCCCCATGTGTGTTGACATTAATTAACCTACTACAAGTGCTTAGTAACTGATTTAAATATGGTTTTATAGTATAATAATTAAAATATAGTTTGTGTGTGTGAGCGTGTGTGTGTGTGTACGTATGAACATATAAATAAATAACATCTATAAAATAAATATGAGCATCTGACATAATGACAGTTTTATAACATAAAATCCCCTTTATATTGGGACAAAATCATAACTATATTTTTAAAGTAAGGTATGTTTAAGTAAAATTATTTGTTCGTTAGTACAATCAAAATTAAAGGCAATTTTACCTCGAAAATATTAAAACTACAAAAGTTACGACTTGAAAATAAATATCAGTGAAATAATAAAATATTAAAATCGGATCTTCACGAGCGGTAAAACTACAGAAACTGCAATTAATTTTTGCCGTAAAAATTCGCAGTAAAAATAATCTTAGCGTGTTTGCGAGTAGTAACTACCAGGCGGCAATAAAATCTCAAGAGATATTTTTCAGGTTCGAGTTGACGATAAATAGGATGATGCTGTATTTACCTTTACAGTGACTATAGTCCACTTACAGAACATGGACGACTTTTTATAAAACTTAGGTATTAAATAAATAAATAAAATAAACAAATATTCCGGGACACTGCACACAGCGCCATCTAGCTCCACACTAATCAAACGCTTGTGTCGTGGGTACTAGATAATGAATATAATACTTATATACGTTTCTTTTGTACTTATTATACTTACAAACGACCAGACAATTATGACATTTTTTACACTTGAGAATCAGCATACGACTACGAAACATTGTATAGTCAAAGCTTCATACCTGTAAATACTGAAATGAAACTGGCTCTCAAGTGAGACTGCCAGTACATACCGCTAGCCACTTAACAATATAATTAACAATCTCACTAATGTTCGTAATTCCAAACTAATGTACTGACTAAAGTACGCTATGATTACTGAGAGGACGCCGTTTAAGGTTACAGCCTAACTTGTAACAGCCTCGTAAACTCGACATTTGCTCACCTTCAAGGTAAAAATCGTAGGTCTCGTTATTTTGGCCCCTGGTTTTATTGACCCTGGTAATAAAGTTTTTTTAAGTCATACAGTCGTTGTCATAAAAAGTTGATATTATGCACTTGCTTAATTAAGATGTGCGTTCATTTGAACGAAGCTGTCAATTATTTAGTTCATTTTTTTACGTGTTAATAATGCTGACTTTTTGGTAAAATACAAGAGACCTGTACAAATAATTGGTCAGTCAGTATATATTATAATATGTACTTTCATAAGTCGTTTGCAGTACATGCTGTAGCCTTATGGAATGCTTTGCCTCTTTCTATACGTAAGTCTAAATCCTTATTAATTTTTCAAAATCAAATTTTCCACCATTTTTTTAACTTTGGCAAATCTGTAATTTATAATTCTGTATGTAAGTAGTGTATGTGTTATAATTACTTGATTGTGTAGGTATTTGTTGTTGTAGTTAGGTTTTTTTTTTTTGTATGTATTTATAAATTCCTTATATTTGTTTTAGTACACCTCTGACCCTTTTCTTCTCAGCTAATCGTGTCCATCCAAAGGTTGCCTGGAAGAAATCGCTTAAGGCGATAAGGCCGCCCATATGTACGTCATCATAAATTTATCCTTTCATGTATTTCTTTCATGTTGGTGTGCAATAAAGACATATTATTATTATTCTTTATTTCTCTTCACAGACTCTCGGGCCTTACGCCCGGTATTTTTAAGGCATCAGTGGGGCCGGAACCAACACTGAGAGGCCATTATTATTATTATTATTATTATATTTTTCTTATTACTTATTCTTATTATTAGATGAAATTATATTTTATAATAATAAGTATTTAAAACGAGAGAAAAAGCAAAACAATGAGGTAGTAATAACAGGGTAATTAATAATTACGTTACAGGTTTATAAATAACACGATAAAATCTTTTCTATGTAACTCTGGCAAAATTGTGACAATGCCGCAAAATCTTTTAAGAAAACTTGTATTTGACAGCTTCATGATTTTGACTGCTGTCCTATCTACATTTTCGGTCAAGTTTGGAACAAATGTGTGTGAACGTCACTTTCCAAAAAAATCACGCTATAAATGGTATAAATACAGCTAAGTGCAAATAGAAGGCACCCAAAATGTACAGGGTTTTATCGTAAAATCTTATGATGTAACTCCTTGCTCCGTCTGATGTCCTAGTAGGTACCGTGTTTACGGTCTTTTTAAATGCCTTGTTTATTTTGCTTACGCTTGTAAATTGGCTTTTTGGGTGATGTATGAGTACCTAGATGACTATTTTAGGATTTGTGTTAGCTCTAAACGCTCTTTGAAATATGTGTGCTCCTATTTTGGATATTTTTTTCGAGTATTTAATTTAGTCTTAGGAATTATAGCCTAATACTAGGAATGATGATGAAGATTTTATTTAACCCATTCCTTTTGTTTTACTAAGCAGTAGGTGACTTTCAATGTCTAGATTAATATGATAGGTTTTTTTTATTGCAACAAGTTAATAAACCATAAGAAAGTATAGCAAGCACATTATGACTTACTTTATTGTATCTAAGATCTAACTTCGTATAATACCTAAATATATTTGTATAAAATCTCTAATACTATTGTTGCCTTGTCCACAGGTACAGTAAACTCGCTGAAGTCCCTTCAGATCCATGTCCCGAGGGCTATACTGACGGGAAGCAACGCAGAGCTCATGTGCTCATACGAACTTGAAGGTAAGTACATAACGGAAGCTTTTTTTCTTAATTTTATATTATACCATTGGTTACAATCAAATTGTATACGCCTTATCTAATACTTACTGGAAGTACTTTTAACAAAGATAAGGGGGTTCTAAAAAGAATTATAAATAGGTAAATCATATTTTAATCCACACCAAAAACTAATTGCGACCATATTGTGTTGCAGTACGGTTGAATGTCTGTATAGGTATATTGAATAAGAATAGAATAAGAATTAAGTACATTTATTGAGACACGAAACAACACGAATACAGAACAAAAATATAATTAAAAACAAAAAGATTAATTTTTAAAGACATTACACTTTTATTGGAAAATGAGCGAAAATAATCACGACCGGCAGGATTCGAACCTGCGTATTTCTGCTACCGTCAGAACGCCTTAACCACTAGGCTACGGTCTACTAACTGCCAGGCGCGAAAATCCACACTCATTTCCATACACTTCAGACTGAGCGGCTGTTTTTTAAAGACATGTTTACCTGTTAGTCTGTTAATATGTATGTATAAACGCACATCACGCAAAATCAACTAAACGGAACCTAATGATTTTATAGGTATATAATATGTAGATAGTATGAGGTCCTGGAAATAACATAGGCCACGTTTCATCCCAAAATAATGCAACCATCTACTAGCATTTTAACAATGTGGTTTTTTTTCCAGGTGCCCAGTTGTACTCGATACGATGGTACCGCAACATGATAGAATTCTACCGGTATGTGCCTAAAGAGTCGCCAGCCACCAAGGTGTTCCCCGTAGCTGAGATCAAGGTCGATGTGAGTATTTAGCTTATACTATTATATTAAAGTGGAATGGATCAGTGGCCATTTAACGGCAAAGTATTATATCATGAATATTAAGTTCTTTGATAAAAATAATAAATAAATATTCCGGCACATTGCACACAGCGCCATCTATTAGACTAGAATTAAGAAAATAAAATGTCGGTTCTTATTCTAGCATCACATACAATCAATCAAAATGTTAATCTAAAATCAGAATCTTGATAATGTTTAGTGACCTTTTGGCAGTTTAATAATTTACACAGAAGTAAACGTATTATGAAAAACTGGTCCAGTATTCGAAAATTTTTCAAATACTGGACCAGTTAAACCACGTTTTGGTATAAGCCCGTTTGAATCTAGTGTCTGTTTACCTCATCTGTGAATCTAGTCAGAGCAAAATCATCACAGCAACCGAACCCCGTCAATCAATCGAACACGTCGAACAGGCGCCGCTATTTCCCTCCAAAAAACCGGCCCCAACAAGAGTCCAATCAGAGCGCATACGAACGATTAGGCAAACACTGGAAACAGACACTCACGTCACTGATCAATTGATCATATTTGTTATTGAAATTGGAGTGTTCCGCATCTACGGAACGCTTTTGTCAAAATATGCAAACGTGGTACGCGGCCGGTGATTGATTATTCGATAATTTGCAAACCAAATCGCAACAAGAGGGCGCTGATAGTATCGCGGTCAGGTCGGCTCTATCTACTCCATTTATCTCTCTGTCACTCTTTTTCAACCGACTTCAAAAAAAGTAGGTTATCAAGTCTTCCGAAAGTTTTTTTTTAGAAGTCTATGTTTTGTTTTGGTTTTAATCAATGTAAAAGTTGTAAGCCGTTACTATAATTTTAGAATTCAATGCTATGTGTAAGGTGATTCTTTTCTGTAGCATTAACATTCAAGCAAATACATATATCAAAATCACACAATTTTTTGTGTGTGTGACAGCCCTGAGCAATTTGACGCGATTTTAGTATACATTGCGCTACTATACATTTAAATGCTGAAGTTAAAAAGTGGGTGTGCCATAATATCAAGTAGATAACTATTGTAATAATGTAACTGAAAACTGTTTAATTCCAGTCACTATGTACCATTTTTTGTTTTAATTTTGGTATATTGATCACTTTACTTGCCTACTACAGATACATTTAGGTAATAAAAAAAATGCGTACCTTACGTCATTGTAAAACTGTTAATATTTTAAGGTCTGATGTACCCATTTTCCATGCGACTGAATGTCATCCTAATTCAATTTTTATGTTTCAATATATTATTGTTTTTGTTATTACATATACCAAGATACAGGCTAACGCCTAGGATGGGGTCTACTGTAAATTAACTAAAATATGAAAATTGTAATGTGTAGGTTCATTTTTCAAATGGCAAATAAACATATTTTTACTCTTTACTTTACTTTTATTAGTGTATGGTTTGAAAATATGTCACAATAAATATTTTCTTTCTTTCAAATGTAAAATATATTTATAACTTTTGTATTCAGGTAGCAGCATCGGACCAGAACCGCGTGACCCTGCGGGAGGTAGACCGGACCCTCACAGGGGAGTATCAGTGCGAGGTGTCCGCGGATGCCCCTCTCTTTCATACTGACATCAAATCTGCACAGATGGTGGTTGTTGGTAAGTTTAACAACATTCTCTCTCACCTTTTGAGTTGTATTTCCTCATGACTGAGGGTCATGGCTCCCCCGTTTTGTTAGAGGAGTTTCCTACTTTCGTTAACAATATCAACATCGTTAATGCGTTCAATATCTTTCTCCTCGCGTCGTGTCCTTCATTAATGAGGGTCGTAGCTCCACCGCTGATTTCACCTATCAAGAAAGATATTTTGTCAATTCTACGCAAAGTCAAATTCTTAATACCACTGTCCATAGTTACATAATACAAAAGAATGAGTGACCAAAACACTACATTTTTTAGTGTCACGTCGTAAATCTTAGCATCATAAATCAGTAGCACACTTAACTACAGAAATCTCTTATGAAACAGATAAAAAATTGATAACACAATTAATATGAAACAGTGGATAGTGCGAAGTTTAATAACTGCCGTAACTTCTTGATTAACTTTCAAAGAGGAGTAACTTTTAACTAGTCAACCGGGACGTTTAATTAACTATAGATAACATTGCATTTTATTGATTTCTTTTACGTACTTGTCGTGATATATTTTGACTTTGTGGGGTTTTTTTCTTTTATTCACAGCTTGGTTTTATTATTATAGGTTTATGAAATTTGTATATATTTGGGAAGAACTCTTACCTAGTAACTGGACTATTTACTGAGGCTCTAATTTTCACAGCAAAAAATAATTGATTCTCCAAACTTACTGACGCCCAAACTGTTGTCGTTCTTCGCCTGATTAAACAATTTGCACTAATTGAATAAAAACGTTTAAACAATGACGGATAAGCAAACAAAAATAACACGAACAAATCCTGCTAAAAAACTCTTTCATCAGTCACTTGGTTCTTAATGGACTGCTTATTCTTAAAGAAAGCACGTTTAAACTTCAGAAGTTCGATTTAAAGAACAATGTTCGTTCAGCATCTGAGAAAGTTCATTTAATTTTGCCCCGCTTTGAAAAATGTAGGGTAACACCAGGGCTTTCGCGATCAACGTAAATAATTGTTTTCCGCCCCGACTGTGCGGGAAACGAGTTGGGAGGGCACGGGATTAGATAAATGGGAAGAACGGAAATATTAAAATACCATACGTGTATTATTATGTATATATATATATATATAAAGAAAATGTATCTAAAATTACTTATCTACGTATTATAAAAATTAAAAGAGGAAGGAAAGTCAAATAATAACATTAACGATATCTATTATGCCACGAAGAAAAAACACTTCACGCGCACTTCCGATTATGATAGTGGGTTATATAGACTATGACGTGGTTTCTATTTTGTTGCTTGCCTTTTCTGACAGGCTAGTCTTACTAGTGTCACTTTGTTTGATGTTACAGTAACAATTTCTTACCCTTATTTGAAAATAGACGATCAGTATCTACAATTTATTTGTGAATATATCTGTGAAAATATGAGCTTCCCAAATAAGAAATTCTACTAGATGTACATTGTATAATGTTTATTACATTATACAATGTACATCTAGTAGAATTTTGTAGTCAGTGAAAAATCATCAGAAAAGGAAAGGTAAAATTCTGTTCTCTGAAAATGTAAAAGAGTTGGTTACATGAGAAACTGGTAGAAAAGTACGTATGATACGATATCTTTCAGTAAGATATATCAGTCAGTCAAAAAAAACTATAACTTAACATTTTATAAAAAAAAAGTTCGAAACAATAATGTAACAAATGAAATTCAAAGCACAGATTAATTTCTAGTCAGACTACTTGCAGTTATATTTTATTCAACGCTCTATATTGTACTCTCACCTATTCTACAAAACATTTTCAGCGTATAAATAATAAAAAAATAATATAAAGTGCAGCCAAGCTGGTACTGAAAAAATACCAATACAGCCTGAAATAGCTATGCGTATACAAAGGCTTTGAACGGACGGGATCAAAAATACCAAGCGAAATATCCCATCCGTGACAAAGCTTTACCAAACGGATCCATTCAAAATTCAAAACTACGAAAAGCATTATTTATTTTAGGCGAGAATAACACTGAGAGCCACTTGTACAAAAAATTTCATAAACGCATTTACTAAGTGATTTTGTGCTCCTAGACCTAAAATAAATAATTAAATATTCCGGGACATTGCACACCATCCCATCTAGCCTCACTAAGAAAACGCTTGTGTCGTGGGTACTAGATAACGGATATAATACTGATATACTTTTCTATTGTAAATACATACTTATTATAAATACAAAAAATACAATACAATACAATATAACTTTATTATGCACACCAAAATAAATTACAATATGAAATGAGCTTAAACTATAAAAGAATGCAAAAGTGGGCGGCCTTATCACCTTGAGTGATCTCTTCCAGGCAACCTTAGCAAGAAAACGGTGACAGAAATCAGTTTGGTCGGTGGCGTACAAATAAATATAATACTTAAAAAAAATAAACCTATAACTAAACAGAGAAAATAAAAGAAAATCAAACTAATTTACATGTTACAAATAATAATAAATTAATAAACTATGAACACACACATTTAACACCAATAAACGCGATTGATAGTTTATAACGTAGAGATGTAATAGCTGTACACCATACTCTGGAAAATCGACAGAGATTTAGCCTGCCTGATATTTAAAGGCAGGTCGTTCCAGAGTAAGAGAGCTTTAATTGTGAAGGAGGATTGATACAAACGACAAGACTCAACACAAGTAATTACAATATTTTTTCAAAATTCATAAATACTTGTGTCACGCGCGAATTGAACCCGCAACCCCTTGATTAGAAGGCTGAGCCACTACCAACTAAGCTAACAGGCCAGTCATGAGGTCTTTTAGGTGGTTAGTAACATTTCGTTTCCACCACTGCTATATAGCTTATGTTGCTGATGTAACTGCATCTGACATAATATGACATTTTTTTTTATTCTTTTAAACTCTTCGTCGTAACCATGGAAAAAATAGCTAAGTATATTAGAGGGGTAATGAAAAGTGGGCGCGACTAGGCTGTCTAAACTATGGACCAATATTGTAAACCAGCGTGCGTCAGAGTGAAAAACACGCTGCAATCACCAAACCTTGCTTGTACACATTTAATAACCATACCTTACAAAAGCATCTCTTGTCCTGTCCAGAGCCACCGCTAATAAGCCCCAACGTGTCCTCAAACCGCCTCTCGTACATGGGCGGAGACCACATCAGAGTGAACTGCACGTCGCCTCCGTCGCTGCCTGCGGCCAATATCACGTGGTTCGTCAATGAACAAATGGTAAGTAGTACATATGTATAATATAATTATTTCACATCAAGTTTACCATGTAATATACCAATTATATTAAGGGAGCGATGATTGGGGGTCAGTAAGAACCGTGCTGAGAACGAACTACCCCTCAAGCTTTCAGAATACGCTAAAGTCAACAACACATCCATTGGGTTTGCAGCTGGTTAGTCAGTAGTCAGATTGCTAAATATAACATAGGTATATTGATTAATAGTAATTAGGGTGTATGTATAGTTTAAATACTACATAAACACAATGTACACTCAGGTGGTTTGCTACGATTTAAGTTGATACATCAGAATCAGAATGGGAACATTTTCTATTCAATGTTAACCATTTAAATAACATTTCATTCAAAGAAATACTTATGCCCCAACGGAAGACCAGCGTAAATTGCTTTCAGGAATCAGCATTATGGTGAGTTGGGGCTGTGTTGGGACAGACTTATTTTTTTTGTATGTACATGTGTAGGTGTGCGTGTGTGTGTGTGTGTGTATGTATGTGTGTCTCAATGAATGTTATTCTATTTTATTCATTGTGATACAATTAATTAATCTATTACCTTCTTCACAGGTGCCAGGTTTCACCGCCCATCACGTGATGAACTACAGCAATGGCTACGCGTCCAGTCTGGCCACGCTCGAGCTAGAGGCCGCGGCTACATCGCCAGTGCCTACTTTGATGATACGGTAATATATTTCTTGACTAAAATACTACATAATATACATTTAGATTACAGTTTTATTTGCACTTTAGAATAAGTATAAGTATATAATTATAGCCCAGGGGTCTTCAAGTATAGAAAAAATAGGTTTCAAGGCAAGTGTGCTACATCTTGACTATAGTGGGGCTTAACATCAGGCAAGCTACAGCCAAACGTAAGCCTATATCATGTTAAAAAAAGTTAAAATTGCAACACTGAAAGGCAACTTGCAAACTTCCTAAAAGTTTAACATGAACTGGTTGTTGAAACAAACTTACTAACACAAACATAATAAACACCGTTACTTTCGTATTTGATTCTTACTTGTTGTGGCTTAGCAAAAATAAAACACTTGAATTGAGCTTTGATTGAGATCTTTCCGAAATATTGTTTTATTTCAAATAAGTTTAGCAGAAAAACAAATTAGATGAAATATGTGAAATATGATTGTATTCACAGATGTGAAGCATCTATCTTCGATGTATGGAGTAAGACCAGCCACACTATAATATTGCAAGAAAGGAGCGCCAACCCCGCCTCGGCGTTAGGACGGAGTTTTACAGGTATAATATGTAGACGTAATCTAGGATAAAAAGTAGTCATTGTGCTTATCGCAATTATAATTCATTTGAACTTTTGAAAAAAAAAACAACAAAATGAAAACACACTTTTGAACCAGATCAGATGCCATTTGATTTTTATAAACTGTTTCACTAAAGTAATTTGCAAAATAAACGAATTTATTTATATTTTACCTCCAAATAAATTTTCATGGAGCTAGTCCAAACGCGCATGAATCTAAGCCCTAAAACGAATTTCTTCACTTTCAAGTGAAGAAATTGTTTTAGGCCTTAGAGTCATAGGGTAGTTAACTTTTGATATGTACAGGTTGCTTTTAAAAAACCACTGATTATGCTCCGCTTGCGGCGTGTAAGCAGTAAAAACAGATCAACAAACAATAATTGTATAGAATTTTAGCTGTGTTTGATTTTTTTATTAATAATTATTATTTTGATTCCCAGGTGCAGCAGCAGAGACTCGGTTGCCGACTATACTGGTGTTACTTCTACAAATATCTCTACAATTCTTACTACAAAGTTACACTGTCATTAGATAGCTATAGTCCACCTTACACTTCCTGGTTGTTAAATTAATTATCATAATTATAAATCAATTAATTTACACACTCCAATCAACAATGAAGAGTGTAAATTAATTACTAAAATTATTTGTATAAAATTCGTCTCAGGGTTTAAAGCAATTTGTGTACATTATATTAAGTGTTGTTTAATTTAAATTGGTGTATAGTTTGACAATACTTCAGATTTAGTATTTATGAAAGAAATGTTACAAACCTGCCAATTTTACATTATACATAACTTATGTATAATGTAAAATTGGCAGGTTAGGTCATGAAAGTTAAGAATCCATACTTATTGTTAACATAGACTGATTATGTAGGCTACATGTTGTATATAATATAATTTTGTTTGTAAATATATTAAATAGCGTTCATATGTCGCCATACATTTTAACGGATAAGTATGTACATGTTAAATTAAGTTGGAAGTTTTTAAAACTTACGTATTGAAATCGAGTACTAAAATAATGATGTTATGAAAATAATATAGAGTACTGAAATCTAAAGAAATTGTTAAGCTTTATGTTTAGCAAGTGAAGATTTCCCAATTGCTGCAATTAATAACAATTTGTTATTTATTTGTTATTAGTGTTAATTATATTCTTAAACGTTCCTTAGTCTTTATTGTCAATATTGTGTCCTTACATTAATTGTTAAAGTGACTTATTTAGCAATCGTTGCATAATTGTAATAAATTTTATATCATTTTACTTGAATTAAAATATAGTTCAGTTTTTTGATTATGTATTACCATCTGTAGTAATTGGATATCCATTTGATTTATGTTAAACATATAAATCTATTGATTTTTTTTATTAAAGTGTATGTTCAGAATATCAACAGAAAATATTTTAGTCTCCTTGAAATTTGAACATATTGTAAATGAAAACGGAAAGTAAACTTGAAATGGAATTGAATTAATATATTGTGTAAAATTTCATCAAACATTAAAATAACCTTAGTTATTTGTTAATACTAACTTCGCCTAACTGTGAATTAAATCGAAAGTGATTTTAGTGATTAATACCTATAAACAACGGAATAAAGAATTAAAGTTGTCAACACACACATTATTGTTTCTTTTAAATGTATTCTTGTCTAATATTTATTATACATATCGGTTGAAACCTAATAAAATATTAGGAATTACTTATTTTTCACACAATTAATTAGTTACTAACACAATTAATTAATAATATTTAATTAAAAGAAAATTTTAATAAAAAAGATCATTATTTACATACTTTTTCATTAATTAAAGTTTTTTTTTGTCGTATGTTTTTAGAACAAGAATTCATAAATACTAACCTAGCTGAGCTTTGCACGGCCCCATATGCATAATTTATAGATAAAAACCTTCCTCTTAAAACATTATATCTGCAAAGATAACTAAAAGACATCAAAATCTGTAGCGCATTTTTAAACATCTAACTAAGCTTAAAAAGGTACAGACAGTTACAATCAACTTAGTTTTACGCTATGTTGTGATTAAAAACAACCGTTGAATGTCAGAAAAAACCGAGAAACCAAAAATTCCTCGCACAAAAGAAATACACAACACAATACTTTAAAAGTTTTCCTTTTTCAAACATCACACAGCAATATTTTCAACGGTATATGAAAAAGCCCGCCTATTAAAGAAAGGTAATGCCATTAAAGACCACAACAAAGATTTCAAAAGCGTCACTTCGGAGCTGCTCTGCGATGTAAAATCTAGTGGGCACCTATTGTGACGAAAATTCAATACATATTATGCAAAATAAGTCCACCTGATTTGCTAGATTATTACAATGGCTGCGTCCGTATTGATATGTCGTGATAGACGTGCGATATTTTATAATCCTGTTTGTTTCACTCACGTCTTGACATAACTGGCGATGGAGAGGTAAGTCTAGAGTCTAATTTTAGGTACCTAACTTTGGAATAACATAAATAGATTCGCATAAGATTTTAAGACTTCTGGTTTGAGATCCTGGTACGAGTAGTTCTGACAATCAGCTTTGATCTACTGTTGGTCGTGTCACAATCATAATGAGTTGTAACTGGAATCTATAGTTCAAGGTGCCATCAGCACAGGGATTATTCGTTCGTTTTCATTCGGAAACGAAACGCCAATCTCAGTTATCAAAATTGACATATTTTTGCCAATGACAGTCACCCTACGGTAGGCGTTTTCTTTCCTAGCGAAAATGTTTAGTAGTAATAAGGTAATAGTAATAATAGTAGTAATAGGGATTCACAATAAGTTGGAACCAACTTATTGTGAACCTCAATGCTAGTCACATAAACCTGCGAAACGTGAGTCTCTTAAAAATATTATCTATGCACCTGTGTGACTTCGTTACCGACCGTTTTTCTATCGACGGCTGGGACTCGAAAAACAATGGCCGCTTCTAAAATAACGACTAGGGTTGCCAAATGCACGTTAAAAATGGATTGTGATAGAAATAGGAACAATAGAAATGACATAGTATCTAGAAACAAGTGGAGTTCGAAATAAATAAAGCATTATTATATAATTAAAACCTATTGACACTGAAATATATTCTCATCAAAAATCAATAGTCCTCGTGATAGGTTATTTCTATGATAATGATGAAACTAGAAAATGGAATTATTAGTTATTTAGTTTTTTTTATGATCTTTATATCACTGACTCCTCGAAGAACAATTTTGTTTGCTTTCAAAATATTTTGTTCCAGAAAAAAATGATTAAGTTATAATATTAAAAATATTATGACTAGACTATGTACTTATATGGTAAAGCAATGAAGGCGTATGACTATAACTAACAAAAAAATATATGTGTGAAAACAAACAGTTTGCAATATATATATATATGTGTGTGTTAAACGTTACTGTCTGTAAAAAGCTGTATTCTTAAACACCTTACCGTAGTCAGATTTGCAAGCCACGTAAACCTTGGAATCCCACCCACACAATACCACATCATTATAATTCCAACTTTTCCAACCCTACATTCGCTTGCTTTTTTCGCTTTGAAGAAACAAAACACGGCGGGAACAAATCACGCCGACGGCCCCTCCTGAATTATTCACAATTCATATGGGCAATAAATAGTACGAATGGAAAAATAGAACAGGTGAATAATATAATTTTTCTCCCCTTTTTGTTCGGTTGTTCTTGAATAGAACGGCTGCGAGGGAGTGATAATAACTCATCGATTGTTTAGCGGCTAACAACGTGTGTGAATAGGGCCTTGTTGAGGTTTTAGGGATCCGCTTTTTGAGTTAGAAAAGTGGTAATGTTATGTTGGTTTGTTTGTTAAATAGTAGCCATGACTCATACGTTTGCTTAGTATGGGACTAGATGACGCTGTGCGGAATGTTTATTTTACACTTTAATTTTATACTGTATTTTGTTACTTTAAGCTTTGCATTTCATATTGTACACAGTAGATCTAAAAAGAGGTCGTAGGCAGACCTAGACGTATATTAAAGTGGTTCAAACATTAAAAAAAAAGAAAACCAGTTTTCTCTTCTGTGGGTTCATCATTACATCAGACGACCGGCCTTTTTGATATGAGAAAATGGAACAGTGGAGAGGAGCACTTCAATCCAGTTAGCTGATAACAACAAGGAAGTTGAGTATATACTATTAACTAAACTTCTACTACAGATAACAAGTTTATGAGATGACAAATAAAACATTAAGTTTTATATATTAATTTTGAGTATTGTTTAAATCACTGTTAGTACAAGTCATTGGAAACTTTGTTTTTATGCTGGGATCCGTATTGTGATACAAAGTGAAAATCCATACGAATATCCATACCATTAACTAAATGTTTTTTTTTACATTTGTTTGCATTAAAATCAAATCACCAAATACCTTAAAAAATGTGCTTACTTACTTTGTACTTACTTTTAATACCAACTACTTATTTAATTCACATGTGACTAGCTAACCTCTGGTGTCGATAGTATTTAAACCACCCCAAGGACCTCTGACGTGGCTTAACAAATTTACCTTGATTTTGTACAGAATCCAACTATCCATATTATTAATATTTTTTTCCAAAAAACGGTAAGTACGAGTACCTATAAAAGATAAGATAAAAAAGACGAGATAAAGAAGAAGAGATATAAAAGATAAGATAAAGAAGAAAGTTGCAACATAGGTATAAGTACTAATATCATAAAATATGCTACACAAATTACAATATATATATTGTTACAATATATATATATATATATTGGATGATCCATTGTTAGAAACACACATTGTAAGCAATGTTACAAAAAGCATTTTTGAACGAGTAATTTAAGCTCTTTTGTAAACGGTAGCATTGTGTTCGCAAATGATTAGAATGTAAAAGTTTTGATATAACCTTGCATGTTATAACTGATTACTTTAGTTTTAATATGAACTATTTTGCTTGACTCTAAATCGACGAGTAAATTGTTGATCCGTACATTTTTTAACAATAAACTATGAAGTTATATGTTAATTAACTTGAAACAATGATGCTAACCATTTGTTTATTCAAATTTGAAACTGAGATATTTAGTGTGTTGTAAATAAACACCAAATTATTATTTAACAAATTATATTTGACACAATTCTTGAGAGACTGAATATTACCTCCTTCTAAATATGAAAAGAATGAACTAATTTAGATATAATATAATATTTACTAACGAAATTACATTTTTTTAACAAAAATGATTACATACAATTATACATGCAAGAAAGGACCACTGTGTTCTACTTTAAAATATAATATAATCAAGTTTCATTTCCAACCACGAACGTATAACTCATTAGTGAATTCCAGGCACATAATCCACTCGGCGAGTTAATAATGTCCTTGACATTATGACTAATAATACAATAGAAGGCAGAGAATTTATGAATTTCACAGATTGCGTGTACTTCGCACGAGCTCACTTCTAAACAGTTTGTGAACATACAGAAATAGACAGTAAGGATCATATCGAAGCGCCCGTAGCTCAAATTAACTAGCATAAGCAATTTCATGCGATGCAACTGTTGACGCAGCTATTTCTTGGATGGGTGGCCAAAACTTTGTTGTTGAGTGAGCCATTCTCATACGAACTTATTTATTTTGGTAAGGGATAATAATCATAATCAAAATATTCATTTATTCATAAAAACGTTATTTTTTACGAATTACCTTATAGTATACACGTACATATGACTTGTGGGGTGTGTAAGTGTGAATGTGTGTGGGGTACACACACACACATACACATAATAATGTAACGTAGTGATGTTTGCTACGCAGCTGCTACGAAGTGCTACGAAATCTACGTCGACTTTCATAATCAAATTATTAAAGTAATATTTTAATTATTTTTATAATCACCATGAATATTTCCGCTCATTTCCAAACAACTCAACGCGAAAACCTAACTGAGGTTTAACACTTGCCAAAACTAAGTAATATATTTCCACACATTATTATGATCAGTTTGTAAATAAAGAAAAGAGAAAAACCTCGGTCTGTATCAATATGAACCTAACAACTTATGTATCTTAAGATTCAAAATCAAATTCAAATTGGTTTATTGAGCAAAACCTTATAGTTGCTTGCTTACATTATGTTTAATACCTTAAGCCTTATTTATAAATTATCGTAAGATAACAAAACAAGGAAGAAAAACTAAACATACTTCTTCTAACTACAACATAGAAAAGGGGGGCACTTATAAATCCAGCGTGGTAATGCAGCCAGTATGCTGGGCACGCTTCCCTCTGGAAGTAGGCTG
Source organism: Macaria notata (assembly GCA_927399415.1). NCBI lineage: Eukaryota > Metazoa > Arthropoda > Insecta > Lepidoptera > Geometridae > Macaria > Macaria notata. Next base: position 4,873,117 of record OV656742.1, read on the forward strand.
GGGCATTTAGACTATTTTTAGGCTTTTCTAAAGATTCTTAAGTGCCCCTCTATTTCATATTATGGGCATGACACTTGGCGCGTAGGGATGTCTCTAGATGGATCCGAGCAATCACTGAGTGGTATCCAAGAAGCAGTATCCGACCCAGAGGCAGACCACCAGCACGATGGTCGGATGACATTTCTTAACAAGTAGGTAGGAGATGGATCAGACAGGCTGAAGACCGTACAATGTGGCACGTTGGAGAGGAGGCCTATACTCAGCAGTGGGGGAACACGGGCTGACATGATGATGATGATGATACCATATTATGGTTTGTACACATACCTCATACTGTTTCTACTATTCACAGGAATGTAAAAGCTGTAATATAGTGAACACTAAACAGTATTTCAGCCGCGTCGGTTTGAAACTTTGTCAGAAGGGCTTACTGAACAACAATTACACCAAATTGAGGTCTAATAACCAATGGTCAGATTGGAGACCTTTGCCAACTATTTTTAGGGTGTATTAAACTCCAATTAGATAATATATAAGCAGAAATTTAAACTTCGAATAATGTTTGCAAGTAAATAAAATAAAAAATAAATATGTACATAAATATTTATATGCATGTAAAATATGAATAATATATATATATATACAGAAGCCGCCGCAGAATTAACTCGTTACACATTCATCAACAACTCTTGGACATATGAACATCAAAATGGACGCTAGATCCTTGCAAGGACAAGTTTTAGAAATATCCCTCTGAACATGTTTCATAAAAGCCACACAAAATTTGTACATCTCACTCACTCACATCTAGATTTGTAATGTTGCTCACCAAAAATATATTTCCGCGTTTTCGAAACTAAAGTCCGCATAGATAAAACCGTGACAGAGAATACAATGTTTTTTATCTTTTTTCCAGAGATATAGATGTCTCTCAACTCGCGGCGCCCGAATGCAATTCATATAGGAACTGCTGCAAAAATACGAGATTTTGGGGTTTTGTTTCAAGTTTCAGCTGTAGTGACGGCTAGGTTAGGAGATGGCGTTCTAATTCAGTAGTGTGTTTTAGATTTTTTTTTTCTATGATGCTTAGACTAGCTGGTGATCGTACTGTATGACGTGTTTGAGAGAAGACCTATGTATTAAAAAAAAGACATTTGATATGATGAAGATGATTCTATATACAAATATAAATACTCAATTACTTATTAATTGTATGTCCGTCTATGAGTGAACTAATTGAAAAACTAGGGTCTTTGTAACTTACATTTATAAGCTAGTAAATAAATTTAATTCATATTGCATACACTGCATACTTATAAAACAACAGATTATTATCACATATTTCATCATCATCATGTTAGCCCGTACTGCTGAGCGTAGGCCTCTTCTCCAACGTTTACTCATCACAATCAATTAAAACTCATATCAGTCCATATTTCCTACACAGGTTTTCGACTGGCCTGTTAGCTTAGTTGGTAGTGACTCTGCCTTCTAATCTAGGGTTTGCGGGTTCGATTCCCGCGTGACACAAGTAGGTTTTTATGCATTTTAAAAATTTGTAATTACTTGTGTTGAGTCTGGTCGTTTGTATGTATAATAAGTATGTATTTACAAAAGAAAAGTATATAAGTATAAGTATTATATCCGTTACCTAGTACACACGACACAAGCGTTTGCTTAGTGTAGGGCTAGATGGCGCTGTGTGCAATGTCCTGGAATATTTATTTATTTATTTTATTTGTTTAAGTAATCTTTTCCAATTACATAAGGATTAATATCTACACCATGTATATACTAATAAGTATACAGTAAAACAATTCCCACCATACTGAACTCTCGCAAGCAACCAGCTCTTATCACCGTGTACTAGGACAGTTACTGAGATAGTATTTCCGGCGTAGTGCGTCCCAGATTTATCGTTGTTTGGCAACGACGACAAACCTAATAAACAACTAATTGAATTTCGATATACGTACAAGTATTTCAACATGTCTGTCAAATGAAGCTGTGATTTTTCCTATATTATATCAATGAATATAGGCTAAAATATTTAAATAATCTTTGCATAAAAATTTGAATTCAGCTTATGAGTGTATTTTATATTCACTTCAAATGCCTCTAATACGAAGCTTGAACGAGTGTAGTACTACGTTGACAAGTAATCTTATTTTCAAAATGAGATTTGTTCGTTTTTTACAACTTACTGCCCAAAAACTCACCGGAACAAGATTTTCCTGACTTTGATACATTTTTTTTATTTTCCTCATTTTATTGAGCATGCAGTAGGTCCACAGGGAAATTAATACCAGTTTTTAATAAAGTATTGATAAGGGTCCTATTTTTACCACTTGAAGTTTGCGTACCTTGTGTGAGGTTTAATGAGGTTGATATAAAAAAAATTGCAGCTATTGCAAATTAATAAATAAATTTGATCTGTTTTTCACATGAAATAAGATTGCGTTCGAGTGCGCCTCACATTAAGTGACTGTGGAGTTTATAGATAATATTGTCTATGTTGTTTGGCGACCACCCTCTACGTCAAGTGGAATAGCCGTGCCATTTAACAATTTTGATCAATGATAGTGGAGCGAACAGTCTTTTTGCAAACTGTCACGTTACCTATTGTAAGGGGACCCTAATGGCACGATGAAGTTACAATGGTTTACCCATAACTCATGGATGTCGGAGGGAATGGAAATTTGAAGAATTGATGAAGTTGGTACTTCAATTGTAATTGTTTCATAGTTGGCCGCTCTAATTCAATAAGAAAAATAAGCTGTTAATGTATGAGGTGAAAGTTTCGAAAAAAATATTTGTATATCTAGAACACATTGTATATTTTTTATAAAAAAAATGTTCCGCTTATTAAGCTCACGCTTGATGTTAAACGGCGTTGTTATACCTATACGGTCTATTATATGTATGCACTAGTGGGTGCTCGCGGCTTCGCTCGCTTTAAGAAGTAAAACTTGCAACCCCCATTTCACCCCTTTAAAAGTGGCATTTCCAAAAATTCTTTCTTAGCGGATGCTTACGTAATAACGTCTACCTTCATTCCAAATTTCAGCCCAATCCGTCCAGTGGTTTGGGCTGTGCGTTAATAAATCACTATATCAGTCAGTCAGTCACCTTTGGGTTTTATATATTTAGATTTCATTTTAATATATTTATTTTTATTACGCAAAACAAAAAATAAAAAGAAAGATCTCATTAACTAATAAGTTTACTCGCTATGAAAAGTAATGACACATGACTCCCACAATTGGAGCCACCAAAGTTAAATTCGTTGACGCAAAGTTCACCGTACGGAGCGGATTGCCTGATGCATACTAAGTAGGGAGATAGTCTAGTATTGGATTAGATTACTGCAGTGCATAATGCAAGCCCGACTGAGCGTTTTCGTAGATCTCTGTTTTTTAAATTATGATGATGTTAAAGTTTACAAAATTTAGTAATCTCTTAAAAAGAAATGAATTTAAATATGATTGCTTCATAAAAATACAAGAAATTTAGCATACGGTTATTTCTTTATTGTGATTTTAGGCGTCTTTATACTAAACATCGTAAAAAAACAGTATGGGATCTCAACAAATTCGCACCTGCGAACTTACTAAAATAATAATAAAATAAGAATATGTTAATATTTATGAAGATGAAACTCGATGTTAATGATGATACTAAAACGCAATTTGTTTAATTCTCTTGCAAGGTGTTTCATTATAGGACACTGAGAAACAAAAAGCGTTAATTTTGTTTAGTGCTTCTTGTCTCAATTACATTATTTCAGACATGTTCATGAGTTCTCATGACAGAGCAAATAAACCTGTGTGACTCTATATACATAAACTAAAGAAAACTAAAAACATATGATTTTATTTGCGGGTCGAAAATTATAAAACTAAAACAAAACATATTTGCACATACTCAAACATAAATACATGACGTATTAACCAAAAGCAATAAGCAAAGTTTATCAGTCACCCCACTTAAGATTCCAATTTCCTAAAACAAATACGAGACATACACAGTGAAATCAATATTTACTGATTACCTATTTAAATTCTGCTAGAATGTTCTTCAGTGCAAGTGTTAAGAAAGGGTATTAAATATATTTGTTCTAAACATCAACCTAAACTTAAAACTGTATTATAGTTTGTATTCGCACATTCAGACTCTTCAAATTATCATTCTGAGCTGATTGATGTTTCTGAGCATTCATTGATGAGCATCGTCAATGTTACAATTTTATTGTGCTCAAATGCAGTGGCTCTTGGTAATTGCAAAAGACCAAAGTTCATAGGACTCAATAGGATCCAATAAAAATAAAAATAGGTATTTGTAAAAAAACAAGTGTCGTGACTCATTTATTCTACCGTAAATGTTAATGAGATCTATGTTGTACAAAGGTTAAAATAAACAGACCTTTATTATTGTCCTTGAAATAGAACCCTATATTATACTATAATATAATATATATATAGTGTAGTATACTATTATAGTGGACGCCCGTGGCTTCCCGGCGGTAGCCTATGACACTCCTAAGATCTAATAATACCGATATATGTATATAAAATATTATTATTTAAATAAACAGAGACACAGAGAAACAGATAAATCAGACAAAAGCTCTAAAACCTGCTGTGTATTATTTAAAGTATACCTAAACATTTTTTTCTGATATCTTTTATGTACAGATGTTTGACCCCCTTTAGCTTTATTATATGTATACTATAGATACATATGTATATGCTATTGGTACAGTATCATCAATTTGTAAATGCAATTAATTAATGTGATTTATTTCAGGGTCAAACACGTCATATTAATTTTAACCTACAATATAATATTATACTGCGAAGAACTCTTTATTTTAGTAGTGTTAGGTAGTAATTAACAGAGTCGTCGTAACAAATAACACTGAATCTGGTTAATCACATTACGTGACAAGGGTTAGTATTATTTACTTGTAATAAACTAGCCCATAACCTTTATGTATTAACATAAAAGTATTTTATGCCCGTTTGAGTAAACGATAGTAACTTTCCTAAATAATTATACAATTGACACGAGTATGGACTATGAAATTAGCAACAATGGCTTATTAGATCTTTTTATATATTTTTTTTATCTGTTTTGTTTCTATAGTTGTAAGTTTAGTTACAGATTAAATTAATTACTAAAATTGATAGGGACATAAAATAACCATTTATAAATTGATATCACAGAACGAAAATAATAACTTAAATACTGAACTAATATGAAAAATCTGGAAATAAATGGACAAATAAATAACAAATATATTTTTAATAATTTTATTTGCCATAAATTTATTGAACAAATAAAATTGTAGTAATGATTAATTTAGTAAGTATTCACTATTTAGAGAATTAGTTATCTGTTATGAACATTATTAATATCATCTAGTTCGTAGGCTCCAACAAAAACCAAATACCGAGTCCTTACTGCCTCTATACGACAATATGTCCGTCCTTAGCATATTTTTATTATTCACTCCAGCTACCACTCGGAATTACCCGCTGGCTCCCGTATCTTGCGACCATCGTAAACTACGCATAACTTGCGAATAACATTTGCTTCTAAAGCTATCGAGAAGTTTCACTATGTTAACCGAATATTGAGCAGAATATATTGGCATTATTAAATTCTCTGTTAATTACTTGAAGTGAGAAGTTGGCGTGTTTGTAGGAATCTATGACGAAAATAGATAAAAATGTACAATACGACATCTGTGCAACTAAGGTCTTAATAATAAAATGGTAGCGTATAATTTTCATCACACACATAAAGTACTGTGACATGAAAAGTTATAATTAAAAAGGAGAAAACGTTAACTGACACTCGATAATGGTGATGATTGTTTGAAAGGTAAAGTGATGATAAAATATCATGATGGCAAAAAAAATCTTTTCTTTTATGTCATTGCAATTCTTAGCTTCTGTAATAATAACTTATAACAAATCGCCAGGTTTAGCTCCGCACTATATGTATACATATATACATTATAATTATACATTTTTATATTACAAATTTTACGCAGACCGCAAACCGTAAATCCGCGAAACTCACATGCAAAAATATCGCTCAAAACTAAAAAGAAAATTCATAATATCCCAAGTATCCAGAACTGCTATCGTTTGAGAACTCAAATCGCTTGGCAGAACGAATGGCAGAAACTTCGATCCCGTACATCGTAACCGTGGAATTCGTGGATTACGGGATATATTTATAACATGAACTTGTACAATTTATAGAAAAGTGAACTGCCAGAAAATGTTAGTAATAGCTTCATCAGCATCATCATAATTATCCTGCAATGCTGGGCATAGGCCTCTTTTTGCATGTACCAGCTAAGTCGATCCTGTGCAGACTTATAAATCCATACTTGTATCTATTAATTGTCGCTGAAAAATCATAATCTTGCACCATTCATAAAAGTGAATGAGATGTTTGTTCTAACTTCACGCAGCGAGATGAAGCAATGGATTGTCATGATAATGGTATTGTGGTAGTCAAAGATTGTTACGTAGACTATATTAAAATGTATCGTAAGAGGAAAGCGCTAAACGTCTTATAAAAAAATACCTTTTCCTACACCTACACATACTCGTACAATACTGATGGATAGTTGTACTGTGCACCGTGTAACAGAACATTTAAGATAATGTTCAGATTCGCTTCTCATATTTGCGTTCATAATAGAGCTGATAACAATAAATTAACCAATCAATTAATCAATCAATCAATCCATCCATCATTTTTTTGTTGACAAAATATATGTACATATGACACAAGAAATTTTAAAATCAGTTCAGCCGTTGACATCATAATATTAAAATTAATTTCAGAATAGCGGGAAAATATTCAGATCTTCATGACATATCAAACATTTTCGAGTATTATCAGTAAATGAACTTATTTTTGAATTTAAACTTTTTATTGGAAAATGAGCGAAAATAATCACGACCGACAGGATTCGAACCTGCGTTTTTTGCTACGGTCTACAAACTGCCAGGCGCGAAAATTCAGACTCATTTCCAAACACTTCAGACTAAGCGGATGTTTTTGTTCCATTCACGTGTTCCTACTTCATTAAATTTAAATAAAATAGAAACTAAATAAAGTTTCATTGAAGCATATCGTAATAACTAAGCCATGCCAAACGCCGGATCAATTTGACAAAACTTTTGCTATAAAATTTCCACAAATAACTGTAATACTGCCTTCGGGAATGGTTCAGTATTATTTTAATGATCTTTATTGTTCAGTTTGTTGCCAAATTTATTTGGTCATATTATAGTAGGTATTAATTTGGCAGGTGGAGTGAAAATGTGTTGTAATATTGGATTTATTTTGCATTTTCCTTATTTTTTAGTGACAACATATTTTATGTTTGGAAATCAATGTTTTTGGAAAATGCCCGTAGCTCAGCTAGCGGAGGCAAATGGATGCGATTAAAAATGTTAATCAATTGTCGACGCGGGCAGTCCTTGGATGGGTGACCAAGTATCATTCGATTTTGGGCGCTTCCGTAGGTTGGGTGACACGTTAAATTGTAAATCTCGGCTGTTTGTCTAGTACAAAAGTTGCTAAGCCATGCCAGAGGCCCTTAGGCTTTATAAACACTCGACACCAGATTGGTCACTCTCATTCGATAAGAAGAAGAATGTTTACAAATATGATTGTGAACGCAAAACTTTATTAAATCTGTCATAATAACTTACTTGTCTATATTTTGTTTCAAATATTATTAAGATCATACCGAGCAGATAAAACGATGAAATTCATTAGTAACCTTTCTATTGAAAAAGATTTATAGATAAACCAAAAATATTTCATTACAAGGTCTACCCTTAGCCACTTGATAAAATAGGCCAACCGTTACAAAAGTCGGTGGGCGCAACCACAAATAACTACCAACTAGTGGGCCAAAATGTTTCAACCTGTGCTCACTGCGCAATAATTCAGGGCCATACTCAAACCGAATGGGCTATGGAAAGCAGTAGTTAACCTTGGGCTATTATAATGCGATGCAATACACGTATAAAGAAAAACTTAACTGGCACTGTCACATCGACGAAATACGTGGTATAAAATACGTGTCGTAGAAAACTATATAATATACTGCATCAATACTGAAATCAGTGTGAAAATCCATAATGCGTATTTACTTGCAAGAAGTATATACATAATGCGTATTTACTTGCGTTTAGAGACAATTTTCTATTTTTATCAATAAAGTGTTTTGCCGAGGACATGTGACTTCCGTGGAAGGGCCTGTGAGCCCACCGCAATGTATTTCTCCAAGAGAACCCCTCTATGAATTTATACTGCAGGGAAGTCACGACACTCAATAATTAGGACATACGATTCAATGAAATAGATACCAATAATATATACCAATAAAGTAACAAGAAAGTTTGTTGCGGTACTTATTCTGGAATAAATTAATACCTTATATTTAATTGCTAAGCCAAATAAACTGTATTGATTACAGTAACCATAAACAGTTTTGAATAAGCTGATTTTCAGTTTTCCGAAAACCATTTCGATATACATACCTCAAATATCATATAGCAATCAAACCACTTTGTCTGTACCTACAATACTGTTACCTCTAAATCCACCCTACACTGACCTACGGGATCTCAAATGGAATATTTTAGTAGTTCGCTCCTTTCAAGTCAAAATTCAAGGGAGAATTGCGGGTGTTCCTAATGTCAGTGTAAACCACCACTACTTACTCATAGTTGCCAACGAGGGATTTACTCAAAACGGCTACAATGATACTTGGAATACTCTGGAATAAATACTGTTTTCATGTTCTGTTTCATAACCATTCAAGAATTGAGATGGTAAACAATCAAATTAATATCTTTTCCATTTTGTTTCTCAAAATAGTGTTAACTCCCTTAAAAGGGTATTTGCAAGCGTGAATAGAAAAGCTAGGAAGCTTAGACACTGTTACTTTGTTATGTTGTGGAGATTTTGTTCTTGAATTGGTTATGAACGAAATATGTTCGGCTTATTATTATTCGAGTACCATATAGTTAAGTATTAATTATCAGTCTCGCACCGTTCACTACGGAGCTCGGCCGCGTTTCGACGCTGCCAGTGACTCGTGCGAAATGGCCTCGTCCACTGTGAAGTGTGCGTCATGTAATGTCGTTATAAACGAACTTTTAGCATTTTTGAGTAATGTGCTAGATTATATGGATGAGGACAGTATCCACCAATTGGTGACATCTTCCTTTGATGTGGCGAGCATTGCACAAGCAAAAGTTTTATTATTTGACTCGGTGCCTAATGCAAGAAATATGCCAGTGAGGAGGAAGGACGGCAAGAAAAGAATGTCTCGAGACCTCGATGACATTATATGCCTTATGAAAGGCATGGATGCGGAACTGTTCCCTATTTTTGTGGCGAAGGATCTACATGCAGTGCCTAGTGTGAGTTTTGACCACATAGACTGTACGCGCTTGTTAAAAGATGTAGCCAAACTTCAAAGTGAGGTTGCATTGCTGAGGGAAGGCGCCGTTACGAAAGATATGTTGGACTCACTCAGAAAAGAGATTGATAATATGAGGCATGCGTCTATTATTGACAACTACCCGTCTCACGATAAGTTTATCAATAAAAGAAGAGGAGCGTGTCTTCATGACAGTTATTACGAGATGTGCAGCGGTCCTATAGGCTTGCAGTATGTTCCTATAAAGTCTGCGAATGCATCGGCATCGTATACTGCTGGAAACAATCACTCGACACCGACGCGGCAACATTCAAACGGCGCGAGCGTTCCGTGTAGCGCAATCCAACACCAGCGGCCGACTGACAGCGCCACCCGGCTCGTGGAGGCCAGCACTGACGTTCCGAACACGGCGAGCGAGCGGGATAGCGGCATTTCCAGGCCCCGCGGTGCGAACGGGACGGCAAGCGTGCGCAGTGAGGTCTCGCCTAAAACCACTGCGGTTTCGAATGTACCGGTTAGCGAAGTAAGTGCGCGCGCGGAGTCTCCATCGATACAACAATCGATTATGTTGTGTAAAGCAAATGTCGCATTGAACAATACTGCTGTTTCCCCTTCTATGTTAAATAATGTCATTAAAAACTGTTCACAAGTACCCAATGATAACTCTGAATGGCAAGTTGTGCAATCCAAAACTGCCAGAAGGTATAAATTAATTGGCCAAAGAGGACGGGCGATCACTGCACCGGACTGCAAATTTAAGGCTGCGGAAGTAAAAGTACCGCTATTTATATCTAATGTTAGTAAAGATACTGGTGAACAGGATATAATAAACTATATTAAGGATATGACAGGTGAAGTTGTTTCTTTGAAAATGATAAAAATGAAAACAAATAGAAAGTTTCACGCTTATAAACTATTTGTTTCGAAAAATAAATTGGATACATTTTTAAACGATGATCTTTGGCCTGATGGTGTTTCGTTCCGGCGTTTTGTGTACTTTGCATACGGACCGAAACAAACTAAAAGTAATGTTATAGAAAATAATTAAGTTTTACTATGGATAGTCACAACAGTACCTGTAAATTTATTAGTTTTAATTGTAAAAATTTCAAATCATCTATAGACGATGTTAGGAAGTTGTGTGGTTCAGCTAGCTTAGTTTGTCTCCAGGAGACATGGCTATTTGATTATGACATTCCCATGTTAGGTACAGTTTCTCCTGAATTTGAGTACGTTGGGAAAAGTTCAATTGACAGCAGTGAACTCTTAATTGGTAGACCATATGGAGGTGTGGCTATCCTGTGGAGGAAAGGATTGTTTGATAGTGTATCGGTAGTCGAATGTAACAGCTCAAGATTAATAGCTATCAAAGCATCTGTAGGTAGTCATTCTATTCTTGTATTTTCTGTGTATATGCCTGTTTTGTCGAGACACAACTTGCCTATTTTCACAGAAGTGCTGAGTGAAATTAATGCTATTGTGGAGAGCAGTTTTACCCAAACCGTGTTTATATTTGGAGACATGAATGCTCATCCTGGTAAGCTGTTTTATACAGAACTTAGTAATTTCTGTGAGGATAGGTCGTGGTTGTGCGCAGATGTAGAATTTATGGGAATAGACTCTAATTCATGTACATACTACGATATGTTTCATGGAACTGGAAGCTGGCTGGATCATTGTGTTGTCTCGCAATCAGCCTGGCAAACTATTGTCAATGTCGGGATAGATGATGATGTATTTGTGTCCGATCATCTCCCAATATTTGTAGAATGTAAGCTAGGTGAACTTAGTCCTGTACTTAAGCCTAAGGAGACACATTGTAGTGCTGTGATCTGGGGGGAACGAGATGAATCTCAAACACGCAAGTACCAGGAGCTCTGTAACAAGGGGTTGCGTGACATTGACTTCCCTCCCGAATTTGCGACGTGTAGTTATGGTTTATGTAACTTACCCGAGCATAAACTAGTTATAAATAAGTTGTACGCAGATTTAATTAAGGTGATTAGCGATGCGGCCGTTCAGACTAAAAATACAACGGTAATTAGATGTAAAAGAAAAGTCATCTGTGGCTGGAATCAGCATGTTCGAGACTCGCATCGGATGGCCAGGATTAACTATGAGGAATGGATTAATCTGGGTCGACCAAAATCTGGTCCTGTTTATGACAAGATGTCCGAGTCGCGTAAAATCTTTAAGAGTCGACTAAAATGGTGCCAAAAACACCAAGAGCAGATAAAAATGGATATCGTCGCTAAGCAGAGAGCAGAAAAAGATTTTGGTAGATTTTGGAAATCCACGAATAAACTCAATGTTAAACCTGGCCTTCCAGCGAATATCTGTGGCAAAAGTGACCCGGATGAGATAGCCAGCCTGTTTAAGTCACACTTTAAGGTGCAATCTCCATTTGGCCCTTCTGCCACTGTGCTCGATGATGCGCCTGTCGTGCGGGTAGATGAGCCTCTACTTCAATTTTCTGCGAAACAAATTAATAAAGTTATAAGTAGTATGCGTAGAGGTAAGTCTCCCGGACATGATGGGCTCAGCATCGAACACCTTAAATATGCAGGGGTGCACTTGCCGAGGGTCCTGTCCTTGTTCTTCAATATGTGCATTAGTCACTCTTACTTACCAGATGACTTGATGAAAACTATCGTGGTGCCCATAGTGAAGAACAGGACAGGAGATATCTCGGACAAGAGCAATTATCGTCCTATATCATTGGCTACTACAGTCGCCAAGGTATTGGATAGCATGCTTGATCAGAGTTTGGATGAATATGTACAGTTACAGGACGCACAGTTCGGGTTTCGCCCCGGGCTCTCCACGGAAAGCGCAATCCTGGCTCTCAAGCATACTGTCCAATATTATACGGAGCGGAAAACACCGGTTTTCGCCTGTTTTCTTGATCTCTCCAAAGCTTTCGATCTCGTAGCATATGATGTGCTTTGGAGAGAGATGGAAGACAGGGGTATCCCGGATGAACTGCTCCGGATATTCCAGTATTGGTACAGCCGCCAGACCAATCACATCAAGTGGGCAAGTAGTATCTCGGACTCGTATAGGTTGGAATGCGGAGTAAGACAGGGTGGGCTCTCCTCGCCTAGAATTTTCAACCTCTATGTGAACGGTCTCATAGCCAAGCTTAGCAGCATGCGTGTCGGGTGTCACGTGGGTGGTGTCTGTGTCAACAACATCAGTTATGCTGATGACATGGTGCTGCTGGGACCTACTGCGAAGTCTATACGAGATATGCTCAAGGTTTGTGAGAACTACGCCGCATCGCATGGTCTGATATATAATGTTAAAAAAAGTGAATACATGGTCTTCAAGGCCGCTGGTAAGTGTCCTGATTCTTTCCCTCCTATTACCCTTAATGGCTTGAACTTAAATCGAGTAACTCGGTTCAGATATCTCGGACACATACTTGTCGACGACCTTAAAGACGATGAGGATGTAGAAAGGGAGCGCAGGGCGCTAGCAGCTCGAGGAAACATGCTGGCCCGCAGATTCGCCCGTTGTACGGACCAGGTCAAAATTACGCTATTTAAAGCGTATTGTCAGGGCTTGTACACGGGCGGTCTGTGGTTCAGATGCTCCCAAAAGTCTCTAGATACCCTGCGAATTCAGTATAATAATGTCTTCAGGATGATGTTGAAACTTCCCCGATTTTGTAGTGCTTCCAACATGTTCGCGCAAAACGAAACCGACGGCTTTAATGCTCTCATTAGGAAGAAGGTGGCGTCGCTAGTGCGGAGGCTGCGGGGGAGTGACAACATCATCTTGAAAGCTGTAGCGGCAGACCCGCATGCGCCTGTACTGAGACATTTCGTGCGGACTATGATTCCGCAAGGAATGCCTCCTAAGTACATGACGTATTAAATAATGTAACTACATGTACCTACTTGTTAATTATACTAACCCTAGCTTGTAAGAATAGTTATAAGTTACTAACAAAATATGGATCAATCAACCAATTGTAGTCCGAAATAAATCATTTTGAATTTTGAATTTGAATTTGAATTAAGCTGTATTGCAATTAAAATAAAATTATATCGAGATCATACAGTCATCGGAGTAACGAAACTAATGTGCATAATATATCCACCATTTTGCCTTATGTTTTCCAATTAATTTTGAGTTATATAATAATTACGGGTCAATAAATAACTTTGATATGTTAACTGCGTTTTAAATGTAATTCTGTAAAAATTATTGCATGCCTTAGTTCTTCTTCTTATCGAATAAGACTGGCCAACTCTGGTGTCGAGAGCTAATCAAGCCGCCCGAAGGGCCTCTGACATGGCTAAACGACTGCTGTACTAGACTGACAGCCGGGACCTACAATTTAACGTGTCATCCGACCCACGGTAGCACCTAAAATGGAATCGCAGGCGATTTATTTTTTTTTCTTTTTAATATGAAAATATTACATACATAATATGTAACTTTTAACAGAAACACTATTCGTGAGCGGGATATCATGATAATCCGTCGCTCTACTGCGGTATAAAGGAAGAACAAATAAAACTTTGTACCAAATTCACTTTTAATTTAAAATGACTGTGTACTTATAATAATAAAGTATTTCTGATAACAACAGCTTTTTCTACAAACACACAGCTAAAATATCATAATTACATACCTCTTTGTTGAGGTACCTATCTACATATACATATGCTACTTCAAATATTAATTTCAACTTTCTAATATTAATAACAAACTTATATAATAGGTAATGATGTTTATTTTCTCCTTCCTTGAGTCGTAGTTTCTCACGACTGAAGGTCGTAACTCCTCCACGGAATTAATTTGTTAGTTCTCTAATATGGATTACGAAAATCAGTAAAAATTATATCTCGATAGGTATACCCCGTTCAGAAGATTATTTTTCTTCTTAAACTAAGACGTTCCTGTGAAGCTCAGAAATAACAATCAGAAAATCTTTTTAAATAGGACTAACACTTCCATTCTCGCTTCAGCAAACCAACAGCAAAATGCATTTTTACATTAGCAACAATTCTAAACACCACCTAGATGTGGGGCGTAATAGCTTAGGGACATACGGATACAAATAGTTAACGCACTGTTTTATAAAAAAAATAATCAGTAATTTTGTTTGTTTCATTTTCTTGTCTTCTTTTACTCCGCAATATAGTTTTCATCGTCTTCATTACCTGTAGTCATTCAAACCCCTGCTGGGTATAGGCCTGCCTTTGTATGTGCCATCTGCGTCAATCCTGTGCAGACCTCGTTCAGGTCAGACCCTTGACTTTAGCGATGTCGTGGACTCATAGTTTCCTTAATTAATCGAGAATTAATTATTACTTAAATATAACTTGCCTTTGCAGAATTTTTAAAGGTTGAAACAAGACCTGCCTTTTGTTTTATTAACGGAATTGGGGTCTTGAAATAATGAATTTATTGCTCTGTTTTTTAACCAATACAGTCCACACGACACTTTTAAATAGAGACATCATTTCATGAAACCCTTGTTTCGAAACAAAGAGTCGTTTAACCCGCAGCTAGTCGCGTCCGGTCCGAGAGGCCCGTCCTCGCAAACATTACCTGTGTCATTTTCGATGCATAGTAATAGCCAATTATCGCCGGGTTAATCCTCTGTCGACCGTTTCAGTTTCAAGCGAAAACGTAATTGGAATAATCTACCAACTTCAGTTTTATTTTTGAGAGTTAAATAAAAGGAAACATCAAACGTGATGAGTTTTAAATGCTATGGACTAATTAGGTGAATCTACCTTGTGAATGCTTAAATGAGTTTTTATATTAAGAATATAGACATCGGAAAAAACTTCAAACCACAAGTAATGACAAATTATTGCACAAGATGATGGAAACTCAAAGTCAGGGCTAATAAATTTACGTGTTATCAAACACATGAACACACTTTCATATTTTGGTAAATGCGAACGCAATACAACATCTTATTTTTAGAAAACACGAAGGTGAAAACAGTGTTTCATAAGACTACAATTTATTTTTAATAATTTTTTAATTAAATTATCGTAAGACATTAACTAAATAAATTTAACTAAATAACTATAATTTAAATATCTATTTCTTTTTATTTCTTTAGTTTAACAAAACAAACAGTCCACAAACTTTACATCCCGTATGTCTCAGCTCCATTTCCCCTCCTGCAGCTGCAACTAAAGGGTTATTTCTCAAACACGTCGCCTCTCCGTAATGGGCGTCATTTATACGCCCAGTGCCCGGCGATCACCGAGCTCTACGGGTTAGGAATAGGCAAAAATAAAATGTAACACTAAACTTAAATACGCACTAATTCACTACTGATTGTGTTAATTTTTTTATTTATTGTTCAAAAGCACACAATTAACACATCGAAATGTCATATGTTTCAAAATTTATAAATGTAGTAAATATACAAGAGAGAACAAAGGCAATAACAATATTCATCAATTTTGTCAAAAGATTGTACGTTTAGTTTTATGTCAATAGTAATTTGTTGTGTCAATAGGTCTACCAAGTTTTCGCTAGTTACATACACACCCAGTATTTATAGTTCATGTTGATTTACCGAAACGAAACAACGTAGTCTGAAACTCCAAATTTCCATACAACACCCAAAAAAACTTGAAATTTAGTTAGTTTTTGCTAAAAGTACGCTCTGGTTGCGTATATATGTATACGTAGGTATATATTATATACGTATGCGAATTCAGTAGTTTCAGTTTGGACAAAATAACAGCTGAAACGGTTAAAAAATTTAATTTCCGAGCTACATTTACAAAACCATGCTAAATCTGTCATAACTAGCCCTAATTTAACTTTGCTAATGAACAGAAAACCATTCCAAACTTCGTTGAATTTTAGATCAAACCATGATTGTAACTTCATTAACTTTGAGCTAATCCTTTAAAATGAGGTCATTAATAAGATAACATTTGCAGATCTAGATAAACTCTGTTTAAATTACATGTCAAGGGTCATGTTGCTTTGAACGCATGAATTTGACTTTATCTACTCGATTTTGGCACGAAAGGGACCGTCGCTTAGCCAAACTGCACTAATGATTTTCAGTTTTGTAGTGTAGACATTTTGCTATGTTTTAATGCACACGTAAGGTTTGGTTTCAGGATATAATGCATAATTGGATTTTCATAGTTTTTAACCTAGATTATTTATTTATTTATCGTATGGCATTTTTTAAAATGTCTACTTCATAAATTTATTGTTTTTAAATACGCAATCGCATCTGCAGTTAAGGTTTTAAAATCCTGCATTTGTCCTTCATACATAGATTAATAAATTATATTAAACTAAAATAATTAAATAACATGATATAATGTTTTTTGTAGATGTAATATTTATTGCCTTAATAGACATTTGCAATATCTACAAATACCTACCTAAAATGTATTGCATACAACACGTTACAATAAAACAACATTTAGTCGCCGTACAGGTAAAGCATTCTAGCATAATCATATTTATTTAGCCTAAAGGAAAATCACTCCCAATTCAAACCAAACACTTTCACAACCGTGGTGGTTGTGAAAATGTTTGGTTTGAATAAAAAAGATAGATAAAAAATATTGTATAGCTGACAGCTGTCAAAATCATCAAGCCAAAAAGGAACCTCGAAAAATCTCTACCATTAAAAAAACATCTTCACAGTCCTAAAAGCCGTACAAAAATCGTCCTCCAACTAATCAGATGTCCGCCCTTCCTCTCCAGAAACCTAACAAAAGATAAACGCCATAAAATTCGCCAAAGAGTTTTATGATCTACACATATAACGCGCCTTTGAAAGTTCCTGTTCGAGTTATAAAGCTAACGTAGATCGCGTCACGGTGGATGCTTCGAGAAGGAATCTATTAGACAGTACAATATGTATAAAATTTTATATGATACAAAGGCTATTTTACTAAAGAAGTATAAATGTAAGTACAAGAAGCCTTCAACTGGCTAAACTGGCTAAAAACTTAAAGAATAGCCAATGACCTATTTCAAGAAACTATTTCTTTGAATAACAGAAAAAAGACATATATAAAATTGTAAGCTGTCTGAGGTCCTTCCGTCAATAATAACTTTCGACACAGAGTTTGCGATACTCATAATTAATACTTACTTACATTTATGTTGTGAAAATCAGTTCATTTCCATATAGAAAAGAGCCAAAAAAAATTGTTAATCATGTAAAAACATTGCTTCAGCCACTAAATAACGATTTGTTTTAGTTACAACAACACTCAAGAAACGCTGTCTTAAAACATTTTCGTATTCGTATTTGAAATTACCAGACCACATATTAAAAAAAACCACATGTACAGGTTTTAGACGCTGTCTCTATCTCTATGAACCACGATTGGCATTATCTTTTCAAAATATGGATCCGTCGAGTTCGTAAAAGTGACGCGAGCTTAACGACTTCAGATTCAAGTGTTTGATATCTAATGGTGTTTTGATCAATGCTGCCGACATTACGACACTTTGGGAGGAAAGTTTCGTATTAAAGCCTTCTTACTTCTGTTGTTAGTACTAGTTGGTAATAAATAGTAAGAGGTAGGTTAGGCCAGTGTTATACCAAAATGGCATCACTGGGTCTTACAAATCATTTCTTTTCAGTCATTTGTTTACATTACATGTGCCTCAAATACTTTAAGCATTAAAATTTAACTAAGAAAAGTAGTAATAATCAAATAAATAACATCATAACAGTATGTGCATATTTAAAAAAAAGTATATTAGAATTATATCCGTTATCTAGTACCAACGAAACAACCATTTGCTTAGTGGGGCTAGATGGCATTGTGTTAACAATTTTTTGCTATTTCTTATAAAAAAGTTTATAGATTTTTTTACGCCAATACTTTATTATAGCATTATATTTTCATCATCATTTATTAGTTTATTTTTATTTCACAAATATACCTAAACTAATCAGATTCACGAATCCAGCGCTCATTTACTAAATCAAACAATGCTCAGAAGAAAAGCGGCGCAGAAGGCTCTCAGTCAAATATTCGACCAAAAAACATCTTGGAAAGTTTGAGGCGACGGTCATTACGGAGGCCGGCCGAGCGTAAAATGAAGTAATAAGGCAGACGCCTGCGTAGTCTGGGGAATTTTTATAGTAACGTGGACGTGAAGACAACGTATTGCATAGATATACTAGATATGTGTTATTAATTAATTTACTAGCAGTGACTCGCGATTGTATTTGCGTTAATCTAGGATAAAAAGTAGCCAATGTATTAGTCCAGGGTCTAATATACTTTTAAACCAAATTAAGCCATTTTCACGTGAAAAGTAATGAAAATGCATGCACACGCACAAACTTTCACCATTATGATATTGAGGTGAAAAATCTTACTAAATATAAAATTCTGTAAGTAGGTATGTATGTACTATTACATTTAAAAAAACATATTCATCTTCATCACTAAGTCGAATTTGTTTAATACTACAAACTAGTAGAGTAGTATAAACACTAAAAAAAAATTGGTTTTTATACTCAATACTCTTTAGTTTGGTAATGTTCGTAACGTATACGTTACGAACCCGTATCTTATAAAGCGGACATAAGATTGTGTTTGCTTTTAAAACAGTGGTGTTCTGTTTTTTAACTGGATTGAATAAGCCTAAGATTTCCGAGAAAGGAAAATGTTGAAAGTAAAGCTTTTTGGCGCATTCAGATTATCTGCAACTTGATTTAAGAAAAAGAAAAGAATATTCATGAATCATGTTAAAGGAATTTAATTGGTTGGTTTGTTGGTCTTTAACAATTGATTGGTTTTGATTTGATGTTAAAGGAATTTAATTTTGGTGCTTTATTATTCATGTTTTGAGTGTTCTAATTTTGTTAATAATTAATAATTTGCGGGTTCCATATAGATGAGGCCTGCACAAGCTCAACGCAGCTGGCACATTCAAAGAGAGCCCTATGCCCAGCAGTGGGATAGAGAAGTTTGCGGATGATGATGAAGTTTTTAAAATTCTATCAGTGTATCTTATTTATGTGCAATTTATGTATTTAGTGTTAGGTACACCGCTGAAAAAACGGCGCCTTTTACATAGATTTACAATTGTATAGTGTATTAATAGTTACTATATATACAAATCCTTAACAAATATCGTATGTATTATATGTAATAACTAGTACCCACATAAAATGTGATAAATATAGTAAAAACACTTGATATTTTTTACTGAGCACAGCCAATTTTTCACTGTTTGCAAAACTGCGATATTACAAAACGGAAATAATACAAACTGCCTATTTTGAATACTGACAGATATGAAAGAAACTCCTCAACCTATTATTGTGTCTGAGATTATCCATCAATACAAGAATGAGCTGTTATACAACGTGGAATCGAATAACTCTTTCATTTCAATTATTTGAAAAAAAGTTTTTTTAATACATCCTACTAGCTTAGAATGTTTTAAGGGTTGGTAAATTCATAAGTGCCACGAAGGCCCGTTTGGTTAGGAGGAGAGGGGTGGCGGCAGTATATAGAGAAACATATATAGAGAAATACAGCTTAAAACAAACAAGCTTGTTATTTGAAGCCGATGTGAACCAGTAGTAGCGAAAAACACATATTTCTACAGATTTTCGTCATAAACAAAAAGTTAAATACCTATTTTAGTTGTAGTTTAGAAGTTGTTTTGAATTAGTTATTCTTAACTAACCATACTAACGATGTTTTACATAAAAAAAACAGTTTGATTCACGTTGTACAGACAATCGACCGCCCAGTTTTACCCCAGTTTCCCATTGTCGAATGGTTTATCAATCTAAACGACAGTGTTAGCGGCCCTGGCGAGATGCCCGGACAAAAATTGGGCTTTTATTTTGCCGGTTCATTTTCTGGCGGCAAGTTACCACTTCTACAATCGTGGTTTGTTTTGGGAAACGGCGCTGCTTTGGATTTATTTTTCCAATGGCTTGGTTCAGATTTTTTTCCATTATCACTACACAGTATAAAGCAAAGTCGTTTCTAACTCTACCTCACATAAATCTCCAAAACTACGAAACAGCCAAACTGTGGAACTCCTTGCCCGAATCTCTATTCCCCTTGAACTATAATTTGTCGGTCTTCAAGTCGAGAGTAGACCGGTTTCTTCTAGGCAAGCGTGCTAGATCGTAGATTACAACGTTGCTTAACATCAGGCAAGTTGTAGTCAAGCGTGAGTCTATCTAATGTAAAAAAACGGGTTTTGATGTATTTTTAACAGATGGTATTTTAAGAGCACATTTAAGTATATACCTACGTATTGTGCATATGTGACCGTGCGCAGCCGGGCAGAACTGCTAGTTTGATATATATTAAGAACCTGCTGAATTTGTGAATGGAAGAGTGGATTTGATGTAGATTTTAACTACGTTTTAGGTAAGTTCGTATGATACCATTCTCATACGAGCATATCTGCTGTCAGAGTTTTTAAACATCCTTAAGGGCCTCTGACATGGCTACAAGACTTTACAAGTCTTTCTTTGACAAATAGAGTATGTTGTCTGAAATTAGTTGTGAATACAATTTTATAGATACCTCATTATTTTTTCATATAATCCAATAGTCATTCGTATTTAAATGGATTTCAAGCATACCTAGTTAAAAACACTTATAATGTACTACGAGCTATGCTTGGTTTTTATTTCGAAAATAAGAATAAAACCTTACCCCCAGCTGACTCTTTTAGTAATATTAAAAAGTATTTCTAGAAAAAATGTTTTCTAGAAGATTGTACCAAATCTGTATTTCCCAAGAATGTTTCAGGTTTATTTCAAACCGCAATCACTTCAAGCCTGTGCTGGCTAAAGGAAGTAGAAACGCGTCAGAATCTGGTTTACAGTTCCAATTTGAGACTTTTCTGATGTCACCATAGATTTTCTACAATTGGGGATACTAAAGGGAACAAATGGAAGATAGATTATCATTGATAGCTATTGTAATGTTGTTTTTTAATAATTCTGAAAGTTAATTAAATGTACTTGTTTATTAATTTTGTATATTTACTGTTTATATATATTTATAATCATGATATATACCTAGCAAATAGAGGTAAATAAATAACACTTTACCTGACGCTGCAAAAAAGCTGGATCCTGTTATCCAATCTTAAACAACAACAGTATTAAACATGCTCCTCCCACTAAAAACACAACAAAATTATAAAAATGAAATACTAGTGTAGATAAATTAACGTATAACATCTATCCTTATCAGTGGTCAAAACAGATAGGACCAAGCGGAGTCTGCCCCAATCTGCTTTACAGTTTCAATTTGCCGAAGTGAAAGAGTTTACTGGGTAGAGGGCGCCACTGGTCTGCGGAAATGTTTCCAGTCAACTCCTATAGAACGTTTAGTACAAGTTTTGCAATGTTCTTCGACATAAGCTGCCGGGTCGCATAATTGGTTTGAATACATGAGAATTTCGGTGCTGAATTTTACTAGTTCGTCTTAAGTACCGAATGTTTGTTACCTACCTAGCTGCTGGAGTGCTGGCCCAGTGTTTTTCTTACGAAAGTTAAAGTAAACTTTAGAAGAGTATAGTTTTTTTTATTCGGAGAAAGTACAATTTACTGTTATTAATCATTTATTTCAAGTGCTAAGATATCCCAGATAGACAAAGCTTATATTTTACACATATATACGTTAGTTTTTACCACAATTAATAACTCAGTAATGTAAGCCCCAGTTGTTTGTTAGGTTTATTCCGTCAGTCGTTAAGCTATGTCAGAGGCTCTCAGGGCGGTTTTAAAACTGGCAGCAGAGTTGGACACTCTCATTCGAACTTACTCGTACATACCAACCTAAAAAATATTACAAAATCCCTGGAGACTGTTAGTGTAAATGTATAAAGATAGATTACTGTATATTGTTTTCAATATGTTTAGTCCAGCAATGTCTCTGACAGCTATTGGTGGAGGAAGTATAGAAGGACCAACAAAAAATAAAAATATACATATATATATATATTTATGACAGGACATATCTCACAGCATGAACTAGCCCCATACTAAGCTTACGTTTGTATCATGGGTACTAGATAATGGATATAATACATAGATACTTTTCTCCCGTAAATACATATTTTATAGTTATAGAAGTTCAACGGAGAATACAGCTTCAAGTTCCACAAATTATTAAGAGTTTAATATATGTCACATTCGCAAACTTCTCAGCATTCTCACATTGTTTCATTCGTACTAGATCCTATGGCACTAGGGTAGGCAGTTCACGCTGATTCTTGGATACTTGCCAATTCGCAGCAAAGAGTAAGCAACATTGTAATTCCATTTGCTTATGCCTCGGGCATTGAGAACCAAAGACTAGATACATCACAGACTTGGTGTATGGATTAAAGTATTTTTAACGGGCTACTAAACGATCCAGGGGTTTCAAATCTAGAGTTAATAGGTCTGGGTAAGCGCGTTACAACGTTGACTGCAGCAATGCTTAACATCAGGCTGTAGTGAAGCGCAAACCTATCCCACGTCAAAAAATCTAGATTCGAACATTTAATTTCGTGAACTAGGATTACTGAAGAGAAGAGCAGAGCCTGGAAGAGATCGCTCTTAGCGATAAGGCCGCCAATTAAGACACTGATTCTAATTTGTATGTTTTTTTGTATTGTTTCATTTGTGGTGTTTTAATAAAGTATTTATCTATCTATCTATTACTAATGACTTTCAAATGTTTACTTTGTATATATCAAAGAATTTTATAAACAACGGCGTCTTTTACATTTGTGAAAGAATAACAATGACAGGCATAAGAATTATCGTATGTAAAATCTATGTTCCACGTGTACACCTTTTTCTATATTTATATAGTGGTATAACTTAACTACCAACCAGTTGTAGAAGCAATTAGTTGTAAGCATCAATTATATTAGTATTTCAAAATTATAAAATCCTAGAACTAGAGCACCCTTATACATGCCTAAAAGAACGCAGACGAATTATAAACCAAGGTTACAGAAAGAGGTATATATGAAAACTGGCTTCATTATCCAACTGTATTATATAGTATTCTATCTGATTAATACCTACTCTGAAGCCGGATAGAGCATGTCGAGTAAATACACCTTTCCGCTCGAACGCTTTTACAAAGTATTGCGGGTGAAGGGCTTTGTGAGGCTTGCCAATTGAAAAGTAGATACCTACCACATACTCGTACCTACACGTTTTAATGGCCGTACTTCATTTGTTTTAATGGCGGCCATTTGCTTTCTTTTACTTTCTTATTTAACAAAAGTTATTTGGATTCACATGATTCAATGTTTAAGACTATATGTTTTTTTTTAGGTATTTGCAAGCAATTACTGAACTTAAACCACCTTTAGCTTAAGTAATAGAGTAATAGAAGTTACATTGCATTTAAGTGGTGTTATAATATGAGTGCCTCTAGTGGTAGTGGAGTTAGAAAATTCAGTATACGTTGTGTTATAATAAAACACCCTAAAGATCAACAATTATGTTATTTGAGAGTAAACCGGTTTCTTCTAGGCAAGCGCGCTACATCGTAGACTATAACGTTGCTTAACATCAGGCAAGTTGTAGTCAAGAGTAAGCCTATTTCATGTTAAAAAAAAAAAAAAAATTGAACACCAATCTGAAAAAAAAAAAATTTCAGAAGACTTAATAACCTCCTTTTTTTCGAAGTCGGTTAAAAATATAACGATATTCTTTTCTCTTTTATAAATAACTTATATTGAGAGATACCATTCCCGAAAAACCATAAATTCGCAACGTCAGAAACCATATTCACATAATTAAATTGATAGTAGTTATTTTGCCTCGAGCCCTATTTTATTAGTCTCAATGGAATTTTATACGTACAGGGCTATTAAAAAGATATTTTAGTGACATTCTGGTGGTTTTTATTGCCTTATATTTGACTTTACTCAAGCATTATAATGTATAGTATTATATTTATTTAAATTACTAGCTGGTGCGCGCGACTTCGTCCGCGTGGAATAGTTATTACCATAAAAACGGTTCTAGTGAGTTAACCTTAAAAGATAGACATATAATGTAACGAAAATTTTGTTAGATCATTTTAAGAAGAATAATTCTTGCATACACATTTTTTTGATATCTTAAACCGTTTTCGCAGCGCACGCAACGGAAGCCCTCAATTATGAATAATTTACCCCGTTTTTTCCACATTTTCCATTGTTTCTTCGCTCCTATTA
Organism: Macaria notata; assembly: GCA_927399415.1. NCBI lineage: Eukaryota > Metazoa > Arthropoda > Insecta > Lepidoptera > Geometridae > Macaria > Macaria notata. The sequence continues at coordinate 4,897,793 of OV656742.1, forward strand.
ATTGCAGCGTGATGTTATAGCCTAAAACCTTCCTCGATAAGTGGTCTACTCAACACAAAAAGATTTTTTTAATTCGCACCAGTAGTTCCTGAGATTAGCGCGTTCAAACATACAATCAAACAAACAAACTCTTCAGCTTTATAATATTAGTATAGATTTGATAGCCTGAATGTTAGTTCTGAAAAGACCATATAAAACCAAGTTGCTATTACAATATAACTATAACAATATAACACTATAACCAACATTTTAAACAATCTTGCAAGACAGAATTCTTGTCCCACTGCCTAAATAATTCAAGGGAAAAATAGCTCAATCTAAGGGACAAGCGGCAAGCATGTCCATTTAGATAATCAGTTCGGATTTCCCTCTCACAACGAGACCACTTATCGAGGAAGGTTTTAGGCTATAACATCACGCTGCAATTAATAGGAGCGAAGAAACAATGGAAAATGTGGATAAAACGGGGAAAATTATTCATCTTTTAGGGCTTCCGTTGCGTGCGCTGCGAAAACGGTTCAAGATATCAAAAAACTATGTATGAAAGAATTATTCCTCTTAAAATGATCTAAAAAATTGTCCGCAAAAAGTAAAAGTAAAGTAAAGTATATGTCTTTCTTTTAAGGTTAACTCACTAGAACCGTTTTTATGGTAATAACTATTCCACGCGGACGAAGTCGCAGGCACCAGCTAGCTATCGATATTACTTATTTTATCATAGTGTAGTGGCTTTTGTTATTATCTTATGTCAAGGAATTGGCAGAAGATCGGGAAGGATGATCCACAAACAAGGGCCTTGCCCTTAAATATATGATGATGATGATAGTGGCTCTTAAATCATGATAATATGCATTAGAACGAGCAGTAAACAATTCTGTGCTCATAATTAACGCACTTGCTCTTTCCATTGTGTCACGCTATTCAAAGTATTATTCTCATAGTACCTATTTTAGTACTTTTGTATTCTTTAACAATCGTAGGAATGTCATGAATCTATATTAGAATCAAATACAGAAACATCTCAAAGAACATAATATAGTATGTGCGTAGTGTACGACCAATCAGCTATATCATTTAACACCACTGACTGTAATCTAAGATGTAGCTCAAGAAATCTATTAAAAATAATTATTAAATTAATTCTGAATTCAAAAACCTTCGGATTGTAATTCTCAACCGATTGCATCTTAGTTAAATATTAACGAACAAAACTCCATCATAGGTTATTAATTTGTACCGCATACTCTAGCCGCGGTTGCGGCATAATACCGTGTTTTCGGTTTTACCCGATTTGCATTTTAGATACGCCACTGTTGGGTTTGTTTATGGACAGACAATCTCTTTGGTGGTTAATTTTGTAAGGGATTATACCGGAACATAAATGTGAGGGTGAAATTGCAAGTAAATTATTAAATTGTGTTGTAAAAACATAACCCTGACCATGGTTGTAACCATAACCTGAATTTTAGAATATGTTTTAAATAAGTCAGTTAAATATCCAGTTTATTTATCAATACTTAAAAATGACCTCCTGCCCTGGCATTCTAAAAAAACACAATTGTTGGAATAAAAGCACCCATTCGTTAATACATCTACATATACAGGGTAACCGGTAACAACGCATAACCTTTTAAGGGTGGCTTTAGTACATCTATACCAACAACTTTTATTCTACAACTTTTGGAAATTCGTGAAAAAAAAACAGCTGTTCCATACATATTGTCGAAAATCTTCCATACTTTTGTATGGAGCAGCTGATTTTTTTTTCACGAATTTCGAAAAGTTGTAGAACAAAAGTTGTTGGTATAGATGTACTAAAGCCACCCTTAAAAGGTTATGCGTTAGTTACCAGTTACCCTGTATACACAAAACACTTCCCTATTATCTAAACAAAGAGGCTACATACAAACAAACAGTAACCGGACCTTAGAGATTCAACAATTATCTCGCAAACTTCTGCGTCTGCTAATCGCCTCTAGTTTTCAAGTTTGCACATTTACAGAAATAATTACATGGATACCCTTCCCTCCCCTTTCTTTACACCCCGGTTTATCCCAGTTTTACTCCCCATTTCATCCCCTCTTCTGCCCTCGGGGTTAAATGCCAACCTGTTTACCTTGGTCGAGTTTTATTGAAAAACTTTAGACACATTGCTTTTTGAAGAATTTAGGGGGTCAATGAGGCCATTTGGAGAGTAGATTTGTAATAGATCATAGGATGGCTATATATACATTTGATTATTTTAGGTCATTCTCACTTGACTTTCTTTGATTCATTCGTTATAAAACCATAAACAAAAATATAAACTAAAGCATTGCATTTAACACACTAAAATGATCAATGGCCAATCAAAAACGCATAAAGTTACATATTTTATCCAATAGCAGCGTACAACCATACATATAAGGGGTTTCAAGGGTGTTTCTGATTGGCATTTAATTCTTGATTTCCAAAACAAACACATTTCAATTCTTATATTAAATCGTATTTGTTTCACTAGGACTTAAGTTTAAAAATATTTTCCGTCGGAAATATAACAAATTTCATACCCTCCAGTTATCACGCCAGTAATCTGAGTTTTCAAACTGGCCCGCGATAAGGATTGAAATGGGTTACATTTCTGAGATGGCAAAATACCGGATATATAATATTATTTTACTACAGTATCGAAAATAATAAATTAGCTGTTGTTATCTTCAAAGACGACTTTTTCGTGATGTTTTTTGACTGCGTTAAGCCGTTTAATAAATAAATGATTTTTTTTCTTCCACTTCCACCACAATTTCATAACTTTGAAATAATTAAAAAACATGACAATAAATAGACTGATACGAAAGTATTACCAAAACGACGATATTCATATTAAAAACACCAACAAGTTGGTGTTTTGTCACAAACACACACCAACATGTTGGTGTTTTAACCGATTTCATAAAAGAATTTCATAATTTTTCTTAATGTTTTTTTATAGTTCTGACTCAGAATATAAGTAACCGGTTGCAGTCTCTATACCACGCCAACTTTGCACAGGATTTTCCATCTCAAATCCGTAGGATTAAGTTCGGGAGTTTCAGTTTTATTTGCATTAATGCGTTGTAGCGATTGGATGGGAGAGACTGTGCGTTATCTCGGTAAAATAAATAGAGCTTGACCGTCGAGTTATGTATATTTTTTTTTTAAATCCATTCTTGAAAGTTATTCATATTTTTTTGGACAAAGAAAATGTGAATTATGTTTACGGACTATTTTAATAGACTATTATAGACTAAAAAGACCGGACCTTGACATGAAAATATGTACATATTTTAATAGTAAATAGGTACATAGTTTGAATTACGTTAACAAGACATATTAAACTTTGATAGTAATGTTCTATATTGTACTTATTTTAATAATCTACCATAGTTTTGATGACATTAACAAGACAAATAATATTTCGAGTTGTGAATAAAATATAATATGTTATTAAAAAAACTTTATTCATAAAAGTCTTCATAAAGTTAATCAAAGAACTGTTAAGTCAAATATAATCAAAATATTACTTCAAGTTCCGTCACTTCATGGGTAGTAGCTATATTTTTTTTTATTCACAGTATCATAGTTCCGATTACTCGGTCCACTGGGCCTCGTACCCGGCTCACAAACTCTCACGGCTTATCTGTAAGAGAATCAGCTTTTGTGTAGAACGGAACTTGTGAGAAGGAATGTATTTTTTAATAATGATAATAATAATTTGTTTATTTGACCAAAAACTTACGTGTACGTACATTACATATTACAAAAACAAATACAATCTTATTCACTAGTATCTACAGTACGTCAGAAGTGTACTGAGCTCTGAGCTAAGTATCCAGTGGATCTTGTGTTTCAGAGCTGCAGTATCCCGCCGCGGCACATTTACTTAAATTTACAGAGATATATACTTATTCAAATAACGATATGTATGTATGTATGTATGAACAAATTTAGAGTATTTTAATACGAGTACATCGTCATACGAGAAGTTTGTCTGTGGAACGGCATGAAAAACTTTTTAAACATCGTTATGTTATAATCTTTTAGCTCTAAATGGTTTTGTCTGCATAAACCCGGATAAAACACATATACTATGAGGTTTAGAATCGATATATAGTTAACCTCTTATTGCTATTTTATCTACATTAATTCAGAATTTCATGAGTGTAGGTATAAAGAAAAAAGTAATATGCTGTCATATAAAATACGTGATCACGCGTAGTACTGTTTAATTATATGAGGACGAGTATCATTACGTACAAGATTTTTTGTACTATTTTGAAAAGGTTATTTAATTATTAGAAATACCCGTAAAATTACGAACTAGATTTTTTGTACAATCTTGAAAAGCTTATTTAATCTAATTTGTTCAGAACACTGTTGTCGAGACAATCATTTATTTACAAAAATAACTAACTCATTTTTACACATATACCATAAGTATATACAAAAATGACTTAAAAATACAGAAAACTTATACAAAACAGATATTTACAAAAAGTTCAGCACACCGTCCATATTGTCGCTGTGCGGCAGGGAACCCAGGATGCTGGCAGTATTTCCTCTTTGAATGCAAAGACTCAAACGTTGAGAAAAATAGCTGCCAGCCCTGAGATCTCCTGTGGCAAGGACCAAACGCTTGCTAACCTGTTTCACAAATAATTTTGTGTCCGGAGACCACGGGCCCAACGTCTCAACAGATAGCGCAAAAAAATCATAATTTGCGCTAATCTGCGAGTATTTTCGTTGTTTCCCGAGTTGGGCCTGTAGTGCTGCAGCCCCGACGCTACGAGCGGTGGCACTGACGTGAGACGGCGCTAAGGTGTCTACACACGTGACGTCCCAGACCAAAGGACGGCCGAGACACCACGGTACTAAAGTAGCGCCGTCTGGCCTCTTGCCGTCATCACGTGAGAGCCCACTCCCACCCCTTTTAATTTATTTACGCTGTTGTTATATATTTATTAGGCTGTGGTTTACGGTTATTCAATTCTTTATTTTCTACCAAGTATTTCAATCCTGTGGTATTTATGTTATGGTTCAGTAGAACTATAGTAGACTCGAACGCGTATTGGTAAAGTGAGAAAACTTGTATACTTGCAGCTAAAATAACATGTTCAGAGGAGTTCGATGGGAAAATTGTTTTCATCTAACATACATATTCCAATTTTATTATTAGTTATAGTAATATCTATACTAATATTATTAAGCTGAGGAGTTTGTTTGTTTGAACGCGCTAATCTCAGAAACGACTGGTGCGAATTGAAAAATTCTTTTTGTGTTGGATAGCCCAGTTACCGAGGAAGGCTTAAGACTATATAACATCACGCTGCAACTAATAGGAGCGAAGAAACAATGGAAAATGTGGAAAAAACGGGGGAAATTATTCATCTTTGAGGGCTTCCGTTGCGTGCGCTGCGAAAAAGGTTCAAGATATCAAAAAAAACCGGCCAAGTGCGAGTCGGACTCGCGCACCGAGGGTTCCGTACAAACCTGCAAGGTTAAATATTTTGTGATGTAACTAAAAATTTATGGTTTTCGTAATTTTTCCTTTATCTATGCTATAAGACGTTGCTTCGTACCAAATTTCAAGATTCTGAGTTCACGGGAAGCACCCTGTAGGTTTTGATTCCCTTGCAAGTGTCGAAAATTTGCGGCATAAATGGCTGTATCTTTTGATTGCGTTGGCTTAGAAGTTTGATTTTTTTACAGCTTCAAGGGACAGTAGACCTGAGTAATTGATATAAATTTCAGCTTCATACCTCTACGCGTTCCTGAGAAAAAGGGTCTTGACAGACGGACGGACGGACGGACAGACGGACAACAAAGTGATCCTATAAGGTTTCCGTTTTTTCCTTTTGAGGTACGGAACCCTAAAAATATGTATGAAAGAATTAATGCCCAAAATAACTATTCCACGCGGACGAAGTCGCAGGCACCGCTAGTTTTAAATGTTAAGAATTGCATACAGTAAGTAATTCGTACAGATAGTAATGAAGGTTTCAAAACGGCCACTTGCGTCCGCTTTAGTGAGTTTGATGAAAATACAGCTACCAAACTACTAAGATGATAAATAAAAACACGTACCTATAATGGTAAATTTTAATTCCATGTTTATTTTGTTGGTATTTCAACTTGATGTCTGATTTTTAAAACGATTGTAGCGCCACTTAAATGGTACTGTTTAGTTACTTATCCAAGGACTGGTCGCATCGATATTTGTCGATATATTCGAGAGATCAGCTACGGGCGCTTCTATTTTACATAAGTACTTGGAAAGGCGTGGTATTTCGAGCTATTGCCACTGCAAAAAAATATACACAGCAATATACTAGTATTAAATTTATATATCCAACACCTTCAGATTCCTCTATGCATAGAAAGAAGAGTTGGGAACTAGGTTTATGTAAGTATAATCCAACGATCTTTAAAGCGAGTGTGATTCGTTTTTTTATTGGGTAAACATGATCCATCTTAGACCATAACTATTGCTTACCATCAGACAAAATATAGAAAAGCGCAAGCCTGTCGTAGTTAAAAAAAAGTTTCCATTCTATGTTACGAAGCAGGAATTATAAATAAGAAACCCTAATTTGTACCATCTGCCAAAACAAAGAAACAAAAACATGAGTCACGGTGCAAGTAATAAATTTGAATTTAATTTAAAAGTTCCACATAAAACGCGACACAGAATTTTGTAAGCAATCTAAATTAATTCAGAATTTACATTTCCTCTGTCGGTTTTAGAATTTTTTAAACCGTTTATGAATATTTCAGCCGACTGAGAGATTCTAGCCGCGAAATTCAATTCGGATTTTTTATGATTTGTCTACGAAAGTTTCCGACTCAGCTTAGTTAATAAGATAATTTGAATATTGCTTGAATAAATTTGTGAAAAGCGTTATATTATTTTTGAAGGTCCCAAAATCTGAATATATTTATTCGGAATCGTTGATGCGATTACACCACAACGTGTAAGATTCGATATTAAGAGCATTTTATTTTGAATACTTCAATTTTCACTAAGAAAAATGTATAGTTTTCCTTGCCACAAACATATAAGCATATAAAAACAGTTTAGACCGACGAACGACTTAGAGTTCTCTAATAAAAAAAACCAGGAACATTGCACCGAGCTAAGACAAAATTAAAGGCATAATAGAAAGAGTTGAGTTTACTTAGTTCAGAAACTTCCGACTTTATCTACGAAATAAATTGACTTAAATATTCTAGTACCAGTTTAAATTCTTGGACCATTAAGTAACAAATTTCATTGTAAAAGCTCGCTTTGAATAGTAATGCTTCATTATTCTATTTTGGGAACGGTTTCTTATTATGGCTGTGTAATGTATGGGAAAGGTTCTGGTTCGAATTTTCAGTTCCCTATTAAGTAGATTTACAATGTCATGCAAGAAGTTAATCAGCAAACGAAATTTTATAACATGATAATTATTATATTTACTTTTATTATTCATTGGGGTCTTCAAATCTAGAAGGTTTAATTTAATAATTAATTTAATAAAAATAATTAATTTAATTTAATCATGAACATGAACATGAACATAGGTACCGCACCCAGCCAGGACAAGCCTGCTCCGGTCAAACCGGCATACCGGGGGGCACGAGGTTGTGGAGCGTGGTTTTGTGCTAACGCTCCGGGATGGTAGTCGACCGGCTATGCAGCCAGACGCCGATTTGGAGAAGGTTGTTATTAGGGATAGGGATAAGCGTTAGTAAAAAATGGTATTCGTTGATTATTGAGTAGACCCATCTTGGGGTTTGTTAGTGTTTGGCTTTGCAAGCACTATCTTAATACGTTCGCTGTGTAATGTTGGTCCTATTGTGTGTAATCATAACCACGTCGGGTGTAGTAGGTGGATATTAAATGTGGGTCGAATAGATCCTATGTCGCTAAGGGATTGTTCTTGTGTCATCTGACGGCCTTTCCTGGGGTATGGTTGGTGCCTGCCTGTTGGTATGTCTTTCTGTTTCCTCATCAGATTCGCTGTCGGTTTCTGCCATCTTATAGATCTCCCTGGCAGCTCTTATAAAGTCTCCTTTGTTTTTCGCCATGTCCTGCCAGTCAGATGTTTTCCTGGGGTCCATATCATGAGATAAAGAATCCTTCCACGTATAGTTAGGTCTACCAACTTTAAGATCTTCCGTTGTTTCGATCTCTTGCAAACGGCGCCGGCACTCTTTAAGTGTATTTCTAGCCTCTATATCTTGAGGGTGATGCTTATAATGGAACTTCGCCTTCTGTAGGTTTGTAATTGCCTCTTCTCTAGCCTTAGAGTACCTTCTTTCATGTTTGATAGTCTTATTGGCCGCCATCTTCATGACGTTTGTTATCACTTCCTACGATAGCGGGTCTTTTCGGTTTTCGCCGTTCCTGCTCTTTTTGGTTTCCTCTAATAAAGTTTCTTGGTTTTTTTTTTTTCGAGTGGTGTTACTTTGAAGCATCTCGTAGTTTAGGGTTTTGTAGTCAAACTCGTTCGCAACGTTGGCCCTGGTTAGTCTTATTGGAGGTCTCGTAGAGTCCCTATTGGAGTTTCACGTGAGGGCAGGGCGACCTAACTTTGAACAAAAACGCGCCACGCTATCAAAATACGTTCGCAGCGCAGCGTACGTTCGTAACCTACGCGCAAGCCAAATTGATATTTAACGTTTCGATTTACGGTTCATATTTCACTGCATACAGTTCGAGTCTCTCAAAGTTATCATGGTTGCCATTAGGAATGTAGATTTAGTACAATAATAAAATTGTATTATTTTAGTGTTTATACTTAATCATCAGTGAATTATATTTCCATAAATTAATACTTTATCAGTAATTATTTTTTATGTGTCATTATAACAAAGTATGTATTAACATTTTTTTTTTCTAAAATGTTTACTAAATTAATCCTGTTTTTCTCGAATTCAACTATAAATTGCTTATTTAAGTAGCTAGATATACCTATTGATACAATAAAAACAAATTTTTCATACTTTGGGGAGTGTTGTGCCGTTTGACCCACGACTGTCGATCGTACTTTACTGTGCCCTCCGCTCGCTGCGTGTTCGGAACAGGGAGATAGGTTTCTGTTGTATTATTTATTCTGTGGTGAGGGGCTTCAGGTTTCCCCATATGATTCTATGGTCAGATAGGATTGTTTTTTCACCTTTGATGTAATTAAAAATCTGGTTGTTTTTGGCATCTGTCATTATATGGTATATTTGCGATGTTTTGTTTCCCAACGTCCAAGTCAGTTTACAGCTGCGCCGGCCGAATGATGTGTCCAATCGGAGATTTTCCCGTTTCGTTACTTGTTTGGTGTGGGAGATTTTTGCCTCTTTGATTTTTATCGCGAAGTTCATGTGTATCTGTGAGTACTATGTGGGCGTTGAAGTCACCTAGTATGATTGTTATTGAGTTTCTTGGTTTGTTCTTGGTCAGTTGTAGTAGCCGAGTCGCGTCGTTTGCTGCTGGTGACGTTGAATTGGACCTGTTCGTTGTAGTAATGAATAGAGAGGCTCCACTGCTTGTATCTATTGAAGCAACCATATTGTTTGTGTTTGCTTTAGTCCAGTTCAGCCTTAGGCCGCTGCTTTTTCTTATGAGAATAGCTTGGCCTCTTCTGTTGTTGTTTCCGCTTAGGTGCCACGTATAGTGACTAGATTCGTAGGTCCCGGATTTTAAGTGAGTTTCCTGTAGGCAGGCAATATGGATAGATTTTCCGTCTAGAAACTCGTCAATCTCTCGTTTTTTAGTCAACGTTGCGGCGCCTCTAACATTCCATGTGGCAATGTTTATGTTTTTATTTACTACCTGTTTTTGTTGTTTGGTGTGGCCTGGGGCGGGCAAGTCTGTATCCGGACTCATCTGGTATTCTCCTCTGGGGTGCTGGTTCCAAGACTAAGGTCATTTTGCGTGGTGCTTGTACTTATTACTCCTAGGTGATTTTCAAAGCAATCAAAGTGGTTCCCCGTAATTATTAGACCTATGCTACCTGCGGTGTCGTTTGGTGCCTTAGGAGAGAAACATACTGTTTCTTGTAGCGGGGTTTTTTGAGAGATTTTGACGTTAATACTATAATATTCCGCTGCCGCTATAAGTATGTCTGTGCCGCCCCATATGCCATCTTGGTATTGTGATAGAATGTAGTTCCTGATTTGTTCGCTTTGTGCTGAACTATCTAGATTACTTCTGATCGCTAGGTACATTTGTGGATCGTTTTGGTTTTCCTCAACGTGGCGTGCGAGGTCTCGTCGAATGTGTTGGTGGTCAAAGGTTAGGCCGTTAAATACAAGTCGTTAATTTGGTAGGCTATAAGCGCGATACAAGCAGTTGCCGTCTCCTGGTATTTTTACGATAGGGTCCCTATTTCCATATCGGCTTTGTGCCTTACCGTGGCGGTATCGCAGAGGACGGGTTGTCGTGGCTAGCTCGTGATATCTTTCAGGTATGCGCGTGCTTGAGGCTGTGAAGGAAGCTTATATACTATGTATTACTTATTAGTTAACTGGTATATCATGCACTATACTAGTTCCCTTTTATCTTTAACGGAAAAGGGGAGTAAGTAGCACTCGAGTGAGTACTTGGGTCTCGTCTAACAACTCTAAATACTTGCACTTAATACCTGCTGTTTATTTGGAATAAGTCTATTAATTACGCTTTATGTACTAGTGTGTTATGTGTATAAAACAAACGTCTGGGCTTTATTGTACGTAGAAAAAATGACTACAATTAGAAGCAAATTTTGAGCTATGTTTAACAAAGGATGACCCACCCGACAATAGAGGCTCCCAGCTGTGGCGGGAATTAGCAGATGATTTTAAGAAGGGTTTTTTTGGTTGTATTGTTAATGGTCTGATTTATTGCTTAGTTTTACGACTCGGTATTTGTTTTGGGAATGGATAGCGTAATATTTCACGCGCCTTTTTAAAATCTTAAGTTATTGTCCAAACGGGTCTGCAGATGTGTGTAGTTTTTACTCGTATTTAGGCTTTTGTGTTTGCCTTGGGAAAGTAGATTGTCTGTGTTTTCGCATACGTTACGAGTAATTACGTCCGTGGTATGATATCGCGTAATCTAGTATACCCTTGTAAATTTAGCAGGTTTTTACTGCAGTTTGTGTAAATATGTATTTTGAAATCGGATAAGCTAGTTACGCGTAGGTTTGATCTATAAGTAACCGATGTGACCGTACGGTGTTGGTTGCTGGTATGGGCTGCTTGAAAACAGACTTGTCCCTCGTGGCAGACGTCTAGACAATATCCTAGGATATTGAGGAAGGAGAGACCGAAGAAAAGGGGTTTAGACCACGTGTGGCTAATATGGAACAAGCTCACCGAGTTTTCCTTTTGTTGGAGTGGGTTTCCCCGCGCTGGGCGCTGGTACCGGTGGCCTCTGATGACGGGTCACGTACACTGGTTGTCACTCACTGATACATGTAAAGATTATAAACACGCGTTGCACGGCACTTGATTATAGTCACTTTTCGCGGGGCCAGTGAATTGATTTGCTCGCAGCCATTGCGCTAGCCGCTGGCAGATGTTGTGCCTATTGTTTACTGGATCAATTGTATTGACGAGGCTCTATTGACCGTTCCCGAAAGCGACCGCTCGTCACGGCGTCCAAGACGAGACTCTCAATTAATTTAATTTAATCATTAATTTAATTTAATTTAATTATTTTAATTAAATAATTAATTTAATTTAATCTAATAGGTTTCTTCTAGGCAAGCGTGCTACATCTTAGACCATAGTGGTGCTTAAAATCAGGCAGGCTATAGTCAAACAAGCCAATTTAATGTAAAAAAAAATGATTTTTGTCAATAAGAAAAGATTATGATAAATGTATAGCTGGCAGAATGTATGCTGGTGTTTATTTCAGTACGGTCTGCATGGTGTACTCTGTAACACAGTTTTCTCTGTGTCGCATCATATATTTGCCCCTTGTCAGTCAAGCAAGCAAGTCATTTGACTACTTTGTTTTGGTGCAATGTAAAAACATGCCATGTGCTTGTTTTTATTACTAACAAATGCATTTTTTGGTACTACAATAAACAATATAATACGATCATTATCGATGTAAAATCCTTGTTTACTATATTTATAAAAATAGGCTACGGAATCCTAAAAAGAAACCATAATACAAAAAAGGAAACACGCAATAGATCCCGCACATGATCCTTTAAACTCTTTAACAGAGAATAAAACTAAGACAGCACTAAATCAATTTAATGGCTAAGTTACAGTATTATTAAAGTAATTTATTGTACGAATGTGCGAGGACACTGCAAGATATTTACGAGATACTATCTGACATGAAAAATATTTTTGGTGAACAATTTTCATGAAACACTCTGTTTTGAGCAAGTTTTGGTCTTAACTAATATGCTCTGATAGGAAGTTTTTTACAAGATTGCTGAAACTGTTTTGGGACCTGTTTGAAACATATTATATTTTTATGTATGTTACTTATTTCTTGAAATTTTACTCAAAACAAAAACAGTGAATAACAGATTTTTCTGTAATCCACTGGTTTTATTTATATAAAATTTCAAGTTAAATATTTTTATTTATTATTATTAAAGTGTTAGTCAGCCAATCTGTTATTTAGGAAAAAATGTAGACTAAGTAGCTATCTACTATAACGAAATAAACAAAATAAAATGGCATTCTCAAATTCTTTTTTAATAGTATTATGTGTGTCTTTTTATGACATAGTGTACCGGCTACCATAATACGTTGGACATCCATAAAATTTATAACAATTTTAGCAATTTTATTAACAAAACACAGAATGGCCTAGTATGTACGTACCACTATTAGCTACTTCGCAAAAACTTAGACAACATTGGATTTAGTAATCAGATCTGAGCCTTGCAACAATCCAAACACAATGATTAATCAAGATAGTCACCCAGGATACAGTGTGTTAATTGTTCCCACTAGAGTCGTAGGTCTCGCTACGCTCAGTCAGTCACTTGTGTCTCTATATACCAATTCATCTTTGCTGGCTACTTAGTTAAGCATCACTTAGCTATTATTTACGTAGAGGTAAAGTTTGTAGCTAGTCTAAAACTAGGCTCGAGTGTGAGGGTCTAAAGTGCCTAACTAATATTATAAAGAAGGTAATTTAAAGGCAAATAACATAGTTTTTGAACTTGTTAATTTATAGTTAGTAAACACGTAGGTTAATTTAACAAACATTTATTTACTGAAAATATTACATAAATAAAGAAGTACCTAGTAAGTAATTATCATATTAGGTGAAACAATTGCAATAAAAAAGCTTGCGCTATGAACTGTAACAAATATCGACTCTGCTCTTTTATTCCTCCAGATATTAAAATATAAAAAAACATTTTGTACGTACCTCCTCTTGTCTCTTATATAATATTTTTTTTATTTTCTTGATATATAATTTTCAGTACAAACGAGAAGATTTATGAAATTATACTTTCTTGTAAGTTACAGATTAAAGAAAACTAAAAATTATCCTCCAACATCATGTGACATCTCAATATTTTTACGAAACTTTTAAGAAACCGAGAATAATATATTACTTCTTTGAATCCCATTTATCACAGCACCATAACAGTAAGTCCTGAACTGAATTCTTCCCGGCCATATCTCACCAGGAATTGTTTCGGAAGCACAAAGAAACTTCGCGTTGGAATCCCGCAGGCGTTTCTAGGAAGCGCTAAATAAAAAACTGCCTAGGAATCTTTTAAGTTTTCCTTCGCAACAGTGCTGATGTATTGCAGGCAGTAAGGAAAGGTAAGAAGGTGTACGTGTTAGCCGCGTCAAAACCCCTTGATCAAAGTTAAGTCAGATATATTTTGTGGGAAAGTTATGCTGAGCACAAATATTTGCTACTTTGTTTTAACTAGTGAGTGCTTCGCTCGCAATAGGAAGTAAAACTGGCATCCCCTATTTGACCCCTTTGAAAGTGGCATTTCCAAAAATCCTTTCTTAGCGGATGGCTTCGTCATAATCTACTTCAATGCCAAATTTCAACTTGATCCGTGCAGTGCAGCGGTTTGGGCAGTGCGTTAATAGATCACTATGTGAGTCAGTCACCTTTGAGTTATTAAATTTGATACAATCGTTGGTACTAAAATCAAATCAAATTCAAATCTAGAGCAAATAGGTTTCTTCTAGGCAAGCGTGCTAAATCTTAAACTATAGTGGTGCTGAACATCAGGCAGGCCATAGTCAAACGTAACGTAAGCCTAAAAAAAAGTACTAAATAGTCTTAGTCTTTTTAAAATGTTTACTTGTAAAAAAAGCTCTTTTGGTTTGAGATTATTGGAAATCTGTTTAATTATTACTGGTATAAATTCAAATTTCTGCCATATTTGCTCTATGAGCTTTAAGGTTACATTTTGACCAAATTAATCGTAATATAAATTGGAACTCAGTAACTCAAACTCGAACAATATAAAATATGTCAACTGCATCATTGCTTAAACATTATATTTAGGACGATATATTTCACATGTCCTTCATAATTTTATCTGTATGAGTGTCCATACTAGCTATCTACTTATATGGAAACCACAGTTGCGTTCTGAGGTTTAAATAATGGCTACCTAACATAATAAGCCTGTTCTTTTGAAGTTCTCGTTATGAAGAGCGTTCTTTTGATGGCAGCGCTTGCCATGCTTTATGCATAATGCTTAGAGAATGTGACGTCATTATTTCCGTGTAAGCAAAGTGGTTAAATGTGCAAAATGTATAAAATTTATTTTTTTACTTATAGTGATGTATCTTATACTTATAAGATACATCACTATAAGCTTGTCTATAAGAAATCGTTTCTAATACGCTTGTCTATAAGAAATCGTTTCTAATACGCTTGTCTATAAGAAATCGTTATGTTTAGTGTAAACGAAACGCTATTACGAGTTCAACAAATCGTGAAGGCTATGTTGTATGTACTACTTTAAAACGAATTAAATAACTAAGCAAACTTAATCATAAAAATGCTAAAGTTAATAAGATTATGAATGTGTACCTACTCCGTACTTATTTACATTCTCAAAGTAAACAGTACAAAAAAGCCTTTTCGCATTGTGCCGTTTTTAAAAAGAATTTAATACCTCCTCAGTCTGTTAGCGAATTTGAATAATGGTCTCTGAAATAATCACAACTTAGCATTTTCAGTCCTTTCAGGCATAAAGAGGTTTTTTTTCTAGAAAATTGAAAGGAGAATTTCAGTGGTAAAAGTTTTGTTTAGATATTCTTTTGGATTATGGTGATTCAGTTATTCATAGATAAAAAGTCTCATTTAAATGCCATTTTTTTTTAACACAGATAAGCTTTCATCTGCGTAGAAAAGTTCAATCGTCAAAATAAATAATTACAAATATACTGTACATACATACATTGTTAACAAGTACCCCCGGAACCACAGAACAACGATCGGGCCACATCACCCCCGCGGTCACAGGGCGACAAGCATGGACTTCAAAGCTCTGTGCCCGGAACCTACCTCTCTACGACACAGTTTAAACTAATGTAAGAAGCAGAGCTACTTATTAGTTGCATGTTATTTGTTTACAATATTTTTTCATCATCATCATCTTCAAGCTTCACAGGCACACACAGGCTTCTCTATCCCACTGCTGGGTATAGGCCTCTCCGTAAAGAAAGGCCTATACCCACACACACACCAGCTGCGTTGATCATGTGCAGACCTCATTCATACGAAGCCCGCTACTCGTATAATGTCATCGACCCATCTCGCTGCCGGACGACAGTAAATTTATCTTATCTTTATTATATCATACACATATTATATTAAATACTTAAACTGCTAACATATGCATTTTACTTACATCTTGAAAGCAATTAACGTTGTATCGCCACAGAGAGCCATTATTTGGAACTATTTAACCGTCAAAGGCACAAAGCTGGTGAAGAATTCCAATCGGAATCGACATTGTTTGACCTTTGAATTGTGTGGTTCAACTTTTGAATTAGCGTTTTCAATTGGGTTTGGAATTAGTTGAGGCTGTTTTGGATACTAGATCATTTGTTTGTAGTATTTATGGTATGTAGATATACTAGGTATAACAAATTAGTTACTTTAGTTTTTTTCTTCTGTGAAAGAACCTGGGACCTTACCACGACTAAATTGTCTGCAATGTATTATTTTCATCTACAGGGGAGATCTATCACCTAATCTACAACAAATTGATGCCTATATTAAAAAACTATGCCAGATTTTCCGATACTTAGAAAAACTATTACACTACATAATTGTAATCATCATCATCATCAATAAAACAACAAGTAAAATCCATCAATACAAAACCCCAACACAGCATAAGGGTTGTGTACTTACAAAATAGAAAGACAATGTACGGGATTGACGTAACTATACGCTCTGCGGAACGAATTATTACGTCAATCTCTTAAATTAGTCGTTCCATTTTATAAGTATACGTAAGTACGATTACCAAAATATGCGTCTTATAAGGGTGCTAAAATGACATCCACGTGAACGAAAGTGATGTTTTCCTTCACCGTTAAGCGAGTGCAAATCTACACATAACTTGAAATTACAAGTCATTGGTGTAGGGCTGGATTCGAACCAGGGTGCCCCTGAATGAAAAGCAGACACTGGAACCACTGAAGACACGCTACTTTAAATTATGACATTGAATGATGTTTTGTTAAAATGTCATGCGGCAAATCATATGCGCATTGGTAGGTGAGCAATTAATAATAGCGTGTCTCATTGGCTATTGATGATGACGTTGCAAGTTAAGATATAGCACGTTTGTACGGAAACACACGGGTTGGGAGTTCAAGTAGAAACGCAGCAGCATTTTTATCCTCCTGACTCCATACAAATGGTGGAAAAAAAACTGTTAGTTGTCGTGCTGTAAGGGCAAGCCAGGGTAAAACAGTTTCTATTTTCTGTACAGTTTACATTTGTGTAACACTAAGATTTGATTGGATTGATATACATGAGTGATAAACCACCAACCAGCAATGGATCCACCAACGAATTTTACCTGATTTTTTGATCTGATAAGAGGTTTTTAATTGGACCCTTTTGTATATGAACATTTTCTTTGAAAACTTCCATCACTTGTGTTTGTGTATAAGCGGTTTTTTCTAGGCAAGCGCGCTAGATCGTAGATTATAACGTTGCTTAACATCAGGCAAGTTGTAGTCAAGCGTGAGCCTATCTCATGTAAAAAAACACAGTTTTTTTAGAAACTATAAATCATATTGATATCATATTTTTTTATTACATTAAACAAATTAGAGTATTGAGAACAAAGTATCATCCAATTTGGTTCAGTTTAATAGTTTTTGTGATACCAGTTACTTACGGTATCCAAAATGTATGAATGATATTTGTAAATGCCTAAATTCAGAAGGAGTTCTCAAACGACACGTACCCATACCATTAATTTCAATTTAACTTTAAAGAAACTAGTGACCTAATATCAAAGTCCTGAAGCAATATTTTCCAACAGTCCATCCAGTACATACCCATCTACTTGATCCAGATATCAACAATCAATGTCAGCCATCAATGTAACTAATTGGCCACATAATTTATGCGCTCGGCCGACTGACTAATGGCGCTGCTCTGTATACGCCCCTTTACGTTTAGCTACATACGTTACAGAAAAAAGAAAATGGATTTTATACGGTAATAGAAAGAAAAGTATTTTATTTTTTCCGTTCGATTTTGGGTTAGTAACAAGGAAATTGAAGATATATGAATGCTAATTGTGCCTTACGTATTGCACATAATAATTAGGGGAAAAAATCTTTGTGAATCTATGTTTGTTCTAATTTTACTTCACATCACATTCAACTGTAGCCGTTTTACTGTGAAAGAGTGACAAATACAGTGATAAACGCCAAACGATTCAGAAATAATAAATTTATCATACTAAAAAATATAAATACGTGCGATTTTACACGTAACAACAAGTTTCATTTTAGTGATTCTGTGACACGCACAAGAAACTTTGTTGTCAGATATTAAATCAAACGTATTTTCATTGAGCTTCAATATAAAATTTTAATAGACAAAACCTACTTGAGTCTAAAAGATATAGGATCCTATAGATAAAGAAGAAAGAGTTACTACTTAGAAACTAAGATTTAAAATTGAATTTCAAGAATCAGATATCAAACATTCCCCAAAATCAGACATTTTATCAATTCCCCGAAATTTTTCAACTTTATTATTCTGGCGACGGTTTCCAAGAAGCCGCCGGTTCAATCATTTCACCCGTTCCTTGGAAAACAAATTTACTCCAGCCTATATCCCGTCAGTCGTTTATTTCCGCATTTATTTCCCTCTCCCGATCATTCTCTCGTAAACAAAGACAAATACTTCACCAAAACCTCATCTCGACCTCGGAACGGGACACCGGGAATTTCAATGCAATGAAATCGAGAGAGAATGGAACTTATTACAATTATCTCAGCTACATAGTATATGCCCGCATTGGTACTTTATTTAGCATGAACTAAAGCATAATATAACAATATTAGGTTACTGTAAGGAAATGAAATCGAACTCTCCAACGATTGCTGTGGAGAAAAGATAAAAGATGGAAAGTATATGTACCTACATTTTTAGAAATCTTAATTTAACTTTATTTTTTTCAATAAAAAGTTATGATACCTGCAACATCTCTTTAGATAAAGTATTGTCAACATTCATTCTACGCGGTAACTAATTTCCACACCTCTTCGTATAATCAATGGCGTCCAAACTTTGGAGCAGTTAAATTTTCTCTAACCCCCGATTTAAAATGAATTAAGTTCGGCACTTCCGAATCCTTGAGTAATGAAACATTAATGGTGCCCGAGTCAGCTAAATATTTCACTTTGCCTACAAAATGTGACCCTTTGTCGATAATAATTGAGTTATTTTGTTATTGTCCGTCCACACGCCGGCCAAACGGACCACTTTACTGACAACAACTTAGCCTGACTGTCCGGTGTAAAACAGGAGAAAAGGATAAAAACAGGAGAGGAGGCATGCCATTATTTAAATTATAGGTAACGATTTCTTAACTAGCTTATCAGTTTCTTCCATGCATGGGTGCTAGATCAAGTAATAAGTATTAGTAAGTCATATGTTTAAAAGAAAGTTAATACTCCGTCTTCTCTCTTGTTGTCAGTAGATTTTGCTCCTACACATTTGAACTAAAGTTCACGTAAGACTCAATCACACGTAGGCTTAGCACCAGCTAGCACTTACGACAAATTAAACGTAGAAAATTTCTATTACTCATTTTCACAGAAACATGTTGAACGAGTATTCGATATATCATTTGATGTGAGTACTAACCGGTGTTAAATGTAGATTTTGAAAGTTTGTTTGCTTAGCGTGTGAACGGGGTAATATAAATGTTAGTCATGTTTGTCGCACTATAATATTAACTCGAATTTAGTTTGTGATTGTGAACTTTGATGTGTCCTACATTTTACAGTGGTGACGTGCAATATTGCTGTCGTTGTGAATTTTGGTTTGTAGTAAATTGTACAGCACAAATCAAATTGATCGTTACATATGTCATACTAGAATTTTGTCCAAATTATAATAAGTTAAAATTATGGCCGACGATTCCCTTCGATTTCCTTTTTGGTAGGTACTTGGGGTTGAATAAATTGATCTGGAATGGTCAATGAAATCTAGTTTGTGTTCAACTATTTGAATCATTCTATTAATTAGTTAAAATGTGCTATAATTTGAATGTAAAAAACCCAGTTTAATTGAAATTTACTATTCTCCTACGCAACAAATACAATTTGTTTATTCACATAAAAAATTACATGAAACCTTTTACATACACTACTCTGTTATACTTATACATTACTCTGTTGTTTAGAAGTATACGATTTTATAGGTTTAGTTCGTACACTTGTCAGCCCTTACACTAAAATTTTTAAAATGCACATTACTCTTTATACATAATTTTCCACGCATAATAAACAAAATCCAATAATTGCAGCTAGACTTGCATCTATTTCCGATTTCGATCTCATCCCAAAACTTATTTTCAATTGACACTCTTAGGATACAATTGATTTAAAATAAAAATAATTAAATATTCTGGGACATTGCACACAGTGGGAAAACATGGGACTATTTAATATAAATAGATCTATAGAAACTGCTTTATTCGTCCTAGAACACTAACTATTATTTTTATGTCAAGCTAAACGGGGAGAAGCCATCGGCATCCGAAACAAAGTTATAAACTAGTTCGGATGCCTTTGGATTTCCATACAATGTTATGCCCTACGTATAATGCAAAATAAACAAATTTAATTTTATTTTTTTACTATATACTAGTAAAACTGCCACAGTATTTCTATTAACACATGGATCGGAAATAATCGCCTTGTACGTACCGATTGACACGTGACAGTTTCATTGACTGACATGACCCCTGCAATTCACGCTGCAACGAGCTTTTTGAATAACCCTTTGCATTTGACACTTGGTTATTACGAGTATATAGATGTGACAGTATGAAAGATCAGTTTATGTGTGTATTTATGGCCTATCTTCCCACTTGACATTGGCAGAATTGCAAAGTTAAATCTTCGCAAAAGCCATAAAACAAAAAAATTAAAAATAAAATTATTTGCACATAACAACTAGTTAAATATGTTAATTCTATGTGTAAATATTGAGTACTTAATAGTAGTTTATGCAACTGTCATATAATGAAGAATTACAAATTAATGGCGGCAAAATCACTGTGACAATACACGTACGCGTGAATTTAATGTATCGCAATGTGTTTTGTTTTTTAAATACAAATTAAAAGTTAAAATGGATAGCGACGATGATATTTGTACGTCTCCGGATATTCTTGAATTGGCAACAAAAGTAACTCACAATCTTTTGCCAGAAAAATCTAGAAAATTATATGAAAAATTAACTTTTGTCAGCTTTTACTCCTGTTGTTTGATTAATTGCATTAGTGAAGATAAAGTAGTGTATGCAACTGCATATAACACGGGTATCAAAACACGAGTGTGAGTTTATGAAACGAGCGCAGCGAGTTTCATAATAGTAACGAGTAGTAATTATAAGTCAAGTATTGGAAACATAAGTAGAATGTTACAACATTAGTGTAGATAAAAGTAGTTTACACCATGTACGGGATAGGTACAACATAGATACCGAAAACTGATACTACATTCATTTTACAGTATCCGCACATTCTCTGTCCGCACATATTACTTAGTTTTGACAGCTGTCGTAGAATTTTAAATTTGATTGAAAATGTGTGATTTAAGCTGTGATTTTGAGGAAATTAAAAACGTGATTTGATTAATTGCTCTTACTTTTTTTAGATGAAAAGCTATTCAGTGGATATTTGGCAATATTTTTGCAATTATTGTAAGCTGTGTACCGATTTTTCTTTTTCTCGACGAAAATATTGAGCTCCTTAAATTAAAGGGTAGGATCGCATTCAATATTGTATAATCAACCTTTCATTTTACATTTTTTTTAAATACGTACTAAATCATAAAGGCGGCTCTTAAATTCGCGTTTTACATAAATTATCGTCATTAAACTTACACCGCCAGGAAGAGATAACCATATCCAAATTGACTTCTGAAATTTTGCCGTATCGAAAAACCGATGATTATTATTTTCGCGGTAAATACGCTTGTTAGTAAGGGAGTAAACTATTACTCTCAACTTCGTTAACAACCAAAATAACAAATAACTAGAACTAATTAATACTATGATCAAATAAGTTTTTCTTTTTGTTATAACATAGATACATTTATAACATACGAAAATAACACAGTATCATAATGATACTATGTGCAGAATGTATGTACGTTACACTATGCAAATACCTACTACGTATACATTTTTTTTACGTGGAATATATAATAGGTTTACGTTTGACTACAGCCTGGCATTGCTGCAGCCTAGGGTGTAACACGTTTACCTAGAAGATACCTATTAACTCTAGATTTGAAAACCCCTGGATTGTAGTACATATAGCTAGGCCATTTAAATCACAGCCAAGTAAAGATTCCTTCATCTACCCAGCATAAAACACATCAGAGGGCCAAACGATACTTGAAAACAGCAATGTATCTTATTTAACAAGTTTTAAAGTTTTTGCACCGCACTCGCGGACTAAGTATTGACTTATTGGCTTTGCAACTCGAACTGAGCTCAGTACAGTCGGGTATAACTTGTAAAGCGATAAGTTAGAAGAGTATTTTCTACAAATTGAGAACTCAGACTGAATGGTTGATAAGTGGATTTGGACACTTTGAGGAAATGGTTTTGTAGATTATGTTCAGTTCTTCAAAATTACCCGTAACCCTAGATTAAAAGACAGATCCAGGACTACCAACTAAGCCAGTCAATTAGAACAATGTTTCTTCTAGGTAGACATTCATTAGGTTTTATTTGAAAGCCTATTTTTCTATAGAAGGTCCAGTTAACATTTTTCTACTGAAATATACATGAAAGGTCAAGTTAGTGTGGCTTTTGCTCGGATTTCGTCCTTCTGGCAGAGAGACAAATTGGGCAGAAGGATGCAGTGGCGAGAAATATTGAGTTTTTATGAAAACACTGAATGGTTACAGAAAACTATGACAAGACACTGTAAAGGCCTATGTTTATTGTTTTTCATGATTAGAATGTAGCCACTAAGATTTGTTACAAGTATACTTAGCAATTCAAAAGTAGTCCATATTTACAAAGTTAATCTTATTGATGGTTGGTTTACGAATGGACTTTGGTTAGAATGAATATGTCCAACAAAGAATGTAAACAGGGCGATAAAATAACTGCTAAATAAACATAAGAAACATAATAAAATTGATAGCAGACATAACATATTTCTTAGAAAAAATATATAATTCGTTGGTTTTTACAATAATTGTGTAAAGCTTGTAAAAGTATACGTATACACTAACTAACTAATCTAGACTTAAATCCTAAGTCCTAAGTATTCAACGTCCATCCCAAGTTTTATCAACCTTGCAACTATACTAGACTTTAGACTTCACGTCTAACACTAACTGCATTAGACAAGACGGAACGTGTCTAGAATGTACCTAGGACTTATAAAATAGCACTAGAATACATGAAGTGCTTCTATAATAAGGTTTACTAAACTTTGTAATAATCTGACATATCACACAGCGCCATCTCACCCTACGATAAGTATAGTACACAATTACATATGGATAAGTACAATGACTGGCAATAATTCGGAAAGTCGAAACGTTTTCATTTGGAAACGAAACGCTAATCGTAAAACCTATTAAAAGTTCTAGCATTGGTGGATTAAATGTTATATTTTTAAATAATGTTAGTTTGACTTTTGTGATTGGCGTTTCGTTTCGGATTGCCTCCTCCTCTAGGCGATAGCTCAATGCTGAGCATCGTGATGACCCCGACCAAAATTATGGACCATTAGACGCCATTTGTCACGATCGGTAGCTTCGTGTATGGCAGCACATGCTTTGGCGCCAATGTGTTCAGCCACCTGATCGGACCATCTTGTAGGGCTTCGACCTCTGGATCTCGTTCCTGCCATTTTTCCAGTCACTATGAGCTTCTCCAAATTGTCTGCTGGTTTCCGTGCGATATGCCCAAAGTACTGTAGTACTCGTTTCGGATTGAAAACGTTCCAAATTTCCGACTTATTGTGATTCCCTGTGGACAGTCCAGGGATTGTAAACGAACCATTATATTCTCTGTGTCCTAAACCAAATGTGAAATGTGCAGTTTGCTTGAAGATTCGTGTCGGGGCTAAGTTTTAACAAGCTGTCTCGATGTGACGATATTGCGGTGCTCCGTCATGGTCTTTTACTTACTTATATACCAATGTGGCGCTGCGACCCGAAGTGGACCCTAGCCTCCGACACAAATAGATGGTCACGGTCTTCTGCTGAAAAATTTCGCTCTCTCTCTCTCTCTCTCTCTCTCTCTCTCTTTAATTCGACCACGAAGAATTCACCAATTATTGCCTGCTTGGGTTCGAATACAAATTTGCAATGTTACTGCAGCTATAATAGGATAAAATATAGAGTAGGTATTTACTATACATATGTATTCGTATGTATGTGGTACAGACAGCTTAAAGACTTTAAACAGCCATTCTAAATAACTTATTTCATGCTAATTATGCCAAGATGTGGGGCAGTGTAGGTTAAAGTACCCACTTACATAAATAAATAAATAAATATTTTCCATCTAGCCCCATACTAAGCTTACACTTGTATCATGGGTACTAGTTAACGGATATAATACATACCTATATTATATTCTTTTCTTTATTAAATACATACTTATTATACATAGAAACGACCAGACTCAACACAAGTAATTACACATTTTTGAAATTAATAATTAGTTGTGTTATGCGGGAATCGAACCCGTGCCCCTAGATTAGAAAGCAGAGTCACTACCAACTAAGCTAACAGAGCAGTCGCTCTAAACGCTCTTTCTTATTAACTTTTTTCAGGCTGTGGGGCAGTAAAGGTTAAAATACCTACACACTCACATAGACTGCTTTTGTAAAATATGTTGGTGTCAGTCACTTCTATGACGTTTTTTGCATAGCTTGGTGCAAAGCATACATCATAAATAAAGTGTTATTATAGACTGTAGACATGAGATGCGCACATTTTGGCCTTTAGTAATTAATTAAATAATATGCTTCAAGCTGTTCTTTGAGTTTTCTTGAATCTCAGATTCAGAAGTAGGCACAATAAAATGTTTAATAATAAATAAGCGCATTAAAACTTCTACCAATAAATCATCATCTGCTTTAATGCGACCGGATTTTTATGAAAAAACCTATTAAAAAGAACGTTAACCCGAAATAAAGTTAGCCTGGCAGAGTTAAACGCGGACTGCAATGTCGCCTCGGAAAAATATGCGAAATATATTGCACACACTAAATCAGTTTGCGACAAAAAGTGCGCATATGTCAGTAAACAGTAAGGACCTTATTACAAAACGTAGTTTAACTATTAGTCCAGAACTTTGAAAATAATGAATCCGTTTTCGTTGTTTGAAATTTGACTGTCTACTGTCATAATAATCAAACTGTCAAAATGTTACCAATGATAAATTAACGTTCCAATTTGATGTTGATATCTTAAATGTGTGTATGTGATGTTTGAACTTTGTGTTTAAACAACAAGAACCGAGTATTTATTTTGCATAGTCCAAGACCAATATTTAAACCACGTTTTGTAATAAGACGGTATATTCCTAGTTTGTTATAACCCCGCAATTTTAACTGTCTAGCTATTTCAGATCATGACAGTCAGACAGCGGAGTCTTATTATTATTGTTAATTTAAGGTAGGTACTCCTAGAAAAGGATGTCAAGTACTTGTGATATTTCGATAATATTTAAGTGTGACTATTTATGCATCGAAATTTCGATTTGAAATCGTTTTTTTTTTTTAGTTTTAGTTACTAAGACGGTGGTAAGATGCAGTTGGTTTTATTTTCCATGTACCTAACCGTTTGTTTAGTCAAGATTGTAATTATCTTTCGAGTATGTTTGCCAGCGTTTGCTTAGTGCGGGGCTAGATGGCGCTGATTGCAATGTCCTGGAATATTTATTTACTTTATTTTATTTTGTTACATTAAAATGGGATAGTTTATTATAAACCCATACTGTAGCAAACATTTTTATTGCAACAGACACAAAATTTACTTGTGGCTGCATGAAGTATTCATTGCATGCGGATATCTAGTAATGTAATAGAGAGATGCTTGGCTTCATATGAATTTACTCTGCTCTGAATTTTTAATATTGAAGGTATTTCATATTACGTTATCATCATATCACCCTATACCCACTGCAGAGTAAGTAAAGGCCTCTTCTGCAACGCCACACCGTACTCCAGCTCGTCAAATACAGTTCCTACCAACATGATATATGAAAAAAAAATACAATCGGTTCACAAGTAGCGGAGTAACTGTGTAACATATACACAAAAAACATTCAAAGGAATTGAGACCTTCCTCTATTTTTGATGTCGTTTAAAGATCTAATAATACAGTAAGCTTAAAGTGCTAACTAATTCAACTAGACAGATATTTACGCCATACATTACAACCGTCTAAAAACGCTTTATCATCTTTATCATTGCTACAGTTGTGCACAAAATGTCCTTTAAATTATGGTCGAGTCTAGGGCTATAATTCATTTCACGAGCAGACAAAAGGGTCGACTGCAAGCCACGATTTGCATTTCAATGCCGAGATTATTGCATTAAACACAAATCTTGGAAGCTAGCTGTTGAGACTTTGGCTTGTTCTATACAGAGCTAAAATGTGAAAGGCGAGTTATGGTCAAGTGCAAACTTGTTTCGTGTATAAAAGGCACATGCGAAAAAGAACTTCCAAAATGTTTTAAACCTACGGAGAGGCTATTCTCGTGATGAGGATTTGAATTATATTTCAATCAGTTGAGGTTCCAAAAACTCGCACCAAGCGGTTTGCTTCGACTCGAGCAGACTTCGTGCGAACAGCCAAACTGTGGAACTCCTTGCCCGAATCTCTATTCCCCTTGAACTATAATTTGTCGGTCTTCAAGTCGAGAGTAAACCGGTTCCTTCTAGGCAAGCGCGCTAGATCGTAGATTACAACGTTGCTTTACATCAGGCAAGTTGTATTTAAGCGTGAGTCTATCTCATGTATAAAAAAACATGTTTTAACATTTTACAGTCATACCGAACCTGAGTCGATGCAAGTCCAAGGTGGAGCGTGGGTGTTCTGGATTGAAGTAACCGGAACAAACAGTTAGGTGCTTAGTGGCTTAATTTACAGATCCACTTCTTATCGAAGAAGAGAGTGGTCAGCTCTGGTGTCGAGAGTTTATCAAGCTACATTTATTTTACAGATTATAATAATTTATGTAGTTGTTATGCAATTTTAATATAATAACTAATTCTTTTTTATGGAGTGTAACGTGTTTAATAGCAACCCAGTACTTAGTTTGCTGTTCAGGTCTCACTTAGCCATGTTTCGGTTAAGCTCACTAAATATAACACCAGAATTACTTAAGAGACTTGTCCATTAATCACTTACAACACTTAATGTAAACAAACAGGCTACGTTGCAAATTATATTGTTCACAGACTTAATTTTTGTAGTAATCTAAATCTAGAAATCCAGATCAGCTGGCTTTAAGAGTATGACTTCAGAAAATATTTTTACAAAACCTCAATAAGCAATAAAATACACACCCTATCGCTTACCGGAAGTGACGTAGGAAGCATAAACCGGAAATGATTGACGCGATACATCCCCACCCGACCCCGGGAGAAGTTTTTTGGATACCTTCTTTTATATTGTCGATATAAATTTACTTTTAGACGTCTTGTTTTCGTTGATTTATAAGAGGAAGTGTGACAAATATTGATTCGTATTTTAATGATAAATACATTTACAGAAAATTCTCAATTCTAGAATTGGCTACTCTCGCGTAAATTTCCACAAACGAAAATTCAACTATATGGACACCCATCCAAAGACTCATTGTAAACACACTTTTACGAGTGAATTAAGCTACAAGTACTTCACAGTTCATTTCAGCTCATGCATGCTCTACTACCAACCGCACCTACTTAACCCTACACTGCATTCAGTCCCTTAAGTGGGACAACCAATAAAATTGATATTTTTTCTGATTTGAAGCAAGTAGCGACATCTATGATGACGCAAAAATAGTGACAACAATCCATGGTGCCTATTTAGTGCATTTTCTTTAACTAGATGACAGAACTACTCGCTCAGTCAGTCATTCAATTAAAATTTTTGTACTTTCGCTGTGCGCCGTGCGTATTTAATTTAAAAATATAGGTGAAATATCTGTCTTAAAAATATGCAAGGTTAAGAAAACTTATTATGTTTGATAAATCTTAATGTTTGTTATGTTTTTATTTAAATGCTACCATTTCTTAATTAATTTTTTGGCATTCTGTTTATTTGTGTGTTAATTGTAAACAGGGAGAAGCCATCGGCTCCCGAGACACAGTAAAAACTAGTTCGGGAGGCTTTGGATTCCTTGGATCTTTTTGTAAAAGAAAATTATGCAAAATAACAAACTTTATTTATTTATTTTATCTGATTTTTACTTCTCCTTATGTGATTGATATTCCTCATTATTGAGGGTCATGACTGTCCTGTAGAATTAATTAATATTGATTAAAATTAAAAGTTGTGCTCCCTAGGTATGCAGGTTACCTCGCGATATTTTCGTTAATCGCAAATAAAATAATAATGAATGCAATTCTTGACATATTAAACTAAAACTTATGCAGCAGAATATGCCACACTCGTCAATATCTAGCTGCTAACTCTAAAAAGCTACAAAACAGTTTTCTAGATTTAAAGATCAGTAGACTTTGTTTGTAAATAAAAAAACATCAGCAAAACACATTAATCACACGCTATAATAATATTCAACCAATTTTTCAACGCGAAATTTTCATACGCTGCCTATTGATAGAGCCTACAAATTCTTTTGACTCTTTGACGGATTGGGCTGCCTCCAAAAAAGGTTTTTGTAAAGCACAAAGCATTTTCAGCTATTTCATGGTGATTGACATTTGCACCTGTAGGGATTTTCACATTGAGGTTTCAACGCAGGTGTAGATGTTTGCTGGAAAAGACATTACAAACTTAATTTATATGCTAAGTTTAAAAAAATATGTTATACCAAATGGAGATGTATGCTTCGCATTTTTTTCTTATGAAAAAATGACTGAACGATTTGTCGGTTTATTTTCATATTTTTTATGAGTATGTTCTATCATAACAGAATAATAATTTTGACAAAGCAAAGTACACATACAACCCAAAAATTTAAGATTATAAACAAACAAATCATTCAGCCATTTTTCTTATTTAATCGCTTAATTCGCGACTCTTCTAGTAACCACCATCTTTGCCCTACCACTAGTTTATTGTGGAAGGTTGGAGTCATTCAAGTAAAGGGCTTTTGATGCCGCCATGATGAATTGTGCTCAAAGTGGGATGTTTTGGATACGACGCCGATATGGGTGACGGGAATTTTGAAAGGTCTTTCAGCTTTGTGTTGGTGGACATTTTTAGTAGGTTTTTGAACGAATTTGTTATGTTTATTTTTTAAGCTCAGTATACTCTGATCATGGAATTTCATTCTCTTTCTCTCGTTTTGATAAATTCAATGTTATATATAGGTATTAAAAAACCTTCGAGCATCAATCACGGTTGTTATTGTCAAATAAGAGAGTGAACCACAGAACAACGATCGGGACAGGGCGACAAGCATGGACTTCAAAGCTCTGTGGAGTGAACGGTAAAAATATAAAAATCATAGTTTCAAGAGAAGTTTCAGGAATACTGATATTATGAATATATTTTGTTTTTAATTGTGAAATAAGTGATAGTGTTATACATTTTTAGTTCAGTATTTGCTGATGACGAGTTTATGCGGGTGGGCAAGAAAGTAAACGATACTTTTTTAAATGTTGAACTTGGAATTAAATCACTCATTACTGCAAATCTTAAAAATAGCTTAGTTTAAACAGACTTTTTTATTAAACACAAGCAAATTTTATTACATTAATTTGCAATTTTTTTTCTAAATTATAATATATTTTAAATGTATTTGTCTCTACTAATGCTTAGACAAGCAAATTGCCATTCAGAAGTGAAACATCCCATCAACTGTCACCAAGTTGTCCCATATCTCACTAAGGTCGCCCTTTAACAATACCTCCAGGCCCGAAGTCACAATTTTTACCTCTCCATAGGGCCGAATGTCCCCCTTTAGGTATAAATCAGATAGAATTCTGTCCTATACAAGAACCATATATCAAAGGAAGGTAAAACAATCTACAGCCTCGTAGATACGGCCATAACTCAACTACACAAGCTTATCGACTTTTTTAGGAAGATTTAGTCACACCTTAGGATTTTTTGTGTTTAGCTAAGTGTGGGAGTGTAATAATTTTTCTTTTTGGTTTTTAGGTTATGTTATGTGTTTAACAGGAGTAGTACCCAAACAAAAAAAATTCGTCATGAAAAATTTCGTAGCTTTTTGGTTATTTATATTGTTTTTATGAAAAACTCTTTTGCATTTAAACATGTTGTTGGTAAAACTATTAAACCTAGGTAAATGATAATTTTTCTTGTGACAATATTTTGGCGCGATATTTAAATGGATACCAACAATTTGAAATAAAATCATTATAAACTGATGTAAAAATGAGTGAAAATATTAACAACCGACAGTAATCAAAACCTGCGTTTTCCAGGTGCGTCCTGTCAGACATACGGTTAATTCATGTTTGCACTTAAAAATTGTTATAAACTATAATTATCCTGATCATCATCATCTACAGCCGGTTTTGTCTTAATATGATTGTCTCTTAATATGCCATTGGATTCGATCTAGCGCCAAATGATCATGATGTTGAAATATAATTGCAAACATTTTTTTAGCATATTTTCTTAATATAACTTACTTGCAACTAAGTATATCTCAAGGACCTTCTAATTCAAAGGCGTGAGCACACGAGTTCACTCCATCACGACTTGCTTATTAAATCCACACTGAACCATATATTTTCATCTCCAGTAATAAAATTAGCATGCGAAATGCTGTGAATGCAGCCAAAGGCCCACACGCCATTATATGGCCGGCTTTTTGCATTTTTTATTTATTGTAAATTATTTGCAGTGTAATTTTTGTGAAAAATATTTTTAATTTTACTAAATGGGTGGTGTAATTCTGTTAACAAAATGTTTTCTGTGGAACTTACGAAATGTTTGTAACAGAACTACTAACGTGTTTTTGCATGTTTTGGAAATCTTATTTTTTATTCATTTTCTTTAATCTTTTTCTTCAAAGTCTTTCAATTTACAAAGCAGAATTAAACTATGACAGTTGGACAATTTTTTTAGTCGTTCTTTTTTAATGCTTGATATTAAGTTTAAACTATTTATTAAATATTAATTTACTTTTTCGAGGCCTGCAGATTACAGTCGTGAAAAAAAGCATGACTTCGTTATGAAAACTCGTATTCTCTTTAATAAAATAAAGCAATATGTATTTAACATATTACAAAAATTTTTTTTTTATAAAAGTAATTAGAAAGACTGGAGACCGTACCTTTGGAAAGGAGGCCTATGCTCAGCAACGGGTAAACAGGTAAACATAGGCTGATAATATGATGACGATGTTATTTTTTTTCAGTAACTTCTCTCTCTTTCTCTCTATCTCTCTCTCTCTCTCTCTCTCTTGAGCCATATCTCCTCATAGCTGAGGGTCGTGACTCCCGCAGAATTATTCGTTAGTGGAGTTCTCTTGGGCAGAGACATCAATTCAGTAACCATACCATATATGATGCTTACCATCAGGCGAATTACGGTCAAGAGCAAACCCATTTCTTGTAAAAAAAGGAACTTACTGACTACCTATTTAACTTCTAGCTACTTACTACAAACCATAACTCAATTTTACCTAAATAATTACCATAATACGCACAAGAGTGGGACAAAATGTCTCGAATTCTTGTGATTCTCCCCATGTAGGCCATGCATTATGTATGGGGCGGCCAGATCGCTTCCTTTGCAAGACGAATGTGCTGCACGTTGCTTTGACAAATACGATTATAATGTTGAATTAGTTTTATATGTGTATGTATTATGTCATTATTTATTTTATAGGTTTAGAAACGTTGACTTTATACAAAATTATTTTACAGTGGACGCCTGCGGCTTTGCTCGCATTATTTCGGACTAAAAAGTTACCTATGTAACGCCCAAGACCATATTTAATTACTATACCTACCGAAAATTACGATGATAAGTCGCTATTTTACTGCGTTAACGCGAACCAAACAGATTAATAAAGAAACAGTGTTTACCATACTTTGAGTTAAGAGTATACATGTGGTATGTATATTCTTCTTCTTATCAAATAAGAGTGGCCAACTCTGGTGCCGCGAGTTTAACAAGTTGCCCTAAGGGCCTCTGACATGGC
Source organism: Macaria notata (assembly GCA_927399415.1). Classification (NCBI taxonomy): domain Eukaryota; kingdom Metazoa; phylum Arthropoda; class Insecta; order Lepidoptera; family Geometridae; genus Macaria; species Macaria notata. Next base: position 4,929,843 of record OV656742.1, read on the forward strand.
TAACAACACTTAAACAATAACTAATCAATCAATCAATCAATATAACTTTATTGTACACCAGAAAACAAAATACAAAAACAATTTATAGTAAAATTACTTAACCTAGGTACATTGGGCGGCCTTATCGCGTAGAGCGATCTCTTCCAGGAAACCTTAGTAAAGATCGCTAGGAAAGAAACATGTTAAAGTCGGTGGCGTACAAACAACAACATAACAGATACCTTAAGAAACAAACATACTAAACGTAACGAAATGTAACGAAAACAATTACTTCTCTAAAACTGAACCAACTGGACCTCTTATAACTTAAAATTCAATTCCTGCGAGCAATATGTCCCTAATCTCCCTTCATCGTTTGTAAACTGCTAAACTTGCGCCGCGGAATTCAATTTCAGCCAAGACACGGCGCGCGGAAATCTAAATCTAAACTTCGTGCACTCATTTATAAACTACCGGGTAGGTGGAACAGGTAATATGTACGAGTATCTACAATGTAAGGTGAAACAGGTAATATGTCCCTACAATGGACCTACTCGTAATACAAGCGCCTGTATCTCAGCTAGTGAATTGCTCCTCCTTTTTAGTTACATTCCTCATTACTGAGAGTCGGTATTCCCCTTCAGAATCATTTCCTTGGGGTAGTCCTCCTTAGACAGATAAATCGTGGTAGGAGCCAAGGTCTTTCCACGGGTTTTATCACGAAATAGGCTTATGCTTGACTACAGCTTGCCTGATGTTAAGCACCATTGATGCTACATGTCCTTAGATTTTCCTCAAACATGTCGGTTTTCACAAGATGTTTTTTTTGCTGAGGCATAATTACCAATGTTAAGCAACCTGTCGACACGGTCAGTAATTGGATGGGTGACCAAAGTGGGATATTCAACTTTGGGTGCTTATTTGTCACAGTAGAGCAGTCGTTAAGACATGTTACAGGCTCTTAAGGTGCTTTTAAAATTTAGTACCAATAGTAATAGTGGGGGTAAAAAAGTTAAACATAAGTGAAATTTTACGTTATAAAATTTAATTGAATCAAACTTCCTTAGTAAAAAATGGCTAAATGTGTTTAAGAGTCGATGTGCAAGCGGACTTTGGTTAGTAAATAATAGTTTGAGTAAAGCCTAAGAACCATAATTTTATGCAAAATATCAGGTCTTGGCTAACTTAAAATCTAGATTACTTACTAGAATCGCATGTTATCTGTACTAAACTTTCAAAACGCTTCTTATCCGTAGTAATATAGCATTGATTGATGTTATATAATCCACGCATATATCATCTCCGATAGGCCATTTGTTATAATTCCAGCTACAGGGTGGTCACAAAGGACGGTAATATTAAGAATTTGGGTGATTGATGGTGAACCAAGTGCCTTAAGAACTGGCGGAAGTATTATCGGTGAATGATTTTATGGGGCTTTAAAATGCGTTATCGATTTTATGATCAAATAGCTTGTTCCATTATTAGTTTAGTGTTTGTACTAGCATTGAAAATATTCAAAATGATTTCATTCATGAATAGAGATAAAGATAAGAGATAAAGAATCTTTATTGATACTGTAAAGTTGTATCATACATATATAATTATTTAAAAACTTACAGGGGTCTTAAATCTAGAATTAATAGTTGTCTTCTAGAGAAACGTGCTAAACCCTAGGCAGCTTACATCAGGCAGACTGTAGTCAAACGAAAACCTATCCCACGTATAAAAAAGACTAGTCGATTGAGACATTCTTAGCATGTTAGATCAATTGATGAATCGCTTTATCTTCAATTTAGTGTTTTTTTTTGTGTGTGCACATTTGTTTCATGAAAAGCCAAAAGGCTTTTCATGAAACAAATGTGAGTATGTGTATTATAAGCTAAGGAAGACATTTTTTAGAAATGAAGCAGTACCTATCTATACATATAATAAAGCTGAAGAGGGTCGAAAGTCTAAACATTGAAGATAATTTAAAAAAATGTTTGGAGATACTTAGAATTGATAACAGAACACGTTCCAATAATTTAAAGAACCACCACTTTAGTTCATTTTAATCTATCTATTCTTTCGCTACACCCTGTATACGCTCCATGTCAAGTGTAATGCAACGCATACGTCTTCTCCGAGGTAAACAAGACTCGCTATCAATATCCTTTCGCAAATAACGCTGTGGAGATTTTTTTCTGATAAATGAATTCGACTAAGCGTTTTGACGCACCTGTATAGCTTCTGATAGAGATAAGTGAAACGTTTTTTTTTCGGTAACGTGATGCTAAAAGGTGATTTTAGTCCTAATAATATGTCATAGTGCACTTGTAACTTATTGATTGTACTGTATTGTACAACTCATCCAAAACTCGACCAGTTTGATTGAGTTGACAATAAGTTAGGCTATTCGTGTCTTTATACCTACTTTGCTTTTACATACTGTTGTTTTCGTTAAATTTGCAATCGATTTTTTATTAAGGCTGGATTCAACCACTGATAATGATTACCTACAGTTTCTAAGTTTCCCTAAAAATAAATATTTTTTTACAGCCCGTAAAGTAACAAGCTGGAAGCTGAAGGTAGAAGATAATTGAAACAAGGATACTATTTTTGTTATTCATTCATTCACTGCCTTATTATTTTCGCTCAAACATGTACCATTAAAATTAACAACAACACGATACATTTTCCTGCAATCGTTACAGTACTGTCTGTATATATTATCATAAAAAATAAATATGTCCTACTTTTATCAAGAACTTTTAACAATCGCATCTGCAAAATAAAACCGAAACAAAACAATACCAAATACCAAGTCGGGCTCAGAAGTGACAAGCCACAGCGTACATTCGAGCACAAAATCGCTTTACAGTACCGCCATTTTACTTTTGTTCTTTCACAAGCAAAAATAGTTCGTATTGACGCAGCATAAGGTTTATTTCGGTGGGGAAATACAAATACTGATGTGTAAAGGTAGTTTGGCATCCGTAAACATGCCTTTGACGTATTGGTGTATTGACGACATGTAGCGTAGGCAGGTTTTTGTACGGTACGTTTGTTTGCTAAAGTGTTGGTAAGTGAATAAAGGTACATTCGTCGACAAAGATACGAATGACTATGTTTACGTTTTGGATGAAAACGTCGAGATCAGCAAGCTGGTTTTCTGTTGGTAAAGTAAGCGTTGAAGGAAAAGTTTGGATATTATATTTCTTGATTGATAAATTAGTCTAATAAGTAAGAAAAAAACTACGCAATTGATATATATGGGTTTTCTTCAGGCAGACAAACGTATGAATTGTGTTTTCATCCAGAAATGAAAAGCGCAAGTGGTAGAAAAATTAAATGCGTTAAGAAACTACAATAGAATCACTCTTACCTACAAATACCTTAACAAAACGCAGAAGTAAACCCGTAAACCGGTTAATGGTCGGCTGCGCAACCGCCGAGCGAAACCCGTTAAATCCGGTCCGAACCGGATAAAAACCGGTTAACTCGGGTAAATTGCGAATTAATTAGCCCGAACCTTTTCCGGATATCCGATAGTTTTGAGAGGGGAAATTTAGAGGAAATATTATTAGGGAAATAGGAGTAGAGGGCTTAATGACGGAGAAACTGTGGGAAATGCGGATAGATAATTTATTTTTGGTAAATTAATTTAAAGGAAAAGCTAACGTATCTTTTATTTGATACCATCAGTGCTTCCGTATTTTAATCTCTCAGATTATGTTCTACCTTTTAGGAAAAATAGTATTTTCTGTAGGCTGTCATTACGATGCTATTATTATTATTATATATATAAAAAATATGTACAATTTGTGCACTCTTAACAGACCTACACATTATAAAACACCTACATTTATACTAAATAAATGTATTTTCATAAATCTTTTAAAGCAGGTAGATAAAAATAATAAAAACAATCTTCATTCCTTCGATTCCAAGTAATGCCAACTTAACGCAAAACAGTCCTCTGTTGAATCTCAAATGCGAAAGGTTCACCCAAAAGTAATAAAGCATCATTCAGATCTGACAAATACACCTTCGCGGGTCCCTCGAAAAGTAAACAAGTGCCTTGGGCTGATAAGTGTCTGAAAAGGACGAACATTTTATTTTATTTATTCTGTAAAGTCAGTGTTTCGAGCTAACAAACGGGCCCGAATAAATACCGACGCACATTTCGACGTACATCAAGAAAGGAAACTTGGCTCGGCGTTCGGATTGAGGGGCCGATCATATGACAGTACCCATCTGCTAAATGACACAGCTAGTTTTGCAATCGATTTAATAAAAATAAAAATTAACACTTCTGGAAATTGATTATGTATTCATCAATATTCACTATATGTCAAACATTATATAAGTAGGTATGTACATATATGTCAAATTAACACAATTCACAAGTCGCAATTTTACACAATACAAAAATAAAACACACACACAAACAGACCAAAGAACAAACGCTATTTTCCGCGCGCGGAAACAAAAGTGCCTAGTACACTGGCCGCGTTTCCTCGCTGAATCGCGATGGAAACGCGTTGCGCCAGGAATGATCCAGAACAAGGATCCTGCCCTCTAATTTAATTATATTAGGTAGATAATTTTATGAAAGGTTTCTGTTAAATTCAAAGTATACCAAAAAGTATATAAATATATGGCAGGGTGAAATTATGGTTGGTAACTCCTAACATATAAATAAGCAAGTTCGTTTTTAACAGGTGTTTCAGAAAAATTAAATAGGGTGACTCACTACATATATGTCTACAACATACCGAGTTAAAAAACAGTCAGTGACATTAGCAGGAAAACTTTATTATGTACAGCCGATTTTGTTGCAATATCAAAAACGCTGATTACTAAGAGTCTAGGATCTCTTTTTCTATCAGTTTCTTTTATCCTGTGTCCATATTCGATCGGCGTTAGATGTTAAAGCTGCATGCACTTTTCAATTGTTTCAAATAAAAAACTTTTAAAGACGTTTTTTTAATATAAATTAAACTATAGTCAGTCATACCTAAGGGATTATCTATGGTAGGCAAGACAAACACAAAACAGAGAGTATTGACATACATATGTGAGCGGAGGCTTATGCCCTAAATAGGCTCTAACGATGATGATGATGATGACTTTTCAGGGTACCCTAATGAGAACCCAGCTCGGTCGAAATATTAATTCTACCTGGGGGCGAGAAAGTTATGTTTGTTCGTAAAGTTTCTCCTATATACGTACCGCGCTTCATTCCGAAGTTAGTCAAAGTACGTGCTCTGTAAGTGTTGATTTTCAACTGTAAAGTAATGCTTGATTCGGAATTTTGCATTCGTGGATTGGTTCATTTTATAAGGAACTCTGTCTGGGGAGCTGGGACTTGAGTTGATGAAGTAACGTATACGTTGTTGTAAGAATGGGTTACCTACTGGGTTTGTAATAATTTCTTAACGGAAGTGATCAGTTGTTGTAGATATTGATTAAATTGTGTGATAAAATTTTACTTGTTTCTATTTTCCAATAACCTATTTATAAGTAACTAGTGGGTGCTCGCGGCTTCGCTCGCATTAAGAAGTAAAACTTGCGTCCCCTAATTCACCCCTTTAAAAGCGGCATTTCCAAAAATCCTTTCTTAGCGGATGCCTACGTCATAACATCTACCTCCATTCCCAATCCATCCAGTAGTTTGGGCTGTGCGTTGATAGATCACTATATCAGTCAGTCAATCAGTCAGTCACCTTTGAGTTTTATATATATATAGATATGGATTTATTGATAAGTAGTTAGGTGAAAACTAACATACATTTGTTATAACACAATCACGTGCCATCTGTTCCCTTAATAAGGTACAATTGTCAGATTTGTGATAATGTTTATGATGTAGGTAGCTGATATAGAAGTCCAGCTGAGCATAACAACAAAACAAAGGCAAAGCATAAAATGAATCCCTTCCCTGCACTCAAATATGCAAGAAAAACTAATATTTCGTCGACTTAGTGGTCGCAAAGTCCACTACGTTACCATAAGCTTTAATCCTCAAAGATCCCTTTAAATTAAACTTCCACGTTGATAAATTCTGTGCCATTAAAATATTCAAATCTTTACTGCGGTTCAAAATGAAGATCGTTAAGTTCCTTTACTTTTGTAATCGATTCTCTTGTTATTAAAATAATTGGAGTTAATAACAGTAGGAATGGCATTCGCGTAGACAGGGTGGATTAAGGGTTTCAAAAAGAGCAAATTTTATGTTTTTATTTTTAACAATAAGAATTTGTGTTTGATATGCAATGACTTGCAAAAAATATTAGATTATGTTCTCTTATTTCTAGATAGTTAACGTCCTATCAAATTGCTATCAAGTCATCCTTTTTTTTGTCCTTCCTGAGATAAAAACTCATTTTATATTTAAAACAAATTTAGTTCTACAAAACAAATACATATATATGAATGAGTTTTGAAACTTTATATGTTTGATCCTTCATTGATATTTTCTGGTAAATCATTGTATGGAAGAATTAAATTAGATAAAAAAATACGAATTTATTATACCTAATTGTGGCCAAATTGAATATTTTAATGAAAAACTACACCAATAGGCTTCTTAATTACATCTCTGTTCTCTGTAATTTCAGGTCAAAAGGTTGAAACTGTAGCTAAAACAGGATGGGGTTAAGTGGACCCTTTCAAAGTAAATAGCTTTCCATTAATATGGTTATAAGAATTCTAACCCTTTGTTTGCCAACTTTGGTACAAATGTGGAACATTTAACAAGAGTTTCTGTCGCAAGTTTGATTTGGCAGTTATTGAGAGTGGTAGGTTCTGCTGTACAGAATTTTCACGGCCCGTGGTCCGCTGTATCTTATGCGCTCATTCAGGTTATAAGTAACCTACGTGTTAACCCAGGCTTAAATCTATCTCTATGCTAAATTTCATCACAATCGGTTAAACCATTTACATAAACATAAACATAAACATATTTATTGCAAAAACTTTACATTGTACATAGAAATTAAGGCTCTGCCTTCTGCTTTAGTTAACAACTGTGTTGCAGAAGGCAAGGTCTTCCAGTGGAACATTACTTAGATGTTGTACAATATATATGTACTTTGCTATTAATATATTATAAATAACCTTAAAAAAAGTTAAAACAACATTCAAAAGTTCGTATTTTTCAAGGTTTGTATATTGCCCATGTTTGTGAAATACAGTCGTTGTGTATTATGTATGTGTGTATGTATGTATGTATAATAATGTATGCGTGTGTGTATATGTGTGTGTGTGTGTGTGTATGAAGACAGAATAAAAACAACAAAACAATTCCTCTTACACACACACACACACAGTATTACAGTGACGTTCAGTATCTTAAACTTAAAAAATACCGTTCCTTAACACTTACTTTACTTATGCTTGACACAAGCTTGGCAACTCGCATGAAACGTTGTAATACATATATGATTTAGCACGCTTGCCTAGAAGGAACCGGTTTACTCTCGACTTGAATACCATGTTTTGTTGAAGATATATACCTACCATGTTTTGTCTAAGTCTTGAAGATAACACCAAAGTTCAGTCTACATTCTTACCACACATGTATTTTCTGCAACGAATCCAACAAACAAACTCCATACAGATACGGTATACATAAGTATATAGCGATAGATTATTCCGTTGTCTTGGCTGGGGAACAGAAACAATTCCAAGTTAAAAGCAGTACTAAAAATATCAGTTTGCTCCGAAGTCGGACATCGGATAAATTTATAACCTAACTTTTAGTTTTACCCCAATGCAGGTCGCTACAATTGAGTTTCGGCAGCGATAAGGCGATGCGCAGACTATGCTACTTTTTATTGGTTTTTACTTATTTTATTAATTCTTTCCGAGAGTCTTTAGCATAAAACATACCTACATATTAAATTAAATTACAATATGGGGAGATTTAAAAAGGGTATTCTCAAACACCTCTCTAAGCTGGCAAAGTGCTGCAGCACCTCTGGAGTTGCAAGTGTCTATAGGCGACGATGACTGCTTACCATCAGGCAGATTGTCTGCCTTTTTGCCACTTTTGTTTAAAACACAAAAAAAAATATTTATTTATTTATTTATAACGGTACACAAAACAGAATGAGTTCCCAAATAAGCCAAATACACATTCAAAACTGGTTTTGACCCAGAACAAATTCCTTGGATTAATACACAGCTTGAACAACATGAATGCGACAAATAATTAATTATGGTATTTAATGTAGGCATGGTGTTTATATTTTTACTTTTTAAGGTAGCGTTGTTAATTTGATACTTGCTACCTATATGTATTAAAATATACACAAAAACATAATTGTACATTATAACGGTGATATTTTGTGAAGAGGTGTGCTGACCCGGTACATAAATGATCTATTTATAAATTATAACGATATAGTTGATGATCTTTCAAGAAATATTGTGGTATTTTATTGACTGGAATGTAAAGAAAGCGATGTGAGCAACGGCATAAAAATCAAGACCATAACTTACAGAAACTTTAAATAATGTGAAAAAAATTGAAAGTGTATAGCAGGCTTTATAATCCGATACAATTGAGCCAAACAATAAAGTATTTGTTCTGGGAGTGAAGCGATTTAATTTATCATTCGGTATTGGAAATCTATGTGGAGCCGTTTTCTTTTTAAGATTGACCAATGTATCGTTGAATGGTATCAATGGAAAAAAAGGACGGTATCGAAAATCAAAATAGTTTTTTTTACACTAAATAGGCTTACGTTTGACTATAGGCTGCCTGATGTGAAGCACCACTACAGTCTAAGATGTAGCACGCTTGCCTAGAAGAAACCTATTTACTCTAGATTTGAAGACCCCTGGGTTATAATTTTCTGGGAACAGGGCTCCAGGTAGAGAGTTCCATAGTCTCGCTGTCCTGTGTGGCTGGCTGTGTGTGTAGTTTCTTATAATCTAGGTGTTTACCTACTAATTAAGTTTTGTACCTACATGAGTTTGAAGCCACGTACTAGGTCCCTCAGTGAGCCTGTGCTACGTTGGCTACATTCGTCACAGAAATCCTACATCATCCACAGCCCTTGGTATCCCACTGCTGGGTTACGCCTCCCTTTGTATGTGACATCCATCTCATCCATGTTGGACCCTCGGCTTTGACTATGTCTTCGATGCATAGGAATATAAATAATAATATTACTATTATTAGCTGGATTGACTGACTGTGAGGCGCGCTGAAGCGGAGGCCTATACTTAGTAGTGGGTGGAAACAGGCTGATATAATGATGAAACATAATATGTACTTCTTTAGAGTATTGGAAGGAACTTGGTAATGACCTGATGTATCACGTCATCTGGTAAGCCCATCCAATTGGGCCGAAGCGCCAGTTTGAGTGTGCTACTTTAGATCTTATCCAAATATAGAGCTTCTAAAAGTGATTCCTGCACATGTGACGTAGTAGACGAAGGGCGATTATACTCAAATCTGGAGTAGAACAGATATACATATATCGGAAAAAAGGTTTGGTAAATTTCCAGTAACAAAAATATTCAAATTCCGTATAAAATTGAGTGAGTACCTATTGTAATTGTTTATGGTGCATTTAGGTGGATGTTTAATTATATTATCATGACCAGGTCATTCGATTTTAGCTTAATTTGTTTAAAACAATTTACTCAAACATAACTCATAACTCATTTATTGGTAAAAAATTAAAATAAAGTTTACACGTCAATTATTCACAGTATACAAAATACGATTAGAGTACTTAGCATAACTTTACTAATTGCATCCACGTTTACAATATCAATATTAACACAAAAGTTCTATTTAAATTTGTTAAACTATGGAAGTCAGAAAACCTCCATTTCCTTCTATATATCCCATTCTGAAGTAAAATTCAACATCATCATACAAAAAAGTTTTATGCCTCCATAAACCAGGGGTCACTTGACATGAGATTGGCGAGGAGGAATCTTACTGATCTACGAAGACGTAATACTTAAAAGACACCTTAGGTAAAACTTGTGTTCTGTGGTAAAATAAAAAACTTTTTCTTTTTTTTTTAACATGAAATAGGCTTACGCTTGACTACAACTTGCCTGATGTTAAGCAACGTTATAGTCTACGCTGTAGCGCGCTTGCCTAGAAGAAACCGGTTTACTCTCGACTTGAAGACCGACAAATTATAGTTCAAGGGGAATAGAGATTCGGGCAAGGAGTTCCACAGTTTGGCTGTTCGCACGATGAAAGTCGAAGCAAAACGCTTGGTGCGAGTCTTTTTCTGACTGTTTTCTTAAAGACCGCTATGTAAAAGTGACATACCGCAGTCCGTTTATGCGCTATTGTTTTCATATTATTTTTTTAACAATAGTTTACGAGTGACCATTACATGTTTTGTCATAGTTTTGTTATGTTGGTAAGCAAAATCCATGGCCTAAGATGGATTGTTCTTACCCAGTAAAGTTTGAAGATCGCTGGATAATTCGTGGTGATTATAGCAGCTTATAATGGCGTCTTCCTTCTTTACCTGTTTTTTTTAACTGATCAATGCCCGTTGTCCAGTTTAAGTTTTATTTCTGACCACCTATTCAACTGAAACCACACTCGCACAAACAACAGTGTTGTGGAGCACACTAGTTCTAGAACTGAACTCGAAATAGAACTGGATTACAAACGAGGCTATTATAATCCAGCGATCTTTAAAGCGAAAGTAAACCGGTTCTTAACGGACTAAGACGATCTATCTTAGGCCATAGCTTTGTTTACCATCAGGTAAACCTTAAATGGTCAAGTGCAAACCCGTTTTAGTTAAAAAAAATACTGTGGGAACACACCGGTATGCTAGCGACTTGAGCGACAAAACAGAGGGTAGTCTGGTAGAGTTGGAAGTCTTTAAATAGTATTGTCAATACAATACTGATAATACATTTTACGAGTGCGATTTCTGTACGGGATGAATTTTGATGGGCTATTTTATGGACTTAGAGAGATCATATTTATAACCAATGGGACTCTTGTCGTAACATGAGATTGAATGAATAATAACACTCTGACATCATATTAAATGTTTTGTATAAAATGTATATTGTATATACCGGATAATTCTATGTTTTAAAGTGAGACTAATAACTCTGTAAACTCTTTGCTGCATCTGTTTTTTTCTAGTTTTAAACTTTAACTTAAAATTTGTTGGTTTTCATAGGAAAATTTGGTAGTATAAAAACTCAACAATGCTTAACCATGCGTGCGTGACGTCATCACCAACCCCAACGGAAGACCAGCGCTGGTTGCTATGCAGCCAGCATTATGCTGAGTTGGGGTTGTATTGTGGCAAATATGTATTTTATTTAAGTAGTTTTAAGTATAGGTTTATTTTTAAATTTATATATTTCTTGTTTGTACTTATTTCATTATTATTTGCTACAATAAATGTTTTTCTTTCTTTCTTTCTTTCTTAACAAACATCTATAAAATCAAGCGTGTAAAAATATTTGTGGATTTAAAATCTCTGTATCAAACATGAGCAAGAAATCTAAAGAATAGACCAGTGGAATCAAAATTCTAAAATGTACATACGTGTAAAATTACGTTAACCTTAGATTTGAGACAGTCTTGTTTGCGCTTTTTATCGAGGTATGTTTTGTTAAATGTAAAAACTTCATGAAATGAAACTTAATGGAATGAAGTTTTTACATTTCAACTGAAACCAGTTAAGTAGTTATAATGTAAATTACTGGGTCATATTTTGTTACTAAATCGTTTGTAATTTAATTCCATAACATACTAATAATTTAATACGGATAGCGCAGAAAATCTGAATAAATGAAAATTGCTACAATTAAACTGGACTTAAACCACTTGGCACAATCGCAACAAATAAAAATAACGCCCGAATGCAAATATTATGGCTGCTCGCTACAACACAGATTAAGGAAACTAGCAGATGTATAACTTCTGACTATTGCAACGTGAGTGATATTATAGTAAGAACGTTTGTACACGCTGTTTACCCGCGTTGCTTCAGAATAATAAGTATTTCATTTTATATATTTATCAATATAGATGCACTAAAAGTACACTTATGATAGTCAAATTCGTATATTATATGTGTTATTTATTTTAATAATATAAGATCATAGCTCAAAGTAATCTTAAAAACAATTAGTTAAACGAAACAGGTTTTGTCTTTAAAAAAATGTTCAGAAGCTGTCTACTATGTCTGTTTTGACAATTTATAAATACTGCCATTAGTTTATCACTAAGCCCTTAGGGCAGTTGTAAAATAACTCACAATAAGATTTAATTTGTTACAACCGTATCAAAAATGCAATGGTTTTTGTGTTGAATCTGATTGTTGCTACGTTTAATAAGTATGTATGTAAAAAAAATAAGAATAAATCAAAAGTAAAATAAGCCTAAAATGTATAGTACTTTTTGTTTACAAACGTTAGTAATATTAGCATAGCTCGTAGTATGGGGTAAGATGGCGCTGTATGATATGTCTTAAAATATTTTATTTATTTATAGCTTAGTTTCTGTCCTTTCTTCATCCCGCCCTGCTATATTCAGAATGGGCAGTTAATGCAATAAAATACAAGGGGTTGTGTATCTTCTCGGATATTCCGGGAACTAAACATGAAGTCAGTGTTCGGATTTATTGGGTGTTTAATGCTGAAACCTATTGCGTTTTCATTTGTGGTTTAAAGTGAGATATATTTTAATTACTGGTAGGATTATAATTTATTTATACTTCTGGGAGTAACTACCCTCAGTCATGAGGAGGAATTATACAAATTTAAGAGAGAGAGAGAGAGATAGAATATTATAATTTGATGTGAAAAGTTCATTTTTTTTTAATCTAAACGAGTTCGTCGCCAAATGTTACTCTGTTATACTAGAGTGATGACTGGTAACTAGCTCATTATCCGTTTAAAATAGCTCTAATATCTCAGATAAACAAATTATATTTATAAAAAATCAGGTGGCGATGAACTTTTTCAATGGAACAAAATTTGTTCCTTTTGGCATAATAATACAGTATACTGAGGTAAACCTAAGTAAAACTATATATCATGCTATATTACAAACAATATATCAACAAAATCTTTACAAATAATATATTTATGTATAAGGTCTGCGCAAGTTCGACGCAGCTGGCACATTCAAAGAGAGGCCTATGCCCAGCAGTGGGATAAAGAAATCTGTGGATGATGGTCCCGATGATAACAAATATAAATAGGTGTATATTGTACTAGTGGATGCTTGCGGCTTCGCTCGCATTAAGAAGGAAAATGTGCATCCCCTATTTCACCCCTTTAAAAGTGGCATTTCCAGAAATCCTTTCTTAGCGGATGCCTACGTCATAACATCTACCTTCATTCCAAATTTCAGCCCAATCCATCCAGTGGTTTGGGCTATGCGTTGATAGATCACTATATCAGTCAGTTAGTCAATCAGTCAGTCAGTCACCTTTGAGTTTTATATATATAGATTTAGGACTCCGAGTGATATAATGTATTACTACTACTAGGATACTAATGATATTGAACCATACACTCATCAATTTTCAGATAATCAAAATTTGTGGCGACACTTAATAGAAGCATTATTAATCCTTTATAATGAGGTTGTGTACCGGTTATTGTCTCTGAAATTCCGTTAATGCTAAACAATAACCGGATTTTGAGTAAATTCACGCTAAATTATGAGCTACGTTAGAATGCTCTTTTTGAGTTTGAAGGCTTTTTTATATAACAGGTTCTAATTTTTTTTTTACCTTAGAATAGATAGGTAGCCAAAAAGCGGCAAATAGTACACTTATACCAAATAATAATTATAAGTTATTTTTGTTAATTGTTTGTATTGGTTGTGTGGTGGTTTGAAAAGGTATATAATACTTACGAACCATCTCACGAGTGTTCCAATTCAGCTGAATAAATATTTCATTACATATCACACAGCGCCATCTAGCCCCATACTAAGCTTACGCTTGTATCATGGGTACTATATAACGGGATATAATACATATAGGTATACTATTCTTTTGTAAATACAAACATACTTATTATACATAGAAACGCCCAGATTCAACACAATGTAAAAATTTTAAAATCCAATTTCTCTTGTGTTATGCGGGAATCGAACCCGCACCCCTAGATTAAAAGGCAGAGACTACCAACTATGCTAACAGGCCAGTCAAATAAATGAATGTTTTTATGTTACCATCATTCTAAAAATCTTTAATTTTTAACGTAAAGGAAATCTGACTTATTGAACGACAAGATGTAAATAATTATCACTATTGGTTCACTAAAGCCTTGTCAAAGACCCTAAGGCGGCTTGATAAACTCTTAACACCAGAGTTAGCCACTCCCATTCGGTAACTGACAACATCCAAGAACTAACCTGATCGAATACCACGTATAAAACTTTCCATTTACCATTTCCACTTCAGTGTAAAAGAAAATACTTAGTTAAAAAGCAATATCTTGTGAACCTGCGGTTTTAATCTTGTCACTAGCAGCGCTGCTACGAGATCATTGACAATGTATTCCAGACGCCGCATTAGATTGGTCGAATATTAGTAAAAAAACTATCAATAACAATATAGGTACTGCAAGAAATAGATAACACTCAGTTTTCAAATGTAAGAGGATTCTGTATGTTTGTCGCGTGATATTTGTTTTTTCGTGATATTTGCACGAATGAAATTTATATAAAAGTGTTGACCGGAACAAATATTTTTATCGACTCTCGTTGCCAAGTATTTGAATAAGATAAACTTGTTAAATTAAATAATTTTAATACATCTGGGAGTTTTTTTCATGTTTCTACTTAAAAACTTACAGTTACAAGCGCGCCTATGGCTCAGCTAGTGGAGGCATTCGATCACCAATGTTAAGCATATGTCAACACGGTGTCATTGGATGGGTGACCAAAAAAAGTCCTTTCCATTTCATTTTGGGCGTTTCCGTGGGTCAGATGACACGTTCAATTGTAGGTCCTGGCTGTTTGTATATATATATATAGTACGGCAGCCGTTAAGCCATGACAGAGACTTTTGAGGTGGTTTGAAAAACTCTGATACTAGAGTTGGCTTCTCTCATACGATCTTACTTACTTCATCATCATCATCCACAGCCCTTGGAATCCCACTGCTGAGTATAGGCCTCCCTTTGCATGTGCCATCTGCGTCGATCTTGTGCAGACCTCATCCAGGTTGGACCCTCGACTTTGACGATGTCATCGACCCATAATAGCATATAGACCATAGCATAATCGAACCATATTATCTTACTTATTTATCAGTATTTTTTATTTCACAAAGAAGAGTCTATAGCTAATAAAGTCGTTGCAAGCAGCTTTGCTCCGAGATAGAATCCAACTCGTCAAAGACTCGTAGAAAATTAAATGTACAGATACCAATGCAATGATTTCCACTCGACCGTACTTTACAGTTTCCGGTTTCTCCGTATTGTAAGTATGATCGATTGAATCTTTCAGTGGGTCTCAGATACTAACTAAATTAAATTCAAGTTTTTTATTAATTACTAATATTATAAAGCTGAAGAGTTTGTTTGTTTGTTTGAACGCGCTAATCTCAGGAACTACTGGTGCGAATCAAAAAAATATTTTTGTGTTGAATGGACCATTTATTAAGAAAGGCTTTAGGTTATATAACATCACACTGAAACTAATATGAGCGAAAGAACAATGGAACATGTAAAAAAAAACGGGGAAAATTGATCATTTTTGAGGGCTTCCGTTGCGTGTGCTGCGAAAACGGTTCAAGATATCAAAAAAATATGTATGAAAGAATTATTTTCTTAAAATGGTATAACAAAATGTCTGCAACAGTATATGTCTATCTTTTAAGATTAACTCACTAGAACCGTTTTTATGGTAATAACTATTCCATGCGGACGAAGTCGCAGGCACAGCTAGTCTGTCCATAATTGTCCTTGTGTTGTTGTTTATATAAGTAAGTACCTCTCCCAGGCTAGGGACAGATGCGGGAAGCGAATTTGCTTGATACTAGGTATGTAGTGATTAGAAATGACATGACAACTTTATGAAAACCATTGTCGAGGGGAAGCTAGAGGCACGAAGAGGAAGAGGAAGGCCGAGATGGGCATATATCGATCAAATCAAAAAGAAGGCAAGTGTCATGTCGTATAAGGAGGTCAATGAATTGGCCGAAAATCGAGGAGAATGGCGCATACTCCACAGACAAGAGCATCGCTCTTAAATTTTGAATGAATGAAAGTGATTAGGACAGTGTTTAGAGATAAAAGGTCAATTTTATCCCTAAAACTAACCCCGCTTGTGAGCAAACATATCGCTAACTCCTCTAATTGTTAAACTGCAGGAACTCGAGCCGAGCGGAAAATATTTGTTAAACTCTAAACTACACAAACAGTTAGGAAACCATACAAACGTGAACGCAGAGCTTCAGGAAAAATAAACTTAGCAAGAAGTGGGGGGCTTACTAAAAGGGTTAAGGTAAACATGATGTATTTGATACTAAAATATAAACAAAAAAATGACTATTTGAGCTTTTAAAGGGGCTGTTCACAAGTTTACTGAACAGCCTAATAATATACCTAACCTAATAATAATATAGCCTAATAATATATAACTAATAATATAATTGTAGGTCCCGGCTGTTTGTCTAGTGCGGCAGTCGTTAAGCCATGTCAGAGGCCCGAGGGCGGCTTGATGAACTCTCCGAAAGAGAAATTGTAAAGAAAGATTTTTATTGGTACTACAGTGACAGGTTGATAACTACGGTTTTCTTTAATCGCGAAGTAAACAATATCTCTCTCTCTCTCTCTTCTCTCTCTTTAACTAGTATTTCCTTAGGAATAAGGTTCCTGACTTCCCGCAGAAATAATTAGTTAGGGGAGTTCTCTTGGGCAGATACATCGTGGTGGGCGCCTAGGACCTTCCACGGAAGACACACATTCGGATGAAACAAAATTAATTCCATCATTCAATATTTTATAGTAGGTAAACTGAAACTGAATAGCGGTTTCACGGCGTACAAAGTAGAGACAGTTTCTAACTGACCGTGCTCTTCCACGTGTTTTTAACTCTACAAAGAGCTTGGAGTGAGGTTATTACTTAGGTTATGTTTGTTTTATCAAAGACTAGCTTAGCTATGTGACTAGATTTTCAAATTTGTCAACCTCTATTTTACTCCCTTGGGGTGAAATGTTATAAAATATCCATTTGACGATTTAAAACTTAATAAAACTTAACTTTATTTAGTACTTTATAACATTTTAAATTTACTTACGTCAGTCACTATTGTTATTTTATATCTTTCAACTATATTCCATCCTGCCAACATTTTTTATTTGTAACGTAATTCATATGTAAAAATGTAATTACTTCACTCATTTCAAGCAGCATTAGAGTAAGAGAAGTAACTTTTTTTTACTAGTGTCTTTACTTTGTTCTTGTATCATAATGAAATCTACTGTAAAATTACAATGATTTTCAAAAGTCATTCAACAAAAGTTCTTGCTTTTGACGTAGGTACTAAAGCCACACTTCAAAGCTTGTGCGTTATTTATCAGTAACCCAGTATTTATTATACTAATATTATTTTAATAACCGTTGACAAATTACAAAAACCTTAATTTATGCGCGCAAAATGTAAACTTTTTCTATAATTTATTGCCCTAATTTATTTGCAAAACACCGCAATATAAAATGAGTGACCATACAAATCAGTTGCAGTAGAACACGTCCATACAAAAGGCTCGTGGATGGAATGATCTGAATAAATTCTGCTAATTGGTCGTCGCGGAGTTGCGCTCTCCTTGCTGTGGTGGTCGTAATGCTAAATAGGGTTGACACTGATGAAAAATCTCTTTTTTTTTATGGTCTATGCAGTTTGTTGTCAAGTGCTACCATTGCTGCGTCACCGGACGATGGCTGGGCACTGATGGTGCCCGGGCTTAATGGAAAAATCTCGTCTTTTAACTCTCTTGAAGTCGTATTCCTCATGACTGAGAATATACCACTTTTATGGGATATTATAGTAGTACAAAAATACTAAATAACGCGTTGAACAGCATGGCAATATCAACAAACTTGCTACTCCTACACAAAAGTCAAAGTGAAATTAATAAAAAAAAAAATTGAGGTTGTGTCATGTGATGCACGTTGTCAATTGAGCTAAAAACCCTTTTAAATTTTTGAATTGTAGATTTAAAATTATTTTTTATAATCCAACGTTATTATGCTTAAAAATATATCCAATTGATGGAAACAAAATAAAAAAACAAACTAAAGCATGCCACATCATTTGCAAGGCCATTGAGACTCATGGAGGGACTTGGGGAAACCTTTACCCAGGAAGTATGAATAAATGAATGGATGGAATGGGACAGTATGTGTATGTTTACAAAAAGAAAACTAGCTCAAAACACAATCTTTAACATGCTATATTGCCAACCCTATTATCCGAGTATGCATTCTACGATCTTTTTAAAGACATGATCATAAATGTAATAAGTTCAATTTGACAAGATATTGTAATTTTTGTAGCATATTCTATGATATTAGTACTTATATATGTAAGTACATATATTTATCTTACAACTTTACAGTATCAATAAAGATTATTCATATTTAAGGAATATAAACATAGGCGTGTTAACTGGCACCCCTATCTCCCATCACATCATGCATATTGAGTGAGACGCCGTCGTTCGGCCATCAATTAACGAGAGAGTAATTGCCGACTTTCCGCACTGCATTTCGTTTTACACTACTTACCTATCGGTCGCTGCGCTTTGAGGGCAATAAGTAGCTATTTACAGCTATTGCTGGACCATAAGTGGCACTCAAATAGTAATTAAGTGAACTATAAATGGCGGTTAAGTGTTTTCAAATGAAACTTCCACGTAGTTGAAGAAATAGTTTGTGGGTTTGTAATGAATCTGTGCTGGCAATGAGTCCTAGCTGTAAATAAAGTTAATATGTATTTGATTTTTGTGTAAATTTGAATTTTATTATGATGAAAGTGACGTGTTTTTAAACCCTTAAAAACTCTTTCCTGAACCAAATATTACCATGATGTTCAAATCAAAACATAATTTTAAAGGAAAATTTAAATCAATCGTAAAAAGAACTTATTTTTCTCCAATAACGTTGATCAAAAAACGGACTTGCAAACTTTCATATCCCATTTGCGATAAAAGTGTCTTTTTTCCTCCGAAATCAAACAAACGCGCCAAATACGACGATAACAAGGGAATAATTTATTTATTTGTTACCTACAAATAACGAATACTACAGAAATATAACTCCTCACAAATGTCACGTCGAAATACTTCTAAATTTTA
Organism: Macaria notata; assembly: GCA_927399415.1. NCBI lineage: Eukaryota > Metazoa > Arthropoda > Insecta > Lepidoptera > Geometridae > Macaria > Macaria notata. Next base: position 4,949,148 of record OV656742.1, read on the forward strand.
TCTCTCTTCCACATACCACTCGCACATAAAGATTGCTTGTGATTAGTTACGATGTCGGTAATAGCCGAATGTTTGGTCACAATTAGTTACTAAATGATAAAGTTTCGCTTGCCCATCAATTTTAACAGATAAACAATTTATTAGAATTAAAAAGTATGTTATTACCAATAATTAAAAATAGCACATTGTAAGCCACGGCGGCAGCGGTTGACCTTGTCGTTGAATTACTTATTTGTATTCGTCAAATTGTGTCTTATAAGATTATTGTTGCTTTCCTGTATAAACAGGAAAAGGGATGAAGGAAAGAAAGAAAGGAGAAGAAAGTCTGTAAATTTTCCTTTTATAGTGACGTATTTGACAAAAATAAAATAACTCAGTGACGTTTCTTTACTTCCAATAAAATTATTCGTGGTTTGTTACTTTGTTAAATTTTTAAACAAGTTACGTTCGAGTTTGTCGACCGCCGGAGCGTTATAATCGCTTCGGTTCGCGGATTCGTCGCGAAGTTGTCGCATTTACATGAATAATTACTGAGATAGGCATCTAGGGGACAGATGAGAATAAGGCAGAGTTGCAGGATTGCATAAATAATAATAAGTGCCTACAAAAATGTCATATGCCTTTTTTAACTTTATTAACTCCCTACGTGGGAAAAGCATAGGTTGTAGGTAGGTAGTACTTGTATTCTGTATTATGTGGTAGTACGCTTATTCTGAAAGCATGCTAACAGTACCGAATGGATAGAGAAACTAATCTCATAAATTTAAGACGTGATATATAATTATATAAAGTATCAGATCTGGGAGAAGACTCTGGCCTTGTAACACAGTCACACGACTAGCACAAGACGAGAGGATTCACGGAACGTAATTGTTATATTTTGTTACTTAAATAAATATATATTTGTATTAAAAGATAAAAGATAAAGAATCTTTATTGATACTGTAAAGTTGTAACATACATAGGTATAGGTGTAAGTACTAATATCATAGAATATGCTACACAAATTACAATATCTCGTCAAATTGAATTTATAACATTTGGTTTTAATACAATTTTAGAAGTCGCAATGTCTAGTTTCATTATTAAAATAATGAAAATTTTGATATTAAAATCATGTCAAACATAATAATAGGTATGTAATTATACAATGTGTCAACTTAAATAAATCTACTGTCATTTTAGCTGTATAGGGGCTAAAATGTCAATTTGGCATCAATTATATATATGCAATTGTAAATAGGTAAACTAAAGTTAATAAACTTTTTATGACAGTATCTGTAAATAATTCATCTTTGTTTGAAGTTTCTCTTTTATACCGAGTATTTCTACCTCTGCCGAGTCAAGGTATTTGGAAAATTTCCACGTTTGTAAGGAATTTACGTGTTGTTTCAAATGAAAGACTTTGTTGCTCCGGTTTTGAGGCTGGTAAGGTCCAAGCAACTTAACTCTGCAAATGGATAAAATTGGAACTAAAAAGGTGGTTTAGAATGTAATCTTAAAAGCAAAAGTGTCGCCATCGTCAAGTAATCTAGTGTCTGTAGTGCTTTCGTTATTTTGTACCTAAGCACTAACTTTATTATGTTTATAGGACATGGTTAAAATATTTGCTTTTCAGCTCTGTAAGAGAAGTGTTTACAACTTTTTAAAAGTCTGTAAAATAAAAGTAGATTTAACGGCTAAGTATAACGTAATCCAACATGTAACACTTCTGAATTAACTTGAATGTATCAAAAATTTGTGTTGCTTTGTCAGTTTTACATATAATAAAGCTGAAGAGCTGCGTTAAAATCTAAACCTAGTAAATTTTAGAAAAAAATATGTTTGGGCATGTTTTGATGCACTTTAAATCTATATATATAAAACTCAAAGGTGACTGACTGACTGATTGACTGACTGATATAGTGATCTATCAACCCACAGCCCAAGCCACTGGACGGATTGGGCTGAAATTTGGAATAAAGGTAGATGTTATAACGTAGGCATCCGCTAAGAAAGGATTTTTGGAAATGCCACTTTTAAAGGGGTGAAATAATGGATGCAAGTTTTACTTCTTAATGCGAGCGAAGCCGCGAGCACCCACTACACCAGTTTAAATATTTTTTGTCTGTTTATCTATTTCTCAATTTACTTAAACGCTATCACGCAAAAACGGCTGAATGGATCATCATGATTTTTGGTATGTAGGTAGTAATATGATGTCTTAAGAGTGTCATGGTTTACTTTTTATCCTGAAATAATGTGACCGAAGCCGCGGGCGTCCACTCGTTAGGTAAGAGTAGGTATATATATATATATATATATATATCAGATACTGGCCAGACTAAACCATTTGATTGATAATATAGTATAAGCCCATATCTGAGTGGCTCTCTCTGGTGTCGAGAGTTTTCAAACCACGAGGCCACTCGCATGCTGGCATGAATACAATGCTATTTCACGGGTTACCCGACTCCCATAATCATATTATAAAATGCCACTTTTTGGTCACCCATCCAAGAGCTGACTGGGTATACAGTCACTTAACTTTGACAATCAAATACAATACAAAGAATTTCATACAATATTAAATCTCTCTTCCGGTCAAAGACCTTTTGTCTTTTAATCCAATCTGAAAACAAACCAGAACTTGTAAAAACTCTGTAACAAGCTGTCTACGAAGAGATTAGACTAAGCCTCCAAGATAAAAGGTCGTCGATAATCCAGCCGAAACTCAGGCGAGGGATACTTTGTTCAGGGGAAATTATTATACTTAAGTTTTGTTAATGGTATAATATATGCTAATACAGATTTTAAGAATTGTATTTGAGGCTTAGATCGCTGATTTAAGTTTTTGGTTTAACTTAAATTAAATCTCTGATCTGTGTTGTTAACAAAAAAATTAAGATAGCCTTACATTGTAGGTCCCTGCTGTTTTAAGATGGTATAGCAGTTGTTAAGCCATGTCTAAGGCCCTAAAGGCAGCTTTTTAAATTCTCAACACCAGAGTAAGCCACGCTGATTCGATAAGAAGAAGAAGGAGACGAAAAAGTGTTAACAAATTGCCTTTTTAGATTAATATCTAATAGCTATATAATATTATGGTATAAGTTTATGTTACGAACTTGATTGTTAATTTATGTATAACTAAAGGTATCTATCTGATACTATTGCCGAAGTTTGATTTATTGGCAACGTTTTAAATAGCATGTGTACATACCCGTCATGCTTAAACTACGGAGTGTACACATTTTTTACAGGTTGTAAGTGTTTATGAAATAAAATGTTGTGACTCTCAGAGTCACCGCGTTTTATTTCTGTTCAAAGCTTCACCTGTGACTTTGATGCAGAAGGCGATGAGATGCGGTCTGGAATCCTTACTAGCCATCAATTCACAGATTGATTCAGCCGTCAACTGGGATTGCGTTGCGATTTCCAGATCGCATCTATCCGCTTCGTATTTTGGGCACCTTAACAACAGGTGGAGTATCGTTTCCACTGTACCTTCTACACAGATGCATCGAGGGCTCTCTTTCAGTTTAAAACGATGTAGGTATTCCGAGAACCCCCCGTGCCCTGTGAGCGCCGCAGTCAGAAGTGGCTTAGTCTTTATTTTTTTGATTACGGAGTAAGCTTTTACGGCATCTGGGAAAAAATGTTTTGTGGTTTCCGCTGTTGTACCACTCGTGTATCTCTGGTTCCAGGTGTCGATGGTGTTTCTCCTTATTTCGGTCTTGGCGTATGATACGGGGCATTTATCATATTCGAACGACCGTTCTGTGTCAAGTGCCGCTTCTTTAGCCAGTATATCCGCGCGCTCGTTTCCGGGTATGCCCACGTGAGCCTTCACCCAGTACAGTTGCAAGTTGCATCCTCTCGACTTAATGGTGTCTATGTTCCTTCTTATTTCGAAGCCCAGGGGATGAAATATATCTGGGTTTTGGACCATTTCAAGAGACGATCTCGAGTCACTCAGCACAGCCGCATCTTCCCACTGTTCTTCGAGCAGAAGCTCAGTAGCTTGATATAACGCGTACAGCTCAGCTTGGAAGACTGTGCAAAACGACTCGAGGCGCATCTTTTTTGTTTTGATTTCGCGGCCGTTCTTCCAGCAGGTGTATGCCGCTCCAACGTTCCCCTCCAGCTTGCTCCCGTCTGTGTATATCTGTACTTCAGGGAGCTGCTGTTGTTCTGAAGAGTCAGTTTGAGCTTCGGATAGTCTAGCAAACTCGATTTCGTTGACTTGAGCAGGGTGTGGTGCTTCTGTGTGACAAATCCTCTTTTCTATCTGTTTGCCATCTGCTAGTATCGACGGTATGCCTCTTTTAGCTTCGTACAACTTAGCTGCTTCTCGAACCCTGAGGTCTAAAGGGAGTAGCCCAGTTAGTAGGAGTGTTGCATTTAAGGACACCGTCCGATACGCTTTACAGATTTTCAGAGCAAAGTGTCGTTGGATGGTGTTAAATTGCTTCTGCACCTTAAATTTTTCAGCAGCAGGTGCCCAAGCGCTCGAAGCGTACAACATAATAGGCTCAATTAACGCCGATATATATTGTCCTTATGATATCTGGACTTAGTCCCCACTCTATTTTGGCAGTTCTTGCAAGTTGCTTGTAGATATTAGCGGCCTTACGACAGACGTTGATCACGTGGTTGTTAAATGTGAGTTTTTTGTCTATCGTAAGGCCTAGCAGCTTTATTTCGCTCACTGTTGGAATGGCCACTCCGCCCATGTGCATGTTTGGGGTGTCAAATTTAAGCTTTCTGGTCACTACCATGGACTTGGTTTTGTGAGCAGCAAACTTGAGCTTATTTTTGACTCCCCACTCATGCACAAATGCAAGAGTTTTGTTGGCCTCTTCCTGGATGCTGATAGAAGATTGTCCAGAGAACATCAGAATCACATCGTCAGCGAATGCCTGCACGTATACACCTTGCGCAGTCAAATCATTCAGGAGTGGATCCAGGAGCAAATTCCAGAAGGTTGGACCTCCTATTGAACCCTGGACACAGCCTTTGAGGGTTTTTTTGGTGTAACTTTTACCAGCGTAAGATACAGTAACTTTTCTACCCTCAAAGTAGCTGTTAATGAGTCGACGCAGGTTAAGTTATTATATATTTAACCAACATGTACACTACACTATATATAAATATTCCATACATATTTCCTAATAATATAAATATACTTAAACTTAAGTAAGAATTTAAGACCCTTAAGGTCACATATATTATATATAAATACTTTAATAAAACCAAAAACCTAAACAAAGGCCTCCGCCACGCGGAGGGAACTAGACTATTGTAATAAAAAAAAAAAAAAAAAAAAATATCTAATAGCTTAGTTAGTAATTTTTGTTACAGTAATTGTATTTACTAATAGTTCAGTTATTGAACATGTCTCAATACTGAGGGTTGTGATTGGGGAATTAAAAGTTTGGGGATGTTTTCCGGTAGTGGGTGTTCGCCTTTTGTGATCCTCAAACATGTCTGTTCACGATGTTTTTACATATACACATGACACCAATAACATGACAAACAAATTATTGGTGTAAGGCTAGATTCGAAGTAAGGTGCGTCAGTTTAAGTAGACATTTCCACCACTGAGAAAATTTTCTTAATTTTTCTATTCCTACAAACCTATAATATTGCTAGTAGCTTTCTATGTTATTTGCGAATTTGAATTGATTTAAAAACCTTTCGTCTAATAATTAATTTACTGAAGCTCGAAATTTTGAAAATAAAAACTGTACTGTAATTTAACTGTCAGATAGGTAAATATTTCTAAGGCCTGAAAAAGACTGCGTAGTATGCCCTAGGCAGTGGACCCTTTCAACTTTGTGAACCTTTTTCCAACTTGAGCCAGTTCAAAGAATCTTACTTAAACTTCGATTGCTCTAAGGTCTCATTTCAGATTCAGTAGTAACCAATAGATACGGACTCATAAATACGAAAATAAAGCATAATATAGCAATGTAAGTTTTGAGTAAAACTTTATGTAAAAGAGTTCTTTTTGTTTTATATCTAGAGTAACTAAATAAGCCTAAACATTAATAAATTCTACAAAACTATTTATATGACTTATGAACTTATTTTTAGTTGTAACTTATCCGATATAATAGGTAACTAATGGGTGCTCGCGGCTTCGCTCGCATTAAGATGTAAAACTTGCATCCTCTATTTCACCCCTTTAAAAGTGGCATTATCAAAAATCCTTTCTTAGCGGATGCTTACGTTATAACATCTACCCTTCATTCTAAATTTCAGCCCAATCCGTCCAGTGGTTTGGTTGATGATAGATGTGCGTTGATAGATCACTAAATCAGTCAGTCAGTCAATCAGTCAGTCAGTCGCCTTTGAGTTTTATATATTTAGACTAGTGGAAGCTTGCGGCTTCGCTCGCGTTATTAGAAAATAAAAAGTAGCCTTTGACACTTCTAAGACCTCATCCTTCTTCAACCAGATCCGATCATCCATTTTTTCGTTATGAGCTTTTAAATTAACAGACTAATAGACAAAAATTCTAATTTAATATACGGGGATGTATAGAAGATACGTTACGCACTAATTTTTAAGCCTAGATTATTTACATAAAAATATTCTCCTCAGTTTGTTATCCCGAACATTTTACTATGCATAGTTAAATTTAGCTGCTAAGCTTTGGTTTCCTAGGAAAGCGGTGCCATCGTATAGCGGCCGTGATATTACGGACGCAAAAATAATTTAAGTAAATTACGGTGCAAGTTACCGCTCTCCAGGAAACCGCACCATTTCGTTTACATAGACGTTTTAGTGACGTCAATCACCGCTGTATTACGGCCGCTATATGAAGGCACCGCTTTCCTAGGAAATCAAAGCTTTACTTTACAAAGATAGTAAAGTAAGCAACTAAATTCCGTGACACATTCACAAGTGCTCATAAATAGTTAAATAAAAAATTGTGTAAACCGTATGGACGCTATGATGATGATACCTAACTACTCAGTAAGGCCACCTAATTTAACATCACAATTCGAAATTGAGCCTTAACTTCGTCCATTTTTAGAAGGCACAAACTGAATGATTGAAGTGATTTTATTCAATGATCATTCGGTCGGAAAATTCGTCGTTATTTGGATCAGTAAGCAGCCTGATGGCTGTCACCAGTGGAATAGAATGGAACTTGTATTCATGTTTATTCATGAAATTTGTTTATTTTTTTGCCTTGACAAATTAGTTTAAACGGCTATAACTTTAAATGTTTGCTTTTACTGGGCAAGAAAAGCACAAGACTGACACCAATGGCACATACGAGAGGAGGCCTGTACCCAGCAGTGAGCTGACAAGGGCCAAGATAATGATGATGATGCTTTAGTTAGTAAAAAAAATAATATTCATAGAGAATTGAAACAGCATTTTATTTTTCATATACATATCTATTTTAAGTTACTTGCTGTCTAGTGACAAGCTGTAAACTCTTTCATACCTGGCATCGATCTAGGATCAATGAAACGGAAGTGATTCTGTTAATTTGTTGATGTTTGTTCCTCTTTCATATCGTAACGAAGCAACGGATCGTCGTGATAATCTATATTGTGACCCAAGTGAGATGACGTCGATATAAATATCTACATATATGTCGATATCGACTATTTATATCTACCGACAGAAACGCGAACATCAACACGTCAAACAATATATATTTTACACCAATAAATAAAAAAATCAAAAAACACTTTCTTACTGCAATAAATTCGAGTACCTTAACTTAAATTAACCTCAAATTATGATTATGGCCTAAGCTGCACGCTTATGCCACTCAAATTAACTTGAGCGTTATTAAAATGGCGTGTTTTCTAATACGGACGAAACTACGTATTGCATTTAATTCCTTATTCTAATAGCGTAATTATAGTGTTGAGCTCTCGCCAAATTAGCAGGTTCACGTGTTTCAAGCTACCTGGAGTCTTGGTCGTTAAGCCGAATTGCTTTCCAAATGAGATGACGTCACTAGTTTTAGAGCTTTTCAGGTAATACTTAAAGCAGTAATTTGGAGTTAACAGACTTGTTTCCTTTATTTAAACAAGGAACATGTGTTCTGTGATACTAATTAACGTTTGGTGACAGAAGTTTTGTGAAGATTTCTATTATTTATTACTGTTTTTTTATACATTACATAGTTGAGGTTCCAAAGACTCGCACCAAGCGTTTTGCTTCGACTTTCATCGTGCGAACAGCCAAACTGTGGAACTTCTTGCCCGAATCTCTATTCCCCTTGAACTATAATTTGTCGGTCTTCAAGTCAAGAGTAAACCGGTTTCTTCTAGGCAAGCGCGCTACATCGTAGACTATAACGTTGCTTAACATCAGGCAAGTTGTAGTCAAGCGTAAGCCAATTTCATGTTAAAAAAAAAAAAAAAAAACATAGAATTGGTTTCTGATATGAACGACAGATACAAGGCAATGAGATAGATATTGGTCCCCAGGATGACAATTGCGGTGCAGTATCGCTTCATAATCTTGACAACTTTAACTTGAAATTTATATCTTTGTTGTATTTTTATAGAATTGTAAATTTTAAGAGATTCTCCATTACGTATTATAAATTTAGCACACCAGAAATATTAAGATGTAAGAAACGATAAAAATTTATGTACCGTTATTCTTACTCTCTCTCTCTCTCTTGAGTCGTATTCCTCATGACTGAGGGTCGTAACTCCCCCGCAGAATTGATTCTTTAGGGAAGTATTTTTGGGCAGATACATCATGGTGGGCGCCCAGGTTCTTTTACGGAAGACACATGTTCTCGGATATTGTGGTTCTCAAACATGTCGGTTTCCTCACGATGTTTTCCTACACCGTTAAGTGAGTGCAAATTCACACATAACTTGAAAATACAAGTCATTGGTGTAGGGCCGGATTTGAACCAGAGTGCGTCTGGATGAAAAGCAGACACTGGAACCGCTAAGCCAAACTCGCTTTTTATTATTATTACTATATCTTTACAAATAAATTAATTACGAATTTCTTGTTTTCTATTTGCATTTTGAATATAATATAAGAATAATTTATTGAATGTACATACTTAACAATAATTAAAATTTATGATGTATTAATTTAGTTAAATAATTTGACAACTGTTATGTAATATACCTATATATTTAGGAAATGTTAGTTAACCCTCATAGGGTAGGAACTAGTGGAATTATTTTAGTTATTATTATACTTTAGGATCTTATCTACCGAGTTTTCACTAACAGAATAAATGAATTTGAATTTTTGTTTCAGCTACAATTTTGTTTCTTATACGCGAATGCTACGACTGGCCTATACCCAACAGTGGGATTCCAAGGGCTGTAGATGATGATGATGATGCTACGGCTGGACGGCAAAAAGTGCTGAACAATTTTGCTAGGTTCAAGCATTATTGCAGATAGTAACAGCGCAACCCAATAGGCATGTGTGTAGAAACTTGTAGTAACTTGTCGCTATGTGGGGCCTGTCAACACACAAACACACCTTTCAAATTATAACTAGTTCGCTATTGATGTTTAAGTTTGTTAAGCAAACTCGGAATAAGTTAAAGGAACTTATAGGCGAGAGAAGTTTCTGAAACAAGCCCGTAAACAGGTGTTATATTAGTTTCAATATTTATTAAGTTTTGGGTTGATAGCTGGAAATCGGTTATGGGAGAAATTTACATAATTATGTTACCTTGCATATTGTTGAATGTAGTAACCCTACAATAAAATAGATGGAACTTGACGCTTTTATCATCTGGAGAGTACAGAAAACATATCAAATGACTAATACCTACCGATAAAATGCCTATTTGTGTTAACAATCGTCCTGTCAGATAGTCAAATGTAACAAAAATATTACATGCCAAGAGTTTTGCTTCGACTTTCATCGTGCGAACAGCCCAACTGTGGAACTCCTTGCCCGAATCTCTATTCTCCTTGAACTATAATTTGTCGGTCTTCAAGTCGAGAATAAACCAGTTTCTTCAAGGCAAGCGCGCTAGATCGTAGATTATGACGTTACTTAATATCAGACAAGTTGTAGTCAAGCGTGAGCCTATCTATCTCACGTAAAAAAACCGTCCAAAATATTAGATGCCGGGAAAAAGGAACCATAGATGATATAAAACTTTGCCGCATACATCCGTCGGTTATACAACAAATTATCCCAATCATCACACGTCTGCCAGTTCTGAAAGGCCGTTAATCAGCGGCAGCGAAACAGCAGTTGACCACATTTATCTTGCTACGGCGCCGTCTCATTATGCATTCGTTTAGGCTACCTAATGAATATTGGTGGCTGTTGTGATTGGTACACGGACTGTTCTGTTCGCATACATTTGCAGTGATTGATTTTTGATTTAGGAATGGAGGGTTTGTGTTATTTGGCTTTGTAATGTTGGATCGAACAGTTTGTAAAATGATTTGGTAAATGTTCTACTTATTCTATGAAATGTGTCTTTTAATTTTTTTGTAAACTAAAGGTCTGATTAGTAATCAATATTGTCTTTAATTTTTTTTGTCACTAGTATACAGCAAAGTCGTCTGTCTGTTTGTCCATATTGTATGTATTTATGTATGCTCAGATCTTTAAAACTACACATAGGATTTTTATGCATTTTTTTATAGAAAGAGTAATTTTAGAGGAAGATTAATGTGTACAGTACAATAACCTATGCGAAGCCACATTCAAATCCTAGTCAATTAAAATACAAAGAAGTGATGTACCCAACATAAAAATTATATATAAGTACGTTAAGTAATACTCAATCAATATTATAAATATTGAATCCTTCTTACAATAAAACTTCAATCAAATTTCTAATAACCCTCTCCTACCTCCTCCTAGTCGCACAATTTATTTTTACAGCCACAGAGTTTATTCTTTGAGTACAATATCAGTGTCTCAAAATAGTTTTATTGGATCCTAACCAAAGAAGCGGGTTCCAATAAATGGCGTTTCTAGCCAAACATTAATAAGACTCGGGACAACGCATTAGTATTTCGATTAACCGCATTTCCTCTCACTGAGAACCCATATCGTCTGTACAAGGATTTAAAGTAGGTGGAACTGGAAGTAGCAAGACCTTTGACGATCAATCCTGAGCAAGACGCATTTATTTTTTTTATTTGTGATTTGATACGCGAATGTTGTTGTTTGTCTTTGTAATTTTTTTTGTTCATGTTTTTACTTGATACTAGGTTCGGCGGATTGGGTTTGGCTGTTTTATTTTTGCACATTGAGTGATGGATTTTATTGTTTACGTGTTTCTAATCTGTGTGGTGCTAATATAATAAAAAAATATTGCAGGAGTTTTACGAATAGCCGAAATTACATGACTGAATTTCACAGTATCAACTAAAGAAGCTATGTACACAAAAATCTCATTAATATAAATGTATAAAATAATAATCAATGTTGACACAACTGATACGGATTTTTCTAATTTATAATAATAATAATAGAGCTCTTTTTTATGGTTATCAAGAAATTCAGATACATAATATTTTATTTTCAAAACTAAGACATAGTTTTGTAGATTCTTAAAATCTTCAATAAATTCTTGTCCTTATTCGATATAAGTTGCCACTTCAAATAAATCTAACCCCATGTCATATAAGAGGCATTACACACATTCCACGTCTCATCTCTGTCTTATGAGTGGAATATTAAGCAGACGTCTGAAGGACACAAAAATATACTCAAGTCTACACTGTGTTGTGGGCCAATGTAAATAAGGCTTAAAACGAATGATAGGAAGATTCTCTTCTCTCTTCGTGTCGTATTCCTCATAAATGAGGGTCGTGACTTCCCGCAGAACCAACTCATTGCGAAAGTTATCTTAGGCAAGTACACTGTGATGAACGCCCAGACTCTTCAATCAGTAAACGTGATTTCTTCGCAACACTTAAATTACATCAAAATGTTAGATGAAAATCGCAAGTATATTTCTTTTGATTGGAGGTAGTGTCATCGATTCATATGCCAACACTGGTTTATACTAAACAATAAATCGTTAAAAACGTAAGTTAACAAATAAATGTTTGCACTAGACCATAGACCATTCAGATAGATTAAGTTTTTCATTGTCATCATCACAAATTTAAGGGCAGGGCCCTTGTCTGTGGCGCATGCGCCATCCTTCCCGATCTTCTGCCAATTCCTTGACCTTCTTATACGACATGACATTTTTCATTGCATGAAGGACATAATGATATCATCCGTCATTGGTCCTAGTAAACCATAATATCAGACCACTATCTAGCATCTAATCTTCGTCTCAAACATAGCTATCTTAGTATTTTCCCCTAACACTTAAATCAGGCCAAAGTGTTGGCTAGAAAGCTGGTTGACTTATTGAAATGACCCGCAGCAATCATCTGTTTTAATAATCATATCTCACGCGGCCCGTTTCCCGTTCAAGCTGCAATTTATGTAGTACCTAAGCTTCTTGGGAAAGCTCTGCGGTTAAGGGTTGGACATATGAGTGGAATAGATAGAGATACGTTTGCAGTTTTAATATATTAGTATTTCAATTTCAAAATATCTTTATTTCATTAATAACATTTACAAAGTAGCTATACTAGTGTACGAGATTCTTAGCAAAGTACAACTTAAATTATATTAGTATTGATACATGCTTCACCCACATAGTGGGATAAGGTAAAGAAAAATAAGATTAAGAAATGTTAATATCTAGTTTTATTTTGATTCTCAATAAAACCTATACTCGTATTTCAAGTATGGCAGGATACGATATAAGGATTTATATGTAGTTTGTTTGTCTAATTTTTAAAACAGACAAGTTTTATATACTACCAAATACCTATACATATACAATGTGTTTGTCTACCCGTATCGGAGCCTGAAATGGCAAAATATATGATTAATTTTATCGACAAATCAAGCTCTAAAAATTTTTTTTTTCCTCCTCATGGTGGAATTGCAGCCATTTTGTTATTTTTGACACCAACCCTTGGGCGCTTGTATTAATTTAGTCATAACTAATTATGTAAAGCACATATTGATTTAAAAAAAATATCATTTGATAGCTGAACGTATGGGCAATAAAACGAGGTTAAACATTTGCAACGTTTTATTAAATAAAGGTAAGAAAAAAAATCAGAATAAAAAAAAAACTTTTTTCAGAGAAAAAATCTTAAAAGTAAGCTTTTTACGAAAAAACATGGGAGTAAGTTCTAAATTTGTTTCTTCCATAATATAGTACAGGATGTAAGCTTTCTAAAATAATCACGTGTATAGTGAGCATTTTAAATGTTCTTTGTTTTGTTCGTTAAGGTTTTAATATCTGAATGTGCAAATATGAACATATATGATCGAAGATAGACGCAATCAACAAGACAAAACAAGACGAGATATAAAAAAAAACTTTGTAAGACCATAGGTACATAATACGAGTAGGTAGGGCATGTTCTGTAGATTGGATTATTTTAATGTTATGTTATATCTTATAAGTAAACCATTTATTGTTCTTTGTGTTTTTATTATGTATATGCCTTAAGTTACCGCAAAACTGTGGGGTAAGAGAAATTTTAGAACGCAACTACGAGTGTCTAGCTCGTTGGTGCTATAGAAATATTAATAACTAGTAAAGAAAATAATAATTTATTAGTTTAGTACGGATAAGACTCTTGTGAATTTAAGTTAACCTACATACTATTTTAATAAGAAGTTAATTACATACTTTTTTAATAAGATATATTATGCCAAATTTCATCCAAATCGATTCAGCCGTGTGAGGGTAAACTATAGATATTAATCCCATATACTTATTCAGACTCTTTCTATTCCATAAGTATGCGTAAGTACGCTCACTTAAAAACTCTTCTTGTCTGAGGGAGCTGAAGCGACACTATGGCCTTAAGTAAAAGCATGCACCACGTATAGTAACATATATTAAACTTCTCCTTTAATTTTGAAATAGACACTTCCAATAATTTTTTTTTTTAGATTCTAGTAAATACAACAAGAATCTCCACCGATAGGTAAATTCCCAGGACAACCGCAAACATAGATCAGCCGTGATTTAGATAAAACGCCTCAACGACGTACCAATGCAAATCTGGAGTACAGTGCCAACTAGGATTAGTCTAGCGGAGAGTTCTAGCGCACACAGGACTGAAATATACATAAAATAAAATAATTTATTGATTTATTAGATCTGTATTATTTTTTATTATTCGAATATAACACATAATAAATACTTTATATTATTTTAATACAGCACATCTAATATAACACATACAGAATGAAGAGTAAAGTGTAAAGTACTGAAAAATTTTTTTTTTAGAACTTTTCACTACATTTTACGTTACTTTTGACAAAAAATAAGTAGTGCAGTCATAATTAATAAGATTTTCATTGATCAAACGTTGTTTAAATGTGCGGTCACTACATTTGAAAAAACCGTTCGTTTTCATATTAGTCATTTAATACTTAACATATATATTTAAAAAGCTTACAAAATATAATAAATAAAATACCTAAAGACACATCTACTGCGTCTAAAGTTTTAAACAGGTACATTTCTATCCGCAACTTATAAGATAACTTTTGTTACGGTCGCTCAGACTAGATGACAATGACAACCCAATGGTCGCAATTTACCGGTAATATAGTGACTGTAACACTTTATTAACTCACAATTTACAATTTCAATTCGAAACACTCTAACTCTATGTGCGTCCATAGATAAGATAAATAAGATTTTAGTTTGGCGCTAAAACAGGACACTAATTCTAAGTAATAGATGAAATCAGATGTCTACATCTTGACTTGAAGCCGTAGAGATAGGACAGCGACGTGGGTAGTTTCTAAATAAACTAAACATATATAATAAATCTAAAGAGGGGTGAAAATCTGTACTTAAAAGATATTAAAAAAATCATATCGATAGGCTTAATATAAAAAACAGAACACGTCTTAGCAGTTTTTAGAATGTTTGTGTCATTAAACGCTTCTTTCTTCTTTTTAAACGTGTATCATGCAAAAACAGCTGAACGGGTTATCATGATTTTTAGTGTGTAGTATGAGATCCTGGAAGAGAATTTTCCTTTTCATCCGGAAATAATGCGAGTGAAGTCATGGGTGTTCACAAGTGGAAAAATATCTGGAGACTATTTCTGGCAAGATGGAATTGTACACGTTTGGTGAGACGTGTTAGGACTTTTGGGAGACATTAATGTTAACAACGAGTTGGCGCTGCTGTTTTCACATTAGTTTATTTACAAAAAAAGGATACAAGTATTATTTATTTATTTATTTATTTATTTATTTAAGACACAAAAACAACTTACAAACTAAAACTTATAATAAAAAACAAACTCGTATGTAAAGAAATAAATAAATTTGTAAGTCTAACTATTGTGTACAGCTTTCTTTACAATATAATGTTGTACTCTTCAAGTTTATAGTAAACGTCACTATTATAAGCGGTAATATTACATTTATTATGTAAGTTTTTGAATTTAGTTAAGTTGTGATGAAATATATCTAGTTTAGTACTTTCTTTACTACTGAGTTTATTGTACAAATGACACATACGAAACAATGGGTTGTTATGACCAATGTTATTATAGAAAATAGGAATAGCAAATATGGTAGGCTTCCGAGTAGACAATATCCGAGTTATAAATTTAACATCATTTAGCAGAGGTTCACAAAAAACCCCATTAACAATCTTATGTAGGATACAAAGGTCAGAAACACTCCGTCTATGCTCAAGACTCTGAAACTCAAAGCGCACCAAGCGATTCTCGTAATCTGGTATAGATCGCCTCAAGCTCAATTTAATGCTCAGATGTCTAATAAATCGTTTTTGAATAGATTCAATGCTAAGTTTGTCGACCTTATAAAATAGGAGACCAGACACTTGAACAATATTCGAGGTTTGACCTTACTAAGGAATTATATAATATCTTTAATGATTCTACTTGCTTAAACGGCTTAGCGGTGCGCATTAGGAAACCAAGTGTTCTACTGCTCTTTTTAACAATATTTTCATAATGTGTTTTAAAATTTAATTCTTCGTCAAACCATACTCCGAGATCACGTACAATGTTAACTTTATCTAATTTTATGCTGTTTATATAATAGTCGAACAGTATTGTTCTGCGTTTCCTAGTAAAAGTGATAAAATGGCACTTTTTAGTGTTCAAAGCCATGTCATTATGTATACACCAATTATATCCGTTATCTAGTACCCACGACACAAGCGTTTGCTTAGTGTGGGGCTGGAGGGTGCTATGTGTAATGTCCCGGAATATACTTTAATAAATATTTTTATTTTTGAAGCAATTGGTAGGTACTTTAAAGATTCAGAAATTTTTCAATTGGAAACAAACGCCATTCAAAGATAATCTTCACTGACACAAATAATAGAAATTCCAGAGGCCTCTACGATTAACGTTACCGTTTTGAGTCAAAACTGTTCTATTTTCTGAAACCCACACTTGAAAATAATATTGCGAAGTTTGGTGCAGCCTCCATAAGTCAACGGTATTAAAGATTCAAAACTTTCCAAAGTTTTATGTTCTGCAACAAAGACGTACGCGCTGAAATGAATTGGATACGTTAGGTACCTATTTGTAAATAATTATGTCAGATCAAATGATAAAATATCAATAAAAAAATCGATAAAATCAGTACCTACAGATATTATTAATTATAACTTAAAATGTTATTATACTTAGAAGACCACAAGAAACTGAAACAATTGTATTGTAGACTGTATCAAACCAACATACACAATGCACGACTGAAGTCAAATTTACAAACACTACGAAATGTAATCCCAGACAGACGAATCAGCTCACCAATCTAAGAGCTCGCCACAAAATCCAAGCTCGGAAACAGATTTCTAGAACACCGTATATGAAAGCGATGACTTCACTCCTAAGAGGCTGTTCATTAAAATGAAAATATAGACATACATAATGTATGCAAAACGGTGATGCAATTCCTCTTTAGCCATAATACTTTTCATGGCTAAGGGTTCTAACTCCACTGTAGATGAGAGTTCTCTTGGGCAGATAGAAAGCAGACATCTACATATGTGAAAAGATTGATTGAAATATCACGCATTGTTGTATTCGCATGCATTGAAAATAATTTGTGACTTTAGTCATTAATTCACGTTGAATAGTCAGACACCATGGAACAAATTCATTAACTACTTATTTACTTAGTTATGTATTTATTTTATACGTTTGTATCAGTTAATACAATGAGCCTTTTATGCCATACAACTTTTAGTGAGTATATAACTGAGTTTCAAATTTCTAAATTGTTTGTGTAATCTATTGTAGATAGCATAGGCGTCAAAAGGCTACTTCGTGTATGCACCAAAGCTACAAATTTGCAAGTGTCCATCTGTCAGCCAGGCCGAACTAAGCGTGGCAAAATTATTGCCACGCCGTGGTCAAAGGTTGTATCCGACATGTCAAATGTCACGCTCAACAATTTATGGGCGAGAGCGGGCAAGTTTTAGGCCTAACGGAAATCGGGCTCCGGGGATCGGACGACTTTTAGGTGAAAAGTTTGACACTTTCCGAAGGTCGCGTCGGTGTTTTTTGGACTTTGACGCTTTATAAGTGAGTGGTAACTTTGGGAACGGTAAGTGCTTGGGGCACTCAATAATGTTGATACTTTTTGGCGGAGTAAAGTAGGTCGATTTGCCTCGCTTAGAAATTTATTTGGTCACCGGACGTGAGGGTTTTGTCTATATCTATTTTCGTCCATTCTTGATTCACACGATCTTTTTAAAGAGTTTAGTACTCATAAGCGTATTCTTTCATTTGAAATTCCGACCACAAAGAGTAAATCAAAATTGTATTATTATCATTACCCATATTAACATTTAAATTACGTTAATCCGGAATAAAAAGTACCTGATGTGTTCTAGGGTCTAACCCACCTAAATATTAACTTTTAATCAAATCGGTAAATTTATTAATATTCTCATCAAGAATGACGTAGCAATTGCAAACCCGAAACGCTACGTCGATCGCAGACAGTCTATGAAATCACAAAACTCATGAAAAAACGTAGCATAAAAAAAACATTTACAACATACAAATGAATAGTCATTTCATTCTCTATTAACTTCTTTTGTTTCAATATTTATCTCAACTCTTCAACAAATAACCATCCGTGTTGAGCGCAGCAGAAGTTTCTTTGACGAATATTCATGTTTCATCCAGCTTCCGTTAATAAGAAGCTGTACGAAATTACTACCTGTTACTCGGAATAACGAGGAACTCGCAACTCACTCAAAGACAGACAAACCGACTATTATCTTAGAAATGTATTTCTCGAGAGCCAGTTCACGATTGAGCGGGGATGCATCCGGCAAGAACTAACCGGCAGATATCCTAGCATATTTAATTTGATTTCATTTGATTTCATATCAAATGTAAATATAACATATAAAAAACGGAGCCGGAGGATATAAAAAACGCTGTAAGTGATAACGTGTTCAAATTGAAACTCAAAAACTGGCTCATTCAAAGAACGTTCTATAGCATCAGTGAATTTTTTGGGAGTCAAAAGAAAAGTTTTCTAATTAATTTTGGACACAATGTTTTTCAATTTTATTAGTATTTGACTATTGATTGAATCAATGGAATTATTGAATTGACATAGTAACTAATTAAGTATGTTTATATAAGTATACATATTTAGAATATGGTCTTTAATTTTAATCATAATCTGACATGTGATTCAAACATATTATCAATTATCTTTAGTTTATCTGTTTATCATATACAAACAGTATTTTCATTTCAGCTGATTTTTTTTAACTAAATTAACATGCAGCTATCTATTGCACTACAATTTGTCTCATTAGCAAAATTAAAAATAGCAATACACAAATTATTAAACCTGTTTTAAGGTCATAACACATACGGCATACGATTGACAGCAAGCAAACTAATAAATTTATCAACCACCGGTGTAGTTTTAAAGCTGCTTACCAAAATTTATTATTTTTTTGACTGATTTAGTATATTTTGTACTACTACGGTTTATGGTGGAAGTTCCAAAGACTTGCACGAAGCGCTTTGATTCTACCTTCATAGTAAGGACAGCGAGACTATGGAACTCTCTACCTGGAGCCCTGTTCCCAGAAAATTATAACCCAGGGGTCTTCATTTCTAGAGTAAATAGGTTTCTTCTAGGCAAGCGTGCTACATCTAAGACTATAGTGGTGCTTAACATCAGGCAGGCTATAGTCAAACGTAAGCCTATTTAATGTAAAAAAAACGCCAAGTTTTATTATTCTACATTTTCAAAATAAAAAATTACGCCACTTTGTTATGCATGTTTGACCTCGCATATAATATTTGTCAAATCTTAGTAGCTCATCATATATCTCATAAAAACAAAACGTCAAAAATAGACATCCGACCAAATCAATACGCGTCCGACCAAAGTGCCTCCTGTCTCAACTCAATTCAGTAATAATTCAGTGAACTACATATCTCGCGAAGCTGCGCTCTAGATAGAATATTTAAGTGGGTATCTCATATTTCATTGAATCGGCGCCGGTCAAATGTATTATGTGGGGCCTCTTATTAACTTGTTTTGGGCTTACATCGCCAAATACGACTGTGTTTTTGTTATAAAAATAAATTATTTATATAAGTTTTCGCCTTATTACAAATTTAGTATCATAGATACCTAAATTTAAGAATAAAACCCGTCGCTTATGTAAGACGTCTTAACTAAGAGAGTAGTGTAGTATTATATTATATAAATTTTATGACATTCATACACATCTTTATCTATATATTTTTTTATTTAATATGGCTTACATCAAATTCCAAAATGACCCACATTTAAGAACCATAGCAATAATGTTTTTAAATTTAAATACAATAAGTACACAGTTTATAACTTTTGCTCTCAGAATGACCCTCATCCATTTATTTTGTATTACATACATAATATGTTACAGTGACACTAAGAACATTATTGGGTTCTTTATTACATAACCCAATTACATAAGTAATGAAAACATTTTGAATTTATTATGGTGATTGTAATTGTTTATTGTATTGCATCTCGTGTGTCGAAAAATAAATGATTTCTTTCTTTCTTTTCTTTAGGTAAGCTGACTAAGCTTTATTAAGGTTGAGTTATTGGTACGAGCAAATAGTAAATGCTTACGATGTCTCTATTACGGTAATTGGCCATCAAATGCCTGCTTTTATTTTGGGTGAAGTAAAACGAATGTTCTCATTAAATTTAGATGTGTATTTTCTTTATGTTTTTATGTTACTGTTGTTTAATAGATATAATGTATTGTTCTGATGTAAATAAAAAGACAATAAAAACTATCTACAAAATTTAAATTAATTTCTAATAATCAAAGTACCTAGTAGTATCCTAAATAATTACGAATTATTTGATTGGAAGCATTTTGTTCAAAAATAATAATAAAGCTGAATTATTTTTTATCCCATTGCAAAGTCATGCAAAAATACTACGTGCGCCAATTAACTTTTAACCTCCCATAGAAATCCTTTACCCGGCAATGGATTTTGAGTACGAGATTATAATTTTCATAAAAAAATCATACATATGCCTAATTAAATGTGACATAATAATGTTTATAAACACATTTTTACTGTATTATAGTTACCGTAAGGAATGATTAAATTTAGTTGTAATACCCGGGTAGCACTTACTAATAACATAATTCCTGACGTAAGTGCTAGCCGGTTTACAACTACATTTATTACCATTTTCTCAGAGTCTATGCTAATGCTTTATTTATTTAGTTCTATACATATTTCCGTTATTTCCATCTAATGTTGATTGACAGCGTCCTCAGCGCCTCGTTCGCCACCTGATAAACAGCGACCTCTGTCAAACGGGATGACACTAAACGAACCGAACACGTGTTTTCAGGAGACCACAGCGACACTTCGACTAGTGAAGTCACAGGTGAATATTAGCAGTGGGTTTGTTTTATAATATTTTATTTATTATTACACATTAAAAAATATATATGTTTTTAATATTACATATTTTTAATTGTAAATCAAATCAATAGCATCGCAGCTCAATTTTTTTATATAAATCTACTGGGTTTTTTTTCATATTGAGCCTATTGAGGTGTAGATCGAGGCTCTTCGCTATAATACCGTTCACCGAGACCACTATCAGGACCATAATCGTCGAATGAACATCCCACATGGCGGTAATCTCATGTGCCAAGTCAAGGTACTTGTTGACTTTGTTGTTCTTGGCCTTCACGAGATTCTCGTCATGTGGTATGGTGATGTCAACAATAACTGCCCGGCGCTGGTGCCGGGCAGTTAGCCCGATATCGTGATAGTGGATCACGATATCGGGCTTATTGCAATAATATATGCTGTGTTTTATTATTAACTTTTGTTAATATTATGTTATTGATAGTCAATCTCCTATTTTACTAATATTACGTCTCTAGCTATATGTATAATCATATCAATGGAAATTCGGAGCAACCATTTATTTAAATATAAGTAGGTACTATGATGATTGACAAAAAAAAACTTTAAATTAGGTAAATTGTAAGTTATCCTTCTGTTTTACAAACATTCTGTACCACCACATCTCTAGCAGCAAATCAAATCAATGGCAATACAAACAAAAAAGAATTAATGGCCACTTTTATTTATTTATTTCATATATTTGGGGGGCAAGGCATTTCTCCCAAGTCGATAGTTTTAATTTAATTTAAAATATAATTATTTAAAGTTATCCATCTGTTTCACTAACATTCTGTCCCGCCACGTCTCTAGCTGCAAATCGAATCAATCGGGACGCGGCGCAAACATTCCCACCACGAGTATATTTCTACATTTTCTCAGAATACGCACGGACGTGCGCTATTCCCGGGACACTGGCTTCTGCTGCTCTATATTTTGTGTAAATAGTGAATAACTGTATGATTTTATGCGATAAGAGAATGTTCTGCTACAGTCAATTCTATAGAACGCAGTCATTTCATCATCATCATCAGCCCTTATCGACCCATTGCTAGGTATAGGCTTTCTCCCCTAGGATCTCCATGTTTATATAACGTAGTCATAGTCAATTATTTGCAAAATTAAAATAATGAATATAATTGAAATAACAATGCATGTTTTTTTAGAACGTATGTATATTATTTTTCTATAAAAGATAACATAATCACTCAGATTATGTTTTTGTCTGTATTGCTCACAAGTGTGCTCACTGTGATCTACTCACACACAACACAATATACACATCTTGTAAAAAATGTGAAGTCTAAAGCTAGGATATAATAATTATGTCGTAGCATCAAAAATAAATAACATCCACGAACTACAACAATTATTAAGATAAAGTTAGCGTTATTAACGAATTGCATGTAATTTAACAAGATAAATAATAGCCCTTAGGGCGGCTTGATAAACTTTCGACACCAGAGTTGGCCACTCTCATTCGATAAGAAGAAGAACAAGACATATCTTAAAGTACTCTTCATAGGATTCTTTCTCTCTCTGTGTGTGTAAGAGATAGGTACCAAAATTCAGATGAGCTCGAATTTTCTTTTCGCTCGAGCACAGTTGTCCCACCGCTTTCCATTTTAAAACATGCATGAGTCCAACACCACGCATATATTCTGAAAATTCTAGAAAAACCTGTCACGTTTCATCTTGCATATAGCACATAGTATATTCTTGCACATAGTATATTTTTATATATTACGTAGTATAATATACATGATGTAAGTATGGGTTTGAATAGTTTATAATTTTAAATGTTTATGTTTATTGCTTAAGATTTTATAGTCAAATTTCATGTAATCGTTATTGTACACCCCGTCTAGTCTGTTTTTTATATATTTTCCTCTCCATCCTACGGTTGCCTGGAAGAGATCGCTTTTAGCGATAAAGCCGCCATTTGTGGCATTAGTTTTAATTAATTTTCTTTTCTGTTTGTGTATTATGTTTTTTTGTGTCCAATAAAGTATCAATCAATCAATCAATCAATCAATCTTGCATCACGTTATGCCGCAAAAGGCGGAAATATTCAACTTCAGATATGGAATTTTTGGAAGCATGAATCTATAGTTTCTTTTTATTGCAAAGCAAGTTTGTTTGTATGTTGAACTATTACTTCAAATATAGGTACTGTGTTCATTATTATTGCTATAATAGATATATGAATAGATAATAGACTTAACTAAGCAAGTGTGTGTGTTGAGTTAATTCTATTATTCTTTAATTACCTATTATTAGCTAATTGGGATGATAAAATATATGATATGATAAACAGGTTCAACTTTTTTAACACATAAGTTTTTGTCATCTTAGATACAAAAGTTTATGTTTAAAACAAAAGTTTAAGTTTAAAACAGCGCGAGCGGTTTGCTTCGACTTTCATCGTGCGAACAGCCAAACTGTGGAACTCCTTGCCCGAATCTCTATTCCCCTTGAACTATAATTTGTCGGTCTTCAAGTCGAGAGTAAACCGGTTTCTTCTAAGCAAGCGCGCTAGATCGTAGATTACAACCTTGCTTAACATCAGGCAAGTTGTAGTCAAGCGTGAGCCTATCTAATATAAAAAATAAAAAAAAAGAAATTAAAAATTTTACTTATAAGTACAGATTTAACCAGTTATTTTAAGTTAATATTAAATTAATAGTTAGGTAGGTAAGTTGTAAATATTTAACGCTGTTTTTTGTTTTAGTCACTTAACGTAGGTGAAAATGCAGAGTACAAGAACTTAAACAAACTGTAAACAGTGTATCACCTACTTAGCATACTTTCCAACCCCTTCCAAAATAAAATCAGTATAAACCTGACCCTCACAGTTTCCCGATGAGCCATTGAAAACAGACAACAGCCGACTTATTTCCCATTACCAATTCTATGCCTTCTTACTTTCAGTCAACAAGGCAGCCCTATTGCGTTTGCCAAATAAAAGGTACGTGACTATTCTCTGTGCATTGATAGTCCGAGGGCCCAATCTGGACCCTTCAGGGACCGGATAGGCCTCTCAATGGGGCAACGAATAATGACCTCTTTTGGGCACGAAGATTACTGGACGAACAGATTCCGTATTAGTAACGAAATTAGATAAGTAACGTACTGGAAGCATAGATGCTTTACCTATTAGAAACGAAATTTGAATAAGTTAATATTAATAATATTTATTGGTCATCAAAAGCCTTATAACTAGTTACAACATTTGTTTGTTAGTACTATATTTATAGTTCATTGTTCATAGTTCATAGTAATTTATTCATAAACAGAGTTTACATGTCAAAATCAAAAATAATATTCATATACCATATGTATGTATATTACTATGTTTATATTACTATGTTTATATTACTATGTTAGGATCGATTACATGATGTGTTCTATGTTCCCCACACTAGGATCCCTTGTGTCGTGGGGAACGCGCTCATCCTTCTGGATTACAAATAACTATGTATATACATTTTGTGTACAACTATCTGTGTACAAGTGTGGTGTTATGAAGAATAAGCATCTTAAGACGATGCTCTTAAGATAATCCAAATCTAATACACATATCAAATCGACGACTACTATAAAATAACAACCAAAATAACATCACGAGTTTATTGATATTTGTTTTGCCTAGAGACGCTGTAAATTACGCCAGTATTTTAATATTCAAGTACCTTATAAACACAAAGAGACAAAAGCTTCTTTTTATTTTCTTTGTAGGACATGGA
Organism: Macaria notata; assembly: GCA_927399415.1. Lineage (NCBI taxonomy): Eukaryota > Metazoa > Arthropoda > Insecta > Lepidoptera > Geometridae > Macaria > Macaria notata. The sequence continues at coordinate 4,973,869 of OV656742.1, forward strand.
AAATGGATACCTACGGTTTTGCGCTTTTTGTTCTAGGATAAAAAGCAACTTGTGATGAGCCTGTCTCAATATAGGAGCTCCATACTACCACCGTACCAAAAAATACAATGACACCGCTTCGTTGCGACGTGAAATAAGAACAAAGTAACCAATAAACACAATTTCACCTTTATGTAATGGTATAATGATATTATGATTTATGGGAGGTCAAATTAGAAGTTTGTTACGTAATTAATTAATCAAAATATTTAACTTTGCATACCTATTTAATCATAATCTGATGAATTTATGAATAAACTTAAATAATAATTATTTTATCTGCAATTATTTAAGTAGCTGTGTAGATGTCATTAGTTATCTTAAGCATTTATGAATAAACAATGAGGGTCAAAGTAACACCATTTCTATTGTTAATGTGATAATGACTTATTTATTGTACTCATAAAGAACGCTCTTATTAGACTCCCTTTCTTATCAAAGTGTATGAGACTTTCGGTGAAAGATGGATATATATGGACGTATAGATTGCTAGTGGACGAACAATCATGAAAATCCGTTCAGCCGTTTTGCGTGATGAGTGAGCGTTTAAAAAACAAACAAAGACACAGATAAACAGTCATAATTTATAGTAATTGTTGGAACGTGTTCTGCTACCAATTCGAAGTATCTCCAAACATTTTATTAAATATCTTCAATGTTCAGACTTTCGGTCCTCTTCAGCTTTATTAAATGAATAGATAGAAAAAATATTTCTGATATGAAAGTTCAATCTTCCTAAAACAATACATAGATCGTAGATTATAACGTTGCTTAACATCAGGCAAGTTGTAGTCAAGCGTGAGCCTATCTCATTTATATATCAAAAAAAATATATATTTGTCGTCAGGTGTTCCACCTCCGCGACATCCGCTGGGAGCGGTCGCGGTTTCTGTCCAAGTCCTTCCTGGCGTTCGTAGCGTTCAACGTGATCTCCTACTCGCTGCTGGCGGCGGAGGTGCTCACCACCAACATCGCAGACACCGCGCCCGACAAGAAGGTACACTTTTCTTACTTTATATTATTTCTTCATTTTTTTTATTATTTCTTCATGTTTTTTACTTATTCTTGATTCTTCGTGTTCTTTTCAACCGACTTCGAAAAAAAAGGAGGTGATTAAGTCTTTTAAAAGTTTTTTTTCTTTCTCTTTTTTTGTGGGTATGTTACGCGACAAATTAAACCAAAAAAAAAAAAGAAAAAAAGGACATGGAAAAGTGTCTTATATGGTTATTTCATATTGACCGACGTAATATAATATACGACTTTTATAGCATACGTTTCTTTATAGTAAGTAAAATTTGTATCCTAAAATAGTTTTGTAGCATGCAACTGACGTTTTATCGTGCCCAAGTAAGATTTTACAGTAATCTTTGCCCGGAAAAAAGCGGACCAAAGATGGGAAAAAAGGTGAGTACAATCTGCCGAAACGGTTCTTATTAAACGGAAATAGATATTTATTTTTCAAGTTGTTGAACAGAATAAGCTTCATATTAAATTGGCTGGTTTTACTTCGGTTAGAAAAAGGAAGGATATTTTTGGGGAAAATATTTTCTCTTACATGTACTCTTGAAAAGTAATAAGTTCTATCCGTAAATTTAATATCTTCCCACTAGTTCCCACGCAAAGATTTTTCTGTGGTTGGTGGTTGGTGCAAGCCACCCTTAATGAAATACTATAATATACCCGTAAATATTTGCGCTTGGTTTTTTTTTTTTTTTACATTAGATAAACTCACGCTTGACTACAACTTGCCTGATGTTAAGCAACGTTGTAATCTACGATCTAGCGCGCTTGCCTAGAATAAACCAGTTTACTCTCGACTTGAAGACCGACAAATTATAGTTCAAGGGGAATAGAGATTCGGGCAAGGAGTTCCACAGTTTGGCTGTTCGCACGATGAAAGTCGAAGCAAACCGCTTGGTGCGAGTCTTTGGAACCTCAACTGTATAACGGTGCCTTCTTGTCGTACCTCTACACGTACGATGGTAAAATGGGGCTGCAGGAATTAAATTATGTAATTCCTCCGCACACTCTCCGAAATGCAACCTGTAAAAAACCGAAAGACTGGCCACCTTATGTATGGTACTAGGATCTAGTTGGTAGGATCTAGGAGCTGGTTGCAGCGTTGTTGCTAAATTAAAATACAAACGTATGTATACCTGCAACTTTTATATTTTAGCAACAAAAAATAACTAGCGTTCCCTCCAGGTAACTCCACCCCCCAACTCTCTAATCGTCAAAACAAAGCATGTCTGTCATACAAATCGTGTTATTAAAACATATTATGTTCATAAAATACATTAGACTACGTGAGCGGCCCTTCAAATTACGTACGAGGTAAGTTTTGCTAAGGCCTTCGTCGCAATTAGAACACAAACATACAACAAAATAGCGGAGATATAGTTTAGTTATAAAAAGCAAAATTAACAGAGAAATGAACAAAAATTCAAATAAATCCAAGATATTTCAAGCAAGATCCATGTTCCATAATATGTAAAGACTTGCTTCTTTAGATTATGATGCCGTTTTCCTGGTCCAAAATTCATGTGAAATATGCATACATTGGAATAAACTGGCTCCCAAAAGTGGCTGCTAAGTTAGTTGATTCGTGAAAGATCATATTTGAAAATAGAAAAAGAAATTTAAAGTGACAAGTGTAAAGTGTGCACAAGCCTGAATAAAATAACAACTTATATGAAATTCATGTTTCACGCAATGAATACTGCTAGCTGTAACAAGTATACAATAGCCACAGGTACTGAGTGATTTATATATCTCTATATATCGCTATAATAATAAGATATTTAAAAATGTTATGATCTATAAATCTTACTACTTGGGTATGTACGTTTTTTGAAATACACCTAAAACAAAAGTTTGTTGTCTAAAGCCGAGTAGCATCTTAAATTAATAGTCGTAAATACAGATTTTTGTGGGTCTATTTAAAGTTATACGTAAGTAAGTAATAGTTGTCATAAGTGATAATTTATAAGTCGTATTTTTGCAATTTATAGTAAGTATTTAACGTCTTTTTTTAGAATATGCGCAACGGATCAAAGAATTTAATTTGTATAAATATTATTTACAATTAAAATATTTGTTTCAATGGTAAATTGAAAAATTACTCAACACCAAACAAATTTCTACGTAGATAATATTCGAGGTATTTTTTGTATTTTCAGTAAATACGCAAAGAAAAAACAGCAGGAAGGAAAATCAGAAACATTCTGTGCAAACACAATAACTAATCACTGATTCAGCTGACAATAACAAAAATATTTGGAAGCAATAAATATTGGCTTTACAAAAGCAGTCGGTAGAAGAAAATAATTAAGGATACCTTAACTCGATAGATAGCAGACAAGCTAACCATTTGTCAATCTATGTCTGAATCAATCACTGTTATTAGTTTCTGAAGATAAATACTTCTGTTTGTTAAAATAGTTATACAATAAAGGACAACGAACTAAACAAAACTGTTGTGCAAAAATACCATCAATTTTGAGAAGTACACAAATATTTCTGTTACATAAAATATTTCAAAGATGTATCTTAATTAATCTGCATACTAAATTACAAGGAAAGCTAACCAATTTACATGTTACATTATTATTTTTTACATTATGATTTCATGGAATTCATAAATATGAAAACAACATCATTATGAGATGATGTTGTTTTACAACATAAGTTGTACAGTTTATTCCGTATAAGAAGGTTGTAAGCAATCTATTATGTGTTCACTTTAAGAAAGCTGTCAATAAAACCGCACCTTCTACTCGCGTATTAATCTCTAATTAAATAAATAAAACATTTCGAGACATATATATGTTATTTCAAAGTCCCATCAGGTCAAAAGTCTAATATATATGTGGGGATAGTGGATATAAACGATGGTTTGACTATTTTTAATCTTTTCATTAAAAGCTTTAAATTACATCTTTTCTTTAGTTTTTATGTTATCAATCTTCAATCTTTTTTTATCAGACATACTTCAAAAATTATACTAGCTAATGCTATTTATACCATTCGACATATACTTATCAGCTTTATACGATGTATAGGTATCTCTTCATGTGGTACAGTTTATTCCGTATATGTAGGTTGTAAGCAATCCATGCGTAAGTGTTTTTTAAGAGGGCCATCAATAAAGCCGAGCTGCCAGTCGTCCATCACGACCTGAGATCGGTACAAATAACGCGCCAAACCTAAAATGTATTCGCCAATACTGCAGACATTTCAATTTCTTCCTATTCCGCACTTCGAAACAGGGGCGGCGTTAGGGGTGTGATTGTTAGTTTTATGGAAATTAATCTGTTTTCACACCAAATAATTATTTATAGAATATATCAATGGGTTTGCGTTTGCAACACGCAAAATAAAGAAACATTAATTTCAACACTCTTTAACTTCTTCTGTAGCATTTAGGTTAGTTTTCGTTTTGTCTGAACAATGCCCAGAAGCAAATTCTAAAAGCCAAAAAATGCATTGATTCGTAATGAATCTTAATAGTTTAGATAGACTTTATAATTCTTAGCAAACACACGAGTGATTTCCATTTTTCTTTTCAATCAGAAATTCATAACCATTTAATGCCGTATCGAACTATCAATAGATTCAGTCCAAAAGTCAGACAAGCAACTACCATTTAATTATAGAAATCTCACAGACTATCAAAGAATTAAAATAATCACAGTGTTACCCCTGACCTTAGTGAGTCCCTTTTCTGCTATTTTTCACATAACATCCAATTTCTTGGGGGTGAAAAGTCGAATTTATTACGCGCTGCCGTTTCTACAACACGCGAAATAATTTCAATGCGAATACTTCGAGCAAGTTCCGAAACGAGAAAGCATGGACGTTAGTTATTTGCGCAACTTTACATATTGAATTCAAGCTGCAAATAAAGTGTTATAGCTCGACCAAGCAAAAAAATATTAGAAATTGTAAAATGTAATATTATACTTACTGAAACAATAATGTATTACCTGTACAGAAACATAAGAAAGAAAGAAGAAAGCGTCACCTGCGTCGATCTTGCGCAGACCTCATCCATACGACTCAAATAATGTCGTCGACCCATCTCGCTGCCGGCCGAACCACTCCTCGTCTGCCAGTTCTTGGCCACCACTCTGTAACTGTTTTGCTCCATCTTTTTATTATTTATCTAGTACCCAAGACACAAGCGTTTGCTTAGTGTGGGGCTAGATAGCGCTGTGTAATGTCCCTGAATATTTATTTATTTTATTTTATTTATTGTTATTTTTTCTAGCCACATATCCCGCTTATGCCCAAAACCGATATATGTCAATAAATATGCAAAATATGCAGAGTCCATAAAGTGTGTATGTGTATTAATTCCTCGGTAGAAATTTACTAACCAGTTTATCGCGTACTCTCAGTTAGATCCGTAGCCCAAACTTTCAGAATTAAATTCTTATAACTGTTTTCTGTCACCGTTTTCTTGCTAAGGTTGCCTGGTAGAGATCACTCAAGGTGATAAGGCCGCCCACTTGTGCATTCTTTTATAGTTTAAGTTCATTTCATATTGTATTTTTTTTTGGTGTTTATAATAGAGTTATATTGTATTGTATTGTATAATTACAGAGCGTACAGTGAGAGCTGAATAAAGTTAACTAGAGAGTGTACTTTATGTAACGTTACAGACGAAGCTTATATAAATAAATAAAAATATGAATACATGTAGATGATTATGATGACTGATAATTGCCAAAGATAGTTAGTTAAATAATTTGAAAATTACTATGTGTCTTCGGCAAATATCAGCGCTTTTCAGTATTTTTACCCGAATAACTGAGCTATTTGGCGACAGCAGCTAATCAGCACCACAAAACACACGACACGGCTAGACAACTTCATTAAAACTGCAAACGTTCCGCGCTGCGCAGAATCTCAAAACTGCATGCTTCTATCCTGTACAAAGATACGCTATGTATAACTATAACTACTATATATACTCGTAGATATACTGATAATTTTGAAGACAGTTTAATGATTTAATTATGGTAATGTAACATTACCATCACAACAGTTTACCCTAGTAATTGTATAAGTAGATGATTATTAAAAAGATGTTGAAAAAGTCGATTACTTTTTTTAGTATAGTTGCTTTCCATAACAAGTCATTAAACAAATACATACAAAGCCTTTATTCTTAAAATTACTAACCTTAGTACTTATAATTTATTGAGAGAATCTCTAGCAGAGCAAAAAGTTTAATTTTGTACATCTTTTTAATATATATAAATGTTTTTGTTTTGGCTAATACACAATACTCGTACTTAATTCATTTCATAATGATGCATATTCTGTTGGTCCTGATTATTTTTGTTACTTTCCAAACTTTCTTCTCATCCCATCTAGTACAGGACACAGACCTAGCGTGAGTTCCAGTAAGCAGGTCAGCCGGAAGCTGCTTGAGCGGAGACAACGGTGACGTCACTACACTTAATGTATTGCTGCTCTTTTAGCCACTGCGAGAGCCACCTGCACTACTACTGAGAAAAACATTTCTTTTTGAAACGAGCTTGATGTGACAAATTGATGAAAATGACATCGCTTTTGCAGTAAAACTATCAAAATATTTTTTTAATGAAATATTTTAACAATTACAAGTTGAAATGTGAAAATCTTGATGTATAGTTAGTAAAATATTTATTAATCGAGTTTCACTAGCCTGTTTGAAAACATCAATAACCATGGTAATTATACACTACAAAATTTTTAAACAACAAAACTTTTTCCGACGTTTGTAATTTACTTTGTAGTGACCTCTGTCTTTCTGAGATTATCTTGTCTCTGCTACAAAGTTTGTTAGTATTATTTATCCATTTATTTATTCATAGCTGCACACATACAATTTTCCAAAAAAAATACATGTGTCCCGAGGTTTTGGGTCATAGCAAGAAACAATAGCTAGGCTATATGCTATCCAGTGTCTTCACAAATTTTGTTTAAGTACTTACTGTACCTACATGAAAAACAAATCGTCAAACATTAAATCAATGTAACAATTTAAAAAAAGACCTTTCCTTAATTTATCATAACGTTCAAAGTTACGTTCGAGTTCCTCTAGTAACAACGTCAGACTCAGAAAGAATAACATTCATTAGTGCTATTACCTAATCTCGTAAATTGTGTCTTCACAGCGGACTTTAAAGGGGTCGTGTCTTGGAGGAGGTATGAGCTGGGATTGTTCAAGACATCTTTAAGGTACCAATAAGATTAACTTGTAGGTATGTAATTTCTTAGGATAGCATCTACCGAGTTGAGAGTTTGCAAATTGGCCAAGAAGCTTCTGACATGTACAATTAAGACACTAATAGTTTAGTTATTTACATATGAAGAAAAAGTATTGATATCGATAGTTTTCTTATAATTAAAATATTGTATTTTTATGTACAGCTTCGTATACTTCCACAGGAAAGTTGTAAAACTTCAGAAACAACCGCGTATATATTAAAAACAAAAAAATAATTCTTTTGCAGGAAGGCTGCCTGGAGGCAGTTCTCATCGAAGAAAATAGCTTTTCAATTAAATTTCTATCAAAGAAAATTTCACGTTGATATAATAGAATCATATTTATATTACAGAGTCACTTGTTCTCGATGAAAAGATAAAATAGGTGTCTAGTTGTCCTGTAGAGCAGCGGTTCCCAAAAGGTGGTCCGCGGAACCCTGGGGTTCCGTGGAAAGGTCGCAAGGGTTCCGTTATTTATTTATTTATTTATTTATAACGGTACACATAACAGAATGAGTTCATATATAAGCCAAATACACATTCAAAACTGGTTTTGAACCAGAACAAATTCCTCAGGTGAGTGTACACAGCTTGAACAATATAAATTTGATTATTATTTTCAAAAACCTGTGTTAGACAGAGAATACAGTACCTAACTGGTACTGTATTCTATGTTCAACCACACAAACAACAACGATAAACAAGGACAACATTATTACAGACTAAATTTTATCTTACAATTAGTGATTATGCATAGCTTTTCATTAAAATAACTAGAACATTACGCTTGAATGTGGATAACACACAATTAAATACATCCAGTGACTGATGGTGGTTCGCTAGGATACTATTGTATTGGCGACACATTCTAACTAATGGGTTGTATAGAGATGTATTGTTTTTATAAACACTGAGAGAGAATATATTATGGAGTCTGCGAGAGTTAGGGTTTATATTAATGTTGATGTTGATACAAGACAGGAGTGAGGGTGAGTCAATTTGGGCATGAATAATTTAAAATAAATATATGTAATCGGAGTATTTGCGGCGATCTTCAAGAGACATTCATTTAAGTCGCTTTAATCTATTGACATAGGACCGGACTTGTCGATTCCAGCCTAGTCTGAAAAAGAGCATATTTAAACATTTAAACTGAACACGTTCAATGCGGTTTATGTGCACCTTGTAATAGGGTGACCAAATGACTGAGTTGTATTCTAGAACGCTTCGAACAAGTGAAAAATATAATGTTAGTAAACAGTAGGGATTTTTAAAGCTTTTTGATGGTCTGGAGATAAAACACAAAAGTTTGTTACCTCTATCTATAATGTAATCATAATGTTCACGGAAAGTTAATTTTTCGTCAAAGTATACACCCAAGTCTTTTACAACTGATTTGCGTTCTAATATATGGTTATTGAGTTTATAATCATAGATAATTTTAATATGTTTGGTAGTGAAAGAAATAATACAACATTTTTTGATATTCAGAAACATTTGGTTGTTTCGACACCAATTATCAATCATAGATAAATCAGTTTGAAGGATTTCTGAATCTTGTGTAGATTTAATGGCTGAGTATATTTTTAGGTCATCCGCATATAATAAACAAGGACTCTGGAGGTTACTAATTAGATCATTAATAAAGGAAATAAAGAGCAATGGCCCCAAGTGCGAGCCTTGGGGCACGCCAGACGTTATATTCGCCGGAGCCGATAAAAAGCCTCTGAGTGCAACCAACTGGTTTCGCCTAGATAAATATGACTCAACCCATCTCAAAAGGTTGCCATGTATGCCGTAATATTTCGATAATTTTATAATTAAGATTTTATGGCTTATTTTGTCAAAAGCCTTAGAAAAATCAGTATATAAACTGTCGACTTGAACACGTTTGGCAAATGCACTGCACAAGTAATTTTTGTATTCGAGTAGATTGGTAGTAGTAGATCTATTGCGAATAAAACCGTGCTGTCTGGTGGATAAAATCGGATATATATGAAAGTATAAAACATCATAGACCAAAGACTCAAATAATTTCGCCAAACAACTAAGTATACTTATAGGGCGGTAATTATCACATCGCGACTTGTCACCTGACTTGAATACAGGGACAATGTGCGCTGTTTTCCACTGTGTCGGGAAGATGCTTAAACGTAAAGATGTATTAAAGATAATTAGAAGAGGTGTACACAGACTTTTCCTACAATTTTTGATAACGAATGGAGGTATTTTGTCTGGCCCAGCTCCCTTGTCGTTATAAATAATAAAATAAAATTACTTAATAAAAATCTACATACATATTTACAATATAATATACTATGATATCATAAAAAAATATATATCATATCATAAAAAAATAATTGTTTTTCACTAATACCTTTTTAAGGTAGGCAAATTCCCAGTTATCAACGTAGGGTTCCGTTGGGAAAAGTAAAGCCAATTAGGGTTCCATGCCAAAAAAAATTGGGAACCCCTGCTGTAGAGTGTTACAATTGAAAACCAGGAAGGAAATCTTGTCACCTCTAAGGGCCATTCTTGTCGTGATAAAAACCACTGCCAGTGCATTTCAAAGAGTAGATTACCCCAGTATATGTGTGTGGGTGTGTGTAGATGTTAGTTTGATTAGGACTGTAGCGTACAGCGACACTTTGAGAAACCCAACTACGAGGTGTCACGGCAAACTTATATTACAAGTATACCATAATAATTATATTTGACACTAGTCTTGAGAGACTACAGACTTTCACATGGATATTTCCACCTTAGTGTCAAAATATAAATCTAGGTGTTCAAATCTAGAGTTAATACGTGACTAGGTGAGCGTGTTACACCCTAGGCAGATAGATATATAGATTAATACCACATTGGACACACAAATAAAAACAAAATACAAAACAAGAGAAACATGTTTTAAATCTAATGCCACAAATGGCGGCCATATCGCTAAAATTAGTCTCTTCCTAGTCGTAGAATAACGTCAAACGAAAACATATCCCTTTTAAAAAAAAAAGAAAAAAACTATTGACAGCACTCTTGTTTTCAATTGCCACTGGAAACTTTTTCCTTCTCCACACTGTGGAGGAAGTCCTGTCACCTCTAAGGGGCATTCTCGTTGAGATAAAACCGCTGCCAGCGCATTACAATGCATTGCCTGTCGTGAGGGGATTACCCCGATGTGTGTAATGGCCACAAAGAAGATAGGTGACCGTGGACACGGCTTATTAGTGGTTAATAATTTATGAAAAATAAGGAATAATAGGTAATAATGGTTATTTCACTTGCACTAAGGCTGTTTATTTTAGGCACTATCAGAATGACGCAGGTTCGAATCCTACCGGTCGTGATTATTTGTGCTCATTTCCAATTAATTAGAATAATAACATCGACGATAATAGGCAAACGATTAAGAAAAAATATGCTGTTAGTGGTACACATGTCAATTCATATTGGTATAATCATAAAATGCTTAGTTTAAACAAAACTAAAATTCCCAGCTTGAAGGCACTTCTTGCGTTTGAAGATTCTTCTGTCTAGAAGGCACTTCTTACGTTTAAAGTGTCATCGGTCTGTAATTAAATTAACCGATAGAATATAACAAACGAAGAAGGACAGTATGACACAGGTTCAATAAACAATGTATAAATATAACAAGAATAATCAATATAGGTACATACCATTAACATTTTATTCGTAATTTAAATGTTAACCCACTTCCAAAGGCGAGTCTCTCAAGGCAACTAAAAGTTTTTTTATCTGCTATCTTCCAAAGAAGAGATTATCAATGTGACTGTTTTTTTATTGATTACTAGCTGGTTCCCGCGACTTCGTCCGCGTGGAATAGTTATTACCATAAAAACGGGTCTATTGAGTTAACCTTAAAATATAGACATATATTGTTATAGACATTTTGTTAGATCATATCAAGAGAAATAATTCTTTGATACATATTTTTTTGATATCTTGAACCGTTTTCGCAGCGCACGCAACGCAAGCCCTCAAAGATGAATAATTTTTCCCATTTTTTCCACATTTTCCATTATTTCTTCGCTCCTTTTAATTGCAGCGTGATGTTATATAGCCTAAAGCCTTCCTCGATAAATGGTCTACTAAACACGAAAATAATTTTTCAATTCGCACCATTAGTTCCTGAGATTAGCGCGTTCAAACAAACCAACAAACAAACTCTTCAGCTTTATGTATAATATAATAATATAATATAAGTATAGATAAAGTAACCATATCCACATTAAGCCGGCACCCATTTCCACACGCTTTGCAGGTCTAAGTCAAAGTCCGTCTGACCAATCAGAGAGTCCCATTCTAATTGGACAAATAACGTAATGCCATTCGTGTTTGCGAACAGGAATATCGGAAATATAAGGCTCTACCTTTATGTGATGAGATCATGGATGTAGGAAAAAGAATAGATCGAATAAGGATTTAAATAGCGTTCAATCCACTATCTACTCATTTACATTATTTTTCTTCTAGTGCCTGTCCTTATTAGAGGTTGGCCGTCAGCTCAGCGAATTTGTTTTTGCCAATCGAAAAAGTTCTTCTACTCTGGCAATACGATCACGTCACGATATCTTTCTTCTTCCAACACGTCTTTTGCCTGCTTTTGCTTTTTAATTTATTTACATTTAATAGTTTGAAAAAAAGGACAGAGAATGATGAATCTTTCAAATGGTTAAGATCGATATGTAATTGAATTGCTTATTTTATTTTCTGTTTACAATGTGACTGCGTGCTTAATACATAGTGAATAAAAGTAATTTTATTTCCACAAATACAAGCGAAGCTCAGTATGGAGCTAGATGGCGCTGTGTTATATGCCCTGAAATATTTAATTTATTTAAATTGTCTTTTTTGCAAACCACGCAAAAACAGACCAAGATTAAAATTAAATATATAATGATCTAGGCGTTTTGAGTGTATCTCATCACGTGTATTTGAAGCTCTATGGAAATATCGGAATCAACCTTTATGTGTTGGAAGGAACCATTCATCTACCTTGTTATTGAAAGAATGGTGAATGACGGTACCTTCATTTTTCTTTGTATTTTTTCGGTCAGGAATGTGAGCATGTAGATAGGTTTTCGGTAAGTTACCGATGTTTTTCGACCAGGTAACACTGTGGGAGAACTGTTTATGAGGAAAATTTTGGTTATAAGTCTAAGGCTAGTTATTATGACCGGTAGTCTACGTTATTAGCAGATAAGTAACGTAATATGACTCACTATATTAAGATAAGATATTTCTTTAGTGCACACCAAAAAACTTACATATTTAAAGAAATTTGAATACTAATTTAATGCACATTTTTTACAATGTGTGATTTTAACTTCATTAGGCCTTTGTTTCATTCAAGCTGGGTAACAATCTCAGAATTACCTTCTTTTAGTCGCCTGGCCTCTATTTCTATACGAACTGTTGTATATTTGGACTCAAAAACTTAGAAAGATAGACTGGTGGGTTACATTTTAAATTGTTGGTATCTACACAAAGATCTCACATCAAGAAAACCAAAGGCATAGGTTTGAGGAAGTTTCCTCTATTCCTCAATCAAGAATCATCATCATCATCATCAGCCCGCTATCGCCCACTGCTGAGCATAGGCCTCTCTTCTTGTACGCCACTCGTCCCGGTCCTGTGCAGATTGAATCCAGATGCTCCCTGCGGTTGTTCTAATGTCGTAATCAAGAATAAAAGAATTTAATTCTGCTCTCTACAAATTAGTTAACCCATAAATAGCAAATGCCTTAGCCTAAAGGTTAAGGAATCGCATGACAGAGAGACTGGCCTAATAATGGAAGTCTCGTTAGTTCGATCGAGCGCTAGAATTATCGGAGATCCTGACAGATCCCTTAATGGGATCTTGGGGCGTGCCACTCAATTATCTGCGAGGGTTTGATATTGGCGACTAGCGAGGTGACCAGGATCTACTATTTTGTAGGATATTTTTATATCTATTTCTGGCATGCCCCACTTTCTGCCGTAGTGTTCGCTTGTGTGTGTATCGGCTCAAGTGACCCAGTGGTAAAATGCCTGACTGTAAAATATTACCCAAATAAAATAATACTTTTAATTATAAATATATCTTATTACTTAGGTTTCTTACTCCCAGTAGAAATAAGTAGTATCAGTTGGCAGTTCTCTTAAGCATATACATAGTGTCGAGTTGGATTTTGTGGTATTGAATCTTGTCGATTTGTTCGCGATGTCTTCCTTCACCTAAGTGAAGTACCTTCTAAGTGAACTACGAACGACTTGTATGTATTTCTGAAAAGTCATGATCATCAGTAACGTGGTTTACGAGTCAGCAGAGAGAGAGAGAGAAAAAGAGTACAAATGGTCGTAAAATACCTGATACATAAAAAAAGAGTTTTATAAATGGCGACCAAAATCGTTCAAAAAATGATGGAATATTTTGGCCACTATGCTCCAAACTATTCTTTAATAAACCTGGATTCTGCGTTTAAAAAGAATGAAATAAAATGCTTCACCAAATCGAGTGCTAAAAACCACAAATAACTGTGAACCTACCCAGTATTCGTTATCTAAGCCCAGGTAAATGTACCACCGACTGCTATAGATATACGTAATGGATTCGATTTGCCTCACATTGCCGTTAGAGTAATTAAATCATTAGTTAACTGCTGAATAACAATAGGTTTACTGTTGTGGGCTTGATTGACGGAATACCTTGTTTTGACTCGGTGGATTGGTAGGTAATTTAGGAATACAGTGGGCTTAGCAGGAATATTACCATCGCAGGATCCGATAATTTGTCGATCCGCATTTCATACAAAATCGTACAGCGCACCTGGTGGCGAGTAGCGAAACTATTTTACTCGCGACCTCGCTTACTCCGCAGGATTCGATAAAATTACGGGACCAATGTATGGAGATTTACATAGCTAGCGAGTAGGAGTTTTAATTTGACAGATGATCCGTAAATACCAGACCCAGCCTTCGACAAAATGTCACAAATACTTTCACCGCCATTTTTTCAGTGAGAAAACTATCGACAACTTTTGAGATCGATTTTCCAGTGTTATATATAATTTAATTACTATAAAATTAGTTTAGGTTATATAAACATTATTTTCTAAATCTATTTTTAACTAAAAAACATTGTCTGTAATTGTCTATGGCAATTATATTGTCAAAAGTTTGAACGTCAAATTTGTATTAAAAACCGACCGCGGTTTGGAAATTAGCTCGCGAATCGCGAGGTTTTTGTGCTTTTTCCTTGTTACTGTGAACCAATTTCCGCAAAACATCTCTCGTAGATTTAATGAGGCCAATAAAGAAAATGACATCGAACCAGATTCAATGTAAAGTATTCAAAGTTTGTTGGTAAGTTAGGAAATTTAGTTAGTAGGTACGCTAGTTCAAGCTCTATTTAACAGTAAAATAGTCTCCATGCACGACCCAAAGTTAGTTTTAATGCCTCCCCAATAAACATTCATAGTGACTTCTCAAAGATATTGCGCAACAGATGCGTTGAGCGGACCTAAGATCTGCCGTAAGTAGGAAGCTATGGACTGTAGGTACGTCGGCAGTCCAAAAGGTTCCGTCTGGAAATAGCAGCTTCGTTAGATTGTCGCTGCCTTCATTAATCTAGATATTGTAGGTACCTACTCATAAAGTCCTGTTGCCTTGGACAATTAATGTTACAATACTTAAAATAAACATTGTAACACTCAAAATTAAAAATATCTGCCAAAGTAACTTACACAAATGAATAGCATAACTTATTGATGGTTTAGCAAAGAACTGTATTATAGTAGCTTACACAAATGAATAGCATAACTTATTGATGGTTTTGCAAAGAACTGTATTGTAGATAGTAAACATTGCACTACCAGCATGAATTCCAGGTCTCACTCTGATGCCTTGTCTTTGAGAGCCAACGGTAACCATATAAAAACCTCCACAAGCAATGTTAGGAGCATACTTGGCATGAAATGTTTATCCTGTCTAGTCTAGTGGAAAACTTAAAGTCCAATAAGTATGTACACCTACATACTTTATATTTTTATTTACAGGACATTGAGTTTCAGGCTAGCCTAGAGAGATTAGCCCTTGATGCCATTCCGGAACCTTGTTGAAGCTAGTCCAGAAGCTGTCTACAATACCTGCAATCCATTCCACAGCCGGTGTCATGATTTGGTCGGACTTCTACTTACAGAATAAGTGAAGAGAGAGACTTGGCTAAACTTGTGTTCTTATGCACAAAAAGGACAGCACATCCTTTGCATTTTAGATTTCAAGATAGTTATTTACAAGAAATTACTAATGAAAAGCTGTTTTATGGTGTTGTTGTTTTTTTTATTTTATATACATTGTGAATTAAACCATATATTATAAATACCTAAATTTTAAAACCATACACAACTTAATGTTAATCTCATAAGTTTGCAATTGTTTTGTAAAGTTATATACCAATCCTATGTACTTTTGGCTTGTATTTTAGTAATCTTTGCATTAGTTCTGGATTCGTAAATTATATAACCCTTATTTATTGTAGTTGCACCATTGTATCCAACAATATCAGTACCAATGTACATAAATGTATAGTTAGACTGTGTGCAATAAAGAAGTAAAATACACTTCTTCGAACTTCCAGTATAGTTCTTCCACAGAAATCTAAATAAACAGGTACCTGTTTAGATTTCTGTGACTTCTTCAAACAATTAGAGAAACTCCCGCCGAATTTTATTATGACTAATAAAGCTTTGAAGAGGTCTTAAGATATAGGTTCCATAGTCTAATCTGTAAATGTAGGTATATACTTAGTGTTTTCAAATAATGAACTAAAATTAATGTAACACAACATACATTGCTTACATTGTATACATTGCTGTTTGTTACAAAAACTAGAAAATGAGTGTGATATTGTTATTTGTATAGAATATTTATTTTACAACTTTATGGTAACCATAAAGAGGTACCTACCTATATAGTTTAATTATAATGTATTAGTTATGTTACTGGTAAGGTTGGATAAACTTTGTAAATAAAACTCATTGAAATTAAAATTATATGTTTTGTAATAAGATAAAATACTTAAATAATCTTAGACATAAAATACCAATAATAGGGGAAGGTGGGGACCCTTCGTACGGTTTCCACATTTTATTTTTTTTATTTTTTATTTTTTCACGAATCAATCACCTGACAGCTTAAATTTATAGTTTAACTATCTGATATTCATATAAAAAAATTACAGATGATTTCATCTGATGTTTCAACCATAATTATGATTTAAACAAAATCTGGAATATGTACGAATCTGCCCCAACAACGGGGCACCTATATACAGTCTTGGGGGCACCTTTGTACGCTGTGGGGTAGTTCCGTACGTGCATTTAAAACGACACATAGTATAAATCAAAATTATTTTATTAGCAATGAAATTAAACACAAAAATAAAGATTTCACTTCTATTAAACAAAAATAAAATATTTTTCTTATGATCAACAAAATTACATAGCTTTTCCTATGTAAAACAAAACGTAAATGACTTTTCTTAAAATTAACGAAAATTAAATTACTTTCCTCTGACAATAAAACATAAAATTGCTTCATTTTCTACGTAAATTATTTATCTTAAATTTAGAATCACTTTTTTTAATCTTTGGCGCGGATTAGCATTGCAAAAAGTTGTTGTTAATTAACAAGATAATAAAAACTATTGAACAGTAAAATTTGAAAAATTTACTGAAAAAGTGAAAAGTTTTGATGTTCTAGAAGTACAAACTGTTGGAGGCTTAGGTTCAGGAAGAATCATTTCAACATCAGTTATATAAACAGTATGAATATCTTCAACATTAGGGAAAACAAATGTCCACGAAAACCCTGGCTTCTTTCTTAGATAAGATACTTTAAATTCAGTCTGACTATAGTGACCGACAACTTTTCCTACATAGTAAATAATACTTTTTTTCTTAGGGAACTTCACTAAAATAAATGAACCGTCTTTAATATTTGCTGGAATTACATCAACTGTTAATTGACTTCTGTTCATTTCAAAATTTTCATGCTCAGTTTCATCTTCATCTGTGATAGAACTTGAACTCTCTTGAAAGCTTATATCAGATCCATCACAATCAGATTCATCACTTTCTGTGTGTTTAGCTTTCTTGTTCTTCGTTTTTAAATTAAAATCAACTAAACTACGTTTCATTTGTCTTGCCCTAGCCCTTCTTTCCTGTTCTAGCTTTTTCAATTGTTTTTCATTGTGTCTCTCTTCAATTAGCGTTTTTTCGGGTGTGTCAGTATAAATACGTGATTTTCCTGGCCGTCGTCCTTTGTTTGTTTTATTACTTCTTACAGCAGTCGGATAGGGTCGAATTGCTTCTGGTGTCAAAACTGTCTTCAAAGGAGCTACTATTTGATGGATTGGTGAATTATTCAAAGTATCTGGTTCACAAGCATCTAAATTACACCTTTGTAGTTTATCATCATAAGTTATCAATGGTGAGTTAATAGTTTGTTCTGTAGATTCTCGCGGAATCTCCATGAAATCCTGTGTTCCAGAAGTAGCGGGTTGGCAGATATTAGAGACACTTGGCTGCGGAGTAGGTGCTGACAAATCTTCAACGATGTTTTGAGTAGGAGGCACATTTTCTAAGTTACCGGATCTATACACTTCAGTTGGAGCAAAATCTTCGTCACTAAAGGCTAATTCATTAAGAGGCCATATTCCGGGTTTGTTAAACCCGCTTGTGATATTTTTTGCGGTGAATGATTCGAAAAATGCAATTTTCACAAGCTTTGGAATATTGTAAATTGTCAATGCTTTGCCTGGGTTCGTTACATGCCAATTATTGAAAGCAATTTTCAACTTTGATTTAAATGGTGCAAAGACTCCCACATCAAGTGGTTGTAGGCGGTG
This sequence comes from Macaria notata, assembly GCA_927399415.1. Lineage (NCBI taxonomy): Eukaryota > Metazoa > Arthropoda > Insecta > Lepidoptera > Geometridae > Macaria > Macaria notata. The sequence goes on from OV656742.1 coordinate 4,992,071, forward strand.
AGAGGTATGTGGTGGAAAAGATAGGTAAATTATGCCATTTTCTTTGGCGTAGTTGATGGCTTCGAGAGAAACATGGCTTTCATGATTGTCACACAACAATAATATGGGGTTATCTTTTGTGCAGAGTGTGTGCTTCTGGATATGTTTTAAAACAGAGACGAATATATGGCTATTTATCCAGCCACTTTTATTTGCAGCGCCGAGACTTCCTTCGGGTGCTCCTTCGAGAAAATTATCTTTATAATGAACGCGTGGAAACACGAAAAGTGGAGGAACGGTATTTCCACTAGCAGATATAATGCCACCAAAAGTTACGAGCTCGCCTCTTTCAGCTGCTACAATTTGTCCGACTTGTTTTTGACATCTTGGAGCCAAGACTTTAGGAGTAGCTAGAACGGTAGATACACCTGATTCGTCGAAATTAAAGATTCTGTCAGCAGTTAATGGATGTCGCTCCAACACTGTCTTCAAGTTGGTATAAAACTCGGTAACCGCAGTTTTGTTAAACGCAAAAGTTCTGGCAGCGCTTGTGTTCTCGGGTTTGCGTAAACTGAGTTCCGGGTTTCTTCTGCGAAAACCATACATCCATTCTTTCCCAGCCATCTTATTTTCTTCCCACTTCGCTGGATATTTCAAACTCAAAGATTTGGCATACTCATATGCTAGCTTTCTTACTTGAATCGTCGTAAGTCCATAATGCATCTTACAACATTTGATAATATAATCTTTTAACAGTGTTTCTTCTTCCTGAGAAAAGACTTGGAAACTTGTATATTTAGAGTCAAATGTACGGTTGCTTGACCCTTCAGCATCATTGCTATTCTTGTATTTTTTTACACGGCTTTCTAATGTTGACAATTTCAAATTATACTTGGCCGCAGCTTTCCTATATGACAATACTCCTTGCATAACATCCTGTATTGCTGACTGCATGGATTCTTCATCCACAGCTTGGGTACTTGTTCTTTTTGGTTTATAAGTCCGCACCATGTTTCTGTGAAAAAATAATAAGAAATAAGTATTAAAATATGTATATATGTAGATCGGCCATAGCAAAACACAGGAAATTTAATGCAAAAATTAGCAATTAGCACACTAACACACTAAATCGTAGCTAACTACCAGTTGGGGCACATTCGTACGCGTTCAAACGTGCCCCATCTAGTTCTGTCCGAAAGTACCCCACTAACTAAATAACAACAAAATATAACCTCTTTTAATATTAATAGGAAAACGTCATAAATTAAGTATTGAAAACGTATCTTAAGTATATTTTGCTACTTACTGATAGTATACTCTACATGAAAACTTATTTTAACTATGGTAACAATAGACAAAAACATTGATCAAAAAATTACTTACCAAGTGCGAAAACACGTTCGTGCCTGTCACTTCACTCTCACCGGTGCGAATGGCGCGATACTACGTTGACGTTAAGTTGGTACCTCGGCTCACGCACACATACAAATGCAAGACCGTACGTTGTTTCGTTCAAATTTTATTTTGACTGTATGAATGTGCCCCGCGTACGAAGGGTCCCGACCTTCCCCTAATGTCTTCTCTCCCTGGCATATTCAGCACCTGCAAATAAAATACTTATTATTGTACAATTGCATTTTATTTGTTCACATAAAATAAGTAGGTAGGTACCTGTGTAGCCAGCAAAGCTAATTGCAATAAGTTTATGAGATGCCAGATTCAGGGCTAAGGTAAATTTCCTCAGCTATTATTACTATTCATACAGATATACCAGGCAAGTAAGTATAGAAGATAGGAATCTTGTGATTATCTAGAATAGAGAAAGTTTGTACATAACAACTTAAAATAAACTTATATAAGAACCACCTCAGTTTCAATTAATCTTTAATGGAAAGTATTTATTTAATTTCAGGTAATTTGTGTCTTAATTTATCGATTAAGTCCATTTAGCTATATGAGCATGAAGTAGTAACAGTTTATAATTTTCATTTAATTTCATTGATACACTCAGAAACTTGAGTAAATTAAGGAAAGTAGTGATCCAGCTGGGGTTGTCGTAGTGTGGCAGCTGTTATGCCCTTATCAGAGGTTCTAAGGATAGTTTGAAAACTCAATATAGAGAATAATCACTGTCATACATACCTGAGTATAGAGAAGTATGATGGATGGCACCATAGTATGCCACGGCAGCTTCTTCTGGTACTTATACTCTCCACGCCTTTTGCTGTTTGTTCATTGGATAGAGATTCGGCCGGTTTCCTTCCAGTCTTGATGCAGATTTATTCAATAAGGCCAGTTTTAAAATATTATATTTGTAGTAACTTTTACTTAACCTGTAAAATTGAATTTGTAGAACTTCATTTGAGTATTTATAAAACACTGAAACTATTCATGTTAATTAATTGAATTATGGGTCTAAATTTCTATGATGAAGCTACCTAGATGTAGAATGGATTTATTTCCCAACTTACAAATATTACAAAGACTTCTCCAAATGTATTTCCTACTCGCCCGCTTTCTTTCTTTGTTCCGGATTTAATGTATGAAAACTTTATGTTTACTTTACTTTGGCTGGCGCTGTGACTGAGCCGGTTTCTGCCCTTCAATAGGTAGGTACTAGAAGATAGATGCCACTCAGCGCGGTCTGGAGCAAGGTCCTGTTAACACTGGGATCATGAATCCTGTGGAGATGCTCTTCGACCCGATCCTTCCAGCGATATTTATGGCGCGCCACCGGTCTCTTGCAGCTACACGGTCGCCCCGAATATACGCGTTTTGATCATCTTCTGCACATGGCTGTGCCAGCGAAGCCTTTCTGCTTTTATCTCGTCTATAATCGGGCAGATTAGTTTACCGTGCCTCGGCGTTCTTCCAAACACTCAAACTAACAGTCATCTCTTCGAAGAATTGATATGCGCTGTCACAATCAACTTCTTTTCTTCCTTTTGTACAATAAAAGCTTCGAATCTTTAAAAACACTCCTAAAAGTTACATATTTTGAACATATTTATTTAGTTTTATTTATTTCGCGCCATGTTGTTTTGACAGGACATAGGAATCGCAGATAAAAATATTCGTAGAAAAGAATGAATGAAAGAATGAACGAAGTTAATCAACCGGTAATGTTACTTTCTTTTACTTACCATCGAGACCTAACTCCAGCTACCAATGCATGAAAGTCGGAAGTAATACTTACGACTAACTTTTACTTTACGGACTCAAACTCGAGCTAGGGGTACAGGATTAGTTATGTATGTACGTCATACTTATAAAATATGTTAAATGTTCTTTGCATAATCTTTGCTTAAGTTAGCTATGTTTTTGGCGTGGACCATTATATATGTATAGGTATATAGTATATAATATCTAGTTGTAGTTAGTAATAGTGTAACTTAACTATGTTAATGAATAATCTATTGAAAATGCTTATTGAAAATACCTAATCTGCTTAAAAAAATTAGAAAGACAAAAAGAAAGTAAGAACATTATCTATTTATAGAATTACAGATTTAAATGTAGGCGTATAAACAAAACCTTTAAACTAATAATTAATAATCCACCTATTCTTATATATATTATTATTCTTTAAAAAAATAAGGTTTTCTTTAGAAGTCACATTTGTTATTCATATGTTTTTGATTTATTAAATATAGCCGTTCATTTTCGACTTTTGTCAAATAAAAAATCTGTAGGTATGAAACGGACACAAAATAAACAATACATTTCCACACAAAGCTTACTCCCGAAAAATTCTAAGAAATTCCAATTCGCAAACAAAACATAGCACCCGATAAATCAATGGGCCAATAAAGCAAACAGCTTCGCAATAAGCTGACGATAAATAAAAAATACAAAAAAAGTGCAAAATACAAAAGTGTGTTCGTGGTAACAGGTCGTATAAATTGTAGAACAAAAGTGCGGAGGTCAAAGTTGAATTTATTTGATCCGTTCGGCCGCGGCAAAGTGTAAAAAGCCGAAATTGGTGGCACGGAATTCGTGAAATTCAATGGAATGGAGCCGGTCCGCTGGACTTAATTTGGACAGTATACAAGCTTTAAGAGTAGTTTCGTGTCGATACTAAAACAACTGGGCATCAAAACCAGACTATCCACTTTATGTCTGAAACGGATCCTCGAATATTTTGGTCATACTGCCCGGAAAGATGGCGACAACCTGGAAAAACTGATGATCACAGGAAAAGTAGAAGGCAATCGATCCCGAGGCCGCAGCCCAACACGTTGGTCGGACCAAATTCGCACCACTTTAGACACTAGAGTCTATAATGCATTGCATGTTGCCGAGGACAGAAGGAAGTGGAAAGATGTCATCAAGGAGAAGGTGCTGGGAGGTGGTGGTCACGATCCTCAGACATGAGGGATACGATTCAAGGAGGAGGAGGAAGAGTAGTTTCAACCAGGACGGAAAACCTATTCCATAGAAGATTCCAGCGATCTTCAAAGCTTATCGGGTAAGCACGCTCAATCTTAGGCCATAGTCTTTGCTTAACATCAGGCAAACTATGGCCAAGTGCATACGTTATAGTAAAAAATAAGATTCGTATGCCTAATAGTCAGCTAACGCTATGAATTATAGTCAAAATTGAGTATGCAAAGGCTAAACTAGACCTTTATGGGATAAATTCTTGAAATATATAAGTCGAATTTTCAATTGTCAAAAAATTATTGCATTCCTGTAAGTAACCAGCCCCCTTAGATAAGAACCGTATTTTAGTGAGCGTACTGACGCTCGCCTAAGGAAAAGAAATACCAATGTATGGGACTGACGCAGCATGTCAATCATCGCGATGTCAATCCCATACATTGGTATTTCTATACGCTTATTAATATATACGCTTATACGTCTCTTGTCTAAGCTTTGGTTTCCTAGGAAAGTGGTGCCATCTTATAGCGGCCGTGATATTACGGACGCAAAAATAATTAAAGTAAATTACGGTGCAAGTTACCGCTCTCCAGGAAACCGCGCTATTTCGTTTACATAGACAACGTTTTAGTGACGTCATTCTCCGCTGTATTACGGCCGCTATATGAAGGCACCGCTTTCCTAGGAAATCAAAGCTAGGGGGCAGCTGTTTAGTACTTTCCGAAAAACAAAGTCATTATTGACGAAATGTAGTTTTTCGAATAAACCAGATCTTTTCTTTAAAATTTATTGAAAAATCAGAGCAAAATCATGTATGTTAATAAAATAATAATAATAGTACTTCTACTCGTACTATGCACTTATTTCGGCTAAAACACTTAATTTCCAAGAAATTTGCCGTTCGGTAACATCAAAACTATTTTTAAGCCCAAACGAAGTAAAAAATTCAGGAAGTTCTTTGATTCAAAATAAATATTCAACTTTTGTAACCTCAATCACTGCTTCACATAAGCATTGAGCACTGTTTAATTAAAAACAGTAGGTCTTACGAAATATTGCGCAATTCGTTAATAAGAATCTAATTAAGACGGATTTGAGAATATTTGTAAATTGCAGGCAACACTTCCCCTCTGGCTATGAAAAGGGTATTTTTTAAGTTACAATTAAATATTTGCAGGAACAAAGAAATTTAAAATTAGACTTTGTTTGGAAAGGATTTTGCTTAAATTGAGTGAGGGTTTTTAAAATTAGAACAGCCCAAAATCCGCACAATTTCTACTCTTTTCTTATTTTTAATGGTGGGAGCTATCACGTTATTTTCTCAGATACAAAAACGAGTGATTTGACCTTCAGTTTCGAATAATTTCAATTATATTTGATAAATAATATTAGTCATTGATTTTTAAATCTATATTCAAACATATACGTTTTCATTATTTTATTTTCATTTAATTTAAACTTGTATTCATTAAAGAAATGAACAAGATATTGAATCAGGCATCACTTTGCGGAAATCCATTGTAAATGAAACTCTGGTCGCAGCGGAAGAACACTATATACTCGTATGTACATTTCCAGAGTTTCATTTAAAGAAATAAGTTAAATAATTAGGTAGTTAAATAATTTGTAATCATGGTAAAAGAGATGCTCCACGTATTAATTAGTAGATATATCTTGCGTCACTCAAATTGACAATATCATCGTATGATTAATGACTATGTGATTCCAATTACGGTAATCAGCCTAATTATACCTAATGTACAATAATGTCTATCTTCGTCAATGAATACCGTCATAACAATAGATTATTTACCTATTATGTGCATACAAATTGAATTTATATGATTTTGTCTTAGAACTCTTTGGATTAACAGTACTTTAGTCAAAATCTTTAAAAAAAATCATCTAGATTCCACTGCAGTATCTAAATATATAAAACTCAAAGGTGACTGACTGATATAGTGATCTATCAACGCACAGCCCAAACCACTGGACGGATCGGAGTGAAATTTGGCATGCAGGTACGTTATGACGTAGGCATCCGCTAAGAAAGGATTTTTGGAAAAGCCGCTTTTAAAGGAGTGAAATAAGGGATGCCAGTTTTACTTCTTAATGCGAACGAAGCCGCGAGCATCTACTAGTTTTATAATAAACTTTTAAGCATTCGCATACCATTAGCACAACCATCTTTTGTCTCGAATAAAAGTGATTTTGATTTGTGTTTTGATTTTAATAGGCAACTTTAACATCACTATGTAGATGTTCGTAGATTTTAAGGATAAAAGAAGTCCAGCAGGATCAGCATATCATCAGATCAACAACCATTATGCTAAACTTTTATTGGAAAATGAGCGAAAATAATCACGACCGGCAGGATTCGAACCTGCGTATTTCTGCTACCGTCAGAACGCCTTAACCATAGTGCAGGTTAGCACTTAATAAATTAACTCATAACCATTATGCTGTTGAAAGAAATGTTGTATTGGGGCAGATTTTAATGTTTCTCTATGTAATTCTTGTGGTTGGTTCGTGTTCTGTAAATCTGCCATAGTAAATGTTTTCTTTCTTTCAATTGGATCTTAATTCCTTGGAACTCTATTAATACTACCGTACCAAATACACGACGCTTTATTCTAGCGTATACTATGAACAAATCCACAAACAAAACAGCAAGCTCAATTTTTTTTTTCTATTTCAAAGTAAGTGTCGAACATATATGGTATTCTATATGTATAGGTATATTCCATTATAAAGGTGTGCTGCTTTCTACTTGGTATCGATATTAACTTACATCACATCAGGCTATGAGAAATGATGCTAATTCCTCTCTCGCTTCAAGGAGGTACGTTTAGAACATCAATCTAGCATTCCTAAGCCTTAATCGAGCTCAGCTCTAAAGCAGTCTAATGGTTGGAATGCACAAAACTTCGCAGCTTTACGTTTATTCCTTTTTTTATTCTTTATTTTTTCTTTTTTGTCACCGTGAAGAGTAAGTCTTTTTTTTTACATGAGATTGGCTAACGCTTGACTACAGCTTGCCTGATGTTAATCAATTTTATAATCTACGATCTAGCGCGCTTGCCTAGATGAAACCGGTTTACTCTCGACTTGAAGACGCCAAAATAAATTAATATTATTAATATAAATGCAATTATTATCTTTCATCTACTAAGGATCTAAGAATCGTCTACAATGGCTCTTACCGAGAGAACAATAAATAACGTACTAATATTACAAACGCGTGAGTTTGTGGGTGGGTATATGTCTTCCTTATTCAAACTGAAACGGTTGTTTATAAGACCCTGTCTACCACATAGGCTATTTTAAATCCCGTATTATCACAATCGTGTCTCCAAAGTTGGCAACTCTCATAAATGAACTAAAACGCTCTCAATACGCCTGACTCGTTCTGTTTAAAATTAAAATAAATAAATATTCCGGGACATTGCACACAGCGCCATCTAGCCCCACACTAAGCAAACGCTTGTGACGTGGGTACTAGACAACAGATATAATACTTATATACTTTTCTTTTGTAAATACATAGGTACTTATTATTTATAAGAAGGCAGAGCCACTACCAACTAAGCTAACAGGCCAGTCAAATTGAATCACATCGGACCATAAAATTATTATAATCAGGCCAATCAACAAGGTAATATTGCTGCGACCTCTTAACCTAAGTGCGTTAAAACCCTAATCTTTGCCGCTTCGATCGCTAATACTAAAGTACGTTACATACCTGACGATCTCTAGGTTGTAGATGGATCTGAAACTTTGACGTTAATTGCAGTGCTTAGTGCTGGAGGATTTGTTCATACTTAGACGCGTTCCTAAGTGCTAAAGCACTGACTGTCAAACTGAGAAGCATGGCAAAAACAAGAGTCTTTATTTAATATTTTTTAGGTACTTAGATCGCATACGATTGGGATTAATATTGTATAATAATATGACTTCCTGGAAATTTTGATTAAAGGCTACTACAGCGGTGCTCAACATAATGCGGGCTGTAGTTAAACGCCTGAGTGTACTCGTACGTAAGACGTACCTACCTATGTTATGTGTTAAAAAATACAACTAAAAAAACATAAACGTAAGGAAACTTAAAAGATTGTGCATACCTACTGTTACGGAATCATATTATTATTTTCGGGCACCTTGTGTTGCTCAGTTATCATATTTCTGCCTACACCTACATAGTTATATTTTACAATGTACTATATTATAGTTATCACATGAATAATAGCAACATACTAACACCACTAACACTTATTACATTTGAGAGTCTCTGTCTTGCTTTAGAGTCGCGTTCGTCAAGATTAGCAAGATCGGTTTCATTTTGATGAATTGCTCGCAATCGATACTAGAATTTGACGTAATCGTAGAATCACGTCCCAACGACTTGGATCGTGTTCTGTCATCAATTCGTAATACATATCTCCAAACTTTTTTTTTAAATATCTCCAATGTTCAGACTTTCAATCCTCTTCAACTTAATTATATATATGGATAGAGCGTAAGCTTAGTATGGGGATAGATGGCGCTGTGTGATAATTATGTCCTGAAATATTTAATTTATTTAGATAGACTAAACTATACTCTACTATATATAAAGCGAGTGTGGCTCAGCGGTTCCAGTGTCTGCTTTTCATCAAGACGCACCCTGGTTCGAATCCGCCCTACACCAATGACTTGTATTTTCAAGTTATGTGTAGATTTGCACTCGCTTAGCGGTGAAGGAAAACATCGTGAGGAAACCGACATGTTTGAGGACCACAATATCCGAGGACATGCGTCTTCCGTGGAAGGACCTGGGCGCCCACCACGATGTATCTGCCCAAGAAAACTCCCCTAACGAATTAATTCTGCGGGAGAGTCACGACCCTCAGTCATGAGGAAATACGACTCAAAGAGAGAAACTATACTCTACAAAAAAATATTTATATGAAACAGTAAAGCTACCACGCAGCTCTAGTAAATGAAGGATACATAAAAAGTAAACTTGCCGCCGCACCGAAGACAGTGTCGGGAAAAAGCTGATTGAATTCCAAATTGCAGTCTGACGCCCTCTTTATATGTTGCGATTCGATTTGTAAGACGTTTCATAGAATAGAATTCTTTATTGTTCGTAAGGAAGTTGGTTTGTATTATGTTATTATTGATTTATAGATAAAAAAAAAACACTGTAGCATAAAGACAATGTTAAGTTTTTTAGGTTTTCCTTAAATCCTTCATGAGTGAATGCCTTCATCAACTATATGCGTGCTAAATTACAGCCCGAACGGTCCAGTTGTGGTTTGAGCTGTGCGTTGATAGGTCAGTCAGTCGGTCAGTCAACGAGTCAGTCCCTTTAGCGGTTTTTATACATAAATAGATAAATTCATATTTATTTTAAAAAAAAGTCATGAATTTAGGGCTCATATTGATTAAGTACAAGGTATTTTTTAAATAGAAGTAATAATTCTAAAACCGGTCCCTATAAAGGTCTTCAATAGTAACATCCAAAGTACTTTAGCACCGAATAATTTGCATTCGAGATCATTCCAAATCTCGGATCGGATACCTAAAGCCCGCATAAAATAACTTAGCACTTAACTGGTGGCGACACCTCTGCCATAAAAATTGCTCAATGTTAAATGAAACAATAACTTATTTTATCTTTTAATTCGGAATATAATACATTTTATCACATGAAGTTAATAAAATATAGAAATCTACAAGAGAACTTAACGAAAAGTGCACAGTTACAACTCATTACTTACATTATGTACATATGTCGTATTCAGAGTTAAATAAAATTACAATTTTATTGCATCGACATTTTTTGTCCAAACCTTTTGTTTTAAACAACAGTATTTAATATAATTAAGGGTTACATTTAAGGTAGACTTTAAACATCATTTTTTTATCGCCAGAAAATAACAGATATCACTTTTCCGTACATTTCGTGTGAAGACGATTAACTTATTTCCTGGATATGCTGACGTTTTTTCCACAAACTTCTGAAAGTTGTAAGATCAAAATTGATAAACTTACATTCCTTAAAGGTATAATAATGCGTTAATAATCATTAAACCTTGTGTTGATCTTCAAGATTATTAGCCCGTAATATTTTAGTTTCTATTTTACCCGCACGTAAATTGTCTTGCGCAGACTCTGCTTGGGTTGACCCTAATGATTAGCATTTGATGGTGATTCTACCCTTAATATTATGTTAAATCGGTTCATTTCATCCCTTGGGTATTGGGGTTTCAATTAGAAGGTGGATTAACGTGTGGGTATTATTCAAATAAGAATTCCTTATTATTCAATAACGGAAGCAATTATTCAGAAAATAATTCAATATTTATCGTAAAATCATCATCATCATTAGTTTTAGCTCTTTTCAAATTCACTGCGGGCCTTTTCCATTATGTGTCAGATATTTATATTTTTTTGTTTTATATAAAAGTTAAAGGATGCTTCTTTTATTTCAAAGCGTTTCATTTTATTCAACGTTCAATAATTCCCGCAAAATAATAGAAAACGTAAACAATTTCTTCATAAGCATGTTCAAAGTTCCGCGAAACCATTTGGACCGATAAGCGGCCTTTTTAAGGGAAATCCGTAATAGAAAATCGTCGGCACAACGTCCTGTCCATAGATATAATAACTAAGAGACTTCTAACTATCTGACTTCTAGACAAATATTTTCGGCAGGCGGCCATGTTTTGAGCATTCCCTGTACGAACGAATCAGCGAGCAGATGTATCACGTCATATCTGTACCCAATTTCTAATGTTGATTTACTCACTAAAAATGCCTGCAACATTACACGCGTTTTTACATTGTATTAACTGAACTGACCTATACTACCAAATTACTTAATCACTAGATAGTATGCATCTCTTACACAAGCTACTCATATAAAGATAAGATTTTATATGAAAATAGGATTTTTTGAGACAAGTCACATTGACCCTGACCTCCTGACGTGGCCCAGATAAGGAAGGCATCTACTGTGTGTGATGTCGTTGTTTCTACGTCACGAAACTAATCTCAGGGGAAGGACCAATTTCCGCGGTGACAATCTATCCAATAGAAGATGGAACGAGTGCTTATCTACAAATAAAGGTTTCGAGGCTATATGGTGTAGACTTATGGACACAGATTTGTTATTAATGGATGCTTTTTTTGTAATCGTTGTTTTAAAAATTAAATGTGTTATAGAGTTGGATTTATTGTCTGTACTTACATATTTTATTTACTCAAATAGCTAATCTATAAACAAACTAGACATACCGTTATCTAGTACCTACGACAAAACGTTTGCTAAGCGTGGAGCTAGATGGCGCTGTGTGCAATGTCCCGGAATATTTGTTTATTTATTTATACCTACCTAACTTTGTCGTTAAAACCGATTACACTTCAATAAATACAGTGGCGATAACTTTCTTTATCATTAAGTGTCGCTTAGGTAATTCAAAATTCTTTAGTCTATTTAGATTTCAGGCGACATAAAAAAACTCTTCAAATATACCATTTTTAATTTTCCTCGTGGTCCAAAAAAAAAACTTTTTTATTTACCTACTTCTGTTATCTTACTAGGTAGTCAAACACATGACTGTCCAGTTTTTTAAGAAGATTTTGATGCTGTTAGACGGAATTAAAAAAAACTTTTCAATGATACCAATTTTATTACCACCAAAGCAAGTTCCAATCAAATATTCCCACATTATTTAAGCACTGCACTGCACCTCTGAAGCGTAGTTGCACATAGCCAGGCTCTGGTCCCAGACGAGGTCGACGGGGCATTTGAACTTCCAAGCTGTAATGGACTGGTCTTTGTTCTTCACGCACATGTAGAAGGAAGCACAGTCCTCGGGGTCTGGGGCGAAACCTTCCTCTGTGCAGATTGTGTTGGATGGGTCCACTGCTTTTGTGGTCACTGAAACAAATATCATATTAGATTACTATATTGTTTTATGTAGGTAACTAGCTGCTGAACAGATTGCTTTTAGCAATAAGGCTGCCACTTGTGGCACTGGAGTAGTTTATGAATGTAATTTTATTAGTTTTATTTTTTTATGTGTGTGTGACAATAAAGCATTATCTATCTATATATCTGTCTAATTGTAGGTCAAAGATTCCCCTAAAACTTCCTCTACTTTTACTTGTCCTGTACCAGTTCCTTCCAGGTAGTTTAGAAGTCAATCATCAAATTTTGGCTGACCGCGCCGTCTTCTTCCATCATGCTTTTATAATTCTGTCACTATGAAAATTCCAGCAACAACAACAGTTGATGCATGTGTAACTATAGAAATATAAATTTTTGGCAGGTTATAAACGAAATGGAAGGACAAATACAGTGTTAAATTACAAATGTAGTGTTAAGTAGGTAAGATCTTTCAATTGTGGGTGATGTCGATAGCTTTCAGTCTCACCCGAAGAAGGCTCAGTTTCGTCCACAGACGGGCTCGGAGGAACGGTACTGGCTGCGACCTCTCTCCCAACAGCTTTGTTGACAGCTCGAAGGAGAGGGAAGTCTCCGTACCCGCAGCGTCCGTGGAAGTCATCTGTTTCGATACTCCAGACCATTATGCCAGCTACACCATGGTCCATTGCGTATTGTACCTATAAAATAAGTTCAAGATTTATTATTTAATAATAATAAAATAGTTTTTCTTTTTATCTTTTTGGGCGTGTGGTGGTCTGATGTCAGTCACACTGTGTTAAAATCATCTGGTTATAACTGGTTTTCGCTGGATGCAACCTCTCGAATTGGAAACAGCAAAAGGAGTAGAACATAAATTGTTGCTTTAGAGGTACCAACTCCACACTTTAAAGGTTATGCAATTGTAACCAGTACCTAGCCCTGTACAATTTCATTTAAACTGTTTATCAAACTATAGTGATAACTTATACGAGACATCATACTCCTTAAGACGACGTAAACATATTTAACTTCTAAACATGCATACCTTCGCAGTGATGGATTCAGCGTCGTCATAAGACACCCAGTTCTGTCCACTGTGGGCGTAGGGGACCTTGGCCTTGTCATCGTATGTTGGGAACCAAACTTCGCTGAGAAGATTCACGCAGAACTGGAAGCAATATTATATTCAAGAATAAGTAACTATATTTTAGTATCGCTCTGTTAATTTTAAAATACTGTATGCACAAACAAATAAAGAACTTGATTACAAAATGTTCTTATAAGTACAGAAAACTATTCAAAATCCCGTGTGAAATACTTTAATAGCATGAAGTTCATTATGTAAAATGTTCATATTTAATCACCACGCCACATTAATAAAGAACTTTTCAGTAAACTTTTAACACTTTAGTTAACAAACCCCAGTTAAACATAAGCGGAAGTACAAGTTCTGAACTTCACTATAGCACAATGCTCATTGTTAGCCATTACAAACTTCTAATTAGCCAACAACCTCATTTCGCTAAAAACGCGGTCAAATTGCAAACAAAAAGGAACGGTAACTACCCTCGAAAAGGACGCAAATGAAATTGTAAGACATCTGGATGCTCTTAAGTTGCTGTAGTTTGAGAAAACTTTCACCAAACGCTGGATGAAAAGATAAATGACAAAAATAAACAGTTGAATTGAGAAGCTCATCTTTTCATTAAGTCGGTTAGAAATTATGATTAATTATATCTTAAACTGAAGGAAACCGAATAAAAATTTCACTCTTTTATGTAACCCCCAAGTGCAGGGTTTTACCGTGCCGTAGTTTTGAATAAAGTGATAAAAGAAAAATAAAATTGGTTGTTAAATAATTAAGATGTAGCTATGTGTGTTGTTAGGTTTAAAAATGTACCCATATATCTATAGTTTGTCGGTCTTCAAGTCGAGAGTAAATCGGTTTCTTTAAGGCAAGCGCGCTAGATCGTAGATTATAACGTTGCTTAACATCAGGCAAGTTGTAGTGAAGCGTGAACCTATTTCATGTAAAAAAAAATTTTCAAACAAACTGGTGAGGTTACTTCTTGTCTAGTACCAAGCAATAATTATTTACCCCATTTTCTCTGATTTTGATTACCATTCTCCAGCAGTTTGTATGAAAAGTCGCCTCTCGCGTTGAGCCTTAAGTCTCCGCCGAAGTTCTCAGCTCGGGTGTCGGTTGTTGTAACTTATAACTTATAACTGGATAACTTAAATATAACTCTAGGTGTTGAAACTTTTGTCTTTGTTCAATATGAGAGCAAATTCTGCGCAAAGTTACATGTGTTTGTAAAAAGTTTTCTGCGAGAATTATTTATTCGGCAGTTGTTTGTCTCATTGAAGTCAGCGAGTTGAGTAACTTGGTTACCGGTTTGTTGTGTTTGTTTGGAATACAGCAAGAAATATTGTTCATTAACCCACTTACTTGATCAAAGAAATATTGTATCATACATTGATAGCGATATATATACCTAAGCTAATCAGAGGAAGTAACTTACTTGTTAAAACGAATTAAACTTGAATCAATATATGATAAGATCACAAGTGTTTTGTTCTTCCCCACACGTAAGTAAATAATAATAATAATAATAATAATAATAATTTATTTTGAGTCAAACACTTATGAACTATAACAATATGTTCACTGCACTCCACACTAGGATAACCTGTGTTGTGGAGGGCAGGCTATGTTATTTATAAATAAATGTACAGTTTACAAAAATACAAAATTATAAATTATAAATAAATGTACAGTTTACAGAAATTCAGGTTCCAATCCGGTAGTGATGATTTTTGATCATTTTCCAATGAAAAGTTTAAATTAAAAACACTTAAGCACTTGATAAATAACTTATAGCAATATTCATTATATGCCACGCCAAAATATTCAGGAACAGTAGAAACTTCTATGTGTGTAGGTAATGTTAAACATAGTCAATCTCAGATATGAATAGGGTAAGAGTTGCTTGATTTTAAAATTCCATGGTTGTTTGAATTTCTACAATACACTGGTATCAGGCAAGGAATGGCCTTTTAAAATACATTTTGCAAAAGTATTTTCTAGTTTTAGTTATATTCCTTAATTTAAAATCAGTACATTTATAAAGTACACAAGAGATATGATTCTATATCAGTACCTTAGTATCCAATATTGGTGGAGGTGTGCGCTGGGCTGTACACTAGGCTTGCCTGTGTCGTACAGCCCAATTGCACTAGTAACCACTAAAATACTCTAAAAATTAAACTTATTTTCTAGGTTTTGAAAAGGTTTTCAATAAAAATTTGATACATAAACAGATTTCAAAGAAAAGTAAAACACTGTTAATGTCAAGTCATGGCTATGGAAACAAACATTTTGGCCGAACTCAGTGTTGTCATAGGAAAGTCCACAAAGTGCCCGTACTACTTGTTTGATGTGTGTTGTGTTCGTATGGGATGATTGTTTTTGTTGTTGTGTAGTGTGACTGGAGATAATGCAAAAGTGTGTGTATATATAAATATATATGTATATATGTATATATGTCATTTTGTATTGTCGTTAGTGTTCTAGTTATGAATGGAAGAGGATGTCTCAACTATCAGTGGATTAGATATCTCCTATTAAAATTTAATTTTATGTTAATTTATATAGAAATAGGCCTAGTATTGTAAAATTACGGTATTGTTTCGGGCTATTTCTATTTTCATTTTTTTAACTAGGTATAGGTAATGCCCAATCGCTTCAAATATTTACTTGTTGTAAAGATTCGTTCCGTGTCATAGTAGTCATGCGTCAATAGCCATGTGGTAATTTTCTTTTTACATTTATATCGTGTGTCGGATAATATTTGTAGTTCGTCATCGATTATTTTGTAAAGAAAAGGCCCTTTATATAAGAAAGAATTCATGACAACAGTATTCATTGCACGAGGTTTGTGCCATGTGGTATATCGAGAGGTTACATATGCTAATGGTTTCGCTGATTTATGGAAGCGGAGTGTCACTGCTAATATATATAATTGACGAACGGACAGATATTCAGTTTCTACACATACACAACATTTATCAACTAATCCTCTACTCGACTACTTGGTGACTCACTTCCTTTTATAACGTATTCAAAAGTACATAATTATCATTCTCATGTATTATTATATATATGTTTAAATAATTTCACAATGTTTCTGTCTTTAATTTTCTTTCAACCTCTGACCACAGACAAGATGGAATGTACTAGCTACACCTACACAGCACATACCTACTTTATGTAGCCTATTCCAGAATTGCCATTCGTTTTCTTTTGTTTCTGCAATAGGCTCACTGATCTACATTGAATATAACTATAAATAATACATAAATATAATCAAAAAATTTACACTACTCACAAAAGATTCACAGTACCTCATTATATCCAATAACTCCATTAGTAGCCGTATAAGGCCCGGCGATGCCGGCGCCTGACGAGGGAGCGCGCACACCGTTCTCATTAGGATTGCTCAGAGTAAACGTTCTGCCGTAGAAGGGCACGCCGATCGCTAGCTTTTCTGGAGGCGCTCCTGGAACATATAAATGAAAGATGTTTTATCATAGTAGTATACAAAGGCGAAAAATTGTGTGAGTGTGTGTAAGTGTCTATGTTTGCTAACTCTTCACGCTTTAACGGAAACCGATTTGGATTTATTTTGGTATGGAGGTAGAATAAACTTTGGATTAACACATAAGCTACTTTTGGTCCCAGATTCACTCAGGTAACCCACGGGGCACTACTAGTAGACAATACATATAGGTCTTTATTAGAAAACGTGGTTTATTTATAAGTCTACCAAGTCCATTTAGTTGTTCGAAAATTATCTGTCTGCTGTCATAATTATCAAACTGTCAAAATGTACCAATGTTAAATCAAAGTTCCAATTTTTTTGACATTTTGATTGCTTGTATGCTTGTATGTGATGTTTGAACATCATGAACCCATTTTTTATTATCAAAGTCCTGGACTAATATTTAAACCGCGTTTTGTAATAAGACGGATAGTTTTTTTTCTAATTTTAAGTAACGTGACAGGCAGACATATGAAACCTGGATGAATATATTAATTAAACAAGGTTTACTTTTGGGGAGGGAAGATGCAGGTTCGTATCGTATTCTGCCAGCCCTGATTTTTTTTGCCCACTTCTAATTACATTCTCTCACCTTGTTCCAGCCAGTACCGCAGAGCCACGTCAATGGTGTACAGATCCTCTGCATTTGCATCTTCATCTCCCTCGCCCTTGTGTAGAGGTGCGTTGTGTCCCGTCACAGGGTCCCAGGCTCCGTACATGTCGTATGTCATCACGTTTATCAGGTCTAGATAGCTAGAATAAAGTTAGGTACATGAGATTTCGGTTTACTGATGTACATATAATATAAAAAAATAAACAAAAAATATTTTTCTAACCAATAATCGCTTCCATATCCTATTTTTCATGTATATTAATAAAATAGACGATGAAGGAGAATGGCGTGTTTTTTTATATAAACAAAAGAATAACCATTGACTTCATGGCTTTAAAAACAATTATCTCACTTTAGACGGCCTTATTAACCTCTTAGTTTTTCCAACAAAAGAGTTTAAAACTCTCAATTTACAATTTAAAAAACGAACCTTGAAATAGCCGGAATATCATAAGACAGCGAAGCCATGTCTTTAACAGACGATACCGCAGCACTCAAATACAATCCGTGGACATTGAAAGCTTCTCTCAGTTCTCTCAATAACTGTGTGTAGTTATCTACATCTGCTTGGCCGTTGACTGTGTCGCGACGGTTGGGATACTCCCAGTCTACGTCCAGGCCGTCGAAACCGTGGTCTTGAAGCATTTGGACTGCGCTGGTGATGAAGTTGCTGCGGAGGGCTGGGTCTGCCGCCAACTGGTGAGACAAAGAATATAAATAATAATAATAAAATAATAAATATTTCAGGACATATTATCACACAGCGCCATCTAGCCCCATACTAAGCTTACGCTTGTATCATGGGTACTAGATAACGGATATACTTTTTTTGTAAATACATACTAATTACACAGATAATTAAGATATTTGGGCAATCCAGTGATTGAACTCACCAATGTCATTTAAACAGTCAAAAACTACCTTTCAGTTTATATTAATAAAGTAAGTTGCACAGGCAACTAATTTTAGAAGACACAAAAACGTCAAATCTTAAGTTATGTCACTTGTAGTATTTAATTCGCAAAAAGAAGGATGAAAATCCTTGCACATCACACTGATATTAATTTATCATGGTAAATTTATCTATAATTTGTTCTTTTTTATCCTCAAACGGCTGAATTGATGTTGATGAAATTTGGAATACAAATAAATATTACATTGTACATCAATACAAAGGTAGAATTAATTGATTTTTCATACCTTTGTTTCGTATGTCTGATGCACTTTAAAGGAAGCTACTAACCTGGCTAAAATGGAATAGCTAAAAGTTAAAGCAATGCACTTTTAGCCAGCACAAGATAACCAGTTCATTAAAACTCCTACTTATCCAGTTCGCAAAACGGCGGCCGCTTATTTAAGAAAATCGAACAAAAGAAAAGCAAAGCAAAGTAAACATACAACTGAAAATTTCGCCGACCCGAAGTTCCATCCACCGACGGCCAAAAGAGTTTTCAGCTGGGGATTTTTCTGTTTGAGCGCGTTGAATGCACCGAAGTTGCCTGCAAGTTGTACGAATGTTATTGCGTTGTTAAGTAGTTTAAACTTACAGTGAAAAAGAGATATTGAATATTTTGTTGAAATAGTGAAAAAGCTTGAGACTTCAATCTTATTATCAAATCATAATTCTAAAATAATGAGTCTGTTTTGACACTGCAATGCGCAAAACTTTCTTGATTGACAAGTCATTGTGAATTTAGCAACAGCTCGAAGATACCGTAGGTTTTTTAAAAGTACGTAAGTAGATAAGATGTTCTATACAAATTCATCAGAGATTAAAATGGTAGACTGTCACACAAAATCTGTCAGTTTGCTATTAGTTTAAGGCGCGATTCAAGTCAAGATACAAATTTCTGTTCATTCCACTTCTACCTTTGAAAAAGTATTTTAATAGTTTTTTTAATTCAGCAGCTATAACACTGAACATAATAAACATTATTAGGTATACAAGATATGGAAACAAAATATGTCCCAATGAATGTCTTTTTTTTTACTAAGCACAAAAAAACTTACCCCTCCCCCAGTTATCGGGCAAGTCCAGCCAGGGGTCCAGTGCGATGACATGGCCCTGCTCATCTATTCCCGCGAAGGTGTACACAGCGTGGGTACAGAGGTCAGGGTTTATGTTGGCCACGTCGAACTTGCCATCGCCCCAGCGGTACGTAGCCCAGGTACCGTAGTAGCATATTACGTATTCTGAAAGGAATTATTTAAGTTATCCTCCTCATTACGTCATATTCCTTCCTCATTACTGAGAGTCGGGACTCCCCTACAAAACTGATTAATTGGGGAATGTATCTTGGATAATTTAATAGTGGTGGGCGCCCAGATGCTTTCATGGAAATAACAAATAAGGAGAGATCTCATGGCGGCAAGTTTACATTCGAAAACAAAGACGCTATTCAAATATTCCTAAATTTATATTCACAATGCTATATTTCAATCAAAATCGTTTCGTATCCAAATGAAAATTTACCGTCGTGATAATTGCATGGCAATTAGTTTGAACTATAAATAAATATTAATATTTTATCTAGAGTAAATAGGTTTCTTCTAGGCAAGCGTGCTACATCTTAGACTATAGTGGTGCTTAACATCAGGCAGGCTATAGACAAATGTAAGCATATTTAATGTAAATAAAAACTTATATATATTTTTGGCTACAATAATTTCAACATGGCAAAATTAAAGATTAACAATAAGCATGTAACCAGCGAGACTAAAATCCACATGAAAACAAATACTGTACTTTCTAACACGCCTTCCCAAATAAGCTACTTAAACACTAGCAACGGCGCGTTTTTCAACTACATAGTGTCCAATAAACTTGCAACAAAGTTACTCACTCTCGGCCGCCACATTGGTCGAACAACTCAAAGCTAAAAGTAGACCAACTGCAGCACCAATAACTTTAAACTTAGACATTTTCTTTCAAAGGCTATTTTGCTAAGAACGTACCGCGGCCTTCTAATGTGCTTTTATAGATTACTCTTATCTAAAGTGTTTTGTTTGGAGTGCGCAAGGAAATTGCCAACATGATTTTAAATAGCAATGTTCTATGATAAAGTGATGTTAGGTGTGGTAATAATTTTCCTTATACCTAGGGGGGTGAAATCCTTGAATGCATTCTTTTGCTTTCGCACTTCCAATAGATTTTCCCCTGTAGTGTTACGAGTATGTACATACATGTCTTCTAAAGTGTTAAGCAGTTTGCTCTTGATAGGCACCGAAATTGAAAATGAATGGGTACAATGTCTATTTATTTAACACATCATGCCATATAACGCGTATTTCTAAGTAATTATTTAATTACCTACCTACATCGATCTATATGCTAAATAATAATGTTTATGGGCAAGTAAATAACCAGACTATTAGAATTTGCAACTCCTTTACAAAACTTACTATATTAAATTATTTATTAGATATTTACTAATTACGCAAAGTTTAACAACCTCGGTAAATCAATCACCGGAATTTTCGTAATATTCTAGAAATCAAAGCCAATACTAATCTAATTCCGTTGTTGAACATTGATTGTTATCTTAAAATGTTTTGTAATACAATCACTAATATTGACTATTTATGACTCGTTTATTATCTTTATTTTTGTTTGAAGTTTATCTAGAGATCTATAGGTAAAGTTAAAAGGCACTCAAGATACATAAATGTATTTAAATAAAATTTATGATCGATTGAGCGAAGCGAGATTGGAAAATCTAGTGGTATTCGAAACAGCAAGTAAAAATTTGCCAAATTGCTTATTGAAATATTGTGAAGACAAGTCAGGACAAATTAATAAGTTTATTCCACCAGTTGAAGTGAATTAAATAATGCCTATTATATGTCAAATAAAGCAATCTCAAAGCTAATTTTTATTCATAACCGTCCAGCCATTTTCTACACGTCTTAAGCATACTTACATAGATACGTTAAAAACTTACTAGGTACTGTTTGTTATATTATATACTTATCACAATACTAATTCATACTCAGTTAAACTAAGCATAATTTATGATTAAAATGTAATAACTCACAGTCCATTTCCTTGGCTTTTTCCTTCATGAAATTTCCAAAAAACAAAAGGCCTGATCTAGACATCATTCAGGGGCTTTCCGCCGTCATCCGGCATTTTAAATCACTCGCCAGATTCATTTAAAACGTGAAAACTTCCTATTTCATGCTGAGTCAAAGACATAATAATATTAAGGCTGTTAATTTGTACTATATTATAACACAAATCATTCTCAGATCTTTGACTAGCGTGGACAAATACAAGCCTGCCCACCTTTAAATCAATAATCCAATCTATTCTCACACCTATATCATGCGTGGACAAATCAATACCTGTGTTCATTATGACGGTCCAATCAGTACATACAGCACCGACGCTCTAACCAATCCTGCAGACTTTTTGCCATATATGCGTCTGAATTTTTCACCACAATACGTAGTCAAAGGAGTGTAATGTCATTGTGAGAGGCGAACGAATTTTTCAAGGAGCTCTTTTAGGCGCGAAAAAAACTTCCAACTACATTTTTAAATTCTCATTATTTCAGCAACTGGGCCCATTTAGCTTCCGAAAGTTTACCGCTTGTGTTTACAAGCGTTCCGGAATTGATTACGGAAATCCAAACGAGGCGATTCGCGGAGAAAATTGAATTTTTAAAAACCCATACGCGCTTTTACTGGGCTAGTTTTATTCGGTGAAAACATTGTGGTAATAATTTAACGGATGCGACGGGCGGTGTTCAAATAAAAGTCGAAAAACTGTCTCTGGGTTTCCCATGCGCTTTTCCGGCCTATGCGGAGGCTTAGAGGCCGCGCCGGCTCGCGCTAGCCGTGCCTAGGTATTGTACACACGCCCTAGGTCCATATGCGCCGCTAAACACGTTTTGGCCCGCACCAGCGGTACGAAACGCGTAGTTTTTTCATCTAGGACGTTTTGTGGGAACGCCAAAATGGATTTCGTGTGGATTTCAAAAGTTCTTTGTTGGATATTGACTTTGAGGAGTTTTAGCCGTTTTTCATCGGGAATGGAGGCGGCTGCGACTCTTTTCCTTTTGCGTTTCCTTCCTACGCCATTGATGAAAAGCAAACGTTTTTCTGTCTTCTTTCGGGCGGAAAGCTGCCAAATTTGAATGGACATTTTGTCGGCATCTCTTTAATTGTTTGCTTTTGTAAGATTACTCACTCATACATATATGTCACTAGCTGTGCGCGCGACTTCGTCCGCGTGGAATAGTTATTTTAGGCATCATATTTATTTTTGCAAACAACCTCTTCAGCTTTATAAATTATATCTAGCTGTTACTCATGACTTGAACCGTTTTTGCAACGCACGCAACGGAAGCCCTCAAAGATGAATTTTCCCGTTTCTTTATTGCCCGTTTTTTCCTTATTTTCCATTATTTCTTCGCTCTTATTAGTTGCAGCGTGATGTTATATAGCCTAAAGCCTTCCTCGATAAATGTTCTATTCAACACAAAAAGATTTTTTCAATTCGGACAAGTAGTTTCTGAGATTAGCGCGTTCAAACAAACAAACTCTTCAGCTTTATAATATTAGTATAGATTATGGCAAATCAAGATGTTATAGTAGATATTTTAAAATAGCCTAATTTATTTCGGATGGTCTAATTTTAAGTCAACCGTTTGTGTATATAGATATATGGAACAAAATTATATTTTATTCGTACTTGAGATATTTAAGAAAGAAAAATCCAGACTGAAACTTAAAAAAACGTAATACTTACCTTACATCGTAACTGTCTCAAAATCGTTTTATTAGATTTTTTTTTTTTATGAAAAGTTAGATAAGCTCTACCTTTATTTACAATAATAAAATATAAAAACAAGTGAAGGAATACTAAACATACTACTTCTAACTACTACAAAATGGGGCACTTAGAAAATCTTTAGAAAAGCCTAAAGATAATCTTAGTGCTCCAGCCCACTACCAGAGGGAAGCGTGCCCAGCATGCTGGCCGCATTACCACGCTGGATGGCAATGCTGATACGTTGATTATTTTATTATTATTATTTTATACTTATTTTATTCGTTTTCCCAGAAAGTGTAACAATAGGAGCAAAACACTTGAACAAGTGAAGTACCTATAACTAAACAAACACTCAATAGGTTTTAGTAAAGGCACAAAAAGCATAAGCAATCATAGCAAGCATAGCAAATCTAGGCAAAGATCAATAGGCGCATTAAAAATTATTTAAAACTTTAAAATTAAAAGAAAGATAATAATATCATTTTGTTAACGCAGAAAACATTATTTACATAAATTTAGTTGTAATCACCGGCTAGCACTTACGTCAATAATTATGTCAAAAAATTTGCTCGACAAGTTTCGGAAAACTGTTATTTACTTAATATATTATGTATTGAATGGTCAAATAATGTTTGATTACCAAACGTTCAAACAATTTTAAACACGTTTAACATTTTTAATGAAGAATTGACAATCAAGTGGGCGTTACTTTCATGTTCTTGAGTGAATTAAATTTAAACGAAAAAACCAATTTGCAAATAATTTGAACAGAAATTTTGTTTCTACATATTCCTTTCAAAGAAGTTTTATTAAACATGTCATGAAATACGAGTACCTGCGTCATTCTTCTACTTATCGAATGAGAGTGACCAACTCTGGTGTCGAGAGTTTTCAAACCGCCCTAAGGGCCTCTGACATGGCTTAACGACTGCCGTACTAGACTAGCAGCCGGGACCTACAATTTAACGTGTCATCCGACCTGCGGAAGCGCCCAAATTGGAATGCCACTTTTCGGCCACCCATCCAAGAACTGACTGCGTCAACATTTGCTGCGTCATTAATTTCTTAGATATGTAGTAAGTATGAAACGTAATTTTCAAGTGGCTGGAAATAGTGATGAACACTCTTTGATGTTAAGTCTTTGAAATCGTTTTATTGTTCCTTCTAGTTTCCAACTGCCTGATGGTTGTTATAGAGATAATTTCTGGAGAGATAATTCTGTGAATGGCTAAAGGATTACAATCTACTGAGAGTTGAATACCGCTTGCTGCACTGTAGCTACAAAACGTACCACTAAAACGAGCCGCTTGCTACACTCGATTCATGCGAGTTTTTTGGATTCGATGCCCCAGAACAAACAGGGCCCGCGCGCGCCGTTCACAAAAACGGAAATTGTGGCTCGACCAGGCCACTTGTGCACCATCTATATAATTATTTTAAATGCTGTTGAATTAACGCTTCCTTTGATGTAAAATTTATTAAATTTCATTGTCCCTTTTAGTTCCTAGTCCGGTTCATACCGACAAAAACAACCAAAATCAGAGAATCAGACCTATAGGCAGGAAATATTCAATAATTACAATATTTGGGACATGATCTATGTTTATTAAGTTCCTAATATGTTTCCAAATATATTTAGCATCTAACAAAAAATAAAAAACGTGTGGTATAGTACAAAAATATTTATTTATAAGCACGAAACAAAACAACATTTTTTATCGCGGCGCGGCAATTTGACGCGCCGACGTAATATTTTTTTTTCGGTACAGATAAAGTAAGAAATTGAGTCGGTAGACGTTGAATTGAATGAACGATTTCAAGTAGATAAGGATAGCGATAATATTTTTGCTCTAGAACCGTTAGAAAGAGCAGGAGAAGCAAATGAAGCAGCTCCCGCCCGTGGTACTTTTTGTTACCAAAGATCCTGAAAGTCTCGTTTTTTGTCGTACGTTTTGTAGCTACAGGGCATCGAATCCAAAAAACTCGCATGAGTTGAGTGCAGCAAGTGGCTAATAATTGGGAAATGAAATACAAATGATAATTTCATTCTCTCATATTGCTAACGTAGACAATTTACTAGTGTATATTTATTTGGCACGTTGGAGAGGAGGCCTATACTCAGCAGTGGGTGATCACGGGCTGACATAATGATGATGATGATATTTGTCGTTTCCAGAAAATCACCAAGTTTAATTTCTTGTGTGTTTATTAATCTGTCACGAATTTTGACACGTGCCTTGGTTTTTCGGTTCTTACTCCGAGATCTACATTTAGATACATCCGTTAATTTTTAAAAGGCTTTTATGTGGTGAGATAAGTTAATCATCGTCGTAGTTTATTTTTATTCGAAAGGTGATTCCTTCCATTTTGAAATATAAGCAATTTCGACAGAGAGGAAATATTACGACAAATACTATTCTAATTTTCCGTCATGCAGCAGATCGTGGCAGTAAAATAAAAAGTAAAAACTGCCACGCGCCACTGGATCGCGAAAAATCGCTAGATATTTCAGGCTTCCCGCACCACAATGTATGCTAACAAACTAAACCATACCATTTGTCTGAACAAAATTATTGGTAAAAATTATTTTGTTTTACCTGCTTTTTATTCCATATTAATGCGACTTGCCTACGTTGCTTTTGGAACCCTGTATGGCTTTAATACCAAAACTTACAAAGACACATCGCTCCGCTGTATGTAGCAATAAACATTATTTTATCAACAAACCAACAAACAAACTTTTGTGTGTGTTTTTTATCATATACTAGTCATCATCATCATCATCATCTCAGCGCGTGATCACCCACTGCTGAGTATAGGCTTCCTCTCCAACGTGCCAGTTAGTACGGTCTCCAGCCTGTCTGATCCATCTCCTATCTACTCGTTTAGAAATATCAACCGACCATCGGGCTGGTGGTCTGCCTCTGGGTCATTATGCTAGTAGATATATTTAATAACAAGTCCAATAATCTACTGCGCCATGATTAACCTTTTTGTAACTAAAAACCGGACTGCACGTAACCATAGCTAGCCTGATGAAAGCAATAGCTATGGTCTTAGATGGATCCTGCTCACCCAATAAGAACGGATACTCTCTTGCTTCGAAGATCGCTGTATTTTAGTTCGTGGAGAACCGGGACTCAGGCAGGGAGTTCCACAACTCAGCGGTACGTACAATGATAGTAAAAGCACTGCATATTGCATTCGAGTTCTCAAAGTAGTACTGCGGCATCGAAATTGTTTAGGGCCGGCCGATTGCTAACGAGTGGCATTGGAATTTATTTGAATACGTCCGTTTTTTAACGATTCCCACTAGAAATTGTATCTTTTGTTGCTTTGCCAGCCTAGCTACTGTCATTTCGATTGATAGCAGTTACAAATTGTCTTTTTCAACGTGTTTACTTGTGTGAAAGTGTACATTACAAAGATTCTAAATCTAGATTTTAAATTAGCATCAATAATATTTCTCTGTGCTATGTAAGTTGGAATTCTGGGCATGTGAGTAAGGAATAAACAAGCAGACATTTTTTACAAACATGCTAATTTTATGGAAATTATAAGCACCGCCCGCATCTACGCTTGTCTGACCGTTTGTAACATAAAGAGAAATGAAAAACTGTACTTATATACTTCAATATTACCACCTTTTAACCGCCATAAAGCTAAAAATACACATAAAAGGTATGAATTAATAACACAATCATAGTAATAACACATAATAATTAATAGCAATAGATAGAAACACAGGAAATATCAAACTGACTTTTTCAACCATACAATAATATGTACAGTTACATTATTTGCAATAACATTGTAAAGCAGTTGTCATGCAAACTCATCTTATTATCACTACTAGTAGATGTCAGTGGTTTGGCTCGTGTATACTGAGTCATATTATTATGTCATTTTAGGGATTTTATACTAACTCCATACAGAAAATCATAAACATCTGTAGCTTCGTTGAGATGTGAGTAACTAACGCCAACAATTTGACAAACTTACTTTATTTTATGAATGCATTAGCATATGCCCGCGTCTTCGCACGCATTTTTACAGATATAAACCCTCATCTTGATTCACACTATCTATTTAAAAAACGGCATCAAAATCCGTTGTGAAGTTTTAAAGATCTAAGCATACCTACATACATAATATAGTACAGACGCGGGAAAAGACTTTGCTTTATACTATGTAGGTAGTGATCATTCTACTATAATCTAAGCTCAGGGCTAAATGCGATGTAAATAAAAAACTCGAGTATAATAATATTGTTATAATAATATTGCAAACGCCAGTTATCAAACGTCCGGCAAAGATAAACAGCGCTTGCTTCCTTTTAGAGCGGAGTTTAAAATTTAATTGAATAGTTGAGAATGGTAAAGACTACTTAATTTTATTTATCTTTTGTTGAGCCTGGGTTTGTATTTTGAAATTTATAATGATGAGTTTTGGAAGACTGCAGCTTCACACGCATTTTATCGAAAGCTATTTTACCTTTGTACCAAAAATCACAGTGATCCGTTGCTCCAATGTAAACGCTGGAACAAAAAATTAACATAAAATTCACCTATTATTTTGACCTATTGATTTTGAATATTTTGTAAAATGTCGAAGCAGTCATGCGATCTTCATTGCAAAAATATATCATTACGGTGACAAAAACCGCAGCCAATCAAAAGACCATTAAATTACCTCATTTGATCAATGACAACATCATGCACTATTGACTCGTATTCCTCTCCCGGGGATAAAATATAATAGTCATAAGATACTTTTTACTTGCGTTTACCAAGTTTACAGTTTTTCTAGCCGGTTTCTTCTAGGCAAGCGCGCTAGATCGTAGATTATAACGTTGCTTAACATCAGGCAAGTTGCAGTCAAGCGTAAGCCTATATCATGTAAAAAAGTCAATCTATGTACGTTCAATTATATACATACATACTAATACCTACCAATAAGTAAAGACTAGTTATGTATAAGGATTGCACTTTTAAATCGTTTTGTCTTTCCAAAGTGTTTGGTCCAAAAACCAATAAATATTAATCCAATATTGAAATAAAAGTATTGCTACGCTTCTCGGTATTTAGCAAAAATACTCTTTTTGTTGGTTTTACATAAAACTCAGTAGCCAGAGGTAAAAAATGATCTTTTTACAGCCAGGCTGAAAAAATAAAGCTATAGACGCATGTGCTCTCGTATTTTAGTATCCGTATCGCAACAAAGCGCAAGCCAGAGGCGATATGTAACGAGCTTACAGTTTTGTTATACAGGGACCAGCTGGCCAGATGTAGCCAACATTTTGTACTCGTTTCAAGAAGTTTTTTTCAACATAGTAAATCTTTATTTTTTCGCAAGTACATGGTGATAGTAATTTAATAGAATTGATGATTGTTATCGTTCATCCGAATGCAAATACTCATTTTGTATGAAGTGAAACTCAAATTTGGTTGAGTTAGTAGTGAAACGCATTGCAGTTATTTATTATAGTTGGTAAATTATTTGTTTGTGGACTGTAAATTGTAGTTTCTAGTTAACTTTAGTAAGTATAAAGAGTTTTTCGTAATAATTTTCACATCCACTATGGTTATATGGACTAATCAGTTTTGAATACCGTAAAATCAATTTTTAGTTTTTTATTTTATAAAGTTGAAACATTTTACTGTTAATTAAATAAATATTACAGGATATGTCACACAATCTAGCACTATTCTAAGCAAACGCTTGTATCATAAATAATAGTAGGTACATAATATACGAGTATAGCACACAAATGAGGGGGTGCGGTATAAAACGTTGTGTACCCCTAAACTGCCGCTCACGCTACAAAAGCAGTATCATATCAGCTTTTATATTGTGATCTCTTATTTATGTTGTTTTCTCTAATTTCGTAGAGGATATATGGACTTAATCTGTTTTTATTGGACATCTATTGAAACGATATTTTTCTAGATTATGAAGTGGAATTTATGTATTTGTTTTGTGTTTGTGTTATTGAATGTATCGTGGGCTATCAATGAACATTTTAATTTCACGTATTCGAGTAAGTGCTTTTATTAATCCCTGGTCTATTTTTATTGAAAAATAAAATACACTACAAAACTTTGCAAGTGCTGTTTTGGTTTTCTGGAATGTATGAAAACTAAAACCAGTGTTTAATTTTCTGATTTGAATAACAACACTTAGTTTTTAAACTAATTCAAATTTTTGACATTTGTTCTATCAATGTAAACCAGTATTTTATTTGTTGGTGTACATGAGAGATTTAAAATTAGAACAGCGCACTCTGGTGAAATTATACAAGTAAAAGTGACCATGGCGGATGTGTTCCTTAACAAATAATATCCCTTGAATTTGAGAGCTTCTCTAAGTCGAAAAACACTATTTCCAGAGCTCAACCTTTTCTTCTCATAATTTCATAATTCCTGTTCACAGTTTAAATGCTCGTCAAGTGCTTAACTGCTTGCTTTTCTAAAAATCATCATCATCAGCATACAGTCGTCCATATCTAGACAAATACCTCTACCTTGTAAAGTACCCATGACACAAGCGTTTTATCAGTATAAATAAATACTAAGCCCCACACTAAGCAAAAGCTTGTGTCGTGGCTACTAGATTACGGATATATAATAATACTTATATACTTTTCTTTTGTAAATATATACTTATTATACATACGTTCAATTTAAACACAAGTAATTATATTTTTTTTTATTTATAAATATTTGTATCACGCGGGAATCGAACCCGCAACCCCTATATTAGAAGGCGCTGTGAGGAATGTCCGAATTATTTATTTCTTTCAGGCATAAATATGCTTATCTCTAATTCTCAGTGGCATCCCGATGCAAAGAGCACATATCCCGGCACGGGTACAACTACGATACCTTCTACTTCATCAACGAAGACACGCTCCAGCACGCAACTGTGAGGCGGGAAAATACCGATGTATCTTACTTTGAGATGCATATAGCTATACAAGCGGCTAGCAATGGACATATATTGCTATCGTCTGTGATGAAGCCAGGGAGGACGGATTCGGTTTATGAAATAGGTAAATATTTCTATTAAACTTAATTAGTATTTATCTTAAAATTGTTAGTTAGGTCTGCATCAAGAGGGCTTTAAGTGCTTTAATTTTCTTCTATTTATTAAGTATTATATTATGTGTGTTTTAGCTTAGTGCCTGTTTTGCAGACTATTAATAAACAAATAAAGCATTTGACCACTATTACTAGGTCATTTTGAAACATGCCACAGACATAATACTTGAGTTTAACCACATCAGCATACATACATGTATTTCAGCACTTTCTACCGGAATTTTCATAAAAAGATGCTTTCGACATGGGGCTTGGGTATAACCACACTATTCCGTCGTGATTGGATCAATTTTGATGGTTCATGATTTTTACCAGTATTTGACAGATAGGTACTGCATCGTAGTTAACGAATTGAATTCAATAAATGCTATATCAGTCTTCTTTTACAGCATGTTACTACAAATAAATAAATATGCTAACCTCGGCCGAGGTTACATCTTTGAGCCTTTTGGAGTCGAGACTTTGGGGCCGTGGGGTCCGGGAGCCCATACTATATTCCAAAACCTCTCGGAGCGCTTGGTTGACGCGACGCGTGACCAAAATGCTGGCCTTTTTCTGGCTCAACGTATCAGCATTGCCATCCAGCGTGGTAATGCGGCCAGCATGCTGGGTACGCTGCCCTCTGGTAGTGGGCTGGAGCACTTAGATTATCTTTAGGCTTTTCTAGAGATTTTCTAAGTGCCCCTTTTTGTAGTAGTTAGAAGTAGTATGTTTAGTTTTCCTTCACTTGTTTTTATATTTTATTATTGTAAATAAAATATTAATAAATAAATATATATTCTATTATATGTTTAAGGCCCTAATTAATCAGTAATATAACTTCATCATTTCAGTGGTTGGAGGTGGAGGCAACATGTTCACAGAGCTTCGTCTAAACTTGAAAAGAAACGCCAAAAGCTCAGCCAAGACACCGAAAATTCTATCCCCCATTGAATTCACTGCATTTTATATCAAAATATCTGATGGTAAGTAGCTATACATGGTGTTTATATTTATAACTAGATAAGTACCACAGTTATCGATAATGTACTCGTTTTTTAGTTTATTTTATCTCATTTCCGTTCATTATCTTTATCTCTATTTTTATAATCAGTGCAGTATAATCTCCAAATTATAATTAGCATGAGTTTCGCAAAGATAACAGTTGGGTTATTATGCCACACTGGAGTCAAATTGGAAGAATTATATTAATTTTATTTTTCCTAGTTTCTTAAGTTTGTTGTCAAGTTCATGGTCTACGTTTTATCTTCACATTTTTAAACACAGCCGCTGCAGTTGCGGTTATGGAACATTTTTTGTTTCAGTTACTATTCTATAGCTTGTATTTATTATTATATACTTATCTAAGTGCATTAGTTTAAAACAGTTTTAGACACGAAAGTCTTAATAAATCATTCAATTCATTAAAAAGTTTACATGTGATAAGTTTATAATAGGAAAGTGGAATCCTTTTAAATGTTTTTTGTGTATGATTTTGTATAATAGGATTATTATTTTCACTATTATTATCAAAAGTTTTATAAGTTTATGGTTAATAAATAATTTCAAAAACAAAAAACAATTTTTTCTATAGCATCAATTATTCTTGGTCACTTTACACAAATATTTTGATTTCTATGTTCACAGAAGGTTTAGTAGAATTCGGCAAAGAGGGCGACAGTCTCCCCCTGATCTCCTACTACGACGCTCACACGCTGCCCATCAAGTACTTCAGCTTCGCCTCCTGGTCCGGGGTGGAGGCCAAGTTCTTGTACGACTGCCCCGCCAGCGACTTTGACAGTAAGAAACTGATAAATCTTTAGCTTGTTAGTAATTACTAGAGAACTTACTAACTCGGTGGTGTAAGCATTCTTTTTTAAATTCGGACGCACACTGGTTCGAATCTAGCCCTATACCATTGACTTGAATTTCAATCCATGTCAAAGGTCCTTAAGGCCGTTTGATAAACACTCGACACCAGAGTTGGCCACTCACATTAAATAAGTAGAAAGGAGTTATGTGTGGATTTGCACTCGTTTCAATTCAATTTCAATTTTAAAATATCTTTATTTACATAATAAATTATAAAATTTGTACAGACCAGTGTTTGTTCTTAATCCTAGAAGCACAAAACTTGATTGTTATCACTATTCTTCAAGCAAATTTTGCTTTTTGCGAACTGTTTGCTGGGAGTTTTATGTAAATTTAGTAAAAATGGGGGTATTTATCCAGTTATTACACACATATCTTTACTTGTTTTGATTATGTAGTCACATTTTAGATGTTACTGCATAGTTAAATCAATTTTGTTAACAATATAATCCAAATAGATTGGGACAAGAGATTAAAAAACGTTAATATGCTGGCACTGGATATTTCCAAGAAGCAGCGTAAACAAAGTAGGTATGGCTGTCGCGCAAGCGAGATTCGTCCGAACCCGGC
This sequence comes from Macaria notata, assembly GCA_927399415.1. Classification (NCBI taxonomy): domain Eukaryota; kingdom Metazoa; phylum Arthropoda; class Insecta; order Lepidoptera; family Geometridae; genus Macaria; species Macaria notata. The sequence continues at coordinate 5,024,856 of OV656742.1, forward strand.
GGAAGCTTGCACCGCAATATCGCTCGCTACCCGAGGTAAAACGGTCGACATTAGCGTGCGCGCAGACGCATGATTCGGCCGTACTTAGCTTGCTTGACTGTGAGTGAGTTCATTCATGCATTGTTCCCTATTCACTCGTCGCACGAAAGAAACAAATGGTGAGGTAACTTGTATCGGTTGTAGCTATCGATAAAAGTAATGTCTTTTCTTCGTGACCTACAAATATTTTGTATAAGAGGATTTTTATTGCTTATGGTTTGTAAGTAAATAAAATTTTTCTGCTAACTCATTTATATAGACATCGATTTTTGGTAGTCCTACCTTGAGATGGATTTTGTGGAGGTTAGTGCGGAATGGTGTGTTAAGAGCTGATTTTAGCGCTCTGTTCTGTAATATTTGTAGTTTGTTGATGTTTGTTTTACATGTACTGCTCCACACAGGACTGGCATATGTGATGCAAGGGCGAATAAAATTAAGGTACAATATATTCGCAGTTTGGTGCGACTACTAAGAGAAGAGCGTCTATTGAGTAATAGGTTGAGGGAATTCATGGCTTTGACACCTTTAGCACATATTTTGTTGGTGTTTTGCGTCCAGTTCAGTTTTGAGTCCAGTATCACGCCAAGATATTTTACGGATCTACTCCAGGGTATGCTGATGCTCTCTATTTTGAGAGTTCGAGTGGGGAGTGCACGCATTCTGGTAAACATTATAGCTTCAGTCTTGGGGGCGTTGATCTTCAACTTCCATTGCTGAAAAAAGCTACGTTCTAAAAAAGCTACGTTCTAAGGCCAATTGGAGTCTACCAATTACTAGGTCTATGTCAGTTGATGACGTGTACCCCGCCGTGTCATCGGCGAAACAGGCAATATTAGTCCTAGGTTGAACTGGCATGTCATTGAGGAACAGGAGAAAGAGATAAGGTCCTAAGATAGAGCCTTGCGGAACGCCAGCTGGAACGGGCAAATATTGAGATGTTTTTTTACACAGATGTACTATGAAGTCTCGATTTTTGAGATATGACCCCACCAGTTTCACCATTGCGGTTGGAAGCTCTAGCAGGATCAGCTTGTGCAGCAGCGCCTTGTGCCAAACGCAATCGAAGGCTTTCTCAATGTCAAGCAAGAACATTCCAGTTGATTGCTTGACATTGAGACTGTGTGACACAGTCTCCGCTACACGCGCTAGCTGTTGAACAGTGGAGTGGCCTTTTCGGAACCCGAACTGTTCATCAGCCAACAGGTGTTCTGACGAGTCGAGCAGGCGTTTATATATGACTTTTTCAAATAGCTTACCAAGACACGGGAGCAGGCTTATGGGGCGGTAGCTGGTTGGGTCAGCTGGGTCTTTACCAGGTTTGTGTATAGGAATCACTTTAGCCGTTTTCCACGCGCGTGGGAAGTAACACATGGAAAGACATGCATTAAATATTTTAGTGAGCCATACCACACTCCTAAGAGGGATATTTTTTATGAGAATGTTAGAGACTTCATCTAACCCAGGTGCTTTTCGCGGCTTAAGATTAGAGATATATTTCCTTAATTCGTAGGGATGAACAAGTCTTATACCCTCGTTTCCGTGTAAATTATTATAGAAAGTTGCAATCGACTGTTCTACAATAGATTCTTTATCACTATGCCAGTCATGTGTGAGCAGCATGTTATTTAGAAATGTTCTAGCTAAGACATCGCATTGGGTCTGTAGGTTTGTTGCGGTTGAGCCATCATGTGAGCGAAGAGCTGGAAAAGTAGTTGAGGAAGAGCGCAAGCTTTTTACTAAACGCCATAAGTCATGGCCTGGGTTGTCGACTTTGTCCAGCTTGTTGTTCCAGACCTTGTCGTTATTATGTTTGATGGCTGTATTTATTTCAATATTAATTAATTTGATTTTATAGTTTAATATTCTACGTATGAATGGAGTAGGTTCTTTGGAGTAATATCTACGCACACGATTTCTAATTGTTATCATTCGCTGCACACGCCTTGGTAATGAGCAGGTTGACCAGGGTTTCAATGTGGAAACAGGGACACACGAATTTTTGGCGTCAAGAAGGGCTCCCTGAAAGTGGTCTATCTCTGCATCGATTTCTTGTGGTGAAGCAAATACCTTGGGTGAGAGTATGGTATTTTGATTTAGCATGTTACGAAATTTTGGCCAGTTGGCTTTAGAGTAGTTTAGCTTTTTGATAGGTATCCTCATGATGCGAGCCTCAAATTTCACAAGTACAGGATAATGATCAGATGTTAAAGCTGGGATAGTTTCTATATGGGAAGGAAGATGGAAATTTTTGCACAGTAAGATATCTGGTATTGAACGAGTGAAATCTGGACAGTAGTGAACCAATGTAACTTTAGAAGGCGCAACGATGGCATAATCATTATCATGCATGTGATTATAAAGCGTAATGCCACGGGAGTTACTTGGTCCAGGTGACCATAGGGGGTGTTTTGCATTAAAGTCACCCATGGCAATTACCCTGTTACTGACAGACATGACGCAATCAAGGTCAGAGTTGATAATTGGGAGATTTGGAGATTGGTAAACAGACAGAATACTAACATTGTCCTTGCCAAGTGTGACTGAGATTCCTATTACTTCTAGGTTTTGAGTTTTGGATATGTGTATGGGATTATGCGGTATGTCAGCTCTAACAAGTAAAGCAACTGCACTCGTTTAACGGTGAAGGAAAATATCGTCAGGCAACCGAAATATTTGAGGACTACCAAATCCAAAGACATGGGTCTTTTGTGAAAGGATCTGGGCGCCCATTACGATGTACTTGCCCAAGAAAACTTCCCCAAGTACTAAAATCTGCAAGGGAGTCAAGACCCGCAGTAAAGATGCGAAGAGAGATGAGTCTGACGCAAAGAGAGATGTAATCTGATACGAAAGTGTGATTAACATTTATCTACATTCCCAGCCTCCAGCCCTGACTCTCAGCAAGTGGCTCCTAAACTCTCCAACTCCGAAGAGCTGAAGCGGTCTCTCCTCATGTCCAAGCTGCCTTCAGTACCCCCCAGCCCGATCATGCAAGTCCAGCTCAGCGTGCGACCGACGCACGTCAAATTCGACACTGTTGACTCGAAGCTGAAGATTAGGCTTGCTGTTGTTATGGTAAGAAAGTAACACATATCTGCTTTATTTACAATGATAATATAAGAATAACAAGGGAAACAAAAAACTAAACATACTACTTCTATCTAATACAACTCTCTATCTACTGACTGCTCTGTTAGCTTAGTTGGTAGTGGCTCTGCCTTCTAATCTAGGGGTGCGGGTTCGATTCCCGCATAACACAAGTAATTAAAATTTGTAATGTTAATTACTGGTGTTGAGTCTGGTAGTTTCTATGTAAAATAAGTATGTATTTACAAAAATGTGTATTATATCCGTCATCTAGTACCCAGGATACAAGCGTAAGCTTAGTAGGTATGTAGATGGCACTGTGTGATATATCCTCACATATTTATTTGTTTAACAACTGTTCGTTTTGTATTTCAGAGTTGGTTGGACGATGGTATGGCATGGAACCCGACTAAATACAATGGAACTACAAGCATCAGATTTCGTCAGGGACAAATTTGGAGGCCAATGTTTTTCGTTTTCAAGTAAGTATATGTACATCCGACACTATTTACTTTTATCCATTTGTTAAAGACATTATTATATTACAAAATTAATATATTACATTGCCAGGATTTTGATTTTATTTATTGTTAATCTGGGATACAAAGTAGCCTACGTAATACTTTGTTTAGTTTGTATCCTGGCAATTTTTTGTTTGGTTGTTGTAGCCTATCTCAATCAAAAATTGTATCCAAAACTGGTTAGCTAAGGTACATAGTATAAAAAAGAAGTAACATACACTCGTTAACGTTAGTTTATATACTACTAGTGGGAGTGTCTTGTCCACTAATGAACTTAGATTTTTATCTAATTATTTTAAGAAAACTTAAAATATCTAATCGTTTTTGCTTTTCTTTTAGCACTCCTAGTGCCTAGTGCCTAGTTACTAGTTACGCGGTGAAGGCCGAAATTTGAAAACTTTTTTTAAAATTAGAATTAGTGTTTGTATATGGCCATAGTTTTCCTGAGGGCAAGCAAAGGCTATGGCCTAAGATGGAGCGTACTTACCCGATAAAAACCGATTCAGTCTCGCTTTGAAGATTGCTGGATTATAGTGCCAGCGGAACAGGGAGTCAGGCAGGGAGTCACCTGCTCCTTAGTCCTTTAAAATAGGTACTATTCGTTATTCATAAATCGCATCTATATTTCAGTTCAGACAACTCAGATCCCTTCGACACGGATAACCCAGACTTGATATCAGTCCTGTACAGCGGAGACGCCACCTTCCACTTCCAGACAGAAGTCACCACTTGGTGCTTTGATACCGATGATGCGCAAAGGTATTTTTAAACCTTACTATTACATTATCAACACAGAATTAATTGACAATGTAACATTAGCAACAATTATGATTTTTAAAGATTTAACCTTACGTGACAAATTTTCATGACATAAAGGTCGCGCATTAACAAAAAGGCACGAAGCTCAAACTATGTCATTTCCAGATGGCCTCGAGACCACTACACCTGTTCCCTGGTGATCGAGCCGTGGGAGGTGCACGAGAAAATCGCCATCGATAATATGGGCCCCAAGGACAATAAACTCACAGTAGTAAGTAATGATATAATTTGACTGCAAATGTAATAGTGTAAATATACTATGGGATGTAATGTAATATTTTACAAGCCTTTGCAAGCAGCTAACTAGCCATGGAGCAAAAGTCTGAAACAGCACTCTCGGCTATAAACTATACTACTACTACTATTTACTCCCTGTTCCCCGCGGAATATAACCTTGCGATCTTCAAAGCGAGAGTGAACCCGTTCTTACTGGGTAAGCACGTTCCATCACCGTAATGATTGCTTTCCATCAGGCGAATTACGGTCAAGTGCAAACCCATTTCTTGTAAAAAATATATATATATACGTCGCTATAAAAAGCTATAATAACCAATATGAACTCTCTCTCTCTCTCTCTTTTTTTTACATAAAATCACCGTGAATGAACTATCATTATCATCATCCCACTACTAAACATAAGCACTAAGGTTTATTTTTAGTATCTACAAAAGAAAAATTATAGGTCCCCGCTATTTGTCAGAAAGTTAATCGGAAGTAGTTAAGCTATGTCAAACGCACTTCGGGTAGCTTGATAAACTCTCGACACCTGAGCACTCATTCGATAAGAAGATCTAAAACATAAATAGTGTTTTTAAGACTTGCTATTTCCTATTTCAGTTCGCAGACATGGACAAACTGATCGACAGTGAGTGGAAAGTAACCACTAGCAACATGGTCATAAAAGCCTCCGTGTGGAACCGAGCCTACACCACAGATGATAACACTACTCATAAGAGTGACAGATACATACTCACCGTGGACATGGAGCGACAGGCTACTACTTACAATATTGCCTTCTATACTCCGCTCTTAGGTAAGACTAGTTCATGAGCTAAAACTATATATGTGTACTAAAAGTTCCCGTAAGACATGGTTAAATTTAAGTATTACATCGCATTTCTATCTAATTTTTCGGCATAATTTTAGACGTAAGTGATAGCTAGTGTAATAACTTTTTTTCTAGATCTGCTCTATAATTTGTACAGTAAAGTACTTAAAAAGAAAAAAAATGTTCTAATATTATGTAATGTAGGTATATATTGATCTAAATATAAGAATAAATTATTAAAAGAAAAAATATTCGATTTATGTTTTTTAAATATTTTTTCTTATGCTAGAATTAACAGTCCTACATATACTTATCAATATAAAAATTAATTTTGTGTATTATATCTTCCCTATCATATTTAAAACTTTTTCTTTCTCAGTTCTCATAGTATTCCTGTTACTGTCCTTCTGGAGCGAGCCGCTGGAGATGTCCCGGGTGTGGTTCTACGCAGGCTGTGCCGTCGTCATATGTATGGGGCTCAGTTACATCGACTTTATAATTCCCACACACTCAGTACCACACTTACGTAAGTACATATGTTTTATAATAATATATATTAAATAAATAAATATTTCGGGATATTCTTTACAGCGACATCTAGCTTCAATCTAAGCAATCGCTTGTGTCATAGGCACTAGGTAATATTTTAGTTTTACTGAATTATATATAGATATTTTTCTTTTATTACCATAATCTTTATATTTTTCTAACCCTAAGAAAAATGCATGTGATTTTTATTATATTCAATTTATATTCATATTGTAGAAAGAGCTGGTTTCTGAAACTAAGATAATTATCTAGTACAGAGTTTTACATAATCATATTCAAAATATCCATTTATTTACAAATTTTATTATTAAATTTACAAAAATGTACTTGTATCTATATATTTTATGTCAATAAATTAAGTTATTGATTAATTGAATAATTTAATGATTATTTTTCAGTGGTGTTCTACATAACAATATTAGGCGGAGTGCTACTAGCAATGTTGGTACAAATTCTATTGCTGACGGCAGCGGCTGAAAAACTAAGCAACACCTCTTTGGTGCAGACTTTGGTATCTTTCTACTTACTGAGGGTTGCCTTCTGTATGCCTCCTGTAAAAGTAAGTATACTCGTATTTATCTATGAAATTTTCATGTGCTAAAATAATTTACATGTTTACCGTTTTTTTTATTAATTATCGTATTTTCCTTTTACAATTCTTTCTTTTACGTACCATATAAAATGTTAACACATAAATTGGCTAGCAATTAATTTAAATGTTTAGAAACTTGTCTACAATATGCCTAAATGTTTTTTTATGCCAACGTCTTGCGGTTTTGCTTTCAGACCTCCACAAACGGTGGCTACTCCCGCCATGATGACGTCGAAGACGAGGCCTGCCTCCCTGGAGGTTCCACAGAAGAACTAAATGAAGACCAGCTCAAGAACACAACCAGAAAAGAGCTGGCTCAAATCATTGACAAGTTCATGTTTGTGATATACTCAATCACAGCTGCTATCATGCTTGCAGAACATTATTAAATCTTATTCTAAAATAGTTAGGGACTAATTTTGTGTAGCTTCAATTCTGAATAAATACATTTTGTGGTGTACCTACATTTCTTTTTTTACTAAAGATTCTTGTAGTAAAGTGCTCTAACCCAGTCAATCATTTATTTCCATTTAATATAACGACTAGTATTTGGAAAAGTATCACTGTACTCATATAACATGAATAAATAATATAGTCAAGAAGAAATAATTTTTAAAATCCATATTTAAACTAGATATCTTGCTATATATAATGTTCTCAAGACCAATCTTCAAGAAAGTATGTTGATCTGAAAAAACAGTGTATAAGAAATAACAATACATAACAAAAAAACAATATATAACAAAAAAAAAATACGAGAACAATACTTTGTTCTCGTATTTTTTTTTGTTGATTAATAACTCCCTTTACTATGGGAGTTATTAATCAACACTTTTTAACTACAAGGACCAAACCAGTAAGGGTAATAAAAAAATACACCGTCTTGTCCAAATTTTCCGAATAGGCGTATCAAGAAGGCTTATGCTGGTTAAATTAGGTACAAGGAGCTTCATAATCTTACGCTCTCTCAGGCCCATCTTCCCTATTATTACACTCTACTAAAGGTACTCTCAAAAATTATTTCAAGACCCCCAAAATACCCCCGAGCTCCAATTTATTCTCTCGGAAGATATTTTTATTCATGAATATGAATTGCTTTGTTTAAAAGGATCAAATTTTTATTAAGACCGCTCGAGCTACGACCGAGTGCAATATTCTTTATTAAAATGTCCTCTCAAGATTTGCATTGCGAATTCTCAGTTAGTAGAATCGGTATGACTGTGAATTAACCTGGATTTCATTTTGATACTAACAAGTGCTAAGTATGAAATTCTTTTTATCGTCTGAACTGAATATAATGTTAAAATTAGGTTCTAAATTTCTACAGATTTCGAATTTTTTTAATAAAAAATATTGGGTAACGATGAGTTGTGTGTATTTTGTAAGTTGTTTCAATTAAAATAATCCATTTTTAATCTCAAATATATTAAATAAAAACTGCATGATAAAGTATCATCATCATCAGCCTGCTATCGCTACTGCTGAGTATAGGCCTCTCTTCTTGTACGCCACTCGTCCCGGTCCTGCAGACCGAATCCAGGTAAAGAAATTAATATCTATTATATAAACCAGCAACAGTACAAAAATCTGATTTGAATTATGTATATAGTAGAACGTAGATACCTTCTTATAGAACTCGGTTCATTATAAATTGCTGCCAAAATTATTATTACCATTTTTATTTCGCACCATGTAGCCTCTCTGTTAATTGTGTGAAAAGGAAGAAAGATTATGGCCGCAATTATAAAACCGAGTTATTAATGTAATAAATATGCTTTAATCTGGTTTAACTGATATCTACCAACATACTTACTAACATAAAATGCAATATACATCTGTAGGTACTAACTAAATAGAACTTAAAAGTAATACAATTCCAAGATAGATTCAACCTCATCTAAACTTGATATGAAGTTAGATTTAGAAACCTTCTATCTAACAGCGAAGTTCAAAACAAGGAGCTCAAGTCAAATATTTTATTTAAGCACTAACTTTTTACTCTCCTGGCAGTAAAGTTAACTCGGTTACGGTCCTAACTGTATGTAATTTCCTTGCGGAAGAAAGAACTCAAAGGAATATTCACTTAAAAACCACAGCTCCGTCTCACGTAAGCATAGACTTTGATTAAAAGAAGATAGGCCATTATCGAAAGGCAGTGTACTATGTACCTATAAAGTCCCTGCGATCAACCAATCTACATCTCATACTTAATATTCCTTTTAAGTAATAACTGTATTAAAAATCTTTACGTATAAGATTCGTCAAATTGAACAACTCATGACTACCGAACGGGTCATAAATTACTATGCATTGGAGTTATACTATGTTGGGTAGATCATATCGAATAACATAGATCGAATAACATTAATTATTATGAGTCGTTGATCTAAGTAAAAGCTCTCAATTAGGTATTAAATATTTTTAAGTCGTAAATAGTATCTATTCATCAGAATTATTATTATATTATTAATTATGTATGATCAAGATACCTATGTTGCTCATACATAATTTTATAGGACGGCTATTCTATACTAATATTGGTTTCCATGTTCCGAGGTCGTCCGTCTCTTGCGATGGTTAATAAGCGAAACGCATCACGTAAAATAAATTTGTCTCGGAACTTTTGACGTAGCTTCCGTAAAAAAGTGGCTACAATAAAACAAGCATTTGTAAAAGTTCGGGACTTTTAAGCAGGGATGACGTCATTATGGAAGTTTGGGAATATGGTGGTTTTTTCACAGCCTTGATACTAACAATCTTTTGTTTTATATGGCATTGATATTAGAAAGTTATCACTTCTTCTTCTTATCAAATGAGATTGGCCAACTCAGGTGTCGAGAGTTAATCAAGCCGCCCTAAGGGCCTCTGACATGGCTTAACGACTGACATACTATGACGAACAGCCGGGACCTACAATTTAACGTGTCATCCACCCATAGCATTTATTTTTATTTTAGAATGCCTAGTCTTTTCCTAGTTAGTCATGTATAAGATATATTATGGCTTCTTTGGTCATAACTTAGGTATTATCATTTCCAGTTACCAATTGGAAAATACTTTTCGTATGGTTACCGATATAAAGTTTTTTTTTATGTACGTGGGATAAGTAGGTTAACGTTTGACTACAGCCTGCCTGATGTTAAGTATTGCTGCAGACTAGGGTTTAGCACGCCTACCTAGAAGATTCCTATTAACTCTAGATTTGAAGACCCCTGGATTGTAGTTCGCAGGAAACATAGCATCTGGGAAAGTGTTCCAAAGCTTTGTCGTCCGTACAATAAACGTAGAGGTCGTAGAGGCAAAGCGCTATGTTTGACACTTCGGCAGTTCCACCATAAAACGGTGTCTACCTGCGGACTTTCTGCTTGTTCAGTTTGTGGCATATGTAGCTATGTTTCCACAGCTTATCGAAATCTGTACAGTGTTAATCCCTACCTGACTCACAATTCCCCACCTACTAAAATCCAGCTGATTTCAAAGCGAGAGTGTACCGGTTCTTAATGGGTAAGCATGATCCATCTTAGATAATACTTACTCGTACCTGTTGCTAACTATCTACAATGATCAAGTACGAATCTATTTTAGTTATTAATAAAAGTATCGTTATGTTCTATACACGAACTTTTACCTACATAATATAATTTAATTTATTCATACTTGCACACATACAATTTCACAAAAAAATTACGTGTGCCCCGAGGTATTGGGGCGTAGGAAGAGACAATGACTAGGATATATTATGCTAGCCAGTCTTCTCAATTTTTGCTTCCATTTAATAGTCTGGTACTAGATGTAGCCAAAATAATTAATTAACTATTCTGAACTATGGCCAAGTGAAAGCCCGTTCAAGTTAAAAAAAACTAGTCTACTTCTATACTTATATTTGCGTGATCCACAACTAAGTACTTATACCCAACATATAGGTACCTACCATATCACGCGGTCCATTCCTTGAAGAGCACTCGCCCAGTTATCTGTGCTTCCGGTCGGCTGCCCCGCTCGATGCCAATTTGTTAGCCGATGCACATTGAGAATGCAGCAGAACGAATCACACGTTTTGACTGTTATTTTGGGACGTTATTGGCCTTTAGTATAATACGTATTTCTTATATCTCAATAGTTTGTTATACAAGTTCTTCTTATCGTATAAGAAAAAAAAAGAAAATTGTCTTTGGTCTATTTTTAGAATCGCTTTTAGAATGGCTCAATACTTATTTTTTTCTTATAGCCTAATTTAATTTAATTAGATAGATAGATAGATAGATAAATTCTTTATTAAAACACCACATACATAAAAAAAACAATACAAAAACAACATAGAAAAAATAAAATGTGCGTTTTAATTGGCGGCCTTATCGCTAAGAGCGATCTCTTCCAGGCAACCAATCTGGCAGGGATATATTTTCAAAATAAGTAGGACGAGGTGTTTAATTTTGATTTGATTCTTCCTTTTCTCTTTCCAAGAGCAAGTTGATTGCTAGTTACCTAATTCTTTACTTCCTATCACGCTATAGTAAAATCTCTCTTACAATCCTAAAGGAAAGGAGATATTAAAATCCCAAATTGATACTAAGTAAATGTATTTCATCATCTATTCTACAAGAACCAGGCTCGCCTGCTCGCAGATCATGACAGAGGAAATACTCGCTATTCAATAAGTATACAAATCAAATTACAAAATACACATTTAATAATATCAATCAACTACAAGAATAATGAATTGTCTGAGCACACCGTGTCGACTCAACTGTTGAAATAAAATGGAGAAAAATATAAAACAACTATAAAGTCACTATCAGTCAAAATAACTATTGACTATTTATAAGGATGTAAGTTTGTCAAGTCTATTTATTGCTGGATTTGAGAAGTACGGTGTGCAAAGACCCTAAAGTAGGGATAAAATGAGCATAACCATATTTTGAGCAATACCTTTGTATTGTCATACGAAAATTCATCTAAAATAATAAAACTGATATTACAAATGGAGGGAACATATTATTAAGGAGCCCGAGCATACTTGAATACAAACTGTTGTTATAGTTAGCCTCAAATACTAAGAAAGCTAAAGAAATATATCTATTTGTAGATATCCAATCAAAGAGCTCGGCCCTTGATTCCTTCTATATTACTGGAAGTATAAAATTAATCATCATCATCGCTTAGCGGTGAAAGAAATCATCGTGAGGAAACCGACATGTTTGAGGACATGTGTCTTCCGTGGAAGGATCTGGACGCCCACCACGATGTATCTGCCCAAGAGAACTCCTCTAATTAATTAATTCTGCGGGGGAGTCACGACCCTCAGTCATGAGAAAATTCGACTTAAGATAATTAATCATGCTATCTTTCTTAGTTTTTGGAACATCAATTACTTATTTACTATATAAGAGTTTGTATCGAAATATGCAAGGGGCACATCAAGTTAAGTACATCAATTAAAGCTTATTTCAATTAATATATTGCCACAAACTTATTTAAATGATTATGATTGTTATATTACAGAAAAATATCTCACTAAAAGTAAGCCTATAAACTTGCAGTGATTAAAATACTGTTCTTTATAAGACAAATTATGACTATTATATTTTGATTAGCGTTAATCGTGTGTTGCGTTGTACAAAATAATGTAAAGAAATCTTAACTCTGTGTTTATCGGTACTTTAATAGGTATAAATTAATTTTCTTTACGGTGAAATTAGGATATTTTATTAAAATAAATAAATATTGCACACAAAAAAAACTAAACAACAACATTATGAGAATATTCTGTCCAAAATCTAAAAATAATATTGAAAATTCTTTACTTTTTTGTACAACGCAAGACTCTTAATACGAAAAAATGAAAAATACCAGCTGCAAATACTTTAAATGAATCTACCGACAGGAGAGGTGTATATTACAAAACCAAAACTCTACCTTATGAAGGCACAGGCGTGTGCTATTTGCAGGCATTATATATATTTAACTTCAGCGAAAAACTTCACTTTGTACATGAAACTCAATATAACAAAATGGGCAGGAAACAGATTGAAGACATGACAAGATCTGAAAAAAATCTTGTAAAAATCGATGTTTTCTTTGGGGTAATAAAAAATAACTATTAATTTTAAACGAGATAAAATGTTGAACATTTCATGTGAATTTACGGAGGTTTCCTCCATATCCAAAATGAAATTTTTCGCTTTTCGTACGGTTAAAATACCTGCATAAAATTATTTACAAGATAACAACGTAGATTTTTACAGTAATTATATTTTTACTATCAGTGTGTGTAAACACAAGAGCAATCGTGTTGTTTTTCACCATGTGACAACCAATCACAGCGCAGCAAATTCAATCAGCGTGCTTGTCATTGGTGGTTACGTAACTCGAGTGTTTATTACACACTGGGTGTATTCGATTGAATTATTTATAGAACGATAACAATTATATTTATTTTCAAGTTATTTTATAAGTGTGCCAGAGAAATTTATCGAGACATTAGGTTTGTAAACGAGGTCGATTCTAAAGGCTTACTAACTCTTTTTATCTCGCTCTTTCACAAGACACAAGCATGTTAATTTCTGATAGTATAAGCTCTATCATAAGTCTTCAAAATCGAGGAGATTGGTTGTAGAAACTTCAGACAAGTCACACTGGAATGTTCAGGAAAATACAATAAATAAGACAACAATCAGCCGCTCAGTCTGAAGTGTATGGAAATGAGTGTGGATTTTCGCGCCTGGCAGTTAGTAGACCATAGCCTAGTGGTTAAGGCGTTCTGGCGGTAGCAGAAATACGCAGGTTCGAATCCTGCCGGTCGTGATTATTTTCGCTCATTTTCCAATAAAAGTTTAATTTAATAAATAAGACGTTTAAATGCGTATTATGCTTAGGATAAACATGTAAAAAATACTCAATTATTAGGAAAAGTTAAGTACATCAAGGAACGTGTAAATGCATTATTTTGCTAAAAATAGCCGAATGTAAAAGATTTAAGATAAAATTCAACTTCACAAAGTCGCGTAAATTAGGTAAAGTGCATTATTAATTATAAAAACTCTTATAGCTTTATTGATTCACCAATGTATGGAACATTGTCTCAACCATTCAGAAAAATAGAACGTTATATATTTATTGTCATGATGATTTGAAGTCATGAGACCTGACAGGTCCGTACGAAAATCATAACTCCTATTGGAAACATACCATTACATATCAACCACTTAACGATAAGATTGCCACCATATTTTATTAGATTTGATAAAATTAATAATTATGCCAAATTTTATTGCAAAAATTCAGAAGATTTTCACCGCAATAGCCTAGATAAACGAGTTCATACATTATAATATTATTTATATTTTAAGATAAATATATCTTACAGTATCCAAACATCAACATCAATATATATATACACAGTATGAAAAAGACCCTAAACAAGAAAATAGTTGTTAAATATCACCTTTTCTAAAGACTAATAGTAAAAAGGATTACAGTAAATGCACAAAAAATAGTTATACATAGTCTTATGAGTTTTATTTAACAACAGTAATCTATATGAGCTAAAACAACTGTCGAGTGCAGATGTCTGTCACGGAAATATTAAATAAATATACCAATTCTATCAGCATTTCACTGAAACGAACTCTAGTCATTCATCTCTCTCTCTCTCTTTCTTTCTCTCTCATAATATATATGTAGTTAAGTACATAACATCCGCACGCAGACCTATGTGTTTAAATGCGATTTTCATCTAAAAATTTCCAACGCTCAACAGTTATTGTACAAAAAGATATTCGATTTGTAACGTCGGTAATTCTTTACTTCTTTTCATTTAAATCATTAAGTATCTTTGATAGACAAGGTTCAGATACGTTAAAAAGTAAGCAATAAAGGAATTGGAAGTATAGTTTTTGATCGGTATGGTTATTATTGATCTATGTATAATTGTATCTTTCAAATTTATTCCTAAGTGCCGGCAACTTTTACATAAATATGAAAAATATGATGCATTGACATATAATGTATATGTTTTTTTAATATTGTTTAAAATTATCGCAATATTTGATCTAACTTACGAGACGACGTCTGCCATTCACATGCAATTCTCACTTCATATCACATTTGAGTAAGTATTATATAAACAACCTGCGCACAAATTATTTAGGTATATGTATATAATGTCGATTTATATGTACAGATATTTAGCGTGCTAATCATGGCAGACAACACTATACATGCAAGGAGTCGAATATTCTGTATGTATGTTTTCTTGTCTGTGAAAGAAAGTCTGTTTCATCCCACCATCTCGGAAAGAGTATTTTTACTCTTCAATATCTGAGTGCAACAGCCGTTTTTATTCTCTAGAGTCTAGAGGATAAAGTAAATTGAATTTAGAACATCGTGTGCACTAAGTTTTTGAATTAAAAAAATCATTAAACCTATTTACTGCTACCTCTATGGTGCCGAATATATCATACAACTTTTTTTAAATTTGTTAAAAACTCAGACTTGGAACCTTCTTGGTGTTCTTTTTTTCAATTTGCTTTGTACGCGAGCATTTAGTCATTTCCTCGCTGAGGTGGAATGAAAAGTAACGTGTTGCACTCGAGTGCAAAGATTTTTCACCTCGTGCTCTTTTGATTCCCTCGCTAACGCTCAGGATTCTAAAATTGAATCACGAGCGCAGCGAGTTATTCAATTTTAGAATCCTTCGTTTGCTCGGTCATCAAAATTTAACACGCGGTTAAAAAGCAACTTTGCACTCTTGTATAACAAATAACTATTATTTTATATATCTGTAGATATAAAACAATGTTTACATACATACTATGTCTTGTCCATGTAATGAAATATTGTTATGTATTGTGAACATCGTTATTTGTATGGAATTAATGAAAAATATAACTTTGAAACAGGTTCTCTACACATTAAATTCCGAAATAAGGTGACTTATAGCAAAGTTATATCAAATATTTCATATAATAATTTACATTGCTTAATACTTTTATTCTGTCTAAACATTAAGGTCTGCTTAAAATTATTTTAACATATTTACATACCGTAACAGTTCTTTTAACTTGATCCAATAGATTAAAACTTTTCGATATAAATATTAAAATATTTAGTGTGGTTTTCTTTCAATTAGTAAGAAGTTTTTTTTTGTCGAAATATTCCTCATATAGGTATGATAGAATGCCTATCAAACAGACATATAAGAACATATTTTAGACAAATGTAGATTTTATATTTAACATCTGATAACAAGGTGTCTTAGTTATATTAAAAATGTCTCAACAACAATTTGATCACGAGTAATATTTTTTTATAATATTCAGTGTTGCAAGCATTCACCGATTTTTAGTACATATTAAAAAATGAGGACCTAGCTCCCCAAAAATAGAACAACACATTTAATAGACTTCTAATTCGATCTTATTAAAATTTCAACAATTAGATATCGATATACCAAACTGCTAATGTAACAATATTTATAGTTTATCTATAGACCGCTAAAATATACACTTTTTCTACGGATTAAATTTATAATATATTGATCCTTTCGCTTATAACAGAGTCCGTGTCGATAAGATTGAAGTTTATAAAGAATGCACTTCATAATTTGTATAGACTTTGTAATATAATGTCGGTATGCGTCTGAACTGATGTTACGACTGCTATACGAACAGCCAGGATCTCAAACTTTTATATTTTTCGTAAATTTGACATATTATTTAGATGTCAAATTATTTTTATTGCCACTCTATATCATGTACTTAAGCGAGTGTGGCTCAGTGGTTCCAGTGTCTGCTTTTCATCCAGACGCATCCTGGTTTGAATCCGCCCTACACCAATGACTTGTATTTTCAAGTTATGTGTGGATTTGCACTCGCTTAACGGTGAAGGAAAACATCGTGAGGAAACCGACATGTTTGAGGACCACAATATCCGAGGACATGCGTCTTCCGTGGAAGGACCTGGGCGCCCACCACGATGTATCTGCCCAAGAAAACTCTCCTAATGAATTAATTCTGCGGGGGAGTCACGACCCTCAGTCATGAGGAAATACGACTCGAAGAGATCATGTACTTAAAACCTTAAAAACTATTATTTTATTTTGATTGGTTAGTAAGCGAAGGATCATTATTAAATTATCGCCCGCAGCTCTTACAAGTTGAGTCTTATTACGACGGGCTAAGGTCGTCATTAGTAACGTTTATCAGATCAAACTATGTCTATAACTATACCTTTTATTATCTCTATGGACCTTCCGAAGGTAAAATATTGTAGGTAAGTCGTTCTTTGTATAATGCTGGGAGAAATACTGTTCATACAAAACTAGACTTTAAAATACACAAGAATAGAGATCATTTGCGTTAAAATGGAATGTTGATATTTCTTTTTAAACTTTTCAAATATTGTTCTTTGTACTTTAGCTGCAATATTGATAGTAAAATAATGAATAGAATACAATTTTACTATTTTAAAAAGGGTAGAATACTGAAGAAACTATATGCTCAATAAAATTACCATAAATAGCTGCTGCCTTGAATTGCGAAGTAGAGCAACATTATTGAACTTAAATAAAGCTGCCACAATGGTGTTAAATAATTATTTAACTAAACTTGGCTATAATCAGGTGATTATAGCCAAGCAATAGTGCAATAGTGAGGTCACTATTGCAAAATTATACAGAAGTATAAAACATGTGAAATCATCGTAACAGGTTTGATAGAAGTGTACGGTGGCTTCTCCGAAATGTCAAATGTTTTAAAACTATCTAATTTATCGTTAGAATCGAGAAGACCTTTAGCAAAGCCGAGAACCACCTACAAATTTATTAGGATTATTAAAATCATTGTCAATCAGAAAAATAATTTAGAACTATCCAACTCAAATCAGAGTATCTACAAGGAATTAATAAGCAAGCTTTACCCTGAATTCTTAACCAAATTATCGAGTAATCTTAAGAATTGATTAGAATTACTTAAAATTTTAAACCGATATTTTAAAGCATAAAGAAAGTACTCGGCTACCATAACATAATAGAAGTCGAACTGATATCTAAAAACAGAGTCACTGTGGAAACCAAATTAAAATGATCAAATTAAAAAGTACCAGGCGTCCATAACACGTGTAGAGGTCGGAAGGTCTAAGAGATAAGGCAGTCTCAGGAGCGCGTCTGTGCGTCCGGCGGCCGCTGCTGTCAGAAGAAGATGACCTCCTCCTCGGTGGCCGCTGATTGGACGGGGGGCGTGGTCACGCTCGCGGGGGGCGTGTCCGGCGAGCGCACGCGGAACTTGTCCGGTAACTTCGGGTATGTGTTTGTTCTGTAAAGTGATACAAGAAATAAATTAAAAAATATATCGGGTTTTCCTCGGTCTCATGTGATTCTAAGACTTGGACTATTCCTTAAAATGAAATCTCTCTAATGTTACATAACATAATAGTCATAATAAATGTTATTTTTTCAATCTGATACAAAAATAATCATGTCAATAGCACATATAGTTTCCGAGATATTCGTGGACAACGCATGCATACATCTGACCCCTTTTTCCCCCGCGAACCATAATCCAGGGATCTTCAAAGCGAGAGTGGCCCGGTTCTTATTCCGGTTCTTATTGGGTAAACACGATCCATCGTTAGCTATGGTCAAGTCCAAACCTGTTTTAGTTAAAACTAGCTGACCCGAAAAACTCTGTTTCGCCTTATAGGCAATAAATAAGCAGATTTTGGAATCTATTCAATTCAATTAAAAAACCGGCACAAAAAGTCCTGTGTCAGTCTCCTGGTTCTAAGCTACCTCTCCATCAATTTTTAGCTAAATACCGTTCAGCCGTTCTTGAGTTATAAATGGTGTAACTAACACCACTTTCTTTTATATATGAAATATTGTCGCATTAGTAAACCTACCTGGTAGCTTTATTATTGTTCTGCTGCTGCGTCGGTAGCGGCGCGGGCGAGCTGCCGGTGCGGGTGTGGTGGATCACTAGACCCTGGCTTTGTAGCTGTAAAATATATCGTACAAATGTTATTTGCAAATAAAACATATATATATATTGAAATGTTTCTGATAAATCTTGTTTTTACTGCCAGGACACTGATTAAACTGTTTAATTACTTAATTATATGGCTTGATATCGGCACATTTGGTACTTTGCGTGAGATCATTTCTCGGGCGAGAAGTATTTTTGGGGGTCATACTTTTGGTCGCCAGCATTTGCAAGCTCTGTGCTGGAACTACATTTTTAAATGACAGGAACTGTGCCCACTTTCATATTGAAGACCGATAGATTAGTTCAGAAAGAACAGACAAACATTACTTACAACGACAGAACTCGTATTCCAAAAACTTCACATACTTACTAATAAAGTAATTGTAATTACTATCTAAATAAAGGGTTTTTTGAATATAATTAATTACTGATTAAAGGTATTTAGGTATGGTGCTATCAGCTGTACGCTCGTGGATACATGCTCTAACATCGAAAGCTGAACAGACGAAATGGTTGGACATATCGACATATCTACCTACGACTCTGGTCAACGAAGAAAACATTAAAAACTCAATCCATCTCACTCACACAATACTGTGTACGAGAGAGAGGAATGTATTGTTCAAATGTTCTGCTCATTTCGGAGAGTTATACTATAGTACAAGATAGAGGTTCGTAAAGCAATTTTGTGTTTATTTAGACGCTACAAGCCAATTGTGTGCGATTTACTTACTGTCTTGCTGGTATAATAGAGATTTTGATTTGTTTTGAGACTTTTCAAAAACCTAGCTCATAGTTAGAAATTGGTTTAAAAAATTTGAATTTTCTTTACATTTGTCGTACGTGTAAAAGAGTCACGTATACATTTCATTTAAGTCGTCTTCTCATCTCAAATATATACACATAATAAACACAAAACAAAAAGTCAGAAAAACGTTAAGCATAATATTTTTACAGTTGTATATGTGAAATTTCTACACTTCTACACATTATATATTTTTTGTAGTACACAAAACAATTAATTCTTACCTACATTGAAAACGAAACAACGACGTTTAAAAAAATACATAAGCAAGTCCAAAACAAATAAAAATCTCGTTACCACCTTTAAAACAGCAAGACAGAATATTACAAGAGTTCATAGACACCAATAGCAACTAGTTTCGAATCTACTCCATATGTATTTACTCACAGTATCAAAAACAAATTTTGCCGTTAAAATACGTTCGGATAGTCGAGATCCTGAAAACCAATCAACCATTCGATCTGTTACAGGATTTAAAATAACATGAAATATCTAATATGGCCTTTAAAAATGTTTCAAAATGGTTCAGGCTTTTTTGTATGAATTATGAGATTGTGATGTGTGAAAACAATGAAATTTTACAATACTGAGCAAAATAAATTCAGCTTACTAATTTGAGTTGTCATCAAAAAAATACCTTCTTCAAAATCATATTATTATCGGGTATTTCCTATACTGTCCCAACCCATTATAACACAGTTACTGATTACTAATAAATAATTTAAAAATAATTAATTTGATTAGCACCTGGTATAACAATAAATTGTTGTATCATTAATAATTATCAAGCTTTGTTTATGACATATTATGTATTTATTTCATTACTTATGTACTAACAGCTTAAGCCAACACGTACATAAAGCCAACTACTACAATAATGCTAAAGGATTTGGGTAGAACATATTATATATACACTTTGTTACTTATAAATTAACAACCATCACAACATAATTACCTACATTTAGAACAGAACACATCTATGTCTCTGTTCTGAGCAATCATTGCATTGAGCAAGCTAATGGCTTGAGCAGACGGCGCATACTGCGAGGTACATGTGTGCGCGCGCAGCTCAGCGAACAACGCAATTATAATTATAATACAGTCGCCTGAAATATATTATCAAATAGCGTTGCTATTCATTTTTTTATTTTTCTACCATCTTCTTCTTCTTATCGAATGAGAGTGGCTAATTCTGGTGTCGAGAGTTCATAAAACCGCCCTAAGGGTCTTTGACATGGCTTCACTTTTTTTGTGATTGTGCTACGCGATTACCTACTATTTATGAACAAATTTTAACAATTTTTTTATTAATATAATTAAGAGCAATAGCCAGATGTGTACTAGCTACAAAATACCCACATCATTTCTTTACTTACATTCTTTTCACACACCACGTCTATAAAGTCCAACAAACCACTATTGCTATTGTAAAACGAGCTCTATTCCTATCAAGGTAAGGTACTCACATCGCTGGGTGACTCGTGCAGCCTGTGGTAGCCGGGCGGGGGCTGCTGGCTCTTGCCGCTCGCCAGCTTTAAGGGTAACTGCTGTTTTACCATTTGCTGGAACGAGAATAAGTGTAAATTAATATGTAGATTTAGAAATTTAAAACAGACTATTTAAGAGGACAATCGCGCCGCAATATAATTACGGTTCATTGCAATTTTTTGATGATGTGTTATAGGGTCTTAAGAAAGACATATGCTATTATACCGATGGGTTTTAATACTGTTAATACTGAATCGAGCGTAGACATCCACTAGTAGGTAAATTATAACGTCAGCGCCTCGCCAGGGACTGTTTGCGAAAAAATATTAAAGTTTATTTGAAACATTCGTCAAACTTTCGTTTTATGCACGAAATCGGGTAATCTACGCTTACTCAGAATGTTTATGACAGTACATACCGATATACCAGGAGCATATACTGTGGCCCTAGTTTCATTGTGCTGAGAGCTGCTGCGGTGGGGGCAGCACTGTGCCTCGCACGCTGCATGCGCTTACTGAGTACCCAGATTCAGATAATCTACGCTTACTATTGACCCGGACTGGGTAGAACTACGCTTACTGATGACTCCTCATCAATTTAACTGCGCTTACCCAGAATGTTTATGATAGTACATACCGATATAGCAGAAGCATGTACCGTGGCCCTGGTCTCATTCTGTGCTGAGAGCAGCTGCGGTGGGGGCAGCACTGTGCCGCGCACGCTGCAAGCGCTTACCGATGACTCGGACCCGGTCGAACCGCGGTTATCTGGAATCATTGCAATATCAAAGTGACTAATGGTGATGGTTTAAGGAAATGGACGGTTGAAATTTAGTAAAAGTTGATAATACGAGTAACATTAAAAACTTTCGAACTATGGTGAATAGAATAATTGAAAGCTAAAATTATCGCGAAGAACACAAAAAAGGAAAATATTTTTTATTTTCCTTCTACACTTGTCAAGATCTTAGGACCTTAACATATACATGGCTATGTGTATTATTATAAATTCCTTTGGACACAACTTAATAGCATGAAAAAAGACTTGGGTCGCCAATTAGGACACTAGACAAGGAAACACAAAATTCTTTGTCTTTTTATGCTTGTATGGTAGTATTTTTAGTAAATTGTTATCTATCTAACTTTATACTGTAATTGTTAACCGTTCAACACAAAATTTTAGTGGAACATCTTGCTCGAAGTGTTTGAAGTGACTTACTTCTCCACTTGGGTTCTTTCCGCCGCGTGGTGTCGCTGACGCTGGAGTCGGGCGACAGTGTGCCCACGCTCGCTATCTCCTCCTGCGACCCGCCTACGAAACAACACACACATTCACACACACACACAGTTTATAAAGCTGATGTGATATTCTGCTACCGTAATGAGTGTTAATGTTATCTGAGTTTGTATTGTGTTCTTTCACTTATTTATTTATTTTACGTATTTTGTACACCGCCTATTTATAATTTAAATCCTGTCCATCCAAAGGTTGCCTGGAAGAAATCGCCTTAGGCGATAAGGCCGCCCAATGTGCATTAAATTAATTTTTAAATGTATTTCATTATGTAATTTTTTGGTGTGCATTAAAGACATATCTTATCTTAATGATATACATACTTATATACCGGGTTACTAATATATACTTTAATAAACGATAGAGTAGAGATAGCTTATATCTCTTGCTATCCCAATACCATTTTTAAAATTACATATGTGTTGCAAGTACAAATAAACTATTGAGTTAGTTGATCAGCATTTTGTTTTGTATTTTCTCGTGTTGATATTATGAAATACTATATCGCTGTTTCTCACGCACTATAATTCAGCGAACTTCAAAGCGAGAGTGAATCAGTTCGTGTCGGGTATGCACGCTCCATTTTAGGCCTTGCTTACCATCAGGCAAACTATGGCCAAGTTCAAATCCGTATTGGTCAAAAAATATAATAAAATAAGCAAATAGACAAAATACTGATCAACTACACTGCGTCTCATATTTCTTATTATTGGTTACAAAAAGTTGTGAGTAATAAACGTACCTAAGTGCCAGCGAGCCACTTAACCTTATTAAGTTATTTCCTTGAATGAATAGATATATATTGTGACAATCAACAAAGCACCCATGTATCCCAAACACACAAATAACCGACAAACATCACTGTCACTTTTATTGGAAAATGAGCGAAAATAAAATAATCCTACTTCCTACCAGTCGTGATTATTTTCTAACATTTTCCAATAAAAGTTTAAGTTTAACAACCATAGTGCGGGTTTAACACTTGACAAAATAACTCATAATATAACATATTAACCCGCCATGATTAAAACAACTTCCCTTTTTAAAGGTGAAATGAGAATATGTTAGTTTCCTCACCATGTTGCTGCAGTCTTTCCAGTCGCCGGTAGAGGCGCTCGCGTTGTTGTTCCACGTCCTTCTGTTGCTCCGCCAACTCCTGCCGAGCCACTTGCAACTGCCTCCTCTCTGTAGACAGACATTTGTTTTAGAATTAACAAATTAACATAAATTATTTACCATCTTTTTTTTACGTGGGATAGGTTTACGTTTGACTACAGCCTGATGTTAAGCATTGCTGCAGCCTAGGATGTGACACTTTTACCTAGAAGATACCTATTAACTCTAGATTTGTAGACCCCTGGATTGTAGTTCGCAGGAAACACGGCTTTTGGTAAAGTGTTCCAAAGCTTTGCCGTCCGTACAATAAACGTAGAGACAAAGCGCTGTGTTCGACACTTCGGCACTTCCACCATGAAACGGTGTCTACCTGCGGACTTTCTGCTTGCTTCTCATAACTAACTTAAGCGAGTGTGACTCATTGATTTACGCATCTCCATTTCATCCTGACGCAGCATGGTTCGAATCCGGCTTTACACCAATAGCTTGTTTTTAAAGTTATGTACGGATTTGTACTCGCTTGGCAGTGAAAGGAAACATCGTGAGGAAACTGTCATGTTTGAGGACCACAAAATCTGAGGACATAATATGTCATCCCGGGCGACCACGACGAATGATCAGCCCAAGAGAACTTCCATAGCCACGTTATTTTGCGGGGGAGTCACGACCATCAGTCATGAGGAAATATGACTCTAAAGAGTCTGTCTCTCCGCTGTCAGTCGCGCCTGAGCGTGTCTCAGCTTCTCTAGCTGGCGTCGTTAGTTGCCACTTACCAGCAGTGAGAGCAGTATAGTCAGCGTTCTTGGTAGCCTCCCAGTTGGCTCTCTCCGCTGTCAGTCGCGCCTGAGCGTGTCTCAGCTCCTCTAGCTGGCGTCGTCAGTTGCAACTTACCAGCAGTGATAGCAGTATATTCAGCGTTCTTGGTAGCCTCCCAGTTGGCTCTCTCCGCTGTCAGTCGCGCCTGAGCGTGTCTCCGCTCCTCTAGCTGGCGTCGTTAGTTGCCACTTACCAGCAGTGATAGCAGTATAGTCAGCGTTCTTGGTAGCCTCCCAGTTGGCTCACTCCGCTGTCAGTCGCGCCTGAGCGTGTCTCCGCTCCTTTAGCTGGCGTCGTTAGTTGCCACTTACCAGCAGTGATAGCAGTGTAGTCAGCGTTCTTGGTAGCCTCCCAGTTGGCTCTCTCCGCTGTCAGTCGCGCCTGAGCATGTCTCAGCTCCTCTAGCTGGGCGTCGTGCGTGCGGGACAGAGCACCGCCGCTCGACCGCCACGCCATCACTTGGGCTTCTAGGCTGGAAATGAAAAAAAAACAATCACTTTTGCTGAACCGCTATCGTTTCACTGTTATCGCTTTATTAGAGATCAAGTTTGCTCTTTTTAATTCGATTGGTCGATTAACTCGTCGGGTGACCTCATAAACATTATAACGTGTTGTAACTTCAAGTCAGTCACAGTCCTCTGTGAGTTAACCACTCTGTCAATCGATTGATCGATCAACGAGACATACAACTAACCTGTGAATAGTAGTAAGTTGTTGCCACACAATGCAAGTAAGCGTGTATATCGCGTGTTGTAACTTCAAAGCTGCATCGCCAGTGAGTTGCTCGCTCGGTCGGTCGATTGGTCGGTCGCCGTGTTCGCCGCTGTGAAGGTGCTCTGTATCTACTTCGCCTGCTTCGGTCGGTGTGTCCGTCGATAGACGGGGTATTACGCCTGGAATTATAAGCAAAAAATACTGTGGAATGATACCGAAAGAATCGTGCATAGACATGTTTTTTATCAAAGGGCTGATCTGAAATCTCACACAGGCACAGGACATTAGATTGTAATTCAATGGGAACAGAGATTCGCATGCGTAGAACTCCATAGTTTGGCAACTTAAAAACAAATCAAGAAGCTTCGGTCCGATACTTTTCACTAAAACTCATAAATGTGAACTGTGTAACTAATTTGGACGAAATATGTTAGTGAGGGGTTTATTAGATTAACATAATTATGCTAATTTTTATCGCAGATTAACGCGGGCAGTACCGCAGGAAGCTCGTAGTCCTACAGCAATAAATTAACAATTCTATCTAGTTGTACAAGAAACTAATACCAACCTCTATGCCTGGAAGCGTCAAAGCCCGCAAATGTATCGGCTCTGCGAGGTAGCGCTGGGCTCTCGTAAGTGTAGGAGTGTCGCTCCCCGGCCGAGCTAGTGCTCCGCCCCAGGGCTCCGCTGGGGGACCACGTACTGCTTGATACTTCTAACGCGTCCTGAGTACACATACAGTATCAAGGATTATCATTTATTAGTAAACAAATGTCTATTTTTAGTTTAAAAGAGCATATAAGTATTTTGTAAGCGATTGTTTTAAATTGTTAGTTAAATAAGACTTAATAACATAACTTATACTTGAACTAATTGTATTTTTACTAAACTATTATGTTCCATTTTCCTCTTATTTATTTAAAAAACCATAACAGGTATATTATAGATAGTACATATATATTATTAAATACCTACCTTAACAACCCTGCAGACCTCTTGCCAGAGAGCGTGAGTGTCCTGAGAGGGCGCCGCGAGTCGGAGGTAGTCGGGGAACACCAGCCCGCCGGGAAACGCTGTGTTCATGCCTACAGTGAAACAACAAATCAAATCTAAATATATAAAACTCAAAGGTGACTGACTGACTGATATAGTGATCTATCAACGCACAACCACAGGACGGATTGGGCTGAAATTTGGAATGAAGGTAGATGTTATGACGTAGGCATCCGCTAAGAAAGGATTTTTGGAAATTCCACTTTTAAAGAGGTGAAATAGGGGATGCAAGTTTTACTTCTTAATGCGAGCAAAGCCGCGAGCACCCACAAGTTTTAAATATATGGAAAACATAGCTGTGAAACATGATATCACTACATTGTATAAAACTAAGTCGCGTCCTTTAAAATAATGATAATAACGTCGGTGCAAAAAATATAAAAAAGATAAAGATAAAGAATCTTTATTGATAATGTAAAATTGTAACATACATAGGTATAAGTACTAATATCACAGAATATGCTACACAAATTACAATATCTCGTCAAATTGAATTTATAACATTAGGCTTTTATAAAATTTTAGAAGTTACATATGTCTAGTTTTATTAATAAAACAATGAACATTTTTGTTATTAAAATCATGTCAAACATAATAATAGGTATGTAATCATACAATATGTCAACTTAAATAAATCTTGGTACTGTCACTTATACATATAGTAAAGCCCACTGCAACTTCAATAGGTAAGTACTTGACAGGGTAAATGTGTTTAAAAATCGTTGTGTTGTGTGGACCTAAAGGATGATAATTTGGTGTGAATAGCTCACAAAACTTTATGCACATTTGTCAGTTATATATGTAGGTATAATAATTCACTTAGAAACTGTATAAAACATTGTAAAATGTATGTACCTACACTTATTTCCAAAAGACACTATCAATGAGTAAAGGCAGCAACTAATTTATAAGAGGTGATTGTCTTCTTCTTTAGATTTTTTTATATAGAGAAGTAGACCTAGTGGCAAAATGCCTGACGTGTTTTTTTAATCATAAATAAAATAACACAAACAAGCACTTCAGTTACAAATAATGCCTATTTATAAACTACAATGTATGTATTTCATCATAAATTGAAGTAAACTTTTAACTGAATGGGGATATCTTTGTTGTAATCACAAAGGAGATCTGCACTTCAAGTGTTTTGACATGTGATAAGATTACTTTTGATTGTATTGAATTTTTCAATGGAATATTTACTGAATCATTTTCTCCACAAACACGACGTTTTGTTTACAGAAAAAAAGTACTTAAGCAGATAATCGTACTATTGGGACATAGCATAAGACTTATATAAATGTATAACTAAATTATTTAGGAACCAGCGTCGATAATCACGACCGACAGGATACGAACACACATCTAAGCCTAAGGCCGCCTAAGGCGATAAGGGCGCCCAATGTGCAACACTTTAATTTAAGTATGTTTTTTTCTATTCTGTAATGTATGTGTTTTATGGTGTACATTAAAGTTATATTCTATTCTTTTCTATTCTTTTTGGTCTCTTTTCAGTAACACTTATACTATTCATCATCTTTGTAAATACCTAGGTTAGACAGTAAATCAATGAATTACAAACTAACGAAATGTGTATGTTTACCTGTATTAGGTATATCCAACATAGAAGTCCCTGTATGTCCCACCATTTTCATATGAAGTGCCATCTTCTCTTCTAAAAGCGTAGCATGCTCCCGGTCCTTAGATCTTAATGCCTCTGCAAAGAACATATTTGGAATAAGACTTACTAATTACTCATTTTATTAATAAAATACGAGAAATGCCACGATACTTTGATTATGAAATAAAAAGTACAAATCAAATATATCAAAAATAACTTTTAATTTTAAACGTCTGAATGACACGATAACTTATGAATAAAAAATCCTGTTAGAATGATTTGCCATTGAATAATAAAATGAAACATGACTTTTCTATAGAACAGAAAGAGATACATATTTGTTCCGCAAAGCATGCTAATCTTGGTTAATTTAAAAAAAATACTGCAACACCGAAAATATGGCAAATCTGGCACTTTTTACGACGCTTTTATAATAACAAATGATTATTACACCAACTAAGAACAAAATTACTCATCAACGTGGGAAATAATGTCTATGGATGTAAAGTAATCATAATTCTAGATAAGACGACCTACTATGGGGATTTTTCTACTACAGGGCTTATAAAAATCTGTTCTAAACATCGAGACATCTAAACAGTCATGCAGACATCAATAAATGTGTTGAAATCACCTTCTATAAGCCACCACGGCGTTTCATCTGTGGCCACAAAAATACTTTTAAAAATCTCAATAACTACGCTACTTTTAAATTATCTATAGTTATTTCATAAAAATAATAATAATAAGAACATCAATAGAAAGAAAAAAAATATTCGCTATTATACTATCTATTTAGTTGTTATAACCGGCTAGAACTATTATACATACTATTATTACTTGGTATACTATCTATTATTATTATAGTATGTTAAGAAGATGTTTGGCCACCTTATACGACATGACAACTTTATGAAAACCATTGTAGAGGGGAAGCTAGAGGCACGAAGAGGAAGAGGAAGGCCGAGAAGGACATATATCGATCAAATCAAAAAGAAGGCAAGCGTCATGTCGTATAAGGAGGTCAAGGAATTGGCCGAAAATCGAAGAGAATGGCGCATACTCCACAGACAAGAGCATCGCTCTTAAATTTCGTATGAATGAAAGAAGTATACATCGTTAGTACTACAAATAATAGATATGTATAATACATAGATTATAAATACTTAGAAAAAAAAACATTACTTATGTGAATACAAAAATATATAGAATGTAACCAAATAATTTGTGTCATTAAATCAATATTCATTGTACCCATACGTACATACATAATAATATATTATATAAAAACACAATTATAGTAAGTACTATAAAAAAGTTACACAAAAGAGTAGGCATATAAAACTAGCAATTAAAACAAAAACTTTATGAGCCTTCTGTTGTGCAAAGCGCGAATTTTAGCGTTTTACTTGACTGTCATCTCCAATCTATTTATTTATTACCAAAAGGTAAAGACAATGTCCATAAAGAATTCACAATTACATTACACACTAAAATACAAATAATAAATTTACGATATTCCGCCAATACTACTAAGAATACTACATCGAGAAGTAGATACGAGAAGATAACAACAACTCAATATCACTGTACGTACCAAATAATACTACTTTATAACGACAAAGTACTTTAATAACTGACTAGAACTATAATATGAATAATTATTGTAATATCTCACCAGTAATCAGTCTTATGTTCTCATGCCTCGCCTCTAGCTGTCTCTGTCTCTCTTCAGCGGACGTCGCGCTCGCTCCTGCTTCTGACTCCTCTACTTCTTCGGGACAGTTTTGTACTGCAGCTCTATAAAAGAAACATGTGTTTTTTTTAAATAAATATTCTGGGACATTGCTCACAGCGCCATCTAGCCCCACACTAAGCAAACGCTTGTGTCGTGGGTACTAGATAACGGATATAATACTTCTATACTTTTCTTTTGTAAATACATACTTATATACATACAAAGGACCAGACTCAACATAAGTAATTATATATATTTTTTTAAAGTACATAAATACTTGTGTCATGCGGGAATCGAACCCGCGACCTCTAGATTAGAAGGCAGAGCCACTAAGCTAACAGGCCAGTCTAATGTAAAGTGATTGACATATTAATATTTTATTCTCCACTATGATATGACTGAAAAACCAGACATTTCAGCAACAGGCAACGGTCAGTACTGCTAATTATTCTTAAAAATAAAATCTCTCTCTCTCTCTCTTTCTAATCATACTGAATCACCAAAGTCTAAGATATTTGTGATATCTAAATTGTACAGTTGGAAATGTTGACAAATCTCAAGCGTCCAACGAAGTCCAATCGAACCATAAAACTAGATGAGTGACTTTTTTTATACCTAAAACCGGTTTGCACTTGACCACTTGTTTGCCTGATGGTAAGCAAAGGCAATGACCTAAAATGGAGCGTGCATACCCGGCATGAACCGATTAACTCTCGCTTTGAAGATCGCTGGATTATACTGCGTGGGGAACAGGGAGTTCCACAGCTTTGAGTGACATAGTACTTTTTCTCTCTGTAACTATTTTTTCTCTCTCTCTCTCTCTCTAATAGAGAAGAGAGAGAAACAGAACAGAGAGAGAACTTTTCTTCTTTCTCTTCCAGTAGTGGTCTTCCACAGTACCTGATGTTCTGTATCCAGTCGTGTATGGCCTTGGGTCGGTGCACTCGCAGCTCGAACATCTCGGGCTCGCTGGGCCCGCTGCAGATGAGGTACAGGCCGCGCCCCTCCGCGCCCGCCTTCTCGCGGACCAGCAGCTTTACTAGAGACACTACGCCCGTCTGGAAAAGTGAATAGGAAATTGTATTAATTAAATTTACTATTTTACTTACTTAACGTACGGGAAACAGTATCTTTGTCTGATGGGGTCGAACCTAATAAGGTTTATTTTTTTAGTTTTGTAACACTACAAACTGAACTACGAACGCCTATGAATGAACTACGAGTATAATATAGAAATTTATTGAGCGGGTCCTAATAAAGGCCGACATTGGATAGTAACATTTCCGGCAGCAATATTTCCATCATCCGAGTCCAATCACGAGCAAGTTTTTTTATGTGCGTGATGTGTGATCATCATCATCATAAATTTAAGGGCCGGGCCCTTGTCTGTGGAGTATGCGCCATCCTTCCCGGTCTTCTGCCAATTCCTTGACCTCCTTATACGACATGACACCCGCCTTTTCTTTTATTTGGTCCATGTATGATCTTCTCGGCCTTCCTCTTCCTCTTCGGGCTTCCAATTTTCCTTCCATGATGTTTCTTATAAATTCGTCATGTCGTATAAGGTGGCCAACCATCTAAGAGATATAAAAAAATCGTAGTATAGTCGACGCGACATCCGTATGATGTTACCATTCCATATTATTATTATTCGTTGCTGTAGGTAGGGTATTACTAAGCTGCAGTAGTTCCCGCCTTAAAATACGCATACACTATTTTAAGTGTATGCAGTATATGACCCAAAGTAACCTAAGCTAGATGTCATTATCAAAAGATAACAAGTATGTCTAGTTATTTTTATGCAAATACGAACCTTATTGTCAGGCGTGAAGAAGGTATATTTGTTGTTATTGTCGTGCAAGAAAAACAGCACGTCCGTCAACACTATCACTAGAAGCGTCTGCATCTTGCTGCGGCCTTGCATTAGAGTTGCAACGCCTTCAAACCTACGAGCACAAAATTAATATAAGAATTTTATTCATGTATTTATATGTATCGACAACGCTTATATGTATCGAAAACAAACATAAAATTCTGATTTAAAAGCGTCAAGCCTGAAAACAATACTTTTTGCGTGAATTCAAGTCGGTATACGAGCCGACCTTATCGAATTTTCTTTCAGCTATTGAAATGTGAAACACTCATTTTAACTTATAAAGAGATTCCCTAGTACAACACCCTGAGTTGCTTGCTTTACATCAGGCGGACTGTAGCAAACGCTACATATACATGAAACAAATTTAACTTTACTTTTTTTTTTAAACTTTTACCTTTAGCTCAGATTTTTTAGTAGTTACAAGCCTCTGTTGCCGTAAAATAAAACAAAACTAGTACAATCAACAAGCGTTCGCTTAGTATGGCGCTAGAAGGCGTTAATTGACATGTCCTGAAATGATTTGGTAGTGGTAGAAGTAACTAGTGTATAAAGCAAGTTCAAGTACTCACTTCAAGCTCCTGTTCCCCTGCAGTATGTCGCTCTTCTTGAACTTCCTCCCGCGGAAGGTGGCGAATGACTTGGCATCGATCCGGTGATAGATCTCCAGCTTGCGGTCCTCGCGCTCCTTGGCCGCCACCTGGTTGTCCACGTCTACGAGGATCTCCTGCGATACAAGGTATTGAATCAGCCGTTAATAAATAAAATAAAAACGCTTTAATTTTCCCTTACTTAAAAAATTTAAACAGAGTTTTTGAGCTTATGTAATTAATGTTAGTAATATTAACTTATATAAGTGGTTTTTTTTTTCATTATTATTATTGCGTTAAGTATAGGGACCGCCTAGTGCGGTAAAAGCCTCCTCCATTTTTCTCCATGTTTGTCTCAACGAATCAGCCGTTACTTTGCTAAAATCTTTTCTTTTTACCTAAGATGGGTTTCCACTTGACCAAAGTTTGCCTGATGGTAAGCAAAGGCTATCGCATAAGATGGAGAAAAAAATAAACAAATTATAACTTTGGACGAAATATGTAGGAGCAGTCACAGCCAAACAACATATTTCTCGGAAGTTTTCATCTCTTGTATATTACCAAAAGAATTAGTTAGCATAGCGTTAATTAAAGATAGGTTCTATTAATAACGGTCAAAATGAATAATTCTTTGCCCACATAAACATCAGAATTATTGTGTGAAAACGGTGGAATCATAATATGGCACCATTTATAAAACGTATCTGCAATGAACCGGCTTCTATAATTGTTGTTCGTTTTAGTCGAGACGTATTTCCTCATGAATGAGGGTCGTGACTCCCCCGCAGAATTAATTCGTTAGGGGAGTTCTCTTGGGCATATACATACATCGTTTAGCCATTTGCCCAAATTTTTTTTTTACTTAGGAAAATGTTTGTTTCATTTCTTCAAGAGCATTACCTTGACTCCGCACAGCGCTTTCTGCAACAACTCCCGTTCATTGACGTCATCTCCAGCCGTCTTCAACAGCGGCTCCAGCAACAAAGGGTACTTCGTGAGTCTCTGCGCCACGAACAACACGCACTCTGGTACCCCCTGGGAATTACATTGTGGCACAGATTAGTATTTGCTCAACTGCGACAAGCAGGATTCGAACCTGCGTCGAATGTAACGCGGAAAAAACGGTTTAAAAAGGTGTTGATCAACCTATTTTTTTTTTTATCAGGAATGTAACACATATAAACAGTATTGAAGAATACACTCATAAACAAGCCCTGAGAAAAACATTGTATTTTAGATGTCTTTACAGCATAATCATACTGTCTCAAATCAATGGCGTAAGGATTCAGCTGACTTTCAACGGGAAGAAGTTTTAAGTTCTATAAAAAAGATCAAAGAGAGAAAAGAGGGATGGTTAATCCCACTTTTCATTGCTCTTTGTCCGGTTTATTGAATCAGTGTACCTTTTTCCTAAGCATAGGATTCTGTTGGCATTTCCTGATGAATCTCGCCAGTCGTGGCTCCCGCGTGCAGCACTCCTTGAACACCTCCACGGCGTCACGATGTCGGGAGCAGAATTCACCTGGAAATATCCATAAATTATTCAATAAAATGAAATGAAATGATAAATTTTTATTTTGTGACAAGAAATTACATACGAACACATTCAGGAAAGTAAGACAAACACATTTTGCACATACACAATTTCCTGTCACAAGCCGGCCTCAACTCAGCATGTGCTGACTGTGAACAGTCAGCGCTGAACATGAACATGTTTTTGCGTGCAAGTCGTCTAAAAGTCATGACCATCTTGATTTTTCATTCGTTGTCTTTATAAATCGAGATGGTCCCGACATCAATATGGCCGTGCTTCTAATACTTGGTAATCTTACCGTCAGAAAAATAGTTAGTTAGAAAAAATAGTTATTGGAGCGTAGCTGGCATGCTCTCGTATGGCTATATATATAGTAGTCGTATCTTATTAAATGTGCAGGAAACGGTCGCCGGAGCCGAAACTAGCTGGAATTATTATTGCCTTCTAGCTGTGTCCTGCGATTTCACCCGCAAAAGTATCCTACGTCCCCGCCAATTTCAGACAAATCGGTTCAGCCGGTCTTGATTTATAAATTGTGTAACTAACACGACTTTCTTTCTTATAAATAGATTAGTAATCTTACCGTAAGCAGCCTTGAGTTTATGTTGTGCTGGCGGTGCAAATGTCTCCGCCAATATATCAGCGACAGTCGCCACAGTCGGCGCCAGTCGCTGTCGTTGTCGCAACTTGAACAACAACGCAGCGTGGAGACTCCACAGCTCTTCCACGCGGGGAAACATTCTCGATACTTGCGCTGCTGACACGCCGGCGAACCGGGTCATGCCTTCCGCGAACATCTGGTGAGGGAATTTGAACCTTAATAAGATATATAATAAGTTTATTTTAAGCAAATGTAATGCAAATGCTCGCATTAAGAAGTAAATTGCATCCTCTATTTCACCCCTTTAAAAATGGCATTTCCAAAAATCCTTTCTTAGCGGTTGCCTACGTCATAACAAATACCTGCATGCCACATTTAAGCTCGATCCGGCCAGTTATTCGGGCTGTGCGTTGATAGATCACTATGTCAGTCAGCCAGTCAGTCACCTTTGTGTTTTATTTATTTAGAAGATTAAATATGTATATCATATAGTTATACTTCCTTCACGTAGTAATGAAAAGTCATGAATATGGAGTCAATTGAGTGTCCAGTTGAAGTTTATATACTTATTATAGGTACTTAATATATTTACCTTCTTTTTTAAGGATAATATTTCAATCCGTCAAGTTTTTGACGGTTTTGTTATGGACGTTAACGCATAATTATATTTAAAGTAATTTTAATTAGTTCAATGCATACCTTTTGCATGAGTCGTATTGTGAGACAGTGATGTTTCTCTGTCAATATTAGCTCGTAGATGTGCTCCTGGCGTTTGGTCTCTCTGTCTCCAATTTGCCTGGAAAATAATTCATATTGTGATTATTTCTAATTACTTATTGAAATTTACTGCATATAAATTTACCGTGCGGCATTATAAAAAGAATATAACATATATATAATGATTCTTTAAAACTAATTCAAAGATACATGAACCATGTGTATATTGCGTTAGATTTTGCCATCTTTACAATAAATTTAAATATGTCATTGAACTAATTTGATGTCTTGTACATCAAATTAGTTATAGTTCATAGCTTATTATTAGAAATGTAGAAGCCAAACTTTTTGTTCGAGAATACAGCACTTTCGCTATAAAACAGCTCCTACCAGCCGAATTTCTGTTCGTTCGATTAGAAAGGTAACTTGCGTAGTGACATAAAGTAATACTCTGTGAAAAAGTATATCTCAATATCATACTTTTTCTCGCACACTTTGGTTAGTGCGTTTTTCTTTTTAAGTCCGGCCTCGATTTTTTCTTAGTTCATTGCTAGAGGTTATATTAGCCAATATATTACTTACTTAGCAAGCCCCTTGGGTGCTCCGGCGGCCCAAGTGTCGGGCTCCGTTAGCCCCAGGCCGAGTAGATTGGCCTCTTCACCGAGCTGGTCTGGAGTCAGGTACACCTCGGGCCACTCTGTCACACCCGCGTCGTCAGAGGCACTGGGAATAATTGATTGATAGATAGAAATCACCTTATTATAAACACCAAAAACAGGAACAAACACAAAGAATCATAGAAACTTAAAATTTGTGTCCTAATTGGCGACCTTATCATTCAAAGCGATCTCATCCAAATTGATGGTTAGGTATAGAATTAGACAGCAGTGGATAAATGTAAGATGGGCTAATGATGATGATGATAGAGCAAATCTAATCCTCATCATCATTCAAAATCAAAAATCATGAAAGCAATATCTTCCTCCTCACGTATAATATAATCCTTTGGTTTTTTAGGGGGGAATTCTTTGTTTAGATGCCAACAATTTGAGATAAAAACCATCAGCCTATCTTTCAAAATTTTTGAGTCGAACGAGACTACGAGAACGAGAATGTATGAATTAACATAAAGTATTGTACTTACTTGCTCTGATCGTGTTTGTGATCCGAATCCTTGTCGTCATTATAAATGTGGCCCGTGCTGGAAATATACAAATTATTAGGTTAAGCTGCAAATCGGAAATTTATTTGATGACACCACAGAATATGGTTGAAATAACTCGGTTTTCTTATAGAAAAATTTCTTTCGGTCATATTTTTTTTATTTCATTTTACTTATTCTGTGTTGCCATTATAGGTACTGAAAAAAGTGTAAAAAGGGTTCAATATAAGACAGGGTCAAACTTCAACCGACATAACATATGGTTCATATACAACAGTT
The DNA here is from genome assembly GCA_927399415.1 of Macaria notata. NCBI lineage: Eukaryota > Metazoa > Arthropoda > Insecta > Lepidoptera > Geometridae > Macaria > Macaria notata. The sequence goes on from OV656742.1 coordinate 5,060,889, forward strand.
TAAATTTGTTCACTACATTATACCGTTGAAGGTACTAATTTAAATTTAGTTAACATTTTAAATTTAAATTCAGCGAAGCCTAAATAATAAGAAGAAGCGATTCGAAATTTAGAAAAGCTGATTCTTTTTAATTAATAGACGCATGCAATATAACTTTGCTAATTTAATAATACTCACAAAATATCACAAGACAGTGTAAAATATTGTCTATTCAAGGGAACATAAATAAATACCAATGTTCTAGAAATCTTATTCGGATAGCCCTGATGGGCTTCTCTTACGTGTCCTGTGAAACCTAACTATGCGTGTGTCAAAACCATTTACTGTATATGTGTTGTTACTCTTTAATGCCCTGAGCATAAATAATAGATGTTTTTTAGTTCCGTCTCCATCAACTTTGTATCAAAACCTTGAAGAGACAACGAAATAACCTAAAATCAAACAGCGTAAACGAAAACCAACCTTAACATCCAAAGAATAAAGTTCATTCTACAACAACAAATGTCAAGAGAAATTGTCAAACTACCTCCAATCGAAAGATAGAAAGATACACAAGTAAGGCATCGTGGATGATTCGAGGCTAGAAGAGGTAGATGTTACGCGATAAACTTATTGAAAAATAACTTATTTTGAAACTTTCAAAAGCAATGAGAGCATAAAGCGCGTGATCTGCATTTGAAGACTTCATAGCTTTTGCTGTTGCTTGTATTTGTTTCCTATAAAACAATAAGATATCTATTTCTATAATCTTCTCTCCATTGAGCAAGTTATTTGACCTTACTGGTATGTCGTTGTCGTATGTAAGAATTACATATTTTGCGCTCGTAAATTCTCCGCTCAGGCGCACTCGATCTTATGGGTTCCACAACTCTATCTTTCTTTTACCATCCCTACTTCAATTTAACAAGTTTACTTTATTTCAAATATTCAACAAGCGATGCAAAGCTTGGTCTATCCAATTTATATACCTTGCAAACACTCTTGGCAAACATACGTTCAACAGATCACTCTACCAACAGCAAGAAAGCGGACAGGGTATTAGCTGTCATTGAAATAATATTCCGTTGACATTCTTACTAAAGGTAGAGTAGGCAGCCTGTTTGCCAATCATGTGAATGAGGCAATATACTAATCTACAGCACTGAAAGCACTGCAAAGCTAATTCCTCCCATCATCATCATCATTAATCGCTTTTCTGATACATGCTTTGTACCTTTCAGTGTTTTTCATGTCAAGTTTGCTTACTTGCTTGCGTGTTTGCTTACAACTCGCTTGATGGTAAGCAACCTCATGCGATTCAATAATACGCTCTCGGCATTTCAGTGCAAAAGTTGCATGAAACTTGAAAAGACGTTATAGTAAATCTATCTATTTGTTAAAAAAGAAAAAATAAAAAAAAACACTTGTTGAAGGCTCTGTAGGTATATGTTGTTCCAAAATGTATTCAGTAAATTCTGTACGTCTTTCGAATATTATTGTATCATTATATAGGTCCATCTCATGTTTCGTAAATATTTGTAATAATAAAATTTACTGTTTGGTTTTAATATATTTCTCTGCACATTCCATTAATCATCATTAACAACACTGTAATCATAAAACCTCACAAACACACATGCACTTTGGGATAACAGTAAACACAATCGAAAATCTCTCGACCAACACTTGAACGCCGTGACCGTAACAAAAAGAGAGAGAGCGAGACAAACACAAATCGAACGATGGATGGTGTGTGTGAATGAGAGAGATAGAGATAGGCGGCGCGTTGCCGCTTCATTCGCACAACTTACTGTACGCCAAGTTTGGTCGCAACGCGGCGCCACGGTGAGTAACAGCCCGTCTGCTTCTTGCTGTGTGCGTCACACGAGATCACGTGTTATGTGTGAGGAAGTACCAGGCGCAACGAGGGGCGCGGGGCGCGGGGCGGTGGAAGCATCGCGGTACTCTTTGCACTTATGATCTCTTAGTAACATCACTACGATCGCGAATAGTATATCAATTGTATTATTTTAATTAAAATGTTATATTTGTTAATTGTCCCGTATAGACTAAACATAATATGTTAATTTTCCCGTATAGACTAAACATAACGTATGACATTTTCAGTGTAATGGTTTGGTTACCACATAAATATTATCATTATTAGTACACGTATATGAGTCGATATTTAAATGACCGTACACAAGATCATTTACGCATCAAATTTTTATGATGTTAATAACCAAATGTTTGTTTTTAACTTTTCTGAACGTATCATTCACACAGAATGTATATAAAGGAATACCTTGTTTTATTCAAACTTAGCTATACACCGCAATACTTCCACAAGATGTTTTGGTCTCATAAAAAAGCAAACCGTCCACCGAAATAATATCCAATGAAACGAAACACGACAAGAATAAAACAAAGCTCACAAGACAAACCAAAATGCAGAATATCATAAATTCATAAGCAAACTCAGAATAAACGTACAGTTCCTGGCCAAATAAGCGCAAATGACACCGAAATTGTCGGGAAAAACTACACATCATTCATTTAACGCTTCTAAAGTTAGTGTATTTTCCCAGCGATTGGATTCGTCATAAGAATATCTTTGCTTTTCTAATAAGTACGAGCTATATTATATATTGCACTTTTTATAGCACAGCTATATTTTGTTAGCTTCCACAAAGATCACAGCAAAGATAAAAGAACAAAATGTAATATTTCAGGAAAAAAAACAATATACGCGATGTTTGAAGAACGCTTGAGGAAAGATTCGTCTAAATGTGCACATTTTTCATGCATATTTTAGATACTCAATTTAGTCTCACAAATCAAAGTCAAAGTCTAATAAAAAGTCAATTAAATTCTTAGTTGTGCCAAAAAAATATGCCAGGAACTGCACACAAAGGAATTCCCGCGAATTATACAAAGCAAAGTGTACAAAAATTGTTGTAACAAATTAATTTATGTAAGTATTATAAATTGGGAGATATTTCTGTTAAATTAATTAAAACTACGTACTTGTGTATCCTCTTAACTTAATTTTGTTTGAGTTTTTTTCCTAATTGTAGACAACTATGTGATATATTTAATTAGTCTCTCTTTATTTTAACAAAATAGACAACATATATTACTGTTTATACTTAATTTGTGGTAAAACTATATGACATCCACCATATAATATCAGTATAGACATTTCGGTACAACTTTTTATAATCCAAACTTTTTTTTTACTTATATTGAATTTTTGTTAACAAGACGATGTTAAATGAATTGATATTTTACACAAATGTCCTTACTATTTTTACATCGTGGATTATTTTATCACTCGCAAATCAAAGACAAAATGCATTAGCGCAAAAATTGCTCTCATGTGGCATTATAAATCTCCACTGCTATGCCAAATATTTAGCCTCCATTAAAAAAAGTAAAGCAGCAACATATCTAGTGCCAAAATATTCTTCTACGTTAAAAACCACGCTTTATTATCATTGGTTTATATTTGAGATTTAAATTAAGAATGAGTTTTGTTTTGTAGGTACTTACCCTGTCGAGTTCTGTGATTGGCCAGACACGGAGCTGCGTTTGCTACTTTTGCCGCTGGCAGCACTGAGCGATTTACCAACCGATGTCTGTAAAAATAAGTTAGAATTTAAATAGAATAGAATGGGTTTGGTAGAGACAAACAAGTATAATAAAAATCTCCTTGACGTATTATGGTTAAAAAATCTAAATAACAATATAAAAGTATACCTTAGAAGATTTTGGCTTATTGCACTCGACGATGTAATCTTTGCACACGTTCTGGTGCACTGTGTTAGTACAATCTGAAAGCAGAAATAACAAACATTTCAGTAAACTGTTACTGTTGACAACAAATCCCAGAGCCCATGGCTCAGGATACATGACTTGCAAGTAAACCTTAGATTAACACAAAAACTTATTTTAAAGTCGGATTAACATAGGTAGCATCGCGTGGCGCTGCTAGTATAATATTATAAAGTATTTATGTATTATATCAGGTATCTAGTACCCATTAAACAAGCGCTTGCTTAGTATGAGGCTAGATGGCGCTGTGTGAAATGTGTGTGGATTATTTTATAACTAGTGGACGCTCGCGGCTTCGATCGCATTATTTCAAGATAAAAAGTAGCCTATGACACTCCTAAGACTTCATACTAACTATATACCAAAAATTATGATGATCCGTTCAGCTGTTTTTTGCGTGATGAACATTTAAACAAACATTTTTTTTTTAGAAATTGTTGGATCGTGTTCTGCTATAAATTCGAGAGTATTATCCAAGCATTTTTTTAATATCTATAATGTTCAGACTTTTGACCCTGTTCAGATTTATTACATGTATAGATAGATTCCTTATAGTAGACTACTTACTATCGCAGTAGAGCGAGGGTTTGTCAGTAAGCGCGCGGCCGCACCAGTCGCAATCTCCGCCGCTGCCCGCCGCCTGCCACGCGTGCGCTGCCTTCCGGGACTTGTCCTGTAATGTAAACACCAATTAATTATTTAAAATAATTAACTAATTCAAAACCTCTCAGAATACGTTGTTGACGCGACGCGAGATTAAAATAATGGAATCATCCGGCTCAACTAAAAAATCTGGCTAAAATGCCAATACGAGAAGTTTGCATTGTTTTAAACTTATTAGAGCTCTCGAAGAGCCAAGATTTTAACTATACAAGCCCTAAGACCACAACAAACCAACACTTAGGGAAGGTTTTTTACTATGAGTCTTGAAATTATAGATTTAAATGGCCGTATTGGTTAAATTATTATGTTTACATAAGTTTGTTCAAATGTTACAATAGGTATAAAAAAAAATGATACAACAAGTTAAGGCTGGACCTCACACTAGTTGCCTGTGTTGTGAGGCCGAGAATCCTTCTTGTACCTAAGCAAAGTAGTTTCATATCATGGTCAGTTTTAATGGCCCCAAAACTTCAATAGTAGTAATATTAAAATTATTATTGAATCATTTGTATATTTGGCCCAGTGAGGATATTAAAAATAAGACAGATAAAAAACCCTGTTTAATTACATACCTTCTTTTTCCTAAAGAACAAGCTGCCCCGTTTTCGTCTTTTCTCTGCGTGATGATCAAACGCCGCTCTGTTCAAATAACAACAAGTCAAAATACATGAAATAACATACTTCTTATTCAATCAAAAAATAAATGCTTTGTTGAAAAAAAATCCTAGTCGTGCATCATATCAAAAGCCAAAACAAAACAGTTTGAAAAGTGGTAAAAAAATCAAACACATCAAAGCAAAGCTTGCATATTAAGCATTCCAGTTATCATATGTTATTGTAATCAAATTATGTTTTTTTACGAACCTAATGTTTGCAAATTAAATAATTTTAACTTACCACCCGAGAGCAAATCTCTAAAAGTTACTCGTAGACGAAGAGATCTCTTAAATGTTAAGTCCACTCCAACAAATTTCATAGACGATAATATAGTTTATACTTTTAACTTACCATCCCAGATATCACAACTCACTAACCAGCGACATCTCTGTCTAGCACGCTACTGCCCAAGCGTCTGAGCGAGATAGCTAGACATTAGCTATCATTAATCAATCTACTTGTAACTTACTTAAATTTTAACTCTACACCAGCTTTATATAGATGATAAATACCTATATGTTTATTTTTCACTTACCATTCCAGACATCGTAGAATTCTCAAAACAACTCCATCTCTGTCTAGCATGGAACCACCAGAGTGAGGTAGCTATACATTATCCAGTCTGCGTATAACTTACTGTTCTAGGTTGGCGAGTCGATGTAACCCCAAGTGTTGTTGGTGTGCGTTGTTACGTCGCGTGGTGAGGGCCACGGCGCCCTCTGTCGCCGCGGAGGCGTCCTCGTCGCTCTCTGTCTCGCTCGCACCGTGCCCGCCCAGGCTGAGCGAGTAGGACGGATATAGGACTGTCGTGATTAAGCTTTTGACTCGGATATACATTTGCTTTCGTCTCTTTCTTCAGATTTCTACTTCATATAATTTCTTTAGGATAAAAGATTTTAGAATGAAATATGAGTTGTTTTAGGTGTCGATTTTAAAAAATGATTGAGATGTTTCCATGATTAGTTTTGGAATATTTTTGCAGTATTAGTAAGTTTCGTTAGATTTGATTATTTTATGACCGTTTGTTATTGGTGCCTTATGAATGTTATTTTGTTAGAAGTATGATACCATAATGATTCCGTATGTGTTTTTTTTTCTTTCTTTTCTTTCTTTAATCACGCCAGTCCCATACGAAAGTGCAAAACAAAAGAACCGATCATCAGGCTAGTAGGATCTGATTCCGGTGCTATAAAAACAACAAAACAATTAAGCGAAACAAGTGCGTATAAACAACATAAAAATCAATCACACATGCACATTTTGAAGAATATAAACTATCTTCATTTCTATCGTATTTGAATCTAAGATGTCCCATATCATGAAATATTTGGTTTCACGCAAATTTTTGGTAAATACAAATATCTATCTCAGATCTGCTACCAAAAGACAAGTTCTAAAAATTACAAGATGGGGAAATAACGATTGTAATAGATTCTTTGCAATGAAGATAGTTCAATAAATCCATGCGTATTTTGATATCGATGTGTATGGGTCATTTTTTTTTTTACATTAAATAGGCTTACTTTTAACTATAGCCTGCCTGATGTTAAGCACCACTATAGTCTAAGATGTAGCACGCTTGCCTAGAAGAAACCTATTTACTCTAGATTTGAAGACCCCTGGGTTATAATTTTCTGGGAACAGGGCTCCAGGTAGAGAGTTCCAAAGTCTCGCTGTCCTTACTATGAAGGTAGAATCAAAGCGTTTCGTGTCATTTTCTTATTGAAATACAAAAGAAACCGTTTGTAAGAAAATGTGGTTTTTCAACAGATAACTCCAACTCGCGTGATTTTATGAAAATTTTCATTAACACTAAAGATAAATTTTACTGTCGATAAATAGCATGACACAGCTTATAAGTACATAGCTCTATCACTATAATTAAAATTACAAAGAATGTGTGACTAATTTCCGATTTAAAATCTTTTTTAGGGTTCCGTACCTCAAAAGGAAAAAACGGAACCCTTATAGGATCACTTTGTTGTCCGTCTGTCCGTCCGTCCGTCCGTCTGTCAAGACCCTTTTTCTCAGGAACGCGTAGAGGTATGAAGCTGAAATTTATATCAATTACTCAGGTCTACTGTCCCTTGAAGCTGTGAAAAAATCAAACTTCTAAGCCAACGCAATCAAAAGATACAGCCATTTATGCCGCAAATTTTCGACACTTGCAAGGGAATCAAAACCTACAGGGTGCTTCCCGTGAACTCAGAATCTTGAAATTTGGTACGAAGCAACGTCTTATAGCATAGATAAAGGAAAAATTACGAAAACCATAAATTTTTAGTTACATCACAAATATTTAACCTTGCAGGTTTGTACGGAACCCTCGGTGCGCGAGTCCGACTCGCACTTGGCCGGTTTTTTTTTTACTAAGCCATACGTAATTTGATATTTATGTTTTAAAGTGTTTAATATCTGTAAGTTTATTGTGATATTGTCATGTATTTATGTTTTAAAAGTGCCCAGTGTACGAAAAACCAGTAAATAAATTAAGTCCATTGTACCACTAGGAAAAAAATTACCCTTGTGTTGTACTAGATTTATAAGTTATGAATCAACAAAATATAAACCATAAAATTGAAATTGACTTGTTTGTAATTGTAAACCTTGGATCTTGTTCAAGATAAGGAATTCATAAAATCCCATCCACCCTTCAAGACTCACATATTCAATGGTGGTTGCGGTTGCGGCGGCTGTACCGCGGCCACGATGCTGGGCGTCGACACAGACTTCTGCAGCGGCAGGCGCGGGATCAGACGCGAGCCCTCTGTGATGCATGGGGCTCCAACCACGGCGCCCGCGCGGAGAGCCGCCGTCACTTTCTCGAAGTCTTTCTAAAAAAAAAATAGAAAAACATTTATTGAGACAGAGTTACCAAATATATATAGCTAGAAAGATAAATACTTTATTAAAACACCACATATAAAAAACAATACAAAAACATGCTTCATCGTAGACCATAATGAACGTTTAGCATCAAGAGGAGGCCTATTCCTAGTGTGTGTTCGACTGAAGAAGATGATAAAAGGGAAAAGTTAGGCGGTAATACTTACAGCAAGATCATTATCATTGAGCGAGTGCGTGGAGTGCCGCACCGGCCGCGGCACCTCGCCCTCCGACTCCATCGACGACAGCGACGCACTGTGGCCGTTGAGGTTGCTGCAACGTGGACGTAATGCTCACACAAAACATATTTGTCATACACAACACATAAAAAAATGTTCATAAAAAAATGGCTAAATAGGTTTAAAAGCGAGCGTGTAAGCGCCAGTTTTACATTCTGAATCACCTTATTTCGAATCCGGCCCTACACCAATGACTTATTATTCAAGTTATGTGCACTTGCTTAGCGGTGAAGGAAAACATCGTGAGAATACCGACATGTCTTAGGATCACAAAATCCGAGGACAATGGTCTTCAGCGGAAGGTCCTGGTCGCCCACCAAGTGAACTTCCCTGACGAATTAATTCCGCGGGAGAGTTGCGAGTGTCACGACCCTCAGTAATAAGGGGATATACGACCCAAGAGAGAGAGTGTGACCAACGGACAGGTGAGCGACTGGGTGGTCTCATAAAATATGATAGGGTACTATAAAGTATGATAAGGATGTATACTGACTTGCGCTGTCGATGTTGGTCCGGCAGACGGGTGCCGGGTTCGAGCGCCGCCCACGAGCTGCGCCGGCCCTCGTCGCGACGGTCCCAGAGACCCCATTGCCGAGATTCTCCTGGAAGCCACGGGATATTACATTAATATGTAGGTATTTACTTGTTTTATGTGAGAAGAGAATATAGAACGTGACAGTATTGAAGTTGCGTTAACATAACTATTTAGTAGTAGTTTAATAATAAGTAATGAAGATTCACGCTGGTCTAGTGGTGCGGTGCTGCAAGAGAGCAATGGCATAGCTAAAACCTTCGCCAGATTTTCTTTATGTATTTCTTCATTGAAGTCAAAGGAGGATCCTCGAATAAGAAACCTACAATATTTATACGTATCTAGGTATGGTAGTGAAACTCACCACTGCCTTTCCTGCTCTGCGGATAGAAGTCGAGATGCGTCGGCGACGAGCAGTCTGGCTCCACCACCCCATCCTTGCACAGGGACGGGCACGACGTACTGAGGCGACTGTTGCCCGTAGCCTGCAGTGGAAACCAGGATGTATTAGATCACTTTGTAAAGCAAGTAATTTTTAATACTTTTTAAGCACGAACGTGAGTACACAGTATATACACAGCTGTGTGTGGAGCCGGTACTCGGAATGTACCGAAACGTACGTCTTATGACGTTTTTTGCCAAGTGAGACCGTAGTTCAGCTAGCGGAGGCAATCGCAAGCGATTACCAATGTTAAGCAAAGGTCGACGCGGTCAGTCCTTGGATGGGTGACCGAAATGTGGCATTTCATTTTGGCCGCTTCCGTGGGTCGGGTGACACGTTAAATTGTAGGTCCCGGCTACTTGTTTAGTACGGCAGACGTTAAGCCATGTCAGAGGCCCTTACGGCAGCTTGATAAACTCTCGACACCAGAGTTGGCCACTTTCATTCAATAAGAAGAAGAAGTGAGACCGTTCTTGCTTGAAAAGTACATAATAGATCATTCGCTTTGCGATATTTTCTCTTCTTTCGGAGACCTATATGTTGCTATGGGTATCCACAATACAATTTACCAAAATAATTTCCCTAACTTGCTATTAGGTAAACTTTGGCCAAGTGCAAATCTGTTCAAGTTAAAAAAAACTGGAAAATCTAAGGGGAGACCTCCTCACGACCTCACGACCCTCCATAGTGAGGAATACGAAAGAAGGTGTCACAGTGTTTTTTTTTACTTTTTTTTTAAGACATTTACCAATAGAGGCAGCGGTGCAGCTCGCATGCGCTGCACGGCAGCGTGGAGTCTCCGCAGCTGCTGCAAGCTGTCGTCCAGCACGCCCGGACTGTGCGGGGTCACGCTGATCGTCGGTACCTGCAACTTCAACGTAAATGTAACAACATCATCACTCAACTCTGGTATGCTTGAAGAGTTGGAAGGTCAGAGAGTGGAAAGAGATAATGGTTGTTAAGAAATTATAGAACAGGTCGAGAGCTGTGTACCTAATCTGTATCGTCCATACATAAGTTTCACGATACATGACGCGTTGCTCGAGTAAATCAGCACTATGTAACCATCAATTAAAAGAATCTTCAGGGGTCGCCATAAAATTAAGGAAAATAAGGCTTAACCTGCGTTCAATGTATATTTCAAGGAGAATTTAAATACAGCAATTGTAACTATAAGCCACTTAACAAACGGCATAAACTCACACTGCACAATTTTAAACATAGTATAGTATACAACAGACCATGTCACCAAGATATGTCGTATAGATGATATACGAGTAAGTAGGTATTAGGTTCTTATTGAGTAACGCTCGATCTTAAGCTACAGTTATTGCTCATCATCCGACGAACTGTACCCTGCCGACATATGTAGTACAGCACACAACAGACCTGTGCCCTGGCCGCGGCCATGTCTGCGGGCGGCGTGTCGCGCGGCACGTGCTCCGTCACCTCGTCCTCGCTGCTGTCCGAGTGGCACTCCGAGCTGCCGCCGCCCTCGTCTGCAACACAGAAGGTTATATCATTAATAAAGGCAACTGAAAAGACCAGATACTGCACTTTTTAGGGTTCCGTAACCAAAAGGTAAAACGGGACCCTATTACTAAGCCTCCGCTGTCTGTCTGTCTGTCTCCACGCTGTATATCATAAATGGGTTTGTCAATCCAAGATGTCCTAATTTAATTGATCAAATTTGTGCTCTCGTATCTTTGATAGGCGAGTTCGTTTGCGAATGATTTAAACATTTACTGATTTAATGTAAGATCATTTATTAGACTAGGTCTCTTTAATGTCATTAAATAACAGAATTGGCAATGAGTTTTGGTACCGCTATAACTAAGAAACGAAATCTAAAAAAAAATGGTAGGTAGTTCCAACAAGTACGGGATTCCAGTCTGGGTTGACATGAAAAATCATTACCTTATAGTGAGAAACAAGCAACATATCACCAGCTGTAGCTACTGTTTGAGTAGAAACCTTCAAAATCAATAAACGCAACCAACTAATAAACTATATTTATAACCCATTCAATTCATAGTAAAACTTCGAACAAAGCGCTCAATATCCAACAACTGGAAAAAAAAACTAAAAGGAAACTAACATGGCCGTTACTTCTATTGAACAATGAATTTAGTCTCGATGCAAATATAGCTTATTATATGTTTCTAATGCGATGGATAGATGTAATTTTTTCACGTACATACTCGTACGACTCAAACACGATACAGTAACAACTACTTATGTAAAATAATTAAACATGATACATAGTTACGTGGTAGGATGTTTTATTTTATTTTTTAATCTACAGTCTTATTTTCGTCACTTGATTTACTAGTATGCTTTTATACCTATATATTATATTCGTGTGGATTTTTACAACTTGAATATCAAACAGTTTCAGAGAAAACCCGGTCGCCCAAGCGAATCAAATCGTCAAAACCACTCAGACAATGCCCATATAGTACATTCAAATCGCCTTAATAAATCAGCGAGAGTAGATAGATAGTGCAAGTTAATGAGGAAGAAAGAAGAAATTAATGTGTTGGGAAGAAAAGGCATAATTGCCTTTGATCGACCGGACTTAAGGCGCTGCAATTGGACTTGTATATTTTTTACTAGCTGATGCGCGCGACTTCGTCCGCGTGGAATAGTTATTACCATAAAAACGGTTCTAGTAAGTTAACCTTAAAACATAGACATATACTGTTGCGGACATTTTGTTAGATTATTTCAAGAGAAATAATTCTTTCATACACATTATTTTAATATCTTAAACCGTTTTTGCAGCGCACGCAACGGATGCCCTCAAAGATGAATAATTTTCCCCGTATTTCCACATTTTCTATTGTTTCTTCGCTCCTATTGGTTGCAGCGTGATGTTATAAAGCCTAAAGCCTTCCTTGATAACTGGTCTATCCAACACAAAAAATATTTTTTCAATTCGCTCCAGTAGTTCCTGAGATTAGCGCGTTCAAACAAACATACAAACAAACTCTTCAGCTTTATAATATTAGTATAGATACCGTCTCACAGGCAAAGCCTCGGCCAAATTTACTAGTACTTAAAGTGTAATTTTATACCTAAAGATATTTTAGAGAAAAGTTGGTCTGTAACTATACCTACGTAATCCTTAGAAAAGGAACCAATGAAACCAAATCATCACACAGCAACACAAATCACAAGCAGACATTTTCCTCATCCAAGCCGTAACCAAATATGATCCGACTTTTTCTATCCACGTTACATATTATAATTCTTAATCATAGACATCTGAACTCTGAGACAGTTAACTGGTTAGCATCCCAATTTCTAAGCGCAGTCACTGGTTGATATTTTGACTGCTCCGTTAGCTTAGTTGGTAGTGGCTCTGCCTTCTAATCTAGGGGTGCGGGTTCGATTCCCGCATAACACAAGTAATTATGAATATTAAACTTTGTAATTACTTGTGTTGAGTCTGGTCGTTTCTATGTATAATAAGTATGTATTTACAAAAGAAAAGTATATATGTATTATATCCGTTATCTAGTACCCATTATACAAGCGTAAGCTTAGTATGGGGCTAGATGGCGCTGTGTGATATGTCTTGAAATATTTATTTATTTTATTTATTTAATTTATTATAGTTAAATTATACAGCTACATACAGATATGGCGGAATAATCAAACTGATTGTCATTCTAGAAACCAGAAGTTAATAAAACACAAATCTGTCCTAACGTAGCATAATACAAGTTGCATGGAACCAGCTTTATTTTTAACCGACTTCCAAAAAAGAAGATTATCAAGTCTTCTGAAAGTTTTTTTTTTACTTTTTATTGTGGGGATGTTACGCGATTACTCCGTTGTTTATCAACCGATTTAAAAAAAATATTTTTATTCGATGAGGATAGTTCCCGAGATGCTCCCATAAAATTGTTTTTCATTCGATTCAGTACTTTTTGAAAATAAATAAAATAAATAAATATTCCGGGACATTGCACACAGCGCCATCTAGCCCCACACTAAGCAAACGCTTGTGTCGTGGGTACTAGATAACGGATATAATACTTATATACTTTTCTTTTGTAAATACATACTTATTATACATACAAACGACCAGACTCAACACATGTTATTATAAATTTTCAAAGTACATAAATACTTGTGTCATGCGGGAATCGAACCCGCGACCTCTAAATTAGAAGGCAGAGCCACTACCAACTAAGCTAGCAGGCCAGTCGACTAAGCTAGCAGGCCAGTCAACAGAAAAAAAACCAATAAACCAACAAATTGATAAAGTTTATGCAAACATATAATTTTACCCATATTTCCAAAACTACTAGTCGGATTTTGATACAGTTTTCTATGATGTGTTGAAGTTTAATGGGAGCATCTTTTTAGCTATGTATTACGATGACAACTCACCAGGGGGCGCTGCTGTATACACTATATCTTCTGAATTATCAGCCCGATTTTGATGCGGTTTTCTCTGATAGGCTTAGACTTGTTTAACAAATGAATTTATGTTGTAGTTTTTTTATAGGCTTAGATTGGTTCAGTAACGTTACAGTAGAGTTGAAGTCGGTTTTTGCTTTTGTTTAAAAAAAATATTAGAATAACATCAGAGAGTGTGTTGACCATTTTTTATCCATGTTTGCGGAACAAAATATCTGGTTTTATCAGAAACAAAATTTATTATTTTTTAGTTTGACGCACGCTAAGACAATGAGGAATCTGACGACATGGTTTGAGCAATGCACCAGATCCCTATTTCACGCAGCAGTATCAAGAGTGAAAATTGTCCAAATGATAGCCGACATCCGGTAGGAGATGAATGTCAAGGAGAAGAAGACAATGAGCCGTCTACTAGTTAAAATACCGTTCAAAGACGATACTATAATCTTCGAATAGTTCCAACCCCAAGCGGATAAAGGATATTAGTTTCGAAGCGGACATCCCTTTAATATGTGACGTCGGTATGCGAGCGGAAGATACCAGTTCAACCAATATTGATTCGAGGGAGGTGGGTCGTGAAAACCTGTTACAGGGTAGAGCTGTTTCCACTTCAACGGTTGCTGTTTGGATGTTTTGTTTGGAGTTGTTCGTTGTTTCAGTTGTAATATTTTAATTTAGACTAGTTATTGTCATGCTAAAGGAAATAAGGGTTGGTTTAAAACTACTAACTACCTAAATGACTTTTATTCGAAACTGTGCTTTCGAAGTTTAAGTGGTTAAGTAGCTCGACATGTTCCAACCTGTCATAGAAGCAACTATATAACATACAAAAACATTTACAAACGTCTTCTGTTAGTCCAAGACAGATGGCATCGAAAAAACGCCATCCAACCTCTGTTTAAAATTTATGTGGAACTTAGTGCTTACACTGCCTATAACTATGTAACTAATACATTATTATTAAATTATTTAAAGTTAGTATAATAGCAATCGATCTCAGGTTCAATGTCACCAACTGAAAGTCTAAACCAAAACAAACGCGCTAAAATCCAAAAGCCAAACACAATACCTACTCAATACGCGAACAAAGCCTGAACCTAAAATCAATTAACGCAAAGCTTTTCAATTGAAACAATCGAGCCATCGCAAACAAACAGCAAAGTATGATATGTAGCTATGTAGTATAGGTATGTATAAAAGGCGGCCATTGCTACATTTTCCCGATTAGCAGCATACAAAATGCATAATCATTTGGAACCGGAGCGACCCAGTTTGCCAGGTCAAGGCTGTGCGGAGGGTTGATCTTACCGGGAAATGGCGACTTTTTGCGGAAACTGTGACGACGGTACATTGTGCGTGTTTAGGTTCGGCTGGAGTGTGAATACTGTATTAACTAACACAAGGTACAAGAAATTTAACTTGTGTAAAAAATCTTGGAAATTCGACACCAAAACAATGTAGCTACAAACGTACATAACTATTTAGTTAATAGAGTAGGATTTATTGTAAGCAAAGGATTCTTTTGTTTATAAAAAACTGTTAACAGAACTACGAGATAGGTAGGTACAGGTGCAGAAGTCTGATAAAGTTTAGAAGCCATGTCTAACAACTTTGCAAAGCTCAAGTTCCGGCACCAACTTCCCAAAGCGCAAACTTCCGGTCACTCATCTGAATTGCTGAATAACCGCAAATTGTCCGGCAATTCATCGGGCCCATCTCTACGAGTAGTTACAAAAGGACCAGAATAGAAAGACCTCTCAGAGCCCTGACATCGTGACAAAAGCTTTGGGAGGAAGTAACAGAGTTGGCTGCAAACAGTCCATGTCAAGCTGGTCGGGTTCGCGACATTGTAGCGTCAGATCAGTCACCATGTTGTTTTGGAGCACAATGGCTTGTAACAACAATGGCTGGAGTCGAGTCTTTGCTGGGAGCAATGAAATTACAAACTGGAGGCAAAGAGGTAAAGCAGTCACACAAATGTTTATCGTCCTTCTTTTAAATGTAGTACGAGTAGTTTGCTGATCAGTTTTTTTACAATAAACGAGTGGCATACATGTTGTGAGTTCTTTTTTGTCTAATAAAAATATACCTATGGCATATTCAGAATTTGAGAATTAAACGAATACAGTTTATGATCAGTTATGGTTCATATCAAAATTTTAAAAATATTTATAAGTCTCCGAAATTCCATCTTTTAATATACTGTCGTAGCAACTATAAAATGAAGTACGTTAATTATTGAACACGCTGTATTGTATTATCCAAGCCACTGCTTCATTCTTCCATAACATACCGTCTGTACCTTACCCACTCACACATGTTACATATTATGGTTATGAAAACGGCAACGCACTTTTTGTTATTTTCGCTCTGACCCTATTTCCATTTGAGTCGACAATATGGAGGTGGCCGATAAAATTTAACCGCTACCTATCTGCCTTTATGTCTCTAATGTTTCCCAAACGTTCGACAACAAACATGTTTGCTTCCTTACCTTTCAAAGTTACTGGGAAAAATAAAATTGTATTATCATTGGAAGGAGCAGCAAAAGTTTTAGAAACGATTGGAATTCCCTTTGAAGGTAATTGTGCCGGTAAATTATGGAATGCAAATTAATAGTTAGTTGTTATGGGATTCGGTAGCTATTTTGTTGGTTCGGTTTAAATAAAAAATATTAAATCAAAAACAACGATAAAATTTGACATAATTGTTGAACCTTATTACTTATTGTATATACATAACTATATAAAGAGGAAAAAAACACTGGTTTTTTGTAGAGAGTACATCCCGACTTGTAAAATATTCAGGTGGAGTTGTTTCAACGTTTTATCTATCGAGTGACCCAGTTGGAGTCACAAACAAATCCATCGGAGGCCTCCACAAACCAAACACGAAATAAACAGCATTACCAATTTAATTGAGAATTTCGTGCCGAATTAACATAATGTTGAATTTAGACGTTTATTTTGTCGCTGGATATTCCCCGAAATGCTGATAAAAGGTAAACTGTAGGGAATTTCTAAATACTTAACATTGCGTTTAATTAATTATTTTCGCTTTCATTAGTATACTTGTAATGTATTCATAAGTACAATTTGTTTCTATGCAGGTATATAGCGAGCTTTCCTGCTGCTTTTTACAGGAAAAAATTGAGATTATAATTAAAAATATAACAAACAAGAAACGTGCAACCGAGATAAATGCACTTGTCCTCTTCTGGGAGAACGATCGACTTAAAGGACTTAAGGTCGTAAGACCAGGCGTTCGAAAGCTTTAAACAATTTGTGGAACTGCCACTTCGTAAAGTTAATTCTGTAGTAAATACAGAGTAAATATTTAATTTTTAATTATTAATTTATTAATGTTTATTTTGTTTTTTAATGATAATTAATGAAATTATTCTTATGAACATGTAATATGACTATTGTAAAATAATGACATGTACAGAGAGTATAAATAAATGAATATGAATATGAAAGGTTACAATTCTACACCCCTGGGTATTATTATTATATAAGTATATATAGTTAGCATTCCAGAAAAAGGAGGTTATCAGTCTTCTGAAAGTTTTTTGCGAGTTGTTTATGTGTGTGTGTGTGTGTTTACGTTTTACAACGAGGAGATCATTGTGAGATAAGTGACATTCTTGTAAATCCATAAGACTTTCAGATTCAGAGTCAAAGTAGTAACATTGTAAAGATATATAATGAATCATGAATATAAAATAATATCAATGCAAGTAAAACAATTTTAAACTAAGCCTTCGCAGTGTTACAAAGCAAACAGTTGAAATTTATCGATTCGGCTCTAAATGGGCAACAGCTGGCTGTACTATCGCCAGATAAGGCAAGCTGACCATATGGAAACGCATCCAATCGGTAATAAATACCAAAATAGATCTCTGGACTAGATTCGTAGCCAGCTAGTTTTAACTACTTAGTCATCATCATCATCATTTGCCTTATTGCATCTACGCGAGATGATTTATGTAGCGTCCATACTATAATCTTGCAGCTGTGCTCGTGGCCACAGTCGTGGCTAAATAAGCCTATAGGAGAGCCAAATATGTGGTCACAATATTGGTAGGAGTGTAATTACATCCTTAGAACCCTAACAACTATCAGAATCTTATATCTTGAAGGCTACAAGTACTGAATTGACCCCTTTTTAATAGATCTGTCACTGTTCCAATATACAAATAAACGTTTCATAAGAAATTTGGAACACTCAAATTTTATCCAATTTTGCCAATACCTATCACATAACATTACTTAAGTTATCAAGTAGGTATATACCATTAGAATTAATGACTTCCTTTTTTCTAAAAAGTCGGTCATAAATAACAAAATAACCTCATGTTAAAGCAACAGGAGTAAAAAAGCTATGGAAGTTATTTAAAGAGAGATTGCGTTTGTGACCTTAAACCATATGGTGCCAGATATTTTGGGGTAGTGAACGAAATTTCATAAATAAGTCAAAGACAAAGGTAATGGTGGTTGATCGCGCAAACACTCTAAACTTGACTAGAGCACTTGGGCTGGAGATTGTCGACGATTTCATATACCTCGGATCCACCATAAGTAACAATGGCTCCTGTGAAACAGACGTGCGCCGACGTTTTGGAATGGCTAAAAATGCTATGGCTCAGCTTTAAAAGATCTGGAGAAATAGAGGCATAAGGCTGAAGACAAAGACCAGGCTAGTGCGGACTCTAGTTTTTTCGATCTTCTTCTATGGAGTTGAGACATGGACCCTAAAAACAGCGGACCGAAAGCGCATCGATGCTTTTGAAATGTGGTGCTGGCGACGCATGCTGAGAATACCGTGGACAGCTTTCCGTACTAACATGTCGATACTAAAACAACTGGGCATCAAAACCAGACTATCCACTTTATGTCTGAAACGGATCCTCGAATATTTTGGTCATATTGCCCGGAAAGATGGTGACAACCTGGAAAAACTGATGATCACAGGTAAAAAAGAAGGCAATCGATCCCAATGCCGCAGCCCAACACGTTGGTCGGACCAAATTCGCACCACTTTAGACACTACAGTCTATGTATAATGCATTGCATGTTGCCGAGCACAGAAGGAAGTGGAAAGATGTCATCAAGGAGAAGGTGCTGGGAGAGGTGGTGGTCACGATCCTCAGACATGAGGGATACGATTCAAGGAGGAGGAACGAAATTTCGCATAATTTTAGAACCTAGCTGATATAAGTGTGAGTAACTATGTATTTTTAGTAACTTTCATAATAAAAGTAGAGGTAAATTTGGAAAAGGCGAATGAGTTTGTTTAAGGAACCAAAGTAAGGAAGTATTTAAATGTTTGTTTTTGTAATTATTAGAATTATAAATTTATATTAATATTATACTTAACCCTTCTTTATGCTTTGTCGTAGTCGTATAAAAATTGATTGATTCCCTATGTCAATAAACTTTATCTACAATAAACTTACTTATTTTTGGTAATTGACAACCCAACAGATACCCAACTTCATATATAAAACTCAAAGGTGGCTAACTGACTGACTGACATAGTGATCAACGCAAAGGCCAAACCACTGGACGGATCGGGCTGCAATTTGGCATGCAGGTAGATAATGACGTAGGCGTCCGCTACGAAACGATTTTTGGAAATGCCACTTTTAAAGGGATGAAAGGGGCAATAAATAATAATATATATAAAATTTGCATAAGTTGCGAGCAAAACAGCGAGCACCCACTAGTTTCGTATAAAATCATACAGTAAATTTGATCAGATAAACATTCAATTACAACTGATGCTTATGAACTGATTTACCGCAAACGCAGGTTATCCGCGAAGAATGAAGTTTTCTTATGGGAAAGTGTACCGTATATCAGATAACGAGGTTCCCAGGTGTTATATTTCAAGCTGCAATCAGTAAACCGTGATCGCGTAACAGATAAGACTTTATCATGCCACTTTCTTCACGGGAGATTTTATTTATGGGTGTTTTTGCAAGGCGATAATCTTAGGCGCTTGTTATTTCGTGACTTAGTAAGAGATAGATTATTAGAATGAGTTTTGATATTTTTTGCGTGATGAAGCCATTTCAATCCCGAAAATTATGTGTTACTAGCTGTGCCTGCGACTTCGTCCGCGTGGAATAGTTATTTTAGGCATCATATTTATTTTTGCAAACCACCTCTTCAGCTTAATAAATTATAGCTGTTACCCACGACTTGAACCGTTTTCGCAGCGCACGCAACCAACGGAAGCCCTCAAAGATGACTAATTTTCCCCGTTGTTTCCACATTTTCCATTGTTTCTTCGCTCCTATTAGTTGCAGCGTGAGGTTTTATAGCCTAAAACCTTCCTCGATAATTGGTCTATTCAACACAATTTTTTTTCAATTTGCACCAGTAGTTCCTGAGATTAGCGCGTTCAAACAAACAAACAAACTCTTCAGCTTTATAATATTAGTATGGATTATAGCTATCAATATTTTATCGGAATCGGAAGTTTATCCGAAGCCAGGCCGTGATATCGTAAGTCCAACATTAACGGGGATATTAATAAGGTTAGGTACCAAAGAAAATGCTGTAGGCAGGCCGAGTGAAGTACATACGTATGTATTTTTCACATCAATGTTCATTCAAGCTTTTTGTATTCTATATTTTAAGTGAGTATTCTCAGCAAAAATTAACGTGGACACAGTACTTACTGAAACCAATTAATCAGTGCATATTAAATGAATCAATATGATCAAATATTAAAAAATAAAATAAATAAATATTCCGGGATATTGCACACAGCGCCATCTAGCCCCACACTAAGCAAACGTGTCGTGGGTACTGGATAACGGATATAATACTTAATATACTTTAATATTTGATTGATTCGTGCAAAACTAAAGACAATCCGTTCATATAAATATCAAGTCATTTATTCATAATATGGACATGTTAAACAGGATTTACATTTACCTATGTCACATTAAAATAACAATAAAATATACAAACAAACAGACAATCAACAAAACATCACTTCCCGCGCGCGGAACTGAATGTCCCCAGAACACTGGCAGCGTTTCCACGCTGAATAGCGATGGAAACGCTCTGTCCGTTCATCATATCTCTAATCAACCGAAACCCAGACTGGCCCTACTAACTATGTCCTAAGCTGTCCAAACCACTGACTTAACCCATACTAGCCCTACTTATCCACAATCCACATAGATGTGATTGTGCCGTGCGACAGCGATAATGGCCCGAGAACTGGGAATCATGGATATAATAGAAACGTAACTGAGTCGACGATATAATTCTATGGTCAACCGCAGCCGCTTCTGTTAAGTTAGTGGGCCCTTTAGCGAATAACTGCGACCAAGTATCCCGTAGCATTCGACTATTTTCAAAATCGAAACCAACAACGAGCAAGGTTTTTTGCGAGTGGTACGTGACAAAGATGAAATATGGAAGCTTGTTCGACGCGACACTTGTGAGGAGTTATAATTCTATAGTTTTTTTTTACGTGCGATAGGTTTACATTTGACTACAGCCTGCCTGATGTTAAGCATTGCTGCAGTCTAGGATAAGACCTATACTATACCTATAGTGCCGTGAGAGAGAGATTATATATGGAAGCAATTTCAACGCGACATTTGTAAGGAGTTACAATTCTGTAATACTTATTAGTCTTTGAGAAACTGTCTTGGCCGTCCTACCCTCGTCTTATCTTGCTTAAGGACAAGCAGTGACGTGATATGGTAGAAATGGGCCGCCTTAGTACCTAGTAAACAATGGGTCGAGTGCCTGTTGATTTTGATTAGTTTTCTGGTCTCATGTGTCCCGGCGAGTGTCATACCTTTAACTGGGGTAGCAGTGCCATGTCACTATAATAACTTTTTAATTTAAGACCCCTAGTTGGTTATGGAAAAATGGTATACTAGGTTACCTAGTTGAAAGAATGAAAGAAAGAAAGAAACATTTAGTATGGCAGATTTAACAGAAAAAACAAACACAAGTTTTGTTTTTAAGGCCCCTAGCTGGCTGAGGAAAAATTGTATACTTAGTTACGTAGTTGAAAGAAAAAAAGAAACATTTAGTATGACAGATTTAAAAGAAAAACAATCACAATGAAGTACACAAAAAACAAACATCAAATCTGCCACAACACAGCCCCAACTCAGCATAATGCTGGTTGTGTGGAAGCAACCAGCGCTGGTCTCCCGTTGCAGTCAATGTAAAATCAGTGGGTTGGGTATTTACAACCCATTTAAATCGGGACCCGACCCTAAGAATCAGTAAAGCTCTGATTTCCTAGGAAAGCGGTTCCGACATATAGCGGCCGTAATACAGCGGTGAATGATGTCACTAGAACGTTGTCTATGTAAACGAAATGGCGCGGTTTCCTAGAGAGCGGTAACTTGCACCGTAATTTACTTTAATTATTTTTGCGTCCGTAATATTAAAGCCGCTATATGAAGGCACCGCTGTCCTAGGAAACCAAAGCTTAACGCAATTATCTACATATAGGTATATATACTTTAACCATTTTAAACTTGTCTAATAGTTACAGTCGAAATCATAACTAACCACTTACTCACACATTTGTTATTTCTATACAAAATTACACTCATTTACATAATGGGTGTCTCAATATTTTAACAGACATCTATTTAAAATGGGATCTTCACAGAGTACATGACAGTCGGACAGATATATTATATATTAACCGTAACATACCTACGAATTTTATTCAACAAATGTTTCAAAAGACCAAATTCGGCATGAAATTAGATTATACCGCAACGAATTTTGAAGATTATTCATTTTGTGTACCACGAATACTTACACATATGTACATATGTATTTAATATTTATATATGTACATATATGTATACCTGTGTTTGTGTATCCATTCAGTGCAAAATAACATTTGAGAAATCTGGCCACGTATATGACGTCATCATCAACAGCAGCTATATCTCTCTTATCATAGACGGTTCTTATAAATCGCGCAAAAATCTACTGCTTATTTTACATGTAGGTACAGTATGTTAAATTAATCTCGTTTGTGCATGAAATCGCCTAACGTCTGCCGTAGTATAATCATACAATCTGCAATATTCTTCAAGGTATGCCTATTTGTGGTGTTAAAGAACGAGTCTTTCTAATATCTTTAAACCATAAAATGAGTAAATGAAATCTTACTGTGAAACGTTTAAAGGTAAGTATATATATTTTTATAGATGAATTATTGATTGGCAATGTTAGTACCTACTTACTAATTGATTGTCTCGTGAATTTATGATAGTAATATCTTGAAAAACTACCTCATAAAGTCTATAGGAAAATAGGAGACTTTTAGAGCCAATAAAAACATAAACAGCACAACTAATACGAGCATAAAGGTCAAGTTATGTTTGTAATGAAAATGTGACTGTTATTTAATAGTGCTAAAGGCAGAGATGGCATAACCTATAGACGGATCATTATGATAAAAAATAAAAGGCACACATCAAGACTAAATGATGCGCGTAGTTCAGCTGGCGGAGACATCGCATGCGATACTAGTGTTAAGCAACTGTCGATGTGGACAGACCTTGAATAGCTACCCATCTGCGTATTGTCCGCGACGACAGTCATCAGATCAAAAAGTGGCATGTCATTTTGGGCACTTCCGTGGGTCGGATGAAATATTAAATAGTAGGTCCCGCCTGGTTGTCATAGTACAGCAGTCGTGAAGCCATGCTAGAGGCTTATACGGATAGACTTCTGAAAAGGCGATGTGAAAACCCTGACTCTCTTACGAACTTGCTTTAATTTCATGTTGAAATAAAATTGAATAAATCCACGTGATTAACCAGATATTAATAAGACGGGTCGTCAGGAAGCTAGGTAGGTCACGCCAAATACACGCAATAGTTAAGCCAGAATGTTGATCCGTCGGCGCATGACATATAACAGTTTTACAGAGAATCAGATACTTAGGTATCTGAGAAAATGTGTTCCCCGTGGAAGGATCCGGGTGCCCATTACGATGTACTTGCCCAAGAAAAATTTCCATTGACTAAGATCTGCTGGAGAATCACGACCATCAGTATTGAGGAATATGACGCGAGGAGAGTGATACCTTCTTAAGGCCCATTTAGACGGAGAGAGGTAGGAGTGTGTGAAGGTCTGTGACTTATATTGTCTGTGAAAGACTATTCGAATGTGGTATTCTGTATTCTGTGATGTGGTCATAAGTCGTGATCTAGTGAACCACCGGTGATTTTGGGAAGGTCATGGCACAGACTTGGTCGCAACTTTGGAAACCAAATGCTTTGGTATCTTCAATGTCCTTGCTTGATATAACTATTTCCTGAATTTTGTTTTGAATACAAATAGGAATAGGTTTGTGTTTGTACGTAAGGCGAAAATCAATGAATGACTCGTTATAGTTAATTTAAAGTACTTCGGCTATCGTAACTGAACTGATATATTTAATGTCTTTCATTGACTAATATTTGATTCAATACAGTATTTCTTTAAGCAATTTAAAAAGGATATCGTCACGAGCGACGCCTTGTTTCTGTATAGTACCATGATATAAAAAGTAATTATCATATAATTAGTCACTGCAATTACCTACTTAATACAATCATGTTTAACTTAACTATTTTCTGAAAGTGGCGCCCAACCAGGGCTCGTTAAAATAAATCTATAATTTCAAGAAAATCTACAACGGCAGCTGTAACTAATATCTGCTTCTCACACGAATTTAATATTCGTCATATTCAATTTAGCCGCAAAACCAACCCTCTTTTTGTAAGTTTAAAATTTTCAGTCTGAAAAATAAACTGAGCAGTGACCATCAATAATGCGGGATCATTAACTTTATAATGACGCATTACGTAACCGACAGTTTAAAACGAAGCGCAACAAGTAAGAATCTACAAGTAAGCTAGAGCACTCACCACCACAATCTGAGACGCTACATTTTTCCACGCCACAAATGCGATTAGCACACACAAATAGACACTGGATTCATGACAAATTACTGAACAAAAATGCGAAAAAAAAACGTAATCCGATCGATCGGTTTAACTACTTCACGATTTGTTCGAACTGTTTCAGACGAAAAATCATGATGGCAAAGAACTGAAGAGATACTTTAAAGGAGAGAAGGGTGTATGATGATAAATTTGGGTGTCGCGTGAGGGATTCGCGAAAACCGTGTATTTTTTGACAGGCCTGGCGGGCAAGGAGGTTGCAGCCTTTACTGGCATTGTACGGGCGAGGGTAGAGCGCGCATGCGCGGCATCGATCCCGCGAAGCCTTCAGAGGTTACTCGGGTAACTCGATAGATCCGATGCAATGATGGGGAAAAGCCAAATAGGTTATATTCGATAACAGGTTTAACTTTAAATCAAATGGCGTCATTGGATGAGATTAGCGGTATTTAGGCTCTCATTTGTGACGTCACGTCAATTAAACACAACATTGACAAAAAAAATATAGCACTTGGAATATTTATTGACTTAAAAAAGGCATTCGATACCGTAAGCTTTAACCTACTTATAAAAAAGATGGAGGTTATTGGTATCAAAGATAAGGCTTTACAAATGTTCCACTCATATCTCAGCAATAGATCGCAAATTGTAAAGATAGACGCCAATTCTCAAAGCGGCCCGCGACCAATATCATGTGGTATACCCCAAGGGTCAATATTAGGTCCCTTACTCTTTTTGACCTACATAAACAATATCCATGACCTTGACCTTAAAGGTCACGTGACCCAATATGCGGATGACACCTGTTTATTCTACTTTGGTCCAAATATCCATGAAATTATTAAACATGCTCAACGTGACTTAGATATTATCTTCGATTGGCTTCAACATAACCTGCTTACTATAAATATTTCGAAAACTTGCTACATTATCTTTAAAGCTAAAAATAAACCTGTACCCACTCATTCACCTTTAATAATAAATAATATTCCCTTACAACTTAAAACACACGAAAAATATATAGGCCTATATATGGATACTCAATTAACTTGGCATATACACATGAAACACATTAAAAGTAAACTTATTTCTCTTCTCGGCACTCTTCGAAACAGCATACGATGTATACCGCGTGCACACCGCCTTAAAATATATAATGCACTAATTAAACCACATCTGTTATATCTTCTCGAAATATGGGGCAGCTCAGCCAAAACACGTTTAAAAGAACTGCAAATTTTACAAAATAAAATAATAAAAATGCTTTTTAACTATCACTATTTGACAGAAACTAAAACAATTTACCAGGAAACAAAATTAATGAACATCAAACAATTATATAAATACAATATTTGCATATTTGTACGCAAAACACTGGACAATAAACTTCATACGAATTTGCGATTCACACGTAAAAAAGTTGGGCACCCCTGTACTCGACGCGCAAGCTATCTCGTTCTCCCGAAGTCCCGCACTAACTACGGCAAAACAATGGTCACTACCGAAGGTTCGAAAATGTTCAACCAGCTACCATCAGATTTAAAATATGTAAGCCCGTTCACCGCATTCAAAAATAGGCTTTATCAACACGTTTTAAGAGACACCTCACTGCTATGAATGCGGTGGACGGACAGCGTCATACTTGTCTGTAGGGTGGTCACAAAAATATTTTTACTTGACGACGAACGTAATATATGTTTATAATTTAAGTTATGTTTCACGCGTTAGTGATAAATGTACCTATCTTAGTGTGAAATAAAGTTCTTTAAACCTAAACCTAATTAAGTTTCTTTCAAAGATATCATTCCTCCTAGCTACAAAAATTGTTGGCTTCTGCTATGTCTTTTATCAGAATGCTTGAAGCAGTGTGCTGGTAATTAAATAATTGACAAATCTAGAAGTTTTATATTATTAGGTACAGCAACAAAAAATACCAGTTACACCTTCTTCTAATCGAATGAGAGTGGCCAGCTCTATAGGTAGTCGAAAGTTTATCACGCCGCCCCAAGGGCCTTTGACAAGGCTTAACAAGCGATTTCTAATACAAATGTGTATGAAATGCCTAAGTATACTAATCACTATGACATATTCTAGGCAACCTATTAGCAAGAATCAATCAACCAGATAAGCTTACAAGTTAAGTACCTACAGCTATTATTAACTAACTATATGGGATACCTATAAAAAAAATATTTAATACCTAAATAAAATGTCATTCATTCGTTTGCTTAGTGTGGGGCTAGATGGCGCAGTGTGCAATGTCCCTGAATATTTATTTATATTTTTATTTATTTATTCAGTTTATAATATTGCACATTTACATACAATTTTAAAATCTAAAGCAGTTATATTAGTGCCATCAAATAATGAAAGTTATTTAATCATATAGCATTATCAAGTCAAGTAGGCTATACAGGTATATTAAGACTGCTTAGCCAGTTAGCTGCGTCAGGAATGAAAGAATGAAATGATATCATTTCATAAAAATGTAAGTATACATAAATGAATCTGTGATAACCATAGTCAAAAGAGGTACTGGGATCCAAAAAAAACTGTTCACATTTCAGTATGAAAATGGAATCTGATGATGATGATGATGGTGCAATAAAATATCAATAAAATTTAGAAGACGGCAACCCTACAACACAGGCATATAAACTTTTTACAATGCACTATGAAACATATCATTGTGACAAGATATAGTGTGAATGCAATGTTCCCAGCGTTTTTTACAGCTCAACCCAGTTCCAAGTTAAATATTTTAAATCTTGATGGCTTGGGAAGTCTCAGAGACCTTTCTAAATTAAGGTTGTTTAGAAATTAGACAGAGAGTTATGTTATATCATAGAGCAGCTAGTTAGTAAAAGTAATTAATGAATTCTCTCAACAATTTTACAAGTTAGTAGTTATTAAGTACAGACAATTGATATTTTTTATTAAAGAGTGTACTTACTTGTAGCTCAAACTCATTGATCATCATCATCATCATCATAAATTTAAGGGCCGGGCCCTTGTCTGTGGAGTATGCGCCATCCTTCCCGGTCTTCTGCCAATTCCTTGACCTCCTTATACGACATGATACCGGCCTTTTCTTTTATTTGGTCCATGTATGATCTTCTCGGCCTTCCTCTTCCTCTTCGGGCTTCCAATTTTCCTTCCATGATGTTTCTTATAAATTCGTCATGTCGTATAAGGTGGCCAACCATCTTCCCTCTTCTGTTTTCAATAGTTGCCAGTATTGTACGGTGTTCTTGGACCATGCTCAGCACTTCTTCATTGGTCTTTCTTTCTGTCCAACTAATTTTCTCCATCCGCCGCCAGCACCACATTTCAAAAGCTTCTATTCGTTCTCTATCTCTTTGAGTCATGGTCCAAGTTTCGCTGTTAATTTGCTTGCTATATTTTGGTATGAAAGGGCTATTTGAGTGCCTATGCATGCATGTGTGTGAATGACCGACTGCTCGGTGCGCTCACGAGTTGTAAATTTGAGGTGACATGCAAAAACAATCCCAGTTCAAATGAGCTCCTAAAAATTATGTTGTATTGAAAACCATTGATTGTTTTAATTTAACTACTACAACTTTTGAATAACACAATTTGCCTGTATTAGTGACTTTTTAAGTAAATTACTTAATGTTTGGACTCGACATTTTTTTTTAATTATTTTAACTCTAAGTAAGTACTAAGTAACTTTAAGTAGGTACTATGTTCTGTTCTCCATTGATTGTGTCCAACATGAGTAGGTAAATAATGTCCAACAAGGTAATGCTGTTCACTAGAGTGAACAAACAACAGCCCTCAGTCCCCGGCAGACCTTTAGTGGTCAGAGGGTGCGAAGAATCTCCGGGTGTGCCGTAAAGATTGCTACGTGGAATGTGAGGAGTATGTATACATGCGCTAAACAGAAGAATGTATTACAAGAGATGAAAAGATTGGACATAGACATCCTAGGGATTAGTGAATCTAAATTAAAGGGTACTGGTATAGACATTGCCAAAGACACTCTTACCTACTATAGCGGAAATGACGACACAGAGCATAGCAATGAAGTTGCCGTTGTGATCAAGAAACATCTTAAAACCTCTGTTATAAACTTTTACCCAGTTTCAGATCGTGTTATGCTTTTACAATTGAGTGCTAAGCCAGTAAACATTGTGCAAGTCTATGCTCCCACCGCAAGGAAAACTCATGACCCATTAATAGACCCTTTTTACGAAGAAATTACACAAGTTCTTCGGAAGCTGAAGGCCCATGAATGTAACATTGTGATGGGTGATTTTAACGCTAAGATTGGCGAAGGGATTTTAAATGGTGTTGTTGGAAGTTTTGGTTTGGGAGAGCGCAATGAGCGCGGCGATCGGCTGATACAATGTTGTCAGGAGAATAAACTTATAGTTGCGAACACTTTTTTCAAATTACCACCACGTCGGCTATACACTTGGACATCTCCAGCTCACACTCCTGAGCACGTCGTCAGGAATCAAATCGATTTTATGCTAGTTAATGAGCGTTTTAAAAATAGTGTTAAGTCTGCAAAAACGTACCCAGGTGCTGATATTAGTTCTGATCATAACCCTGTAGTGGCAACAATTTCAATAAAAATGGAAAAACTAATTGAACCTAATAAGAGACCTAAGATTGATGTCATGAAATTACGACAAGAGGATGTGAGACTTAAACTACACGCCAAAATTAATAGCAAGATTGATGAGCTGCAACGACAACAGATAAATTTACCCATGGATCCAATTCAAACCTGGGACTCTTTCAAATCTGTTATAGTCACGACTTCTTCAGAAATACTAGCAACAACTGAGGTTATCAAGAAAAAAGATTGGGTTACGGAAGACATACTTCAGTTGATGGAAGAACGACGTAAATGGAAGAGTGTTGATGCGAAGAAATATAAGACTATCCATAGAGAGATCGGAGAGAGATGTCAGGAAGCCAAAGAAAAATGGCTTGGTAATCAATGTCAGGAAATCGAGAACTTAGAGAAGAAACATGACTATTTCAACATGTTTAAGAAAATTAAAGAAATAGTAGGCAATAAAAGATCTCATGTTTCACTAACATTGCTGGACGATGACGGAAATGTTGCCATGTCAATAGAAGACAAATTATTAACTTGGGAGAAGTACGTGAGGAATTTATTCAGGGATACAAGGGCTGACATACATTTGGTTCCAGGTGACAATAAAGGACCCAGTATAACAAAGGGAGAAGTCGTCAATGCCATTAAAAATGCAAAGTCAGGAAGAGCTGTTGGTTCTGATGAGATTCCTAGTGAAGTTTTAAAGCTTTTGATAGAGGAGAACATACGGATTGTTGTACGTTTATTTAACGCTATATACGACACTGGTGTTATTCCTCAAGATTGGCTACATTCCACGTTTGTTACTCTCCCAAAAACCAGTAACGCCAAGAAGTGCAACGAGTGCAGGACAATATCGTTAATGAGTCATGTATTGAAAATTTTCCTAAAAATAATCCACAATCGCATACATCAGAAAGTGGAAGAAAATATTTCAAACCCTCAGTTTGGATTTAGAAACGGTTTTGGAACGCGTGATGCTCTTTTTGGTTACCAGGTGCTTTTACAACGTTGCTGGGACATGAATCAGTCAGTTTACGTGTGTTTCATAGATTATGAAAAAGCTTTTGATCGAGTACGACACGAAAAGCTAATACAAGTTCTATGTAACATGGGTCTCGATCAAAAAGATCTGACAATAATTAGGAACCTCTATTGGCAACAACAGGCGAGAGTACGAGTCGACCAAGTATTTTTTGATTTCATTGATATTAAGCGAGGCGTACGACAAGGATGTGTTTTATCTCCTTTGCTATTTAATATATATGCAGAAGCAATATTTAGAGAAGCCTTAGAGAATGCAGAAGAAGGTATTGTAGTCAATGGTCATCCAATTAACAACCTTAGGTATGCAGATGATACCATTCTACTAGCTTCTAATTTTGATGACTTGCAAGCATTGCTTCAGCGTGTTGATAGCGTTAGGCGAGATATGGTCTTAATATAAACCTAAAAAGACCAAAGTCATGATTGTCGGAAAGTCATCTTTCTCTTCAACGCCAGCATTGGTGGTGAGAAATGAAGTAGTTCAGAGAGTACACTCATATAAATATTTAGGATGTATTGTGAACGACGTAAGTGACCACAGCGTGGAGATCAAGTGCCGGATAGAACAAGCTCGTAACGCTTTCATGAAACTAAGTCACCTACTCCGCAACCGCTCGCTCAAGATATCTACAAGGGTGCGTTTGGCACGATGCTACGTGTTTTCTGTTCTTTTGTACGGCGTCGAATCATGGACATTGACCGAGAAAATGAGCGATCGCTTACAAGCATTTGAAATGTGGGTATACAGAAGAATTTTGAAAATATCGTGGACTGATAGAGTCACAAACGAGAAGGTGTTGCAGTTGGTAAACAAAAAAGTAGAGGTTTTAAATACTGTAAAACGACGCAAACTGCAGTATTTTGGTCACATAATGCGCAAAGAAAAGTACCAGCTGCTCCAGCTAATAATGCAAGGGAAAATCCAAGGCAGAAGACCGCCTGGCAGAAGAAGAACCTCATGGCTCAAGAATCTCAGGACGTGGTTCAAGCTGAGCACCAGATCCCTATTTCGCGCAGCGGTGTCTAAAGTAAAAATTGTCCTAATGATAGCCGACCTCCGGTAGGAGATGGCACCTCAAGAAGAAGAAGAGTGAACAAAACTTTTTTGAAGTAAGTATTTTTAAACAAGAAACATAAGTCTATTCAACATTCTCCTCTGCAATTAGCATAAGCAGAGCCATATGTTTTGAGTAAAATAACAAAATGTAATTAGATGGTATTTTAAGGACGAGTAAGTAAAAAGTATTTATTATGTATTGTACTCAATAGTACCGTAAAAGTTTGGTAAAACTTGAGTAAGATGAATTATTTATTTATGGCTTCTGAAAATGTGTTTCAAACAAATTTCATAATAACCATACAAAGACTTTATTGACACTCGATAGGCTCTCTCACTTGACTAAAACTTGCCTGATGATAATCAACATTATAATTTATGATCTAGTGTGCTTGTCTATAAACCAAGTATTCTACCAACTTTTAAAATTATATTTAATTTTTAAGTAGGTACATAGGGTAAGTTCGCCCTTTCGCGTCCATCGCCCAATTCGCGTCCATTTTACGGACCTGCTATTAAAAATAATCGAAAATAAGTATATTATCACACTAATTAAATGTTAAGTGATTACTGTCAATACCTCAATGTATAAGAAGCACGCACACATAGACTAATGTTCAGTGCGCCTACTTAACCTGTTTAAAAAAATAGTTAGTTTCGGTTGTTCATCTACGGAGTGCGAACCTGTGGGATGTTAATAAAAAAATAGTGTGCAGCGGCGCGTTTGACGGTAACTCTTGTTTGGATATATGTGAATTTTAGGATACATAGCTGTTTCTAGACATGAATAATAAAAAACTAACTATATTGAGTATAAATTTGCTTTTTTTTATCTATTAATTAGTTAAAATAAGGTGGACGCGAATTACTACACTGAATTTATAAAACTAGCACTATGCGTCCACAGTGGACGCGAACTCATCCATTTACGTTTTAGTTAGTTGTTTATTTTTATGTAATTAAAATATCAGTAGAAATTGGGATTCCGTTCATTTTGAAATTAGTATTACACACCCAATTTGTGTCCACATTATTATGAGTGTAGAAACACACAAAGATCTATAATAACACGTGGAAGCAAACTATTTGTATGGGATATAATCTTGTAACAAATCGCGTCCATTTTATGAAATACAGATGATAGCATAAATATTTTTTTTATAATTTTAAAATTCTATTTTTTATAAATCTAGATACTTACTTAACAATCTTTTTTTAAGATGATTTCATCGGAGCTAAGAAACAAGAAGTAAAAGGAAAGATATTTTGAAGAAAATTGAAGAAAGTGCTAAGCAACTATCAGAAGAAAATATATTTATAAGACAAATACACAAAGATTATGGTAATCCCAAGACCACAATATTGGATAAAATCGAATATATGTAAGAAAAAAATATTGGATTATTTAATTTAAGGTCCTTACTATGCTAAGAAGAATAAGTGTTTTAATTTTTTTTAAAGAGCTTTATAAAATGATCTTTATGTTGTTTTAAAGTAATTATATTCTTGAATAAATCAATTATTAAGATCCAGTCTTTTTTTGCATTCCCTTAAAAATATCACCCCCACATACCTTCTTTAAGCTGGTGGACGCAAAATGGTCCACGGGTGGACGCAATTTGGATTTTGTGGACGCAAACTAGGTGAAAAGCAAAATTTCGAAATTTGCCTTTTTAAAAAAAAAACACAAGATGTTTCGAACAAAACTGAAACTAAATATTAAAATAGACTACCTATATAATGATCACATAACATTTTTTTTTTCATTGAAACTAGTGCTGCAACATTTTTATTTTTTCCTTCAAACTTGCCAACTGCACTAAATGGACGCGAACAGGCGAAATGACCCTACCTACAACTTTAGTAAAATGTTACTCACCTGAAGACAAGAGTGCAGCATTTTCTTGTGATGGCACATTCATCATTGCCGCTTTAGCTGCCTGACTGAAATACACAACAGATTTACTTTTCACTAAAAGATAAGTAATTTACATGAAATAAACAATACATCAACACTGTACTTTTCAAGTAAATGATAATTGTAAAGAGGCAATATGTATAGTAATAGAGATGAATAATTAAGTTAATCCTAGTTTTTAATTGAAGCATAACCTAGTTAGGCATTCAGAAGATATTTTCTGTGAGTAACTAAGTCCATAAGTAGTTCCTTTTCATTTTTAACAAACTAAGAACCAATTAACTGGGTACTTAAGCAACTTCAAAAATTCAAAATAGTTTATTGGTCACAAAATACATATGAAAACATACCTATTGTATGTGATGTATATGCAGATATGTCCATTAAAAAGTATTTAGTACGCGGTGGAATGACTGACTCCTGTGCTAGGTACCAGAGGTCCTGTGTTGCATGGAAATCAGAGACACCACCACCCCCACACTTGTAACCATGTTTCTTTGCACTAATAGTACATTAATTAAGTAAAAACACTAATTAAAACAACACTACCTGAGTATTGTTGCTAAAATCACAACTCTAGAAGTACTAACACTGTTAGGTACTGGTTTTCAGTGCTTCTCCAACCCGGTTCAGGAACATTCGGATTGAAAAGGTGCTTTGAGCAGTCACCAATAATGATCTAAGGTACAACTAAACATATTTTAGAATTCTTTTAAGCTTGTACCTATGTTTTACCACCTGTTGTACTTGAACAACAGTTGGTGTCAGAAGTGGGAACATAGAGCTAAGTATTTACCTATATATTTTATCCATTGTTTTATCTGATCAAGCATACATATTTTTTATAAATCTATAAATAATTACACATTAATTATTATTTATAAAGTAGAGGACTTCAGTAACTAGCACTGCTCAAAAACAAACATAACAGGTAAGTAATTCTATCTACAAAATTCCAATGAAGATATCAACTTACCGAACACCTTGAATCCTAGTTGATTATTCTCAACACATTGCAAAATCACCTTACGCAAAACTATTCCCAAGTAGACAGGAAATCGAACAATGGGATCCAAATTTTATGCGATAACACTTTCACACGAAAAGACACAACGCAAGACACCTACACGAAAATGTACCCGTACAATACAGTTACCACAAAAACCGTGACTAAAAGATTCTTCGCACAATTACTTCCACTAACACCAACATTGTTCACAACTATTGACTAGTTCTACAGTAAATAAACTTTGTTTCAAAGTAATTTCGGCATCCAAAAACTTTATTTCAACTTCACTTATAAACCAAGCTTGTGTGTGCTCACAAAAATCATGAATTTTGACTGATACTAAAGAAAGAGAGCGATATATAGAACATGGGCAAGTTTTATGAAGATAGAGAGAGAAAAAGAACTGTGCTCATTCATTTGGACGCTGAACTCCATACGTTGACTATTCAAAGTATACGGAATTTTGTACTCTATGCCAGTCAATTACGGTTGAGAATCGTCTGTCTTAATAAAGCCGTAAAGCCTGTACCGAATGAAGTTGGAAAACTGCACACTGTTACAGGGTGAAAAGGTTTGTGATCTCCCCATTTCTAAGGTAAAATTGTGTTCGTTGCGGTATAATTTTATTATGTTAAGGACTGAGAGCACGAAAACCTAATAAAGAACAACAAGGAATGAATAAGCTGAAATTATGTAGGTACCTTATTTTTCGTATGTCAGTAAATGAGGCCTTGACATATATAAAAAAAAAACTTATGTAAAATGTGGATAAATATTACCGATGGGTTGTAAGGTATGTTACCTACGTCTATTAAAGAAATGGACATTTCCTAGATGGCACTGTCGAAAAAAAATTATGTCTCTTCTCTATACACTATAATAAAATTGTTGACGATAAAATTATTTTAAAAATAAAACTAGTGCTCTGTATATTTAATAATAATAATAATAATAGGTCTTTATTTCAGACAGCAGGGTCCATAGAGAGGTTCACACACAAAAGTACAATATAAAGGCATAAAACAAGATTATTTAGAAATTATGTAGAAATACAGATTACGTGACAATATCCAACCATTGCCGGTATGTTGCAGTCATGTGCATGCGGTCAGACAGACTCTTAATAATACTGTTTTTACAAATGTCAACTCTGGACATAAAAGAAGCAATCCTCTTACGCTGTATAGCATTAAAGCTGTCAATGCGTGCGTCAAAAAACATACCGGATGCACTGCAGCTCCGCGACAGGCCCATGAGCTGCCTGTACCTAGATGTTGTTGTATGCAACTCTGATGGAGTTGTGCGTTTTTTTCGTGTAATTAGTCCAGAGTTGACATGTGTAAAACGTTTGGCAAAATGACTTAAATAGGGTAACTTTCACGTCAGGCGCAGCATTACCTATAAAATTTTCTGGCTATCATGTTTCCGACCACGCATAAAGCTCGTCTTTGTCTCTCAATGTCATCATTATCTTTCATATCAGACGTCACAATGTGGCCAAGGTACTTGAAACTCTCGACGATTTTGACAGGCTGCCCATTTAATTTCAGTGGTGGTATATTCAGAGGACCACTACCCGCCCGGAAGACTACCATTTCAGTCTTCTTTTCGTTGTATGTGAGATTATGCTCTCGAGCATACTGCTCACAGACACCGAGAAGATTCTGCAGACCTTTGATTGTGGGACTCAGCAGCACCATATCATCAGCGTAACTCAGATTGTTGACATATCTGCCATCCAATCTGAGCCCGACAGGCGTGCTGCTCAGTTCCACAATCAGGTTATTCACATTATAGTTAAAGAGGTCTGGCGAGGTGATCCCACCTTGCCTCAACGCTTCATTGAATTTTTCCAAGGCTGGCATCTCTTGGCAATAGAAATCGTTTATTGAAGTTTGTTTCTTAGAAAAATAGTATGATAGAGGAGAATATTTTTTAGGGCTGGTATCACCGTATCTTTTTTTATAAAAAACCTGAGTAAAAAACGTTTCGATCATGCTTATGAAAGTAATGAATATAAATTTAGATTCAATATAATATTTTAATATTGTGGGACATTGCACAGTATTTGAAAATTTATTTGAGTTTTACTTGCTAATATGTGATTACATCCTGCATAATTATGATTCAATTGTAGAAGTATTTAAAATTATTCAAGTTTGTGTTACGGTTTCAATCACAGTTAACTAATTCATTGATTATTCAAAGTGAAAAAATAAAACGCAGATGATAAAATATCAATGGCGCGAAATTTTGAATGAAAATAGGTAAAAGTTTTATGTTTATATTCTAAACTACACGATTCGTACGCAGGTCCAAAAGAGTTAATTATTATGCATTAGTATTAAAAAGACGACGACGACGGTAAAAGACCTGACGGCATGACCCTATTTCCCTGGAAGATGGGGCGGCCATTAGTGTGGGATGCTACTTGTGTGGACACTACTATGGCACCGTCTCACCTTCCTTCCACCTATGCTCAGGCTGGCACCGCGGCCGCCCAAGCCGAGAACCTCAAACTGCATAAATATTCAAAACTCGATCGCGTTTATATGTTTTGTTATGCTGTTTGCGGAGGAGACATTGGGGCCGTGGGTCCAGCTGCGTTGGATTTGTATCGGGACCTGGCCAAGCGTTTGGTGGAAGTGACAGGTCAGAATGCTGGCTGCTACTTTGCTCAAAAGGTGAGCATTGCTAATACAACGCGGAAACGCCGCCAGCATTTTGGGGACCTTTCCTGCTACTACAGGCATTTTAGATTAAGTATTTTAGTTTTAGAAGTCGTTTAAGTTTTTATTGTATAGTTTAATTGTGTGTGTATTAGTATTTGAATGTTGGATTTGCACGAATAACATATACTCTCATGTTATGGTTTAAAAAATCATGAAGAACAGTGGCAACTTTGCGGCTTTTAAAAAAGAACAAACCAACAAACATTTCCTCTTCACAGGCGCTTTACCACGCTACTAAGCATTTCTCGAAACCAAAATACTTTTTGTACGATTTTATTTACTTATCTGTTATCTGTAATCACAGAGCTTTGAAGTCCATGCTTGTCGGGGGGGCCCGCGCGGGGGCGATGTGGCCCGATCGTTGTTCTGTGTCTGTAATCAATTTTATTACTTAGTTCTCGACTCAACTTTCAAATTCATTTTCACCTACTAGTTAAGGTAGTAAGTAGGTTTTAAATGTTGTATTTTAATTTAATTTTGTTCTGCTATGATATAATTCGAAATGTGTACTAAAAGGTCTGACGTCTATTTATTTATATTTTATTTAAAATACCAGAGACGCGGTTGCAAATTTTTGTATGTTAAATACATGTGTTGTAAATTTAGTAGTATTTTAATTTTTTAACACTAATATTGACTTACAACAATCCAATGCAGGCTATTTCAAATATATAATATTATCATATACCTGACGTCTATTTATTTATATTTTATTTAAAATACCAGAGACGCGGTTGCAAATTTTTGTATGTTAAATACATGTGTTGTAAATTTAGTAGTATTTTAATTTTTTAACACTAATATTGACTTACAACAATCCAATGCAGGCTATTTCAAATATATAATATTATCATATACTTATGGGTAATATTTAATTAATAGAAATAAAAAAACAGTAAATTCAGTTTGCTATTTATTTATTTAATTTTATAAAAAGTAGTGACTTTTTCTTACAATTTAAAGAGTGATATAGACAAAGTATGTACACCTTTGGTTAATAGGTAATATATCGATTTCTTAAATACATATAACTTAACTAATATAGCCTGCTGCCTAAGTTAACTATAACTTTTAACTAAGATAAATTAGTACAAATTATGGCTAATTGTTTCTTACATGCATCAAAACCAAAAATTTCATTTAATTATCTAACTATACATATTTTTTTCTACATATTTCAAAATTTAATTTTGTATGAAAAACACTATATATGTAAGTAGATACGATTGCTTTAAAATTTAAGACATCATGGATAAATCCTCTTTAAATTATACTATTTTAAACTTGAATCAAGAAGTGATAATATATCCAATGTATTTTTTACTCTTCTTTATACTGTCTACGCTTTGATCTCCATCAGTACAAGTACGCGTACTGATGGAGATCAATGCGTCTACGTAATAAAGAAACAAAAAAGTGATTATCTGATAATCACTCGTTGCCTTAAGTTTATAACTTGGACGATAATTTACCAAAAACTTTGAAAATATTTACTATTAAGTACCTAAGTGATTGCCTTCTAAGATAAGATAATTCTTTTAGGTAAGTACACCAAAAATTACATAGTGAAAGAAATTTAAAAACTTATTTTACTGGTTATTACTCACCTTTTAAAGGTATTTTTAGATGGTACAAGTTTTAATTTTTGTTGTACGCCTTTAATAGTAGTTTATGCAACTGTCATATAATGAAGGGTATTAAAACACGAGTGTGAGTTTATGAAACGAGCGCAGCGAGTTTCATAATAGTAACGAGTGTTTTGTCACAGTGATTTTGCCGCCATTATAATCTAACCAATGAGAGCGCAGCTGCGCGCATCAATAAAACGCAATCAACCTGATTGTCCCTGCAATCAGGTTGGTCGCGTTTTATTGATGTTATAATGAGATATTACGATATCGATGTGGATATTATGCCATCAT
This sequence comes from Macaria notata, assembly GCA_927399415.1. NCBI lineage: Eukaryota > Metazoa > Arthropoda > Insecta > Lepidoptera > Geometridae > Macaria > Macaria notata. The sequence continues at coordinate 5,099,794 of OV656742.1, forward strand.
GTGAAATTGCTTAAATTGAGTGTTTTGTTGTCTGCGCTATAATACTTAGTAGTAATTATAAGTCAAGTATTGGAAACATAAGTAGAATGTTACAACATTAGTGTAGATAAAAAAATTAGGAAGTCGTTGAGCAAAACTTGTTGCATTTTGTGTCCTAAAACCACTCTTAAAATGTTAATAAATTAGGTTTCCTTTAAGTAACTGCGTAAAATCAATTTATAGTTACTAACTCTAATTCTCACTAAAAAATGTAGATGGCACTGTGCAGCCTTAAAACACACAAACACACCGAATACCTTGCTCGGGCAAAATGTTTTAGTTGCCAAGCGTGACTTATACACATCTGATGTTTTTGATTTTTTTAATCGTCGACAGGGATTCAATTTCCTTAGACGTAATAAAATTTACAGTATGACCAATGGGTGATTCTGATTCTAAATCAGATACATTTAAGATTTATTTATGGTATTAAATGGTTAAAGTGAAGTGAAAGTATGTTTTAAAGCGGTTCCAGAGTCTGCTTTTATTCAGACTCACCATGGTTCGATTCGAATCCGGCCCTACACCAATGACTTGTATTTTCAAGCTATGTGTGGATTTTGCACTCGCATAGTGGTGAAGGAAAACATCGTTTCATTTGGACATGGTTGAGGACCACAATATCCGAGGACTGTGTCTTCCGTGACAGGACCAACCCAGATCGCAATTTCCCAGAATCCCGAGTGGCTCTGAGTCCAGCCCCTCGAAAGAGCTTATGTTCAAAGAGAGAAGATCTGTCGATCGATCGTGTCAGGACCTCGGCACCCACCACGATGTATCTGCTCAAGAGAACTAACCCCTAACGAATTAATTGTACGAAAGAGTCAGTATTGCCTCATGAATGAGGAGTCTGAGGCAATGCGACTCACCTGCACATTTTTAGTGTTTGAGTCTTGCTATACAACAGTTTGTATGGAATAGCACTCGGGCGAATGCACGTTAAGACTAATTACTAAACATTATTTTACTTTGAACGTATCAGTGTTTCTATTATCGTTTGTGTGTATTATTAATGTTTTGTTATTTATTCTTATATAGTTAATAGCTTACATATAACGTGTGAGCCTAGTGGTTCAAACTTTTTATGGGTCGTGATTTGCAACGTTAACATGTTAATAATATGATAACGAACTATTGTATTTGCTTTCCATTATATTATTGCTACTTCTTTAGTATTCTTTAATAAAAATGTAGATGGCGTTGTACAGCTTTAAAACACACAATCGGTTCGTTTATCTTGCTCGGTTGCCAAGTTTTCGTTTTATAGTATCTTTTGATATAGTCATTAAATCTAGTCAGTCTAATTCAGGTTTTGAAGAAACTTGTTGTATTTGTTTTGTCGATTGGAATGCATATTCCTTAGACGTAATAACGCACATAATAACATGGTATTGTACGACTATTTGTTGGTACATAATTCGCCCCGGCCGGATATGTTTTCTGCTAACGCTCTGCTTTACTAAAGAAAGAGAAGAGAGCGATATATAAAACATGGGCAAGTTTTGTGAAGATAGAGAGAGAAAAAGAATTGTGCCCATTCATTTGGACGCTGAACTCCATACGTTGACAATTCAAAGAATACGGAATTTTGTACTCTCTGCCAGTTTATTACGGTTGAGAATCGTCTGTCTTAATATAGCCGTAAAGCCTGTACTGAATGAAGTTGGAAAACTGCACACTGAAGGCACACTGTTACATGGTGAAAAGGTTTCTGATCTCCCCATTTCTAAGGTAAAATTGTGTTCGTTGCGGTATAATTTTATTATGTTATGGACTGAGAGCATGAAAACCTAATAATGAACAACAAGGAATGAAAATGTAAGCTGAAATTATGTAGGTACCTACCTTTTTGTCTGTCAGTAAATGAGGCCTTGACATATATAAAAAAAAAACTTATGTAAAATGTGGATAAATATTATCCATGGGTTGTAAGGTATGTTACCTAAGTCTAATAAAGAAACGGACATTTCCTAGATGGCACTGTCGAAAAAAAATTATGTCTCTTCTCTATACACTATCATAAAATTGTTGACGATAAAATTATTTAAAAAATAAAACTAGTGCTCTATATATTTAATGCTATATTGAATTTTTCCAAAGCTGGCATCTCTTGGCAATAGAAATCGTTTATTGAAGTTTGTTTCTTAGAAAAATAGTTTAATAGAGGAGAATAATTTTTAGTGCTGGTATCACCGTATCTTTTTATAAAAACGTTTCAATATTGCTTATGAAAGAAATCAATATAAATTCAGATTCAATATAATATATTAATACTGCGGGACATTGCACAGTATTTTAAAAAATATTTGAGTTTTACTTGTTATTTTATGATTACAACCAGCATAATTATGATTCAATTGTAGAATTATTTAAAATTATTCAAGTTTATGTTACGGTTTCAATCACAGTTGATTATTCAAATGAAAAAATAAAACGCAGATGATATCAATGACGCGAAATTTTAAATGAAAATAAGTAAAAGTTTTATGTTTATGCCCCAGACTATTCTAAACTAGGTATACGATTCGTACGCAGGACCAAAAGAGGAAATTATTAGGCATAAGTATTTGAATGTGGGATTTGCACGAATTACTATACTCTCACGTTATGGTTTAAAAAACATGAAGATTACTTTACGGCTTTTAAAAAAGAACAAACCGACAAACATTTCCTTTTCACAGGCGCTTTACCACACTACTAAGCATCTCTCTAAAGCAAAATACTTTTTTTACTTTTTTTTACTTACCTATGTAATCACTTAGTTCTCGACTCAACTTTCAAATTAGCTGCTCTGACTGCTCTGACTGATTAGACTGCTCTGTTAGCTTAGTTGGTAGTGGCTCTGCCTTCTAATCTAGGGGTGCGGGTTCGATTCCCGCATGACACAAATAATTACGAACATTTAAATTTGTAATTATTTGTGTTGAGTCTGGTCGTTTCTATCTATAATAAGTATGTATTTACAAAAGAAAAGTATATATGTATTATATCCGTTATCTAGTATCCATGATACAAGCGTAAGCTTAGTATGGGACTAGATGGCGCTGTGTGATATGTCCTGAAATATTTATTATTAAATTCATTTTCACCTACTAGTAAGCTTAGTCTATGTAAACATATTTTAGCTAAAAATAAGTCATAAAAATCTATAAGTAAAAATCAATTCCCTCATTGGAATTATTTGGTTTTGAATGTTGTATTTTAGTTTGTTCTGCTATGATATGATGCGAAATGTGTACTAAAAGGTCTGACGTTTATTTATTTATATTTTATTTAAAACAATATTTGTATGTTAAATACATGTGTTGTGAATTTGGTAGTATTTTAATTTTTTAACACTGATATTGACTTACAACTATTCAATGTAAGCTATATCTGCATATAATATTTAATTAATAGAAATAAAAAAGAAACAAAAAAAATCAGTTTGCTATTTATTTATTTAATTTTATAAAAAGTAGTGACTTTTTCTTACAATTCAAAGAGTGATATAGACAAAGTATGTACACCTTTGGTTAATAGGTAACAATCCTAAGTAATATATCGATTTTTTAAATACATGTAACTTAACTAATATAGCCTGCTGCCTAAGTTAACTATATCTAATGTTTAACTAAGATAAATTAGTACAAATTATGGCTAATTCTTTCTTACATTGCATCAATACCAAAAATTTCATTTACTAATCTAACAATACATATTTTTTTGTCAAAATATCATTTTGTATGAAAAACATTAACTGCCTTTTATAGGTATGATTGCTTTAAAATTTAAGACATTAGCATCATACTTAATGATCGTGGATATATCCTCTATAAATTATACTATTTTAAACTTGAATCAAGAAGTAATTGTGTCACCAATCATTTATTTATTTTTTACTATTCTTTATACTGTGTAACAAAATACATAGTGAAAGAAATTAAAAACTAATTTAATGCAAATTGGGCGGCCTTATCGCCTTATGTAAGTTTTTGTACAATAATTTGGTTAACTGCTGATATTAACTTTTTATACAAGAAATTTACCACATTTCTGACATATACCTACATAAGTACTGAATTCCGAAACATTTTTTATTGTTAATTACATACAAGGATTTCGATGCTTAATCTCATTAATTAAAATTTTCACACTCTGAAGACTTATGAATAAAGTTACAAAATCCTATTTTTCATTACTAAGTACGCAATATCCGTATACAGCACCTATGTCACAACTCAAATATTTACCTACTACCTAAAACAATAGTAAATTACTTATTTTACATAACTGCGACACTTTTCTACTAAAAGTATATTAATCATCCAATCATTTGCATATTAAAGCACTTTACCAGACCAAAACATCATAATTTGCGTTTATTACAATAATAGTCTAACCAACTCAGCCAGTCACATAAAAGTGACGCCATATTTGAAGACCATTCTTTTGCAAAACTTGCAACTAATCTACATCATTCAAGAAAATGTTTTAAATTATTTTCCAACCAAAATTCTTTATAAAATTACTACAAAGCTACATCCTTATATTTAGTCAAATCATCAGATTCATTGCCAACCGACGTGTGACTATTTCTCAAGCTATAAAACACACGTTCCCTAGACCCAAAATGGTACGGCTCGTGCCTTAGCAAATTGACTCCGTACGACGCATCCTCCCTTTTAAAGTCTGGATAAAACCTTGGATCATAGTCTGGAGGGTACATTGATATTCTCGGATCATAGTATTGTCTGTAGTATGGGTACGCCATTTCGCTTTTGCAGTCCATTCTATCTTCGTAATCGTATCCTTTCGGTGTAGAACCGTACTCATCAGTGAAAGCGCCTACGACGGAATGTCTTCGTTTGTATGGGTTGTCGTATGGGCCAGACCTTGGGCCAACCCATGTGCCATACATTTGTGGTGCTTGGTACTGTTTGGGGAAGCCTCGGAGGCTGGCTGCGTATTGGCGGTCGGCGAGGTGTTGCCAGTAGGCTGGGGGTGGTTGCAGCATCTGTGGGGTGTAGTGGCTGGACTGGCGGGAGGCCAGGTGGCGGCGGAGGTCGGGCATGGAGCCGGATTTACCTGGAACATAACAACAGATCACTGTACTAAAGTTGCCGTAAGGCATGATGACATTTTAGTATTTTAGTATTGTGTCCCAGGCAATTATCATTTTCGAAGTAAGGTCTGCATGGTGTTTCACAATGAGTCGGATATGATCCGATCCGCTCGTAGTAAAAATGGTAGAAATTAAATACAATGGTAGAAATTTAAAATATAAGTTTTAAGGCTAATTTTACCATTTTTACTGTAGATTTCATATGAATAATTATAAATAGGAATAAATCAATGTATAATTATGTGTAAATCGGGTTAAATATCATGAAAAAACAAAATCGAATTTATCATCGACGGAAACGAATCCGCTAGCTTTTGGCTCACGGAACGGTTCCGATTTTTCTGATGAATAAATTTGTTAAAAGATTCGTATGGAATCATTGTGATTTGGAAAAATCCTTTCCGTGCCAATTGATTTCCGTCTCAATCGAATCGGATCCGTATCCGACTCATCGTGAAACACACCGCTGGTCGGTGTTTTGCTTAAACATCAGGATAAAATGGTATACAAAAAATGAATAGTCAGAATTTTATACCAAATCCAACACCGACGTTTACTTAGTATAAAACTGAAAAGCTATTGTGAATTGTAAAAGTAATAGGGCGAGAAGAGAACAGTATATCTATTCTTCTTCTATAAGGTTACGTATAACGCCTAACAAAAGACATCAACGCGTATTTCAACGAATAAAATTTTTTTATGTACTTTTTATTGAGAGGTTACTTTCTTTTTAAAGAACTCTATTAGTTTCTGAGCACAATATAACTTGATATTCTGATTTCTCCTACCTACTTATTATTAATTTACTTATTGCTTCTGGTCATAAATTAACTTAACTTAATTTTTATTGTTTTTATTTTGTAATGTGAAATATGGTTGTAGACCATAAATAAATTAAAAACATTTTATTTTATATTAAACACTTACTAGATATACCATAAGTATATACAAAAATGACTTAAAAATACAGAAAACTTATACAAAACAGATATCTACAAAAAGTTCAGCACACCGTCCATGTTGTCGCTGTGCGGCAGGGAACCCAGGATGCTGGCAGTATTTCCTCTTTGAATGCAAAGACTCAAACGTTGAGAAAAATAGCTGCCAGCCCTGAGATCTCCTGTGGCAAGGACCAAACGCTTGCTAACCTGTTTCACAAATAATTTTGTGTCCGGAGACCACGGGCCCAACGTCTCAACAGATAGCGCAAAAAAATCATAATTTGCGCTAATCTGCGAGTATTTTTGTTGTTTCCCGAGTTGGGCCTGTAGTGCTGCAGCCCCGACGCTACGAGCGGTGGCACTGACGTGAGACGGCGCTAAGGTGTCTACACACGTGACGTCCCAGACCAAAGGACGGCCGAGACACCACGGTACTAAAGTAGCGCCGTCTGGCCTCTTGCCGTCATCACGTGAGAGCCCACTCGGCTCAAGCACCGAAGGCATGCCAGCGGTGGAGAGTGCCTGACTAAATCATTGAGCACCCAGTGACGATAAAGTCGGCCAGCACTCTTCACACAGGCCAACCCGTGTCGTCCGGACATGTCCACGTTCTGGCCGCACGGACATCGATGAGGCTCACACAATTTTGCACCCACACGCAAACCCACAGCTACGCGCAAGCTTTCCGGATCAAGTACGGTGGCGAGGTTGTCAGATGGCAATGAAAACAAACTTAATTAACTTTATCATTTTTATACTTATCTATTAAAAAAACATTAATGGATTACTACAAGGATACTTCGTACTTTTTACTACGCAGAGAAATTAATAATTGTAGGTACGTACCATTATCGCCCATGAACCCGTCATTAGTAAAGGCACTAGGGGCCTCTGGTACATAGTGACTAGCATCGAACTCGCTGCCGCTCACAGCCGCGCCCGTGGGATAGCCTGCGTTTCTGGAAACAGGGTGGGAATGTGTTTAGTTGTATAGAATGTTTGAAAAAAAATTCATTCATCATACTAAAAAGCTTTGGTGAAAGTTTCTGAACATTTTAATTTTATTTATGAAATAATAAATTGATCATGAAACAAATTAAGCAAATTACTCGCTAGCGCCATTATGCTGGTAGTCGTTATTATTCTTCTCTCATTTTCAAAAAACTTTATGTACTATAAAACTTGCGGTAAGCAAAAATAAACACATACATCCATGTTACGCCTAGGACCGTTTACTATCACTATACCGACAATCACGATGATCCGTCGTTATGTTTCGGCATAAGGGATGACGGCGTAAGGGGAACAAACAAACACACTTTCACATTTATATAATAAGTATGATATTACCTAGCCTCCCGTATGGCGTACGCAGACTGCACCAGCACGACCCCGCACACGATGGCCGGTAGTCGCGCCACGTAGCACGCCAGCTCAGCACCGCCGTACACTCCTTGGAGACCCTGGAATACGGAAACAACATCTTCATCATTCGTTATATGGAATCCGTTATTAGTCAGTTCGGAAATGTGAGAAGTTTTTTATTCCTGTTTCCCGGATAAGCTTGTTTTTTACCATTTCTGACAGATGTTATTGGGAAGAGTATTTATAAACCGATGATGTTACTACTTATCAAATATTGGTTATTTTTATTTATTTGGATTAAAGTAGTTCGATAACAAACAATCTTGCGCCAAATCTTAGAATGTGGGTTAGGAATAACAAAAAAAATACCACAAAGCATTTCAAAAAGTCAAGCTGTCTATATAAGCTATTTAGGTAATTATAATTTGCGTTCTCGGTCGGTAACCCTCAAGAAAAATAATAGCTAAGATGAAAACCAGTAGAAATCCTAACTTACCCAATGATAAATAGACATGTAGAACACCAGAGCACACTCTGGTATGAGCACCAGGATGACTGTGATCAGCCACGCCAGAAGACATTTGTTGTTTTTCTGAAAATTTTAAGGAAACTATTGTTAGTTAAGTAATTACAACTGTAATACTTAGGTTTATTTATTTATTTATTTATTTAAGACACAAAAACAACTTACAAACTAAAACTTATAATAAAAAACAAACTCCTATGTAAAGAAATAAATAAATTTGTAAGTCTAACTATTGTGTACAGCTTTTTAAAATTGACACCCTCAATTATGTATGCAAATGCAAAGTTTTGATAAAACAACATCTTGCAGGGTTTTAGGATTGGATGAGTAACTTTTACTATAAGTCACTCAATGTTTCTTTGTGCTAACATAAGCTTTTCTTATCCCACTGCAAAGTATAGGCCTGCCTTTGCATAAGCTCTTTGTATCAGTTCTATACAGACCTCGCTCTTGTTGAACCCCTATCTGTATCAGTCTCATTCCTCATCCTGCAAGTTCTTGGTTCTTCTGCTCGTTACGAGTACCTACTCACAGCTATAAGTCCATGGACCAGCGTGACAGTAGCCGCTATGACGAAGCAGTAGCACACCATGAGCAGTGCTGACGGCACCGGCAGCCCGCTCTGAGACTCCACCACCCACACCACTTCGTAGATTAGGGCTATGGCGTAGGATACCTGGAATTTTATAATGGTTCTTTGAGCACATAATACTTGGCTTTTGATATAATTTAGTAATACGTAACTTGTGCCTGCCATTGCCCCTATGGCTCACAAAACCACGCTCGGTGCAATTTGATAGAACTGACAGTGGTAGTTGAATGAAATCCGATATATTAAAGCAATTTGTTCAACCAGGCAAAAAGGGTTATATTTATTATAAGACTGCCCTAATCTGTTATGCTTCTGATTTTTTGGATCGTAAGATCGTAAATGTCTCGTTTTATTTATTTATTCGTATATATCATCACTAAGTAGGCTATATATGTAGGTATACTAGCGGACCCGACAGACTTCGTCCTGTCTGTTGACTCTTTTACTCTTTAGTAAGTTAGAAAACGTTTGTATGGGAAAAATAAATGCGGGGTTTTAGGGATTTTCCGGCATTATTTGTATTTTTCTCGCCGAAAAAACCATCCTTAAACTTCAACGAATACCTATAAAAAAAGAATTGGCCAAATCGGTCCGTCACGTTGCTGAGTTATGCGCTTACCAACACATTTTGAGATTCATTTTTATACATAAGAAGATTAAGACTCCTAAGCTGCGTCAGGTGGATGATCAAAAATATCTCCGGGTGGGTTGTAACGTACTTATGTGTCGTTGTAACCTAGATACATATATACATTACCAAGCCCGTCTGCCTCTCTCACTCTATTTATTTATGAGTAGTAAGTTATTATACGTTGCCAAAAGTGATTGCAGCGTTGATATCGCGCCGTGACCTATGATATTTGTTCGCTCACATGAACTTATCTAGATCCTAGCACACGACGCAATTTGAAGGCAAAAAGCACACGCCCTACATTTTGAAATATTGAGCTAGTGTTGTATGAACTATGAACCAATAGACTTGGGTCTACAATCAACATACACAAATGTTCATATGGTACCTAGAACAATCTTAAATGATATTTTTTTTACATTAATAAGCTTACGTTTGACTATAGCCTGCCTGATGTTAAGCACCACTATAGTCTAAGATTTAGCACGCTTGCCTAGAAGAAACCTATTTGCTAATCTTTGAAATTTAATAATAGTTAATATAACGTTTTCAGAGCTATAAGCTCTAATCTAAACTTACTGGAACCACCTTTACTGTATTTGTACACCAAAAATGGTACAATACAATAGGACTTATCTGTTTTATGTGGGTGATAATATGTACTCTGTATTATATCTTTACTTCTCATACTAACAACACACAAAATCTATTTGATCTGCCCTTAAAATTCAGACAATATATTCCGAATGACTATAGAATTCGTCACAAACCATTCCTATGATTTAAATGGGATACAGTTACATAAAAGTCCATATAAAAATACACGCAAAAGCCCTTATAAAGTTTCTAACGCAGCTCTCACTTCTGCACCCAGTTTCGTCATCCTATGAGATAACTGCAAGGCTTCGCAATACCAGCTCACTTGACCTCTCAGAATATCTCCCCTTCAAGTATTTTAGTTGAAACAACTCAGGTTGGAAGTTCAACTTAGATTGGTCGTGAGATTTCCTACGTGAATAAATTCGTAAAATGTTTGCATGAGACAATACGAGTTATGACCGTGATTTGTTGAGATAAACCTCTGTAGTGTCTCGAAGATTATGTGAATAACTTAATTTCATAAGGAATTGATGAACAGGAAGTTACAACACAACATTACAATACAACAAAATGCGAAAGCTTGTATATCCATATAAGTACGATAAAACATCTAGGATCCACCTCACAGTGCCATCTAGATTCTAGACAAGTGGGTACTTGTATTAAATCACATCATCATAGCACAGTGTGTTTTTCTTGCTGTGTTATCGAACGTGAATTCCTTTGAAACAGAGTAATAGGTAACGAAAATATTTTTTTCAGACTGCTCTTGTACAACCGGCAACTGCCAGAGCCTGCAAGTTCTTTCATTTTCGCAACTAGACTTAGGATTAACAGGAACCAAAAAAATAACTGCTTTTATCGAATGAGAGTGGCCAACTCTAGTGTCGAGAGTTAATCAAGCCGCCCTAAGGGCCTCTGACATGGCTTAACGGCTGCCGTACTAGACAAACAATAACTAAAGAAATAGAACAACTTACCAAAGCATAAGCAGCAATGAACCCGGAAGCAGCAGTGACACTGCAACAGAAGATCCTGCTGACTGCTGGCTTCATCAGCTTGGGAGAGTCCATGTCACTCAGTTCGTGGCTAGCCGACATCTTGTCTTTTAAAACCATTACATCACTGGGGAAATAGAAGCTTCCAGCAACGTTTTTTCTTTTGAGAATAATTCTTTTGTCGTCTTTTGTAGATGGAGTTAGCTTCTATTTGTGGTTAATGTCTTCATTTTTTTCTTTTTTCCTAGATGCTCTTCTGTTATTGTAAGTTTTGTTTATCTTTGAGAAGTTTTTGACCATTACCAAAAGAATAATGATATAGTATTTTTTAAAGCTCCTACTGTGCCGTCTGCTTTAGGTACTTATTAAATTATCTTCTATGTTGGTCTCGACTTTGCCATTCTAATGATTACGCTCTCTTTGTTGAAGCTTCTTTTGTATTTCCTTCTTTTAGGATTTAGCGTCTACTTTTAGCTTCTTCTTCTATTAAAAAGTTACTTCTTTGTTAGTCTTCGTTATCGGAATTGTCAGTAGATACGTAAAAACGTATTTCAGAAATGGAATTAAAGATGTAGAAACTACATCGTCTCAAATAGATTGAGAAGGTAGTTCTTTGCTTCTGTCTTGGTAACTGGTGTTTTCTGAAAGTAAAGAAAATCATTTTGTTAATAAATAATTGTCAATGGTCCCTCAGAAGGACTATTGAAAATTTTATGAAAAAAAATAAGACTATAAACAATTGAGTACCTACTCTCGATATCGATGTAAAAAATCGACATTACGGTCAGGCTATAAACAATCAAACTTCACTAATATAGAGATCTACTAATAACAGAAAAGTCAAATTTATAATGTTTTTATTTGTCAGGGGTTTCCTAAGTTTAAATAATAGTATAATAAGTAATTTATTAAGTGCTAAATCCGCACTATGGTTGTTTTAAATTAAACTTTTATTGGAAAACAAAAAATAAACATCATAATAAAAACGCGAAAAGCCCATTTCACGACATATCAGGTGTCCATGGTACATCGATATGAGTGCTTGTTAGACATATTCTCACAGCACAAGTGGCGCCATCAGCCGCTTAGTCTGAAGTGTATGGAAATGAGTGTGGATTTTCGCGCCTGGCAGTTAGTAGACCGTACCCTAGTTGGTTAAAAGGCGTTCCGGACGGTGATCGGAAATACGCAGGTTCGAATCCTGCCGGTAGTGATTATTTTCGCTCATTTTCCAATAAAAGTTTAATTTACAGTAAATATTGTCGAAACCAGTCTTCATAATATGTGTATTAGCCAGAGTTTGTTTTTGCACTAGCATTGGCTCATAATTCCTACCTCATTGATTACGAGTTACGAAGCAATCTGTAAACATCTAAACAGGGCATTGTTAGTTCATCTTTACGTTTCCTATCATCAATAACAACAAGTTTTACATACGATGATGGGAAAATTCTTCTTTAATGGCAAGGCTTTTGTACTGTTATGGACAAGAATTAAATGAATAGCTTTTGCGCCTTCTGGTTCAGTGCGCATAAATGATGCATGCTATTAGATAAACTTGAGTAAAATTAAAGCAAAAAATACCGAGGAATCCTTTAAGCCGTTTTGGGCTTCGGCGACATTTTCTGCACAATTAATACGACAACGTTGTTTTCAGAAAAATTAGAGCGTAGCTGAGCTATACTTAAGTACCTAGAGTGAATACTGTTTCATTTGTACTATCGTTCAATCAAGACGTTTTTGTTCTTAGAAGCAGGTACCTAACCACGTGAAACGACACCCGCACGCATAAACTTCTATAATAAATAATTTTTTCAGGACATATCACACAGCGCCATCTATGATCGAACAAAGAACACCTGTACTGGAATGAAACTAGCTATCAAACAACACTACCGATACACACGAACACAATTTAATTCTTAGCGATTGAAACTAAAAACTTCGTTTTGGTTAAAATCAAACAAATCTAGTCTAGTTTGTAGTAATTTATTCGCAGTCAAGGGTCAAGGCTCTCTATGTGAACACTTGTATTCAATCCTGAGAACCGTTCAATCTTGTTTATACAAAAACTATTGCAAGAAGAGCTTTGAAGCAATCACGTATGTAAATAATGTGGTAGCAAGTAAGGTTGTTCGAGAATGGTGTACTTTGGTGTAAAGATTTTGAAAGTTTTCCATGGTGTATTTGATGATACTACTCCATTATGAAAAAGCAGCTGCTTTTTGCTATTTCTTCTTCCTTGAATCGTATCCCTCATGTCTCAGGATCGTGACTTTTTTTTACATGATGGCTTACGCTTGACTACAACTTGCCTGATGTTGAGCAACGCTATAATTTACGATCTAGCGCGCTTGCCTAGAAGAAACCGGTGACGTGACGTGACCTCCCAGCACCTTCTCCTTGATGACATCTTTCTTTCCTCTTCCTATTTAACATGCTTATAAATTTGCTATATATCGTGTCATCAAATTCATGGAAGTACCTTTATGTAAATTAATAAGATAAAGTTTTTGATTAAATTAACCGAAAGGTTGGAAACGGTTCAATTAACATTAAGGGAAAATTATTACTACTGTTTTAAATTTGGTTAATATAATAATTAAAAAGGTTTTTTAAATGTATTTACAGTGTTATAGTTAGGGGTCTTGGCAGGCGAAGCATTATAAGGCCTTAAATACAATGGCTAGATGGCATCAAGAAGTTTGAAAGCAAGAGAAGCACAAAACAGAAAGTATTGACATATGAGGGAGGAGGCTTATGCCCTGCAGTAGCGTCTATGACATGTTGCTGATGATGATGATGATGAATCTTATAGAAATATGTACTCCGATTAACCGTCAAAATTCAGAATATCAAGTGACCTTTTAACGTATTACGGTCTGGTTAGAAAATAGTTATTTAATTGCAGTTGTAGCTATGTAGGTCATTGTCTAGTTTGATGTAAGAATGTGCGATACATATCTTTGTTATGATTTATTGCTATTTATAATAGATGTTCGCTTTTTGAAAACGATAAACTTAATTTACATTTTATTTGACTTACGTTTTTAATTTCCGAAGATTAATATAAGCAGCGAAAATATTTCATTGTTATCACATCAATTCCGTCACGTGCAAAATTCAAAATACATATAGTACTGTGGTTAAATTGGTTAAGGGAGTATTTATCATAATGGTGATTTTATTTTTAAATAATAGATAAGAGCAGTGTGAAAGAAAGAAATATTGTGATAGAAAAAAGGCTTTTTTATTTTATATTATTTTCAAAATAAGCAGAGATTATGATTTTCTTACAGGTGGTAATTTTTAATAATAAACTACTTCATACTACTGCTTTAACAAAAAAACGATGACGCTAAAGCTTTGGTTTCCTAGGACAGCGGTGCCTTCATATAGCGGCTTTAATATTACGGACGCAAAAATAATTAAAGTAAATAACGGTGCAAGTTACCGCTCTCTAGGAAACCGCGCCATTTCGTTTACATAGACAACGTTCTAGTGACTTCATTCACCGCTGTATTACGGCCGCTATATGTCGGAACCGCTTTCCTAGGAAATCAGAGCTTCAGCTACCTGCATCTTAAAGAAACAGCATGTGATCGCAAGAAGTTTTGCCAACTGACCTCCGAACTTAAATTTGAAGATGGCACCCGATGATGATGATTGCTTTAGCACCTGTTTCGAACCCTTCGTAGTTCTAATCAAACCATGTCTCTTAACTACTCAACCATTTTAATAAAATTTCGCGTATCTCCGGGACAATCATGCAATAAATATGGCACACGCGTTTTAATACTATTTTAGTCGTTAAACCATGTCAGAGGCCCTTAGGGCGGTTTGAAAACCCTCGGCACCAGAGTTGGCCACTCTTATTCGATAAGAAGAATAAGAATACAATTTCTACTTAATAGCAAGCAGGCTAAATCCTTGCCCATATTTCAGAGCTTGGTTTTTAATCATTACATTTCTACTTTGTGATGTAAGTTGGTGTGTGTAAGTCTTTTTACTTGAAATATGTTCTGCATTCTTTTATTTTGTGATTTCCTTCAATGTATATATTTCCTTTAAATATCAGTAATATGTAGTTTTGTGTGTAAGTACGTATGTTTGTATGTTGTTTACTTTGAATGTTATATTTGTTGTTGTGTTTTATTTTTATATTATTTAATATTGTGTTAAGTACGCCAGCTTTACGGATTTCCTCTAGTGTTGTCCAAACTAGGCTACCTGGAAGAGATAACTTTAGTGATAAGGTCGCCCAATGTCCCTGGTTACCTTCCACCTTTATGTTAAATATGTTCTTTTTTATTTGGTGTACAATAAAGTATATTTGAATTGAATTGAATTTTTTTCCAATACTGACCAATCGAAACAATAACCTCTGAAGAAATCGTTTAAAAACCACAACCAACAAAATAATAGACATTAACATAAACATAATTAACTTAATACAAGCACCACGCTCGGTTTCTAATTCCAATAATAACCATCCCATTATTCCAACCTACCGCAATTATTCCATCGAAACAAAGATTTTAATTGACGTGTGGGAGGCATTATGTTATTCGTAGGCGAAAAGCAATAAATCCTTATGTCATCTAGGTTTCTTCAGTGTTACATCTTACTAAGGTTTACCTATAGGGGGTGTATGAATATAATGGGCGTCAACAGTCAGGGGCCGCTAAAAACGTTAAATAAAATGAGGGTTAGCGAAATTGTTGCAAGCATACATAGGTAAGGTTGATCTAGAGCGACCATTCTTGCTCTCTCTTTCTCTTTGAGTCGTATTTCCTCATGACTGAGGGTCGTGACTCCCCGGCAGAACTAATTCGTTAGGGGAGTTCTCTTGGGCAGATACATCGTGGTGGGCGCCCAGGTCCTTCCACGGAAGACACATGTCCTCGGATATTGTGGTCCTCAAGCATGACGGTTTCCTCACGATATTTTCCTTCACCGCTAAGCGAGTGCAAATCTACACATAACTTGAAAATACAAGTCATTGGTGTAGGGCCGGATTCGAACCAGGGTGCGTCTGGTTGAAAAGCAGACACTATGGAACCGCTGAGCAACACTCGCTTAACATTCTTGCTAGGCTAGAGTTATTTTTATTAACTATGCTACTAAAAGATGCATAGAAATAATTGTTATCCATGCCGATTTCTGCAACGGCGCGGTGACTCGGCTTATTAACTTTAGCTTTCATAAAAAACTTATTTGGAAACAGCAAAAAAATCTCAACCAGCTAAAGACAAAGCTGTGCTGGGATAGCACTTACCATAAAGTTGTTAGACTGTGGGTAATGTAGCCAATTTTCGCTACACATATGTATTTTAAGATTTCATTCCACACCGAGTTTTGTACAGAAAACAGATAATTTTACGAATGCTCGATAAGTTTCGTTACCTAGAATGTCACGTTTAATGAACAATGTACATACCTGCGTTATATTTACCAGTAGCTCTGTATAAAGTACTCGTATGTATGTACTTACTAGCTGAGTAATTATATGTGTAGTTATCGTATAGTGATTAAGAACCTTGGCCGACTACGCCAAGGCGCTACCTATTGTGGGGGTTCTGTTTTGTGATAAGTTTAATTGTTTTGCAGAATATTTTACGCAAAATAGATGCCATTTCTATTATTTATATTAACTTAAAATAAATTTGTAACTTAGGTATTTGTTAAACGTTTGTATACCTGCTGTACTTACACCCTAGGTATCTTTCAGACATGTGTTGTGGGACTACAGCTCAAAACATTAGAAACAATACCATTCTTCTTTATAAAATAATGCTTAAGTGTCTTTGTATTTCGTGATAATTCTACGTATGATGAGTGACCTCAGGATTGACAATATTTCGATTCATATTAGCATATAGCAGTCTATGATACAGCTTGTGTTATTAGAATTACTTACTGATAGATAAATAAAGAAAACCTATCATTATTCGCCATAACATCTTGTCACATAACATAACCATCATATCAACTAGTTATATATGTACATACAAATGTACAGCAGCAATTAAATCAAGTCTAAGCACATAGGAAGAGCATTGTTCCCCGTTAAGGCATAGAAGTGAATCAGACAATAGTGGGAACAAACCAAGGGCAGGAGACTTCGATTTGTCATAAACTCTCGCATAAAATAATCTCTTTGATTTGTTGATGAGGTTTTTCATTAATGACTAAAGGATGCCAGCGGCTTTGACCGTGTGGCACCGGGATGTTTAGTTCATAATATCTGAAATCAATTTGTAAAAAGGATATATGTAATTATGTAGTATACTGTATATCCTTTATCGGCCTGCTGGGAGGGGAGAGGCATTGTTGTCGGCGATGAACGATTGACAAACCTTCCATTTGCCGATGACACTGTTCTCATTTCCACATCAGCTCAAGAACTAGGCTTCATGATCTACCAGCTTAACACCGCCTTTGCCCAGCAGTGGGACGGAACCGGCTCTTAGCAATAAAATAATAATCCGTTATTTAGTACCTTCTTATGTCACAAGCGCTTGAATAGTATGGGACTAGATGGCGCTGTGGAATATCATGAAATAATGACATGTAGTAATCAAGCAAAATACATATGTCATCCATAAACCCACTCTAGACACCGCATGGTGTGGATTATAATATATACTCTCTCCTAATTAAAAGGCCCCATATCTCATCAAGCGAAACATTAGTGGACAAACCAATTAATTTAACATTGAATTGTACGCTCTACTTTCAATAACAAACTGTTTTGTTAATCAAAGAGTCATTCAAAGTATAAGCATTGCCATCCAGCGTGGTAATGCGGCCAGTATGCTGGGCACGCTGCCCTCTGGTAGTGAGCTGGAGCACTTAGATTATCTTTAGGCTTTTCTAAAGATTTTCTAAGTGCCCCTTTTTGTAGTAGTTAGTAGTAGTAGTATGTTTAGTTTTTTTTCCTTGTTTTTATATATATATTTTTTTTTTTTTAACTTGAATGGGTTTGCTCTTGACCATAGTTTACCTGACAGCAAGTAAGGCTATGGCCTAAGATGGAGCGTGCTTACCCTTTCAAAGTACTTATACTTTATATGCCAAACACGTATAACATTCTGTAGTACAAGTCCCCAGGGACATAGCATATTCACTTGATGCATCATTATTAGATTGAAAATCGTTAGATCTTCTTCTTCGTAGGTATAGAATGAGAGCGACCAACTTTAGTGTCGAGAGTTAATCAAGCCGCCCTACGGGCCTCTGACATAGCTTATGGCTTAACGACTGCCGTACTATAACAAACAACATATCAGGAAGATAGAGAGTGTTTTTTGATGCTATGAAGAACATTATACGTCACAGTTTGCCACTTTCTTAATGATTTTACGTGTCTTTACCTAATTACATTCCGCGACTTCTACAGATTGAAATATGGCCTATTCAATTAATTGCCAATTAAACATCTCTCTAAAATGAATCAAACAATGAATCAGCCAGTGATTCACCTCGTTCATGCTAAGCAGAGACATCGATTTGTTTCACTTTCCTCCACGGACTCCTTATCTGAGACCGTTGAACCCATTGCAGAGTGAAAACTGTTGTAAACACCCGGAAAATATACCGACTGCATAACTAGAAAGCAAAGTTTTGCTACGTGTCATATTTATAAGTTATAACCGGTTTAAATATCCTGCAAAATCAATACCTGCAATACCTTCCGTAGACATTCAGACAGAAGGAAATTCAAACTATTATCAAATTTCCTGTTGTTTTCCAACTAAAAAAACTGACTGATAGCCTAAAAATGTAAGATTAATTTTAAGTAATTAATAAAGCAATAGGTCTTTTCCTCTTAAGAAAACATCACGCCTGTTCATTTGATCAAATACAAACAAATAAATAATAAACGTTGAAATTATCAGATATATTCAACGTAATGTGTTTCTCTTTTATCCAAATTCTTCAGCACAACCGAAGCGATACAAATGTCTTGAAAAAATTCTGAAAAGTCATCATTACACGCGGAAACGCGGTAAGTAAGTATTAATGCCTTATTAAATAACTGATTACACATTTTCTGTTACGTGGTCTCTAATGCGATTGCACGCAGAATGCACAGATGTAAGTAAATACAGGGTTAGTAATTACTAACCGCACATTTAAGTTACAAAAAAATTATATTTTGACATCATAAGAAATTTCCATACACTTCAGACTGAGCGGCTGATGGCGCCACTTGTGCTGTCAGAATATGTCTAACAAGCAATAATAAATTATCTCATAATTAAAACGCGAAAGGCCCATTTCTCGTCATATCAGGTGTCCATAGTACATCGATATGAGTGCTTGTTAGACATATTCGGATCATAAGAAATGTACCTATCAATTAGTGAATACACCTTTAATGTGTACTAAAATAAAAGAGTAAAAAATACTAAAAAAAATAAAAAACTTACTTGTCGAGCTAATTTTTCGACGTAATTTTTGACGTAAGTGCTAGCCGGTTATTACAATTAAAGTAAAAAAATAAATAAGTTTAAATAAACTATGCTATGTAAGTTTCAATCATATTGCCATAGCCAATTATGATTGCTAAAGTGCAACGTACAACAAAATCAGCTAAAATCCGTCAGATCCTAGGCACAGAAGACAGAGTTCCAAGGCAAAAGGCATCGTTGATTTACTTAAATTTCAACTTTAGTTACTTAGTTTAAATTTCAGTTTTTTGTTTTTGCAGTGGGTAACCAAACTTTAAGTTTATATGTACCAAACCATTTAATTACCTACAACGAGTAATTTTAAGATTAAAAAACCCAATTAAAGTTTCGAAACCAAATTAAAGTTGTTTATGGTTACTAAACTTCAATAAGGCTTAAGATGATATCTAGTATGAATTACAGGTTTCATTACATATACTTCTATTTTAAGTTTCCCGACTAAGAATAAAGTAATATGCCCCGCTACCGGCGGCACCACTAGTTTTATGTTTTTTTTTGTACATAGGTACACATATTGTAAATAAATGAATACGAAAAGTATATATCATATTAACTCTGTATAACACCAAAACAACAATAAGTTAATCTATTGTTTCTCAGGCTGAGAAGATTGTCGGGTCAAGCTTTGTCCGCTGTTTTGTAACGCATGACCTGCGCCAGCGCCGTGCCATCACTTCACGAGACCTCATTGAAGTGGGCAAGTAAGCTTACAAGTGTAAGTGTGCCTAGAAGATAATAATTGTAGATTCAGTTCCGCCTTTTGTGTCGTTTAGTAGATTAAATATCTCTTGAGTCGTATTCATTATGACTGAGGGTCATGACAGCAAAATTAATCCGCTAGGGGAGGTTTCTTAGGCAGATACATCATGGTGAGAACCCATGTCCTTCCACGGACCACATGCCGGATATTGTTGTCCTCAAACATGTCGGTTTCCTCACGATGTTTTCCTTCACCGCTAAGCGAGTGCAAATCCACACATACATAACTTGAAAATACAAGTCATTGGTGTAGGTCCGGATTCGAACCAGGGTGCATCTGAATGAAAAGCACACACTGGAAATTATGTCGAAAATTACCTTGAGTCTGGACGATGTGGCCAACCGGGACGCGCGTGCTGACTCATCCTTTTGATGATGGAAACCTCAGTTTTCCGAAACTTGTCGAGCAAATTTTCGACATCATTATTGACGTAAGTGCTAGCCGGTTATCACAACTAAATTTAATCATGCCTTACGGGAACTATAACATCAGAGATTTGTTTACCAGATAGTCAAAAGTGTCACTCCCACTACCGAAACCGTGGTTGGAAGAGAACCATTCTTATATTGAAATTAACCTGGCTTTCAAATGACGCTTTCTATCAGGCCCACTTGTAGTCTCTGTCTCTTATTCTTTAAAAAAACCTTCACACACAAGAACTCACGTATCATATCCACCTCCCGACCCCTTTCAACAAATTCGGAAGGGCATTAGCCCACTCCGCACCGCCCTCGATTCTCGACCTACTTCCGTTTTATTAGAGTTTACTTTTCCGTACAAGTACCCCGACAGTTAGAGCTACTTCCGTCCAGCCGTGATGATATGGAAGAGTACGTGATTTGGGTCCCAAGGAAGTGTAAAGACCTGACAAAGCTTCTAGTACCTACAGTAGAAATATTTGAACGAAATCTGAAGAATAACCGTAAGGAAACTAATCTGTCTTAATAATTATTAAATGAAATTTAATTAACCTTGTAACCAATCATAATTTACACTGAGCATTACAAATAGACTAAATTATGACAGTCAATTATGTTATGTTAGGTATGACTTAAATATTTAATTGCCTACTTCCACTTAAAATACCATTATCCGTCGATATCGAATACAAATATTTAATATACAAAATTGTACATTATCATGATGCCATTAAACACATGTGTTGTATGTACATATACCATTTTTTTAATGAAATATCTTTATTGGTTCTTGATCGAACGTGGTCTCAACGACACAGGGCAAATCTAGTGTGAGATTCATTCATAGTTCACCGCATTTGCCAAACTATGTATGTCTACAAACAAAAATAATTAAAATTTGTTAGAATTAAGTAATTTTTATATTCTGCATTCTTTCCTGAATATCCATCTATATTTTGCTCGCCTTAGAACCAGGCTCTACAGGGTTCATTGTAACCATACCTCGGGGGCACGCAGTTGGAATGACAATGAAGTGACCTTTATGTGTTGAGTCAAGGGGCGGATGACTTTCTATTGTTTGCTTTACAGTTACTGGAATAGCTGTCGATTGGTGACTTAAAGTAAGTGTTAGAATGATAACGTGTGGGACTAGAAACACAGATACTGTCTGCTTCTATCAGCTGCTTTATTAAAATATAACTTTTTATTTAACCTAACCAACACGAGACATTAAATACATACATCTGATCAATTTTAAATTCATCAATTTTCCCGATCAAAACAAGGGAACACAAAATTGCACATATGTCAAGCATCTATAAACATCAATAAACGTTTTTTGTATTGTATTGTATCTATCTTTACTAACCTATCAAATCATTCCTTATAAATTCACGAAGCATTTTCTAGATTTTATATATTATCAATTTTTCCACATTACCAGTATGAAGATCAGAAAATTTTATTCAAGTTAGGGAGTTTTATCACAAAGATATTAACCTAAAAACAGCCAGTGTGTGAGATAAATATGCAACAACGGCCCAGTAAAAGTTAAATCGCAGTTAGCAATAAACTGTTTGCTTTATTGCACATTTTCGCTTTCAGTGTTAAGTTAACGGTTGTATAAAAAAACAGCTTCAAGAGACTACATTACTTACTTTTAGGGTTATAATTTAGATTATTTTTATTTAATTTGAGTGATAAACAGAGTAATGGCAAATATTTGTACGATCTGTTTAAACGAGTTACTGAAAAGTTTGAAAATATCTGTTGTGATATGAAATTTACCTATAATCATTGAAAAAGAAAGTTTGTGAGTATGTTATTTCTTTCTTATTACTCACATAGCTAAACAGATTTGGATTAAGTTTGGCTACTCGATAGATGAAACCTAAGACATATGTAGATTTATTTTCTTTGAATCACGCGAGTAACACCGCGGGGTTCTCTTATAACATACTTAACCATATAACATAACATACTCAAAAGAGAGATCTTTAATAATTTAAGGGCCTATTTTACACCATAACAAATTTAAATATTATACAGAACCTTATACTTAATTCATCAAGTTCTTAGCTCATTTTGTTTCATATAGCAATCCCACAGTCTGCAAAAGGCAGACACCGCCCACGCAGGTATTGCAAACTTTATTTTATTTATTTTGTATCTCATGAACACGACTGACCTTTAAGCAGGCAGGTGATACAGAAAACATACCCATTAATCTCGAGTTTAATTTTATTCCATACAAATTAAACTGCAATGATAAAAGTTCATTACTTTTTAGTAGCAAATTAAGAATAAGAATATCTCAATGGCTGTAAAGTGAGTATTTGCAAAGCATTTTCACTTTTGAAGATTAATAAAGACTGATATAGTTGAGTAAATGTACATGCATTTTTACTCAGATTTACTTAAAATGTAACTAGTAAAGTTTCTTGGGTTTAAATTATTTAAATTGGGTTGATTCAATATTTTTAAAGCAGCGAAAAACTCATGAATCAATGAACAAAAATGCATTTTCAAAGTGCAAAGCGTAAAGCAGGTTCTTGCAAATGCTATTTAAACCATTTAAATACTTGCTAAAGTACCATACAAATGAGTCATAAGTAGTCATTAAAATTAAACATTAGCTCATCCAAAGTTAACATATTTACAAAAGAAAACCCTTTGAAAAGCTTCCAACACCATTTTCCAAACGAGCGCAGTATTTTGGACTTAACTGCTTTGCTATAGAACATGTTTTCTTTGAGTATTATTTGTACTATAGACAGAGTATGACACCTACCTACAGGTCGCATATTTTCCAGTTGACTCATAGCATATAATACATAGGCACAATAATGCAGAGACTCTTAACTACTTTAGCCATAAAAGAGTAAAGTTTGACTGGCCTGTTAGCTTAGTTGGTAGTGGCTCTGCCTTCTAATGTTGAGGATGCTGGTTCGATTTCCTCTTGACACAAGTAAAGAAAGAAAGAAAGAAAACATTTATTGTGACAGATTTTAAAAAAACGAAGCAAAGAATTTATGCATTTAAAAATTTATAATTACTTGTGTTGAATCTGGTCGTTTGTATGTATATCAAGTATGCATTAACAAAAAAAAGTGTAATAAGTATTATATCCGTTATCTAGTACCCGCGACACAAGCGCTTGCTTAGTGCGGGGCTGGAGGGCGCTTTGTGAAATGTCCCAGAATATGTATTATTTATTTATTTTGCCATTTCCTCACGTGTACTAACCGTTTCTTTTTGCCATGGATTTAGTATAATTATTTGGACAGAAATTTTTCCTTAACAAATTTGACGTAAGATGGCAAAATTACTATCTATGAGACAAACATTCCGTTAAACATTATACATAACATGAACTACATATAGACTCACTGGCTGACACGTCAAGAAGGACATCATTCACGGCATATTTTTTTAAGATTTATGCCTCATGGAGCACCTGGATTTAATTTGTGCAGGACCGGGACGAGTAGCATATAAGAAGAGAGGCCTATTCTCAGCAGGAGGCGACAACAGGCTTATGTAGATAGTACTACGATTGTCAGGATAGGTATATTAGGTATAGCATGTGTTGGGATGTTTAACCATATTAGATTATTTAGTCGTCTATTTTTTATATAATCGTTGCAAAGCATTTGCATTTCTTGGCCATTCTGGTTTTACAACCATGACGACAGATTTTGTGAATGGTTTCGTTTATAAATGTATAAATGCAGGTTTTTTGTCCAATATTCTGAGCGTAGGATTGAAGTAACGGTGTTTGTAGCAGATTGTTATTAAAAATGCTATTTCGCAGTAAGAAGCGCGGACTGAATCGGAATTTACTCGGGTTCATTGATATCTGCTGGTTTCTTGACCGACTTACGGAAAAAGATATTGAGTTATAGTTGGTAATAAGTTTATTTATTAACATTTACACAATTATAACCCAGGGGTCTTATGGGTATGGGTAATGGGTTTCTTCTAGGTAAGCTATATCTTAGCTTAACATCAGTCAGACGCAAGTCTTTTCCGTGTTAAAATAAATATTTTGGAAAACGCGTCATAAATATTTTTTTCCCAATTTTATTTTGAATATGATATTTTTTATTTTAAGTTTTGTAAATCTACTAGTAAGTAGTCTTTACTCATAAGTGTTTAAATTTTGTGTTTAGTACATGAAATTACATACAGCATTCATAAAATACAGTAAATTTATAATTCACTTATTGAAAAGGTATCTATAATATAAATATTGTGTTTATATATCATATTTCAGGACTGAATAAATAAAATATCGTTAATATTTGCCTAGTTTATTAGCTCACCTCTGCAAAGCAAGGTTACACAAAGTGTTACATTCCACACAACACAGGTGTGCGAAAAAAGCATGAAGTATTGCTTTTATGCTAAGTAAATAAATAACCGTGTTGACATAAATTCTTTGTAAAACGATGAATCATAATATATGTTTTCATTCACTGAACTTCGTGGTAGGTATTTTCATGTTTTTTTTTAACTAAACACCTAACAGTGACCTGGCAGACTGACTTGGGCGACAGCTCCATTTCAGTAGAGATATGCTCCAATTTATACCAACAAGTGCTACTTGTACTGGTAAAACACAAGAGGGAAAGAGCTACAATTTGGCATGCAGGTAGATGTTGTGACGTAAGTACCCACTAAGAAACGAGATTTGAAAATGCCAATTTTAAATGAGTGAAATAGGGAATACAAGTTTTACTTCTTAATGCGAGCAAAGCCGCGAGTACCCACTAAACCAGTATAAAAATAATTAAGCATTTTTGTCAAATATAATATCAGTGGCCTTTAATATCCTATTGTTATTGACAGCCTACTTAGGGTAAATCTATTATGTATTACAGTCTTACGTATTCATCCAATACATTTTTTTTTACGTGTGATAGGTTTACGTTTGACTACAGCCTGGCTGATGTTAAGCATTGCTGCAGCCTAGGGTATAACACGTTTACCTAGAAGATACCTATTAACTCTAGATTTGAAAACCCCTGGATTGTAGTTCGCAGGAAACACAGCTTCTGGTAAAGTGTTCCAGAGCTTTGCCGTCCGTACAATAAACGTACATGCCATGCTGCCTGAAATTACGAAGGAAGAGAGGTTTTATAAATGTTGGATCTTACTTATCTTAATTTTCACAAATCAATGAAAGCCGGAAATAACAAATATAGACTAAGGTTTAACAAAAAAATAAAAAGTTTGATAAATTATTCTAAAATGACTGTAAACATTTTTATCACTAGCATCATATTTTAAACCAGGTAAAGTAGACAGACATTATAATCTCAAAACCTAACATTTAAAATACAGTTTATCTTACAGAACTAGTATTTCAAGAAAGTGCATGACAGCAACAGTTTAAATCGCTGAAACTGTTCCGAGCTGGCTGGAATAGCTAGCGGTATATACTGCAGCAATGGAGCTGGTGGAAATATCGATAACAATATATCGATGTTATGGTTAATAAAGTTAATTTTGGTAACAAAAGTTTGTTGCTAAGAGTTGGTGGCGCCAACTCTTAGCAAACAAACTTTTTTTTTGGTAACTTTTGTCAAACGCGCCGGATTTTAATACATTAAATGGGGCCAAAATCCTATCAAAATTCAACGTTTTAAATTACTGTGTGTTGTTTTATTATAATAAACTTCACAACCTTTGCAGTCAAAGGTTGAATTAAGTTTTACTGGAAAAGCTTTATTACCACAAAATATGAAATCCGTGGAAGGACTTGGGTGGTCACCACGATGTACATACATATCTGCCCAAAAGAACTCCCCTATCGAATACATTCTGCGGGGGTGTCATGACCCTCAGTCATGACAAAATACGACTCAAAGAGAGAGAGAGAGATTTCTAAATAATTAAATATCGATATCTTTTAAAGTAACTAAATCCCTCCCTAGCAGTGCGTAACATAGCGTGCGTTGTTCATCTATCGGTCCCGTAATATTCGTTATATCATTATCGGAAGCCGGCTGTTGTTTGGACTCTACTTACTGGTACAAACACGCGAAAGTTACTGCTTAGTAGTAGTAAAGTAAGTATAAGTTCGTGGAAGGACCTGGGCGCCCACCTAGATGTACCTATCACTAGCACTTATTACAATAACTGTGTGAGGTCAATTGCTGGAATAAAACTTTATGGCATAAATCATTCATACTTTCAGGGTTGCTCACACAGTAAAACTAATCAGAAATCAATATTATAACTCCGAATACTATCGATTGAATAATACGAAAACTTTATCGTAATTAGTCTATCAGATTGAGTGATGCAAAACCACAAACGAACACACCAATCCACATATTCAGATACTAACATTTTTTGAAGATAAAAAACAGCCTTTGACTCTCCTAAGGCTTCGTACTACCTACATCAGAACCAATCAACAACAGAATTACTACAAATCAATAATTTTTTTTTTCCAATTTCCTTTCTCGCTGCAATCGGTGGAGCCATAAGCAGTGCTGTTGATTGTGTGCAGGCTTTTCAGGTTTGGACTCCAGTGACCCCCATCCCTTCTTTGTTTAAATCAGCAATCTGGGGCCTCTTAAGCCGTCTTACTGACTCATTTTTTGAAAGATTTGAGAAATTTATATTTATTGAACTAAAAACATTGAAAGAATGTTAAAAGCAACGCACTAACAATCCAAGCGGCCTCAGAAGCAACACAACAAAAGTTCGACCAACTTATTTCTTACTACTCTGGGAATGAACTCATAACATCGTGACCTCGACAATAAACACACAGACATTGCGTTTATCAGATAGCTAACACGTAACTAGAAATATTATGATGATTTTAGTGAGTAGCGTTGTAACATTTTTGACGGAAAAGATTTCAACGCGCTCTGTTGTTGTTTGTTTTGTTGTTTTTTTTTTTGGTATTGTATTTTCCGCTAGATAAATACAATATGTATGAGTGTATTACAAATGTTTACATAAATATGTTCTGCGCGTCTCTTTAAAAGAATTGTTCCGTTGACATCTGGAAATTATAAAAATAAAGCCTTCAGTAATCCGCCAGTATATATTGTTTATCGTAAAGTAATGTGATCGTAATATCGTGACAAACTCTTATTATTTACAAACGCTTAATATTATTTACATACTGAATGCCAGAGAATCTGGTTTCATTATCACTGCAGAATTATATTTTATTTAAAATTTAATTCGCATCAATGTTTATGTTATGCATTGCTATCGGATGATCCACTTAGCGGCGTAATGCCTGATTAAGTGAAGCAAACTAATTAAATTATCATGATAAATCGATTAATAAAACCTTCCAACCGTTTCTTTAGAAAAGCTATCATAATATCTAACGAGCAGTAGTCCATGACGTTATTTTAATAAAGCTGAAATAAAAAGTACCTACCCTTGTGTGTTGATTCAGGGTTTAATTTATTTATAAGTATTCCAAATTTCATCCTAATCGATTTAGCTGATTTGAACGATACGACTGGCACATCCAAAGAGAGGCCTATACCCAGCAGTAGAATAAAATGTTGTGTAAATGATGATGATGAATAGGAAGATGAAACAATTAAAGTGTTATAAACATAAAATAAAGACATAGTGATTTCACTTTACAACTTTCAAAGTCTATCAAATCAAAATAAACCAATAAACAATAAACTTTACGCGGAATTAAATGATGCAATAAAATACTTCGTTGTTATTTGTAGTATATTAAAAAGTAATTAGATAAATGATTCAGTATGTTACAAATATAAAGTACAAGTTTAATGTAAAAAAATATATGTATTAATGGTTTAATGTTAGGCAATTATTGAACGATGAACTTAGTTTATTTCTTACATAGAAAAGATTTCAACGCGCTGTCTCAGTATTTTAATAATGAAGTATTCCGCATTTTATGAGTTTTTAAAAATTTACTTAATTTTTTTCTGTATGTAGATACACATTGTTTCCGGTAATATTTATTTTTTCTTATCAAATTTTTCTATCGAATTTCAATCTCTATCGTTGTATGGTTTCAAGAATTGTTTATGATTTCATTTAGTTAACAAGACTCGCGTCAATCTTTTCAAGAGATTTTTACATGGCTCATAAAAAGATATTATGTTAAAGCCGTAATACAAGCATATCTCCCTTCACAAGTCTTATCTAGGGCAATAATTTACATGACACAGGCAGCTAGTGACTTGTGTGAACATTATGAAACCTACTCGAACAAAAACTAACATAGCATAAGTTCGCAGTTAATAGATATGTTCTTGGTCCCAGACCGGTCACAACAATATTTCGCAAGAAGATTGCTAGGTACGATTTATTTACTTACCATTACCTCTTCGAAAATATGTAAAAAAAATACAAACCTCGCTCCAAACGAATGCAACACGACCAAAAAACGAAATCAAACTTCGCAACCTCCTTAACAAGAAATACACAAACTTTTAAACAAATGCTGCACGTGTTTTCAATATTCGAACGCAATCAGGTAGAGAGTGTAACGCGCGCGCACGCGCAGACACTCAGCGCGATACTGGCCCACGATTGGCGGACAAACCGCGGGAATGCACATGTCCAAATGACGTTTGCAAAAACAGGTTCTACTGGGCGTAGAAGGAAATATGGTAATCACGCAACCCTAAAATAATTATTGATTAAACGTCTGGTGCAATCAAATTTACTCAATTTCCTTTGATCTAAATCAAACAATCAAGTTCTAGACTTCTCGTATATTTTGTAATGATGTAAGAGCTTGCTTTTAACCATTATTTTTTAACTACTTCTCCTTGACTACTTGTAGGTAGTGACACTACTTTTTGTTTTTTTTTCTAATCTTTACGATACTATAACACGCCTTTTAAAAATATGTGATAGATTTTTCATATATTAACTAGGCAAAGCACTCTTTCAACCAATACCAACGTAATCTTTTTAGATTTATCTACTTACCTGTACCCACTGTTTAATGATGCGATTAAACTACCTACTCTTAATACTAGTACTACTACTACTTACTTTGTTTGCTTAGTGTGGGGCTAGATGGCGCTGTGTGCATATGTCCCGGAATATTTATTTATTTATTTAATATTATGGATCACACGTTTTCACCAGGAAGTTCGCCCCAGATCCAACAGTCTTATCGAGACAAATAATGAAAAGTAAAATTAATATTTTATCTAGGTCTCGTCTGGGGCCTGAATTCCAGCGAATGTATTGACTCACCTGTTTATTATGACACAGGTGTGCACACAGTTAAATGAAGCTATGTCAGCTTAAGTTGCTTGTGGATAATTCCTCGGTACAAATACATGAAATTATTTTTGTGTTGAATAGACCATTTATCGGGGAAGGCTTTAGGCTATATTATAACATCACGCTGCAACTAATAGGAGCGAAGAAACAATGAAAAATGTGGAAAAAACGGGGAAATTTATTCATCTTTGAGGGCTTCCGTTGCGTTCGCAGCGAAAACGGTTAAAAATTCAAAGAATTAATGCCCAAAATATCTATTCTACGCGGACGAAGTCAGGCACAGCTAGTGTTTCATATACCCAAAAGCTTAGGCTGTTATTTATTTATTTACACACAAACCAGTTTACATTCGTGCTGATCTATAACTCTAAATATGTGTATACGACATGATCATTTGTTAAGTACTTTATATAAATAAATATATTACCTACACTCGTGCCTGCCTCTAGTAGCTAAAGGACCCAGTACTAGTTACAAGGTAATTTGCGAGCAATGTTGACCAATACAATGTGAAGGACAGACCAGTTGCCAGTAATGCATACTACTTTCTCTACATTCTGCGATAAAGCGGATTAAAGAAGTCAATAAATCATTTCTATAAGATACTAGCTGTGCGCGCGACTTCGTCCGCGTGGAATAGTTATTTTGGGCATTGTATTTATTTTTGCAAACTACCTCTTCAGCTTTATAAATTATAGCTGTTACCCACACCTTGAACCGTTTTCGCAGCTCACGCAACGGTAGCCCTCAAAGATGACGAATAATTTTCCCCGTTTTTTCCACATTTTCCATTGTTTCTTCGCTCCTATTAGTTGTTATATAGCCTAAAGCCTTCCTCGATAAATGGTCTATTCAACACAAAAAGATTTTTTCAATTCGCACCAGTAGTTCCTGAGATTAGCGCGTTCAAACAAACAAACAAACTCTTCAGCTTTATAATATTAGTATTGATTTGTATAGTATAGATTATTGATGTAACAATTTAATTTTGGGACCACTTATTCAAGTTGAATGTTAATAGTAGCAGCAGTGTGGTATAATTTTTATACAGTTAGGTACTAGGATAACGATAAAATTATCTCGTTAGCCAAGAGATGTAGCCTTAAATATCAATGGGCAGTAAATCATGGATGACGAAGTTTTTTTTACTTTTGCTGAAGATTAATGCCAGTTTTCGCCCGCGGTGTGAACAAAATTACATTTCGGACTTGTGATTTCTCATCTCAAGAATTCTTCACTCTAATAACAGCTTACCCAAATAATAGCGTAAAATTGTTTGCCTAAGAAGACGATAAAGTTTACGCTATTGCTTTGTATGTATTTATTTACATATATGTTTTTATTTACAATTCTGACGCTATTAAACTACGTTATCTTTTGTTATTCTTGTTAGGTGCCCATTTATGTTTCTAGATATATGTACTTGTAATCAGAAGCTTGAAACAGACAATCAGACATCTTGACAAGTATAAACATCTTAGTAAATTTATTCTAATCCCAACCCATTGCATCTTCAAGGTGGTTCGCCAAATAAGTCTCGAAGACAATGTTTCCTCCCAAAGCATCCTACCAGACATGACTAATACCTTTTCCCACGGCGAACAATAAGCACTCTATCTCTTCAGCCTTGTTGTGGTAGCGGTGTACAGGGTTATATATAAATAAACATTGTTTTTTAATACTCTCTCTCTTGAGTCGTATATGGCCTCACGACTGAGAGCCGTGACTCCTCCGCAGAATTAACTCGTTAGGGGAGTTTTCTTGGGCAGATACATCGTGGTGGGCGCCCAGGTCCTTCCACGGAAGACACATGTCCTCGGATATTGTGGTCCTCAAACATATTTCTTACACATGGGACATTAATATAAAAAATCTTCAGGTCTAGGGTAAATAAGTAGGTAGCTTCTAGATTAGTGTATAACATACTCCTTAATTTTAGACGAGCTGTATTCAAACGCAAACCTATAGATAATTTATAAAAAAAAAGTTTACCATTAGGTTACCTAAAGCGCCACTGTAGTAGAAGGTGGAACATACCTAGAATGATACTTACTCTCATACGAGGCTACCGGAACATACTCTAAGGTACTTAGTAGTAGATAGACATATAGACGTACCAGACTATAAAATATCATACCGAGACGCTGTATTCAGATCTGTTTTGAAGAATTTGAGGGTATGTGTCATTAGTGGTAGGACCTGAAAGAGCTAAGCCTAAGAAAACTCTCTTTTTTGAATAAATTCAGAGGCGTAGACGCGACCCCCCAGTAAGAGAAGAGGAATATAAATAAATAAATAAATAAGCCTTTATTTGCCATGACATGGGGGGTAATGGGGGAGAACGGACTCAACATCTTTCCGGCCCCAATTGTCAACCTCACCTGCACGCGCGGACAACACTTCATCCGCGGCGGTATTCCCCCAATACCGTGGTCCCCCTGCTAGACAACGGACGAGGCAATGGCGACCGAACTGTGGCGGTATAACCATACTCCTGACCAGTGGTCAGAAGAGGTTTCAGGAACCTTGGGGTTCAAATAACCCCAAAAAGACTGGTGCAGAAGGCAACGGGAAACCACTGCAACTATATTCCCTAGTAATCAGCTCATATGGAAAAAGTTCATAAAGCAATGGCCCCGAGTGCCCGGCGTCACTTCAATGGGACAGGGGTGCGAAGAATCCCCGGGCGTAGTAATTTAAGAATTGCAACTTAGAATGTTAGAAGCCTCTTGAATCCTGCTAAATTAATCAACGTCAGAAAAGAAATGACACGATTAAACATAGATATATGTGGATTGAGTGATGTAAGATGGAAGGGTTCAGGGAAACATCAAATCGATAAGGACTATGTCCTATACTATTCTGGATCAGACGAATCCTCTAACAAACATGGAGTAGGCATTATTTGTACACAAAGCATCACCACATCCGTTACCTTTGTGCCAGTATCCAATCGTACAATGATGATCCAAATACAAACTAAGCCAAGGAATATGAACATTATTCAAGCTTATGCACCAACACAAGATGGCGATGACGAAGAAGTGGAAAAATTTTATGCCGAAGTGGAGCAGTTGCTAAAAGTTACCAAAAGGCATGAAATCAACTTTGTCATGGGAGATTTTAATGCCAAAGTAGGAGAGGGTGAAGTCCAAGGAGTTGTGGGAAAATATGGATTAGGAGAAAGAAATGTAAGAGGAGACAAGTTTGTGCAGTTTTGTCAAGAAAAAGAAATGGTCGTTACCAATACATACTTTCAACTACCTCCAAGGAGACTGTATACTTGGACATCTCCCAGGCACACACCGAACCATATAGTGAGAAACCAAATTGATTTCATCACTGTCAACAATCGATTTAGGAACTGTATAAAAGGCGTTAAAACCTATCCAGGGGCCGATATTAATTCAGACCATAATCCCGTTGTGGCTGACTTGTCATGTATCTTAAAGAAAATTAGAAGAAAGCAGAACATCCGCTTTGATATCCGAGCTCTTAATGACAACAAAATAAGACCTAAAGTAGCTAACGAGATTAATGGATGGGCTTTGGATAGAGTTGGAAATGATACAAGAACTGTAGATGACATGTGGGCTGATCTTAGAAGCAAGGTATCCGAAATCAGTAATGCACATCTGCGTCCGAAAAGTTGGGAAAGTAAACAAGTTTGGATGACTGATAAAATTAACAACCTCATGGAAGAAAGGCGATTACACAAAAACATACCTTCTAAATATGCATCTATCGACAAGCAAATACGGAGAGAAGTAAGATTTGCTTTAAACTCCTGGTACGAAAAGAAGTGTGAACACGTGGAAAACCTACACGCAAAACATGACGCATTCAACTTGCATAAAGAGATCAAAGCTATGGTAGGTCAGAAAACTCTCTCTCACCATCAGCTTGTAGATGAAAATCAAGTACCTATTTTGGACGTGGGTAGGAAAATGACTCTCTGGGAACAATACATACAAGATCTATTTTCAGACGATTCAAGAGAAACTGCTGAACCAGATGTAAACGTGGACGATAGCCGGATGTTCATGAAAGCTGAAATTACGAAAATGTTACGTCGCGCTAAATCTGGTAAAGCTGTAGGTCCTGACAACGTTCACATAGAGATTCTGAAGCTTATTGATGAGGAACATATTGCAGTTTTAGTAGACCTATTCAATCTGGTCTATAACACAGGCCACATTCCTCAGGACTGGCTTAAATCAACTTTTATCACATTGCCCAAAAAGAAAAACGCGAAAAAATGTGAAGAATTTCGAACAATTAGCCTCATGAGTCAAGTGCTAAAGCTGTTCCTATCAATAATCCATGAGCGTATAAGGCTTAAATGTGACGAACAGTTGAGTGACAGTCAATTCGGATTCCGATCTGGTGTAGGTACTCGGGAAGCCTTATTCGCTGTGCAGGTTTTAGTCCAAAAATGCCGCGATATGCAACAAAACGTCTTTCTTTGTTTTATAGACTACGAGAAAGCGTTCGATAAAGTGCAACATAATCGCCTTCTTGCATTATTGGACGATATCGGTTTGGACGAGAAAGACGTTCGCATTATACGTAACCTGTACTGGAATCAGCGTGCTACGGTGAGAATCGAGGGAACAGAATCTAAAGAAGTTAACATAAGTAGAGGTGTGAGGCAGGGCTGCATCTTGTCTCCAACACTTTTTAACATCTACTCGGAAGCGATCATGACGGAAGCTCTTGATGAACTGAACTGTGGTGTCAAGGTTAACGGTCGTCTCATTAACAACCTGAGGTACGCCGATGACACGGTACTCATAGGTTCAACTGAAACAGAGTTACAGAATATCATTGATCGTGTTAACGAATGCAGTGTCAAAGCTGGTCTGAAAATGAATGTCACGAAAACAAAGTTTATGGTCATTTCTAACAATCCCAATATTCAACCTAGCATATATGTGGCGGGCCAAAGGCTAGAGCAAGTGAATAAGTATAAGTATCTTGGCACATGGCTTACTCAAAATTGGGATAGTGAGACTGAGATCAAGACACGCATAGAAATTGCACGTAGCGCCTTTGTAAAAATGAAAAAGGTCCTCTGCAACAAAAAGCTGAAACTCAAGCTACGGGTACGTCTCATCCACTGCTACATCTGGCCAATTCTTCTCTACGGATGTGAAGCCTGGACTATTAAGGAAGATATCAGCAAACGTATAGAGGCATTTGAAATGTGGACGTATCGACGTATGATGGCTATATCTTGGACTCTGAAAGTCACGAATGAGGAAGTTTTGCGGCGAGTTGGTCAAAAACGCAAACTTTTGCAGACCGTCAAACAACGCAAAGTTGCGTACTTGGGTCATGTGCTCAGGCACGATAGGTACGAACTTTTGCAACTTATAATGATGGGAAAAATTGCGGGGAGAAGACGAGTCGGTCGCAGAAAGAAGTCCTGGTTGCGGAACATTCGAGAATGGACCGGGATCAGAAGTGCCGCAGAATTGTTTCGTTTGGCAATGAACAAAATAAAGTATGCAGAGCTGACTGCCAGCCTTCACTAGTTGGAGAGGCACCATAAGAAGAAGAAGACGTTAAACAGTTATAAATAATTATACTAGTATACTAAATTTATATTCACTAAATTTATAAGATAAGAGATAAGAGAAGAGGAATACACAACTAAAATAAGGAAACACCAAATTAATCTGGATGCCATATCAGATGCAAAAGATATAAAGTTGAAAAGAAAATCAAGACAGTAGAATATTACTAACCCGGTACATGAATAGTATTGACGAATGAGTAAACCTTGTATTGCAGGAATACATCAATCTTCTCTTTGTGACCCACTTGAGATCTGTAATTTGCGGACGCACTTAGGTTCAGATGTAGGTACTATTGTATTTTTATTGTAAAAGTAAGTTCATATATAAAATGCTAATTCTGATTTTCGAGTTAGAGAGATGAAACAAAACGTAATACTTAGGTTAATTACTCCTGGACGCACGCGGCTTCGCTCGCATTATTTCGAAATAAAAAGTAGCCTGTCACTTCCCAGGATCTCATATCAGCTACATATCAAACATCATGAAGATCTGTACAGCCGTTTTAGTGTTCAGTAACCGAATAAAAACGAACAAAATATTAAAACTTACCAAATAAAACTAAAACTATATTTTATACAGAAATGTAACTACATACACAATAGAAGAGTTTTTCAATGACGAAAATAAGGAATATGATATAATTATGATCTCAATGTAAAATAGATTAATAATTTATTTAATTTAATTATATATAATATAAGAAAATATTGTACACATACAGATTTTAAATTTTACATTAAGTTTTAGTTTTTAGAATATTTAGTTTTAATTTTAGCTACACCCTAATCCCCTTCTTAACAGGGTAAATGTAAATACATTTATGCTAATAAAGGCATTGAATTGAATAAATAGATAAAATTCTGCGAACTGCTGAAAAGTGTTAATTAATTATTATTTTTCGAATATTTTCACGTGCAGACTGTCGAACCTCTTTAGCTAAATTATATGTATAGATGTAGATTCAGCTAGACACCAGATATTATCATTGCCTCCAACACTCATTTGCTAAACCTTTACCTACAAACCACGTACTTACTGCAAGTGGGCGCATAGGAAACACTGCCTACATCTAAAATCATCTCTTACTTATATTTTATAAATACAATACAATAGATCTTATCCTTGAAGCACTCAAGCAATTAAATTGATACTGACTAATCATCATCATCCGCAACCTTTTATTGTATTGCTTGATATATGCCTCTATTTACATAAACCTTTACTCACCGGTAAATAAATAAAGCTTAACTTTTTAAGCCTGATTAAGCACATAAAATTATGCTTTTTGTTATCATATACATAATTAACTAGTGCAGTAATTATGCAAAATTTGATATATCTAATCAATAGATACTATATTTGATCAGGTATTACTTATATACTTTCCGGATATCTATTGCAGATGATAACTTTAGAAACATGTAAGTACATAAATAGCTTTCCAAAAAAAGTACATAAATATCTTGGAAGGACCTGGGAATCTGAATCTGCCCAAGAAAACTCTCCTAACTAATTAATTCTGCGGGGGAGTCACGATCCTCAGTCATGAGGAAATACGACCCAAGAGAGAGCTTTCCAAAGTTAGATCGTAGACTAACTAGTATAACGTTGCTTACCATCAGGCAAGTTGTAGTCAAGCGTAAGCCTATCATGTAAAAGAAAAGTTATCTAAACAGTATCATTATAAATAAAACTCAATATTTACTACACATAAGGATATATTTATTCATGAAATAGGTACACAAGTACAATACATAACATGAAATTCAGGAATCATACGCAAAATACAGAACGATATTTAACATTATTGTGTAAGTACGGGATATAAATTCGAATTATCTGAGTCATTTTATTAAAATTCCAACAACAGTTTATGTGGTACATATTTTAGAGATTCAATAATAAAGAAAGCAAATAAAATGTATTTTCTTCGTATGGGATACAGTTCGCCCAAACTTTATTTGGGAAAATATTTTTCTTTTAATTGATATTTAACAAAGATGTGTTTTTGCATATTTTTATAATTTAACTTAATTCATATGGATACTTAAAATCCAAGTATTTTTTTTGATGATTTTACATGAACTGATTGTAAGCTTAATAGTAACGATTTATTTGATTTAAGAAGCTTACTGTATAAAGTAGTATAAAATTATCAATGTCATTTGAATCATGTTCTACCGTTTATAAATGTTACTATTTACATAACCATATTTTTCTACATTTCACAAATATTCGATACTTATTTTGCATCATAATTATAATAGGTATATACTTGACATTTTGTATTGCGATGTAAAAGTACCAAATATGCGTCAATTCATTATTTCCCGAGATTATTAAAATGATAATGATGTATATAGTTATATACTGTATAAGTCTGTAAACATTTTGTGATTAATTCTAAACTACTTTTGTTCTTAAAAGCAGTCAAAGGCATAGGGTTGTACATGTTTTTACATAATAATATTATTCGAATAAGAAGACTACGTGTAATGCAAACATTATTGCATTCAATTCTAAAACAAAGATATTAAATTTCATTAAAAACATTGATAAATACAATTACTGTAATTATTTGTATCGTTTGACACGAGATTTATTCAAAACATTTAACGATAACTCAATCAGATCTTAATATTAAAACACAAATAAACTCTCAAAAATATTTTCTTAAAAAAATACTTCGGTCCACTCACTTCTCTACGAACACACAAACAACAAAACTTAATCATGACTTTAAACATTAGTTAACGGCAAAAACTATGGGAAAGAATCGGTGAATCAAAATCCCTCAAAACTCGTCATTTCATAATTTTAGATATTTTTGATTGGCCAGTTCTTTTTCCGTCAGAAGTTTTCACTTTGAGAATAGTAAATTACACTCTTCCTTTGAGTTATATTTCAGAGGCGTAATTCTGTAACTTGTTCGATGTCTCAATATTACAACACATTGGATTTCTGGTTTCTATCACAAACTATTTAAGAACAATTTAAGTGTATCGAGTCAATCAACTTTCACAGTACAAAAAATGCGTTTCGGATTCTTATAAGTTTTAGAT
This sequence comes from Macaria notata, assembly GCA_927399415.1. Taxonomy (NCBI): domain Eukaryota; kingdom Metazoa; phylum Arthropoda; class Insecta; order Lepidoptera; family Geometridae; genus Macaria; species Macaria notata. Next base: position 5,138,154 of record OV656742.1, read on the forward strand.
TAGTAAGATACTTTTGACTGTTTTTTTCTAATCAATTCTTTGTCGTATTGGCACATAAGTTATGGTTTGATACAATTCTTCGAAAGTTCTGTGTTAATAACCAGAAATGTGATTGTAGACTCAGTCAGAAGAGCAACAGATAACATTTATAATATTCTACAAACACATGGCAAGTAAATAGGTTTCAAACAACAACTTATTACGTTAAAATATTAGTGAGTGGACCGAGCCGCACAACAGCTGTTATCACTCTCATAGATCCTCTAACGATCCGACATTCCCTTTTAATTATCACTATATTTTGATGGATAAGTACGACAATTTTGGTCTAAATCTAGGCAATCCGGTTTGGCGAGTTTATAAGATGTCTTTTCTGTACTAGATGTACCTTTTTATTGACACTTGACGTTAACAGAAGCTACAGTACTGTCTTTTTTTATAATTTCGATGTTAGGAATTTCAAGCAAGGTCTAAAGTCTATTGACATTTGATTGTCTCAACAAATAACACTTTTCTTATCATTTGATTTTAACGGTATGATATGAATTCATGTTTTTGTTTGTTAGTAGGTATTTTCTTCTCCGGTTTATTATATCGTTTGAATAAAAGTATACCTAAGCCCTTTTAGTTTTTCGCCAAACCGAATTCCGAGTCGTTTCACAGCCTTACGAGTCTTGCTTGGTGGTATATAAATGTTTAGCTCTGTCCCACAACGTATTTACAGACAAAGGGTAGATATATGTACGAGTATAAGCTAAGATTTAGATTCTATTTTCATATAGACTGGAGGCCTCATGTGCCAAGACATCAATTCATATTTTATTTTCAATGTTTCGTTTTTGTGTATCAGTTTTTGGACATGTCTGTATATTTAATTTTATTTCTATATGGACTTGGAATACATGAAATGGGAATTTCCGATATGGGTCCCAGTAACCCAAAATAAATGCTTTTTTTATCAATACTAAATCCATCACCTGTTTCTAACAATCCGCCACTCAGTATGAAAATAGAACCTTTACAAACAACCCTGAATTCTTTATTGTTGTTTCCTACACATTCAAATACTTTTCAAAATGGCTGTTAAACTTCATAAACTAATTGCTGTGGGACAGAGTAAAAAACAATGATATTTTTGATAATACACATTGAAACCGAGGCAGGTGTTAACTCTTACTAATGTTCTTTAATACGATGCCATTTTGTTATTTTTATCACATATCAAAAACGGCAACTGGCAGCAAAATATAACAGTATCTAATGGCAATTTATACTTTTACATATTTTGTATGTAACTGTTATATTTCTCTGTGATTGCCGTAAACAATTTTATGCGTCGACTATGTCAAGCCATTATAAATATCATAGGGAAGAAATCTACTAACTTTGTAGATATAAATACAGTTGCAACTTTGGCTACTGCTAGAAATGAGAGGTATCATTTAGAATGGCTCGCACATAGCTAACAGGATCTTAATAATTATATTTGCTGTTGGTTCTTAGCCTCTTTTATTAGATCTCAGTCTCAGGGAATGTATGTTGGTAAGTCTCTTCGTTGCCTTACAAAATATAATGTTCTTTCATTTCGAACTTGCGTAAAATTTTCATAAAAAATATTTTAAGGAAATCATTTTTAAACGTTTCATATATTTTTTGTTGAGTATCTATCTATATTTAAAGGGGTACTTACGATTAAACACTAATTGAAGCAACAATTAACTAGATATTAGGTTGGGCCTCCGAAATCAGCAAAGTTGAATATAACAGAGGTTTGATAGCTCATTTGCGCGTTTAATTAAAATTTAAGACAAAGCAACCAGATAGGTACATTAAGTTTGAATTATTTTCGGGCACCTCATTTTGTATTGAAATATGTGGAAGAACCTGGGCGCCCACCACGATGTATCTGCCCAAGAGAACTCTCCTAACGAATTAATTCTGCGGGGGAGTCGTGACCCTCAGTCATGAGGAAATACGACTCAAAGAGAGAGAGTATTCGTCGTCACTGACTCCGAGGCCCTATTCTAGAGGCCCTATTATGGCCTCAGTTACACTAAAATGATGAAAATACTTTGGAATTTATATATTTGTTCTATATTTTAGTAATATTCAAAGGCATGCTGCGTGATTTTTGTATTTGATTCGTTTTTACGATCACATAGTTTCTTTGTGCGTGACTATACGTTTACATTTTTTTTCCGTACAATACAATAGTTTATAAGTTTAAGTCTTTGTATTAATGACTTTTATTTACCCGGTTTGACTAAAAGTTGTATTAAGTAATATTTCAATGGAAATTGGTTCCTAACGATTTTTTGGACAAATTACCTAGTTCTCGTTAGAAAATCAATGTAGTTTTATATACATATTTTGGTATACTAATATTTCTATGAAATAGCGCGCTGCCTTGCTTTTTTAACATATAAGTAGATGCATTTGCCAAGCTGATGTCAGTCTTTACTTGAAATGCAATTGAGTTGTTTTATAGGGACGGATGGTTTGTGTTCAATTATACACACGCATGTTTTTATAATTATTTTTTTATATGTTATGATAATCTCGCTATAGATTTTGATTAACTTTGGAACATTTTCGTTCCTTGTTTGCGATGTACTCGTGATTTTACGTCAAAAATGTGTTGAGTCTGTATAAAAACAGAGAACCGATTTCGACATAGTTTACACTCATTTGCATTTTCTATCACTTATGTTTTGTTTCGCTATAATCGTTCGTCACATTACAGTTTATCTTAATTATAAGATATTTGAATCAAGTATCAAATTAGCTACTGTCGTCGGGATTTTATTCGATTTTTCTGCTTGGTTTGTACATAAATGTACTTTGAAATGTATTCCGAAGTACTTAAAAATTTAAAAGAATATATAGTTCTACCAAACAGTGAACAAAGTAGGTAAAATTTATATCTACAGCAAAAAAATACAACTTGAAAATTAAAGAATTACAATAAGATTAGATATTTTTACCTACTTACTCTACAATACAAGCTTAGGTATAATTCTGAGGATAAATTTTATCCGTGGAAGGGTTTGGACACCCATCATGTTAGCTCCACAAATAAACTTTCAAAGATATGTAATTTTCAGCGGAATACATCACAAATTACGAAAATTTCATTACAATTAAAAAAAAATAACAGCGCAGCTAAGTTTTGTATGTTTAAAGCTATCATATAGCTGCGGAATTATTGCCTAGCAAACTCCCTCCGTTCGTTTCGTTTCCGAGTGGCACTTCATAAAATGACTGTATCTTATACAGTTCGCGACACCTTAAAGCTATAAGTTGACATACTATATCCGTCTTGTTACAAAACGTGGTTTAAATATTAGTCTAGGACTTTGAAAATAAAAAAAGTTCTTGTTGTTCAAACGCCACACAAACAATCAAAATGTCAACTTCAAATTGGAACGTTGATTATCATTCATTGGTAACATTTGACAGTTTGATTATTATGACAGTAGACAGTCAAATTTCAAACAACGAAGTCCAACGTTTGTCTTCAACCACTCTTCAACATATCACGCGACATTGGCAAAATTGCGGCCATACCGCAGAGGCCACCAAGACCAAGGCAGACCAAGATTAGAATTAGAACGAAAACGAACGAAGACCCGATATGAACTAACAGTTAAACCACGTTTTGGAATAAGACCCTATGTATTTGTAATACTTTTCTCGTCGATCTTTGTGCAATGTTAAAGATGTGATGTTGAGACCGCATTTGGTATTTCTTCTCTTATCATATTTACATTGGTTTTAAAGGCCTCTTGACTAGAGAGATGTTCGTTTTGATATTACATTTGTGTACACCAAAAACATTTATTTTACTTTGTCTTTTTTTAATAAAATATGTGTGGGTCTGTATACCATGATTTATTGTTATTTGTAGGTAATGGGCATAGGTAATTTTTTTTATGTTTACGTATAAAAATATATGTAAGTATGAATGTTATAGGTAAGTTAAGTTTCTATAGATCTGATAATTTCTATGGATACTTATGTAGAATAAAATCAAGATGCCTAATTAAGACCAGTTGCTTACACAAATTCTTTTTCCGGGGTATAAGACTATAAATCGATGTTAATCTTGATGAACATTATTGGTGTAAGATAAATACTTTTGGTGTACTTTAACAACGGTGTTACTAATACTTATATCGATATTTTATACATAGGTAGGGAACGTTTGCACAGGAACTGTAAATTATTGTATTTTCTGAATATACTAAAAAACTTCATAAGACGTACTTATCTGAACATTACACGAAACGTTACATTAATTTTTATCGTATTCACATTTTTGTGCAATTAAACTAACTTTGGCTTTAAAATTTGTTTTACATGGCACCAATTAGAAACTAAAAAAAATTAGCAGCAGTTCCCAAAAAAGATACTAGTAACACCGTTGACGCAAAATAAAGATAGTAAAACATTGCCATATTACAACTACATGATAAATTCGCGATTTTTGAGAGATGTTGCCAGTAAACATATTATTCGGCCTTTCTCAATTGCTTTCTACTACGAAAACGTACTACTAAATAAAACCTTTCTTTAAAGCATTAATGGAGCATTCACATTTACCCAGACACTAGATTTTACGGAATTACTCGTAGTTCCATTCAATTTCTAGTTTCAGTACTATTTTATTATTTGTAAATGTTGATATCTAGTTTGTTTTATTTTTCAGAATGCCTTGTTTAATTTAAATTTAATGACACATATCCAATATTCAGACGACGCGTCGTATTATTTAAATAAACTTTTGATTTTGCATAAAAATGAGCGCCATTTTGAACGTTTCATGCATCAGTTTCGCAATTGTAAAATTGTTGTAATATTACAAGTTAAACTTCATCTTGAATAATAATTAACATTAGGCAAATTATGATCATTTTATATAAAAATTATAGTCATTGTATCTTTCAGTGACTGAATAAATGTAAACGCATCCAACATTCAAAAATGTATAAGTTTTATAGTAGACAGGCAAGGTGGGTTCTAAGTAGTTCCTTTTTAAATTAACTTGTTACGCTTTGAATAACTTTCCGATACATATAATACGGCTGGTACATTTGATTCGTTATTTTATTAATAACTACAGAAATATAGCTATTTACAAGCACGTGATTTTAACACTATCAAACGATTAATAATATTTTATAGTGCATTAACATTTAGATACTTATACCTACGTAAAAATCCTCTCCCGAAATTGATTACGAAAATTAATATTTGATTATTTCTCAAAACGACTACGATGATTTGATAAAAGATTTAGTAATTAATGCTATGATTTTTAAAACCGAGGAGATATATATTTTTTAATCATACTCTCAATAAACACCTTTATTATTTGCGAAATATGTTATTGGAGGTTTTAGTAAATAAAATAAAATACATAATATGCACAATGATACATATTCTCTACATATACTTAACAGTACATATACAATGCATATATGTATAAATACTTGACTTTATAGGCCATGCATATTGTTTTAAGTTAAGTATTTTGCATACAAATTAAAAGTTACTTATTCAGATTTTTATAAGAATCTGCGAACCCCAAACCAGTCAATTTGGAGTATGTTTAAGAAAACTTTTGGCTACATTTATGACGTCCACCCGTGAAATAAGTGTATGTATATATACATAATATATTTGTATATTTTCCGTGTTATTTTTGAATAACGTAATATAGGTATTTTGTGCAGAATTTTAGTAACCTTGGACGCCCTAAAATGACACATTCTTCTATTCATTTCAGAACGAAAATTTGATTTATCTTTTAATTTTTTTTAACCTAATATCGCGATCTCTGATAGTAATGACGATGCGTCAAGTCAATTTTAATACTAACAAAAAAAACTTACGGTAACTTACTAACCTACAAAAAGAATTATTTAGGTAAAATAACTAGACATTGTGCTAGTTTTGTTCACCCTTTTTGAAGCAGAAATTGCTTCATTTTCAAACATATTTCGCATGACTTCATCATTTAGTCATAATGACGATATCCAGCTATAAAATTGGCAACAAATATTATTTTTTTACAACAAGCTAATAAAATACAATATTTTTGTCAATCGTTAAATGGTAGAAAATGGAAGTAGATGATTTTAATACTTTTGGTTTAATATAATATAAAGAAATATATTCATAATAATCTGTGCTGAGCAATAAAATGCAAATTTTAAATTGTCACTTTTAAAATATCACGATAGTTGATGGTTTTTCTAACCTTTGAGTTTAAAGTCGATTATAGTCTTTTAAAATTAATTTCACATGGAATAATTTTGTAAATACATAATAAGTAATTGCGCCGGTTAAAATAATCTTTTCGACTGTAACTTAATTTTAGAAACAATTAACTGTTTCAACGTAAACATATTTAGATTCAAATAATTCATTTTTCAACAAGCAACCACATTGGATTGGAGCCTTTTCCATTCATTATTATTAAATGAACTTTTACAGATATTGTCATTGTGACACAGGGTTATCTGATTTCTTTTATCTAACCCTTTCAGTGTTTGTTTTTTAGTATTTTCGTTAACTACTTGACACTGGCAAAATTGCAGCAATACTGCAGAAGCCGTTTAAGAAAAGTTGAAGCTTATATAGCCATAAATTACTAGGAATAGGTCATATACTTACAACATTTGTTTTGTTTTACAAATTCTCGTTTTTTTTCTAATTTGGAAAAACAACGCGTCTCCGTTTATTTTCATTTCCATTAATGTAGTGTTTCATGTAACCCTGTATGTACCCATGTATGTAAAAAAATATAATATACCCATAATAACGAAAAAGGCCATCCAATGCCAAAGTCAGTCGATAAGGATAAAAAAGTTTTGTTACAACAAAACAGTCTGTAAAGGAATCAACAGAAAACTGTAACATTCGTAAAATAATTAAACTCTCTTTTTTTTGTTTTTCATAGGAAATCAGATCTTTAGGAACTTGATATTCAGTAGCCATTTTAGTTAAATCACAGTGTTTTTTTTTTGTCTTTTTGTGGTCACCACAATTAGCTTGTTTATGGACATTTTTGGAACAGACTAGCGGTATTGGCGAATTGCATTATGTAGATATTGTGACCGCTGCCAAAGAATCCTCGATCGTTTCTACCTAGTTTTTTCTATACTTGTGACGTGCAAAATAGACACGATTTTAAATAGTTATTGGTATATGTTTAGTGAAAAATATGTATTTTTATATAGTTATGATTTTATTGCTATTATTTAAGAATCTGATAAGAAGGCTGTTGTTTACTGAATTCGGATATTCGAATACATAGAATAAGGGCTCAATATTCTCCTTACAGAGAAAATCAGCAATATTTCTTTGGTCACTTGGCCTGATATTAATTTAACCGTACATAATACAAGGGTTTGCTTAGTATGGAGGTAGATGGCGCTGTGTGTAATATCTCGAAATATTATTATGTACTCATCTAATACATATTGAGAATATTTGATACTTTTCAACCGAAATTAGAAAAAAGGAAGGTCCCAATTCTTCCAAATGTTTTTTTAAACAATAAATCTTATCTTTTTGCACAGCACAAATATAGAAAGAAAAACTCGTTTATAACACCAACTTACGTAACCCCGAGTGGTTTGAGCACCTCCTTGACAATATAGTCGGCGCGTTGTTCCGGCGAGCTGTTCCACTTCAGGGCGGGGTGCAGGCGGCGCCACGATAGAGGGCGCCACTGGTACTCCGTGAAGTTGTTTACCTCCTGGAAGATGATATAAGATACGTATTAAGCTATGTGTAAAGGCAAGTTGAGTATATCTGGGTAGGTAAACCTAGCATTGGTAAAAAGATAGTTCAAGTTCGAAAAATAAGTAAAAACCATTATTTCGGCTTTACTATTGTTATATTATGCCTGGCCATTCATTTAATTTTGACACCAAAGTGCCTAGCTTTAACCGTACCAGACATATTTACATACCAAGGTACTATTCCGGGTTGCTAGTCACTAAAGCATTAGGTAACCTTATTAGGGTGGCTTTGATGTCAAAACTAATAACTTTTGAAAATATGGGAAAAAATGTTGCTTCATTACATCGTAGTAACTAACGTCGTCATATTATTAAGTGATGATTTTATTTTAATTTTATATTGTATAATTTAAATGAAATACCTGAGATAAGTTATAATATTTTTTTATAAATTATATAATAATCAAACTTGTATTTAATGTAAGTGCTAGGATTAAATGTACACTAGCACCGTACTACTAAATTGTAATAATTACTATTAATAAAAAATATTTCAAAACTAACGTTTTCTCAAAGTCCGACAAACGTTTTGTATGAATATGGAACAGAGTGAGTCGCAGGGCCGTTGGTTCGAATCCCAACAACATGATTATTTTTGCACAAAGAAGACTTTTGTATAATTACCTTCATTTACCTTTAACTTGGTTGATGTGATTCGTAGGCCGCAACAAAATTATTTTATAAATATATATTTACCTTTACATAGCTGTTGACGACAGCAGGAGGCGACTCATAATGCATGACTCTCAGCACACACTCCGCGTCGAGAGAGCGTGATCCGTAGCAGTCTTATTTAGCGTAGAGCATTGAATGCATTGATATGTTTAATTTATATAATATGCAGTTAAGTCTGGATGTGACTCGATGACCACTGGTTCGAATCTGAGCTTCGTGTTTTTTTTGCATCAGGAAAATTCTATTTGCTGTTGTCGACAGTAGGAGGCGACTCATAATGCATGACTCTCAGCACACACTCCGCGTCGAGAGAGCGTGAACCGTAGCAGTCTTATTTAGCGTAGAGCATTGAATGCATTGATATGTTTAATTTATATAATATGCAGTTAAGTCTGGATGTGACTCGATGACCACTGGTTCGAATCTGAGCTTCGTGTTTTTTTTGCATCAGGAAAATTCTATTTGCTGTTGTCGACAGTAGGAGGCGACTCATAATGCATGACTCTCAGCACACACTCCGCGTCGAGAGAGCGTGAACCGTAGCAGTCTTATTTAGCGTAGAGCATTGAATGCATTGATATGTTTAGTTTATATAATATGCAGTTAAGTCTGGATGTGACTCGATGACCACTGGTTCGAATCTGAGCTTCGTGTTTTTTTTGCATTAGGAAAATTCTATTTGCTGTTGTCGACAGTAGGAGGCGACTCATAATGCATGACTCTCAGCACACACTCCGCGTCGAGAGAGCGTGAACCGTAGCAGTCTTATTTAGCGTAGAGCATTGAATGCATTGATATGTTTAATTTATATAATATGCAGTTAAGTCTGGATGTGACTCGATGACCACTGGTTCGAATCTGAGCTTCGTGTTTTTTTTTGCATCAGGACAATTCTATTTGCTGTTGTCGACAGTAGGAGGCGACTCATAATGCATGACTCTCAACACACACACAGCGTTGAGTGAGCGTGATCCGAAACGTTATAATTTAGCCTGAAGCGATGATATCTCCAACTTACATGTAATAATAGTAAAAGTAGTATGCAAATGGAAGATAGCTGGTTCGAACCTCTACAACGTTGTCATTTTTGCACAAAACAATGTTTGTTTTTACCTTTACATAGCTGCTGTCGACAGCAGGAGGCGACTCATAATGCATGACTCTGAGCACACACTCCGCGTCGAGCGAACGTGATCCGAAGCGGTCCTGTTTGGCGTACAATGACGATATTTCCAGCTGCAGTGATTGGCGGAGACGGACGAAGCCCAGCATGTCGTACTGCCATAGCCAGTAGCCTGGAAATTGTAAGATTTCTATTTAACAATAAAAGTGACATTGGTTTGCATAAACTATATCGTTATTTTTCCCATTGTTGTTGTTTTTTTTCCAAAAAGATCCAACCATAATAAAGAAATAATAAAGACCAAATCATAATAATATCGGAAAACCCCAGAAAAATTACCGACGTAACGTTTTTTTTTTTAATTAAATTAGTTAATTTGTTATTGTCAGTATACTTACAGTTTTTACTTTACATAGGTATTAATAGTACCTAATTAGTAAATTATTTGCTTTGTAGTAGTTTTCATTTAAAAATGTAAAAAAAAGTTATAAATTATATGAGTATAGTCACCATGTATAGCGAGCCTGCGCAGGTGGACGCACTGCCAGCACAGCAGTATGAACGGGTTCACCTGGTTGTACACCTCCGCTAGTAGCACCTGGAGACACACATCTGATCAGGCATGCTTATTTAACAAACATTTCAGGTAAAATGTATCGAGAGGACAACTGTCATAATGAAACACACTGCGTGCTCAGAATAATATAAATATGATGCATGTTATCCTTACATACACACATATGTTATGTATTTTTATGAATGGTGTAACTAACACCACTTTCTTTTACCAAAACATAAAGACGCCTTTTATATGTTTATCCTTATTTCATTTTTGTACATGGGTGTCATGGGTAACAGTCCTAAATCAATCTATTTTTCTTCACTTGGTATAGACATGCATTCGAATACAGCTCGCCTGATGTTAGGCAAACAACTTTTTTAATAACTCTAGATTTGAAGATTGCATTGTAGTTTTAATTTCTCAATTTATACTTCAATCATATTTATATGAGATTTATTTAAGTTGACATATTGTATGATTACATACCTATTATTATGTTTGACATGATTTTAATAACAAAAATTTTCATTATTTTATTAATAAAACTAGACATATGTAACATCTAAAATTTTATAAAAGTTAAATGTTATAAATTCAATTTGACGAGATATTGTAATTTGTGTGGCATATTCTGTGATATTAGTACTTATACCTATGTATGTTACAATTTTACATTATCAATAAAGATTCTTTATCTTTATCTTTTATGGTCTACACTTACATACAAATATGCGACGAGTTTAAAGAATGTCTAGAGCTTCATTTTTCGTTTCATCCTTAGTTGTATAGATGTCAATGTTTACCTGTTCGGGCACAGATCGTATAGTCCTGGCGGACTCCTGCCCGTCGTGCGGCGAGTCCGCCCACACCAGCTCTCGCAGCGAGTTGTTGTACAAACAACACACGTGGCTTATCAGGGGGATGTACAGCTGGAACATAAATAAAAAAGAAAAAGAATAAAAAAAAACATTCAAACAAACATAAATAATTTAAACGTTTTATGTCACAACCAGTCCCCAGCTCAGCAGCGCTGGTACGCTGACCGGCAAGTGACGTCACCACATCAATTAATTAAAGGCTTAACTTCTTCTTCGTATGAGAGTGGCCAATTCTGGTGTCGACAATTTTTAACCCTCGCGATCTTACTATGACTAACCACTTTTTGGTCACCCATCCAAAGACCGACCGCGTCGACAATAGCTTAACATTGGCAATCACATGCGATTGCCTCCGCTAGCTGAGCTAACGGGACCAAAAAAAGTTTTATTTCTCATTTTGTTGTTAGTATACTACTTTATGTAAAGTGTATACAGGAAACATACTACTAAGTTTTAAATTAAAATTATATTTACACGGGAATACTTACAGTCTTACAAAACATAACTTTGAGCGAGGTGAGCGACATCCCTTCAACAAATACCGTGTCCATCACCGCTCTGAATGTCTTGTGTGGCACACCGATCTGAAATAAAACGTATTTAAAAGTGATAATAAAAAACATACCTCTTAGTATAATTTTTGCATTCTATTCGGATGAGTTTTCAAATTAACAACTCACTGCATATTGCGATTCTCACTAAAGTTAGCTTTATACAACGAACGTTAACAGACGATGCTTAAATAGAACGCAACTTACAATACTATTAGAACATGTAACGTTAACGTTTCAACTGGATTCGAATGTGGAACTTTTAACTTAAAATCTGATTTTACCATCGAACGTCAACTAACAATATGATTTGAATATGGAATGTTAGTTAACAATAGTATTAGAACATCACCCATAAACGTACCTACAATTTGATTTGAATATCGAATGTTAACTTACAATAGAATTTGAATTTTGAAGGTCAACAAACAATATAATTTGAACATCAAACGTCAACTAACAATTTGTTTTAAATATCGAACACCAACTAACAACATGATTTGAATATCGAACGTCAACTAACAATATAATTTGAATATAGAAACTTACAATGTTAACAGCTACGTCGAGTCCCTTACTGAAACCCGCATTGACACGTCGCCAGTCTATCAACTGCAGCGCCATCTGTCGCTTGAACATCACGTTCAAAGTCAGGAGAGATAAGTTACTCAGCTGAGAAAGGGTTTCAAGCGCCTCGGTCGATATTAGCTCGTATTCGAATATTATGTGCTGAAACATAAATAAAAGTGGTCGTTAGACTGAAGCACATAATAGCAAAATTAGCCTAAGATTTTTCTTTTCAAATATTTCTCTTTTTATTTCTTAATTTCAATTTTGATTACCTTTGTTTCTGTAAGATGAGTTTTCCAACCTATTGAAAAAATGTTTCCCTGAAGGAATCAGCTGCTACAACACGAGAGACCACTTTCTCTTAGCGTAACAGCTGCTCGACATATCTTTTGTTTTCTAAAATGCCCTATTTTAAAATACATTATTAATAAGTGTTAGTATTATAAGAATTTGTGTGTCCAAAAAACATTTTTATTTATTTATTTATTCTGGGATATTCCACGCAGCGCCATCTAGCCCCATACCAAGCAAACGCCAGTGTCATGGGTAAATAATGAGCAGAAACACCAAAATTTTTAGCAAAACTAAAAGAAATGTGACCTGATTTGTAGTAGGTACTAGGGCAGCTTATGGCATTTTTTATACAGACCTTTGGATGAGAAAGATAATGAGTGTATAAAATAAACATATGAGTATGAAAAAGAGTATTTCGTTTATTGTAATCGTTATATGTATGTGTTTCGTATGGCAATAAATATCTTTTGTTCATAGTCTCACGAGATTATTATCATTTGCCTCAATGTTCTTAGCACGGCTATCAAATTAGATCAATCTATTTAAAGATGAGTTTACAGATTGTGAAAAAAAAATATTATTAATGGTTCTTACTATCGCCATCCAGTTGAATCAGTCTATTCTATAGATGGATTAACAGATTGTTAAAAATGTATTATCTATTTTGATTTTGGGTAGTACTTCAAGTTTCCAAGTTACCTTCAACGTAGAGTAGAGCATCATGTGGACATTGCACCGCGAGAGCACCGCGTCCGCCGGTGACGTCACGCACGGGAAAGATAGCGGCTTCGAGTAATACTCCACTTGCTTGTGCTGGAACGAATGAGATAACTATAGGAATCAGTTTGAAAACGACAAGGACGAGTCTTCTTCTCATCGAATGAGAGTGGCCAAATCCGGTGTCGTTAGTTTATCAAGCCGCCGTTTAAGGGCCTCTGACATGGCTTAACGACTGCTAAACTAGACAAACAGCCGGGACCTACAATTTAACGTGTCATCCGACCCACGGAAGCGCCCAAAATGGAATGCCACTTTTCGGTCACCCATCCAAGGACTGACCGCGTCGACCTTTGCTTAACATTGGTAATCGCATGCGACAAGTATTAAGCCCAGGGCTTTAATTAAATGACAAGATATTGAATCCGGTGTTAGTCTACAGATTTTTTTGCAGATGAAAGCTTTCTTTGTTGTTCAGGGGACAAGATATTTTTTAAATATTCGAAATTAATTGAAATGTGTACTGACTACAAATCTATCCTTGTCGTCTTTGACCGCACTCATCTCACAGCCCAGGAAGGCTAGCTTCTGAATCATATTCGCATGTTTGAACACCAAGCTTTCTGTTATTATCCTGCAAAAGAACGAAAAAATACAGTCATTAATAAATTGAAAATACGCTGTAACATGCACACAAATAACGAAGAAAAATGTAAATAGCAGTATTACTTAGAGTCGCCGATACCTAGATCATATTTTCCAAATCTTTCAAAAAATTCCAACATTTTCACAAATCATTTTTCTTAAAAGATAAAGAAACTTTATTGATACTGTAAAGATGCAACATACATTTTGTTTTGAACAATGTACAATATGTACGTACATACATCCATGATTTGACAAATTACGAAAGTACCATTTACAGAAAACCATATTACGAGTAGTTTTTTTTTAAACAGTACAGCAACCCATGGTACTATAAACTACAGACCATTTCACGAAAGAGTTCCCTCAGTTAAGGCGCCATAACCGCATGATTATATCATCTAATAACTATAAAATGTTAGTTCCAAACTTTTCCGTGGGACTTATTTCGTGAAACGATATCCTGAATGGTTAACTATTGTTAAGAGTACACGTCAAATAACTCTTTAAGCTCCTGATGGCAGCACTTATATGACGCATTGACTAGCAATAAAATATAATGGCTAGATCTTTCAGTGCCGTTTTCGTTCGCCGGCTTTTGTATTAAACTAAAATAATGAGCCTCACCTCTTTAGCTTGGCATATGGCACTACAGGGTTCTGTTGCAGGTATATTGGTCCAATGAATACCACTTCTTGGAGATTCTTCGAGTCGAAAAATCTGTAAAACGGAAAAATTGGTTTGAATTAACTTGAAATATCATCATCACTTCATTAGAGCCTACTGCTGGGCATAAACCTCCTCCTTTTTACGCCAATAGTCCATGTATTGCGCTGTTCTTGATTCCTTCGATCTTTCTTATAATATCCAGCCACCGTTTTACAGGTCTTCCTACACTTCGCTTGCCAAGACACAGGTATCACTCCGTTATTACTATAACTTCAACTATAAACTACGATAATATCGTTAAACATAATATATACAATTATATTTCTATCGGGGTCGATTATGATATCAGTAAGCAAGATAAATAAATAAATAAATAAATATTTCAGGACATATCACACAGCGCCATCTAGGCCCACACTAAGCAAACGCTTGTGTCGTGGGTACGAGATAACGGATATAATACTTATATACTTTTCTTTTGTAAATACATACTTATTATACATACAAACGACCAGACTCAACACAAGTAATTATAAATTTTAAAGTACATAAATACTTGTGTCATGCGGGAATCGAACCCGCGACCTCTAGATTAGAAGGCAGAGCCACTACCAACTAAGCTAACAGGCCAGTTATACCATAAACCCATTTGCATTATAAAAGGACTAAAATCTAAATTTTGGAGATGACGTAAACATCAAAAGTAGCTCAAAAAACCGATTAACCCACTCCCAAAAATATCTAAAAGTTAACAAACTTTTAAAAAATTAGTTAAAAATTAGCATAAATTGACCTGACTATCAATGTTTTTGGTAGATTTTAAACAGCCATGTTTTTATGTTAAAATGTTTTATTCAACATCAAGCCTACACAAATTAAAACTGGAGTTTCTCTAATCATTAATTATGTATGTGGAACATCATTCACTTGCATAATAACATGTAAGATGTTTCGAAATCGTTATCATGATGAATACTTTAGTCATTATTTAAGCGACTGTGGCTCGGCGGTTTAAGCGTCTGCTTTTTATCCTGACGCACCTTGGTTCGAATCCAGCCCTACACCAATATCAATACCATACCCATTAAGATATTACTACTACTAATATAGTTCAATGACCATACCAGGTGTCTTCAAATCCAGAGTAAATAGGTTTCTTCTAGGCAAGTGGGCTATATCTTAGACTATATTTGTGCTTAACATCAGGCAGGCTGTAGTCAAACGCAATAAAAACCATGTTAAATCTAAATCTAATGACTTGTTTTTCAAGGAATGTGGGATTTGCTCTCGTTTAACGGTGAAGGAAAACATCGTGAGGAAACCGACATGTTGTGGACCACAAAATTCAAGGACATGTGCCTAAAAGAACTAACTCTCATAACGAATTAATTCTGTGGAGAGTCACGACCTTCAGTCATGAAGGAATAGGACTCAGAGAGAGAGAGTAATTATTTTAAACCCCTCGTCTACAATTTATATCGCCTAACGGTTTGTTATAGCAGCTTGGTATGAAAGGCTGTTCCATTATAGAGTAGATATACCTAGGAATGCTTCACCTAAGGCCACAGTGTTTCTTTATGTGAACTAATAGTAGTACATTAAAGCCAGGATGGTATTTCTTTTAATAGGTGGTCAACTCTGGTGTCAAGAGTTTATCAAGTCGCCCTAAAAGCCTCTGACATGGCTTAACGACTGCCGTACTAGACAAACAGCCGGGACCTACAATTTAACATGTCATCCGACCCACGGAAACGGATAAAAAATAATGCCACTTTTCAGTCACCCATCCAAGGACTGACCGCGTCGACCTGTGCTTAACATTGGTAATCATTATCTACAATCTATAAATATCGAGGTTCTGAAATGGTTATCATGAACTTACGCAATGCTTTACATTACTTATAATATTGAACATTTCTTATAATCACGTCGCTAAGTAAGTTATTGATTAAACACGTTACAATAGGTACCTTAGTTATTAGCCAACGACATGATAAATACAAGAGCCCTAAGTGGGTATGAGAGCGGTATCAAGTTTTTAAACCTAAAAATTGCACGAACTAATTCCGCCCGCGCCCTTCTATCACCGGACGAGTAGAGATACGGCAGGACGACACCGGTTTATGGTGGAAGTTCCTAAGACCCGCACGACACGGTACACTTCCAACTTTATTGTTCGCACTGCAAGGTTGTGGAACTCCCTGCCTGACTCTCTGTTCCCCACGCACTATAATCCAGCGATCTTCAAAGCGAGAGTGAATCGGTTCTTATCGGGTAACCACGCTCCATCTTAGGCCATAGCCTTTGCTTGCTATCAGGTAAACTATGGCCAAGTGCAAACCCGTCCAAGTTAAATAAAAAACCTCCTTAGGGGCTTTTAACATACTATGAAAATCAAGTGACCCACGGAAGCATCCAATTTTTTTATGTCCTTTTATAACACGGAATAGGCTTGTGTTTGACTACAGCCTTTTTTTTTGACCCAGGAAAACCTATATTACAGGTACCACCCAAAAACCCCCGGGGAGGGCGGATGGTTATGTGGGAGTCCCCGACCCATTCCATCAGAGCGGCATACCCACTAAAAACCTGGGGTGTTCCACCTCCGCATCGTTGGTCCAGGGCCGCGAGAGCGCGATGCATACATCCACAGCCCTGGTGATGCAGGCCCGGCATCGGGCCCCGCCTCGGGGAGCTTCAGCTCAACCCTCAATGGACGACGTGTCAGAACACGGGACACGTCGTGCATCCTGTGGGGCTCGTTCTAGGGCAACAGGTTCCCCGACCTGCCGCCCAGAGTCCCCAGGAGTTAGGCGGTCGCACGCCAAAGCGGCCGCCCTCCTCCAATGCGCCCTCTGCGCACGGAGTTCGGTTCCCGTGTCGCCGCTACTCGGTCGGTACACCAAAATCCTCTCGCCTCTCGGCGACCACCTCGGGTGCTCTTAAAGAGCACCCAGCTCCACCTACACCGCGAGGTGCGGCACCACTGTGGTCTAAGATGTAGCATGCTTGCCTAGAATAAATCTATCTCTCTACCTGGAGCCTTGTTCCCAGAAAATTATAACCCAGTGGTGTTCAAATCTAGAGTTAATAGGTATGTTCTAGGTAAGGATCAGGCAGGCTGTAAGTCAAATGTAAACCGGTTTCTTCTAGGCAAGCGCGCTAAATCGTATTATAACGTTGCTTAACATCAAGCAAGTTTTAGTCAAGCGTAAGTTCAAGTTCAAGTTCAAGTTCAATTTATTAATAATAATACGTATTACAGGTCACATCTTAAACTACGAGTACTTACTTAAAAGTATCATACGTATAATTTCATCTTATAAAATTGAACAAAATATAATGTCAATAATTAGATTAATAATACAATTAATAGGTATGTACTTAAAACAATAATTATTATTTCTATAATAATTCTGCAATAACAATACTATAGCAATAACATCAATATCACGTCAATAACATTGTCAGGATTAAGATCACCGAAAAACGGGAATGAATTCTTCAAAATTATAGAAAGCTTGGTCAACAAGCCACCTTTTCAATTTAAACTTGAAACTATGTAAGCTTATAGCCTCAGTAATCTCGCTGGGTAGCTTGTTATATACTGTCGGTCCCATGACGTGCGTTAACTTGGCCGACTTCTGCAGGCTACGTGCCACGTTGGCGAGCTTGAGGCCGTGGCGGGTGCAGTAGTCGTGCCTCGAGGCAAGCTCGGTGTACTCGGCCAGGTGCACGCGCGTGTACACGGCCACCTGGTAGATCAATATGGCCGGCAGTGTCATCACACCAAGCTCTTGGAAATGTGAGCGGGCCGGAGTATCCCAGGCAACGCGAGCTACGCATCTGACTGCCCTCTTCTGGAAGATGAAGGCACGCTTCCAGTCCGCGGCTCGGCCCCAAAGCTCAGTACCGTACTGTAGCAATGAGTGAACCGTCGCGAAGTAACACGAGCGCGCCACCTCACGCGGCACCACTCTCGCCACCCTGCTCAGCGCGAAGCAAGCACTCCCGAGCTTCGCACACAAACCGCCTATGTGGACATCCCATTTTAGACCGCGGTCTATTTGGAACCCTAAGAATGTTGTCTCCTTCCGCTCCTCAATACTCACTCCATCCACCAGCACCGTCAGCGGTCTCAATGACCTGCCTGACAGGCTAAACTGGATGAAATGAGTTTTGGTGAGATTAAGAGCCAACCCGTTACTGTGAAACCACCGCATCAGTTGGGACGCTGTTTCGTTCAGCTTATTTTCTTGTGTGTCTACCGAAGGTGATGTCACTATTGCTGCTACGTCATCAGCGTACATTAGGACGTCAGCTGACGTCACAGCTGACGTCACAGCCTATATCATGTAAAAAAACCTACCCCACGTAAAAAAAATTAAAAGGGCTTTGCAAAATTTTGACATACAATAAGAACACGACTGAGATTATTATGTCTATGGTTATTATATTAGCTAACGATATTCTGTGATGTAATCACCAATGCCTATACAATGGACAGTGATGTTCTGTTCTCTTGTTGCTGATACGCCAAAATGGTACCAACAACAGGATGTTACTAATAGGTACTATCAAATGAAAAGAGAGCTTTGTTTTGCTTCTAACTTACTATCAGGGGATTTCCCGATTATTTTGTTTGTTACCTACAGGAAACTTTATGTATCTACTTGTATACCTACATAATATGTGTTTGTAATTTCTCTTTTTATCTCTTCTCTTTTCATGGTTTGTTAATTGTCTTCGTAAATTAACAAATTAATAATTAGTTAAATTAATACTTAATGAATTTCTTATTTCATTATTTTGAAATAAGAAATTCATTAAGTATTCAAAAGATCGTTTTAAATTCAAACAATTTTCTTTTACATTAAGACTTTGATTATTTTATCAAAGCATTAAGGTTAATAAATAGGTTTCGTATAATTTATTAATAACCGAAAATGGTCCATTACAACGTTTAGAATCGGTAAATTGATGTAACGGTGATAAAACGAAGGCCATATGGATGATTTATGTTCACTTCTTTATGACTCGACCTTCTTTAAAGTCTTTCGTAAAAATTAATATTTTTTATCGGTTATCAGACCACATTTAGATGTTTTCTGAGAGTCTTATTTCTCATGGATGAGGATTGTGACTCCCCTGCAAAATAATGAATGATTCATTAGAGGAGTCCTCTGGGGCAAAATCTTACATGGACAACCTATGTTCTCGGATTTTATCGTGTCATACCTATATGTACTAGTAGTGCCCGTGGCTTAGCTACCGTTAAAAAATATTAATATCAATAAAATTTTCATACAAACTTTTAACCCCTATTTCACCCCGTTAGAACTGACATTTCCAAAAAGCCTTTCTTAGTGGATGCCTACGTCTTAACATCTACTTGCATGCCAAATTTTAGCCCGATCCGTCAAGTGGTTTGGGCTGTGTGTTGTTAGATCACTATGTCAGTCAGTCATCAGTTTAATATATGTAGATAGATTTCATCACCATCTGATGTTTGACTATAGCCTATATGTTGTAGTCTAAAGTACTTACTGTGGCAGCACAAATGTAAGAAACTTGTTGAGTTGATCCTCGCTGCAGTTGATTTGTATGTGTAGTTTCCTTGTATATTTCCTGAACACTCTTGTCAGGAACAGGTTTTTTTCGAGGTTCTTCGCTTTCAGTGTCAGTGTGTCTCTGCAGATTAAAAAAAGACCTAAGTATTTTTCATTTGTCATGAATTTTTGTTTCTCTTTAACTCCACAAAAGAGTGCCATAGTGATTATTGGTATGATGGTAGAAAGGCTTACTTATACTATTTTTTTAATTTTAAAATCCGTAATTTCTTGTGCTTGTCACAAAGGCCTTTAACAATAATTATATAACAACAATTGAATAAAGTTATAGAATACCTAATCCCCAAAAACGCAGATGGAGGAGCTGACATTTAACTAGTAGAAATATATGATAAACTATTATGTAATCAAATCCATTTATAATCCTCCTGACTAAAATGTAACTCAAGTTCCAAGAACTTTTTAATAAACAGCAATATGAAATTCAATACATCCTGTTAAGAGTAAGTACTTGCTTATAACAATGTAACCTCATAACATTGTGACCAATATTTGATATGGTTATAGCTTCCAAGAAACTCAACTAAGAAAATGTGAAAATATGCAATTATTATTTCCAAACAAGAAACAGGGTTGAAGAGAGCCTGCCTATTATGTAATGGTTAACAGCTAGGGTTGACTGCTACTATTTTTTCAAGCGAGTGTAGCTCAGTGGTTTAAGCGTCTGCTTTTCATCTTGACACACCCTGGTTCCTGGTTTTAGTGAATCTGGCCCTACACAGATGACTTATTTTTCAAGTTATGTGTGGATTTGCATTCGCTTAACACTGAAGGGAAACATTGTGACGAAAACAACGTGTCTGATGATCACAATGTAATGTCCAAGAACTGTGTCTTCTGTGGAAG
This sequence comes from Macaria notata, assembly GCA_927399415.1. Lineage (NCBI taxonomy): Eukaryota > Metazoa > Arthropoda > Insecta > Lepidoptera > Geometridae > Macaria > Macaria notata. Next base: position 5,159,125 of record OV656742.1, read on the forward strand.
GACCTGGGCGCCCACCATGATGTATCTACCCAAGATAACTCCCCTATCTAATCAATTCTGGGGGAAGTCGCGACCCTCAGTCATGAGGAAATACAACTCATAAAGAAAGAGACTGCTAGACAATAAAATAAAAATAAGTGGTAGACCCATGGCATACCTACAATTATACAAATTGAGGATGCCCCTTCACAGCTGACAACATAATACTATTGTAATTAATGAATTAACATTGACTTGAGAATTATTGATTATTATAAATATTTTGAGGAGGCCAATTTGAAATGTGATTCCCCTAATTTTATTAATTAAGGCTGTGAGTATGACTTGACATGTTGGCAATAAATGATTCCATTTTATTTCAATATAATAAAATGTTTGTTAAAGTTATAGCTCCAACTTGGATGAGGTCTGCACAAGATCAACACAGATGGCACATACAAAGGGAGGCTTATTCCCAGCAGTGGGATCCCAAGGGCTGTGGATGATGATGATGATGACGAAAGTTATAAAAAAATGTAATCACCTGTGTCCTTCATACAACAGCATGGCCTGTCTCCAGTGCCTGCATGTGGATGTGGCCGCCAGCGCATTCTCCACGCTCAGGTGATCCAGCACGCATCTGAGGGGAAGCAGCGGCAGACTGTTCCATTCTACTGACATCTGGGGAAAAAATTTACATTTTTACATATTTTTTTACACTTGATAGGATTTTAACTCCCCTTAAGTAAAGCAATGTTGTGTATTTTCTAACACGCTTCATTGATGTAATTCTATAATCTAGTGTGCTTTGCCTAAAGGAAAGCAGGTAACTCTCGACTTGAAGACTGACAAATTATAGTTTATGGGAATAGTCATTCGCGCAAGAACTTCCACAGTTTAGTAGTAAAATAAAAGTTGAAAAAAAAAACATTATTATGTTATGTATTTAGTTGTATGGTATATCAGAATATCAGCGAAGTATATCAGAAAATAAAAACACTTACACTATTTTTATAAGTTAAAATAAAATGAGCCATTTCTTGGCTTCTTACTATGAGGTCTTGGGCTTCTTACCAAGTCTTTCACAGGTATATAACAATAATTGTATAAGGTTACTGAAAACCTTAAATTTCAAACAATTTTGTAGGCAACTATAATATTCTATACTAAAGAATGTTCTGAATGATAATAAGTGTAACAATAATACACTTAAAAGTTGTAAAAATGAGGTATGTAATGTTTTCTAGCTAACCTTATTTGGTTGCTCAATGAATTAATTATTATAGAAAATTACTTATTTAAACTACCAATACTCACACCAATTACAGATGGTAAAAAATATATTATAAAGCAATTAACACACAGTTCATAGAACTATTAAAACATAATTTTGAAGGTCATTAGTTGACCTCCAAAATTATGTTTATTAAGTAATAAATTATTATTGGTGTAAAAAACGAGTAAAAATAGAAACTAGTTTTTATGAATAAACTGTAAATTACTAAGATAAGACCTTCCAAGTAAACAGTAAAGTTACTTCCTTTTACTTTTACCCCTACCCAATGAAGCATACCTACCTTTCCCTTTTGCATCATTGTGAAACTACTTCCTTGATCACATAACAGTGACCTTCAAGCTAAATGTTTCTACCATCTTTGACTTATCACAGAACATAGCTGTTAGCTTACAACAGCTGCCAGTTATTACAAAAAAAATAAAGATGAAAATATTGATTTTTCAGCTCATAAAATGGGCGCCTCCAGTCGGGCGGATAAAATAATAATCAATTTCGCTACATATGTGGCCAATACATTTATATTCTAACTTAATTCATCACAGTGATGAGGTAAGTAAAATTTCCGCGACAGATAATCACTGCTAGCACGGTAGGAAAAATAAACAATTACGTTATCAGGCAAAACGTAGATTGCGTCGCAACTCAGCTGAGAGGCGTGACAAAACAGCTGTTTTCATAGAAAGTAGGCCAACGAAAACATAAACAAAATACATGCTCTAAATACTAGCTTGTCAGGAAAAACTGTGATTACAAAGACATTATGAGACACTACACTAGCAATGTGATAAAATATTCATGAAGAGAAAGACAATTTTCTAAATTGCGACGGTAACAAAAGTACAAAGAAAGGTCATGTATACAATACTTACGATCGTTACCCGCAGTCGCAGGTATTCTCCGTTCTTCTCAATTCAACGCAATAGGTATTTCGTTGTTTAATTCTTGACTACAATTGTTGTAAGTTCGCGACGATTTTACTGATACACATACACGTCCATTGTTAGTTGAAAACTCGCACAAAATAACGAAGAAGAAGAATACTTTGCGTTTGCGTTGTTGAAATTCACGGAGAAATTGATGTATTTTTTTTTAAACATGGTATTGCCAGTAAAAAAGGGGAAATAAATAACATGACGTTAAAGGAAAGTTACATAAAACTTCGTTACACTACAAAAAATTGTTCAAGATCATCCATAACATCAATTTTACTAAAATAAAATTATAGCTAACAGTCACAAGATAGTCATGAGAACTAAAATTTATAAAGCATAGGACAACTTAATTGATTATTGAGTAAATGTAAAGAACTAAACCAGTTGCGGTATGTACTCGCTCAATTTATTTGTAAGTTTTGAAAATAAGTGCATCTTTGTTATATCATACACATTGACCCATGCAAAGACGATCTTGATGCGAATGTCTATTTCTGTAAGATGAAAAAGAAATCAAATTTGTACTTTTGAACTAAATATGGCAATGTACAAAAAACCTTTTTTATTTTTAGGTACACAGCTGTATTGCCATTATGCCTTATGATTCTAGAACTAATAAAAATGGCGAAATTCCTTATGATTATTGAAATGTTTAGTTCGAAAATGTTTCTAAGTTGATATATGAATAACTAGGTATTATAGGTCATATAGCGATTTCCTTTGCTTTTCCTATGAAAAAAAATCAATTTTGCCGCTATTTATATTTTAACATTTAATGTCAATGTCAAATAATTTGGGAAAAAAAATATTACCATGTCACAGAAAAATATCCAATTCAAGTAAAAATATGTAGTAATGAGTCAATATATTTTCGTGAAATGAAAGTGGCCATCTTTTGTGTTGAGGAATTAGTTTAACTGCCTTTAGAACTGCAAGCATTACTTAATGTCTTCTTTGCTATGTTTACGCCTGGGACATTAATTTTTTTCTTCTCAATGAAAATATTATGCTACTTTTTAGTAGAAATCAATAGGTATGATTAAAGCGTAGCATTACGTACGGGTGCATACGTTTGGATGACATAGTAAATTCATAGAAACTAACGAGACTACAGTTACTTAACACTGATAATAGCTTTGTGCATGCTTTATTAGATCGAAATCTATAACTTAACTAAGCTACATATACGATATATTGTGAAATGCGGAATGCCACAGGATAACCCATTTATATTTACCATGTGAACATCATTGTTATAAATTTCATTGGATAATTTTCGTTGATTTGCTAGTAGTGATAACCTTAAAAATTCTTTTCCAGAAAGAGTGATTTTCAGACATCCAATTTAAAAATAAAGTACCTTACTATATATTTTAGTAAAAAACGTAGGTGTGTTGCTATAGTTTATTTTTTAATTCGAGATATTTTTTGTAAACAAAGAAATGTCAAGATATGTCACTGTCAATGTGGCAGGTCAGATGTGTGGAACCTTTTGGTATTTTTTTTATATCTACCTTTTTATATTTCTGTATAAACTATTAAGGCTTGTTTTTATTATTTACCTAACACAACAAGAAAAAATATTTAGAATAGTTATTTGATATACAAGAGTGCAAAGTGGCTTTTTAACTGTGTGTGTAAATAATATGGCGACTCTAGGAAATGTTCCGCGTCTCTGTAGTGTTGAAGTATACAAAAAAAAACTGCACGAAAAAAGATTTAGATAATTTTAATTTTCTTTAGAAGAACAATCGTATAAAAGTCAATACTGCATAATCGTTTGAATAATTCTAGCTATCGCCTTATTTTTATAAGATAAATAAAAACCGTGAAATCGTCAAAATAGTAACTGCACGATTTTCGTGCAGTTATTTTGCACAGTCAACACCTTTGTTTACAAAAAACATCTCGAATTAAAAAATAGACTATAACAGTACATAAATCCGAAAATACTTTGTTGATGAGAGACCAAAATCCAGCGCACTTGGGTGGCGCCATCTCTTAACAACAATTGTTACTAAAATTAACTTGGTACTGGAAAATCGCTCACTATTTCTTCAACCCTATCAATGTAGTTTGTAGCCTTTTCTGTAAGTATGAATACTGCAACACCGGAAAACAGAAAATGGCCGCCAAAAATCAATTTTGAAAATCTACCTGAGTCGTGGTTTGGTTGTCGTCGGTCCGTTGTCGAAAAATAATATTTACTGAATAATTTCTTCTAAAAAATTAAGGCGATACTTTTCTGAGCTTTGGTTTCCGTAATTCTACAGTTTTACTTGTTGCGAATTTTCTCTTCCGTGTAAACAATAACATTCTATTTTCCCGTCTGGTAATAGCTAATGTGGTCGATGATGTAAGAAAATCGAAGGTCCTTCGCTGATATTGTTTGTGTTTGCGTTGTTTCCTAGTTGAGTGTTTGATTCTTTTCGCGATGGACGGCGAAGAAAGTCCTGGTGGCACTGAGAAGGAAGACTATAGCGCTAGTACTCATTCTACACCACAAGAGCATAGATCTTTTGCGGAGTTTGCAAAAGATAAGTTGGATAGTGGTAAGTTTTTACGTAGGTACCTACTTTGTTTTATGATAAAAACTTCTTCAGAAAATCCAGGATCTAACAAACTGTATGTTATCTAAATAAAACATATTTTAACTCCATAACATTGATTACAATAACTAATTTTATATAAACCTATTTTATAAATTGTAGGTGCAGGTCTATAAAATCATCACTTATTAATCATTGCATGAATGATGTAGGTAGTCTGAGTGAACTTGAAAGATTACCTACATTTTTTTGTCTAAACACACTTCACTCTATAAAAAATAATACCTACTTTTCAAGCTTATCATTCAAATCAATCAATCAATAATTCTTTATTGTACACCAATTAGCAAAAGAACACAAGCATAAAGAAAATTTGTAGACTATAGTATTGGGACAGAGGGTGGCCTTATCACTTAGAGTTATCTCTTCCAGGCAACCTAGTTTGGAAAACAATGATAGGAAAACAGTAAAAATGGCGTACCAAATATTATTTATTAAGAAATACTTAATTCAAATTATAAATAATTATACTTTCAATCAATACCTATATAAAAACAAACAATATTAACTAGTGTTGCATTGAAACTAGCAAAGAAGATTATTTATTTCTAACTCCACAGCGGGCAGGGAGCTCCGCCGCCGTCTCCCGATGGCCAGCCAGCTGGGCTCCCACCTCATGCACCCTCGCCGCTTGCTGCTGGCCACAACACCCACACAGCACACTGATGTGGTTGTCATATTCCCTAAAGGTGAGTTAACCAATTTTTTTTTAACTAAAATAAGTTTACTTTTGACCATGGTTTGCTTGATGATAGGCAAGATGGATCTGTAGTTTGTGGGGAACAGGAAATCAGGCAGGCAGTACCACAAGGCAGTGGCCACTTCTTGCTACTGCTATCAAAATTTGTGAAGAAACACATAACCAGATATTTTTTTTTAATTTAGGGATATTTATAAATATATGACAGTCTCATTGTATGTATTATATTAATTACAATAATATATAAGTAGCATAGAGACCTGACCCACATGTCTTATTTATGTTTTTATATACATGTAGGAGAACAGATCTCTCGCTGATAGTTGACTACCTAAACTAATGTCTCCTGATATATATTTTTTCTCTTGTATTGTACCAGTTTAGTCATCCATTCAATTTATTACATGTCCAATGAATAATCATGTATTCCTTTCCAATAAAAAATACTTACACTACTTAGTTTAGTTTGGACAGCTTTATAAAAATAATAAAGTGGTCCAAACAAATATAAAGTCTGCTATAATCCTGCTTCATTCACAACTGAACATAACTTACATAACTAGCTATGTACATAAATGTGAGGTCAGTGACACTCTGCTCCTCTAGTTACAAAATAGGAAGTATACAGTTTATTTTTTTATTACAGTTTGCAGATTCCTGCTCGTTCAATATACTTGGCCCTGCTCCAACATGTCTGCTGCTTGATGTATTGTGTAGGGTACTTTACTTAGCTTTTATGTCTAAATAGGCTGATATGGCTATAAATGATATGACCACCAACTCAATGATTGGATGGCATTTTTAAGCATGTTGGTAGGAGATGGATTAATCAGGCTGGAGACTGTACTGAGTGGTGCATTGGAGGAGGCATATACACAGCCAAGGGTAGACATAGACTGTTATGTAGATGATGGCTGTAAATAGGTGTAACATTTGTGTCAAATTTCTTATCAGAATGGGATCTTGTTAACATTTTCCTTTTTACAGGACAACTTAATAAATAAAGTTTCCAAAAATTTAAAGTTTGAAAATGAATATTGTTGCATGTTTGACACGCTTTATTATTTTGTAAATATTGTTTGTGAGGCAGGCTGTTCCAGATATAGGTAAGTTACTAAAACAAGAATTTTAACAAGAATTTTAGAGATTAACTTTATTGAGCACAACAATTTTTAGGTACTTACTATATCAGTACCTACAACCCAGAATTTAATATATTAGATTCTTTTTCTCATATAAAATATAGACATACAATATTAACTCTAAAACACCGTACTGGACGCCGGCGCGTCTGTGTTAGGGTGATTAGTTAAAATTGAGATTTTGTCATTACCAGACCAGGCAGATCTAAATTAAAAACAAAGTGGGAGCTCTTTGTAAATTTCTGCATCTATACTAAATAAAACATCTAATAGTATACTACTTTTTAAAATAATCATCCAGAATAGACAACATGGCTACTAATATCTTTTTGAATAGCACGAAGATAAGTTTTTGTAAAGTTTCCATGTTGGGCCAAAGCCAATTACTGTCTCGATTGCTTCTGTGAGGAAGCAATTTGCTTTGTAGCTGAATAGAGTAAAGATAAACATTTCCGTGCCTTGGCAGGCGAGCCTTGAACTTGTAGGGCATGGGGCTCTTTTCAACCCCCTTCACTCATTTGAAGCGGTACACGGTCAAACCTAAACGAAATGGTGTTAGTTGATATCATAAAAATAAAATAGAATATATAAACTATAAAGAAATGATAGTTAGTTCTCTAGAGAAGATTATCTTATTGATGCTTCTCTATTTATTTATCAATTTCTACATATTTAAATAAACTAATTTAGAAACTGAATGTGTCTTAAGCTTCGCTTGCACTATTTCGGAATAAAAATTAGCCTTTGTCACTCTCAGCCCAGGACCTCATACTACTTGCATACCAAAAATTATAAAGATCCGTTCAACAGTTTTTGAGTGATGCGACATGATGTGCCAAACAGATAAGATGACAAAAATTTAAAAACTGCAAATTTTTTTTTCCGATTTAAAGTAACTTTTTTTAAAATATAGATATATATTAAGTTAATTTTTATCTCTCCTCAAAGCAAATGATAAAACTTTTAGTGTTACTTCATTCAAGTCACTTTCGTTTGTATTATGTATTCTGTGCTTTCGTGTAGGTTTGTCCCACTATATTATGATCGACACGTCCGAAAGAGCAATTCGAGCGAAATGGATACCAAAGTGCGGGCCGTAAGGTCAGATTCAAGAAATGATGGAAGCCTTTTGTCTGTCCAAGGTTTTATTTCGCCGAGGTTTTAGCTTCGCCCTCTAAGTGGGAACTTTACCGTCACTTAGCGTTTTATTTCAGCGCGGTAGGGGCTTTCAGATAGAAAAGAGTTGGGTTTCTTTCTAAAGATGTTACTGAATAGGTTGGTTGATTAATGTTCTAAGTACGTATCGCATAAATTGCATTCACCTTAACGTGCTTATATTCCAAATTGATGATACTCAAACAAAGATCTCGCCTCTATAAAACCAAATGCATAGGTTTTGATGTTTGTAAGGAATTAGAAGTCTGGCGACTGCACTTTAATGCATATCCCAAGAAAAGTAAGTAAATTAGTTAAGTAGGTACCGCATGTTTCGGATATTTTTGTCTTATGTCTCTATCCCTCTACCCTACGCTACTTTTACACGAAAAACCACAACGATTTGTTGCTCCGTTATGGCGTGAAACAAGAACATGTTTTAGTTTCCTTAAGTTAATCTGGGATAAAAAGTAGCCTATGTTAAGCTTGGCCACTCTCTAACGAACTTCATCATCATCATTATCATCAGCCTAATGGGACCCACTGCCGGGTATATGCCTCCTCCCTCTTACGCCAATACTCCCTGTCTTGCGCTGTTCTTGCCCAGATGTTTCCTTCTTACTTTCTAATATCATCCACCACCTTATGAACTTACTTTACTTTATTAATCCCCCAGGTCTCCCAGACAGCATGCTGCTGTGGCTCCTGCAGAAGCTGCGCGGGAGTAGACCGCGCCTGCGCGTGTGCGTGAGACAGCATGCCTCGTCTCAGTGCTCCGCCTTCTACATCACTGCTGATGATGATGTGTGAGTATTTATAGTCTAATTGACTCTGCAGGTTACCTGATGTATTTAGAGGTTTACGTAATCAAGTAACACAGCCACACGGCTGCCACGAAGTCAGAGGATTCGAAAGATATTGTAACCAAGTTTTTTGGCAAATAAATAATTTTTGTATTTGTATTTTTTGTGTACTGTTGCGGTCGTCCCGGCTGCAACCTTTGTCTGCTTGATATAACGATGTCAACCGTGTCGTGCCCGAAGCTGTTACTACCTATTTTCTGGCATTAGGTTGGCTTCGGCTTGAAAAACAAAATTTGGTATTGAATATGTAGTAGAAGAGGAAATATCTGAATAAAAAACCACACACTCTAATTACGTTTTGGCGATATTGTGCAGCCGACAGTCAGTGTTCACTGTTCAGTGCAACCAGAGTAGTGCATAATTAATTTTAATTAACTCTGTCCATAAGCTTGCAAAGCGGGCTTGCCAGCACCCAGGCTTCATTATCTAGATTAGATCTACTTGTATTATACCACAATGATTTTAATTTATAATCATGAAAACCAGATTTTTTAAAGTAAAAATTTGAATGGTTTTAAAAATGTTGTCCTATCGTGTTAGTGAAAAATGTAATAATATTATGAGTAGGTAATTTCGTAGCGAACTTTGTTGTTGTGAGGTTGTAGCCACATAAGGACTTTTATATGATCTTGTACTATGTTCTTGCCTTATAATTGTGACCAACTCTAATTTCGACAGTTTTTAAACCGCCCTAGCGGGCGTTCTCATTGATTTAATATTATCATTAATTTATTATTTCCACATAATATCTATAATGTATCTATAATGTGTGGACATATGCTTAAATTACTATTTTTATTAATATTGTCATGCATTTTATGAATAAACTAGCAAACCCCGCGAACTCCGTTTCGCCACAAGATGGCTTCGTTTTTTTTATAAACCTCACGGAGCCTTTCCAACGAATGCAAAACCGTGGAAATCGGTTCGTGCGTTCTGCAGTTATAGCGTCAGGAAGGAAAACCCGACTTATTTTTATACAGTAGATAAATATTATTTTATTGCACTAACCTACTACCTGGACAGTATTGCCGTTCGTTTCTAGAAGCATGAAATACCTCTGTTTGTTAAAATTAAGGTTAATAAATAAAAATTAGGTTTTAATGTGGGTATGTTTTTTTATCAGATTGCTGCAAACTGCGGAAGAGGTTCATCTCCCGAAGCTACTAAAGCCAGAATTCGGAGGTGGATACAAAGAGTTCACCGTCAGAGACATGCATTGCTTCCAAAAGGTATTGTAATTATGTTAATATTTATGTATCTATGTTTTGTCAGGATTTTTATTAGTTTATTAGTCTACAGAACATGCTCTAAGCTAAAACACCCATTTGATACAAAGTCAAAACTAACTACGAACATTTCTTGTTCTATAAATTTATCAGGATAAATTATGAAATTGCATTAGGATTTTTTGTTACTCTACTACACTTTATAGCTTCAACGGTAACTAAACGTAAACATACGTAAACGGTCTGATGACTAAAGTTTAATTTAGTTAATTAGTTTAGTAAGCTTTAATTTAGACAGCTTAATTTCAATACTAACACATTATTCCACGGCTTTGACATTTTCGGTCGTCCAAACTGAAATATAAATATGTAAGTGGCCTAGAATCATTAAAATAAAAATGTACCTATATCATAAATAATTCATAATCTTAAAAAACGTAGCAACTCCAAACGTTACAAAAACCCCTTAAAAATTACAAGCTTTTCTTTTTTATCTTATTTTAACTGCGGCAAAAACGGCATAATGTTTGCAAAATACAGCTAATTTTCATTCAGAAACTTCCGTTAAATCCTATCTCCTTTGTTAAACGAGTTCCATAAAGCCACCACGTTTTATCTGCTTCAAAATAATTTTATTGCACAAAGCTTTTACGTCAGAAAGGTGAAATTGCGTACAAGGACACTGGAGAATGTAGAAAAGTCATAAGTACAAATATAATCAAACAAGTTTGGGGCTTCAACTCGAGTAGTAAAGATTAAATTTAGTTATACAAGTTATTGATTACTTGTCTCTTTAGTTAAGTCTCTTAAGTTAAGTAAGGCATATGTAGAAGTCTACACACACTAATATTAATTTGAAGGGGTTAAAATTCTATTCTTGGTGATTTTCCTACTTGAATATATGTTTATGTAATGTACCTTGAGTAAATAAACAAGATCTCAAAAAGTTGGCAACTTGGGCAAACTTTTCACTCAATTCCGTAAGCTAGTGCAGGGAACTTATCTCTTAAGATGATGACAGGTTTATTATACTTAAGAACTTAACTTCTAATGGATAATCCATCATATTTTGTACATTTACAGGCTTACGCATAAAATTGATCACCGATCAAACTGTTGGCTTTGACAACAAGTTTGCTTTTTGTATTTGATAAAAAAAAATGCATTGACTCCAAAATGAAACCTTACCCAGCTCTACACAAGATCTAATTTACTTTCTCACATGTCCCAAGATGATTTGTTAAACTTCGACTCCATAATAATGCAAGTTATTCCCCTGTAGGGTGGAACAAAGTGGCTTTGGTCATCCATCATATGCTTTTTGTCCAAAACTGGGGCTTTCTTACAAAGTAAACAGGGATATGACATTTGTATGAGGAGCATGGGAAGAGGTCAACCGTCTTTATTGTATGGGTAGTGTTATTAATAGAACATTAACTTCTTGGTGCTATACAAGGTAAGGTTCTTGAATGAATTTATCGCGTTTAACTGCCCAGAAAAATCCATTTTTTTTAATATTACTAAGAAAGCTTTTGCAAATCGGGAAGATACGAGAGACAAAACGCGTTGTGGGTCCTTTATTTTTCATAAGTTTTACTTTATACAGATAAATATATAATACCTATTTTTTTGCAAACACCACACATCAGACAAGTGGTACACGTGACGGGCTTATCAATGGGTAAGATTTATCTCTTCCAGGCAACTTTAAGATTGACATTATTAAAGTTAAAAAATAAGTGTAACATTCACTAGATAACAAATCTGTATATTGAGATAAAAAAGAGATATTAAAGATCATTTTATGTAGATAGGTGTGCGATGTCTTTATATTAAGTCGCGGGTTCTTTATGGATGAGGTCTGCACAAGATCGGCGCAGCTGGCACATTCAAAGAGAGGCCTATGCCCAGCAGTGGGATAGAGAAGGCTGTGGATGATGATGATGATGATGTGTGCGATTGTCTGTCAATACTCCAAAGAATCTATTATCCGCAAAACACAATAATTCACATGTAATATTTGCGTAGCTTTATTTACCTTGTTACTGCTTTCACAAAATTACCCATACTCACTGAATTCCTTAAAAGAATACTCTCGAGACAAATGGCGCGCAATGGCACAAAATTGAATACATAATGATTATGATACCTCCACCCATTTCGATCAATACGCACATTGAATAGTTAATGTGGGATTCCCACGGAGGGTTATAGCTATAGCGTATTATAATGCGAATTATGGATAATTCGCGAAATATCTGTGCAAGTTAGTTATTGATACACTAATCGCAATAATCTATATATATAAAAGAAAGTGGTATTAGTTACACCATTTATAACTCAAGAACGGCTGAACGGATTTAGCTGAAAATTGGTGGGGAGGTAGCTTAGAACCAGGAGACGGACATAGGATACTTTTTATTCCGTTTTTTTTTTTTAAATTGTAGTGATTAAAATCCAAAATCTGCTAATTTATTGCCTCTAAAGCGGAACAGAGTTCGCCGGGTCAACTAGTATCTAAATAAATAAAACTCAAAGGTGACTGACTGAGTGATATAGTGATCTATCAACACACAGCCCAACCCACTAGACGTTTTTTATTTGGAATAAAGGTAGATGTTATGACGTAGGCATCCGCTGATTTTTGGAAAAGCCGCTTTTAAAGGGGTGAAATAGGGGATGCAAGTTTTATTTCTTAATGCGAGCGAAGCCGCGAGTACCCACTAGTTATATAATATTTTCTGTAATATATTATTGTTAACACTGCAATGGACCGCTGACTGTATTATTTTATAGGTTTTAAATATTTTATTTATTGCGCAAAAAGTCCTATCGCCTAAGCCTGGATGATGGGATTTTTGCGTAGTAAAGAGAGAAAGCCTAAGAGATCGCTCTTAGCGATAATGTTGTGCTTTTGGGCATAGAATTACTTAGGTACCTCGTTTCTGTTGAGTATTCCGTCTCTTTGTTCGAGCACTCGTTTAAAATTTTGTGTTGTTATGTTTTTATTTAAATACTAATAATCCTTTGTTTATTAATATTTTGTCACGTTTATTTCACTCTGTATATTTGTGTGTAGTTATTATACATTATATTGTAGGAAGAAGCCATCGGCTCCCGAGACACTCCAAAATCATTTTGTTGAACAAAATTATGCAAAAAAATATGTAATGACCCAAAATCGATAATAAATAAATAAATATAATAAATATTAATAACGTAAAAGAAATTAAAATTAAAATTACAAATTAATTATAGATTAAAATTTGCATTTGACTTTGAATACATATGTTAGGCATTGGTTAAATATTATTAGTTAATTAATTAATTAATACAATTATTTATAAGTAATAAGTGAGTAAATTTCAAAATTATATAAAATTAAGGTAGGTACTTAATTTAAATTTATGGGTATCTATTGTAGGTATACATAATAAATATTTAGACCGATATACAACAAACATATTTCAGATACCCAATCAACAAAGACACGTGATTTATGACGTCACTTTTTGGTAAGTATTAACGTCCTATCACGTCATTTTCAACGTGGTGATTCACGTGTCTATGTCACAAATTAAACGTCATTTTTAACGGCATATTACGACGTTAGTTAACGTCATGTTTAGACGTTAGTTAACGTCATGTTTAGACGTTAGTTAACGTCATGTTTAGACGTTAGTTAACGACATGATAAGACGTTAGTTAACGCCATGTTCAGACGTTAGTTGACGTCATGATAAGACGTTAGTTAACGTCATGATAAGACGTTAGTTAACGTCATGTTCAGACGTTAGTTAACGTCACGATAAGACGTTAGTTAACGTCATATTCAGACGTTAGTTAACGTCATGATAAGACGTTAGTTAACGTCATGATAAGACGTTAGTTAACGTCATATTCAGACGTTGGTTAACGTCATGTTCAGACGTAGGTTGACGTCACATTGTGACGTCGTGTAATACGTCATTGTGATGTGACCTGGGGTAATTTTTGACCTCAATATTGCGACGTTAACTAACGTCAGACTACAAGCTGGGCACTCATTTATAGGTTAAAAACACAATGGCGCCATCCTGAAACAGATAAAAATAATGAAGAGAAAAAAACAAGGTTGAAAATAAATTGTGTTTATTAATTAAATATTTAAAACATATTACAACCAGCTTTTTTGTCTTTGGTGTGAGAAAAAAATAGGAGTGCTTTAAATTTAGCAAGCTAAAATCACAGAATTGCTGTCAATGGTCACAATAACAATAAAAAATTTCTTTAAAATGAAATTTGTCTTACAAATATTATAAAACTATGTTTATATGAAATAAGAAACTAACTATATTTGGTTAATTATGAATTCGTGAAATGAGATACATTTCTCGAATTCATAATTAACATACCTAATATAGTTTCTTATTTCATATAATGAAATGACTTCAGTTACAGACCAAATATCACTATTTACGGTATGCAAGTATAATTAAGAACAATTTATTGTGGGGGGTCGATAATGGCTTCAACCCCAGATGGGTATCTCCCAAATCTGGCCCTGTATATAGTAACAGTTAATTAAAAGGTAAAATAACGTACTTATTGCAAAAAGGTAAAACTAAACATTTACATAAAATATCTTCTACGGGAAAACATCCGTTTTCCGTAAATTCACTAGCCAAAAAAACATCAAGCTGTGAGGATGAACATGGAGCAGTATAAAAGTTTTTATACTTTTTGAAGGCTTTGGCGTATAAAGTAACTTTACCACTAGTTTCCAGGATGTTTAAGATTTCAATTACAGTTTTATTTTTCATCATGCAGTACTTGTCTGCCTCGGATCTATGAGAGAACATAAAGTCACCCCATAACAGTTTTTTGTACTGATTACCCTGATATGAATATGGTATGGGTCCTTCCAAATGTTCTATAGTGCAATTGTAAGTTGTATTTACAAGGCAATAAGCCGGCTGAATATGATTCTCTGACAACCGATTGGCAGCCTGCTGTAAAGGCTTATACGGTGCTCTTAGGGATCTCTTCAAACCGCCTAAATAGTTTTCAAATTTAAAAGCAGAAAATGAGTCTAAATTGCCAAATCTTTCAACGTCATCAACAAGGTGTAATAACGAGTGAACATTATATACTAAATACTGTCGGCCGTAAATAATGACACATTGTTCAACAAAAGTTATCAAAAAACTTCGAGCGTAACTAGCATATTGAGTGCATAATGTTTTTGAAACTAAGATGTAAATGGAACAATGTAGCAACATGAAATGTTTGTATACATTTTTTGGTAAAATGTCATATAAAATTATTGGGCCAAGATATAACAAAAAAGTTCTAAATTCAGTTGCTTTCCAATGTTCTACTTCGTTAAGAGATCTGGGCTTACGATTAAACTCCTGAGGAATTAATTTTCTTACATAAATTAACCTTTCACTCAAATAATTTGTATGTCTAGAATCTAGTTTTACATGTTTTACGTCTGATTTTACTGGTTTTATCCAGGTATGAATTAATTTTCTCATAACTCCAAGACAAACGCTATGCATGTAATCTGTAGGAAAACAAGAAACCATTCCAATACCCAATTTAAGTAATGGCGAAGTTCCAATATGATGGTCTTCATCTGTCTGCAATTCAAATGACCTATCAGTTCTAGGTGTACAGTTTAAATCGTCTAGAACGATACGATGTTCCACATAATTCCCAGTACAGACACATTTATCACAGCTTGAATAACCATTATGAGACTTGACACATTTTAAATAAGCACGTGCAGGCATATCACAAACAAAGTTCTTCACAGTAACACTTATAAGTTTATCATTATATGTTGTACCAACTTCTAAAAGAGGTATCAAGTCTTCTATAAACGATTCCAAGTAGGAAGATAATGGTGATGGCTTTGCAGTCCCACAAAATATACCTATGACAAAAATGCTGTTTTTCATTCCAACAACTTCTGCTAAAATAGGCCAGAACTGAGTATTAGCACTCTTAAAAATTGGTAAACCATCAACGTTAAATGATAATGTTATTTCACTTTGACCATTTTGATATACCACTGGTAATATTGTTTGTAATAAAGTGTTAAACCCAAAATGCATGTAATCTCCACAATCAAGATGTTTCAAATTATAATTATAACATGTTTTTAATAGTGTTCTGGAAGAAGATGGCAGTTGAGGATGATCATGTTTAAGAAACTTTAGTAATGAAGTCATAGCCATATGGGATATATTGTATTCTACAGCCCAAGATCGTAAAAAAGATGCTAAGTCTAACTGTTCATTGTTATTGACTACAAAAGGTAAGCCTGACTCTTCATTAACATTAGTTACAACAGGTGAATTTTCGAGGGATAAATCTGCTGTGTTAACTGACAAATTTGATTGCGAACAACTGTCATTAATTACAGCTATGCTATTCTCACCACTGTTTATGTTAGTGTTGGAATTATATTTATCCACATCGTTTTGTATTTGTACATTCTCATTAGCTGATATGTCACATTCTGTAATATCAAACAGATTTCTTTTTGTACTCACTTTCACTCTTCTATACATTTGTCGCTTACTTACAATAGCCTTACGTGACATAATAATGGCCAAAAAATTATTAAATTAAAGGATTGCTAAAAACAGTTTCTTAAGTAGTAGTCTACAAGGATTGCCTTTGAGACTAAGCCAAGGATTGAGATTTGTTTCTGGTCAATCGCGCTTTTACTCTTTGTGGAGCATGTTTAAGCCACACCTTGATGTCATTTTCTAAATCCTTATCCACAGTCAGTTTAAAGTGTTTTTTAACAGCACCTGCAACAAAATAAAAAGTTTTATACAATGTAATTCTATCTATTTGTAGAAGCTGTCCAGATTTGGCGGTGTTAATACTAATAGAATAGGTATATTTACGATATGCTCAAAAGAAGTAGGTATGTAGGTACATAATTGTGCATACCTACAAAGGTGTGGGAGCAAGTGGTACAAATCAAGTACCTATACATATTTCCTTTATTAATAACAAATAATTAACAGGTCAAAATGTAACAAAGACCTTAATCTTCAATTGTCAATTACTACTAACAATGAATTATATTCCTAATGGGGTTCTGCAAATACCAGTAAGAACATACTTACAAAGGTCGGCTGTTCGAAGAACTACTAGTTTATAATCTGTTTACAGACATGAAAACTATGGAAACAAGTGAATGTATAGTGAGTTCAAACTGTATACTTACGTATAATTGCAGTTTTTAAATATAATTCCTCAAATGCCCTTTTATTATTTTTTCCTCTAAAATTAAACTGTGACGCCAACTCATTTGTCATGCAATGTTTTAATAATTGGTTGATGGATGTGGTGGTTGAGTGTCCACAGTGAGAAACTAAGTAATTGCACTGAAAAAAAAATACATATAGATAAATTAAAAGTAATATTTTAAAGCTGAACATTACCATCTGGGAGCTATGATGCCACAAACACACAAACAGATACACGGACATATCAAACTTATAAGCTGCATATTCAGGTCTGAATTGACATTATCAATGAATCATTACACCTGACCTGCTACACTAAGAAATAAGTGCCAGTCACTCAATTACGATCAACTTCAGCTGAGTACATGATCATGAGCAGTTTTATAACACCAGGAAATGGTTCATACTTACCTCAATACCTCTAAGAAAAAAACAAGTAAATAACTTACAAAGTTGGCAAATTTGTTGTCACATGTCAGGTATGTTTCAATTGCTGTTAATTCTTCTAGATCATTTAATGGTAGCTGCACAGGAAGCTCAATTGGAGTTGCTTTAGAGTTTAAGACCTCTAATTCATTCTGTTGTCTGATCCAATCTAAGATTTGTTTATTTTGCTCCACTATGGTTGACAAAAGTTGTAGAGTTTTGGTCTCATATCCTGAAACAATTTTTTTTTCTAGTTAGAGGTCTTGGTCGACCTACACTATTTTAATAAGATGTTAACTATTATGAGATCAATTGCCAATCAAAAGGTGGTTATTTTAATTACTATTTTACCCACAAAAAACAAACAAGAAATCAGAACAAACATCCTTAAAAGGAAAATCAATGTTGTAACCCCTTATTGCATTGTTATGTTTTAGGCATTACCTGGTGTTGTTCCAGCTGAGGTCTGTCTAGTACTCAGCGGTGTCTGCTTCTGTTGAATTATCTCCAGAGCGGCAGTTGAACTACTTGCCAAATAAGTTGTTTGTTCTGGGGTTATGGGGGGCTGACTGTCCTCCTGAGATTTCTTTGGAGTCACAGTACCTTTAATAAAATAATGTCATTTTAATTACTAGTATAATTTTCCAGATTCACCTAATTAAATTTAAAGAGTTTATTCTTTTACCATGGCATACTGTTTACTTTTTTTATTGTAGACATTATGTGGACTATGGATAAAAAAAAATTTGAACCTGTAGTAATATAGGCACATCAGCAAAATGCTGCTCGCCTATTATTAATCAAATAAATAAATAAAATAATTACAAAGCACACATCCATACATTTAAGTATTTAATAATAAAACAACAAACTGTAACATACCTTTTTGTTTAAATATGTCTGTTGCATCAAATATTTCATCACCTGATGATATTTCATGATCTGATTGAAATCTAACAGGCTTTCGTCTTCTCTTTGATGTCTTATCATCATCAGCATCAGTAACATCTATATCACTATTGACTTCAGCTTGTTTTGCTTTTTTTCGTGCTATAATCAAATCCTCTGAAATAATAATGAAATTGAACACCTTTGTTAAAACAATACATGACATAACCGGGCCAAGCCGGAGATTGTGGGATCAATCCCCACAGTGGGATAGTTATTTATGCTCCACAAAAATTAGTTCAAACACAAATATTTATGATGGTACATTCTGATTATCCTGCTGACTAATTAGCTACATGTAAATTTTCACAAGCAACATAACAGTGTGTTCAGGCAACGCACTGTTGCTTGAGAGCCAGTTCAATTCCAGTACAGTGAATGTCACATTTGTAAGTCCTAGGTCCATGCTGGTTTCCTACACTGTTAAGGAGCAAACCCGGCCAAATACCAGACTCAATTCTTGGAAAATGAAACTGTGAGTGATTGTAGATTGTTGAGATTCATTCCTGAAATACTTACCAGTTTCGAAGAATTTTCTTTTAAGCTTTATCAGTGGCCATTCGTTGTTAGGTTCATGGTGTTTCTGCAACAGTTTATTAAACTGGCTGGAAAGTTTGGACGTCGGCCAAAATGCTTCAAATTTTTTTGGGGTGAGCCATTTTTCACTTAAAATTACAACACTTCCGGTGCCTGGACTTTCGGACTCTTCTTCTGCCACGATGTATTTCGGTTGACTTGAAATATTGCAGGGCTGCATTTGTGTACCAAAGCCACAGTACCTACTTTACTGCAAATCAAAAATAAAATTTACAAAATAGTTAGGTTAGGTTAGATAGAGGACATTGAGAGTTTACTCAGCTATAATTCAGTCCGATGTTGAGGGCTTATTAAGTTAAGGTATATAACATATACTATACTGATATACAATACATATACTGATTTAATTTTAACCTACTTTTGCCAGAAACCCTGCCACAGGCAGACTCGACCACATGGCAGATACCTACTCTCATTACCTATATACATACTACATTACATAGGTACTACAAATTTACTGTGACTTTTATATTTTACACAAAATAATTCTATTAATAATATAAATAGAAATTGCACATATCTTACCTCTATAACTATTTAAATCACTTTTATCACACAAAGAATTTCAGATAAAACATTAACAACTCACTCACTCACTGAACTGAATCTGTTATGTTATGTTGCCAGCGCGCGGTGCCAGATTTTACCATAATATATATATTTAATTACCATCTGGTTCCCATAGTACAAGCTCTGCTTAGTTTGGGGCTAGATGGCGCTGTGTGAAAAATGTCCCCCAATATTTATATTTATTTATATAAATTTATTTATATATACTACTTTCATTCTCTCATGCTAAAATTGGTAGTTTTTGTGGTGGGAGAAATAGGTATGCCAAGCTCCATACAGAAATGCACAATGCTCATAAGTATTTATGTTATAATTTACTAGTGACTTGTCCCGGCTTCGGGTGGACATCTATTATTTAAACATTTTTGACATAAACGTCAAAGTAAATGTTCGATAAGTTTATATTTTTCCGAAAATGTGGGCGTAAAATAATACAATTTATCTCTAGTTTGGAATCCTACGGAAGTTTATAATTTTCCCAGGAATTTTATAAATTTCCGGTTCTTGTTGTTTTCCGGTGACATATACATATCTCTCTTTGAGTCGTATTTCCTCATGACTGAGGGTCGTGACTCCCCCGCAGAATTAATTCATTAGGGGAGTTTTCTTGGGCAGATACATCGTGGTGGGCGCCCAGGTCCTTCCACGGAAGACACATGTCCTCGGATATTGTGGTCCTCAAACATGTCGGTTTCCTCACGATGTTTTCCTTCACCGTTAATCGAGTGCAAATCCACACATAACTTGAAAATACAAGTCATTGGTGTAGGGCGGATTCGAACCAGGGTGCGTCTGGATGAAAAGCAGACACTGGAACCGCTGAGCCACACTCGCTTTTATACATACAAAATAGCCTATATTTTATTAATCAGTGATAATGTAGCATTCAAATGGTGAAATAATTTCTACAATCGGTCCAGTACTTTTTGAGCCACCAAAGCATTCAATTTTATACATTTTATATTTACTTTTGAAACGTGAAATAAGTCATTTTATATTAGGTAGAGGTTGACTCCCAATTTGAGCACGGTGAATTATTTTGCCAAAGTACATGGAAAAGAGATTTATCTGACAACACTGACGACGGTTGGAGTGGCTCCTTGGGCCTCTCGTAGAGTTCAAGCAAGATAACTCTGCGCGCGGATAAAATTGGAACTGAAATGTTCTGATTGCAATTTGATCAAATTAAGGCCTAAATTCTAGGCATAATCGCTGCCGCCAATCGCGCGCAGAGTAATGTTGTACGGACTCTAGCCGCCATTTTATCGCGATGGCGTCAGTTAAATTCTTAGGCATTACAAATGAATATACGTTTTATGTCATTGCATTAAGATTCATATTAATAAATCACGTGTTGGACGTTCGTTTGAAAACTGATATTGGGTACCTATTTCAATTACAGTAATTTGAGTACGTTACACTTTCAAAATATATTTAATAGTTTCTAAAAATGCTAGAAATTACGAGATTAAAAATTATTATATACAATTAGGTATCTTTTCACGAACAAGTCACGTTGGCCGTAAAATAATATAAAAAAGGATTAAAACGATTTATAAATTGTACTAAATCTGTAGGAAGTACAATTTTTCATACAAATAAATTAAAATATAGGTTTGGTCAGTCTCAGTCACTTTCAAGACTTTTTTAAATTGGGTTTAATATTATTATTCGTATTGCTATATGTTTAGGTATTATACCTACCTAGTCTGTGGTAATTATGACTGTGATAATTATTATGACCGACCAAACGCATGGTAGGTACCTAATACCAAACGAAGCATCGTCGACTCCGCTCCGCAGCGCGAGATCGACAAGTCGCCGCGTCGTCGGGCCTGACTTTGAAATGTAGCGAATTAGGTAGGGTAGGTAAGTAAATTTGATAATGCTCTCGCAATGACAATAATTCTCTGTCAAAGTTCTCTAAGTGCTCTCGATGTCTTACACGACGACCATAAACGTAGCGTAACGTAGCTATTTTATGACGTCATAAGTGACGTGAAGTATATCCTATAACGTGTTTAGTACTATTACTGACGTCTTGCATGACGTCATATACTTTCCAACTACGTGTTAGGTCTATTTGAGACGTCTTTAACGACGTCAAGTATATCCTATGACGTGTTTAGTACTATTGTCGACGTCTTACATGACGTCATATATATTCCAACTACGTGTTAGGTCTATTTGAGACGTCTTTAGCGACGTCAAGTATATCCTATAACGTGTTTAGTACTATTACCGACGTCTTGCATGACGTCATATATATTCCAACTACGTGTTAGGTCTATTTGAGACGTCTTTAGCGACGTCAAGTATATCCTATGACGTGTTTAGTACTATTATCGACGTCTTACATGACGTCATATATATTCCAACTACGTGTTAGGTCTATTTTGGACGTCATTAAAACGTCAGAAATGTTCTGTGACGAGTTCAGTATATTCTCAACGTCTAAGACGACGACACAATATATTCTAACTACGTGTTAAGTCTTTATGATACGTCTTGAGTGACGTCAAGTATATCCTATGACGTGTTTAGTGTTTTTACGACGTCTTACATGACGTCATATATGTTCCAACTACGTGTTAGGTCTATTTGAAACGTCTTTAGCGACGTCAAGTATATCCTATAACGTGTTTAGTACTATTATCGACGTCTTGCATGACGTCATATATATTCCAACTACGTGTTAGGTCTATTTGAGACGTCTTTAGCGACGTCAAGTATATCCTATGACGTGTTTAGTACTATTGTTGACGGCTTACATGACGTCATATATATTCCAACTACGTGTTAGGTCTATTTAAGACGTTATATATGACGTGAGATTTGATCGAATGACGTCAAAATTTTTAGAATCACGTTGATATGACGTCATTTATCACGTCCCTTGTTGATTGGGTAAGGTATTTGACTTACATTTGACTTGTTTTGTTTAACAATATTTTAAGGTAAAGATTGTTGTTAACTAATTCTGTCTACCTTCATATACAATGGCTAATAATAATGCGGTGTTATGTTATGTGTAGCATACATTAGGTTTTTTTTGTTGTTCTGTCTATACTTCCTCCGACAATGGCTATCAGAGACAATGCTATAATAACATATTGCTTACGCAGTTTACTTTGCTTATTCATAAATTGCGTACGCGATATGTTTAGTCATAAGGCTTTATCGTTTCGCCCGCTTTTTTGAAATGCACAAAATAGCCTGTTATAAATCGAGGCAACTAACTCTAGCGGTGACCGTTATTGCGCAGAAGTACAAAATAAGGTACCTGAGGGGGGCTAGCGGGATGAAGGGCGGGCGTGCGGAGCGCTGGTTGGCTCTCCAGTCGCTTTCCGTTCCCCGCGGACATACACCACCCCGCGCACATCCCGTGGTACAGTCGCGTTAGTAATTTTATTGTAATTACTGTTAATTTTTGTTGTTTATTGTTAAGTTTGAATTTGTTAAATTTAGACTTTTAAGTTGTTTGTGACTAAAGTAAATATGCCTAAAACAAATAAAATAAATAAATAAATATTTCAAGACATATCACTCAGCGTCATCATGCCCCATACTAAGCTTACGCTTGTATCATGGGTACTCGATAACGGATATAATACATATATACTTTTTTATGTAAATACATACTTATTATACATAGAAACGACCAGACTCAACACAAGTAATTACAAATTTTAATATGCATAATTACTTGTGTTATGCGGGAATCGAACCCGCACATAGATTAGAAGAACAAATACTGTTTTGAAAAGACAGGCAAGGAAAATATTTTATGACGCGAATTGTTTTTTTAAAGTAATCTATCGAATTAATTGATACTATTAAACAAATCAAAAGTGAGATTGACGAAGCTACAAATACTTTACTCAGTCATTCGGACAGCACCACTGTAAATTTGAGATTTTGATTAAAAGTTTACTTTTTATTTATTTTGCTTACCTCATTCTGTTAAAAAAAAAGATATTGGAGTCCATAATAATAGTTACATATTATGTATTGTGTGCGCGACAGTACACATGCGCAGCAATCCCCTCCACGTACCGGCCAGCGCTAGAGTTACGTGCCACCATGTATACCTTGTCGGGTGTTAGCGCCCTTACCCCAAATTACAGATTCAAAATGGTGGTTCGACCCGTTTGTGTAACTCTTCAGTTTTATGCACACCGTTTTAGGCCCGAACTGGCGTAAACATAACTATACCTAATACCTACGGTTATCAGGGTCACACAATAAAGGGTCTCTTGATACTGACTTGAATCTTGATTGATGACAAATTAGATAAAATAAGTTCGCATATGTATATGTAGGTGCGTATCATGTATCGTCACCTGACACTTTAATTCATTGTGCATATCATTTTTTCATTATTATTTATATACCAATGATCTATACAAAATCTTATTTTAATTGGTTTAGCCATTCAAGAACTTTAGGCAATACACATACTCCATATATGTACATAGTTAATCTGTATAGATACCAAAGCCAAACTGTCAGATTTTTTCTTTCATAATTTCTTCGATCGATCGATAGATTAATTTACACATCTACCTGCAAAATATGTACAAGATTTCACTTATACACTTCAACTAACCCTGTATAATCAGATCCAAATATTGGGCAGCTATTTCGAGCTAAGCCCTGACGATCGCTTGGCGTGCTATCTACTATCATGACGGTTACGTACCAGTTTACTATCAAGTTAGACAACTTTGGCATTACCGTGCTTTCAACATAGACATTGTACAGCAATGGAGTGGTCTAAGCACACCTTTATACTAGGGCTATAAATCTATAATAGTATAGTGAGCAAGCGTGTGTGACTGATTGATTAATACTTTATTGGACACTCACATAAAAAGAAAAAATTAAATCTAATGCCAAAAATGGTGGCCTTATCGCTGAAAGCGATCTCTTCCAGGCAACCGTAGGATGGAGAGGTAATTATAAAACAAAAAGTCTAGACGGGATATACAATAACAACAAGCACAATATAAAATTTGACTTTAAAGTGTGTGGTGTGGTTTAACCACACACTTTAAAGAGAGAGCAAGCGAGAGAGAGAGAGAGAGAGAAAGAGGGAAAGAGACTGTGGTTTTAATTTAGAAACATATCAGTTTGGACAAAGGATTGGTTTAAGAGCTTTATTTTGTTAGCGCGTTCGGATCACACTCGGTTCCAAATATACGTCATTTGTTTTCCTTCGTTCGAAAGTGCTAATCTATTCATATTTTGGCAAGATGTGTACGTTTCTGTATTATGTCGCCAGCTTTGTACGTAATATATTGCTGCTATATCACATCAATATTGTTATGTAGACTATGTAATGTGGGCTTTCTGATTCTATAGCTTGATTTTGAAGCAAAGATAACTTGGAAATCTACAGCTATATTTTACCAAATATTTGGTTGGAGCTATTATAAGTCGACGTAGTTTACTATGGCGCTTCTTGATTCACAGGAGGACAAATTTCGAACTGTCTGTTCCTGCATATCATCACTACACCTCTACTTTATGAAACTAGACGTTGTCCGTAAATAATATTTTAATAATTTGCTTTACAAATATTATCACGACTTGAATTTTTTTTATTTCAATTACCTTCCTTTCCATAAAATTACATATTATGTCACATTACACCTAAAATATCAAATGAAAACGATACATACTTAAATGGTATTAAAATAAATGGCAATAAACTACATATCTACATCCTTGACTGACCTTTTTTTAGCGGAGGTGAATGCATTTACGCATCCCCGGGCTTAGATGGCGCTATGTGTAATTACAGGAGATATTTATTTATTCTTTTCCACCTCCAGGGTACATCAGCATCAGAACTCCTGAACTCCCAGGAGCGAGGTGCGCTGGTGAAGCACGTGTTGGAGTCAGCTCGTGCTGAGAAGGGGGACGAGCATGCCCTGGAACCAGCTCTCACTCTGCGCCCTGGACAGAGCATCGGTGAGCAAATATACTTCTTCTTCTTTATCGAATGAGAGTGGGCAACTCTGGTGTCAAGAGTTTAAAACCGCCCTAAAGACATCTAAGGTTCTGACATGGCTTAACGACTGCCGAAGTAGACAAACAGCCGAGACCTACAATTTAACGTGTCATGTTATTGTGTTTTCCTTCCTCAAAATAACACAACATACAGCAAATACTAAAATCACAAACGACCATATAGCTTTATTCTACACCAGAAAAATATAGGTATACAAAAACAAGTCACAGAAACATAACTAAAACTACATAACTACTATAACCACTATTACTTAATTACTTATTACTTAACTAAGGTAGGTACTTACATCGAATAAATGATAAACTACAGTCAAAACTACAGCGATACAAAGAATCAAATCGCCTTGTAACAACTCTTTGACGTTTGCGTGTTACAAATAGCCGAATACAGTGCGTAGGGTAAAGTAGATTAATATCATTTAAATTATAACAGTCAGTAAAGACCGTATCAAAAAAAACTTATGGGGCCGAGTCACAGGAGAAAACTAGCTCATTAATAATATGTTGGAAATGTGAAAAAAAATATGTAAACGTAACGGTTGTATGGCACGTTATTTGCTACATTTCATGTAGTACTTATTTGCGTGAGAGATTTAAAATTAAAAGAACCTGCAGTTTTGACCTGTGTATGTGTTTGAGATCGAGTTTGTTACCTATATCAAATAAAACACGACGTTGCCTTTGTTTTTTTTTTACTACAAAGCTAACATAAAACATTTTATACCTACAGAATGTTATACTCGAAACTTCAATATAACGAACTTATGTGGAAGGATTCTATTGACAACCTACCTACCATTTATTTAATTTAGATAGATAGATTAACGCTTTATTGGACACACAAATAAAATAGAACACAACACAAACAAGAATTAATTTATAGTTGAACAGCATTTTGCTGATTTGCTTATATCACACTGACAAAATTGTTTTCAAAGTTACTATTCATGTCTCAATCATGCTTAGATTTCGACTCTTATAAAACCGTTTGTATTCAATGTAGTCTAATAATCAATTCAATGTAATCTGAAAATTTTAACAATCAGTTCTAAAATATTCTCGCCCTTAGGTATCATATGTACATAAAATCGTGACCAAATGTTTTGCCATATTTTCTGCTTTCTATCTTTTTTAGAATACAGTTCCGTTATGATTTATTCCAAGGTTCCGAATAGGAAATTGGGTGCATCGCAACTATCGTAAAAACGATCGTTATCTGTAAAGTCATGGCTCTCGCTGTTAGCTGGCTACATGCCAATGTGCTCCTATTTGTTTTGAAATAGTAGGTAACAACTGAAACGGAAGTATAGATATCGAAATATTTTATTGTAGTGCTTCCAATACTCGTATATACTTAAAAATGTATTTTGGTTGAAAATAAATCGAGGAGTCAACACGTCCTGAGGATGCCTCGTGGAGAGGCGAAACACGACGTGTCGACGAGAATATTTTGCCGAAGGAGAACTACAAAACTTAAAGACACAAATTGTTAGTAAGATCTTAAGAGCCACAGCCACTTTGGTTAGGAGGAGAGTTGTTGAGGTGGTAGTGGTACATGGATGAACACACCTAAAAACCACCAAGTTAGTTGTTTGAAGTCGGTTAAGGAGCAGTCGCGTCGGAAAAACATTTCTCTAGAGTTTCATTTAAAGTCACTTCCAGACGAGAGCAAACAGACCGAAATTTTAATGAGCGGAGTTTCACATTTGTACGATTAATGTTGTTTGATTTTTTAATTGTTTCAGTACCAGCATGTCTCAGCAGAGGCGTGGTGGCGAGCATGTTTCCTTTACACGAGAGGACCGCTTTAGAAAACTTAAGAAAGAAATGGGTGAAGACGCTGTTTTCACCGCAACCTATAGGTAAGATAGAAAATTTAATTTAATAGCGGCGGTTATATCAAAATTAATGTCTCTTATATTATAAGAGTAAAATGAAATTCCCGTAGAAAGTAGCCTAAGTCCAGGTTCTTATATAACTTCATGCCAAATTTCATTCAAGTTGGTAGGTAGGTACAGTCAAGAAGGCGTAAGCTGAGCTTTGCATTTGTGTGGGTGTACATAGATAGTGTAGGTGAGACAATCGGCTTCTCCATCGTGCGATAGCGCCATCTCACTCCCCCGCCCACCTGCCATACTTCACCCACACAAATGCAAAGCTCAGCTTACGCCTTCTTGACTGTACATCCCTATGAGAGAAAAGAAAAAAACAAACGGTCGGATTAATGCACATTTATAATGTAATTCTAAGTAGTTTCATTCGCACGTATTTAATTAAAAGAGTTCCTTAAATAAATTGTGACTACAGCTATAGCCACTTATGGAAAGTAGTGTCCCCTATCTTTTTCCCCTTCCGGAAAACAAGTAAAATTTAATGTGTATTTATAATAAATAGACCGAGAATATGTAACAAGCCGAATATTGTAACATATCTAATGGAATGGATGTAGAACAAGAGACAGAGTGATACATTACACTTAACACTCTAAGCCCTAAAGCATTCAATACAAATGTACTTATTTTCCTTCATTACATTTTCAACCGTATTGCGAAGGAAATAGGCTTGAAATTTGCATAAGCTAGCGAAAGTCTCAGAATATCGCTAGTATTGAAGATATTCAATATTGTGGCTCCTTTAATACTGCAATGGATATGTCAGAAATAGAATAAAACAGAGAAAACCTTTCAGTCGGTAGCTTGGGGAAGTTATTTATCATGTTTCTAACTGCCAAGGATTTAAATCTTTTCCATCTTTTTATATTTCAGTGTATAAGTTGTATTAGTTATTCTCTGGTATAAGCAACAAACCATAAGAGTATATTTTTATAATGTTGTTTAAGAAACCTTTTAAAAATGAAACATGCATGTCTTAATATAAAACGCACACCCCAAACCACTGGACAGACCAGGCTCAAATTTGGCATGCAGGTAGATGTAAGAAGTAGACATCAGCTAAGAAAGGATTTTTGGAAATGCCACTTTTAAAGGGGTGAAATAAAGGATGCATGTTTTATTTCTTAATGCGAGCGAAGCACCCACTAGTCCATCTGTATAAAAAACGCAATCTGGGAAAGTTCTCAATAAGTATTAAAGAAGTAAGCAAGATGTTTTGCAACTGACCTCCGAATTTCAATAAGAAAACTTTGGAGAAATACATATTATGTAGTGTTTTTTGAACTGCTGTGTTTTTTATCATCTACAAACGATTTCCGCAAAGTAACGCCTGATTCAATATCTTAAATACTCTCTCGTATTTCCTCATGATTGAGGGTCGTGACTCTCCCACAGAATTAATTTGTTCGAGGAGTTCTCTTGGGCAGATACATCGTGGTGAGCGCCCAGGTCCTTCCATGGATCTTAAATACAAATGGAGTTTATATTTGCAGATGAAATAAGTGAATACTTCGGCGTGAAGATAGCAATGTACTTCGCTTGGCTCGGCCACTACACCAGGTCGCTCGCGGTGCCCGCTGTTGTAGGTTTTGTATTTTGGGTGAGTATATTTTATTTGTCTATGCTCCTGCATTGTGGGATTAGTGACTTAAATCCAAAACAGGTTTGCACTTGACCATAGTTTGCCTAATGGCAAGCAATAGCTCTGGTCTAAAACGGATCGCGCTTACCAGATAGGAACCGGTTCACTCTCGCCTTAAAGATAGAATAGACGTACTAGAAGAGAGGTCTATTCTTAGCAGGGGACATTATCGGGCTGATTATGATGATGATGACAGTATATTGTCTTTGCTATTCAAGTTAAAGTGTTAATGTAATGTAGTTACTCGTACATATGTCAGATATTAGTCGTATAATAGCAGTAAGTCTTCAGCAGGGTTCAATAAATTCGATAACTTTTCACTTGAATATAAAACGCCAATAATAGAAGCCTTGAGGTCGTCTGTGATTGGTGGCCTGGTGTAGACGTCTGTGATTGATTATTATTATTATTATTTAATTCATAATAGTTTGCAAAACAGGCACCAAGCTAAAACACATATAATATGGATCATTGGTTAAAATGTCCCCTGCTTAGAAATCTTTAATTCACATTTTGTTTTCGAGTGCAATTAAAACAATAATCTTCTATTTCAAAGAAGCTAAAAATACCTTGTTTACTTTTTCAGATATGGCTCGGTACGGCAAATGAAAATTGGAAAGACATAGCTTATGTACTATTCTCACTATTCAATGTGTTATGGGCGTGTATATATCTCGAAACATGGAAAAGGTAGATACGTATTATACACTTAATACATTTGACAATTACGTAACAAAGTTTATTATTTTGTATTTATTTATTTATGTTTTGGACCGTGTTTGAGACTTCTGGTTAGTAAAGAAGCAGTAAATAAAAATGAACAATCGAAAGTGTTGTGTTGTGCTATAGTATTTATTGGGCTATTTCTTTGTTTTCAGATATTCAAACGCACTGGCGTACAAATGGGGAACACTCGACCAGAGAGACGATCTTCTAGTTGAGCCTAGACCGTTATTCCAGGTAAGCGATTTCATTCAAATTACAGACTTTTATTATAACAAAAATAAGTGTCAAGCGCGTGTTTCTGTCTAGGTACAAAATACCCCTTACACTTATTCTGCAAATGTAACGGGTTCACTAGTAAAGGATGTTTAAAATATTCTCTTTCGTTGGCGTCTATTATAGCTTTGAGGTCATAACTTTTTTCTATAAGAGTACCTACCCATGCTTGTATTTTTAGTGATGTACCTATGACTGAGGGACGTAACTCCCCCGCAGAACTAATTCGTTAGAGGAGTTCTCTTGTACAGATACATCGTGGTGGGCGCCCAGGTCCTTCCACGGAAGACACATGTCGTCGGATATTGTGGTCCTCAAAAATGTCGTTTTCCTTACGATATTTTCTTTCACCGCTAAGCGAGTGCTCCACACATAACTTAAATACAGACATTTGTGTGGGCCGGATCCAAACTAGGGTGTGTCAGAATGAAAAGCAGACGCTTTAACAGCCGATCCATAAATAAAATAAAATAAAAAATAAAAATAGCCTTTATTTCTACTACTCAATAAAATAGATACATTAATACTTAACTAATACATTTTTAAATGAAGGTTAAACATGTTCCTAATGTTTACAAATTTTATATGAATTTGCACATCAAAATCCTTATTGCCTAAATTATTTTGTACAACATTTTTGTGCAAGAATTGCTAATACCAACCTTATCTCTAGTGAACACATCTTTATTTATTTATTTGAAATATTTATACATAAAGGGTTTGTATTTTATTTTGTATAATATTTATTTATTTTATACCTAATCATATGCACAAAAGAAAGTACGTGTTATATTAAGATATCTAGTATTACAGAAAACACAAGTTATTATTACAGTTCTCCAAGTTGCAATATAACCAAAGTTAGCATAATAATCTAAGTACATGATAACCAAAATTGATGAAAATAATGGATTAGAAGATATATCTGATTCCAAATATTCTTTATAGTCTTTGCAACTTAATTACAAATGTATACAATTGAACAAAATTGTTTAAACTTATAATGGTATGTAATTAAAGCAGAGAACTAAGTTTTAAATTAACAATTATGTACATGCAATTTGAAGTGAGTACTTACATAATAAAATTATAACATATTTGATACCTACTACATAGTATAAAACTTTTATTGTGAGTTAAATATGATTGGGAAGTTATAGGTACATATCTGAGTAATAGTCGCTGTTGTAAGCGTAGGCCTCCCCCAGACAAGTCATCAAAATTGTAGGTAAGTACAATTATAGTATATGTCTTTTTATAATTAATAGTTATTTAAGTATAGTTAGCTAGTAATTTTGCCTGTGTCGATCCATACTCGCTTGTATTTTTAATGGTACATAATGTTTCCATTCTTCCAGGGAGACATGGGTTCCAGCAGTGTGACGGGGCGGCCCGAGCCCCAGTACGCGGCGTGGCGGCGGCGAGTGTGGCGCCACTGTGTGTCCTTCCCCGTCATGCTGCTGTGTCTGTGTATAGCTGCCAGCGCCACCTTCGCACTATTGCGGGCGCAGGTAGGTACTAATTTGTGTTTGGACTGCGGAAATATGTATAACCAGAGGGTCACCCGTTTAGGTGTCGCGACCAAGTAATTACATGCCGTACTCTCACTTAAAAATATGTGATGGTAAACTGCGTAGGTAACTGCGTGGTCTGCACATAATGTACGTTTTACATCTCACGTAAGTAGATACGTATCACTAACGATAGTACACAGTCCCTGACGTGACGCAACTGCCAAATATGTGTTCATATACTATTATACATTGTTACATGTATAGAAAGAAAGAAAGAAAACATTTATTGTGACAGATTTTAAAAACACACAGGAGTAAAAACATAAAAAACAAACATAAAATCTGCCACAACACAGCCCCAACTCAGCATAATGCTGGTTGTATGGAAGCAACCAGCGCTGGTCTTCCGTTGGGGCTGGCTGTGACGTCACGCACGTACAAGAAGGCAGGCAAACAAACAAGGACGTGTACAAAGAGGAACACTGGTAGTGGAAGAAATGAAATAAAATTAATAAAAAGATATTACATAAGAGCTAGTATAAATAAAGTCAGTCTTCCTTTTGAGAAGTTTATTGTTATCTCTAGGTCAGAGTTTTTCAGTCTTTCAGTAGTCTTGATAACCTCATTTTTTTTAAGTCGGTAAAAAAAATATTATAATATTCTGTATTTAAAAAACATCGCTTTTCATTTACAGGATTGGTGGGAAAGCAACCTTATATATCTAACATGGGTCCCCCGCGCGTTACTGGCCATTATTATTGCTATAGAAGAGGAGGTATACGCCAGAATAGCCAGATGGCTCAACGACAAAGGTAGGTCTTAGAACATAAATAAATTAGTCTATAGATTGTTTTTGGGTTAATAAAGTGTCTAATTTGTATTTGGTTAGTTGTTTGTTTGGACTTGGACTAATGGATTTTTACATAAGAATAGGTGTATGAGTTACATATTTTGTCAAGTGCTGTATTACCTAACTTAAACTTTTATTGGAAAATAAGCGAAAATAATCATGAACTGCATGATTCGAACCTGCGTATATCTGATCACCGTCCCCAACGCCTTTACCAACTAGGCTACGGTCTACTAACTACCAGGTGCGAAAATCCACACTCACGAAATCCACGCTTAGCTGAAGTGCTTGGAAATGAGTGTGGATTTTCGCTCCTGGTAGGCAGTTAGTAGATCGTAGCCTAGTTGGTTAAGGCGTTCTTGATGGTGATCAGAAATACGCAGGTTCGAAACCTGCTAGTCGTGATTATTTTTGCTCTTTTTCCAATAAATGTTTAAGTTATGAATAGTTGTAGTAAGTAAAGGTCTTGCTAGATATCTTTGTCACATGTTTGTTCTAGGACTTATAAACTGTGTTTAGTTATATTAAACTACAAAATTATTATTTAAATATTTAACTTGATTTGTTATTCGGTTTAACTCCTCATTCCCTAAAGTACGATATTTACGTATATTTTCTACCGGCACTGGTGTGTTTATATCTAGCACCTACAATCAAACAGTTTTATTCTAATTCACAGAAAAATGGAATTAAGAAATGCTGTAGTTGATTCACATAGATGTAGGTACACTCTAGACAAAATATAGAATTAACAAACTTCTTCAAAATACGTTGTTCAAAACGTGTTTAGATGTTTAGTTCGACCTTTACAATAATATACAAAAAGTGTAGAATTTTAAATTAACAAGTCAATATTCAGTAAAAGATAAGATATGTTTTTAAAGCACACCAAAAAAATTACATAATGAAAGAAATTAAAAAATACCATTAGTCCAAGTTTTATTCTGTGAGTGTTGGTTGAGTGTGGATTTTCTAGTACCGTCAGTTTTTGACTTAACACTTCTCCAAAGTACTGATTTAATAGTTTCGAAAAATACCAAAAGTTTTTTTAAAAACAATTCGCTATTTGACTCACTTTTGCATGATACTTTATAGCGTTCCATCCAATAGTCAACCTTTTAGAATCCTTTCATTTGAATAAATATTAAAATTGTATTAAATAAATAGTTTATTACGTGTCCTAAATAGATTATGTCGTCAATTAGCGATAGAGTGGGATAGTCAGAGTAGTCACGATACTATAGTGCATTTTTTGTCTCTTTTCTGCTTACCTAACGGGACTGGACATCGATAAAAACATTGACATCAAAATTATTTTTCCAACGACAGAAAACTATCGACTCGAGACAAAATATGAGAACCATCTGATTCTGAAAATAGCATTGGTTTGTATAAACGCTAAGAGAAGCTCGAAACGCTGTCACGCTTTGCTTTCCTAGACGCAACCTTAATATACTCGTACCTAACTACAAACAAACTTACAAGTCATTACTGATACAATTTATAGTTATTTTTTTTATCAGAAATAGCATATTTCTTACATACAAAACATATTAACATATCGTCCTATCCAATGACGTGTCTAAGAGCATATTACTGTATCTATGTACATTATTGTTTCGTATCTAATTTATTGCCCACTTATTGGAATATTGATTATTTAATGACTTTGAAATAGCTCAAATTTGCTGCAATAATCATCATGATAAAGAACTCAAGAGTTGCCAAAATTTTCTTCTTTAATATAATCAAGGAAAAGTATTCACCTATCATATAAGCAGAAATGTTGTCACTGATTAAATGACGTCAGTTTTGGCTTCTTTTATTGGCGGATTTGTTCCGGTTAGTTTCCGTTAAATCACATGTGATTTCAATCAATCAAAAAATCTTTATTGTACACCAATATAGCAAGAGAACACAAGTATAAAGAAAAAAAACCATAATATTGGGACAGAGGGCGGCCTTATCACTTAGAGTGATCTCTTCCAGGCAACCTAGTTTGTAGTAGTGATTTCGTTGTGTTAATTTACGGTTTCGAAGATAATACTGTTTTCGAGACATGGAACCATTTATTTACATAATTTAATTAAAGTTGTTTCAGTAATTATAATCCAAGACTACTTAAAATTCTTACCCTCTTCGATATAAAACGATGGGAAGCCTTGCACGCATATTTTTTCGGCTTGCATGCATTTTAGAGCAATTAATTAAACAACTTGTGCATGACCTATATTTTCTTCTCACGACACAATCATTATATGTTAATTGTGTGTATTATTTTCACATATATTTAAAAGCATAAGTAATTAACTTAAGTTTCACGTAAAATTAAATACCAATTGCTAACTTCTGGACATTAAATTTTTCTATAACTGGATTGGTTATTTTATTATACTTAAAACAGTCTGAATAAACTCGTATTAATATGTTAACAAAAAGGTTTTCACTCACGTGTAAATCGCGTAAGTTGTTTACGCGTTTCGGATGTTATGACATCCATCATCAGAACGTAGGTATGTTCTGGGACCGCGGCCGGTGGCGGGACGGTGGGGTGAAAACCGTTTAGTTAACATATTGATAAAATGTCTCACGAAAGTTTTAATCTTAAGTATTATTTGTGAAATTAAAATAAAATTTGTATTTAAAAGAAAGTTTTGTAACAAACAACTTATAAACTGTAACCGGTGATGCCTTGTGCATTCGGATTCCAACTTTTGCAATATTTTTCTCAAATAACAAACAAGTAAAATATAGAGATATATGTAAAACATCATCATCATCAACATCATCATCATCATCATCATTCAACGTTGCTTAACATCAGGCAAGTTGTAGTCAAGCGTAAGCCTATTTCATGTTAAAAAAAAAAATCATCCTTCCTTTACATTGGCTTATTTATGATTTAAAATATTAACAGAGCTGAGTAGATGTTCATCGATATTTGTGAAGTTAGACGAGATTTTTATAATAATTGTGTTTTATTTCAGTTTCAATTCGTGAACTCGTTCATGAGTTTGTTCTACATTGCGTTTTACCTTCAGGATATGGATAAGTTAAAAGAAGTAAGTATCATTATATCTGTAATAAAGATAATAAGACACGTGTGGTAATTCGACAGAATTATAGTAGTACCTATTATTTGCATGTCCTCTCTCTGTATCGTCTCGTATTTCCTCATGGCTGAGGGTCGTGACTACCCGGCCGCATTCATTCGTAAGGCGAGTTCCTTTAGGCAAAAACATACATATCCATACAAAATTATCAAATAAATCAGCTTAGTCACTATAAAAAAAAAACCAGTTTGTCGTAATCTATAGAAACCAAATTTCATCCAAATGTCTGCAATCTTAATATGTCCGAAATTCCAAATTTATGTGCAATATGGAATTAACAACCAAATTACAAATAAATATTTAAGGCATCACCTGGTTTTTCATTTTCTTCTTTGTCGTTTCGCTCTTGTCATCAGAACGCTTTAGTATTATGTAATACTTTCATTTTTATTGTACCTATCTGTTTTCCAGCAATTAGCAGTATTACTGATAACGAGACAAATAATTGGCAACCTGAAGGAATCTGCGCTGCCTTATTTGATAGAGAACTTGAGGTTGGCCAAAATATGCGTCGACGTGTTCGGTGCTTTGAGTCCCAGTAAAGGTAAAAATATTAAGATTAATGAAGCGCAAATATCCTTTCGTTTATACCGAATATAGATGACATCCACTAGTATAATTAAAATAGCCCTAAGGCTGTGTCCAGTGTTGTTTTTTTAATCTAAGTACAATAATGCCTATAAAATAGGAATGAAAAGTAGCCTATGTTTATACCCAGGACCGTTCACTATACCAAACACTCGGTGTGCTGTCACTCTGTTGCGGCGGCGTGAATGCGTAACAAACAGAATAACAAACACACTATCGTATTTATATAATCACTAGTGGGTGCTCGAGGCTTCGCTCGCATTATGAAGTAAAAGTGGCATGTCCCAAAATTCCTTTCTTAGCGGATGCCTAGCCTACGTCTTAACATCTGCCTGCATGCCAAATTTCAGCCCGATCCGTCCAGTGGTTTGGGCTGTGAGTTGATAGATCACTATATCACTCAGTCACCTTTGAGTTTTATATATTTAGGTTAACATTTCCAGTGCCAACATCAGAGCAGCTCAACGAGCTGTTTGAGAAGAAGACTAGTTCTTCAGGCGAGCCGCCGGAGACTCTGCTGCCCGTCAACGGTACAGACGACAGGAGGGACTCCGACCAGTCTGTGGTGGGACAGAAGGTCATACACCAGGCTGAACTGGAGTCGCAACTCTTCAAGGTGATTTATTTCATTACGTGTATATTTAACATACAAAAAAATTAAGTTCCAAGTCGATGTAATAAAAGCGTGCTAAAGAAAATTGGAACGTCTCTACGTCGACGGAATAAAATAATAATTTCAGTGTTCATATGAGTGTATGAATAAATGAAAATATAAATTAATGATTGTATATATTGGAATTGTAACTTAGGACCAATTACTTAACTTATTATTATTATTTTTCTTTTACATGTGGAAGGTTAAGTAATAACTTTATGTGCTAATTACTATTATTAAATGTACCTATAGAGAGGGCAATGAATCCCTGAACTCACTAGCCTTGTTTTTACGACCCATTTGTGGCGCCTTTTACATAATCCGAATGTCCGAAACCCATACTTGGGGATACTATTTTATATCACAGGTGTTCTATTTCAATGACTATGTTTTTTTACCAATGTTTTTTTCTTATCTCAGTACGACGGCACATTCGCCGAGTACCTGGAGATGCTGACCCAGCTCGGCCACGTGGTGTTGTTCTCGTCCGCCTTCCCCCTGGCGGCGGTGTGTGCGCTCTTCAACAACGCGCTGGAGGTGCGCGCGGACGCATTCAAACTGTGCCACGTGGCGCAGAGACCGTTCGGAGAACGAGTTAACAGCATTGGAAGCTGGCAGGTTAGTGACTTTTTGAAGCTATTAATGTTGTTTTTGTTGCTTGTTTATTACCCCAAAAACAGTTATTACAATGTCAAGCTTCGTCAATTGATATAAGCTTCTTCTAGAATTAAATGGTAAGCAAAACTCGGTCAAAAGTCGCACAGTTCCAATAAAGCAGTGTTTTCCCTGGCGGCGGTGTGTGCGTTCTTCAACAACGCGCTGGAGGTGCGCGCGGACGCGTTCAAACTGTGCTACGTGGCGTAGAGACCGTTCGTAGAACGAGTTAACAGCATTGGCAGCTGGCAGGTAAGTTAATAATTCTCTAGACCCTGGACAACTGCGATCACCACATCATCTTTCATTAGTCAGCTAGCCCCAACGGAAGACCAGCGCTGGTTGTTTGTCACACAACCAGCATTATGGTGAGTTGGGGCTGTGTTCTGGCAGATTTTATGTTTGTTTGTATTTATTTCTTACTCGTGTTTGTTTTTCCGTTAAATGTGTCACAATAAATGTTTTCTTTCTTTTTTCACCGTTCAATACAGCAGATTAGCAGTATCAGGCCGTATATCTTTTCAGCTTGTACAAAAAGTTATTTAAAAGACATAGGTACATTTACTGATTTATGGTTGCCCTCTACTAATTATGAATCTGGATTTTTTCTATTTACTTAGGCTTCGTGATGATCGATTTGGCGCTTCTGAACTAGGAATCATACGATGTTGTAAGGTAGCTTTTCCAAAAGTGAGTTTAACGCCTTTTTCTCAAAAGAACTTACAGTTTAATCGAGGACTTGCTGGTAAAAGTAAGCAAGCTCGTGTCTGTGGCGAACTCTAGTGTCAAGAGTTTATAAAACCGCCTGAAAAGGGCTCTGACATAAATTTAAGTCGGTTAAAATATAATGAATTCTCTTTCCAGCACGCAATGGAAGCAATGGTGGCCGTGGCCGTGCTAGTGAACTGCGCGCTGATTGGTCTGTCCGGGCCCGTGCACCGCCTGCTGCCTGACGCCACTCCCGCGCAGACTATACTCGTCATTGTGGCTTTAGAGGTGAGCCATCAAAAATAAATTGTATGTATGTATGTGTATATAATATATTTGCTAAATGTCTGTAAATCTGTCTCAATAAATATTTTTCTATTCTATTCCATAAATTTGTAGTTTTATCATTATTACTATCATTTTTTCGAGTAACATAAAATCCGAAATGTCTTTTGTGGAAGGACCTGGGCGTCCATTACGATATCAAAGAGAACTCCCTGACGAATTGATTTTCTGGGGGAGTCTCGACCCTCAGTCATGCATTTAACATGAGTTTTTATCCTTTTACAGCACGTGATACTGGGTATAGTGTTGGCGCTGCGGCTGGCTATACCGGAGATACCAACCTGGCTTGCTACTGAGATGGCCAAGGTTGAGTTTCAGAGACGGGAGGCGATCAAAAACGCACACGCACCTCTTATGGTAAGTGTTATATTGAATAGACGAAATCTTACGAAAATTTGTTGAGTCGCAATTAACTGACTCGCTCGAATGATTTGAAAAAAAAAACGATTATTTCTCAATTTGAAACCGAATATTGACGAAAAATGATCTAATATTTTATTCAATTTGGTATTAAGTAATTAAAGTTATAGGTGACTCGGTGTCTGCTTAACATTCTAACGCACCCTGGTTCGAGTTTGGTCATTCAGCAAAAAAAAAATAAAGAGAGAGAGAAAAAGATTGTGAACTTAGTTTTAATTTTTGTGCAAATTAAATATACTAACGACTTAAACAGAAAAAGAGAGAGATTATGTAGATAGGTTTGTTTTGTTTTTTTTTAATTGTCACAAAATGTTTCGAATCCTCTGACCTCGTGGTAGCCGTTAGGCTGTGTTACGAGGCCAGAGTCATCTCCCAATATGTTTCTAATTGATTTATTTTATGTGCAATTTACTCTTTAAAAACCTTAAATGTGTTTGCAAAAAATATGTTAGTGGGGCTAGCTTGCGTGTGTGATACATCTCGGAATATTTATATTATTTATTTATATATTCTCCAGTCGGAATGCCCGAGCCAGGATGACGTACGCTCAGTGCGCGGCACGCCGCCTCGCACCGTCACTCCCACCACGCCCAGGGCGGCCGACAGACAGACCGACAAGGGGCAGGACAAGAAGAAGATCAACATCGGACTTATACCGGAAATACCGCCTTTTAGGTAAGTCGACTACTCAATCCAGTCAAACTGAGCAATACTTTATTTGTACTTAGTAAAGTTATTTGTAAAATCTCCCACTATAAGTTTATGAATTGCTTGATAAACAAATAAAGAGCTGTCTTATAGCTATAGTTTTGTTCGAGAAAAACAGAGAAATACTTATAAAAGTTAACATCTGCAATTCTATATTTTGCGCGACCTTACTGTATTTATGTCGCTTTATATATTAGACGATTATGGATGTGATTTGATAACATCGTTTCCGATGTCATCTACAAGTTTGTGGATAACGATCTTTGAAGCGAGAGTGAACTGGTTCTTGTTGGGTAACCACGATCCATCTTAGACCATAGTTATTGCGTACCATCATGCTAATTATGGTCAAGTGCAAACCAGTTTTGGTTAAAAAAAACATATGTAGCGGGCATATGAATAGAGAGACCTATGCTCAGCAGTGCGTAATTAATAAATTACGCATGATCACCATCAAAGAATTCGTTTTCAATTTATTCTAAAGCAATTTTGAAATAAATAAAAAATGGGAGTGTTTTATTTCAATAACTTGTTTTAAAATCATACATATTATTTCATTATTGGATTAAGTTAATAGTTTATTTATTTTTATACTAGCCAAATTTGCAAATCAATTCATTCTGTACGAAACTTATTTATGATTGACGTTGACAGTTATTTTAAAAAACATCATTATATTAGGGTTCTTGAAAATCACCAAAAATATTTTTGTTTTACATAAATGAAAGCAATTTTTATATGAACCTAACCCTGAGAGTTTGCTGGTGTTTTTCATTTAACCCTAAATGGCTCGGATATAATTAGTGAATTGGGTAGTTCTCTTATAATTTTAATGTTTGATTTCAGTTCGTTTGGCACAAGTAAAAGTTAGAGGATCGGTGTGTAGTGGCATTTTACAATATTTAAAAGTATAATTTTATTTTCTTATTCCATTATGTCAGTATTAACGCTTCTTGTAATGATCGTGTGCGATTTATTTTATGTGTCTTAATTTTTGCAATAAATATGTTGTTTTATATTTTTAGAATTTTATTTGTACATACCCCAGAACTGATTTTAAGATATCCTAGAGACAGCAGACGCAAAGGTAATCATATTTTTATTTTATTTCTTGTTTTAATTTATATCTTTACATTTAGTACTAAAATATATTATTTTATTGTTATTTAATTAAACCTAATTAATAATATACTTCACAATCCGCACATTTTGGATTAACTTTACATTTTCAGATATCTTACAAATCTTCCAATGTAAATTATAAATAAAGTACAGAACAAAAACTGTTATTAAATAACCTATGTAGATATTCTATACCCTATAGCTTTGAACTACTAATCATGTCTGTAACTATTCACATTGCACCTAAATACTAAAAAAAAACTGTTATTTAAACGTACCAGTCGAACTCGCATACCATAAATAAAAAGATAATAGAAATATTTTTATATAAATATTATTTTATCCTAACCAACTCGCCCATAACCAAAGGACTCGAAGATACGAACCAAGGCTAAAGAGGAAGGTCGTGGTAGCCAGCGACTGACATTGGGCTCCGCCAGACAATTAAATATAAGGAGATGCATTTAATGGAGTGCACACTTTACAACAACAATTGCACAGACACTATCTGCTTATAGTTATACTGATTGTAGATAGAAAATAACATAAAAAAATAAATAAACTCGGAATAGGGTTTAAAAGTTAACGTTTGACTACAGCCAGCCAGGTGTTAAGCAACACTATAGTCTAAGATGTTGCACGTTTGAAGAAACCTATTTACTCTGGATTTGAGTTCGACAGGATCATTTAAATGACATTAAAATGAGTCACATTACTTTCAAAGTCCAAAACAATTCAGCGTACAATTCATAAAAAATATTGATAACGTTTCAGGCCCAAAGCAGCATCAATAACAACGTCGACAGCTCCCGAGCCGGCGGTTACTACTGGATCGCTGCAGTTACTACAAGAACTCAGCCCCACTAAACCTAGCTTGAGACGGAAGGTAATAACAGATTTTTATAAAAAAAAAACCTGTTTAGCTTGAATTATTTAAAACCTTTTACGGAAGACAAACGTCCTCGGATATTGTGGTCCTCAAACATGTCGGTTTCCTCACGATGTTTTCCTTCATTGTTAATAGAGTAATGTGTAGTAGTCGTGGTGGGCCACGATGTATCTACCCAAGAGACCTCCCCTAACGAACTAATTCTGCGGAGGAGTCACGACCCTCAGTCATGAGGAAATACGACTCAAGAGAGATAATGGTAAGAATGTCAAATCAAAATAAAATGACTCATAAAATTAAATGTAATTTATGTTTAACCCCAGGAGGCGGTGGCGGGCGCCCCGCTGTCGCTGCTGGGCGTGCGCGGGCTGCGGGACGAGCCCCTGCACCGCTCCGCGCACTGCATCCCGCACCCCGCGCACCACCGCCCGCTCGTCAACCCCACGCTGCAGGTACAGTGTAGGAGGCATAGAGTAATATTTAATAATATACCAAGAATAGAGAGCCATTAAAATAATTAATAGTGTAATTTTAATGCCAATCAAATTGAAGCGCCCTCTGGATTTCTTGAACAAAAATAATAAACATAAACAAAAATGTATATATAAACGTATACATCCTATAGCCTAAAATATAAATACAACACCTACTTACACGTTGCTCCCTACATATACCTATATTATATGTTAGAAGCTAAAGTAAAACGCAGAATACTGTTTTACTATTTTGTAATTTATGTTTGATGTTTTATGTCTGTAGTAT
This sequence comes from Macaria notata, assembly GCA_927399415.1. NCBI lineage: Eukaryota > Metazoa > Arthropoda > Insecta > Lepidoptera > Geometridae > Macaria > Macaria notata. Next base: position 5,201,722 of record OV656742.1, read on the forward strand.
TAATTTTTCACTTACATTTTGATTGTATCGTCACCATCACATTATAGTATTTTCCCGGCTAACATTGGACACCAACTGTATATTATCACATTAAAAGATACTGTAGCACACTAGTTGTAGATATGAATATGAAAAAATCGCAAAATAAAACGCAAACTAATTCGCACAAGATCTTGGATATACCAACTGAAGTTTTCAAAACTTATTTTTTCAAACATCAGTCAGTGTCACTTGTGATTGACAATGTTTTTTTTTTACTAAAACGACATCTACTATTTCGTATGCGGTCAAGAAATATAGATTAGCAGCACTGTATTTCTATATTTGCATTTTGTTTTACCCCCCTGATAGGAGGACTCTCAGACCCCAACCGTCTTATTACAAAACGCGGCTTAAGTATAAGTAAAAATAAAAAGTCTGTTCTTGTTGTTCAAACATCACATACAAGCAATCAAATATCAACTACAAATTGGGACGTTGATTGGTTACATTTTGACAGTTTGATTATTCAGTAGGCGGACAAAATTTCAGACAACAAAAACGGACTGCATATGTTCAAAGTTCTGGACAAATAAACCACGTTTTGCAATAAGGCCTCAAATGTTTTTGTAACTAGTTTTAAACATGACATGGATTGCCAAACATTAAGGATTTGGAGGAGAACTTGAGGAATTAATTGATTAATAATCAAATGACACAATGATTAATTTTGTCTAACTAGTAATTACACATTATGTGTAGGTTACCTAAAAGAAGCTCGATGCAGACAACGCGAAATAAATCGACTCCGATGTTGTCCGAAATTTATTTTTTTACTTGACGTAGGCTCACGCAAGTCTACAACTTGCCTGATAAGCAACGTTATAATGTTATATGTGTCAGGAGCATAAGGTGACATCTTCATTACTATTTACATAGTATCACGTACCACACGTAGCATTAAGTATATAAGTGAAGATGTTAGTCTTAATAAGAACATTCACATTCATAAGATACAAGTCACAATATACTTTGATACATCTCAATATGTAGGTGTTTAAATTATCCAATACCTCTTGCCGCACCGGCAAATTATATGCTTTCGAGAGCTCAAAAAAGTCCCATCCGGCATACGTTTTATTAAATTAGTTTCATGTGCTGATATAGTATGGTCCTTACCCCCATTCCCCAGGAGCTGTCAGGCTGCGTGAGTGCCGGTGGGTCGGAGCCAGACCTGAACGCCGTGCCCTCCGCGCCCTCCGTCGACGCCAGCGCCACCTCCAGCGAGGACGACAAACCTAAGGATAAGAGCAGTGAGTATTAATAGTTTCAAAAAAAACATGAATAATGAATGTTTTTTTAAAAGATAGTTATCAAGTCTTTTCTAGAGCCTCTGACATGGCTTAACGACTGCCGTACTATGACTAACAGCCGGGACCTACAATTTAACGTGCTATCCGAGCACCGGAAGTTAACGGAATGTATCATATGTATGTACTTACAAAAATATGTATAAGAATTCATACCCGTTACTTACTATATGATACAAGCATTCGCTTCGTTTGGGGTTCGTTATCTAGTAACCATATGACCCAAGCGTTTGCTTTTTGTGTGGCTAGATGGCGCTGTGTGCAATGTTCAGAATTTTTTATTTAATTAATAGTAGCGTGTAATAAAAGCGCATATTGCGTGTGTGCAGGTCGGTCCCGCGCGCGCGCGCTGCTGGTGAAGCGCGTGCGCTCGGTGGCGGTGTTCTCGCTGGGGCTGCGCAAGGCGCGCGAGGCGCACGCGCACCACGCGCCGCCCTCGCCGCACACACCCAGCAACCTGGTCAGTATTATGCATAACTGCTATAGTTATGCATAGGTAGTAGGTATTTAAGGAAAATGTGTAAACTGACTTGCCCTATATGATGTGATGTCATTAAGGTGAATAAAGCTTTTATCTTTATCTTCATCCTTCTAAGAATCGGTAAGCAGTTATCGATAAGTATGCACCACACTCGCTTATCCCTAGCGCACCGATGATTTATGGCATCGCGGGCAGCGAGTCCTTGACTTTTTTTCATTTTTGAAACACATTTAATGTTTAACTAGTAGGTGCTAACGGCTTCGCCCGCATTAAAAAATACAACTTGCATCCCCTTTTTCGCCCCTTTAACAGTGGCATTTCCAAAAATTCGTTCTTCTTATATTTTCTTAATGAAATTAAAGAAAATTTAAGTGCACTATGTTATATATAATTAAAAATCCGTAACATTTGTTTATATAAATCTTACCTGTTATATTTCCTCTTCCAGACCCCTCCAGCGCCGATGTTAGGAGGTGAACTATCTCTAATACCGATCGAGCAACTTATACAAGTAGACGACGTCAAACCACGACCCAGCAGCGACGATAAGAAGCCCTAGAGGTCACTTATATACTTTAACTGAGCTCAGTTTGAGTGGTACTGGTTAACGATTACTTTATGGCCTAGAAATTAGTACGCAATTTTTTTAAAGAAACATTCTTTTTACATACTTACCTTTATTTAAGAGAAAATCAGGAGGGAAAACTAAGCTCACTAGGTACTACAAAATAATAAAATGTCTACTACTACTACTTCTATTTTATAAACATTTGTAGTTTAAATAACCGCTACTTTTTTTTCTCTCTTTGAATCGTATTTCCTCCTGACTGAGGCTATTGACTCCCCGCAGTATTATTCGTTAAGGGAAATCTCTTGTGGAGATACCTACATCGTGGTGGGCGCTCAGTTTTTTTTATAACGTTACGTATTTACGTTTGTTTCTTGGCAGTACCACTTACGCTGCAGCGGGATATATAAATAAGTACGATTTGATATTAGCTAGCAACACCGAGCATAGTTAGCGCCTGTTACTAGACTATTTAACGTGGAGTATTGAACCCATAGATAATTGAAATATTTATTTATTTAGTGATTACTTTTTTTAACTTTAACGGGGTTGCATAGTTGGCCATAGTTTACTTGGCCATAGTTGCCTGATAGCAAGCAAAGGCTATGGCCTAAGATGGAGCGTGCTTACCCCATAAGAACCGATTCACTCTCGCTTTGAAGATCGCTGGATTATAGTGCGTAGGGAACAGAGAGTCAGGCAGGGAGTTCCACAACCTTGCAGTGCGAACAATAAAGGTAGAAGCGTACCGTTTCGTGCGGGTTTTAGGAACTTCCACCTTAAACCGGTGTCGTCCTGCCGTACCTCTACTCGTCCGGTGATAGAAGGGCGCGGGCGGAATTAGTTCGTTGTGTTAGTTACTTGTGTTGAGTCTGGTCGTTTCGATGTATAATAGGTATGTATTTACTAAAGAAATATATATAGTTATATACTATATCCGTTATCTAGTACCCACGACACAATCGTTTGCTTAGTGTGGGACTAGATGGCGCTGTGTACAATGTCCCGGAATATTTATTTGTTTGATAGTATTGGATTTACTAATATCAAATGAGCAATAATTAAGGTAGAAGTAGTAGGTATCATTGCAATCAAAACTAAAAACGAAAATTCTGTATTATTCTAAAATTTAAAAATGAAAAAATCACTTTCGCGTATAAAAAATTAATCGAACCGTAATATTATGTCTTTTGGAATTATATAACTTTGTTAGATGTACTAGGATCCTAATATACCTTACAAAATTTTATACTAAGATATGTAAAATCTATTGGTTCAATGATCCATGTCATAGGCATAATTAAACTAAACCTAGCATAGTTTATACGTAACAACGGTATTATCTAGTCTTTAATTCTAGTTTTATTAATTTTTTAGACTATAGCTAGACGCGGTACTATATGTTTTACTGGTATCTGACTTATAACTTTAAAAATTCAAAATGTTAACTAAAACGGTTTTCACTCACGTGTAATTCGCGTAGGTATGTTGTTTACGCGTTTCGGACGTTATGACATCCATCTTCAGAATGTATGTTCTGGGAGCACTCATTTTGCGCGCCGCCGCGCGAGCAAAAAAAAACAAAAAAACCCTAAAGATTCAACATTATTTATTCACATAAAAATCTTATGGTCTATTAGACATGTTCACTGCACTTCACACTAGGTAAGCCTGTGTTATGATGTGCAGAGAATATATATGGCTTTTTATGACTGTCGCATTTTTCATGATTTATTGGCTTAAAATGAAAAAAAAAACAAATACTTTATATTACTCTTTTGTGTTGCCTGGGTTCACAAATATATATACCTAATAAAATATGTATCAATTTCTACGCACAATATTTTTTGCGAAAGATTTTAAGTTCACCAATGATAGCATGTATAAATTGATAGAATTTTATGGAAGAATTAATCTGAAGTCGTTCTCGAAATTGAGTTGCTATTTATATATGATTAGTGTTGCTAATTTTCAAAGCTAAGGAAACAAAAAAGCATCTTTAAGATTATAAGTGAGTTACCATCAAACCTATACTGTATTATGGTCAATTTTCTTGCAATGTACCTAAGTTTTGATGTTGATTTTTGTACTGTTTTCCTACGGACGAGTACAAAATTGTAGGGTCTAGTTATTTTTTAGTTTATTGCAGTATTAACGTACATATGCGAGAAACGTTGTTGTTATTGGTAAAAATCTATCAAAACGGGAAAATTGTTGTGCCTGGCGATATTATTTTGATATGAACGAGTTACATGCGAGGTAGGAAGAAATTGAAATTATTGGCTGTTGTAAAGAATATTTACCATATATTCGGCAGTTAGTATTCAGCATAAAGCCGTAATTGAGATTATTGGTTTGTTAATGTTTGTTCTTTCCTCACGCCACCACTTTTGAAAAGAAAGTAGTATAGGGTTCCGCAAGTGACATAATCTAGTAATAAAATAAAGTGGATAGTTTACAATGGCCGATACTTTCAAATATATTATAATTGAGTTTTAAAAGTCAAATTTTTTTTGCTGATAAAAAAAATATCGCCAGATTTTTGCCGTTATCCCCGTACCGGGGATACGTCCACCGGGGACAACGGGAAGGAACCATATTGTTTACACCGTTCAAAGGGATTATTAAAATTTCCTATTACATAAGTACATAGTTTAGTAGTATTTTGAATCGTTTTGATTGTATATGAAAGTTAATGTTGCTTGCTATTTTCTGAGTATATATATTAATCCGTTAGGCTTATTAGATGTTTATTGTATTTACGAAAAGCAATTTTGTGGACAATAATTTAATGATTAACGTTTTTGATTTGCTTCTCAGCTATATCGAAGATAATTTTAGCCAAAGTTTACTTAGTACTTAATCGTTTTTAAAGAGCTAAAATATTGATCTGGATAAAATTATTTATGAATCCAATATGTTGTACAGAAAATAAAATTCCTCTAATTTAGAAAAGTATACCTTGTGCAGTGGTAGCATTGAGAGGCCCCTCGGGCGGCTTGATAAACTGAAAGTATTAATTAATTAGATTATTGTGGTATTTCTTTCCCTTGCATGAGTACCTAATCTACTATCTAATCATTAAGGTTTAATGATTTGGTGACACAAAAAATAAACAGTTGGATGTTTTTTTATCACAGATAATAAATATCTTGTGATATATTATATAATCAATTATACCCTTTATTCCTTTAGTAATTTGATATGATTAAATAGATAATTTATTTTTAACTGACTATCCGACCTTGTAATGCTCGGGGAAAATTGTAAATTAACTTTTCTTTCCCTATTCAAATAATATAAATTATGTCAATTACCTACATACACAAATTTTTCGTCTACAATAAGTAACTAGTAAGTTGGGATTAAATCATCATCATCAGCCCGTTATCGCCAATCCAGGTACTTTATGTGGCTTTTCTTTTTTTTCTCTTGCAGTTTTTTGTGGTAGGTACTTTCAATTATTATTTTGTTTAAAATTTTCTTCGATATTGTTGATTAAAATTGTTGAGATGAATTTTGTAGCAAATAATTACTTTAGCGAAATAAGGATTTTAAATAGAAAAGCTCTTCTTTCTAGGCACTTGATTTTTAATTTTCTTTTTGTATAATATCAGAACAGTGGCTTATCGACTATTTTAGCCTTAGGGATATGAAATTGTGCGCAACATTAAAAAAAATTGTTTAATATTTTTATCGAGTGTTAAACCACCAAGTTAATTAAACTAAGAATAATAATTACTAGTTTGTGTACAATAACTGCCAGCGGACAAAATTGAACCAAAAATTACAAATTACTTTGAAAGTGACGTAAGTGCTGCCACCAGCCACACGAAGAGTTTTTTTACACGGATCTAGATCTTAGATTACATGTCTTCCTTTTATCTGTCCATAGATTAGCTGTTTTTAGGAATCGTGTTTTTTTCGCTCTGATCGCTTCGATCGCTGCATTCAATTAATGATATGGATAAAAATGTTTTCGATTTTTCCTTATTGCTCTATTTTTTAAAATCGATAATATACATACATACTTACTAATATATTTACAGATGCAATTTTTTTGAGTAAATATAGAGAGAGACAAATAGGTTCCTGCTTCTTTAAGTGCTTAGCCGTAGAGCCAAAATGTCATATAAGCTATGTATATCCTTTATTCTTCGATTAAATTATTTTTTCTCAGTTCTCTGGAAAAGAGTTCGGAATTAGTTGTATTTCCTATATAAAAACTATACCTAGATATAGGTAAGATTTTGCGACGGTAATGAGAATGATTTCCAAAGCTTCTTGTATTGTTGTCATTATTTTTATACGAGTATATTGATAAAATGTTGCATTTTTTATGTAGTAAATAAAATTAAGTTTGCAATATGATTCACAGGCTTTGAATTTATAAATTCCTTAGAACCCTATCGGCACAGGTTTGAGGTAGGTAGGCAAAGGATGAAAAAATATTAGACAATGTATGTAATAAGTATACTTTTTTTTATTTCCAAATCATGATCGTAAAATATAAGAAATGACTCATTACAAACATATGAATACATAACTTACAAAATCTCATAATCTACCTTAACTTACCTACCTATTGTTTAACTTAATTACGGATGTTTATTAATTTAACATAAAATCACTGACTTTATGATCGGAGGTACAAAACTTATGACGCATGAAATATTTACTTTCCTCGTCTTCCAAGTCCTTCAACTTGTCAATAACATTTAGATATTCACGTAGATATGCACCATCATTGGGGTAGCTGCTGGGTATATAGTCTATTATAAAAATATCAATATCACGGTTATTTATCTCTGACAGAGCCAAACATAAGATTACTTGAGCATCCATGGATTTTAAACATTTATAGAAACCAACAATGCGTCTTATAGCGTCATTAAATATACCTTTTAATTCCCCAAGGAATGACCTAAAAAACTGACCCTTTCCGATGTATTCTTTAACCATGTCTCTCAGTCTAGACGAAAATAGCTTTAATGTCGGCAAAGAATTGTCGTCGTGCGGACGATGTTTTAATTCACCTAAAACTTGACGCACTATAATGTTCGATCTCAGTTGCCAAATAGCAAGATATATGTCTATAGCTGGAACAGCATTTTCTAACCTTTGTACAATAAGTAGGAAAACATTATTCAAAATCAAGTAATCGTTTCCACACCCGTAAAAACTCAGGTCTTCCAGCTCCGATACAAATTCCATGAGAAACTTTCTGTACACGTATGTACCGTTATGCGTTGTATCCCAGTTACTCAAGCATTTGTTCAGTATTATTTCAAGAATGTTCACGTCATTGCGTTTGAGGATCACTGTTCGGACTAGCTTCCACTTTGTTTCGATCATTTCTCCTTGGCTCTCAGTTAATTCTTCATCTAACATTAGGTTCTCATCTAATATCTTTACATGATCCTCCATTATCCCGCGAAGGAAATCCAACGATACATCTTCACAATAAGTCATTAGTGTTTGCAATATACGTCGGGTGCGCTGAAAATTAATTGCTCTCGGTGGGAAAGTGGCAACTATATTGTACCCGTTTTCAAAGTGTTTCGCAAAAACAGATTTTGGCAAAAGTGAAGTCAACAAATCAAAGACTTCATCGTCGTCGTCTTGATTCAGGGTATTAGTCATCACAGTGAGCACCTCAAACATTTCAAGTTGCTGGGGCAATTTGTCGTGATAGTAATTAACTTTATCAAACAAAGATTTATACAGAACTTTACGAAGCGAGACGTTTTTCATCTTATTCCAGACGTTTAAAATGATTTGCTTCAGTTTATCTGTACTAAAACAATGAAATGCTAATCGAAGAGCGTGCTTTTGAACAGATAAAGGACTGTTTAAAATAGATTCAACAAAGTGCATGCATTGGTTGGGCGTCAGAGTAGCTAGATACGAGTCAAATATTGATAAACAATAATGCAAGTAGTCCCCTCGGATGTAGTCACGAAAAGATGAAAGAGGCAGCGGTGGTCTCGATTGACAAGCCATAGAGCATATAGCCATTTGAATTGTTAAAAGATTGCGGGAAATATTAGCATGGTCTATTTTAACATCGCTTGGAACATATTTTGACAAAAATTGGTTTTTATATTCTTCATCGCACATGTTGAATATTCCAAACACTGCAACACGAGCAGTTTGAAGAACTACTTCTTCGGTTGAGAGGCATTCGTTCAGCAAGTTTATATATTTCGGAGCTATGTCATGATTGAAATATATTTTAAGTTTTCGAATAAGCCAGTTAATGTTTCTTTTCCTACGACCGGACACTTGAAAATAGTCCCTTATTTTACTGAAGTCTTTCACAACAAGATCTGCATCATTTTTTAAATAATGCATTATATCACTCATGCGGAACTCTGGTTTGGGCGGTTCCAATAAATGTGAGAAGATTCTGTGGTCGCGGTAATCACTATAGTTTGACATCACATATTCTCTAATTACTAACGAGATATCTTCGATTGTTTTTTCAAATTGAACGACTAAATCAAGCAAGTCGTAAACAAATTTCGTTAGTTGCTTCCTGTTTTTTTCATCACTAGTATTTAGAAGCTCTTCAACGTGTTTAGTAAAGCAAGAGAGCATAAAATGAAATATTTTATCAAGTTTATCGGCATCGTTAATTTTGTCGAATCCTTCTTTCATTTTATTCATTTTGATGGACTCAGAAATGATGTATTCATGATACACGTCCGGGATTGGTTTGTCGTGAATGAGATAATATTTCAACGACAGACTTCGGATCTCATTTATTTTATAAGGAAACTTTTGGTTATGATGAATATCTAAGCTATAGAATATTTTCTCCAAGGATGTCCAACAATCGTCATTGAATTTCAGGACATTGTGCTTATATATTACTTCAAACACAAAGCTCCACTTATCTTCATCTCTTTCATTAACATGTCTATCGTAATAATAATTTAACAAAATCAGTAGGTCGTCTGGAGTTTTAGCCGATTCCACTAAGGTTTCTACAATTTTCGAACGCTTATAATTGTCAGGTGTGATCAAAATATATTTTTTCAACTCGACGAAAGCCTTCTGGAAGTTGATGAATCGGTACCAGATATAATCGTTGCCCGAACCATGAATTTCCTTTCCAGCAGCAACCTGTTTTAGTGCCCATTCTTCTTTTTCTTGTGCTGTCATCATATTGTACAAGTTCTGTTCATAAAATTTTACATTATTTTCAAATGGTATTGGGTTTTTGTACTTATCGACAAAGATACTTTTAATAAAGTTAAATCTTTCTTCTAATGGAATCAAATTAAGTAAATAAAAGTTGGAATCGTAGTAGCGTTCCTGCCAAAAATCATTCTCTCTATTCGGTAAAAATGCAACAGCATATAATTTTGCATCATCGCTTTTGCTATATTTAACCACAATATCTCTGCAGAGCAAATTTAGATACATATTCGGATTTTGTAGTACTCTTCCTTTATTTTTTTTCATAATGGATGTAGAAAACTTTTTACCGTAAGTCCGCCAAGACCTTGATCGGAAGTAATATTTTTCTAGTAAATTTAAATATTGATCAGGCGATATCGAATAGAGATATCTTAATTTGTAAAGTGCCTGGGGTCTGTTATCGTCATATAGAACCTTTATATAAAGCTCGGCTAATGCGAAAGAATTTCTAACGAAACGTTCTAAATATTCCGGATTCCTATCAAAGTCTCTGTACACATGGGGATGAAGATTCAGAACTTCAGTTTTAAATGATTCCTTAGTGAGTAAAAGGAAGTTCATGCCATGATTGAGCATTCCATTCTGCATACAATAGTGATGGAACTCCTCCGCTCTATCGGCATTTCGTAAACGAAAAGATACAGTTGCAAGTAATTTGTTCTTCATTTTACGAGACATAAAGGGAAATATGTTTTGTTCAAGGTAATGAGGACTTATGAACGTTTGATATTCATCATCTGCTATCCACTCACAATGCAGGGCTCTGGAAATGTACAAGCTGTCGCCACATTTCAAAGTTTCCAGAATAAAATCGATGTTTTTGTATTGAGACGCCACATCTATCTTGAATAGTCTGTCAACGTCGGAGCCCTCAGCCTTATTTTGAATATCGGTAAAATTAACTTTATTCTTCACAGTTTGTATCACAGTACTGTTCAATTCTTGGTGTCTGTTGTTTAGGTTACGGCCATTCAGTTGGATCATTTTGATGATTTATTCTGAAACAAAACAGAAAACAATCATGAAACTTTATAAAACCATAGAAACTACGGGTATTAATACAAACCGATAAATGATGCTTACCATCTTTATGAACTTTACTTGAGAATAGTAAACTAACAGGCAGTACAAATTTAAAAAGTGTTTGAGATAATATATTTTTTATTTCAATTTACAACATTTAAATGATTACAGTTTGTATGTACTCAAACTACCTACATATTTTCTTTATACTTATAATTAACTTATTCCTACAGCTAACACTAGGTAATAAGCTTACTTCTCTACGGTTAGTCATCTAAATAAACGACTCGCCTAATCTAGGTTTTAACTCTTACTTCTGACCACATTCGAGTACCTAATTTCAATGCCGTTCTTATAATTATTAATTTTCTTCCGTTGATTACTTCAGTTAATCATAAAAATGATCATCTTACAAAAATTATGCATAATATGCGGAAACCAAACTTAATAAGTAGAGTTAAAATTTTCGTATAGCAACATTTCGATATTTACCTAACATAACTAGGTATAAATCTCAATGAAAATAATCAGAACAGAAAAACTTATTACAAAAATAATATTTCAGTTCGATATCATCGATTGATTTCAACTTAGTGTAACTTTATGGTCTTATCTATTTTCATACCAAATTTTTGCTAAAGCAGTCTAGCCGTAATAAGTTTGAATGAATGGGGACTCGTACAATCACAAACGTTTACTTTTATAATATGCCTGCGGCTTTGCTCGCATTGTTACGGAATAAAAAGTAGCTTAAAGGTCACAGCTCACTTAAACGACTCTGCTCCCACCCGGCAAAAATAATATTATTCAAATATAGTCTTTAAATATTGCTCTTTAGATATATTTTACATTGGCATCATGAATTAGCAGACAGCCCGCTGTCAGCGAGCTTACCGCCGTCAGACTGCTCGGTAGTTGACGTCTCGCTGGCCGCACGATGTAGGCGAGCGGTCGGCGCGGTGTTCGCGCGGAGTCAGCGCGGCGTCAGCGCGGCGTCAGCGCGGTGTCCGCGCGCGACGCGGTGCAAGCTGTCGCCGCGTGGACTGCTGGGTGCCTGCTAGCTGTCGCCGCGTGGACTGCTGGGTGCCTGCTAGCTGTCGCCGCGCGGACTGCGAGCAGTTACGGCAGTGTTGGGTGGGAGCGGTGTTGGAGCAGAGTCGTTTAAGTGTGCTATGACCTTAAGTCACTTCCAGGACCTCAAACTACCGACATACTAAAAATGATGATGATTTGTTTAGCCGATACACAGATAAACAGACAAAAATTCTAAAACATGTTGGAACGTGTTCTATTATCGGTATAAAGTAGGTATACCTACCCAAACATATTTTTTAATATCCTTTATGTATAGATTTTTGACTGTCTTTAGCTTTATTATATGTTTATGCATAGATATAGACGTAACAAACCTGTAAAGAAAAATCACACACACTTAACTACAGTTTGCCCTCTTGGATAGCCATAGTCTGATATTTATATATTATTCGGCTAGTTAACTGTTTGTTATAAAGGACATACTTACTAACATTAATGTAGATATATCGGTCTCTGGCAATTAATCAGAATTGTAAAATTTGTGATAAAAATAATATTTAATTTCATCATTTTCTGAAGTTTTGATTTTTTGTAACGTTACCAAATATTCTTCTAAATATTCACCGTCATATTCAATTGGCAATAGGTTTATAGCAAACTTCTTGAATGCTGGATTATTCGACTCTGATAATACTGAAGCTAAAAGTAGTTCAATGCTACTTGGGTCAGTTTCTCGTCCAAACAAATGATCAATTTTATATTTGACTTCCAATACTGCACCATGTACCGTTTGTTGTAATTCTTGGGAGAATAAGAGAAATGACTTATTACTGTCGAAATAAATTTGCATTAGATCCTTCATACCTTCATTAAATTTTAAAATGATACTGTTACCAAGAGTTTTTGTGTCAACAGTGGTTATTTGTTCATCCGTTGTGATATAGTCTCCTAAAATCTGTCTGGTCATAATATTTAGTTTTAAACGCCAAACAGTAAAAAATATATCTATTTGAGGGAGATTTTTTTCCATCTCTGTTAATATCGTTTGAAACAGAACATTTATTTTGGTATAGTTTGAAGTATGTAGTTTGTAACTAGTTGTTTCTAGCTCATTCAAATATTGAACAAAGAACTTCCTGTGTACGTAATTTCCATGGTCTAATTTATACCATTTGTTTATGATTATATGCATCATATAAACCATCACACAAACGCTGTCATCTTTCATAAGATATTGTTTTAATATACTCCACTTGGATTTTATCAACTTATCTTCTTCGTCTTGCAATTCTACGTTTAATATTTGATCTTGGTCTAACATGGTGTAAATATGATCTGCTAATAAGAATGATAAAAACATATCATGTGTTTGAGCAACTGATTCTATGTTTTCTTCAATAGCATTTGTTATATTCACCAATCGCGCAATATTAATAGGCCTTTTAGGAAATGATTTAACCACATCGTAAGCAGATTCCAGATGTTGTCCTATCATACTCGCTGGCAATTTATTAGGTAACAATGCAAATATATCTTCTTCGTCATCTTGGTTTAAATCTCGAGTCATGAAATCCAATAGTCCAAACAATTCTTGTTGTGTCTGTTCATTATCGCAAAATTTAATCATTTTATCAAAAAGTGACTTGTACAATATTTTTCTAATTGAAACATTTTTCGTCTTGTTCCAAATTTTTTGTATTTCAATTTTTAGGGTCTCTGTACTAAAACAACGGAAAGCCAAACGCAAAGCATGTTTCTGAATTGAAACTGGAGTAGGTAAAAGGGATTCTATGAAAGACGAACACTGTACTGGCGAAAAATTGGCTAAGTAAGAATTAAACATAGGAATACAGTGTTGGAAATAATCACCTTTCATGTATTTACCGATGTGTGAGAGAGGCAAAGGGGGTCTTGAGAAACACGCTACATTACATATTGCTGTTTGAATAGTTAAAAGATCACGAGATATGGTTTTGTAATCTATTTTAACGTCAACTGGAGCGTATTCTTGTAAGAAAACCTTTTTATATTTTTCGTCAGTTAAATGGAATATTCCATAAACAAGCACTCGAGCTGTACGTTGATTCAAATCTTTAGCAATTAAGTATTCATTTAATAAATCAACAAATTTTGGAGCTACATCAATTTTGAAATATATTTGAAGCTTTTTAATCAGACAATTTATATCTTTGTTATGATGGCCATTTAAATATTGTTTTATTATAGAAAATTCATCGATTACCAATGTTGTATCTCCTTTGATGTACTCCATTATACATTTTCTTTTGTGGCGTTTTGGAGGTTGGGGAGTTATTACATTATTACTTTTTTCGTAATAAATTTTATCAAAATATGTTTTTAATTCAACAATTATATCCAGAACGTCTTTTCCGCGATATTTTAATTTGGAACCAGCATCAGAGTCATCGTCAATATATGTTCGTACTTTCGTATGTAGGTGGTCCAATAAAAAATAAGTACTGTATGTGTATATCTTATCACGCGACTCAGTGGTCGTGTAAGCGTCGAAATCCCATCGTAACCCATTAACTGTTATTTTCTTTTTTATCAAAAATTTGTGAAGGATTTCTGGTACAGGTTGATCATTTATAACATGATACATAAACGATAGAGTTCTAAACCGTCTATTTTGCTCATAGTGGTCGTCGGTTTTTTCGTAGACATCTAGACTATAAAGTACTTTGTTTATTAAAGTCCAACATTTTAAATTGACAAGAAAAAGATTACGTTTTCTCATGACATGTTCCATAAAACATATTTTTTGTTCTTTAAGTTCATTGATATGTTTTTTGTTATAATACTCGAATAATAATATCAAGTCATCTTGAGTTTTAGCAGATTCTGCTAAAGTTTTCAAAATATCTAGTCTCTTATCCTTATCAGTTGCTACTATTAAGTATTTCATAAGTTGCGTGAATGCCAATTCAAAGCGTATGAAACGATACCAAATATAATCTTTGCCACAACCGTGAAGTTCCTTTCCACGGGAGATATGGTTTGAAGCCCAATTTTCTCTTTCTATGGCTGTCATCATTTTATAATATTTTAATGTATAAAACGAGTAATTGTCTTCAAACGTTTCGCCAGGATATTTATTCCTAAAGATTTCTTTTAGAAAATAGTACATTTCATTAGCAGGAATAATGCGTAAAAAGTAATTGTATCGGTTATGAAAATTGATATTCCAAAAGCTATTACAATCTTGCGGTAAAAACGTAACTGCGTATAGTTTTGCCTCGTCACTAGTACTGTACTTAGTAACATCTTCATCGTGCAGTACATGCAAATAAATCCACGGGTTTTTAAGAACGCGATTTTTATGTTTTTTCATTATATTTTGAGATAATTTCGAATTAGTCTTGCTATAGTGAGATGAGTTTGTAAAGTTACACAATTCCAAGAGATCTAAATATTTTTCATTTGAAATGGAATACAAGTATCGAAGTTTATGAAAGACCTCAATTTTCTGGAATTCAGGCACAACGTTCAAGTAATTCTCTGCAATTATAAAAGAGTCCTTTATAAAATGTTCAATGTATTTGTAATCTTTGTCGAAAAAGCTATGCAAGGGTGAGTTATTTTTCAGGGTTTCAATTTTGAATGATTCATTAGTGAACAGTAGAAAATCCATGGCAAGTTTGTACATGCTATTGAGTATACAGTAGACATGGAACTCCTTCGCTCTTTCTTCATTGCGTAAATGCATACATATAGTAGAAAGAAGTTTCTTTTTCATTCTTGGTGACATAACAGGAAACACTTCTTTTTCTAAGAATTGCGGATTTATTACATTTGAATATTCATTATCAAATATCCAAATGCATTTCAGAGCTCTTGATATATACAAGCTGTCACCAGATTTTAAATTTTCTATAATGTAATCGATGTTTTTGTATTTAGAAGCTAGATCGATTTTAAATAATCTGTCGACATCGGAAGCTTCCGGCACATCTTTGATGTCTTGGAAATGTACATTATTCTTAGCAGCTTCGTTAACTTTTGTATTTAATTCCTTATGTCTCTCGTTCAAATTTTTCCCAGTTAATGCTATCATTGTATTGGTGGTCCTGCAACAAAATGCTTGTCTAAGTCCTTGATAAATAAGGAAGTATAATTGGTGCATTTAATTTATTATCTATGTAGATTTTAAGTAATGCGAATACGCATCTTGCAATTCAGAGCAACACTTTTTACACAAGTACCATGAAATATGGCTGATAATAACCATTTTAAATCGTAAACGAGGACATAAAGCGTCAGTAGTATATAGTACGCCATAAGGTAACAATGGTTTGTGATACAAAGAACATTCAGCTTGAAGATTCTGATTCATGATTATTTATCATCAAAATGGATCAACATGTACCTAAGTATGTATATTTGTGTTTCAGAACTTTTCAAATTTATAACTCAAATTGTTGCTACGCGCGCTTTTTCTTTGTCTGTAGACATTGTATTAATTTTAACGTCTAAATCAATTTGCATTATAATAATTAAAATAAACTAAAACTTAAGGTTACTAAAATTTAATTAAGTAAAATTCATAAAAACGTACTTGCCTGAATTACTTGCTTAACTTAACATAATTTCGTTTCTCAAAATCGGTATTAACAAATTTTTCGTATACGTAAAATTGTAGTTCTTTGCTCTCAAACGATTGTATTTCATTGATTACTTGAATATAAACATCAGTGAACTTTCCCTCATATTTCACTGGCAACATCTTTAATGCCAAAATGTATGCTTCAATAATTTTGTGCTCCAGCAATCCTGAGCAAAATAATATTTGTATGTCCGAAGAATCGAACGGATAATACCTAAAATGACTGAATATGTTTTGCATTGTGTTATCTGCAATATCAATTATAATTTCGCAAAATATGTGGTGATATGATCCGTTCTTTATATATTCTTTAATCAAAGTTCCAAAATCTTTTCCCAGAATTATTCCACATTTTATTACATTTTCAGTTTCGGCCGCTTTTCTGTGTAGATTTGATTTTATGAACACTTTCTTCAGCATAATACTGGAGCGTATAATCCAGAGAAGTTGATATATTTCAGTTTCTGGTAGAGTTGTACTTAAATCATTCTCTATGGTGTGCATCAATGTAATGAAGTTAGGATAACATTTCTCGTCGTGATCGAAGCTTTTAGTATCAAGAACAGCAATCAATTTGCTGATGAGGGCTCGTGTGGCGTATTTATTAGTCATTTTATCTACTTTGTTCCATGATTTTACGCAGTCTTTAATAATTTGCTTGGTCAATAACAGATTTCTTTTTAGCCTTTTTTCGTCTGGCATAAACACGAGACTACTCATGATGAGGTCCCATGTAGCTGACAAAAGATTATCATAACATTGTTTGCTTTTCTTGTTTGCAATTTCACTATCATCGAGTTTGAAATAATCGTTAATAATGCGATCTAAACAATCTTCGGAAACTAATGACAGTTTCTGTTCAATTTTTCTCAATATATTTGTCATTAATTCAAAGCTTTGTGGTTTCTCGGAAAATTTTCTTACTGTTTTCCAGGCTGCTTCAAGATATCTACCGATCAAATGATCCGGCAAGGAGATTGAATGTACCAATTGGAGTGACTCTTGATCATCTTCATTTAAATCCAATGTTAATTTTAACAAAACATCAAATAACTGTAGTTGCGTGAACGACATTTCCTCATTCGATACTTTTGAACTTAGCAATTTATAAAGTACCGTTCGTAAGGACACATTTTTAGTTTTATTCCAAGAATTCGTAATTATCAATTGCAGCTTATCAGAATCAAAACATTCGAAGGCCAAGCGTAGTCCATGCTTTTGTATAGATACGGGGCTGTTTATCATCGTTTGTATAAACTCCGTACATTGCTGTGTTGGTAAATGGACCAAGTAAGATCGAAACAAAGCCAGGCAGAATTTAACATAATCACCAGTTACGTATTCAAATACTTTTGATAACGGTAAGGGAGGGCGTGCCGCGTGCATGTGCCTGCAAATTGCTCTTTGAATATACCAAATATTTTCTGACAATTTTGCGCCATCAATCGTTTTTTCTTCGGGTGTAAAGGTTTTTAGAAAATCCATTTTCCGCTTTTCATCTGCTAAAATCAATATGCCACGTACTGCCACATCTGCCGTACGATAATGTATTGTTTCAGCTGTAAGACACTCAAGAAATAAAGCCACATACTGTTCCGATAGATCATTTGCAAAGTAAATATTTAATTTTTGTACAAGCCAGTTTATGTGCCCCGAGTTGTATAAGCTTTCCCAGTATTCTTTTATTTGTGGAAACTGATCTACTACAAGCACTGCATCTTTTTTAAGATAATGCATTATGTCGCTTGTTGTAATTTTATCTTTCGTAGCAAACAACCGTTCACCTTTAAACTTGTCCTGATTTTGTTTTATGTAGGACAATATACATTCTGGGAGGTTTTCTTTAGTTTTGTCACAATAATCCGTCAAGCGTAGACTTATACGTATGTAATTGCAAATCTTTTCTTGAATTTCTGAGTCCATATCTATTTTCTGTGCGATAAGTGCATTAATTTTATCAGTGCAAAAATCCAGAATGTGGTGGTAAATTACATCAACTTCCGTTTTTAGCTTTTCCGTCATAATATAATGTCTTATTGTAAGGAAAGTGATTACATTTGTTTCCATGTATTCATATAAAATATCTGGAACAGGCTTGTTGTTCAAGGTGTAATACATTAGTGAAAGTTCACTATATTCACTTTTGGGTTGACTATTTTGCGATTTATTAAATACTTCGATTACGTAAAATATTTTCTCCAGTGCTTGCCAACAGTTTTCGCCAAAACGCCAAACTACACTTTTTTCAATTATTTTTTCTAAAAATTGCACTGTAACGTAATTTGCTTCGTTTCTATGCCTTTCACCATAGTAATTTAATAATTTGGTTAACTCTTCTTCGTTTTGTGCAGAATCAATCAAAGTTATAAGCATATTACAACGTTTCATGTTGTCCGAGGTTTTCATAATTAGTTTACGTATGGCATCGAAAGCCACATTAAAATTTACGAATTTGTACCACTGGTAATAACCATTTCCACTACCCTGAATTTCGATTTGATTTGCAATATTATCCAACGCCCACGTTTCTTGCTCTTGTGCTGTCATTATTTTAAAAATATCATTATAATAAAATTCAGAGCAATTTTCAAATGCTACACTCTCGTACTTTTCGTTGAATATTTTTTTTATGAATGAATACTTTTCTTCCTTTGGAATGAGATCAAGTATAAATCTATTTTTTAAGCAGTAATACGGGAAAAATATAGTTGTCTTGTCTGGGAGTAAAGCTACAGCAAACTTTTTAGCTTCCTCGATTGTTACATTTTTTTTGATAACATCTTCGTTCAAAACAGTGACATACAATAGTGGTTTGCTCATAACTCTCCGTTTATGATTTTGTATAATATGTTTTGAGATTCTTCTACCCAGGACCATTGAGCTGACATCGAGAGATTCCAGCATGTTTAAATATCTTTCATTAGACAGAGCATATAAGTACCTCAGTAAATGAACAGCAATAGCTTTCTGTGATACATATTCTATGCTATTGACGTAAGTTTCCGCTAAGTCCAAGGATTCACCGATGAAGTGTTCTAAGTACTTTCCTTCTTTTTCTGTTATAAATCGAAACATTTTCGTTTTTTGATGGATTACTTCTAACTTGATAGAATCAGGCGTTTTGATGAGGTATTTGAAAGCAATATTAAGCAGCTTCGTTTTCATACAGAATGTATAAAAATCTATAGAGCGTGGATCGCCCTTTTTCAAATTAGTAGCTACAGAGATCAATAGCTTATTCTTCATTTTAATAGACATTGATGGGAAAATGTTTCCTGTCAGATAGTCAATATGGATGACGTGTTTGTACTCTTCATCACAGAGCCAGTTACATTTATTGATTGCACGCGTGATGTGCAAGCCATCTCCGCCTTTTAGTACTTCAAGGATGTAATCTATTTCTTTATATTTTGCAGCTAAATCAATGTTGTAAAAGCTATCTATGTCAGAATTTGTATTTTTCTTCTTCGCTATTTTGAAATCAAGTTTATCTTTCGCAGTTACATTCACATTTTCATTAAGCTCTTTCTGTCTTTCTCCCAAGTTTTTTCCACTTAATATAATCATTTCGGTGCTGTTAGGTATCTTATCTGCAAAAAGGTTCTTTATTTTAAAATCTTGTCTTATGAATAATATGGTCACATCAGGAATACCGCAATATACATATAGAAATAGTAAGCTGTATCATTGAAGTTTGCGCATGCATAGCACAAAAACTACTTAGCACATTTTATGTTTATAATTTTTCTCATGGCTTCAGATTCTTCTTGTTCCTGCTTTGCAATACATATTTTTGACTTATATTTCATTCAACACAGTGCTCATAATCCCATGTCATGAACATATAAAAAATTAATGAAATTTGAACTGGTGCTCCCATTTATCTTGAGCACTGTTTCTCTATTATTTGGTTTATAGAAGAGCAGCAATTTGCTTATGTGATAGTACCACAATGCCAAAATGGTATTAAATAGATAAATTTTACAGATGCATCCACTGATGCATTGAACACAGGTATTCATAAGATTTATATTGTTTTTCTGCAATCGGCCATAAAGTCTGTTAAAGTTGTTTAGGGAGATTAGGTATGTAACTTTGTAATTATGAGAATGTACTCAGATGAAGTTGGTTCAGATTTAAAAATGTCCTTAGGCATTCAACTCTAAACCACATAGTATAAAGAAAAGCCAGTACTTTATTGCAACATGTTGGCTGTGTCATAAGACCTGTCTCACAGACCCACTCACAAAAATATTACTTCTTATAGAATGAGAGTGGCCAACTCTAGTGACGAGACTATTGAATCAACCCTTAGAAATGGCTTAACAACTGCTGTACTGTGATCACCCATCCAAGGATATATCAACAGCTGAATAACATTAGCAATCACAAATATTTGCTTCTGATAGGTGAGCTACTGACACATTAGACATTGGTAAAACATACATATATATACATATATATTATTCTTTGCACATTGAAGTAGGTATTGTTAATTAATATAAATAGTCATGATTAAATTAAATATTTAAGAAAATAAAAAATAGAAAACAATATTGCTTGTTTATTTTAAAGTTTCATGGATCCATGTCCTAATCCAAAACAGTGTCTACATCTATGTTTTACAAAATATTGTGCAAGTCATTTCAACTTCCTGGTGACTCATTTAGACATAATAAGTACCAGGCACCATCTATAATAGTACATAGAGCCATTGTTTGTTTGTCCATGACAACTAGGGTTAATCCAAAATACCCTGTATGTACCTAAGTATATTTTAAGTTATTGATACCTAAATGTTATCAATATTTTTGTGTGAATTTAAATGTAAGTACAGTAGAGCCTCGATAATCCGTACTCAGGCTAATCCGAACGTCGCTATAATCCGAACTGCATACCCCACCCCACTTCCTCGCCTTCGCCTCGCTGCTATGTTGTTTATTAGTTAGTCTGCAGTTACGACTGCCGCGTTGCGCGTCCATTCCACGTTTTTCTGCTCTGTACTCGTGCGCGGCGTGTTTTTTGAGGTTATAAAGATGGTTCCAACACCAAAACGCAAACATAAAACTTTGACTATAGCCGAAAAGTGCACCATACTAGACAGTTTAAAGGACGGAGTGTCGGCAACTTCTCTTGCTTGTAAGTATGGCGTTGGAAAATCAACAATTACAGACCTCAAGAAAAATGAGCAAAAATTGAGATCTTTTATAGCTAAAACTGAGAAAGGACCAGGGTTCAGAAAAACTCTAAAATTACCAGAGAATCCAGTGCTAGAAGAAGCACTGTTCACATGGTTTTTAGAACAAAGACGACGCCACATTCCATTGTCTGGTGAGGTCGTAATGGAAAAAGCGAGATTCTTCCATAAAAAACTAACAGGTTCGGATTTTTCTGCAAGTAGAGGATGGCTTGATAATTTTAAAAAACGTCATGGCATACGTCAGCTGAAAGTGTCAGGTGAGAAAGTCTCTAGCAATACGGAAGCTGTTCAACCATTCCAAGAAAAATTCCTAAACGAGATAAAAGAAAAGGACCTTTGCCCTGAACAAATTTACAATGCCGACGAATCAGGATTGTTTTGGAAGGTTCTGCCGGACAAAACTTTAGCCTCTTCTGCTGAAACTAGCGCTCCTGGGTCGAAAGTGTCTAAAGAGCGAATAACTTTTATGCCTTGCGCATACTCTACCTACAGGGAATCACAAATTACCATTGCTAGTTGTGGGGGAAGGCAAAAAAGCCAAGATCTTTTGGATCTGTAAAATTACCAGTGCATTATGAAGGGCAGAGGCGTGCTTGGGTAACCAGAGATATTTTTCTCGAGTGGTTTAGAGGCCATTTTGTTCCTGAAGTCAAACGCCATTTAAAAAAAATGGGACTGCCACAAAAAGCATTGCTACTCTTAGACAATGCCCCTGGACATCCAAATGCTGAAGATTTGACAACAGAAGACGGCAACTTCTCCGTACTGTACATGCCTCCAAATTGTACGCCTTTGATCCAACCTATGGATCAAAACGTAATCCAAAATGTCAAGATAAATTACAAAAAGAAACTCCTGATTCAAATGTTCGTGCAGCAAGAAGCCGATGAGGCTTTAACCTTGCATGATGTTATAAAAAGCGTCACAATTAAAGACGCCATTTTTTCGCTAGCGCAATGTTGGGATCATGTATCATCGTCTCTCATCGAAAAATCTTGGAAGCCTCTTTGGCCTGAAAAAATAAATTCAACAGAAGATAGATCAGAAGAAAATGATGACTTCGACGTAGAAGACGATCTCCCGCTCAGTCTTTTACGTAATCGTGGTTATACAGAAGAAACCATTTCCACTTTCTTGTCCATGAGTGAAGAGGAGAATTGCACAGATCCTATAACTGATGATGAGATCATAACCCAAATAACGCAAGAGAATGACGAGTCTTTAGCTGAAGATTATTTTGCTTCAAATGTCAAGAAAATTACTCATTCACAAGCCATATCATCTTTCAACACTTGCTTGGAGTGGGCTGAAGAAAATGACCTGTCCTTATCGGAAAAGATGATGCTACGTAACTTGAGGGACAAAGCTTTTTTCTGGTCCATCAACAGGACTCGCCAAACTTAAATAGATCAGTTTATGACTAAATAGACAATTTACACCTTACATATTTTATGGTACCTAATTATTATGTAAATGTACGGTAAGCAACGAGCCGGGCTTTTCATTTGCATTACGACTGTAGTCCTTACGCTGCTTGTAATAAGAGCGTTCCCAAGGTCAATATGTAAAGCCCAGCTCGTTGCTTACTGTACCTCTTAAACTATGTATATAATTAAACACTATTTTAAGAATAAAAATGTTTTTTTTTCTCCTTACATACTATAATCCGAACGCTTCGTGAGTCCGAACAGGGGTTAGTTTTTGCTAGTTCGGATTATCAAGGCTCTACTGTACTTTTTATTTTTTAGGAAATATTTATCGCAGGATGATATAGATAATATGAATTAATAAAAATAAATAAATATTGTGAATAATAGTAAGTAGTATTTTAAGATTTTGTTTTGCAAGTTCTTTTTAATTGAACATGTAATGAATAATGATTTTTGAGTTGAAAATATTTAGTTATTACACCAGAGATAAATGCTTCATGAAATCTTAAAATATGTGTGTACAGTACACTTACATAATATTTCTTCAATATGTGACGCCTTTTGCAAGCATTTAGCACATAATTTAATAAATATGGCTGACATTATCTTACAAAATGGAATAAACACAACTTTACATGGTTTTAAAACTTTTTGGTTGCAACTATTAACTGGGAAATCAACTAAGTAAGGTTTATATTATATTAGTACTAAGTATTGGTAGGTACTAGGTACCTACTACTGGTAGCTGTGATATTATATGAAATCCAAAACTCTTTCATTTCACTTGTAGTATAAAATATATCAAAATACTAATGCTAAGGCTGAAGGCAGAGAAACTTAGAGTAATATAACAATAAAATAGTAGGTAAGTATACAATACAATAACTGTATGCCTCCGTAAACATGTTATACTTAGACAAACTTTCAAGCAATTAACTAGATTAGTTAAGTTTACTTCTATGCCTACATATTAACTTACCTCAAAATGAGGACTTACTAGAAGAATAGCAGTAACTTATTCAAGCAGACAAAAAAAGAAAGTACTTTTTTATATCCTGCTCCATTGAATAACAGAGCAGGACTGAATTACCAAAATCAGTGTTGCCACCTTGAATTTTTATAAAGCGCTAGGTCAAAAGTAAAATGTCGCTAGATTTCACAAATTTGGATCACAAAAAAAACCACTAAATAACGCTGTATAATAATAATAAAATAAAAACATAATAAATAAGATAATGCTTATTGCATTAATTTATCACAATGAAGAAACCCAAATTTAAATTTTAATCGAAGGAATATGTTGTACATGCAAAAATTAGACAAAAATATTCCCTACTACTTGAAAATTATCTTTCAAATTAATTATCTTTCAAATGTGGTGCCAAGACATTTTTAATAACTTCAGTACACTTAGTACGTTGCATTTTTAAGTCATCCGTGGCTTTGGAGTCAGGGAAAGCCAATTTCACTAAATCTGTTAGATGATCAATGCAGGAAACTGAGCTATGTTCTGTAATATAAAGCGCGAGCATTCCTTCAGCTTTGCGCCATTTTGAGTTGGAAATCTTTTCACCATCGGGCTTGAATTGTATAATCTGGTTGCCGGATATCACTTGCATTTTTTGTTTGTGCTTCTTTGTTTCAGCATGTCTTCTCAAGTCTACCAATTTCGCTAGTAATAAAATTCTGCCTTACAATATGTGCAAAACGCCTTCGTATCATCACCAGGTAAAGGTTTAAGCCAGGATTTGAATTCGTCATGTGATTCCCACTCTTTTCTATATCTTTGTGCATAGTTTTTTTTCTTGAATGGAAGTTCCATTATAGGATAGTATTGAGCGTCACGATTTCACAAAGCACGAACCTAATTCGCGTTCGCGACGCGATACATAATGACAAGATTCAAAGAAAACATTAACAAACTACTACACTAAGAGATTCCCCGGTCATAGAGTAAGCACAGAACATTGGGAATTTCTGAAATAGTAGGTAAAAATGTGTTACCAGATTTCATACTGAAAAATCCTCTAAAAACCACTAAAAACAAAAGAACGCTATGTTACTCAAAAAATCCACTAAAGGCTTTAAAAAAACGCTAGTTCTAGTGGTAAAAACACCAAGGTGGCAACACTGACCAAAATAGAATGATTGTATGGGTGAACGATAGTGACTCATAAACATTACGCAACAATCGATTATATGTAAACTTTAGGCATTATTGCTATCAACGCAGGTTGAGGAAAATGTATACAAAAACTAAATACTTGTAAAAGTTATATCAGGAAACATGAAGTTTAAATTTCGGTTCTTGTGTGATAACATTACAATAACTTAATGAAAATACACATACAAAGCAGGAAAAAGTATAACATACACAATATTTTAACACATGTTTCCAAAAATTGTGGTAGGCGGTACATGTAAGCAAATGCAGGTGATGAGATCATGACCCAAAAAGTTTAGGATATAATTATAGGCTATCAACTCACCGGATTACGAAAATCGGAATATTTACTTCGCCGATATTATCACTGTATCTAGTTAGAAAACAATATCAAATATATTAATTTCCATCATTACTTGCAAAATAATCCCAAACCAAAACTTCTAATCTAATCTAAGGCCTCTGCAGTCTGCGGTATGGCCGCAATTTTGCCAATGTCGCGTGATGTGCTGAAGACAAACGTTGAATGGATTGGCCGGAGTAAAAATAAAGTTGTGTGCTTTTTTTTTTTAAAAGAGTATTTTAGTATTTCCACAATGTAGGAATATCTGAAATCAATTCAGGACATGTACAAGATATCACAGATCACACATATTAGTATTGTGCAAACTGCAAACTGCAAGCAAAGCCGGCTCGGCCTTCATGAATATGACAGTACTTTGACAGTGACGACAGTGATTGATACTAAATAATAGATAATTTCAGAGTCTTTTTTATCAATGTCTAATGCGTAGTTAAGACTATACAATACAGTATATAAGTTTCTTAATACATTTTACGCCATTATCATCATCATCTGCCCGTTATCACTGCAAAGCATAGGCCTCTCTTCTAGTACGCCACACATATTGGTCCTACTCTATTATACTTTACGGAACATGTTTGAGGATGTCAGATTAGCCGATTTTCCAGTACCATGTTAATTTATTATCAAAATTATTTATGTAATGCTAATTTTAGTAACAACTAACATTTATGTTGCTAAGAGATAGCGCCAAGCGGGATGGATTTTGGCCCCTCATGCAAAAAATATTCACGGATTTATTTACAGCTAGATTTGTACACCTAATGTGCCTTTATGTACTAGTTTTTTTTTAATTGGTGATCTGAATATCGTTCATAGGCAAGCCATGGAGCAGAGTGAGGACTGAGGTGAAAAGGTAGGTATATGAAAGCCAAAGGGTGTTATCTAACTAGACTAATACAATATTAACAGCCAAGCCTTAGGTTATTTCGATTAATTTTCAAACCAAATCTAGAGCAGCCACCCACATATAAGAAAGAAAACAAAACAAAACTTTGAGAAAATTCAGCTGGAAGTCGTTTTTCGGTCTCATTAAAATGCATTTTTTATTTTTATAAGTTTATGTGAGTTTGGTCGGCGATTGTCTGCACAAGATCGACGCAGATAACACATACAAAGGGAGCCCTATTTCCAGCAGAAGGATTCCATAGGTTTGTGAACTTCGATCAAATATTTGTAGGTAGGTAGGTAGTTATAATTGATCGAAGTTTGTGAACGATAATGTTGAAATGAATAAAGATGCGGCCTGTATATTGGGCACGCTGCCCTCTGGTAGTGGGCTGGAGCACTTAGATTATCTTTAGGCTTTTCTAAAGATTTTCTAAGTGCCCCTTTTTTGTAGTAGTTGGAAGTAGTATAATTATACCTATGTTTAGTTTTTCTTCCTTCTTGTTTTTATATTTTATCTTTGTATATAAATAACTTTTTAATTTCATAAAGATTAATTAGAAGTTATTTAAATGTAGGTACATTTAATATGTGAAGTACATATTAGGTATATCCTATATCTCTTTTTCTAAAATTGTATTGTAGCATGTTAAGATAAGTAGTATAGTTTGAAAGTCTACTATTGTCTTTATCAGAAAAAGATAAATCTATTTTTGTTTTTGTCTATGCATTCTTCTAAAGAAAATGGCGGTTGTTGTCTCGCGTAATTATTATCTGCTTTTTTCGCTGTAATTCCATAAGTTGTAATGAATTCGTCGTTAGATATACGTAATTTTTGACAAGCAACATGAACAATTGTTTATTCATGAGTGTTAAGAGTAGTCTAATGTGATTTTACTCCATACAGAGGCAAATGTTGAGTCGGCCCGCGCCGCTTTTATTATGTGTGTGATCGCGTGTTTTGCGTTTAATTTGTTTATATAACCTTAATAGTTTGTGTTATTACAATATTCTAATTGAATCTTATATCTGCTACGGATCATGTTTAAAAACATCGCTATTAAAAGTTAAAGCTGGTGTCATTACAATGGGGGACACTGAGGAATTTAGTACACTAGCGTTCGAGAAAAAGTTGATGCAGTTGAAAGACACCCAAGAAAGCATCCAGGGGTTGTCGTCTTGGTGCCTGAAGCAGCGAGCTCATCATAAGAAGATCGTGTCCAGTTGGTTGAATGTTTTGAAACGAGTGAAGATTGAGCAGAGACTTGTTCTCTTCTATTTAGCTAATGACGTGATTCAATACAGCAAAAGAAAGAATTATGAGTTTGTAGAAAGCTGGGGGCTTAATTTACAAAAAGCAACACCATTAGTCAGGTAACATTAATTCTGTAATTTAGAAATATTAGTAACTACATGGTTCAATGAATCAATTATTACTATTTTTTTGCTTGTTCTGCACTACATTCAAGACATAGGTAGCTCTGTTATAAATTAATAATGATGACTGTGTGCTATAACTTTGATCCATGTTTTTGACATCATTTCTTACTATTTAACACACTTTGTTAAATTTTGGTCTACTTTATAAATGCTTTGAAAGGCCACTTCTTAAGAGTTTTCTTAGCCATATTTAAAACTAAACAAACCCTTATACTTGCATTACTAAAACAGCATTGTTTGTGTAGGAAGAGTCCTATAGCAAAATTGTGAATGAATAATTTTACTTCATAAATTAGTTTTATATATATTCTATTTCAACACACTGTTATGTATTTCCAGAGATGAGAAAGTGAGGCCAAAGATTCTGCGCATCTTCAAGATATGGGAGCAGAGATCTGTGTATGATGATGAGTTTCTGTCTGATCTGACGGGGTTGCTCAGTGCGGGGGCTATTAAAAAGACTGATGATGATCCTCTTGATTTCCAAGTAAGTGATAAAAGACAGTTGTATGTAGGTACATATATAATAAAGCTGAAGAGGGACAAAAATCTGTGCATAAGAGATAAGAAAAAATGTTTGGGTATACTTTAAATCAATAATAAAACATGTTTCAGTAGCTTTTATCATTTTGTCTGTTTAACGTGCATCTGTTTATTTAAACACCCAGCACTCAAAAACTGCTGATCCAATCATCATGATTTTTGGTATGTAGGTAATATGAGATCTTAGGGGTGTCTTAGGCTACTTTTTATTCAGTAATAATGTGAGCAAAGCCACGGGCATCCATTAGTTTCATATAAAACAATCTATAGTTTTTATGTCAGATCAGAGACAAAGTAGAAAATCTGGACATGACCATTAAACAACAAATATCAGACAGTAAACTGTATAAACATAATTTATTTAATGATAATAAATTATGTTTATACAGTTTACTCTACCTGAAGATGAAACTATAAATGCTATGACACACATCACATACTTACGATGTGATATATGTAAGTGTAGACCATACATTAAACATGGCTTATCTATGTTGGTTCACTAAAAATTTTATAGGAAATTATATTATACATTGGTGGAAAAGTTTGTGTTTTAAATACTCACTGCAAAGTTTTGACTATAGATCATAGATTTTCTCATTTCTCTTCTCTAATAATATTCTCTTCCATTTATAAAATCTTTGATTTTGATAAAAACAAACAGGAGTTGAGATCAAGGCTACTAGAATAAATCTATTAATTCTTACTATTATCATTGTCTGTTATTTTTTAAAGTATATTTGGTCTAATTAATTATTTGCCAAATTTTCCAGCCACAACAACTAGTGAATAAAATAAAGCAATGTCAAGTATTGGAGACAGATACTGATCAAAGGCTGACCAAGATACATGAGAATCCATTGGATTTGAGTGATCCGGATGCACTCTGTGCTAACTTGAAAGGTGAGATTTTATAAAGTTTACTGAAACATTTATTTAACCTAAAGATTTAAGGGTATTGATGTGAGCATTGTGGGTCTAGTTCATCAAAGTTGTGTTCGCTCGGGAATACAACTGTGTTTACCCATGACAATGTGTCCACCCTTTGATGGAGGATGACTGGTAAACATACAAAAAAAAAAACCTGAAGATTTGAATAAATAAAAAAAATCCTTTATTGTTATACTACAGAGTGTATATGTATAACATACCACTAAAATAACTAAAACATAATGTAAAACTAGTAACTTACAAAGGTATGTTGGTGAGGTAAACTGAGCTCTGCACTAAGTGTCACAGGGACCTTGTGTTGCAGGGCTGCAGTATTTCCTGCAGTGGTAAGCTTTTCTTACAATATTACACCAAGGTTCAATGACATGGTCTAAGTTTAATGTTAATTAGTGAAGTTGTGTGATTTTTGTGTGTTGTTCTGTATGTAAGTGGTCAGATTGATAACACATTTTTACCTGATACAAGTTTAAATCCATCTTGTTATTAATTTTATATTGCCTTTCTCTTGATGATTGTCCATCAATAAACAATAATAATAAATATTTCAGGACATAACACACAGCGCCATCTAGCCCCATACTAAGCTTACACTTTTATCATGGGTACTAAATAAAAAAATACTGTAAAACTTTAGCTGTCTCCTTTATACTACTGACTTAAGTATTGTATTTGTATTGACTTACTATAAACCAAAACCATGCTGATCAATGGGTACTTTATTCAGGCTTTTCTGCTGAAACACTTGATAATTTATTTAGTGTATGAGCATTACAAGTGTTTCTTTAATGTGACCACAAAAACTCGCACATTTTCTGAAATTTATCATAAGGTCTTTTATGATAAATTTCAGAAAATGTGTGAGTTTTTGTGGTCACATTAAAGAAACACTTGTAATGCTCATACACTAAATAAATTATCAAGTGTTTCAGCAGAAAAGCCTGAATAAACAAAATTACAATATAAATAATAAGTAAGATTTATATTATTATGTATTATTTTACAGAAAAATGTCTCAAAGAAGATGTAGAAAAAGACCTATCGGAAGGAGTGGCGTGTGTGGAGCGATACACTCAAGCACTGCAGCGAGAGATTGTTGCTCGGGAGACCTTGCTGGCGTTACTGGCGTCTGCTAACCAGTACTACTCCACTCAGAGGGGAGAGGTCAAAGTTGTTGCTTATGTGAGTCCATCTTTCTTTCTTTCTGTATTACTTAATAAAAAGGGTTGACAGTTTACAAGCCCTCTTTCCTAATGAATAAGACTGGTCTATTCTGGTGTTGAGAGTTTACAAGCCCTAATGGTCAAAGACATAGCTTAATTTTATTAATGTTGTGATTTGATAAGTAGTCAGGACTTACAAATTAAAGTGTCATCTTACACCAACTCGAACTGATTAAGTGAATTTATGTGATTCAATAGCATATGCTACTTTTTTGTGGTATGTGTTTCACATTATGTCATGTTATATTAAGCAGAGAGTACATTACATGTAACCAGTATGATATAATGCCATATAATATTAATATTGTGCATGTCCAACACAAGTAAATACTAATGTTATGAATAGAGATTATATTGTATCTATACATATAATAAAGCTCAAGAAGGTCAAAAATCTGTACAAAGAAAATATTCGAAAAGAAATCAGTAACGATTTTTTTTCGGAGTTTTTAGATTTTTCGGTTTAACGCATATCACGCAAAAACGGTTGAACGGATCTTCATGATTTTAGGTATGTATGTAATATGAGGTACTGGAAGTGTCCCAGCTACTTTTTGTCCAGCAATAATGCGGGCATAGCTGCGGACGTCCACTACTTCAAAATAATATACAATTATAAAGTAATATATTGTCATTAGGGAAGCTTTGCCTAAATTAACAAGTTTACAAAAACATGTAATGGTATGAATATGATGCTTTCAGGCGTACAAAAACTTCGGCAGTCGTGTCCGGGCACTGAAACGTAAGCTGGATGAATTGATCCCTACTTTACCAAACGGGGTGCCTTCTCCGCCTGCAAGAGACGAGGATGTACCATCTCCAGGACCTGACGAGGATATAGACTTGCCAGCACCTGCTGATGGGAACGACGGTGAGGATGACAGTAAGTAGCTTAACATGATACTTACCTTCTAAGGTCGACTTGCACAATGATTTTAAAACGTTTAGTATTTAGATATTGAATCAGGCGTTAGTTTGCGGCAATCCATTGTAAATGAAACTCTGGAAAAATATATTATATCTATACATATTTATATAGTGTTTTTCCGCTGTGACTGCTCCTTAACCGACTTCAAACAACAAACTTGATGGTTTTTAGTTGTGTTCCTCAATTTATCGCCGCCACACCTCTCCTCCTAATCAACGTTTACCCTTGTTTTTATGACATAATTCTGTCCATAAATGTATTTAAGAATCATTTAGTCTAAATCTTAGTCTAAGTTAATTATGGTAAAATAGTTGCCAAGATGGATAAATTTTTTTTTGCTTTCTGTTTGCACTATTGTACATATCAGATGTCATAGCTTATAAACATCATAAAATACAAATTAAATATTTAATATACAAAAAAGTTGTCAGCATAAAATGTTGTGTTTGTTACCTTAATAAAACAAAATAAAAACCTTGTTACCTTACCAGTAATTGACTTTGTATTCTATACTTACAGTAACTGAATATTATCCTATTTCCAGTTGCATACAACATTGACAGAACATTCAACACATCACTGGCAGCTGATGGATCTCTCTACAACTTTGGTCTATCTTCCTTCCTCACTTCTGACAACCCTATGGCTCTGTTTGCGGAAAATAATGATACAAGCGGTAAGTCACATTATTCCATATATTTTTTTCTATAAATGAGGATACAATGTATGACAAGCTTTATTATGGCCCAAAGGGTTATTCTGACTATAATAAACTATAATCCAACGATCTTTAAGGCAAGAGTGAACCGGTTCCTATCTGGTAAGCACGATCCATCTTAGACCATAGCTATTGCTTGCCATCGAGCAAACTATGGTCAAGTGCAAACCTGTTTTAGTTAAAAAAAATGTGTCAATTACCTACTCTTTGAAGATAGCAAGATTAATTCTGTAGTCCACACAAGGTTTAAGTTTAGAAAGAAGTTCTACAATGATTAATGCTGTCTATTTTTTAGACAAAATGCTGATAAATTCTATCATTCTTTGAAAAATGATTTAAAAAGTCGTTGAAAGAAATTTACTACACGAAATCTTTGAATACCACTGAACTTCCGCTAAACTTAGCCTCAGCGTAAATTTTTACGTTTTCAGCCAATAGAATAGAAGTAATAAATTCGAGGCCAAACGACAAGCAGCAAGATATGAATATTTTGAATGATTTCTTGAAAACTTTAACCAATGACAGTAACCCTGCTACTTCAGACAACTCCGGTAAGTTGGTAGTGTGCAGTACTTTCAAGTAACGTGTTTAATTCATTCTTCTCATCATTCCCAGCGTTTGCTTAGTGTGGGGCTAGATGGCGCTGTGTGCAATGTCCCGGAATATTTATTTATTTTATTCTCAGTTTAGCTACAAATACTGCTTGTCGAAGTGAGAAAAAAAAGGGAATCAATCTCGAAGAAGTCATTTAGAAAACCGCTATCAAATATAAATAGTCTAACATATTTTCCAGCAGTTTCATATTACATCTACTTAACTTGTACTCACACTACCTCATAATCTTATTTCGAAATAACCAAGAAAATATTATCTATATGATCATTCACATTCTCGTTAGACTAAACGCGAAAACAATATCCCCTCGGCCGGCGCGAAACCAATTTCAAATAATTTATTTAAGTGAAACACTTATGAACTATAACAATATTTTCACTGCACTTTACACTAGGATAACCTGTGTTGTGGAGGGTAGGCTATGTTATTTATATATGAATATACAAGTTATTGGCACCAAATAATATGATTAGTGGCTATGTTATATAACTAACCCTTATGTGTAGAAATTCTGAGCAAAAAGTACCAACCATTACAAAGATAATGAAAAATACATAGAAAATTCAGGTTCCAATTCTGGTTCCTTTACCATACTTTTTGCCTGATCATATTTTCTGCGGAATCCTGTCATTATGGTCCTAAAACTAAGTATAAAAAAGAAAAGTATATAAGTACTATATCCGTTATATAGTATCCACGACACAAGCGTTTGCTTAGTGTGGGGCTAGATGGCGCTGTGTGTGATGTCCCAGAATATTTATTATTTATTTATTTTACGTTTTATTTTATTTATTTACATAAACAAGGAATCGAAAGCAAGTATATATCGTTACTAAAAAATATATACCACAATTGTAATGCTAAGATTAAACTGGAGGCAATAGGAGAGCCATTTCTTATACAAAAAGGTGTGAGACAGGGTGATACAATATCTCCCCAGCTATTTATAGCTCTACTAAACCAAATATTCCGTGATCTAGAGTGGAACAATCTAGGGCTTAACATACACGGAGAGTACTTGAGCCATCTCTGTTTCGCCGACGACATTATACTCATGTCAGAGAGCCACGTAGAATTACAATATATGATGACAAGCCTTGACAGACGAAGTAGAGTATATGGATTGCACATGAATAAAGAGAAGACCAAAATTATGACGAATGGAGAGAAAATCCCGATTACAATTGACGACACAAACATTGACTACGTAATAAGCTACATTTACCTTGGACAAAATATCGAAATGACAAACCGAACTGAAAAAGAAGTAGACCGACGAATATCGTTAAGCTGGAAAAAATACTGGAGCAATAAGGAAATTTTCAAAGGCGACATACCACTCCGAGTCAAGAAAAAGGTATTTGAATCCAATATAAGAATGGAAGTTGTGGAAGTTGAAAGTGGAAGTTCCTAAGACCCGCACGAATCGGTACGCTTCCACCTTTATTGTTCGTACCGCTAGGTTGTGGAACTCCCTGCCTAACTCCTCCCTGGCTCTCTGTTCCCCACGCACTATAATCCAGCGATCTTCAAAGCGAGAGTGAATCGGTTCTTATCGGGTAAGCACGCTCCATCTTAGGCCATAGCCTTACTTGCTATCAGGTAAACTATGGTCAAGTGCAAACCCGTTCAAGTTAAAAAAAAAAAAAAAAAAATATAATGCCAACTCTCTTATATGGATGTCAGACGTGGGCCCCAACAAAAGTTACGATAAAGAAACTAAGATCATTTCAAAGAGCAACCGAACGAAGTATGCTAGGAATAAAACTGAGAGACCGCATCGATAGTAAGGATATCAGAAAAAAAACGAAAATGACCGATGTTGTTCAGACGGCTGCCAAGTTTAAGTGGAAATGGGCGGGGCACACAGCGAGACAGAGAGATAACAGGTGGACAGAGAGAATACTTCACTGGGAGCCAAGAGATGGACGGAGAGAGCGTGGAAGACCAATCAGACGATGGAGAGACGATATAGAGGCGGTGGCAGGAAAACTCTGGACAAGAACAGCAAAGACGAGACATACATGGCATGAGTTGGAGGAGGCCTACGTCCAAAGTTGGACGATCCCTTAAATAAATAAATAACATTTTAATTCAATAACCAGACATTGACATTACATTTAAGTACATATATCCATTTTGACATTACCTACAATAATACTAGACATTTATATAATAATTTCATGAATCAAATCAAAATATTGTAGTGTGAACAACTATACATTTAAAAGGGAAATAAAGGCTATTTTTATTTTATTTTTTATTTTATTTATTTATTTTATTTTATTTTACGTTATATTCCAGTGGCTAGCGGCACGTTGTCCCAGAAGTCGCAGGACGCTCTCCCCGGGCTGGACCTCCTCACGCCGGAGAGCACGGGAGGACCCCCGCCCATCTCCTTCTATGGCAGCATCGACTTGAGCAATGGTAAGTGTGCTTCTTAACCATGTAGTTCCCCGATCCCTATAGAAATCAAAATATACAAATAGTTTATTGGTGAAAAGTAAGAATGCAAAATACGTATCAATTTTAAAAATAAAGAGATCATCTAAAAGTACAGTATATGTAAAGTATTAAGACAGCCAAATTTATTTATTTATCTCAATTACTGATGTACTAACAAACTATGCTATCGCATATTTAAAACTGGTGGGCAAATGATCTTATTTACTGCCCTTTGAAACTAGTCGTTCTAGAAAAGTGTGTAAAAATTCTTAGCTAACTAAGGAGTATATTTAGAAAAGGTCATAATTATGTGAATACAATATAGACGAGTGACCAAAAAAAAATCATATACTTTAATTCAAAAATTCAATTCAAAATTATTTATTGATGTAGATAAATGTACATACATGAAATGGCGGCTCTAGATACCAAACTAGGCGTTAGCCTGTATCCTGGTACCTAGTCCTTCCCAGTAGAAACATTGTTTGTGTACATGTTACATAAAATTGATAATTAAAAATTAATTTATTTTAATTTATTTAATACTGTTCTTGTCACCTTATTGACATTGATGTTTCAAATGAATATTAGGTACTTTGCTGATTACTTTATGGTCACAAAAGCGTGATGTTAAAGATTTGTGCTTATTGGCTTGATGTTTCTTTTCCAATCGCTCGCTAGGACTAAAGCCTCAAACGGCCGAGACAATCAAAGTGCTAGGGAATCATACTCCCACCAGCGGTATGTATGCATGATTACTGATTAGATAGACAGATATATCTCTTCATTGTAACACACATACATTAAGAAAAAATAACAACAGAAATACTACTAGCGGACTTATAGCTAAAAGCTATTTATTCCAGGCAACCGTACCGCATGATCAGGTCACAGAAGGAAACCCAGTATTAGTTGTTAGCCAATCTGTTTACAGTTACTTCCCATTTACATTTCTATTCAATAGTACACAGAATCATAATGATAACATTATAATATATGAATATACGTGATCAAATCCCAATCTTTTCGTGTTGATAACATATATGCCACATACCTACATACCATACAACTGCCACAGCAGTTGTGAACAACAACTAGATAGTATACAAATTGGGATAACGTTGTTTTAGTTTTCCGGAACTATTTTCAAATTAACCACTTTAAAGGCTTTGGTACTAAACTTAAATTTATGTCTAACTAGCTAGTGCGCGCGACTTCGTCCGCGTGGAATAAATATTACCATAAAAACGGTTCTAGTGAGTTAACCTTAAAAGATAGACATATACTGTTGCGGACATTTTGTTAGATCATTTCAAGAGAAATAATTCTTTCATACACATTTTTTTTATATTTTGAACCGTTTTCGCAGCACACGCAACGGAAGCCCGCAAGAAATAATAATTTTCCCCGTTTTTTCACATTTTCCATTGTTTCTTCGCTCATATTAGTTGCAGCGTGATGTTATAATAGCCTATAGCCTTCTTCGATAAATGGTCTATCCAACACAAAAATAATTTTTCAGTTCGCACCAGTAGTTCCTGAGCTTAGCGCGTTCAAACAAACAAACTCTTCAGCTTTTTAATATTAGTATAGAGTAAATAGATGTTAAGGTATATTGCATCATTATGTATTTTTTTACCTTTTTATACTATGTATTATGTAAACATTAAGCGCCTACCAACATGATGTATATCTGCTCAAGAGAACTGCTAACGTATTAATTCTTTGGGGGGGAGTCACGATCCTCAGTCATTAGGAAATACGATTCAAAGTAAGAGATATTATATTTTACTATAGCAATATTGTTTGTGTTGTAGATGAGCCAGACCAACCATACAGACCCGATTCGACGCCGTGGACCACCAACAACTGGAGTGTACCGGTAATGTATCATACCATATGAAATCATACTGTTATACTGTGCTAACTTACACAAAAAATCTTATAGGCGTAAAAAGGAAGGAGGCTTATGTCCAGCAGTCTGCTTTAATGAGATGATGATGATGAATTTTAGGCAAAATTTTAAGGGTAATTTCATGGGTGGCTTTCTTACTAAATTTAGTTCTACAATTTTTTTTTATTGGAAAATAAAATGGGTTTGTACTGAGCCACAATTTCACACTTGAGTCACAATTATTATATAAAGTAGAGAGGAGCTGGGAGACCGTGCTGAGTAGCGCGCTGGAGAGGTCTATACTCAGCAATGGATAGACACAGGCTGATATGATAATGATGATGGTATGAACTTCCTTATGTCGTTATACTAACTGTATATGCGTGTGTGCGTGCAGACGGCGGTCCCGCCCCCGCCCGCGCTGCCGGCCGCGCTGTCGCTCGGGTTCGACACGCCGGAGTCTCCGCCGCACGTGCCCGTACCTACCACCGAGCCTATCGTGTACCCACCGCCGGTAACTACTTCCATAAACAATATGTCAGCGCCATCTTGCCATAAACTACTCAAACGCTTGTGTCATGGGTACTAGATAACAGATATAATACATGTAGACTTTTTCTTTTATAAATGCATACCTAATATACATAGAAATGATCAGAATCAACACAAATAATTGCATATTGAAAATTTCTTTTGGTGTGCCGAAATCAAACCTGTGACCCCTAGCACTGAAGATGCTTTACTTTTTATTCCCTAACAACACGAGCGAACCAGCAAGCTCCCACTAGTTGATAAAGTATTACGAATGTATTATTATACTAGTGGTCGCCCGCGGCTTCGCTCGCATTATTTCAGGATAAAACTTAGCCTAAGACACTCCTGAGACCTCATACTACCTACATACCAAACATAAATGATGATCCGTTCAGCCGTTTTTGCGTGATGAGCGTTTAAAACAGAGACATAAAATTTCTAGAAATTGTTGGAACGTTTCTGCTATCAATTCGAAGTATCTCCATAAACATTTTTTTAAAATATCTTCAATGTTCAGACTTTCGACCCTCTTCAGCTTTATTATATGTATAGATTTATTGAGTGTCCTGCTTGTTGTTCCAGGAGATAGTCCCGGCCGCAGACGTGGACCACCGGAGCGCGCTACCGCCCCCGCCCCCGCCCCCGCCCATGCTGCCGCTCCTAGGACGTGAGTGCAACCACGCTTACTATCAAACAGATACATTGAATTATGAAAAAAATTGATTGACTCTCGACACCACCGACAGAAATTACATTAGATATCCTACAATGCTTGAAAGACTCGTAAAATAAGTTAGAAGAATGTTATTCCGTCGTCTGAACAAATTTCATAACAAATAAACAAGAGAACACGAGGATATAAAATTGAAAAGATACAAAATAGTCGATATAGTTATCTTTATTTTTGATTACCATCTTTCGGTAAAGCTATGAAAGATACAGAACTGAAATCTTGAAGAAAAATCTTGATTTTTTTATGTTGGATTATTTATGGTTACTGTATGTAAACCCGAGAAAGACATTATAGTCCGGTCAAATTAGCACCAAAAATAGGGGTAAGGTTACATTAATTCGCACCTTGCTGAAAATTGGCATGAATGTTGGGAGCCCTATCATACACAATTTGTCAAAAATCCCTATCAATCCGAAGTGTGGAAAAAATATATTCAAGGTCAAAGGTTGCAAAAATTGGTTTATTGAGTTTTCCAGCTAAACGGTAAGTTTTATAATAAAAATAAGTGAGAAAAAATTACTCATCATGCAATTATCTATAACAATAGTTCATACACTTTTTTTCCTAAGAATCACCATTTCGGAGATACAGCGATGCAAAATGTTGAAAAAGTTGCATTCTTCATAATATGCACTCGTTTCCGCGCCACCCGTACATGGCGCGTTTTTTTACGTGGTTTCTTCGGTAGGCCTATTCCACGATCTATTGTGCTTCTGTTGAGTTAAAAAGTTATTGTTTTAAATTGAAAATGGTGCTATTGTAAATAACAAGAGGTGTAAGTAATGCGTAAATTGAGAAAATTATTCGTCTGATCGATACTCTTTTCATGGAACATAATCCATGCTGTCTTGCTCTTCTTCTCCTTCTTCTTCCTGCTGGGTACAAAGAGCGATGCATCAGAAGTCTCCTCACCCATATCATAAGAAAAGTATCCGCGTCTACTGGCGATTCAACATTGGAGCACGATTGGCCTCGACAACTCATACATGCTAATAAACAAAACAAACCAACTTTTTACAGCCGCATTTAGCATTACACCTCGTTTAGCAATTTCAAAAAATTGAATTGAGGAGTTTTTGGTGCAGAAGGGAGTAAAGTTTGAACTGATTCCAATATATTGTCAATTAACTTCCAACCCCAGTCTTCTGGGCTTAGTTCATTTCCAAGCCATACTTGAACTTGATAATATACCTGAAACATATGTTGATGATCAGAAGCAGAGGTTGGAGGAAGACAAGCTGATTGTACTTGTTTCTTTTTATACGTATTTTTTGCAAAAGATAAAATCGAAACTTATCTAAGCACGTACTTTTTTTTGGAGCTCCGTAAATTTAAAGAAGAAAGCGAATTACGTTGATGATTACAGCTTGTGGCCTAAAGGTACTTTCTTTGAAAACGTCAGCAATCAACGTATATTACGGTAATTGACATGCATACAAGTATTATGAAGAATACAACTTTTTCAACATTTTGCATCGCTGTATCTCCGAAATGGTGATTCTTAGGAAAAAAAGTGTGTGAACAATTTTTATAGATAATTGCCTGATGAGTAATTTTTTCTCACCTACTTTTATTATAAAACTTACCGTTTAGCTGCAAAACTCAATAAACCAATTTTTGTAACCATTGACCTTGAATATTTTTTTTCCACACTTCGGATTGATGGGGATTTTTGACAAATTGTGTATGATAGGGCTCCCAACATTCATGCCAATTTTCAGCCAGGTGCGAATTAATGTAACCTTGAATGTCTATTTTGACCGGACTATTATTGCTCGTTACAAATTATCACTCTTCCTTGCTATTTCCTCACACGGCATCCACATGAAAGTAAGCTTCTACAAAAAGACTAAATGGTACCTTTATAAATAATAAAATAATATGTTTCTGGTATTGTAATGTTTCAGACATGGAGGACGTAGATCACAGGATGTTGTCGCTCCCGCCGCCGCCTCCCGCCGCGGGGATGCCGAGACATTCATTACATCCGAATCAAGGTATGTATATAAGGTATATGATATGGAATTAACAAAAAAAAAAACATAGTAAATGACCGCTACTTTATTCGCGTTAAGAAGTAACCAGAGTTTTATAAAAACTTGCAACACCCATTTCATTCCTTAGAAGTACAATTACCAAAAATCCTTTCTTATTCTATGACTATATCATAGTAACTACATAGCTGTATACAAATTACAGCCCACAGTAATTAGGTCCTGTGGTTTGGGCTGTGCATTGATCACTGATCAACTGATTGACAATTGATCAGTCCATCACTTTAGTAACATCGAAAAATTATAACTCCCTACAAGGTTCTTATTTCTTGCGAATAACAATCTAAGATCTTCAAATTAAACGTAAATACCTTCCTACATTCCTTTACGCCGAGCGAGTAAGCGATACTTGAACAATAATTATTATCTATTGTGTTATTTTACGACCAAATAATTTGGTTTGTTTCGCACTAGTATAGTTAACTACAATTTATTTCGCTTTCAGACGTGGACCACAGAAATCTAATATCACTAACTCACCAGCCGCTGCCTGTACCGAGACCTATGAATACTGCTATCACTATAGATCAAGTAAGTGAACATAAAATAAAAAAAATAAACTAAATAATTAAATAAAATAAAATGGCAGGGGCGACTTTATGGCGAGTAATGGCAGGGGCGACTTTATGGCGAGTCGTCGGTGAGTGGCGTCACCGCGGACCCCGATTCCATGGGGGCTAAATGAGATCCCCTGCCTCCCGGCTTGCCTTGATTGGCCGTCC
Organism: Macaria notata; assembly: GCA_927399415.1. Taxonomy (NCBI): domain Eukaryota; kingdom Metazoa; phylum Arthropoda; class Insecta; order Lepidoptera; family Geometridae; genus Macaria; species Macaria notata. The sequence continues at coordinate 5,242,851 of OV656742.1, forward strand.
GGGAGTGGAAGACGCAAGAGCTAAGTACCTAAGCTCCAGGGTGGAAGTGTTAAAGGGCATAACGCCGCTAGTACCGCTCAGAGAACGCGCAGCACACCTCTCGACACCCTAAGGGCCCATTTAGTGAGTGGCAAGTGATCACCCGCTATAATTTTTATGAATGAGGCATAACTGGCGGGTGCCGTTCCTCATACAATAGACCAGTTTAATTAAGTCAATGAACAACTCAACACAATAGCCTGTAACATTAATACCATGTCTGCAATAGTTACTTTATATACCTAACATCCTCTATCTGTAATTTTTTTCTTAATTTTAAGTATAATATTGTAAAAGGCCTCTCAGTGTTGGCTACGGCCCGAGAATCTGTGAAAAAAAAAAACAAATAATTATTTTACACACATACAGTGCCATATTAAGCATCTATCTAGCTAGTATGTTACATCTCTTTTCATAATTTATTGTATCTTTAGTTAGTTTACTATTCTTTGTCATGTGTTCATGTTACATAATAACTATGACGTAATTTACCTAAGTATCTAGTATTATATTGGGAGATGACTCTGGCCTCGTAACACAGTCTAACGGCTACCACGAGGTCAGAGGATTCACACGTTATTGTGCAATATTTACGTCAAATAAACGAATTTTGTATTATAATCATTGATATACCAGGCGAGAGTAAACCTAGTTTTGCATGTCTCTGTTGAGACTGTTGTTTTATTTCAATTAAACTAGGTAAGCGTGTTACACCCTAGACTGCAGCAATGCTAACATCAGGCAGGCTGTAGTCAAACGTAAACCTAAAAAACTATTTAATAATTTATGTCTAAATGTCTAATCCTTTATTTTGTTTTTTTTTGTCTGTTATTGTTCCTCTCAATCTATAAAAAGGAATTATTTATTTGTGTGTGTGTGTTTTAATGGGTAATGTTTGACATGATTTTAAAAACAAAAATTGAAATTATTCTGTTAGTTACAAAAGTTGACATTGTAAAAACTAAATGCATTGAGTAAATTCAATATGACGAGATAATATGTGTAGCATATTTTGTGATATAAGCACTTATATTTATGTTGCAACTTTACAGTATCAATAAAGATTCTTTATGCAATAAACATTTTATTATATTATTATATATCTAGATTTACGTATGTGTGTATTGTTATCGCAGGACTACCGCGTGCCCGTGATGGTGCCGCCCGTGCTGCCCCCCTCCGACATCGTGGAGAGCGTGGACATGGACCTCTCCGAGGACGAGGATCAACGTAAATACTATATTTAATCAATATCATTATGTAGACTAGACTATCTAAGTCTTAGTATTTATATAGTACAAGTTACAAGTAGGCGTACGTCGCTCGCGTTTTTACGGGGTAAAAAGTAGCCAAGGTTTCGTTCAGAACCATATACTATAGGTGAGTTTACTAAAAATCTTGATCTGCTGTTCCGTTTCGTGAAAACGGAAAGCGGAACAAACAGACTGTACTGTTACTGTGTAATTTTTAAGTCGCAATTGTTATTATAATGCCCTCACACCAGTTCTCCATTAATTTCAGAAGGCATGTATCAGCAGAACCAAGACAACCCGCGGCGGCCCAGCTTCAACAACAACAAGGTGTTGGTGGGCGGTGACAACGGTAGAACCAACCACTCGAGCTTGGAGCTTAGTCGAGACAAGAAGGAGCCGCATTCAGCTCCCATCATATCTCAGATGGTGAACCCGTTCGACGCTATGCCTCCCAGCTTGCAGCGACTCAACTCGTACTCCAACTCACCGGAAGACGAAGAAGACGCATACGACGAAGACCTGAGAAGTCGGGGCTTAGAAAACGAGAGGCATTCACCCGAGGACGAGTGGACCAATCGACAACATAACACGCCTCGCCCGATGAATCAGAGGTTCCCCAGGAACTGGAGTCCTAGGACGTTTAGGCCTCCGCCCCAGTTCTGGCCCAGGAACGGCCCGCGGCCCCCGAGGTGGGCCGGGCCCAGGCCACAGAGATTCTGGTGATTGTGATCGCTTCTAGTGATAGTGAAAGTGACATTAGCAAGTATAGTGAGTTTGGTGTTTTGTTTTCGGACGGCTGACAAGTTTGGGTTCTGTTAGCAATCTAGACCGAGTACATAATGATCACTGGTCATGTAGTCATTACAGATAGGTATGACAATCACTGAGATGACATTTTTCAACCGATGGAAAATGAGATGAAAAAGTTGAACCTGTAATGTAAACATGCAGTGGATTATTCATATCAAGTTCTTTACTTTATAATTAATCCTTAAACTTCCCCTTAGTTTTTGGAGTCAATGCAGCGTTCAATAATAGTCTAATAAATGAAAGCATTTCAACAAACTTGTAGTCTGTTATCCACACTTCATAGTACTAGAAAGATTGTAAATAATTAGAACAGGCATGATTTAATTAAATGAATTGAGTTAGTTATTTGCCCGATTTTTTAAAAGTTCAATTAATTCTAAGGTCAAGTGACTTTTCATTAAACCCATCGAAAAAAAATTAATTTCATGAATGCGAGGGTAACAAGTTAGTAATTATATATACATAGTATGGTACAGTATATCATTTGATTTTAGAATTGATTAAATAAATGAATCAGACATAATATTTGAAACACTGTTGAAAATATATGAAAAGTTAAGTATAGGCAATATTTTGAATAAAATAATAAAGCATAGTCTCGAAATTGTACAAAAACGTAGCGGAAAGAGGTGTAAGATTCTTGTAAATTGTGATAGTCCGTTTATTTTATTTTTGGACTACTAAATAAAATGTTTGAAGTAAAAAGTTGAAACAGCAATACTCTCTGAATGTTAAGTTTTGACTGTAAACATGTGTGTTTGTTCCTTTATAGAATTAAGTTCGCAAACAGCTGATGCAATATATTTATATTTTTCCCGACTCTGTTGTATGTCCAATATCTGAATATTGATGTGATTACAAGTCACATTAAAACTATACATAACATAATATGAACTCTGATTTTATATATGAGAAGTTGTTAATTGTAAATCACACTTTTAGCTCAATGTGGTCACTTTGATAGCTTTGATGTTGATATAATGTGAATCAGATTAATTTAGCAATCATTTTACAAATCAGGTTGTGAATTGCAATACAACAAATTCATGGGACCCCATATATAACATGTATATATGTCGTAGGATAATTCGATACTTCGAATCTTCGCGGAAATCCTAGGGGTTTTGCGAAAACGCGGATAATTAGATCTGTCCTGTTGTAGTGCTAGTGTTGGACTCGAAGTCACTTGTCTGTGACAGAAGGTAGATTAGGTTCGTTAGGTTGCTTTCTACCACGCACATGCGACGACGAGCGAAGCGAGGAGGAGCCAAGTCCTGTTGTAATGCTAGTGGTGGGGCAAAAATCCTGACTTTGTCCAGTAAGATTTGATAATTTTTCGCCTATGTCTAATTATCCGCGTTTTCGCAAAACCCCTAGGATTTCCGCGAAGATTCGAAGTATCGAATTATCCTACGACATATATACTGTATTATGAAGAAATTAGCAGCCTTGAAGGAAGGCTTCTTTATCGAGAAATAAACAATATGAATTGATTTTATATGTATATAATGTTGTAGATTTAGAAGCCATCCTGAACAGGGTGTTAGTGTTCATAATCATTCTAAATTGCTTGTTTTTTACGAGTACTACAGACATTACTTGGTACTAAAATTCGGTCGCGGAGCAGAAAGAATTTCGAGCTCAATAGCAATATGCATATTACTTCAAGAACAACATAGATCGATATAAGTAATGTTTTTTTTACATTAAACAATCTTACGTTTGACTATAGCCTGCCTGATGTTAAGCACCACTATAGTCTAAGATGTAGCACGCTTGCCTAGAAGAAACTTATTTACTCTAGATTTGAAGACCCCTGGGTTATAATTTTCTGGGAACAGGGCTCCAGGTAGAGTTTATAGTCTCGCTGTCCTTACTATGAAGGTAGAAGCAAAGCGCTTCGTATGAAATTCTTACTGTTTTGCGACCAACCGGTTTTGTGTATAGGAAATCAGGTAACATTTTATCATTCGAACTACATAATAATAAAATTATATAAGGATGTATAGTCACAAAGTGCTTACAACATTTGTTTTAATGTTTTAAGTGTTGGTTTTTTTTTTAAATCTGAAATGTAAATCTCGATAATCTGTATTATGTTCACCTCTATTCAGATATAAGAGATACATGTGTACAATTTGTATACTTGAAAAAAAAAGGATTTATTGCACATAACACATTTTTTGTGAAGAGATTTATATATAAAAGTTCTATGTATGATTTAACATACATGAATTCAACCTTTATCTTATTATGTTTTCTTCTAGTCTGTAGAGCTCCTATATTAGTTTTCTTGACTGTTTCTTTACAATACGTAATAAAAAAGCATTTTTCACGCGCAATCTGATAAAATGTAAATTACTTTTGTTAAATATTAATTTCTTGGTAAGAATTTGGTTTGTTCTTTTCCAACATGAATAAGTTTAGAAACAAAAGTGGTTTGTGAAAATCAAAACTCGATAATTTTGTCAGATTGTTAGTAAGTACCTAAGAATTCTGTAAAATTTGTCAGAACATACAAAGCGTTATAATTGTCTGTATATTTGAATTTATTACAGCCTTGAAACAGTCAAGATATTATTGATAATTTTAATTACATAACTAGTTTTAGTATATAGGTTAATATAAAATAGAAACTCGCTATTGTCTCGACAATTATAAGAGAGCAATGCACTTATAAACTCTTAGATATATAAATAGGCAGGTTGCTTTGCTTATCATAATAAAATTTAAAATAAGAATGTTATATTATTTTTGTCTATCGACAGAGTTCAGCGTTTCTATGAAACTCGGGAAATGACGGATATTTTTAAATTTATCATAATCATCATTCGTTCATTTAAACTGCATAGGCTCATGCTCTAATGTTAGATAAGGATGTTGTATAAATTGCATCATTATTATCCTTTAGATTTTTACAAAATAAACCCCTATCCCATCATTAGAAGCATTTTAAAACAGATTTGCCGGTATGCTCGCAAACAAGATCATTGGTTTGTTTCGTATGTGGTGCATTACAAATTAAAGCATTTTGTTCTTCAAATTAGCAATAAAAACTATGCGTAGGTACTTTATGGCGACCGAAAATAATTCCCCGATGACCTTTTTTTTTGCAATAGGTGTTCTCAAAGTCGTAGAATTAACCATTTTGGGATCAGTATCCAGTAATCATGGTTTTCTATAGAAACGAGCATTGCTTCACAAACATTACTATCAAATTAGATCTAAATTCCGGTTAATTAAACGTGAATTTTAAAAATGGTGCTTAAAACATTTCCACCCTTTTTACACTAATGAAGGACCTACGTATATTGTTTTATAATTGGGTATGGTTTGGTCCTATACTAAAAGTTGATAAGTACTACCTAGATACGTACCGTTAATTTTCAATTGCTTAAAATATTTTATAATTTCTAAGAAGTATAGATTTAACTTCATTCCAAAACGATATATTTTATAATAAAATTTCGTGAGACATTCTTATCAATATGTAATTAATACGGTTTTCACTCTTATGGAATCTTTGTTTACGCGTTTCGGGGGTAATGACACCCATCTTCAGAACGTATTATTCACTTACAGCGCAATGCAATTACCTGACTTCATAAATTAACACTGAACAAAAATCGATTTGGTCAGAGTATATTTCGAATTTTATGAACAAATGTTTTTTTTCTTGACCGAGTACTTATTTTACAGTATACTGAGAACCGCGCAATATTATCTACGCGCGGACAAAAACGGAACTAAAAAGTCGGCCAGTATATTGAATGTGATACTAAAGGTGGTAAAAGTGCTGCTATCAGTCACTTACAGAATAACCTTACGTCTAAACTATCTTGTAAGAAAAACTGTAATGTTTATATAATGTTCCATTCATATAGATTAATAGCGAGTTTCTATTTTTATTTTCCTATTCAACCTCCTACAAATAATGTACCTACCACGCTTCCGTCGTGGCGATGGAAAACCATTGAGGTACCTATAGATTTGATCGCAGCTACAACATACTAACAGGTAAGGGAATGTATGAAAGACACACATATGTACGTATACGAAGGTAGGTACATACATATTATGTCCTACATCTTGGAGTTGAAGCTGCCATTCCAGGTTTTTGGAATTTTTGTCTGTTTATTTAAACGACCATCACGCAAAAAACGACCGGCTGAAACGGATCATTATGATTTTTTGGTATGTATGTAAGTAGGTACATAGTATCAGGTCTTACAAGTGTCATAGGCTTCTTTTTTTTCAGAAATAGTGCGAGGCAAGCCTCGGGCATCCACTAGTACCTAATAAATAGTAGAACATAACCGTATGAAATGGCCTCTAGTATACTCCTAGGTTATAATTAGTTCCCAGTCGGGCCACCATAGTCGTAGCAAGTTGCCAAGTTTGCACCTCCAAAAGAAGTTAGCGCACTTTGACCCGATGCTAAATAACTTGCAAACTAAATTGTGCTATAACTTTGCGGGTTAGAGGACCGCAGCTCTCTCTTGAAACAAGAGTTACAGTTTTTTTTATTTATTTATTACTTGCAAGACGTTTAAACTAATTTTCTAAGTATGGCTAATCATGTGCCCTGTTCAGTGCGCTGCAAGGGATGTCTTATAGCGTAAGCATCTTAACAATATGTAAGATTGCTTAATGATGACTTTGAGACTTACAAACATGGTCAGTTAAAATGTTAAAAAAAACATTTTGTACCTTGTTCTCAAACGTTTTTCTGTGAGTTTTCATAGTAACTTATAGCTACAAATATACACCAATCAAACCTTATACAGTTCAGAAGACTAAATAACGTCCATTTTTGAAGTCGGCTAAAAATAATAGCAGTATTTAAGAGGAGGTTTTTACCTCGAGGAGGTTCAAAATTTGACTGAAATTTTATAAAACGTTATGCACAGAATAAATAGTAATACGAGTAGGTATGTATGGCTTGCAAGCTAGGCAAAGCTTGTAATTCTTAGTAGCTGATTAATAAGCTAAGCGCTACAAAAAGTTGGTAGTAGCTTTTTCACCTCCACATGGGTTTATACTACACCACATTTTATTGTTAGTTAGCGATATTTTAGGCTGCGCTTGCCCATTCTTTACATTGTCGATTCGATTCAAGAAAAAAAACTCGAATTGATAAACTCTCGACACCAGAGTTGGCTACTCTCACTCGATAAGAAGAAGATTAAAGAAAGCTGCGCCATGCGTCCGTCCCTGTACGAAATATCTCACGATTGATCCCCGGATCGCTGCTCGCTTGTAGGTACCCGCACCTTTCAATTGTTTCAACTTGGCCAATCAAATCGCAGACATTGGTTACCAAACCCTATTAAATAGTTTGGTTAATTCTTTGAAGTCTGATGATGGCTTAGAGCCGTATTTAACAAGATATCCGTAATATGATAGATATATAATATATCCGCGCTAGATCGTAGATTATAACGTTGCTTAACATCAGGCAAGTTGTAGTCAAGCGTAAGCCTATATCATGTAAAAAAAATGTATGTAGTGGCTAGATGTATTTTAGTATTAGTGTAGAGCATACCTATTTGAAAAAATAAATATGTATGTATCTACCTTGAGACTGTTGTTATGAATATTAGGTTACCTCTCAGAAAGAAGTAGATGAAATATTCATTCACTTAATTTATTTCCTAAATACTAAATTCTTACACTATTATTATTATTAGAGCCTAAAGTGTCCCATAGTTGGGCAAAGGCCTTCCTACCCTCTTTCCACTTATTTCTGTCTAGTGCTATTGCGTTCCAATCTGGTTGGTGTTTATCCAGGTCATCCCTCCATCGCTTTCTGGGTCTGCCGCGACGTCTTTTATGTGTTGGTGACCATTGCGTCGTTGTCTTAGCCTAAAGGTCGTCGGGCATGCGGCAGACGTGTCCAGCCCAATTCCACTTCAAGTTGGTAGCCTTCTGGGTCTATAAAATATTATTTTATTCTGGGTCAATAAAATAATAAAATACTTACACTACTTAGTTAAATATTTGAAAATGTCTCGTTTGTTGTACATATATTTCGTGTTTATCCCTATAGTCTCGCTTACCTAGATGTAAAAATACATTCACACGGTTCATATGTATTTTCTATGTATTCACATAGATAACTAACTTCTACATAATTATAGTTTGACCGTTCTTCTTATCGAATGACAGTGGCTAACTCCTGCGTGTCAAGAGTTTGACTGACGGACTTAGAACTAAGAACCTCTACTTAAATGTATGTATTATGTACCTATATGTAACAGTACCCTAACTCGCATACTTTATTGACAAGCCTCACCTGACGCTTTCTCAGAAATTAATATCAAACACACGAGACCCGAGGTACTTCAAGGCTAGGCAGGGATGAATTTAGAATTTTCAGAATTGGGTCATGTAATGGCATTATCTCTTTGGTTTAGGTTTGGGTTTTATTTACTGCTAATTCAAATTCCCTAATGAGATTTCCTCGGCAAGATTTTATAGTAATTTTAACCGACTCCAAAAAAAGGGCGGTTCTCAATACTGCTAAATGTTTTGTTTGCGTGGGTTACGCGATTACTCCGCTATTTATGAACCGATTTTAATTATTCTTTTTGCATTAAAGTTTCACGTCCCAAAGTAGGTAAGTACGTTATTTTTTTCATTTTCGGTGTCTCGCAAGTCTTGTTGTATAATGTGTAAGTATGTACCTATTAATACGAAGAATTCCCATAAAACGCCACAATTTTTAGCTTTAGTTTAGCCACTCTATTTTGTGATCAGTCTTTGTATCTATACTAATATTATAAAGCTGAAGAGTTTGTTTGTTTGTTTGTTTGAACGCGCTTATCTCAGGAACCACTGGTGCGAATTGAAAAAATCTTTTTGTGTTGAATAGACCATTTATCGAGGAAGGCTTAAGGCTATATAACATCACGCTGCAACTAATAGGAGCGAAGAAACAATGGAAAATGTGGGAAAAACGGGGAAAATTATTCATCTTTGAGGGCTTCCGTTGCGTGAGCTACGAACACGGTTCAAGTCGTGGGTAAAAGCTATAAATATTTTATAAAGCTGAAGAAGTAGGTAGTTTGCAAAAATAAATACGATGCCCAAAATAACTATTCCACGCGGACGAAGTCGCGCGCACAGCTAGTTTACATATATTTACGCAAAGACGAGTACCTACTACGTGTCAATACTCAAGGTACGTACTTCTTGTTCGCTTGTAATCTTTCCGCCACATTCCTACTGCTCGCTACACCCACTTCAGGTGATAGAGGTGCCTGATAATCCTTTCACCAACACTCACAGAATTTGCCGCCCCCTTGCGTTAAAAGCCGAAGTATGCCGCCCCCTGGATCCGGTGCTGGTGACAACTTCACCCGGCCAAGTTTCTGGCTAATGGACAACTAAACGGAACTCGAGTATTGCCAGTTTGCGCGCTATTTCAATGGAGATCAGGTAGTTTAATTGTTAAAAGCGGTACGATCTTAACGGTCTTGACTACGTAGGTACGTCTACGTTAGATTGTCTCAAGTTCTAACTAAGTAACTTACCTCCCAAGTCCGATAACAATTTGACTGTATTGTTGCAGCAGGTTAAATGGGGTATTTATTGTTTATGATGAATCTGATGGTTATTCACGCTATCCAATTTATCAAACGAGACCAATAACTGCTGTACTCACCTACCTATACAATATGATATTATTTTACTTACCAATAAAGATTCAAATGTTAAATTGTGGGTAAATAACATACCTTCTAAAATAAACAAGGAATATGTATAAAATATATAAATTAGCCGAGCACTGTAACTCAATTGAAGGTTACCATGCATGTACCATAAATCGATCATAACATAACTAAGCAAATTTTTTTCAGTAGGTACCAAAGTTAAAAACCCTACTTTACGAGTAGAAGCCCCGTATTTTTTTCCCTAGAAACCTACTGTAGGTAGGTACAGCCAATCAAATAATACCACCAGTATAACTCATCCCACTTCACGTGGGACAGTTACAGTTACTTACAGTTTGCGTGCGGCCCGCGCGGGGAGCGCTCGCGCGGCCAAATTTCACCAGAGCTCAACAAGTGACAGTCTGTGCAAACATAGGGTTGTGAAACTTGTCGATAATCAAGTTATCGATAAAGCTACATTACTTATCATGGATAAATACCTGCAGAGGACGATCTCAACAGAGAGCCTGCCTGGTAAGCGACCTGCAGATGAATCACTATGGAGTGAGTCGAAAAAACGTCAAGTAGTAAAGCCAAAGAATTCCCCTGCGGTGAAACCTGTTTCTACTTATAATCAGTTTCGCTCGCTAGTGGTTGATTCCGAAGATGACCAAGCCGACGACCCAGTCTTATCCACATTCAAGAAAGCCTCTAGAAAGAGACAAGCAGGCCAAATTCCACCAATACTGATAGAGCTACTGGGCGACTGGAGCCACAGAAGCATAACTGAAACCATCCAGAAGTATGAAAAAGGATTTCATCTGCAATTTAGAGGACGTAATAGAGTGAAAGTGCAATGTTACAGTTCAAAGGGGCATCAACAGGTTAAAGAAGGGCTTCTAAAGGAGAAAGTGGCTTTTCACACATTTTCACGAAAAGATGAAAAACTGCCTAAAGCAGTTATTAAAGGCCTTCCAAAGTTTCTACAAGAAGAACTACCAGCAGAATTAGCCTCGATGGGTTTTCCTGGAGCTACGTTACTGGAACTAAAAACACAATACACTACTGACTGCCCCCCCGTCCTAATTCAGCTCCCTAGTGGCAGTGACATGGGGAAATTCAAACAAATACGCTACCTCTTCAATTGCGTTGTAAGAATTGACAAATTTAAGCCAAATAACAGAGCGGGAACCCAATGCTACCGTTGCCAAGGTTTTGGGCATGCCTCAAAGAACTGCAACAGACCACCTAAATGCGTGAAGTGTGCTCTCGATCACCCAACTTGGGAGTGCCCAAAAAAGACCAGAGAAGAACCAGCCCTCTGTTGTAACTGCAATATGGCCCATCCTGCCAACTACTCCGGATGTGCTGAAAGAATGAAATACCTCGAGCGCATACAGTCGAAACGTGAAATACTTCGCAAGGCAATTGCGCCAAATACAAGAACAACTCCTTCAGCCAATCTGAACCAGAATCCTACCTGGGCCCAGGTAGCTGGCTCGAGCAGAAGACAGAATGTGACGTATAAGAAGCCTATAGAGAAGTTAGTGACTGATAACCAGCATTATTGCGATTTCCCTCCGAGCCGCCGCCAGGTCGAAACAGCACAAGAACTTCAAGGCAAGTGCTTCACGCCAACTAAAGCAACCGTCGAGAAGACGCACGCTCATGATCTAGCTACGGCTGAAATGTTAGAAATTTTAAACACAATCAAGTCTATTAAAAGTGAATATATCAATTGTAAAACTTTAATGGATAAAGTAATATTAATACTTACTCGCTTGGGACACTATGTCTGATACAACTCCTGGGTTTCGAATACTCTACTGGAACGCAGATGGCGTTTACAGCAAGCAGCGGGAACTCGCGACTCTAGTAGGTGACCTGAATATTGACATTATCGCGATCTGTGAAACACTTCTCACTAACCGGCTTAAGCTTAACATAAAGGGTTTTACTTGTCACCGACAAGACAAACATGCTAGTGGTTTTGGACGGGGAGTAGCGATTTTAATTAGAGATGATCTTGTACATTCGCTTATTCCTACCCCTCCCACAAAACATATTGAAGCTGTCCTGGTTTCTCTTCAGCTACCTGGTACTGGAAAAGTGGTCTTAATATCCGCGTACCAATCTCCAAACAAACCTCTTCTTGCAAAAGATGTAGATCTGCTTATGGGATCTGGTTGTCAAGTAATAATTATGGGAGATTTTAACGCCAAACACCCGTATTGGTCACCTGGGCCTCCAAACTATCGTGGTCGAGTCTTATATGACCACATGCTTGCAAGTGACTTTTTGATTCATAGCCCGTTGGATGCAACGCTTGTTCACTACCGTTCTGATCTGACACCGAGTATCCCTGATCTTCTTCTAACCAAAAATTTCCAAATATTAGATAGAATAGTCACTATACCTTCATTATCGTCTAACCACTTCCCAGTCTTCGTAAACTTCACTACTAATGTTTTCCGTAAGCACATTATAAAATTTAATTACTCAAAAGCAAATTGGCCTCAGTACCGACAGTTCCTGAATGATAATACACACTTATCTTCTCAAGTGTATCATAATACCATAGATATAGATTCAGCTATAAATGAGCTACAATCTTCAATTATCCATGCTAGGAATGAAAGTATCCCCAGAAACAAAATCGAACCCTGGCGCCCTACGGCAGTTCCTAGACGCGTTAAGCGGTTGATTCAGTTAAAAAACCGATTGCGGAGGTATGCTGCTGTTGAACCTACACCGCATATCCGGAAGCACTTTATAACAATGATAAGTACACTTAAAATAGAAATTGATCTGGCTCTAAAGTCCTATCATGATAGTATTTGGAACCAAAAGTTAATTAAGGTAGATAACCCAACAACTGATCTGTGGCGCCTTGTCAATAGTCTGAAATCAAATACAAATTCAGCCTTGCCAGCTCTAAAAATAAATGGCAACTCCCTTACACATGACCAACAGGAACAGTCCGATGTACTAGCTGAGACCTTTTTGAATAACATGCTCTTAACACACAATTGGCCTAGTGACGAACAAGCATCTGTTGATTGCTCTCTTACTGCATTAGATAACCACCCTCCAGATGAGACAGCTCAACCTACCGTTCGCCCACTCGAAATCAAGAGACATTTAATGAATTTAAAAACTCGCAAAGCCACTGGGAACGACGAAATTTCGAATCTACTTCTAAAAAATATCCCTACAAAGTGTGTGGTCTTATTAACCAAAGTTTTCAATGCTTGTTTGGCTCTAAATTACTTCCCAAAAATTTGGAAAATCGCAAAGGTTATTCCAATACATAAACCAGGCAAAGACACCTCGGATCCCACATCATACCGCCCAATAAGCCTACTTCCCTGTTTAGGAAAATTATTTGAGAAAATAATCTATTCCAGACTAGCGCATGCTACCGAGCACTTACTCCCAGATGAGCAGTTTGGCTTTCGGAAGGGCCATTCAACGGTACAACAACTTGCCAGGGTCGCAGAAGCCGTGTCGCATAATCTGAACCTCCACATATCAACTGGAATGATCCTTCTTGACATCGAGAAGTCTTTTGACAGCGTATGGCAAGAAGCATTATTACATAAATTAATCAGTCTTAACACACCTATGTCATTAGTTAAAATAATTCGGTCTTATCTCACGGAACGATCATTCAAAGTACATGTTGGGAATAGTTTTTCCCTTCCGAAACCAATTCCAGCTGGTGTGCCCCAAGGCTCAATTCTTGGCCCATATTTATTTTTGGTCTTCCTCAGCGACATCCCTATTCAAACTCGTACTAGTTTGGCCTGTTTCGCCGACGACACGGCGTGCTACACCTCCTCAAATGACATTGACATTATAATAAGCAGGCTTCAATTAGCAATAGACTCCTTATTAACCTTTTTCAATAAATGGAAACTTAAAATAAATGCTTCAAAAACGGAAGCTATTCTATTTACTAGAAAACGCTCCTTTCCTGCACGTAAAATCCAGATTGATGGTTTTAGCATACCATGGAGTAAGTCCGTCAAATACTTAGGTCTCACAATAGACAACAAACTGAATTGGACAGAAAACTCCTTGAAACTCAGTATTAAAGGTACCAAAGCGTTAAATGCACTTCACCCAGTAATGAACAGAAGGTCGTGTCTTAGCAATTTTACTAAGTTACGAATTTATCGTACCTTAGTCAGGCCCTGTATCACATATGCGTGCCCAGTATGGAGTAGCACGTGTAAAACCAACATTAATAAGCTACAAATAATACAAAATAAGGCTCTTAAATGTTCTTTTAACACACCTCCACTAACAAATCTCAAAAAGTTACACGATAAAATTGGTCTACCTAATTTAACTAACTACATAGGTATACAATTTATCCAAAACATTCTATCTCTTTAGAAATCCTAATAGTAAAAATAAACTCATCAACAACATATGCAAGACTCGTAAACGAAACTTAACTTTTATCGATAAATACAAACGTTACAAACTTCCACATCACTTATTCTTAACTAATGAATAGAATGACGTAGTGGTGGCTATTTGCGTGCGCGCGGGTCTCGTCGGCCGCAACTGTACGCACGATGTTTAACCTTGTGTCAATGCAGGCACGGCACAGAGTCCCGCGCACGACGACGCGACGGCTGGCCGGCCACAGTAGGTAACTCATGACTACGTCTGTAGATTCCCGCCCGCTGCTTGATGCGAACGACCGTTGACAGATTTGTGGACGTACCCTCTCTTTTGGTATTAAATTATTTTATTCAATCATATTCGTAAAATGTATTGTTGTTTCAAAACTTACATTGTGCTAGTTCACTTTCAATTTAGTTTAAATTATGTACCTATGTGTAATATACAAGTACTTTTTATAAATACACAGCAGTGAAAAGTTTTTAAAGGTTACTAGCCACACAAACAAATTCTTACTTATGATATTGTTGTGATAGGATAATGTACACTATTACCACAAATGTTTTGTAAGTTATTATCAATAAAGAAATTTGAAAAACAAAAAACAAAACTTCACGTGGAGAGTTCTCCGAGTAATGCTAACACCAGCATTCCCAACGAACCGCTGACCGTAAACGTTACTCAAACAAAAAACCCGGATAAAAAACGGGTACGCGCGTTTTCGCCTGCGTACCGTTTGGAGACTTGCTAATTGTACCTAGCGTTCTTAGAGCATTTTTTTTAAACATTTTGTTGAAAAGGTATAAAAATATGCAGTATTAGGAAACTGTACCTGCATATAATAGTCTACTACTGATCTCTAGGATCAGATGTCTGCGGGCAAAGGGAAGAAGCTGATGTCGCGATACTGCGAAGGAAATATTAGTAACCAAGCCACCCAGCGTTAGGTACCTATGTGATATGTTTTGGGAAATAAATAATTTTGTATGTGATGTTCTAAAATTTCGAGATTATGCATCATGTAAAACAATATTAAGCTAACAACGTAATTGAATTTGTTTAGTTATTGAATCCACGAGAGGGTGCAAAACGCAATACGGGTTTAGAGAAACCGAAAAAAAAACAAGGTCAGAGGCAAAATACAGCTTAATCCGGGAGGCTTTTATGTAGTAATTAGGAACGTTAAAAATACTATAAAATTGTGCTGCCACATCAGACTTAGTAAGGTTTTCTCTGTACTTTATATTTTAGACACACAAACTTGAAACGAGGATTACCTATGTATCTATTCCCGTATATGAGTAGGTCACTCATCTATTACCTACACCTAGTAAACAAAATAGTTATGAAAGATTAATGACAGTTTTAACAAGTTACAGAAATCCCTTTTTTTTTTTTTTTTTTTGTTGCCCAGGAAAACCTATTACAGGTACCACCCAAAAAACCCCGGGGAGGGCGGGTGGTTATGTGTGAGTCTCCGCCCCACTCTATAAGGGCGGCATACCCACTAAAAACCTGGGGTGTTCCATCTCCGCATCGTTGGTCCAGGGCCACGAGAGCGCGATGCATACATCCGCAGCCCTGGTGATGCTGGCCCGGTAACGGGCCCCGCCTCGGGGAGCTTCAGCTCAACCCTCAATGGACGACGTGTCAGAACACGGGACACGTCGTGCATCCTGTGGGGACTCATTCCAGGGCAACAGGTTCCCCGACCTGCCACCCAGAGCCCCCAGGAGTCAGGCAGTCGCACGCCAAAGCGACCGCCCTCCTCCAATGCGCCCTCTGCGCACGGAGTTCGGTTCCCGGGTCGCCGCTACTCGGCCGGTACACCGAACTCCTCTCGCCTCTCGGCGACCACCTCGGGTGCTCTTAAAGAGCACCCAGCTCCACCTACACCGCGAGGTGCAGCGAGCTCCACGCCTCGGGCCCTACAACCAGCCCTCTCGAAGGGGAGGTATAGGCGAGGGCCCCCACTCGATCGAACGTTTGGACACAGGCTAGCAAGATCCACCGGAAGGTGGAAGTTACTAACCTGTGGACGGGGTGCACCAGGTTTCCCCAACTAACCCCAAATCCCCATATGGAGAGATGAAATTAGTTGGGCTTACCCAACGTGAAGGTAGTCCGATCATCGCACCCCAAGTTACAGAAATCCCTGACTTATCTTTACTTGTTAAGTTATTCGAATTAAATTGGCTTAAAAAGTAAAAGGCCTTTGCTTACCATTAGGTGGCCTATGGCCAAGTGCAAACCCGTACTAGTTAAAAAAAACTTTCGGGGAAATATTTATTACAAAATTGACCTTTTAGAACCTTATTTTTTCGTGTTATCAAAGGAAACAAGAGTGACTTGACTATTTTTTTCAGTTTAGATATGCTTTTACTACGGTTTGTTAGTTTATGTTACTTGATATTTTAGAATACCTACCTACAAATTTTTACACAAATTTCTATAATTAATTCTCAGATTGTCCAGGACCTACATTAGTATAATTATGTTATGAGTATTTTAACGGTTGTCGGTAGTGTATGTCATGTTTCATTAGCATTTTTAATATAATGTACAATGTAAATATCTGTCACCATCATTTTACCCGTTAGATACAAGCTAATGCCACATTCTCCATTGGAAATGTTTTATTATGGAATTCCTTTGAACGCACCTGCGACCGGATTTCAGCAATTCAAAACATTCCAATTTAGAAGTCGGGCTTTGCCACAAAGAAAAATGAAATGAATACAACCAGGGACCTAGTGAGATTGTTTATTTTTTTATGTGATACCAACGATAAACAGCAGTATTCAAATTCATTTATTCACTTAGTGAAAATTAGGTACATGAGATCTTAAAGTATACATAAAATAAAATAGTTCCACCAGTTCCTACCCTGCGAGGGTTCATAAATATGCAGTACATTACAATTGTCCAATAATTTACCTAAATTAATATATTATAAATTTTGATCATATACCTTTATTGCTAACAATATTTTTCCTTTTTTATATTTAACACATAATAGGGCATATAATATATATTTTTAGCAAAATATTCTTTAATTATATCGATAAAATAATATTCAGCAGCATCCTGGCGGTGTTACGCTCGTTAATTCGAGTTAAAAACTAGTGTATTTCTTAATCCAGGGTCTCAAATGTCATCCAAATTTGTTTAGCAGTTCGAGCGTCAGAAAGTAACAAATATACACACTCACACACGAACACTTTGGCTATAAAATACTTATGCACATATTATTAACCGGCTCCTAAAATAATGTTTACATTGACAAATACTATTATAAATAAATAAATATTTCAGGGACATATCACACAGCGCCATTCAGCCCCATACTAAGCTTACGTTTGTATCATGGGTACTAGATAACGGGTATAATACTTATATACTTTTCTTTTGTAAATACATACTTATTATATCAAAAGATTAACTAAACGGTTTTCACTCACGTGTAAATCGCGTAAATCGTTTACGCATTTCGGATGTTATGACATCCATCTTCAGAACGTTCGTTCTGGGCCGCGGCAACACGCAGACTGCGCGCCGCCGCGCGAGCGGCCCGCCGGGACACGGGCGCGGGGGCCTGTGGTGGTGGGGGTGGAGGTCGCTTCGTCCTCGGGTCGCTCCACTGCTTCATCAGAGACAGCACCATCGACTGATGTACCGGCGCACACAAAACTGACCGTATCTTGATCCAAAGCTCCAATGATCCTTTTCTTCGTCATCGTATTAAGAGCTGGGACCTACGCCGGAGGAAGCGCCCATCCTAATATGCTCGCTGAGTTTCAGGGACGGAGACACGGCCAGATCAGCAATATCGGAACATGCGCGGCTCTCGGATGTACAGCATTACATTCGGTTTGATCAAGCTTCTGTGCTGGCGAGAGAGAAGTTCTCTGCGTGTTGCCGCGGCCCAGAACGAACGTTCTGAAGATGGATGTCATAACATCCGAAACGCGTAAACGATTTACGCGATTTACACGTGAGTGAAAACCGTTTAGTTAATCTTTTGATATAATGTCTCACGAAAGTTTTAATATTAAAATACTTATTATACATACAAACGACCAGACCCAACACAAGTATTTTTTTTATTCATAATTACTTTTGTTATGCGGTAATAGAACCCGCTCCCTTAGATAAGAAGGCAGAGCCACTACCAACTAAGCTAACAGGCCAGTCAATATTATCAGCATTCACTGTATTATAGTTCCCGTAAGGCATGATTAAATTTAGTTGTATTAACCGGCTAGCACTTACGTCAAAAATTACGTCGAAAAATTAGCTCGACAAGTTTCAACCGGGACGCGCGTGCTGACTCGTCCTCCTGATGATGGAAACCTCAGATTTCCGAAACTTGTCGAGCTAATTTTTCGACGTAATTTTTGACGTAAGTGCTAGCCGGTTAATACAACTAAATTATCAGCATTATCGCCCCAGGATTTTTCTCCCTTATTCCGCCTCTGAATAGCCGTTATTTAGTATTCGCAGGTTTTGTCCGCGTCGTTTTTATTTATATTTCCATACCACAGCTTTCATCGTCGGGAATGATTAAACTGGGATCCTATCCCTTTTGACAAAAGTACGTAACAGTAAATTATGGCTCATTGAAGTATTTTTTTTTATATTCACATTTTTTTTCTTGGAATATACTAATGTCACGGAAGTAAGGAAAATTTACGTTAAATTTTCCGAATAATCTATAGATTGATCAATAAAGTCAAATTATTAGCAATTTTTGTGTAAAGAATTTAAAAAACTGGGATTTGAAAATTAATCATGTAATTGTTATCTATTATCAACTACTTAACATTTTATTTGCAGTAGAGTAGATAGACAATACTTTATTTGAAAAACTTAAAAAACAAATTTTACTAATTAAACATTAAAACTTATCTAATTAATAACTAACTTATAAACTAAAATTTATAATAAACTTAAAACACCTATAAAAAGTATATCTGTAGGCAACGTTCCCAGCATGCTGCCGGCATTGCCACGTTGGATGGCATGGCAATGCTTATCCTTTGCGCCAAGAATGCGCCAGCATGCTGGTCAAAAATAGAATAAGAAAATATGGTATTAATATCAAAAGCAGTGGAATTTATTTTCGTCACATAATTATTATGAATAACAGAAGGTGTACCATATGCGCTTATTAGCTTTTTGCCTTTATCTATTTATTAAAATAAATAAAGGTACGTGTGAAGTGCAATACGTACATACTTAATATTTTGCGTCAATATTACAAGTACAAGTGGGAAATAGCAAATGACGAATAGAGGGAAATGTAGGTATTAATTATCAGGCTCGGAGCCTTTGTTTCACAATTAAGCCCACACTTTACGTCGCAGAATACTCAACCAGTATACGTGCACAGAATTAAAAAAAAATTGACTCATCTCTCTTTCTTTCACTCCGAAGTATTCTAAAGATGTTCTAACGAAATAATTAAGAATTTTCCAAACTCTTTGTTGATTAAATTCTTTCCTAAAACTTGAGAATATTTTACAACTTTTGGAATAGAGTTTGTTCTCTCTTAATTGGGGTTTTCGAAATGTCTAAGTACGAGGTTTGAATGTAGCTGTTTAGTAGTTAGTAGCTTCTGTAGCTTTGAAAACGACTCAGGACTAAATCAACTTGTTTATACCTATTGCTGGTAACTTCACAGGTTTTGTTATACAGCTTTAAAGACAATGAAATAAAATAATCTCTCCTATGGATACAATAAGTTACCTTACGTAGAAATGTACATACATCACAAAAACACTGACGATATATTATTACCATACCATACTAAAATCGTTCATGTTATCTCGTATCGTATTATACGTAAATAATTTACCAGCAACCCTAAGAAGGCTACTCTCCATTGAATAATTCTTTAAAACATGTGTTTGATAGCTCCTACGCTACGAGTATTATATCGTTACATAATTATATATGTCTAATTTAAGTCTCACTTTTGACTGTGGGTATCGTTAAATATTAAAGTGTTATCTACCAATAATACACCACCATAATGAAAATCAAAACAAGAGACGCCGCGAATAATTAAAACCTTAACAAGAGGCCATTAAGATACCTACAAGCCCGTATTTCGTCGCGTCGCTTGAAGACTTATAGCATTCTTGGATTAGTTAGATAGCAGAATCCACTGACGGCGAAAATTAAGCCAGCTTTTGATAATATGTAGTTAGTTGAGTTGAGAAAAAAGAACTTATTTCTATTTAAGAGTGCGGTGAATACACATAAGATAATAGTGAAGCCAGCATTTGATAATGCAGGAGTTGTTATCTTCTTCTTATCAAATGAGAGTGGCCAACTCTGGTGTCGAGAGTTTATCAAGTCCTAAAGGCCTCTGACATGGCTTAAAGACTGCCGTACTAGACAAACACCATTATTGTTATCCACTAGACTAAAGTAGTTAAGAGACAACCACAGTAGATTAAGTTTTGCTAGATTGTTAGATAAGGTAACCAATTAGCTACAAGTTTTACTATACATAGGTGAAATGATAAGGTTCAACATGGTTTTGACTATTATTATAATTTAATTTTAATTAGTAATTAGATTTTTTTACTTAATGTTATATCAATGTTTGACTAGACTTGATTGATGCCAATACTTATTATTGACTAGTGGGTGCTCGCGGCTTCGCTCGCATTGAGAAGTAAAACTTGCATATTTCACCCCTTTAAAAGTGGCATTTCCAAAAATCCTTTCTTAGCGGATGCCTGAGTCATAACATCTACCTGCATGCCAAATTTCAGCCCGATCCGTCCAGTGGTTTGGGTTGCGCGTTGATAGATCACTATATCAGTCAGTCAGTCACCTTTGAGTTTTATATATATAGTTGTAATGAATTTGTTGTCTTTTTGTATATACTAGTTTTTATCTGTTTAAAATATAGTGTATTTATCCAACTAAGGGCTTTATTTGTTTACAAATATTACTTTTTTTATTAAATTTACTTATTGTTGTAATGCTTTATGTTAATGAATGATATCTATCTATTATCTGATATTTACGAAATCCTCGCAATTTCATAATTATTTATTGTAGCAAAGGAAACTCTGTTCCATAAATTATTCCGCCTAATTTTCGCAATAATAACCCTTTCCAGGGATTCGTTGATTACTCGAGACATTTCAACTTTGTTTTGGGACTTTCTTTCTGATCATTAAAAATTGAAATGACCGGGTTTCAAAAATACTTGAAAGTTTAAATGAGGGAGATTGGAAAGTTTTTGGGACTGCAAAGTTTTTGTAGTATGTACAAAAAACCTATGGGAGATGTTTTTTTTTTGCAACCTATGCTCCTGGACAAAGGTCTCCCAACTCCCTCCATATATCGGGGTCGAAAGCCGCCTCACGCCAGTCACTCCGAAACTGATCGAGATCCCGACGCCAGCGGGGTCACATTCATATGAATTTGTTTGTTGTACATTCAGGCATTTTGGAATTCGTACTAGCTTCCAAAAGAAACTGAGTGTTTATGTTACACTCTTACAGTTTTGTTAATTACATTCTTATGCGACAAAAAGGCATTATTTTCACTAAAAGAGCTTCGCTCTTTATGTATGTAGTTAAATATCTACAATCTGTACTAAAATCAGATTGAACATAACTATACCTTTATTGCATACTAGTGGACGCCTGCAGCTTCGCTCGCGTTTGCTCACGGTTTCAGGATAAAAAGTATCATATGACACTCCTAAGACGTGAAAGAGTGTTCTGCTATCAATTCAAAGTATCTCCATTCAAAATTTTTTTTTAAATATCTTCATTGTTCATTCTTTCAACTCTTTCAGCCTTATTATATGTACAGTTAAAATCAGAGTTTCGATTGCAGATTTAAAAAAAAGTACTTAAAGACAATAAAAAAACCACTGGATGGCCAGATAGTTTACTGCCCTCACTCTGTCAAGAATCTATAAAATGCTATTTCTGGACGGTCAGCTTAATTCAATTTCATGTGCTAACATCCTAGTTGGTAAACATAGTTTGAATCTTAATAAATTATGATTCAAACTATATTTACTTAACGTCCAGGAAAATTAACATGAGTATGAAAACGGAAGCATATTAATTTTGCTTTAATTGTCTAGCTTATTATATTTTCTACTACAGTTATAACTTTTAGGTAGGTACTAACTTAAAAAAAAGTTTTATGTAGTTGTACGGACTGTTATATTTTTTGACTTTATAAGAATACTAGTGCGTGCTCGTGGCTTTGCTCGCATTAAGAAGTAAAACTTGCATCCCCTATTTGCACCCCTTTTAAAGTGAAAATATCCTGTTTTCAAAAATCCTCTCTTAGCGGATGCTTACAACATAGCGTCTACCTTCATTCCAAATTTCAGCCCAATCCGTCCAGTAGTTTGGGATGTGCGTTGATAGATAATTATATCAGTCAGTCAGTCAATCAGTCACCTTTGAATTTTATAGATTGATAGGCACTTTTTTTTGGGATTTATAATTTTTTTGACTAAAATATGATCCGTTTTCCTTATTTCGTTTTTAAATGATTTTCAACAAACTGCACAGTTAAAAATGGTCCCAGTTGAAATTTTCTGAAAATAAAATATGATCCACACTTGAAACTATACTATTTTGTTACGTAAATCCGTTGCTTTCAGTTTTATGTTACAAATATTTGCCCATCAAATACGCTGTCAATAATCCGTAAGCGATATTTGAATCAAAGTTATGTCAACCAAAAGTACTAAGAACTCTAGACTAGTTACTATTCATTTAAATTATAACTTAGAGCAAGGTTTGACAGTTGGTGAGCGTGCTTGCTTTTTGTGGCCAAAACTCGTTTGGAACTTGATAAACTATTCGGTGTCCTAACCTCAGAACTGAAATTGATTTTAGGTCGTGGTTATGTGGGACTGAATAACTTTTATAGTAGAAATCAGGATATGCGTGATATTAGCTCTAAATGCTGACCACAAAATTTAAATCCTATGTCAGTCAAAGAGTACTATTAATAGCTATTATCTTCTTCTTATCTAATGAGAGTAGCCAACTCTGGTGTTGAGAGTTTATCAAGCCGCCGTAAGGGCCTTCGAAATGGCTTAACGACTGCCGTAAACATATAGATAGATAGATAGATAGATTAACTCTTTATTGTTGACACATATTAAAAAACAGTACATAAAACAATTTGTATCTAAACTAGTGCCTCAAGCGGCGGCCTTATCGCTAAAAGCGATCTCTTCCAGGCAACATATCTACTGTATTTAAAGGCGATTGCTGACATAATGCTATAAGAGTGTCAGGATCTGTTTGAATTAATTCGAAAACTTTTCTCTTGAAAGCGAAACACTAATCCATGACGTAATTTGACATACTTTAACCATCAATTATAAAAGTTGTAAGAGCGTCTATGATTGGCGTTTCGTTTTTAAGTGAAAACTTTTCGAGAAACACCATGCTGATATTAGTCCTTTTTTAAAGGGTAATAGTATTCTTTTAAGTTAGTGTCATAGGGCCTTATTACAAAACGTGGTTTGACTACTAGTGGAGAACTTTGTCCAGAAAAATGTGCAGTCCGTTTTTGTTGTTTGAAATTTGTCTGTCTACTGTAATAAAATTCGAACTGTCAAAATGTTACCAATGATAAATGAACGTCCCAACTTGAAGTTGACATTTGATTGTTTGTAGATGTTTGAACAACAAGAACCAATTTTTTATTCAAAGTCTTGGACTAGGTAATATTTAAACCACGTTTTGTATTAAGACGGACAAAGATAATATGTACATAGATATTTTTATGCTTGTCTGCTTGAGTTCTAAAGTTGTCAACGCAATAGTTAATTTCCAAGACTAGTGCTAACTCTAGCGTTGTTCGTACTTCGGAAGTGCATTCGAAACTTCTAGTCGTACCTATCTTTGCTTTCAGAGTTTTGCAACTATATTGTATCTACCTAGTCTTGAGTAGGTGGGAAGATATATATTGTGTTTTAAAAGGCACTCGTGACATTCATGCACCTAAGTACAAGGTACGGTTTTTTAATTAAAAAAAATGTACTTGTATGTATTTTGCATTTTGTTCAAACCAAACCGTTAACTCTGTTATACTTAAATTATTTTTATAACATTGTCAATGATACAGTCAGAGTAAATTATACCTTAGTATGTTTATACAGTAAATTTAAAATTTATGTATTACAAAATATGGTACCTAATGCCACCAGCATACTAAGCTTGCTATTGCGGACACTGACTTAGATTTATTATTTGTATCTAAATTAGGCTTCACTCAAAAGCTTGAACAACGCGTATTTTTAATATAGGTACATAATACGCATTCTACATATTTAGTGTATTTTAGAAAGTCCAGCTCACCGCTCTTAAGTTAATTATAAAAGGCGGTGGGAGCCAGGTGGGTACATCAGTATGCAGGCTCCATCCTCCATTCCGCGCTAACACATGAAACAAACTAATCTAGGAATGCTAGCGACTAGGTACTGACGCCTACGGAACTAAATTCTCCTTTAGTCACTTTCTTACTAACATTAAGTTTGTATGAGAGTAACAAACTCTGGTGCCAGAGTTTTCAAACGGTCATAAAGTCCTCTGACCTGCCTTAAGGACTGCCGTACTGTGACAAACAGTCGAGATTTACAATCCTCCTAGCCGTATTCGGCTACGGCGACCGTTTTCTGTACATACAACAACGTATGTTGAAATTAAATAAATCAGAAATCAATATTCTGATTAACAATTTAACGTGTCATCCGACAAGGAAACGCTCAAAATGAAATGCCACTTTTTGTTTTTTCTCACCAAGAAATAACCGCTGTATAATTCATGGCTTCATGGATTTACTTGCCAATGTGTTGAGCCACTTCTATTTTACATAATCACACTTACATAATTTGTCTGTTTACGTTTGTGTGTTATTTAAAGTTTTTCTGCTTCTATTTGTATAAAATTCTGCAGAAAATTTATGCTTTATTAAGAGACACGATAGATGAATTCTCTTATCTATACTAATATTATAAAACTGAAGAGTTTGTTTGTTTGTTTGAACGCGCTAATCTCAGGAACTCATCATCATCATCATCATCATCAGCCCACGGTCGTCCACTTCTGGACATAGGCCTCTCCCAAGGCACGCCACTCAGCCCGACTTTGTGCTTCTCGTCTCCACCTGTTCCCTGCTATCTTCATGATGTCCTCGCTCCACCTTGTGGCAGGGCGCCCTACACTACGCTTGCCGAGCCGCGGTCTCCACTCCAGAACTCGCCTACCCCATCGGTTGTCGGTTCTGCGACAAATATGACCGGCCCATTGCCACTTCAGCGTGCTTATGCGTTGAGCTATGTCGGTGACTTTTGTTCTCTGCCGAATTACTTCGTTTCGGATACGATCCCTAAGAGAAACTCCAAGCATAGCCCTTTCCATAGCACGCTGAGCAACTTTGAAACGGTGAACCAATCCTGCTGTTAGTGTCCACGTCTCAGCAGCGTAAGTCATTACTGGTAGGACGCACTGATTGAAGACTTTCGTCTTTAGGCTTTGCGGTATGGAGGACGAGAAAACCTGACGAAGTTTTCCAAATGCCGCCCAACCCAGCTGTATTCTTCTACTGGCTTCGCCCTCGAAGTTGTTCCTACCTAGTTGGAGCGTTTGCCCTAGGTAGACATACTTTTGGACAATCTCCAGAGGGGAGCCATTTACAGCTATCGGTTCCGGAGCAACGTACTCGTTACACATGACCTTGGTTTTATCCAAATTCATCCGAAGACCGATGCGTTGAGATGAATCAGCTAGGTCGTTCAGCATTTGTTGCAGCTCCTCCAGCGTTTCCGCCATTATAACGATATCATCAGCAAATCGCAGGTGAACTACTGGTGCGAATTGTGTTGAATAGACCATTTATCGAGGAAGGCTTTAGGCTATATAACATCACGTTGCAACTAATAGAAGCGAAGAAACAATGGAAAATGTGAAAAAACACGGGGATATTATTCATCTTTGAGGGCTTCCGTTGCGTTCGCTGCGAAAACGGTTCAAAATTTAAAGAATTAATGCCCAAAATAACTATTCCACGCGGACGAAGTCGCAGGCACAGCTAGATATTAATATAATTAGTTTTTGTTAATTCTTGATATTAATAGATAATAACTATCTATGACATATTAAGGAGTTTTTATCCAAAAATCTAGTTACTTTTGCCTTCACCTGTACTAGAAGAGTCGAAAGCGAACTGAACTTAATTAAACCAACTGCAAGATGCAGACATAATGAACTATAGAGCTTATATTCGTTAGTAGCGAGTTTGGACACGGATAGTGAGCTTTAGCAACTCATATTGTTGAGTTGTGAATAGGAAGTTAATTGTTATTTTATCTAATTAGTCATTTACTGTGTGTTAATTTAAAAAAATACATAAAACAAGGGAAAAAACGAAATATACTACTTCTAAATACAACATAAAAAGGGGGCACTTAGCAAATTAAAAAAAAAAAAATGATTTTGATTGATTCACTCCGTCTCTTACGGCTAAATTTTCAAATTTATTAATTACTAGCTGTGCCAGCGACTTCGTCCGCGTGGAATAGTTATTTTGGGCATCATACTTATTTTTGCAAACAACCTCTTCAGCTTTAAAAATTATAGCTGTTACCCACAACTTGAACCGTTTTCTCAGCGCACGCAACGGAAGCCCTCAATGATGAATTATTTTCGCCGTTTTTCCACATTTTCCATTGTTTCTTCGTTTCTATTAGTTGCAGCGTGATGTTATATACCCTAAAGCCTTCCTCGATAAATGGTCTATTCAACACAAAAAGATTTTTTCAATTCGCACCAGTGGTTCCCGAGATTAGCGCGTTCAAACAAACAAACAAACTCTTCAGCTTTATAATATTAGTATAGATAATAATATCAATCAATTGGTAACGCTCTTATCAAATAAAATCACGTCATTATTTTGGGGAAAAAGTAACTGAATTTCCTTATTATGTTTACTGAATCCAATTTTAACCTGTGTGTATAGATTACACATTCACATTTTACATATTTACAAACCTAAATTCTCTATAACTCGTCAGGTATCCTATTCAGTCTATTCTCAGCGGCAAAGTTAAGCTACAAATCTAGTTAGAAATCAGCAAGCCCCACAAAAACCTGGTGATCTGATCATTCGTTTTCTAAAGCTTGAACTACCTTCAATATCTCTCTGGCCCTAATACCGGCAAAACGAATTATGTCGTTGAATATCAAATGAAGCAGGGTCGCGATGGGATATTTAAATTTATAGATTGAACATCTCTCTCTTTCTGAATCGTGTTCCTCATTACTGAGAGTCGTGATGCCTCAGCAGAATTAATAAATTGGGGAAGTTCTCTAGGATAATTAAATCGTGTTAGTAGCCCTAATTCTTACGCGAACTCATGTGTTCTTGATTGAACATAGGTAATGTATAAAAAAGTTGATTTACTCACAATAGTGATGTTACTTAACTTCATAACTAGGGATGCTCGTAGCTTAGTAAATACTGTTTTGTCTTTATCTCTTATTAATAGTTTTGAACGAGTTGAGGTGAATAGTTGTGCCTAAGGGAAATCAGTTGTGCGGAGCAGTTGTGCGCCGGGGAAGTCACGGAATAAACGCAGTTTTATTAGAAACTGTTATTGTTTTGTTAGTAAAAAGAGTCGAAAGACAAAGAAATCATGTAAAGTATAGGAGTCTTTTTGAATGTCTTCTGTGGACATGATAACATGGTGGTTAGGTTCACATCCAGCACCATATTCTTGCTCAAGAAATCTTCCCCAATGAATAAATTTTGCGGAAGAGTCACGACCCTCTGTAATGAGGATTAGGATGGAGGAATAGGAAAAGATTTTTATTGGTATAAGTGTGAAATGAGGAACAAAAAAATGTATACAAACTCGCTATAACGGTAGGTATATTGTAAAGAATCTCCTTAATTAATATTACCCCTCTATTAGTTAAACGTTCCCAGGCCAGTCGGCGGCACTCCTTTCAAAGACCCCGTTTCTGGTTCACGGATTTCAAACGCCAATAGCACCTTAATGAAATCAGCACCTGTTTATTGGGCTTCTGATCCGATTAATAATTTGTTTTGAAGTGTGGAGCCAATGTTTCGGCGATGCGCATTTTCCTCTCGACGAAATTTTGGAACTCAAAAGAGGGCACAGATGAACGGGTTTCTCAGAAGACGTTCATGATGTAACCGAAATAGATACTCGCATGTTTGTCGATGTTACGTAATGAAGGCGTATGTAAGTGGGTCGTAATTTTAAGAGGTATGAAAGCCGTCAGTGCTTTGAAAAGTTACGTGAAACGAAATGGAGTTATTGTCAATTCATTTGCTGTAATGGTTTATCGAGCCAACTGTTTTTTTCCAGAGTTTTCATTTATATTGGCTCTAATTTACACATTAATCAGGTCGATTATGGTGTGTTCTTTTAAAATACTAGTGGGTGCCCGCGGCTCCGCTTGCATTATCTTGGAATAAAAAATAGCGTATGATATTTTTAGGACCATATAATACACAATGTAAAATCACAAACACGTTGGTCTCTCACTTTATTAAAAAAAGACCAACAAACTCACTTCCAATGATATCCCTTAGCCTGTCATGTTGAGTAGATTAGTTCTACAAATACGTTAATAGATACGACTACCTAAGTTGCCTTTTTTTCTTTTACTAGACAATATGTTTTATTAAGCGAGTGTGGCTCAGCGGTTCCAGTGTCTGCTTTTCATCCAGACGCACCCTGGTTCGAATCCGCCCTACACCAATGACTTGTACTTTCAAGTTATGTGTGGATTTGCACTCGCTTAACGGTGAAGGAAATCATCGTGAGGAAACCGACATGTTTGAGGACCACAATATCCGAGGACATGTGTCTTCCGTGGAAGGACCTGGGCGCCCACCACGATGTATCTGCCCAAGAAAACTCCCCTAACGAATAAATTCTGCGGGGGAGTCACGACCCTCAGTCATGAGGAAATACGACTCAAAGAGATGTTTTATTATTTAATCACTAATTCGTTTGTTACAGGGTTGAACACTGGTGAATATCTATATATATAAAACTCAAAGGTGACTGACTGACTGATATAGTGATCTATCAACGCACAGCCCAAACCACTGGACGGATCGGGCTGAAATTTGGAATGAAGGTAGATGTTATGACGTAGGCATTTGCTAAGAAAGGATTTTTGGCAATGCCATGTTTAAAGGGGTGAAATAGGGGATACGAGTTTTACTTCTTAATGCGAGCGAAGCCGCGAGCATCCACTAGTCCTATATAAATAAAAAGCTATCTAGCTTTACTTCAGTAGCATTTTTTTTAAAGTAATTTTAGCTCATCAACAGCAATCGTGAAAAACTTCTATCTGATCTATGTACAATGGTTTTCTACAATGGAAAGTAATCGAATCTACTCGTATGTCAGTGATTTTTGACGTGTGAATTCAAAAATTGTGGGATAAATGTAACCAGTTTCCTAGTAGCGGTTTAAGTATAATAATATCAACGACTTTTGTTCTACGACATACGGAAATTCAAACAAAATATTAGCAGTTTCTTGCAAATTTTGTAAACCTAACTTATTCTTCTTATCAAATGTCGAGAGTTTAAAGTTAGTTTTTATTGAATTTATTTAATAACCCGAAGTAAGTGTATTTATATATATATATATATATATATCTATATATTTATGTATAATTTTGAACAACAAAAATTAATAATAACACTTACATATATAAAAAAAAATAGTTTTTTAGTTTACCTAACCCAAATATTCCTAAGTATAGGTATATATTTTCTTAAATTCAGAATAAAATAAAGCATTAAAAGTAGATAGTTCTCGTATTTATAACTGAAGTAAGGCAGGAAGTTGTAAGAACTTCTACATAGAAAATATATACTTATTATATGTGCTAAAATAGCCTTTTTTATGGTACTATTTAGTATTTACCCTGTATAATAGACACGTGTACGTTATAAGCGGTAACGTCAAGTATTGTTTGTATATCAATCTGTGATACCGATATTTTGATCAGTAAGTATATTTAATACTCCAAATATCTTTGTTTTGTCATTTACGTCATTTAAATGGTTTTCTTGACATTTACGTACGTAAATGGTTTTCTTGACATTTACGTACGTAAATGACAAGAAACCATTATACCAAGCATGTACTCAACAACATATTAATTCAGATTTATTTTGAACACAAAACTTCCTCCTTACTTAAAATATTACCTGGTGTTAAGTATATATTTTTAAAATTAAACAGATAAAATCATGCAACACTTTAATAAAATTAACCACTCGTTATGTAGTCTACTAGCAAATCATAAGCAGTCTATTTATTTTTTATAATCTATACTAATATTATAAAGCTGAAGAGTTTGTTTGTTTGAACGCGCTAATCTCAGGAACTACTGGTGCGAATTGAAAAAATATTTTTGTGTTGAATAGACCATTTATCGAGGAAGGCTTTAGGCTATTTAACATCACGCTGCAACTATTAGGAGCGAAGATATAATGGAAAATGTGAAAAAAAACGGGAAAAATTATTCATCTTTGAAGGCTTCCGTTGCGTGCGCTGCGAAAACGTTTCAAAATTCAAAGAATGTCCAAATAACTATTTTACGCGGACAAAGTCGCAGGTACAGCTAGTTATATTATAACTAGTGTATTTCTCGTGGCTTTGATCAAATTGTAGTTTCGGCTTCAAGTCAATTTATTGCGGGATTCTATTAACATATCAAATTACAATGTTTTAATACTCCGCTGTGGAATGAAAGAAGACTAAACAGAATAGCAAACAACACACTTTTGTTTTATTTGTTATTCAGATGTTTTTATGCACAATAGTCTTGCGCTTGATCTCAAATTGCCTGGTGTTCATCATCATCATCATCCACAGACTTCTCTATCCCACTGATGGGCATAGGCCACTCTTTGAATGTGCCAGCTGCGTTGATCTTGTGCAGACCTCATCCATAAAGAACCCGCGACTGTTACAATGTCGTCGACCCATTTCCTGAATGATGTTATGTAACAAATTTGGTGCGTTGCATCATACATTTTCTTTGAAATATCTAACCTTTCCGGGAGTAAAGGTAAATCACCTACAACCCTTCCCTGCCACAATATACAGTAATCCTTATCACAAATTGCATTGACAAAAACAGACCAAATTTGGGACAAAAGTTGCAAGGACATGCCCCGAAATTCCCCAAATAATAAAGCCAATAAATCTTGTCAGTGAAACATGTGGAATTCTCGGGAACACATAGGTATGTATAAGAACACATTGCAATCCCAAAATCATAGAACAAAAGTTATTCAGTCAAACCCTTCCGGAAAGTTTGCCCAGGAGCAATAGGTAGATATCGTCCACAGATATACAACTCAATGATTTTTGTAGAGTGGCCATTATAATAATAGAACTGTGGCCAATAATTTCCTACATTGCGTGTTCTTGAAACTATAATGGCTTTTAAGACTTGGAGATGATTGAGATTCACTGTTTGTATAAAAAAATATGATGAATATATAATATGAATTGATTCAACATTCACCTTCATAAGAATAAACAATTAGTGAACATAAAACTACATCTAAGAAAAAAAAACTTATGCCAATCGAATATGAACAATGCAGCAATGGTTGCAGCAGTGCTTAACGCTTATGCATTAGGCAGGCTGTAGTCAAACGCAAACCTATCCCACGAAAATAATACAACGCTGGCAACTAAGAACGGAAATAAAAAGCAGATTGAAAATTTAATTTAACGTCAATAATCACGTGTGTTTATTCCAATCTCATAATTCATCTACGTGCAATAAATCTGCGGTCATCCCAAAAACAGTAGGCCCTAGTACGTACCCAACCCGTATAAGCCGTATAGATATCGTTATTCGTCACGTCGGTATTCCATTTGATATTCAAATCGTCGGATATGAGGTAAAACGCGAAAATCAAATTCTATCCACAGTGGGAGATAAAATATCATTTTTATTTATGGCGCCAGCATGGTAGATATTTCAAATATTTTAGAGAGGTTTCGTTTGTGAAAATGTTCACTATTTTGTTCAGCAGTCAAACTGTGTGCACTGGATCACGGATATCGTGCAAATGGCATAACAAACCAGATCGGCGAGAAGTTTTGCTGCAACTTTTTCGGGGCGTCGCTGCATGCATGTCACGTTTTACATTTTTTAAAGAATTCATGGTTAGGTTCGGAACCCGTGGGCTATGAATTTCTGTTTATTACTAGTACTTTTTAAAAAACCTACGTTTTTCTGTTGCTTGTCATAAAAATGGCTGCTAAATTGTGGCACTCCCTGCCTGACTCCCTGTTTCCCGTGGAATATAACTTTGCGATCTTCAATGCGAGAGTGAATCGGTTCTTACTGGGTAAGCACGTTCCATCCTAGACCATAATGATTGCTTACCATCAGGCAAATTACGGTCAAGTGCAAACCCATTCCTTATAAAAAAAAGTAATTTGGATGATAAATTTGAGGCACCAACAGTAACAAACATTTGTTAATGTTGGTACCACAAACAAAACTACCACGACTTACTATTCATAACAATCTAGAATTTTAGCCAAATCAAGGCATTTTTTTTTATTTAGTTTACAAACAGTGACGTACAGTTATATATTCACTCTTAAAAATAACAATAAATTACAGAATAGACAGTAAACCTAACTTTCAAAACTATTGATGGCCTTGGATGAATTATAACTATTTTGCCATAAGAATCAACTAGTAATAGAGTTCAACTTTCATTTCCCTAATTCAGTATTTATCATTCTCTTAGTTTTCTCTTAAGGCTACATCCACAGAGGTCACGACCCCACAGCGGCGCGAAAAAAATAATCCCCCAATCAAAAACACCTAACACACTCCGGCGTATTGCCAACATCATAAAAACAACATATAAGTTGTTCCAATAACTGCTGATTTACTAACACTACCACAGTTCTTTCCACTTGAATGCTTCGGTGTATCTGTTAAGGGAATACATGCCTTATTGCTTTGTGTTAGAGTGGTGGGTGTTAGTGAAAAGTTTGGTTGTATGATGTAGTGTGTCGGGGCGGTTGGAGGATCAATTTTATGGGCAAACACAGTGTGGCCTCCGGTTTATGGTGCCCTAAACTTGATGCCGATGTTGACTGTCGGGCCATGGAATATGCGACTGTTGGGAAGCTAGTTTCCATGCAGCGTTATGTTGTAATATTATATTTAACCGGGGTTGTGTGGTGACAAATAAGGGTTATTATATTGTTCTGTCTGTATTATATCTCGGTTTTTTTGTCACAATAAATAAATAAATTTCTTTCTTTCAAGGCATGTTGCGCAAAAAATCCTACACTATTCTATAATCAGAGGCGCTTGCTCACATAGCTGAATATTACATTTATTTAGCCAGATAGCACTCTGGAGTGGAATTATGCGTGCAGTTATTATGTTTGCTTTAAACTACTTTATCTAATTTCTTAGTTGATAATATGTGACTCGCCACTGAAATTGTGCGTATTTCATTAATTTGAATATCAAAGATATAAAGTAAACAAATCCTCAGAAGTATCAAGTAATTAACATTAGTTAGAAAAAGATTTCTTCTAAATTTCATTGATTCGTTACAGAAAGTGTAGCGTAGAATTTGAGATGTCAAATAAAAAAAATAGACAAAAGCATTTTAAGATTCTACTAATTACTAGCTAAAAAGATAAATTTGTAACAAACTCGCTAGTTTGAAGGCTGTACTGCGGTCACGACATACGCTGATAGCTGTACTTGCAGAGATGGTGACATTTTATGACGCCAATCTTTAGGACTCGTCTAATCACATAGCTTCTTCCTTACTCACACAATATCCACCCTTATTACAATTAAATGAACGGCTATTTTTCTACACCAACTAGAAGTAATTTGTTAATAGAATCGGCAATTAATACAAATGGACGAAGATAAATCATGTTATACACGGAAACTATACGTTTGTCTTGTGTTGGATTGATTGAATTAACAGGATTTGTAATTGTGTAGAACTTGGATACTGTTCGGAGTGATTTAACATTGTGTTGAGATATACATATCTACTTCCAATATGTTGTTCCATGTTAACCATAGAATCAATTGCATAGGGGTAGGTTTTTATGTAAAATAGTTGTCAATTAATTAATTATTTATTTGTACCGTTTGGGGTAGAAACTCTTGGGCACTTGACCTCTACCAAGATCTGTCGGGGCGTTTGAAACAGGCTTCGCGTGACCAAAATGCTGGCTTGTACTTTGCCCAAAAGATTAGTCTAGCTATTCAACGGGGAAATGCAGCAAGCATTTTGGGTACGCTACCTTTTGAAAATGTAGATTAGTTTTTTTTTATGATGTATATATAATGTTTATTTTTTATTATTATTTGGAAGTGTTACTATTAATTTTTGTTGTTTTGAAATAAATATATTCGTTGTCAATATTCATGACAATCATGTGAATAAAAACATGTTATATTTAGTATTTTTATACAAGTCGTGAAACGAGGCTTGACTTGCGTTATATAGTTAAAATTAACTCTTGTCATTTGACCAGATCAATGATGCGTTTTCTTTTTTTCTTAAAACTAATTTATAAAGTATCTAGATCAATATATAAAATAACTTGTTAACACTTGCCAATTAGGTACAATACACCATATCTCGTACACTTATATTTACTATGCAACGTGATATAAAGATTACAACGTTCTTTATGTTTTTAACTTAACAAGGACATAAACAAAAGTGCCACGCTTTGACTTTAAAATGACGTAGACGTTCTACGATGCCTACGCATGCTACGAAGCTACGACGTAGATGCTCTACGTGCTTTACATTATGAATGATGGACGAAATGGTTCGGTAGTAAAAAACCTGCCTGTACCTTTGCTGTATGCAATTTTAAAGTTTTTTTTTAGCTTTTGGCTCAAGCAAAAATTTAATAAGTTTTTAAAAGATAACATTTGACACGAAAATTATAAAGGGAAACACCTTACCTTCTATAAAGCATACTTGTAGGAAAGATATTTTATAAAGGTCTCTCCCACATAATAATCACTATTAGATGTCATAAGCATAAGTATACATAACTAATATTTATTTACAATAATAAAATATAAAAACAAGGGAAGAAAACTAAACATACTACTTCTAACTACTACAAAAAAGGGGAACTTAGAAAATCTTTAAAAAAGCCTAAAGATAATCTAAGTGCTCCAGCCCACTACCAGAGGGCAGCGTGCCCAGCATACTGGCCGCATTACTACGCTGGATGGCAATGCTGATACGTTGAGCCACAAAAAGGCCAGCATTTTGGTCATGTGTCGCGTCAACCAAGCGCTCCGAGAACCCAGTTATCCAGAACAACTCTTTCACCTCTAAAATTTTCAATAACGTTGAGCGAAAATATCTTTCTTTCAGTCCACTAAGTTCTATTCGCAGCTTATCTTGATGTTTACTCTCCCGCTATCACTAAAGGTAGGAAGTGCACCTTAACCGCCTCTAAGTGCGGAAAGAAAACACTAATTCCGCAGCCAAGTGGTGCTTCGCTAGCATTGTACACTCAAGAAGGCGTAAGCTGAGCTTTGCATTTGTGTGAGTGATCACCAAAAGTACACTCAGACAATAAAATCAGAAATAAAATTTTATTTATATTTATATTAATAAAATTCACAAATAAAAAATATATTACCAATTCTTTTACAGCGGAAATTGCACCGTCATAATTTTCCTTATCACAATCGTTTTAATTTTCACTCTCGTCTTATGTGTCGTTTGTGTTAATAATGAATCGTTACATTATTATTATTAACAGCGGCGTCGTATCCATGAAACTTTTTTCCCTTCTTTTATTGCGTGGTCACATACATATTTCCATTCTTCTATAGTTATAGTTTCATTTTTTTTTCTTTCGCTAACCTCATTATTGTAGGTTTTTTTTCTCTTCGTATTGAATTTATATTTTTTTGACTTTTATTTTGTTTAAATATTTTAAATGAAACACGTAACGGTGCTATCAGTACAAGAGGTGAAGTATGGCAGGTGGGCGGGGGAGTGAGATGGCGCCGCGGTCTAAGCCGGTTGACAAAAAACAGTGAAAACCGGTTTAAACCAAACTAAAGTGGCGCCGCGGTCTAAGCCGGTTGTCTCACCTACACTATCTATGTACACCCACTCAAATGCAAAGCTCAGCTTACGCCTTCTTGACTGTACCCACGACAGTCGTTGTGTTTTACGTGCCTTTATATTGTACGATACGATAAAGTATTTGATTGTTTTGGATTGCAAGGGTATAGTTTTCAAAAATGTGGTTATAATGTAGATCACTTTTTATCTGTACATCAAAGATGTACTTACTAGTTCTTATAAATTTTCTTTTTTGGTTTTTTCGGAATGTTTTCTTCGGATATCCCACTTTGGAGAGATTAATTGAAAGCATATTCTTTAGTTAATTCTAATTGAATTTTTCACTTTAATATAAGTGATTAAGAGGCAGATAGAGGTAACTAATTGTAAGTAGTCACCAACAATGGTCTGATAATGATATAAAAATTTAACACATTACCTCGGTATTATGACTTATTGATTTGTATTAATGACTTACTACTTACTTACTTTAGCTGGCGCTGCGACCCAACTGGATCCTGGCCTCCACTCCACTGGGTCACTTGCAGCTTGCGGAGGTCCTCCTCCACCTGATCCTTCCAGCGATACTTAGGACGCCCCACTGGCCGAATTAATGACAATAAACTATAATTTTAAATACATCAATTACTCAAATTTATATTTAGTATGTCTTATAGTTATTTATATATGAGCGAGTGTGGCTCAGCGGTCCCAGTGTCTGATTTTCATCCAAGCGCAACCTGGTTCGAATCCGCCCTACACCAATGACTTGTATTTTCAAGTTATGTGTGGATTTGCACTCGCTTAACGGTGAAGGAAAACATCGTGAGGAAACCGACATGTTTGAGGATCACAATATCCGAGGACATGTGTCTTCCGTGGAAGGACTTGGGCGCCCACCACGATGTACCTGCCCACGAGAACTCCCCAAATGAATTAATTCTGCGGGGGAGTCACGACCCTCAGTCATGAGGAAATACGACTCAAAGAGAGAGATAATTATTTCAATTTACGGGTGTTCATAACCATAATTGATATAAAGACTTTTTCCAATATTTCTTAAACGTGAGGGACTATGGTTTGGTAGAGAAACGACTGTTCTAATTACTGATGCACTCCATTTGATCCCCGCCCTATAAGAATAACTTATTTTACATATTATATGTAAATTTGCGGTAATTTTAGAAAGAAAGAAAATATCGTATGTTATTAGAGGTATCATTATAACGTAGAAAATGTAATTCCAAAAGAGCTGTATTCTCTCTGAGGCGTTTAATTTTTGGCAGGACTCATTACATTTTCCTCTGTCCTGCCAAAATATAGGTGGTAAAAAGTTTTCTTTAATGTACAAGTTACTTATTTTCCGCATATTCTATTATAAAATGTACATTAGTCACAAATACATCTGTTATATATAGCTAAATCGTATCGTACATTTTAAATATCATATTCAACACCCGTATGTACTCGTGAGCTTATTTAGTGAGATGTTATGTAAACGTGAAATGGGTATAAAGTTAAATTCAAGTTCTGCGGCAACGGGCTAGCGTTTTGAATTATATGTTTGTCTTCATGCTTGTTTAATGGGCTGAAATATTAGATAGAATGGAACTTGTGGCCTAGTTACTATAAATAGCCATTAAATTCAATGCTGCCATACAGACGAAAAAAGCGCGCTACTTAAATACCTAACACTGTATACATCGCTTAACATTTTTACTCCTATCTTGTTGTATTTTTACTCCTCACTCCTCATGACTGACACTGGGTTCGAATCAGGGTGCGTCAGAATGAAAAGCAGATACTTAAATCGCCGAGCAACGCTCGCTTACAAAAATGAATGAACTAGTATACTTCAACTTTCTTTTTCTTCATAGTCGGCATCTTCATTGTGATAAGTCATGGCATCATACATACAGTCATACATACATATAGTAGATGGGAAACAAGGAAATCAAACTGAGTTGCTTGAATGTTGCATAAATACTATTTTGCCAATTATTACAAACACAATTGTTTTGTTTGTAAAACTATTCTAAACTCGCATTATTTCAGGATAAAAAATAACCAATGGCACTCCTAAAACCTCATACTACCTACATACCAAAAATCATGAACCGATCAGCCGTTTTTGTGTCGTGAGCGTTTAAATAAACAGACAAACAGAGACACAGATAAACAGAAAAAAAACTAAAAACTGTTGGAACGTGTTCTGCTATCAATTCGAAGTATCTCCAAACATTTTTTAAATATCTTCAATGTTCAGAATTTCGACCCTCTTCAGCTTTATTATGTATAGATAGATTATCGTAGATGGCAACACTAACAAAGAGATTATGGATTGCGTTTTGACGTGTCAATTCTAACAATACATGTTCTCAGTCAATCAACTGTGTCTAGCAGCCATATTGTTACTACAACAATGATTGAGCAGTTACTCCCACAATGCAATGCTGTTAGTTGTCAAATGTATGTGAAGTAGAGAAACAAATTAATTAATTAATATCTACCGAACTTACAGTTTGACGTCATATGCAAGTGTTTCAAGACCAACTTGAGAACTTACGGAGACGGTACAGTCACAGACAATAGTGTGATAACATATTTACTTGTCAAAATACATTTTTTTTTCTAAGAAATTTAGGCATGAATTCTATTGCAGGCTACAAAACTATTTCTTATAAATATATATTCAAATTAATTTAAATCTCATAATTAGTTAATTTATTTTGTCTTTTTTCTATCTTTTATAGGTATATAAATCTGATTCGTACCTAATTTCGTGTTCAAATAAATCTTTTCATTTCATTTTCATTCTTTCATTTTATTTAATTTATTGTAAGTACTAAAGTTAATAAATTAAACAGTGAATTGCCTGATCATATCCCAAAATTAGGTTACATCGATTAAGGATTAGGAAAACGTATGAAATAAGTAAAAAAATAATTTAATGCTTTTTTCATTCTAAAGTAGTCAGTTTCATAAAATCTGGAAACAATTACAAAAAGAATACTTAAATGAAATGATGCTGACTGTACTTCAGCAGGTGCTACTTCGATTACTTATTCGAAACTAATAACGAACCAATATAGAATTTAAACACAACACAATTTCTCAAGTAAATATTGAATACTAGTAGGTGCCTTTGACATTGTTCGCGTTGCTTCAGAATAATAAATGCCTATAATCACTCTCTCAGTTCTACCATACACAAAATGAGGATGGTTTGTCATACCTAAACCGATGAAGAAGAATCATATATCAACATACCAACAAATTAACTTACTTATAAAATTGATATTTTAGTGTAGAATGGTATGTATACATGTTTGGATTTTGCCTCAGATAAACTTATAATAGATACCTTTTTTTACTTAATTAATTAATTAATGTACTGGTAATTTGTTTTTATATTACTATCAGATATTAACTCCTCTTTCAACATATAACTGATTAAAAATGTAATTTGACTTATCTAATAGTGCAATGCATTATTATAATTTTTTCTAGTAATAACTTAATTGTATGTATTAAAACATGATTTCATTTCTAAGTTCAGATGTTATTCTTCTAAAAAGCTAATAAAACTCATATAATAATATTTAAAGCTTTACAATTTGAAAAGCTCCTTATAAATAAAAAAATAAAATGTATCCAATAAACAACAAAATGACATAAAAGTTCTAATTGTAGTCTTTATATAACAAAAGCATTCATAACAGTAAAATCTATTTTCATGTTGCAAATGAGGTTCTATTTGCCTCAAGGCTCGGCAAGCCACAAAACGTCTTAGAAACTGTCTGTAAAACCCACTTGATCTATATTCAGAGCCAGTTCATAGTTCAAAATTGATATTTGATATCGGCCTGTCTGTCTAGGCCGAATAGAATTATTGTACATTTAAATCCTGATACCGAAAGGCTATGTATAGGTTTTAGTAAGCTTTGTCGGCCAAAGAGTTTAAGATACTATAAGATTCACGAAATAATATTTTTTGTATCCGAGTGAGGAATAGTGTGTTGGAGACATAGAAAATACTACTATACTAATATACTACATAATGTTTAATTATAAGAATTCGCTAAATATGCTTTTTTATATAATTAGGAACTTTGTCAATTATTTATAAATTTATTTGCTCTTTTTTGAATTTTATTTTTCTATCGACTTCTTGCCATCCTACAGTTGCCTGGAAGAAATCGCTGTTAGCGTAAAGGTCGCCAATTGTGGCACTATTATTTTTAAGTATTTTGTGTCTGTTCTTTTTTTTTCTGTATATGAGTTACACCTTAAAATTTATATCTATCTAGTTATACATGAAGCCAATTTACAGTAAGATAAAGTATCATAATTCTACTCTAAAACAAATATTAAACGATTCATACCTACTCGTATCAAATTATAGATTTACCAGCGTTGCCCAAACTGATTTTATATTCGAATTTCTTCAAATCAGGTATACAAAAATATTCCTAGAAATTTATTTTGATTTGAACTCTTCTCGTAAAGAATATGATTAGAACCAGCATATCAATAACTATCCACAATATGACCGTATGCACATTGCACATGCCATCTCGTCCGATAGATCTATAAACTTTACCACTTACAGCTCAACTTCACTGCTTCACCGTTTTGGTAATGAGTAGAAAAATATTGCAGAGAAATTACAACATATCAACAACAAGATAATAATGGAGATAATAATATAGATATGAGGGTGAACTCGTTGTACCTAAAAACCTTGGCTTTCTAGTTTAGTTGACAACTTATTAATTTGTTATAACAAAACAACAATGTGATTAAAAAAAATATTGCTGTTTTAATAAAGATTA
This sequence comes from Macaria notata, assembly GCA_927399415.1. NCBI lineage: Eukaryota > Metazoa > Arthropoda > Insecta > Lepidoptera > Geometridae > Macaria > Macaria notata. The sequence continues at coordinate 5,284,050 of OV656742.1, forward strand.
TACCATTATTCAATATAGGTTTATGACACGCTTCTTCTAATCGAATGAGAGTGGCCAACTCTGGAGTCGAGCGTTTATCAAGCCGCCCTAAGGGCCTCTGACATGGCTTAACGACTGCCTTACTAGACAAACGAACGTAATAAATATTATTCTATATTATGACGCACTAAAAAGTAAAAAAAAAACAAACATTATAAAAGGACTTAGGTATACATAAGTAGGCGGCTTTATCTGTTTAAGTTATCTCTTTAAAGCAGTGTTTGTTTCATGTGTTTCTTCGTACCCGTTCTTACATTGATTTTTTTTATTCTTATCTTACAAATGTTGTTAAGAAAAAACTCTCACCAAAGTTTCTACCCTGCGTCTTCTTTACAACGATTTAACTGCCAGAATTGATATTCATATTGAAGTACCAAAACCGATTCCCATTTGGATTGTACATTTATGAGGTCAGATTCAGAGCTCAGTTCAAAGATATTATTTGTAAGGACCCGACAATTTCTCGCTAGATTTAATAGCTTGGAAATCATATTTGGAGTCGTTTCGATTTGTGAAAATACCTATGAATACACCTGAGTAAATCTGATCAGCTTTTACAGGGTGCCAGTATTTCTCAAACTTGATATCTGTGCTATCTATCACCAATATCGGATGCCATCTTCACATTGAAGTTTGGAGGTCAATGACAAAACTTTTTCTGCGGTTCCATGCTGCACAATACATGTAATAAAGCTAAAGAGGGTCAAAAATCTTTACATAGAAGATGTTAAAAAAAACTTGTTTGAATATACTTTAAATCGATAAAAGGACACGTTTGAACAACGCTCTTTACGCAAAAACAGCTGAACGGATCATCGCGTTTATTTAAATCCTAAAATAATGCGAGCAAAATCGCGGACTTCCACTAATAATTTATAATTTGAGAAATGTTGGTACTGTAAGGAAAGTAAACGTATAGAAAGTTGTATCTGAATTTACAACAGTATCCACTGACTCATTTATTTATTTAACCCGACATGTCCAAATAATTGCAGGTGATGCAATGCATCTTCATTCCTTAACCACAGCCCTGACCCACTGCTGGGTATCAATTATTATTTTCAATGACGACAATAATTATTTAATATCAATATTTTTTGAGGATTTGTTATTTGACCAACGAGCTGTGATATTGGAGTGTAACAAGATCTTAGTAGTAGTTTATGCAACTGCATACAAAAACACAAAATAATAATTGATACCATTTTTCATATAATTTTCTAGATTTTTCTGGCAAAAGATTGTGAGTTACTTTTGTTGCCAATTCTTGAATATCCGGAGTCGTACAAATATCATCGTCGCTATCCATTTTTAACTTTTAATTTGTATTTAAAAAACAAAACACATTGCGAAACATTAAATTCACGCGTACGTGTATTGTCACAGTGATTTTGCCGCCATTAAAATCTAACCATCTATAAAGCGCGACCTGATTGGCCCTGCAATCAGGTTGGTCGCGCTTTATTGATGTTATAATGAGCTATTACGATATCGATGTGGATATTATACCATCATGTGAAATTGCTTAAATTGAGTGTTTTGTTGTCTGTGCTATAACAGTAGTAATTATAAGTCACGTATTGGAAACATAAGTAGAATGTTACAACATTAGTGTAGATAAAAGTTTTAAAAACATTCCATTTCTAAAAAATAAAGTAACGGATTTCTAGATAAATATTTTTAACAAACCTCAGCTCATTTCATGTTGGGAACCTCAGCAATATACCTTTATGAATGAAAATATTCTACCAAATTTAATATTTCAGTGATCTTAAAGTTATTCGGGAATTCCCGCTGAGTTTTAAAATTAGCTCGCTTAATTATTCTCAGTAAATGTTATGACTATTAATAGGATATATTTACCTTGTGTGATATATGAACATATTAAGTCAATTTTTCATTCACTATGTTGTTGGTTCCAGCTGTTTGACATCACAACAATCGTTAAGCTATCTCAAAGGCACTTAGGAAGGTTTGAAAACTCTCAGAACTAAAATTGACAAGTTTTGTATAAACTTACTGACTGTAATCCTACAATTTGTTAATCTTTTTCTTTATAGGCTTGACTACAACTCTCCTGATGTTAAATAAAGTTGTAATCTACGATCTTCAAGGCATTTGCCTAGAAGAAACTCTCTGTTTTCTTTTGACCTTGAAGATCGTTAAATTTCATTATATTATTCAAACTACCGCACATGAAACTATCAAAGTGACAAAACTCTATTACCAAGTTAAGCTAATAAAGCAAGTACTTGAAGCCTTCCGACATTTATGGCGGACCAAAGTGCTGGTCAGTCTAAAGGACACCGTTTGATGTCCTTTACGAATGACGCCTGCTCTTTAAGGTTAAGTTAAGACCCTCGTTAAGCAAAGGTCGCTTGTCTTCGACAGTCTTGATGATCGGTGCTATATGCATTTGAATTATTTGGGTAAGTTACGTTTGATTGGCCTGTAAAATTGATGCGGACAATATTTTCAATAACTCTAATTTATATTGTATTTATTTGATAGTGGGTGTGTTTTCTTGCGTTGTGTCGAGATAAAATATAGACTGTGCCATTTTTAGAACTGTTTACTACGCCCAAATCAATATTTTCAATGATGTTCCCTTGCTCCGATGAGCCAAGAACGAGGAACGAACATAAACCACTTAATTTCACTTTTATGTTTGAGGATTATTGTCTCGATTCAAGATATAACTGAATCAAACTACACTCACTTTGACACCAGGGTTATAAACTCATAAAAATAGAGTGACGCGCGGGACGCGGTAGCAGTCAGTCGTGAACCTGTCCTTGTTGGCTTTATTAATTCATAAAATGTGGTAAAAAGTTAAATTATAGTGTTCAAAGTTACATCAAAATACGCGCAATGCTGTGACAATCATAAATATCTAGTCGGTTTAACGTAATATTCATTGTGTGAAGTGCAATTGCAAAATATATTTGGCAAAAAATCCGTTTAAAAGTGAACATGTTCGGTGCCGGTGTATACAATAGGAGTGTTCCACCAATCACAACACTTCAAACACCTCAATAGACTTCATCACTACAAACGGACCCTATTGCCTCTTAAATTCGCGATAGCAAGTATCCGATGAGTGGCGCAGTGGTCTAAGCGTCAGTTACCAGATCCACCTCTCGATGAAGATCGCCGCGTTCGATCCCCAACTCAGACATTTTTTATTTTTTTCATTTTTGCATAATTTTTTTGCATAACGGCCATATTTCATCAAGATGCCTTCGCCTTTAAGCATATGTACAAAGTGCAGGAAAATTTTGCCTAGACGAGGGTTTTTAAGCTGCAACAAATGTAAACAAAAATATCACCTAGAATGTACTGATGTCTCCCAAAAACTGTACAATCTAATGAAAAGAAAAGAACTTTGGAAGTGTAAAGGATGCGCTACCAAATCAAGCAGTACACCGGTAGCATCTAAGGAAAATAATATCACAACAGCGGCATCTACGAGATCTGACATAGCGCCTGTTGGAAATGTTGCTGGAAAATATCAGAAACAAAGTGATCCGCTACTACATAAAAGCGCATCGACCAACGACTTGCACATCGAGGACTCTCATTCAAGTTTGGTGGATATGAGTTCCATCAGTCTCCCAGATGACAACTGCTCAACAAGTACAGAGAAAGATCTTTCTGCTAGGCCCCTTGGTACCCTGAGAAAATCCTTGTCCTTAACTAATCTATCGAGTCAAACTATACTGAAAGCCACTAGGCTTAGCTTACATAGTAATACTTTCGACGACAGCTGTGATGACCAAGGAAAGAACAAGAAAATTGAACAACTGTCTATTGAACTACAATCTGCACATCAAGAGATAGATAACTTATGTTCTGAAAATTGTGCACTGAAAAAAGAAATCGGTCAACTCAGAGAAGTTGTAGAGAGATATAAAAAACTAGGATTTTCTGACACGTCTAAAAAACACACACCGACGCGCAAAGAGATTAGAAATATGCCAAACTCCAATAGAATTGACACCCCTATCCTGACCCGAAAGCAACGGCGTCTAGCTGCGAGTAAAATAGATCCAGAACTAAGACAGCCTAGTACAGAACATCAAGATAATGTTATTGCTGACACTCTTTTAGAAAGCGAAGTAATTCCTACGCTGCGATTGGCTCAAAACAATGACGTGTCTCGTGAAAATTGCTCACCTACCACACAACCTAAAAATGACGATCAGCATGTGAGACCTAATCCAAAATCTAATCAAATTGGAGAAGGCCACTCAAACATTTTGGGCCCATCAACCACGGCGCCTGGAAACACGAGTCCGGTGATAATAGAAGATACGAATATTAAGAAAAAAGAATCTTCTAGGATATCTAATAATGTACATCGTGTTCAAAAACGTATCCTTATCTTGGCTGATCAACAAGGAGCTGGACTACGAGCTGCTCTTCAAAAACTTACAGGGGACGAATTCGATGTATCCAGTTATTGGAAATCCAGTGCACCCCTCAGCGAAATAGTTTTCTCTCCTGGCTATGATATAACGACATTTACGAAAAATGATTATGTGATTATAGTTGGTGGCACGAATAATAGGAATCCTTTTGAGTTTACATTAAATTTGAATATTTGGCTTACTAGGACTTCTCATACCAATGTAATACTAGTTGAAATTCCTTATAATAAGTATCTACGTGAGTCTAAAATTAATTATGAACTTAGATTCTTAAGTCAAAAACACAACAACGTAACATTTTTGGATATGAATTATAGCCGAATTTTACCGCGTAACTCAACTATATTCCGAATTAATGTTTGCCGCGAATTGCTCAGAGATATACTGCGTTTAAATTATAAAAAGAGAATGAATGATTACCTCTCTAATGTAAAACTTGATTCATCAGATTACCCAAAGACTCTTGTAGATAATTATACCCAAACGGACATCGATAACTTACCCACTAATCCTGTGATCCAAAGTACCAATAATGACGTAGAAATTATAAACTTAGAACCTACCAACGAAGGAGTACCATCAGAATCTGCTCCTGATATTGATAAAAATGCACATGAGAATAATAATTTATTTCGTGATTAATAAAATAACAGTTACGCATCAGAATATCGACGGTCTCGTTAATAAGTCGAATAAAGTATTAGTTTGCCTTCAAGAACTTGAAACATTCAATAAAAGTATAGATGTTTTGTGCCTTACTGAGCATAATATGGTACATGACGATATAGGTTTATTGAATATACTCAATTTTAAACTAGGATCTATATACTGTCGAATAAAGCGAAATGGAGGATCATGCATACTGGTACGGAATGGTCTAGAGTTCAAAAACATACCTACTATTGAACATATGTCGAAACCTAATATGGCAGAATGCTCTGCAATTGAGTTGACGTCATTTAATATTATCATTATTTGCATTTACAGGCCATGCATCCACTTACGTCTAAATTACGATGCATTTCTATCTATCTTACGTGACATATTAGAATATCTATCCTTAAAGCCCAAATCAAAGGTTATCATATGTGGGGACTTCAATATCAATATTTTAGAACCCAACAAGCTTTCCAAGGAATTTGAACAACTGTTAGACAATTACAACATGAAATTTCAATTTAAACAAATAACTAGGTCTAAGAGCAAAACTTGTCTGGATAATATAATACATAATCATATTAGAGGTTGCAAAGGTGAAATTGTTGAACACGCTCTATCTGATCATTCCTCTCAAATATTTACAGTACCAGTTAAAAAGACATGCACATTAAAATTTTGGTATACACAGAAACGTGACTTTAGCTCAGTTAATTTAAACAAGTTCAAAGAGTGTTTAAGACAACTCACATTTTATGATGTATATAATTGCGAAGAACCGAATACAGCTTTTGAAAATTTTTATGAAATGTTTCTACTACTCTACAATTTATGTTTCCCTATAAACAATAAGAAAATATTCTCAAAGAAACGTCCAAAATGGATAACAAAGGGAATACTTTTATGTTCTAAAAGGAGAAGGGATATGTTGTGGAAGTATAGGCTTTATCCTACTAAAGAAAATAAACGGTTGTTCAAACAATACTCGATTAGGTACAAAAAAATCATGAACTTGACTCAGAAAATTCAAAATAACCATTTTATTAAAAATGCCAAAAGTAAATCAAGAGCAACATGGAGTATTATTAATAAACAAAAGTTTAATATTCCCAAGGATTATATTAAAAAAATAAATTTAGATGGGGGAACAATCACAGATCCTGAAGTCATAGCTCAAAAATTTAATGATTTTTTTATTGACATTGCATCACCCAGTTTTCCGTCTAATTCAAATAATTATAAAATTGATCATGACAAATCTAATTCAATATTCTTGACTCCTACAATACCTCATGACATTCTTAATATTATTGATGCATTGAAAACAACAGAAAGTTTTGGTTACGATGGTGTTACTACAAAATCAGTTAAGTTTGTTGCCGAGGAAATAGCACCTGTTATATCCCATATAATTAACCTATGCATTCTGAAAGGTGTTTTTCCACAAAAACTAAAAATATCTGTCGTGAAACCTGTCTTCAAAAAAGGTGATAAAGATAAGCTTGACCACTACAGACCAATCGCTTTAATCCCTATTATAGCTAAGATTTTTGAAAAAGTGCTCTACGATAAATTAAATTCCTACCTTGAAAGTCAAAATATCATCTCTCACTGTCAATATGGGTTTAGAAAAAAGAAAGATATTAATATGGCTATATATAACTTCCTGAATGAAGTTATATTAGGTATGAACAATAATAATCTTACTGCCGCACTATTTATGGATATGTCGAAGGCCTTTGATCGCGTGGACTATAAAATACTGCTAAATAAACTGTCCCAATATGGCATTAGAGGCACGGCTAATTCACTTTTTAAATCCTATCTTACCGATAGGCTACAAATGACACAAATTAACGGGATTTGTCTAAGAACCAAGAGTGAACGAATTTATTCTTCCAATCTAAAAAAAGTGCTTTATGGGGTTCCTCAGGGCAGTGTCTTAGGCCCATTGCTCTTTTTGATATATATCAACGACTTGCCTAAGGCCACGCCACATGCTGTAACCCTTTTCGCTGACGACAGCACAGTACTATTTAAAAATGGCATAAGAAATAAAAATAATATCGCCAGTCTTTGTCGTGACATTAATTCTACATTAGAATCTATCATAAATTGGCTTGATATGAATAACTTAAAAGTTAACTTAGATAAAACGAATGTTATTAACTTTAGACAAAGACAGTCTAAGAGTCTGAACGAAAATCTGGACATCACTTATTCTGGACATAAAATTGACGAAGTTGGTACAACAAAATTTTTAGGTATACATATTGACAGTAAATTGAACTGGAAGCTTCACACAGACATTGTATCAAAGAAGATAATTCAGTTTTCCTTTGCATTATATAAACTAAGGCAAGTTGCAGATCAGGACACTTTACTAACTGCTTATCATGGTCATGTTATGTCCACGTTGCGATATGGCCTTATCTTCTGGGGAAATTCAACTGACGTCGAGGTTGTTTTCCGAGCTCAAAAAAGGTGTATCAGAGCGATTTGTGGTCTCCGACGTAGAGAATCTTGCAAACCACACTTTATAGAACTACGTCTATTAACTCTGCCGTGCATATATATTAGTGAAACAGCTTTATTTGTTAAGAAAAATTTCGATCTGTTTCCTACACTACTAGGTACACGACGTACAGACAAATTAGCCTGTCCAAGTAAAATGAAAACGTCCCTAATGAGAAAAAGTGTCTTAGGTGGCGCGCCAACCATCTATAATAAATTACCAGCAGAAATTCGCAATTGTGAAGATGTTATGAGTTTTAAAAAGGAACTTAATAAATATCTAGCAGCCAAGGCATACTATTCTTTGAAAATGTTTGTAAATGATAATGATTAATCAATTTATTCTATATTTTGCGTTATTCTGATGTCTATCTTTGAGCCAAATGTTATATTTTGAAATGTTTTTAGTATAGTTGACAATGCAATTATAATGTTATTGTGACATCCTTACATAATATCTATATTTTTAATTTAATTTCCATTCTGTTGTTTGTAAGTTGCACGCCCTGTGGGTAGGAGTATAGCGTTCTATTATATAATTATGTTACCAACTGTTTTGACCTATATTCCGCAATAAATATATTTTGATTTGATTTGATTTGATTTGATTTGAATATATTTTTAATTTGTCACACTTGTTTGATAAAATTGACTCGGAATCGAAACACTTATCAACTAATCAATGATCAATCCAATGATCCAATGATCAATGTTCAATGATGAGGTTGCCTGGAAGAGATCGCTTTCAGCGATAAGGCCGCCGCTTGTGGCACTAGTTAAGGTGCAATTTGTTCTATGTACTGTTTTATAATATGTGTCAACAATAAAGAGTTAATCTATCTATCTATCTATCAATCCAGTTTTGTAAGTCACCAGTTAATTTTCCCGTACCTAAAATTTGCAAACCAGAAAACGGTCCAACAATTACATAAATAAGACATTAGGCAAGACCCTTCAATCGGGCCCTATTAAGTACATTATTCTGACCATTCGACCCGTTCAATTAGGTCTGAATAGTGAAATGGCGTGTTTCAAGACACTTACGGGCCAGATTGCGCGTAACGTGCAATTTGCTATATCGCACCGGTATCGCAGCCGATCGAGATTTTATCGACGGCTTACAGAATAAGACCCGGGGTGATTTTAATTAGTTTTAAGCCGCTGATTGAGAATGTTACATGAAATTAAATTTTAATTCTTGTTGTTTTAATAGGGAGAAGGCTTAATAAGGAGTTTTAATATGGAATTATTCAGTTTTGACAGTCTTACAGAAATTATCACTGAAATATAACATGTTGTGCTTTATTTTTGTGGCACCAATTATACCTATTGTCGATTTTTTTGTTGTTCTTTTTAAGTGATTTAATTATATTATTAAAATCGACTGTCATTTTTATCGAAGGCTTACAGAATAGGGCGAAGGTTTTTTAATTAATTAGTTTAGAATTTAATATTCTGAATCGGCAATTGTGGCCCCGATCAACGATAGTTGCATTGTTATGGTTTCATTTAGGGTAAAGTCACACTTTGTTCAACGTTGTTGCTTGGAAATTGATTCAAGTAACCATAAATATTGGTGAATATGTGACAGCTTCGGGCATTATAGTTGAATTACTTTGCAGTAAATAGCTTTTTGTTATATTCAGATATAATATATACATAAAAATACTACTATAAAGAACAATAATAAAAAAATAATATTATTAGCTGACTTAAAGTGGATTTTTATGAAATAAACATAAAAATGGTAATCATTTCAACAATTCACATTTTAAACGTTTGTCAGCTCTTTATATTATACATAATTATGTCACGTATTAAGCCCTAAATCACTTCCGTATACATATATTCACATAAATTTTAAATTTTTCTCACATGAATGTAACAAATTTTTCAAATATTAATGTTTTATGATTCTTTCTGATTTATGTATACTCCATAATAGATTGACACGGTTGTCACTTTTCTTTACGAAGACATCCTTATCCAAGCGTAAAGGACATGAAAACATTCACGGCTCACGTAGGCGTCTACGACGTTCGTAGAGCTGCTACGCCGTAGGCACTCTACGACGTTGAATATTAATACCTCCGCTTGTTTTGACAGAACGGTTCTTATTCATGTTTGAAGATTATGAACGTTTGCTAGGTAGGTATGTACATATAGTAGAGCTCTCAATTCTGCAAATATCTCGTGTGTCCTCGAGCCTGTGGGGCTGAGCAGATCTGATGGCAAGAGACCGGACGGGCTGACTCTGGTGCCCTGGAAGAACGGCAAGTGCCTAATTTGGGACGCAACTTGTGTCTGCACTTTTGCCGCCAGTCACCTGAGTCGTACCATTCACTCACCGTCAGCTGCTGCCGAGGACGCCTGCAGAAGCAAAAAGCAGAAATATACTGCCTTGGAAACGCTCCATCATTTTGTTCCTGTTGCCGTAGAGACCATGGGCAGTTGGAGTGGTGACGCTAAAGATTTCGTCAGGGAGTTAGGCCGAAGAATTAATGAGAAGACAGGAGACACCCGCTCTGGATCATTTTTGGTGCAAAGGTTAGCCATCGCGATTCAACGTGGCAACGCGGCGAGCGTAATGGGAACCTTTGCGCCGGGAGCGATCCGGGGTGGGCTCTTTGATTAATTTTTGTTTGTTTTATTTTACTTCATATTTTATTTTAGGTATATTATATATTTTAATATTATGTTTAGGACTTGTAAATATTAGTCAGTTACTTTGTGTTTTATAAGTTATGAATAAATGTTTTGTACATATATGTACCTATATATACACTAGTGGACACCCGAGGTTTCGCTAGCATTATTTCAGGATAATAAGTAGTCGTAAGTCGTTTTTGCGTGATAAGCGTTTAAATGAACAGACAAACATATCAGATAACAGAGAAATAGAAAAAAAATAGTAATTGTTGAAACGTGTTCTGCTTTCAATTCGAAGTATCTCCAAACAATTTTATCTAATATATGCAATGCTCAGACTTTCGACCTTCTTCAGCTTAGTTATATTTATACAACTAAGACGGTATTTACGTACAGAAGAGAAAAAAACTAACTAAACACTGTTATTTACAAAAACAACACAAAAAACATTATATACCAACATATTTATAGCATAATTGCAGTTATATACTTAGAAACTGTCTCTGAGTATAGTATAAAATAAACTTTAATAACTTGGTAAAAAAATAATAAATAACTAACTAGCTTAGTTTAGAAAAAAAATGATAAAAAGTATTTAAGACATTTAATGCAATATTTTGCCTTAATATACTATTTAACATACATTAAAAGTTAATGAAAGTATATTATCTAACATAAAAGTAAACGATAAGGTTCAATGTTCTCGCATAGTTAGCCTCTAATCGGCGAACTTAAGCGGGTTTGTGTAGCACGGGTTTAATCACTTATTTGTAGAACAAGTTACAGGCGTTCTAAAGATTTTCTAAGTTTAGTTTTTCGTCCCTCGTTACAGGCAAATCATTAATTCAGATGTATAACAAATAATTTATAAACAGTTCCTATTAAATATTTCAATTTATCCCTTGTACATTAATGAAACCTTTTTATTGCATTTATTTTGGCGAGAGAAACGAAAATTTTGCCAAAATTTTGAAGCTCAGGGAGCAAAACCAGGGCTGCATTTTTTTAAATACTCATGTCAAGTGAGGTATCATTTTCGATGTAGTTTTGAACGCTAAATCGAATGAAATCAAGTGAATTTTGCCGAGAATCTTTCTACTTTTAGAATTTACTCTTTTACAATACTAATTCTTCTATCGCTCAAGCTTATAATTTACGATACTTCGTTAAGACACAGTTTAAAATCTAATCCAGAAGCACACGTCAGGCAATCTGACTCGGGACAAACTTAATTCCGCACTAATTTCGCATCGGCACTGCGTATCCGATCGGAATACCTACGTGATACACATACAAACAAATAATGTAGTCTGTGGTGTGTTGTGGTTTAATAGATAAATTGTATGACATGAGGAATTTTGTATGTTCTTGGTTGATAAATTTTTAGTATCAAGATTTTGTTGTAAATAATTTAGTATGGAAGTGTTTTTCATTTATTTTATAGGTGTTTTTGTTATTTTATTCTACACGTTATCTATCTATGCATATAATAAAAAAAAATGTTTGGTTATACCTTAAATCCACAACAGACCACGTTTCAGCACGTGCGTCCACTAATAAACCTGTAAATTACTAAGTGTATTACCAGTATTACTAAATACCTATGAATATACATTCTTAAAGTCAATTGGATTTTACCAAAGCTCTATTGAAAAACATACATCTTATTTATCACTTATTTGGAGGTCAAGTTGACATGGCTCCTAAACATTTTTATTAAGCTAAACGTAGAGAAAATGTGAGCCCTTAGAAATTTGTTTTTTTCCTTACACGATTAAAAAACAAGAGACTGGCAACATACATCGGTGGGCAGTCGTTAGGGCTGTCAGCTAGACACATTAGACGGGAAAAAATGTTTGTTCAGATCCTTAATTACCTACCGGACCTCAGGGTGGGAGGCAAGGGACAAGTGGGGCTATATTAATTAGGTTTACTAAATAACTAACAAAAAAGTAACTTAAAAAACTAAATACTAACTATTTTAGTAACATTTTTACCACTTCTAAAACTAAAAACTTAAACTAAAATGCCTGTTAGTAGAAGGAAAAGTCCCCAAAATGCTAATTATTATTTATGGCTAATTTTAGTAAGTTGTTTTAGACCTACTTTTACAACGAATCAGAAACACACTCATCGACAGAAGTATCTTACTAAATACGATTATGAATCGTTGTGCAAGAGGACCTTTACATTAAAGATGAGTGGAATTTTTTATAAAAATGACAAAAAAATGGAGTGTTCTGCCAGGCTAGTTTAAGAGTGTTATAGAATTTACTACAGGCATGTGCACAAGTACATGTGATCGTCAACCCTGTTGGAGAGTCACATTTGGCGAGCTGGTGGACCGGAAGACAAAAGCCTAACAATCAACTGTAAAACAAACTATGATTCAGTTTTGTTCTTAACAGAGAGATCGCGATCCCTGTAAAGTTTATTCAATGTGAATCTTTATAACCGGCCTTAATAGCCTTAACAGTACAAAATTATTAATCTTCGTCATACTAAATTGACGTTCGTAGAGTCTTATAAAGTTGAATGAATACTTTTACACCAAATTTAAGTCCGCTATCTAACTTTATCGTTAAAAAAATAGTTGAACATACAAGAAAGGAAAAAGATGATAGGGAAGATTCCTATACCAGTCTCTGTGTATGTTCTTTTAGGGTGTAATGTCATAGACGTAATTAGGTCAGACATCGAATAGATCAATGGCCGGCTGAGCTTTATAAATGGATCCCGTAAGCTCATTAGACGCTCGTTTGGGACGATTTACAAATTGTCACGACCAAATTACTGTTTACACGTGTTAGTGAGTAAGAGAGATTGATTGATGAGTGTTTTTTGAATGTTTTTACTCTTTCATAGTTTGTGGTAATTTGTACCTGCAATAGTAAGAGTTTTATTATATTTTATTATTTACTAGTGGGTGCTTGCGGTTTCGCTCGCATTAACAAGTAAAACTTGCATCCCTTATTGCACCCCTTTAAAATTTGCAATTCCAAAAATGCTTTTTATCGGATGCCAAATTTCAGCCCAATCCGTTCAGTGGTTTGGGCTGTTCGTTGATAGATCACTTTATTAGTCAGTTAAGTTTTATATACATATTTAGATGAGTTTGTTGTTGTTTGTCTTTGTGGGTGGTTGTGGTTTGTGATATATACATTTGCATGTAATGTATCTTGCTTGGCCGCTAAATGTATATGTCTTTTTAGTGGAAAATACAGTGACTGTTATAACTATTAAAAGAAACAAACTGATAAATAAAATTACATGGGAGTGCCAAAATCTGGTGACAAGAGCATCATAGGATTTTAAGTTGATTTAATGATAAGCCACTACCAATCTGCAAAAATAAAACCTAGTAATTTACATGTAATTAAATCGAATCTACATACAGTCCCAGATGCAAATTCCAGTCTAAATTATACAATTGGCAAACAAAATCACCTGAAAATTAACGGTGACCATAATATGAAGCCAAAGAGAAACTCTAACGTGAAGAAAAAAACAAACATGTAAAACAAAGATTTCTTCAAACAGCCCAAAATTTCAGGCCTGAAATTCTCCCGGAAGCAAACACATGTAATAGCGTAAATCTCCCGCCTGAGCGACACTATCTGGGGTAACGGGTGTCGGCCGCTTTACCGCTGCTTACCGTTTTACGGGAACTTGCTTTACACATGTGGAAAACATTTCTACTTTTATGTATATGTTTACAAATTGTTTTCAGGAAATTAGGTCATTCTTATGAGAATATAAAGACAAAATAATTAATTGAATTTATGGTTCTAAAGATTGTATATGAAATTTTTGGTAATCAGCAAGTCTCTCAAGTCGGTGAGATCCGTTTTTTTATAACAAATACAAGAGTTCTCTCAAATATATATATACTACCCATTTATTTATCCATTGTTCTTGAACATTTTATGTATAAAACTAACGTGATAAATATCTAGATTTTATTATAGTCTATGTACGACCCCAGACGCCCCAAATCAGGCATAAATATTAAAACAATATGATTGTACAACATAAAAAGATATTGCATTATTTCTTATGCTTGTTTCAAATAAACAGTTTTTTACTTGAAAATATATCCCAAAAGGCATTTGAAAGATAATGCAATTTCTTATTTCTTTTCTGTAATAACTGTTTTTTACGATTATCTTTCTTAGCTGTTATAGCTGTTTCAAATCTTTGTGTTATTTGGTATGACTAGTGGGTGCTCGCAGCTTCGCTCGCATTAAGTAGTAAAACTTGGATCCCCTATTTCACCTCATTCAAAGTGGCCTTTGCAAAAATCCTTTCTTAGCGAATGCCTACGTCATAGGAGCGTCATAGACTACTTTTATCCTGAAATAATGCGAACGAAGCCGCGGGCGTCCACTAGTTAGTCTTAAAAGTTAATATCTTCACGGCCTCGCACCGCACAGAAAAAGTCTAATTCAAAATTTCACTTCAAATAGCGGTAGATAGTAGTCCACGATGATGATGATTGAACAAACAAATCCGCATATATTTTCCAGTACTTTTTCCGTGCACTCCACCGCAGGGCTCGCAGCTAAGCACAGCTGACGGGTGAGCGACGCTATCTCAAGCACGTCTTAGGGAACATAGTATATACACTTTATATATAATAGACACCTTGTTATTGCAAAAACAATGTACTATATTTTATACTTTCTGGCTCAACCCATCAGGATTGCCACCCAGCACAGTTAAGGGTGTCACACCCTAGGCTGCAGCAATACTTAACATCAGGCGGGCTGCAGACAAACCCAAACCTATCCCACGTAAAAAAAAAGAAATGCCAATCCGCATGCTAGCCTGGAGCGCTTCGAGCTGCTTAGCTATTTTATTGTAGTCCGAAGTAGTATGTTTAGCCATTTCTCCTCTTTTTAACGTTACTGTAATTTTATATGTAACACGTTAAGGTATGTGAAACGGTCGTTTCCAAAAATCTGAAGTCACGCATCCAACAATCTGGGCTGACAGCCTCATATGAACAGTACCAGTTCTATTCAAGATTAAGAACGTTTTGTTATTTCAGTCAGTTTAAGACGATACTATGATCAAATTACTGTTGTGTTAAAATTATGTACGTCATCTCAACATCTTTGTGCTTATTGCGTGATCTACCTTTTTGTTAAACGGCATATTATGTGTAAAAGATGGGTAAGTAGCTGTTAGGTGTCTCTGATGTATATGGTCTATGATAAAAATACAACCGGAAGTAACATATGGAATAAGAAAGGGTAAGGAATTTAACTCCTTTTACTGTGATGAGGGAGGGCTTTAAAGTTGTTTTTTATTCGCAATGATATATTATCTTTTGAGGAAATGTAACATCAGAATTCCCCTTCTAGCTTTTTCACCATTTATTCTGTTTGTTGTGTACTACAAAATAATTCCGTTGTGCTGTTTGGTCAGAAAAAGCTAAAATATTTAGTTGGATATCTTTAGCCTCTAAACAAGCGGTGATCCGTCGTGTTTCTGGCGTTAAATTAAGTAATGTGTATTAATCCAAATTCTTATTTAAGCTCCATACCAAATTTAATTTACGTCGGTTTAGGCTTTTGAATGTTTGATGTGCAGATGTAACATTCACTTTTCATACACAACATCATACACCGATTATTATCTTTATAATATTAAAAATATGAACCAGGGGTCTTCAAATCTAGAGTAAATAGGTTTCTTCTAGGCAAGCGTGCTACATCTTAGACTATAGTGGTGCTTAACATGAGGCAGGCTATAGTCAAACGTAAGCATATTTAATGTAAAAACAAAAAAAATAGTATCATACAAAGACACCAACACCGTAAACGAAATTTATTATGACCTTAATTTACAAAAGCAATTAGCTAACTACACTCGTTCATACCTATAAAGATTTCTCGTAACGGTATATTTTATTGTCACCAATTGATAATCCAAAAACGTATTTGATCAATAATTTATGATTTCTATTAAGTAACCTGAAGCCTAATTTCGCAATATGATCATATTCCTATCAAAATTACCATATGAATTGACTGCCGTCTAATATTAAACAGGGTATTTTTATGCGAAGCAAGAACAGCCAATTGTGAACCTTATTGCTTTGTAATAAATGCTACAAAATTTACCCATTATACTCGTATTGCAAAGGCTTTGGGCATACAGATTTCGATTTCTCCCCAAATTAAAAGGGGACCCACGAATCCCAGAAGGTCGGGCGTGGTATTGCCAGTTACGGAGCTAAAAGTTGTTATAAATATTTAATAAAATGTCTTCGAATAATAGTCAATTAAAACACGGTGATTTATTTAAACTTTAGGTAATAATAATTGAGTAAGTAATAACTGAAGGAATTGTCCATATAAGCACTTTATTTTTAAAACGTTATATTTTTCTAGCATTGTAATTTTTAACAACAATGGAGAAGAATATGCAAAACATTTTTCCACTTTTGCTATTTTGGCAGTATACTTATATAAAATGTTTTGCAATTATTTATTCACTGCTCATATTTTTATGATATGAGTACGAGTAAGGCAGCTCTTTTCATAATTTAACACAACTTCCTCAAATTCTCCCACAATTTTCGCCCATTCCCCCGCTACTAGCAACACTCGGCAAGCGTATTCCGATTCAGATATTATAGTTATGTTTGTGCAAATGGACGCGGCCTGTTATTATAACGTGCCTGTATTTGTACTCCCAGCTACCAACCAACACTGGGATGTGACGTGACAACACTATTTGTCACTAAAATTGTATTTTTAGGATACATAATATACATAATATGCTTTGAAGCGAGTGTAGCTAAGCGGTTCCAGTGTCTACTTTTCATACAGACACTCCCTGGTTCGAAGCCGTCTCTATACCAATGTTTTTTTTTTCAAGTTATGTGTGGATTTGCACTTACTAAGCGGCGAAGAAAAACATCGTTTTATCAGTTTTTTTCTCTTGTTTATTATTATATTATATATACTAGATAATGATGATGTTATAAAGAAAACATACTCAATTTCACTGACAATTGTAAGGCAAAATTACTCTGTAACATAATCTCTAGATGCGGATTATTAACAAATGGGATCCATTTTTCTTAATTATTCAATAACATCTAATAATCGGTAGGTATAGTGTATATTCTGGTTTTTATGAATAAATACGATTAGACTAGTATACTTTAATATTTATAAAAATGTATCAAAAAATGGTCCTTCTATAATATTTTGAGTACATTGTTATAGATATCACATCGTTGAAAACTATTTGTTGAGACTACTTACAGTTAAAAATGTATTAATTAACAACTTATAAGTTGTTAATTATTATTCTAATGAAAGCCAAGCTGCGAGTATGAACTAGCGTAAAATATTGAAGAATTTAGGAATACGATTTTTTACAGTGATGATACCTTGAAGTGAATTTGTAAGGTTTTACAGGATTTTAGAACCGAGAAGCATTTTCTTGGTTTCACTTACTTTATTTTTTTTCCTTTTAGAAGAAATAAAAAAATTCTACGTTCTTGTGAATTTTATTTTCTTCTGATTACAATTGTTTTACTCTTAAGTAGGTAGGTAATAAAAATAATACTTAAGTTTACAAAACCAAGTCTCGCCACTCAGTTAATCTACAAGAAAAAGTAGTGAAATGTAATGCCTAGTTGGTTAGTTACATTAGTCATGAATTCGCTGATATTACTTTTAACGTCTTACGATAAATTCTTCGAGATTTTTCATTCAAATATCGACAATAATGTCGATATTATACGGATGTATAAAAAGCGGTAGATTATTTATTCGCTCATGTTTGTGTTTTTCTAACATTAGCACACCGTGTAATTGCAAGTTGACAGTATAAAGTACATTCTACACAGGTACCGACGCCTCGTGTCGTTTGAGCTAATGTTTGTACAGTCAACATAAATGTTGAGCTGAGTATACATTGTATTTACTTTTTTTATTTATTAAAAATAATATTTTTTATTTGCGTGCTAACGATCCTTTTTATAAAAGTCCATGGATGCAATCGAACCGAGTTGTAATTTTTTTTTAATAAAAAAATATTGATTATTATATAAAAAGTTTCTTCTCGAAAACTATAACGCAGTATAATTTGTTTACTTGGTTTTTATCTTAATATACAATTTGAGGTGACCACCACGATGTGTCTGCATAAGAGAATTCCCCTAACGAATTCATTCCGCGGGGTAGTCACGAACCTCAGTCATGAGGAAACACTACTATCATAGGTGCTACTATTTGAACAAGTCTTTATAAAAGGGTGGAGCTAAAAGCTGTTTTGTTAGAACTTAAATGTGTAAAAGGAAATTAAATGTTTAGCTGGAATTCAGGCTAGGCCTTTGTAATTGTTATGTGGTCTCATATAAGTATTTTCAGCTATTATTTTTCCAGAACGTTATTTAACATTGTAATGGATATGCGTAAATTTTCTAGTGTTGATAGGACCGATTGGTATAATATATTTCGTTTTGTTTCTCACTTATGACAAGATGATATCACAAATATTTTGTTTGGAAATCAGTACACAATTTACAGAAACCTTTTACAACAACGTGACCTATTTTTAATCGTCTTGCAAAGCGTTTTGAATGAATACAAACTTCTCACAAAATAGCAACTTATTCCATTATTGTATTTATTCATTTCAGGGAATTCAGATGAATGGAACTTTCCGGAATTACGTACTTGGAAGTCAAATATCATGATTGTGAATTTATTTGAAGGAGTAACGTTTGTGTTGTGAAAACAAACAAAACTAAAATTGAATGGTAATTATTCTTCGAATGAGAGTGGTCAACTCTGGTGTCGAGAATTTATCAAGCCGACCTAAGGGCCTCTGACATGGCTTAACCACTGCCATGCTAGACAAACAGCAGGTACCTACAATTTAATGTATCATCCGACCCACGGAAGCGCCTAAAATTGAATGCCACTTTTCGGTCACCCATCCAAGGACTGACCGCGTCGACTTTTCCTTAACATTGGTAATCGCATGCGATTGCCTCCGCTAGCTGAGCTACGGGTGCTTCTCCGGTAAGCTTGATCTATAATAATCTGCCGCAGCACAGTATCTCGGTCTTAGAGCTCTATTATACAGCATCCGTAGTAGAGCAGTTGCTGGTTTAGATACACACGAAACTAATTTGGCAACGGTCTGAGTTCATATCTCAAGCTGAATTTATTGAAACTTTGATTGTGCTTGGCGGAGCGTTCGAATCAAGATAGCATCTGAGTTATGAATATCTTGAATTTTGTCTAACAAGGGTTTTGGGAAATGCTAAGTTTATGATGGATATTAATAATGGTGATGTTCTTGCTAATGTGTACTCTGTGCTTAGCCGATCTTAATAAAGTATAGTACTAGTTCAAATAAATTATGTTCAGTTCTTGAAATGGACATGTAATTACTACTCGAAAAAGTCTTTGAAACGATATACCACCAACTTTTATTAAAATGTTCTTTATTAGTTTTGCCTACAATTAAGCCGATTCTGACTACGTATATACGAGTGATATTGTCAGAAGCGGTTTGAAGAAATTTGTAATGCGAGTTAAAGTATGTTTGGTCTATCTACACAAAGATAAAATAAACTATCTTAATTTATCTTTGTATAAGTTAACTAAGATAAGTTACACACAAACTTTGATTTGTTTTAACAACCAACTTTGATCCGCTTCATGTAATACTTTTGCTTTTGTTTCATGTAATGTTTAATGTGATTGCTTTTAGCAATAAGGCCGCCACTTGTGGCACTAGAGTAATTTATGAAAGTATTTTTAGTTAATTTTGTTTTATAAGTGTGTGACAATAAAGGATTATCTATCTATCTATCTACTAATATATGTATTTATATTTTCTAAACGCCATATTTGTCTGTACAATCTCGATCCCTATTTTTGTCTCGTGAACCTGAACAAACACATGTGAATTATTTCCACATCTCGCAGACCGAAAATGTAACGACACAAGAAAATATCCGGACAAAAGGTGGGTAAATAAAAGAAAAATTGCTGACGTCAAAGGCATCCCAAAGATTCAGCCGGCGCGGCGCGGGCGGCATTTCAAATTAAATCATGGACGACGCCCGCCCTAAATAATAACAAAACAGCTGCGAAAACTGCTTTGTAAATACAAGGATTGAGGAAATAATGGAAATGGGAATACAAGTATTTTCCCTTTATCAAACGCCTAAAGAAATGAGAGGATTGCATCATACGACAATTCATGTATGAAATGAACAGAGCAAGTTCAATCAGCAAGCACAAAATGTAGCGAAACGTATTGTCCAATAATCTTAAAAAATAATGTGACCAAATTCTAAAATACTTACCACATTATGTAAGTAAGTTTGTAATGTATAGGAATAGCCCACAGTGTCGAGAGCTTTCAAACCACCCGAGGGGCCTCTGAGTTGGCTTGATGATTGCTATGACAAACAACCTGCACCTACAGTTAAAATTATATTTTAATATTGTTAATCAAATAATAATAAATAATAAATATTTCGGGACATTGCACGCAGCGCCATCTAACCCCACACTAAGCAAACGCTTGTGTCGTGGGTACTAGATAACGGATATAATACTTATATACAATGCAAAGATAAGCCTTGAAAACATGTTACAAAGCTAAAATTGTAAAAAAATCTACTTTTTACACTCTGACATAACGCTTAAACTTATTCATTCAGATGTAGCATACACTATGAGTTTAATAAAATAACCTTTCAGAGATGATTGCTTAGTTAGGGTTAGACGGCGTTGTGTGATATGTCCTGTAATATTTAGTTATTGTTTTTATATACGTAGGTATGTAGGTATTTTTCTACTCTATAATTCAACCTATATCCATGTTTAAACCCGTCACATCCAGGGTTGTTCCAGGATTCATTAGTAAGCAGTGCGCACGGATGGTTCAGTCCAGGCCGGCCTAATTCCGACACTGGGGCCTTACCGCGACCGCTGGCTAGGATTGGTAACTGGCTACAATAACGCTGGCTGGGTAAATTCCTGGCTTTGATTGGTATCGTGCTGGAATAACGCTGGCTGGGTAAATTCTTACCGTGAAGTATGTACTTGTATTCCTGGCAGGTTATGTTCACAAAACGTATTATTGATTCAAGCGGTACCGTGAGAGAAAGAGAGAGAGAGAGAGTGAGAGAGAGAGAGTGAGAGAGAGAGAGAGAGTGAGAGAGAGAGAGAGAGAGAGTGTGTGAGAGAGAGAAAGACAAATTTTCAACAAAGTTCAAAAGAAGAAGTTTCTTGGTTCGTCTGAATGATTTTTGTTTGAGTGTTACTCGATTATTTCGATATTTATGGATATTTTTTTTTAAATAAGATGCCACATGTTTCAGAAGTGTTATATTTCTTATTAAATTCTGTGATTTTGAAAAAAAAATGAACAATACTCCAAAGAAATTGATACCGTTTATGCAACCAAATATTACTTTTTGTTTGTTCTAGTGATTCAATGACTAACCCTTATTATACAACCAATTTTTGCGATATTTTTACGAGCCATCAATTGTCTAAGACTTGACAGATAAAGTGACAGCTCACAGTAAGGCCCCTGTCCTTGCACAGGTGTAAGAAGCCACCATGATAAGGTAAGACTCGAGAGTACTGACTCAGCGGTTGTTTTGAAAGGTAAAAGGAATAGGAAGGAATTTTCTTTAAGAGACGAAGAAAGTGTGTACCACACTGCTTACAATATATTGTGCTGCCGTAAGTTTACAAAGGTTTTTTTTAAACAGGTTTTTCGATTGTTCCATTGCGTTCTAGAGTCTTTAGATATGATAAATAAATAAAATTTTCGGAGATATCACATACTAAGCCAACGCTTAGTATGCTATATTGCCAATGCTTTATATTTATTATGCTAATCGTATAAACTTTTTTTTTATACGTCTAAGTTTCATTTTACAACTTCTTTTATGGATAATATATACGTACATCTCCTCTTTATTTGCCAATGTTTCATCGACCTCGAGCGAAGTAAACAGAAACATTGAGGCGTAAACATACGGTTTACCACACACACACACACACACACACACACACACACACAAACACACAAACACTCACGGGTATGGAGAATACAGGGTGATTTAATACAATAACAATGTTTTTCTGTTTAATGCTACTTAGATAAAGAGATTTCTTATTGAGTGTATTAACTTATACATATAAAGAGTATCCAACGAACTAAAAAAAAATCAAGTTACTATAAATCTAAAGTTGTCTTCTTATTTTTTTAATTTATTTGTTTTTTTTTAGTTTTAATAAGCACTGAAAGTCACATAATATTTTTATCTACACTAATGTTGTAACATTCTACTTATGTTTCCAATACTTGACTTATAATTACTACTGTTATAGCACAGACAACAAAACACTCAATTTAAGCAATTTCACATGATGCTATAATAATTATCCACATCGATATCGTAATAGCTCATTATAACATCGGTAAAGCGCGACCATTCTGATTGCAGGGCCAATCAGGTTGGTCGCGCTTTAGAGATAGTTAGATTTTAATGGCGGCAAAATTACTGTGACAATACACGTACGCGTGAATTTAATGTTTCGCAATGTGTTTTGTTTTTTAAATACAAATTAAAAGTTAAAAATGGATAGCGACGATGATATTTATACGCCTCCGGATATTCTAGAATTGGCAACAAAAGTAACTCACAATCTTTTGCCAGAAAAATCTAGAAAATTATATGAAAAATTAACTATTGTCAGCTTTTACTCTTGTTGTTTGATCAATTGCATTAGTGAAGATAAAGTACGGGTATTAAAACATTCATTATATGACAGTTGCATAAACTACTACTATTAACTGAGCTGCTATTTTTCCGTAAGGCAGAGGTGAATAATGTTGTGTCAAAGTACTAAATACAATTTATTGTTCAAGCTGTGTACACTCACCTGAGGAATTTGTTCTAGTTCAAAACCAGTTATGAATGTGTATTTGGCTTATTTATGAACTCATTCTGTTATGTGAACCGTTATAAATAAATAAATTTATAAATACAGTGACAGCCATTTAATTTTCTTCAACGAGCAATTGAATCTCTAACATGATGTAGCTACTTAGTAGATAGATAAATACTTTATTAAAACACCACAAATGAAACAATACAAAAAAAACATACAAATTAGAATCACCTTGTATAATAATTTGACACGAATTTCGGATTACAATATCACGACAGGTGCTGTAATCAAACCAAAACACGTTCCTATCACGGCGGATATTTGTGTTTACATACTTTTTCCAAGAATCGAGACGTGGTATACCTATATATGTTTACACAATAAAACAATTAAATTTAAAATGTTGCCAGTAAGCTGGGCACGCTGCCCTCTGGCAGTGGGCTGGAGCACTTAGACCATTTTTAGGTTTTTATAAACATCCTCTCAGTGCTTTTTTATTTTGTTGTAGTTAGAACTAGTTTATTTAGTTATTTTAAAACATATATCAATACCAAAACCTTTGGTACCTATTGGAAGTATTTTACAAATTATATTTTAAAAACTTACATTTGTATGTAGTGAATCGAATACTGAGTCAAATATACGATTTTTACTATTTCAAAGTCTGGACTAATCAATACGTTGAAAAATCATTGATTGGTCATTAATTTTTTCTTAAATAGAAGTAATAAGCTAATAAAACTTTTATCTCAAGCATCCGATCACAAGTTCAGGCTCATTGAACATCGAATCCTAATTCAAAGGACAAGACTTCTAGATAATTAATTCAGGTGCTAATAATATATAATATATTCCATAATATTTTTGATTCGTATTTACGTTATGCCGTAATTAGTTAAACTATGGACAAGTGCAAACCCGTTCCAACTAAAAAAAAGTTTAACAATAATTTGTAAAATATTCATAAGAATATTTTACAAATTATTGTTAAACGATAATAATATCGTCCTACTTAACGGCGCAAAAATTCAAAAGCTTACACTACCGCTATTGAAATACCCGTCTTTTTGGCTTCCGTCCAAAACGGCATAGAAACCTTTAAAGCCACTTCAACCCAATAAACAATTAACAAAAATGTCCCTCGTGTATCCCCAAAATGGCCGCCTTAATTCTTTTCTTTACCATTCGCATAATGAGGACGAAGGAAATAGGGAATGAAGGATATTATTCCCAGATTTTATTATACTCGCAGGGGTTTGGTTGAAAAGCCCCGTTTGGACACAGTTACCGGATATAATACCTTACTGCATGGATTAGGTCGCTTTTGATGGAAAATTTTATGAGACGGATAAAATTAAAGTCAGTATAAAATAAAAATAATATTTGAACGCAGACAAGAAACGTTATTACGAAACCGACATGATCGTCTTTTACCATCAAAATTTTTATTCAAACTAATTGTATGGTGACAGATTTAAATAGCTTCCAAATTAACCTTTTCCGTTATTATATTATCTTAAACCGCGAACAAAAGCAAGCAATCCAGCTTAGTTTCAGAATCCTATTTGAAATAAAGGGTTTAGACCTAGCGGAAGGCTTTTGAGGGTTTAGGTATATCCCTTGCGAATATTAACTTTTTCTCATATTGGTAGCTTGTTGAATTCAGGGATAAGTGGTTATGAGATCCTGTTTTGTATTTCAGGGAATTTGGAATAACAGGAGAGTAAAATATTTGTATATATTTGCTAGGTGGTTTGAGTTTGGTATTTAATCGTCTAATTTGGCCAATTAATAAACGAAATAGGCAAATGTGTAAGTTTGGTAATTATTTAATATTAAAAAAAAGCTGAAATGATTTTTTTCACATGATAGTTATGATTTTGTTTAAATAAGAATTATTCACAAAGAATAGCAATCATTATCAGTGAGGTATAAGTATTTGGATACTTAAAATAAAAAACCAGCTGATAAATTTTATGACATTACAATATTGTATCATTTTTTACAGTATTTACAACATATATTTACAACCACACTCACTCAGATACACACATGGTCACATACACACACACATACACACACAAACACACACAAAACGACATAATTTGTTTTCTAAATTTAGGCTAAGTTAGTTTTAGGATAGCCATGTATTATGTACATCATAACTAATATTAATTATAATATCAAATAATCTCTTCCAATTGTAAACAAATCGTAGAAGTGATCCTCTGGAAAATTTTGCCTTATACAACACAGTTAACCACACCAGAACCACAGTCGAAGGCAGAGCTAACCTTAATTGTATCACATTTACCTGTTTACAAATAGGTATCTTTTATCTTTGAAAAAAAAATAGGTATTTTTAAATAAATATCAAATAACCACAGATATAAAAACACGCTAGATCGCGCATAACGACATTAGCGCCACAAGCTGACCCACTCTAGTACAAAGGAAGCAGATTAAATGTCGGCTCGCACAGTTCTTAGATCAAGTAATATGATAAGCTGTCGCACGGGGCTTCGCATTGTGGCTTTGAGACTTGGGAAATTGTGGAGAAGACAAACCTCTGGGATATCTGATCGAGTTATTGAGATACTTAGTCATAGTCAGTTATAAATAAAAAAATATACATTCAAAAGTACATTTTTCAGTACTAAGTCATTAGAATAAAGATATGAAAAGTTAAGAGATAAAAATCATTTATTTACACTAAAATGTGATGTCATTTTCACGTTTTATAAAAGTATCTAAGTTATTCAAATTCAAATTGGGGTCCTGTCTACTGCTTTAGGATTCCCTGTGTTGCAGTATCCAGGGAAATACCAGTGTTTTCATTATTGAAATTAAAATTTAATTACAGATTAAAAAGAGTATAAATTACATTATTCTGATTATTTAACAATTCATTGTATAAAAAAGTAATTATTTGTTTTAGTAGGAATATACTGGAACTGCCAAGCGATCGACAGTCACAGTATCCCACTAAGTAGCAGGACAAAAACAAATGGCTAATCAAAAATCATCTCTTACAAGTCGGTGGTGATTGGTTTGGGTTGCAGAGCTAACCTAGTTAATTAGTTAGTAATCGTTGCACATGCAACTGTTAATAGTACACCTAATAAGAGAGATACATTTTTTTTTATAAATTATCATCAGGCAAGTTGTAGTCAAGCGTGAGACTATTTCATGTAAAAAAAAGGTAAGTTCAAAAGCCAGAAAAATTGTCAGGTAAAAACTAGGCGCTATCCTATCCGCCCATTTCCAATAACGTAGATTAGAAATCCCGCAGACGGCTGCAAAAAGGGCGTGAATGGGCGTTAACTAAACCGGTGTCCAGGAATTAGTAGTGCTGCTTCAGCAATATTGCTGCATGTCAATTCATACTAAGGTGTTATGTATGTGTTAACTTGTATCAATGAAAAAAGCTAAGTACATTTGCCTTTCTTCTGTAAGCATTACGAAACTTTAAGCAAGACATACATTTTTCAAGCATATTTTACATTACTAATACTTACGAGTATGTTATTGCTAAACGAAAATACTACAGCCATATCAAACAGCTTGATCGGGAAAATGGTTTTAAATATGTGTTATTTTGTTGAAAGGAACACTTGAAATATTTCATGAACGTATAAGCTTAGGTTAAGGTACAATATTCTTGATATTAAGCAATGCAATGCAATGCAATTTCAATCGTCATTGTGTACTGAAACACAATGACGATTGAAATATCAATATAAGACCCGAAAAAAGATCACTCAGCTAACGAATCAACCATCTTGCTAACAAACAGTGCTGCATATGAACACAAGATAATAAATAAAACCAGTTTAAACATACATAGTTTTTATAAATATCTTTTCACCTTTAGTACTTACTCGTGGCCTTGGTGACAATATGAATTTTAAAAATAATCCCAGATTATGAATCAAATCATATTTTCTCTTGCTCGTGCTAAGGGCGTCGGACACGCAATAAGCCCAAATAGATTGCAATTCCATTCCTTTTTCCATTTGCGATTGTCGGTTATTTCGCATAATCACAAGGCTTTGCGGGTGTGAGGTGCGTGTGAATGTAGGCTTTTGTACCTATTCTTGTAAAAAAGGCAGTTAACTATAACGTTTCTCGTGATATATAAATTATAAAATATTGAATTGTTACAAATGTTATAATTAAGTATTGTATTGTAAAAACCACAAGTTGTCTAAAACTCGAGTAGTTTATAACATAGACAATAAATTCGCCGTTATATTTTTCAATGGCATCTGTGTACTTTATTACTGTGTACGTTATAACAAATTCGATGAAAGAATTAAGACATTATACTTACATTAGAGAGATAACATGGCAAGTAACTAGTATTATTAAGAACTGAATTCACAAACGAAAAATGAGCGAAAATAATCACGACACAGAATGATGCAGGTTCGAAATAGGAAATATGTTTTGCTCTTGTCCAATTAAGTTTGTAAATTAATGAGTGCACTTCGCAAATAAACTAAAAGCTAACTTGTTCCACTGCTAACTGTAAATCAATGTTATTCCTAGTTCTGTCGACAACTCGGAACACATCTCCATATACAAGATGGAACATAAATCTATCATCACCTTCATCATATGCAGCCATTTTCGTCCCACTGCTAGAACTAGATAGGCCTCATTGTTACGAGTAAGACGTTAGCTGCGATCTTGCGCCCGCCAGCTTCACCTAGGTTGGACCAGAGTATTAAAAAAGGGGTGCGATGATCGGACTACCTTCACGTTGGGTAAGCTCAACTAATTTCATCTCTCCATATGGGGATTTGGGGTTAGTTGGGGAAACCTGGTGCACCCCGTCCACAGGTTAGTAACTTCCACCTTCCGGTGGATCTTGCTAGCCTGTGTCCAAACGTTCGATCGAGTGGGGGCCCTCGCCTATACCTCCCCTTCGAGAGGGCTGGTTGTAGGGCCCGAGGCGTGGAGCTCGCTGCACCTCGCGGTGTAGGTGGAGCTGGGTGCTCTTTAAGAGCACCCGAGGTGGTCGCCGAGAGGCGAGAGGAGTTCGGTGTACCGGCCGAGTAGCGGCGACCCGGGAACCGAACTCCGTGCGCAGAGGGCGCATTGGAGGAGGGCGGTCGCTTTGGCGTGCGACTGCCTGACTCCTGGGGGCTCTGGGTGGCAGGTCGGGGAACCTGTTGCCCTGGAATGAGTCCCCACAGGATGCACGACGTGTCCCGTGTTCTGACACGTCGTCCATTGAGGGTTGAGCTGAAGCTCCCCGAGGCGGGGCCCGTTACCGGGCCAGCATCACCAGGGCTGCGGATGTATGCATCGCGCTCTCGTGGCCCTGGACCAACGATGCGGAGATGGAACACCCCAGGTTTTTAGTGGGTATGCCGCCCTTATAGAGTAGGGCGGAGACTCCCACATAACCACCCGCCCTCCCCGGGGTTTTTTTTGGGTGGTACCTGTAATAGGTTTTCCTGGGCAACAAAAAAAAAAAAAAAAAAAAAGAGTATTAAAAAAAAAAAATTAAAATTTTGCCTCGTAAGAAGTTGAATAGATAGATGGAGTGAATAGATAGATAGATTTACGCTCTATTATAAACACCAGCCCAATACAGGAATTTACATAAAAAAATTAAGCCTAGTTTTATCTGGCGATCACATCTCATACATATTAATCAATAGATTACAAATGCGTATTTCTTTACAAAACAAACGTGAGTGAAGCCAACATCTATCGAAGCGTGCTGACCTTTTAAAAGCAATTCGATAGCTTACAAACTTACCTGTTCAAAACCTCGTGAAATACTTTCCTAGCTCTCGCAGAGTAGAGAGGTTCTAGACTTGTAGGGATGTGTTACAATGTGGTTGAGAAAGTTTTCGGATTTTTATTTTTAGTTTTTTATACTCTTACTTGACAGAGAGAAATTTGATTTATGTCACTCAAAGTGGCGTTATAGTCGAATCGAAGGAGTAACCCTGTGCTGTATGTACTAAATCTTAAAAGAGATTGCCGAAATATTACTTTAGACACATGGCATATTAAAAAGCATGTAGTTTTTTAACAAGGTAACCAGGTACCAAAGAGGAACAACAATCATGCAAAAGTACTGTAAACTTTACTTTGTATAACTGAGCAATGTTTTTCTTGTATATGAACTAATGGTACCACGCGGTGTTACTTGCGTTAATCCAGGATAGCCTATCAGGGTTTTTTCCATACTGAAAATTATTTAGACGTTTAGTGTCATGCACAAACGCACATGTTTTTACCTATTATATTATTGTGGGGATGTTAAACCGAGTTACGGGAAAATTTCAACTGTTCACATATGATTCATAAGTGGGTAAAATTTCAGCACAAGTTACTTGTGTTCTTGAAGACGTACCCTAAGACCAGCTTAGGTTCTGGCGAGTCAGTGCCTTCTCGGATCCGGGGCTTCAGCTCTCTAGTTCGGGTACACAGATCAATTTCATGCTATGGACAGAAAAACTGCGGAGAAGTTTATTTATACTTTTTTTGGATTATTAAATTTGGTGTGCTTGCTAGTAATTCGGATTTTCAGCGGACTCAGTTGTTATTGTCACAGTTTGTGTTTATTTGCAATAAAATTTAGAATAATGTTTTTTTTATTTGGGCCATGATATAGGTAGCAGTAATAAAATATAAGGAGAAAAGTAATGTAAAAAATATTTAATTTTTGTTACTTATGTACATATATATTATTAGCGGGACTTACCATCAAGCAACTTTTCTATTAATACCATCATCTGACTGTCGAGACCTTATTTTTACTCTTTCATAAAATAATAACGCAAAAATTACCATCGAATAACGTCTATATACACTATTGTTCACTGACCAGTCAACAATTGCATTCCACCTTCGACAACAGTAATGTTTGAGCAAGCGTCGCTTCAGGCAACGTTATGGTCAAATGTATCACTGTACAAAGATTGTGTGTAATTTATTTTTAACCGAGTTAACTCCCCAGTCAAATGCGTAACTGTCTGTCATAAAGAAGGGTTTACCAAGATTCCTCTCCACACATTTCTCTGTCCCGCCTGCACCCACGTGCCCGGTCCGTAGTAAATCTTCGTTCCGTCGCCGACCACGCCATCTGTCTGTCGCGATGGAACTTCTGTATTTTTGCCACTGCCGGAAATATGTCCTGCGAGATTTATAGGCGATTATGAGCTTAAGGGTCAGGTAATACCATCTGTTATAAGCTATCAATGTGTTTGTAAAAGTTTGTGATTCACATCTGGTTTGTACTGGGTTACATTTTTTTACCGACTTATCAAAATGAAAACAGAAATAAACGTTTTGTTACCAAATACATAAGTTAAGATAGGGTATTAATTAAACTAAGAGACTGGAGGTATTCCTAAAGAAGAAAACTAGTAAGTTTTCCTGTGTATAATTATGGTAATTAAAGACTGTTTTTTTTAATGTTTATTCTATAATAAGCAAAGTTACTCTGACGTCACAAGAAGTCCTGAACAACTAATTACTATTTTTCCAAAACCTCTCGGAGCGCTTGGTTGACGCGACGCGTGACCAAAATGCTGGCCTTTTTCTGGCTCAACGTACCAGCATTGCCATCTAGCGTGGTAATGCGGCCAGCATGCTGGGTACGCTGCCCTCTGGTAGTGGGCTGGAGCACTTAGATTATCTTTAGGCTTTTCTAAAGATTTTCTAAGTGCCCCTTTTTGTAGTAGTTAGAAGTAGTATGTTTAGTTTTCCTTCACTTGTTTTTATATTTTATTATTGTAAATAAAATTCTTATCTACTAATTATATGTTTAATAATATGAAACATCAGACAGAATGTTACAATAGCCTACTTATTGGAAAAAAATAAGAAAACGACTTGACCACATACCTGCATAAATATGTAAGTACTCGTAAGAAAGTTACAACTTATAACAAAAACACTTGAAACTAACTATCCCTATCATGCCTTAAAAGTTTGGTCTATAGTATGCATACTATATACATATACTAGTTAGCATACATAGTTACTTTATGTAATAGAATCATAGCACGTTCAACTGATTATTCGGTGGTGGCGTCCAGACATAACGGCTTGTTAGTATCACAGATTACATTCTGTTATAACATTATTACACTCATTATGAATATAACGGCTGATATAACTTTGAACGTAGAGCTTAGAAAATTTTGGAGCTTAAATTTAGAGTGAGTCTGATTTAGTGAGCTAATTTTAGAGTACGCTGTATTACTAAGTTTGATATTTTGTAGCTAATGAGATTATTGGATGCGTATTAACGTTCTAAATTGTCTGTTAATTAATTGCTGTTTATTATTTGGACTGAATAAAAAAAAAATATATTGCCTTTAGGTAGAGATAGATTAGCTACCTGGGTATGTTCCAGCCAGAGATTAAAAATACAAAGGTTGCATACTTTGTTTTTTATTAGAAATTTTACTTCCAGCTTTGCTAGATTCCATTGTGATTTTAATCTAGCCCTATTTTGTAATAATTTATGTGTTCTTAAAACTTGTGCTTCTCTATGTTTTCTATAAACATGCATGTGTTATTTAACTTAGTATATTTTATGTTTATTTCTTTTTCGAAGCCTTTCCATTCTAAGGAGTGTTGACCGGAAACTTACCTCCATGGCAACAGTGAATAGGCGTGACTGGCGTAACAATACGAAGGTAGCGTTATCAAAAAGAAAAGCTTTTTGTTTGAGGTATTTTTGAAATATACGGGTCGGGAACGCACCGACTGGATTACGTTCGGGGTCCGACTGACAAAGCCTTTGTTCGAGAAGTTATTCTTATTTTGAGCTTATTGGGAGGCTTTGAAGTAACTTTAAGATGTCTGTTCAGTGTGGGTGAAATGTTTTGTAGGTTTGGTTTTTGTCTTATTTTTGTGGTCAGTAAAATACTTCGCGTTTAAAAATACTTTCTATCATTATCATCTTCAACCCTCGATGATATACTACTGGGTATCCTCCTTTGAATGCCATAGCCATCAGTTTTAAACCTGAGTAATGAGGTTAAAATTTAGCCCTTAAATATATTTGATTTTATTTATATTAGGTATACATAATTCTGATTTATATCATTCTTTATTAAACCAAGGACAATCTTAAAATTAAAATGATTTTTACCGTGCCAGTTCTCAGTACTTTTAAAGTTATGTTGCACCTGTTCTGTCAGTTATTATATGTTATTATTATATT
This sequence comes from Macaria notata, assembly GCA_927399415.1. Lineage (NCBI taxonomy): Eukaryota > Metazoa > Arthropoda > Insecta > Lepidoptera > Geometridae > Macaria > Macaria notata. The sequence continues at coordinate 5,316,500 of OV656742.1, forward strand.
ATATTATTATTATATGTTATTATTATATTATATGTTGACAAGAAGTTTACTTAATAAAGGTGTTACAAAACTATTTTCCTATCCTAAACCTAGGTGGCATGACCCAAATAAAACGAAGAGAGACACATTAAATGGTAGTTTTATTTGTAAAAGTGGGTAATGCACAAGTAAGTTTTTTACAAATTCAGGTAGACGGGAAATAGCTGTATACAAATGAAATTCATTAAATTAAGTTAAGTTCTCCGGCTCGGAAGGATCCGGAGTAACAGTTTACAAGATAGAAATTCACACACGGCTAAATACTTAGGATACCAGTTACAGACTAAGATACAATAGGGAACGGACCTAATAATAGCTCAGCGAGGTGAACATTAGAAAATTAAGTTATTAAAATTGGTTGGTTGGTTTTTTTACACTAGTGACCTTGGTATGACCCAATCGCATATTAGATTAAACCGGAGGCTATAAATGAATTGCTTTACGGTACCGTGAGGGTGGAGCGTTACCACTGGGCCGAATCACCACGTGGCGCAGAAATTAGCCGGCGCGAACCAGAGGCTGGCGGGTTGCGGCGCCAGCTTTCAGACTCAGGCAGGCGATCAGCGGCAGCGGGGAATCGCGACGCAGTCTAGCAGTCGGCGGGACCGGCGTCAGACCGTCGAAGAGGAAGTTCAAGGAGGAAGCCTCCTTCTTGAGGTCTAGCCCCCGGGAACAACCCCTGGAATCGAGAAAGGGATACAGTTAGAAAAATGAGGCAAGCACAAGAAGGGGTCAGGCGAAAAGAAAGATGGAGACCGGCAGAGCACGTGCACGGAATGCCAAAAGGGGCACGGTTCGCTGGAACCTCGAGCTTGCCCGCACTTTCAGAGCTCGTGCCACGTCCTGCACGATCACGTCACGGGCCGTCCCGACAGGATTTATATGCGATTCGGGCGCACCGATAACGAGAAGACAACGGAGTATGCACCACGGAATGGCGAGATTGCGTGACATGCATGACATTATGCTGCCATTTTCGATATAAAAAAACCCAATCTCTGGTTCCACGACGACATGTTAGTGAGGGGACCTCATATTCGCAAAATCGGTAAATTCGAGGGTCGTCATCGACTAAAGACTCCATTGAGTTTTAGTGATGAGATAAATGAAGTAAGACGGTGTTACCATACTAATATAAGAAAGCTAAAATGACCGCCAAATTCAAAATTGTAAATACACCAAATATGGATGTTACAAAGGTTACAATTGAGTACTTGCTTTAATTTTCACTACATGTTAACTACGATGCTTGAATAAAAATGCGGTGCCACACGCTCATATCCACATCGGCTTCAGCATTAAAAGTTCATAAAATAATCAATATCCTTTCAACAAGTAGGTAATTTCCTGAGTGCTCACTGACTACGCTTGTACACATCGACAGCGCGGAGTAAAGTGATACAGAGGGATAGTTCTAACAAGATTTTGATCATAATGATTGAAAGTGAGTGTGGCTCAGCGGTTCCAGCGCCTGTTTTTCATTCAGACGTACCCTGGTTCGAACCCGGGACTTGTATTTTCAAATTAAGTGTGGATTTGCACTCGCTTAGCGGTGGAAGAAAACATCGTGAGAAAACCGTCATGTTTGAGGACCATAATATCCGAGGACATGTGTTTTCTGTGGAAGGATCTGGGCGCCCACCACGATGTACATATTTGCCCTAGAAAACTCCACCACGATTTATCAGCTCAAGTCAAGAAAACTCCCCTAAGTAATTAATTCTGCGGGGGAGTCATGACCAGGATTATTATTACTGATTATTACTGAAAAAAAAACTAGTACTAAGTGAAAAGGCAACCCATGGTGGTGGTAACGACCTTCAGATATACATGATAATGAAGAATAATCGTAGAGTTAAAAACTTCTATTTCTGCTTCTATTTATATTATTGTCGCAGCGGAAAAACACTATATTCATATTTCTCCAGAGTTACATTCTATTTCTACGTTTCTATATTTCAAGTTGCAACCCAGCATAGCCTATTGCGTTGCGACCCGTTAGTAAATGATAGAATTATTAAGCAACACGTGAAAAAGACTTCTCTCTCTCTGTTTCTTTCCTCCAAGTTGCACCGCGTCGCTCCGCGCTGCAAGCTCGTTGCAATGCAACGCGGACGCTGGCACGATCCCATCGCAAACGTTACTACCATGTTACTGCCCTCGCCTCGACTGCAAACAGGAAAACGGAAAGCGGAATTCTGCATTTGAGGCTGCGCTAACGGAGATTGGATCCCACTGGATGTGCCTGTTTGTGTTGCCGCTAAGCCTGCGCGGAAAAATTTAGGCTAACTGGTGCGTTGGTAGCATAAAAAATACTGTATTTAATATCCTGTTTTACACATTTACATTGTTTCTAGATCCAAAAAACTGTTTACATAAAAAATCTGTATAATATAAACGTTAAAATACGTATGTAATATAATGGACTGTTTATAAAAAGTTTATAATTGGCAAAAGGTTTTAAATATATTTTCTTGTTACAGACTTCAATTTTAGAAGGTCAAAAATATAACTTTTTGGTTAACGCTTACCTTTATTTGACTAATTCATAAATTATATGAATTGGGAATTTGATGCCAAAGTTGAACTAATTTTATTATTCGGATATTTATAGATAAAATGCATAAATAAGTGAGTAGTCGAATTTAAATGTTGTAAACGATAGAAATATTTTCAAAGTCTAGCCAGTACAATAATTAAATCATTTAACAGCCAAGTACGAAGCCAGAACCCATTTTCTTAAACATTACCAGATTCAAGCTAAAGCTCTGATAAACCGAAATTAATTCAAAAGCCTGTAATAATAACATAAGCCTATCTTATAACTGGATTAGCAGTTTGAAATAAGTTTTAGTATTCACCACGAGATGAGACTTCAGAACTTAGATTTGAGTTGGTACTTTGAAACTCGTATATTGAAAAGAAATGGCGTCTTAGGTCTTGAATGTTTAAGCCCTTTCTAGACAGTGATTTGTTTTATGTGTAACATTATTTTCTTTTGATACAGCGTTTCCTGTCCTCTGTGTTTATAATTAAAATGCTCTTTTTGTAGAATATTAATTGTTGGTGTTTGGAAACTGCTACAATATTCATATTGATAAGGCACTATATAATATATATGTTACGGTAAATGTGGATAATGCGGTAATTATGTATAATTACCGGTAATTATGCATAATTACCAGTGCTCTCGGTAAAAGTGGTAAAAACTTTCGAACTAATCAAATTTACCGGTAATTATATATACCATACCCCTTTGGTTAATGTAGTGAATAATGAAATCAAACATCAGAATCAAAATGTTTATTAGAATAAATACATGTATAAATAAAATAAATATATCGTTATTATATACAATTACCGGTAAATGTGTATAATTCACATTGAATTCACTTACATTGAATTCACTTACATTTACCGTAACATATATACTGTACATAAAAATATCAGTACATCATAATACATTGAACTTTTTACCGTTGTTTTTTTAATGCGAATAAAATAATTTTTCTGTTCCTCATAAAAAAAAACTAAAGTGGTATAAAATCTTTTGTAAAATAATTCAAAATTAAGCGACCCTAATTTACAAGTAAAGTTTGACAACATGTTTTAAAAGCTCTTATTAATTTTTAATGGTGTCTGCTCACAAATGTACCAAAACTTTTAAAATCTGTCGACAAGAAATTTGAATATTCAACTGCCATTAAATTTTAAAGATACTTACTTAAGTTTTAGTTAAAAGTTTAACATGCACCTTTGTATAACAAATCGCTAATACTCGTACAAAAAAAAATACATTGATTATTTTGGACGATTCAGAACGTTTGTACCAATACAATATTCACAAGACACAAAGTAGATGCTATTATATTTCACCATCAAGCAATTTTACTCAACACGATTTTTCTGAAACTAAAAATGTTGAAAAGTGTGGCTCAGCAGTTCTAGTGCCTGCTTTTCATCCAGACGCACCCTGGTTCAAATCGGGCCCTACACCAATAACTTTTAAGTTAAGTATGGATTTTCACTCGCTTAGCGGTGAAGGAAAACATCGTGAGGAAACCGACATGTTTTAGTACCACAATATCCGAGGACATGTATCTTCCGTGGAAGGACTTGGGCTCCCACCACGATGTATCTGCCCTAGAGAACTCCCCTAACGAATAAATTCTGCGGGGGAGTCACGAACCTCAATTATGAGGAAATACGACTCAAAGAAAGAAAAATGTCGAGAAATTTAAAAACCAGCTAGAGCTATCTCGTATCGCTATCTTTTATGCAAATTTTATGAATTGTACTTATTAAACAATTGCCTTAGCCCTTCAGAAGGTCAGCGCTGTTATTTCTTCCTTGGCCTCTCTTAATTGTATCCCGCCATTTGCATTTTCTTATTAATTTTGTTTTAATCGGTTTTGTCACGGAGTATTTTTTTCGGTCGAAACAATGTTTTTAATATTGTGGTCGTTACGTTTTCTACGTTTAAGAAATGCGTTTCAGAAAAAAATTCTGTAATAGTTTTTTTATCAATACAATTCATTGTTTAGAAACCTATATAGGTATAGGTATAATTTTTAAAAATATCTTTGACTATTTTAACTAATAGACATATTAATATCAAGTCTAACAATATAATATTAAAATTAAAAGAAAATTGACTAGCTGTTAGTCATACGGCAGACTTTAAGCTATGTCCGAGGCCCTTATGGTGGTTTGAAAAATCTTACACCACAGTTATCCACTCTCATACAACGACATTAATAATTAAATCCACTCTCATACGCTCTTACAAGCGCAGCTTAAGACGACACCTATTCACAACATGTAAAAAAGCGCCATCTTTTTTGCCAGTAGAATCGTCTCGACACCCTATTAAATCGGCTGAATTTTCCACTCGGTCACAATGAACCAGCATTTGGATACAGTCACTCCATTTCCACCTAATTGGCTCCTTTCACCTATTATCCGGGGCCATTTAAGGACCTTCCGTAGATTACTCTTGAAAGATACATCAAATAAAATCTATGTAGATAGATATTTTTATGGATGATTTGCACTACATAATCTAAAGTGAACTGACTAACTATTTATCTAATTTAATATAAGTACCTACTCATAAGTGGAAGTAGAAAAAAACGCCTTTTTATTTATCTTTAAGGCGTATTTTGACCTGTAGGTAAGTACATACCTATTGTAATTTATCTCGTAGACGGTTTGTATTTTCAACTGTAGTTTGTATTTTGCAATTGTAATATTATTGACATTAATATTTATTGTAATTTAATTAAATACAATATTTGTATTTAATAGAATTACCAGTAAAACTAGCGTAAAAGAAGATGAGTATCATAATGTCGGGAGCATTTCCAATGTAGGCTAAAGATGGTAATAATATCTCTACGGGTAGAGATCTTGCCCACTTTACGAAGGTCCTCTTAATTTTTCATATCTTTCCACGTCATTGTCTCTTGTTAGTGATTGTCCGTTTTGTGATTGTAATTCTTTTATTCTTTTGCTTTTGTTCTTTTTGCGTCTAGTACCCTGAATGCTTGTGAGATTCCGCTGGTTTTTACCAAAAAATAACGCGTGCTTTTCTGAAGTTTTAAACCCTTTTTGTATATAAGATCTGCTTTCAGTGCCTTCACGTCTATTTCTTCTGTCACAAACATATACTTCACGACTCTTGTCAGAATAACAAGTCACTATTTTTGTATCAATATTTTTACCGTATATAAATGTGATGAAAATTGCAATTTGAATCCATAAAATAGATGAGTACAAGTAACATCGATAATGGTGCAATCAAGTCAATCAACACAAGGCCACGAACGGGCATGGAATCCAATCAAAACTCAGGAACAGCTCTGGAGTCAGATCCACAAACAGAGTTCGATATGGCCTCAAAACGGGACGCTCAGGCAATCCCTGGACAAGATACCGAGACGAGAAAAACACCAGAACCATCGACAAATGTTGAACCAACAGAAACCACAGAATCAGAATCACCACCAGATGATATCAACACTGACTCCCACGATCAGCCAAGCGTCGAAGATATCACTAAAGCTAATTTTATTTTATCAAATTTCAAAACTGATGTACAGGCTCAAGACCTTATTATAAATATGGAAAGACCAGCGAAACATGCTGGCGACATCAAGGAGGATAAAGATTTTTTAGTGTATGAGTATTTTGGACAACATATTCGACCTCCAAGAGCTACGTGGGTGTTTTATGAAGGTATCTAGTACTTGCGCTTAAGTATCTTTTAATTTTTTGCCGCTCTTTTGCTATGAATTTCCTATTTTACTAGACCCTTTGGAAATGAGAGTGAATTATCGCGCCTGGTTTTTAATTTAAGAGTCGACTTAGCCTTAATTGTTAGAGCAGACAGCACGTATACTTGGATGCAGGTTCGTTTCACGCCGGTTGTGATTATTTTTGTACATTTCCCAATGAGTTATGTTTACTACCAATAGTATTTTTTTTTATTACAGGTGGTGGAGGTGGTACACCGATGGACGAATCGACAAGAAACGAGTATGCGAGGAAAGTTTTTTTATTACTCTTGATCATGCTTCTGATCACTGGCGCATTTACGGTCATTGTTTTTACGGTGTAAGTAAAAGAAAAATAAATCTTATTTATTCATAAAGTAAACAGCAGTACTTGTGTAAGTCATGGAAGGTAAATAATGTATTTAGTGACGGTCGTGGTAACGCGTCGCCTAAGCTGACTTGAAGTTTCGGCCGTCATTAAATACATTACTTAATAAAAAAACCGGCCAAGTGCGAGTCAGACTCGCGCAGGAAGGGTTCCGTACTATCATCTATAATGGAAAATCACGTTTTTATATACTACAAAGTTTAATAGTAAAACTTTCGTGAGACATTGTATGTTAACTAAAACGGTTTTTACTCACGTGTAATTCCGAAACGCGTCAACAACATACGCGAATTACACGCGAGTGAAACTGTTTTAGTTAACATACTACTAAGTTTAGTTCTGTTTATTTAAAATAACGAGATATCAACGAGCATTGAGCAACTGCCTCGCACTCGCGCCACTATCAGACCATAAAGGTATAATAAGCATACACAGGTGTCTGACTTCTACTTATTACTACAAAAGTAACAATTCATAGGTTTTTTTCTGCATGTACATATTTTTATCCAAAGTAACACTGTCTCACTTTTCATTGGTAAGAGTAGATTGTTCTTTTCGGGTGTTGGAGAACCTTGTTCCATTAAAATGATAAACGGAAATCAAATTCTCGAATATTGGTTGAGGTGTTCGAATTAAAATTTGTCTAATATCAAAACTTTGGGGCTAAACAGAAAAAAATATTGACTTAAAGTTCATGTTGTGAATGCCAGCGGCTTCATTCCAGTTTAGGTTTCAAAAGCAGCGTATGTTGTTTCTAGAACCATGCCAAATATGTATCTCAATGATCCGACGATTACTGCATGAAAGTAGGACAAAGAAATCAAGAAATTAACAAATAACTAGTTTTAATAGTAAGCTGGTTATTCAAGTTGCTTTCATACCTAGCCTACACTTGGTTCCCTGGATCACTTTTTCTTCACTATCTTTACACGGTACATTTATTAATCTCGAATCATTTTTAATATAACTAGTTCCAATGGGAACAAGTATTTACGCCTGCTCACTATTGTATTTATTATTTTCAGAGACCCCTTACACGACTTTTTCAAAGAATTTGGCTTTCCTATATTTCTTACATCTGCGTAAGTTTTACATTTTGTTTTGCTATCGATTTTTTTAATTATGTTTTTTAGACAACATTCTTTTTTTAAGTACCTACTCTGTGAGTAGTTACATGCGATATCTTGATAGCAAGGACATATAAATACGAAGCGCAGTTTTTTAATAACAATAATAATTTGCTGTATCGGCGTTAATTTCAATTTGTTTTAATAATAAATTTCTTTAAATATTTTTGCATGTTTCATAGAAAAATATAGATTTCTGTGAAATAGATATTGTCTCGAATACATTTCCTTTATATATGGTAGCACGAATAACACCAGCGTTTTCGCAGAACTGTAGCTAACATCTTGAAACACATTTTGAATATCCTATATCCATACAATAAGCTCACCGGTTCCTGACATAATGGTAAAAAGAACTTTGTTTTCCCATGAATTTATAATGTTGTTTTACAATATTATTTTATAAGTGTATAATTATATACTACCAAGTTTTACGAGAATTCTGGTGTTTTTAAAGTTACATTGTATAAGTCAAGTGTGTTTTTAACCGACTTCAAAAAAGGAGGTTATCAAGTCTTCTGAAAGCTTTTTTTGTGGATATGTTACGCGATTTCTCCGTTATTTATGAACCGATTTCAAAAAATATTTTTGTTTTATATGTAAACTTGTGTGTTTCAGTCTCATATTAATCGCACTGTGTTACGCAGTATCTTGTTTGGCATGCTCTAGACAATTTCCTGGTAACGTTATATTACTCACATTAACGGTAAGTTATATATTAAATTAGGTATTATAAACTTGTGTACCCCCGCGGCTTTGCTCGCATTATTTAAGGATGAAAAGTTGCCTATGACACTCCTAAGACCTCTTACTACCTAAATACATAAAATCATGATGATCCGTTCAGCCGTTTTTGCGTGATGAGCGTTTAAATAAACAGAAAAACAGAGACACAGATAAACAGTCAAACAGACAATTGTTGGAACGTGTTCTGCTATCAATTAGAAGTATTTCCTAACATATTATTTTAGAAAGAAAGAAAGAAAGAGAGAAAATATATTTAAACTTTAACCTATTTACTAAATACTAAACTTACATGCTAAGAGTGAGATGTCTCAATACAGCCGCAACTCAGCCTAATGCTAATGGCACAGGGCCACCAGCGTAAATATCTTCAATGTTCAGACTTTTTACCCTCTTCAGCTTTATTATATGTATAGATGTTCTTGCAAATAATAGCTTTAAGCCTTTTTTGATGTGTTTGATTTCATTATTGTTTAAATTTTAGTTTTTTTTTAACTAGATCAAGTTTGCACTTGTCCATAGTTTGCCTGATAGTAAGCAATGGCTATGGCCTAAGATGGAGCGTGCTTACCCGGTAAATAATCGATTCACTCTCGCTTTATCTTTATTTTTTAGGTTATCGCAATGAGCTGTATGTGTAGTTATGCATGCGTTAAACATTCAAGTCATATTGTGTTTATGGCTTTGATAGCTACAGCGGCTTTGGTGGTGGTTTGCTTTCTGTTGGCGCTGTCTTCGGTAAGCCTATATTTTTTTAATTTATCCTATAATAATTATTATTGACTGGCCTGTTAGCTTAGTTGGTAGTGGCTCTGCCTTTTACTCTAAAGGTTGCGGGTTCGATTCCCGCATGACACAAGTATTTATGTACTTTAAAATTAATAATTACTTGTGTTGAGTATGGTCGTTTGTATGTATAACAAACAAGTAATAAGTAAGTATGTATATAGTTTGTAAGTATGTATATATAAAAGAAAAATATATAAGTATGTATTACATCCGTAATCTGGTACCCACGACACAAGCGTTTGCTTAGTGTGGGGCTAGATGGCGATGTGTGCAATGTCCCGGAATATTTATTTATTATTTATAATGGTTCTTAGAGATTGTGTGATTGGCAGAAACGAGGGCCACGTAATTCCGAGCGAAAACCTTTTGCGCTTGGAAAAATGCCAACACTTTCTTTTTGCACGCAAAACAACGCTTTATTAACATGCAAACAAGGGCGAGCATCACGCGCACTGCTCCGGTCGATGAGACTTGTCAGAAATCAGCAATTTACAATGTCATTATGGCTCTATTCGATTATAAATAATAGCATTACCTTTAAGATAGTATACAATTGGTTTAAACTTCTGTACTACTACTTTCGGAACTAAAGTTGAAAAACAATTATGCCAATTTATTATCGTTACAAATTTTTACAGCTTTTGTGTATTGCAATTGAGTTCTCCTACCGTAAGAAGTCATAAAATCTATGTGTGTGAGACTTTTTGTTTGAAATGGTTACGTAACTATTATAAACATCTTGACTTTATCGCTATTAAAAATATTTAACGTATTATAATATTAACAAATTGGCGCCACCATGTGCCACTAAAATCGTACTTGTTTGATTTTTAACCGACTTCCAAAAAAAGAGGTTATCAAGTCTTCTCAAACTTTATTTTTTGACAATGTATACGTAACTAAATAAAAGTCTCATGCAAAATCTAGATCTAGATTTTATTTATTACTAGCAGCGCACGGCGGTGTTACTTGCGTCTGGGATAAAAAGTAGGCCATGTATTTATACAGTGTCTAATTTACCTCCGTACCAAATATCATCCAAATCGGTTCAGCCATTAAAGTGTGAAAAAGTGACAAACATACACACTCACTCACACACAACTTTCACCTTTATAATGTTATATTAGTCCAAAAATCATAGCATTCCAAAAAAGAAACAGAGGACGTTTGTATGAAAAAAACTGATTCGCATACGCTTAATAACGTTTTGTTTTTTTTTTCAGTTCGACTTCACAAGATTTTATCTTTATATTGTTTTGTTGTCTGTGGCTGTGTGTGCTTTGGGTCTTGTATTTGTTGTCGCAAGATTTGCATTTGGTTTCTATATGAAACCACTTCATTTGGCAATTGTTATTGCTGCCACGATTATACAGACAATTGTGAGTATTTTATTGTACCATGTTAAATGTTTTTATACTCAGTATTGATATATCTCGTAACGAATTAATTTGGCGGGGGAGTCACGACCCTCAGTCATAGAGGATATACCTACGACTCAAGAGATTGATTTATCATATATTTATCAGCAAAACATAAACTATAAAAACATGTAAATACCCTGTATATAGGGTGTAGCTAATTTAGCTAAATTAATTAGCTAGCCAATTTAATTACTAGCTATATTTATTAATTATATATTTCAACGCTCTGATTGTTGGTATCATACGAAAAACATTTAAACGGTGAGTTTGTACATTTTAATAAACAATTTCAATTAAAATTCTTGATAATTATCGGAAAATTGGTACTTTCCCATACATTTTTCGCGGGCTATTTAAAATGAGACATATTTTCACAAAATCTCAATAATCCTTCCCGTCGTTGTTTGCTATTTATTTTTGTGATCAGATTCCAAGCTAAACTTCCTATCATGCTAAAATGGTGGAAGTTCCAAAGACTCGCACGAAGCGCTCTGCTTCTACCTTCATAGTTAGGACAGCGAGACTATGGAACTCTCTACCTGGAGCCCTGTGCCCAGAAAATTATAACCCAGGGTCTTTTTATTTATTTTTTACTTGAAATAGTCTCACGCTTGACTACACCTTGCCTGATGTTAAGCAACGTTATAATCTACGATCTAGCGCGCTTGCCTAGAAGAAACCGGTTTACTTTCGACTCGAAATCTAGAGTAAATTGGTTTCTTCTAGGCAAGCATGCTACATCTTAGACTATAGTGGTGCTTAACATCAGGCAGGCTACACAGACAGGCTAGTCAAACGTAAGCCTATTTCGTGTTAAAAAAACCTCTGCTATACATATATTTTACCCTGTATTTCAGATGCTAGCTATGGAAATACAGATGGTGTTGGGCGGTCGCACCATTGAATTAGGTGAGGAAGAAGTTACCTTGGGAGCGTTCCTCCTATACACTTCTGTAGTACAGTTATTCCTAAATTGTTTGCAAATTATGGGACTCTCTTTTGAAGATTTTTTTTAAGTTTCGCTAGTCTCTTGTTTGTTTTTATTTTGTAATGTTTGTATTAAAATTTTGTTATGTTTAAAATGACTTTTTGTTCCATCAGTAAACAGTTAAAAGTAATGTAACTTAAGACCGTGACATAAAATTATAATACATGCCTTGTGTTAACCTTGTTAATCTATATATATAAAACTCAAAGGAGACTGACTAACATAGTGATCTATCAACGCACAGCCCAAACCACTGGACGGATTGGGCTGAAATTTGGGATGAAGGTAGATGTTATGACGTAGGCATCCGCTAAGAAAGGGTTTTTGGAGACGCCACTTTTAAAGGGGTGAAATAGGGGATGCAACTTTTACTTCTAAACGCGAGTGAAGCCGCGAGCACCGACTAGTTTGCAAAATAATTTGTAGGTACCTAGTCGCTTCAAAGAAATTAATACTGTTAGTGTAAACAATATTTACAAAATCAAAAAGTTTATTGGTTTGTTCATCGGTTTGGCCCATTTGCACGCCGTAATAAAGCAACGAATTATCATATTTTTTGTATAATGATCGTTGTACTTTTTATCCCGTAACAAGGCGCAAACCACGGTCATAAAGTAGAGTATTATAAATAAGAGTTGTTTGAACCGACTCAGAAAGCTGAAACAGGCTACATATCCTCGCATATACATACATAAATCAGGGCAATGGTAATAGGAAAGTTATAACTGGGAACGTCGCGGGCGCAGTGATGTATGGAGCGGGAAATTGAATACTAAAGGCACCCCCCGACCCCCGACCCGCTGCAGACACCCTGGCGGCCGAGGAAGTGGAAATGGAGAAAGAATGGCCGTCTGATAATATTAGCCGCTTGTTTTCACTAGGAGGAAATACATTTACGCATCCCCACACTCTCCCCAGGTGAGTATATACTAGAACCTGGTTAAAATAAGTAGTTTACGACTTCTCAGGACCATATTATACTACTTTGATACCAAATTCACAATAACTTATCTTCTTGTTAGGTATCGCATGAAATAAGAGCTGAGAATGAAATATGTTCATCTATATGTAACGAGTGGTTTGTGTAAAGTCATATATAATGAACCAGGTACTAGATACCTTTAATTGATTCTCCGTTTTTCTTTTATGTGACAGTGGGAAAACAAGTTAGCGTGAATTTGATACCAAGCTTTGTATGGTATCTTCAAAACTGTGAATAATCTCTTTTTGGGGACACAATTCACTGAATCCACACTAACCTACCATTCTCTTTCGTTCAATATCACCCAAATCACTCGACATTCCGAAATCGCTTAGCTTTTTTGCGCCCGATGCAATTTCCATTCAGTGTTTTTATCGGAAACTTACAGAAATTGCTGCGGAGATCCCCAACATCTGTGCTTAACTGTATTGAAAGAGGATTGTATTATACTTTGCGGTGTAAACGGGCTCTGAACAACACTGAAATGTGGATAGAAAAATAGGACAGAGCTCGCCGCTTGCTTCAGTAGATTTAGCTATGTTTCAATTTGTGTGTGTCTGTTTTTAGATTGAGTTTAGTGTTTGTGAAAGAGATCTAGGTCAATAGGAATATAATGGAAACTTATGTAATGCTTTGGAGACTAAATAAAATGTAGAATTCAAATACCTGGCTTATTAGATGATAACTCAGATCTCGATTTACTTGTTTACGTGAAATTTTGTTAAAACGGAGAAGCACTTTTAATTGCTTCTAGCGAATATTTTGCTAATAACAGTTCGATCCCAAGTATTAATACAAGTTTAAGTATCCAAGTAAACATACATCTATTATTGTACGTACAATAACGTTAAGCCTACCTACCTGTAATCGTAACAACCGATAACATCAATGAGTGCCAAATTTTCAAAAAAACATCATTTTTTTATATTTCCTTACCGCCCTTTCTGTGGTAAAGGGTGCGCCCTTAAGATTTCCCAAAGCCCTTACAATTTGGCTACAAGAATAACCCATCAAACAAGCTGTGCATCACAATCAATCCCCTTCGCGTCGATACTGCTTGAATGTCTTCCTCAAATGAAAAATACTCCACCATTGATCGCTCGGAAGATGGATTAGACCCATTTTGGAGTTCAGCTATGTACGATAGGTATTAGCTACTGTTTAAGATAATCACAGTTGTATAACTCTAAACAAGAAAATCGAGTGTGGCTCGGCGGTTTAGGCGTCAGCTTTTCATCCTTACACACTCTGATTCCAATCCGGCACTGCATCAATCACATGTTTTTCAAGTTATGTTTGGATTTGCACTCGCTTAGCGGTGAAGGAAAGCACCGTAAGGAAACCGATATGTTTGAGGACCTCTATATCGGAGGACGTATATGTTTTCCGTGGAAGGACCTGGGCGCCCACCACGATGAATTTGCATAAGTGGACTCTCCTGACAAGTAAATTCTGCGGATACCTTACGACCCTCAGCCATGAGGAAATACGATTCAAAGAGTAAAATAACTTGCAACAAGATATTATTGAACAAAATTACGTATCTGGTAAAATACGCTTCATTATACTTGATTTTCCAGAACAAAAGCCACTGAAAGTAAGTTTCACTACTGTTTTCCACAGCCTCTAACTCGATCCATCATTACGAGCCACAGAGGGATTGATTCCACAAATTCCTCATTGGTCAGATGTGGTTAGTATTTACTTCCTCTATTTTTCTTGTCCAAACTTGCCTTACTTTCAACTATCTTGTCAAACCAGTTTATAGAGATAGAAAAAAAACATTCAGATAGATAGATAGATAGATAAACTCTTTATTGTAACACACATTGACAAAAAAAAAGACAAACAGAGACACAAAAGACTTAAAAAAATAGTGCCACAACTGACGGCCTTATCGCTAATAGCGATTTCTTCCAGGCAACCGTAGGATGGACAGGAGTCGAAAGAAAGAAGAAGAAGAAGAGATGCCTGTTTTTTTGTTATTATTACTTCTAGTGCAAGTTATTTGAATTAAAAAGAAAAACGCTTTATTTATCATATTTAAACGTGAAAAATGTAGATTTTCATATATCTACTTAAAAATCAGTTTTATGTATAATAATTTATTGAACAATTGGAAACGATAGTGATATCAAATGATTATTTACTAGTTATTTATGTATAATTTAAAATTTTACATCATTAAATCAGTAACACAAATGCATATTTGTGATAGCAAAAACTTCTAACTTTTCATACATATCGTTAACGAAAACAATTAAATATAATATTTGATTTTGTTGTTTGAAATGTCACCTGTGTCTTTTTGTAAAGAAATTTAAAGAAAGGGTCTTTTAAATGCGTACAATGTCACAAACCGGCTTTTGAAAGCGAAAAACAAACTAAATTCTCTCAAATCGTCATTTTCAGCAGTATCTTGAAACAAAGATTTTATTTTACACAGAACGCTTGATCTGATTTAAAAGAAATAATTTAAATTACTAGAATAATATTGTTTCAATTTGATTGTTAAATAAGACGAAGTAGGTGGTCGATTTTCTTATTTGATCTTGCTTGAGCTTCATATCCATGCACGTTTGTCATAAAATAAGTCTTTAGGTTCTCTACAATTTTGCAATAAAACAATTTCAAATCAAGGTTATCTCAGGTTGGTACCTAATTTCACCTCCAAGTTGTAAATTTTTGAAGCACGAGACATATTAAGTTTGAATGTGACTAGATATAAAGAATCAAACTCATTACAAACTTAATGTAAAACAAATGTAATGTTTGACAATACCTAAACACACTTACATACTTAAATACTTAAATTAAAACAATTGTGATATTTGACAATACTGTATATTTATATATAATATATATTAATTATTGAATTGATTTATGCATGAGCTTTATGCGTGGTCGGAAACATGATAGCCAGAAAATTTTATAATGCTACGCCTGACGTGAAAGTTACCCTATTTAAGTCATTTTGCCAAACGTTTTACACATGTCAACTCTGGACTAATTACACGAAAAAATCGCACAACTCCATCAGAGTTGCATACAACAACATCTACAGGCAGCTCATGGGCCTGTCGCGGAGCTGCAGTGCATCCGGTATGTTTTTTGACGCACGCATTGACAGCTTTAATGCTATACAGCGCAAGAGGATTGCTTCTTTTATGTCCAGAGTTGACATTTGTAAAAACAGTATTATTAAGAGTCTGTCTGACCGCATGCACATGACTGCAACATACCGGCAATGGTTGGATATTGTCACGTAATCTGTATTTCTACATAATTTAATTTATGCCTTTATATTGTACCTTTGTGTGTGAACCTTTCTATGGACCCTGCTGTCTGAAATAAAGACCTATTATTATTTTCTTTATTTCACTTCACAGATTCTCGGGCCTTACGCCCGGTATTTTTAAGGCATCAGTGGGGCCGTAGCCAACACTGAGAGGCCTTTTACAATGTTATACTTAAAATTAAGTAAAAAATACAGATAGAGGATGTTAGGTATATAAAGTAACTATTGCAGACATGGTATTAATGTTAGAGGCTATTGTGTTGAGTTGTTCATTGACTTAATTAAACTGGTCTATTGTACGAGGAACGGCACCCGCCAATTATGCCTCATTCATAAAAAATATAGCGGGTGATGACTTGCCACTCACTAAATGGGCCCTCCACAGAAGGCAGCCTAAGATGACGCCGGAAGGGCAACATTGGTGTGAGTGGCTTAGTGTGTCGAGAGGTGTGCTGCGCGTTCTCTGAGCGGTACTAGCGGCGTTATGCCCTTTAACACTTCCACCCTGGAGCTTAGGTACTTAGCTCTTGCGTCTTCCACTCCCGGACGGCCAATCAAGGCAAGCCGGGAGGCAGGGGGTCTCATTTAGCCCCCAGGGAATCGGGGTCCGCGGTGACGCCACTCACCGACGACTCGCCATAAAGTCGCCCCTGCGGTTATATTATTATTATCAATTTTTATTGATCTTTTATTATTTTGAATAAAGACAAATTGAAATGTAATGACATGTAATTCTAACAAATTAAGAATAAAAATGTTTATCTGTTACAAGACCGTCAACTTTCCCTCTATAAGTTGATTCAAATCCGCAGCATCAGTTGAGAGCCGTCCGACGTAACAAAACGGTTCAAGAGTATTCACGAATTCTCGTCGGCAACGCAAACAAACCATTACTCGAACACGCCGCGGCGGCGCGGAAAACAACCAGGCCGGACTGAATACAGCGGGTTCTGTACGGCCTCAAAAATTATGGCATAAAAATAGTAGGATCATTTTCATTTTCAGCTTTTGTCGACTCACTGCTGGGTACAGACCTCCTCCCCTAGGTGCCATTGGCGTCGGTCTTGAGTTTTTCTTGTCTAGAGAGAACCCTTGATGGATTGTAATAGCTACGAAAGTAAATAATACCTACTGTTAAATGAAAAACAGCCGTGATCATTCTCATCTATACCAAACGAAATAAAAAAGTAACAAAAATCAGTCATGAAGTAATTTCATCGTAACACGAGCTAAAATAATATCATTAGTAGAATAGTTATCATAAATATAGAATACAACTGCTACAGTTCCATGCTACCGAGGAGATGGCGCAAAACCGGGAAGAGTGGCGTCTCTTTGTGTCGGAGGTCAGGGTCCACATTGGGTCGCAGCGCCACATTAGTAAGTAAATAAATATGGTAGGTATCTATAAAATACGAGTAACAGAGGATCTCTAAAAGTCGAGGCCCATTCAAAAGCTTTGATACGTGCCCTGTCAACGCGTTGCATTTTTCACTATTTTCACCTTTTTTTTCACGGTTTAATGGCCGTGCGCTGGGACGATATATTTTCGTAAGGCTTTTTCAGGAGTTCCCTAGAATATTCTAGCAACTTTGTGAATTGCTATGCATGATTTATGTACGTTTAGGGATTAGAATTATACATGTTTAATTTAGAGCTCAATTATAGTTTTAGAGCGAATGAAGGTCTTTTGGGCTCTCGAGGGAGTTTCCTTGCGCCTAAATAAATATGATGTGAATTACTAAGCCATGTGAGATTCACTAAGCTAGGTACCTATTTATTTGCAAGGTAATTTAAAATAAAATTAACCTAAATCCATTCTTATATTGTTAATTTTTGAACCGCTTGTGTGTAAAATAAAACAAGGTATTTTTTCAGGTGGTAGATATCTTTCCAGAGTGATTTATGTAAATTATGCCAAAAAGACAGTTTTTTTTAACCTTTCAATAGACAAATAGGCCATTGCCTAGTTGACCACTAACCAATATTACTAGTCAATCCATTGCATCACTAATTCTCTAATACGGTTTAAACCCATGCTTATCCATTATGGAATCGTTTGAAGTGCGCTGTTTTCGACGTGCGTAACCCATAATGGTTAGCTATGGATTGATCGGTTCAGGTTATATTGAAGTTTGATTAACCTGTGTCAAGCCTTTGTCGTGGAAATATTGGCAACCGACCGCAGGATTATAGCATGTTGAGTACGGAGGTTATTTTATGATTGGTTTTCCAAAAAAACAAGACCTACATAGTAAGGACAGCGAGACTATGGAACTGTCTACCTGGAGCCCTGTTTCCAGAAAATTATAACCCAGAGTTCTTCAAATCTAGATTAAATAGGTTTCTTCTAGGCAAGCGTGCTATATTTAAGACTAAAGTGGTGCTTAACATTAGGTAAGCTATAATCATACGTAAGCCTGTTTCGTGACAAAAAAACACTTTAGTAACATATAAGATGATATATCATTTTAACATTGATATAAATAAGCTCGTTTGAGAGTGGTCTCTGGTTTGGGATCAGAGTTTTCATACCACTCTAAGGGCCTCTGATATGGCTTACATTATTAACTATTCGACCGGTACAATTACTCACAATGACATTTTAATACAAACTAGTGGGTATTCACGACTTCGCTCGCATTAAGAAGTACCTAAAACTTGCATCCCATTTCACCCCTAATAGTGGTTTCCAAAAATCCTGTCCTAGCGGATACCTTACGTCATAACATCGAGCTGAAATTTGGCATACCTGCATGCCAAATTTCAGCTCGATCTGTCCATTGGTTTGGGCTGTGCGATGTCAATCACCTTTGAGTTTCATATTATTTTTTAAATAAAATGTTACTAATTGGGCAATATTCGATGTAATTTTAAGTAGCTGATTAAGTTAATAATCTTTCGCTTGTATCGCAATAGGTGGGCTTTCTAGAAGTGTCTGTTTCTAGTTCTTTTTAATACATTGACCGGTAAATACCTAAAAAAACAGAGAAATAACAATTTAGTCTTGATGAAACGAGATGAACTGCCTCTAAATCGGTTAAATAAATAATTTGTGAATCGAATGTTTTCTATTTTTTTCTGTGAAAGTGGCATACTAAATAATTCCAAACCGATTTCCAGATAATACCAAAAAAGACTTACCAATTTGACCCTTGTATTTTGGCAGCCTGAATTTCAATATTCCGTTAAATTGATCCAATTTATTGTTACCCAATTTTGAAGGATTATGGCCATTATATCGTCGTGGCTTTCCTGGACGTATAGATTAAGTACTAGATTTAGGAAGGTTCCAATATTATTCAATTTTGTATGAAATTTGATATATCGTTTGGAATGTGTTGGTAACCAATGTTACTAATCCAAGTACTGACCTCATTGACAGTTACTGAAAATTAGTAATTACTTTCCCTTACCTTAGATAATGTATTATAAAGTTCCATTATATACATTAATGTGCCCGCGACTTCGTCCGCATGGAATAGTTATTACCATAAAAACGGTTCTAGTGATTTAATCTTAAAAGATAGACATATACTGTTCCAGATATTTTGTTAGATCATTTCAAGAGGTATAATTCTTTCATACATATTTTTAAAAATCTTGAACCGTTTTCGCAGCACACCCAACGAAAGCCCTCAAAGATGAATAATTTTCCCCGTTTTTTCACATTTTCCCTTGTTTCTTCGCTCTTATTAGTTGCAGCGTGATGTCATATAGCCTAAAGCCTTCCTCGATAAGTGGTCTATCGAACACAAAAAGAATTTTTCAATTTGCACCAGTAGTTCCTGAGATTAGCGCGTTCAAACAAACAAACTCTTCAGCTTTATAATATTAGTACTATAGATAATCAATTATATACATCATAATATTATCCAATTTACTACATATCCAAGGAAATGAACGATCAAGCAAACTAGTCATATTTTGTCTTATTAAACAATACACAATACTTACTCAATTAGAAAGGAATTCCGTTAAAAATATGTTCAAAGTTCATTCACAATTCAAACAATAACCTTTTCTATTATTCTTTATTATTTGTGGCAATTTTCACGAAAAACATAGAAAATGCAGAACAAACTGAGTATGAATTTATAGCTGGGAGTCATGTTATTCCATTTCGTTAAGCAAACATAAGTATTCGCTGTGGCCTAGAGAAAAATAACGTGAAATACTCAGGACTGTGCGGACGCAATGAACGTAAACTTGTGGTGGCTTAAAAATAATTTCAGAGAATTAAAGTGGGAAGCACACGGACTCGTGTGTTGGTAGCAATTTGTAGACCATTTTTGTGTAGAGGAAAACAACACACATTTTTAATGGGAGTTAGTGTAAGCGCTCACACTCGCAGATACACCACTAAACTAAAACTAAGTTAAAGTAATACGGACTAAAGCTCCATTGATATGCATTTATGTTGTTGACAATTGATGCTGTCCATTTGTTAAACTACCATAGAGCAACAAATATTTTTCATTTTAATAAGGGTAGTAGTATAGGACGCGGAACTAGTATTTTTTAAAATAACGCCTTCAAAATCACGGTGGAAAAACAAACACATACACTTATTAGTCTAGCAATTTATGTGGCATCTAATTTCCAACCTCACCCAACATATGTAGCAATTTACTTACATCCATACCTCGTCCGTTTTCATTGAATTTTATCCGGAGCCGTCTTGTTAAACCAAGCCTTTTCTCTAAGGCTCTACGGCTCCGTTCATATAAATTCATTTCACTCGGGCGTCGTTTACGCGACTTTTTTATCCAGAAAACGGTCGGCCAGTCACGTTCTAAGCTTACACTGTGTGACGGGAACCGAGGGAAGAAAGGAGTTATTTAGCAAAGCCGTGGAGGGAGCGAGCCGTGACTTGATTTTATCATGTATTTATTACTATTGTATAGTCATAATCGTGTTGACATCGTATCTTATATCCAGGGGTATTCAAATATAGAGTTAATAGGTATGTTCTAGGTAAGCGTGTTACACCCTAGGCTGCAGAAATGCTTAACATCAAGCAGGCTATAGTCAAACGTTAACCAATCCCACGCAAAAAAATAATACATTTATATATGTGTGTAAAAAAAATTGGTTTGAAACACAAGTATTTCCAACGACCCCTTCAGATCCCATGAGTAGTTTTTTAACTAGCTTGCTTAGGTTTTGTATGTTACAGCTTTCTGTAATTTACATGTATAATACAAAGTTCGGATAAATATTGTATATTTTACAGATTAATACGGTAATTAAAGAAGTTACAGATTATAAATTACGACTAGATACATTCCTGTATTTATTAAATTATTGTTACTTTAATTTTTTTTTTTTTTAAATTAAAGTAACGATAGACTAGATTACATATATAATTTAAAAATATTAATATATGAACATCACGTTACGTTCCCGTTACGTCTAAAAGTCTCCGACAGGCATTTCTCAAAATGTCCGGGTCTTTTGCTCGGCTCAATCGTGGCGTCTACGGAGTCAGTTATATTTGTTATTATTGCGTTCTATGAGCCGCCAATAAGAAAATCGGCAGATACAACGTTCAATGAATTTATCGTTTGGCTGGACTAGGTTTCACTAACACCGTCTTACATTTTTTTGGAAGAAAAATTTACAACCGAATTTGTATCAATATTTTTGTAAGAGTCGAAAAACCTTTAGGAGATATTTATTTCCTTATTTTGAATTAGTATTTTTTTTTAAACTTACGTGTTACGTACATGATTGCATATGTACTTATAGGATAATAACAATGTTTATGCACTACGTTGGTAGGTGTACTAAGCCCTGCACTAGGTATCACAAAGGATCCTGTGTTACAGGGCTATAGTATCCTTGCCGAGGCAGGCTTTCTCCTGCTGAAAGTTACACCTAATTGTATTTTCCGTTGATATGATATACCTACGCTGTACGATGAATCGTGTTAGTAAGCAGGCACATACCTTCCAAAAAGAAAAAATATCTATGTGCTTAATATGTATGTAGAATACACGTGTCATTTTGGTTAGCTAGAGGTTACAATGAGACATATCAACATGTAATAAAATATTGTTTTTGTTTTTTTTTTAACCAGGCTAAAAAATAAAACGAAAATAATACCAATCCCACATTGTATCCAGATCTAATGTAACCCCCGTGTTCTCGAAGGAAATTCAATAATACCTTTAGCGTAAAAAATCCAATTTCATTCGTTTCCAATAATACAAAAATGCGATTATTGAACTGGTTGTGCGTGAGGAAGATAATTCATGAATGTTAAAGGCACATTGAATAAGTCATGAAGATAATTTGCTTTTACTGTATTTTTCGATTTTTTTTATGAAATTACGGCAAGAAAAGCAAGAAAATAAAACCAATATTGTATTCATTATGATTTCTGTTTTATGCCGCAGCGAAGCAACAGATCACCGCGAATATTACTTTGGTGATAGTAAGTGATTACATTGATTGCCACAATGGAATCATTGATATGCATCTTTTTGATGTTATTGTAATTACAAATTTACATTTAACTACTTAAGTAAGTATATATGTATAACTTAAGTAAATATTTAGAATGTATCTCTAATTTAATAATAATAATCCATGACATGTAATTCGAACAAATTATTAATGAAAAGTTTATCTAAATATATAAAACTCAAAGGTGACTGACTGATTGACTGACTGATATAGTGATCTATCAACGCACAGCCCAAACCAATAGACGGATCGGGCTGAAATTTGGTGGAGGTGCTGTGTTCCATACTGTAGTAAAATTCTTGTTTTATTTGAAAACCAGTGATAAGGTACAAGCCGTCTGTCTGCTGTTATGTTTCGCGTTTGGTCATAAAAGTTTGTTTCACAGAATTTTAAAATACAACAGTCTTAAAATTTCTTGCAGAATGCACCGAGTTCTGAGTAATGCATTCAAAAGTAAACAAGTATACACTAGTATATGTATACTATATCTACGTTAAGTGTATAGTATACTATACGTAGATATGGTATAAACCGTTGTATATTAAAATTCTGGCCTCTAAACTTTAACGGCTAAAAATGATCTTGCTATCAGTGCTATATGAATGAAGTTTCTTCTTAACATAATTCAGCTACAAGTTTAATAAAGAAGTAGTACCTTATACTCATAGCTAGCTGTGTCTCTTTTCTACTTCGTATCTTTTGAAAAGATCTAATCCAAATCGAGAGTAACATAATAACATCGTCTTATTTCGTTATTGGACAACCATACCAGTTGGTTGATATATTTATGTGTAAAAAAAAAAAGTTTTGGCAACTGTCGGTTGCCAAAATTTTTTCCGAATTTTCAAATATTTATATTTTCAGATCTTCCCGCTACTCGAGGGTCTCGTGGCTTTCCACATCTAGTATTACGCCCAACTCATCTGAGGTATTGTTTTCAGGACTTTGGGCGTACAAAAACGGTAGTTATTTTCATATTTATTTTCCCCTTTATTTTTGACAACATACTGCTGGTGTTTATTTTTCTGTTTCTATGTCAACGGCCCCTCGCGTCGGCGCACGAGGAGCGACGTGCCAGCTTGACGGCTACGGGCCGTCATCTCCACGTCACTAGACTATTTATTTTTATTGTAAATGGCTTCTCCCACCCATGTCGCGGCTATATTTGCCCCCCAAATTAAAACAGTGTCGCAGGAGAACATGGTTCAATGCACGGAGTGTACCCAAGTCCGATATTTTAAGGGTCTTAGGGGCCTTAAAATACATCGTGCGAAGTGTCACAAAATTACAGAAATTCCGTTGTCTGCTCCTGTTTTAGGCTCCGCTGGAGCCAGTAGCAGTTCCGTGAGCGCTGTTACTCCTTCCGAACCGTTTTGGAAGGTTTTGAGCTCACTCAAAAACTCTCTTCCGATTCTCAAACGCATCCCGCGTGGTGCCCGTGTCTCGGTGTCCCAATGTTTGGCTTCTGCTATTAGGAACGTTATTTCTAGGAACACTAAGCTTGCTTGGGAACATCTCCTGTCTTTTCCCTTCTGCGTACTTCACGTAACATTCGATCCTACCTCCAAAAAGTCCCTTACCCAACGGGTAAAGGACAATTGCGTAAAGTACGCTGCATGGGAAGAGAACCCTTCAGACATATTATTCCGCCTAACACGCGGAATAATCAAAATTCTAAATTCACTGGCGATTTGGCTACAGTCCGTTTAGTAGAAAACAAAATTAGTGACGGTGATATTAAAGGCGCCGCACGAGTCTTGTTCTCCAGCGATACCATAGCCCCACACTCACCCGATACGGTCCAGTCACTCCGTGACAAACATCCACCTTCCTCAGCGGATCTCCACCTGCCTGATCCACCGGACTCTGATGTTGACTTTGACGTGTCCACCCAACAGGTTGCTACTGCCGTTTCATCTTTCCAAAGTGGTTCAGCTGGAGGTCTTGACGGCCTTACACCCCAGCACCTAAAAGATCTTCTATCTTTTAGTTCTGGTGGGGTATGCGAAACTCTTTTGAAGGATCTAACTGCATTAGTTCAACTCATGTTGTCTGGACGGGTTAATGACAACATCACCGAAATTTTGTATGGTGCCAATTTGTGCGCCCTTTTGAAAAAGGACGGTGGCATCAGGCCTATAGCGGTCGGGACCACATACCGTCGCCTCGCGGCCAAGGTAGGTTGCAGGAAGGAGGTTGTTCCTTTGAGCAATCTTTTTCAACCACTGCAGCTTGGTTTTGGTTCGCGAGGCGGGTGTGAGGCCGCCGTCCACTCTCTTCGGACTTTTCTTCACCAAAATTGTGGAGATGTGTTGCTGAAGGTGGATGTCAAAAACGCTTTCAATTCGGTAGACAGAGGAGCGTTGTTGACCCAAGTGAAAGACAAAATTCCCGACCTTTATAATTTCCTTTGGCAATGCTACGGTAAGTCATCGAAATTGGTTTACAAAAAGTATTTTATGGACTCTTCAGTTGGTTGTCAACAAGGTGACCCTCTTGGACCGGCCATTTTTAGCCTGGCCATACATCCCATAATTCAACGTCTCAAGTCCAAACTTAATGTTTGGTACTTGGATGACGGAACTTTGGGAGGTGACGTGAACACCGTCCTCGATGATTTCAAAATTTTGGTAGACGAATTTCGTCATGTTGGTCTCGAGTTAAATTCAAAAAAGTGCGAACTTTTTGTTTGCGATTCATGTTCGGACAAGGATTCAGTCATATCTAAATTCAATGATTTGGCACCGGGTATTTCTATTCTAGACAAAAGTTCACTTCGCCTCCTCGGTTCACCGATTCTAGATGAGTCGTTTTCTCCTTTCGTAGAGGACAAAATTCAAAATTTCAGGGACACTCTAGGCCGTTTGCTCAAAATTAACGCCCATATGGCGTTTACTATTATCAAATATTGTTTGTTTGTTCCAAAATTCACTTACTATTTACGATGTTGTCCATTGTGGCAACACAATGGGCTCCTTTCGAGCTTAGACAACATCGTAAAGGACACACTAGTTTCGGTTTTGAATGTGGACATGGATGACAGGACATGGTCGCAAGCTTCCCTACCTGTACGGTTAGGAGGTTTGGGTGTCCGCAAAATTTCAAGTGTTGCTTTACCAGCATTTTTGGCTTCTGTCCACGGTACTTACGAATTGGTCCAAAAAATCCTCGCACCCGCTTTAGGCCCGTCTGGCGTAGTTGTAGTTGCGCATACGGACGAAGCTAAAAATGCTTGGCGCCTGGCCTGTCCAAACACCGATTTTCCTACAACACCTCGTTCCCAGAGACTGTGGGATCGGCCGATCAGCGAACTAGCACGGAAATCACTTCTCGATACGTGTACTAGTTTCGCGGATCGCGCCCGCATCCTTGCGGTCAGTGTGTGGGAATCCGGTCTTTGGCTGCAGGCCATGCCCTCTTTTAATACAGGTAACCTTTTAGATCCGACAGCTTTTCGACTCGCGGTTAGCCTGCGCTTGGGTGCGAGGAGCTGTGAACCGCATCGCTGCCAGTGTGGTACTGATGTCGACCAGTTCGGGCACCACGGCCTCTCATGTTCGAGGAGTGCTGGTAGAATTAGCCGCCACGCTAGTCTGAACGACATCATTCGACGGGCTTTTTCCACTGCCAATGTTGCAGCTATGCTCGAACCGAGCGGCCTAGCACGTGACGATGGAAAAAGACCTGACGGTATGACTCTTGTGCCATGGAAGTTGGGTCGGCCCCTTGTGTGGGACGCAACTTGCGTCGACACATTGGCGCCGTCTCATCTGTCTATGACACGGTGTCGGGCTGGAGCGGCGGCTATTATTGCCGAGCATCACAAGAGACGCAAATATGCTAACCTCGGCCGAGGTTACATCTTTGAGCCTTTTGGAGTCGAGACTTTGGGGCCGTGGGGTCCGGGAGCCCATACTATTTTCCAAAACCTCTCGGAGCGCTTGGTTGACGCGACGCGTGACCAAAATGCTGGCCTTTTTCTGGCTCAACGTATCAGCATTGCCATCCAGCGTGGTAATGCGGCCAGCATGCTGGGTACGCTGCCCTCTGGTAGTGGGCTGGAGCACTTAGATTATCTTTAGGCTTTTCTAAAGATTTTCTAAGTGCCCCTTTTTGTAGTAGTTAGAAGTAGTATGTTTAGTTTTCCTTCACTTGTTTTTATATTTTATTGTAGTATTTCTTATAAAACTTTATGTGTATGTATATAAATTATTGTAGATAGATTTACTGAGTATTGTGGACAATTATATTAAAAACTTTGATTTTGGACAAGTTTTGGATAAGCATGGATTAGCATTTAAGTTGTTTGTTGCCACTATAGAAATTCACTAATAAATCTATTGTGATAATGTTACTGGCTTTTATCCAACAATACAATATTGCCTTAATTTATCTATGAAATAATTTCTGATGTCTCACAATACAACAAAGACAATAAATGCCCATCAAACTGTTCAACACATAAAATTTGAATTACTATATCTGTTATTGTTAGCTAACAACTAAGCCGATAAATTTTAAGGCTCACAGAAATAGGCTTCGCTCATGCGGCAGCACTACCGCATTAATTTCACAGACAAACCAACAGACAAACTCTAGTTGACACACCACTCAAATACAATTCAAATCTCGTGCGCATTAGCAAATCGGAATTTTGGACTATTACGCACGGTCGGAGCAAATTACGAGTTTGGCGTTTGACCAAACGTCCCCAACTGTAATAGTTACGGGAGTACTGATGATTCTGATGTTTGAAATTTACAGAGTGCTTTTAACTTATAGACTCAAATTTTACATTGTCAATGATAGCGTATTTTTGCATAAGATAAGACGGTTGGGCATTTGAACAAGTGGTATGAAGCGACACGTGTGACACAAAGTGGCCATGGAACATCTTGGCGGGGGTGCTACCGTGCCCCGAGATCTTGAGATTTGTTTTAATTAGGAAAAATATCAGCCAACTGTATCTATTTATCCACTTTGGTCGGTGACGTTGAGCAAGGAAACGTCACCTTGGCGAGACGTGTAACGAAATGGGGCAGTAAATTATCCGTCCGATTCATCCGGGGCCCGTCCGGCGCCGGATCCGGTATCCGAGGCGTCCGGGCTCGTCCGGCCCCGGCCGCTGGTGACGGATGCTTTCCGGACCTCAGTACGCCGGACTAATTACGAGCAGAGCGAGAGAAGCCGGAGATTGAGAGCAGTGTATTGTCTTAAAAACGCTGGTCTGCGATTAGAGGCACATACTACAGTTATTGTTGAATATAATATTACTGAAATTAATAAACTGTTCTGTTTAATTTTTACTTTTGAGTTGCATCGGTTAACTGAAAGTTTTATTTTTAGTTTCTAGCTTTTGTAGGTATAATTGTGGTTTATTTATGTCTCTGTTTTTTATATTAACTTGACGGTATGTTTTTCTTCATTGTACAGTCAGGCATTTGATCATTATGTCACCTGAAGCGACTGCCACACAAGTGAATCAATGGTGAAAGCAGGCATATAATGGAATAAAATGATATAACTTTGTATTATCTGATTTCGGGTTCATTATTTTCTTGTCCGGAACATTTTATCCCAGTTCCGGACACGGATAATTGTCGGGCATTTTCAAATTTGTCCGCTTTTAGACTTGCAATGTAACGTTTTTTCGTAATTTACTGTGGTAATTAAGTAGAAAAATGGCTTTAGGTGCGTTTGCGGTCTAAAATTAGATACGGAAAGGTATTTTTGCCTGTTTTGAATTACAATTTTATTTAATTAAAAACAATACTTGGATATTTGGGGAGGCTAAAAAGCCCTGGTACTTGGCCATTAACCTTCTAATTTACCTATTTCTTATTAGTTTTTTGTGGAATCTTATAAAATTAAAGTGGCAAACTCTGTTACTGAAGTTTTCTAATATAAATAATTATCTACAGGGTTCCTGATCACTTACATAAATTTATATAAGGCTTTATTAACCAACACCTAAATTCATAAACGAACATAAATATAAATATTCCGGGACATTGCACACAGCGCAGTCTAGCCCCACACTAAGCACACGCTTGTGTCGCGGGTGATGGAAATTTGTAAAACTTTTAAACATTTTTTGTGATAAAATCGCGCCTATGGTGTCTCTAACATACCTTAAAGATCAAAAACAAGAAAGAATAATAAGAAGAAGAAGATGTAAAACAAGTTTTTTAGTGACATACTGAAGCCATTTCTAAAAACTTGCACATTAGTTACCACTTACCCTGTATGTGTAATTATTCCCTCATGTAATTACGACGCGTAAAAAGTTATTTCAGTAAAGATTTCATCAAATTAAGAAAGAGCTATTAAATTAAAAGGGATTCCACATACATTTGTCTTTCGCACGATATATTAGTAAAATAACTCTTTTTAACGGCTCCCGCAGCTATAATAGAAGATTTAACCCTGGAATAATTGCTTTAATGTCTCTATCTGGCAAATTGATCAAGATTTTTCCAATCAGAGATTGCACACATAAAGCAGCAATAAATATCTTTAAATCTACTTACATTATAAATGAAACTATTTGGTGCTAAAATCTAGAACATTTACAGAATCTTGAAAAAGCTTAGGCCTTAATAAGGTTTGACCAGTCAGAAGATATTTTTTCTCTTTAAAATTTAACAGATTCAGATTCATTTATTGTCAGTTATGTGATATTTCATTACAAGTGGTTTACAAAATAATAAACAGTTCATAACGACATAACTGTAATATACAACTAAATAAATAATTATTACACATAAAAAACGATATTACACATAAAAAAACAGTAAAAAGGATATGTATTATGTTTGTTTATTTACTTAATATCTTACAATTTGCATATGAATTGTACAATTTATCTGTTACCTTATCTATTGCATATTTCGTTACAAATTGTTATTGTTTATTGGCGTTAAGGTATTTTCACAAATACGCTTTACAAAATGGCCGTGAGTATAAAAATCTTCAATTTCTTGCAAACTCTTGCCTTTAGTTTCTGGTAAATAACGCCATAAATATAAAGCGCATGACGTAGTACTTACAATGTATATTAAAAATGTACCCAAAGTTCCTAAATATAACAATAAATATGGTGCTAGCTTCATAGCAGAAGCGTAGAGGATGCAATTAAAAATTATATATAATGCACCTCCAAAATTTCTATGCTTCACCGGCAATAACTCTGAACTTATAATAAACACTAGTTCACTAATACCTAAACTGCTACAAGCCTCGAACGCTAATAAACAATAGATCATTAACGAGGAATTACTTGCAAGCAAACTGAATTTCTGTAAAATTGATATGATACATGCACATGACAAAAACAATAATATGCCCATCGTGCTAATTAGCAAAACAGTCTTGTTTTTACATTTCACCAGAGTTACATTTGTTATCAGAGCTCCTACAATTATTATCAAATACATGATAATGCTAGCATAAAATATAGAAGAGCTATCGTCAGTAGATTTCGCGAGTAATTCTATAAAATATATATAAATGACATCACATCCTCCCCAATGCATCATAGTCATCAGGATAAATATGTGAAAGGCAGGCATATAGAAATCTCTTCGAGTAATATTTCTCCAAAAACTCCCATCAGTTTTTGTTCTATAGCTTCTCGAATGTGTGAGATTTTCTCTTTGCGCTGAGATAAGATTGTTCAATTCAATAATCGATTCGTCGTCATCTCCTCTCAATTTCACAAACATAACTTTACACTTTTTAAATTCTCCCTTGTAGGCTAACCAGGACGGAGATTCTGGCCACAGAAGAGCCATAACAATGGCTATTAATATAGGACCTAGCATAACTATACCTAATGTATCATAGCGTAAGAACCGACCCATTATACCACAAGACGCCATACCTATAATCTCAACTAAGGTATACGTTTGCATAGCTATGACCCTATATTTAGGAGCTAGCATTTCAGATATGCCTAGAAAACAGACAGGCGTTAGACTATACGTCCCTAATCCGTGAAAGAACTCACTTATGAGCAGCTCAGTTATATTATTAGCTGTGTAGGCTAATATCCAGCCAATAGCAAGGCAGACACATGTAATGATGTAGCCGAGTTTTCTTCCGATACTCTGTGAGATGATTGGAAGCACTATCGCGGGTATTCCAGCGAGACCGTACACGGATCCTGGAAAAAAGAAAAAGTTTAATTAAATGAGACAAGGTAATAGTAAGTAATGGAAGAGCGAGTTCCTTTCCATGCTCTGCCTTAAAATGTTCGCTTGTGCGAGTGTCGCTTCATATGACCCGGCTAAATGTCACATACAATCAAACATTCAACATTTTTATGATAAACTTGTAATCTGTTGCGAGCATAGACATAACGTTGGTGGCTATACTGGTGATAACTTAACTAACAGGGGTCTTCAAATCTAGAGTTAATAGGTATCTTCTACATAGGTAAACGTGTTACACCCTAGGCTGCAGCAATTCTTAACATCAGGCAGGCTGTAGTCAAACGTAAACCAATCCAACGTTAAAAATAAATAAAAAAGAACTGGTGATTTACAGAGAAATATAAACTACGTCAATTCCATTCATTGTGGTTTTTCTATTCCATAAGTATGCGTCAGTACGCTCACTAAAATACGCCTCTTGTCTAAGGGGGCTGGCCCCATACTAAGCAAGCGCTTGTACTACTAGATAACGGGTATTTATTTATTTATTTATTTATTTATAACGGTACACATAACAGAATGAGTTCATATATAAGCCAAATACACATTCTATTGTACATAAACACGGTTATTTTGCAAATTCATACTTATTATATATACAATAAAATACCTAGCCAAGACTTAGTTCCAACATCAAGTTCCACCGTAGACCGGTAATGTTCCATCAGTAAAGTTGGGTATGTAACTGCTCCTCCAACGGAAAACGCTGCCAGGAACGTAGATAGTGCCACTAGAAACTGTATAATAGCCCTTATTAGTGGAAAAAAAGTATACGATGTTAATGAACAAAAGTATGCGATGTTGAGGTTTGTTTAAAAAGAACTGTTCATTTATTCTAATTAATTAAAAAAGTTTAAGATAGTGTGTTGTATTTTTCTTAATTGTTATTATAGATAAAAATTAAATATATGATAGGGTTAGTAATATGGATAAATTGAGAGAAAATAAATAAAAAAGTAAGCAACAAGAGTATATAAAAATTATAGATTTTGTTGATAAAAATAATGTGTGTGTGGTTATAGTCATAGCTTATTCAAATATCTTCTTGATGGTTTTTTGTTTAGCAACATAATAACATAAATATTAATCCAGCATTTTTAAGCGATTAAAATGTCATTTATATATATATAACTATCACAAATGAGTCATGATAGATATTTGCTTTCGTAATGCACAATTTATTATATTTTTGGCTTTTAAAGATTCATGTATTAAACTCCTAAATTAGTTGTATAAAGTAACAACTAAGATATTCTATGAGCTATTTTGTCAAGTGCTAAACCCGCACAAAATAACGGGTATAGTACAGCGCGAAATAAGCAGGTTCGAATCCTGCCGGTTGTGATTATTTTCGCTCATTTTCCAATAAAAAATAAGATACTCTACTCACAATCTTTGCGTTTAACATAAAGGGTCTTATTACAAAAGCGGTTTAACTATTAGTCCAGAACTATGAAAATATGCAGTCCGTTTTTGTTGTTAAAAATTTGTTTCCCTCTGTCATAATAATCAAATTGTTATGATGCTACCAATGATAAATCATCGTTCTAATTTGAAGTTGACATTTTGATTGTTTGTATGCGATGTTTGAACAACAAGAACCGACTTTTTATTTTCAAAATACTAGACTTATTTAAACTACGTTTTGTAATAAGACGAATCCGTTCCAAACGTTATTTAGCAGACGGTATCACTAATAAGAAGGTAATAAATAAACAAATGAGTTAAATCTGATAAACACATTATAAGTATAAAACAAATAGCTAATATTACTCACCTGTCTTATTTCCGGTGAGAATTCCATTCTATATTATTTCTATTCAACGTCCAACGGAGTGTAGTTTATTTAATAAAGTGTTGTCTATGGAACTCAATATAAAAGTGTACTGTCAAAATTACAAGGTTAGTCAAAACAAATGATTGAGAATTGGTTTCTACGACATATTTTGTGCTAGTAAATTGTGAGTCGTGGACAAAACAGTCCACATGATATAGACACTAAAGGTCTTATTACAAAACGTGTTTTAAATATATGTCTGGACTAAGTCCGTTTTAGTTGTTCGAAAATTGGCTGTCTTCTGTCATAATTATCAAACTGTCAAAATGAACCAATGTTAAATCAAAGTTCCAATTTATGTTGACATTATGATTGCTTGTATGTGATGTCTGAACAACAAGAACCCACTTTTTATTTTCAAAGTCCTGGACTAAAAATTTAAACCACGTTTTGTAATAAGACGGTAGAGGTCTTATTACAAAACGTGGTTTAACTATTAGTTCAGAACTTTTGAAAATACTAAGTCCGTTTTTGTTGTTCGAAATTTTTCTCTCTACTGTCATAACTGGCCTGTTAGCTTAGTTGGTAGTGGCTCTGCCTTCTAATCTAAGGGTTGCGGGTTCGATTCCCGCGTGACACAAGTATTTATGCATTTTAAAAAATTATAATTACTTGTGTTGAGTCTGGTCGTTTGTATGTATAATAAGTATGTATTTACAAAAGAAAAGTATATAAGTAATATATCCGTTACCTAGTACCCACGACACAAGCGTTTGCTTAGTGTGGGGCTAGATGGCGCTGTGTGCAATGTCCCAGAATATTTATTTATTATTTATAATAATGAAACTGTCAAAATGTTACCAATGATATCAACGTTCCAATTTGAAGTTGGCATTTTGATTGTTTGTATGTGATGTAAGACAAATAAAACCGACATTTTATTTTTAAAATTCTAGACTAATATTTAAACCACGTTTTGTAATTAGACGGATAATATTTAAGACATAATAAAGAGCTAGCAGAGGTAAGTTAGTGTGGAAAAATTTTACTGATGAAAGCGTTCTTTTTATATTGTGATATAACGCAGTTCGATCCCAATGACTTGATGTCATAGATGAAAAGATTTGGGTTAGTATTTAAATTTATACATGAAAAACTTAGATCTCAGATCTTAGGACTTAGGCCTGTAGGTATTTTTTTCAATTTAAAGACCATAGAACTACACTATAGAGTTGCTAGCACAGTTGCAAGTAAATCTGTATGTATTGCTTTTTACATATTAAACTTAAGAGATTAAATTTGTGTAAATAAATAGGTATAAGCAAAAAATACCAGACATGAAGTGAATCTTTTGTTCAGTAAAATATTTAGATTACTTGATTTTTTATTATAATGTAATATGCAGTATTTTCTTTTGATTTAAATGTATTTTTTTTAATTGAAGAGGTAAACAATCTCATAGATCAACTATACGAAAATATTTATGCATTACTGGCAATCCAATTCAAACTATTATATTATAATTGCTAATTATATAATGACGGGCCAAACTACATAATATATACAGTAAAAAAAACATATTAAAAAACATACCAACGTACATAAAATATATACATTTAAAACAACTACTTATAACAGTAACTATGTATAAGAAACACTAATCTAGATTTAAATCTACATGGGTTATTAATAT
Source organism: Macaria notata (assembly GCA_927399415.1). Classification (NCBI taxonomy): domain Eukaryota; kingdom Metazoa; phylum Arthropoda; class Insecta; order Lepidoptera; family Geometridae; genus Macaria; species Macaria notata. The sequence goes on from OV656742.1 coordinate 5,350,705, forward strand.
TTTATGTCCGCAGTCAGCACCTTATCTCTGAGATGTTGCCTACCAATCATTTTAATAATTATAATTATCGATTAAAATGATAAAATCTTAACGGGCACATAAAACAATAAAGCATTATTCAATTTTATCGTTGTTTCAGTTTCTTTCCCATGAAAACCAAAAATGACTTTTTAGGCAAGTAAGTGGTTTTTTAATAAAAAAAGTTGAAATAAATATTAGGTATATTCTGTCTTTAATTTTTAACGAAATTCTTTGTTGTTATAGATTTATTGTGACTTAAATAGTACTGATTTTTTTAAAGAGATAAATTATATTCAGTTCATTACATAATTTCTTGGTTGTTCAGTCACACCATTTGTTACAGATAATATACCAAGTATTTACGAAGTATTTCTTTCATGCCATAAAATCATTGGAAATTGTTAAGATGAAGACCTTAACATTGTTGATTTGTTTCTCTACTATTTTATTTATAGTTTTAAGTGATTTTATTCTCAATGTAAATGGTAAATTCACTCGTATAATTATAAATGATGGTAAGTCATTAATTAATAAACTTTTTATCACGTATGGGGATTTTTAAATCTTATTTTTTTAGACCTACTTATTAAACACTACAAATAGATATTTTAATTTTATCTAACTAATAAGTAGAAAAGTAGAGAATATAGTTTTGTAAATAAAATAACGAAACGCTGTTTTCCCAACGCTGTTCAGTAGTATGACAGGAGAGATTTGTTTTGTCAGATACGTGAATCTCGTCAAAACGAATTTAGCTATTGATATATTTTTCAGACTAGTGGACGCCCGCGGCTTGGCTCGTATTATTTTAGGATCAAAAGGAAACTATGGCACTCTTGAGACCTCATACTACCTACATACCAAAAATCATGATGATCCGTTCAGCCGTTTTTGCGTGATGAGCGTTTTTATTTAAACGCTCATCACGCAAAAACGGCTAAACAAAATTTCTAGGAATTGTTAGAACGTGTTCTGCTATTAATTTTGAAGTATCTCCAAACATTTTTTTTAATATCTTCAATTTTCAGACTTTCTACCCTCTTCAGCTTTATTATATATACATAGAAGATAGATAGATATGATTTGACGATAGGTACATTATGTGATATGTGATGTTAATTTCTTATGTACTTCTTTTTCTAGATTACGTGACAAATACAACATGCTTGATCCAGTGCGATCCAGTCTGCATCTGTCATTTGGGAATTTACTGTTTATGCCCGTAGAAAAAAAAAACACGAACATGGAAATGCTTATAATAAATGTGAAATCACAAATGTTGCCTGAAAATCTCAATATTGCCAAGCAGCAATTTTATTTATAAGGCCCAGATTTCCACGTGAAGGCATCGGCTATTGCAAATATTTCAGCACTCCTTTTAGTAATGGAGATTCAGAAGAGTTTTGTTAAAATCTTAGTAAATGTTACCGGGATTAATCTGGGATGAAAAGTAGTTTGTGTTTATCCAAGGTCTGATCTGTATACTATATGTAAATAAATAAAATAAATAAATAAATATTCCGGGACATTGCACACAGCGCCATCTAGCCCCAAACTAAGCAAACGCTTGTGTCTTATGTGTGTGTGTATGTTTGTTTTCTCTTCACGCTATGATTTTACTGTCAAATTTAGTGTTGAGTTACTATACACATATGTTCTTTCGTCTTTATAATACAGTGAGAGATTTCTAATAATTAATGTGATGATGACACTGGAGTACATATTTTTAGAATTCATAGTAAATATATGATCATATTATTGTTTACTAGCTGTGCCTGCGACTACGTCCGCGTAGAATATTTATTTTGGGCATTAATTCTTTGAATTTTGAACCGTTTTCGCTGCGAACGCAACGGAAGCCCTCAAAGATGAATAATTTTCCCCGTTTTTTCCACATTTTCCATTGTTCCTTCGCTTCTATTAGTTGCAGCGTGATGTTATATAACCTAAAACCTTCCTCGATAAAAGGTCTATTCAACACAAAAATAATTTTTCGATTCGCACCAGTAGTTCCTGAGATTAGCGCGTTCAAACAAACAAACTCTTCAGCTTTATAATATTAGTATAGATAAGTAAATACCTATTTAGTTTGTTTCAACAGATATTAAATTCATCATCATCATCATCATCAGCCTAATGGGACCCACTGCAGGGCATAGGCATGATATTAAATTATCATTAAATAAATCGGTGGTAACTTACATTTCCTTTCATTTAAGGAACCAACATGATTTTTGTAAATTTACAAAGTGAAATGTATATTTATATTTTCCCACCAACTTTTAATACGATAATTTGTAATCATTAAAAAAGTAGTTTATTATGTACATGTAATTAGCAATTAACCTTGAGAAGATGTACAAGTGATTAGCAATTAACCGTGAGAAATAACATTTAGGAAAAAGACATTATCATATACAGTCTTATTACATAACACGATTTAAATATTAGATAGATAGATAATCCTTTATTGTCACACACTTATAAAACAAAATTAACTAAAAATACTTTCATAAATTACTCTAGTGCCACAAGTGGCGGCCTTATTGCTAAAAGCAATCTCTTCCAGGCAACCATTGGATGGAGAGGAATAAATAAAGGATTATAAAGGACGTGGTGTACAACAGAAATAGATGCGATAGAATAAATAATATACACAAATATAATTATAATGTACATAAACATAAAGACATACATCCCAATACATATTATACATAATTAGTACAAACATAAACTAATATATAGTGTTAAAATATATATAATATAAAACATATACATGTAGATAATACGTAGAGACAGCAGTTATATTATAGCATTTACATATGTATATCAGCATAATGACAACAGATACCAATTTTTTACTTGACTCTTGAAGCTATCAATTGACTGAGCTTTTTTGATGTCAAGTGGCAGGGCATTCCAGAGTAGAACAGCCTGCGCGGTGAACGACTTGCCATAGACTGCTTTCTTGCATGTAGGATGCTGTAAAGTAAGCCTGTCTGATGACCGAAGAGCAAGGGAGTGGGAGGAATGGATGTATTTGAACCGGGAAACTAAGTAGCGAGGAGAAGAAGGGTTGAAAAGGATGTTGTAAACAAGAGAGAGAATATGGGTATTCCGGCGAAGGCGAATGGGCAGCCACTTGAGCTTCGAACGAAAATGAGATATATGATCAAATTTGCGAAGTCCGAAAATGAATCTGATACAATAATTTTGTAGCCGCTCAAGTTTGTCCAGCTGATCTTCCCGAAGATCGAGATAGCAGGCGTCCGCATAGTCAAGTAAAGGGAGAAGAAGAGATTGAGCGAGCGCAACTTTGGTGGCAGTGGGCAGAAAGTTCCGGAGACGTCTTAAGGACGCACCGGATGCAAATATTCTGGAACTTACTGACGTTAGGTGAGCATCCCAACTCAGCGTTCTGTCCATTATTAAACCAGGACACTAGGTCTAATAGTTAAACCGCATTTAGTAGTAAGACCCATAAAGCTTACGTTTTTCTTATCTATATAATATACATTTAAAAAAATATGTTAAAACGTAATGAATATTTTTAAATAGTTGTAATATTGGTTTTGTCGACTTGACTTTTTCTACATACATATAGGTTGATAGTAGATTTTTTGATTATTAATTGCTGGCCTTTTTATATATTTTATTACAATGAGAGACTTTTAAATTTGTTTTTTTTTACATAACTCTGGTAAGTAATATGAGAGCCCCTCAGATCCCAAACTAGCGATAGCTGGAATCAGAAAATCGGAAATTCCGAGCGTTTTTGCGTCCACTGCAAACTGCTACCTTTACTATCATTGTCTATTGTGAATTGAAAGGTATTGTTGCAAAAAGAAATATTCAATAACAAAAGAAAATTCTGTTCTTGGTTTCGAAAGGGTTTTTTTTTTCATAAATAATCCTTTGCATAGTGGTTACATTTATAAAACAAATGCCATCCAGCGTGATAATGCGGTTAGTACGCTGCCCTCTGGCAGTGGGCGGGAGCATTGAGACTATCTTTAGGCTTTTTGTTGTATTTAGAAGTAGTATGTTTAGTTTTTCTTCCCTTTTTTACTGTGTACAATACTTTAAAATGTTTAAATGCCAACAAAATGAGTTTCATTCCTTCGCAGCTATAATCATTAAAATATAAGATATATGTACATATGTATGTACAAACGAGAACAAATACGAATATATTAGTTTTTATACAAGAAAAAAGCCATCAAAAACTTATGCAATTGTCATTAAATATTTACATATTATATTTCAACTTCATGAAATCTATATGTCTATTTTTCGACACATTCACACATTTGTTTTCAGAATTAATGTTCTTATAATTATTCCACGTGTGGAATTTATAATCAATTTTATAAGCTAGGAAAATTATTATGAAAGGTTTACACTTTTTGTAATTTTAATCATCCATATATTAATATAAATGCAGAGATTACAACAGTTTTTATTTACCTTAAACGTGTTTGCACTTGACCATAGTTTGCCTGATGGTTAGTAAAGGCTATGGTCTAAGATGGAGCGTGCTTACCCGATATATGTATTATAGGGCATAATAAATAATGACCGTAAAAATTAACAGACTATGCTATTTCGTTAAAAAAAGTTAATTTCAATATGTTACGCAAACGTTTTTCACTCACGTATAATTTGCGTATGTTATTTACGCGTTTCGGGTGTAATGACACCCATCGTCAGAACGTGCGTTCTGGGACCGTTTAATGTAGTTACATATTGATAAAATTGTCTCACGAAAGTTTGAAAAGAAAAAAAATATTTGGTTATTTAAAAGCGTCAAAATGAACGCAAAGATAGTAACCACACTGTTTTACTTTCCAAACTAATATGCAAAGCACATGTTAAAATGCATAGGTGTGCATACAGGCCGCTTTAAAAGAGAATGTATGCACATACATGAATTTTTACATCTTTACTTACATAAAAATATGTATGTAACGATGAAATTTATTCACGCGAAACTTCATTGAGTCAATATTATGTACATTTTTTGCGGAAACCGGAAATTTTACTCATAAATTTAGTCTACATATAATATGGGAGCTTTAATTAGGGCTAAGTTTTGTGATACGTGATTTAAGAAAGAGAGAAAGAAAGCATTGGTTTTAATACACGAATAAAATCAAAAATTCAAATTATTGCAATTTTGTTTTTCCATGTAATATGATTCTTTGGTGAATTATATCTAACAATGTATTGTTTTCCTGTTGTAAAGTGCCTGCTTTTGACAAAAGATGAAAAAAAAATTCATAAATTTGCTATATAGAAGTATATTAAGTGGAAAACAAATTATATTAAAAATTCAAATTATATTTATTGAACAAAAACTTATAATTACATACATACATTATATTCGACACCTTGTGCCTTTCAGGAGCAATCTATATTAAATAAAAATGAATTGATGTTCGTTAGTCTCACTTAAACTCGAGAACGGCTTAACGGATTTATCTTATCTTAGTCTTGAAATGTTCGTGGAGGTCTAGGGAAGGTTTAAAAGGGAAAAAAAATGAAATTAATTTTTACAAAAGTTTAGGTCTTTTATTTAACGATTGAGGCAGTACGAAGTCTGCCGGGACAGCTAGTTTCAGAATAAATAATAGAATATATTGTTTCTGTTTGTTTTTTCCGTTTACTCTTTCTTTATATAAGTAGTGTCAAACTGTGTTATACGACCTTTAAACAAACACTTTGACTTGCGATTGTATATTAATAAATAAGTTAGCATGAGAGTTGCAATAATTCAATCAGGTATTGAGAGTAGTCAAACCGCCTTAAGGGCCTCTGACACGGCTTATTGTGTTTTATGTGGTTATGAACTTACAATAATATAGGGGTAGGCTTTTCGATTAATTTTTGTTTATTTTACTTTGCTTCATATTTTAGTTTGTGTATATTTTATATTTGTAGATACCTCATATATCTCTATCTCTCTTGAGTCGTATTCCTCATGACTGAGGGTCATGACTCTCATCCGTGAGTTTATGGTTTAATATTATGTTTAAGACTTGTAAATAGAAAATTTCTTAAACGAATAAAATATTATTTAAAACATTTAACTAATAAGAAAATGAGCATTAAAATCTCGAGAAACACTTTAATATAATTTTTGCAGAAAGTGTAGTGTTCTATGAATAAAAGAAAAAGAAAGCTCTCCCCATCGCCATCTTTTCACATGGCTGTGTTTGCGGAGACACTTGCTGAGACACTATATTACTGTAAAATCAGTGTGTTTCCTTTATATAAACTACGATTTTACAAAAATGTTGATACAAAGTTGCCAGCGTGCAACTTTTTACAGAAATTTCTAGATTCACTGGCGTTAATTTACTTTAAAATAATTAATTTATTTCTTTATTCTATCCGTCAATGCATGTCATGGGTTATCATTAGGCCATCATTAGTTTAAGACTGTTCACAAAATACATACCTCAATAGTTAAGAAACTTTCAAACCGAATTTTACTATGTTCATCCCTGTCTATGGTCCCCATCATGTCTCATTTTGACAACTATGAAAATGAAATATAACTCGACGTAGAGGATAGGTACTGTTAAATTAAGAATTTCGTATAAAAGTGGCCAACTCTGGTGTCAGTATTTTACATATTAAATGCGTCAATTACCAACATACTTAGGTTTTGAAACCCTTACTAGGGCAGAGTAGAAATTCAAACGTTATTGATAGTTTTATAATACTTACTTATAGAATAACTAGCTAAGTGTTATTATTTATACTAAGTTGCGATTCCCCATACTGTTTACCTTAGCAACTATAGAGCTCGTTCTTCCGCTTGCTTCACAAAGAAACTTTATTTTTATTGTCTCACAGATAAAATAAACCAGCGTACAGTGAAACAAAGCATTGCTAGTTTCTAAAGAGATCTTCAGATACTTGTTACGACCTTTGCGAGCTTTTCAATCAACTTCTTTAGTTGCAAGTGTTTGACGAATCGCTTTGCAAAATAACATAAGTAAAAAGAACGTGAGTAGTATGTGCATTAAATTGTAATTTGTATTATTAATGCAGTTTAAATGCGCAGTGTAGATGTGTTGAGAAGAACAGATGGGAAATAAAAAATATTCAAATAATATTTTAACTAAACTTATTACAGTAGGTATTGAGTCTACATAGTCATAGGGATGTAAGAGTTGAAAATGTTAATGTTTGTTTTTTACATTCATAAAATACGGGTTAAATCGATAATAAAACACGTTACAGCAGTTTTTATAATTTTTGTCTGTTTACCTGTTTCTTTGTGTCTCTGTTTATTTAAACGCTCATCACGTAAAAAACGGCTGAACGGATCATCATGATTTTTGGTATGTAGGTAGTATGAGGTTTAAGGAATGTCATAGGTTTCTTTTATACTTTTTATCTTGAAATAATGCGAGCGAAGTCGCGGGCGTCCACTAGTATTTTTATAAATTGAAACATCAAGAAATATACATTTTATACTTAAGGGATTGTTAACGGCTGTGATGTCTGTCTCTGATAAAAAAAAGAGTACATACAATTTGAGACACCACTCATTATGATACAATCCATCATAGTTCTTGAGAAATATTTTAACAATATACATTACAATTCGCTTAGGAAACAACACGCAAACTATCTTAAACTAACTATCCCATCAAGCAAACTGTACATAGACAAGACACTTCAGATCTGCACTAGTCCAGACTAGCAAATGCTATCTAAGATTTACCAAACACAAGTACATACTGAACTACTAAAACAAGAGTAAACTATGTACGTTCAGGAAAGCAAGTGCGAGCGTCTTCAAACATTTTAGCTTGTGATATCGAGATGAACGTTTTTGCGTATTTATTTAGACAGGAAATATCTCTCCAAAAGTATTTCACTGAAAAAAACAAATTCAAAATTCATTTAACTCAATTGACAAGTGTAAGATTTACCAGCAGTACATTTTAGCAAGGAAATGTTTACGCCATAGAACGACAAAAAAAATATACATACTTATATTATTACTTATCACATACATTGCACACATAATATAAAAAAAGCGTTAATCTGCCAAATAACAACACTCTCTGCAAATTGCTGATTGCATTATCAGCGTTAGATTACATAGTTATTGTAGTATTTTGAGTTTATAAACAAAAAGCCGGCAATCAACGACTTATGTATTTAAAAAAAGTATTTTTAAAAGATACATTTGATAAATAAAGTACTGGCTAGGACAGCCAACTAGCTTTTGCTATGACCTAGTACTACGCCATAGGTTTATTTTCTTTCAATTGTAATACGTTGCAGGTATAGTACTAGTAAACTAAACTAAACTAAAGCAAACTCACACTCGCCACTTTGGTCGAACCCGAGTGTATTTGATGAGGAGTTCCCAGATTGTTTGGCCGATAGGAGGTAAGTGTGTAGAAGACAAACTGATGGTAAAAGTTTTGTTTCAAAGTCGAAAACTCGGTCGTGGATTTACTTAGAGCAATGCTCCTGTCTGACATTGGGAGTATTCTATTTGGTTGTTTGTTGGGGTTTTCATTGTTACGGGAAAATGTAAATATGTAGGTATGTAGTATGTATCAAAAATAAATGCTCATATTTATCCTTGTTTTTCTTTGAATATTGTTGTAAACAAATACTCTTATTTTTTACGCTGACAATAAAAAAAAACATTGTGTTATAAACATAATTTTATAAATATACTTGAACTGTTTTATCTGGGAAAATAATATTTAGACTTAGTAGTAGTTTCTTACTCTCCAAATTTAATCTATTTGAATTTGATATTTAAACCTTATATAGGTACATTATATTCACAGCTAAAGAAAATGTTACTCAACCATAATTAAAAATAATGGTGTAAGAATGTGATTTCTATTGTCTGATAGAAAATAACAAATATTTACTCATCCCTTATTTTTCTAAATATTTTGATATTTTTTACATTTTCAGCCTAGCGTTTCCATGTTTTCAGTCCCACTAATTTGACATACACACATTTTTTTCAGCACAATAATAGCAGCAGTTGTGTCATACCGACCACGTGTCAGCAATATTTCAGGAGTGGTTTTATTTGTCTGAAATGAGGACAGTTTTTGTGCTCATCCTGTTTTATTGTCGTAGCGGATGTGGTCTTGTAATGAAATACATAGATCTGTGGGAATATGCTTCTATTTTTCTTTGGATACCATAGTTATAATGATGCTTGTGAAACGGATAATTTAAGATTGTAAGACCTGTAAGGCGGAGAACAGTGCATAAAATCAAAGTTGGTTGTTTTAGGCGTTCGTTTAGCTACATAAAATGGGCAAAATAAAACTATTTCTGTTTTTATTTAATTAGCTAATTTTTTATATCTAACACCCCTATAGTATACATACAATTTAATTTGGTATTCAATGTTATGTTACATAGTTTTTGCATTGTGATAATGCTGCCACGATGAATCCCATTAGTGTTAATTACATTAGATAAGTTTCGTTACAATAAACCCACTAACATCATAAAAGAAGTCAAGCATCGTTGAAAACAAAAATTAAGTACGAGTAAAGATTTGGATTTTATATATCTACCCTTAAAAAAAAACAATATTGTCAACGCACTCGAGTCATATGGAATGGATGATGTTAATAAATTATGCAAGTGCAGGAATATCTAATCACCGAAGCCAGTTGGCTGGCTGCCAGCACTGGCTGGCTGTGACAGTTCAATTTCTAGAAGCTTCGACCGAACTATGCCGTGCAGACTGGCCAGTATAGGATGCGGGAAAGCATGTTATACGTAGAAAAATACTAAATATTATTAAAAAAATATAAATTTGATTTATAACTTTTATTAAGACGATTACCTAATACATATTGTAAACCAAATATCATCTTCATCTGTGATGAATGATGCTACGAAGTTATGAAATTTCAGCCTGAATATCTGACCCGCAAACTGTGAATCAAAAAGCAAAGCAAACTTTTAGACGGTTGTATGCTTGTTGCAATGCTTAACATCAGGCAAAACTAACGCATGAAAAAAATGTACTACGGATTCAAAATAACATAAGTTTTTCACAGGAAAGAAACAAAAAGTACTTCTTATGCTTTGTCCCATATATTTAACGTCAAATTTGCTTAGATTTTAGATGGCAGTTGCCAATAATATTATGCCTAAATGGATAAAAAATATAGTAGCTGAGAAGCTCACAAATTTTTCGTATAAGTGTTGTATAAGCTTACCAGCCGGTTTTAGTACATGGACAGTACACTGGCTATTACTTTTAAGGAGAAAAACTGTGAAAATATGTGCTGTTTTTGAGCTAACGTGACCATCGGGAGTCGTGGCGTCTTGCTGCTGTCTTTTTGAGGGAAAATATTATGAACTCTGATAAAAACAAGTTTAGTAAGTGGAGAAAAATATTCTTAGATCATCGTAACTTTTTGTAAAAGTAATTTTTATAATTACATAACTACTCCCGTTATCTTATGGAGTTCTTATGTATAACACTATTTAACATATTCACATCATTTTGACGCCAGTTTTTTTGTTGTCTTAACGTTTTTTAAAAATGTATTATTTTGTCTAATACCGTGATTTATTTAAAAGCGTAAAATTTCTCACCAAATTCAGTAGAAAGTTTACTTGAGCCCTAATAATATTTAAACTTCTAAGTAACTAAGTAAGTAGGCTTTAAGAAAGTGGTCATTAGCACGTTTCTTACTGTCTCTACTTAAACAGGCTCTGGTAATGTATTCCATAAGCAAAGTAGCTTAAACTTACATTTGGAATGTAGGTCTTGGCTGTAAGATTTAGCTTTCAAAGAAGTCTAGACTTGAAGAAAGGATTTTTTACGTGGGATAGGTTTACGTTTGACTACAGCCTGCCTGATGTTAAGCATTGCTGCAGCCTAGGATGTAACACGCTTACCTAAAGAAAAAGTAAAAATATGTTTATTTGCCATTTGAAAACTTAGCTTACATATTACAATATTCATATTTTGTTTAACTAAGGCTTACTATTTTATTTACCCATGTTTTCATTGGACCCCAAACTAGGCAAAAACCTGTATCTTGGAGGTCCATAGAGATACCCGTAGACCGTACTATTTTTTTTGGAGAAAAATTAACAATATTATGTTTGAGAACTACAAAGTAAAATGGAGTTTTCACGATTATAGAAAGAAGTTAAAATGTATATATAAACCTTTAAAACTGTTGTGAAGCGTGACTTTATGTGTGTCAATAAGAACATACCTATTAACTCATAAAGTTAAGGCTTGAAATATGAAGAAACAGTGGCCCGTAGCTGTAATTATTTTTAAATATGAAACCGTTAAGGTTTTTAGGTGCTTTTAATCATAAAAACGTTAAAGTTTTTATGATTTTAAAACAGAACAATAAACTATCAAATTAAGCTTTGCGCGTGTTGTCGGATTAATGCTAAGGATTAAAAACCGTACATACATATCTTATATTATTGTTTACAGGTTATCATTACATCCACTATACCTTATTTCAATTCATTCAATCAATTATACCATATTTGATTTTTTACGTCTGCTGCCTTTGGCTATATGTATAAAAATGAACCTTAAATGAAAAGAAATGAAGCTAATGTCTCATGATGGCGCCATCCTGCCGTATTCAATTCAAATTACTGCGTCTACGACAAAAACAAGATCAATCTTGCAATGTTTTCCATCTAATTCTATGTAGTATGCTATACAAGGTGATTGTTTCAAAGACTATACTTTTTCAATGAGTAAATGGCCTTTAAATTACTTAAAAAGCAAAAATGGGATGCATTCCCTAGAAAGTAAAAGTCGCGAATACGTTAGCATCGGAAAAAAGATAAATTACACATTAGATACACAATATACACGGGGCGTAAGTAGTAAGTGACTCACAAATTATGTAAGTAGTATATTTTTTTATTATATAGAGAAATCATAATGTTCAGTAAAAACTATTATATTATTTTGTATAAATATGTATAGAATAATAATTTCACAACAGGTACATTGGGCCAAGTAGGTACTAAGTTTTATAATTAAAGATTTAACAGTTACGTTAGTTTTCTGGTCCTCAAACATGTTGGTTTCTTCACACACATACCATTGTGAAATCGGTAAAAAACCTTAAGGTAAAACAAGTCATTGATGTAGGGCCGGATTCGAACCAGGACGCGTCAGATTAAAAAACAGACGTTTAAATCGCCGAGTCACACTCGCTCAACCGTAGGCTTTAGTCAAACTCAAATCTATCTTATGTAAAAAAGGAATTTAAAATGTTCAATCACACTGTATATTTGCAATGCGACACGCGTACATAAACGACACCGGTCATTAGCGCACGTTCTTGCCTCCTCATTAGGGCGGCATTAAGTAATTAGTGGACGCAATGTTATTGCAACTTCTGGACGTATTGTGGAAATACGTTTCATGGTAGGATTATGAAATGAATGGGCTCTCTTCATCTATGTTGTTTGATATTATCTAAGGTGTAATGTGTAACTTAGAAATATGTTAGGTGACTCTGGCCTCATAGCCCATGGCCGTAATATAGCCTAACGGCTACCATGAAGTCAAAGAATTAACATGATTATAAGACTTATGATTATGGAAAATGAACAAATTTTGTATATATGTATAGTAGAAAATAAATAGAGAAATGTATATCTATTGAACTTTTGACAGTGTAAAGTAACAACATGCTATATAAAATATTAAAAATGGGATACTACGATGATGCCAAGAGGGTTCTAAAGAAAAATATTTGGTATTAATAGGTTTTCTAATTTTTGACAATAATAAAATTAAATAAATGTATTACTTCACAGGGTACTTCTGACGGATTATGAATGTCTGATTTCTAAAGTGTACATTTTTACTAGAAGAATGAGAACCATGTTATGACGAGGTGAAGTTATGGAACGCAAATTGGTTTTAAAGGCTTTCTATTTTGTTTATTAAATTTATAACTAAGAAAGACACTAATATTATAAAGGCGAAAGATTGTGCGTGTGTATGTTCATTGTTTCTTCATACTCAAATAACGGAACCGATTTAGATGAAATTTGGTATAAAAGTAGATTTTGCCCTGGATAACACATAAGCTACTTCTTATCCCGGATTAACGCGAATAACACCGCAGGGATAGATGTTCAATAAATCTCAACCAGAGCAATCTCTAATTTGCTACGAAAGATCTGAAAGATTGCAACATCTATCTATTACGTGCACCGCACCAAACCATCTCAAGAAATCGCATCACACCCTTTATTTCCTATCGCACAAACTTCCCCAGACGCTTAGTACGATTTCAAGAATTTCGCGAAATAAATCTCATATTCGAAAGCGTTGTCAAAGGCAACATTTTGTAAAATTCGCGCACCAGTTGGTAGCAAACTTGCGGCTTCGTACGTGCCACCGATCTTAGCTGAATATATGATTAAGAAGACGTGCCCACATGTTTGAAGTCTGGAGTTTCTGAGCCATAAATCCTTGGTACAGTTGTGTAGGAATGCTAAGACAGTCTTGTAGATGATCACAAAACACAGGCAAGTTTGTGACAACATGACATAACATTTATGACTTGACATGAGCACAGACTTAATTGACGGCGGTCCTATGACTCAAGAAGAAGAGGCTTCGAATGATTAGGAAAAAGCGACGTGTTTTAAATACCTATGTAAGGTTCGACTGTGATCTAGTAATATTGTGAGTGCATGAAAAATGTACCTACCTAATGCATATATTGATGTCAGGGATAATTAAGGTAATATATACCTTAGTCTGTCGGTAAAAAAATAAAGGGTTCCGACAAATAATGTAGCAAATTGCTGGGACGCCATTTCATATGCTCAATTTCTTGGTTATGCAAAGATTTCATCTCCCTTCCTGTTTCGTATTTATATAAGAAATCATGAAAAATAACCCTCTTCTAAGTAAGTCTTTTCAAAAAACGATACTCAATGCCCCGTAACTTAATCTAAAAGAAATACTCAGTAATGTTGCTGATTCGATCAATATACGAAATCGAATGAATAGCAATTTACATTTTGAGAAAAATCGAACAATCTGGAAGCAATCACGCTGAGTGGGCAAAGAGAGAAAAAAAAGGAAGTTGGAACAGTTTCGAAGATAAATGGCCTCAGATAGAACTACGTTTTTTAACTACCTACCCAGATAATGTCCCTTGCAAGTTTTGCGAAAGTTTGTGCGATGAAAATATTGGCCTTACAGTCACGTATAGACTCACTTATACTCTACGTCAATAATAATTGATTTTCATTTTAAAACTGTAATTTCAATCAATAATAAAACCTTTATTATGAAACCAATAATTTTATAATTTGTATTCATTTCGCATGAATACGAGATTGCTGCATCCATAATCCTGCTTTTATTTATAACTCTATTTAAGCATAATACAATCAGCATAATCTACGTCAAAGCTTTAAACAAAATCGAATTCAGTCGAAGTGGTGGCAAATTAAATCGTCAAACGAAATGCAATCAGTGTGGATGGTATTTACAACGTTCATTTGAAAGACGTGATCTTGTTACCTCTAACGTTTATTGTGCATCTTGCATAATAGTGTTGTACATAGACTTAATAAGATTAAGACCAATTTGTTTACTAAATAAAACAGTAACAGCCAATTACATGAACATTAATGAAGTTTATGTGTATTATTTTGTTTCTTAAATATATCGGTACACCTACGCGTTTCTTAGTTTATTGTCATACTGAATTTATTATTATCAAGCAATAACTTTCTGGGTAAAAAGAAACGTAGTACTATTATATATGTATATCTGTTTTAACAGACAGATATTGAACATAATGAATAAATATATTAAATATATTACTTACCTTTAACTTATTGTACATTATCTGAGCGACTTCATGTACGTATGCAAGTAGGTATGTTTTATAGAATAGCCGTGCAGGTATACTTATCTCTGCTTTTACTTTAGTTTATTATTTTAAAATTACGTGCCGTCTTTAAATTTAAATCTAACGGAAAGAGCCTACATTTCACGACACAAGTCTCGGACTTAGTGTGGAATGTAGTGCACCCAGTGTTTAATATCTATGTACCAATGTAACCTATCTCGTAAACCATGTTAAATATTTTTAAGTATAGATACTATATAGAATTAACATATGTAACTAGTTTTTAAGTGCTAAATAAATAAATTATTATTATTATTGTAAATCATAATTAGGCATGTGAATTACAAAATCATCAAATAATAAGCATCTTTTGTTGGTAATGTTCACACTATTGGACTTTGTGTTTTTGTGTTTTATCGCCCTCGACGACATGAGAGTTAATTGATACATGATTGTTTTAAAAAAAAGATAGATTTTAATGCATATTGAAGTTAAATAAGTAAAATGACTGAGCGAAGCCAAAACAAAACTAGTCTGTGACACTTTTTACACATTTTTATAATGTTGTCAGTGTCAATAAAAAAACATGCCTATTTTTTACGTTGTTATAGTTTACGAGAATTATATTAATTTTATCCTGTTTTACCAGTTCCAATGAAATGATTCCCGTTCCTATTATAATTGGGGTCGTGATTATAATTATACTGTCATTTTATTCATACGTCCGCGCAAAATTTGACGCGATTTAATAATTTAAACTTAGTGCAAGAACGGTGTTATTTTGGATTTATAAGAATTTGAAGAACTTAAAAAGAATATACTGGATGAATGAATTCAATAAATTAAGATGAGATGGTGACAGTTATGGTTTTTATAATTATTGTAATCATGATTATATCGTTAGTTTTATATTATCTCAGAAGGAAATATAACTGTTTGCCACCAGAAGAGACGTATACTAAAGAACAAGAGTTCTCAATGAGATGAGTACCTAACCTCATTTTTATTATGATTTTCTTTCAATAGATATCAACTTTTTCAATATTTTGCCTCGATGACGCTTCATGATAAGCCGATATGTCCAGGAATATTAAATTTATATAATTTTCTAAAGAAACTGATATGAGGTAGTAGATGAAAACTACAATAATAATAAATAGAAGAAAAATAAAACTCTTATGGCAGTCGTGCTATAAATACAATAATCAAGAGATAACGAGAAGTAAGTATTATTTTTATTCCAATGTTATGAAAATTTTGAAAAAGCAGTACAAGTTAAATTATATCTCGATTCAAATGCTCGTAACAAGGTCTAAGAAAAAATGCTAAAATGCAACTATCTGAATGAGTTCAGAAACAAAAGCCATCTGGAAGGTTAACCTCACTTCTCAAAAGTACCTAAATTAAAATGTTAATTGGACGAAAAACTAGCACAAAAATGGAAAGAAATTCTTCATCAGATCTGCTGAAAAGTCTCAAATTAAAAGAAGTTCGTAGAAACGAGAGAGACCACTCGTAATGTCTCGAGAGGTGAGCTGCGCTGGGATTTTAAAGTCTCTCTTTGTAACTTTGACGCGGATGGACTTACGAGAATTTTCTGCTGAGATTCTGAAATAAGGAACGACAAAGCTGACTTATGATGGGCTTGTAAATAAGTGTTGTACAAAGAACATAAAGTAAAATAATAACATTCTTATCAAAGGTATGTGTTTTCTTATTTTTAAGTGTATCTAAGTATTAAACTTTCGTATTTACTTTTCGTAGATTTACATGAACACTCCCTGTCTTGCTCTATTCTTACCCAGATGTTTCCTTCTAACTTTCTAATATCATCCAGCAAAACAGAGAGTGTTGGCGTAAGAGGAAGAAAGCTCAAGCCCAGCAAGACAGAGTTAGCGTAAGAGGGAGGAGGAGTATACCCTGCAGTGGGTCTCATTAGGCTGATGATGATAATGAGATTAAAATATTACAATGCTTCACAACAATTTCAAGTTACCGTACCAGGAATTTAACACTCAAATTAAGGCTTATAAGGCAAACATGCTCCTATAGTTATGCAACAGTGGTATCAGAATGTTGGTAACTAAAAAAATAAACATTTCTAAAGATACACCGTACAAAAGAATAAAGATACAGGAACCTGCAATATATATATCCCACCACAGGGAATAAAGCACAGGTGTTTGTTCCGTTGCTCGCCCTACTTGGTACTTTATTCTAGCCATAGACAAAATAAACTGGAAATTTCTAACTATTGTCTCTGCTATGATAGGCCAAGTAATATTAAGATTAGATCGTACGTTAGTGTGGCGCCACCGTCGTTGTTTTTACTATTATTTTTTATAATCAGATATCGAGCTAAAATTCCAAAAAGTTCGACATTAAATTTGTTTTCGATATTATATATAGTCCGGTCAAATTAGCACCAACAATAGGGGTAAGGTTACATTAACTCGCACCTGGCTGAAAATTGACATGAATGTTGGGAGCCCTATCATACACAATTTGTCAAAAATACCCTAGATCGTGGAATAGGCCTACCGAAGAAACCACGTAAAAAACGCGCCATGTACACTACCTCACGGGTGGCGCGGAAACGTGTGCATATTATGAAGAATACAACTTTTTCAACATTTTGCATCGCTGTATCTCCGAAATGGTGATTCTTAGGAAAAAAAGTGTGTGAACAATTTTTATAGATAATTGCCTGATGAGTAATTTTTTCTCACCTACTTTTATTATAAAACTTACCGTTTAGCTGCAAAACTCAATAAACCAATTTTTGTAACCTTTGACCTTGAATATTTTTTTTCCACACTTCGGATTGATGGGGATTTTTGACAAATTGTGTATGATAGGGCTCCCAACATTCATGCCAATTTTCAGCCAGGTGCGAATTAATGTAACCTTGAATGTCTATTTTGACCGGACTAATATGTCTTTGTTTACTATCCTAGTAGTTTTTAAGCCTGTATTTTCAACACCAAAATATTTTAAATAATTTGTTCAGTTATCATATATATTATATCATATCAGCACATTTAATTTACGGAGTAGAACTAAAACACAGAGTAAACTTCATTAAAAAAAAAACACATTTTTCATGCTCCTGGCATCCGCTGTATTTTATTTATTTATTTATGATGGCACACAAAACAGTATCCATCTTATTATAATACGCGGTTTAAATATTAGTCTAGGAGTTTAAAAATTAAAAATGGGTTCTTGTTGTTCAAACACCACATACAAGCAATTAAAATGTAAAAAAAAATGTAATTTTGATTTAACATTGGTACATTTTAACAGCTTGATAATTATGACAGTAGATAGACAATTTTAAAACAACTAAAACGGACTTTAAACCACGTTTTGTATGCCCAATATGTTCTTAAATTATCTTAATAAACATTCTAAGCTGGTTTTGATCCGGAATAAATTATTTTTTTTGTGATTAGATGAATCTGTTTATATATAAAACTTAAAGGTGACTGACTGACAGACTGACATAATGATCTAACAAGGCACAAACCACTGGACGGATCGGGCTGAAATTTGGCATGCAGGTAGATGTTATGACGTAGGCATCCGCTAAGAAAGGATTTTTGGAAATGCCATTTTGAAATGGGATGCAAGTGTTGTTTATTAATGCGAGCGAAGCCGCGAGCAATACCAGCATTCATATAAGTGCTGTTCTTTTCATCATCAGTCTATCGCGTGCGTTGTCTATCATTCCAGTTCTAGTACCAGTGATGTATGGTATGGGACAGTGGCTGGCAAGCCGTGTAGTTTCTGTACCATTTGCTCTTGGATGCAATCCCTTGCGGATGTATAAATCTTTAAGGAACACGGGCTGCGTTTTTGAAACTAAATTGCTGGTACAAGTTGAAGAATTTAGTGGATTAGTGCTGTTTTGGAGTACCTACTGTTAGTACTGTAACTGTGGGTGTTCTGAACTATGTAGACTGTACATTAAACTATGTATATAGTCTGTACATTATTGTAGTTCTATATGAATGGTGTTTGTTTTGAAAGTTTGATTTCAAACGCAATCAACGCAAAGCTGAAAAGTGTCAAAAATCTGAATTAAGAACTAGAAGAATTGAAAAAAGAAGAATTAGCTATTAAAAAAAAGTTTGAGTATACTTTAAATCGATAATAAAACACATTTCAGCAGTTTTTATATTTTTTATCTGTTTTGATGTTTATCTATTTCTTTGTGTCTCTGTTTATCTGTTTATTTAAACGCGCAATCATAAGTGTACTTTTATGTACTTATATTGATACACAAATGAAATAAAATTATCCCTCATCACGCAAAAACAGCTGAACGAATCATCATGATTTTCGGTATGTAGGTAGTATGAGATCTTAGGAGTGTCATAGACTACTTTTTATCCTAAAATATTACGAACAATACCGTAGGCGTCTACAAGTCATTAATAAATATCACAAACTTGTATCAACTTGAAAGTCCTTTTCTTTCTCTGGTTTGCATAGGTAAAGTGATATCATCATAATACATTTAAAAATAAGTAAATAAGTATTTTGCCCCAAAAACGGTATCAATTAAAAAAACTCATCTTTTTAATACATATCATTAATAGCGTGTATTATTATATAAGTCGATGAATAACTTCCTAGTTGTAAGGTTAACCTCATAGTATTAGTTGAAAATTAAACTATAGACCTCGCTTATTCCAACATTAAAGACATAAGTTTTCCAAAACACAAACTTTGACTTTGTCCCACGACAAAGTACTTCAAAATACTTAATAGCAACTTATATTAGACTAGTGAATGCACAAGACTTCACTTGCTATGGGTTATATAAATTGTATAGAAATTCTAAGTAAGTCTGCTATATTGTCAACTACAACGTTGCTTAACACCAGGCGAGTTGTAGTCAAGCGTGAGCCTATCAAGTTAAAAAAGATAATAAGGAAGTATCCAGTCGGATCAAAACATTTTCCTCCTTTTGAAGTCAGTCAAAAATTGCTTACATCACTACCGGATTCTTATTCATAATTTTTATATAATGTGAACGTAATCTTCATTAATGTAATTGGCTCTTGGCCGTTTTAATAAATAAATAATACTGTCTCAATGAGAAAAAAAAATACAAATTTCTTTTCCTATGCTGCATAACAGAGAAACAGCCAGCATCAAACCAATCAACTAATATTTGATTTTATATGATGGTACGGTACGAGTAAAAAGTAACCTACACAATATGTTATACTGCCTTCATAATCCACATCTCAAATCACAATATCCCGTCGCTCTTTTGCGAACCCAAAAAAGAGACAAACCAACAAACTCACTTCCATATTATAATGGTATGATATAAGTATCGGTAAGTATCAGGTAAGCTGGTATCAGATACGGAATTACATTACTATTCTAGGAACGGCACTACCTCAAAACGAAGGTAGATATAAGATTATGTCTTTGAAAACCTAGTGGAGTAGCAGTAAGGGTGTCTTCTATCTACAAATATGTTTTTCAAAATGTATACTAGCAAGTTTACTCGCACTAGGGTTTTATCAGTAAACTTAACAGGTATGTTATTCAGTAAAATTATGGAAAAAATATATTATTTGTTAATTAATAAATTATGGCATTATGCAGTAGTCCTTATGGACTATAGTATATGAATGCTTTGTGTACCTAATTATGAACATACCCACGTTTCTAATAGCCATATAATAGTAAGATGCGTCCGGTGGAAGGTCGAACAGCATTAAGCAAATTAGAAATGAATGAAGGTGCTTTAATTCATCGGGAAGCTTTTCAGAACTTTATTACTGCGCTATGTGGACAAATCCACGTAGTTTAATACTGTTATTGGGGTAAAATATTTGGTTTATACGCTACTATGACCACTCATTTACCATTTTATTTTATTTACCATTAAATTAACTCTTACTGCTATAATATTAGCGGTAAAGTAAATACGCGGCCGTCAAACGTAATACGCGTTCGATCCATTCGATTGGTACAACTCTATGCATATGCAATGGCGGATTTCGACCGTTATTAGGCGAGTTTGTTCGATTTTTAAAATTGGATTCAGAAATGCGTCCGCCAATCGGGCCGTGTGATTTAGAAAGAGAACAAAAATGAAGGTATTTGGTTATCTTGTTTGGGGAAATTTACCAATCCAGTGATTGGTTTGAGGTTTTTGAAAATTGCACCTTTGAAGTATTAGTAGTGGACGCCCGCGGCTTTGCTCGTATTATTTCATGGAAAGCAGCCTATGATACTTTTAAGACCTCAAACTACCTACATACTAAAAATCATGATGATAGCTTCAGCCATTTTTGCACTGATGAGCGTTTACAGAAACATATTTAAGCCAACTGGGAACAATTCTTTCATAAATAACATTACGAGTGGAAAACTCAATATTTTTTACGCAAAAAACTAAGCTAAGCCGAATGCGCTTTTCATGTTCTAAAATTTAAAAGTATGTTCGTTGCAAGAGTTCTCGTAATTTGCTAGAATGGTGCCTACCTAAAGGGGAATATGCACACATATTCGCCAGCCCGTAGATGCAAAACAGGCAAAAGGAAAACCCAGACATTTTTACTGCGAAGCCGATTTGCAAAGAACTAGATAGTCATTTATTTATGAAAACGTTTTGAGAGCTTTTTAACGCCATTTAATTTAATGTTATGTTTTTTTAAAATAACAGTTAACATGTATTGATATTTGACATAGTTAGTATACCTATAGTATACTGTGATAAAGAGTGTAGACATTTGTTATCATTAAATACATTTAATTTTCCTACTGCAACTTTTTCTACTCTTTTGGTTTAATATGTAAAATAGGGTATGTTTGAAAACCTTATTTTTATACGAAATGAATAAATCGAAAAAAAAAACGAATTTAAATAGGCTATTTATATAATATTAAACGGTTATGTTATATTACTTTAGATCGTTACTCAATCAAAACTGAATTTTACTACCCATACCCGTACCTTGGAGTATAATATATAGGTAATACAGTTTCAGGGTCGATTGGCCGATGCCAGGATTCCTATCTACCTGACCATTAACGATTAAATCTTGATTAAGTGCTTCGGACCACCTACGAAAGCACTAGACTTCACAGATTTAGAATTTAAGATAGATATTGCAACCGACTATTATTCCAGGACATGTGTCTTCAGTAAAAGGACCTGGGCGCACACCACGATGTATCTGCACATAAGAATAACCCAAACTAATAAAATTAAATCTGCGGGGGAGTCACGAACCTAAGTGATGAGGAAATACAACTGCAAGCAATATTCTTTGCTAGTCTCATTTTGCAATTACAGTGAGTACTTTTAAGATGATTGTAAAAACAAAATGAAAATAATCTTCAAGCCCTATTCAAGCTTAGAGACAAAATTTCCAATTTTTAATTTTCCAATTGATAGGAATGTCGCAAGATTTTATGTCGCTAAAAAGATTTCTTTCCAACTACTAATCCATATCTGCTCTTTAATGCTTGTTGCTTAGTATTGTTAGGCTGTAAAATATCAAGATTATTTTCTATATCACTCAGGTGTTGTCATTGTTGTTGTGATGTTAATGTGGTGAATTAAATTAATCATAAGTGTGCGATTTGGCGTAGTTGTAAGGTGCACTTATGCCCCAAGAAGAAACTAAATGATTAGAAACTATTTTCCCAAATACTACACTTTTGTTTTAAATTTTGGTAAGACCTTTTGGTTTGGGGACTGAGCTGCCCTCGTCCGTGGGAGAGCACCCTAGTACCGTATCCCCACACGTGGTCCCTGGGTGGTGCAAACCAGGCAGCAACTCACTGGTGGTAGGCTTCGGCCGTGGTTAGTGACCACCCACCGGACTAAGCCGCGTCGCCAAACGGTCTAGCCGTGTTCCGGCGCGTGGTCCGGTGACACCGTCCAAGGAGGTGGGTCGGGATAGTTGTTTCTTCGTAGCAGACACCTGTTTAACACACATGCACATCGAGACATTGGGCAGCTAGTTTCGGAGGGTAGCGGGATCCGTGGCACGGTTCGTCGCTGGCCGACCGCAGTTAGTAGGGGACCCAAGTAGCGATTTAGCCATTCGTGAAAGGCTGTCCCGCCAACTTGCGAAAAATCCCGAGGTTGCGCCAACGTGCCGGTTGGCGACCGGATGAAAGGGCCCGTTGGACTTCCTTGGGGGGGCACGGGCGTCCCCGCGGTCTCCGGACTAGTTCCTCCACCGATGTCTTGAATTGTTCATGTGTGACGAGGTAGCTACGCAAAACCCACTGCCATTTCCTTTCCGACCCCCACTTTTGCACTATCATGAAGGTTAAGAGACAAAGGAAAAGCGTACCACAGCGACAGCACGCCCTTTCACTTAAAGTGCACCTCACAAACATTCGAGGATTGCACTCCAATCTCGTTCCGGTCCACCACCATCTCGAGACCGAAAATTCTGCACTCATGATTTTGACGGAGACGCAGATCAAATGCCCGTCGGATACGGCGTACCTGCTGTACCCGGGTTACAGCCTAGAGCATAACTTCAAAGCTCGGGCTGGGGTGTGCATGTACGTCCGTGACGACATTTGTTGTCAGCGTCTCCGTAACCTTGAAGATCGCAGATTCTCTGTGCTTTGGGCGCTTGTGGACACAGGAATAGACAAGATTCTATATGCCTGTGTCTACCGATCACACAGCGGCGATCAGGAGACAACCAGGCTTACTGAATACCTCAATGAGGCGGCGGATAAGGCTCTTCAGAAGTACCCTACAGCCCAATTAGTGTTTCTGGGGGATTTCAATGGACGCCACCAAGAGTGGCTATACCCATACCAGATCACTGACCATGCTGGGAGAGAGATGCGTAAGCTCGCTTTGGCGTTAAATCTCACTCAGCTGGTCCAAGGCGCTACTAGGGTGCCTGACGTTGAGTCTCATACACCTAACTGCTTAGACCTTCTGCTGACAACAGATCCAGACCGGTACTCAGTGACAATATCGTCACCCTTGGGTAAATCCGACCATTGTCTGGTGAAGTCTGTGTCCGTATATTACCCATCCGTTCCGAGCCCTAGCGGTAGTCGGCGGTTGTGGAGATACAGGTCAGCGGATTGGGATGAGATGCGGTCTTTTTATGCATCGTATCCTTGGCAGGCTGTCTGCTTCTCTTCTAAAGACCCTTCAGTCTGTGCGGATGCCGTGATGGATACTATTCGTCTAGGTATGGAATATTTCATTCCTTACTCGGATGTATCCCAGTCCGGCAAAGCTCGCCCATGGTTTGGACCAGAATGTAGACGTGCAGAAGCGCTGAAACATGAGGCATACCTTGCATGGGTTGATGCTCGCCACCGCAAGGCTAGGAATACTAGCAAGAAGAAGATGGCATACAACAAAGCCGCCAAGTCCTGCAAAAAGGTTCTTCAGAAGGCACGCTTCGGTCACATTGGCCGAGTAGGGAACAAATTAGCTTCGTACCCCGCGGGTAGTAAAGCCTTTTGGTCCCTGGCAAAGTTGATCGAAGGGAACTTCTGCCGCCCCTCATTGCCTCCACTGCTGAAACCTGACGGATCTCTGGCTCACTCTGCAGATGAGAAAGCAAATTTATTTGCTTGTCTATTTGCGGAAAATTCGCGTCTTGATGCTTGTGGTGCTTCGCCTCCTCCTCCTCTTGAATGTCCGACTGCCATGTCGGATTTCAAGATTCGCCAAACGGAGGTCCGTAAAGTGCTACGCGATCTGGACGTGAACAAGGCCAGTGGTCCTGACGGTATTCCAGCTATAGTACTGAGGACATGTGCGCCTGAGCTGGCTCCTTTGTTGACGCGCCTCTTTCAGCTTTCTCTTGAGACTGGCAAAGTGCCGATTTCATGGAAACTTGCTAACGTGCAGCCCGTGCCCAAAAAAGGTAGTCGTGCTGACCCTTCTAACTACCGGCCCATTTCAGTCACGTCCGTGCTCTGCAAGAGTATGGAACGTGTCCTGAACCGCAGGCTCCTGGCGTACCTTGAATCACATGACCTATTCAGTGACCGACAATATGGCTTTCGCCAGAATCGGTCCACTGGAGACATTCTAGTGTACGCCACTCACATATGGAGTGAAGCCATTGAGAAATACGGGGAAGCCCTGGCGGTTTCCCTGGATATTTCAAAGGCTTTTGACAGGGTTTGGCACGATGGCCTTATTAGCAAGCTTTCCTCTTACGGCCTGCCCGCTGGGCTTCGTGCTTGGATTTAGGACTTTTTGAGGGATAGGTCTATTCGAGTAGTCGTTGATGGCTACTCCTCAGATCTAATGGCTATCAATGCCGGAGTCCCTCAAGGGTCGGTGCTCTCTGCAACTCTTTTCCTGCTGCATATTAACGATCTGCTGAAACCCGGAACCTTCGGGTACGCAGACGACAGCACCGTTGTAGAGAGCTATACATCCACAGCGCGGGCCAGTGCGGCCGAGATCCAGTGGCTCAGGGAGGCGATGGTCGAGCGTATAAACCTGGCTCTCAAGGCAGTCTCCGATTGGGGTGATGCCGATCTAGTCAGGTTTAATGCTGCGAAGACCCAGGCGTGTCTTTTCACCGCTAAAAAGAGGCCATTCGAGCTGGCCCCCACTTTCCGAAATTCGACTGTGCCGATAACTGACCACCTTGATCTTCTTGGTATTACATTGTCCCCTACTCTTAATTTTGGCTCTCACATTGAGTCTAAAGCCGAAGTTGCAGCCAAAAAGTTGGGTATCCTCTCGAAGGTGCGAAAGTACTTCAAGCCGGAACAGCTGCTTACTTTGTATCAAGCACAAGTTCGGTCGTGCATGGAGTACTGTTCGCATCTTTGGGATGGATCAGCCAAGTACCTGAGGCACTAGAGGCCATTGAGAGTCGAGCCAAGAAGATCATTGGTAATAATAAACTGTGCCGAGCGAAACTTCAAAGTCTTGAACACCGTCGCAAAGTCGCCAGTTTGTCGGTTTTCTATCGGTTGCATTTCGGAGAGTGTGCCGCGGAATTGCACGGACTAATTCCGCCCGCGCCCTTCTTTCACCGGACGAGTAGAGGTACGGCAGGACGACACCGGTTTATGGTGGAAGTTCCTAAGACCCGCACGAAACGGTACGCTTCCACCTTTATTGTTCGTACCGCTAGGTTGTGGAACTCCCTGCCTGGCTCTCTGTTCCCCACGCACTATAATCCAGCGATCTTCAAAGCGAGAGTGAATCGGTTCTTATCGGGTAAGCACGCTCCATCTTAGGCCATAGCCTTACTTGCTATCAGGTAAACTATGGTCAAGTGCAAACCCGTTCAAGTTAAAAAAAAAAAAGACCTCTAAATTAAAAGGGAAACTTATTGCTATGGTATAAATAAATAAATTTTAATAATATAGCAAGTTTTGTAAAATATTTAGTTTGTTGCGTTGTCTTCTTCAAAGTCTACGGTTAGGTCTAATTATTATATCTAGACTCAGGACATAGTAATCTAGTGCTAGCTGCATCTTACACTGAACCTAATCTAGGTCGCATCTCTCGAGGCTGAGCTACTCTAGGTAATAGGTATTAGGAGCGCTAGGAAATTAGGCCTAGGAATCCTGGAGGTAAGAAGAGATGAAAAAACACTACACAAAGATTTATGTTAGTAGTTTAACTATCACTTTAATTTGTGTTTGTTCCGGATTTTGTAAAAACTTGTATATATGCGTATCTTGTTGTTATAGGTAATAAATGTATTTTATTCTTCTTTTTTTAAATTCGATAAATTTATCCATAGGTTATAAGTAAATCAATGTATTTTTTATTACTTTGCATATAACTAACGCTCTTGTATACATTCAAAATAATGTAAATTTATTTTCTGTATTTTGCCAGTATTTATAATGGAAATCTTCTTTTTTACTGAAATCAACCATGTGACTAGCTCCTAAAAAGAGACTACCGATACGCAACCGAATGTATTAAACCTTTCCATAAATGTTTTTTGAAACTTATAAGCCACATTAAAACTCCAAAAAAATAAACTTAAATAAAAGCTTTCATAAAAAGTTAAAGCTAGCCCGAGTTAGAGAGCCCCTGATCTAGTTTCCCTTCACATGGTGTCTACCTGTCTCTACTAGAACCTACACAAAAGCCTCCACGTGTCTGGAGGCAGCACTTGGGTCACTAACAGGATTAACAGCAGTAAGGGGAAGTCAAATCTGTCAAAATTTTCATTAGTATATTTTGCTGCCGTTAATAAGTATTACAATGATTTTGGACTATCTACCTCATTTAACATAAAATAGAGTTTATTTCAAAACCTGATGATAATATGAACCCAATCCGAACAGCCTTCTTTTTATTTCCATTCAAGTATAATTGAGCTGCTTTTTCTTTTCTCCAGGCTCTTTCAAGGTGATTTTTTGATCAAAAATTTTAGTTCAGTGTCTGTCCGCACGCAGAGTTATTTTTGTGCGGACACTATGAACTATTCCATGGGATTGCAAGTTGGGCTTGTTAGATAATTCAATACTAAACTATATGTACAGAGATTGCGAGATAAACCTGCTACAATATTAGGTTAGACCGCGTTTGACGGAGCTACCTTTGTTATTGCTGGAGAGAAATCTAAGTTATCACAATGTTTTTAATTACTTATAAAATTTCGCTCATAAAATCGAATCGAAGTAACAATTACTTACTAAATTTCTTACAAATATATTCATAAATATTTAAAAAAAATATCTTTATAAGTGTAGAAGAATTTGACCTCCACAGTTCAAATGTTTAATTAGTACTCGTATCTCTAATTCAACTTTGTTTATAAAGCCTCATAAAATGTTTAAACTTTGTCTTTCTCAGACATGTAAGTCTGGTAAAGCTTGCTCGTTAAATTTTATTTTACAGCCCTCTATATAAAATAATGCAAAAGTAATGTTCTGTTAAGCATTCCTCAAAATTTGTTACTTCAAACTCGCAAAGCTTTAATTTTATGAACGTAACGTTCAAGCCAAAGATGTGATAGATTAAAGATTGGCTAATTTGAGACTTATAGATGTTTAATTATAAAAAAACTGTACATTATAGATTGTGTTTATTGAGAATTGTAATTCAATATCATATGAAAACAATATGAAGAAAATAACCAAGATATGGCTTGCGCTGTCAAAAAGGCATGAAGAGCAGGTTTGTAACTCTACTACCTCTAATACCACAACATCTACATAGCAATAGGCACGATTTATTCGTTATGATATTTCGCCATTAAAATAAGGTTATACGTTATGATATAAAAAATGGAATACTTACATAAACAATAATTCTTATTGTATGTACATAATTACAGAGCGGCCACAAATCTTGATTTAGTGTGAATATATTTGTCTAAGACATTGTACAGAGTAAAATTTGGCCATTCACGCAATCTTATAAGAAAACAAAAAACCGAATCCATGGAACACTATGGGTATTTTTTTATTGTTATCTTGGGAACAAATTTATATTAAAAAAGACTGACTCTCTACCAATAAAAAATCTATGAACATTTACACAATATAGCTGTTTTAACAACCATAGTCATTTGATGTAGAAACAGATTTTACTCAAGAATTTTGCAATCAAAGTTAGAATGCAATTTCGAGTTCCATTTGGATTTAATTTTTACTTGCATGCTTTGTTTTGTGCATGCTAATTAAAATAATATGACTTATTTTAACTTTCATAAATCTTATACGTAGCTTTTCTGTCGTTAAATTGAGATAAAAATTGCCTATATCATTCTCGGGTTCATATACTACCATCAGACTAAAAATCCCGTAGACCCGTCGTCACCTTATTGATACGTGAACAATTAAAACTATCTACATAGTAACTCAATTTAACTTTCATTTATTAGACAATAATTTCTAATCAATTTGTTCCATTATCGATATTTAAATAAGAATAAAAATATATGTCTTAAACCTTAAAGTAAACCTAAAACACTAAGAAATGGATAAGTACAAAATATTAATAAGTACATAATATAATAAAATAGTTTCATGTCACAACCCGGCCTCATCCCAGCATGTGCTGGAAGTAAGAATCTAACGCTAATCTTGCATTTGGCATTAATATTGATATTTTCTTAACGATTTCATCGCAAGAGTTTTCCGAAAACTCTTTTCAACAATAGTGATGTCAAATAGAAATGATAAATGAAATGTTGCGCGACGCAATCTGAGAGCTGTGCCGGAAATATTGCGCTGAGCAACCGCATACACCATGTTCTTATTGCGGTAGCCATATTGGATAGAAAGATAGGATTTTGAAATTTATTTATTTCAATTACTTACATATGTACTCACTGCTTAAGCCAACACACATTAAGCCAACTGAATGTAAAGAAATATCCAGGTTGCCTGAATGTAAAGAAATAATCAGGTTGTTTATGAAACAAAGTAAAAAGGCTCTTCATCTGTCTTCATTTTTGAACCATACGTAGATATTCTCCAATATTTGATAAACAGTCCTTGAAAATTATTTGTGTAATACTTGATTACTGAAGAAAGTGTGAGTAAAATAATACATTTCGGTCGTTTGTGTTTTAAGAGATTTCCTATTAGGTAGTGTGTTTACAATGTGGGTCTTCAAATCCAGAGTAAAGAGGTTTCTTCTAGGCAAACGTGCAACATCTTAGACAACAGTGGTGCTTAACAGGCAGACTGTAGTCAAACGTTGGCCTATTCCGTGAAAAAAAAACAATCAGTTCAAATACGTAAACGTTATCTAGAGTACGGCAGGAGCGTAGCATGAGATATAAACGATATCACCGAACAATGGTGCTGCCACCGGAACGCAGCGGGAACATGGCGAAACTATCTTACACACTCTGGCACAATATTACACACACATTTGTACTGGTAGTGGAAGTGAGTATGTCTTTGAATTGAAAGTGTGTGATATGACGGTACGTAGTCTTATGCGCACTTAGTTACCATCAGGCAAGCCATGATCATGACGACATTGCGCAAACAATAATTCTGACCCAAAAAAGCAGTCACGATTATCAGTGATGAGGAATACGAAACAAAAAGAAGGAGGAGGCCAATCCACATAAAGTTGAGCAAAGTTGTAATTTATGTGATAAGAAAAAAATTGCAAACCTTATTATGTGTTTTGAATATAAGCGTGTATTTACACTAAAATACAAAGGTTTGGAACCTTCCAGTACCCATAAATATTTAACGACCAATTTAGCTCGAAACGAGCATTATGCTTAAATCACCTAGTACTTAATTTTAGTTAATTAACCAACTAAATTAACGTTTAGTCGTTTCGTTTTAGTTTTAGTTGCTAACTTCTGCTGGTTAGGAAACTCTATTAAAATTAATCATGTTAAAAGTAATATCTGCTGGACTTGTTGGTAATTTGTTTTTTTATTTATTTATGTAACGCTTTCACAGTTTCTGCAGTGATTCTTTAGAAAACTAGCATTATTGTTAGCAAAAATATTTTGTCATAGACGGCCTATGTAATTTAAAAAATATAACTCGAAGATAAATATTTACTGAATGAAATTTAGAAGAGATTGTTAATTTTTAACAATAGGGGTATTTTTACGATTTATTAAAAAAATAATTTAACATACCTAGGTCAGGATAGGTTTTTTATATGTTGATAATATTTGTAACTGGCTTCTGATTAGAAATTTTATAAATAAATAGAAATTTTATAAATGTTTTATGATTATTTTCGTATTTATAGTTACATAATTATTTCTTTATTCTTTCGTGATCCACAGGTTCCATCATCTACACAATATTTATGACCAAACCTCTTGAAATGAAATCCATAGAAAAGACAATAGACAAGTTTTTTTGGATGAGCAATCCTAAACAGAATAACTGCCATAAATGCCCAAGGATATATGTGCCCATTTGTGCATCTGATAAGAAAACTTACATGAATATGTGCAAATTGATTTGTTCCAACTTTTTACGCAGCAAAAAACATCACGTAAAAGTTAAAAGGTAATACTATTTTGATTTCTGGTGTACCTGTGATGTGTTGTGCCAAGCAGTAGGTCTCTAAACCAGCGAGCATGTCCACTCTTACGTTTATATATTTTGTTGTTTCTATGTATAGTTTTCAAACTTTAACTATATGCTATTTATGTATATATCACTCGAGGCGTCCCACATTGTTATTTCCTCTAACCAAAAGCTAATAACATTTAAAAAACAAAAATACAGAAATAGTATTTTAGAATTAAAGGTCACATGTGAAAATGCATTCCACTTTGATAACATCTTGACATCTAGTACAAGGTATACTCGTATTTATAACATAAAATATTATTAATATGCAATTATAAAATTTGTAATATACGTACGTATTATAAATATATTATTTTTCAGGTACGGACCTTGTGTAATGGGTGCTTAGAAGTTCAAAGTTAATGTCAAAGCTATCCAAAAGCTTTTGCAGTCATAATATTACAACAGTATAAGTAAACGAACGAGATAATACCAATCGTAGCAGTTCTCATTAACTGAAATTATAGGTTATGAGCTACTGCTTCATAAAATAACGATTTAACATTTTTGAAGATAGTTTTAAACTATTATATAAAATCACGTATTATTAGTAATTGAGAAAGGTTTGAATGATTGTATTAGTTTTCTTTGAATAGTTTTATTGAATAATTACTTAGACGTATGTAACTTTATCAATTATATTTCGTATCGTGTAAAAACTTCAGTAAAGCTTCACTCAAATAATAAATAATCAGTTAATCAGTCAAAAAGTATGTACATAGTATAGAAAGTTCGGTGGGCAGCGGGGTATGTCGGGCTTGGAGGTTATAAAACTCCACTACCGACTAAAACCTACCACGATTTCCCTTCACCTCAGCAAGGACGGGTTTCACGGGCAAGCAAGCAATACTCTTCCGCTAATTCAGACGCACCGTGGTTCCAATCTGACCCTACACCAATCACTTGTATTTTCATGTTAAGTGTGGATTTGGGCGCCCACCACAATGTACATATCTGCCCAAGGAGAACTTCCCTAACGATTTAATTATGCGGGGGAGTAACGACCTTCAGTCATGAGGAAAAACGACTCGAGAGTTAGGAATTCTATGATAAAGATATTTATTAATTATACAAAATGAATACATAAAAATACTTATGTACAGTATGTATAAAATCTTGTCGCATGGCTAAGCGAGCATCCATTCGTTAGTACTTAATATATTAGTTCGGTATCTCCCCGACTAAGCATTGGTATTCGAGCGTGGTCCAAGCTAATGATCATCGCGGACGTCACGTACCTTCTACTGGCTCGGAATTCATAAGTTCTAAGAAACGTAATGTTACGGTACTAGTAATTAGAGGAACTTTTTCTGTGTATGAATTTATTAATCTCTTTTTTTACATGGTGGGGTGAAAACCACGCCACCAGCATAATGCAGAGTTTCGGTTATATGAGAACAACATATATTATGTATGTACAATATACATATATGTTGTTTTAATTCAATTTTTTTTAAAGTTAAAATATGTCTATTAACTAACTATTTGAAAAACGGTTATTATCTAAACTACGTTACATTTCAACTGTATCATGAATATATGTGGGTAGGTACGTTAAGATTATAATACTTCTACTTCTTGCTTAACAAATTGCTGTTAAGAGATTGTCAAGTAAATAGTTAAGCTGTGTGCAATACAGAATAATCAGTGGATCCCAAACTAGGTTTTTGCTTAACTAGTTATTTTTGCCTTGTATTCGTGCCTTAATAAAAGGAAAATAAGATAAGTTAAGATATGTCTTTAATGCACACCAAAGAAATTACATAATAAAAAGAAATTTAAAAACTAATTGAATTAACATGTAAATAAATATTGTATCATAAATTTTCTAATATATTTATTCATGTAAAAAAATAAAGATTAAGGTATTTCTTTATGCATGAGTTAAGCAGGTGTAAATTATCTTATCAAATTTGGCTACAATTGCCAACTAAGTTGTTTAGTCTAGTCTAAATGTAGCCTAAATGTTTGCCCTGCCCACACGAAATACTTGTATGAAAAATTCATTGGTTTTCGTCGAGAAATATAAAACGGAGGAGAAGCCTAGAAAAGTAACACATAAAACTGTGTGCGGGTGAAATGATGGACACACATAAACGCAATGCGAATGTAAATTGATTACTGATAGTTATTATTATTAATTTGCCTGTGAGACGTTTAAACGTTACTAGCTGGTTCCTGCGACTTCGTCCGCCTGGAATAGTTATTACCATAAAAACGGGTTTATTGAGTTAACCTTAAAAGATAGACATATACTGTTGCAGACATTTTGTTAGATCATTTCAAGAGAAACAATTCTTTGATACATATTTTTTGATATCTTGAACCGTTTTCGCAGCGCACGCAACAGAAGCCCTTAAAAATGAATAATTTTCCCCGTTTTTTTCCACATTTTCCATTGTTTCTTCGCTCCTATTAGTTGCAGCGTGATGTTATATAGCTTTAAGCCTTCCTCGATAAATGGTCTACTAAACAAAATATTTTTTTATTTCACATCAGTAGTTCCTGAGATAAGCACGTTCAAACAAACAAACTCTTCAGCTTAATAATACTTAGTATAGAAGTTATAAATATTACAACAAGTATCTTACAAGTAACAGAGAAAGGATGATTTTAATCAAGAAATTAGTAAAATATAGTATCTTTCATATTTTTACTTATAATGATTCATTGTAGTGTCGGACTGAACTTTTGGCCAGGTTTTAATTAAGAACTTGTAATAAAGGCATAAGGAATGTTAATAGTAAAATGTTTGTTCTATAGTTATTAATTGTATGAGAGAATTCGATATTTACCAAAAAATCGCATCTACTTCTATGATATTGGGATCTAATTTGTTGCACAGTCGTTTATGTTGGTCTGTCTGGTCTAAAGCTTGAATAAGCCTGAAGAGTTGAAATATAAACTTCTTAGGAATTGAAAAGTACCAACTGCTAAGAAACCTTGAAAATGTTACCAAGTATTATTGCTCAGACCTCCAAATACAGAATAAATTGACACACACAAATAAAAATAAGAGTATGTATGTACTACTCTGCTTCTTTTTATGGAATAAGAGTGGGCAACTTTGGTGTCGAGAGCTTATCAAGTCGGCCTGAGGGCCTCTGACATTGTTTTACGACTGCCGTACTAGACAAACAGCTGGAATGTACAATTTTACGTGTCTCGACTCATGTATAAAGTACTATAAATACATATTTAATAATATAAAGTCCTATAAAATGGATGTAACTTGCAAATAAAGTAAAATCATTTTAGAAGGACTAACTTCATTTTCCTATATGCTTATTTCTGTCCAGCCAAAAGTTACCTTATAGCGATAAGGCCGCCGCTTGTGTCACTAGTTTAAATTTATTTGCTTTCTGCACCATTTTTTAAAATTTTATGTCAATAATAAATATTGTCTACATATTATTATATCAATCTACATATTTCCAACTTACGCGTAAGTCAAATTTTAGTACTCGTTTATTTCGTTACGTTAGATTTCGTTAGATCCTATATACATACTTACATATATTATGCAATTCATGGCATGACTCTCATGAAAATTCATATATAAAAAAATAAAGCTCAAAAAAAGACCCGGAGACTTGAAAACTCCAAAAACAGGAATTATTTTGCTGAAAGTCAAACTGAAATTCGCGAAAAAGTTTCCTTTATTTCGGAAATCGAATAACGCGCTGGCTCGAACTAACTTTTGTTATTTGCTTTGGGCTACGGTCAATGTGGAATGGTCCAGGGTTAACATAGAGCTTATAGGGGTCTGAAAGTACTAGATTAAATCATCAAGGTAAAGTCAGTGGAAATATAAACAATGTATAATTATAATAATTTAATTTAAATATAGTTTAACATTAAAATTACATTCGGAAAAGAGAGCGGTTTGAGCCCGGTTTTGTAAAGCGACTGTGGAGGTGTGGAAGGATACTTGTAGTAGATAGTTCGCAAATATAACATTTTACTACATCTGAATAATAATTGTCGATAAAGGAACCACTTAAGACGTATTTATCACTAAAATATAATATTCAATACTAAAATTCCCGTAAGGCATGATTAAATTTACAAAATCATGTCCAAATTTTTGAACAAACTCTTATGATTTAATTTTTGACGAAGTGATGCCGGTATAATACTTTAATAAAATATTCTAGTATAATTTCATAGTCTTGGACTGAAAAAGCGGGCTCCGAAGATAAAGTTGTAAATTAAATACTACCAACGAAGGTTATTTACAAATGTGTAGGTATTGAAATTCAAGACCAAGAATTCGTGTTATTACAAAATAGGTAGTATTTAAAACTACAGTGATTTCAATGACTTAGAGTGACAGTAACTATTGAGTTATACTTCGGAGTTATGCGATGATCATAATAATCATAATCAATAATTATAATACAAGTAGCAATAAATGTCATCAATGTCATCAATGTCAAAATTTACATAAGCGGCTCCACGGACGCCATAAAAAAATTCTCAACACCAGAGTGCAACACAATCATACGGTTTTTTTTGGTTTTTATTACTATTCATCAATAAAGAATTGGCCTATGTAGACTAAGCTAATAGTTCTGTTGCTAAGTTATTTAAGGTTGTGATATCTATAAAAAACTTAGATACACTAATCTTGAACTATGAACAGAACTAATCTAAATCTAAGTATTCGACTAATTATGTTCTATGGAAATAATTATAAAGAGCTTATCATTACTATATTATGTTTCAGACCATTTTTAATTGCTATAGTAGCCTTTCCAAATGTTTTTATATTCAATAATTTATTTTCTTTATCATTCACTAATATTATATTGTTACTGTACTAAAATGAAAACACAGGAAGGGACTAACCGACATGGCACGGGTGTGCCCTCACCCAGTTTGTGGGGTAAGTAACTAAAAATGATGTACAAAAATTATAAGTAAATGAATTTTGAATTTGAGAATTTCACAAGGCTAACTGATTGGTAAAATTATTATTTTTATTTAAAACTTGTACATTTCCACAATTACAGTTTAATTCACCAGTTAGCACCAGTTGTACCAAGCGGAAGAGTCTCAGTAAACGTTAAAACAAACATAAAAAGCTTCCCCAGTCAAGCTCTGAAGCTTGATAACGTTATTTATTTTATTCCTAACTACCCGCTTACCCCTTCCGTGGGTAGTCGCAAAAAAGCGAGCGCAATTAAGAACTTCTGGTCGTCGGACTTGATTCGTATTCCACACTCGCGCCAACTTTGTCCGACCAATTTTCCAAGAGTTCGAGGCATAGTACGGACAGTAAGAGATTTATCTACAGGGTTATCTTACCAATACGATAGCGCTGTAAAATGACCAGCCTCCTTAGACAAGAGGAGTATTTTAGTGAGCGTACTGACGCTCGCTTAAGGAATAGAAAGACCAATGTATGGGATCACGGGTGGAAATATTACGTCACTCCCATACATTGGGCTTTCTATTCCATGAGTGAGCGACAGTACGCTCACTAAAATATTCCTCTTGTCTAAGGGGCTGTGGTTTATGATACGGAACACGAGATAAGTTTCTTGTGTTTTTTGTTGTCAAGACATCGATATGTTAACAGTGCTAATATGCGCATCCAAATGTAGCCGTCATCACTGACGAGAAACAGCGAGAAACTTATGTTTTTTTTTATAACAGTAGCGCATATTTTGTCAGTTGGGGTTAACAAATTACTTGCCGCAGCTTTGTAGACTATGTGGCTAGAACATTTTATATAAAAAAACGATTTAATATCTAAGTTTTAAAAAGAGTTTAAAATTATTATTTGATCATATAGGATTACAGGTACATTGGATTTAAAATGAAAGGAAGCCTTACTGCTGTTACCTCGTTTATCGCACCAAAGATTTCCCCGTCTTCAAGAGTTTTCTAATACCCCGAAGGATGTTGTTGTTTATATAAAAATCCAGTTGGCGAGTGCAGCTAACTTATCAAGTTTGAGCGAAATAAAGTGAAAAGTCATGCATTTTCCTGGACAAATATTTTTGACATGACTTGTTTGGATTTAAAAATTGGATTTGCGTGTTTGGTATTGCTTTGTAAAAACATTGTCTAGACTCTTATCGAATTTTGTAAATGAAAATTTCTTAAAAAAAGGAAAACGATCTTGAAGTAGTTTTCTCAAGATTGTATGTTTTATTTAAAGTAAGCATAAGCTTGTCTGATTGGTTAGTTTGTCCATATTCTCGCTTCCGCAATGGAGCAACGGATCATATTTTTATTGGTATAATGTTCTTGAAAATACGATGGAATTTATAAAATTACTTTACTTTAATTAGAGTTTAAATCAAAATGACGGGAGCAAACCCTCGGCATGCTATTAGAAATATTTTTCTTTGACCTTGCTACGGCGTAGCACGTCTATAAACTCCGTAGCACTTTGATTTATTGATTTGAATTGTGATTTTGCAACTTGAATTTATGTACAACGTGACGATTTTTACACAACGTTAAACTGTAACGGTACGTTACGGTATATCCCACCTAAAATTAATAAAGTTAAATCATAACAATTTGTAGTTATATTTTGTTCTATTTGAGTAGTATTTCTAATGACAAAAAGTGGTTACTCCAGATTTAGTAGTATTTTTAGGAATACAATTATGTACTTGTAGTTTCATTTGTAGTGTATGGTGTCAATTTGATAGCAATTCATCATTAATCACATATTATGCAATAGGTTTTAATGATCATGAGGCGGATCAGACCATTTAACTTAACAATATTAACAATGCTTCCAACCTAATGTTACGCAAAATACCT
The DNA here is from genome assembly GCA_927399415.1 of Macaria notata. NCBI lineage: Eukaryota > Metazoa > Arthropoda > Insecta > Lepidoptera > Geometridae > Macaria > Macaria notata. The sequence goes on from OV656742.1 coordinate 5,388,438, forward strand.
ACAAAATAATCTTTCTTCCAACAAATTTCTACAAAAAGTAAAAAAATACAAAGAGAAATTCAGCGTGTCAGGATGAATCACGTTCCGTTCCAAACAGTGCAGTGAATCAATTGGCTTGCTATTTTGTTTTAACTAACCCCACGCTGTCAGATTCTATTCGCAACTGAAGGCTCTAAAAACAAAAGCGCTTGCCGGAACGTCAGCCGGTTTTCGATGGAAAAACGTTGTAGTCAGGGAGGAAATGGTAGATTTTATTCCATGTGTTTTATTGAAATGTAAGTGTTTGAAGATTTCCTTAAACATGACAGACATGTCTTTATACTTTTTAATATTATTTAATAGGATAAGAAACTTAAACAAACAATTTTCTTTACATTAATCATTATTTAAATCCGTTACTATGTGTTTTACCTTCTTAATAAAAGCAAGGTTACTGATTTTAATAAATTGAACTTTAGTGATTTTTGCTGAATTTTATTAAAAATACGTAGTAAAACAACAACTCACTTGAGCCTACGAAACGGGTTTTTTTATTTTGTAACAAAAGAATTGGACTTTCTATTTGTATGTAATGTATCTACCCAGAACCTCTTTGCCTTACAGTCCCAATGAAAAAACTATGGAATCGCTTGGCAGTTTAACTGCATAGTTTTATTTCGAACTTTAACGCCGCCCGCTGTTTGATTTTCTTTACAAAACTGGGAACTGCTCCGTTGATTACACTTTTGCAGTCGTTTGTTAAATGAGAGATATGAACATTCCGTTTTGACTACTAAATGCCGCTGTCTGTACAAAAAGTACTTAAAAATGTGGACATTCATAAAAAAAAATATTAAAAAATGTTTTATTTAATTATCTTTCCATAAGATAGGTTCAGTTGCCCATAGTACCTACATTATTATTTTAAAAATGTAATTTAGGACTTAATATGATTGCTCTAAACTGAGTAAATTCACAAGAGTTTATTTCGTAACACAAACATAAAATTGTTTTAAATTACTAATGCGATGAAAACATAAACCTATAATAAGGTTCCCGATACTGAAAAAAGGGTCCAAAAGAGCAAATTCAGAAGCCATTGCCCGTATCCAAAGCATGGGCGATTACACAAAGGGCATGGGATAAATAATTACAAGGGCTCTAATTGCCTTTTAATTATGATTTAAACGAACACTGGACGATTAAACAATAGATAATGAGATTCAGTAGGAGAATGTTGGAGTAAATAATCATAATGTAAAATATTAAACCTACATACATATAATATATGTTTTGAATATTACAACCCATATATCTTTTATAAGTACAATGAGTACGTATTTATACATATCAATGTTTGTCCGTTCATCGCACTTAAAACTTACCCGATTTGGTTACAATTTGACATGGAAAGTAGATATATGCCACAGAGTAGGGAGAAGTAGAGACATACAACATACACACATAATAGAGACAGAGATAACAGTATAGTGTGGATATTGAGTATTATGCTACATTAACCCTCAAATTAATGCGAATTAAATCGCAGGGGGTCGCTTGTATAAAAAAAGCTATTCGTACTTAAGTACTCCAAATTCAATTAATTCGTTCTTCTTTATAACCTACATTTTGATATTATAGCATTGGCTCAAAAAAATTCAGATTGTTAGAGATAACATTCTGTTACACCACTCCCACTGTGATGTTACGAAACTAAACTGAAAATCATGGAAACCATTACCAGGTGAAATATTAATCAAAAGCCCGTTAAAATAAACAGGGCGATTGTTAATTTGTTAATTACGGGCAAAAATTAAATACGTACTTGTTTAAGCTTGTTTAATTATAGCTCATTTAGCGAGCAGAACGGTTTGCTTTTTTAACTGGTTTTTTGTATGGTCTGAAAGCGGAGTGGGTTTTAATTTTGCTTTGTTAAATAGTTTGCATTTAGCATGCAGTACTAATTCATTCTATCATTAGGTTGGATTGGATTTTCATTTGTTTGGTTTTTCTTGTTTTAAAGAGAATGTACACACAGGTGACTGAAATATTTTTTAATCGAGTGTTAAATATCGCAAAGTAAAGATCTATATATATGTTTTTTTATTCGAGCGTGAGCTGTCATTTAACGGTCTGATTTAACCTTTAACATTATGCAGTTTGGATATGTTCATCAATTAAAAGAAATATCTAGATTAATGGGCACATTTGCACCGGAACGATTAAGGGCAGGTTATTTAGTTTAAGTTGACATGTAATTTTGATTTATTTCATTATGTATCAATTGTGGTAAATAATATTTAATTATTTTGTTACATTGGTGAAATAAATATATATGTTATTAAATGATTAAAAAAGAGTGGTTTTCATAATCATAAGTACTTAGGTATATGAACAAGCATATTTGATTTTTTTTGCAGGAAGCTAAATAGTCTATTATATAACCAAGTCATGACTTAATTGTCTTGATTTGAAAAAAAAAACATGTAAATATACATTTATCTATGATCATATTTTATTCACTTTACCACCCTGACTGAATCCATTTGCTAGGCAACGATTACGTGTCAATTTGATGCGATAATCGAATAAAAGGATCGATTAATGTTCGTGTCAATCGGCATACATCAATCAATTAGGAGACAGGGTGTGGCACGGTAATGCAAAGTGACAAACTAACATACGGGCAGTTAGATTGTATAACACATTTAACTGACGTAAAAAAGGAAGTTCTCAATTCTTCTGGAAATTTTTTGATGTTACATGATTTATTCGCTATTTATAAACCGATTTTAATAATTCTTTACGGTCGGTGATAGTTTTGCATAAATTAAAACCGAAAACCAGTACCTAATTCAATCAATATAGCTTTATTGTACACCAGAAAACAAAATAGATAACAATTAACAGTAAAATTACTTAACCTAGGTACATTGGGCGGCCTTATCGCGTAGAGCGATCTCTTCCAGGTAACCTTAGTAAAGATCGCTAGGAAAGAAACATGTAAAAGTCGGTGGCGTACAAACAACAACATAACAGATACCTTAACAAACAAACATACTAAACACTAAATTATTGCTAGGAAAGCACAAAAAGAACAACTAACAATGTAAGCAAAGGGAAAATAAATACATAATTCAATCTGGATGTTTTTTTTGTTCAGGATAATAAATTTGTAAAATAAATGACCAAAAAACACAAATTAGTAGTAAAGAAAAAAAAACCACTTGAAAAATAAAATCATTTCATAAAATCAATGATGTTCCGGCAACGAAATAAAACTCGCAAAAGTTTGGCAATTAATCGAATCAGCAGTCATTTGAAGTTCATGGAAGTTAATTTCTGATCAGTTGATCAAACTGTCAGACAGTAAATCACTAGTTTACGGTCGAGACCCAATCGCGGAATTATATGGATTGCCTCACATGAGTATTATTTTTTTATAGAACGGAATATGGTGCCTTGCAAAGCTGTTAATCGTGAAACGGGTAAGATCTACATATGTATTATTAAAGGACGCCCGCAGCTTCACTTGCATTATTTCAGAACAAAATTAGCCTATGTACCTATCCTGGACTTCTTACAAAAAAAATCACAGAGAAACAAAAATTATAAGAAAAACTACTGAACGTTTTTTATTATCGATTTAAAGTATACCCGAACATTTTTTTTTATATCTGCTATGTTCAGATTTTTGGCGTTCTTCAGCTTTATTTATAGAAGATATAAATTAAGCTAAAGAGGGACTAACTACTATCTACATAACTACCAAAAATTTCGATGATTTGTTCAGCCATTTTTGCACGATGCGCGTTTAAATAAACAGACACCTAAACAGATGAAAGTTATAAAAAATATTGGAACGGGTGTCTGCTATCAAATGTAAGTATCACCAAAAAAAATTTTGAATCATCTTCCTTGTACAAATTTACAGTATCCGATTAGTTACAGTTTTATAATTTACTCGTACCTACATGTGTAGAAATAGAAGACAGAGGAAAGATAGACATATAAGAAGATATCGATGTATAATATTGATGAAATTTGTTCGAAATAGCACTAATGAGTTGACAGATTTTTTTTGTCATAAATTTATTTAGAACATTATAGGCTCATACATTTTAGTGCTCGGCCATTCTACGTATAGTCAGACAATCTCACATTATGTGAATTGCTCAGATAAGGCTGAGGGTACACTAAAAACTTATTAACGACTTTTTAACGCCTGTTTATGGCTGAAGGATATTTTTACTCGTAAACCAGCGATTTGGGAGCGATTGTGCTGGTGCTGTTCTTTTTGCGATGAAGTTAATAGAAAACTGGTTATGGAATATGTTTTTTAGTATTTCACTACGTATAAATAACTATATTCACTAAAATCACTATATATTAAGTACTTATATGCTATATGGATTGCTTTAGTGTCTGTCTTGTGGAAGGACCTGGGCACCCAACACAATGTAATATATCTTCCCAAGAGAACCCTAACGAAGAAATTCTGCAAGGGAGTCATGACCCTCAGTCATGAGGAAACACGACTCAAAGAGAAAGAGGAGCAAAGCAACGAGCGCTCATGTCCAGCCACTACTACATTTAAAGCTGTTTTTATATCATTTTCCTCATTCCACTCGTCGCAATATAATAATTTATAGTTCCCTAAACCGTAACAACATTTACATGCAGCTTATTCAGAATTTAGTTCCAACAACCATTTATTTGATAAACTGACCCAACTTAGCAAGAGTATGCCAAGAAAATATTTCAATGAAATTTATATGTGACCAAAGATTATGCAATTCAGGTCGCAGATAGGACAGAAGGCTAGCTTCAGTTTACTAGCTTCAGATTTAATGGTAGAAAAGGATTTTCACGTTTAAGTTAGTAATCAATTTGCGTTTGCAATGTTTGGTAAATGGTTGGATTTTCTTTGGCTAGTGATGACTTTACTAAAGCAACTCTATTTTTAGACTTTTATAATAATTAAAGTATATAATTATATATCATAGATTGACAAAACAATATTACTTTACATTTCCAATAATAGTTATAAATGAATAAAAAAAATGAAAAATTTAATTTGAATTATAAATTATTGTTTTTTAAAACATACATCATTTCGGCTGCCTTCGACATTTTGTGAATAAGTTTGAAATAAATAAATATATTTCATTTAAAATTTAAGAGCGATGGTTTTGTCTGTGGATTATAGGCTATTCTCTTCGATTCGATTGAAGTAAACTCATTTACACAAAAAAACAATGTTCAAATTATTAGAAGCTTTTCTTTAAATAAATGTTTTTATGATAAGCGAGTGTGGCTCAGCGGTTCCAGTGTCTGCTTTTCAACCAGACGCATCCTGGTTCGAATCCGGCCCTACACCAATGACTTGTATTTTCAAGTTATGTGTGGATTTGCACTCGCTTAACGGTGAAGGAAAACATCGTGAAGAAACCGACATGTTTGAGGACCACAATATCCGACGACATGTGTCTTCCGTGGAAGGACCTGGGCGCCCACCACGATGTTTCTGCCCAAGAGAACTACCCTAACGAATAAGTTCTGCGGGGGAGTCACGACCCTCAGTCATGAGGAAATACGACTCAGAGAGAGAGATGATAAGCAATACTACAAAATAATACCTGCTTCACTTGCTAAATATTTTTTAAATTCATTTTTTTGCCATCCAGCGTGGCAATGCGGCCAGTATGCTGGCCACGCTGCCCTCTGGTAGTGGGCTGGAGCTCTTAGATTATATTTAGGCTTTTCTAAAGATTTTCTAAGTGCCACTTTTTTGTAGTAGTTAGAAGTAGTATGTTTAGTTTTTCTTTCCTTGTTTTTATATTTTATTTTTTCTTACAAAGTGCTTCATTTTATAATAGATTCAAACTTTAATATCTCACTGCCCCGAATTAAGAAATCTCTACACAAGTTATTCCAAACACCTATCTAATAATTACAACTAATTTATGACGCAAGTAACATCAACCACACTCATTTACAAAAGATTTGATAATTACATGAATTTAGAGTTAAAATTCATGTAATTATCAAAAGCTGTTTAAAGCAGTCTATACATACATAGTTAGTCTATGAAGCAAGTAAACCAGCAATCTGTTGGAGAGAGCTGGAAACGGGCTCCGACCAGTTGTCGCCAGGAAATGAGGGTGGAACTCACTGCCTTTACGTACGAGTGTGTCTTAGACAAGGTTCTACACTTCTGTACTGAGTATACCTACTATTTAAGTAAGTTAGTATGAAAGTGGCCAACTCTTTTAATGCGTTTCCAAATTGTTCGAAAGGCCTTTGATATGCTCAAAAACAGTATACATAATATACCAATACCATATATATAGGTATATACATACTTTTGTACTAAGTATATCTATTATTATGTAAGTTTGAGTGACAATGGCTAACTGGTGATAAAAGTTTTGAAACGGTTTAAAAGAGCATAGTGTATCGGTATAAAAAGTAACCTATGCCACAATGAGAACTCCTTTAACAAATTTATTCTGGGGGAGTCACGCCACTCAGTCATGAGGATCATACAAGATCTATCTGACAAACGTAATATGCTTAGTTGTTGGAATAATGCCTTTTCATCAGCTTTTAATAAAAAAGCGCAAAACGGCGTATTGGCGTTGAAAGAGGAGGCTTATAGCTAGGCAGTGGCATTTAAACTGGTGATAGTAATTTAATAGAAGATACATTGTATAACAACTAATATTCCACTGCAAACCTTGCCTCTTGCAACCTTGCAACACAGTTGTCATTTACAGCAGATGGCAGAGCTTTAATTTGTATGTCCCATGGAAAGTTTTGCAATAAATAATGCTTTTGTTTGCACTCGCTTAAGGGTGAAGCAAAACATCGTGAGGAAACCGACATGTTTGAGGACCATAATATCTGAAGACATGAGTCTTCTGAGGGAGGACTTGGGCGCCTACTAATATGTATACTATGGGGGAGTCGCGACCCTCAGTCATGAGGAAATACGATGATGTTTATAATATGTTTATGATGATGAGTCAGCCGTACTCAAAATAATAAATAATTTAAAGGTTACTTTCGTAACCATTAACTTGGTCTGAAAAGGAAATTGTTCATCTAAATCAAACGCCCAAACTGTTGTTCTCTGAACTAAATTGATAGCACGTTATAAATCAATGAAGTTCGCTATTATTGCCCTACTTTGTTATAAATGTTACATGTATTGTTCAAGGTTATGAGGTTCTTGCTTTGTTGTTTTCAAAGGCAATAAGAATAACGCTCAAGAACTAAATAAATGTTTTCATATGATATTGAGAAAGTGGTCTAAGTGAGTTTAGTGAATTTACGTCTGAGTATTTTTGATGTTGGTTTTATGGTAACTGAAAAATCTATACATAGTATTAGTTAAAGTAACCTGAAATAAATTCATTTCAATTTGTATCTGTCACTTAGGCGCTTAGGAATTAAATTCTTTGGTCTAACTTAAGATAGCTTTTAAATAAAAATGGAATTACGAACAATAATATATATGATTAAACTAGTGTGTAGTGTAGGTGCTCGCGGCTTCGCTTGCATAAGAAAGTAAAATTTGCATCCCCTATTTCACCCCTTTCAAAGTGACATTTCCAAAAATCCTTTCTTAGCGGATGCCTACGTCATAACATCTACCTGCATGCCAAATTTCAGCCTTATCCGTTCAGTGGTTTGGGCTACATATGCATGTGTTACTGCGTAACACATGCATATGTGACATATATTATATTAACCTACTCTTACTAAACCAGCTTAATACGCCCAATACACAAGGCAATATTCTATCTAGATACCCTAGATTAAAACGATTAATACCAGCTAATACTATCCTATAGGTGGTAGAAATTCAAGCTTAGTTAAGTGAAACATCATTACGTTTAATGCTACGAATAATTAATATTCTAGAAACGTAACTGAGCCAAAATATAATTGGACGAGATGGTAAACTGCTGCAGCCACGGTTGAGTTCTTATATGGAGATTACCCCTTAGCAACTCACTGGGACTAAGCATTTGGCTATTGCCAGCTTCCTGGCCAATCACGAGCAAGTTTTGTGTGCGAGTGTTTGAGAGAGAGATAAAAAAGTGGAAGCATTTTAGATGCGATATTTGTTATACAAATTCATTTTTTTATAATGCAAAAACAAATACATCAATCAATCAATATAGCTTTATTGCACACCAAAACACAAAATACAAAAACAATTTACAGTAAAATTACTTAACCTAGGTACATTGGGCGGCCTTATCGCGTAGAGTGATCTCTTCCAGGATACATTTGGTACTTTGATTTATATAATATAATTATGTTATTTACATGAGATAGGCTCAAGCTTTACTACAACTTGCCTGATGTTAAGCAACGTTAGAATCTACAATTTAGCGCGCTTGCCTAGAAGAAACCAGTTTACTCTCGATTTGAAGACCGACAAATTATTATATTAAATTGTAAACTAACGTTAGCCATATTCATATTCAAAACGCGTAGCATATTAAAGATGTATTATGTAAGTGTAGACCCGTATAGTACACATAATTTGATTTACAAGGTATTAGTTAAAGTTTAATTTATACAAACGAACACATTTGATATACATTACTTTACAAGATTTTATAACGCACATAAGCATTGTAAGGTGGTATTCCGAGATTGCGTGAGTAACATTTCTCTAGTATAAATTATTCGTAAGTTTAACGTCAACACATGATCGCTCTGACGCCTCGTACAATTCAAATCAACATCTTCATCAAGCAAGTAACGACCTTACAGTCGGTTTAGGACGTTAACTTAGCGCTAAGTATCACCTCAGTGTGTTATAGTTAAGTATAAATAGCAGGTAAAGTTAATACAGTAGAGTAAAATTTATTGAATTACATCTAATTTTAGAAAACTCAGTCAGTTGAGTCAGCTTTCAAATTTAATCAAACATATCAAAAATAGACTTATAAAATGTATATTAGGTCTTTACCTATGAAATTGTCGATTTGTATGACGATTTGTATGTCTGAACAGATTTGGATGCAATTGATAACTATAGTTAGATGGAAAAAAGCTATGCACTGCGAATATCAATTTCTAAAAAACAGAGTATATGATAAAAATATACCTAGTTAAAGTAGTGAAACCGTCGACACATTGAAAGAGGTGTTTTCAATGACTTCCCTATAAAAAATATAGCTGTACGTAAAAGTTACAAACTGATGAAAATGTAAGAAAAAAACGGCAATTTAAAGACCATAATTTAATTTTAATCTTGGTTCAGAAATACCCATACCAGTAACTTTAAAATATATCCAGATTGTATTATTCGAAAAAAAGCGATGCCGTTTTGCTCTGACTGATATTGTATAATTTGAGAGACAATTCTCCTTTATACCTTTTTTTTAATATCCCATATAAATTGATTATCTTAACTATACATATGTATACATAAAAGTTTATAAGTTTATATGATAAACCATTCTGTTCAACTCACTCTAACGTCTCGTATGTACACACCTACCTCCAGAAATCGTATAAGTAACTTTAGTTTCAAGTTATCAAAGTTAGTAAAACGGAAATTCGCTCAGTCGTCGCCATTCTAGTTTCGACTACAATGTTAATTAAATTCCTCAGCAGCTTCGTTCGACAAAGATTTTAAATACATTTCCGCTTTTATAACTGGGTAACTTGACATTTACGAAAATCTGGTGGAATATCGCTGGAAAGTGAGTTAGGGCGGTGAAAATATTTTTGTTGTAAGTCAAGCAATAAATGGAATAGTTATGTTCAAGAAAGTCTTAGCACCTAAAAGTAAGAAAAAGAACTCTTCATTTTGATGTGTCTGTAAATCTGGAAGTCCGTTATTTGCTTTTCAAGATTGAAAGTTTACTAAACGATAGTAATTTTATCCTTAATATCACAACATGATCTATAATGCTTAAAATTGTTTAAGCAAATTACTTTTTCACACGGTAAATTATTTTTCACACTGATTCAAAAAAAAAATTATGTTTGCCTTTTGCTCGGGTTTGCACTTGACCATAGTTTGCCTGATAGTAAGAAAAGGCTATGGCCTAAGATCGAGCATGCTTTCCCGATAAGAACCGAATCACTCTCGCTTTGAAGATCGTTGGATTATAGTGCGTGTATTGTATTTCTAAGATAATTATTCACCCATTTCAAACTAGTAAACAAATAAAAAAACTAGTTTTCTCCACAAACTTCTCACCAAGTTTACCGATTACGGCGGCATTCTTCAAAGTGGCGTGCATCGGCGGCACGTCTTTGTCGGCCTCTCGCGGCTCGTTAAGACCCTTGCACGCTTCAAGCACTCTCGCCTCAACGTGTTTGACACGGATTGGGGACATACTGTGTTTATGCTGGAAATATCTAGATCCAGATAAGTTTTCTCTCTCTCTGTGAGTCGTATTTCCTCATGACTGAGGATCGTGACTCGCCCGCAGAATTAATTCGTTAGGGGAGTTCTCTTGGGCAGATACATCGTGGTGGGCGCCCAGGTCTTTCCACGGAAGACACATGTCGTCGGAGATTAGGGTCCTCAAACATGTCGATTTCCTCGCGATGTTTTCCTTCACCGCTAAGCGGGGCACACATAACCTAACATAAGATAAGTTTTAATATGCCTTTAATGCCGAAATACATAATATAAAACAATATAATTGAATGTGTTGATCTGTGTGTGTGTGTGTTCTGAAAATATGTCACAATAATAAATACTTCCTACCAATTCTTCTTTGTTCGTATATCCGAACAACTGAAGACTTACTTACTTGTTGAGGGAGCTCTCCTGCGCTACGTATATAATTTCAAATAAAAACAAAATCAAAAATTGAAAACGTAAAAAATCATTCCAATCATATTTTTGCGATACTGGAAAATTAAAGTACTAATATTGTTAGTTCTTATGTAAGAAAATAAACACCTATACAAAACATTTCTACATAATTTCATTAAACAAACCATTCCCCCGCAATCTGTGTAACTAATTATTTCCAATACATATCCCGTTCTTTATTACACAGTACATTTGCTAGTTTGTAATTCTAATGCACCGAGGGGACAACCAGATGGCGCTACCGTTGCAAATCCGACCTCTTATTAAACAGGGGGAAGTGGCGATGACTTGCAAAGTTAGTAGATAAAGCAATAACATAAGTAAAATAAAAATGTTCATAATCTGTAAGCTATTGTAAGTGCTAATGAATTTATTTTTTAGAATGAACGGTTTATATGGGCAATATGCTTTATGTCGGCATATAATACAATATAAATATTTAAATTGTATTTCCATTTATTGTCTGTGACATAATAAACTTGTATATATTTGAGGTTTTTACAAATTACCAGTTATTCATTGATGTGACTGGTAAGGTACCGTATTATATGTTAAATCAATATATTCATTTTCTGGTGCAACGGCTAGCTATTGCCATCCAGCGCGGAAGCGCAGCGAGCTTGATGGGCACATTTGCATTTGCCGGGAACGATTTAAGGCGGGTTATATGTATAATTAACTAGCTAGTGCGCGCGAATTCGTCCGCGTGGAATAGTTATTACCATAAAAACGGTTCTAGTGATTTAACCGTAAAAGTTAGACATATACTGTTGTGGAGATTTTGATAGATCATTTCAAGAGGAAAAATTCTTTCATAAACATTTTTTTGATCTCTTGAACCGTTTTCGCGGCACACGCAACGGACACTCTCAAAGATGAATAATTTTCCCCGTTTTTTCCACATTTTCCATTGTTTCTTCGCTCCCATTAGTTGCAGCGTGATGTTATATAGCTTAAAGCTTTCCTCGATAAATGGTCTATTCAACACAAAAAGAATTTTTCAATTCGGACTAGTAGTTTCTGAGATTAGCGCGTTCAAACAAACAAACAAACTCTTCAGCTTTATTATATTATAGTATAGAAGTATAGATTTGACATTTAGTTATTATATATTATTTGATATATAAATTTACAAATATATTCGTAAAGTTTTTTCGTTCCCCTATGGTGTGATTTTTCTGCCCTGAAAAAGATACTCGGAATGGCGGCGTGGGAGTCTCGTATCGGAACGTGCGTCGGCAATATATATCTGCGTTTTAACAAGAAAAGTGTAACCAGTAAGTGTAAATAAATTAATACAAATATATTTATTATTTATCATCATATAAATTCTATACATACGTATATTATTATATATACCTCAAATTCTGGACATATCTTTTACTAGCCTTCTTTCAGGAAACACCCGGAAAATGTATAACAATATTGAACTCGACCGAAATTTATAGACTTGTTACCTATCTTTTTTTGGTTTTACCACCAACAATAAAAATCAACGGCACATATTTTAAAATCCTCAAAATTAATATTGTAATTACATAGTTATTTTCTGAGTGGTAAACCCGATTCAAGGATGTTTTCTCAAAAAATCATGTAGTATTATCTACCACTTAAGTGTATGGTAGATACGCACTGTAGTGGGACTTAGGGATTAATTTAAGAGGTAGTTGTGTAGGGGATGGCTGTTATCAGTGATTTTGAGGTTTGATAGTGAATTGTGTACAGTAATAAAAGAAAATGGGAGCTTTAGCTTATGCTGACTGATGGAGGGAAAGGAAAATGTTGTACCGCTGTTTACAGGTATCAAGATGGTTTCTGACGTGTTGTATTTTTTCTGTGCCCTCTTGTTGTCATAAGAGATTTAAGGTTTAACTTTCACTGTAAAAAAGAAAACAAAAAAAGTTTTAAATTTTATAAAAAAATTGAAACTGCATAAATACTAAACTTGTGGTTATTTAAATCCTATAAATAATTAGTTTGTTATGTATGTACCAAACAATGGTAGCAGAATCCTAAATACATCTGTCTTCAAACTGGCAGATTTCCTATATTGTTGATCTGACTGTAAAAAATCTATATTTCACGCTTTCAAATATTATAAAACGGCACCACTTGACCGTGTCAATATAAACTCTTTATGGCTACATCACTGCAGTAATTTAAAACTCATTTAACCCAAGTCTAATGCTCACTGGCCCCCTTATTTTTATTGCAAGTCCATAAACACATTTGGCCATAAAGATTTTGATAGCTCGTCCAATGGCATCGAGAATATTAAACAATAAAATATATTTTTATTTTACTCCTCAGATAGGCTTGGATGTTAAACTGAAATAGAATTTATTGGACACTTTTCATAATTTTATGTACTTTTTTTTCTTGAGAAATTTATATCGAGTTTCATCTAAAAAAACTATTTTTATTGATATAACCTAATATCAAATTGCGTGGAGAGTTAGAAAAAGATAAAATTCCTTGATTGCGTTTAGTCTTGCATGTACAATTGTTAAAAGAACGTTTGTACGTTAATTGTCAGAATGTTTCATCTGTTCGATGATATAATGTTAAGCGCCATTTTGTCTGATCTTCCCAAAAAAAGGTATAATATATCCAATGTAATTTTAATGTTCTTAAATAAGTTAATCATACGAAGTCGAGATATCGTGAAATCAACTATAAAGCAAATAAATTTAAGATTGTCTGAGTGAAGTTTCCAAGGTATCAGTACATATACTCCTTACACGATTCCAACGTATCAATCTACTCCACGTTTTACAATATTATAGGTCACATGTCTGTCTTGTCTTTTCAGATCTCATAGTCAATTGATCAATGACTATCAAAATGTGAAGACGACACATACAAATAATATCTACATGTCTATCTTACAGAAACAGCAAACTCAACCAGGGAAGGTATAATGTGAGGGTGAAATAGGGCAGAATTAAGTAGACTCAGTTGGCTCGCGCCTAGAAGCACGACCAAGTGTGAAATGAGATAACAGTGCGCCAGTTTACAAATCAGGGCGTTCTTAGCTTACTATGGGGAATGGGAATTATCGAGAGAAACTATTACCTAGATAGTACTTACTAGTGGATGTACAATAGATTCACCAAAATTCATTTATTTACTATTATTTTTTATTTAGTTCACAAACAGTAACGAGCAGTTAGAGAAAGCGAAACAAACCGACCAAAAAAGTGTCAAATGTATTTTCACATTCTAGCAATGGTATGACGGTTATTAATTATTATTAGTAAATGTACAGTTAGATATTCACACATTTCCCACTTAAAATATTATAATAACTTACAATGGGTACACCTTAGACGGTGAACTTTTACATAATAATAAATCTAAAAACCTTCTTAACATTGGAACATAAAAACTTAACATACAATCAAATGCAGAGCAAAGGAAGAAAAAGTTACATTGACCAAATAGACATTATCAATAAAATCAACTTACTAATTTAGACAGTGCAATTTTACCAGCTGGTAGTGACTTATTGGAGAATATATTCAAATAAACAAATATTTAAACAATTAATTCCCATCACTCATAATATAACTACTCACGTAAGTGATTTACTTACGTAGATATTACTAATCGTTTTACTACAACTTTGCCTCAATTGTAACAAACTTATTTAACCTGAAAAGTTTTCCTCCCGTGAGAAACCGCGGGCGAACCCGTGAGGCACCGCTAGTAATTAATAAAGCCTGTATCCATCTATCATGAATCTTAATTAGACTATGTCAGCTGTTATTGTTATAAATTGATTCACTAACTTTGTAGTTCAGGAGGTGGGAACTTGTTTTCCAAGTTCAGTTCCGAAGTGAAGCCAGTGGTTTGATTGGTTTAGATTTGACAGTTACAACTCAGTTTCTCTAGTTAAACTTTATACTCATTTTCAAGGGTAATGTTATCATAAACTTGAGGTAATTTGTTCAGTGTACTTTACCTCTGAGGTTAGACAACATTAAAGATGATTGTAAAGATAAAAGTACTAAAGAAATTCAATTACATTGAAACAGAGAACCTACTCATTACTTTAAGGTAAAATATTACACACACGCAAACACACATACACACACACACACACACATACACACATAGATATATATATATATATTTATATTGTAAATATGATATTGTATCATCAATATGTTATTAAAATTTATTTGTAAAATTAAAAAATAACATCTTATTGCTAAGTAGATATTAAAGATCAACCAATTATAGGTTTATTTTTGTATCACTACAAATGGGGAACATTTATATCTAAAATACAAGCCTGCTCTGCTTAGTTTAGATATGCAGGTCTGCATAGAAAGCTTAGTAATTAAGGAAAAATTAAAGCTATAATGTTAGAAATAGTCTTAGATTAGGCTTACACTGTAAAACATTTTAACTGTTTCAAATAAAAAGATTTTTATTAATTTATTATTTATTTTTAATCGGCTCCCGTATATTGTTGTCTATGTAAATTCACGTGTACGTACGTGTACCACGTTTAAGGGAAATTCGTTTTGTTTTGTGTCTAGACTGACTAATTCTAAGTGATGATGAGTGAATAAGAAGAATCAAAATGTTAGATACTCATTATTTGTGAACGGAAGTGGATTCAAATTTGTTCTTCGGATAACTAGAAAGTGAAAGGCTACTTTTTATTCCGACTCAACTTGAGCGAAGCCTCCACATTTATTATTTTTTATTTTACACACAATACCGATATAGAAAATAACACATTACAAATTTTATTCAAATTTGTATTTTTGTGTTTTATACTACAGAATAAAATATTTCTTAATACACCTCTTAGACTATAATTAGCTTACTGATGTTGTTTTCCGGATATTTCGGCATCCCGGCCACAGCACCGAATAATATTATCTCTGCTTATTATAACAACCGCAATATCATACAACCGTTTTATCAGCATTGTTCAATTAAATATACGGGTTTCGCCAAATGGATGTGTTAATTAACTGTTGCAGACTTATTAGCTGTATAATGTTAACTGTAAATCAATGTATTACCTATAATCTGTATACCCTAAGGAAGAGCCTACACTCCACAATACAGGTACATTACATCCTAGTGTGGAGTGTAGCGATAAAAATTGTATTAGAACCTAAGTTTTTGATCAATAAAGTTATCTTATCTTATGTTTAAAAAAAACGGTTTATCTGGGTAGAATATCAAAGTAGAAAAAAAAGGTTTTTCATCACCCAATATCTATATTCTTGATGATTGATACTTTCAACACTGTGCAAGTAAATATAATCTAATTTTGATTCATATTTACATATTTACAACGCTAAACACATCGAAATCATTTTTATGTTTTTGGATAATATTTTTGAGTATGATGTTTGTCCACTGTTCATCAGAGTATTTAGTGCTCGTCAAGCCAAAAGCTTACGTACGCGGTTACAAAAACATAGTTTTCCATTCTCATACAAACCAAGTTATGTGAGTTGATTGATTATAAATGAGTAGGCATTTTTTGTGATATAGTTTTCTAACACGAATGCAAATATTCAACAATTACAATATACAAGTTTAGTTTGTGCTATTATGGTTTTGTAATTGTAAACTTATACCACAAATGCAACGCTCATGCGCCATATCAAGGCAACAAAGTAGAGTTTCAGCAAACAAAAAGAGACGCAGTTATTCGTACGGCATTTAGTATTCGTAAGAACATTTAAATTTAACTGCTTAGAAAATTTGAATTGAGAACCTTATTTTTTAAGAAATCGGAAGAAAATCAAGGTACTTTTGCTTTCCGTACCTTAAACCCCTCCAGTTAGCAGATAAAGAGTTGCGCCACCGATATCCCTTCGTTTCAGCCCATCTCACGTATCACTAGACCTAAATCGGTGAACTCACAGTCGGTCGAGCGCATAATCAGTTCACACGTGATTTATGCTCGCAGATGCCGCAGATTAGAGAATTCAGATGGTTTAGAAAAAAGGTATTGGTTTTCGTTAACATGATAACATAGAACTTTGTGTAGAAACCGACATGTTTGAGGACCTCAAAATCCAAGGACATTTTAGGTACCCACCACAATGTAACTGCCCCAGAGAACTCCACTAACAAATTAATTCTGTCTGGGGACACGACACTCAGCCATGGGGAAATGTGACTCAAAGAGAGAGCTGAAATTTCTATTTACAATTTAAGTAATCGACGACCACTCGAAGTCGGTAAGTTTCCTTTACTGCTTTTTTATTATTGAAACTGAACTTATGCTTAAAAAATCATAACAATTGGTACCAAATTGGCAAACTATAAAAAAACCAACATTTATTCTTGTATGAAAAACATAACAATTATGTATTTTGAGCTCTGCTAAAAATGATGATATTTTTGTGAAGTTAAGTGTCTATCTCTCTTTATTCTCACCTTGTCAGTTTTGGGGTCTATCTTGATAAATGGCGTTTTACACTTTGCAGGAACTTTACAAGATTAGGAAATACTGTACAGACATGTTTTAGGCTTTGAGTTACTTTGAAAGTTACGTATAGAATATAAATCTGTTAGGGTCAAATAAGAATAAGTGAAATTTTACTTTTTGATATGGTATGACTAAAGCTATACTACTTTACTACTATTGATTTGCTTATTTTATAAGCATCAAGTGCCTAATTAATACATAAATATTCCGGGATATTGCACAAAGCGCCATCTAGCCTCACACTAAGCTAACGCTTGTGTCGTGGGTACTAGATAACGGATATAATACTTATATACTTTTTTTGTAAATACATACTTATTATACACACAAACGACGAGACTCAACACAAGAAATTATTTACAAAAAATTACAAAAATTTCTTGTGTTAGATAGACCATTTATCGAGGAAGGCTTTAAGCTAAATAACATTACGCTGCAACTAATAGGAGCGAAGAAACAAGGAAAAATGTGGAATAAACGAGGGAAAATATTCATTTTTTAGGGCTTCCGTTGCGTGCGCTGCGAAAACGGTTCAACATATCAAAAAAATATGTATGAAAGAAATAATGCCCAAAATAACTACCTATTCAACACGGACGAAGTCGCGAGCACAGCTAGTATAAATATAAAAGTCAAAGGTCACTGACTGACTGACTGACATAGTGATCTATCAACGCACAGCCCAAACGACTGGACGGATCGGGCTAAAATTTGGCATGCAGGTAGATGTTTTGAAGTAGGCATCCGCTAACATTTTTGGAAATGCCGCTTTTTAAGTGGTGAAATAGTGGATGCAAGTTCTACTTTTTAATGCGAGCGAAGCCGCGAGCACGTACTAGTTAGCATATAACTAACAGTGTACTATGTCATCCAGCACACAACAATATGTTGAAAAAACATCTTGTGGTCACCCATCCAAGTAACCGCACTCACTCCACTTTGTTACCACGTTTGTCTCAACAACACTAACTATTCACCTAACATGACTTAACAAAGTCTCAGCAAGCGTTAGTTAGAGCTAAACTTGTTTTGCTAATCTGAGTTTAAACACTAGGTATTGTTAAAGTCATTATGGCTTCGGCACTAGTTCTCAACTAGTTAATCCAGTAACAACGTGAAAATGGTTTAAATTTAACTGAGCAAGTTACTCGTATTGAAGTTTGGATGCCCCTGGAGGTTGATATATATAACAAGGCCAACATGTTTCAGGACATATCACACAGCGCCATCTATCCCCATACTAAGCAAACACTTGAGCATATTATTAGAGGTAATGAAATACAAAGTGTCTTCTCGTAGTCTCGTGAAACTGTAACTTAAATGAATATTACATAATTCGTTCGCGATTACCAAAGTTAAGCAATTACTATAGCGGTCAGTCATTAAATGTGTAACCGATGTCATAACATAATTATAATTTTATAATCTTACACTAGCTCATCCATACTTACAAACTGTCGCTGATAACTTGTATCATTGTGTTGTGATGGACAACAATTTTATTTTAACATGTTTCATGCTATGTAAATATTTTTACTAAAATTGACAACTTATTTCATCAACTAAACTTTTTGCTTTCTAAATAAGCAATAAAATTGAGTTTGGCTTCGCTCTTGTTGTTTCAAAAAAGTTTTTAAGTAATAAGGAAACTCCAAATTTTGCCAAAATCTTTCCCGACATCTTTGTTCGGTTATAATGAAAAAAAAAACTGGTACAAGATCACAAATAAAATATGTAGTCGTAACTACTACCGCAGCTGTTTGGATGACATAATATTTGGGTTCGTGACCTAGTTATTTCAGACACTAATCGTTATTTTATAGCTATCTAGATTCAGAAGATTGTTATAATTATTTAGGGCCTGAGGCTAGGGTCCACTTTGGGTCGCAGCGACACATAAGTAAATAAGTATTTAAAATCCATTAAATGTCTATTACTAACAGGAAAACAATATATTACAAGACAAATTATGATTATCATATTGTATTAGAAAAATAGATAAAATAGAATATTTTATTGTCTTTACTTTTATTTTTTTTATTATATCTATAAAATAGTTTATTAAAACCATTTTAAGGGCAATGGACGAAAATATTTACATATACATTTTATAATCTTAGGTAGGTATTTAAACTGGCTCGAATTCAGCCCATGACTTGTATTTTCAAGTTATGTGTAGATTTACACTCGCTTAGCGGTGAAGGAAAACATCGTGAGGAAATCAATATGTTTAAGGACCACAATATGCGAGGGCATGTGTTTTCCGTGCAAAGGACCTGAGTGCCCACCACAATGTATCTGCCTAAGAGAACTTCCCTAGCAAATTAGTTCTGCGGGGAGTCACGACCCTCAGTCATAAGGAAATACGACTCAAGAGAGAGATGTATTTTAAGGATTAGGGGAAATGAGGAACACTACATACAGAAACACAGATATATATTCTACTTTACTTCTTTATCACATTTCTATAAAACATAAAAAAACACCCGCAGACTGGCATCAGACGAGGCAGCGTAACTTGCCAAGCCCACAGCAGGGCGCCTCGTTACTGCAGCTTACCTTTTTCTTTTTCTGACATGTTCGTGAGCGACAATCAAATAGCGCCGTGTTCCGCAGTTTGACGTCTCTGGAAAGAATATTTGTGAAATTGATGTATATTTTTACGTGACAAATAACTTATTTTTACCCTGTAAAGTTGCAACCATGAAGTTAGAGGTAGAATGGAGAAAACACTCCTAATACCTACTTGATTCAAATACCTACGCATTGCTATCCCACTCTAAGTGGTGGGAAGTCTCTTTCTAGTGTGGTGTTCGGTACTTTTATATAAATACTCAAAACTCCCAAAACTGGGTAAATTAACCTATAAAGTTTAAAGTTCATCTATCATCAAATTGTTATTTATATGAGTTTCTGGTGTTTGCAGTTTAAAAAGGAATATAATATAAATTGTTAAAGTATAATATACTTTAACAATTAATATTATATTATATAAAAGCAGAAAATACAAACGGAACACATATGTTATGAAGACAATATATACCAGTAGCAAATTCTTATTATAAAATGTTACAACAAATAATTGAAAATCATTACGAAAACAATTACTAAAGTGTATGTTGCAATTGAAGTAAATCAAAAGATTACCAAATATTTTGGGAGTTTCTTCATGTGGCAACACTTGATCTATCCGCCATCAAACTATGCTGTCAATTGAACTGTCATGGCAGAAAAACAACAAAAACATTCGTCGACTCGCGCTTTTGAACCTAAAAACTAAGCTTAAAAGCCTTTAAAAGGTATGAAAAAGGGTGCAACGATGAATTGTGTGTGGTTGTGGAAGCGAGTGATATCCAAGAACACACATATATTACACACGTAAGTCCTTAAATTGGATTTTTATAAACACTAAGTCTATCGACAGATTTCATGAAAATATCTGGAAAACATTATGATTACTAGTGTGATTTGGCCTTTAACTAGTCTAAATTAGCATGTTAAATGATTTCTAATTGATGTAACACATATATTTAATGTTTTATCAAAGTTATGAATAAATCGTAAAAATGGAGTACAGTGACCATACATAAAATATTTTTTGCGGATATCTCTCGTAGGTATAATGAATGCCATGTTCACTAAATCACAAAGCACTTATATTTTTTATTAGATATAGGTACTCTGTTAACCTGTTAGATAACAAAATAATTGAATCTCTATTTTAAAAAATATACTTGAAAATATGTTATTGTATTGACTCTTTTTAATGTCATAACATGTTGTGCTATTATTATTCCTATTGTAAAACTGTGCTCTGCTTTCAGATTTCCCAAGAACAATATAGGTACTTACAAAGAACTTTGTGGATTGCAGTTATACCATTGAAATTAAAGTTTTTTGAAAGTGCTTGGATATGTAGCCTACACTTTAAAGCATCTGATTATGACTTACCAAGTAAGAGATTGAAGGCAACGGCTGAGCCATACTACAGTGAAAATGGGACCGACGAATATAATGTATCGTGTGAATTTATGTATAAGTTATTTTCTGTAAATAATTTGTAGATTATGTATTGTTAGATGCTGGCTTCCTCGTACTTTGAATAGTAAAACGGAACATGTCCCTCAACTGTGTTATTTATTTATTACATTCTTTCTCTTAAACATTTTAGAAGTTAACTAGCTAATGTAAACTGATATAAATCCAAATAACGTCATAGTTTGGACCACGAATGTTCAAAGATAATAATCATAGTACCCAGATAAAGCAAATGAATTTTTTTTGCTCTACTAATTTTCGGGCAGTTTGCTTTAGTTCTAATGGTTTTGCTATACTTGAATTTATACACAAATGGAGGGTAGTTATATATTAAAACAAAATAAAAAAATTGTTTGTGTAACCTAGCTCATAAGACGTTATTATAATTAAATTATGAACATACTGGGAGATGACTCTGGCCTCGTAACACAGCCTAACGGCTACCACGAGGTCAGAGGATTCAATAACATTTTGTGAAAAATATCTTTAAAAAAATAAATGATTTTGTATTTTGTATTTTTTGTATTTTTATACTATAGGTACTATTGTTAGGCAGAACGAAGTTCGCAGGGTTATTTGTTTTTATCATAAATCAGATCAATCTAGAAAAGATATATGTACAAAAAATAATACAGTTAGCTATTTGGTTTCATTGTCATTAAGATTAATTTATGATGTGTCCTGCTTTTATGCATACATGTTGGGTCACCCTATTAGAAAGAGACTTCCCACCACTTAGAGTGGGATAGCAATGCATAGTAGGTATTTGAATCAAGTAGGTATTAGCGCCGCTCACTCCATTCTACCTCTAACTTCATGGTTGCAACATATGTACATACATTATTGAAGTATAGTATAGTATAGTATAGTATAGTATAGTATAGTATAGTATAGTATAGTATAGTATAGTATAGTATAGTATAGTATAGTATAGTTTAGTATAGTATAGTATAGTATAGTATAGTATAGTATAGTATAGTATAGTATAGTATAGTATAGTATAGTATAGTATAGTATAGTATAGTATAGTATAGTATAGTATAGTATAGTATAGTATAGTATAGTATAGTATAGTATAGTATAGTATAGTATAGTATAGTATAGTATAGTATAGTATAGTATAGTATAGTATAGTATAGTATAGTATAGTATAGTATAGTATAGTATAGTATAGTATAGTATAGTATAGTATAGTATAGTATAGTATAGTATAGTATAGTATAGTATAGTATAGTATAGTATAGTATAGTATAGTATAGTATAGTATAGTATAGTATAGTATAGTATAGTATAGTATAGTATAGTATAGTATAGTATAGTATAGTATAGTATAGTATAGTATAGTATAGTATAGTATAGTATAGTATAGTATAGTATAGTATAGTATAGTATAGTATAGTATAGTATAGTATAGTATAGTATAGTATAGTATAGTATAGTATAGTCATAGAATATGCTACAGAAATTACAATATCTTGTCAAATTAAATTTAATACATTTGTAATGCGGCCAGTATGCTGGACACGCTGCCCTCTGGTAGTGGGCTGGAGCACTTAGATTATCTTTAGGCTTTTCCAAAGATTTTCTAGGTGCCCCTTTTTGTAGTAGTTAGAAGTAGTATGTTTAGTTTTCCTTCACTTGTTTTTATATTTTATTATTGTAAATAAAATACATTTGTTCCCAATAAATTTAATTTAAATGGGGAATATAAATTTCAAGCAGTAAATTTTTGACAAGGTCAGGTTTTATTATATTAAAATTTTATACACTTATTGTCGTAATATTATAGAATAGAAAATTCTTTATTGCAACACACGATAATAATTAAAAAGAAAGAAGAAAATAATACTTATACTAGTGCCACAAGTGGCGGCCTTATTGCTAAAAGCAATCTCTTCCAGGCAACCATTGGATGGAAAGGAATAAATTAGAGATAACAGAGGGCGTGGTATACAATAAAAATAAATAAAGTAGAAAAGATTAGACTATAAATACATACTAAAAACCTACTTAATAAACTATACATATAAATCATACACCCTAATACATATATATAACAATATACCAAAAATATATAATATATGGTATATATTATATGGTCGTAGATAGACCACAATGTGTTTGGCGTCATCAAGAAGGCATTTAGATTATAAAACTTCATTTACTTTGTACACTTCAAGCGAATAAGTTCGTTGCTAGAATTGGTCTCGAGAGTTTTCTAGACGCTCTAAGGGCCTCTAACATACAAGCGGATGTAGTGCATTTGCAATACATGCTGTCTATCAAGACAATGTATTTGGTTTGATTTTTTCTCAGAAGACTGACATGAGCTCACATTAACCACTGGTTAACAGACTAAAAGAAAGACATTCGGTATTCACGTAATCTAAACATATTATAAAACTCAAAGGTCAAAACAAACACAACAGGTAGATGTCATGACCTAGGAATCCACTAAGAAAGGATTTTGGCAATTCCACTTTTAAAAGGGTGAAATAAGAGATGCCAGTTCTACTTTTTAATGCAAGCGAAGCCGCGCGCACTCACTAGTCCATAAATAAAATAATAATCTTCACTTGTACAAAAATATCTTTTCATCTAACGGGAAAATGAGCCGTCATTCTTGGCGATCGGAAATTAACTCTTCAATTTCTAGTGTTAAATAAACACATAAATAGCAAAGGTCACAAACGTTAGACCTCGGAAATTAGCTGACAATCTTGCGAGAGCACTTTCAATACTATTTAGTTAAATATTTTCAGCTCTTTTTATTACTTTGACATTAAATTTTATTTTAATATGTAAATTTAATGTTTTGAATTTTGGGTTTTGTAAATTCATAGTATTTCGGTATTAATTAATTTAAAAAAATCAATTCAATTCAATTCAAATATACTTTATTGTACACCAAATAAAAAAGAACATATTTAAAATAAAGGTAAAAAAAAATAAAAATATTAAAACAATCGCATTTATTAATATATGTGCTGTATTTGAAAGTCTGTTGTTGATAATTTGAAGAATGTATCCTATAAAAACAAGCAGTAATGAATATTGGAAATGTCTATTTACAAAAAGCATATCAGGTGGTCTAGCGCATGATATGCAGAATGATGAAATAGCAGTTACAATCAACTAAAATAAAAATATTTCCATATTTCAGTGACCAGATTCCCAGCAGCTCAACAAAAAACGTACTCTCACTACACAGAGCAAGAAATTTAATAAAAAATCACAACTCCACTGCCGTCACCGAAAATTATTCTCATTCACAAAAAACGGGACACGTTATGAAAACATAAATTTTAACAGCAGGTTGAAGTTATTACTAAAGGCGTGTTTTGAAATACAAGCTCCTAAATTACGAGAGCGAACTATTTTTTAGCGACTCTTCAGCTTGTTTGCAACTAATTTAACCGCAATGCGACTGGACTAAGTTTGCACTTGGCTTTTTTTGCGGAATGTGAAACTTTGTCATTATTGTTGGATAACAATTAAAATGTTAAAAACTACAAGGGCACGCCACTTGCATTACTTTGGTATCAATGGTAGTCTGTGTATAAATTGAAGAAAGTACATTCATAACAAAAAAACATGTCGTTTCATCGCTTGTCGCATCATGAAAAAGAAACATACAATTAAAATAATAACCAGATACAACAAAACCATTCCAAGCTAGATTGAATCATTCCCATTTTGATCGGATTTGTTTTTTACTATGCTACAATGTCAAAGGAGGGCAATCAAACTAAGAACACAGTAGGTATAAAAGTTATAAATTACTCAATAGACATGAATACTCAAAGTTCAAGTTTAATTGCATTTTATTATTGATCATAAAACTAAATAAATTAAATAATTCTCGTAATTTTCTTCTTATTTACTATTATATTATGTGTTTTAGCTTAGTGCCTGTTTTGTACACAATAAATAAATAAATAAATAAATAAAACTAATATAATTATTAAAAGATAACATAGGATTTATATATTATTAAAAGATAACATTCGACTACAAAAAGCCGGAACCAAACCACGTAAAGAACTACATCAAACCCAATTCTTTCCAGGTATACTAGAATTATTTTAAGCCTCACTCTATTTCCTGTGAAAAATCTGTGACGTGTGTCTGTATTTGGCCAATGGTGGCTCGTGGCCAGCAATGGTGTCAAACAAATAACTTTTAGAGCACACTATATTGCCACTAAAGGACGTATGTGGTAGATTTTTAACGTTATAGGTTGACCTGGTTGAGTAAAATGTGTTTTTATATACCTATGTTTTTTATTATAGACAGGCCAGCTGTTATGAAGGATTTTTAGAGTTTTTTTATAATAATGTGTGAATGTTATGCTTTACATATATACGTACATAATAATCTCAGATCGACCGACTGAGATTTTTGAGATAGGCGAATGATTAAGATAAACACCAATTAACGAAATGAATTTTTAAATGGGCTGTAGAAAATTACTTTTGGATTTGGCTGATTAAATAAGACGAATAAAGTTAATATCGAATTAGTTGTGGTTCTTGGCACAATAGTTGCTAAGCTATGTTTAAAGAATTTAAAAAGGCTTCACAACAACACCAGTTCACTTCTCATATATATAATATGCAATTAAATAAATAGTTATTGTGTTATATATAATTGTTCTATATAAAATAACTATTAATTATTAGAGACCTGGTTTGAAACGCGTCGTCTGAGCCGACAAAAAACGTTGTAAGTTTTGACCGTTCAATACATATAAATCTCATTCAATATATAAAATTTATCATCATAAATTTATGAAATACTTTAATTTGAGTAACTTTTTAAATGTCACTTTTTGAGGCACATTCCAGATAGTTCTAACTATCAGGTATCCAAAGTCTACCGTACAGGAAATCTACCTATGGCACGCGGACCTCGCTGTCACGCGCAAGGGAAATCTACTAAATCTTGTTGCGGCCGCGGTGAACGATGAAAGGGTTTATTTAGGGAAATGAATGGCGCGAGTGGCAGCTTTTTTAGTTCGGTGGAGGTAGAGAGAGTGGATGGGGGGGTGACAGAAAATGTGAAAAGGTTTGGTTGACAAACAGACAAACCTTTAGTGGTAACTAGTAGACGCCCGCGGCTAAGCTCGCATTATTTTGAGATAAAGAGTAGCCTGCGACACTTCTAAGACCTCACCTACTACTACCTACCAAAAATAATGATGAGTGTTCAGCCGTTTTTGCGTGATGAGCGTTTAAATTAACATACAAATAGATGAACAGACAAAACTATCTCAAACTCCTGAAATGTGATCTATGAATAAAAGTATACTCAAGTATTTATTTTCTTATATCTTCTATATTCAGAATTTTGAACCCCTCCAGTTTCATTATATGTTTATATAGATATGTAAGGATTACATGTCAAGAGCAATTTATTAATGAAAACGTAATTTTATACAATATGCATAAATTATTTAAAACTTGTGGTTATTTTACACTCTCAATGATAAAAGTTAAAAATTCATTTGAAACCTGCTAACTTGTTGTAATGTTGCCTGTATTGTAATGAAAAAATATTAAATGTATGTAGATAATTTATTAATGAACCGCGTCTTTTATACGCCACGCAAGAACATTTTAATAACGACGAATTAATTTAATTTTAACTAACGCAGCTAACTGGCTAAGCATTCTTAATATGCATATATAGCCTACTTAATAATGCCATACGATTAAATAAATAAGAAGGATATATTTTTATGTTAATCTACACACATCCAGATGCAGTACCAAAGTAGCCAAATAAACTATTATATCACACAAATATAAAATACAGATAGACCAAAACATTAGGCAGGCCAACACCGAGTAAAAAAACAAATAAAACGTTATTGACTTTAGAAAATTCGCACCTTTAATAGTTCAGCCTGCAATATCTACGTATAGACATATACAACATAACCTTTAAAAATGCTTTTCCATAAACTTGGAAATCGTTATTCCCGTCGAAATATCCCACATCGAAGGCAACTCTAATCAAAAACCGAAAACCTGTAACGAACGGCCAACGGATCGGAAAACCGGAAACGGATATTGGCGAATGGACACAGATTAAATAATGGCTGACGTGTCCAGAAGCATCGTATTTTGCGTTTTTAAAGCTAGGAGTATTTTAGGTTCTAATAATAAAAAGTTAAACTTTAGACATAGTTACCAATAGAAGGAAAATCAGAGAGGTAGATTTAAACTTTATTGCAGCAAACGAATTTCGCTAAGAACGATCACTTCTGTCAAGTAATTTCATATTGTGATACTTGAGTCACCCATTGAAAGACTGGACTGCGAAAGCATTTTCTTAACTCTGATAACTTGACGTGAATAGATGACACATTCTGCTGAGCCACAGGTTTTTGAAAATATTTTAGTTGATTCTTGAGCTGATGAGAACATATTAATGATTAATTAATAAATCGACCGCTTGTATTTTTTCACTAAAGTAAGTCATTCAAGAGTGTGTGTGGCTCAGCGGTTCCAGTGTCTGCTTTTCATCCAGAAGCACCCTGGTTTGGATCCGCCCTACACCAATGACTTGTATTTTCAAGTTATGTGTGGATTTGCACTCGCTTAACGGTGAAGGAAAACATCGTGAGGAAACCGACATGTTTGAGGACCACAATATCCGAGGACATGTGTCTTCCGTGGAAGGACCTGGGCGCCCACCACGATGTATCTGCCCAAGAAAATTCCCCTAAGGAATAAATTCTGCGGGGGAGTCACGACCCTCAGTCATGAGGAAATACGACTCAAAGAGAGAAGTCATTCAAGAAAAAAATTACGTCATAAAAAACGTGACACTTTTACATTGTATAATTATAACTTTAAAAAGTGTTACAAATTGGTATTTCAAACTGTTTATAATTTAGAATTAGTTTTAACTCAGTACACAGTTTTACTCAGAACAGTGGTTTTCTAAATGAACACAACAATGTAGCTGACAACAACAGTTTACCGGGAATTTTTAACTATTCGTCGCTAAACTGCAATTGCAAGTTAAATGCGCAAAGTTTGAACGAGTGTCATTTCGTACCTGAACGAAACTGTTAGTAATCTCTGTAAAAGTGTTTTGTAGACTTTGTATGGAGGATATAAAGGTGAAGATACTGGAAACTGTAAAATAGTGTCACAGTATTGCTAGTTGTTAACCACTAAGCACCTATGTGTCTAAGCTCTAAAAAATACTGTTAACGAAATACGAGAAATTTTGAACTGTGTTTATTTCATTACCTACTGTAACTCAGGCATAATGAAATTAAAGACAGCAATCTGTAATGCATTTTTGTTTTGATTATAGCGTTATTTGGATTCAGTAATCATCAACCTGCAAAAAAATGCATAAATAGACTCATTTTAACGTGACCAAATAGAATTTCAACAATGAACAATTATTTTAATAGAATATCTGGGCAATAAGACTTAATATAAAATTTTGAGTATCACTCTTTATGTGTCGTTGTACAAAATTTGTTGGCTTCGATTTACTAAAGCCACCTTAACTGGTCACGCGGTAATTATCTATGTAATTAACTGTATATTTTCAAAAAGCGAATTAGCCGTTTTGCTAGCATTCTAAACTGCTCTAGCAGCAGTTTTGTTTGTTCCAAGTTGAACGCAAAGCAAGCCATTTAACGCTTAGCGCTCTTTCCACGCTGTAATTGCCTAGAAACAATATTGTTGGTTTCATAGCCTGGTGCATACTCAGAAATAAACAGAATTGAAATATTTCTCTATCATCTTAATGTTGTAGGATAGATACATATCAATCTTCTAGTGGACGCCCGCGGCTTCGCTCGCATTATTTCATAGTTAAAAGTAGTCTATGACACTTCCAAGGTTTTACACTACCAACATACCAAAAATCATGATGATCCGCTCAGCCGTTTTGCGTGATGAGCGTTTAAATAAACAGACAAAAATATTAACAGACAAACATTTTAAAACCTTCTGAAACGTGTTCTGTTATCGATTTAAGGTATACCTAAAACATGTTTTTCTCATATCTTCCATGTACATTTTTTTATCCACTTCACCTTTATTATATGCTTAGACAAATGAATCTTAAAAATTAATCTCATACATAAATTTGTATTGTATTTATATTATATTATAAGCGAGTGTGGCTCAGCGGTCCCAGTGTATGCTTTTCATCCAGACGTACCCTGGTTCGAATCCGCCCTACACCAATGACTTGTATTTTTCAAGTTATGTGTAGATTTGCACTCGCTTAGCGGTGAAGGAAAACATCGTGAGGAAACTGACATGTTTGAGGACCACAATATCCGAGGACATGCGTCTTCCGTGGAAGGACCTGGGCGCCCACCACGATGTATCTGCCCAAGAAAACTCCCCTAACGAATTAATTCTGCGGGGGAGTCACGACCCTCAGTCATGAGGAAATACGACTCAAAGAGAGAGAGATTTCTATTTAAGATACAATTTTCAAATCATGCAGAGATCGACGAAACTGCAGTCCATTCACTCTATGTAACTTCACAACTTCACTGCGGCGAATAGAAAAGGCTTTTCTGTCCTCCTTTTGCAAAGTAATTGGATAGCATGAAAGCAAAACTTGTGAACGTATTATTTGAGCCTCATGAGATCCTTATACGATGCTCTTAAGCTAATACTACCACAATCTTGAGAATCCTGAGACAGAGATTACAAGAAGTTTATAGTAAGTTAAAAGTTTCGAATGCATGAAGTTTAGTTATTAAAATAATGAATGGAGGTTTTAAGTAAATATATCTGATTTTAATATGACTACCACCACGACTGTGCACCACCAAATCGTAAATAATATAAAATGCTTTTGAAAATAAATTTAATTTATACTTTATATGTACCTGCTTAATTTAATCATTGGGGATGTAACATAATAGAAAATAAAGTGATAAGTGTTGTTGTGTTGCTTTAAAGTGCCATTGTCATGGACATGACATTGTTTCATATAAAATTTCAAGGACATTGGCAATATCTGTGTCATAATAAATTCATCCGTATGCTAATTTAATAACACCCGTAATTTTACACATTTAGTAATACAATCTAGAATTTCCAAGTCTGTGTGTGATATTTGTTTCAAAATTAGCAGGAATTTAGCTAAACAGCATTGGCTGCCAAAACACTAAACAAGAAAAGTACTTAGCACAGCTTAGCGACTCGCCGTGTTTAGCCTAGACTTTATATAAGTCTGTACTTTAGAACTTTTAATCCACAATTTGCATACCATTTGCAATATAAATATAAGTAAACCAGTAGATTCTTTACTGATATTTGCCAGATCTTTCGAGGCGAGATACGCACAAACTACGGTGTGGTTCGCGATGGAGCATGTTTCAAAATAAATCATGTAGGTACAGTTTCTTTTACTTACGTTTTCATGACACTAGAAAACTTTCAAGAACTTTGATAAATAATGCTAATTTAAGTAAATAAATAAATATTTCAGGACAATGCACATATCGCCATCTAGCCCCACACTAAGCAAACGCTTATATCGTGGGTACTAGGTAACGGATATAATACTTATTATACCTATATCCAATAACAAGAATCAACAGTCTTCTTCTTATCGAATGAGAGTGGCCAACTTTGGTGTCCAGAGTTTATCAAGCCGCTCTAAAGGCCTCTGACATGAATAAAGTCAACAGTAATACTTAAACATGTCATATACGGAAGTGCCTCAAAATGAATGTAAATTTTCGTTACATTTTTAGGTGAAACCATTAATTTCAACACCTGAATACGGAAGTTATCATTAAAGTATGAGCTGTAATTTCAAACCAAGATGGTGAGAAGGCTCGTGATTATTAATCATTATTAAAATTGTAGGTCAAGTGTGCTTTACGTTATACTTATTAAAGTAGTTTGAACGATATACTCGTAAATAATAAACAAGTAAATAATGTTATTTCTTTTGAATAAAAATAATGGAGAGTAATTAGCAGATATGCTAATAAAATGTTTTTTTTATAGCTAGTCGGTAATATTTTTAATAAGTAAGTACTCGTAGAGTCAGTAAATATAAATGTTTTTTTTATATAGTAGGCCAAAACAAAGTAATATAAAGTTTTAAGTAACCTTTGAGTTCAGTTCATTCTCCTTTAAATTACTAATTTACTTCATGCATTCATGAAATCTGGTGCATGTTCTAAGAATGTGGAGGCAAGCATCTCACATGTTCTGAGATGTTCACACGATTGCGCGAGAGCGTCTCAATACCTTTCTAATGAGCTCATCCTAGGCTAATGAAGAAAACATTGCAAGCAGTAAGGACAGTTTTTCTTCCTATTAAAAAGAATGAAAATTACAAAACTATTAGGTACATTCGCTCTCAATAACCGCACAAGTTTGGTCTACTTTAGATTACAGTGTCGTTGTTTCTTCTTCTTATCAAATGAGAGTGGCCAACTCTGGTGTCGATAGTTTATCAAGCTACCCTTGGGGCCTTTTACTTGGCTTAGCGACTACTTTTATGTATTATAGCGTCGTTGCTTGATGACTTTTTCAAATGTATGAGAATCGAATGTTAAAAAATCTATCTCATACTTCACGCCACCACATCCATTAATTTACGCGTTTTATAGATGAGAAATCTGGCGTATGTATAAGTGTACATATGTTTGAGTGTATGTCGATTTAAAACATGATATTAGTTTGGTCTTATATTGGAACTTAGCCAATTGAAACCGCGGAGCGCCACTGTTAAACATAAGTGAAAGTGATTACATGATTTCTTTTTATTGACTAAAAAACGGAAGAACCTTTATTTTATAGACATTATACTCGTAAATTCAGCAATTTTTTGACTAACTTAGTAAGTATATAAGTAGGTATGTACTGAATAGTAGATTATACTACTATCTAACAGCTAATAGCCCATACTGTCACAAATATACAAGCTCAAGATAACTTAGAACTAGTAATTAAGCTGTTGCAACTGAATATGATCCTTATTACCAGCGATTAAGATTCTATTCACATTGTACAGAATATTCTTAGCGCTTGAGAGGATGCAATGAAACTAGCAATGTGTTTAGTGAAATGCAAACTAAATGAATCTATTTGTACACTATGCAGAAGCAAAGCCAAAGATTTAACGAAAATGAAGTTGAGATTGAAATAAGTTTTAATATTAAACAAATATCTGAATATGATTTTAGCGGTAATTGTTAACAAAATAAACTTACTAACTGGTCCATAAGATTTTCATGAAAAAAATATTTTTTCTGCTCCTCGTTGCATTGCATTTCTCATAACTAGGGGTCGTGATTCCCCCGCACAATCTTATAATTGGTTTAAAATGGCTTGGAGTTAATTAATTGCATCCATTGTGTTGAATTATGTTAAACAATAGCTTTGTTATACTATTGTCCAATAAACGTGTTTGCTATAGAGGTAAGCTTGTAAGATGGGTCAAGAGTTTTTGAAATTAATCTAATGGTCTCTGATATTGTTGTAGTAAGTGAAATAGTTAAAACTTTAAATGGCATGTGTTTGTTACTTATTACTACAAAATACTTACTAATAAATTGATGCAATTTATGAAGATGCATTATGACATGGTATAAATAAACTTAAACAGTACCTACTATAAACTTTTTGATCTTTTTTCATTTAATATCATAAACACCTCATCCTACTCACTTATTTTGAAGAATATATCCCTGCCAGATTGGTTGCCTGGAAGAGATCGCTCTCAGCGATAAGGCCGCCAATTAAAACGCAAATTTTATTTTCTATGTTTTTTGTATGGTTTTTTATGTATGTGGTGTTTTAATAAAGAATTAATTTATCTATCTATAAATAGTATATATCACATGTATTAAATGGTTTCGACTATCGATTTTCCTGACAAACACACAAACAGACAGCCTTACGTTTTCACCGCGTATTTATGTATTTGTAAGATAGCGAAATGCAAGCCGCTGCTCCCGCAACACGAATAACGGTTTCTTAGGAAGCGAATACAGGGAATGTTGTTTCTGAAGATATTTAAATTGGATGGGTAATTGTTTGGGTTTTGGATACAATAAAATATCTCTATTTATTTCAATGACAGGCTATTTTGCATTTAAACTTTTACTGACAGTATTAAAATATTCGATCTCCAAAACTATTATTCAAACAAAAAAAATAAACATTACATATACATCATAAAAAAAAAAAAAAATTTAAATTAAAATCATTTAAACTAAAACATTAATTACCAGAAGTTATTTTACATAAATAATAATGATAAATTTTAAGAGTATCTACTTGCGTGTAAAATATGTTTTACACTGTGCTGTTAATGCAGATTAACCAGCCAATTTCTCAATTTCAGTTTATTAGTTTGTGATAAAATTTGAAATGGATTAATATAGATTACCCATTCATTTTCTAAATCAAAAATCATCAACTGTTTGAACATAAAAGAAGAAAACTTAAACCTCTTAATTTTGACTTCCAAGCATCATCCACAAAAACGCAGCAACAATTTTCTTCCTAAACTCAACCTTAGCGTATAAATTGGAATTACAACACCTGCTGCTCTTCTTATCTTCGCTATAAGATGGGTTTAAGCCTCGAAAACGGTCGCTCGATTTACATTTCTTGCGCGCAGCGGACGGAGCGCCGAGATATAGCTTCAATTGTTTATGGAAATCTTTATAAGGAGATCTTTAGGTGTCATTTTGTGAAGGTCTGGACCTTGGTGTATAAAGGTAGAGGAAGATGTCAGTTGTTTTGGCATGTAGAATATATAAATTATTTTATTGTAGCCTTTTTTAGTAGTAGTAGCCTACAACCACAGCTATTACAGCTCAATTAAAGTTATACAAAGTCCATACACAGATATAGGGAACAATTTACACGTTTTTAAAAATTTTCTTTTAAACGTCGCAACTTGTAGAATAATCTACATACCTATCTTAAAACAATGTGTTTTGTATACATTTTATATTTAAAAGAAATTGTTCTCAGTTTAAAAGACCGATTTCAGTTGATGAAATTAAAACAGAAAATTAATTCCAACATCTTATTGTGTTTCAAAAATTAAATTCAACAGGAAGCCAT
Source organism: Macaria notata (assembly GCA_927399415.1). Taxonomy (NCBI): domain Eukaryota; kingdom Metazoa; phylum Arthropoda; class Insecta; order Lepidoptera; family Geometridae; genus Macaria; species Macaria notata. Next base: position 5,422,879 of record OV656742.1, read on the forward strand.
AACGACTTCTCATATAAATGCAAATGCAAGGCTACACCTTTGTTAGAAGTTGCCAAATTACTGACAAACTTACTACCTTACCTGCCTCCGTCACAGTATCAATTCAAAACAGAAGATGATATTATTTAAAACAATTCACTAAACATAAACTTAGAAAGTTAACTAATTAAAAACTAACTTACAAATGAAAGCTACTATAATAATGCGGAACGTACTACATATATTATACTTTTGAAAGATCAAAACCTTCGAAGGCGTTAGCAACATGCTCCGCACATTTTTAAATAAGGTACATTTTCTTTTTGACAGACGTTAGTGGGATCCTCTTGGAAGCTCTGCTTTAAAAAATAATATGACATCCTGTCTTACCAACCATATATTGATTAATTTTAAAGTTATCTATTGATCTTTGACTCCAGTTATTCAATCAAATAATAATACCACACCAGCGTTACTGTTTTTCCATCGTTGTTTTCCGATCTAGGTAGCCTGGTAAAGATCACTCCAAGTGATAAGGCCACCCTGTTCTAAATTTCTTTGTACTTGTGTTCTTTTGTTATTGGTGTACTTTAAAGTATTTTGATTTGATTTTAATAACAATCAGGATATTTTTCCACTTAACACTAGCTAGTCTTAAGACATAACACTAACTTAGTACGAGTTATAAGAAAATCAAAGCTAGACATACTGCATCTTTTACTCTAGAAGCCAGAGTCCCAAACTTTGACTCGTAAAGACAATAGCCCTGAACTTTGTTTAATAGTTAAGTACTGAGAATAAAACGTACGTCCCATTGTTATGAAGCACAAGTTTTCGGCTAAAGCGGGTATTGTGAATGTTTCACAACTCAAGTGATTTACTTCAGAACGCTCAGTCTCTGATTTGATAAAGTATGTTGCTGTAAAAGTTTATTCGCGTACGTACAAGATGATTTTTAAAAAGCTTGAGCTGAGTCTTCTTTGAATAACTTAAAAAACACACTTAGTTATGTTATGTATTTCATATTTTTCCCTCATTTTCAAAGCTTTTCAAACTCTAGTGCCTAATGTTAGAAACTGTAAAGCGGAAAAAAAATTTTGATCAACCTATTATTTCCTGCATCAATTTCACGTGAGTAAGTTGGTGAATGTTTTGAAAACAATAATATTTATTTGGCTTAATACTTTTAACACAACCTTTTCTATTTATGTGACATAAAACGACTTCTAAAATTTAACAACTAATACAATAATTAAATAAAGAACTTAATGTACCAAATAGAATTTTGTCGTACAATCAAGATAGCCTATTTTATAAATAGCCGTACAGATACATAACTGGGTACATTGAACCCTGCAAAGTAAGACCTTCTTGAAAAGCTCCCTTTCTTATATTGTGAGGGTCTCATTGTAAGTTTAGAAGATGAAAAGAAAATATTAATGCTTGTTTTTATTCGTATTGAATTGTTATTTTGCTTTGACGGAGATTCTAATTTACTTGTTTGAGTTATTGTCTCGTTGGGATCTTTAACTCTCAAGCAGTTCATAGCTCCTTTCTTTGTGATTCTGATTTCTTTGATAACAATGCAGTCGTAATATTATGCTTGGCTCAGAATATTTATGAACTAGGGCATTCATACTATTGCAATACTTATTATTTTGTTTAAAAATAATATCTAACACAGTTAATAACACTGTTCTTAATTGTTTTGTTCTGTTATTTAAACCAATAAGCACAAATGTAAAACATGCAAGGTCTCGTATTTACTTTTTTTAAAAATATAAATAAATTTAACTAAAGCTGTACCCACACATGTTCTGAGGTGTTTTATAATGGAATTAAGCAATGTGAATGTATAATAGGTAAATAGCTCCTCAAAGAGTAAAAAACCTTCACAAAACTGTAATTGTCTTCCATTTTACGTTCTAAGTACATATTTATCTGATTTGTGAGAAGCGGCCATAGATACCAAATATCACGAAACCCTTTTATCAAACACTAGCTGGTGCGCGCGACTTCGTCCGCGTGGAATAGTTACTACCATAAAAACGGTTCTAGTGAGTTAACCTCGAAGGATAGAGATATTTTGTTTGAAACATTTTGTTAGATCATTTCAAGAGGAATAATTCTTTCATACATATTTTTTTGATATCGTTAACCGTTTTCGCAGCGCACGCAACGGAAGCCCTCAAAGATGAATAATTTTCCCCATTTTTTTCCACAATTTCCGTTGTTTCTTCGCTCCTATTTGTTGCTGCATGATGTTATATAGCCTAAAGCCTTCCTCGATAAATGGTCTATTCAAAACAAAAATAAATTTTCACGTCGCACCAGTAGTTCCTGAGATTAGCGCGTTCAAACAAACAAACAAACTCTTCAGCTTTATAATATTGGTATAGATTATACACAATACTGTTTCTTCAATATTTTAACGAGCACCAAGCTATTACTCCCACGTACATATGTACAATCAAACATATAAATGTAAACAGATACAATCTCGAACATCTGAGTATGTGTAAAGAGACTAAAACTTAGCTTTCAGATATTGACGAAGCAAAACAAGCAAAGCGTCTCTGCGTCAAATAACGACTACACTTTTGAGAAAAAATATTAAGTATGCAGTAGAGTCCGCTGTGTAATATATCCGGAAATATTTAATGATTCTCTTTATTTGTGTGCGTGTGTGTGTTGTTTTTACATTATTTAAAAACATACATACTTGATTCCTATGTAATAAATACATTACTCAACTTTTTATCATTTGTAATGTTTTTATTTAATTTGCACAATGAGATGATTTGCAACCGGCAACCGGTTGACTCTTTACAGATCGTTGGATTAGTTCGTGGGGAACAGGGAGTCAGGAAGGGAGTTCCACAACTCAGTGGTATGTTCAATAAACGTAGAAAATAACTAGGTACGCAAAAACATATTTATCACCTTGCGAGGTCTACTCGTACCATAACCACAGTTACTAACATCAGTGTGTGTAAATTCAGACACGAAAACTCAGCTAGAGTTTATTGTAGCAGATGTTCTTTGACATTCAGATTCAAAGACTGACTCGTTATGTTGATTGCACTTCTGAACCGTAAAAGGGCTTTTGTATATTCAGAATTTGTACTTCGTAAATGTTACCTTATTTTAGGATTAACATGGATATTTTGTTATGCTTCGGGCATTTGTGTGAAGTGCTTGTATATATGATAATAAATTTTGTTCGTCATTTTATAGTTAAGTATTAATATTAAATACATTGTTGGTTTATTCTTAAGAAAAACGGAATTTTAAAAAATACCTTGATTTACCCTAAAAGTGGCTTGAATCCTTCATAATTTTTAGAAAAGCCATTGGTGTTATAACGTAGTATATCATAATCTAGTAATATTGAGACTCTTCACTAAATCTCTTAAAACCTATTGGTAACAACCCAACTTCATCCACAAAACAAAACAAAAACGAATCTCGTTCCAAAATATTTGAACAGTGCTAATAAAAAAGATAACTTCACCCAAATTGAGTAGAAATTACAACAAAAAATCCTCTCGTATTTCAACGGTGAAGGCAATTTTACGTGATGTTAAACAAACACAAAACGCTGCGTAATTTGTTCAAAATCATAAAAAAGTGCTCGAGATATTTTTAATTTCGTTCTTTTGTGTGGAAACAAAGACTGTTAATAAACATTAACGATTGAAGTTAAGGGTCCCCGGCCCGTCGCAATGGAGAAAAGACTTGAACAATTAGATATCATTGGTTAGGAGAGTATTGTTAATTTTTTGTGATTTAACATGAACAGGCCTTCGAGATGTGGGATCAAAACTCAGAATAAGCCCACCTTATTTCAAAATCTCGTTTTTTAAAACAATACGTACTCATTAATAAATCGACGTCTAGCAATCTGGGGTTTTACTAATAAAGAATATATAGGCAACTACTTGCAGAGTTCCCTAGACAGATGACAGCACTGATGATACTGTAAATAAACTGACACTAGTCGTAATGATGAGCTTAAAAGAAACAATTTGAATTATCGCTGCATGTACATTATTTATTCATTACAATTAATTTACACGTGAAACTGGTATTGAATGAATTATTTCGAACAGTTAATAAAGCTTCTCAAATGCGACAAATTTACAGACACTAATCTAAAGTAACGGAATGTTCTAGTGACAGTGACAAACAGCTTCATTTTGACTCAATGCAAGCCAAATTGATTTAATCAAGATTTTGATTTTACTTATTATTTGTTAATTCCGGGTGTGCACCTCTAGTGTTCTTTTCAAGTGTTATTTTCAACTTAATTTTACTCGTATTTCGTAAGATAGCATAGCATCTTTACGTATATGTAATAAAACTGTAGAGAATTGAAAGCCTGAATATTGAAGATATTTAAAAAAAAATTGAAGATACTTCAAATTGATTGCAGAACACGACCCAACAATTAGTAAAAGTTTTGTCTGTTTATATGTGTATATAAATGCTCATCACGCAAAAATTATAGAACGGATCATCATGAATTGTTATGTAGGTAGTATGAGGTCTCAGGAGTGTCATAGGCTGTTTTTTGTCCAGGAATAATGCGAGAAAAGCCGCAGGATTCCACTAGTTCTCTAATGAAACTTGGCAATCTCGGATTTAAACCATGTAATTTTCTACGAAATGTTTATTTAACATTTTGTATATCCACGAAATTCGCCAAAGCAACTTTCAGTGTAAGAGATTTTCTCCGAAATCATTAAAAAACCCGAAATTGCTAATTCCAAAATTTTCAGATTTTAATTCCATTCTGCGAATCCTGCAGTGATCGATTTTTCGAATGATTTTCAGTGCGCAGTCCCCTAAATTTGTTTTACAGCTCCAAAGAGCTTTGTCTAAGTATTGTCTTTATAAATAAATTTCGTATATCTGGAGCGTATATCAAAAGCATCTGAGCCATTATTCCCATTCTAAAGGAATTCCCGTGAATCCCGGCTTTGCGATAAGAACGAATCCGTACAGATAGTACTGAAGTGTCAAGTCTAGAAAGTATAGCGTTTTAATTTGAGTTGCTTAATTTCTGTTTCATTACGAAAAACAAACAAGGTACTCGTAACTAAACAACCAGCACTGTTTATTCAAAAATGCTTTAAGGTATTTATTAAAACCATGTATGAACTTTGAAAATTGCACTAATTCTGATGTTTGTCATGTATATGGAAAATTGCAAAGTTTCTTAACATCCAGCAAGTTTCGGACCGGTGAGCCTATCCAATTTTAAAAATCATTGCATTTACTCATTGGCGTGAAAAGGGAATAAAATTTACTAAAAAAAACTGACCTCAAGTTTAGTGTCGCTAAAAAGTTCATCAATAAAAAATTCACAATTGGGAGTAAAGAATCTATCAAATTATTGAAATAAATAAATTTTCGAGAACATTGCACACAGCGCCATCTAGCCTCACACTAAGCAAACTTATATACTTTTTTTTGTAAATTCATACTTATTATACATAGAAACGACCAGACTCAACACAAGTAATTATATATATTTTTTTATACATTCATAATTACTTGGAACCGACTTTTCAAAGTTCTAGCCTAATAGGTATTGATACCACGTTTTGTAATAAGACCAAGCGCTTTGCTTCGACTTTCATCGTGCGATGTGCCAAACTGTGGAACTCCTTGCCCGAATCTCTATTCCCCTTGAACTATAATTTGTCGGTCTTCAAGTCCAGAGTTTCTTCAAACCGGTTTCTTCTAGGCAAGCGCGCTAGATCGTAGACTATAACGTTGCTTACCATCAGGCAAGTTGTAGTCAAGCATAAGACTATATAATGTAAAAAAAAAACGACATGAGTTTTCTTGTCCTTTAGACCAAGCATATCAGAAAGGAATACACAAAGTGCGATTAGATCGGTTGAGTGCTGCCACTGTAATTTATTGCCAAACTTGCAATTGGTTTTTTCTGCAGTCTCTCTGGAATACGACCGAACGAAGGCATAATTGGATGCAGGACTATTTGCGCATATTTCACGCAAATTAAGTTCTGGATTGCTTTGTATTGGTTAATAAAAAAGTATTATGAAATTAGAGCGGAGATACATATATATAATGTCTAGAGTTTACAAATTACCATACCATACCATTGCGTCTTTAGTCGTATTCCTCATGACTGAGTGTTCCGACTCCCCCTCAGAACCAATTCGTTGGGTGAGTTACATTGGGCAGATACATCGTTGGCACCTGGGCGCCCAGGTCCTTCCCCGGTCTCACGGATCTGACATGATTTAACTATGGGCTTACGCATGCTTTTCTACACATAGCCGGGCCAAACATTTTAATATTATCCTTCTCTTGTCATTTACAAAGCCATATGATACATTTGATTAACTATTTTACAAATTTCAATCTTTTTCAATTTAGTACATGTTAGCAAACACAGGCAACCCAAATTTAATACAATTTCCAACGCACAGAACGCCCAATTTTCCTCGAATTTAATAAATCATATATTCAGAGAATCTACTAATCTTTTCCAAAAACATTCAAAAAATCTACCTTTAAAATATTTTGCTGAACAGACCAACATTAAATATCTGAGATTCTAGAAACCATAAAACCGGGAGAAAAATGATATTTACCGACATTTATAGACTTCGCCAGGAATTTTGCGTGCATGTGCGGCAGCACTTTTGCTATGTATTAGTAAAACGGATCGATATAATTTTATCAAAATACCAGCATAATTATACTATAAGGAATAAGAGAGAGAGAGAGAAAAAAACGCTTAATGGGGGAGTGATAATTTTTATCACTAACTTCTAATAATCTGAGCACCAAGAAAGTTTAGGTTTGTTCCTACTCCACGCTTAAACTGATGTACTGATTTGAATGAAATCACGTAAAGATGAAAATTAGAACCTGTATAAATGGGTAGGCTAATTATCTTCCGCATTAACACGGGTAGTAACACACTTTCTTTACTTATACTTCGTGACTCTGCTGTAGAATAAATTTAAAATATAATAGAATAGAAAATCATTTATTTTTCATCATTTTTTAATTTTTTCTCCATCATTTTTTGTTTTCACAATTCTCTGTACCTATCATGAACCCTTCAAATTAATGTTTAAATTGGCGACTAAATCGTTTATAATTTCAGTTATACCTAATATCATTTATGCAATAAGCGAGAGAAAAACATAGGCTAGATTTTTTACAATGGTAAACGATTACCAAGTAACCTTAATCTTGGTTAGGATTTTTAATAATGGGTTTGTTTATATTACACATCAAAATTATAAAAAAAATACGTAATATTTAATTTACTTCATCGAAATTAAGAGTAACTAACATGCTGTATAATATTTTTTGTTAGTTCCATATCGTTCTACTCGCCCAGTTATCCAGCCCGGACTCCCCGACATTTTGCCGCACTGTTTTGCAGCAAAAAGTCCATAAAGGAATTCATTTCAAGGATGGTCCTGTTGAAGTTCTCGCTTCGGTGGACCGCGGGATTACCGGCGTGTAGTTCCTGACACAGATTTCTTGTGCTCAGACTATTTTTGTCTCTCGAGGCTGTATTGGTCAGTGTTGGCTGGATGAAAAGAGCTGTTGCTAATTTCATGAAATTAATTTAAGCATCAAATTCAAATCCAAATGATACTTAATAACATGAAATTTAAAAGATAGGTTAAGGTTTGGTTGTAAAGGTAAAGGTAATGCCGTAAACCAATTTCATATTACTTTATTTTCACATAAACAACAAGTAAAAATGTATTTTTCGTTTTTCACAAACATAATGTAAAAGTATGTACTTTACAAGGAAACAACAGCTCTGAAATACTTTTTTTAGTAGATTTTCCAAAATCAAGATAATACAATTTATTCCCATTTTTTACAAAAACATTATTTGGTTGTTAATTGAACTAGTAAGTAATTAAATATTTTTAATAAATAAATAAACAACAATGCAATTGATAAAAAATACACAAATTTAAACCCATATCGTTAAACGCTTCATATTAACAATTACTTCAAGTGAAATTACTACCATTTCCCTAGTATTACAAGCGTAGAAATCTCATCCTGTGCCCTTATTACTAGATCTCAAAGATTGTACCACCCCAAAATCTACTAAATTAGCTACTTTTTTTCTTTTCATATTATAATCAAACCACTACCAAGATGATCGCCCCTCTATAAAACACATTTCCTTATTATTAAACATGCGCCGCTCGCTTGGCGCTTTGCGCCCGCCGATACACGCGTCTACTAACAAATATACTTCTCGAACTAAATTCATCTATCTATTCTCACAACTAGAATCGCTTAAAGTGAAATACTCTAAGGAGAAGGGAAGAGGGGTAGGGGGGAAGGGCGTGCGGTCGCGACGTAGAGAAACAGATTGTATGATAGTGCTTTGTGTCGTCTCGCAATACTCATTGAAATGTTTAATTGGCTCATGAATTGTTTTAATTTTGGCTGTGATATCGTCTAGTAGTATACGGACCCATTGTGTTTGTAATAACTCAAATTCTTTTGAGGTTCAGGAAAATACTCGACTAACGGTACTCTATTTGTAGTTTGTAATTACTAAAAGGTTAAGGTCGAAAATAGATTAGAGATTATGATAATAAATCTGGGTTAATATAAAGTTTTATAATAATGTTAACTTTAATGAATTACCTACTTATAGAAATGTAAAACTTTCGCTCAATCATCTCCTTTATTTATTACTCTGTCTAAACATTGGTGTTTCCTTCCAAACCATCAATGTCATTTTTTTGGTAGTTTAGAGGTCAAAGGCCCCCGACCCGCCTAAGACTGTAGATTTCAACCATTGTGGATAATCTCCCAGAAACACCAATTGATTGGTTAGCAGGAGGGCTTTATTAAGCAAATTAACTCGTAAATAAGTTAATATTAACTGTAAGTTATTCAAGAGACAAGAGGACACGCGACCTACTGTATGTCTCGTAAAGTAGGTAGGTAGAGTGTGACCTAATGATCAACAAATGGTTCCAGCCTTTGTATAGCCAAAGAGAGATGACATTAATTTGTAAATTTTGTTAATGTATCCGTAGATAAAAAATATTATGTTCAGATATCACGCTTTGGGTATTTCTCGCGGTGATCTTCCGCATATGAGAAATAAGAGATGATCTTTCTCAAAGCGACATCTTCGCATAATTAATTCCCCATGGCTAGGTAGAATTCACGTACATAAGGTTTAAGAGAGTTTGTTTCTCTCTAAGTCTTACTCCAGCTGGAGCCGTTGTACTTTATTAAAGTTGAGTTTTATGTGTATAATCTTTACACAATGGAATGTTTATTAAGTAGAATGAAAATTATTATTTCACTTATGTAGCATTGAAGCATATTACGTGCTTCATGTGTTTGAAATAAGGTAAGTAAAGAGTTAAAATAGATACGTACATGCGTACAATATAAAAGTACATGATTTTTAGTCCATATTTATAATATAACATTGTATAAAAGTAATAATACAACGCTTATTTTCGTAGACCACTTTCTTATTTATGAAGGTGATTTAAACATTACACAATAATCGAGATCTGGTTATTAGAAGATGCTTTGTTGAGTACAGATTATTAACAACTCCTGATAGGTACATTTAAAATGGAACAGACTCACCGGATAACAGCATACATTTTTTCTTGCTCACCGGAACTATTGATAACACACACACAAGAGACCCAAAGATAGAATTGAATTTATTCAAGCAAAGAAGTTAACTAATCAGTCTAGAAGCCTATCATGGACCCCGTTCCCTCGTTCCTCATCTATCTAATCAGCCTGGAAGTCTATGATGGATCCAAATTCACCGTTGCCGTGGATTCTAAAACAAACTATCCCTTGCGGCCCTAACCTTGTCCGTCATGTAATACTAAATTTACACGCACACAATGCGTTATCACGTGCTACTTCCCGCAACCCGAAGCGAACTTCCGTTCCACCGTTTTTTCTGTTTTTCAAGATTCGCCTACACTCGCTTTTATAGTTATCCCTTCCTCCCTACTACTTACATAGTCTGTCTTTCTCTAATCCTTGGACCACTCTGTCTGTCCAGTCAAGTGGATTTATTTGTAATAGATTTGTTTGATCGATGTAATTACTATGAAATACCAAGCAAGATTCGATCCCGCCGTTGTCATTGTTTATCATAATCCTTATGGTCAAGATGATGATGATGAAACCATTAGAAAGGTTTTTCCGATAGTGATGAACTTGGTGTACTTATTTTTCCGATTAAAATGGTAAACAATGCTCGAAATTGTAGTTAAATAAAGTTGAATATTTTCAAATGTTGATACGGATGAAATTTGCCTTACTTATCTGCTTGGAGCAGGACTCGAACCCGCTCTTATCGGCACAATATTTAGTGTATTATTTATCAGTTGTCGATGATAATGATGATGGTTTAACGGCCTAAAATGAACCGTTACAGTTTCGACCCCAAGATAAAGTCGTGGAAGGTTTAACATAAAGCTGTAACGAATTTAGCTTTAAGCTAACCATCATCATGATATATAATAGTCTTAAGTTAAAACTTACCAAACAATTACCATTACTTACGTTACGACCTTTTACCTCCCCATGGCGTCATAATTTTTTTTTTTTTTTTTTAGAAATCAATACAAAAGTAATAACTGAAAGACCAAAACCTCTTAAATCTCTCATTTCAAAATATAATCATGTGGTGTAAGTGGATTCTAAAAGGACTATCAATGGGCTAAGTGTTATCCTATGCTTCAGCACTGAGCATCATCATAAAAGTCCAATGGTGACATACGGCCTTAGAACCTCCGGAAGTAACGAAGACCAAAAGGAAGTAGACAAGTCTACTCTGTCCTAGTGACACATAAAGAGTAATTTCAAGACAGGTCCAATCTTTCGACCCCTTTAGTTACCCGGTATGCCCTCTAATCTCCAGCACCAACATCTTAGGGATCAAGGTAGTAGAGTACAGGTGTACTGTAGTACCCTGCATTATGATCAGACCTCACGTAGAGGGACCGCATAGGCTATAACGACCCAATTTGAACGATATGCCTCTATCCAGCATTGAAATTACATACCATAACAATAACCCTTTGATCATGCAAATAAATAACCGCAAATGTTGTAGATATATATCAAGGACTTAAGCTTATCCTAACACCAAAATGTCCCAACATTCGTGATTATTTGGAGTGATGGATAACAATTATATTTTTAGAACGAGAGACTGTTCTCTTCTCAGAAACATACTGAATCATTGAGCCCTTCCTTACATTGTTTTTTTTTTCTTCGTTCATATGCCTCTACAATCATGGCCCTTTCACACACCTCAATAACTTAGTAAATATTCGCAATGATCAGAGAACTGAGTTGGTTTACCCCCATTATGACATCCATGGGTACATACCACATAACGATACCACAGACCATTACCTTTACCAACAGCATCAAGATGAAATAAAGTTCATTTCTGCTAATGTTTATCTTAACTAAACAGTTTTTAGGGTACATTCAATAGTATGCATTAGTTTACCTTCGTTCCTCTTCCTTTCCATTTTCCCCTTACTATTATTTACATATTTACTGCATTACACAGATGCGGAAGAGAAAAAAAAATTTCAACGTGAAGAGCCCTCCTTTTATTTTAAGAATAAATACCTTTATGTCTATATTATTAAATGAGTATTATGCATAACTCCTTTATTATTAATTTCAGTTGAATTACATGTCTCCCGAGAAGTTTTAATGAAGATATTGAAGCTATACAATAAAAGAAGACTTACTTAGTTCAAAGTTTCTTTATTTCACAAATAAAGTGCTACTTTTACTACTTTGTTATATGTACAATATCGTATTCAGCTTATTAGTTTGCTTGATTAATTTTACGTCATTACTAAGGATATTATAAACCATAAGGTAACTAAGTAATACAAAAGGAAATTCAATAAAACTAGTTCTTCTCTCTGTTCATGCTCCCAGGTCACCAGGTCTAGGTATATTGTGATTATACTCTATGAAATTAATTGACCAAACAAGTCTGCTTCCTTTTTCGTCCTACTCCGTATTTAATATTCAGGCCGTTTTTTTTTTTTTTTTTTTTTTTTTCACTTATAGTATTTGCTCAAGTGTATGGTATTAAACTTTCCTCTTATCTCTTTTGTGACTGGATTTTGCAAAATGTACACATTCTGATATGGATTCCCTAGTATTGTATAGGGTCCCTCATATAAGGGTGCAAACTTTTTAGTCAAATTTTGTGAGGCGTTAGACTTGTTTAGTTTTCTTATCTTTACTAAGTCGCCTATCTGGTAATTTATGAGGCGGTATCTTTTGTTGAATTTATATCTTCTCTTTACCCCTGCCTCCTGCAAATTTGTATACGCTTGCTTCCTTACTTTGTCTACATCAAGTTCCTTTTGTTCTACATCAATCTCCGAATCAAAAGTGAACCTTATCGTCTTCCCATACATTATTTCACAAGGCGTGAATTTAGTACTCTCGTGGTAAGTATTGTTATATAGCTCTTCTAGTTGTGGTAATACAGACACCCAACATTTATGGTTTTGTTTACAATAAGTACGGAACAATCGACCCAATTCCCTGTTTACCCTCTCAGTAGTGTTTGGCCGGGGGTTCCTCACTGTAGTATACACAACTTTCACTCCTTCTTCTTTCATAATTTTCCTCCATAGTTTGCTTGCAAATTGAGACCCATTGTCTGACATGATAGCTTTAGGTTTAATCAGCTCGAAGAATTTCTTCATTCTTCCTACGACAGATGTAGCTGTAGCCTTTCGTAATTCATAAAATTTTACGAATTTACTAAATGAGTCTTGCACCACAAGGATGTAGTTCATTCCAAATTTCCCCGTTGGTAGTGGTCCGTACAAATCCACCATAACTAGGTCGCCAATATTTTCTGATATTATTGATCTGCATGGTCCCACATACTTTACATTCTCACTTTTAGTAATCTGGCAATCATGGCATCTTTTTATAACGCATTTTACTCGACGGTTTAGTCCTTTCCAATAAAATCTGTCCTTTATGTATTTTATGACTTTGTAAGTGCCTTGGTGTCCCATTTCTTTATGTATTTGAATTATCATTTCGTCTCTTAATTCCTCCGGCAGATATATAACAGACTTATCTTCTCTAGTTTTAAAATAAAGTACATTTTCTCTGACAATATATCTATCGAGAGTATGATTGGTTTCATTCTTTCCATTTTCTCGTTCGTTTAATTTGTTTAGTATTTCTCTTATTTCCTGATCTTCCTTTTGGATTACCTTTAACTGCTTTAGTTTCTTTTCCAGATCCTTGTTTTGTTTTACTTCCATGTAGAGAATTTCAGGTCCATGAAATTTATCTTCCTGCAACACTTCGTTCTCAGGCGGATACCTCGATAGTATATCAGGAACTATATTTTCTCTACCCTTGATATGTTGTATTTCAAACTCAAAGTTTTGTAAGTAGTTAATCCACCGGGTCACTCTTGCATTGTATAGCTTCCAGGAATTCACAAAATAAAGCGCCTTATGGTCTGTTTTGATGATTACTCTCGATCCCCTTAGGTAAGTCTCAAACTTTTCCAAACAACTAATTACAGCGTAGAATTCCTGTTCTGTCACAGTCCAATTCAGTTGTGGGCCTTTTAACATTTTACTGTGAAATCCTATTATTAGCATGTCCCCATCGTCATTTACTTGGTACAATACGCCTGCCATCCCTATCCCAGAGCTATCCGTTTGTAAGTAATAGGGTTTCTTGAAGTCAGGGTGGTGTAATAAAATCGTTTCAATAAATAATGATTTAATTCTTTCAAATGCTTGTTGCTCCTCAAGTCCCCATTTCCAGGTTTTGTTTTTCTTCAACAGCTCACAAAGTGGTTGAATACGAAGACTATATTCGGGTATAAATTTCCTGTAGAAATTGCACAATCCTAGGAACGCTCTCAAGTGTTTGATTTTTTTCGGAACGGGAAACTCTTGTATCGCCTTTATCTTGTCTGGGTCTGTCTTCAGTCCACCCGTGGATATTATATACCCTAGCATCTTGACTTCCTTACAGAAAAAATCACATTTCTTTAGATTACATGTTAATCCTGCACGATGAAGTTTTCCCATCACTATATCTAGATGTTCTATATGCTGGTTCAGATTTCCGGTTGTGATAATGGCCAAATCGTCGAGATAATTCACGCAGAAGTCTTTAATTTCATGTCCTAAGATTACGTCCATCGCCCTACTAAAGCTTCCCACCGATGTCTTCAATCCTTGGGGTAAAACATTATATACATATGACTTTCCATTAAATGTAAACCCAGTGTATTTCTTACTTTCTTCTGAAATTGGAATCTGAAAGTATGCGTTATTTAAATCTAATACAGTTATATAATTTGCTCCATGAAAAGAGTTCATTACATCAATCTGTATGGGAGGCTTTTCAGTTTCAGCTACCATGTGTTTATTTATTTCCCGAGCATCTAACAGTACGCGTATGCTGCCGTCTCTTTTTAGAGTAAACGTCAAGGGACTACAGTAAGGTGTTGATTTTCTGCTTATGATACCTAGATTTTCCATTTCCTTGAGTTTTCCTTCCATTTTCTCTCTATAAGCATACGGTACTGGATAGGTTTTCTTCACTATCGGTGAATGTTGTTCCATTATAATCTTATGTTCATAGCAGTTCGCCTTTCCTAGGTCTGCGGAAAACAGGCTCTTATATTTTTCTATTATTCGTTGTAACTTGCGGTTAGCTTCGTCAGATTCTCGCCGATTAAGTCTGGGTATTGTTTTTTCCATCTTTTCGTTTATTTCTTCATTGATCATCGCTAGATCAGCCATTTCATCCTCTTCCCTGTTATGGAATCTTACTAGTTCCTGTTTTATTCCGTGATTAAAAATCAAACCTCGGTCCCTTTTTCCTATTTGAATAGAAATCTCATGTTGTTTCAGCCAATCATACCCTAGTATCATAGGGGTTACGAGTCTAGGTATGATTATGAAAGATGTTTCAATTTTATATATTCCAATTGCAATAGTCAAAAGTACTACCTTCCTGACTTCTTCACTTTTATGCCCCAGAGCAGTTTTTACTTTTACGGGTTTCGTTGGCATCATAGGTATTTTAACGGATACTTTATTTTTAATCTCGTTCCAGAATTCTAGTGATATACACGTGACTGCGCTGCCTGTATCAACTAGTGCTATAATTTCAAAATCGAACAACAATACCAGAACTTCAGACTTACATTCTATAAATTTTGCTTCTTCTTCTTGCTCTTCAAATACAGAGAAAGTGATAGGTAGATCACTGTCAATCTCTTGGCTTTGTTCGACTTTTAATTTCATCACATTTATAATTTCTTTTAAAACATGTAATTCTTTCGGGGTTTTATCCTTGTAGCCCAATCCTTCTAAATTGTTTCCCTCTAATACTGTTACTGATAAAGGTACACGTATTCCTTGTCCACTTCTCCCTAGTCCTAGACCTGGTCCCCATCCGAGTTTTAACATTATTTTCATACTACTCCCTATTCTTAAGGCTGACCCGGGAGTTTTATCTTCAGCCTCGGCTAGTTTAAAACTTCTTCTGTTATTATAGCTTCCGCAGAGGTTGGAACCGTTGTGATACTGTTTATCCTAGTTTGTGGTCCTCCTCCACCGCCTACTGGTTTCTTCCAGTTATTGTATCCTCTCTGGTGTTCCCGTTTCCTATCTTCAGACAGGTCTTTATTTACCTTGGCTCTTACAAACTGATGGCTCTCCTGCTTGTTAACATTATCCATACGTCTGAGGAATTCGGCCGTTTCAATAACAGTTTCCTTGTGATTTGATTCCCACACCTGCTGTATATTTTTAGGGAAATGTTTCATCAGATCAACAACAAGTTGTTTTTCGGGTATAGGATAGTTTAACATCTGAGCTTTTCCTACCAAACGTAAAAAATGTGACAACATCGATGGTGTTTGGACTCTGTCCCACTGGCCGCTCACTATACTCTTTCTTAGTTCGCTCTGTTCCTTTTCACCCCAATAAGTGGACAGAAAATCTTTTTTGAAATGTTCCAAGGTATTCCATCTGTGTTTATAAACGCGGGCCCAATCACGGGCTTCGCCTACAAGACACTCCAGGATTAAATCTAAGTCACTACCATCTTTGTTAATTTTCTTGAGGTAACTTTCTAAATCTTCCAAGAATGCTACCGGTTGGTCTTCTGCTGAACCACTATATTTCGGCCGTTCAAAATTCACGTTTCTTATATTATATGTGATCTGTTGATATTTATGATCAGATAAATTCCTCGTTTCCTCCTCTATTGGAACTATCACCTGTTCTTCAGAACTTCCTTGGGTAGATGTAGAGCTCCCATTCATGGGCGTTTCATTTTCATGAATCCGCTCTAACTCCATTCTTGACTCTTTTGAATTTATTATGTATTTGTTCATATTACTAATTCTGGCTTCCAAAGACCCAAAACGTCGTAGTATGTTCATCATCAGATTCTTCTTTCCTTTTGGTTTGAATGCCTGTGATCTGCTTCTCACCCGTGGTTGTCGTTGTTCATTTATTTCTTGTTCGTTTTCGATAATTTCATTGTTTGTTTCTCCTCCTTTATTGTTTTGTTCGTTTGCAATTTTTTTTCCTCGTGTAATTCTACTCGTCGTTGCAGTTTTTTGTTTTGGTTTTCCCATATTTTATTCGTCTTTTCCCTTTATAAAATATATCTATCACTTTTGCTGTTATTTCCAGTTTAGAGCTCTCACAATTCGTTACCTATGACCTGTAAATTGTAAACAACTATGTTGAATGAATATAACCAACAAGATATGTAAATTTGTAATGTTGCTTGAAGTAAGGACGACATTTAAGTTAATTTTATTTACATCTGAAGTTTGTCTTGTATCTAATTCTGAAGTAAGTTAAACCTTATAAGAATACATTCGACTTAATGAGAATTTACTGCTATAATAAGATGCGAACCAAAAGTTGTTTACCCAGAAAGTTAGTGTTAATTTGACCTCATACCAAGTTAATCTCACTTAAACAAAAAAATATCTCTAGCATAGCTAGGACGTGAAGAAGGTGCCAATCAAACTTTTGTTTCTGTCCTCTCCGACCATAATTCAAAAAAAATGAAATGTCAACTCCATTGTGAAATAGTTTATATTGTTTTAACTACATGTAACAAAGAAAAGTCAATGGAAATTCCGACCCCACAGTAAAATTATTTTGAAATTCATAACTACTGGATCTACCGTCATCGTTTACCTTTTACTAAAATAATGAAAAGTATCTTCAACAAAAGCTTCAACTAATTATATTTTTACTACAATACTTTTAATAATAAACTATTTCAAATCTACGCGCGTAATTAAAGAGACTATAATTATAACAGTGATAGATGACGAGCTAACGCACGATACCCTCGACAGATGGCGCGTGTGTCGCCGCGAAACGCTCAAGATCGCTTCGTATTCTCCCTTAATCGGAACCATTCGTGCGTGCTGGTGTAAAAGTTGTACAATCCTACTCTAGATGTCGTTTTACCGTTGTCATACCATCTACCAATTCTACGATCGAAACACATACCTAATCATAGCTAATCTATTGAATAGCAGTAGTATTTTTTTTTTTTTTTTTTTTTTTTTTTTTTTTTTTTGTTTTTTTTTTTACGTTAGGTAGGTTGTTGTACTATTTAAAGATGATTGATTTTGTGTAGGCAAGTATTTTGTTCAAGTGAATGAATAAAAAGTATCAGAACCATGCCTTTATAAAATAATAGTAATTTAAGTTAGTTCCTTGTGTAGCGTTATCTTTAAAGTTACACACATTAGGTAATTCATGAAAGATAAAAAACCTGGTAATAGGAGAAAATTAATTAAAATAAAACACGACCCCATTAAATAAAATAACTTTCCTATTTTTTTTTTCAAAGATAGGGTTACCGTATCATTCAGAATAACTTTTATGAAAATATTACTATCGTAAGTTCCAATACATTAGAGCGTACGCCGATTGTTAGTTCCAATATAGATCACTAGCTGTCACTACTAGTATGCAATGAAGACATATATAAAATTAATTAGTAAGTGTTGGTTAAAGAGAGAATCTTGCCTCGTTGCAGTACAGTGCAAAATTGTTAGATGGCGCTATCTAACAATATTCGGGACCTAGCTGTTTATAATGACACAATGACACGTTGCCAGCTCGTGCTCCAATATTCTTTGTGAGACGTTGTCGCTCTTACCTATTCGTTTTTGTTGTTCGTGTCGTGGACTGATATCTTGGCGATGTGTGTTTTATTTGATTAAAATACTCAGTGCTGCCATTTTAGCGTTTTCCGCTAAATCTGGTTCCTTTTGAGATAGTTTAGAGTGCAAAACACATTCCCTTTTTTTCCATAGTAGTTATTTAAGTTAATTACGACATGCTAAAACGAGAATTCGTAGTTGGTTGAAAATTATGTTATCGTTAAAATGTTGCGATATCAGAGCACAAAAGAAAATCGACAAAGGATACCTACAAAATAAAGTTCGCTTTTCTTGTCGTTTTGCTTTTAACTAGCACATTAGTGCGTTATCTACCTAATATTTTTAAATATAATAATTATCCAAATCTAGCGCTCTTTTTTTTTTTGTCAGTTAGCGCGGAATGAGCTTTTCTTTCTAGCAACACTGGCTGGATATGAAAATTGTGTTGCGTGTGAGAACGTTCTAGTTTGTCCACACAAATAAAATCAAAAGCTGTGTAATTAAATGTATATTAGATTATTTTTTTTTTATGGTAAGAAGCTCCGCAATTATTAAATATAAGTTACAAAGAACATTTAAGATACATTATCCATCAGATGATTTTGGTAAAGATCCACTTTTACTGTAAAGATAAAACAAAAATGTCCGAAAACAAAATAGGCCACCCAAAATTGAAGATTTTATATATATCCAATTCATTAATCACTTGACATGACCCAACATTAAGATGAATTCCGACCCCATCATAAAGTTATCTAAGATTAAATCATCTTTTCTAACTACATATTGTTACACTAAAATAAATTAAATCTTTTCCAATAACTTCCGGATGTAATTATAATACCTTTCGAAATACTGAGCCGGTATTTAATCAAACGCGTAATATTATACCTACCTTCTTTCACTTCTTCGCAATGTATCGTTGCATTGTAACCCTATACAAAATATTTGTTTGAACTTGTTAACTAAACCTACGAGAGATATCATCATCCACAGCTGGCTTTGTCCCATTGTTGCATGAAAATTATAACCTACTCTAAATAGACTTCGAAATCTGATCTAAAAATTAATTATAAATGTTTTTTTAAAAATATTGTATTGAAAATAACATATAAAGCTAAGTGAGAGTAAGTGCGTACATGTTACTTAGAATTCATATAAAAATTAACTATCAGAAGTCATGAATTACACCTATATATTATATTTCCTAGCTCGTATTTTCAGTACTTTTTACAGTCGCCTAAGTAAACGTAGTTTATCTAAAATGAACTAAAATAACAAACATCTATTACTTAAATACAACAAAATCCATTGCTATGAATAAACATAAAGTTGATTTCCTATAATAATGTAATGTGTATGAAATATGTATATATTTATTTATGTATATTTTGAGTATGTATTGGTCTTTTAACTAACGTATGTATCTAATTATATATATATATTCTTACACCGCCCGTTATAATTCCCAGTAATGTCCATAAAAGGGTTGCCCGGAAGAAACCGCCCAAGGCGACAAGGCCGCCCAATGTGCATCACCTAAACATATTTAAGCTTTTTTTTTTTTGTTACCTCTATGTTTTATGGTGTACATTAAAGATCTATTCTATTCTATATGTATAAAATAAATGAATACTAGACTATTATATAGCCGGATCTCTAAAAGTCCCGTAAGTGTTTTGTTTTTATACCTTAACTTGAGTTGTTTTTCCACGCCTGATTTTATTTTCACTGCAAAACTCACATTCCCTAAGTCAACGCTATCAGCCAACGCCTACTAAAATTTACACTCTCGGCACTTGTACTCAACACTCTAATCGATTTCATAACCTAAGCCCAGAAACAAACATACCTACCTATATAATATGTACATACTAGGTTTTAAGCTACTATGCGCGCGGATAAAACCGAGACCGAAATTCTCTGATTGCAATTTTGATCAGTTACCTATGTTACACAGAATCCTGTCGAGTTGTAGGTATATATTTATAACAACTGTTTTACCTACATATACTTTCGACCCCGTAGTTTACGAACTTTAATAAAGTAGATTTTAGTCGACCCCAAAGTAAATAAATAAATAAATAAACAAACACTCCGGGACACCGCACACAGCGCCATCCAGCCCCACACCAAGCAAACGCCTGCGTCGTGGGCACCAGGCAACGGACACAACACTCACACACCCCTCCCTTAGCAAACACACACCCACTATACACACACACACGACCAAACCCAACACAAGTGATTACAAATCTCTATAATGCATAACCACTCGTGTCACGCGGGAATCGAACCCGCGACCCCCAGACCAGAAGGCAGAGCCACCACCAACCAAACCAACAGGCCAGTCAAGGTCTTATTATTTCATGAAATAATGTTATGGAGTGAAAGCGCGGAGATATGATAATTAGTGCAAAGAAAATAAGACGTAACTAACACGGATTAAGTAGATAAATAAATAAACAACTCTCCATTGTCACACACTCAGGTCACACACATACAAAATCAAAATTAATAAACCCACTCACACAAACCACTCTAATGTCACAAATAAAGGCCACCGCCAAAAGCAATCTCCTCCAGGCAACCATTGGATGGAGAAAAATAAATAAAGTTAGTCATAGTAACTATTGCCTATTATTTTATAAAAAAAGTATTTCCTGACCTCATCCATTTTCACGGACAGCAAATTATGCCAAATCTGGCAATTTTTTTTTTTTAAAACAATTCACGATCAATCTGCTTCCCATATTTTTTTATAAGATATTAAGATAACAACAAAGCAATTAATTAAAAAAAGGAACCTCTTATATCCTGGTCACGGCACCAAATTATGTACCACCCCAAAATCTACTAAATTAGCTACTTTTTTTCTTTTCATATTATAATCAAACCACTACCAAGATGATCGCCCCTCTATAAAACACATTTCCTTATTATTAAACATGCGCCGCTCGCTTGGCGCTTTGCGCCCGCCGATACACGCGTCTACTAACAAATATACTTCTCGAACTAAATTCATCTATCTATTCTCACAACTAGAATCGCTTAAAGTGAAATACTCTAAGGAGAAGGGAAGAGGGGTAGGGGGGAAGGGCGTGCGGTCGCGACGTAGAGAAACAGATTGTATGATAGTGCTTTGTGTCGTCTCGCAATACTCATTGAAATGTTTAATTGGCTCATGAATTGTTTTAATTTTGGCTGTGATATCGTCTAGTAGTATACGGACCCATTGTGTTTGTAATAACTCAAATTCTTTTGAGGTTCAGGAAAATACTCGACTAACGGTACTCTATTTGTAGTTTGTAATTACTAAAAGGTTAAGGTCGAAAATAGATTAGAGATTATGATAATAAATCTGGGTTAATATAAAGTTTTATAATAATGTTAACTTTAATGAATTACCTACTTATAGAAATGTAAAACTTTCGCTCAATCATCTCCTTTATTTATTACTCTGTCTAAACATTGGTGTTTCCTTCCAAACCATCAATGTCATTTTTTTGGTAGTTTAGAGGTCAAAGGCCCCCGACCCGCCTAAGACTGTAGATTTCAACCATTGTGGATAATCTCCCAGAAACACCAATTGATTGGTTAGCAGGAGGGCTTTATTAAGCAAATTAACTCGTAAATAAGTTAATATTAACTGTAAGTTATTCAAGAGACAAGAGGACACGCGACCTACTGTATGTCTCGTAAAGTAGGTAGGTAGAGTGTGACCTAATGATCAACAAATGGTTCCAGCCTTTGTATAGCCAAAGAGAGATGACATTAATTTGTAAATTTTGTTAATGTATCCGTAGATAAAAAATATTATGTTCAGATATCACGCTTTGGGTATTTCTCGCGGTGATCTTCCGCATATGAGAAATAAGAGATGATCTTTCTCAAAGCGACATCTTCGCATAATTAATTCCCCATGGCTAGGTAGAATTCACGTACATAAGGTTTAAGAGAGTTTGTTTCTCTCTAAGTCTTACTCCAGCTGGAGCCGTTGTACTTTATTAAAGTTGAGTTTTATGTGTATAATCTTTACACAATGGAATGTTTATTAAGTAGAATGAAAATTATTATTTCACTTATGTAGCATTGAAGCATATTACGTGCTTCATGTGTTTGAAATAAGGTAAGTAAAGAGTTAAAATAGATACGTACATGCGTACAATATAAAAGTACATGATTTTTAGTCCATATTTATAATATAACATTGTATAAAAGTAATAATACAACGCTTATTTTCGTAGACCACTTTCTTATTTATGAAGGTGATTTAAACATTACACAATAATCGAGATCTGGTTATTAGAAGATGCTTTGTTGAGTACAGATTATTAACAACTCCTGATAGGTACATTTAAAATGGAACAGACTCACCGGATAACAGCATACATTTTTTCTTGCTCACCGGAACTATTGATAACACACACACAAGAGACCCAAAGATAGAATTGAATTTATTCAAGCAAAGAAGTTAACTAATCAGTCTAGAAGCCTATCATGGACCCCGTTCCCTCGTTCCTCATCTATCTAATCAGCCTGGAAGTCTATGATGGATCCAAATTCACCGTTGCCGTGGATTCTAAAACAAACTATCCCTTGCGGCCCTAACCTTGTCCGTCATGTAATACTAAATTTACACGCACACAATGCGTTATCACGTGCTACTTCCCGCGACCCGAAGCGAACTTCCGTTCCACCGTTTTTTCTGTTTTTCAAGATTCGCCTACACTCGCTTTTATAGTTATCCCTTCCTCCCTACTACTTACATAGTCTGTCTTTCTCTAATCCTTGGACCACTCTGTCTGTCCAGTCAAGTGGATTTATTTGTAATAGATTTGTTTGATCGATGTAATTACTATGAAATACAAAGCAAGATTCGATCCCGCCGTTGTCATTGTTTATCATAATCCTTATGGTCAAGATGATGATGATGAAACCATTAGAAAGGTTTTTCCGATAGTGATGAACTTGGTGTACTTATTTTTCCGATTAAAATGGTAAACAATGCTCGAAATTGTAGTTAAATAAAGTTGAATATTTTCAAATGTTGATACGGATGAAATTTGCCTTACTTATCTGCTTGGAGCAGGACTCGAACCCGCTCTTATCGGCACAATATTTAGTGTATTATTTATCAGTTGTCGATGATAATGATGATGGTTTAACGGCCTAAAATGAACCGTTACAAGATGTTATGTCAACAGCTGGTTCACGCATTAATAAACCGAGCAATTTGTATAAATTCACTATCAGCTCAAATGTTCCAATATTCATCTTAATAATATTCCTGGTGAAAGCCTTTGCGAGTAGGTAAATTTAAAATATACTCCCGTGACAGTGATTGATATATAATATCATAATGTCACATTATCATTATTAATTGCAGTATTTTTCTGAGGCGCCTGTAGCTCAGCATGCGAACGCATCGCATGTGATTACCAATTTTAAGCAATGGTCCAAAAGGTGGGATTCTATTTTGGGCGCTGCCGTGGGTCGGATGACACGTTAAATTGTAGTATTTTGCTGCTACCGCCGTCGTTAAGCCCTGTCAGAGTGCCCTTAGGGTGGCTTGACAAACTCTTGACACAAGAGTTTGCCACACTCATTCGAAACGTTGGTTTA
This sequence comes from Macaria notata, assembly GCA_927399415.1. Classification (NCBI taxonomy): domain Eukaryota; kingdom Metazoa; phylum Arthropoda; class Insecta; order Lepidoptera; family Geometridae; genus Macaria; species Macaria notata. The sequence continues at coordinate 5,446,754 of OV656742.1, forward strand.
TCTATGGACTGTCACGCTTATAGAAATAAGTGTCTAGATTTAAACATGTAATAACACATATGTGTATCTATCCATGGTCAACAAATATCTAGGAATTGAGAGAGACAACATAGTATAATACTTTTTACCCAATATGCTTTCCATAATGATACATAAATAAAAGTCATATATAATATTTATTATACATACATACCTTACGTGGTTTCTCTTCCGTTCTTTATTTATACTATCAACAATTGCATATATCTCTCGAATATATGCACTATATAAGTTGAATAGCTTTTTCAAAAACAAGTCACTGACTCAAAAAGTGCGTGATATAATTATGTACATTTATAATTATTTTGGAATAGGGAACTCTCGCAAACTGGTAACTACCCTAATTAATGCGTATTCAAATAATTTGTATTAAACGTGAAAAGCTGTATGGCGGGTGAGAACTTCACAAGCTTGTTATGGATTTGTTCGCATTTTAATGGGGAATGTTTTTAAATGGAACTGTTTGTAAAGCTGGTTCACTAGACAGAATAATGTGTGAAAAGATTTTCATTAAATTGGAACTAGTGGGTGCTCACGGCTTCGCTCGCATTAAGAAGTAAAATATGCAACCCTATATCACCCGTTTAAAAGTGGCATTTTCAAAAATACTTTATCATCGGATGCCTACGTCAAAACATCTACATGCATGCCAAATTTCAGCCCGATCCACTTAGTGGTTTAGGCTGTGCGTTGATAGATCACAATGTCTGTCAGTCACTTTTGAGTTTTATACATTAAGATTCATTAAAAACTTTTACATTAATGATTATAAAGTTATTGGTTTAAAACTCCTTGAATTCTAGTACTTATGTATGTATGTATGTATGGGTTAGCAACTATTAGATTCAACATATGAAAAATATCAGCTGCAACTTACCAGCCAACCTATACCGCTCGGTATAAGGCTCTTGTGGTGACATTTTAGGTTAATTAAGAGAACGTCACGGTTGAAATTCATTATCTACAAAATTTAAGAAGAAACAGTTAATTACAGCTCCCAGCGCCTAACAAGCATTGGTCAGTCTTTGCATTACTTTATGCAAAGTAGAAGTTAAATGTTCAGTGTTAGTAAAATATTCCGTTTGATTTAAAAAACTATAACTATCAAATTGAAATTACTTTTACAATATTAAAAGCACAGACAGAAGTGGCAAAATGGCAAATTTTATTAAGATTAAAAAGATAAGATTAAAGAAAAAAGGATGTGCAATCGAAAGAAAGATTTGGAGTGTGATATTAAAATGCAAAGGTTTTCTCAGTATCCTTGCGATTGGGTTTGCTTCCTTGCGTTAAAAAATACACAAATCAAACTAAAAAAAACAATAATTTCAATTTGTGTAGATATTTTAAACGCAAAGTTTATATATTAAATAAAATAAAATTGTTAACATAATATGAATAATTCTTATAGTCATATTTTATACTCTGTATCAACCTATTTTGTAAAAATAAACAATAATAATACGTTAATAATGACTAATGAAAAGATAAAGAATTCATAAAGTAAATACATAACTGGAAATAACAAGTAACCAAAAATAATTACGTTTTTTATAAACATTAGCATTCCTTATGATATTTTTTTATTGACTAGACATAGTATTTAATTGTTTTGTCTTGTTGGGGGTCCTGAAAAACTTTTTATACAAAAAAAATGATGGGTACAAACGTAGTCGGAGGCTAAACCAAAAGATCTAAAATAGAAGTGACAGAGATTGATTTGAATTTTTATTGCTTTGTGAGTTTTGATGCAGATATGAATATAGAATACAGATGCGATGATATTATAATCTTATTTGGGTTGTAGAAATTTATTGTAGAAGAATTTATATATTCTTTAAAGTGTAGTCAGAAAATTAAAAGTGCACGCTCATAAATAAAATATTGAGTTTTATTTTGAATATTTGCCAATATAATATAGGCTGTAACATAAAAATAACGTTAATTAATATAAGCATACATAAAATGAATATATAATTAAGGAGATACTGTTTGGTGATAGTGAATTCGATTATGAAGTTAAGCAATTAATGCAGCTGAAGACGGTTGAAAGTCTGAACATTGAAAATAAAAAAATAAAAAATTTGGAGATACTTTAAATTTATAGCAGAACACGTTCCAACAATTTCTAGAACTTTTGTCTGTTTCTCTGTTTAACAGCGGAACGGATCATCATGGTTTTTGGTATGTAGGTAGTATGAGGTCTTAGGACTGTCACAGTCATACTTTTTGTCCTGAAATAATGCGAGCTAAGCCGCAGGCGTGCACTAGTTACATAATACATTGTGTATAGTATAAAGCAGTTGTACTTGTAACAGCAGTCGTTCCAAAAATCGTTGCCACACGTGAACAAAGAAACATACAAAGTTACAAAAAATAAACTTAACAAGGAGCAGAGTAGGTTATAGGTATACCGTGTAAGTTGTCCATTTTTCATCGTCACTACAAAGTGTTCTCTAGATATTACCTACAAGGTAAACGCGGGGCATTATATTTCTTACGCCCGCCACTTTTCTGATATATTTTCCTCTTAGAGGTAGCGTCGAAATAGGTATACTTATTCATGTTGTGTTTAAATCGTCTGCGCGACGATCTAACTTGTCTTAGTTAGAATAATTTATTTAACTAGTGGGTGCTCGTGGCTTTACTCGCATTAAGAAGAAAACAAATTGTTTATTTGTGAACATGGGTAATTACAGATAGTCGGCGTTTATATAAAATATTAAATTAATTAACTTACAAATCGAAGTAAAAGTCGGAACCCCTATTTCACCCGTTAAAAAATGGCATTTCCAAAAATCGTTTCTTTTTATTTTGCTTACGTATGTATGTAATGTTTCAAAGCTTTTCCGTTTCTTTTTACCTGTGAACCCTTAATAAATAAAATAAAATAGCCTATATTGCCCATTTACACATGATATAAGAACCCTAGAATATGATATGTGAACCCGTACCTTTAATTTAATAAATAATAATCTCTTGTTTTTGCAATTTCTAAATGCTTTTTCGTTTCATATTTACCTACAAGCAAACCATTTGATCAATAATACGTGTATATAATCACAACGTCGTATTACATTGCAATACAATCCTAGGCATGATATGAATGCCGGAACCGTCAAAGCTAATGTGTATTTGATTAATTGGGGCAAATACAACTTACGATCTTGACACGTCAGTAGCTAAAGGACATCTTTGCAAGTTAATTATGTTCATGATATGTTCAGATTCTGGTACAAACTCTTTCTGTCTATTTTTTTCTTTCTGTCTATATTTATATACAAAGAATGTTTATTTTGATACATTAACTTATTACCTTGATATATTCATGATACATTAATTTATTTTAAAAATAAGTGGACATATTTTAACCACCTTTATTTTTTTATTAACTTTTAAGCTTATAGATAGCTAGCGGAGCCCCGCGGTTTTACCCGTTTATCACTTCATAGTACTACTAAAACATATGTATATATTCCTTCCTCTTAAATCGCTCTTTCTTTTTAAAAACTGCATTAAATGTGTTGTGTAGTTTTATAAATCTATGGATATTTATAGGCATAGATACAGACGCGGGAAGCGACTTTGCTCTATACTTTGTAGTTATAGTAATACGAGTATGTAGCCTTACGCGAGAGAAGCCAATTCCGCTGCCGAAAGTTCTCAAGTTGATAGGTTTTTGAAATGGTGTCCTGAAATATAGTATGCTATCATATCTTCTAAATATATAAAACTGATAGGAGACTGACTAACTGACATAGTGATCTATCAACGCACAACCTAAACCACTGGACGGATCGGGCTGAAATTTGGAATGAAGGTAGAAATTATAACGAAGGCATCCGCTAAGAAACGATTTTTGGAAATGCCACTTTTAAAGGGGTGAAATAGGCGATGCAAGTTTTACATCTTAATGCGAGCGAAGCCGCAAGCACCAGTTTTAATCATAAATTTATTGTGAGGCCTCAAATAACGTAAAAATTACTCTTCATAATTTGAAACCTCACAATATATACATGATACGTAACAGGTTTAGTGTTTATCTGAATATTCTGAGTAATTTATATATCTTAGCTAAATTCACGGCCTATTTACCCCAAAGCCTCTAAATAATCTTTGAACCAGTTACTGTATCAACAAAAGACCACAAATCCAAAGCTAATAACATCAGAACGAGTAATCTCCTGTCAAAACAGAGTAAGCGCACCTGTTACTGACATTACAGGATTTACGTCATCGCATCCTGTCTCGCTCTGCGGTAAGACAACTGACAAGGATGGATTTATTGTTATTAATTTTAGAGATTACCTTATTTGGTCAGCATAAACAGAAACTAATGACTACGAATACGTAGAGATGAATCAAGAAACGATTTGTTACTGAGGTCGCGCCCTTATCAAGCTTCAAATTGACAAATTGACAATTGATTTTGTGTGGCAAAGCACCAGTCTGGTTCTTCAGATAGAGATTTCTAAAATCAGAAGAGGTGCCATTTACTATTAAAAAATGAGTTTTAACACTATTTGTGTCTCCTTTTTCAAGTGGTTTTTTATACTAGCTGAAAAAAGTTAAATATAAAGCCGGTTACTTCCGCTCTGCTGTATCAGATTAGATAAGAAACTTTATCCAAATTAGTTTAGACGTTTAAGCTTGAATAGGAAACAAATACTTCCACGTTATTGCAACCATTAGTGTCTATGAAACTTCAAACATTGTGTTATAGTACCCACATAATTTGATTGTAAAATAAATCGCAAAATTAAGGAAATCATGAAATCTCGCAATATTATGCAGGTAGAATAAAGACTAGGTTTGCTTTGAGCTACAGCCTGACCGATATCAAAGCATTCTTAGAAGTTTTCGTTATATTATATCCGCCTCCAAAACTTTATTCTTCTGCTAACCAATAAAATCATAACCTTATTTTATGACAGGACGAAACCCTTTGCGTTTTAATAGCGGTTATTGCGGGTAAAAGCGGTTACGGTCGGAAGGTGTCAATTAAACTTGAAACGGTCTTGAAATGGCTGTCTTGAGTCTTGTTATTCGGACAAAAGTCCCTTTTGAACTTTTGGAGTGTCTTTATTGCATGCGTTAAATGTTTTATGGAGAAAGTGGGCGGATTACGCTTAAGTTACGGGAATATTAATGTGCTAGTTGCTTTGAAGTTGTGTTTAAGAGAAATATTATAAATATAGCAATAATTAATTTTCTTCGTTAAGCAGTTATGATTTACATGTGTTGGTTAAAGTACAAGCAGGTAAACAATTTTCTTTTAATTGCAAACAATTACATGACATTAGAAGTCATTATAAATGGGGTTCGTTATTTCTGTCATAAAAAAAATAATTTAAAAGAATTAAAAACACGTGAAATTTTATTATTAGCTACAAAAACAAATATCTTACAACTGTCGAGTGAAGAAAATATTACTTGATCTGCCATATCAAAGTTAAGTAAGTAAATTACTTATTTACAAAGTATGTGAACGTTTGTAAATATAATTAGGTATCTCAATATATAAAACTAAAAGGTTACACTAACTGACATAGTGATATATCAATGCACAGTCCAAACACGCTGAAATATGGCATGCAGGTAGATGTTATGACTTAGGCATGCCATTTTTAAAGGGGTGAAATTGGGGATATAAGTTTTACTTCTTTATGCGAGCAAAGCCGCGAGTACCCACTAGTAAAGAATAAAATGTTCAAAAACAAATATAAAAATGAAAATGAAACAGAAATCTGTAAAAATAAATCTGTCTGTTACCAAACACATCATTGTCGAGCCAAAATCTCGACCAGAAACTTTGTATTTTCCATAGAAATAAGAACGATCCGAGAGCCGTGATTGAGTGAGGACCCTTAGATTATGTGAGTGGAAAACTTTTCCTTCCACCCTACACGAAGTCACGTTTCTTCGGATATATTCCGTGATAAATTCCTAACATGATTTTCTTATTTATCACAATCCAAAGGGCTGGTTAACTTTGTGATTGGATAGTTGGTGACGCAATTTAGATTTTTGTGAGCGAATGTATGGGGGGCAGAAACTGGCGTGGTTTAGGTTTGGGTTACGGTTTCGGAAAGTGAAAGTTGGACTTCATTATTGGGGCTATTTTCATAAGTTTCTATCGACGGGTTTTGTATAAAATATATCTAGGAGCAAGCCAGAATATTAATACTGATTGAATGAATACTTACTGTAATTATTCAGACTTTCATGATACATATAACTGTCAGATATTGTACTACTCTGTGCTTATACGATTAATTTTATTTTAGGTATATACTAACTGTCAGTTTTATTCTTAGGGAGTGTGTTGTGAGGAGATATTTAAGTACCTAAGATAAATCGTATGTGTAATTGTGTATGCAGAAATAAAACATTAAATATCGAAATTTTAATTTCGAAGACATATTATGTATATGTTGACGTTTAGCTAGATATATAAATAATGACCATATTGAGTAAATGCTTAAAAAAACTGACTATAAAAGATATACTACATATAAAACATTGCGTTTAACATTTTAATTAGCAAAGTGCAGCATAATAAATCACCAGCATTCACTCATTTGAAAGCAATAGCGTGAACATAGGGAGCCGAAAACGTAGGCCTTTTACCAAAAACTTGTTCTATTCATGTCGAGAGAACTCTAAACCACCAACCTTTGAATAGGAACTACATCTGAAAAGAATATTTTATTAAAGTGAAATGGACTCTTAGTAGTCGAAAATAGTCCAAAACTGAAGAGAGATCTTATTTCAGATATTATTGTTAAGTTCTAAGGATTGTTGAGTCCTATTCATGTTTGTGGCTTTGATTGTTGCTTTGAATTTGAACGCAATTAGGTAATAGACAGCTTAAAAGCCTATTATAGTATCATGCTAAATATGTATGATATAATACCAGAATATTATGCATTGGAAACATTTTCAAAATACTCTGGTATTGTATTTTTCAACGAACGTAGAACATGTTTTACAGTATTGACGTTTTTACAATCAATGAAGTACAATCCTGGGGTCTTCAAATCTAGAGTTAATAGGTATCTTCTAGAAAAGCGTGTTACATCCTAGGCTGCAGCAATGCTTAACATCAGGCCGGCTGCTAGTAGTCAAACGTAAACATATCCCAAGTAAAAAAAATAACGAAATACATATATTTTTTCCATGACAGAATTCATATTTTATATGTTTTATAATTATATTGATAAGGTTAAGGGTCTTATGAGAGTGGCTAATTATCCGCAAAGTCGAGTGTTGAAATAAAGAAAGAAAGAAAATGATTTATTGTAGCAAATAATAAACAAACGAGCACAAACAAGAAATACATATATATAACTACTTAAATAAGATACATATTTGCCACAATACAACCCCAACTCAGCATAATGCTGGCTGCATAGCAACCAGAGCTGGTCGTCTGTTGGGGTTGGTGATGACGTCACCACGTCACGTGTAGTTGATATCTTCCTTCGAATTTCCTAAAACCTGTCTTCATTAGATATTATTAACAAAAAAACTATCTTGAGATTTTAATCCGAATAGGTCCAACTCAACAACCATACAAATTTTTAACTACACTTATATTATAAAGAGGAGAGATTTTATTGATTGCTTATGTTCATCAGGGATTTAAAACATAAGCTTATTACGAGAAAAAAATAGGGTTTCGTGAAAATTTCGGTAATGAAACCAAACGTGTGAAAAAAGTACAACGGCGGGGGCGGTTTATGGGCCCCGCTAAGATTTCCAAAACTTTGCAACGGGTTTCGATAGATTTTTTTTACAGATAGTTATTTAAGAAGAGGGTTTTAAGTATATATCGTGCATACATGACCATGCGAAGCCGGGCAGAGTAGCTAGTTATAAAATATGATTGTTAATGCACAGAGACATTCTATACTGGGGTCAACCCTTGTCTTATCCATAAGGGTGAGTATTGACATCGTTGGCCTAGTTTTTACGGTTCGGTGCGTAATATTATTATGTCAAGTCCAGCGGTGGTTATAATGTATCCGTTTAAGGGTTAAGGGTCATTTGTTATTGGTTAAAGACTACTATTTTGAAACTTTGTTGCTGATTGGTCAGTTTATTTGTTAGATGAAATATATCAGTTTGAGTAGGTACTTGTTATAAACTACAAACAACAATAACAACGAATAGTTGCGACGAGTTAGTAAAAAAGTTATTGCTTTGCTAAGGATTCAAGATCATTTCATCTATACAGAATTTTTGTTAATAAATAAATATTGTGATAAACATCAAGAAATAATAAAATTTACCGATTCTAACATAATTCATACTTATAATGCAAGTATCAAAACATTGTTACCAACCACTTTTAAAAAGTGCCCAAAATATACAAAACTCAATATTTTTTCTCAGTTTTGTTAGCTGTGTTCAAGCTTTTATAGTAAGTGTTATACCAACTATAGTTATATCCTAACAAATCCTAATGAATCGCTTGTGTCTATGTCTCTAAGGATCTACACAAATTGAACACGGATCCAAGATAGCGAGTAGATCTAGAAAAACATATAGAATGATTAGTTATCGTTTAGAATTATCATTTACAAAATCTGAATCATTTTTATTTTACATTTTTATACTTTTTAAGCAAGAGCAGCCTCATTTATTTTGCAAAACGTCATAAAAAAGACAGTGAAATCTTGCTCATGGATAGATATGACTAATTAATTTCAAATGAACAGTATTTTGTGCGCTGAATTATTATTATTAGTTTTCTTTGTAAAATAGACACTAGGATTTTTTTTAATGTTGTGAACATCAATCATAAATAATCGTACTTGCTGTCTGAACCAATCTGTCTTTTTTACAGTGCAAAAAATTTCAAACATTACTTGTAACATTGTAATATAGAGTTAATTTGTCAACAATATGCCTATCAATTAAAAAAATATAGGTAAAAATCTTTAAAAAAAATATTTTCTGTTTCGTTCTTCGTATTTTTTTTACAACAATATGCGCAGCAATATATAAAATATTATTCAGCATACTGGCCGTATCACCATGCTGTGGGCTAGAGTACTAAGACTATCTTTAGGCTTTCCTAAAGATTTTCTAAATGCTGTCTTTTTTATTTTTAGTAATTTTTCTTCCCCTGTTTTTATGTATTATTATTGTAGATAAATGTCTTATTCAGAATTTTATTACGACCTAACGACTAACCTAACAGTAAACTTTACTATATATCATTCTATATTTCAATAGAAAATTTCAAAGTTCCTTGGTAGCAATCTACCTTAAACCATATACGGCAAAAGGTTTCACCTTCGAAAGGTGTGCTTTGAAACGTTACAACAATTGGCAATTAGCTCCACTGAATGTCTAAATATATCTCCAAGAGGGGATTGAGGTAATATTAGGATTGAGAGCAACAAGATGAAATCTTATAAACTAACTGACTATATAGAGTAATTATTGCTTAATTCGTGTTCAAGACAGATTAATATAAATATAATTAACATGTTTAGGTTTGGTTTTTATTAAAATGATTATTTTTATGTGTGTAGGTATGTTATTTTTTGCATAATAAAATAACGTTAAATCAACACTTATACTACTGACTACTACTGATAGAGTATGCTTAGGTATTAAGTAAAAACTACCAACTAGGTATATATACGTATAGGAACTATACATAACTGATAACATATTTTTTCCAGAACCAATCAGAAAATCATTTAAAAGGAACCAAATTCACAGAAAATACCCAGAAAATAAATATAGCCATTGTCTCTTTCGCTTATCTAGTTGAGCTGTTCCATATTGTAATAGTGACATAATTCTTATTCCTATACATTTCTATCTCCATAAGCCTACAATACCAAAAGCCCGACTTAATATTAAAGAATACATTACAATATGAGGTAAGCCGTATTTGCATACGGCGGTATTATTCGGAGGGTTCGGCCTTAGTCCTTAGAGAGGGTTCTCTATCATACCTGTTTGTAATCTCAGGTGAGGAACAGGGACTGAAAGATGGAAGGTTTATCCGGTTACATAGAAAGGCGGTAATATTAAATTATAGATAATGGTAATTAGCAAAAAATTGACGCACGCAACAGGCACATGTAAAGAGAGATCTTCATGTAGCAGTGGTATGAGGAACGCTGTAGATGATGATGATTATGAATCGACTAAAACTTTGATATTTTTATCTGGATGACAATCGGTTAGATTAGGTATAAATGGTAGGAATTGTGTGAAATAATTATTTAAATGATAGTTAATTGTTTTATCTGGTTTTTTAGATACTAGTTGCATATGCTACTTAAAATCAGATCAATGATTAAAAGCTTTTTTTTTTTTACGTGTGATAGGTTCACGTTTGACTACAGCCTGCCTGATGTTAAGCATTGCTGCAGCCTAGGGTGTAACACGTTTACCTAGAAAATACCTATTAACTCTAGATTTGAAAACCCCTGGATTGTAGTTCGCAGGAAACACAGCTTCTGGTAAAGTGTTCCAGAGCTTAACACAACACTGCAACACAACACAACCTGGTAACACAATGTTTTTTGTTCTCACAAAGACTGCGCCTTTGTGAGAACAGATGAAAGGATAAAAAACAGTTTATCTGGGCAACTGTTTATGTAGTCATTGATATTTTTAAAGTTAGAAATTTCCAGTTTTAAGTTTTAGTTTTTAATTAGTTACTCTTAATTCCCTACGTGTTTTGTAAGTTGTATTGAATAAATTTTCATATTAAATTAAATCTCAGCAAACAACATAAAAATGACCCTAAGATGTCTCAAAATTTCGTAGCTATTTTCGTAGCAATCTACGAAGCTACGATATGCTTGCTACGACGTAGGCATCACACCAAATGACACACAAAACCGACATTTTATGGGTGAGTATGTTTCTTCCTCTTTCATGCTGATACAGCTTAATCAATTTGAATGAATTTTTGTACTCATTTAAATAAGATCATGGAATTACAACAAGTACTAAAAACTTAACTTTACTATCGCCACAAGTCACATAATAAAAATACTAAAATACCGCTTTACAAATCTAAATATATTTTATCATTCACATGCCTAGACGATTTCAAACCCTATTTGTGTAGGTAACTTAAGCAGTAGCAATTTGATTAGACATACAATAGCGGCCCTGGAGACATGGCTCTCGCTCTGTGCTTACTAAACAGAATTAGGATTATTATTTGATATTTATTTCATATTACTACAAACCTATAGTAATAATATATCCGAAAAAATCCAGCTGGTAAAAAATACATTACGTGTAAGCTACGAGTATTTTACAAATAAATAAATGAAGAGTTAGATGAAGTTACCACTTGTGATACTAGGATTATTAAGCATAAGTAAGATTTTTTACTAAAAAATAAAAAAAATGAAAAATATCGTTATACACGAAAAAGGTTTACATGTTAAGGGCATATCTATGTATCTATTGCCTTACTAGGCTAAAAGCCTGTACCGATTGATTCGACACATTCACTCACGTGTAAACTTTATATATTACTAGCTGTGACTGTGACTTCGTCCGCGTGGAATAGTTTTTTTGGGCATTAATTGTTTGAATTTTGAACCGTTTTCGCAGCACACGCAACGGCAGCCCTCAAAGATGAATAATTTTCCTCATTTTTTCCTCATTTTCTATCGTTTCTTCGCTCCTATAAGTTGCAGCGTGATGTTATATAGCCTAAAGCCTTCAATATTTTTTCAATTTGCACCAGTAGTTCCTGAGATTAGCGCGTTCAAACAAACAAACAAAAAATCTCTTCAGCTTTATTATATTAGTATAGATAGATATCACGTATGATTATTGTTAACTTCTTGCAATCTTGTAATCTAAAGTTCATATTTTTTTTTATTTCTGACCAGTATTATCACAGCTACTGCCCAGTAGACAGACCAGCTATCAACCTACCAGTATATATACTAGATAAGCAAGTACTGAGTTAAATCACAATAACCCCGGGCCATGGAAACCACGTCCTTAATGGGGTTAGGAGGATCCGGGAGATTAACGTGTGAATTGCTTCAAGATAGATAGAGTTGGGAACGTTGCTGTTAGGGCGGAAATTATATCATAATGTTATATAGAAGTTACTATGTATAAATTTACAAAAAAAAAGTTTAATGTATTATATCCATTATTTAGTACCCATGACACAAGTGTTTGCTTAGTGTGCTTAAGGCTAAGAGGGCGATGAGTACGAAGTCCCGAAATATTTATTAATATATTTTATTCTATTTAATGTGTGTTTCTTTTATGTTTGTATCAAACAGCAGAATCTTTTCTTACACTTGATAGGCTCAGGTTTGGCTCCAACAAGCCTGATGTTGAGCAACGATTGGTTTGAACAACAAATGTACTTTCATTACACTTCACAAAAAAGAGGGTTTATTTAACAAAACTTACTTTTTTCAATTTCACATAATGGTATGATATATTAAATACATTTTTATTTTATTTTATTTTATTAATTCATTGAAATTTACATTACAACAAAGGTTACAAAATAAACATATTTCTTTAGCTTAGCAGTTTCTATTTTCACCATTTATTAATATTATGATATATATTTAATTTCGACAAAAGTAGCAAACTCACCATCCCATCCCAAAACATATTATTCGGGTATTTGCAAAGCATTCATATTTCACAGAGTTAACTGGGTCGCTACAGAGGAATCTTACGAGGCCCATAATCGTAGGTAAAATATTTCTGCAGACACCTAACTATTAATTATGTTGTCTAGACCAATAATTCCATCAACCATATAAACGTGAAAGCTAATCAGTCGTAAGAGCTGTGTCGTTATAGCTACACGCAATGACAATAGTTTATTTAGCTTGCAGACAATATTTGGAAGCTTGTAACTGACTTAAAAATAAGTAAAGTAACCGGAAACATCTTTGGTTTATTTTCTAGAGAAAAAAATGTATGGATATCATCAAAAACACACGCCCAAGATAGTAGACACTGATAATGTGACTGTGGACCACAATTCTACAAAATCTGTTATGTTTACGTCATCATCATCACAAATTTAAGGGCAAGGCCCTTGTCTGTGGAGCATACGCCATCCTTCCCGATCTTCTGCCAATTCCTTAATCTCCTTATACGACATGACGCCCGCCTTATCTTTTACTTGATCCATGTATGACCTTCTCAGCCTTCCTCTTCCTCTTCGGGCTTCCAATTTTCCCTCAATGATGTTTTTCATAAATTCGTCATGTCGTATAAGGTGGCCAACCATCTTCCCTCTTCTATTTTCAATGCTCGCCATTATTGTTCGGTGTTCTTGGACCATGCTCAGCATGTTATGTTAACATCTAAACAAAATTGTAATACATCGTATCATGTCTTATCATTTATTTTAGTTTTATATTTAATACTCAGACGTGATGCACCCAAACATCTATTAATTTACAATCATAATACAGGGAAAACTAAAACTAGGGAACAAACAAGACATACTTCTTTTAACTACTATAGAATAAATATCAGTCTAAAATGAATTTACAAGAAGTAAGTATTGTTGAAATGTTTTTTTACTACCAGGTGTCTATGAAGTACATAGGTTGCCCAAATTGATGGTGATTAAAATATTCAAAGTAAGTGGCGAGATTCCAAGGGCTCTATGACTAAGGCCCCTTGATATGTACTGGTAAGGATCTTATTGATTTATTTATAAGCTACATTGACACGGGTATTGGGTAGGCTTAATTGAAATAGGTTGCACAGTACTAGGAATACTAATTGATGTTCTTCTTATTGATTGTGAGTGTCCTGGTGTCAACAATTAATCAAACCGCCAAAGAGTCTTTAAATAAAATAAAAATAAATAAATATTCCGGGACATTGCACACAGTGCCATCTAGCCCCACACTAAGCAAACGCTTGTGTCGTGGGTACTAGATCACGTATATAATACTTGTAAATATATTTTTCTTTTGTAAATGGATACTTATTATATAGGTACATACAAACGACCAGACTCAACACAAGTAATTATATATTTTTTAATTTACATACATACTTGTCTCATGCGGGAATCAAACCCGCGACCTCTAGACTAGAAGGCAGAGCCACTACCAACTAAGCTAACAGGCCAGTCAAAGCTTTCAAATGGCTTTTATCAAGGCTTTGAAATGGCTTTTGAGATATTTTTTTGAGTGTTTTTTACCTGGCGTCCTGTTTTCAGAAAATAACCCAGGAGTCTTCAAATCCAGAGTAAATTTTTTCTAGGTAAGCGTGCTACATCTAAGACTACAGTGGTGCTTAACATCAGGCAGGCTGCAGTTAAACTTTGGCCTATTTCGTGCTAATAAAATAAGTTTGTAGACATTTATCATTAGTTTAAAATTATAGATATTAGTTTTATGACAATACAAATTACTTTACAAACATCATACCACCGGAATAAGTGCAGTTAGTTGTTTTTATGTAAGTTTTTGATTTAAATTTGCAAGAAAGCGACTAATGCTCATGTTTTTTGGTACGAAGGTAGTAAGTACATTATTATTTTGTTGATTTTTCTGTAAAGGAAAACGAATTTAATAATTTGTTTCGAGTAATTGCTGTTTTTAAAGTTGCTTACACAAGCAACAACACAAGCTTCGGTTTTACTTACCCATTTCCGTAACTTCAGTCTTATTAATAAAAATCGCTTATTCTAAGCTTATTCTGGCGTTACGCTTAGAATAGTTAATCACAGACTAATCTCGTATTAACTTCGTAATAAAAATGTCATTAATAAACATGGAGTAAACTCGGAGTAACAATACATTCCTTACACCGGGAGTACGGTGTGTTTTATGGCAACCCATCCAAATAAAAAGTAAAAAGTGAAGTAATTGAATGAATACATCGAATGAGTTGACGTCTATAACAGTGACAGTCGAATATTTTGATTGTTATGTTGTCAAACTCGCACGTGTTATTGTTTTGATAAATTAAAACAAATTTTATTTTCAATATTTCTTGTGCTGTACCTATATTTTCTTAAGTCTTAAAGTATTCAAAAAAAATAAGATGAGCAAGGAAAAACGTAACCGTGCAATCAATTGGGATGAAGATGAAAAAGTAAGTACATAGGTAAGCTAAGTAATTTTGTACTGTGAGATATTTTGCCGATAAATCTAATATCACGATCGACTGGCCTGTTAGCTTAGTTGGTAGTGGCTCTGCCTTCTAATCTAGGGATTGCGGGTTCGATTCCTGCCTGACACAAGTATTTATGCATTTTAAAAAATGTATAATTTAGTGAATTAATTAATAATTATTATTAATTTTATTCTAACTTTATTTAGTGAATTTATATTTTATACCTACATAATAATAACATATTTCATATTTGCAGGACAATGATTATGTATCGTCGATGATACAGCAGTCTAAGATGCTTAAGGAGAAAGAGCATTTGCGACGAGCTGAAATGGTGGAAGAAGAGCACAAAATAAAAATCGAAATATTAAAAGAGAATTTAAAAAGTGCCATTCTGGAAAGAAAAATTTTAGAAAAGAAATATGAGGAAACCTTGTAAATGTTTTAGTTTAGTTTTTAGTTCTGTGGGGTAGTCACGACCCTAACTAAATGAGGAAGATTTACTTTTTATTTTATAATGTTTATGTGATAATTCATATTAAATTAAAATATCTCATACTAGAAACTTATTTTTATTACTAAATATTAGTAGCAAACTTTTTTCAACAAAAATAAACGCTATGTCTACCAGTCCTAACCTCACAAACTATTTTTTTGTTATATGACAAGACAATTGTCTGACTGTGACAGGACTAAATCCTTTCTTATTCCATTGCTAAACTATGTTGCTTCGTGGACTAACTTTTACTCAGAGAGTAAACTCGGTTTAGCTTACAACGACTTTACTCCATGTTTATTAATAGTAGTTTTACTAAATACGTGTTTTAGTCTTGGAGTAAAGTTATGACGGCACTAGTCAACGTTTATAAATAAGACTGCAGTTTACATTGATAAGATCATATTTCATCGATCCATCTCAGCCTGTGTTTGGAAACTAGTGCAATACAGTTACTTAGTTTAGGCTATTTTTTACCGTATATATAGTTCTAATACTGATCCGCCTAAGTATTACAAAACGTGGTTCAAATTTTAGTCCAAGACTTTGAAAATAAAAAGTCGGTTCTTGTTGTTCAAACACATTTGTTTCATAAAGCCCGCGAAAATTAGTTAGTAACCCTCGGAAACGAGAGATAGATAAAAATCTATAAATATATATAATAATAATAAATATTCCGGGACATTGCACATAACAATTTATTTATCTACTACATATTCGAACAAAATACTTTAACCATTATTTTTTATTTCCACAACTCGTAACAGAGTTACGACCTAACCCGACCGTAGTTGTATTTTTCAATAGTTTGCTCTTTACCTGGTAAAGTTGGAGCACTTTAGATCATTCCACGGCTTTTCCAGTCGTAACACTAAGCAATTAGGTCAAGTGACATCTACGTCCGAAAGGGTCAACAACTGGCCTTCCCGTTGACAAATTAATCTATGACAACCTACTGATAGCTTTGAGATTTTAGTGGGAATCTTGGACAGTTTAGCAGATTGTTTTGGGGAAAGTTTGTGACGACTTTATTTGGTCTATTAGTTATTAACATCTACCCTATAATATGGTGTTTTTTTTGTTGAATATACTTGTATAGCTTCTGTGTATGTGTATGAAAGTGGCATGTACAAATTTTATTGAAAATTGGAGACGAATGGAAATCATTGGGGTACCTAACCACCACATCAGCAGTGAGATATTATTATGCTAAACAAAAAATCAGAATAAATTATATTATCCATGGATAAAATTTTATAAGTATATTGACATTTCTTTCTTGGTTTTATAGCCTAGGTTTATACAAAACTATGCTCGCGGCTTTGCTCGCATTTAGAAGTAAAACTTGCATCCCCTATTTCACCCCTTTAAAAGTAACATTTCCAAAAATCCTTTCTTAGCGGATGCCTACGTTATAATATAACATCTACCTACATTCCAAATTTCAGCCCGATCCGTCCAGTGGTTTGGGCTGTGCGTTGATAGATAACTATATCAATCAGTCAGTCAGTCACCTTTGAGTTTTATAAATATAGATATGAATTTTTTCTAATAAATTCAATGGACAGAAATTAAAAAAAAAATGTTGGCACTTTATTTTAAAATCATCTAATTTAAGCATTGAAATTGTAGCGACATTTTATAATTCCTAACTTGGAACAAGTTGAATAAAGCCCTGACTACGCAAATTGAGTGCCCAATCATGACGAAATTGAGTTTATAGACCTTTCAGCGCGATTTATTCCGATTGGTTATCCAGGAGTAGTATTCAATAGTAATTTGAATAAAGAAAATTGAATTTGAACGATAAATAAAGTGTTCGTAGTTTAACTTTGAAGATAATGCCATTACGATATAACAAACTCACAAAAAAACTTGACTACCTATATAGCTGTTTATGGCATTATGAAGATGGTAGTCACATATTTGTCTACGTATATAGTTTTTGTTATCTCATGGCGTCTTTCGATTCCATTTTGGGCGCTTTCATAGGTCAGATATAACGTTAAATTCTAAATCCTAATTTGATTTTTAATAGTACGGCAGCCTTTAAGCCATAGATATGTGGTTTAAAAACTCGCACACCAGAATTGAACACTCTCATATGTACTTGCTTACTTACGGACGTAATTACTTCAGCTGAAACCAACTAAGTATTACGATTGAGTGAGTTTGTTATAGCCCTACAATAAACTTAAGCATATTTATTGCACAAATGCAAATGTTATATATTATAAAAAAGACAGTAAACATCTAACCAAAAAGTCACTTAACTGAATTCATTATCTAAGGTGCCTACAAAAAATACAATCCAATCATTAGTCGGAATTTTCCATTAATATCAAAAATTTCCATTGAAAGCAAAGCGAAAGCGTTGTATTATTTCTACGTAAAAATACATAACGAAGCGAAAGTTCCGGCATCTGACCTATATAACTTGTGCAAAACCTTATCTTCTACGGCCAGCCATAATTTTTCGTCCAAAATCAAATAAAACAGGGCCTTTTAATATAACATTTTAACTTGACTGCTTTTCCTTTTTTCCTTGCTTTTATGACAATAAACAATGCAATGTTTTACTGGCACATTTTTCATCAGAGTGGGAGATAGCATTTGAAATGTACTTTATCTAAGAAAACATTTTTCAAGCATCTATAGGGATTGGCGTTGCCGCCGTCTTTCGCGTTATTCCTTTTGCCGGGTAATTTATTATTTTAATTCAAGTTTTCATTTATATAGCTTGTTAATTCGAATTAGAATGGTCGACCTGGTGTCGAGAGGTTTCAACCCACACCCCAAGCCTGATATTATTGTAACTAAGTATGACCGAACTAGAAATTGTTATGCACTAATAATTGCGCTTTTATTTATGAATATATTTTATTATATTATGACAATGTTTTTTTTTATTTTTACCATAATTCGCTAAGCTATAAATGCATAACTTAAATTTATATTGGAAAATGAGTGCAAATAATCACGACAGCCAGAATTCGAACCTGCGTATTTATCACCGGCCAGAACGCCTTAACCAACTAACCATAGTGTGGGTTTAGCAAATGACAAAATAATTCATATAAATGCATAGTAATAGAACTAATTTATAATCAGATTCATATTTTTGTAATTAGGTCCTAATCTTAACATTTAGATCAAGCTGTGTACACATGCCTTGCAATTTGTTCTAAATCCGAAACCTGCTTGAAATGTTGTTTAAGTTAATTTAAGAACATATTCTGTTTTGTGTGCCATAATAATAAATAAACCGAGGTGACTGTATTTAGAATTTTATTTGTAGTGAATTTTTGTATTCAGTTATTCGGCAAAAACATGACTATCACATCTCTAATACTAGTAATGTAGGTCAAGAGCTTCACAGGGCAGTTTGCCGGCGCTTTGAAGTCTGCAGCAAAAATATAAAAAGGTAATTGCTAGAAATGTCGATTTAAAAGGTGAAGGATGTTTGTTAGAGAATATTTAAGCGACTTTATGAAGGTATTCCGACGTTTACAAGTCAAAAGTAACTGCGTGAAATAGGGAAAACCTGAAAGTTTGTGTAATACTTGAAGGAGGCCTACACGCTTATTTAGGTTCCCCATAAAACCATTTATATAAAAATAAATTATAATTAAATAAAAAATGACAGTAACGTATCTTCAAATAAACCCAAAATTGTTATTTAATTCACTGAAAATAGATGTTTTTGTTAATTTAAGACATTTGTTCTAATAATAGGTCCTTATAGATTACCTATGAAATTACCGTTTTTTTCTTACATTTTAATCTGTTTGTAACTTTTTTCATATACTCTGTTTTTGAGAAATTGATATACGCAATGCATAGCTTTTTTCCATCTAACTATAGTTATCAATTGCATCTAAATCTGTTTAGACAAACAATTAACTATCATTTTTCTCAATTTCGTCATACAAATCGGCAATTTCATAGGTAAAGACCTAATAATATATTTTAAATATAATTTCAGGCTTTTATTTGGCCTTTGAGCATCCCTAACAAATCTAGTAACTAAGTTCGAACATTACTTCTTTAATCAGTGATCTTAGAAATTCGTAGATTGATTGATATGGTCACCCGTAGTCTCAGATAAGCATCTACTTAAACAATGATTTAATAAAAAGTAACCATCATAGATGAATGTTTGATTAGAAGAAACAAATTACCTCTTATCTTCAAAGCTGATAGTTCGATTACATTGGATAAAACTAAAACTAATTCACTAAGCTTGCTTATTTATCACCTCTATACACCCTATATGCTTGTAGCATGATTTCCTGAACTAATTTATAACGGTTAAAAGTTAACACTTTCATTAACTGTTCATTAGTATAGTTTAACACGAAACGATTACGTTATTTAAGTTAAGTGAGCAATACATACTCATGATTTTATTGAAGGTATGATTGTTTAGAATCACTTACAGCTTTTTAATTTACTATTACTGTAAGAATATTATTTAAATATTTTGTTATTTATGGCATGCAACGTTTAAAAACTACTATTATCATAAAAGCGAAAGTTTGGAATAAGCCAGACGTATTTACATTTTCACACTCCAACGGCTGAAGCTATTCGGGTAAAACTTTTAATGAAGGTATAGGCTGCAGCACCAGGCAGGCTGTAGTCAACGTAAACCTATCCCTCGTAAAAAAAAACTATTCTAGATTAACATATATAGTTTTTACTCCAGATTAACGTCTATAACACCGCGGGGCGCTGCTAATATTACAATAGAACTAATAGAATGATAAAACATAACTAGAAATAAAATAAATATAGGTATATACCTATATATAGGTATATACACTTTACATCGTAAATAGATTTAAAATCTCTCCGTGTTCCTTTCATGATATCCCCATTAAGAGCAATTTACCCTATTTTTAACTTCAACGCCTAAAATATATCATACCTCTTAAAATATGTATTTATGTTGAGCTCCTGATGTAACATAACAATTACGTCATCACTCACGGACTTATAGACATAAGCCTCCATAGATTACCTCGGTAGATTGCTATAGCATTACTACCTATGTTTTATACTTATTTAGAAACTAGTGAGCACCCGCAGCTTTCCTCGCAAAATTTCGAAATGAAATTGCCTATGTTACACCTAGGACCTTAATACTACCAACATACTCGTACGAAAAATCATGATGATCTGTTCCGGTGTTCTTGGGTGATGCGCACACAAATACATAACAGATTAACAGACAAACAGATAAACCGCCAAATTTCTTTACATTCACTGCATTATAGTTCCCGTAAGGCATGATTCAATTTAGTTGTAATAACCGGCTAGCACTTACGTCAATAATTACGTCGAAAAATTAGCTCGATAAGTTTCGGAAAACTGAGGTTTCCATCATCAGGAGGACGAGTCAGCACGCGCGACCCGGTAAGTGCTAGCCGGTTATTACAACTAAATTTCTATACATTGTTTAAATGTGTTATTTCAGTACTCAGGTTACTTTTTATTCCGAAATATTGCAATCGAAGAAGCGAGCGTCCACTAGTTTCCAAATATTTTATATTTATACGTGCCTTTTACTATACTAGTATTATATAATTTACAAAGTCTTTATGCGTAAATCTGTGCAGATCCTTAAAATAGACACTCCAGGCGAAGTGTGTGCTCCATCTACGTTATCTCTCTAGATAGGATGTAAAAAGAAATGAGTCGGAAAGCACATCAAACAAAATGTACCGACTAGCGACGCGACGCGGCAATAAGGCCTCGGAAATCGATTGTTGCGGACGTAGAGATGGGAAAAAAGTAGTTTATACAAACATACAGTACATAGTCCTTTATTTTTCTTTCGACTCCTGTCCATCCTACGGTTGCCTGGAAGAAATCACTATTAGCGATAAGGCCGCCAGTTGTGGCACTATTTTTTAAGTCTTTTGTGTTTCTTCTTCTTTTTCAATGTGTCTTACTATAAAAAGTTTTATCTATCTATCTATCTACCGAAAATAGTATGAAGAAGCTTAACAGAGAAGGAAAACCTCGTGAGGAAACCGATATGTGAGGACCACAAAATCCGAGGACACGTGTCTTCCGTGAAGGACCTGAGCGGCTACCACGATGTATGCACAAGAGAACCCAAGAGAAATAATACTGAAAGTTAAGAATTCAAGACTTTCTAAGAAAAGACAATGTTCATAAATAAATAAAGAACGAACAAAATGTTTATCTTTAATCTAATTGCCTTAAAATATAACTCACAAGTGACTGACTGCCTGACTGACATAGTGATTTATCAACGCACAGCCCAAACCACTTGACTGATCGGTATGAAATTTGGCATGCAGATAGATGTTATAACGTAGGCATCCGGTAAGAAAATATTTTGAAAATGCCTTTTTAAAGTGGCGAAATAGGGGATGCAAGATTTACTTCTTGTTGCAAGCGAAGCCGCGAGTATCCATAAGTTTACGTAAATGTTAATCAAACAGTGATATTAGTTAAGGTATGTTATTTCACTTATCAAAACAATCAACAAAAAAACGGAATTAACAAATACATTAACAATATAGCAAGACTTAACACTAACACCTCAGATCAACGCCGATGATTTTCTTCAATACCACAATTTTAAGCTACATCTTTTCTACTAACGGTACAACGAAAGCGCACTGTCTTGTGGATATTACCACTTACTATTTCAATAAAGTTGCATTTGCTTCAGCGAGAAATCTGTGATTGAATTTACCCAGTGACCTGCGAAATATTGCAACGTTGGCTTTAATTTTTTTATTACATTGCCAGCTGGATTTTAAATGGATAAAATCAGTGACACAGGATAAAAGTGCCTCATTTTTAAAACAGGTTCTTTGTACATAATATTTCATTTTTACTACAGATTTTCTTAACTTTACACTGTGGGGTCAATGATATGATATTGTTTTTATTATTCTACAGAAGTTAAAAGAATACTATTTGTAAAATTATGTTTACTTGGTAATATTTCTTTAAAAACAGTTTTTTTATCTGAAAGTGTAGAGAAAAGTATGATTGCATATTCTGTCACTGCATAGCAGTTGAAAAAAGTTGTATTTAACAACAAATTGACACATTACAAACATAGAATTAGCTAAAACTTTTTTTTTATGATTTTATAATACTTTATTTACAATAATAAAATATAAAAACAAGTGAAGGAAAACTAAACATACTACTTCTAACTACTACAAAAAGGGGCACTTAGAAAATCTTTAGAAAAGCCTAAAGATAATCTAAGTGCTCCAGCCCACTACCAGAGGGCAGCGTGCCCAGCATGCTGGCCGCATTACCACGCTAGATGGCAATGCTGATACTTTGAGCCAGAAAAAGGCCAGAATTTTGGTCATGCATCGCGTAAAAAAAAAACTAAAACTTAACACTAAAAACTTAGAAACCTTTACACTTCTTCTCACTTCTAACTCTTTCTTCGAAAGCATGCGTAATTCTAATCCTTTTGAATTTACTATCTGGGCAAAAAGGGCCAGCATTTTGGTAATTTTGCCGAAGCGTATTATTGGTTTGTATGTTTGTTAGTATGTTGGTTACTCTTACTTGTCTTTTAATAGCTACGGAAATTATTATGATCGTGTCACGGTTTAAATAAGACATATTTTACTTTGTATTACAAAGTAACACAGGCAGAGCCTTATGAACTAATAGTGTTAAAATTATAATATATTCATTATTTTTTCTTTTAATCTACGTACCACTTATCATTTCTGCGAGTGGAATAAAATTCATTTCTATTCAAGTACACCGACTTCAAACTGATGAGAAAATGCGAATTTCATAAAGATTTTATTGATGCCTAGAAGGGAGACAGCAAATGAATACTAATCATTCAGAAAATTCCTATCAATTGGTATTTCTATATTAAAATTACTCTGCGTCAGCTTTTTACTACTATATTGAAGGTACTCTTAAATTCTTTGAATTTTGAAGCGTGTTTCTGAAATCGTTTGCTATTTTAAAACTATTTGAAATAGTCAAGTTGTTTAAGACAACAATTTGATTTTTAAACCAAATATTAAGTAAGTTTTCTTTATTTTTACTTGGACATGACCTTAGAGCTAAAAATATTTTGAGATGTTTATCGCTGTGAAAATAGCACAATCACCATACAAAGTGTTATATGATGTATGTTGGTAGGTATGTTATTTTCAGGTAAATACGTTATACACTGCATCATTGGAATGTTGTACAGACAATGTATCACAATCAACTGGTTACTATCTACTATTCTTCGTTATATATACATAAACACTAGCACAACATTACTCGTTAATATCTTAATCCAATCATCAATCAAGCGCCACAGCCTACACAGCCCCTTCAATAAATATTAACACAACTGCAGTATAGAAATTGTAACCAACTAGTTTGCCAAGTCTGTGGCGCGGATCAAATATTGCCAGAACGGGAGTAAACAAGAAGGTTATCTCTGGGGAAATAACACGATTTGACTGAGGCAAGACAGGTGATTGACTATGAGCTATTGAATTCTGTACCTTGAATCACACTAATGTTATTAATATGGAAGTTTGTTTGCTTGTGTGATAATGTGTGAGTATTGTGGACTTGTTACCATGTGACGAACTATGTAAGTACATCATCATAATCATAAGCCAGTTTTTGCTCACTGCTGAACATAGGCCTCAGTTATTGGATACTACTCTTTTGTTAACTACGAATAATTCCTTGGCAATCAATTATTATTTTAAAAATCGATTTAAATTTGTTTTGGTAAATAAAGTTAGCCTCAGATTATAAAATACTTGTAAAAATCTATTTTAATCCTTACATTTGTAATAACGTGGAAAATAAAACAAAATTGAGCTCTAAACGTTCATATATTTGTCTAGCATTTGACAACAAAACTATCATAATAATCATATTTTATCTCGAAAAGTGTAAAAAAAACACAGGTATTTAATCTCCAATATCATATTTAATACATTGTGTGAAGAAGCTTCAAAAACCATTTTACTCGACATCCATTATAATTGTTTTTCACCCATGATCCATTAATGTTCATTTCATTTGCACCACAAGTTTATTTTTCTTTTATGGTAATACATAATGTGTAACATAATGTTTATGTTTATATTTATTTCCTTTTCGAGGGCGATTGAGTCGAGCCTTCTTTTGTTATGATGCACTATGATGCTAGAAAATTAATTTAAATATAGTTAGATAAAATTGTAGTTTTTTTTAAATCAAAACTCTAATTAACGTGTAAATGATTTAAAAAAATATTTTCTACTATTATGGTATATTCTGAGCTTATTTTTTAAAACTTAGTTGGAACTGAGTTCGCTTTAAACGATTCCCTATTATTGTACTTTGTATTAAAAAAGGAACAGTGCCAGGAAATGGATGATTGTAAAATTAAAAATAAAGTAGATTTTTTAGTGATAATATAAACCATCAGAAAATTGTATTCACATAAATGAAGTAGGTACAAATAGGATAACAGGGCAAATGCATAAAGCCTCCAAACTTGCGTGTTGTCAATCGAACGAAGAGAAATTATTATCCTTTGTGCTTTAATTTATGGACGACGCGGTTACAATTGTCGAGTTTAATTTTATTTATGTCCAACGCTCGAAATATATAAGACTGGAGATGTTTTAACGCCACGCTCACGATTATTTAGCTAGGTATTAATGAAGCCAAGTCTCTATTAACCTATGTTTTGTACCAGAAAATCAAGTTATGTATCCTTCTATTTTGAAGCCAAAATAAAAACTCCCACTAAATAGCGAAGGTAATCTGCTTTTAGTATTCAATGTCTTTAGGGTTATTTGTCTTTTTTTATTATTATTTTTTGCATATTGGGGACCTTTCCTTCTACTACATGCATTTTAGATTAAGTATTTTAGTTTTAGAAGTAGTTTAAGTTTTTATTGTATAGTTTAATTTTGTGTGTTTTAATAAATATACAAATTTCATTAGGTTAATTATATTTTATCTCTCATCTTGTTTCTTCAATTTTATTATTTTTTTTATTATTCATGTACTTACAAAATATAAAAAAGCACTTACATAACAATTCTTAAACGAATTCATATTTATTGTTAATAGAATAAGAGACTAAAGAGTGGTGTTTTTTAATTCTCGTAATTATTGTACAAAAATTATAGTACGTATAGCATTCTTATTCAAAGTCACAATATCTCAAAATATATAAAAGTCAATTTGAAAGACTTACCAACATGTGAATTTGTAACATGGTGTCTGTCTTATAAAACATACTTTTTTATTCAGTGGTACAGTTTCCACAAACCTGCCGTGAAATTAGCCAGAACGTATGTCGTTTTGTTCCTATGTTCTTTCAGAGTTTGTTTTACTTTTATTTTGGCTCTTTACGCTGATGAACAGCTGCGGGTTGGCTATTCTGAGACGAGCGTGTACTTATTTTGACAAGGAGTTCCTATCTTATGATTTATGATAAGAACAGAAAGAAGAGGTTTGTTGTTCTGCTTTATTTTTATTGTTTTTACAAAGTTAAAATAGTGTTTTTTTAGCTTTCCAGATTTATTAAATTTTATTTACACTCACGCAATTACTTTGTTTGTTGATTATGATTTCTGTGATTGAATTTAAAGTTAAACGAAAATAAACCATATTACATCAAAATACGAAGGCACCAAGCTTAATCCAGCATAGACGTTTCATAAGACTCATAAACCTTGTTCATAAAGTTAAGGCGGAACAAAACTTAAGCACTAAAACGACTCCGGGATGTACCGGGTAGCGAGATAAAGTTAAATCTCTTAGCAAACTTTTACTGCCACTCGCCTAAAGCTCTAATGTGAAGTGTCACTTGAAAAGATTTTAGTGCACTTGGATTTAGTTATTAAAAAACTTATTTTAAGTGTTGAGTCTTGACAGATAAATTTAAGATTCTTTTTTCGACTACTATTTATAGTATTAAGACCACAATGCGGACTTTGGTGAAAAGTAAACGACGCCGTTTAGTAATTGAATGACGTAATGTATGTAACTAGTTTTTAAATTAAATCCGTAGAAAATTGGGTATTTTTTTTATAAAACACAAATAAACTATTAAAACACCGCTCACATAAAAAAATAGATTATATTACATTACTTACTCACAAATTATTCACAACAGCATGTTCTTTAAGATAAAATGAAAGTTCACAAAAAAGTTCTTTAGAAGTTGACGACGCATCTATTTCAAGTCCCCTGCTAAAAAACAAACCACACGTCAAGATCACTATCCAAGATCCACCCTAACATAAACTGTCATTTAAATCGTCAAATTTATCGCTCCAAAAATCATTCTGTACTCAAGCTATTTAGAGCTTCATTTAAAACCATTAGCGGGCAACTTTATGGTGTCTTTTTTAGAAGTAAACATCAAACTCGCTCGAATCACTTTGATGTTTTGGTCGTGCTGCTAATTTGCTGGTATTTTCCTGATGTTGGTATGTCCGCCAATTTGTTTTTAGAAAAGGATGTGTAAAGCTTTGATGAGATATATTTTAGACCTAATACGGACAGATGATTGAAGCTAGATTTGTAGATAATACAACATAATGCGATTAATTCTACACACTTACATACACAGATTGACATGTAGAATCGCTTTCCAATTATTTTATTTAATCAATACCTTTACTTTACACCAGAGATAAATATAAATGCAATAATAAATAACATACTTATACGTAACAATCTCGGTACAGTATCAAATTAAGTGACCTCTTCCGGGCCACTTTGGTAATTAAAAGAATAATTATAATTATTATGCAGTTCAACGAAGCTTTTTATTACGCGAATTTTTAAATATACAACATATTGTTCATTAAGATATAATTATCAAATTCGAATAGTTGTTTTTTTATTATTTTTTTATTGTGTGAATACTTCTAACTCCCCAGGCGGTTTATGGGGGAACCTAATCTACGCTTTCTTACTAACTACTTTACAATTTTTCTTACAACCTACTTTATTAATTTAATTTACTGACTGTTTACAAAAAAAAAAGTTTTGTTCGTATCGTAACCTTTATCTATGGTACCTATGTAATAATTAAATTATTATTCTCCAAAACAAAGTTGTATAATCTTAGAGTGTGTTACTTTTGTGAATTTCGTGATATACCTAATGATAGAATGTCTCAAAGATTCCTGTCGCAGCACAACACAGGTCTCCACAGACTTAGTGTGCTGCGCAGTCATCTGAAGATGTACTACCTAAAGTAAGTTTATGTAAGATTCATTGTATTTTTATGTACATACATTGTATATTTAGCATAATAAACGTTTATTATTATTATTCTTCACAGATTCTCGGGCCTTACGCCCGGTATTTTTAAGGCATCAGTGGGGCCGTAGCCAACACTGAGAGGCCTTTTACAATATTATAGGTACTTAAAATTAAGTAAAAATTACAGATAGAGGATGTTAGGTATATAAAGTAACTATTGCAGACATGGTATAATTATTACAGGCTATTGTGTTGAGTTGTTCATTGACTTAATTAAACTGGTCTATTGTACGAGGAACGGCACCCGCCAGTTATGCCTCATTCATAAAAATTATAGCGGGTGATGACTTGCCACTCACTAAATGGGCCCTCCACAAAAGGCAGCCTAAGATGACGCCGGAAGGGCAACATTGGTGTGAGTGGCTTAGGGTGTCGAGAGGTGTGCTGCGCGTTCTCTGAGCGGTACTAGCGGCGTTATGCCCTTTAACACTTCCACCCTGGAGCTTAGGTACTGAGCTCTTGCGTCTGCCACTCCCGGACGGCCAATCAAGGCAAGCCGGGAGGCAGGGGGTCTCATTTAGCCCCCAGGGAATCGGGGTTATTATTTTTATTTAAATTTCTAATTAACATTGTTTTGGACACTTTCTAATATAAATTTAATTACACAGAAGTGTTGTTCCGTTGTTAACTTATTTCTATTATTTACAATTATAACTACTTTTTTACAATATTCTAGAAATTTAGGTCTTTTGTATTTATCATTTATTATGTTACATAAATTGTCTATCTTAATATCTTCATTTAGGTCCATTTCAGTATCGAATCTTAGCCTACCGAATACTGGACACTCAGTGATAACATGCAAAGCACTTTCTTGAACATCGGGGTTGATTCATGACCGGACAATTGATTATAATATTATGAGCTATAACATGTATTATACACATTATGTTCAATCTACATATTTAGTTAATCTTGTCCGCAATGTATGGTAATTTAATACCTTTTGATATTTGAGCGGGAAGTCCGCTTCAGGACATGTTCGTGGCAATTTCAGTTAGTTTACGATGTTGTTAACTTGTGTGTATCGGAAGTGACTTAGAAATATAGAAAATGATAATAAAACAAGGAATGTTATCAAATCAGTTTTATCAGAAATAGCTACAGATAATATTTCTGAATATAGTTCTTAATTGATTTTGCTCAAATATATATTCGTGAATTTCAAAACCTTGCGAAGCTCTTCAGATCTACAGAAGCCACCCTTAGATGGTTATGTATAAGCCTGTATGTAATAATGACAAACGTTTTTTAACATAATGACTGACCTTCCTAAGTTTAATTTGCTCAACAAAATCAAAACGTACACATGTATAATTTATTAACAAACCACACTCATACCGACAACTGTAAAACCACTTTAAATGTCGAGTAATTTTTCATTCCCCCACTAATTCGGTTAGCATGATTAAATTTCTAAGAAACCTATCAAACCTGACCCAATTTAGTGCCAAATTGCATGAAATCCAAGAAGCAACAATCAGTTGTACAAACATAAGTTATAGGTCGTCGCGTGATTTGCCCGTACATTACCTAATACGGTGAAACCAAACGCACATATCGAAGAATTTATAATTCTATCGCTCACTTAGATTGGCTTGATAATATTTTTTTGCATTTTCATATAAAATTGCTTAGTTATTATTTTGAAAATCAACTATTTATTTAAATATGACGTTTTTTACGAGTCTTACATAGTTTTATCATTTTGACATCAATAAAGCTGTTAAAGATAGCAATAATTGTTCTTATTATACTGACATATTACAATTGCATATTTCTGACATATTACAATTGCTTGGTTTGCTTTGTAACGGTATAAAAAAAACCCTATGTTACGCCAAGGAACGTATACTATAATTGTACCGAAAATAGCAATTATCCGTTGCTCCGATACGCCATGAAAGCGGAACACACAAACCAACACACATTTTCACCGTTATGTGATTTTGTATTAAGTACCTATATGATTTATTTTGATTACCTATGTTTAATATTCCATGTTAATTTTTTCGTTAAAAAAATTACACGTCGAACTACATACATTCGATATTAATACACGAATTCATTGTATTGTCAAAATTTACTTAAAATTCTAAGCTCCATGGATGGCAACGCTGAAAATTGGCCTCATTTGTACCATTGACTAATGCGCTCGTAACACAAACGACATCGGACATTAACCAAACGAGAAGTCATGACTGTAATGTGGGTGTGTTAGTACGAACCAGGGAATATATTAGACACAGACATCTAATTAAAATCTTTGTAAAATCCTGGGAAAGCGCAAAATTGAAGAATGAAATAGTTCCTCTCTTTGAGTCGTATTTCCTCATGACTGAGAGTCGTGACTTCCCTGCAGAATTAATTCGTTAGGGGAATTCTCTTGGGCAGATACATCGTGGTGGACGCCTAGGCCCTTTCACGGTATAAATACAAAATAGTTCCTACTGCTATATGAATACAATTATTTATTTTTACTTACAAAGTGTGCATAGATTTCTATTAACATCTGTAACCCTGCAATTACTGTTGTATGGTAAGGGTAGTTTATACAACGTACTAGACATCCTTCGATTTTGTATTACGGTGTACAGTTTCACCGCGCCAAAACCTCAGCTTCTTTCCCATGAATGTCTATACGAGTTTTTTCTTGTCTTTCCACCATACCTTCCCTCAATAAGAATTGTATTTAGTATGTTGTTTATGTTTACCTATGTTTCTTTAAAAAAGACGTCGTGGCCGGCTAACTGTTTGTTGGCGCAAAGATATGGCAGATTTCTATACCAACTGGAAAGAACTAGCACTAGGTATAATTGGAAGTAATTGAAGGAAACTTATGACAAGTAGTGGGAAAACAAAGCTAAAAAAACTGTGTGATAATTTTTCTTGTACCGTAAAGTGGCTATAATGTCTTTGGATGTACTTACTTTTACATGGCATGAGTGGGTACTGTACTTGCTAAAAGGTGTTAGATTATTACTCTTTTATATTTTTTACACGTGGCAGTAAGCGTTAGACCACTAGGTCACCTGAAGCAATACTTGAATCAGGTTAGTATGTGTACTAGAATGGAACTAGCTTTAAACAGGGCTTCCATCACCATTGCTTACTAGATTTCCTATTTCAGTGTGATTTTCATCAGGGATTTCTACACTAGCTGTTTATTTTGTGGTAATGTTAGTAAAATACAAATTTTACGCGTTTATTGCTTGTCTGGTTGAATATATTGTTGATTGATAGTCTAATAGATTTTTTTTATTACGTTGTAATGTCTGATTGTAATTAGCGAACAAAATATCATTGCTAAGTCAAATGCAATGTATATTTTTAAGCTACTTTTAAGTACCTAATACCTAAACAAGCCGTCAGAAGCATACAAACAAGTAAAAAGTATCACATCGGCGGAGCGTTAATTTGAAAAACATCCACCGCTCCGATAGTATCGTAGCATAATATACCCATCGGTCGAGATTGTATCGTATCGCGGGATTCATAATTTATGAACCAGCGATATCTACCTACGTATACCTAACATACAGGAGTGTATTTTAGGATTGGCACGGTTGACTTATTTCGAACCGGCTGAAATGGTTTCAGATTAGCTTTAGTCTCGTTTTCGAACCTTGCATATAACTTGGGAATTTTCAGATTTAGTTTGACAAAGACTATTTTACAGGGACTACGAGAACTTGAGAGTGTAAATAAACATTCATATATATTATAGACCAGCTGAACTCGCGACTTCGTCCGCGCGGAATAGTTATTTTGGGCATTAAGAAATTCTTTCATACATATTTTTTGATATCTTGAATCATTTTCGCAGCGCACGCAACGGAAGCCCTCAAAGATGAATAATTTTCCCCGTTTTTTACACATTTTCCATAGTATCTTCGCTCCTATTAGTTGCGGCGTGATGTTATATAGCCTAAAGCCTTCCTCAATAAATGGTCTATTCAATACAAAAACAATGAAAAATGTGGAAAAAACGGGTAAAATTAGAACCGTTTTTATGGTAATAACTATTCCATTCGGACGAAGTCGCGAGCACAGCTAGTTTAATATAAACGGTAAAATTGATTAGGTATTAAAACATTCAGGCCTGGCCAATTGCAAATACATCCCTGTACGCACGTAAACACCATGTACATGTGATATTTTATCCATGAATATAATGTAGATAGCTGAAACTGATGACATTGGGACAGGGATTCGACAACACACGGAAATTATTAAGACTTAATGCGGTTATTCCAATGATTGCTTTTCAATTCTGTCGTACAACTTTGATAAAATAGTTTTTATTATTTTGGTTGTGTATTCTTTTGATTGAAATTTAAAGACCTAATCCTTACTGGCTCAAGATTGGTGAAGATACATCTCTTCTTTTAGAGACCAAGATTTACTTTGGGTCGCTATGCCAAAATAGTAAGAAGGTAAACAACTCTACTATTTGAATTTCAAAAAACCTAATCAGCCATTAAACGGCTCGCTGATTCTTTACTGAGATATTTAGTTCATATAATATTGCAGCATAGTGCAAATGGTTTTAATCATTTTGGTTGTGTATTCTTATGATTTCAATAGAAAATCCTAATACTTACTTAGAGAAGGTGGCTCAAAACCGACGAAGCTAACATACTTTTGTTGCGAAGACCAAGGGCCTTATTACAAAACGTGGTTTAAATATAAGTCAAGGCCAAGTCTGTTTTAGTTGTTTGAAAATTGTTTGTCTACTGTCATAATTATCATGTCAAAATGTTTCAATGTTAAATCAAAGCTTCAATTTGAAATTGATATTTTGATTGTTATTTGCTATTGTTTGATCAACCAGAACCGATTTTTAATTTTCTTTGTCCTAGATTAACATTTAAACCTCGTTTTGTAATAAGGCCTTTGGTCTTCGCAACAAAAGACATGAATAGTCAAACTCGCTAAACCAAAGGAGTAAGTAAACGACTTTGTAGTTAGAATGTTACATATCACCTTAGTTAAATTTATCAATGGCTTAAAGCGGAAAAACAGTCAAGCATCAATAATATGGGGCATATTGCTGACATGACTGCATTGTTGCTCGTTCGTTACTAGAATGACTCGGAACAATGCCTCGACAATCAGTAGACGTCCATTTGATGGCGGGATGACGTTGATGTCTGCATAATTATTAAATGGGGTCGATTTTATTGGGCAGCTAAACATGATGCATAAACAGAGACCTCAACATTTAATTTATACCAGATATGAATAATGTTTTTTAGAACAGATCTTAACTTAGATCTCAAAACAATCAAAACATATTATATACTACGTTTCTAATACATATTATGTATTCCTAAGTTAATTTCAATGTGGACTCCTCTTATTTTACATTCAACAGCCAATTACATAATCAAATAAAGTAAGAAATAATGTCATTTTTAAAATATAAAATACCAAATATTATAATCAATGAATTGTGAAAATTAATAATTAAAGTTGTAACCTAGCTTTTATTATGAATAACCTTCAATACCTCCGCCGGACACTATTGCTACACCCCTTTTTTATCTAAATATCTAAATATATAAATTGACTGACTGACTGATATAGTGATCTATCAACGCACAGCCCAAACCACAGGACGGATTGGGCTGAAATTTGGAATGAAGGTAGATGTTATGACGTAGGCATCCGCTAAGAAAGGATTTTTGGAAATGCTACTTTAAAAGGGGTGAAATAGGGGGTGCAAGTTTTACTTCTTAATGCGAGCGAAGCCGCGAGCACCCACTAGTTC
This sequence comes from Macaria notata, assembly GCA_927399415.1. NCBI lineage: Eukaryota > Metazoa > Arthropoda > Insecta > Lepidoptera > Geometridae > Macaria > Macaria notata. Next base: position 5,480,500 of record OV656742.1, read on the forward strand.
TACAATAAAATGACAATGCATCAAATAAAAATAGCTGCCCTAATAAATATATCTCCTTGTGCCTGCAATCCATGTGCATAGATGTGTTGTATTGGTGTAATTTCAGTCATTATGATGAAACGATGAAAATGTATCAATTTATGTACAAACTTTAGTAATAGCAGCCTTGTTTGCGAGCCTGTTTAATACTAGAACAGATTGGCTTCACCTTGTATGTTTATGCGGTTGTCAATAAAGACCTGACAGTGACTATATTGTTGCCATGTCAGAGGCTCTTAGGGCGGCTTGATAAACTTTTGACACCAGAGTTGGCCACTCTTATTCGATAAGAAGAAGTGGCTGTATAATTTAAAACAAATATACCAAGTACATATTTAAAAAGTTTAGTATGCCACGTCAATAATTAATGCAAAAATGGTTTATTTAGTGACAAAATATATCATAGTTTATACTTTGAGAGATTCAAAGGCAAAAACTGAAGGAATGTTGAATGAATTATTCAGACGTCTTTCGTCTTACATTAAGAATATCTTCTTCGACTCCTAAATAAATCATACTTATGACATTTACTAAATCTATTAGTATAACTAGTGGGTATTCGCTGCTTCGCTCGCATCCCCTATTTCCCAATAGGGGATGCAAATTTTACTTTCAAACACGTCATAACATCTACCTGCACGCCAAATTAGAGCCCGATCTGTCAAGTGGTTTGGCTCCAGCTGTGTGTTGATAGAACACTATGACAGTCAGTCAGTCACCTTTGAGTTTTATAATATTTAGTTAAAAACCAAATTAATTTATTCAACAGTGTTCTACTGTTGCGTACCTTTATTTGTAACACTCAAACAAACTCAAAGTACAACAAATTGCCAAGCAAATATTATAATGTTTATGTCGAAAACACTCAAAGAGGCAAAAACTTGATAATTGAATATCTAGAGCCTACAAAAACTGCAAACTAGCCAAAAGTTCCAGTTCCAAACTTACGAAAATGATGTCATAAGAAAGTTATTGATGCTGACAAACATTTGACGGGCTGTTTGCGATGGAAAAGTTACTTGATAAGTTACTCTTCTACTTTAAAACAATTAAATATTTATATCAGAAACTCAAATGGTTTAAATATTGATTTCTTCTATTAAAAGAAATAAATAATATGGACTTGTGATAATGTTACGTGATTATAAAATAATTTTGTACCAGAGTTTTAAATTTAATATGAGGTTTGATGTTATCATGGCATAGGTACTATTGTTCAGAATTACATCACATAGTGGTTAAAGTATACTACGTACATATGTAGTAAGTGTTATAAAGGAGTTTAGCACAAGATAAAGCAAGACGGTTGGAAAAATAAAAGTAAATCTCCTTTTGCATTGCAAAACCAATTGCAGATGACTTAAATAGACTTAAACTAATTTAATGTACATCGGGTGGCCTTATCGCCTTAAGCGATTTTTCCAGGCAGCCTTTGGATGGACAGGATTTAGAATTATAAATGATGATGATAAATAGAAATTAAGTTTGTTATTGTCACAAACCTACTTCCTAGCAAACTGTCTCAATGCAAATGAAGCACCAATAAACAGATGGCACGTCATTTCAAAGTCTCATCCAGTAAATTTTCGCTTTGTGACAACAGTTTTTCACGTTGAACTAGCGCGAAAGTCTCGTGAATTTGTGGATCGATTTTATACGCTAGCTTTGTCTGAGAGGTCGGAACGCATGATGATATAGTTTGAATATATTTTTGTCGATTTTATTTGTTCTGTGGAAACTGTTTTTTGTTTGTTTTGTTTTAGATATGATAAAAGTTTTGAGTAAAGTAGCTTATGCATTTATATCCTAACGACTGACTCACAAAAACGAAATTAAATAGACAAAACCCAATTTAGTAAGCTATTTGAAATGTAACCGGAAGCAACCAGTTACGAATGCCAGTCTATGATCACAAAACGGTCATAAACAACAGAGTGTGAACCTTCGTGACAATATACCTATACTCAAGTTAGGTCATAGAAAAGTCAAACAGATTACCTTAGTAAAAATATACTCACACAAATCAAATCTTTACTTCTATACTAATATAAGCAATAGTGTGCAAATAAACGATTATTATTGTTATTATTATTATTAATATTATAAAGTTGAAGAGTTTGTTTGTTTGAACGCGCTAATCTCAGGAACTAATGGTTCGATTTGAAAAACTCTTTTTGTGTTGAATAGACCATTTGTCGAGGAAGGCTATCATAACATCACGCTGCAACTAATGGGAGCGAAGAAACATGGAAAATGTGGCAAAAACGGGGAAAATTATTCATCTTTGAGGGCTCCCGTTACGTGCGCTGCGAAAAGGGTTCAAAATTCAAGGAATTAATGCCCAAAATATCTATACCACGCGGACGAAGTCGCAGGCACAGCTAGTACAGTACTAAAAGCTCGTATTCAAACAGCTATATTTTATTTGTTCTTTTAAAGGATAATGTATTTCGAGCCTAGATCGAAGACTGATTAGAAGCAATACATGTTCGTATATTAGTAAAACTAACTTAGGGGAGACTGTTTTTGTTGTTTTGGCTAATGCGGGGTATTTTTGGCCAGCGGCTTGGTATTCTGAGACTAAACGTTGACAGAGAAAAGATTTATTTTGGGCCGACGAAATATTTAGCCAGAAAAATAGGTAGGTGGTAACAAAAATATCTTAAAATACTTGGTTTATTATTCTTAATCTTATCCGAAATTGTACTATTATTACAACAGCTTTTTGCATAAAATACGGGTCAATATTTTTGAAGTACCTAAATGCAAGATCTTATTTATTTTCTTTATAGATAAAGAATACTGTAAAAACTATTTTGTATTTCTTGGACTGTTTGTTCCACTTTTGCACTGCACATTGCTGGGACAAGGAATCGTCATAATTTCTGATGTGGAGATGGTCTAGGCCTGCGCAAATGAAATAGGCTTCTTTTAATCTCAAAACAGCGCGACTGTAACTGCGAGTGTACTTATTTTGAATAATACGATATAACAAAATCATAATAATTTTAGCCAGATAATTTATTACCCCATCTAAAATTTAATACCAAAAGGACAAAACCGAGTTCCTATATCCTAGGGATCTCATTTTCATCTAATTTCAACAGAATCCTGTCAGCGCCGCTTTCGACAAATCAAGTTAACGACTCTCCGCCTATCGGGCACAAAAGACCCGGTATCTAGCCACGTGCCGGGTCTATCAGACCCGGTATGCAATAAATTATGGAACTATCAACTTCAATAGGGTGATAACAGATGGGAGGGACTTGTGGAAACGGTTTGATAAAAAACGTAGCAGCCGGTCATAATTTGGAAGCATGAGCTTCTTTATAATTGGATATAATCTATCATAATAATCTATCTATAATCCTGGATATAATCCTTCCTGTCCTGTGCGTTATCCTTAACAATTCCATTTCCAGTGGGGATTTCCCTACAATCTGGAAAGATGCGCAAATTATTCCTCTACCTAAAAAATCCAACCCTAAATCCTACTCTGAATATCGTCCTATTTCTATCCTTCCATTCCTTTCTAAAGTCCTTGAGCGGCTTGTCCATCGTCAACTTAGTCTTTTCCTTAACCGACATGATTTGCTCAATCCTTACCAATCCGGTTTCCGTCCTGGGCATAGCACTGTGTCTGCGCTCTTAAAGATCACAGACGACATACGCGAGGGTATGGACGACGGTAAGCTTACTGTTCTAACACTGTTAGACTTCAGTAATGCATTCAATACCGTTGATTTGGATATCCTGCTTGCAATGCTGCGCTCTATCAATATATCTCCATCAGTGATAGAATGGTTTCATAGTTATCTGCTGGGGCGTCGGCAGCGGGTTCGCCTTGGAGATTCCTTTTCTTCTTGGTGCAACACAATTGCTGGTGTCCCGCAGGGCGGCGTGTTATCACCACTTCTTTTCGCTATCTTTATTAACTCCATTTCGCAACATCTTTCATGTCCCTACCACCTGTATGCTGATGATTTACAGATATACTCGCAGGCTCATATTAGTCATCTTGACTCGGCTATTAGGAACACTAATGATAACCTCTCCCGTATCTCTGAATGGAGTAAATCCTTTGGTTTAAAAGTGAATCCTTCAAAAACGCAGGTCATTATCATTGGAAGCTCTCATCTGATCTCAAGGATTGACTGGGAGGGTATTCCGCCAGTTATTTTTGAAGGCATCATCGTTCCATATAGTGATACAGTCAAGAACCTTGGTCTGATAATGGACCAGTCGCTCAGTTGGGATGCTCATGTGGATTCATTAAGCTCAAGAATTTTCTCGTCTGGTGGGTCACTAAGACGTCTTCGAAACTTCTTGCCAACTGCCACTAAAGTTGAGCTTGCGCAATCCCTTCTTCTTCCTATCCTGGACTATGCGGACGCCTGCTATCTCGATCTTCGGGAAGATCAGCTAGATAAGCTTGAGCGGTTACAAAATTACTGTATAAGGTTTATATTTGGTCTACGTAAGTACGATCATATATCTCAATTTCGTGTTAAGCTCAAGTGGCTGCCTATTCGACTTCGCCGGAATGCTCACATCCTCTCTCTCGTATATAACATTTTATTTAACCCTGCTACCCCGCGTTACTTAGTTTCTCGTTTTGCGTATGTCCATACTACACACTCTCTTTCTCTTCGATCTACTAATAAATTAACACTCGCACATCCAACATTCAAAAAGAAATCTTTTTATGGCTCATCATTTACTGTACAAGCTGTTACTTTATGGAATTCTCTGCCTATCAACATTCAAAAGGCTCAGACAATTGATTCCTTTAAAAAACAAGTAAAGGAATTTTATCTCGCTTCCCTTCAGTGAAAATTGCTGTTATTATTTCTACTACTATCACCTTTAAATATTTTGTTGTGTATTATATGTATTTGTATATAAACATTAATTTTATTATATTAAGTATGTGTATTGCGTATTTATATGTATATATATATGTATATATATTAGTAAAATTTCTTTTTTCCTTTTTGTTGTACACCACATTCTTCTTTTTTTTCTTTTGCTTATTTCTCTCCAGCTGAAGGTTGCCTGGAAGAGATCGCTTTCAGCGATAAGGCCGCCGCTTGTGGCACTAGTTAAGGTGCAATTTGTTCTATGTACTGTTTTTTTAATATGTGTCAACAATAAAGAGTTAATCTATCTATCTATCTATCTATAATTGTTAAAGATATGTTATATTTTTTTACATATTAGAAATATTACTGTTGCAAGCCCGTTTTTTGCAAGCCCAATGTGATAACTATTGCAGTTTGATAAAAAAAAACATGGTAGTAGGATGTTTTTTTTTTTTGAATTTTTTTTACAAGGCTTTCGATTGACTACAACTTGCCTGATGGTAAGCAACGTTATAGCCTACGATCTAGCGCGCTTGCCAAGAAGAAACCGGTTTACTCTCAACTTAAGGACCGGAAGGACCAAATATATTAAAAAAAATAACATTTAAATGAGCATACTTTGTTTGTTGTTGGAAATTCTACGATAACATAAAATAACATTAAAACATGAAAATTCTACGGTAACATAAACGTAAATAAAAGTTAAATGGAAATCTATCTCATTTTATAGATCTAGCTAAAAAGGATGGGCAAATACTAAAACCAGCATCCAATACTATTTCCCAGATTTAACTGGGCAATAAAACAAAGCACTAGAACAATATCAATCTCGTATAATATTTTATGTTTTGGTACTCATAAAGCTCTAGGGTCCGTAATCGTTCTCTCGATCCATCATAAGATCCATTGTTTCACTACATTAGTTCCTGGCAGAGAATACTGGGCACAGTGGAAAACTATAACAGTACATTGTATCTGTGGCTATAATAATATTTTATTGTCTGTCTAGTCACAGTCTGTGGTCTAGTCTTCAAAACAAACTACAAGATGCCAGCGTTTTTGCTCGCGGTTTTTCCGGGGTTTACGGATAAAAAGTTTGTCTTTCGACCTTTTTTATGTAAAGGAAAGTCAATGACACCCCTAAAAAAGATAGTATTTGTTGTTCCGTTGCAGCGTAAGTTCACACAGATCAACAAACTAATAAACGCATTGTTGTAATGGTATGATAATTTAGTTACTGGTGAAAAAAATAAAAAAATAAAAACAGCCAACGTGTTGGTTTAGCACTTTGTCAAAATGAATTATAGTATCGAAACTATTGAAACTCATGTACTGTAATACACAGTACATTGTGTAATGTCGCGAACGGGTCCGCTGTCTTGCCTTATGTAAATCCGGATCAAAGTTAGGGTTGCCTCTCGAGACTCTAATTAATAACAACCACTTGGATCGGATTAATTGATCGTTCTCGGTATTTGGCAATTAAATTTATTGGTTTTGGACGAGTTTTCATACAGTTATTATATATTTTCAAGGAAAATCACTTTCATAACACGAATATCGATGTGTTTAATGTTAAAATTTAAATTTTGTCAGTGATTCATATTTTTAGATGAAAAATGGCTTCATAATCTCGATTACTTTTAATGTTAGAATTGGTTTTTTCTGCCATCGATTGATTAGAAAACGTGTAAAAACTGCTTAACTAAGCTGTTTGTGCATTGATAAGTATTTTCTATAGTAAAAGCCGAAAGAAACGAAATTCAAATAACATATATAATTTTTAAATATATACGACAAAAATACTAAAATTAAATTAAATGTGATTTATCATATCAAAAATAAAAAAATATACAAAACAATCTATTACATTGCGCCTCCGATAAATAATTGACTACTGGAAACCTGCGGGTTCGCTTGCATTAATTTGGATTAATAAGTAGTCTATAAATGTCACTCCCAAAACCTCATATTACCTTATCTAATCATACCTACAACCTAAATAAAAAAAAAACTTGATGATACATTTAGCCGTTTTTACGTGATGCGCGTTTAAATAAATATCGTGTTCTGCTATAAATTCTATTCCTATTTTCTTTTTCGAACAACTTTACTGTCTTTCTTTCTACTCTTTTGTAACATCATCAGGTGCCATTTTCATATAGAAGTTTGAAGGTCAATTGGCAAAATTTTCTGCGATGCCACCTTGCCGTAATCATCTCCACTCTCTTTAGCTTTATTATTTTTAAATTCAAATTCAAATTCTAAGCATTTATTTGGACACACAGGACACAACAATATATACATACAAAAGTTAACAACAGATAGAAAAGAAAGGTATTACGTTACATTGATGTATCCCGTGCGTCAAAAAAGGTCATACCTCAGCATTAATGCTGCAGATTTCTCTGCAGCGCTGATTTTCAGGTATGACCCTTTGAGACGCGCGGGGTCAAGAGTTGAATAAGAAAGTTAACAAATATAAAAAGAAGTAAAAAGAGAAAATAGATGAAGAGTAAACAGAATTAATAACATGAAGCTGATATGATTACATTTGAAAGATACATACAATTTAAATATAACCTAGTAAAGTAACGGACACACAACGTGGTAATTAACAGTCAAGAACGAAAGTCATTGGCGAGATTTGTAGGTTTAAAGGTAAACAAAAGTAGCTAGGACACTAAATGCTGAAAACTAGAATACATATCTATTAAAAATGAGGTTTAATGAGTCAGGTGATTGAGGAACACCCGATGCAGAGGGAGGAGCGATAACAGTAGAATAGCTAGCTGCTAGCACCCCTCTGCAACTCCATCAGGTATTTCTTATACCTGATACGAAAACAAAATTTGCTCTGTAGATTTCGAATAGGAGGAGGTATGCAATTCCAGCATTTGGTGGCATTAAAATTAAAACTACCTCGAAAGGCTGCACTGCTATGTTTAGTTGTACGGAGTAACAATTTACGTGTATTCCTATGAGAATAGGGGTTACTGTCACACACCCAAACTAGTTTACAATAGAGGTAATGTGGTATCTGATACTTGACTACACCAAATAATAGTGTGGCTAGATGTAACTGGCGCCTGTACTCCATCTTGAGTATATTATTGTTATTAAAAAACGGAGTGACGTGGCTTCGTGGAGGTACAGTAAAGCAGAAGTATTTGTATAGACATAGCAAAAAACATTTCAACTACAAAAAATATAAATTCACAATAATATGTGAAACCCCTATTCAAAAATCGGTGCTCGGTACAAATCGCTATTATTCCGAGTGCATTGTAGTCGCAGCAGGAGGCACGTATTAGTTTAATCATCTCTCCTCTTTATATCAAACAGTCTTAGTAAGTACTCGAATCAGTCAACAAATTAACGAACTTTCTAACTAACTTATTATTAGAGACAAAGTTGAGGTAAGCTTAGCTTAGACTAAAAGAATTAATTAAGTATGCTAAGTAGTGCCTATCATTAATATTTATGGAAGACGTTTGGCACTTAAAAATGTTTTCATGACTTATTTTATGGTACGGGGTGATTGGGATAGGACCTGCGCAAATCTAGGAAAAATAGCCTATTTGTAAGTTATTTCTCTCTCTTTATAAAAATATTCAAATTGTTCCATTTGTTTAATTTTAATTGGTTCCACTTAAAGAATATATAAACATAGGTTTCCGAGACACAGATAATTTTCTAGTTCGGAAGCCAGAGACTTGAAACATTTTGTGTCTTGTGTATATTTTTGTCAATAAAGAATTGATTGATTGATTGATTGATACATATACACGGGTAAAATCATTGGCCTCTAATATATTAGACTAATAGATTTATAATTTAAGACTCATTAGTTGATACATGCTTTAGTATACGCATAGTGTTTAATTATTGATTTTTTTTCATACCTACGTATATTTTGTTGCCAGGTCACAAAATAAAATTCAGATGATATAATTATCAAAAAAGTCTCGATATTCAAAAAATATACATATAAGCTATACGTTTTAAGCCATATATATGTAGTATAAACCGTGCGGTTTCTAAAATATCCCATATTTTTTAAAACAAACATGTTCTAAATTTAAATATTGTAACAACGAACAATAACTATAACCGCCACATGTGTAAACTAATCCGCGAACGATGTGCCCGCCGGCGTTTGGACTGTTTTAAATATTAACAGGGGATGAATTGGGGTGCGTTTGTAGCGATCTAGTATATAATAAAATGTATTTATTGAGATACAGAATACGTAAGAGAGAGCGATATAATAAAGAATAGTTATAGAGACAAGAAACATGTAAGAAAAAGTGATGTAATAAAGAATAAAATACATTTAGTATACTAATACACAGAACCGGTAACAGAAAAAATCGTAAATATGAGGTACAAAAAACCGTACAAGTAAACAGGTTTCGTGTCACCCAGCCCAATTTAGCATGTGACGATTAATTTTCAATCAAAAATGCTTTATTTTGACGCCACCATAAATTCGTGTATTTTAAATAACAAGCTAATTTCCCGTTATAAAAAAGTCCTTGCTATAATATAAATAAGTGATACTTATATGACTTTGAGATTGTAACTTGTCCCACCAACTATCTCCATTTAAACACACCATCGCTGCACATTTTCGCCCTCACTCAGTTGTAGCATTAAGCCCGGCATTGTCTGTGGATTTGAACAAATGGACTTAGCAATGTTCACGAATTTAATTACAATTCTGCTGGTTAACTTTAATTCTCGTTCAGTAGCTCACAATGGGATTTATTAGTGTTTGAGAATTTAATTAACTAATGTGCTCTATTGTTTTTTTTGGCTTGTGTAAAGTGCATTTGTATTTTTAAGTTAGAAACTGTTTACAATGTTTGGGAAAAAGAATCTAAATAAAAGATAACGTAAACTATCGTTCGTTAATTACTCATCTATTTTATATCTATTTAGATATAAATGCTTCATATCACATTTTAGTTTTTTTGTCACATACAGGTTAACTGAAGTAAATTCCGGACAAGTTACTCTGTGGTGTAAAATAGAGCATATCTGTACTAGAATGTATGAAAATCAAAGAAAATGAAGATACACATTTTTTTTAAAGGTAGGCAAATTCATACTTAAATTTTTTTACATCAGTGTTCCAACACTGGTGTAAAAATCTTGATCGTAAAATGAATATATATTTAAATGCATTACCACGCAATACCTTACATCATCTTATACGGTCGTGATCTTACCGTCAAGCATATTACAGTCAAGTGCAAACTCATTTTATGTTAAAAATGCTTCGTACGATCACATGAATTAAAAGTTTAACCCGCGTCTACTTACAATTTAAACTTACGTCGGCCCAATTATAAGGCTCGCTAACTTACATGCTCCATCTTGAGCTTTAAAAACAAACGTGGTAAAACTTGGCTTGTTACTTAACCGACTCCTTATAGGTAAGTTATAACTTAAGTGTAACTTTCCGGTACACAACTTAAAATCAACAACAACATAAAGTTTCTTGCAGTAACATGGGCTTGTTGCAACGAAGACGCAGAATATGATAAAAACAGATGAAAATGTTTAAGAACGGGTAACTGCCATATTGGTGAAGTAAAATTTGCCAGTCGGTTAAAAAGGCAGGATACTGTAATGTTACATTGCACCATGAAATGTTTATGATAAACTGCTAGTTTCTTAAATTATATGTATACGGTCTACACTTACATAATACATCTTTAATATGTGACGCGTTTTGCAAGCATTTGGATATAAACATAATTTAATGAATTAGTTAAAAAAAATTATAGTTAATATATTTATAAATCTCTTTTACGTCTAAGGACACAATGTTTTTTTTTTGTTAACTTATATAACATAATACAATCTACTTAAAGACAAAGTTTTGCAAAAATAAAATAAGATTATTTTTCCTAGTTCTTCAGTATAATGTCCTGATGTACAATATTTTGTTACTCTGCTACAGTGTTGTCCTTCTGCGTCGATATTCTTCAAAAAGGCGATGTTTACCTTTCTTATTATAATTAAGCAAATGAAAAGCACACCACCTGCTCCTCTATAAATTAAGGCAAGGTTTCAGCCAGTAGATAATTTTAGGGGTTGCCGTGCCTTGGAGTTCTCCAACGTCTTAGGCATAGACTAATAGTATGGAAACACCTATTAACACTTTATGTACAAAATTTAAAAAAAATATGGAAGTTTGTAGTCTTTCAATTGAATACAATTTGGCAGATGGTAAATAGCAGTCTTCGGTGCCTAAAAGGATCCGATTGACTCTAAACTTGAAGACATACAAATTTAAAAGTTCAGGAAAAATAGAGACACACACATAATGCGGACCAATCAGCTTACTCCTGTTTTCTTTAGGATTACTGTAACATACAGCACCGGAAGTAATACCCAAGTTTGACTGGAATTAAAATCAACGTATTTTTTGTCATTGAACTTCACAAATTGACATCTTAATTAGATTAAAATTTAATAAAATTCTAATATGTTGGTGTTTTTGCGACATTATGAGGTGTATATTGCAAGTTACGTCGTTGCAACCAGTAGATAATTTTGGGGGTTTGGACGGAAAACCTTGGAGTTTTCCGGTGTCTTAAAATATGAGTACAGGAATTAGCACCGGTCGGGGTGAGCCAAAAATTTGCTAAGAGCCGCTTATAAATTCAATTAACAGCCAATTAGCTGAGATTAAGTTTAAGTTGATTACTTTAAAATAATTTTGCTTAGAAATTCAGACTGTCACAAACTTAATTTTTTTTAATTACAGACAGTAGATTTGTTAAGATAAGTAACTTGAAACTCTAAAATTATATTATATATCAAGTTTGTTTTTGTGTCTATATTGTACAACGAATGAGTTATTCCAATTTAAGCAACTATTAACCCACAACATAATAAAGAGTAAAATGTTATAAGTATATCTTGTATCCCACATGTATTAATATACATACATATGTATGTGCTATGTATCTTAACCCAAATACCCACTTAATTACCACCAAATATAATACGTTAAATATTATTCACCCGTACATCCGTATTTTAACTCATAAAAGGTTATTAATTCATAATGAAACTTAACATAAACAAGTTTTAATAACAATGTATTTCACTTTATTCCTCTGAAGGGCGCTTTTGTTCGAATCCTCATAAGATTATGGAACATTAACATTTTCTCTTCCTATTTTCGTTTAATCCCAAAAAAGGAAGTTTGAAATGACTTGTAACGTTATAATAACTGTTGATTATGGAAGGACAGATATATTCTAAATCTTCATTGACTTGTATTTGTCACCAAGCAAAAAGCAAGAAAGCTCCCGTATTATTTTTTAAATTTTATTGATCCATCTTCAAACTTCATGCCAGTTGCTCAGGTTTTGTTTGTAAATAAATATAAAATTAATGATTACTTTTTATTTGTATCCACGTAGATATGGCATCGAGTTGCGTGTAATAAAGCAAGTGTAAACATTACTAAGCAAAGTTCAAAGTGCTTTCGCTCGGTAAAAAACCGCCTTAATATCTTTAATAGTACAGCTGTAGGCATTTTTTGACGAAAAGAATACAATATTGACTGCTCTGTTAGCTTAGTTGGTAGTGGCTCTGCCTTTCTTATCTAGGGGTGCGGGTTTGATTCCCGCATAACACAAGTAATTATGCATATTAAAATTTGTAGTTATTTGTGTTGAGTCTGGTCGTTTCTATGTGGGGTGCGATGATCGGACTACCTTCACGTTGGGTAAGCCCAACTAATTTCATCTCTCCATATGGGGATTTGGGGTTAGTTGGGGAAACCTGGTGCACCCCGTCCACAGGTTAGTAACTTCCACCTTCCGGTGGATCTTGCTAGCCTGTGTCCAAACGTTCGATCGAGTGGGGGCCCTCGCCTATACCTCCCCTTCGAGAGGGCTGGTTGTAGGGCCCGAGGCGAAGAGCTCGCCGCACCTCGCGGTGTAGGTGGAGCTGGGTGCTCTTTAAGAGCACCCGAGGTGGTCGCCGAGAGGCGAGAGGAGTTCGGTGTACCGGCCGAGTAGCGGCGACACGGGAACCGAACTCCGTGCGCAGAGGGCGCATTGGAGAAGGGCGGTCGCTTTGGCGTGCGACTGCCTGACTCCTGGGGGCTCTGGGTGGCAGGTCGGGGAACCTGTTGCCCTGGAATGAGTCCCCACAGGATGCATGACGTGTCCCGTGTTCTGACACGTCGTCCATTGAGGGTTGAGCTGAAGCTCCCCGAGGCGGGGCCCGTTACCGGGCCAGCATCACCAGGGCTGCGGATGTATGCATCGCGCTCTCGTGGCCCTGGACCAACGATGCGGAGATGGAACACCCCAGGTTTTTAGTGGGTATGCCGCCCTTATAGAGTGGGGCGGAGACTCCCACATAACCACCCGCCCTCCCCGGGGTTTTTTGGGTGGTACCTCTAATAGGTTTTCCTGGGCAACAAAAAAAAAAAAATGGTCGTTTCTATGTATAATAAGTATGTGTTTACAAAAAAAAGTATATATGTATTATATCCGCTATCTAGTACCCATGATACAAGCGTAAGCTTAGTATGGGGCTAGATGGCGCTGTGTGATATGTCCTGAAATATTTATTTATTTATTTTTATTTATAACACTCAGTTCATCGTTTTTTTATTGAAAGAAATACAGAAAACTTCTCCGCAAGTATTTCATTGATTTTTTCGAAAGCCTCCCAACATCTTTATAAGTTCTGTCTCTTCCCCTCCTGTCACTGTATAATTACTGTCAAAATTACATGTTCCAAAGTATACAATACACTCATTAATGTTATTCAGCAATTTCGTAACAAGTTGGGGAGTTACGGCAGCCTGTGACAAAACATCTTTAATACGGCACAACTGCGCGAGGATAGGAAGCGATGAGGGAAATTGAAGTAATTAGGAATTTGATATTTTTATGTATATATAGGTATTTCATTACATTTTTCACTAAAAAAATCATTCACTACATTTTCAATCAGTATTCATACACAAGTATACATGTGTAAGAACTAAACTAAGTTCGTTGACCGTACATATTTTGCATGTGACGTTTCTAAAAAACCGATCATAAAATTACATAACGCCTAAGCAAATGTTCAGCTAGAAAATGTCCTTAACTTGCATACGTTGCGCAACAATGGTGGAACGACAAAAAAATGTATATATCGAACTATACTTGTCAATTTCGAGTATCTCGTACTGTAGATTGGTAGTTTTAGCTCATGCACGATATTCCCAAAATGTGTATCATCTTTTTTTTTCGGTGATAGGCTCACGGTTGGGTATAAACTCGTCTGATGTTAAGCGATGTAATCTACAATCCACATTTGCTACTAAGCCAAGACACACCAATTTTAATGTAACATAAAATGTTAATAGATAAAATTAAGGTTACAAAACAAACAACGGATAATTTTTAGCTTATATTGTACTAGCTGGTGCCCGCGACTTTGTCCGCGTGGAATAGTTATTACCATAAAAACGGTTCTAGTGAGTTAACCATAAAAGATAGACATATATTGTTGAAGACATTTTGTTAGATTATTTTAAGAGAAATAATTCTTTCATACATAATTTTTGATGAATAATTTTCCCCGTTTTTTTCCACATTTTCCATTATTTCTTCGCTTCTTTTAGTTGCAACGTGATGATATATAGCCTAAAGCCTTCCTCAATAAATGGTTTATTAAACACAAAAATAATTTTTCAATTTGCACTAGTAGTTCCTGAGATTAGCGCGTTCAAACAAACAAACAAACTCTTCAGCTTTATAATATTAGAATAGATTAGACAGAACTTGTCAAAACTAACAAATTGATATTTCAGTTTTCTAAAACGGCCACTTACTTACTTTTCCCTGCCGTATAAATTTAACACCATTAGCATAACTTAACGTTGATTTAAAATTAAAATAAGCCTACACCCCCTGAAACATTGTAAGGGTGTCGTGCAAACACCCGTATTAATTTATTAATGTGTAATCGACCTTAAAAGTGTGGCTTACTTTGTTATACGTACTTCTATCGTGTTGTAAGGGGTTGGATGTTATCACTCTGCTACATTTACAACCTTAATATAAGAAAGTCTATGATCAAGCAATTGCTTCGTTGAGAAGTGTTTTTGTGTATTTTCACTAGTATTCTAAATTGAAAAAAATACTTTCTTAACTTAAGCGGTTAATTTGAGATCATTCTTATAAGTTATGCAGTTATGAGACATCGCCTTACCAATACAATTAAATCACCAATAAAACGACTGCACGAATAGTGTTTTGAGTGTTCATCCGTTGTCATCGTTGTCAAAACTGTAAAACAAGAAAAAACCAAAACAATGATTAAAGAATTAACGCACAGACCAATGGCACCTAGAGGTGCAGGCTTGCACCCAGCAGTGGGTTGACAAGGGCTGATGATGATGATGATGATAAGGAAGCTTGATTGTAGGACTCTATACTCCTATAACAAACAGAACCTTGAATTTTAGGCTAACTAAACTGTAACGATCTACACATTTTACCACAGCATTTTACTATAAGGTATTATTATAGGCTAAAACTCGAAACCTATGTTTTTGGATATACTATTGACAAGTAATAATACTGAATGTATTATTTAATTTGACAGTGTTGTATAAATTGGTTTAAACTAATTGAACTAGTTCATCCACAATGTACTAAATTATTTCGAACAATTCTACTGTTTCGTGACATTGAAATCAAAATGTGGTTTGACTGGGTGTGACGCTTAATAACAATTTATAACCAGTATATCATGAGCTTTTACTTTGTTGATAATGATTAAATCTGCGTGTCAAGTTATATTGGACGGGTAAGGGTAGTTTGTCACCCCCAATGTTTCTGAATCAATTGTAGTGGAAAGTGGTTGCGATGTAGGGTGACCATAGTGATATACATTTTTGGAATTCAACATCTAATACCTAATAATAATATTTAAAGAAAAATAAGTCGAAGAAAAAACAAAACAGATTACTTCTTATATATTTCGATATCTTGATTTATAACTTTAGATAAACAGATATATTAAAAAGCTTATCTGAACCGACATTTTTCCAAGGGCCACTGTGAACAAGGAGGGGCATATCTTCGCTATGCTTCAGATTTATTTTCTGATAACATCAGAAAAAAACATTAACCTTTATTAATACATTAGTATTGAAGAAAATAATTATACTTTCCTTAAATATTTTTTAATATTCACTTTTTACTTTGGCGTATCTAAAAAAAAATACACAAAATATACCTAGCTAGTAGCTGTATTTTGTCATAATGATCCAACCATTATACTTGGCCAATGGTCATAAATCAATCCCATTCTAGTTCTTAAATAATGGCCCTACGAGGCTTAGTATAAGAGATACCTACTATAATAAGGGATAAAACTAATTCTAATAAAATAAACTTAAATCTATATTCTATAGTTTAATTCTATTAATTAGTTAAATTCATGGCGGAATTTTTACGCCCAATAAACTTCTCACATACAAAATAGGTTGGAAATGATTTCTTTTGGAAAACCGTAGCATGAAAGAGTGACAGAAAACCATAAGATTACTGTAAAAAAATATCATTAAAACATTTTTTTTATTAATGTTCATTTTACCTGGTGAAAACTATTTTATTGAGTCAAGAAATTTATTTTTGACATACCTACCGTATTACATTGTTGTTAACGCTTTAAAATTAAAAAAAAAATCTGCGATAATCCAGTTTCTTTTTTATTTCAAAGTCTTAACAGTTAAATTGTCAGTAAAAGGTCAAAGTAACTGAATATGTACTTACAAGATGTACTGCCATATTTTCTTCCCTTTTTATTTGGTATATTATTCACATAGTCTCCTAGCCTATGACAGAGGAATTGAAGGGTGCTTTAAATTATATGGGATTTACAGATCCCGACATAAATGTATTGGAAACAGAACCACCATTGTTCTCTTTGAATCCGAATAGAATGCTTTAGTTTTGGAAATTTAATTAATTTATGTTTTAAACGTGACAAAATTGGAATATTTAGTTTGAAATGTGCGGGCAGTGAATATTGTTATTTGTAACTGTTTAGTTTATGAAAATTATTGCTGTATGTCTAATAATTTATTTATGCTGAAATTTTGTATGTTGATTTAGGTTATAATATTATGAAAGCTACATGTTTATTGCAAAATAAAGTGTTTCTGGCTAATATCATTGTTAACGTTGCACCGTTGTGGCTAATAAATATGTCTTTCTAATATAATAAATACGCAAGTTTGTATGTGTCTATGTTTGTTACTTCTTTGCGCTCAAACGGCTGAACAGATTTTCTTGAATCTTGGTATGGAGATAGACTAGACTATGGATTAACATACATGCTACATTAATAACTGTATTTGTTTATTGGTAGGATTTATTTCAGAAAACTGATAATCCCTTTCAGCGATATTATAATAAAAATCTGAGAGTGTTGTTTTTACGCCCATTATGTTTTTTTATTACGGCCGTTGCCATTGAAAGGTGTTTACTATTTGGTCAGTATCTGTAAGTTTAAATCCAATCTGAGGGTTTGTTCATAATAATATTATTAATATCATCATCATCATCTTCTTGAGTCGTCGTATTTCCTCATGACTGAGGGTCGTGACTCCCCCGCAGAATTAATTCGTTAGGGGAGTTTTCTTGGGCAGATACATCGTGGTGGGCGCCCAGGTCCTTCCACGGAAGACACATGTCCTCGGCTCGGATATTGTGGTCCTCAAACATGTCGGTTTCCTCACGATGTTTTCCTTCACCGTTAAGCGAGTGCAAATCCACACATAACTTGAAAATACAAGTCATTGGTGTAGGGTCGGATTCGAACCAGGGTGCGTCTAAATGAAAAGCAGACACTGGAACCACTGAGCCACACTCGCTTCACATCATCATCATCTACTGGATATTACCTACATATCTTGCGCATACGAACAAAATTATGTTTCTTACTCGTTAAAGTTAAGCCATGCACACCCTTAAGGCGGTTTGAAAATACTGACACAAAAATTGATCGCTCTCAAACTTACTTGCAAGCTTAAACATAATGTCTTGTATAAGTGATTTGTGTATCAAGTTGATATTATTTATATATACATGACGTGTCATTTGTCACTTGAATAACTACAGGATGCTCCGAAACGGACTGGGTTGAATCATTTGGAATGCTTCTTGGAGGGCGCGTTCGAAAGTGTACAATTTACTCTATGATGATAAAATTTGTGTTTTTCGAATTGAATATTTAATCATCGTATTTGTAATAACAAGAACATCTTTGTGATTATATTTATGATTTACTACTACTGAGCTATTACTTTTATTTGAACTTTACCTACAAACTGATAAGCACATACCAAAATGAACAGATTTAGATCTATGATTTTATTAGCATTTAATTATAACAGCAGATATAAATACAGTATTTACTAAATGAAATCGCATGCTTACTTAGTTATCGTCTTTCATTATTACTTATTTATAATCATGACTGTAATATGAATAAACAAACCATCAACAAATAATAAAAGAGTACAAAAAAAATGTTACTTGAGAGTTACTAAGTGTTTTCCAAACGCACCTCCAGGCCCTATTCGTTTTATTTTCGTTCCGTACTGTAGCTGTCATATCTGGAAATTGATGAGGTATGAAACGAGAAATGTAGCTTCGAATACTCACGTGTTTGCTTCTCTTTGTTTTCGTAAGTAGAAGAGCTTTTTCATGAGGCTGGGAATAGAGCTTTTACCTACACAACTGTTTTTTCTTCATATCGAATATGAGTGACTATCTCTGGTTTCGAGGTTTTATCAAGCCACCCTAAAGGTTTTTGACAACTGCCGTACTATGACCAAAGCCGGAACCTACACTTCAACGTGTCAACCGACCCACAGAAGCGCCCAAAATGGAATGCCACTTTTTGGTTACCCATCTGAGAACTGACCGCTTCAACAATTGCTTAACAAAATAATATAACTGTAAGCTGTTGTAAGGAATATCCTCGATCTCTTGTTTTGGCAAGACACCTAACTGCGGGCTATGTATATTGTAGATATATATCTAGTTAATAATAAGTATACCAAATATAATTAATTTGTCAAAGCTTTATAATTTTGTTCTAGTCTTAATAATCAGATACTAAGCTCGCATAAAGCAAGAACCTCACAAAGCTAATATGATTGAAGTAAACTTTGTCTGCACCGGAACGCAAGTAATTCATAAACCCGGAACGTACCAACAATAAGTTCAAAAATATGAGCTTAAAATTACAGGCGCTACCAAATTATTAAGCAATCATCGTATTTTCTTTAAGTCAGATTAATTAAATTCTTAATTTTCGTTTCTTTTTTCTGATCGATTTTACTGGGCCAATTAATTGAGGGTTAAAAATACACTCTGTCATTGAGTGACCCCGGGTCCTGGGAGTTAATTAGATTACCTGCAGAGATTACTGCGGGGTTTAGCCATTATGGAACCATGATTGTATTAACAAAATAATAAAAAAAAGCAAAAACTTGACCATGTTTACGACACAAAATCTCGGAGTATTTATTTATACTTATTAATCTACTGTCCAATATAAGATTGAATCGATTCTTTTTAAATTTTTTTTCGTATTTCCAGAACCATGTACATTTTTTTAAACATACAATTTACAATGATCGTATTATAGTGGTAGCGCGAAACGTTTTCTGCTACATTTATAGTAACGACGGCAAATTTTTCGTCCAGTCCACCGTAACATGTGTTTCCTGCAAACTACAATCCATGATCTTCACATTGAGAGCTAATAAGTATATCCTAGATGACTAGGCTGCAGAATATCAAAAGTGAATCCTTACATATATAATACTCATTTAATTTGAAGTTTATATCCCTGCCAGATTGGTTGCCTGGAAGAGATTGCTCTTAGCGATAAGGCCGCCAATTAAGCCTCTAATTTTAATTTCTATGTTTTTGTTTTGTTTTTTATATGTGGTGTTTTAATAAAGTATTTATCTATCTATCTATCTATATTTTTATTACTTGTGTCGTGGTCGTTTGTATGCATAATAAGTATGTTTTTACAAAAGAAAAGTACAGAAGTATTATATTCGTTATCTAGTCCCCACGACACAAGCGTTTGCTTAGTATGGGGCTAGATGGTGTGCAAATTCCCGGAATATATATAATATTAAACTACGTAAAAATTCTAGCGCAACATTATCGAATAAGAAATTCCAATGGTAACCCCTCAGGCAGGTTACACTCTCTGGACACTCCAGGTGAAGTGTAAAGGGAGAGCTAGTTAATTACATTTCGAGTAATAAAACGTAAGTGATGCTCTGACTTCGAGGGTCGAACGTGTGAGCCTAAAAAGATCGCCTCAAACGCTCGGATTAAGGGCAGCTTAGATCCTTTTGAGGTATTAACAAGTTATAGGTCTTTGAGAAGCTTAGGAGTGACGTAAATTAAGTCACTTTGTTATATTAGCCTTGTCCCAAATTTATGGGAACATGATAAGAGAGACAAAACTTACGACCAGATCGAAAAGGGTAAAAAACGGGTTTTAGAACTAAGTATGTAGTAGTGTTTAATTATTTACATACTTGTCGTTTCGTTACACTGTTGTGTTCACAAAAATTAAAGTAATCTGTTCTAAATAATTGTTACATTATTAAAGTGTGTTAATAAATATGTAAGTTTTCTGTGTACTTTTCCGTTGTTGTTTTTATTTCTCTTATCAATGTTTCCATGAAGAGAAACAATTTAACAGATTTTGAACCGACTCTAAAAATAGGAGGCTCGCAATTCTTCTGATTGTTGTAACGTATGGTTATCACTCTTACGTAAAGACGGTCAAAATGGAATATACCTAGTAACAAAATTCTAAAACTTAAATGGTAAAACTTTCGTTTTCTTACCTCACGTTAACTTACTTATCTTGGATTTGAATGATATTTCGAAACAAGTATCTTCCTGTTATAAAATACAATGCCATCAACATTTTTGGATGTTATTGTGAAGTCTGTTTTGGCAAATAGTTTTCCCAAAAATAGCTAAGTCTGCCAAAAACCCTCCCCAGCTATAAACAGATTTAAAGCAGCCATAAATTTAGAATTATTTAATATTTTATTTCGTTATTTTGTAGCAAAGTTTGCAAAACAAGATTTGTTTGAAAAACACGCAAAAAATATTGAAGTATCTTCAAGTCTGTACTAAAATTTTATCTTAAATTTTTCTACAAAGAGCTTTCATGTTTTCTTGGTTTCTACTAGAGCGGGTAGTTCTGAAGATTTTTAAACATAATTACACTCCACTGACAAATAAAAGCTTTTACTTTGAAGGACGTTATTAGGGTTAAGTCTTAGATTATATCCATGCAGATACTTACTTTATGAATTTTATCATATTGTATTATTTTATTATCTTACCTGTACATAACTTAAACTTCTTTGGTTTTTTGATTAAAAATGTTTAGTCGAAAATGTACCCATATTTTGAAAAGAATTCAAAATAACAAAAAATAGTTCATTGTTTATTTGCATCGTGTTTTGAATGTATTGATTTTGACAATTATTTTTATTTAAAAAAATGCAAATAGTCATTACCCGCCTGATAGTAAGCAGATACCATCACCTATAGACTTTAAATTTACTGACAACACGTTCTCATAAAAGTTTCCCATATTTATTTACAAAGCAATTACTAAAACATATGAATCTACAGGGCTTAATCCACGTTTTAGACCTAAACTAACTAACCTTAGCGTAATAAACTTTCCTCAAGGGATTTGTTATGTTTACTGAGGCGTGTATGCTCGGCCCGTCAGATTCTGTTTGTATTAGTACTTAATGTACTTCTATTGAATAATCCTTTGATCATTATGGTCTCACGGAGCTGGGGAAATAACTAAATCGAAGGAATTTTGTAGCATACAATCTAATGAGGGTTTGGTCTTAATTTACTGTTAGGACAGTTACAAACTAAATAACGATTTTGAAAGTAATTTTCTAAGTCATTATGTAATATTTTGTGTTGTTTACTACTAACTCAAACTTCTGCCATAATTATCTATACTAATATTATAAACCTGAACAGTTTGTTTGAACGCGCTAATCTCAGGAACTACTGGTCCGAATTGAAAAAAAATTTTTGTGTTGTATAGACCATTTATCAAGAAAGGCTTTAGGCTATATTATAACATCACACTGCAACTAATAGGAGCGAAGAAACAATGGAAAATGTGGAAAAAATATTCATCTTTGAGGGTTTCCGTTGCGTGCGCTTCGAAAACGGTTCAAGTCGTAGGTAACAGCTATAATTTATTAAACTGAAGAGGTTGTTTGCTAAAATAAATATGATGCCCAAAATAAGTATTCCACGCGGACGAAGTCGCGAGCACAGCTAGTATTTGATCAAAATCAGCCATACACTAATTATTACTTTATCAAGTTGCTATTTGGCATTAGCTTACGGATAGAGGAATACATTGACTAATCGACCTGTGAGCAGAAAACAAAATTTGTGACATTTTGGGAAACATTGGATTGTTCTAAGGAAAGTTAACAATCACAATCAGACACTCAACGGCCCTTCTGTTGACTAAACCTACCTTATAACAGTAGGATTTCTACCGGAAAAGATCAAAAGAATAACTCACTTGACTTCCCAGAGACTCATAAAGTATTCTCCCCTACGTCACAAGTTCGAGGTGTCAATTTATTATTTGACGTACGTCACAGTTTCATTTTCATATTTAAGTATTTACGAACACATCAATCATTATGATCGATTGGTTATAACGAGGTTCGGATGTGTAATTTTCTTTTAAAACGGTAGGAACTTGCTTATTTTGGGAACTATGTGAATTAGGATAAATTAGTGCTTGTGTGGGTTTAGGGAGTTTTCAATTAGGCACAATATTTAGTTGTTTATAATTAGATATTTAAAGTTATAAATTGTTTGTAGTTTGGAAACTATCAAGGTTTTTTTCGTTCATTTATTTCTTGATTTCCAGATATAGCTGTCATTTATGTCGTAACTAAATTTTATTTTCGCGTTTATATAAATGTAATGTAGATAGTTAGATAGATAGATTGATACTTTATTAGACACTCACATAAAAAAACATAATACAAAACGAAAAAAAATAATCAAAACCAATGCCACAAATGGCGGCCTTATCGCTAAAAGCGATCTCTTCCAGGCAACCAAATGTAATATATCAATAAATACCAACTCACGTTGGTAAATCGTGAAATAGACCATAATTTTGAAAAACAGAAACATAGTCCAGCAATTGATGTGAATTAAGTATTTTTATTTGTTTTCAAAATACATGAGAGAATACTTATACTTCTAAATTTCAAAATACTAATTTATACTTATTCACATTCCATATTTGTAGATTTTAATTTATAATCAGAGCATTAAATTTAATCAGAGAAACAACTGCATATTAATGAAAAGTGCCTCGACCATTTTTGATGAAATATCACTTGATTATACACCACTGCGGTGCAACAGATGTGCGTCATGCGATACATAATTTGTCAAACGTAGCTTCTAATCATGGCGCATTATTCGATTTAGTCGTGACACGGCGCATAAATTCAATCAACACTATTATATTCGTAGTTCTGTTGTCATATTGACAGTCATTTAATACCTACATTCACCAACTACTATTTGTATAAAAACATAATACACAATTTCTAAGGTTATTCAAACATTACGAATTAATAAAAATTTCGGTGATGCCTTGTTGCTCTTATTTGCACTGAAAAAGGAACATATTATCTAGAAACAGACAATGCTGATGAGTCACCTTCTCTTTTATCGCATGATTTGAATTGAATGCCCTCATTAGTTAAAATAGTTTATTTGCTTTCTTAAAACTGAGATTTTAAAAGAGTCAAGTTAAGATATCTATACTAATATTATAAAGCTGAAGAGTTTGTTTGTTTATTTTGAACGCGCTAATCTCAGGAACTACTGGTGCGGATTGAAAAAATATTTTTGTGTTGAATAGAAGGCTTTAGGCTATATACACACGCTGCGAATAGGAGCAAAGAAACAATGGAAAATGTGGAAAAACGGAGAAAATTATTCATTTATGAGGGCTTTCGTTGCGTGCGCTGCGAAAACGGTTCAAGTCGTTGGTAACAACTATTATTTATAAAGCTGAAGAGGTTGTTTGCAAAAATAAATATGATGCCCAAAATAACTATTCCACGCGGACGAAGTAACGAGCACAGCTAGTACTTATATATATACGAAAGCGGCAAGAAGTTAAATTCAAGGCAACGACTAAGATTCTCCCGAAACGTACAAACAACGGCCCTAAAATACCAACAATGTGTAAAGTAAAGTGAAACTCCCATTCTCCTTTACCAAAACAAGCTAATACTTGAAATTAATGCACATTCCGACACCACATCAAGTCTTGCTCATATTTTATAACATCATAATTCATTGACATAATTTATGCTACACGGCTCGCAGCTGCGACAATTTTATGTTTATGTCATCACATCGTTTGGGATAAAGATGGTTTTATTTATATGCTTAATGCAGCTAATATACTACTAGGTTTTATAGTAGCAGATAGGTTTGGACTGAGAAAAACGTCGCACAAGTGTTAACGTGACGGACATATTATGTAGTGTCAAAAATTTAGTTTTTTAGCATTTAGCATAGCATAATTTAATGAATTGTTTTTTTTTAAACTTAGCATAATAATCTTTGATGAATAATAACGGTCAAATTATTCATCTTCTCCTTCTTATCGAATGAGAGTGGCCAACTCTGTTGTCGAGAGTTTATCAAGCCGCCCTAGGGCCTCTGACATGGCTTAACGACTGCTGTACTGTATTAACGGTATTTGTATCTATAAAATACGTACATCTAAATTCTGGTTGTACTCGGCCACTACGGTGAAATTTGCTATCGTAGTTTAGGTAAACGATAGGTCTAACAGAGGACCTAACTATTAAAGATAACCTGCTTGGAAGAGATTACTCTAGGTGATAAGGCCGCCTTCTTGTACATGCATCTATAGTTAAAGTTCTTTATATAATGTTTTTTATGTATTTTGGTATGTTTTTGATTACCATCAGGCGAATTACGGTCAAGTGGAAACCCATTCCTTGTCAAAAATAGTTGTATATATAGTATTTCCATTATTATATACCTTATCCTCAAAGGTCCGTTAGCTCATCAATTTCAATACGCATATGTTTGAAAGTCTTTGAATGTATCCCAAACTTTCGATGTTCGTATGTTAGGCTTCGTAAACTTATGCCGTTACTCAAACATTTGGCATATAAACAAATACTATGACATATCGGTGGCAAAATAACGAGAGCAAACGTTCATAGTTTGCGAAAAGTTTCAGTAAAAAAATAAATATTTGACTGAACATTGGTCGGTTGTATCAACTGATAATTTTCATATATTAACTTTTATGTTCATATTATCAATTTAACCTATCGTTACACAATAATAGTTGACAAATAGCAAGTGAGTTGTTAAGATATCATAAGTTTTCTCTCTGTCTCTTTTTCTCACTATTTTTGAGAGTGTTCTTTCTTATTACTGTGAGTCGGGTCAATTATTCGTTATATTCGCGTAAGTAAAGTATGTAGTAGTTTAAACTCAAAAACAATATAAATATCAAAGCAAAGTATTCCACTTTCATTTAAAAAAAAACAAGTCGTAAATATTAACAAGTGTTAACAAAAATGTTCCTTTAACTTAAAATTTACAAAATAATTCCTTCATACTTTTTCATAAAAAACGTCTCAATATCATGCTTCTATTCATAAGAATAAGAACGAATAAATCTCTTCCAGTTTTCCAAATCAAAATGCAGCAAACCGACTCGGGAGATACCCCAGCTTCAAGACATCATAAGTCATTTCTGACCAGAGCTGTGGAGTAGAAAACCAAAGAGACTAAGATATTTAATCAGGCGTTACTTTGCGGATAAACATTTTGGAAAAATATGTGGTATTGCTCCGTTGCATAACACTACATATTTCTCAAAAAATTTCATCATACGGACTATAAACTATTGGTACTTCATAATTTCTTCGGCTGACGTAAGCCTTCTCTTCAGTTCTCTCATCACTCCAAGGACCTAATGGTTTTGGAGTGATGTGAGAACTTTTGCACTAGAAATGCTATTTAACTATCACTATTTGACTGAAACTAAAATTATTTACCAGGAAACATAATTAATGAACATCAAACAATTATATAAATACAATATTTGCATATTTGTACGCAAAACACTTGACAATAAACTCCATACGAATTTGCGATTCACAAGTTAAAAAAGTTTGGCACCCCTGTACTCGACGCGCAACCTATCTCGTTCTCCCGAAGTCCCGCACTAACTACGGCAAAACAATGATCACTATCGAAGATTCACGAATATTTAACCGGTTACCATCGGATTTAAAAAATGTAAGCCCGTTCACCGCATTAAAAATAGACTTTATCAACACGTACCTATTGAGGTACACCTCACTGCTATGAATGCGATGGACGGACAGCGTCATACTTGTTTGTATTTTAGATGTAGGGTAGTTTCAATTTTTTTGATTTGACGACGAACGTATTATATGTTTAATTTTAAAAATGTTTCAAGCGTAAGTGATAAATGTATCTTTGTGTGAAATAAAGTTCTTTAAACCTAAACCTAATTGGCTACTCCATACGATATGAAGAGCTTATTTATATATTTTGGTTGAAGTATCAGAAAATAAAGCAATCAAATTTAATTGATTCTCTGTTCAATTCTTTACTCCGCATAAGACTAGTCTATATATCAACTGACGGACAATAGAACCTCTTCGATATTCCTTAAGGTATTGTTCAGCTTCCTTTGTGGTCGGAAGAATTAAGATGTTCCTGAAAAGTAAGAGCAGGTTAATCTTTGATATAGGTAATGGATGGTGAGATCCGTGGCAATTATTAATGGGGGATATTAAATCATAGATAGGAAGTGACAATTATGTCATGGGAAGACTGAATGACCATGGCACGAATCACAGATCATGGGAAGTGATATATCTATAGGAAAACTAAGTGACCAGCGTACAGTGGTCTATAGTATTGTTTTGCGATCAGCAAAGTTAAACAACTGCTATTGCGGTTAGACCTTGGATGGGTGACCCTAGCAAAATCTGAGAGCTGCTATTGGTGGGATAGTATTATAAATTGTAAGTCTTTGCTTATTAGTGATAATGAGCATAAACCTCTTCTTCAGCTCACCATACATGTATGTACTTATAAGTACGTCAACAAACTGTCTCAGCCAGTTCTTGCTAATGTGTTTAAGGATGTCTTCTGATCATCGAGCGGATGGTCTTAAATTATTTGATTCTCTCTCTATGAGTCGTATTTTTTCATGACTGAGAGTCGTAAATCGTTACTTACCCGAAGAGTTAATTCGTTAGGGGAGTTCTCTTGGGCAGAAACATCGTGGTGGGCGCCCAGGTCCTTCCACAGATGATTATGTAATGTCCTCAAACATGTTGGTTTCCTCATGATATTGTTTTCCTTCACCACTAAGCGAGTGCAAATCCGCACACAACTTGAAAAACAAGGTGTGTGGGTTTGAACCAGCAGAAAAGCAGACGCTATAGAAAATATAGAAAATAATATTCCCTATCTATATTTACCATCCTAATAATATCAAACAGTTTAACCCTATACAGGGAAACCTGGATAAGCATTTACAGATGCTTTTAGTGACCTCCGTCAAAGTGACGCGCTTATTACATGACAGTTACGGTAGATCCTTGTCAACCTAATCCTTGTCGTTTCAGCCATACCTGAACTATTGGTGAGCCTTTAGTGGCTTGTTTTTGGACTCTGTTTTATAATGTGTTGATGTTGTCATTGATACTGTTTTTGTTACGTGATTAGGAAGGACTTACATCAGGTAAACCTTAACCCATATTAGACTAGCGGTCCGAAACGGGCTCACTTTTAATATGTTTTAATTTGGCGCTTAACTTTTATTTGTGACAGGATTCAGCGCGCTGGTTGGCATTAATTTTATTAGAAAATGTTGATAAGTTTATCCAATTAAAAAAAAACGTTTTTTTTCTGGGGGAGAAACAACGCGGGACCAAATATTTTATCTCTTTACCTTGGAAAGTAAATAGAAGAGAGAGTACTGGGTTATTGTAAAACAAGTGATATTTTTATGTCTGTTGTATGAATAAAACTTTTCCCGATGTTTCTAAGATTGATATTTCTTGTATATTGATATATATTTTTTTATAATTTGGGTGGTAGCATTTCAATAATCTTGTTATATAATTAAGTACTCAGTCATAAATTAACCATGGACAATAAATATCATACGAAGTTTCTAACAGTTTGTGGGCATGTGTTTTATTTATTTTATTAATAAAAATGATGTCGATACTTTCCAAGCCGATTTCTACTTTTACGAGTTTTTCTACGGGAAGGTTGCTGCTGCGTCTTCACATGACTAATATACAAAATAAAAATATGCGAAACTCCCTTTCATTCAGAACTCTGTACACAAACATTCTTGAATGTTTGTGATAGTATGGAGTTTACCTACGTGGGCCGACGAGAATTTACATTTGGGAATAGAACCGGTCTGATAATGTGACTTTACTGTATTTTCTGTATTTTAGAGGTTTAAAGGTTGAGAGATTTACTTTACTTGATACAACAGGATTTAAATAACAGTTTTTTTTAGTTTTACATTGCTATTTTATTGTGATAATTTGTTTTTTTTAGTTTTACATTGCTATTTTATTGTGATAATTTGTTTTTTTTAGTTTTACATTGCTATTTTATTGTGATAATTTGTTTTTTTTAGTTTTACATTGCTATTTTATTGTGATAATTTGTTTTTTTCTTCTATTATAAGTGTTTAATTAACACAATTTTAAATCAATAATATAACTCAGAATTACTTTTCCAACGGTTTCTAAACGCATTTCCAAAAATGGCTAGATAAGTATAGAACATGGCTAAAATTGTTTAGAATCGTTTAGCTAGAAAACCTTATAACCTTTGATTTATTTTGTCTTCAAGTAATAGCATATCAAATGCATATTTATGTTCATGACAAGAAAAGCTCTAAAATCTTACCAAAACAGTGTGACCACTAAAATAAACATCCGCGGCCGCCACCCAAGTAATGTTTCCTCCATATAACAGCGCTTCACTCAGCGAAATTTTACGATCAGCCGGGCTACACAATCGCTTCCGAACCAAGGAAAATCCGTTCACGTATGCCTTATCATAGGGATATTAGATTATCTAACAGTAGATTCTTCATTCATAATCTTTATTTGGAAATGACGGAAAATATATGGAAAAGCCAGGACGCCTAAACCACTCTGTCACGGTCAGTATGCTGCTATTGTTTATTATTAACACAGTTTTTTTTTTTTTTTTTTTTTCGGAATTTATTGGTCTCTTATTCAAGTCAATCAATCGTTAATTTTCACAGCTAGTTGCTTCAAAACATTGCCTTTATAAGTGACAATCTAATTACAAGTAACTTACATATACCTTTACTGGTTCAAAATTGGCCTATGGCATGTCAAAACGGGTTCTAGGCACTAGTACTATGCTGCTAAGAGACACTGTTAGGTGCTTAAAGAACAATATGATGCATAATATAAATTAGTAGGGCAAAACTTACTACGACGGCTTACCTAGTTTCAGAATTTATACAGCTGTGTGTAATCGAGTATCTATTGGTAAGTATTCGTTTATTCCCTTATCATTATAGTTTTACCAGTATCTGGTTACAGCAGAAGGAGATAAAGCAAACGAACCATAAATTGTAATGGCTCCCATCCCATTTATCAGGGTGAATTGTTATTGAATCGGAATGGGGTCACACATACTAGATATAGTTTTGTTGCTTTTTTACTTCAATTGGTATCATTATCGGCTTAGTTATTAACTAATTATAACAACAACTTAAATAATTTCAAAATAATCAATATTGTGTTGTTGAATTTAGCTCAGAATTACTAACCAACAAACAAATAAAAAACATGAATAATGACTATGTTGAACGATCGTTTTATTTAAAATAGACTAAATAATATTCACAAACGTAACTGAAATGTCTCGTATTTTAATTTAAAAAAAAACTTCCAGAAGACTTGATAATTTCCTTTTTTCGAAGTCGGCTAAAACTAAGCTACTTCAGTTGCAGAGGGTTAATTTAGAAACGGCAAAAACGATCGCGACCGGCACGAATCTGCATCTTTATGGTCACCTTACGCCTTACCGATTAGACAACCAGCCTACTACCAGGCAAAAAACACATTTTGTTTTTTATATTTCTTTTTTTTGTATCCCGTCTGCCAGACCCCAACTAAAACGAATAGTCAGTGACGTCAAGGGTACATGGTCTCGCGTTAGCAATCCGATACAGAATGTTATCTTGAATTATTGAACGGGACGATGTGCCATGGTTTTAGATTGGCCATGGTGTTGCTATGGGGAATTGGGGGCTATTGCAGTGGTTTGGTTTTTTTAATGCTTTTTGTGAAGTTTAGTTGTAAAGATGAATTCTAATACATAATATATGGTCAATAAATACGTATAGCATACTCGAAAACAAAATAATACCTTCATGAAGAATGTGTTTCCCTACCAACCACACAGAAATATTTTTACGTTTAAAACTGAACATATATTATTTTTTATACAAAATGTGTTTAAAATGTTTTAAAGATTTCATTATTTTGTAGGTTGAATAAAAAAAACAAGCTAATAGGTCCGTTGAAAAAATAAAAGTATTCACGGACCAAATTTACAAGTCAAAACTGAACAATTATTCTTAGCAACTTTAAATGTATTCATTCGCTCAAACCAACTGCTCCCTAAAATACCTATCAAAACGTTTATCACTTCAATAAAATAAAATCTCCGAACTAAGTACAAAAAGACTCAAGTCCCCTTCGTTATCCCAAGATTTTACTTCCAATTCATAAAAATTCAAAAACGTAGGTCTCAATAGGGGACGTTACGAAATCTTTTCAAGCGATTTGCTCTCACTTGGCCTTAAAAAGTTGTGATAAATTCATGAAATGACGCTTAATTTGAACTCAATGGTTCATATTAATAAAGTTACGAAAGGGTGATTCCAAACAATTTTGGAAATATTATAAGAACGTTATTGAGGATTCAGCTACACGGGTTTGATGGAAAAAGACTGGAAACCTTGTTCATTTATATTGGTTTAATTTTATCTCTGGTTCATCTGTACTTATGGATTATGCGAAATAATTTAAACCAGATTTTGGTACAATTCAATTTATAGCAACAAATCTCATTCTTTGATTTTATTATGATTTAATATTATGATTTTAGAACAGTTTTTTTTCCAATGTTTTTCATATGTATTATTACCTAATAATCATAATGGGAATACTTTGGTGTATTTAAGTTATAAATACATAACTAAATATACTAAGCTTATTAACAAAAGCTAATATCCTACTACGTCAATGCAACAGTACTACTATGTCATCTAAAACAGAATCCACAACATTTGAGACCACTCCAACCCCTCATCTATTAATATTAACACCCCAAAACGACTTCGCACCCCCGTGTCAGAGGGTTGTTGCAATGCGAACTGACAGCTAGGGTAGTTTCTGAAAGATGAGCTTTAGCGAAAAGGTGGCAGCACTCTCAGTCACCTAGGACAAGATATGTTTATTAGGCACCGAAAAACTCAAATCTACGATACACATTTGGATATAAAATTAATTTGATTTTACTTACTAACCTCAAAAAAGGTCAAAGATCAGAATTCGTCTTGGTTTTTTTCCTAAAATGACTTAAATGTTTGTTCTCCACGCTAGGTTTCCCTGTGTTCCAAAACATGTATAATATGGAAGTTATTTCGAAATAAATGACTTTTTATACTAACAAAAAACGGGTTCGCACTTAACCATAGTTTTGACTTTGTACGCTAAAATTTTAGTTCACATTATATCCGCTCGCAAAGTTATTTTGTGTAGCTTCCAGCTTAGGGTAGCTCGATAATATCCCAATAGATCTGGGTGCATATTGTATTGACAATAACCAGCGAGATGAGAACCGTCGTGATTGTGGTTTTGTCTGTGGATTAAGGTGTGTCATTGTATTTATTTTGTGGCCACTGTAAAAATAAACACAAGTTGGTATGTAATGTGTATGTTATTTATAGGAAATCAGATTTAAGGCCACTTGTATATGTTTATATGTATATTTATGTTGCTACAAAATGGTTTATTCCAAATACAAATTAAGAGCAAAAATGTGAGTTGAATAATAAAATGACTTGTTCTGAACTCAATCACCGTTGTTCTTTTTTTCAAATGGCTACTGAAAAAATGTGTTATGAACTTGTAGGCGGGTTTGAGTGACGTAATTGTTATTACAAAAAATACATTTACTATAGATAATAGAAACCCTTTTATTTGTTCATAGCACGTACAATAATACAAATGTTTTTGTTAGTCAAGGTATCCTAGAAGTTTTAATTAATAATTATAACGCTGAAAACACTGAAATAGAAACACCAGAACAAAACAAATCTGCTTCTTATCGAATGGGAGTGGCCAACTCTGGTGTCGAGAGTTTATAAAGGCCTCTGTCATGGCATAACGACTGGCGTACTGGACAAATGGCTTGGACCTACAATTTATCGTGTCATCAGACCCACAAAAACGCCAAAAATGGGATGCCACTTTTCGGTCACCCATCCAAGGGCTGACCACGTCGACCTTTGCTTAACTTTGGTAATCGCATGCGTTTACCTCCGCTAGCATAGCTACGGGAGCTAAAAAAAAAATAGATATATATATAGAATATTCTTTATTGTCACACACAAAATAAAAATAAAATACAAAGAAATAGATTAAACATCACTATTACTAGTGTCACAACTGGCGGCCTTATCGCTAAAAGCGATCTTTTCCAGACAACCGTTGGATGGAGAGAAATGAATAAAGGATAACGGAGGACGTGGTTTACAATAGAAATATAAGAGATAAAATAAATAATACAAACAATCACACTTATATTGTACATAAACATAAAAACAAACATCCTTATACATATCATACTGAATAGGAACACACGAATAAAAAACATAAAAATAGCTTTCGAAATACGTTCTGCAATCCGTTTCTATACATAAATATGTATAGCATAGATCTAAGTAATCCGGTCCCCTTACCGATAGAAACATCGAATATCATGCATTACTCATCCGAATAAGTAAGAATCACGAATGGAGATTTTTGCGAATACGTTTACACTATGCCAATATGTTGAGGGGATTTTTTTATTAAATTCCACAATGTTGGTATTCCAACATCTGTACTGTACGCAGATTAGGGCTGTCAGTGGTGGAGATTTTAACTGTCATGTCGAGAAATTGATGGTTTATTGGCACAGCATGATGTAAAATTAACATTTTGTGGATTGGGGACATGTTTTGTGTTGTGTCAGTTTATTGGATAAAATGAGTGTGATATTTAAAAATGTGTGAATTAGGATAAATTAAAAATGTAGTTAGTTTGTAATTTTAAAATATTTTAGGTTTTATAGTTTTAAAGTCAGAGTCATTTCTATATGTAATTCTTTTTTTTTTACATGAGATAGGCTCACCCTTGACTTCAACTTGCCTGATGTTAAGCAACGTCATGATCTACGATCAAGCGCGCTTGCCTAGAAGAAACCGGTTTACTCTCGACTAGAAGACCGGCAAAATATAGTTCAAGGGGAATAGATATCCTTTGATAGCTAATTACTCTATGTACGTGTAATTTTGACCTGATGGTCAAATGCCTGACTATTCGTCAAAAAATACATATGTTAAAACGCCATAACCATAATAGAAGAGTGTAGTAAAGAGAACTGGATTCTATCAAAACTACCATTTTACCCGAAATTCAGACACAAAGTGATTTTGTACTACTGATCTTATTCCTACCTCTACCTTATTTACAACGCATTTTATTAAAGAACGAGGTAAAACGAACAGTGACACATTTATTCCAAATTTTGTGAGACGTCAATTACTCATACCAAATAGGTAAAATATTCACACAAATCGTGAATGTTAAATTTCCCACGAAAGTGAACAATTGAAATTTCCTGTCTTTCTAATTTGATTACGCGCACTTGACGAAAAGAAATCAAAAGATGAGATGTCATTCACCTCTGTAACTCTTGGCTGAAAATAAGTTGATGTTGCTACCTGTGAATTTCAGACGGGAATGTCGACTTCGTATATGATTTTTCTTTGAAGTGATAATTTAACAAGGTGATTCTTGGTAAAAATACCAAATCTTAGAATAATGCTTCTAAGATTTGGTATTTTTCCGAAAAGCCATGGATATATTTTTCAATAGTTTATGTATGATATTTATAGGTCTTGAAATGGTTATAGTTAAGAATGAAATTTTACTGAAAGTTTTTTTAAATCAAGCAACGTGCCTTAAAACAGAACTCATAGTCATACGAAATCATATCATATGATTATTAGGAAAGCGAAAGGTTGTTTGTACACTTAGTATGAAGGTCTGTATGTTCGTTTATATATTGTTATACTCATCTAACATGTCCCAGCAGAGCGACGGACATGTGTATTTTTCATGGAATTGTTGTCTAAGATGAAACTTTATTTACGAAAATAACTAACTAATATTTACAAATATTCCACAATTATATACAAAAATGACTTAAACTTACAGAAGAACTTATAAAAACAGATATTTACAAAAAAAAAAAGATTAAGTCTGAGATTACTACCCACAGTGGTAATAAATATGCTGTTTTTTTATCTTGACAGCACCAGCGGATCCGCGGGAAAATATTACAAATTTAAACTGTCAAAAATACAAATATCACACAACCCTACGTAGAATCAACATACCTTGCGTGTCATGACGTATTCAGACAACTTTTTCTATTTTCGGTTAGATTTTGTTGGAATTTTGCGATTGATTCTAAACACGATACGTAACTTTGGTCTTTATTTATTCTCAGCCTACCTATTTATTTTTGGAACCATTTCTAATTGAAAGTCGATTTGTTGATAAAATTATTATCTATATTTTAGTTTTGCGATTCCTTTATGTATATTTGCGTCAGAATATTTCACATTTTATTATAGAAATTTACATCATATTGGTTTATTTGAAATATTAAAGATCTTTATTGCTGTTTATGCATAAAGCACACTAAAAAACTCATACTAAAAAACTATTTCCCTCCACTTTGAGAAAAATAAGAAGTTTATAACGTGTGCCGTTTTCAAAGATTATGAAAATGAAACAAAAACGCATTTTTTTAGGGTTCCGTACCTCAAAAGGAAAAAACGGAACCCTTATAGGATCACTTTGTTGTCCGTCTGTCCGTCCGTCCGTCCGTCTGTCAAGACCCTTTTTCTCAGGAACGCGTAGAGGTATGAAGCTGAAATTTATATCAATTACTCAGGTCTACTGTCCCTTGAAGCTGTGAAAAAATCAAACTTCTAAGCCAACGCAATCAAAAGATACAGCCATTTATGCCGCAAATTTTCGACACTTGCAAGGGAATCAAAACCTACAGGGTGCTTCCCGTGAACTCAGAATCTTGAAATTTGGTACGAAGCAACGTCTTATAGCATAGATAAAGGAAAAATTACGAAAACCATAAATTTTACGGAACCCTCGGTGCGCGAGTCCGACTCGCACTTGGCCGGTTTTTTTATAATGTCGTGAAAGTTACCAATTTGGTATATGTCGTATTTTCAAATAGGTGAAAATCACGAGAAATAACCTCCAACCATGTTATTTATCGCTCGGTATTATACTTTAAAGCAGATGTTTTGTTTTTATAGATTGTTCAAAATTCTATGTTTAAACTAAAACGGTTTCAAAATGGCCACTTGTATTCGTTTTAGTAATATTGTAATGAAGATACAAGGAATTTAAATTTTGGAACTTTAGTCGTACAAAGACTGTGGCGCCGCCCTAACGCACGATACTCTCATAAACACCGTTATGTTTAAGATGTAACACGTTTGCCAATTAGAAAACTATTTAATGTGGATTTGAAGACCCCTGGATTACAACTAATTAAGGTACATTTTTGAATAACCAAGTTTTTTTTACATGATATAGGCTTACGCTTGACTACAACTTGCCTGATGGTAAGCAACGTTATAGTCTACGATCTAGCGCGCTTGCCTAGAAGAAACCGGTTTACTCTCGACTTGAAGACCGACAAATTATAGTTCAAGGGGAATAGAGATTTCGTCTACAATTAGGATAATTAGCATCCAGCATGCTCTTTATGTCTCATCTTTGTTTATAACCCTCTTTGCCGCGAATATATTTTCAATGTTCCCTACATCGGAATATAAATTCTCATTTAGGTATTCGCGGAGTAGGTCGAATGGTTAATTGTTATTTTGCTGGATTTATGAGAGACGCGGGGAAAGGGCTGGCAATTTGCTATTCTTGCTTATATTTTCGAACGATCCGTTGGTTTTGTTTGAAAAACAGTTTTTAAGTTAAGTTTTATTTTTCAAGGTTTTTATTGGTATTGGTTGTTGAGATTTAAGGTTGTACAGGGATGTTTTAAATTTAATATAACGATTTCACCATTGGCTTCAACTCTTTAACGTAATCACTGTATGATATTTTACAAAATAGTTAACCATGAACTAGTAGCTAGTAAATTTAAATTTTATTTTTCGGATATTTTTTCTACTAATAGAGATTCCTTTGATGAATTACTGATCCCAGACTCTCACAACATGATACTCTTTTTTTATTGGTTGGCAAAAATTTCGTTTTCGTTTATAAATATATTATGATTATTTAAATATTTAATGGCTTTAAATAACAAAAGTATACCCTTAGTCCTAGAAAAATCATAATCCTCAGATTTTTATTCTTACTAAATTTCATAAATATAAAAATATTAAAATGTCACTTTTATCTAAGCATAACAAATGCCTGAATTTGTATTGTGTTATCTTAAATCTTACTTAATTCAGCTATATTCTCGGCTTAAGCCCAGTCACTTAGTTATAAAGTTAAGATTGAGCGTTGTATCTCTAACTTGAAGTTATCTGTCGCAAGCTTCCTACATAATGTATAGCTAGTTGCTATCTGAGATTTTTCCTTCATTGTTTTGTGTTGCCAAGTAAGATTTTTCTTATCCCATGCTACTTACGTTCTAAACTTGGGAGTGATCCGTTTCTCTGCTGCAGCGTGCAGAAGTAATAAATAATATCAACAATATTTGATTTTAAACTAAGTTTAGTTTTAACCCAAATGAAGAAATAAATAAAAAATTTGCACACTTTTTAGGAGCCCTTTTACTATAATTAGTGTCAAAAAAAATTTTCAGCACTTTGACTATCATCAGGCTTTTCTAAAGATTTTCTAAGTGCTCCTTTTTTGTTGCAGCTAGCTGCAAATAATAATAATACATAAAAACAGGGAAGAAAAATTAAACTGACTACTTCTAGAAGTAGTTCCCTGTTTTTATGTATTATTATACTTCACAGACTCTCGGCCTTACGCCCGGTATTTTTAAGGCATCAGTGGGGCCGTAGCCAACACTGAGAGGCCTTTTACAATATTATACTTAAAATTAAGTAAAAATTACAGATAGAGGATGTTAGGTATATAAAGTAACTATTACAGACATGGTATTAATGTTACAGGCTATTGCGTTGAGTTGTTCATTGCCTTAATTAAACTGGTCTATTGTACGAGGAACGGCACCCGCCAGTTATGCCTCATTCATAAAAATTATAGCGGGTGATGACTTGCCACTCACTAAATGGGCCCTCCACAAAAGACAGCCTAAGATGACGCCGGAAGGGCAACATTGGTGTGAGTGGCTTAGGGTGTCGAGAGGTGTGCTGCGCGTTCTCTGAGCGGTACTAGCGGCGTTATGCCCTTTAACACTTCCACTCTGGAGCTTAGGTACTTAGCTTATTATACTTATTGTTATAAAATATAAATAATAGAATACTGCGTTAAGTACATGCCAGATGTTTATTAAACTTTATTTGCACAAGATATTATACATTGTTAGCAGTTATGTTGCAAAACTCATCTTCATATAGCTTTCATTTGCGGGAATTTTGCCGAAAAACTGCAACACAAAATAAACTTTTCAAATAAAATTTGTAACTTATGTTATTTTCGAAATTTATTTTACGCGCTATAATCACGTATCTTTATTTTCGAGAGTAATAAACTAAGATGTTCAGTGTTCACTCATTTTTAAATCTTATTACACTCCGTGGGAGTTCTAATAATTCTCTATTACAATCATTTTTCATTGTAAAATATTTTAGGGCTAACGCAAAGACAATGTGAAGACAAATTTCATCATTTAATGTTTGCTCAAGTTCAAGTTTTATTTCTGTAGGCAATTACATGCTCTTAGAAACGTCAATTTACAATTAATTATTAGGTACATAATATTTATACACAATTGTGTAAATTAATATAATTTATGAATTACAAAGTAATTTGTTTCTTGTTAGTTACTATATACCTTGAGTATACTTAGTCTATGCTATATACATATGTATAAGGGAGTGTGGCGATGTAAGCGTCTACTTTACATACATTTTGGCAAACCCTGATTCGAATCCGGCCCCACACCAGTGACTTGTTTTTCAAGTTATGAGCGCATTTGCACTCGCACGAGTCACCACCCTCAGTAATGGGGAATACGACGCGAGGAGAAGTTTTAATATAAACTAAAAAAAAATGTACATACAAAAATGTAATCATAACTCTTAATGCTCATGCATAAAATGTTTTTTTTATTTTTATTTGGATGATAAGACGGAATGCAATAATATAATATTTACTTGGGTCTATATACTGGTACATCCACAATAAGATGCTTTCACCTTATACACAATGTTTTCCCTTTACTATTTTTTACGAATTGTGGTTTAAATACCTAAGTATGACCATATAAAACAAATAACAATAAAATAACCTCATTTTTACTTTGGCGCCAGTAATGAAATTAAAATCATTTAGTACCAATCAAAATCAATTAGTACCAATGATAAAATAATGATAGGTACGAGTATACACATAAAAGTTAATAGCTGCATAATAGTAGTTTATGCAACTGTCATATAATGAAGAATAATGAAACACTCGTTACTATTATGAAACTCGCTGCGCTCGTTTCTTAAACTCACACTCGTGTTTTAATACCCGTGTTATGTGCAGTTGCATACACTACTTTATCTTCACTAATGCAATTGATCAAAGAACAGGAGTAAAAGCTGACAATAGTTTATTTTTCATATAATTTTCTACATTTTTCTGGCAAAAGATGTGAGTTACTTTTGTACAAAGGAGAAAGGAGAAAGGAGGCGTAGAAATATCATCGTCGCTATCCATTTTTAACTTTTAATTTGTATTTTAATAACAAAACACATTGCGAAACATTAAATTCACGCGTACGTGTATTGTTACAGTGATTTTGCCGCCTTTAAAATCTAACCATCTATAAAGCGCGACCAACCTGATTTGGCCCTGCAATCAGTTGGTCGCGCTTTATTGATGTTATAATGAGCTATTACGATATCGATGTGGATATTATACCATCATGTCAAATTGCTTAAATTGAGTGTTTTGTTGTCTGTGCTATAACAGTAGTAATTATAAGTCAAGTATTGAAAACATTAGTAGAATGTTACAACATTAGTGTAGATAAAAATAGTTACAGCTTTAACTACAAGAAAATATATGAGAGTATTTGAAACGAACTTTTATAATAGATTCAAAGAAAATACCAAAAAAATATTTTTAAAATGTCTAGGTATAATAATGACGCTGAAACGTAAAAAGCTGTTGAAAGAATCGTTAAAATAATAGTTTTAAAACGTTCTACGATCGTGTTTTCTTTAGTTTTTCGTACACAGTGTCACAATATTATTATTAGTTAGTTTAAAGACTGAAATTTAAAACGAACCTGATAGGTTTTTTTGAACACGGAATAGGCCAACGTTTGACTACAGCCTGCCTGATGTTAAGCACCACGGTAGTCTAAGATGTTGCACGTTTGCCTAGGTCCTGGCTGATTATTTTAGTATCATTAAGCTCATAAAATATTAATACGAATCAAACTGATTTTTCGTAACATAAAACAATGCAAAATAACAGTCTTTAAATCATGCCAGAGACCGCAAGCGTGGTTTGAAAAATTTGTCATTCACAAAACCGTAGACAACAAAATTCACAGACATTTTTTTAAAATAATCTTATGATCGTGTTACGCTTTGATTCTACCTTCATAGTAAGGACAGCGAGACTATGGAACTCTCTACCTGGAGCCCTGTTCCCAGAAAATTATAACCCAGGGTCTTCAAATCTAGATTAAATAGGTTTCTTCTAGGCAAGCGTGCTACATCTTAGACTATAGTGGTGCTTAACATCAGGCAGGCTATAGTCAAACGTAAGCCTATATAATGTATAAAGAAAAACGAATAATATCGGTGATACCTTTTCTATTTTTTGCATTTATTACTACTGAGACTTATCTTAAAAAAATATATTAAATACATAAAAATAATTACGCAGTGTGCGCTAGTATTTATAGTATAATGGAGCAACAAAAAGCCTATTTTCAGATCTTTTAGAGTTTCAATTACCAGATAAAGACGTAATTTATGCTTTCTTAAAGCAGGGTTACTATTCGATGGTGGTCCAAATATTTTTATTTTGTAAATCAGTTGTTTTTTCAATTTACCATTATATACTTATGTATATTACATGAAGTCGGTTAAAATATCTATAATAATAATATAATATCTCGATAGGTTATCAAACATAAATTTTGTAATCTACAACATTTGATTGTAACTTTAAAATATTTGCAATCAAAAATAGCTTTCTCTATACATTACACTATGCAATCATGTTTATGTATATAAATTAAACTAATCCGGTTCCCTTATAATTCCTAACTAAAAATTTATAGGTTGCTGTAATCCTTAGAAAATACTCGTAAGTTTCAACACAACATGCTGAAAAATAATTATCCCCACAGAAATGTTTATTTTCAGACAGTATAAAATACAATAAAGTCACAAAATTTCTATATTTAGTTTAAGTTTCAAATGTTGAAAACATTTAACGAGACTGTTGAAACTCCCTTTCAATATAAAATTGTTAAATATACCGAAAACAAAGAGAATTTAATTACATAAATACCTTTTGCACACCCACTCATCAGCATTATACATTCACAATTTTACATAGAAAAACATGACAGCAAACCTGTACTTTGAAACCCTTTGCTGGTGGAAACCCACTACGATTAATATTATTGGAAATTTCGATTGGAATTTGTGTTTCGTGGTTATAGTAGAATAAAGATTGATTGTAACTTAAAAAGCTCTTACAGCACTTTTACAAAGAATCGTTATAAGTTTGACGTAGCGGTCTTTACTAATCAGTATGTCGGTCTGTGATGGGGTCAGTGGTATTTGAATCATTACTTCAAGATCATCTTTTTAACTTATCTATAGAATCACAGTGATAAATAGTTTGAAAATCTAGCACAATAAGAAACATTTACTAAATCAGTGTCATTTGATGTTTTATATATTTAGTGTTTTTATTTACTAACGACGCTTTCAATAAGAAGTTATCAACTCGACCCGTATGATGGTAAATATCAATATCAAATTAGAAAAAATAATTTGTTTAGGCGTTGTAACGTATGTGCCAAGTTTTTTTTATTTGTGAGTGACTCGATGAAATACAGTGCATATTTGCCCTTAAACACTTAGCTAAAGCTAAAGGCGACAAAACATACGCCATGGGGTTATTTTCGTAACAATTACAAGTACCTGCCTAATTTCTCAGGTAATAGAGATGTAATTACTGACGGTGTAATTGCTACCTTACGATACTTGTGCAATAATGCTTTGCCGGGGATTCGAACATTAAAATTTACAAGAAGTCAATGTACTACTACTTTTGCTGCTATTTGTTGTTGATTGTATTTTTGTGTTGAAAATTTAATAAAAATGTTTTTATTGAGTCATACAATAAAACTCTAAGATTATCACTATTACGATGAGAGTGGACTTTATTTTTCCTATCCTAGATAGTTTCATATCATCACTAGCTGGTGCGCGCGACTTCGTCCGCGTGGAATAGTCATTACCATAAAAACGGTTCTAGTGAGTTAACCTTAAAAGATAGAAGAATACTGTTGGGGACATTTTGTTAGATCATTTCAAGAGAAATAATTCTTTCATACACATTTTTTGATATCTTGAACCGTTTTCGCAGCGCACGCAACGGAAGCCCTCAAAGATGAATAATGTTCCCCGTTTTTTCCACATTGTCCATTGTTTCTTCGCTCCGATTGGGTGCAGCGTGATGTTATATAACCTAAAGCCTTCCTCGATAAATGATATATTCAACACAAAAATAATTCTTCAATTCGCACCAGTAGTTCCTGAGATTTCAAACAAACAAACAAACAAACTCTTCAGCTTTAAAAAAAATATTAGTATAGATTTATTTCTAGCCTTAACTTTAACACAAGTAATTAAACAAAATACATTGTTATGTTATCATTGTTAGATGGCGGAGTGTGATATGCCCTGAAATATTTATTTATTTATTTATCTAATAGCACAATTAAATTACTATACAAATACTTTAGTAAGTATTTTTTTTCTAATACATGAAAAAATGTGTCTCTTTCTTAATCTAAATAAATAAGTCCATAATTGGAAAACTTACAAATAAGAGTATAAAAACACATCCAATATCTAGTTTCCATCCACAAATTCCCGCACTAACTTTTCTAATTCCGTTTCATCTGACATCGTAAAAACATGGTAAATTTCCCCACAGGACTATTAACGGTGACGTTATTATGGATAACGATCGACACCATACCTAAAAGACTCATAATTATGTTAAATCATTTCAGATATACATATGTCAATGTATATCTGAGAAGGCCATAATATCGATCCAATCAAAGAGAAGGCAAGTGTCATGTCGTATACGGAAATCAAGGAATTGGCCAAAAATCGAGGAGAAAGGCACATACTCCACAGACAAAAGCATCGCTCTTAAATTTTTAATGAGTAAGCCAATATAGGTGCTTTATTCAAATATAACGATCAAAGCAGTGATTATTCTTTCTTAATCCGATTCTCAATATTGAAGGTCGTGATTTCATTATAGAATCTTTAAGAAAATTCTCTAAGATAGAGGAATCTTAGTTATTGTCAGTTACTCAACAATTATCGATTTTGTCACCATGTTGTTAGAGTCACACAAAACTTCTGACGTAACTAGGGAATAAATTTTTGCCAGGAGTATATTGTATATATGTGTATTCTAGCTAGTGTAATATGCTTTAATACGTATTATTGGTTTTATTTTAATTCATTAAAAAGTACCTACGCCACAATTAGTCTGCCGTTTGTGACTCATCTTAAAGTGCATTCTTTTCCACCGAAGATTTTTAGTTTAGGATGGATAACGTGTTCCAATTTTCATACATAAAGAGATGTTAGTTGTCTTGGCTGCTTGATACGAGTAGGTGACAGACTAATTCATGCATGGCATATTCGCAGAAAAATGTCTAAAACACGGTACGATAATTACATTATGAGCCTTTAACTAATATTGTCTGTGTGGATAACGATCGTCACCTTCCGGTTATCAGTCATAATAACCGTAATACGGTATATTATGCACAGACAATAAAACCGACCCTTTTAGTGCTGCCGTAGTCATTTTACAGTAGGATAGGTATGTTCTGAAAATTAGTATTTGTTTTAGGGTTTTAGGCATATTGTCTGCTACTAGAAGGTACTAATTGAAGTGTTAAAAGTTTAAATTGAGCTCGAGAACATAATTAATCGATAAGTAATCTATCATCATAGTATGTAGGTATAATATGTATGTGTGTTATATATTTATAGTTATTTGCACTTAAATTTAATGTGTTATTAAATAACTTGACCGTTATTTAAAACTTAATAAATTGAGAGTGGCAACCGTGTTTTCCGCTTCCTTTTTCCCTCTCTTTCAATCTTTGTGCACTTTTATCGTTCTGTCTCGCTCGCACACCCCCACCAACAGGCGACCGAACCATGAAGGCGAAGATGGTCCGACCTCTTTTCATTGGCGTCGAGTTTTCCGCTGCGACAAGTCGCTAGTCTTGGAGCAAAAGTGGAATATTAATTTTTTATTGAAATTCTAAATTTCAATTTGTAAGTGTGCCTTTTCCAATGGAAAGCAGTAAGTTTAATTCCACTTGACTTTATTTTATTGGTAAAGTGATTTTTAACGGTGTTACCGTTCGACTTTACCATTTGACTTGTTTCCTTTTATTATAAATAATTTTATTACCCTCAATTTTCTTGCATGATTTGCTTGACTTTAAATATTGTGTACTTGAAAACTGAATTATACAATTTTTCTTTAATATCTACCCTCAGAATATATTTAATCAATAATTTTTAACGTAATGTTCAAAATTATTTGTGGATTGCATTTCAGTAATTTTAATACTTGTATGTGTATTGTATATGTACCCCGTACATAGGACGTAGCTAATACTGTGTTTTACAAGTAAAATGATATTCACGAGTGATCAAACTAGAATTTCAATTCGATGAATCACGAATATGCGCCGTCGCTGAGGTAAAAAAAAGGGGGGGCGAGTATGCATCATTGTTAAAAACGATCTGCTAGATAACTTCACAAGATATGAACCTCGCAGGTTCACGCAGTATTTTTCTAATGCAGATAAATGATGTTCTAATACAATAGAGTAACCGACATGTCTTTTTTTTTTACAATTAAATTTAATAGTGTTAATTTACTTTGCTTACAATTCAATAATTTTAT
This sequence comes from Macaria notata, assembly GCA_927399415.1. Taxonomy (NCBI): domain Eukaryota; kingdom Metazoa; phylum Arthropoda; class Insecta; order Lepidoptera; family Geometridae; genus Macaria; species Macaria notata. The sequence goes on from OV656742.1 coordinate 5,525,365, forward strand.
TGAGTCCATAATTTAAGAATCTGTGATAGATACGAGTTAAATTTGTAACATTACAAAATACATATATTATGTGATAATATAGCTAAGAACCGTGAATACGGATAAAAATGGAACTTATTTTTTGTTCGATTCTTATGTTCGATTTAATTAATTCTTCGGTAGTATAGTGGTAAGTATCCCCGCCTGTCACGCGGGAGACCGGGGTTCGATTCCCCGCCGGAATTGACGTAGGAGTCTGCGCGTCGCAGACCCGGGAGTAGCGAAACTCGCGCCGTGCGCGGTGGTTGTGTCCGTGACACCCAATACTTCAGAGTCCGTGACTCTGGAAAACACCAGGAATTTATATAGCGGGACATGCGTACATAAAGACATGCTGTGGTCTGTACCCAGCCCTCGCAGGGCTGTGGTCATAACGGCCCCTATACAAAGCTTTCCCAGCCAGGGATCTTGTATAACATATTGTGCTGTGATGCACTGTAAATCTATTCGTAAGCCCTCAGGGGCTCATTATGTAGGACCCTCGCAGGGTACTCTAAAGACATGCTGTGGTCTGTACCCAGCCCTCGCAGGGCTGTGGTCATAACGGCCTCTATACAAAGCTTTCCCAGCCAGGGATCTTGTATAACATATTGTGCTGTGATGCACTGTAAATCTATTCGTAAGCCCTCAGGGGCTCATTATGTAGGACCCTCGCAGGGTACTCTAAAGGCATGCTGTGGTCTGTACCCAGCCCTCGCAGGGCTGTGGTCATAACGGCCCCTATACAAAGCTTTCCCAGCCAGGGATCTTGTATAACATATTGTGCTGTGATGCACTGTAAATCTATTCGTAAGCCCTCAGGGGCTCATTATGTAGGACCCTCGCAGGGTACTCTAAAGACATGCTGTGGTCTGTACCCAGCCCTCGCAGGGCTGTGGTCATAACGGCCCCTATACAAAGCTTTCCCATCCAGGGATCTTGTATAACATATTGTGCTGTGATGCACTGTAAATCTATTCGTAAGCCCTCAGGGGCTCATTATGTAGGACCCTCGCAGGGTACTCTAAAGGCATGCTGTGGTCTGTACCCAGCCCTCGCAGGGCTGTGGTTATAACGGCCCCTATACAAAGCTTTCCCAGCCAGGGATCTTGTATAACATATTGTGCGGTGATGCACTGTAAAGCTATTCGTAAGCCCTCAGGGGCTCTGTTCGTAAGCCCTCAGGGGCTCTAATCGTAAGCCCTCAGGGGCTCTATTCGTAAGCCTTCAGGGGCTCTATTCGTAAGCCCTCAGGGGCCCTATTCGTAAGCCCTCAGGGGCTCATTATGTAGGACCCTCGCAGGGTACTCTAAAGACATGCTGTGGTCTGTACCCAGCCCTCGCAGGGCTGTGGTCATAACGGCCCTATACAAAGCTTTCCCACGCAGGGATCTTGTGTAACACATTGTGCTGTGATGCACTGTAAATCTATTCGTAAGCCCTCACAAAGGGAGGCTCATTATGTAGAACCCTCGCAGGGTACGTAGCCTCTAACAAAGACAAGCTAATCATACCGGACCCTCGTAGGGTATTTTGAAGACATGCTGTGGTCTGGACCAAGCCCTCGCAGGGCTGTGGTCATAACGACCCCTATGCAGAGCCATCCCTCGCAGGGATCTGGTAACAACTCAAAGTTATTCGCATTTCTAATCATATCTATTATCTATATTCAGCGCAGAGCTAAACTTCCAGCAACGTTAATTACCTATTATTTCAATACATGACAAACTGCTGGTTAAGTATAAAGATATATTATGACAATATCTTTGCAGGCCAGCTTAAATATCTTGTCAGCAGATAGCATGAAGTGGAAGCATACGCTTAACCTAGTGCTAAAATATGACATTGTTTCAAAACCCCAAGGCCTATGCCGACCAAACGATTTAAATCTATAGAATCTAAAGCAATATCGCAGAATAGTTTTGTCGTCACAAAACTGATAAAAACTGATACATGAAACATACTGATAAATGTATACGTGTAGGTACTGTCTTTACCTACCTGACAGTTACAAAGATCTAACAGACGGTTTCTAAGGCTAATTTAGCTAATAACTAAATCTCGCAAAGCTGCCTTCCGTTTTGCTCGCAACCTGATTTTCAAAGATGTGACATCACTAATGAAATAGAACTTAATACTTATATCCGTAAAATTAAATGGCAAGTAGGTAAGTAAATTAATATTTGTGATCTGGATATACGCCTTATACGAGTAATACATAGTATTACATACGTAATAGACACCATGAACGTCAGGTGTGGCAAGCGAGGAAAATCTAATTTCGTATTCAAGTTTCTTCCTCCTGCGTTGTCTTGTATTTCTGGGAATAACCCGTAGAATATGAATATACAAAATTAATGTTCTCTGCCTTATGGTGATATACTTGTTCAAAGAGTTTCTTAACTACCTGTTAAGCTTAGTCTTAGTCTAGACTCAGTAAATGAAACTCCTGATAAACACTCTTGTTCTCAATACTGTTTACAAGAAATATCTTTCTGTATTTTCACATTTGTCACTGAGGTTCTTCTTTTCGTAATCCTTCCCTGTCGCATTATTTGTCCTCAGAGGTGTCGATTTTGACTTTGGTCCTCGACTCAAACGTATTATCAGTCTGGACACGAGTCACGGTGTCTTCACCGCGAACAATAGAAATGGACGATAAACCGTATCCATAGGCACGATCATCGTCAAAGTTTATGTATCTGAACAGTGCTTGTAAATTGCTGTCTTAATGCAAATAAGCATACAGGCTTTTGATTCATTTGTATTCAATTGATTAAACTTGACAGTGTAATTCATCCCATGGAAACACAACAGTGCCATACAGAACACCTATAACTAGCTAGGTCATCATAATCATTATCCTGATAGCACCTATAAGGACTAAAGAGATCTAATGCTCAGTCTAAATAGTGATCATCTTCATGTCACCGGACTAGATCTATTTGATATTGATACCATTTGGGTAACATTGATTTGATTTGAACATTCTTGCGGACGCGAATGTACATATATCAACCCTGGTGTGGGTATATCCGTCACCCTTTTGTAGTTACGAAAATGTTTCAACCGACAACATCTCAACTTAGAGCCTAAATACTAGTTACTATCTACCTGTCAGAATACAGAATATAACGCTAGCTTGGCAAAATTTTAAGTTGATTAGACAAAATCACAACTGGAAAAACCCTGGCGTAAAATGGCACGAGGTATTTAATATGAGCTGATGATAATAACATTTTTCCATTTGTACCAAAATTGGCAGGCTTATTACTTTAATAACAGATTTATTCAAATTACATGCTACATTTGGTTATAAATCCGTGGTACCTATATGGACTAATGTATTCATGTAACATCGTAGGCACGATATTACCGTGTCGTAGGCCCATAGAAATTGAGCTTATGTGCCAGTATGTCATCATACCCAATACATCCAACTATCGCATTATAATATAAGCTCTCTACGACACAGTTTTTTACTAATGGCAGTGCAATTTGTAAAATGTAACATATTGTCTATTTACAATAAATTTATCTTATCCTAAAAACCTCCATGACTTGGTATTGGTTTTTAAAATATTTTCGACATTAAATTCATCACAAAATCATTGCATTTATTACTTTGCTCGAGTCGCAAGAGTTAGCCTTGATAGCTGAGTACTCTTAACATTTAATCCAAGAATAACTGTTGTGTCCATACTAGTCGTAGTAAAAACTGACACAACTAAGTAGCTATAGACAATCAGGACGAGAATTGTCTTAAAATCCTACTACTTAGCTTCATCACTGTTTTTGTGTAAAGCATAACTTTTCTTCATGTAAGCCATAGTATTATGACTCATATTAGTATTATGACCAAATCTATTTATTGATTTCACAAATCAATAAGAGCAGCTTTCTGGAGAGATGTTATATCAGGTTCAAATTCATACCGTCGGAAGTAGTAGTATTCAAGTAGGTCTGACAAATTACTTCTGATTAAAGCCTGGTCAGGGTTGATTGGTCTCCATCCCAAAGTAAAGATTTAAAATAATACTTCTGTGATTATATTATTTAACTGATAAATTATTATTATTTTATAATAATAGCCTCAGTTCTCTTACAGTCAACCCGATATAAGCTGTTATTTCTAGTCTGTCTAGTACTGCTAGTACTTTTGATTACTTAGTTACTTCAACAAAAGTAGTTATATTAGCTCTGAATAAAATGTGATTACATCACTTTCTGTCTCTCGCACATTGGTTGATTTTATGTATGTATCTAAGGTACACCTACCTTACTCTTTACCTATGTACATATACCTTCCCAGTACTTAAGTATCTATTACTTCTGTACATGTTCACATTGGCGTCTTTTACCCACCAGGCGATAACAGACACGTCTCAATTTATTAAGTTTTAAATAACGGTCAAGTTATTTAATAACGATGTTTTACCTGAAATAAAACATATATTAAATACTTACCTTATTTAAAACTTACATTTTATTTCTGCCTGGTGTAAATTTCGACTCAATGAAAAGAGGTCGGACCATCTTCGCCTTCATGGTTCGGTCGCCTGTTGGTGGGGGTGTGCGAGCGAGACAGAACGATAAAAGTGCACAAAGATTGAAAGAGAGGGAAAAAGGAAGCGGAAAACACGGTTGCCACTCTCAATTTATTAAGTTTTAAATAAGGTAAGTATTTAATATATGTTTTATTTCAGGTAAAACATCGTTATTATATATATAATATTGAATATTTTATTGTTTGTATATATTTTCTCGTTTTCGAACACCCCATCCTTTTTGTTTCTTTCGACTCCTGACCATCCTACGGTTGCCTGGAAGAAATCGCTATTAGCGATGAGGCCGCCAGTTGTGGCACTATTTTTTAAGTCTTTTGTGTTTCTGTGTGTCTTTTTTTTGTCAAAGTGTGTTACAATAAAGAGTTTATCTATGTATCATCGTATACTTAGGACAACTAAAAAATCCGAAGATGTGTCAACCATGGTAGTATGAAGGCGGCCACTACGAAGTATATATTTTTTTGTTTTCAACACCAGGATTCACATTTTGTTGGATATGACCCATGTAAGGGCCATTATGTCAATACCACTTTATCTCTATACTACGGTCACCTATTGAAGAATTAACCGCAATAGTTTCGCAGATTTCGCAGTACGTATTTTAATCCATGGGAATTTCTTCATCTTTGGAATACAATACTAATATAAATATATAAAGCTCAAAACTGACTGACATAGTGATCTATCAACGCACAGCTCAAACAACTAGACGGATCGGGCTGAAATTTGGCATGCAGGTAGATGTTATAACGTTAGCATACGCTAAGGACTTTTTATAATGCCACTTTTAAATGGGTGAAATAAGTGACGCAAGTTTAACTTCTTCTTTTGTAACGCGAGCGAAGCTGAGAGCACCCACTAGTGGGTAATACACCTAAAAACAAACAAGTTTGTTGTCTGAAGCCAGCGAAGAGCAATCGCAGAGAGAGAGAGAACACTATATAGGTTTCCAAAGTTTTCCTATAGAATACTGATTTAGTTTGGAACTAGATTCCTAAGACAAAGCTACATACTCACGTTTGTACTAACAGTAAGTTATAAAGAGTTATGGACTTATATTACTGTATTTTTACTGCGGTGAGCCCGTTTTAGTGCAAAATTGGCCTACATTCGAGATGAAATTTTGATATGAACTCAGCTTATGTCCAAAGAATCACCGGGATTATGTCAGAGCAGGTGTTTCGGGTAATTTTGTGGAAGAAGTGTACTTACGCGCTTTCATGAGAATTTTTTGTGCTATATTTTATTTAGTATGGCAAGAAATTGAAGTGGATTATTTAGAGTATTTTTCCTTCGTGCGAACTTTTGACAATTGGCTTAAAATTGTGTATGTGTTGCAAGTAAATAGGTACTAATAAACTTAGCTAAGTAATAACGAAACTATTTATGAAACGAAACAATAGTATATAATGGAACGGTGTTTGGTAATTTTTAGAATTTAAATGTATGGGTAATGGAATTGTTATTTGTAAGCTAGCATTTATTTATTACATTCTCAGTCTTTCATGTGAGCCATTACTTTTATTAGCTTGGCATTCTTTCCCTTTCTACATCTATAGTTAAATGGTTGATCTTTAACTCAACACTACAAAGTAGAAGAAACTATTCACTACGAAGTAAAAGTTCTGGTACACTCCATCTCGCGCATTCGCGTTAAATGGCACACATGTTACTTCTTTTTGCCTCTATTATAAATTAGAAAAATAAAGTAAGTTCCTTTGGACACCTTTGATTTTAGTGTCCAAAGTGCCCTAACGGCTTTTGAAATGGCTTGACGACTGCTGTACAAACAGCTAGGTCCTAAAATTTTACGTATTATCCGACCTACGCAAACGCCTAAAATAAAGTGCCTCTTCTCGGTCACCAATCTAAGCATTGACCGCGTTAACCGTTGCTTAAAATTGGTAATCATAATATGTGATCGCCTCAGCTTAGTCACAGGGCGTTTGGTGATCTTAAAATTAAATGCATAATGTACTGAAATATCTACAGTACCATAAATTAAAGTAAAGTAATGTGAGTAAAAAGTTTTTATTTCATAAATTCTTACTAATAGGTACATTTAGTTGTTCATTAATTATAATTACAATTCATGCTTTCACGTACCTCGGTAGGCCTCTGGGTCCTGCACTAGGTCTGCTTGCTTGTTTCTAGGTAAAGAGGCAACCTGATATATTAGCTAAACAAGCGCACCCACAAAGCAATGCGAATCGAAAACTAGGGCACTATCTCCTGACCTGATTGCCAAGTTTCGGTCTGCAGAACCGTGTACCAAATCCAATTCTAACTGGACTTTTATAAATCAAAATAAATTACCTGGAAATGAAAAACGACGGGAGAAGTTTAAATTTGAAATCGACTTATCAGCAATGCAGCGCTCATCAGAAATTGACATCGTTTGATATCTTATCGGCAAAATTGTGGGACTTGACATTAATGCTATGGCAGTGTTTTTTTATGAACAATTATCGTTAAGCCTTGTATTAGCGTGATTGGAAGTTCTCGACTCTAGATTAGTCACTGCTCTCATAAAAAACTTCAACTTCCATCTTCGAAGGTAAAATTTAAGGTATTCTACTAAAACCTACCATAATATGACACACTTAGTATGATTTCAACCAGATCTGATTAATTAGTATATATTTATTTTAAAAAAAATTGTTCCAAAGCAGTCATTAAAAATAAGTACACCTATATGTACGCATATTTGTAGTAAAGAAGATGATGAAGCACTTTGTTAATTTTTAGGTTTCTTCTGAGTAAGCGTGCAAGATTGTTATCATCTTATCGAATGAGAGTGGCCAACTCTTGTGTTGAGAGTTTATCAAGCCACCCTAAGGGCCTCTGACATAGCTTAACAGCCGCCGCCGCGCTATACTCGACAAACAGCCGGGACCTACAATTTAATGGAAGCGACCAAAATGGAATACCACCAAGTGTAAACCCAACTTACAAAAAAAGGTATACAGATATATAAATTATATAATAATTTTGTTCACGCTTGATTCATAAAATCTTACGACTAATACGTTCCCTGAAATTTAATTGAAATTTCACAAATTAAAACTTCTCTCTGAATCATTGATTGTATTTAACTCGATTTTACCACAATACCGATTTCCAATTCGCCTCAAAACGACCATTAAAATCAGCTATAAATTCGTTGGAAAAGTTACTGACAACTGAAATTCATATTATAATCAAGGTAATTGCTTTTATTTTGGCGTCAATCAGGACTCGGGCAATAATATAATTAAACCCATTTATGTAATGTGGAACGAATTTTCCTGGGCTTTTAGTCAACTTAAACATACAATAAATCCCGGTTACGGCTGTTTCTGAGAAATATGCGTGTTTAAATATAAATGTTATTAATTTTATTCGAAAATGTTTTTTTATTTACATTGTATAGAATATAATATTTCATCAACACGGGTATTTCATACATCTGCCTATATATCTGGCTAAACTGGGAGAAGCCATCCGCATCCGAAACACAGTTATTATCATACGCGAATTACACGTGAGTGAAAACCGTTTTAGTTAACATATTGAGTTATAAACTAGTTGGGATGCCTTTGGATTTCCATAAAATGTTATGTCATATGTATTTTTTTTTGTCGTTCCACCATTGTTTCCCTCAACATAAGTCAAGGACATTTTCTGGCTGAAAATTTGCTTAGGCGTTATGAATTTTATGATTGGTCTATTAGAAACGTCACATGCAAAATTAATACTTATTTATGAAAACTGATTTTAAATGTTGGGAATGAAGTGTTTGATCAAAATAAAATGAAACATTTGTATTTGTATACAATGCAAAACAAACAAATAGATCTATTTATATCCTACAAGTTTGGTTAGGTTAAATATTTTCTAAAACCAATAGTGGAGTGCAGTTCGTTCAGAACTTTTTATTATTTCATTTGTTTATCAGCCAAAAAATATTTTTTAACAATCAAAATGAAGTTGCAATAAATTAGTTGAACCGACATTTTTGCTTGCTCGAATCCATTTCACCAGAATTGACTTAAAATTGCGAGCATTTGATGCACTCGCTCCGCAATTCTTACTTAGTCCAAAAACATAGTCTAGACAGTAAAATTGTCTGTCTCGTCAGGAATGTGAATAAAACTGATTTAAAGACAAAGTGAACTTAAGAATTGTATACAGAGTTCTCGAGTAAATTAGATAAAAAATACATGTTATATGTGACTTAAACTTTCATGTGACGGTAAGCATATGAAACTTAATACTACTGGATCAGAGAAACTATTCTATTACTAGTGGACGCCCGCGGCTTCGCTCGAGTTGTATCAGGAAAAAAGTAGCTTATGAAACTCCTAAGACCTCATTCTACCTACATGCCAAAAAGCATGATGATCCGTTCAACCGTATTTACGGCTTTAGTTTAGCGTTTCAATAAACAGACAAACAGATGACCAGAAAAAAAATCTAAAAGCTGCTGAAACGTGTTCTGTTATGGATTTATAGTATACAATACACAAACCATTTTTTGTCTCATATACATATCTTAAGCTTCATTATATGTATCACTATTGACCCCTGAGAGCTTCCTGAGAGGGAAAGACAAGCGTGCTGAATTTCAGAATACAGCTATACTTAGCATCAGGCAGGCTAAATTCGTAATAAGCGTAACGTAACAAACGTAATGTAGCCTATTCCGTGGAATAGGTTTACGTTTGACTAAAGCTCAATTTTTTTTCAGAAATACCTACGTGTGTTGTGAAATTCCATTTATTATAAATAAATAAATAAATATGCCGGGACATTGCACACAGCGCCATCTAGCCCCACACTAAGCAAACACTTGTGTAGTAGGTACTAGATAACGGATATAATACTAATATACTTTTTTTTTGTAAATACATACTTATGTTATGTAGATGTTTCGCATCGCAACCTTTATTTTTGTTGTTTCTTTAGTGGCATTTAATTATAACCAAATGTGAGTAAGGTTTTTCGTAATCGTGCTACAGAACGTAGAAGTAATAATAAAATAATGGTTTGATTAATATATTTCTCAACTAAATTTTCAGGGCGTTAAATTTATTTTTTAATACTTATCCGAATGTGAAAATATCTTTAATCTTGTCCATGCATTGATACAACACATTAATTTAATACATATCTATGGTTTGGACTAAGCGTAGGTATTTCTCTTCCATACAACTAAGTAAAATATAAAATATCTATACTAATACTATAAAGCTGAAGAGTTTGTTTTTTGTTTGAACGCGCTTATCTCGGGAACTTGTGGTGCGAATTTAAAAATTATTTTTGTGTTGAATAGATCATTTATTGAGGAAGGCTTAAGGCTATATATAACATCACGCTAAAACTAATAAGAGCGAAGAAACAATGGAAAATGTTGAAAACGGGGAAAATTATTCATCATTGAGGACTTCCGTTGCGTGCGCTGCGAAAACGGTTCAAGTCGTGGGTAACAGCTATAATTTATAAAGCTAACGAGTTTGTTTGCAAAAATGAATATGATGCCCAAAATAACTATTTCATGCGGACGAATTCGCGAGCGCAGCTAGTATAAAATATGTAGGTACCTACAATATTTTTGTTGACAGCTCCAACCCGGACTATAACAACAGAAGGCAGTAAGTGCAAAGCACGAATTTAAGTGTGAGCAGCATTTTGAATGGCATCATTTCCTTCTACAGCACGAGTCGAATACTAATTTTCTAACCGGGAGTTAGAGGCCTTTGACACGGGGAGCGCGTTTGAGATGTTTTTTAGGGATTTTTCTCTCATTTCTCATGATGAAAGTCTGTATAATGAGTGTTTTGTAGGCAGAGGTCTCGTACACAGGGAGGGAGCGTGATGAAAATATTCGTGTGCAGTCAATGAGATACGTTTTGTAGAAGTGAGCCCTTAATATTGTTCTGTACTAGGATTTATTTTATTGTTACCATAGAAACGGAATTTAGCCAAAAAAAAACGAAATGCTTAACCGCCGCCGCCGTGATGAGTAGGTGGATAGACGTTTTTATAAACAGATAACTGAAAACAAAACAAAACGAACCAAAACTATTCATTCTAATTGAGAACTGCCTCCTTTATTGAAGTCTCATTTAAATGAATTTAAAAATTATATTTTTGTGTTATGCTCAGATATATATAGATCTATTTTCTGTGGTTCAGTTTTGGGGTTCTGCGAGCATGATAAAATAGTCAACTCTTTACTGACTAAGTTTGAAACCAGCTAACAACATAGTATTTTGTAATTGACACTTCCTACTTCAAACATAATCATTTTCACTAAACGAAACAAATATTTTATAACCAAATAAGAGTCACATGTCAGTTTTTTTTCTTTTTTTAGTTAAAAAAAGAATACGTGTACCAGTAATTTTAAAAAAGGCTTATTTATTTAAGAGTCACCCATTTTCTCAGAATGAACAAATATAAATATCATGAAACTTTTTGAATCTTTAATTATTTAAAAAACTTTAACTTTGTTAATGAGAGGTTTTTATTACACTAAATGTGGTTTTCGGTACCCAAAGTCTTATTAATAACGAATTCCAAAATTTTAGAAACGTTTTATAAAGTACTAACTAAATTAGTAACATCTAAATAAGCGTGTTACAACCCTAGGCTGCAGCAATGCTTACCATCAGGCATGTACTCTGTATTATGTAGCTGTAGTCAAACGCAAACCTATCGCACGTAAAATAATAACATACCTTATCCAATCGAAGCAAGCCCCGACATTCCACAGAACCCCTAAGCTAATTTCCACTAAAACTATCTATGACCACTAAAATATGGCCACTAATAAAGCTCTTTATGGCGCTTTAAAACTGCTTAGCCATGTGTGTTAGATACTTAACGGCAAGAAACTTAAACTTTTATTTTAAGTACCAGTAAAATAAGATTTTGAAGGTGCTTAAACGTAATCTGAAAGTTTACGCGTTCCAGTGTTTTTAAACAATCTGAGTATTTATGTTAACTGGCTTTTTATTTTTAGATCGTTGTTATAACGAGTGTTTTGAACGGCCTAGGCTAAAAAATACTAGGTTTGTTTTTTTTTTGTAGGTATGCTTCTTATTTTTATCGAGTGAGAGTGGCCAACTCTGGTGTCAAGAGTTTATCAGGCCGCCCGAAGGGCCTCTGATATGGCTTAGTGACCGCCGTAATAGACAAACAGTTGAGACCCACGAAAGCGCCCAAATGCCACTTTTCGTTCATCCATCTAAGGACTTTGTTTAACATTGGTATAATAATAAATCGATTAAGTAGTTATTGAGATATGGTATATGATATCTATGCATTCTAGGATAGGGCAAGTACGCACACTGAATTATTGCTATAAATAATAAACTCACGTCGATATTTTAGTAACAGTACAGGCATCTGCTTTATATATGTTTGACATGATTTTAATAACAAAAATTTTCATTATTTTATTAATAAAACTAGACATATGGAACTTCTAAAATTTTATAAAAGCTAAATGTTATAAATTCAATTTGACGAGATATTGTAATTTGTGTAGCATATTCTGTGATATTAGTACTTATACCTATGTATGTTACAATTTTACATTATCAATAAAGATTCTTTATCTTTTATCTTTATTTTCTTTTATAATACTGTTTTTTAACCAAGTATCGACACTTAAGTCAGCTAAATTTGCGTTAAGAATAACCTTACTTCCCACTATCTTCTACTAAGAAAACTCCGGCCCTTCCATGATCCATCACGGACAAACTCTCATGAATTGTATTGTACAAGTTCTAATTCAATGAATCGGTAGTAAATAGATTATCCGGAGTTTTCCTGTGGAGGCGAAACTTTGCTATATTTACCACAAGGTCAAGGGGCCTTTTGGTTTGACTCGTGTATTTGGATTATGTATATTATTTTCTTACTACTAACTGCTTTGAGTTAGAAGTATTTAAGTAGATTTATTTTCAGTATTAATTTAATACTTACATGACATGGGGAAGAAAAACTTAAAATACTACCTACTTCTAACTACAACAAAAAAAAGGAAAATAAAATCTTTAGAAACCCTATAGATCTTTATAATGGTGTGTGACGGTTTTCTTACATTTTATCCCCTTGATACACGCAGCTATAATATAAGTCCTTATATTGCAAATTGTACTCAAAATCTTATTTATTTTATAATAATATTATGTTAATTAATCCACTATAATATTATATAATAATTACTGTAAGTAGAAACATTTATCATAACTTAGTGTTTTTGTACTGGAATTTATGCTCGATCAGAGTAAGTAAGCACAGCACGTTATTTTTAACCGACTTCCAAAAGAAGGAGTTTATCAAGTCTTCTGAAAGTTTTTTTTTCAATAGCCTGAATCGCCGATGGAGTCCTTCCGAATCCCACATAGCCATATTGTACAATTTTAAAATGTTTTTTGTTTTGTATCGTACTTTATACTACAACCATATCGGAAATAGCGTCAAATCGTACCACAATACAAAACAAAAGTAGAAAAATAAACAAATTATTAAACACATTTTAATGCTTGTATGTATGCACTAAAGAATGCTCGCGATTTCGCTCGCATTAAGAAGTAAAACTTGCATTCCCTATTTCACCCCTTTATTATATTATAATATAGGCATTTCCAAGAATCCTTTCCTAGCGGATGCCTACGTCGTAACATCTACCATTATTCCAAATTTCAGCCCAATCCGTCCAGTGGTTTGGGCAGTGCGTGGATAGATTAGTCAGTCAGTCTCCTTTGAGTTATATTTATGTATCTAGATGTTGGCGATTATTTATTCAAATCCATTCTGATTTTAATAAGCTAGCGATTAAAAATATCATCTAACGTTCCCAGTTTTTACAATTAATGCAACTTAAGAAAATCATGAAATAATATTAAAAGAAATTAACAGAACACATTACAACAACCACCTTGAGATCGTAAACCCGTAGGCTGCTATTTTATTTTAAAGCCCCTGAATAAATCAAGTCGAATCCTACAATTTGTGTCGTTCCCAGCGCTTGTTTTCCCATACATTAGCGCGCTTGTATTCCATAATTTTCATGGCCAGTTTTCAAGCTATAGATTTCACCATTTCGCTCGGCGAGATATATCTGTCTCCCTCCCTCGCTGACAACCACCCCAGTGCGTTTTCAATGCTCCTTCCCGCCGGACGTGCCGCCGCCGCGCTCGCCGGATCGCGAGTTGCCGATTCAATTTTTTTAATTTCGAATGCTACTTCAAATTGACAGTTTCGTTTAAAAGTTTCGTTTTTCTAGCAGTGAGTTTTGGTTGTTGCCGCAAAGTGGAAAAATAGTTACTGAAAAAATTGTGGAAAGTGACATAGTTTTGGTGATATTCATTTTTGTCAACGCAGGTCGGATTTTTTAAAGGTAATAATTTTTGTATTAAAAATTTAATATAAAGGGCTCAATTTTAATCCTATTTATGTCCATGTAAACATATCGGCACAAATACTTAAGTACCTACATGATGATTGTTATTATAAAAATTAATGACCCTAATTTTTTAGAAAAAGTAACCGTTGTTGTCCATATTAATTATGTAATGTTAATAAAGTCGTAGCTAAGGCAATAATAAAACGCAATTAATACGAAAACCCACGTTACGTAATATTTTCTCCACAATATTTTGTTTTCATAATTTTATCATTACGTCGGTTCGCAGCTAAAAAATAAATAATACTCAGTTTCTTTCACGTAAACTTAGGATTTTATTTGATTTAATTTGCATTGAAGGTACATAATTACATACCTAGTTATTTGTAAGAGAGTTTGAATTTGCTCATATAAGTAAGCAACTGTTTTTTAATGTACCTACCTTATTTTTTGTGCATCAATTTTATAAGTCATTAAACCAAATATTTAAGTACATAGTTGTAATTGTAATTTAAATAAAGTGGAATCTACGGATTTATGAACGAGTCATTCGAAGACGTTGTTATCTTGAAGAAGATCCTAAAAAATACTAGGTTTCTTTTTAAAAGGCTATTTCTCCACTAAAAAAAAATATAGGTACCTACTATAGCCAATATTCCTACATGCATTTCAATTCAAAATTTCAATTTTGTTTTATAGATGTACACATATTAATTTTCCCAGTTATATTGTTACATAACGTTACTAACCCGTATCCTGTTTTACTTTTGTAACTCATTAATTTAGGCGTTTTAATATTTATTTAGGACCACGTGCGTTAACTTAATTTAATGTGACAATGATGGCTAAATATGTTTGAGGGTCGTCGTAAAAGCCCTTTAACTTAAATCCAAGATTATGTATCCTTATAAACTATCTTGGTATTATTGAAATATAGAAAAGGCCTTTGTGTTCAATTGCAATAAATCAGAAACAAATTTACGTAGAATGTTTTTTCATAAGCCATTGTTTTTGGAATTAGTAATGTTATTTAATTGATTTTTCTGAGATTTTTTTTATGTAGTACCCTAATAAAAATTTACTAACAACTACCTACCTATAAGCGAGTGTGGCTCAGTGGTTCCAGTGTCTGCTTTTCATCCAGACGCATCCTGGTTCGAATCCGCCCTACACCAATGAATTGTATTTTCTAGTTATGTGTGGATTTGCACTCGCTTAACGGTGAAGGAAAACATCGTGAGGAAACCGACATGTTTGAGGACCACAATATCCGAGGACATGCGTCTTCCGTGGAAGGACCTGGGCGCCCACCACGATGTATCTGCCCAAGAAAAGTCCCCTAATGAATTAATTCTGCGGGGAGTCACGACTCTCAGTCATTAGGAAATACGACTCGAAGAGAGAGAGACCTACCTATAATCTTATTTGCCGTTGAACTGCAGACATAAACTTATTCATATAATGTCATGCTCGAAAACCCAAGATTTATGTTCAAAAATGCCGGTTTTATATCCTTTTACGGTTTTTACGTGAGAATAAACACTTATACCATGAGGTCTTATGGGAAATTACCGTAAAAATACCGTAACTGAGTACCTATTTGCCAACGCATCGCCGGGAAATTGGATGGTATGATGATGTTTTATTTATTAGTTTGTGCTATCTCTAGTTTTTTTTTGTATATTTATGAGACTTAAAGTGGTTGATATTAATCTATAGAAAAATAATTAAACTGCTTCTGTTTCGTCTTACTGCCATCTTATCCACTTAATGCCATCATCATCATCGGATGCCCTCTTCATATAGAAGTTTGGAAGTCGATTGGCAAGATTTTCTGCGGTTGCTTCTTTTAGATGCGGATAGATCAGTAACCCTTAACTTAATTAAATAACGCCATGCGACTAAATAAATAAAAAAACAAACTTCAAAAAAGGCAACTTTTCCGAATAGGTTTTCCGATTTATTTATTTTTTTGTAGAAGTATGGCATTGCATTTGTCTACTTTCGTGAGTTGGATGGCCCGTTGAATTGTAGGTGCCGGCGGTATGTCATAGTGCGACTGTCGTTTAGCCATGTCATAAAGCCCTAGGGTGGTGTGGAAACTCTGTCACCAGAGTTAGCCACATTCATGCCAACTTAGTGTAGTTTGTAGTAGTGAGACGTTATTTATTTCGTTTTCTTTTCTTATTTTTCGTTGGGATTTTGATTATTTTGTGGTATTTGTGATAAAATATGAATATAATAATAGGATTTAGTTGTAAGCGAAGTTTGGTTGTTTAGCAATTAACCTTAGTGAACTTATAAAGTTAAAGTATAGTTTAAAAAAAAAACAGTAGACATCACAGAAAACAAATATATTATCACTTTGTTTAGATTTATTTGTAATCGCAGTAGATTTACTTTGAACGTTTTCCAAGACATATAAAACATGTATTGTACCATGTAGCATATACTCGTTTCTCAGAATAGATTACCTCGCTATCGATCTACTCGGTTAGTTAACTGCAAGTTGAATCAGACATAATCACCTTGTATTTTTTATGTAGATAATACTGTTTTACTACTGACCTGGTTGCCTAAATTTATGTTAATCAATATTTGTACTCATATGTATCTTTTAAGTGCAAATTTAAACTTGATATAGTGAAGCAACCGTAGTTTACATATGTTCAAAATAAAATGACTTTAATTCCTTAAGAGTTTAACTAGCATAAGCATTAGCGATACTAAGCAACTAACAATGCGGTCAGTCTTTGGATGGGTGACCAAAAAGTGGCATTCTGTTTATAAGGTTCGGATGTCGGATTTCGTCAGTTGGATGACATGTTAAATACTAGGTCCTGGCTGTTTGTTATATCATGGCAGTTGTAAACTCATGTCAAGGGTGGCTTATTTACGTTCCATCCATCAGGCGAATTACGGTCAAGTGCAAACCCATTCCTTGTAAAAAAAACAAATCGTAATTTCATACTTGCAGTTTATCTCTGTTCCAAAAAAAACTTTACATCCAGCAAAAGCTTTATGCTGAAAGGAAATATAAAACAGACATTGAAATTCTCGTGAATTGACAAGCCTTCTGTTTTACTGAAGCTGGTATTTTATTTTAACAATTTATGGACAATTTCCTCTCGATATTCGTCTTCCGGAGCAATTTGCGCTGTTGGAATCCAACACGAAGATATTTTGATAAGAGTTATTTTCATCAACACCCGTAGCTTAGCTCGCGGAGGCAATCGCATGCAATGTAAAACATAGGTTAACGCAGTCAGTCCTTGGATGGGTGACCGAAAAGTGGCATTCCATTTGCGGCGCCTCCGTGGGTCGGATGACACGTTAAATTTTAGGTCGCGGCTGTTTGTCTAGTACGGCAGTCGTTAAGCCATGCCAGAGGCTTTTAAAAACTTGATAAACTCTCGACACCAGAGTTGGCCACTCTCATTCTATCATCGTATTATTCTTCTGTAAAATGACAAAATATAATTTGTTTTTGTAGTAGTTCAACAGGCAATTTGGACAGACAGTATTCCACGGAAGACAGATGTTGTGGTCCTTAAACGGTTTCCTCAAGATGTTTTAACGTTAAACTAATGCAAATCCACACTTAACTTAAAAATACTAGTCATTGATGTAGGGCCGGATTCGAACTAGTGTGCGTCTGGATGAAAAGCAGACACCAGAACCGCTGAGCCACGCTCGCTTTCAATTATTTATTTACCTTAATTAAATTAACGGTATTAAATTAGTAATAAGAAACACAGTAATGAAGGGCAGAGATTTATTGAGTTTTGGAATTGTGGAACAGACAAGCGTGATGCTTACTATCGAGCACGCATATTGCTCCTTTCATCACTAAGTCAAACTCAAATATGTTTATTGGTTTCATACTTGAAAAACTAAGAAAATATATATTTATATCTAATTACAAAAAAGAAATCGCCTAAGGCGATAAGGCCGCCCAATATGCATCACTTTAATTTAAGTATGTTTATTTCTGTTTTGTAAATTCTGTGTTTTATGGTGTATATTAAAGTTGTATTCTTTTCTGTTCTATCGCGAATACCAACGTCTTCCCGTTATATATGTTATTTTGTTACGTACAAATACAAATACAATACTACTATGTAACGACACTATAAAGAAGCTGTACTACTGTCACAAGTAGGTATTGCTAAAATATGCCCCATTTTAACATCTTAATATAAAACACTGTTAATTAAATATAAAGCCAAAGATTATCCAAAATTAATACACTTTAAGCTCCATAAAACTTTTTGCCGATATTTCAGTGAAAATTTAATTTGCTATAAATTTATTAATTCAAACACTGAAATTGCCTCGTGAACCTATATATTAATACAGGTGAATGTGGTTTCGTGAGAATTACTACCAATTTATCTGAAATTGCGGGCAATATATTAGAAGTTCAAGTGTCATAATTACTAAAATAATATAAGGGTTAAGGTAATATTTTGCTCCGATATCGTGTTAGACGCTTAGAACAAAATTTTGATGGTTTATTTTTGTATTTTAGGGTAAAGGTTAAGTTATAAATAAGTTATAAATGAACAAGTAACAAGTACCTAACCGGTACTTATTTAAAACTTGAGCAGTGATTTATAATATACAATAATTTTATTTTAGAGGAAGGTTCAACGACAATTTTTGAATGCTTAAAAATGGTTTCTATAAATATTATGATTCCCATACATGTCTTCTAAAACTGGTTTAATCAATTAAATATAATTTGCTAATTGCAATCATTTGCAAAACTGTCAATGTAAGAAAGAATCGCCTTTAAATAAAAACGACGGTAGCCCATTATAATTAATCGAAGAAAACTTAACCATTTAAAAATGTCTTTCCATAAGGTCGAAGTTAGTCTTGTACCGAGAGCATAAAAAAATTATCGATATTCTTTAAACCAGGTGTCTAGAGATTGCGTAGTGATACGGTTCATATAGATTATGTCGGATTATTGTAACACGATTATCTATCTATACATTAAATAAAGCTGAGCTGAGTCAAAAGCCTGAACATTGAAGATATTTAAAAAAAGTTTGGACATACTTTCACGACGTTTCAGCAGTTATTAGAATTTTTGTCTGTTTATCATTTTATTTAAACGTTCATAGCGCAATAACGGCTGAACGGATCGTCATGATTTTTTGTACATAGGTAGTACGAAGTCAATTTCATATCTTAAAATAATGCAAGCAAAACCGCAAGCGTCCATATTATGTTTCGTCACGACTTGTCCGAAAAGCATGTCCCATCACTAATTCAAGAAGTTTGTCCGAAACCTTGAGGTGTATAAATTAATACTTATTTAAAAGTCTGATGAGCTGACAAGAAAATGGTGGGAGTAGAATTAAACGATTAATAGGTACCCCTAAATTTATTAAACTTGAACTTTTTACTACTTGAAAAATTATATTAATGTCTATAATATTTTGTCTATTCTGTGGAAGTTTACCATGATATATCTGCCCAAGAAAACTGCCCATCGTTTTTTTTTAGCGGGCAGTCACATAATCATTAATGAGGATATTTGACTCTAGGAGGAGGGTCGTAACTGTCTGTCCGTTCGTGTTATCTAGTATCCTAAATATAATCAAAGCATGTACAATTTAATTTGAAACATTTCAACCTGTGCTTTGCTTTGTGAATATTTTTTTACGTTTGTAGTGTTTTATATTATGTAATTGAAAAATATTTTTTTTGGTCAAATTTTACTTAGATATTACACTTGTAACAATCAAGTAATAAATAGGCTTTATTTGGTTGTTATGATGAGAACTTTGATTTGGTTCTAGTATGGTAGTTTTTACTGTATTATAAAAATCAAGGTCTTACTAATATCTAGCTCAATTAAAACAAAACCTGCGTGAAGTATCAAAAGCTATTAAAAGTCGTACAATTATTCATATACATATTAAGTTACCAAGAGGCGTTTTAGTTTCATAATTATTTGATACTAGCTGTGCTCGCGACTTCATCCGCGTAGAATAGTTATTTTGGGCATTAATTCATTCAAACATATTTTTTTGATATCTTGAACCATTTTCGCAGCGCACGCAACGGAAGCCCTCAAAGATGAATAATTTTCCCCGTTTATTCCACATTTTCAATTGTTTCTTCGTTCCTATTAGTTGCAGCGTGATGTTATAAAGCCTTAACCTTCCTCGATAAATGGTCTATTCAACACAAAAATAATTTTTCAATTTGCACCAGTAGTTCCTGAGATTAGCGCGTTCAAACAAACAAACAAACAAGCTCTTCAGCTTTATAATATTAGTATAGGTATAGATTCAAACAAACCTAACGCGTCTAACGAGACGTGGAGTAATGTCAACAAAATGGAAGAATAATTATTTATTTATACTAATTTGCATGTAAATAGAGTTTTACTGAATAAAATGAAAACGTGAAATGAAGGGACTGATAAAGTAATATTAATTGTGTTTAGACGAAAGATAACGCTTAAAATATTTTATGAATAAAATGTAGCTAGTTACGAATAATATTATTGCTTGTATAATTTGCCTTTGTCGTGATAATTTTATGTGTGTCTTGCAATGTTTTGTAATTAATTTATCAACTTCTTCTTCTCGAATGACAGTGGCTAACCCTGGTGCTGTGAATTTATCAAGGCAGCAGGCAAGGAGAATTTATGGCTTAATGACTACCGCACTATGACAAATAGCAAAAAAAACTTAATTTATCAACTAAAAATGATTAAGAACACTGCATATTTTCTAAATAATGTACTTGAAACTGGTGTTTTTCAATAATCTAAATAATTGTGGGTAGTTTTGATTACGTCTAGCCACAGTAAGTATATTACGCTAACGAAGTTAAAAAGACTTTTAGAACAAGCGTTTCCACAGTAAAGCATAAAAAATCAACCGCACAGCTAAAACAAAAATAAAATTCTATAACTGGTAAATAAATCACTTGTAAAGTCGTAACACTAATTTCCATAAACACTTCTGCGTCGTCATTTCCGGTTCCCTTTCAGAAATACCGGACACATGAAAAAATAAATAAAAATTCGAATATAAAATTGAAAAGTGGAAACTCCAGTAGTCCATAAACAGTTCAGGGGTTACCATTTGATAGTTATATATTGCGGTCTATATAATGACGTCTACTATTGCATAGAAGCAGACTCTTCCTTACTTTCTATATTTCTTAAACATAAAAAGATGTTCTCAAGTTTGAAAATCTGATAAACAAGATCATTTTTAGCCATTACATAGACACAATAAAAATCCGAGATTTAAGTTTCTGTACAGTAAGAAAAGATAGATTTATTTAATTGCTGATTTCAGTTAGAAATAATCTCAATTACGGAGTGTAGTCACACTTCTGACAAAAAAATCATCTAGAAAAGTAAACTTTGTCAGAAATACCAACCGTGCCGTTCAAAATGATAGGGTATTTAGTATCCTTTCATGTCAAAAATATTATAGCATTATCATTATCGTTTCCATCCAACGTCCAAGACGGTTCATAGTACCCCTCCAGCTAATAAACGGCGCAGTGAACGAATTCGAATAAAATAATTCTTTTTTATTGAGCTATAAATATTATTTTTAGTGATCAGAAACGCGACCTCCAGTAGCGACCCCTACTGACTGTATTATGAACTGTGACAGGTTGATAAAGGGTTGAATATAATGCCTATTGGTTTGTTTTTCGGTATTGGTTTGGACTGGGGTAATTTATCATGTTTCCGATCGGTACTGAATTTATGACGAGCGGTATAGTTAAGTGAATGGTTTTTGCAGCGAGTACATGTCGACTTTCTGTAAGGAATGTCATGGTCAGGACAGGACATATCTTAAACACAAATAAACGAACATATTTAGTGTATGTACTGTGTGCAGTTTAATAAGTAAATCGGAAAAAATCCAGAGTTAATAAGTTTCTTCTAGGTAAGCGTGCTACATCTTAGACTGCCAGTGGTGTATAACATCAGGCAGGCTATGGTCAAACGTTAGCCTATTCTACGTAAAAAAAAACATTTGTAATGTATGCAATTTACTTGCTTTTTAAACTAAAGTCGCTCAACCGTTTTGAATTAAAACGTGAAAAATAATAATTTCTCTGTAACTTAATGTTATTTTTTAACAATTTAACCAATTTTGATGAAATTATTTCCTAGGTTTAAAGAAATATATCGATACTACGGGTTTCAACAAATCCGCTGACATACTTTAGTTTCGGTTTTTATCGATTCTATAACCTAAAAATATAAATGCCGTTTGAAAAGATAATTTATATCGAAGCTATAAACACTTCTGTCATTTCAACGGTCTCCTAAACGAATCTAAATGTAGCACAAAAAACTTAATTTAGATCGTTCAAAAGAAATTTTATTCCCGAAATTCGACGGCAAAATTTCCAACAGCAAAATTATTTAACGCGGCTGCAAAGAAAAACCTTTAAATTTCCTCCGTGAAAGGCCAAAAGCCAAATTGGCTGTATTTGTTTGAATCCAACTGTTACGTAACGAAAAAGCGAAATGATACGAAAAAATCGAGCAAAGCCCGGATTACATCCCTACACCTAGAACTTCCTTGTAGGGAAGTAGGGACTGTAGGGTCAGCATACTTTTCACAGTTGTCGCTCCTCCTCCTCCTTGTCGTATTTACTTATGACGGAGGGTCCTGACTTTCTTGCAGGATTAATTCGTCGCAGATACGTCGTAGTGGATGCCCAGGGCCTACCAGTAAGACATTTATGAGTATTATTAGGGATAAAAATACTTAGTATGTTATTTTCACTGCAGAGAGTTATCATTAGTAAACAGAAGAAACAATCAAAAGTGCACAAATTGTCATAATATTTTGAAAAACGATTATAAAACAAAAAAAAAGTTTTTAGTCCAATGGTCAGGTTAGATGATTCCCTAAAATTATTTTGTTAAGTATAATATTTTACCACCGTGAGAACGCCAAACGACACAGTTCTTAAATTCAGTCATGGTTCGACCTTAAGTGACTAACTTGCCACCTTACAAATACATATACTACAATTGAGATGATGTAACTTCGAATGGTTTAAATAACTAACAAAATAACTTACCACTTTACACATTTGTATACGTCCGAGGAGATGGGTCAAGATAGTTGTTTGTTCGTAGCAGTTTCTTGTTTCCACACGCATGCATATCGAGATATTGGACATCGGGCTAGTATGGTAGCGGGATCCGTGGCACGGTTCGTCGCTGGCCATAGTTGGAAGGGGCGACCCATGTAGCGAATTAGCCATTCGTGAAAGGTTATTCCGCCAACTTGCAAAAATCCTGAGGTTGTGCCCACATGCCAGTTGGCGACCGTATGAAAATGCACGTTGGACTCTTATGGGGGGCACGGGCGTGCCCGCGATCTCCGGACTAAGTCCTACTTCGATATCTTGAATGGTTCGTGTGTGACTAGGTAGATACGCAAAATATTATCCTGGTGCCATTTCCTCACCGACCTCCACATTCGCAGTATCATGAACGCAAAGAGAAAAAGGGAAAGCGTACCACAACGAAAGTCTGCCCTATCGCTTAAAGTACCTCGTAAACGTTTCCGAGGATTCCACTCCAATCTCATTCCGGTCCACAACCTGCACTCATGACTTTGACGGAGACGCAGATCAAACATCCGTCCTCAAAGCTGGAGCTGGGGTGTGCTTCATTATTGTTATTTATTTACGAATCACACAGCGGCAACCAAGAGATAACCAGGCTCATTGAATACTTAAGTGAAGCGGCGGATAAGGCCCCTACAGCCCAGTTAGAGTTCCCGGGGGGTTTTCAATGGACGCCACCCAGAGTGGCTATAACCATACCAGATCACTGAAAATGCTGGGAAAGAGACGCATAAGCTTGCTTTAGCGTTAGATCTCACCAGGTTGGCTTAAGGCATTACTAGGGTACCTGATAATTAAACTTATATACCTGACTGAATGGACCTTCTGCTGACAACAGATCCAGACTGGTACTGAGTGACAATCCCAATCCGACCATTTGTCTGGTGAAGTCTGTCTCCGTATATAACCCATCCGATCCTAGCTCTAAGCGCAGTCAGCGGATGTGGAGATACATACAAGTCAGTGAATTGGGATGAGATACGGTCTTTTTATGCATCTATCCTTGGCAGCCTGTCTGTTTCTCTTCTGAAGACCCTTCAGTCTGTGCGGATGTCGTAATTGATACTATTCTTCTAGATATGGAATATTTCATAACTCACTCAAATGTATTCCAGTCTGGGAAAGTTCATACATGGTTTGGATGCATGGGTTGATGCTCGCCACAGCTAGGTTAGGATTATCAGTAAGAAGAAGATGGCATACAACAAAGCCACTGGTTCTTCAAAAGGCACGCTTCGATCACATTGGCCGAGTAGGGAATACATTTATTCGTACCCCGCGTGTAGCAAAGCCTTTTGGTTCCTGGCAAAGTTGATCGAAGGTAACTTCTACCGCCCCTCATTGCCTCCACTGCTGAAACCTGACGGTTCGCTGGCTCACTGTGCAGCTTAGAAAGCTAATTTATTTGCTTCTCTATTTGCGGAAATTACAAGTCTTGGTGCTGGTGGTGCTTTGGTTCCTCCTTCTCTTGACTATCCGACTGCCATATTAGACTTCAAGATTCGCCAAACAGAGCTCCGTAAAATGCTACGTGATCTAGACGTGAACAAGGCCAGTGGTCCTCGCGATATTCCAGCTATAGTACTGAAGACTTGTGCGCCTGAGCTGGCTCCTGTGTTGATGCGCCTCTTTCGGTTTTTTTGTTGAGACCGGGAAAGTGCCGAGTTCATGGGCTTCCTAACATTGATACCCAAAAAATTTCCTACGCACTATAATCCAGCGATCTTCGAAGCGAGAGTGAATCGGTTCATAGGTAGGTAAGCACGCTCTATCTTTGCTTAACATTAGGCAAACTATAGTCAAGTGCATTTAAGTTAACAAAAAAACGTCATCGTCTTTTATGAGTAAGGGTAAAATATGCTCGAGTTAAGCAAATACTTAATATGGACGACATAAAAGAAGATAAGTTAGTTACTTCTTCTACATTCATTTTTACCTACTATTTATGGACTAAGTACCTAACTATAACTAAACTAGATGACTTTGTTTTATTTTGTTAAGTTTACACACGAGTAGTGATTTGACGTAAGTTAGCTTTGTTAGTTTGAATTTTGATGACTACACTTGTTGTTGACCCGATTTGAAACGGTGTGATTAGGAGAAAAACTGGAGAAGTCAAAAATACTGAAAGATCGGCTGCCTTGCTGCAATTTTACAGCGCGCAATCTCTGTAATTTTTTATCAAGACTTGATGAGCCTTTGTAAAAAAAATATATGTACCACCACATTTTCAAAATATGTTTTACAAGAACTGACGTGCTATGTGTATCTGAAACGAATTTGTCAAATTCCGAAGACAAAACAACACTGCTATTTAAAATTAAAATATATTATATTATTGTGTAATTAGTGTACATAAGTTCATTCCATATTAGGAATTCAAATAGTTAAAAGCACTTACTATAAATATCTACGTAAGTACTTACATACTTTTGATTGATTCTGCATGCAATATTTTTTTTTTATTTAATTTACGAAATGATTTCCTACAGTCTAAAATTGATCAACAATCAAGACCAAATCAATAAATAATATTTAAGTAAGTAAGTTACTTTACTCTTATAATATTATGTAAGTTTTAAATTAGCGTATTTTTAATATAACGCCTATTTTGATTATTTGACATTACAAAAATATTACATACACACTTACACATACTCGATTACATTGTTTAAAAAGTACTTATAAAGAGAAGAACAAAAATATTTAAATGTTTTTCTGCTAAAAAAACATGTAACTAAAGTAACGATTAACCTGATAAATTGTTTCGCTGGTAAGAAGGACGTAACACTTATTACACGTATTACAAAAATGGATTGCTCGTGGAATAACTGCGTATCTGACACTTACAGCTCCAGATTAGAAATAAGTTTAGAAGTGAACAAAGTCGTAAGTGGAATAACATCAGTCAGTGTGGTTTATACTAGCAAGTAGTAAGACAATATCTGTAGTTACTTCTGCACGTATTCTTTTTACTTCGTGGAATACTGCAGTAACACTCTATTTTAAGTTTTTCTCTTAGTATACTGTACGAATTCAAATATAAGAAACGTTAGCAATTCCAGGCTTTTTTAAGCTTTTAGGTGTCATTTGTTAGGGATTTTTAGCTCTTATAACAAAATTACAGGATAGTTTTTTTCGTCTCCTGTAAAGTTGGTCTCAACAAGATACTGCTTTCTTCCACGAAGGGTGCGATATACTACAATTAACATGATGTAACTTCGAACGGTTTAAATTACTAACAAAATAACTTACCACTTTTCGTATATACTACAATTGAGATGATTTAACTTCGAATGGTTTAAATAACTAACAAAATAACTTACCACTTTACACATATACTACAATTGAGATGATGTAACTTCGAATGGTTTAAATAACTAACAAAATAATGTCCAACGCTTATTTTCAAGATGGTCACTCTACCTTACCTATCCATGGTACAAGGTTCTTATTGTTCACAACACGTCCGTAAAAGAATTTGGGATACGGTTGGGATATTTATAATTGAGCCGATCGGAACATTTCGAAAACATTTGGGATAACATTGTGCTCGCCTTAGCGTGATTTGTGGAAAATGTGTTTTCGATATTTACAAATTGAGATATCGGGTAAAGTTTTTTTTCTAGAATTGTCGATATCAGACTAAGTATAAAAAAAACACAGTGTTTCCTTATTTGGGTATCGCTTCAGGTGACCCATTGAAAACTCAACAATATAATTTCTTATATTAAATAGTGATCATACGCCTAACAGAACTGTACAGTGTAAAAAATGCTTTTAAATGGTTGTCATATATAAAATAATGCAAATAAAGCAACGTATAAAATCATCACCAAAATGTTAGAAGTATAAAGAATAATTTGATAACATTTATCCATTAAAATTGAAAGCTTAAATCTTATCAACGGACTTGTGAAACCTTTTTCTGGTGAAGAAATCGAGAAATAAAGGTACACAAGTCTTTACTTTATTTATTTACAGAATATTTGTGAATAAAATATATAAAGACTTCGTTTCACCACCTGCAGATAAAACGCCGAAAGTTTTAAACAGAAATGCAATTAATTTAAGATTTGGCCGTCACCTATTTAATTACTCGAACTCGAATTGGCGAACAAAATCAATTTCAATAATTCAATTTAATTCCAAAATACTATCGACATTGCAACTGAATTGTCTTCAAGCTCGTTAGTAAGTCCAGCGTAACTTCTCAACTTGTCAAACTGCATCGACAAACCCTGCTGAATTAATTTCGTTACATTATCACCCAAAGTTTGCGGGCCTTTGAGACAATCGTTTGATATTGGAGTCAATCCCCGCTGGACCAGAACCAACGGCTATATTTAATAGACTACTCATATTACACTCACATAATAAATAAAATTAAACAGGTGAAATAGAGAAAATGAGGTTCGGAGAAATACATATTTAGTGATAGATAGATAGATAGATTAACGCTTTATTGAACATACAAATAAAAAAGAACAAAACACTAACAAGAGAAAATTTAAATCTTATGGCACAACTGGCGGCCTTATCGCTAAAAGCGATCTCTTCCAGGCAACCGTAGGATGGAGAGGAAAAGATAAGGAGTAGGATGGAGGGGTAGTGTTAAATAAAACAACAAAATAGAGAGCTGTAAAAATGTAAAATAAATAAATAAATATTCCGGGACATTGTACACAGCGCCATCTAGCCCCACTATCACAAAGCAAAAATCTAAGGACTGTTCGCGTCAATATTTGATTAACATTGGTTATCATATGCGATTCTTCTGCTAGCTGAGTTACGGGAACTTCTATCTACTATTAGAAAAATAAGTCAGGGTTTCCTTCCTGACGCTATAACTCCAGAACGCACGTACCGATTTCCACGGTTTTGCGTTCGTTGGAAAGGTCTCGGGCTCCGTGAGGTTTAAATAAAAAAACGAAGCCATCGGGTGGCAAAACGAAGTTCGCGGGGTTTGCTAGTATTATATATACATAGTTAGGAGTCTACACTATATTTTCTATGACAAACTCCTTCAGAAATTACTTGCCAAAATTACGTGACGAAGTTACTGATTAATAATCTCTCTGTGTAAATCGCTGCTTTGTCTCTTTGAATGTTTTGAAAACGAGCATTTTAAGGCTTTATGTGGGTTAATTTGATTTTGGTCGCTGTCTTTACGGACTTAGTGCTTTTGAGGAGCTGTGAAATTAGAATACGAGAGTTTTCTGCAGCTTTTATAAAGTGAATTATATTTGAAATGCGGGGTTTTATAATATCGCTACATCGTTTTGTTTTTGTTTGTTTTGTTTAATTTTGTTTAAGTCACATTGATGAAAAAAGTGATTCATGTGAATATCAAATTGCTTACCACTTTGGTTGTTTTATAAATGTTTTTATATATTTCCACTTTGCTGGACTAAAAATAGTTTTTATTGTAAAGTATACAGTGAAAACCTGCTATCCAAACTATCACAAGCTTTTTGAAGTTGAAAACTTATTAGCATACTGTTTTGCATTCCTGAAATTAGTTAGCAAAAGAGGTAGTATAAATTAGCCATTTGCTCAACTTTTTATAGTTTGGTCCGAAACTTCCTAATTCCTGTGACATTATATGTATAACGTTTCATAAATTAAGCATCTTATATAAGAGGCCCCTAGGGTGGTTCGAAAACTCTAACCCTCAGAGTTAGCCACATTCCTATAAACTTACTATGGAAGTTTTCCTCAGATCCACAGAAAAACGTAAAATCTATGTGATATTTCCAGCTTCTTACTCTACTTAAGTAGGCGCTGCCACGGCCACTAACTAGAATTGTGGAAAAACTATTCAGAAAATATGTTCTAAAAATGCAATGTGTATTTTTATTTTTTACACAATACATTTCCTGGTAGGAAAACTCGCCTCCAGTGAAATAAGGTCGCAAATTCTGACTAATGTAAATACGGTCATTATCACCACGCGTTCGCATTCATTCTATTTCTATCAAGCCCGTACAGCGAAAACAGTATGGAAACTTTAGTTAGATGTTTTAGCAAACCAAGGTTCTTTAAATCTAGACTTAATACATAGATGCTGTCTAGGGAGGCGCTATGCTAGAATCCCTAGGCTAGAACAATGTTTTATGCCGGGCGGCCGGGGATATGATATGAACCTATCTTTTATAAAAAAGTGTTACTTGAAAAACTAAATTCTCATTATGATATTTTATGTAGGTTATAATAATTGTAATGTAGATTTCGGCTGCTCGTCATAAGTCTACAACCATTTAACTATCTTAGGAGCCGTTCAGATATCCCTGCCAGATTGGTTGCCTGGAAGAGATCGCTCTTAGCGATAAGGCCGCCAATTAAAACGCAAATTTTATTTTCCATGTTTTTTGTGTTGTTTTTTATGTATAAAGAATTATCTATCTATCTTCAGGTTGTTTGACAAGTCTCTAGACCAGATTTACCAACACTCATATGAACTCACTTTTATTATTGAACAATGATATTAACTACTAACATTAAATATGCAAAGCTACCCATACTGCTAAAACAGCGTCTCCGGTTTATTCGACGTGTTAGGCTTGAGTTTTACAAACCCATCTATTGTCTCGCTGCCGCTTTCATGAAATTTAATGAATACACGAGGGAACATTTTAATATTCTCTCGTTACGTTTTAATTTTGGTTTGCGGCATTTAATTTATGTCAAATCACAAAGCAAGATGTTTTAAAGTGAAAACATTGCTGATTAGCGCCGTGATGACGGATTTTTGTTGACATCGTATTCATAAGGTAAATGTTTGAGTTTGATTTATGTTACGTCCATTTTCCTTGAATTTAATGTAAAGTGAATGTAAATACACATACGTATATGAAATTTGTGAATATGATCATATTATAATAAACAATGGACAAGTCAATGGGCAATAATGGACAAGTCATAATTTGGATGGGAGTTTTTTACAGTATTATTGGATTGGAAATACCATTCCAGCTAAACTCTCAAGTCGAGTCTTGGAAATTCTCGAGTGGTGGAGGCCCGAAAGCCAACATTGCTCAAAACTATTACAGAAATATAACAGTACTGTCTACTTTATTTTTTCTAATATTGAAGGTCAATATCAAAAAAATTAAATCACTATTAAAATGTAAATCAGTTTTCTACTGAATCAGCATAGCAATTTAAAATGTCATGTTAAGTAATTGACAAATTAACTATAGCTTCATCTTTATAAAGTCTATGACAAGTATATTATGACCTTTAACCTAAGCTAATATAAATACATACCACCAAATTTATAATGTGGCTACTTGAGTAGGTAGGCACATGGCTAGTGATCAAAGCTTCAAGCACCTTTGACTTAACCTGAAATCATAATAACTTGATTAATATTTCATAAAGCCACACATAATCGTTTCCCTAAATAGACGAGGAACATGTTGGGCTAAGGATTCAATTGAAATGTTACCTTTGACATTTGAACCACTTGCCTGAAACATGCTTGAGACATGCCTGAAACATGCCTGAAACGGCTGAAACAACATTTGTTCTAAGTTTCCAAATTGGTGACAGTTTAGAAACGAAACTTTAAATGTCAACTCATTTTTCTTCTGCTTGAGCTTTTACTTAAATGTTGAATACTTTTAAAAGATTTTTTCGTAACTGTGGTTTTTAAAAACAGATAAAGAAAGTTTATTTAAGTAGAAGGATATTTTTGGTATGACTGTTGTTTTCTTTTTTTATTCTTTTGGGGAGACGTTATGCTCTGACGTTAACTTTTAAGCTTTGAGCGCTAACAAAATAAAATCAAACACTTTTAAAATTACGAATCCTGAAACAAAAACTGAATGTTTGAACAAAATTTACTCGTAAAGTAGACCTTAAGCCTGAAAGGTTGGACAGAAACTGCTCTTCAAGCGATGTTTTAATCCCACACTAGTTGAGAGAATATAGAGATTGGTATAAAGTATAAACCAGAAGCTTATGAATAAAATATTCTGTCTATTTTTTGGCTCACAAGAGATATTGCTTCTTTGGGACACAAAGGTATTGTTGAGAGCGGCTTAGCAAAATAAATAATGTTTGATTCAACAGTTTTAATATTATACTAGCTGGTGCGCGCGACTTCGTCCGCGTGGAATAGTTATTTTGGGCATCATATTTATTTTTGCAAACAACCTCTTCAGTTTTATAAATTATAGCTGTCACCCACGACTTAAACCGTTTTCGCAGCACACGCAACGAAAAGCCTTCAAAGATGAATAATTTTCCTCGTTTTTTCCACATTTTCCATTATATCTTCGCTCCTTTTAGTAGCAGCGTGATGTTATATAGCCATTTTTTCCTCAATAAATGGTCTATTCAACACAAAAATAATTTTTCAAATCGGACCAGTAGTTCGTGAGATTAGCGCGTTCAAACAAACACACAAACTCTTCAGCTTTATAATATTAGTATAGATTATTTGTAACGTTGACAATCTGAATTACCTTCGTTAGACCTAATCTGTTTTTGGTGACCAAAAGACGTTTAGACGTTAAGTTTATTTTTTTAGTTTTTTTTATGTTTAAGGGAAACAGATCATTGTTACTAAAACCTGTGGTAGCCAAATAAAACAACATACATATATTATTATATTTAATTAAATGTTAATAATTAAAAAAAAGTAAGTACCATGAAATCCACCTTGTCTTCTTTCAATTTATACTACGTATAATATGGGTATTTATTTGTCTACTAGTGGAAGCCCACGGCTTCGCCTACATATCAAAATATAAAATAAGCCTATGACACTTCTAAGCCTATCAATTCAGCTGTTTTTGCGATATGAGCGTTGAAAAAAACAAATAAACAGACAAAATAAAAAAAAAAACTGCTGAAACATGTTTTGTAATGGATTGAAAGTACCTATATGTAAACATTTTTTTATTTAATATCTTCTATGTTTAGATTTTTTACCCTCTTCATGTATTGTATAGATTTAAATATGTCTTTATGTACTTCCAAATTCAAATTAGCCTAAAACATAAACGAAACATTATTAGCATCCCTAAGCTTTCATAAAATTACTCCATGAACCTAAATTATCAAATGGTCAACCAACAAAGTTGCTGAAATGGGCGTACAGGGATTAATTTAGCTCAGAAAATAGACAATTTATAGGCAAAACCGTCACAAAACGCCAATGTTAGGTATTTGGTGGGTCCATTCATCATTACTCAACGAAACCAGTTATGTTAGAGCCTATTTCCTATAAATTGTAAGTATGATACGGGGAACAGTAAAACCACAAGTAGATGTCAAATTTACTGTTTAGGTTAGAATTTTTACAAATATATTTAATTTTATAATACTAGGTACTAGTGGGTGGTCGCGGCTTCGCTCGCATTAAAAAGTAAAACTTACATCCCCTATTTCACCCCTTTAAAAGTAGCATTTCCAAAAATCCTTTCTTAGCGGATGCCTACGTTATAACATCTACCTGTATGCCAAATTTCAGCCTAATCCGTCCAGTGGTTTGGGCTGTGTGTTAAAAGATCACTATATCAGTCAGTCAGTCAGTCACCTTTGAGTTTTACATATTTAGATAAAGATTTTTTGTCAGTTACAGAAAAAATCTTAGTTTTGTTTGTATTTCATTCAAGTTTATCACTTAACGGTGCAGTACAAAACAGTTGCGTGTGTGCGCGTCTGTGAATGTTCATCAAGTTCAAACAGCCGAACCAGTTTTTATGAAAACGGTAAGAAGATAGATGGTAATAGATTTTTTTTATGTCTGGATGACACAAATCACTAGGACTAACGCACCAAATAGTAATATATAATCACATGTATAATCTATATATATTAAACTCAAAGGTGACTGACTGATTGACTGACTGACTGATATAGTGATCTATCAACAGCCCAAACCACTGGACGGATCAAGCTGAAATTTGGAATGAAGGTAGATGTTATGAAGTGGGCTGCTAAGAAAGGATTTTTGGAAATGCCACTTTTAAAGGGGTGAAATAGAGGATGCAAGTTTAACTTCTTAATGCGAGCGAAGCCGCGAGCACCCACTAGTCATATAATTTGTTAGTTAAGTATGAGTCCAATTTAAATGAACCCACAATTTGCACCACAAGCAATTAAATGAACGGTATTATAAATCTCAATGCAACAAACTATAGGTTAACTATGCATTTGAAACTGAACGTAATTTGATTTTAACCGCATTCCATCGACTATGTGATTTTAGGCAATATAATACTAGATATTGGTTTCGTTTCGAGTCAGCGTGCTCAATTATATTGCAATCAACAATTTGTGTTTTATAATAACTTTCATTTGTAGCTGTGTTTTTTACTGATACGTAAGTTTTTTCTTGATCTATCTTATAGATCTATCTATCTTATCTCTTATATTTCTTGATCTTCACCATTATTATGTGTGTTTTTTATAACTAAATTAAAATCTTCGGTTGTACATACATATAATAAATTTATTTATTCAAATTATAATTATATTATTACGGAATAACCAGTTAATAATTCATGCATCTGATGATCTATGATCAAGAGAGATACATTCGTATGTATCAGTTACCCTGGGTATAGGCCTGCTACCTTGTGTGCCACAGGTGACATTTTTTTTTGCTTTTATTGTTCAGATAATATCAATAACTTACAATACCTACAATACAACTTTATTGCACACTAAAAAATATAAATGAACATAATAAATGGACTTAAACTATAGATGCAGGTACAAGAGGGCGGCCTTATCACCTTGAGTTATCTCGTACAGGCTTAACATCCGACCGACCGAACATCCGAATGACCGATCCGAACAAGGAGAAAAATCGTATCTTATTGTAATCTGTAAATCTTTAGTTCCAAAGTTTGTAACTTGCACCACGGCCATTCGTTTTCGGTATAGGCAAGGTACACATTGACGATATGATGAAGCGCCCTCGTCTGAACCCGACGCAATATCCACCGTGGCAACTCCGCCTTTAGTGCCTACTTTATACTCATATATCACTCGTATACTTTGAGTCAGTAGATAAGATTCCTTATTTTTTAAAGACTAGTCTTTATCTGATATAAATAAATAAATATTTCAGGACATATGACACAGCGTCATCTAGCCCCATTCTAAGTAAACGCTTGTGTCAAGGGTACTAGATAATGGATATGATGAAATAAGGTACCAAATCCATTATCTAGAACTCCTGACATTTCTTTGGTAAATACATTTTAAATACATAAAAATGACTAGACTCAACATAAGTTATTACAAATTCAAAATGCATAATTACTTGTGTTATACGAGAACTGAACCCGCAGCCTCTAGATTAGAAGGTAGACCCACTATCAAATTTAAGATACCAGGCCAGTCTCGCTGGCATACACGATCTTCTAGTCGAGAGTCAACCAGTTTCTTTTAGGTAAGCGCTTAAGATCGTAGATTACAACGTTGCTTAACACCAAGCAAGTTAGTGTAACTCTGGAGAAATATGTAGTGTTTTTCCGCTGCGACTGCTCCTTAACCGACTTCAATGAACAAACTCGATGGTTTTTAGGTATGTTCCTCTATATACCACCGCCACACCTCACCTCCTAACCAACGTGGCCTCCGTGGCGCTCAAGATCTCACCACCAGTGCACCTTGTGTCTACGGGTTTTATAGTTCGGCAAGATATTCTCGTCGACACGTGTTTTGCCTCTCTACGAGGAAATGGGAATAAATCTCAGCTACTGTAATTTACAGTATACTATCGCCAAGCCTTCATTTCACGGAGGCCTTGAAATGTTTCTTGTTCTTTCAGCCTTTATTATGGAAAAATGATTGATAGTGTTTTTTATCGTTTATTATCTTTGAATTTATTAGGTTTTCTGCATCGTACTAGGCGTTTTTTGTACCGGAAGTGAGCTCGAGTATAATAATGATTGTGATTTATGCAGACTTGCCGTACTGAGCTTTATTGTTGGACGTTGCCAATGAGAATTTATGAACGTAGATTGCTAGTTTATGAGGAAGAATATTTTTTTAATATTATCTGGATTATTTGAATAAGATATTTATT
This sequence comes from Macaria notata, assembly GCA_927399415.1. Taxonomy (NCBI): domain Eukaryota; kingdom Metazoa; phylum Arthropoda; class Insecta; order Lepidoptera; family Geometridae; genus Macaria; species Macaria notata. The sequence continues at coordinate 5,560,547 of OV656742.1, forward strand.
TTTGTTTCATATTGATCATGAAACTATTTTATTAAATAAATAATAAATGATATTCTGTGTTATCAGACACAGCGCCATCTAGCCCCATACAATTGCTTGTTTCGTGAGTCGACTTGCTGCTATTCTTTACATACACATTATACATAAAATAATTAGATCTAATGAGTGATACATATGTAGATAAACCCTAGTTGTCTTTTAAATATGGGATAAATAAAATCTTTAATATACACCAAATTTATTTTAAAAGCTCTTCTGGTCAATATAAAATTAATAATTTAGCATTGGCTTCATGATTTGCATTTAACTTTGGTTTGGTTTGGGTTAAATATACGCATAAACTGATGTAAATTTAGCCGACTTATCCTAAAATTAGCCGTTAATATTATAATCTCCACCTAATCTAACATTGTATCTATTTCTTTATCAATTTTCTCTCTCTTGATGAACTGAGAAAATAACTTATCTTACTATACGTCTTATTCTAAACGCGGTTTATAGTAGTCTTGAATTTTAAAAACCAAAAGTTAGTTCTTGTTGTTCTAGACTAATAATATTTTTTTAATAATTTATTTCTGAGTTTATTGCTTTGGTATACTAATCTCTATACATACATATACACATTTATGGAAATATGAAGTATGTTTATAAACTTTTTGATTGGGCTAATATTACTTGAATGCATTATGACGTCCTCTCATTTTCTGAAAATGGTTGAAATCAATGGATAGTTCTTTATATTAGGTTTTTACCTATGAAATTGCCGATTTGTATGACGAAATTGAGAAAAATGATATTTCCATACAAACATTTTTAATGTTTGTATGGAAATGTCTGAACAGATTTACTATGGAATTGATAACTATAGTTAGATGGAAAAAAAGCTATGCACTGCGAATATCAATTTCTCAAAAACAGAGTATATGATAAAAATATACCTAGTTAAAGTAGTGAAACCGACGACACATTGAAAGAGGGGTTTTCAATGACTTCCCTATAAGTAATATGCACTAGTAATACATTTTTTTTTATCTAAAAGGTAAATTATTCAACAATTGATACAATAAAAATTGTATTCGGAATAAATATAGCTGTACGTAAAAGTTACATACAGAATAAACTGTAAGAAAAAAAGGGCAATTTCATAGGTAAAGACCTATTATTTGAAACAAACACACACATACATATTCACATTTAATTAAAGGGTATTATTTAATTCGATAATTGCAGCATCATCTGACTGAATCAACTAATTACGGATTTGTGAAACTGATTATTTGCATCAATGATGCTTAATTGGGTTTAGTTTAATATTGATAGGTATGAGTAAATTATATAATTGGGTAGTGGTGCCATGCAGTGATTCCACTACTTAGTTAATCTCGAACATGAAATGTTTTATATAAAATTTAAATTGTATTAAAATAAGTTCTAAAATTTCAATAAGCTATTGAAAAAACGAAGACAAAGAATATTTAAAAATGTGAAAAAAATATGTAAAGAATCGTTACTCTACGTGAAACCGCGCAACAAAACAATCTCGTACAGTCATATCTATTCATTGTCTATCTATATATGTAAAATTCAAAGGTGTCTGACTGATTGACTGACTGATATAGTGATCTATCAACGCACAACTCAAACCACTGGACGGATTGGGCTGAAATTAGGAATGAAGGTAGATGTTATGACGTAGGCATCCGCTAAGAAAGGATTTTTGGAAATGCCACTTTTAAAGGGGTGAAATAGGGGATGCAAGTTTTACTTCTTAATGCGAGCGAAGCCGCGAGCGCCCACTAGTGTTATATATTATTTATTATTATTGTTAACAAATTGATCCGCTGGAAGATCCTGCCTTCTACAAAACATTCAACACGACAGTAAACGGCAGAGCAACACTAAATTGTATCATATTCTCCTGTTTACAAATAAAAATGTTTTATCTATTATTATTATACAAAGATTATTATCAATACGAGTTTTATTTGTTGCATAACAGTAATTCAAAACTAATCTAGTTGCTGCGAAATCCTAGATCATCACCTAATTAATGCCCAATCCCAAGTCTAATTTAGACCGGTCGTTTAAGTCGTTTAAGATAGAAAAAGAAACATACCTACTCATTCAATTACAATTTTATTCCTATACAATATTACCTACAGTGATGTTATCAAATTATTACTCTGTCACCCTTCCCTTCTTGAACAAGTTAAAACCTATTTATACGGAGACGCTAGTAAAGCTAGGCTTTAAACACACCGCTGACAAGCTAACAAGCACCAAACCAGCCTGTAAAGGACTGAACCTGCCAACCCTGACTACATGCCACATAACACACTTAACAAGAAGGGTAAATTACAGTATTACTATTATCTCTCTCTCTCTCTCTCTCTCTCTCTCTCTTTGAATCCTCTAGAATGAGGGTCGTGAATCCCCGCTAGTATTACTATTTTTATCTCTCTCTCTTTGAATCCTCATGAATAAGGGTCGTGACTCTCCGCAGAAATATTCTTTTGTAACTATTTGAAGGTTGTTAATATGTAGAAAACATGAAGAAATAATAACCGAATAATACCGGAAAACCTTGCGATCTTCAAAGCGAGAGTGAATCGGTTCTTACTGGGTAAGCACGTTCGATCCTAGACCGTAATGATTGCTTACCATCAGGCTAATTACGGTCGAGTGCAAACCCATTCCTTGTAAAAAAGAAAAGAGGATATTATAATGTTAATATTTTATTGATACCATCAAATTCCAAAAGTGTAAAATAATAAATAGCAATAACGTGTAGAATAATAGGATAATTGTAGTTATTAGCTGTTTCAGCACGATAGGCCATTAGATGTCTAAGTTTGATTATTGAAAACAATTTTCATCCGACATTTAATCGTTAGTCATCATTAGTATCGGACCTTAATTTTTACATAAAATATAATTTGCTGTTTTTATTGTTCAGAAATTTTTGACCTACAGTATTTGTAGCGATATGTTACTTATTTTCATTACAAAAAAAGAAGAATTATCTCATACACAAAATCATGAACGCATGCATAAATTTAATAAACTACATGTCTCACTGTTAAATCCCTGCTACATGTTGACAATGACTATAACTTCAACAGGGATACGACAAAAAGTTTAGGCAAGCAGTAAAACTTGCTTCGTTGCGGGAACAAAAACATAGACCGCAATAAACCCCGAGTTTTGTTTAGCCTACTTATGTAGTTTTAGACAACTACTGTTTGGGTGCCATTAAATACTGATAGGGTAAGTTGGTTTTATTTTTATACACTGTTCTGTAGACTGTATTAGGGAATATTACTTTCTAGAACGACAAAGTTAGATAAAATTCTTTATTGTAACACACATTGAAAAAAAAAAGACAAACAGAAACACAAAAGACTTAAAAATAGTGCCACAACTGGCGGCCTTATCGCTAATAGCGATTTCTTCCAGACAACTGTAGGATGGACAAAGTTACCAAGACAAAGTATATGACAAACCGCTGTGTGTGAAATTGGAAATTATAGTGGATTTTTGCGCCTGGCTGTTAAGACTCGACAATGGCGTAACAGTAAAAAAATTAAGACTCCAGAAAGATGAAATCCTGATTATTTTCGCTGGTTTCAAAATAATAATATATAATACAGCCTGATCTAACAAAAAACCAGCGCTGATTACTGTTACGAAATTGGCATTTTGTTGTTTGTGTTTCTACAAATATGTGTTACGATGTAAATCTGTAATAAATGTTTTACTATTTTTTTAATAACTGAAAATATGAAATCTTCAAACGTAAGTATCAGATCTGCTGTTTGTCACAGTATATGCAGTATAAGTTTTTAATCCAAGTCAACTGGGATTTGGATTAGAGATTACTGGACTTTGAAAAGATATATTTTTTAATTTTTTTCTGCTTAACTTATTGATATAAGACCTTTTTCTCCAAGTCTCGCCCAATTAACTTAAAGATTAGGAAACCTACCCTTGCCTTAGCCTAAAGAATTTAAGTCGTCTGGGTCTCTCTTTTCGTATCTTTAGACGATGCGAGTTTTTGATCAAGTTACTTATGCTCACATTTACATTTGTACATGATCAGTTTACATCTTATTTTAAAGTCTTTAAGTGTAAATGACAATACATATCTTGGCACGGAAGATGTGTATATGTTATGTGAAATTATATTATAACTTAGTGTTAATATTATTATGTAGGTATATTAATCAAGCAATATTTCACAGCGCTACACGCATAAAACTAGATTTAAAGAAGCCTCAATATGAGTTATATTTTTATCTAGAACTTACACAACAATATGAGCTAAACGATTCAATTTGATAGATCTATTAGTCCGTAAAGGTGGAGCAATCATTGACTTACAAACTTATCATCACCAATCGCCATCCTTTTAGCTTTTAGTATGAATTATTGAAATAACGATTAACTTTTGACTAGTATAGATACAACGAAGCACAATTTCTTAACGTAGTGCGGCCAAGGGTCAAAGGTCGACTTGGCCTTGCTTTTAATGAGACCCCTTTACTCAAGAGAGGTACAATTTGGCGTCTAAACCGATTTGAGTGTTCCGAAGCGTGATAAAATATTCCAAAGGGTTAAGGAATGAGTTAGGATGGAACGATTTGCATAGAAAAATAATTGGGATTAGTCTGGAGTTGAACTTTTGTCAATTTATTCTGTAAAATAGTTATTGATCTAGTTTATTTTGTGAGTTCTAACAAACCAGCCAATAATGACTGTAAGTCTTGCCTCTGTCTGTCAGTTGGTTTCAATAATTTGAGCATAAATTCAAAAGTTTTCAAATTAAACGGTTAAGTTACAGGGTTAAAGTTTTGTTGTAAAAATGTTTAGTGCGTCATTGAAATCCATCGGCTATTTTCACATATCACTTTCACACATGTTTTGAAGACGGCTGAATTATAGTTATACCTGAACCATTTATCAATCCAAATCTAAATATATAAAACTAAAAGGTGACTGGCTGACTGATATAGTGATCTATCAACACTAAATAAAATAAATGCACAAGCCAAACCACTGGATGGATTACATACTTAATCCCATTACATACTTAATCTTACACAACACCCAGAAACTACACACCACCACTACTTACTTCATCCACACGCTACAAGCTCAATAGTAAAATACTAATAAATAAAAAATTTTGTGGCAACACAAATCTCTCTTCCATTCAAAGAATAGATAAACTGAAAGTTGTTTACTTTGTTTTTGTTTCCTCATTGATTGATATCTATTTTTCTAATTTCTAAGCTTTGTTCAGTTTTTTGTTTTAATTAGTGTTTTTACGTAATTAAGTGTTTTATGTATTATTATTGCAAAGAAACATGGTTACAAGTGTGGGGGTGGTGGTGTCTCTGATTTCCTTGCAACACAGGACCTCTGGTACCTAGTGCAGGAGTCAGTCATTCCACCGCGTACCAATACTTTTTAAAGTACATATTTGCATATACATCACATAAAATAGGTACGTTTTACATATGTATTTTGTGACCAATAAACTATTTGATTTGATTTTGATTTGATGATTGGGCTGAAATTTGGAATGAAAGTATATTTCATGACGTAGGCATCCGATAAGGAAGGATTTTTGGAAATGCCACTTTTAAAGGGGTGAAATAGGGGATGCAAGTTTTATTTCTTAATGCGAGCGAAGCCGCGAGCACCTACTAGTTATGTATTATAAACCATAACTACAAGTATACAGTCACTATCAAAATGTAAGATTAAAGAGGGCACTCTAAGCGTTTAACCTGGCAGTGGTCGGAAACACGTCGAGTTTCCATGAAACACCTCACACAAAGGACGGTCTGGTAACCCGGTTCACTAACTACGAGCCCGCTTTATTTCATAGCCTGGCTCTGTTGGAACAACCAGTCAATTTTGTAAATAGTAATGCTATTGGATGTTAATGTTACAAAGAGCTTGCGTTATTGGTGTTTGACCCTAGATTCAAATGACAATTAACAAGTTTGATGTGTCAGTGTGTGTATCAACATCACAATTATTGGTATTATTAATATAAAAATAGCATAAAAAATGGTACTATTATAAATAAAAAACTACTATTATTAAAAATACAATAATTAATAGTAAAAATAGTAGTATTAGTGGCATTCCATTCTGGGCACTTTCGTGGGTCGGATGACACGTTAAATTGTAGGTCCCGGCTGTTTGTCATAGTACGGCAGTCATGAAGCCATGTCAGAGGCCCTTAGTTGGACACTGTTATTCGATAAGAAGAAGAAGTATTAAAAGACATAATATACTGACTTGCCCCCTTATGACGTGACGTCTTAAGGTGAATAAAACTTTGATCTTTAGATAACCAACTTCATCAGATATGCATCACTTTTGACGACAATGTCGCTTGTGGTAAACAAATGGTCAAATACCTAACTATTTTTAACGATAGTATTTTTTTTTTAAGTTTTCACACAGTTATAATTAAAGTAGGTCTTGTGTCGGATTGATAAAAAAATATTTTTACCTAAACAAAATGTGAGCTCATAAATTGAATATACAGCAAAGAAACAACACCGAAAAAAAGAAAAACAATATCCCAGCAATATTTTTAACTGAGATTAACTTAAATTTTCTGAGATTATCTTGCAAAAATATCACAAGTTTTTCTCCAATTGAATTTCTATATTCATTGAATCGCAAGTTTCTGTCGTCTCCTGCTTCCAACTTTGTTCAAACTATCTGTATAAGAGATTGTGTTTCTCTATTTTATGTTTCTTTGAATTGAAAACTTACCCCAGATAAGGTGATGGTAGAAATATTAAAGATTTATGTAATTGATTTTATACAATAGAATGCGATTTTTGGTACATATTATTTACTAGTTAATTATAATGACCAAATAACGATGCCTTATGGTCTACACTTATCTATCTTCTAAACATATTATAAAACTGAAAAGGGTCAAAAGTCTGAACATTGAAGATATTAAAAAAAAAGGCTTGTGGATAGGTACTTTGAAATGATAGCAGAGCACGTTCCAATAATTACTAGAAATTTTGTCTGTTTATCTGTCACTCTCTTTATTTTTTGTATGTTTATTTAAACGCTCGCAAAAACAGCTGAATGAATCGTAATTTTTATGGCATGTAGGTAATATGAGGTCTTAGGAATATCATAGGTTACTTTTTATCCTGAAATAACACAAACAAAGTCGCGGATATCCACTAGTAATAAAATATTTTATTTTAAACTAGTGGACAACAACCTTTAGTACAAAAAAGAAACAAATACTTCACTAACTTTCGCCCCTACAAAATAAACGTCTTGTGCTGAAATCATATATTTTTTTATACATAAGCATATTTTTATACTAAATAGACAACAAACAACATCCAAAGGTTTTTGTCTGTTGAAGCTCACAAACTTTACCCAGATTAATTTAACATGCTTAAGTTTTTTTTTTACTTGTCTTGACCACAAAATTTTTGCTTGTTACAAAAATAAGAACAACATCCAGAGTTCATGTTTGTTCAAGCTTTTACTCTTGCCCCTGAATTATTAACCACCAGTGGCAGAACACAGAACTCTGCAGTGTTCAAGTCGATTTGTTTTATTTATTCATGGAGTCAGCATCGCTAACTCGTCATATTGCGGACGGTTACAAATATACACCTGAAACAAAAGCAAATTATGGAACTTTTTTATTATTATTTTCCCTACTCTAATAATAATTACGTTTGTAGTCCCAATTTACAGAGAAGCAAAGGAATCAAATGTTTATTACGCATTACTTTTTATTTTCGAGGTTATAAATATGTAAATTGAACATCTCTATCAAAACTTGTAGATATGGAATAATTATTTTTTGCTTATACTAATAATTACTACATATGCTATCACAATGTATAGTGCAACGAGAATTCATTACATTTCACTTTTTGTATTATTATGGTCATAACAGAATTGGCATGAAAAATATTAATTAATTGAACAACTACATGTGGCGCTGTCAAATTTACAATTATTTGTATTTCCCGTATTCAGATAGATTTGACCCAACTTAAGAGATTAAAAGTATAAATATACAATTATACATCTTATAGTTGACAAAAAGATACACTACCTCCATGCGATATGAAAGCACTGATATGTTTTCGGTATGTGTGTTGTGTAACGGTGCGTAAAATCATTATTATTTTGGAATTTTGAAAGATTAACTCCGTGACTTCGATACCACTATAAATAATAATTATGATATAACATGTGTGTAATGTGTATGCCTAATTTATACTAATATTATAAAGGTGAAGAGTTTGTTTGTTTGAACGCGGTAATCTCAGAACCTACTGGTACGAATTGAAAAATTATTTTTGTGTTAAATAGACCGTTTATCGAGGAAGGGTTTAGGCTATATAACATCACGTTGCAACTACTAGGAGCGAAGAAACAATGGCAAATGTGGAAAACAAGGGGAAAATTATTCATCTTTGAGAGCTTCCGTTGCGTGCGCTGCGAAACCGTTTCAAGATATCATAAAAATATGTAATAAAGAATTATTTCTCGTAAAATGATGTAACAAAATGTTCGAGACAGTATGTGTCTATCTTTTAACATTAACTCACTAGAACCGTTTTTAAGATAATAACTATTCCACGCGGACGAAGTCGCTGGCACAGCTAGTCTAATATAAGCATAGTTTAAGTAATTGTGAAAAACTACAGCACCAACCATGCTTCGGGTGTTTTATAATCAATTATAAAATATCCCAAAGAAGCGTCCCAAAATTGTAAAAGAGTACTGACTCTCCCATGGAACTTATAAATAATTCATAGATTTCTATCTCGTTGTCCCGTCGTTTTGCAAGAAGATGTTGTTCTCAGACCCTCAGCAATTCTGCTTGTCATCTGTGTTGGTTTGTGCTGCGATGTTGATTTTTATTTCCTTGTTTATTTTGTATTGAGTGCCTTTGGCGTTGAATAATAAAGACGTCTGTAAACGTTGAATGTTTTATTACAATTATAACTACTATTTATGTATGTATGTTTTAGTTATTTTGATAAATTACACAGCGGTTTCTAGCCCTAACAAACAAACGCTTCTTATGTAACGCTTTAGTTGTTGTTTCATGCCTGAGTTGTTCAAGTACCACCAAACTATAGAGAAATATAAAATAACACATAAAAAATACACACAATATTTTTCTTCCCGGTGATTTTCTTTTCTTACTCAAATACAAATACTAAAATACTAATTTATTGATTAATGTACCTATATACTTATAACACTGTTTATAGATAGTTATTCATTGCATTTAACTAATTAAAAAAACTTTTACCAAAGTAAATTTAGTTCGTATGAAAGTAGCCAACTTTAGAGTTTTCAAACCATCCTAAGGGCATCTGGCATGACTTATCGACTATCGTAGCAGATCGAACGGCCTAAAATTAATTAACGTGTCATCCAACCAACAGTAGCTAACCGTATCTTTTCTCTTGTCCACAGAATGCACAACACAACTTCAACCAATCAAAACACGGAAAGGTAGCGGCAAAAATGACTATAAACCTTAGTGTTAGTGAGCCTACGTGACCACAAGCATTGTGCCAAAACAATGTATTGCTGTAGAGGACTCAAACTACTCTACGCCACTATTGTTCTGTTGCTCGAAGTGGAAATGTTCACGAACACAGGTGCTATGGAGTCGAAGAGGTCTTCCATTTTAATGGCACAAAACGCAGACGACTTGAAGTCTCTGGAACTGTGTACGACGAGGAACCAGCAGAGATTGGGAAATGTTTTCGGGAATTTCACCAGACATCACAAGAAAGGTGAAGATTAAGAGATGTTGCTTTATGATATTTTTCATTTGTACGCAATAGTTTTTTTCTCAACTATGGCTTAAGATACTTTTAAATGTGAATAAGATCGTAATTAATCTTATCAGTAACTTGTTTGAATCATTCATACTGAAACTTTGGAGAAATATGTAGTGTTTTTCCGCTATGACTGCTCCTTAACCGACATCAAACTACAAACTTTATGGTTTTTAGGTGTGTTCCTCCATATACCACCGCCACACCTCACCTCCTAACCAACGTAGCCTCCGTGGATCTCGAGATCCTACCAACACCGCACCTTGCGTCTTGAAGCTTTGTTGTTCAGTCGCAGCGGAAAAACACTACATATTTCTCCAAAGTTTCAGTAACAATGGATTTCTGCAAAGTAACGCCTGATTCAATATCTGACTTATTCATTTCAGAAGAAATCACATCATTTTTTTCTAACTAGACAGACTGTTTTTTGTAAAATAGAAATTGAATCTCTATTTTCACTTACTAAAAATAGCAATTGATACAATCACGATCTGGCGCTTCAAAGCGGATCAAATTACCAATCACATTAATTTGATTAAAGCATTAATCCTCGATTAGATACCGTTCTAATTAAATTAAAATATAAAGTGAAAACGTAAGGTTATTGGACTTTTTATATAAGTGTCAAGATGAGCGAGGTGAATTACAGGGAAATGGGTAACTTATGGTTCTAAACTTGTTCATTCTGGATCCAGTAATAATACTGGACACTCAGACTTTTAACCATTAGGATATTTGTCGTAACAATCACACAAGTGATACCGGTCTATGTACCAAATGTACCAAAGACTATACCTATACCAAAATGAAACTGATACTAAATCTCATTAGTAGTAGTATAGTTATTAAATTAGTTTCATGAGTCTTTCAACGGATTAAATTATGAATTTCAGTCAGTAAAGTTGATGATTATATCATTATTTGACAAAGACAGCAATACATTATAGTCTGTCTTATGAAATTATATTATTATAAGCAAATATATAAATATTACATTTTTGTATACAGAATTATCAACATAAACAACCGAATACATAGTCTGGTCGCTGTGATAAGATGTTTTGCTAAATGTTGCAAAAACTTTGACAAACACTGATAAGCAGCGTATTCTTATTTATTTTGATTATATATATTCAATGAAGGATATTCATCTTTTTCACAGAAAGTACAATACCAAATAAAATCATAAATACGCTGTGTGTTGTTCTTTAACAAGTTCTATTTTTTTATGTCTGTGTATATACATATTTATAAATGACGACGCTACACAATTAAAACAATAAAACATTAAAATTTTAATAACAGGTAATTATCTATTTCCAGGACACAGAAGAAGAACAACTACAACCACATCAACACAACCAACAAGCACAAGAATAGAAAGTGAAACGACAACCGAAGCTGCATTAACAACCACATTCTTACCTGAAGCAGAACCTACATATCCGAAGCTACCCAAACCACTGAGACTCACTTCAGTATTAGAAGAATACGACGATGTACATATAGATAAACTTATAGAAGAAGCTAAGCTAATTGAAAGAAGACACAAACATGTAGATAAAGAAATAATTGACAATCTAGACGAAACTTCGTTGTCGAAGTCTCAGAATAAGGTTAAGAAAATGTACAGAGATTCGGCTGGATCAGCCGCGAATAAGTTAAGTGGCAAAGGAGGGAAGAGTGGTATTTTTTTAACTGAAAACTGTACGACGGTTATAGCTCAAATAGGGACTACAGCAATATTGCACTGCGAAGTTAGTGACATCACTGAAAATACGGTACGTATTACAAGATGTTATAATCTAGATTAATAGAAAGAAAGAATGAAAAATATTTATATATAATACTAGCTGATGCGCGTGACTTCCTCCGCGTGGAATAGTTATTACTATAAAAACAGTTCTAGTGAGTTAACCTTAAAACATAGACATAATATGCTGTTGCGGATAATTTGTTAGATTATTTCAAGAGAAATAATTATTTCATACACTTTTTTGATATCTTGAACGGTTTTCGCAGCGCATGCAACGGAAGCCCTCAAAGATGAATAATTTCCCCCGTTTTTTCCACATTTTCTATTGTTTCTTCGCTCCTATAAATTGCAGTGTGATGTTATATAGCCTTAAGCCTTCCTTGATAACTGGTCCATCCAACACAAAAAGAATTTTTCATATTGCACCAGTAGTTCCTGAGATTAGCGCGTTCATACAAACAAACAAACTCTTAAGCTTTATAATATTAGTATAGATTACAGGTATAAATGTAGGCGTTATAATAAAAGTTACATATGTCAGCTTACTACTACATGAGTTTTAATATAATAACTATAAATAATGTATGAATTAAGTAAATAGAATAATAGACAACATGATCAAATACTTTTAAGAATTTTCCTTTGTAACAAAGCATAGAAAAAAAGAAACCATAGCTACACAGTCAATAAAGAAAAGCTACTTGTGTGGCTTTGATACCCCAGATATATCCGGTAGCAACAAAAAAAGTATTCCAAGACAACCGCAAACTTTTTTATTATTCGAGCAATGAAATAAAATTTCATGTTTCAGAAACACAAGCGTGAAATTAACACAATTTCTGAAACTTTACTCGTAACTTTAGAAAATTCTTAAGTGAATGTCGGTTTTTTCCATGGATCGGTTTTGTTTCATACAATGTTCTGGAAATTTCTATTGACTTAATGCATAATTTAGTTGTTTTTCTATCCAGTGTAGCGGGAATGTACATAAGACAATGATTTGTACATTGTGGTATTTCAAATAAAAGCAATTGAAATTATTTAATTCTAACGAAGATTTTCATTCTCTCAGGTAACATGGATAAGAAGAAAAGACTACTCGCTGTTATCAGTGGGCCTGGTCACGTATAGTGCAGATAGCAGGTTCTTTTCCGCTCATGGAAGACATGTTAAGGTAAGTTTTACGGCTTTCAAAGGTCTGTAGGGCGGTTTGAAAACCTGTCAACACCATACAAACCCATTCGTAGCTACTTATGTGTCTTTCTATGTTATTAACATAGGAATAAGTAGGAACGTTACTAGTTTGGCATTAATATTTCTTAACGGTATGTACATAGACACATTAGAGATTTCCGATTTATTGTCAATTGTCCGTTTTCGTCAGTGGTTGATAAAATTTTCTTGAAATAATTTGTCCCAATTTTCATAAAAGTACTGATTGCAAACTTTAAAAGAACATGTCTACCCTAATAACGTACTTACAATAAAAATGTTTTTTAATTAAACATTGTTAATTAAACTAAATGGACAATAAATTGACAACAATTAACTTGATAGCTTACTGTGAAGTTGTACAACCCTTTTGTCACAAACTGTTGGTCAAGGGCTGTAATGTACATGTAAAGTATTTATAAAATAAGAAACAAAACTTCCTTTAGTTAAGGCCGTAGGGAAAACACGTGTAAACTATTTTCTTAGCCTTTATCATCATCATCATCAACTCATTAGTATACTCTTTGCTAAATTGGTGGACATATTATTTCAATATCTTGTAAAACAAGTTTTAATAAGTCGCCATTGCAGTGTATGTACTAGTGCACTGGTTTATTCTCGACTTGAATATCGTCTATCTATATGTATGTATAAGAAAGAGGTGAAATGAAATGAAAATGAAATGAAATGAAAATAATTTATTTTGTGACAAGAAATTACATACGAACACATTCAAAAAAGTAAGACAAACACATTTTACACATACACAATTTCCTGTCACAAGCCGGCCTCAACTCAGCATGTGCTGACTGCGAACAGTCAGCGCTGGTCTTCCGTTGAGACCGACGGGTGACGACTCGAACTACGTACAACAAACGAAACAATTACACAATAAACATATATAACACACGAATATACAACTAAGAACATAAACAAACAAAGACAAATTAAAAAGACGACAGATTAAACAATATATAATTAATAATAAATTACATAAATTTATTTTATTTTATACTGATCAAATCAATATCAAAATCAAATTGCGCTTGTATCATTACGGTGCGATGCCTCAGCTTTTTGTGCTAGTTACACCATTTATAACTCAAGAACGGATTAACGGATTTAGCTAAATATTGGTGAGGATGTAGCTTAGAACCAGGAGACGATCATAGGATACTATTTAATAACTTTTTTTTAATTTAATTGAATAAAATCCAAAATCTGCTTATGTATTACCTCTAAGGCGGAACAGAGTTTGCCGGTCAGCTAGTTATAAATATTATAGTTCAAGGTTAACATAAATGCAATGAAAAGTTTAAGCGAGCGTTTTCATAGGATGGATGACTCGATTAATTAATGTGTTAGATTTTTATAATAGGTATAGTGATTGACATTCGTTAAACTATAGCTAAATACTTGAACTCTTGATATTAGTGATTCAATCTATTTATATAAAGCTCAAAGGTGACTTACTGACTGACTGATATAGTGATCTATCAACGCACAGCCCAAACCACTGGATGGATTAGGCTGAAATTTGGAATGAAGGTAAATGTTATGACGTAGGCATCCGCTAAGAAAGGATTTTTGGAAATAACACTTTTAAAGGGGTGAAATAAGGGATGCAAGTTTTAATTCCTAATACGAGTGAAACCGCGAGCACCTACTAGTTTTATATAATCTTAAAATAACTGCTGCTTATATCTTAGAATTAATATAGTTAGTAACAATACTTGTGCTATAACATTCATTATATACATACATGTATATAATTTTATTCAATGCTACATATATAATATTATGTATAGATTTACTGAAAACAGCTGCGTTGTTAACAATCTCCAATGTAATCGTATTACACTAATCCTAAAGCTGTACAACCGCTTCTGAACATGTTGTATTGTGAAACACTCTAACATAATGTAAACCTGCAACGCGTAACTTATCAATAAGTTTAATATTTTGTTTGTTATATTGTATAGAACTTCTATATCTATAATAAATCTAAAAATATAATTTAGCTTGAAATCTACATAAAATAAATCAAATGAAGCTACAATAAACAATGGTTCAACTTACAAACACATACCATACATATATGTACATAGGTACCTAAGCCTTGTACCCAGTATATAAATTCATAAACAATGCATACTAGATAGGTACAACCTTGTAACAAATCATAATCGCTGCGACAAAAACCCGACAGCATTTTTATAAATTCGTGCGAAGCCAACAATCCTTGCGAATGCGAATAAAAAACAAAGAAACAATGCCCACCCCGAGCATCGAGACACAGAATAAGTGAGCGCAGAAGACTATCTACAAATCGTTGTGGAAAAAAAAGTTAAATGCCCATTATTTTTCCATCCAAAGGTTGCCTGGAAGAAATCGCCTAAGGCGATAAGGCCGCCCAATGTGCATTAAATTAGTTTTTTTTATTTATTTCTTTGATTATGCAATTTCTTTGGTGTGCATTAAAGACACATTTTATCTTATGTTTATGAAGATTTATATTTGTTGAAATACAAGTGTTAGTTACGCTTTATGAAATTAGGAGATGTGTATTGTAAATTAATGTCTACTTCAAAAATTTTGCAAAAGTTGATTTGATTTTTAATTGAACGAAGACTGGTCCACATTTGCTTGTGCATGTCAATTTTTTCATATCAATTAAGTATATTTTCCTATTCCGACAAAATGGTACTACTATGAGATTAATTAGAATGCAATTATTACAACTAAAGTTACATAGTTACCGTGTATGTACGTGCTCAACCAAGAGCAAGATAAATATTTTCTTCTGCATTTCCATATTCAGCGCTCGAGTAGCGTCAATAAATTCGAAATACGCCTAAATAAAATAAAAGTTTATGCAAACCCCATTGCATTTTAATGTGCGATTTGAGCCTAGGGATTAGTACAGTATATTTTATTAGCATCGAGCGAGCTTATTGGTTTCGACGTTTTGTTGGCTGACAGCCAAACAGTCGGAATTGAAATTAAGAATCGCCCGATTTCTTGGCTTTCGTTGCTTGGATTTTGGGCTGTTTTTATTTGACTTGTTTGTTTGGTTGAAAAGACTAACTATATACCTTTTTGTATTTGGCTAAGTTTAATAGGTAAGTGAAGTAAAAACTGTAATCCTATTAACGATTCTAGTAATCTAGGCTTTAAAATGGGAACGAGTCTTAGTTTGCATTTAAATGAAAGAAACTAAATACAAGATTTACTTATTTAGCAACGGATAAAAATGATAGGTTGACGTGTTAAACGTAACGGATTATCACTGAAAAATTATAATCAAACATTGATTAAAATTTATGCTAAAAGCAGGATTTTTCGCTTTCCATTTTCAAATTTAATAATAGACACCTTCCTACGCTCAACTCTTTCACAAATCAACGATATTTTTGTTTTTCAAACCGTCTTAGAACAAATCAAATAGCGATTTGAATTTAAAATCGAACTGCAAATTACGAGCGGAAGGAAGTAGGAAGGAAATAATCGATGTTCCAGTTTCCAATTTACCCTGAGACCCATTTTGCGGTTCACGGAAATCGCATTCGAGAGAGGTATTAAAGACACTCGAAGTCTGTAGCGAAGTGTCTTCAGTTTTGTTATTTTCAGTTTAGACGACTTTCAAGACGGCTTTTGTGCCCAAATTTAACCCCCAGTTCGTTGACTAGCAAAAATATTGCCAGAGTAAATAAATATTGAAGAAATAAATAGGCAAATTGGACCTTAATATTTAATTAAGTTTTAAAGGCTCTTAGCTATTTGTTTCTTATTATTTATACTCGGCAAATGTTTTAATTAAAGTCTGCCAGCATTGTTTAAATTATGAAAAATACCATCAAGATCCCTATCTTGATGGTATTTTTACTTAACTGGTATGGTTACTTAACAAAGGTAAATTCACACTGGATGTCGTGAGTCTACAACTTAAATTATTGTTTGAAATCCCACTACCACTAAACTCCAATCAAAATTTTACGATTAGATATTTTTTTAATGTAGTGTAAAATATTGGTTCTAAATAAGTATGGTTCATTAAACCTCAATTGATTCGTGAACGATTAATAAATTAATTTATTGTATTTTTTAACACATTAATTACATACTATCAGATAAAACGGGGTTACCTGAAGAACACCGGCAATATTTTTATCATAATATTTTCAGCGAGAGTGAATCAGTTCTTATCGGGTAAGCACGAGCCATCTTAGGCAATATAGCCTTACTATTTAGTTAGGCAAACTATGGCCAAGTGCAAACCCGTTCTAGTTAAGAAAACAAAAGTTGTTCTTAATAATGTTAGGGTACGAGACAAACGAAGTATATTTGGTATTTATCGATAACTCTCTGTATACTTAGCCTAGGCGTTAGCTATGTGTGCAATCTGTTTTTCAAGCCGTAGTTTCTTATGACTTTCTTAATTCGTTAGGGGAGTTCTTTTTGGCCGATATGGTAGGCGCCCAGGTCCTTCCACAAAACACAAAATGTCTTTTCATGTGAAGTAAGTAAAAGCATTAGGATATTGTTAAAAATCTAAAAAAATCAGTATGGGAACGCAGAAAAAATTGCCACTTGACCTCCAAACTTAGCAATGCTTAACATCAGACAGGCTGTAGTTATACGTAACCCTATCACAGGTAAAAAAAAAACTTTCATATGAAGACTAGTGGGTGCTCGCGGCTTCGCTCGCATTAAGAAGTAAAGTGTACATCCCCTATTTAACACCTTTAAAAGAGGCATTTCCAAAAAATCATTTCTAAGCGGATGCCTACGTCATAACATCTAACTGCATGCCAAATTTCAGCCCGATCCGTCCAGTGGTTTGGACTGTGCATTGATATGTCACTATATCAGTCAGTCAGTCAGTCAGTCAGTCAGTCAGTCAATCAGTCAGTCACTTTTGAGTTTTATATATATGAAGATGGCACCCGATGATGATGATTACCAAAAATATATATCGTGTGGTTATTTATGTGCCCTTTGTGTATGTGCCTTATGAACTGCATTGTTGTGGTCTCTGATGGTTTTTAATCAAAATTCAGGGATCATGTTTATTATGCGCAGAATGTAATGGAATGCAGACTTTAGGGGATTGTTCCCAGTAATTACGAGGCGGTCTCTGAACTGTGGATTGTTTGTTTGGCCAATATGCCTTGATGAAATGTGTAGTTGGGGTGGGATGTACATTTGTACAATGGATATTCGTGACTGTTATGGTGCTTTCTTTTTCACATCAGAATAAAAGTTATGCTGTAAAAAAAAATAAAGAAGTTAAAACAAATTAAATCAATTATAACTACGGACATATCATATGAGAAAATGACATTAGGCTTATATAACGCTATTTTGAAGTTGCTTAAATTTGACTGACCGCATAACTACAGATAAAAAGCTTGATAGTTATTTGTTTATGTTTTGAAATTATTTATAAGATCTCCTACGTCGTTTACTGACTGAAAATATCGTCATTGGGGTTCCGTACCCAGAGGGTAAAACGGGATCCTATTACTTAGCCTCCGCTGTCTGTATGTCTGTCTCCAGACTGTATTTCATGAACTGTGATCGCTAGAAAGCTGAAATTTTCACAAATGATGTATATCCGTTACCGGTATAACAACAATACTAAAAATAAAATAAAAAATATAAAGGGGGGCATACAATAAACGTGTTTTTTTTTTGCTCAATATTACAAACGGTAACACGTAGACGCTTCAAATTTTCGTGCGCGACTCCGACTCGCACTTGGCCGGTTTTTTAAATAACACTTTATTGTTCCAGGACTGGGCCCTTCACATAAGATTTGCAACCTCCGCGGATGGTGGCTACTACGAGTGCCAAGTTCCTACGCACCCCCCTACTAGCATATTCTTCAAGCTCGTGTTAGTCGGTAAGTGGAAAACGATGTCACATTATGTTGTCAAGAGGGTACATAGCATATATTATATAGGTAGGTTGAAAATTATATCAATCAATATGCTAGCTGTAGTAAGTTTGTGTCAAATTGCTGTCAAAAAAATAAATTGAATATGGTAGTACAAAGAGAGGGATGAAATAAAAAATCCTTGGGTAGTACATAAAAAATCACGAAACTATTACAAACTTGTAATAGTTTCGTGTTTTTTAAATTTTATTATTAGGAGAGGACTTTCTTCTAATTTAAGTGGTAAGCAAAGTATATTTAACTTGGTATTCGAAAATATTGAACTATGCGAACAACAATCCAGGGATCTTCAGATCTAGAGTTACTCGGTATCTTCTAGGTACCCTAGGCTGCATCAATGCTTAATATCAGGCAGGCTGTAGTCAAACGCAAACCTATCCCACGTTAAAAAAATATTTACCTATATATTAAACACACACAATAGTTCACTCATGAATAATATACGAAGGCAAAGCGTTGATTTAGAAACGAAAAAATGGTGGGATAACTTATAAATAGAAACCTATTTTCAGCGGCAAGAAAACAATACATTTTGATGAGGCTATTTTGGCTTCCATGTTTCAAGAATGAGTCATATAACATTTTTCTGCGAAATATGAACCGACGGACGTCATATCTTCTTGTACGAAATGAAAACGATTGTTGAACACTACTTATTTTTTACACACTATAGGTTAGCGTTTGATTGACTTACAAACCGCCTGGGTTTAAGAAAAGTCGTATGGAGTCTTATTAAAAAATGAGGTTTAACTATTAGTCCAGAACTTTGAAAATACCAAGTCCGTTTTATTTGTTCGAATTTGTGTCTGATTGAATGACTGCTGTCATAATAATCAATACGTCAAAACTGTTTATATGTGATGTTTGAACAACAAAAACTGACTTATAAGTTTCATAGTTCTAGACTAATAGGTATTTAAACGTTTTTTAATTAGACGGAATGTATCCGAAATAATTAACTTATATTATGATTTATGTACCTATAGGTAAACATAGTATTGATGTGTTAGTGATTATTTATTATGACCAATGAGCATAATAAATGAAGTACATTTACATATTACGCTTTTCATATTTGCAGAAAATCTGAATACCTATTAGTCTAAGTAACACTTTACCATTTTGTTGCAGCGGCATACGCAGAAATAGTGGGTGAATCCGAGAAGATAATCCACGAAGGTTCTATGCTGAGGTTGGTGTGCGTCGTGAAGAGATCCACGGAGCCGCCATCTTATGTGTTCTGGTACTTTGAGAACCGGATGATTAATTATGACCTGAGTAAGTACCTTAGATCTCAAAATAACCTAATTGTGTTTTTTTTAATTTTTAAGAGGTTTTAGTATATTTATGTGTGTTCAATGTTCATTTATGCATAAACGTGTTTATGCGTCAAATTTCATACATACATGTACAATATAAATACTACATAAATCTACTATGTACTATTTGTGTATGTTATAAGTTTATATCTTAACGTAAATAAGTAACAATTCAATTTGAGATAAAATATTTTTTCTAACTATAACCTTATACCTAATCAACCTGAATAAAAAATATGCCTAAAAAAGTTAAGAACCCGAACAATGTACGTATTTTAACTTGCAAGTTCTTACTTAATAAACTGATAGTACGAGTATAAATAGCAGCTTTACTCTTTATGCAGTACGTAGTGAAAATCATTCATATATTTTCTATTAAGTTTATATTGAGTTTTCTATTTTTTTTATTTACTTGGATTAATAAATTATACAAAGAATATAATAGCTCCATTAACCCATTTATCCACCGCAATAAATCCCTATCTTTACCTTGATAATTTTAACCACTGACCTACTCAGCTAAATTAACGTAACCAAAGTTTAAATCGCTGTTTAACTGCAATATTAATTACTTAGAAGTTTCTATGTTCATGTTAATTACTAGAAAGAGGTTTATGTTTAAACTTTTGATTGAAATTTCTTAACGTGTGTTTCAAGTTTTAAGGTGAAAATCTGGGTTGTTAAAATTTTATACGTGCGAAGGTGTAAAATCGGATTTCAGAATATTTCAGTTGTTCTACTTTGCTTTTCTGTTGAAATTATTTTTTTTTGGTTCCATTTTAATCTCTCAGTGTTTTTCATTTCATACATTGTCTCGTGCTATTATTAAAAAAACATGTCTTGCCATAAATTTAATTAAGCAAACACTACTGTAACATTTTCAGGTCAAGTTCAATAAGTTCGGTCGTATAATAAAGAATGAATTTGTACTTTCTTGTCCATGAAAGAAAACATCGGGCAGAAATCCAGATGATTTAAATTACTATCACAAATACTAACGTCATATCTCAATTTTTTTAAGCCTCGTATATAAATGATTAGGTAACGTTATTGTCTTTCAATTTCATTTTCAGTCGTTAAGCCATGTCAGAGGCACTTAGGGCGGCTTGATTAAATCTCGACACCAGAGTTTGCCTCTCTCATTCGATTAGAAGAAAAAATATTTTTATCAAATCTGTCATCATATTCGTAATTATATATAACATTATTATATAAATAAAAAAAGAAAACGTGACCAACCATTTCGCTTCTTCAAAAGTAACTCAGGTTTCTTAAACTTGAATTCATAAGAAAACCTTTTACGACTTCTTATGAATAAGATGGAAACTCTTTTACAAACTAACTGTAAAATCTCATGTTTACGGCAAACTTCCTACTCCACAATGGTTTTCCGTATTTTTGTTAAAAACTCGAGTTCCCTTAGTTTAGCTGTTTTT
This sequence comes from Macaria notata, assembly GCA_927399415.1. Classification (NCBI taxonomy): domain Eukaryota; kingdom Metazoa; phylum Arthropoda; class Insecta; order Lepidoptera; family Geometridae; genus Macaria; species Macaria notata. Next base: position 5,582,107 of record OV656742.1, read on the forward strand.
CAACAACTTTAGAGAGGATGAAAAGTGACTTGGCAACAAAAGTACTAATGCAGAACTTGAGTTGCAGTAGTTTTGACTGTTTGTCTTGTCTTTTTAAGACTGTAGGTACCTATATCTTACAATAAAATGCTACGGTTTAACACAACAATTATTACCTGTACAATGTAAACTATGCCACAATGCTTATAATTACGCTCACAGAAAAATGCAAAAATGTGGGGTATTGTAGAAAGGTTGCATTGTAGAAATGTAAATATGTAAATGAGAACAAACGTATGAAATATATCAATTACTATATTATATCAACCACATTGTGATTCTTTTCATCCATAATACCCATTTACTCAAAATACACTCTCACATACACACCAAACTGTAAGAAAATAATTAAATAATTAGGTTAAATGTAATTTTAAGATTAAATTGTTAATAACACCTCATATGGAATTACCTTGTATCATTACCACTGGGGAGCATGCATCTCTAAGACACAAGCTTTGCTTAGTTTAGAGGTGCAGGCACACATACTAGTATGACTATTAATATTTTGCTGAGACACAAGCATTCTTGCTTAGTTCAGAAGAACCGGTTATATTCATTGCACAAATAAAAATGTACATAACACATATTTTCTAATATTATATTATAGGCTACTATTGTGTATTTTAAAAAATGATTTTGTGTCAATAAATGATTTTATTATTATTTCTTTATTTCTCTTCACAGATTCTCGGGCCTTACGCCCGGTATTTTTAAGGCATCAGTGGGGCCGTAGCCAACACTGAGAGGTCTTTTACAATATTATAGGTACTTAAAATTAAGTAAAAATTACAGATAGAGGATGTTAGGTATATAAAGTAACTATTGCAGACATGGTATTAATATTACAGTCTATTGTGTTGAGTTGTTCATTGACTTAATTAAACTGGTCTATTGTACGAGGAACGGCACCCGCCAGTTATGCCTCATTCATAAAAATTATAGCGGGTGATGACTTGCCACTCACTAAATGGGCCCCCTTATTATTATTTATTATTATTATTATGAAATAGGCACTAACAAATTTACTTATGTAGCTTCGATGTCTAAGCTTCACCTTACAGTATCACTAAACAGATTTTATTACATCTTTAGTAAAATTGGTTAGTCAAAATATGTGACGTTATAAAATTAGCATTGCTACAGATACATATTACAAAAATACAATACAAAATACAAAAATCTTTATTTCTTTAAGTTTACATAAAACAATGTGCAAGTGATACAAAAAATAATATGTTCATGAAACATCAGTGGATCCATCCCGGAGGCAGACCCTCAGCCCCGAACTAAGCTGAAGCTTGTGTGTCGGATACTGGAGATCTTCTCCAAGGATCGAAACAAAGACTTACAACTATTACGTATTTTTTTATCAAAGTGTAAACACCTGCACAGTACGATGTCTCTTTAAGGCTGCAAAGCCTGTTTTCGGACATCGGTACAGAGTAACTTAGTAACTAAAAATAAATGGATAATGGTCGCCGCTGACGCCATCTAACTTATTATAAGATTATATTACAAATACATTTTTTAAGGTTCATATTTAGGTGTGTGTGTGTTTTATAGTATAAATTGAAAGTTGATGTGTGTAGAAGTATGAATTAGAGATTTAATGTCTGAGTCTGTTTGTGTTTTTTACTGTCGTAGAGAGTGGGACAATAGTGTCTTTGTATGTGTGTGTAAGAAGATAGAATGTGCATGAAAAGAAAAAAGGTCCTATTGTATGCTTTACATTAATAACTGACTACAACATCAATTGTGAAGCAGCCACATCAGACAATTTGCGTATTAATGTAGACTGTCGGCCAAAATAAATGTAAAAAATAAACTTTCAGAAGATTTTATAACCTTCTTTTTTTGAAGTCTGAAGTCTGAAGGTTAAAAATATAGCCTTTACCGATCCCAAACATTTGTGGAAACGCCTGGATACTTACTAAAGAAAGAAAAAAAATAATCTGGTCCCGAAAAAAGAACCAATCATAAGGAGGAGTTATAACCCTCAGTAATAAACTTACTTATACGACATGACGCCCGCTTTCTCCTTCATTAACTCCATATGACCTCCTCGGTCTTCTTCTACTCCTACGTGCTAAGAGAAACTGGAAGAATTACTTACGATAAGAATCTGGAATAAACATTACACTATCTTCCAATTTAATAGCTACAAAGTTCTACGAATTCCGCATTGTCACAAATTCTGTGAAAAACCAATCGCACGGAGAATCGAACAAAGCAATATAGCTAGCATAGAACCGAACAAATCGATTCATGGGTTTGAAACGAGTTATGTTAGTTCTAAAACGGTCTAGATAGCGGAAAGGGTAGATATAGATTATAATAGATTAATGTAATAATGGAATAGAGATTTTTAAATAAACGCATACATCTTTTCCTTCTTCTTATCGAATGAGAGTGGACAACTCTCGTGTTGAGAGTTTATCAAGCCACCCTAAATGCCTCTGACAATTTAACGCGGCATCTGACCCACGGGAGCGCCCAAAATAGAATCCAACTTTTCGGTCACCCATCCAAGGACCGACCGCGTCGACCTTTGCTTAACATTGGTAATCGCTTGTGATTGCCTCCGCTAGCTGGGCTACGAGCGCTTCATGTGTAGTATTATTCCATTGAAAAAACTAACCGCCATTTATTACAAACTCCAGTTTTCCTAACAATTTCTGTGACCCAATTTCTTTGTCTGTGTCGAGTATTATGTATATGGCTATTATTTCATGATTCAATTGAATCTATCAATCGTTTGACCTGCAGGCATAGAATACTAATTCCGAAGGATAACGACGAACAGTTTGTGGTTTGATATACAATTGCTTTGTCGCTAAAATCTTTTTATTAATACCGTTACGTCTTTTTTATATGTAGCTTGTTATTATAGCATCGTAATTTTCCTGACAATGAATATTACTTTATTTTTTTTAAGAAGGCGCATTTGCAAGTAATGATACATAGCAGGAGTGTACAAATAAATATGTTTAAAAAATAATGGACACAATGCATTAAAACGCTTAAAAAAAATTTCAAGAAAAAAAATTGATGTATTGTTAATAAATAATTTATTTAAACAAAACCTTAACGACACCAATGTTATACACATCATTTGTGCCTACAAAACATATTGATACAACATAACAAACATAAATCTAGTTTAAGGTATCACTTAAATAAATATTTCCTTAGCCCATTTGGCCTAAATTTACACAAGTTATTTATAAATTGAAATCAAACACGAACGTAATAGTTGCAAATTTACGGATAGTGGGTTTATCTATTTGTGGTTGTTGGATAAAATGATTGGGTTATTAGTGATACCTTGCTACGATACATATAACTTAATCAATTGGGTACATAATTAACAGTATTTTTATGATAACAAAATAAATTTGAATTAGCATAACTATGAAATAGTATTTTTTCAAAAAATGTAACACCTATCCCTACAAAATCACAACATTAAGAGAAATAAAGTTTGTTGTCTCGTTGATTTTTTATTTAATGTCTAACAAATTTTATTTAAGTATATTCTCATTTCTAGAATTTTTCATACCTAACAATTTTGCTTGAAAGCCTTCAAAATGTAGCCTCAAAAAGTTGTTTTTCACTATTACCCACAACCAGCTCGTGAAACAGGAAGTGTTTTATGATCGCATTATTGCCTTCTTTTAATGAGAGTCAGCTCTGGTGTCGAGATTTAATGAAGCCGCCCTAAGGGCCTCTGACTCAACGACTCTCAAACAATATTGATGACAAAGCGAAATATACACGTATACAAAGTTTTGTTTATATACTGCATCTAATTTACAGATAACTATTCATATTTACCAACATGTTCACGTTCTATTTATTATTTATAATATTGTGGGCTAGGTGGCGATGTGTCCAATGTCCCGGAATATTTATGTATTTATCTTTTTTGCTCTACAGATGGTGTGAGCGTGCACAACGGGCGTCAAACCAGCGAGCTTGTGATCGGCAAGGCAGAGCCACGTCACGCGGGCAACTATACATGCGTTCCGGCCAATGCTAAGGCAGCTTCGGTCACTGTTCATGTTGTACAGAGTAAGTAATATACATCTAATCAATTAATAAGTCTAAAACCTTAGTCAGTTAAAAATTATGTCAGCTAAATGCTTAACATCAAGCAGGTTGAATTCAAGCGCAAACCTTTACCACAAAAAAAAAGGTTAAAGAAATTAACACTTAGCCACTCAATTTATTTAAGGCGATATAGGCAATACAGATATTTTGAAAAAAAAGTGTGCTGGTACCTTCACAGTTATCGTCAATATCTGAGTTCTTGGTTTAGACATACATAAGTATACAAGGAGATTATGCGAACAAATTCCCTTTGAACATATGCCGTAGACTTCACAATCGAACCCCATCCCAATATTATACAGGGGAAAGTTCGTGTGTGTGTGTGCTTCATTGATCCTAGATAATTAACAAATAGACAAATTATATTGCAAATCAATGTGGGAAAAACCGTGGGTGCCCCGCCCCTATTATAAAATAAAAGACGTCACTGAGTTTTGCCACCCATTTATCTTAAGGCTTTGAAATACAACATTTTCACAATATACATTGAATATATAAAATGTACCGTAAACGCAATAAAATCTGAATGCTGTAAAAGTCTGTTGTTTTCATATTTTAAAACAAATATTCTTGCTCCAAGTAAAATAACAATTTAAACTTTTAAATTCCTTTATAAAAATTTAGCTTTGTGTCCGTCTCGACTTGTTACAATAAAACTTAATTAAGACAAAGAGGTCAGCTCTGCAGATAAATGTTATAACCAGAAGGGTAATTTGCAAGCCTTGAAGCTAAATGCAAACGAATACCTCTACAAGCTGGGATATGGACGCTTATTCCAAAAAAAAACCCAAAAACAAAAATTACATGCTATAGGGCAAAGAATAAAATATGGCGAACGAACAATTACAATGTGCCATCTATTGTACTACTAACACTGTTGACTGTTTTGTTAGCTTAGTTGGAAGTGCCTTCTAATCTAGGGGTGCGGGGTCGATGCCGGCATAACACAAGTAACTATGAATTTAAAAAAATTGTAATTACTTGTGTTGAGTCTGGTCGTTTCTATGTATAATAAATATGTATTTACAAAAGAAATGTAAAGTATATATCATATGTGTATTATATCCGTTACTTAGTACCTATTAAGCAAGCGTAAGCTTAATATGGGACTGGATAGCGCTGTATGATATGTCCTGTTTTTTTTTTATATTTCATTTATTTTGCCATCTATTCTTGTGTATTAAACAGTTTGTTTTTGAAAAGAAATAAAGTTGTCCATCTCTCAAACATTAATCCCCCTTGCTCTTTCTACCCGCAGAAAATGTAATTGTACTGTTTGTCTTTTGTTTTCTGTTTATTATGAAATTACATTCATTACTCTCGACGAAAGATTAGCTAAATAATGTTGTGGATTGAGATTAAACTAATTTCGGCTATGAAATTTGTTATAATTGAATTGACGGGGCCTAAAGGGCTTTGCAAATGTTGTGTTTCAGTTTTGTGTTATGTTTAGTGTTTTGGGCAGTATGTTACGTGATAAATTTATTTGACGTGGGTAATATTGAAATGGCTTTATGTGTGCGGTTTTTGTTTAGTTGTACATATTTTTTGAGCAAACATTTTCTATATGCAAAATAATGTGAGTTTATGATGAATTCGTAAAGCAGGGCTAACGGAACCTGTACATATTTATGCGACTTGCTATATTTTACGTTACTGCAGATCGATATTTCCCAAGTGTTCCAACTTTGACGTTTTGAAAAAAAATGCCACTTCTTAGAAATGATAACAAAGCCTACCATATCTAATGAAGAGGCACGAAGATGCAATATTTTTTGCAAATTTTGTTCGAGTCTTAGAACAATAGACGTTGATGTATGTACATATTACTATCCTTCAAGAGCTATGAATTAAATTACACAATAACCCTAATATATATTTATAAAGTCATATTTAATAACTATGTTTTTGCTTTCTCCCCAGGTGAAACTCCAGCAGCGATGCAACATGGCAACAACTCTTCATCACATCTCAACGAGATGTCCCTAATCCTGATCATCTTCTTGGCAGCTCTGATCCATCATCAGGAATTCGGATAGCGGAGTGTGGGTGAAATAGGTTAGACTCAGAGGTTACATTGCATGGATTCCTTACTTCATAAAAAAACGTTATTGAGACTGTTGTATATGTAATTATTGTGTTTGTTTTTTTTTTTTAACTAATACGGGTTTGCACTTGGCCATAGTTTGCCTGATGGTAAGCAAAGGCTATAGCCTAAGATGGAGCGGACTTACCTGAAAAGTACCGATTCACTCTCGCTTTGGAGATCGCTGGATTATAGTTCATGGAGAACAGGGAGTCAGTCAGAGAGTTTCACGACTTTGCGGTACGAACAATGTATGTATAAACATATGTATGTTGATCACATATATATATTTTCATAGCAGCAAATCTAAGGTGACGGTGCATTAAAGATATAAAGCAAAAATGCAGATTAACAAGAAAAAATATATACGTGTTAACACCTTACTGTAAAATTGTTTAGTGTTCCAGCTATGTTATTCGGAACATATTTTTATCACAGTATGTTTTAAGAATAAAAAAAATATGTTACGAATAATTCAACTAGGAGCCAACATAAAAATTATCATATTAGTTTGTTTAATTATTTTTTTATATAAAAAGTTGAGTCATTTCATTCAATACTTCATTGATTTATGCATTTTAAATAAAAGTATATTAAAAACGGGGTTACTTTGTCTTTGTAAAGGAATCTATTAAAGTAACCTGTGTATTAGATAGAGTACTGTTTATGGTTATCAAATAAGCCTTTTATATATTTTAACTGTAAAAAGATAATTATCTACTAAATTTTTCTATATTATTTACTGGAAAAAGGTTAAAGGGAATTTTTACTACTTAAGTTATTACTGGTACAAAAATTCAAATTGAAATCATTTTTTATCGCTTGGCTTCGAAACTTTTGGTCAGTGGGGTAAAAGCACGAAGTCTTTTATAAAAAAATTAAATAAAATGTTGATTGACATCACTAGAGACAAGAACGCTGAAAACTCTATAGCAATCCAGCGTGGGAATGCAGCCAGCGTTCTTGGTTCCATACCACATGTAGATTGTTTAAATTTAGTTTAGATGTAAATACTCTTTTTTAGTTCTATTAGTGTTAATATGTGTAAATATTGTTTTTTATTATTTTACTAAATATGTTATTTAAGTTATTTGTTAAGGTAAATAAATTATTCTTATTCTTTGTTAAGACTAAGTTCAGCAATATTTTATGTTTATAATAAGTAATGTGTGTCCCACACATATTATTATTATGTATGAAATTATTGTTTAACTGCATAGAGATAAATAATTATAATATATTTATTTGCTCAGATATGTACATATTTCACACTATTTAAATTCAAGTTTCTTCAAAGTCCAACCCAAGGTTAATCAACAGAATTACAAGTTTCTCGGTAAAATAACAAAACATTGATTTGTTAAGCTTAAATTTGGTTAACAAAGTTGTTTGTTTTCGTGATGTTTTGTGGAAAGTTTAACGATGCTTAGGAATTAATTCTAAGTCCAGGCAAGGATTGATTTTGAGAATACAGCAAGAGAGTTTTAGCGGTATATATTTGCTACCTGTCAAAGTATTAAATTGTCACATTATTAAGCAAAAAATAATTACATAAGGGTTTCATGTCAATTGTTCGCTAACTTACGCCAAAGACTTTCCATTAGTTAAACGATTAGGTTAATCTTTTTGGGAAACAAATCTGTCAGGTCAGCTTAAGGCAATGAAACAATAATAAAAAAAAACATTTCCATAACAATAAATGACGGCAAAAACTATGAAAATTAATTTTAAATTTAAATCAAATTTTTTAATGAAACTAGGTTTTCTGAGCAAAATAATTTCAAAGATTTTCTTTCGAATAACTTAACAAACCAATTCTAGTCCAACGAGAACGTTAGCGTTCAATAAAATCACTTTCAAGTTGAATTGAAAATAAGGAATCGTTTAGAAAATTGCTGAGAAACTCGTTCCGTACAATGCTCTACGGAAGTTTTTAATACATTAAGTTCGCTTCGCACGTAAAGGCGTGTAAATAATATATCAGTACGTCAACTTGAAGCAAATGTTATGAAAATGTATGTATTATAACGACACCGCGGCGCTCCGATCCCTCGCGACGCGCCGTGTCGGGACGAAAAGTCGTACTCGTACCTATGAGAGCCTAAACTATCACAATTCTAATAATCATTCGTTCGTCGCTTCTTTGCAACATAAAAGTAAATAAACAGACCAACGTTTTTGCATATAAGTAACAGTATTATTTTTATGGTAAGCATTGCAAAGTATAAGGCAAGATCCTCCACATTACACTGTATTCCTCATGTCTGAGGTTCATTACTACCTCCATGCAATTAGTCTGTCTCTGATAAATTTCCGTCATATGTATATCCTCTGCGTTAATACATGATAGTAAGATTATAATAACACTTTATGATATCACATAACGGCACGTATAGTTTACACTTGACAGTGCTAGCCTGCTATGTTCGACGTTAGTAAGTAATCTTTGTGCTTCGCATAGCAATAAAAGAGAAAGATATATATATCAAAGAGTATCAATTTCAAAAAAGTGGTAAGTTGAGATACTACTACAATACCGTGCATTGTAACATAAACACGCAGTCGTTGAAAGCTATCACCTTTGCAGAGATATCGCTTTACCAAATGACAAGAAAATTGTCCTCGAATTCCTGACTTTAACGACGACTTTGACGAAATTGTATATTTTGGATTTATTAATGGTAATCTGAACATAACAGTAAGGCAGATTGCCTTAGTGTTATGTTCCTTGACTTGCTTTTCAAACTATGTGAAAATTGGCTACGTAGCTTAGTGCTGAAAAAAAAAGTGAGGAAACTAACATATTTGAGAAGCTCGAAACCCGAAGATAGTCATTCGAAGGACATCGATGTACATTGTACTCATCAATCTAATGTAAAATTAATTATGAGGGGAATTTGCAGCAGTCGCAGCTCTCACTAAATTCAGAAATACGTACGTCAGAATGCGAAGACCTCTTTTTTTTTTTCTAGTTCCGATGCAAGCTCAAGGTGAATTTTTGCTCGAGAAAAAGTTCAAAATTCAACAATTATACGCTCAACGCCAAACGTTTTTACAGATCAGCATGAACCACCGAAAGAAATTGTTTCTCACATTCAAAATTCAAGATCACATAATTTATAAATACCTCTCAAAATTACGTAGTTACATGCTTATATTTACTAACTAGGTCTTTGTAAATTTCTCTTAGAACGTAAATTATTTATGAGCTCTGTAAGTACTGATATTAAAACAACATTCTGTGTTATTTTTCACTATAATAAGAAAATTCTCTTCAACCTTTTTCCAAGAAGAGTAAATTTAAAAGCTACACTATTAAAATATGTAAAATTTATCACGGTTGAAAATTAAAGTATACCAATTGAGTACAATAATGTTAAATGTAAATAATTATGTATATGAATTAAAGTAATTTATATGATTTGTGAAAATATAACCTTAATTAAGGCGATGTGTAAGTAAAAGTGTAATTATTGTCTTTGGGTTTTAAGAACATAAATAAATAACATTTTGAAGTTAACGTGCCAAGTTTTTGTTTTATTTAACCCAATATCATAAAAATTATGAATAAATGTAATTAATTAATCTTAATAAATCTTCAATTACCTACATCTTTTCTTTTTCAGGTTTCCCATTTTCAACCTGCTATCTGACACTTTCTTAACATTTTGATACATATGCTAACAAACTTCAAAAATTAAACTAGCTAATGATATTAAGACTTAAGATATATTAATTCTTTTCGAAGAGCATGATTCCCACGACACAGGTTAACCAGTGTGGGGATCACAGTCAACATCCTTTACCCATTTTGATATACCCTGTCTGATCCTATTTTCTTCAAGTACAATGTATTACTCTAGTCTAAGGATTTTTGTGTAAATTAAGTAAATTATGATTATTAAGGGCATTCGAATATATATGTAGTACAGAATACATAATCATTACTTCTATCGTTAAATACACATTATAAAAAGTTCACAACATATAAATTAATTACCAAGAGCAATAGTTATAAAATCTTGGTAAGGACAGACCTAGAAGAAACCAAGGTAAGTAATTATGCTCTAGAGATCTTAGTGAGTTTTATCTAGGTCACTACTTAAGACATTAAAATTTCATTGTTTCCAGGTATTCTATGGGGACATTCAGACCTAACTTAAGAGACACTTGGTTATAGTTCTTCTGTTAATCCTTGAAGTGATATCATACGTTTTGTCTTGAAATCTAGGCAATGTAGAAACACAGGTTTGCATTGAATCTTAGAACTGAATATATTCATTATATTATTATAATATAATCCAGTTTTAAGAGGTTAATTATAAACATATCAACACACTCCCACATTAGATTAATGTACATTTGTGGTATTTGAGTTATTATATTTAAAAGGTCAACAACTGCTAAATACCATGATTACTATCACTTACACTAGGAATAAAAGGTAGTTTTTCTTCCTAAATGTGTGGGTATATTGAAAACGACATAAATTGTTTTGTTTCTCGTTAAACTTGTTAACTTAACTGGCCTGTTAGCTTAGTTGGTAGTGGTTCTGCCTTCTAATCTAGGGTTGCGGGTTCGATTCCCGCGTGACACAAGTTGTTATGAATTTGAATTGTGTATAACTTGTGTTGAGTCTGGACGTTTCTTTGTATAATAAGTATGTGTTAAAGTAGGTATATAAGTATTATATCCGTTATCTAGTACCTACGATACAAGCGTTTGCTTAGTGTGGGGCTAGATGGCGCTGTGTGCAAAGTATCGGAATACAATTTAATTCTTTCCATTTATTTGCAAACACACACACACACACAAATACAACAGATACAAATTTTCATATGTATTTTGTACATATTTATAAGCAATAAATCATCCATAATACATGTACTACACATGTCCACATATAGATAAAACTAATAAGAAGCGTTCAATACAAACCATTCCTTTACAACAAAACGCGCAATCTAGTTCATCAGTTCACACTTCCCTAATCCTGTGCCAGACGAAAACCGACCTTAACACAATCCGATAAGGACTATTGATTTAAGAAACCATTATCTATTGCTCAGGGAATTTGAGCTCTATTACAAGTGGTTAAAGATGATTGAGTATAGTGAATAGAATAGGCTATTAGGTGTAGAAACTAGAGACAATATTATTAAGAGGAGTATAACTACTTGTCCTCTATACATACTTTTCCGTGAATCATATGTCCTAAAACCAACAGTATGCAATCATGAGTCCAGCCAGACAACGAACTTTTCAGATTTATTTATTTATTTCTTAAGCCACACAAACACAATATATCATGTTCTCAAATTAACTGAATATACATTTTACCTGGTTTTGATCCAGAACAAATTCCAAAACATGTGTATGTCGTAGGATAATTCGATACTTCGAATCTTCGCGGAAATCCTGTCCTAATAAGTAGTGTTGTTGTTCCTTTCCTGTTGTAGTGCAAGTGGTGGGGCAAAAATCCTGACTTTGTCCAGTAAGATTTGATAATTTTTCGCCTATGTCTAATTATCCGCGTTTTCGCAAAACCCCTAGGATTTCCGCGAAGATTCGAAGTATCGAATTATCCTACGACATGTACACAGCTTAATCTTAACGTGAAGATTACTAATTACAAAAATATGAGTTAGAGATACATTGCAAATAGGCAAGACAAGCAAGAAACCAGATTGAAGAAATATGTATACTCTGATTCTATGTGTATACAGGTCACATAATATTATTCGTGTTATGGTCCTATTGATTGTACGTTCTTATGTAAAATGTAAAAAAATGCAATGAGCAGAACATACATTTCATGTAATATGAGTTTGTCTTGGATTAAATACAGGTATTATGTGAATTTTTCGCCTATGTCTAATTATCCGCGTTTTCGTAAAACCCCTAGGATTTCCGCGAAGATTCGAAGTATCGAATTATCCTACGACATGTACACAGCTTAATCTTAACGTGAAGATTACTAATTACAAAAATATGAGTTAGAGATACATTGCAAATAGGCAAGACAAGCAAGAAACCAGATTGAAGAAATATGTATACTCTGATTCTATGTGTATACAGGTCACATAATATTATTCGTGTTATGGTCCTATTGATTGTACGTTCTTATGTAAAATGTAAAAAAATGCAATGAGCAGAACATACATTTCATGTAATATGAGTTTGTCTTGGATTAAATACAGGTATTATGTGAATTGTTTCACTTTAATTAATTACATGAAAGCAAAAGCTCTGTAAGGAGCGGGCTTAAATACGTGTGAAATGTGTATGATCATCACAATTTCACATTTAAAAAGACTAAACAGAATGGTAGTAACATTTAAATGGATAAAGTTTATGTCATATATCAACAAATACAATATTAAAATTAGAAATACAATAATACTATTTGCACAAGTGGCGCCATCAGCCATTTAGTCTGAAGAAATAAGTGTGGATTTTTGGCAGTCAGACCGTAGCCGTGTGGTTTTGGTGATCTAACGCGTAATCAGGATAACGATGGTTCAAATCCTGCTGCCGTGATTATTTTCGCTCATTCTTATTTAAATTTAGTATATAAAAGTAATTTAGTGCTTGTTTAGCACTTGGGATATAACTAAATTGGTTCCTTTATTAAAGCACATAACATTGTAGAGCGTCTCAACTGATTTTATAATACCTATTGCAATGTGTTGTCTATTGGGTTTGGTGTTGGTGGGAAACAAAGGGGATTTATCAGAGTGGTTGGGACAGGCTTGACTGGATAGTGTACAATAGTGACAGTTTATTAATCACGAATTTGGTTGAAACGACAATTTATTTAGAAAATTAGTTTGAAAATTTAACTTTGATTAGTTGTTTTGTTAGTTTAGATGTCTAGTATAGATCCCTTTTTTCCAAGGATTAGACAAATACAATTATTGTTGTTTTGATTGATATGTTATTAAAATTACTTTTTAGTTTCGTAATTATCAGTAAAATACTCGTATAAGTTTCCATTCTCTTATTTCAAATATTTTTGAAAGGGTAGCACTTGCTACGCCTCTGCGGTTTACCGCTACACTAGTTCTACGCCAACGCTACGATTATAAAAGTTGAACTTTAGTATTTGCTCTTTAAAATGCGTCGCATAGATGTTTTTTTGCTATTTATAAAATATTTATAAATAATTTCCTTAATCCACTCATGTTTATATAGTCCCTACTCAATTCAAATCAAGAGCTGGTACTTTTTGCAGTTAATCTGACATATTACCACGTTAAAAAAATATTCCAAATATTTAAATCACTACTTTATATTTATATATAAAGGTACTATATACTTATCTATATTTTCCCAAAGTTTCACCTAAAATTTGGTTAAATCTTAAGCAAGCATGATCTAAATCAAACCGTTAATTTATTAAAAACCTCCCAGCAAATTAAGCAGTGTAATCAGAATCTCGTTAACGCGGTTATCTGGCCGTTTAACGGCGCGTCAGCAGGTTTCTGGCTGGAGGCTTTAAAGGCTCGATGCACGCAGTTTAAAGTTTATACTCGCGTCGTTAGGTAGAGGAAGTTACTGAGGGTATGTGTTGCAGGGCAAATAATCATTTTATATGAGGAGTCTAATTAAAGAAAAAAGAGATTTTTGATAATATCAAGATGACAATAGAATATTAATTACAGAAAATATGTACGTTTTTTGGTAATTACAAAACAAATCTTTATTTTTTTACTATTCCCATGTTATCTAACTACTGCACTTTAATATATAATGGACAAAGCTTGTATGACTGTGTATGTAAGTATGTATATATAGGTATTTGAGAGCGCGTGTTTTGTTTTTACGGTAAGACATAAATTAAACTCTGTTTTAACGTAAGTATGTATGTATTAAGTTAAAGTTTTAAGTTTAATTTACATCATATTCACAGAAGCTATTTTCTTTTTATTGAAGCGCCATACTTACCAACTTTGGGGTTCCGCGGAGACTCGTAACCATAATCAAAATGGCTGCCAAGGAGAGCAAAATGCGGATTCGAGTTGGTCAAGAACTAACAAAAGAATTTGACATATATACTGACCTCAAGTAGAGGGTTGCGTTATCCTCAATGCTGTTACCTAAATTAACAGAACAAGTATTACAAAAAGTTATGAAACCTGACTTCGGTATCGATAAATGGATAGCGTAAGGTTATTATAGGTTATGCAGACGATCCAGTTTTTATAGTATAAATGAGAACTGAGGTGGCAAAATGAATTCAGACTCTATTTAATATGCAATAATTGACATAATTAACCATGAAAAGACAGAATAATTCCACATAAAATTCTAGTTCCTAGCAAACTCGAGTATGCGCTGGAGAGCTAAATATAACAGGTGAGACAAAGGTTCAGAGTTTTTTTCTTAGTTTAATTCACCAATGTCCCTGACTATACCAAGGTCTTTAAGTATCTTGTCTATTTATCAAGGCTTATAGAATTTGCTGGCTAAGCCACTTGGTTAAAATTAAAGACTGTTGCAGTGCCATGAGCGCCTATTTTAGTATTTCAAGTCACCGCCAACTCGTCGGTCAGACAAGATACTGCTGAAAGAGCATTTGTGGAGACAAATCACCGCGTAGTTCAAGTTGCTGACTGGCGGGGAGTGGCACAAGATTGGGAATGGTGTTGATTATTGTATTGAAAACCAAGACTCACTTGGTTCCCTGCGCCAGCGAAGTAAGTAAGTACTGTAATAGTCCGTATTAATTTATTTACAACTATTTATTTTACAAAATATGTTAGTATATAAAAAATAAATAAAAAACTGATAACAAGCTGTGCCGCCGGCATTGGAGCAGGGCCGTAACCCACCAGTGGTAGAGACTACAAAGATAGGAACCTGCAAACAATACGCGCCGTGTCAAGGATAACTGACTTCTGTTTCTGGCTCTTTCTCAACCTTCCAGCGAAAACCTCTTGACTTGTACTTTTATTATTTTGGAATAACATCATGGTGTGTGGTTCACATCCTTAAGTCGTATTCCCCACGTCTAAGGGTTGTGACCACTACTTTCTACGAATTAATCTAAAAATTATTCTTCCACTCATATTTGCGGTGTAAAAGTAGTCTCCCGTAAAATTTTCAAAAGCCAATAGTCATACCTATATCGATGTATTACCAATATAATGAAGGCATGTATCAACGTATAGGCATATGAGTGAAGTAACCAATAGTGGTTTCGTGTTGCGGCCCGGTGAACATTACCGCAACTACACGCTCGTAAGTGGCGGATGGTTTCCGAACATTATAAAGCCATAATTGGATCATATTTACTATAGATAAGTGTGTGTTTCTTGTACGTTGTAGAATTATAATTAAAATAGTTACTCATTAATAATTTCTAAATTAAACGAGTTTTCACTTGACCATATGTGATTTAATTAAATTTCATTATATTTAGGTAAACTATATACTATATATATAGGTATATGTATACAAGTTTGATGGCCCATGTAAATTGTAAACAAAAACTAGTTAGTTAAGCTTTGGTTTCCTAGGAAAGCGGTGCCATCGTATAGCGGCCGTGATATTACGGACGCAAAAATAATTAAAGTAAATTACGGTGCAAGTTACCGCTCTCCAGGAAACCGCGCCATTTTGTTTACATAGACAACGTTTTAGTGACGTCATTCACCGCTGTATTACGGCCGCTTTATGAAGGCACCGCTTTCCTAGGAAATCAAAGCTTAAGACAGTAATCAACTCAGTTGTCAGGAGCAGTTTAAAAAAACTAACATATTAAATTGCCAGCTTAAACATTTTTTTTTTTTAATTTTTTATACGAAAATTTAATAAGTGAACATAGTAAGTTATCCCAAAAAAGGTATTAAAGGTCCCATTTCACATGTTTCCAATGCACAAACGTTCCTTAGTCATAATTCACGACCGCCTTTATAGAAATTTATTTAATAACGCTAAATTACTCTCTGAAACAAGCACTTATACTAAAGTAAACCAAAGCGTATCCTACATCAATATAAAACGTTATTAATGTGTCATAAACCGGGATTAGTTTACGAATAACCAAAATAAATAGGCATATAATGCCGTTGCCATAGAACAATTAATGGACTACCCTTAGAAGTCCTGAAGATTTTCTAGCGTTTTTTTAAGAGATTTGCTTCGGTTTTTATCGTGTGATCTACCAAGCTGTGGAATTCCCGACTAAAATTATATTCCGCTAGAACTTAAAAAAAAAGGATCAGTCTTCAAGTACAAATTGGAACTCATTGCCTAAATCTCTATTTGCCTTGAACTATAATTTGTAGGTCTTCAGGGCAAGATTATACCGGTTTTTTAGGAAAAAGTACTGGAAATGGCAATAAGGCTTAACATTAAGAGAGTTGTAGTTAAAAGCGGGTCTCAGAAGTTTACAAATACAAACTATTTTGAAAGCGAACGAAGCACTTTAAAAGCAAAGCAAGCAAACAAACTAGTGTATTACATTTATACTAATTCTTTTAATATTGTCCGCCTGCGTGTTTTGCGAAGACGAATCTTTAACTATATATTAGTATTTACTACCTATTTTAAGGAAAACGTATTGACCTGTCCTATGCCATTTTATGTCGATATTTAATGCCCTGAGGACGAGAAATAAATGCAAAGAGCCGAAAGGTTTAGCGGATTACAGCAGCTTATGTCCAAGAACGGACGGGGGCGTGATAAACTTATAATATGGGCTACATCCATGGACGTATTAAAATACTTAGAAGAAGATAACAGACTAGTTTGTTTAAATAATAAAAAGTTGTGGAAAAAAATATCTCATGTTTTACACTTATAATATGGGCCACAATCATGGACTTTGTAAAATACTTAGAAGAAGATAATAGCCTTGTTTGTAGTGAAAATATTTATATGTTTATCTGTTTACTGCTCTGTATTTCTTTCTTTGTCTAACAAAACCTCCTCAATGAATCATTTCTATGATCTATTAAGAACACGAACCTCAGTAAGCAGGGGTGAGTATGTATGTATATTAATTACTTCTTCTTCTTATTCAGGTAGCTAGATATTATTTTGTACCCAATGTAACGCTGCATTTTTTCAGAGGTTAACGTGAACCGTGGTTTTGCCACTTTTTTACATGGCCATATTATCCATTCTATAAAGAGCAATATTATTTTTTTATATGCTCCATGATTCCATCGGGCAACAGTTTGGCCAAGCTTTAGGCAACATATTCGGGCAGTCATTTGAGAATATTCACGGCTTATATCCAGCTTCTGACGTAAATAGAAGGTCATGGGCGGAATCGTAAGTGGCGAGTAAAATAAATGAACTAAGTGTGCGGCATAAGCGAAGGCAGAAAAATACGTAAATGTATCTTAATAGTACTACGTAGTAGATAAATGCAAAAAACTTTCGGGCCTATAGAAAATATTTTTTTTTAAATTATTTTTTATATATACCGGTTAGTTAATTAACTTGGTTGTTTCTCTTCGATATTTTGGTAAGTACGAGAATGGTTATAGAGGAAAGGGTGGAGGCTCATGCCCAGCAGTGGGCTCTAATGAGCTGATTATGATTATTATATTATTCGCCATAGAGTTTAATATGTTTGCTATTTTTACTTCCAAAATACTCGAAAAAACCACAAACATCATCGTCATGATCATCCACACCCGGTTTCGTCCCACTGCTATAGACCTCTCTCATAACATGGAATTGGCATCGATCTTTAGCCAGCCACATCCATGACCTGTGACAGATTTTATATTTTTTTATTTATTTTTTATCATATTTTTATTTATTGGGGCTTTGGCCAACACTGGCATGTCAGTCCCATCATACCTTAATCAATATCATTCATCACATCTTAACAATTTTAAAGATTTATAAACTCTAAATCAAATAAGTATTAACACAAATAATAATAATAATAACACAATTATAAGTACAAACAAATAGGCGCGATCATGATCCACGACGCATTACGAAGCTGTAGCCACAATAAAGCGGTCACAACCTCGCAAACATGTCGTATATCATGAGCGCGCCTTCAGACGCGGGAGCCGCTAGGATGTGCGTGAATACGCCCACATCGTATTGACACAAATTATATTTGGAAAAAATAGATTTTCTGACGTTTGCATTCCGGGCACATTCCATCAACAAGTGATACACGTCCTCTCTGACCCCGCAAGTTTCGCACAGCGGCGACTCGGCTCGCTTTATAAGGTGCGCATAACTCCTTGATGGAAAGTGTCCGGATCGCAATCTATTACCCAACACAATTAAATTTCTGCTAATTTCAGGGGCAATAAACCAAGGTATAGGAGGCGGCTGACATTGTAGCACTCTATACCAGATGCATTTCTCTCTTTTAAATAATCAAAAGCTTATTTGACTAATCACAATTTAACAAATTACACATTGGGTTACGTTGATGTTATGTCGTCGACCCATAGTTACAAGCATAGTTCATATAATATATAGAATACCTAACAATCACAAACCCCAGACCGTCAGCAGCATTGTCGCCTAATAACTAGCTAATAACACTAAAATATAGTACCATTAGTGTCCCCTAATGCCGCGGTTTCGCCCACAATCGGATTGCGGTTGCCAACATGTCGGTAATCTTCTATTATGCCGCGTGCTGTACTAGTTATTATTCAGGAACGTTGACATAAAACATAATAGACTGACATGAGGGCTCCATTTTTAATTTAATTTGTATATAAGTATGCTATCTCCGACGAACGACAGAGTAAAATTCAAGAGAGAAATATGCTGTGTCAACCACACATACTTGGAAAAGGTAAAGAAAAAGAAGATGATATAAGTAGGGCAATAATAAAACACGCACAAAGTTGTATTGGCCCAAAAGCACACCATTTTGTTTGGCACACAATACGCTATTCTAACTTAAAAAAACCAATGTCAAAGTTGAAATAAGCCCACAGTAGAACAGTTCTAATGCATGCTGATTTGGGCCGGAATATGATACCTAAATTTATATCTTTTTGTGTCTTGTGTGTTATTTTTCGTGTCTAAATAGAAAAATGTCTTTTTCTCATATTAATATTGGCTCAACATCTTTATGTCTAACAGTATGTAATAAATTCATGTTTAATTACGAAATACGACATCCATTGGTCATCTTCTTTTTCTTATCGAGTGAGAGTGGCCAACTCTGGTGTTGAGAGTTTATCGAGCCGCCCTAAAGGCCTATATGGCTCAACAATTGCCGTACTATGAGAAGCAGCTTGGACCTAGAATTTAAAATTTTGAGCAAACGGATTCGCCCAAATTGGAATAAAATAGTCACAATATTCTTTAGGACAACATGTTATCGAAGCTTGTCCTTTGCTGTACCATGTCTATAAACACAAGTACCGCAGCTAATGTATGTGTACCAGAAACCGGTTAGTGATAGTTGTTTTAATAATATATGTGCTTTGTGGATATGTATATGTAAGTCCGAAGCAAATAAATTATATAATTTACAAAATCATCATCATAATATCAGCCTGTGTACACCCAATGCTGAGTATAGGCCACCTCTCCAGCGCGGTACAGTCCATGTATTGTCATATTTATGATTATTGTAGTATTTGTGATAGATTAAGGAAGCGTAGTAAGTTAACGTCGGCATTGCATGCTGAAGGTTGCGAGTTCGATTTTTGCAATTGTACTGATATTTATGGACTACGATGTTATAATGTTAGAAAGTTCTTGTTGTTCTGCTCAGACAGCTCGTTAGTAAGAAAACCTCGCGATTTGTTTTAAAATATGAGTATTTTAAGTGGCCTTAAAATATAAGCATTTTATATGTAGTTGTTCATTGATCTTACTCAATCTATACTAATATTGTAAAGCTGAAGAGTTTGTTTGAACGCGCTAATCTCAGGAACTACTGGTGCGAATTGAAAAAATATTGTTGTGTTGAATAGACTATTTATCGAGGAAGGCTTTAGGCTATATAACATCACGCTGCAACTAATAGGAGCGAAGATACGATGGAAAATGTAGTAAAAACGGGAAAATTTATCCATTTTTGAGGGCTTCCGTAGCGTGTGCTGCGAAAACGGTTCAATATATAAAAAAAATATGTATGAAATAATTAATGCCCAAAAAAATTATTCCACGTGGACGAAGTCGCGGACACAGCTAAAAAGAAATAAATAGGAATACATCCGAATACATTAGCCTCTAAAGCAGCTTGAAGATTATCCAAACTAGAGTTGGCTACTTTAGTTCGACAAAAAATAGGCTATAGATACTAATTATAACAGCTATAATTTGATAACAATTAAAGGCTACAGAGCAGATATTAATTAATTATACCCAACAATTTAAAATTGATACAAAAGGGTACATTATGTTGATTATACTACTATAATGAAATATTTGATACAAAGAAATGCGCTACAGACATTGAGTACATGCAATAATTAAAAATTTATAAAAAATCAGGTCATACATTGTATTGATAATGCCGAAGTGTGTTCAAAATTTCATTAGACCGTGTACAAAATCACAGGCATTCAACATTACCAAACGCGTCTTTTAGCAAAGTTGGAGGGCAAGCGATAATAAATCTTGCATTGTTGGGGCTGACAAAAGAAGTCATTTTTGGCGGAAAACTGCGCTATTCAAGGTGTCCTACAATATTTGTAAAGAATACAATGTGAAAGGTCACGCCGCAGATTATCCTAATTTGACTTCGATGTGACCTATACGACGCATGATGACGACACAAAATTGAGTTTTACTCGTCAGGTCATTGAACTTGTTAAAGTAAAATAAGTAAGTTCGTATGAGAGTGGCCAACTATGGTGGCAGGGGTTTAAAACCGCCCTTGGAGCCTTTGACATGGCTTAACGACTGCCGTACTATGACAAACAGCCGGGACCTACAATAAGTGAACAAGTAAAGTTATAAAATAAGTCTGTTATCTGTTAAAAATAAACACAACAAGTGACGAATATAATATGTATATTAAATCTGAATTCGATTAGCATTTATATAATATCGTATTCGCTTTGGTTTTGCAAACTTTGCAGTGAATTAAATTAAACTGAGTTTTCGGACTAACATCTGATAATGTACCTATTTCGATGAAAACAAAAATTCTGACACAAATTTCGATACTTTATCTTGAAGAAAATGCAACGTTTTATGTAGGTATTTTTATACTTTAGCTTGTATCACTATCTATAAGAAGGTAATCCATCTTCCCTGTCTCAGACCTCGTTTTCTACAAAACTACAATACATTTTATAATGATATACGTTATTGAAATCACTTGAAAACTGGAGCGCGTTTTCAATAGAATAAAGAAGAATTTTATTTCATTTTTCCAAACTTTTTAAGTTGTTTTCAATACAATAAATGTAAATTTAGTTGTGAAAGAGCATTTGACTTGTTATTATTTTTCTACTAATTATGTCGCAAAATCATGGATTAAAATGTTGCTTAACATCAGGCAAGGCCAAAGGTAAACCGTTCTCAAATTTCGTTTAAAAAACAACTTTCTTTAGTTTTAATTATCCTGTCGATGTGGAAAATGGTTATATCTATGAGTATATTAGAGATAAAAGTGATAAAAGTTATCTAAATATATTACATAGAATATAGAATAAATGGCTTAAGACATTGTTTTCTTTATTATAAATATTCAAATTTTTCCTGCTTGTTTATACAACCTGGGATTATTATGTATTCTAGCAGTACCTATTTTTCTATCTATAAAACTTAACAAAATAATAATTATTATATGCAAGCTGCATTATGTGAATTTGCTACCATGTACTTCTTTCGGTAAATAAATTTATATTTGCAAGGCTAGCATAAGCATTTACTTATGTTTTCTGTACTACCGTTAACTACGCTCGATCTATAATAAAATGAGCGTCAAAAAGGGAACTTTAGTAGGGCCCTAGTGGAGTTAACCCCTGCTTTATAGTCAATTCGTTGTTACTGAAACGGAAGGGCCCGGTTTTTTCAGGCTTACCTATGTAGGTGGCTGAGATTTTTTACGATACAAACAGACGTTAGCTTTGGGACCGTGGAATATAAGTTATTAGATAGAATAGCCATAATGTTACCCACCTTATAAGATATTAAAATGTGTGATATGTGATGTTTATGTCATTTTGTCACTGAATGCAATTCGAAAACTTTGTATAAGTGAGCATACGTTTTTTTTATTACATTTAAAAAGATACATTTTTTATCGAAAGCATGAGTTTTTTGCTTAATTCATGTGCTAGCAATGTACAATTTATATAATATAGGATTTTATGTGACGTCAAAAATGCGCTAAATTATTATAGATAATAATTTAGTCATCACAGAAAAATATTTTGTGTGTGTGTGTGTTTTTGTTATTAATGTAAAAGTGGTCCTTAGAAACTGTCACAAAATTACCAAAAATAAACAACCTTACAAATGGTATTATATTGTTTTTACTCACTTGAATATTCAGCCACAACAATGGTTTTAGGTAACAAATAACAAGTCCATAGAATAATAGAAATTGCCATTGAAACCAGTCCATAGAATAATCCAAAATTGTTTAGAACGTCTGTTCTATACAATTTCTATTCCTTGGAAAAAGGAGACATTCTGTGCTTATAGAAAAGCTCCAGTTCAAATTGCCCGTGTGATGTGCAGGTTATAAAAGGGAATCAGCCGTGATCTCCTTTTAGCATACAAATGTGGCATTTGATAGAACTTGGATTGGAGAACATTTTATATCTTAGGATACGATAGGCTTTTGTTTTAGGATTTGGTAAGGAATGGTAAGAAGCCAGTCACACGAATAAAAAAAAATAATTTATAAATGTGACGTTAGAGGTGCGTAGCCACGTTCTTAAAAAAGTTAACTGTCAGTGTTCCGCCTGGTCCCCGTGGTTCGGTACGTCAATGTCAATTTGAATTACACGTGCGCCGCTTTTCGGCAATATACTCAACCTAACAAATCTACAGTTTTTCTCTCGTCTGTTTCGGAATATATATCAAGATTGACTGCATCTTTCGAACTTTTCATTGCTTCACAGCACCAACAACCCTTCGTCGGCCTGCAGAGGCCCTACATAGTGTTACATAAAGTAATATTATAACGGTGAAGTTTGATCGAGTGTGTTTGTGGCTGTACCGATTTGAACAAAATTTGGTGAGAAGATAGATGAGAGTGTGAATTATCACAGAGAATATTTTTTATTTAATATCATCACAGGGATGCCGTTATCACTACTGCATTAAGTAGGTTAATGTGACTTAATGTGCTACTGTTTCATCAATGAAGTTGTTCTCACAAAAACCAAATTCAGTTCTTTCTTACTTAAGTTTTATATATGTACATAGTTAGAAATATATATTGATCGACATTGAAAAAAAATTGTTGGTATAAAAGTTATTTCTTAAAATAATCTAAAAAAAACTTTGCACAATAAGAACATAAAAAAGAAAACTTATGAGTGTGGCCAACTCTGATGTCGAGAGTTTGTCAAGCCGCTTAAGGACCTCTGACATGGCATTTATCTCAATTGACATTACTCTAAAATAATACATACAATATATCAATTCAATAGCATTGTAAAAAAATCGTATAAATTTCAGCAATCAACAATAGCTGGCCGCTTCATATTTTACTGCTGTTGAATTATTTTATTCTTTGTTTGGGACGGCATCGGAATTACGTTTAGGGATGAGGTAGTTTAGATTTGGTCGGAACTAATTTAAATTATATTTAATTACATATCAATGATAATAGAACGAATATTACTGTGAGTCAATATAATAAAGACTTACTAGACTAGTTAGTAATCAAATACCATATTAACAATTAATCATATAAAGGTATAGGATATTTAACGGTGATTCTCATAAAAAAGTAAGTAAGTTCGTATCAGAGTTAGCCATTTTCACTAACTGTCTAAGTAAGGTAGAATAATAGAATCATTTTTTTTCTTATGATCATATTTTTTTTTAAATACATGTGTACCTACTGAAATATAAAAGTGAAGAAAACTGAAAAGATGATAATAAACAAATCATATTGGCATATTTTCACTAGAAATAAATAACAGTTATATACTTACAGATAAATCTCAAATAATTAATAATATGTATGTATAGCGCGCATCCCAAACGTTAGCCCCGCGCCCCGTCCCCCCGCTAGAGAGCGCATGCGACGCTCCGCGAGAATCAAGGAAAAACAGTCGCACGGGAACTAGGTAGCGCGCCGCCTGCGCTCTCCGCGGCTCGCAGTAATATTATATTTTGTACCTAAATCTTTGTGACTATGAAACGCACGGACTGTACCGTTATTGTTTATTGAGACGCTTCCAAAAATAAATGTTTGTAGTGGGACCCGGTGTCTTTTCTTTTTTTATCATCGACGCCCCGCTATATATGTAACTAGTGGTCGGCAACCAAATAAATTTGCCGATTCATAATAACACAACTCTAATCATTATACTTTTATCGGCTTCCGTGATGCGTGATCGTTCAACTCCAATATAATTTTGCGATTTCCCGCCGAAACTATTCTTTATAATACCCCGAATGCATTCCTACTTTTCATTTAGTACATATATAGGTATATTTACTTTTATGATTTAACAATTTAACAATACAGTGAGTTAAATGCCTGATACGGTTGCAAAATATTTTTATTTCAGGCGTTTGCGCTCAAATACTCGAATACATACGAGTATATTATGGTCCCCAAAAATATGTCGGTTTTTCAAATTGTTTTATTCTTAGCGACTAAGAAAAAAAAACTACTTCCCACTAAAATAATCGTAAAGTGACGTAAAGTTAGATTAGTTGTGTAATAAAAGTTAATTAAAAACTTAAACTACTTCTAAAACTAAACTAAACTTCCCACTTGTGCAATAAAAATAAGCTTCAATATCATCATCATCATCAACAGCTGGTTTCGTCCAATGTTAGTTGAAGGCTTCTCTCATAATATGCTATTGACTTCGGTCTTGAGCCAGCCTTATCCAGGTTTGACCTGCTAAAGATATCATATCGTCGACCCTTCATAAAGTGTGAAAATAAAACACGTGTTACACACAATTGACACTAAACAAAGAAAACAGGAGCTACAAACCACTAATTAATTTCTAGTAATTTCCGGACACTATCGCCATTGAGTCAAACAAAGCCTGTGGTCTCGACAAAGACAAATAAAAGTTAGTAAGAAGACGTTAGACTCTAATGGGACTTGTCAGGGCCGGCGCTAGGTAGAATGCAATTAGGAGTTCTGTAAAGTGAATTGTATAAAGTTTTTATTAGAATGAAATTAAACTCTCTATTTGAGTTGTATTTCCTCGTGAGTGAGGGTCGTGACTCCTGTTGAATTAGTTCACTAGGGGAGTTCTTTTGGATAGATATATCATGATGGGCGCCGTGGTCCTTCCACAGAAGAAACATTTTCTTTAACTTTGTGGTCATAAAATAATTATACGCTCATCGCTATAAACGATCTCTTCCAGGCAACTTAATAAACTATAACTGGACCTACTTTTCCTTAAAATGTACATTACATTAGGCCATTATCGTATAAAGCAAACGTTCACGCAACCATACAGCTAAAGAATAAATGTTCTTTTGTAAATGCATACTTATTATACATAGAAACGTAATTACAAATATTAATATTCATAATTGACTGTGTCATGCGGGAATCGAACCCGATTCCTTATGTAGATTAGACGGCAGAGCCACTACAAACTAAGCTTATAAGTTCTATGCCTTTTCCCCGACATCTAAAAAAAACTAACTATTATATTCCCCATTCTCACTGATTACTTCCCAACATTAGTCCGACACTAATTGAGTTTGCAATGGTTTAAATGGTCGGTGTAAGGACATGTCGTCACTTCAATCAGGCATCACGTCAGCTGATGACTGTTTGACTTTAATTTACCTTAGATTTTGTTGTAAACGTCGTTAATATAATGGGGCTATTTTGTTAAGAGATTTAGAAGACATTTTGTATTGAATTTGTATAGGAAATATGTGTGTTTAAAAATATGTAAGTACTAGCGGTTCGCAGTGGTGTTGATTAAGGGTGAAATCTTCTTTTTATCGAATGAGAGCGGCCAACTCTAGTGTCGAGAGTATATAAAGCCACCCTGAGGGCCTCTGACATGGCTTAATGACTGCGGCACTAGACAAACAACCGAGGGTGAGATGAGGTGAGTATATTACATATATGAGAGAGCAATACAGAGTCTAATCTATCTCCGTAACAAAATAAATTCGAAATTATTATCTGATATAAAAGTAAAGAAGGAATGACGCACCAACTTTTTTTAAAAGAATCGCTAATTATCACTATTATATATTTAGTGAGATATCCCAAAATTATCAGTAATTTACCGCCATATATCAAAGTTATTATTTAAAAAAACGATTGGTAATAATTGCCACCTAGGGAAAATGAATACACCACATGTTTTTGCTAAAGCTTTTACCAATTTTTTTCAGTTTACACTAAAAATAGGTTAGACTTACCGATGCTAACATAATGGTTCATAAGTTACCAAAGTTATTGACGTAAGTATTAAGTAACAATTATCATTTTCATAGTAGATAGACTGTATTGACATGTATTAAAGCATATATTTGATTGAATATACACTGCATTAAGTTGGTGACATATGACACGCGAGATTATCATTAAAAGCAATATGAGTAAACATATTCAATGGTTATAACAAAATTAACTTTGTTCTATTTACAAAAAAATATTGTTTAATAATTTTAAACGTTGTTGAAGAAACGGCTTTGATTATTAAACCAGTATTAATAGACCAGCGCTGGTTGCTTCCACACAACCAGCATTATGCTGAGTTGGGGCTGTGTTGTTGCAGATTTTATGTTTGTTTGTAATGTTTTTACTCGTGTTTGTTTTTTGTTAAATCTGTCACAATAAATGTGTACTTAATAAATACAATAAATTGTGTTACTTTTTGAAATAAATACTATTTTATTTATTACAAATTGTTTTTTTTTTGTTTATTATGAACGAACTTCTTTCATTGTCTGACCAAACCCTTTATAATATAAAGAATAAAAAAAAAGAACTTCTTTCATAATAAACATGTATAAATATAAATAAATCATGTATGGTTTTGTTAAAACCCTTAAAATTTTATGACTAGTTCCGAAAATTTTGGTTTATAGATTTGTTAAGAGATTAGGTTAAATTAATTAAAAGAAAGCTAGGCAAGCGTGATACATCTTAGACTACAACGATGCTTAACATCAGGCAGGGTGTAGTCAAACGACATATCCTAGTCCTTGTTAAAAACCTCTACGTATTTAAATTAACTATAATATATAACTGTCTTTTGAACCTTATATTTCATTGGCTAATTTTATTACCTTGAGTAAATAAGTTTCTTCTAAGGAAACGCAACATCTTAGACTACAACGAGGCTTAACATCAAGCAGGCTGTAGTCAAACGTAAGCCTACCCCGTGTTAAAAAACCTGCGTACTTAAATTAACTAAACTATACAACTATCTGTTGAGCCGTTTATTTCCCGGGCTAATTTCACTCCCTCCACAAACTCCCGTGCTCCGGAACTGTATACATTAATCTCTGTTCAACTCAGATTTCCAAAGTTACGTGGCCAAATTTTCGACGCAAAATCGGAAACAATTTGCAAATAACAACAAACCTCATAATTTAACGGCCGACTCACCTTTGGCTTCATTGTTTTGGGTACATTCGGTTCAATCTGCGCGGCTTAGACGACTGCGATAAAACTGCCTTATTTTATTTATTACCGCAACTAAACTGGTCCCCATTATTGTTGATACACGTCTTTTAAAGCTATCTGTCGGAATAAAAAGCAACCTTTTACGAAATTTTCTGAATAATCAGGAATGCAGAGCTCGATCTCACTATTAACGGCAGTCGTTAAGATATGTCAGAAGCCCTCAGGTCGACTTGATAAACTCTCGTCACCAGAGGTGGCCACTCTCATTCGATAAGAAGATTTCGGTAATAAATATAGAGTGTTATTATGTCTAAGCCGCATAAAAATCAACTTACTGTAGATATGACAATAATGGGCGCAAATAATGTCGTAGAGGGGTCTACGAGCTACAACTTGTAGACACTGCTACGAAAATCAGAATTGTGTTGAGCAGAGCACATAGACATAATCCGTCATAGTACAAAACGTGGTTTTTATAATAGTTTTGAACTTTGAAAATAAAAATTCTGTTCTTGTTGTCCAACATCACATACAAACAATCAAAATGTCAACTACAAATTGGAACGTTGATTTTATTATTGGTGACATTTTGACAGTTTGACTATAATGACAGTACACAAACAAATTTCGACAACAAAAACGGACTTGGTATTTTCAAAGTCCTAGTTAGACTAATAGTTAAGCCACGTATTGTAATAAGGCCCAAGATGTTTTGGTTCTTTCTATTGATTTACTAGATCATGTATGACGCAATCCAAAGTTCGATCACGGCCACACAATTTCGCTCGGGACCAACTATAAATAAGGCTTACGTGAAAAATAGGCCTAAACGTGTCTAAATTTATGGCGTTCAAATTATGAAAGGAGTTTTTCTCATGAAATATTTAACAGTTCATTTGCTCTTCCTTGAAATAAATTGTGTGGGAAATTTTTACTGCGCGCTTTTAGGTTTTTTTTAAAGAAATATGAATTACGTAAATATTAAAACGTTATTATTTGTAAAAATCGTATTTACTAACTTACATACTCGTACTATTAAAAAAAATAAAAAGTTGTCGGTTGCTTTTTAAAAAAAAATTATTATATGTAGTTTGTTATTACTATTGGGTTTTTTTCCATGATATAGGCTTACGCTTGACTACAATTAGCCTGATGTTAAGCAACGCTATAATCTACGATCTAGCGCACTTGCCTAGAAGAAACCGGTTTACTCTCGACTTGAAGACCGACAAATTATAGTTCAAGGGGAATAGAGAATGGGTTCTTATTTTATTTCCATATCACAATGATATTTTTCATATTTAAGCAATTATATGTTTTTTTTTAAGATACGCAAAACAAGGGAACATTTATAACTAAATATAGTTTTGAAATAATGGTTGTGATTACTGTCGTTACACTATAACTAACTGTTATCATTCATTGTTCTTCACTTGTTTACTTACTATCAGAATTGACAAGCGAAGGATTTGAAAATCCGTGCTCAAGTGGTTTTGTCTTGAAACTTGAAATATTGAAATATATACATATCTATACATTTATAATCATGAGTACTGACATCCGAACAACTTGGCATGCATTCAAATCCGGCCACTTTTTATATAAATCTGACCAAAAATATCACATACTTTTACAAACCAAACAAAATTGCAAACAGTTATCGTAAAGTGGAATCATAGAAAAGTCACGGTCAAAAAAACACTTCCCTCATAAGTAAGTACGGTCAGTCATTTATGTATATTGCCAAATAAAACGGCCTTCCGAAATATGTTTAAGGAAGTATCGTAAGTTAGCGTAAACAAAATTATGGGGAGGTTACATGAAGTTCTAAAAACATTGGATCGAAAAGGACACGAGAAGAAAAAAATGGGGTTTATGTGTAGGTGCATTGGAGGCTCTACGTTAAAGTTAAACGTTGGGCTACTTGTAGAAGGAAACTTTATACACTTTGTATTTTAATCGTCTATTGAACCAACAGTTAAAACCCACATAAACTATAATTCGTACTTATTTTGACTGTAAAAACTAAAAATCTGTCGAAAGTCCAAAACAAAATTTATCGTTATTTTACTGAAACACACATAAAAATATCAAACCAAACAATAATTTACATTTACAATACTGTCCTAAGTTTGAAACTTCTGTGCCTAAAATGCTAGCTGCAATGCCCCGTTTAATATAAAAATAGCACTATCGATTGTTTCTTTTCTATTCTATAAGAATGTAAAAACAATTATGACAAGAAATCATAGTGTTACTTGATGATAATTATTATTTATTTGTTTTGTTATATTTATGATTTTAATAAATCTTTCTTTCATTTCTATCTATTTCCATAAATACGTTCATACGTTGTGATCATAGAAAATCTAAGAAAGTTGGTATATAAACTCCTTGGTTGGCACCAAGTAGCGAACCCTACCGTAATAACGTCAAGGCTCCAACTACGACATATTTGACCGTTCCCTTTTTCAATGTAATCGAATACTTTTAAGGCCGTATGCTCGATTATCATAAATAATTGCGGGTGAAATTTAGTAAGGGTGAGGATGCAATCTAATATTCTCTAAGTCGGATGATTGACCACGCTACGGTGAATTATACGGGGGCTACTTTTATGTACTTAATGGCAGTAAAAAGATTGGCTGACCATTTATGATGTATGTATTTAGGAAAAATTAATCTTATTTTTTTTCGTATTATACTCTATTTATATATACTTAATGGCAGTGAAAATATAGGCTGACCATTTATGTATTTAGAAAGAATGAATCTTGAGAATTTTCGTATTAAATTTAGGCAATTAGCTACCATACTGCCTGATGGCATGACGAGACACCCGCGTAAGTGATATTGTAATCAAATTTGAAGCATTTCTGACATGTCTGTACTGGATCCAAATTACTAAGAGTAATGAATCTTTGTAATTTAATTGAAAAAATTGTATAGTTTTTTTGCTTTTGCTGTAGAGGCACTGGTAAAATGTAATTGCTTTGAAATACCTAATTAAATGAATATCCAGAGACATCCTATACAGCGCCATCTAGCCCTATACTAAGCTACGTTGCGCTTGTATAATGTGTACTGGATACAGATATAATACATTTCTTATGAAAATACATACATATTTTCAAAGGAACACGAGATTTAACACTAATAATTGAACATTTGTGATTAATATAAGTAATTAACCTAGTCAATATATTTTAATTTAATTTTCATTCTGTTGTCTGTAGATTGCACGCCCTATTGGTAGAAGTATAGCGTTACTTTATGTAGTATTTTAACAACTGTATTTACCTACATTCCGCAATAAATATAATTTGAATTCAATCCTAGTTAGGCTACCTAAAGCCTCATAAAGTTATTAGATTATATATAAATCATCTCCACGAAAATAACAAAAGATCCCCAGAGCTATTCAAAGTAAAATCATCTTACTAGGTCAAACGCATCCTCAATTTACTAAGTCAAAGTGATCTCGCCAATCGCAAGCCGAAGTTTTTTCATTATCTACTTGTCGAAGTTGCCAAAGTCTTGTAATATGATTCATAGTAATTGGCTTAGCTATAATCTCCGTTGATAGAAATCTTTCTCGATCGAGTGTTTGTTGACTTATTTAGTACTTATATTGTCAGCAAAATAAATTTGTTGTATAATAAGTTTGTATATAAGAAGAATTGCTGTTAAATACGGACTTACCTAGTAATTTGTAAAGTTTCAAATCATTATAAATACATAGGCCTTTAATTTTGCTTAAAAAAACTAGTGTGTTACGAATCACGGATTTAACTGTTAATTAATTATGGCGTTAGTTTGAGTAACGCCAAAAATGACTAACCACAATATATACAATGACTAAACGCAACTGCCTCTGTCTTATATCTCAGTCAGCTAAGCACTAGTGAAAATAAAATAAGTAACTCTCGTTTGACTAACGTAAATTGAATCTTCTAATTCCGTTCTCGTATCTGCATTATCCGAGGACATGTGTCTCCCGTGGAAGGACCTGGGCGCCCACCACGATGTATCTGCCCAAGAGAACTCCTCTAACGAATTAATTCTGCGGGGAGTCACGACCCTCAGTCATGAGGAAGTACGACTCGAAAGAGAGAGAGAGAGATAGAGAGAATGTATCAACAAAAAGCTAATACCTAATCTTATTGGTTCAATTAGAAATGCGTATCTTTTTTTACTATACATAACGTACCTACCCTAAAGATGAATATCCACAACACTAGCTGTGCTCGCGACTTCGTCCGCGTGGAATAGTTATTTTGGGCATCATATTTATTTTTGCAAACAACATCTTCCGCTTTATAAATTATAGCTGTTAGGTACCCACGACTTGAACCTTTTCGCAGTTTTCCCCGTTTTTTCCACATTTTGCATTGTTTCTTCGCTCCTATTAGTTGCAGCGTGATGTTATATAGCCTAAAGCCTTCCTCGATAAATGGTCTATTCAACACAAAAAGAATTTTTCATTTCGGACCAGTAGTTCTAGAGACTAGCGCGTTCAAACAAACAAACAAACTCTTCAGCTTTATAATATTAGTATAGATATAAAATTAGGAGACTATTGTAATTATTACAACTTATTAGAAGCTACCATTAAATTTCTGGAACCCAGTGGCATAACCGAAATTGGTACTAAACTTTGCAAACCCAGTACGCTAAGTAATTTCCAACTCAAGAAATGCCTCAAAACATTTTCACGGCTTTACAGATCATTGGTCTCCGTCAGAACCAGACCAAAACTTCTGCAAAACATTTTGTCGAACGTCTAAACGGCTCTGAACTTCCTTCTCTACCTAAAATAGGTAAAGATATCTGAAGGTATATTTTTAGGTATCTCTCTGTGAATCGTATTTCCTCATGACTGAGGGTCTCGTGACTCCCCCGCAGATTTAATTCATTAGGAGAGTTCTCTTGGGCAGATACATCGTGGTGGGCGCCCAGGTCCGCCCACGGAAGACACATGTCCTCGGATATTGTGGTCTTCAAACATGTCGGTTTCCTCACGATGTAAGGTATCACGCTGATTTAAAAAACTGACATAACCCAGAGTTTATTAAAATACAAACCTATATCGTAAAAAAATATCAGGTCAAATGGTAGATATTTTCTCGTTCCAACTCAAAATTAATATTAGATCCCTGAATTACTTTCAAACCCTTTTATTTACTTGATACTGGGTAGTGTGTAAAAAAACACAATAACAATTTCATTTTACTTTTGTTTTAGAACCTTATTAATTACGAAAATACTTTTTATTCTCAATCTTCGTGGGAAACATCACAGGGCGTCACTAGTAAAAGTAAAGGCGAACTTTTACTCGCTTTTCTATTATTTACAATACAATGTTGCCAAGATAAAAGGGACAAGGGGTTCCAATCGAGTCAAATGCATTGATAAATTGGGGTTGTGACCCTTGAATTCCGTGACACATTGACAAAAGAGAAGTTTTTCGAGTGAGAAACCTTTCGTTTTATGGCAAGATCTCTTGGCATTTATTATTTAGAGACAAAGATTATCCATGTTCTTCTCTTAGAAATATTGTTTTTTTATTTGTTCTCCTCATTTTTCCTCATTAATGGGGGTCGTGACTCCCCGGCATAATTCATTAATTGAGAATTTTCTCCTAAGCAAGCCCATTGTGGTAGGTGCTCGGGTCTTTCCACGGCAGACACGTCATGGTTGTAAGGTCCTCAAACATGTCGGTTTCCTAGTCTGGCGAGCGACGCTTTGTTGTTTTTTTCTCCAAGTTAGGGTTTTGATTGTTCGTATCTTTTTCATATTGACTTGGCAGAATACCAGTTTTAACTCATATCAAATGCTATTAGTACTTTGAAACCTGGTGGGACAATTATTTTAGCCGTTTTTTTTCGTTTTGGAATAGACTTACTCGTCTGGCTTAGCCTATAATCTGATAAGTTAAAGTAGGCAAGTTGTTTTCCAGGAAAATGTAGATGCTAATCCTGCTGGTCGTGATAAGTTTCGATAATTTATAAGTTTATGAATTTTTGCTTAAGTTTATTTTTTGTAATAATTGAGAAATCCGGAAAGGGTAATCATTGTTTGACAGCTACTATCAGTAAGACAGGATGCCGGAAAAGAATTATTCTTGGCAATATCTTCGATGAGTTCAAACTGTCTTTCCGTCGTAAATGTCCGGAAGATGTTAAACTTGCCTAATAGACAAGCTATAAAGACGTTTCGTGAAATAAAACGTGAGTAAAGGATGTTGAGTAGCTTATTATACGTATTGATATGTGATGTATACAGCAGTTTGGAAAAATTAAGCTTTGATAATAGTTTAATGCACAGATCATTCAGGTCAGTCACAGGTTTATTGCTTTATTAAGTACTCTAACTAGCTTTAAATAAACCTTTTAAAATGTAATTACTCAAATATTTTGTCATTACATACGTTTGCATATCCTTTACTTTTCATGACTTTGTGATATATTATATCATTTTATACTATTTTACAATATTACTACCCGATTAGATTGTTTAAAATATTAACATAAACTTAACTTATCAAAGGAGTTTAAAACGATGTAAATTCTCAACATTCCCCTACTTACACTAGAATACCTAGTATAAATGACAATAAATGTGATGACTTTTGTAAAGTTTACTATCTTATCGACGATCTTCATAAGTTATTCACATAAAAAAACAGCATCAGAGAGCCAACTTCCACCACCCTCATCAATCTGGGCGTGACAAAAAAGCTAAAAAAGGCCAATTATTTCCCTGATAGCCATTACTAGCCATGCAACTTTAGCCATCAGTTATTGATGCCACAACTTTGTCCAAGTTTCTCCATTATAGCAGTACTTCTTGACAGGACCCCGCGATCGTTAATAAGAGATACCAGCCTTACTTGATACGTCACTCTTACTAAGAAAAGAACAAATGTGACAGCAGAGCAGAGGTCTTCTTAAATGGTCAAAGACGGTCTTCAAGTGTAAAATCTATTAAACTAGGTGAACATTTGGTTTGAATGGCTTATTTTTCTTCGTCGATTGTCATTGCAAGTGAAAGATGGAGGAGAGTGGATGTAATTTATTGACAATATTATTTTTTCAGTTATGGTGGTGAGTTTTTATACGGTTTTTTATGGAGTAAAGATGGCAGTTGTAATGAGTTTTTAAGTTATTGCGGTGATTATAAAATAATAAGATATTTTAAATTATGCATTTTACTTCAGAAAATGATTTTTTTAAACGGATTACATACTTACAACTTAACCACATGCATTGTTTATAACTTTTGTTTGTTTTTTGGCAAACCATTTTATATATTCGCAGGATATCATTTGAGTGCTAACTTTACCTGTTGAGTCAAATTTTATACATTATACAAGCTACTTCGTATTTTCAGTATCATAAAATCTCATTACATTATACTAAAAATCGAAGCTAAATAATTATCCCGGTCATATAGAAGGCTATTTTTTTTAAACCAGAGGCTCATGGTTGACTACAACTTGCCTGATGTTGAGCAACGTAGTAATCTACGATCTAGCGCGCTTGCCTAGAAGAAACCGATTATATCATTTTCATTTTATAACATTCAATTATTGCTCATCTACAAATTAAATGTATTACTGCTCTTTAAAGCAAGCCAAAAATTTACTACAACCAACTAGAGTACGTAATCTCACTGTAAAGTTATCTATGAAATACCTCCGCCCCTCACTCAAACAAAATCCCAACCATGCCCCATCTGTCAAAAATGACACTCATAAACATGATTACCTCGTCGTATTCCACCATATTATCTTGAAAATCTGATTTCACGTTCATAAAATCGCAGTAAAAAGTCTCCGAATATCTTACTCCGAAGAATCTATAAATATCTACCAACTTTTCGAAAGGATATAAGATTTTACTGCTCTTACAAATTGGATAACGAAGGGTGAAAATTTCCCTTCCTTGCAGCCAGTGGTTAATCTCATCCAAGAAACGACATAACAGTGATTAGATGCATAATTGTGATTGTTTCGTCATACATATCTATGTCTAAAACGTAAATGCTTATCATCATCATGAAAATATGAAAATATGAAAATGTTTATTGTGTTTTAGAAAATGACTTACGGCTATGTTACATATCCTACAGTCATCCTCTTCTGGACATAGGTCTCTCCCAAGGCACTCCACTCAGCCCGATTTTACTTTGGTGTTGTGTAAATGCTTATGATACTGGAAATGTCAAGAGTTTCAACCGATTTTCAGTGTCTTCAAACCACTTCAGGAGTGTAAGTATGTACCAACAATTTAAATGGAAATAAAATACCATAATTTGTACCTTTAATGCAAGTTTTTGCTAAAAGTAGGACTAAGAGACGCTGTGTTTTTTTTTTGTTGAGTTTTTTTATTATATATCTTGGTTTATAGACAGTTAAAATGTCACTCGATTTCTTTGCGCTATAGGACTATTAGTCTACGAAAGAATAAAACTAACAGAAGATACAGAGATATGTGTGTGAGGATTGTGAAGACATGTAGATTTACAATTAGATGTCTTTGATTTGTATTTTCTATGTCTTGAGGGATGAGGGTAAGATTAATTCGAGTAGATATTATAGTCCAGGATTTGGTGAGTGTGGAAATTTTCAAGAGAGGTTGAGGTTATTTTTGGGTGATTTTATTTACAACCTCTTGACCTTTTGGCTGTAAAAATACTAAATCAGAAGTTTTGTCAAGACGCTGTTATTGTGTATGATTTTTGCTAAAGGTAGAAGTGGGTAAAGAGGATTCGTGTTTGTGAAAGGTCAAGTTTTAAGGTTATACTTACGTTTTTATTTTCGAACAATAACCACTAAACTAATGACTTTATCTTTAAATGGACTAATCGAAATGGTTTATTTTTATTTCAAATTCAAAACATGGCTACGTAGACCTCCTTATTCATTCTCAGAAACAGCCTCACTTCAACATACACATCTTCATCATCACCATGAGGTCTATTCGACCCATAGTTGTGTAAAAGCCATATATCAATATCACTACTTAGTATAAAGCAGAGTCGCTTGCCGCGTATGTCCCGCTGTTAATCTGTATGTATGCTAAAATCTTTAGAATTACACAACGGATTCTGATGTATTTTTTTAATAGATAGAATGATTCAAGCGTAAAAAGCGAGTGTGGATCAGCGGTCATTGTGTCTGATTTTCATCCAGACGCATCCTGGTTCGAATCTGGCCTTACACCAATGACTTGTATTTTCTAGTTAAGTGTGGATTTGTCCTGGTTTAGCGGTGAAGGAAAAAATCGTGAGGAAATCTACATGTTCGAGGACCACAAATATCCGAGGACATGTGTCTTACGTGGAAGGACCTGGGCGCCCACCACGATGTATCTGCCCACGGAACTCTCCTTACGAATTAATTCCGCGGGGAGTCACGAACCTCAGTCATGAGGAAATACGACTCTAGAGAGAGCGATACTGATTCAAGAAGAAGCCGCGGGCAATAGCTGGTTTATCATAAATATATCTTGCCCAGGCAGGTATAACAAGGACATATACCTGTAGGTAAGTACGAGGTACGCGTCCCGGGAGGTATGAATGAATCATTAGTATAGAACTATTGCTGTGTCAGAGTAAAGTTTGGATTAAATTAAGGCGGGGCGCGAAGTGCGTCGGGGTCGCGGAGAGATCGCGTTTTTGTTAGCTGGCTATGAGATGAAAATGATTGTATCTTTCTAATTATATATATATTTTAATTATAAAGGTATTAATTGACATTATGACGTCTCGTGTAATTGTATTAAAAAGAACATTTTTTTTACTAAATGCTATATTATGACTACAATATTAATAATTTCTATAATATAAAAATAAATTATCAAATCATTTCTTCTTTTTCAATGACATATACAGATTAAAACAAGAAAGAAGCTGATGGATTTAAACTACAAATATATCTTACAAAATTAAGGTTTTACCATGTCGTGCGAATTAGTTTTTGCGCAGCTACCGCATTATTATTTTTCAGTCGTACCTATACCTAGGTAAAGGCCTATCAATATATATTTTTTAATATTTCATGAAAAAATTACATCCATTAACAGACTAACCGACTACAATCTCACCTATTACAAGTTTTTTTTTTTCAACCTAAACTTACTATTCATCGCTCACAACCGCGCGTATCTAAACCACACTCAAGAAAGGTTTGCTGGCCATTTGTTGGTATAATTTATAGGGTATCTTCGGCTAGCAGGGTGTTTCTCTCGTATCAATTCTATAGCAGAGTGCTACGTGACCCTCATCACGCCTTCTGCTTACTTGAGTTAAATTTTAAATAGATGTGTGGTTTGTTATGTTATAATGCCACTTTGGTATATGATTAGTTTATTAGTCGTGATGAAATTAGTTTTATTATTGAATGTTTCGTGAGACATTCTTATCAATATGTAACTAATACAGTCTCACACTGCAAAATTAGACGTGAGTGAAAACCGTATTAGCTACAAATGCAAATAGACTAGTACTATAAGAGATATCCGAGGACATGTGTATTCCGTGGAAGGACGTGGGCGTCCACAATGTATCTGCCCAAGAGTACTCACCATCGAATTCAGAGGGGGAGTCATAACCCTCGGCCATGAGGAAATACGACTCAAACAGAACGCAAATAGAGTATAGGAATATAGGTTTATTTATTGAGATACGAAATACACAAAAGTCAATAAAGAAATACTCGTTTCGTGTCACAACAGCACCAACACAGCTTGTGCTGAATGCGACCAACAAGCGCTAATCATCAGTTGAAATCGTAAAGTGACGTCACACACCTAAAAACAAATAATTAATATTTATTTAAACATATTTTTTTAACACGAAATACGTTTGACTACAGCCTGTCTTATGTTAAGCACCACTGTAGTCTGAGATGTAGCACGCTTGTCTCATACTAAAATTAGGCTTGTGACTATTTTAACGTGCTCTAAAAACTTTACTTTAATGTGCCTCGCGTTAAAAGTATAATTTCTTTCAATTAAAATTATTACATTTACCAATTGAAGAGTCAAAAAGTCTTTATTAAATTACACATTTGATATTTTATATATTACACACATTATTATCAACACTTTAAATATCTCATGTCAATAACTTATGTATAGTATGTCGAGAATTTTATTGCAAGTAGAAAATTTTGTCTAATTATTTATAGTCCATGTTATGTCGTACATGTCCACTTACCAATTACATAAAGTTATTTTTATTTAAACTTGTTATTGTATTTCGTAAACTTCAATTAAAATTGTTTTTAAAATTCCACTTCAAACACAATACAAAGTTTACAAAGCGCTGCTCGTTTTTTTTTATAATGAACATCATTTTTTTTTCCCTAACATTTAAAGCGCGCCTTACAAATTAAAAGTTATAAGGAACCCCCGAGGGAGTTATTTCCATGTGACACAAAAACTTGAGCCTTAAAAGATACTCATCTTCACTGGAATTGCTTCATACAATATAAAGCAAAGTTATTAATGCATGAGTAAGTCCCATTATGATTATGGACTATGTACCACATAATATACTAGTAAATATTATATGAAAATTTGAAGCGTCTACCTGTTACGGTTTTTAACATTGAGCTGAGGATCCCCTTAATATTTTTTTTTTAATTTTTAGTATTAATCATAATCAGATTTAAAGAAAAATATAGTATATTATACTATATTTTTCTTTAAATCTGATTTTATCGTGGATATGCCCTGGGCAATCTTATCCCACCCAATTCCTATTTTAACTCTTATGTATGCATTACTAATGAAACATATTCATTTATTCTTATGGTGCTAAATGTTTAATGTTTCTTTCTCACCTATCCTTGAATGCAGTAACTCGCAGTGAGACGGGGCCTAAGAAACTAGAAATTGCCATCTGCGCACCAAAAAATCGATTTTGTCAACTGTACCAAACTTATCTAAATATTTTGTCTCAGTTGATATCAAGCCATCTGCGATCACGATGTTGAAACTATATGTAAACAGTAAAATAAGGTAAATTCAGCAAACGTATTTCGTACGTCAACAAACTCTGTTGTCTTATCCAGATATACTGAATCTTAGGCAGGGGCCAACTTTTTCAAGTTTCAAAGATAAAATTTCTGTCCTGTTTTGCTTCGACTTTCCTTTCATTGGCGATTTATAAATGCATTTCAAGTTTGGAGATTGAGGGATAAATTCTGAAGAGAACTTCTTAGGTTACTCCATCCATCATTACTTTGTGATAGGTGCCTTTTTGTGAGACCCTAGTTAATTGAACGGGCGGCTTTTTAAACGTAATTTCTTTGCGTTCTTTTCTATTGGATTTTCGTGGGTGTTTCTAAATTACATTTTTCGCATCGCTTTGCATTGAAATGTAAATAATAACGGAAATCGTGTTAGAAAAAGCGACAGAGAAAGCAGTTTATTGGGACAAAATTATATATAAGCTGACATATTACACATATACTCACATAATAAACCTGCCCCAGCACAGCCCCAGCTTAGCATACCTAATGCTTATTACTTGAAAGCAATCAGTGTTGGTCTTCTATTGGAAATAAGTACCTGTATAAATGATAATAATATACATAATATATTCTGTCAAACAAGCACATACATGTTAAGATTAAATAAATTAAATAAAACATGAAAGATTATATTCAATATTATAAACCTAAGTTAGTAAAATTAACTTCGAAATTACATGTTATCATATTCTTGCGAGAAGACATTGTTTCAATTAAAGTCAGGGGTCTGACCAGGACGACATCTGCACAACACCAACGCAGGGCTGTAGATAATGATAGTGATGTTAGTACGTATGCATCAGCCCAACTCCGTCCATTTGCCCCATGGCACGCCATCAACTGAACACCTTTGATTGTCTGCAAACAGCATTGTTAAGTGGCGACCGATGACATTGGACAGTAAATAGACTGACCTACCATTAGCGTGCCATTTAGTAAGCACACAGCGCAGTGAACTCCTAGTTTCAAGTTTACTGAACCACAACAAACAAACAAGTGTCATTCAGTACCCGTAATCCAATAGAGCCCAAATTTGTATCTCATAAAGATAAAGATAAAGAATCTTTATTGATAATGTAAAATTGTAACATACATAGGTATAAGTACTAATATCACAGAATATGCTACACAAATAACAATATCTCGTCAAATTGAATTTATAACATTTAACTTTTATAAAATTTTAGAAGTTACATATGTCTAGTTTTATTAATAAAATAATGAAAATTTTTGTTATTATAATCATGTCAAACATAATAATAGGTATGTAATCATACAATATGTCATAGCAGTAAATGACTAAAATTCCAATATTAAAGCGCCAAACAACATTTATTATTTGCTTTATTGGCCATAGCACTACGTAATGTGCCAGTTCTCAAGAAAAAAGTTCCATATTTTTTTTATATTTTGTTTTGTAAAATGATGTCTGTCATTATAAAGTGACAGTTCAAATTGTTTTCGTTGAAACCTCCAATATAAGTATTTCGCCATAGTACCTGATTAGTGTTTTTTATACTTGATATGCTCACGCTTGACTACAACTTTGCACTACGACGTTCTATTTACAAGCTGCCTGGGAGAAACTAATTCTCATCTTGAAGACTACAAAATTTGATAAAGAACACAGAATTTGTTAGAAGGCAAGTCCTTCATTGAGATATGTTATGTCGATTGTGCCGACAGCGCTGTAACCGCAAGACGTTGTGTAGCTGCTTGCTTCACACCGACACAGTTTATGGAACAAGATAGTAAGATAGACATAGATAAGTTATTTAATGGATACAATAAAATATAGACTTCCATTCGAACCCATACCAACTGGAAGAAGCTGATCCAGTATAGGAGGAAGGAATTAGGAGAGACCTTTGCCCAGCTGTGGGACAGTGAAAATTATGTAAAGAAAATAGATATTTGTAAAATTAATAACAATATTGCTGGCTTGAGAGTATTCTATAATAAGTAATAGTAGAAGCCTATCAATAATTCATATCACAAGATACAATCACAGCAATCCAGTAATTTCG
This sequence comes from Macaria notata, assembly GCA_927399415.1. Taxonomy (NCBI): domain Eukaryota; kingdom Metazoa; phylum Arthropoda; class Insecta; order Lepidoptera; family Geometridae; genus Macaria; species Macaria notata. The sequence continues at coordinate 5,624,136 of OV656742.1, forward strand.
ATTGGGTTAGGTCAATTAAATCGTCAGCAACCTTGATTTGAACCTTGGCTGAACCAGAACGTGTTAAAGGTTTTGCTAACTAGTCGTATTCCATTAGACTTGGAAGCACTGATCCGATTTCATTCGAATTGCTTGTGTTACAGGAGCGAAATTGAAATTGTCATTGTTGCAATCATATTAAGAGTTTAGGTAACTAATCGATATTAAATTACCTAACCTTTTGGTACGGAATCACAAAATGTCTCATTTGTATTTCTACAATAATTATAAAAAACCATTTTATTTTTTGATAGCCATATACGGGCAGTCTTATAATAAAAAAGTCGATATTTACCATTGCCAAGTAACTGATATTTGACACGTGTGAACATGCCTAGGACTTTATTTGATTGGATAGAAAAATTGATTGGGTCTACTTGACATACAAACTCACCACGGTTCGATCCCTGTACTACACACCGACGACCTGTTTTATAACTTACTATTGTGGACGTTCGCGGCTTCGCTCGCATTAAAATGTAAAACTTACATCCCTTATTTCATCCCTTTAAAAGTGGTGTTTCCAAAAATCCTTTCTTAGCGGATGCCTACGTCATAAGATCTACCTTCATTCCAAATTTCAGCCCAATTCGTCCAGTGGTTTGGTAGGCTGTGCCTTGATATATCACTATATCAGTCAGTCACCTTGATTTTTATATATGTACATATATACAAATAGATTTGCACGTGTAACGCTAAAAAAATGTGTAGAAACCAACACGTTTTTAAGCAGCACTTAATACGAGCATATATTTGAGGCAATATTGAACACCGCCAGAAAAGTAATGCATAAAACAAATCCACTTACTCACTGTAAACCACTCTGCTTCCCATAAAGATTGGTAATATAAATTGTGGCTTAAAATAAAGTTCGTTCTTTAAACTGGACTTAATAAAATTAAAGTAGAAATAATGAACGCATTAAAATAATTCATAAATAAAGCGCAGCAATGCAGTTATAATTAAAATATACCATTAATATTAATGTAAGTGGGTCGGTTCTGGTTATTGTGCGAACTTACTTATTCATTAATATTTTGTGTATTGTTTTTGGACAAACACTTGTATTTAAAGTAATGATTAATTAGTAATTTCTCTCAATGTATTTATTCTCTCGCACCAATTTTAACTCACATTTGTTACATTAGTTAATTTGTCTGCAACACAAGACTTAAACAACAACAAACGTAAATTTGTGCGAATGAGAGTGGCCAACTCTGGTGTTAGAGTTCCCTGACCCTGGTATAAGTTACTATTAACAAAGTAACTAACAAGATAAGCAAAAAGCGAAGTTGGAAAATAAACAAGTATTATTTCCGTTAAATAGTATTCATGACACAAGCGTTTATGGGGCTAGAGGGCGCCGTGTGCAATGTCATAACTATTATAATATATAATTATATTATATTATATATAGCTGGATTACCACTCATTGACTGACTGACAGAATTGTTCTCCCAAAAGAAGTCATTTTCCCCCCAAGCGTTATATATTTTTGTAAAGTGCTAAAGTGCTTAAAAAATAAAACTAAAGCCTACAGACGGGCTACAATTCTTCATCAAAAAATCAGCGTTCAGTCCCTCCCTCATTATTAATGGAAATTATTCTCGAACGGTCCTGTTGAGTCCATTTGCTCGAATATACCCGCCTTGAGCCACATAGTTCGAGAACGAATCTTTATGGAAATAAAACGCATGTTTGCTAAAAAAAACATAAATGAGCGTTGCACTTTTTAATACACTTACCATTTATCATCATTGTTCTTCTTATTATCGAATGAGAGTGGCCAACTCTAGTGTCGAGAGTTAATCAAGCCTCCTTAAGGGCCTCTGACATGGCTTAAGGACTGCCGTACTAGACAAACAGCCGGGACCTACAATTTAACGTGTCATCTGACCCACGGAAGCGCCCAAAATGGAATGCCACTTTTCGATCACCCATCCTCGTACTGACCGCGTCGACCTTTGCTTATCATTGGTAATCGCATGCGATTCCCTCCGCTAGCTGAGCTACGGGCGCTTCATCATCATCATCGTTAACCTGATTGTTTAGTACGACATACATATTTGGGCCATTAAAGTATTAACCTAACTAGTTATTGCCTTAAACATAAAGTTATTTATACTAGAAAGTTTAGAAAATGATAGAATACATATGTTCTATTTTTTAAAACCACCCTATATTTTACTTCATACTTCTTTCCATTCTTCGAATAACTGAAAGAAATAAGCTTTTAGAGTTAAGTGTAGGTCCAGTTTTTTTATTGCATGTTTTTTTTAATTAGTGTTACAATAAAAACTTTATCTATTTAACTGTTCATAACAGTATTTACTGTATAGCTTTAAAGTAGAAAAATAATTAAAATTTCACCTAAATGAGGGGTAAATTTTTTAAATTCAATGTTTTATATATTACCCATCCATTTTCCTTTCCAAATCTATGTCCGAAACGAACTCAAAGGTAGACTGATGGTTTAATTGGATTTCGCGTCAGATTAATTCGTCCTAAGTGATGTTACGTTCAATACAGGCGGCCGTAATTTCATTGGCTTCACTTCTGTGTGACGAATTGAGAAGTACGGAAGTAATTTTCCTAGTATATATGGTATTAAAAAGGAAATCGTACCAATAAAGTGGTATGAGAAACCTTAAGACGGTTCGGAAATTCAAGATACTATATGTTTAGGTTATTCTCGAACAACCAAACATCATCATCAGCCTGTTAATGCCCACTGCTGAGCATAGGCCTCTCTTCTTGTACGCCACTCATCCCGGTCCTGCGCAGATTGAATCCAGATGCTCCATGCGGTTATTCTTATGTCGTCAACCGTCGTTAATAACGACAAGCAGTTCTAACAAAAATTTGTTCGAGTAACCCCCCTCTAAGTCTCATAGTTTCCGAGATCCGTTGGGGTACTCCAGGGTGTTTTCCACTTTCAGCTGATTTCGGATTTTTCCCGAAGTCACTGAACCCCCCACTAATTATGCCTAGTAAGAATCATCTCACTAAGTTACTAATAGCGGATGCGCACAACAAAACAATGCATGGTGGACCACAACTTATGCTTAATCACCTCCGAGGAATTTATTGGATTATACGAGCTCGCGAACAAGTGAAGAAGCATTACAGAGAATGCGTCACATGTTTGAGATATTCGAAAACGAATAAGACACCTTTTATGGGACAGATTCCGGCAGCGAGACTGAAGCCGAGCAGACCGTTCAAATCGTGCGGAGTCGATTATGCGGGTCCTATAAAAGTAAGATTTTCTCCCGGTCGAGGATCAAAAGCCTATAAGGGATATATATGCGTATTTGTGTGTATGGTCACTCATGCCATACACTTGGAGGTAGTGTCGGACCTCACATCGCAAGGCTTTCTAGCAGCATTCAAGCGTATGACGGCAAGGAGAGGACACTGTCAAGATTTGTACAGTGATAACGGAACTAATTTCACAGGAGCGAGCAGAGAACTGAGAGATATGTTCGACGCGGCAAAATCCAATTTGACTGATGAGATAACAAAATTTTGGAGGGTTTGTGGGAGGCAGGAGTACGTTCAGTGAAAAATCATCTTCGGAAAGTCATTGGCGAGAGCACGCTTACATATGAGGAGCTATCAACAGTGCTGGTACAAGTAGAAGCATGTGTTAACTCGCGCCCATTAACAGTCATCAGTGACTGTCCTGATGACCCACTGCCACTGACACCCGGTCACTTTCTGATTGGCGAACCACTGTTAAATGTAGCGAATGAGGAAGTGGTTACTCATAATATAAATTTGCTTGAAAGGTGGAAACTGACCACAAAAATGATTAGAGATTTCTGGTGTAGATGGAGCGCAGAATACATGGTAATGTTAAGTAACCGCTACAAATGGGTGACTCAGCAGGAGGAGGCTAAAATTGGTGATGTTGTCATAATAAAAGAACCCAACTTGCCTCCTGCTCAGTGGCTCATGGGCAAAATTATAGAAACCCATCCGGGCAAGGACTAGATTACGCGCGTAGTTACAATTAAAACGAAAAATGGTGTATGTAAACGCCCGTGTAGCAAGTTATGTATTTTGCCACGTACAAACACTGTAAATTAGTTTTAAAATACTTCTAGATTATTGTGTATACAGTTTTAGTTAGAGTTATAAATAAGTTTCAAAGAAGAAGTTACTTTCAGTTTCATTTTGTATAGTATGAGTTTTTCACGGTGGGCGGTTAAACTTGTTTTCATATGTTTAAAGTTAAACTATATTCTTATTTGTTTTGTATGAGGTTTTCACTGTGGGAAGTTTAGCTCATTTTCAATTGTTTAGAGTTGATTCAAATATGTTTTACGTTTCTATCAAATAAGAGTTTATGTTGTTTTGTTTTGTGTAAGAACAAGTTCTTGGTGGGCGGTATGTTTGAGCAGATTTGTAGTTTGTAAAAATTCCGATAGATGTCGCTGTACAGTCTTAAAACGCGCAAACTCGCCGCTAGCCATTTCATGTAAGAAAATCAGACAGAGTAAATAATTTGAATTTAGTTGCAAATTGAAGTAGTATTATTTAAACAAATAGTATTCTTTGGGCCATATTATCATTTTTTATCATTCTAATTCTATGTGAAAGGGTCGAAGTGTAAGGGCGTTAAAACATTATCAATATTAGCTTTATATTAGCCTTGCGCTGAATGTGTCACTGAAATGAAAAGATATATATGTGTCTTTTCATCTCAGTGAACTATATCACTCTTCTAGTTCAGTAGTTCATTTACTTCAGTTGCTCAATGAACTTGTTATTTAGTATCGTTCGTGTTTCTTTCACTATTTCATTGAGATTAAGATTGTTGAGAGATATACAAGATATCGGATAGATTGTAACAATAACATCTCGCTGAATTATCTTATACAAGAAGCGTTGTGACGGGACACATAAAATAAATATCAATGCATAAAGCTCAAAATAGTTTAACAAGTTGTAGCTTCTCGATTCGATAAGTACTTATGAAAAAAACATCTAAACAGCAACAAGATCGTAAATGTAGATATTCGGAAAACGGCAACGTTATTACCTTGCGATAGAGTTTGAATTGTCATAATCCGCCTGCATGGTGTTTCACAATGAGTCGGATATGATCCGATCCGCTCGTAGTAAAAATGGTAGAAATTAAATATAATGGTAGAAATTTAAAATATAAGTTTTAAGGCTAATTTTACGATTTTTACTGTAGATTTCATATAAATAATTATATATAGAAATGAATCAATGAATAATTAAGTGTAAATCGGGTTAAATATCATGAAAAAACAAAATCGAACTTATCATCGACGGAAACGAATCCGCTAGCTTTTGGCTCACGGAACGGTTCCGATTTTTCTGATGAATTAATTTGTTAAAAGATTCGTATGGAATCATTGTGATTTGGAAAAATCCTTTCCGTGCCAATTGATTTCGGTCTCAATCGAATCGGATCCGTATCCGACTCATTGTGAAACACACCGCTGATCAGATAAATATATGTCGAGTTGAAGTACGAGTGAGTGAAATAGGCTGCCATATCCGTTCCTATAGGTCCTATAGGTTCCACGATAGGTACGAACTTTTGCAACTTATAATGATGGGAAAAATTGCGGGGAGAAGACGAGTCGGTCGCAGAAAGAAGTCCTGGTTGCGGAACATTCGAGAATGGACCGGGATCAGAAGTGCCGCAGAATTGTTTCGTTTGGCAATGAACAAAATAAAGTATGCAGAGCTGACTGCCAGCCTTCACTAGTTGGAGAGGCACCATAAGAAGAAGATCCGTTCCTACAACAGAGCGAGATAGGGAAAAGTCACTGCTGACTAAAATATATCATAGTTACTTCGATATGTTTTGATTCAAGTCGTTCGCGAGCGGTGGACTACATCACTGAAGTATGAACTAGATGAAATGATACTGAAGTAGAGAATGAAGGACTAAACCAACTGAAGTAGTTCATTTGAATGATTCATTCGTGAACTACACACGCCTACTTTATATCTTTCAAAACCTCAACAAATTGTTATTAATGTAAGTTAAGTGTAAGTTTTTGTGGTGGTGGTTAAAATACTAACCTTTACATTTTTGCCACGCTGACTGGTCTGCACCGTGCCTGCTGTCATGACTTTGGAGGATCCCTTTTATGTCGTCAAGGAATGATGCGTAGAGCTGTTCATGGCGCGCCAAAAAAGGGAAATGTGTGGCTCGGGACCCACCGGCCGCCGACGCCCCCGAGCTCCCCCGAGTGTATTCTCTCGGCAGGGGGGCCCTGGTACAGTGAGGCAGGGGGGTCCTTCGTAGCGTCGAAGGGTACGTCGCCGAATATCAGGGCGCGGCCCGCGACGCCGTTCACCCGGACGCCGCCATTGGCTCGATTGAGCGGCTTCGCGAAGAGGAACCCTGGCTACTATCCCAGGGCCCTCGTGTTCGAGGACTCGTGCGAAGACAGGGCTCCGGCGACGCCCTTGTCGCCGACGCCGCCCCTCATTCAACTTGCAGGCTTCGCCAAACGCAATCCCACATATTGCCCGCGTGTATTAGAGTTTGAAGACTCGCGAGACACGGATGATGTGCTGGCAAATGAAGAGGCCGTCGTGTTCGAGGACTCGTGCGAAGACAGGGCTCCGGCGACGCCCTTGTCGCCGACACCGCCCCTCATTCAACTTGCAGGCTTCGCCAAACGCAATCCCACATATTGCCCGCGTGTATTAGAGTTTGAAGACTCGCGAGACACGGATGATGTGCTGGCAAATGAAGAGGCCGTAGGTCCGGCGGCGCTGCCTGTGCCTGGCATTCGTCGGCGCCCTGGGCCTAGCAGGTATCCTTTGCGTCGCCGCCCTATGAGCAAAAAAACCTAGACGGCGCGGGCGGCCGCGGCGACAACCGTTTTTTTTGTACCCATCTATCCATCTATTTCCGTATGTATATATTTATGTATCCTTTTTCTATCTTATCTAATGTCTATTAGTTTTCGAATTGACTGATTATTTCATTTGTAATTGTTTTCTAATAAATCTATGTTAATCTATATTAGATTAATTTTATTTTTTTCGTTTTTTGTATTCTGTTTCTTTGTTTTAAGTTATTTTATTATTATTATATTTCTTTCTTCTTTACACAATTTAAAGATACCGAATGGATTTTTATTATTATTAGTTTTAGATGTTATTGACTAATTATTTAATTTGTAATGTATATATTTTTATGACAATTAAATTTTACTTGTCTATATTGTATTATTTTAGAGTCATATTTTATTTATGTACTAATTGAATTTTGAATTTATTAGCGAGCTTGTGTACAACTTAGCTCGATGTGTGTTCGTTCTCGTGATAAAATATAGATCTCTGACTTAGTTTAAGATTAATTATTATCAAATATTTGAATAAATGTATATCAATAATAAAAAAATAAAAATAAAAAAAATAACATTAAGCACATTGCTACAGCAACTGGGTCCGACCATGATGCTCAATTAGTATACTTGAATACTGCCAAGAAACACATACCCAAATTTATATATGTTGAAAAGCGCTTTTGTGAAAATTATCAAATAGAAGAGTTATGTAACTCAATGTTAGCTACAGACTGGGACACATTATTTAGTGTGTATGACAGCTCCACATTTGAAAAGTTTTTGAATAAATTAATATGGTACAGGGATGTGCATTTACCAATCAAAACAAGGCGTATAAGAAATAGACAAAAATGTCCTTGGATCTCTGAAGATATAATAAAATTACAATTAGACATACATGACCTATACCAAATTCAGAGACAGTACCCACAAGTAGCATCCACTCAGGATATAATAGAAATAAAAACTAAGTTAAAAAAAAAACTTTTAGATGAAAGTAAGAAAAAACACATTGAAAAACCCCAAAAAGGAGGCGTGGAATGTAATGAAAGAAGAAACAAATAAAGATATAAAAGAATGGACATGGGATCTATTGGACGAAAACAAAATAAAAATAAGAAAAGAAAATATAGCAGATTACTTAAATAATTATTTCATTTCAATTGGTCAGAACTTAAAGACAAATAACCCACCAAACATACAAGAAGCAATGGGTTTACTACAAATACAGGGATCTTTTCTGTCGGATAATTTTAAATTTAAGTATGTAACTCCCCTTGAACTAATGAACATAGCTAAGAGAAAGATAGACCGATCAGAGACGATGGATATATTCGATATATCCGGATCTTTTCTATATGATATAATTTTGCGTCTGGGGGACCATCTAACTTTCCTTATTAACAATATTCTGCAGTCGGATGAATATCCTAGAACACTAAAAAAGAACAGAGTCACACCATTATATAAAGGCAAGGGAGAAACCACTTCTGTGAATAATTATAGACCAATAACAATAGTACCCACAGTCTCAAAAATTATAGAATCACTGATGGCAGACAATATTATGAGCCATATGAGTCAGAATAATTTGATCACCAATGCCCAATACGCATATAGAAAAAATCACTCGACTACGTCTGCGGCTCAAAAGCTAGTAGAAACGATTATTGATGGCCTTGAACATAAGAAAAAAGTGGCTGCAATATTAAATAATTCTAGACTTATCGAAAGCTTTTGACTCTGTGAGTCATGACCTTGTAATAGTGAAGCTCTCAGCTTACGGAATAACTGGAAAACCTCTCCGACTTATAAAATCATTCCTTGAAGATAGAGAGCAAATTGTCGAAGTGAAAATAGACAAACAACGTCATAAATCATCACCAGGGAAAGTAGATATAGGAATTCCGCAGGGATCGTCATTGGGAAATACCTTGTTTCTGGTATTTCTCAATGATTTATGCCTTAGTGGAATTAAAGGAGAAGTCATCCAGTATGCAGATGATACGACAGTGATTATAACCGCTGACTCACATGAAGAACTTCAGAAATGTATAAATAAAACTTTAAGAGTGTTAGAAAACTGGTTTACGGTGAATGGTCTGAAACTGAATACTGATAAAACGAATATGCTATATCACCAAACTTTAAAGAAGCTCCATTAATATTAGAGAATGGAACTGAATGTATATACGCAAAGCATGTTAAGCTATTAGGATTCGATTTAGATCCCTCCTTAACATGGAAAGAACATATTAATAATATTTGTAAAAAATGGCAAAAGGGGTTTATGCATTAAAACAGTTGAAACCAATAACAAGCCCAGAGCACCTAAAGGAAACTTATTATTGATACATACACTCTATACTTTCATACTGCATAAGTAGGTATATGGGGCAATGCGACAGACTTTGAAAGAGTGTTAATAATGCAGAAACGAGCAATAAGAGTACTTGTGGGAGGTAGATATAGAGAGTCTTGTAGAAACCATTTCAAAGAGTTGAAGATTTTGACGTCAGTGTCACAATATATATTAGAGATTATAAAGTTTGTATAAAGAAATCCACATTTGTTTAAACTTAAGACTTATAACTCAAATAGAACCTAGATGGAACCAAGTTTGGGGACTGAGCTGCCCTCGTCCGTGGGAGAGCACCCTAGTTCCGTATCCCCACACGTGGTCCCTGGGTGGTGCAAATCAGGCAGCAACTCACTGGTGGTAGGCTTCGGCCGTGGTTAGTGACCACCCACCGGACTAAGCCGCGTCGCCAAACGGTCTAGCCGTGTTCCGGCGCGTGGTCCGGTGACACCGTCCAAGGAGGTGGGTCGGGATAGTTGTTTCTTCGTAGCAGACACCTGTTTAACACACATGCACATCGAGACATTGGGCAGCTAGTTTCGGAGGGTAGCGGGATCCGTGGCACGGTTCGTCGCTGGCCGACCGCAGTTAGTAGGGGACCCAAGTAGCGATTTAGCCATTCGTGAAAGGCTGTCCCGCCAACTTGCGAAAAATCCCGAGGTTGCGTCAACGTGCCGGTTGGCGACCGGATGAAAGGGCCCGTTGGACTTTCTTGGGGGGGCACGGGCGTCCCCGCGGTCTCCGGACTAGTTCCTCCACCGATGTCTTGAATTCAAATTCAAATTTTCAAATTCAAATTCAAAATATATATTGCGGAATATAGGTTACACAGTTGTTAAAATATTACATAATGGACCTCTATACTCCCACCCATAGGGCACGCAATTTACAGACAACAAAATAAAAATATAAAAAATACAAAAGAAATCTTTCATTTAGAACATTAAGATTGTTTTTTAAATTTTATAACATTTTCACAATCGCAAATTTCAGCTGGTAATTTATTCAGAGCATTCAGTCAATTATATGTTACAATCATTAAAGTCTTATATCAATACCTAAATCTTTGTCCGAAATAAATTCATCTACCGTATAATATGCTTTGCCTACAAGAAAGTCGTTGAGTTGTCTTTTAAATATATTAACATTGGTTTGTGATCTAATGTCAATGGGTATTTTGTTGTATATTAGAGGAGCAATACCAAACACACTTCTATTATAGGAGGCTGTTCTTCTATTGTGGGCATATATCATTCCCTCACGTCTACTACCCGTTTCAGTCATTTTGAAAAGGTCAGGGTTTGTTTTTATGAACATGGCAACTTCACTTATATATATTCCGGGGACGGTGAGTAATTTTAATCTACTAAAATGATTTTTACATGACTGTGTTTTTTTCAGGCCGCATATAGCGCGAATACAACGTTTCTGCGCCAGTAGCGCTTTTGAGTTTAATTCTTTTGTCGAGTAGCCCCAAAAAATAATGCCATATCGTAGGATTGAGGCAGCATGACCATGGTATGCAGTTAACATCGTGTTTTCGCTCACTACCTTACGCATCTGATACAAAGCATACGCTGCTTGGTGCAGCCGATTGCATACAACTTCAATATGATACTTCCAACCCAATTTGTTGTCAATATTGATGCCTAAGAATCGTGTCATATTGGTTTCTTCTACTTTCTGTCCGTTATAGTCTATGTCCAGATTAGCCGTATCATTGTGTTTAAGTCTAAAATACATAAATTTGGTTTTGTCAATATTTATCTCTAAATTATTGTTATTGAGCCAGGTTACTACTGTTGTCAATGTATCGTTAATGTCAGATTGTATGTCATTTAAATTTGAATTTGTAAACAGAATTGTACTGTCATCGGCGAACAATGTCAAATGGTGATTCGTTACATTTGGTAAGTCGTTTATGTATATGAGGAACAAGAGCGGACCCAGCACACTTCCTTGCGGAACACCATATTTCACCTCGCGTATATTTGAATTGAATTTCATTATTTTCATTGATTTATTACAAAGTCTACTTATTTCTGTAACTTGTAGCCGATTGCATAGGTATGATTTTATAAGGGTGTGTACATTGCCTCTTACGCCGTATTTCCACAGTTTATCTAGTAGTATTCCGTGATGGACTTTGTCAAAAGCTTTTGACATATCCATATATATAGCTATTGCACATCTGTTTTTGTCTAGGGCTGTCATGACCTTACTCAGAAAATTGTACACTGCCATATTTATACTCTTATTTTTTCTAAATCCATACTGGTTGTGTGCCAAAATGCCCTTACTTTCGAAGTAGTTATATAAGCGGTTGCTTATTACTTTCTCAAAGACTTTTGACAGTACGGGTATGAGTGCTACTGGGCGATAGTTCCCTACTATGGATATATCTCCTTTCTTATGAATTGGTTTAACAATCGATGTTTTCAGATCCTTCGGAAATATTCCTTTTGCTATGCACTTGTCAATAATATAGCTTAGGACTGAGGCTATAGCTGCACTAACGTCTTTAAGAACAGACGTAGTAATACCATCTGTCCCAACACTAATAGTGTTCTTTAAGTGGGTTATTATGTTGTATATCTCTACTGGGGTTGTAGGCACAAAAAATATTGAGTTATTTTGAGACACTTGCGAATACGACTGATAGCTATTGTTTTTATTGCTAGTTTCTGTTGCCATGTTAATGAAATAATCATTGAAACAATTTGCTATATCAGTAGGGTCTGTCGATATATTGTCATTTCCTGTTTTGATGTGAGTAATGGGTACGTTTGGGTAATTTTCTTTTTGTCTATTTATCACATCCCAAGTCGCTTTTCCTTTGTTAGTAGAGTTTTTTATATAATAATCATTTTGTGCACGCTGTGTTAACTTAATTATTTTTTTATATCTCTTTGAATATTTGATGTAGGCTTCCCTGGATGTGTTGGTTTTTGATTTTCTATAATTCCATAAAAGTGTAATTTTCTTCCTAGCGCATCTTTGAATGCCCTTAGATACCCATTTGGGGCGCTTTATGTGAGAGCATTTAATTTTGGTAATCGGAAAGCAAAGTTCATAGAAGAGTAAGAGTGTTTGATGGAATTCTCGAAAAGCCAACTCAGGGTCGTCGTTATTGTATACTTCCTGAAATGTAAGACTACTTATGCATTCATTGAATTTACGTTTATTATCTCTACTATAGTCTCTCTTCATTATGTACCACCATTTGATTCTACAACTTTTTTTTACTGGGAATGTGAACAATTGTGCTGTATGGTCTGATATAGCAGGTTCCATTATTTTACCTGTCGCCCCTCTGATATTGTGGAAAACATGGTCCAGACTAGTGCCACTGCAAAGTCGAGTTGGTTCATTAAATTGAATTTTCATATTGTATTTGTGTAATAACTCTTTCAGTCTATCCACGTGTCCAGATTTTTTTAAAATATTTATATTGAAGTCACCACAGAGCATGACTTTAATGCCATATTTTAAGCAAAAATTATCTAAAAGTTGTTCAAACCGTTTAAAAAAAGTTTCTAGTGATTCTTTGTCATTGTTTGGGGGTCTATACACGCATATTACATATGTCTTGTGCTCCGGAATTTCTATGGCACAACATTCTATGACGTTGGCTATCGAGAAGTGCGTTTTGATTTTGTCAATTTCCTGAAAGTTCATATCGTTTTTTACGAGTATACATGCACCTCCCCGTCTCTTTTCTCTGCAGAATTGTGACGCTAGTTTAAAATTTGGAATGTTTAAATAGGGGGTGTCACTTATTTTCATATTATGTTCTGTGAAGCAGAGAATATCTAAATGTTGGTTCGATTTAGCTAAATTGGATATGAACACAGTTACATCACCAGATTTGTTTATAAGACCATCTGTATTGAGATGTAATAAATTAATTTTGTTATACACGAAATAACTGGTCGTTGTTCTGGCTCGCCATGTTAGTATAAATTGTTCATGTGTGACGAGGTAGCTACGCAAAACCTCATCCCACTGCCATTTCCTTACCGACTCCCACTTTTGCACTATCATGAAGGTTAAGAGACAAAGGAAAAGCGTACCACAGCGACAGCACGCCCTTTCACTTAAAGTGCACCTCACAAACATTCGAGGATTGCACTTCAATCTCGTTCCGGTCCACCACCATCTCGAGACCGAAAAACCTGCACTCATGATTTTGACGGAGACGCAGATCAAATGCCCGTCGGATACGGCGTACCTGCTGTACCCGGGTTACAGCCTAGAGCATAACTTCAAAGCTCGGGCTGGGGTGTGCATGTACGTCCGTGACGACATTTGTTGTCAGCGTCTCCGTAACCTTGAAGATCGCAGATTCTCTGTGCTTTGGGCGCTTGTGGACACAGGAATAGACAAGATTCTATATGCCTGTGTCTACCGATCACACAGCGGCGATCAGGAGACAACCAGGCTTACTGAATACCTCAATGAGGCGGCGGATAAGGCTCTTCAGAAGTACCCTACAGCCCAATTAGTGTTTCTGGGGGATTTCAATGGACGCCACCAAGAGTGGCTATACCCATACCAGATCACTGACCATGCTGGGAGAGAGACGCGTAAGCTCGCTTTGGCGTTAAATCTCACTCAGCTGGTCCAAGGCGCTACTAGGGTGCCTGACGTTGAGTCTCATACACCTAACTGCTTAGACCTTCTGCTGACAACAGATCCAGACCGGTACTCAGTGACAATATCGTCACCCTTGGGTAAGTCCGACCATTGTCTGGTGAAGTCTGTGTCCGTATATTACCTATCCGTTCCGAGCCCTAGCGGTAGTCGGCGGTTGTGGAGATACAGGTCAGCGGATTGGGATGAGATGCGGTCTTTTTATGCATCGTATCCTTGGCAGGCTGTCTGCTTCTCTTCTAAAGACCCTTCAGTCTGTGCGGATGCCGTGATGGATACTATTCGCCTAGGTATGGAATATTTCATTCCTTACTCGGATGTATCCCAGTCCGGCAAAGCTCGCCCATGGTTTGGACCAGAATGTAGACGTGCAGAAGCGCTGAAACATGAGGCATACCTTGCATGGGTTGATGCTCGCCACCGCAAGGCTAGGAATACTAGCAAGAAGAAGATGACATACAACAAAGCCGCCAAGTCCTGCAAAAAGGTTCTTCAGAAGGCACGCTTCGGTCACATTGGCCGAGTAGGGAACAAATTACCTTCGTACCCCGCGGGTAGTAAAGCCTTTTGGTCCCTGGCAAAGTTGATCGAAGGGAACTTCTGCCGCCCCTCATTGCCTCCACTGCTGAAACCTGACGGATCTCTGGCTCACTCTGCAGATGAGAAAGCAAATTTATTTGCTTCTCTATTTGCGGAAAATTCGCGTCTTGATGCTTGTGGTGCTTCGCCTCCTCCTCCTCTTGAATGTCCGACTGCCATGTCGGATTTCAAGATTCGCCAAACGGAGGTCCGTAAAGTGCTACGCGATCTGGACGTGAACAAGGCCAGTGGTCCTGACGGTATTCCAGCTATAGTACTGAGGACATGTGCGCCTGAGCTGGCTCCTGTGTTGACGCGCCTCTTTCAGCTTTCTCTTGAGACTGGCAAAGTGCCGATTTCATGGAAACTTGCTAACGTGCAGCCCGTGCCCAAAAAAGGTAGTCGTGCTGACCCTTCTAACTACCGGCCCATTTCAGTCACGTCCGTGCTCTGCAAGAGTATGGAACGTGTCCTGAACCGCAGGCTCCTGGCGTACCTTGAATCGCATGACCTATTCAGTGACCGACAATATGGCTTTCGCCAGAATCGGTCCACTGGAGACATTCTAGTGTACGCCACTCACATATGGAGTGAAGCCATTGAGAAATACGGGGAAGCCCTGGCGGTTTCCCTGGATATTTCTAAGGCTTTTGACAGGGTTTGGCACGATGGCCTTATTAGCAAGCTTTCCTCTTACGGCCTGCCCGCTGGGCTTCGTGCTTGGATTTCGGACTTTTTGAGGGATAGGTCTATTCGAGTAGTCGTTGATGGCTGCTCCTCAGATCTAATGGCTATCAATGCCGGAGTCCCTCAAAGGTCGGTGCTCTCTGCAACTCTTTTCCTGCTGCATATTAACGATCTGCTGAAACCCGGAACCTTTGGGTACGCAGACGACAGCACCGTTGTAGAGAGCTATACATCCACAGCGCGGGCCAGTGCGGCCGAGATCCAGTGGCTCAGGGAGGCGATGGTCGAGCGTATAAACCTGGCTCTCAAGGCAGTCTCCGATTGGGGTGATGCCAATCTAGTCAGGTTTAATGCTGCGAAGACCCAGGCGTGTCTTTTCACCGCTAAAAAGAGGCCATTCGAGCTGGCCCCCACTTTCCGAAATTCGACTGTGCCGATAACTGACCACCTTGATCTTCTTGGTATTACATTGTCCCCTACTCTTAATTTTGGCTCTCACATTGAGTCTAAAGCCGAAGTTGCAGCCAAAAAGTTGGGTATCCTCTCGAAGGTGCGAAAGTACTTCAAGCCGGAACAGCTGCTTACTTTGTATCAAGCACAAGTTCGGTCGTGCATGGAGTACTGTTCGCATCTTTGGGATGGATCAGCCAAGTACCAACTTGAGGCACTAGAGGCCATTGAGAGTCGAGCCAAGAAGATCATTGATAATAATAAACTGTGCCGAGCGAAACTTCAAAGTCTTGAACACCGTCGCAAAGTCGCCAGTTTGTCGGTTTTCTATCGGTTGCATTTCGGAGAGTGTGCCGCGGAATTGCACGGACTAATTCCGCCCGCGTCCTTCTTTCACCGGACGAGTAGAGGTACGGCAGGACGACACCGGTTTATGGTGGAAGTTCCTAAGACCCGCACGAAACGGTACGCTTCCACCTTTATTGTTCGTACCGCTAGGTTGTGGAACTCCCTGCCTGGCTCTCTGTTCCCCACGCACTATAATCCAGCGATCTTCAAAGCGAGAGTGAATCGGTTCTTATCGGGTAAGCACGCTCCATCTTAGGCCATAGCCTTACTTGCTATCAGGTAAACTATGGTCAAGTGCAAACCCGTTCAAGTTAAAAAAAAAAAAAAAAAAAAAGATAAACAGTGTATTGTTGAAACCAACTGTGCCTAGGCTGTGTATGACTAAGAAACTATCCACTATAATGGGAGAGAAACTGTTCAATAAACTCCCCGCACACATTCAGTCTTTGAATAATGATCAGCAATTTTGCAATAGCGTCAGACAATTATTGTTAGATCAGACACATACAGTTTTAAAGAATACTTTGAGAATGACTACAGTCAACTACCAATTGATTATAATCTTGCTTAGAAATTATGTAATTAACTACTAGGTAAGGAGTGTGATGCCAAATTGTCATTTTAGCCCCTATACAGCTAAAGTGACAGTACCAAGATTTATTTAGGTTGACATATTGTATGATTACATACCTATTATTATGTTTGACATGATTTTAATAACAAAAATTTTCATTGTTTTATTAATAAAACTAGACATATGTAACTTCTAAAATTTTATAAAAGCTTAATGTTATAAATTCAATTTGACGAGATATTGTAATTTGTGTAGCATATTCTGTGATATTAGTACTTATACCTATGTATGTTACAATTTTACATTATCAATAAAGATTCTTTATCTTTATTACTAGATGTGACTTAGAAAAAAATATTCATTGCCAGATATAACTTTAACTAAGTGTGTACATTTTGTAGTAGATGCCTAAACAGGCATAGGCCTGTATATAGGCATCCAAAAATGTGCATCACTTTAATAGTTATTTAATACCAACCACTGTGAGTATAGGATAATTTACGTAGTACAAATTTGCTTCAGCCTAATGTATCAAATATTTGATACATTAGGCTCCAGATAAATATATAAGTAACTATTTATCCCGGGTAACAAAGCGGGTCCTGCTAGTGTTTAAGTAAGTAAAGTAAAAGCAAGTATTTGTTTTAGTGCATACATATATCTAAGTTTTTCAATGTTCTCTTCTTGGACCATGACAAACTACATAAATTAAAATAAATACATTTATAAAATTAAGCACATATCTTTCTAAAATGAATCGTCTATTCATTTTAACAAGATTTTTCTCAAGACTACATTTAAAACCATCTCTTATTTTTCAGTATAAGTATTTTAATTTTAATTTTGACACTTCCATGGATAATAAATCCGTTGACGCTGTCGTGAAAATATACAACAATAGTTTCACCCTCCACTACAGTTTGATTTATGCCTATAATGCGAAAACCATCTATCAGACGGATTTTTACGCTACGCGCACACGGCTCGAGAAAATATCTTATTTATTTTCATAAGTAAGGTAAGAACACAAAACTGTGAATAAGAAATTGAGCAATAAAATACGAAAAAACGTTTATTGGGCAGAAAACGCCCTTAATATTTTCACTTGTTTATTATTTTAAATCTTTGTTGTTACCTAAAGCGGAAATAGAAATACATAATTTTTAAAATCAAATCCGTGTATTCCTGACGAAAACTAGGACAGTTTCACTACTAATGGATACTTTTGTTTTATCATAATATTTTATTAATATCTATACTTTATATTATAAAGCTAAAGAGTTTGTTTGTTTGTTTGAACGCGCTAATCTCAGGAACTACTGGAGCGAATTGTTTTTTTTTGTATTGAATAGACCATTTATCGAGGAAGGCTTTAGACTATATAACATTACGTTTCAACTAAGAGGAGCGAAGAAACAATGGAAAATGTTGAAAAAACGGGGAAAATTATTCGTCTTTGAAGGCTTCCGTTGCGTGCACTGCGAAAATGGTTCAAGATATCAAAAAAATATGTATGAAAGAATGATTTCTCTTAAAATGATCTAACAAAATGTCCGCGACAGTATATTATGTCTGTCTTAAGATTAACTCACTAGAACAGTTTTTATGGTATTAACTATTCCACGCGCACGAAGACGCGAGCACAGCTAGTGAGAAATAAGAAATCAAATGTGTCTCGATAATCATTGATTAAGCCGTATTGGCTGTAATCACAAACAAACTTGTATGATTATGTTTTTTTTAAACTATGTACGGTCAACCGGACTATCTAAAGCCTAATATTTTCAAATGGATTAAAAATATGTTTTCACTCAAATATAGTTCTAACTCCCACAGTTCGTACGAGCAAAGCAAGTTAAAAACAACATTTTAATTTGCGTGGGTTTTCAACTGTAAGTTGAGTTCGTTTCGGACATAGATTTGGAAGGGAAAATGGATGGGTAATATATTTGGCTTATAAGTTTTCAAAAATTTGAGCACTCATTTATGTATGTGAAGTATTAATTATTTTGTATGTTAATGCAATACAGTGAACACTACTATGTACAGTCAAATATTTTTTTTAATTGTACACACTTTTCTAATAGGCACGTACAAAAATAAAAAATAAATGGGACAACACTTTAACTCTAAAAACTTATATCTTCCAGTCATTCGAAGAATGGAAAGAAGTATGAAGTAAAATATAGGGCGGTTTTAAAAAATAGAACATATGTATTCTATCATTTTCTAAACTTTCTAGTATAAATAACTTTATGTTTAAGGCAATAACTAGTTAGGTTAATACTTTAATGGCCCAAATATGTATGTCGTACTAAACAATCAGGTTAACGATGATGATGATGAAGCGCCCGTAGCTCAGCTAGCGGAGGGAATCGCATGCGATTACCAATGATAAGCAAAGGTCGACGCGGTCAGTACGAGGATGGGTGATCGAAAAGTGGCATTCCATTTTGGGCTCTTCCATGGGTCAAATGACACGTTAAATTGTAGGTCCCGGCTGTTTGTCTAGTACGGCAGTCCTTAAGCCATGTCAGAGGCCCTTAAGGAGGCTTGATTAACTCTCGACGCTAGAGTTGGCCACTCTCATTCGATAAGAAGAAGAACAATGATGATAAATGGTAAGTGTATTAAAAAGTGCAACGCTCATTTATGTTTTTTTTAGCAAACATGCGTTTTATTTCCATAAAGATTCGTTCTCGAACTCTGTGGCTCAAGGCGGGTATATTCGAGCAAATGGACTTAACAGGACCGTTCGAGAATAATTTCCATTAATAATGAGGGAGGGACTGAACGCTGAATTTTTGATGAAGAATTGTAGCCCGTCTGTAGGCTTTAGTTTTATTATTGTTTGCTTCTGCATACTTGATTAATGGCCTATAGGCTATTTATATAGTATAGCTTGAGGACTACGAATAATTAATAATAATATAGAATTGTAACTCCACACAAATGTCCCGTCAAAAATACTTCCACATTTCATTCCTCCCTCGCACACCACAAGCACATAAAGCTTGCTCGTGATTTGTTATGATGCCAAAAATATCTGAAAGCGTGTTTGCGGTTGATTTCTTAGGGCTAAACTCCACTCATCATGTCAACCGAAGCTAATGCGATGGAACATCTTGTGGAATTATTTTTTTGGTAGTATCAATTACCTATTCGTAGTTTAAGGACCATGACCTAAATACAGTTGCATACAGACTTTAATTTTATAGTTGTTTTAGGTTGATTATAATTTTTAGTTTATAAGTTAGCTTTTAATTAGTAACTCAATGTTTTGTTATTTTGAATTTTGAATAAATTATTTTCTTCTGGGTAAAAAAATAAACAAAAAACCGGCCAAGTGCGAGTCGGACTCGCGCACCGAGGGTTCCGTACAAACCTGCAAGGTTTACAAAGTTCGTTCATTACGACAATCGAGTCTTAACTATGGTATTTTTATTGCAAAATGAAATTCATTAAAAAAAAATATTGTGTGATGTAACTAAAAATTTATGGTTTTCGTAATTTTTCCTTTATCTATGCTATAAGACGTTGCTTCGTACCAAATTTCAAGATTCTGAGTTCACGGGAAGCACCCTGTAGGTTTTGATTCCCTTGCAAGTGTCGAAAATTTGCGGCATAAATGGCTGTATCTTTTGATTGCGTTGGCTTAGAAGTTTGATTTTTTCACAGCTTCAAGGGACAGTAGACCTGAATAATTGATATAAATTTCAGCTTCATACCTCTACGCGTTCCTAAGAAAAAGGGTCTTGACAGACGGACGGACGGACGGACAGGCGGACAACAAAGTGATCCTATAAGGGTTCCGTTTTTTCCTTTTGAGGTACGGAACCCTAAAATATGATGGTAATTTGTGTTATTTTGAATCAAATTTAATTCATTCACCTCAAGAACTCAGAATCTACTAAACCAATATAATTTCTTGGGTTTTATTAAGATTTGAAGTTCCCGTAGCTCAGCTAGCGGAGGCAGTCGTATGCGATTACCAATGTTAAGCAAAGATCGACGCGGTTACTCCTTGGATGGTTGACTGAAAAATGGTATTCCATTTGGGCGCTTCTGTGGGTCAGATGTTAAATTGTAGGTGCTGGCTGTTTGTCTAGTACGGTAGTCGTTGAGCCATTCACTTCACATGGCCACTCTAATTCTAAAAGAAGATTAAAGTGTAACAACTGTTTGGTATAAAACTGTGGCCGGTTCAGTTCAGGGTCGTAAGGGTAATATAATTTGCTCGGTGCCAGGAGGTAGTGGCGCTATATGTGGTAACGCCCAGCGTATGCTACCTGGGGTTACTAGGAACTAGTTTAATTAAATTAAATTAATTAATTAATTAAAAAGTTAAATATTTAAAAAGGTTAATAGAATAGTATTCTTTGGGCCATATTATCAATTTTTATCATTCTAATTCTACGTGAAAGGGTCGAAGTGTAAGGGCGTTAAAACATTATCAATATTAGCTTTATATCTTTCAAAACCTCAACAAATTGTTATTAATGTAAGTTAAGTGTAAGTTTTTGTGGTGGTGGTTAAAATACTAACCTTTACATTTTTGCCACGCTGACTGGTCTGCACCGTGCCTGCTGTCATGACTTTGGAGGATCCCTTTTATGTCGTCAAGGAATGATGCGTAGAGCTGTTCATGGCGCGCCAAAAAAGGGAAATGTGTGGCTCGGGACCCACCGGCCGCCGACGCCCCCGAGCTCCCCCGAGTGTATTCTCTCGGCAGGGGGGCCCTGGTGCAGTGAGGCAGGGGGGTCCTTCGTAGCGTCGAAGGGTACGTCGCCGAATATCAGGGCGCGGCCCGCGACGCCGTTCACCCGGACGCCGCCATTGGCTCGATTGAGCGGCTTCGCGAAGAGGAACCCTGGCTACTGTCCCAGGGCCCTCGTGTTCGAGGACTCGTGCGAAGACAGGGCTCCGGCGACGCCCTTGTCGCCGACGCCGCCCCTCATTCAACTTGCAGGCTTCGCCAAACGCAATCCCACATATTGCCCGCGTGTATTAGAGTTTGAAGACTCGCGAGACACGGATGATGTGCTGGCAAATGAAGAGGCCGTCGTGTTCGAGGACTCGTGCGAAGACAGGGCTCCGGCGACGCCCTTGTCGCCGACATCGCCCCTCATTCAACTTGCAGGCTTCGCCAAACGCAATCCCACATATTGCCCGCGTGTATTAGAGTTTGAAGACTCGCGAGACACGGATGATGTGCTGGCAAATGAAGAGGCCGTAGGTCCGGCGGCGCTGCCTGTGCCTGGCATTCGTCGGCGCCCTGGGCCTAGCAGGTATCCTTTGCGTCGCCGCCCTATGAGCAAAAAAACCTAGACGGCGCGGGCGGCCGCGGCGACAACCGTTTTTTTTGTACCCATCTATCCATCTATTTCCGTATGTATATATTTATGTATCCTTTTTCTATCTTATCTAATGTCTATTAGTTTTCGAATTGACTGATTATTTCATTTGTAATTGTTTTCTAATAAATCTATGTTAATCTATATTAGATTAATTTTATTTTTTTCGTTTTTTGTATTCTGTTTCTTTGTTTTAAGTTATTTTATTATTATTATATTTCTTTCTTCTTTACACAATTTAAAGATACCGAATGGATTTTTATTATTATTAGTTTTAGATGTTATTGACTAATTATTTAATTTGTAATGTATATATTTTTATGACACTTAAATTTTACTTGTCTAGATTGTATTATTTTAGAGTCATATTTTATTTATGTAATTGAATTTTGAATTTATTAGCGAGCTTGTGTACAACTTAGCTCGATGTGTGTTCGTTCTCGTGATAAAATATAGATCTCTGACTTAGTTTAAGATTAATTATTATCAAATATTTGAATAAATGTATATCAATAATAAAAAAATAAAAATAAAAAAATAACATTAAGCACATTGCTACAGCAACTGGGTCCGACCATGATGCTCAATTAGTATACTTGAATACTGCCAAGAAACACATACCCAAATTTATATATGTTGAAAAGCGCTTTTGTGAAAATTATCAAATAGAAGAGTTATGTAACTCAATGTTAGCTACAGACTGGGACACATTATTTAGTGTGTATGACAGCTCCACATTTGAAAAGTTTTTTAATAAATTAATATGGTACAGGGATGTGCATTTACCAATCAAAACAAGGCGTATAAGAAATAGACAAAAATGTCCTTGGATCTCTGAAGATATAATAAAATTACAATTAGACATACATGACCTATACCAAATTCAGAGACAGTACCCACAAGTAGCATCCACTCAGGATATAATAGAAATAAAAACTAAGTTAAAAAAAAAACTTTTAGATGAAAGTAAGAAAAAACACATTGAAAAACCCCAAAAAGGAGGCGTGGAATGTAATGAAAGAAGAAACAAATAAAGATATAAAAGAATGGACATGGGATCTATTGGACGAAAACAAAATAAAAATAAGAAAAGAAAATATAGCAGATTACTTAAATAATTATTTTATTTCAATTGGTCAGAACTTAAAGACAAATAACCCACCAAACATACAAGAAGCAATGGGTTTACTACAAATACAGGGATCTTTTCTGTCGGATAATTTTAAATTTAAGTATGTAACTCCCCTTGAACTAATGAACATAGCTAAGAGAAAGATAGACCGATCAGAGACGATGGATATATTCGATATATCCGGATCTTTTCTATATGATATAATTTTGCGTCTGGGGGACCATCTAACTTTCCTTATTAACAATATTCTGCAGTCGGATGAATATCCTAGAACACTAAAAAAGAACAGAGTCACACCATTATATAAAGGCAAGGGAGAAACCACTTCTGTGAATAATTATAGACCAATAACAATAGTACCCACAGTCTCAAAAATTATAGAATCACTGATGGCAGACAATATTATGAGCCATATGAGTCAGAATAATTTGATCACCAATGCCCAATACGCATATAGAAAAAATCACTCGACTACGTCTGCGGCTCAAAAGCTAGTAGAAACGATTATTGATGGCCTTGAACATAAGAAAAAAGTGGCTGCAATATTAAATAATTCTAGACTTATCGAAAGCTTTTGACTCTGTGAGTCATGACCTTGTAATAGTGAAGCTCTCAGCTTACGGAATAACTGGAAAA
This sequence comes from Macaria notata, assembly GCA_927399415.1. Classification (NCBI taxonomy): domain Eukaryota; kingdom Metazoa; phylum Arthropoda; class Insecta; order Lepidoptera; family Geometridae; genus Macaria; species Macaria notata. Next base: position 5,647,798 of record OV656742.1, read on the forward strand.
CCTCTCCGACTTATAAAATCATTCCTTGAAGATAGAGAGCAAATTGTCGAAGTGAAAATAGACAAACAACGTCATAAATCATCACCAGGGAAAGTAGATATAGGAATTCCGCAGGGATCGTCATTGGGAAATACCTTGTTTCTGGTATTTCTCAATGATTTATGCCTTAGTGGAATTAAAGGAGAAGTCATCCAGTATGCAGATGATACGACAGTGATTATAACCGCTGACTCACATGAAGAACTTCAGAAATGTATAAATAAAACTTTAAGAGTGTTAGAAAACTGGTTTACGGTGAATGGTCTGAAACTGAATACTGATAAAACGAATATAATGTCCTTCAATGCTATATCACCAAACTTTAAAGAAGCTCCATTAATATTAGAGAATGGAACTGAATGTATATACGCAAAGCATGTTAAGCTATTAGGATTCGATTTAGATCCCTCCTTAACATGGAAAGAACATATTAATAATACTTGTAAAAAATGGCAAAAGGGGTTTATGCATTAAAACAGTTGAAACCAATAACAAGCCCAGAGCACCTAAAGGAAACTTATTATTGATACATACACTCTATACTTTCATACTGCATAAGTAGGTATATGGGGCAATGCGACAGACTTTGAAAGAGTGTTAATAATGCAGAAACGAGCAATAAGAGTACTTGTGGGAGGTAGATATAGAGAGTCTTGTAGAAACCATTTCAAAGAGTTGAAGATTTTGACGTCAGTGTCACAATATATATTAGAGATTATAAAGTTTGTAAAAAGAAATCCACATTTGTTTAAACTTAAGACTTATAACTCAAATAGAACCAAGATAAACAGAGTATTGTTGAAACCAACTGTGCCTAGGCTGTGTATGACTAAGAAACTACCCACTATAATGGGAGAGAAACTGTTCAATAAACTCCCCGCACACATTCAGTCTTTGAATAATGATCAGCAATTTTGCAATAGCGTCAGACAATTATTGTTAGATCAGACACATACAGTTTTAAAGAATACTTTGAGAATGACTACAGTCAACTACCAATTGATTATAATCTTGCTTAGAAATTATGTAATTAACTACTAGGTAAGGAGTGTGATGCCAAATTGTCATTTTAGCCCCTATACAGCTAAAGTGACAGTACCAAGATTTATTTAGGTTGACATATTGTATGATTACAAACCTATTATTATGTTTGACATGATTTTAATAACAAAAATTTTCATTGTTTTATTAATAAAACTAGACATATGTAACTTCTAAAATTTTATAAAAGCTTAATGTTATAAATTCAATTTGACGAGATATTGTAGTTGGTATAAGTACTAATATCACAGAATATGCTACAGCATATTCTGTGATATTAGTACTTATACCTATGTATGTTACAATTTTACATTATCAATAAAGATTCTTTATCTTTATTACTAGATGTGACTTAGAAAAAAATATTCATTGCCAGATATAACTTTAACTAAGTGTGTACATTTTGTAGTAGATGCCTAAACAGGCATAGGCCTGTATATAGGCATCCAAAAATGTGCATCACTTTAATAGTTATTTAATACCAACCACTGTGAGTATAGGATAATTTACGTAGTACAAATTTGCTTCAGCCTAATGTATCAAATATTTGATACATTAGGCTCCAGATAAATATATAAGTAACTATTTATCCCGGGTAACAAAGCGGGTCCTGCTAGTGTTTAAGTAAGTAAAGTAAAAGCAAGTATTTGTTTTAGTGCATACATATATCTAAGTTTTTCAATGTTCTCTTCTTGGACCATGACAAACTACATAAATTAAAATAAATACATTTATAAAATTAAGCACATATCTTTCTAAAATGAATCGTCTATTCAAATTATCTTTGCAACGCGAGTCTCTTTTAACAAGATTTTTCTCAAGACTACATTTAAAACCATCTCTTATTTTTCAGTATAAGTATTTTAATTTTAATTTTGACACTTCCATGGATAATAAATCCGTTGACGCTGTCGTGAAAATATACAACAATAGTTTCACCCTCCACTACAGTTTGATTTATGCCTATAATGCGAAAACCATCTATCAGACGGATTTTTACGCTACGCGCACACGGCTCGAGAAAATATCTTATTTATTTTCATAAGTAAGGTAAGAACACAAAACTGTGAATAAGAAATTGAGCAATAAAATACGAAAAAACGTTTATTGGGCAGAAAACGCCCTTAATATTTTCACTTGTTTATTATTTTAAATCTTTGTTGTTACCTAAAGCGGAAATAGAAATACATAATTTTTAAAATCAAATCCGTGTATTCCTGACGAAAACTAGGACAGTTTCACTACTAATGGATACTTTTGTTTTATCATAATATTTTATTAATATCTATACTTTATATTATAAAGCTAAAGAGTTTGTTTGTTTGTTTGAACGCGCTAATCTCAGGAACTACTGGAGCGAATTGTTTTTTTTTGTATTGAATAGACCATTTATCGAGGAAGGCTTTAGACTATATAACATTACGTTTCAACTAAGAGGAGCGAAGAAACAATGGAAAATGTTGAAAAAACGGGGAAAATTATTCGTCTTTGAAGGCTTCCGTTGCGTGCACTGCGAAAATGGTTCAAGATATCAAAAAAATATGTATGAAAGAATGATTTCTCTTAAAATGATCTAACAAAATGTCCGCGACAGTATATTATGTCTGTCTTTTAAGATTAACTCACTAGAACAGTTTTTATGGTATTAACTATTCCACGCGCACGAAGACGCGAGCACAGCTAGTGAGAAATAAGAAATCAAATGTGTCTCGATAATCATTAATTAAGCCGTATTGGCTGTAATCACAAACAAACTTGTATGATTATGTTTTTTAAACTATGTACGGTCAACCGGACTATCTAAAGCCTAATATTTTCAAATGGATTAAAAATATGTTTTCACTCAAATATAGTTCTAACTCCCACAGTTCGTACGAGCAAAGCAAGTTAAAAACAACATTTTAATTTGCGTGGGTTTTCAACTGTAACAGTCTCAACATTTTGGTAACCGCAAGAGCTAGGTAAGTAAGTAAGCAAGTGTAAGTAAGCAAGTGTAAGTAAGCAAGTGTAAGTAAGCATACGTAATGCGCACTCAAGCTATTTGTAACAGTCAAGGGTGTGTTCCCAGCATTACTTCGCCGTTGAATAAAAACAGAGTATAATTTATGGACTCCACTCAATTTGCTGTGGATTAAACCGGTATTTTTTTCTGTAGATTGAGGCATGTTGAAATAACACCAGGGTTTCAAATTATATTACCCGTAGAGACCAAGGTATATGTACATGCATGTATATGTTACACATTTTATAGCATATTATGTAGGTGTATATGCGTTATGCCATGGCCATTATTAGCCACACCTCGTATTTTCACATACAATAAAACTGAAGAGGAACGAGAGTCTGAACATAGAGGATATTAAAAAAAATGTTTGGGGATACTTTGAATTAATAGCAGAACACGTTCTAGAATTTTTGTTTGTTGACTGTTTCTCTATAATGTTCATCTGATTATCTGTGTCTCTGTTTATTTAAAGGTATATCACGCAATAACTGCTGAACGGAACATCATAATTTTTAGGTATGCAGGTAGTTTGAGGTCTCAAAAGTGTCATGGGCTACTTTTTATCCTGAAATAATGCGATCGAAGCCTCGGACGTCCACTAGTTATTACAATTATTTTTTTATCAATCCATTTTATTCTTTTATTGCTTATCATTATTTATTTATTTATATTATATTAGCTAAGTCCACATTACTTTAGAACAAATTACTGATTAGAAACTAAAAGAAGGAACCAATTCCCTCCAATCAATTAGCCAGCTCCACTCGTCTGTTATAACAGCATCAAATAAATCCGGTGTCGTTGTAGCGTGAATTTTAATCGAATTGTATCAAAGCCGTGTTCATAGGAATCAGTATCTTGCGAATGCACACGGTGTAGTGATACAAACAGTGACGTAACTTATGCTAAGTTTTTTATTTTGTGCTTTATGGTATAACAAGTTTATAGATACTAGCCACAGATTTGTAATGTAGAAGGTTACTAGACGTAAAATACAATTATTTCATGCTTATAAAATAAAAAAAGTATGTGATTATAAATTTATTGTGAGCTGGATTTTTTAGTAGATAGTGATGATCGCTTCAAATTCGCCTAACAAAATGGTGCCTAGCGGATTCTACTACAAGGCTATTTTTAAGCTTATGTGTGTGCAATTACTAGGCTATTTTAGCATTAGATGAATTATCATCGTTCATATGTTTTACAAAGTTATGAATTACAGATTTACCAGCTCATTAAGTGGAGAGGCGCGTCAATTCATTGCCATTTTATTCTCGATTTGGTAGAGTCTAAAATTTGCTAAAACAAGAATTAACTAATTAACTTAAGCTTAGTATGGGACTAGATGACGCTGGGTGATGTCCTGAAATATTTATATCTTATTTATGTTTTTTTTCTTCATTTGTTCAAAGGTAAACAATGTCCATCGTCGTCATTGCCACACCATTTACCTCATTACAATTTTTTGTTATTAATATAAAAAAATGTAATTTGAACTTGTGAAGTGAGTGATCGTCTTGAATAAAAGTTTTTGTTGTCAACTACAAATAATAGAAAGGGCACTTTGGAAATCTTAATAATCCTAAAGACAGTCTAAGTGCCTACACACCTTCCGTAAAAGTAAGAATAAGATTGGTAGTACTAAAACGTACAAACCTAGCTACTGCCCTCTAAGTACATGTTGCATCAAAATCCGTCTCCGTACGGAAGACTTTCCCGTTCCAAGACGGCGCCAAGTTTCGACAACGAAGTTCCGTTCAAGCTTCATTAAGTAAGTAGGGTGGAACTCTGTCATTGTTGTTGTGCACTCATTGTCAAATAGTTAGTAATGATTTGAACTTGTCAAGTGTATGATAGTAGTTAAATAAAGGTTTTTTCTGTCTACTACAATATAATATCAATGACACTAAGAAAATTATAAGAAAAGCTAAGATTATAGCCAGTTCTCTGCCAAAGGACAGCAGTCTGGTATTATTCAATTAATATAAATTTTAAAAACACAAGGTGCATGACAATAGATTAATTACCTACTTGTGTAAGTATCTATGCTTACGAGTATAATAAAGCTGAAGAACACAAAAAAAATCAGAACACAGAAGATATTGGAAAAAAAATGGTTTGGGTATACTTTAAGTCCATAACAGAACACACAACACACTTTTCGACAGTTTTAAGAATTTTTCACTGTTTGTCCATTTATTTAAACGCTCATAACGCATAAACGGCTGAACGGATCATAATGATTTTTGAGAGGAGAACTGAGAATTGTCAGAGGCTATGTTTTATCCTAAAATAAGGCGAGCGAAGCCGCGGGCATCCCCTAGTCGGTAATAAATGTAAAGTACTGGTTTCGTACGACATTTTTTTTTTAAATGTAATAATTGTAGGGCCCTTAGGGCGGCTTGATGTACTCTCGACACCAGAGTTAGCCACTCTCATTTTTTAAGAAGAAGAAGGAATGTCACACACATCAAATCTCAAGTGAACATAATAATAAGTCTGAATTTATAACGTTATAATTGTACAAACATTATGTAATTCACCTTACGGAACCCGTATTGTAATCGATGAAGTATACATATATAATTGCCTATACAAATACTAGGTACTTTTCAACAACACATCACTAAATGTATGGAAATGTTAATCGCCATAACAAAGAATCTTAATTAAACTATTACTTAATTTAATAATCCATTAAATCCCAACCAATTAGTTGGAACAACAATTTCACCACGTCACAATCTTTAACCACGATCTGGGAACATAATTTAGCATTATTAATTACCAACAGTATTAATTAAATATTCAGTCATTCTCGATAATTAGCAAGTGGGCGATTAAATGATTTATGAAGCTTCTAGAGATGATGTTATTACCAGTTTTGGCGGAATAAAATGCTCCCGATTTTTTTTCCTTACATGGATGCATGGACTAAAAAGTCCATTCATTTTTAATTTAGGTAAATTGAAGACATCTTCATTATTTCCTTCTAATCTAGGGGTGCGGGTTCGATTCCCGCATAACACAAGTAATTATGCATATTAAAAAAATGTAATTACTTGTGTTGAGTCTGGTCGTTTCTATGTATAATAAGTATGTAATTTAAAAAAAGTATATATGTATTATATCCGTTATCTAGTACCCATGATACAAGCGAAAGCTTAGTATGGGACTAGATGGCGCTGTGTGATATGTCATGAAATATTTATTTATTTATTTTATTATTATTCTAAATATTAGTACATAGATATTACGTTTCTGTAATTACACTAATTTCAAATACTTAATAATACATGATATCGAAAGTCTGATATTTGTACCTATCTCTATCTAATCAACTAGCATTTTTACTTTAATAAAATGTCTTCAAACAACTTCAGCCAGTGTGGAACCAAGCAATAAGCGACCTCCACTTAGTAAAACAACAAAAAACCTAAAAAATTAACAACAAAAAAGAAAACACCAACTCGTCCCTATGGAGTTAATCAGTACCGCCAATTTAATGTTGAGCGTATTCCGACAGGCAGCTATTAAAAATGTAAACGTTGGAAAAGCGCAGTCAATTATATTTCAAGGTATGAAGGCATTATGTGATATCACGAAGCGACGGTTTGTTAGCATTGGCTGGTCTTGGTGGATAGGAGAGCGATTTGGTATACTTACTTATAAAACTTTTTTATACTTATTTGGTATACTTATTTAACAACTAAATATTATTAGTCTAATATTATGAATTTATATAAAATATAGTGAAGATTCTTATATATATTTTTACAAATAAGTATTTATACATTTTTGATAGTTTTTCAACGCTTCACTTATGTTTTTATTTAAATAAAATGATGCACTAATTTACAAAACATTTGAAAAAAATACTCATACTAGAACGAAAAAAAACCGAGAAAACAAAAATAGCGAGCGAAGCCGCGGGTCCGACTAGTTAGTGTATAAAATAAGGGAACTGTTTTTAGAATTAATCAACAATCTGTTTGCCTTACAACTACTTACAATCAATTTACCAGTTTATCCATCGTCCTCAAAACGTCAAACGTACATTGGTAAGACAGAGTTACGTGGCATTTTCAAGTGTTTCACATACATTGCAGGGTTTGTTAAGTATAATTGTTGTTCGAGTCAGTGCGAGCTAGTTAACGACACAGCAAGCTGCTGAAATGTTGCGGTTGCAGATATGTTAGAGGCAAATGTGAACTGACATGGTGTAGTAGATGGATGGTACTTGCTTTATTAAAGTTCAATTTTTAATGTTATGGTCATGTTTTTTTATTGCCATTTTTTTAAATAACTGTAAATCAAAGGAAACATAAATTGATATGAAAGATCATATGAAAAACTTCACGCGTTAATTCACACTATGTCAAGTGTCTATTGGGCAACTGGGATAATATTTTGTTACATGCCTTTTCTATCGGGTATATATTTACATAAAACATTTATTTGATGTCTACACTGACGCCAGCCATTACAAATTACCTGCGGTGAGTCCCATGTTACTAGCATAATGCACGCTCCATCCTAGACTATAAAGATTGCTTACCATCAGGAGAATTATGGTCAAGTGCAAAAATACACTAATAACTTAACTTGTCGTGTCCATCCAAAGGTTGCCTGGAAGAAATCGCTGAAGGCGATAAGGCCGCCCATTTGTACGTTATTATTTGTTCATATTTTACTTTGTACTATATCTTGTGTTGGTGTGCAATAAAGACATATATTATTATTATTATTAGGTGCAGTAAAAAAAACATGAGCATAAGTAATTTAAGTACTTATTCCGTGCAATTACAAAATATTGTGCTTACGATCTATTACTGTTATATGTCAATTTTAGAGGGAAATGTGTGGGGAAGGATATTTCTATGCATACAATGTACAATGTTGCTGTAGTGTTGCAATTTGAGCTTGATTCAGACGTCATTTGAATGCTTATGAGGTACAGACGTAATTGTAGCTGGCAGGATTATCTCGTTGCAAGTTTTGTGACTAAATATTTTTTTCGAGATATCTTATGGGAATACTAGCGGGAGTTACATATGTCTTTGCGATAGTTATTTGTTTATTTCTGTACGCGAACTCAAATATATTAAAAATGGATGGAAAAATAACTAAATCCCGACAAAAAGTGTGGAAAAAGGGCGTCGCCACTTATAGTATACGTTCTTGTTAATTTATATGTTCTTATTGTCATTATCGAAGTAAAATTTACTAATTTTACTACTACTAATTGTTTATTTACTAATTGAAAAACTTAACCTATATAATATTACAATTTGTTTAACTTACAATACAACAATAGTGTTAACTGTAGACCCCAAACTAGGCGTTAGCCTGTATCTTGGTGGTCCAATTATAAAAGATCCTGTTTTCCAGTAAGAAGTTGACGCTAGTAAAAGAATAATTTCAATACTATCTAGAGATGTATAAAACAATAATAATCACGGCCATGTACATAGTTTAGTTACAGAAATGTTCATCCATAGTTTATAAAAAATCTTTTTAAATAAGATATCTGTAGTAAAACCTTGTCAACAAGTTTAATACAATATTTATGATCACAAAAATTACATTTTGAAAATTGAAAATTGAAATCAGTTGATTGATGTTTACCGCATGAAGATGCTGCTTAAGCTTAGGTAGATTTATTATTAGGTACTATAGGTATGTTAAGCACTTTGGCCGGGTAAGATTGTGTGTTTGTGTGTGTGAGTGTGTATATGTGTGTATCCGTGTGTGTGTGTTGTGTGTGTGTGTGTGTGAGTGTGTGTATTTTATATTGATGGGCTTCTGCCGTCAGACAATGAAGCTGTGGTGTCATCCCATCACCTTCTAAGTGTGCAGTGAGAAGTAAGTAATGGTTGTGATATAATGGTATCGCTTAAGGCTTCAGGCAATCAAAAGAGATCTTCCACCTGTATGTTCTCTCTGCCTGCTTGGTTGTATACTTTGACTAATTCTTCAACTTCTTGATATGACTTTGTTTGTAGCCAGTGTTTTATTTTACCACGCGCTTTCCTGTGTGTAATCTGTCTTACATCACAGCTATTTAGCACAGCTTTTAGCACAAAAAGATGAATATATGGCGGCAGGCGTGAGGCGAAAACTGTTCGGACTTCAGGTAATTGGACCTGTGCAGAGGTCTTATCTGTGTTTTCATTTTGGCCTTTATGTTGAGTTTGGCTCACCGCCTTCATTACAAACAATTGTCGCACTGTCAAAGCTTTGGCATCAAGATAAAGTTGTGAGGTTGGATAACGGCGCGGTTTTCCTAGTAGAACTTTTATGACAGCTCTTTGAGCTCGTTCTAAGGAAATCATGAATGATTTTGCTGCACCCCCCCAGGCATTTATGCAGTATTGAAGTAAGGACTGACACAGTGCCGTATATACTAGTCTTTTAACTGCTATGTTCATTACTGGTCTAAGCGTCTTCATCAGGTATATCTGTTTCCGGACTTTCTTGACTAGACTTGCAATGTGGGATTGGAATGTGAGTTTTTCATCTATTTCAACACCTAGGTATTTTATTGATGACACTCTCTTAATGTTTTGACATGGACAATTTCGCAGAAGAGGAAAGGAGATAACGGGGCATCCCTTTGTGTGAATTTTGATTGACTCCATATTAGGAACTGTGGCATTGGTTATGTGAAAGCCAATGAAACTAGTCTTTTTAATATTCAGGGTTAGAAGATTCATGTCGAGCCACTCAGAAATCCGTGACATTCCTCTTTCTGCAGCAGACTTTACAGCCGACCAGCTGCTAGCGTGGAACAAGGCTAGGGCATCGTCTGCATAACAGATTAGCCTAGAATTAGGGAGCTTAATCCTTAGGATACCATCCATGTAGATGGTAAAAAGAGTAGGCGAAAGGATGCTCCCCTGTGGTAGTCCGAAAGAAATTGTTTGTTCTTGGCTGATTATGTCTCCAATTTTCAAATGTTGTCTTCTGTTGGTCAGGTAGCTTGAGAACCACTCGAGAGCTATTCCGCGCACCCCATAATTTTCTAGCTTCCTTAACAGCATAATTGTTGAGACCGTATTGAAGGCTTTGGCGAGATCTAGGAACACTCCAACGCATCTCTCTCCATTATCCAGGTCTTTTGCTAAAGTTGAAGTGAGCAGATCTACCGCATCCTCTGTGCATTTCCCTCGTCTAAAGCCGAATTGCTGGTCTGACAGTAACTGCTGTTCTTCTAGAAAACGCACAAGCCGGTTATTTATTATTTTTTCCAGGATTTTGGAGAGAGCGGGCAAAAGAGAGATTGGACGGTAGTTATCTATATCGTCTTTTGAACCCGCTTTGTGGATTGGAATAACTGTCGCGGTCTTCCAGCACTCTGGAAAGATGCCTGTTTCTATGCTCAGATTGAAGATATGCGTGAGCGGAACAAGGATCGTAGGTTTGATGTGTTTCAGCAGCGCTGGAGTGATGCCGTCTTTGCCCGGGGCACTGTTACTTTTAAGGCCGGAAATTATACTATTTACCTCGAACAGGTCAGTGGGAGCCAGAAAAAAGGATCTAGGGGTGAGTGAATTTCCATTTAATATCATACTTAGAGAAACTTCTGTTTCATTAAGTTTTGTCAGGATAGCTGCTGCAAGGTCATCTCCTGTTTTTGCCAAGTGTTCGTTACATTCGTTAATTCTACATTGAGGAGAGGCTCCTTTTAAAAGTTCTGTGGGAATGTTCTTGGATTTTTTGATATCGCATATCTCTGTAATTGCTTTCCACAACTGTTTAGGATCTTTGTGTGTTTTGGTGATCCTCTGGTTATCATATTCCTCCTTTCTTTTCTGTAGTATAGAGTTACAAAAGTTTCTGTATCTGGTGTAAGTCTGTTTCAGGTTTACGTTTGTCGGTTGCTGCTTGACCTGGAGGTGTAGTTGATCCCTATGGCGCATACAGCGTATGAGACCTGGCGTAATCCACGCTTTCAAGCAGTGCTTTGTTCTGCTTGTTTTCCGGTTGTATGTGTGCTTCTGAATAAGAGTTAAAATGTAATTTGTGAAGGAATCCGCCGCTGTGTTGACGTCCTCTATTTCCAGTATATCTCTCCAATCCTTGTTTTTCAATTCTTCTAAAATAAGCGAGAAGTCAGTATTAGTTATATACCTACATGCCTTGCAGTTTTTAGGTTTGTTTTGGTCTATTTTGATACTAACCATCGTCATATCATGGTCCGTCACCGTGCATTGACACACAAAACCAGTGGCATTGTCAAAACCTCTCAAGAATATGTGATCTAGGCAGGTGTTGATTCTTGTTGGTAACGTGATGGCAGGTAGAAACCCATACTGATTTAGGACGCATTGGTATTTGTCGTTACTGCTATCTAGCGTGTCGTCAAGCATGTTGATGTTCATGTCACCAGCGACTATAACCTTTTTGTGGTGTTTAGTAGTATCAAGCAATGTTTCGAACGAATTTAAGAAAGCTGTTGTATTATCAGCGGGTGGTCTGTAAATGCCAATAATACAGGCTATATTGTCAACTTTTACCATAAGGCAGTTGGCATCATCGAGGGTAGGTTCCTCAGCATTTGCTGACCAGCTGCTTTTAACGTAAATGGCCACTCCGCTACATTTGTTTAACACTTTGGTTGTGTGAAAGAAAGTATATCCTGTAATGTTTGGTATGACTGGCTGTGGCATGTTAAACCAGCATTCAGTGAATACTAATACATCAAAATTTATGGCAAGGCGTTTCAGTACTATGTCAATCTGACCTAAATGTGCTTTGTTGCTTAGGCTTCTGATATTACACGAAAGGATATTAAAATTATGATCTGCTATATTACGTTTACATTCCTCTAGACTAAGTATAGAGTGACACTTTATACTCAGTGTTTCGTCTATGTCTTTGTAAATATCTAATTTATCCATATTCAGGGTAATAGTAATTTAATTCGAAGCCTGCTTTAAATACGCCTATGGTCACTCTGTGTGGAATGCTAGCTTTAAACGTGTAGTCCTGAAACTTACTTAGGGATTGTAGTGTATATTTTGGTACAACTAGCCAAAAGACAAAACATGGGTTTTGAATAGTGGCGTTGTTTTGAGATTTTGGGTGTATGAATGTGTGATTGTAAATGTGAGTGTGTGTTAAAAATGGTGGTAGGAAGAGAGAATTCTTTAACAGCAATACCAAAGTACAAAAATCTATACTCGTTTGAAAGCAGATTTTAACATATTTACTGAGATTTTTACGTTTTTGAATAAATAATTTAAAATATAACATACAAAATAACCGAATATTAATACCATGCCTATAGTTATATTTAATTGCGTTTGAAAATCTTATCGATGTCCTCTGTACAGTTGATAGAGATTGCTGGAGTCCCTTCTGCTCGTCGGACGAAAATTTTCCCATTGTTCGACCAGCAGTACCGGAATTCTTGATCTCTTGCTCGGGATCGTGCTTCACGAAACAACAGACGGTTCGCCTTGGTGAGATGCTCGTTAACATAGATTTTTCTTTGCGGCCCTGGTAAGTCAATATCCCCTGAGGAGATATTGCGGCGGGTTTTTGATCCTTTCAGCAACTCGTCTCTCTTAGTTCTCCTTGTCAGTCTTACAATAACCGGTCTGGGGGCAGTTATGTTAACTGAATGTTTTTCCCCGTTTCCGTTAGGTCTTTTTCTAGGTCCCGCTCGAGATACCCAGTCGATATCAGAGTCGTTCAATGTAACCCCTAGTTTAGACGCTATGAGTGTTGTGATGTGCACCAGGTTTTCATTTGCGCATTCCTCCATTCCCAATATTTCTAACTCGTTCCTAATCGAATATTGTGATTGCTGGGCCAGTTGATCTTGGAGCTGTGCTATTGTAGATTCCAGTACTGAGATAGTTGCTGCTTTTTCTTCTACTCTTTTGATTCGTTGTTCGTAACTATCCAGCCTGTCCATAAACTTATCCAGCCTCTCAGTAATTGACGCTTTGTGCTCTTGCGCTTCTTGCCGCAAGAGCCGTATTTCGGCGATGATAGCTAGATCATTATATTCGTCCGAAACCTGGGCGACTGGGCTTTCCGGGACGATTGGCGATCCTTCTGCGAACCGCTTTGAAGCACGTGGAGTCTCTGAGATGCCTAAACTAGCAGTCGCCGGCGCACAGCTGGGGGAGTCGGTCGCTCGCGGAAGTACGCTTGTTCGACATCTCGCGCACTGCCAGTTATTCATCTGCGTGGAATCCCCCGCCTTTATATTAACGCAGATAGGGTGAAAATAGGCCTGACATACCGTGCAGCACAAGTACCGGGATGCGGTAATATCCTGTTGACATTTGGAGCAAGTTTTTTTCATCTTGATTGTAAACCGAAAATGTGTAGTGCAAGTGTTAAAACAATCGATTGCTTCCTGTGCATGAAAGTGAGCGTGACAGGTCGATCGTACTGGCTGCGAGCGTGAGCGAGATGGTCGCGTAAGTTCAGCCGACGAGTCCAATTCAACAAGAAACTGGTTTGTAAATCAGTGTTATCTGCACTTGTTAGTGATATTTATTTCCGTACCTTGTAGTATAATCGTCCTCTTACTATCCAATCGCCACTAACTCGTGAATAATATCGTTTATACACTTTAAAACTATTTTTATTGCGGGTGTTCGTGACTTAGCAAGTTAACTCGATGAGCGTCCGTTGACAGATGAAAAAATTTATCTATGACAAACTTTTGTTTCACTTTATGTAATTATTTTAATGTAGAAAATAAAATTTACCAAAATTGTTTCATATATAAACTTTTATATAATATATATTTCATTTCCATGATATAAATTAAATAACGTAGCCAATCAACATTAACATTTATATCGTCTAGTTCTTGAGTTATCGTCTATCCACTGCGAACAAGAAATTCCAACATCAAACAAGTTACTTTTCTAACAAAACTCAGCCAACTACGCGTAATAAAAACAACAACATTGCTGTAATATAGCAGTACTTTGCTTTGAATCTATTACAAACTTCCCCGTCAACTTTGCAAAGCAATTTAGGCACACGTGCAACCAAAAAGTTACGACAAAATAGTCCCATCAAGCCACCATCACAAAGTTATGGAAATTTCAAATTTCGAATACTTCGTTTCAAAATGGCGCATGGAACAAAATAGTTCGAATAACTTGGCTGAATTAGTCAGTTTTCCCATTATTTAGCGCGCTTCAATCAAATGCAGGCGCATTCTGCAAAATTCTGCAATATGAGATCGTAGGGCTTTTACGGCGCCGAGTCACGGCACGATCGAACCAGTACAGCTGTTACAACCGCAGTGATATTACGTGTTTGACACACTGCTTAACTGAATGGCACGCTTGATGGGGAAAATATTAATAAACATAGATGGAAACACTTAGAGATTTTCCCAATTGTAAAGTTAAATTTGTATTTTAAAAGTGATTAGAATAACGTAAGGTGTGGGCATTGCATGAATGTTATTTATTTTACGATGTACGCAATAAAAAAACTAATAACTTCATAAAATGCTCTGTAAAATATTATTGTTTATGCGTAGGGTACATTCAATTCACATAATGTGAATTTACTACACTCGAAGGCAAAGTTCTAGCTAAAAATGTACCTCATTACATGTACGTTAGCGAGTGTGGTTCAGCAGTCACTGTGTCTGCTTTTCGTCCAGACGGATCCTAGTTGGAATCCGTCCCTACACCAATGACTTATCTTTTCAACTTAAGCGTGAATTTGCACTCGCTTTACGGTGAAGGAAAACATCATGAGGAAATCGACATGTTTGAGGACCACAATATCCGAGGACATGGGTCTTCTGTGAAAGGACCTGGGCGCACAAGAGAACTTTGCTAGCAAATTAATTCTGCGGGGAGTCGCGACCCTCAGTCATGAGGGGATACGACTCAAAAAGAGGTGTGTGTTATTTTTATGCCCCGTGAGTCCAGGCACCAATATTTCCATCCCGCTTGCATCGTCATAATTCGACTCCGGATTGCGCTATTTTGTTCCACCGTATAGCGCCTCGGGAAGCATTGTGTTACATTAAAAATACGAAAGCACGTTTTGTTTTCATGCTTTTCGTGGATTGCTTTCATTGAAAACAAATGGAGACATTCATTCATATATAATACTAGCTGTGCCTGCGACTTTGTCCACGTGTAAAAATTATTTTTGGCATCATATTTATTTTTGCAAACTTATAAATTATAGCTGTTACCCACGACTTGAACCGTTTTTGCAGCGCACGCAACGGAATCCCTCAAAGATGAATAATTTTCCCCGTTTTTTCCACATTTTCCATTATTTCTTCGCTCCTATTAGTTGCAGCGTGATGTTATATAGCCTAAAGCCTTCCTCGATAAGTGGTCTATTCAACACAAAAAGATTTTTTCAATTCGGACCAGTAGTTCCTGAGATTAGCGCGTTCAAACAAACAAACTCTTCACCTTCATAATATTATACAGTATAGTATATAGTATAGATCGTTGTGGTTGTAATATGCATTTGAAACAAGAATGTTTTTCTTTTACTTCGCCACCTGGTCCCATACTAAGCAAACGCTTGTGTCATGGGTACTAGCTAACGTATATACAACTTATATAAATACTTTTTACTTGTCAGAATATATCACACAGCGCCATCTAGCCACATACCAAGCAAACAATTGTCATGTGGAATAAACTTTAGGAATATCTCATTTCACAGAAAAGCTATTAATGTAAAGGATTTTGTACCAAAGATAAGACACAGCTAAAAGCATTTTGTCCTTGAACCGAGTTTGGTTTCGGTTGCTTTTTGAAACGTTCTCAAATCTTAGGTTCGTTAGTAAATCTGTGCTGGGGCCAAGTTAAAGCTGGGGCCTACTCTAGGTAACATACCTATTTACTTTTATTAATCCTTTGGTATAATTTTTTTCGCATAAAGTGCTCAGCTCAAAAATAAAACAGTTGGTGTTTTTTGTTATATTTTCTAATAGTAATCTCTATATTAAAACAAAAAAATGATAATATAATATTATAATAGAACCTTATTATGGTATAGAATAACACACACACAAATTATTTTACTTGTGTGACACACCAATAACTAAAAATTATAACATATTAAAATACATGAAGTATGTTTCATTTGTTTTGTTGTATTGCTACAAATATATGAAGTATGTTTCATTTGTTTTGTTGTATTGCTACAAATACATGAAGTATGTTTCATTTGTTTTGTTGTATTGCTACAAATACATGAAGTATGTTTCATTTGTTTTGTTGTATTGCTACAAATATATGTAATATGTTTCAGTTCTTTACATCTTTTGATTATTATTTATTTTAACCAATACAGTATTTCATATTATGATACCAATATAGATTGCGTCACAATACTATTATTGTCAAAACCATGATGGTAAAATGACTCAAGGTAACACATCTATTCTGGAATTCAAATCGATCCTCCAGTCTAATTGG
Source organism: Macaria notata (assembly GCA_927399415.1). Classification (NCBI taxonomy): domain Eukaryota; kingdom Metazoa; phylum Arthropoda; class Insecta; order Lepidoptera; family Geometridae; genus Macaria; species Macaria notata. The sequence goes on from OV656742.1 coordinate 5,664,325, forward strand.
AGTTAAACCTCAAAGTCTTTCAGTTTCAGTCAAAGCGATGTCTTAATTCATTCCGGTTAAGACTAGGTATTTCTATTTACGTACATAAGTCTTATACATATAATATATCTATTGATATTTGCAAATTCACAATATATGTATAAGCAAAAAAATATAAACAAATAATTATTTAAAAGTACATAACATAATGTTGATTTCTCAGTTTAAGACATTCATCGGGGAAATTGGGCAGAAACTTAGAGTTACGACCGGTGACTCCCGCTCTGGATCGTTTCTGGTGCAACGGCTATCTATTGCCATCCAGCGCGGAAACGCAGCGAGCTTGATGGGCACATTTGCACCGGGAACGATAAGGGGCGGGTTATTTAGTTAATTTGACATTAGCTATTCATAAAGATTATTTACGTTAGAAGTAGTATGTATAGTTTTCCTTATTTACTTGATTATTAATAAATTTATTTGTTTCCAAATATAAATATTAAAACCAGCGAGTCGGCGAACCAGTCTGGACGAGGCGGCCAACCGGGACGCGCGTGCTGACTCGTCCTCCTGATGATGGAAACCTCAGATTTCCGAAATTTGTCGAGCTAATTTTTCGACGTAATTTTTGACGTAAGTGCTAGCCGGTTAATACAACTAAATTAAATCATGCCTTACGGGAACTATAATACAGTGATAAATATTAAAAGTTTAATAAGACTAATTTAAAACAATAATGATGAATGTCTATGACGTAGATATCCGCTATTTCACCCCAGCCATGCAAGTTTTACTACATAATGCTTTCTGCTTCGGTAGCTTTAAGAGATTAGTACAACCATATATTATAATATGGTTGCAAAGGACAAAAAACATACACATAGCAGGATCTGTATTATAATCTAACAAATTTGTATTACTTCAAAATGTATTTTTTTGTATGAAATTTGTCATAATTTTTTATGTTTTATTTTTCAAAACTAACGTGCCAATTACCGATTGGCATGGTATGTGACGATGGTAAGCGCCCCGACGGCCTCACACTGATTCCCTGGGAGCGGGGAAGGGGTTATTATTATTGAATAAAGTTTTCTTTACATAATATCGCCAAATAAATCTACAATACCTACCGATCACTCTTGTTATCTTGATCGTCAGATTTTTTAATCCATTCTTAGCCACTACATAGCTTACTTCTTCAAATTGAAGTAACGTAAACATCAAAACGTATGCGAAAAGCATTGCCGCCGTCAGTTTTACAAGTTCAATACAAACAGACATTGTAAAACTTAGTTTTAACTCTTATCCCTTTGTAATAAGGTTGAAATAAGGCTTTATTGAGTGTAGAATTAAGTTTGTTTCAATGCAAAAGGCAGTCTTTGCCAAATTGTTTGCAGAATGTCTTAATGGGGAAGGCTCTGCGTCAGCCAAATGATGTGGAAGGTTTTACATTGAAGAAATGAATGGATGAATTGGAATATTTGAGCTGCAACGTGTTGGACATAAACATGTGTTTATTTATTAAGATGAAAGACAGACAAACATTGCAAGGAATAATTATTTATATAGATTTACTGGTAACTCATAACTTTTATTATCATCGTTGATAAATAGAAAACCATTACTCCTTCTATCTCGCTCCCTCTATCTATTTTGCGCGAATAAATTCGCGAAAAAACATCAGCTAATTTATATAAAGATAAAGATAAAGAATCTTTATTGATAATGTAAAATTGTAACATACATAGGTATAAGTACTAATATCACAGAATATGCTACACAAATTACAATATCTCGTCAAATTTAATTTATAACATTAGGCTTTTATAAAATTTTAGAAGTTACATATGTCTAGTTTTATTAATAAAACAATGAAAATTTTTGTTATTAAAATCATGTCAAACATAATAATAGGTATGTAATCATAAAAATCAAATATAATATATAAGATGGGTTGACGACATAACATCTGTCGCGGGTCAAACTTGGAAGAGGCTGGCTAAAGATTGAAGCCAGTGGCATATTATGAAAGAGGCCTATACTCAGCAGTGGGACAAAACCGGCTGAGGATGATGATGCTGATGATTCTATATAAAGTTTATCGCCATTTGACAAAACATAATTATGAATTATTTGGCGAAGAAAAAAATAATCTCTTGTTTAATCTAGAGTTTAATCTACCTCCAGTCTAAATATTATCAAAATCACTTGAGCTGTTTAAAGCCTGAAAAAATAACAAGTACACATACGCACAAAGTATTGCCTTCTTAATATTAGTGGAATACATACAGTATACCCAAAACAGAAGTCTTTATCGTACTTATTTACTACTCCTTATCAGAAGCATACCGGGTTCAATTTCAGATCTTGATTTTATTATTCCTGGTCACGTAGAGAGATAATAGACACGACATTACCTAGGCATTGTAGCTTGACTGGATAATAGTACTAGCGTTATAGTAATTTGAAGAAACATTTTATATTGTTAGATTATACTTGGATTCAAGGAAAAAAAACACAATATTGCACTTTATAAGCAATTTTGTTATTAATTCATAATTTATTGTTTATAGATATAATAGGAACAGTAAAAGTATGTATACATTAGTTTTTCACTATATCAAAAGTTAGGTTATATAGTAGTGCTTAACATCAGGCAGGCTAAAGTCAAACGTAAGCCTATTTAGTGTAAAAAGAAAACCTAAAATTCATTGACTTAATATAGTAAGTAGCCGTGCAGTATGATAATCTTCTTAGGTATAATTTCCGTTTAGACGTTTAATACCACATACGCAAAATACCAACCATAAAATTGTTGGTATCTCAAGTAAAGAAAAAAAAGGACGTAGTAGACAAACTACATGACACTATACTAGTGTATTTACATAAATACAAATACACATACCATATACCATTTATGTTAAAAACGAACTCGGTTCGAAATCAGATTTTAAAAAGATGACGACAGATTGATGGTATACTCGTAAAAATATCATGATCAATGTCAGATAGATTAATTTTCTTTAAATACGACACAAGAAAAACCGCGCGTAATAACTATGTACTTCCAAATAATTTGAAGACAGCAAACGAGTTTCACAACGAAAAAAAAAAATTTTTTAGCCCATCGTTGAAAAACCTCCAAACCAAGCAATATCGAAATAAGCTTTGAATCTCTAATGGATCTTAAAGCTCCTGACTTAGAGTCAAAGGATGTTTATGGCACAATTTTCTGGAAATTGGAATCCAATTTCTTGGCAACCACGAGGGTTAATGATTTTGTAAGGGAATAACAGGAAGTCGTGGTTGTAATGGCGCAAGGAGAGAGGATTTGGAAAATAAATAATAGATTACATGCTAAAGAATAATCAAAATATTAAATTTAACGTTTTTTATTACATTTTTTAAACATCAAAATCCGATTTCAAATCTTACTGTCACAAAAAAATGTATAAATAATTTATTTACATTTTTTTAACTTCAATATGCAGAATAGTTAGTATAAAAAATCTCGAATTATTGAAACTCACAATCCTTTAAGTATACTGATTGAAATCATCATGCCGTCTTCACAAATATTTAGTATTTTGCTAAATAGGCAAAATAGTACATTACAATTTATACACCTAATATATCTAGTAGATATTAAAAAACCCCTTGTTATAATGACCACTTTGAGGATAACCTATCAATCATCGATAGGTATATCGTAATAATATAATTATCTGCTTCTTGTGGTAAGAAAGAATGACAATTTATTGTTTTATATAATTATACTTCAAGAAAAACATTGGCTAACACCTTTTTAACACTAGTAAATTGATCCATGCAATAAATTCACTGTATAAACTTAATTAGTTCTCTCATTTCAAAAGCTTCTAAAAGAATGACTATGTTTAAAACCTTTTTTTATTACTTTTTACTTAGCTAACAGTTTTTTTTAATATACTCACACATAATTCCTTTGCCCTTAGGACGCGCTATGCTCAATTTAACCCTATTATTCTACAATCACGTCCAACTGTTCCGATTACAATTTACGATAAACATTAGTCAATGACATCACAAGCTTTAGATGCCTAATAGAATAAAACTTGCACTCGATCAATTTCTGCTTCATTTTCCAGTGGTTTTCCTTTATATCAAAACTTGGTTACAATAATTTGGCTTCATGGAAACACCACTAGATTAAAAAACTAACTAAAACTGAGGTAAACTGAGGTAGTTTTTAAAAAACTGACTTGCTGTCCGGGCTTAAAAAATTGTGAATTTTTAGCATACAGAGCCATGTCCGCAATCCATATCTTTTAGTTATAAGCCTACATTTTATAAAAAATTTTAGATAAAAAAAAATCTATTACTAGTGCATATTACTCATAGGGAAGTCATTGAAAACACCTCATTCAATTTGTCGTCGGTTTCACTACTTTAACTAGGTATATTTTTATCATATACTCTGTTTTTGAGAAATTGATATACACAGTGCATAGTTTTTTTCCATCTAACTATACGAGTAGTTATCAATTGCATCTAAATCTGTTCAGACATTTCAGACGTTTGTATGGAAATATCATTTTTCTCAATATCGTCATACAAATCGGCAATTTCATAGGTAAAGACCAGTTATTGGTGAAAGAACACATCGTTAGAATACCGATATGTTTGAGAACCAAAACAACCTGAGCGGCCACCACGATGTATCTGTCCAAGAGAACTCCCCTAACGAATTAATTCTGCGGGGAAGTCACTACTCTCAGTCACAAAGATATACAACTCAAACAGAATTTATGCAGTAAGATGTCTCCAGTTTATTAGTCTATGCCGTAACTATTATTGCTATAAATTTCAGATAAGCATCGTTATACGTAAATAGCGTATTACAAAAACATGGTCATTAAAGGAAAATTATGCACTTTCCATATCGGACTGTAATTATGGGCTAACTTTCTATACATTGCTTTGAGAAAATAACTTGATATGGAAAAAATGAATTGTGTTTTACTTAGTTTTAAGAGTTTTCAAAAAAATTTATTTATACTTACACACAAATATGGGCTATTACATGCTTAGAGGGTTTAACATTGTGGTTTAAAAATGTAACTTTACAGACTACTCTGACCTACAAAAACTACTTCTTTGTATTTTTTTATATTAATTCTAAGCAATTATAAAATAATAAAGAAAATCCAAAATAATAACAAAACTTAAATTACTTAATTAAATAAAAAACTAACTAATCTAAATACATTAAACTCAAAGGTGACTGACTGACTGACTGATATAGTGATCTATGAACGCACAGCCCAAACCACTGGACGGATTGGGCTGAAATTTGGAATGAAGGTAGATGTTATGACGTAGGCATCCGCTAAGAAAGGATTTTTGGAAATGCCACTTTTAAGGGGGTGAAATAGGGGATACAAGTTTTACTTCTTAATGCGAGCAAAGCCGCGAGCACCCATTAGTAAACTATAAAACTAAAACTTATAAAAAAACCTAAAACCACTATAAAAAAGTTCCCAGCATGCTGGCGGCATTGCCACGTTGGATAGCAATTCTAATTTTTAGATAATAAGTAACAATATATTCTGCATAAATAAATACGGGGACCTGTAAATAATCGGGACGACATTATCGGGCCAAAATCGCTAGCTTGGCCCGTGATCGCAGACTGGGCCCGTGATAAATAACATAAATTACGCACCGTCTATGATAAGAACATAGACATTTTAACTCAGATACCTAATTACTTTTCTATATCTTGTAGAAACCGTATCTTCAATAATACACAAGTTATACTTGTAATTTTATTTGGAATTATTTTCGGTTTTCTCACGGTTTTTTCCTTCATCGTCATTTTTGTTCGGAAATTTCAAACTTAATAACTAGAAACCAATCATCTATTTAGGATTGGAATAAAATAACAAATGAGCATGCTTTACTTATATAATTAGTCTAGAACTTTGAAAATAAAAAGTCAGTTCTTGTTGTTGAAACATCACATACAAACAATCAGAGTGTTAACTTTAAATGGAACGTTGATTTTATCATTGGGAACATTTTGTCAGTTTATGATATAAAAAATCCTTGGTCAGTTTGATTATTATGACAGCAGACATACAATTTTCGAACAACAAAAACGGACTTGGTTTTGTAAGGCCCTGATGTTGTAATACCGTAATTATGAGATTTTCAAAGATTAACTGTATAAACGCTCATCACGCAAAACGGCTTAACAAATCTTCAGGGTGTTTAGTATGTGAGGTCTCGAAAGTGTCATGATTACTATTTTTTTTCCAAAATAACGCGAGCGAAGCCGCGTGCGTCACACTAGTAATAATATATTTGTGTTAAATTTACTGGGTTAGTAATAGTGTTCAAGTGTTAGTAAATATGTAAAAAGTAGTTAAAATAGAGGTTTTTTTATTTACATTTACTTTTATAATTCAGAGTCTACAATTTACTTAAGTCATTGTACAAGACCTTCCCTAATGAACCGGCTCATGTGGGCAGAAAGGATGAGGTTGAAACACCAATAAATTCGCCCGAACAAAATTTAATAGGAGGGGCTGATAAAATAACTCTGTGGTCAGATGAATTTTAGCTGACTTTGAAAAGTAAATGATATTTATGTTAGTATTGGGGTTTTTAGTCTGAATGAATGGTTGATAGTATTTACTTTGTTTCTCGAAAAAATCGTATTATGAACGTTGATAGTAACGTATATTAACTGTAAAGTGTATGCATGGAAGTTTCTTAGTTTTCCGTGTAGTTTATTTCATGATACCTGGTCTACCTGATATTAGATGTGTTGTATCTTTTTTGTTTTTCTTTTACTACAATCCAGGGGTCTTCAAATCTAGAGTTAATAGGTATCTTTAACATTTTATCAAGTCTAAAATCAAAATCAAACATTATACTTACTGGCGATATTAATATTAATATATTATTAGATTCTGAATCATGTTCAGACTACTTAAACATGTTAGCTTACCACGGTTTAATCCAAGCGATAGACATACCAACTAGACAAAAATCTTGTCTTGATCACTTCATGTTAAAAACAACACATTATTGCCAGAGTTTAGTATTTAATAGTTTAACTGACCATAGTCCCATATTACTTTGCATTGACACTACTGACATAATAAGAAATATATCTACTAGTTATAGAACATTTACAAACATAGACGCGGTTAAAGAATCGCTGGCTCTTATTAACTGGAACGAATATTACGCACTAGAGAACGTTAATGAAGCTGCATATTTTCTTACTTCTACCATACAAAAACTAATCGAAAAGAATAGTTCTGATAGAAAAATACCAAGTAAATTAAAAGCCATAAAACCTTGGATAAGTTTTGGTCTTGTAAAGAGTATACGCAAAAGAAATGTAATGCATAAACAATCTAAAAAAACGCCGAACGATCTAGAACTATTTAATAAATATAAACGCTATAGAAATATGTGTAACCATCTCATCAAAATTCAAAAACAAAATTACTACAAAAAACAGATAGAGCAGTCTAAAGGTAACGTTAAAGAAACATGGAAAATCATCAAAGAAATATCTAATTATTCCACAGAGAGAGTTCCTTCTACACCACTTCTAGATATCAAATCCAATCCTACAGAGTCTCTGAATGAGGTTAATAGTTTTTTTACCTCCATCGGGAATGACTTGGCAAACGTTACTCTTGATAAATTAAATACATCTGACATCAGCTTGGCTAATAACATATTAAAGTTTCAATCTAAGTCCCCAGTTGGATCGCTGTCACTCTTTCTTACAGATACTGTTGAAGTTAACTCGATCATAAGTAGTCTCAAAAATCGTAGTGCTCCAGGACATGACAAAATAACTAATTTGATATTAAAACGATGTGTAAAGGAATTGTCTGAGCCAATAGTTCATTTATGTAACCTAAGTTTTACTTCGGGAATTTTTCCCGACATATTCAAGCAAGCCGTCGTTTCCCCCATTTATAAGGCAGGCAATAAGCTAAAACCATCCAACTATAGACCAATTTCCTTGTTGACTGTCCTGTCTAAAATTCTTGAGAAACTTGCTAATAAACGATTAACGTCTTTCCTTGAGAAGAATGCTTTGTTAGCAGATAATCAATACGGTTTCCGTTGTAAGAAATCCACTGATGATGCAGTACTTCAACTAACTACCCTCATTTCTTCATACTTGGATAATAAAAAAAAATGTGTAGGAATTTTCCTAGATCTTCAGAAAGCATTCGACACAGTGTCAATTAAAATCCTACTATCACGTCTGAATAATATAGGGGTGAGGGGTACTGCACTTAATTGGTTTTCAAACTACCTGACTAATCGAACACAAAAAGTTAGAGTAGGATATTACCTGAGTGAGAGTTCCAACTGTACTTACGGTGTGCCACAAGGTTCTACCCTTGGACCTACCTTATTTCTCGTGTACATCAACCCTCTTTGCACCCTTAAATCGATCGATGCAGATATTTTAATGTTTGCTGACGACACTGTACTTCTCTATAAAGATATAAGTTGGTCACTAGTTTATAAAAAAGCAGAGACCGGACTTTCAAAAGCAGTTTCCTGGCTCGAAAATAACCTATTGTCACTAAATACTTCAAAAACTAAATTTTTGTCATTCAGCAAAACCAATGCTTCTAGACCCTCCTTATCACTTACTATAAAAGCTCATTGTTTCCCATGTAATCGTGACTCTCCTCCCTCTACCTGCAATTGTAACACGCTGACCAGTACAAGCACTATTAGGTACCTAGGTATAATTATTGATGACAAACTAAACTGGGCCGCTCATATCGACATGGTGTCTAAAAGAACTAGAAAGCTTATACACGTGTTCAAAGCTTTAAAAAACATTGCTGATGAAACACTTCTCATACAGACCTATAAAGCACTAGCGGAATGCGCTATCAGCTATTGCATAAGCTATTGGGGTGGGGCAGGCAAAACTAATCTAATAATAGCTGAAAGAGCACAACGGGCGCTTTTAAAAGTCACGTTCAATCTACCATTTTTGTATCCCACTGAAGACCTATATAAAAAATGCAACGTCCTTACAGTACGTAAACTCTTCATATTACAATGCATACGTAGATATCATAAATTAACTATACCTACTCTACCCTGTGCTGACAAGCGGATATCTAAATGTCCAGTCCCCGCATACCACAGTGAAGTCGCCTGGAGACATTACTGTCACCTTGCACCTCAATTGTACAATAATCTAAACACTTACTTTGACACTAAACAACTAACACAACATAAACTAAAACTTGTAATAGTTAAATGGTTAGCCATGCTGGACTATGATAATACAGAAAAATTGTTTAAAAAATATATAATGTAACAAATCGAGCAAGCAATCATCCAAACATTCATGATCCCACGCACGCACGTACGCATACACACATACACACACACACACACACACACATATACACACACGCATACATTATTATACATACATACATACATACACACATACATAATACACAACAACTGTATTTCACAAACATGGGCAATATACAAACCTTGAAAAATACGAACTTTTGAATGTTGTTTTAACTTTTTTTAAGGTTATTTATAATATATTAATAGCAAAGTACATATATATTGTAAAACATCTAAGTAATGTTCAACTGGAAGACCTTGCCTTCTGCAACACAGTTGTTAACTAAAGCAGAAGGCAGAGCCTTAATTTCTATGTACAATGTAAAGTTTTTGCAATAAATATGTTTATGTTTATGTTTTATCTTCTAGGTAAGCGTGTTACATCCTAGGCTGCAACAATGCTTAACATCAGGCAGGCTGTAGTCTAACGTAAACCTATACTACGTAAAAAACTTCAAATAAAAGTAAAAGTATCTATTTAAAAGAAACAATTTACCTAAATTTAAAGATAATCCACTCGCCATCTTTTAATAGCACTTAATTCACGGAATACCTTCATTCTATCGCCTTGGAGACTCACTTTCGGTTCTAAAGAAAAGTCGCCTACAATTTAATAGGTTCTTTGACCTCGCATTAGCTGGCCTTTACACCGAGCGGTCATTTTGATAAAATGTTATTAGAATCGATGCAAGATAATAATTCTGTATACGGATAAAATGTAAACTTAAACGGTTTAACAGATAGACAACAACATATTAAATTTATTTTTTTAACAAGGGGTGTTAATAAGAAGGTTGATAAACTTATTTTTTTTTTACAATTTTCCACATTACGTGGAACGATAGCATTTTGTACATGATGTATGTAATAAAACGGTAGTGTCCAAAAATAAATGATTTCATTTGATATATTTTTTGAACTAGTTTTATGGTTTGTTGCAACTGAAACTAGTCCCATTAAACACCAGTAACTGTTACAAGTCATCATATAGCAAGAATATACATAAGTGTATATTAAGCTGTATTTTTTTTCCATCGCGCCACTTTATTCATCTAAAACACTCAGACCTAATGTAAAAATCTCGTTCCCAATAGGGATATGATAAAAATAACCATATAAGGTTAGAATAGTAGGAAACCTGACTTAGCACTCCGTTATAAAATATCACGACTGATTTAGAAACCGTCTTAAGGAAGAGAAGGTGTCTAAAAGGAATATGTTTCTTAAATAATTTGACATTTCTAAAGGTATACCCTCGCCAACTAGATTAAAAAGAGACTGAAAATGTAGCATATTATACTTGTAGTTGTGGACTTTGGATAAATATAAGTTATTTGGTATTTAATGTAGAGAGAGACAACACCAATGTTGAAGAATATTTTTTAAACTGAAGTGAGTTTTGCCTTTGACCATAGTTTGTCTGACGGTTAGCAATAGGAAGTCTTATTATCTTTACACAGCCTAGCACACGTTGGGTCGATAGGCATTCAAGAACTATAGTACTTATTCATAGAATATTAAATATTCTTCGATAGGAAGTTTTCGAGCGAAAACTTTTCGCTCTGAGAATTGCATTGCTGGTTGTCGAATGTTCAACTGCTATATTAATGTAAAAAAATAACAAGCAGTACCTTAAATCTTATTAAAAATCGAATCTTCTTATCGAATGAGAGTGGCCAACTCTAGTGTAGAGAGTTCATCAAGCCGCCTTAAGAGCTTCGAACACGGCTTTGCGACTGCCGTACTATGACAAACAGCCAGGACCTGCAATACAACGTGTCGTGCGACCCACAGAAGCGCCCAAAATGGAATGCCACTTTTAGGTTACCCATCCAGGAACTGACCGCGTCGACCTTTGCTTATCATTAGTAATCGCATGCGATTGCCTCAGCTAGTGGAGCTACGTGCGTTTGAAAAAATCAAATGATCATATATGGTACAAACCATTACTGGCGATTGTTTTTCTGAGAAGGTTACTAATCCATCCTCACATGATAAAATATCGAATTTTAACCCTAAAAAACCATGTGTAATGCAAATCTCAGCAAATTCTCAGGGCCGTGATATACTCGTACAGAAACAATTGCGTTACCTAATTCAAATCTACGATCACCTGACATTGAACTAGCTAAGCAAATGCCACCGCTCGTACTAGCAAAGTACGGGAAACCGGGAACTCTTAAAGTAATTTGGTAAGTTTGGCAATTTGGCAAGTTTGTCCGCCGGCGGTGTTCCGAGTGGCTGGGAATGTCTTCTCGCTTTCACAACTGTATTTTGCTTACAAACCTTCCGTGTACAGGTTTACTTGGCTTACTATGTATCCAGGAGAACGAATCCTAATTAATTTAGTATAATAAAATATAAAAACAAGGGAAGAAAAACTAAACATACTACTTCTAACTACTACAAAAAGGGGCACTTAGAAAATCTTTAGAAAAGCCTAAAGATAAGCTAAGTGTTCCAGCCCACTACCAGAGGGCAGCGTGCCCAACATACTGGCCGCATTACCACGCTGGATGGCAATGCTGATACGTTGAGCCAGAAAAAGGCCAGCATTTTGGTCATGCGACGCGTCAACCAAGCGCTCCGAGAGGTTTTAGAAATTATTAATTTAGTTGTGCGAGGGAGCCTCGACACTCAGTAATAAGCACTCGCTCAAAGGAATGAGGACTCAAGATTTTCAAATAGAAAATGGGCATTGTTAAGATTACTCTCACTAATGTCCTGCCTCTTAGGCAGTTAAAATTCTGACACCAGGGTTGGCTACTCTCGTGAGATCTTACTGTTTTAATGACTTGCATCTATTTTACAGTAACTGATGCAAGATAAAGTTTATCTAGTGCATCAAAACACCAGCAATAATTTTTGTTCTATGACATTTGCATAATTGCAAAAAAAAAAAAAACAAGAAAAAAAACTCAAAAAAAATAGAAAAAAAACTCTTTTCAAATGTATGAAGAACCCAATGTTTTTTAGAATGTACGTTAGTAACTTATACATTTCAATTTGTTTGTATAGATTTTTCAATCCTAAAACAAGAAATATCTATAGGTTCAAAAACCTGAAATGTAGTTAATTAAGAAGTCGCAAAATATCCCGTGTATTTTAATCAAAGAAATTTCAATGTTTTTGGTGAAAAGTTTGCAAATTTGATTCCATTTTCGTGTTACATAAATATCCCAATATTTTTCACTTCAAAATATCACAAATAAACCAAGCAGGCTTTGGTCCGTTTATCTCTGATGCAAATACCTTTTTATAGATTTATTTACTTTTTGTTGTAACACTCTATCTACAATTTCCTAACAACATTTTTTTAACATGTTTTGATTTTTCTGATATAAACCTGAATAAAAATAGGTATTGGTATATTAAAATGTAATACTGATAAAATACTTAAGCAATTTTAAATTATTAGCTTTTCCCGACATCATTTTATTAAATTCCATTCATGCCACATAAGTTTTTCACTGGTTGGCTTTCGTGGTTTGAACGACCATAGTTACTCATAGTTGTTTGTCCATCTCTCGACCTGTAAATCCGGTAAAAATCTGGGTTACACAAACTTTGCCTCGTTTAGCCTAATTGGCTGCCGTTTTGTGTTGATTTCAGTAAAAAAAACTGCCAATGTCAGAGATAACACAGTCTGAAGTTAGAAAGTAGTTGATGTTATATTTCTATCACTCTTTTGATACCTATCGTCTAGTGTATAAATAAATGTTACCGAAACTAATCAGCACGATAATTCTCGCTTTGTTTTTATGCATTATAAAAAATATAAAAACTATCGTCTATTTTGTTATTCGGAAGATAAAAAGATTTTGTAGAAGGTTTTATGCACGTTATTGATAAATCAAATATACCTATCTAACCAAGGTACAACCTTATGAATTGGGTAAAAATCAGTAGATTTTTTTTCGACGTTTTGAGAGTAGAGCAGAAGATAACACTCGAAAATTTTCGTGTTTATGAAAAGAAAAAATGAATTTTATTTTTAATGACATATTCAATATTAATAAAAAACATTAATTAGATTTTATCTCTTCTATTTCTCTCGTAAACCACGTCCTCCGTTATTCTTTATTAAATTTTCTCTTCATCCAATGGTTGCCTGGAAGAGATCGCTTTTAGCGATTAGGCCGCCACTTGTGGCACTAGTCACATCAGTTATGTTTAATATATTTGTTTATATTTTATTTTTATTTCGTGTGTTACATTAAATAATACTCTATCTAGGTATCTATCTATAATTCATATTCATATTTTTTTATTTATTATTGAAGTCATTTGAAATAAGAGCATAAATTTGAAAAAAAAATTGTTTTTAGCTTTTATTATAGAGACCTGCTTATATGTATTACTTTAAATACTGAGTATGTTCTGTGCGAAATTGTCATCGTACACGCCTTATGTATTGCCGGTGCAAAAATAAATTGAGCAAACTTCCGCTCATTTTAATTTTTATCGGTAGTTGAGCACTCGGAATGGCTATCAAAAGCTTTTTAAAATTTGTTCGCAGGGAAAGTTTCAAAAGCTCTTTAATTTATTTTCTGCACAATTAGTGAAATAAATAAAACTTGATACTTTGTCTTGAGTTGTTTGTTTTAGTGGGAGCTGTGATAGCACTAGAGGTGCTTATTTATATAATATAATATAATATAATATAATATAATATAATATAATATAATATAATATAATATAATATAATATAATATAATATAATATAATATAATATAATATAATATAATATAATATAATATAATATAATATAATATAATATAATATAATATAATATAATATAATATAATATAATATAATATAATATAATATAATATAATATAATATAATATAATATAATATAATATAATATAATATAATATAATATAATATAATATAATATAATATAAATATTGTATTAGTATCTATCTAAACTTATAATTGTGCGGAGAGCAACTGCGGTTGTAAATAAAATCTAAATTTATAGTTTGCTTATTGATTTCTTTATTTTCTACCTAGGTTCTTGTTTCTAGTTTGTATTAATATACTGAATATAATTTAAACAAATGTATTTAATAAAATCTGGTGGTGAAAACTCAAACGGTAACACAAAATATGGTTGTCCTTGTGTCAATGCCTTTATTGTTTTATTATAGCAACATAAGCAAGGAGAAAGCAATATTAGTTAATTGTGTAAAGTGTTAATTTTTGTAGAACAAAGTACACATCCTAAAAAGAATATTTGTATTTTGACGTTTCGAGCGGTTATTTTATGTGCTCTTCTTTTTCTCACTGGTAATAGTTGCATATTTGAGCTATTGAAATTCTTCCTCATCCATAACCAGGTTTTAGTAAAAGTGGGTCGTATGACACGTCAAATTGTAGGTCCTGGCTGTTAGTCTAGTACGGCAGTCGTTAAGCCATGTCAGAGGCCCTTAGGGCGGTTTGAAACTCTCGACACCAGAGTTAGCCACTTTCATTCGGTAAGAAGAAGTTAGAGTAACGAATCATGTCTTAACATCGTCAGCACTAATTCGTAACTAATCACAATCACCTATAACTAGCCATAAATCCAATGAAATCATAATTAGCATCCAACTTCATGGAGAGTTATGATCACAAGTTCCTAAAGGATTTTACCATAGATTTTGAAATGATCAAGAATAGACAAATACTTTCAAATTTTTTTGATGATCCTTCTAATTTTATGCTGTCCAACCAATTATTGCCTGAAGGAGTTAGTTCATAGCGATAAGACAGCTACTTCTGTCACACGATTCCGTTGGTTTTCAGTTTAATCTTTACGAATTTTTAACCGTTACTTCTAAAGTCTATTTACAGACATAACATATTTGAATAACTAATAGTAATCATTTATCTTTTTTTTCTTTCTATTTAGGTAGATTTGGTAGATATATGTATATCTAGATATAATATTCACTTGTCTTGGCTACTCTAATTTGACAAGTAGAAGACTACATAACAATTAGTGGTCAGTACAATAATAAAGTATAAAAACAAGGAAACAAAAACTAAACATACTACTTCTAACTATTACAAAAAAGTGGTACTTAGAAAATCTTTAGAAAAGCCTAAAGATAATCTAAGTGCTCCAGCCCACTACCAGAGGGCAGCGTGCCCAGCATACTGGCCGCATTAAGTACCACGCTGGATGGCAATGCTGATACGTTGAGCCAAAAAAAGGCAAGCATGTTGGTCATGCGTCGCGTCAACCAAGCGCTAACTAATTAGTTATTAGTTAGTTAGTTGAAGATAAATCTATACTACAATTTTAAACACTAAATAAGAAAAATACTTCAGTCTAATCAAATTTGTATATCTGTGAACAAGTAAAGGAATTTTATCTCGCTTCCCTTCAGTGAAAATTGCTGTTATTATTTCTACTACTATCACCTTTAAATATTCTGTTGTGTATTATATGTATTTGTATATAAACATTAATTTTATTATATTAAGTATGTGTATTGCGTATTTATATGTATATATATATATATATATATATTAGTAAAATTTCTTTTTTCCTTTTTGTTGTACACCACATTCTTCTTCTTTTTTTCTTTTTGCTTATTTCTCTCCAGCTGAAGGTTGCCTGGAAGAGATCGCTTTCAGCGATAAGGCCGCCGCTTGTGGCACTAGTTAAGGTGCAATTTGTTCTATGTACTGTTTTTTAATATGTGTCAACAATAAAGAGTTAATATATCTATCTAAACTCTTAGTCGTCGATTCATCACGGTATTGACTGATTCTAGTAATTGGCCTTTGAGTTGGATTCCAAGTCTCAGACCATTGTGTCTTGCGATCAAATAAATCTGTTTTAAGCGTGAATATACAATACTTGAATAGTGAAAACGCTTCTATTTAATAAAACTGTATCGAACTAAAGTGAAATTGGGTTGATATTATGTAGATTAAATTATGATTTAATTCAGTTCTTCAGTACAAACGAGTGAAAAGTGTTTGTTTGTTTTGTTGAAAATTTAAATATTTTGTACACATTTAATTAACACACAATTGATTATTAAATAACATTTAAGTTATTATTTTATTAGCAATCTTGTTGCGTGCCGCAATATTTGGTAGATTGCACTTTTGTTGAGAATCATCATCATCATCAGCCTATTATCGCCCACTGCTGAGCATAGGCCTCTCTTCTAGTACGCCACCCGTCCAAGTCCTGCGCAGATTGAATCAAGGTGCTCCAAGCGGTTAAGAATACATTTGTTGAGAATAGTCAACATACCTACATATATTACAACATACCATAGATCTATCATTTATTATGTTTTCTAGAGAATGAGATCTAATTTGAGACTATAAACTAATGCATTATAAAACTTTACCTTCATTTTTGATATCTAATAAACAAGCGTACAATTTAGATTAAATAAAAACTCCGATATATAAAAGTAAAAAATGATTATTGCCACTTGAGACATTTTCAATTCACAAAAAATAAAGTACAATATAAACTACAATGCCCTGCAACAAAGATACCCTATCTCAACCGTTAAAATTTAAGACGCCCATAAAATTTTGTTGTTACCTACTCGAAAAACGTCTAGCTATTTTCTATTTTGCATCTGACCGCATAAGCTCAAATACAAGTTGACATTGTGAATTTTCTCGAAGCATTTTAAACTCTGATTTATTTTAACCAGCTCCCTGGTAGAGCTTTACTCATCATATCTTTACATGGTTACTTGCAACTAACGTACAAAATAAGGGCAGCAAAACCAATATTCAATTTTTTAAATCTGAACAATCAGGATTTGACTACCAGAACTAACGAAATGTAAGGTCAAATTTCTTGAAGTCCTATATATAACTATACATTCCGGGACATTTCACAAAGCGCTATCTAACCCCATACTAAGCAATCTTTTGAGCCATGTACACAAGAGAACCGAAACAATACATGCGTAAAAATGTAGATTTTATAATAATCATACTCAACACAAATAGGTTTTAAAATAATCGAAACATACTGACCCTTAAAACTAGAAACAAACAATATATAGAAATCAAAATTTGTTGGTATATATTAAAATTTTAAGACCTTTGCCCGAAAGGACAGTACGGGTTAAACAAAGAAGCTTTGATAAATTTGTTAATTTCCTTTTTCGAAGTGAGTAAAAAAATACTTAGTCCTTTAAGGTTATTTTATACCTCAGTTACCCTGTATTCGTGTGTGACCATAATGTTAGATGCTCGAGGATACTTCTTTTAGATAAGTTTAAAGAAGTGTCTGAGAGTTTAGAAGAGATAGTACATTGCAGTTGTTGAGTGCCTTGTGTTTTGTAAAGGAAGAGTTGTGATGTTTGGAAGCTTGCTACGAAATGAAATTTTCACTTCTAAGGGAGGAATTTGTCTTCTCTTTGCTAGTGTTATTAGATAATAACATAACATAATATTGTATATAGTGATAGTTCAGGCAAATATTTTTACTAAATAAAACAAGAAAACTGATTTTAACTAGGAAATGCCCACGGCTTTAGCTGCGTGATATTAGGATAAAAAAGTAGACTTAAATCGCATTCGAGATCCACACTACTCCACACAAAAGGTAATGATTATACTCTGGTGCCACGAGAAAATATAATAATAATAATAATAATAATAATTTATTTAAGTCAAACACTTATGAACTATAACAATGTGTTCACTGCACTCCACACTAGGATAACCTGTGTTGTGGAGGGCAGGCTATGTTATTTATAAATAAATGTACAGTTTACAAAAATACATAGGAAATTCAGGAGGAAAATGTGTATATAAAATATATCGAAGTGTATGTTTATAATGTGATATGTATAGATAATATATAATTATAAATAAAGAAAAATTTGTACGGAAAAATAAGTATATTATTTTATATATAGACATTTATTTCGAAAAAGGCACGTGAGCTGAACATTTTTTTCTTTTTTCTTTTTTATTTGTTACGTATTTTCAGAATCAAACTTTAACATGAAAAAATTATAAAATAAAATAAACAAGGAACAAAGTAGTATTGGTAATGTAAAATAGGGTTTACTACAGTCGGATTACGCGAAACTGGGAACTATCGTAATGGGGATCCGATTGGAGTTTTTAGACATTGCGTGTTGGATTAGAGTTGTGGTAAATAAAGAAAAATTGTTTGTGTGGCCTGGGCCACAGCCAGTCGGTGGGCCTCACTTCTGTGCCTGTTTCACCATAGTTGGTATTAAAACAACGGCATGGGGATTACAGTGAGGGGCACTGACTAGCTGGGAGCCAGGCCACTCATTGTTATGTATTATTAAATTTTTCAAAAGTGTCTTCCGTTTCGTCATAATCCTGAGATTGTAGCCATGTTGTTATTACTTTCTTACAGTTATATCTTGATAGCTGTAGTATATTAAATTTGCGATCCGCAATCTGGTAGAGAGACGGACCTTTATATGAAAAAGCACGACCAGCAAAATGTGTTCTAGTTCTGGGAGCACGCCAAATATTCTTACGGAATGATCTAACTACTTCTGATGTGGCAGTTTTATGATAGCGAAGAATGGTCGATGTTATGTAGAGCTGACGGACTGTTAGGTGGTTTGTACTTTTATAGAGCTCAGTAGTTGGAAATCTGTATGGTTTATTGTAGGACACCTTTAGGACTGCTCTTTGCGCTCTTTCTAGATTCAGGATTCTTGTTTTAGCTGCTGAGCCCCAACACACAATACAGTAGCCCAGTATTGACTGACATAGGGCCAAGTAGACTAGTCTTACTGTTTGTTTGTCGGCGACAGCTCTCAGTTTTTTGAAAGTATGTAGCATTGTTCTTAATCTAGTACGTAGCATTACTATGTGGTCTTCAAAATTAAGCTTGTGGTCAATCATAACTCCTATAAAAATGTACATACAAATATATGATTATGATTATTACGATTATACCTTCATCTGATTAGTTGATAATTATTGTATCTCTTTAGTCGATTTCAAAACTAGCAATGTGATACAAACAATGAATCACTGATCAATAAATCACGTTTGTATTACCCAATATTGGAATTAGGCGTAACTTTGCAGAAATCCATTGCTAATTAAACTCTGGAAAGACCCAGAGAATCCCCAATATTTAAAAAACAAACACGAAGTAAATTTAGTAAAATATTTCAAAACACAATGTACATCAACCGCTAAAATATTTGAGCAAAATAAAACATTTAATTATTTTTAACTTTCCTCAATGATATTGCGTGTAAAATCGGTCAAAGACCTTCTGAAACAATTAATAGGAACATACAGAGGTAAAGGAAAATACCGTTGTTTTTTCAGGCCACAATTGTGTCGGCGTTTGTTAAGCTCTCTTTATATCTCCTGCCAATTATTATTTAAAATGCACGAAATTTTATTTTGAATCATTGACACTGGAGCGCTGTTCTGCGTTATGGAGAATTGTGACACTAGCAGAGCTATGTTGTTTCATGGAGTACTGTTATGGCGATATTATTTGTTCTTTAACTGTTGATAATGTCAATAGTGACAGGTTTAAAAAGGTGATCAAAGAGTACTGTGCAAGTTGTTAATGTGACTTCCTCCTCATTGAGTAGGTATGTATTTTTATTACTGAGAGTCGTGACTCCTCCGTACAATTGATTAGTTAGTGGAGATCTTTCCGGGCCGCGTAGTCTTTCCACGGTTGCACTCTTTCCTCATATTTTGCGGTCCCCTTTCCGTCCAGGCTAGTTCCCTTGTGTATTTTCCTTTCGTCGATAAAAATGGAAATCAAATTCGAACATTTTGAAAAATATCTCATTTTTTTAGATTTGCTTAGATCTAAGATCAAAAATAATAGTCAAATGGTAAATCAGACGCTTTCCCACCGAGCCACAATCTAAACTAAAACCCTTACTGCTCCTTAATATAATATTAATACCCCAGTTAAGCAAATAGTCCGTGTCAAGCATAATGTATTCATTGTCACGAACAACGTGACGTCTCATTAAGTTATGACATTATCGAATAATGTAACAGTGACTTCGTTTACAATGTAGGGAAAGAGTTTTCCAAACTGATTATCAAATTTTGTATAGTTTGGTTTTTGTTGATCATCATCATCAGCCCATAATCGCCCAACACCGAGCATAGGCCTTTCATCTAGTCCGCAAGTAATCCGTCCTGCAGTACAATCCAGAATTTAATTTTCGTGATTTTGTTGTTAGCTTTCTGAGCAAGATTGGCGACTGGTTCGTGGATATATATTTTGTCTCCTTATTTTATTTATCTATGGATTACCAGGACGGTAGTTTTTCAACAGTACAGGGGTGTGCAATGTCCGGAATATTTATTTTTATTTATTATTTCATTCGTTTTACGATAGACACTATAAGGTAAAATAAACGCAACAGAACGTGAAGACATATAAAACCTCGAGCTCACTAACTCTCCACTGAGCCTTCACAACATCAGACGTATAATATCACAAATCTCGCGTTACAAAGACCTAGTTTACCTCAAATCTGTATCAAATTTGGAAAATCCTCGCGTGTTCCACGTCGTATTCAGATCCCCAAAGGGTTCCCATAATCCTACCGCTGGTGGTTGTGGAAAACAGTAACTTACCTTGTAATAAAAACAACAGCAATATAATCAATAGTCAGAAAGTCGCAATGTCTGAGCTGTTTGCTACTAATAGCGTTTTAATTTCAATATTTTCGAAGAACATTGCGAAAGACTTCCTACTAGACCAAACGTAAATTAAATTCACCTTGCATAAAGCTGATTTTCAGATATTATCTTATTTTAAAAACAAAATGTGGTAAATCATTTGTAAATTATCTGAGTTAAGTCATCTAAACAACTTTGAAGACAACTTTAAAAAAATGCCAAGTTCACTATGAAACCACAAGTTTTCCAAAGAGCTTCTTAACCTCATGCTCTGCGTTCACGTTTACTGTATAGCACAACATATGAAGTAAGCAACACATTCGTCCGATTTCCATACAGGCTGCTTTGTTTATTCAATCGAGGGATATTATGAATTTTTAACACAGTTTTCGTACTTCCTCTCGCGCTCTCTCTTCGTTTTGTTAAAAAATAGAAACGCAAAATGATGTTTAGGGAGCAAAGAAAATATGTAAATCAAGTTGAGGTAAATCTCGCTATGAACGTCGTAATTACGGGCAAAATATCCCTGAAACGGTAGGCAAATTAGTATATGATATTCTTCCCAAAATGAGAGTAAAATTTGTTGACTTGTTGGCAAATTAAAACATAATGCAACTTGATAAACTCAGTAAAACCAGAATAACTTTATGTGAGGTAATTAAATATAATAATTAATAATATTCAACCAATACATACCTATACATTTTCACTCACTTTAGTAGGCTATAAAGAAAAGTTTACACGAATGCACATAAACAAGAACTATTTTATTAAATAACTTCAAAATGAAGTGGCAAGTACGTCAAAGAATGTATAAAGAAGTAGCTCAACACATAGTGTCCATTGTTTCCCTGCCTGCTCGTAATTAGGTGCCAGACAAAGGCCACAAAGAGAGGCCGAGTGCTAAGTGTGCCCTAAGGGTTAGCCTTTTTCATGGCTCAAAGTATGTAGGTAAATAGGTTGGAGCTATTTTGAGATTGTCTTAAAGCATCAATTTGTTTTAGGTATGTAGATAATGTAGATGTAAAAAAAACTTTCTCTCCTTTCTTTTTTTTTCGAAATCGTTTGTGGTTCTGGTGTTAATTATTAATTACAGTCATAATAGGAAACTTAAAGATAAAGTTGAATAAAATACAAAATAAAAATAATATTGTAATCTCTATCACTTTCTTTTTGCAATGTATCATTTTCTGATAATAATTTTTTTAAGCATGGGTTTGGGTGCCATTAAACTTCCCATTATATACATACATATGTACACAGTAATAACGTCCTTCGTTCATCCTTAAATACAGCACAGTCACCTTAAAGAAATTTATTTCCGTCAAAATTGAAATCTATGTTCTATACTAATACTAATATACAAATAATATTATAAAGCTGAGTTTGTTTGTTTGAACGCGCTAATCTCAGGAACTAATGGTGCGAATTGAAAAATTATTTTTGTGTTGAATAGACCATTTATCGAGGAAGGCTTTAGGCTATATAACATCACGCTGCAACGAATAAGAGTGAAGAAACAATGGAAATTGTGGGATAACTATTCATTTTTAAGGACTTCCGTGGCGTGCATTGCGAAAACGGTTCAAAATTCAAAGAATTAATGCCCAACATAACTATTCCACGCGGACGAAGTCGCTGGCACAGCTAGTATTTAATATACAAAAAACTCTAAGAGACAGTACAACACATATAGGTTAGGTAAGATTTTTTGACTCATACGAGTAAATAATAGTAATCTCGTGATACGCAAAGACCCTTGCATGTGTTCGGGATAGCTTGCAGAGTTAAGTACCACGCGCCAGGACAGTTTAAAAACAAAATATTTCGTTCCAAATATAATTAGTAGTAGTGGAGTATAGTAGTATATTACAAGATTTATCTACATAGTATAGATATGTAGGAAGGAGTACAATACTCCATGACAATAGTTAGTATCTCAGGGGTGTCGCGTCGCTCGTCTTTCCCAATTAATCTGAGGCAGCCCTGCTATTTGTCTACGTCATCGGTTGACGGACGACTGTTTACGCACTACGGGATAGAGAAAAGGAGGACAAAATGTGAATGTATTGGTGAAACAAAATTATTAGTCAATCATAGATCATCATTGTCTGATGGTCAGAGGACTATACATATATAACTGGAGCGTAAAAACTGAACTAACTGAACTAAATAAAATAGTTTTAAGAATTACCTTAGTCTCCTTACCTTGTTCGGTAATGTTCAGATACTATCTGTAGATAATGATTACAAATTATTTCGTTCTTGAGATACTCACTACCAAAGAGAAATGGGATGATGGTACATGTTTTTTTTTATATATCGATGCTTAGTTATAATACAAGAAACAACATTGAAAATAAATAACACAGTTCAAACAGCAGAAAACCGTAACAGAAATGATCAGCTACGCGGAATTATTCAATATATTCCACGCGTAGTCACGGAAGGCGGCCGCATTCGTCGTAAAAAAAATTCAATATGTCAAAGTGTACCTTAACCCCATATATACGAAAATAAAAAAGTCGATCATAAATTCATCGTGCGAAACCAAATTTATAACTGATAACCAAATAAAAAAATATTATATAACGTTTTGTGCAACCAATCGGTGTCATAAAAATTTCATGGCGGTTTTATGCATTGCAAAGTAGACGAGCTTTGGGATAGATATTTTGTTTCGTGATAAAAATTGCGGTATCGGTTTTATAGCCGAACTGTGGTGAATAAAGCTTTAGTTCTAGTGACTGTCTGGTGACATGATTCATTTTATTACCCCGCATTGCTTATTGAATTATTGCGATTGTAGTGGCATTATAGATTTAACCTCTTTTTGAGTCCCTGTCAATAAAAAGTTTGTTGTTCCCTAAAAACTGATTGAACAGTATTTTTTTTAATTATATAAAAAAGCCCTATTTTTCACGTTGACCTGATATTTTAATCCAGTATTGGCATGTTCAGGTATCTATTGTTTCAGATCGACAAAAGCCTTCATCAAGGTGTTTTACAAATTTTGAAACTTTCCTCAAAAAAACCAAACCACCCTTGAAAAAACGGTACCTACTGTGCCTATTACTTTTGCCAAGAACCATCTGAAATATTATATCTGAAGAAAGAAAGAAATACTCTATTCATTGTTTACATGCGTCAGATTATGACAATAAAAAATCAATACAATAAATATTTTCTGTATTATTTATTCTCACAAACAGATTATTACAGAACGAAATCTTGTACCACGACAGATTTCACTTGTATCATTTTCTCTGTATCGTTATTCCAATTGGTCGGGAACGCCATTTTGGTTAACATGTTTCGTCTGTTGTATTTAATACATGGTCCTTCCCGTCTCTTCTCGATCTTAAGGCAGTTACTTATACATTCATTTACGTAAGTGATGCCATTAAAAGCGCAAATTGGGGAATATACTCGAGGGCAATTACAGTCAGAGGAGTTAGAGGCATCTAAAGAATGCATAGAATGTAACTGCCAAGGCTCCGCAAGATGGTGCATTTGTATCGCTTTCTCGTATCGAATTTTTACCCATTGCTTCCCAGGATACCTTGACCGTGTGTATGGTATGATCACGGATAAAGCTAAAAACAAAATCAAGATTCATGGATAATTTCACGGTCATCATGTTTTATTCATTCATTCCTCACTGTGGAAAAAAGCGAGTGTGGCTCAGCGGTTCCAGTGTCAGCTTTTCGTCCAGACGCACCCTGGTTCAAATCCGGCTTTACACCAACGACTTGTATATTCAAGTTAGGTGTGGATTTGCACTTGCTTAGCGGTGAAGGAAAACATCGTTAGGAAACCGACATATTTGAAGACCACAATATTCGAGGACATCTTCCGTGGAAGGACCTGGGCGCCCACCACGATGTATCTGCCCAAAAAACTTCCCTAACAAAATAATTCTGCGGGGGAGTCACGGCCCTCAGTCATGAGGAAATACCACTCAAGAGACTAACTGTCATGTGGTCCAGCCAATATTTTGTAATAGTAGTTTTTTATTTCGTTACAATAAACATATTTTTATACACACTATAACCACGCACTATAATCCAGCGATCTTCAAAAAGAGAGTGAATCGGTTCTTATCGGGTAAGCACGCTCCATCTTAGGCCATAGCCTTACTTGCTATCAGGTAAACTATGGTCAAGTGCAAACCCGTTCAAGTTAAAAAAAAAAAAGAAAAAAAAAAAAAAAACTTCCAACTTACCTAGGAATAATATCATAATCTTCATCGGCAAAGTCAGGGTAAACGACATATTTGATTAGTGTTTGAATGCATATTATTCGATATTTCTTAGTTCGTACCAAACTACATCGAATTTGGTCAATTTTACGACAAATTGAATAATAAAAAATTATGAGGCTAATTAAATTGTTTTGCTCAGTAATTAGTAGTAGGTACTAATTTAGAACCTCTTTACACGGTGTTTAATATAAGTTTTCTAGAATGAAGATTGTTATTAATTTTACTTGGCATTTCTTTGGTGAGAAACTTAGATTTAACAAAGTTTTTCCATTTCATTTTTATGTTGTAGGTATGAGATGACAAAAACCAAGAGAAACAGTCGAAACCTAGAATTTATCGTGTCATCTGACCTACGGAAACGCCCTAACGGAACGTCACAATTTTGGTCACCCATCCAAAAACCAACCGCATGGACAGAAGTGAGCTACAAAAGCCGTGTCAAAGACACTGATCTCATAAAAATCAACTTATCATTTTACTAGTGGGTGACTGCGGCTTTGCTCGCGTTGCTTAAGGAACTAAACTCTTTTTTTTTACCCAAAACCTCTTTTATGTATGTGTCTTACAGTTGCAGCGTAATTGAGGAAGAAATAGAAAAAAAAAAACATTTACTATGACAGATTTTACAGGCAAAACAATTCACAATAATTACACAAATAAACTTAAACACTGTCACAACACAGCCTCAGCGCTCAGCTACAGCGAAAGTCACTCAGAACTCAGCATAACCAATAAAATCAATTCCTGTTCTATATAATGGTATGTTTTTTTTCCCGCAGCTGCCTTCGCGTGCATATTTGGCTACATCTATTGTCAGACCGATTCCTTCTTCCATTTCTACACAGAAAGAGTTTATGACGTAAGACCTTTACGTAAGTTCTACAACTGTACTTTATGCCCAAGAATATATATCCCAGTGTGTGGAAGTGACGGCAACACATACACAAATGAATGTAGGCTGTATTGCTTGAATAAGAAGCTAAATAAAACTGTGAAGGTCAAAATGATTAGGCGAGGCCACTGCGAAGTCTTCAAAGGTGGTATTTGAGAATATAGAAAAAAACAAATATATGTATTTACCATGTGAATAAATGCTATTTCAACTCCCAATTCCTTTTTTTTTATTCTTTAATGTAATATTAGGAATTTAGCTAAGTTTTTGTTAGATTTTTTTCGATTTTTTTAAGGTAGTAGTATAAAAATAAAACTTACAGATATTGCCTTTAAAGGCCTACCTTAAGATGGCATGCGTTAATTACCCCTAACTATGTTTAACACGTTTATGAGTACTTAAATAGGTATTTGTTCAAATTTCTTAATGAAAATAATTATTGTGTACCTACTAGAAAATGACGTATGGCTATGTAACATAAAAATTATAACTAGGTTCTTAAATAACTAACTTAGCCTTAGGTAAACATAATGCGTCGGACTCCAGACTGTTAATACCTGTGAAGTAAACCGTGTAAAGCGATAACTAAGTAATATAATTTTAATTTATTTTAATGTTTTTTTTATAAGCAGTTAATACTTCTTTATATCAACAATGGCTTAACTTTGGTAATCGCCTACGAATACTTTATACCATTGGCCGTTAAATAAATTCTATTGGGCTCATTTTATGAGGGCGGTAGTCCCTTCTCGAATAACTTATTAATATTCCGTGTTAATTTAAATTTCTGAAGTTCTCTCATCAAACCGCTTATTTGTCTATGAAAATTTAACCAAAAGTTGCCTCGTTAGGATTTTGTATTGTTCTGGAGGAATTGTAAGTAAACTAAAATAGCCACTGATTTATATTATATAATTAATAATAATAACGTTTATTTGACCTTAATAAAAAGAAATAGGTATAGCAATATTGAACATTTGAAATATTGTACTAACTATGAAATAGAGCTTAGGACTATACACTAGTTGGTGAACCCTGGACATGGAAACATGGAAACTAGGTCAGCACCTGTGTGATGATGTCCAATTATTGTTGATGTGTTTGTTAATGATCTCAGATGAAGGAATTACGTTATATATTTAAGTACAAACCTTTATTTATTTGGAATCATAAGGAGTAAACAACAATTGTATTTAAGAATTTCAGTTTTATCTATTATAATAATCATTTTTGTTTTGATATATTGAGATCTTACTGTATCAACAATAGTACCTAAATGCTACGCATTTTATATCAGGGCTATTATTTATACATTTTACCTTTAAATTCTGGCATTTAACCACTATAGGGCACTTCTACCTTCAGATAAGCGAACTCTATGAACCAAGGCAGGGTATGTCTGTACTCTGTACTGAATTGGAACTTTTTGCCTGCCATAAATGGCGTTTAGTTCTTATCCCACGAGGGAAAGAGAGGGATGAAATAAAAATCCTTGTGTCACACTTACTTCTTAAACTCTTCAAAAAAGAAACAAAACACTTCCACTGCAACTCCACTATAATTCCCAATTCAAAACGGTATACAATTCCCAATATGAAGCACAGTAGCGTTGCTATTGGGCCCTAGCTCGCAGTCCATTTGACATTTGTTGTAATACGACTTCTCATTGGATCCACAGACCGGGTCGTATATCTCTGAACACTCGCATATGGCTGGGGGGTAGTAGTGGGCTTCCTCTGCTTCTGTGTTGCCCTCAGGATTGTCGTTTGTTTCGTTGTTTTGACGGGAACTGGAAATAAGAGGTCAAGGAATTAACTTAGTTTAATAACTAACTCAGTTAAGATAGAAATATAGTTTGCTTAGTATGGGGATACATGGCGTTGTGTTATTTGTCCTGATATATTTGTTTTTTATTCTATTTACTTATGTAACTATACATTAAAGCATAGAACAAGTGCGAATGTAACCGGCACAGGGAAATGCCTACCAACAAATCAAACTCAAAATACTTGTGTACTTACAGATTGTTCAAAGTGGAATTGGGAAAATCTCACTCTTGATTACAATACAGCTGAAGCTAAGCATTATTGACCTATTCACATACTTTTTTTTGTATGTTCGTCGATTAATCCACTAACATTTAGAAGTCGGAGATGTTGTCCAACAAATACTGAGACTAAAACCTATTCACATACTACAGAGTACAAACCTAAGTTCGATCTAATGAATGACTAGAAGAGGCTGGCTATTCATTAAATATTATGTAGAGTATTTTCCTTGTTTTTCTTTGATTATTATTGTAAAGATGCAAATTGATTTTCATTTTATATACTTCAAAAAGTTTTGAAAAAACCTTAAATTGTTACCGATATGAAACCGAGGTAACGGACGCGTTGCGCTCAGTCTAATGATAACAGTTTTCAGTTTCTCATTTCTGGCGAAAGAAAATACGTTACAAAAGAGATTCTTTTGTAAAATAAAAACCAGATACATACTGCAATGAACGTAGTTGCACTGTCCTTCCTGTGTTCACATTGTAGATATATTTCTTAGGAAGTTGTGATAAATACTGCGATGATGGCATCTCATCCGATAGCACGATCATTAAGTAAATTGTGAAACCTGAAAATATAGTTCACACATTTGGTTATGTCTGAGAAAAATATGTATGCAAACTGCCTAACGCAGGGCGTGGTTTGTAAATAAAGAAAGTACCATGGGCCTGATATTCTTTTACTTTTATATGTGAAATAAGGTATTCAAATATTAAATATACATGTCAAAAGTTTTAATTATGAAACTATCTGATAGTCCTGCTTTACCAAAGACAAATGTTATCTACATTGACAAAGCCTTAATTGTGATAACTGTGAATAAAACTAACTTTTCATGGGAACAAAACATATAAGGGATAGGTTAGTTCGTATTCGTTCAATCACCGACACAAAGAAGAAGAAGAAGTTTGGGATAAGTGATCAGATTTAAAAAATAATCACAAACGTTAGTTATAACAAATATCATTGTAACACTTACACATAAAACACAACATACTGGCCATTTTTGTACCCTTTTAAGAACACAATTGAAGAAAAAATCGTGTCAAATTCATTTATATACGGATTGAAATTAATTGGTCACACATGTCAAATTACCAGTTTAATTAGGTATCCGTCATTTGTTTGTCAATTAACTTGATATGCTATCGTGTTAATTAAAATCAGGGAGAGAAAATAAATGTATTTACTAAACCTACTTTTTTACATCGTTTTCCATGAATGCAACCGTTAATTTTTATTTTATTATTTATTAAAATTAAACATGTCCTGTGCCAGCTATACCACCACACAATAATTATGTGCAGGGTACGTATTTAGTATAAGCTATTAATTACCTCTAAGTAATTATATGTGTGTGATGCATACGGAATAAAAATTCTCTCGTTTGCCAATCTCTCTATTTGAGTTGTTTTTCCTCATGCCTGAGGGTCGTGACTCCCCCGCAGAATTAATTCGTTAGGGGAGTTTTCTTGGGCAGATACATCGTGGTGGGCGCCCAGGTCCTTCTACGGAAGACACATGTCCTCGGATATTGTGGTCCTCAAACATGTCGGTTTCCTCACGATGTTTTCCTTCATTGTTAAGCGAGTGCAAATCCACACATAACTTGAAAATACAAGTCATTGGTGTAGGGCGGATTCGAACCAGGGTGCGTCTGGATGAAAAGCAGACACTGGAACCGCTGAGCCACACTCGCTTGCCAATAAAGGTCATATAATCGGGACATACAATCGGACGTGTCTATAAGTCGTGATTTAAAGCCACGACACAAAAGTATGCACAATCCAAAACATTCAGCGCGCCAAATAGGTGTCGGACGTCCGAAGACTCCGCGCTGGTTATTCTCGACAGTTTGCACGGCTTGATGGACATTCGTAGTGCTATAAAAAAACATGCTAAATAAAACTAAATAGTTAGTTCAAAAAGCACGATCGTTTTAAGCATACTAATAACCATGCCATTTTATGAGCATGTGTATATTGTGTACCATACCATTAGTTTACTCTAGTTAGTTTTATGCCGCGATTTATTATGTGTTTGCCTTAAGCAGAACACGTGACAGTCAGGTATTGACCACTAGTTTAAGCAAAACCCGTAAAAACGACTCTGGGGAAAGGTTTCAGCAATTGAGTATTATAATACACCAGGTTTCAGCCTTCCAACCTACATTTGCTTAACTTGATCTGGAATGATATAATTGAAAAAACATTATCCA
Organism: Macaria notata; assembly: GCA_927399415.1. Taxonomy (NCBI): domain Eukaryota; kingdom Metazoa; phylum Arthropoda; class Insecta; order Lepidoptera; family Geometridae; genus Macaria; species Macaria notata. The sequence goes on from OV656742.1 coordinate 5,694,783, forward strand.
TTCGACCAGTCATAGATGGTTTTGCATGTACATATTATGTATATTGTTACAAATATTAATACATTATGTAATAAATATATTATGTATTTATTCAAAGATCTGCAGTTGTAAAACCTTCTTTGCTTGTTTTGAGCAATAATGTATCACTATTTTGGATTTTTATATTACATATTTTAACATTCAGTTTTTATTCCTTTGTAACTAAAGACCTTTCACTTTCTTATATAAACAAAATATTAGTACGTACTGCAAAGTACCGACATGTTTAGTTTTGTTAGGTAAAGACATCGCCATTTCCTTAGATAAATAAATAATTAAGCGTACTCATGTAAAATGTATACTATCTGCATTGCTACGTTTGAAGCTTGGTAAAGCTAGCAGCATTCATCTCAATCCATTGAATTCGAAGCCTTCCAGAAAGATCGATCGTAAATTTAGAATGGCGATTTATAATAAAATCCCGGACCGCAGTGGCTTGGTAATAGGAAGAAAACTTTCCGAAAAAATTTAGTCCATATATTTTTAAACAAATTAAATGTGTACCTACCCATAAGTGCAGAAATATTTGAATTGAACAAATTTAAATTGTTATTCGAATGAATATAATATTTTCTTCACTGAAAAAATTCAAATCGTTAGACAGTGAGGCGGGTTAGTTTGAAGTCTTTGAAATTATTCATCTGTGGTTTTTTTAAGTTTAGAACTATTCGTCTAAAAATCAATAAAGTTATTTTTTTAGCGCAACATATTATAGTTTTAGCTGTTTGTTTTGTTTTCCTATTGATTATAATACGACACAAACGTTTGCTTAGTGTGGGGCTAGATGGCGCTGTATGCTATATCCCGAAATATATGTTTATTTTATTTTAAAATAGGCTGCGAATTTGTGATACAAAAACAAAACCCTTTTTGTGATAACAACACCCATGACAGAAGTGTTTATTTAGTATGGGGCTTGATAGAACTGGGCGATATTTCCTGAAATATTATTTAAGTTTCATAACTTTAAGTACAGAGTTAACGATCTATATATTTTGTTCTGTGTACCGGAGCTTTCTCCGCCTGACAGTGACACATTGTGACGAACAAATACCAAACTTTGTAGACCAATAATAATTGTAGACTTCTTGAGCCCAACAATTTTTGCAACTTTGTTCAGTAATAACAAAATTATTAATTGGGTAAATCAGGACAGGTTTATAATTATTGTTTTCGAAACATCTGAACAAGATTATTAATATTTTTATTAGGTTTTCTTATTGTTTATAATAGAAACGTAATTAAGTAAAGAATTATGCGTAATCCAGTAAATGGGTAGGTACATATATGTCCAATTGTACCTATATAAGTATAACAATGATTAATTATGTTATATAATTGTTGTCTCTAATATTCAAATACGATTTGAGCCAGTACCACAATTATTTACTAAATAAAACAGGTTACTAAAACTTTAGCCTAACCACATCGTAAACGTATACTGCTCATAATATGAATATAAGGGTAAACAATCACTGTAACCCATATCTCCATAAGTAGGTATTGGTTAAACCTACACAAGGAAGCAAAAAGAATATTGATTGACTTGTAGCATTACCAAATTTATTTACCGACCCACTACCCCTTGTTTGTCGAATACCGCATACTCGATGTCTGTGATCAAAGAAAATAAAGGATAGGTCTAACTGACTGTTGTTAAGTATCACCACATTTCATAAAATAAAAAATAGCTTGTATTTACTATTCCATATAACACCAAGTTAAAGATTTAGACTATGTTAAACTTAAACATTCACCAACTCGCTGGAAGAATGGAATAACAGGTATAAAACAGGGACCACTGCCACTGTCACCAAGATATTCCTTCCCAACGTCGAGATGGCGTTTAAAATTATGAAGAAACTGAAACCTACGGGTCCACTCACTCAAATATTAACGGGGCACGGTGGATTCTCCGAATACTTGCACCGGTTCAAGTGTAAGGAGAATCCATCGTGCATCTGCGAACCTGGAAAGGAAGAATCAGTAATTCATATCATTACAGATTGTCCCGTGTATGGTTGGGAGAGGTATCAATTAGAACAAGAAATAGACTATGAAATAAAGAAAGAAAATTTAGCAAACATTATGTCAAATGAAAATATCAGAAACAAATTTCTGCAATACTGTTTAAAAATATGTAAAAAAGTTATAAAACGGAATAAATAGATAGATAAGAAAACGTTAAGTACATATATACAATATATATGTATATCAACAAAATTAAACAAGTCTACAAAGAAGATATACATGTACTTTCTGCACACTCGAGCAATACAGAACGTATCGCCGAGTTGCGTGTATGGATCTAGCTATGTCAATAAAAACACCATGTGGAAAGCCTTGGATTCTGTCTAAGATACCTACCGAAATTTAATAAAAAAAAAAAAAAAACATTACACAATTTATAGACACCGTATATATACATGCATAATAAATTCATTTGATTAAATCTATATATATAATATTCAAAACTGACTGATTGACTGACTGATAGTGATCTATCAACGCACAGCCCATACCACTGGACGGATTGGGCTGAAATTTGGAATGAAGGTAGATGTTATGACGTAGGCATACGCTAAGAAAGGATTTTTGGAAATGCCACTTTTAAAGGGGTGAAATAGGGGATGCAAGTTTTACTTCTTAATGCGAGCGATGCCGCGTGCACCCACTAGTAATTAATATAAATAAACGTTTTAAGGCAACATGTTACACAATATTTAATGTAATAAAGAGTTTCTACGTATTCTACTCTGATCTGACTGTAATCTTCATTATATTATGTTGGTTTCATTTCTATTTTGGTATGAATTAGAAATTTTACTAAAAGAAATATAATTTAATATATTATGTTGGTTTCATTTCTATTTTGGTATGAATTAGAAATTTTACTGAAAGAAATATAATTTAATATCCTGACAAAAAACTTTATTTAGCAAATAATATAGGTCAGTATTCTCTGCCTTATCTTTGCAATAATAACAATCAGAGGGCAAGATAAACATTGATAGAATATTCCAAAAGTAAGGTTTATTTGCTTTGTTTCCTACGTATTCATTTCTATGTCTTTGATTATTTTGCGTGTTTGCTTACTATAATGAAATATATCCTTTGTATAAGAAGGTCTTTTACTTAACTGTGATCCAGATAAAAGAGATTTGTGATTTTTATCATTTTCTCAAGCCAGTTTAATCTATTTACACATATAAAAAACCGGCCAAGTGCGAGTCGGACTCGCGCACCGAGGGTTCCCTAAAATTTATGGTTTTCGTAATTTTTCCTTTATCTATGCTATAAGACGTTGCTTCGTACCAAATTTCAAGATTCTGAGTTCACGGGAAGCACCCTGTAGGTTTTGATTCCCTTGCAAGTGTCGAAAATTTGCGGCATAAATGGCTGTATCTTTTGATTGCGTTGGCTTAGAAGTTTGATTTTTTCACAGCTTCAAGGGACAGTAGACCTGAGTAATTGATATAAATTTCAGCTTCATACCTCTACGCGTTCCTGAGAAAAAGGGTCTTGACAGACGGACGGACGGACGGACAGACGGACAACAAAGTGATCCTATAAGGGTTCCGTTTTTTCCTTTTGAGGTACGGAACCCTAAAAAGCTGATTAGGGTTAAAATTCATTATACATAAAAGATATTTGAAAAAAAATTGGGTATACTTTAAATCGATAATAGAACGTTTCAGCTGTTGTTTTATAATATTTGTCTGTATATCTGTGTCTTAGTTTGTCAGTTTATACAAATGCTCATAACGCAAAAACGGCTGAACGGATCATCGTGATGTTTTGTGTCTAGGCAGTATGAGGTCTTAGGAGTGTCATAGGCTTATTTTTATCTTGAAATGGTGCGAACAAAGCCGAGGAAATAATACTTGTTTCAGGTAGAAGAATATATACAGAGCCATACTTATTTATTAAACCATATTTTTTTTTTGATAAAATGTTTGTAACGAAACAAAAAAATAAACGATTTTACTGATTTTTGCTTCATAAAACCTGTCTCAATCAATATTTTACGAATAAACTGAAGTGTAGTTATTGAATAAAGTTGTAGCGCCTCACAAGTAAGAAATGAGAGTGCTGTGCAGAATTCAAACTAGTTTTAGCGAGTTTCGATCGAAACTTGTTGAAACTCTATTCGTTCTAGTTTGTTAGTTGAATTTTGATGGGTTTTTTACTATATAAAAAACTGATATATTGTCATCATCATCATCATCAGCCCACGATCGTCCACTTCTGGACATAGGCCTCTCCCAAGGCACGCCACTCAGCCCGACTTTGTGCTTCTCGTCTCCACCTGTTCCCTGCTATCTTCATGATGTCCTCGCTCCACCTTGTGGCAGGGCGCCCTACACTACGCTTGCCGAGCCGCGGTCTCCACTCCAGAACTCGCCTACCCCATCGGTTGTCGGTTCTGCGACAAATATGACCGGCCCATTGCCACTTCAGCGTGCTTATGCGTTGAGCTATGTCGGTGACTTTTGTTCTCTGCCGAATTACTTCGTTTCGGATACGATCCCTAAGAGAAACTCCAAGCATAGCCCTTTCCATAGCACGCTGAGCAACTTTGAAACGGTGAACCAATCCTGCTGTTAGTGTCCACGTCTCAGCAGCGTAAGTCATTACTGGTAGGACGCACTGATTGAAGACTTTCGTCTTTAGGCTTTGCGGTATGGAGGACGAGAAAACCTGACGAAGTTTTCCAAATGCCGCCCAACCCAGCTGTATTCTTCTACTGGCTTCACCCTCGAAGTTGTTCCTACCTAGTTGGAGCGTTTGCCCTAGGTAGACATACTTTTGGACAATCTCCAGAGGGGAGCCATTTACAGCTATCGGTTCCGGAGCAAGGATATATTGTATTATGTCTTTTTTGCAATATAGTTGTCTAAGCGCAGTTTTTCTTGTCTTTCAATTTACTAGTATGTTCAGTGACTAAAAAGTTTGTATATAAAGGAAAAACTCTTTAAAACAATTAGTCCTGATTTTAAATGTAGGTATGCCGTAAAGGTTTTGCAAAATAGTACATGCTTCAGACAATTTTTAATATATCGCCCACAAACGAGTTCATCCAAATTATAGAAACCAACGATTTTATTTAACTGTTATTTCCTAAGTCTCACTGTTAGTAGCCGAAGACTGAAGGAAGGAGGTCAAAAGAAGTTATAAAAGAGTAGGTGTGAGGTAGGATTACGATCCTCAGGCATAAAGGATACGATTTGAGTAGGAGGGACTCTATCACAAACATAATATATTCATACACATATTTACTCTCTTCGAGTTGTAATTCTCATAACTAAGGGTCGTGACTACCGCAGAATTACTTCATTGGGTAGGTTCTGTTTCTCTTGGATAAGAGCATCGTGGTGGGCGCCAAGATCCTTCCTTTCCCCTGTCTCTTCGAGTCATATTTATTCTCATTAATGCGTGTCCCCTGCAGTATTACTTCATAGGAAAAAATCTCTTGGGCAAGGACAGTTACATTCTGGGGGGCACCCAGATCATTATTTTACACACACACACAAACACACACACACAAACACACACACAAACACACACACACACACACGCGCGCGCACACACACGCGCGCATACGCAGACGCACACACACTAATTATTGTACTCCCAGGTCATACAATTTCCAACGAGTCGCGGCTCCAGCGAGCAGACTGACACCTCGTCTCGTTAGCTGATATTTGTCGAATCGTCAATATTCATGTTTGCTGTCGATGAATACGATTTTTGTGATATATCCATGCGATGTTTTGCAACTTTTATATTTTGTTTACGTAAAGGTTATTGATATTAGCAATCGTTCAGTAAACATTGCATTATCTAAATATATAAAACTCAAAGGTGACTGACTGACTGATATAGTGATCTATCAACGCACAGTCCAAACCATTGGACGGATCGGGATGAAATTTGGCATGCAGGTAGATGTTATGACGTACGCATCCGCTAAGAAAGGATTTTTGGAAAAACTGCTTTTAAAGGGGTGAAATGGGGGATACAAGTTTTACTTCTTAATGCGAGCGAAGCCGCGAGCATCCACTAGTAATATATATTTTTTGTTTTAACCGTAACTAACAAAACTGCAACTACTACAGGATTATTTGCAGTTAGGCCGTACTTAGTGAGCAGTGAAAAACATTTATGAGCAGACTTTTCGGAACAACAATTTCGATTCTCGCGTTACGAGAATTCACAATAAAACATTTCTTCATACATACTTTTTATAATCAACGTTTTGTACAGCTGATTTATTTTTGATTATCTATTGATTTACAAGTAAACAGCTGGGCATAGCAAGTCGCTAATTATTAATTTTATAATCAACGTTTTGTATAGCTGATTCGTTTTTGATTATCTATTGATGTAGGTACAAGTAAATAGTTGGGCATAGTATATAACTCCTGAACACACAGGTAACCACACATAAGGTGAACAGACAGGACGATATGACATATTCCCGTCTAATCTCCCTTTAGTCCTAAACACAACACGATCAACCCTAGACTCCATCATTGACGTCCGTCATCATTCTCCGGATCAAAGATAAGGTAATGAGCCTAAATCCGTCCGGTCATTACGGCGCCGGATTGGGCCGTAAAATGCAGTGGCAATTTATCACCCCAATAACTCAGGATTACCATTTCTGAAGTTTTTACTCGAGGGGCAGAATTGTTGACCCGGCTGTAGATGCTCCATGAGATCAGAAATTCCATACAAATACAAATATAAAATTATTTATTTGCCAAATAAAACTTTGTCACCAAAGGTTTCGAATTCTCTGACCTCGTGGTAGCCGTTAGACTGTGTTACGAGGCCAGAGTCATCTCCCAGTATATGTATATTATAATCATCATCATCCTCCTCCTCCTGTGATCTTCTTTACTGAAAGTTGTGTTTCCCCGCAGATATTACTCGCTGTGGGAGTTTTCCAGTTTTTTTAATAATTATCATAGCACAAAGTGGAGGTAAAAATATCTTTGTTCTGCTCTCCCGTCATAACGCCAAGCGGTGCAAGTGAAGTGGTGCGGTCATAGTTTTGTATTTGAGATAGTAAAGAATCTCAAAGTGACCAAGGCTTCTCAATGCAGCTGACTCTGAGTAAAAGATGAGTTTATTTTTTTATTTATCGCATTACGCTTAAATGCTGATTATAATAATTTTAAAAAAATATGACTTATTGATTATTTTATCTTCAAATAACTTAACCTTAACAAAACAGACAACCGAATTTCAATTCTGTTGCTATGTAAAATATTTATTTACAATAATAAAATATAAAAACAAGTGAAGGAAAACTAAACATACTACTTCTAACTACTACAAAAAGGGGCACTTAGAAAATCTTTAGAAAAGCCTAAAGATAATCTAAGTGCTCCAGCCCACTACCAGAAGGCAGCGTACCCAGCATGCTGGCCGCATTACCACGCTGGATGGCAATGCTGATACGTTGAGCCAGAAAAAGGCCAGCATTTTGGTCACGCGTCGCGTCAACCAAGCGCTCCGAGAAGTTTTGGAAAATAGTATGGGCTCCCGGACCCCACGGCCCCAAAGTCTCGACTCCAAAAGGCTCAAAGATGTAACCTCGGCCGAGGTTAGCATATTTGCGTCTCTTGTGATGCTCGGCAATAATAGCCGCCGCTCCAGCCCGACACCGTGTCATAGACAGATGAGACGGCGCCAATGTGTCGACGCAAGTTGCGTCCCACACAAGGGGCCGACCCAACTTCCATGGCACAAGAGTCATACCGTCAGGTCTTTTTCCATCGTCACGTGCTAGGCCGCTCGGTTCGAGCATAGCTGCAACATTGGCAGTGGAAAAAGCCCGTCGAATGATGTCGTTCAGACTAGCGTGGCGGCTAATTCTACCAGCACTCCTCGAACATGAGAGGCCGTGGTGCCCGAGCTGGTCGACATCAGTACCACACTGGCAGCGATGCGGTATGTTGCAATTAACTTATTTTATAATTTTGAATATATTTTGCTACATTTTTCCTCTTTTCTTTCTTTATTAATAGTCAGATACACATCTTCTTCTTATCGAGTGAGAGTGGCCAACTCTGGTGTCGAGAGTTTATCAAGGTCTGACAGACCACTAAATCTGCAGTGTGAAAAAGATGTCACAAAGTTATCGTATACGCGTGATATTTACATCACATCCCACCTAATTACACAAACCATGGTCACCCCACTGAGGGCAATAATTCCAAAGGTCGCAAATGATGGACCCCTTGTGCACTACATTTGTTTTTGTCGCGTCGACCGAATTGTGTGGAAACTTAAACGAATCTTGAACCTTTGTATTTTATTACGACTTTTGAATTGGTTGGGTAATTTTCAAACGAACTTCCTTTTATTTTTGTGTAAGGTGGAAATAAGAAGTAATGATAAAGATTTGTAGCCCAGTGGTTTTGATTACTTTTTTGGTGGAAAGTTCTGGAGATTTTCGTATAGGATCCTGTCTTGTTTTTATTCAGGACTCTCTCAGTAATTATCCATATTAAGTGTACCAGACTAAAATAAGTTTATACGGATAAAAGTGACCAACACGGGTTTCAAGTTATTAGACTATTGGTGATAATGCAGGTTATGTGTATAAATTTTTAAATATGCATTGTGCTAAGCTGTCTCTCTTTTCCGTTGTACCAACAGCAGAGATTTAGAAATTACAAAACATATAATATGTATACTACCTGTGCCTGCGACTTCGTCCGCGTGAAATAGTTATTTAGGGTATTAATTTTTGGAATTTTGAACCGTTTTCGCAGCGCACGCAACGGAAGCCTTCAAAGATGAATAATTTTCCCTGTTTTTTCCACACTTTCCATTGTTTCTTCGCTCCTATTAGTTGCCGCGTGATGTTATATAGCCTACAACCTTCCTCGATAAATGGTCTATTCAATACAAAAATAATTTTTCAATTCGCACCTTTAGCTCCTGAGATTAGCGCGTTCAAACAAACTCTTCAGCTTTATAATATTAGTATAGATTAATAAAAAAACAGGTGTTGTAGATTGCTTTAGCAGCTCCCAAAAGATATAAAAAAGGATTAAAATAATTTCAAAACAGCGAAAAAATATGTCAGAATATTTTTCACTTCAGTTATTTCAGTTTCGCTAGCTAAATTGAAGATTTAACGATTACAACTTTGCTAATAAGTTAGAGAAGTTTAAAAAAATCTATTTAAAAACTTTAACACTGCAGTTTGTATAAATTTTGCTCTTTTACCTTGTTAAGTTAATTTTTATTGTCACAGCTTTTTTAAGCAAATATTTTGATTAGATTCTTTGATTTTAGAAATAGATGCGTCGTACATAGAATTTTTTTGGTGCATAGTTATTTTGCACGTTAAAGCAAATTCTTCAAAGCGAGAGTGAATCGGTTCTTACTGGGTAAGCACGTTCCATCCTAGACCGTAATGATAGCTTTCCATCAGGCGAATTACGGTCAAGAGCAAACCAATTTCTTGTAAAAAAAAATTAAAAAGAAAATTGACGATGTCAGAACAAAACTGATTTTTTAAATATCTATCTTGATAAATTTATTCATGTAATAGGTGTTTAAATATTCATGGTGAGTTTAATAAAAATGAAAAGCAAGGTCAAAGTCCACAGAAGGTTTTGAAATTGTTCATTTTATAAGTAGGCTTGTTTTAATTGGAATAATAATAGGACTTGAATTGATTGTAACATTTATTGTACTCCACTGCTGCTTTGCAAAAATTGCTCATGGTATTTCTGAATTAAATTAAAACTAAACATAATTGCGTACCGACTGTTTTCATTAATCATACATTTTAACTATTGCAAACATTATTGTATGTATGGCTTTTTCCTTATAAAATGCCATACAATATGTTTGCTGTGTAGTTGTATATTGTGTGCATATATCTTTCACATTTGAACAATCAAAGTTTTCATACAGAGTCGTACTTACCAAGCTCTTGTAAGACAGACTTTTTGAACTTAAAACTTTTGCGATAAGCTCTTTATTGCGTTGCAAACTGCTAACACTTGAAGTAGAACAAATTAGTTTATAAGATTATAGTTATTTATGATCTTATAAACCTGTTACAAATTCCACAAAACTAAATAATCCGATTTACATTTGAAATGATTAAATTTCAGCAAATCAAGAGTCTCACATTTGATTTATTCGTGAAATTTTATCGTTAAATTACGGAGTGATATTTCAATGTAAAATGTTTTAATAATAATACGTTTTTACAGTGGATATGTTTAAACGGATTTATTTTTACGGTTTTTGAATGTAGATTAAACAAAAGATTAAACATTATTTGTAGTAAACGTCATTCTTTATTTATTGACATACATATAAAATTTATATAAATATGTATACAGGCCCAACACCCGCTCGCTGGCGTCAGGATCTCGACCGGTTTTGGGGTGCCTGGCGTGAGGAGGCCTTCGACCTGGACGCATGGAGGGAGTTGGGGGAGACCTTTGCCCAGGAGTGAGATAATATAGATTAACAAAAAAAATACAGGAAAAAATGTAAAACAGATAATTTTACAAAAACTCAGCACACCAAAGATATTAACTTGCCTATTATTATTAAAATAGAACGCACCGTATTACCTCGTACTCTTCATTTTCAATATTCCTATAAAAACACATTTTTTATTTGAACTTATAATCACAATGAAGTGTTATGATAGTATTTTTACTGTAAATTTTACGATTTATATTTAATGCAGGTTTAATAAACAACACATTCATCAAACACGCGTTTTGCAGATCTTACGCATTTCAAATAAAAAAAAAGATTATATACAAACACTCAATCTCATAACACAAACCGCTTTACTGCTTTTTAACTACCCTCCAAGTTTTCAAATAAAATCTTCCTCGTTCATGTCTGGTGTCAATAAGCGTTTAGAATAAACAGTAGAAGACCTCTGCGGGACCATTGAGGCAATAAAACAAGAGAAATGTCAGTTTAAAACAAAGAGATTTATTTTAATTTGAAGGATTTTCTCGAAATAGGAATGTTTGCTTCGTAGTTTGAGTCTTTGATTAGTTTCTGCTTCGATACAAGTAATGTAATCCTACGTGATTGTTAGAGCTAGCGACAGTTGATGTGGTCACTTCCCAGAAAATAGTATTAGCATTTAGTTGTTTCTGGGAATCGGGGATAAGGATAGAGAGGTTCTGGATGCTTGTCTTAGCGTGTGGGTAAGTCCGTTTGATGCTTTCGCATTCTTGATTAATATGATGGAGAGATTTATGACTATGGTTTAGTGGAAAAGATACTAAATAAAGTTAAGTTAATTTAAAATAAGTTATTTACACAATTAATTACATAATTGTAGAACAAATAAAATGACTGTGGCTCAGTCGGCATGCAACCTGGTTCAAACCAGACCTACACTAAAGTCACTCAAATCATGTGTGGATTTTAACTTACTTTGTGATAAGGAACAACAATGTGGAGCAACCGACATGTTTGAACACAAATCTGAGGTCACGTGTCTTCCTTCCAAGAGAACTCCTCTAATGAATCAATTCTGCGTGGGAGTAATGACCCTCAGTAATAAGGAATACGGCTCTTAGAATTAAAGCTAGACCTTTAAAACTTGTGACTGCCTCTTGTGTTTTCTCAAAGTATACAGTCAAGACAAATAACAAATAGCTCTTTACTAGCACGACATGGTAATATTGATCGTAACAATATAAAATAAATGTATATCCGTAGCTCTCGCCGCATTGCAGAGGGCGCTGTCTTCGCCACCATTTGTAAGAATTAAAAGCGTAGCGGTTACATTTTAAGGGAGCCACAGTATGAAAAGTGTAGTCGGACATTGTTACAGAATGTGTTCTATAACAATCGACAGTAAGCCACATAAAAAATGTTGACCCAATTTATATATTTATTTTATTTATTTATTATTTCTGAAAATACGTTTGTTTAGTTTGTTAGAACTGAAAACTCTTTGAGAGTAGCATACATAGTCAAACAACAAAAAATAATACTTTGCTCCAAGCTTCTCGTTAATTTAGCTAAGATCAAAGTGAATCTGTAACAAAAATACATTATGTTAAAAATTATTACATAATGGAAATGATTTGTTTCATTTCCATTATGTAATAATTTTCGTTTTTTTAGTCAACTAATAATGCTCTCACAAAATCCTGTTACACTGACACCATGTGTACAAGACATGCACTGTTATGGAAGTGTTTATTCAAATAGATAGGTAAATTTTATTTTTATAAATTTAACGTACATTTTATTAACAACTAAATTTAAAAAAAATTGGTACATTTGTATTGTTCAAAACTCAACTTGCAACTTTGTCTACTGCTCACCTCACCTGCGCCATATCCCCTGAACCGAGTAATACAGGCAGATGAGAACGCTCCACAACATTCTGGATGTTTGATTAATTTAACTCAGCTCGCGTAAAACTCTTGTTTTAACTCACCAATGCTTGCTTTACAGCTTCTCTGCTTTATGTGTAAAGATTATGTTGTGAAATTGAGTTATTATCTTACTTACTACTTCTTGTCTTGTGTAGAAACCGGAAGCAATTAGTGCGTACTTAGATCAATCTGTATTCTTCCCTAGGATTGAAGGAAACTTTATACTCGTTGTCATTTTTTCGCTCTATGGCGGATATTTAAGAATGATACATGACAGCAAAAATATGCGGTCAATTTCTGTCGTTAATTATGTTCGTATCATTATATTTTTTTATCAGTTTGATTCATAATATGTTGAGTAATAAACATTTCTCGTGCCTGACATCTCGATACAATCTAGACCTGATTAGTTCTTGTCTAAAGCAATGCATTTTTCTTGTTAGGATGAAATTTGTCTAGAAATCTAAACATGACTTTCAGTCCTAATTTATATGACACTTGAAACAACACTAAAGTTTAAGTGAGCGTTTACCTTTTTTTACATGAGATAGGCTCACGCTCGACTACAACTTACCTGATGTTAAGCAACATTATAATCTACGATCTAGTGCGCTTGTCTAGAAGAAACCGGTCTCGACTTGAAGACTGATAAATTATAGTTCAAGGGGAATAAATTCGGTCAAAATACATATACCTGAACACTGAAATCGAAATGGCTCTCATACGAACTTGCTGTAACACACTTAGTTGCCTGAGGACACATTTCTATATGAGGGTCCTACCTAGGTGGATAGGTACTACAACATATGCAGGTTTTACGTATGCATAAAATTCAGAATCATCACAGTAAAAAATATAGTACACCTACGGAATACTTAACAGCACAAGGTACAGATATAAAATGAATCTACCAAATATGAATATTCCTTTTCAGTTCGGGTCCGCCGTAATACTTGACTGTAAGCCGTACTTAGACTTTATGGTAAGTGTGTAAGGGTCATATTGCGGTTGAGTTTCATAACCATAAGTAAAACTATAAATGACACTAGAGTATGTGGCATATGAGAAAGTAGCTATTTATGCGACAACCCATCTGTTTGGGTCCTGGGAACTGTTTAGATAATAATGTTATGGTAAGGAGTAAATCTATACTAATATTATAAAGTGTTTGTTTGTTTGAACGCGCTAATCTCAGGAACTACTGGTGCGAATTGAAAAATTATTTTTGTGTTGAATAGACCATTTATCGAGGAAGGCTTTAGGCTATATAACATCACGCTGCAACTAATAGGAGTGAAGAACCAATGGAAAATGTGGAAAAAACGGGAAAATTATTCATGTTTGAGAGCTTCCGTTGCGTGCGCTGCGAAAACGGTTCAAAATATAAAAAAAAATGTATTCAAAAAATTCAAAATTCAAAATTATTTATTTTCATAAAAATGCACACATACAAAATATCACTGTATTATACAAAATATCTCTAAAGCACCGTACTAGACGCCCCGGTGCGTCTGTGTCACGGTGATTAGCACCTTCCGGGGTCTTATTCTTGGAAAGTATACATTTTAAATATTTACTTTTACAAAATATAATTTAGAATTTAATTACATTACATTAAATTAAATATATGAAAGAATTAAATCCCTTATTTTTTAACTTGAACGGGCTTGCACTTGACCATAGTTTACCTGATAGCAACTAAGGCTAAATCTCTTGAAATGATCTAACAAAATGTTTGCAACAGTATATGTCTATCTCTTAAGATTAACTCACTAGAACCGTTTTTATGGTATTAACTATTCCATGGGGACGAAGTCGCTGGCACAGCTAGTGTTATGGTAAGGAGTAAATATGGAATAGAGCTAAATTCTCTTTCGGTAGATCCTGGTCTAGGATACATATGAGTGGATACTAGATTTAAGCGTATCTAGTATTTAATTCAATTACAGTTACAACTTTTTACCATATTGACCTAATACATTGAGTCGATCCTGGTTTAGGTTGGTATTTTATTTATTTACATACGACATTTTTGACCAAACAAGTCTTATGAAGATGGTTTTGAAGTTGAATTATTATTATTTTTTAATCTATATATTTTGTAGATAAATTGTAGTTTTTTTAAATTACATTTTATTTCTATAGATTCATAAGTTAATTTCTTAATTTGCGTACCATAATTTTACGACCATAACTTCTCTAAAAACTAAAAACCAAACCTGCACTACTAACACTAAATGCTCTAAAATAGGTTCACATAAAGCACAAGTAAAGTCCGTAAAATAAAATACAAGTAACCCCAAGCAGGTCGATGTTTCTATGTCAGTGCTAATCTGGCTATTTGTCGCCTCGCCGCACTACTTTGTAAGTAAGTAAGTGTATGTGCATGTTGGTATAGTACACTATAGAATGTACTGGCTACTAAGAACCAGATTAGAGAGACAGATAAAACTCCCTCCTTTTTTCTTAAATTATGCATATGCACTGTGCTGTGCGTCATGATTCATGAGACCTCTTTCAGCGCTTTCTCTGTGGCTATATTTTGCCACTTATTATATTCTTCAGCAACATAGCAGAGCATAATAATTATTCGATGCATACTAAAATAAATAACTTAAAAGCTTCAAAAAACACACTTTTATTCACTGCGCTACAATGCCAATTGCCAACGTATGTTGAACTGCTTTATTGTAATTTAGCAAACATCGCTCAATTTAATAAAAAAATATCATGATTTTTATTACGATCAAAGAGTTACACTGTCAATTGAAATCAGTTATCAACAAAAATGAAAAAAAAAAGAAAATGAAATCAGTCATCTTGACTTAAAGATACTACGGCTAAAGCTACATGTAAAATAAAAAAAAATTGTTTTGGACATGATTGATCAAATCATGTTCAATTAGCTACAGGACTCGTTTCATAAGACAGCTAATACCTCGCATACAATGTTATTTCCACCGTTTTAACAAAAACGTACAAGTTGCCCCTCTGCGGCTTTCCTCTGCGTCTGTAAGTTTGAAAGTAATGTCCGGAGTTCACCGGCTGAGTGCAGTGGTTGCGAGACCGAGCCGATTGAAACTTTGTCAGCTGATGATAAGGAAATATTGACTAGTAACCAACTTGCAGAGTACTAGAACGTTGGTACTTCAACTACTCTCATAATTAACTACTTTTTGTGTTATACGTTATAAACCTAATGCACCAAAAAGATGCCAATTTGAGGCGTAAAATCCTGCAGCACTATAGCTGAAGCGCAGTTCTCAAAACTACCGTTTCATTCTTTTTATTATAATCCGGTATATATATAGTGTATTTTTTATCTTTCTTGTGGGCAATACCGTAACCCTGTGGTGCTAAAACAATTATATATAGCCAAACGTAGATTATGTAACTGCCTCATTTTTGAGCTCAGAAATAAGCTTTTATCATAATGGCTGACTGGCCTGTTAGCTTAGTTGGTAGTGGCTCTGCCTTCTAATCTAAGGGTTGCGGGTTCGATTCCCGCGTGACACAAGTATTTATGCATTTTAAAAAATTATAATTACTTGTGTTGAGTCTGGTCGTTTGTATGTATAATAAGTATGTATTTACAAAAGAAAAGTATATAAGTAATATATCCGTTACCTAGTACCCACGACACAAGCGTTTGCTTAGTGTGGGGCTAGATGGCGCTGTGTGCAATGTCCCAGAATATTTATTTATTTATTTATTTTATATTTAATGATTAGAATATAACATGTCAATGCTATTCAAAGAAAACTGCTATCCAGCGGGGTAATGCGTCCAGATAGCTGGGCACGCTGCCCTCTAGCAGTTAACGTGGAGCACTCAGACCATCTTTAGAGTTTTCTGAAGATGTTCTTAAGCTCTTTTTTATTATATTGTAGTAGGTAGTTAGAAGTAAAAAGAGAGAACTTGCAACAATCACCACTAATCTATACGAGCAGGTCCTGCGTGCCACCTATATATTCTCCACGGCGAAGAAAACCGACAAATGGCTGGATAAGGGCTGCGACAGTGTGAAATACTATCTACTTGTTACTTCTTACATTCTTATACAAAAATAACCTTTAACAACCTAATTATAAAATATAAATTTGAGTGGTACAAATGTGATCGCGGAAGTTTAATGTATGGCAATTTGAACTGTAACACATGTAAAACAAAGGCGAGAATTCGATTTAGAAAAAAGAGTAGTTACCGTTTTTGCTGATGGTGGTTATTTGGTGATTAAAGTTTGTAAGAATTTTCAGGACTTACCGACGTTAAAATATGGGAATATGGTTTAGCTGATATTAACTCTATTTTTGTGAATGTATTTGTGTACTGGTTCATTTGGTTCATTAATCAAAAACAAGGGGTTATTTTAATTGATATTATTGTCATGTTTTACTCTCTAAAATACACATTACCTGTTTTATTAACTCATATGGTAAGCATTTCTATTTATTTTAAAATATCAAAAAGTACAGTTACTTAATTAATATGCTAGTATAAATAATATTAATATAACTATATCGGATTAAATTCAGCCGAATTTTTCCACTTTAAATTGAATTAAAGAAAGAGAGAAATTTTACGTTTTGACTTATTGATCGAGACGTAATCAGTCTTATTATAAAACGCGGTTTAAATATTAGTATAGGACTTTGAAACTAAGAAGTCAGTTCTCGTTGTTCAAACATCACATACAAACAATCAAAATGTCAACTTCAAATTGGAACGTTGATTTATCATTGGTAACATTTTGACCATTTGATTGTTATGACAGAAGAAAAGTTTTTTTGAACAACAACCCACTCAATTCAACCTATCTTTAAACGTTAAACCGCATTTTGTAATAAGACCCATTAATTTTGTCAGTAGCTTAATATGTCAGAAAGAAATGTATTTATTTGTATGGTTTAATGTTTATCATATCCACTTTTTGTTTAACACACTTCGAAAAGAACAAAAGAACTCTATAAACTTTGTTATTTTTTAACTTCATGTACGCCTGGGTCGCTCAACTATTGCAACTTTTATGCGGGTGCGAGTTTGCCAACAAACTACGAGATAGGAAATACTGACTTTTAACCGCGTTTTATTTATCCAGCTCGTGGCTCAGTTGTTTTAAAATATACTCATTATAATAAAGAGCACAAAATTAATACTGTGTCCGTCAGTTGAGCCGACCGAAAAATTGCGGAACAGGTCGCTTAAACATAGTACCTAGCTAAATTCCAGCTTGATTATATTTATATAAATAAAAACAAGGGACAAAAAACTAAACATACTACTACTAATTACAACATAAAAAGGAGCACTTAGAAAATTTTTATAAAAGCCTAAAGATAAATAAATAAAATGAATTTATTTCAGGCTTGACCCATAGTTACTTAAACTAATTTGGACACTGAAAAATTATAAAACATAAAAAATTCAACACAAAAATGTGCATTTAGTCACTTTTTATTCTGGTTCATGTGAACAGAGATCCAGTGCTTGAACAATGGACTCCGGACTTTAAATTGTGTTTTGTTAATTATGAATGTTCTAAGCGCATACGAGTTAACTCTAGTTTCGAGAGTTTTCAAACCACACTTAGGTCCTTTGATATGGTCTAACGACGGCGCACGATTGCAAACATACGGAACCTAAAATTTGTCGTGGCATCCCACCCACAGAAACGTACGGATAAAATGTCACTTAATGGTCACCCATCCAATTACACATAACATCGCTAGTTGCTAATCACACGTGTGAACTTGAAGAATAGCTTAGCTACAGACACTTTACTTATTAATTTAACTTTGATTAATAACTGGTCCTTATACCTGGAAACAACTTTTTAACAACTAATATTATTGCTACAATCTAGCTCATCAAACTCTCCTAAAGTAATTTACACAAAAACAGAATATAAAATATAAACCCAACTCTCATAAAACGAGTCCCTAGAAAGGGCTCCATCCAATTTGACATCAAATTATGAAAATTGCCACTAAACTTCTGAATAAAAATTACCTGTAGGTACGTTCTCGGCCAAGTTTTATTGGGCCCTTCAGAGGTCCCATTAATATTGTCCTTAAGGGCGATATTAAGATTAAAATCTGTTAATCCAACCTTATAAGAAGGGTCAAGAAGAACGCTTCGGTCTGATGATATCTTGATGAAAAATTTGGGAAAATTCATAATGAAAATGTTCGGTAAGGGATGTTTGTGCGTATTCTTTGTAAGGCCCTTTTAGATTATTAAATACATAAGTATCATGTTATGACAATATTGCATTGTTTTTATTGTAGGATATTTTAAAGATGTTATGCACACTGTGCATCATTCATGGTGGTAATCACAATGAAGTAGGTAGATACCTAAATAAGATTAGTTTGCTATTAATAAATAAATAATAAATTATTAGACAATGCACACAGCGCAATCTAGCCCCACACTAAGCAAACGCTTGTGTCGTGGGTACTAGATAACGGATATAATACTTATATACTTTTCTTTTGTAAATACATACTTATTATACATACAAACGACCAGACTCAACACAAGTAATTATAATTTTTTATAATGCGTAAATACTTGTGTCACGCGGGAATCGAACCCGCAACCCCTAGATTAGAAGGCAGAGCCACTACCAACTAAGCTAACAGGCCAGTCAAAATTATCTTACTATATTATCTTACTATATTATATTACTAAATTAAACGCGTTGAAATAAAATTAAATATTTAATTATTATAAATAAATCTGGAACCTATATTTATACTGCTAAATAATGCTACTCAGTAATTAAACGATATGCTAATACATAACTGAAAACAAAAATATAGTGATATGCTCTCATTGTCACTATAAAGTAAGTAAAGTCGCGCGGAATTTCCTGCTCTTCCCAATAAAGTCCATTTAATTTGGCGTCAGATCTCTATTAATACGGCTCCAATGGCAATTCTATTAAAACCTACAGTATTTACATTCCATTTAAAACTGTGATATTTTCAATACAAATTATTGCAGTTTTTGAACGCTTATTTAAAGTTTTTCATTTTAACCAATCAAATGTGAATTGGATTTGCGTCCTCCGTATTTTAAAAAGACTTACGGAAGCATCTCAATATATAAAAAAAACTTTTTAACTTAATTTACTTGTTAGAACTTGACCTAGACGTTCTTGTAAGTTTTATTTTATAAACAAAGAGATTAAAGAGATAACAAGGTAATAAAGCAGACATAAATATATTTTTATCCGAATATTTTAAATCATCTGACTTTTGAGCTAGGCTACAAAAAGTAAATAACCGTAGATAAAATGTGTTTTTTACTAGAAATATTTACACACCATAACTTTATTTCCATGATTGACGATGTTACGATATTCAAATCAAATACATATTTTATATCATGGATAGAAAATTCCCTGTCATTCTATCCATGAAGTTATTGATAGCAAATATATAGGTACAAACATAATTAATTAATATACATATGTAATTCTGTACTAAAAAATACCTACAATAATTTTCCATGCGGTCATTGATTTTAATTACTTACACTATACATAATTATGTGGTTTAGCGGTTCTAGTGTCGGCTTTACATTCAGACGCACTCTGGTTCGAATACAACCCTAAACCAATAATTTGTATTTTCTAGTATTGTGTGGATTTGCCCTTGCTTAACGGTGAAGGAAAATATTGTCAGGAAACCGACATGTTTGAGGACCACAATATCCGAGGACATGTCTCTTCCGTGAAAGAACTTGGGCCACCACGATGTATCTGCCCAAGAGAACCCCTAAAGAATGTATTCTGCGGGGGATCACGACCCTCAGTCATGAGGAAATGCGACTCAATAGAGAGTGACTAGGCGAACCTGTGTCGCGGTGTGATTGGTATCTCGTTCCAGACATTACTAGCAACAAGAAAAAAAATATAGTAGTAATAACACTTAATTCTATTTCTAAGGTATCATAGTAGATAGATACACCCTGTGGTGGTCAAGCAATGTATTGAAAACCTTTCAAGGCATGAACGCGAATGTAATTACAAAAGCCCCATGACTCGATGGTGCTCAGCCTTTATTGCCAGTCACCACGCTTTCTAAGTAATTGCGGAACCAGACAGTCAGTATAGAAATGCACAGGAATCTACAATCGGTTTTGTATCTATTCGATTGTTTGAAAACGGTAAGGACGTTGCTATTCTAGGTATAATAAATACACGGATAAAAATATCATGAATTTCTAAAGTTCATTAATTCAAATATATTCTTAACATCATAAAAGTCCATCCAAAGATTGCCTGGAAGAAATCGCCATGTGCATTATAATAGTTTCTAAATTTCTTTCATCATGTAATTTTTTGGTGTGCATTAAAGAAATATCTTATCTTATCTTATAAAAGTTTTGATCTTCTATTTACAAAAAAAAAATATGTAGCTATGTATTATATCAGTAATGAAGTATAGTGATGCAAGCGTCAGCTTAGTAAGGGACTAGATGGCGCTGGGATATGTAGTGAAATATTTATTTATTTACATGAAAGCTTCTTGGTTCTTATTTTCTCATATCTCAAACTTAATGTATGAAAATCATTCGACTTCTTAATATTGCCAAGTGTTTTAACGACGTACCAACAATTTCACTCCTGGCTGTTTCTTTGCCAGAAAACATTATACCTACCAAAAAATTATTTGTTTTAAGTTTACGTTATAATACTCGTAGCTATTTGGTCTAAGACTGGCTTTTGCTTTATATTCCAGAACCATTTATATAAGTAACTAGTGGAAACCCGCGGCTTCGCTTGATTATTTCAAGATAAAAAGTACGATGACACTCCTAAGACTTCGTACTACCTACATACCAAAAATCATGATGATCCGTTCAGCTGTTTTTGCGTGATGAGCGTTTAAATAAACAGATGAACAGAGACACAGATAAACAGACAAAATTTCCAGAAATTGTTGGAACATGTTCTGCTATCAATTCGAAGTATCTCCAAACTTTTTTTTTGTAAATATCTTCAAACCTTTCGACTCTTTTCAGCTTTATTATATGTATAGATAGATATATAATATTTACCTACGAAAAGCTTTAGCATTCCTAGATTTTAATCAAATGAACCCCATTCAGTTAACAACGTTTATTTTAACACAAAGTTCTTGAAGCCAGTAAACCAAGGTACACGAATTCTGTTATTAATGGAGTAAAGTATTGTACGAGTACTTTACAAAGGTCACGTACGAATTTCTAGTCTACCTTATACAGGTTTACTAGAATTAAATATTAAAAAAAATAATCGTTTTAACTCATCGAGACGAGCAATTTTAGTTTCAAGAACTTATATCAATATGTACAATGGGCATGGATGAATATGATGTTTGTTGTTTCTTTGTCGCCAGTTACTCGTGATATTCGGAGAAATCTTTAGAACACTGTTAAATCTGTATTTCCACCGAACTATACCTAATCTAGGGGTCTTCAAATCTAGAGTTACCAGGTACTTTCCAGATAACCGTGCTATTCCATAAACTGCAGCAATGCTCAACATCAGGCGGGCTGTTATTAGACAAACGTAAACATATTTCATGTAAAAAGAAGTTTTATTTTTATTTATTGTTTTTTTTCTATAAAAAAACATTGAATATAATATACTAGTCGCTTGTGTAGAAGTCTAAATGCGTTTACCAGTAAAACAAATTTTGAAACTCTCCATTTTTATTTTACTCTCTCATTGCGTAGTAGAATACCTACATGTTATTCTTTGCGTTTTCACTGCAGTTACAAACAAAGGTAAAATATGAGGTTTTAAATTTTAATACTGCATTTGTTAGTTATAGTCCTGTAAGCTAACAAACCCTGTACATACCAAACACATGTCTTTCCTAGCATCAACCTATACTAGACTTGAAGCAAATTTCGCCAATCATGGCGTAAATAAATCGACGGCCAGTCGGTACCTCTCTGTGGGAGGACGGGCTTTACTAATGTAATGTCCTACCCAGAAATAGGGGATTTAAGGTAAGAGCTTAAAGCGGAAGAGATTTTTGATAATAATAAAGGGGTTTGTGAACATGAACATGAACATAGGTACCACACCCAGCCAGGACAAGCCTGCTCCGGTCAAACCGGCATACCAGGGGGCACAAGGTTTTGGAGCGTGGTTTTGTGCTAACGCTCCGGGATGGTAGTCGACCGGCTATGCAGCCAGACGCCGATTTGGAAAAGGTTGTTATTAAGGATAGGGATAAGCGTTAGTAAAAAGTGGTGTTCGTTGATTATTGAGTTGACCCATCTTGGGGTTTGTTAGTGTTTGGCTTTGCAAGCACTATCTTAATACGTTCGCTGTGTAATGTTGGTTCTATTGTGAGTAATCATAACCGCGTCGGGTGTAGTAGGTGGATCTTTAATGTGGGTCGAATAGATCCTATGTCGCTAAGGGATTGTTCTTGTGTCCTCTGACTCTTGCCCTAGATCTGTCGGGTCTTCATCGCTCAGTACGTCAGTAAACGACCCCTCTGTAAGGTCAAGTTCATTTTCCCACTTGGAAATCGGAATGAATGTGTTTTTGACCCGTCTTCTTTCCTTCTGTTTGTGCCTTCTATAGAAGTCATAGGTGATCCTCATCCTTTTTGATGGGTGTGTTTTTGCTAGACCGCTGAAAAAACTGCGGCATTCTTGTTGGTCTTCCGTTGCTTCGGTCTCTTGCAAACGGCGCCGGCACTCTTTAAGTATATTTCTAGCCTCTATATCTTGAGGATGATGCTTATAATGGAACTTCGCTTTCTGTAGGTTTGTAATTGCTTCTTCTCTAGCCTTAGAGTACCTTCTTTCATATTTGATAGTCTTATTGGCCGCCATCTTCATGACGTTTGTTATCACTTCCCACGATAGCGGCTCTTTTCGGTTTTCGCAGTTCCTGCTCTTTTTGGTTTCCTCTGATAAAGTTTCTTGGTATTTTTCTCGAGTGGTGGTACTTTGAAGCATCTCGTAGTTTAGGGTTTTGTAGTCAAACTCGTTCGCAACGTTGGCCCTGGCTAGTCTTATTGGAGGTCTCGTAGAGTCCCTATTGGAATTTAATGTGAGGGGCTTTACGTTTCCCCATATGATTCTGTGGTCAGATAGGATAGTTTTTTGGCCTTTGATGTAATTAAAAATCTGGTTGTTTTTGGCATCTGTCATTATGTGGTCTATTTGCGACGTTTTGTTCCCCGACGTCCAAGTCGTTTTACAGCTGCGCCGGCCGAATGATGTGTCCAATCGGAGATTTTCCCGTGCAATTAGATCTATTAAGATGTCTCCGTTGTCGTTACTTGTTTGGTGTAAGAGATTTTTGCCTATTTGATTTTTATCGCGAAGTTCGTGTGTATCTGTGAGTCCTATGTGGGCGTTGAAGTCACCTAGTATGATTGTTATTGAGTTCCCTGGTTTGTTCTTGGTCAGTTGTAGTAGCCGAGTCGCGTCGTTTGCTGCTGATGACGTTGCATTGAACCAGTGCGTTGTAGTAATGAATAGAGAGGCTCCACTGCTTGTATGTATTGAAGCAACCATATTGTCTGTGTTTGCTTTAGTCCAGTTCAGCCTTAGGCCGCTGTTTTTTCTTATGAGAATAGCTAGGCCTCTTTTGTTGTTGTTTCCGCTTAGGTGCCACGTATAGTGACTAGATTCGTAGGTCCCGGATTTTAAGTGAGTTTCCTGTAGGCAGGCAATATGGATAGATTTTCCGTCTAGAAACTCGTCGATCTCTCGTTTTTTAGTCAACGTTGCGGCGCCTCTAATATTCCATGTGGCAATGTTTATGTTTTCATTTACTACCTGTTTTTTGTTTTTTTGGTGTGGCCTGGGGCGGGCAAGTCGGTATCCGGACTCATCTGGTATCTCCTCTGGGGTGCTAGTTCCAAGGGTTAGACTAAGGTCATTTTGCGTGGTGTTTGTACTTATTACTCCTAGGTGATTTTCAAAGCAATCAAAGTGGTTCCCCGTAAATATTAGACCTATGCTACCTGCGGCATCGTTTGGTTCCTTAGGAGAGAAGCATACTGTTTCTTGTAGCGGGGTTTTTTTTAAAGATTTTCACGTTAATACTATAATATTCCGCTGCCGCTATAAGTATGTCTGTGCCGCCCCATGTACCATCTTGGTATTGTGATAGAATGTAGTTCCTGATTTGTTCGCTTTGTGCTGAGCTATCTAGATTACTTCTGATCGCTAGGTACATTTGTGGATCGTTTTGGTTTTCTTCTACGTGGCGTGCGAGGTCTCGTCGAATGTGTTGGTGGTCGAAGGCCATACAAATCGTTAATTTGGTGGGCTATAGCGCGATACAAGCAGTTGCCGTCTCCTGGTATTTTTACGATAGAGTTCCCTATTTCCATATCTGTTTTGTGCCTTACCGTGATGGTATCGCAAACGACGGGGTGCCGTGGCTAGCTCGTGATATCTTTCTGGTATGCGCGTGATCCTTTTTGTTGAGGTTTGTTGCGAGGCTGTGAAGGAAGCTTATATACTATGTACGTATTTGTATTATAAAACTGGTGTATCATGCGCTATACTAGTTCCCCTTTGCCTTTAACGTAGAAGGGGAGTAAGTAGTACTCGAGTGGGTACTTGGGTCTCGTCTATCAACTCTAGGTACGGGGCATTTGTTAGGTGAATGTTAGGATACTTGCACTTAGTATCTGCTGTTTTTCCCTAGGCTATCTATGGGATCTTAACGAACCCTTTCGTCCGGCGGCAGGCGAAGTTCGTTACTTTAGTTCTAGCGTGGTGTCCAGGTGAGTTAGGGCTAATTATTTGGAATCGTACCTACCTACCATTATTTTGGTACTAAAAAAATACATGTAAGTTATAGCGGTACTGGTGAACTACAACTATTTATCAAATATCAAGCTATTTATCAGGTTTTACAACGATTATAGTCAACGAAAAACCTACGCTTTTTGTACTAAGTGTTTTATGTGTATAAAATAAACGTCTGGGCTTTATTTTACGTAGCAAAACTGAGATAAAAAAAAGGGATCATGACCCGACCATAGTGCCTCGCAGCTGTGTCGGAAATTTGCGGGTGGTTTTTAGCTGAACCTATTGTTAATGTTCTGATTTATTGTTTAGTTTTACGTTTCGTGTTTGTTTTGGGAATGAATAGCTGTTGTTTAAGTAATATTTCTATTTGGTTATGTCTTAGGTTATTGTCCAAACGGACCTGCAGATGTGCGTAGTTTTTGTATTTAAGTATAATTCGTATTTAGGCTTTTTTGTTTGCTTTGGGAAAGTAGATTGTCTTATGGCGGGGTTTACCTGCTTTTTTTGTATGTGGGTTATTTCTGGGGGTTCTTTTGTTGTTACAAAAGTCTACAACTGTAAAATAAATAAACAATAGATGTTTTCTTTCTTTCTTTCTTCTTTCTTTAAAACCTATCCGCTTTTTAGATAGTGTAGGGTAAGTAGTTATCTATATATTTATCGTGGAAATTTTAGGGAATCCCGATGTATATTATATCTACTTACAACAGCCAGTGTTTACGCATTCGTTACGAGTAATTACAGCCGTGGTATGGGATCGCGTAATCTAGTCTATCCTGGTGGATTTAGCATGCCCTAGGTCGGGATCCTAAGTCCTAAAAGAGTAATTAGAGATGGTAGAAATTGCTTTTAGGACCAATTGAAGTCAAGATGTTTTGGCCAGATTGTCTGAGCTTTGCCAGATCGAAAGATTTTATTTAGGGGGAATAGCAGCAACGAAGTATTACTGGAGGTTTGCGTGATCTAACGTAGTTGAGAGTAGGTGGACTTGCTATGGTACAATCTAATTTATTCTACCTGGCATTATTTGCTCTAGTTATCTAAGTGATTTGTCGTATTCTAAGTTAGTTTAGCGTAATTGGTAGTAGTAACCGCACTGTTTGTGGAGCTAGGAATGGTATAGTAAGGTCTAGCTAATGCAATCGGTTTAGTACTTAGTATATGGCGCCCTATATACGGTGTTGGTTGCTGATGTGGGCTGCTTGAGTACAGACCTGTCCCTCGTGGCAGACGTCCAGTCAACATCCTAGGATGTTGAGGTAGGAGAGACAGGAGAAAAGGGGTTTAGACCGCGTGCGACTAATATGGAACAAGCTCACCGAGTTTTCCTTTTGCTGGAGTGCGCTACCCCGCGCCGGGCGCTGTCACCGCTGTTATCGGTGGCCTCTGATGCCAATGGCGCGGGTCACTTACACTGGTTGTCCCACACTGATACGATACATGTAAAGATTACACACACGCGTTGCACGGCACCTGGTTGTTAGGCACTTTTCGCGGGCCAGAGAATTTACCTACGCTAGGGACCGTCAAGCTTTGTTCGCAGCGATTGTGCCAGCCGCTGGCAGATGTTGCGCCCATTGTTTAACGGATCAATTGTATTTACGAGGCTCTACTGATATTTCCCGAAAGCGACCGCTCGGCACGGCGTCCAGGACGCTACTCCTCGATAATAATAAAGGGGTTTGTGAATAATAAATTCGGTGAGGAAAGTAGAATAGAAGGTCTGTAAATGTATGTATTTATTTAGCTTTTTCAGTGTGGAAAACATCATAATCTTGCTTATTTCGAAATATGTAGCAGGTAAACTTTAGTGTCTATTCCAAAGTTAGCTTATAATTATAGATTACATATTTAATCAGGTTGCTTGCCTCTTTTATGTAGGCGTTACTGCGAGTCTTTTGAATTCTCTTAAGAACAAAAACGATTTGTATACAATTTAGATATACCAAATCTTTGAAGACGTTTGAAATAATTTAGGTAAATGCAATCATTAAGTTGAATTATTTAGTTCAGTTTTATTTGAATTAAATGTAATTAATCGCAAATTCTTACACCTTATACCACATCCTTCTAGTACAGCAAGTCATATGAGCCCGTGGTTTGCTCTCTACCTACACATTAGGATCGCAACCAACCCCTTAATGTGGCTCCATTTACAATTGTACAGCTCCTAATTCAGGACTCTTTGCCATCATTGAGAGGAAAGCACGCTTGCGAGGTAATCGGTTGATGCGACTTTGTTAGTCAACAAGTTGTTATCAGGGGTTTGGGGAAATAAATGTTGATAGCCTTTAAGGCATATCATGTTTTCGCTATTTTGACAATATTTGTATTTAGCTCTTTTAGATATTATTTAAACTATTGTGACACCTTTTTATCAAAATATAACTATTACTATTATTAGTATTATATCCGTTATCTAGTACCTACCCATGATACAAGCGTAAGCTTAGTATGGGGCTAGATGGCGCTGTGTGATATGTCCTGAAATATTTATTATTACGGTTTTACTCACGTCTAATTTCTGATATTGTTTACGCGTTTCGAGTGTAATGACACCAATTTTCAGATCAGAATTGAAGATGAAGATGGGTGTCATAAATCATTACACCAAAACGCGGAAACGCCATACGCGTAATTAGGCGTGAGTGAAAACCGTAATAAATACATACATATTCGTATTTATCTCTGTCCTCACTTAACTTTAAATTTTGTTATATAAATTAGCAACTTTTTTACGATTTATACTAGCTTAAAAATCTTACATTGAAAAAACACAAATTTTAACCATTAATTGGAAACATTAAAACTCTTACCTACGTTATTATTTAAAAGTAAGTAAAGGCTTACGACTCAGACTGACTGACTTAGAGTTAACTTACTTATGAGAACTAAGAAAAATGACAAAAGCACTTACGAGAGAGTTGTATAAAACCTACCAACTATAATTTGAGAAGGAATAAATTACCTACGTGTTACATCGAAATCGTAAAACAAAACTTATACTGGTAGTTTTCTTGATTAATATAATTGCGTTTACCAGTGGCTACTGTTGATACACCTTTATCTCAGCAATATTGTTTTGATGGTTTCTTGGCAGGCATATAGCCATATAGCCAGGTAGATATTTTTGCTTACATCTTCAGTATGCTATTCACTAAAAGTCATGTTACAATATACCTATACGAAGCCATCCCAAACTCGGAAGAATCCTGGCACCTTTTCAACAGCTCGCTTGCAAAGTGTTTACATTTTCAGAATATGAAATGAAATGTCTGTTTATTCAAGAAAAACATGGGTTGTGGCGCAGATCACTCTTTAGTCTGTAGGTAGATTCTGTTTAACTAACTAAAGTTTAAACATCATATAAAAAATACATACAAAAAATAAATTACAAACAGTACATACATTATGTAAGTTCATACACGAACCCTTTTTTCTTCTTATTTGGCTATAAGGTGCCTATGCCAATGATATATAACAACAAAATAGTAATATAATAGACACATTTATCATACAACATTTTCGTTTTGATGATGATAAAAAAAACAACAGATAGGTATAATAATTTCGGAAATTTTGGAGTGAGGATCATAAACAGAAACATAGAAAGAAGTGAGCATTTTTTGCTATGCCTGGTAGGTTTGTCTATATAATGTAGGTATAGGTACTCATTCGTATCTTTTTTTATGCTAGGTAGGCTCAAGTTAGTCTTAAATTTGTCTTATTTGGCAACCGAAAATATAAAGCAATTATATTAGTTGCATTTAGATTTTTAAAATGACTTGCAAATAGCCAATGTGATTAAGCAAAATTACACTCAATTTCCTGCTGTTCAAAATTACAGACACTTCTATCCTTCCTCTTTTTATAATATGCGATTTCTATAAGCAGTGTTCTTTGACAACATTTTCAAGTGAAGTGTAATATGAGAAGTAGAGATCGCTCGTGCGGTCTGCTCTGAGATATAGTAAGTACTATTAGAGTTTAGGTCTCGTATAAGTACTAGATTTATTTGCAAACCCTTGCTTATGGATTCTCTACAATGTACGTTATTTTACATCAGAATATTTTATCATAATGTGTGTGTTGGTAAGCAAAATGTTACGATGGTATACTTGCCTAGATTTTGATGTAGAATTTAGTGGCGTATGAATAAGGTAAAGCTTCTCTAAATATAAGCTTTCTTTTTATCTAAGAATTAGATAAAGAACTATTATGATTGCTCCAACTAAACAAAAAGTTTAAAACCAACAACAACTAACACAAACAGCTTTATTGTTGGTCAAACGCGTAATACAAAGTAAATCTATAAAGCCAGATTTTATCAAGCGTTTAGTTCAAACGACGAAACACTAAGCGGGTAACAATATTGAAATACATACTACTACTGTATTCGATTACTTACGAATCGTAATAAATAAATAAATAATAATAAATAAGTATTCCGGGACATTGCACACAGCGCCATCTAGCCCCACACTAAGCAAACGCTTGTGTCGTGGGTACTAGATAACTGATATAATACTTATATACTTTTCTTTTGTAAATACATACTTACTAACATACAAACGACCAGACTCAACACAAGTAATTATAATTTTTTAAAGTACATAAATACTTGTGTCATGCGGGAATCGAACCCGCGACCTCTAGATTAGAAGAGCCACTACTAACTAAGCTAACAGGCCAGTCAATCGTCCCACTTGGCATTAAAAAAAGCATTTTAATATAGCTTATATTCCGTCAGGGAGGTTTTCTAAATAATGGCATGCTGAGCAATAACAAAGAACTTCAGTATATGCCTATTGTGAATTGCTAACAGAGGTCAGTCTTTTGTTGCAAGCCTTTGAAAGCAAAGAAGCGGGAAAATGGAGGCTTCAGGACGTTTGGGATGTTTGTACAGCTTTCTATAAATATCTCTGTGTACGATTGTTCGTAACTGGGTCATGGGTTAGACTCCGGTTGGGTTTGATGGTCTTATGAAGATTTAATGAGGGCCCGTGTGGTGTGATGATACATTCACTTATTAAAGTCTTGTCAACGAACTTTATATGTTGCGTTTTATACGCAACATATAAAGTTAGTCCATCGAGGAATTGTATGTGTATTACATACGTCCATTGTCAAGTAACTATAACAACGTTTGCGTAGTATGAAGCTAGATGGCGCTGTGTTAAATATATCCTGGTATGTTCATTTTCAATACTTAGTTACAATACTTCAAAATGTTTCTTAAATTATACATTACATGGATTTTTCCTCCACTTTGTTTATTTCTCTGCTGCTGAAATAGTTTTTACTAAAAAACATTGTAAAATATTAAAAAAGTATATTGTGAATTAATTAAAAAAAATCACAAATTACGCCATTTAAATATTTCACACCAATAAGCACCATTTCAAGTAAAATAACTACCTACTCCTTTTATTTATAAGAAGAAATCACAAAGTGTTTTCTCTAAAATTATTTTGAGAAATAAAGCTCAAACGTCGCTCAGTAACTTTGAAATAGACAAAATAATCCTAAAGACTTCTAATAGCCAATATAACTTCATATATAAATAAATTTACTTGTAATAACCGGCTAGCATTTACGTCAATAATTATGTCCAAAATTAGTAACAACTATTTTAGATTATTGGTTATTACAACTAAATTTAATCGTGCCTTACGTTAACTATAATATAATATAAATAATAAATATTTCGGCACTCAGCGCCACCTAGGCCCACACTAAGAAAACGCTTGTGTTATAGGTATAAGATAATGATTCTATAATTGTTTTGCTAAGATCTCAAATAAATAAATACTTCTTACGTACTAGTTAGAAGTAGTATTGTAAGTGACTACAAAATACCTAATAAAAAGGGGGAAAAGCATAAAGACGGTCTTAGTCTATGCTGTCATTTAGTTATGATGTCGTTGCTTGAAGTTAGTCTCTGTCAGTTATTTTAAATCCGAGCACATTTTCTATTTTCAATATCTGAGCAGCTCTAACGAGGATAATTAATTTTAAGCGTTATTTATTGCACAAAGCTGTGCTTCGGTTCTAGGGATCTGATCGCACTGGGAACGAAAATAGATTTAAACGCACGCATAAAATACATGCAAAATAAGGTACAAGTTAAATGCTTTGAAAATGAAAAAAACCACAGAACAGAGAAATTAAAAAAATAAAGCTAAAGAACTTGCAAGGTTTACTATGTTGTGAGTTATAATATTGAAGTGTTAGTTCTCAAACAATGTTATAATATAGGTAATTATAATACAAACGAGTTTTTAAAAAGCTTTCTTGTTGATTTGAGTGCAGATATGAGAAAAAAATATTAATTGAGTGAACATAATCCTAAAAAATTAGTCATGTATTGTTTGACTTGAATTCTTATTTCTAAGCAAATATTTAGTACTGGAACCTACCCTGGAAGTAAACTCACGCTTCCAATAAATTGAGAAGGCAACTTCATATCTCATGACGTCAGAGGTAGCTATAGTAGATCACGACCCTTATAAGAAGAATTTATGAAAGCATTTTTTGCTAAGAAAATGATATTCTTTAACGAAACACTTGGGAGGTTTCGCTAAAATTTCTCTGTTACGAGATGGTCGTTTAATAGACTCACAAAAAAGGATTTTTATCTGAAAAATGTAAAATATGAATTCTTTTTGTGCGAAATTAACTACCGTTTTACTGTTATCTTGTAGGTCTTTAAGAATACAGTTAGAAACCATTGTGTTGAAATTTTGTAAGAATAAAGTTAATCATGACTTTTTAAGTTAAGGAAAGTCTGTTTTCTTTTAGGTAACAATATCGATATGCTGCTGTTTATAAGTGTTGATCTTGAGTTTAATGTATGTTCTTACCAAA
Organism: Macaria notata; assembly: GCA_927399415.1. NCBI lineage: Eukaryota > Metazoa > Arthropoda > Insecta > Lepidoptera > Geometridae > Macaria > Macaria notata. The sequence continues at coordinate 5,726,882 of OV656742.1, forward strand.
TTTACACCAAATTGGTTCAGTTGTTTGACAGAGGAAACAAACATACACGCTTAGACAAATCAGTCTTGATAGTATTGGTAAAAAGCGAGTGTGGCTCAGCGGTTCCAGTGTCTGCTTTTCATCCAGACGCACCCGGGTTCGAATCTGGCCCTACACCAATAACTTGTAATTTCAATTTATGAGTGAATTTGTACTCGCTTAACGGTGAAGGAAAACATCGAGATAATATATTGTAATTATTATATTTGAAACTGTGAACTTGTCTACTTGTTTTCTAGTTATTCTACCACCAAGCAATATCATTTAAGCATTGTATTCATGTTTCAACGATAATTGTTTAACTAAAATTTCTGAGTATTAAGGTACGCAATTTTATTTAACAAGTTTGATTTTGAAACAAAACTCAGTGATTCTCACAATTTTGCGTATAAAATAGATGGATTGACATAAAAACATTTAGTCGAATTATGAACCTCTTCCTTTTTTGGAATCGGTTAAAAATATGAGTCCAATATTAAATATGTTCCTACTAAATGCATTATACTACCTAAGTACATATAGTATATGTATGTACATAGATTTGTATTTCAGTTACACATTTTGTTATTTTATTTATTCAACTAGTAAGATTTTATCTAGTCTCCCTCATAGTACGTTATGATGCTTGTACACAGATTGCTGCTTATAGATACTAAATTATAATATACTGATACTAAATTACAATTGAAAACCTGTGCAACGGTGGCTGGATGATATTAGAAAGTTAGAAGGAAATATCAGAACAACAAGAACAGCGCAAGACAGGGAGTATTGGCGTAAGAAGGAAGAGCCCTGTACCCTGCAGTGGGTCCCATTAGGCTGATGATGATGATGAAATTACAATTGAATCTATAAGAACAGTCATTTGAACCTTCAAATGATAACAATACATGTAAAATTTAATTTTGTTCAAATCAAGAACCCTGGCACCGCGACACAGGGAATCCTACAGCGGTTGCCAGGAACACCTTCAATGTCAACAAATGTATTAATGCAAATAAAAATCTTTTCACATTTTTTTATTTTTGGTTTATGTAGGATTCAAATTAAAATCAAATTTTGATTTCAATGAGTCAGTTTATCTTTGTTTATTCTTCATGTTTTAACTAAGTGTATTTATATTTTAAATAGTATACTAATTTTAATAAATTGAATGGGTTATAATAAGTTTTTGGATAATTGCTAATATATAATAACTATGAAACTAGCTATCAAGGGAGCGATTTTCATTAATTCAATTCCACAGTCTTAAACAAAATTACATAATTTGATTTGTTTTTTTTTGATAGCACAATACTACAACAAATACTTTAGTTACTTACAATTTGTTAGTACCTACACAGATTCAATATTTATTTAAATTATCATATCTATAAGCAAGTAACCTATGGTTGTCGCTCTCTCGGGAAATCTATCCATTTTCCCAGGTAGGTAAAAGTTGTAGCAAGTTTTGCTGACGTCTTTGATGTTAGGTTAGATGTACCTGCCTACTTTATATATTACATAAGTATAGCTTATAAAAACAAAGAAAACAATACTTTCCTTCAAAAAACCATCTGAATATTAAAAAACGTAGACTCTCTAAGTATATTATGTTTTCAAGCCTCCTGGCCATTTAATAAATAAATAAAGGTTTGAATCTTGCCGGTCGAGAATATTTGATTTGTCTCGATGTCAAAATAGACTTCTAACAATCTTAATCTATTAATGAAACTTGATACCTACGTAAACAAAGAAATATGATTTAGTTATCTTAATTTTTAAAATGTGTATATATATAGTAGGTGCTGAATACCTACTACTTTCCATCATACTTATAAACAATTCTGTTTTTTTTTTCTTTTGCACTTACAGCGACGAAAAAGAATCTAATCCTTCGTCAATACAAATTGCGTCCGTAGCTCAGCTAGCGGAGGCAATCGCATACGATTAACTGTAATGTTAAGCAACGATCGACGAGGTCAGTCTTTGGATGGGTGACCGAAAAGTGGCATTCCATTTTGGGCGCTTTCGTGGTCGGATGACACGTTAAATTGTAGGTCCCGGCTGTTTGTCTAGTGCGGCAGTCGTTAAGCCATGTCAGAGGCCCTTAGGGCGACTTGATTAACTCTCGACACCAGGGTTGGCCACTCTCATTCGATACGAAGAAGAATACAAAATTGTATGCGAGGCGTTTGTTGTTTTTTTTTTATGACGCTCTAAAAGGTTAATATCGCTTAATACATTTCCTTCTTAGATGAAAAGGTCATTACAATTTTCCAAGCATTTTAATATCCCATTTCTCCTATTCTACCAAAAAAATAGCGCCTCAAACTGTAGAAAGATTTATTATCTTGATCCTTCACGACATTTCCTCTCGTTGAAATATCTATTCCCGGAGGCTACCCTACATTTGGTTATGCATAAGGCTCTTTGTGAAGCCAAAGAGATTTTATAAGATTACCAGTCGATCTTAAGAGTGGCAGGTTAATGTTTATTTACATTTTGGATAATGTTCTTGAAGATAAAAAGTAAGAAATAACAAACTACTCAAGAGATTTATTTCAAGTTGTTCCTGAGTCAAGTCAGAAAAATTTTTTAAAAGGAAATGTTTTACAATTTGCTACCTGCAATTTTTTTTTTTATAAAAAAGTGGCAAGGCATACGATCTGCCTGATGGTAAGCAGTCATCGTCGCCTATAGACACTTGCAACTCCAGAGGTGCTGCAGCACTTTGCCAGCTTAGAGAGATGTTTGAGAATACCCTTTTTAAATCTCCCCATATTGTAGCTCCGTGGAAAGACCTCAGGGGGTAGATCGTTCCACATCTTGCAAGTTCGCGGAAGAAACGACCGCATGAAACGGACTGTGTGGGAGCTCCAATTTTGCAAGGTGTGAGGATGGGCTCTTTCACGGTTATCTTACAACGATAGGATAACAATTTAATATAGGTACCTACTGATTTATATCCCCTGTCTCGGTAGACAGGTCTAGACCTGTCTACCGAGATGCAATCAAAAGTAGATGCAATCAAAATGTATAATATAGAATAAAAAAAACACCAATGTTAATACGAATATTTCATGTAACTTACTTACTACTGTATATGTAAGTTTCTATAATAAAATTCGTTGCTATTTTGTGCCTTAGAGATCGTTACATTCAACGCCCTCATAATATAGTCTATTATGCATAAAAAAAAAACTAAGACTCTAAGAAAAAAATAATTGCTATGAGTAGTAAAATATCAACGTATAAATACGAAGATCAAAAATATATTTCGTTTATCAATAAGTAAGACCGCTCTGTGTAAGTGAATCAATAAAAATCTTCATAGCAAAAATGTAGAGGATAGTACCTCACTAACTTTTCCATACCCAACCATAGATATAAAATAGAATAAGTCCCAAATGAACCCTGCGCGGAAGAGTATCACATAGTATATTCAGGGTTACCAGCACGAAGTGAAATATTTCCAAGGTCAGTTTCAAGGAATGTATGTACTTATAAAAATATTAGTTTTTGGCAACTAAATTTAAGTGTATCGTTTTCAAAGTCAAAGTTCCCGTAAGTTCTTTTCATAACGTGCCAAATTTAATTGAAATCAGTTTAGTTAAAATAAAAAAGTTTTTTCTTATTATTTTATATTAAGTAGAAGTAATATGTAGTAGTATTTAGAAGTAATATGCTTAGTTTTATCACCTCGTTTTACATACATATAGATTGTTTACATAAAATCAAATAAAAATATGCCTTAAATTTCCACACACAACAACTTCCTATATTTATGAACGCTGTCCTTGAAACTTAACTTTCCATTATCACAAACCGTGTATAAACATATACTAAACGTATACTTTTCATAACCGCACATAAGTCCCATGTTCACCTTACACTATCTCACAATGGGATCTTAGCCGTTTTTATCAGAAAAATAGATCACAACACAATCGCATCTCAAGGGAACTTTGCCAATTAAGATAGCAAGAGGTGCGGCCTAAATCAAGCCTCGGGAAGAAAGGCCGGTGATAAATATAGGGAAGATTGGTGGAGCCCGCTGGGTAAATGCTGTAAAAATGGCCGCCGTCTGTGATTCTACGGGAGGTACAGTTCGCGCAAAACTTTATGAGCTCTCTGAAGTTAGGCCCGAGTACGTAACCGCGCATGGTACAGTTGAGCGCACAATCATTATTGTAAGATTTAAAAAAAAACATAGTACATTTATGCCTATCACAGCGCAACGGGACGCGAGCGGTGATACGGCGCGGGGCGCGGGGGCCGGTGCCCTCCCCGACGCCCTGTCCCGTCCCTCGGATACCTATAATATGCGTACTGCGCAGCCACTAGCGTGCGTGTTCCGAGAGCTCATAAAGTTTTGCGCGAACTATAGGTATGTATCTGATTGTTGTGCATTATTTTATGGTTAATTTGGTATGGAATGTGTCTCTAAGCAAACTTAGTAACGTTGTTGGATGGGTGAATTAAAGACGATAGTAAGTTATTATATTTAAATATATTTCAAGTCCTGTTCACTGCAGTGTTTATTGGCTGGAACTTAAATAAACTTACACTCTTGACCAGCAATGTCAAAAAATTCAAATCTGTGTACTATAAGTTACTGCTAACATTTTTTTACAGAATATTTTTTTTTTTCTATTTATATGGTTCACATTTATTCAGCTATTTTAATGGGTTTAATATTTTTCCGTCACAGTTTGAAACTTTTCACAAGCTCTGGAGTAGGTCTAAAGCCACCGTTTTCAAAGTCCCCGCATTGCGGGAAACCTTCAGGAACTGGCAGCATTTCTGAGTTCTCTCCTACTTGGAAGACCAGCGCCATTCCCACTTCAGCATGAAACTCTATATGGCAATGGAACAACCAATACCCAGGGTTGTCAGCCTTGAACCTAACAATCGTGTATCCTCCATCAGGGATCGTGATAGTATCTTTCAAAGGAGGGTTGACCAGATTTCTCGTCATCTGTCCAGTCTTCTCAAACGCTTTCACTTTGTCGACGGTCGTGCGAGAATCTAGCTTTCTCTGTCCCACCACTCTGAAACTGTGCCCGTGTAAGTGAAAGGGGTGGTTTGCGTCAAACGGGTCTCCTTCGTCTATGATGATGAGTTCTACTATAGAGTTTAGTGCGACAGATAGAACGTGAGGGCACTGGCAGTATTCTACGTCACATGATTGGCGGACGGTGGACTCGTTGCAGAAGTAGTATGGGGAAGGTTTGGAGACAAGAAGCGGGCTGGTGGGGAGCTTCATGCTGATGTGGTTGAGCTGAGGAGTAGAGGAGCCGAGACCGGCTTTCACTGAAAAAAAGGAATTCTAAATTAGTATAATACTTGTAATAAAAATAATGTAAAAATAATGTATTATAATTATTTGTAATCATAGACGATTTTTTTATTCCGTGATTGTATTGGAAATCAGAAATTTGGGTACCTACTGTGCCATTTCTACTTTATTTTTGTAACTGTGTGCTCTTTATTCTAAATAAGATATTGAATCATGTGTTGCTTTGCGGGAATCTTTATTTTTTTATAATTTAATGTACATGATTGAATGGACCTATGTACGAGTATATGTAATGAACATATGTAGATCATATGTAAAAAGTGACATATTTATGAATAAATTAATATTTTGATTATTATTATGATTATGTACGTTACAACTATTCTAACGAATTCATAGAAACAATTTCAAGAAGACATGAAAAAAAATTTGGCAAGTATTAATTTCCATGTATATTAATAAACAATGTATGTGAGATAAATAACTAAGTTCTAAGTTCTGACTTACCTTGATCATATCCATAGTACGGGTACTTATTAAAATGTGTATTATTTTTCGCATACAAGTCATAGGCGATGTAAAACTTGTAATCTGGGACTTGTTTGAGACTATCATCGTAGGGAAGGTAGGATTTCAGCTTTGCTACAGGAATGGATACATTCTGCTCTTCAGCTTGGTTTACAGCATTTATTTGCTGAAAAAACACATACAAATGGTTGGAATGTACAAATTATTTAAATTTACAGAATGACACAAAGTTAAAAAATTGTGGAATTTGTCTACGGTATTCGTATAGATAAGTACCTAATCGATTTTGTCAGAGACCCTTGAGGCTTGAAATAGACTCGACACCAGAGTTGGCCACTCTAATTCGATAAGAAGAATACGCACTTGGCGGTGAACGAAAAAATAGCTTATGTTACCGTGAAACATGTCGGTTGAGGAAAAAGAAGCGCAGTGATTGTAAATTAATTAATATCATCGCACCTATTATAAACTATAGGTACCTACTTAGTTTCTGTATACAATATTAAGGCATTAAGTAAATTACCATGACTGTAGCCCGTTCAAAGTTGTTACATAAACCCAGCACGTTACATAATATAATACCTGCTAAGTAAGTATATTATCAGGTACATTATTCTAATCTAGCAGAGCCTTCAATGTTATACCGGTTGGCTGTAGGCCAGAGTTCAAATACTACGGACTAGCGGATGTAGACATAGAATTAATGAAGATAGAATATGTCTTCAATATAATCACTTAATTTAATTCAATCATTTATTTACATAAGTGACACCTCTTAATTAATCCGGGAAAATTTTAGCCTACATATGTGTTAATTCAGGGTCTTATCTATCTACATTAGCTTAATTGCTGTATTGTTATTTACAAACCCCTATTTTAGAACCAATTGAAGATGTTATCACATTAGAGTAAGATTTATTGAAGAATGTACTTATAAGCTTCAATTACTGCCATATTGCATTGATGAGATCATAATATTTTAAAGAACTGTAAATATTAGTTTCATAAGACATTAAAGTGTAAGTGCATTATTTTTATCGACACTAATGTTGTAACATTCTACTTATGTTTCCAATACTAACTTATAGCACAGACAACAAAACACTCAATGTAAGCAATTTCACATGATGTTATAATATCCACATCGATATCGTAATAGCTCATTATAACATCAAAAAAGCGTGACCAACGTGATTGCAGGGCCAATCAGGATGGTCGCGCTGCGCTCTCGTTGGTTAGATTTTAATGGCGGCAAAATCACTGTGACAATACACGTACGCGTGAATTTAATGTTTCGCAATTTGTTTTGTTTTTAAATACAAATTAAAAGTTAAAAATGGATAGCGACGATGATATTTGTACGCCTCCGGATATTCTAGAATTGGCAACAAAAGTAACTCACAATCTTTTGCCAGAAATATCTAGAAAATTATATGAAAAATTAACTATTGTCAGCTTTTACTCTTGTTGTTTGATTAATTGCATTAGTGAAGATAAAGTAGTGTATGCAACTGCATATAACACTCGTTACTATTATGAAACTCGCTGCGCTCGTTTCATAAACTCACACTCGTGTTTTAATACCCGTGTTATATGCAGTTGCATAAACTGCTATTTCGGTTCAGTCGTTTGATTGGGTGATTCAGGAACAACGAACCTAATTTTTTTAAAGCTGGACAAGTTAGCACTTATCTTTTTACCTAATAGTATGCGACCATATAGTACATCTTAGAGATAATACAGTCAAGTGAGACAATATTTTAAGCTGTTTGCTTAGAATAGGATTTTTGTAAATATAGATTAGTTTAAGTATTACTCATCATCAGTCTTCATATTAGACAGAACGCTTCCCTTTTGCAGGCAGTTGGATAAATCACTTATACGACTGTCTTTAGGCTTTTATAAAGACTTTATTGATTTTGCAAAATTAGAAATAAAGTACGTGCTTCTTCATATTAAATTATTCATTAAAAACCCTATACCTTGTAAAAAAGAAACAAAACAAGAAGCTGTTATAGTTTCGTTTTTGTTTTATATAAATCTTTGATTATTATAATAGAATCCCTCATATGAATATACTGTCTGAAATCTTTAGACAATGCTAAACCATTCTACACGAATCTATTTCCTCTCCCGTACCGCATTGCCTGCCGTTTGATTTTGTGACCTCCGTAACGCCCTCGTTAGGGTGATAAGAGGTACTTTTTACCCATAGATAATGTAATTCAGAGATATCAGAACACATAGGTATATTTACATGAATAATCTTATATCATACATATATATATATATATATATATATATATATCTCCTTGCCACAGGAGATCTCAGGGCTGGCAGCTATTTTTCTCAACGTTTGAGTCTTTGCATTCAAAGAAGAAATACTGCCAGCATCCTGGGTTCCCTGCCGCACAGCGACAACATGGACGGTGTGCTGAACTTTTTGTAAATATCTGTTTTGTATAAGTTTTCTGTATTTTTAAGTCATTGTTGTATATACTTATGGTATATGTGTAAAAATTAGTTACTTATTTTTGTAAATAAAATTATTATGGAATCTTAAAAATTAACGTAAGTATATTGATTTGAAAAGATATACGACCCACATGTGAAAACACCTACCACTTGACCCATGAAATTTTGTTCGGTAAAGAATTGGATTTATTAGTTTCTTTTTGCAATAAACTCTGTACTATACAAATCCCACCCGAAGTTAAAAATAAAACGCCTATTTAACATCGTGTCAAATTTGTTTTTAGCCTCTTCGGTAAAAGAATAGGTACTCACAGTATATGTAATTGTTTAGCTCGAAATGTTTCTAAGTGATGTTTCTTTTTCTTTTTCTTTCTTGTTTTTTCATTATCGACTGATTATATTTTCGTACCGGACCAAAAGTTTCGAACTTTTGGTCCGTGGGGTAAAAGCACGAAGTCTTTTATAAAAAAAAATAAATAAAATGTTGATTGACATCACTAGAGACAAGAACGCTGGCTGGTTCCTTGCGCAAAGGATTTCTATAGCAATCCAGCGTGGGAATGCAGCCAGCGTTCTTGGCTCCATACCACATGTAGATTGTTTAAATTTAATTTAGATGTAAATACTCTTTTTTAGTTCTATTAGTGTTAATATGTGTAAATATTGTTTCTTATTGGTGCGTACGTTGGTATTCTCTATCTTCTTTTACGGCGCCGAATCCTGGACAATTAGGAAGAAAGAAAGAGACAAAATAGATGCGTTTGAGATGTGGTGTTGGAGACGGATGTTGCGTATCCCATGGACTGCACGCCGAACCAACGTATCTATTCTAAAAGAGCTCAAGATAACCACAAGACTGTCTGCTATCTGCTTTCAGCGAATTCTCAAATATTTCGGACACATTGCTCGTAGGGACCCTGACAGTTTAGAAAAACTGATGGTATTTGGCAAAGTCGATGGGAGAAGATCACGCGGCCGCTCACCTACCCGCTGGTCTGACCTAGTTAAGACCCTTACAGGCTTGCCAATAACCCAAGCTCTCAAGACCGCGGAGGACAGGACATCATGGAGAAGCATAGTGCACCAAGTGATCAAGACTTCAAGCTAGACACGACCTTCAGCAATGAAGATGACGACTAAGAAGAAGAAGATTGTTTCTTATTATTTTAATAAACTCAGCATATTTATTGTTCTAAGTGATATTTTTTAATTGGGTATTGAAAACAAAAACAAGTCGTAAATATTCACATAATTAATATAAAAACTTGACATAAATAAGCATATAACCGAGATTTTCAAGACATGCATGCCTCTAAAATGAAAAATTAGATTTATATTTCTACACAAGTAAGTAGACGTCTATTGAATGTCATATTGTAGTTTTTACCCTTTTTCCTATGCGGCGGAGCTAGTGTTTTTTATTCATAAGTAGGGTAATGAAATGACCGAAAGTCGGAACTGTCTAGGGAAACCATAAAAGGGTTTTGTCCTTACCTTAACCTTTGATCAGATGTGAAAAAACCAGTGTAATATTTCATATGATCAAATATAAATATTTCAGGACATAAATAAAGTGCGTTTTAGAAAGAAGCTTCTTTGAAAGTCCGGTCCTGTAGCAGAAGCATAAAGTCAACGTGTTTTGTAAATAATTAGTCCAGAAGCATAATAAATGTTACATATTTTTTTGTGTTGTTTGAGGTAAACTACAGTTGCGACCCGAGTTTACATCATACAGTAGAAACATGGATATAAAATAAAAAGCTTTAGTAAAAGTTTAAAATAAATGAATATTACATCTTTTTCAAGCTATAAAGAAACGAAGCTAAGAAGAATTAGACTTAGACTATAATTTCTTCTTACCATCACGCCCATTGTGGTCAAGTGCGGACCCATTTTAATCAACAAATATATTCAAGTCTACAGAACAGTGGCCTGAACATACAGCCTGCATCATTACGTTGAATGTCAGCCGTATTTCCAAATAAAGTACAGAGTCCAAATTGTATGTTTTTGCGAGCGCGGCATAAAATGCCTTTCCGGCTATAAATATTTCTTTGACATATTTCTTCCCAAGTATTATCAGTTCTACTGAAACAACCTCTATTTTTTACGTATTTTTTTATGTTGGAACATAAAACTAAATGAAATTCCCACTTGCATAGATATTTGTTTGTGTTTAGTTATATTTTCGATATGGCATAAGCTTCGAAACGCCATAATCTAAGACTATAAACACGGTAAATGGGGACCATATTTTGTTCCACTAATATAGGAGCGAACTAAAACTATACTTATCTTTAAAAAATGTATCCCGCCGATGCACACTTAATAATTGTTTGGCAATGAACGAAGTCACTTCGGCGGCCAAATCTGCATTGTTTTGAATATTATTTTTACACATAATTACATATTTTTTCTTGATTATCTAATCTAATAATATTTATCGTTAAACATAGCAACTAATATAGAAAAATAAAATGGCTGGACGACTTTGACAAATGGACGAAGTTAAGCTACCCGCACCTAAAAGAAGCAGCATGGTATTGCAAGATGTTTTGCAAACTGTCCTCCAAACTTTAATATGAAGATGGCACTATATTATGATGTTAGTTACTAATAGTATAATAGTAGTTTATGCAACTGTCATATAATGTCATAAAATGAAAACACTCGTTACTATTATGAAACTCGCTGCGCTCGTTTCATAAACTCACACTTGTGTTTTAATACCCGTGTTATATGCAGTTGCATACACTACTTTATCTTCACTAATGCAATTAATCAAACAACAAGACTAAAAGCTGACAATAGTTAATTTTTCATATAATTTTCTAGATTTTTCTGGCAAAAGATTGTGAGTTACTTTTGTTGCCAATTCTAGAATATCCGGAGGCGTACAAATATCATCGTCGCTATCCATTTTTAACTTTTAATTTGTATTTAAAAAACAAAACACATTGCGAAACATTAAATTCACGCGTACGTGTATTGTCACAGTGATTTTGCCGCCATTTAAATCTAACCAACGAGAGCGCAGCGCGACCTACCTGATTGGCCCTGCAATCAGGTTGGTCACGCTTTTTCGATGTTATAATGAGCTATTACGATATCGATGTGGATATTATAACATCATGTGAAATTGCTTAAATTGAGTGTTTTGTTGTCTGTGCTATAACAGTAGTAATTATAAGTCAAGTACTGGAAACATAAGTAGAATGTTACAACATTAGTGTAGATAAATGTAGTAATACTATTGCTCGGTTTTTCCAAGACGTTCTTTCTTTACTATAAACTATATTCTTATTCTAACCGAAAGAACATGAAGAAAGAAAGAAAGAAGAACAGAAAAAGGCAAGAATAGCGCAAGATGTAAGTCGTATTGGCGTAAGAGGGAGGAGGCCTATACCCTGCAGTGGGTCTCAACTCATTAGGCTGATGATGATGATGATGATTCTAACTGTATCCTAGCGTATTATCGCGTCGCCAGCACATTGGACAAAAGCCCACGTTTTACGAGGGAGCGTGGTGTGCGCGACGTGTTCGATACAAACGACGGCCCGATACACTTTTTATAACCCGAATATGACCTTCACAGATAGTGCCCTTCCGACTTCGTGATGCGAACTGAATGCCTAATCTCACGTGACCGGATACCTATCAAATATTTAGCTGACTAAACTGTATAGATAGATAGATAGATAGATTAACTCTTTATTGTTGACACATATTAAAAAACAGTACAAAGAACAAATTGCACCTTAACTAGTGCCACAAGCGGCGGCCTTATCGCTGAAAGCGATCTCTTCCAGGCAACCTTCAGCTGGAGAAAAATAAGCAAAAAGAAAAAAAAAAGAAGAATGTGGTGTACAACAAAAAGGAAAAAAGGAATTTTACTAATATATATATATATATATATATATATACATGGTATAAATACGCAATACACATACTTAATATAAAAAAATAATGTTTATATACAAATACATATAATACACAACAGAATATTTAAAGGTGATAGTAGTAGAAATATGACAGCAATTTTCACTGAAGAGAGACTGTATATAGTTAGGTACGGTGAAACAGTTGTTCAAATGATTCATATGATTGGTCAAACGTTAATCAAATCAATTCATTGTGCGTAGGTAGATAATGTGTTGGGAAACGAACTAATTTGTAACGTTTAAGGAGCTAATATGGTTACTAGTGGCTTCAACAGCAATAAAAACTATGTCACAATGAATCGACAATTTGTGACGGCATGAAATTGTGACAAACATAATTTTCTTTTCCATTTAATTGTGAATGTGAACTTAGTTTAGGTACGGTTTACGTTTGATGTAGATACAACTAAAAGTTTGTGACTAATTTCTCGTGGTAACCGGTTTAATTCGGTATTTCAAACAAAATATATTTTTTTAGAAAGAAAGTAATTAGTTTAGTCTTCGCTTTTACAACTATGAGAACAAAAATATTGATACAGATAAAAAAAAACAATAGCATAAAGAGGTGCTTTGAGAACAAAATCTCAAGAATAGAGGCTCACCTAAGAAAATATTCCTTGAAAAATCTCCTGCCTTTCAGCAAACGATCTTACAGCTCAGAGTCTACGGTCATTATCTTAAAATTCGAACGCTTATCTTTATCTGTTTCTTGATGACGTGCTTAACTAAATAAACTCGTGAATGACGATTCTGAAATCCTTGCGTAACGGTTTTCATGCCCTTTTTTGCGCAATCTGACTTCGCAGATGCTACATTTAGTATCTACTTTGTTATTTTTTTTTAAATTTGTAGGCTCACGCTTGACTACATCTCTCTTGATGTTAAGAAACGTCGTGATCTAAGATATCTTGTTATTCTTCTTATCGAATGATAGTGGCCAACTCTGGTGTCGATAGTTCATCAAGCCGCCCTAAGGGCATCTGACATGGCTTTACGAATGCCGAAGTAGATAAACTACCGGGCCCAACAATTTTACCATTTATTTTTTATTTAATCTAAGATATAAAATCTTAACTCATTTATTAAATTTACATATTTCTTAAAGTTAGTATTGTGTAATCTCAAGTAAAGTATTTATTGCTGCAAATAATAGTATAGACCGCGTAGATGCATAAACTACGCAGATGTATATAACAGGGTGTTCTGTAGAGGGTCCGACAGACCAAGTGAATTTATTTCTTCACTTTATGAGTTCTACATCAGTTAGGTAGTTCAGATTGTAATATGTAATTTTGCTTTTCGTGGCTTAAGTATGCATTTGAGATTATAATTACATGAAAACATCCGGTCTAAAACAGATTATAGAAATGTTATTTAAGTGAATAGGTTCAATTTCGGTGAAAACCCAAAAAATTTACAAGAAAAATCTTAAAAAAAAAATAGGAGGCCAGGAATTTTTTTTGGCCAACTTGTATTCTCTAAATATGTACCTGAACACGCTCACTTGGTTTGTCGGACCCTCTACAGAACACCCTGTATATACGAGCAGTTGGCAAAGCATTTGAATTGCATTTGAAAAATTCTGTGGATTAAATAGCACATCTTCATGCATTACAGAATTACTTATAATATAAAATATAAATTTACGCTACGCTTTATGAAAAAAAACTTGTAGCAAAGCCATATGTGGAAGAATCTGCCCGCCCACCACATAGTATCTACCCAAGAGAATTCCCCTAACAAATGTATTCTGCGGGGGAGTCACGACTCTCAGTCATGAAGTCAGGAAGTACAACTCGAAGAGAGAGAGAGCTAAGCCATAGAAGAGACCTCTAGGGCGTGTCAATAAATGAAGTGAACACATACCAATCCATTGCTAGATGTGGCCCACGTCAACACAGGCGGTTCAGCGTCGTCAGCACCTTGATAGTGGAGTATACCAACTTGTCTCACCGCGTTTACTCTGGAAAAACAAATGATATATTCTATAAGTACTAATTACTCTTTACAAATTACCGTACACCTTGCATGTTCTTTTTATAGTACCATCAGCCTGTTCTCGCCCACTTCTGAGCATAGGCCTCTCTTCTACGCTTTCTTATCAGAAGATTCTTCTATTTAGAAGAAGAATCTTCTGATTATTTTACAACAAATCAATGTTAAAGAAGGTTTACATATAATGTACATGACGAGATGGCTTATTTTATTTTTGTTTTAGTACACTCACAAATCTTATCGATATTTGTACTGTGTGAAAGAAAAGCCTTTAATTCCTTGTGGGTAACTTACATGAAGAGACCAGTGTGAACTTTCAGGCTACTCTTCAATAAAAACAAATATTTAAAAAAAATATGGAATACTAACCCTCTAGCGCACCCCAGAAGGCCGCGAGCTCGAATCCAGTAATTACCAACCTTAGCATTCGCGTTAATTATGAAGTCCCAACGTTCACCGGAATACGACACAAATGATGAAGCTGTAACAAAATAATGGCAAATACCTATATTATAAGAAAAGACAAATTTTAAGCAGGTTAAGTTAAATTAAAGTATTAAAGAATATTAATTCGATAAAAAGTGCTACATGAAAAATCTAATCGAAGTTACCGACGTAAAACTGTACTGTATTTACGAAAAATTACACTTTTTATTAATTTACATATTTTTGTTCATTAACACACCAACAATCACACACTTTTACATAATGGTATTTTTACATGATACTCGTCAATCTTATAACATCCCCTTTTGCGTAAGCGCTGGTTAAATACAGCAACAAACAAAAACCATACTCCTGCTCTTAGTAAATAACTAACTAAAAGTACATAACCATCATCCGAACAGCAGCATTGTTCCAACAGTAACAACAATAAGAAAACACGCCCTAGAATCATAACGATAATTAAAACCATCACAACTACGAAACATGAAACTTTCAGGGAACCACATTTCCAAAAGACACCTTATTGTGTTTGCGAAATTCTCAAAAATGTATGTGACAGGATATACAGTAATACGATGTTGTAACATACAATAAAATTTAAAGGTGTTTAGATTAACCTATTCCATATATAAAATCTTATTACAAAACATGGTTAAAATATTAGTTTAGGACTTTGAAAATAAAAAGTCGGTTCTTGTTGTTCAAATATCACATGCAAAGTATCAAAATGTCAACTTCAAATTAAAACGTTGACTAGCATTAGTAACATTTTGACAGTCGACAGACAAATTTCGAACAACAAAGACACGCTTAGTATTTTCAAAGTTCTGGATTAACAGTTAAACCACGTTTTGTAATAAGACGGTTAGTGTATTCAAGGATTTTTTTTACTTATGTCATCAAAATGTATAATGAAACAACATTTATAGATTACTTTATTTCGTGATCACAACAGTGAGAATCGTCAGAAAAAAGACAAATATATTGTACAAGTACTGCAAGTGGCGCCGCCATGTTATTTATACTTTTTGGTTAGACTTTGCTCTTCAAGCAAAAGAGAACAAGAAAACGTGATTATGACAACGTGCTTGGAGATATGATCATACCATCATCATTACTTTTAGGCAAGCTATGGTAAGTGCAAACCTGTTTTGTTTACAAAAAAGATAATTCGATAAACTAATACTTATAAAAATATAGAAATTACTAAAAGGCATTTTTCATTTAATGTGATCGTTACGGTAAATTTAGTTACTTACGAGTCTGTTAGTTATTTTGTCAATGTGACAACGCCACGTTTTCAACCAGTACGATAATTTCGAGAGCCCGTTGAAAATACTGAATGCAAGAAAATCATTTTCATACGGTGTCGGTGTTCCGGCAGGATTTTAAAATTACTGAGGTCATTACTAGCGTACACTGCAGTGCAATATTCTGGACGACAGCTTGGGAAATAAGAATGGATGTAAATATCTTAGCTTTGCATTTTTCAGATGTTGCTGGGTTTGAATGGAATGGTCACTAATGTATTTTTTCGTTTTTAAATGAAGAAAGATAGAAAGTTTTTAAAAATGTTTGGTGTATACAAAGCATCCAGGACAATATAATGTATAATTAATTTGAATACATGGTGGTTTTTTATTTATGATGGAAAACGGAGATAGTTTGCGTACCAATATATTATTATGATAAAAAAACAAATACAACATGTATAATTTTATTGCTCGTCAAGTTTTTTTTGTACGGTTGTGTATCTTTAATTTTTTATCATCATTTCTAACGTAAGTGCTAGCCGGTTGTATGTAGTTAATTCTTTATAATATAGTAACCAATCCTTTAAACAACAATATAGCTGGAAAAAGCCTGCCGCGGCAAGGATACTATAGCCCTGTAACACAGGACCCTTTGTGATACCTAGTACAGGGCTTAGTCACCTACCAACGTAGTGCATTAACATTGTTATTGTCTTATACCTATACAATCATGTACGTAACACGTAAGTTTTAACAATTGAGAATTTATTATTATTAAAAATATAACTTTATTTGCGTAAGTCGACGAGTATGTCGGTACTCATGGTAGCCGCTAATGTTCTCCTAAATGCACGTAAATGCAAAGTTCAGAACCTAAAATTTCTAAAGCCACGCTCACGGAAACAAAACGACATTATTGTCGACGAAATGTTGTAGAACTGTGATTACGCCAGTTGGGTTTCAAAGTATTCTGCATTATACTGTAGGGAAGTCTTCTGCATACAACATTGTGTATAATTAAGGACTTTGGAAACTGACTAACTAATTTGTCTAATTTTGATACGCATGCCGTGAAGTTTGGTAATTTTATTCTATTATAATATCGTCAGTACGAGCTTCTGGGCTTAATTTTATTTCTTTTAATTATTTTCGCACTTTGGACTTTTTATAAATTACTTGGTGACAAGGCAGATACAGAGATTTGATATAAGTTTAAGTAATAGTGATACTAAAATAACATATCGTATGAAATGGTAATAGTAAAAATACTAACTAGACGTTTATTGTTAGCATCGACGCAAAATAGCCCATAAAATAATTCCCGCCGAACTATTCAATTCGCAAATCATGAAATTCCGGGTATTTTCAACAAAGAGTTGGATGCATCAAACCAATGAGCCAGACCAAAAATTATATCACTACGTATCAAATGGGAATTTTTGCTGCCGTTTTCAAATTTTAACGCCACTCTCTATGGCTGTTTCAAATTGAGCTTTATACCGTTGGGTAAAGGTTTGAAACGGTGTATTTTTGATTGTATTTTCGAGCCAACATTTTGCGGAAGCATCTGTCCAGTGGCGAATTTAGTAGCTCTTTGATCCCTGCTGGAAATTTGAATATGTAAATGTGGAAGGATGGACGTCACGGGGCTGAATGGCGGTGGTCAGTTTACCGCTGGCCAGTGTACTGAGCTATTGAGCCAGTGGCCAGTCGACTGTGGTTACAATGATACTGGCTAGCCAAAAAGATTATCGTTTTGCTGTTTTTATTATTCTGGCATCCAGAAAACAAGAGAAAACGGATATAAGAAATTGCTTTTTGAAAATTACTTGGTAGCTGCCGATATATACCCCCATTGAAGATGTATTTATTGATCTTGTTGTAATTTTAGTCTGTTATAGGTTTTCCGAATGACATGGTTGATTAATTCTTCAAATGAATATGCAGTACGCTGGGTACGCTGCCCTCTGGCAGTAGGCTGAAGCACTAAGGCCATCTTTAAGCCTTGGAAAACTTTTTAGTGCTTTTTATATTGTGGAAATTAGGGGAAGGTATAGCTTTTTTGTTTTTCTTCAAATATTGTTGTACCTACTTGTTTAATTATAAAAAGATTTATATTCAGATATGTATTCAAAAAATCAATGTCTCACTGAGTTATTATAAGCGAGACCCAGTAAATGCTAGAAGAGAAGAGTGATTCGTTTAAAAAGCAATTTCTCTAATTAGTCAATTAAATTATCCAGCAGCTAAACCATTCTAAAACGACTCGCAAACGTCGGCGTTTGCCGTTACAGGAAAATTTAATGTTGATTTAAATTCAAATATTAGTTTAGTTTGAGCTCATACGGCGGTCTCTGGGTAAATATGAAACGAATATGAATCGTTACTAATCCTCGGAAAATTGAAGCAAATATTTTACTGGCAGCCTTTTTGGGATTTCAATATTATTTACAACGTCATATGATTAAGTAAGCTAGATTGTTAGGATGTTAAATTGTGTGTTACACGTGTAACTGGTCGTATGTTATTAATAAAACAAAATCCTCTTCAAAAGAAGAAGATTTGTTTTATTACTAACCTAAAAAGGTAATAACATGTCAAATTTAATATTTGACTAACCGGTTTTTTTTTTACATTTGTTGCTATAAAAAAGAAAGAAAAAATTATTCTATGTAAAAAATGCATTCAATGACAATATTAAATGAAAAAATTAAAAATATTTTGGAAATTTTATTGTTTGATGTGGATTTCTTAATGCATTTATAGACATAAAAAAAACTAATGAGTACAAAATCAATAGGAAATTAATATTTTCATGCATACGTAAAAAAAGAAAGCCTCTAAGGTTTCCATGCTCTTTATATCGCGGAATTCGCAAAATAAATAGTCTAAATAAAGCATAACGTAGCATCTAATAGGAAACTACAGCGGAAACTTCGTCTAAGCCACTTTCAGTCACTCTGTCTGCATGTAGGTACACTTGCCTACATAATGTTCTAGCAATCTATACATATAATAAAGCTGAAGAGGGACAAAAATCTGTACATAGAATATGTTGTCCTTAAATCGATAGAAAAACACGTTTCTGCAGTTTTTATATTGTTGTCTGATTATATATTTCTCTGTTTATTTAAAAAAACGCTAATCACGCAAAAACAGCTGAACGGATCATCATAATTTTTGGTATGTAGCTTGTATGAGGTCTTAGAAGTCACATAAGCTAATTTTTATCCTAGAATAATGCAAGCAAAGCCTTGGACGTCCACTAGTACTAGAATAATGATCATACATTTATATACTTGCAGGTCCTAACAGAAGACCAGCACAGCCACATGCTGAGTTAAGGTGATCTTTTATAATGCGATTTTTGTATGTGTTGTTTCATTTAATGTATTTTATTTCATCTTCATGTAAAAGCGTAATGATTCAATTGTATTTTAAATGTCTTCCAAGTTTCCAAAAAATGCGGAATATTTAGCAACTACTCCATAGTGTAAATATGCTATTATGTAAAGTTAAATAAAGCTTTTTCCATTCAGTGGTTTTGAGAGATATGTAAATTTTTATTTGTTCATTTTCACCATCGATACTGCTAATAAAAAATCCATTGTTTTGCTCGCGATCACTTATGATGTGTACAACGATTTTTGCTACCGCTTTGTTTCAAAAATAAAATGTTTCCTATTGTTGATAGCTCTAACAACCCAGTATTTTATTTTATTTGAGTAAAGTTTAATGCGATAGTGACATGTTCAAACTGAAGTCACGATAAAATACAAGATAGATTTTGTAATACAGCAAACATTAACTATTATACGAAATAAAAACATAACGCACAAGGAAATCTGTCTCATTGTCTGACTCTTTACTTCTGTGACAGAATAATGTGATTTACATAAATCCCTATGAATGACTCTGTCAGAGTCAAAACCGCTTTGTCAAAAGCGATGGCCACAAACTTAGAAACTACGTGCATCTTAAGACACAAGCGTATGCTTATTATGGGGCTAGATGGCACTGTGTGCAATGACCCAGAATATCTATATTTTATTTATCTACACTAATGTTGTAACACTCTAATTATGTTTCCAATACTTGACTTATAATTACTACTGTTATAGCACAGACAACAAAACACTCAATTTAAGCAATTTCACATGATGTTATAATATCCACATCGATATCGTAATAGCTCATTATAACATCGAAAAAGCGTGACCAACCTGATTGCAGGGCCAATCAGGTTGGTCGCGCTGCGCTCTCGTTGGTTAGATTTTAATGGCGGCAAAATCACTGTGACAATACACGTACGCGTGAATTTAATGTTTCGCAATGTGTTTTGTTTTTTAAATATAAATTAAAAGTTAAAAATGGATAGCGACGATGATATTTGTACGCCTTCGGATATTCTAGAATTGGCAACAAAAGTAAATCACAATCTTTTGCTAGAAAAATCTAGAAAATTATATGAAAAATTAACTATTGTCAGCTTTTACTCTTGTTGTTTGATTAATTGCATTAGTGAAGATAAAGTAGTGTATGCAACTGCATATAACACGGGTATTAAAACACTCGTTACTATTATGAAACTCGCTGCGCTCGTTTCATAAACTCACACTCGTGTTTTAATACCCTTCATTATATGATAGTTGCATAAACTACTATTATCTAATAGTTTAGAGATACATACAGTAAACTCAGATTGTGATTGCATATTGACACAAGATGTAAAGAACAGAAGAAGCCTACTTTGCTACTGACTGTACCTACGTTGAAAATGGTGCTTCGACGAAACTTTTCCAATTTCCTTGATGGAATTTTTTATCTGTGATAGTACTAGTATGTAGGAACGGGATGGGTATTATGCATTAGCTGTTGAAACAGTGAGATAATCGAACACTTTTATATTCTTTTTGTTTATATAAGGAATGCTCCTTTTTTTAGAATGTTATTTAATTTTATTATGTAGGTTTCCTTATGAAGGAAAATGCATTTAATGTACCCGCAAAAAATACCAAAGTTATAACGTAATATTATTTAATATACTTACATAAGTATATCAGCTTCACTTTATTCTTACTTAATATCTCTCTCTCTCTCCCTTAGTCGTATTTTCTTATGACTATGAGTCTTGACTCACCCGCTGAATTATTTTGATAGAGGAATTCTTTTGATGTCTTGTTGTTAATTGTGGACCTCAAACATGTCGGTTTCCTCACGATATTTTCTTTCACCGCTAAGCGAGTGCGAATCCACACATAATTTGAAGATACAAATCATTGGTGTAGTTCATGATTCGAAGCAGGGTGCTTCAGAATAAAAAGCACTCGCTTACTTAGATGGATAAATAGTAAAAGCAGAATGTTCACTCACAAAACAACTAATATCCAGTAGCAATTAAAACCGCGCAAAAACTTATTTATCCTCTAGGATCTAATATCTATTTGTTTGTAATTAAAACATTGTTCGTTAGCACACTTAATTAACAAATCAGCGTTATTAGCAGAACAAAGAATTTACTTTTCAAACGTGTTGAATAGGTAATTAGGTCCTGCAGAATAACGAAATTGTTAATACTTCTAACAAACGACGAGGCTTAAAGCAACCCAATTCGTTCGCCAGTTATAATGAATTCCAATGCAAAAGTAAAAGTTGGGAAAAACAAGAGTCAGCCCATTCCCCTCTTGGTTTATTTTCATTTTCATGTCTATTTGAATTCAAATTTTGCCGGGGGTGGATTAAAAAGATAAAATACGCGGGTTTATATTCCAGTAAATTATCACGTGATTTTATCACTAGTGGACGCCCGAGGCTCGTGGCATTATTTCAGGATAAAAAGTAGCCTATAACATACACTCTTAGGACCTCATACTACCTACAAACCAAAACTCATGATGAACCGATCAGCCGTTTTTGCGTGACAAACGTTTAAATAAACAGACAAACAGAGACACACATAAACAGACAAAAAATATAAAAACTGCTGAAACTAGTTTTACTATCGATTTACAGTATACCCAAACATTTTATTTTTTAATATCTTCTTCAGATTTGTGACCCTCTTAAGCTTTATTAAATGTTTAGAATAGTTTAGATAGATTGCTTTCAAAAGATGAAGTTAAAAAGCGCCTTTCGTGGCGCAGAAAGAATTTATTGCAACGCTGTCTTCCGCGCAGTAGCAGGTAGCAGCGAACATGACAGCAATGATATGATAAAAAAACGCTTCACTTTACACGTGGAGTCATTAAACTACACATATATACGTTGTCCTTTGATTGTGCTAATTTATAAAATAATTATTAATCTATAAATAAATAAACAACAAATAAATTCAAAAATAAAACATTTCACTCTTCACTTCACTCCATAACAATCATGAAAAATTTTCGCCATTAAAAAAAACATGTAATAAATGGAAATGTAAAGCAGTAAAATATATTTTCCAAAGACAAGATATAAGAGCTTTATTACAACCCTGTATTTTAAGGTCCCTTAGGCCGAATTCGTTTTCAGGTACATTTTACTTTTTACCTTCATTATCTGTTTACTTTTCACTGGTGATGCAACTTCGTTGAGATTGTGACTTAGCTGTATAATTCATTATGTTATTTCTCTTTTTTGGATAGATATCTAACGTGAGCTCTTTGAAAATTTATAAAAGCGTTGCAATATGTTTTTTTAGGGACTAACATAAATACGTTTTACGCTTATGTTATATTTATATGTTCAAATGAATGTTTATTTTTTATAAAAAGAAACTACAAACTCATATTATTTTATTTTGTACTGTATTCTACTCCGTTACTTTATGAACTTAAGCTCCTTATAAACTTAAATGAAAGTTATAAATGAATATTGCTATCAACCGTCGACACCTAGCTCACAATACATAGTTAAAATAAAATCTTTCCATTTTAGGCGCTTCCGTGAGTCGGATGACACGTTAAATTGTAGGTCCCAGCTGTTTGTCTAGTTCGGCAGTCGTTAAGCCATGTCAGAGGCCCTTAGGGTGGTTTGAAAACTCTCGACACCAGAGTTGGCCACTCTCATTCGAAAAGAAGAAAAAGAAAAAAAATCGAGACAAGGTTTTAAAAGGGTTAAATTCAAAAGTATGTAGTTAGCCTTTTAAAGCCTGCACAAAAAATCCATCAATTTCACTAACCTAATCCAAAAATCCAGCCAACATTGTTACTAAGTCCCACCATCTCCCCACTAAATCCACGAACCTCGTCACAGTGCCCATACATTGTCTTCGATGTCTCCGGAAGCGCATTACTTCCTTAGTTTATGTGTACCGTATTACATATAACATGCATATAACGTTGGCAGATGTAAGCCCGCCTGAGTCTTGGCACAAACGGGAGCAGTTTGCATAATACCACTATAGGTATATTTATGAAGCATTGTCTTGCTATGTAGTGATTGATTGATACGGCTAAACTTGATTGAATAACTGGCTCAGGAAACGTAGGGGCTTAGGTTTTTGATGATTTCTTGGGTTTTTAGGTAATTTTAAATTCAGCAATGAGATGTTTCGATGACATTTTTGTTTACATGACTCACGCTTTGCTACAACTTGCCTGATGATAAGCAACGTTATAATCTACGATCTAGTGCGATTGCCTAGAAGAAACCGGCTTGCTTTCAACTTGAAGACCGACAAATTATAGTTCGAGGGGAATAGACATTCGGCAAGGAGTTCCACAGTTTGGCTGTTCGCACGATAAAAGTCAAAGCAAAACGCTTAGACATAATTAGAACTGTAGGTCTTCTATGGACGATGTCGGCACAAGATAAACGCAACTTGCATGTGCAAAGAGGGGCCTATACCCAGCAGAAGGCTGTAAATAATTAAGATGACGGATGAGAGGAAATGATTGAGAATATGGTTAATACTTTGTAGTGTTGCAAGACAATGCTTTATACACATAGTGGTACTCTGATAGTGTAGTGATTGATCTATATGACTTAGCTTGATTGAATATCTGGCTTAGGAAACGTTGGACTTAAGTTTCATCCTTGGATTTTTAAGGGATTGATATTCGTTCCGATACACTACACTGCACTACATTTACACCGAAAATCAAGATGATCTGTAGCTCTATAATTGCGTGCAAAAGGAAAAAAAACGAAAACATGACGTCGCTTTTCGAGTATAGCCGGCATAACAAATGTCTTGTGTTTGTAGTAAAGAAAAAATTGCACTAATTAGAATCTGTAGAAAACATAGAATTTTGGGTCGCCAAACAAGTATTTAGTTACGAAAAAAGTTTGAAGTGTCCAAATCCAATACAAATGCAAAGAACTATCGCACGTAAATCAAACCGAAAGCAAACTCGGTTTAGAGGAATGAAATGAAGAAGTATTTTTGAATGAAATTAAGAAGTATTTTTTGTATATTTCCCGCCAGTAATTGAAGGACAATTAAGAGCCGCACCCATTTCAATTGTTTCAAACGATAAAGCGGAACGATCACTTACCGGTAACAGGTTCCAAGTCGGACCCATCTGAAGCCATCACAATGATGTTATGCCCATCCACCGACAACTCTACGGGGCAATTCAGGAACTCTGCATTGATCAGGCGAAAACGATACCTATAGCCCTGCGAATAAAGCTCAAATTATTCCCAGACAGATAAGTATTACAATAAAAAGTTTTCTCCTATTCTTCTTTATGGTTCATAATGCTCGGATGGAAACATTTTACTTGGACAAAAGGAACGTGCTCTTTTGTTCACGATTTTGAACCTAATGTGCGCTAATGCTGAATTGCTGACAGTGATTTTGATTTACTGGCTCCTTAGGCCTTAGAAGCTCGAGGAAAACCATTTTCCGTTTCGCCAGTTATTCGTTCGCCAGCCTATTTCCTACGAAAAATTAGATGTTTAATTAAATCTCTTTCAATAAGTGTGCTGAGATTTGTTGCCTTTTGATGTTTGAGAGTTTATACACAAGTAAATAATTTGTTTTGTAGTTTGATATCTGTATTTTTTTGTCTTACTTACTTTCTCTAATGTTAAATGGTATAATACTCATCAATTCGTCCTTTATAAAAATATAATACCAAAAGCAGACGTTCAGACCGAAAGATACAAATACTCGTAAGTCTCGCTTGACGTCGATTAACACATACAACCATATAAAAACACTCATACCTTTACAACATCAAACTTCGCAGGTTTTGTAACCACACTTCTGTTTCCGTCCGTCACCTGGAACCGACCAAGTCCGTTGATCAATAAAGCTGACGGTGTGTTAACTCCGGCTGAATGGTAGTGGTTGGTGAATTGAGCCACGGCGAGACGATCACTCCAGTCTGTTATGAAAAAATGGTGTTCTGACCTGAAAAAAAATGTAAATACACACATAAATAAGCTTGTATTTGGTTTTCAAACAGTTTCAAGAGACTGGTTTCAAAAAATTATGTGACAAACTGAAAGGACCTAAAACTTGTTCAAAATGTAAATCTCTTTAACGATTGTGGATTTATTCTGTGACTCAAAAAAAATAGAATTAAAAAAACTTAGCTATTTCAGAAGTTAGTCTATGTTTTTTACGTCTGTTACTTTAGCTAATTATTATTGTCTGGGATAATATGAGATAAATAGACAAGATTTATCAATAAAAAAATATTTTAATGGATATTTTTACAATTGTTCCACATATTGTCTTATTAGATCATGTTATATTTTATAAGTATTAGAGTGTAAGTTATTGGTGTGTATATTATGTATAAGTAAATTAAATACATACATAGTACATGTAATATATACAGTAGAAATATGTATTAGTAATTAGATACTAACAATAAAGTACCGAATCTTTCAGTACAGCTTAAGAAATATAAACGTACTTATCATAATCATACAGGTTCCGGTGTTGATCCTGCCACTTCGGTTGCCTGATTATGAGAGCCCCGTTCACTCCATCACCTCGCTGCAGACCTATATGCGAGTGCCAGAAGTATGTCCCGGCTTGCTTTGCGTCAAATTCATACCTAAAATTAATAAAATAAAATACAAGAAATTTATAATTAAACCCATAGTTACTAAAACTAATTTGGACACTGTAAAGGCCAAGTTAAATAACTTTACAATTGCGTGCTGATTAAGAAACAAAAATATTACCTACATTTACTGATTGATTCAAGTAGGTAATCGTTAAAATGAGGGTAGTTGCTATATTGCTACATAACAATATAACATGTATAACGGGAAGACGTTGGTATCCGGGATACAGATATTTCTCGTCCGGATGCCAACACACCGCGTGCAACTTTGTAATTAGATATAAATACATCTTTTCTTAGTTTTTAAGTATTGTATGAAACCAATAAATTTTTGAGTTTGAGTTTGAGTTTGAGTTAAAGCATAGTTAAAAAAGTAATCAAAAATACTTTTAGGAGATATCACTTTTAAACCAAAGAAGTGCTAGAAGATATTAAAATTGTATCTCTGTTCTAAAAAGTCGCTAGGTGGCGCTCGCCTCGCTAGTTTGCTCTGAAAGTGCTCCCGTATTAATTATTCTAAATAAATAGTTAAAGTCGTTTTAAGTCAGTGAAATTGTGTTAAAAATATTTCAGGACTATTATTTTTCAGCAATTATTGAAGGATATAAATACAAAGAAAGGCAGAATAACTCACAAAATATGAGTGGCGCGAAGTGAAGTCCAAATCCTTGTTTTGAGAACTATTTGGAACACAATATCCGAAACAAGTGAGTGCACACACATATTGTCGAACCACGAGCACAAAACACACATATTTCAGACCCTAGAATCCCTACAAAACCATATTATTGAAAAATACATTGCCTAACAGTTGTTACATATTGTCAAAATTTAAACGTTCATTTCTGACTTGCATTAAGTACCTATATTCTTAATCACCTTGAAGAAACATAAACTGTGTTACCGACACTGCCTTTATTATGATCACAAGTGCCATTGAAACATTATATTTTGACAAATTATTATTAGCGAGCAGCGGTACTTCTGTAATGTAACCGATTAATGTTTGTACAAATTACAGCACAAATTCATAGAAAGTGTCGCCATCAATCGAAGGTAGTACAACTTATTATAAACACCATATCCACGAAATCCACAGAAAGTGGCGTCATCTAGGAACGAGTAACAGTACAATATCTACATATAAATCTAAAAAAAATACCAATATACGAACCAAGGTGTAACTGGGTTGCCAATTTAGTTACCTTGTTACCTTGAAACTACATTACAGAGGGCGCAATCGGTCAAGAAAATGTCAGATCAAGGTGCGCTTGCAGAAATGTTTAAGGCATTGCGAATGCAGATTAAAGAGGATATGGATGGCAGTTTAAACCTGGTAAAGGGTGATATGAATAGTAATCTTAAACAGATGGAAGTAAAATATCACAAAAAACTTTACAGAAAAAATAGAAGAAAAGTTCAGTATGTATGAGAATAATTTACAACAATTGGAAAATAAACAGGCAGAACATGGAAGAAGGCTTGATATTTTTGATAAGAAATTAAACAAAAAAACTTAATAATCTTTGGCATATCTGAGGAAGAGAAAAATTACTCAGAGTTGGAAGAGACTATAATTCAAGTAATAATATATATTGATATAGATCAAAGAGACATAGAATTTGTGGGACGCATGGGTAAAAAGGGCTCAAAACCAAGACCTATTAGGCTTACTTTAACTACGTTTGGAAAGAAGCTAGCAATTTTACAATAAAAGTCTGCTTTGTCAAGTACAGGTGCATACATAAAAGAAGATTTTCCTCCCAATGTCTTGTAAAAAAGGAAAGCGCTGATTCCACAGTTGCAAGAATACAGGGATAAAGGAATCCCAGCAATCTTAAAGTATGACCGACTTATTGTGAGGGAAAAACCCGTAGAAAAAACTAACAATAAACGTGCGCTCTCTATTAGCCCACAGAGTAACACAGCAGGCAGCCAAAAAATTACAGGTAAACCAGAACAGATCACCAAAAAATCAAAAACAAATACTAGTATCAATTTGCCTAGTACTAACAAAACAGCCAAAACTACAAAAGTGGTACAAGGGTCGAGCTCAACTATCACATCCTTTATGAAAAAAACGCCTCAGGCAGAAAAACTAGAGTCGATGTTCAAGAAACTAGACTGGTCTTCATGCGGCCTGAATATAGATGGCGAACGGCTCACGCACCTTCGTTTCGCTGACGACATCGTGATCCTGGCCGAAACACATGAGTCCTTGCAGAGTATGCTAGAGTCACTCGACCAGGAAAGCAGGAAAATTGGCTTACATATGAACTTCAACAAAACAAAGGTTATGACAAACGGAGAACAAAACCCAGTAAAAATAAACAATACCTGCATAGAATATGTACAGGAATATATATACCTTGGTCAAATACTATCTTTTCAGGATGCCACAGCCAAAGAAGTAGACAGAAGAATAGCGACAGCTTGGAAGAAATATTGGGCTCATAAAGATGTATTTAAAAGTCGAGTCCCAGTACATCTTAAGAAGCGTCTCATGGACAATACCATCCTCCCGACTCTCCTGTACGGCTGCCATACCTGGGCACTAAGTAAGGACATGCTAATAAAATTGCTAAGTTTCAGCGTGCTACTGAGAGATCAATGTTGGGAATAAAGCTTATAGACAAAGTGAAAAGCGCAGATATAAGACGGAAGATGAAACTAATCGACGCAGTCAAAATGCTTTGCCGTCTTAAGTGGAAGTGGGCCGGTCATGTTGCGAGAACCACGGACAATAGGTGGAGCGAGAGGATCGTCCACTGGTACCCACGAGACAGCACTAGGACAAGGGGACGACAAAAGAAGAGGTGGTGCGATGACATTACCCAGGTTGCAGGCGTAACCTGGACGCGACTAGCTAGAGACCGCACTACTTGGAAGGCAATGGAGGAGGCCTATACCCGTACTTGGGTGCCCTTATAAAACTATTATAATAAATCACATATTGTAAATAATTTCATATCTTACTTAAACATGTAAATATCTAGTTTTTTTATTTTATTTAAGGCTTTTTATTTATTTATTTATTTATTATTCTCTGTTCTATGCCATTATTTATGAGATCGAAAAAATATTTCGCTCTTAAAAAAGATACACAAATTTACAAACCTAACAAAATACGGGTACCTACTACAGCTGAGGGATATAGATAAACTTTTGCCATTTACAAATTGTACAATCCAAACGCTTTCAAGAATGTCAAGATTTTGATTCACCAACTGAGAGATTTATCTTAGGCTCTGAATAAAAGCTCCATATATACAATTGTGCCGCAGGATCTTAGAAACTAATTTAGGTTCGTCGTGTTGTTTATTTAGTAAGATGAAGAGACTCCTGTCTGTGTACGTGCTATCTCAGAATGCGATACTATGTTTCTTTTTTTAACACGGAATATGTATTGTTTGTCTACACCTGATGTTAAGCATCACTGTAGTCTAAAATCTAGCACGCTTGCCTAGAAGAAACCTGTTTACTATGGATTTAAAGACCCCAGTGTTGAGAATATCATGCAGACATATTTATAACAATAAAGTCAGGGTGGCAATGTTTACAAAGCTATGAATGTATATACATTGTATACCTAGTAGGTCAAACTTAAAACCACTACAATTCTACAAATATGTGATTTTTTTTATTATTTACAGGTTTTATCATCTTCAGCCTTAACACAAGTAAATTTTAAAAATGTTGTGTATTTGCTATGTTTCTAAGAGACATGTCTATTTGAATTTTCTATCGCGATGCTTCAGAAGGTAGTCAGCAAGGATTGCCTAATAAAATTAGATAGTCTACGCCTAGAGGCAATGAGGCAGACTCGTCTCACCTACACGAGCAAAGAAAATAAAATAAAGACCAAAATGTGAAGGAAGTTCCACGAACCTTATATTCAAATTCAACGTTTATTAATCAAGTACTGACTTGGTAATTTTCAGTTGAAATTCTGTAGAAGCTTACAAATGACGTTAACGTTTTGTTGCCAGGTGGAATATTGTGCGCTCTAAACTACATAATATACTATAAACAGTATTATAAATTGCCCCTGCTGTTAGTCTTTGTATGGCAGTCGTTAAGCTATGTCAGATGCCCTTAAGGCGGCTTGATTTAGCGAGTGCGTTTTGGAGGTCAAAAAATCAAATCCAGAGTAAAAAGTTTCTTCTAGGCAAGCATGCTATAGTAGTGCTTAACATCAAGTAGGCTGTAGTCAAACGCAAGCCTTTTAGAAGACTTGAAAACCTCTTTTTTTGGAAGTTGGTTAAAAAGGATCTCACCTGAAAGTAGTTTCAGGTTGTATAGGACACTGCGTGACGTAAGGTGTTCCATCCATGTAGGGTGTCTCCTTCTGATGCATGCCGTGCCAGTGGACAGTAGTGCCAGACGCCATTAGAGAGTTCTCCACGTCCACTATGATAGTGTCGTTTTGACACACCTGAAATAAAACTTAGTATGTACCTCAGTGATACTACATTACTTTAGCTTGGATTTTGTTCTGAATCGAAACCAGTTCAAAATGTGTATTAAGTTTAAGACTGAATCCACAGTAAATAAATAAATAAAAGAACAAACATTTTAATAGTCTTGTATAGTATTTTAGTTTAGAAGTTACTAGAAGAACTAGTTACAAGTTACTTAATTATTGTACTGCGATTGGTTCTAATACCTACATATATAGCAAGTTTATCTTTGTTCCTTCTAAGATTTTGGTGTATTATAAATTATGTCCTTTATTTACGAACAAACAAAAAACGTTGCGCTTATATATAAAAAAAAACTGTATTTTTCTATACATGCTGATTTTTACAAGTGTCTTTATACATATTTCGTACCGCAGCTACTTTTGAAATCTTTCTAACAAAACGAGCATTTAATTTAATTTAATTTAAAACAACAAACGCTGTAAAACTAGAAAAGTTGTACATTTACCAGCTCCGGTGAAAAGCAGACTCTTTAGCGGTTTACAATTAACAAAACGATAAAAATAAACGGTGAAAAAGCATTTTTTATTGCACAAGGGTCGTTTTTTGCCAACTTGTTCCAACATTGTTACAAACAATGCGGTTTGGAAAAAAAAACTAAAAACTGTTGTAATTTTTATTTTATCTCCGCAACATGAGAGAGAATGGGTTTTTATATGAATGTTGGTGTAAGCTATAAATTAGCAGGCAGGACTGGCCGTTATATAAAGCTAGAAACACATGTATGCATAACAACCGTACTCGATAAAAATAACATTGATAAAAAAATATTGTATGAGAGTGCTATAAAAAAGTAAGTGTATATGGGAGTGGCCAACTCTGGTGTCAGTGTTTTCAAAACGCCCTCATTTAGAGTGAAAAATACTTGTTTAAAAGAAACAAAAATATATAAATCAATTAGCGGCCCTGACATGTAATTTCCAAACAACTCAGATTTTTCAGCAACAAAATGGCGTTCGCTCCAAGTATATTGTTTTTGTCTGCAACAAGCTTCATTTCTACTAGAGTACCAAATGTCCACAATGTACAAAATGTTTTACGCATTTTATGAGCATTTCCCACTTTGTCATACTGCGCATAAATCACCAGTGGCCACAGCACGCGGACTAAATGACGTTTTTTTTTATACCGCCATTTTATTTTCCCTCAAACACGCCTCAAAATAAACATACGTTAGGATTATTTCCTCAACGCGTTAGACAGGTGTCGTTTTGGGTACTTCCGGGATAAATGTCATGGATTTTATTATACACAGTTAGTTGTAGGTTTTTGAATCGGGTTACTGATAATTTATCACTATTTGTAATACGTAATTGATATATTTTGGGAACTCATCTACTTTCACCAAACGAATATTGAAATATGCCTACTACATAATCAAGTAAAAAAAAAAAAAAAATCCTGGGACATTGCACACAGCGCCATCTAGCCCCACACTAAGCAAACGCTTGTGTCGTGGGTACTAGATAACGGATATAATACTTATATACTTTTCTTTTGTAAATACATACTTATTATACATACAAACGACCAGACTAAACACAAGTAATTATAAATTTTTAAATTGCATAAATACTTGTGTCATGCGGGAATCGAACCCGCGACCTCTAGACTAGAAGGCAGAGCCACTACCAACTAAGCTAACAGGCCAATAAGTATTCTTTGAATATTTGGTTGGTATTAATGATTTGTCTAAAAGCTACGTTCTTTCAGGAAATGGCGGAATAAAATATAGCTACGTTTATCCATTTCACTACCGACAAACATATTTCATTAATAATTTATTTATTTTCACAAATATTCAGAATTCCAGTGATAAAATCGGTTCGTCTTGCACAATAGACGTCCTCGTGAATTGTTTTTTGTTCAATTTAGTTTCCTGGAAATATTTTGTTTATTCTATTTTACGAGAGAAAGCGGACGATTTGAAAATTAAACGAATATGACTGATACTCAGAACTACACAATACATTGGTTTATACAAATATGTGTAGGTACCAATGCGGGAAGCGTTGTTTTATTTAAAAAGTTACCTTACAATTCAGATTGGTTTTAAAGCAACTAGTTTAATTAGGTGTAAGGATTATTTGCTTGCAATTTTGATAATCGCACTTTTACCAGTCAATCGACTGACCACGATGACTTCTCTTTAGGAAAGACACGGAGATTATTTAGAACTTGTTTGTAAATACAATCTTACCTCAATAGAAGGTCCAGGCATCTTCCTATTCACCACAGTGATAGGCCTTCCAAATCCATTAGCAACTACACAATCCTTTCTATCACAATCTGTAGCATTGAAGGGACATTCAAAGCATGCTTTGCTCATACTTTGATACCATTCTATCCGGAAATGGTAGTAGCACGTTCTGCTTATACCACCGCATGGGCGGTAACAGTGGTGGTCTTTCCCGTCTTTTAGAAGATCGTCGATTGAGGGGAGAAGGTTGGTTGGTGGTGGTGCTGAAGATGATGATGATGGTTGAGGAGGGACTGTGGGTAGATGAATAATGCTGGCTTCGTAGCCGTCTGTAAAAAGAAGAAGAATTATTTTATAGTGTTTATTGCATATTCTTTGAGGTGTGCGGTAAACTTAAGTATGAAAGCGCGGTATTTTATTTGAGGCGTAGTTACTGGTGTGGCCAATGCCAAGTAGTCATTAACAAATATTGGCTACTTTTAATCTCTATTAAGTTATTCTAACATTCCAAGATACCTGATGAATAAGTTATTTAGTCGCGACAAACAGTACGTACAGTCACATTTTTAGAACATTCCTTGTTGTATTAATATTGCAGGTAATGCTTAGTCCTCAGATAATATAACAAAACTCATAAAATCTCATCAAAAGCCTATCTGGATCCGATTTGATAGCATTTCCTTGGTTCGAGCGCCACCAATCAAAGATGTACTGACTGGGAGCGGCTAATCGCACCATTCATCTAACCGGTCTTGATACTTTGAACTAACGATATTGATACTTTGATAATATGTATAATGACTGTCATTAATATTGTCAAAAACTGAAGAGAGCGCCTTGAGACGTTACTTTGTATGCGTGACGAATAAAAAAATAATTGGTTTATATAGATTTTAATCTATCTTCATATCAAATATAACTTAAATTCGTCGAAAAACGTTTTTTTTCTGCGACCGATAATAATTCGCGAAAAAATGGCTGTTCCTTTAGTCGTAACAAATGCTATTGATTTTGGTCTTTTGACGTTCTCAAGCTGCCCATAAAAGATTATGCATTTTTACTTGTAACACTTTTTTTATATAAAAATTCTACAATTCTTCATTCTTTTCTTCGACTTCAACTATCAAAACCAGGCTATCGCAGTGCAATGTTCTCACTCATTCAACGCGCGGGGTGATTCTACGGCAGATGCAATGCAATAGCAAAGGCGAGGCTTATACCATCATACGCCGCCCTAAATACAGTATGGACTATTCTTTTATACAATATTCATGTTGGCAGGTATTTAAATCCTGTCTGATTTTAAGTCATTGAGCAATGAAAATCGCAATTAAGAGGTTTTATTTCTTTGATATTTTTCTAGATTGAAATGATTCGATTTTGATGATAAATTCGTGTACCAAAATGTATCTCATACAAGTTTTATAATCCTATCTTCATAGAAAAACACCATGAGCTGTCGTTCTATTGCGAATTGAAGGAGAAATAAAATTAACTATCACCTTCAACACGTTTGATGGTATCATTAATGCAAAAAAAATGTTTTCATGTTCTACAGAAAATCAACAAATCGGTTAATACTATGAAACACATTCCACGCTTGATAAACTTGAGTTGGCCACTCTCATTCGATAAGAAGAAGAGATATAAATTGGTACCCAAATTTATGCAGGGAAATATATGAAAATTTAAATGACATTGTTCATTTTCAATTCTTTTTCTAGTTTTTTTGTCTATTTATTAGACCATGAGTGTGAGAAAGAAACTAAAAACTAGTTATTTTAATTTTTGCTGCCTTAGCTTTTGGTAAAATGTTTTTTTTTGTAATGTACTGTATTGTTTATATGTTTCAGATCAGAAAGACAGCTATTATCAGGCAAATTAAGGCAACTACAAAACCATTCCGTTAAAAACATAACAAAAGTTTCTAATAAAATCCATACTGTTATAACATCATAGGCCAGACTATTATGTACCTAGGTCTGAATATTGAAGCTTTGTGTTCGTGTAATCTCAGGTGATGTCACGTAAAGGACACCTAAGGATTACCAACTTGATCCGTGCTCTCTTGAACCTAGCCAGATTTAGGGAAACTAGATTTGTGTAAAGCTATTTGAAATATTATGCCTAGGGTTAAAGTATAAGATAAGAGCACAAAGTTTATGAATCATAGCTAAGCTTATATCCACGCTTATATCGTATGATTTACTAACAGACTTTATAACATTATTGTATGTTTATTTCTGTGTAAGGTTCTTTTTACTTAAAAAAATGTGAAATTAGATCATTTTAGACTGTCAAAAGGCATGTCAGATGCCATGGCTGCTTGATTAACTCCAGACACCAGAGTTGGCCACTCTCAGTCGTTAAGCAGTAGGTGTTTGGCATATAAGCAGAATAATGTCGTATCACAGTGTCAAAAAATTTCATAAACCAAATTTCCCAACGTATCTACAAGACCTACATTGATATTAAACTGTATTAAATTTCTCAGTTTGACCGTCACACACGAGACACTGGCGTAATTGCAAAGAACAAACATGGAAAGAGTGACAATCTATATATATACATATATAAAACTCAAAGGTGACTGATTGACTGATATAGTGATCTATCAACGCACAGCCCAAACCACTGGACGGATTGGGCTGAAATTTGGAATGAAGGTAGATGTTACGACGTAGGCATCCGTTAAGAAAGGATTTCCGGAAATGCCACTTTTAAAGGGGTGAAATAGGGGATGCAAGTTTTACTTCTTAATGCGAGTGAAGCCGCGAGCACCCACTAGTGAGCCATAAAATCAGAAAAGATTCTGTGGAAAATACTTCCTAAACGATGGACTATCATCGGCCGATGTACTTAACATAAATACAAAAGAATAATAGCTACGAGCATTTCGTTCGTACGCTCAAAAAATACTCAATATTTTTTCCCCGAAACCTGTTGATGTTCTTGAATCCAGCAAGGTGGTGATATCCAAATCTCCAGCTCAGCTAATTTCCACTGACGAGTGAATGAAGGGCCCTCAAACAAGTGGGGTCAGCTCTTGACCCGCTTGACACCTTTGCCATGGATAGGAAATATGTAAATATTTTAAGGAATTTTTATAGCGAATTTATTAAAGACTTGTGGACGCCCGCGGCTTCGCTTGCGTTATTTCATGATAAAAAGTAGCCTATGACACTTCTAAGACCTCAAGCTACCTACAAATCAAAAATTATGATGATTTGTTCAGGAAGCCGTTTTTGCGTAATGAGCTGATAGCCAGAGTAACTGCTAAACAAACAAAATTTCTAGAAACTGTTGAAAAGTATTCTGCTATGTATTCGAAGTTTCTATATTTTTTTTTGTTAGGTATATTTCAATGTTCAGACTTTCGACCTCATTTCGTTTGAAGAATATATCCCTGCCAGATTGGTTGCCTGGAAGAGATCGCTCTTAGCGATAAGACCGCCAATTAAGACGTTGATTCTAATTTGTAAGTTTTTTTTTTATTTCATTTGTGGTGTTTTAATAAAGTATTCATCTATCTATCTATATATCTTTAGCTTTATTTTAAGTATAGTAGATGTTTTTTTACGAAATGGATTTGCACTATGTTTTAATAGACAAACTACATTATATGAAAAAGAAAAGCACAAGAAAGCGTCTAATCCTCATTCGCCTTCACCCCAGATGTGGGTCGACAATGGGTGATGATGATGATGAAACTATATGACAGGTATATGTAAACAGATATGACCGGAAATTTATATAACTGTAAGTTTTTGTCCATAGGTATATATTTTATTCTGTATATCAGTATTTTATATGTATTAGTGTAGCCCTAGCTCTTATGTAATATCTTTTTATTAATTTTATTTCATTTCTTCCACTACCAGTGTTCCTCTTTGTATACGTCCTTTGTTTGTTTGCCTGCCTTCTTGTACGTGCGTGACGTCACAGCCAGCCCCAACGGAAGACCAGCGCTGGTTGCTTCCATACAACCAGCATTATGCTGAGTTGGGGCTGTGTTGTGGCAGATTTTATGTTTGTTTTTTATGATTTTACTCCTGTGTGTTTTTAAAATCTG
The DNA here is from genome assembly GCA_927399415.1 of Macaria notata. Taxonomy (NCBI): domain Eukaryota; kingdom Metazoa; phylum Arthropoda; class Insecta; order Lepidoptera; family Geometridae; genus Macaria; species Macaria notata. Next base: position 5,763,604 of record OV656742.1, read on the forward strand.
TCACAATAAATGTTTTCTTTATTTCTTTCTTTCTTTTCATATACATACGACGGTCGTCCGTTGAACCATACACAATATGTTCGGGTAAGTAAATACAAGTGGCTGGATCCCTTTGAAGTGAACTCTAATAGGGAATATAATCCACGGAGCTGTTTGTTTAGCACCGGAGCTTGGGCCAAGCAAACAGTTTCGGTTGTGCCTTGGAATTTACTTAGTATAGTTAAATCTTGTTATTTTTTTGAGTTATTTTTTCAGTGAAAATATTCATCTATATTCCCACTAATTATATATAATGGCGAGTGTTAATGCTTGTGTATGTAAGTTAGTATATTTGTAAGCAAACGTCAACGCGGTCAGTGCTTGGATGGGTAACCGAAAAGTGGCATTCCATTTTGGGCGTTTCCCGGCGGTTTGTCTAATACGGCAGTTGTTAAGCCATGTCAGAGGTCCTTAGGGCTTGATAAACTATCGACATAAGAGTTGGCCACTCTCATTCGATAAGAAGTAATGTTTGTTCCTTTTACGCACAAACAGGTTTGTATGAAATTTGGTATATTGGCTACTTATAATCCATGCGACGCTAGTAAGTCATAATTGTTAAGCTTAATACTAATTAGAAATTAACACCCACTTTTAGGGCCCGGTGCTGGGTATAGGCCTCCCTTTGTATGTGCAATCTGCGTCGATCTTGTGCAGACCTCATCCAGGTTCGACGATGTCGTCGACACATCTCGCAACTGGATGACCCACTCATCGCCTGCCAGTTCCGTATTTTATTCCAATAAAAGTTAACGTTAAAACGTTATATAAAACTTTGTAATAGGTACTAAATTAATGGAAATATTACTTACTTAAAATAATAAATAGCAGAACAAAGAAGTTCCATGTAACAGACATCTTGGTTCTGAAACAAAAATACCAAAGAACACTATTTAAAAATTAGTTATTTCGCGTAAATATCAAGAATAAACAGTTCGTTTACATGATATCACAGTTTTTAGTTAAATTAATTTAATTTTTTTTTTAATTTAGTTTAGATGTAAATACTCTTTTTTAGTTCTATTAGTGTTAATATGTGTAAATATTGTTTCTTATTATTTTAATAAATTTTACAGTTTTTTGTATATTAATATAGAATTTTTATTTTATTTCTATCCCAAAAAATATTTTTATCAATTATCACTAAGTAAACAAATTTATCTTAGAAGTATATAAGTCTAAATAATTAATTTATCTACCTGTTTTGGTGAATTTTAATTTAAAATTACATCACTAAACTACAGCACTACACTATAAGTAACTGAGAAGAAAAGCTTTCTGTTTCCCGATTTTATATATGTGATATTAAATCGTTGAGAAAATATTATTACAATGATAAAACTTTATTGGTTTATCCACAAAGACGAGTGGAAAACACTATGTTGATAAATACTATATAGGTATATCTAATATTAAAATTGAAATTTTGTTGTGCTGAACAACTAAAAAAGTCATAACGAAGTATAGTTATAGGTTTTGTTAAACCAAAAGACCATATATTAAATTACTACTGATTAAATAGATTTTTAAAAACCCATTACTTATCTTAAAATTGCAAATAAATGTACATAATATGCAGACAAGAAGAACGTGTTGTTTTCTATCACGTTTCACAATGTCGTTGATGTATAAATAGAAATTTATTTTATAATACAGATTATAGAAGAATAGCAGCTTGCGTCATTAGAGGATTAAATTGTTATAAACTAGACCGAATGATAATAACAGGATAATTATATTACTAAGAAATGCAGGTACTTACTTGATATATCGACGTATTCAATTCAATTCAATTCAATTGCCACTTACAATTAAGGAAAGAACCTGAATTAATAATTATTTTGTTTTAATATTACTTTAGTAAAATTGAAATAAAATTCATAGTAACATATTAATTGTATCACGAAAAACTACGAAAAAATAATAAATGATTAAATACGTGCACTAGAAATTCTACTGTAAGAATTATTCTGAATAACATAAATCTTCGTACTGAAATATTGCAGCCTAAAACTAACCTATATATTGTTAGAGACCTAAATGCCACATTTTCCAAGTACTTCTAACTTATGACCTAAGAGGTAATAGTTCTATGGGAATTTCAGTACCTTAAGGACAAAATAGTATATATAAAATGTTTGGGATTTTACAAATGTGTGAAAAACGTATGGTAAACAATATGACGACTGCTGACGTAGGAGTAAGATCAATGTGTAAACCAAATGACTAAAGAAACAATGAAACTTACAGACATGTTGTTATTTCAAATTTCAGTGTAATGATTTTAATTTTGCAATCGTTCTAGTGTTTGACATTAATATCTTTCGGCTTTATTTAAGTCTATGAAACTAAGTAGTGGATTAATGGTATAACTAGACGTAACCTGTAAGCCTCTCTGTAACTGATTTAGATGGTAATGATTTAAAATTTTACATGCAAAATTCTGTCCGGAACATTTGCCGTACATTAGGAATAAAATAAAACAACCACTGTCATTGCTTGAATAATGTTTTTGTATTATAAAATAATAATGTCTAACTAAATTAATTTCAGCTTAACTAAATAATATCACATATCACCAGCGACATTTCAAATATCGTGAGTTATAAAAATAGACGCACTGAAACATTTTCAGAAAATGTTTTACAATTTGATGAATAGCTACAAGTCTTAATCACAGATAAGAAAAATCTCAAGTTTAGTACATTAATACACAATCAATTGATACTTATACTAGAACCGCCATCATTGTGGGTTTTTCATGGCATAATAATTTGTAAAAAACACATAGAACCTGAAAAATAAGAATTATGTAGATACGTAAATATACATTTCAATGAAATACATAGAATGGAAACTACACTCACGCAAACTATTCTTCGCGATTTGAAACATATCAATATTGATGTTAACACATTATACATAAATAGTTAAATTTACCTCTACATAATAACAAAGAGGAAAAACGGATTCGATAAAATACAATCGGTAAGTACTATTTCAATAAATGTTTAGTAACATTTTATAGATCAGAATAGATCCAAATAAATACAACGAAATACACACAATAAATTAAACACTACTTGTAAGTACAAATTCGTATTGGATACGATAATTTACAATGTAAATCTACCATTATCACCTTACCAAACAATAAAGTATACGGACAAGCTATCTACCACTTAAATTTGATATCCAAAGACAACATAAAATCATGAATACTGATAAACTTAGATTGTTAGCTGAGGAAGTGGTGTTATTGACGACCACTACTGGCCACCAATGTGAAATAGAAATGAACGGATTGTCCGTTTTAGGTTTCTCAGTGGTGGCCAATTCTAACATATTATCGGGCATATAACTGCCACAAGTGGGGAAGTCCTTAGGTATAGGGGCCATATCTTTATGTTCTCCAACTTTGAATACTAGAGCCATGCCTATTTCCACGTGGAACTCTATATGACAGTGGAAGAGCCAGTAACCAGGATTATCGGCTTTGAATCTGATGACCGTGTAACCACCGTCTGGGACGGTGACTGTGTCTTTTATCGGTGGGTTTTTGAGGTTACGTTTAAGGAGTCCTGCTCTGTCGAACGCTTGGATTTCTTCTATGGTGGTTTCTGTGGCCAACCTTCTTAGACCTACGACTCTGAAGGAATGTCCGTGAAGGTGGAACGGGTGGTTAGCGTCAAAGGTTATTCCTTCGTCTACGATGATAACTTCTACTACTGAGTTCAGTTTGACGGAGAGAACGTGAGGACACTCGCAGTACCCAGCCTTACATTCGTCGTCTATGGAGGAGGAGTTGCAGAAGTTTTCTGGAGAAGGCCTGGAGAGGAGGAGGGGGCTTGAAGGCATCTTCATGCTGATGTGGTTCAACTGTGGCGTGTACAGGCGGTTCGACTTGTGGGGAACTGAAAGAAATAATAGTACAGTCAATATGGACAGTCAGTAGTGGTCAGTATGGACTGTTGGCTAGAATTTGCAGCAATTGATAATTTGATGAAAATATAAATAGACTCTTTGACCAAAATCACCACCAAATTGAAATTACGGCCTTAACTCATTATTTGCTGACTATGTCCAGCAAAAATGGATAAATTCAAGATCCTAGCAAATCTTGCTTGTTCAACTTACCTTGGTAATACCCATAGTAAGGTGTCCTGTGGAAGTGCGAGTTGTTTTTCGCGTAGAAATCGTAAGCTACATAGAATTGGTAATCAGCTATCTCCTTCAAACTATCATCGGGTCCCTCCAGAGATCTCATCTCAGCCACGCTGATGGTTTCATCTTCTTCTTCTCCTTTATTCAAGGCGTTCAGTTGCTAAAACAAATATTAATATGTTAACAAACTAGTAATAATCCTCATTTAAGATCGGTTTGTGGCTCAACCTCAATTGAATTGTAGTCTAGTTTAGGCCTTCTATTAGAAAGAAAGATTAGTGTCCTCAGTCAATAAGATTTTATTATTAGGTACTTGAGCATAGAATAATCTACATTTTTATATATGTTTACTGTAAGGAGTAGTAGCCTGTAGCTACTACTCGTCTGATGGTAAGCACCGTTTCAGTCTATGATCAAAAACATTTAACCCTATGACTGTATGTAATATTGGATTGCTATTTTTTACTATCCTTAAAAGGATTTGGGCAATACATCGTGGTTGACATGGGTGTTAACCTCGATATCTGCCCAAGCGAACTCTCCTAACGAATGACTTATTGAGGAGTCACGACCTTCAATCATGAGGAAATACGACTCAATAAGAAAGAGATTCCTTACCAATCCTTCATTATGCAACTCCTCCCAGGTTGGGTCGCCAGGTGGCTCAGATTCCATCGCACCTTCATAATGTAGGACACCGACTTGTTTGGCTTTTGTGAATCTGAAAATCAAATCAAATCAAATCGTCAATCTCAAGTTATTATTTTGATTTTGTGAGATACTTCACTTATCTGAGTTTTAACTTTTAAATGTCTGATAACGTGGCAATATTATTATTGATTTATTTAAAGCGTAGTGGCTTGTGTACACAGTATATGGACGATTAGGTATTTTTTTTATTTTGAATGTCTCACCAAACTTGATCAAAATAAGTCCATTCATTTAGAACTTATGTAAATTTGTCACAGCAGATACTCATATGAACAGATAAATAGATCAAACATGTAACATACTCCATTTTGACGGAATTATAAAACTTGCATCGTCATCATCATCTACAGACTTGTCTTTTCCACCGCGAGGCATAGGCCTCTCTTTGCATATGCTTGCTGCGTAAAAATAACTTAACTTGAAACTTACACTTCGTCACAATCCATGAGGCCTCTGTACCGGATCCAATAGTTGTCTATTTCGTTGTTAGCCTCCAGAATGAAGTCGTAGCGCTCTCCAGCGTAAGTCACCAGCGATGTTGCTGTAAGGGAAGAAATCAATCAAGTTAGTTATGTATATTATAAGTTTTAATAGTTTTTTGTGTGAGACATATCTATTTTTTCTATCTATCTACATATATTTTATAAAGTCGTAGCCGCGTCTTGGCAAACGAAATGTAGGAAGACATGCGACGGTGGCTGGACGATATAAAAGAGTTTAAAGGAATCATCTGGGCAAGAACAGCACAAGACAGGGATTATTGGCGTAAAAGAAGGCTTATGACCACTTCATTGACTATGAAACGTACGCTTGCTGTTTGTCTAGTACGGCATTCGTTAAGCTTTGTCAGAGGCCCTTAGGGCGGCTTGATACACTCTCGACACCAGAGTTAGCCACTCTCTTTCGATAAGAAGAAACCGACTAGGCAAGTTTTGAACGTAACGAAAAGAATGAGTTACCGCAAAATAACATATCAAATCTAATAACTAGATTTTAAAATCCCTACCCTTAAATAGTATATGTACATACGAGTAATTTGCCTAATTACTTGTATGTTACTCAAAGTTAGATATCTCTTTAAAATATTAATCGAATGAAAACATCGAAAGCTATTTTTGTTTACTGGAGCGTACGCGTAATGGTTGCTGTTATTTTCAATTTGATTTTTAGAACGATCTAACCCACGGCTTTTCCACTTCAATTTACATTCATTTTTCAATAGCTTTCCTTCCGTTTCATTAATTCTATTCAAATTGCAGCTGCATTGTATTGGTTTCGAATCGGATCTTTTCATTGAAATAAAACTCAAATGAATTATTAAAATGAAGTATGGAAACCAAAATCTACATTTGAACCGGGAGAATTACGTTCATTACCTTCACAATTTGTTATCTCATTCAATATTTTAATTATTTAGTAGAAATTCTAACCAAAACATGATTAGGTAGGTACTTTTCGTTTGCTGCAAATCTGTTCTCATGATAATAATAATATATGTAGGTAGGTACATATTGAATCCTTAAAAAAATATATACTGTAGTAACGTCCTTTCTTCCTTCGTCTTTTACTGCATTCCAGAAAAAGAGAATAAAAATTATTCCGGGATATTGTACACAGCGACATCTAGCCCCGCACTAAGCAAACGCTTGTGTCGCGGGGAATAGATAACGGATCTAATACTTTTTTTTTTAAGATAATTAAGTTAATTCAAAACAACAAAAATTAATAGTAACACTTACAAATTAAAAAATATATATATATTTGTATAAACAAGCTAATCTACTTTTTCAAAAGGTAGCGTACCCAAAATGCTGGCTGCATTGCCCCGTTGAATAGCTAGACTAATCTTTTAGGCAAAGTACAAGCCAGCATTTTGGTCACGCGAAGCCTGTTTCAATACTTATATACTTAACTATTGGGTGCTCGCGATTCGCTCGCATTAAGATGTAAAACTTGCATCCCCTATTTCACCCCTTTAAAAGTGGCGTGTCCAAAAATCCTTTCTTAGCGGATGCCTAAGTCATAACATCTACCCGAAAGCCAAATTTCAGCCCGATCCGTCCAGTGGTTTGGGCTGAGCGTTGGTAGATCACTATATCAGTCAGTCAATCAGTCAGTCACCTTTGAGTTTTATATATATAGATAGATAATGGCTTATATAATGTACTGACCTGTAATAGGTTCCAGGTCGTATCCATCGGACGCAATGATGGTGATGTTGTGTCCATCCACGGACAGCTCGATGGGACAGTTTAGGAACTCCGCGTTAATCACCCGGAAACGATACTTGTAGCCCTGGAATTAATATATATATAGACAAAATTTCATACAGAGCCAGATCTTTTTTTTAAGATTAAGCATGTTCTAGTCACAATTGTCTAGACGATTCTAACGACGATTTTTTTCTTAATCTTCTTTATTTAAGGGGGATTTTTCAAAGAGAAAATGTCACCCCCGAGTAACGACGATTTGTTAAGGCAGCCTAAACAAAATGTAGTCATTGCCGAATTATTTTTAAATAACGTGGCTTGTTTGTTCGGATATTTTAAAAGAACCTGTAGGTTCTTTTAAAATATCCGAACAAACCTAAAGGTGTATCTGTAGATACACCTTTACAAATAATAATCGAAAGAAAAATTTCTAACTTAGATTTTTAACTCAGTTCAGCAAGGCTTAAAATTTTTGCAAGAAGAAAATAAATAAATAAATTGGCAAGATATTTTACACAGCGCCGTCTAGTCCCATACTAAGGAAACACTTGTCTCATGAGTACTAGATAACAGATATAAATACATTCATATCATGCATATAAACGACCATATTCAACACAAAAAATTGCATGTTGTAATATAATAGTCTTATAAACAGTATATAGCTTACTTGTTCCACATTAAACCTCGCAGCTCTCATATACTTCGGCGGTCCAGTCTCGTTGAAGATCTTGAAGCGTCCCACTCCGTTGATGAGTAAAGTCGGTGGCTTGTTGTCTCCCTTCGAGTGATGGTGGTCGGTGAACATGGGCGTCGCCAGCTCGTGGATCCAGTCTGTTACCAGCATCACGTGGTCTGATCTGTAATATAAAATAAATAAATAAATATTCCGGGACATAGCAGACAGCGCCATCTAGCCCCACACTAAGCAAACGCTTGTGTCGAGGGTACTACTTAACGGATATAATACTTTATATGTATATATAAAAAAAACTACTTTTGTATGGAAACAAAAATTTGCTGGTTTCCCGATAAAACTTTCAGAACACAATCTTTATAACGGATACTTTTAGGTATTTTCAGCTCACCATACCCTTTCCTGATAACCCTGTATATATAATATATTTTTTAAAATACTTTTAATAACATTGAAACGACCACAATCAACACAAGTTTTTTTTTATAATTTGGAATTACTTGTGTTATGCGGGAATAGAACCAAAGATATCTTTTAAAAGAGAGATAAAAGGAAACCGCAATATATAATGAAGTACTTTGTGTAATGTCTATTTAACAGAGATTTATTTTTTCCTCGGACGGTCACCCAAAACAACACCGTCACATGCAAACACTGTGATCTTATTTAGCATCTTTGCCAATCAGCTTACGATTAAGAAACTGACCAGAAAACTTTAGCAAGTAAATAAGCTCTACAGAATACTGTAGATGTTAATAAGAGTTATTGTCGACAATGAATGAAGCAATATAATGAGCTGAATCTGTTGTATTTTTAAACTAAGTCAACTTAACCAAGTAACTTTGTAGAAACTGTTTAGCTTAACCTAGATACTGTATTTAGATTTCGTCTGAAAATAAGTTCATACTCCCAAAATGGTAGTTAATAGCACCACTAACTTGTAAAAAGTACACAAATTCATTACTTTTCAATATGCACTAACTAAAAGCGGTTCAATTCCAGTTGGAAATGAAACTGAGCACTGGAATCCCACCAAAGTTTTGTTTACTCACAGGCGTAGATTTTAAACATTAGATAGAATGGAATTATAAAATCAAAATGATTTTGTTAAAAAATGTATATGAAGAAATTTTGCTACTATTATATAGGTCTACTGTTAGTTAATTTAAAACCCTAACAATATGTTTTGTCAAAGAGAAGCTAAAATAACCCTTATAGATGATAGAAACTGTAATTTAAAAAATAATGTTAATGCATTTCCTGGAAGTTTACATGTCCAACATTTCAATATTTTTACCATTCCTATTATCTGAAACGCAAAATGACAAACTACCTTATGACAAAAACAATGTTGTATGGGTATCTATAATGTAACTTATTGTTTTCCAAATGTAAGATCTATATAGGAGCATATAACGCACTAAAACTTATCACAAAGCCATTCTAACGATGTTTAGGAAGCTCTACATCTGGGAACCACCAGCGTTCTGGTTTCGGAGCCGATTTGAATCCGATGAATTGAATTAACCTGTGTGAACAAAGTTGTGTTTACGGAGATTGGACGGAACGTTCCGGGGGCAGGGGCACGGCAAGCCAGATTGCTAATAGGCTAGGTTGACTTTTACAGATAATTGTGTGGACTTCGTTAGTAACAACAAAAAGCGTAGGTACTAAATTAAACGCGTAATGTTGACGAGTTTATGCGCTTATCGCGGTCTCTCTTAGAACGAATGGCATACATTCAAAATTTAAGAGCGATGCCCTTGTCTGTGGAGTACACGCCATTCTCTTCGATTTTCGGCCAATTCCTGAATGACATTTTTATTGCAACTACTATGGCTCTGATATCATTTAGGTAAATAGTTCTGAAGTAGTTATCGTTCCTTGAAAGTCCCATTGTAACTTGTTTGGTTCAAGCATTATTTTGGAAGACAGCGTGGCTTTTTATGGCTTGTCTGAATTCTATCAATTAAGACATTCGGAACAAATGCTTAAAAGAAGTGGTAGTTCGTACACATGACAGTGGCAAACTTTAGAGTCGAGACTTAACAAACCTCTTTAAAAATATCTGACAAGATGACTCTAATCATTATCTTTTTTTATTAACCTATACTGTCCCACTCCTGGCCAAAGGTCTCCCCCAACTCCCTCCATGCGTCACGGTCGAAGGCTTCCTCACGCCAGGCACCCACAATCATTATTATTAAGCTTTTCAAAATTATTTATAGAATCTAAACAATAAAACTCACCTATCATAATCATACATGCGTCCGTGTGCGTCCTGCGACTTTGGCTTCCTAATGATGAATGCGCCGGCAGCGCCATCTGCGCGCTGCATGCCCGAGTGGGAGTGCCAGAAGTGGGTCCCGGCGTGGCTCGCGTTGAATTGATACCTGAAGAAACCAGACACAATTTAGTCTTTACAATGACGAACGAATAACGTAATGCAAATTAACGTATCTAAAAAAATAGGATCATCGCCATCCTGAATTCTCAGATAATCAGTAATTTTAACGGTAGCATCACTCTTCAAACCAGACAAAGCTAATGCGTTCCACTCGAAAAATTGGCAATAACGTGGTTGGGTTCAAAGAATTACCAAATAATGGGAGTAGAGAGTACTACAGGACACTACATAAGACATCCGTTAATATAATAGCAGCTGATTCGTACAGTATAGATAAGATTTAAGCGGCATTTTGTATGAAGTAATAAAGTACTTCTTTATACAATGATTTTACTACTCTATGTTTTTTTTACAATTACTATGTTGTTATGTCTACTTTTTCATAGTTTTAGTGAAAAATAAATTAATTTTAAACTAACTTTAAAGTTTTTATAAGACGAGTTGAACAAAAACTTACCTGAACGTAGACTCAGGTAAGATAGGGCACTGTGTGACGTGCGGTGTTCCATCCATGTAGGGAGTACCTCTCTGATGCTGGCCGTGCCAGTGCACCGTGGTACCTTCCGTCATCAGGTCGTTTTCCACATCTACAATCACGCGGTCGTGTTGGCAGACCTGAGGATGAAAAGAGTGTTATTGTAAGAAGGTTTTACATCTGTGTACAGTATAATTATTATACATGGTCAGTGTCGTTCTACTGCTGGATAGAAGCATGTCTCTCAATATGACATTGGAATCATTCTGGTAGAAAATAAGTGCAATCGTCTTTTTGTTAATCTTTTATTCTAACACAACGGTTTTCTATGATATTGTTGTACTAAATACTGTACTCGGAAACCGAAATTAAGTTGGACAATTCTCATTTTTTTTTAACAATGGTACCCTATCATAAATTTTAATCTGCAGCATCCCCAAGGTTTTCGTCAAGAAACGAACCATGAAGGTCTAGAGGCTAATGAAATTGTCTTTTATATTCTTCCGCGTGCTATTTTAAAATTAGTATAAAATTTTATTTTCATTTAATTTAAATATCTTTGTATTGTCGGTTATAAATAGCAGCCTTGGCTTGACTTTACATATTTGCATACTTTTAATAGGATGATGTTTCGTTCCGCACAAGATCGTCTAATAAATCAAAATTGCTCAATCTAGGCATACTTACTTCAATAGCAGGTCCGGGCATTTTTCTATTAACCACATTAAGCGGCCTGTTCATGCCATCAGCTGGTATACAGTCGGGCCTCAGGCAGTCCGTTTCATTATAAGGACAGTCGTAACATGCCTTACTCATCGTTTGATACCACTCTAAACTAAAATGATAATAGCAAATCATTGGCTCTTCCCCTTCCCGACATTCTCTTTGACAGGGATGGTCTCCTCCAATCAATTCGCCCGTCACTTCGTCGTATTGCACATGAGCTCTTATGTTATTCTTCTTACTTCTATTTATTATGCTTCTAAGATCTTCGTCTTTCAACTCTTTGACTGGGTGTTTCACTTTCCTATTGGAGAAGTTAATGTTGTTTTCAGTATTATTCACGGCTTCTATGACTCTAGATGCACTTTCCAGAGGCTTATTTTTATTTAAATTTGTGATTGTAGGTTCATAACTTTCTATGGTGACGTTGTCCAATGTATAGTTTTGGCTCCTTGTCTGACGTAATATTGTTTGTGTTTCATTTGTTGACTGTTCAACCTTCTCTGTTGTTTGATATGTTTGTTCTGTCGTGTAAAAATCGGTTGTTGTTTCAACGGCACTTGTATCTTGCTGTGTGTTGATCCCGTTAATACCTGTAAAGATAAGAATTTTTATTAGTACAATACATAACATAAGCTGCCTGAAGATAAACATTTGGAGATATTTATTATGACAGAAAACAGTTTTTTTTTATATTGTACAAGTTAAAAATTTGCTCTGTCATGTTCAGCATAGGGACTTTCGAGTAAAATAATACATATATCAAGCGAAATAAATAGTACCGTCAGCTAACTTTTGTTGTCTGTTAAACAACAGTCTATTTTTAGGTCTAGTGAGCCTATTACGTCATAAAGAATCCGTAGAAAATAGGTTTATCACCTTTTTAGTAACTCACTTCTAAAATAAACGTGTATTTTTTATTGTTTTGCCAGTCATTCGTCGGTAAAGGGAATTATAATCTCATTCTAATTTCTTTCTAATAAAATAACCAAAACACAATTTCTTTCCTGATTCTCGGAAACGTTTCTTATTCAAGTTCTCAATCCAATTTCGATGAATAATTATTCAGAATTCTATTCGGAGTGTCATTACAAAACATTTGAATTGTTAATATGGTATGATTGATTTCTTCTCAGGTTTTCGAATGGAAGTTGTCCTGTTTATTGAGATGAGATCTCTGTAAGGACACTAGACTGACTGAAATGAACATTCTGAGAAATAAGAAACTTGATTACCTACTGTCTGGAGACAGAATAGGACAAAGAACGTATAATTTCATTACCTATACAAGAACTAGTGGGTGCTCGCGGCTTCGCTCGCATTTAGAAGTAAAACTTACAAAAATCCTTTCTTGGCGGATGCCTACGTCATAACATCTACCTTCATTCCAAATTTCATCCGTCCAGTGGTTTGGACTGTGCGTTGATAGATCACTATATCAGTCAGTCAGTCACCTTTGAGTTTTATACATACAGAAGATACTCAATCACATTTTTTATAAATTCGAAATTATATACTGCTGTAGAAAAAAGTACATGTACCTACCTACATGAAGTGGCGGCTATAGATACCAAACTAGGCGTTGAAGATAGTCGCTTATGTGCCTTTTTTCTTATAATTAAAATTTTAAATAATATCATCTTCTTAATTATTAACTCTATACCTACCCACACTTAGTCTTTTTAAACTACCATATTCACCGTTTCCCAAGGAGTAATCCTTGGGAAAATAACTTGATAAATAATGTCTGTGTCGAGAAGGAAACCTTATTCATTATTACACATCAAAATATACTAAAACAGGTGTTAACGTTATTAAAGACTTGTTCTTGCTATTTTGTTAGGTATAAAATCATGTCAAATTGTTGATGTACTCTAATTCAATTATTTCGGCTCAAAGTTTTCAGAACATTGAAGCAAATTTCAAGTTTCAAATTAGAACAGATTTTCAATTCAATTTCAGAAATATGTTTTTGTATAATTTGGGCGTATTTTAGAACAAGGCCAGAGTTTCTATTCTTATCTAAGTTAGTTCGACATGGTTTGAAATTATCTTTTTAATTATTAATTGGTATGATTTTACTTAAAATGAGATGAAAACGTTTCCTGGTAAAATTAAACTATAGAAAATAGTGTCGAGTCTTAATAATAATGTGGAAAATAGGAAAGCCAAATTATTTTGGGTTTGATTGTACATAACATAACTAGATACTACAGTAAAAAAATAAAGAAAATGATAATGATAATACATAAAATGAATTATGATATCATAATTATATGTAATTACGCTTTGTTGGTTTAGAAATGTCAATGATTTTTGTGACAATAAATATTTTTTTGCTGTATAAAAGCAGATAATATAAAGAGAAACGTAAACATGGACATATACAAAAAGATACATTATTATTGACAAAATCATCTACTGTAAATTACCTACTTTTAACAACTTACAAAACATTGTAATGACCAAAAAACATCAAAGCTAGAATCACCATCGCTAACTTTTTAATGAGAAAATGACTTCATGCGTACAAAAAGCTTTGAGAGTCCATAAGCATTCTTTTGCAAAGATCCGGATCTTTTATGGCAGGCTTCAATTAATTATTTGCCTAAAGGTCGTTTGATTGAGAAAATATGGAGATGCGTCAGAAGTAAGTAATTAATATATCATCCTTGCACTGGTTTTCCTAAATTTTACAAAAAACACAGGTATCGTTATGACAAGCAACGGCAACTGTTATTCCTTTGCTTCATGTAGCTTGTCTTAGAAGAAAGCCTACTTCTTAGGGTGGATTTACATCAAACGAGCGTTCGCTCGTTCTACCCCCACCACGTCAAATTATAATAGTGTAAACAGGCGTAAAGCTTTCTATGATCTATCGTTGTTTTTAGTGCGTTCGCAAAGATTCTATTAAATGCTGAAAGAAGCTCGTTCGCTCGATGTAAACAGCGCGCGAGCAGTTACTTAGCGCGTTCTTACATGTTCAGACGTGCTCGCGCCCTTGAGCGGTCTCTTTTCGTGTCATCCGACCCATGGAAACGCCTAAAATGGAATGGCACTTTTCAGTCACCCATCCAAGGACTGACCGCGTCGATCTTTGCTTAAGATTTATAATCGCAACCGATTGCCACCGCTAACTGAGCTAAGGGCGCTTCATCGTACTATATTGCTATTTTCTGCTAACCCTGTATAGAATTAACTAGGAGCGCACATAAATATGACGATGAGATGAACTCATACTAATTATTATTGTAATGACGTATTCTAGGAATGTTTGGAGAGTAATAAAACTTGCCAAAGGTGAAGGATCACTGATTAAGGCTGCATTAATTAATCATTAAGGCCATTATAAGATGATTCTAGAAATACTTTATTGATTACTTTTAGCGTGCTGTGGAGGGAATGTTGCTTTTTCTTCTTATCGAATGAGAGTGGCCAACTCTGGTGTCGAGAGTTCATCAAGCCGCCCTAAGCGCCTCTGACATGGTTTAACGACTGCAGTACTATGATCAACAGCCGGCACCGACAGTTTAACGTGTCATCTGACCCACGGAAGCGCCCAAAATGGAATGACACGAATAAAGTTTTGCTAATCTAATGTTTAATCTACTTACCTCTATTTTAGATTTCATGTAAATTGGTAAAGTCTTTATGCGCATGAAAGTGTAACTCACTAACATTATATTATATTATTTTAGATAGCCTTACTACGAATTTTTAACCCCACCGGGAATTCATTATTGTGTGCTTTAATAATTTTGATACAGAATTAATCATAAATTTCCTACTAAACAATTAAGTTTTACTAGCAATTCAATTTCCAAATAATAATGAAAATTTCTGCTTTTCATGATTTCGTGGAAGGATGAATTATAATACCTGTAAGTACTTAAATAATGTTAGTTAGCTAAGCTATGTCAGAGGCCCTTAAGGCGGTTTGAAATCTCTGACACCAGAGTTGGTCACTATCAAACGAGCTTTATTTTTCTAGTCACGATTAATAATATCAAAGACTCGCACCAAGCGTTATGCTTCGACTTTCATCGTGCGAACAGCCAAACTGTGGAACTCCTTGCCCGAATCTCTATTCCCCTTGAACTATAATTTGTCGGTCTTCAAGTCGAGAGTAAACCGGTTTCTTCTAGGCAAGCGCGCTACATCGTAGACTATAACGTTCAGGCAAGTTGTAGTCAAGCGTAAGCCTATTTCATGTTAAAAAAAAAAAAAAAAATGCACATTGCACAAATCACTGGGAATTTTGCATGTGGAAAGGGTAAATGTATCATATATTTTCTGAGTTCTATATATTTTCTTTACTCAAGCAACATGTGCCAGAAAGAAATCATTCTATACTATAACGCCACCTAATGTACTTAGATTAAGTAATACTTTGGTTTTTTTTATTAACTTATAATTTCTGTACTACACCATGAAGTATTTTATTGTAAAAACCTGACCTTGAAAAGTATTATTTTTGGTTCACGGAATATTTAACTTTTCGGTCTTCGTGTCCAATTATGCTATTTTATGACGAAAACTTATAGTACGAGTAAATATAAAAAAACAATCGAAAACAGCGCACAAACTAACAAACCAACAAATGATTTCCTTTTAATAATAATGGTATGATTACACGTTACCTGCTAGGTCAAGATTCAAGATCTATAGCCTAGAGTATGGCCTAGACGTTAATTATGCCTTATAAATATGTAGGTACCTACTGATCTTCTTTGTAGTATAAGAGTGCATGGTCACCTCTAGCGTACACAGATTTTTAACCTTTTTTAGCGCAGACAGTTTTTAATCCTTTGCCATGGCTTAGCGACAGCCGTAGCCGTATTATGACAAACAGTCGGGACCTACAGATTAACGTGTCATCCGACCCATGGAAGCACCCAAATAGAATACCAATTTTTGGTCACCCATTTGATCCAAGCCAGAGAGCGTCGTTTTTAAGGTCAAAGTAAAAAAGCTCGTATGAGAGTGGTCAACTCCATTGTCAGAGTTTGCAAACCGCCGTAAGGGTATTTGCTTATCATCTACCGGACTATACATAAATACTTTTAGACGGCTTGACCTCCTTTTTTAAGTTAAAAACAGCCGGTACCTAGAATTTAAGGTCTATAAACCAGACAATACCAATCATACTTAAGAGAAACTTAACCTACAATTATATTTGCTTAACATTACTAATAAATACTTACTGATAATAGCAGCTAACGTGATCGTCCAGATAAAGTCGATTCTTCTATTGAGATACATTTTTGCTGGATCTGGAAATAAGAAACAACATTGGTATTAGTTTATTGTATTAGCTTGTTAATTAGTGTTGTTTCTGAGCAAAATATAGAACCGTTCCTATATTAATACACACATAACACCACATATTTCCTGATGAACATCCTCTTTTACTGATGTTAAGTAGGTAGCTAGCAAATTCTGTGATATCTTCCATTTAAAAATGTGGTCCTTTTCACGTTATATTCTCTGCGATAAATTTGTTATTAATTATTAAATAAGTAAGTATTAGTTCCGATCCTAAATAAGGTAGATAAAAATAAAAATATTTATTTTAACACAAACACTGGTATATAACATACTGGTATAAAAATATAGATTTATGTATTCCAATAGATTATAATAGTGTAGACAAGTAGCCTAGTGTTTAGTTAATTTAGTGAAATACATACGAGTATGTTAAATACTTATAGAATGTGTTTCATGTGAACCCCGAACTAAGCCTGAGGCTGTATATCGGTGGTTCGAGACTGAGAGTAACCAAAATGAGATATTAAATAAATGATTCGTGTATATTTAATTTAGTTTATAAGGATGTAAATTAAGTTTTTGAAAATAAAGTAATTTTGTATTTCCATAGTAAAAAGTGATCAAAATCCTATAGGACTTGTTTTTTTAGAAAATAATACTCTTCTCTTCCATCCGTTGCAAGCAAAAAGCAAGTATACCAAACGATTTTGTAAATGTTAATGAATCAAAAAGTAGGTAAGTCTGTATTTAAACAGTCAGCTGCAAGTCTGCTCAGATAACTTCATTACGAAATATTAACACAAACAAGTTAACTGGATCTCGTTATAACTCGCGAACATTGGTACAGTTCGCAGCCAAAATAACTCAACTTGTCAACTAGATGCCCTAATTTCGAGTGAATAAAGGACAGAAGAATAAAGCCTCACTATTTTTTATTTCATTTAAAAGAAAGTGGACGAGGTTCTTAGGATTTTCAGCTTAGACTTTTGGTTCTCTTATTCGTCAATTCTTTTCGTCAAAAATGGGATGGATGCAGATGGCATACTTATAGATAAAGAGGCCTATACCCAGCTGTTGGATTCAAAGGGCTGTGGATGATGATGAAGTTGAAGAGAAGAAAAGACATAAAATATTTTATTATTCATCTCAATTTTGACGCACATAGCACATACATAAAGAGGCCTATACCCAGCTGTTTGATTTAAAAGGCTGTGGAAGATGATGAAGTAGATGACATGAAAGATTAATATTCTTCCCGTTGTTTTATAGACTGACGAACTGTAAACATGCACCGTCGGTCGGTCGCCTATGAGCACTTGCATAGCCAGAAGCATTGCAGTGTGTTGCTAGCTCAGAGAGGTGTTAGAGATAAGGAATTATATTATTTAACTACAATGGCGTAAAAAGCATATAAAATTTACTCAAAACGTCGTATAAGTGGCTTATCTCAAAAGCAGCAACTTATTTTCTTCAACTTTTCGAAACTTATTCGCCGCGTTAGCGCGTTGAAACTTCATACTCAACCTTTTTAGCACTCAATATTGTTCTAGAATATTATTTACTGTAATGACAAGTATCTGACTGTACATACATGATACCATCCCGCTATTCCTACAATGGTACAAATAAGTTAACTATTCATCTGAGATTTCGTTGAAATTCAAATTTGATTACAATTTCGTTGCAAATTTACAATTAGTACCAAGAATAGTGTATATTGTAGGTCATTATTTAAAGTAACTCTTGTGACAGATTGTTTGCTAAAATAATTATTCTGCAGTGCAGCTTCTATTTTGTATACAAGTTGTGTATTACGTAATATAAATAGAGATTTACAATTTAACAATCGTTATCAGTAACAGAATCAAACATTTATAAAAAAAAAATTATAAAATATATATTGAATCAGGCGATACTTTGCGGAAATCTATTGCAGATGAAACTTTGGAGAAATACGTAGTAGAAATATGTATGTATTTTCAAAGTAGGAATTTTGTGTTGTAAAGAAATTCAGAAATTAAAATTCTGAGGTCTTCAAATGTGAATTACATCTAACTCTGTAAATAAGCGCACTTTTTATAATATAAATATTTATTTACTCTTAAAAATCCATTTAAACAATCCTAAGCTCTAGGGTCAAATGTTAAGGCCATATTGCCAGTGGATCACTATTTAAAATAATATTAGCAATAGTTTAAACGTGCTCATTAATTGATGTCTCAAGGTCCAGCTAACATCGCACACTCATAAAAAATAAACAAATTCAATGTCATTTTGATGACAAATCACTTGACATTTTTATGTAAAGTGCATTATTTTAACGCCTGACAGTAGAAAAGAGGTTTATGAGTTTTTGTAAAAATAGTTACTTCTAGACGAGTGTGCTTGAATGTTTATTGAAATGTTGATTAGCATTGGACGAATTGTAGTCAAGTCCAAGTTTTTTTTAAATCTTGTTATCGGTCATTTTATGTCCTGTTTTGCAAACAATTAATGTATAGTATAGATCACAATTATCTAGTTTTATTTTTATTCGAAAGAAGACTTGACAGTGAGTTTACTAACGAAATAAATGTAAATGAATATTTTTTTTATGATATCAAACTTTTATTGGAAAATATGCGAAAATAATCACGACCGGCAGGATCCGAACCTGCGTATTTCCAATCATCGTCCGGAAAGCCTTAACCACTAGGCTACAGTCTACTAACTGCCAGGCGCGAAAATCCACACTCATTTCCATACACTTCAGACTGAGCGGCTATATATCTATGATATTATGGCTATACCTATATATATATGATATCAATTGTAAATGATACAAAAATAAATATTTTGCGTGTAACCTGGCACAAATATGTATCTAAACAATGCCAATGTCATCAAAATGACAAATCACATGACATTTTTATGTGTAGTGCATCATTGTGATGTAATTCTACCGTTGAATGACCCCCGGCCTTATTCCGGAGGTCGCTGTCGAAATATAATCAAGATAAGAATCTAAAGCTTTATCGTGCGTAAGAAAACATAAATATATAACGCTTTTTGGAACGTTCAGGTTGTTAAGGATGAAGTGAATCTGTAGATCTGAATTTGAGGAAATGGTTACTTGGTCGTCTAAACAGTTTTATCATATATCGGAATTTGTTACTAACTTCTTATAAGTTTAAATATTAATATGTAACGTCGCTTCAATACGCAAAATTCATAAACACGAATTCACAAACAATAGTACATAGCTGTATTTTTTCTTTTAGGTTCCGAGTTCCTTGTACGGTACTCAAGGTCTTCTTATCCAGGTTCCAGATGAGAAACTAATGTCTAGTTAAAAAAATAGTAGATACTGTTTTTTTTTTATATAGACACACGAAAGAAGGTTATTCAATGAAGTACTGACTCGTTTAAAAATACCTTATTTTGTTTTTTATTTGGACTCAAAGAGGAAGGCTATTACGTATTTTCATTATACGAGTATCAACTTTTTGTTGTTATGGTTTTCTATTTTTGTGTAATTTAGTACAATATCTAAGAAGTTATACCCACACAACTCCCTACTATTTAGCCAATTATATTGTTTAAAATGTTCAGTATTTTTATTTAATATTCTTTCCTGTCTTTTTGGTTTGGTATATGTTTTTCTTTTTATCATTTTATTGTTTATGTCCTTATTAAGTTCAATTTATCATAAGTGTACATTTGGCGTTACTCTAAGGTGCATTTATTGTAATGGTATAAATAAATATAATCAATTTTAATCACACACATCGTAAAAACAACGCCTGTATACACCCTACAGCCTTCCAGAATAGGCCCCCCATACACTCATGATAGCAGAGCATCATTACGTGAACTGAATGTGTGTCAATGACGTTCTCTGACGTTTTACCTACTTGTTTCACTTAACTGTCAGTTTGATGTTACTTAAATGATAGTATGTTTATAAGTTCCTGCTATTAGAAAGTGATTCATATTATAGTGGTTTAACTTGAGTATTAAACAAATGGCATAATATTTGACTGAGTGCGTTTTAACGAGAGAATTAAAGATATGCTATCGGATATGTAGACTTAATACATAATTGCAGATGAAAATAAAAGTTTCCAAAGTTATCATCTCCTAGGTTCAATTTTTAGCACATTGAAATACTAAAAGATGAAAACGCACAATTTATAGTGATTTATTCATGCAAAATATAGAATGTGGTTGTTAGACATTATTCTGACAGCACAAGTGGCGCCATCAGCCGCTCAGTCTGAAGTGTATGGAAATGAGTGTGGATTTTCGCGCCTGGCAGTTAGTAGACCGTAGCCTAGTGGTTAAGGCGTTCTGACGGTAGCAGAAATACGCAGGTTCCAATCCTGCCGGTCGTGATAATTTTCGCTCATTTTCCAATAAAAGTTTAATTTAAAATATAGAACAATTAAAAGCAAGCATATTTAATTGCCGATCGAAACATAATATCATGATTGTCCATTCCAAATAAAGTGACACTCTCTAAATTTAATAACTGTATATTTCGCTTCAATAGTTGATATATGCTCACTTTACTTCAATGGGGGCTAAAATAAACTCACGTTGGGGAGTCATGACCCTCAGTTACGAAAAATACGGCTAACGGAGGAGTACTCACTAATGCAGTGAAATCAATTAACGCGCGGTTCCTCCAGCGTCAAACAACCAAACTTCAATGTCAATATCATTAACAATCGAAGGCTCTATGCGTTAAACCATTAACACAATTGAATAGATTGTACACAATTATAGACTCTATCACTAACTAATAAGACACACCCTTAAAGCGTACTTAATACTTAAGATAATGTGACGTACCATCGCGAAACTAATTTTAACCGAAGGCTGCAACAAGCAAGGTTAATAACCTGTGGTTATATTTAATTGTTACCTTTTGTCTAAAAGGTATTGCGGTTTGTTATTGATGAAGTTTTGAAGAGTCAGCTAAGTTTGATATTGGTTTCTGCAGATTAAGTGTTGGAGCTAATTTTAGCTTTAACACAGGACCCGATTATAACAATTTTTGTTATTATTTCTCTCTGAAATAAATCTAACGAATATTTTTGCAGATGTGTTTTTCTGGTCACATTTTTAAATTTTAGTTTTCTGGATAGTTTTTGATTGTTAGCACAGGCACAGTTAGTTAATATGACATATCATTTCAATCGTCAGATTCATGTCATGGTATTTTTTTTCTTTTAAATGGAACATGAATATTTGTTTGTGAAAATATTGTAGGTATATGTAATACATATGGTACATATTGCCGATAAAATATATAATTTGCAACACGCACAAATATTAATTTGCAGATACAGTTTTAGTGTTCGTATTTGTGTCATTACAGGAATGGCAATATTTTTGTAATTAAATTAAGGCTATTAATTATAGTGTTATACTGCTTCTTTTAATGAGC
This sequence comes from Macaria notata, assembly GCA_927399415.1. Classification (NCBI taxonomy): domain Eukaryota; kingdom Metazoa; phylum Arthropoda; class Insecta; order Lepidoptera; family Geometridae; genus Macaria; species Macaria notata. The sequence continues at coordinate 5,785,729 of OV656742.1, forward strand.
AATATATTCTTTTATGCGTATTATTGAAAAGCATTGTATTAAAGTGTTATATTGGACGATAAAATTTAACTGCCAAGTTAGATACGGTCACAATGACAGCATTACTCTTCTTCATCTTTTGTTCTTAAAGAAGATAATAAAATATGTGTGTTTACATCGTAGGACAAACATTATATCTGTTGGTTTTGCTTTAGTAACGGATCTCTTTATTGACAAAGAAGCATACAATTAAGCACGTACCAGTGTTATCATTCAAAATGTTAATTTATAAATATGAAATAATTAAAATGACAGACATTTTTTAGCCTTTTAGTGTCATTATGTTGTCATAAGTGCAGGCGTGATAAGTATGAATGCATTACACTATATACATTAATTGAACGTTGTATTATGTGATATTTCTGAGATTTTTCATTTACATTGAACGGATTACCTGAACAAATTGAATACATACTGTTTATTCCTTATTTTTAAGTGAATTACAAATTCATCATGTTCATCGTCTGGTCAGGTCTTTACAATCATACTAAAAAACACTGTTGACCCAAAAAACTCTAAGTTCAATAGTGATTTATAATAAAATACACAGATTAAAAACATATATAATAATATATTTGCGAAACATTGGTTGACGTGAGGATCCGTGTCTAGTCCAATAAAAACCGTAGTAATAGCACATTGAACAGCACTGACGATATAATTATTTCAATCATAAAATAAAAAATATTATCATATAATACTATCATATATTTTTCATATAAAGCTAAAGAGGATCAAAAATATGAACAAAAAAAATTAATAGAAAAATAGTTATTTGTTATACACGAGTGCAAAGTTGCTTTTTAACCGCGTGCTCAATTTTGATGACCGAGCAAGCGAAGGATTCAAAATTAGAATCCTGAGCGTTAGCGAGGGAATCAAAAGAGCACGAGGTGAAAAATCTTTGCACTCGAGTGCAACACGTAACTTTTCATTCCACCTCAGCGAGGAAATGACTAAATGCAAAACGCGTGATTGTTGAGGGAGAAAGCTCATTTGCGCATTATTAACAGTTTCAGTCAATTCTGTTGTCGTCAAACAAACTTCCTCGTCACTAGAATCACTCATTTTAGTTTTTTCACTGGTTTTCAAGTTTCTTGTTTTTAATAGAAGGTTTAATGACGTGAAAATATGCCGCGTAACGAACCGCGTACAAAGCAAATTGAAAAAAAGAACACCAAGAAGGTTCCGAGTCTGAGATTTTAACAAATTTAAAAAAGTTGTATGACATATTCGGCACCATAGAGGTAGCAGTAAGTAGGTTTAATTATTTTTTTAATTCAAAAACTTGTAACACACGATGTTCTAAATTCAATTTACTTTATCCTCTAGAGAATAAAAACGGCTTTTGCACTCAGATATTGAAGAACAAAAATACTGTTTCCGAGATGGTGGGATGAAAAAAATATTATCATATAATACTAACATTTTTCATATAAAGCTGAAGAGGATCAAAAATATGAACAAAAAAAGTTAATAGAAAAAAAATGTTTTGGATACACCTGAAATCCATGACAGGAGTTTTTACAATTTTTGTCTGTTTATTTGTTTATTTAAATGACTATAACGCAAAAACGGCTTAACGGATCATCAAGATTTTTGTTACGTAGGTAGTATGAGGTCTTAAAAGTGTCATAGGCTGCTTTTTATCTCAAAATACTGCGAGCGAAGCTGCGGGCGTCCACTAGTAATAAAATAAAGAAGATTTTCATACGAAGATATCAAAAACTGCAGTAAACCCAGCAAGAAAGCCCAAGCTTTGTTTTACGGACCATTACGCCATCAGTTAAATAAAACATCAATCATTTTAATTAAATTGCCACTTCCACCGCGATATAACTGTGGATGCAACTATAATTCAATCTGTAGTGCAAGATGCATAGAGAAACGAGAAAAAATATGCATATAAAAATCAGTTAGTTACTCCACAGTCTACCGATTCCTAACGGATGGGATAACTGGTCTAAGGCATTTAGATAATTGCTAATTAGTTAGCGCGAAACTGGATGAATGAGGGAAAAGATATATTTTAGTTCATGGAGATTGTTAGCATGCAGCGTGCTAATGCTAACAACGTTATGGAAAATCTTGTTAGCTATTTTAAGGATTCCGATGTCATTACTTATATTTTTTTTAATATAAAAAACTAACAAAACAAATTTTACTAAACTTAACTAATTAATAACTAACTTATAATAAACTTAAAACACCTATAAAAAAAGTATATCTGTAGGCAACGTTCCCAGCATGCTGGCGGCAATGCCACGTTGGATGGCAATGCTTATCCTTTGCGCCAAGAATGCGCCAGATAAAATAATTTGATGCCTGTGAGCCAATTATTTTGGAAGCAATGAAATTGGACCATAATATGAATGTTTGTTGAATATATAAATGTACTAATATAACGAAATAAAAACAATCCAAAACACACAGTGGCAACTAGCCCTATCCTAAGCTAATGCTGTTATCATGAATACTAGACTACTAGATAACGGATATAATACATACATATTCAGTTTCCTTTTGTATATATATTTGTAAATATTTTATACATAGAAACAAAATAGATTACTTATTGCTTCCTTGTTAAAACGTGCGTGATTTTTATACTTGACGTAACCAAACCCGCATAAGATAACTTATCTATAAGATACCGTAAGGCTATGAGCACAAATAACGTCGTCTAGCGATAATATTGAAACTGTTATATTTGGTTCAATGAAAACTATGAAAAGGTATCTAAATAATGAAGGCTTCATTTCCTAAACTCTTCTTCTTATTACAAAACGTGGTTAAAAAGTTAAGTCCGTTTTAGTTGTTCAAAAATTGACTGTCTGCTATCATAATTATCAAATTGTCAAAATGTACCAATGTTAAATAAAAGTTCCAATTTTTGTTGACATTGTGATTGCTTGTATGTGATGTTTGAACAACAAGAACACATTTTTTATTTTCCAAGTCCCTGGACTAATATTTAAACCGCGTTTTGTAATAAGACGGATATTTATTGTTAACATCGTAGGTGAGAAAGTAAAATCTTCTAATGCATACCAACGATATTACTTGTTGATTTTTCTTTTCAATCTATACTAATATTATAAATCTGAAGAGTTTGTTTGTTTGAACGCGCTAATCTTAGGAACTACTGGTGCGAAATGAAAAAATATTTTTGTGTTGAGTAGACCATTTATCGAGGAAGGCTTTAGGCTATATAACATCACACTGCAACTAATAGGAGTGAAGAGGTTGTTTGCAAAAATATATATTAAAATAACTATTCCACGCGGACGAAGTCGCTGGCACAACTAGTAAGAAAAATAAAATGGCATATCTTATGACTAATGGAAATAAAATAGTCTCCGGAGTCCATGAATATTTTATTTATCTTAGTCACAAAATACACAGTTTTACTCGTTTGTTCCTAATTGAATTTTCGATATTTGGTTGTTTGCCATGTTTAAATTTATAACTATTTATATACTACCAAGTTAATTATACCAATATCTATACTAATATTATAAAGCTGAAGAGTTTGTTTGTTTGAACGCGCTTATCTCTGGAACTACGGGTCCGAATTGAAAAATTATTTTTGTGTTGAATAGACCATTTATCAAGGAAGGCTTAAAGCTATATAAGATCACGCTGCAACTAACAGGAGCGAAGAAACAATGGAAAATGTGGGAAAAAATGGGGAAAATTAATCATCTTTGAGGGCTTCCTTTGCGTGTGCTGCGAAAACGGTCCAAGATAACAAAAAAATATGAATGAAATAAGTAATACCCAAAATAACTATTCCATGCGGACGCTGGTCGCAAGTCGCTGGCACAGCTAGTGAATATTATAACAAAATAATAGAATCACAAATAAAAAAATTAACATATAATCAGTGGCTCAATTTTCAATTCTGCGGCTGAAAAAATCTCTAAAATACGTCTTCTTTCTAATTATAAAAAAAAAACACGGTCGAATATCACTGTCCCCATGTCAAAAAGAAAAATGTTTGTGCAAAGAGTGTCATCAACTCGTTTTCGTCTAATTGAATTTAAATGAAATTTATTCATACCATAACATAAAGCTTAAGCAAAATATATGCAAATTACATTGCGTATATTTTGTTTGCATATGTTCCTTGGGTTTTTGTAATATTTAATTTAATTATAATTAGGTAAAATAAAGAATTTCCTGTCTTTATGAGTAGGGGAAGAACTTTATTTGCGTACCTACTAAACCACCTACCTATACTCCACATAGTTTTTAGTTTACTAAATAAATAGTTTTTGCTTCATTGGTTTTGCCAATAACAATTAAAGATGATCTGATGATGTTTATATATAATAAGAAATCATGCGGTTCTTTACTTAAGGATAATTCATAACAGATAAAAAACCTTTTGAAGAAGGCTTTTGTTGTGGTGGCTAAACAAAAAATATATCCACTTGTATAATGGTAAGTAGATATTATCTAAAGTTTGAATTTTTTTATATCAATATATTTTCCATTGCAAAAAATTTTGTAATTTTTTGTGTTTTATTTTTTTGCTTTTGCCTTGCTTTTTTTATTTTGAAACCTAAACTTCATGTTTGTGTTTTTTTCGAATCTCCGTAAAAAAACAGCTGTATACAAAATTAATTAACCTTTTTAACCGAGCCATGTATATCTTTTATTATTTTTGATAACATTTAAAGGTACCTGAGCAAAATGATGACTGAATGAGTTCATAAAGCACGTCGGTTTTTTCCCTTATTATAGAGGAAAACTCAAGAGATGCTCATCTTTATGCAATTTTCCTGTTACGTTGCTCAGATATTAATTTATGAATGGAATATACATGGATTTATGAGATGAATTCATTATTATAATGATGTTGAACGAGGTCAGCGTTGCCATATAAAATAATAATTAGCTCGATTTACAGGATCGGAAAGTTAAAAGCGAACAAATTTACTGTTAAGTGGTTTCTAATGAAAATCTTTTTGTCTTGCTAGGATTAACTTTTGAGTTTAATCAGTATAAATTCAGCAAGGTGACCTTTCTTTCTATTTTAAAACGACAACACACAAAAAAGGTTAACTTAGAAACAACGAGGCTTCGATCATGGAGGTTGTTAATTATTCGATTCATTTCCCGCCGAATTTTCCTCAAGGTGACATTTCTATCGAGCCAGTATTAAAGTAACAAAGAGGTTTAGATCACGGAGGTTGGTCTACATAAGGTCATATCCTGGAGGTTTTCCCAGTCCCTGAGATCCGGTATGTTTGAGTTTAGTATGCAGCGTGATTGTGATAGACCTTGAACAATCAGACCATGATCATGCGTGGTAGGTATGTATCGTAATTTGTGGGTAGTTGATGGGTATTATGTACATAATTATCTCATGAATTCATATAAATCACGGTTTATATGGTACCGCGCCTGTGAATAAAAAACTTTTGGGATTTTCCTTGACATGACGAGGAAGATTTCAACTGTTTTTTTTTTTCTAAAAATGTTGAAGAGCGCTCGCAAAAACAATCAAGAGGTATTATTGAATCGATTTGTGATTGTTAATTCTGTTGCGTATCTAAATTGTTTGTACTTACAAAATTACCTACCAAATGTATATTTTCCTGATTATGTACTAGTTAGTAGATCTAATTTTTTTGACACGTTAAATTGTAGGCCCCGGCTGTTTGTCTAGTAAGGCAGTCGTTAAGCCATGTCAGAGGCCTTAGGGCGGCTTGATGAACTCTCGACACCAGAGTTGGCCACTTTCATTCGATAATAAAAAGAAGTAGATCTAATACAGAATATGAATTTCTAATTGTATGTGTATTACGCTCAACATTAGTCAGCTAGCAATTAATTTTATTAAATGTTTAGTAGGTTTCTTATACTTTACTATCGTCTGATGTGTCACAGTATAATATACAAACATATATACATTTGTACAATGTTTTAAAAGAAGACAACGTCTCTTAATAAGTATAGTAAGCACCTAATTACACATGAGCATTACTAAATAGCTTAGCAATGCCTAGTATTGCCTAGACGCTAACAGCGTGACTGGCTAAAATGTTTATTATTCACAACATCATACCTAATAGACCCCTTATTGGTTTAAAAAGTTTTCTTTTTTTGGACATAGCACACAGCGCCATCTGCCCCCCACACTAAGCAAACGCTTGTGCCGTGGGTACTAGATAGCGGATATAATACTTTTATACTTTTCTTTTGTAAATACATACTTATTATACATATTACAACCAGACTCAACACAAGTCATTATAAATTTTTAAAATGCATAAATACTTGTGTCACACGGGAATCGAACCCGCAACCCCTAGATTAGAAGGCAGAGCAACTACCAACTAAGCTGACAGGCCAGTCGCCGTTTCTAGTTTAAGATTGTAGTAAATCTAAATTATAAGGCAAACCTAAAACAGCCATTAGTTGAGTAACTACCATGAAAAATTGCACCCTAGAGCAAAATTTTGCTTCATGTAGAGCAATGGCGGAGTGATGTAATCTTATTAGTTAGGTCTTAATTATATATGTTATTATCCAGTACCAATATTTCATGTCTGCTAGTTGAATAGCAATGATTACAATTAAAATTAAGCATCGAACATATTTTGTGCGTGAGCTGGACCAGGGTGTATTGAGTGTTATGACGTCATATCATAATATCTCAATCTGACGCAAGCTTGTTCGAGAGAGGGCGCCTTTGTGGTCCCGAAATTTCGTCAGTATGTTGATGGAATAATGATTTTTGTTTTCCTTTTTATTTCATTTTTTTATGTGGGTAGGTTTACGTTTGACTACAGCCAGCCTGATGTTAAGCATTGCTGCAGCTTAGGGTGTAACACGCTTAACTAGAAGATACCTATTAACTCTATTATAAAACTTCCTCGGTAACAGAACTCCTCGAATCCTCCATTAGGTGTTCAGTATTGTATTTAGTCTACGATAACTCGTGTGTTTGCTCGCGTTGAGCTCTTTTCCACGAGACCACGGGACGAGCGGTCAAGGCTCTGAGTTAGGCAATAACACTAGCTGCGCACTGCGGTTTGGATTGACATTGAAACTTATAAACATTACACTGTGAAAGACGTTTATGTAGCTGAAGACTGCGTTGTAATACTACGATACTATTCGTTCTGGCTTAGTATATTATACATATTATATAGAAATCAAAGATACCGCTTAGCCCAAACCACTGGACGGACGGAGCTGAAATTTACGTAGGCATCTGCTGCTAGGAAAGGATTTTTGAAAATGCGACTTTTAATGGGAATGCAATGCGCCTTCAAAAAAAGTAGGCTATCAAATCTTCAAAAGAATTTTTCTATCATCTGACTGACGGTACCGCTTAGATGTGATTACCATTTTGCTTTGGGGCTCGATAAAGCGCAGCTCAAGAGCAAAGGCTGTTTATAATCGTATTTGAATTGACATAATTATCCATAGGTATACATATTTATCTCTTTTACTTGTTTACCTGTTTGTTTTCTACCTAGAAAAACGACGAGTATTTCTAAAAGAAATGCTGTAAGTAATAGAACTAATCTAGACTATTACGAGACTAGTTATAGTAATAGCCTTCTCGACTTTCAACTTCTCTCGTAATAAACGTTTTTATTTTTTTTAAACAAGAACGGGTTTGCACTTGACCATAGTTTGCCTGATGCTAAGCAAAAACTATGGCCTAAGATGGAGCGTGCTTACCCGATAAGAACCGATTCACTCTCGCTTTGAAGTTATATTGTTTTTCTCTTTATATTTTTTTTTCTTTCTTTCTATCAGTATACGTTATAATAATAACATAATTCACTAAAAATTATATTATTCTTTTCACACATTAAAATCTATACGTACTCGGTACGTAGAAATTTATTGTTTTGTTTCATCACAGATTCCTGTGTCCGATGTTTATGACGATAAAATGCTATTTTATGTTATTATCACTTTGAAATCAATTTATTTTATACTTCCTTGTAGCCTCTTATTCTTTATTTAAATAATACTTTATTTAATAATATTAAATTAAGTATACCTACTTCATGCCAAAACAATATTAATGGGTAAAAACATAAAAAAGAAACATTACTTAATATATTAATTTAATTGGACAAACAAACAGAATACTGTATAACTGGTATATGTAACTATAATGTTTACAATATTATAGGTATAAGAACGTACTATCTCATTTGAATTATTGCAGAGATTTTGAGATTTAGCCTTGTTGATAAAATCTTAAGCGGCTTGTAAAATTCATTACGGTTGCTGAAATCGAGTGCAATCGAAATGCAATTTGAAAAGAAATAAGATATAATAAGAATTTCTATATATAATAATTTAATATATAATAATTTTTCCAGCTGCGTTGGATTTGTATCGGGACCTGGCCAAGCGTTTGGTGGAAGTGACAGGTCTCCAGAATGCTGGCTGCTACTTTGCTCAAAAGGTGAGCATTGCCATACAACGCGGAAATGCCGCCAGCATTTTGGGGACCTTCCCTTCTAGTACGGGCATTTTAGATTAAGTATTTTAGTTTTAGAAGTGGTTTAAGTTTTTATTGTATAGTTTAATTTTGTGTGTTTTAATAGAATTTCTTAGAATGAAGTAAAATTGACAAAGTCTAAAATGTTTAGGTTTCCGTACTTATAGGGTGAAAACGGGAAACCTAATATATGTATAATAGGTCTACCTATGAAATTGCCGTTTATTTCTTACATTTTAATCTGTTTGTAACTTTAACGTACAGCAATATTTTTTCCAAATACAATTTTTATTGTATCAATTGTTGAATTATGTACCTTTTAGATAAAAAAAAATGTATTACTAGTGCATATTACTCATTGGGGAGTCATTGAAAATACCTCTTTCAATGTGTTGTCGGCTTCACTACTTTAACTAGGTATATTTTTATCATATACTCTGTTTTTGAGAAATTGATATACGCAGTGCATAGCTTTTTTTCCATCTAACTATAGTTATAAATTGCATCTAAATCTGTTCAGACTTTTCCATACAAACATTTTTAATGTCTGTATGGAAATATCATTTTTCTCAATTTCGTCATACAAATCGGCAATTTCATAGGTAAAGACCTAATATTTATAGCAGATTTCGTTTAAAAAAATACTGAAATCCTAAAATAACAAGGGCTCTCCCACATAGCAAAAGCGTTTTTTTCCGTTTTATAGATAATATTTATATTTTTTATTTTAAAATAAGAATCAATTTCATAAGTAGGTATATGTAAAGCCAGACGGCATACCAAGCTCAATTGGTTTCTATAAAAAAATATAAACTGTTTAACAATGATCGTATGTATTACACTTTTCTACTAAATTTAACACGTGTTAAGTGTGACCGGTACATATCATGTTTAAACTAATAAAGTCAGCGCAAATTAAAAGCACGTCGCTTTAAGTAATAATACTTATCATAACAGATTTTTTTTTCACGCGGAAAGGGTTTGCACTTGGCCATAATTTTCCTGATGGTGAGTGATCTATACATACGGTTTAGGATGGACCGTAGAAAATTATATTCCACAGGGAACAGGGAGACAATATACGCAAAAAAATAGCAAATATTTTCACTCGACTATTTTTATCGTAATTGTATTGAGTATGTATAAAAAAATTACATAAAAATCAGAAACAAAACTACAGTCTGTTAATTTTGTCGCTAAATCGATTTAAAATCGTAGTAAAAGTATGAGGTAAGCTTTTAAAAAAATACAACAAACAGAAGACGTGCCAAAAATCATGGCTGTAAGTTTACACTAATCGCGTGGTAACAAAAAGTATAATAGTTTTAGGAATAATTTATTGAATCGAGTGTTTTTATAATGAACACGTGACTGGACTAGATTTGAAACTTGTTCTGTTTTGTGAATCATTGTGTGAATATTTTTTTATATACATTTTGGAAATTTTCTTATCTCGCGCGTGACGCGTTTAATTAGTCTTATATATATGTATGAATAATACTAGTAATGATGTAATAATTAAAATTTAATATATGTTATTATTGGGAAAGAATAGCGCAAGACAGGGAGAATTGGCGTAAGAGGGAGGAGACCTATAAGCAGTGGGTCCCATTAGGCTGATGATGATGATGATTAGTTATATAAAATAAAGATAAAAGAATTTTATTTGCCTTAATACATTTGTTAACATTGTAGGTGTCCCTGACAACCGCTGTAGGATTCCCTGTGTCGCGGTGCCAGGGTTCTTCCGTTGAACAAAAATTAAATTATACAATTGTGTTTTTTTTTTCAGATTATATGTACGACTAGTTACTACACATAAAATTAAGTTAAACCGAAAACTATCGTGAATTTCACAGATAACAGTTAAAATAGCGTCGTTATAAAATTTTGTTATTAGTATCTCTTCTCTTTGAGTCGTATGTCCTCATGACTGAGGGTCGTGACTCCCCCGCAGAATTAATTCGTTAGGGGAGTTCTCTTGGGCAGGTACATCGTGGTGGGCGCCCAGGTCCTTCCACGGAAGACACATGTCCTCGGATGTTGTGGTCCTCAAACATGTCGTTTTCCCACGTTGTTTTCTTTCACCGTTAAGCGAGTGCAAATCCACACTTAACTTGAAAATACAAGTCATTGGTGTAGGGCGGATTCGAACCAGGGTGCGTCTGGATGAAAAGCAGAAACTGGGACCGCTGAGCCTCACTCGCTCATGTTATTAGTATAGCTGTATAGATACTTAAGATTCTCTTACAAGTATATAACTTTGCTTGAGTTACCAAATAGCTCCATACATTTATCTATTTTACGAATCTAAGTACAGCTTACTAGCCACAAGCTACAAATAAGTAATTCTTTAAATATTACCAACACAAATTTCAAAAGCCAGGTCATGGCTCCCAAGTTAAGTTACGAGTAAAGTGGATAAGTAATGTATCTTGTGTGCTTAGAATGTCACAGTGAATGGGTAATTTGGCCCTACTAAGTACAACTTAGTTTACATAGCTTGGGCGAGGTCAGTTCTAAGACCGGACGGTTTTTGTGTCGCAACTTAAAACTTACTTACTCTGCTTAAATGTAAGGTTCTTAATGCAAAAATATTTAGGTGAGATGTAAAAAATAATTATAGAGATGTGAGGGATATTATCTATTGTATATAATTTATTGTGTGTTATATAAAAAAATTGTTTCGGTTATGTTTTTATCGGAATTGGATATAGATAAATATACTACAATATAAAAAAAACATAGATAATCTTTAGGGAACCCCTAAATATGCCTAAACATTTAAAATCTGCAGTTTTTTTAGTTAATTTGAATTTCTTCTCTCTTGAGTCGTATATCTTCATGACTGAGGGTCGTGACTCCCCGGCAGAATTAATTCGTCAGGGGAGTTTTCTTGGGCAGATACATCATGTTGGGCGCCCAGCTCCTTCCACGGAAGACACATGTCCTCGGATATTGTGCTCCTCAAACATGTCGGTTTCCTCACGATATTTTCCTTTACCACTAAGCGAGTGCAAATTGAATTTCTTAGATCAAGCCTATTTCCAAATTTAGAAACATTATTTTTGTATTTACTCCTTTTATTAAAATTCTTTAACTATCATGGAAAACCAAATATGTACATTATAATAGGCTTATCAAATTAGGTCTCATTTAATTTTCAATTTCATGAAATTTAGGCCAGTGTCATGAAAAGGTTATTTTTAACTAAAATTTACATCTAATTCAAAATTATTTTTAAAGTTTAAACAGTATTATGAATAAATACAATTATGATTATCATGTATCGTTTCACATACATATTATACAGCATATGTATATGTTACTATAAAAATATGTATGTATATTTTGTTAGAACTTATTCATTTTAATATTAATAGTTTATGTGTAGACAATTACTTTATAATATAATATGACATGAGAAGTTAAGAACCGCTTTTAAAACAAGCTGAGAGAATATATCTTGACAATATTATGATGCAAATTTTAGCACATTTTACTTTACTTCTTTTGCTGTCACGTAGCTATTCTGTTAAACTGCATTTAGCTCAAATTCAATTGAATTTGTTTTCAGCATAAAACCATATTTTTAAATAAAATAAGCAAATATTTTTACCTGTGTTGAGTCTGGTCGGTTCTATGTATAATAAGTATGTATTTACGAACGACAAGTATATAATATATGTACTATATCTGTTATCTAGTACCCATGATACAAGCTTAAGCTTAGTTTGAAACTAGATGGCGCTGTGTGATATGTCCTATTTATTTATGGTAAAACTGTTTTGAAACTGGATTTAAGCTTGTTAAATTTGAATAATATAGTTTTAAGTTTTTATAAGTAATATTTACAGTTTTTACATATGATATTCCTTATTATCTCTTTGTTCTACAATTACAAAATGGCGAAAATATTTCAGGACTGAATCCTGAAATATTTTCGCCATTTTGTAATTGTGTTGGTTTTTTTTTGTTTTGAAGTAGTAATCAAAGTTAAGTAATTGTGTTATAAAACATTTTTGAAATACCTATTCAACGTTTTGAAACACACATTCAAATAAATAATACTTATTATTTAAATCCATTGAGATTAGAGATTAATGATTAGAATCCGTGTTTTAAACAATAATAAATTATTTTTTTTACTTGTTTTGCGTTGCTGCATTTTTATGAGAATATTTTACTCATACCTATGCTGAAGAAATATGTTAACATTTGTTTTAAAAAAAAGATAAGTTTGTATGTTTGCACAAAACTTATAATCACAATCTATCAATATATATATAATTGCCCGATAATAGGTGTGCCTAACTTATTATATACACCTAATATTATTTTTAACTATCATAAGTTTTTTATTCTGTAATTTTCTTAAATAAGTGTAACTAATTAGCTTCTTAAATATTTTTTACAATGTTTTCTCATTCCGCTATTATAAAATTTTTAATTGTAAGTCTTATCTCTGTCTTATTGACATTTTGTGATCCTTAATAGAGAAGGAGCTGGTTTCCGAGACACAGATAATTTTCTAGTTCGGAAGCCAGAGACTTGAAACATTTTGTGTTTTGTGTATATTTTTGTCAATAAAGAACTGATTGATTGATATCTATACTAATATTTTAAAGCTAAAGAGTTTGTTTGTTTGTATGTTTGTTTGTTTGTTTGAACGCGCTAATCTCGGAAACTACTGGTGCGAATTGAAAAATTATTTTTGTGTTGGATAGACCAGTTATCAAGGAAGGCTTTAGGCTATATAACATCACGCTGCAACTAATAGGAGCGAAGAAACAATAGAAAATGTGAAAAAAACGGGGAAAATTATTCATCTTTGAGGGCTTCCGTTGCATGCACTGCGAAAACGGTTCAAGATATCAAAAAATGTGTATGAAAGAATTATTTCTCTTGAAATAATCTAACAATATGTCCGCAACAGTATATGTCTATGTTTTAAGGTTAACTCACTAGAACCGTTTTTATGGTAATAACTATTCCACGCGGACGAAGTCGCGCGCATTAGCTAGTTGTAAATAAAAACTAAATTGTCCTTTTTCACACAACAACACTCAGCGATAGATCGTCGTGATAATTGTTTGCTGGTATTATAAGGTCCGGTCAATTTGTATATAATGTCATTAATTATGTTCGATACATCGCGGGCAAAGCCACCGACACTTACTAGTTAAGCAGTAATTAACAAATAAACATTTATTTTAGGACAAGTTGAGAGATAGATTCGTATCTATGTAGTATGTTATAAATATGTAAATAAGACATGTTTTTAATTATAAAAGTGAGAGTTGTAGTGTTGTTGCGAAATACTAGTTGATAATGGCAGTGCGAAAATATTTATCGATTGGAATAATTTAATTTAAACATCGATCAATTAAAATAAGTAGGTAAATGACTAGACTAGTGTTATTAGAAATTGGATTAATTTCACTTAATTTACATGACATAATTTATTATTGTATAATAATTAAATGTAGGCAATCTAAACAATAAATACTTGTTTTTTTGTTTTTGTTTTTTTTTTGGTAAAATAATTTATTTTGCTTAGATTTATTGATACGTATTAATGTATTTGCATAAGAACTATTACAATTTAAAATATACTTACATAAAAAATATTAGTAGTCCTGAAAGCACTGGCACATCACTATCATTATTTAAAAAAGAGATACATAAAAAGTTACACAACTTTATGAAATCGAATATCACGTTCCAGATACTAAACTGTATTTAAAAAAACAAAAAGTTTTATTTATTATTTTAAAAGCTTAAGAAGTTAATATTAATAAAATGGAATCGCGGTTCGCTTGCGTAGACGTGCTCGGTTGGTTGTAAATGAGCATGCGTTCACCTGACTGCCGGCATCTCTACAACTCTACACGGTCTATCGAAGTCGGGGCGATGCACACGTGATGCTTTTTTGTTTCTTGTGTTCTTTTTTTTATCTGCAAGATGTACGCGTCATGCATGAAGGTAAAGGTTAGATATGGTTTACTTTTTTACCGATAATTTAGTTAGACACAGAAAATTAGTTAGTGCTCAGAGTTTTGTACCGGCTAGGTATTGGGGCTAATGAGGAACTGTGTTTTTCATAGGTGCGGCAAAGCTAAAGTATGTTGCGGACGTAATCGGTGGAATTTTTACGATAGTTAATATTATTGTAATGAAAATACCGAAAATACATAACAATTAATTTAAAGTCATTTGCATTATTTAACAAAAAATGTTTTTGATCTAGGTATTTTAACTGTTTACCAAGATCGAAACTTTTTTTACGTGGGACAGGTTTACGTTTGACTACAGCCTGCCTAATGTTAAGCATTGCTGCAGCCTATTATGTAACACGCTTACCTAGAAGATACCCATTAAAGAATAATTAAAAAAACCAATATGTTATTACACATTCATATAGGCACAGAGAAGCTATTGGCACACATACATATATAAAACCTTAAATAACGCAAAATTAACAAATTTTATCGAATTATTTATTTCTGTTTAATATCAATGGTTAGTAATTTTATTAAGTGTCTCGTTTGTTAAGCACGAGCAGGACATCTCGCGGCCTTGCACTGGGAAAGGTGACGATATTTTGGCGCCATCTATATTGAAGTAATCACACTTAATCGCCTTTATGTGTACTTACTAATTGAGATCCACCATATATCTAAATACTATCCTATTGTATTTAACTGCGAAGGAGGCACGACCCTCAGTATTGAGGAATTACGACTCCTTGAGGAGGAGGAGGTGGAATAATATTAGTTCCCAAGCATTTTCAAAACATGTTGCTCACTATAATATTCTGAAAAATCAGGTTGATCAGAAGCCAACTCAAATTATTGTACCTTAGCTATGACTTCCAAAAAAACTGTAAAATTGTAATCGCTATTGTGAAACATTTTCACAAAAAACTAGATAAATGTATTATACATCTAGGAAAACACTTGAAATTAACATTTCGCGTATCTTATCAAAAACTGATGGCAGTATTTGAAAATACTTCACAACAGCTGAGATACTTTATATTATCTTATCCAGTGATATCATGAAAGTTGGGAGCTGTGTGAAACATGTGACAGCAGTCATAGACCACGGTCATGGATAAAAAAGATAGGTATATAAACTTATTAAGGTTCTTCTTATCGAATGAGAGTGGCCAACTCTGGTGTCGAGAGTTAATCATGCCGCCCTAAAGGGCTTTGACTTACCGACTGCCGTATTAAGACAACAGCCGGGACCTACAAATGTCATCCGACCGTGCCCAGAATGCCACTTTTTGGTCACCCATCCAAGGACTGACCGCGTCGACAATTGCTTCATTGGTAATCGCTAGCGATTGACTCCGCCAGTTGAACTACGGGCGCTTCAAGGTAGCTATAAAGGGATGACATTCATTCCAAACAATATTTTGGGTAGATATTCTTAAAGATATAGTGTAAATAAAGATTTCTTTAAAATGTTCATATTCTAAAAAAATATTTAGTATAGGCTACGTTCTAGTGCAAACAAAAAAATTAAACAAAATGTCACCTCGTTAAGAACTTCTTTTAGTCCAGAAAATTCTATACTACTTTATATTGATACTAACAAAGCAATTAATACAACCTTAACCTAGAAAAGTCTAATTTATTATGTTGCACTTCCTACATTAAATTTGTTTCTTAGCAATAGATATCCTTCAAAGAAAATACTTAACTATGCATATTTTAAGAGACAATTTAAGTAGCCATAAGTTCCTTCTATGTTTTTGAGTCTTCTATTTAACAGTTTCTAAATAAAAAAACACTTCCATAAAATAAATATATTAAAAAATAAAATAGCCTTCACGGTTTTCCATACCTTTTTGACTTTAAAATGAAAGCTTAATCCACTCAATAAAATAAAAAAGTGGAGCAAAATATGAAGTATGACGTAGCCAATAGCAGGCGTAGATTATGACGTCACGAGCCACGTAATGAGGCGACCAGACGGACTGTCTTCGCTGTAATTGGCTCAATTGCTGCTTCCTAAACAATCTGTTGTCTACCTACTACATGTCTGTACTCATTCCACATTCATACGTTTGAGTTCAATGATTTTAATTTTGTTACATACATTTTTGCATGAAACCTAAACATAGGTGTCATAAACACCGAACCGAACATATAATAGTAGGTACCATCATAAGCTAGCGGCGCTTTAAAAAGAAGCCTTTGAGTTAAACCAGGGTCTAATGAATAATTATTTTTTGTACAAGGAATGGGTTTTCACTTGACTGTAATTCGCCTGATGGTAAGCAATACCTAATTACGGTCTAGGATGGAACGTGCTTACCCAGTAAGAACCGATTCACTCTCGCTTTGAAGATCGCAAGGTATATATGTATATTCCGCGGGGAACAGGGAGTCAGGCAGGGAGTTCCACAATTTAGCAGTTCGCACTATAAAAGTGGAAGCAAAACGCTTAGTGCGAGTCTTGGGAACTTGGATCAGGAAGCGGTGACGACCTGCTGTACCTACCCCTGCTCGTCCGGTGGTATATTAATATAAAATATACTGATATATTATATACTAATCTATACAAATACATACATTAAACATCCAAATTGGTTCACTCGGTTGATCGTCAAAAGGTAGTAAACACACACAATAAACTTACACCTTTGTAACATTAGTGGGTAGGATGGCATTATTAATGTAAAAAAAATAGAATTATTGATTACTGCTTCAATCATTTGTTAGGCGTTAAGGCCAATGATGACGAAGACATTAAAAGAGTAAAAGTTCTATTAAATAAGTAAAGGTTTAAAAGCCGTTACTCACAAATAATTCTACCATTTAATAACAAACAAATATTGCAAATTAAAACCTGAATTAATTAAAATTCAACACGGTTAATTATGTCAACAAGACTATAAAATGTCTGCAAGTTATGTCAATAAGTTAATCTTAAGTTTTAAAAACCTGTTGGAAAGATTTAATCGAATTAATATAGTATCCATAAATATGTTGTGTAATAGTTGCATTATATATCTTTTTGGCGCCAGAGATTTTGCTTCGGGTTTAATATTACGTAATTTCAAGTTGCTGTTTTATAAAAATGTAATATAATAATTACGTTGTTTAATTTAGGAGTAAGAACTAGGGGTAACATATTAACAAAGTTATCATTTGAAATATATGGCCAGTATTTGTTTATCACTGTTATAATTTTAGTAGCCAGTTACTTCGTTTGTTTTTCTTTTCAGTCAAATTTCAAAGCTTTCAATAATAATAAGAAATGCATCCATCAACAACTAATTCATTTGTCAAAACAAATGCATTTACGGGTCCGTATTATCTGCAATTCCGTAAAACTACAGAAAATTTCAATACATTAAAAGACAACAAAAAATGCAGTCACAAAAGCGGTATCCATTAACAATAAATAGCCCATCACTCTTGTGACCAATAAAGATACCATATATTTCACTGTCAACAGCTTTTTGCCAGCCTCCGTACTGGGAATCCCTGGGCTTTCGTTATTTTGCTCCAACGTAACCAAACCACATAGACGTCTCAACATGGGGCTAGATATTTTAAAAATTGCAACAAAATTCCAAAGCACTTATTTTATATAACTTCAACTTTGTGTGTAATAGTTGTATAAGGAAAATAAGTGTATGCGTTGCTAATCTCAAAAATCACATAACCAACCAGACCACATCTGTTCTGGATACTTCTTTCACGTCACTTATACGTATGTTTTTTTTGTAAACAGTTTATAATAAAAATAATAATAATATAATAATAACCGCAGGGGCGACTTCATGGCGAGTCGTCGGTGAGTGGCGTCACCGCGGACCCCGATTCCCTGGGGGCTAAATGAGACCCCCTGCCTCCCGGCTTGCCTTGATTGGCCGTCCGGGAGTGGCAGACGCAAGAGCTCAGTACCTAAGCTCCAGGGTGGAAGTGTTAAAGGGCATAACGCCGCTAGTACCGCTCAGAGAACGCGCAGCACACCTCTCGACACCCTAAGCCACTCACACCAATGTTGCCCTTCCGGCGTCATCTTAGGCTGCCTTTTGTGGAGGGCCCATTTAGTGGGTGGCAAGTCATCACCCGCTATAATTTTTATGAATGAGGCATAACTGGCGGGTGCCGTTCCTCGTACAATAGACCAGTTTAATTAAGTCAATGAACAACTCAACACAATAGCCTGTAATATTAATACCATGTCTGCAATAGTTACTTTATATACCTAACATCCTCTATCTGTAATTTTTACTTAATTTTAAGTACCTATAATATTGTAAAAGGCCTCTCAGTGTTGGCTACGGCCCCACTGATGCCTTAAAAATACCGGGCGTAAGGCCCGAGAATCTGTGAAGAGAAATAAAGACATAATAATATTAAGTAGTTAAACATATCGTTAGGCGGCTGACAGGTTCAATAAGAAGGTCACAAATTTCGGGGGTAAAGGTATAACATTTCTTAATCGAAAACAGATTTTCGAGGGATATTGTGCGAGACGGTGCGGAGCGTTCAGATTGGGCTCTAACTCTGAGGGCCTTATTACAAAACGTAGTTTAAATATAAGTCTAGACCAAGTCCATTTTAGTTGTTCGAAAATTGTCTGTCTACTGTCATAATTATCAAACTGTCAAAATGTATCAATGTTAAATCAAAGTTCCAATTTTTGTTGACATTTTGATTGCTTGTATGTGATGTTTAAACAACACCAACACATTTGTTTATTTTCCAAGTCCTGGACTAATATTTAAACAGCGATTTGTAATAAGACGGTGAATGTCTAAGTCTGTATGACGATGTCTGTGCACTACATTTTAGAAAGGTTCGTACGTAGTTATGCGTCACTTGAGTTTATTGTCTACGTTTTGTACTGTCCGGAATGCTTGCAGACGAGTGCAAAAAGTTGACAAACGTGTAGTAAGATTTCCAACGATAATTGGTCTTTTGTGGTTTGTTCATTTGCTGTATTCATAAGTTTATGAGATGAATCTTGTTATTTATATTCCCGGTGCTTAGTACTGGTATGATTACCTATTATGGTTTATGGTGTGTAACACAGAGTACCTAACGGAATGTATAGTTTATTGTGATATTGTATTTAGTAGATAAAATATGTGTTTTAATTATCAATAACTATTTTCTGAATTGGCAGTTTCAAGCACATTGTTATAATTGTTAATGTTTGTGATAGTGATAAACATAATATCTAATTTTATTCAATAATAAGAAACAATATTTACACATATTAACACTAATAGAACTAAAAGAGAGTATTTACATCTAAACTAAATTTAAACAATCTACATGTGGTATGGAACCAAGAACGCTGGCTGCATTCCCACGCTGGATTGCTATAGAAATCCTTTGCGCAAGGAACCAGCCAGCGTTCTTGTCTCTAGTGATGTCAATCAACATTTTATTTAATTTTTTTATAAAAGACTTCGTGCTTTTACCCCACGGACCAAAAGTTTCGAAGCTAAGCGGTACGAAAATATAATCAGTCGATAATGATGTATATTTTCGCCGCTTGGCTTCTTGTGTTGTAATTGTGTTTGTAAAGTATTTTATATGTTAGTTTGATACTACAAATTAAATAATAAATAGTTAACATAGATGCGCTACAAATTTTAAAAAATAACGTTTTTGCTTCATCAAGTCAACATCTACGACTTCATAACTTAAAGAAGCGGTTTACGAACAATCTCAGACTAAAGTATAATAGAGCTAACTTGTTTATGAAGATTGAATCAGCTATTTTTATATTTTACGGCGTCTAAAGATGTTCGGTCGAGCTGGTTAGTGCATCTGCACTCTGCAGAACCAGTTACAAAATGCAAGTTTCTCGAACTCGCTCGTGTGTCTTAGCACGTGATAGATTTTGCACAAAAGACCTAAAACAAAATACAACTTTAGTTACTTGAAGTAGGTAAGAAATATTTGTGGAAATACCTCATTTAATGGGGGGAATTTCGGACTAAACTAATTAGCAGAAAATGCCATTAGGTCTTTTTAAAAGCGTCGTGTAACCAAGTCAAGTTATTGCCTGACCTTCTGTGGCACAATAATTGTAAACTGCAAAGCCTTAATAGTAGGTACGAATGGTCCCGAATTCTAATGTCTGATTCATTCAAGTCAGAGTGTTAGCTAAATTGTTTACATCCGACTACAGTACAATATCAGTACACCCTCTCTTTGAGTCGTATTTCCTCGTGACTGAGGTTCGTGACTCCGCAGAATTAATTCGTTGCAGGAGTTGTCTTGGACACTATCTCCACACTTTTTAAAGCTAAGCTATAATTTAAAATTAAGTTAGTAAATGGACGAAGCCAGGTAATGGAAAAGAGGCTCGACTTAATTTGACTTTTAAAAAGGATACCTCATTTCATTAAGTATTTAAGGGAGCCTTAAGTATGTAAATGAGCGAGTAATAAGGCCGAAAAGAAAATGCCGTGAAAATCCAACACCGTGTACCTTTTAAATTAGATGGACGGCGTCGGATCAAACATTTCTATTGTTTTTTTTTATTTATGGAGTACTATTTTAAAGAAAACGAGGAAACCTTTTCTACAAATATTAATAATATCTACTGATGGAATTACGTAGGTATGTATCTAAAAAAGAACTATAATTAATCAAGAGGCTAGATGGCGCTGTGTGCAATTGTGCATGCAATGTCCCGACTATTTATTAATTTTATGAATGTTTTAACACTAAATAAATAGTGGCATATTAAGCACATATTTTTTTACAAAAAGATTAACATACCTACCACTAGAGTAAATTAAGTGCAAACTAAAGAAAGCGAGTTAGTTTTTTAAAAAAGCGAGTGAAGCACATCGATACCAGTGTCTGCTTTTCATCCAGACGCACCCTGGTTTGACTCCAGCCTGGTTTTAATTTTAAAATACGTATGTGTGGATTGGCACTCGCTTAGTGGTGAAAGAAAACATTGTGAGGAAACCAAATTGTTTGAGGACCACAATATCCGAGGACTTGTGTCTTCCGTGAAAGGACCTAAGCGCTCACCTCACCACCCAAGAGAATTCTCCTAACGAATTAATTCAGCGGGGGAGTAACGACCCTCAGTCATGAGGAAATACGACTCAAGAGATAACTAAATGTCGCATTCATGTTGTTCAAGCTGTGTACACTCATCTGAGGAATTTGTTCTAGTTCAATACCAGTTTTGAATGTGTATTTGGCTTATTTAGGAACTCATTCTGTTTTGTGTACCGTTATAAATAAATAAATAAATATTTTCTTTTGTTTTGTAAAACCTTATTTCTAGTATTAGTCATGCTGGTTAGTACTGATAGTGCGTACAAAATTACTGTAAAACTTAAGTTTGTTGTGCTCTGTCTTTTATGCTATTTAAGAAGTGTTAGTTTACCTGACTAAGATGGTAACTAGGCTGGTCATTTGTTCTCTAATAAACCGGAACGAATCATTTTTCCTAACATTACACGTTTTCTATATATTCATTTATGTATTAGAGATATTTAAATTGGTACTTAACTATTCATAGTGTAAACAACAGGGAAAATTTAAATAAAAAATGATAACAATTATGGAAAATAATGTTTTAAATGTTCTGTATAAGAGTTGTATTATGTATTCTGTGATATGAGTTGGTTTTCTCACGACGCGGTCGTGACTTTCCTCTTACGATTAATTCATTTGGGAATACCTTTTAGAGAAATACATTTTAATTATACAGCGCAAATTTAACTGACAAGAAAGAAAAAAACAGACAAAAGCTTAAAGATTAAGCTGGTAAAGCTAGAACCACTCTATTAAATTCTGGGTTTTTCTAAATGGACCGGTATTTTATAGTGTGGATTATGTGGGCGAAAAGTCCGCTCACAGGAATTCCCCTCAAGTTAAAAGCTATGGCGATATTTATTCTGTGATGGAGGTAAAGTGCATAACCTGTTTGGTATTTGACACGCAATAAATATAAAGTTCCTAATGTCCGTTTTCATAAAATATATTCTTACAATTTCGTACACATCTGATAAATCTTTTAATACTTAGAGGTAGTATAGTGTGGTATATGTAGTATACGTAATGGCATGGTATCCTTGGATTTTGAAATGATTCATATCGTCTATCATTGCAGCTTTAATCGGCAATGATTTTACATCAAACACTCGTGTTATAGATAGATATTCTTAAAAAATATCAACAATATTAAATATTACAAACTTACACATTAATCTCAATAGATGAAAGAAAGGCTGTGAGTTAGGTACCTACCTAGATTTTTTTTATGTTTAGGCACCCAGGCAAACTCTTATTTTAAAAAAATCTTCTTAAGAATTCAATCACGACACAGCTTATCACTTCACATTTTCCGTATTCACATTTCCTTATAAAAAGCAAAAATATAGACAATAAAACTATGTTTCCATAAAAAAACACAAATTATACAAGTATTTGTTTTTTTACGTATATCAGAGCTCAGCTAACAAGACAAAAGAACAAATATAAACTCCACGTACAACCCAAAAAATAATCGAAATTTAAAAACACGCAATAAATCTGTTCCTTCACGAAAAAGACGATCAAAGCTTAACACAATAAAATATTCCAGTTTTAATCTGATAATTGAAAAAAAGACGATCGCAAATTAAGAACAAAGTTTTGAATCTCACACACAGAAAAAAGAAGACGAGCGCTATCTAAAACACACAACTAAAACTTCACATCACAAAGATGACTAACGGTAATCGTAATCGTTATATTATTATTGTGTGTTAAAACACACAATAAACAAAATTTTTACATCACAAAGAAGACGATAGCAAATCAAAAACACACAATAAAAAGTTAGTAAATCATGTTTTATCCCGAGAATTCCGTACCTGTATCGTTCGAGTCACATTCCGGTAGCGTACACACAGCGCACCGGAATACTGGCATTGTGCTCCAATCTGGTCAATTGCCACAATAAACCCAGGACTTACAGGGTATGAACTTGTTTTTTTAAATACTAAATCGGTTTGAACTTGACCACAGCTGATTATGATTATTATCATCATCCACAGCCTTCTCTATGCCACGGCTGGGCATAGCTCTCTCTTTGAATGAGCTGCGTTGATCTGGTGCAAACCTCATCCATAAATTTATCGGAAATTTATTATTTTTAACCGACTTCTAAAAAAAGGAGGTAAAAAAGGAGGAAATCAAGTCTTCTGAAAGTTTTTTTTTTATGTTTGATCCTCTTTCACGGCGCAACCAAATGACAGAACTTTGTGATATTTGGTACGGAGATAGTATTAAATCGACATTTATGCTCAATCGTTTTGGGTTAAAATATTTACTTATTTTAATACAAAACCAAAAACTAAACAATCTTGTGATGTACGACACATAAAAACAAAATCTAAGAATGTACCTATCCCTTGAACTACAACCCAGGGGTCTTCAAAGCTATGAGTGTGGAATGAGTGTGGAATGAGTGTGAAGAGTGAATCGGTTCTTATCGGGTAAGCACGCTCCATCTTAGGCCATAGCCTTTGCTTGCTATCAGGTAAACAATGGCCAAGTGCATGCAAACCCATTCAAGTTAAAAAAAAACCAGGGTGTGTGTGTTGTATGTGTGGTGTGTTTCTTCTAGACAGGTGTGCTACATTTTAGACCACGACTTGACATCATATAGATTGTAGTCAAGCGTAAGCCTATAACGTAATAAAAATTTAACAAAACTACCAATTTTAACAACGTCACATAAGCATAGTTGACATAGCATGACAGAGCGTCATCAAACCGATCCAAGATGATTTATTGAGGCGTCCGCATGAATCAAGATCAAACTATTGCTCCAATATCACTTCTACTTACTGCAATGATATCTCATTGAATAAACGCCTAAATCCTCTAACAAATTAACTATGCAGGGAAGTCAACACCCTCAGTTATGAGGAAAAACTACTTAGAGAAAAAGATAGAGAGAAAGAGGTTTTATTATAGCAAAAATAAGCTGGAAGACAAATGTATACATATATGAGATAGGTTGGATTTTGCTATATTTTATTGATGTATTTCAGTAAATTTATTTAAACAGAAAACAATACTTTTTCTGCACTATATTCTATTGTAAATACCTAAATTCCACACAACTAGTATTATGCTGAGTTGGGGCTGTGTTGTGGAAGATTTTGTGTTGGTTTGTTTATTATGTTCTTACTTGTGCTTGTTACCCTGATAATCTGCCACAATAAATGTTTTACTCTTCCTTTCAAATTAAGTTTTGCCAAAGAAGCATAATAGGAATGAATGCTGATAAACTTGAACGCTTCTGCTCTGCTAACTATAAGATTTTTTTATGGTGTTACTGTATTCTTTAGTCTATGACTTACTGCCCACATCTCACCTTCGCAAGGATCTAAAAATAACCCTTAACGTCTTTATCAATAGAGTCGTAAGTGCGTTATTTGCATGGCAAGAATGTCAAGCATGAAGCGGCATTGATGAATGAAGACGGCAGAGGATATCACGCGAACGCTACACGTGTGGTTCATTTTCTGTGTTGCTGATTTTGCCATATAAGAGCGTGAAAAAAGTTTGTAATGTTGATGTTTTTAAAGTAAATCAGGCGAAAAATCTTAATATGTTAAACTCGAGGGTGACTGACTGACTGATATAGTGATCTATCAACGCACAGCCCAAACCACTAGACGGATTCGGCTGAAATTTGGATTGAAGGTAGATGTTATGACGAAGGCATCCGCTAAGAAAGGAAATGCCACTTTTAAAGGGATGAAATAGGGGATACAAGTTTTACGTCTTAATGCAAGCGAAGCCGCGAGTCACCCATTAGTCAATTATAAAATCCCAAATAACTAAAAGAACCCTTACTTTGAAATGTACCAGGACAAACCTGCTGTAAACTGCGACTATATGTTAGACGGCAAGTTAGTGTCTATTCAACTAAGTCAATAAGCATGCTAAACTAAACCTAGTTTCAAAAATCATTAAAACCTTGTATTATTTTGTTTAGTTTTCATTCAATTTCAATTCAAATTCACTATCAAACTCTCTCTTTCTCTTTGAGTTGTATTTCCTCATGACTGAGGGTCGTGATTCCACCGCAAAATTCATTCGTTCGGGGAGTTTCAGATACATCGTGGTGGGCGCTCAGGTCCTTCCACGGAAGACACGTGTCCTCGCATATTGTGGTTTTTCAAACATGTCGGTATCCTCGAGATGTTTTCCTTCACCGTTAAGCGAGTACAAATCCACACATACTTGAAAATATAAGTCATTGGTGTAGGACCGGATTCGAACCAGGGTGCGTCTGGATGAAAAGCAGACACTGGAACCGCTGAGCCAAACTCGCTTATATATAGTATCAAACTAGCGACTACTTAATGTGGTTCTTACTAGTATGCATACATTGTTCATAAACCAATATCTTAGTCAGAAACTGCCACAAGAAAAATACACGTCATAAAACTATTAATATAAAATCACATAGACCACAGATATTTATCTAGAACGAATAACCATTAAGCCGTGTTTTGTTAACTAATAAACACTCAAAGTATCACTAGCTATCTGTTTTACATATAAAGCTCTTTGTAAGATCACGTTTTCACCATAAAATTATACAATGTTAAAGTTTTGTTAAGTGGTCGGCAGATTTTCGAGTTTAGAAAAAAGAACAATAACATAAAACATGAGGAATAGTCTCATGGTGATATTATTATATATTATTTAATGGTTTTTTTATGTTAGTAGTTTTTATTACAAATACCAATTCTAAATTATTCTTAATCAAATTGAAAAGGAAAGGGTCAAGTACCTATTGCGCGCTATAGGTATTAATTGTTTAGTGCTAAATTATATACAACCTTGTAATACGAAAATTGGAGCATTTATAAATCTCTTTTGATACTTAGTATACCAAAAATTTATTTAAATCGGTTTAGACATCTCTCTCTTGAGTCGTATTTCCTCATGACTGAGGGTCGTGACTCCCCCGCAGAATTAATTCGTTAGGGGAGTTTTCTTGGGCAGATACATCGTGGTGGGCGCCCAGGTCCTTCCACGGAAGACATGTCCTCGGATATGGTGGTCCTCAAACATGTCGGTTTCCTCACGATGTTTTCCTTCACCGTTAAGCGAGTGCAAATCCACACATAACTTGAAAATACAAGTCATTGGTGTAGGGCCGGATTCGAACAAGGGTGCGTTCAAATGAAAGCAGACACTGGAACCACTGAGCCACACTCGCTTATAGACATAACAGTGTCATAATATATAAATATAATGTTCGTATTATTATGTATACTTAGTACATACAATTTTACATACATATTCACATATTTTTCATAAATTTTACCGGTAATGTTTGCTTACATAAAGATGAATATGACTTTCCATGGAATAGATAAAAGATATAATATATACAAAAACTGAATAATAATAAAATTGTACACGCTTTGAAACACGTGAGATGTTATGTGCAGATATTAGGATAGTTCTACAAACCAAATAATATAAATAATAATTGTTCTTTTTATACATAGAATAACCGGTAAGTAACAAAAACCCTTTGTTAGTTTTGCAGGCCTATAGAATCCTGTCATGGTTTATTAAGCATACATTCACTTGAGTCGTATTTCCTCATGATTGAGGGTCGTGACTCCTCCGCAGAATTAATTCGTTAGGGAAGTTCTCTTGGGCAGATACATCGTGGTGACCTCGGATATTGTAGTCCTCAAACATGTAGGTCTCCTCACAATGTTTTCCTTCACTGCTAAGCGAGTTTAAATCCACACATAACAAAAAAATACAAGTCATTGGTGTTGGTCCGGATTCGAACCAGGGTGCGTCTGGACGAAAAGCAGACACTGGAACCGCTGAGCCACGCTCGCTTACGTATAAATTACTCCACCAAATTTAGCTTTTAAATTTGTATAGAAAACTATCAAGTTAGTTTTTTTTATTTATGATGCTAAATGTTATGTTCAAATGATGATGGCACAGCGGAGAATGTCTGCCTTGCATTCTGACGCAACTCAGTTTGATCCCAGCCCTACTCCAACGACTTGTTCAAACTTTAAACTTTACATAACTTGATGGATTTGCACAAAACACAGTGAGTGTATACCTACCTAGCATTAGCATAATAAATGCTAGTGTCATCTTTTTAGCATTAGTGCATTTCATATTTTAAATATGTTCTTTTACGCTTTACGGTTGATTTATTATTATGAACTGTAAAGAACGGAAGAAAGAATATTGTTATAGTATAGGTATGGTATTATTCAGGAACTCTTAACTTAAGATGCAGTCATCATCTTTATAAATCCACTTCTGGCTTAGGCATAATAGGTCTAAGATGCATTAAAAGCAAAATTTCATATTATATTTGCATTTTGGAAATATATCACAGTTCTTATTTTACTACTGTATGGTTTAGTAAGTGTGTAAATCATCATTGATCTATGCAAAAGTAACTAGAGATTACAATAAAGATCGTATAGTAACATAAAACATACTCAATAAAGGAGTTCAGTTTATTTGGTATCATAATATTCACAGGAGAGATCAGTAGGCCTCTCAAATATGTCGTGCGTCGCTTTATGATAAGATTAAGATGCTGCTTTGTAACTCCACCTAAGTATAACTTTTAGAGGCTTCTGATTGGACATCGATCATCATAGAAAATTACGAAGATAACTATACAATTTGATAAACATCATATACTTATTGTGTGTATTTATGTCAATATTCTTACTAAAACGTACCTGAAATGTCCAAAACTGACGTTATGTTATAACCAACGAGTCTATAAATAAGAAAAAAAAGTCTACACTTCACTGAAAGTTATCGAAAACCTTAGCTTCTTCTTGAAAATTTTCATCTTTCTCGTCACAAACGGATCCACTGTGAGTTCTTTTTTTTATCACAAAAATTGAAAAAGTTCGACCACTCCGCGGAAACTTTTTGGTGTCACGAGCTGAATGCGCGACGACGCCCGGAGCCAATCATCCCTTGATTAATGAAAGAGGCGAAATTTTCGCGGCAAAATTCGAAAATAGAGCTGCCGTGCGTCGACAAAAATGGCGACTGTACGGAAGCCGGTAAGTGGTGGCTATTTTGACCGCGGCTTTGGTTGTATTATTTATTTTTATTGGAAAATTAGAGTTTAATGGTCAGATTGGTGCGTTGTATGAGGCGAGAGAGCCCACGCGGCACTGCTCTCGGTCTGTTCAAATATTCACTGGAATAATTTAAGACCCTCTGTGGGTACTTTAGGCTGGTGTAAGGGATAAGTCGGATGTCACACACAATACATAAACGTGACGTACGATCAACTTTATAGAGATGTTGCAACGTCTCGTGTCGACATTTACGTTCTACCACCCTAGTACTAATATCAGAGAGATAATAATAATTACATACTATTATCAAAACCTACCTGTTAGTCCTAGGTTAATTTAGCGAGATACCAATAGATCCCTGGTTCGGCTGAAATGTAATATTTCAAAGCTGTGTCAGAGGCCCCTGGGGTGGTTTGTAAATTCTAGACACCAAAGTTTTCCACTTCCATGCAAAGTTACTAAATTTATTACTAGACTATAAATGGACAGAATTACTATAGAAATCATTAACTTCACAAATAACATTAAATAAATAAATATTCCGGGACATTGCACACAGCGCCATCTAGCATCATTAAACTATCAATGTGAACCAGACGACTTAGAAGTAAAATTATAATTAGAAAACCACAAAACAGTGGTAATACCCAGACAAGATAAGAAATTAGATCACTTACGTTCGTCTATTTGAAGAGTGATAACATCTCTGTTTGTTTCCTTTGCTTTAGACCCGAGATGATTGTTCCAATAATTTTATTGTGCACTTAGACGATATGATACCGCCTACATCGTCCTTATAATACACCTTAAATCATATTCTGAACCTTATCCCTTTGAATTAAAGACTGGAATAGACAAGCATGATAAAGTAAATTAAAGGCATATAACGATGTCTATATTCTAAGAAATATGTACAATCAAAATGATGCACTATATAAAAGGTAACAATAATTTTTATATTGACAAGTTTATAGTTATTTGTCGTAGTTACTTCCACGGTTCACCAGCAGTATAGTACCTACTTGTATATACAAAATCAATGATAATAAGCCATGTCAGAGGCTCTTAGGGCGGCTTGATAAACTATCTTAACCATCGACACCAGAGCTGGTCACTCTCATTCTATAGGAATATATAATACATATAGGTATGTATGTATATGCCTGTGATGTGCTCCCAAAGAGCTAATAATCGTTATCTTAGATATCATGTCTATCTGTTATAGGTTTGCATTGATAAGAATAGATTTCTATTACTTTTTTTACGCTTACCTAATAGGCTTCGACTTCAGCTTGCCTTATACAAGCTATGCCATGTTAAGTTATTCTCACAATTATCTATACTAATCTATACTAATATTATAAAGCTGAAGAGTTTGTTTGTTTGTTTGAACGCGCTAATCTCAGGAACTACTGGTGCGAATTGAAAAATTATTTTTGTGTTGGATAGACCAGTTATCAAGGAAAGCTTTAGGCTATATAACATCACGCTGCAACTAATAGGAGCGAAGAAACAATAGAAAATGTGAAAAAAACGGGGAAAATTATTCATCTTTGAGGGCTTCCGTTGCATGCGCTGCCGAATCGGTTCAAGATATCAAAAAAATGTGTATGAAAGAATTATTTCTCTTGAAATAATCTAACAAAATGTCCGCAACAGTATATGTCTATATTTTAAGGTTAACTCACTAGAACCGTTTTTATGATAATAACTATTCCACGCGGACGAAGTCGCGCGCATCAGCTAGTTATACTTGCAATACTTGCCTAGAACACCTTTTTGTATGACCCTTTATTATGAGTATTTTTTGTCAAGTTTAAAACCCGCACTTCTTCTTATCGATTGAGAGTGGCCAACTCTGGTGTCGAGAATTTATCAAGCCGCCCAAAGGACCTATGACATGGCTAAACCCGCACTATGGTGGTTTTACTTAAACTTTTATTGGAAAATGAGCGAAAATAATCACGACCGCCAGGATTCGAACCTGCGTATATCAGCTACCGTCAGAACAAGAATTAGATAAAATGTAAATACTAATATAAATATATATAATGTTAAATGTTAATTTAAACAATTTACATTAAATTTTTAGTACTTAGTTACATTTCATGTGTTCTTTATTGTACACCCCGTCTAATGTTCTTTATGATTTCCTCTCCATCCTACGGTTGCCTGGAAGAGATCGCTTTTAGCGATAAGGCCGCCATTTGTGGCATAAGATTTAAATTTTCTCTTGTTTGTGTTGTGTTCTATTTTATTTGTGTGTCCAATAAAGCGTCAATCTATCTATCTAAATACGCAGGTTCGAATCCTGCCGTTCGTAATTATTTTCGCTCATTTTCCAATAAAAAATTAAGTTAAGCAAACCTTTTACACTGAAATTCACGGTCAGATATTTTACGTAACACGAAAGTTTTTATAGTCTAGAAGCTGTATCATGTACATACATATATACCTACATAGGCTTATACCACCTGTAGTTTGATATCATATCATAACACTTAGTTATCAACCTTTTTAAGATTAAACCTTCAACAGTCAAGATATGCAAATCTCAATATCTTTGAAGCGTTACCTAACGATATGATATCTCTAGTAAAATAACGCATCAAGTGTAAGCACTTGCATCATAATATTCAGACATTTCAGAAATAGATACCTATCACTATACATCGCGCTAAATCTTAGATTAACATAATATATAAAAATGATTATTTGAGCTTTCAAAACGGCTCTACAGTAAGGTTTAACTAGGGCTTCATGGATGCATCATCATCATCAGCCTAATGAGACCTACGGAAGGGTATAGGCCTCCTCCCTGTCTTGCCTGTCTGTCTTTATTGATTACTATACACTAATAGGCTATCCCTGGATATCACACTAGGTCTATTCCTGTGTTGTGGCATCCAATTTTTACTTTACATTAGATTACAACGTCGCTTAACATCAGGCGTGTTGTAGTCGTTGTACTCCAGCGTAAGCCTGTGAAATGCAACAATGAATCAACAAGTGATCAGACCCGAAGCAAGGTTTTTTGTTTTTTCTTATCTTACGCGGATTCCCTAAATCCATAAAAACATGTTGTGTTATTGTAGTATACTTTTTTTGTGTTTTCTATAAATAAATATATGGTGTATTATTATAATGTAATCCGCATAACTCGTGCAAGGTTTTTG
This sequence comes from Macaria notata, assembly GCA_927399415.1. Classification (NCBI taxonomy): domain Eukaryota; kingdom Metazoa; phylum Arthropoda; class Insecta; order Lepidoptera; family Geometridae; genus Macaria; species Macaria notata. Next base: position 5,817,545 of record OV656742.1, read on the forward strand.
GAGATCTTGAGAAACCGCGTAATAATATAAGCAAGTGTGGCTCGGAGGTTCCTGTGTATTCCAGTGAATTCCAGAGTATTATACAGTTCCATATCCAATGTCTATGAGTTCCATATTAATAGTTCGAATTGATATCAGAATACTTTCCAACAATTTCTAGAAGTTTTGTTTATCTGTTTATTCATACGCTCATCACGCAAAGACGGCTGAACGAATCATCATGATTTCTGGTGTGTTGGTAAAATAAGGTCTTAGGAGTGTCATCTAGGCTACTTTTTATCTTGAAATAATGCGGCGAAGCCGCGGTCTTCCACTAGTACACAATATACATATGTCTAACTAATAGATATAAAGTAAGTCTGAAATAAATTACCTCATACGATTTTTAATAGGGTTTAGCGTAGTAAACTATAGTTCCGAAGGGAAAAGTCATTTCGGCATGGAGTTCCAAAGTTAGGCAGTTCGCACGAAAAATACACATATTCAAACTAAGTATTAACAATGTCTGTTATCAACTAACAATGTGTGTTAGTAAGGACAGCGAGACTATGGAACTCTCTACCTGGAGCCCTATTCCCAGAAAATTATAACCCAGGGGTCTTCAAATGTAGAGTAAATAGGTTTCTTCTAGGCAACCGTGCTACATCTTAGACTATAGTGGTGCTTAACATCAGGCAGGCTATAGTAAAAGGTAAGCCTATTTAGTGTAAAAAAAAACATAAAAAACTTAAATTACCTGTATTCTATTATTATCAATTCGATAGACACGTGGTCCGCGTACAATTCAGGATAATGGCCCAAATATTGACTCTGAAACGCTCGAATAACTCCAAACAAATAACAACCTTAAACAAATCTAATTAAGCATAGTTTACTAACAATAGTTTAGTACTTAACGCTAAACTGACAATTAGGAATGGACAGATGGAAATCTACAAAGAATTTCACATTTTTAAAATCAGCTTCTGTGTTTCATCCGAGGAAATGTATCTTTTGTGGAAGGATCTGAGCTCTCATCGTGACGTAACCTAGTCAAAAAGAACTCGCCTAACGAATTAACTCCGCTGGGGAGTCACGACCCTCAGTTATGAAGACATACGGCACAAAGAGAGTGAGTCAAATTATAACCTAACAATTAATATCTACTTAGCAATTTAGACAAAAATATAGCTCTTTCAACCTTTTTATTAGTTATTTCATTTCTGTTCTTTACATATGTACTTACTGTAATATAAATACCTACATGTATGTATAAATATATTGAATTATTACTTATTTATTTTAATTATTATCACACTCTCTTAAAGTAATAGTAAAAAATATTATATCCGAAGATTTGTTTATTGCTTGTCAAGTAAATTAAAATAAACTTGGCACGTCGTCAAGTCTTCTTATCGAATGAGAGTGGCCAACTCTGGTGTCGCGTTTGTCAAGCCACCCTCATGTAAAAATTGACCATTTAACCATCTCTCGCTAAATATTCAGCGTTAAACTGCAAAAGCCATTATGGAGTATAAAGTACATTTTCACGGAACACAAACTCTAAATAATGCGGGGGCTACCATTACCATCGACTATACCGTGTGGTCACCCTGTCCCAAGTTCGTACCTAATGTATGGGGACACTGATCTCATGAGGGCGTGTTATACCATATCTATGGCGAAATTGGCACTATAATTTGTCGGTCTTCAAGTCGAGAGTAAACCGGTTTCTTCTAGGTAGGCGCGCTAGAACGTAGATTATAACGTTGCTTAACATCAGGCAAGTTTTAGTCAAGCGTGAGCCTCTCTCATTTAAAAGAAAAGTAATGTCGTATGAGAGTGGCCAACTCTGGTGTCAGAGCTTTTAACTACCCTAAGAGCTTAACGACTGCCGTCCTATCATAAACACAGGTAAACAGCAACGACTGACAATTTAAGCAAAGTAATCCGACCCATGGAAGCGCCTGAAATGGGATGCCACTTTTTAGTCACCCATCTAAAGGATGTGTCGATATTTGCATAACATTGGTGATTGCCACCGCTGAGCTAAGAATCCGCCAATCAGTAATGCCGAAAATATTTTCATTGATCAAATGATGTTATACTGCGCGTTTGCATTGGCAGATACTTTTTAAAGCGATACATTTTCTTTCCGTTCAACTAATTTTCGCATGCAATTCTTATTCTGGAAAACTGATAAATGGTCTAGGAAAAATTTAAGCAAACTATCCTCAGAGAGAAATTCAAATAATATTGCAAGAAAAAAATATATTTTAAAAGAGAAGTAAAATATATTGGTTCTCATTAATCAAGGCGAGCGTATCAAATTACGGACTTATCTGATAAGGATCTCTAACATTGGTCAGCAAAAACCAACATTTTCTGAATCAAGCCGTAGTAGAGACAGAGGTTTCCTTTGATTTCCTGATGTTTTCTACACCGTTAAGTAAGCGGAAAATCCGGCCCTAAGTCAATAAGATTAATTGGGCAACCCTGAGCTCACACCATCATACCTACTTACTTACCTACTCGTAAATTATGTGCTTACTTACCTGTCCCATACGTTTACCTCTGAAATAGAGAAGGTACATGTATATACTTACATACGTTAGTAAAGTTAGATACATAAGTGATACATACATATTTACATTATTTACAATAATAAAATATAAAAACAAGTGAAGGAAAACTAAACATACTACTTCTAACTACTACAAGATTAGATTATCTTTAGGCTTTTCTAAAGATTTTCTAAGTGCCCCTTTTTGTAGTAGTTAGAAGTAGTATGTTTAGTTTTCCTTCACTTGTTTTTATATTTTATTATTGTAAATAATATTTACATACATTAAGATAGATATTAGGTACATAAGTTTCCTTAATTATAGTAAAAAGATTAATTTACACTAGGAAAAAGATAAAGGACCACTTTCTCAACGATTCTTAAATGTATTTAGCTTGTTGCTCAATAAACTTATTCAGGCGCTTACCTAAGTGAATACTAAGACGTAGGTAATCATTTTTTTTACCTGTTCCATAAGTAAATTCATAAACTTAATTCCAAACATTCAAAATGCATTTATTAATGAATACCTGACAAACCTAAACGCTATAACGTAGGATATCCATTGCAATAGTTTTTTTTTTTTATTATGACTTTGATTAACCTAAACATTACCTATTTTTTTAAATACGACTGCAGAGACTACCTTCAGACGTTGTAGGAGTTTCGGAATTTGTCTAAGAAATCATTTTTATTCTTTACATAAGTAAAGAATAAATTAGATTATGTTTATATAAGTACCTACCTATGTATGTAGATAGGTAGGTACTTCGACAATCTTCTTTTAGAGACGATTTAATACTTACTGGGATAAGTGCTAACGTAGATTGTGTCAATTGTGCTAACTCATTTTATCAATAAGACAGCTTTATCAGATGAATGATGCAACAATATACAAATAAAATACTTACATAGTCAAACTTAATATTCATCAATATTTCAGATAAATACCTATCCTAGACAACAAAAACTACTAGATCATTTTGATAAGATATTGATCGATATCTTACCTACTACGTCTTACCCATATTGTGTCGAAATCTATCTAGGTATCAACTCAAAGTGATGGATGATTATTATATTTTCAATTTCCTATAGTTATTCCTACTCTACCTATGGGTGTTATGTAAAGAAACATTGTAGGTAGGTGTTTTTTTTTTTTACAAATTTGCATGGTCCAAAACTTTCGAGCTTTAGCAAGTAGGCACATTTTTGTTTCAAGACTTATGATGAGAATTCGCGTAAAACGATTGTAAAGGCATTGCACCAAAAAATTCGTTAGGTACCTACCCCATTTACAGCTATGTACCTATGGCTCATAATTACTATCTGGCTTATGTAGGTAGGTATATGTAAAACTAAAAATTAATACGTAATCTATATTAGTAGATATAAGTAGGTGCATTATGAAAAAAGGTTGTTTAGGTCAACCTCAGACTAAAGAAGAAAGAACTATTGTCTGTGAGGTCAACACGTAAATTTTGACAATGTATGTCAAAATTTACGTGTTGTCAACCAATATTTTAATTTTTAGTTACCTAGGTACTTACAGATTATTATTTCTAGTTCTTATTAGCCAACTATAGGTTTCCAAATTTATTGTTAGGTACCTAACCTATATATTTTTCACATGCTTAATGTATGTATATGTTACCTACCTGCTGCCTACATAGTTTAAATAATAATTATAGCATTGTTAAATAGCGAGACCTACTAATCTTAAACTAATCCTAAATACTAATTTGCCTACTTAGTACTCCGTAGGCAGGTATTTTACCTAGACCTTACAAAACTCATGAAATAACGGGACCGTCCAACTTTCATAATTAAATAAATTTAACGAGTTAAACGTACGTAGACAAATCTTTCTTTTACTCCACAAACGAAGCTCATGGCTGTGCCTTTGTAAGCCAACACTTTAATTTACAGCTATAATGCTTTACAGCGTATAATAGTGCGCCAAATGAAGGGCTCTTCAAACTGACGGCAATTAGTGAACACTCGGAAAATAGGGCAGAAAGAACGGCATACGAGCCCTATAGCCCTACCCCGGGTGGGTTGGAGTGTTTTTACTGCTGAACAATATAGTAGGTACTGCTATAGTAAATTGGTAGATAGGTACGAGTATACAAATAAAGTAAACTAACTATGTGTATTGTATTGTATGTCCGACACAATGATATTCTATATAAACTGAGTTCCGACAGGACAATACTATTGATGCATTTTTATGTCATATTTTTAACAACTTCTAATGGCTGAACCGATTGTGATAAAATTTGGCTGGAGATATGTTATTCTAGCTTTATTATAGATACAGAAGTATGCCAGAATTCATGTCAATCTAACAAGATAGTCGCTAGAAGTAGAAAATAGTGTCCTTTCAGATTAATTTCAAATACTCAAATTAAAATTAAGAAAGGCTGACTAATGATGTATTCTTAAGCAATTTATTAAAAAGACAATAATTTTGCTGTCAACGTCGAACACTTCTAAACTTCAAATGTCACGGCGTCGTCAAACATTCGAAAATGACATGCGGTAATGTCTCTAACTTCATGGGTAATGTAAAGATTTTCAGTATGTGTATTTTCATTAAATTTTCTTATTTTGTTTGCAAATCACATGTGTAATGTCGTTATTCGATAACGCAGTTTTCAATTCCACCCTTTACGAGGCTTTGTATCTTCAAATTGGGGATACGTTGTCGTTCGCAAAGGATTTCTTCGAGTCGTGTGTATCTTCGCTACCTGTGGAGACTTTTCCCAAATCATTCGTGAATTTGTCTGAATTATCTTTTTACGAGGAGTTTGCCGAGGTTTTCTATTTCAACGAATTCCAATATCTACTTCTTAAGACATTCTCTTTGATTTTATTGTTTACGTTGTTGTTGATAATAATATCGTGGCGTGTTTACGGTAAACGTATTTCGGAGCGGTTCATGAAGCCAGGTGAGTTTTTACTGGTTTGTTTGATGACCTTGACCTAGGTCTTAGTTTTAATTAGTCAATAACAAGGGCACTTATATTGCTACTTTAATACCCAAGTTCTTGTGTCTGTGCCTGCTTTTCCCTAGAGATTGATTGTGTTTTTACCAATACCTACTACATTAATACTTATTGGCTTTGTTTTTAAGCATGGTTTTGTTCTAATTATCTTCATAAGTCTTACTTTGTAATCCTGTGTTTTAATTTTTTTTTTTTCAAAGATATTTTTTACAAAATGTTTCGAATCCTCTGACCTTGTGGTAGCCGTTAGGCTGTGTTACGAGGCCAGAGTCATCTCCCAGTATGTTCATAATTTAATTATAATAACGTCTTATGAGCTAGGTTACACAAACAATTTTTTTTTTATTTTGTTTTAATATCTAACTACCCTCAATTTGTGTATAAATTCAAGTGGTATGACAACAAACAGTGTAGGCAAGCAATGTAGGCAGTCACTCACACACGCACAATCGTACAACTCGCCCGCACCATCAACTTCTTAATCAACTGACATGGCATTATGGAATCTAAATTGAATACCTAGTAGTAACAGTAGTTTTATTGTGTTTTTGTTATTTACCTGTGAATGACTCATTCCAAACAAAGAAAAACAAAACACCTTGATAACCATATCTTAAACTTATCTTGACAGCTACTTCGGCTACCATAGAACAACTGAAAGAAAGTGTGTCCAAACTAAAACTGCCTAAAGAGCACACACCAAGGATTTAAATCAAAGATGGCCGACAAAATCAAGAAGTTTTTTCAAAAGAAGAAGGTTGAAGCTAAGTTTAAGTTAGCGGGACCTGGCCACAAGTTATCTGAAGCTGGTATAAGCACGCAGAGTTCAAATTCATCTAAAAATGAGGTGCAACCAAGGAGGTCCGGGCTCACACAGGAGAGTAAAGTGGCTGCGGAGGCAGCTCTAGCAAGACTAAATCAGAAGAGAGAAAATCCAGCATTTAATACTTCACTTGCTGCCATACAGGTATGTCTTGTAAATGCAAGTTTTAACTAAGGCATCATTTCCTATATATGTGGTTAGGTATTGCTATGTGGTTTTGTTGAATAATTTATAATATAAAAAAGGAATATACTTAAGCAGATATTTTTTATGAACTTTAATGTTTATATGATATATTTTATCTTTCACAATGATTTTTAAAATATTTTTCACTCCTGTTTTCTCTAATCTTAGGCACAAGTAAGGAAGGAATTAGAGAATGAAGAGACTTCAGCAGCAGGCCCGGTAATATCCAGCAGTGTTGAGGAGGAAAACAAGGAAACTGCACCTTGTGACCTGCCCAAGAACTATGCAGCTTCCGGAGTGTATTTCAAGTGAGTTAATATATCATTAGATAAAAATTCATTAGGTGTAAGTTTGTGCTCCGTGTATTAGGCTCATTTAGAGTCCTGCTGGAGGGCACAACACATCACAGGCACTCCAGTAAACAAATCAATGTAAGTTAAATTTTAAAGTACCCAGATATAAGCTTTTGTCAGATTAATAGACATATTTTTATTGTATTGTGTGTGTCGACTTTGTTTATTACTTCTTCATGATCAAGCAGCTAAACCAATTTGGAGTTAATTTGGTATGTTTCCTGCATTTGGTATGTATCTACATATTAAATGCATGAATCTAAATGTGGGAACACAACACAAGTTTAATTTTGTTGTGGTATTTGCCAACAATTATTGAGATGTTTCTTTATTTCTACTAGTGTTTTTTTTTTTATTGAGATTCCACACATATAACTCCCCCTGCTGAAGCAAGGGACATTACTAAGTCTTATTAACTGATTTAAAACTATATAACTGCTATTTACAAAGCTCTGGAGTATAAAAGTGTGTTAGCAGGTTAACATTTTTCTTCCATGATTTACTACAAAATTTTAATATAATACATCTGTGTTCATGCTTTTGGTTAGTTATCATTCTTATTATATACCTATCTGTACATTGTTAAACATCACTCACTAGACATATTTTTACAATATTATCATTCTATGTAGGTACACATGACATGTTAAATTGGTTATATTAGCAGTTATTCAATCATTTTATATTACATCCAAGCCTATTAAATGAAAGTTAATATGTTGTAGGTATAGGTATGATAAATGACAAACAGGGTTATGTACCTATCTATTGTGTACATATGTGCAATTTTTTATAAATATTATTGTATTTAAAAAGATACTAATGGATCCTTATGGTAACATTTACAAGTTTATTTTCATTTTAGAGCAATTTTTCATAGTCTCACAAAGTTGAGCTGGTTTATTTAGATATTTTCAAACGTTGTTTCCAGTACAGTTATGTACATACACTTATTTACACATTTTGTTAAGCACCAATTATTAAAATGCCATCTACAATACCAACATTGCATATGGGCATTTACTAATGTTGCTGCAATCTGCAGAAGAGTCCTGTTAATATAGTCATATGATTATCATATGTATTCACCTTTTATAAGTCAACTTAGTTACATTTTCAAAGTAATTTTTAAGTAAGTGTTACATTGTATATACTTTCATGATCAACTTATATGTGTGGCTCTAATAGTAAACTGTTGGTACTCATGAAATATGAAACAATATTGTTTCTACTAGTGTTACCATGTGAGCCCGAAGCTTATTGTTGTCATGGAGTGTCACAGTATGAGTGTATGTTTTATCATATTTCAAACATTGAAATGGAATAGGCAAAAGAGTAAATTTGGTTGTCTTGATCAATATGAGATTAATTCATTGTTGTGCATTATAAGCTTACAGTGCCCAATATTGGCAAATTTTTTATCCCGTACCGTAAAATTGCGAAGTTATTAATCATTGGTTATTGGTTTTCAGATGTCCAATGATAAGTAACGACATCCTGCCTCGAGATGAATGGAAGCGCAACATAAAGACATTCCTGTACGAGCAGCTGGAGGAAGAGAGAGGGCTGACTGCCTGTCTTATCATACAGTCTTGCAACAGTAATAAGGAGAAGGTTTGAAGAAAAACTAATAAATATTTGTGAAATGTGGAACACAAAATCCAAAGACATGGGTCTTTTTTGTTGTTATTTGACTACAGCCAGCTTTATGTTAAGCATTGCTGCAGCCTAAGGTGCTACACACTTACCTAGAAGATACCTATAAATATATAAATAAATTAATAATTTCGGGACATTGCACACAGCGCCATCTAGCCACACACTAAGCAAGTTTGCTTAGTGTGTGGCTAGATGGCGCTTGGCGATGGCGTTAGTTAACTAACTATTAACTCTAGATTTGAAGACCCCTACTCCTAAAGTCTTCTTTGCAAGGATCTGGGCGGCGCTCACCATGGTTTATCTGCCCAAGAGAACTCCCATAACAAATTCATTATGTGGGGGAGTAGCAACCCATATTCATTTGATTGAATTTCATATGTGTTGTACATTAATTATTGATAATGCCATAAAATAAACAATAGATCACAAGTAGAATGATTAATGTTATTAACTATTTTCCATCCAAAAGGTTGTCTGGGCGAAATCGCCTAAGGCGATAAGGCCGCCCAATGTGCAGCACTTTAATATATTTAAGTTTATTTCCTGTTTTGTAATTTCTATATTTTATGGTGTACATTAAAGCAATATTATATTCTAATGTGAAAGATCTAATTTGCTTCGTTCCAGGTTGATACATGTGTAGAAACACTATGCAAATATTTAGAGAATATAGTCGCCCATCCAGATGAAGAGAAGTACATGAAAATCAGAATGTCTAATAGGTAATTTGCTCCAATAAACTTTCCTGTATTTGTGTAAATTAGTTTTAAAGACTGGTCACAGAAATTAAAGTAAATGTGATATTTTTTAAGACTATCTTTATGGCATCCTTTTATAATTTATAAATACATATTACTCACTTAAAGACTGTTAATAGAAAACGCCAAAAGCCACTAAATTTCTTTCTGTCTTGTAATCATTAAGGAGCAAAAGCAGAGATTGTGTATGCATTTTTCTATGTTTAATATCCTTAAGTATAAAGATATTGAACAAAATTGAATTCCGGAGCAGTTGTTGAAATTCGTTGAACCAGAGTTTGAGTTGTTTTGTTTTCTTTATGTAATAGCATTGCTTAAGCCTTAAACTAATACCTCTTTTTTATCGCATATTTGTTAGTTTTTGACATATACAAGTAGCTAACGATTTCTTTTGTATTTCAGAGTATTCACAGAGCGAGTACAACCAGTAGAGGGATCTATGGAGTTGCTTCAAGCTGCTGGCTTCATACAGCAGAGCCTGCCCAATGCAGAGGGAGGGAACGAGGACTTCTTAGTGTTTCAGAAAGACAATGTACCCTCTATGGAGACTTTAAATGTAAGTCACTTTTCTATAGTGAAAAAGTGCAAAGAATAATCAACAGCTTTTTTTACAAAAGAATAAAATCTGCTTGTTCCTGTCATTCTGCACTTAAGCTGTACAAGGGTGCATGCAATGTATTGTATAGCTTGGGTGTCTCTGTTTAAAGGTCTACTCACAGAAATGAGAACCTAAATTTTTGGCCATTGATACTGTGATGAGTACTATTATAATTTTACTGTATAGTAACCTTTGAAACTTGGTTCACAATGCACTTGTCTTGAGTAAGGGTGTACATTGCACATCACATATATGTCTTTTTATTCTTGTCGCATGAGAGTTGCCAACTCTGGTGTCGAGAGTTTATCAAACCACTTTTGTGTCACCCATGCAAGGGTGACTGCGTCGACCTTTGCTTGACATAATCGCATGCGATTGCCTCCGCTAGTGCGGAGCTACGGGCGCTTCAATTTAGCACATATGCGTCGACTTTCACTTACTGTAAGGAAAAACCAAGTTCCCATGATCAGCTGTTTTAAATGCAAAATTGCCTCAATTCTTGTTTATTACGGATAAACCTAACTTATAAATCTTCCAGACGTTGACAGACGCCCTCCGCACCGCGTCCCCCATCCAGCTGGAGCTGGATCGCAACCTGCAGGTGCTGCTCCCGTCGCAGGCGGCCGCCAAGATGGCGCTGCCGGACACCTTTTACGCGCTCACGCCGGCAGAGCTCAAGCGGGAGGCGCAGATCAGGTCGGGGGATGACACATTTTATTTTACGTGGGATTACAGCCCGCCTGATGCAATCAGCCTAGGGTGTAACACGCTTACCTAGAAGATACCTATTAAATCTAGATTTGATGTAGTTCGCAGGAAACAGCTTCCGAAAATATGTCTCTATCATCAGTAAGAACTGGAGCAGCAAGTGCCGCTTCCTTCACAGGCAGATAAAAACATATAGGTAGAGAAATTAAACTTTTATTGGAAAATGAGCGAAAATAATCACGACCGGCAGGATTCGAACCTGCGTATTTCTGCTACCGTCAGAACGCCTTAACCACTAGGCTACGGTCTACTAACTGCCAGGCGCGAAAATCCACACCCATTTCCATACACTTCAGATATAGGTAGAGGGCGCTACCCAGGGGGGGGAAAGTTAGAACAAAATGCAAATATAGAAACACAGTGCTGCTAATCTATATTTCTTAACCGCAAACTAAATAGAAGATGGCGTTTTAGTTACTTAAAAATACGTCAGTCAACAGTAACATTGGCATTAAATAGCTTGACAGTAATAACACTATTACCCTTTTTTTAAAAGGGTAATAGTATTCTTTGGTAATAACGGATACGAAACATGAAAATTTTTCAAAAGATATCTTGAAAGTTTCGCGAATTAGTTGGTGTTCATGAATATTGTGCGTACTTGTTGGTATTCATTTTAATACAAACAATAAATTGGCGTTCTTCAAACGTTGAGTCGAGTAATATTATCCTCCTCCGTTTTGTTATCACTTGAAAGCCTCACGCCCCAAATGTTGAATTGTTATTAGTCCTTATTAATTGGAAAATGTCAACATTGCAAAAGCAATTTTTTGGAACCGCAACCGCAGGCAACGAACACCAATGCATTTATCCGAGCCAAAGAATACCAGGCCAAAAGTTGGTTGTGCTACCCCAATGAAGGAACTGAGTTATTTCAAGGAAATACAGCAAATAGCTACAATGGTTTTTAAAAATAATGTACCAAAAAATGGCTTGAAAATAAAAATCATTGGGTTTGTAGATATGCTGGTAAATTGTCCTTTTAAATGCCCAACCAAACCATCAATCGGAGTTTAAAAAAATATTTTTAAACGTATCGTTGAATGTGATTATATACAGTTGGTGTCGACCAATAAACATAATTTTAGCCGGGAACATAACGTATGAAGGTGATGATACAACCAAAATGATGGCGCAAATTTACTGTAATGAACACAAACATTACAAAAATAGAAAATAACATTCCGTGTTTTATTCTAATATTCAAGACGGCTGCTGCTGCTGCTTGTTTACGGTATCTCTATTTTTGGTGAAAATATTTGCATGTGTGTTTTTCACAAATCTAAAATTATTTTCACCAAAAATAGAGATACCGTAAACAAGCAGCAGGGCAATCACACATATGTACATAGGCAAAAATAATTTACAACATGTATACGTCGGTATGTATATATACAATATTATTTTTGGTTAAGAATACAGAGGGCGCTTCAATTTGATTGGCACTAAAATTGCACTAGATGGCACTCTATTCCTGGTATATTATATTACTCTATGGCGCTACCTGTATATATTTTGTCACATTTTTTCAATCGACTGTTAGCACCGAAGAAAAACACAACACAACATACCATAAGGATTTAAACTGTGAACACTAATACTACAAGGACCCTTATGCCTAAAGTGTTCACTCTTTCTGGCACTGATTATTTCTGCTCTATTAGAACTCTTATATTGTATGTTATATAATATTAATTAGACATGGAAGCAGTTAGGGGGCACCTTTGCCCAAGGAGTGGGCCATAACAGGTTCACAAAACAAAATAAAAATATAAGTAAAAATAAGATGAAATAGTATGTATCCTTTCCTATATTCCAGAGCGGAGTTGCTAGAGCAGAGCCAGATGCTGCGCACGAAGGCGATGCGGGACAAGGACGAGATCAGAGAGATGCGCAAGTACAAGTTCGCCATCATCAGGGTGCGCTTCCCGGACGGGATACTGCTGCAGGTAACAAGACACACTACTTAACTTACTTTGCTTGACTTGCTACTAGAAGAATTCGATTTAAGGGAGCGAAAGTATTTAAAAAAAAAGTATATATGTATTATATCCGCTATAACCATGATACAAGTGTCAGCTTAGTATGGGACTGGATGGCGCTGTGTGATATGTCCTGAAATATTTATTATTATTAAGAAAATGAGAGATGACCTGGATAAACACCAACCAGATTGGAACGCAATAGCACTAGACAGAGATAAGTGGAAAGAGGGTAGGGAGGCCTTTGCCCAACAATGGGACACTTTAGGCTCTTAATAATAATTAATAAAACCGCAGGGGCGACTTTATGGCGAGTCGTCGGTGAGTGGCGTCACCGCGGACCCCGATTCCCTGGGGGCTAAATGAGACCCCTGCCTCCCGGCTTGCCTTGATTGGCCGTCCGGGAGTGGAAGACGCAAGAGCTTAGTACCAAAGCTCCAGGGTGGAAGTGTTAAAGGGCATAACGCCGCTAGTACCGCTCATAAAACGCGCAGCACACCTCTCGACACCCTAAGCCACTCACATCAATGTTGCCCTTCCGGCGCCATCTTAGGCTGCCTTTTGTGGAGGGCCCATTTAGTGAGTGGCAAGTCATCACCCGCTATAATTTTTATGAATGAGGCATAACTGGCGGGTGCCGTTCCTCATACAATAGACCAGTTTAATTAGCCCATGAACAACTCAACACAATAGCCTGTAACATTAATACCATTTCTGCAATAGTTATTTTATATACCTAACATCCTCTTTCTGTAATTTTGTACTTAATTTTAAGTATAGTATTGTAAAAGGCCTCTCAGTGTTGGCTACGTCCCCACTGATGCCTTAAAAATACCGGGCGTAAGGCCCGAGAGTCTGTGAAGGAATTAATAATAATAAAAGAAAATGAGGCATTTTTAGTCGTCGTCCAAAAGCTGATTGTGCAGACAGTAGCGTCAATAGCATTATCTATTGCGTAAAAACTTCTCTATTATCTGAGTTACGGGTGCTTGTAAGGTTTTTTTAACCGACATCAGAAAAAGAAGGTTATTAAGGCTTCAGTAAGATTTTTGTTAAAACAACAATAAATTTATACAAGCGTCTGATGAAAATTGACACACATTTACCAAACACCCCTTATTTTGGAATTCCAATCAACATCACATTTGTTCATCACTGCACTATGCTATTTTTAAGTCCACATATAATTTTTTATTTTGTTTCCAGGGAACGTTCTCCGTTTACGAAAAGTACAATGAAATCCACGAATTCGTCCAAGAAAACCTCGAGAACGACCTGCCTTTCGTGCTAAACACGCCGACAGGTCACAAGTTAATACCAGAAGAGGATGCCAATAAGACCCTTATTGACCTTCGATTAGTACCAGCAACAGTGCTCACATTCGCTTGGCATTCTTCTGTTATAGAAGAGATCAGCAGAAGCCCGAACAAAGATGTGTACTTGAAGCCTGAAGTTATGATTTTGGTGCAAGAAATGTAATGTATATAATGCTTGGAGCTATATGCTTACTAAGGTAGATTAGGAATTAACAGATTTTCAACTCGTAGAAATTGTGCTAGTTGTAATGGCAAAAGGTTTAGAAAATGTTAGACGATATCGAATATTATTGTCTGGTAAAGATACGTTTTTATATATTTAAAAAAAAATGTTCTGCTATGTTGCAACTAATGAAATTTCTTGTAACTTGTTGGGAAAAGTAGTTTTTTTTTTAATCGCCAATGCGATGCAATGTACTCAGCGTTGACAAATTCTTCTTGATACTCGACCGAACATCATCTCCTGCTGATATTGTTAAATTAGTTGATAATGTTGTGCTGTTTTTTTTAAATTGATTTTACACAAATGAAGAACCTTTATGTAATAAAAACTAATGTTGATATAACATACATTTCTACCGAGTTGACTCTCTGTTAATTTCATAATCTCGAACTCTACACACAAGACTTATGCTATTTACACTTATTACTACTTATATAGCACATTTTATTCTCAAATTGTAACTTGCCAATTGTTTAACACGCCCAAATCACTTTGCTTTTAAAATGTATTACCAAATAAAATATGGAAAACTAGTGGGTGCTCGCGGCTTCGCTCGTATTTGGAAGTAAAACTTGCATCCCCTATTTCACCCCTTTAAAAGTCACTTTTCCAAAAATCCTTTCTTAGCGGATGCCTACGTCATAACATCTACCTGCATGCTAAATTTTAGCCCAATCCGTCCAGTGGTTTGGGCTGTGCGTTGATAGATCACTATATCAGTCAGTCACTCAGTCACCTTTGAGTTTTATATATTTAGATATACAGACAGACTGATAAACAATACTTGTAATAAATGTATGTACCTATGTTACATTGAATAAAAATTTGTGTATATTATGAATGCATTATGTATATCAATATACATAATGCAAATTAAGATGTACTAAATTGATTCGCTACGTTCATTCGATTTTTGTATAAAGACATGTTCAGTTCATTTAAAATCTGAAGAATTTTGATTTCTTGGTTAAAATTGGATTTAATTTTATGGTAAGAATATGTGATATTGGCTATTTATTTGTAGTCCGGTCAAATTAGCACCAAAAATAGGGGTAAGGTTACAATAATTCGCACCTGGCTGAAAATTGGCATGAATGTTGGGAGCCCTATCATACACAATTTGTCAAAAATCCCCATCAATCCGAAGTGTGGAAAAAAAATATTCAAGGTCAAAGGTTACAAAAATTGGTTTATTGAGTTTTGCAGCTAAACGGTAAGTTTTATAACAAAAGTAGTTGAGAAAAAATTACTATCAAGCAATTATCTATAAAAATTGTTCTTACACTTTTTTTCCTAAGAATCACCATTTCAGAGATACAGCGATGCCAAATGTTGAAAAAGTTGCATTCTTCATAATATGCACACGTTTCCGCGCCACCCGTACATGGCGCGTTTTTTTACGTGGTTTCTTCGGTAGGCCTATTCCACGATCTATTGTGCTTCTGTTGAGTTAAAAAGTTATTGTTTTAAATTGAAAATGGTGCTATTGTAAATAACAAGAGGTGTAAGTAATGCGTAAATTGAGAAAATTATTCGTCTGATCGATACTCTTTTCATGGAACATAATCCATGCTGTCTTGCTCTTCTTCTCCTTCTTCTTCCTGCTGGGTACAAAGAGCGATGCATCAGAAGTCTCCTCACCCATATCATAAGAAAAGTATCCGCGTTTACTGGCGATTCAACATTGGAGCACGATTGGCCTCGACAACTGATACGTATGCTAATAAACAAAACAAACCAACTTTTTTACAGCCGCATTTAGCATTACACCTCGTTTAGCAATTTCAAAAAATTGAATTGAGGAGTTTTTGGTGCAGGAGGGAGTAAAGTTTGAACTGATTCCAATATATTGTCAATTAACTTCCAACCCCAGTCTTCAGGGCTTAGTTCATTTCCTAGTCATACTTGAACTTGATAATATACCTGAAACATATGTTGATGATCAGAAGCAGAGGTTGGAGGAAGACAAGCTGATTGTACTTGTATTTTTTATACGTATTTTTTGCAAAAGATAAAATCGAAACTTATCTGAGCACGTACTTTTTTTTGGAGATCCGTAAATTTAAAGAAGAAAGCGAATTACGTTGATGATTACAGCTTGTAGACTAAAGGTACTTTCTATGAAAACGTCAGCAATCAACTTATTTATTTATTTATTTATAACGGTACACATAACAGAATGAGTTCATATATAAGCCAAATACACATTCAAAACTGGTTTTGAACCAGAACAAATACGGTAATTGACATGCTTACAAGTATTATGAAGAATACAACTTTTTCAACATTTTGCATCGCTGTATCTCCGAAATGGTGATTCTTAGGAAAAAAGTGTATGGACAATTTTTATAGATAATTGCCTGATGAGTAATTTTTTCTCACCTACTTTTATTATAAAACTTACCGTTTAGCTGCAAAACTCAATAAACCAATTTTTGTAACCTTTGACCTTGAATATTTTTTTCCACACATCGGATTGATGGGGATTTTTGACAAATTGTGTATGATAGGGCTCCCAACATTCATGCCAATTTTCAGCCAGGTGCGAATTAATGTAACCTTGAATGTCTATTTTGACCGGACTATTGGTAATTTGATTCAGATTAAAAGCGTCTAGTCTTTAAAACTAATTATAAATTTTTGAAAATTATTACAGTTGCACTACATCATGTTTTTTTTTCATTGCTTTTTTTGTACATTCATAATACATTATGTGAAACTTCGTAACGAAGACATCAGTCTATTTTTAAGTTTAAGAAAGTTTTTAATTTATTAAATCTAATTTGAAACGTTTTTGTATATGAGATCTTCACATGTTCAATAAACATAATGTTTAAAATTGTTCGAGTTTTTGTTTTTAATATTTTTTTAGGTCTTTTCTTTTATGATTGAACTACCTAATTAACAAATAATTAAATTTGCTGATTCATGTTACTAATAAATACTAATATATGTACAACTTTTTTTTATAACTTCAACTTTTTAATAGACAATCAGCATAGTGAAATTATTTTTCAATTAGCTTTAACAATAGCGCAGTTATACACGTTTTTAGTTTACGATTAGACAGAGAGAACCGACATGCCATGTGACGTCACATGGCACTAACGCCATACAAAATACATAGAAAAGAGATGGAATGATATCTTCAATTGGTCATACCTTCATTATTTTTCAGTGGATATAAATGGATTTTGCACATTATTTTATTTTGGAAAAATAGGCACACTGAAATAAAAACACATGTATTTAAATCATATTAAATGAATGTTTATTCTGTGAATCAGAAATCGTATTAAATGTATCTATACAAAAAAATATAATATAATAAAGACTGCATAAGTAATTTTGAAATGCATCTACAAAAAAAACTTTCAGAAGACTATAACCTCCTTTTTCGAAGTCGGTTAAAACACATCAAAATAATCGGTACCATGTTAATAGGATCATAAACTTTTTCAATCATTATTTTACCAAAGACGTATTAAATATGAAACTTGATGAATATATTACAAAAATACTTGGACAAGTTATTGAGAATACATACATAAATTCGGAATTTGTGTACCATCAACAAAATAATTAGTTTCGTCCACTAGTTTATTGTCTATGATAACAGATTTGACACACGGTCTCGAGTCTTGTAAAAAATACAATACCATTTAATTACAAGATTTTTCAATCCTCGCCCACTCAATATCAAAGAGACTGCTGATAAACCTGGTAAATATATTGCAAGAAAAAATAGATTTTTATTTATTTCGTCATATTTGACTTCTTATACAATTTATAATTACTGAATCGACTTAACAGACATCAGGCTCACTTTCAGCTATATCAGCATCTTCTGGCGGCGGACATTGTCTATGGTCACTGACTTGATAAGGTCTTGAGTCTTGTATTTTAAAACTCTTTTCAACTACAAACATATTATACCAGAGACTGCTATAGAGCACCTGGTATATAGCAAGAATAGAGATGGATTTATTATAAAATGGTATAGGACAACTAGTACCCACAAAATTCTAACAGACATCAATTTTAGGTACAATATTATTGTGTGTCTCATCAGGCATATCAGCATCTTCCGGCGGCGGCAGTACATTGTCTATGGTCACTGACTTGGTGCAGTCTTGAGTCTTGTAAATGCCAACGAGACGGTTGCAAGCCTCGAACATGTTGTACCGGAGAGAGATGATAATGAACTGCGCGTTTTTGGTACGGTCCTGGGAAATAAAGAAGAATAATTATTATATTATACTAGTGGGTGCTTGCGGCTTCGCTCGCATTAAGAATTAAAACTTGCATCCCCTATTTCACCCCCTTAAAAGAAGCATTTTCCAAAATTTCTTTCTTAGCGGATGACTACGCCACAAAATCTACCTTCATTCCAAATTTTAGCCCAATCCGTCCAATGGTTTGGGCTGTGCGTTGATAGATCACTAGTTATATTAGTCAGTCACCTTCGAGTTTTATATATTTAGATTATTTAAAGGTTTTGTAAACGTATCACAACAGACGTTTATTTCGTATATAGGTAAGCAGACCAATGTTTTTAATGCGATCTCCTTAAAAAACAGTTTTTACTCTCACTGCATAAACATTGTAGTATGTTTCATAAAATATATTTGACGTTGTTATTTATTTATTTATTTATTAGGCACACAACACAATACACAGAAAATACATGATTAACAACAAAACACATAAAAGGTAATGATCTATTCTGTGCATCAAACACATGTGTGCACAACATGATTATAAACAGAGACAAAGTTCAGTAAGTTAACTAAACTAAAACAATTAAAATAATTCATATATAACGATACTTATGGAAGTTACAGTTAATTGTAAATATAAAACAAAATTATAAAAAAAATATATATATAAAAACACGGCTAAGGTACAACAGGAATTTGTGTAGCAATCAAAACAAAACAATGTGAAATACAACACTATTATTATTATATTAAAACACCTTATATAAATTATTTCTAAAAGAACTGAGACTAATTCCGAATATGTCTAGATCTTCATCATTGTTATCCGAGGCGTTACAACTCTCAAGTTCGTTATAGGACCGACACAAATACATCGTTATAGTTAGCTTCAAGTGAAGTGCCAACCAAACGACACCAAAGCGAGGGAGTAGAGGGTCTTCTCACCTAGGGGAGGAGGCCTATACCCAGCAGTGAGCATGATGGGACATATAGTCACTGACCTTGATATAGTTAGCCACAATGGAGACGTTCTTGAAGTCGAGCGCGGCGTCGATCTCGTCCATGACGTAGAGCGGAGTGGGCTTGTAGTAGTGGAGTGCGAACACCAGCGCGAGGGAGGAGAGGGTCTTCTCGCCGCCGGATAGGTTCGAGATGTTCTTCCATGACTTGTTGGGGGGACGGACACTGGAATGGGAAACATATCAACTATATTATATTTTACCAACTCCACTGAACATATAATAATACTACTTTTCAAAAGGACTAGCCTCACCCCCACTCAACCGTGGCTTCCTCACCTCGCGATCTTTCTGAAGATTTCCCAACAAAATCAGGTGGGGAATATAGATACCTGTTCACAATGGGGCCGCAGTCGGGATTGCAGGGATTTTTATTCATAAAAACCTAGTGGCCAGTCTAATTAAAATGGAAGAAAAAGGGCTTAATTTTTCGGGTACTCCAGTGGGAACTCGCCGAAGCCACTCTAGCTTTCTTTTTTATATATACGCATCCGCATATCTAGAAACATTGGACCTTTTCCAACATTGTATGTTTGTAACATATAAACAACTCTCTCTCTCTTTGAGTCGTATTTCCTCATGACTGAGGGTCGTGACTCCCCTTCAGAACTAATTTATTAGGGGAGTTCTCTTGGGCAGATACATCGTGGTGGGCACCCAGGCCCTTCCACGGAAGACACATGTCCTCGGATATTGTGGTCCTCAAACATGTCGGTTTCCTCGCGATGTTTTCCTTCACCGTTAAGCGAGTGAAAATCCACACATAACTTAAAAATACAAGTTATTGGTGTAGGGCCGGATTCGAACCAGGGTGCGTCTGGTTGAAAAGCAGACACTGGAACCGCTGAGCCACACTCGCTTATAACCAACTAAAGCATGTAATAAACACTACCAACCTGAATATAACTCCCTCGGCGAATGGGTTCAAAGAATCGACGAGTTCCAACTCAGCGTCACCTCCTAGAGTTATCATCTGATACATCTCTTTTAGCTTCGCTGTAATCGTGTTAAAACCTGCAAATAAAGAAAATTATTTTAAGTATTTTTATTATTCGTTTTCGAAATACTTTTGGCGAGCCAAGTATGGGTACAGAATACAGAGTCTATGGGTTATATTCGATTAGTTCTTTTTTACTAAGATTTTTCTTTATAATTATTTCTGGAATTTAAAAGTTTCAAGTATTTTATGACTTACAAAACTTACGTTGTAATAATGTATACTGCACTACAATAATAACTCTATAGTTTATTATTTTATACTAAAGTATTTCCTAAATATTGTTGTACGGATAATTGAAAATGACGTTAGTAATATTGTTTTTTGTAGATACATATATTGATATTCGTCTTCTTTAATTAAAGAGCTACACCAGGGGGGTGAAACTTAGAACAAAATGCAAATATAGTGCTGCTAATCAATATTTCTTGACCGAAAACGAAATCTTAGATGTCGCTTTCGCAGTAACAAGTGACTCTGACTGACGTTTAAAAAAATATTTAAAAACTTCAGTTGAAAAATCCAAGATCTTGTGCGAATTTGTTTGTTTTATTTTGCGATTTCTTCATATTCATATCAACAACAAGTTTGCTACAGTATCTTTTAATGATATATATCTAGTTGGTGTCCATTGTTAGCCGGGAAAATACTATAATGTGATGGTGACGATACATAAAACATCAGACATAAACATTACGAAATAGTAAAATAATATTCTGCGTTTTATTTAACTTCTAACATATATATGTATGTAAGGAGCAAGGTGTAGATAGGCTTACAGTAGGAAGGTGTTGTATTTATATTTTAGGCTATAGGATGGTAGGTATACGTAGGTATGTGTATATACAATATTTTTGGTCAAGAAATACAGAGGGCGCTTCAATTTGATTTGCACTAAAATTACACTAGATGGCTCTCTATTCCTGGTATATTATACACTATGAGCTACACTCTTGTCAATGAAGCCGCCGCCACAATTCCCTATCTTCCAGTTTTTCACTTAAATCTTCTTGCTATAAAAAATCGTTTAGTTAAAAAAAGCTGAATTTTCTCTTGACTGTTTCTGCACATACCTAAACTAAATTCGTCGTGTCGTTTCTTAGCGAGTTCGTCTTTAAACTTGCGTATTCGGTTCCTCTCTGCCGTGATAGACTCCAAGTCTTGAATCCTGTTCAGATAGTTCACCTCTTTCGCTTTGTATTCCTGAAATTATCAACGTATCAAATTAGATAATATAATATAACATGTCCAACACTAGCTTTTCCGGGTTTAATTTTTTTTATTTAATCTTATGGCGGCAGAGTTTGAGTATACAGAAGCACTTTTTTATTATATCTATAAGTTAATATTTAAGTCTATCAGCCACTTTTTGGCCTTGTCAGTAAGAGTGACCAGATCCTCCACCGGTCCACCAGTATATCGCGTTAGGGGACATTCATTGACAATGTGGTCGATTGTTTGCTCTTCAGCTCCGCAGGGGCACACCGGGGTTTCTACCCAACCGCAACGGTGTTTATACAGGGCGCAGCGACCATGACCGGTACGGAGGCGGTTGATGTTACACCAGTCTCTTCGCGTGGGATCACATTTTTTTATGAACCACACTCAAACCTTGTAATAATCTACATCGACAGTCTAGGTGTTCGATTAACGCTAACACCACCTCTTAGAGCCAATACACAAAAGAAACATACACATTAGACTATCAACAAAGAAAATAAAAACTTAGGCTTGCTTATACCACCATGATATGACTTTATTATAAACTAGCTGTGCTCGCGACTTCGTCCGCGTGGGATAGTCATTTTGGGCATCGTATTTATTTTTGCAAACAACCTCCTTAGCTGTATAAGTTATAGCTATTACCCACGGCTTGAACCGTTTTCACAGCTCACGCAACGGAAGCCCTCAAAGATGAATAATTTCCCCCGTTTTTTCTACATTTTCCTTTGTTTCTTCGCTCCTATTAGTTGCAGCGTGATGTTATATAGCCTAAAGCCTTCCTCGATAAATGGTCTATTAAACACAAAAATATTTTTTCAATTCGCACCAGTAGTTCCTGAGAATAGCGCGTTCAAACAAACATACAAACAACCTCTTCAGCTTTATAATATTAGTATAGATAAGAAGTATCTTATATTCACATTTAGTTTTTTAGAATTCATTCGTCTTACACATATTCAATTAAATTAATCAACGTATTACCATAAATAAAAAAGTCAATATCAAATATCTAAACCTACGTAAATAAGGTACAAAAAAAATATTTATTTGTTCAATTTATAATTATTACGGAATAACCGGTTACAATAATTACACATACATAAGTCAAAAAATAATTATAAGTCACACAATCATGAAAAAACATAACAATTAAATATGTACCCAATATCCCACCCCACGGACAACTGACCTGTATATCCTTAAGATTAGGCTTCTGATCCCCGATCCTGGACTTGAGAGCCTCATGCTGCTTCCTGAGCTCGTCCAGTTCCGCCGCCTCCAGCTCTTCAGAAGTGTAAGTCTTCAGTGGTTCTGGCTTCTCCAAGTTGGGCACGTCGTCTACGCCTGGGTCTTCGAATTTCAGTTCGTTTAGCTGATATACAAAAAAAATGCTATAACATTATAAAAACGCACCATATAACCCAAGAGCACCAAATAGAATTGGAATAACAATATTTTTAACAAATTTCGGTGAAAAATATAAGTTCAATGGGACCGAAAAGCCACGGGTTCCATCGGTTTATCACTTTTTATAATCAGGCGTTAACTTTATTCATTAAACAAATGTTTTAATTATTACAACCACGTATGTTATTTTTCGAATTGAAGTATTTTGTTTACCCAAGGGTAAACAAAATACTTCAAATTCGAACTATAACTTGTCGGTCTTCAAGTCGAGAGTAAACCGGTTTCTTCTAGGCAAGCGCGCTAGATCGTAGATTATAACGTTGCTTAACATCAGGCAAGTTGTAGTCAAGCGTGAGCCTATTTAATGTAAAAAACGTGCATTTTTTAAATACCACAGTATTATAAATTACGAGAGCAAAAAATATTATGATATTCATATACTATGATTTTCATACTCGAACGTAGGTTATATGTTATTATCATATTACTAGCTGTGCCAGCGCCTTCGTCCGCGTGGAATAGTTATTATCATAAAAACGGTTCTAGTGAGTTAATCTTAAAAGATAGACATATACACTGTCCCAGACATTTTGTTATATCATTTCAAGAGGAACAACTCTATCATACATATTTTTTGATATCTTAAACCGTTTTCGCAGCACACGCGACGGAAGCTCTCAAAGATGAATAATTTTCCCTGTTTTTCCACATTTTCCATTGTTCCTTTGCTCCTAGTAGTTGCAGCGTGATGTTATATAGCCTAAAACCTTCCTCGATAAATGGTCTATTCAACACAAAAATAATTTTTCAATTCGCATTTGCAGTTCCTGAGATTAGCGCGTTCAAACAAAAAAACAAATTCTTCAGCTTTATAATGTAAGTATAGATTTTCATACTCGAACTTAGGTTATATGTTATTATCATATATATATATATGCTCACATCTCGTCTAAACGTGGGTTCCCTGGCCCTGTACTCGTGCAAGCTCTTCTCCTTCTTGGCCACGGCGGCGGCGGCGGCTATGCGCTCACTCTTGCGTTTGTCTTCTTTCTGCTGCAGCTTGGATATCTCCTCCTTGATGCCCGCGAACTCACCCGTGCCTTCGTTTATTTGTTCTTCCAGCTAGAATAATAATAAATAAAATATTTAAAAAACTGTTGTATCAACTAGTTTAAGAATTTAAAGATCTATGTACCTAGGTATTGGATTTTTTTTCGATTCAAAAGTCACTTTTCAAGCAGTAATGATAGCACAATACTGTTTGACTGGTGAATAACTTTGAGAGAAGGTAAAGTAAATACGTGTGAGTGCGGCAGACCCTTGAAAAACAAAACAGGGTTTTTAAGATACCTCAAGGACATCCAACATGGTTAAAAGCACTGACTATTTTTAATGTGTTAGCCCACTTACGGAAGTGCATAGGTGTAAATGATACTATAAATATTAATTATACTCAAACAATTTAAGGAATAGATTAGTTCTTGTCAACAAAAACTCTATTTAATTACTTACCTCATCAATAATCTTCTGGAACTCTGCAGCTTCAGTGGTCAGAGTTTTCTTCTGCGCTTTCAGATTCTCGAGATTAGTTTCTGTCTCTTTCAGATCTGTCTCCATTTGGTTGATCTTGTCTTTGGATTTCGTCGCATTTCTGGGAATGAAGAGGTACTTAATAAGATGGGATTGTAATTTACATTCAAAGTAAATAGATGAAAGACAAATAGTAGTTAGTGTAAAAGCAAGCTATAAAACATAGAATGATATAAAACATAGAATGATATATGACTAGTCATGACATGAATTATGAATAAATGATTTGTTGTATTTGATATTGAGTTAAAATTCCATCCATCTCATCCATCTTAGGCCACAGCCTTACTTGCTATCAGGTAAACTATGGTCAAGTGCAAACCCGTTCAAGTTAAAAAAAAAAATTAGGAATGTCCCACTTTTTATATTGATACCCCAGCTCTTGGGTCGTGCCGAAATCATTAAACTATTGAATATAAAAAAAATAAGCAAAATAATATCAAAATTTGCATCTTTTTGGGAGCTCCAATGCCATATACCATGTGTAACTTATAACATCCCCTTTTTTGGACGGGAAATAAAACCAATATCATCATAATCTGCAGTCATTTTGGTCCCACTGCTGGGTATAGGGTTCTATCTTAACATTCCATTGGCTTCGATCTTGCGCCAGCCTCATCCAGGTTAAACCAATATAAATATGGAAAACTAGCTAGTTTACTAGCTTTGCATATTTGCACCGGGAATGATTAAGAACGGATTACTGAGTTTAAGTTGACATGTTATTTTGATTTATTTAATTTAATTACCTATGTATTAATTTTGTGACATACTATTTCTCTGTTGGTTTAGAAAAATATTATTAATATCAAAAGTATCAATAAATGAACACAATATGGAAAAATGCATACCGTTTGCTTGTATTAATAGCGACTTTCAGCTTAGTGACTTCGCTGGCAATCTTGTTAATCTTTTTGGCGAGTTCTTCCACGGTCTTCTTCAGATCAGACACCTTCCCGCCAGCTTGCGCTGATATCTTCTTGTCTACTTCTTGGACCAGCTTTTCTACCTGAAGTTCAAAATGTTTTAATAGAAAATAATTCATATATTTTTTTAAGGCCAAGATTTTACCCGCATATTTACTTAATTATACTGTAGTATTTCTAGTTATTTTTCTTGTTATCGAATGACAGTGGCCAACTCTGGTGTCGAGAGTTAATCAAGGCCTCTGGCATGGCTTTACGTATGCCGTACTAGACAAACAGCCGGGACCTACAATTTAACGTGTCATCCGGTCCATGGCAGCGCCACTTTTTGGTCACCCATCCGCGTACTGACCGCGTCAACAGCTTAACATTGGTAATCGCATGCAATTACCGCAGCTAGCTGAGCTAGGGCCGCTTCTAGTATTTCTAGTGCGGAAATATTATTATTTATTGTTCAAAACAACATACCTCTTTAGAGTTAGCCTTAGCGGTTTCCAAGCTTTCCGCCGCTTGTTGTGTTTTCTTTTCTAGCCTCGCTTTCTGCGCTGGATTCACTTTCACTGAAGACACTTTACGCTCCTGTTGAGCTATTTGATTCTGCAAGAAACAGACAAGAAGTTAGTCTCAACTTATTTCGCAGTAATATTTCTATGAGTCGTATACCTCATGGGGAGTTATCTCTAACTGAGAGTCGTGACTTCTCATTAGTATTAATTGGTTGAGAGTTTTTTCGTCTTGAAGTCTTGAAACGGGTGTGCTTCTTGTTAAAAAAAAGACATAAAAACGTTTATCTACACTAATGTTGTAACATTCTACTTATGTTTCCAATACTTGACTTATAATTACTACTGTTATAGCACAGACAACAAAACACTCAATTTAAGCAATTTCACATGATGTTATAATATCCACATCGATATCGTAATAGCTCATTATAACATCGAAAAAGCGTGACCATATAACACGGGTGACCATATAACACGGGTATTAAAACATTTCTTCATTATATGACAGTTGCATAAACTACTATTATTTGAGCTTTCTTTCAAATTCTAGGTTCGACACATTTAGTTTTCTTTTTTACATAAACCTGTAAATGTGAGTCGGGCGATACATTTTACTTGAGTACGTATACTTATTATATATGAGTTATTTTTAGGTTCTTTATTAAATTTTCCTACTCGCGTCGCATTCCTCATGACTGAGGGTCGTAACTCCTCCACAGAATTTTATTTATTTTGGAAGTTATATTGGACAAGTACATTATGATCCAGGCCGGCCAGATCCCTCCAATTCTTTATTAAGTAATTAATATGACCAAGACTTATGTTAGAATTTTCCAATCTGTTCTAAGGCCCTCTGACTTTTATACTCAAAAACTTAACATACAATCGAAGAACGAAGGAAAAAAGGCACATTAACCAAAAAAACCTTACAATAACATCAATCTACTAGTTTAGACAGTTCAATTTTAATAGCTGGTAGTGACTTATTGGAGAATATAAATATAAATAAACATTCCGGGACATTGCACACGGCGCCATCTAGCCCCACATTAAGCAAACGCTTGTGTCGCGGGTACTAGATAACGGATATAATACTTATATACTTTTCTTTTGTAAATACATACTTATTATAGGTACATATAAACGACCAGACTCAACACATTTTTTTTTTAAAGTACATAAAAACTTGTGTTATGCGGGAATCGAACTTGCGACCTCTAGATTAAAAGGCAGAGCCACTACCAACTAAGCTAACAGGCCAGTCAAACTTTAATTTAATTTTTACTTATAAGTAGGTTTACCTTTAGAAGCGGTACTTGATCCGTCAAACTCTTCAGCTCGAAGTCCAGTTTGCTCAACATCTTCCTCCCGTCTCGCACGGTCACCGTCAGACGAGAGATCGAGTCTTCTATGCGCGCTTGCTCTGAACGGAGCTCGGACAATCTGGAAACATCGTTTTAATTCATACTAAATTCTACTCAAATATACAAAGTTTTTTTCAAAATTAAAGGTTTCTTCTTATGTCGGAATCCGTTGCACCTGCATGTATTTAATATACCTACGACTTTTATCATACATCCGTTTATTTCACACTACATTATGTTCGAAATCATATCTAAGTTGCGACTGAATTCTATCGCGAAATTTCATTTAAACGTGAAATATATAAATACTTTCGAATGAATTATAAGATCATGTAATACATTGGAATGATAAGACAACACGATCATAAAAATCACCATGACCCGTTGCTTCATTGAATCGTGAAAGACGAACAAATAAACAAACAGACCAGCAATTTCATTATTACCTGTATATAATGGTATGGTATGATTTTTAATTCGGTATGTGTTTGCACTTTACCATAATTCGCCTGATGGTAACATCGAAATATATTACTAGCGTATAGAACAGACGACCCGAACCAAAGCTTTGCTCCATTTTGGAAAGAGATTGAACTAAAGTTCGCTGCAGCGCGAAACCATAGTTATGTCGTCTAACCAAACTATTAAAATATGCAGCGCTTAAAAGCGTACAGAGTACAGTTTTCTCGCCACCAAAACGACTTAAGCGCCGTGTATTTGCAAAATGGCGGCGCCCGGCAGCCCGTTTCTCATAAACATAGTTACATCGCTAAAAAAATTAAATCAAAGAGTTTTCAACGTTTAAATGTCTACTTACCGATGAAATGTTAAACCATCACATTTTTTTGATGTTCTAGAGTGTATACAGCAGTCTTTAAGAACACAACCAGGCATTTGATGTTGTTACTTATGCGAGCCAAACACTACTCTCCACTCCACGGGCGTTGGATACTCACTGGATAGCTGCTGTACAGCGTGCAGCAAAGCGTGGCGTAAGATCATGCAACGCGTTGGTTTCTCTATACGTAGTAGTAATAACTCTTTGGATGGTAAGCTGATTTTGGTGTAGGATGGAGCGCGCTTACTCAATAAGAATCGATTTATGGTTTGAAGATAAAAAGTAATTCAAACAAATTCACTTTCACTTTACTATTAAACTATTAATTGTAAGTACTTACTTCTCCTCCAACTGGGCTAGCTTCTGCTCATTCTCCTTGATAGCAGCTGGGTTTTGTTCGTTGGTCTCCTGCTGCACGGAGCTGGACATACGGCCGCGCATCGTCGACCGACCGCCACCGGACATGGTACCTTGAATGGAGGAGAATAGGGGTTAATTTTGCGAGTTTATTTTATAAGTACTGAATCCGCACTTCATCATCATCATCATCAGCCTGTTATCGCCCACTGCTGAGCATAGGCCTCTCTTCTTGTACGCCACTCGTTCCGGTCCTGTGCAGATTGAATTCAGGTGCTCGCTGCGGTTGTTCTAATGTCATCAATTGAATCCGCACTTATCCACCAGATATAAACTAGAATGTTGGTCGTGATTGTTTGCGCGCTTCTTTATATACCTACATTAACAAAAACAAACAAAAGAACGAAAATAATCACGACCGGCAATCAAACTTATATCTAGTGGCTTTCGCCAGTGGATGTATTAGTGATTAGGCTATGGTCTATTGGCTGCCAGAGGCGAATATAGTCATCGCGATTGTTTTAGCTCACTTTTAATACGTTTGCCATTGACTTGGCAATCGACACAGGAA
Source organism: Macaria notata (assembly GCA_927399415.1). Lineage (NCBI taxonomy): Eukaryota > Metazoa > Arthropoda > Insecta > Lepidoptera > Geometridae > Macaria > Macaria notata. The sequence goes on from OV656742.1 coordinate 5,846,780, forward strand.
TGAGGTGGAAGTTAGCTTTATTATGATGTGGACGTTAGATTTGACCAGTGGAATCTTTGGCAATAAGTGTCACTTCAGTCGCTCTATTGCTCAAAAGTGTAACTGTTTAGTGAAAAAGGAAAATAAAATGTTAAGAAACTCACCAGCAATTTCAATAACGTCTCCATTGAGAGACACCACCCTATATCTGGTAGCTCCGTAAGCGATCCTCGACGCTTGCTCCAAGTCCTTAGCGACCAGCGTGTCTCGCAGACCGAAGTAGAACGCGGGGAGCACGCGGCTGTCTTTCACTTTGATCAGATCGAACAGGCGGGGCACGCTCTCTGGACTGGAGGAAAGTTTATTGAATTAAAAAAAAATTTGGACATATCACACAGTGCCATCTAGCCCCAAACTATATGTATCATGGGTATTAGATAACGGAAATAATACATCATATGCACTTTTCTTTTGTAAATACATACTTATTACACATAGAATTTTAAAGTTTGTTACACAAGTAATAACAAACTTTAAAATTCATAATTACTTGTGTTATGCGGGAATCCAACCAGCACCCCTAGATTAGAAGGCAAAGCCACTACTAACTAAGCCAACAGAGCAGTCGAAAAATAATTAAAGTTAAAAAAAAATATATCATCTATACAATTCAGACGATTCAGATTAATTTAAAGACAAAATGGAAGAGGGAATAATGCTGCGTCAACACTCGATAATGGAATAAGGTGGTAAAAAACAAAATTAAAAAACATAAGCACACTCACTATGAAACCTTTCTCTCATAATATTGCTTGAGATGCTCTTGCTTGTCTAAAGCTATAAAGGTTGCTCTGCCAATGTTGTGTTTTTTCAAGTACTCCACGGCAGCCTGCGCGGTCTCCACGGTGTCGACGACTATGTTGTCGAGCGCTCCGCAACACGTTGATATGGCAACATCGTATTTCAAGTCTATGCCGCCTAGGTCACCCTGTAAAAAGAAGTTATGTCCATCCAAAAGGTTGCCTGGAAGAAATCGCCAGAGGCGATAAGGCCGCCCAATGTGCAACACTTTAATCTAATTATATTTTTCTGTTTTGTAATTTCTGTGTTTAAATGGTGTACATTAAAGTTATATTCTGTCCTATTCCATTCTAAAAGTAATTTGGTTTTTGCATAACTGTCTCGGCGCTTTTATAATGATCTTGGCTTCGATTTGTCAATTGTTGCCTGGAAGAGATCGCTCTACGCGATAGGACCGCACAATTTACCTAGGTTAGGTAATGTTTCTGTATATTATTGTAATTTTGTACTTATTTTTGTTTTCTAGTGTGCAATGAAGCTGTATTGATTGTTTGATTTATTTGTAATGAGTGAGGCTGATCATAATATCACACTAATATCATAAAGGCGTACGTTTGTGCGTGAGTATGTTTGTTACTTGTTCACGCTCAAACAACTGAACTGATTTGGATGAAATTTAGTATGGAGGTAGATTAGAACTTGGATTTACAGATATTTTAAACTTGTATTCAGGATATAGTATCATTGTGAGATTATCCGCGCCGTCATGTGTGAATTTTTGCCGGATAGTAAAGTAGACTTGTATCATTATAAGAAAGCAGTCGTTAGCAGCTAAATTTCAGATTTTTGAGCGGAATTTTTGAATAACCTATATTACACAAGGTCTTTGATAACATAAGAATAAAATTTAAACAAATGGCTTCATACAACTGTGCAGAAGTGACTAGTTCAGTTTAATCAAATCAATTAAATCAAATATACTTTATTGTAAGTACACCAAATAAAAAGAACATTATTTAACATAAAGGTGGAAGGTAACCAGGGACATTGGGCGACCTTATCACTAAAGTGATCTCTTCCATGTATCCTAGTTTGGACAACACTAGAGGAAATCCGTAATGCTGGCGTACTTAACACAATATTAAATAATTTAAAAATAAAACACAATAACAAATATAACATTCAAAGTAACAACATACAAACATACTTACACACAAAACCACATATTACTGATTTAACCAACAGGCTACATATAGTTTTGTTATTCAAATAACTTAATTGTTTAAGTTATCATTCAAATTAATAAGTTAAGTTCTTACCAATCGTCCGAATATTCCGGGCAAGTTTCCATTCTTCTTCTCTTTCATGAGTGAATCCAGCACCCGCCCTCGCGACCGGTTCGCTGTCATCGCTTGACGAGACTCTTCCAACTGGCCCCTGTGATATAAAATAGTGTTATTTTTTACATGCATTAATTGCCAGATAGAGCTCTATATTTAACCAATCCAATCCAATATTATATGTACGTATGTACATTGTATAACATTGTATATTTTTGCGAATATAGGTATTCTGCTATTTTGAGTACGGGAAGATTCTCCAATCTGTCTTTTGGAATGCAATCGTGGTAAATACTAATAAAATAAGAAATTTGTCATGTAATCAGCCGGTTCTATCTGAAGGCCAGTGCTGGATACCATCCAGTACAGTACATGACATAAAACTAAAACATTTTCATATCATGCTTTTAATTTATCTACTGCTGTGTGTTTCGTGTCCAATAAAATATGATATTATGATAGATGAACACCGCGCAACGTTATGTCCCCGACCGTAAACAAAGAATGGTACACACCATTTTGTGAACTATTATTTGAGTGGCCTGTTAGCTTAGTTGGTAATGGCTCTGCCTTCAAATCTAGAGGTCGCGGGTTCGATTCCCGCATGACACAAGTATTTATGAACTTAAAAAAAAATATGATTACTTGTGTTGTGTCTGGTCGTTTGTATGTATAATAAGTATATATTATAAAAAAAAGTATATAAGTATTACATCCGTTATCTAGTACCCACGACACAAGCGTTTGCTTGGTGTGGGGCTAGATGGCGCTGTGTGCAATGTCCCGGTTTTTTTTTATTAACCACCATTTATCACGATCGGTGGCGTCGTGATCGGTTGCACTTGCTTTGGCGCCAATGCACCAGTCACCTGATCAAACCATTTTCCAGGACTTCGAAGTAATCTTTAATCATCATCTTCAGCCCGATATCTGCCACCTCTGAGCATGTGCTTCCTTTCTTGTTTTTAGGATATTTTTATAATTAAAAAACGATAACCGATTAGCACGAGTAACTGTTACCTGAGCGATCTAACTTTCCCAGCCACAGTGGCTTCCTCCTTCTTAATGTTCTGGAACTGTGTCCGCAGGTTTTCCAATTCCCGCTCCTGGCCTGGCAACGTCGACTGCAGCTCTTTCAGTGCTCTGAAACATAAACGTGGATATAAATTGAAAAATTTATTTTACTAATCAAACTTAAGATTAAGCATTACATACAGAGGCCAATTCGCTCAAAGTCTAGTCCAAGTGTAGTAATACATTTCCTGTGTTTTATAAATATAGAATGAAAACTAGTCCTGCGTACTACTTTTTAGACTAAGTAAAGTCGTGCTTCAAATGGAGCAGGTTGTTTTAATCTCTTAGATAGTTACGAGACTATATTACAAGTAAACCTTTATACGAAACTGTGAGGTCATAAAACATACTCTTCTTTTTTGATGTCGGTTAAAATTTTACAAAAAAAAAGACTTACCTTTTCTTCTCACTCAAATCTTTCTCAGCCTTGTCGTAAGCTTCCTTCAAACTGTTCAATTTCTCGCTTTCCTTCCCCTCAGTACTGAGGTATATGTTGAGTTCCTTCTCAGCCAGCTTGTGACTGCGACTGGCTTCATCCACGATACGTTTGAGTTCTATCAGACGAGATTGGAGGCCGTCTTTTTGTTCTTGAAAATCTGCTGTGCGGGCCCTGTCAAAAAATATAGGATATATTAGACAAGTGGACTTCGTGGGTTTTCTCGCGTTGTTACGAGATTATAAGTAGCTAATGTCTCTCCCAGGACACTACTTATATACCAAAAACCATGATGATACCTTCAGCCGTTTTTGCTTGATGTGTGTTTTAATAAACAGTAAAAATTTCTAAAAACCACTATAACGTGTTCGCTTATCGATTTAAAGTACCCAAACAGTTTTTTTCCGTCTTGGCTCTATTATACATATGTACATACATTCATATATGTATGTGGATATAAATGATTAGAGGCGCTTTTTGGTTCTAATCGAATTAATCCACGATGAAACTTAGAACCTAACCTTAGAGACTAATTGTCAAGATTGACAAGGACTTGCGAAGAGTGGCGAACATTGATATAGGGGTTACAAAGCACCTGAAGGTCCTGTGACATAGTTTCACAACTTCTACACTTTGACGAGTATACGGGCCTCATTATTTACAGTAGAATCTATATCTGTGCCATGGTAGCACAGATGTAAATACTCCTTCTTTTCTTTTTGTGCTTGCCCTCCATCAAATGACAGCTTCAGTTAGTGGTAGTTTTTACTAGTCAAGGGTAAGCTTTTAGCGTATTGTTACATGTAAATAACCTGACCTGACGCCCGCCATGACGGTCTCCAACTCTTGTTCAGCTTCCTTCTTGCCCTCGTTATGTTTCTCGAGCAATTTCTCGCAGTCCTCTATCTCTCTCTTATTCTTCTCCGGTATCTGAACGAGAGAAAAGATATAACATATACATAAAACGGTTACACTCGCGTTTAATTTCGCGAACGTTTAACCACACACGCGAAAACAAATTTGAATAGAAATCGTTACAAATAAAATGTCTCTAGATAGTTTTAATAATAGAAAAATTATATGTTATCTAACGATATAATGTTTTACTAATTTATGATTTTATCAATTTCAACTACATTTTGCGGAATAAAAAGTAGCTCATCTGTTAATCCAAAGCCTAATCTATCTCCATGCCAAATTTCATCCAAATCGCTTCAACTGTTAATGTGTGAAGAAGGTACAAACACACTTATACATTTTAGCCTAATATTATTATAATAACACATTTACAACATGTAGGTCAAACTTTTAGTCAGTAAAGAAGGCAAAATTAAAAATAGGATCTTGCACCCACGAGCTAAAAATTCAACGATTATCGATGCAAGAGTAACATGTTCTTATTTGATTAACAAATTCCATCTTAGAACAGCTATTGCTTATCATCAGGCGAACTTTGGTAAATACAAATCTGTTTTAGTTATAAAAAATTAGCTCACCAGTTCCATCTCAATAAGTTTCTTTTTCTCCTGTTCGATGAGTTGTTCAAGATTCTTTTTCTTCTTGTTGGCTTGTGTGGTCTCCGCTTGTACTGAGACGGTCTTACGCTTGGCCACTTGCAGTTGCTCGGTGGTCTCGTCCTTTTTCTTGCGGAGCTCGTTGTACTTTCTGAACAAAATAAAAGCATTAACGATTGTTTTTGTTGGTTCGTATGATACGTTAAATTAAATTGTAGGTCCCGGCTGTTTGTGTAATACGGCAGTCGTTAAGCCATGTCAGAGGCCCTTAGGGCGATTTGAAAACTCTCGACACCATAATTGGCCTCTCTCATTAGATAAGAAGAAGAAAATGTAGTTTTGGAAATGAAAACATTTAATTGCTGAATATAGTACACATATACAAAGTAGGTATTTCATATTATATTCATATTCATTTATTTCTTCATTTGGGTTAAAACTAAACTTAGTTTTGCACACTTATGAATGTCAAATCTAGTACATAATAAATGATGCCAAAGGCATACTATAAAAAAATACATTTAAATTATAAAAACAAATTCAATTAGAATAATAAATAAAATAAAAATTATCTTAACTACTACACCAAAATAAATTGAATACAATATAACAACAATTACAACCTTTCAACCGGCTTTATTTATTCAATGCAGCCGTGTCAATATACAGATCATGCCATGTCTTTTTGTCTTTCAAAAAGTCTCCCGTTGAATAATATGCTTTTTCAATTAAAAGTTTTTTTACTATTTTTTTAAAGTTTCTGTCATTCATTTCCGTTATACAATTTGGAAGAATGTTATAAAATTTGATAGCATTAATTTTATATGATTTACCAGTCTTTGTTAGTCTGGTGTGGGGTAATGCGTACCTGTCTGTATTACGTGTGAATGTAATATTGCGTTCTGTGTAGTTCGGTAATTGAGTTCTAGCATACAAAATACAGGCAAGTATATATTGACAAGGCATTGTCAAAATATTTGATGTTTTAAAGCGCTCCCTCAGAGATTCTCTGGTTCCCAGTCCATAAATGCCTCTGAATGCCCTCTTTTGCATTACAAAAACGTGTTTTATGTCTGCCGCATGGCCCCACAACAAAATTCCATAGGACATAACAGAATGAAAGTAGCTGAAATAAACTATTTTCGCGGTTTGTACATTCGAGCACTGTCGTATTTTTCTGACAGCATACGCTGCTGAACTTAATTTGTTACTCAATTTTTCGATATGTGGTCCCCATTGCAATTTTGAGTCCAAAGTAAGGCCTAAAAATTTAGTTTCTTTAGCAAATGATAAGGCTGTATTATCGATTTGAATGGAATTCATTCGTCTATTATTGACAAGTGTAAAATTAAGACAGTTTGTCTTTTGGGTATTAAGAGCAAGATTATTTGTGCTAAACCACTTTGAAATATAACTCAAAGCCAGGTTTATATGATCAGAGTCAACTTGAGTACGATTTAAATTAAAAAGTAAAGACGTGTCGTCAGCGAAAAGGATTATTTCAGCATATTTTTGAGCTAAATATGGTAGGTCATTAATATACACCAGAAACAAAAATGGACCCAGAATTGAGCCCTGAGGGACGCCTACACCCACATTCACTACATTAGATCGTGCACCATTTATATCAACTTGCATAGACCGATCAGATAGATAGGACTTCAGGATAGCGAGTGAAACACCCCTGACGCCGTAATGGCTAAGTTTATCGAGTAAAATATTATGCTGGACACAGTCAAATGCTTTGGATAAGTCGCAAAAAATACCTATGCAATCCTGCGACTTTTCCCCTGTTTCATAAATTATATCAACAAATGACGTCACGGCATCAGTGGTTGATCTTCCCCGCGAAAATCCAAACTGTCTCACATATATTAATCCCTTACTATTGAAGAATGCGCTAAGCTGTATAAGTAGCATCTTTTCAAAGATTTTACTGAAGACAGGTAAAATTGAAATTGGCCTATAGTTGCTAGGCTCAGTACTGCTTCCAGCCTTGAACAATGGTAACACCTTAGCGCACTTCATCAAGTTGGGAAAGATTCCTGTTTCTATACAACTATTAAAAACTTCAGCAAGGGTAGGTGCTACTAAATCTATTATTTCATTTATAAACTTTACTGAGAGGCCCCAGATATCCTCCGACATTTTTGATTTTAGTGATTTAAAAGTTTTTACAATTGTACTAGGTGTGACTTGATGAAAGCCAAAATCAATGGGGTTTGGGTTTAAGTTATCAGTAAGATACTGGAGGGCCCTGTAATTGCAAGAATCAAGATGTTTGGTAATTTCATTAGGTATGTTGTTGAAGAAGTGAGCAAAATTGTTAGAGACCTCAAGTTGATCATCCATTATACACCCATCTATCTCGAGTTGAATGGTTGTTTTTCGTTGAACCGTTTTGCCTGTTTCTTGTTTAATGATTGACCAAGTTGTTTTAATTTTGTTAAATAAATAAATAAATAAATAAAAATAGCCTTTATTTCCCTATACAAAAATTTTACATTACAATTTTTTATGTCATTTTGTTCATTAAATTATTATTATTTAAATTTTTATAATATTTCTTTACAAATCATAATGTCAAAAATTTCAATGCCAAATAAAATTTACGGTGTCAGAATAGATGTCAAATTTTAAATAAAGTTTCTTCTTTTATCTCGGGATCGTCCAGCTTTGGACGTAGGCCTCCTCCAACTCTTGCCATGTGCTCCTCGTCAATGCAGTCCTAGTCCATAATTTTCCCGCCACCAGCTCTATGTCATCTCTCCATCGTCTGACAGGGCGCCCGCGTTCTCTTTGTCCATTTCGTGGTTCCCAGTGGAGTATTTTTTCCGACCATCTATTGTCTTTTTGCCTCGCCGTGTGTCCCGCCCATTTCCATTTTAACTTCGCAATGACTTGTAGTGCATCGATGATTTTAGTTTTTCGTCGTATGGCTGTGCTATTGACACGATCGCGGAGTTTAAGACCTAACATACTTCTCTCTGTAGCTCTTTGGAATGTTCTGATTTTTCTAAGGACATCTTTGTTGGGCGCCCATGTCTGGCATCCATATGTCAGTGTTGGTAGTACATTTGATTCGAAGATTTTCTTTTTCAAGTGCATGGGGAAATCTCCTTTAAATACTTCTTTGTTTTGCCAATATCTTTTCCAGCTTAGTGTTATACGCCTGTTTACTTCTTTTTCTGTCCGGTTTGTAAGTTCTATGTTCTGTCCAAGATAGATGTAGTTTTCTACGTAGTCAATATTGTAGTCTTCGATTATTATGGTTTTTTTATCCTTATTCGTCATAGCTTTTGTTTTCTCCTTGTTCATATGAAGGCCATAACGTCTACTTTCTTTGTCTAACTCTGTTATCATTTCTTGCAGCTCTTCATGACTTTCTGATAGAAGAATTATATCATCGGCGAACCGAAGATGGTTCAAGTGGTCTCCGTTTATGTTCAGTCCTAGTGTGGTCCAGTTAAGGTTTCGAAATATTTTTTCCAGTAGCGCTATGAATAGCTGTGGGGATATACAGTCACCTTGTCTTACGCCTTTCTCTATGGAGAATGGTTCACCCACTGCTTCTAATTTTATTTTGGCATTGCATTTATGGTATATATTTTTTATTAAGGATATGTATTTGCTTTCTATTCCTAGTTCTTGTAAGATTTTCCAGAGCTCACAGTGCTTTATGGAGTCAAAAGCTTTGCTATAATCTATAAATGCCAAATAAAACGATTTACCAAATTCTTGGTACTTTTCAATGACTTGGGTCAGGGTGAAAATGTGATCGATGGTCGAGTAGCCCCTTCTGAATCCTGCCTGCTCTCGGGGTTGGTTCTCTTCAATGCATCTAGTGATTCTTCTAAGTATTATTGATGTGAAAATTTTATAGAGTGCAGAAAGAAGGCTTATTGGTCTATAATTACCAACATCACTTGGGTCACCTTTTTTGTATAAAAGGGAGACAGTGCAAGTTTTCCAGGATGCTGGTATGTATTCTTGTTCTTAATTTTGTTAGTTGAATTTATTAACTGCCTCTTCACATGCATAGCTTTGGCTTCTAAACATACTTTTTTAAATAACTTACTGTAGTTTCTAACATAGCTCAAAAAATTATCATCATGTCTATACGTTTTTTCCCCATAAAGTTCATAAAGCCTATTTCTACTTATAATGATTTCTCTTGTCGCCCATTGATTAAAACCAGACTTAGTTTTTTTAGTAAAATCTTTTTTTGGAAAGTTTTCTTCGAAATTAGTGTTGACTGCATTAAAAAATCGATCAAATTTGTTATTAGGTTTATCATCATTATCTAAAATATTAAGAGATTCTAATTGATTGGCTAGCTTATTTCTAAATTCATTTATTTTATATTCGTTTATAACTCTTTTTTATATAAAATGTTTGATTTTAGTTTATTGATTATTGTTTTCTCAAGAACATTGACATCACATTTTGAATAAATGTTATCTATACACGTTGCGGCAGTTTTGCATATTCTCGTAGGTTCATTAAACAGCGGTGACATATCGAAACATTTAAAAACGCTAGAGAAAGTATTGACGTCGCTTGAAGTTTTTAAAATATTAACATTAAAATCTCCCATAACTAGTACTTTCTTTGAACTTTGAGAAAGTTTAGACAGTACATCTTCCATCACATCAGCGAAAACATTAAAATCGTCATATGGATATGTGGATGGTCTATAAACGCTAACTATTATGTATTTGTCTAGTTCGATACATGCCAATTCAACATATCTTTCAACTGAAAGATTGCCTATATCCTTACGTATTTTGAATGATATATCTTTGTTTATAATGATTATAGTACCACCGTGAATAGATTTTTTTCTTGCAAAATATGCTGCTACTACATGTTTTGAAAATCCAAATTGAATCTCAAAATATCTAAACCAAGTTTCAGTCAAACAGAGAATGTCAACGTTTGATTCCTCCAAAAACAAGCTTATCTCCAGTTCCTTACCATAGCAACCCTGTATATTTTGGTGCACTAATCTAATACACGATGTAGGCGTGGTTTGTGTAAAAAATCTGTTACATTGCGTGTCACTGGCGCAGAGTTAACAACATCATGCCTGTTTACGTTTTTTACCTGTAATTGTGTTGCTAATACATCGCATAAAGCGTCTTTGTAGTTGTTGCTATAAATAGAATGACTATACAGTAAGCCGTCATCGCGGTTGACATCAATTATACAAACATTGTCAGTATCCGCAGTCAAATTGAACAAATCCTCGTTTAATGAGTAAACATATTCATTATACAGGTAGTCGGAACTATAAGGTAGGGTACACATAGCAATTTTATGCACTTTGCTAATTTGAATTAGAAGCTGTATGCAGATTTTAAATTCTAGACGACCCATTTTTGGGTTTTCTCCTATTACAATAACATTAATGGAACCAGGCGCACTTTTTTTAGTACTTATATTATGGAGTATTCTTTCGAAAGATGCACCAGGCATACAAGTGTTGACAACGTTTTTTGAAGTATGGTTACGCATACGACGTCCCAAGTCACGGCCGGATTTATCCGAATAGATGTTGATGTCGGTAGTTTCAGTAGTGATTGTAATAGGTGGTATAATTATTTCGTCTTCTATATTATGACTGTTAGAATACTCATGGGCTCTCTTGTATATATCAATTCCAGAACTCCTAGAACAATTTTGTTTCCCAGACAGTTTGGTTTCGACTAATTGAGCTAAATCAGTCACTTTCTCCTCTATGACAGTTATTAAACCGGTAGTTCGATCTTTTTCCATCAAATCCCTGTTAAATTCTTCAAGTGTTTTGAGCAGTTTCCTGTTAACTTCTTGCTGGTTCTCAATAATAGAATCCCTACGTTTCAATTCTGTTGCAATGATCATGTTTTCTTGAGATTGTAACTCCAAATTTAGCTCACCAGCTATTCTGAGATTTTCTGAAATCGATTCATTTTCCGCATTCATGACTTTTATCTTCTCATGTCTTGATAAATCCGCCTTTAAGCTCTTTATTTTGTTATTCAGTTTTACAATCAACTTTTTGGTCAAAGATGGAGACCTTTTATTAAAACCGCAGGGAATAGAAATATTACTATTTCGATTGGCTGTCGTTGTAGATGAAATGGCATTGGCGGAATCCACTAACAGCGCACTATATTTAATTTGTAATTCATTGTTGTTATCCGTTATTGATTGTAACTGTTTTCTTAAGGGTTCTACTGTTTTTCTAAAATCTAACTCGTAAGCTTTATTTGTTTCTATTAAATCATACATTTTTTTGTCCATTGTGTCAATATCAGCAAGCAGATTATTTTTTTCTTCATGATGAGACGCTATTTGTTTTCTCAAATTATTATTAACTTTACACATTTTTTCAAACTCGTCAGTATTCAATTCATGTTCTTCTTTCATTTTTTTAATTAATATATCCTTTTCTTGTATGTCTTTCTTATAAGCGCTAATGGCTATGTCAAAATTTCTTATAGCAATCGAATGTGTATCGCAGTCATCTGTGTCATTTAGTAGAAGGCTTGCTTTTAAGCCTTTAGCTTTCGATCTAGTGAGCATCACGTTTTTTGCCATTTATTAGAAATAGCAGGAATGTTTAGCTTTAGTAATGTCTCTGTCAAATATCTACTAAATTAGTAGAAATCGTCCAACGTATAGCAGTCCTACGATCGCAGCAAAGTCGATCGATTTTTCTCAGTATTAAAAACGTTTTTGAACTAATTATCGATGTGTCGATTCTTATTGTGTAAAGTCCGTTGTCTATGGCAATGTAATCGTTTTTGAACGAAAATCATGAAATTTTTGCAATGTTGGTATAGTTGATTGGCCAATCAGCTGATTTCAGTTTGAAATAAATTTGTCAACAAAGGACTTACGTTTTCCGGTTAATCTTTGATTTTAGATTAACTTTAAATCCAACCGTTCAACAATGGTCTGTTTTGTGATGAAAAAAAATACACTTTTCTTGAATGTTTATGTCTCGTTCCAGGAATTTTAATCTTCCACACGACGACAAGTGTTATGTTTCACAATACTATAACTTTTTAGGTTATTTGTGCGCGTAATTATTGCGAAAACTTTAAAATATGTAAGAGACGAGTGAAAGTACGTGTTTACATTTTGACAACCGGAACCGGAAAATGACAACCGGAACCGGAAAATGACAACCGAAACCGGAAAATGTAAAAAGGTAACAGGTAATACAATTGTGAGCGCTAACATCTGACTCATAAAGTGTGCAAATATACATTCAAAAAGTCTCATTCCATTTTAGGCGCTTCCGTGGGCCGGATGACACGTTAAATTGTAGGTCCTGGCTGTTTGTCATAGTGCGGCCACGGTGCGGAAAAATCTCGACACTAGAGTTAGCCACTCTCATTCTATAACAAAAAGACATCACAGTCCCGAGCAGCAAGTACGAGTACTTTATGAGCCCGAGTACGTGGCCGCCGGGCGTAGAAGCGTCGCCGTGGTTTCGTTGGGCGGCCGGACGCGCAAGCCGCACGTCCACCCACCCCACAGCTGAGCACAGGACTGGCGGCGGCGGCGGAGCCCCGGCCGGCCCGCAGCGCGCCCCCGTCTCCCGCGGCCGCACGCGCAGCGCCGCCGACCGGACCCCCGCTGCCTCCAGCCGTACGACAACCGGTCTCGCCGCACAATAACTACAATGCATCCAGTAGCCTACCTACTCGACGTTTAGTATTAACTTGTTTAAATATACAATGTTTTACAATAGATAAAACACCGAAACTAGAAGTACTGCTCGATAGTGATTTAAATTGTGACATATTAGCAATAACTGAACATTGGATTACTACAGAAAATATTAAATCAATTTATATCAATAATTATGTTTTAGTATCTAGTTTTTGTAGGACACAAATAGGCCATGGCGGCTCTTGTATATACGTAAAAAAGAACATAAAATGTATAGAAAATAAGACGATAACCTCACTTTCACTTGAACGATATTGCGAATTATCTGCATTAGATTTATTAGATTTTGACATTACAATTATTTGTGTGTATCGTACCGGTCTAGCAAGCGTTAATTACTTCCTGAAAAATTTGGAACGTCTGTTCGATAAGCTTAGCGAACTAAACTTGAAATTTATAATAGTAGGTGATGTAAATATTAATTCTCTGGACCCCACTAACTCAGACTACAGGCACCTTCTGGACCTGCTTACTTCCCACTGTCTAGTAAACCTGGTAGACTACCCGACCCGCATCTGCTCGAGCACAGCTACTTGTCTCGACCACATGTACAGCAACCTGGGCGCGGCGGCTGACATCAGCTCGGCGCCGGTGCGAACACTCATCTCCGACCACCTCGCGGTACGCGCGGAGCTCGCCTGCGTGCCGAGCGCCCTGCCCCCGCTCACCAGGCTCGCACGGGACTTCTCGCAGCATAATCGCGCTAATTATGTTGCAGCCATAGATAGTGTGGACTGGCTTGAGGTGCATGATCGCTGTAATACTGCCGATACTTTTGCGCAAGCAGTGATCAATGTATTAAAAAACAAATTTGACATATGTTTTCCAATTAGGAGAAAACCGAACACTAGAAGCGACTCATCGTGGATTACTCCCGATGTTCATAATTTAAAATGTATCATATTTGACATCACAAGCATTTTTGAATCATTCCCAACTGAACTGACATTACAGACTATGATTAACGATTTGAATAAGAAGTATGAATTGCTGGTGAAAAACTCCAAGTCATATTTTTATACTAAATCAATTAAAAATAGCTCAAATCCGTCAAAAACGATGTGGGGTATAGTCAATGCGGAAAGAGGTAAAAGTAACGCTCCTAAAATCAATATCTCCGAGGTAGTCAAGAACATTGATGGGACAGTGTTCAGTACTCCTAAGGAAGCCGTTGACAGCATGAACTCTCGGTTCATCAATGCGGCATTAGCTTGCGGGGCTCCGCCGGCCGATGTCGCTGCAGTACACAGCATATTGTGTAGCGCTAGAAAGCCGTCCGATCGTTCCCTTAGGCTACGCATGTTTTCTGGCGACGAAGTATTTCGTATCGTAACGGAACGGATCCCGCCCAAACGTTCGAAAGATGTGTATAGCCTATCTATGGAACTGATTCGTTCAGCAATTCTGCCCTTGGCTCCTGTGCTAGCGGAGCTGTTTAATAAGTGTCTCAGAGAAGGTGTCTACCCCACTTCCTTGAAAGTATCCAAGGTGTCTCCTATCTTCAAGGGCAAAGGTACTCGAGACGACATGGATGCATACAGACCGGTGTCCATCATTCCGGCCATCGCCAAGGTGTTCGAGAACGGACTGAGCTCCAGGCTGGTCACATACCTGGCCGACACGAACGCGCTCTCTGAACACCAGTACGCATACAGAGCTGGGCGATCCACCACGTCCATGACCCGCGAGGTGGTGCACCGCATCCTGGCCGCTCGCGAGCGCAAGCAGCAAGTCGCTGTTCTGTGCTGCGATTTGTCCAAGGCATTCGATGTGGCTGATCACCAGGTCCTTGGGGTCAAGCTCAGGCACTACGGGATAGTGGGGACTCCCTACTCGGTTCTAACTGACATGATGAGGAACCGGTCACAAGTTGTAGATGCGGGCGATGGATGCCGTTCAGACCAATTGTCTAGCACCATAGGTGTGGCTCAGGGCTCTTCGGTCTCCAACCTGCTCTTCTCCCTCCTGCTGAACGACCTCCCCAACGCTGTCACGTGCGCAGACATCCTCTGTTATGCTGACGACGTCGCAGCCATAGCCAGCGCCCCCAGTCTCGATCAGCTCGAGGAAGCACTGAACATTACAGCGGCAAACCTCGCCAGTTGGTTTCGTGCGAACGGCCTTGTGCTAAACTTAAAAAAGACACATTTTGTGCACTTTGTTCTTTCGGGCCATTCTAGAAGATCACTAGCGGTCTCAGTAGACGGAATTAGAATAGAACAGGTCAGGAGTACGACATTTCTTGGCTTCCATATAGACCGCAGCCTAACTTGGGAGAACCACATTGATACCCTGTGTGGCAAGATAAGCGCCGCGTGTTATGCGCTCCGTCGAGTAGCTCGGGTGGTGTCCACTGAGGTGGCGCGCGCCTGCTACTTCGCCACGGTGCACTCGCGGCTGCAGTACGGTGCGGAGCTGTACGCGAGCGCTGCCGACTGGGAGCGCGCGTTCAGGGCCCAGAAACGAGCTGTGCGTGCCATCGTGGGTGTGTCGCGGTACACCTCGGTCAAACCGTACTTTAAAGAGCTCGGTATCCTCACGCTGCCATCTATCCTGGTGTTTCAGGTAGCGGTGTACGTAAGAGACAATATCGGAGCTTACTCAACCCGGGATAGGTCTGGAGTGCACAATTTCCGGAACGGTCATCGGTTACAATCTATCTTTTCCTCGTTAAGAAAATCTAGGAAGCTAACACATATAGCAGGTCCAGAAGTGTACAACAGGTTGCCTGATACAGTCAGGTCAGCTACAAGCAAAAATATATTTAAACTTCGGCTAAAGAATTGGCTCATCGAACAGACATTCTATAGTTTCGAGGCTTTTCTTGTGACAAAATAATTCGCTGTAAATTTTTTTGATGTATGCACTGAATAAATACATATAATATATAAATAAATTTATAATAGTACTTGTGTACATGTACCTCGTAAAAATATTGTTATAAATAATATAATATTGTTATAAATTTATAACAGTTACAACTTTAAGTATCTGACTTGTAAGAAAGTTCTTATCAATAAATGACTTTGACTTTGACTTTGACTTTGACTTTGACTTAAGACCACACTAAATATCGTATCACTCACTCTGATCCCGCGCCGAGTACAGCTCGTTTTTCCTTCAACTCCTCTTGTATTTTGGCCAATTTTTCGTCAATTTTCGCGAGCGTTTCTTTCAGCTCGTCGAGAACACTCTCCTCTTTAGACACGATCTTTCTGCTTTCATGGCTGGAAAAAATAATAAAAATATAGGTAATATTTATTTTTAATTAAAAAAAATATAAGTATATAGGTAAAATATAAGTACCTATATTTTTTTATTCTTCTATTACGAATTAAAAAAAAAAGTATACAGGTAATTTTAACTATTATTCATTTTGTAATATTCTGAAGACGAATTTTTGTGCGTGTGTCGTGTTTGAGTGAAAGAAAGAAAGAAAATCATCATCAGTTTGTTACTTCTTTATGCTCAAACGCAGACGTTTGAAAAAACAATTCCAAATTTCATTCAAAACGGTTCAGAAAGTTTTTGTGTATGATTTGTATGTAATATTTTATAACTTTTTTTCTGGATTTACGCGGGTCAAACCGCGTGGTGTCGCTACTAATGATATAATCATCATAACTTACATCATTCAATGGTTGCCTGGAAGAGTTTGCTTTTAGCTATAAGGCCGCCACTTGTGGCACTAGAGTAGTTTATGTAATTGACTAGCCTGTTAGCTTAGTTGGTAGCGGCTCTGCCTTCTAATCTAGGGGTTGCGGGTTCGATTCCCAAGTGATTTATGAATTTTAAAATTTATAATCACTTGTCTTGTGTCTTGTCGTTTGTATAATAATAATAATAATAAAAACGTTTATTTGCAAAATTACATGGGTATATACATGCAATAACTTAAAACTAGAACTATACTAGGCAACTAATTAGTGTGCTAAACAAGATATATTATTGAATGTTGGAGATTTAGTCCATTCACACTAGGTATTCCTGTGTTGTGAATAGAATTTTTACTACACAATAATGTATGTATAATAAGTATGCATTTACAAAAAAAAAACAGAAAATAATATGAGTATTATATCCGTTATCTAGTACCCGCGACACAAGCGTTTGCTTAGTGTGGGGCTAGATGGCGCTGTGTGCAATGTCCCGGAATATTTATTTATTTATTTAATTATCATAACTTACATATACTTCTGCAGCACAAAGTTCCTCATCCTTATCACGGCGTTGGTCTTGTTGACCAGATCGACTGCGCTCGCGCACGGCTCGTGGTACTTCTTCCACTCGCCCTCTGCGTTGCGCACGCGGTTCAACTTTTCTTTGCGCTGGTCGTTCAGAATGTCCACTTTATCGTCTAGCTTCTTTATCGGGTCCTGGTGGAATAAGATGAAAGGAGGATAAATATGAATATTCCCATATACAAACATTTATGAACATTCATACATTCAATATTTACTTTTTTAAATAACAGTATGAGAACTTCATTATATCGAACAGTATACTGTGCAATAAAAAAGAAGTAACATCGTTTTATCTGGAGGTTTGTAGGTCGTTTCTATGTATGTGTTATATTGTATTGTATTTACAAAAAAAAGTATACATGTATTATATCCGCTATCTAGTACCCATGACACAAGGGTAAGCTTAGTATGGGGCTAGATGGCGCTGTGTCATATGTCCTGAAATATTTTTTATTTAATATGTACAAACTTACTGTATAAACTTTTATTTAGTTTTTTTCCATAAAGTTGGACAGTTGTTATAATACAATTTACAGTAGATTTATTTAAGTTGAGACATTTACATAAATACCATCAGGTTTGACATGATTTAAATAAGAAAAAATTGTCATTTTTATGATACATAATAAGTGTTTGTCATTTTTTTAACTAAAACGGGTTTGCACTTGTCCATAGTTTGCCTGATAGTAAGCAGTAAAATTTTATTAAATCGAAATGTACTATGTATTTGACGAGATATTGTTATTTGTTCAGCATATTCTATGATATAAGCACTTATACTTGTAAGTATGTATGTTGCAACTTTACAGTATCAATAAAGATTCTTTATCTTTTTTTTACATAAACGCCAGAACCATCTGGGGCCTAGGATATTAACCAAATAATTATCCATTACCTTAAACCTGTTAGTTCCGATGATATCTTCGAGGTACTCCAGCATCCCGCATTCGTGTTCAGTCTGCGCTTTAGGCTTCATCATCGCGATTTGTTCCACTTCCCCCTGAAACAATACAAAAACCAGCTAAAGCTATCTCTTTATCTATATTATTACAAGCGAGTGTGGCTCAGTGGTTCCAGTGTCTGCGTTTCATCCAGACGCACCCTGGTTCGAGCCTGGCCCTACACCAATGACTTGTATAAGTATGGACTTGCACACCACAGGAGGACCACAATATCCGAGGACATGTACACATAGTGTGTTCCGTGGAAGGATCTGGGAGCCCACCACGATGTATCTGCCCAAGAGAACTCTCCTAAAGAATTAATTCTGCGGGGAAGTCACAGCCCTCAGTCATGAGGAGATACGATTCAAGAGAGAGATATTATCTACAATACCAAAGAATGGTAGTTACACCATGAAAAATGTGATAGGTGTATGAAAACTCGCCTCCGCAATTCACTATTAAAGGTTTTTCATACATTGCGCGCGCGCGCGCGTGTTAGTGTGTGTGTATGTATGTAGGTGTGTGAGTGATTATATAACTGTATTTTATGCTATGTGTTTAAAATAAAAACGCAAACATACAAATTAATTACATGCCATGCAAAACCTTGTACTTTAATAGTGATAATGTTCACTTATAACCTTTATCGAACACATACCATCGACATAATATGCCTCTTGTACTAGCCATAGTATTTGTTCTGTGTTACATAATACATATTTTTATTTAATGTGTGTAACAATAACGAATTATTCAAATACATATGTACATACAATCGGAGGGAATTCTTTAATTCTTTAATGTTCTCAAAATTACTTCATTAGGTACGTACATTTAGCCCCTATACAGCTAAAATGACCGTAGATTTTATTTAAGTTGACACAGTGTAGGTATGATTACATACCTATTATGTTTGACATGATTTTAAGAACAAAAATTTTCATTATTTTATTAATAATACTTCCAGATTGTAACTTCTAAAATTTTATTAAAACTAAATGTTATAAATTCAATTTGACGAGATATTGTAATTTGTGTAGCATATTCTATGATATTAGTACTTATACCTATACCTATGTATATTGCAACTTTACAGTATCCATAAAGATTCTTTATCTTTTTTATCTTTACGTGTTTTCTGTTTCGACCGGGATCTAAAAGTCTACTTTTAGGTATAACTTTTTTTTTAACAGATAGGTATTTTCGTAATTGTGGACAAAACCCAAAAAAATTGGCGACAAATGACATGTTGCCAATATATAATTTGAACTAAACTTCAGCTCGATAATTGAAACTAATAACATAATTTGCGGCAAAATATATGTATATGACTTTTTGGTTAGTATATGTAATTGACAGAGGTCCAATAAGAACAATGTTGTTGGTAGGTAATAAAAAAGTTGTTTTAGGAAAGATCGCAGATACAGGTGACACAGTATAGCTAGTAAAGTGAGTACGAGTACTACAAAAAAACCCATCACTACAAAGAGCATTCTTGCATGAGAGTGCGCTTCGACGATAGCCATCAAAATTATACTTAATCACGACACATCACACATCATAAATCTATAAAATGATACATTTACGACATATTCAAGAGCAAAATGTGGAAGTCTGTTGTGATTTGCAGTGCTTTAGCTTGCGGAGTGATCGGTCAAGCTCCGGATCAATTTATTGTAAGGATTATAAGATACTAGTGTGTGCTTGCGGCTTCGCTCGCATTAGGAAGTATAACTTGCAACCAATGACACTTTTAAGGGGGTGAAATAGGTTCACCCCCTTAAAAGTGTCATTTCCAAAAATCCTTCCTTAGCGGATGCCTACGCCATAACATCTACCTTCATGCCAAATTTCAGCCCGATCCGTATAGTGGTTTGAACTGTACGTTAATAGATCACTATGTCAGTCAGTCAGTCACCTTTGAGTTTTATATATTTAGATGTGAAGAAAAATCTGATACTAGTGCGTGCCCTTGGTATCCATTCTCCCACCTAGGGGCGAATTCACAAACGATAACGTTCATTGCTTTGTTTTTTTTTATTGTGATCAGTAACTCTTTACCATAAGTTTGAAACTACTTGCCTGTGGTCCCGTAGCACTGGAAAGTTATATGTTTCCGAGGTCTACGAAAAATCGTAATCATATTTAGCTCATTTTACAAATATTGTTGAAGGTATTTTTTTTTTACTATAGAACTATATGTATTGTATTTTATAGAGTAAAGGCAAATGGACAGTAGACCGAACAGAACAGTGCCCGGAGTCGGATAAGTATGAACTACAAGTGGAGTTTCGAAAAAACAAAGTGAATCGCACACATTGCGTTTTTAACGGATTTATGGACATCACGGAAGATATAACTGAAGTTGGTTTTGGGGTAAGCGATTTTTCGATATACTTATATAAAAAACAGTATAAATAGAAATACTTACATGTATAAATGAATGATTATTTAAACGATCAGTTAAATCTGGTTTGTATTTTTATCACTTACTTCGCGCAGTTCTCAGCTCATACATATGTACCTAAATATAAACGAATACATGTCCTTTTCGGAAATAAGTGGATGCCAGTATCGAAAAAAATACTGAATTGATTTTAATAATACTTGCACTGTATCGATATCACTGGTAGTTTCTGAGAAAATTTTGTTTTTCAATTCAGAATGTTTGAAAGCTTACATACATAGATCAATGCACGCAATTTTATACTCTTTAAAATATTTTCTTTATTAAAATACACATCAAAGCAGCGATAGCCACTTCACAATATAAACTTGTTTTTTATGTGGTTCTTTTGTGCGTTGCAATCAAGGATTATTGCGAGCAAAAACGATTTAAGACTAAGGATAAAACTAGAAGTCTGATATTTAGAAATCTTTATTTTATTTAATATTCCGGAACATTGCACACAGCGCCATCTAGCCCCACACTAAGCAAACGCTTGTGTCGTGGGATAGATAATAACGGATATAATACTCTTATTTACTTTTATGTTATGTATAACATGATTCTACTTAATCCAGATATACGTCGAAGCAGACAAGAAAGTTGACGGCGGGTATAAACTAATTCACATATTTGACGAGAACCTATTCTTGTTCATAGAAAAGTTCGTCAAGTCCAATTTCAAGGGTTTACTTGACAACGTGGGAGCGGGTCCAGTACCACCTTTGAAAAAGGTTTGTTCTCTCTTTCTTTGAGTCGTATTTCCTCGTGACTGAGGGTCGTGAAACTCCGCAGAATTAGTTCGTTAGGGGTATTCTTTTGGGCAAATACGTGTTCACCGTGGTGGTCGCCCAGCAGGGTGTTTGACAAATTCGGAACGTTTCCGCTCGGAAACGAAACGCTAATCAGAGACGTCAAAACTGACTTATACCAACAACAGTCATCCGCCAATCATAGAAGTAACAAGGAGTTCTACGATTGGGGTTTCGTTTCCGAGCGGAAACGTTCCGAATTTATTTGTGAATCACCGTGCTGGTCCTTCCTCGGAAGACACATGTCCTCAGGTAAGGTTTGCAAAAAATATTGTAATTTCTTGGGCCGGGGTCGCTATCCATATTTTATCATTCAATTAATACTTTCTTACTATTTAGGGTACATTTTGGTGTTCTCTGCAATATGGGAGGTAAATGGTGCCGGGCCGGAAGCAAGTGCTTCTCTTAATTCTTATAGCTAATAAATCATACTTAGGTACTATTTATTTAATAAACCGATAAGTTAATTTGTTCCGGTTTTACGCCGCAAAGGAACGGCAGATCAAAGATTTTGATATTGTGATCGTATAGTGACTTTAGTGTGATATAGGCTACTTTATATCCCGAAAATACGAACAAATGTCAGTTAACAATACATGGATAGCAGTATTGATTTTTTTTTTTACGTGATATAGGCTTACGCTTGACAATACTTGTCTGATGGTAAGCAACGTTATAGTCTACGATGTAAATGATCAGTCAGCGGTCAGTCCTTGGATGGGAGACCGAAAAGTGGCATTCCAATTTGGCCCCTTGCGTGGGTCGGATGACACGTTAAATAGTAAGTCCCGGCTGTTTGTGTAGTACGGCAGTCGTTAAGCCATGACAGAGGCCTTTAGGGCGGCTTGATAAACTCTCGACACCAGAGTTTGCTACTCTTATTCGATAAGACGAACCATTTATAATCCATATCTTATTTTATTTCAGTCTTACTACAAAGTGGAGGACTTCTCATTTGACTACAGCGAACTACCGGAAGACGGTATGCTCGGCTCTTACAGAGTCACCGCGTACATAACGAGAGATACACCTGAAAAAGAAAGGCTTGCTTGCTTCATGATACATTCTACTTTTGCAGAACTAGACGATGATGATGATGACGATGAATAAATGATTATAAGTAATAAATATTACGTGATAATCGTTGTTGTATTTTTTTTGCCTACATTACTAGAGGTACATACATAGGTGAACGGCAGAATTGCATGAACAGCCTACACTGCAACAACTACAAAGTGTCCATGGAGACTTTTTGAAAATTCTAGTTTGATATATGTATATTAATCTCTAAAAATCGACGGTGACGCTGCGCACGCGCATGTCAGGCTCTTACTGATTAATTAATAGACTCTAGGATTAAGATATGGCAGAAAGAAACCCCACAGTTCCTAATGTTTGATCGTAATGATTAATAAGTCGCAATGTAATAAACTTATTGCGTATACATTATCAATTTATCTACACTAATGTTGTAACATTCTACTTATGTTTCCAATACTTGACTTATAATTACTACTGTTATAGCACAGACAACAAAACACTCAATTTAAGCAATTTCACATGATGCTATAATATCCACATCGATATCGTAATAGCTCATTATAACATCGGTAAAGCGCGACCAACCTGATTGCAGGGCCAATCAGGTTGGTCGCGCTTTAGAGATAGTTAGATTTTAATGGGCTTTATTACTTTGACAATACACGTACGCGTGAATTTAATGTTTCGCAATGTGTTTTGTTTTTTAAATACAAATTAAAAGTTAAAAATGGATAGCGACGATGATATTTGTACGCCTTCGGATATTCTAGAATTGGCAACAAAAGTAACTCACAATCTTTTGCCAGAAAAATCTAGAAAATTATATGTAAAATTAACTATTGTCAGCTTTTACTCTTGTTGTTTGATCAATTACATTAGTGAAGATAAAGTAGTGTATGCAACTGCATATACCACGGGTATTAAAACACGAGTGTGAGTTTATGAAACGAGCGCAGCGAGTTTCATAATAGTAACGAGTGTTGTGTGATAGTAACTTCATTATATGTCAGTTGCATAAACTACTATTACATAACTAACATAATATGATTACACATTACAGTCACGCGCTGTTTTTAAACGACTACATAAAAATACTCAAAAAACTCTTTTAGTCGAGAGTTTCGGTTTCTTCTAGGCAGCGCTCGATAGATCGTAAAGTACAACGTTGCTAAACATCAGACGAGTTCAAGTTTAGTCAAGATTTCCTTTCCTTTGAAAAGGAGGTTATAATATATTCTTAGACTACTATGTGCTATTTTAAAATGAAGTATGGGAAAATTCTATTTATGTTTCCAAAAATAATAATTTTATAAATGTATTTGTATGGATGTATGATTGTTCACGGAATTCTTGGGAATTGTATATAATTAAATACAGTTTTGAACTCCAGCTTGTTGAAACTTTTCACTGTGGAATTACTAGTGGTAACCTGCGATTTTAATTTGGCAAAGACTAATATATGTGCCAGGTTTAACACATAGCCTGTCTGATCCTATTTTCTTAATGTATACAAGCCTAAGGATTTTTGTGTAAATAAAGTAAATTATTGAAAAAACCCTGGGACTTATTAGTCTTTAGTGCTTATGTTTATTAGTACACTCGTGGACGCCCGCTGCTTCGCTCGCATTAATTCAGGATATAAAGCCTATGACACTCCTCAGACCTCATACTACCTACATACCAAAAATCATGATGATCCGTTCAGCCGTTTTTGCGTTATGAGCGTTCAAATAAAAAACGTGTTCTGTTATCGTTTTATAGTATACCCAACAATTATTATTCTTCTAAGATCAGATGTTTTACTCTCTTCAGATTTATTCTTACGTATAGATATATAAATTTAGATACTTATTTATTTCCTACTGAACGCCAACGGCTTTGCTTCGCACTTAGAATAGAAATAAAATCAGCGATGCGGGGGAGGAACTCCCCAGAATAGAAAGTAAATGTACAAAGATACCAACAAACACAAATCAAAGGTATAGGTATAGGTACATACCTGTAAGATGAGGAACCGGTTATGGTCCAAGTCGATGCCGTGGGAGCGCAGCATCTTGTTGATCTCCTTGAACTGCACTCGTCTGCCATTGAGCTGGTAGAACGAGGAGTTGTCTTTGAAAGCTGTCCGGGACACGGCGATCTCGGAGTTTGGCACCGTGATGTAGATGTCACCTTCCTGTAAAATTAAAATAATAAAACTGTAAATAAAATAAATACAAAATCGAAGTACCTGGGGGCACGGCAGTGCCCCCGCCAAGTCGAGCGCGAAGCAAACACTGCCGTACCATCCTTTACTGGAGCCATTTCGCCGCATTTTCAGGCCCCTATTTGAGAACCTCTGGACGGGACTAGAAGACTACTAAATACAAAATACAAATGCAAAATTATATTTATTGACTAATCATTTTTACACTGTATTACATTTCGTGAATCCTCTGGGCTTGTGCTAGCCGTGAAATTGCGTTACAAGGCCAGAGTCATCTCCCTGTTAAGAAACTGAAATTTATTAGGTAAATATGAAACTTTTTTTTAGCCTGTAAATGTTTTTGAGCAATAACGGGGTTGCTTTTGGCCACAATTTGACCTATTGTAGTAGTGTGGCACCTGATAGTAATCAAGCGGTATTTATGGCAAAATAGAGCATACATCATCATAAATATAACAGTCGGCCTTCGCGTCTAGCTATGAGTCGACCGTCGCAGAACGATTAAGGCAATCTGGACATTGACCAGAAGGACGCAGATTCGAATCCTGCCTCTCGTTATTATTTTGCTTAATTCCAAATAATTTTATTTATAACAGATCTTGCTTAGTGTTTGCACAAACGCAATAAAATAAGTTTTTTTAAATATATATGAAGGGTTACATGCTAATGAGGGGTTTAAAAATATTATTTATTTATTACTTGCTATTTAGAATCTATAACTGTGTACATATTTCAAATATGCGATTCGAAGACAAAAACCAGAAGCAAAATACATGAATCAAGTACTAGATAAGCATAGAGGCACACAAAAAGAAAACCACTCTTAATCACGATTATATCATTAGGTCGCACAAGCAAGTTTATTATTTCTAAACAATTTTTTTTGTATTTTTAGGATTTATAGGTACTTATAGGTTATTTAATACTATAAAATTGGAAGTTCCAGTCGATGATATTTGATAAAAAAATATGTGTAATTTATATTTTTTTTTTCTATTTGTGTTACATTAAAGAGTTTATATATCTATCTATCTTATCACTGATATTTTAATCCTCTGTTTAGTTAATATTGTATGTACAATTGTACACAATATATTTTGTTCGGATAGGTAGATAAATTGATAGGCTATAAATAAATGGTGACTAAATTTAGTGTATTTATTTTTTTACCTAACTTAAAGCGATAAGGACAATTTTTGGGAAATTCTATGATGGAAAGGGTAATTTTATCTTTGTTACAGAATATATGCCGTTGATTATATTATTTGTCTGAGCTTATAATAAGTCTAGTCCATGGATTTCATAGAAGCTATTAGTAATATCGATATGATTGTTTTTGTACTAGATTGGGGTACACCTTTGAAAGAAAAAAGGAAGATATATTTATTGAAATCATGCACATTACAAAACCAATAAATAATTATATGCATCATGTAACACTGTGATTTCTTGTCATAATTGTTTTAACTATCCTATAAAAATATTTAGGAAAGATTACGTTATAAGTAAGAATGGCAATTTCATTAAAAACCCTTGATTTTATCCAATACATCCGAGATCGCCGTATACGAATCGTGTCCACTACATACATGAAGATACGTTATACGAGAAGAAAATGATACAAGATATTGACTTCTAATCGGCGGGGGTCAGAACCTACAGAAGAAGCGCCCGTAGCTCAGCTAGCGGAGGCAATCGCATGCGATTACCAATGTTAAGCAAACGTCGACGCGGTCAATCCTTAGATGGGTGACCGAAAAGTGGCATTCCATCTTGGGTACTTTCGTGGGTCGGATGACACGTTAATTAGGTCTCGGGTGTTTGTCATAGCATGGCAGTCGTTAATCCATGTCAAAGACCCTTAGGGCAGCTTGACAAACTCTCGACACCACAGCTCACACTCATTCGATATGAAGACCTTTAGAAATGAGTAATACGAGTCAAAGATCTCGAAATTTACAGGATTTTTTTGTATAATCAGAAATACGCAGGTTCGAATCCTGCCGGATTATTTCGCTCATTTCCAACTAAGTTTAGTAACATAAATACGAGTACAGTTGGCACGCACATTATCCTGCTGTGAATGCAATCAGTAACACACTGATATGATTACAATGCCATGTAGCCACGACGAATCAAATTACATTTTACGACTTCGAAGAAATATCTATTGCATATATGGAATTACTTTGTGTCCCATTGATTATAGAGTATTTTTCTATAATTACTTTTTCTTCATTAATTAAATATTTTATATATTTTTTTAATCTTGTGCCAAAAAGAACCAAGAAAGACCGGAAGACATTATATTTAGTAGGTACAGTACATATTAATAAAAAGAAACACAATAATGCTATGCCTTCATTATTGCATAAAGAATGTTGTACGAAAATCTATGCTAATTACTATTGTAGATCATCCGTAGGCTGTTCGTTGTGGCTATTATTTTAATTAAGCCTTTTTAGAGTATAAAAAGAACATAAAATGTCCTGTAATACATTCTGAAAGAGATTGGAAACATGATGCGATTCCTATTAGCATGTGAGTATTTTTTATTTTATTTCTATAATATGCTAGAAAAATATATTTATTTGATATCGGTTGTTGCCAGTAACGTAAATTTCAGAATAAAAAAATTGCTATTTTAAACTTAAAATCTGGTAATATAACCATACAAAAAAAATCGTTGTTAAACCAGTTGAATCTCTGTTGAAACTTTTACGTCTACTTATGATAAAACAAATGTAAAAAGTATAGTCAAATTAAGAACCTTCTTTACTAACTAACTTAAAAAAAAGACTAGAATTCGCATTTGAAGCCCTAAGAACAAAAGAAGATATAATATTTTCTTGTATTCGTTTGTTTCAGTCGCGTTCATAGCTTTTGCTACAGCCCAGGACATTCCACCTATGAGGGGTGGCCACGCCATTGAAATCGAGGAACCCATAGAAACCATCATGAGTCGCATGGGCATGCGCAGAAACTCTGGGATCATCACCCCATACAACTTACCTTACCTAAGAGCTGGAGTTGTAAGACCAGTGGGCCCTCAAATCAGAGTGATGAGGCAAGGATTCAGTGACATCAACGACCAGGCAAATTCGATAACCCAATGCCAATGCCAGAACATTTACAAGCCAGTTTGCGCTTCCAACTCCCAAACCTATACCAACGAATGCGTCATGAATCTTTGTTCTGGTTATGAGCCGTGCCAGTTGAAGAAATTGTTCGACGGTCCCTGCGGTTACAAAGCTCCTCAGCAAAACTTTAGTCCTATCCCTGGGCCATCTATTGACTTTGATTGTATATATAATAAGAACTGTTAGAGCCACATTCTCGTGATGCGTGAAGAAAGCTCTATTTATAAACAAACATTATTTAAAATTGGTTTGACATTTATAAAGGCAACGGATACCTTTACGGTTAAGCACATCCTCGGGCGTAATTGACCGTGGATATATTAATATATGTATTGAATCAAATACATTCATGTATATACAAATTGTGGGTTCTTTCATTCAATTGTCCAAAGCTAGCCGTTGCTTAATTCTTAAAATCGCTTTTTGTTCAGTTATTATTTAGCGTTCATAATACACAATGTAATGCAGTCTTTATGTTTTAATATGTATCAACACAAAAAATCAATATATACTTATTTATTCCAAAAAACAAGACTATTTAATTCGAATTCGTACCCATTCCTTTAGTACTTTTTTACCTTTAGTACTTTAGTAGTTTAGTACCCAATATACCACTATTTATAGGCCTTCTGTCTATAGTCTTTTTATCACTAGTGGAAATCGTTTACGGTTAAACAATTAAACTTGAAAAAGTGCACGACGGATAGTGCTTTATAACCTTCTTTCGTCTGCGCTTGCGCACCAGGAGAACCAATTTGCGCGAGCATTGGCGAGACTTACTTAGGAGAATGCATCATGAGATGCGCTGCACTGAAGGCTAGAATCAGTCTTGAAAAAGTGCACGACGGACAGCGCTTGCCTGTACCTTCTTTCGTCTGCGCTTGCGCACCAGGAGCCCCAGTTTGCGCGAACAATGGTGAAACCTACTTGGGAGAATGCAACATGAGGTGCGCCGCTAATAAAGCTGGAATCGGTCTTGAAAAAGTGCACGACGGACAGTGCTTGCTTAAACCTTCTTTCGTCTGCGCTTGCGCACCAGGAGAACCAATTTGCGCGAGCAACGGTGAAACCTACTTAGGAGAATGCAACATGAGGTGCGCCGCTAATAAGGCTGGAATCAGTGTTGAAAAAGTGCACGACGGACAGTGCTTTGAACCTTCTTTCATTTGCGCTTGCGCACCAGGAGAACCAATTTGCGCGAGCAACGGTGAAACCTACTTAGGAGAATGCAACATGAGGTGCGCCGCTAATAAGGCTGGAATCAGTGTTGAAAAAGTGCACGACGGACAGTGCTTTGAACCTTCTTTCATTTGCGCTTGCGCACCAGGAGAACCAATTTGCGCGAGCAACGGTGAAACCTACTTAGGAGAATGCAACATGAGGTGCGCCGCTAATAAGGCTGGAATCAGTGTTGAAAAAGTGCACGACGGACAGTGCTTGCTTGAACCTCCTTTCGTCTGCGCTTGCGCACCAGGAAAACCAATTTGCGCGAGCAACAGTGAAACCTACTTAGGAGAATGCAACATGAGGTGCGCCGCTAATAAGGCTGGAATCAGTGTTGAAAAAGTGCACGACGGACAGTGCTTGCTTGAACCTCCTTTCGTCTGCGCTTGCGCACCAGGAAAACCAATTTGCGCGAGCAACGGTGAAACCTACTTAGGAGAATGCAACATGAGGTGCGCCGCTAATAAGGCTGGAATCAGTGTTGAAAAAGTGCACGACGGACAGTGCTTGCTTGAACCATTGCATTTGCCTTACTTGCTATCAGGTAAACTATGGTCAAGTGCAAACCCGTTCAAGTTAAAAAAAAAAAAAAAAAAAAAAAAAAAAACCTCCTTTTGTCTGCGCTTGCGCACCAGGAGAACCAGTTTGCGCGAGCAATGGTGAAACCTACAGTTCGCGCAAAACTATATGAGCTCTCGGAACACGCACGCTAGTGGCTGCGCAGTACGCATATTATAGGTATCCGAGGGACGGGACAGGGCGTCGGGGAGGGCACCGCCCCCCGCGCCCCGCGCCGTATCCCCGCTCGCGTCCCGTTGCGCCGTGCCTTAGTGTGAGTGCTACGTTCGTACACAACACTTGCGCACGTTGTAGACGAAAGTACAGTCGAGTGCAACAATTAATTTTCATTCCTATTGTAATTTTTTTTACTGTTATTTGTTTTCGTTATTTTTATTTGTTTCTGTTATTGTTGTTGTTAAGTTTTGTCACCGTTATATTGTATTTGTTTGTTCTATTACTGTGGTTTCTTACTGTAATCGAACTTTTTGGTTTAATTAAATATGCCTCGCGGACGCTTTAATGTGCTACGTCGCCAAACATAAATAAATAAATGCACAAGTTTTATTTTAAAGTTTTTAATTTACTTAAATAAAAACCTACCTGTTTGTTCTAATATCTTACTGCACGTAAAAATACCTAAAATCTAAATACTTTGTGATAGGCATAAATGTAATATGTTTTTTTTAAATCTTACAATAATGAATGTTCGCTCAACTGTACCATGCGCGGTTACGTACTCGGGCCTAACTTCAGAGAGCTCATAAAGTTTTGCGCGAACTGTACTTAGGATAATGCAACATGAGGTGCGCTGCGCTAAAGAGTGGGCTCGCTCTTAACAAAGTTTACGACGGCCTTTGTGCGTAAAACCTGACCCCGAATCTATATTATACCAATAATGACATCTTGCATCAACCCATGTGGGGAATTTTTTTAATACAAAAAAAATCCTACCATAGCGGTGTTGATTCTGTACTTGGATGGAAAGAGATATAAGGGGTATGATGACAAAGAAAAATATAAGGCCAGGGTTTATTTCGGCGATCTTTTGGCAAAACAGACTTAGCAAAGACCTACGTGGCTCGCACAGCGTGAAGACGAGATGGATCCTGGTTGGAGCTCGGACAGCAGGTCCCAGGTGTGGCTGACAGGAGCGCGCGTGAGGCTGTCTCCGTTGTCAAAGAGGTGCTTGTCGCTTCTGGACACTGATGCCGAGACGACGGACTCTGGCGCGATCGCGTGGTATGGGTTTGATATTTTAAGAAAGTTTGACACGGCCCACGGTGTGTCTCCGCGCGGTGCGGTGCGGTTGAGGGAACTGGTCAAAGCTGGTTGACCAAGTTTGGAGGATGTGCGGGTGCGAGACAGATATTTGCTATCTCGCTTACGCTTGAGCACACGAGTTCATTTCTCTGCATGCATCAATTTCACCAAAAAAAAGTAACAGAAAATACGTAGAAAACACGTTTGGCTATAAAAGGAAATTACTACAAGTGAGTTTAATTACTAGCATTGGTATGATTTATATGTGTTTGATGGATTGAATAGAGTGCAATATTATTTTTGGATTTCATTTTCTCATACATAGTAAAATACAAAATAAAAAACTTAATAGGTAAAAAAATGGCTACAATTACGGGTACCTCCGTATTAATATTTGAAAAGTAGAGATTATAATTACCATTACACAACACATTACAAAATATATCAGATATGGACATGCTAAAAACAAATATTCAATTTAAAAATGCCTTACCTAAATAATAAAAAATTGGCAAGTGCGTATTTAGAGGTAATATTAGATTCCATTAGAAATTTAATTTACTGTTTTCATGTTGTATTTAGTTTGACAAAGTGGTTTGATTAGGCCTGAACGCGAAGTAATTTCTATTGTTCAATTTCAATAATTTCTATAGTCGATAAGCTGAACTAAAAGTAAATTATTTTCCTTCTTATAACTTACTAGTATTCACTGGACTGTGTAATGATGCAGACCGGTATTATTTTACGTGAGTAAATTATTTTAGAAATATTTCACTGAGGCCTAAAATAGAATAAATTTATGGATATATTATTTTTTTCATAATTTCTAGTGGCTGCTCGTTAATAAGATATTGAATCAGGCGTTACTTTACGGAAATCCATTGTAAATGAAACTCTGGAGATGTATATGTTAGTGTTCACAGGCACGGTAATATTATCATAAATATTACCGTGTCACAGGCTTCAATCAACAAACTTAATAGTACTATTAAGTTTGCTGTTTGAAGCCGGTGAACACTAACTATATACATCTCCAGAATAAAAAATTTTGTTGAAATAAATAATTTCGAACAATATACCTATATATTTTTACCATTAAAATACTCAATATTTTTGAAAGATTAACCTCATAATATAAAGTACCTATTCTTACACGCTTAGCTTCTGGCCAAGCAATTGTCGTAAGATACAATTGCAATGCTATACATAAATATATACCTAACAATGTTTCTGCTTTTAGTTTTACTCACTTCTACAATGTGTTTAGAAGAGATCCCTACATGTGGTTGTCCGGAAGAGCCCCCTATATGTGCCAGCAATCACAAGACCTACGCTGGCATATGCAGAATGTTCTGCCACCATTTAGCTCTGCACAAACATTTGCATAAAATACACAACGGACCATGCAAGAACAACAAAGACAGTCTCTTTGGCTACGATTATATGTAATGACAGATTGTGTTGGTAAAATTATAGCATAATATGTAATTCTTCCTCTCTTTCTTTTCCTCTTAAGGGTATTCTAGGTCATATAACATATAGAAATTCTGGATGTTGACTTCTGCTTTTGTATGCCTGTCTCTATTCTTATGCCTACAGTGTTATATTCTGAATAAGGAATCTAAAATATGTTTGTCATCACAATCATAGATAGATAGATATCATTTATAAACATACAGAATCACAACTAACTTATTACAAAACTTATAATTATTTTAGCTGTATAGGGGCATAACACCGAAACTGACCATGCCGCAAAACTCATTCCATCCCCTTCGCATGAATGGAGGAGCTGTACAATTGTGCTCGGAATGGAAGGATCGAATTATTAAAGCCTCTAATTACAAGTAGGAAATAATCATTAGGAATAGATGTCAAGTTTAATGGACCGGGTTTTGCAACCAAGATAACATATAGACCATTGACAGACCAACTACCTATTTTTTATACTTCTACAGTACTTCTTTATAAAATCAATCATCATACACCTAGTCTATGTTAATAACCTAACTCATCCTCTCCTAATAATTATCTATAGGTACCTACTCAAGTAACTGTTTTTTCTATTTTGTTTTTTTGTTTGCTTAGTGTGGGGCTAGATGGCGTTGTGTGCAATGTCCCAAAATATTTATTTATTTATTTTATTTATTTATTTGTTGTTGGCTTTGTTCTGAGTTCAGGTAACTTGTACTTAATGGATTATCTTTTATCAAATCTTTCTTTAAAAAAAACTTTCACTGGATAAGTTAAATTTAAACATTTAGTGGGTGTGTGAGTGGTGTGTTTAAGAATGATATGCAATAATCATTACTTATTAAAAAAAAAAACAAAAACAGATTTCAAGTCTACTGTCACTTTACTGAACAAATCTAAGCTTATCAAAGAAAACTGCATCAAATTCGGGTTAGTTATTTAGAAGATATAATATATACAGCAGCACCCCCTGGCGAGTTTTCATCATAGCAAATAGCTAGAAACATACACCAATCAAACCTCACCATATCACAGAAAATTGCATCAAAATCCAAGTACTTGTTTCGGAAATATAGGTAAAATTGGTTTGCATAAACTCTATCAATTTTACTGGACCAAATGAAACAATATATTTGGGATCATTTCGGAAACAAATCCCCATCAATTACTTTTTTTTAAATCGTTTCATAAATAGCAAAGTAATCACATAACATACAAGAAAAAACTTTCAGAAGACTTGATAACCTACTTTTTTGGAAGTTGGTTAAAAATGGAAGCATATTTGATATGATATTTGTATAAACCAAAATTTAACATGATTTAATTTTCATTTTCAGAGACCCAAACTGGAGAAATCGTGGTGAAATGAAATTTTTGTATGTAGATTGATTATGTATGAAATGGCATAAACAAATCTTGTACATTTGTTAATAATTTAATAACAATATGAACCTTATTGCAAAGTAATATACTATATATGAACAAGTTCTTCGCATAAGACATTAGCTACTTCTTCTTATCAAATGAGAGTGTCCAACTCTGGTGTCGAGAGTTAATCAAGCCTCTAAGGGCCTCTGACATGGCTTAGTGACTGCCATACTAGACAAACAGCTGGGACCTAAAATTTAACGTGTCATCCGACCCACGGAAGCACCCAAAATTACTGCTACTGAAATGTGACTATGTACTTACCTTCATGAATACACATAAATAAAGTTCATCATTAAATAATTTGCTAAAATGCCATCGCCTCATTACATGTCACCTTCAGATTTTGTGTGTAGCCTTATTGTAACCAAAAATATCAACATTATTTTATGTAATGTGAGTAAGTACTTGTTATAATTTATGTGAATGAATCTATCAAGTACAATATAAATTTAATTAATATAAATTTTATTTTATTTTTATTTTTTTTTATTTTTTTTTTATTTCAATATAAATTTTATTTTATTTATACAATATAATTCTTACACTCACCTGAGGAATTTGTTCTGGTTCAAAACCAGTTTTGAATGTGTATTTGGCTTATATATGAACTCATTCTGTTATGTGTACCGTTATAAATAAATAAATAAATATAAATGCTACTTCTTAAATAAAATATGAAAAAAAGCAATTGCTTGGTATTAACTATGATAGTACATGAGAAAATATTGTGGAATTCACATTAGTTACAATTCAATACCTAAAATAATAAGGACATGTCAGAAAACAGATATATCAGTAGGTACTTATGTTGGGGGTTTAAGAAAAGCCTTCATATTACACTAGCAAAGCCCCACTGTGTTACTCACAGTAATTCTTCTTTTAATAGAATGAGAGTGTCCAACTCTGGTGCCAGCAGTTAATCAAGTCACCCTTTGGGCCTCTGACATGGCTTAACTATTGTGATACTATGACAAACAGTCGAATTAAAACATAGCTAGAGTAAATCCAGGATCAAATCTACTTCCATACCAAATTTCCTACAAATTGAGCATATACTGTATATATTATATATATATATACATAGCATATATTCTCTGTTCCCTACACACTATAATCCAGTGATCTTCAAAGCGAGACTGAATCAGTTCTTATCGGGTAAGCGCGCTCCATCTTTGGCCATAGCCTTTGCTTGCTAGCAGGTAAACTATGGCCAAGTGCAAACTTGTTTAAGTTAAAAAACGAAAAACATCAAAAACGAGAAGCCCTTTTCAGAAATGACACCAGCGCAATTTAATACTCACGTTCAATTCTATATATTTACGATTCGTTTTGCAGTACCTACATAAGTTTTTGTCCATAGGTATATATTTTATTCTGTATATCAGTATTTTATATGTATTAGTGTAGCCCTAGCTCTTATGTAATATCTTTTTTTATTAATTTTATTTCATTTCTTCCACTACCAGTGTTCCTCTTTGTATACGCCCTTTGTTTGTTTGCCTGCCTTCTTGTACGTGCGTGACGTCACAGCCAGCCCCAACGGAAGACCAGTGCTGGTTGCTTCCATACAACCAGCATTATGCTGATTTGGGGCTGTGTTGTGGCAGATTTTATGTTTGTTTTTTTATGATTTTACTGCTGTGTGTTTTTAAAATCTGTCACAATAAATGTTTTCTTTCTTTCTTTCAAAAAAAATATACACACAAATTTGTCTTCATAATATTAGTAGGATAGGATTAGGAAGTTAGATACAGCAGTCCATAGCAGCCTTAACACACTTACCCCATCAATAATCTGGCAGAATTGTACTTCAACTGTAGCGCTGGTGCAGTTGGGATGTAAATTTGAGTTGTGGATCATTACGGAGACCTTCTTCGACCTGATCTTAGATGCTCGGTACCCGAACACAAACATCATGGAGTCAATCACATTAGACTTGCCACTTCCATTTGGTCCTATTATTGATGTGAAGCTCTGAAATGCAATGAAACTGTTATTAAATATTATTACTTATTTACATTTGTTAAACTGTCCAATGGGGCATTAGAAGAGATAGTAACAAGTGAACTATGTTGTCTAATCATACTGGAAAGTAACTTAATCGCAATTGAGGCTCTTACATATCAAATAAAACAATTAATATAAACCAACATAATCCATTTATTGTGAGTACCTAAAGGTGTAAACCATATTGCACCTAAGTATTCCAATGAAAGCTTGCTCCATATCAAATTATTTCTACAACTAATGTTACCTTGTGGAAAGGTCCCAATATCTGTGTACCAGCATAACTTTTGAAGTTATGATTCTTTATTTGTGAGATGATCAACCGTGGACCGGCTGTGTCAAAAGTAAGGGCGGGCTTTGGTGCAGGCGGTATGAATATGTCTCCGAGGCGTAGTCCACCTTCTTCATCATCGGAAATATGATCAAATTCATCAACATCAGGGTTGTTTTCACCGTGTTTCTCATTCCCGCCATCCGTAGGCATATCCACTTCCATGGGCTCATTCGAAGATTTTCGACGTTTTGACTTAGGCTCCAACCCCATGGTTCTTAGAGTACAAGTTGATTTACAGTATTAGAAAAGTTATGTTTATTTCACTTTGAAAAATTGCAATTATATGAAGATAAGACGTTTTTGTTAAATTTTGTATGCAACACAACAACGAACGACCGTTTTTCAAAAAACATTGACATACCATACCATACCTATATTTTCTTTTAACTTTGACAAGTATATCTACCTGTCTATTATATTGATTTCTATTTTATGGACTTGTAGACATTCAAACTAAAATCATTATTATTATCCATTTATAATAGCCATGTATTTTTATTGAACGTGTTGCTTGATTTTACACTATTACCTATATTTCAGATTTTTTAATTTTTGAACAGCTATTTTAATATTTTATTTTTATAGTAAGCAATACAGTTTGATCAATGTAGATAGCTTTTGATATGAATATCACTAGAAAAAAAATAGCTGTCAGTCTATGGTTTTCCGTCACTGTCAAAATATATAAACAAAAATGGCGAACCGCACGGTGAAGGACGCGAAATCAATTCGCGGTACAAATCCTCAATATTTAATAGAAAAGATCATCAGATCTCGTATTTACGACTCAAAATTCTGGAAAGAAGAATGCTTTGCCCTTACCGCAGAGTTGTTGGTCGACAAAGCCATGGAACTTCGTTATATCGGAGGCGTGCACGGTGGCTTCATATATCCTACACCGTTTTTGTGTCTAGTTTTGAAAATGCTACAAATTCAGCCAGAAAAAGATATCGTGGTGGAATTTATCAAGAACGAAGAGTTTAAATATGTGCGTGCACTTGGAGCCTTTTATATGAGGCTTACCGGAACTTCAGTTGACTGCTACAAGTATTTGGAACCCTTGTACAACGATAACAGAAAGCTTCGGAGGCAGAACCGCGAAGGCCAGTTTGAGATTGTGCATGTAGATGAATTTATTGATGAACTACTCAGAGAAGAACGTTTATGCGATATAATCCTGCCTAGGATACAAAAAAGACCTGTTCTGGAAGAGAACAATGAACTGGATCCTAAAGTATCAGCTTTAGATGATGATTTGGATGAAGATATGCCTTCAGATGACGACAATGCAGATGGAGACGCTAAAGAAAATCGACGAGATAAAGATAGGAGAGATAGGGACCGAAGAAGAGATAGGTAAGACACTATAACATTCTTACCTCTTAATGACTTATTTTTATAGATATTTATGGATAAATAAACCTCTTTTCCATTCATTCCCAGATCCAGAGACCGTGATCGACGAGATGGCGATAAAAGTCGCAAACGTGAACGCTCACGTAGTAGAGACCGTGAAAGAAGACGCGAGCGGGAAAGAGAACGCGAAAAGGAACGTGAGCGTGAGAAAGAGAGGGATAGAGAACGTGGGAGAGAAGTCAGAGATAGAGAAAAAGAACGTAGAGAGAGGGACAGAGACCAAGAGAGAAGAAGGGACAGAGACAGAAGTGGTAGATATTAGGTTTTACAAGTGTGAAAAAAAATAAATTAGAAATAAGTTACAATAACTATAATGTTTCAGTTCAATAGTTTAAGTAACATTTAGTAGTATTTATCATGAATCCCATTTCTAAACCAAGATCTGTCCACCAGCCTGATAAACTCGGATAGGTGAGTTTTCAACCAATCAAACCACAATTCTCATAAACTTGATGGATTGATTAACTGAACATTGTTCTAGCAACCAGTGGTAGGTCTAATTTAACTTAAATTAGTTCTTTATGTGTTACACTCTAGGCTGCAGCAAAGCTTAATATCAAGCAGGCAGTATTTAGTCAAACATAAACCTATCCCACGTAAGAAAAAAAATGTTCATAAGCATTTCTGTTCAAAATGAAAGACATGTATCTAGAAAATAAACATTTTATTTTAAAACTTGTTATTATTGCTTGATGCAAGTTGATTTACTTTAAATATTGTAATATTCTATCTACAACTTAATGGAATAAAACTCAATATTATTTACAATAACACATACAATAGTATTTTCTATTGAGTAGATAAACACATTGATTTATTTAAAGTTTCTCGTCCTAAAAGATCTATAGAACCAGGCTATTTACATGCATAATTATAATCCATCCTATGTATATGAGTCACAAATATATTTCATCTAATATACATTTGTTCCAATTTACTAATAGATTACATTTGATATCTTTTAATATAGCAATATAATAGCTAGCTAGAGGCTTTGTATCTCAAGGAGACATAAATGAGCCTTTTAAGATCAAGGATGCCTAGAAAATCTGTAGTTCATCATATTTAAATAATTACAAAAAGTGAAACCCATATAAAACAGTTAATCTATTGAATTTGTTAACTTAAACATTTTTTATGGAAAGCATGGTGTGTGGTAGTGGTAAGTACAATTTAAAAATAATTATGAGATTAAAAAATAAGCTGTTTCCTTTATACAAATATAGTTTCAAAAATGCAAATTTGGCTGCTTATCACATTTTCAATAAACATACACATATAAAAGCATAACAGTAGGTACATTTGTTATGGTAGCCTAGGTGATGTAGTTAACCTAAGTATACCAAGACAAGACACTACCTACTAGCATAACTTACATAATTAATTTATTATTTATTACTGTAAACTTAGGGTAAATTTTGAGTATGATATAATAAGAGAAGTTAATGCTTTATTCACTCATAGTGTTTTGCTTTTGTTAAGTGTTCAGTTAGAGAAAGTGAATGGGTAAACCCGTATTATAGTAGATTTTACTCATTTAATTGTGTGGTATTAATTTAGTTAAATTTCTTCAGGAATAAAAGCCAGGGACTCTGTTCAACAATATATATGTTACTGGTAACTAATTTCATATACATAAATGGCATAATATGTGACTAGGACAATTATCACATATTATGCAAGTGCAAAATTATTGAAGATTTTGTAAAAATAATGTTTTAATCTGTTCTGGACCGACTAAAACTAGCTAAAAATTTACATCAAGTTTATTTAAGGACATATTCTGTTTTGTGTGCCATAAAATAAATCCAGAGTGAGCATTGCGTAGCAGTTTATCCATGGTAAAAAAACAAAGTGGAAAAGGAAAGTGGGCGCGACCAAGCTGCCTAGAGTATATCCCTATCAAATTAAGAAATAAATGAACTTTATTTCATAGTGAATAGTCCAAAATCCTTTCGGAATTTACTGATATTAACAAATGAAAATTTTGTCAATTTCCTTTCCCCTCACTTCATTCTTCTATAACTTTATCTGCCAATAAGTACAGTCACTGTGTCACTGTTCCTCACTAGAGTTCCTGCTGAGCGACGTGTTCAGGTACTCTCTGAGAGCGGAGACCCTCTGCTAGAAGGTGGGTGCGTTCATGATGAAGATCCTCTGCTCCTCCTTCTTGATCCAGCGGAGGAGGCGGTCCACGGCGCGGATGGCCTGGTCCTTTTCCATTAGAGGGTCGAATGTTACATACAGCTCGAAGCCGTTAGTCACCTGAACAAAAATATTGGAATTAGAATTTCTTTGGGTTTCTATGATTGAACCAATTTGGTGGAGTTATGGAATGAAAATGGTCTATATTATAGATATTTTTACCATTTAAAATAAACAAATAGCCTTTATTGCTGAACTTATTACAACAATAATTTTCCTTACAAATATGTTTGCTTTATAACAGTTTCTTTCCTTTTTACATAAGTTAGGTATCGGTAAATGGTTGTTTCCCCGTTGCAGCTTGTCTTTCGACATAATATATCCTTTCAAGATTTTCACTCTGTTCTATCTTTCGCTATACACCACTTATGTGTATTTTAAAATAGGTGTTTTTTTTATAGACCACTTTAGATTATTTGTTTATTTATGGGCAAGCATCAATTGGCTGACGTGTCTATGTTACACCTTTTCTCCCACACACTTGTAATAAATCTATTCCTTGTTGTAAAAGCCAAAACGAATACAAAAATCCATGTCAATATGGTAGAATTTATGTACATAGTTTTGCTTAGCTATTCAACCAAATGTTGTTAGTACTTTTCTCTTAACTTACCCATGCTAATATCGTATCATCAGAGTTCGACCTGAAAATGAGTTTGGCCGGAGTGGACGTACAATGTATATGACTGCAGTACTTCCTGTAATTCTTCACATACTCTATATCTGACAGTTTCTCTATCTTCTTTAGACACACGTCACCGCCCTCGTTGTGTCTCATTCTATAGTCCTGCAGTCGGTCTAGTAATATCGGGTCCGAGGTGAAGAGTTGTGCCGTAGACTTGCACTTGTACATGAAGTGTCTGATTTCTGGTATCGCGATGTGTTTCAGTGGGTTCGTCGTTGGCAAGTCCTCGTTGCGATTCAACGCGTCGTTTATAGCGACGAGGCAGTTGGAGCGGCGCAGTTTGTCGGCGATGGTGTGCTTCGCTTGCGAGAGGGTGAAGAAAGCGTCGCGCTGCACTGTGAGGAGTAGCAGGCAGGCTTGACAGTCGTCCGAGATGTAAGACACGTGGCCGTGCAGGAAACCTCTGTGAAATTATACAAAATTTATAAAGGAAATCATATTATCATTTATTTACATCCAGAAATTGGAACAAGTATTGTACACTACGTGTATTTTTTTTATTTAATGTCGACAATTTATCTTTCATGTGTTATTAAGTTTGTATGGCCACTTTATGAATTTCAACATAATACCAAACCAACTCCATATTTGTAACAGTGCAATATCACTTATCATACCTACACAAGAGGGTATGCAAAATTCTATATTAGAAAACAGAAATCAATCAAAATAAAAATAATTTATCGAACTTAATTTTTGATGTACAAGTTTGTAGCAATTATGACTTAAACATTAGGTACATTTAGGTACTATGCTGCTGGTGTATGCCTGCACCTCTAAACAAAGCAAAGCTTATGTTTTAGAAGTACAATGTAAATACAATTAAAATAAAAAATAAATATTCCGGGACATTGCACACAGCGCCATCTAGCCCCACATTAAGCAAGCGCTTGTGTCGTGGGTACTAGATAACGGATAAAAATACGTACATACAAACGACCAGACTCAACACAAGTATTTATACATTTTTAAAGTCAAAATAAAAACAAAAATATATTTATTTACCATGGAAACATTAAATACATTGGTGCACTTATAAGTAAAATATGAAAGAATTATTCAGGTTATAGATTAGTTTTAGTTGCATTTAAGTAGCTGTGATTTAGGAAATAAGTATACAATAGCATACAGCGTTGATTACTTTAACCATAGCATTGTGACTATAAAGTTATGTTGAATTTACATATCACGCGCAGAGTGCAATAATAGTGGACCCCAACCTAGGCTTAAGCCTGTATCTTGGGCATCCTTACATTTGTTTTTCTAATAACAGATTAACGCGCTTTCATGTACTACATGTTTTTTAACAATACATAATGTTAGTAGTATTTACAATTTAGTTTTATGGGAGGTAGTGTAGAAATAATTGCAGTAGGTAGGTATATTACATACATTCACTAGTGTATTATGCAGAGTTTCAATAAGTACCTATTACACAATTCACAGCTAACAGGTGGTCTTTGAGGTAATAATTTTACAGGTAAAAGAGCGGGATGGTTGTATGAAGTTAGGATATGGTTATGGCTGTTTGGATTGCATGTTTTTGAGAAGTGAATGATTGTATGTATGGTATAGTGCATGTGTTGATTGTATGTGTGTAGTGTATATATACACATATATATAGTAGTACATAAATACTTGTGTCATGCGGGAATCGAACCCGCGACCTCTAGATTAGAAGGCAGAGCCAGTACTAACTAATCTAAAAGGCCAGTCAAAAAATATTACATTAAATTTTTTACTACTTTAATTTAGATACAATTGAAAGTTATCTACTTACGTAGCATCAAACTTGGGCAAGCAAATCGGCGTCCAACTTTCTGCAGTTTTGAAGCTCTCCGAACTCCTCACTAAATTGAACAGCAGATGTATATCTGAAGGATGTAACATGTATTTCTTCATCCTAACCAGTGTTATTAACTGGTTCCCGGCAATCATTATTGCAAACACTAGATCTCTGATCTTGTTGCATGTTGTTTGTATTGCGCTCGTGATGTTTTCTCGGACCTTCTCTGGTAGTGGAAGACAACGGACTGCTCCTAAAAGTAGAAATGTTTATTTAATTATTATCAATCAAATGTAAAATGGATTATATATTATGGTAGTCTTGAGGGTCTTGCATTGTCATTGTCTTTTTGAGGGCCCTTGAAATCTCTGAGAACAGAGTTGGCCACTTGCATTTGATAAAAAGATGT
Source organism: Macaria notata (assembly GCA_927399415.1). Lineage (NCBI taxonomy): Eukaryota > Metazoa > Arthropoda > Insecta > Lepidoptera > Geometridae > Macaria > Macaria notata. The sequence goes on from OV656742.1 coordinate 5,889,273, forward strand.
AGGGTTTTACACAAATTCTCTTTCCTAAAAGCTTTGAGCAAAAAGGTCGCCAACTAGCGTTTATAACCGACTTCGAAAAAAGGAGGTTATCAAGTCTTCTGAAAGTTTTTTTTCTTATTTTTTTTTATTGATGTTTAAAAGTGGTCTGTCACAATCGTTTAAATAAATTCAAAACACTTTCCTTGATTTTATACGACGAAGGCGGTACATAAAGATGCGTGTAATAGCAATTGGAAGTGCAATTGAATTCGCTTGGTAGTGAAGGAAAATATCACGAGGAATCCAACATGTTTGAGGACTACAAAAACCGAGGACATGTCTCTTCCGTGAAATTACCTGGGCGCCCACCACGATGTAACTGCTCAAGAGAAGCTTTCTGGCAAATTAATAAGGGGAGTCACAACCCTCAGTCGTGAGGGTCATATCAACTCAAAATAAGATATCTATTTACCTAATAAAAAAGCTGGATCCTTCTCCATGAATATGAGCAAGTGATCTATGAGCCTCTCCGCGCCAGACAGCAGTCTCCTGAGATCATAGTTCCTCCGCTGCTCAAATATCCGGTTGAGTTGTGTGAGTGTCAGCACTGACACTATTTGATTAAATGCATATCTGTAACGAGAAACAAATGAAACAGATTCATTTATCATAGTAGACGCCCGCGGCTTCACTCGCATTATTTTGAGATAAAGTAGTTTCTAAGTTGTCGTACTACCTATGTACCAAAAATCATGATCGTTTTGATTACGTTATAGATTATTTTATAGAGTAATATAATATACCTACTGGGTTCTTTGTTAACCTATTGTGTCCCATTTCTGGTCAAAGACCTCCCCCAACACGTCCCGATCGAAAGCCTTCTCATGCCAGACACCCTAAAACTTGTTGTGATCTTGACAACAGTGGGTCTTGGGCCTTCCTCTACCATGTCGCCTCGGAGGTTCCCAATTGCATGTTAGGTAGGTAAAATTAAACTTTATAAAAACTTAGATAGCGTGCTATATCGTAGATTATAACGCTGCTTAACATCAGGCAAGTTGTAGTCAAGCGTAAGCCTATACCATGTAAAAAAAAAACTTACGTAAGCTGCAAAACTAGCTGAGTCTCACTCTCATTAGACTTTGACACAGCGACCAGTATTAAAGGTCCCTTCACGAGGAACACTGCTTTACAATCGCCAGTGGACATAAATCTCAAGATATCCTGGTTTTGTTCCTCCACCACACTAACTAGTGCCTGGATGACTCCACAGAGGCCGGCCAGTTTCTCTTCGTTGCCATATCTGGAAACAAATTTTATTTGACTGGCCGGTTAGCTTAGTTGGTAGTGGCTCTGCCTTCTAATCTAGGGGTTGCGGGTTCGATTCCCGCGTGACACAAGTATTTATGCATTTTAAAATTTATGATTACTTGTGTTGAGTCTGGTCGTTTGTATGTATAATAAGTATGTATTTACAAAAAAAAAAGTATATAAGTATTATATCCGTTATCTAGTACCCACGACACAAGCGTTAGCTTAGTGTGGGGCTAGATGGCGCTGTGTGCAATGTCCCGGAATATTTATTTTATTTATTTATTTTCTAGTGGGTTCTCGTGGCTTCACTTGCATTAAGAAGTAAAACATGCATCTCATTTTTCACCCCTTTAAAAGAGGCATTTCAAAAATCCTATCTTAGTGAATGCCTGTGACATAAAATCTACCTGCATGCCAAATATCAGCTCAATCCGTCCAGTGGTTTGGGCTGTGTGTTGATAGATCACTATGTCAGTCAGTCAGTCACCTTTGAGTTTTATATATTTGGGTGAACAGGAATTTGCTGATGTTCCCTTGTCACACTCTGTCAAAATTGTTTACTATAGTCTACATAAAGTTTACATGTGTCATGGACCTGAATATCCCCCATCCCATGATATATCCCATTTTAAATTTTTAGACATTAGAAAAATCTGTACAACTTAGAATTCAGCTTGCTCTTATGCTGTGTGCTGTTCTAAGATGTACAGTTTTTTTTCTGGTAAAAAGATTTTTTATTGTTTTAATCTTATCAAATATTCACATGATATTTTACTATGAATGTTGCAGGTCATCGAAGAACAAAGTACTCTTACCTAGAATAAATAGGTTTCCCTGCAGAACTAAGTATGAACACATGTTTCTCTTTATTCACCAGCTCTGGTGATTGTAAGTAATCATCTCTCTCGTCTTCTAAATCACCATTCTCTTCTATAAGGTTTGAACAACTATGTGACGCTGAAATGGACTCCTGGAAAAATTTTGGATACAATACACAAAAAAAAATATTTAATTTACATTATGCTTGTGAGGTACATAGAATGACAGGAGATCGAGATTTAAGACCGGCCATAAATAGAGGTCTCCCACCAATGAGGTATGTAGCTTAACAGCATAAGAAAAACTGCAGGGAGCACCTGGATTTAATACGCGCAGAAAAGAGGCTTATGCTCAGTTGTCTGAGATAACCGGGTAATGATAATGGAACAATATGAGAATCTAAATGTATTTATTAAAGTTTATAAAGAAGTTGTGGGCAGGGGTTTATTACCAACCCCTCCATGATTGAATAAAAAGTACCAAATGTCACTCTGTAGTTATGATGACACCCACATTTTAGATATAGAAAAGAAATGATATTAAGTACATACTTAGATTTTGATTTGAACTTGATATACATAAGTATAAGGCTAATAGCTAAGAGGAACAACAACTCATCATACGAATACTAACACCTATATCAAATTTTGTTTTAATAAAATAGATCTTACATCTTTACTATGCAGGTCATCACTAGACTTTGTGTTCTTTATTTGAGCTTTCTCTTCATCCCCAATCTCACTCTGTATCTCGCTTATAGTGCTATTTTTAGCAGTCAAGCTTGTGTTTCTATCCTGAAGACTCGAGCTCATTTCTGAGGCAAACTCCTCAAAGGAATCTGTAGGGTTGAAGATACTTTCGGGACATGCTCCAGGTTCCAGATCGTCAGACACATTTTCCTGGACTTTCGAAGTAGAAGCAACACTTTCATCTGATGGAGAAGCCATACTTGAATCACCAACGTTGTCGTTATATATTAATAAAAAACAATATGTTTTTAAAACATTTTTTAAAATATCAGCAGAGTAAAAGCAGAAACCAAACCATTATTCACATTTCACAAACTTGACTTGATATTGACATTGTCATCACAAATGACAATGGTGTACGAAATAATTAAAAAATAAATGCGTTACAAATTGACGCAATTTTGCCAGAAAAGAAAAAAGGAAAGAAAATGTCACTGTCAAAACTTACGGCCCGTCAGACAGAGACAACAATTCTCTATGGATAGGAAAATCGGAAAATGGTTGTTTTGATCAGTTTTCATTTAAAAGGGTAATAGTATTCTTTGAGTTTTCATTTGTGATATTGGGGGAAATAGTTTTATTTGAGACTTTTCTTTTTCATGAAACGAAAGTACATTTTGTTTTGATACGTTTGTCCGTATGTAGCAAGGACTGTGCTATAATTAATAAAAGCTTCATAACAAGGTTTAAAAAATGATTTTACGGAAATGTTTGGGATTCCGGGCCAATATTATTAAGAAATACATTTTGAAAGACTCTACCATCAGTATTATATCACACAGATATGGTACTTTTAAAGGTAAATAATCACTTGTGAAAACTAGTGCTTCCTAACCTAGAATTTTCCTCAGAAAACATAGATTTTATTTTACTTTCCACATTTCACTATTCTTCTGATCATAATGTAGACTATGAAGTATGCGAAACTGCTATTTACTATGCAATTTTTAAATTTCCAGGTATTACATCACACACCAACTATTTCAATGCACTATTTCCTTCACATGAGCTCTTTCCACAACACAGTTATAATTCTTCCTTCTTAGAGCATAGAAAATGGTACTGCATTGGATTAGTTGATGAAGATGTAAGTGAGCTTCAGAAACAAAGAGGTTAGTTTAACATAGTTTAAAATGAAATTAATGTCTGTTAAACATATGAGTACCTAGGTAAGAAAAGAAAAAATATTACAGTATGTATCATGTTTCAAGATGCTGTGGATGATATAGTGTGTGATGAGATAGTGTAAAGATGTGCCATTGGTACTTACTATCCCTCTCAAACCACCAACATATGTTCTAAGCACACCAGGGTTGGGTTGCTAGTAATAAGATAAATTTGAAATCTTGTGAAAACTAAACCATATAAGAAATGTAATTAAATAAAATTATTAATCAACAGTATACCACTTAATAGGCAATGAATTTCACTGTTAGACAAGTCATATTATTAACCTAGGAACATTTTGAAATACTAGTTAGTAACTACCTGCAAACAAATCACTTATGCATACTTATTAATAAGGTCTTATAATTGATAATAAAAGATAAAGATAAAGAATCTTTATTGATAATGTAAAGTTGCAACATAGGTATAAGTACTAATATCATAAAATATGCTACACAAATTACAATATCTCGTCAAATTGAATTTATAACATTTAGTTTAAATAAAATTTTAGAAATTATTACAATGTCTATTTTATTATTATCATACTAAAATTTTTGTTATTAAAATCATGTCAAACATAATAATAGGTATGTAATCATACAATATGTCAACTTAAATAAATCTAGGTACCTACTGTCACAATACCTATTTAATAAGAGTTGATTTAAAAATAATTCAACTAAGCATTGTTAAACATAACAATATGTAAGCAGGATACACCAATTAATATACTAGACCACGAATTAGATATATGATACTATTTACCAAGCCTGGCCTGGTTATGAACATGGGGCAGCGCTACCAAGAAAACTCAGTAGTTTAGGATGACAAATATTTTATACTACTAGGTACTACTTACTAATAATATTGATTACAATCTCTTTGTTACAACACTAACTTAAAAACTCTTACAATCTGTTGCAGAGTTGAAGAAAATCACAGAATTGTTCCCAGAAGCACGAGTTACTTTACATATTCTTTCACAAAAGACTCCCGACAAAATATATGATGTTCATTATAAACAACACTTACCTGGCAAAAAAGCTATAAAAAATCAAGAATGGACATGTACTTATAAGCTCACTTGGCCAGAGAAGATGAAGTTTGAAAGGTAGTTATTAAATCCTATAGATATTGAGCAATGTTAAAATTTCGTGAAAATTCTTATATGTACAAAGTACATACATACACATATGTATATGTTGCGGCGAATGTGGATAATGCGGGAATTATGCATAATTCCCGGGAATTACCAGTGCTCTTGGTAAAAGTGAGAAAAACATTCGAATTAATCACATTTACCGGTAATTATACATAATAACCATACCCCTTTGGTAAATGTAGTAAATAATGAAATCAAACATGGCAAAAAACAAAACAGGCAAGGAGGCACCACACTGAATTATAATTTGTCGGTCTTCAAGGCGAAAGCAAACTGGTTTCTTCTTTACTCTACTCTACTCTACTCTTTTTATTTTATGTTTTGCCAACCAAACACCAAACAGAAGGTTTAAGCTCTTGATCCTCTACTCGTGCGATTTATTTATTTTATTTGTACATGTATTTATTCTAATAATATATTGATTCTGATGTTTGATTTCATTATTTTCTACATTTACCAAAGGGGTATGGTAATTATATATAATTACCGGTAAATATGGATAATTCACTACATTTACCGTGTGCGTTGGGAATTATGCATAATTCCTGGGAATTATGCATAATTCCCGATTATCCACATTTACCGTAACATATACATATATCTCTTTATTAATGACAAATAGCTGCATTGATTTGGATGTAATTTTGTATCATTGAAGTAACAAATGCCTTGTATTTACTTTTTAAATTGCATAAAGCACACCCCAACCAGCATTTCACTTCTCTCTAGTCATAAATGATATCCTCAAAAACTGACAATGTATGTATTTTCTTTCTACCTTAAAAAAGATCAACTGTTAGATTTTGTAATAAAAAAGAGCTAATGTCATTCCGATGACTGTACCAGATATTTTGATATACTATATCAGATATTTTGACAGCTTGAAACGAAATGTGACGAAACAAACAAACCAACTAACATACTTTGCCTTTGATATTATTATTTCAGCACAGCAATATCTAAACGAGTGGCTGCAGAAAAGGCTGCAACACAAGCTTTGCACTGGCTCTACACTATCGGCAGAATAGATACTAAAGGCCAACCAATCTTTGATCAGAAAGTTATAGAAGAAATTAAAAGCAACATCCAAGAGCCAATCCATGCAGAGATTAGTCAGAAGTCAATGGAGAAAGTTGAGAAGATCTGGACTGATTATGAAAATGGGATAAGTAGGTTTGTTACAATTGCTTAGAGTATTGTATGTACCTCCTCCTTGAGCCAATTTAACTCTAAATTTTAATTGGAAATGAGTGAAAAACCTTAGTTGACATAGTAACTCAATTTAATTAATTTATTTTCAAATTTATATATTGCACATATATATAAAACATACTCTTATGAACACCTCATTTCTATGAGTTGTGACTCTCGCATTGGGGTGTTCTCTTGGGCATGTTTCTTGCGGTGACTTGCGGAGAACAGTCATAACCTCCAATATTAATGTTTGTTCCGGTCACCCATCATGTGATGGGTGACCATATAACTTACTAACAGCGCAACACAAGGTGTTAATTATATTGTCTACTAGCTTTTACCCTTGGTTTCACACGTATTCATATAAACCTTCCTCTTTAATCAATCTATATAAGAAAAAAAACTGCATCAATCTGTTGTGTAGTTTTAAAGATCTAAGTATTCATATGTACATACAGACACTGAGACGGAAGCGACTTAGCTCTATACTATGTAAGATTATTCACCTATGTAAGTCTGAGCTGATTCATGGTCAATGACTGAATAATTAACAATATATTTTCATTTACACATATCTATTAAAATTTTCAGAGCAAATATATGAAAGATCTGCTAAGATTGCTAGATTGAAGATGATTGAGGCGCCATCACATGTTACCAAAGATTCTACCATTGATTTAGAAGGTATGTTAGACTTGTTGCCTCATTAATCATTATAATGCTTTACAAACCACTTTATGCTTAATTTGCGAGTTGACTATACTTAATTGATTATTTTTAATTTAATTACATAGGTTTTCAATTTAAATGTGATCTCATATTAATTAGTTAACTTTTATGGAGAAAATCCCAATACAATCTATAAATAAGGATGCCATAACGCCTGATCGAAAAGTGCTAGCAACGCAGCAACATTCGAACAACGCAGAGATTAGTTATATATTTACTGGAATTTTCGCGCAGTCGTAAAGTGAGATGAATAATTATAAATGTTTTTTTATTGTTTCAGATGATTATCCCGAAGACAATAATCAATTAGGTGATCAGTTGCCTCTTCTTTCCGGTAAATATTGATTCATTATTTATTACACAATGTTTTTCAAATATTTCTCTCGAAAAATTAATAATAATTTAAAACCTGAAAAAATCATACAGCCGTAAAAGGAATAAGTACATCAAATCATCACTGGTACAAAATCAGCCGTGGTTTCTGGGATACAGGATGTTTCTAGCGCAGAACACATAGGCATATCAAAAATGCAGTATTCTTAGATAAGTTAAATAGGTATGTTTTTTAGTTAATTGTTAAGATAAATAAATTATTTTTATTTATTTCCTTACATAGATACAAAGTCCAAAGGTCCAATAGACCCAGTATATGGCAGAGTGTTGACCCCCCCGACACCGCAAGCTCTGAAGAGGCGAGCGGAGGCTCTAAGAAACAGCTTTCAGTATTACGATGACAATATCACGTCGTTGCCGATTGATGATTATGTGTAAGTAGTATTTTATTTAAATATAGTTAACACCTAGCTATTATAAGATACTAGTAGGTGCTAGTGGCTTCGCACGCGTTAAAAAGGAAAACTTCCTCTATTTCTCCCCTTTAAAAGTGGTATTTCCTGAAAACCTTTCTTAGCGGATGGCTACGTCATAACATCTACCTTCATTACAAATTTCAGCCCAATCTTTCCAGTGGTTTTTGGGATGTGCGTTGATAGATCACTATATCAGTCAGTCAGCCACCTTTGAGTTTTATAAGATATTTAATCAGGCGAGTTCTCTATGGCTGAGGCCTGCGCAAGATACACGCAGCTGGCACATTCAAAGAGAGGCCTATGCCCAGATTGCTCCTTACCGGCTTCAAACAACAAACAAGCAGTCGCGCGGATCAACGCTATATAGGTATTTCCGCAATGTTTTATCTAGTTATTATGTTTGTCCTTACCTAGCACCTACCCGGTTCACTTTTGACCCTTGAATATACGAGTATGTACGACAAAAAATATTGCTAACATTTATCAACATCTTCAAGCCTCTGAACTAAGTCTGTAATAAATAAAGAAATAAAATAAATAAAATAGCGAATTTTGCAACCGCTTTTAATAACTAAATTGATTTACTTTTATGTAAGTACTTTTAAAATGAAAAAAAAAACAGTTTAAATTAAAACCTCCTCATATGAAGTCGGTTAAAAATAAATTAGATACTACTTCTTTATTAACGCACACACATACAATCCCACTGAGCACTGACCTACCGCAACTAACATCAATACCTACCTAACATTACAATTCTAACACGTTGTCTCATCCTTGACACACGAATCGTCCCAGTTACCGACCGAGCGAGTTGTAACCTACATTATCCAAAACCGTTCTACTAACATTATTCTCTAACCTCCACTCGCTTCGAGCCCCAAAATTCGCAAACTGACCTAGAAATTCACAAGCATTCGACCTTGTCGTGACCTCAAAACCTCGAGCTAGTGTTATGTTATCTGTGGTATCGGGTGACCTCAAAATGGTGGCCTTGACCGTGCTCCCGATTTTTGGGTTCTTCCGTATTAAAGGTTGAGGTTATATCTATTGAAATGTAGGGATTTAGATATTGAAGTTATGATTATGGTATGGAGACAAAGTTCTGTTGTTTATTTTATAAAATAATCTATTTAGTTCAGGTTAATAGTACCAATATTACACAATTTCATTACCGCATGTAAATACTTGTAAATGTAGTACATAGTAAATATAAAATTATGAAATTTATAAGGAAGTCGGAAATCATAATTTGAGAGTGACCTACTTAATGCTAAGACTTGTAATTAAAACCAATTCTTCTGATATTATGGCTTGCTCTAGAATGTAGAGCTTTCTTAATATAGTAACTGAAATGCTGTTTGCTTATTGAGTAAAGTGCAACTTTAAAAAACAACATTACCTAGTATACACTCTGTAGTACATAAATAAAGGATTTTATTATTTTTTATTATATTATATCTTAAAACAATGATTATTTTTTTGTTATAATATTGACCCTGCAAGCGACACCTTGGTTTAAGGTGAATCATGTCTTCACTGTATTGTATTTATAGCTAACCAGGTATATTTTCTTAACCCTTCCACTCTAACTATGTCACTATGACGTACATGCAACTGCTAACCATTCTGCACTATAAGCACAGAATAAACAGTTGTATCAACCACGTCACGAGCGAAACTGAAAGTCTCCATCGAAAGTGTGTTCGAACCACTTTTACTTTCCACCAGCTGATTCTACGTCATACGCGACGCTGACGTCGACTGCAGACTTAATTTATTAAGTCTGCACGTCATAATGACGTCGGGTGATACAGTATAACGGAGTTATGAAGTTTTTCTTAACAGTGAAAGATATGGACAACTACTAGAAGCCTCTTTCACAAAAGAGTTCCCTTATACCACGTCAAAATAATAGTAACTCTAAAATGTTAGTTTTAAATCTGGTCCCCAGATAGGTAAATTCTAAACTACGATACCTATTAGATTCATTAGTTAAAACGTTAATTTATCAACATCTAACCATTACAAATTAACGTTTTTAACTTAGCGTAGATTTAGACACTCTTTCTGGTTTTTTCATACAATTGTCATGAAACTTTCTATATATGTTCTTTATTTAATGTTTTGCATCTACAATGTTACAAGAGAGACCTAACAGTTGTCGCACTTCGTATTCAATAGGTACATTATCAGATTGTAGGTCTGGGCTGTGTAAGTAAGTAGGCCTTTATTTTTGGCCACAGTCATTTGATAGAAGAAGAAGAATAAGTACATTATGATAGGAAATGTGACTTGTTTCTTTCTTTGACTTTCTTAACTGTCAAATAACTATACAGTTAATACTACGTCACGTAACGAAATCGAGAGTGGTTGCGATCGAGAGTGAGAGTGAAACGTTCACTTTCAAACAGCTGTGACTACGTCCATCGACGTTTGATACGTAAGAACATAAACAGTTTCACTGCACTGAATACGTCATTTTGGCGTACAAGAGTTTTATTTTCAAGTGACGTCAGAGTGACGTATAATTATAAAGACAAATTTACAGTTGAATAAACGAAGTCAGAATTAATGGCTGTTTTACCTTAGATTTGGAGACATTGAAAAGTATATGTGTGTTGTTTCCAATATATAGTACCCATGACACCAGTTTGTTTAGTATGGAAAGGCGCCGTGCGAAATCGTGAAGTTATGATAGAAGAAAAGGGACCAGAGACCTAGGCATTTTATTTATTTGTATAGATACAGCATATTTTAATTCATAATTCAGCTTTAAAGTAAGTAACAATAGGTTTGTTTGAAATTCTGTATACTCCTTTAGACATGTCATTATTGTAAACTTTAAAGTGAACGTTTCCTATCAGTATGTGACGTATTTTTTATAGTTTCACTTTTCAAGTTTCTGTGTGTGAGAGTGATTGTGACGTATACATGTCGGTTTCGGTTCTCAGTTTCGGCTAACTCTCGATTTCGTTTGAAACTTTCGTAGGCAAGAAAGTGGGTCGCTGGGTCGTGTGAGGCTTTCGGAGCAGTATTGTGGGTCAAAACATTGTTGCTCTTGCTTTATACATCTTGATTGTTGTATGAATGTTGTAGTGTATTTGAATGTGTCGTTTGAAAGGATGAGTGATTGAATTTATAAGCTGAGTTATTGATGTGATGCTGATTTATAGCTAACAATCTGGCATACTGACAGGCCTGTTAGCGCAGTTAGTAAAATAGTTTGCAAGGATTCGTTTCCCGCACAACACAAATGTTTGTCAACTTTCAATCTGCAACTATTTGTATAATATGTATCTACTTGTGTATTTACTGTAATGTATAAGTAGTGAGTTTAGGGTACCTACTTAAATATTATTGTATGTGTAAACCAGTCTTGTTCTGAACCCAACCAGAGTTGTTTCATTCCTTACATTAACAAAATAAAAGTATTACAACAGTAGTTAGTACAAGCGTTTGCATAGTATGGGTCTAGATGGCGCTGTGTGATGTGGCCCGGAATATTTGTTTATTTTACTCATAAATATTAACTATAATTACAGATCCCAAATCACATCAACTCTAGACACGAGTCGAGTATGCGTGATAGTAGGGGCGGCAGGTTGCGGCAAGTCGACGCGAGTGCCGGCGGCATTACTGCGACATTGCCACCTGGACGGCAAGATCGTGGTGTCGGAGCCGAGGCGGGTCGCCGCTATAGGACTCGCCGAGAGAGTCGCTAGCGAGATGGGGGAAGAGGTAATTAGAGTTATAGTAAAAAAAAAACGCATTTTGTTGATCTAGATATTATGGTCATTCATTGTACAAAATGATGCAGAAGAAGTCAGTTAAGTATAGTAAACTTGAGCAGTTTTGTTGGTCTAAGACACAAAATCTTAGGACTCGCCGAGAGAGTCGCTAGCGAGATGGGGGAAAAGGTTAGTAAAGTTGTTGTAAAAAGATAGCATTTTGTTGCTCTAAACTATATTTGTTTATAGTATGGAGCATGTACGACAAATAGATGGGAGAAGTATAAGTAAATTTATAGTAATGACTTTATCTTCATAATCAAATAATTGGTGTAGATTTGTGTGTTTGTGTGGTCCACAGATATATTGGATTTGCACGCGCTTTGTGGTGAAGAAAAACATCGTGAGATAACCTATGTAGATCAACAAAATCCGATTACATGTGTCTTTCGTGCAAAGACCTGAGCGGGCACCACGATGTATCTGCACAAGAGAACTTCCCTAAAGAATTAACTCTGCAGGAGAGTCATGACCGTCAGTCATTAAACATACGGCTCAAAGAGATTCTTCAAGATGTGGTTAAATTATGATAAAAATATATTGATTTTGTCCTTATAATAATTGCAGGTGGGCGAGTCCATCGGCTACCAAGTGCGTCTGCAGTCGAAGTCGCCTCGCCCGCCCGCCGGCTCTGTCCTGTATTGCACTTCCGGTGTATTGTTGAATAGACTGCATAGTAATCCTGGTAAGAACACAGGCTTTGTATTTCTATACATATGTACATATAATAAAGCTAAAGATGGTCAAAAATCTGTACATAAAAGATATTATATAATTATAAAGGTATTATTTTGATTAGGAACATATTTGAATAAAAATCGTTATATTTCTAATTAGTACACCTCTGACTCTGTTTATCTCTACTTGTCGTGTCCATCCAAAGGTTGCCTGGAAGAAATCGCTTAAGGCGATAAGGCCGCCCATTTGTACGTTATTATTTGTTCATATTTTACTTTGTACTATATACTTGTGTTGGTGTGCAATAAAGATATATTATTATTATATTAGAAATATATATTTTTGGGTATACTTTAAGTTGATAACAGAACACGTTTCAGCAGTTTATAATTTTTTGTCTGTTTATTTAAACGCTCATCACGCCAAAACAGCTGAACGGAAGCGATTTTAAATAAAAAAAAAAATAGATAGGTTATGTTTCAGGGGTTGTGCCATACAATGTTTGTTTGTTTGTTTGAATTAATAATAATGTTTGCATATTGAAAACACATTTATTGTACAGAGTATCTTTAAATAAGTAACAGCATGTCATATAGCAGAGTTGTGATTACAATTTATCTGCTGAACTATCGACGACGATGGATCGGCTGAACGGATCATAGTGTTTTTTGGTATGAAGGTAGTACGAGGTCTTAGAAGTGTCATAGGCTATTTTTTATCTCGAAATAATGCGAGCGAAGCCGCGAGTATCCATTAGTATTTTATAAAGTTTAATTTAAGTTTTTTCTATCCTTTTGACAGATCTCTCCGGCTGTTCCCACGTGATCATAGACGAGGCCCACGAGCGTGACGTCAACACTGATGTTACCATGCTGTTACTCAAGCGAGCTATACAGAACAACCCGCACTTGAGGCTGGTCATAATGAGCGCTACGCTGCATACTGATGTGTTTACTGAGTATGTATAAACTGTCAACTAAGTCAAACTAACTGGTTGATAGGGAAGCGAGTGTGGCTCAGCGGTTCCAGTGTCTGCCTTTAATCCAAACGGACCCTGGTTCGAATCCGGCCCTACACCAATGACTTGTATTGTCAAGTTAAGTGTGGTTTTCTCACGATGTTTACCTTCACCATGTTTGAGGACCACAATATCCGGGGACAAGTGTCTTCCGTGAAAAGACCTGGGCGCCCACGATGTATCTGTACAAGAGAACTTCACTACCGAATTAATTCTGCGCAGAAGTCACGACCCTCAGTCATGAGGAAATATGATTCAAAAAGAAAAAGAGAAAGAGAATTACTACGCTACAGTTTCGTCAAAAACATGTCTTGAAAAGTTGTGATGAAGACACAATGAATTTTTATTAAAAACTTTTACCCATCTACCATTTTTATTTCCACTTATTTCATCATCATCGTCAGCCTGTTATTGCCTATAGATGAATATTCTTGCAAAACAAAGAAGAATGTCATTTAAATGGAAATGACACCTCCAAAAAGGAAATTAATTTCAAAACTCTAATATTGTCTTAGTTTGGGCACAGATTCGTTTTTTTTTTAATTCTATTTATTTTTCAGATATTTCGACAACTGTCCCATAATAGAAGTGCCAGGGACGACGTTTCCAGTAGAGATATCTTACTTGGAAGATATTCAGAAGAAATATAATCTCAAACTTTCGAATACTTCTGCTAATTGTGCGAAGAAAGATGGGAAGCCACAGCTTAATGTCACTGAGGTAAACATTATTTATTAAATAATAAATAAATAAATATTCCGGGACATTACACACAGCGCCATCTAGTCTCACACTAAGCAAACGCTTGTGTTGTGGGTACTGGAAAACAGATGTAATACTTATATATATTTGTAAATATACTGATTAGGTATATACGAGCAGGCTCAACACAAGTACCTAATTATAAATTTGAAAATTCATAATTACTTAAAAAATCTTATTACTAAATTAACTTACATTATATAAAAATAACTGAAATTATCTGTTTTTTTTATGCGCAGAGCAATAATATAGATTAATATTGTTTCGATAAAAATCAAAATTATTTTATTGAAAAAATAAAAACATCATTTTTCTTCAAATTCTGATTGTTGATTTCTATCAAATCCAAATCTCATTTCGAAACACATAAAATGTTTTAAAACCACTCATAATATTTTCTGTGCAAATTGCCAGTAATCCTCAAGGTTTTAATTTTGTATTTTTCAGGTAACAGAAGTAATAAAAGCAGTAGACAATCACGAGAAAGAAGGAGCTATACTAGTGTTTCTCCCGGGTTGGGCTGAGATCAAGTACGCTAAACAAACGCTCGACGAACATTATAAGGGATCTACTCTACATGTCATACTGCCTGTGCATTCTAGGTTTGTATTGTTTTAGAAACACTATTCTACTATTACTATTTTATAAATACTATATTCATAGATAACTTTATTTATACCTACTGAATCGAGATCGTTTTTGCATAGATTAGGCAGCCATTCAGTCAGTCCTTTGTGTTTTATAATACAGATATGCGTGATTGAAGGATTTTTGAACTTTATATTGTACTAGTGAACGCCCGTGGTTTCGCACGCATTATTTCAGGATAAAAAGTAGCCTATGATACTCCTAAGACCCCATACAACATATATACCAAAAATCATGATGATCGGTTCAGCCGTTTTTGCGTGATGAGCGTTTTAATAAACAGACAAGGAAAAATACAGATAAACAGACAAAATTTCTAGAAATTGTTTGGACGTGTTCTGCTATCAATTCGAAGTATCTCCAACATTTTTTTTATGTCTTCAATGTTAAGCCTTTGACTCTCTTCAGCTTTTATAGATGGTTATGAAGGTTACTGTTTGATAAAAGTTTTTTTCCTTCCCCAGACTATCAACAGGGGACCAGTCTCGCATGTTCGCCCCCTCCCCCCCGGGCGTGCGCAAGATCGTGCTCGCGACCAACGTGGCGGAGACATCCGTCACTGTACCCGACGTGGTGCACGTCATAGATGCCGGCGTGCAGCGGGAGACAACTGTCACGCGGGGGACTGGTATGTTGCAGTACACCTAGGGGAGAAAAAAGCCTGAATAAATAAATATTCCGGGACATTGCACACAGCGCCATCTAGCCCCACACTAAGCAAACGCTTGTGTCGTGGGTACTAGATAACGGATATAATACTTATATACTTTTCTTTTGTAAATTTTATACATGCAAACGACCAGACTCAACACAAGTAATTTTATATTTTTTTAAGTTTATAAATACTTGTGTCATGCGGGAATCGAACCCGCAACACCTAGATTAGAAGGCAGAGCCACTACCAACTAAGCTAACTGTCCAACCTGTGAAATCCTAAATGTTGGTTTAGTTATAATTATTTTAAAGAGTCTGATTGACTGCAAAACAGATGGATGATAACTTTTTTTGGGATTTCATCCGATAGTAACGCCGTTGGTGACGGGACTGAGCAAACAGATGTACCTATAAAACTTTCACATTAAACCATACAAAATGTATAAAAAATATCAAGTAAATAACTAAATAAAAACAGAATATCTAGTTTCCATTTTTAATAGTCTTGAGAGAATTGCGCATTCTTTTTTTGTTTCAGGTAGTGCAAGTTTAGAAACGGTGTGGGTTTCCTTGGCTGGAGCGAAACAGAGGTGCGGGAGAGCGGGGCGGGTGCAACCAGGTGAGATGAAATATGTATTTATACATACTTAAAATTATGACAAATTAAAGTGAAAAGAGCGAAAGATTAAATAAAACACTCTTAAACTTATCTAAATATATAAAACTCAAAGGTGACTGACTGACTGATTGACTAATATAGTGATCTATCAACGCACAGCCCAAGCCACTGGACGGATCGGGCTGAAATTTGGTATGCAGATAGATGTTTTGACGTAGGCATCCGCTAAGAAAGGATTTTTGGAAATACCACTTTTAAAGGACTGAAATAGAGGATGCAAGATTTACTTCTTGATGCGAGCGAAGCCGCGAGCATCCACTAGTATGTAATATGTGTTATTATATAATATTGAATATTTTATTGTTTGTATATATTTTCTCTTTTTTAAAAACCCCATCCTTTATTTTTCTTTAGACTCCTGTCCATCCTACGGTTGCCTGGAAATCGCTATTAGCGATAAGGCCGCCAGTTGTGGCACACATTTTTTATGTCTTTTGTGTTTCTGTTTGTCTTTTTACAATGTGTGTTACAATAAAGAGTTGTATCTATCTATCTATCTCTTTGTATAATTATTTAAAAGTTAAAATATAAGGGAGTATTTTATTAAAACTATACAAATTATTATGTTTCCTAATTTTTTTATCTGTGTAATAGAATTAAAGGCTTATTTTAAATATTTATTTATATACATTATTATGTATTTTGTATAACTACTGCTTCATTTTACTCATTGCGTAAGTTTTTTTATTCGTATCCATTTAATTGCAACCTGATTTTTATGATTATTTTCAGGAAATTGCTATCGCTTATACACGAAAGAGAAAGAAGCCGAGTTTGTCCCACACACCACGCCTGAAATATTGAGGTAAGCCTGTTTTATTTACTTGTAAACTAGTAACTGCACGCGACTTAGTTCGCTTTGTTTCGGTTGTAAATGACACGTATGTGAAATACAACCACCATTTCAATTCAAAGTTGTTGTAATGTTTACAGTTGCTGTAATTTTATAGCAATCTATGAGCGACTCTGGCGGTAATTCTACAACTATATAATATTTGAGTACCTATATAAGATATTGAATCTGGCGTTACTTTGCGCAAAACAATTGTAGGTAAATGAAACTGGAGAAATATGTAGTGTTTCCACGAACGCCAGTCCGTAAGACTTTCGGACTAACGGAACACACCTAAAAACCACCAATTTTGTTGTTTAAAGACGGTTAAGAAGCAGTCGCAGCGGAGTCAAACGTAAGACTTATTGATTAATGAAAAAAAAAGTTAAAAAAAAATTGTGCATTTGTTAAATATGTATATGGTTCATGTTATACAATAATATTGTACCTACTTTATCTAATTTCAGAATCCCCTTAGAGCAGACAGTGTTAGACTGCAAGACGTATGCTCCGGAAGACAAAGCTGTGGACTTCCTCTCTCAACTGCCTCAGCCGCCGAGTTTGACAGCTGTCAGCATCGCTGTCAAAGACCTCATTGACATTGGTAAGCTTACAGTACATTTTTACAGATGGATATTGTAAAAACTTACAGTTAGTAACATGCACATATTATTTAGGTGGTTAACGTCACCATTAGCACTTTTTATCAAGCAATTTTTATCGTACACGTAAGTTTTTGATCAAATAAACAAATTATTATTATTAATATTTGATGGAAAATGTTGAATCAAGCGACTGTAAAATCCAAGACACTAAAAACCTAAATAATAGTATCATTCCCTACACTTATTTACTCTACTTTCTTTAAGGCCACGATATTTCACCCGAAAACGCTTTGCGCTTGGAAAAAGCCTACAGTTGCTTTAACGCATGCCATTCCACGCCGTATTAACATGAAAGCAAGGGCGAGCATCGCGCGCATAGCTCCGGCCGACGAGTCTTGTCCACACGCAAACAATTTTGCACAATTTGAGCAGTTTTGCAGACGTTTTTGACGAAATAAATTCATATAAAATCAGCAATTCAGAATATTCTATTTATGGCTCTTTACTCCTCTAAATAATAACATTATTTTTTTAGATATAACTAAACTGGTTTAAATTTCTGTACTTATTACTTTTGAAAAAAAAGTAAAAAATATTTCAAAATTCAAAAAATAAAACTATCGAGCAAAGTATACGTAATCGTGTTTTGGCGTCTTTTATTGTCTTAACGCTGAAACAAAATGATATAAACTGAAAAAAAATTAGCTCTATCTTATATACTTCTATTTTATTTTTATGAAAAGTCGATTTCACATAGCACCCCGCGTTAAGTACTCAATACTTAGTACTCTTAGTAGGTGCTTAGTTTTAAGCTAGATTAACAGTTTAATATAAAATAAAGTTTCCTTGCAGGTATTCCTATATATATTTCCTTTTATTAACCTTCGGGTTCGTAAGCGGTGTTAGTAAATTAAATACATATTTCTACTAAATAAAAATAAGTCGGGGTTTCCTTCCTGACGCTATAACTCCAGAACGCACGAACCGATTTCCACGGTTTTGCATTCGTTGGAAATGTCTGGGGCTCCGTGAGGTTTATAGCAAAGAAAATTTGCGAGCGAAGCCGCTTGCGTCCACTAGTTTGTTATATATGTTATTTTAGATGTCTCAGTTTAATATTTCTATATCTTGATATATTTATTTGTTTTTCAGGTGCCCTAACTCCATCTGAACAAATGACCCGTCTCGGTTGGCTGCTGTCTTCCCTGTCGCTCCCCCCGCGCATCGCTCTCGCCCTGATACGCGGAGTTATTGTTTGTTCTGCTCTCCCACAAGCTAACATAGCAGCTATACATGATGTGGAGGTGTTTGAAAACGCAGCTGATAGACGAGAAGGTAACAATATAGTTATCTATGATAATGATAATATATGTTTCACTAATGAGATCTCTCTCTCTCTCTCTCTCTCGAGTAATATATCCTCACGACTGAGGGTCGTGACTCCTCTGCAGAACTAATTCGTTAGGGGAGTTCTCCTGTGCAGATACATCGTGGTGGTCGCCTAGGTCCTTTCACAGAAGACACATGTCCTCGGATATTGTGGTCCTCAAACATGCCAGTTTCCTCACGATGTTTCCTTCACCGCTAAGCGAGTTCAAATCCACACATAACTTAATAAATAATATAAATATAACAGTAACACTTTGCTGTGTCTGTTCCACTCTTGATATTATAAACTGTTTGGTGATACTTAGAATTTACAGCAGAACACGTTGTAAAAATTTGTAGAACTTTTGTATAATATATGTATAAACGAGCATCACGCAAAAACGGCTCAACGAATCATCATGATCTTCGGTATGTAGATAGTATGAGGACCTAGAACAAAGGCTACTTACTATTCCGAAAAATGCGAGCATAATCGCTAGTATCTCTTAATTTACTAAAAACTATTTCATACATCGTTTTACACTTGCCTGAAAGAAATCGCTGTTAGCGATAAGGCTGCCAGTTGTGGCACTATTGCTTAAGTCATTTGTGTTTCTGTTTGTTTTTTGTTTCTGTGTGTGTTACAATAAAGAGTTGTTTCTATCTATATATCTTTTCCCCAGCAATTCGCGATATAAAACGTCGCTATAGTCCCACCTCAGACCACACAGCGCTACACTGGCTGCTGAGTGACTTCGAAGAGGAACTGCGGACGACTAGCTGGAATGATGTTGGAGCCTGGTGTGATCGGTACGGACTCAAGAAAGAGAGGCTGGGGTATGCTAAATGTAAGTGAGACTTTATTTCGTAAATTTGTGTATTTTGGGATAAAAAAACTGGACTGAAATATAATTATAAAAAGAAATAGAAAAACATTTATTGAGACAGATTTACTAAATATACTCGTACACACACACATATACGTACATATAATAAATAAATAAATAAGTATAGCTTTGTTTCCGTAAGATAAGTTTTCCAACCTACTAAAAAAATGTTTTCCTGAAGGAATCAGCTGCTACAACACGAGAGACCACTTTCTCTCAGCGTAGCAGCTGCTCGACATATCTTTTGTTTTCTAAAATGCCCTATTTCTGATTACATTATTAATAAGTGTTAATATTATAAGAATGTGTGTGTCCAATAAACATTTTTATTATTTATTTATTTAAGTCTGCCCCAACTCAGCATAATGCTGATTACTGGAAGCAATCAGCGCTGGTCTTCAGTCGGAACTGGCTGTGACGTCACGCACGAGACAATACTGATTGTTTCATATTGATTAACAGTCATTTACCCATACTAATATTCTTAAGAAGAAAGTTTGTGTGATTATGAGTTATGCGCTGAAATTGCTGAACTGATTTTAATCAATTTTGATGTGAACATAAATTGTTGCCGAATTTTATAGATTACTTTTAGGAAATAATCAATCAATCAATCAAAAATTCTTTGTTGTACACCAATATAGCAAGAGAACACAAGTATAAAGAAAAAAAATGTAAACCATAATATTGGGACAGAGGGCGGCCTTATCACTTAGAGTGATCTCTTCCAGGCAACCTAGTTTAGTAAACAACGATACGAAAACAGTAAAGCTGGCGTACCTACTAAAACTAATACGCCGTAAATAATATGCCGTAGAACGCAATACAATCAGAACACTGCAAACATTACTTTTACTTTATTGTACATTTAATTTCTAAACTGTTACATATTTGACATTTGTATTTACTTAAATGTCATTAATATTACTAAATATACATAATTATTCTATTCAAATAAATGGTTTAATTCCTCATAATATTCATCTATTCTTTATTTCCTTTCCAGCATTGTCAAGCATATACCTCCGCGAACTCCTTAAAACAGGCCTAATAGAGCCTCACACAGAACTAGAAGACATCAACAAGTTCGCCGACATAGATGAACTGAATGTCGCCACGTTGTTCTCGGGAGTCGACGCATTGTTTTATACGAAGAAAAGTGTGAAGACTAAAGGAAAGCTTAAGACTGTTCAAGAAGTGTTTTCTACGTGAGTAGGAATGTTCTATTAATATTTTTCTTTAAGCTTTAGGGTAACACTCCAAGATGCTATGTGGGCTCTTTGAGCACCTGGATTCAATCTGCGCAGGACCGGGACGAGTGGCGTACAAAAAGAGAGGCCTATGCTCAGCAGTGGGCGACAAGCTGATGATGATGATTTAGGTTAACCCACGTTGAGAAGGGAGAAAGTTTGTTTAATTTTGTGTGCCTTTACTTTTTTCTTGGCTATAAAATCAACTTTTGCTGTGGGGGTGAAAGAAAACACAATATAAATAAAGCTTTTGCTGTTTATATGTTTGATTGATAGGTTGAAGTCGAGGGTCCAACTTGGATGAGGTCTGCACATGATCGACTCAGATGTGGGGAATAGTCAACACCGAAAGAGGCAAGAATAATTCTCCCAGGCTTAATTTTGCGGATATTATAGTACAGAGGACTGACGGGACTAAATTTAGCACCACTAAAGATGCTGTAAATGCTGTCAACTCACGTTTTATAGACGCAGCGCTAACTTGCGGAGCTCCCAAGGCTGATGTAGCTGTTGTTCAGAGTATCCTGAGTAACACTATTCAACCGGCTGATCGTTCCCTCAGGCTTCGTATGTTCTCAGCCGATGAAGTGTATCGTATCGTCACGATTCGGATTCCGCCAAAACGGTCCAAGGACGTATACAGCCTTTCGATGGAGCTGATCCGAACAGCCGTCTTACCTTTGGCTCCAGTGTTGGCGGAACTGTTTAACAAATGCCTCAGGGAAGGTGTGTATCCTACTCCCCTGAAAATATCGAAGGTATCTCCGATTTTCAAGGGGAAAGGCAAGCGAGAGGATATTGATGCATACAGACCGGTCTCCATCATACCGGCCATAGCTAAAGTGTTTGAGAACGGGTTGAGCTCTAGGCTGGTATCTTACCTGGACGAGACGAACGCGTTGTCTGAGCATCAATATGCTTACCGAGCTGGCCGATCCACTACGTCCTTGACCCGCGAGGTGGTGCGCCGCATCCTGGCTGCTCGCGAGCGCAGCCAGCAAGTTGCTGTGCTGTGCTGCGACCTGTCAAAAGCTTTTGACGTGGCTGATCACCAGGTCCTCGCGGCCAAGCTCAGGCACTACGGGATCGTGGGGAATTCCTACTCGGTTCTAACTGACATGATGAGGAACCGGTCACAAGTTGTGGATGCCGGCGATGGTTACACGTCGGACCCCTTGTCTAGCACCATGGGTGTTGCACAGGGCTCTTCTGTCTCGAACCTGCTGTTCTCCCTCCTGCTGAACGACCTCCCTAACGCCATCACATGCTCAGATATCCTCTGTTATGCTAACGACGTCGCAGCCATAGCCAGCGCCCCCAGTCTCGATCAGCTTGAGGAAGCTTTGAACATTACAGCGGCGAACCTAGCTAGTTGGTTTAGCGCGAATGGCCTTGTGCTTAACTTAAAGAAGACACATTTCATACATTTCGTTCTCTCGGGCCATTCGAGAAGACCTCTAGATGTCTCAGTAGATGGCGTCAAGGTGGAACAGGTAGGGAGTACGACGTTTCTTGGATTCCAGATAGACCGAAGTCTAACTTGGGAAAGCCACATCGATAGCTTGTGTGGCAAGATAAGTGCCGCTTGTTATGCACTCCGGCGGGTGGCCCGTGTGGTGTCGGTGGAGGTGGCGCGCGCCTGCTACTTCGCCACGGTGCACTCGCGGCTGCAGTACGGTGCGGAGCTGTATGCTAGCGCTGCCGACTGGGAGCGCGCGTTCAGGGCCCAGAAACGAGCTGTGCGTGCCATCGTGGGTGTGTCGCGCTATACCTCTGTCAAACCTTACTTTGAAGAGCTCGGCATTCTCACGCTGCCATCTCTACTGGTGATGCAGATAGCGATGTACGTAAGGGACAATATCGGAGCCTACACCACCCGCAATACATCTGGAGCGCACAATCTCCGGAACGGTCACCGGTTGAAAGCGATCTCTTCCTTGTTAGCGAAATCTCGCAAGCTAACCCATATTGCAGGTCCAGATGTTTATAACAGGTTACCAGATGCAGTCAGGTCAGCAACAAATAATAATATATTTAAATTTCGCCTTAAACATTGGCTTATCGAGAAGACTTTCTATAGTTACGAAGATTTTCTAAAAGTCGACGGCAGCATTAGAATTAAATGATAATAAATACTTAATTGTAATAATAATATTGATTTAATTAATGTATACATTACATTAAGCAATAATTACATGAAATTATATTGTATAACTATGTACTTAGGTATATGGATAGTTGTAACTAATTTTATAAATATAAGTATTAAGATTTAATCAATGACATGTAAAATAACTTACCAATAAATAACTTTGACTTTGACTTTGATGGCACATACAAAGGGAGGCCTATACCCAGCAGTGGGATCCCAAGGGCTGTGGACGATGCTGATGATGATGAATTGATAGGTTTTAAGTGAAGATTCAAAAGAGGTTCATTATCCCTCTAGGCAAAAACTTGTATGTAGTGTTAATGTTTATCTATCATAACGTTGTTTTCTTTAAAATGTTTTAGTAACATCGGTTTGCGTTTCCATGAATTGAATAGTATAAAAAAATTGAAAGTTGATTTAAAATTTATAAATGTTATTAATTACTTTCAGATCTTCAGAGAGAGCCCACATAGCGTCCGAGAGCGTGAACTACAACATATCTAAAACCAGCGCTAGCACGTTGCTAGCGTCATACCGCGGCAGACACTCGGCCGAGCGACGCGCGCTCATGTTGTACAAAACTGCCGTTATATCGCCGCAAGCTGCGCTGCTGTTTACCATGGGACCTGTGCAGAAGGTAACTAAACTTCTTCTAATCTTTCAAAATAATAAAGATAAAAAGATAAAGATAAAGAATCTTTATTGATAATGTAAAATTGTAACATACATAGGTATAAGTACTAATATCACAGAATATGCCACACAAATTACAATATCTCGTCAAATTGAATTTATAACATTAGGCTTTTCTAAAATTTTAGAAGTTACATATGTCTAGTTTTATTAATAAAACAATGAAAATTTTTGTTATTAAAATCATGTCAAACATAATAATAGGTATGCAATCATACAATCAATACAATATGTCAACTTAAATAAATCTTGGTACTGTCACTTTAGCTGTATAGGGGCTAAAATGACAATTTGGCATCACACTCCTTACTCAGTAGTTAATTACATAATTTCTAAGCAAGTTTAGAATCAATTGGTAGTTGACTGTAGTCATTTTCAAAGTATTCTTTAAAACTGTATAGTGTCTGATCTAACAATAATTGTTTGACGCTATATATAAATAGGTCTTTATCTATGAAATTGCCGATTTGTACGACGAAATTGAGAAAAATGAATGTCTGAACAGATTTAGATGCAATTGATAACTATTGTTAGATGGAAAAAAAGCTATGCACTGCGTATATCAATTTCTCAAAAACAGAGTATATGATAAAAATATACCAAGTTAAAGTAAAGAGGTGTTTTCAATGACTTCCCTATAAGTAATATGCACTAGTCATATTTTTTTTTATAAAAGGTACATAATTCAATACAAAGGTACATGATACAATAAAAATTGTATTTGGAAAAAATATAGCTGTACGTAAAAGTTACAAACAGATTAAAATGTAAGAAAAAAACGGCAATTGCATAGGTAAAGACCTATTATAATAAACAAATAGATATTTCAGGATATATCACATCACACAGCGCCATCTAGTCCCATACGAAGCAAGCGCGTGAGTCAATTGATGATCGATATCGATTGCCCTGTAGCCTGGTTGATAAAATATCTGCCTCTAGTTCTTAACAAAAGTTGCGTCATCGATTCCCGCACAACACAAAATATAATCGTTCATTTTAATCTACAATTATTTATGTTCCATCTGGTTGTTTCTTTGTAATATATCTGTAATCTGGGGGCATGGCAGGGCCAGCCAAGTCGAGCGCGAAGCAAACACTGCCGTACCATCCTTTACTGAAACCATTTCGCCGCATTTTCAGGCCCCTATTTGAGAACCTTTGGATGGGACTAGAACGCTGAAATTTTTTAGAAATTGTTCGTTGCTGCAATTTCCTTCAACGGTCAACGGCCAAGTAACACAACATGAACTATAATAATAAGGAAATTGCAGTAACGAACCTTAGACTTGGCACGACCTTGTCTAGATTTCATAACTTTTTAGAGATAAACAAGCAGCTCCATCGAGACTTGCCTAGTTTTTTACAGAATGTTTTTGGTGGGATCTAATAGACACAAGGGTTAGCTTAGTAGGTATGAGTAAAGGAGCCGTGTGATATGTTCCAGAATATTACTATTATCAATCGCATGCAACGATACTAAGAGAAACGGAACTTCACATCATTATTACTTCGTATGGAAATGTTAAAACCCAGTTAGTCCATAATAATTGCAAAACATTAATGTTATTGCCGTGGAAGGACCTGGGCGCCCGCCAAATGTATTTGCCAAAGAGAACTCCTCTAATGAATTAATTCTGCGGGGGAGTTACGACCCTCAGTCATAAGGAAATACGACTCGAGAGAATATTATTGCAATGGCCAAATAAACACGATGCTTGTGCAAAAGTTGCAGGAGCTTTTTCTGATTAGAGACAAAGACATTTTTACACTGACAGGGAAGAGTTTAGTCAAGGATTTGACCACCTAATCTATAATAACTATACAGTTTTGCCCGCGTTTTTATGACCTGAAAATTTCACAATGTCATTCTTCAGAGTCTACTTAAAAGTTAAGATCACGTTGATTTTAACTCTTCATTGTTGACACATATTAAAAAAACAGTACATAAAACAAATTGCATCTTAACTAGTGCCACAAGCGGCGGCCTTATCGCTGAAAGCGATCTCTTCCAGGCATTGCGGAGTGAAAGAGGAACAGGAATACCAAAAAATACAATAAATACACCCTAACTTGTATCTATTGGTATAATTTGACTGATTAATTTGACTGTAGGACCTGGCTGTTAGTAGTACGGCAGTCGTTAAGCCATGTCAGAGGCTCTTAAGGTGGTCCGAAAACTCTCGACACCAGAGTTAGCGACTCTCATACGAAGAAGAAGGTTTCACTGGTCTAAAATAACTGAATATTCTAAATATGTTGTTACAGATTGAAGACAATGGGGACACGGCTGTGTTGCGCATGTTGAGACACAAGCTGAATATCAATGTCCCAGCCAGGTCAGTATTCTGACAGTAAAATACAGGTCACAAAAACTATAGAATTTTGTGCTTATACGTATTCAGCGTAAAAATAAAAAAGGCGGTTGTGAAAATTTTGAAAGTAATTTTTTGAAAACATGGTTTTTTATTGTTTAGCGCTTTCGTAGGAGCATTAAATGTTGTTGCTGCTCATATCACGACAGTTGCAAAGCCATATACAGACCATGGCTGTAGTTTATATTTAAAAAAAATTGGATAGGCTCACGCTTGACTATAACTCGC
The DNA here is from genome assembly GCA_927399415.1 of Macaria notata. Taxonomy (NCBI): domain Eukaryota; kingdom Metazoa; phylum Arthropoda; class Insecta; order Lepidoptera; family Geometridae; genus Macaria; species Macaria notata. The sequence continues at coordinate 5,915,818 of OV656742.1, forward strand.
CTGATGTTACACAACAATATAACGGTCAGGAGATTGACCATCGCCAATAATTACTATCACATCAGGCGATACCGATAGCCGCACAAGCGACAACGTAGTTGTAGTATATTTGTACTGGTATGAAATTAGCACCCTAATGAAGCTGCCTACACAATCCGCTAGCTGTTTAAACTACAAACTCTTTTATTTGTAGAAGTTTTACTTAGGTTGTAATATAAAGTATTGAGTTTATGTTTTTTTACAGTCAATCCGAACCTCTCCTGAAAGCACGAGAGATGCTGTGGACTACATTCAACTACCACATAGATAGAGATATCAAAACCCTAGAATATGACGACATTACATCTGTGTATAGATTCAAAATAAGGCTTCTAAAGGCTATATGCAGAATACTGGTCGAAGCTGCGACTCACACAAGAAAAACAAACAATGTAGAAGAGGAATTTGGTTAAAAATCAATATAGTATATTGAAGATTGTTCTTGGAGTTTCACTTCTCACGAAAACCTGATTTAAGGTAAGTATTATTTTATAAAATGTACTAAATGCATGTTTTCATAAAAGCAACTCCAGAGGCGTTGCAAGTGTCCAAAGGTTACGGTGACTGCTTACCATCAGGCCGACCGCGTGACTTTTTGCCACTTTTTTATAAAAAAAAAACATTTTGAGCTGTTCTATAGTTACAAAAGCGAAGATTGGTTCTGTGATGAAGGTACATATCTAAAACTGTAGGCGAAGGAAAAAAAACCTATTATAGAAAACCAACTGCATAGGTTATAGATTTTATATCAAATCACCCAATTTTATAAATACAATCAAAACACTACCAGAAACTGTGGAACTTGGCCGGAATCTATTCCCCTCGAACTATAATTTGTCAGTCTTCAAGTCGAGAGTGAATCGGTTTCTTCTAGGCAAGCGCGCTAGATCGTAGATTATAACGTTGCATAACATCAAATGAGTTGCCAAGCGTTAGCCTATCTAGTTTAAAAAAAACTATTACTGTCTTTCTAAATTGAATGACAAACTTTATAATATGGTTTAGTGTTACAAACAGAAACAGAAGAAAACATTGTACTATTTTAAGTTTAAAGTTTTATTTAATAATTGTTGAATTGAATGGGCAAAGATGTGATACTTTATACGTAATATTCGGGCTCATTTTAAAATCTTAATCCTTACTACAACTCGTTTCATTTGACGTCAGAGTGTTTTTTTCTGTGCCTTGGAATTGAGGAAAAAACGAATGTTTTGTTCGAACTCTACTCAAGTAATAATATAATCATTAGCCATACTCACTTGGCTAGTTGTACAAGTTTGGAGTCACAAAAAAACTTGTTTTGAATTCACCTAAGTACCTCACATACCATACATAGGTATAAATAAATATATCACGTTAGTATAATAATGGCAAATCTATATAAATATATATCGTATATGTACCTATATAATTCTGTATGTAAGTGTGTATTTTATTCCTTCATTACGGTCAAATACATGATGGTGGATAGATTAACTATTATAAATTATTTGCTGGATAAAAATGCTTATTTTTATAAACATAAAAACTTAATAAACTCTCGACACCAGAGTTGGCCACTCTCATTAGATAAGAAGAAGAAGATCCACATTAAAATAACTGTAAAGCATATTTAATACCGCGAGGTTCTACTAGTAAGTACAACTAAATGTATAAGTATGTTATAATGTAAAAACATAGACAGACAAACGTATTATAGTCACTTTATTTCTCAGACTTATTACACCACTTATCATTACAATCAGTGCCTTGACTTTGACTATAAATAAACAGGAAATCAGTCCAATGAATTACAGATTTATGTTCTTACTTCAACACGTTGCTGTAGGAAATAGGTATGTGGAAATAGAGTATACCGAAATGAGGACTTAGGTTTTTCCTCGAGGAACTCTTGTGACGTTCATTTATATCTATCCACGTCTATAACTCTGCTCAAACATCACATGTGTAGGTAGGTACATAGTTACAAGTCACAATAGCGCTACATGACTAATGCCTACTCCAATGATCTCAGAGCAATTGAGAATTCAACGTAAAAATTAACAAGCCAGCAGAAAAACTAAAGTTGCTAATAAACAGTGGGACTTGAGTAAATTCCGCTGAATATCACTGTGGCGGTCGTCTTCTCCATTATGAAATATACAAACGGCCGGTTGCAATAGAAGGAAGGTGCTGATATCCTATCTGCAAAGGTTGCTGAAGTGGCAGCCGACGCCACTGTTCCTGACTCGGTGACCTCTATATCGGCCTTGTGAACTATTGCAGATACGAATATGTTATCTTTAGATACGCGCTTGAAACTGGCCAAATCTGGCTGGAATATGTCGAACACTCCCATCTTGTTCAAAGGCTTGTTCAGCACCAGATTCGTGCTGATATGGAACCTCGGAATCTTTACGTCGATGTCGTCCAGCCCGTATTGAACTTCGTCACGTTTCAGTTTGTCGAGCATGTCCTTTAATGTGTAGGTTGCGAAGGTCCTGTACATGTCTGCGATCTTCTGGTTAGGATACGGCAACACAACAATCATGGAGTACTTCTGGTTGGTTCCGTACGGCAGCTCCACCACGTAAGACTTGAGTTCCTTGATGTTTGAGAACGGGAACTGACCTTTTTGGAACATCATGTTGACGGTTCCTATAACATCCTTCTGCTCGTTGTAGAATGGTTCCAGAACCGTGTCGGACACGTTAAACGGAGAAGACCATAATCCCTTGAAGGAGATCACGTTGGTTAAAATCATTCTGGATTCTCTAAAGTCGTCAGAGCGAAGTACATTGGACACTCTGCCTCCAGATTTCTCGATGTAAGTGTTGGCGATGCGCGCTGAGTTGGGGTCGTCGAAATCCAGGGTTTTAATTGACGCGGCGAAATCATTTTGAAGCGTTGTCCTAAATTGGGGATATACCGTGAAGTCGTTGTCCAGGAACACAAAGTTATTGCTCGTCAGGCTCACTCCACTGGAAGACGGGGGTGACAGAACTTGGTTGGTTAGGTCTTTGTAGCCTTGGATGAGTGTGTTAGCGTTTCTTGGGAGGATGAACGCTCGAGCGAGTTGATTGTAGCTGTTGTCGGTCGCTCCGAGCGCCACGCCTGTCATCAGTGTCCATATCCCAAACGGCGACATCACAACATGGCCATTGGTTTCAGTTTGCGTGTGGTACAACAGTTCTATGCTGAAGTTCCGCGGCCGCTCATTAAAGTCCACCGCACATAAACACGTTCCGACCGAAAACAAAACTAAAGCGGCAGACAACATTGTGTCCTCGACCGTGCCTCTCCGTGTACTGAACAACAACGATGCAAAACGAGTATTGTGACTAATTTATACAAGTTTACTGTTAATGCTTCGTGTCAATCGATTATGGTCCTTATGTCAGTTGATTTAAACGTAATATCACGCATGGAAGGTTATCGCGGTGGCTCAGGTTTGGATGGATTAGCTGGAAACATGTATGTGTCATGTTTGTAAAGCTCTGTTTATTATAGCATACTTATAGGGGGAAGTAAACATCATGGTCTTTTTATCGTTAAATTTAATGGACAGGTAAACAGGGAGCGGGGAAATGAAAATACCCAGTACGTTTTAGAATAAATATACGTTATGAATTCACCAAGTTTCATAAGAATATGCAGCTTTCGATATATAAGTACCTATACCTAACCATATCAATTCAGCGACTAAAATAAAAACATCGCGATTTAAATTTATTTATTTATTTATTTATTTATAACGGTACACATAACAGAATGAGTTCATATATAAGCCAAATACACATTCAAAACTGGTTTTGAACCAGAACAAATTCCTCAGGTGAGTGTACACAGCTTGAACAATATGAATTTGATTATTATTTTCAAAAACCTGTGTTGGACAGAGAATACAGTACCTAACTGGTACTGAAAGAAAGAAAAAAGTAAATGAAAGCGCCCGGGGAAAGCCACGACTTACGATAGACTTGTAGTAATAGCCATTAGATCATTAATTTATTATACTTATTAGTATAGCACCGAAACCAGTTTCATTACGATTAGTAGCCAGACTTAATAGTGAAAGCTTTAGCTAAAGTGAACATAAACAAACTTGATGCTTAGACCACAGTCGTGTTTCCATCTATGGAAAAGTATGTTTTTAGAAAACAGGAAAATATGTAAGACATTATGTATCCTGTGGTAAGACTAAAATATATTGTTCTAAGCCGGAAGGTATAAAAATATACTATATGTACTTACCTACCCCTATTCATATATCATCTTCTTCAGCCTTTGTCGACCCACTGCTGGGTATAGGCTTCCTCCCCAAGGTGCCATTGGCGTCGGTCTTGTGCTTTTCTTGTCCAGAGAGACCCTTCGATGGATCGGATGTCATTAATCCACCTGGCTGGTGGTCTGCCTGCGGGCGAGTACTTCCTTGGAACCCATTCGGTTAGGTTTTAGTCCATCGTTACATCGGGTAACATGTCCTGCCTAGCGCCATTTTAATTGATTTGAAAATATTAGATAATGATGATGGACATCATATCATAGGAACTTGTAGCTTGTCATGATTGTAAGTTGCGCTGTGATCGCCGCTCGGGCGATACAATAAATTAGTTCAACGCTAACTGGTGTTTGATTCGCACGCCCGACGTAGATGTATCAATTACTAACTAGTTGCTGATTCTAATTCTAAGGTGGGGGCGATGAGTCCTGCACGGACACATCCCGCGTGGGGCGTTTTGTGCATTTCCCCCATTTCTGCCTAACCCAGCCAGCCAAGCTCCTTGAAATATCGGAGCACAGCCTTGGGTTTGTGGCATACTAGTTCCACTCCTACTCCCGTCACGGCAGGGCCGTCCGTCAACTTGTTGCTTGTATAAAGAAAAGCTTTTATTTAATTTTAGCCAACCATAAGATCAATCTTTTAACAGTTGGTTCCAATGTATAACTACAAATATGTATTTTTAACGATAAAATAGTGCCTGAAAACTGAAGTTCGAGAAGCTCAGAAGACTAGTATTCAATTGCGCCTGCCAAAATTAACTACTTTTGCGGTCACTCTTTGGATGGGTGTCCGTGTCCGTATAAAAAGAAAAACGTAGCATTTAGCGGCTGCCTGCCTATATGCCCTGGATTTTGTTCTGGATCTAAACCAGCTCAAAACTTACATTAAGGTATATATTCTGTTTTGTGTGCCATAGTAAATAAATAAATCATAGTTAGTATCTGTATGCTAAATTACAGCCTAATGGGTTCAGTTGTTTGGGCTGTGCATTATTATACTTGTGTTCGGTGGTTTAGCGATGATTGATCAGTCAGTCAATAATCATTTTTAACTATTTTAATTGAATAAGAAGAAAGTGGGTGCTCGCGGCTTCGCTCGCATTGCATCTCCTATTTCACCTTTTTAAAAGTGGCATTTCAAAAAATCCTTTCATAGCGGATGCCTACGTCATAATATCTACCATCACTCCAAATTTCAGCCCGATCCGTCCAGTGGTTTGGGCTGTGCGTTGATAGATCACTATATCAGTCAGTCAGTCAGTCACCTTTGAGTTTTATATATATATTTATATATATACACATTTTTGTTTAGTTTTATATATATATTTATATATACACACATTTTTCAGTTACCCTAAACAAAAATGTGGTCGAGGTTGTTCGTAGGAAAACCCTTTATAAGTTGATCTTAATAGGAAATCTACTGTCGTCATTCTATAAGTTGGAATCAGAACTTCGTGATATTATATCGCAATAGCCAGTATTGCTAAATGCTATAAAATTATAGTGCTGGAGATTATTATATTAAGATTGCCGTTTAGATGAGGCATGGAATTTATAGCCTATATTGGTATCAAATAAAAAACATTTCCAATCGATTTGGTAGATGTACATATGTTTTTTTTTGAGTGAAAGGTTCCTTATTGTTTACGCGAGCCCTACACTAGGTTCGAGACCTGTATCGTAGGCGCTCTCACAAATCAAACTGTCCAATGTAGTGTGTTTCGGTGCGGATTCTTTGATAATAGTATGAATGTACATATATATTCCACATGCTACCTTTATTCTACAACTGGCTTACAAACGTGATTTTGTGTACATACATTTCTAAAAAAAAAGAATTTATGCTCCTAATATCACCTACCATTTCCTTCCTTTGTTTTGTACATAACTGTATATTGAACATTGAATATAAGTTCAAATAGTCGTTAAAATTAATGGATGGGTTTTCCAACACATTTCCCATTATTATTGTAGTTTATAAATAGATCTTTGTGCTTTATGCGCAATGTCGGAATGTAATGCGGTCAACACCTGTAATCATCAATGGAAAGCATTTATCATTAGTATATAGGCATACACACCACGAAATTACTAGCAATGTCTACTCTATGCCACTTGATGGTCATAATACCTTATACACCAACTAGTAGGTGCTCGCGGCTTCGCTCGCATTAAGAAGTAAAACTTGCATCCCCGATTTCACCCCCTTAAAAGTGACATTTCCAAAAATCCTTTCTTAGCGGATGCCTACGTCATAACATCTACCTGCATGCCATATTTCAGCCCGATCCGTCCATTAGTTTGGGCTGTGCGTTGATAGATCACTATATCAGTCAGTCAATCAGTCAGTCACCTTGAGTTATATATATATATGTACCATATACTGTAATCACATGTATATTTGTGTTGTATTGTTTGTGCGTATGTATGTACAGTTGCATCTGGCATGTACTTATTCTGTGAAATCATTTTAAAAAGGTTCATAACAGTATTCCTAAGATGTCATCCATTAGAAAGTTGCTTTCTTTCATATGACAATAGCGTTCTAGTACATATTGTTATTCTTTGGTTCTAGGAACGACTTTGTTATAAAGCATAGAAAGCTTAGTTCTATAGGGTAATTATAAACTCCCGTTTTGGCAATCGCGATATATAATATATAAGAGTATATAAGACTTCGACTGAAGGACTTTGTATTCATGGTCATGAATAAATTATTAAATATATATATATATATATTAGAGTTTTTTTTAATGAACTGATTTGTACTTTAATTGTAATGACCGGCTAGCACTTACGTCAATAATTATGTTGAAAAATTTGCTCGACAAGTTTCGGAAAACTGCGGGTTCCGTTTTGTACTTGTCCAAAGAGTGCTTGATGGTAAGCAATAGCTACGGCTAAAGATAGAACTTGCTTACCCAGTAAGAACCGATTCACCCTCGCTTCGAAGATAGCTCGATTGAAACTTCATAGCAAACAATATGTATCTGTTTCGTAACTTTACAAAATTCGTTGTAAAGTAAGATAATTAAATCAATGGCCTCATTGTTTAATGTCAGTGATATAGTAATCTAACCGAACCCCTATTGTCTGTCTGTTAATATAATCTGTAGAGGGAAAACCCTAAAGTAATGTATATGTCGCAGTAAGATAGATGTAGCCGTAATATAGTTATATCCCTAGGGATATAATTATATACCGTAACATAGTTATACGAAAGCGATTCATTACCATCTCACTAGGAAACGAACATTTTAAATATCATTGGCAACCAAAGCGCGTCAATTTTTGGCATATTTCACTCAGTGACATATTTTCATTTGATATACTTAGGATCATTCAAAGTAATGTTTGAAAACTGTATTACATTTCGAAAGCTATTTCACTCAACTAATCTAGTAATATAAGTATATCACTAAACTTGGACGGTTTTATAACTATATTCCTAGTGAGATAGTAATGAATCGCTTTCGTATATCTATGTTACGGTATATAGTTATATCCCTAGGGATATAACTATATACCGTAACATAGATATACGAAAGCGATTCATTACCATCTCACTAGGAAACGAACATTTTAAATATCCTTGGCCACCAAAGCGCGACAATTTTTGACGTATTTCACTCAGTGACAAGTTTTCATTTGATATACTTAGGATCATTCAAAGTAATGTTTGGAAGCTGTATTACATTTCGAAAGCTATTTCACTCAACTAATCTAGTAATATAAGTATATCACTAAACTTGGACGGTTTTATAACTATATTCCTAGTGAGATAGTAATGAATCGCTTTCGTATAACTATGTTACGGTATATAATTATATCCCTAGGGATGTAACTATATTACGGCTACACCTATCTTACTGCGACACATACAAGCGTGCAAGTGTGTGTGTGAATGTGGTTTTACCATCATGAAATCAGAGAAAGCGGCATGAAAGCAGTATTACAGTTACGAATTACGATCCCTGTTTGTTTTATTAATTGCGTGTAAAATTTTGGAAAGTCGATAAGATAAAGATTTCTCTTTGATATTAATTTTTGAGTCCGTAAAGACGATAAGACAAAAAATATGAAATGTACGTTTTTTTCATGGTTTTGCTGTCTGTGATTTTTCATAGGTACCTATTTAGCTAAATGGAAACCTATTCTTCATTCTTATAGTTTTAGGTAATGTTTCGTGTGAAACAGGATTTGGTTATTTGACTCCAAATCAGACATGTACCCATATAAGATTAGATTTGAAAATGTATAATTAAATGTATAATTACTTGTGTTGAGTCTGGTCGTTTGTATGTATAATAAGTATGTATTTACAAAAGAAAAGTATATAAGTATTATATCCGTTATCTAGTACCCACGACACAAGCGTTTGCTTAGTGTGGGGCTAGATGGCGCTGTGTGCATTGTCCCGGAATATTTATTTATATTTGCTTAGATACCATGGATTTACATTTATTGTATTCAGAGACTGACCATATTTATATCATACTAGCTGTGCCCGCGACTTCGTCCGCGTGGAATAGTTATGTTGGCCATCAAATTTATTTTTGCAAACAACCTCTTCAGCTTTATAAATTATAGCTGTTACCCACGACTTGAACCATTTTCGCAGCGCACGCAACGAAAGCCCTCAAAGATGAATAATTTTCCCTGTTTTTTTCCACATTTTTCATTGTTTTTTCTCTCCTATTAGTTGCAGCGTGATGTTATATAGCCTGAAGCCTTCCTCGATAAATGGTCTATTCAACACAAAATAATTTTTCAATTCGCACCAGTAGTTCCTGAGATTAGCGCGTTCAAACAAACAAACTCTTTAGCTATATGCAACGACATTAATAATTATTAATGTCGTTGGCTATATGTATAATATTAGTATAGATTCTTTAATTTCGTCCATACATACAGCTGTTTTTTGCATACATTTCGAAAGATTAGGGAGGACACATTACTAATCCCTGACTCATAAGCTTTTTTATAAAAAAAAACCCCTCGCTATCAGTAATCGCAGCATTTTCCTTTTGGAAATCGTGACAAGGTCTCACGAAGGCGTGACACCTGTCACGTTTGCAGACTTGAGCTTACGGTGGGGTTTACCTGAGAAACTTGATATTTTACATAATTACTCTTAGCGATAAGGTTGTCACTTGTACAGCATGTAGTGTTGATAGTAGGTAAGATAGATAGATAGATAAAACTCTTTATTGTAACACACATACAGAAAAAAAGACAAATAGAAACACAAAAGAAATAGTGCCACAGCAGCTGGCGGCCTTATCGCTAATACCAATTTCTTCCAGGCAACCGTATGTAAGTATTATGTTCGTGAGATTTCATAACGATTATATTGATTAATATTAATAATCATTTATTTGCATTTAATAACTAGTTACAAATGTAAATATACAATATATTATCTTTCTGTTAGGCGGTTTAGTCATAGGGCAGTTTAGTCACAATGATATAAGCTCCAACGTTTTGGTGAAATCATGGAATGAGCATGACACGATTATTAAGTTTAATATAATAATTAGGTAGCGACATAATTCCACTTTTACATAATATCAATGGGGACCAAAATGTTGTACTGATAATATCTTACAAAATCATTTGCTTGCCTTAACTATGTAGGCAAGTGTAGATAACTGGTTACAATAAATGTTACCACAAACCCTGACATTAGCTCATGAAAAACAAAAAGGACACACTAAAAATAACCACCAGATATAAATATGATTCAGAAAATAGGTTCGGCAGTTAAGTGATTCAAAATAGGCACAAATACATGTTTTAAATCGTATGCATAATGAGTTGCAACGGTTTTTCCGGAACAATATGCGTCAGTGTAGCCCTAGATAATATAAACTATAGACATCTATCTGTTCCCGATAAAAAAAAACCATATAACGCAACTTGTAAAGGGATAAAAAGTAACCTATATCACTCTTGAGACCTTATACTACTACCATGCCAAAAATCATATATAGGTACCGTCTTGTTATAAAACGCGGTTTAAATATTAGTCAAGGACTTTTAAAATAACAAGTCGGTTCTTGTTGTTCAAACATCACATACAAACAATCAAATGTCAACTTCAAATTGAGACGTTGATATATCGTTGGTATCATTTTGACAGTTTGATTATTATGACACCAGACAGACAAATTTGGATAAACAAAAAGGGACTGCATATTTTCAAAGTTCTGGACTAATAGTTAGACCACGTTTTGTAATAAGACCCATACTAATCCATGCGTATAAGACGAACAATCAAACGACCAACATACTTTCACAACTACATATGTAGGTATGCCATGTTATGATCTGATCAATTCATAGTTTAAGTTTTGTTATGTTAGAGGGCATGGGGGCGTGCTGAAGACATCATTGATGTGGAAAAACTAAAAGATCCAATTACGCGCACGGAGTTCCAACAGGAGATTAGTAACAGATTCAGGGATCTTGAAGTAGAAGAGGTAGAGGTAGATGTTCTTTGGTATTCAATGAAAGAAACAATAAAAGAAGTGGGTCTCAGGACGATTGGTAAGAAAAAGCGTAGTAAAAGGAGAAAATGGTGGACAGAAGAATGTGACAAGGTGGTTGAGGATACTAGGAAATACCGCATTCTGGCTGAACAGGATTCACAATGGAAACAGCAGTATAACGATCTTAAATTGCAGTTCAAAAGAACTATTAGAAGGGCTAAGAGGAAGCAAATGGAGACCATTGTAACAGATATGGAGACTTTGATCAGAGCCAACGAAACGCGGAAATTTTTCCAAGAAGTCCGGTCCATGAAAAAGGGGTATCAGCCATCTACGCAATTTCTGACTGATGATGACGGCAACCTTGTTACGGACTCAGAAGACCTAAAGAGGAAGTGGAGAGAATATTTCCAGGGATTGCTGAATTGCGCTGAGCCGGAGCACCCCGTGACGCCAAACTCCGAAAATGTTGATGATGTTGACGATGACCCATTGACTTTTGAAGAAGTGAGGAGAGCAATAATGAGGCTTAAGAACAACAAAGCTCCTGGCATAGATAGTTTACATGCCGAGATTTGGAAATATGGTGGTGGCTACATGCAAACGAGGCTGTACGAACTTCTCCGTAGGATTTGGACGTTAGAGCAACAGCCGCGTGAGTGGAATGTGGGGGTCATCTGTCCTGTACACAAAAAGGGGTGTAGGAAGAAGTGTATAAACTACAGAGGAATTGCTCTCTTACCAACGGCGTACAAAGTTTTGTCCTACGTGCTGCTTGATAGACTTGAACCACATGCGGAAAGGATCATCGGTGATTACCAATGTGGGTTCCGACGCAATCGCAGCACTGTAGACCAAATTTTCCTCCTGAAGCAGTTGATGGAGAAGAAATGGGAGTACGCACAGAGCATTCATTCCCTTTTTGTGGACTTCAGCAAGGCCTATGATAGCATAGACAGAAACGCCCTCTACGCGATACTATCCAATTTTAGCATTCCGCGCAAGCTTGTCACCCTAATCAAGATGGCTACCAAGGAGAGCAGAATGCGGGTTAGAGTTGGTCACGAACTTACTGAGGAATTTGACGTAGTTACTGGCCTGAAGCAGGGAGACGCATTATCCCCGATGCTGTTCAATTTAGCTTTAGAACATGTGATCCGGAAAGTTATGGAACTAGACTTTGGTATCGAGTTAAATGGACAGCACAGGGTTATTGGTTATGCAGACGATCTAGCCATATTAGGACAGACAGGGATTGAAGTAGCAAGATCTGTTCAGACTCTATCTCTGGAAGCCGCGAGGGTAGGGCTTAGAATCAACCACGATAAGACAAAGTATCTCCACATGAAACGCTACAGAGACTGCAGACAGCAGCGAATGGATCTTCAAGTGGGGGATAGCTATTTCAAAGGTACGGCAAGCTTCAGATATCTAGGATGCACTATTACGGATAGAAATACTAGGGAAGAGGAAATCGACATTCGGATCCATAATGCCCTCCGGTGTAGTGCAGCCCTACATAAGGTTTTAGTGTCCAAGCTTTTAAGCCGGAAGACAAAAATTAGGATCTACAAAACTGTAATTAGACCAATTTTAATGTATGGGTGTGAGGCATGGACGTTAACCCTTAAAGAGGAAGAGAAATTGCTAGTAGCTGAAAGGAAGATCATGCGCAAGATTTTGGGTCCAACCCGGAGGCAAGATGGAAGTTGGAGAATAAAGAAGAACCTTGAAATTGAAGAGCTGGTTGGGGAACCAAATATAATGGGTGAGACAAAAGCCTATAGACTTCGCTGGCTGGGTCACTTGGTGAGAATGGGAGACGATCGTAGTGTCAAGAGAGCCTTACTCGGTGTCCCGAGTGGCCGTCGTCCCGTTGGTCGGCCGAGGTACCGCTGGAAGGACGTTGTGGAGTCAGATCTACGCGTGCTTCAAGTAGCTGACTGGCGGGAAGCGGCTCAAGACCGGGACCGGTGGCGATCTCTTGTATCGGAGGCCAAGACTCACTTTGGGTCGCTGCGCCAGCGGAGTAAGTAAGTATTTGCCAGAGCACCCGCACTAAGGTTATTTATTTAATCCAATTTAATGAAATTAGCGGAAATAATTTCGACTGATAGAGGTTAAACCTTTTTTTGACCCAGGAAAACCTTTCAAAGGTTCCACTCGACCCCAGGGCGAGTGGTTATGTGAGAGTCTCCGCCAGAAGGGCAGTATACCCACTAAAAACCTGGGGTGTTCCACCTCTGCATCGCGATCATGGCCCCGAGGGTACGATGCATGCGTCCGCAGCCCATAGAGTTTAAACCGGCTTTATCCTGTTCACACGTCAGTTCGCCTACGTGTATTTGTCATACATATAAGTGTCGTAATTTGTCAATGATAATTATACGTCTATTGGGTGCAATGTAGGCTTGAAAGGATTGTTTGTGCGTTCCAAAAATGTCGCTGAGTATGTCAATGCACTTTCAAACGCTGATAGGTACAAAAACACAATGAGCTTTGTTTCAAAGGCTTAACTCTAGGTCACCTAAAATTTAGGTATCGTATGTTTTCCATAGCGTTTCAGTCGTCATACCATGTTAGAGGCCCTAGTTTTTTTTAACACATTTCTAGACGGTAGAATCTATTATACCTACGTTACATAATTATGTAGCATCTTAGTTCTTTTTTGTTATTTTTATATTATATAGAATAAAATGTAGATTTTGCGATGCTTTCGTATCAGAAAGTTTGACTGTGACCGCCAAAAATATATAATTACTTCTTAAAAACGTTCTAGAGTGTTAGTGCTTGTCGGATCTACGAATAAATAATCATTTCAATCAATCTAAATAAAATTAGAATTTAATACATACGTAGTAGAATAAAAAAATAGTTGATCTGAGCGCCATCTAGTGAGTTTGTGACGAACTACTTTAAAGCCTATTTTGCAGCCTTTTACGACTGTAACGTTATATAGTAGTGCTATCTGCCATGTACCATGCATGATTGTGTTCTCAAGCGGGAAAAGTATGTTGTAGTTTTCAAACTAATTCATAGATGGAGCTTATACAATATTCTGATAAAGAGAAAAATACTCTGATAGTAATAATTTAAAGAGTCTAGTAATTTGTGACTGTGAGCGAACTTCGATGCTATTAAAAGTAACAGATATTATCCGATCCTCGAAGCGCTCAAACGTAAATGCCACTTTGGTTTTTTGACACGGTACTAATTAAGGTAAACTAAATACTCGAAACTAAAGTAATACTGCGTACGTGCCATACATAATTAATAACTTAACAAATGTTAGTTTGAAATAATGTTTTATTCTCGTAATAAACTGTGATCAAAAGAAATAAGAGAATGAAGTTGATGGAGTAGAAGTGTAAGAGTAAATAAAGATGTAAAGTAAGCTTTAAGTATATTTAGTTACTTTGATAGAATAACGTGGGATTACCCACTAAGTTAATTAGATAAACGATAGTGTGTAATTAGCTTTATTGAGAAATCATGGGCTCGGAACAACATTAAACAATGGGAGTGTATGGGAATCTTCAGATCAACATCTAATGCATGCTATGGTTAAACAGCTTTGTGTGAATGAAAATAAATTGGTATAAATTAATAAAGTTTGGAAATTTGTTGGAAAAACTTGAAATGATAAGTAAATAAATGGAACTTGACGGAACTTTCAGAAGACTTGATAACCTCCTTTTTTGGAAGTCGGTTAAAAATGCTCCTCTGTTGAACATGATGTCGCTTGTTCGGGTATCGCTTTAGGTCTGACTGTCTATGAGTAAAAAACTCATTTCTCATTGGTCATCCATCCAAGGCGATCTTTGCTCCATTTATTGAACACATTAGAGGTCACAGGTCCCTTGTTCTATGTTGCAAATAAAGCCTTACTCTTAAGGCCGCGAAGGGAAAGGCAAGATACCCTAATTTACCTTTGTGTTCTGTTTAAACACAATAAACAATGGACTTCTTACCATCTCAGATGGGCTTGTGTGTTCATTTCTGTCTTTAATGGTGCAATACCTTATTAACCTACCAAACTTCCTAAGAGAGTCATTAAATCTGGAGTGTGGCTCGGCGGTTCCAATGTCTGCTTTTCATCCAGACGCACCTGGTTCGAATGCAGCCCTAAACCAATGACTTGTATTTTCAAGTTATGTGTGGATTTGCATTCGCTTATCGGTGAAGAAAAACATCGTGAGGAAAACGACATGTTTGAGGACTACAATATCCGAGGACATGTGTCTTCCGTGGAAGGACCTGGGCGCCCACCACGATGTATCTGCCCAAGAGAACTCAATTAATTCTGCGGGGGAGTCACGACCCTCAGTCAAGAGGTAATACGACTCACAGAGAGAGATGCAGATACTTTTAACTCTAAGGAAGAATACTCGTATAGGTACCGCTTAGTCTATACATATAATAAAGTTGAAGAGGGTCGAAAGTCTGAACATTGAAGATATTTCAAAAAAAATGTTTGGAGATACTTAGAATTGATTACAGAACACGTTCCAACAATTTATAGTATTTTTGTCTTATTATCTGTGTCTCTGAAGGGATCTTCATGATTTTTGGTGTGGGTCTCGCAAGTGTCATTATGCTATTTTTTATCCTGAAATAACGCGGGCGAAGCCGCGGGCGTCCACTAGTTAATAAATAAAACATAATTACATAGTTATAGGTACATAATTAAAAACCTGTCTTAACGTCACTTAATAATATCTCACAATTAACCCCGATCCGCATAAAATCGACCATTTATGCCATAAAAGATCGAAGATTGCATTATTATTAATTGTGATGACTTGATGGATCGCTTCTCTTATAATATCACGAATATATATTTATTGATGTCGGATGTTCGTTTATAACTTTTATAAATATAATCAATACTTTTAATTAAGATTTATTACGAGTATATTTGTATTAGGTACATATGTTGAGAATCTCTTGTGGGTGATATCATCTACCAGTTCTACTACTATTATTTCTAATTAGTTTATTCTACGATTATCTATTTTTTTGTGTTTGATCAGCTGTATGTGTTTTAATAGAAACATCGAAATAGAAACATTTTGTGCCTTTAATTGACCTCAGTCACGTAAAATATAGCTAAACCTACTAATAATATAAAGTTTTTACGTGTATGATGTCATATTATAGTTAGACAAGACAGTTGATATCTTTAAGAGCAGATGCACTCCACACACAGTATTTTAACTACGATTAAAATCTTAGCGCAATGCTTAGTTAAAGAAAAAGTTAGTAGCAAAAACAATCATGAAAAATATGATAACGAGTAGAATATAAACTTACCCTGTTTTGCGTTTCCAAAAAAAAACTTACATACGGGAACAAAACTTGCGGGTGATGTTAATTTGTATATATTATGATGTAACAGAATACAGAAGTGTGTGTGTGTGTTTGTGCGTACATATAGATAGGTATATTTTAATGTTGATAGCTGACTGGTATCGGTTAAATTATTTTGTACTTTTATCCATCTGGTATTCTTTAATCTTTGAATGCAATTTGCCGTGAGAAGAAATAAACGAGGCGAATCAAAGATTTTTTGGTTAGATGCTATAAAATTTGCATAGCGCCTTAGCCTTGCTTCATGTAATTTTGTCACAATTTTTATAATTTTATTGTTGTTCGTATTTTATGTTCGCGGGCAACAGAGTTCAATGCCAATTCAGGAGGTTACAAGGAAATAGTTTTATTGCTTTGAACATAAAATGTTCTACGTAAGGTTATCGATAAAAGTACTTTTTAATGAGAAATGCTTGAATTAGGCTTGGTACATATTAAAGTTTATTGATCTAGGTGTTCGTGTATGGTTGCGAGCCTTATAAAACGTTTTTAATTTGTATTTTACAAATTAAAAACTTTGCTTCTAGATGAATCACAAAAACTTAAAACTTGTTTGACGAGTATTGTTTTCCAAAAGTTATAGGTAGGTAACATTTTATTAAGTGAATGCTATTGAATCCTTGAACAATTGATATTATTTAATGTGTAAAAACCGAGAAATTAATTGAATTATTGAATAAAATCAACAAAACTTGTTTCGACCTATTTTCGTTCGTCAAGGTTATACGATTATCTTAGCGGGGTTTTTGCTTAGATAATTATACTGTCCAATTAGTTGAAAACTAAGAATGTACAATCCTGTTCGCATAAAAAGTCCCAATTAATAAAACTATCGATTTAATAACTTAAACACACGCAATTTCATCATAGCAGCAATCATAACTCAAATGATACATCTAATTAACACAAATTACCGTCGTTTATCCACCGCATTCATTCCGACACATAATTCACAAGATTGTCTACACAACCGACGGGTCTTGGTAAACCCCGGCGAATAGTACGAGACTTCTAGTTCTCTCCACAATCAAGAAGACAAAGTTCCGGTTAGCTTCGAACCTGTTTCCCAAGAACCTGTCTTCTAGTCCGACGACCACTGCTGCGGCTGCTGTCGTGCCCTCTTCTGTCACTTCTATATCTACGTTTTGTGTTACTGCTGTGATGTATAAGGGACTGTCGGACACTCCAGGAAGTTCAGCTTTCTGCACGTCAAATATGGACTGGATTCCAGAGTATTGTAGAGGCGGGATCAAGTCCGCTTGTGATGTGATCTTGAATCTAGGCACGTATATATCAATGTCAGACTTTTCAACGTCACTTCTCAAATCATTGATCCAACTAAAAGGCTGTGCTGCCAAGTTTGATAACACTTGTTTTATCGGCGTCCCGTCAAAAGGTAACAACATCACCATGGAATATTCCTGATTTTTGCCGTAAGGCATTTCTAATACTTGAGCTTGAAGCTGGTTAACATCGACAACAGAGTGAGGTGCTTTTTGGTACATCATGTTGATTCTTCCTATACTTTTGCCCTGATAGTCGTAAAAGTCTTCCTCTTTTGTCAAGGTCGAGTCGAAAGGAAGAGACCAGTTAGCTTTAAAGTATAAAGCATCGATGAGTATCAAACGAAGATTTTCTAAGCTTTCTTCCCTGACTGCGTTCAATATTCTTCCTTCTGTTGCTAGACAGATATATTTATTGATGTCTTGTGCTAGTTTCGCCGTATTCGTTGTGTCTACGGAGTAGATGCCAGTGTTGTACATGAGAGCCGCTTCACAGAATTCTGGATGGATTTGTAGATTGCAATCAGAAAACATTGTGGACTGTCCTCTGAGTAGCACATCCTGGTTGTCACCTCGCAGCAAATTGCTGGTTTCCACATGCAGGGCTTGTGTGTCACGAAGAGCCATCGGCAATCTTAGATTTTGCACGAGTTCTTGAAACGTTTGTCCCGACGATCCTTCGGCCAGGAGGGACAGGATGCTCCATACGGATATCGGTGAAATGGCAACATTGCTTTTCCCGAAGTTTTCTTGGTACGTGTACGTGTGATCGAGAAGTCGCAACGAGAACTCATTTAGCGGTGTGAAGTCAAGGGTGTTCTTACTAGGAGCGGCAAGTCCGTAACTTACGAAAACTATGAACGTAAAAACTTTATACATTATTGCGCTGGACAAGATTCTCACGTGCGCGACTCTCAATGATTGTGTTTTAACTGGTTGGGAAACGTTTTCCGCGGTTTTATTTAAGTGTGTTATTATGTTGTTTACTAGTCTATCAATGTATGAGCGGCTGTGATACTTGCTGTATTATAGGAGCTGGTGTTTTTATGAAGATTCCTACGGCTGGTTATCAGTGGAGCCTTGTCAGGTTATTCGCTTAGAGACGTAATTATCTTATTAACTATTCAACAGGCAGCCCTTATGATTTGCATGACGCGATCAACGGCCGTTTAATCATTGAAGGTCATATCTATGCAATTATCTATAGTTACGTAGATAAGTAAGTATTCATGTGAATTTATAGAATCATATAAAATACAATCTGTACAAACCGAACTAACAAATTTGATTTTATGACCAGCCAGCTATGCTACGAGTATTTAAGAAAATGAAAGACAAATATTTTTTTTATTATTATATCATCGTTATCTAATATAAAGTACTGTTAATAGATTAACGTGATAAATTATCTACTTTCCCTGACAATGAATCACACGATTACAAGTTGTTAAATAATGCATAGCTTATATATTATGTCACTAAATGATGAATGAACTACTCGTACTACATTGTTTGCTGTATCGTTTCTTTTTCAAGATAATCGATTTGATAATCAAGTAGGGTGTTAGTTGGGTACTACATGGAAGTGAGCGATTAATAATACCCAATCTATAAAATATTGGTTTGATTTTAATGTATTTTAGAAAAAGGATTCTTGTGTGCCTTTGGTGTGTACTGGGAACCCTGAATAAGTCACAGGCTTGTTTTTTATCTCGTACAAATGTTTTTTTTTTAATTAGCAAAATAATAGCTTTAGCTTTATTTTACTATACCTATGGTGTATTTTTGTTTTCAGCTCTTCTTCAGTGTATCATCTTTAACAACAAAGTCACTCGTGCGGGACCTGGTGTTAAAATTTATTTCACTTTCTAGCCTCACTTTTGACTACAAATGCCTGACAGTCAGGTGTAATAAAGTAATTCCGCTCTTTAAATGATTAATTACTTTAATGATAACCTTGTGGTATATCTTCTACTACGGCAGTGACATTTTGAAAATTATTCAATGTCGACATTTTAAAAAATGCCTCGGGCTAAGTGTAGATTATGATGGGGTATTTAGCTTATTAAATTAAGATTTATTGATATTGCTATGATACAAATTAAAGGTTCTTGCTGTGTTTCCTAATGAAAAACGCTATTATTAAGGATTCCATTCGAGAGTCCACTCCATTCCATTGTAATACAAAAGGATGTCTTAAAAATAAAGGTTATGGCCGCTTCTACGTTTATTGTGTGAACTGGAGGATTCTGAGGCCCACGTGATTTATATATTATCGATATTAAAGACCACTGTTACCTAATCGATTTCTTCCAGGCAAGCTAGAGCGTAGATTGCAACGTCGCTTATCATCAGGCGAAATCTGGTCAAGCCTATATCTACATATTTTGTCAAAATTACATTGTGTTGTGTTAAAAACTTATTTCGTATACCACAAGTGCGTCAAGGCAAGTAATTAAAAAAAAGCCTGACAAAGACTGAAAAAAGCCTTGTTATAAGTATTGCATTAAGTAATTAAATATGTTATCAGAGAAAATACCTAATAATTAAAATATGTTTGTTTGTTATGAGTTTTACTATTTAAATTTAATAAAAGGTCACAGGATATATTATGTAGGTACATTGTCTCGCAACACAAGCCCATATATGGGACTTAGCGCGGAACAATGGAAAAATATAATATACCTACTAGATATGTATAGTCCTAACCCCCATTTTATAGTTAAATTTCAAATGTTCACAATAAGGTACTATAACTGTATCGTTGTAAAAAGGTCAAATAAACTTATTATTATTATTATATCTAACAGCTAGATCATTATAACCTAACTTAAGCAAATTAATTACTCCTGAGGTGTAAACTGAGCTAAACAGAATCCAGTTTAATACTTTATCCATACTTATTAGCAGTTCATTGCTCGTAAAACACAGGACAGGATGTTTTATAAGTCAAGGTCTTTACTCGTATATCTACTACCTTTATATTTATATCATCAACTACTGAAGCACAGGTAGTAAACAAACTGGCAACTATTTAACATATTATAAAATGGGTCGATAAGGTTGTACATGTCTACAGGCGTACGATAAAGTCTACTGAATTATAAGGTTCGTTTGAGTCTGTGAGTTGTGAAAAAAAGAAATAAACAAATAAAATAATGCAACAATGTTGTGATTGCTTTACCTGCGCATAAATAGAGGTATTATTCAAGTTTGCTTTAGCAAAAAATTAAGTGCATTAATTTTTAATTTTATCCCCAAATCAATGATGACTAAACAGACGGTATGGTTGGATAATTTGACTATGATAAATAGGCAAAATAGGCGTGATTTGTCCCAGAAATATATATAATAAATTGATTGATTGATCTTTGTATAAATAACAAATTAATATAAGCTTAAATTGATTGTTTTCGATGACATAAATGTCATCAATATGCCCTTGTAAGTCGTAATTTACAGAGAATTTGTTAGAAGTTTAGCTTAGTTAGCATATTGTTTAAGTATGTAAATTGAAATATCCTTTAACTTTTGTCAACTTACCTAGCTGCCTTGACTATTTAATTTTGTAAGCAGATGTAAGAAATCCAAGTTAATTTTCAAATTATTTTACCAGGTTTTATTTATTCTAACCACGGTCGATAATGTCGTTTGATCGTCCATTTCCTTACAATTTTCCATCAAGGAAAACATTTACGAAGACGTTCTACTAAGCCAATTATAAACCATATCGTTACAAATAAAATTGTATTTTTCTCGGAAAGGTAAAGAATTTGATTAAAAATCTTATTCTGACGTAGTTCTTTCATTTTATCTGATTACAGATTTCCCAGTTGCGGTTATCATTTCAGTTGGTTTTTTTTATTAGTCAGTTTTGCGCAAAATCCTTGGGAAACGGAAGTTAATTTTGTTGACTGTTTCGAGTTTGACTAAGCCTCAATTGCCGGGTTTACCTACATACCTATATGTAGAGCTTAAAGTGCAAAGAGATTTGATCTCCGTTTCATTTTAAATGACTTGAATAAAGGATATCAATTCTTTGGGAAAATTAAGAGGTTGTACGCACGTCTATAAATTATTCAATAAATATTTAGAGTTCCACTGATAACGAGTAATATATATCAGGTAAGATATAGCAAAAATAAGCGATTTTAAGGTTGTTGAGTTAAAAATAAGAAAACCCTAAAGATAGTCAAAGTGGTACTCTAGCCCATAGAGTAATATAATCTCTAGCCCCTGCCCAAAAACAGGTTGCTCAACATGCTAGCGACAACATATCGTTTTTCTAGCTCAAATCAGAAAGATTCCTTAGACAAGTGGCGTATTTTAGTAAGCGTATGAGATTGACATAACGATGCGCTCCGCGGGGGAATTGTTACGTCTATCCCATACATTGGTTTTTCTATTCCATAAGTATACTTCAGTACGCTCATTAATATACGCGTCTTGTCTAAGGGGTCTGCACCAATATCTATACTAATATTATAAAGCTGAAGAGTTTGTTTGTTTGTTTGAATGCGCTAATCTCAGGAACTACTGGTGCGAATTGAAAAAATATTTTTGTGTTGAATAGACCATATATCGAGGAAGGCTTTAGGATATATAACATCACGCTTCAACTAATAGGAGCGACGAAATAATGGAAAATGTGGAAAAAACGGGGAAAATTATTCATCTTTGAGGGCTTACGTTGCGTGAGCTGCGGAAAAGGTTCAAGTCGTGGGTAACAGCTTTTATTTATAAAGCTGAAGAGGTAGTTTGCAAAAATAAATACAATGCCCAAAATAGCTATTCCACGCGGACGAAGTCGCGCGCACAGCTAGTATATAATATTGCCAGAGTAAAATGAACAAATCGACATAATAATCTCAACTCATCCGCGTCAAAATAATATCATACATAGATGCATTTGCATAAGTGTTTATAGGTATGCGGGATGCCACTGTCATGCATGTGTTTGCGAGCAACAAGTTACGTATATTGAATATTAAGTTTGTTTACCGGTTTCACATTTAGTTACGTACGTATCTTTATATTTATTAGAAGAGGTAGAAGCAAAATGTTACATGGCAATGGATTAGGTGCATGTCTAAAAAGTTGCCTTGAAAATATCAGCACATGTACTCTTATTATACATTATATATTGCCAAAAGTTAGTATACAATGTACATATTATATACTTGTATATGTAAATTATGTGCTTGAATTTTGTGGTGAATTTGCAAGTTTGCATGGGTTCAGTACTAAAATATACACCTCTCTCTCCCTCTCTCTCTAAACAAAACGATACTTTCAGTTCAGTCTGTGATCGTGGTTATGAAAGTCATGAGAAATAAGCACTTTGGTGAATCTATTAATAAGTACTTTATTACAAAAAAAATACATTTCAATATATTAAAAAAAAACTTTTTTAACAAAAATCATAATTATTATGCTCTTTTTTTTAATTTAATTAACTTTGTTAACAAAAAAAATCATAATTACCTATTATGCTCGTAAACGCTTTCATCAAAGGTGGATTAGATTAAACGAACAAAGATCTAAAGCATTCTTTTGTGATGTTTTACTGTAAACGGAAACTTGAATTTAGCGTTTACACCAAACTAACAAAGAGCTAGAGCTAGAACGAGCATTCTTTCAGTGTAGATAAAAGATAGGTCATCTAAGATCATCTATTCAATAGAATCTTTGCTTACGCACTAAGAACAACGAAAGAATACTCTACGCCTGTTTACGCTAAAATAATTTTACGTGGTGGGGATAGAACGCGCATTCGCTCGTTTGGTGTAAATCTACCTTAAAACAATACACCTATCAAATTCTTGCTCAATATTTGATAGGATAAAGTTCATCCCACACTCTCATGCGGTCTTCCTTCATGTTTTCCTCTATGGTCAGTGTGTCTGCCAGTCTGAGGTACTTGCGGGAGTTAGGCTTCATCGCAGGCCAGGACAGACCTCTCAGCTCCAGAGTGTCTGGTCTGGGGTTTGGATCCCTGTAAACAGATAGTTTAGTAAAAAGGAGGAAATAACATTTATTTTTTTACATTTTCATCTAGAATTATATTGGGCTTATACAAAAATTAATGATAATAAAGTAAAGTAAAGTTACGTAAATTTTAATCGTTGGTATAACTGTATATATATCTATGTATGTAGGTACTTACACGACAATGTTAGTAGTCAAATTGAATACAATAATAATAGCAAGGTTGTGGTCAATATTATTGTGATTACATGAAACTAAACAACATTTTGCAACTGTTAGGAACTCCAATAGATTAATATATTCACAGAGGCAGCTGGACTACAGTCCAATCAGTCTCCTAATAAAAGTCATGACACAAGCGTTTGCTTAGTGTCGCTAGATGGCGCTGTCTGTAATGTCTCGGAATACTTACTTATTTAAGGATATAAACAACATACCCGTATCTAGCAAAGTTGTAGAACAGAGCCGTGATCTTGTCCACGACGCGGGAGTCTGCATTGGTCTCATTCACCTCGATTGTAGGGTACTGATAGGATAACGTGAAGATGTAGATCAGGTCGTCGTGATGTGCCGCAGCTGGGGATTGATTGATATTTTAGCACGTAAACAAAAGAAAATTAATATCTTTGGTACAGTTATTTAAGTGAAATACAAGGCATTCAGCCGCCATGGTTGAAATATATGAAATATACGACAGTAGCAAAGAAGGGTTCAAAAATTCAGATCAAATTTAAAAGCTTATTTTATTGTAAATTCCATAAGTTTTCATTGAGTCATTTGATTTTTAATTTGATCTGTCATTTGATTTCACCTCCACTAGATTGAAAGAAGCAATAACCAGTAGAGACATTGTGGTTGACAGTGGAGTATGTATGTAGGTACATGCTATAATGGAACCTGACAGGGTTATAGAATTACATTTGAAAGGTGGTAGCTAGATGCAACCTGTACATTGTAAGCGAAATGTCTTTCTTCATAAGTAATGATTTGAAGTTACCTGTAGGTTTCTTAGTGATTGGATCTTCATAGTGGCTGTGCGCGCCGATATGACTGAACTCGTAATACCACACTGGATTGGAAGAGTAGCGACACATAAGGTTGGCTAATCTGAAAATATGGAAACACATAGTTGCTGTTTATATTTTATGTTACACAATTAGAACTTACTGGATGAATTATCTATGTACTGTGATCACCAAAATTCAATGACAGAATATATTAAATGTTACAATCTTGGTTTCCGACGTCCTTCTCTTCTCTTTTTAGAGAATCTGTGCTGTAGCAGTGTAAGTGATTTCGAATGAGAATAGTCAACTCTGGTATCAGAGTTTTAAAACCGTCCTAAGATCTACTGACGACTACCGTACTCTGACAAGCAGTTAAAAGAAACATTTGCTATGAATATTACCGAGAAAAGCCTGAAGATATCGAGACTTAGTAGTACAATTAAAGAAACAACTTTTTGACTTTACCTGTTTATTCCAAATCCAATGACAGCATCCCCATACAATTTTCCCAGCCGTCTTGCGCTTTCTTCGTCATTTTTCAGCAGTTTCCCTCCAAGGTAGAACTCTCGAAGTCTATCACTCTGAGCTTTTGAGTTCTCCCGAGAAAGACCGAAGGAGATTGGCGCTACTCGATGCCATTCGTTGTTCATTGTTGTCAGGAGGGTCTCGTTTTTTAGGACAGCTAGAAAAGATATAATTGTTGTTTAAGTCATCCTTAAGCAACCTTTGAAACATTTCTTTCTCTGGTTATTAAAATTCATGTGCTTGGAGCATATAGAAATATGGGGAAGTTATTGAAAACAGAATCGACCAGCAAGATATGATCACATAAATATCATTACACTATATTTTACATATTTTTTCTGTGCAGGAAAATGTACCAGGAAACAATGTAATAAATCACTATGGAAAACCCAATTGAGGAAAATCTTGATGCTACCTTATCAAAGTACTTACTGAAAGCTTGCCAAAAGAACTCGGCCTCTGTCTGGCTGATGATGTAGGGCACATCGTGCATCTTCTTCTGCTGAATGGCATCCACTGGTTCAATGGTGAGGAACCGCTCCTGGCCGAAGTCAGGCTCTACTACCGGCCACCATATGGCGGTTGGGTCAAAGCCGAATTCCTATAAAATTTCAAATTTATCTGTATAGGTGTCAAGTTAATTATTCTATGTTCGTGCAATCCAGAAGCTAAACGATGTGTAGGTACCTATATTACGTTTGTAAAACCTGGAATACCACTTCATAATTTCGTACTTAACGGAAAGTCTTTTAAAGAAAATATTGTACTGCAGTAGGACAACATCTATGTTTTTTTTTCTGTATAAGCAGTGTTTGACTGGCTACATTTTATTATTTAGGTAGGTACCTATTTTTAATTAAGTATGATTTTATGTGGAAAACCGATGTAATATATTTCCTGTTATTCTTTTAGATGATGGAACCTTTAGCTACTTACGTAGAAACCTCGCCAATCTCCAATCTCCTGCCAAGTCTTTGTCCTGAGACAGTCAATTATAACAGTGCTGTTGTCGGAGGGACAGTTCAGCAGCTGTGCCTGCTTTACTGCTAGGTTGTACTGATGGGTGGGTGTCGGGACTTTCAAGATAGGAGACCCACTCATTGATATACCGCGGTGGAAGAGACCTGGAAAGTATAATGGTGAAATTAAGTTTTCAGTAAAGAACTTCTATGGTTTGGTTTTTACGATTTCCTGAGTCAAACATCGCAGATATAAGTAGGTATGTACAAATTTTACTTACACACCTATCGGTATAAATAGTCAGCCAGACCACTGTTCAACAAGTTTTGATATGAAATTCCTTTGGCTGACTAAACTATTGTCAATGCTGAGATTTTTTTGTAAGAACTTAACTGTGAAAGGATAGTTCATTGATTAGTTCCTCACCTTTGCTCATAGGAGAGATCATATGCAGCATAACGCTTAAGGATCCAGCGCTGCAGCCGCTGATAGTGACCAGGTTAGGATCACCTCCAAACGCAGCTATATTCCTCTGCACCCAGCGCAGAGCAACCACCTGGTCCTTCATAGCATTGTTGCCGGGAGCCAGATGGTCACCCGTGGCGATAAGACCTGAGAAAAAAATCGTGTACGGAAGTCATAAAACTCAAGAGCGACAATTGTAGTGGTAGCACAATCGACAACAACAAAGGTATAGTTCGTATGAGAGTACCGCTATTGTATGCTATTGTCTTACATTAATTAGACTTCTATGCTTGGATGCAACCCTCTATCTGCTTACCTAAAGTGCCGAGTCGATAGTTGATAGTTACGAGCACAACATCTCTGTCGAGGAGGTAGTGTGGGCCGGCCAGGTCGCTGCGTCCATTCATCGAGTAGAAACCACCCGCGTGGATGAAGAATATCACTGGCAAGGGTTTCTTGCTGGAAATAGAAGATAAATACATTTAGACTACTTTGCAATGAGACGCTGGTTTTATAAGATTTCAAACATCCCAAAAACGCGTTGCATGAGTTTAAGTATACATTTGTACCCAAAAAAACAACCGAATTAGCTTAGAATGGCTACATGCAGCTGAAGCTGTGCACAACGTCCATGAATATTTATTTATTTATACTTACTAATATACTTTTATTTTCTCTTAAACATTGTTTGTAAAACAGCATTGATTAAAATTGTATATCACTGATATCACCAGATTTCCGAATATTAAAAGCAGAGTAGATCATAAATAATTTCATGTAAAAACGCCTCTAAAACACTTAACACATCACTTCAACGCGTCGTACCTTTTAGTATCAGGCGTATAAACGTTGATAGTAAGACAGTCTTCACTGACGAAGTAACCTTTAGGCGCTGGTTGCGGACAGGCTGGGCCTTCCTGGGTAGCATCCACCACGTCTTTGTACTGCAGGATCGGTTTTGGTGGCTGGAAGTGGAAGAAGACAAGTGAAAGCATATTTTTAATCACAAGTACAAGTTCGTCTGATGGTGGTAAGCAATGGCTGTGGTCTGTGATGTTCCGTCCAAGTTTAAACTGTTTATTTCGGCTAGAAAAGTAGTAAGTTATACACAGACTTACTGGTAACTAATGCATAACCTTGGATGTGCCTTTGGCATCTCGAAGCAACAAATTATCTAAGACTTTTGGAAATACGCGTACTTTAATAAATCAGTATATGAATATTTAGTGGTAATATTGCTCGCATTATATCGGAATAAAATGTATCCTGCGTCACTCCCAGGACCTCATAGGTATATATTTTTTTTTAATTTTTTGTTGTTCCGTCTATACTTCCTCCGACAATGCATGTCAGAGACATTGTTAGACTAAACATATTGTTTGCGCTGTTTGCTTTGTTTATTCATTTGATCGGTAAATAATTTCAACTTTTTTATAGTTCGTTTTAATAATGTAAATAATAAATAAATAACATTACTGGTTTTTATATCATACATACATACATTCCGATACTAAAACAATCACAAACAAAGAACCTCTTTCCAGCCAAATGGCGAACCATCATAAACAAAGGAGCACTCCGTGCACCCGCGGCTTATCAGGTTCACCACTTGCCCCGACATGTGAGTGTTTAGGTATATATGTATATCATTATACATATAACACAAACCTATTACAAAAAAAGGACCTCATATTACCTGCATACCAAAAATTATGATGATCCGTGCAGCCGTTCTTGTGCGAAAGCGTTTAAATTTACAGATAAACAGGCATGCGTTCTAGAAATTTGGTTCGTGATATGCTATCAATTCTGAGTAAGTAATCCCAAACATTTTTTGTCGAATATCTCCCTCTTTGGTTAGCTTCATTATATGAATTGCTGTAAAATAAAATATATAAGTGAATAGAAATATACCTGGAACCGCAAGGGCCCTGTAGGTGACTCTGCATACTTGATCCCCCTGTACGCGTGGAAGCGGCGACCACGGCGGGTGGTCATCCACGAGCCACGGAAGGTGCCTGAGGGGGAGGTGGCTAGCGGCTCGGACGTGGGAGACGACGGTGTAGATGACGCTGTGGGAAAAATGTACTGTATCAAATATGTACATACATATTTGATCGGAGCTGCCTGGACGCTTTGCTAGGTATCACCATAACAAAAAACATGATGACTTATTCCTACACTTTACAGCGCGAAGCGAACAAACAATTAAGATGTTTTCGCTTTATATAATGGCACTCTGTAATTATGTACCTACATGTACATGAAAAAGATTACAATTCACTAGAAAAAGTTTATTATAAATTGGTACATTGTCCCAAGTGATAAGGCTGCCCACTATCCCAATCTTATGCACAATGTTTCCTTGTATTTGTGATATTATAATAGGTTTTGACATTGAGGGGGTATCGCAAAAGGCGAACTTATCCAGATCACCTATTTTAAACCTATTAACCTATTTTTGTAATTCTCTTTCTTTACTTTCATTACCTTGATTATCCCGCTCATTTGCATGATCGTGATCATTATGATTATGATGATGATGGCAGGTCACAAGCGCAAGTAATACACATACACTAAATACTTTAAAAGTCCACATCTTGGATGGTTCAGTAGAAAACTGACTCAATGCAACTGTTGTACCTGTTTTATATAGAATGTATTTATGCAGGGGTTATTCTGACGCAGGATTTTTTTATTTTATTTTTGAGTTAGGTACATAAATTGAAATTGTTCTACCTCGTATTTAAGCTTATTACAAATAAAAATAATTCCCGCTAATTATCCCGTCTTGGTGTTTTTTTGTCGTTCACTATCCCTTTCATGATGTTGGTTGCTATTGTTATCTCGGTCTTGATATCTCTGCTCTCGTTTGCTTTCCCTGTCATGTTGTTCCCGGGCTCTTTCTACATCCCTCTCATGGTTTTGCTTGTATCTTTCATCATCCTTGTCCTGATGTTGGTAGTCCCTTTCATTCTCTCGGTTTGGATGACGTTGATCTCGTTTTACATCCCTTTCATGATTTCGTTGCTCTCGTTCCCTGACACGATTTTGTTGTATCTCCAGCCGGGTCATTATTCGCTAAATTTTGTTAAAAAAGTTATACATATAACTGGTATTTGTATATTCATTAATATAATGACAGAAAAAACACAAATAATAAAAAAAACATACCTACAATGAAAAGTTACTATTTATATAACTTACATTGTTTGAGAATAACTCCTTACTATAAAACCTACATAATATAAGACAAGAACCCAGTTCGTTAGTATAATTTCATAAACAAGGAAAATGCACATCTTCGCAAGTTGTAGTTCAAGTTTATTCATGTAGTATAGTAGGTATGGGAATTCCCAGAAACACAAGACCGGAGGTAAATGGTTCGTTAATGTTTTTCTTTTGAGGAAAAACATTGGGAAGACTCAGGAAATGTGGTCGATGGTCAGATGATTCAGTTTGAGTTTCCATTTATTTTCTTTATCTATAATGCCTACTTTCTTACTTTGGCTGGCGCTGCGACCCAACAGGATTCTGGCCTCCGATTCTAAAATGCGCCACTGTGCACGATCTTGAGCAAGACCCTCCCACTGGGTCCCTTGCAGCTTGCTGAGGTCTTCCTCCAGCTATTCCTTTCAACAATACTTAGCTCGCCCTATGGCGTCTTGCCCCAAATACGCGCGCCTAACTCCCCGATCCTCACCCATTCTTTCTACGTGGCCGAGCCAGCGAAGTCTCTACGCATTTATCTCGCCTATAATATTAGGCTCTGCCACTAGCTTTTCGATCTCAGTGTTCTTTCTCACCCTCAGACTACCATCCTCTCTTCAATCTTCAATAGGTCAAGAATCTTACGGTAAATCTTCCACTCTGGAAGTGATGACACTTATTTTCCACCACTTATTTTTTTTATTATTTTTGACCACGCTTCGCACCCGTACATTAAAATTTGATAGATGACCGTTCTGTATACACGGAGTTTCGTGATTTTTTGCTAAGGAACTTGGACACTAGGACTTTATACAAGGCTGCACTACAACGGAAGGTCTGGGTCCGTATATGTAACTCTTCCTCTCTGGTATTGGTATTGGTTATAGTACAGCTTTGGTATCTGAATTATTTTACTCCTTTAAAGACATGGTCGGCTACACTATGGCTTGTTCTGTAAAATCACTTGTTCCTATTGCGGTGCATATAGAAATATTCTGTCGTGTCGCAATTTATCCTTACACCCACCTTCTTAGCCTCCGCTTCCAGAATCTCATCTGCTTCGATCACCTGAACATTCTGTTCCCCCAGAAGTGCCAAATCATCGGCATACCCTATAACTCAATGCAGCCCATTAAGTCTCACTCCGTCGTCCAGCCTTATAACATTCCGTATGACATATTCAAGGACCAGATTAAAAAACATCACCACTTCCTATACCGAACTTTTCAGTCAGTTCGGCGCCCACTCTCACCATCACTCTACTCTCACTTGCGGCTATCTGGATCATTCTGATTAACTTTGCAGGTAACTTTTGGAACGATACTCTTTATCTATATCGCGCTAATACTAATCGGTAGTTTTAGTCTAATATTTGAGCTATGAAAGTCATAAGAAATAAGTACATACTTTGATCAATTAATGAATACTTTATTACAAAAAAAAAACAACACACAAAAATGGTATTTCAATATAATATTTCAAAAACAATTTAAAAAAAATCATAATATGGTCGTAAACACTTCCATTCAACTATTTCATTCGATAGTTTTTGATCAATATTTGATTGGATAAAGTTCATCCCACACTCTCATGCGGTCTTCTTTCATGTTTTCCTCTATGGTCAGTGTGTCTGCCAGTCTGAGGTACTTGCGGGAGTCAGGTTTCATCGCAGGCCAGGACAGACCTCTCAGCTCCGGAGTGTCTGGTCTGGGGTTTGGATCCCTGTTAACAGATAGTTTAGTTTATAAGTGAAGAAAAACTAAACATGCTACTTCTAACGTATATACCTATAGTATAACGTATATATGATAGTCTAAGCACTGCCAGAGGGCTGCGTGCCCAGCATACTGGCCGCATTACCACGCTGGATGGCAATGCTGATACCTTGAGCTAGAAAATGGCCAGCATTTTGGTTATGCGTCGCGTCAAGTAAGTATTAAAGTGTTATGATTTATTTATAAGTTGTATTTTTAATTCTACATTAGTGTGGACTGATATGAGTCACAGTAACCCGAATGCTATTTCGTTTCTTAGTACCCGTAACAGATATACAAATATAGAAGATAATCATAATCATAATCATAATCATTTTATTTCGTAAATTATTTACACGTCAATACAAAAATTATAAAATATTAACAATTTAATATTAGATGTCATAATAAATAATATTTATCCTAGTACAAAGATGTAAGTACTAATGTACTGGTTTCAATTTAAGTTTCGTAAATTCATCAATCGTATAAAACGAGTGCTCGATTAGCCAGCGCTGCAGTCTCGATCTGAAGCTACTGAAGCTAGGAGCATCAATGATAGAGTCCGGCAGTTTATTATATACCGTCGGGCCCATGACATGTGTGAGCTTGTTTGACTTTGATAGAGTTCTGTTTACTCCAACAATTTTACGAGTGTCCCGCATGCTATAAGGAACCAAGCTGTCATAAGTCACGTACGAGTTGAGGTTCTTCCTCATATAAATAGCCACTTGCAATATAACTATACATGGCAACGTTAGAATCCTCAGACTTCGGAAGTATTCCCTGGCGGGAGTGTTGTACGAGACTCCTACGATGGCTCTAATGGCACTCTTCTGGAGGCGAAAAACTTTTTCCCATTCTGAGCAATGTCCCCAAATCTCTGCACCGTACTGTATAAGCGAATGCACGGTGGCGAAGTAGCACGTGCGTGCTACTTCTTTCGATACTAACCGTGCAACTCGCCGCAATGCAAAGCACGCACCGCTTATTTTCCCGCACACTTTATGCACATGATTATCCCACACTAGAGCCGAGTCTAGCTCAAACCCGAGGAAATTTGTGTTGTATGTTTGATTGATTCTGGTAGAGCCCACTGAAACATCTAAGGGTCTGCGGTTTCGGCCTGACAAATCGAAGTGAATGTAGTGCGTTTTTGTGATATTTAAGGCGAGGCCGTTAGCGGTGAACCAACTCGCCAGCTGCATCGCTACCTCGTTGAGCTTCTGCTCTACCTCATCGACTGATGGTGCAGTTATAACGGCGGCTACGTCATCGGCATACATAAGAACATTAGCTGCAGTGACTGCATCCGGCAGGTCGTTCATTAATAGCGAGAACAGTACATTCGATACAGATGAGCCCTGTGCCACGCCCATTGTCAATCCTTGCGGATCCGATTTGGCTTTACCTCCATCACCGACCACAATTTGAGATCTGTCTTCTAAAAAGCTCTTCAACAACCTGTGGCCTGAACCGACAATACCATAATGAAGAAGCTTTTGGCTCAGAACTCTATGGTCAGCGACGTCAAAAGCTTTGGAAAGGTCACAGCACAGGACTGCAATTTATAGATAGAGAAGTTACAGCGGAACTACACTAAGTAGAAATGTTTACACAGTATCTAGAATTCTATTTATCATCATCATCCACAGCCTACTCTATCCCACTGCTGGGCATAGGCCTCTTTTTGAATTTTTCTTTTTTTAAATTTTCTATTACGCTCATCAAAAGCACAAGCGTTTGATATATATATGGAACTAGATGGCGCTATGTGAAATATCCGAGAACATTTATTTATTTGAGGATATAAACAACATACCCGTATCTAGCAAAGTTGTAGAACAGAGCCGTGATCTTGTCGACCACGCGGGAGTCTGGGTTGGTCTCATTCACCTCGATTGTAGGGAACCGATAGGATAACGTGAACATGTAGATCAAGTCGTCGTGATGTGCCGCAGCTGGGGGTTAATTTCAATATTTTAGCACAGAATAAAATATTATAGTTCCCGTAAGGCATGATTAAATTTAGTTGTATTAACCGGCTAGCACTTACGTCAAAAATTACCTGATGATGATCCTGATGATGGAAACCTCAGATTTCCGAAACTTGTCGAGCTAATTTTTCGACGTAATTTTTGACGTAAGTGCTAGCCGGTTAATACAACTAAACAGAATAAAATAGTTTAATTAACTAATAATACCTAGGTACACTTGTTTATCTGATCTATCTTCAGAAAATGAAAATCATATTTGATCAAGACTACAACCCAAGACCATTCGGAGGAATCATCAGAGAATGATCCATTATGGAGGTCTAGTGCCTGCCTACACGTTATCTGGTTTGGTTGTTCACAGGCGTTGGTTGATATGGGGCTAGAGGACGCTGTGTGCAAATGTCCAAAAATATTTATTTATTTATAAGTACCTACCATACCATATTGATGGATTATGTTTTACATACAAGTAGGGAGAAGCTACTAGAATAGAACTTTTTATGGTTCTTGGTGACAGGTTAATATTTTTTGTGTAATAGCCATGCGAGTAACAGGTAAATATAACCCTTTTATAGGAGCCACCATGTAAATAATGTTTTTCTACACAGATATCGATTTGAGGTTACCTGTAGGTTTCATAGTGACTGGATCTTCATAGTGGCTGTGCGCTCCGATGTGACTGAACTGATAGTACCACACTGGCTTTGAAGAGTAGCGACACATGAGGTTTGCTAATCTGAAAACATAAAAAATCAACGTTTAGGATAAGTTGCTCATGATTTTTTACGATTAGAACTTGTTGGATGAAATACCTACACTACTGTGAACACCAAATACAATGGCAGAGTGCTAACCTGGCATTCTTGTCGTCTTTATTTTCCCTTTAACAGAGTCTGTGATGTGACAATTTTAGTAAGTTCGTAAGAGAGTGGATTCGCAGTTTTAAATCACTTTAATGTCCACTAATGGCTATCGTACTCTGTTAAAGAAACAAAAAAAACAAACAAACATATGCTACCAATATTACCGAGAATGGTAACAGACCAGAAGAGATCGAAACATCTTAGTACAGTTATGAAAACCAATCAGCCATTACCTGTGGGCTCCAAATCCAATGCCAGAGTCACCATACAATTTCCCCAGGCCCCTTGCACTTGCTTCGTCATTCTTCAGTGGTTTCCCTCCGAGGTAGAACTCTCGAAGCCTGTCGCTTTGTGTTTCCGAGTTCTCCCGAGGAAGACCGAAGGAGATTGGCGCTACTCGATGCCATTCATTGTTCATTGTTGTCAGGAGAGTCTCGTTGTTTAGGACAGCTAGAAAATATATGATTGTTGGTTAAGTCCTCTTTAAGCATCCATAGAAAACTTTTTTTCTCTGGTTATTAGAATTCAACTGCTCGGAGCATAAAATGAAGCGGAAGAGAAACTAAGGCAACGTAGACATATGGAGAAGTTTTGGAAACAGAATCGACTGGCTCAAATCTGACATATTTTTTTTGTGTAGGAATATGTACCAGGAAACAATGTATTAAATCTCTCCATCGAGGAAAATCTTGATACCATCTGATCTGAGTACTTACTAAAAGCTTGCCAGAAGAACTCGGCCTCGGTCTGACTGATGATGTAGGGCACATCGTGCATCTTCTTCTGCTGAATGGCATCCAGAGGTTCAATGGTGAGGAACCGCTCCTGGCCGAAGTCAGGCTCTACTACCGGCCACCAGATGCCGGTTGGGTCAAATCCAAATTCCTGTTAAATGTCAATTTTATCTATATTGTTGTAGAGCTAGTTTTTTGGTATTTTGGTTTAAATATTTTAGGTTGTGCTAACTTAAACTCAATACACTTGTAATAGGAAAGATTTACAAAAGATCTGTTGTAATACCATACCCATCCATTATATCCTACGTTTCGGAAATTCTTTCAAAGAAAATATTGTAGGTACTGCTATAGGATAAGTCTTTTTTCTGAAGTAACACATGTATGACTGGCTACATTTAGTTATTTAGTTGCTGGTTTTTAAACCTGGATGTGTAGGAAACCGATAAAATCCCTGATTTTTCATATAGAAGGTTAAATTCAGCCTGTAGCTACTTACGTAGAATCCTCGCCAATCTCCAATCTCCTGCCAAGTCTTGGTCCTGAGACAGTCAATTATAACAGTGCTGTTGTCGGAGGGACAGTTCAGCAGCTGTGCCTGCTTGACTGCCAGGTTGTACTGCTGGGTGGGTGTCGGGACTTTGGAGACAGGCGAACCACTCATTGAAATTCCGCGGTGGAAGAGACCTGGATTGGATACGTCTTAAGTTAAAAAATATATTTTAGAAGATTCTTCGGTTTCCTGTCAGAATATGAAGACTGCAAAATTGTAATGAAAGTTATCCTACGTGTTTTTTGCTTATCCTAGCATTCACAGACTCAAAAAGAAAGAAAAGTTTAGATATAAAATTCCTTAGCTGGCTAATCTAATTAGCAAGAATAGATAGCTGGGTACTTTTTCTTTGTTTGCAGAACAAACATCTTTTGTATTAGAATTTCATTGTCATAGGATAGCCTATTGATCGTTCCTCACCTTTGCTCATAGGCGAGATCATATGCAGCATAACGCTGATGGATCCAGCGCTGCAGCCGCTGATAGTGACCAGGTTAGGATCGCCTCCAAACGCAGCTATATTCCTCTGCACCCAGCGCAGAGCAACCACCTGGTCCTTCATAGCATTGTTACCGGGAGCCAGACGGTTACCCGTGGCGATAAAACCTGAGGAATAAAAATATATTTACTAGGGATATATTATTAGGGATATTTGCTAGCCTCGTTTTGCTTGACGGTGATGTCGCAAAGGGAGGCGGGAGTTAGATCGTGCAGCTCATCCGATCCGCAGGAGACAGGCACCACCGGCGACTGCCGGCGAGCCGCTCAGGATCGGACTCAGTCTCCACTAGGAGGTCTGGGGCGTGGGATGCGGGGGCATCTCACACCCCCTAGCAGGGATAAGGGCCTCCTGAGGAGTGAGGCGGCTCGTGTCGCAAGTGGGGGGTGTCACCCCTCCAGAGGTCGGTCTACTTTGACCGTCGACTGAGGTCTGGGAAGAAATTACGCAGGAGTATTGCTGGCATGCCCGCGAAACCCGCCCTTTTCAAGACGAAGGGACATCTTTGTAGGTTTTATTCGGTAGTGGAGACTTCTTTACTCCGAGCCTGACATACCCCGCTGCTTATTCTCAGCTTAGATACAACAGTCAATTTTCTTACCTAATGTGCCGAGTCGATAGTTGATAGTAACCAACACAACATCTCTGTCGAGGAGGTAGTGTGGCCCGGCCAGGTCGCTGCGTCCAGTCATCGAGTAGAAACCACCCGCGTGGATGAAGAAAATAACTGGCAGGGGTTTCTTGCTGGAAATAAAAGTTTTTTTGTTTAGTTTTATAAACGCCTACATAAAAACACTTAGCAAATCACGGCGACGCGTCTTACCTTTTAGTATCAGGCGTATAGACATTTATAGTGAGACAGTCTTCACTAACGAAGTATTCTTTAGGCGCTGGCAGCGGACAAGCTGGGCCTTCCTGGGTAGCATCCACGACGTCTTTGTATTGCAGGATCGGTTTTGGTGGCTGGAAGTAAAAGGAATCTTGTGTTAATATCTTTATAATTCTTTATTATTGAATTTGTTTGTTTTGGCTTCCTAATTGAGGAGCTGTTGCAACTTCTTGCCTAGCATCGTAGTCTTGTTTAACAGCCTAAGCAACTATAATTCCATTTTCAACTCTGTTGTCTTTAATTATGTTGGAAGCAGGTTCAAAGCATGCTTTGACCACAAAAATACTGCGTGTTTGATTAAATTGTATCATTCAAAGAAAGGCTGATGGAGATTTTATAAAATCTCTGACAGTATGCCAAAATCAGAAACAATTTTGTAGTCGATGGTGGAGCTTGCCTGCCTGGATACTCAGATAAACAACTGAGTATCCAGGCAGGTGAAATAGCTTTCACATGAGGTAACCGAAGGGAGAGCGAGATACATCAGAAGCTACTTATAGTCGACGGAAAGAATGTGAGTTGGTATATATATCTAGACAAATATATACCTGGAACCGCAAGGGTCCTGTAGGTGACTCTGCATACTTGATCCCCCTGTACGCGTGGAAGCGGCGACCGCGGCGGGTGGTCATCCACGAGCCACGGAAGGTGCCTGAGGGGGAGGTGGCTAGCGGCTCGGACGTGGGAGACGACGGTGTAGATGACGCTGGGGAAAAAAAACTGGATTAGATTCAAGTCCGGGGGGCAACTGGGACGCGCGTGCTGCTGACTCATCCTCTAGTGCTCCGAAACAGGCAGAGACATTTTCGAGATAAATTTTATTGATGTGTGCTAGCCGGTTTTATACCTTAAATTAATAAATTAAAAGAAATATTGATGTAGAAAAATATAAGTACATATATATGAAGTGGCGGCTCTAGATACCAAACTAGGCGTTAGACTGTATCTTGGTACCTAGTCCTGCCCAGATGAAATATTATTTGTGTACATGTTACGTGTTACTTAAAATATTGATATTAAAAATTAATTAAGCATAGTCTATAAATTGTAATGCCTTACGAGACCTAGATACAATAATACTGTACTAAACAGAATTTTTGGGTTATATAGCTTTAAGTTTTTTTTTCACACAATAGTAAATGTGCTGAGTTGTGACAGATTTTACAGAAGTACACAAACATGATGACGAAACACGTGAGCCAAATTTTGTGAGTGTATGTTTATGTATATGTACCGATATTTGACGTATAGATGTATATTTTGTCCGCGTATTTAGATTAGGTATTGGTGAAGGTTTTCACCAAAATCGATTCAGTAGTTTTTAGATATGGACATCTGAACTGACATGTACATTGTACGGGTACTGATAGACGGCAAAGAAAGAGCACGTCTCGCCGTGTCGTCGGTTTAATTTTTCAAATTGGACTCATTTACCAAGTACTTACGAGTACGTATGGATTATACAAATAATATTATACTGATAAAATATATAAACAACATAATTATATTGTAACAAATTATACCTAGGCATTCGGTATGAAATCTATTAAAATTAAATGTCTAACCTGCTGGGCTCGTCACATGGTGTTGATAATGATCATGACTGTGGTCATAACTATGATCATGACCATGGTCGTGTCTCTGACCCCAGTCATTACCATGATCGCTGTCGTTGCCAATATGGCGATCGTGATCATAATCCCGGTTATGTTCATCATGGTTGCTATCCCGGTCTCCTTCAACAAATCAAATGTTCTTTACTAGTAGATACCATACTGAGAGTAGGTAGTGAGTTTACAAGGGCTGATAAAGTTTTGCTTAAGTATATTACCATCTTCCATACCAATTAGAAGGAGTTGGCCCAGGATACGAAAAAGTGGAAGGAATTGAGGGGACCTATGCCCAGCGGTGTAACAGAATAGGTTAAATTAAAAAATACCCTCGGCTTCGCTCGCATTTAGGAACAAAAAGTAGCCAATATCACTCTCAGGACTGTATACTATCACAATAACAAAAATCATGATGGCGCAGCGGTGGAACAGCATAGTCTAAATTTAAAAAAATATAGATACCTCCGGCTTCACTCGCTTTTCGGGACCAAAGGTAGCCTATGTCTCTCTCATGACTCTATACTATCTCCATAACAACAATCATGATTGATCTTTGCTCCGTAACAGCGTTAAAGCAGAATAAACAAACAAACTATTTATTTATTTATTTTTATTATTTATTTATTTAAACTATAAACACGTTTTTGCTTTCATATATACATATATGATTACATATGTATGTAATGACATTATAGTAGGTACATCTTTTAAAAAAAGCACAATTCACTTGCAAAGGTTATCATAGATTGAGACTTTGTCCCAAGTAATACCTACTTCTTTATTCTGTGGTAATACAGTTGCCTTCTGTCCCAATGTTTGTGATATTTGTAATTGGTGCACAATAAAAAACTCTCTGTTTGGTTTTAACATTGACCGGCCTTATCGCTAACGTTGTACTCTTCCAGATCGCCTGGTTTGAACAACATCTTATATTATTTCATTCCCCTTCATTATTTTTATTACCTTGATTATCCCGGTCATTTGTATGGTCGTGATCATCATGATGATGATGATGATGATGGCAGGTCACAAGCGCAAATAATGCACATACACTAAATACTTTAAAAGTCCACATCTTGGATGGTTCAGTAGAACACTGACTCAATGCAACAGTTGAACCTGTCTTATATAGAATGTATTATACAGGGGTTATTCTGCAGCAAGTATTTGAGTAAGTAATAAAAATTGGAAATTTTCTACCTGATAAATAAGTATGTACTATGTACCTACCTAAGTAGATTGATTATGTCCACCTAATTTTAATAAAAGTTGTTAGCGATATTTCCTTATTTAAAGCGAAATATTGAACAGTAATAATGTACAAAAAAAAATTATTGCAGAATTCTATTTTTAATGTGTGTTGTTACATTTTGTTAATACAATTTAATGTTATAAAGTTTTATGTATTATTATTTACATAGATATGTATTTACTCGTAAGTCCTAACTAGCGTAGGGATATTTAATTTATAAATAAAATACACAGTAGCCTGTTAATACAAATAAATTATATAGTTATAAATAAAAACGTTATTACAATACAACCGACAAGTAAACAAGTACCTCACCATAACAAAATGATGTATCTGTGGCAGGCATTACGCGGTATGATTCCACCATTTACATACGGCGTCGTCAGTTTATAAACGCTTGCTGTTATGTAAAATGCCGAAGGCAAAATGTATAATGCCGTGTCTTTATCTAATATGCCTGAAGATTTGATTGACGATTGTCGCAGGCATTTTGTATGATTCCGCCGTTTACATACGGCGTCGTCAGTTTATAAACGCTTGCTGTTATGTAAAAATGTTATTTTTGTTGTATAATTGTCTTTATTCTTGATGATGTTTTCAATACGACTGCGAAGTCACTTGTCTGTGACAGGAGGTAAGATTAGGTTCGTTAGGTTGCTTTCTTCCACGCACATGCGACGACGAGCGAAGCAAGGAGGAGCCAAGGCATTATACATTTTGCCTTCGGCATTTTACATAACAGCAAGCGTTTATAAACTGACGACGCCGTATGTAAACGGCGGAATCATACAAAATGCCTGCGACATATATATGTTATCAAATTTCTAATAATAATCATGCTTCGATATGTATTTCCTTTTATGATATATATTTCCGTATATTACCTATATATTTTCGTTAATCGCCACGAGGTCTTGATATCATTGGCTCGGTTCCTTATCCCGTTATTTTCTCAAAATATTTTCCTAACTTGATGCCGGGACAGTTCCCACTCACCACACCATCCAGCATGAGGCAGCCTACTTTCACTGACCTGTACATTTGTTTCTGCTCCCGCTCATTATCTCCCGCTCTCTCTACGTCGCTATCATGTTGACGCTGTGCCCTTTCTGCATCTCTATCATGTTGTCGCTGTGTTCTTTCTACATCCCTGTCTTTTTGTTGCTGGACCCTTTCTGCCTGTTCTTTTTCTCTCTGGGCCCTTTCTACATCCCTCTCTTGTTGTCGCTATGCTATTACTGCTTCCCTGTCATTTAATCGCTGGGTTAATTCTGCACCCCTTTCATGTTGTCGCTGTGCTATTTCTGCTTCCCTGTCATTTAATCGCTTGGTTCTTTCTGCATCCCTTTCATGTTGTCGCTGTGCTATTTCTGCTTTCTCGTCATTTAATCGCTGGGTTATTTCTGCATCCCTTTCTGCCTGTTCTTTTTCTCGCTGGGCCCTTTCTACATCCCTCTCTTGTTGTCGCTGTGCTATTTCTGCTTCCCTGTCATTTAATCGCTTGGTTTTTTCTGCATCCCTTTCATGTTGTCGCTGTGCTATTTCTGCTTTCTTGTCATTTAATCGCTGGGTTATTTCTGCATCCCTTTCATGCAGTCGTTGCTCTCTTTCCATTTCCCGATTCTGTTGTTGCTCCAACCGCTTTTTATTCCATTCTTGACGTCGTACTTCCCGCTCTTTTTCTCGCTGTTTGTGATCTATATCCCGGCTATTATCTCGCTGTTCTTGCTGTCCATAGTCATGAAGATGACCACTATTACAGCTGTATATAAGTGCAACTAATGCGCACACACAGAGTAGTTTTAGCGCCCACATCTTTGCAAGTTTGTGGGATACTGACGCAGTGTACGAAATAACTAATCTTAAATAGGGTTTTGAGCGGGTTTTACGTATTGTGATAACAGGAATCAGAAATATAAGGGAATAGTGTGTACTTACCTAATACCTACTGATAAGTTTAATTAGCTTGAAAAGTTTAAGTATATTTTTATATTTATATTGAGTCATGCTCAAGCATTAGCTTAGTATGGATGGGGCTAGATGTCGTTTTGCATTATGTTCTAAATATTTACGTTTTATTCCGTTACATTTTTAGTATTTTTTATAATTTATTTCGCTACAATTTATTAAAGAATAATACCTATGTATATCTAGTATTTTTTTAATGAAATAATGATACAAAATACATTTAATAAAAAAAATATTCGTATAATTACTTAAATGTTACAATTTATATAACTTACATTGTTGCAGTTTGAGAATAACCCTTTACTACAAAACCTACTTAATATAAGACAAGAACCCAGACCTGTCCGCTCAGTATCATTTCGCAAACAAGGAAAATGCACATATTCACAAGTTGTAGTTCAAGATTATTCATATATAGTTCACTATTGTTGTGTGTGTGTGAGTGTATAGATGGGACTTCCCAGAAACAAAAGACTGGAGGTAAATGGTTATTGTTTTTTTTTTTAAGGAAAACCATTGGGAAGACTCAGGAAATGTGGTCGAGGGTTAGATGAGTCAGTTTGAGAACTGCTCACCAATTTTCTTTGTAAAAAGATAGCCTTTGTTTTCCTTTGAAGTTATATTTTTTAAAGTTATAATGTACCTATACCTACTTATTTAAAATTCCAATAAGTAAGTAAATTCATATGAGAGTGGCCCACTCTGGTGTCGAGAGTTAGCACTGATTTCATCTTTCCCTAACGATGAATATTCGAAGATAAAGCTTGCAATTTTAATTATGATTTATGAATGCATGTAACATGTTAAATGGTTATAAGTATGTATTTATTTACACAAGTTATTAGTTGACATAACATTTAAAGACATTGAATAACTTTAATCTGAACAGATCTAAAGATACAGACCCAACACCCGCTATGAAAAGTTGTGGAAGTCCTTGGCCCAGAAGTGGGACAATATAGGTTAATAAACAAAACTTCCACTAGTAATATTCTAAAAAGGTTTATTTTCTTTAGAAAATAAAAAGCATATTGTTGTTTCCAACTTTTCATGTGTGACTAATTTCATGTTTTATTTGTGTCAGGGAGCTCAGAAGCCCAGCACCCCAGCACGGTGTCTCCTTCGGGTACCTTCCATGGTACATGGATGGGGACTCGCGGAGGAAGGCAGTTCCAAGCTTACAGGGGCATCAAGTATGCGGAGCCACCTGTAGGACCGCTCAGATTCCAGGTAACTATTTTATACAAATAATAAAGCTGAAGCTGTGTTACCTGCGAACTACAACCCAAAAAATTTAAAAGCTGCTAAAAAGTTATCTTTTATCGATCTAAAGTAAATAGTCGAGAGTGAATCAGTTTCTTCTAGGCAAGCGCGCTAGATCGTAGATTTTAACTTTGCTTAACTTCAGGCCAGTTGTAGTCAAGCGTAAGCCTATTAGTTTAAAAAAAGCCCCAAACAATTGTTTATAATATCTTCTACAGATTGTTGATCCTCTTTAGCTTTATTATATGTATAGATAATAAAATCCAGAACGAGCTTCCATTAACCCATCCGATACAAATATTAAAATAATATTGGTGCGGTCACAATCTAATTTAGTGACTGGAAAAACCGAGAGGACAACTTCGATAATAATAAAAATTGTTTTTTTGTGCTAGGTACATACTTGTTATCCACTGACTTTATAGGTCTGCACTATTGTTATGTTATACAATATTTTTTTTGTTTGCTATTTTACAATTCTCCATTTTATCAAATTAAACTATTGCAGACACTCTAATTAGTAAAATTATAACGTAAATTTTCTATTGCAACTTGCAAGTAACTCAAATTAATGTTTGTACGTTGCTGTTCTTTTGATTTGTCGTCACACGCCGCAGTCAGTTGCTCCCTTCGTAATATTATTTCTCTTTCTCTCTATGATTCGTATTTTCTCATGACTGAGGGTCGTGATTCCCCGCTGAATTAATTCGTTAGGGCAGTTCTCTTGGGCAGATATGTCGTGGGGGCGCCCAGACCCTTCCATATAAGACAAATGTTCTCGGATTTTGTGTTCCTCAAACACGGTAGTTTCCTCACGATGTTTTCCTTCGCCACTAAGCGAGTGCAAAACAAGTTATTAATGTAGGGCCGGATTCAAATCAGAATGCGTCAGAATGTAAAGCAAACGCTTACACCACAGGACCGCACTCGCTTTTTACTTACCTACCCTCTTTATATATTTCCAGCCCCCAGTTCCAATCCATCACTACCCGACTCCAGTGGACGCCACAGAGGATGGCCCCGCCTGCCCGCAACCAGCGCCGGAAGGCACGCCTATCGATGAAGACTGCTTGGTTGTCAATGTCTATACACCTGCTAATAATAGGTTAGTATGGTTTAAGGTTGAAAGATATTTATTTTTACGAAGATATGGTGACCACAGGTTCTTCTTAGCTGTTTGTCAATATTATTTCAATGTTGACACAGAACAAGACTGACTACTAGATGTGATTAGTACACGATCAAGACGGCTTGCATGAAAGGAGTGAGACCAGGGAGAAAACAGTGGGACAAACCCAGATGTAATTAATGATGTTAGCAATTATATAGTACTGAAAGTTAGTAAGATATATATTTTTCTCCGTTTATTTTAATTTACAAATAAATGAACAGATTTAGATGACATTCAGTTTGAAGACAAATAACGGGCAACGCTTAGGACCGTTAACTTAGTTAAACTTAATAAAATAATAATAATAATAATCCAGCGATATGCAAAGCGAGAGTGAATCGGTTCTTAATCGGGTAAGCACGCTCCATCTTAGGCCGTAGCCTTTGCTTGCTATCAGGTAAACTATGGCAAAATGCAAACCCGTTAAAATTAAAAAAAAAACTTTTAGGAGCAATATTCTTTCATAGGACTGGGAATAACTTTATTGCAATAAAATCGCGAGAGGTGTAAATAAAAGCTCGTAAAAACTTGCCTAACTACGAAATGTTTCAAAAACCTACTATACCATTAACTTCTCCGCCTTTCAGCAACCAGAGCCTGCCAGTGATAGTGTTCATCCACGCGGGAGGTTTCTACTCCATGTCGGGTCGCAGCCTCATCGCAGGACCGCACTATCTGCTGGACAGAGATGTCGTCTTTGTTACCATGAA
The DNA here is from genome assembly GCA_927399415.1 of Macaria notata. Lineage (NCBI taxonomy): Eukaryota > Metazoa > Arthropoda > Insecta > Lepidoptera > Geometridae > Macaria > Macaria notata. The sequence goes on from OV656742.1 coordinate 5,960,685, forward strand.
TTACCGGATTGGGTCACTCGGTAAGTTTGTTTACTTTATCTCTAATTTTATCAGATAGGTGAAGAATAAGGCAATATTAAGTTTGATGAATAACCGTTTCACTCTTGAAATCACCCTGATGAGTCTTGACACTTCGGTCACGTACCTATCAAAGAACGTGAGTAACTTGTTTACCTAAAAGGTCAAAATTATCAAAATAAAGACAGTTTGACATTATCAAAGAAGTCAAAAAATCCAACAAATTCTCCGCCGGGATATATGTACTCGTATAGGTATAATAACTTAAACATTTTATTGGAAAATGAGCCAAAACAACCACGACGACGATAAGTATATTATGTCTAGTGTAACATTTATTACTCACCAAAATTATCCAATAAAACTAGTTTTCTAAGCAAAGCCCATCTTATTTCCAGGTTTCCTCTCCCTCGGAACAGCCGACGCCCCTGGAAACGTGGGCTTCAAGGACCAGGTGGTGGCGCTGCGCTGGATACAACGCAACATCGCGGCATTCGGAGGTGACCCCGACCTGGTCACCATCAGCGGAACCAGTGCTGGCTCCCTCAGCGTCATGCTCCATATGATATCACCTATGAGCAAAGGTTGTATTACAAAATTAAATAGATTAGTTTATTCCTTTAGTTTAGTTAAGTAAGTCTATACCTATGTTTAGTTAAATGAAAACTTTAAGCATAAATGTTACAAAGAACATGTATAACCATACGAGTATATACTCTTTTTTTATTTCTGCGAAAAGGTATGAAATATATGATTTAATTAATTTCTAATGTTATTTTTCAAATCCCAGTCGTCTATGTTAATTTTTTTTGCTAAAGATTTTGACGACGCACCGATGCTAACCATCGGGCTGGTTGTAGTCGAATGTAAAAGCACCGAATTTATACCTAATAATGTAAGAGTACATATAAAGCGTTAAAATATGAAAATATTCCATGAGTTTTTTCTGAGTTGATAACTTTAATATAATATTTTACAGGTCTTTTCCACCGAGCGATATCCATGAGTGGTTCTCCAACTTCCAAAGTTCCGTCTCCACCATCTCGCATGGACTTGGCTGTCAAACAAGCCAAAATATCCAACTGTCCTACCACGAGTCCAGACGCCATCTACCAATGTTTGAAAACAAAGACTTGGAAGGAAGTAGCTGGGTCTTTGCTAGGATTTTTCGTAAGTTAACTTGTATTTATGCATACTTTTCTTAGTTTCACTCGATTGCTATCGGCAACATCTTGCATGGACTTGGCTGCTGTGAATCTACAATGAGTCGGAAATTCGTTCACTCGGAAATGTAACGCCAATCATAAGACCTGTAATTAGGTGGTAGAATTCAACGTTTATCGTAAATTTTCTCAAATTATTATGATTTTGCAAGCTACAAGTTTATTTTCAACTAGTGCGTGCTCGCGGCTTCGCTCACATTAAGAAGTAAAACTTGCATCCGCTTTAAAAGTTGCATTTCCAAAAATCCTTTCTTAGCGGATGCCTACGTCATAACATCTACCTTCATTCCAAATTTCAGCCAAATCCGTCCAGTGGTTTTGGCTGTGCGTTGATAGATCACTATATCAGTCAGTCAGTCAGTCAGTCACCTTTGATTTTATATATTTAGACAGAACATAAACTGTAACTATCTGTACCAAAACTCAACTTGTCCGTCTTTTGTTATATAACAAAATCCTTTTTCCCAGGAGTTTGGTTTCGACCCGCTCAGCCTGTTCCGTCCAGTGGTGGAGCCTGACTTCGGCCAGGAGCGGTTCCTGGCCATCGAGCCCATGGATGCGATACGTCAGGGGAAGATGCATACAGTGCCTTACATCATCAGCCAGACTAGGGACGAGTTCTTTTGGAAGGCATTCAGTGAGTACCAATTTCTTCTTATCGTATCAACTTTTATACGACAAGAAAAGAACAACTGGAGAGTAGGCAGAGAAAATGTGAAGAATTGACCACTCGCTCAACTATTGTGTTGAAAATTGTATAATCGAACTTGGGGTCTCTGACATTCAATAACTAACATTCAATTAAACGTATTTATTCCCGAGCCATGAAAACACACAAATAAAATGCCATTTGTTTGCCACCCAACTAAGGACTGACCGACCAACAGATTACCTTACCTTTAAAGCTTAACTTTTATTATTTGTTTCATTTCATTGGTCCAATATCTTGCTCCATGGAAATCACGTTTGGTAGTTCCATTCTAATAAAAAAATATTTCAGGCCATTTCACACAGCCCCATCTAGCCCCATACTAAGCAAACGCTTATGTCATGCCAACAACTCTAGACTTTGTCCTTTTCAGCTGTCCTGAAAAACGAGTCTCTACTTTACACTATGGACGAAGAATGGGACCGCGTAGCACCCATTTCTTTCTCTCTACCTCGAAATGAAAGTACAGAAAGACTCCAGAAGCTAAGACAGGCCTACTTTGGCAACAGGCGCCTGGAAAATAACAGCTGGACTGCTGACCGTCTGGGAAAGATGTATGGGGATGCTATCACTGCCTTTCCTGTCCATAGGTGAGTATTTCGGAATTGTTTGAGTTAAATAAGTTATTTATTTTGCAAGTATCCTCTTTGCGTCGTATTCCTCATTAGAGACGGTCGTGACTCCCGCACAGATATTACTTACTAGCTGTGATCGCGACTTCGTCCGCTTGGAAAATTTATTTTTGCAAACAACATCTTCTTCTTTATAAATTATAGCTGTTTCCCACGACTTGAACCGTTTTCGCAGCGCACGCAACGGAAGCCCTCAAAAATAAATAATTTTCCCCGATTTTTCCACATTTTGCATTGTTTCTTCGGTCCTATTAGTTGCAGTTTGATGTTATATAGCCTAAAGCCTTCCTCGATAAATGGTCTATTCAACACAAAAAGATTTTTTCAATTCGGACCAGTAGTTCCGGAGATTAGCGCGTTCAAACAAACAAACAAACAAACTTCAGCTTTATAATATTAGTATAGATTGGGAAAGTACGTGGGTGTACGTATACTAAGTGAGCGCCCAATCCGAGGCCCTACCACCAATGACTAGTTATGCGTCGATTTGCACTCGCTTGGCTGTGAAGGAAAACATAGCGAGGAAACAGATATGTTTGAGGACCACAAAAGCCGAGGACGTGTCTTCCGTGGAGGATCTGAACGCCCATCACTGTGTACTTGGCCAAGTGAACTCCACTAACAAATTAATTCTACAGGAAAGACACGACCCTCAGTCATGAGGACATTCGACTCAAAGAGAAGTATAGCTAATTAATAGACTTTATTCTCTGTGTTACCAGATTGGCGAATCTAATGTGCAGACATTCGAAGCACCCGGTGTGGTACTATGAGTTCGACTACATCGGGCAACATAGCTGGTACGAAGATCCTGTCACTAAGAAACCTACAGGTAAATTAAATTATTTATACTTAAAAACTTTTGTGTGGAAAAGGCAAGCTACATTTGATTTTTGTACGTTTTACGAAAATATCTATACTAACGAAAACTATTTACAAGTTATGATCATATCTTATCATACCAGCCGTTTGTCTAGTACGGTAGTCGTTAAGCAATTCAGAGTCAAACAAAAAAATAACGACAAATTAAGTTACATAACATACCTTGTAAACTTAATGTGTTTTTACCGTACTATGTGTTATATTTATAATATTACATATACTTAATATTCTTCTTCTTATCGAAAGAGTGGCCAACTCTCTTGTGTCGAGAGTTTATCAAGCCGACCTAAGGGCCTCTGACATGGCTTAACGACTGCCGTACCAGACCAATAGTATATCATTGTTTATATTTCAGGTGTGGCTCACCACGACGACATGTTATATCTGTTCACGCTGAATTTCCGCTTCCCCACGATAGATGTCAGCACAAGCGAAGATTCCAAAATGGTGGAAAAAATGACAGCCATGTGGTATAATTTCGCACGCTTTGGGTGAGTAGAATTCTAACTATTATCACAGTAATATTACAAACGCGAAGGTTTGTGTGTGAGTGTGTATGTTTGTTACATCACCACGCTGGACTAATTTGGATGAAATTTGGTATGGTGATAGATGAGACCCTCGATTAACACATAGACTATTTTTATCCCGGATTAACGTGGGTGACTATACAACTAACAAATTGGTGAGGTATATGATTAATTTAAAGAAAATTAGTTAAATTTTTGGTCGCTAGAGGCGCTAGTAGTAAAGATAAAGCAAATTAAAAGTTGAGCAAATTACATGGATATATTTTACTGAAATTTATAAGTGAATATGTACAATGTACACGTTTAGGTTAAGTATGACGTGCATATATCTAAAGTTTATTGTGTAAGTACGTATTATAATATTATATTCCCACCATTTTAGCGACCCGAACCCAAAATCGGACACTCCAGAAATTTCGTCACTGCACTGGCCAGGAATGACTCCAGAAAAGAGGAAGTATCTCAAATTGAACAAGGAGTTCTCAATACACGAGAAACTAAATGAAGATCGCTTCAAAATTTGGGAGGAACTTTATCCTATTCAGTATTAATTTATATTGAAAGAAACGTTTTCTTGTTTAATCTACTAGATATATTAAATAAGTCGGGTTTTTCTTCCTGACACTATAACTCCAGAACGCACGAACCGATTTTCACGGTTTTGCATTCGTTAGAAAGGTCTCGGGCTCCGTGGGGTTTATAAAAAAAACGAAGCCATCTGGTGGCGAAACGGAGTTCGCGGGGTTTGCTAGTGGTTCATAAAAGTGATTTGGTCTTGCGTAATAAAATATATAGTCATAAAATGTTTTGTTCTTTATAAAATATTGAAAAGAATAAATAATAATAATAATAAATAATATTTTTTTTCTTATCAGGGGCGACTTTATGGCGAGTCGTCGGTGAGTGGCGTCACCGCGGACCCCGATTCCCTGGGGGCTAAATGAGACCCCCTGCCTCCCGGCTTGCCTTAATTGGCCGACCGGGAGTGGAAGACGCAAGAGCTAAGTACCTAAGCTCCAGGGTGGAAGTGTTAAAGGGCATAACGCCGCTAGTACCGCTCAGAGAACGCGCAGCACACCTCTCTACACCCTAAGCCACTCACATCAATGTTGCCCTTCCGGCGCCATCTTAGGCTGCATTTTGTGGAGGGCCCATTTAGTGAGTGGCAAGTCATCACCCGCTATAATTTTTATGAATGAGGCATAACTGGCGGGTGCCGTTCCTCGTACAATAGACCAGTTTAATTAGGTCAATGAACAACTCAACACAATAGCCTGTAATATTAATACCATGTCTGCAATAGTTACTTGATATACCTAACATCCTCTTTCTGTAGTTTTGTACTTAATTTTAAGTATAGTATTGTAAAAGGCCTCTCAGTGTTGGCTACGGCCCCACTGATGCCTTAAAAATACCGGGCGTAAGGCCCGAGAGTCTGTGAAGGAATTAACGATAAATATTTCAGGACATATCACACAGCGCCATCTAGCCCCATACTAAGCTTACGCTTGTATCATGGGTACAAGATAGCGGATATAATACATATATACTTTTTTTTTGTAAATACATACTTATTATACATAGAAACGACCAGACTCAACACAAGTAATTACAAATTTTAATATGCATAATTACTTGTGTTATGCGGGAATCGAACCCGCACCCCTAGATTAGAAGGCAGAGCCACTACCAACTAAGCTAACAGAGCAGTCAAATATAGCTATAATATATAGTTAATATTTTTGGCGATACCTAGGTACTATAAGTTAAGTAAGTTGTTTATAATTTTCGCTCATTTGCCAATAAAAAGTATGTCATAACTTTCTTGTTAATATTCTGTTATTTGACATCGTCTCATTTTTCACATAACATAACACGTCCAATGTGTCTACTTTCTATAATAGTGACACATTTTCAAGTTCATGGCTTGTGATTTTACGCTGACTCACAAGAATTGGTTCATAATCCGTGTATTTCATTTTATACCTTAATCCCTAGTGATAAAACTGTCTATTGAATAACAATCCGAAACTTCAAATTTCAAATAAATAATTTGGACCTTATTTTTAGAGGAATAAAGTTGAATTTTCACATTACTGTTAAGATTAATTCGAGGGCTCTTGATTTTCCCTTAGCGCATGCGCTGTACACTCCCACTACTCACCCTCTCGTTTTCCAATAGTGATGTGACTTTGATCGCCAAGTTATACCTAGGTACAAAAATATCGATATCATTTCAACTTATTTACATATTATGTAATTTGTGAATGTATTAAATAACTATTTAAGAGTTTAAACGTTCCTTGATTTTACATAGCACCTCTGCTCTGATACACAAACTGTATTATTGTAATAAATTTGTACGGTCGTCATTGATTGATTTTCTCAAAGCAATCCATATTCTACCAATCCAAACACTTAAAAGACAATGCGACTCGCACACAATAAGACAAAACATTACACCAGTCTTGCTATAATAACAGCGATTATTCACTTTCTTACACGCGATTGTAGAAACCGTTTCACGAAATAAGTCTACAGAAAAGTTTGATGCTAACATTTTTCAGTTAATAAATTGATTATCACCACAGATTATCCTGCGGTAATAGCGCCTTAATTTGGAGAAGTCTTTCATGAAACGAGCTCTGTATATCGATTAAAGAGATACATTATATTATCGACACTGAGAAAACATTTCACATCTCTCGACTGTGGTTTTCCGTACATTCGCCATGACAGTTGGTTGAACGTAACCCTGGTGCGATCGTGTTTTGTTTTACAACCTTTACTGGTTTACAAGACCTTATTTTATGTAAGTATGTGTTTATTTTTTATTATTTTTGATTCGCTTTTTTATAATGAAAAATGCTCTAGAGTCGCGCGGTAGAAGTTAGAATTATGTAAAATAATTACATGTAAAATTACTAAAAAGTAGGCCTTCGGGAATGGGGTCAAATTTATGACTTTTCAAATCAAATGTAAGTACCTACTTACTAATTTCAGTATTTAACTATAATTATTTACTTGTGTAGGTATTTTTTATGTAAATTACTTGCCTACGTAAATATGAAATATTTAAATAATTTCAGAAATCAAGGGTTAATTTATTGGAAGCACTTGAAACAATCTTGTTGGATAGAAACGATATTTTTTTTTCAAGCATGATAGATACCTCCTCATATTTGTCATCACTGAGGGTCGTGACTCCCCGCAGATTATACTCATTGGGAAAGTTTTCTTGGAAAATTTACGTCGTTCGTGTGTAGGATAAAAATACCCTGATATTTCTCCATTGTTAAATACAACCTTGACATATTACATTCCTTTTTTCAGCTAGATCGACCTCAAATACAGGGCCACGTCGATAATGGCAATGTGGTGGAGAGAGCCTGAAGTAGAGGGTAAGTTAATTTTTATTTAAAGCAGTACTTTAATAAACAGTAAGTAAAAAGAGTAATTTGCCTGAAACCTATATTACCTAAAACTTACCTACCACCGCTTTACCATAAAGCTAGTCAAACAGACCGAATTAATTACTTATGTACTTAATACGATATTAAGCTATGTCGAAATATTTCCATTAATCTTGTCCGATATCTTAATCCCCTGATTTTTTATTGGTAGTCTCCATAAACGACTGAAATAATTGTTTATCATGCAGTCCACTTAGGTTGTGGCTGTCGGACAATCTATTTAAGTATATCCTTAAGAACATACAGTAATACTATAGATTATGTATTATATTATGAACCTACATACATTGAAGATATTCTTTATGAGATTTTTTTTTGACAATAGGTACCTACTTGTTCCAACTTGTATAATTTGAAATCATTTTATAGAATGTTGGTCTGGTATACGCTACTTTTTATTCCGAAATAATGCGTGCGAAGCCGCGGGTGCCTGCTAATATTATAAATATATACTATCTCTACCTGCAGGTGCCTCCGGTTCCTCAGGAGGCTGTGCTGCATCCCGCATGTGGCACAGCGCCTGCTCCGCTCTGTGCGCCCCGGACGCAGAGCGCGCCTGGCAGCAGGTAGCAGACGCGTCCAGCACTGACGACATCTGGCATACTCTGAACAACTGCGTGGCCTACCAGGTGGGGTACCTATAAATGCTTGTGGATATTGTAGATGCTTCGAGGCATAAAGGAGAGATTAAACCTTGAACCAGTCTATTGTATATGGTTCATATATTTTTAAGTTTAATAGTATAGGTAGCTAGGAGTATTTTAATCTAGAACTAGACTGCAAAAGAAGGCTCTTCTAAGCCGAAGACTTAGCTACCCACTTGCCTATAGGTGCTTCTTGACTTCTTTTACAGTTTCACCATACTTTTTTGTCATATTTACCACTAGTAGATGCCCGCGGTTTCGCACGCGTAGTAACGGGACAAAAAGTAGCCTATTAAGCCTACGACCGTATAACTTCACTCACTTTACTGAATTACGATCCTATGTCGTTCCATTACGGTATGAACAGACGGATTAAACAGACCACAAAACACACATTCGCATTTATATATTCGCATAATATTATTGTACCTATGACATGAAGTATGATCTATTAACCTTACATAAAACGTTGTTTCCAGGCTGGAGTATGGCAGAACCTAATATCCAAAGGCACTCCCGACGTGATGCAGCCGGCAGCGTTCAAACTGGCGCTGGTGCTGAGACACACTCCACCAGACCTGGCTGTCAAGCTACTGGCAGACTTGCTGCGACAGCATCCACAAAGCGTAAGTATATAATTAGCATAGTTTCTTATAATCATCATTTTCATCCACAGCCGGTTTTGTCCCACTGCTGGGTGTGTTAGGGCGTTTCTCATAATATGCCATTGACTTCGATCTTTAGCTGCAAGATGGATTGACGACATAACATAAGTCTCAGGTCAAACCTGGACGAAGCTGGCTAAAGATCGAAGTCTCTTAGAATGACAGAAATACCTAGTAATATGTACCTACAGAGTTAATTGCTAGATATCATGTGAGCATACGCCCTAAAATACTAAATAGGTAATTTTAACTGACTGTAGAGCTTTATATCTACTTACTATACATACCTAAATCAAAATGATGGAACAATCACCATTAGAGTACCTACAATGACCTACATTTATTGTAAAATAATAATTTCACGGAAATTGTTTGGATAGATATACAATTCCAAAACTTTACCGTGCAATTTTGCTACCAAAACGGTGAGGCCTGTTTAACATTATTTTTATTTTTTACACAACATTAAAAAAATCTTTTTTTCCAGCAAGACCTAACCTCCTACATCCTAGCCCTCCTGACGGACGACGAGGCGTCTTCCAGCTCCTACCCGCAATCCCCCGAGACGGACTCCCCCTCCCCTCCGCCGGGCCCCGCTCCCCTCCGCGACCTGCAGCTGTTCGGGGACTGCGAGTTGGCGGTCCTAGCGGCCAGTGAACAACAATACGACACTCATGCCAAGTTGATACGAGCGGAGTACGCTAAGATGTCGCAGACCAAATTTGTGGAGCTAAGGATAAAGGTAGGTTATCAAACTCTCTCTCTCTTTGAGTCGTATCTCCTCATGACTGAGGGTCGTGACTCCCCCGCAGAATTGATTCATTAGGGGAGTTCTTTGGGCAGATACATCGACGTAATCGCTCAAGACCGGAAGAATAAGCTTAGGTACATGTTGCAGACCAAATTTGTGAAGCTCAGGATAGAGGTCAATCTTTCTCTCTGTATATCTCTCTCTTTGTACCTATCTCCTCATGACTGAGGGTCGTGACTCCCCCGCAGAATTAGTTCGTTAGGGGAGTTCTCTTGGGCATATCAAATCAAACAATTATATCGCAAATCCGCAATTAGTAAGTCCCCAACAATGATAAGGGATACAACTCAATATACATCACATGATTATAAACATCTAATTAGCCCTATTCCTTTTCCAGGTATTGAACCAGCTCTCGAAAATACCAAAGCTGTACCACACGCCGGAGTTTGAAGCACTCGACTCAGCTGCCAGAGGAAATATCGTCCGAGAAATTAATCACCTCAAGGAACAGTTGAAAACTGGCGCAACTTGTTAACTTATAGAGCAATAGTATCTACGAATAATTGATACTAGAAATGTAACTTGTAGTATTATCGAATGAAAGTGGCCAACTCTGGTGTCGAGAGTTAATCAAGCCGCCCAAGGGCCTCTGGCGTGGCTTAACGACTGCCGTAATTTAACATGTAATCCGACCCACGGAAGCAACCAATATGGAATGCCACTTCTCGGTCATCCATCCAAGGACTGACCGCGTCGACCTTTGCTGAATATCATCTTAATCGCGTGCGATTGCCTCCGCTAACTGAGCCATAAAAATAATTCTTAAGTGGGGCTTAAACCTTTAGCGACAAACTGTGATCAACAGGCATCGTAATCATTCATTAGCAAGCTTTCTGTGGGAGAGAGATGTAATGTGGAATCATTTCCGACGAGAAATTTGTTAGGAGTTACAATTCTGTAGTGTTAATTATTCGAACAACGGTTCTTAGGCACTTTGAAACAAAAATGTGTAGTTCATTAGAAATGTCTCGTTTATTTTTTCGCCAGTTGATAAAATATTCCAGGGCAAATAACACAGCGCCATCTATTCCCATACTAAAGAAACTCTCGTGTCATGGGACTAGATATCAGTACATCTACCCTGGATTAGTGCCTTGGCAAAATACCTAAAGAATCGTATGTAGAATTCGTGCAAGATGATTTTGCGCACAGATGGCGGCACTTCCACTCCGTGCCTCACATATCACAGATTTTTTTTAGTTACAATCTTATCCTCTTATGTGGATTCTACTATTTTTTGCTCATAAATTTGTATTCAAAGCTTGCACTAAGTTATTTATAGACAAAAAAGTTAAAATGAAATTATGACATTAGAATATTTTCTATAAAAAAAGAAAGACCAAAATAATGTTTTAGATAGATTCAGCTTTGCTTAGTTAGATTTGTTTAGCTAGTCCGTAGTTAATAAATAAATAATTTTTGGCGTTCGTATTGTAAATGTAGTGTTTATAAAATGTAAAATGTTTACATAAATGTTATCTACATTAAATTGATGAAAACAAATGCTCATAATGGGAATTTATATTAGGAAAAATATTTATGCAGAAAATTGAAACACCATGATATTGTTTTAATTTTCTGTCTTAGTTTATGCTCAAATAAGTGAATATCGTCGGTCAAAATATTGCTATGCTTAATCTACAGAACTTAATGAATTTGAAATGCTAAGTAACTATGTTTGTTAACAATATGTATGTGTTGCATTAAGAGACGGCTGCTTTTAAGGTTGAGTAGATATTTTATTTCTTTTATTGTGTTTTTAAATAAACTTAAAATGTTGAAAATCTCTTAATCTATGTTTTAATTTTTCCATCAGACCTTGTAAGAAAATATATTTTAGACAAATAAGAAAGGGGTATGGTATACTTAGTGCCTACTTAAATAATAATAATATCACAATCAAAATGTATAGGTACTAAGCGTTTATGCATCTTCCCCAGGACATGTCCAATTTTTATTGGGGCAGTGCTTTATTTTCGAAATAAAGAATGTGGATTACTTACCTGCTTAATTATGAAATAATTAGCACTTGAACTTCGATATAAATATTTCATTACATTCACAGTGTCCCTAATAATAAACATACACGGTATAAGTGTTTTTATACCTACATACTGTTACGTATGCGCAATTATATGTTTTGTAGGGTAGTTGTAAGTTGCGCTGTGATCGCCGCTCGGGCGATACAATAAATTAGTTCAACGCTAACTGGTGTTTGATTCGCACGCCCGACGTAGATGTAACACATACATAGAAGTATAACACATAAAACGTAAGTCCCTTTAAACATATTGCCAGAAAACGTAGGTAATATTTTATTACACACCTATTAGCTATGAACTCCCAAATGAGACATTTTTCAGGCTTAAAGGAGGCTCATACGCCAAAATATCACTAAATTAGCACAAGCTCCCGTGATTCCATAAGCATAACATAAAAAGTAAGATTGGCGCCATTTCACCTAGGTAGCATAAAAAAATTCGAAGCGTGATTTGTCGATGAATTCGACCATATTATCTGCGACATCGTTCCTCAAACACGTTGTATAATAAAAACTCCTGAACGGCTAGACCGATTTCGTTTATTCTTTTTTACATAATCTTTTTCAATACTATGGCAAAAAAAAACAAGTTTAAATTATGGATCCGAATATCCGCGGGGCAATTACCTACCTTGCAGACGGTTAGCAACAGCCGAAAGTCGTACAATAACTGCTGTCAAATGCCAGTTTCGTATTATGTAACAGCAGACAGTCAGCATCAGCAACTTTGATCAGCAATCAACAGTGCTGCCTCTGTCGAGCAACTGATAAACTAAAAATGCATTTATCGCCATTTTAATTGCAACATTTGTCTTGAAAATGGTAGGTATTACGATTACGTAAGACTTTTGACTAGGGATGTTACGGAGGTTCGACTCCGGTTCCGAAAAGTCGGAACTTTTGATTGATATTACAGCTCCGACTCCGACACTATTCAATCGGAGGTCAATTGAAGCACAGAGCTAGCGGGAACCCTATTATACACAATTGGTCAATTATCCACATCGCACAGATTGTTTTCATACTACAGAAGCTTTTCGAATATAATTTTATCGGTAAAACGCATTTGTCTTATAAGTAAGTATATTATGGCACGGGCATTCTTATTAATGGAGGCACTCGAGGCCGAAGATGAAAGACAACAAGCTCATGATACTTCACTGTTGCGCCGAAACCTTCGAGCCCAAGCAAGGGCATTAAGCATGACTGATGTCGAATTCAGGGCGCACTACAGAATTACAAAAGAATTATTTGAAGAGTTGTGCTTTGAACTAATGTAGGGACAAGATAATTTTCCAGCTCAGCACTTTCATTTTATGCAACGGGTTTATACCAAAAGCCAGTAGGTATGAGCTTTTTGCAAGCCAACCTAGCGTCACAAATGCTGTGAGAGAGGTGACACTAGCACTAAATAATTTTAATATAGGTACTTATCAAGTATATTAAATTCCCACAGACACAGCAAGAAAGAAATATCATCATTAACAAGTAAATTTTACTTTTTGATATGGACTATGCAGATAAATAATTTAGTTTAATATTATTAATTCTTATATTTTAATTCTAGATTCTACAGAAAATTTGGCAATCCTGGGGTTCTGAGCTGTGTTGATAGCACACATGAAACATTAGTGGAGCCTTCAGAACATGAAGAAAGAATTTTTAATTGAAAACAATATCATTCTAGGAATGTCCAAATAGTAAGTCTTTTAAAAATATTCAATTTAATAAACTTATTCAATGTTAGTGATTACAGATTTCTTAGACTTACAGATTTCTTAGATTAGTAGTAAGTACTAATTTTAGTAATATCATATTATTCCCTACTTGCTTAAATAGACTGCCTTACTTTATTACTTAAAATTCCTGTCTTTTTTCAAATATGTGATACTGACATGAATGCTTCTTCTGGAGGAGCTACTCATGATGCGTACATTTGGCGTAATTCCGAAATTAATAATCATTTGCAGCAACTTCATCGCAATGGTGAAAGCATTTGGTTCTTAGGTGAGTGACTAATGTATTAAATTATGTAAATTGTAACATAGGTACTATATTAAAAACAAACAGACAACCAAATTGATGCTGTAATGTTAACTAGTTACTTCACGCAGTAAAATATTTACTATAATTATTATTATAATTATTAACTAGGTATTCTTTACATTTACAGGTGATTCTGGATACCCACTGAGGCCATGGCTTCTCACTCCTATTGTTAATGCTGTTCTTGGAAGTGCAGAAGAGAATTACACAATTGTCCACTGCAGTGCCAGGAATACTGTTGAGCGTTGCATAGGAGTACTGAAAGCGCGTTGGCGTTGTCTGTTGGCACAGAGTATTGCATTATGATCACCACACGGTGGCTAAAATCATTAATGCATGCTGTGTTATACAATATCGAGCATGGAATCCAGGATGTGACAGAGCTTTCAGGCCCAGAGCGATTCAAATCATCAAATACCAGACACTTTCAGCCTTGACAATGAATCGCAACAATTAGAAAGTGGTTGCGTACAATGATCGCTTATTGTTCAACAACTGTGGAGGGAGAGGCTACACTAGAAAATAAACTGATAGTTTAAATCTAAACATTATTCTATTTATTAGCTAAGAAGCTCTTAATTATATCGGCCTGCTCGCGCAGTGCCAAAGTTAAATTATTTGTAACTTCAAGTTGACTGCGAGCTATTTCCGTTTGAGCTCGCATAGCCTCTGCAATAATCATTGCAGCATCTGCCAGCTTCTGCTCAGCGTGTATCCGCTTCCTCTTTAAATCAACGATCAAAGATAGCTCCAACCTTTGATGTGCTCGGTTGTCTGCAATATTTAAAACATGTTAACAATAACTAATGAATTTATAAAAATGAGTTTCAACTTTTATTCTTGTTGTAGGTACTGTTTCAAAATAATATATTATTTCTACACAATTGAAGCATTTGTTGATCAATCCAGTTAAAGATATAAATTGCTTTTAGGTATGAATCAGTCTAATGGTTTGGTTGTGAAAGCATAATGACAAACATACCTAATTTTGCATTTATAATATTTTAAGTATGGATTAAAGGTGTAAACCAAATATAATCATGTTAAAAAAAATACCTAAGATTTTTCTGCTTCTAATAGAGCTTCTGGATCGTCGCCGAGAGACAGATGTAGACTGTGCAGAGGTGCTAGTTGACATTGGTGTATGCTGCAATATAAGGGTATGATTACATAAAAAAAATTTAATATTATATACCTAAGTAGGTACCTACCTATAAATAATGAAATAAAATGTTCTTACAAATGCAGGCACTTTATGTTGGGTATCACCAAATGCACCACCATCTCCCATTATGGCCAGAACTTTCCTGTCAGTATCTGACAAGTCATCCATTCTAGCCGGTCCACCACCAGTTTCTGAAGCGATCCGCTTTTGGGCAGACACCCTTGTCTTCACCTTATGTTTAAGGTCTGCCCAATACTGAAAGCATAATGCAAGCTAGCTCAGAAAATAAAGGATACAATTTGTATGGAAATAGCAAATAGAAATCAAATGTACTTACACGTTTCCAGCGTTGGCCAGTTTTTGAAGCACCACGGCCATGGGCGTTTAATTTGGAAGCCAGTTCTTCCCACTGTCTATCAATTGTTTCTTTCGAGCGTGGCCCCAAACCAACGCCCTTTGCAAGACTCTGGTGTTCCATTAAATAGTCTACAAGCTCCTCCAACTGCGAGTTCGAAACACGGTGCTCCATTTTCTTCTAAAAAATCACAATATCTTGTGAATAAGCAAATAAATCTTTCACGTATATACTTATCATATGTACTTATCTCTAAAAACTTATACCTACAAGTTTTCAAAACAATAAAGATACACACTAATTAATAATATTCTCTTGAATGCCGATTGATGTGTGAGGGACTGAACTGAAGGAGAAAAAAAACGCTGCTTGATTGTTGTTTACAAGCATACGTAGTACTACCAGTTGCCGTTCGATCGTTAGTGGGGCTGCTTTCCATACAAAACCAAGTCCATCACCACAGACCAATAAGAGATACACGTATGTCCATCACAATTCACATCACACACAACAGAGCAGAAGATGAGCATTTGAGCAACGTCCACGCAAAGGCTTACCGCTTACGTAATACGTTTTTTGACGTTTGGCGACCGGTCGCGCGACTACTGCGCAGCTATCGCTGTCTGCCAATTTTTATATAATAACGCCGCTGAACTCTAATTATAATAGGTAGTCATGCAATAATTCTAGTTATGTTTCCTTAATATTATTGACTGAATATGAAAGCAAACCCAATTTTTAATGTTATTTTACTTGTAAAGGATATAAATAATAAAATAATTTTCAGTTCACACAAAATGTCAGAGCGATTAGCATTGTAACACATAGGTGACATAGCTAGCATAGGTTCTACCTTTAACTTCATGGGTATGATACATGTTAGCTCAATCAACGTCAAATGTCTGAGGAATAGGCAATGTAACACTGGTGATACATTACAATTTCAGAGGTTATAAATCACACTCATACCCATAAGTACTTTCATAATTCTTCATAAAAATATCACAAGCAGTAGTTTCCTGATAAATTGCAGCCACCAAACAACGGACACATTCAGTACTTACCTAAATAGAAAATATTTATTAACTTACCTTGCACTTAACTATAGCCGACGTGCCTTTTTGATGCCATTTTTAAAGTTAATAGACAGTAAGTAAATCATTTGTCACGCTCTAACAGCATTTTATTTCCATCACTCATTGATTGAATGTATTGATGCGTTCATTGTAAAATTAATTTTAAGTGACGCTTAGTTATTGGTCAGGATTTTATTGTAATTGATGTATTACCTGACTTGAATCTCGCGGCAGACTAATGCAGAGCCGCGAATGGCGCCGAACGCGCTCGACTTCAGCCGAGCGCATCGAGTTGGCTCCGCAATGAATGATCCGAGCGAGACGGCGCAGCTGTCAAAATTGATGTTAATTGTTTAAACAATGATTAAATGAATTGATTATGAATGTTTACAAAATAATAAATATCTTGTCAACAATTATTATTGGTTCTTGTGTAATATTTGCTGACAAATAGTTTTTTTTATTTTATTGAAACTAAAAACCATTTGTAATCGATTTTATTGATTTTCGGACGGGTCCGCGCGTTCGATCAAAAACGTTTGCGCGAATCCCGTCGCACTTAATCTATTTTTAACAATATCTTCTTCTTGGAAGGTAAATTCAAAACAAAGTAATTGGTAAAATCTTTTATTTTATTGTCCTATTGTTACAGGATTATCACAAGACTCGCCATCAATTAGTCTCATTATAAAATTTCCCAGAGCTATATTTAGAAATAGAAAAGGCACGGAACATAAAAATAAATTACTAAACTATTCTTAATCTCGAGCAAACGTGTATATCCTTTTCAGTTTCAATTTCAATAAATTGCAAATGCGACGGGATCCGCGCGAACGATTTTGATCGAACGCACGGACCCGTCCGAAAATCAATAAAATCAGTTCCAAGTGGTTTTTAGTTTCAATAAAATAATAAACTATTTGTCAGCAAATATTACACAAGAACAAATAATCATTGGTAACAAGTTATTTATTATTTTATTAACATTCATAATTAATTCATTTAATTATTGTTTTAAACAATAAACATCAATTTTGACAGCTCCGCCGTCTCGCTCGTATCAACCATTGCGGAGCCAACTCGATGCGCTCGGCTGAAGTCGGGCGCGTTCGGCGCCATTCGTGGCTCCGCAATAGTCTGCCGCGATACTCAAGATATTACGTTTCCAAGTTAAGGGTTAACTTCATGATCGAAAGAAAAGTTATCTTTCGATTGAAATCGATTTCATTATTAATTTATTAGGATTTTACTGTCGAGGTATTACTTTATTACTGTTTTTTCATAATATTGTATTTAAAAAAATAGCTATGTTAGAGTTATATCCCGACAAATAAAGAAGTGTAGAAAATTATAAACTCACGAAGTTATAGGTAAAGGCATAACTTCATGGTTAAACTTCATTCTAATCAAAAAGGCTAATCAATTATTCGATTTAACTATTTTTAAATATGGCAACTTAGGAAAATGAATGTCATTCACATTGTGATGTCAATGTATCTTTTTTCATTGGTCGAGTGCAAGGATTTTTTATATCATCCCTCTCTTTCCCTCTGGATTGTTCTCTCTTTGGTTTTGTGAAATAAATTTTATATGAATAGAAACCTTATGCTCTTACACTTAAAGTTCATTTTCTATAAATGGTAAATCGGGGGTGAAATCGGTCAAAAATGAAAGGCATATAGAGAAGGCTGTTGTCTTGCTTCAACAGCTTGCCAGTTTAAAAAATAATGTGTGATAAATGTCACTGTCAACTTAAGTTTTGAAATATTTAGCAATAAATAATATTATTTAATTTTATTTATTATAAATCTTACTTGACACATAGAAATCTGAATTAATTTGTGAAATTAACACAAAATAAAATAAGTAACCAATTAATATTATATTATTATTCACACAAGCAACATTAAATTATGATGACATTATATGACAAAAGATGGCGGGAAAAAAATAATTACATATGTAATTTGTAAAAATAATTTAAATGTATTTTATTGTAAAAATAACAAAATGGTAAGAACTTGTAGTGTTCCGGGATGCAGAAATGAATCTTATAGTGGTTGCAATATATCTTTCTACAGGTATGCTAAAGTTTAAGTAAGATTACATTATTGGGACTAAGGTAACCATATTTTCTCGTGCTTGAAATAATTTGTGCAATATGATATTTTTTCAGTTTTCCTAAAAATGAAAACATCAAAATAAATTGGCAAAAGAACTTAAATATTACACGACCTATTACAAAATTCTCCAAAGTTTGCAGTCTACACTTTGATCCAAAATCTTTTAATACTCCAAATTCTCTCCGTTTGTTAAAAAAGACGCTATCTTAATTCCTACCGTGGTGAGAAAAATGTAGTAATTGATTTGTAGCTATTAGTAGTAGTGCTGATAAAAAGTAGCCAAGTCATATATTCTTATACCATGGTTTCACAAACGATTCCTTAGTATTGTATACAGTTTGCTTTATATTGGTGTACATAGTTTAAACCATCACTCGTTTCAGTTAGAATTTGAAACACAAGGAAAACGATAGTGTAAAAAATATGGGATATAGGCATCTACCTACATGCAATTCAAATGTGAACTTGTAAATAAATATTGTAATTGCTGCAAAATGTTTATGATTTTGATCACATTGCCTCCCTGTCAATTAACCGAATCGATACTATTATAAGTTACAAACTAAAGTGCATTTTAATTTGTAAGTAAGTTTGTTGGTGTTTGTTACTTAACGCGTCAATAGAGCTAAGGATCATCATGACTGGCAAGATGCAGGTAAAATAGGACCGCAAAAGAGACTGCTCCCGATTTGGTAAGAAGATGAATTGGTATATCCTAATTATATAATTTATTGTCACCCTAGTTAGAAAAAGACAACTGCCTTTCATACTTCGCCTCGCTCTGGATATTGGATCAGCAGTAATATTTCCCTATATTATATTACTTCCATGGTCGAGTGTAAAAAAAAACTCGAGAATAAAGATGGCGTCATTTCTGTAGATTTGCTGGTGTGCTGCTGTGATTTTATAGATTTATCAAAGAAAATTTGATCCCCTGTTAATTTTACCTAAAAATATTTTTAACTGTGGTACATCGTTTGTGAAGGCCAGTGATTGCAGCAGGTAAACAAACGGGCTCGGAGAAGGGTTCAATGACATCATTAGCGTCGCAGGTTCCGCCGTCAAAGGAGAAGGGATCATGGCAGCGGTATGTGAGTAGACATTTCATTGTTCCGGGTGTTCGCAGGCGCGATGTCGTGGCGTCGCGACGAACGTCCGTCCCGTTGGGGCGATCAGGAGAGCCGCTGGGGCGGTGGAGAGGCGCGACAACGTTCACCCGTGTGGGAAATGAGGCGCAGTGACAGCCCCGACCGCCGGTCGCCGCAGCGGGATCGGAACCGCGACAGAGACCGCTACGACAGGGACCGGCAGCGTGATGACCGCTACCGCCGGGATCGGTACGACCGACGCGACCGCGACCGTGACAGGCGCGACTACCGCCGCTCCCCGACCCGTGACGATGATGACGATGACATCCCCGCGGCCCCTTCACCTCCCAAAATTAGCAGTGACCATTCCAGGTCAAAGTCTCGGAGCCGCTCTAGGAGCCGAGATCGAGACATTCGTGACAGAGATTCGCGTAATTGGGATACCCGAGACCGTGATGAAGATCAAAAACATGACAAGGCAGACAAATACGACCGTGAGACACAAGATGACAGTCAGACTATCAATGCCTCTCCAGGGGACTGGTTCTGTAAATGTGGACTCTACAATTTCAAACGGCGACAAGTCTGTTATAGGCGCAACTGTAATGGAAAGAGATCAGAAGGTGTAGTGTTTGGTGGTGAAAATGATAGAAGCTTTATGGAAAACTCTGGAATCACAAAGAGATTGCTATTCAGACGTTTGGATGCACTCACTACTGAGGAAAAGATATTAGAATCAATAAAGGAGAGATGTTCGAAATCAATTTTAGACTCTATTGCAGGAATTACAATAGGTAGGGAAACATTAACTGGTGCATCTAAATGCCTAGCATACATAAACTTTAATTCTGTCGCTGATTCCACAGCAGCTCATACAGAACTGATGAATCTTCAGCCACCTTTAGTGATTGATAATCGTGAGGTCCTAGTTAGTTTCTACAATGAACCTAAAAAGCCCCCAAAGCAACAGCCAATGCCAGATTACTCCGCATATTATGCTCAAATGTCTCAATTCAATCAGGCTCAACAGAAAGCAATGTCAGAAGCAGACAGAGTAAATGCTGCTGCCGCAGTAGCCCAGTGTGCTATTGCCTCGGCCCAAGCTAGAAATAACCCATGGACCCCAATATCAGCTCCCACTTTTGTCACTTCCACCTCTCAAGTAACCCCAGCTTCTGCTGCCCCCACAGGTGACGGTAAAACTAAATACAGTCCACCTGACATGACCACCTTCATGTATGATGAGACATCAGGCTATTACTATGATCCTACTACAGGGTTGTACTATGATTATAAAACTCAGTACTTCTACAACAACACTACTAGCCAGTACATGTACTGGGATGCTACCACTTGCACATACATAGCAGCAACTCAGGCTCAGCAAAACACTGAACAGCCAAAACTACCGAACCCACCTCAAGCGACTACTGCTAATACCATTGTTAAAGAACCAGAGGACAAGAAGAAGAAAGATAAGGAAGACAAAGTAAAAGTGGCCAAAAAAATTGCCAAAGACATGGAGAGATGGGCACGAACCTTGAACCAAAAGAAAGAGAATGCAAAGAGCAATATTGTGATGGAACAGGTTTTAGACACATCTGCTAGTAAAGGGTCAGCTGATATAGGTTTTACAGTGTTAGGAGCTGGCCCGTCTGTTCCGTTACAAACTCACGTGAGAGAGATATCACCACCACCTGCCAGTGATGACTTCCTGGTCAAGAAAGGTGCAGACAGCTTACCACTTGAAAATGATGATGGTATTATAGACTGGGCTAAATTAACATGTTTACTGTGCAAACGTAAATTCCCATCAGTAGAAGTTTTGACAAAGCACAAGACACTCTCTGAATTGCACAAGCAAAACTTAGAAGAGTTCCGTAAAAAGAATGAGCTCCTACCACAAACAAATGGGTACAGAGACAGGGCAGCCGAAAGGCGCATGAAGTTTGGTGAAGATGAGGTGCCTGTACGAAAACGCTATGAACCTTCTGACTCATTGCCTCCTCCAGTAATACAGGCGCCACCTCCTAATGTTGTTGATACCATTGGTGGTAAAATGCTTCAGAAAATGGGCTGGTCTGAGGGAACTGGGCTGGGTAAATCAGGGCAAGGGAGAATAGCTCCTATAGAGGCAGAACAGAGGCCAAGTTTAGCCGGTCTAGGACAGAAAAGAGGCATTTACACACCTACCCCTGGAGAGACATACAGAGACACTGTTAAGAAGTTGATGATAGCAAGATACAAGGAAGTGGTCGGCAATGAAGATGGAAAATAGGTGGGTAGCTTCTCTTCTACATTATTTACACCTAATGGTCCTCTTCACAGGTTCTTATGGAGTCAGGTTAGTTTTAATTTTGTATGAGTATTTAAAATTTTGGGGTCTATAGTATCTAATTAAAATTGTATCTGTGATTTATTGTTTGTGGGTGTGTACAAGAGATATTTCAGTAGAAATATGTACTTATGTATATCTATGAATTATTTTACATTTGACTTAGTTCACCATGCCAGGTCAGTTTTTCAAACAAAAATATATCTTATGTTTGTTTGTTTAATGTTTGTTTTGGTACTAACTTTAAAAAAAAATAACTTACTGAGGGTTTTCACTTGTAATCCTACATGATATACCTAATGGTGATATCAAATGTATCACACAGCAGAACCCATATTAGAAAACTAGAAGAAAGAAACTGCCTGCAAATCTCTCCCGAATATCTAAATATTCAGCGAAGCAAGCTCCGAAAGCAAACAAGGGTTGTGGTCCGAAATTGTGATCATATAACATGTTCTAATGTTTTGATTCTATTTCACTACACTAGATGAGGCAGACAATGTGTGCAGACATTCAGCACCCACACTAGCGCTTCACTCACTGGTGAGTATGTTACTAATAACACTTGATACTTTTTACAATGTCTAAATGTTATTCTCTTCACAGCTGACACAGGTAATGTATTCTCAACTTCCAACCTGAAGCAGAAGATTTGCCATTTGTTCGAACTATCATTTTGTAGCACTGTTTGTTGTTCTGTTTACAGCTTTTTTCCACAGCATTTTTATCTACAACTTTTACAGACTTAATAGCTGTGGTTAAGTCAATATTTAGCACTTTACATTATCTCAAAGTGTTATGTTATTAGAGAAAGCGCAGAAACACATTACTTTGTGAGAAAAGAAAGTAAGAAAACCGATAAGTGCTACATATTGAACTTGCCAATCATTAGATTGATTTAGTGATCAGATCGAAAAGAAGACCCGGAGAGAGAAATTCATAAAAGACTATTCCATTTCTGGACACAAACTGTGATAGAACTGTGATATAGTGATGTGCTGAAACGGTGACTGTGATAAACTATCATGTTTCTGATAAATATGATCATTTACATTACAGAACCACGCCAGGTGCCCAGACTTCGTGCCAAACGATAGATGATTGTTAAAATATGTATACTCGTAAAGCTAAGATAGATATTTATTTGTAATTATTGTTTTAGGATGTACAAACTAGTCTAGATGTTTTGTAGGTTTAGGACTGGCTAAATAAAAAAGTTGCACTCAGAATTACCTGAAATCTTACACTAATATGTAATGATTTGTTTTAGATACATCAATTAAATTAAATTCAGAGCTCAATTTAAGCTTAATTATGCTATCTAGAACGAAAGATTCATTGTATAAATAGTATCTGTTAAGTTTGAAGATACTATTGCTGTCTCTTAGATATTTAAATTCAATTTTATTAAACTTATTACAGTCCTTCTACACATTAAAATTAAAGCACATAAAGACTTCAATGCAATTTCAACATAAGTGAAAAGTTTGCATTACTTATTCTTATATCTATCTTGTCAATTATAATGACCTTTGCTAGTTATAATCAATTAACATAGGTAGCTTTATTATGTCATTACTTACTAGTATGCCTTAGTTTTTAGTCTTTACTTAAAGACAATTAAAATCTATTTCTTACCTATTTATAATATTATCTAAATTATTTGAGATTGTTATTTTTTTTTTAAACTTTAGACTTGATTACTTATTATCTAATTAATATAATTTATGGAAAGACTTTTAGGTTTTTTATGCAAATACTAGGTTGATTTGAGCATTTCATAATTGTTATGGAAATTCTGTTTATTTGTGTACTTCATATCGACCTGCTTATACTCTTTGATCAATCTAAAACAAAATTATATCTATAGGATTTCACAGACCCAAACAACAATAATAAATTAGACTATATATATTTTTATATTTTTTATTATTTCATTACAATTTGTGTATGAATCTTTGGTTTAAGTATGTGTAAATAGTTAAGTTTATGTACCTATTTAAAGTTATATCATGCTCCATTAGTTATAAGTTTTCTATTGGGAATTCCAATATACTGAATATTGTAATTACCAATTGTTGTATTATTTTTATAAGAATTATTATCTAGGCCCAATTATAATCAAGTTAACAAAGTACTAAAAGTTTATTTGTTTATTTTAGAGTCAAATAAATTCACAAGTCTTCAATGAGACCTAAATACACCCTGTGCTAGGAATTGCATACCTACCTATCATAGAAATGGCTATTATAATGAACACCACTATAATTTTATAGGAGGATTTATACAATTAAAAGCTATTTTAAATAAAAACTAAGTACTTAGTCAAATATTTCAGTAATTATTCTTAGGTTTTAGGTAGGTATAGGTCGTAAATATTTATTTTAAAAGTCTAGCTGCCCCTGTAGGTAGAATAACCATATGGAGTTAGGAGTAGAGGTATATGGTAGTGCTCATCTTCTTTAGTCTTGAATACCACCTGCAAAGGAAGTACAATAATATGAGATAAGAAATTTTAAAGAACTTTCTCGATTCTCTATCAACACAGATAAACAGGTTTGTATGTATAAACATTCTACGAATTGTTTTGATGAATCGAGCATTCAAGAGGCTAATCAATATGTATTTTTAAATGCCGCTCGACTGGTTGGCCTTGATTTGAGATAGACTCGTGTAACTATCTAGCAATATATAGATGCTATGTAAGCATGATAGTTCAGGATTAATTTTGATTGAATGAGATCAACAGATGTAATTTAGGCAGGAATCTAGTTGCCCTACATAATTTATTATAGTCATTTAAGTATCTGTGCGGGTAGAACAGTAGGTATGTTTAGTTCGTTAGGTTTTTTTTTATGGGATAGGTTTACGTTTGACTACAGCCTGCTTGATGTTAAGCATCGCTTAGATACTTGATTATAAGAAGGTATTTGATAACTTACCTCAATGTAAGGATATATAGTCTCTGTTTCAGTTCGTTGATAATATTCCTCCACGTGAAACACTAGCTTGTACGTCCCCTCGGCCATGGATTCCTTCGTGAAAGGGAATGAGATTCTTCCGTCGCTATTCGTTGTAGTATTATGCCATAAGGTCCACGAATTCTCCCGTTTTTTGTGTAGTTCTACAAACACACCAGCGGCCGGCCTTCCGGTGGACGTGTCCAAGATATGCGACGATAAAATCGGACGGGACATCGCCGTAACGAAAGTTAAAACAGTTATAAGCAACAATGCGTAGAATAGCGGGCGTGTGTACATAACTGTGATTATAATTAAAACAAAGTCTGTTATCTTTCTGAGAGAAGCTGTGATGTATAAACGTGTCTATGTATGGCTTGCTTCTGAGAGCATCAACTTATGAGGTCAGAGTACAAACGGTTTATGATAATTTTATCTTGACGGTTGGTGATAAACATGTGATGCAAACTGATTTTTTTGTGCTATGAAAAATTATGTCTACGCACATCCTCAATTTATTAGATACAGAAATGTTTTATCTTTTAGGCACGTTTAAAAGGTTGCTAAAAATATATTTAATTTGTAGTTTCTAATCTCCCCCACGATGATTTTTTATAGCAATGCACACGCTTGCTCTAATAAGTTTTGTAGGCGCCGTAAAAATAAAACGAAGTAATCCACATAGTGTTAAATTTTTATTAGAAAGCTATGCTAAATCTAGATATTATTCCTGATCCATGTTCTCAGAGTTATCTTTTATAGATTTTCTGGGGTAGTTATTCTTGATGTAAACGTCTGGGTGTAGGACGTTGGTCCTCGCGGCTTGTTCCAGGATATTATCATCTACGACTACGTTAGGTCCAGTCTTCATGATCTTTCCCTTCAGGGCGTCTGATTCGTAACCAAACATGTTAAGGCTAGGTTCCCCATGCTTCATGTAGTCTATCCTCCAAACGGGAGGGTCGGCCGGGTCACCCCTGTAGCTGAAGTGCTTCCTCTTTATATGCTCACTATGATCTAAAGGCGTCTCCACTGACATGGATAGTTTCTCGTCAGAATAAAGCAACTCTCTCTTATCACTCTTGTCTTTATATTTAATCTTGTGTGGGTAGAATTTTCTTATCTTCTTTCGCCCTCCGATTAGAGAAGCTTGCGTTTTATTCCTGGCATCGTGAGACCAGAAATTGTTCGCTTGTGTTTTGGTTGCCTTCTTCTTTATTCTTTTGGAATTGAAAAAGCCTGTGTTGCTCACTGACAGGAAGTTGGATAATTCTTCGCTGTTAATGACGGGGAATAAAGTGAGCTGGTAGTTTGGTGGGTGGGTGGTCCTGTCCATTGTCAGTTTCTTGTATTTGAGTTGTTGGATGGATTTTTCGATGAGATTTCGGAGTGTATTGTCTTTGACGATCAGTTCGCACGGCACTGTTGGGAAGTTGTTGCAGAGGACGTTCTGCATCAGCGATAAGACGTGTCTGGAAGTCCCTGTGTCTTTCTTTTCGTCTTGTCTATCGTGAAGTCTTTGGTCTGACATATCTGGTAGTTCTAGCAGTCTATTCTCACGTGGTCTCTGCTCCCGCGGAGATCTGCTGTTCTCTTTTCCTTGGAATTGGGAGACCATCTTCGACATGAGTGCGTTGTTTCTCATGATCATCGGAGAGGTGCTGGTCAGCAGCATTGGTAGCAATGCTAGAGGCAGCATCCTGAACATGTTGATGAGCTGTGAACAAAGAAAATATCGTCAGATCAGTTTTTAATATTATTAATGTTGGTGAAGTACCTAAGTATTAAAACCACCATTTTAGATCACATCTACTTACCATCAAGCAAACTGTGTTCAAGTGCGGAATCACTCGCATTTGTAAGTGATTTATGTACTACTAAAACTATTCAGAGATGCATTTAGGCAAGGATTAATTGAATGATAGGGAATGGTTTTTAAATTATGATTTTTTTAAATTAATAAACCATGATTGAGATGATATTAATTTAATTAATCTATGTAATGAAAGGTTAGACTCACATTATTTTATTCCAATAGGTGCCAAAGGTGTCAGTTCACTCCAACATCTTGCACCTTCAAGGGCAATTTGATAACTAAACTTAGTGGAGGATGTTTGAAAAACTGCCGTTTCGTGTTTGTAATTTTATTACCTAAATGTTTTCAAACCCCGTCCGGTGCTACTATTGTAGTTAGTGCCTACTTGTATAATAAATGTGACTAGCCACTCAGTTTAGGTATTTAATTGAGATCATAGTTATTCTATACGTAGGTACAATACAATACAAAAACGTTTATTGGGTTCAAAAATACTTACATCTAGGTTCACTATATTAATACATACAAAAACAATAGTAATTTCTTATAATAGTGTGTTGTCACCCGGACGAGATGTTCCTGTTTTCCGGGTGACAACGTCTTCCCGTCAGGTTTAAGTTTAAATTGTACACACATTATTAACCCTTTCAAGGCAGTCCATAATATGGTAGGTATGAAGCTATTGAGATACTCTAAGTAAGAGAAGATTTTTAAAGATTGGTTTTACGATATTATTATATGGCATGGCGCTTGGCCATTCTGGTTGAATTGCGATTGCTCAATATTTTTTTTTTATTACCTATAATCTATCTCCATATAGGTACATGATGGTATTAGAAGTGGCATTTTCATATGATGCATAGGCGCTTCTGTGGCTCGGGTGATACATTAATAAAGTAGTAAGTAACAGAGTCACTAAATATAAAATAATATATGATTCAAATCTCAAGGGTTTGCTTCATTTTTTTTTAAGTTAGCGCCATCTATTGTGTAATAGCTGTACTAAGAGTTGTAGGTGCTTCATGGTTTGTGGTGGCGCAATTTGAAAGTATTGTAGTTTTGCTATTCACAGCTAGATGGCATGACAAGTACAAGCAAAAAATCTAAATGTCTAGTTTTATTCTTCACCGGTATTCTCTTGATAGAGTGATCGTGACGTGATCATCTAGTTTTACAATAATCATTATTTCTGCTAACACCAAAGAAGAAACAATTGTTGAATAAAAATGGTAGGAGACCGTGAGAAATAAATTTGTCGTCCCTACTTCATAAATTAACGAATGAATTAATTGCTTAGATACACACTTTTCCCATAAAATAATAAAAAAGTAGGCATGCTGCCCTAAAATATTATAAAACTATCACGAGCCAATTAAATTAGTACCTAGTACTAGAATCTTATCTTTTTTTTGCTAGTAAGTTAAGGTTTTGTTTATATGCCTACATTTAAACCTGTTATTCTGTAAATAAATATTTATTATTTTCTAGTACCTACCAAAAAAGAATATACCTAATTAGATGAATCTATGAAAGGATTTTTCAGTGTTAACTCTATGGCTTCAACAATTTGTTTTATTGCCTCCTTCGCCAGCAAAGCAAAGGTTTTCCAAACGCGTTATTTATTAAAGTATAGATAGGCATTAAGACTAGTCCTCCATCAACCTCACAGGCAGTTGGAAAAACGCAAACGAAGCGGCCGCCGGTTTTTGCTGGTCAGACGGATTTGATGCGATGGAAATATAGGGATAGGACAGAGGAAAATAATTTTGATAGAAAAATATCTTTATGATGTATGTATTTTTTCCAAAAATGTGATTTATATACTTTATATTTTTGGTTAGCAATATAGCAAACATAGCGAGATAACATAATAGAGTGTGGGTCAGCGGTTTTAGCGTCTGCTTTTCATCCTGATGCACCCAGGTTCAAATCCGGCCAATGACTACTATACTACACCAATGACTTGTATTTTCAAGTTATGAGTAGATTTGCTCGCTTAGCGGTGAAGGAAAACATCGTGAGGAAAACGAAATTTTTGAGGACCGCAATATCCGAGGACATGTGTCTAACGTGGAAGGACTTGGGCGCCCACCACGATGTATCTGCCGAAGATAACTTATTCTGGGAGGAGTCACGACCCTCAGTCATGAGGTAATACGACTCAAGAGATAGAAAACATCTTTAGGAAAATAATAGAAGGGAACTGGCAAGTATTACGCTTGTCTATTCTGGATACAGTCACACCCTGAGTTTCAAAATACCTACTGCACGGGGTACTCGATAGATGGTGGCTATCCATAGGAGTGTTAGTAAAAAATCCCAATGTTACATATATTTTTTAATATTTTCCTGTAATTTTAAGAAGTAACAAGAAAAATCTCGAAAAATGTCAAAGGCATTCGATCCCGAGGCCGCAGCCCAACACGTTCGTTGGTCAGACCAAATTCGTACCACTTTAGACACTACAGTTTAAAATGCATTGCATGTTGCCGAGCACAGAAGGAAGTGGGAAGAATTCATCAAAGAGAAGGTGCTGGGAGGTGGTGGTCACGATCCTCAGACATGTGGGATACGATTCAAGGAGGAGGAACCAGAAAAAATGTT
Source organism: Macaria notata (assembly GCA_927399415.1). Lineage (NCBI taxonomy): Eukaryota > Metazoa > Arthropoda > Insecta > Lepidoptera > Geometridae > Macaria > Macaria notata. The sequence goes on from OV656742.1 coordinate 5,989,884, forward strand.
TCGTATCCACTGTAAGCTACCGCGTGGCTTGGCAAGCCTTCCGTCGGTCAGCAGGGTGGGTGACAAATGTGTCCCATCAGGTCCCAGCCACCGCTCCGAGGGTAGTTGACAAAAACTGCGCAAGCCGGGGAAATGGACGAATGACTTAGTATTTGGATCGATAGATATTTTATGGAGTTTTGCTGGTGGCCAGGCTTTTCTTCCTTTTTAGGAGTAGGTAGTAAGCCATTTTTTAAGGATGAATTTTCGTGTACCACCATAATTAATTAATTGGATTAAATCTGCGGTGGAGTCACAGCCCTCAGTCATGAAATACAACTCAAGAGAGAAATACCCTACGAACTTATTCCTATCAGTGATTGTAGGTACAGAATTAGTAAAAATAGTGTAGTTGGCTTTTTGATTTTGTTATTTACAAATACGGTTAAGGAATTGTTGTCCCGTGCAGACAGATATCCTCCAGTTTTGGCTGCAGAGTCATTTCAGATGAGCTTGTGGCAAGACTGGTGAGTGTAAAAAAATAGATCTCAGTAAACAAAGGGTTTTTACAAAATGTCTTCAAATTTAACATTTATATAAAACTAGCGGGTGCTCGCGGCTTCACTCGAATTAAGAAGTAAAACTTGCATCCCCTATTTGACCCCTTTTAAAGTGACATTCCCAAGAATTATTCTATGCGGTTGCCTACGTCATAACATCTACCTGCATGCTAAATTTCAGCCCAATCCGTCCAGCGGTTTGGGCTGTGCGTTGATAGATCACTATATCAGTCAGTCATGCCTTTGAGTTTTATTTAGATTAATGGCTCAAAAAGGATTAATTATGTTACCTATTTATTGTATAAGACTAGAAGGAAATCATAATTTTACTTTGAATTCACTTATTTGGCAGAGCCAATGATTGAGAGGGTAATGAACTACTATACTTAACTAACTAAAATAAAGAGCATATCCAGTACTTATATGTATACTGTGGTTATATATAGTAGTTATTACTATAAGAGGCCTTTAAGACGGCTTGATAAAACTTTGACACCAGAGTTGGCCACTCTCATTCAATAAGAAGAAGAAGTTACTTTAAACAAACCTCCAAACATTCCGCTACATTTTAACTCCATATGTAAACATTTCTCAGCCCAACCCCTCACCACAGTTTAAGTAACAGTTACTAAAAGCTTCCTGAAAAACGTCGCCGTAATGAAGTGTTACACTCCCACCAATCACAGCCCTGGAAACTGTAGCCAGAGGAAAGCAGGGCTCTCATTGGTGGATACTTTGATACTGTTACTGGTTTAGTAATATAGTTAGGTTGTAGGATTTTTAAGAGGCTTTGGTTGACGCCCATATGTTAGAAATATGCTAAAGTTGATGTTTTTTGTTATAACAGGGTGGTTTTTGTGGTTAAACGTATCTCTAGGTGACTATTTTCAACAGATATACATACGAGTACAATATATTTACTAGTATTAAATAGAAAAATGGTGTTTTGTTTTCGAGAAAAATGATTAGTTTTTAATAAAACTACCATTAAACTACAAACCCACTATTAGACAATAATGTCTGATGCCTAAAGAAATGTTTGAAATTTATGCACTAGAGTTGACTACTTTCAATAAATACGAAAAAGAAGATTTTCACTTCAAAAAGAATTTTTACAACCCTATGCTACCTGCACGTACAAAACTAGAGAACAACGAATATTCGCTTAATCTACTAACGTACACCATATATTATCATATAGAAGTATATTTATATATATAAAGTACAGAACAGCGTCGTGTGTCTTCAAATTACTCGCGTATACCGTATCTTCTATACAATGCCGTCTAGATGACTGAGAACGTAAATATAAATGTATACGGGGCATTGTACACAGCGCCATCTAGCCCCATACTAAGCTAACGCTTGCCACGGGTGCTAGATAACAGATGTAATACTTGTATACTTTCTGTTGTAATTGTAAATAAATAAATACTATAGTATACATAGAAACGACCAAATTCAACACAAATGACACTTGACAATTATTTGTGGTGTGCGGGAATCGAACCAGTGATCCCTGGCACTGAAGGCAGGCATATAACTAACAGAGCTGACGGGCCAGTAACGTAACTTAGTCATGTTGCCAATATTTTTGGGGTATAAAACCTCGGGCGTTTACGAGTCAAAATGTATTGGGATTACTGTTAGAATAATCAAAACATGTTACAATCATTAGTAAAATATTTGCTAACAATAAATAATTGCGACAGTAATAATAAATTAAATTAATTTGTAAAAATGACAACATTAGAGTTGAAATGGTCGTATAAAATGATATTTTTTAGAAATTTTCGACCTAAAAACGAATGCTATTCATATTTTTTTAAAAGTATAATATTTTAGAATACATTCCCGTTACGTCCTCAGTCCCCAAACGGCCGCGGTGGAGGGGGGAGGGTGGTACAGAACGATATTCAAATAGCGAACATTTCATTTTAACGCTTGCGAAGATATTTGCTCGCTCCCACGCTCCCTAGGGATGAGACTTCGTTAAAACGAGTTTTTAAATCGTAAATTAATCGAGTTAAACATATTATGATGTTTAAAAATAATAATAAAAAGAAAGTCATTTATTTACGTTTTAGGTTTAAAAACTTTATTTCAAACAAAGATACCATTAAAATTTAACATATACCTATTTGTTAATTATCGTTAAATTTATCGAGTTTAAGCCGATCATGATGTTTTGTGTATTCAGATATTACATCAAATTTGCTACTTTGTTTTGTAGAGACATACACGACTCATGCTCGCTATATATCTATTTGTTAATTATCTCGTTTAGTTTTCTCAAATACTCGTATCAATTATTTTTTTTACATGATATAGGCTTACGCTTGACTACAACTTGCCTGATGGTAAGCAATGTTATAGTCTACGATGTAGCGCGCTTGCCTAGAAGAAACCGGTTTACTCTCGACTTGAAGACCGACAAATTATAGTTCAAGGGGAATAGAGATTCGGGCAAGGAGTTCCACAGTTTGGCTGTTCGCACGATGAAAGTCGAAGCAAAGCGCTTGGTGCGAGTCTTTGGAACCTCAACTGTATAACGGTGCCTCCTTGCCGAACCCCTACTCGTACGATGGTGAAATGGGGCTGCAGGAATTAAATTATGCAATTCCTCCGCACACTCTCCGAAATGCAACCTGTAAAAAACCGAAAGACTGGCCACCTTACGGCGGTGCTCAAGGCTTTGTAATTTTGAGCTACAGAGTGAGTCTTTCGCGATGAGCTTTTTTGCCCGTTTCTCAATTAACTCTAACGCCTCTAGCTGGTACTTGGCAGATCCATCCCAAAGGTGCGAACAATACTCCATACACGACCGAACTTGCGCTTGATACAAGGTCAGCAGCTGTTCCGGAGTGAAGTATCGTCGCACCTTGGAGAGGATACCCAGCTTCTTGGCAGCGAGTTGAGCTTTAGACTCAATATAGGAGCCAAAGTTGAGGGTCGGAGTCAAAGTGACACCTAGCAACTCTAGATGGTCGGTGAAATTTATACTAAAAGTATGTTTGTGAAATTTATACTAAAACGGCTGAACCAATTTGGATAAAATTGGGTATTGAGATAGATTAGACCCTGGAATGGTTTTATAGTAGTGATAAGAGTAAAACCGCGGGTTTCACTAGCTTCTTAGAAAAATAATAATTAGAACCAAAAACGACTTTATAAAGTTATACAAGATCAACAAAGATACATATATTGTTACCATCCTACGGTTGCCTGGAAGAAATTGCTGCTTGCGATAACGCCGTCAGTTGTGGCACTATTTCATAAGTCTTGTGTGTTTCTGTTTGTCTTTTTTTCTGTATGTGTGTGTTACAATAAAGAGTTTTATCTATCTATCTTGTGTTCTCCTATGTAATATTTTTTTGTGTTGTTCTACCTGTGTAATTTTTTTTCTACTATCGAAAAATAAAACAAAGTTTGCCACCCCCTTACCCCATCCCTAGACCAAGTTGAGACGTTTGCGCAATGTGAACATTTCGCGTGTTGATCGCTCCACTGCGGAATTCTCATTTACCCAACTCTCCCCAACCTCCCCGGAACCCATCCCAACTTGCCAGACCTCCTCTCTGCACTCACACCTGTATCTGTTAGTCTTTGGAAATTTAGAGGGTAGATTTTATATTTTAGGAGAAGAGGGTATATATTCTTTTTTTATTTTTACATTATATTAGTATCTAATGTTAAAGTAAGCTAAGTAATGTTAAAATTTGACTACAGTTTTACCTAGGAGTACTAACGACTAAGTTAAGAACCTCTCAAAAAAATTAAAAACATCTAGAGATTAATAATTTTGTAACCAACCTATTTATACTTATTAATTATAGTATCAACAGTTTTCGATCCACCCTAGGGGCCTCTGAAATGGCTTAACGATTGCCGTACACCTACATACTTATATTGTAAAACGATTAAAAATATAGGTACGACTATAAAATATCGAAGCACAAAATATCAGCCCACCGCGTCTGTCGGATATACATTAATAATTACCCCCTCCCTACCCCACTCGCCCCCTCTCCCCCCGCCCCTCATTGTAATTTAAATCGAATTCCCGGCGACAAGTAAATTGAAATATTTCAATTGGAACCCACCTTCCTTCCGTTCGGCAGAATTTCATTTCATCAACTTAAAGATGGCGCCCGTTTTGTATCTTATTTTGAAATTGGAATCGGGCTCTTGGAACGTAATTTGAATTTTGATTGGAATGTCATCTTGGTGTTTTTGGCTTAGACATGTTGGAGCATACGTATGTTTGAGGTTTTAAATTTACATACAATTTATTTTGTCGTGTGAAAGTATTAGAGCGCGTAGCCTCGTAGCGCTTGCTACGACAGATGCTACGAATTTCGTAGCGTGGAAATTGTGAGCCAGAAGTAATATTGTAATGAATTTTGTTCCTACATTTTCTAAAGTAACTGTCTACATCTCGTCTTTAATTTACAATGAAAATAACTGTTCCGTTCAGTAAATATTATTCAATAGAGTACCAAAGTCAGACAATGAATGTCAAATTGATTTAGATAGCGGACCCATAAAGTGTGTTTGACTTAGAATTAAAATCGAGATAGAAAGATGTTCCCACTAGACAACATTAAAAACGATCCCAAAGTAAACATATCCGACAGAAAATGGCCAACAAACATTATCGATAGTTAAAATCTCATTATACTACACTCCAACATTAAAACCATACCCGAAGCCTAAACAATACCGAGAATAAATAATAAACAAAAAGAGCGGAATACGCGATGCGAATAACAAACATAATTGTGTTTTTTGTGCTTCATTCAATAGCAGCTTTGTCCGGTAACACAAAAACGAAATCTCAAAAAAGTCACCTTTATAAATTAAGTTTCAGCATCGGTTTAGACCAATGGCGGAGCAGAGGCGGGGTCTCCGAGCTACGCGATTGGACCACTCCATTCTCTCAGCTTACAACATTTTATATAACCCACTGATACAACATATACAGTTATCAGTGCGCGCGAGAGGGACGCAGCTACGTCTGTAATACTGTGTCGTCCACTCGCTCCGTCTCGCTCGGCGCCGCCCCGCCGGCAACAGTCGCCCGACGTTGAAGCAACAGTGTTGTTAAAATCTTCAAGCGGAACGCGTCCCCTTAACACCGCGTCGGTTACTATTTGAATTTGGTGTTTCGAAATTTGAGTTTTTGCGTTCGATGTTTGAGATAATGTTGTTGTGATTGTTGCTAGAGGACTGTTTGTCTGTTGTTTGTTGTTGTTGCGATGGAGATGTCTCTCCCGAATGGAGTAGACGTGTCGCAGTTGGTCCAGCACCCCGTGTTGGCCGCGTTGCCTCCATTTTTCCTGCGAGCCTCGGAGAGATATCAGGTATTCAAGTTAGTTAGTATTCCGTGGAGTGATTTTAGTATATGAAAAGTACATCTCTGATTGTGTTTTAAGTGTATGTGTTTGAATAATTGAAAGATACGGCGTTAGTGTTTTTTTTAATATATTAAAATTATGTAGCAAATATTAATGAATTTGTTGAGCTTTTAAATATATGTAATTCAATGACCTAAGTTAAGTTAACCTATCATAAAAGAAAAATAAACATGTCACTTCTTTTTTCTCTTATGAGAGTGGTCAACTCTAGTGTCGAGTGCTTTTAAGCCACTCTAAGGGCCTCTGACATGGCTTAAAGACTGCCAAACAACAATCTTGTACACCATATAAATTACTAGATTTTAACAATAAATTTTAACTATCGTTTGATCACAAGAAGTAACTAACTTACATTATATATAAATTAAATTTTTAAAACAATAAAGATACTCAAAAACGTTATTCTCAGATAAGAACTATACAATACACCATAAAAAGTACAAGTATTGCCACAGTAATGTAACATAAAACCATAATACATCAAAACTTCTATTCAATAAAATATAACGTTGTATCAAACAACAAATAGCATAGCACGACAAAATAGTAGGTTCAAGTATCACTTCCTCCTTATTAAATCAAATTATGTTATTACCACTGTAATTATTTGTTGTAATATTACAATTACAGTGTTTGTTATTAAAATTACAATTACAAAAGGGTCGTGCAGTGTAATTGACACTTGGAGTTTTACAATATTGTATCGCATGAGGCAGGGGTGCGGATAAAAAAGGTTTTATTGTAAATTTGTTACAAAAGGTGTGATCATGCGTGGATAAATAAGGTCAGTTTATTTGGAAATAAGCTTATTGACGTTGATAGCTAATATTTTAGCTACACTTTTAATAAATTTATGAATTATTTGATATAGACTTCTGCATTTTAGTATCCTAGTTTTGTGATCCGTTTTGTTAACATCTTTATTTTCGGTTTTCAATCAATAATATCAGTGTTGTTTTGAAGTTTTCTTGCCTAAATTGCACTTTTTTCGGACTTAGGTTAATACAACCAATAAAACATTAAATTAATTGCATAGCTAAATAAGACTAGTTGGCTTAGTTAGTTGGTTCTTGGAGGTTAATCGCCCTTATTTGGCCTTAGCTCGTAAAAGGTTTAAATACGTGTTTAAATCAATGCATTTCGGTATTGGTTATAAAGACATATTTTGTGCGTTTTGTGGTTAATGTTAAATACCTTTACCGTACCTGTAGTAACTTAAATGATTGGTCTGTTATTTGAAAACATGTCAAAAGTCGTTTTCAATCTTATCCCTGGTAAAGTGCTCAAATATGTTTTTTTAATAAAACACCAAAAAATCTATTTTTTACCCTTAGCCAGCTTATGTCTAACAAACTCCTTATCATTTATGCCTTGATAATTAGGTCAAAACATGTCAAAAGTTAAGATATTGAATCAGGCGTTACTTTGCGGAAATCCATTGTTACTGAAACTCTGGAGAAATATGTTGTGTTTTTCCGCTGCGACTGCTCCTTAACCGACTTCAAACAACAAACTTGATGGTTTTTAGGTGTGTTCCTCCATATACCACCGCCACACCTCACCTCCTAACCAACGTGGACTCCGTGGATCTCAAGATCTTCCCAACACCGCACCTTGTGTCTTGAAGCTTTGTTGTTCTCTTTCGGCAAGATATTAGACTAGAATAGTGCTCAAATAAAGTTTTTTTTATATAACTCCAAAAAATCTATTTTTTCCTTTCGCCAGCTTTCGTCTAATAAACTCTTTTATCATTTATGCCTGGATAATTAGTTATTTGAAGACATTAAAAAGTCATATCAGTCTTACCTACCCCGGTTATCTTAGAGTATTCTGATAAATAATTTAATTTCTTTACCTTTTTTCTAGCAATCATATAAAAACCTCTTTTCCTTTGTTACAGCGCACACCAAAATGCGCGCGGTGTCGCAACCACGGTGTGGTCTCAGCGCTGAAGGGCCACAAGCGATACTGTCGCTGGCGAGACTGTGTGTGTGCCAAGTGCACGCTCATAGCCGAGCGACAAAGAGTCATGGCTGCACAGGTCAATATAACTTTATGTACTACCACGGTACCAAGTAAAGTGAAGGTAGTTACAGGATTTGCAGGATCTAATTCATTTTTTTTTACGTGGGATATGTTTACGTTTGACTACAGCCTGCCTGATTAAGCATTGCTGCAGCAAATCAATTATTGAGACAAAACTGCACTGATATTGCTACGCTGTAGTTATTATACGGAATGGCTATGAATTTATTAAGGAACTAGTGGACGGCCGCGGTTTCACACGCATTATTTTGAGATAAAAAGTAGCCTATGACACTTGTCTTCAAAGACCACATCCTATCTACATACCAAAAATCATAATTTTCAATATTCACCGTTGATTATACAGCCCGCCTTTGCATTTCTTTGTCATTATTGTTGATTCTATTTGGTACTATCTTGTATGTGGTACTAGTATGTTTTAACAAAATAAAAGTGTATGCATATCGTGTCCGTTATCTAGTACCCATGACAAAACTGTTTGCTTAGCTAGAAATCGCTGTGTAATATATGTCCTTAAAAATTGATTAATTTTATTTATTCCTTTCAGGTGGCGCTGCGGCGGCAGCAGGCGCAAGAAGAGAACGAGGCGCGGGAGTTGAACCTGCTATACGCCGGTCAAACGTCCACCGCGCCTCACCACTACGCAGACATGGCGGATGACTCACCTGGTAAGCCACAAAGCCCTTTTTCATGTGATTTATTAATAAATAATTTCCCTTTTTTAAGAAAATGATATTGCATTATGACTATAACTCTAGTAGCGTACAAGAAGATAAGCCTATGCTCAGCAGTGGGTGATAACAGACTGACTTTTATTTTTTTCTTTACCTTATCCCACTTACTTTGGGTCAGTATAGCATGTTTCTTTCTTCTATTTTTCTCTGTCACTCATCATCTCTCCATTTATTCCTCCCGCACACATATCCTCATTCACACAGTTCACACATGTCTTTCTAGGGCAACCTTAACTTCACTTCCACTTACTATACAAACTGATTATATAATAAAATAGAAAAGAATAGAATATCACTTTAACGTACACCAAAAGAAAGAAATTACACAATAGAAAAAAGACATAAATATAAGTGCTGCACATTGGGCGGCCTTATCGCCGCTTATCGATTTCTTACAGGCAACCTTATAATGATTTATTAATCATTATGTAAACTTATATTTTTGTATAAGTTTACAGAAAAAATATAAACGAACGTGTCTGTGTGTGTGTGTGTGTGTGAGTAACGCCATTGAATGAGTAGATCACACAACAGGAAATATCCCAATTTGCGACCGGACATCCGGAAAGCTGAGGGCGTTTGATAAGTTTCTTGTCTTAGAATTTATGTATAGGCTTCCATCTTTGTATGCTTACTTACTTCTTACTTGTATGCTTAAACCTAAATATCATTGCTAACATAAGCAGGTCTCCTTGCTTGGTAGGTATAAAACATTACCGATGCAAAAATTATAAAACTATCCTTAAAGTGATATATTATAATAATTATAAATTATTTTTATTAATTTAATACTTCCACTAGGGTAACAAAGGTCAAATAAACAAAATGACGTGACAAGAACCAAATATAAAGTAGTAGTAGTAAGTAATATTTTACTTTCTAATATTATATTCTAGATTCTTAATAAATGCTCACATAAGCACCCAAACAAAAATCTCCAAAAAACCCGCGCAATTTACAACACCATCATAACGAATCACAAACAAACAAGAAAAAAACCACAGTGTTTATTTTCCCCCAAGAAAAGAACACTTTCCCAGTTGCCAATTAAAATTCTAGCACAAAGTGGCAAAGTGTCGCCACTTGCGCTAACGGCCGACCGGCGGGGACCGGATAAAAGCGGTTCGAACTGGGAAAAACCGGATCGAACTGAAAAAAAACGGTTTGGAACTGAGAGTATCCGGATATTTATCATGTTTTGGTTGAATAATGTTATGAGTTAGGAATGAAGATTAAGAAGTGGAAATAAAATACATTAGCAGGATAATGATTTTGAGTAGATAGGTTACTACTCAAAATCATCGTTTTTGCATTGCATTTCTTAATATAGAAGCAAGAAAATTTGAATAATAAAAATCTTCATGCGGAGGGTTTCCTCCCCAGCGACCCCCTAATGAATCTATTGATAGTAAAAATTATTAAATTGTATATAGAGTATGTATATTATTGAGTTTACGTTGCCATGGACAACTGAATTTGCAGTACTGAGGTATGTACTTATGGACAGTATTACAAACAGACAATTTGAGAACTACTTACATACCGCTAATATTATAAAGTCATAATCAAAATCTTATTTCATTAAACACCTATTCACATACATTAATTTAAAAACTGTAAACTGCACAAACCTGCACACATTTTCGTGCAATTCATATAATTTTGTGCAATTCGTCCCTCACACGAAAACGTTTTCTTTTTAACTTTTTCAGTGCATTAAGTTTAATGGCTGCTTTGAAACGTTGCCTTTTGCTAAATGTTAGCGATTCGCATTCGTTGAGTTTCATTTTGTGAAACATCAAAGTGTGAGGTGCTACTATTAGTTTCTGACGAGGTCGAAATGAAAATAAATCGAAAATTGGTAATGCCACCAGCTTGCTGAGCTCGCTGCGCTATGTCATTGGGCTATAAGAAAGAACTTCGACTATTTTTACTAGATTCTGAAGAATTCTTTCTTTATTCGAAGCATTTCCAAACTTTTTTTTTCAAATACCTGACTCTCTGTTCACCACGAACTATAATCCAGCTATCTTGAAAGCGAGAGTGATTCGGTTCTTATCGGGTAAGCACGCTCCATCTTAGGCTATATATAGCCTTTGCTTGCTATCAGGCAAACTATGGCCAAGTGCAAACCCGTTCAAGTTAAAAAAATAAATAAAAAAGCAGACTTTTGGCCCTTTTTAGCTTTATTGTATGCAAAGATCATCGAATCGTACAAACTGTTTTGGTTGCGTCTGAACACTCTTCCAACGTTTTGGCGAGCTAGATGTTTAGGGACTGTGATACCTTATTGTCGCGGCTATCTGTTCACAGAGTAATATAATATACCAGCAGTATGTCTGGACCTTGACATTTGACATGAAGACCGATGAATTAGAGACCTTAGTAACCCCCCAAACATGAAGCAGACGCTAAATTAACGCGTCGTTATAAGTGTGTGTGAATGAAACTAGCTAACGCCGGTGACTTTATGACGCAGTTTCAGTTACTTGTGTTTTTATTTACTGGCTCCAATGATGGCAGATAAAGGGAATGTAGGGAGTAATTAGGAGTGGAAAGTGTTATAATGTTGTTATTGTTTGTTGTGGGTGTTTGTTGCATTTTAAAATTGTTTTGTCCGTAATAAATAATAAATATTGCTGGGTTACTGTCTTTCAGGCTTGCTTTTGCAGGGATTAGTTTTACTTACATAAGACATGTAAAATTTTGTACTCGTATTATATTGAAATATGTCGTATAACAGAAGTTAACAGAACATCAGAGAGCTTATAACATTATAACATGCACAGAGTATGGTCTATCTCTCAAATTGCTATCTATATCAATCTACGAATACTATAATATATATAAAAAAAATAAACGTATTTTTTGAATTTTATAATACACTAGTGGATGCTCGCGGCTTCGCTCGCATTAAGAAGTAAAACTTGCATCCCCTATTTCACCCCTTTAAAAGTGACATTTCCAAAAATCCTCTCTTAGCGGATGCCTACGTCATAACATCTACCTTCATTCCAAATTTCAGACCGATCCGTCCAGTGGTTTGGGCTGTGCGTTGATAGATCACTATATCAGTCAGTCAGTCAGTCAGTCACCTTTGAGTTTCATATATTTAGATATTAGATATTTTCTTAAAATTTCAATTTCTATTGAAATAACGCGTTTGTATAAATATCTAAACGCAAGACTTAATAAATAAATCCTCTACAAAATAACCGATTGGGTGCAAACCTTGTTGTAAAGACTCTTACCCAGATATTAAATTCACAAATAAGAGTACATAATCTCATTGTCTAAAAGATATAACCCTCTGGAGGCAACATTACAATATAATATCTTTATTGCGGCGTATGAGATCTCATAAACGCAGACACTTCGCGCCGGCATTCCGCTCTGGGTTGTACTCGTAACAGGGCCAAGTTAAAGGAGAACAAAAAACCATTTTTTTTAAACACATATTATATATGTATAATATGTGTATAAAAAAATGTTTTTTTTGTAACATGTTTTGTACCATGGTTTTTCATGTAAAGCTCAATCAAAAGTCAACTTTGTAATGTAAATATGCTGAGGTAAAAATGAGCAAATTCTATCATTATAAATTATATACTCAAGACACATCAGACCCCATGCTTTGTTAAAAAAATGAACTTATATGTCTGTCTTAGATCTCATTTCTTATAATTTTTTTTGTCAACACATTTGGCAGATCGGTCAGGTTTGTAACAAGGAAACAATGATGCTGACAAAGAAAATTCAGCAAGCCAGGAAGTCTAGATTGTCCAAAACGCCCTTTAACATAGCGTCTAGTGTATAAGACGTCACTATTATATACTATATACTTCATACATAAAAGCTTCCTACTATTTTTTAATTCACATGGATAAAAAAATACATTATCTCACCTCCCGCTATCTCCTATACCTTGCCCCGCTATATCGCTACGATATTACGCACGCGGTGGCATGCGCCCGAGATATTGCGGTTACAGTATATTGCCTTTACACACTTATTCGTATATACGGAGTACAATACGTACATTATTATACTTATGTAGTATGTACTTTAATTTTTTGTGAGGAGAGGGAAATGAAGATACGTTTTATATTTCTTATGCATTAAATACTATACCTACTTACATTATCAATATGTTAACTAAAACGGTTTTCACTCACGTATAATGCGCTGCTGGCGCCCTCTGTGAGCGCGCTCAGGAAACTCCTCAACATCTGTGAGGTTTATGCCGGGACACATGGCCTCAGGTACAACACTAAAAAGAGCGAACTCCTCGTGTTTCAGTCGCGCGGTTTTAAGATTTCCAACGTTCCGCCATTAACACTAAACGGAGCTCCACTGGCGAGAGTGTCGCGTTTCAAGTACCTGGGACACTGGGTCACGGAGGACCTCTCTGATGTTGAGGATATCGAGAGAGAACGTAGGGCGTTGTCTGTCAGGGGCAATATGTTGGCTCGTAGATTTGCACGATGTACGGCAGAAGTAAAGCTAACATTATTCAGAGCATTTTGTCAGTCCTTCTATACGTGCAGTCTGTGGGCCACATATACGCTCAAGGCAATCAACGCGCTACGAGTGCAATACAACAACGCGTTTAGGATACTGTTGGGGCTGCCGTGGCGCTGCAGTGCGTCGGGGATGTTTGCGGATGCAAGGGTAGATGGTTTCCACGCCGTACTCCGCAAACGGGCCACCTCGATGCTCAGCCGCGTCCGAGGCAGCACTAACAGCATCCTGCGGGTTGTAGCTGCCCGACTCGACTGCCCCATCATCAATCACGCCGCACAGCTACACTTGTTTTACGACCCCTTCAAAAAGAAAATATTAGTGGGTAACAAAGTATTTTAGAGTTTGACATTTTTTTGTATTTTTACTGTAATCTTTGACATTTTTAATTTTATTTTTATTAGTAGACATTTGATTTTAATAACTCGGTATTTGGTTTGATTATTGTTTGACATGTTTGCTATGTAATAATTTTAATTTAATTTTATCTTTAATGTGTATGGACTCAAAGTCTGAAATAAATGACATTTATTTTTTATTTTTATTTATAATTCGCGTATATTGTTTACGCGTTTCGGATGTTATAACATCCATCTTCAGAACGTATGTTAACATATTGATAAAATGTCTCACGAAGGTTTTTAATATTAAAACACTTACATTATGTATTTTTCATTTCATTGACATTCTTTGTCATAAGCATTGAGAGGGAAATGAAGATGTAAATCCCTTTGTTAATATGCATTACGAATATTAACTTGGCTTGACTTGACATGACTTCCAGTAATCAATTTAGCCATGTACAAGGATGACTAAATAAGATTTTAGTCAAAATTGTATAACGATAAAGACATTTTGCCGTTGTGATTAAAGTAAAGCTGTATAGTTATAGGTTGGTATAACTTTAGTTAATAAGTTCTGTTCTAAGCAAATACATTAGCTATGGAAACGATATAACTTAAATAATAACTTTTAATAAAATACAATAATTTGAATAACAGAAACTTTATAAAACAAATATCAATTATAAAACTCAAATACTTCCAAAATCTTAATTTTTTTAATTCTTAAATTGAATAAATGAAAACCTAGCCAATCTATAGATTACAGAAAACCTAACTAATCTTTAAATAACCCTCTTCCAGTAGTGCCAGTCCGCTTAAATTTGAAATTACACACGTATATTCCCTACATGTGCGGTTACAAATCAATCATTCACTCATTGATCCGGCACCACCCGCTACCAGCACACAGGGCTCCCCCCGCGGGGCGTAGGGTGAGTTTTTAATTCAATTGATTGTGTTCGATATGACTGTATACCGGCCTAGGGGGCAAATGTGTGATTATACAGTTGAACTCACGTCGTACAAAACGCGGTTTAAATATTAGTCCAGGACTTTGAAAATAAAAAGTGGGTTCTTGGTGTTCAGACATCACATACAAGCAATCAAAATGTCATCTTTAAATTGGAACTTTGATTTAACACTGGTACATTTTGACAGTTTGACAATTATGACAGTAGACAGACAATTTTCGAACAACTAAAACGGACTTGGTCTAGACTAATATTTAAACCACGTTTTGTAATAAGGCCCATTTTGTATGGATATAATTAAACTAGCTGTTTTAAGGTGTTTTTTATTTATTTATGTCAAATAAAATGTTTGATTGTCGCGGAAAATATACACTACATTTGAAGGTAAAAATTCCACGATTTTTTTTATTCCTGAAACAAGTATATTAGTAGGGTGAGTTTTTAATTCAATTGATGTGTTGTGTTCGATTTGGTATTACCGTCAGTACGGCTTAAAGGGTATGTGTGTGATTACACAGTTGAAATCGTTTCAAGTGTAAATTTAGGAGATTTTTTTTGTAGTGGTTTTATTTGTTCGGAAAATCACACACGCAAATACTCTAGAGTTGCCCACTCTCATACGAAGAAGTGTTCGAAAAATGTAAAATATGTACAGTTGAAGGTAAACACAGTTGAAAGTACTATTTATTCCTGTCAAAAGTACCTTTATATGTGTACAAGATTGAAATTTTAAATTCAATTCATGGCGTTAGATACATATTACAATGTCTACCAATAATCTAAACTTAACAAAACTAAGATCAAACTAAATTGTAGCGCAGATATAGTCCCATAAATCTTATAAGACATGATGTTACTAACTAATTAAAACCTAACTTAAAAACTACATATATATTTACTAACAATAATAATAAAAAACTACTTCTAAAACTAAAAACTTATTGTAAAAAATAAAACACAATTAACAAATCAAAGGAACACTTAATTTAATTTAGTCATAATTTTGAGCCGTAGTGATTATTATACTTTTAATTTAATATAACACACTGGTTCACAGTCGGTTCTCCCGCCGTCGAGAATATGAGATTAAACCCTCTTTGATATGTGACACCCACTGTGCTACTGTACTGTTCTTTATAAAATGCATGCTTTTTGCAAAGCAGAGCTTTTCGTTGTACTTTTACTGACATTTGATTGTATTATATTGACTTTAGCGCAAAATAAGAAAAACGAGTTAAGTTATTACTAGATAATATGTTTTTTAAAATAAGTTCTCACTAAGCGTTTTGATAAATAATCGATAGTCAAATTTACGAATTCATTTATTTTATTACATATTTTTTTAAGATCATAATATTTGCATCATTTAGTAGCTTAAATCATTTACAATTTTTTATTAAGACTCTCGTGCCGTTTGTTTTTCTGTACATCGTAAAAAAACCATTACTAATTGCTCAAATATTACCGAAATTCCCCCAGAAACATGCAACAAAATCGGCTTGTTAGCCAAATGTCACCAATATCGAATGTCTGAACAAATGTTTGAACAATACGCGACGGGACAAATAGGTCGAAATATAATCCACTATTTAACCATAATGACCAGAAAAACTAAGCACAGAATGATTGCTACGGTAGATAGATAGACATCTATTAAAATAAAGAATTACAACAAACTTATTACATGAATAATATGAGTGCGTTAACTTAGTAAGCTTAGTTAAGTCAAGCGTTAGCTTAGTGTGGGGCTAGATGGCGCTGTGTGCAATGTCCCGAAATAAATAAATAAATATCCCGGGACATTGCACACAGCGCCATCTAGCCCCACACTAACCAAACGCTTGTGTCGTGGGTACTAGATAACAGATATAATACATTGGATCACAGAAATCTAAATAAACAGTTTAGATTTCTGTGCATTGGATAAAAGATTATAAATTTAATGTGTTTACCATATTAAAAATAGATGTAAGTTCTATTTTCAGGGATTTGATTTACTGTAGTTAGTATATTCGTCTTGTTTTTTTGGTAATTTGATTGTGAGCTACGTGATTTTATTTACAGATTTGAAGTTTATCCAACTAACAAACAAATAAGTACGTTTATTTTGTTTATAATCAATTACAAGTACTTATTAGTTGTTTCCATGGAACTACATAGTATGACTGCCTCTTTGTCCGAAATATTTTTTAAAAAGGAGCGAAGAAACAATAGAAAATGTTGAAAAAACGGTGAAAATTGTGCATTTTTGAGGCTTTCCGTCGTGTGCGCTGCGAAAACGGTTCAAATCGTGGGTAACAGCTATAATTTATAAAGCTGAAGAGGTTGTTTGCAAAAATAAATATGATGCCCAAAACAACTATTCCACGCGGACGAAGTCGCGAGCACAGCTAGTTTTTGTTAAATGTAGTTTTATCTGAAATATTACGTACTAGAATAAAATGTTATTGCAATAAATAATATTTTAAGGTCACAAAGTTAAACATCTCCAAGTAATATAGGTAAGGTTTATGATCGGCTTTGACATTAAAATGAAGTCAGTATGACAGATATATTTTTTTAAATGCTGTGGCTACATTAGCGGGCTATGGCGAATACTCGGGCTACGGCAATGTATGTAGCCGGGTACATCGCGACAACGCGATGTATTCGCGCGCAGACGATGTAGCATCGGGACAAAGGGATTTGTCGCGACAATATTCGCTGGAGTGGCCACACCTACGTCACTTCAGTCTGATTCAAACATGGAATTAATATATAACAACACAACTGAACAGCGAATATTCGCCATAGGCCGTTTACCGAATCTTCGCCGCCATGTGTAGACAAAAACATCGTGTAAGCCCGATGCACGATGTTTTGCGCGACAATGCGACACGAATCCTCGCCTGCTAATGTAGCCACAGCATTACAAATACTGCATATAATAGTGCCACATTTTTTCAAATATTACAAATTTTGTTAGCAGTTACATTGCAATATTTGCTAAACATATCATAACTCCTTTCAACAGCCTCCTTACCGCGATACACACTCGAGCGCATTTCACAAACATCATCCCTTTTCATCATTCCAATATTACTATCACCATCCTTTTCACACAAATCCGATACCTTTTATATTTGAAGCACCACTTAGTATATATTGTGGTCTCGTTTCTTCCCACTGTAGCCGCGTATAGCTATCTCGTGTCCACTTGAGGTCAGCGCGGGATGCAACGTGAGTTTTCATTGTATAAAACGGTATAATGAGAGCGGGTTTTCAATTTGTTCAAGGGTTGCTTTTGAACCGGTTTTTAGTAAAAGCGGTTATTTTCCGGACGCTTTTGCTGTAGTGAAGAGGAGACGGGATGGTTATAATAATGTTTAATATTGCGATTTATGTTGAAAGGATTTTTGGTTTACCTTTTGCACACAAGAATTTACAGTCCGGTACAGGAATATTTTTATTTTGCCTTCATTTACGAGCTTTTTTTGAGCTTCATTTAACTTTAAGCGTCATGTAACACTATCATGTCGAAAAAAGCATCATTTTTCCATCCCTATTAGTCATAACTTGATGCATAACACGAAAAATAAAAATAAAAAACTAAAGCATTCCTAATTTGTAATTGATAATACCAAACCCTCATATTACTTACCTTGTTAAAAAGTTTCACAATAAGTACTCACCTCACGGGTCCTTACTGACCAGTTATTGAAACCAATCGAGAAAAAACCTCTTTGGAATCTGTTAAAATGAGTAAACACATCTATCATACCTAAACTTCGATTTTCAACCTTCGTCGTTTGCAATAAGACTCAAATTGCAATTTATATTATTTAAAATTAAAACATAGAAGCAAACGATGTTCTTATTTCAAAAAGGTTAAGTTCAATTTTGTGCATTAAATTCTATTTTCGATTGATTCTATCATTGATTTCGTTCGTTGACCTTTAAGGAAGTTTAGTCTTTATTTGGTTGTAGTTAGAGTATATATTAGTGTGTGTTAGTTTGAAGTGCTAGAGGCAGTGTTAGGGGTTAGGTTAATGGTTCAGTAATCGGCAGACGCCGGGGCTGTGTCTGCTGCGTTTGATATGTTTGGATTTGAGTTAGAGATGCTAGATGAGACTGTACGTTTTAAAACGATTGAAATAGACATCAAATATTTTTTTGTTAAAATATTTTATGTGTCCTAAATTTAAGCATGTTCAAAAATGAAATCGTCCTTGATGAGCACTAACAGAATGTCAATTTTTTTGTTAGTTTTCCTGAATTTGATGTAGAATTTACTAACATCTCTTCATGCAGTACGGGGAATAAAAAACAGCACCTTACTCTTGTGATCATTTAAAATTATACCTTTTTGTGATAAAGCAAAATAATTGATCTGTTAATTCTTCAATCACGTAAAAGCGACGGACGGAACATAAAATAGAAAATAAAATTCCGTACTTAGTTCAGAAAAATGCGAGCAAAGTCACGTTTATCTACTAGTCTCTTATATTTCTCTTCCCAACTGTCTGTATCTCAAGTAACTCAATATCAACTGTTAGTCGGCTTCCTAACTCGATTTTTTTATTAAATTTTCCGCAGCCCCGTTCTTTTTATATTGCTATTTTGGCAATGATTAAACGGTGTCGGGTGCAGAAGTGTTATTTTATTGGCAAAGAAGACTTACATGAGATTATTGTTTGTTTTGTAACTTTATACCTAACGATCAAAGTACGAGTGTTTTGAACGATGTAAATACTTTAATGTTTTACGTTTGGTTAGTATTGTATGTGTGATTAAATATAGAGACAGTCGTAGGTGACACAATAATCAATTAGATCCTTATTGTATGATTTGTTAGTTTTTTCCCCATAGGCAATAAAGACTGACAGTAGATAGTAAATATAATCGTTATTGAGGTATTAAGTCATCACGTTGAAACGCTCAACCAACTTGATTGAAATTTGATAAGGAGGTTGTTTAAACCCTGAATTAACTCTTAGCTTATTTTTCTTATAAAACCAAGGCTGTGTAAAAAAAAACTTATGCTGACAGTTGATGGACAGTGACAATCTAAAACTACGTAGTATTAGTCACCCCTACCCCTAGAGGTCGATAGTAACCAAAACACAGCTCTCGAGCGCGATGGTTAATTAGTTTACATTATCTGGGGGTTGATAACAATGTATGGAGAGGAGAGTTGTAGAACTACAAGTTGTAGTCAAGCGTAAGCCTATATCATGTAAAAAAAGAGAGGGCAGTGAATATTTAAAACAAAATTGATCCTCCTAAAAAAACATTGCTTGTGAAAACGCTACGCCTACGCTACTCAGTTCTTGTACCGAACACTGTTGTGCAATTCATATCTAAGTTATTGTAAATGGATTGACTTGGCACTAAAACAGCACAAAAATGTAAAATTGACAACTTGAACAAATTGGTCGACTATTTTTGGTCGAGTTTGTATTGAACTGTCAAATTAGACTCACCCCTACCCCTACCTCGCTAGTGACCAAAACACAGCACTTGAGCGCGATGGTTAATTAGTTTACATTATCTGGGGGTTGATAACAATGTATGGAGAGGGCAGGGAGTGGAAACAAGGTACTTTAGTGAAGATGTTGGGTTCGATTTAGAATGTTTTGATCAATAGCCGATACCGTTACATTATCTGTAGATTATATTATCTGTGTCTTTAAAAAAGTAAAACAAAATTCAGAAGTCATATTTTACTTACACGGAAATAGCTTTCGACATAAAAACGATAAATTTCTTGGGATTTTGCAGGAACATGCCCCTGAAGTTTTACTTTACCGTACGTATAATGTAAGTATCTCATAGTCATTTGAATATGTTTAACTGATTTTTATAATACATATAGAATATCCACCTTCATTTCTGTATTTAAAAGAAATGATTGGCTCAGGCCTTAATGGTTACTAAAATCAGCTTTAGTAGGCTTTGATTAAAAATGTACCTTTACACCTTCCGTGACAAGACCTGGACACCCACCACAAGGCCCAAAAGAACTCCCCTAGCAAATTAATTCTGCGGGGTGGTCACGACCCTCAATAATGAGGAAATACGACTCAAAGAGTGATTACGGCTTACCGTGATGTTAAATGCCTAGTACATTTAATAAATACTATCTATACTGTAATGACGTAGGTTGGCCACAGGTCAGCAATAAAAAAAAGAGATCTAAAACAAACTTTCCTCCCCAAACGGTTCACAAACAGCAACTAAAGCTCCATTAAATATAAAAACAAGTGACGTAAAATAAAAGGTCGTAATTAAATTATAATAACCGAGGGTCGCGGGCAATAAGCCGGTATTTTTGGAATTTGTTTTTTGTTCTCGTTTGTTTTTTGTTGGTTTTTTTTGAAGCTGTAGAGTTACTGTGGACAGGGAAGTAAGCGAGGTGGGTGGGTTTTGGTTTGGCTTTTAATTTGGTGTTAAAAATAACTTATCTTTAACTTAATAAATAAAATTATATGTAATTATTTGGCCACTATACTGTATGACCTCCACAGTAAATAAAATAAATAAATAAATATTTCGGGACATTGCACACAGCGCCACCTAGCCCCACACTTAGCTAACGCTTGTGTCGTGGGTACTAGATAACGGATGTAATACTGATATACTTTTCTTTTGTAAATACATACTTATTATACATACTAACGACCAGACTTAACACAAGTAATTACAAATTTTTAATATGCATAATTACTTGTGTTATGCGGGAATCGAACCCGCACCCCATAGATTAGAAGGAAGAGCCTCTACCAACTAAGCTAACAGAGCAGTCAACATGTTGACACGTTGGTGTTAAAAATAACCTTTATGTTAGTAAAGAAAAACTTAATGCCACATTTTTTTCCACAAAATCAGTATTATACGTGTTTTAAGAACTCTAACTGTAAAATACAAAACTTTATAGTCGTATTTGTAGTTTTATTTTATTGAAAAGTAGTTTTTAAAACTAAACTCGTCGTAAAATTCAAAAATAGCTCAAAAATAAATATTTGACTCCAAAATTGCTTCCACTTGCAGTCGCACGCAAAGGGCTAAAACGTAAAAAAAAAGTAAAATAAACGCAGTGGCGCAGTCAAAGCGACGGTCAACTTTGTTTTCGTTCAAAACTCTTTTTGCTTTTGGACTCTTTTGAGTTTTTTTTAATTCTGACATGAGAGCTGTTATTGGTGAGTTTGTTTAGGTTTGAAGTCGATGTTAGGTTAAAATGGCTTTGACCGGCACTTTGTGTGAAGAATAAGTCAAACCACGTAAAAACTATTAATTATATAAATATTATAATCTCATAACTAAATTCAAAGTCATGAACAAATGACAAATTTATTGTAATAATAAATTATAATTTAATAAACCCCATAAACAATATTAATACACTTCAAATTACTCGGTATATTAATATAGCCACCCTCGCTGTGACCCCTGGCTTCTCTCGCCCCTTCTGTCCATTTTCAAGTGATTACCGATTCTATGACAATACGGCATACTGCTTGATTGTTTGTGACACCTATAATTTAGAAACAGTCACTCACAAACAAATATAAACCTTATCTTTATTTCAATAAAGTCTAAATTGCTCACATCAATGATTCGATTTTGAACGCTTTAAAAAGTTAAGCTCAGAATTTGAATTTTCAAATTTTGAATCTGACTTTAATATGATAGAGAACAATTTTGTATTGCAATAGTTTTTAGAAAGGAGTAACTCTGAATCGACGGGAGGTAATACAATAAACCAATTGTTAGGTCGATGTATTATTTGTAAATGATGGGGAAATTTGGGGCTTATTACAAAGAGGTAAGGTTTATTATCAATTGATGTGAAGAGAAATTCACATTTGATTTAAGAATTAGTATTCTATTGCAATGCAATCATTCGGTGGTTCAAATGTAGGGGTGTGCTGAAGCCAAATTGTTAAGTCATTCAAAATTTGCAGTTCGCAATAATTGAATTAGCAGCAAGAAGCAATGATAAATTTATTATAACTGCAATTGTTGATTTAATTTTTTTTATATTTTGGTGCTAAACTCTTACTCGTCAATTTACTTTAAATTGTACTATGTACGTGCTATGGAGCGCTGCTATGTAGGTACAAAAATATTTTTCGATTTTCTAGTACTTATCTGATTTATCATATTCACACAGTTATTACACAAACAATTGTACTTTTGTCATGATTTACACATCTAAGAACATTAAATTTAAAA
This sequence comes from Macaria notata, assembly GCA_927399415.1. Classification (NCBI taxonomy): domain Eukaryota; kingdom Metazoa; phylum Arthropoda; class Insecta; order Lepidoptera; family Geometridae; genus Macaria; species Macaria notata. The sequence goes on from OV656742.1 coordinate 6,012,670, forward strand.
TAGAATAGCAGTGATGATCGCCATCTAGCGAACGTTTTATACAACATTATTGTAGGTATAAAGACAGCTAATTAACTATGTATATAAATACGTATAATAAAGCTAAAGGGGGTCGAAAGTCTGTACATTGAAGATATTTGAAAAAAAATATGTTTTGTTGCTAGTATCTACATTACATTTTGGCCGCTTCCGTGGGTCGGATGACAAATTGTTAGTCCCAGCTGTTTGTCTAGTACGGCAGTCGTTAAGCTATGTCAGAGGCCCTTAGGGCGGCTTGATAAGCTCTCGACACCAGAGTTGGCCACTCTCATTCGCTAAGAAGTAGGAGTATTTACAGAACATTGTTTTTTTAAAATTAAATAGTTGAAACAGTGACAGCCCTACCCCAGTAAGTTGATACCAGAATGTAATTACGCATCTGTACGTCCGCTATTGTTGGTTGCAAATAAATACCAGCTGGAATCAACCCGCGGGAGATATTTCAATAAATATTGTTGTTCGGTGATACGCGGTAATTGAACTACTTAGTTATATTTTATTAGTTTTAATTGTTTAATATTAATTTAGGAGGTAGGAGGAGGAGTTACACAGTTAAATCTATCCTAATATTATAAAGCTGAAGAGTTTGTTTGTTTGTTTAAACGCGCTAATCTCAGGAACTACTGGTGCGAATTGAAAAATTCTTTATGTGTTGAATAGACCATTTATCGAGGAAGGCTTCAAGCTATATAACATCACGCTGCAACTAATAGGAGCGAAGAAACAATGGAAAATTGGAAAAAAACAGGGAAAATTATACTTCTTTGAGGGCTTCCGTTGCGTATGCTGCGAAAACGGTTCAAGATATCAAAAAAATATTTATCAAATAATTATTCCTCTTGAAATGATCTAACAAAATGTCTGCAGCAGTATATGTCTATGTTTTAAAATTAACTCACTAGAACCGTTATTATGGCAATAACTATTCCATGCGGACGAAATCGCTGGCACAGCTAGTGGGCGATAATTTGAGTAGGTACATACCTAATGAATTCTTTGAATTAATTAATCATCACAGTACTTACTCTCTCCTATAAATAAATAATTAAACACCCACATTCTTTATTAATTACTTTTTAAACAATACCTTAATAATTCTCTTTCCAATAGCAATAATAAATCAATATCCAATCCCCTTACAAAATGAACACTGCACTGTGGTCGCTGCAACCGAATCGCATTGTACGCTGATGATTAACGGGCTTGTTTATAACACTGGCCGGGTGAGGGAACAAAAGCGGTAATGTATTGTGTGTAGGGATAGAGCATCGGGTGGTGGAACTACTGGGTAGGTGGGTATTGATATAGTTTCGATCTTTCATATTATTAAATCAACGGGGACAGAGACAGGGGACAACAGGAACTATTTTTAATATTCCCGTTGTCCTCGGTGACCGGGGACACGGGCAACGGGGACAACGGGAAGGAACCTCTCTTTCTAGTTTTATTTCTTCATGACTGAGGATCGTGAGTTCCCCGCAGAATTCATTCGTTAGGGGAGTTCTCTTAGGCAGATACATCGTGGTGGGCGCCCAGGTCCTTCCAAGGAAGACCCATGTCCTCGGATATTGTGGTCCTTAAACATTTCGGTTTCCTCACGATGTTTTCCTTTACCGCTAAGCGAGCACAAATCTACACATAACTCGAGAAAAAAATTTTGGGGTAGGACCGGACTCAAATCAAGGTGCTTTAGGATGAAAAGCAGACGCTTAAACCGCAGAGCCACACTCGCTTATATAGTTTGGCTAGCATGACTTAATGATATTTTTAACTCCCAATATTCAAGTTTGAGAGTGGCTTAATTCGATTCAGTGTATAAAACTACATTGAAAATGTATCTCTGTGTACATAAATATGGAATTTAATTTACATAACCTGGATTTAAGTTAAAACCTACAATATTAAACCACAATATAGCATGATTTTTGGAGCAGATGTATTTTATTAATTCAACTCTTTTCATCCCTTTCATATCTGAACAAATACTATATTTGCATCTCTTTCAACGTAATGATATTCAACTGTTTGTGTTCTGTTTGTATTTTAAAAAAAGAATTATTCTTTATTCTTTAAACAGAGTGAGGGCGGTTTTGTTCATTCTTTGTGTTTTTTTTCTGTTTGTAATACATTGACGAGTGTGTTCTCACAATCGATTGAATTAGCTCAGTGTCTATTCAATGTAAACGTTCCATTGCGTTTTTATTGAAATATGTTCTTTTGTGCTTATTTTGTAGGAGGTTCGATTACATTTTAATGTTTTGGCTTATTTTTGTTTGCGAGTTTCTAGATATCCTGAAGAAGTAAGAAAAAGGGTTCGGGGGATGTTTAGTACAAATATTAATTATTATAGATACAACATCTTCCTTATTTTTTTTTGTAATCTGCTATTTGATCACCACCACACCACACCGCCGTCTCTGGCGTCATTTTGTAAATATATATAGATACATGGTATACTTTTTTTAACTTAAGAGGTTTGTTAAAAAAAAGGATAAATGATTACATCGCTTGATCTTAACTTAAGTAACGTTGTAAGCTACGACCTAACTTGCTAGATCCCTACCTCGTATCTGGCTTACTCATGACATGTGCATTAAATTAGTTTTTAAATTTCTTGTATCATGTAGTAATTTGAAGCGAGTGTGGCTCAGCGGTTCCAGTGTCTGCTTTTCATCCAGACGTACCCTGGTTCGAATCCACCCTACACCAATGACTTGTATTTTTCAAGTTATGTGTAGATTTGCACTCGCTTGGCGGTGAAGGAAAACATCGTGAGGAAACCGACATGTTTGAGGACCACAATATCCGAGGACATGCGTCTTCCGTGGAAGGACCTGGGCGCCCACCACGATGTATCTGCCCAAGAAAACTCCCCTAACGAATTAATTCTGCGGGGGAGTCACGACCCTCAGTCATGAGGAAATACGACTCAAAGAGAGAGAGAGATCATGTAATATTTTTTGGTGTGCATTAAAGAAATATCTTTTATTATCTTAAATAAAATTTTAGTTGTAAACCTTAGTAAAATCATAGTTTTCCAATAATCCCTAGCCCGGTACAGTAGGCCTCACAACTCACGAGCGCGTGAAGTACAATCGCGCGCACAATTCATTGTGTTCGCAATTAGAGAGGGCAGTCGCGTGCACGAATTTAATGGCCGATGTTATTGTTTTTTAAACGGTGTTAGGCAGGGTTGACAGGTTTCGTTTTAGGGCGACGAATGTAATGATTATGAAATATTTTCATCAAAATAATTAAATAATTTTAATATGAGGAATTTGTTTTGGTTCAAAACCAGTGTTGAATGTGTATTTGGCTTAGTTATGAACTCATTCTGTTTAGTGTACCGTTATAAATAAATAAATAAATAAATATAATTTTGCAGCGGTAACACCTATATACAGTTTAAGGTATTTAAATTTCTTAATTAATTAATCACTTATATATTTTTTGTAGGTACTTACTATAGCTATGTGTATTTTTCAAAGTTAAAATTGTGTCCTAAAAGAAAATCAGAATCGACGCTTGGTCAAATTTAGGACCTCCAGATCTGAAGTTTTAGACTTAACTATTAAATTGTTAAACCCAATACATCTTATTTAACAAACAATGCCATGGATCTTTTATTTCTTTGATAGAAATTCCGTCTCCACTTTATCAATTAGGGGTCTTCAAATTTATAGTTAATATGTACCTTTACAATACACTAGGCTGCAGCAATCATTAACATCAGGCGGGCTAAAGTCAAACGCAAGTCACAACCCCAGGTAAAAGAGTTTAAAAAAAATTGCAAGTATGTCAAATTTTCACATTTATCCTCAACTGCCAACCCTAGTGCAAGTATCAGAGGACGCCAGACGCGAGTGAAGCGAGGCGCATTCGATTACAGTTCGATCGAACTGGAGATGTGAGAGGTAGGGAAGTGTTCCCAAACGAGACCCGGTCGAGATAAATAGTTGCACTTTACAGTTTGGCTATATATGTTTTTTTTGTTATATTATATAACACTCATTACCAGGACCGTGACAATTGGCTTATTAGACGCATATGCGGAGCAGTAGGCAATAACGGGCTGATGATGTTGATTTATGTACATGTCTTTTATATTTCTTGATTTGAAATTATGAAAAAATTATGAAATTAAAAGCATTTTTTTGGTGTATTGACACCTGAGCGTGGTTTTTAATTCGTATCAATTGTTCTTTGCAAAGAAATTTGAAAAGAAATAGTATAAGCAACTACCCTCTATCTATTTACAACGGATCTTATAGTCTCATTTATCATCGTCATCGGCTCATTAGAGCCCACTGTTGGGCGTAAGCCTCCTCCCTTTATTATCATTCAACTATTATAATAAACAGAGAGATATTAATGATTCATTTATACTCTACATAATATTAAAATACAATCGATCTAGCTAGTGTATAATGCAATTCTTAAAATTCAAATTCAGTATATTATAAAAAATGTCGTCTACAGCTTATATCGCAGCATTATATTAAAATGATTAAGACTAAAACTAAGTCAATCTTAAACCAAAGTCTAAAGTGACTAAAATCAAAAGCACACACTAAGTGTACCCCCCTCCACTCATGTTTCGCACGGCCGCGCACCTTTTTTGTTCCACCACAGTTTGCACTTTTGTTCTCGACTGTATTCTTATACCAAGAGCTGAGCGCAAACGAAAAGTACTTTAGTTATTTTTATTTTTCCTCTTTCGACATTTTAAAAGCGAATGTTTCCTTTGTGGCTGTTTAAATATGTTCGTTAGTATATTGTTTGTGCGAGCTTTGAATGAGACGTGTAGTTTGTTTTGTGCTTTTGTTTTATGTAGGTGTTTTTATGAATCAGCTTAGTTTCTGAAATATTTCGAGTAGGTTTTATGGGTTTGTCAACGATAATATCCAACTAAATCGTAAATAATGTCAATAACTATATACCAATCATATTTTCTAAGATTTGAAAACATATTAATGACGAAATTTGTATTGTCGTAGCTTATTAAAAGTACATATATCTCTTTACATCTTAGACAATAGCTATTAAATACACCCGGCAAACATGGTCAAATGCAAACTCATTTAAGTTACATTTTTGCAAGACAGTAGGTACAACAAATAAGGCGAATAACTTTTATTTCAATAATAAATAATTTCCAAAGGCTTAATACTTTTTTCTTCTTGTCCACAGTTCAGAAGCGCGCTCGCATCACCGAAGTTTCGTCCAGTCCGTCATCGAACCCAGAGCCTTCAGATCCGAAGACCCCCGCCGCCTCCCCTCCTCTAACCACTCCTCCCCCACGTTCCCCTTCCGACCACGAACTGAACGTGGAAGAGGAACTAGACGACACAGAACCCTCACTTACTCCAGAAAACCTCTCCATGAAAGAGACAAGAGACGAAGTCCCCGTCAAGAAAGAAGAGGACGACAAATGGGACAACGACTACAAATACAAAATGTTCCGACGCAAAGAGCCAGAGAATAATGAAGAGTCTTCGTTCCAAAAGTCCCCGGTAGATGTCCTTATCAAGGTGTTCCCGCGGCGCAGTCGGCAAGAGATCGAAGCCATGCTCACTCGTTGTAAAGGCGATGTCGTCGCAGCAATGGACATGATGGTGAACGGCACAGAACCCTCGACTGCGTATAATTTGACGCAAGAATCGCCGCCATATTTGCAAAATTTCCAATCAAAGTCGGCGTTCTCTCCGCTCACCAATCAGAGCTTCAAGTTTTCTCCTTCTAGAAGGTTCTTGACTCCTCCTTACAGTGGGACAGGATATCTTCCTACGGTGATCAGACCTCCTCCAGATTATCTGTCATCGTTTATGCCCCCTGCTGAATTGATGTATGGCAGGCAGTTGCAAGTTCCGTCACCTGGAACATCACCCACTTCAGACAATACTAACAATGAAGGGTTTTCTGATTAGATGATAGTCTATTGTTGATTGTAAAGTTTAAAAACTCTTGCTCTGCTAAATTGCTTGGTATGCTTGAGTGAGATACGATGAGATTTGGAGAAAGTAACATGATTTTTAAGAGAGTAGAATTTAAAACGTTTGTTAGTGCTCAAAGTTGATATTTTGGATATTCTTTGTGGGAAAAAATAATTTCTTTGATCTACATAAAGCTTTAGTTATTTTATATTTACTTTCTCCAATAATGGGGTAAGCTGCTAATCTCTTTATTTTTCTTTGATATGATTTCAAAAGCTCAAATAAGTTAAACAACCAACTGTATAGTTGGTTGTTTAACTTATTTGAGCTTACTTGTAGATTATTATGTATAAAATATTAGACCTAAACTTATGTTTATGGTTACTAACGCTCAAACTTTTAGAGACCTAATCTGAAGGAACCATATATAAAGATCAAGTTTGGAAAAACTTAAGTAACTGTTAGATGCTTTCATTCATATTTATTAACTACTAGCTGTGCCAGCGACTTCGTCCGCGTGGAATAGGTATTAACGGAAGCCCTCAAAGATGAATTATTTTCCCCATTTTTTCCACATTTTCCATTCTTTCTTCGTTCCTATTAGTTGCAGCGTGATGTTATATGGCCTAAAGCCTTCCTCGATAAATGGTCTATTCAACACAATAAAAAACATTTTTTCAATTCGCAACGGTAGTTCCTGAGATTAGCGCGTTCAAACAAACAAACAAACTCTTCAGCTTTATAATATTAGTATAGATTTGTATAAATACGTAAAAGAAAAGATTATACTCAGGTATGCGAAAACACTAAAACAAAAATGGATGTAGTAAATTACATTACGGTTATGCATTAGTGACCACAAACTTAATTTTTTACTTTGAAATACTTTTTAAGGTACTTTTAAATGTAAATATTGACATAGATATAATTCTATACATATACTTTCAGTATACGTACTAATTAGTATTCTTCTCACGGTAGATTCCAACATTACAGAAAAGTAGTATTTAGCAAGTAATTATATAACTTGGAATTAATATTCATTTTCTAATTAGCGTTAGACGCTGTATAGAGTGTAAATATTATATAATTATACATTTTTTGTCTAATAGAATTGTTGTTAAATAAAAATAGTTGTGGTTCTCTTTGGTTTTGATTTTGTCAGCAAAAATATTGTATTTGTAATTACTGACTCCTTTTTTTTATTTGGCCTGCAGTCAAAGTATATTCATGTATCAGCTAAAATAACCTTAAAATTAAAGCGCCCGTAGCATAGCTGGCAGAGGTAATCGAATGCGATCACCTATGTTAAGCAAAGATCGACGCGGTCAGTCCTTGGATGGGTGACCAAAAAGTGACATTCCATTTTGGGCGCTTCCGTGGGTCCCATGACACGTTATGACGTAAAATTGTAGGTTCCGGCTGTTGTCATAGTACGGCTGTCGTTAAGCCATGTCAGAGGCCCTTAGGGCGGCTTGATAAACACTCGACGCCAGAGTTGGCCACTCTCATTCGATAAGAAGAAGAATCTTAAAATTTATTTTATTTCATGAGTGTTTAGTAAATAAATTGTAGTTTTTAATTATTACAAAATATAAATTAGGTAGAAAAGATAGTATGTACCTATTGTGTAAATATTTCTAAATTAAATATATTAAATATACGAGTGTGTATCCACTAATCAAAAATAGAAAGTGTAATGTAAAATACTATTCATAGAATTATGTATTAAAATATTCGATTACGAGCTCAAACATGTGTATCATTTTTAACCGACTTCAAAAAAGAAGCATCTCAATTCTTCTGGATGTTGTTTTTCTTACAAACCCTTTAAAATAGATCTGTCTTGTACGTAGTATTTGAATTCTGTAATAAAATATGCAAGGACAATGAATAAATGGCTTTAAGTTTTACTTGGAAGTTAGCCGTTAGTTTCTAAACTATCAAAATACATGTTGCTGTTGACCTTGTCAGGAAACTTTTAACTTAATTAATCAAATAAAATTAGATTAAAAGATAGTCAAAAATTCTGGAAGAAATTCGCTACGTTACTTATAAAATCCAACTGAATTAAATAAAGTACCTATTAGAAATTAAAAAAAATAATAAAATTAAAACTCATATAAACATGGCAAACTTAAGCGTAATTATAGGTTATTGAATCAGACGTTACCTTGTGGAAAAAAAACCATTGCAGTTGAAACTCTAGACCATCTTATACAACAAGCTTGAATGTGAAAGCAACTTAAAGCTTTTATTTTTACATTTCATAGGCCTATGCTTGACTACAACTCGCCTGATGTTAAGCAACGCTATACGAACTAGCGCGCTTGCCTAGAAGAAACTGGTTAACCCTCTTCTTGAAGACCGACAAATTATAGTAAACGACTTAAACGTAAGTTCTGCACATAATACACTTAAATAATAATATAATATAAGTAAATTAATTAATTATCTATGTCACTAGTGTACTATGTCAATTTTCAAAGAAAAATATACAATTCAAATAGATTTATAATATTCTCTTGTTTGTTATGTGTTTTATTTTATTATTTATTTGTATGTCCAATAAAGCATTAATCAATCAATCAAAATACTAACAAATGACGTCATCAAGTTAACCCTATCAGCCTATCACGGTTATCAACTTAGCCCTGCGTCCTCAAATGTCACGCGCCATTCGCCGATACCCTGATCTGTCCTCTCCGCTGCACTTTGCTTGTCTCCGTCCGTTCGGTTGCACTTTATCCTCTCTTGTCTCCACTTTGTCCTCTCTAGTTGACACTTGTCAGATGCCCGCATGTTAGGGTTTGGGAGTAGCGATTGATTTGGTTGCTAAATTGATGTATAAAGTGTTATATTTGTTTTGTTGCAAAAGGTGATTTCAGATAATCAGTGTTACATATGGTCATGAAGGGAAAGTGAGTATTTAATTCCAATTATGTAGGTAATTTTTAATGTTTAAAGTAAGCACAGAATAATTTAATGCATTAAGTGTCAGGCAGTTTTATAACCTATACCTACAAGGTTATAAAAACGCAGATGCCATTTTAATAGCTATAGGTAGTACTACTCTATTATTGGTACTATTCATATGCATATAATGTTTAAATTGCAACTAATAAATCATATGTAAAACTAAGAGAAATAGCACACAATTAGCTTACCAGATCTCTACTCGCTAAGACATATCATCTCTATGTCCACGTGTATAGTCCAAGAGACACAGGCCTCGGTTATCACGAGTAGTGTAGGAGCCGTTATCTGACCGGCCAGCCTATTGTCTGGTCGGTAATTGGATGCCAGTGTAATTGAGTATTAGTGATTGGTTATCTATATGTACTTATATATATGCATCTCACATGTGGATATAAAGTAGGTACTGTATTGGATTGATTTTGGGTAACTATGCTGAGCCGAACACGGCTAAGTAACAGTTTGGCAGGGTTTTTAAAATAAATGATTAATAAAGCATACAGTTTTACTGATAACTAAACACAAACTTTTAGACATGGCTTTAATACGCCAAAAGCATATCTATGTAGTTTTTTTCATTCAAATATTTTGATTTCCTATATTATTTGTCTGGAAATTACTTATTTTATGGAACAGGTGTTTTTTTCACGTGAATTTCGAAAAACCGTACTTTTACTTTTGAAAATCAACGTTAAAGATTTTGTTTTTGCGTTAGTTACCAGTAATAAATTAATAATCATAATAGATGTAGCAATCCTTATTATTATGTGCATAAGTGTTAAATATTATTAATTGATCGATATTTTCGGATTCTAATTGCTATTACTATACATGAGAAAACTGAACCAATAAAAGTGCTTATTCAAATTCGGTCGCATAGCAGTTTTAATCTCATCTTAATCGCCCATGCAAAATTAATTCGGTCAAAACTCAAATGTCACAGCTAATCAACAACAGAATGTCAACTTCATTCTTACCACATCAGATTATGATTATCTGTGGCACGCGCGAGTCACGTGACCAAAACAAGATGGCCGACGTTATTTTAGTTTAAACTTTGACCGCTCTTTAAACTATTGTTAGGTGGTTTTAAAGCGCTGATTAGAGGGGTAGTTTAAATGCTATGAAATTGCGTGGGAACGATTTAAATTTAATTTTATTCGATTGCTGAATCAAGTCATTTGGATTAGGTGAATAATTTGATTTGAGTAATTTATTCTGGTTTAGTTTTGTGTTCAAATTTATGAGTTTTAATATATCAAGTCTTGTGGCGGGTTAATAAATAAAATAAATAAAATAAAATAAAATAGCCTTTATTTCCTGAATTCAATTATTTCATTTACATATTATAGTTACTTAGTTTATTTACATAAAAAAACAAAAAATTAAGTTGAGTTCTTGATTACTTATAATATTTTCTTGTATCAGGGCACCCAAAAGCGGGTAAAGGCCTCTTCCTTGCTGGCCCAGGCATTGCGGTCTTGGGCTAGTCTGGTCCACGTGACTCCAGCCACCTCCACGATGTCGTCTCTCCACCTCTTCTTCTGTCGGCCGCGCGTACGAGTGGTGTCCCGCGGGCACCAGTGTACGATGCGCTCGCTCCATCTGCCGTCGGTAGAGCGGGCGAGGTGTCCCGCCCATTTCCACTTCAAGCGACACATCATTTTTACTGCGTCTAAGACCTTGGTTCGCTGACGTATCTCTGTGTTCCTTACTTTATCCATAAGAGTAAGGCCCAGCATGGAACGCTCTGCCGCTCTTTGGAATTTAGCGATTTTATCGACTGAGTCTTGTGTCAGCGCCCACGTTTGACACCCATATAGTAGAGAAGGAAGGATCGTATTATCCATCAACCGTTTTTTCAAGTATGTAGGCATACGACTTTTAAAGATATCCTTATTAGCCCAGTATTTCCTCCATGCTGTGGCTATTCTTTTGTCTATTTCCTTAACGTCTGCGTTTTCGAAAGATATAATGCGCCCAAGGTAGATGTATTCGCTAACATACTCTATAACAGTATCTTGCAGTTTTATTGCGCTCTGAATACCGTTTGTCATTACCTTTGTCTTTGACAAGTTCATATAGAGGCCGATCTTCTTGCTCTCTCTATCCAAAGTGTTTATCATTTGTTGTAGAATTGTAGGTGATTCAGCCATTATTACAATATCATCTGCGAAACGTAAATGTGTGAGCTGCTCTCCATTTATATTCAAGCCGTACGTAGACCAATCTAGCTTGCGGAACATGGACTCTAGGATGGCTGAAAACAGCTTTGGGGACACTGGATCCCCTTGTTTTACTCCTCTCTTAATATCAAACGGCGGTCCAATGGTTTCCGTTCTTATTTTTGCTTTATAACAATTGTATATTGATTTCAGTATCGATATGTATTTTTTGTTTATACCTTGCTCTCCCAAACTAATCCATAGTTGTCTGTGTGATAATGAGTCAAAAGCTTTTGTATAGTCGACGTATGCCAGATATAGAGTTTTATTGTACTCTTTGCATCGTTCGATACATTGCATGAGTGTGAACATATGGTCTACGGTAGAGTATCCTGATCTAAAGCCAGCCTGTTCACGGGGCTGCTGCTCGTCTAACGCTCTTGTGATTCGGTATAGTATAATCGAGGAAAACAACTTGTAGAGTGTGGGCAGCAGACTTATGGGCCTGTAGTTATCCATACATTTAGGATCTCCTTTTTTATACAATAGAGTTATAATCGAATATTCCCAGTCTGTCGGGATCTCTTCTGTTTCCATAATTTGATTGTATAAGCTTGTTAATGGAATCACCAGTGGCTCTAGTTGTGGCGGGTTACATAATATAATTATGTTATGTAACACTGCCATACACATTCAAAACAAGAAATTAATTTTATAGCTTACCCTTACATATAAATATGTAGCCTAACAATTAATAAAATAAAAATAAAAATAAAAATATTGATGTAGATTGACTCAGAATTGCTACATTAGTCTACAAAGCTACGGCGTAGGCGCATAGTTTCGTAGAGGAGAGTGCGTTGAAGTCTTTTAAAAGAGCTACATTATATGTATTTTTATTTATTTTACTGGTTGTAAGGATAACTTGAAATAAAAATTATTTCTTTTATCTTTTATGAAAAAAAAAAACTTACTTTACGGTCACTTATTCCAGGCCTTTTCGTACTGCACCAATAAAATCTCCTATCGCTGACAAATTGTGATCAATTGATTACCTAAATCTACTGAGCTAATGAAATATAGGTCTAATAAATCAAGAAAAACAAACACATCGTATCCACAGACAACAATAAATCTAGAGAACGCAACAGAACCATTCACGTTCATTCACGTAAATGTTCACTGTGAACAAAGAACAGTTGACTGTGAACAATGCAATGTTCCCGTGAACAATGGGCGAGTGTGGATAATTGTGCAAGTTTGTGTGTAACTCACCGGACCTTTTACATTTAACTGGTTTCAACTGGATTTTGCCGGTGTGGTGGGGTTTATGCAGGATTGAGACAGGGTTTTTGATTGATTTAGTAAAGACAAAATTGAAAACCTGATTTAAAAAAGTAGGGCATTAATATTTTTTGTAATTTGAATTTGATATGGGTTTATTTTCTGAAAATAAAGAAAGGAATTAGTAGGAAACCTAGTAGATAGTTAATTTAATTATCTAACAAACTGCTTAATTAACAGAAACCTGTCTTTCTAGACCAAAAATATCACAATTGCACAATTTTCTGGGTAGGGTAATGCATATCTCATAGTATATTAATTTGTTGATCTAAATATATAAAACTCAAAGGTGACTGACTGACTGGCTGATTTAGTGATCTATCAACGTACAGCCCAAACCACTGGACGGATTGGGCTGAAATTTGGAATGAAGGTAGATGGTGACTTAGGCATCCGCTATGAAACGATTTTTGGAAATGCCACTTTGAAAGGGGTGAAATAGGGGATGCAAATTTTACTTCTTAATGAGAACGAAGTCTCGAACATTCACTAAATTGTACATATATTTCACTCTAACGGAGTTATGAATCATCGCGATTTTAGCCTAATACCAATATTGACTCAAAACTAATGAAGTTTACCGTTTACAGCCAAAAAACGTATCGAGTAAAAACCAGAGAAACAAATTCTAATTTTTATAAGTTATATTTCACTTAGTTCATCTTGCAGAAGCCCATCCACTTAACCCCGCCATAATTCAATACTTTCTTCTCACTTCGCTACCTACCACTATTACAAAAGTAGCGTTAAAGCAGGACAAATCTATTGCTGAAACTGCGCGTTAGACAGAGAAGGAGAATCTTTTGTGAAAAGTTTCAGCCTTAGAGTGAAATCCGATATCAAATTGTAAAATTTCCAAGTTTCGGCTTCGATTTTAACGGAAGAAGGAAGTTTTGGAACCTTGCGGAGTGACAATTTAGTTAAGTACACTAAAAATACCTAAATTTTAGAAACATGTCTGGTGCTGACGTTTCATCATTGCTTTGTTCATTTGGTTTTACATGTGTAGGTATTTTATTGTACCTACTTACCTGGTTCCTGAGAAAATAGCATATTTCAGTGAAATTATAAAAAAAAGTACTTTCTCTCTTCATCCATATAGTACATTGTCCAGTAAATCATTTGCGAATAGAAAAACGTCAGATACAAAAAATAATACCTACACGAAATCAATATCCGCAAACAGAAACCCTTCCGTGCAAAATAAAATTGAATAAAAAACCGCAAAGAAAATTAATTTAAAAATTAAATCTAATACCTCAATCGAAGTGCTTCAGTAGAGTGTCCGAGTCTGCGCAATAAATAAAATAAAATAAAAATATTAAAAACAAATACACAAGCGAGGGAGGGTAGATGGCGCTATAATAAAAATAATTACGCGGCGAGTGTTGCTGACAGCGTGACGGGTACATTTGTGTGGAGATAGACACAATTTTTATATAAATTTATTTAAATATTTATTTTTTTGATAAGTAAATTTTATTAATTTATCTATGATTTTGTTTTTGTTTTCCTGAGAGGTAACGTAGCCAGTTTGCCATTATTGCCCTCCCTTTGAGTCATTACTCATGACTGAGGGTCGTGACTCCCCCGCAAAATTGATTTGTTAGGTGAGTTCTCTTGGGCAGGTACAGGGTGGTGGACGCCCAGGTCCTTCCACGAAAGACACATGTCTTCGAGTCCACTTGGTATTTTACTCTGAATGGAAACTTATTTTTTATACTAACATCCAATTTGGTTTTGCCGTTCAACTGTGCAGAAGGAATATCACGTACTATGTAAATCAAATGTTGCCGTTATTAGGTATATTAGTAGGGTGTGATGAGATTCTAAGCAAGTCAAAACAAGGTTGATTGACATCCCTAGAGACAAGAACGGTGGCTGGTTCCTTGCGAAAAGGATTTCTATAGCAATCCAGCGTGGGAATGCAGCCAGTGTTCTTTGCTCCATACCACATGTGGATGCTTTAAATTTAGGTTTAATGTACATACTCTTTTTTAGTTTAGTGTATGTATGTGTTATATATTGTTTATTATTATTAAATAAATTATTTCCCAATATAAAAAAAACAAAACAGTTTGATTTATTTTAAATTCACTTTAAGCAATTAAAATTTGAAATATTTCAATGAAAAACAAAGCTTAGCAAAGGTTTGTGTATAAAAGTGTTTTCCATACATCTGCCCCAGCCCAGGCCGTGGGTTGTGAATACAAAATGCCCACAAGTATAGCGAATTAATCGAAACAAACGCTTGTGATGCCCGCTGATCCATCAAACCCCTTTTTTAACTCGATTTTTATGATTCTGTTGGGATTCTGAAATAAATTAATAAGGTTTAGTTTGTTTAACTAAAAAGTTATGCATTGCATTTTATATACTTATTAGCATTGTGTCATTCGTACACGATAAGAAACGAATCCCATATGCCACTCGTTTTTGGTACTGGATCGGAATACATTGTAATCCGTTATTTTTCGCCCCATCCAACGGTTGTCTGAAAGAAATTTCTTTTAGCGATAAAGCCACCACTTGTGTCGGACTAGTATTAGTTATTTTTAATTTATTTCTTTGTAATTTATTTCGTGTGTTGCAAAAGAGAATATTCTATATAAATATATAAAACTCAAAGGTGACTGACTGACTGTTATAGTGATCTATCAACGCACAGCCCAAACCACTGGATAGATTGGGTTGAAATTTGGAATGAAGGTAGATGTTATGACGTAGGTATCCGCTAAGAAAGGATTATTGGAAATGCCACTTTTAAAGGGGTGAAATAGGGGATGCAAGTTTTACTTCTTAATGCGAGCGAAGCCGTGAGCACCCACTAGTTATATATAATATCTATTGTTTTTAATCAGCTAGGATAGACACATGTAATCATTTCAAATTTGTATCACCTTGCTTGTCTTATTTATTTATTTATCACAAAAAAATCAGAGAAAGAAATAGTACAAAATAAGTACATCCTCGAACCAAATAGAAAGTAGTCTTAACAAATAGTTGTATTACTATTGTATTTTTACCGGCCTTATCACTAACCGCGATCTCTCCCACGCAGTCAAAGGCTTGCAGGGTTGTAGCAGGTGAAAAGACACCCCAGGGGTGTCTCACGATATTATAATGTTTTTGAGGTTTTGTTAGTTTTTTGTTGTGAAAGAGTGTTTGTTGTTTCTTAAGTAGCTTGAGTTTTAGAGATTCGCGTTCGTTTCCTTTCTAAGTAATTTGTAATAAAAGTTATGAAAATACATATATCAGCTAATTTATTGGGAGAGAAGAGAATAAGAACCAACCTAATCATAAACTTAAGTGACTGATTTATTTTATACCGTTTCTTTGTTGATTTATACAGTTGTAAGATTATATACTACCTTTTTTTACTAAATTAATATTAGTTCAAAAGCTGGGTATTATTTCCTGACTGTTTTGTTTACCGTATACATCTTTACATAGGCTTTTTAGTAATAAAATTTTATTATACTTAATACACTATATTTTTTATAATATAATTAACGAATAACTACAGGCTTGAGGGCGCTGTGAGTATTGTTACAAAATATTTATTTATTTTCTACTAGTGGACGCCCGCGGCTTCGCTCGCCTAAAAAGTAGCCTATGTTACTTCTAAGACTTCATACTACGTACATACCAAAAATCATGATGATCCGTTCAGCCGTTTTTGCGTGATGAGCGTTTAAATAAACAGACAAACAGATGATGAGCCAAAAATTCTATTAAGTGCTGAAACATGTTTATCTGTTATGGATTTAAAGACCGTATACCCATGTTTTTTTCTAATATCATATATGTTCAGATTTTGGCCCTCTATAAAAGTTATAAAGCTGATAAGAATTTTGTATAGATATACCTACAGAACCTACCTACATTATCACAAGTAGATCAAAAGTAAGTAACTTGTATTGTTGCCTATTATTACACTAGAGTCTAAAAAAACCACAAAATCATACTTTCCATGGTTGATAGGATATTGATACTCATTGTTGATGTTATCTGCCTCGTATTATCTGTCGCGGGTTCGATTCCCGATTGTAACAAGTGTGTGGATTTGGTAGGATTGTGTTTTTTTATATTTTAGTGTACGTTTACATGAAAGTGGTTACTTCTATGACCAAAAGGTTTTTAAATGACTCTAAAACGATTCTTACTTCTTAAAACGATTCATTTTTAACTATTTCTTACTTCAATTGTTTCTTTAATTTTCTTCTTCTTGCAACGATTTAAATCTTTGCAAGAACTAACTTTAAGCTAAAAATTGGCTTTGACAGCTGAGATATGGCATGACATGACATGTTACTATTTCAAGTATAGGATTACTCTATAGCCTGTTCGCATCGCAAGAAGAAATGTTAGTAATATAATTAACTTTTTGCTTCTCGTGGATGAACTATAGATAATAAAAGAAAACTTTACCTTAATTTAAAAAACGAGTGCGTTATTTTTTTATTCATTAATCAATAAAACATATTTACAGAGCATGTATTGTTTTTTTTAGTTTGTTGTTTTCTATAAGATGCAATTTTTTACTTGAATTCTACGCAACAGTCACAATCACTATTCAAACCAAATTAAGACACTTGCCCGTATAGACCATGAAATATAAATCTATTTTGACATTCAATACGCAACATAATAAAAAAAACCATTGAGAAAACCATAAGGCTGTTTGCACAATTTGCAATTTTCCACTTCCCTGCGTCACAAGTGTGGTTTCACCTTAATATGTTAAATGTGTTTAGTTACGATTCAGTGCCGTTTAGATTTGTTACTTTATGCATTAATTTGACAGGTATTTGAAGGAAGGAAGCCTTATGGCTACAGATACAGTTTGATGCGTTATTTTAAACTGATTTTTTATGGTTATGGTCTATAAATCTGTTTAATATATTATCAGGAAATTATTAATGTAATTATTACTTAAAATGCTCTGAAAGTTCATTTTTATTTCGGGTATTAAATTAAGAGTGTGCTACATAAAAACTTGAATTCTTACATTTAAATTGCAACCCACACTAATTCTTAATTTTTAACTTGGGTTGGAGAACTTAACCGTTCCTCATTATACAAGCAAACTGTCAGTTAGTCTGACAGAAATCTTTTCTGCGTTTAAAATAAAATAAACATTTGCCTATCAAACACCAAAAAACGACACAATTTTTTATGTATGTAGGTATTCATTTCTTACAACATGAATGTGTAAAAATATGAATGTGTTTGAATTCAGAATATCTCCAAAAAGGTTCCTCATTCAAACAGTTTTTGTTGAATCGATTCCGCAATGATTCTTTTAACAATGTGTAATCGATATCACTTCACTGGTTTCAAATAACGAACGACCAATTTATCAAGACCTCATTTCATTGAATGCTGTGATGTATTAAGAAGGTCACATATTAATGGTTGCCAAAGAGATTTTATTTTACCTGCTTCCAAAAAGATTTCATTCAAGTTTTTGTACAATTAAAACTAAATTGTGGTTTAAATGCCCACATCTGGGCATTTCGAGTATTGGATGACAGTATCTTTGTTTGAAAGTTTTGGATTTAACCCGTCTGTCTGCAAAAGGTTGGATATTGTAGGTAGATAAATATTTCTTTAAGTATAGGAAATGAATAAAAAAGATTTTTTGACTGAACTATTGCTGTTAAATCAGTGAAAGTATGATATACGGTATAAAAAACATTTGAAGCAACATTTTAACTTCTCAATCCGTTTATGAGTTTATGTTTGATTTTCTCACACAATAAGACTTGATAACCTCCTTTTTTTAAGACAGTTAAAAAATATATAGATTTTTTGACTAACCGTTCCATTTTCAAACGTCAATTTTCCTCCTTCAAAACAGCGGTTACCACACACCGTGTAACCCCGCCCTAATTTCGAAAGTACTCATTAAAAACTCAACATCATTAAGCACTGTTATAGGTTAATAAAACATGCAATTGTACATCACAATGGCAATACAACTGAACACAACACTATCGCCACACGATATCCATTGAAATTGAATTGAACTTCAATTGCAGTTAACTTACCTTTGTATTAGGAATTACCTTTGTGAAGTTTAGTTTGTGATCTCGAGTAGGTGAAGCAACTCTCTAATTTACAAGTTTTTTTTATATTGTATTGTAATCATCATCAGCTCGTTATTGCCCACTGCTGAGCATAGGCCTCTCTCTTCTTCTCTTCTTATTGTATATAATACTTAGAGTTTTCAAAGTGTTTATAGCAACAAGCAAAGATTATGCAATAAAATCATGTAAGGTCGAGTCTTGTAATTGCAACTATCTGGTTATTGCAACTAATTTAAATAACTCCATCTATTATGACTGTTTCGAACAACGACAAGCGTAATATTGTTCTTCTTTCCATTACCCACAAAACAATATTGATGGCGCTCATATATATTGGACTGTGTGAGAGATATTTGCCTTTTATTAAACCGTAATTTTTTCGGAGTGACGCGGAGTAGACGCGGTGCGTAGTACTAAGTATATAAATTTTGGATTTTTGTGGTTTTTGAGTGGGTTGCTCTTGGAGGGAGTGATTATCGACCACGATAAGTTGTTTTTTATGTATTTGTTTCATTCCACGATAAATGTAGCCCAAGTTATGAGTTCAGTTACATTTACCAGACTAAAAATCAAAAGTCAGGTTATTGCAACTATTTTCACATTTTTAGGTTAGTTGCAATTATCTGACTACTTTTGTATGAAATATGATAATGCTAGTGATGCGACAGTGAAAACGATAACTACGATAAAAATATTTTATCGATAAGGATACTAGGTATCTACTTATACCTAAAAAGTAGTTAAATAGTACGTACATCTATTTGAAACGTCGGGTGCTAGAGTCGCTCTTTAATAAATTGGCCTTTCTTTATTTGAAACAAATACAAAAACTTTATCAATTTCAGTAGTAGTGAATAACTTATGCAATGTGTTTACACATACAACGTGATCCATTTTTTTACCATATCAATTGAAAATTGCTTAAACGTTACCTACTGTGATTACACTTTAGCAGTGTGTATTTAAGTTTCTTTCATCATCATCATCATCATCATCATCAGCCTAATGGGACCCACTGCAGGGCATAGGCCTCCACCCTCTTACGCCAATACTCCCTGTCTTGCGCTGTTCTTGCCCAGATGTTTCCTTCTAACTTTCTAAGATCATCCAGCCAGTTTCTTTCATAAATTTAACAAATTGTTAATGAATGATGCTGTGCTGTGATTACGCTCAATATAATAAACATCTATAAAACTGCATTTTTGACTTTTCATTTTGGCACCATCATAGTCGATAAAACCACAGAAGGTTCCCAACACTATTTGTAAGTAAATAGTTGCATTTACCCGTCCCATGGCTTAAAAGTTATTTTGTGCAAAATTGAACGATACTACGAAGGCATAGATATCAAAATCTTATAAAAGATTTATCAAGGCGTATTTTTTTTAATTAACCGTAGCAGCACCCATTAAAAAATCGGAAAAAAAGGAATTAGTTGCAATTACCCGACAAGACGGGTAATTGCAACTATTTGTGCCTGTGTCTGAAATGTATTAAATAGTTATTTATTCTTTACAGCTTTCCTATATTTTTGATAATAATATAAATCTACATAAAATTTACGTTATAACGAATCATTGAAAAAAATCATTCTGTTTATAAATATAGAATTATTAAGCGGTGAAGTTAGGACTCCAATATATTTAGTTGCAATTACAAGACTCTACAAGTGATAAAATACACATAAATGTTCATTCCGCGTAAAAAACCATTCAGATTCATTCATTTATTTGAAGTTCTTTTTAATATTGATAGAAACCAATACAAGAATTCATGTTTTGTTTGATACAAATTTAATTTATTGTATTCAAGTTTTAATAAGATCGAATAATAGATAATTTGAGATAGAACATGTTACTAATCATGAGATAAAAAGGAAATATTATTTTAATCATCATCATCATCATCCGCCTCATGTCGTCCACTTCAGCTGACCATAGGCTTCTTCTATTCAGTCAGAGTTTGTGCTTCTTGTCTACATCTGTCATGGTTTAAATTTTTACTAAGACTTGGTAATTAAACAATATGGCCATTCATACTTTTTGTGCGAAAAAACGCTGCGATTGAAGAGTTAATGGCTGAGCCTAATATTATAGGCGAGATAAGTGCACAGAGACTTCACTGGCTCGGCCATGTAGAAAATATGGGTGAGGATCGGGCAGTAAGGCGCGCGTACTTGGGGCGACCGTGTGGCAAGAGGCCGGTGGGGCGTCCTAAGTATCGCTGGAAGGATCAGGTGGAGGAGGACCTCCGCAAGCTGCAAGTGACCCAGTGGGAGGTTCTTGCTCAAGATCGCGGACAGTGGCGCCATCTAGTATAGCAGGCCAGTTGGGTCGCAGCGCCAGCTAAAGTAAGTAAAGTATACTTTTTGCGGTAGAGAGTCGCTCTACGCAACCAAGGGCGTGTACTTTACCTTTGTTAGTTAAAAGTGCGTTTTAAAACCACTTTTCTAATTGTTTTCATTGTTTTCTTTATTTCAAGTTTCTGGGGCGTGCGCTAGTTATTGTGTTTCGATTGGTGCTTGTTGTAGTGAAATTGACTTGCCTGTAATTATACGTTAGTAGTTTTGATAAGTTTTTTGTGGAATGATATCCTATGGCGATTCTTTGGGCATTATTTTTTGATTTGAGAAAGATTTTAAAGCTTTTTCATATAAAAATTAAAGCCATGTTATTTGACGTGTAAACATTTTGTTCTAGTAAACCAATCTATAAGTACAAGTACTTAATTTTTTTATTCTTTATATTAGATACCTAGGTTGTTCGTCTTTATATAGTTATAATTAGGTATAATTTTGAAAAAATCTATTTTTTCTTAAAGTATGAGAGTGGCCAGCTCTAGTGTCGACAGCTTACGAATGACATTTTTTTAAAATATTACATGACGCGTTACCAATAATATTTGGTCCCCAAAAAGCCAACTTAAAATTAAAAAAACGTCACAAGTTCAACAGTTAAAAAGCTTCAGCTCAAAAATGTCAAGAGTACAAATATCCATTCGTTCCCATTGTAGCCAATGAGTGATTCAATATTTGACACTGGACACGAGCAGTGTCCCGTGACGGTGCTGTCTCGCTCACTCGCGTGTTGATAGAGAGAGAGGGCGAGTGAGAGAAATGCAAGAGATGCGACAAACGCTGCCGACTAACAAAATACTGGCACGGTGGTATTACAGGAGTGGAGTTAGGGACCTTTGTGGAGCTGGGAAGGAAATTAGTCATGTTATCTTTAACTATGTGACTGGTACGATGACTTGAAGTTTAGCTGATAGTGTTTAAATAATAATAAATATTTTTGAACTTGTCACACAGCGCCATCTACTATTAAATAATAACAATACTCCACAGGTATAGTAAATATGCTAAATTGTTGGTTACACCAAGAACTTCTTTGTTTTCTGGCCATTCTAGAATTTAAACTTCCACTTCTTTTACAAAATGATTTCCTTCTGGAAAGCATACAACTTAGCTTTGGTAGGTAATCACGTCGATAATTTTTCTTACTTCTTTTCTTATTAAATTCATTGTCATTAAATCTGTCTGTAAATCTGTGCGAAGTGTTCCCACCCATAGTATTCTATTCCAACACAATCCTGAAATCCTATATCCACTGTTTCTAAATGCAATGCTGTGCTAAAGCTTGCATAATAATTGTAAGACTTATTACGATATTTGTATCAAATTCAATTTATTATTGTCTACTTATATCTATATGCATTGCTAAAAGTTTTATATGAGTGGTAATCCAACTTGAAAACGTACTAACTTTCATGTCAAAACATGCTAGGAATCTAGTTTATAACTATTTAATGTACACTAGCATATTTTATTGTTAATTACTTATATGTGAAATAAAGACACTTTGAAAATTAAATTGAATCCTGAAATGACGCCACATGCGATATTGGGAACGCAGATGGGAACAGAAATGTTGCTTATTGGAGGCTACCGGAACACATCGTTAGATATGTGCTTCTTTTACCTACGGTGGGATAGGTTTGCGTCTTACTTCGTAATGCCTGATGTTAAGCTTTCCTGCAGCCTAGGATGTAACACGGTAGCGTAGAGGGTACCAAATACGAGTACAAAAATACAAAATTATTTATTTGCCAAAAAGAACTTTGTCACAAAATGTTTCGTATCCTCTGACCTCGTGATAGCCGTTTGGCTGTGTTAGAAGGCCAGAGTCATCTTCCAGTAAATTTCTAAGAGTACCTATATAACTCTAGATTTGAAGAACCCTGGATGGTAGTTAGCAGAAACACAACTTGAAACCGGTAACCTATGTAAAATACTAATGGAAGCAGGCGGCTTCGCTCTCAACATTTTATAATAAAAAGTAGCCTATGACATTCCTAATACCTCATACTACCTAGATACATACCAAAAACCATGATAATCTGTTCAGTCGTTTTTGCGTGTTGTGCGTAAAATAAACAGACAAACTTTCTAGAAATGGTTGGAACATGTCAAATTCGAAGTATCTCCAAACATTTTTTTTAAATATCTTCAAAGTTCAGACTTTCGACCCTCTTCAGTTTTATTATATGTATAGATAGATACTTCAATATACATTGTTTCACCTTTATATTGTTTCTTGCATCTTTCCGGTATTATTAAGATTTATCATTATATTATCATAATTCCTCGGTCCATCCCTGTCCTAGTACAGTATCTCTCCTCGGAGCGTGTTCAAGTCTCGAGCGCTCTTCATCCCTTCTGTTCTGGCCGACCGCGGAAATACTTCTTTGTTGCACTACTGTAGGAATAAACTAAAAAAAAAAATATTTCTCATAACTATTGATAGAGTAAAACCTATCCAATACATGTCCTCGGATATTGTGGTACTCAAACATGTCGGTTTCCTCTCTATGTTTTCCTTTACCGCTAAGCGAGTGCAAATCCACACATAACTGTCTTGTAAATACAAGTCATTTATGTAAGGCCGGATTCGAACCAGGGTGCGTCTACATAAAAAGCAGATTCTAGAACCGTTGAGCCACATTCGCTTATGCAAAATTAGACGTGAGTAAAAACCGTATTAGTTTCATATTAAGAATGTCTCACGATAGTTTTAATAACAAAATTGTGCCTTTTTACTGTCATATTAAAAAATACATACCTATAGTACGAGTTTCGATGATATTCAATTGTTTACATCTGTTTTAAGCTTTTTTTACCACTTTTTTAATTTATAAAATAGTTCCATTTATTTTTTCGCTATGCGGTTTTAAGTATCTCTAAGATAAAATATGTAGTTATACCTCACTATTTACTTACCCACTATATTTAAAAAACACATAACAGTAAGTAAAAAATGTCATAATCACAATATTTTAAGGTCAAGTGATCAAATTCTTTGAACTTGGTAAGTAGTGTTTGTCCGTAGGCGAGGTACCCATTATAGTATTACATTGTGTTTGCGCATACCAAACGGTTATATTAAAAAACGTGATATTTTAATGTGCCGGCTTACATAAACACTTATGTATAGATATACTGTTGGTATGAATTTTTATATGTAGTATATATTGGTAAAATCGACGGCAATATGATTCGTTCCATATCTTCTGTTAAAGTTTTTTTTATTTTAATGATTACTGGTAATAAAAAAAGGTTCCAGCTTTTTTTTAATATACATATATGGATGTAGAATTCCGTCAAAATAATATAAACTAGCAGTTTACCGTGGTTTTATTCGCGTTAGTCCGAAAAAATAGTATCCTTTTTGTTAATTTAACCTATCTGCATGTGAAGGTTAATCGAAATTAGTTCAGCCGTTGAAGAAGCAACCAACATACACACACACAAACCATCGGCTTTTTAATGAAAGTGAGATTTCAAATCCACAATATTAGCCCAGCTTACAAAAATGTGAAAGACTAAAAAAAAAGAAAGAAATCTAGACAATTAATATTAATAAATTCAACAACTATCCATGCTTGCTATTCTAAAATTCAAACTAAGGAAGTCAAGCAAACATCGGTTTTAAAAATCTAACAAAAGGCTTCCAAAAAGTATAGTGAGTGGTCAAACACAGAGCTCCGTCGACACATCGTGGGCTACAGTGGACTCACACCGACATCTCTGATCGTATCGGGTTACTAACGTACAGATATATCGATAAGTGACTAGATTTATTTTAATTTTACAGTCTTCCATTCGCTCAGGAAGGATCATCATCATTGGCCATATATTATTATATATTACTAGTGGGTGCCCGCAGCTTCACTCGCATTAAGAAGTAAAACTTGCATCCCCTATTTCACCCCTTTAAAAGTGGAATTTCCAAAAATCCTTTCTTAGCGGATGCCTACGTCATAACATCTACCTTCATTCCAAATTTCAGCTCAATCCGTCCAGTGGTTTGGGCTGTGCGTTGATAGATCACTATATCAGTCAGTCAGTCACTTTTGAGTATTATATATTTATATATCTACGAGAGATGATTCATGTAGCGTTCGAACTATTTGTTGCAGCTGCGTGCGTGGCTAAATAAGATGTCATATAGGTTATTAAAGTACATACGACAATCATGCTTTAAAAAAAAAACATGAAACCTAATCAAAATTATAATTATATTATGATCTATCTCTGTTTCAGCATACAATGCGTGATACAATATCGGACATTTCACATAGCGCATAGCGCCATCTAGCCACATGGTTGAACGACTGCAGTGTCAAACAACCGAAGCAAAGTTTATTTCAGGGTGAGAGTATAAACGGCATACGTTGTCTCCATACCAAATAATTTTACAGCAAATATTATCTTTCAAATCATGACACTATGAAAATATTTGTAACAATTTCAACAATAATTCTTAGGAGAGGTAGAATTCTGGCCAGTTGCTGCCAAATCCTGTCCAATATAAGGCTAGATAAACTGACTGATAAATAGCACTAGATGTTCTATCCAAGCTTGTCTGACCACGTCACATGATGGATTTATACATAGGTATCGCTTTTGATAACCGTAATTGTAGCTTGATATGTGAATTTAGAATGAAATATTTACATGTTGTAGTATTTTTAGAAGACACAAATAGACAGAGTTTTAGACTTTTTTTAGCAATTTTTAACAATTATGTAGCATCCTCCTCCTTGCGTCGTATTCCTCATATCTGAGGGTCGTGACTGCCACCACCCATGAGCCTGTCTCTGATGATCTTCCGCCACCTCTCTCTGTCCTCAGCGTCATGCAGCGCTCCATACACTGATGTATCCAGTGTGGTTCGAATTTGGTCGGACCAACGTGTCGGGCTGCGGCCACGGGATCTTCTGCCTTCGACTTTTCCAGTGACCATTAGCTTTTCCAGGTTTCCACCATCTTTCCTAGCAATATGTCCGAAGTAGTCAAGGATTCGCTTAAGGCAGATAGTGGAAAGTATTATGTAGCATAAAAATACATTTAAATTGAGAACCTCCACTTTGAAGCTGTAAAAATACATATTTCTGTTAAACAACATATGTGTAAATGTGTGTATTAAAATATCATAATAGGTAGGGGATACAAACATAACCGTCTCTAACCGAAACGAAATCAAACTAAGAACACTCATAGAAGGTTTTGAACATTCAACTCGCATATTAATTAGTATTGAAACATTATGACTTTAAAGAAAGACTTTAAGTCATTTTTGTATATACTTATGGTATATGTGTAAAAATTAGTTAGTTATTTTTTTAAATAAATGATTGTCTTATGTTTATGTACGTAACAAAGCTTGGATGAAAATAAAATATCTTTGTAGATATTTTTACTAAACAATTTTGACCGAACCTGTACCTCCTCAATTTAGTGAGTCTCGTCTTGGACGCCGTGACGAGCGGTCGCTTTCGGGAACGGTCAATAGAGCCTCGTCAATACAATTGATCCAGTAAACAATAGGCACAACATCTGCCAGCGGCTAGCGCAATGGCTGCGAGCAAATCAATTCCCTGGCCCCGCGAAAAGTGACTATAATCAAGTGCCGTGCAACGCGTGTTTATAATCTTTACATGTATCAGTGAGTGACAACCAGTGTACGTGACCCGTCATCAGAGGCCACCGGTACCAGCGCCCAGCGCGGGGAAACCCACTCCAACAAAAGGAAAACTCGGTGAGCTTGTTCCATATTAGCCACACGTGGTCTAAACCCCTTTTCTTCGGTCTCTCCTTCCTCAATATCCTAGGATATTGTCTAGACGTCTGCCACGAGGGACAAGTCTGTTTTCAAGCAGCCCATACCAGCAACCAACACCGTACGGTCACATCGGTTACTTATAGATCAAACCTACGCGTAACTAGCTTATCCGATTTCAAAATACATATTTACACAAACTGCAGTAAAAACCTGCTAAATTTACAAGGGTATACTAGATTACGCGATCTCATACCACGGACGTAATTACTCGTAACGTATGCGAAAACACAGACAATCTACTTTCCCAAGGCAAACACAAAAGCCTAAATACGAGTAAAAACTACACACATCTGCAGACCCGTTTGGACAATAACTTAAGATTTTAAAAAGGCGCGTGAAATATTACGCTATCCATTCCCAAAACAAATACCGAGTCGTAAAACTAAGCAATAAATCAGACCATTAACAATACAACCAAAAAAACCCTTCTTAAAATCATCTGCTAATTCCCGCCACAGCTGGGAGCCTCTATTGTCGGGTGGGTCATCCTTTGTTAAACATAGCTCAAAATTTGCTTCTAATTGTAGTCATTTTTTCTACGTACAATAAAGCCCAGACGTTTGTTTTATACACATAACACACTAGTACATAAAGCGTAATTAATAGACTTATTCCAAATAAACAGCAGGTATTAAGTGCAAGTATTTAGAGTTGTTAGACGAGACCCAAGTACTCACTCGAGTGCTACTTACTCCCCTTTTCCGTTAAAGATAAAAGGGAACTAGTATAGTGCATGATATACCAGTTAACTAATAAGTAATACATAGTATATAAGCTTCCTTCACAGCCTCAAGCACGCGCATACCTGAAAGATATCACGAGCTAGCCACGACAACCCGTCCTCTGCGATACCGCCACGGTAAGGCACAAAGCCGATATGGAAATAGGGACCCTATCGTAAAAATACCAGGAGACGGCAACTGCTTGTATCGCGCTTATAGCCTACCAAATTAACGACTTGTATTTAACGGCCTAACCTTTGACCACCAACACATTCGACGAGACCTCGCACGCCACGTTGAGGAAAACCAAAACGATCCACAAATGTACCTAGCGATCAGAAGTAATCTAGATAGTTCAGCACAAAGCGAACAAATCAGGAACTACATTCTATCACAATACCAAGATGGCATATGGGGCGGCACAGACATACTTATAGCGGCAGCGGAATATTATAGTATTAACGTCAAAATCTCTCAAAAAACCCCGCTACAAGAAACAGTATGTTTCTCTCCTAAGGCACCAAACGACACCGCAGGTAGCATAGGTCTAATAATTACGGGGAACCACTTTGATTGCTTTGAAAATCACCTAGGAGTAATAAGTACAAGCACCACGCAAAATGACCTTAGTCTTGGAACCAGCACCCCAGAGGAGAATACCAGATGAGTCCGGATACAGACTTGCCCGCCCCAGGCCACACCAAACAACAAAAACAGGTAGTAAATAAAAACATAAACATTGCCACATGGAATGTTAGAGGCGCCGCAACGTTGACTAAAAAACGAGAGATTGACGAGTTTCTAGACGGAAAATCTATCCATATTGCCTGCCTACAGGAAACTCACTTAAAATCCGGGACCTACGAATCTAGTCACTATACGTGGCACCTAAGCGGAAACAACAACAGAAGAGGCCAAGCTATTCTCATAAGAAAAAGCAGCGGCCTAAGGCTGAACTGGACTAAAGCAAACACAAACAATATGGTTGCTTCAATAGATACAAGCAGTGGAGCCTCTCTATTCATTACTACAACGAACAGGTCCAATTCAACGTCACCAGCAGCAAACGACGCGACTCGGCTACTACAACTGACCAAGAACAAACCAAGAAACTCAATAACAATCATACTAGGTGACTTCAACGCCCACATAGTACTCACAGATACACATGAACTTCGCGATAAAAATCAAAGAGGCAAAAATCTCCCACACCAAACAAGTAACGAAACGGGAAAATCTCCGATTGGACACATCATTCGGCCGGCGCAGCTGTAAACTGACTTGGACGTTGGGAAACAAAACATCGCAAATATACCATATAATGACAGATGCCAAAAACAACCAGATTTTTAATTACATCAAAGGTGAAAAAACAATCCTATCTGACCATAGAATCATATGGGGAAACCTGAAGCCCCTCACCACAGAATAAATAATACAACAGAAACCTATCTCCCTGTTCCGAACACGCAGCGAGCGGAGGGCACAGTAAAGTACGATCGACAGTCGTGGGTCAAACGGCACATCACTCCCCAAAGTATGAAAAATTTGTTTTTATTGTATCAATAGGTATATCTAGCTACTTAAATAAGCAATTTATAGTTGAATTCGAGAAAAACAGGATTAATTTAGTAAACATTTTAGAAAAAAAAATGTTAATACATACTTTGTTATAATAACACATAAAAAATAATTACTGATAAAGTATTAATTTATGGAAATATAATTCACTGATGATTAAGTATAAACACTAAAATAATACAATTTTATTATTGTACTAAATCTACATTCCTAATGGCAACCATGATAACTTTGAGAGACTCGAACTGTATGCAGTGAAATATGAACCGTAAATCGAAACGTTAAATATCAATTTGGCTTGCGCGTAGGTTACGAACGTACGCTGCGCTGCGAACGTATTTTGATAGCGTGGCGCGTTTTTGTTCAAAGTTAGGTCGCCCTGCCCTCACGTGAAACTCCAATAGGGACTCTACGAGACCTCCAATAAGACTAACCAGGGCCAACGTTGCGAACGAGTTTGACTACAAAACCCTAAACTACGAGATGCTTCAAAGTAACACCACTCGAAAAAAAAAAAACCAAGAAACTTTATTAGAGGAAACCAAAAAGAGCAGGAACGGCGAAAACCGAAAAGACCCGCTATCGTAGGAAGTGATAACAAACGTCATGAAGATGGCGGCCAATAAGACTATCAAACATGAAAGAAGGTACTCTAAGGCTAGAGAAGAGGCAATTACAAACCTACAGAAGGCGAAGTTCCATTATAAGCATCACCCTCAAGATATAGAGGCTAGAAATACACTTAAAGAGTGCCGGCGCCGTTTGCAAGAGATCGAAACAACGGAAGATCTTAAAGTTGGTAGACCTAACTATACGTGGAAGGATTCTTTATCTCATGATATGGACCCCAGGAAAACATCTGACTGGCAGGACATGGCGAAAAACAAAGGAGACTTTATAAGAGCTGCCAGGGAGATCTATAAGATGGCAGAAACCGACAGCGAATCTGATGAGGAAACAGAAAGACATACCAACAGGCAGGCACCAACCATACCCCAGGAAAGGCCGTCAGATGACACAAGAACAATCCCTTAGCGACATAGGATCTATTCGACCCACATTTAAGATCCACCTACTACACCCGACGTGGTTATGATTACACACAATAGGACCAACATTACACAGCGAACGTATTAAGATAGTGCTTGCAAAGCCAAACACTAACAAACCCCAAGATGGGTCTACTCAATAATCAACGAATACCATTTTTTACTAACGCTTATCCCTATCCCTAATAACAACCTTCTCCAAATCGGCGTCTGGCTGCATAGCCGGTCGACTACCATCCCGGAGCGTTAGCACAAAACCACGCTCCACAACCTCGTGCCCCCCGGTATGCCGGTTTGACCGGAGCAGGCTTGTCCTGGCTGGGTGCGGTACCTATGTTCATGTTCATGTTCAACCTGTACCTCCTCAATTTAGTCTTTGAAACGGGTTAATAGTCAGCAAACAGCAGAATTAAGCATACCTCGGATTATAGTTGCGTCACTCGTTAGAATAACATAATGGCCGTGTTTGTAGAAGCGGGCGTGTGTGCAACTTAATGTATTTTCCAGTTTTTGAACAGATATGTTTTTCTTGATTGAGTCAAGTACTGTTGGCAGAAAAATGAAGAATTAAGATATATTTTTTAATATTTTTCATAGCATCATGGCATTAACATTAAAGGCTTTAGGACCAGACTTTTGTAGCGTCGTACAATTTTTGCAACTGCGAACGTAGATATGTAATTTAAAAAAATGTATATAAGTTATTGTATCACTTTATATCTAAATAACAAAGTAGAGAATAAAGATACGTCAATAGAGAAAAAACTCAATATTTAGATCGTAGATAGGTACATATTTAAAAGGCATAAGTTGAGACTTTATTAGTTCGTATAAGGAAAAATATTTAAATTATTTTTATTATTAACGTAAAACATTTGATAACTGTAACTGTACTGTTTGTTGTGTGTGTGTATTTTTATTTAATTATGAGTAAGTATGTTGAAAACGTCGTAAGTATACGACTCTTGTGCTCGTTTATCATTACAGTCTCAGCTATTTAAGGCTAACAAACCGCCTCGACTGTAATGACGAACTTAACACACTTGTTGTATAATGTACTCTTTTTGTGCTTGTGTTGCTAACGTTACCAATACGTGTAATAAAGTATAGGTGCCTATACCTAGTTGTAATACCTATGATGATGATGGTTACCTACTTACTAGCCTAACCTAGACTTGCATCGATCAGTCAATAAATCATGTGAAACCTTCATGGATTAGCCTTGGACTTATTTAATCAGATTCTAATTAAAGAAAAACAATCACATTACAAAAATTTAAGGAAAATGAAATCCGCTATCTGTTTGACAGGAACGTGTATTGTATAGTGTGTTTGAACAGAACGATGCCATTAGACTAATAAAATATTGCTTATTACTGTGAGTAAATTAATCTTAAAACCTTGATTGTAATTCTGTTCTTCCCCTGACTACTGTTGAAGACATAATAGATTAAAAAAAAAACAATATTTTTTAATTTATTTCCTTATTTTCAAAAATAATTAATTTATTTGAATGATTTATGTTATACTATTATGTGTGGTTTTTAAGATTACTTTAATGCAGTTATATTTATTTTTCATGTATGTAATTTATCTTCCCAATGTAATCCACAGTGCAAATTTGCAAACTCCTGAATCGATATCAAATTAATCTTATTTGTTTGTCATAACACAAAAAAATCTTCACTTGTTAATGTTTTAGTTGTTAAACTGAAGTATGTACATTGAACACAATATAAATTAGGAAATGCATAACTAACGATAATAGCGTCAATCTTTTGTTGAGTAGAAAATGTTAACCACCTATTTAGACTATGTTTGCACAAACTCCAATAATATATTCACGCACTAATACTTCTTATTTGCAAAACATTATTATAACAAAGTCCACATCCAACAATGAAATAAAAAAAAATACCCTATCTTTATACATCACCCTCAATAGCATTCAAAAAGTATTAAATTTCTTCTCAATTGTGGGTTTTTAAAACATTTTTTATACTTTTTGTGGAGCAATTGCGGTTCAATAGAGGTTTTATACTATTATGCTATTATAATGATATTTGATTTCTTCTGTTGGTTTCAATAGAATGGAATCTATACCTACTTGAAGAGGGAAATTATTTCTTAACTGTTTTTGATTGAGGCTTGCACGTGATCAAACTACCTCAGAGTTTTACATTTCTATTGATTTTTATTCAAATTTTGCTTTATATATGTTTGTGTGGGTGAAAAAATGCGGTCCTAGATTCTACAGTTAAGAAATGTAAGAAAAGGTTTATGTAAACTAAACTGCTTGACATCATTGAAATGACTTGAAATTGACTAGAGTATGGAATATTTTACCAAAATGTCTTTGTTTTATAATGATTTTCTAATCAGCTTTCAGAAAACTTATATAGAGTGTAATATACCGAGTGTAATCTATTTGATAACGCATACATAGCATTCTTAGACGCATAGCAGAACAAAACAACAATTTTTAACTTCTTTTTAACCGAATTCCAAAACAAGGAGGTTATCAAGTCTTCTAAAAGTTTTTTTTTATTATTTTTTATTAACAAGCCGTCTGCGCCATCTCTCGCTTTTTCTATGCGTAAATGCATTTCCTCCACGTAAAAAAAAAGGATAAGAAGAAGTCTAATGTAACCTCCGTACCAAAACATTCAAATCGGTTTACCCGTTTCAGCGTAAATAAATGAAAAAGGCATCATCATCACAAATCAAAGGCCCTTTTTTGTGGAAGCGCCATCTTTCCTGATCTTCTGCCAACTCCTTGACCTCCTTATATGACATGACACCCGCCTTTTCTTTTACTTGGTCCATGTATGACCTTCTCAGCCTTCCTCTTCCTCTTCGGGCTTCCAATTTTCCCTCAATGATGTTTTTCATAAATTCGTCATGTCGTATAAGGTGACCTTCCCTCTTCTATTTTCAATTGTCAAAAAGGCAATGCAATGAAAATGATTTATTCTGAAACAAGAAATTGGGTTCGAATAGAATTAACAAAATATAGGTAAGTAATAACCACAGACATAAACAAATTGTATTACATTTGTGGGATTTCCCAAAACACAGAAGACATTACATTCACTAACTACCCGCAAACCAGTAAACAACCAAACATTTATAAAGAAGGCAAGTGGCGATTTTCTCCAAAGTAAAATATCCTAACTCGAAGAGCTTGCAAATTAGGGGTCCGAACCCTTCCTTATAGCGGTTTTTATTTTGGCATTGCATTTTATTACTTTTTTATTTCTTTTTAACTGCCGTGGGGTCAGATATTGATAGTATTTAGAGGTTAGGGGTGCCTTGTGTTCAATTGTTATTTGTTATGTGTAATATTTCTGGAATACTTCGAAAACACAACCTCATAGCAAAATTTAATTATAACTTTATAGTTAATTGAAAATCTAAAAAGATTAAAAGAAAATAATCAATGTTTTTTGTGTGTACGTTAAAACGTGATATAAATAGCAAAAAACAATGATGATAAATCATTGTTTTTTGCTTACTACTGAATTAATTAATTAATTACTACTGAATTAAATACCTACCAGAAAAACTTAAAAACCAATATTATTTATAAGTTCAGTTGTCATACTTCTTTTCACGCCTTCAATATGAAATTGTTGCCAGGAAAAAACTATTCAGCCAAGTAACATAAATATTTATTGTATTATAAGTGGCAGCCCTACACCCCGTTAAGACGTCCCCGCCACAGTTTGTCACGCACAGGGTCAGCCCTCAGCCGCAAGAATGCTATAGATACTGATATTATACACAGAGTATCTCAATAATCTACTGAGAGGGACACACAGCATACTCATTAGATAGTAGAGAAAATAAAAAAAAAATTATTAAAAATATGTAATTTTTGGTCTGAGTGAATTGTACTTTCTTAAAACAATAATGTTCATATAAGGCACATTGGGAGTACACCTCGGGAATAAAATGATACTCATGTTTATGTAATTGTAAATCTAGATATTTATTTTAGATTTATTTTATTTAAATCTAGATAACCAATTTCTATGAACAACTTTAAGTTATGTATAACATTAAGTGACATTTTTGAATCGATAGAAACACTTCTGCCTTCACTTGAACAGCACAAACATAAAGAATTAAATAAAAGAACAACCTAAAAAAACAAATCAAAAGAAAACCTCAACCATCGAGCGGAAATCTTCAAATTGAATTCCTGATAACAAGGACAAGTGTATAATGTTTGCATGCGTTAAAGAGAGATAGATGCACATCACAGGCCACAAAGCCAAGTAATTGTAGACAATAGGAGCTGAAAAGACGTCTCTTTAACAAGATTTCAATCTACGAGTGTTTTGCCTTAGGAGTTTCTTACCACCCACTTAATACCATGTAGAACCATTCATATGATCTCTATTTTCAAAAAATAAGAGTTCAAATTGGTATGAAAATGTTCCGCAGGAGTTTGAGGTTAAGTTTGCAAAGTTTAAGAGACTTTGTGATCGCATGTCTACCGTAAAACAAGTTCCGATTTGAAACCAGTTTTATTTGAGCTCTAGATGTGGATGATCTTAAGGGCAGTCTGTCTTTGATTTAAACTTTCCTTACTTGTTGAAGTTGTGTAAATAGAAGTAGGTAGAGGAAATACAAATTTAGTTTTAATCTATTTAATAATATTTTTTATTGTGGAACTCCCTGCCTGACTCCCTGTTCCCCGCGGAATATAACCTTGCGATCTTCAAAGCGTGAGTGAATCGGTTCTTACTGGGTAAGCACATTCCATCCTAGACCGTAATGATTGCTTACCATCAGGCAAATTACGGTCAAGAACAAACCCATTCCTTGTAAAATAAAAATATGGTTTCGATATAGGTGGCCACTTAATATTCTAAAAATTAATAATAAATAAATCTCATTGCTTATTATTGCCATGTAACGGAACATTATATGAATAACTGAGAGTAGGTAAATGGCTAGCTGTAGTATGGTTAATGATATACATAGTAGATTTTTTAATCCTAATTAAAGCAAAAGTATATTTTTTCATTCATTTTATCTGCAATGAACCGTTGGATGAACGTGATTTTTTTACGGTTATTACAGGATTAAGAGAGGGACATTTTGTGTATTTCCAAGAAAAATGCAAGAAGCACCGCATGAATCTGCTAGGTAGGTAATAAATCTAATGGTTTTTGTTAACCTCGTGAAAATAGTGCCTTTAATAACTCTGTATCAATCAATGGTACTATATTGTAAACCCGAAAAAATAATACAAATCAATTTACAAAATGATTAATATTGTATTTAATGCCTTAACCCTAAAAGATCAAGTGACGCTGGCTGGAATCGTTTGATAAGTGTAGGTTTGTCTGTTTGCTACTTGGTACGTAGATTAATGTAGATTACATTAAACACCATTTCCCGCATGGAAAACTTGAGAATGTATTCTAAGCTTTAAGTAGGTACATGTGGAAAAGGCGGTAATAATCTATCTGTAAGTGTATTTATTTGTTATTATTTACTATATCTTTATAATACTAAAATGTTAATAAGCCTTAAATTATTAAGTAATTAAGTCAAGTATAAAGTGGAAGATATACCTTTTGGAAGCGTTGGAAAAGAAACATTAGCAAGAACCTACGACCATACACTTATGAAAACAATAAAATTTCAATTCTAATGATAAAGTTCAATTTGAATTATTTTTGTATTCGGCTATATTCGTGTACAGTTCTCAAAACCATATGTGGATACGGCTTCCATAGTATATTGTAGGTTGATTAAATAAATAATAATAGAAAAATTAAAAAAGTTAAAATTACACCAGTAAAAGAACTGAAACTGATTCTATGAATATCATTATAATATTTCTCTATCTGTGAATTTTGTGAATATCATTATAATATGTATTGGTATGTGTTACACAATATACATTAAAAATCTTAAAGAAGCATAAAAACCTTGAACTCGAAATATATTCTCACAGTAAAACTTCATATCCAATTATAATAATAACAGAGTAATTTGTAATCTATCAAACCAATTGCCATCGAGGGAGTTAAGCAGGATTTAAACACCTACAAATTAACTGCAACCCTCCCGTCACCCACAGGACAGAGTTTAAAAATGTAACCAGAGAGCTAAAGTCTATAGTAAATGCAGAATGGCATATAGCTGATATCCGTTATCTAGTACTCATGATACAAGCGTAAGCTTAGTATGGGGCTAGATGGCGCTGTGTAATATGTCCTGAAATATTTATTATTTCTTTGATTCGATTAAAGCTACTCCTATACTTTCAAGTTTGGACAAAGGTTAATTATTGCTTGGTTAAACAATAAAACAAGAGCTTGAAGATTTTATTTTCCATAGGAATTAGTTTAAGTAGTAAAGACCTTAAAGTAACCAGAAAATATTATTTTGCATCTGTTAGGGCTAATAACATCAACACAAATAAAAGATAAATTAACAAAATATTCATTTTTGTATTTACTAAATGAACTTTTGTGTCTACAACAGCTAAATGTGCTCGCACATTTTGTCCATGTTGCTCATACTATGATTCCTTTAACCCATTCTATCTCCCGCTTCATGTTATATGTTCAAGTCAACCCCTTGTGATACAGTTCTGCCGTTATGAAAGAAGACTAAGATCATAGTGACGTGACACTTCTGATATACTTAAATAACTACAAACTTGAAGCATAAAAATATATTTTAAAGAAATAAAGAAAGACAGTATTTATTTTACACAGGACACAACAGTACAAACATAAAAAGTTAAAAAGCAGGCATAATACAAAGGTAATATAAGTTACTGCGCTGATTTTCAAGTTACCCTTTGAGACGCGCAGGGCAAGAGATAAGGAAATACTTTAAAAAAATATCCTAATCGCTTGGTGGGTATTTTTATTAAGGCACACACACGGTGGCAGCGGCCGCACTTTGAAAACCGTTTAGAATGCGCAAGTTTCCAGATTTCGAAATAAGAAAACCATAACGAGAATATTTTATACCAAAACCGTTATGGTTACTTTTGGTATGAAAAATTTGTACTATATTTCTTTTTTAAAATTTTCTAATAAGTATAAGTACTTATAAGTTTTTTTATAAGTATGTATTACTTTTTTTCATATTTCCGATTTACTTGTATCGGAAATCTAATATTGTTCCCAGCACTACCCACCTACCCTTGGCGTTTAAAATGAGAATTCTTTCTGTATCTCTGTGGGCGCGTGCCGTGGATTAGCAGAGATCGAGCTTGCTTGTTAATTAATATTGTGACGGAGGGCGGCGGCAAATTGAGTGTTATGTCGATCATAACTATTTATATTTTCCGTTGAGAAACAATATTTTGAAGTCTTAAAAAAAGGCACCGAATTCACAACATTTCAATGTTTTTTTAAACTAATATCAATATGCGCAGCCACTGCCGGGTAAATATGTCGTTAAAAGCTTCAGTTGAATTGAAAATAACCTCCTTTTTTTGAAATTGGTAAAAAATATAATAAACTTACTTAGCTGCTTATGAGCTTCCCTTTTTCTAAGAAGATAGTGTGGATTGATCCATTTTTTTTTTCATGTTTACGTTCATGTGAAAATTGTAAATCAAAATTGCATTCTCTCTGCCATCTGCTTTAGAGTTAAAATAACTTTGATATCGCCATCTAGTGGCGAGTAGCAAAACTATTACAGCATGACTGGTACAATTCAAAATAACTTCCAACTAACATTTTAGTTAGCCACAAATCCGATAGATGTCCTTTTTAAGCAAATATAGTTCTAACTTCGTACCTATAATAATTTAGAAATTTATGACCTACAAGGTAACTATTATACCATGTATTCTGTAGTACTACGTAGTCGGTAACGTAAAAACTTGATAATGTTTTTTAAGTAATATAAGTAACCTCTTTCCTCTTTTTATTTTAGTGTATATTATATTGTTTATTATTGAATATTTATTTAACTATAAATTTCTTTGTAAATTTTGTATGTTTGTAAATATTAGTTAGTTAATATAAATAAAAAAATAATTGTGTAATTTGATATATTATTTAACGTATAACCTTTTTTCTTGCTATTTGCAGAATCTGGTATTTTTTCCGTGCATTTTTTTTGCTCTGTAGCCTCTTTTCTACTGAAGGGTTTCCAATATAAATAAAGTTAAAATCTAGTAAGTAGGAGTAACTATTAATATTAAAACTTATTGCAATCACACACAGTGGCACATTTTAATTCGCTTTGAAATCTTTCCCATATCACGATCTTTGTCTGTGTTAACATGTTTTCAAAATAAATGGAGGTTCTTGACCCAGGCGTATATGCTTGATAAGCGTATTGATTGATTCTGCTTGACATTATCTTGATGTATCGATGAAAAAACCCTTTGTCCATCTATTTTTATTCCATACAGAAGTTAAAAGCCTTATTTGAAATTGTAAACAATATATAGGTATGTCACAGTGATCTGGTTGAATCTGGTATTCGATTGAATGACTAAGTATCATATTCATATAATGACGACATTTAATTGAATGACTAAAAGTAACTCGTGAAGTCGTTGAATGTTATATAGCAGACTTTATAATGTTTTATAACCACCAAAACCACAGTAGGTTAGATATTTTTTTTTATTACCATCAAAACCACAGAAGGTTAGATTAACTTTTTTTTATAAAAAATAAAGTAAATTTCAACCACTTTACTGATTTATGTCCGCTTTGTTCATAGAGCTATGTTATAATACGCTAACTAGTTGGACGTTTAGTGACGATTGTTCAATCAACGTTCGCCGTAGTCATTCAATTAAATGTCTTCATTATATGGACGCGCTAGTCATTCAACCGAATAGCAGATCCAACCAGATGCCTGCGACATATACATTACAAACTATGACATTATATTTCTTAGAACAATAGAATGATAACGTCTTATGGTTAGTATCATCATCCTTTTGACAGAAAATAGTAATATTTAAGGGTTCTATACGACATCCATACTTTCTATCATGTTGATTTGTTATACATATGTATGTTATAGAAATACATCGTATTTGCCTGTATTAGTTAAGACGTAGTCATAGGTACACATTCCAAGGAGTAAGTTATGAATTCAGTATAAATTAAATCATAAATTAGGTCATTAAATAAGTCATAATTCAGTCATAAATTAAGGCTCATAAATTTGTTTAAATTTTAGATAGGCCATGTCAGAAGCCAGAAGTTGGCCACTCTCATACGTTAAGAAGAAGAATTTTAGATATCGATTTACCTATGTTGTTACCTACCTCCAAAGCGAGGGTAGTTGCCAACATAAGCGCACAGATTCTGAATTCTCCAGATAAAAGAGACGATTTCTTTCGAGTGAATTGTCAAATGTAAAAACATATTGAAGAAGCAATGACCCCTAGAGCAGTCGGTACTTTTCTAAGATATCCGGCGAAGTGAGAAGCGATCTGTCACGACCGGTGACGGCGATAAGTGATAACAATAGTTTGGACACTTACGTACCTATTACGTAGCGTGGCATACACATAGGTAAGATAGAATAAACATAGATGGAAATATACAAGATACAGGGGTACTAGAAAATATCTTTATACAAATACCTATAGAGATATACTACCTAGTAAACGTACATCATCTTCATCATAATACTTACTTGACCTCTTCCAGCCTAAGTCTTCAAAGCTACAGGGGTATGTAGAAAAGACCTGATGTAGTGAAAATTGGAAGGACAAAACAGAACTTGTGAAAGCCATCTTGTATAGCTCTTCTTTCTATTGTGGAAACGAAAAGTAAAACAATGTACAATATCTACTTTAATCCAGGATTAAGACTAGCCTATGTGTAAATCCAATGTATAATCTACCTCCATAATACTAAATTTCATAAGTAGTAAGAAACATGCACTCACACTCACGCGCAATCTTTAGCCTTTAAAATATTACACCTACAGTGTGATTAAAAAAAACGCTTTGTTTCTTTTTTGTGAAAGGGATGCAACTTGTTAGACGAAATGGCAGTTACTGTTTTGTGAATTTTCAAAACTCATAGAACAAAAAATATTGAGATTGATGTACCAAAACCACAATTAAAAGATTGTACGTTAGTTCCTAATA
Organism: Macaria notata; assembly: GCA_927399415.1. Lineage (NCBI taxonomy): Eukaryota > Metazoa > Arthropoda > Insecta > Lepidoptera > Geometridae > Macaria > Macaria notata. Next base: position 6,052,865 of record OV656742.1, read on the forward strand.
ACCCTGTATCAAACCACATCACCATGATATGAATCTCATATCAAAACTGAAAGTAGCACTTAATTTGTAATAAATGCCATAAAATTAATAATGTTTTTATCATCATCACATAATTTAATAAATAAAGTAATTATTATTGATGTTTACACACAAATTTACAGAGCCTTGTTTTCCATTGATATCGTTTCTTCGTTCCTAACAGCAAAACGGATGAAATCTCTAATCAGTGATGTGATAGGTGTATTATCAGCGCATCTTGGTTCCACAGTAAATATACTACTTACTTTATATGTTACCGAGAAGACCGTCAGTTCAACGCAGGATTTCAAAGTGTGCGGTGAATTTTATTGTGATATTTTTTTACTACTTCTTTTTTGAGGTTGGTAAATTTTTCATTGAGTTACAATATTTTGATTTATTTTATTAGAAACAATCAAAGCTATTTACATATTTTATTCAGAAAATATTGTTTATGTTTAAATTAGGGCTTAGGTAAATAGAAATTTGGACAGAATAGAAAATTTCAATATTATAAAAAAACTAGGGTGTAAACTTTTTGGTGAGAGAACAAAATTAAGTGAAACCTCTTTTGATCGCAATAATAATGGCAAAAACAATGGAAGATCATTAAATTAAACGATCGTTGTTTTTATTTGTTGGTGATATTGTCATATTATAATCGATTATTAAAATTGTTTATTTAACAATTTTATAACGCGACTTATTTGATAAACGTTTATCAAACATGAGTAAGTTTTTTATACATTATACCTATTTTAAATTAACTCACAGTTTAAGTGGCATTTCTATGAACTAAGTTTTTGAGATTGCCAAAGAACCTTCATAACATAACATCTTGTATATTATATGATAGATTTCTCTGAGTAAAGTGTATGTAGATCACGTAGATATTTTCCGTACCTACATAGTAACACAAACTAGCCGGCAATCATGTGATGTGGTTACCTGTTGTCTGGCGCCACTTGCGCCGTGTTATGTATCATCTAAAATTATCAGGAAAGTACAATACATTACCATGTCATAACCATAAGTTATGATACAATATTTTGTTTGATTATAATGTAAGTATATTATATTTATATATATATCTATCTAGAATATTTTGCATGGTTATTATATTTATCTATCTATACACATAATAAAGCTGAAGAGGGTCGAGTCTGAAAAGGAAGATATTTAAAAAAATATTGGTGATACATCTAATTGATAGCAGAACACGTTCCAAAAAATTCTAGAAATTTTGATTGTATATCTGATTCTCTGTGTCTCTATTTGTTTTAGTTTTGAAATATTCTTTATTAATAGTAATTATAACAATTTAGTAGTACGATGCTAGTGTACATTTAATCCTAGCACTTACATTAAATACAAATTTGATAATTATATAATTTATAAAAAATATTATAACTTATCTCAGGTACCTATTTCATTTAAATTATACAATATAAAATTAAAATAATGTATAATTTACATGAAATACCTGAGATGAGTTATAATATTGTGTCTCTATTTGTCTGTTTATTTAAACACTCATCACGCAAAAACGCCTCAACGGATCCATATGATTTAGCATTACTATAAGGCGGATGGTAGTCAAACGCAAACCTATTTCTTCTTCGTCTTTCTCTTACCTTATCCCACTACGTGGGGTCGTCACAGCATGCTTCTCTCTTGCATTTCATTCTGTCATTCCTCATATCTCCGAATTCAGTCCGAACCTACACTGTCCAAAACTGTTCTTCCTACTTTTACTATGTCTCTCGTCCCCCATATTGGAATGTATCGCGTAATTGGACAAACAGCAGGATATTAGCACTAAGGACCCTCGGACAAATGTATGGGACTTACAAATTGGGTTCAAAAGTCAAGACGGTTCATCGCCGTCCCCTGATAAGGCATATTGACATTTATTACAAAGCGATAAAGCTTATTTATGCCTGTGTTTGCTTGTTCGAGGATATTTATAGAGAGTAAACAATAACTATTTGTTTCATATCATCATCAGTTCTTGCAGCGACAGATAGAAATTTGGACCAATACTTACTTACAACTTATCGGTCATATAAGATGTTAAAGATAAATAAAATAAAACAGCCTTTATTTCCCTTGTTATTTAAAATATTACATTTCATTCACTTCTTACTTAGGTTGTTTCAAATTCTGTTTAATATTTAATTATGAAGATTTTTATAGTTGTTTGATATAAGGGCACCCAAAAGCGGGTAAAGGCCTCTTCCTTGCAGATGTTAAAGATAGACGTTAATTTTTCTAAAAATATAAAAACTTTTATACCATAATTCATTCATTCATATGAACAATGTGGATTGTATTTATTAAACATGATCTTAAATTTACAAGAATGTAGACTCCATATTGCTTATCCTTGCGGCAAACAAAAATCACCTCTATCTGCATTATTTTACCTTTGAGTCTATGTTTTGTACCATCCTCAAAATGAAATCATAACCTAACCACATCTTTGTCTTATCCACAGATCCAAAAATGACAGACACCCTGGAGCCTGGTCAAGTTATCCGCCCAAACATCGATCATGAAGGAGTGAAACTACTCGTCGAACGTCTCTACGGCATCTCCGTGTTGGATCTCGACGAACTCAACGGATACGACGACAAGAACTACAAGATTACCGAAGACCCCAACGTAAAGAACCCGTTGATCACCAAACATTGCGAGTTTGGATATGTGCTGAAGATTATGAACTCGAATGATAGCAAGAACCCGGCTGTTGTGGAAGCACAAAATGAGATTATGAACTACTGCAGTAAGTAACTATATTTATAGTAGTCAACTATATTTTTAAAAGTTGTTGTGGTCTAAATAACAAAGGTCTTCAATAACACTGATTGTTGTTTTTTGTCAAAGACTAAGTATATTGGCATATCAAAACTTCGATTCTATTTTCTCTACCGGTATACGAACGGACAATGTCAATTTTATGCCATATGTTATTTCCATCATAACGACCCTGACATTCAATCTAAAGGATTAGGTTCGTGCCTGTGCATATTCTTTCTTATCCACTTCAAATGTAATAAAAATTATGTCTCTGCAGTCGCTCGCAACATAATCTGTCCCAAGCCGGTCCGCAATGTGTACGGCCACCTCTACTCCATGGAGAATATCTCCGGCAAGCAGCATGCAGTCCGTCTCCTGGAGTACGTCCCTGGGGAGAGGCTGAGCGACGTGCCCAGGAGTGAAGCTCTGCTGTACCAGCTGGGAGAGTTTGTTGCTAACCTGGACAACAAACTTGAGGTTAGTCAGTTTACAATGTTTGTCTGTTCATGTCTAAAGTTCTGGTGTTGGAAACTCTGACATAGACTATTCTCATTCGAACTTACTTACTGAATGTTTGCTTTTGATTTCATATATAATATTACCTAATAATTAGGTTTTGCAATCACACACCTTCTGTCACATTAATACCGGTTCGGAAGAATGTCAGTCATAAAGCCCACTGCAGGGCATAAGTCACGTTAATATTGCCTATAGCTAGAGCTGTTCTTGCCCGGATGATACCTTCAAACTTCTTTATTCTTTTACTTTGACTTGACTAAAATTAATTGGATTTTTTAAGATATCGAGCATAACGAGATAATCATGCAAGAGAATCCAAATTTTTGAATTCTATTTTACGTGTTACTGTGATGAATTTATTTTCGTAAAAGTCATGTGATATTCTCGTAGGTATACCATCGTAAAGCGTTACTAAAAACATTGCCTGGCGAAACAGTTATCAATTTTAATATTCTGTAAAGAACACAATATTCTCTTCCATTCAGAAAGCTACGTAAACTAAAAACTAGGCCAAGAGTGGACAATATTGTAACCTATGCTGTGACCGATTGAGTTCACCGAACAATACATACAATATACGTCCAGTTAGTTTATGTTACGGTTCGTTTAACTGTCATACACCTATCCACTGTACTATAGATATATGGGTAATTCTATATTTTTCCATAGCATTATGAAAAACATGGGCAGGTATGTAATTTATTCTATGATAGAATTGTCAGGCATTTTTAGCTACATAGTTTTATGTTAACAATAGTGATCACATACGAGTCCTCCTGGAAATTGGAAGAGAACGTCCGTAAAAGCGATCACTTACCCATATTTTTGAGTTACCGGTTTATTTTCTGGCAAAATAATTAACTTTTTGAACCTACTCCATGTACCTACTCGAACTTTTGAATATTTATTCACTCATATAAAATAATGCAATAATACTTATTGGCAGCAAAGAAAACTACTAGTTAAAACACAAACAAATTGTAGTTCTGCATACAATCGACGCAGATGGTACATACAAAGGGAGGCCTATATCCAGCAGTGTGATTCAAGGGGCTGTAGATGATGATGATGAAAAACATGTGGCTAACTGTCTATCATTATTATTTACTTGGAAAGTTAGTCACATCTATTCCATCATCATTATTAAAACTCTAATTTTCCTTTAACATATTGGGCCATATTACAAAACGTGGTTTAAATATAAGTCTAGACCAAGTCCGGTTTAGTTGTTCGAAAATTGTGTGTCTACTGTCATAATTATCAAACAGTCAAAATATATCATTGTTAAATCAAAGTTCCAATTTTTTGTTAAGATTTTGATTGCTTGTATTTGATGTCTGAACAACAAGAACCCACTTTTTATTTTCAAAGTCCTGGACTAATATTTAAACCGCGTTTTGTAATAAGACGGATTGACAACAATCACCAAAAGGCTTCAAATTTGTATGTACGTAACTATTACAAAGTCAAATCCTCAATCACACAGTAACATACAAACGGAGCCTTCAAAATAAACATCAGTAGGTATGTACATCCGCTGTATTACATGACATACGAACAAACAACTGTTCAAGGTCTGAACTAATGCAATAATGATTCAAAATAACGTTTTCAGGACACGTTCGTAATACAACTAGCAAATTGCCTATTGTTGTTCTATTTGACATGAAAATGTAGAAGTATGCTTGAATCATATCATGTGAGGATTGTGTGGAAATATGATTTCAGACCGACTAAAATAAAAGTTGAATACATTGAAGAATCTGATGGCTTTCCCAATTATATTAATAAACTTTTTTCGATAATACGATCCGATTCCAATATGTATGAGCATGAACCTTAGATCCTAAAAATCTATACCTAACGTTTGATTTTCATTACATGTTTTTTTTTAAAGTAAAGAGTATTATAATAACTTCATTTACAATAATAAAGTATGTTATTAGATTTTAAAACTCCTGTAATTCCAAAGAAATAGAAACTTTGGGAAGGGTTTTTTGCATAGATAATTTAGCAATACCACGGCGAGTTGTTAGATCTTTGCCCCTCACTACAAAAAGACGATGAAATATATATGTACGTATACTCCATAACATACTTACTATACATATGTACTTAATTAGGTATTATTTACAATACAATACAATATATAAAATACAAAATAAATATAATACAATATTGCGCACGAAAATAAATTGAAAATATCAAAAGGACTTAAACTATAAATAAATGTACAAATGGGCGCCCTTATCACCTTAAGTGATCTCTTCCAGGCAGCCTTAGCAAGAAAGCGGTGAAAGAGATCAGAATTAAAAAAACCATAATCTATATCTAAATAAAGAAAATAAAAGAAATTCAAACTAATTAACATGTTACAAATAATAACATTAATAAACTATGAATTTAACACCAATAAACGCGATTGACATTTTTACAACGCAGAGATGTAATAGTTGTTTTGTTGTTATTTTTTTAACTTACTAAAACCTTTGTCTTATGTTGATCCCAGAACTTCAACCACTCCGGGCTGCTGGAGCGGCAGCACCTGTGGATGCTGACCAGCGTGCCTCACCTGGAGAAGTTCAAGCATGCTGTCAAAGACGCTGAGAAATTGGACCTGGCTGAAGAAGTAAGTTGTCATCATACTCTTCATCATGTATTGTGTTTTTTTTTTACTTTAACTGGTTTGCACTGGGTCATAGTTTACCTGATAGCAAGCAAAGGCTATGGCCTAAGATAGAGCGTGCTTACCCGATAAGAACCGATTCACTCTCGCTTTGAAGATCGCTGGATTATAGTGCGTGGGGAACAGAGAGTCAGGCAGGGAGTTCCACAACCTAGCGGTACGAACAATAAAGTAGAAGCGTACCGTTTCGTGCGGGTCTTAGGAACTTCCAATTTAGAATGATGTAGGTACATATAGTGTTTTCCGCTGCTACTTCTAAAAATTATCAACAATTTGTTTGATTTTAGGGTTTTTCTTTCACCACTACCACATTTCACCGTTTACTGTATGTGTGTTTATATAAGGCTTTTACCTACTCTGCAGTATTTCTAACTTAAGGTTTTTTCCGCTACTCACCTGGCTAGCTACACAGTGTTCGTTTATGCTGGTGTCACTTCAGGTGACATAGTCGTCAAAACCTGAGCATTTGAACTCTAGATTACCTGAAGTTACACAGTGTTAAAAATAATAACTTAATGCGTTTATTTGCAGGTGATAGAAGAGTTCAAGTACGCGGTGGTGCCCCGCCTGGACGAGCTGCAGAAGGGCGTCATCCACGGAGACGTCAACGAGATGAACGTCATCGTCAGCGTCAAGCCTGGCGGCAGGTATGCTAACACATTGCTATTACATCGTAGAAAACTATAAGTAAATCAGAAACACAGATTTTATGTGGATCAGAAAAAAATAATATTACTTTTTAACCGACTTCAAAAAGCAGGTTATCATGTCTTCTGAAAGTTTTTTTTATAGAGACAAATATTTAATTTAGGGATATTACCTACACAGTATAATCGCATAAAAATGTGCTTTGGGTAACCTTTTCAAGAATTAAAAAAAAGGATGTAGTGAAACGGAAATACAAACTTTTCCTGATATATTCTTCATATATGAGAGCCATTCCAATCATGAGTCTCTGATTTAGTAATTTAATTCAAAGTATGATAGTCATACGATTTTCTAGAACTATTTGCTCACAAAAGGATATGAACTTTCAACGTAGATGCATTTTAATTTTTGGACTGACATATAACTATTATATTTACGTGGCTATCATAGTCATATCAGTCCAAAATTTCTGTTTTTCTCTGCAAACTAAATCACATCAGTGCAATGTCCCCGATATCACACTATGCTATCAGCAATCACTCAGGTTGTTTGTCATGTCGTGATGAAATGGCTGATAAGGTGCTAAGGTGATAGTCATACGTCTAAGAGTACAGACAGCATCCTGTTATATTGAGAAAAATGCTATAAAAAGTGTTTTATGGGGCGTCATGGGTTTATTTCTTTTACTTTTAAAACATAGATATCTTTATAAAAATAATAACTAAGGACAATATTAACAGAACAATCTTTACAGAGTCCAAAAGTATTTCATAGATTACTTTCTTCCACTTATACACCTTGGCATTTGGCTGCCTTTAATTGCTTATGCTGAAGATAAATTGAAACAGACGACCTAGGCTCACCAGTTTTAAAAAAAGAATTTCCAATATATACTCATTCAGCACAAATTTACATTTTACTGGAAATAAGTTGAGATAAAAATATTTCATACACCTATCATATTATATTAAAGAACTGTACCTTTGTTTAGGCAACTTTATGTACCTATATCACGTAGATACGAATATGAAAACATGTCACGATTTTCGTCAGGTGATAATAAACATACCTATTCGTTTGTACACAAAATGTTTTTATAAGTTGATGAAAATTTTGACGATTTTACCCAACTAGTTTTTCTTTGCGATTCTGAGATATTTAGTTTATTTAATTATTTATATTAGAATTATATACATTTATTAAATTTAAATGTAGTCGCACCAGTAGCGAAATTAAATTATAATTTATACTGTGTATGTGACCTCTTCTATAAAGTGATAGCTGCATATTATTTTATTTTATTACATATATTACTTGTTTATTTAAGCGCCTGTAGTAAACTGCACAGTTAAGGAGTTTGCTCTTAAAATCTTCGTAGGTTAAATAATGTGGATATAATACTATGTAAATCTGTAGGATTTATTTTAATAATAATTACATAAATTCTTTTAATTTTCAATTACTTAGGCCTATTAAACGACAGCTTCTGAGAGTCTACAGTCAAATATTTGAGGGAATTCTGTTGAGGTAAACGAAGAGAACGAAATTTCTTAGCTTCAAACTTAGCTTACTTATTCTGATTATTTTGCTATGTAAATAGGCAAATATATGTTTATTAAGTATTTGTTACATGTATAAATTTTATGCGCTGCTCTTACATAAATTGGTGACCGGTTTCATGTTAAGTATTTAGTTGTTCTAATAATGTAATGAAGCTTATTGAATCGTTAGGTCGTAAAGGTATATACCTATATTTATGTGTCTCTGATTAAACAAACTATTCGTGCTAGTATATACTTTAAGATTAGTAGAATTGCATGACACAACACGAGTTTTGGAAGCCCCTACACAAGAACCATAGCAAGTTTTGAAACTGAGCTATCTCAATTGTAACAGGCGTTATCCAGCTAAGCCCATCGCACGTTGCCGTTTAATAAATTCTACAAGCTGAAAAGTTGTGATATATTAGTAGCTAATATTTAAGAAAGCTGACCACGCTCGTCTAAATAAAAAGGCTAGTCACTAGTTAAGATATGGAATCAGGCGTTACTTTGCGGAAATTCATTGTAACTGAAACTCTGGAGAAATATGTGGTGTTTTTCCGCTGCTACTGTTCCTTAACCGACATCAAACAACAAACATGATGGAACACACCTAAAAACCATCAAGTTTGTTGTTTCCCCAGAGTTACTAGTCACTAGTATTTTACTAAGAATAAGCTATTGATAGAAATAGTTTACTTCTGACACTTGAGTATCAAAAGTAAACTATTTCTGACAGTCAAAATAGCAGCTCAATGTAACTGCTGCTATTTCGACTACGAATTTTATTATCCAATAACATTTGAACACGACTTACAATCCCGTCTCATTCTACGTTACATCCAACTCAAGTGCCCAGAGTTTTCTCTGCCCAATGGACTTTTGCTAACGCCTGCTTGTTTTATTGCAGCAATTCCGACTACAAAGTGAGTGGCATCATAGACTTCGGCGACATTCAGTATTCGTACTACATCTTCGAGCTCGCCATCGCTATGACGTACATGATCCTCATCACTGGGGACATCAAGGCGGGAGGGCTTGTGCTGGCTGGGTACACTGTCAATAGGAGACTGCCTGAGGATGAATATAGGCTGCTGAAGGTAAGAGTTGATCAATTAGGAATATGATTAAATTCCACACTTAAATGGAAATTTATTATCATTATTAAAGCTATCCTGAGACATTATTACATTAATATACCTACTTAACGGTTTCCACTCACTTTAATACATCGCATATGTTGTTTACGCGTGTCCTATCATAAAAAATAATGGGTGATTTCAATGCGCGTGACTTACCTATTCACACTGAAATCAGAATACAAATTATTTATATATCTAATTTATTATTTTTTAGACCCTTATCTCAGCGCGTCTCGTCCAAAGCCTCATCTTGGGAGCGTACACCATCGAGCAAGATCCCAAGAATACCTACGTTACTACCACTGAGAAGACCAATGGCTGGGAAATCTTAAAGAAGATCCGCAAGAGCACACCAACCGAAGAAGGAGACGATACCAACTGGAAAGCCATTGCTAACGAATACTTGACCAGGAGTTAAGAATTCGTAACAGCATCTTCATTTTATCATAAGAACTATTTATCATTCATTTATGCGCCATCTAGCGGCCTTTTTTCTAGTTTCAAGTAATGTGTTATTGATAAGAATGCCTACTTAGTTCCTGTCCTAGATACCTATTTCATAAAGTTGATAAAATAAGTAATAAGAGAACTTAATGGATAAAAGACCATTCTGTTATTTCTTTAGAATATAAATGCTTGTAAATTATTATTGTTTTTCAATAAAGCGCTAAAACATATAAAATGGTTTAAATCGGTTTAAAATGTTAGGTAGCCCTTCCAAACCTTGTGTTTGAGTTAGGCAGGGCTTACTAAGATCAGAGCCACAAGCAAGTACATCGTAGTTCATATAGATGAATCTAGATGTCGCTAGTCGCAAATGTAATGGCTTACAGTAAAAATACCAGAAAAGTTTGTGACGCTTTTGGCCTAATTAATTTGATCAAATATCTTGCAAAGCTAGACTAAAATATCTTATGCTGTATGTACAAGTAACACCTGGTTTTTTTACAAATAAACTACCTTCATATTTTGAACCTGTTTGATTGGACTTAAATCAAATATTATGTATGTATTGTATCATCACTCACCAACACTTTCGCTTGACCTATGTCCTGACTGAATGTCCAAAACAATAAAACCTGATACAACTAACAATATAAATCAGACTTGCAATGTCTAGACCACACAAAAAACCTAATGTAACTCTAGTAAAACATGTACCATTTAAATATCAAGTCTGTAAGTATGCTTGTCAGTCAGGGGTCAAGCGCCTTTTCTAAACGAATTAATAACTAATCAATCAAACACGAACGAACACGAGAGATGGAACATTACTAATGTTTGGACATGGGTTTAATCGAGTTAATTTTATTGTATAAATAAGAGGTGGGAAAATAATACATTTGAGTAACTAGTGACTGACCTTGTTAGCTCAGTGGGCAGTTGCTCTGCCTTCCAATCTAGGGTTGCGCGTTCGATTCCCGAATGACTCAAGTCATTATGAATTTTACAAATGTGTAATTACTTGTGCTGAGTCTGGTCGTTTCTATGTAAAATAAATTTAGAAAAGAAAAGTATGTACATATAAGTATTTTATCGGTTATCTAGTACCTACGACACGTGCGTTTGCTTAGAGTGGGGCTAGATGGCGCTGTGTACAATGACCTGGAATATTTATTTAGTGGTTTTCTACCCTAGTCGCTGATATAATAGTCGTCAAAACAGCGATCTTTTATTTCAACACTGGTAAGCTACATGATACTTTGTGGAGATGAGAAATAGCGAATTAAAAAAAGCATATAAACAAATGGAATACAAATAGCCAAACAAAATAAATGTGAAACGCTCTTTACATTATTACAATAGATGGTGGAGGTATAAAAAATGTGTACAAAAAATTACACTTACTTACAATGCACAACTTTATTATTTACTAGTGAACGCCCGCGACTTCGCTCTCATTATTTCATGATAAAAAGTAGCGCTTCTACGACCTCATACTATCTACATACGAGATCCAGCGGTATTTGCGTTTGGGCGTTTAAATAAACAGACAAACCGATAAACAGAAAAACAGACATAAATTCTAAAAACTGCTGAAACTTGAAACGAAAGCCAATGACACCTGATACATACCTACTACCTATATACCAAAAAACATGATGATCCGTTCAGCCGTTTTAGCGTGATGGGCGTTTAAATAAACAGACAAACAGAGACGCAGATAAACAGATACACACAGAAACAGATAAACAGACAAAATTTCTAGAAATGGTTCGAATGTGTTCTGCTATCAATTCGAATTATCTCCAAACATTTTTTTTAAATATCTTCAATGTTCAGACTGTCGATCATCTTCAGCTTTATTATATACATAGATAGATGGTGTCATCATCATCATCATATATTTAAGGGCAAAGTCGTTGTCTGTGGAGCATGCACCATCCTCCTCCATTTTCTGTTAATTTATTTTATAAATTTCTATTTATTTATTTTTTTCTATCGGTTGCATTTCGGAGAGTGTGCCGCGGAATTGCACGGACTAATTCCGCCCGCGCCCTTCTTTCACCGGACGAGTAGAGGTACGGCAGGACGACACCTGTTTATGGTGGAAGTTCCTAAGACCCGCACGAAACGGTATGCTTCCACCTTTATTGTTCGTACCGCTTGGTTGTGGAACTCCCTGCCTGGCTCTCTGTTCCCCACGCACTATAATCCAGCGATCTTCAAAGCGAGAGTGAATCGGTTCTTATCGGGTAAGCACGCTCCATCTTAGGCCATACCCTTACTTGCTATCAGGTAAACTATGGTCAAGTGCAAACCCGTTCAAGTTAAAAAAAAAAAAAAAAAATATGATTAACTAGCTGTGTCAGCGACTTCTTCCGCGTAGGATAGTTATTTTGGGCATCATAATATGTATATTTTTGCAAACAACCTCTTCAGCTTTATAAATTATAGCTGTTACCCACGACTTGAACCGTTTTCGCAGCGCATGCAACGGAAGCCCTCAAAGATGAATAATTGTCCTCGATTTTTTTCAAATTTTCCTTTGTTTCTTCGCTCCTTTTAGTTGCAGCGTAATGTTATATAGCCTAAAGCCTTCCTCGATAAATGGTCTATTCAACACAAAAAGAATTTTTCAATTCGCACCCGTAGTTCCTGAGATTAGCGCGTTCAAACAAACAAACTCTTCAGCTTTATAATATTAGTATAGAAGTATAGATTTCTTCCCAAATTTTAGAGACCATTAGTTTTGAATCTGGTCAAACATGCTGTTGATTCTTACCTAGAATGTACGTGATAAAATCTCAAGTGAAAGTATAAAACACCTATCTCGTTAGTTTTAATTAAAGTATAAATTAATAATTATAAGAGCGTGGTAATTATTTTTAATGATAACCTTAAATGTGTTTGGTATGTTGTTGAACATAGCTCCGCTATTTCAAACTCGCGCGACTTTCAAAGTATGATCTAAAAATATGAAGAAAATATTTTTATGACGTTATTAGTGTCTAAGTTTTAAGTTATGAGGTAGTTATAGGAAGAAAAAGAATTTATTCTGGTTTTTATTTATTTCAACAGTTTTGTTTTACCACTATATATTTTACTCGACTTCTGCTGTCGTGGTCATTCCTTGGATGGGTGACCAAAGCTAATACACTGGGTGCTTCCACGTGCCGGATATTAGTAAACCTCAGCAGTATCAAAAGCCTTTTAGGCCGTTTGAAAACTCTCGACAATTCGCAACACTCATTCGAATTTAGAAACTTTAGTTGCGGCAAAGACACAAGAATTCAATCATCTTTCTTACAAGTATTAGCTTCTTTTGGACATTATAATTTAGGAGGTTGATGCTCATCAGCTCAAGCACATGTTTCTCTCCAACACATTCTTAAATATTATCATTATCATCAGCTCATTATAGCCCAATGAGCATAAGCCAATTATCCCTGTCTTGCCCAGATATTTCCTTCTAACTTTCTTATCACGGTGCCTGGACGATATAAGATCCTAAATATACATATGTATGTAAGCTCAATATAAACTAGCACTTACCTATGTATATCTATACATATAATAAGAGAAATTGACAATATTTAAAAAAAAAGTTTGGAGATACTCATACTTCCAACCAACCATTATTTAAATTTTTTTTTGTTTATTAAACACCCATTACATTAATGTCGTTGCCCATAACGCAAAAACGGCTGAACGGATCACCATGATTTTTGGTGTGTAAGTAGTATGAGATCATAGGAGTGTTATACGCTAATTTTATCCCGAAATAATGCGAGCAAAGCCGCGGGCGTCTACTAGTATATCAATGATAAACTAGCACTGTAACTTTCTATAAAGCACTAGTCTCCAGCGTGTCGTAACATCAAAAGTGCACCAATTACAAGCGTTGCCGTGTAATGTGATATTTATCTGTCGCCCACGAGACTCCAATTATATGTGAGGGGTTGTTAGAGAATTACCAATATCTAGCACGATAGTGGGCTAGACCTTGTACGCACTAGGCTGGGAAAACGCTGCGATTGGTACTTGTAACCGTTTTTAAAGGGTAAAAAACGAATGACAGTATTTCTTAGCGTTTAAGTTATAAAGCAAGGAGATATGAACTTAAAATAGAATTGAAATTACTTAACTACGCAAAAGACACGACTAAAGAATAAATGCACAAAATAAAGACCACGTACGTAGTTTTCATCGCTCTATCTCTGATCAACCCTAGATATTTACTTTCTATATGACATCAAAATTGACGTTATAACAAAAAAGTTTGCAACGTAGTTTTTTTTTATAGCTTCTGTGAAGATTTGAAAACCACGTAGATTAATTTGTTTTCCGTAACCCGAATGAAATACCAATTTGTTATCATCCAGTAACCAACCGAGACACGCTGCTTTTAAACTTTGTTTATCTGTTATCTTTGTGTATCTCAAACTTTGTGTATCTGTTTGCCAAGACAGAGCTAGTAGTATATGTACCTCTTTTTTATAGCAGCGTATTTTCAACGTAGTGCGTACATCCGTATTACCATACAATGGCGACAGGCGGTCAGGCGGCCGGCCACTGATTACAACAAAACATTTGTTATAACAGCTGTTACTGCTACTTTGAACGTGTTCTGGTGTGTATAGAGCTTATCAAAATTAATTGAAAGAAGCGTCATAAATTACATCAAAGCTTATAAGCTGAAAATCATATAGGGACCAGATAGATAGATAGATAGATAAAACTCTTTATTGTAACACACATTGAAAATAAAAAAAGACAAACAGAAACACAAAAGACTTAAAAAATAGTGCCACAATTGGCGGCCTTATCGCTAATAGCGATTTCTTCCAGGCAACCGTAGGATGGACAGGTGTCGAAAGAAAGGAGAAAGGATAGGAAAGGAGGAGATAGGGCAAGTACATATTTCTCGAAAACTATAAATCTTGGAGACCAGTATTGTACTCGTATTTATAGCGCTATAGTAGGTGCCTGCGATACAGGTCTTCCTATAAGTGTTTTATAGTGCAGGACCTACCGGTATCTAATATAATGTAATACTAAAAACTGTTAACGATTAAGTAAAAGTCAATTTGTAATCCTTTTTATAAATAAATTTATTTGTATTTTTATTAGTCCTCCTCGCGTCGTATTCCTCTTTACTGAGGGTTGTAATCACTAAATCACTGTGGATTACTTGAAAACTACTCTATAAAAATCTGATATGGTACGTTTCAACTTAGGGAACAGTACAAGTTTCATCAAAATCAGTTCAGTAGTTTTTCAGATATTGCTAAATGTTTGTGACAAGACAATTAAATTTAATTTCCACTTGTTAAATGAGTTCAACAACCTTCAGCTACAAGATATGACATTTTCGCCTTTTAATAAGAACTTCTTTTGTGTTCTGATATAAAACCTATGCCTCGGGAAACCCAATACTTTAACTAAGTACATATGATATTTTATTTATAATAAAAGTATAATACGATTCCGGTTGTGATTCTATACAGTAATGGTATGTCATTTATACCAGGATATGGTGGAGGACGGGCAAAAACTTCACGATTTGCAAATTGAAGATTTTGTATTTCGGTAAGTTGAGATATTTCGAAGGTTGATAGCGCACTGTAGTTGTATTTTGATGATGTTTTTGCGGAAGTATTGTATTTTTATTTATTCGGGAAGAATAAACCATTCAAAGTTTAAAAAAAATCCTTTGGGTCATCATCATCAGACTAAAACTACCACTGAAAATAGGCCTCTCGCAAGCCACAGTTTATTCACAATCTCATTGATAAATCTCAATGACAATATTCCTTAAAAATAAATTCAGTTTCAACTTTTAGGGACAAACAGACACAGTCATATTTTTATTCCGTTTAATATTAGTGTGATATATAATATTGTTTTAAATGTATAGGTATATTCAGTAACAATAATTTTGCACTAGGTACGTTGGTAGGTGTACTAAGCCCTGTTTTAGGTATCTTAAAGGATCCTGTGTTACATATTATGGCTGTAAAATGGCTCCAAATACAAATAAAATCACAATCATACTTGCATTACTTAAATACAAATCTAAGCTCTTTTCAAGCATTTAACAGTTATACTTATAACTTATACCTACTTTACTACAAACCAAAGTGCATTTCACTATCAAGCAGATATTAATAGCGCAGTTAGATTAGATTATCTAATTATACCAATTACTGGAACTAATATAGGCCACAGATTAAATATCAGTTAGTGGGGAACGACATCTCGTACCATGTGGGGTCGTGTACCTGTGGTCACGAGATAAGTACAGGTTTAGAGAAAAGCAGAATTAATTAGTAATAATCACAATATTGATTAATTAGTTGTTCGTGAGATGAATTATCAAAAGCGGAAGGTTTTAATGCAATTACTTAATCATTTATGCATTGATTTATCAAAATTTCAACTATGTAATATAATGCTTATATGAAAAATAGATCGTTATTGACCTTCAAAATCTATGACACTAAATTAATAAAATTGGATCGAAAGCGTGTTTATTGGTCTGTTTTGCTTTCAGGCCGTAACGAAACGACGAATCCCCTAAATTTTCGATATATTGATTGTATAAAGTCTTGGGCATAATAAAGCCGCAAGCATCCACTAATTGATTCCAACAGGAACCAGTTCTTACCTTAAACCTGACTGGTTCTGCCTGTCTCCCTGTTCCCCACGCACTAAGAGAAGAAGTGTGAATCGAAAGAAGAGTGAATCGGTTCTTATCGGGTAAACACGCTTTATCTTAGGCCATAGCCTTTTGCTATCAGGCAAACTATGATCACGTGCAAATCTAACGAATGACAACCTACTGGTTTCATTAAAGTTCGTGGGGAACAGGAATTCAGGCAGATAGATCCACAACTTTACGTACAATATTAAATATATACCTAAATATTTTTTCCGGGACATTGCACACAGAGCCATCTAGCCCCACACTAAGCAAACGCTTTTTTCGTGGGTACTAGATAACGGATATAAAACTAATATACTTTTCTTTTGTAAATACATACTTATTATACATAGACACAACTAGACTCACGCAAGCAATTATTAATTTTAAAATTTATAATTACTTGTGTTATGCGGGAATCGAACCCGCAACCCTTAGATTAGAAGGCAGAGCCACTACCAACCACAATATAAAATATGGTTTTTTAGACTGTGCTACCAACCAAGCTAAAGCTTGGATTTCTTAGGCAAGCGGTTCCGACATATAGCGGCCGTAATACAGCGGTGAATGAACGTTGTCTATGTAAACGTAATGGCGCGGTTTCCTAGAGAGCGGTAACTTGCACCGTAATTTACTTTAATTATTTTTGCATCCGTAATATTACAGCCGCTATATGAAGGCACCGCTGTCCTAGGAAACCAAAGCTTAACAGGCCAGTCATATTACAAAAGCTTTTTTTATTACCACTTATGTGTGTGACAGTCCGCGTCCCAATCTGTCAGTCCCGTCACGAGCTCGCGGGACCTATCACGAAACGATGCAATTAATTACCAACACATATATGTAGCTCTCGCTTGACGCTATACCTGGGAATTGATAACGATAAATGTAAGTCCGTAATTAACGTAGTTATTAGTCTTTATAGAAGACAAAAAGTCATTAAAATCGATTCATAAATAGCAGAGTAATCGTTCACATACACACAAAAAAAAACAAATACTTTTTCATCATCATCATCATCAGCTTAATGGGACCCACTGCAGGGTAATAGGCCTCCTCTCTCTTACGCCAATACTCCCTGCCTTGCGCTGTTCTTGCCCAGGTGTTTCCTTCTAACTTTCTAATATCATCCAGCCACCGTTGCACAGGTCTTCCTACACTTCGCTTACCTAGCCGTGGGTACCTTTCCGTTATTGCTTTGTTCCATCTGCCGTAAAATAAAAAAATATATATAAATAATAAATATACATAGGTACTTTTTACTATCGGAAATTTCAGTCGTAGAACAAAGCCACTTAAAAAACGTTATACTTAAGGGGGCGCTTCCCAAAGACCACGTGACCGATATTGCCTACCCGGCCCCGCACTTGCCGCTTAATACACACGACAATTGCTCAAATAAGAAACGGCGTAGCCGGTCATAATCATGTTCAAGGCGTAGCGGACGGACGTGCTAACATGACGGGGCCGCGCCGCGCGGCCGCGCCCGCCGGGGATCGGCTAGGGTGCGACTCGCGCGCGGGACGCGGCGCGGGGTGTTGAGAAGGGAGTCAAATTAGTTCGTACAGTATTATATGGTCACTGAAAAAAGTCGGTATAATTTTTCAAATTGCTACTTGTTTGTTGTTATTATAACTATTTATTATTTCATACCAATACAGATAGAGGTAATTGATAAGTAGGTTCAATATACGTGGTATATGGTAGTTACCTTATCGGTATTTATTGATTTACTTATAACTTTATATTACATATATGTAGGTAACTACTTATATAGGTACTTTGTTTACAGTTGTTTGAAATCAGTAAGCACTTACCTACTAAATTATTAATCCAGTAGTATGTAACTTGTAATACCTACTTACCTGGTATAAAATCGGCGAAAGTATATGGCACTTCAATATAAAAAAAAAATACTTATGCACGAGTTAGGCACCTACACGAAAACAGTTTCAAATGAAACGCAGCTAATTAGTGTTATATATTCTCTGGGAACCCCGAATAGCAGAAGAATTATTGTGGCTTATAAATTAATTATAAGGCCAAGTGTGATTCGGACTCGCGCACGAAGGGTTCCGTACAATCCCATCCCAGTAATATTATAAAGACGAAAGTTTGTGAGGGTGTAAGTATGTTGGCCGTTCTTTGTGCTCAAACAGCTGAACCGATTTGGATTAAATTTGGCAAGGAGATATTTAGACCCTACATTAATATTATAACTACGAAACGCGGGAAACACCACGGGGCGCCGCTAGTAATCTAGAATTCTAGAGATCGCCGCTTGCGAGTTCTAATTTGACGAAGCATCTACTAGGAACTACTCTGGCGTATTTATATGGGTCTGGCGAAAAAAATACGAATGTGTTATTAATATCATATGTACCTTTTTTATATTTAAATTAAACACACATTTCTCCATTATTAATTATAATTATTTACTAGTACAATAAATGTACCAAAACAGTTTATCAGCCCATTTTAAAGATTATGTAATAATGCGCATGTATTAAAACTCGTTAAAATCTAATTGACGGCTACAGTTTGGAATGTTATTGTACATCATCTCATTGTCGCCATCGCCTTCGTCATTGGGAGAAATGAATTCTGGCCGCAGTTTTTTGGAGATTGGACTCTTCGTCCATTCTTCAAAAGATTGCGATGCGTCCATTACCGTAACTTTTTGCCCATTATTATCGTTAGAATTTTTGTTCCATTTGCGTTTACAGTTTTCTTTGTCTTGTTTTTTTTTTTTTTTTATTCTATTGCTACTTGTATGTGTATCGGATCTCTTATAGGCATTTTTCGCGTGTGACGAGGGTCAATTAGCTCTGGTAATATGCATTCTTTGTAAAATAGCTCTAAGGGATACTCTATTTTGGATTTCCAAAAATCATCATCTCTATAAATTGAACGCTATAATCGGTGCTGTTGGTGACATTGTTCACGACTTCACCGTCGCTCACTTCATTGTTATTACTACCCGCACGACGACTCCTGATTACAATAATAGTAATACATAATAATTATGAAATAACTACTATCTTATTTTTTTGCAGTAATTAAAACAAATGTTTAGGTTATAATTTTAATAAAAAAAAATCATAGGTATAAAATATAGAAATAGACATTACATTACCTATTAATTTATTTTCAACTGAATTCTGCTGAACTGAATTATAGGTACTCGCACACATCGTTTTGCACAAACATACTAAAATCCATTATTTCATTATTAATAACGCGGAACCCTAATAACACTAAAGCAAAAAATAAATATATTTTTTTAGTAAGTATTTGTTGTTATAGCGTCAACAGAAATACGTCATCTGTGAAAATTTCATCTGTCTTGCTATCACGCTACATGGGATATCGCCTGGTGACAGACCGACGGACAGACGAACTTCAGTTGGTACGTACAGATACCTAGGTACTTAGAAAGCAATAAACTTGATCAACAAGAAAGAACAGGTAGAACAGAGGGGCAACAAAATAATTCTATTAGATAGATCGATGTCTATTAGGTTTACTTGAGGTACGGACGAACCCCTAAAAAGGTTATAATGTAAAAAAAATATACCTAACAAGTTTGATTGTTATATTAAGGTAATTTATAGGTAAATTAACTATGTTTCTACGAAATCCGTGATGTGAAAATAAAACATTTGGACGGTTTTATTTTATGTACCTACCGACCTAGGTAGAGATGCCATGCAGGAAGGGCCAGCAGATTGACACTCAAGAAGGCCTAATGCAACTTATGTACCTAGGTAAGTAGGTACCTATATTTATTTTGTGATAGAAGTAAATCAAGAGTACAACTAAAGAGTACTCTTGATTTACTACTCTTTTAGAGTTTGTTTTTGATTACGCGTAAGCGCCACCTATTTTATAATAGCGCTAGCGCTAATAACCTACCTACTAGGTACCTACGACCTTTCACCGAACCAACCACGAGCCCGCGAGACGACAGAGCGGCCAGATTCTGAGAGCTGCAAGCGGGTCGGGCTATTTTAGTAGCAAAGATCAAGTTATCCTGGACGATCAAACGAATTGAAGTCAGGTAGGTACCTATAGTTACTTCTAGTACTTTCGTAGTTCCATAATAATATTTTTTGAGGATAGTTTTACGACTATATTTACATATTATTATAGGTTAGGTATTATAAATACATACACATATTTCAGTAGGTACCTACCTATATAGGTACGACCAATACGTATACCTATGTAGCTCGCTTTATGTCCATCCAAAGGTTGCCTGGTAGAATTCGATCGGCGAATAAGGCGATAAGGCCGCCTACTGCACTACCAATAGTTATTATTGTCCCTGTGTAGGTACCTACCTATGTTTCGTTACTGTATTTGTGGATCGGGCATAACACGTCATTATTCTTACGCAGCAGTAAGGTAAAATATAAAAATAAAAAGGTAGATTTGTACCTATATCCACCACCACGCCGCCACCATGTGCTCAAATGACGACTTGCGCAATTTTGATTTTGTTGGTGTTTTTTATTTTTCTTTCGCCTCGGCATATTTCGCACTAAAATGTCCGTTGGTTAGAAAAGCACCATCACCATAACAAAAAATGTTAGTGCAAAAGTACAAACTTTTAAAATATTTTTAGTATCTAATATATTACTAATTGCTATTTTATTACTAACGCACGGTAATATTATCCGTTTTAGATGCAAACGCTTTTGAAAACTAGTTACTCAAAAAAGGAACGAACGCTTGTATGCAAACCATTCATTCGGTTACAAATAAAACGTACTACAATTACGAACAAAAATGTCAAATGTGTGCTCTATATCAATACGTTTTAAGTCTATTTTTGCATGTTTACAAATGTAGTTACTTGAAAGTGGTTTGGCTTAGACAGGTAAAGCGGTTCTATGCCGAAGACATAGAGTCTAATATCCATTGCACTACAAAAAAATGGGTTTATAAGGAACGAAAAACGACAACTCATGTTTAGAAAATATAGTTATTTGAAACTAGTTAGGCTTTGACAAGTAGAGCGGTTCTATACCGGCGGCATAAAGTCTAATATCGATTGCACTATAAAAAACGGATTTGGAAAGATGTAATAATATTATGTTATTTTAAATTGAAATATTTTGTTTTATTTTTTAGACATAAGGTATTAATATAATTTGAAATAAAAAGTTGTTCTAAAAACGAAATCATGTTGAAATTTGTTTTATTTTGGAATTTGAGATGTTATTATTATTATTGCAATGGGTGAATATATATTCAATAAATTTCAAATACATTATTACACAAAAAAAATGTTTTTATTGTATCGTTGTTTTTTTAATTAATAATATGATTTTTCTAATTGCTACTTGTATTGTTGCTATATTTCAAATTTATAAAAAAAATATATCTAGAAATCGTTTTATTCGTAACCAACCCAGCACTACCATACACTAGCAGTAGCTCAAACAAACTGTCGAGTTGGAGCAATAGTTTGTTGAGTCGTTTCATATTTCGAAAACTGGAGCATGGAGCTGCGCGGAGTGGCACGTGCTTCCCGTACGAACGTTAGCTAGCTACTGATGAACGTCGACGCCCACGCGTCTATCGGCTCAAAATAGGTTGCAAAAGCTATAAAACAATTCATAATAAATCGAAAAACCAATATTTTGATAATCCTAAAGTGCCAAAAATAGCAAAATGATGTGTAGCACATTTCCTTCAAAGAAAGGTATGTATTATTTCTCCCCATTTCGGAGCCTCAGGGAAATACATGACAAAACAAGGGTTAACTTAAAAATTTTTTTTTGGATTCGTGTTACAAAGTATCGAAATTTCTAAAATTACAATCTCTTTGAAAAACTATACAGAATAACATATATTTTTTCCCACAGTGAATTTATTCTCTCAAGCGGAGTTCTAAGCTTTCAAATAGAGGGAATTTGGAGAATCTTGTCGCAATAAATGTATTGCCATCTCGCTCTTCTTGGGAGCTCGTCCTTAAATCATCGGAACACAAAACATACGTTGCCACTAAATCATTGACACTTGGACAAAAATAACTTTCGTAAGATCGTTCTGCAAGTTATACATCGTTATGCAACATTATTGTGATCGCATACGCGTCAATAAGAGATCTTGTGTGAAACCGACTTTATAATTACCAACGTGACAGCTGACAAATAGCGACGGATTGCTCGCCAGTTTGACAGATCTGACGTACCTAATAGGGATGTGACACTGGATAAAATATGGACGGATAAAATATTTTTGTTACCGAAAGCAAAAAGGAGGAAAAAACACTCAACTGTGCAATGTATAACCACCGTACAAATCGATATTTCACTTAAAATTTCTCAGTTTGATGGCCTATCTTCACACTTGCCATTGGCAGAATTGCGAAGTCCTATCTTCGCAAAGCCATAACAAAAAAAAGCCATAAAATAATAAACACAAAAAGAGAGGCATATATAAATTCTTTGTACAATATCTGTTTTATATTCCTGTGAATACTCAGTTTCTATGAAATAATATATTATGTATTCAGAAAATACTAGTATGTATGAAATAAAAAAACGTTATTTTAGCTTCGATTGCTAGTAGAACGTGATCACAGAATAGTAGAATATTTAACCGTCATATACTTTAGAAGAATTAGAGGTTTTATAAATGTTAAGTGTTAAAAGCAAATTCACTACGTGTGTAAGTCTAAGTGTATGCCAGTATCTTTTAATTAGTTAGATCTTACAGTAATTATAATATCTTATAATTACTGTAAGATTATATATCTTACAGTAATAATAAATTATTAATTTCATAAAGAAATTTTTAATTAAACACACAGACCCACATTAAGAACACCATTTACCCCATCACTAAAATCGCATATCGATATCACTAGCGGCCTCTTTGATCTGAAAACCAGTGACATGCCAGTATCGATAACATCGTAATCCTCTTATTTTGTTAATTAAAACATTACATTTACATAAATTATGCAAGTGCAAGTAGTTACGATTTTACGATTCTATGAGATTTGCATAATTTTTTAAGTGCCTTTGCAACCGATTTAAGTATTTTGTCAAAGTGGTCCCAAGAGTAGGCACTTAAAAAAGTGGTAGAATTTACAACTTTAAGCTTCAAACGTCCCATGGTGATATCTGAAACAAGAAAACTAAATAGGAACTAAATTTATTATTTAACTTTCAACCAGGAACATCTCTAAATATAAGTACCAAACCATATCGATGTTTTTTTATGTCGTAAAAATGTACTAAGAAAAGACTTCAACGCGCTCCTGAGATTTCAATTGTGGTTTCGACTGTTATTATTTCATTTTTTATTATTTTTTCCTTTATGTTGTTATATAATATATAACAACATAAAGGAATATATTTTTATTTAGTTCACAAACAGTGTCGTACAGTTATACATTAACACTTAAAATATAACAATAACTTACAGTGGTTACATGTATTAACTTATTTATTATTTAACTAAATTACATAATTAATCGATTAACGAATTAATCTTTGACCACAGTTGCAATTAGGGTGTCGCGTCAGGTGACCTGTCTATATATACCTACTATTTAAATATATATGGTAATTTTCTGGCATTGATAGTTAACCCTAGCCTTGTAAATAATGTGCAGACGTTTCAGTAACAAGGGAATCCCAAAACATAAACAGAAGGGCAAGTACTTTTAAATTGGGACCAGTTTCAATAAAAATGGATTTAAAAACCTCTTTACAGCTAAGTGACTATAACCACAGCTATAACGCAGTGATTGTGTAAAAGAAAAAGTTTTTATTTTGTTTCAATGTCTTTAATCAATGTACTAGTGATGTCTTCCGATGCCACTTGAGTTAGTTCAGTATATAAAGTATTCCATGATTTATTCAGGATGCCAAATTAATCGATTATCGATTAATATATATGTATTTGAATAGTGTACGCTAAACATACACATTTTTTTCATATGTATAAATTTCTGAGTCATCATATTTTTTTTACTCATTTTATTTATTCATATACTATGATATCAGTGTATATTGTATCCCAGTGATGATTCTTAGTAAGAGAGAAGTAGTACCGTAGTCTACAACTTTTCATAATACTATGTGTGATATCAATCTATATATATAAAAACTCAAAGGTGACTGACTGATTGACTGACTGATATAGTGATCTATCAACGCACAGCCCAAACCAATGGGGGATCGGGCTGAAATTTGGCGTGCAGGTAGATGTTATGACGAAGGCATCCGCTAAAAAAGGATTTTTGGTAATGTCACTTTTAAAGGGGTGAAAAAGGGGATGCAAGTTTTAGTTTCTAATGCGAGCGAAGCCGCGAGCACCCACTAGTCAAAAATAAGTCCAAAAACATATTTAAATTATTATAAACGTATTTTTTGTTCTTCGTTTGACTGTAATTAAATATAATTGCAATCAAGTACATTTAATATGCTTCCTTCTATTTACTTCCGTTTATATCATATATTATTATTTGTTGACAGTTTGAACCGGATTTAACTAACCCACATCCGTATTGGAACCTTCAAAAGGGCTATAAAAATAATTTTATAATATGTGGTAATAAAATCATACAAGAGTAGGTAATATATTGATATATTACCTACTCTTGTATGATTTCATTACCACTTCACCAAACTTGAGCAAAGCTCAAATAGAAGCAGTGTATTTTATATAACTGTACTAGCAAACCAGGCGAACTCCGTTTTGCCACCAGATGGCTTCGTTTTTTCTTTTTTTTATAAGTAAACCTCACGGTGCCCGAGACCTTTCCAACGAATGCAAAACCGTGGAAATAGTTTCGTGCGTTCTGGAGTTATAGCGTCAGGAAGGAAAAACCGACTTATTTTTATAAAGCAGATGTCTGTTTGTTTTTTCCTCTATTTTTTTATTAACATAAAACGGTTCAAGAATGGAAATTAGATATTTTAGAAATGTAGCGTTAAGATTAGTTTTTTAACATGCGCCTAAATGAAGACGGCCATTCACTAGTACTCTCTTAAAGCAATATATATGATAATTTTTTGTACAATAAAATTTTTGTACCTGTGATATTTACTTATTTATAAAATTATAGACAAAATTAATTTGTTTATCTGTTTATAAGAGTCAAGGAATTATTAAAATTGGATACGATGATATTTCTTGATATTTTTGGTACAAGTCAGTTCTTATCGAAATTTTAACACTTGAAGATAAAAATACATCGAACAGTTATTACTCAACAACGACTTTTTTATTTCACTTCTTATCTTTTAAATCTGTAACTACCGCAAATAAAACAATCACTTAAAATGGAGATTGCATATATATTGTACATACGTAGGTATACATAAGTATATGAACCTTTTATAAAAATCTTTTAACATTATTATATATACTACATTATTGCATTTTTTTCCTATGTAACCATAATATATACCTACAATTCCTACCAAAATAAATAGCATGAATATGGGTACGTTAAAACCGTTACTTCGGCGTACTGAATGAACTTTAATTATAAAAATATATTCGCATATCTAAAGCTAAAGTGATTTGGCATATGTAAACACGATAGCTTATTTTAATAAACTAAGTAGACTAGACGCTTGACCTTGTAGTAATTAACTTATTTCTTCACTAGATTAATAAATAATGAGTTAATTACGGACGACGCCGCGGGCGACAGTTGTCTGTGTAAATGTAAATAAATTGTAAAAGTTGCATTACACAAATAAATAACTTGGAGGCAAAATTTGGTCTATCTTAGTTTTGGAATGCCTATGTTGTCTGCAGCGAAAGATTCAAAGTTTTTAGATGCAAGTATAAAACAAATTGTAATACTTTGATTATAACATAATTACGTAGTATAAAGATTTACACAAGATCGACGCAGCTGGCACATTCGAAGAGAGGCCTATGCCCAGCAGTGGGATATGATAAAAATATTATAGTAAGTATAAAATAGCATGCGTTAATCTATGACATTGCAAGCGGACATTTACTGCCAACATTGGCTATGTGAGCCATATAAAAAGGAACAGATATACTAAAAAAATACCCTTAATGTAACGTGATCCTCCTGGCATCGTGTTCCTCATTACGGAGGGTCGTGAAACTTCCGCAGATTTTGCTCATTGGGGACGTTTTCTTAGGCAACTACCTACCTACATACATCTTGGCGAATACCTAGATCCTTCCACAGTTGTAAAAATATTCTACTTTTTTTGTCCTGATTTCATAAACACACGCCGCCGGCGTTACAAATAGTAAAGAAATAAATAATGAATAGACAAATGATTTAAAATGCCTTCGGTGTGTTGTAAAAACCTTACTTCTATTGCTTCTATGTAGAAACGAAGAAAAATCAGTATGTCAAGTGGTTTAACTTAACCTTTGCTAGGTTTGTCTTACGCAGTTAAGTCAACACGAGTACATTGTGAATGGTGGAATATCTGGAAATTTAATTAAGTGAATGACTACTTACTTGATTAAACCTTTTTTGTGTTCAGCTACTTCTTTAAATTAGACAGACCCATAAATACACCATCATGGTCTAAAAAAATATAACGTAGTAACAGATACGTGTTATACCTAGTCTGATATCTTTGGTTTTTTTCCTTTCCTGAAAATACTTGCCTTTTTAGGAAATGCAAAATTGAAACGCAACTCAATGTAATTTACTCTAAAAATATAAATTAACTAGCTGTCCCGGCAGACTTCGTACTGCCTCAATCGATAAATAAAAGACCTACACTTTTGTATGAATTAATTTCATTTTTTTTCCTTTTTAAACCTTCCCTAGACCTCCACGAACATTTCAAGACTAAGATAAGATAAATCCGTTCGGCCGTTCTCGGGTTTTAGTGAGACTAACGAACAGCAATTCATTTTTATATTTACATATAGAAGATTTCTTCCGGTACTAAAATGTAAAAACCAGTAGACACTAGACAATATTTTAAGTAACACTTCTACTATCCACAATCATCTAATCTAACTTAAAATCTCGCCACCTTATCTCCTATCACTGGCCGTATCACCATCTAAGTTACGCTTAAGTTACGCGTAGCTTCACATACGCAAAGCTCTAACTTAGTCGTTCCTTCACACACACACGGGCCGATCGTGTGTGTACAACTTACAACCAAGTAAGGGCTAAGTGTGAACTAAGTTACCAAACAAGTGAAACAGTTGTGTATGTGATTGTGATATTGGACAGTTTATGTAAATTGGATTTGATAAGTGACGCAATTAATTAGGTGAAAAAAACATCGTACTCATTTGCGGTAACAAAATATTGCAACTACCTTCAAAACGAGAAAAGACTGAAGTTATTGACCAAAAACCATGAAATAATAAGAAATAGTCGATAATAAGCCATACTTATTTTTAATTTCAACTTAGATAGCATAAACGACAACGGTTTTCTATTTTATAGCACGCTAATCTGACAAGTTTAAAAAATAAATGACATTGTGTATTTATTTAAATTGACAAGCTATTTCCGCTACCTTAGAACTTACTTATTACTTTATTGAGTAATTGAAATATAACAGCCTTATCTGATAACATTTTTTAATATTTTAATAACTATGAAATACAATACCTAAAATATCCCAGAACATGAACTATCAAATGATAAAATTATCATAACCATGCTTTATTAATATTTATCAATTCCACTAAAACCTGTTTAGAGATGACAAAGTACCGAAACGTCTCCATTTCCATATATTAGAATAAATCAATAAATCGATTTATAAGACGCACGTGAATTTATTTTTACACGGTATAAATATCTTCCTTATTATATTTCAATGTTGTAAAACTTCTGTTAATGCTTCGCAATTTAATTATTATTTATACAATTTTATAAATATTAAAGAAAATAATAAATAAATATATACTTTATAATACTTAAATATAAATATTAAAAAGAAAGATCGCTTGTTTTTGGTTATGAACGCTATCAAACACTGAAAATTGTGGAATATAAATATATTTTTGATGTTAAAGTTAAATGAATTTAAAGTCTAAAGTACGAGAAAGAATATCGTGAAATTAAACTTTCGGCTCAACTTTCCAAAGCCGCCACCCGCGTTGGAGGTCCACAATTTTTTAAGAAGTAGATAATATTTAGAAAAGGCTACACGTTAAATATTTAAGTGCGGAGACGCTTAGTTTACGAGATATTAATTTTTTAAAATCGAAAAATAATCCTTCGTTTTGACAGTTTCTTGACACTATGACGGCCATTAGCGTTTCGTTTTACGGACTGCTATTACATACAAGCGTGCGACTTATCAAACTATTATATTTATTTGCTAATGTGTATGTAATGTTTAGTTTTTGTCACAATTACGTATATATTGATGAAAAATACATATAATACGTAATTTTATTTATTATTTGATCGCAAATTTTTACGTAGTTATAATATTTTGTGTGTAACTTGTAACTTGATGAACGAAACGTGACGCCATTGTTTTTTTTTAGTATTGGCGTTACACTCTTCGCGTATTTGCCAGTGTCAAGTAATTTTCTTTCTTCTTCGATGCATGCTTGAGGTTAGGTTAGAATAGAAGGGGATGGCGGGGTCGAGTGAGCGAGCGTAGCGGGTTGGGGTGTACTTTACGGGACGCTAAACCTAACCTAACCTGTTGTAGTGCAAGTGTTGGACTCGAAGTCACTTGTCTGTGTCAGAAGGTAGATTAGGTTCGTTAGGTTGCTTTCTACCACGCACATGCGACGACGAGCGAAGCGAGGAGGAGCCAAGTCCTGTTGTAGTGCTAGTGTTGGACTCGAAGTCACTTGTCTGTGTCAGAAGGTAGATTAGGTTCGTTAGGTTGCTTTCTACCACGCACATGCGACGACGAGCGAAGCGAGGAGGAGCCAAGTCCTGTTGTAGTGCTAGTGTTGGACTCGAAGTCACTTGTCTGTGTCAGAAGGTAGATTAGGTTCGTTAGGTTGCTTTCTACCACGCACATGCGACGACGAGCGAAGCGAGGAGGAGCCAAGTCCTGTTGTAGTGCAAGTGTTGGACTCGAAGTTACTTGTCTGTGACAGAAGGTAGATTAGGTTCGTTAGGTTGCTTTCTACCACGCACATGCGACGACGAGCGAAGCGAGGAGGAGCCAAGTCCTGTTGTAGTGCAAGTGTTGGGTTAGGTAGTTAAGTACCCCATAGTGAAATCGTAGTACTTAACCTCAAAATACAAAAATACAATAGTTTTCGAGATATGACCATCTCGAAAACTATTGATCTCCGCACCCCCCCCCTTTTAGGGGAGGGCTTACCCACTCCCCCCCTCCCTCCCCCCTCCCCCCCCAACCCCCCCCCCCCCTTGAATGGCGGCTTTGGAAAGTTTAACCAAACTTTCTAAACAAATACAATAATTTATCAAGTTTGCCTGTAGGCTAATCAAGATATAATAATTGTAATTGAATAAACTTTACTAACCAATAAAACCTAGCTTCTGTACAGAATATGAAAACACAGAAAAACAACTGAATCCAGTTGTGTTGTGTGTTGATGGACAAATTCTATTGGACCCGTTTAAATTAGATTGTTAATTGTATGGTGCGAGTGTGTGATATCGGTACTCTGCAGTATCACAAAAAAATATAAATACATATAACTTAAATAAATTGACATACTTAGCTTTTTTACAATTAATGGGTTTGCACTTGACCGTAATTCGCTAAAAATAATAAGGCAAAATAAGAGTATTTTAGGCATTCTAATGTTGTTGGCAGGCGCAATTGCGAGTTAAGGAATATATTAAATATGTACATTGAAAAGTGTACGAGATGAGAATGAGATTCCACGTACTTATTACTTTAGGTTCTCATTAGTCTGACCGCTCTCGCGCCTGTATTAAGTACTTGACTTGTACATCTGGCAATTTCTTTTCTGTGACATTACTTTCCATACAAGTTTTATAGTCGAAACCACATAAATTATCAAATTACACAAACTATTACGTGCAAATGGGAGCGGAATCATACAAACTTACAACTTTCTAAAACGTATCAAATTTATTAGGTATCCGCTTTTGAAATATTTCGTAATTTGCCAATAAAATGAATCACTATTTTGCATAGAATGATAGATTTTGTGGAATGTGTTCAAAGAAACTGTTTTAAAAACTTGTATTGGTTCCGTTTAAAACTCGAATTTCCATAATGTTTCATTCTCACCAAACAATATAGAAATTCATATCTAAGATAGATAGATATATATATATATATATATGTAGGTATATGTAATATATAATATATTTAATATAACACACATACAGAAAAAAAGACGAATAGAAACACAAAAGACTTAAAAAATAGTGCCACAACTGGTGCCTTATTGCTAACAGCGATTTTATCTTTCTTTAAGCGTAGCACTAGAATAGTTTAAAAACATATTGGCGTACATTTCAAGTAAACTTTGAGGGTTATTTTGTTGTTATTGTTGAGTTTGAGGATATGAACGGTATGTAGTAATGTGGTTAACCACGATAGACTGTCGGTATAAGCTTTGATAGCGCATTGTTATTAAAATAAATAATAAGTTTACACTTTCCGGGAGGTTTTGAAATGTATGAGGAAATAAATAAAGTAGAGAAACATTGTAAAGGAAGCTCGTTAGTGTTGTGATACTGCATAATAGTGATTCTTCTTCTTCTTATCAAATAAGAGTGGCCAGCTCTGGTGTCGAGAGTTTATCAAGCCACCCTAATGGTCTCTGACATGGCTTAACGACTGCCGTACTAAACAAACAGCCGGAACCTACAATTTAACGTGTCATCCGACCCACGGAAGCACCTTAAATGGAATGTTTGGTCACCCATCCAAGAACTGACCGCGTCGACCTTTGCTTAACATTAGTAATCGCATGCGATTGCTAGCTTATAGCACAGATAAAAATGTTTCTTGATAAGTAAATGTGCGCGTTGAATTCTTTTGTATCACGTGACATATTTAACTGTACCACAGAGCTGTACTGCAAACGAAAATAAAGCGACTGGAGTAGTCGTAGGTATAGTCACAGTCGGAAGTTGCTGCCAGTCCTTGGATGGGTGGTCATCTCAGTTAGGCACTTCCGTGAGTTGGATGACATGCAAACCCTCAGCTATTTGACATTAATGTAGGGGAATTGTTAGTTCATGTGAAAGACCTTACATATATGCGGCTTAAAAATTATTGTCATTTTCATTTTGAATTGATCATTCTTATATGGATATGGTACTCTATGGATGAGGTCTGCGCAAGATCAACGCAGCTGGCACATTCACAGAGAGGACTATGCCCAGCAGTGGGATATAGAAGGCTGCGGAGGATGATGATGATGATTCTTATTTATCAAACAGATACAGTACCGCTAGATATTTATTCTGATTGTATAATATTGATTATTTAACACTTTACCAGAAGCTGTGTTTCCTGCGAACTACAACCCAGGGGGTTTCAAATCTAGAGTTAATAGGTATCTTCTAGGTAAGCGTGTTACACCCTAGGCTGCAGCAATGCATAACAGGCAGGCTGTAGTCAAACGTAAACCTAACCCACGTAAAAAAATGTATCAAAACCAGTCTAGCCTACTTAACACAGTCATCCATTATCTCTTTCATTATCATACAAATTATTATAATTTTGTACAGAACCAGTACATGGTCAATTTGAATAAGTAGTCCAACACCCACGCTGGGTATTATTTTGATTGCATTTATCATAAAGAAATCAATCAAGATTACAAGATTCTTGAAAGAGAACACGATCGTAACACACTTGACTAGTTGTAAATTAGAGATGTGATGAAATTTTTAGACTTTGGGATATTGCAAGGTTAATAATTATTAATTATTATAACTTTTGCAGTTATTATTTTTGACAAGGATATTTGAGTTTGAATTACTGATGAATTGGGGGTATTACGTTATATTGTATTGTAAGCTATTAACATCTGACATAACAAGAAGAATAAGACTGGCCTGTTAGCTTAGTTGATTAGTTCAAACTTCTTGTCTAGGGTTGCGGGTTCGATTCCCGCATGACAGATGTAGTTATGAATTTTAAATGTGTAATTACTTGTGTTCAGTCTGGTCGTTTCAACATATGTATAATAAGTATGAATTTACCAAAGAATGGTATGTAAGTGTTATATCTGTTATCTAATACCCACAATACAACCGTTTGCTAAGTGTGGGGGTAGATGGCGCTGTATGCAATGTCCCAGAATATAAAAAGTGACAGAATTTTTCGTTTGTAATGGAAGTCGTTACATAAGTAATTTCTCGTATAATGTTTTTGTTCTTAACAAGTAATTTGTTTTTTTGCATTACGTATGTAACAAAACAATAGGCATTTGTTTTATTATTACAGTTCAACAAACCATGTGCAAAAACTAAACGAAAATGGCTACAATAGACTGTGAAATAAGTGACAAAAATGAAGCGAAGTTAGATAGCAAAAATGACTTTAATAGCTCAAAAACTGAGCCTCAAAATGGCAACATCGTTATAAACGTCAACAATAATGACAACTGTGAAAGTGACGATTATAAAACTGAAAGTGGCAGTGACAGTGCAATAAAAGTTTTACCAGAAAATGGCGTGGCTAATACTGAAAGTGGAAAAGACACAAAAAATAATATTTCTAAAATATCTAGTGATCTTTTAGCTATACCGCTGCCCAAAAATGGTGGTCACCGAATGTCTTTTATGGAAGAAGAGAGTGCGAAGGAAAAGTTGCGTTTGACACTTTTGAAGCAATGCTCCGCCATCTTGAAACAGGGTGACCAGCGATATACTAAAGAGTCGCTACACAAGACATTTCAAGATCAGGTGAGTTGTTTTTGCTGTTGCCATAGTTCATAGTTTTTAATCAAACATTATAAAAAGCACATAATTTTTGTCTTGTCTTATTACATTATTGATTTATTTATCGTTTGTAGTTACTCTGAACGTATGTAGTTTATAAATTGGATCTAGAAATTGTTAGTCTGGTAACAATGCCTAGCTAGAAACTATGCTAGAACTAAAATATTTTTAACACTTAAAACTATGTCGTGTGTTTTTTAATTTAATTAACAATTTCTATACATTTAAATAGTTTATTTTATATTTTTCTGATAACAAACTTGTATATCGTTAAAAATACTGAACATGACGTCAAGAGGATCACAATTACCAAAAATATTTGACCATCCTGTACATACCATTAATTTATTCAGAAGCTTTCAAGAAGCCTTCAATAATTATTCAACTATCACTTAAAACCGATTATTATTATCGCCGTTAAATTGTAATCTGGGTTAAAACAACCAATAAAGGAGTTTGAAAAGGAATTAAGATCAATAAAATCCAAGTTTTAATAACCAAAACATCGTTAAGTTTAAATGCGGATTTTAAATATTTTTTATCTGTACCATAGTTAGGCATATGACCTTATTAGGGTAGAAAGCACTGTGGCCATGAAATTGGCGAATGTCATCGTATGTGTCATCTATTGTATAATTCTATTGCTCCAATTTAAGTTCGATTCGGTTCCGATTCTGAATAGCTGAAAGTAAAAGTGACGAAGTATAGTGTTGTATGTTATTATCAGGGATTACTTTGATACTACTAGTACTATACTACTCCAAGCAACAGTTTGTGGTCCTTATGAGTATCAAAAATATGTATAAACTAATGAGTACTTGCGGCTTCGCTCGCATTAAGAAGTAAAACTTGCATCCCCTATTTCACCCCTTTAAAAGTAGAATTTCCAAAAATCCTTTCTTAGCAGATGCCTATGTCATGACATCTACCTGCATGCCAAATTTCAGCCCGGTCCGTCCAGTGGTTTAGGCTGTGTATTTTGATAGATATATCAAGTCAAGTCAAAATACACTTGTAAATATTGTGAAATTTATAAGCCATTTTTCTTTGTTTATGGGTCTAAAAATACAGAGTTATTAACTTTTGTTAATAGCTCTAACGAAAAAAACTCTAATGCCAATTAGTTCTCAAGATTTGATACGTAACCCTTAACATCTGTGTCAGTTTTAATAGTTTTATACCACTTGATTAGACCAGAATAAGCACATTTACACCAACATTAGCCTAAAGGGCTATTAACACATCCATACATTATTTCAACACAGTTCACATAATAATTGCCTTAAACCGTATATTATGTAGGTGAGTAGGTATAGGTATGTCTGTTTGTAGGTCATCAGTACTCATTGGTGTACAACTTACGTCAATCCACCAATAGAAGAGTACGGTTTAGATTGATTGAACATGTGTTTCACACAGGTTTTTCAATAAAATTGCTTCTAGATGGAAGGTTATTTTTATAAGAATTTTGTATGAATGGAAATGATTTTAGCAATGGTGGAGTATACTAAATTTAGCAAAAAATTAAAATGAGGACAATTGTTTTTCATGTATCCCTCCTCCTTGCTATGTATTCCTCTTTACTGAGGGTTTAGACCAACTCCTTGGATCGAACTTGAATGCACAGTATTAATACTCAATATTATTTATTTTCATATATACCTACACCAGAAATAAACACTCAAAGCTATTTTCAATGATCAAATGTTACATAGCTTAGAAAGTCCTGAAAAGTTTTAAAAATACCGCACTAGTATTAAAGTATCACTTGCACCACATTCTGAAAGAGAAATTCCATTCTCGTCATATGTACGGTATGTTCTAGCAGCCTCGTTTGGGGCCAGTTTCATTTCAGTACAGGTATGTACCTTGTTTTTTGTGAATGTTGTTTCAGGTGATCTGATGGTAAAATAAATAAATATTCAGTGATAAAGCATACAGTGCCATATAACCCTAATGCCTATACTATGGGTATTAATGAGTGATGGATATAATACATAATACACTTTATTGTAAACACACACATAATTATACATAGAAACGACAACTCATCAGCACATATACATATGTACATATGATTGCATATTGAAAGTTGACACCTTGGGTTGTGCGAGAATCGAACCAACAACCCATGGCACCGAAGGCAGAAATACTAGCAACTGAGCTAACAGGCCGGTCAAAATGCCTGGCTGCTTAGTGTATAAAATTAAATTGCCGAACTTTTAAGAACTTTTGTCACAACTATTTGCATGTCCCTTTGCTTGATTACCTAGGTATAATCGTAAGCTTGTAAATTGATACTCGGCATTAAGATGGTTAGAGCTCTAAGGTCAAATACTAGGTGACCTAGATAAGTATAGAGAGATCGTGTAGGTAACATTACCAAAGGTCAGGCTTTAGAGGTGATCGGTAATGATACGCGGAGCTTTAGCTTGTAGGTACCTTGATGTAATTATAACGTGGGTAAATTGCATATAGCAAGCGTTTAAGTAAGGGAATCGCTTCTGCATTGATTACAGATATAATATACTTTGTTCAAAAATAATTAACCTTTGTTAGTTAGGAAGCCGTTGGTAGATTTTACTTTATTGTCTCAATACATCTATGTTGAGAAGAGGGTTTGAAAATATACAAATTCAAATTATTTATTTAAGTAAACTTATGAACAATTACATGTTCACTGCACTACACACTAGGATAACCTGTGTTGTGAAGTGCAGGCTCTTCCTTTAGTTAAATGAATACAAACAAAGCTTACTTACTAGTCAATAATATAAGACTAGTGGGTGCTCGCGGCTTCGCTCGCATTAGGGAGTAATCCTTGCATCCCCTATTCCACCCCTTTAAAAGTGGCATTTCCAAAATACTTTCGTAGCGGATGCCTACGTCATAACATCTACCTGCATGCCAAATTTCAGCCCGACTCGTCCAGTAGTTTGGGCTGTGCGTTGATACATAGATCAATTTATCAGTCAGTATATTTAGATTAGCTGACGCCTGGTTACAAATGATATACATTTAAGGAGTTTTAAAGACCATCGTCTTCTAAGTTTATTGAGATGAGATAGCACAACACTTGACTTCTGAACTAAAAAAATATTGAAATATGTTTAAAGATACCAAAGATTAGTAGAACTCATTCCATCAATTTATAGAACTTTTGTACGTTTATTAAAAAGCGCATCACGCAAAAAAAAACTGAACAGATCACCATGATTTTTGGTATGAGGGTAGTATATAGCCCTGGGTATAACACAGGCTTTATTCCGAAATATTGTGAGCGAAACCGTGCATCTACTAGTATACAAATATTTATAGAACAGTTACCGTTATAAAAATACCTAACAAGAAACATTTTCAGCATGTTCGATATATAACCAAACTCGATCTGGCAACTCATACATATTCCTGAATACCTTTTTATGGAAATCCCTTCTCCTACAATTTATTGGCGACATTTCTATGGGTATCTTCGAAATAGTAAACATTGTCCATTTTAACTAGAAATATTGATGACTCGCTGTGGTTGTCTACAAGATTGTGCATTTTGAATTTTTTTACGGTGGACTTTTAAAAAAATCTTTCGTTTATCAATATAGTTAAAACTAGTTAAAGATTTACAATTTTGAGATTAGAATTTGAATTACTTGCGTTGCTTTATAAATAGGTACATAATTATGTAGATTATTATGAAAAAGTATTAGCATTAGCATTGCCATCGAGCGAGGTAATGCGGCTAGCATGCTGGGCAATATACCATGCTAAGGCTTTTCTAAGGATAGATTTCCTAATTGATGTTTTTATTTTGTCGCTGTTAATATTAGTACCTACGTTTAGTGTTTTTCCTTGTTTTATAAAAATCTGCTGCGTAAACACTTGACAATATTTTTCTTTAACTGCCTTCGACTATATAGACAAGAAAGTAGTTTAATCTTATAAATAAACATACTAATTACGCGATGCTTATCACGTAGCTAATTAACGCAAAATAAATTATCCGCTCAATTAAAAGTACAGAGTTTTTATGAACACGTTACCTAATACATTTTTTGCACCATACATTCAACACATGTTAATATTTTGTAAATCTAACTAGAAAACATTATAAATATGTCAATTATAGCCATAACGGAAGTTGATTTCCTTCTGAGTATCGATTTAAATCGAATCGACAGGGTTCGTATTATTCGCAACTCGATTTAAAAATAAACTCTTGCAAGATTATACTGAAATAAACTTTATTTTAATACAAATAGTGTTCATATTTGGTTGAAATCTTTCTAAGGGATAGATGAACAGATAAGCATACTTGGTTTTGTGTAACATCTTTATGCACAGAGTAGGATTGATGGTAAGTATAACAGATTTATTGTCTCTAGTTAGGCGTATTGACTGCTATTATTTACTGATGTTCTTATATTATTACGAGGTATTTTTTCTACTAGGTTCGTTAGTAACTTATTTTAAATCATCGCAACGTAACGGCAAAAAAATCTTTCGCATGCCTAAACATGTAACTACTTTCTTCTAAATTTCTTCTAAATTTCGGTAGTAAATTTGCGAAATGATGACTACGTGATGCGCCATATCTAGCAAAATGAAGGTAATTTTCTCAGAAAAATAAAAGACATGATAAAAAAATGTACAACGATTAATAAACGAAGGTCAACAAACAAACAATCTTTGAATATTTCTCACCCCTAACACTCCCTACTCTGCTCTCGGCTACGTGACAAGGCAGCCAATGAGAGCGAGTTATTTATTGCCTATTTATTCAGGGCTGACACTCGACCATTTTCCTATTAAATATGCCCACAGAAGTAAACTAAATTGGCTTGTTATGTACGATGACTGCAATTTACAATCATTTAAATAGTTCTGTTCATTTTGATTTTGATGGAAAATGTTAATGTATGAGTTGGCATGTAGCAATTTACAACTTTTGAAAGTTTTACTAGTGCCTATTTTAGGTGTTAATGGTTTAAATAATAATGCTCGATGGGCATGGTGGATAGATGTTTACTGATTTTTATTAGATATTCAGATTTTTTTAAACGTCCTGTTTTTATCTAAGTAATTTTATTTTCTAAAACAAAAAGAATACTGTATTATTTTGTTTCTTGAGTCAAAACTATTTCGAACTATTTACTGTAGTTACAAATATCTGGTTTGACATATTGACAGTTTTCCTGAAAATTGGTTAATTTTTGCCATTCTCATATGAACTTCCGTAATTTTTAATTTGAAATGATACTAGAAAACTGGCTGAAAAAGTATATAAATATGCTTAGTAGCTTAAAAAAGACAAAAAATCATTTTACTAAGAAAGACACGAAGCACACAGTAACTGACAGTAAACTTAGATCACTTACAGTAAAGCAGGCGAACATAAAATACAAGACGCCAGCCCTACATTAATGTATCTCAGTTCTGAAATACTGTCGCGCGGCTCAGCGCACGGCGCGGCGCGGGCGCACCACCTCTGCGACTTTTTAGCCGCGCGTCTAACATGCCCCGTGGCCAGCAGGAAACCGTAATTAGTGCCTTTTTAGTCGCGCGACAAAAACTTGCCTATTTGTGCCCTCGTATCAACGATCAACCATATAGATGTGTCGTTAAAGTACAAATATTCCGAACCACATAATATCCTCTATCTATTTATTTATTTGTTATGAGGACAATCATCAAGGGTCATTACACGAAGGAATATATTAGAACCCTTTAGTGCAGAAGAATTTGTTTGTTTCTTATTCACGTGACGATGTTGAAGCAAATCACCGTGCATGAGATTTTTCTATCGAAGTATGAGTATTCCATACGATTCCATTCCATAGGATGTACGAAGCGCCCGTAGCTCAGCTAGAGGAGGCAATGGCATGCAATTAAGCAAAGGTCGACGTGGTCAGTCCTTGGATGGGTGACCAAGAAGTGGTATTACAATTTTGAGCACTTCCGTGGGTCGGATGACAGGTTAAATAGTGGGTCCCGGCAGTTTGTCATAGTACGGCAGTCGTTAAGCCATGTCAGAGGCCCTTAGGCTTGATTAACTCTCGACACCAAAGTAGGCCACTCTCATTCGATAAGAAGAAGACTATAGGATGTATCTTAACACTGATTGATTGGTCCGTTCAAGCTTTATATATGACGGAATGGGTTGCGTAGAAGATAGTACAGTTGCACATGTATTATGTTGTCTACGTTTCGTTCTTATGGACGTAATTGACATCCTTAGTTTGAGTAGACTTGTAGTGCTGTGTGCGTGTACGGGACGTTTTGTAATGTTTGTTCTTGTAGGGCTGGGCTGATGATCTATGGATGAGGGAAAAGTTGAGGTTAGTGCATACATTAGATACTAAACAATACTATTTTATGACAATGACCACCTTTGTTATTTGTTTTAGTTGTTTTAATAAGTAACCAAAAACTATAACAATTATTCATATGTGTTAAATATTGGATTTGGGCCAGATTGGGCCAGGCGCCTTGGCCATATAAATAAAATAATACATAGCGCTGGATGCTTGCATCCAGCACATGCTGAGTTGGGGCCGGATTGTGGCACGAAACGTGTAGGTACTTGTATATATCTTTATATTTTATTGTGTTCTGTATCTCTTGTTGTTTCGTGTCCCAATAAATTGATTTTGTTCTTATTCTTATTCTTGATTTGAATACAAAATATGATGAAACTATTCCATTCATTTGGGTTTCTTTTTTAAATATGAATAATTAAAAATTTCCCTGAACTGTTTACAACATTTCAAAAATACAACATTATATATGTAATACCTAGCCATTTTAGGTACGTAAAATAAAAGTAACTAGGTATATAAGTTAAACCCTACGCGACCGCCCGGGGTGCAAACGTTGTTAATTACCTCCGCAGATGGATTTAATTAGTGTTCGAAGACGGCATCCTTTGCATTCTAGACTATTTACATTTATAAATATGTACGCGTTTGAAAAGAGCTTAGATGGGCTTGAGAATGTTTGCTGGAAAATCACCATCTTTTTCTTTGTATGAGATTAACAAATTCTTATGTCTTTGACATTAACGGCTTCTTCTTATTCTTTTTAACGGCTGCCGTACTATTGTTTGTCACTCATTGATTATTATTTTCAGAAAAGAAGAAAGACAATTATTTTCCAACATGGATAAAATTAATGGTTGGACTGGGACAAATGATTATATTATTAGATTAAAATAGGAACCAAATTTAGATCATCCAGTGGCTACCAAAAAACCGACTTTATCATTCTCAATTTAAACTGGCTGTAAGTACGCAACCTACCTAATATAGATCAATATCTCTGTATGGGTTAGATTATCTCTGATATAGGGTTGCTGGTATCTAACTCAAAATACCTCTTCAAAGCGAGAGTGAATCGGTTCTTATTGGGTGAGCACGCTCCATCTTAGGTTGTATTATGTATTCTGTGTCTTAGGCCATGGCCTTTGCTTGCTATCAGGCAAACTATGACCAAGTGCAAACCGTTCAAGTTAAAAATAATAATTAAAGAGTCAAATTAGTAACTAAATCTTGCTCAAAAAGAAGCTTGCGACAAAAATACAATTATAACATACAGCTGTTCCATACTTCATCGCTCCTCGACCAAATATCATAGAGATTTATAAAAGTCAAAGAACCAATTGTCACTTTTGGTGTACTTAGTAGGGAAGTAAGTGCCAATGAGAGTGGCCAAATCTGGTGTCAGAGCTATCAAAGAGTACTAAAGTCACCCTTGAAAGGTTACGCGTTAGTTGGTTGTAACCCTACATACCTACATATACACATATAACATTGTCCATTAACGCCGCGCTACAGACAGACGGACAGGACAGTGCATTGCGGCTGGCACTCATTAAATGAACACCTTTGATTTATGGCTCTAAGCCATGCATGGACAGGCACTTGGATTTTTATCTTAAATAGGGTTACATTTGAAAATAAAACTGGCTTGGTGGGGAAGCCTGACTTACTAACTAACAAAGATAGGTTTGATTCCAGCCCTACATAATTCTTTTTTTTTAAGTTATTTGTAGATTTACAATAGATGAAGAACCCAACATGAAAAAATTGACATGTTTAAGGACCACGAAATCCGAGCAAATGTGTCGTCTTGTGGAAGAATTTTATCGGTGACCCACCACGATGTGCCCTAGAAAATTCTCCCAACGAATTAGTTTTACTGAGGAGTTACAACACTCATGAGGAAGTACGACTCAAAGAAGTATATGGAAACAGGAAGAAGAACTTAACTGCGCAACAGTTCATAAATATTCACTTTTTAATAGTTAGACAATGGTCCAAATCAAAAACTTATACCCTTATTAATTTACGTTTAATTTCTCACAAACTTACGAATGGTCACATAAATAATGTTCACCAGACAAAATTCCATAGCACTTTCAACACCTTGCCTGTGACCTCTGGCCCAACAAATTAAAAAGGTACATTAAAAAAATTGTATAGTGTCGGGAATCTGTCAAAACACACATCAATCGATCATAATCTCATATCGAGTGATATAATTACCGCGCCTCGGTCACGATCCGATGATCGATTAGTGATCGAATGGGCCGGGAGCATATCGATTTATAATCGAATAGGTTTGGGGCGGGACATCGATGTTTTTGATATGATCAAGTGATTTTAATAGCTGTCTTGTGGTGTGTAAAAAACTCCTTTGAGCACTCTCAGTCTCAAATATAACCATTTCAACATAGCCAAAATAAATAGGTTAGTTACAGTAACAATATACTTTTCTTAAAAAAAACATACAATCAAATTCATAATGTCGTAGTTTCAAAACTAAACCTTATAAACCGTTGAATTAAACGAATAAAACGGAATTGCTTTATAGATGTCGATCTTACTTTCTGGATCACATTAAATAGTGGAGTTTAATTAGATAAGTACTAATTACTCAAGATTATATCAACTCGTTTATCCTATGGATACCTACTAGGTATTTAGTTATTATTAACATTTTGAACCAATTTAAATAGGTAGGTACATTTGATTTATAACTGGCCAGCTCATATGCATTTAAAATCAATAAATCTGATTTGTAATCGATTCAATGTCAAACAATCGTAATCGAAAGTTGATCGATAAAATCAGTGGATTCGATTACTGCTGTCTTGACACTAATGCGAGTATAGGACACTCTCGATGATTAATACTGTTTAATGTTTTTTTTTATTTATACTGCCGTGGAAGGTAGATATATAACCACGGGTTTCTCGGACATGCAAGCAATACTCCTCCGTAATAATGCCCAATTTTACATATGATATCTTCCCCAATGAGTAAAATCGGTGACAGAGTAACGACCCTCAGGAATGAAGTATACGACGCAAGGAGAATGTCAGTCTTCAGACCACTAATGGTATTGGTACACGGTAAAAGTGTAAAAGTAATGCCAGTGTA
This sequence comes from Macaria notata, assembly GCA_927399415.1. Taxonomy (NCBI): domain Eukaryota; kingdom Metazoa; phylum Arthropoda; class Insecta; order Lepidoptera; family Geometridae; genus Macaria; species Macaria notata. Next base: position 6,095,669 of record OV656742.1, read on the forward strand.
GCTCAGCGGTTCCAGTGTCTGCTTTTCATCCAGTCGCACCCTGGTTTGAATCCGGCCCTACACCAATGACTTGTATTTTCAAGTTATGTGTGGATTGGCACTCGCTTAGCGGGGAAGGAAAACATCGTGTGGAAACCAACATGTTTGAGGTCCACAAGGAGGTCAGAGGAAATGTGTCTTCCGTGGAAGGATCTCGGCGCCCTCCACGATGTATCTGCCCATGAGAACTCCCCTAACGAATCAATTCTGCGGGGAAGTCACGACCCTCAGTCATGAGGAAATACGACTCAAAGAGAGAGACACGGTAAAAGTACGGAGGCCGAGAAGGACGATTTATCAATTGTATACATACATACCGCGGGAAGATACATATAAATAGACAATGATTTTATCACTATTTTATTTCATATTTTTTCATTATAACACATTTTGCTATTAAATGATGATATCATGATGCGACCTTAATACATATAATTCAGGTTTATCCTATATATAATACATACATACGTACGAGTACATATGTATAAGTAGTCAACTTTTCAAAGGACGACCTGAAATTAAAAAAGGTATGGAGCTTAATATAATAATAATTCCAATTATTTTTATAATTTTTACTTATTTTCACTGCAGTGACTGCTCGAATTTTTTAATTTGTAACCCAATGTTTAGCTCTAATTACTTTTTAATAAAATTCATCTCCCATGTTTTATCAAACAACTTTCTCAGTACAAAACCGCATATCAGATTTCATCTTTCCAATTTTCCGCTGACGGAAATCGAACCCACGCCTTTCCGTGGTCACTCACTGAGCCAGCTGTCAGTGCGAATCATTTATCATTATCAAAACTGGTTCAGCCTTTTCCTATAACAGTCAACAAGCTGTTTACATCAATCACTGTGTCTACTTTTAAAACTTTAATTAATAAGTAAAAACTGAATAGATGCAGTCTCGGATACAGGTTGGTTAATAAGTGAGTAAGAATAGACAGAGAGAGACCATATTTACTTAATGTCTTTTTTTTTATAAAACAGGTTTGCACTTGGCTATATAACAGTTTGCCTGACGGTAAACAGAAGCTATGGCCTAAGAATGATCTTGCTTCCCCAATAAGAACCGGTTTACTTTCGCTTCAAAGATTCATTATTATAGTTCGGAACAGGGAGTCCGACAGGGATGCATAACAATACCTATTAAAACGAGAAGCCCTTTTCAGAAATGACACCAGCGCAATTTAATACTCTCGTTCAATTCTATATATTTACGAGTCGTTTTGCAGTACCTACATAAGTTTTTGTCCATAGCTATGTATTTTATTCTGTATATCAGTATTTTATATGTATTAGTGTAGCCCTAGCTCTTATGTAATATCTTTTTATTAATTTTATTTCATTTCTTCCACTACCAGTGTTCCTCTTTGTATACGTCCTTTGTTTGTTTGCCTGCCTTCTTGTTCGTGCGTGACGACACAGCCAGCCCCAACGGAAGACCAGCGCTGGTTGCTTCCATACAACCAGCATTATGCTGAGTTGGGGCTGTGTTGTGGCAGATTTTATGTTTGTTTTTTATGATTTTACTCCTGTGTGTTTTTAAAATCTGTCACAATAAATGTTTTCTTTCTTTCTTTCTTTCTTTCTTTCTTCTATTATGTCTCACATATTATATTGAGTTCGGGCTCTGTTTTGATATATTGTACTTATTTTTATGTATAAAGTGTTTTTGATATTGTGAATAAAATTCAAATCTGTCCCATTATAAGTTTTTCTTTTTTCTTACTTTCATTTAGAATGGAAGACTTTAATAAAAAAATATTAAGATTCGTTAATATTTCTAAATTAATTATATATTGACATGCTAAGACCAAATTAGTAAACAAGTGTTCAGAGAAGAAACTTTTAAATTCCGAAGAAATTTAATTTTTAAATTGACTTGACAAATTACTATGATAACTTTCAAATATTTCTTTGCAGACATTAATATAAATTAGCCTAACAGCAGTGTAAAGAATTCTGTCCTTTTATATTCCTCACAGACTGCGTGTGAGTTATATGAAATCAGATAGTTTGTAAGGTTGTAACAAGCAACGTCGGGATATAACGATATGTCATTATTCTACACACGAGCTTAACTCCAACTTGAGAGCTTTTTACTCGAAAGGTTGAAAGCTTTTTGCTAACAAAGGAGGTTTATTATAGCTTATCGGCTATTATGATCTTGTTAGTATTGAGAAAATATTGGCGGAATTTTAATGGAATAATGCTCATTATTTTGTGCCTATTTTGGGTTCATAGTATTGTTTTTCTTGTGATTTGTACAGATTGGGTGGATTCAAATTTAGCCCATTTGTTTTTTGTAGTTTTTACACATTATACAGAATTAAATTGAATACAAAATTCATTGCTTAAAACATCAGGCGAGTTGTTGTCATCAAGTGTAAAAAAACACATTGGAATATCGCACCAAAATTTCTACTACTAAACAATTTAGCTACTTGCTATTCCGTTGCAATAGAAACAATATTCATTCAAAACAACCAACCAAACATAGTAATTGTAACCTATTATAATTTCAGTAGGTACTTGATAGACTCTTGACACCAGAGTTGGCCACTCTCACTCGATAAGAAGAAGAAGTAGGTAGATACTTTTTATAAACATACTCATAAACTAAACCTTATAATAAACCGCCTAAATTAAAAACTAAAATACCGATAAAAGATAAAACGATTGCAATTGTGACATCATTTAATTATATTTCCCATTTATCGATCTTTTATCATATATCTGACGACATAACACATAAAAATTACAAACTACAGATTTTCATACATAGTGTATTCAAGCCTTTCAATTAACAATAGACAAAACCCTCCCAGTAAGGCAATCTAGAGCTCAGACTAAACTAGTTCTAGACTTGAATAATAACTCACGCTAGCCTATATGGAGCCCGCTTTAATATTATGTAAACTACGCCGCAGGTACTATGACAGCTTTAGTGAGCTTTAGATAAAGCTTAGACATGTTTGGGAACTTTAGTAAAACTGGATTCTTAACCCTGATTCATACTTTTGATTTTAATATTAGAAAAACGTTTAATAATAGCTCATTTTTAATATAAATCTCTAGACACTGAAATATTAACTAAGATGGTACTGTAACATTTTAAAATGCTGAGCTCATTTCAGTTGTGACTATAAAATAACGATTATGATAAGGCACAGGTTTTATTTACTGAAATATTATGAAATTCTGTTTTCTAGAAGAGATGCAAAATTGCAAGAAATTTGCAAAAAATTAAGCATGGCAATTAAAGATATTTCTTTTATATGACATGTAAACACAGCCTTATAAAACTAATATTAATCTTCATCATCCTGTATCCTTTATCTCATGACATGTCACTGTCATCAGCCTTGCATTCTCCGCTCCTGATTGGTCGATGCACTTCACGTTTGACAGTTGAGGTCAAATCGAACCAATCACGCATCGAGGCTGATAGGGTGACAGCATTTTAATAATTGGGAGGATTATTTAAGAACTTTGTTTCTAATCCGTCCTACTGGTCTAGGAGATTATTAAATCTTTTATTGTTAAATCCTTGGATTAACTTTAGCAACCCTTACACTATCTATCTATGTACAGTTTTTTTTAATACATATTTTAGAAATAAATTACAACAAATTGTGTATGTTATGCTGGTCCTTTTAAGCAATATTCGTAGGATTACAGATTGATTCTTAAAATTTGAATAATATCGTTAGTTGTGTCATATTACCATTCGAAAAGTGACCAATTTAAGACTTTAATCACACTTTGATAAAAAGCAATATACAAGGTGTAACAGAAGGGTGTGACAATATTAAAGAGTATACATATATATCATGTAAAGAGTCATATACCAAAATATGAAAAATTAAATCGCATATATTTTTTACCATACAAAAATTAGATAATATTTTTCACTTGATTTCGTGGCAGCCCTAGCGAGTGATCACTGACCGAACGAAACCGAAATAAGCACACATTCTTTCATCCCGTTCTAGCATTAGTTTTAACGCAACGTATTCTCTCTCTCTCGCGCTCTCAGAGAGACACCGCCGCGCCGTGTCATTTGATAGCGTCAAAAGTCAATGAACGCTCAAAATGATAAGATGTAGGGTTGCAAGTCTTAAAGTTTTAATGAAAGTTCAACTTATGATTACTCGAATTCTATGACACTTAGAATTCTGAAACCTAGTGGGCTGTATTCTATATATACATAGGTATGTATAGTATAAGTATTGTCACACCCTTCTGTTACACCTTGTATATAGATAGTTTGTCAGTCATTGTCATAGTTTTGTTTTAATAGTGAATCTTTCCTCCGTGTACATACCATAGTGTCGCTTGCGCTGTTGTCGTTTGAGGTAAAATATACCCTCAGTATAGACTTACAAGTATTTATTTGCTGGTACATAATCATATAACTACTTAATTCATGATGATAGAAACTTTCTAATAAAATAACTCAAACGGACCTCGTAATAAGATGATTTATAACACAGGCATAAAAAATTCTCACACCCTCAAGCCCTGTCCTACATGACATCACATGCAATCTATAATTACTATAACCGAGAAACTCAACCATTAATCTTATGCTAATACAGAGGTGTGTTACATGCAGATCGACATTGAGAAACTATTATACCTTAGCGTTAGTGCCTATTCAATTGATACTAACTGGGCTAAGTTGCGTGGTCTTTGGTGACATAGCTAGGCATAAAGGTTTATTAGGAGAATAGGTGATTTAAAAATTGACCGAGGTTTATAAAAAGTTGTAGTTTATCGAAATGTTTCTGAATTTTGCTTTTGCTGAAAACGTTTATTGTAACTGGTTTACAAAAATAAAGTTTAATGACTTTTGTTTCGTTTAACGTATATTTATTTATACGTTTCGTTTCGTTCATTTAATACTTGTCAGAAAAATGTAGAACATATTTATACGAAACTGTGGTTTATGTTCTGTGTTCTCTACTATTAGATAGGTTTGTGTCACATTTGAGTTGCTATTTCCATATTCAAAATCTTCATGATATATCAATGTAATAAATTTAATAACCACTTTTAAAGTGACAGCTCACTCTACTACCATTTAACAAGATCTAGAATATAGCTAGTTGCAAACATAACATATGTAGTATATGTACCCTTCTATTTTGTATGTAGGTAATTGCTAGGTCTCAACCAACAGTTAGTTCTTTCACCGTAAATTGGAGCTGACAAGTTAATCCGAAGGCAATTTTGTTTGAAGTTAGACCAATTTATTCGTTAACCTTTTTACAGCTTGGGTTAGATAGCAAAAGCTCCGCTTGCAAATTGGTATGACCATGTTTGGAACCAATTTGCTTGTTGATAAAATAGTTTCATGTTATTTTTAATGAAATGATGGAAATAAACGCAGATAAATGTATTTTTTTGTGTCTATACCTACCTCTTCAAGTCGAGAGTAAACCGGTTTCTTCTAGGCAAGCGCGCTATATCGTAGACTATAACATTGCTTACCATCAGGCAAGTTGTAGTCAAGCGTAAGCCTATATCATGTAAAAAAAACCTTATAACTTGTGTTAAATACAAAGATATTGTAAAGAAAATTTTGAAATATTTTTTTTTTCTATAGTGTAAAATACAAAAATAAATTGGAGAAAAGTTTTGGCTTTGTTTCTGTCATCTCTTGTATTTTATAACGTGACTAATATTAATGTTGGTATAATTGATTGATTAAAAACGAAGTCATTTCCGAATTCCTCTTTACTTATTCAAATTACGGCAACATTTAAGCTTTTAATCAAATAAATTGCCTCAATTAATTAATGTTTAACAAGGTCCATTTCGGAGCTAGCCCCGCAGTATCAATGTTCTAAGAACTAATTTAATTTAAAGCTTCCAGACGACCTTGCGGTAGACTAGATTGTTTGAGTCATCAATGCACTCACATTATCACATCTGGTACATTCAGCCTGTAGTTAGTGGTGACATAGTACAATAATAGACTGACGAGCAGGGATACACTAGGATGCCACCGTGTTTGGCTAGCTTCCTACAAGGCGTTCTAAGATCTAAAAGCAGAATACAGCAACATCGACCCACATCCCTGGTTTTGTCAATATTTCTAATCGCATAAACAATTTGCTTCCACTTTTATGTTACGGTATGAAAAGTTGAGAATTTCTTTGCCTCGTAGTGATCTTCTAAATAATATTGGGGATATCTTACTCGATAGGCACGCTCCATTGTAAACCAATATTGTCGATTATAATCAGGTGAAATATGGTGAAGTGAAACACTCTAATATATAAAAAAAATGCCAAAAACAATTCTCAAAAACGAAGTCTACTCAGTATCACTAGACTGAATAAAGCATATTTATTTGTTGCAGGTCTGTCTATTATAAGCTATGGTTTAATAAATTTTCGCTGCGTGCGCTACCAAAAGCGTACTTATTACTAGGCGAGTCCATTCTATTCTATGTCGGCAGTTAGTCACAAAAAGCAACACTAATCTGTGGTTACGACATTAATAACTGGATCACGGAATATGCACACATGTTGCGACCTTCTTCTATTCTTATAACTTTGAACATGTCTATGTATTGTATGTAACTTGCTTTCAGCCTATAAAGCCTTTAATAAAAACATTAATAACTATAAATTTGACGTGAATAGCCTTAGTATTATTTTCAAACAAACTGTTGTGTAGTAAGGCTCAAATAACAGAGAAAGACAAAGTAGCAGGCGATTACATGTCGAATTATAGGAATCTAAGCAAACACCTTGCTTCTAAAAAACCAACTGCATTACCATTGCTGTTTTCCATTTGATGAATGAATGAAAGCCATGAATGAGAAATTGTTGCCAGAAAAAAACACTTACAGTGATCTCGCAGGACTACATGAAAAACTTGTATTCTACGATTTTTGAGTAGATATGTGAAAAATCAGCATCACGTTAAAATGAAACAAAACCATTCTGCGCGAATTTTCAAGGGACGTAGGATAAAAGTTACCCTACATGATGTCAGCTATATAATCTCGCGTGCATGCTCGTGTTTTAAGGTACCGTGTACATTTGAACATTGGCTAATCGCTCTATTTTCTTCATGCTCAGCAACCGCACTCCAGCCTATGCCTATGTAATAATAATAATAAATAATAATAAAATAAAATAATAAAACCGCAGGGGCGACTTCATGGCGAGTCGTCGGTGAGTGGCGTCACCGCGGACCCCGATTCCCTGGGGGCTAAATGAGACCCCCTGCCTCCCGGCTTGCCTTGATTGGCCGTCCGGGAGTGGAAGACGCAAGAGCTCAGTACCTAAGCTCCAGGGTGGAAGTGTTAAAGGGCATAACGCCGCTAGTACCGCTCAGAGAACGCGCAGCACACCTCTCGACACCCTAAGCCACTCACACCAATGTTGCCCTTCTGGCGTCATCTTAGGCTGCCTTTTGTGGAGGGCCCATTTAGTGAGTGGCAAGTCATCACCCGCTATAATTTTTATGAATGAGGCATAACTGGCGGGTGCCGTTCCTCGTACAATAGACCAGTTTAATTAAGTCAATGAACAACTCAACACAATAGCCTGTAATATTAATACCATGTCTGCAATAGTTACTTTATATACCTAACATCCTCTATCTGTAATTTTTACTTAATTTTAAGTACCTATAATATTGTAAAAGGCCTCTCAGTGTTGGCTACGGCCCCACTGATGCCTTAAAAATACCGGGCGTAAGGCCCGAGAATCTGTGAAGAGAAATAAAGACATAATAATAATAATAGGTCTTTCAGACAGCAGAGTCCATAGAAAGGTTCACACACAAAAGTAAAATATAAAGGCATAAAACAAGCTTAAATTAAATTATGCAGAAAAACAGATTACGTGACAATATCCAACCATTGCCGGTATGTTGCAGTCATGTGCATGCGGTCAGACAGACTCTTAATAATACTGTTTTTACAAATGTCAACTCTGGACATAAAAGAAGAAAGTAATTCTATGTAGGGATGTAAATTATAAACTCTTGCCCGTCTAGTTACAGGCGTTACTTCACATACAATCATTCAAACGTCTCTGCGGCGATCATTCATTCATTATCATATCAATGCTGAATTCGGTTTTGACTAATGTTGCTTACTACCACTGTAATAGTACATTGAGTGAGCTTACTCGATAAGATATTATATCCTCGGACATAGTAGAGAATTGCCACAGTGGTGAAAATATCAGATAATTAAACCAAAAACAAATTCCTTGTTATCTTTATCAGCTATGTCGATATTTCAAAAATATATATCTCATAGCAAATCAAAGCTCTCAACTCTTCTCAACGAGTATTCTTGATGTACTTACATATGTTATACTTTATTCATTTAACTGTAAGTAGCTCACTTTATGATTACCTATGTAATCCTTGTAATTGTGTCACTTGTAATGAAAATGACAGATTACAGTCTATTTGAGTACCTACATCACTCAGTCGATTTAGAAGATTTATTACGATAATGTGAAGATTTGGTGACCATGAACTATTTTCACCTGCGGCATCTAAATCAATTGTACATGCACAAATTGTGTGTAATATGTGAATTCCTAATTATAACCCAGGGGTCTTCAAATCTTGAGTAAATAGGTTTCTTCTAGGCAAGCGTGCTACATCTTAAACTGTAGTGGTGCTTAACACCAGGCAGGCTATAGTCAAACGTAAGACTATTTCGTGTAAAAAAAAACTTACCAAGTTAATATTATTAGAATTCCCAAAATTAAAAAGCCGCCCTTATTAAGTTCTTAGTAACCCTGTGTATGTATTATATGAAAACACTCTGAAAATCTTATTTGATTCACACTGAAATCATATTCAACTGATTAATCCGGGATAAAAGCCTACAACTTGCTTTTATTCTAATTCAAAGTTGGAGTCCCCCATTTCTAAATAATTTACCTCCATCACAGGTGTATTGTTTTACAATGTATTAATAAACAAAAAAAAAGCACGAACTCTTTTATAAAAAATAAAAATAAAAGGTTAAATGACATCACTAGAAACAAGAACGCTGGCTGGTTCCTTGCGCAAAGGATTTCTATAGCAATCCAGCGTGGGAATGCAGTTCTTGGCTCCATACCACATGTGGATGTTTTAATTTAGTTTAAATGTACATACTCCTTTTTTAGTTTTATTAATGTATAATATTGTTTATTATTATTGTATAAAATAAATGTATATATATATATAGCAGGCGCCAGCGAACAAAATTGTAAACAACTATAGTAGTTACATAAGGTCTCTGACACAATCAGAGGTAAATAATGAACCGAAAAAAAATATAGCAGTACAACCTCCATCCCAAATCTCATGCGCATCAGTTCAGCCATTGGAACGTCGAGATTTAATAGACAGCTACCCTCCCAAACTTTTGCTTTCTAATATTAGTGGTATATTTATTTAATTAGCAATATAATACCCAAATCACGATCAATTCATATCCAAGCGCAATCAATCATCTTTATCAATCTATCTCATCAGATACAATCATCATTTGAAACAATGAATGATATTAGAATTCCGATGATAATCATAGGCTATTTATTGTTTTCTATTGATTATAATTGATACCTTCAAAACTGCTTCATTATCTATTTGAAATTGAATCTGTTTTGCTGATTATTGTCTTGATGAATTGCATGTATGTAACTGCTAATTTTGATTGATTGGGCGTAATTATTTGAATTCGTAATGGTGTTCTTTTGGACGCCTGCAGCATAGTAGACAATAGTGGCTCTAATTGATTGCCATGGGTGAAAGTCGGCCGTAACAGTTTTATCGTTATTTTGTTCTTTTGGTCGAAAAAAAAAACATTAATGAACGTTTCTACAAATTACAAGATAAAGTTGTCCTTACAATCAGTAGGATAAGAAAAACCATGTATATTAACTGTAGTCAAGATTATTATTTATGCACGAACATCTTCGATTTATACATACAATTTGTTTTGGAATAATATGTTGTTTTATGAAATTCAACTCAAATTATTTTTGTTAAATAACAAAAGACTATATCAGAAATCAAGCACGATTGTTTCCAGCTGAAATGTCACAATACTTCGAGTTTGATATCATGTACAAATGTACACTACTTGAACGTGTTCCATTTCTAATGCTATAAAATAAGGCTGTAAAGCACAGACGAGCGATTCAAAAATGTTATTTTATGAAATTCTATTAAAAATTTTTGGTCAATTAAAATTGTAATCAGATTATGAAAATTTAGTAATTGTTATGTAAACGTATAAAATATATATTCTTTACTTGGTATTTGTATAAATAAATTAACAAATTGTTAACAACATAGTTAATTAACTACGTTGTTTATAACTACATACAAAAGACATTTAAAAATGATTAAAAAATACATTAAGTATATGTATAACATTTTAATAATACATAAACATTACTGCTTGTACAAAAAACTATCAAATAACATTTAAAGATGGTCAAATTTTATCGCTTTTTAAAATAAACTACCAATAAAATGAGTATCAATGAATTTTATAATAAAATAGAATAACATTTCTTGAGACAGTTTACAAACATTTTAGTTGATATATATATACACACACACACACACACACACAATACAATATAACTTTATTGCACACCAAAATAAAAAAAAAAAATCAGAAAGGACTTAAACTATAAATAAAAGTAAGAAAGCGGTGAAAGAGATCAGTTTGATCAGTGGCGTATATATAAATAATACTTAAAATAAAACCTATACCTATCGAAACTGAAAAAAATAAAAGAAAATCCAACTAATTTACACACATACACAGAATAAAAAAACATTAGGTGACATATTATTTTGTATTTGTATTATATTTGTAGGCAACATACGAATAAAGTCGCAAGTCTGTTACCCCGCTATAGACAATACAGTTTAATCTGTAAGTCACGACACTAATCTTACCTTCCAAGTTACAACATATCAGATCGAGGGCTGATCTAATACTGTGTTTAACGTGTGAAGGCTTTTAAGATGATAACACCGATTAGAGTCTGCTTAGTGTGGAGCTAGATGGCGGTGTGTGATATGCACAAAATATAGGTTTTGGCTAGTCTTTCTTATAACAATATTCATATATTTTGACGGAATATGGGCAGCCGTTTGACTAGCTACACTGCCTGATATATTGCTAGGCAGGTCCTTTTTGAATTCCGAAAATGATTACTTACATACACATATCAACAATTAGCTAGGGATTATTTAGCAGGCATACCTAACTTATATTCAATGTTTTTTTTCAATCCATGATTTTTAGGAAGATAGGAAAAAAACATTTTTTACTTTGAATACAAGTCACTAAAAAAATATTATTTGTCATATCTCAGCAGTCGTAAGCCCATATTAGATACTTGTAGATCGATTTAAAAACGATCACACCAGAGCTACTAGCTACTCTCATACGACTTTAATCACAAACTTAAAGTCACCCGTTTTTATGTTACTTTTCAGTAGCCCTGTATTGTTATTGCAGTTATCACAGTTAGTTAAGTTCTAAGTTTTTCTCCCAACACCTCGGTATACCATACCAGTATGTAAAACAGACATTACGTGTCGTTTAGAGCATAATGATGCTGTTATACTCAGCAAAGGATGTGTGCCTTACAAATTATCATAGTAATCTCTAATAAAAAATACAAATGTAGAAATTAAATAAGATATCACTGAATAGACCAAAGTACATATATTCAATCAAACGAAGAACTTAAATATAAGTTAATGATGATCAGTAATTTATGTGAGATGGAGTGGATTTTTTATAAACAGTAAATTATATCACATCTACTGCAAACTTACCTCATATCAAAAACAAATTAATTAGTGAACAGCTGTAACTTATAGGCAGGGTTGGGCAGTATTTGAATTACTTGTAATTAAAATACGTAATTGAAATACAAATACGTATTTAGTATTTGTATTTCAATTACTTCCTTACTATGTAATTTGTAATTCGTATTTCAAATACCTGACGCCGAGGTATTTTGTAATTAGTATTTCAAATACCTGCGGCTTCAAAATACATTTTAACAAAATACATTTTTACAAAGTTTGTGCTCATCAGGACCAGTAGAAAGATTGTTTTCTTTAGCACGTTTTATTCACTCTCCAACAAGAGGCTGTTTGTCTGACAGCACATTTAAAAATCTCGTGTTCATGAAAGGAAACTCTGGTTTTACTGATTAATAATCTAGTATTCCTCTACTTTTCACTCCGTGCTAGATTACTATCTAGACCAGCACGGGCTGAAAAGTATTTTGTATTTTGTAATTTGTATTTCAATTAAAAATAGCTAAAATACAGTATTTCGTATTTTATATTTTAAATACCTTACTTAAAAGTATTTTGTAGTTTGTATTTTAATTACCTGTGATACAGTATTTTGTAATTTGTATTTCAATTAAAGCAAAGCATGTATTTTGCCCAGCCCTGCTTATAGGTACATAAGTATATATTTTTGTACCTTGAGGAGAATTCACTCTCCTACAGCACGAGATCTCTTTCAGTGTGAGAGATGCGTGCCACATAAATGAAATGTATTAAATGTAAAATATTATAATTGTGTCCTCAAATATACATGGCTTCAACTATTAAGTAAGTAAATTAGGATAGAATTAAGCTTATATATGGCAAAGCACTTTGTTACATTTCTTGTGATGAAATAAATGAAATTTAATTTAAAAAAAAAAGTAACACTCCAACTTGAAAAAAATCTCTTCCACGTCTAACATGCTTCGATGAATTTGTGCCAACACAATAAATTCTTATCAGTGAAACATAATTTACTTACGAGAGCCAACATGAACTACAACAAAATTAGAATATTGGCATACCAAGAAACTTTTATTAAATAATCAATTTCAGAGAAGAAATTACAACATTAATAAGGCATTAGCAAAGAAAAATGAGAACTTTCTGCTGCGACAACTGAATTGAAGTACGTACGAGGATAACTAACCCTGCCGTTGAGAGTTTTTAAGCTATCAGTGCAAACTAATTGCGTCTCTTTTTATTTGTCTTGAAGAACTCGTCTATGAAATTGTATGTTACTTGAACGAGTCACTTTTTTAATTTATTTTTAAATATTTTGTCGGACATGGATTCTTAATCATTCTATTTTAAGATTTTCAAGTTTTTTTGGCCAAGAATAATCAGTCAAGAAAATATAAAAAAACCATAACCTGCTTTTACCAAATTTCCCAACATGGAATTTTCCCAAAAGTATTCTAAATATTACCGGATATTAACATAAATAACTTAACTAACAGTAACAGTCAATGAAGCTTACATCCGGCAAGCCCTGTGCCAGCAAAGTGGTTAGTTATACAGCTATTACACCACACGTATTAAAATACCGGCGAGAAATTATGCTAATAGCTATCAACTGGGGATAAATCGACGCGTAATGGGAGTGAGGCTATAAAGTTATTTGCTATATCACATAAATATACATAGGTATAACCTAAAAATACATATTATGTGTAATTCAAATTAGTGTAATTACTTTTAGGTTCACGATGAAACTAAACTAGTATTAGTTTATTTTCGTGGGATATGCTTGCGTTTGACTACAGCTTGCCTGATGTTAAGCGTTGAACCGCCTAGGGTGTAACATGCTTACCTGGAAAGCTGATTTATAGCAAACAAAGCGTTTTTTACGTTTCAGTATTTATACGCTACGTATAGACTTGTACGATGTTTTGTTCAATGAAATTTTGTGTATTGATAGAGCCAGAGGCGGCTCGTGAAATTTTTTGATGGGGGTTCACAAAAAAAAACAATTGAAAAACTAGGGCTTACCATTTATTTTATTTGTATACAAAAGAGATTCCAGGATTCAGGGATTCCGAAGATTCATCGTGTCCCCGTAAAGCTACTTGAAATGCACCACAAAATACCACACAATCTATTAAACGCCGTAAAATATACCTACCGATTTTCATCAACGCGTTCATTGAACTCTCGGATTGATTTTCTATACGCAGAATCGAGCGCCATACGAATATCTTGGCGGCCGATCGATGCCAATTGCACTTCACATAACATGTGAAATTTAGATTGCGCATGTTTTTTCACTTTTATTGAAAGGAGCGCTAAATCATCAACACCCGTTTCCGTCCATGCAGATTCACCACCACTCGCGCCAGTTCCAAACACCAAACATGGAAAACAAAATAATTTAGTTTCTTCACATCCACACAACCAAGATGTTTTTATATATTGTTCGGATTTAAAAACACGGGTAAATGATTTGGTTTTCGAACTGCATTTTTGAGTAAGTGCAATTTCGGGTCGTGGTGGCCCCCTGGCTTTCAGTTGGAGCCGCATTTCGAGAGTCTTATCACACTGTTTAATAAAAGATACACTGTATTGTTCCATTTTTACACGAAATATCGCGCACAAACTATTTTTTAATGGGTACTTATTTTTTTTAAAACTGCGAATGAATTGAAATGAAGAAATCGAAACGCTTCCTAGAAGTGAAGTTGTTTGTATACATAAGAGCGGCAACAGCGCATTAATCGATATCCCGCGGCGCGCTCACGCACCGCACGGCTGGCTGAACGGTGTGGCAACGCCGCGGCCCGCGCAGGAGCGGCGCTCCAGATTACGCTATTTCTCATACGATATCGTTGGTTTCACGAGTGAGCCCGAATCGATTTCTCTCTTTCGCACTCATTGAATACAGTACTAAGAGTCGTACCAAACTTCGTTTTCATAGGAGTTACAAATTCCTCCTCTCGTTACAAATTGACGCTACATGTACCTATAATATAATAGGTAATATAATTGACTTTTTATATGCATAGTAAATATAAAAAATGTAATGTATGTAAGGATCTAATGTATTATAAATATATAGGTAAAAATTATAAAATTAGCTAGGTAAGCATGCCATTTTCGTGGGAGTGCACTGCACCAGCGCTCTTTAGGACGAGCCGCCTCTGGATAGAGCCCTATGTCGCTAAAATCTTAATCCTACCAAACAGCTACAAGTTCTAATACCACAAAAAAAATTGAGCTGCAGCGTCTGCAATATATATAAGCTTAATAAGTTTTATCAATAAAAAATAGACCAACTGGTAAGTATGTAACTAATTTATAACAGTTATAAGTGAAAACAGGTAAGTACATTGCATTTCAGTATAACAAGAGCCTGCAGCGACGCAAGTAAGTAAGGGCGTGCTCGGGCGATCACTCAAGGCTTCTAAGCCTGATATGTTACCTACTTGAATGGTGCTCAGATAAAGATAAAATAAGGGCAGATTTATAACTTTACAATTCTGATGCTATTTAGCTACCATAAGTTTATAGGTACGCTATTGACGCTAATATAAAAAAAGGATGGTAAAAGTTTAAAGTAAAATTGTAAGTGATGGTCATTTTGCATAGATTGTATCGTATTTTAATATTCTGTAGTAAAGTTAGGAGAAGTCACCTTTATTCAACCTTCATACATAAAATACAGTAGGTAAATAGTTTGTGTAAATTTTGTTCCACAAAGAAAGGAAAGGAAAAACATCGTTGCTTCATTCTATAATAGTGTTTTCCTTCCTTTCAAAATTACATATGTACTTACCTACATATTTGTTGCAAAAAAATAGAATGCATGATAACACGTTAAACAAAATAATCATTCATCTATGCCGGGAAGAAATCGCTATTAGCGATAAGGCCGCCAGTTGAAGCACTATTTTTAAGTCTTTTGTGCTTCTGTTTGTCTTTTTTTGTCAATGTGTGTTACAATAAAGAGTTTATCTATCTATGTATGTACAGAGACATCTGCAAATTAACTCTTTCTGTGCCCATATGTTATATTATGTGGTACGTTATCATTATCCTGCGGATGCATTGAGATAAATCGTTAGCCAGGGGGCAGGTTAATTATATGTTAGCAAGCAGGTATATGTTTGCAAACGACACACAAGACAAGCTAAGTTATTGTTTAAAATAGGTAATAGATATCTTACGACAGGATAACCTTTGACCGCTTTAATGTACTGATATTAATTTTGAAGTTACGAGTGTTTCAAAAGCAAGCAAACCAAAAATTGTTACAGTCAAATACTTACCTAATATGATTATTCTATTTTTTAATGGCCTCTCTAACAAATGTTTATTTGATTGGCCAGTAAAATAGTTAACATGGCACTAATCGGTCGGAGCGGAATTACTATTCTTATAACAAACTAGCTGGTTCCCGCGACTTCGTCCGCGTGGAATAGTTATTACCATAAAAACGGGTTTATTGAGTTAACCTTAAAAAATAGACATATACTGTTGTAGACATTTTGTTAGATAGATCATTTCAAGATAAATAATTCTTTATTAGGTACATATTTTTTTGATATCTTGAACCGTTTTCGCAGCGCACGCAACGGAAGCCCTCAAAGATGAATAATTTTCCCCGTTTTTTTCACATTTTCCATTGTTTCTTCGCTCCTATTAGTTGCAGCGTGATGTTATATAGCCTAAAGCCTTCCTCGATAAATGGTCTACTAAACACAAAAAGAATTTTTCAATTCACACCAGTAGTTACTGAGATTAGCGCGTTCAAACAAACAAACAAACAAACTCTTCAGCTTTATAATAGTATACCTAGTATATAGTATATACCTAGTATAGATTACACATGTGATAAAAGATATGACATTTCCAAGATTTACGTTTTTTGTAGGCCAATAAACCATTCTTAAAAAAATACAAAGAAAAAAAATTTTTTTGTCTATTATTGTTTATCAACTAAACAGTGAGCAGCTGAGGTGTCAACTATTTCACTAATTAAATCATCAAAACGAATGCTTAACTCCCACACTGTCAAATATCGCTTATCTGTGACAAGAACTGTCAAGCGTGTCACATTTGACAGAAGAATGACAGCTTGGTGCGCGGGCGACGGCGACGATTCCTGTCTCATTACAATTTATCTGAGACGATGTTTACACAATCAAATAGTTAATTGATTTGTTAAAGCATTTGCTAAAAATCTAAGTTTGGACACAATCTCTGAATCATTGATGATGCCTTTTTAACACACAACCGAAAAGAGAGTAGTTCGAAATATTATTTATATTTTAGGAACTTAAAACGTTATGCCTACCTACTCTTTTGTTACATTTGTTTACGTTGGTTATGTCGGCATTGTTTATTTTAAGAAACTTTTGTGTTTAATCTAAGGTTTCATGCTTTATTCACAGATTTCTGATTTTGTTTAGAAATACTTAATAATAATTTTGTTACCTTCTTTCTAGGATTTGCTGCAACGTTTATTCCGGTTATTTGACACAGAAAACCAAGAAAGACTCGTACAAGTTGACTGGTTCGAGTTCTTGAAACAAAGGCTAACGTGAGTAAATTTGTTAGTATGATTTCTAAAAACTATGCGAGATACATATAAACACCCTTTATAAAGAGCTGGTGTTTGTTTTCAAACCACTGCTTTTAAGTAAAATATACTAAGGAAAACAACAACCACATTTTGTTTAGAATTAGAGTTTAGAGAAAAGATTTACAGTTGTCTCCTATAGTAATTGCGAGGGAAAGGTGTTTACATCGAGCTAGGACTGTATAATTGTTATTTTATCCTAATTTACCTCTGTACGAGTAAACCCTTCCTTTACTTACAGTAAATCTTCGATTTTAATGCCCATGTATATCTAAAATTTTTTTTTCTTTTTAGTGAAGACAAGGAGATCCAGTTCGTGGAACAAGTTGAAAGCGTTGCTTACGTGCTATGTGGGAACGAAGATATTACTATTGATGATTTTACACAGATACTCAGGAATAAAGTTGTAAGTAAATGCATCCATCCTATATTCTATTCCGATACACATCTTCCTCCTTCTCCTCCTCATTACTGAGGGTCATGAATCAATTTGTTAGGGGCGGCCAGGTTCTTCCACAAAGCTATACACATAATATGTATGTGTATATGTAGCACCTTTGACCACACAGTCGTATGTGCGTTTGTCACTTCAGGCAACCTAACAGAATAGTTTTATTGTGTAAGTAAAATACACCAAATAAATAAAAATGATAAAAATATCATAAAAATTAGTTGAGATTATTATTCTCTATTCCCCTTGAACTATAATTTGTCGGTCTTCAAGTCGAGAGTAAACCGGTTTCTTCTAGGCAAGCGCGCTAGATCGTAGATTATACGTTGCTTAACATCAGGCAAGTTGTAGTCAAGCGTGAGCCTATCTAATGTATAAAAAAAAAAAGATTATTTTTTTAATGTATGTGTTACAGGTTACCAAAATATTGTTCCGGGTGCTAGACACAGATGGAGATGGCTATATTACTGCAGATGAGGTTATGGAATTCATCACAACTGTCACCAGCAATAGGTGTGTCATCAATATGATAAAAACAACTGAAGCTTAAACTAAACAAAACACAATACTAAAAACAATCTTAAGTGTTTATTTATTCAAAGCTTAAACGTAGATCCTTTTCTATACAAGTGAAAAGATTTGATGCAAAGTTTTCAATTTTAAAATGTCTATTATAATATTTTTTATTTACAAGAACGCTGGCTGGTTCCTTGCGCAAAGGATTTCTATAGCAATCCAGCGTGGGAATGCAGCCAGCGTTCTTGGCTCCATACCACATGTAGATGGTTTAAATTTAGTTTAGATGTAAATACTCTTTTTTAGTTCTATTAGTGTTAATATGTGTAAATATTGTTTCTTATTATTGAATATATACATAGGAATAAAAACAATGGAAATATGAGTTGAAATTATAATATTTCTGGGAAGATAATTTAAATACTCCAAACGCAGCCTTTTTTGTCACAAGTTTTAGGTGGTCACTATATGTATCAATGATAAATATGATGATGAAGTGATCATTTGGTATGATCTGATAATCGTAATTTAATAAAAGAAATACTAAAATTTAGATTAAAAAAACTATTTTAAATCATAAGCTCATATAAATTGTTTTTATTTCAGACCACGCGTGGGGCTGGACAAAAGCAGTGTGGATCGACTGGAGGAGCTGTTTAAAAAGACAGTGGGAGATCAGAAGGAAATCACAAAGGAACAGTTCAAGAAGATTATGGAGTTCAAAAATGTAGGTATTATTAATTTTTATTAGTATGTACAATAGTATGTTTTATTAATTTTGCTACGTACTTAAAATGCAGCGTCGATATATCGATATTGATGATAATCGCAATCATTTATTTCATAAGTAGGTATATAATATACTTATTATCAAGATATTTCATAAGCGTTTAGCAAACTTATGCCAATACCTATGTTCGGCTCGAGTCTTTAAGAACTAGGTATCAAACGGAATTTGAAAGCTAAAAAAAAGGAAAAAATAAATCCGCTATGGTTTATTTTTTCTTTTTTGCGTTAATCTAGAGGTAATAACATTTTCTCTAGAATCAAGCTTTTTAGGGTTCCGTACCTCAAAAGGAAAAAACGGAACCCTTATAGGATCACTTTGTTGTCCGTCTGTCCGTCCGTCCGTCCGTCTGTCAAGACCCTTTTTCTCAGGAACGCGTAGAGGTATGAAGCTGAAATTTATATCAATTACTCAGGTCTACTGTCCCTTGAAGCTGTGAAAAAATCAAACTTCTAAGCCAACGCAATCAAAAGATACAGCCATTTATGCCGCAAATTTTCGACACTTGCAAGGGAATCAAAACCTACAGGGTGCTTCCCGTGAACTCAGAATCTTGAAATTTGGTACGAAGCAACGTCTTATAGCATAGATAAAGGAAAAATTACGAAAACTATAAATTTTTAGTTACATCACAAAATATATTTTTTTTTAATAATCTTAAACTTACTACCCATTTCCTCATAAACTCTTTGTAAACCTTGCAGGTTTGTACGGAACCCTCGGTGCGCGAGTCCGACTCGCACTTGGCCGGTTTTTTTTTCAACTAGTATCCTTTGTTTACAGCCTTTATTTACCGAGCGGGTGTTTCAAATATTTGACGAGGACGACAGTGGCGCCATCTCTTTGCACGAGTTCATAGCGGCAGTGCACCGGTACGCGGGACAAACGCCTGAAGATAAAATACGGTTTCTCTTCAAAGTGTATGATTTTGATAGTAAGTAAATTGAGGGTAATAAAATTACAGTATCAAAATAGTTATTGTTTTAAAATTAGTGTGGCGGACTGTGCTTTAAAAGGTTTTAAAAGTAACTAAGTTAAAAATGAAAAGTAATTTGAAACCTCCAATTTAAACGAGTCATTTAGCCACTGGAAAGTATTCGATTCAATTCAATTAAAATATGTTGTCACGATTAGTGTATTGATTACGATTGCGTAAGAATATTTCTCTATCAGTCAAATGTATATCTGCAATTATTCTTCTAATCCATGCCATTTAAAATTTAGAGAAAATAGATCGTCCCAAATTTACGAATATGGTCCTAAAATTATCCATTTGAGATAAATCAACATGTTTCTGTATCTGTCTAGTTTAAAACTAGCCAAATTCTCCTTCCAGACGACGGCCTCCTCCAGCACCGAGAGCTGGAGCACGTGATGCGAGCCTGCATGGAGGAGAACGGCATGCAGTTCAGCAAGTCACAGCTGTGTGACCTCACCAAGGCAATGTTTGAGGACGCAGACACTCAGCGCAGAGGAGCCATCACGTATGAGGCCTTTAGACGGATGCTGGATACTCATGGAGGGCTGTTGGAGAATGTTACCATCAGGTACCTCATCAGTACACTCACTGTTTCAAATGCTACTTTGTTTTGCAAAAAAGTTTTGGAGCTGGTTACGGCCTAAAATAAATCCGCAGTAACCAAAGGGGGTTAAATTTTTCCATACTTAAGTAATAAAATTATTTCTCTATAATACTTTCAGGAATATTATTTATCACAAAAACATAATTCTAAACTCCATCAAAAATCAATATGTAACTATGTATTACGGTTTTCACTCACGCCTAAATAAAAACCGCAATAGTTACATTTTGATAAGAATGTCTCACGGTTGTTTAATCCATCAAAAATGTTACACGCATAGGTACTTAGACTTATAACTGTTTTCTTTCATTTCAGCATCGACAGATGGCTGGTCCCTCCTAAAGTAGACAGCAAACCCACCAGCCTCGTCCAGAAGATACGTAGCTTGAAACCTTACCAACTGTCTATACCGTACATCAAGAACAACTACGTATTCCTCACGTACTTAGCTGTGTTCTTTCTGGTGAATATAGTGCTGTTTGTCACGAGGTGTATCGAATACGGTGCTGAGAATGGATTCACTATTTTGGCTAGAGGGTGTGGTAAGTGACTCGATATGTTATGTGTTCAATCATTATTTTTTAACCACTAGTAAATATCTAATAAAATTATACACCTAAGAAAATAATGGTACACAGAAATGAGCTTACATGTTCAGTAATTTGTATAGGTAAACTAGCAGCCCATCCCGGCTTCGCACGGGCATTTTAATTTTTTCCTGAATTTTCTTTGCTATAAACGTCACGGTGCCCGAGACCTTTCCAACGAATGCAAAACCGTGGAAATTAGTGTGTGCGTTCTGGAGTTATAGCGTCAGGCAGGAAACCCCGACTTATTTTATATAGTAGATTTGCAAGTCGAATGTTTAGTTGATCTTTAAAGCAAATGTCCAGCTTGTCTACCTCAATTCACCTCCACCGCGGAAATGTTATAGATCTCAGAACAGTATAAGTGAGTAACTATATCCATCTGTACATAATAATAAAGCTAAAGAGTATCGAAAGTCTGAACATTTAAGATAATTAAAAAAAATATTTGAGATACTTAGAATTGATAGCAGAACATTTTGCAACAATATGTATGATTTTTGTCTGTTTCTCTGTATCTCAGTTATCTGTTTATTTAAACGCTCATCACGTAAAAACGACTGAACGGATCATATTGATTTTTTGTATGTAGGTAGTATGAGGTCTCGAAAGTGTCATAGGCAACTTTTTATCCCGAAATAATGCGAGCAAAGCCGCGGGCGTCCACTAGTTATGTTATAAGCATTATAAAGATTCTGAATATAACTTCAACAATCTATATCAACATACATGTGGGACTTGCCGTTTATACACGTTGCTTAAACCTTTTTCATTTATTCCAGGTCAATGTCTAAACTTCAACTGCGCCTGGATCCTGGTCCTAATGCTGCGGCACTGCATCACGCAGCTGCGCGTGCGCGGGCTGGCTTCCGTACTGCCCCTCGACCACCACATCTACCTCCACAAGCTGACCGGAGTGCTCATATTTGCCTTCAGTATTGTGCATACTATTATGCACCTTTGTAATTTTAGTGAGTACCTGTCAGTTATGTAGCTAAGATTTTCTGCGATCGTTTCTAAATTTGGCTGGGCAATGATTTTCATATATAGGTATCGGGTGCTTTCACATCGCTCCTAAAGAGTAACGTGGTTGACTGTTAATTATATAATTTAATGTAATTTACTAGTAATTTATAATTTAGGTTTATTATAATTTTCTTACGAAGAACTTTATCTATATCTAAAATTGTGCACTTAAAACAACTGGTACAGAACTAATTTAAACGCTTCAAGCAAGTTAAAACTATGAAGCTTTTATAATTTCCCATTGTTTTATCTATTTTTTTATATATTCCAGGTGTAATAGTAGTAAATCACCCAGTGATCAACCAGAACAACTACACGTTATACGAGTGGCTGCTAACCTCTACTCCTGGCAAGTACGGTCTGGTGGGTGGTTGGGCGAACCCTACTGGAATCGGCTTAGTCGCTGTTCTGTTGGTGCTGTTTGTTTGCAGCCAACCGTTTGTGAGGAGAGGGGGGAGGTTTAAGGTAAAATGTTATTATTTGTTGTTGTGATTTATAGCTTTAAATTGTGTAGTTGTTGTTGTGTTAGTGTTGTCCAAACTAGGTTACCTGGAAGAGATCACTTTAGTGATAAGGTCGCCCAATGTCCCTGGTTACCTTCCACCTTTATGTTAAATATGTTCTTTTTTATTTGGTGTACAATAAAGTATATTTGAATTGAATTGAATATTCCGGAACATTGCACACAGCGCCATCTAGCCCCATACTAAGCAAACGCTTGTGTCGTGGGTACTAGATAACGGATATAAATGCTTGTCTTGAGCGAATAAAGGTTCATATATAGCTTAGCAAGACATTCCAAATCCATTATCGTGTATAGTAAGGAAATCACCTGGCTTATTTGGAGTAGCAATAACAGGAAAAGCTATTGCTTTGATTTTTTTACTGTTGGGATTTTTCAGAATTAAAGATTATTCATTATCGACTAGAATTGGTATAAATCTATTTGAAAACCGAAATACATTGCATAATATCTTCAACCTTTGTGTTTAATTTCTTGCTATGAACTCATTTCAGATATTCTACTGGACCCATCTCTTGTACATTCCGTTCTGGGTGCTGCTCATTCTCCATGGACCGAACTTTTACAAATGGTTCTTTGTACCAGGAGCTATCTACGTCACTGAAAGGATCCTTAGAATTGTTTGGATGATGTAAGTATTAATAGTTTCGGTTTACAGAAATATTTTTTCAGTCGTACCGTACCTAATTGAATTTGAATCGTGTGTTTTGTCAAACGGCTTCCAAATTCAATATTTCTTAATTACTACCTAACATACTGGGTGAGGGCACAGCCGTGCTATGTTAGTGAGTCCTTTCCAGTGATCTTCATTACAGTAATAGATTAACTTTAGAAGCGTTTTCGTTACAGATTTGGTCTTATGTATTCTAAATGCGACGCTTCGTTCCTCTGTAACCTTGTTGATCCATTAAGAGAGTTATTTATAACTGCCTCTTATAAAAACTGCGGTATTGTATCTAACAATTCACTGAGCAAGCCTGTAACGATGTTTAATATATTTTATGCCATTGCCATACGTAAACCTATACTATGAAAAAATGCTACCTACTTACGTTTACAAAATTGTTATTTAATCCTTTCCAGGTCGGAACGCAGTAAGACCTACATATCAGCTGGCATCCTGCTCCCATCCAGAGTGACCCACTTGGTGATCAAACGTCCCCCTCACTTTGAGTTCCACGCAGGGGATTATGTGTTCGTCAACATACCCGCCATAGCCTTCTACGAGTGGCATCCATTTACTATTAGCAGTGCACCAGAACTTGAAGGTAAGATAGTCAAGCCAGGGCAAGAAATAAAAGGCTCAAGTGATAACTGTACCACATAATACGGAGTACAACAGAATTCTCACTCCCTGTTTGTAACGCGCGGCGAACGGTGGTACTTAGGTGAAAGTTTGAAATAAGATTAATGTCATCTAAAATATCAGAATTATATCCATTATATTTAGATTTTTAAAATAAGGAACTGGGGAACATTGATAAAGCATTCATTAACATAAAAAGCATTTATTTCAACATTCATAAGGGTTGTACAGTAAGGTTGATTTAACATAGGGTATTGTATAAACTAGGGCTTTGTGTATTACTGTATGCTAATAGGCAAACCCTGGATATCACACTAGGTCTATTCCTGTGATTATTTTGAACGCAACACATAACTAAATTGAGTTTTTGCAAAGCACAGTCAATGGGCAACAAAACGCCGGTTGAATTATGTACTCTGTGCCGCCGGCTTGCAAAAACAGTTTGTACACAGAACACAACCATAAGGGTTAAAACATTTTTTTTTTTTTTTTTTCAAACTCAAAAATTTATTGGTTTCATACAATACTTAAAAACTAAGAAAAGATGTATTTATATCTAATTACAAAGTTGCACGCGGTGTGTTGGCATCCGGACGAGAAATATCTGTATCCCGGATACCAACGTCTTCCCGTTATACATGTTATATTGTTATGTAGCAATATAGTAAAATTACAAATGAGAATTTACATTGCGATATTATTTATTCTTTGTATGCTATAAAGTGACTCCAAACAACCACTAGTCATAAAAACGAAGTGTAACCTATTTATTTCAGGCTACCTTTGGCTCCACATCCGAGGAGTGGGCGAGTGGACCAACCGCCTGTACGCTCGGTTTGAACAGGAACAGCACAGGTTGCACGGTCCGCCTGCTGACCATCAGCTGCTTGATTGCTCGCATGAGTATGTTACCCTCTCTCCCTCTATTTCTCTTGAAGTTACTAGTAATTAATAAATAGGTTTCTTCTAGGCAAGCGTGCTACATCTTAGACTATAGTGGTGCTTAACATCAGTTAGGCTACAGTCTAACGTAAGCCTATTTCGTGTTAAAAAAATAAAAATAATATTTATTATTTGTAGCATGTGAAGTCTAAAAAGATTTCAAAAATATTCTCTCCTCTTAACTGTTATCCCAGAAATGGTTTGTTGTTTGTCTCCTATGTCTACATTTATCTTTTTGTTTATCACTGTTACAATGCCAGAGAATACTGTTTTACAATACATGTTGTCAATAAACTGAGACAATAAACCATTATTTTTAAAGTGTAAAATTCAACTTCTAGACTATTTGGACTCCATGAAATAGATACCTACCTAATCATAAAAATTTAACTGCCATTCCAGAAAACTAGCCCGAACCAGTTCGAACCAAAGCAAACGTAGCAACAAAAGCATCTTGAGTAAAGGGTTTGGATCCTTCAGGAAACCGAAGAAGGTGTCAATTGATTTGACTCCGCAGAAGATCACCGAGAATGGAGAACCTTATAACGGGCACTTTGATGGTGGGTAAAATAAAACTATCTTATACGGGAGAAATCTATTTTTATTGGTTTTGTGCACTGGAAGAGTTTGTATAGAGTAAGTATTTAAATGTAATCTTCATCACGCCTTTTACCAAATGAAATGTTTAGAATTTTCTATTTGATTTGTGTAGGTATCCTAAAATATGATCAAAATTAATATTTTTTACAGAGCTGACTTCAACTCCAAATAAATCAATTCAAGAAGTAGTCTCACCGCAACGTCTTTTGGAAAAGTCTCGCTCCATGCCCGACGTTAACCACAAGAAAAATAAAGCTATGTAAGTTTTAAAAAGCACTTCGACCCAGAAGATCATACATAGACCAAATAAAAGAGAAAGCAGGTGTCTTGTCGTATTAGGAAGTCAAGGAAATTGCAGGAAACCGTGAAGAATGGCGCATACTCAACCGACAAGAGCCGAGCTCTTAAATTTTTAATGATTGTATGTTTATATGTGAAATACTTTCTTTCAAAACTTACAATATATCGTGACAATTTATCCATAGAAACACTTACACGCATTGTACAATAAATATAACTTATATCAGTAAAGCCGCGCGTAAGACCCACAGACACGAGGCTAGTTTTTCAAGCCTCTCAGTTTCCTAACACTAGCTTTCTGTCCTAACTTGTAATCTCATTTCTCTCGGACGTAAAAGGTTGTTCCTTGCATAACATACCACTTTTTTTCTTCTTTCTCTTTACCTTATCTCACTTTAAGGAGTCGCAACAGCGTGTTTCTCTTTTCCACTTGACTTTATCCTTCGTCATCTCCGCATTATATCTACTACGATATAGGATCTAGGAAGATTCTGTCCTATCGCACCCATATTTATATCACTGACATTTTAAATTAAATTTTCAGTGCCCACGATTTCTGCCGCTCGGAATCCGAGCAAGGTGTTTTCGGCCTCTCCCGTCTAAACATCAGCAAGACGTACCAGAGCCCTCAGTATAAGGAGCTCGAGCATCGGTTCCGGTACATGAGGAACAAACCCCCGATAATTGCCTTCAAGACGCCGAGCTTTGAAGACTGGGAGCGGAGGCGGAGTAATGAGAGTATTATCACTCAAGGTAAGATAATTAAGATTTTTTTTGACTGTAGTACATAGTATTTATCACGAAATGGGTTTTCTAATAATTTTACGTCTATTCATACGTGTTTCGTAAAATATTATGTGTATAAAATAAGTAGAAAAAATACTGTAAATATACTAATGATGCACAATGTTGACCACCCGTAGGTACATACATTATGCATCTATTTGTTCCGCATTCACGCTCTAATCGATGAGGAGCGATGGATCTTCATGAGTTTTCTTATGGGGATAGTATAGGGTTTTAAGCGACGGGCTTTCATGATTTTTGGACAGAGAAAAAGGTCTGAAAGTGACTAGTTATCCCATTTTTTACCTTAAGTCATCGCAAGCAAAATCATAGATTATCTGCTTTGCTCCATTTTCAGCTAGAAGACGTCTCTCAAAGAGCATCTCTCCAGACAAAGACCCAGAGACTCCGAAAGACAAGAACAGCATCGAGATGAGAGATCCCAATGAGACGTTTCATCCTGAGACCATGGCGCCACATCTGCTTATTGGAAAGCCTTTGGAGGTATTCTCCTTTTAACCTTTATTATTAGTGTTATAGGCAAACCCAGAAGTTTGATTAAGCAAAGCAAAGATATGCTGGAGTTTCGGGGGTTGCCTATAACAAAACATAAGCATAAAACTCAAATACTTGTGACCATGATATTTCTGCCAAAACAAGATTGACTGTTAAATGTTTGGAAGCCACACAGTTCGAGAGCCTATTTATGTTCCTTGTCTTGTGATCATCTGAACGCCTATCACAATGTAAATTGCCCAAGAGAACTTAACTTTTGGGGAAGTCATGACTTTCACTAATGAAGAATACGAAGAAGGGAGCGAGAAAGTTTGACAAACACTCTTACCTATTCTCAAAACTGCATTAATCTAAATGTCTTAAAAACTTGCAGATCTACATAGACGGGCCCTACGGTGCGGCGTCCTCCCACATCTTCCAAGCAGAACACGCGGCTCTGATCGCCGCTGGTATCGGAGTAACCCCCTTCGCTTCCATCCTGCAAGCCATCATGTTCCGGTACTGGCAAGCGAGGAGCGAGTGTCCCAAATGTAATCATACTTGGACGGCAAGGCTGCCTAGCTATAACATGAGGCTTAGGAAGGTAAGTCCTAAAAACGTTCCGAGTTCTCCAAAGATATACAAAATGTGCTTAACCTCTATTCTTGAGTTATATTAATATTGTACGAATTCAAAAGCAATTAATTAATATTAAAATCTTAAAAAGAAAATCTGACAACAGTCTACTCAAGGCACTGTCTATAGTTGATGGACTGACTAATATTAACGTTTGTCAGTTGTTTTGTTCCACTTTCATTCCGTATCAGACCATAGATCGTCGTGAATTTTATCATAGTGGAAAGGTAATTATAATACTCTTGATAAAAGCTATTTATTATCTTTAAACTACGCGGACACCTTGACCATGCAATAGGACTTTAATCAATTTTCTTTTATACATTCACAGGTAGATTTCTTCTGGATTAACCGTGAGCAGCGTTCCTTCGAGTGGTTCGTGAATCTCCTCTCAGAGCTAGAGATTGAGCAAGCGGAGCTAGAGAGGAACTCTGAGAGGTTCCTTGAGATGCACATGTACATCACTAGTGCGCTGCAGAGGAATGATATGAAGGCGGTCGGACTGCAGCTGGCCTTGGATATGCTGCATGAAAAGGTGATTTGAACTTTATCATATTAGGTTTATACCTATAGTCATGTTATGATCTGTAATTACATCAATGTGAATAATGCCCTTATACATATTCACTGTGTCTAGACTATAAGTTTAGAGTAGCAATTTATATCAAAGATAAGTCACCATAATTTACTGCTTATTAAATGAAACTGTTGCTAAAAAGTACAAGTGTGGTACACATATCTCACATGCGTCATAATATTTATATCCGTTACCTAGTACCCACGACACAAGCGTTTGCTTGGTATGGGGATAGATGGCGCTGTGTGCAATGCCCCGGAATATTTATTTACTGTATAAAAAACTTGTTACATCCATTTTTTGTTTCAGGAAAAGCGAGATCTAATCACAGGCCTCAAGACTAGAACAAATGCCGGTCGACCCAACTGGGATAAAGTGTTCAAGCAACTTCAGGAACAACATAAGGTTTGTAACTTTCAAAAATGTATTCGACTATAGTTCTTATTTTTCTTTTTACATATTGTACGTAAATTGTTTCATCAAAACGTTTCACGTATTAGTAGATCGGAATTAAAGACCATCGTTATATCAAAAAAAATATGTGCTGCTCTTTTTGCAAGTTTTTTTCATTGACTACTTATTTTCATCATCATGAGGGAACAATTTGGGCTTCTTTGGGTAGTGGATTGTCTTAACGACAATCTAACTTACGTACCTTGAATGTTACTGTATTTATTTGTGTATTTTGTATAATATTATTGTCTTGTTTTTTTATAGGGTGAGGTGACTGTATTCTACTGCGGCCCTCCACAACTCGGTCGCACTCTCAAACTCAAATGCAACCAATATGGCTTCAAGTTCAGGAAAGAAGTTTTCTAATACCTACTTAGTTCATATAAAGGTGTTTAAAAATTTACGCAAGATTTGAATTGTATTACTTTTAACTATAATTAATAAATCTTTAGTGTTGACAACACTTCACCAATCCAAATGATGCGTTAACTTTTGGACAACTTGTGTTAAAGTTAATAAAAAAGTTACTACTGTTTTATTTATAAGCCAACAGTAATTGTTTAGTTTGTATATATTTATCTGATGATAAACGCAGTAACAGATATAATTTTAAATGTCTATATTCAAGGAAATAACGGGCAATCGTGCTATTTCACAAATCTTTTGAGAGTCCAAATATTTTATTTTTTTAACATTTTACGATAATGGGATCAAATAAGGGCCACTTCTCAATAAAAAAATGTACCTACATTGTTGAAAATAGTTGAAAATTAACAAATAAGAAACGCACAAATATTAGGAAAATTCCTAATTTGTGCGACATGGCGTGCGCTGTCATATTTATGATAATAGATATTCTTAATTTTAATTGTGACATAATCAATATAAATATATGTAATAAGATATTTAATTTTGACATTACAATTTCATTTAAATTTATAAAATAGGTAAATTGATGTTACCAATACTGCCAATTTCTAATATAATTTTGTTTTTACTTTATTAATTTTAGGAGCTATTTTAAAATTGAACTTAAGTAAAGATATTACCATAAGATTTGTTTTATATCAGTAATTTTATCAATAAAATATTTTTCATGACTTGTTTTATTTTATCAAACTTTACAAATATCATTATCCATTATTACTACTTAAATATGTGAGTGATTTTTTTACATCCTGTGATTTATTCTGTAGTTATAAAATAAATAATAAAATAGCCTTTATTCCCTTCAATATTTAAATTAGTTGTATACATATTTAACTAATTTTTAACTATAGTAACCACTGTATTTACAATTTTGGTGATATTATAAGGGCACCCAAGTATGGGTATAGGCCTCTATTGCTTTCCAGTTAGTGCGGTCTCGCTAGCTGCGGCCAGGCCACGCCTGCAGACTGGGTGATATCGTCGCGCCACCTCTTCTTCTGCCGCCCTCTCGTCCTTTCACACTATTTTCACGGAAGGAGGCACAAAAAACACAATTTTCAGATGGATATTTGTCACTTCACAGGTTGCTTTATTGTTTTCAACAGGTTTTGTCCGTTCATCTTTTTTGTTGCGCAGTGATTCGCCGTTTGCCGGTCGGCTTGTTGTTTTCGAAAATGCTTCGATTTTTTAGGTGTTTTCTATTGTAAAACAGATTTTTAGACGATTTTATCTTCAATAAATGTTTAGTAGCACAAATTTTATTCGGAGATTGAAACTTATTGTTTACACAGACACAGAATACTAAGTAGTTACTATGGGTAATACCGTGTCTTGGCGCGTTACGTGCCCTCGCAGCGCACGATAAGTTGACAGTTCAATTCCTTAAGTAACTGTGGTTACGGAATCTGATATTGGCATAGGGAATACCGTAAACGCGCGTTACACGCCTTTAACGTGTCTTGCCGTGTTACGATAGAGAAATGGCCTTACAGAATTAGGCCCAGGGGGGGGGGGGGGGAGGGGGACTCTTTCCGTACCATTTCTCATCACTGGATTATGACTCCCCGCAGAATTAATTTTTCAAATAACGTCATAGGTCATCCTAATAACGATTCTGATACAAGCATTGAAAGCTAAGAAGGATAATGGAACACATACAAATACATTCATTACTACAAATATGATCATATTGGGCTTATGATATTGTTTTAACGCAATTCATTTTAGGTATAGCCAGTAAGAAATTTGCTCCACCGCATTCATAGGAAGTACTTTTATTTTTTCTGTGGGTTTAATAACAAAGTTAATAAAATTGTGTGCGGAAAATTAGAAAGGAAAAGAGTTAGAATTCTTTGGTCAGACCAAATTAACGCCATTGCCGAGTCCATTCTTTGCACGTCGCTAAAAATTGACTACAATGGTTAATAGTACATTGTTACCCTAGGGGTGAAAGTAGTTCCGAGACGGGGTTTGGCGCCCGAACGCAGTGAGGATGCCAATAGTTCGAGGGACTAAATAAGTCTTTAACCCGAGGTAAACACTGTGCTTTTCATTACAAATACGAGGAAAGTAAAAATAAAAACATGAATTGCTAAAGAAAATATGAGTAAATTTTATTTTACCACTCAAATCAAAACAAGGATCAAATCATCAGATAAAATTGTATGATGATTTTCCACAACCGCTTTATCCTATTCTTTTATAAAATCAGGCGTTAAATTTATATTAAAATCAGATGAACTCATTTTATAGGTACAAAATCTCTGCTATACGTATTGTGACGTAGAACCTCTTTGAATGTAGGTGTAAGAACTATTTGTTTAAATGTAGGTATAAGAACTCTTTTGTTGAATGTAGATAAGTATAGGAACTCTTTTGTATTTGAAAATAGGTTAGTAGAGTTCAAGATAACTTTGCGCGCGGATAAAATTGGAACTAAAATATTCTGATTGCAAATTGATCACTGAGGCTAATTCTTGGCATAAGTGCTGCCGCCAGTCGCGCGCAGAGATTTTACATGTTAATTTAACAGCTGTCAGTTGAAAGCGATTCTCCCTAGGGATGAAAAGTATTACTTCTAACCCGCTCCTCAGGCAACTTCAGACCTACTTTCAGAGTATGAGTAATGAAAATATTGTGTTGTTTTAAAACTACCAGGAGGAGGTCACAACCATATAGTAATGATACACGAAAAACGTGGAGGGGCCGTAAATAGGTACATATACTCAAGTAGGCTTAGGATTACCTATGTATTCTGTGGCTTAGGTGCCCACCTACATGCGAACGACACATATTCAGAGACCACAGTGACCACAGTGGGATAAACTTAGTAAGTACTTAACCGTCATAAAGGTAACCTACCTTAAATGCTTGTGGGTAATAGTAGTTTATGCAACTGTCATATAATGAAGGGTATTAAAACACAAGTGTGAGTTTAGTAACGAGTGTTTTAATACCCGTGTTATATGCAGTTGCATACACTACTTTATCTTCACTAATGCAATTAATCAAACAACAAGAGTAAAAGCTGACAATCCTAGTTAATTTTTCATATAATTTTTTAGATTTTTCTGGCAAAATATTGTGAGTTACTTTTGTTGCCAATTCTAGAATATCCGGTGGCGTACAAATATCATCGTCGCTATCCATTTTTAACTTTTAATTTATATATAAAACAAAACACATTACGAAACATTAAATTCTCGCGTACGTATTGTCACAGTGATTTTTAAAGTTTGGCCTACCGGTAAGTATGATGTTGGTTAATCTACATACCTAGTTAAGTATTTTTATTGTTAAATATATATGAGTATTATGAGCTATTTCACCTTTTTGGGTTCAACATTTTGGGCTCTACTTTTTGGGCTCAACATTTTGGGCTCTACTTTTTGGGCTCTACTTTTTGGGCTCTACTTTTTGGGCTCAACATTTTGGGCTCAACTTTTTGGGCTCAACTTTTTGGGCTCTACTTTTTGGGCTCAACATTTTGGGCTCTACTTTTTGGGCTCTACTTTTTGGGCTCTACTTTATGGGCTCAACACTTTGGGCTCAACATTTTGGGCAACTAATCTAACCAACGAGAGCGCAGCGCGACCAACCTGATTGGCCCTGCAATCAGGTTGGTCGCGCTTTACCGATGTTATAATGAGCTATTACGATATCGATGTGGATATTATAGCATCACGTGAAATTGCTTAAATTGAGTGTTTTGTTGTCTGTGCTATAACTGTAGTAATTATAAGTCAAGTATTGGAAACATAAGTAGAATGTTACAACATTAGTGTAGATAAAAGAGATTATCTAATCTTAATTGATAATTTAAGGATTCATCTTAGATGCTGAATATTCTTGAAGTTTGTAAGTCGGCAACATTTTTACGATTTTAGTTCTTATTATATCCACGCGTATTCTACTCTAGAAATACATATGTATAATATACATATGTATTTATATTGTATCGTGCCATAATAGAAACGTTTTTCCCCCGAAGGGTAAAAAACGTATATTTAGGTTCCAGCCGGAGCTTGACCCACTTATTGAGATAACACCTTGGATTTTACGTGTGGCAACACTATTAAGCTCTATGGCGCCCCTTCCATGCGATGAGTCATCGGTATCGATCGGCTCCCCCCTCCCGCACAACGCTCGCGCAGCGCCGGGCGGACTCGCTTCCTCAGTACTCTCAAGCCAGCAAGATTGTTAAATCTTAGCGCCGCCGCGCGAGCTGCCCGCCGGGACACGGGCGCGGGGGCCTGTGGTGGTGGGGGTGGAGGCGAGACGATGTTACTACTCCCGGCCGCTTCGTCCTCGGGTCGCTCCACTGCTTCATCAGAGACAGCACCATCGACTGATGTACTGGCGCACACAAAACTGACCGTATCTTGATCCAAAGCTCCAATGATCCTTCTCTTCGTCATCGTATTAAGAGCTGGGACCCACGCCGGAGGAAGCGCCCATCCACGGTCTCGGTTGAAATTCGGGTGGCGGTTGATCTCTATAGCTTCTCGTACTTTCCGTGGAATAAAAGACTTCTCCCCCACCACCACAGGCCCCCGCGCCCGTGTCCCGGCGGGCCGCTCGCGCGGCGGCGCGCAGTCTGCGTGTTGCCGCGGCCCAGAACGAACGTTCTGAAGATGGGTGTCATAACATCCGAAACGCGTAAACGATTTACGCGATTTACACGTGAGTGAAAACCGTTTAGTTAATCTTTAGATATATTGTTGTCTATCTATAATGCATTGCAGATGGTCTTTTCCTCGTTTTCCTTTACAACAAATAGGTAGAGTCCTCTAATCATCTCTAGATGATGTAGGATGCAAGGAACTAGTTATGGTGAAAGAAAATATCTAAACTATATTTTATTTAAGCTCTCAACAGAATGCAAATTCCACTCGCAAAGCGGTCTATTGAAAGAGTCTCCAGTGTCAGAGACGTCACTCTCAATATTTGTCTTCTATTAGTGGCCATTTAAAAAGCAATTAGGCTAAGGAAAAGCTATACCTATCGATTTGGAATGTAGCGCGCATATGGGCGCATTTGCTGATGTTTTTGTAGGCTACCAAAGTTAATGTAGATGACTATTTTTGTGTCCGTCTGGGTCATGATCGTTTTCGATCTGAGTTCCAGGCCCATATATTGCATACTCGAATATTTTTATCAACAGAGCCACATCTTAACAAGTTCTTGATTAAAACTGAGATTGTTGCGTCTCTTTCCACCAACAAAAGGTGGTAGCATAAACATAATATAAACATCTGGATAAGAACAGCGCAAAACGGTATTGGCGTAACAGGGAGGAGGGCTATGCAGTGGGTCTCATTAGGCTGATGATGATGAACGAGGTAGCGTGCGGAGAGATTTCGCCTCTATCTGTCTACTATAGCAGGATGGCTTTATAGTTCTACGATCAACGGCAAAGTTGTTGCCTACGACAAAATTAGCTAATAAGCTTAAAATTGTATACACGAGTACTTATACTTTACATACCTACTTTGCAATTTGATTAGAGTTTTCAGAATGTATCGTGTATATATGCGAGCCTAGGTCAAAAGGTAACTGCAATGTAATGAAATATCTCTGTGGTGGCCTTTATTCTGCATATATCCCAAAATACCTGCGAGAGGTCTATATGAACCGCTTTTCTATGATTGCAGCCTTATAAACGAAATTTACATCGTCTATTTCAAACGAAGTAGCCCATCAACAATTTTTTGGAACGAATATTGGTTTAATCAACCCTTTAATTTTTATCATTAAGGGCATATATAGTAAAGTAACACTGCAACACTTGCGGGTTGTCCCCATATGTTTAATTTCCTGATATCCAGAGACATTTCGGCCGATGTCTTAGTTTGGTATCGGATGCAAGTGTTCATGTCTATAAGATATCTGAATGCATAAAAATATATTCATTTCATGGGACAACTGTAGCTTTTCTCAAACATCAGAGATATTGCATAGGAAAACTCGACGTTTATACCTCCTTTTTCTTCCAAGTCCATGCGGGAAACGGCAACCCTCAAAATGAAATAGGCAACTTTTGATTGACCAAGCAATAATTTATATAATAGTAATTTCCGCCTTATTTCTTAATGATATTAAAATATTTGGTTCAACAAAGAAGTGCATACGGTGTTTTATAGTAGGTATTTTTAGTTGCCGAGCACTGTACGAGTTGCCAGTGTGTGTTATTATCGTCAGACATATGCCATTTTTGTGAGAACACGGACTAGCTGCCATGCTCGATAGTAAGTAATTAGTACTATTGCCAAGTGATTGCATTTAGCGAGGTGAAGACTGCTGAAGATTTCAAACCTCTTTATGTCAAGTCTTTGGCCAGTCTTTGTTAGAGACCTTCGGGCCACGTGAATTTGCCTTCACTATCTATTCTACGCAGCTTATCTCAGTCTCTCACTCTTCCTCGTAACGGGTGCGCAGCGATAATAGTAGAAGGCTTAACAGTTTTTGTCTCGAGCTCGTAATTATGAACCTTTACGGTTGAAGCGTAGGTTTCACATTCTTTTCAACCATCCTTAACGAACCATAGAACTGATATAAAACTTTTTCCATTGATGCTGGAACGTTGTCCTCATAAATTGTTGTCACTTTTGGCTTAGGTCCGCACTGGGCTGTTAGAATTTTACACGGGGTAAAAGCAGTGTTGATCTTCGACCCATCCTCTTTACTTTCCCAACTTGCTGTATTTAGAACTGATTTTAGAAGCTTTAGCTTTGGGAGGCGATCATAGGCCCGTTGTTCGCTCTTATGGGATGAACTTTTGCCGTAACTGATAGCGGCTGGTAGACATCAGCCAAGGAAATGGGTCATGATCAAAGTTTCGCTGAAACTTCTATATTTACATATTTACAAGGAGCAGTCATACTACAGTGTCGGGTGTAATCAGCTTTGTGAAGTGGTCTCTGAAGTTCAGATTATTAGCCATCCACTTTCCTCAGCCAGAGTAAAAGGCTTCGTCTAGTATCAGCGGACGCCAGTCAGGATATTTGCTCAATGTTAGTTGTCATCTCAAAAGCAGGGACATGTTCTGAAGCTAACTTGTAAGCTCTGGCATTGGGTGCGATTTAGCACAAGCGCGTTGACTGATGAGAGCGAAGTTTATAGGTTACTTAGCATAAGAGCTATGTGCAAGCGACATCAATCGTAGATGTATGTCATCTGAGCAGGCGGCGTCGGCGGTTTGCCTAGACGACATGCCAGCTGCCGTATAATCTCGCTTAGCCTATAAGTTTAGGCAGTTTGAATGCAATTAAGCACAAGTGCGTCGTCGAAAGATAGTAACGCGTACATTGTCCTAAGCGTGACAGCTGTGTATTAGTGACATATTGTCACATTTATATTTGAAGGACAGACAGCTTTAAGGCGACTTAGCATCGCCGCGATCTGGCACAAGTGTGTCGTCTAAAGAGAGCGACGTGTACACATTACTTTGTGTAACTGATGTATGCAAATGACGAATCGTCACACTTACTTTGCAAGCAAAGACACTTTGAGTGCAGTCTAGCCCAACACGAGTTCGTCGTCTAAGAAGAGCGACGTGTACAGGGTTCTTAGCATAAAACCATACAAGCGACATATAGTCAGCTAAAGATTTATGTCGTCTGAGCCCGCAACGTCGTCTGTGCAGACGACGGCGGCTGTTATTTCAGACGACATGTCGTCTGCGCAGACGACGCCGTCTGTTGGCTCAGACGACAAGTCGTCTGCGCAGACGACGTCAGCTGTTGGCTCAGACGACATGTCGTCTGCGCAGACGACGTACACTGTTTCCCAGGCGACATGACGTCTGCGAACTGACGACAAACGTTAGATTAGACTCAGGGCTTTCCTGAGATTTCTAACCGCCACGGGGAAGTGCACAATGCATTTATACAGGGCTTTCCTGATAGCAAACGTTAGATTAAACTCAGGGCTTTCCTGAGAAGTCTAACTAGCACCATAACTCTAAGACAGGGCTTGCCTGTGCGTTAGAAGGTGCACCACGCATTTAGACAGGGATTTCCTGTGCGTAAAAGGTGCAAATGCGTTTATACAGGGCTTTCCTGCGCATTTAGAAGTGCATAATGCACTTTAACAGGGCTTTCCTGCTTTATTAAAAAAATAAGGTTATAAAAATAAATGTTCATTTACATTTTCGTAGGAGTCACAGTAGTGTTAACACGTCAAAAATCCAAGACGTACTGAGGAAGCGAGTCCGCCCGGCGCTGCGCGAGCGTTGTGCGGGAGGGGGGAGCCGATCGATACCGATGACTCATCGCATGGAAGGGGCGCCATAGAGCTAAATAGTGTTGCCACACGTAAAATCCAAGGTGTTATCTCAATAAGTGGGTCAAGCGAAGGCTCGGACACCTAAATGTAAAAAATATCAGCAAACACGAAGTGCAGTCATCAAATTAGTAGTTTCTAGGTCAACCGTGTGGAATCTAGCGCAGAAAAATATAATCTGCAAGTGCTACGTTGTATTTATTTTTTAGTGGAAGACCGCCGTCTCGGGTTAAATAGTAGCCTATGACACTCAGGACCCTAGGATGGACATCGTGGTAGGTTTTAGTCGGTAGTGTAGTCTAATTAGTTCCGAGCACGGCATATCTCTCTTGAGCCGTATTACGTCATGACTGAGGGTCGTGAGTCCCCCGCAGAATCAATTCGTTACGAGTTCTCTTGGGCAAATAAATCGTGGTGGGCGCCCGGGTCCTTCCACGGAAGACGCATGTCCTGATTATGGTCCTCAAACATGTCGGTTTCCTCACGATGTTTACCTTCACCGTTAAAGTGCAAATCCAAACATAACTGGAAAATAAAAGTCATTGGCGTAGGGCCGAAATATACGTTTAGATACGTTATGCACTCATTCCCAGGTTTCATGAATGAATTATTACCACATTATTGTTTCGGTAGCACAATAATTATTTATTCAGACCATATAACCAAGGAAAAATCTGAATTTTATTTAAAAAAAATATTCATGCAAAAAATCATCTCTCTGCGAAAATGTTGAAATTTACGACAGATGATTTTGACTTTTAGAACATTTCTAATGTGACAGTGACGTTGATTTAACATTGTTTATGACCTTTTATGACACACTCAAATGCATCGCGTAATATCGTATTGCTATGTACTTCGAGCATCCATTCTTTTTTTAAAAAGGCTAATAGCATAGCATCCATTCTTTTTTTGATTCATTCATTGAAAATTTGAAAATTTGACTGTTGCGGGTTGCCTGTTTCACAACAGTTTTCGTTCATTGATGTTTACTACATACTTTTCAGAATGCTGTGAATTTTCTACAATTTATTTATTTTGAATAGCATTAACACACTTTAGTGATGGCAGCAGTGTTGAAGAAACGAGCATTGGCTGAATATAATAAATCTTTTCAGGTAAAATCCTATAACCTCCGCCCGCTGACTTTCCGTTTATAAACTTTCCCGACTTCTTTCTCCTGAATTTACAGGATGGACCTCATACTTCATTTAAGTATACTTACATTACTACAAAACAAATTAAAATGTTGCTATCCGTAATACTTCATTTAACTACAAAACAAATTAAAATGTTGCTATCCGTAATTTGATAACTATGTCAATTTGCCACTGTCTTCTCAGTGTGAATAAAAATTAATTTTAGTAAATAGCCCAAAATGCTTTATTTAGGTCCACCTTTGTCTTATGTAGGTACATGTTATATCCACACAAGTAGACTTATTATATGCGATACCTGTGTGTGTTTATATTACTACATATGTACTTCTGCCTATTCCAATTCATGTCATAGCTCAAGGAATAACCACCTTATTAAAACTAGGTAGTAAGCTGACAGATGACAAGATCCTCATAATGAGACTGGTGGGAGTTGCCAAGGAGAACTTGAAAGACACAAGTCATCAGGTGAAATGTCGCTGCCTGCAGTTGATCAGTGAATTGTACCCGATATAGCCTGATGCTGATAGGACTTTGGAAATGGTGGCGGAGGCTGAGGCCATTGTGAAGCTGCTCGCTGATTATTCTTATGCTGAGGTGAGTGTGAAATATTAAAAAAGGGATGTGGGAAGGCAAAACAATAATAAATAAATAAATATTTCGGGGCATTGCACACAGCGCCATCTAGCCCCACACTAAGCAAATGCTTGTGTCATGGGTACTAGATAACAGATATTACTTGTACATACTTTTCTTTTTACAATAGCAAAATTTGTATCTGTGTTTTTTGGTAAACATGTTGATTAAAAAACACTGTTCAGAATTAGTAGGGTAATTAAGTCATATACATATATGCATAAAAACATACAGTTGAATTGAACTTCCTATTTTTTGGAGTTATTAAAAAGCTTTGTTAGGCCATAGCTTTAGACTTGTTTAATATCATGTACATATCTTAGGTGTTAATCTTACTTTCCCAACATATGTATATAGAAAAACAATCCTTAGTTGTAGCTTATAATATAGAAAGAATACATAACAGAAAACAAACTAAAACTAGTGCCACAAGCAGCCTTGTTGCTAAGAGTGATCTCTTCCATTCCCATATTTGTTGTATGTTAGCAATATTTTCTCAATTTAACCGGATATGTATGAATGAATGAATATGAAAACCTGATCCATCTTAGACCATACTTATTGCTTACCATCAGGCAAACTATGGTCAAGTGCAAACATGTTCTAGTTAAAAAAAAATTACAAACACACAAACAAATAGATTTAATTTTTCAGGATGCACGAGTAAGATGTGAAGCATTCCAATCTCTGCTAACTCTTCACGAGCTAGGCCAGAATCTAAGTGCAAGTCTATATGACTTGGTGTGTCTAGCGCTGTCTGACGACTTTGAGATAGTCAGAGAGGTGGCACTCAAGCTTGTCTGGGTGCTGGGGAATAAGTATCCTGAAAAGTGAGTACAAAGTCTTTACTGCATTCTACCAATCTTCAAAGAAGAGGTAAACTAGTCTGTGTCTATGGCTGGTCTGGTTTACACAGTCAATCACCAATAATTCACTATAGATAGCATAAATCATTGGCAAACAACTTCATAATTTCATACACCATAATGTTAGCTCTCAACATGTAATTGATGAATCTTTAAGCTAAGAAATTTCATCCTTTTGCACCCATCATGCCTCAAACACTACCTTGCCATTTATGCTGCAACCAGTATTAGTTTTATTAAGTATATTTGTTAGATGAATAGGTTCTGCAAGTGCTGGTCAAGTATAGATGTGTGTGTAGTGTTCTGATGGTTGGGACTCACATATTTTTTGACGTGACAACATCTTATAAATCGATGGAGCCGGCTGCACGCACGAAAAAACATGACACATGCGGCGTTACCTCGCTCTGAGGCGTTCCAAAGCGAGAGCGCGGAGTGAGCGACAAAGAGGCACAATCGGACGAACCGAACGCGGAGTTCGGCAGAGTTCGACATCTGTCTCTCTCCTACTTGAGTGAGCGATGCGTCCGTGTCACAGCTGCTATACAATAATATATTTACATGTTCTCGTCAAATATAAAGTGCAGTGAAAAGTGAATGTGTTGTCAATTGTTTATAGGAAAACAAACGATAATTGCGGCGATGAAGGTAATTATTATTTCGATATTAAATATGTGTTAAGTGATATATTGTCGAATATTCGTGATTTCATCATAAAAATAAATAGCATCAGTCCGCTAGTGCAGCTATTGTAGGTTATCCTATAGGTAATTGACAAAACTATAACAATAAGTTAACAGAACTATTTCACGATGAGTAAAAAATCAATGGCTTTACTATTCGATCGAAATAATTATCGAGCGTAGCTATGATAATGTTTGAATTTTACTGAAACAAATACAAAATATCTATAAAACAACAAAATTAAAATTTTCTTTTGAAATCTGCAACCATGCAATCCCATCAGTATTTTCTTATGACGTTGTCACGTTCTACTATCGTCAGTAAACCGACTTTACAGACAACCGTTTTTTTGATACAAATAATTTAGTTATTTACTTCTATTTTTTATTGTTTATTCAAGTTCAGTAACCCTACAAGACGGCGAGACCACAATCCGTCTTGTAGACGACGCATTCACTCGCATCTGTTCTGCCGTCAACGATCTGTGCATGGAGGTCCGAGCACTAGCATGCACCCTGCTTGGAGAGACAAAAGGAGTATCTGACAGGTTCCTGCTGCAGACATTGGATAAACAACTTATGAGTAACATGAAGGTAAATTTACAATGCAAATACATAAAAAATGTTATGTTATTTTATGATGGATGCAGGACAATTATAAACTCATAGGTTGACTGCTCTGTTGGCTTAGTTGGTAGTGGCTCGGCCTTCTAATCTATGGGGTGTGGGTTCGATTCCCACATAACACAAGTAATTATGCATATTAAACATTTGTAATTACTTGTGTTGAGTCTGGTCGTTGGTATGTATAATGAGTATGTATTTGCAAAAGAAAAGTATATATGTATTATATCCGTATATATTTATTTATTTATAGGTAAAGTCAAGGTGTAACTTAGTCTTAAAAATGCATTGTAACATAACTTTGATATGCATTTCATCCTTTCTTGAATGTCGTCTTCTATCAATTTGCACACTCTTATGTTCCTCTAGACTATAATCTTCCATCTGGTGTTGGGTCTTCTTCTGTTTACGTGGTTAATGATTACTTTATTTGCTATGATTACTTTACAGTGGCTTTCCAAGACACAGATTATTTTCTAATTCGGAAGCCAGAGACTTTTCTTATGTGATCTGTGTATTCATGACAATATAGAACTGACTGGGGAGTCCCAAGCTACTCAGTTAACATGTTGTAGCGGGGGGCCAGTTTAAACCTCCGTCATCTGATGTGTCAATACAGTCGTCATGATTGGATAATATACAATGGTCTTACTAAATACGTATATGTATGAACATGTAATAATTGTTGTGTAATATTATACATATATATAACAACTAGTGGGTGCTCGCGGCTTCACTCGCATTAAGAAGTAAAACTTGCATCCCCTATTTCACCCCTTTAAAAGTGGCATTTCCAAAAATCCTTTCTTATTAGCGGATGCCTACGTCATAACATCTACCTTCATTCCAAATTTCAGCTTGATCCGTCCAGTGGTTTGGGCTGTGCGTTAATAAATCACTATATCAGTGAGTCACCTTTGAGTTTTATATGTTTAGATTTGTGAAAGCAAGACCTGATCGATTAATTGATGTTTACAGAAGAAGCGCACGGCGCACGAGCGCTCCGTGGAGCTGGTCCGCAGCGGCGCGTGGGCGTCGGGGCGGCGCTGGGCGAACGACGCGCCCGGCGCGCTCGTGGCGCACGACACCGTGCAGCTGCTGCCGGGCGGCGCGGCTGGAGCCGCCGTGCACGGCCTGGAGGACGAGCTCTGCGGTACACATCTAACTATAGCTCGAATCATGAACATTTTTTTATATAAGTAGTGTGGGCTGATAATAACCCTCGTTATCTCGGTATCAGGATCAAAAGTGATCTGTAGCATATATTTGTTCCATACTAACCACGAGAATCCATCGGGCCACTGTGAAGTGATGAAGACCGACAAACAAATCAACAATACACACTTGTTTAATATAATAGTATAAAACATGATGCACATAATTTTTTGTTGTTAGCATTTACCTTACTACATATTAATAAGCACTTCTTTATCATTACACTATTGATAGAATGTGAAAAAAATAAGTTAACAATAAATCACAAGTATGGCGTTTCGTTTCCGAGCGGAAAACTTGCGAATTTGTGAAACACCCTTCTGTAATGTGTGTTTTTCAAGTGTTTGCTTAGTGTGAGGCTAGATGGCGCTGTGTGCAATGTCCCGGAACATTTATTTTATTTATTTTTATTTATTTGTTTCGTTGTTGCAGAGGTCCGGACAGCAGCAGTGGACGCAGTGTGCCAGCTGTCCCTCACCAACCCCACGTTCGCGACCACCTTGCTGGACTTCCTGGTGGACATGTTCAACGACGAGATAGAGGACGTGCGCCTGAGAGCTATCGACAGCCTCACCAAGATCTCGCACCACATTGTGCTGAGGGAGGACCAGCTCGAGACCATACTGGGAGCTTTGGAGGTTAGTCTGTGCTACATAAAACCCGGTCACTTTATCTCGAGACTTCGCTGGAATGCCTAATGGAATAATAATATCCCACCAAAAACATTGTGTAAAAAACTAGCCAAGTCTCTATGGAGCTGCTTGTATATCACTAAAAAGTAATGAAATCTAGACAAGGTCGTGCCAAGTGTAAGGTTCGTTACTGCAATTTCCTTATTATTATAGTCAATGTTCTATGACTGGCCGTTAAACATTCTTTATTCGTTAATGGGTACAAGTCAACGGCCAAGTCACACAACATTAACTATAATAATAAGGAAATCGCCTTGCGTTAGACATCCTAGAATTCTGTATAGCGAGACATCAGTATATATGCGTCTGAGGATAACATTGACTAGATAGATAGATAGGTCAATGTTCTTATAGTAATTTATAGCTTTCCTTTTCCAATTGTGTTAACATTATTATTGTTTTTTTTTTCAGGACTATTCAATGGACGTGCGCGAAGGTCTCCACAGGATGCTGGGCGCGTGTACAGTTGCTTCCAAGACCTGCCTCGAGATGTGCATCGACAAGATACTAGAGAACTTTAAGCGGTATCCTCAAGTACGTACGCACTAAACTTTTTCATACCTCAAACATTTGTGCCAATTTATAACGAACTTAGATTATTTTTAAAAAGCTTTCAATCGCTTCAAAAATTTCACTTGAAAACGAAAAGCCTAACATAGAAGTGTTAAAACTTATTGATTGGTTGATGCACTGTTGTGTATGTTTTGACGTCTGTGATTGGCATTTTGGTTTCTATTGTGATTTTCTAAATATATGGAACATCCTACTGCAGTTCAAGTTCATAGTTTTCTAAACTGCCAATAGCACCATTTGTGCTGTTGTTATTGTTCCTGCCAGTCGCGATTATTTTAGCCCGTTTATGAAGAAATGAGCTAGTATACTAATTTACATCTTCTTATGTCCTAGATGAAACTCTGGAGAAAAATGTATTCTTCTATAAATCTATGTATATCTTCTATAAATCTTGCCGAAGGAAAAGTACAAAACTTGAAGACACAAGGAGTGATGTTGGTAAGATCTTGAGAGCCACGCAGGCCACGTTGGTTAGGAGGTGAGGTGTGGCGGTGGTATATGGAGGAACACACCTAAAAACCATCAAGTTTGTTGTTTGAAGTCGGTTAAGGAGCAGGCACAGCGGAAAAAAACACAGTATTTCTCCAGAGTTTCCTTATACTCAGTATAAAAACTGGACATTCTGTTGCGTATAACTACTATATTGGTACTGCCACTGACATACACTAATTTGCACCTTATTATCTAAAACAAAAGGT
Organism: Macaria notata; assembly: GCA_927399415.1. Classification (NCBI taxonomy): domain Eukaryota; kingdom Metazoa; phylum Arthropoda; class Insecta; order Lepidoptera; family Geometridae; genus Macaria; species Macaria notata. Next base: position 6,140,566 of record OV656742.1, read on the forward strand.
CTACATTCCGTTGCGTGCAGCGCCTGGGCAGCTCCCACGCGACGCTGGTGCTCCCTCTGACGGCGCGGCTGCTCGCCACATACCCCTTCTTTGACATGCCCGAGCCAGATGTTGAAGACCCGGCCTGTATCCTTTTAAAAAAAAACTTAACTTACTAAAGAATTATTTTTACAAAATAATCATGCTACATTAATTTATTTCTAGCTTTACTTTGTTATAATTATTTCAGTTCCAATAGGAGTTTGTTACTTTGAGGCCCTATAATACAACGTATGATACGACGCATAGAAAATGGCAACAAGCAGACCAACAGTTAGACAATAGACAATGTAATGTTAGACAATATTTGGATCGCAAAAAACACATTTATCTATAATAAAAAAAACTGTGAAGTTTTCTTATATTTTTGGTAGGCCTAATCGAAAATAAATGGGTGCGTTATACAATCTGCAATCAATTCGTCGGTAATGTTTGTTCGCATGGTATTGTTTTTATATTCACAGAATAGGCTTACGTTTGACTACAGCCCGCCAGGTTATACATAATCATAAAAAAATATGTAATGTACACGTTATCAAATGTTAAAGCCAATTAATTCCTTATCACAACAACAACACAGACAATACATGTGCGTCCTAATCCTGGTGCTGAACGCGGCGCAGCACTGCACCACCATGCTCCCGCTGTTCGAGGAGCACACCATCAAGCACTACACCTACTTGCGAGACACCATGCCGCATCTAGTGCCACAGCTGCCTATTGGTAAGTTGTATTTCCTCATTCTTGAGGATCGTGACTCCACAGTATTAATTGTACAACATAATGGTAGATGAAAAACTCCTTCAATAAAAGACCTTTTTGTCGAAGTTGTCGTATTTCCTCATTATTAAGGGTCGTGACTCCCCCTGAGAATAAATACTTGGACATCTATATCGTGTTTTTTTTTTTGACACGAAATAGGCTTACGTTTGAATATAGCCTGCCTGATGTTAAGCACCGCTATAGTCTAAGATGTAGCACGCTTGCCTAGAAGTAACCTATTTACTCTAGATTTGAAGACCCCTGGGTTATAATTAACTGGGAACAGGGCTCCAGGTAGAGAGTTCCATACTCTCGCCCTCTTACTACGATGGTAGAAGCAAAGCGTTTCGTGCGAGTCGTTGGAACTTCCGCCATGAACCGGTGACGCCCTGCTGACTTCCTGCTTGTTCGATGGTCGAATGGAGACGGAGGAATTATGTTGTGAAGCTCCGTTGCACACTCACCGAAATGTAACCGATAGAAGACCGACAGGCTAGCAACCTTGCGGCGATGTTCCAGGCTTTGGAGTTTCGCTTTAGCAACGGTGGCTTCTCCAATGATCTTTTTAGCTCGCCTCTCAATCGACTCTAACGCCTCAAGTTGGTACTGGGCTGATCCGTCCCAAAGGTGTGAACAGTATTCCATGCACGACCGAACTTGTTGAACTCGTGGTTGATTCCTAGGTTTTTTTCTGCGGTCCTCTGGTATGGTTAGTTAGTATAACATGGTATTGGTAAGCATACATACTTACATATGTATATGTGTATATTACAAAATGAGTGCACAGTCAACATTGTGCCACCAAGTGTATGGCTAACATATTCAAGATTTTATACCTATAGCCCGGCTAGATACATTATATATTACCTTTAAACCCTTTTCGCACAATACAGCTTTTCCGTTATAAGGTTGGCATGCCTTTGGCCGCCATTTTAAAACTCTTATAATAAACCGTCTTTTAATAATCTCTTCCAATCTTCAGGTGAGACGAAAATCAGTGAGAAGACGGAAGCAGCGATGGACGACAGTGCGGTGCGGAAGTTCTTCGACAGCGTGCTGCAACACATCGACAACAACACGCTGTCCACCAACGTGCGGCTCAAGATGCTGCAGTCGGCGGAGGAACAACTCAACAAGTAAGACTAATCTACTGTTATAGCTGTAAATCATTATCCAATATAAAAATAATACTAATTGTAAAAAAACAAATCTCGCCACTCAGTTTTTATTTTACAGTAAATGTAGGTATCGTCCTCATTCATCAGTCCTTAAAATTCAGGCCTCTAGTTTTATCCTCAACCAAGTTATAGGCCTGTTTTTAGGCAATTGATATATAGGCGTGAGTTTGAACCAACAAATTTACGTATTTACGAAAAAATACGTGTTTTGTGACACGGAGAAAGAGTAAGAGATCATTTACTCTGAACTCTCCGTTAAAAGCACAAAATGTGCAGTGTATGTATGTAGAAAAAATTGAGCTATTTATTGTACCTGACCTGCCGGGCACGGGACTAATAATAGTCTTTTCCACCATTTTATCCACTTGGTGTATGGTGACAGGTAGATAAAATGGTGGAAAGACTATTTGTACCGGTGCCGATCTAGCCCTGCAGTTCACCTCTACCACGCTTGTCACTAAACTCTATAATACATTTGTATCTCTATCTGTATGAATATTTGTTCGCAGACTGGCTGAGATGGAGCCCCTGGTGGAAGGCGCGGCTGCGTTCACGGCTCTGTTCGCGCGCGGCGTGGTGTCGCTGGCGGGCGCGCTCGGCGCCGCGCGCGGGTTGCCCGTTGCGCGCACGCCAGCCTGCACGCACTCTGTCTCAGGTATATAATGAAGGACATAAAATCATCGAAATAACACTGTAACTCAGGTACACGTAGTAAATTAAAACAAATATTTCAGGACCATATCACATAGCCCCGACTAGCCCCATACTAAGCTAACGCTAGTGCTATTTTGTACATTGTTTAAACATAGCGTCATAATAACGTTATCTACTGATAATTCCATCCATCCATGCATTAAAAAACACCATTCAGTCGAACTGAGTACGAAATAACTTGAGAACTTCCTCATTTTTGCAGTCGGTGATAAAAATAACTTTTTTTACCAGATTCCAGCACCAATTCAGCGGCGTGACGGAGCAGGAGAGCGCGTGCGTGTGGCAACTAGCGCTGCGAGTGTGCGCGCTCAAACTGTACACCGTGGCGGTGAGCGGCAGCCCCCCGCCCCCCGGCGCGGGGTGCTCTGCCCCCTCCGGCGCGGGCGCCGCGCTCGCAGTCGTGGCCGCGCTCACGCATCATGCTGAGCTACTCGACCGACTGTTCGCTTCTGCAAGTCAGTTTGTTTAGCTTTATAATCCTGGTATTTGGGTGCTATTTACTTTCAAGCAAAAACTGTTGTAACTTCAAATAAAATCTCAACAAGTCGGTTTTGACAATTATATACTTACTTACTTACTCCTATGGCGCAGCAGTTTACGCTCCAACATCTACCCATGACGACGAAGAAGTAGAAGAATTCTACGAAGATATAGAAAAAGCCATTACTACAAAACCTTGCTACTTCACTACAATAATGGGAGACTTCAATGCCAGAATCGGCTCGAAACTTTCAAATGAAATATCAATAGGGGATTTTGGACTAGGAAATAGAAATGAACGCGGACAGATGCTAGTGGATTTTCTAGAGAAAAACAAGTTGTATGTCATGAATACTTTCTTTCAGAAAAGAGCCTCAAGAAAATGGACATGGATCAGTCCTGACGGACAAACAAAAAGTGAATATGATTACATCATTTCCTCACAACGCCACACGGTAAATGATGTATCAGTACTGCAGTATTTCAAAGCAGGAAGCGACCATAGATTAGTCAGAGCAGAATTAATATTCAATTTAACCAGAGAAAGAACAAAATTAGTAAAAACATCGAAGAGATACAATAGACAAGAAATTAGCCTACTACAAGACAAATATCAAGTAGAATTAAAGAATAAGTTCGAATTACTAGAAGAGGTGAATTTGGATATTGACAGTCTTAATCAAAACATTACACATATTATTTTAGAAACTGCAGATAAACAAATAGGAGCTAGACCAAAAAAACAGTCAAAATTGTCACAAAACACTTTAGAATTAATAGAAAAACGCCGTGAGCTAACTCTAAACAATATTAACGACAAGAAGGAATTGGACAAGACAAACAAAATAATACGCAAAGCAATAAGAAAAGATTTAAGGATACATACTACCCAAACAATAACTAAAACTATCGAAGAAAGCAGAGGCCCAAAAGTTTTTAGAAGAAAGTTAAATCAAGGAACATCGCAAATAAATAGTTTAACTAAACCCAATGGTGTAAAAACTAACAATCGGGACGAAATACTAGAAATTGTCAAAGAATTCTATGAATCTTTGTACTCGTCGACCACAACAGTTCCACAGAACTCAAATGATCCCAGAGCAGACCCAGTAGAATGTCGAAATAATGAAGAACTACCACCTATCTTACCATCCGAAGTTTGTTGGGCACTTCATAAAATGAAATCTGATAAATCGCCAGGGGAAGACGGCATTACAATCGAGCTTTTAAAAGCTGGAGGGAAACCTGTAGTTGCAGTTCTTGTAAAATTATTTAATTACGTTCTTTCACAAAACAACACACCTAGTTCATGGCACAACGCAATAGTTACAATACTGCATAAAAAAGGAGATAATTCCAAACTTAGTAATTACCGTCCCATAAGTCTTCTTCCTCAGATTTATAAACTCTTTGCCAAAATTCTTACCCACCGACTTACTCGCCAACTTGATGAATGCCAGCCCATCGAGCAAGCTGGTTTTAGGACCGGATTTTCTACCATAGACCACATTCACACTGTGAAACAGTTGATGGAAAAGTGTGAAGAGTACAACCGACCTTTGTTTTTCGCTTTCGTGGACTATGAAAAAGCCTTCGATAGCGTTGAACATTGGGCTGTTTTTCACTCACTCCATCGCTGCCGCATAGATGCACGATACGTTAACATCCTCCGCAATCTGTACGAATCAGCGTCGATGCAAGTACGGTTACATGCTCTTACAGATCGCATTGTGATTAAAAGAGGTGTACGCCAAGGGGACACCATTTCTCCCAAGCTATTTACAGCTGTCTTGGAGGACGTCTTGAAGCTTCTCGACTGGGAGAATAGAGGCGTCTCAATAAATGGTGTTCACTTATCCCATCTTCGTTTTGCCGATGACCTGATTCTTATTAGTGAAACTGAGTCTGATCTCCGAACGATGTTAGAAGACCTTCACCATGTCTCTCTTGGAGTGGGCCTTAAGATGAACATGTCCAAAACTAAGGTGATGACCAACGCTTCTGGAGATTCACAACCAATTATCCAGATTGGTGGTGAAAAGTTAGAAGTAGTGGAACAATACACTTACCTTGGACACTGTTTGTCCTTTGGCAGAGAGCATAAACACAAGGAGATCAAAAGACGAATCCAACTCGGATGGGCGGCATTTAGCAAACTAAGCGATATTTTTAAAGACCGTAAAATGCCTCAATGCTTGAAGACACGACTCTACAACCAATGTGTTCTGCCCACAATGACGTATGCTGCCGAAACATGGACGCTCACCAAGGAAACCATCGAAAAGATGAGAGTCGCACAAAGAGCAATGGAACGGTCCATGTTAGGCATTACGTTACGCGACAGGGTTCGTAATACTGAGATCCGAAAACGTACGAAGGTGGAAGACGTCGGGTCTCGTATTACGAAACTCAAGTGGCGATGGGCTGGACACTTGGCGAGACGTACTGACGGCAGATGGAGCAAAGCAATAACTGAATGGTACCCACGGCTAGGTAAGCGAAGTGTAGGAAGACCTGTGCAACGGTGGCTGGATGATGTAAGAAAGTTAGAAGGAAACATCTGGGCAAGAACAGCGCAAGACAGGGAGTATTGGCGTAAGAGGGTGGAGGCCTATGCCCTGCAGTGGGTCCCATTAGGCTGATGATGATGATGATGATGGCGCAGCGACCCGAAGTGGGTCTTGGCCTCCAGCACAAGAGAATGCCACCTTCGCCGGTCTTGGGCTGCCACTTGCCAGTCTGCAACTTCAAGTTCCTGCAAGTCAATTATATGTGAAGAATAATATAAATACATCCTAAATCTTATGCACACATTCACTCCCAAACGCGCACACATTCTCTTACACATAGAAACGTTCATTTTGTACAGGCATTATTAGTTCCTATGATAGCCACGGGTGATCCCGCCTACTAATTATTGCCCGAAAAACTTATTTATATATTATTATTTTAGTGCTAGTAGACGCCCGGCTTCGCCTACATAATTTCAGGATAAAAAGTAGCCTGTGATACTCCTAATCCGTTCTTAATATCTTCTTTGTACTTACAGGTTTATGACCCTCTTCAACTTTATTGTATGTATAGATTTCTATTGAATAAAGAAAAAAAACTTATTTTCTTTTATTAAAAGTATTTTAATGAAATTTCTTATCTCACTTCCAGGTGTGGAGCCCGACCCGTTCACGATAGCGTTGTTCCGCCAGCTGTCCATGAACTGCGACAACAAGCCGGCGGCGCTCGCCCGGGCTCTCATGCCGCTGCTGCAGAGCGCGCCGCTCTGCGCCGTGCCCAGACCTAACATCAAGGTATTATATATATCTAAATATATAAAACTCAAAGGTGACTGACTGACTGATATAGTGATCTATCAACGCACAGCCCAAACCACTGGACGGATCAGCCTGAAATTTGGAATAAGGTAGATGTTATGACGTAGGCATCCGCTAAGAAAGGATTTTAGGATATGCTACTTAGAGGTGAAACCGGGAATGCAAGTTTTACTTCTTAATGCAAGCGAGCAACCTCTAGTTTAAAAATAAATTCAAATATTATTATTGTATAAAATAGTATATATAGCGCCAAATCGTAGATTATAACGTTGCTTAACATCAGGCAAGTTGTAGTCAAGGGTAAGCCTATATCATGTAAAAAAAAGATAAAGGAGCGGCTATAGATACCAAACTAGACGTATGCCTGTATCTTGGTTCCTGGTCCTTCTCAGTTGAGAAAACTACCTAATATTAACAAAAATAACTACCTAGTGTAGCTAGAGTTGTAAGGAATTTGTAATCATTTTGTTTGTATTTTGTGAATAAAAATATTTTTATCTTATTTTTTTTAAATTGATTTCTTAATAAAATCCTTCCAAATGTTTCAGATCCGTATGTGCACAGCTCGTATAATCGAGCCAGCGATGGATAACGATGTAGTGCTCCGGTTCAGTGCCGGCCTCGTCACCGCCGTGCCGCTGGAGGCCGAGATACTGAGGGCGAAGGCCGGCGCCTCCATCCGGGTCAAGGTGGCCTATCCTGATAGAAGGATACATGCGCTCGCGCCCAATAAGGAGCATTTGAGACCTTTGGATCATGCATACGTCAGTAAGTAACTAGACAATCTCTTTATGAAAATACACTTAAGTATCTTTGCTATCTCAAAATCTTTAATATTAGAACAGAAAGCATGACCATAATATTGCATACGCGAGGATTTCTTACGCAATACATTTAGCGCAACAATTAACTAAACATATGTGATGTGATGAAAAGAAAAGAAATAAATGCTTTCGCAATTCACTTTTGCGTTAGATTATTCAATTATAGTTGGTAAGAAACATCTATCTACCTATACTACATATATAATAAAGCTGAAGACGGTCAAAAAATCTGAACATAAAAGATACTAGAAAAATAATTGGAGATACTTAGAATTGATAACGGAACTCGTCGTTCCAACAATTTCTAAATATTTTGTCTGTTTATTTAATTAAACGCTCATCACGGTAAACGGCTGAACGGATCATGATGATTTTTGGTATGTAGGAATTATGAGGTCTTAGATATGTCATAGGCTATTTTTTATCAAAATAATGCAAGCGAAGCCGCGGGCGTCGACTAGTTATGAATAAAATTATTTTTCCTATTGTAGCGGAAGACGACGGCACCCAGAACCTGCGGCTGCTGACCAAGGTGCTGATTTCGCACGGAGTGTGGACGGAGCCCTGCGGTGTGGACATCTCCATCTGCCTGGCGGTGGAGGAGGGCGGCGGCAGGGAGCCCCCCGCGCTGGTGGAGCTCTGCAAGCCGGTGCGGGTCACGGTGGCACCAAAACCTATTAAGAGGGGGATCTAAACCTACCCAAAACTTAACTTTTTCTTCTTATCGAATGAGAGTGGCCAATTCTGGTGTCGAGAGTTCATCAAGCCGCCCTAGGGCCTCTGACATGGCTTAACGACTGCCGTACTATAACAAACAGGCGAGACCTACAATTTAACATGCTATCCGACCCACGGAAGCGCCCAAAATGGAATGCCACCTTTTGGTCCCCCATCCAAAGACTGACCGCGTCGACCTTTGCTTAACATTGGTAATTGCATTCGATTGCATCCGCCAGCTGAGCTACAGGCGCTTAGGTTAAACGTACCTAACATGCAAACATGTTCAGTATGAATGCATGCATGAAGATATCCCACTCTGAAGAAAAAAATTTCTTACAAATCTCAAACAAGTGTTTGTAAAAGTGTATAATTGTAAACCCACATGATCTGAAAGTTTTCTGCTTAGAAATTCAGTTGCAATGGTGCTTAACATCAGACGTTCGCGCTCTAAAAATGGAAATAAAAATGTATCTATTATAACCAGAATCAAGAAGACATGGCACTTTATACTCCACAGATTTTTTTGAGTGGAAAATAATTTAAATACATACATATATCTTACCCAGTGTATCTTACTCGGTTTTATACTCTTTGCTGTGATTCATTGTTTACAGTAACAGCATAATTAAGAAAACATATTTGTAGTAATATTTAGACAGCTGTTTGTCCTTCCTATCTATTATTAATAGCCATGGGCTGTAACATCAACATGTTTACACTGGGAAAACATTATGTAAGGAATTATAAATTAATCTTATTTTAAGGGACTAGTCGTAAGTGAGTATAAAATAAATGAAGAACCAAGTACATGAAACATGTTTTATTGTACAGATATATTCTTATTTACATCTTCACATTATCACAAAATAACTTGTACCAAAAATAAACATTTATTAAAGAAAGCATAGATTAAGAACCATTAACAAAAATATACATAAATAGGTACTTATACTTATACACAGTACTTATACACAAATAAAAGTTTCCTTAATGTATAGAATTCTCAAAGTTGAGAAATTAATGGTACTCTATTTATGCAAAGATACAATATATATAGCTATAGCTGAAGTAACAGTCTGCATTATACCCTATGTACTGTACATATTCAATGTTTCCACACTGAGTTGCCAAAGTACATATAGGTTACTCACATTTAATTAGAAGCAGTTTGGAAAATAGGCTATTTAAGTAAATATTGACCCATATATGTTCAATTTCAGTGACCTTTCTGGAGTAAAGAATTTTGTACTACATCAAACCTGTTGATTTGATCTTAACTAGTGCTGCATCCTGGGGTGAACCATAATTACTTAAAAGGTACCTATTTACTCAAGATTTGAAGACCCACAAATAGTTGTTTAGATTAGGTCCTTAGGAGTAAAAACTGAAAACTTGAAAACCATAATTTGTCACTCATATGCATATACTTTAGTTTGCCACTCATACACATACATGTACTTTATACAGCATTTTTTCCTCGGTCTAGTCAGTCAGTTTAGTCTGCAAGCTGTTCCTTATCAATAGTCAAGAGTTCCGAGCGAGCTATGAGGAATGAGTTGTTTCACTCCAGGCATCCAGGTGCCCACAGAACTGACATGGTCCACAATCAGGGCTCGGTGGATGTCATCCGCTTTGCTGGGAACATCATCTCGGAGAGCTGGAATAAGGAATATTTTTATTTTAGAAAATGAATACAGTTAATAAAATTGTAAGTGGAACTTATTTTAAAAATATAAATCAGAAACAAGTCATCAAGAAGACTTAATTGTTAATATGACATGTGATAGTCTTACAAAGTATAATATGTTATAGATTAGCCTGTAAAACAATCACAAATTACTTTACCAAATAATTTTTATCAGTAAGATAAAAATTACATACCACAAGCTAGTTCCATCATTTGCAAATGAATATTTTTATTCAATTTCCCATTTCTCGACATATCTTCCATCACATCCAATCTTCTTTTGATGTCATTGGCTTTAGGTCCTTATTATTAAAAAAATAACGCATGAAGTATTTTTTTATACAGAAATTATAAATGTTTTAGAATCTACAGAAATAAAATTATCAACACTTTGTTTGTGGACTTCCTGTTAATAGTTTTAACGAATCATAGCGTTGTAAGTCAATGAATTGAGCGTCTGATTTGAGCATGCGCCATCAAACCGCCACTTGTAGCTTCTCTTAAAAACTTACATTACCTAGTTTTAAAGAAACTTTTTATCACACTCGGTAGTTTACTTTTCTATTTATTGCCGTAATGGTAATTGGATTTGAATTCACCTACAAGATTATTTCCGCTCTTATACCGTAACCGGAAATCTTCTCCTAAATTCAAATTCAATTATTGTTTTTGGTGTTTAATATGATACCTGCAAACATTAAAGATAAGAGAAACAAATTAAATTAATCTTTTATATATTATTTACATATTTGTTATGTTTTAAATAACTTTAAAAGGTTAGCTGGCTAAATTCTGTAGTGGCGCAAAGTGGGCGAAGCGTATTCTAGCTCAGTGATTGGTCCACCGCCATATTTTCTGCGACTGGATTGGTGGACGGGATGCGATGCTTCCTGCTTCACGGCGCGCTTCAGTCGTTCGTGAGCCGCCGACGCGAATTAGTTTCTGCAGGGAACTCTGCCCAATTTTCCTTCGACAGTTTGGTACTTCTAAAAGTTTTTGCGGCATCGGTGCCGCTACTACATCCTGTGAGTATTTAATTTAATTTTTAAAAATATGATGTTAGAATGTCGTGAATATTGGTTGGAAATATATATATATTTTTTTTAATTTTACGGTATTCACAATTTTTAGGATTAGTTACAAGTTGATTGCAAATTTGGGTTAAACTTTCCAAAGCCGCCATTCAAGGGGGGGTTGGGGGGGAGGGGTGAGGGAGGGGGGAGGGGGTAAGCCCTCCCCTAAAAGGGGGGGGGGGGTGCGGAGATCAATAGTTTTCGAGATATGACCATTTTTGTATTTTGAGGTTAAGTACTACGATTTCACTATGGGGTACTTAACTACCTAACCCAACACTTGCACTACAACAGGACTTGGCTCCTCCTCGCTTCGCTCGTCGTCGCATGTGCGTGGTAGAAAGCAACCTAACGAACCTAATCTACCTTCTGTCACAGACAAGTAACTTCGAGTCCAACACTTGCACTACAACAGGACTTGGCTCCTCCTCGCTTCGCTCGTCGTCGCATGTGCGTGGTAGAAAGCAACCTAACGAACCTAATCTACCTTCTGACACAGACAAGTGACTTCGAGTCCAACACTAGCACTACAACAGGACTTGGCTCCTCCTCGCTTCGCTCGTCGTCGCATGTGCGTGGTAGAAAGCAACCTAACGAACCTAATCTACCTTCTGACACAGACAAGTGACTTCGAGTCCAACACTTGCACTACAACAGGTTAGGTTAGGTTTAGCGTCCCGTAAAGTACACCCCAACCCGCTACGCTCGCTCACTCGACCCCGCCATCCCCTTCTATTCTAACCTAACCTCAAGCATGCATCGAAGAAGAAAGAAAATTACTTGACACTGGCAAATACGCGAAGAGTGTAACGCCAATACTACAAAAAAAAATGGCGTCACGTTTCGTTCATCAAGTTACAAGTTACACACAAAATATTATAACTACGTAAAAATTTGCGATCAAATAATAAATAAAATTACGTATTATATGTATTTTTCATCAATATATACGTAATTGTGACAAAAACTAAACATTACATACACATTAGCAAATAAATATAATAGTTTGATAAGTCGCACGCTTGTATGTAATAGCAGTCCGTTAAACGAAACGCTAATGGCCGTCATAGTGTCAAGAAACTGTCAAAACGAAGGATTATTTTTCGATTTTAAAAAATTAATATCTCGTAAACTAAGCGTCTCCGCACTTAAATATTTAACGTGTAGCCTTTTCTAAATATTATCTACTTCTTAAAAAATTGTGGACCCCCAACGCGAGTGGCGGCTTTGGAAAGTTGAGCCCAAATTTGCTAACGTTTTTTTACTATTCATAGGATAATAGTCTCGGGGGCAGAGGCCCCAGCGACGTGCCTCAGCGGCCCTACCGGTCCATCGCAGAGATAGCATCTTGCATGCGGCCGGACTCTGTTGGAGCGCCTGTTGTCGCCAAAAATGTGAGTACCTGCAATATTACACGATTTTAGTTTTATTCAATTTGATCGTTAGTTCGTTTCGATTTCAAGCCATTTTCATCCCATCCTCGTCGCCAGTGTTACATCTACGTCGGGCGTGTGAATTAAATACCAGTTGGAGTTGAACTCATTTATTGCGCCGCGCGAGCGTCGGTCACAGATAACTTAATAACTACCCTACATTACAAATAAACCAAAATAATACAAATACGTAACAATTTCCTACTAATTTATTAAGTAGTTTTCGTGAGCGTTATTGGGCGTGTTATTAAATATTTTGCTACGTAGCTCGGCCGTTGTTTTTTTACTTGGAATAATTTTTTTAAGCGTTCGTTACATTTTAGGTTCGGTTTAGACGATATGATTTTTTATTGAAGATAGTAGCTTTCTACCCTCGTCTTACATTCTTATTTGTAATAAAATTTTCTTAACAATTTTTCAATGACTTGCGTAGGTAGTTTTAAAATGTTCGTAAAGCGTCTGGAGATAGTATTGTGTACAGAGTTACATGTGACCTAAAATTATTTTACGATTGATTTTAATTTGCTACCTTCTGGTCATCTTTCTTTATTAATGTCTTTGATTACTGTAATTAGATTGTGTGTGTAGTTTGACCGGTCGTGGTCTCGACGCAGCTGTACTAGAGGTCCCAGTGTGGAAGTAGCCCTGTAGAGATGTGGGTCATAGTCATATAGTCATATCATTTATTTGCAAATTGTAAAGATATAAACACTTAACAATGACCCTGATAGGGTATGCAATTATTCACATATGTATATGTAAGTCTGAGTGAGAAGCGGCCCGATTCATATCTCGATTTAAAATTTATCTCAAAATTTTAACAGCCATTGATTTAGGGCCCATATTTAGCATTTGTAATCTAGCTTTAGAAGTTTTTAGTTTGTGTGGAAACCTGAGTGGGTATTTGCGCGGTATGTCAGATACTTTTATAAAATATTCCGGGTGTCTCATTACAAAGTAGCATGCCTCATATATATATATATATATATATATTGATGCTACAGTAAAAATACTAAATTCAATAAAATATTTTTTGTGGAATTGTGATTTTGATATGTCTGGAGCTTTAATTTGAGCAAGATTACGGATGCATTTTTTCTGAGCCACAAACAAATCATTTACGTCGACACTGTTGCCCCAGAGGATGATGCCGTGCCGGAGCCACGAATACGCATACGCATAATACGCTGACAATGCAGTTTCAAGGTCAGTGGCTTGTCGTACTTCTCTGAGCGCATACGCGAAGCTTGATAGTTTGGATTGAATTTTTTTAACGTGTTACCTCTAAAATTGGTTTTATTATCCGATTTCTTCATAGCACGAATGAAATGGTTTCGTTTAGATTTTATTACTACTTTGAGTTTTAACATAGGATTTATAGAATTTTGTCAATGCTGTGTTTTTGAAATAATTGACAATGGGCCTTAAGTCTTTTATTTTTGCATGAAGTTCTTATTCCTTTACTTAACCAACTAGTTTTTTTATTAGTTTTTATTTTAATTTTTTTTTTTGGAATATGTTTATCTAATAAGTCAAATAAGATGCTACTAAATTTTGTGTAATTTTCTTTTACGGGGGCATTAATATTTAGAATTTCTAACCATTTAATTTTTTTGAGTTCTGTTTTAAAATTTTCCATGTTTATTTTATTAAAAATTCTTTTTTCTGTGGTCCAAGTGGTGAGAGATTTCTTTTTCAATGCATTTTTTAGTCGTATTAACTCTTTATTAACTCTTAATTAACTCTTTTACCAATACTTCTAGTTTATGTTTACACCGATTTGCAAATGCTAGGTCAATACATGTCGCCGCGGTAATAGTTATATGAGTAGGTTCATTTACTAACGATAAAAAGCTTTTTTCTCTTAAAAGTGTTAAAAGTTTGACTGACTGTACTTTTCTTCAAAATATCTATGTTAAAATCTCCGGCTATTAAAATGTCATATTTATTATAGTTTTTATGAAGTAATGTTACCACTTTGTTGAATCTCTTAAAGAATAAATCGGATCGCTTGTCATTCCAATATACAATAACTATCAAAACATTAAGCTTGTTTACTATTAGCGCGCACATTTCGACACAGTATTCAACAGATAGATCGCGTATTTCTTGAATCTCCGTGTATTCGAAATCGTCCCGTAACAATATTATGGTACCTCCTCCTTTGCGAAGTTGTCTACAAAATGCGGCTGCCTTATTATATCCATACTCGATCAGTTCGTGTTTGGCGTCCGATAGCCACGTTTCTGTTGCACATAACGCGTCCTCAGTTGAATAATTATCTTGTAGAAAAGATTTCACGGTGACGCGTTTCCCATAATATAGGCTCTGCATATTTTGAACAATTAGATGAAAGTCTGTGGATCTATTGACGAAATGTATTATTCAGAGTATCTTCTGTAGTCGATTCGTCAAACATCATCGAAGTGTCATTCATACTTGGCAAGGGTATTGTTGTCGTACAAAGGTGTCGTCGTTCCTTTTTCTTCGAGATACATTAGAGCAAGGAGGACATTTCCATGATTTCTTTAGTTCGAACATATTGTTGAGGTAGTAAGCTGATGTAATATTCAGGCACGCATAGTGGTAGTTTGTTGCGCATGAAGTGCATTTTAATATATCTCTTTCGTATATTATATTCTGGTTACAGGCTGAACAAATCATTATATATATATATTTCTATATTTAATATTTAATTTGTACTTATCTGTAGTTTCGTAATCGTGTAGTTGGCAGCGAGTGCGTGCTATTGGCATGCAGCTACGATTTAATATTATTTGTGTAGGCCATGCCAAGGCCCCGCTTAATCGGCCCGGATAACTTCTTGGATACAGACATGCTTTTTCATGCTCTCTTGACTTTGTATTCGTTCGGATGCGCGCTGTTGGGCTTGCATTTAGGATACGTGCTTATGTTTCGATCTAGATATGATACGTAGATAGTAGATATTTGTTTGCAGACGTGGTCCATATTTAAGTTTTATATTTTCGCGAGATTTTACTAATAAATTTAATTGCGATCTTTAGTGCTTAGGCTACCTAGCTACATTTATTTTAATATACGTGCGATACACAGAGCTTTGAAGTCCATGCTTGTCGCCCTGTGACTAGAGGCGAATTCTTTCTTTATTCGATACAAAACAGGTGTCACCATTTACTAAAAGTACTAACACACTTTCGGCACGCACATTACGACGCGCGAGATGTTCATGTACACAGTACGCTTCAACTTCATCGGCTGTGCAATGTCGATATTTTTTTGATCGATTATTTACACATTTACTTCGAGGATGGATATATATGTCTTTAGTATTATTATTTAATATTTTATATTTATATATATTATTTAATTACTAATTATAGTTAACTATCTATGGCCCGCGGTGTTATCCGCTGTAAAAACGTTTTTATCACGTGGGATAAAAACGTCTCGTCATATCAGGTGTCCATTAGTACATCGATATGAGTGCTTGTTAGACATATTCTGACAGCACAAGTGGCGCCATCAGCCGCTCAGTCTGAAGTGTATGGAAATGAGTGTGGATTTTCGCGCCTGGCAGTTAGTAGACCGTAGCCTAGTGGTTAAGGCGTTCTGACGGTAGCAGAAATACGCAGGTTCGAATCCTGCCGGTCGTGATTATTTTCGGTCATTTTCCAATAAAATTAATTTATTTAAAAATAATCAGCCATTTGCATATGGATAAATGGTGGCGCCTCTCGCCACATTTCTGCATAGAAAGATTTCTCCGCATATATTTCCACGAGCAATGAAAAATGTTATCAGTTCTAGTTTGTGAATTTAGTAGATTTGCTACTTTCAACTTTTTTAAAATATTGTTAAATTTCCGTTTTCTTTACAAATCTCGTCTAGCAGTCCTATTTAGGTATTAACATATTTAGAGACTACCTTTAGTGCTTGACCACAACTCTCTTGATGTTAAGCATCTATGCAGTACCTAACTAGCTTGCCTTGAAGAATCTGCGTAAGGTGCGGAATAAACGAGGCTAGTTTTTAAAGACCGGCTTAAAAAAACTGTTGCCTTGTATTCCAGGCATAAATCTTTCAGCTTGAAGACCGATAAATTTTGTTGTAATTACCTGTGTAGCACTTACGTCAATAATTATGTCAGTAATTAGCTCGAAAAGTTTTGGAAAACTGAGGTTTCCATTATCAGGAGGACGCGTGCGTCCCGGTTGGCCGCCTCGTCCAGACACTGACCGATAAATTGTCAAGGGAAGTGATGTGGATGTGGTTGTTTCAGGAGTGCGGGAGGTGGTGGGAGTCCCCGGGCAGCCCGGAGGCAGCGCAGTCCCCGGGGGCGCTGGTGCCGGCCGCCTGCTTCCCCACGCATCGTAATTAGTAGGTATGTTTGTTACTAAGTCCTATTGTATCGAGTCGTATTGTAATGAGATGTTGTTGCAGGAGCAGTGGTCGCTGGTGCAGTACACCAGCATCCAGCTGCGAGAGGACGACCCGGACCTCACCGTCAGGCGCCGCGCCTCCTTCTGTCAGTACAACACTTACAACCTATCTTATCATTAACATGCCTTTATCTAAACATATAAAACTCCTGGATGTGGTTGTTCCAGGAGTGCGGGAGGTGGTGGGAGTCCCCGGGCAGCCCGGAGGCAGCGCAGTCCCCGGGGGCGCTGGTGCCGGCCGCCTGCTTCCCCACGCAGCACCCGCGAGCCTTCGCTAGCTACAGGTAACTGATCATTTTTTAATACTTAAATTTTTGATAGGAGAGATTAATAATCAAATTGTAATCAATAGCTGTGTTCTAATATAACAGCGTCCTTATTAATATAATAGTCTTAAACTAATCTTAAACTAAACGTCTCTCTGTTTACGAATAAACTAAAATCGATCGGTGTTGTTCTTCAGAAGTATCTTTTAAAATGATAATGCAACGTTATGTTTGGGACCAATAACGACTGAAGGTGATTGGAGGAGGAAACTGAGCGAGAGCGCGCAGCCAGGCGGGTCCGCCGCGTGGAATGGCACCGCGCACTCTCACCAGAATGGCAGCGAGCACGGCGTTCACGACCTTATCACTTCCTTGGTAAGTGCCAGTTTTCCTTGCATTTTCTAACAATGTTCTAAACTAATTTTACTTATATATCATAGGAGAATCTGCTTTTGAACAATTTTGAATCATGATACTCCAGTGACAAATTAAAATATTACTTTTTTGGCTAATGGCAGGGTGTTTTGTTGAAATACTCGCCTGCCTTTAAACTAAACATCCCTAAACCATCGTAATTAGTATGTTTGTTACTAAGTCCTATTGTAATGAGATGTTGTTGCAGGAGCAGTGGTCGCTGGTGCAGTACACCAGCATCCAGCTGCGAGAGGACGACCCGGACCTCACCGTCAGGCGCCGCGCCTCCTTCTGTCAGTACAACACTTACAACCTATCTTATCATTAACATGCCTTTATCTAAACATATAAAACTCCTGGATGTGGTTGTTCCAGGAGTGCGGGAGGTGGTGGGAGTCCCCGGGCAGCCCGGAGGCAGCGCAGTCCCCGGGGGCGCTGGTGCCGGCCGCCTGCTTCCCCACGCAGCACCCGCGAGCCTTCGCTAGCTACAGGTAACTGATCATTTTTTAATACTTAAATTTTTGATAGGAAAGATTAATAATCAAATTGTAATCAATAGCTGTGTTCTAATATAACAGCGTCCTTATTAATATAATAGTCTTAAACTAATCTTAAACTAAACGTCTATCTGTTTACGAATAAACTAAAATCGATCGGTGTTGTTCTTCAGAAGTATCTTTTAAAATGATAATGCAACGTTATGTTTGGGACCAATAACGACTGAAGGTGATTGGAGAAGGAAACTGAGCGAGAGCGCGCAGCCAGGCGGGTCCGCCGCGTGGAATGGCACCGCGCACTCTCACCAGAATGGCAGCGAGTACGGCGTTCACGACCTTATCACTTCCTTGGTAAGTGCCAGTTTTCCTTGCATTTTCTAACAATGTTCTAAACTAATTTTACTTATATATCATAGGAGAATCTGCTTTTGAACAATTTTGAATCATGATACTCCAGTGACAAATTAAAATATTACTTGTTTGGCTAATGGCAGGGTGTTTTGTTGAAATACTTGCCTGCCTTTAAACTAAACATCCCTAAACCATCGTAATTAGTATGTTTGTTACTAAGTCCTATTGTATCGAGTCGTATTGTAATGAGATGTTGTTGCAGGAGCAGTGGTCGCTGGTGCAGTACACCAGCATCCAGCTGCGAGAGGACGACCCGGACCTCACCGTCAGGCGCCGCGCCTCCTTCTGTCAGTACAACACTTACAACCTATCTTATCATTAACATGCCTTTATCTAAACATATAAAACTCCTGGATGTGGTTGTTCCAGGAGTGCGGGAGGTGGTGGGAGTCCCCGGGCAGCCCGGAGGCAGCGCAGTCCCCGGGGGCGCTGGTGCCGGCCGCCTGCTTCCCCACGCACCACCCGCGAGCCTTCGCTAGCTACAGGTAACTGATCATTTTTTAATACTTAAATTTTTGATAGGGGAGATTAATAATCAAATTGTAATCAATAGCTGTGTTCTAATATAACAGCGTCCTTATTAATATAATAGTCTTAAACTAATCTTAAACTAAACGTCTCTGTTTACGAATCAACTAAAATCGGTCGGTGTTGTTCTTCAGAAGTATCTTTTAAAATGATAATGCAACGTTATGTTTGGGACCAATAACGACTAAAGGTGATTGGAGGAGGAAACTGAGCGAGAGCGCGCAGCCAGGCGGGTCCGCCGCGTGGAATGGCACCGCGCACTCTCACCAGAATGGCAGCGAGCACGGCGTTCACGACCTTATCACTTCCTTGGTAAGTGCCAGTTTTCCTTGCATTTTCTAACAATGTTCTAAACTAATTTTACTTATATATCATAGGAGAATCTGCTTTTGAACAATTTTGAATCATGATACTCCAGTGACAAATTAAAATATTACTTTTTTGGCTAATGGCAGGGTGTTTTGTTGAAATACTCGCCTGCCTTTAAACTAAACATCCCTAAACCATCGTAATTAGTATGTTTGTTACTAAGTCCTATTGTAATGAGATGTTGTTGCAGGAGCAGTGGTCGCTGGTGCAGTACACCAGCATCCAGCTGCGAGAGGACGACCCGGACCTCACCGTCAGGCGCCGCGCCTCCTTCTGTCAGTACAACACTTACAACCTATCTTATCATTAACATGCCTTTATCTAAACATATAAAACTCCTGGATGTGGTTGTTCCAGGAGTGCGGGAGGTGGTGGGAGTCCCCGGGCAGCCCGGAGGCAGCGCAGTCCCCGGGGGCGCTGGTGCCGGCCGCCTGCTTCCCCACGCAGCACCCGCGAGCCTTCGCTAGCTACAGGTAACTGATCATTTTTTAATACTTAAATTTTTGATAGGGGAGATTAATAATCAAATTGTAATCAATAGCTGTGTTCTAATATAACAGCGTCCTTATTAATATAATAGTCTTAAACTAATCTTAAACTAAACGTCTCTGTTTACGAATCAACTAAAATCGGTCGGTGTTGTTCTTCAGAAGTATCTTTTAAAATGATAATGCAACGTTATGTTTGGGACCAATAACGACTAAAGGTGATTGGAGGAGGAAACTGAGCGAGAGCGCGCAGCCAGGCGGGTCCGCCGCGTGGAATGGCACCGCGCACTCTCACCAGAATGGCAGCGAGCACGGCGTTCACGACCTTATCACTTCCTTGGTAAGTGCCAGTTTTCCTTGCATTTTCTAACAATGTTCTAAACTAATTTTACTTATATATCATAGGAGAATCTGCTTTTGAACAATTTTGAATCATGATACTCCAGTGACAAATTAAAATATTACTTTTTTGGCTAATGGCAGGGTGTTTTGTTGAAATACTCGCCTGCCTTTAAACTAAACATCCCTAAACCATCGTAATTAGTATGTTTGTTACTAAGTCCTATTGTAATGAGATGTTGTTGCAGGAGCAGTGGTCGCTGGTGCAGTACACCAGCATCCAGCTGCGAGAGGACGACCCGGACCTCACCGTCAGGCGCCGCGCCTCCTTCTGTCAGTACAACACTTACAACCTATCTTATCATTAACATGCCTTTATCTAAACATATAAAACTCCTGGATGTGGTTGTTCCAGGAGTGCGGGAGGTGGTGGGAGTCCCCGGGCAGCCCGGAGGCAGCGCAGTCCCCGGGGGCGCTGGTGCCGGCCGCCTGCTTCCCCACGCAGCACCCGCGAGCCTTCGCTAGCTACAGGTAACTGATCATTTTTAATATTTAAATTTTTGATAGGAAAGATTAATAATCAAATTGTAATCAATAGCTGTGTTCTAATATAACAGCGTCCTTATTAATATAATAGTCTTAAACTAATCTTAAACTAAACGTCTCTCTGTTTACGAATAAACTAAAATCGATCGGTGTTGTTCTTCAGAAGTATCTTTTAAAATGATAATGCAACGTTATGTTTGGGACCAATAACGACTGAAGGTGATTGGAGGAGGAAACTGAGCGAGAGCGCGCAGCCAGGCGGGTCCGCCGCGTGGAATGGCACCGCGCACTTTCACCAGAATGGCAGCGAGCACGGCGTTCACGATCTTATCACTTCCTTGGTAAGTGCCAGTTTTCCTTGCATTTTCTAACAATGTTCTTAACTA
Organism: Macaria notata; assembly: GCA_927399415.1. Classification (NCBI taxonomy): domain Eukaryota; kingdom Metazoa; phylum Arthropoda; class Insecta; order Lepidoptera; family Geometridae; genus Macaria; species Macaria notata. The sequence goes on from OV656742.1 coordinate 6,161,470, forward strand.
ATTTTACTTATATATCATAGGAGAATCTGCTTTTGAACAATTTTGAATCATGATACTCCAGTGACAAATTAAAATATTACTTTTTTGGCTAATGGCAGGGTGTCTTGTTGAAATACTTGCCTGCCTTTAAACTAAACATCCCTAAACCATCGTAATTAGTATGTTTGTTACTAAGTCCTATTGTATCGAGTCGTATTGTAATGAGATGTTGTTGCAGGAGCAGTGGTCGCTGGTGCAGTACACCAGCATCCAGCTGCGAGAGGACGACCCGGACCTCACCGTCAGGCGCCGCGCCTCCTTCTGTCAGTACAACACTTACAACCTATCTTATCATTAACATGCCTTTATCTAAACATATAAAACTCCTGGATGTGGTTGTTCCAGGAGTGCGGGAGGTGGTGGGAGTCCCCGGGCAGCCCGGAGGCAGCGCAGTCCCCGGGGGCGCTGGTGCCGGCCGCCTGCTTCCCCACGCAGCACCCGCGAGCCTTCGCTAGCTACAGGTAACTGATCATTTTTAATACCTAAATTTTTGATAGGAAAGATTAATAATCAAATTGTAATCAATAGCTGTGTTCTAATATAACAGCGTCCTTATTAATATAATAGTCTTAAACTAATCTTAAACTAAACGTCTCTCTGATTACGAATAAACTAAAATCGATCGGTGTTGTTCTTCAGAAGTATCTTTTAAAATGATAATGCAACGTTATGTTTGGGACCAATAACGACTGAAGGTGATTGGAGGAGGAAACTGAGCGAGAGCGCGCAGCCAGGCGGGTCCGCCGCGTGGAATGGCACCGCGCACTCTCACCAGAATGGCAGCGAGCACGGCGTTCACGACCATATCACTTCCTTGGTAAGTGCCAGTTTTTCTTGCATTTTCTAACAATGTTTTAAACTAATTTTACTTATATATCATAGGAGAATCTGCTTTTGAACAATGTTGAATCATGATACTCCAGTGACAAATTAAAATATTACTTTTTTGGCTAATGGCAGGGTGTTTTGTTGAAATACTTGCCTGCCTTTAAACTAAACTTCCCTAAACCATCGTAATTAGTATGTTTGTTACTAAGTCCTATTGTATCGAGTCGTATTGTAATGAGATGTTGTTGCAGGAGCAGTGGTCGCTGGTGCAGTACACCAGCATCCAGCTGCGAGAGGACGACCCGGACCTCACCGTCAGGCGCCGCGCCTCCTTCTGTCAGTACAACACTTACAACCTATCTTATCATTAACATGCCTTTATCTAAACATATAAAACTCCTGGATGTGGTTTTTCCAGGAGTGCGGGAGGTGGTGGGAGTCCCCGGGCAGCCCGGAGGCAGCGCAGTCCCCGGGGGCGCTGGTGCCGGCCGCCTGCTTCCCCACGCAGCACCCGCGAGCCTTCGCTAGCTACAGGTAACTGATCATTTTTAATACTTAAATTTTTGATAGGAAAGATTAATAATCAAATTGTAATCAATAGCTGGGTTCTAATATAACAGCGTCCTTATTAATATAATAGTCTTAAACTAATCTTAAACTAAACGTCTATCTGTTTACGAATAAACTAAAATCGATCGGTGTTGTTCTTCAGAAGTATCTTTTAAAATGATAATGCAACGTTATGTTTGGGACCAATAACGACTGAAGGTGATTGGAGAAGGAAACTGAGCGAGAGCGCGCAGCCAGGCGGGTCCGCCGCGTGGAATGGCACCGCGCACTCTCACCAGAATGGCAGCGAGCACGGCGTTCACGACCTTATCACTTCCTTGGTAAGTGCCAGTTTTCCTTGCATTTTCTAACAATGTTCTAAACTAATTTTACTTATATATCATAGGAGAATCTGCTTTTGAACAATTTTGAATCATGATACTCCAGTGACAAATTAAAATATTACTTGTTTGGCTAATGGCAGGGTGTTTTGTTGAAATACTTGCCTGCCTTTAAACTAAACATCCCTAAACCATCGTAATTAGTATGTTTGTTACTAAGTCCTATTGTATCGAGTCGTATTGTAATGAGATGTTGTTGCAGGAGCAGTGGTCGCTGGTGCAGTACACCAGCATCCAGCTGCGAGAGGACGACCCGGACCTCACCGTCAGGCGCCGCGCCTCCTTCTGTCAGTACAACACTTACAACCTATCTTATCATTAACATGCCTTTATCTAAACATATAAAACTCCTGGATGTGGTTGTTCCAGGAGTGCGGGAGGTGGTGGGAGTCCCCGGGCAGCCCGGAGGCAGCGCAGTCCCCGGGGGCGCTGGTGCCGGCCGCCTGCTTCCCCACGCAGCACCCGCGAGCCTTCGCTAGCTACAGGTAACTGATCATTTTTTAATACTTAAATTTTTGATAGGAGAGATTAATAATCAAATTGTAATCAATAGCTGTGTTCTAATATAACAGCGTCCTTATTAATATAATAGTCTTAAACTAATCTTAAACTAAACGTCTCTCTGTTTACGAATAAACTAAAATCGATCGGTGTTGTTCTTCAGAAGTATCTTTTAAAATGATAATGCAACGTTATGTTTGGGACCAATAACGACTGAAGGTGATTGGAGGAGGAAACTGAGCGAGAGCGCGCAGCCAGGCGGGTCCGCCGCGTGGAATGGCACCGCGCACTCTCACCAGAATGGCAGCGAGCACGGCGTTCACGACCTTATCACTTCCTTGGTAAGTGCCAGTTTTCCTTGCATTTTCTAACAATGTTCTAAACTAATTTTACTTATATATCATAGGAGAATCTGCTTTTGAACAATTTTGAATCATGATACTCCAGTGACAAATTAAAATATTACTTTTTTGGCTAATGGCAGGGTGTTTTGTTGAAATACTCGCCTGCCTTTAAACTAAACATCCCTAAACCATCGTAATTAGTATGTTTGTTACTAAGTCCTATTGTAATGAGATGTTGTTGCAGGAGCAGTGGTCGCTGGTGCAGTACACCAGCATCCAGCTGCGAGAGGACGACCCGGACCTCACCGTCAGGCGCCGCGCCTCCTTCTGTCAGTACAACACTTACAACCTATCTTATCATTAACATGCCTTTATCTAAACATATAAAACTCCTGGATGTGGTTGTTCCAGGAGTGCGGGAGGTGGTGGGAGTCCCCGGGCAGCCCGGAGGCAGCGCAGTCCCCGGGGGCGCTGGTGCCGGCCGCCTGCTTCCCCACGCAGCACCCGCGAGCCTTCGCTAGCTACAGGTAACTGATCATTTTTTAATACTTAAATTTTTGATAGGAAAGATTAATAATCAAATTGTAATCAATAGCTGTGTTCTAATATAACAGCGTCCTTATTAATATAATAGTCTTAAACTAATCTTAAACTAAACGTCTCTCTGTTTACGAATAAACTAAAATCGATCGGTGTTGTTCTTCAGAAGTATCTTTTAAAATGATAATGCAACGTTATGTTTGGGACCAATAACGACTGAAGGTGATTGGAGGAGGAAACTGAGCGAGAGCGCGCAGCCAGGCGGGTCCGCCGCGTGGAATGGCACCGCGCACTCTCACCAGAATGGCAGCGAGCACGGCGTTCACGACCTTATCACTTCCTTGGTAAGTGCCAGTTTTCCTTGCATTTTCTAACAATGTTCTAAACTAATTTTACTTATATATCATAGGAGAATCTGCTTTTGAACAATTTTGAATCATGATACTCCAGTGACAAATTAAAATATTACTTGTTTGGCTAATGGCAGGGTGTTTTGTTGAAATACTCGCCTGCCTTTAAACTAAACATCCCTAAACCATCGTAATTAGTATGTTTGTTACTAAGTCCTATTGTAATGAGATGTTGTTGCAGGAGCAGTGGTCGCTGGTGCAGTACACCAGCATCCAGCTGCGAGAGGACGACCCGGACCTCACCGTCAGGCGCCGCGCCTCCTTCTGTCAGTACAACACTTACAACCTATCTTATCATTAACATGCCTTTATCTAAACATATAAAACTCCTGGATGTGGTTGTTCCAGGAGTGCGGGAGGTGGTGGGAGTCCCCGGGCAGCCCGGAGGCAGCGCAGTCCCCGGGGGCGCTGGTGCCGGCCGCCTGCTTCCCCACGCAGCACCCGCGAGCCTTCGCTAGCTACAGGTAACTGATCATTTTTTAATACTTAAATTTTTGATAGGAAAGATTAATAATCAAATTGTAATCAATAGCTGTGTTCTAATATAACAGCGTCCTTATTAATATAATAGTCTTAAACTAATCTTAAACTAAACGTCTCTCTGTTTACGAATAAACTAAAATCGATCGGTGTTGTTCTTCAGAAGTATCTTTTAAAATGATAATGCAACGTTATGTTTGGGACCAATAACGACTGAAGGTGATTGGAGGAGGAAACTGAGCGAGAGCGCGCAGCCAGGCGGGTCCGCCGCGTGGAATGGCACCGCGCACTCTCACCAGAATGGCAGCGAGCACGGCGTTCACGACCTTATCACTTCCTTGGTAAGTGCCAGTTTTCCTTGCATTTTCTAACAATGTTCTAAACTAATTTTACTTATATATCATAGGAGAATCTGCTTTTGAACAATTTTGAATCATGATACTCCAGTGACAAATTAAAATATTACTTTTTTGGCTAATGGCAGGGTGTTTTGTTGAAATACTCGCCTGCCTTTAAACTAAACATCCCTAAACCATCGTAATTAGTATGTTTGTTACTAAGTCCTATTGTAATGAGATGTTGTTGCAGGAGCAGTGGTCGCTGGTGCAGTACACCAGCATCCAGCTGCGAGAGGACGACCCGGACCTCACCGTCAGGCGCCGCGCCTCCTTCTGTCAGTACAACACTTACAACCTATCTTATCATTAACATGCCTTTATCTAAACATATAAAACTCCTGGATGTGGTTGTTCCAGGAGTGCGGGAGGTGGTGGGAGTCCCCGGGCAGCCCGGAGGCAGCGCAGTCCCCGGGGGCGCTGGTGCCGGCCGCCTGCTTCCCCACGCAGCACCCGCGAGCCTTCGCTAGCTACAGGTAACTGATCATTTTTTAATACTTAAATTTTTGATAGGGGAGATTAATAATCAAATTGTAATCAATAGCTGTGTTCTAATATAACAGCGTCCTTATTAATATAATAGTCTTAAACTAATCTTAAACTAAACGTCTATCTGTTTACGAATAAACTAAAATCGATCGGTGTTGTTCTTCAGAAGTATCTTTTAAAATGATAATGCAACGTTATGTTTGGGACCAATAACGACTAAAGGTGATTGGAGGAGGAAACTGAGCGAGAGCGCGCAGCCAGGCGGGTCCGCCGCGTGGAATGGCACCGCGCACTCTCACCAGAATGGCAGCGAGCACGGCGTTCACGACCTTATCACTTCCTTGGTAAGTGCCAGTTTTCCTTGCATTTTCTAACAATGTTCTAAACTAATTTTACTTATATATCATAGGAGAATCTGCTTTTGAACAATTTTGAATCATGATACTCCAGTAACAAATTAAAATATTACTTTTTTGGCTAATGGCAGGGTGTTTTGTTGAAATACTTGCCTGCCTTTAAACTAAACATCCCTAAACCATCGTAATTAGTATGTTTGTTACTAAGTCTTATTGTATCGAGTCGTATTGTAATGAGATGTTGTTGCAGGAGCAGTGGTCGCTGGTGCAGTACACCAGCATCCAGCTGCGAGAGGACGACCCGGACCTCACCGTCAGGCGCCGCGCCTCCTTCTGTCAGTACAACACTTACAACCTATCTTATCATTAACATGCCTTTATCTAAACATATAAAACTCCTGGATGTGGTTGTTCCAGGAGTGCGGGAGGTGGTGGGAGTCCCCGGGCAGCCCGGAGGCAGCGCAGTCCCCGGGGGCGCTGGTGCCGGCCGCCTGCTTCCCCACGCAGCACCCGCGAGCCTTCGCTAGCTACAGGTAACTGATCATTTTTAATACTTAAATTTTTGATAGGAAAGATTAATAATCAAATTGTAATCAATAGCTGTGTTCTAATATAACAGCGTCCTTATTAATATAATAGTCTTAAACTAATCTTAAACTAAACGTCTATCTGTTTACGAATAAACTAAAATCGATCGGTGTTGTTCTTCAGAAGTATCTTTTAAAATGATAATGCAACGTTATGTTTGGGACCAATAACGACTGAAGGTGATTGGAGAAGGAAACTGAGCGAGAGCGCGCAGCCAGGCGGGTCCGCCGCGTGGAATGGCACCGCGCACTCTCACCAGAATGGCAGCGAGCACGGCGTTCACGACCTTATCACTTCCTTGGTAAGTGCCAGTTTTCCTTGCATTTTCTAACAATGTTCTAAACTAATTTTACTTATATATCATAGGAGAATCTGCTTTTGAACAATTTTGAATTTTGATACTCCTGTGACAAATTAAAATATTACTTTTTTGGCTAATAGCAGGGTGTTTTGTTGAAATACTCGCCTGCCTTTAAACTAAACATCCCTAAACCATCGTAATTAGTATGTTTGTTACTAAGTCCTATTGTAATGAGATGTTGTTGCAGGAGCAGTGGTCGCTGGTGCAGTACACCAGCATCCAGCTGCGAGAGGACGACCCGGACCTCACCGTCAGGCGCCGCGCCTCCTTCTGTCAGTACAACACTTACAACCTATCTTATCATTAACATGCCTTTATCTAAACATATAAAACTCCTGGATGTGGTTGTTCCAGGAGTGCGGGAGGTGGTGGGAGTCCTCGGGCAGCCCGGAGGCAGCGCAGTCCCCGGGGGCGCTGGTGCCGGCCGCCTGCTTCCCCACGCACCACCCGCGAGCCTTCGCTAGCTACAGGTAACTGATCATTTTTTAATACTTAAATTTTTGATAGGGGAGATTAATAATCAAATTGTAATCAATAGCTGTGTTCTAATATAACAGCGTCCTTATTAATATAATAGTCTTAAACTAATCTTAAACTAAACGTCTCTGTTTACGAATCAACTAAAATCGGTCGGTGTTGTTCTTCAGAAGTATCTTTTAAAATGATAATGCAACGTTATGTTTGGGACCAATAACGACTGAAGGTGATTGGAGGAGGAAACTGAGCGAGAGCGCGCAGCCAGGCGGGTCCGCCGCGTGGAATGGCACCGCGCACTCTCACCAGAATGGCAGCGAGCACGGCGTTCACGACCTTATCACTTCCTTGGTAAGTGCCAGTTTTCCTTGCATTTTCTAACAATGTTCTAAACTAATTTTACTTATATATCATAGGAGAATCTGCTTTTGAACAATTTTGAATCATGATACTCCAGTGACAAATTAAAATATTACTTGTTTGGCTAATGGCAGGGTGTTTTGTTGAAATACTTGCCTGCCTTTAAACTAAACATCCCTAAACCATCGTAATTAGTATGTTTGTTACTAAGTCCTATTGTATCGAGTCGTATTGTAATGAGATGTTGTTGCAGGAGCAGTGGTCGCTGGTGCAGTACACCAGCATCCAGCTGCGAGAGGACGACCCGGACCTCACCGTCAGGCGCCGCGCCTCCTTCTGTCAGTACAACACTTACAACCTATCTTATCATTAACATGCCTTTATCTAAACATATAAAACTCCTGGATGTGGTTGTTCCAGGAGTGCGGGAGGTGGTGGGAGTCCCCGGGCAGCCCGGAGGCAGCGCAGTCCCCGGGGGCGCTGGTGCCGGCCGCCTGCTTCCCCACGCAGCACCCGCGAGCCTTCGCTAGCTACAGGTAACTGATCATTTTTAATACTTAAATTTTTGATAGGAAAGATTAATAATCAAATTGTAATCAATAGCTGTGTTCTAATATAACAGCGTCCTTATTAATATAATAGTCTTAAACTAATCTTAAACTAAACGTCTATCTGTTTACGAATAAACTAAAATCGATCGGTGTTGTTCTTCAGAAGTATCTTTTAAAATGATAATGCAACGTTATGTTTGGGACCAATAACGACTGAAGGTGATTGGAGAAGGAAACTGAGCGAGAGCGCGCAGCCAGGCGGGTCCGCCGCGTGGAATGGCACCGCGCACTCTCACCAGAATGGCAGCGAGCACGGCGTTCACGACCATATCACTTCCTTGGTAAGTGCCAGTTTTTCTTGCATTTTCTAACAATGTTCTAAACTAATTTTACTTATATATCATAGGAGAATCTGCTTTTGAACAATTTTGAATTTTGATACTCCTGTGACAAATTAAAATATTACTTTTTTGGCTAATGGCAGGGTGTTTTGTTGAAATACTCGCCTGCCTTTAAACTAAACATCCCTAAACCATCGTAATTAGTATGTTTGTTACTAAGTCCTATTGTAATGAGATGTTGTTGCAGGAGCAGTGGTCGCTGGTGCAGTACACCAGCATCCAGCTGCGAGAGGACGACCCGGACCTCACCGTCAGGCGCCGCGCCTCCTTCTGTCAGTACAACACTTACAACCTATCTTATCATTAACATGCCTTTATCTAAACATATAAAACTCCTGGATGTGGTTGTTCCAGGAGTGCGGGAGGTGGTGGGAGTCCCCGGGCAGCCCGGAGGCAGCGCAGTCCCCGGGGGCGCTGGTGCCGGCCGCCTGCTTCCCCACGCACCACCCGCGAGCCTTCGCTAGCTACAGGTAACTGATCATTTTTTAATACCTAAATTTTTGATAGGGGAGATTAATAATCAAATTGTAATCAATAGCTGTGTTCTAATATAACAGCGTCCTTATTAATATAATAGTCTTAAACTAATCTTAAACTAAACGTCTCTGTTTACGAATCAACTAAAATCGGTCGGTGTTGTTCTTCAGAAGTATCTTTTAAAATGATAATGCAACGTTATGTTTGGGACCAATAACGACTAAAGGTGATTGGAGGAGGAAACTGAGCGAGAGCGCGCAGCCAGGCGGGTCCGCCGCGTGGAATGGCACCGCGCACTCTCACCAGAATGGCAGCGAGCACGGCGTTCACGACCTTATCACTTCCTTGGTAAGTGCCAGTTTTCCTTGCATTTTCTAACAATGTTCTAAACTAATTTTACTTATATATCATAGGAGAATCTGCTTTTGAACAATTTTGAATCATGATACTCCAGTGACAAATTAAAATATTACTTTTTTGGCTAATGGCAGGGTGTTTTGTTGAAATACTCGCCTGCCTTTAAACTAAACATCCCTAAACCATCGTAATTAGTATGTTTGTTACTAAGTCCTATTGTAATGAGATGTTGTTGCAGGAGCAGTGGTCGCTGGTGCAGTACACCAGCATCCAGCTGCGAGAGGACGACCCGGACCTCACCGTCAGGCGCCGCGCCTCCTTCTGTCAGTACAACACTTACAACCTATCTTATCATTAACATGCCTTTATCTAAACATATAAAACTCCTGGATGTGGTTGTTCCAGGAGTGCGGGAGGTGGTGGGAGTCCCCGGGCAGCCCGGAGGCAGCGCAGTCCCCGGGGGCGCTGGTGCCGGCCGCCTGCTTCCCCACGCAGCACCCGCGAGCCTTCGCTAGCTACAGGTAACTGATCATTTTTAATACTTAAATTTTTGATAGGAAAGATTAATAATCAAATTGTAATCAATAGCTGGGTTCTAATATAACAGCGTCCTTATTAATATAATAGTCTTAAACTAATCTTAAACTAAACGTCTATCTGTTTACGAATAAACTAAAATCGATCGGTGTTGTTCTTCAGAAGTATCTTTTAAAATGATAATGCAACGTTATGTTTGGGACCAATAACGACTGAAGGTGATTGGAGAAGGAAACTGAGCGAGAGCGCGCAGCCAGGCGGGTCCGCCGCGTGGAATGGCACCGCGCACTCTCACCAGAATGGCAGCGAGCACGGCGTTCACGACCTTATCACTTCCTTGGTAAGTGCCAGTTTTCCTTGCATTTTCTAACAATGTTCTAAACTAATTTTACTTATATATCATAGGAGAATCTGCTTTTGAACAATTTTGAATCATGATACTCCAGTGACAAATTAAAATATTACTTTTTTGGCTAATGGCAGGGTGTTTTGTTGAAATACTCGCCTGCCTTTAAACTAAACATCCCTAAACCATCGTAATTACTATGTTTGTTATTAAATCCTATTGTATCGAGTCGTATTGTAATGAGATGTTGTTGCAGGAGCAGTGGTCGCTGCTGCAGTACACCAGCATCCAGCTGCGAGAGGACGACCCGGACCTCACCGTCAGGCGCCGCGCCTCCTTCTGTCAGTACAACACTTACAACCTATCTTATCATTAACATGCCTTTATCTAAACATATAAAACTCCTGGATGTGGTTGTTCCAGGAGTGCGGGAGGTGGTGGGAGTCCCCGGGCAGCCCGGAGGCAGCGCAGTCCCCGGGGGCGCTGGTGCCGGCCGCCTGCTTCCCCACGCAGCACCCGCGAGCCTTCGCTAGCTACAGGTAACTGATCATTTTTAATACTTAAATTTTTGATAGGAAAGATTAATAATTAAATTGTAATCAATAGCTGTGTTCTAATATAACAGCGTCCTTATTAATATAATAGTCTTAAACTAATCTTAAACTAAACGTCTATCTGTTTACGAATAAACTAAAATCGATCGGTGTTGTTCTTCAGAAGTATCTTTTAAAATGATAATGCAACGTTATGTTTGGGACCAATGACGACTGAAGGTGATTGGAGGAGGAAACTGAGCGAGAGCGCGCAGCCAGGCGGGTCCGCCGCGTGGAATGGCACCGCGCACTCTCACCAGAATGGCAGCGAGTACGGCGTTCACGACCTTATCACTTCCTTGGTAAGTGCCAGTTTTCCTTGCATTTTCTAACAATGTTCTAAACTAATTTTACTTATATATCATAGGAGAATCTGCTTTTGAACAATTTTGAATCATGATACTCCAGTAACAAATTAAAATATTACTTTTTTGGCTAATGGCAGGGTGTTTTGTTGAAATACTTGCCTGCCTTTAAACTAAACATCCCTAAACCATCGTAATTAGGATGTTTGTTACTAAGTCCTATTGTATCGAGTCGTATTGTAATGAGATGTTGTTGCAGGAGCAGTGGTCGCTGGTGCAGTACACCAGCATCCAGCTGCGAGAGGACGACCCGGACCTCACCGTCAGGCGCCGCGCCTCCTTCTGTCAGTACAACACTTACAACCTATCTTATCATTAACATGCCTTTATCTAAACATATAAAACTCCTGGATGTGGTTGTTCCAGGAGTGCGGGAGGTGGTGGGAGTCCCCGGGCAGCCCGGAGGCAGCGCAGTCCCCGGGGGCGCTGGTGCCGGCCGCCTGCTTCCCCACGCAGCACCCGCGAGCCTTCGCTAGCTACAGGTAACTGATCATTTTTTAATACTTAAATTTTTGATAGGAGAGATTAATAATCAAATTGTAATCAATAGCTGTGTTCTAATATAACAGCGTCCTTATTAATACAATAGTCTTAAACTAAACGTCTCTCTGTTTACGAATAAACTAAAATCGATCGGTGTTGTTCTTCAGAAGTATCTTTTAAAATGATAATGCAACGTTATGTTTGGGACCAATAACGACTGAAGGTGATTGGAGGAGGAAACTGAGCGAGAGCGCGCAGCCAGGCGGGTCCGCCGCGTGGAATGGCACCGCGCACTCTCACCAGAATGGCAGCGAGCACGGCGTTCACGACCTTATCACTTCCTTGGTAAGTGCCAGTTTTCCTTGCATTTTCTAACAATGTTCTAAACTAATTTTACTTATATATCATAGGAGAATCTGCTTTTGAACAATTTTGAATCATGATACTCCAGTGACAAATTAAAATATTACTTTTTTGGCTAATAGCAGGGTGTCTTGTTGAAATACTCGCCTGCCTTTAAACTAAACATCCCTAAACCATCGTAATTAGTATGTTTGTTACTAAGTCCTATTGTAATGAGATGTTGTTGCAGGAGCAGTGGTCGCTGGTGCAGTACACCAGCATCCAGCTGCGAGAGGATGACCCGGACCTCACCGTCAGGCGCCGCGCCTCCTTCTGTCAGTACAACACTTACAACCTATCTTATCATTAACATGCCTTTATCTAAACATATAAAACTCCTGGATGTGGTTTTTCCAGGAGTGCGGGAGGTGGTGGGAGTCCCCGGGCAGCCCGGAGGCAGCGCAGTCCCCGGGGGCGCTGGTGCCGGCCGCCTGCTTCCCCACGCAGCACCCGCGAGCCTTCGCTAGCTACAGGTAACTGATCATTTTTAATACTTAAATTTTTGATAGGAAAGATTAATAATCAAATTGTAATCAATAGCTGGGTTCTAATATAACAGCGTCCTTATTAATATAATAGTCTTAAACTAATCTTAAACTAAACGTCTATCTGTTTACGAATAAACTAAAATCGATCGGTGTTGTTCTTCAGAAGTATCTTTTAAAATGATAATGCAACGTTATGTTTGGGACCAATGACGACTGAAGGTGATTGGAGGAGGAAACTGAGCGAGAGCGCGCAGCCAGGCGGGTCCGCCGCGTGGAATGGCACCGCGCACTCTCACCAGAATGGCAGCGAGCACGGCGTTCACGACCTTATCACTTCCTTGGTAAGTGCCAGTTTTCCTTGCATTTTCTAACAATGTTCTAAACTAATTTTACTTATATATCATAGGAGAATCTGCTTTTGAACAATTTTGAATCATGATACTCCAGTGACAAATTAAAATATTACTTGTTTGGCTAATGGCAGGGTGTTTTGTTGAAATACTTGCCTGCCTTTAAACTAAACATCCCTAAACCATCGTAATTAGTATGTTTGTTACTAAGTCCTATTGTATCGAGTCGTATTGTAATGAGATGTTGTTGCAGGAGCAGTGGTCGCTGGTGCAGTACACCAGCATCCAGCTGCGAGAGGACGACCCGGACCTCACCGTCAGGCGCCGCGCCTCCTTCTGTCAGTACAACACTTACAACCTATCTTATCATTAACATGCCTTTATCTAAACATATAAAACTCCTGGATGTGGTTTTTCCAGGAGTGCGGGAGGTGGTGGGAGTCCCCGGGCAGCCCGGAGGCAGCGCAGTCCCCGGGGGCGCTGGTGCCGGCCGCCTGCTTCCCCACGCAGCACCCGCGAGCCTTCGCTAGCTACAGGTAACTGATCATTTTTAATACTTAAATTTTTGATAGGAAAGATTAATAATCAAATTGTAATCAATAGCTGGGTTCTAATATAACAGCGTCCTTATTAATATAATAGTCTTAAACTAATCTTAAACTAAACGTCTATCTGTTTACGAATAAACTAAAATCGATCGGTGTTGTTCTTCAGAAGTATCTTTTAAAATGATAATGCAACGTTATGTTTGGGACCAATGACGACTGAAGGTGATTGGAGGAGGAAACTGAGCGAGAGCGCGCAGCCAGGCGGGTCCGCCGCGTGGAATGGCACCGCGCACTCTCACCAGAATGGCAGCGAGCACGGCGTTCACGACCTTATCACTTCCTTGGTAAGTGCCAGTTTTCCTTGCATTTTCTAACAATGTTCTAAACTAATTTTACTTATATATCATAGGAGAATCTGCTTTTGAACAATTTTGAATCATGATACTCCAGTGACAAATTAAAATATTACTTTTTTGGCTAATGGCAGGGTGTTTTGTTGAAATACTTGCCTGCCTTTAAACTAAACATCCCTAAACCATCGTAATTAGTATGTTTGTTACTAAGTCCTATTGTATCGAGTCGTATTGTAATGAGATGTTGTTGCAGGAGCAGTGGTCGCTGGTGCAGTACACCAGCATCCAGCTGCGAGAGGACGACCCGGACCTCACCGTCAGGCGCCGCGCCTCCTTCTGTCAGTACAACACTTACAACCTATCTTATCATTAACATGCCTTTATCTAAACATATAAAACTCCTGGATGTGGTTGTTCCAGGAGTGCGGGAGGTGGTGGGAGTCCCCGGGCAGCCCGGAGGCAGCGCAGTCCCCGGGGGCGCTGGTGCCGGCCGCCTGCTTCCCCACGCAGCACCCGCGAGCCTTCGCTGGCTACAGGTAACTGATCATTTTTAATACTTAAATTTTTGATAGGAAAGATTAATAATCAAATTGTAATCAATAGCTGTGTTCTAATATAACAGCGTCCTTATTAATATAATAGTCTTAAACTAATCTTAAACTAAACGTCTATCTGTTTACGAATAAACTAAAATCGATCGGTGTTGTTCTTCAGAAGTATCTTTTAAAATGTTAATGCAACGTTATGTTTGGGACCAATAACGACTGAAGGTGATTGGAGGAGGAAACTGAGCGAGAGCGCGCAGCCAGGCGGGTCCGCCGCGTGGAATGGCACCGCGCACTCTCACCAGAATGGCAGCGAGCACGGCGTTCACGACCATATCACTTCCTTGGTAAGTGCCAGTTTTTCTTGCATTTTCTAACAATGTTCTAAACTAATTTTACTTATATATCATAGGGAAATCTGCTTTTGAACAATTTTGAATCATGATACTCCAGTGACAAATTAAAATATTACTTGTTTGGCTAATGGCAGGGTGTTTTGTTGAAATACTTGCCTGCCTTTAAACTAAACATCCCTAAACCATCGTAATTAGTATGTTTGTTACTAAGTCCTATTGTATCGAGTCGTATTGTAATGAGATGTTGTTGCAGGAGCAGTGGTCGCTGGTGCAGTACACCAGCATCCAGCTGCGAGAGGACGACCCGGACCTCACCGTCAGGCGCCGCGCCTCCTTCTGTCAGTACAACACTTACAACCTATCTTATCATTAACATGCCTTTATCTAAACATATAAAACTCCTGGATGTGGTTGTTCCAGGAGTGCGGGAGGTGGTGGGACTCCCCGGGCAGCCCGGAGGCAGCGCAGTCCCCGGGGGCGCTGGTGCCGGCCGCCTGCTTCCCCACGCAGCACCCGCGAGCCTTCGCTAGCTACAGGTAACTGATAATTTTTTAATACTTAAATTTTTGATAGGAGAGATTAATAATCAAATTGTAATCAATAGCTGTGTTCTAATATAACAGCGTCCTTATTAATATAATAGTCTTAAACTAATCTTAAACTAAACGTCTCTCTGTTTACGAATAAACTAAAATCGATCGGTGTTGTTCTTCAGAAGTATCTTTTAAAATGATAATGCAACGTTATGTTTGGGACCAATGACGACTGAAGGTGATTGGAGGAGGAAACTGAGCGAGAGCGCGCAGCCAGGCGGGTCCGCCGCGTGGAATGGCACCGCGCACTCTCACCAGAATGGCAGCGAGTACGGCGTTCACGACCTTATCACTTCCTTGGTAAGTGCCAGTTTTCCTTGCATTTTCTAACAATGTTCTAAACTAATTTTACTTATATATCATAGGAGAATCTGCTTTTGAACAATTTTGAATCATGATACTCCAGTGACAAATTAAAATATTACTTTTTGGCTAATGGCAGGGTGTTTTGTTGAAATACTTGCCTGCCTTTAAACTAAACATCCCTTAACCATCGTAATTAGTATGTTTGTTACTAAGTCCTATTGTATCGAGTCGTATTGTAATGAGATGTTGTTGCAGGAGCAGTGGTCGCTGGTGCAGTACACCAGCATCCAGCTGCGAGAGGACGACCCGGACCTCACCGTCAGGCGCTTCTCCTTCTTCTGTCAGTACATCACTTACAACCTATCTTATCATTAACATGCCTTTATCTAAACATATAAAACTCCTGGATGTGGTTGTTCCAGGAGTGCGGGAGGTGGTGGGAGTCCCCGGGCAGCCCGGAGGCAGCGCAGTCCCCGGGGGCGCTGGTGCCGGCCGCCTGCTTCCCCACGCAGCACCCGCGAGCCTTCGCTAGCTACAGGTAACTGATCATTTTTAATACTTAAATTTTTGATAGGAAAGATTAATAATCAAATTGTAATCAATAGCTGTGTTCTAATATAACAGCGTCCTTATTAATATAATAGTCTTAAACTAATCTTAAACTAAACGTCTATCTGTTTACGAATAAACTAAAATCGATCGGTGTTGTTCTTCAGAAGTATCTTTTAAAATGATAATGCAACGTTATGTTTGGGACCAATAACGACTGAAGGTGATTGGAGAAGGAAACTGAGCGAGAGCGCGCAGCCAGGCGGGTCCGCCGCGTGGAATGGCACCGCGCACTCTCACCAGAATGGCAGCGAGTACGGCGTTCACGACCTTATCACTTCCTTGGTAAGTGCCAGTTTTCCTTGCATTTTCTAACAATGTTCTAAACTAATTTTACTTATATATCATAGGAGAATCTGCTTTTGAACAATTTTGAATCATGATACTCCAGTGACAAATTAAAATATTACTTGTTTGGCTAATGGCAGGGTGTTTTGTTGAAATACTTGCCTGCCTTTAAACTAAACATCCCTAAACCATCGTAATTAGTATGTTTGTTACTAAGTCCTATTGTATCGAGTCGTATTGTAATGAGATGTTGTTGCAGGAGCAGTGGTCGCTGGTGCAGTACACCAGCATCCAGCTGCGAGAGGACGACCCGGACCTCACCGTCAGGCGCCGCGCCTCCTTCTGTCAGTACAACACTTACAACCTATCTTATCATTAACATGCCTTTATCTAAACATATAAAACTCCTGGATGTGGTTGTTCCAGGAGTGCGGGAGGTGGTGGGAGTCCCCGGGCAGCCCGGAGGCAGCGCAGTCCCCGGGGGCGCTGGTGCCGGCCGCCTGCTTCCCCACGCAGCACCCGCGAGCCTTCGCTAGCTACAGGTAACTGATCATTTTTAATACTTAAATTTTTGATAGGAAAGATTAATAATCAAATTGTAATCAATAGCTGTGTTCTAATATAACAGCGTCCTTATTAATATAATAGTCTTAAACTAATCTTAAACTAAACGTCTATCTGTTTACGAATAAACTAAAATCGATCGGTGTTGTTCTTCAGAAGTATCTTTTAAAATGATAATGCAACGTTATGTTTGGGACCAATAACGACTGAAGGTGATTGGAGAAGGAAACTGAGCGAGAGCGCGCAGCCAGGCGGGTCCGCCGCGTGGAATGGCACCGCGCACTCTCACCAGAATGGCAGCGAGCACGGCGTTCACGACCATATCACTTCCTTGGTAAGTGCCAGTTTTTCTTGCATTTTCTAACAATGTTCTAAACTAATTTTACTTATATATCATAGGAGAATCTGCTTTTGAACAATTTTGAATTTTGATACTCCTGTGACAAATTTAAATATTACTTTTTTGGCTAATGGCAGGGTGTTTTGTTGAAATACTCGCCTGCCTTTAAACTAAACATCCCTAAACCATCGTAATTAGTATGTTTGTTACTAAGTCCTATTGTAATGAGATGTTGTTGCAGGAGCAGTGGTCGCTGGTGCAGTACACCAGCATCCAGCTGCGAGAGGACGACCCGGACCTCACCGTCAGGCGCCGCGCCTCCTTCTGTCAGTACAACACTTACAACCTATCTTATCATTAACATGCCTTTATCTAAACATATAAAACTCCTGGATGTGGTTGTTCCAGGAGTGCGGGAGGTGGTGGGAGTCCCCGGGCAGCCCGGAGGCAGCGCAGTCCCCGGGGGCGCTGGTGCCGGCCGCCTGCTTCCCCACGCACCACCCGCGAGCCTTCGCTAGCTACAGGTAACTGATCATTTTTTAATACTTAAATTTTTGATAGGGGAGATTAATAATCAAATTGTAATCAATAGCTGTGTTCTAATATAACAGCGTCCTTATTAATATAATAGTCTTAAACTAATCTTAAACTAAACGTCTCTGTTTACGAATCAACTAAAATCGGTCGGTGTTGTTCTTCAGAAGTATCTTTTAAAATGATAATGCAACGTTATGTTTGGGACCAATAACGACTAAAGGTGATTGGAGGAGGAAACTGAGCGAGAGCGCGCAGCCAGGCGGGTCCGCCGCGTGGAATGGCACCGCGCACTCTCACCAGAATGGCAGCGAGCACGGCGTTCACGACCTTATCACTTCCTTGGTAAGTGCCAGTTTTCCTTGCATTTTCTAACAATGTTCTAAACTAATTTTACTTATATATCATAGGAGAATCTGCTTTTGAACAATTTTGAATCATGATACTCCAGTGACAAATTAAAATATTACTTTTTTGGCTAATGGCAGGGTGTTTTGTTGAAATACTTGCCTGCCTTTAAACTAAACATCCCTAAACCATCGTAATTAGTATGTTTGTTACTAAGTCCTATTGTATCGAGTCTTATTGTAATGAGATGTTGTTGCAGGAGCAGTGGTCGCTGGTGCAGTACACCAGCATCCAGCTGCGAGAGGACGACCCGGACCTCACCGTCAGGCGCCGCGCCTCCTTCTGTCAGTACAACACTTACAACCTATCTTATCATTAACATGCCTTTATCTAAACATATAAAACTCCTGGATGTGGTTGTTCCAGGAGTGCGGGAGGTGGTGGGAGTCCCCGGGCAGCCCGGAGGCAGCGCAGGCCCCGGGGGCGCTGGTGCCGGCCGCCTGCTTCCCCACGCAGCACCCGCGAGCCTTCGCTAGCTACAGGTAACTGATCATTTTTAATACTTAAATTTTTGATAGGAAAGATTAATAATCAAATTGTAATCAATAGCTGGGTTCTAATATAACAGCGTCCTTATTAATATAATAGTCTTAAACTAATCTTAAACTAAACGTCTATCTGTTTACGAATAAACTAAAATCGATCGGTGTTGTTCTTCAGAAGTATCTTTTAAAATGATAATGCAACGTTATGTTTGGGACCAATAACGACTGAAGGTGATTGGAGAAGGAAACTGAGCGAGAGCGCGCAGCCAGGCGGGTCCGCCGCGTGGAATGGCACCGCGCACTCTCACCAGAATGGCAGCGAGCACGGCGTTCACGACCTTATCACTTCCTTGGTAAGTGCCAGTTTTCCTTGCATTTTCTAACAATGTTCTAAACTAATTTTACTTATATATCATAGGAGAATCTGCTTTTGAACAATTTTGAATCATGATACTCCAGTGACAAATTAAAATATTACTTTTTTGGCTAATGGCAGGGTGTTTTGTTGAAATACTTGCCTGCCTTTAAACTAAACATCCCTAAACCATCGTAATTACTATGTTTGTTATTAAATCCTATTGTATCGAGTCGTATTGTAATGAGATGTTGTTGCAGGAGCAGTGGTCGCTGCTGCAGTACACCAGCATCCAGCTGCGAGAGGACGACCCGGACCTCACCGTCAGGCGCCGCGCCTCCTTCTGTCAGTACAACACTTACAACCTATCTTATCATTAACATGCCTTTATCTAAACATATACATGCCTTTATCTTAACATATAAAACTCCTGGATGTGGTTGTTCCAGGAGTGCGGGAGGTGGTGGGAGTCCCCGGGCAGCCCGGAGGCAGCGCAGTCCCCGGGGGCGCTGGTGCCGGCCGCCTGCTTCCCCACGCAGCACCCGCGAGCCTTCGCTAGCTACAGGTAACTGATCATTTTTTAATACTTAAATTTTTGATAGGAGAGATTAATAATCAAATTGTAATCAATAGCTGTGTTCTAATATAACAGCGTCCTTATTAATACAAGTCTTAAACTAATCTTAAACTAAACGTCTCTCTGTTTACGAATAAACTAAAATCGATCGGTGTTGTTCTTCAGAAGTATCTTTTAAAATGATAATGCAACGTTATGTTTGGGACCAATAACGACTGAAGGTGATTGGAGGAGGAAACTGAGCGAGAGCGCGTAGCCAGGCGGGTCCGCCGCGTGGAATGGCACCGCGCACTCTCACCAGAATGGCAGCGAGCACGGCGTTCACGACCTTATCACTTCCTTGGTAAGTGCCAGTTTTCCTTGCATTTTCTAACAATGTTCTAAACTAATTTTACTTATATATCATAGGAGAATCTGCTTTTGAACAATTTTGAATCATGATACTCCAGTGACAAATTAAAATATTACTTTTTTGGCTAATGGCAGGGTGTTTTGTTGAAATACTTGCCTGCCTTTAAACTAAACATCCCTAAACCATCGTAATTAGTATGTTTGTTACTAAGTCTTATTGTATCGAGTCGTATTGTAATGAGATGTTGTTGCAGGAGCAGTGGTCGCTGGTGCAGTACACCAGCATCCAGCTGCGAGAGGACGACCCGGACCTCACCGTCAGGCGCCGCGCCTCCTTCTGTCAGTACAACACTTACAACCTATCTTATCATTAACATGCCTTTATCTAAACATATAAAACTCCTGGATGTGGTTGTTCCAGGAGTGCGGGAGGTGGTGGGAGTCCCCGGGCAGCCCGGAGGCAGCGCAGTCCCCGGGGGCGCTGGTGCCGGCCGCCTGCTTCCCCACGCAGCACCCGCGAGCCTTCGCTAGCTACAGGTAACTGATCATTTTTAATACTTAAATTTTTGATAGGAAAGATTAATAATCAAATTGTAATCAATAGCTGTGTTCTAATATAACAGCGTCCTTATTAATATAATAGTCTTAAACTAATCTTAAACTAAACGTCTATCTGTTTACGAATAAACTAAAATCGATCGGTGTTGTTCTTCAGAAGTATCTTTTAAAATGATAATGCAACGTTATGTTTGGGACCAATGACGACTGAAGGTGATTGGAGGAGGAAACTGAGCGAGAGCGCGCAGCCAGGCGGGTCCGCCGCGTGGAATGGCACCGCGCACTCTCACCAGAATGGCAGCGAGTACGGCGTTCACGACCTTATCACTTCCTTGGTAAGTGCCAGTTTTCCTTGCATTTTCTAACAATGTTCTAAACTAATTTTACTTATATATCATAGGAGAATCTGCTTTTGAACAATTTTGAATCATGATACTCCAGTAACAAATTAAAATATTACTTTTTTGGCTAATGGCAGGGTGTTTTGTTGAAATACTTGCCTGCCTTTAAACTAAACATCCCTAAACCATCGTAATTAGGATGTTTGTTACTAAGTCCTATTGTATCGAGTCGTATTGTTATGAGATGTTGTTGCAGGAGCAGTGGTCGCTGGTGCAGTACACCAGCATCCAGCTGCGAGAGGACGACCCGGACCTCACCGTCAGGCGCCGCGCCTCCTTCTGTCAGTACAACACTTACAACCTATCTTATCATTAACATGCCTTTATCTAAACATATAAAACTCCTGGATGTGGTTGTTCCAGGAGTGCGGGAGGTGGTGGGAGTCCCCGGGCAGCCCGGAGGCAGCGCAGTCCCCGGGGGCGCTGGTGCCGGCCGCCTGCTTCCCCACGCAGCACCCGCGAGCCTTCGCTAGCTACAGGTAACTGATCATTTTTTAATACTAAAATTTTTGATAGGAGAGATTAATAATCAAATTGTAATCAATAGCTGTGTTCTAATATAACAGCGTCCTTATTAATACAATAGTCTTAAACTAATCTTAAACTAAACGTCTCTCTGTTTACGAATAAACTAAAATCGATCGGTGTTGTTCTTCAGAAGTATCTTTTAAAATGATAATGCAACGTTATGTTTGGGACCAATAACGACTGAAGGTGATTGGAGGAGGAAACTGAGCGAGAGCGCGCAGCCAGGCGGGTCCGCCGCGTGGAATGGCACCGCGCACTCTCACCAGAATGGCAGCGAGTACGGCGTTCACGACCTTATCACTTCCTTGGTAAGTGCCAGTTTTCCTTGCATTTTCTAACAATGTTCTAAACTAATTTTACTTATATATCATAGGAGAATCTGCTTTTGAACAATTTTGAATCATGATACTCCAGTGACAAATTAAAATATTACTTTTTTGGCTAATGGCAGGGTGTTTTGTTGAAATACTCGCCTGCCTTTAAACTAAACATCCCTAAACCATCGTAATTAGTATGTTTGTTACTAAGTCCTATTGTAATGAGATGTTGTTGCAGGAGCAGTGGTCGCTGGTGCAGTACACCAGCATCCAGCTGCGAGAGGACGACCCGGACCTCACCGTCAGGCGCCGCGCCTCCTTCTGTCAGTACAACACTTACAACCTATCTTATCATTAACATGCCTTTATCTAAACATATAAAACTCCTGGATGTGGTTGTTCCAGGAGTGCGGGAGGTGGTGGGAGTCCCCGGGCAGCCCGGAGGCAGCGCAGTCCCCGGGGGCGCTGGTGCCGGCCGCCTGCTTCCCCACGCAGCACCCGCGAGCCTTCGCTAGCTACAGGTAACTGATCATTTTTAATACTTAAATTTTTGATAGGAAAGATTAATAATCAAATTGTAATCAATAGCTGTGTTCTAATATAACAGCGTCCTTATTAATATAATAGTCTTAAACTAATCTTAAACTAAACGTCTATCTGTTTACGAATAAACTAAAATCGATCGGTGTTGTTCTTCAGAAGTATCTTTTAAAATGATAATGCAACGTTATGTTTGGGACCAATGACGACTGAAGGTGATTGGAGGAGGAAACTGAGCGAGAGCGCGCAGCCAGGCGGGTCCGCCGCGTGGAATGGCACCGCGCACTCTCACCAGAATGGCAGCGAGTACGGCGTTCACGACCTTATCACTTCCTTGGTAAGTGCCAGTTTTCCTTGCATTTTCTAACAATGTTCTAAACTAATTTTACTTATATATCATAGGAGAATCTGCTTTTGAACAATTTTGAATCATGATACTCCAGTGACAAATTAAAATATTACTTTTTTGGCTAATGGCAGGGTGTTTTGTTGAAATACTCGCCTGCCTTTAAACTAAACATCCCTAAACCATCGTAATTAGTATGTTTGTTACTAAGTCCTATTGTAATGAGATGTTGTTGCAGGAGCAGTGGTCGCTGGTGCAGTACACCAGCATCCAGCTGCGAGAGGACGACCCGGACCTCACCGTCAGGCGCCGCGCCTCCTTCTGTCAGTACAACACTTACAACCTATCTTATCATTAACATGCCTTTATCTAAACATATAAAACTCCTGGATGTGGTTGTTCCAGGAGTGCGGGAGGTGGTGGGAGTCCCCGGGCAGCCCGGAGGCAGCGCAGTCCCCGGGGGCGCTGGTGCCGGCCGCCTGCTTCCCCACGCAGCACCCGCGAGCCTTCGCTAGCTACAGGTAACTGATCATTTTTTAATACTTAAATTTTTGATAGGAGAGATTAATAATCAAATTGTAATCAATAGCTGTGTTCTAATATAACAGCGTCCTTATTAATACAATAGTCTTAAACTAATCTTAAACTAAACGTCTCTCTGTTTACGAATAAACTAAAATCGATCGGTGTTGTTCTTCAGAAGTATCTTTTAAAATGATAATGCAACGTTATGTTTGGGACCAATAACGACTGAAGGTGATTGGAGGAGGAAACTGAGCGAGAGCGCGCAGCCAGGCGGGTCCGCCGCGTGGAATGGCACCGCGCACTCTCACCAGAATGGCAGCGAGCACGGCGTTCACGACCTTATCACTTCCTTGGTAAGTGCCAGTTTTCCTTGCATTTTCTAACAATGTTCTAAACTAATTTTACTTATATATCATAGGAGAATCTGCTTTTGAACAATTTTGAATCATGATACTCCAGTGACAAATTAAAATATTACTTTTTTGGCTAATGGCAGGGTGTTTTGTTGAAATACTCGCCTGCCTTTAAACTAAACATCCCTAAACCATCGTAATTAGTATGTTTGTTACTAAGTCCTATTGTAATGAGATGTTGTTGCAGGAGCAGTGGTCGCTGGTGCAGTACACCAGCATCCAGCTGCGAGAGGACGACCCGGACCTCACCGTCAGGCGCCGCGCCTCCTTCTGTCAGTACAACACTTACAACCTATCTTATCATTAACATGCCTTTATCTAAACATATAAAACTCCTGGATGTGGTTGTTCCAGGAGTGCGGGAGGTGGTGGGAGTCCCCGGGCAGCCCGGAGGCAGCGCAGTCCCCGGGGGCGCTGGTGCCGGCCGCCTGCTTCCCCACGCAGCACCCGCGAGCCTTCGCTGGCTACAGGTAACTGATCATTTTTAATACTTAAATTTTTGATAGGAAAGATTAATAATCAAATTGTAATCAATAGCTGTGTTCTAATATAACAGCGTCCTTATTAATATAATAGTCTTAAACTAATCTTAAACTAAACGTCTATCTGTTTACGAATAAACTAAAATCGATCGGTGTTGTTCTTCAGAAGTATCTTTTAAAATGTTAATGCAACGTTATGTTTGGGACCAATAACGACTGAAGGTGATTGGAGGAGGAAACTGAGCGAGAGCGCGCAGCCAGGCGGGTCCGCCGCGTGGAATGGCACCGCGCACTCTCACCAGAATGGCAGCGAGCACGGCGTTCACGACCATATCACTTCCTTGGTAAGTGCCAGTTTTTCTTGCATTTTCTAACAATGTTCTAAACTAATTTTACTTATATATCATAGGAGAATCTGCTTTTGAACAATTTTGAATCATGATACTCCAGTGACAAATTAAAATATTACTTTTTTGGCTAATGGCAGGGTGTTTTGTTGAAATACTCGCCTGCCTTTAAACTAAACATCCCTAAACCATCGTAATTAGTATGTTTGTTACTAAGTCCTATTGTAATGAGATGTTGTTGCAGGAGCAGTGGTCGCTGGTGCAGTACACCAGCATCCAGCTGCGAGAGGACGACCCGGACCTCACCGTCAGGCGCCGCGCCTCCTTCTGTCAGTACAACACTTACAACCTATCTTATCATTAACATGCCTTTATCTAAACATATAAAACTCCTGGATGTGGTTGTTCCAGGAGTGCGGGAGGTGGTGGGAGTCCCCGGGCAGCCCGGAGGCAGCGCAGTCCCCGGGGGCGCTGGTGCCGGCCGCCTGCTTCCCCACGCAGCACCCGCGAGCCTTCGCTAGCTACAGGTAACTGATCATTTTTAATACTTAAATTTTTGATAGGAAAGATTAATAATCAAATTGTAATCAATAGCTGTGTTCTAATATAACAGCGTCCTTATTAATATAATAGTCTTAAACTAATCTTAAACTAAACGTCTATCTGTTTACGAATAAACTAAAATCGATCGGTGTTGTTCTTCAGAAGTATCTTTTAAAATGATAATGCAACGTTATGTTTGGGACCAATGACGACTGAAGGTGATTGGAGGAGGAAACTGAGCGAGAGCGCGCAGCCAGGCGGGTCCGCCGCGTGGAATGGCACCGCGCACTCTCACCAGAATGGCAGCGAGTACGGCGTTCACGACCTTATCACTTCCTTGGTAAGTGCCAGTTTTCCTTGCATTTTCTAACAATGTTCTAAACTAATTTTACTTATATATCATAGGAGAATCTGCTTTTGAACAATTTTGAATCATGATACTCCAGTAACAAATTAAAATATTACTTTTTTGGCTAATGGCAGGGTGTTTTGTTGAAATACTTGCCTGCCTTTAAAATAAACATCCCTAAACCATCGTAATTAGGATGTTTGTTACTAAGTCCTATTGTATCGAGTCGTATTGTAATGAGATGTTGTTGCAGGAGCAGTGGTCGCTGGTGCAGTACACCAGCATCCAGCTGCGAGAGGACGACCCGGACCTCACCGTCAGGCGCCGCGCCTCCTTCTGTCAGTACAACACTTACAACCTATCTTATCATTAACATGCCTTTATCTAAACATATAAAACTCCTGGATGTGGTTGTTCCAGGAGTGCGGGAGGTGGTGGGAGTCCCCGGGCAGCCCGGAGGCAGCGCAGTCCCCGGGGGCGCTGGTGCCGGCCGCCTGCTTCCCCACGCAGCACCCGCGAGCCTTCGCTAGCTACAGGTAACTGATCATTTTTTAATACTTAAATTTTTGATAGGAGAGATTAATAATCAAATTGTAATCAATAGCTGTGTTCTAATATAACAGCGTCCTTATTAATACAATAGTCTTAAACTAATCTTAAACTAAACGTCTCTCTGTTTACGAATAAACTAAAATCGATCGGTGTTGTTCTTCAGAAGTATCTTTTAAAATGATAATGCAACGTTATGTTTGGGACCAATAACGACTGAAGGTGATTGGAGGAGGAAACTGAGCGAGAGCGCGCAGCCAGGCGGGTCCGCCGCGTGGAATGGCACCGCGCACTCTCACCAGAATGGCAGCGAGCACGGCGTTCACGACCTTATCACTTCCTTGGTAAGTGCCAGTTTTCCTTGCATTTTCTAACAATGTTCTAAACTAATTTTACTTATATATCATAGGAGAATCTGCTTTTGAACAATTTTGAATCATGATACTCCAGTGACAAATTAAAATATTACTTTTTTGGCTAATGGCAGGGTGTTTTGTTGAAATACTCGCCTGCCTTTAAACTAAACATCCCTAAACCATCGTAATTAGTATGTTTGTTACTAAGTCCTATTGTAATGAGATGTTGTTGCAGGAGCAGTGGTCGCTGGTGCAGTACACCAGCATCCAGCTGCGAGAGGACGACCCGGACCTCACCGTCAGGCGCCGCGCCTCCTTCTGTCAGTACAACACTTACAACCTATCTTATCATTAACATGCCTTTATCTAAACATATAAAACTCCTGGATGTGGTTGTTCCAGGAGTGCGGGAGGTGGTGGGAGTCCCCGGGCAGCCCGGAGGCAGCGCAGTCCCCGGGGGCGCTGGTGCCGGCCGCCTGCTTCCCCACGCAGCACCCGCGAGCCTTCGCTGGCTACAGGTAACTGATCATTTTTAATACTTAAATTTTTGATAGGAAAGATTAATAATCAAATTGTAATCAATAGCTGTGTTCTAATATAACAGCGTCCTTATTAATATAATAGTCTTAAACTAATCTTAAACTAAACGTCTATCTGTTTACGAATAAACTAAAATCGATCGGTGTTGTTCTTCAGAAGTATCTTTTAAAATGTTAATGCAACGTTATGTTTGGGACCAATAACGACTGAAGGTGATTGGAGGAGGAAACTGAGCGAGAGCGCGCAGCCAGGCGGGTCCGCCGCGTGGAATGGCACCGCGCACTCTCACCAGAATGGCAGCGAGCACGGCGTTCACGACCATATCACTTCCTTGGTAAGTGCCAGTTTTTCTTGCATTTTCTAACAATGTTCTAAACTAATTTTACTTATATATCATAGGGAAATCTGCTTTTGAACAATTTTGAATCATGATACTCCAGTGACAAATTAAAATATTACTTGTTTGGCTAATGGCAGGGTGTTTTGTTGAAATACTTGCCTGCCTTTAAACTAAACATCCCTAAACCATCGTAATTAGTATGTTTGTTACTAAGTCCTATTGTATCGAGTCGTATTGTAATGAGATGTTGTTGCAGGAGCAGTGGTCGCTGGTGCAGTACACCAGCATCCAGCTGCGAGAGGACGACCCGGACCTCACCGTCAGGCGCCGCGCCTCCTTCTGTCAGTACAACACTTACAACCTATCTTATCATTAACATGCCTTTATCTAAACATATAAAACTCCTGGATGTGGTTTTTCCAGGAGTGCGGGAGGTGGTGGGAGTCCCCGGGCAGCCCGGAGGCAGCGCAGTCCCCGGGGGCGCTGGTGCCGGCCGCCTGCTTCCCCACGCAGCACCCGCGAGCCTTCGCTAGCTACAGGTAACTGATAATTTTTTAATACTTAAATTTTTGATAGGAGAGATTAATAATCAAATTGTAATCAATAGCTGTGTTCTAATATAACAGCGTCCTTATTAATATAATAGTCTTAAACTAATCTTAAACTAAACGTCTCTCTGTTTACGAATAAACTAAAATCGATCGGTGTTGTTCTTCAGAAGTATCTTTTAAAATGATAATGCAACGTTATGTTTGGGACCAATGACGACTGAAGGTGATTGGAGGAGGAAACTGAGCGAGAGCGCGCAGCCAGGCGGGTCCGCCGCGTGGAATGGCACCGCGCACTCTCACCAGAATGGCAGCGAGTACGGCGTTCACGACCTTATCACTTCCTTGGTAAGTGCCAGTTTTCCTTGCATTTTCTAACAATGTTCTAAACTAATTTTACTTATATATCATAGGAGAATCTGCTTTTGAACAATTTTGAATCATGATACTCCAGTGACAAATTAAAATATTACTTGTTTGGCTAATGGCAGGGTGTTTTGTTGAAATACTTGCCTGCCTTTAAACTAAACATCCCTAAACCATCGTAATTAGTATGTTTGTTACTAAGTCCTATTGTATCGAGTCGTATTGTAATGAGATGTTGTTGCAGGAGCAGTGGTCGCTGGTGCAGTACACCAGCATCCAGCTGCGAGAGGACGACCCGGACCTCACCGTCAGGCGCCGCGCCTCCTTCTGTCAGTACAACACTTACAACCTATCTTATCATTAACATGCCTTTATCTAAACATATAAAACTCCTGGATGTGGTTGTTCCAGGAGTGCGAGAGGTGGTGGGAGTTCCCGGGCAGCCCGGAGGCAGCGCAGTCCCCGGGGGCGCTGGTGCCGGCCGCCTGCTTCCCCACGCAGCACCCGCGAGCCTTCGCTAGCTACAGGTAACTGATCATTTTTAATACTTAAATTTTTGATAGGAAAGATTAATAATCAAATTGTAATCAATAGCTGTGTTCTAATATAACAGCGTCCTTATTAATATAATAGTCTTAAACTAATCTTAAACTAAACGTCTATCTGTTTACGAATAAACTAAAATCGATCGGTGTTGTTCTTCAGAAGTATCTTTTAAAATGATAATGCAACGTTATGTTTGGGACCAATAACGACTGAAGGTGATTGGAGAAGGAAACTGAGCGAGAGCGCGCAGCCAGGCGGGTCCGCCGCGTGGAATGGCACCGCGCACTCTCACCAGAATGGCAGCGAGTACGGCGTTCACGACCTTATCACTTCCTTGGTAAGTGCCAGTTTTCCTTGCATTTTCTAACAATGTTCTAAACTAATTTTACTTATATATCATAGGAGAATCTGCTTTTGAACAATTTTGAATCATGATACTCCAGTGACAAATTAAAATATTACTTGTTTGGCTAATGGCAGGGTGTTTTGTTGAAATACTTGCCTGCCTTTAAACTAAACATCCCTAAACCATCGTAATTAGTATGTTTGTTACTAAGTCCTATTGTATCGAGTCGTATTGTAATGAGATGTTGTTGCAGGAGCAGTGGTCGCTGCTGCAGTACACCAGCATCCAGCTGCGAGAGGATGACCCGGACCTCACCGTCAGGCGCCGCGCCTCCTTCTGTCAGTACAACACTTACAACCTATCTTATCATTAACATGCCTTTATCTAAACATATAAAACTCCTGGATGTGGTTGTTCCAGGAGTGCGGGAGGTGGTGGGAGTCCCCGGGCAGCCCGGAGGCAGCGCAGTCCCCGGGGCGCTGGTGCCGGCCGCCTGCTTCCCCACGCAGCACCCGCGAGCCTTCGCTAGCTACAGGTAACTGATCATTTTTAATACTTAAATTTTTGATAGGAAAGATTAATAATCAAATTGTAATCAATAGCTGTGTTCTAATATAACAGCGTCCTTATTAATATAATAGTCTTAAACTAATCTTAAACTAAACGTCTATCTGTTTACGAATAAACTAAAATCGATCGGTGTTGTTCTTCAGAAGTATCTTTTAAAATGATAATGCAACGTTATGTTTGGGACCAATAACGACTGAAGGTGATTGGAGAAGGAAACTGAGCGAGAGCGCGCAGCCAGGCGGGTCCGCCGCGTGGAATGGCACCGCGCACTCTCACCAGAATGGCAGCGAGCACGGCGTTCACGACCATATCACTTCCTTGGTAAGTGCCAGTTTTTCTTGCATTTTCTAACAATGTTCTAAACTAATTTTACTTATATATCATAGGAGAATCTGCTTTTGAACAATTTTGAATTTTGATACTCCTGTGACAAATTAAAATATTACTTTTTTGGCTAATGGCAGGGTGTTTTGTTGAAATACTCGCCTGCCTTTAAACTAAACATCCGTAAACCATCGTAATTAGTATGTTTGTTACTAAGTCCTATTGTAATGAGATGTTGTTGCAGGAGCAGTGGTCGCTGGTGCAGTACACCAGCATCCAGCTGCGAGAGGACGACCCGGACCTCACCGTCAGGCGCCGCGCCTCCTTCTGTCAGTACAACACTTACAACCTATCTTATCATTAACATGCCTTTATCTAAACATATAAAACTCCTGGATGTGGTTGTTCCAGGAGTGCGGGAGGTGGTGGGAGTCCCCGGGCAGCCCGGAGGCAGCGCAGTCCCCGGGGGCGCTGGTGCCGGCCGCCTGCTTCCCCACGCACCACCCGCGAGCCTTCGCTAGCTACAGGTAACTGATCATTTTTTAATACTTAAATTTTTGATAGGGGAGATTAATAATCAAATTGTAATCAATAGCTGTGTTCTAATATAACAGCGTCCTTATTAATATAATAGTCTTAAACTAATCTTAAACTAAACGTCTCTGTTTACGAATAAACTAAAATCGATCGGTGTTGTTCTTCAGAAGTATCTTTTAAAATGATAATGCAACGTTATGTTTGGGACCAATAACGACTAAAGGTGATTGGAGGAGGAAACTGAGCGAGAGCGCGCAGCCAGGCGGGTCCGCCGCGTGGAATGGCACCGCGCACTCTCACCAGAATGGCAGCGAGCACGGCGTTCACGACCTTATCACTTCCTTGGTAAGTGCCAGTTTTCCTTGCATTTTCTAACAATGTTCTAAACTAATTTTACTTATATATCATAGGAGAATCTGCTTTTGAACAGTTTTGAATCATGATACTCCAGTGACAAATTAAAATATTACTTTTTTGGCTAATGGCAGGGTGTTTTGTTGAAATACTCGCCTGCCTTTAAACTAAACATCCCT
The DNA here is from genome assembly GCA_927399415.1 of Macaria notata. Classification (NCBI taxonomy): domain Eukaryota; kingdom Metazoa; phylum Arthropoda; class Insecta; order Lepidoptera; family Geometridae; genus Macaria; species Macaria notata. Next base: position 6,192,051 of record OV656742.1, read on the forward strand.
AAACCATCGTAATTAGTATGTTTGTTACTAAGTCCTATTGTAATGAGATGTTGTTGCAGGAGCAGTGGTCGCTGGTGCAGTACACCAGCATCCAGCTGCGAGAGGACGACCCGGACCTCACCGTCAGGCGCCGCGCCTCCTTCTGTCAGTACAACACTTACAACCTATCTTATCATTAACATGCCTTTATCTAAACATATAAAACTCCTGGATGTGGTTTTTCCAGGAGTGCGGGAGGTGGTGGGAGTCCCCGGGCAGCCCGGAGGCAGCGCAGTCCCCGGGGGCGCTGGTGCCGGCCGCCTGCTTCCCCACGCAGCACCCGCGAGCCTTCGCTAGCTACAGGTAACTGATCATTTTTAATATTTAAATTTTTGATAGGAAAGATTGATAATCAAATTGTAATCAATAGCTGTGTTCTAATATAACAGCGTCCTTATTAATATAATAGTCTTAAACTAATCTTAAACTAAACGTCTATCTGTTTACGAATAAACTAAAATCGATCGGTGTTGTTCTTCAGAAGTATCTTTTAAAATGATAATGCAACGTTATGTTTGGGACCAATAACGACTGAAGGTGATTGGAGGAGGAAACTGAGCGAGAGCGCGCAGCCAGGCGGGTCCGCCGCGTGGAATGGCACCGCGCACTTTCACCAGAATGGCAGCGAGCACGGCGTTCACGATCTTATCACTTCCTTGGTAAGTGCCAGTTTTCCTTGCATTTTCTAACAATGTTCTTAACTAATTTTACTTATATATCATAGGAGAATCTGCTTTTGAACAATTTTGAATCATGATACTCCAGTGACAAATTAAAATATTACTTTTTTGGCTAATGGCAGGGTGTCTTGTTGAAATACTTGCCTGCCTTTAAACTAAACATCCCTAAACCATCGTAATTAGTATGTTTGTTACTAAGTCCTATTGTATCGAGTCGTATTGTAATGAGATGTTGTTGCAGGAGCAGTGGTCGCTGGTGCAGTACACCAGCATCCAGCTGCGAGAGGACGACCCGGACCTCACCGTCAGGCGCCGCGCCTCCTTCTGTCAGTACAACACTTACAACCTATCTTATCATTAACATGCCTTTATCTAAACATATAAAACTCCTGGATGTGGTTGTTCCAGGAGTGCGGGAGGTGGTGGGAGTCCCCGGGCAGCCCGGAGGCAGCGCAGTCCCCGGGGGCGCTGGTGCCGGCCGCCTGCTTCCCCACGCAGCACCCGCGAGCCTTCGCTAGCTACAGGTAACTGATCATTTTTAATACCTAAATTTTTGATAGGAAAGATTAATAATCAAATTGTAATCAATAGCTGTGTTCTAATATAACAGCGTCCTTATTAATATAATAGTCTTAAACTAATCTTAAACTAAACGTCTATCTGTTTACGAATAAACTAAAATCGATCGGTGTTGTTCTTCAGAAGTATCTTTTAAAATGATAATGCAACGTTATGTTTGGGACCAATAACGACTGAAGGTGATTGGAGAAGGAAACTGAGCGAGAGCGCGCAGCCAGGCGGGTCCGCCGCGTGGAATGGCACCGCGCACTCTCACCAGAATGGCAGCGAGTACGGCGTTCACGACCTTATCACTTCCTTGGTAAGTGCCAGTTTTCCTTGCATTTTCTAACAATGTTCTAAACTAATTTTACTTATATATCATAGGAGAATCTGCTTTTGAACAATTTTGAATCATGATACTCCAGTGACAAATTAAAATATTACTTGTTTGGCTAATGGCAGGGTGTTTTGTTGAAATACTTGCCTGCCTTTAAACTAAACATCCCTAAACCATCGTAATTAGTATGTTTGTTACTAAGTCCTATTGTAATGAGATGTTGTTGCAGGAGCAGTGGTCGCTGGTGCAGTACACCAGCATCCAGCTGCGAGAGGACGACCCGGACCTCACCGTCAGGCGCCGCGCCTCCTTCTGTCAGTACAACACTTACAACCTATCTTATCATTAACATGCCTTTATCTAAACATATAAAACTCCTGGATGTGGTTGTTCCAGGAGTGCGGGAGGTGGTGGGAGTCCCCGGGCAGCCCGGAGGCAGCGCAGTCCCCGGGGGCGCTGGTGCCGGCCGCCTGCTTCCCCACGCAGCACCCGCGAGCCTTCGCTAGCTACAGGTAACTGATCATTTTTAATACTTAAATTTTTGATAGGAAAGATTAATAATCAAATTTAGTTGTATTAACCGGCTAGCACTTACGTCAAAAATTACGTCGAAAAATTAGCTCGACACGTTTCGGAAATCTGAGGTTTCCATCATCAGGAGGACGAGTCAGCACGCGCGTCCCGGATGGCCGCCTCGTCCAGACTGGTTCGCCGACTCACTGCCGCACCCCCCCCGCTTCTGCGCCCGCTCCGCTCTCGCAACCGCTCGCGCACCGCGACGGGTGAGGATAGGCGATCGAGGCGCCACCGGCGGATCGTGTATTTCTTCCTCATCGCTTGAGATCCGTTGCACCAAGATATTGGGGTCCGCGCACACTATGCTGACCGTGTCTAGTGGCAGATGTTCAGCTACATCGTCCTCCCGGCCAGAGTTTAAAACAGGTCTCCACGCAGGTGCCAATGTCCATCCTCGGTCACGATTAAAGTTTGGATGTCGACCTATTTCTATTGCTTCCCGAACTTTCCTTGGTACTAGGAACTTCTCCTTGGCCAAGACCGACACCTTATCGAAACGTAGGAAATGGTTCACCCCTTCAGCATGTTCTGCCAACGCGGATTTAACAGTCTCCCTGTTTTTAACACACCGTATGTGTTCCGCCACCCTCGTAGAAATATTGCGGCGGGTTTCTCCGATGTAACTCATACCACAGTCGCAAGGTATACGATAAACACCTCAAATTGTAATCAATAGCTGTGTTCTAATATAACAGCGTCCTTATTAATATAATAGTCTTAAACTAATCTTAAACTAAACGTCTATCTGTTTACGAATAAACTAAAATCGATCGGTGTTGTTCTTCAGAAGTATCTTTTAAAATTCCTTGGTAAGTGCCAGTTTTTCTTGCATTTTCTAACAATGTTCTAAACTAATTTTACTTATATATCATAGGAGAATCTGCTTTTGAACAATTTTGAATTTTGATACTCCTGTGACAAATTAAAATATTACTTTTTTGGCTAATAGCAGGGTGTTTTGTTGAAATACTCGCCTGCCTTTAAACTAAACATCCCTAAACCATCGTAATTAGTATGTTTGTTACTAAGTCCTATTGTAATGAGATGTTGTTGCAGGAGCAGTGGTCGCTGGTGCAGTACACCAGCATCCAGCTGCGAGAGGACGACCCGGACCTCACCGTCAGGCGCCGCGCCTCCTTCTGTCAGTACAACACTTACAACCTATCTTATCATTAACATGCCTTTATCTAAACATATAAAACTCCTGGATGTGGTTGTTCCAGGAGTGCGGGAGGTGGTGGGAGTCCCCGGGCAGCCCGGAGGCAGCGCAGTCCCCGGGGGCGCTGGTGCCGGCCGCCTGCTTCCCCACGCACCACCCGCGAGCCTTCGCTAGCTACAGGTAACTGATCATTTTTAATACTTAAATTTTTGATAGGGGAGATTAATAATCAAATTGTAATCAATAGCTGTGTTCTAATATAACAGCGTCCTTATTAATATAATAGTCTTAAACTAATCTTAAACTAAACGTCTCTGTTTACGAATAAACTAAAATCGATCGGTGTTGTTCTTCAGAAGTATCTTTTAAAATGATAATGCAACGTTATGTTTGGGACCAATAACGACTGAAGGTGATTGGAGGAGGAAACTGAGCGAGAGCGCGCAGCCAGGCGGGTCCGCCGCGTGGAATGGCACCGCGCACTCTCACCAGAATGGCAGCGAGCACGGCGTTCACGACCTTATCACTTCCTTGGTAAGTGCCAGTTTTCCTTGCATTTTCTAACAATGTTCTAAACTAATTTTACTTATATATCATAGGAGAATCTGCTTTTGAACAATTTTGAATCATGATACTCCAGTGACAAATTAAAATATTACTTTTTTGGCTAATGGCAGGGTGTTTTGTTGAAATACTCGCCTGCCTTTAAACTAAACATCCCTAAACCATCGTAATTAGTATGTTTGTTACTAAGTCCTATTGTAATGAGATGTTGTTGCAGGAGCAGTGGTCGCTGGTGCAGTACACCAGCATCCAGCTGCGAGAGGACGACCCGGACCTCACCGTCAGGCGCCGCGCCTCCTTCTGTCAGTACAACACTTACAACCTATCTTATCATTAACATGCCTTTATCTAAACATATAAAACTCCTGGATGTGGTTGTTCCAGGAGTGCGGGAGGTGGTGGGAGTCCCCGGGCAGCCCGGAGGCAGCGCAGTCCCCGGGGGCGCTGGTGCCGGCCGCCTGCTTCCCCACGCACCACCCGCGAGCCTTCGCTAGCTACAGGTAACTGATCATTTTTTAATACTTAAATTTTTGATAGGGGAGATTAATAATCAAATTGTAATCAATAGCTGTGTTCTAATATAACAGCGTCCTTATTAATATAATAGTCTTAAACTAATCTTAAACTAAACGTCTCTGTTTACGAATAAACTAAAATCGATCGGTGTTGTTCTTCAGAAGTATCTTTTAAAATGATAATGCAACGTTATGTTTGGGACCAATAACGACTGAAGGTGATTGGAGGAGGAAACTGAGCGAGAGCGCGCAGCCAGGCGGGTCCGCCGCGTGGAATGGCACCGCGCACTCTCACCAGAATGGCAGCGAGCACGGCGTTCACGACCTTATCACTTCCTTGGTAAGTGCCAGTTTTCCTTGCATTTTCTAACAATGTTCTAAACTAATTTTACTTATATATCATAGGAGAATCTGCTTTTGAACAATTTTGAATCATGATACTCCAGTGACAAATTAAAATATTACTTTTTTGGCTAATGGCAGGGTGTTTTGTTGAAATACTCGCCTGCCTTTAAACTAAACATCCCTAAACCATCGTAATTAGTATGTTTGTTACTAAGTCCTATTGTAATGAGATGTTGTTGCAGGAGCAGTGGTCGCTGGTGCAGTACACCAGCATCCAGCTGCGAGAGGACGACCCGGACCTCACCGTCAGGCGCCGCGCCTCCTTCTGTCAGTACAACACTTACAACCTATCTTATCATTAACATGCCTTTATCTAAACATATAAAACTCCTGGATGTGGTTGTTCCAGGAGTGCGGGAGGTGGTGGGAGTCCCCGGGCAGCCCGGAGGCAGCGCAGTCCCCGGGGGCGCTGGTGCCGGCCGCCTGCTTCCCCACGCAGCACCCGCGAGCCTTCGCTGGCTACAGGTAACTGATCATTTTTAATACTTAAATTTTTGATAGGAAAGATTAATAATCAAATTGTAATCAATAGCTGTGTTCTAATATAACAGCATCCTTATTAATATAATAGTCTTAAACTAATCTTAAACTAAACGTCTATCTGTTTACGAATAAACTAAAATCGATCGGTGTTGTTCTTCAGAAGTATCTTTTAAAATGTTAATGCAACGTTATGTTTGGGACCAATAACGACTGAAGGTGATTGGAGGAGGAAACTGAGCGAGAGCGCGCAGCCAGGCGGGTCCGCCGCGTGGAATGGCACCGCGCACTCTCACCAGAATGGCAGCGAGCACGGCGTTCACGACCATATCACTTCCTTGGTAAGTGCCAGTTTTTCTTGCATTTTCTAACAATGTTCTAAACTAATTTTACTTATATATCATAGGGAAATCTGCTTTTGAACAATTTTGAATCATGATACTCCAGTGACAAATTAAAATATTACTTGTTTGGCTAATGGCAGGGTGTTTTGTTGAAATACTTGCCTGCCTTTAAACTAAACATCCCTAAACCATCGTAATTAGTATGTTTGTTACTAAGTCCTATTGTATCGAGTCGTATTGTAATGAGATGTTGTTGCAGGAGCAGTGGTCGCTGGTGCAGTACACCAGCATCCAGCTGCGAGAGGACGACCCGGACCTCACCGTCAGGCGCCGCGCCTCCTTCTGTCAGTACAACACTTACAACCTATCTTATCATTAACATGCCTTTATCTAAACATATAAAACTCCTGGATGTGGTTTTTCCAGGAGTGCGGGAGGTGGTGGGAGTCCCCGGGCAGCCCGGAGGCAGCGCAGTCCCCGGGGGCGCTGGTGCCGGCCGCCTGCTTCCCCACGCAGCACCCGCGAGCCTTCGCTAGCTACAGGTAACTGATAATTTTTTAATACTTAAATTTTTGATAGGAGAGATTAATAATCAAATTGTAATCAATAGCTGTGTTCTAATATAACAGCGTCCTTATTAATATAATAGTCTTAAACTAATCTTAAACTAAACGTCTCTCTGTTTACGAATAAACTAAAATCGATCGGTGTTGTTCTTCAGAAGTATCTTTTAAAATGATAATGCAACGTTATGTTTGGGACCAATGACGACTGAAGGTGATTGGAGGAGGAAACTGAGCGAGAGCGCGCAGCCAGGCGGGTCCGCCGCGTGGAATGGCACCGCGCACTCTCACCAGAATGGCAGCGAGTACGGCGTTCACGACCTTATCACTTCCTTGGTAAGTGCCAGTTTTCCTTGCATTTTCTAACAATGTTCTAAACTAATTTTACTTATATATCATAGGAGAATCTGCTTTTGAACAATTTTGAATCATGATACTCCAGTGACAAATTAAAATATTACTTGTTTGGCTAATGGCAGGGTGTTTTGTTGAAATACTTGCCTGCCTTTAAACTAAACATCCCTAAACCATCGTAATTAGTATGTTTGTTACTAAGTCCTATTGTATCGAGTCGTATTGTAATGAGATGTTGTTGCAGGAGCAGTGGTCGCTGGTGCAGTACACCAGCATCCAGCTGCGAGAGGACGACCCGGACCTCACCGTCAGGCGCCGCGCCTCCTTCTGTCAGTACAACACTTACAACCTATCTTATCATTAACATGCCTTTATCTAAACATATAAAACTCCTGGATGTGGTTGTTCCAGGAGTGCGAGAGGTGGTGGGAGTTCCCGGGCAGCCCGGAGGCAGCGCAGTCCCCGGGGGCGCTGGTGCCGGCCGCCTGCTTCCCCACGCAGCACCCGCGAGCCTTCGCTAGCTACAGGTAACTGATCATTTTTAATACTTAAATTTTTGATAGGAAAGATTAATAATCAAATTGTAATCAATAGCTGTGTTCTAATATAACAGCGTCCTTATTAATATAATAGTCTTAAACTAATCTTAAACTAAACGTCTATCTGTTTACGAATAAACTAAAATCGATCGGTGTTGTTCTTCAGAAGTATCTTTTAAAATGATAATGCAACGTTATGTTTGGGACCAATAACGACTGAAGGTGATTGGAGAAGGAAACTGAGCGAGAGCGCGCAGCCAGGCGGGTCCGCCGCGTGGAATGGCACCGCGCACTCTCACCAGAATGGCAGCGAGTACGGCGTTCACGACCTTATCACTTCCTTGGTAAGTGCCAGTTTTCCTTGCATTTTCTAACAATGTTCTAAACTAATTTTACTTATATATCATAGGAGAATCTGCTTTTGAACAATTTTGAATCATGATACTCCAGTGACAAATTAAAATATTACTTGTTTGGCTAATGGCAGGGTGTTTTGTTGAAATACTTGCCTGCCTTTAAACTAAACATCCCTAAACCATCGTAATTAGTATGTTTGTTACTAAGTCCTATTGTATCGAGTCGTATTGTAATGAGATGTTGTTGCAGGAGCAGTGGTCGCTGCTGCAGTACACCAGCATCCAGCTGCGAGAGGATGACCCGGACCTCACCGTCAGGCGCCGCGCCTCCTTCTGTCAGTACAACACTTACAACCTATCTTATCATTAACATGCCTTTATCTAAACATATAAAACTCCTGGATGTGGTTGTTCCAGGAGTGCGGGAGGTGGTGGGAGTCCCCGGGCAGCCCGGAGGCAGCGCAGTCCCCGGGGGCGCTGGTGCCGGCCGCCTGCTTCCCCACGCAGCACCCGCGAGCCTTCGCTAGCTACAGGTAACTGATCATTTTTAATACTTAAATTTTTGATAGGAAAGATTAATAATCAAATTGTAATCAATAGCTGTGTTCTAATATAACAGCGTCCTTATTAATATAATAGTCTTAAACTAATCTTAAACTAAACGTCTATCTGTTTACGAATAAACTAAAATCGATCGGTGTTGTTCTTCAGAAGTATCTTTTAAAATTCCTTGGTAAGTGCCAGTTTTTCTTGCATTTTCTAACAATGTTCTAAACTAATTTTACTTATATATCATAGGAGAATCTGCTTTTGAACAATTTTGAATTTTGATACTCCTGTGACAAATTAAAATATTACTTTTTTGGCTAATAGCAGGGTGTTTTGTTGAAATACTCGCCTGCCTTTAAACTAAACATCCCTAAACCATCGTAATTAGTATGTTTGTTACTAAGTCCTATTGTAATGAGATGTTGTTGCAGGAGCAGTGGTCGCTGGTGCAGTACACCAGCATCCAGCTGCGAGAGGACGACCCGGACCTCACCGTCAGGCGCCGCGCCTCCTTCTGTCAGTACAACACTTACAACCTATCTTATCATTAACATGCCTTTATCTAAACATATAAAACTCCTGGATGTGGTTGTTCCAGGAGTGCGGGAGGTGGTGGGAGTCCCCGGGCAGCCCGGAGGCAGCGCAGTCCCCGGGGGCGCTGGTGCCGGCCGCCTGCTTCCCCACGCACCACCCGCGAGCCTTCGCTAGCTACAGGTAACTGATCATTTTTTAATACTTAAATTTTTGATAGGGGAGATTAATAATCAAATTGTAATCAATAGCTGTGTTCTAATATAACAGCGTCCTTATTAATATAATAGTCTTAAACTAATCTTAAACTAAACGTCTCTGTTTACGAATAAACTAAAATCGATCGGTGTTGTTCTTCAGAAGTATCTTTTAAAATGATAATGCAACGTTATGTTTGGGACCAATAACGACTGAAGGTGATTGGAGGAGGAAACTGAGCGAGAGCGCGCAGCCAGGCGGGTCCGCCGCGTGGAATGGCACCGCGCACTCTCACCAGAATGGCAGCGAGCACGGCGTTCACGACCTTATCACTTCCTTGGTAAGTGCCAGTTTTCCTTGCATTTTCTAACAATGTTCTAAACTAATTTTACTTATATATCATAGGAGAATCTGCTTTTGAACAATTTTGAATCATGATACTCCAGTGACAAATTAAAATATTACTTTTTTGGCTAATGGCAGGGTGTTTTGTTGAAATACTCGCCTGCCTTTAAACTAAACATCCCTAAACCATCGTAATTAGTATGTTTGTTACTAAGTCCTATTGTAATGAGATGTTGTTGCAGGAGCAGTGGTCGCTGGTGCAGTACACCAGCATCCAGCTGCGAGAGGACGACCCGGACCTCACCGTCAGGCGCCGCGCCTCCTTCTGTCAGTACAACACTTACAACCTATCTTATCATTAACATGCCTTTATCTAAACATATAAAACTCCTGGATGTGGTTTTTCCAGGAGTGCGGGAGGTGGTGGGAGTCCCCGGGCAGCCCGGAGGCAGCGCAGTCCCCGGGGGCGCTGGTGCCGGCCGCCTGCTTCCCCACGCAGCACCCGCGAGCCTTCGCTAGCTACAGGTAACTGATCATTTTTAATATTTAAATTTTTGATAGGAAAGATTGATAATCAAATTGTAATCAATAGCTGTGTTCTAATATAACAGCGTCCTTATTAATATAATAGTCTTAAACTAATCTTAAACTAAACGTCTATCTGTTTACGAATAAACTAAAATCGATCGGTGTTGTTCTTCAGAAGTATCTTTTAAAATGATAATGCAACGTTATGTTTGGGACCAATAACGACTGAAGGTGATTGGAGGAGGAAACTGAGCGAGAGCGCGCAGCCAGGCGGGTCCGCCGCGTGGAATGGCACCGCGCACTTTCACCAGAATGGCAGCGAGCACGGCGTTCACGATCTTATCACTTCCTTGGTAAGTGCCAGTTTTCCTTGCATTTTCTAACAATGTTCTTAACTAATTTTACTTATATATCATAGGAGAATCTGCTTTTGAACAATTTTGAATCATGATACTCCAGTGACAAATTAAAATATTACTTTTTTGGCTAAAGGCAGGGTGTTTTGTTGAAATACTTGCCTGCCTTTAAACTAAACTTCCCTAAACCATCGTAATTAGTATGTTTGTTACTAAGTCCTATTGTATCGAGTCGTATTGTAATGAGATGTTGTTGCAGGAGCAGTGGTCGCTGGTGCAGTACACCAGCATCCAGCTGCGAGAGGACGACCCGGACCTCACCGTCAGGCGCCGCGCCTCCTTCTGTCAGTACAACACTTACAACCTATCTTATCATTAACATGCCTTTATCTAAACATATAAAACTCCTGGATGTGGTTTTTCCAGGAGTGCGGGAGGTGGTGGGAGTCCCCGGGCAGCCCGGAGGCAGCGCAGTCCCCGGGGGCGCTGGTGCCGGCCGCCTGCTTCCCCACGCAGCACCCGCGAGCCTTCGCTAGCTACAGGTAACTGATCATGTTTAATACCTATATTTTTGATAGGAAAGATTAATAATCAAATTGTAATCAATAGCTGTGTTCTAATATAACAGCGTCCTTATTAATATAATAGTCTTAAACTAATCTTTAACTTAACGTCTATCTGTTTACGAATAAACTAAAATCGATCGGTTTTGTTCTTCAGAAGTATCTTTTAAAATGATAATGCAACGTTATGTTTGGGACCAATAACGACTGAAGGTGATTGGAGAAGGAAACTGAGCGAGAGCGCGCAGCCAGGCGGGTCCGCCGCGTGGAATGGCACCGCGCACTCTCACCAGAATGGCAGCGAGCACGGCGTTCACGACCTTATCACTTCCTTGGTAAGTGCCAGTTTTCCTTGCATTTTCTAACAATGTTCTAAACTAATTTTACTTATATATCATAGGAGAATCTGCTTTTGAACAATTTTGAATCATGATACTCCAGTGACAAATTAAAATATTACTTTTTTGGCTAATGGCAGGGTGTTTTGTTGAAATACTCGCCTGCCTTTAAACTAAACATCCCTAAACCATCGTAATTACTATGTTTGTTATTAAATCCTATTGTATCGAGTCGTATTGTAATGAGATGTTGTTGCAGGAGCAGTGGTCGCTGCTGCAGTACACCAGCATCCAGCTGCGAGAGGACGACCCGGACCTCACCGTCAGGCGCCGCGCCTCCTTCTGTCAGTACAACACTTACAACCTATCTTATCATTAACATGCCTTTATCTAAACATATAAAACTCCTGGATGTGGTTGTTCCAGGAGTGCGGGAGGTGGTGGGAGTCCCCGGGCAGCCCGGAGGCAGCGCAGTCCCCGGGGGCGCTGGTGCCGGCCGCCTGCTTCCCCACGCAGCACCCGCGAGCCTTCGCTGGCTACAGGTAACTGATCATTTTTAATACTTAAATTTTTGATAGGAAAGATTAATAATCAAATTGTAATCAATAGCTGTGTTCTAATATAACAGCGTCCTTATTAATATAATAGTCTTAAACTAATCTTAAACTAAACGTCTCTGTTTACGAATCAACTAAAATCGGTCGGTGTTGTTCTTCAGAAGTATCTTTTAAAATGATAATGCAACGTTATGTTTGGGACCAATAACGACTAAAGGTGATTGGAGGAGGAAACTGAGCGAGAGCGCGCAGCCAGGCGGGTCCGCCGCGTGGAATGGCACCGCGCACTCTCACCAGAATGGCAGCGAGCACGGCGTTCACGACCATATCACTTCCTTGGTAAGTGCCAGTTTTTCTTGCATTTTCTAACAATGTTCTAAACTAATTTTATTTACATATCATAGGAGAATCTGCTTTTGAACAATTTTGAATCATGATACTCCAGTGACAAATTAAAATATTACTTGTTTGGCTAATGGCAGGGTGTTTTGTTGAAATACTTGCCTGCCTTTAAACTAAACATCCCTAAACCATCGTAATTAGTATGTTTGTTACTAAGTACTATTGTATCGAGTCGTATGGTAATGAGATGTTGTTGCAGGAGCAGTGGTCGCTGGTGCAGTACACCAGCATCCAGCTGCGAGAGGACGACCCGGACCTCACCGTCAGGCGCCGCGCCTCCTTCTGTCAGTACAACACTTACAACCTATCTTATCATTAACATGCCTTTATCTAAACATATAAAACTCCTGGATGTGGTTGTTCCAGGAGTGCGGGAGGTGGTGGGAGTCCCCGGGCAGCCCGGAGGCAGCGCAGTCCCCGGGGGCGCTGGTGCCGGCCGCCTGCTTCCCCACGCAGCACCCGCGAGCCTTCGCTAGCTACAGGTAACTGATCATTTTTAATACATAAATTTTTGATAGGAAAGATTAATAATCAAATTGTAATCAATAGCTGTGTTCTAATATAACAGCGTCCTTATTAATATAATAGTCTTAAACTAATCTTAAACTAAACGTCTCTCTGATTACGAATAAACTAAAATCGATCGGTGTTGTTCTTCAGAAGTATCTTTTAAAATGATAATGCAACGTTATGTTTGGGACCAATAACGACTGAAGGTGATTGGAGGAGGAAACTGAGCGAGAGCGCGCAGCCAGGCGGGTCCGCCGCGTGGAATGGCACCGCGCACTCTCACCAGAATGGCAGCGAGCACGGCGTTCACGACCATATCACTTCCTTGGTAAGTGCCAGTTTTTCTTGCATTTTCTAACAATGTTCTAAACTAATTTTATTTACATATCATAGGAGAATCTGCTTTTGAACAATTTTGAATCATGATACTCCAGTGACAAATTAAAATATTACTTGTTTGGCTAATGGCAGGGTGTTTTGTTGAAATACTTGCCTGCCTTTAAACTAAACATCCCTAAACCATCGTAATTAGTATGTTTGTTACTAAGTACTATTGTATCGAGTCGTATGGTAATGAGATGTTGTTGCAGGAGCAGTGGTCGCTGGTGCAGTACACCAGCATCCAGCTGCGAGAGGACGACCCGGACCTCACCGTCAGGCGCCGCGCCTCCTTCTGTCAGTACAACACTTACAACCTATCTTATCATTAACATGCCTTTATCTAAACATATAAAACTCCTGGATGTGGTTGTTCCAGGAGTGCGGGAGGTGGTGGGAGTCCCCGGGCAGCCCGGAGGCAGCGCAGTCCCCGGGGGCGCTGGTGCCGGCCGCCTGCTTCCCCACGCAGCACCCGCGAGCCTTCGCTAGCTACAGGTAACTGATCATTTTTAATACATAAATTTTTGATAGGAAAGATTAATAATCAAATTGTAATCAATAGCTGTGTTCTAATATAACAGCGTCCTTATTAATATAATAGTCTTAAACTAATCTTAAACTAAACGTCTCTCTGATTACGAATAAACTAAAATCGATCGGTGTTGTTCTTCAGAAGTATCTTTTAAAATGATAATGCAACGTTATGTTTGGGACCAATAACGACTGAAGGTGATTGGAGGAGGAAACTGAGCGAGAGCGCGCAGCCAGGCGGGTCCGCCGCGTGGAATGGCACCGCGCACTCTCACCAGAATGGCAGCGAGCACGGCGTTCACGACCATATCACTTCCTTGGTAAGTGCCAGTTTTTCTTGCATTTTCTAACAATGTTCTAAACTAATTTTACTTATATATCATAGGAGAATCTTCTTTTGAACAATTTTTAATCATGATACTCCAGTGACAAATTAAAATATTACTTTTTTGGCTAATGGCAGGGTGTTTTGTTGAAATACTTGCCTGCCTTTAAACTAAACCATCGTAATTAGTATGTTTGTTACTAAGTCCTATTGTATCGAGTCGTATTGTAATGAGATGTTGTTGCAGGAGCAGTGGTCGCTGGTGCAGTACACCAGCATCCAGCTGCGAGAGGACGACCCGGACCTCACCGTCAGGCGCCGCGCCTCCTTCTGTCAGTACAACACTTACAACCTATCTTATCATTAACATGCCTTTATCTAAACATATAAAACTCCTGGATGTGGTTGTTCCAGGAGTGCGGGAGGTGGTGGGAGTCCCCGGGCAGCCCGGAGGCAGCGCAGTCCCCGGGGGCGCTGGTGCCGGCCGCCTGCTTCCCCACGCAGCACCCGCGAGCCTTCGCTAGCTACAGGTAACTGATCATTTTTTAATACTTAAATTTTTGATAGGAGAGATTAATAATCAAATTGTAATCAATAGCTGTGTTCTAATATAACAGCGTCCTTATTAATACAATAGTCTTAAACTAATCTTAAACTAAACGTCTCTCTGTTTACGAATAAACTAAAATCGATCGGTGTTGTTCTTCAGAAGTATCTTTTAAAATGATAATGCAACGTTATGTTTGGGACCAATAACGACTGAAGGTGATTGGAGGAGGAAACTGAGCGAGAGCGCGCAGCCAGGCGGGTCCGCCGCGTGGAATGGCACCGCGCACTCTCACCAGAATGGCAGCGAGCACGGCGTTCACGACCTTATCACTTCCTTGGTAAGTGCCAGTTTTCCTTGCATTTTCTAACAATGTTCTAAACTAATTTTACTTATATATCATAGGAGAATCTGCTTTTGAACAATTATGTTTCCATAATATGTTTAGCATCTATTTGTGTTCATCTACCCCCCCGTTTTGTATGAAAAAGTTTAGTCGTATTTTTATTGTGTCGTGAATTATTGTGATTGTGTTGTGAGATGAAATTTATGTGATACTATGTGAATTATAGGGCTAGCGCCCTTTTGGTGGGCGGTATGGTTGGCTAATATGCCTAAGTAAGTGTATAATGTAAGATTTGTCATAGCGGTAAGTCAAATCCCCAGCCACCAATACATATTTGCAGTGACAACCCGCATATCATTTGCTTCCCGTGATAGCCAAAGTAATTTCAACCTTAAACACCCACCAGTTGTGTCTACTCTTTATTTGCCATTCAGGCTCTTCTAAGTTTGTGGTATAGTTGTGATGAGATGATCAGATTGTGTCCTTCGTGGGAAGTATCATGTGTGGCCATTCTGGTTGCAGTGCTTTTTATTGTAAGTTTACTTCGTTAAAGTTTTCTTAATTGAGTATTGTTCATCATATGATGTGTTCGTTCAGTTCAATGTAACTAGTAAGATATGCATAATGAAACCAGGACGAGCGGTATTACAACTGATTTCTTTAACCAAATGAAGGTATCAAATCATGATATTTACCCACAATACTTTACACCTCCTCACCTTATTTACACAAATCGAAACTACGGAAGAAAACATTAAATTTTACGTTGAGTATATCAATATCGAACACAGTAAGTATACTGAGTTTAACCGTAATATAAGTGGAACATAAACATGTTATACATTCAAATCTAAAATCAGCGTTTTTAAGAAACTTATTAGTAGATTAGTAGCCGAGGGCTGTAAGGCATCAATTGCAGCCCGAGATAGTTAGGCGCACGAGCGCAGCGAGGGCGCCTATAGTTCGAGGGTGCAATTGGTGCTTACACCCGAGCTAACTACTCTGCTTTACATCTCGATTGTGAGGTAAGTAGAAAAAACCCGTATTAGGTACAAGAATAAAACATTTTAATGTTTAAAATTTATAGTGAAATGAGAACAATTTTAAAATTTTAGGGACAGGTGTTTTATGGGTATGTTAAAAGTTTGAGATTGTGATATTTGCTGGTCACGGACAAAATCAGAACTTACTCGTTTTTCTTTTCGCCACTTCATGAACTCGTAAGTTTTCAAATATCTCTCTTTAGAACTTTCAAGCAAAATATTGTTAATTGCTACTTCAGCTTCCGTTTTCATAGAATCAGGAGAGCTTACATAATATGTATATCGTCATCACTTGCAGAACTCATGTATTTTTCCTAATTAGCACGTATTTATAAAAAAATCCCAAAAACAAACATTTAAAATGAAAGTTTTCTATTCCCGCCTTTTTTCATCTTTTTTGTCAGGAACGAAATGGAGCATTGCTGTTCGATATTTAAAATTGATGACTATTATAGTCATACGAAGAAGTTTGAGTTTGAATAGCGAAGCGACCTCCTTTGTCTACTACTTAAACTTTTTGAAAGAGTGAAAAGTTTTTTTTAATTACTTACCGCCCTAGGGCTTTTCTAGCTACATTATTACCCTAGAGCGCTAATTGGTTACTTACAAGCCCCATTTGGGGGTAATAAGGACCTACTTACCGAACATGAGAGATGTAAAATTAGTAAACAATAGGCAAGTTTACATAATGTACCAATAATTAAATATAGGTAAGTATTCGTACCTAGAATACTTGCATATTACAACGGAGACGGTTGATCCCTAGTTACGTGGGCGCAAAGTCATATGATCAGCCACACGAGGCTTGTCGGCGATGCATGCACTGACATGTGGACAATGTATGAAAAGAACTAATATGAACAGTGAAGGCAGCGACGCATGCCTTGTTCGAGTTCAATTAGTGAAAGTGAGTGCGCGTAACAAACTAAGAGAATGTATCATTTTCATCCACGCTCCGCGAGTATCATTAGTGAAACAGATGCTGCGTGAAGAGATCTAATTAGAATGGTATGATACTCGCGGATCACGACCGTAGTTAGTTTGTAATTAACGAAAATGTATGATGAAAGTTGCGTTTTGTGTAAATATTCACCATTTTTTGCTGATTGTGTCTAAAGTCCTTGGTTGATCTGTGTAAATTTTATATGTATAAATAGTTTTGTAAGGGCTTTCTAATGGTGTAAATATTATGTGTGTAACTTTAAGATCAATAAAGATATGGACGGGAAATGGTGCCACTCATAATGAAATTGCTTCAAAATATAGAGAATTTTAATGGGGCTCTCTTTGCGGTAACGATGAATTCCAGTGCCGCGGTTGAAGATCGGTCGAATGTATGTAGTAGTTCCAGCCGACGTCTAAATCAAGAAAGAAGAAGTGCCCTCAAGACCCCAGCCAAGAAGGATTCCAGCCTGCAGATTGCTCGAAGAAGTGAGCACCGCGGCGACATCGAGGGGCTGACAAGAAGCCGCACCGCGGGCAGCTGCTGTGAACCTGGACTGGGGTCGCGAGCGTAGGGGGTGTTAGATAGTGGTACCGTTCCTCGTTTCATAGTTTCCTTCATTCAACACCATTGGTTTCGCTTTCAACCCACAATAGACTTAGTACCCTATCTAGGCATCTCTCACGACTAGGCCTCCTCAAGGCATCTCGCACACAAGTTTAAGTTTCGCGACGTAGGGACGGTTCGCACCGGCGCAGACGTCTTTTTCAAGACGAGAACCGCGAGCCGTCCACCCACCCAGGGGCACAGCGCCACACCGTGCGCGCTTGTGTCCGCCACAGCTGGTCCTTCGAGCCGGATTTGAAGACGTCGCGAAGCTACGTCGAGATGCCAGTCACCAGGAGCAACGAGGGACAACGCCGGGCACGAGGGCAAAGTCCGCCCCCGTCGCCGCCCGGCCCGGGTGACGCCGCGCAGCCGCCGCACACACATGGCGACGTGCTGCCGGCCGCCACTACACCGGCCACTACTACATCGAGCACCGTCGCACCGACCGAGGCCGCGCCCGCGGGCGCGACTACCGGTACATCGAGCGACGCGACAACGGGAAGTTCGACAGCGACCCGCATCACAGAGGAGGACCGGACCCGAGGGCGCTGCCCGTCCGGCACTGCGGGGCCCGCCGTCGAGCAACCAACGAAGACTGCGTGCTGCGTCGAAGACTTTGGACGCGGCCAAGCTGCGCCGCCTGCTGGAGGCGCGTGCAGAGCACTCACGAAGGGTGGTCGAGGAAGCAAAAGCGGCCACACATCTCGCCAAGGTGCAGCTGGAGCTGCTGCAGCTTGAGGCGAGCGAAGAAGAGGATGGAGACTCCATCATCGAGGACCCGGCCAACAACGAGGAAGATGTCCAGAGTTGGGTGCAGTCGACCCGGGAACAAGGCGCTGCACCAAAGGAGCAGACGACTCCAGCGGACGTCAAAGGAGAGCCGGCGGACCTCGCGGGCGCAATACTGCGTGCAATCGAACATTCTGCAAGGCCGGCGGCACCGCCGCCCGCCTACCTGCACGAGCTGCCTGCCTTCGACGGAAATAGTGGTGAGTGGCTGGCATTTAAAACAGTGTATAAAGACAGTGCTCCTTTGTTTAACAGTGTACAGAACTTGGCGCGACTGCGACGCGCAGTGAGAGGCTCGGCAAGAGAAGCGATCAAAAGCCTGTTGTACTCCGACGTGAAAGCGAGTGAAGTGATTGAAGCGTTACGCAGACGTTTCGGGCGCCCGGAGGCGCTTGTCCTCGCCGAGCTCGACAAGCTGCGCCAGCTGCCCAGGATCACAGAAGGTGCCAAGGAAGTCTGTATATTTGCCAGCCACGTGAGTAACACTGTCGCTACTATTAAAGGCCTGAAGAGGCCTCAGTACTTGCATTCGCCTGAAATGATAAAGATTATCGTAGATAAAATGCCTGCTGTTTTGCGTTACCGATGGTTTGATTACGCGGCGGACCGGGAAGACGCAGACCTTGTGTTACTAAGCAGGTTCCTGGAACGGGAGGCGGACCGCTGCGGGCCGTACGCACTGCAAGAAGCGGGACCAGCCGCCGCGAGGAGAATTCCGCGGCAAGCCGCGCACAGCGCGGCCGATCAACCTGCTGAGCACCCGCAACAGAAGCAAACTCAACAGCCAGTAAAGTGCCCGCACTGCGAGGAGGCACACTACTTGCGCGAATGTAAGAAATTCCTTCAAGCGTCGATCGAACAGCGGTGGGAAATGGCGCGTAAGTACCGCATGTGTTTTAAGTGCCTACAAAGTCGACATCGTAATGATACTTGTAAACGCCCACCGTGCAGGAGCTGCAGACGCAAGCACCACATTCTGTTGCACTCAGAAAAGCAACGGAAACCCGAGGCCGAGACAGAAGCGGCCACCAACAACGCGGTCCCGATGAACGCAGCCCAGACAGCGCGCGCCTACCTGAGGATGGTGCCAGTGGAGCTCTACGGCCCTGGCGGGAAAGCCAGGGTGCTGGCACTGCTGGACGAGGGTTCGACCATAACCCTTCTAGACGCTTCGGTGGCAAGACAGATCGGGCTCAGCGGACCGAACGAGACACTCCGTATCGAGACTGTCGGCGGAGGGAACATCGTCGAGAGGGACTCCATGAAGATCGCCATGAAGATCAAAGGAGTCTACCAAGCTGCGAAGCGGACCATCGAGGGCGTCCGCACAATCCAGGGACTAAAGTTAACTCCGCAAGGTATTGACTATAAATTTATTATTGAATATCCGCACTTGAGACGGCTTGCCGATCAGCTTCACTACGAGGACGAACCCCCGAAGCTGCTCATTGGTCAAGACAACTGGGAGCTCATCGTCTCGAGAGCCACAAGGAGAGGCAGGAAACATCAACCTGTCGCGTCCCTCACGCAGCTTGGATGGGTGCTACACGGCACCAACGGAGGAGCAGCTACAAGGCGAGTAAATTTTGCTACTTGTACGCACGCTCAAATGCATGGTACGTCGAGCGAGGAAGATATCGAGCGGCTCATCAAGGAACATTTCGCCATCGAATCTTTGGGTGTGCAACCTCGCCTGCCGAGTACCGACGCTGACGGAAAAGCGTTGGAAATCCCGAAGAAAACGTCCAGGAGAATTGAAGGTGGTCGCTATGAGTCCGGGCTTTTGTGGAAAAGCGACCAAGAAACGATGCCCGATAACTTTGAGTCTACAGAGAGGCGTCTCAAGACTATAGAGCGAAAGTTGGACAAGAACGAGCAGCTGAAGGATGAATACAAGGCACAGATCCAGAACCTGCTGGATAAGGGTTACGCCGAGGAGGTACAGCATCACAGCTCTTCGAACCGTAAGTGGTACTTACCTCATTTTGCTGTTGTTCATCCAACTAAGAAGAAGCTGCGCCTCGTGTTCGACGCTGCGGCTAAGTACGAGGGGAAGAGTCTCAACGACGCGCTGCTACCGGGTCCGGACCTACTTCAATCGCTGTTTGGGGTACTGATGAGATTCCGCCAACATCCGATTGCTGTGGTGGCGGATATTAAGGAGATGTTCTTACAGATAAAGATCCGGGAAGAGGATCGCGATAGCCTGCGGTTTCTGTGGAGAGGAGACAGACGCACCGGAGCGCCGAAGGAGTATCGGATGACATCAGTCATCTTCGGCGCCGCGTGTTCACCCAGCACCGCAATCTACGTCAAGAACATGAACGCAACAGAGTTTGCATATGAATATCCGGACGCGGTAAGAGCTATTGAACGCAATCATTATATGGATGATTATCTCCACAGTTTCGAGACTACGGAACGAGCCATCCAAGTCGCACGCGAGGTCGACACGGTGCACAAGAGAGCGTGCTTTGAGCTGCGAGGCTGGGCGTCCAACCAGCCAGAGGTTACCGCAGCGCTCACCCAGGAAGAGACCAAGGAAGAGGTCGACCTGGGGAGCAACGAAGAGAAAACTTTGGGTTTGCGCTGGTTCACTCAAAGCGATGAAATTGGTTTCAGAACTTGCCTTCGGAACGTGCAGAATGTTGTCACTAGACAAAGCGTCCCGACCAAGAGAGAAGTGACCAGCGCCGTGATGTCTACCTTCGACCCGTTGGGCTTGGCGTGCCCGGTGCTGATCCAGGGCAAAAAGCTGTTACAAGATATCTGGAGGAGCGGCGTCGGCTGGGACGAAGTCATCGTCCCAGAGAACGAGGCGGCGTGGAGAGACTACCTCGAGAGCCTGCAGATCCTGCGAGAGCTGCGCGTGCCGCGGTTCGCTACACACTCCGGTACCGAGGGGGAGCTACACGTCTTCACCGACGCCAGCGAGACTGCGTACGCTTGCGCTGTCTACTGGCGACAGCGGGATCAACAAGGAAGGTACAAAGTTTCACTATTAGCGGGCAAAGCACGGGTGGCGCCGTTGAAGCCGGTATCTATTCCACGCCTGGAGCTACAAGCTGCGCTGCTCGGGACACGGATGGCGCATACAGTCGAGACGGAGTTGGACATCAAGCCGACGCGTAAGTTTTATTGGAGCGATTCAAGCACTGTACTGTCTTGGATCAAAGCCGACCCGAGGAGTTTTAAAACTTTCGTCGCACACCGTCTCGCCGAGATTGAGGACACGACTAAACCGCAACAGTGGCGTTGGGTTCCGACAGCGCAGAACCCTGCAGATGATGCGACACGCGGCATCCCGAAGGACTTCAACAGAGACCACAGGTGGTTCACCGGGCCTGAGTTCCTGACAGAAGACGAAGAGCGATGGCCTAAGCCGGCCAGACGAGATGCGAACGACCCCGAGCACCGAGACCGTACGGAACAGGAGCGCAAGCCGTGTCGTCAGAACTCAAGCGCCGACCGAGACGAGGAGCGGGTGAGTACAAATACTCTCGCTTCTCTGCGTATGAACGAGCAAGTTTCGACACCAGACTGGACGAGATTCTCCAGTTGGAACCGGCTGCTGCGAGCGACAGCTCGAGTCCTTCAATTCATCGACTTGATCAGGCCCAAGAAAGCATCGGTACACCTCACTAAGAAGGAACTAAAGAAAGATCCCACTTGGAAGGTAATAAACAAGAAGGCGTCATCAAAGCAGGCTCCGACCCCGCAAGCGGCGCCAGAGAGAAAACTGTCACCGCTCGATCCCGCTCATCTGACACGAGCAGAGGAGCTGCTACTACAAGGCAGCCAACGCGAGAGCTTTCGAGAGGAGCTGAACGCTATTGGAAAAGGCAAGGCGCTGGACCGATCGAGTAAGTTGAAGAATTTAGACATTGTCCTAGAGGACGACCTACTGCGACTTCGAGGAAGAATCGATGCGGCTGCAGATGTCCAGCAGAGCTTCAAACGACCGGTACTATTGGATAGCAAGCACCCGGTCGCGAGGTTGATAGTCAAACACTATCACGAGATGTTTAACCACGGTAACCACGCTACGGTGATGAATGAGGTGAGGCAGCGTTTATGGATCCTGGGACTGCGGGCAGCAGTCAGAGCAACGGCGCATGAATGTCAGTGGTGTCGCGTTCACAAGAGCACACCACAGACACCGCCTACGGGCAATCTACCGAGAGAGCGCCTACGGAAAAACGAGCCACCATTCACTTGTACGGCGGTCGACTACTTCGGCCCGATGAGCGTCACCGTGGGGCGACGACACGAGAAAAGGTGGGGCGCACTGTTCACATGCCTCACTACAAGGGCAGTGCATGTTGAGTTGGCAGCATCCCTGTCGGCCGAATCAATGATCCTGGCACTACGACGGATGGCAGCGAGACGAGGATCGCCCAAAGTCATCTTCAGCGACAACGGAACCAACTTCGTGAAAGCCAACAAAGATCTACAAGACGCCCTTACAGAATTGAAGCAAGATGACGCCGTAAGAGAAGCTGAGAAAATAGGCGTGCGTTGGAAGTTTATACCACCAGGCGCGCCGAACATGGGAGGTGCCTGGGAGCGACTAGTTAGGTCGATCAAGACAGCGTTGGCCATAACGCTCAAGGAAAGGCACCCGAAAGAAGAGGTACTCCACACGCTATTATTGGAAGCCGAGCACATCGTCAACTCCAGACCACTCGTCGAAGCCGTCATGGACGAAGAAGAGGCGCTCACTCCGAACCACTTCCTCATCGGGAGGTCCTGCGGCGCGCCTCGTATAGGCGTCTTCAACGACGACGAGATCAAGGGGCGGCGGGCGTGGAGAGCGGCGCAACGACTCGCCGACCACTTCTGGAGTAGGTGGGTAAGAGAGTACTTACCAACTCTAATCCCCAGGAAATTGAACCAGAGCGACGCGTCTCGAGACCTGCGATGTGGGGATGTCGTCCTCATAGTAGACTCCACTCTACCGAGAAATACATGGCCGCGAGGAGAGGTCGTGGCGACCTATCCAGGTCCTGATGGGCGCACACGCATTGTAGAAGTGCGTACCAACGGTGGAGTCCTGAAGCGACCGAGCTCCAAGACGGTGCTGCTAGTACCAAGGCAAGACGACAAGGCGCTTGCAGACGCGCTCAGTAGCGCCGAGGCGCTCAACAACGACTGTCGCAACGAAGAGGGGCAGCCAACTACAGACGAGCCACGCAACTCCGGAGCGCCGAGAGGCGCTAAGGCGCCGGACGTCGGGTCGCACGAGAGCGACCACTGCAGCGGCGGCGCATCTCCCCACGAGACGCGAAGCTCCGAGTCATCGCACTGCGTGGGGCCGCCAGGCGGCGGTCCTCACCACTACGAGGGAGCGTCTGTCGGCCACCTCACGGTCGACAGGGCGCTCCGCACCGCATCATCGCGCTGCGTGGGGCCGCCAGGCGGCGGTCCTCACCACTACGAGGGAGCGTCTGTCGGCCACCTCACGGTCGACAGGGCGCTCCGCACCGCATCATCGCGCTGCGTGGGGCCGCCAGGCGGCGGTCCTCACCACTACGAGGGAGCGTCTGTCGGCCACCTCACGGTCGACAGGGCGCTCCGCACCGCATCATCGCGCTGCGTGGGGCCGCCAGGCGGCGGTCCTCACCACTACGAGGGAGCGTCTGTCGGCCACCTCACGGTCGACAGGGCGCTCCGCACCGCATCATCGCGCTGCGTGGGGCCGCCAGGCGGCGGTCCTCACCACTACGAGGGAGCGTCTGTCGGCCACCTCACGGTCGACAGGGCGCTCCGCACCGCATCATTGCGCTGCGTGGGGCCGCCAGGCGACGGTCCTCACCACTACGAGAGAGTGTCTGTCGGCCACCTCACGGTCGACAGGGCGCTCCGCACCGAGACATCGCGCTGCGCAGGGCTGCCGAGCGGTAGCCCTCACCACTTCGAGAGCACGCCCGTTTGCGAGACGCCTTGCAACGGGACGGCGGGACAGGCGCCGGGTGACAGCGGACCGATGAGGACGGTCACAAACAACAGAGGCAGCCGTCGCCCGCTCTTGTAGACTGCACATCGCCGAGCCAGGAGATGTGCTTTCGCACGAGGGGGAGGATGTCGGCGATGCATGCACTGACATGTGGACAATGTATGAAAAGAACTAATATGAACAGTGAAGGCAGCGACGCATGCCTTGTTCGAGTTCAATTAGTGAAAGTGAGTGCGCGTAACAAACTAAGAGAATGTATCATTTTCATCCACGCTCCGCGAGTATCATTAGTGAAACAGATGCTGCGTGAAGAGATCTAATTAGAATGGTATGATACTCGCGGATCACGACCGTAGTTAGTTTGTAATTAACGAAAATGTATGATGAAAGTTGCGTTTTGTGTAAATATTCACCATTTTTTGCTGATTGTGTCTAAAGTCCTTGGTTGATCTGTGTAAATTTTATATGTATAAATAGTTTTGTAAGGGCTTTCTAATGGTGTAAATATTATGTGTGTAACTTTAAGATCAATAAAGATATGGACGGGAAATGGTGCCACTCATAATGAAATTGCTTCAAAATATAGAGAATTTTAATGGGGCTCTCTTTGCGGTAACGATGAATTCCAGTGCCGCGGTTGAAGATCGGTCGAATGTATGTAGTAGTTCCAGCCGACGTCTAAATCAAGAAAGAAGAAGTGCCCTCAAGACCCCAGCCAAGAAGGATTCCAGCCTGCAGATTGCTCGAAGAAGTGAGCACCGCGGCGACATCGAGGGGCTGACAAGAAGCCGCACCGCGGGCAGCTGCTGTGAACCTGGACTGGGGTCGCGAGCGTAGGGGGTGTTAGATAGTGGTACCGTTCCTCGTTTCATAGTTTCCTTCATTCAACACCATTGGTTTCGCTTTCAACCCACAATAGACTTAGTACCCTATCTAGGCATCTCTCACGACTAGGCCTCCTCAAGGCATCTCGCACACAAGTTTAAGTTTCGCGACGTAGGGACGGTTCGCACCGGCGCAGACGTCTTTTTCAAGACGAGAACCGCGAGCCGTCCACCCACCCAGGGGCACAGCGCCACACCGTGCGCGCTTGTGTCCGCCACAAGGCTTGTGTTTCCGAGGTGTGGGAGCCAGCTCGGGCCTGACTTGGCCAGGGGAAGGCAGTCCCTCTGACCCCGCGCGGGAGTGCGCGCTAGAACACGCGCTAGCACTCGCCACTCCGCTGTCACCGTCTTCGTTGTTTACATTTTTATCAATATTATCACCAGCGTGACCCTTAACGAAGGGATTAGCCGTCAGCGAGAATCTGTTTCTATTCGACCTAGGTACTAACATTTGATCGATATGACGTCTCACTACATTTGAATTAGATAAATTGACTGTATAAGAATTTGGCCCTACACTATTAGAATTAGAATTTATTTCTTACCTTAAAGATAACTTAATTAACAGAGTTTTAAATTTTATTTAATTTGACCTTATTAGTTACCAGTGGCACTGCACTAGGTACACCTGTATCGCAGCAGCCACAGGTGTTTTAAAATAGTATGATTTAAATATGCTATATTAATTTATATATTCTGTAGTGTGTTTGCCCTACACTATTCAGCGCGCGCTGGCGGCCCAGCACGCGCTGCTCCGTGCTCGGTCGCAGCACGTCGAGACGCCCACGCAGGCGCCGTCCTATGAGTGCCACGGCTGGCGCCACGCCTGTCGCCACGCCTGTCGTGGCATGTTCGCAATTTCTATATTGGAACAGCATTTTACTAATAGCCTGCTTGACATCAGCGCCTTCGCTACATGCTTTTTTGATATATTGTACGTATTGTGTCCCCTGGTGAACATGCCTACGGACAGCTTCGAGTCGCCGCTGACGCTGGCGGCGTGCGGCGGCCACGTGGAGCTGGCCATGCTGCTGCTGGAGCGCGGCGCCAACATCGAGGAGGTCAACGACGAGGGGTACACGCCGCTCATGGAGGCTGCTAGGGAAGGTATGTGCACCATGGGTATAGTTTATAAGTCTTTGATCAAGCTTCTAGGACCTATGTATTGTTGACCTCCTGCTCCTTTAGGCGATACCTCAATGCTGAACATCGTAATAACCCTGACCAATGTTGTGGACCATTTACCGCTATTTATCACGATCGGTGGCTTCGTGTATAGCTGCACTTGCAGAAAAAAAAATCTTTGTATTGAAAAGACCATACTTCTATTACCATTAATTTTAAGCTATATCTGAGAAATTCCTTACTTAGCAGCAGCGATATACTTCAAAGAACAGAGATTCTAAAAACAAGGTTTCTTCCCCCAGGTCACGAAAAGATGGTGGCGCTCCTGCTGGGCCAGGGCGCGCAGATCAACGCGCAGACCGACGAGACGCAGGAGACGGCGCTGACGCTGGCCTGCTGCGGCGGCTTCCTCGAGGTGGCTGACTTCCTCATCAAGGCGGGGGCTGACTTCCTCATCAAGGCGGGGGCTGATGCCGAGCTCGGCGCCTCCACGCTCATGGAGGCCTCGCAGGAGGGACATCTCGAATTGGTCTTGTTCATAAAATGAAAGAATACAATGCCCCCGGTACAAATGTATATATATGCTCTCGGGCAGATATATGTAGGCAATATTGGTGTCGCGTTTCATTTGTGCCACCAGAATTGTTGAGATGAGTGTGTTTATTATACAGAACATTTCATTGATTGGTGGTTATGTAGATGAAAACGTAAACTGATTTTCCCTGTATGGCGCGGTGTCATAAGTTATTCTTTTTATGTTTGTGTAAACTGTTTTTTTTTTCTGGCAACCTTATGCCACAAAAAAAAAAAAAAAAAAAAAAAAAAAGTAAACAAACAACTCGCTCATATCAATTAAATTTAAAAATACGAATAAGTTTCTTATCGGGTAAGCACGCTCCATCTTAGGCCATAGCCTTTGCTTGCTATCAAGTAAACTATGGCCAAGTGCAAACACGTTATAGTTAAAAAAAACTACATATTATGTACGTAAAAGTGATGCATGCAGTGTCTGTAGTAGGTAGGACATGCGGCTTTGTTTGTAACCAATAACTGTATTGTCACGTGTATGTTTGCTGTGTTGTCCAGTTTACAGACCTAAATAAAAAAATTAAATATAATCTGTGATTACGTGCAGGTACCTGGTGGGCGCGGGCGCGGACGTGCTCGCGCAGACGCAGACGGGCGACACGGCGCTCACGTACGCGTGCGAGAACGGACACACGGACGTGGCGGACCTGCTGCTGCGCGCCGCCGCCGCGCTCGAGCACGAGAGCGAGGGCGGCCGCACGCCGCTCATGAAGGCGTGCCGCGCGGGACACGTGTGCACGTGCAGCTCCTCGTCGGCAAGGTAACGGCATTCTTATTGTCACTAATAGTCTTCCTTGTAACGTTACATGTATATTTTTCCATATGAAATCAGCGGTCATTAGCAGATTTTGAATCTTGTTGCTGTTTCCTTGGACCTATGTTTGCTAATGTGGATGTCGATTCTGGTGAGCTGGTGGTCAAATACCTGACTATACAGTACAAAAAAGACATTGAGTCATGTCATAGCCGCACAATTTATCTTTTATCAAATACAGTCAAGTGATTCCTTTCCTAACCTTCTTGACATCATTAAATTATTGCAACTTAAGATCTAAGTCTTTGTCTGTGGAGTGTGCGTTACCGATTCGTTCTTAAACCAAATCCTTGAGTTTCCTTTCTGACGTGAAATCTATTTTGATGTGCAGGGTGCCGACGTGAACCGCATGACGGCGAACGGCGACCACACGCCGCTGTCGCTGGCGTGCGCGGGCGGGCACGTGGACGTGGTGAAGTTCCTGCTGGCGTGCGACGCCGACCCCTTCCGCAAGCTGCGGGACAGCTCCACCACGCTCATCGAGGCGGCCAAGGGGGGTCACACCGCCGTCGTGCAGCTGCTGCTCGACTACCCGCACTCCGTCATGCTGCCGCGAGGTAACACACTACTGACACACTATCACATTTTTAACACAGGACGACATGGCCTGCTTGCCTTATGAGAGACAAATTTATCTCTATGGACGAGACGGCTTGACTCTAGAGCCACAGAAACCAACATGCTAATTCTTCCTGACAGCATAACAAATCTATATGTTAACTAAACGGTTTTCACTCACGTGTGATAATAGCCGCGTGTGTAATATAGTGTGTGTAGCCGTTTAGTAACATATTGATTAAATGTCTCACGAAAGTTTTAATATTAAAATAGCTTAATACATACCTACTAATATTGTGTCCGCAGTTGCTGTGGCTCTCGCATGGAGTTACTTAGGTGGCTAAACACAGTTGCAAAAATTAAACTGTCACTATAGATTTCACAAGACCTACATTATGTTGATGGTGATCATAAGGAGAAACTAACCTATTATATGTTGTGTAGGTAACAACGGCGCGGCGTGCGGGGAGGCGGAGGGCGGCGGCACGGGCGGGCTGAGCGCGGCGCAGGCGGCGGCGCTGGGACTGGCGCACGCCGCGGCGCCCACCGCGCCGGCCGCGCGCGCGCGCTGCTGCCCCACCACCCGCACCCTGCGCACCCCGCCCCGCACCACCAGGACCTGCCCGCCTACTTCGCCAAGGCGTACCACCAAGGCCTCATTGATGGTCGGTAACACCTCGCTAATACTTCAAACCTGATTCATGTTTACGAGGCCTATACTCTGCAGTGGGTCCCATTAGGCTGATGATGATGATTCATGTTTACCATATTTTTAAAACGAAATAGGTATGAGTTTGACCGCTATTCAACTGATGTTACGTGATGATTTAGTCGTGATGAAAACAGTCTACGCTAGAAAGGATCAGATTCATAAGATGCTGTGTCTTTTAATATTACGTCAGGTAAATGTTTTTGATAATTAAAAAAAGAAATATTCGTTTATGACAAAATAGCTTGCATATAAAAGTTTTTATGGAAAACAAAAGATAAAATTTTAATATCTTCTACTTGTTAGCTCCCAAACAAAAAGAAATTATATTTTCTGTCATTCGAAAGTTTTATCTAACCATGTAAGTGTGCCCATATACCTCGCATTGCAGGTCGCAAGAAGGGCGCGGTGCCAGCCCCGGCGGCGGCGCCCCCAAGCACAAGTGCGGGCGCAAACAGCGCGCCGCGCCGCCGCACTCCGACCACCACCTGCCGCCGCCGCCCGACCTGCACGAACATGTACGTACATAACCCGGTCACATTATCTCGAGACCACGCTGGAATGCGAACCTCCCGCCCCTTTTACCTACTTTTAACTTACTTTTTTTTACGCGGGCTAGTTTTACATTTGACTACAGCCTGCCTGATGCTAAGCATTGCTGCAGCCTAGGATGTAACACGCTTAAATTACATTAATTAACACAGTATTTTTTGTTGGAAATCTTATTGTTTATAATAATATCTTACTAGGGGATGCTTGTTTTGCGCACAATATCAGAGCGTAGACGCGACAAGACTCCAGGTCTCTAGATAATGTGGCCGGGTTGTACACTTTGAAACCTATTGTTGTATTCATTTTCACTCTCTTAAGTAAGAACAGTCTAACTTGCTTTTTTACCAAGTCAGACACTTCTTGCTTAAAATGTACGTATACTTCATCCCCCTGTTCCTCGAGTCGTATATCCCTCATTAATGAGGGTCGTGACTTCCTCGCAGAATTCATTATATGGGGAAGTTATTTTGCTCTCAATTTCGCTATCTCAAGATATCTACGGTAATACGGTATGATACTGGGTGTTTAAGAAAACGAGACGAAAATAAAAGAATTTTTTTTTTAGAAGAATTCATAACCACCTTTTTTTGAAGTCGGTTAAAAACAAACGAAATGCGCGCGCAACGCATTATTATTACAGTTGCTGCCAAAGTAGTACTCAGTAAGGTCCAATAGCAGAAATAATTTACTACGTTGTCTAAATTGGTGGCTATTTTTTGTGCTCTTATGTCAAGTTTTTGCAACATTAACTACTACTGTACCATCTGACAAACAACCCTCTTGCTAGTATATTTATGTATGTCCATATATTTACAGAGGGGCGAAGCGCTAGCGCCGCAGCCCCGCACCGACGCCCTTACCGAGACTGAACGGAGCCTCATCGAGCTGGGAGACCAGTCAGGTATGTACTAACACATATTTACATGTGATTTTAAATTGATTTAATATAGAGTTCGGTTTCGAATGCAGGGAGAAAGAATTTTGAACGCACATATTTATGTCTGTCTCTGTAGCGCTTAATATGTTATATATTTCCGTTTGAAATTCTTCCCGGTTCGCAACCGATCTCTAGCAGTTAAGACGTATTAGCACAGTCATGAATTCGCGATCAGACAATATTTTACCCGTATTTGTATTTTAAATTACACATCAATTTGATTCATTGGAAGTAGAAAAACAATCGTAATCTGGATCACAGCACTGTAGTTTGTATCAAAGTATAGTAATTATTGTAATGTGTAAAGCACGAAAGACAGTCACTATGTCAGTCGATTTGGGAAGAAGCCATAATCTTGACTGACTGACTTTATGATTACGACACGACACGACCCTTGGTAGCAGAAGTATCGAAATCCAGCACCAAGCATCGAATTATGACTATTTTCACATTTCAACAGTGCGAACTGGCAAACTTTTTTCAAATCAAATCAAATCATTTATTTTGCGAATATGCACAAATTGTAAGATAACAGCAGATGGAATGCTAAATGGTAGGTACATACATATTCTGCCTCACGGCAAGCAAAACTTACATATCAAAATATTGTCACGACTACAAAATTTACAATTAAAACTCTTTAAAACTTGGGGAAAACACTGTCCATTAACTATTTTATATAAAATAACAACAAATTAATCTAAAATCATTATCAACAAAACTAAAATATATACATATGTCATAGAGAATGTAAACATGTCAGTACAGATTAGGGTTTCCGATTTCTCGAGGTTTTTTAGTTCTCGGGTGTCGAGACTTCTCGAGCCTGATTTCTCGGGTCTTCTCGGGTTGTCGAGAAAAAATAAAATACGTCTAAATTTTTGTTTAATTAATAAAAAGAGTCTTTAATTTAACTGTGTTTATTTTACATGAAAAAAATCAACATAATTTTTAACAAAAAAAACAAGTTCTCAATAAAAAATCAGCTCAAAACAAAATTGCTAAAACAATCATACTTCTTCTCCTTATCATAACTAATCTCATCTCACTAATCTGTAATAAAAAACAAAATCTCTGTTAACAATCAGCTTAAAACAAACATCTTAACTAAAAACAATCATAATTTTTCTCATCATAACTAAAGATCACTCACTAATCTCACTATGTGGGTGGTATGGTATCACAATTTTTGGCAGTTTTAATGTAATTAAATAAGAGATATCTATCTACTATTAATACGAAAAATATAACTGTCTTTAAGCCTGCTTATTAATTCTTATGAAATATGCCTTAAGATAAACCAAAGCATTAATAGATTTATCAGACAGCCGGCTCCTAATCTTACTGACCACATTTCCCGATATGGAAAATACCCTTTCATTTTCTGTTGAAGTCGGCTTGACTGAAATTAATGCTTTGTATAGTGTTTCCAGATTAGGGATCCTCTTGCCTGTTTTTTCAAATAGCAAAAACTCTTTTTTTATAATTGATTTGGAAAGCACCACAGCATTAGTTGATTCACCATTTCTCGAAACACCTTTTATTGCTCTCTCTAATTGAGCTGCAAAGCTGTCTTGTTCAGTTTCTGATTCGCTTACGCCTGCTTCGACAACTTCTGAATTATTTCCTGTCGAAGGTTCTGTAGTAGTGGGAACAGTGGGGTATAGACGATTGAATAAGTCTTCAGCGTATCCAATTAAAAATGTCTTGCTATTATCGGTAAAATAAGCACTCATTTTGAGAATAAAATTATCGGGGCTGTTTAGGTAGCGTAGCAGCGATATTAGAGGTGTATTCCGACGATCTGATATTTTCATTTTAAGAGATTCTACTAACTGAAGAGCCAAAGGGTCGTCGATACTTTCTAATTGTTATAGCAACACATCTGTTATAGCCTCTGCAGTTAGTAAATTGGCATCTTTACAAAGAAAGCTAAGCGTAAAAATGTTTATTTAAACTTCTCGATGTCTCGACTTTTCTCGAGCTGAATTTCCCGGGTACGAGACCGACCGATTTCCCGGGAATTCCCGGGACGAGAATCCCCGGGAACAAACCCTAGTACAGATGTTTTAAAGCTTTATATTCACGGTCAGACTTTCAGGGACGAGTCAAGTGCTTAGTCAATGTTGTATACTAATATTATATTCATAGTGTCAAATCACAACAAAGAAACCAAAAAAATTCATAATGCCAACTAAAAATATTAACCGCTTGCCTTTATGATTAGTATACAATTTATTTACAGTTATCAAATTTGTCTTCTAAATAATTCTTCACGGCATAATAAGATTTGTCAAGAAGCATGTTTTTTACTTTTCTTTTAAAAATGCAATCAACTTGTGTTTCCATCAGACTTCTAGGCAAGTGATTATATATACATGGAGCCATGATTATAACACTTTTATTACACATTCCTGTCAAGTGGTTTTGAAGTGTTACTTTATAACAATGTCTTTTACTTGCAATTTTTTTATACAAATTAGGATTGTTCCTTACAAACATAATGCACTCGAAAATATACATACATGGTACAGTCAGAATGCTCAAATTTTAAATATTGTTCTGCAACTGTCACGCTGACGTAGATTGCAAATTGCGCGAATACATTTCTTTTGAGCTACGAGCACGGAATCGATATTAGAACAATTACCCCAAAATATTATACCATACCTAATTAGAGAGGAAACATTGGCATTGTATGCTGTAAGTAGGGTTTCCTTATTTGCTATTTTAGATAGCATATAAAGAGCATATGAACATCGATGTAGCTTCACAATAAGATTTTTTATATGTTCTTGCCAATTTAAGCGACAGTCGATGTTTAAGCCTAAAAATTTTGTGGTCTCAATGTGCTCGATTACTTGTCCAGAATAATTAATATTAAGATTTGGTAGTGCATTAATTCGATTATAAAATGTCATGATGAATGTTTTAGTCAAATTTATTTTTAGATGATGCAGGGTTAACCATTGTACTATATTATGCAGAGTATTGTTGATTTCTACTTGAAGGTTATTTTTATTCCTACCCTCAAAAATGATTGTACTATCATCTGCAAATAAGATAGTCGGGTGCTTTGTGACCTTCGAAAGGTCATTGATATAGATAATGAATAGCAGTGGGTCAAGGACACTGCCCTGAGGAACACCACACTCAACTTTTTTGTAATCTGAGGTAAATGTTTCCTCTTTCATTTTCTTAGGACAAATTCTACTTACTTGCGTACATTGCTGCCTATTACTTAAGTATGATTTTATTAGTTTGTGTACGTTTCCTCTTAAACCGTAAGATTGTAGTTTTTTTAAAAGTACATTGTGATTAACAAAATCAAAAGCTTTAGTTAAATCCATGTATAATGCGCAAACTGGTTTTTTTTTGTCCAAGCTTGATAATACTGTACTTATAAACCGATGTATAGCCTGATTTATAGATCTACCCTTACGGAAACCCATTTGTTCTTCCACAAAGAGTTTTTTTCTTTCTAGGAAACCCGCAACACTATTATATATTACCTTTTCAAAAATTTTAGACATAATCGGAACCAGAGCTATAGGTCTATAACAACTTATGTCATGTCTGTCTTTTTTTTTGAAAAGGGGCTTTACCACGGTCTTTTTAAGGTTTTCAGGGAAAACACCTTCTTTTATGCATAAATTGATTATGTAGCTTAAGACTCTAGCAATAGATTTCGACACACTTTTTATAATATGTGTAGACACTTCATCATATCCCATACTTTTGGTATTTTTTAAGTTACTAATTATCTTATGGATATCTGAGGGTGACGTGGGTGACATAAACAAAGACTCCACGCTATAAGATTCATTATTATCCATGCATTGATTATTACTGATAATTGGGGCCTGATTGATAAAAAAATCATTAAACAAATTTGCAACCATTAATGGATCGCTAACTTTGTCATTTTCAACTACAAGTTCGATATCATCTCTATAATTAATATTGCTTTTCCCGTTTATGACTTCCCACATAGCCTTACTTTTATTGGATGATTGATTAATATAATGAGCGGTTTGTGACTTTTGTGTTAAATTTATTATACGTTTTAGTCTCGACGAGAGTTCTTTGAATTTTGTTTTATTTTCTAGCGTACGATATTCGCGGTATGTCCAAAGGAGTTTTCTTTTTCGTTTATAAGCCCTTTGAAAGCCATTTTGGTTTTCGAGTTGTAGATACTTTGATCTGTCGTTTCGGAAAACACAGGTTATAAAACAACATAGATAATTCATAAAAACTGTCAAAAGTATCATTAGGATCGGTTTTTTCAGTCACTTCAATAAAACTAAGCGATTTTAAGCATTCATGAAATTTGTCAATATATTCTTGACAGAAGTCACGTATTATTATATAATAGTATTTTAATGTGAAATATGGTTTAACTGGGCAAATCAAAATTTGTGCTGCATGGTCAGATAAAGCGAGTTCTACTACTTTTCCTTTACTTCCTTTGACATTGTATAATATATTATCAAGGCATTTACCACTGGCAAATCTTGTTGATTTATTAATAGAAAACTTTAGGTTGTAATTACTAACGATTTCTTTGAATTCAGTCACAACATTATTTTTGCATAAAATGTCAATGTTAAAATCACCACATATTACAACTCTTTTTTTCTTTAAGCTTACTTTTTTGAGTAGCTCGTTCAATTTCCGAAAAAATAGATCTATGTATACACGCTTCTTTTTCGGTGGTCTATATACACACAAAACTATAATATTATGGTCGATCAATTCTACCCCTGCACTTTCAATTATTCCCTCTACACTATATTTTTTGATGTCTGTGATTGATTTATATTTTTGCGAATTACTTACTAAAATACATGATCCGCCACGACGATTTTTCCTGCAGAATGAGGATCCAATACTAAAATTGGGCATCTTAAGTAAAGCTATATCATTATCAATCATGTTGTGTTCTGAGATGCACAGAACATCAACCTCAGTCTTTGATTTTTTTAGGAAATCTTATTTCGCTACTAACAGATCAGATTTATTAAAAAGGCCATCTATATTTTGGTGTAAAACTTTTGGTTCCTCTTAACTATACTTGGCTATAGATATCGCCTCTAACGTTACAAGTTATCAAGCAAGTCATAATCAAGTGTAAATCTGTTCAGCTTAATAACAAAACGTTTCCTTAGTATGGGCCTAGATGGCGCTGTGCGCAATGTCCCACAGTACTTATTTTAATCAAAACCTTGACCAACATAACATGGACCCCTGGTAAACGTACTATGTCCGTGTGTGAAGGTCCGCCGACGCTGGCCACGTCGGCGCTGCACGCCCCCGACCTTCAGTTCTGCGCTCAAGGCAAGTGGCCACCCGTGACGCCGCCATTTTGTTTTGTTGTCCTGCTCATCCTCACCGCCCATGGAGAATAGCTGAAACTTGTCTAAACTAAACTAAATATTTTAAGTCTAAAGTGTAAAGCAATCATTCAGTACAGACAGACTATTATAATTGTTATATGATTAAAAACACTAACTATATACCTACTTAATGTATTTCGTACACATTTTTAAAAGAACCACAAATAGGTAAATGTATACTTACTTAAAGTTCTAGATCTAAAAGTGGTCTGTTAAAGTAACAAGAAAAGATATTTTCAGCTCTCTCAAGTTTCAGCTATTCAGTCCTGAACTAAACAATTCTCACCACTCCTAATAATTTGCTTACAAGACTACTATAAAAAGCATAGCTCACATCACTCATCACAGATCATTTTGTTTGTGTATTCGCAATTATGTAACGCACTTGTGTCAAACACTAATGAATGCATAAGCCCAAATACCTAAGCCTTAGCTAAAATAAAATACATATTCAATTACGGAGCGTTTAATTCCTAAAAACAAACCTAAATAAAATGGAATTTATTTATCAATTAGGTGTCCCCTCTAAAGATTCTAACTAAATTGTGTGTTGTGAAATATTTTACTGCAATAGTTTATTACGAAAACTTTGATTTTAGTTTTCGTCCGTAAAACTAGCCAAAATACCGTAATTTTGAGCTTCTTTGCTTAGATTCCGTACTAGCTATTTGACCTCGCCGCGGAAAGGTTTGTGTCCCTCAACGAAAAACGCGTCCAGTTCTGAGCATTTTTCCATACAAACTATTGTATAGCTAGTCCTAGATTGAATAAATAATGTATCTAAGTAAAGAGAAAACTAACAATATTTTGTATAATTAATAAGCCAAGATAAACTGGTTGCTCTCTCAAAGCAATTTTTTTTTAGTTTTTTAGTCTTACTATACAAGAGTTTTTATGGAATTTGGTCAGTTTGACAACAGTTTTTTTGTAGAAATAAAGATAAATCAGCTGATATATCAATGTGTGTGTGTTGCAGGTGTGACGACGATCCACACGCCGACGACCCCGCCCTACCCCCCGCCTCAGCAGCTGTTTCCCGTGCAGCAGCTCGCTGCCAACCTCACCCAGGTAACTATCTCTTGATAAGTACCTAGTAGTTGGTGACTTCAACTCGAGCTATATACAGTGGAGCCGCAGTATTGACTCATGTGTTATGGTTGCATCGGATGTCGCCCTCCCTGAAGGTAAGTTACTTTTGGATGATCTCAGTACATTAGGGCTGAGTCAGTACAATTGGGTGGTCAACCACCAGGGCCGCATATTGGACTATGTTCTATGCAATGATGATGTGCGCGTTGCGGAATGTGACCATGTTTTATCTAAAGTAGATGCATTTCATAAACCTATATTAATATCGCTTCAGTTTATCGACCTCCCGGCGTTGAAGCCCTTATCTCGCACTAAGTATTTATTCAACAAAGGTGACTATTCATCCATCAATGCTGAGCTTTTAAAGATTAATTGGGATGCTGAGTTTTCGTGGCGTAATATTGAAGATGCCGTATCCGTATTTTATATTCACTTAGATTCCCTTA
The DNA here is from genome assembly GCA_927399415.1 of Macaria notata. Classification (NCBI taxonomy): domain Eukaryota; kingdom Metazoa; phylum Arthropoda; class Insecta; order Lepidoptera; family Geometridae; genus Macaria; species Macaria notata. Next base: position 6,228,965 of record OV656742.1, read on the forward strand.
TTAAAATGTTTGTTCCTGCTAAATTAGTTCGAACCGCAGATTACCCCCCTTGGTATAGTATCGCATTAATTAAATCGCTGAAAGAAAAGTTTAAATATTTAAAGAAGCTACGTATCTATAACAATATTTCAGATCGTTTATCATATAATATACTGCGTGACCGTACTAAATTGTTGGAAAAAAATTGTTACCATAACTATATCTCGATTGTAGAAAATTCAATAGAAAAAAATCCTAAGTTCTTTTGGTCGTTTCTAAAGTCTCGTACTAAATCTGCTGGTATTCCTAGTTCTGTAAATTATCAAAGTCGTATTGTGTCTACTGGTGATGACATTTGTAACTCATTTGCGGCATACTTCCAGTCGACATTTTTGAGTGGATCGGGTTCGGTATCAAGCTCTCCGCTTGCTTCTCAAGTGGTCGATGCGTTACATCCAGGGTTGTCAGATACGTTCAGCATTTCGATGGTGAATATTGAAGCCTCGCTAATAGCGAAATTATTATTGCAGCTGGATCTCTCAAAGTCAGCGGGACCTGATAAAATAGGGCCTGTGTTTCTAAAAAATTGTGCAGATGCCATCTCATTGCCTATTTCCCTTCTTTTCAAAAAATCTTTGCTTGAATGTAATTTTCCCAATATATGGAAGTCAGCATTTATAACACCAATTCATAAAAAAGGTTCGCGGACTGATGTTGAGAATTATAGGCCGATATCTAAGCTATGCATCATAGCTAAGATATTCGAGCGAATAGTTTACAATCAAACTTACGGTGCCTTGAGGTGTGCTTTCCATCCATCTCAACACGGGTTTCTTAGGGCTAGATCTACAGTCTCCAACCTGGTGCTGCTGAATGACTACTTGACTAAAGCTATGGATAGGCGCTGTCAAGTGGACGTTATCTATACTGATTATAGTAAAGCATTTGACAGAATAGACCATAGTATACTTTTAATCAAGCTGCAGCGCATGGGAGTCTGTGGAGATCTGCTTCGGTGGTTTTCTTCGTATATAGACCGACGAACGCAGGCTGTAGTGGTCAGTAATTATGTTTCTAGCTGGGTTGAAATACCGAGTGGAGTACCCCAGGGTTCCCTGCTAGGACCTTTGCTTTTCTCTATATTTATTAACGACATCTCTTCCTGTTTTTTGAACTCTAAACTTCTTTGTTTCGCCGATGACATGAAAATATTTAAATCAATCGGGTCATTGAACGACGTGGATGACCTTCAGGCGGATCTACTGCGGCTTGACAATTACTGTCTTATTAATAAGCTTGATCTCAATCCCGCTAAGTGTTCAGTAGTCACGTTCACCCGCAAATATAAAATTATTCTATCTGAATACCAACTTAAAAACCAACCACTAGCTAGAAATTCGAGTATCCGTGATCTGGGGGTAATCCATGACTCGAAACTACTATTTGATGAACACGTAGATAACATAGTAAAGAGAGCATCTAGGGCGCTAGGGTTCATGATGCGTAGCTCTGCTTCGTTTAAAAAAGCTAAAACATTTAAAATATTATACTGTACATTTGTTCGAAGCATACTCGAGTACGCGTCACAGGTGTGGAACCCTCTGTACGAAGAATACATATCTCGTATAGAAAATATTCAGAAGCGTTTTATGAAATACCTATGTTATCGAATTAAGGTGCCGTACAGATCAAAATATTATCTTAGTTTCTGCAATAAGTTTCATTTACTTCCTTTGGTAAATAGAAGAGAGATTGCTGATATAATATTCTTGTTAAAAATAGCAACTAAATTAGTTGATTGCCCCGAGCTTGTTGAGGAAATTAACTTAAACTGTACTACATTTCGAGGTCGCTTTAACCCTCTATTATATATTCCACCCAAACATGCCAACTATACCCAGAATGCATTTCTGGTGAGAGCGAGTGTGAGTTACAATGCTGCTGACAAACGGTTGGGGCTGGATCCATACAGGTGTAGCTTGGCTTCGTTGAGGCGGCGGCTGAGCAGCGAGTTCTTTGTTTGATTTGTGTGTTTGTTGTTAATTATGAAATTGTATAGGTTTATTCTGTTTTAAGTAAGTTAAGTGTAGGTTTGTGAGTATTTGTGTTGTTGATGTAGGTGTAGTGTTTTTGTGTTCATAGTTTTATGTATATATATTGTGTTGTTACCCGTGTTGTCCTCTAATTGGATTTTTGTTTATATCACTATTTCCTATTGTGTGTCTGTGTCCGTTGGACAACTTGTAAATTAAATAAATAAATAAATAAATAAATAAATAAATTGAGTCGTATTTCCTCATGACTGGGGGTCGTGTCTCCTTCGCAGAATGAATTCGTTAGGGGAGTTTTCTTAGGCAGATATATCGTTGTGGGCGCCCACGTCCTTCCACGAAATACAAAAAACTATACTCTACCAGTATAACACTTATTACCTTAGTTCTGTATGTGCTAAACATACTCTAAGGTTAAACTTTTATTGGAAAATGAGCGAAAATAATCACGACCGGCAGGATTCGAACCTGCGTATTTCTGCTACCGTTAGAACGCCTTAACCACTAGGCTACGGTCTACTAACTGCCAGGCGCGAAAATCCACACTCATTTCCATACACTTCAGACTGAGCGGCTGATGGCTGAGTCTGAAGTGTATGGAAATGAGTGTGGATTTTCGCGCCTGGTCGTCTAGTGTTTTTCCGCTTGTAAGTAATGCCTGAAGCTGTTTCTTGGTAGGCTTTGAAAATAAACCCATTCATTTTGTTTATTGATTGTCTCCTCGACAGTTACTTGTGTGTGGCATCATTTGTTGTTTGAATGAAATAAGATGGTTAAAGAAAACATACCCGTCTTTTTTGTTGCTTTATTGTTTATAGAACATCACCATACAGCAAAGAATGCTTAGCTCTAAGTATTCACCAGGTTACAATATATTACCTGTATCCTTTCATTCGTTTGCTTGTATCCATGGGTGTTTGTGACATGGACACCCTACACGATGGACTAAGCTATTTGTAACTGTCACACTCAAAAAAAGGTAAGTCACATTTTCATAAAATATTCGACATCACATTATTCGGTGAGAGAAGAGTTTTTTGTGGTTGTACAGAAATGGTATGATAACCCGATAGAAGTGATTGCTCTTTTTAGGGTTCCGTACCTCAAAAGGAAAAAACGGAACCCTTATAGGATCACTTTGTTGTCCGTCTGTTCGTCCGTCCGTCCGTCTGTCAAGACCCTTTTTCTCAGGAACGCGTAGAGGTATGAAGCTGAAATTTATATCAATTACTCAGGTCTACTGTCCCTTGAAGCTGTGAAAAAATCAAACTTCTAAGCCAACGCAATCAAAAGATACAGCCATTTATGCCGCAAATTTTCGACACTTGCAAGGGAATCAAAACCTACAGGGTGCTTCCCGTGAACTCAGAATCTTGAAATTTGGTACGAAGCAACGTCTTATAGCATAGATAAAGGAAAAATTACGAAAACCATAAATTTTTAGTTACATCACAAAATATTTAACCTTGCAGGTTTGTACGGAACCCTCGGTGCGCGAGTCCGACTCGCACTTGGCCGGTTTTTTTTCAGTGATGTGTAACCAGGTAGCAACTGTATTCATCTGGCTTACAAACCATTTCCTTATAACTGATATACATGTCTTACACATATCTACACTGCTAAAACGCTGCTCTAGCTCAAACATAAAAGCAATATTTTGTTTATGCCAATTGAGTATAAGTAATCAATAAAATCATAGTATTTTCTTTTGTATCAAAATGTACGTAGTATAAATTAAGCTTTAGTGATTGCATATTTCGCTTTTTTACTATCCACTCACATTCTAGTTTACGTACTGACTTACGATATTCCCCTCATAGCCATATGACGAGCATTGAGAGTGTTGTTTGTATGTTTGTGCTGAGAGCATACCTAAGATTCAGACGCACATAAAATCTCGGACAATGACCTTTTATGTCTGTTCCTGTTGTGCCCAAGTATTAAAGTTATAGTTGAGAGATCTGCGCGAACGATATTGCAATTTTACGCAGTAACAACCGAATTAAATACTAGAACAATCGTAATCATTGACATTTATTGGCAGTGAAAACTAGGTACATTTGTGTGGTCTTGAAAATTAAGGTCAATGACCGAGATTCTATGTGTATCACAACTGTAATAGTTTTATAAATACAATTTGTATATTTTATCTATATGGGCATGTTTGTGTGTGTGCGCAGTGCCTGGCGGGCGAGGGCGGCGCGTTGGAGGCGCGCGAGCTGGGCGCCGTGCTCGCCTACCTGCAGCGGGAGGTGCCCTCGCTCGTCGCGCTGCCGCCCAACGAACTGCGCTCGCTAGTGCTGCAGGTACGTCATGTGGAAACATTTCAAAGCATGTGTGGACATAAGAAAGATATTGGTTGCATCATCGGATCTAAAGCATTTGTTGAAGAAGTTGCAACTGGAATGATTGAAAGATAATCATTGTTTGAAAAATTGTGTGGACATTTGAAAGATATACGTTTCATCATCGGACCTATAGTAGCTATGTACAGCTATATGCTTATAATGTTTTGTAGTTAACAGTTTGATGACTTCATAGTATATTCTGAAATGTCTGGTGTAATCAGACGTGAGTGAATATAACGTAAATGTAATATGTAACCGTGCCGTGTTACGATAAGAGTTACGATGTCGTGTGACGTCACGCGTTTATGGCAAGACAAACCTGAATTAGGGCCCTGGTGCTGTCGCGCGGGTACCAGTGGATGACTCTCTCGCTCCACCTGTCCTGTAGTTAAGTTATATCTAACTATTTATATAAAATAAGCAAGTTTATTTGCACGATGCTATACGTAAGAGATTTTGTAGTCAAATTTTGTAGGCAAATTTATTGACGCATTATAAAAATATCCGTTATTTTTTCCCATGTATGACACCATTTCTTATTATGGACTCTGTGAATGTTGCCGCAATTTCGTCAATATAACGTTTAAAGAGAAACAAACGTTGATTTGATTGGCCATTAAAACGCATGGACGCAATACCAAAAGTAAGTAAGCAAGACATTTGGGGAATTATAGTCAAGTGCAAACCCATTCCTTGTAAAAAAAGTCAGACAGACACATGATGATCTATCTCTGATCTGGTCTGGCTGACTGACATAGTGATCCATCAACGCACAGCCCAAACCACTGGATGGATCGGGCTGAAATTTGGCATGCAGGTAGATGTTATAACTTAAGCATCCGCTAAGAAAGGATTTTTGGAAATGCTACTTTTCAATGGGTGATATAAGGGATCTAAGTTTTACTTCTTAATGCGAGCGAAACCGCGAGCACCTACTAGTCCTTGATAAACATATTATGACATGTATTATCAACACGTATTTATTTGACGTCACAATTACATACGTACTAATCTTGAACGCGGAAGTTACTATTGTCATAAACTGTAACATGTCACAGAATATTACATAGAAGTGTTTCGCGGAAATACACATGTCATGATGGCATGGAATATGTATAGTTACTATGGAAGCATGAATTGCAAGTACAGGGTTAGTATTGAACGTTTTACTCTATGTTGGTTTTTTATGTATGAGTGTGTCTTTTTAGCCTAGGATTCAGTTTGAGGATTGTTTTCAGTCACATTCGGTAATAAAATGCTTGATTGAAGTAAAATAGCTCAAGCTTTGCAGATTAACACAAAACTTCGATTTTCAAAATTAAATTATTGACTAAGCTAAGTTATTTAGTTGATCATTTTTTGTGTATTTTACTATGTTATTTATCTATTTCGTATCGTATGGCTTTTGTTTTAGTAGATGATAGTTCCTATTAGAACTATTCTTGCTACATTTATGACACAAGAAAAACTTCCTTCCATTATTTTTCAGTATATACCTACATAGTCCTGTATTCCTCAACCCACAGATTATTCAACAGTGAGTATGGGAGTTATCGCAAACCTTGTGTTCAAGGGTAAGGTCGCTCCACGAAGGTCGGCCTTGCTTCAACCTCAAGCGAGGACGTCGCCTTGGAAGCGAGGACGCGTCCTCAAATCTTAAGGTCATATTTTGGCCGCGAAATTTTTGCAAGTTGCCCTGAAAATTGGTTTATATGCTATTTTTGGCAGGTTACAGATATCTATGGTTGGTTATTTTGACGTGCAATTGTTGCTAATGAATGAATGAAATAGGTATTGTTATTATTTTTCAGTGACCATGAAAATATGACCTTGAAAGAAAAGCGTTGTGATGACGTACCTAAATATTGAATAGGTACTTATGTATGTACCATAAAGAAGAGATAATGAAAACCGGTTTTACTATTTTAATATTTCGTTACCTACAATCTTATAATAAATAATGGCAACATTTTGTTTGGTTGCGGTATATAAATATTGAGGATATTAATTGTAAAATCTATAATGTTACCTGAACTTACAATTGATGAAATTAAATAATTATGAACAAAACCAATGTATACAAAATATATTTATAGGTAAGTATTGAACAAAAAATAAATCCATTACATATCAAACCTTTAATATTGTTAAAGAGTGACACCTCTGGGAATTTCCCGGAACTATCATGCGAACTTATATGCTACGAGCCGTAGCAAGTTCGTAACCAAAAATAAAGATTCAGCTGCATAGTCCGAGATTTACCACGTGGTTCCGAGTTATGGCAACAGGTGGCGTTACCTACTATAATTTATTTATTTTGCTGATGGAATAAATATCTGTTTACTTACTATAACCACTATTATATACCTACTCTTGATTCATTAATTCTAAAATAGTAGGTAAATATCCTCGTGAACATCAGATACAAAACTATTTAACGCCAAAGAAACAACTTGTAATGAAACAAATTTAGAAATAATTCTAATCGTTTTTACTATTGTTTTATTGGTTAAGTATTTTAGACAATTCACAGAAATAAAAATAATATCTATAAATTGGTGATAAGTGATAATGTTATCAAAGTCGAGAGACTGTCTAACACTAGTGTAGACCAACGCTCCTTCTTATCGATAAATAAAATAACTTTATCGATAAAATGAGCTCTGACTATTCTTTCAGTTTTATAATTAGGTTATTATGTCATAGTAGTTAGTAGAAAAACAATTATTTTTCATTCTGGATTTTTTATAAATATATAAGTAGGCTATTTATCTTGGAAAGTATGTAGGTATTTGCCTACATGAGAGCCTCCTGTTTACAATTATTTTATTTAAGTACCTACAATTAGTGTTCCATTGTTCCTTAAATGGGCTAAAACATAATACTAATAATTTACGGGTCAAAGGTCAAATCTTTTCGACAAAGTAAAAATATGATAATTACATTTATATAGTATATAGTAATGATTAGTGCTATGTCCGCAATACCTAAATTTTCTCTATAAATGATAGAAGAATAATATCGAGTCGATACAATTGTGAAATTTATTGTCGTGCCCAGCACTACGCTAGTCACGAATTCACGATGCGTCAGTAATAACATAAACACCGTCGCAAGCGCGCGCGCATCACTAGATCATTCTTTATTGAATTTGAAACGTTCTTTTTATAAATTTGACATTTAAATTTATTTAAAATCAGTGCTGTGATATGTTCTAGTGCAAATATGAGGAGCTTGTGGATTGTATTGGGGCTGCTTGCCTGCTTCGGCGTTTACGCTAAAGGTAAGACTATGGAATTTATGTTTGTTTTTATTTTTAGTAGGAAGGTGTTCTATTGTTGTTGACAATTGCACGTGCTCTATCAGATTTGTTGTCATTTGAATAGTTTTACGTAGACTTGGAACTAGTGAAAAACATCTGACTTTTAGGTTGTTTATTAGTGTTATTTCTCGTAATGTGGGTAGTTATTTTCCTGTACGTTTTAGGCTGGCTTGATCTTCTTTCTAATACTTTGTCGAATCATGAGCAGTATTTTTTTCATTAGTAGGTAGGTAGGTAGGTACATACTATGGGTGATATTCGTTAGAGTTTAGCAAAGTACCGAAGTCTGAAACCTTTATCTTGTTAGATACTGTTTCTCTCATAATGGTGTCCTGTATCCAGCAGTGAGTCGACAGGGGGAAGATGATGTTGGATGATACTTCTAATCTTACTTTTTTAAATGTAAAATAAAATGGCTTTATCTATACATTTATCTTTATTCCTTTGTTGAAGATTGATAGATTAGTAGATAATTCGTTATTGCAACACAAAAGAAATAATAATTCAGATAACCAACTTAATCTAGTGTCACATATGGTGAAATTATCGTCAATAAGATCTTTATACCTACTATATAATAATAAAGGTGCTTGATAATAATAAAATATGTACTTTCAAAGCTTACCTACTACTAATACTTTTTAAACAATTCCTGCTTATACATATGTAATTGAACATTACATATGTATAATAATAATTATATTCAAGCAATATCAGTATAAGTATCACGCAAATACGTCGAGCTGTTATGACTCATTTACAGTAAAAATATGGCTTGTTCTATACTTTGTAGATAAGTTTTTCTTATCTCTTATCGATGATTTACCTACGTGCTAAACAACACTCAATAGTCGCCGAAATAAACCTGTGTATCGCCTAATACTATTATTATTTTTTATAATTGGAGGTATAATTTTGCTAAAATAAGTTTCAAATCATTTGTCTCTAATTTTGACACATTTTTTTACAAGTTAACCATATTATTGGAATTGACAAAATTAACAGAACATATACCTACTCATATATTTTCGTGTCTTAAAAATATTCCATGTAGGAATTTTGTAAACAGGGAAGAAATAGTCACAAATTCTTAGCCTTCATAATTTTGTTCCCTATACAATAAGAAAATAGGTGCAAGAAAATTATTGTATCCTCATAGTAATTCGTTCTTTATAATAACTATTTAATTAATGTGTGTCTAATGACTACTAAAAGCATTGTGAGTTAATGCTGCATGGCGAATAATATACCCATTTAATTGATTTAATTTTTGACCAATATCAATCAAAATCTAGTCAAATAAGTCACACGCGTATATTTTAAACCTTCCGCCTTATTATAAAACCTGGTTTAAATATTAGTCCAGGACTTTGAAAATAAAAAGTCGGTCCTTGTTGTTCAAACATCACATACAAACAACAAATGTCAACTTCAAATTGGGACGTTGGTTTATTATTGGTTACATTTTGATAGCTTGATTATTATGACAGTAGACAGACAAATTTCGAACAGCAAAAATGCACTGCATATTTTCAAAGTTCTGGACTAATAGTTAAACCATGTCTCACGGTTAAGGTTGACCACGGTTTATATTGTGAGTTATTTGTAATCCTCCTATTTTATACGTATTCTCAATACTGACAGATTTATCATCGGAGAGGTACATTCAAATCCAAGTCTTCAACAGATATTAATTGTCTTCGGATTTTGTAATAGGATCTCGCTTTTTTACCATTTCAGAACGGAAATGATGTAATCAATAGGTAAACTGTAACATCAGTGGCAACGGTTCAACTGATGACTGATATATAAATAAATATAAATATTCCGGGACATTGCACACATCGCCATCTAGCCCCACACTATAAAAACGCTTGTGTCGTGGGCACTAGACTAGATAACGGATATAATACTTATATACGTTTCTTTTGTAAATACATACTTATTATACATACAAACGACCAGACTCAAAATAGGAAATTATAAATTTTAAATTTCATATATTACTTGTGTCAAGCGGGAATCGAACCCGCAACACCTAGATTAGAAGGCAGAGCCACTACCAACAAAGCTTACAGGCTAGTCGAAAGAATACCATAAACAATCATTAATTTACGTATAAACACATTGAACCTTTATAAATAAACCACTGTTACTGTATTATGAGCAACGATGTGCTGATAGATATGTCAAAGTTAACCTTCTTAGTACAAACGTACCTTTTGCCACTTGAGACCTAGTATAATCTATACTAATATTATAAAGCTGAAGAGTTTGTTTGAACGCGCTAATCTCAGGAACTACTGGTGCGAATTGAAAAAATATTGTTGTGTTGGATAGACTATTTATCGAGGAAGGCTTAAGGCTATATAACATCACGCTGCAACTAATAAGAGCGAAGAAACAATGGAAAAGTGGAAAAAACGGGTAAAATTATTCATCTTTGCGAGCTTCCGTTGCATGCGCTGCGAAAACAGTTCCAAGTCCTGGGTAACAGCTATCATTTATAAAGCTGAAGAGGTTGCTTGCAAAAATAAATATGATGCCCAAAATACCTATTCCACGCGGACGAAGTCGCGGGCACAGCTAGTATAATATATGAAGTAGGATTGATAAGTAGATACAGTATTTGTATCACATTACATTACTCATTCTCTTTCTAAAGAATTTCTCAGATAAAGACACAAAGGAAACTGTGTGTGAGCAGTTTATCGCAGCTTATTTATCGGTGTATCCTGCGTTTATGTATTATATAGGTAGTAAGTAGGTAGGATTATGAATGTGCCCACGCATAATAAGAATGATTGGTTAATTTAACACAGTTTGGTAGGTATAAGTACTGGATATACACAATTTTATGATCTAACTAACAGCTCGGAATGTTTACAAATTGAATTTGGTTGAATTTGTGAACCAACCACTGACTTCATTTTATTTGAAATAAAGATATTTTGAAATTGAATTGACTGACTGTGGTGTCACCAGTATTGTGTGTATATTGCATTCTATGCCAGTCTATATGTCTGTGTCAGTATATATTGTACTTTGTATTCTGTACCAGTTTTTAAAATAATGTCACCACTTTTGTCAGACAACTTAAAAAAAACACTAGTATAATTACAAGAGTATACGAAAAAAAACGTATGTGATTATTGTTGTCATTGCATAAGGTTGACTCAAAACAGTCTGGTTGAGAAATTCGAATCTGGCACGTTTTCAGAAATAATTATTTCCTACTTAGTCCCAAAAATTTCCAAAGAAGATGTCCAAATTTATATATTTCATCATTGTTTCGTGTATAAAGGACCAGTCGTTATAAATATGAAATACCAAATACATTTGGATTAACTATTACTTAATATACTTAATAACGATAAGACACGTTCCGTCGTTTTGCTACATAATAAGATATTCTTGATTCTAATTCAAATTCAAATAATTTATTTACATAAACGATTACATGAAACCTTAGTATAATACCTACATAGCTGTGCGTAATTATAGGGTTTTAAAGGTTAATTTGTGCTCTTGTGAGCCCTGCACTAAGTATGAAACTTGTATCGCAGGCGCCCACATCTAGCATTACTTGAGAGCATTACTAATGCGGTGTGAGATTAATTTGAATGTGGTTTCATAACTTGTTTACACCAAAACGCACAGTATGTTATAACTTATATACTATAATTTACAATACCGAGCTTTATAGAAGCTTGGATCTCTTTTAAATTTTATACAAAAATGTAACATAGAACATTACATCATAATAATGGTGCGTTTTTTTAGTGAGAACTATACTATAATGCAAGCAATAATATTTTAGTTTCCTCTACATTCTTTTCTCTAGAAATTTAAGTACTTATTACTGATTAGTTTACTTTGATAATATGTTCAACAAGTAGGTAGTTCTTCTGTCCATACAAGAATAAAATGCATAAAATAATTACTAAATGTAATGATTTTATGCAAGTAAATATTTGATTCTTTAAAAAATAAAAACTAGTATAATTTGACAACAGAGCTTTCCACTCTCAAACACACAAACAAACATATTTACTTACAAATAACAATTCGTTAAGCTGAAAGCTAATACTTGTAGGTACTTTACCTTCTGAAGTAGGTACTAAAGGTTTCAGATTGCGGTTTGTTTGCGGTAAGAATTCCCCGAACCGACATGATATGACTCTTGTTATGAAGTAATTTCTAACTAAGCCAGCCTAAATAATGTTATCCCTGTAATAAATAAATGCTTTGTTTCGTTAACAACTTTAACTGACTTTTAAAAAAAAGAGAGGTTAGTTATTTACTTATGTATTATCCGTTAGTTTTATGTAGAGGTATTATGTATTATATCCCTTAACCTCGATATAAGCGTAAGCTTAGTATGGGGCTAGATGGCGCTGTGTGATAGGTCATGAAATATTTATTTGATTGCTATATGTCACCATTCAAAAATATTACATATGGATATTATCAGGATATGAAGAAAGTAGTAAAGTACGTTTCTGCCACGTGTGCCGAAGTTTGTACAGATATAAATATTTTGTATGGGTTCTTATGAAAACCATTACTGTTATTTTCCAAAACCTCTCGGAGCGCTTGGTTGACGCGACGCATGACCAAAATGCTGGCCTTTTTCTGGCTCAACGTATCAGCATTGCCATCCAGCGTGGTAATGCGGCCAGCATGCTGGGCACGCTGCCCTCTGGCAGTGGGCTGGAGCACTTAGATTATCTTTAGGCTTTTCTAAAGATTTTCTAAGTGCCCCTTTTTGTAGTAGTTAGAAGTAGTATGTTTAGTTTTCCTTCACTCGTTTTTATATTTTATTATTGTAAATAAAATTACAGTTAGATCATGATAATCATATTATTTTCTGTCTGATGTTGTTCTCTGTTACATCCAGTATGTTGCCACTCAGTTTTATTGAAATCAGTTTAATAGATTCTGAGATATGGTTTAAAAATAAGCGCCAAATCACCTTTTATTAAAAAAAAAACTGTGGTTAAAATTAGTTAAAAATGTAATTCATATATTTATTTTCCAGGCCAAGCGGATTATAACTACGATGATTATTTTAATTATGATGATCTCGATGACTTAGATAAAATTTTAAATGATAATATCAATGATAGCCCAGTGAACGAAAAGACTGATGCTGAAAACGATTTGAAGGTTGAAGAAGAAATCCAGCAATTCAGAGAAGAAGGTGATGATAAATTGGTTGATCTTGATGATGCTAAGGACTACGATGCTGTAGATGGTCTACAACTAGAAGACAATAGATCCGTTGAGAAAACAGATGATGGAAAAGAACTTGCATCTGACAAAATCAGTAGCTCGGAAACTGATTCATTTTCCATAGTAGATGATGGAAAAAATATCGATGATCTTGTACAAAACAGAATAGAACCTGATGAGCCTAATGCTCCTAGTAGAAACGAAGACTATGCACTACTTTGGGGTGATGATAACGTAGCTCCTTTGCCTCTACCAGAAGAACCTGAAGATGATGAAAACAAGGCTATCTTTGACGAAACTAAACAAATCTTGCAAGATAATAATGCTGATGATTTTGAAGAAGATATTAAAGAGGCATTTGAAACCGAAATCGACGTAAAACCTGGAGAGCAGCCTAATCAAGAACAAATTATTGAAGAAACCAAGAAAATTTTAGCTGAAAACGATGATTCGTTTGTCGAAGAAAGCAAAAATAATGCACATGCGGAAGATAATGCTGAACAAGATAAAAATGACAAACAAGATAATATTGAGAATGATGCAGAGAAAGAAGACACAGTTGATCAAGCTTACGCTGATTTAAATGCAGATTTAGACAAACTTTTTGAGACATTAGATAAACTTAAGCAGGAAGTAACTGATAACAGCAGTGCAGATAGCAAAGGAAATGGTGCGGCAAAATCTAATCAAGATATCGAAATTGACGTGTTGGATGAAAAAATTGACGAAGTGTCAAAAAAACTATTTGAAGATAACAAATTTGAAAATGATAATATGGAAGGCTCAGAAGAAATCACAAAAAATAACGACGACGAAGAAACGGTTGATTTAGACAAATTACTAGAAAATATCTTGGCCGAAGATGATTTTCAGGCCGAAGACTCAGCTGATGAAGTTTTGGTACCAATAGTAAATGATGCTCTAAACAAACCAAATCCGCTTGATTCGGGTACAGATTCCGAAAAACCTGACAAAGAAAACCCAGTTCTGTATCTTAACGATGCATTAGTCGACGATGTGAGAGAAAATGCCGAAACATTAGAAAACACCAGCAAAGAAAACGTCGAAGATGAAAATACTCAGAATGATGCTTCCGTTGAAAAGGAAGTTGAATACAAAACCGTTTCGGTAGATGAGCTGTCGAGTTCAGAACGTCAAGATCTCGTTCGTCAATTTTCAGTACTGCATAGTGAAGACTTGGACGTTCACTCAGAAAACTTTGAGAAAAATGTAGCCCCAGTACATATCACTTTGAAGCTTGATGAGCCTACCGTGATTACATCACCGGAATACCCTAATCCTTATCCTACAAATAATATTGTCGATTGGATTATAGAAGGATCAGGAGTTGGCATTGAACTCAACATCACCGAATTCGCTGTCAATGGTGGTTTGGGTGATTATCTACTCATCAAGCCAGGTATGTATCACATATTAATTTTATAATTTTTTAGTAGCATTTTCTTGAAATATTTTTGGTAGCTCATCATCTGCCGTACGTCATCTACACTGACTTTCAAGTTAAATCATCAAATGTAGAGTTAATGGGTACCTTCTAAGTTAATTAAGTGTTACACCCTAGGCTGCACATCAGGCGGGCTGTATTCAAACGCGAGCCTATAAAGTTCGCTTCTTACGCTGTCGACTACGCTAGTACCTGTTTATAAACTGAAGGATAATTAATAATCAGTCAATATCTGAACCTATCTTTCTGACATAATAGTCGAACTGCCTGTTTTCAAATCGAATGTTATTTAAACCATTGGTCATTTCCAGGAGGTATCGACGACTCTGGCAACGACGGTCTAATATTTACTTACCGACTGACCTCGGAGCGTCGCTACAGGTTCACAGACGTCGACCGTCTGTTCATGAGGTTTGAGAGCAAGATGGGCATGATGTTCTTCAGAGGGTTCGTGATTAGCGCTAAAATGATTGGTAAGTGACCGACAATATTATTTTTTGCGTGAAAAGCAAATTAATACAGTGGGGTTTTATCTAGCTAATAGAATAACTGGTACACGTTTAATTGCGGTAAATTTGTAAATACAGGAGTCTTCTCATATACATTTTAATCCAAAAATAAGTTTTAAGGGTATGAGTCCGGCAGAACCAATTCAAAATTAGACAGTCACTGCTTTAGCAGTTGATAGCCATGTCAGATACGTTACGGGTGGTTTGAAAAGTCTCGATAATCTCGAGTGTCATTAAAAAGATCTCAGAGTTGGTCACTTATATCGAACTTTATTATTCATACAAGGATTTAAATTAAATTCAAAATAAAGACCCATCTCCATGGGCTAGTAATAAAAACTGAACCAAAAAAAATTACGCTCAACTTCAAATACTTCTTTCATTGCTGTAACTGATAAATATTTCTTCCAGCTCCACTGACAACAGAACAGGAGGAGATTCCCGAGCCAGAACCAGTCACTCCTCCTCACTCCTCAGCCACCATCACGCTGGCAGTCAGGGTGCCTGACTTCGCAGCCCTGAAGGAAGACTTCAGAGTACTCCTCGCTGATATGGCTACTCAGTACATCAGTGACAACGATGTGGACCCTGGAGTTAATACCACGTGAGTACATTTTTTTAACCACTATGTATCTGTCCAAGAGAACATTTATTTTAAATGTTTATTTTCTTTTTGTCAGATCTAATTTGACAGTTATATTGTTGTGACCAATTGATTATTATAGTGGACACGCTATCTGTGCGGTAAGAGTACAGTCGTAGTCGAATGGCGCTAGTAAGTAGTAGAACCTCATTCTATTATTAGTTTTGTTACATTGACACATAATTATAATGAATTAATTCTGTGGTGTAGTCACTACCCTCAGTCCCCATCCCCATGACTGAGGGTAAAGGATCAAAGAGAAGCGAAGAGAAGGAGACGAGGAGAAGGAGGAAAAAAAACGCTTATTATAATTCTATAAAGAGTTGATTGTAACCTATGTATTTTTATAATAGCAGTAACAACGAGCATTAATAGCTTGTCCATAATGATACACCAATATCAGGAATTGTTTTGCTACTTCGTACATGTATAATAAGTTCCTTACAAAATGTATGGGAATCCAGTATATTTTTACGAATTTCCAAATGTTGTGGAACAAATGATGAGTCAGGTCTCGTTTTCTGTTGACCGTGATTTAGATGTAGGCCCTTGGGAGGGAGTGTTGGGCAAAATTGATGAATTGTAATTGTAAAAGGTTGTAAGTAGTAGTTATTACAATTACAATCATAATCATAAGTAGTTAATCAAATAACGTCGTTGTTTTTTGTTTTGTATCTGAATTCTAAATACCCATTGCCTACCCAGTAGTACCCAGTAATACCCACATTAAAACAAAAATATACCTACTACTACTACTCCTAGTAGTCATTAAATTGATATCTGTCTATTTTATCATTTCGGTTTTATGTCGCTAAGTAAGTAGGTAGGATTTATCAAAGAGTATACTTATCATTACCATCCTGATTTTTGCAATTAAATTTTACCCAACAGTGTTGGAAGGTTTTGCATATACCTAGATACCAGTGTCTAGAACCCTGTAAAACTACCCATGATTTTGTTGTAAAAAATCAGAATGGTAATATATTCTATGATAAATCCTACGGCAGTCAACTTAGCGAAATAAAACCGAAATGATAAAATAGTCAGATATAATTTAATGACTACTACGAGTAGGTATCAGTTAATCATTATATTTTTGTTTTATGTGGGTATTACTGAGTACTACTGGGTATTTAGAATTCAGATACAAATAAAAAAACAAACGACGTTATTTTCTAGCCTACTTACATGAAAGTACAAACACGTATGTTTTGAATGTCTTTCTTAAGTAGGTACATACGAGTATATTCAATCAATCAAATTCCTTATTCATGAATCCGCATACGAAGTTCATTGTAACTGTTGTTTTTACGCAATGAAATTCATGTAAACTATATGCCAGAATATATTTACTTAGGTTTACTTGGATACTTCTTCTTCTTTTTGAATACTAACTTTAATACTAATGCACATGCTGAGTTGGTGCCGGGTTGTGAAATGACACTTCTTATATTATGTTCTCTTATTTTTATGTTTCATGTTACAATAATTTTATGTTGTTCTTATTCTTTATTCTAATGTTTAGTTTTACTATATGCACAAAATTTAATATATTTTTTCGAAACTGCCTATTTACCTACTTCAAACGTAAAGCAAAATAGCTGACAAGGTTCAACTCCTCCTCCTTAGTTGAATGCTATCAGCATTACTGAGGTTTTATTATTCCCCCGTGAAATAGTTGAGGGAAGACATAGGAAAGGCACATGACCGGTCTTTCCGTACGATTACATGACACATGTTCTAGTACCGTATGGTCCTCTAACATGTTTGTTTCCTCACGGTAAAATAAATTGTTAAAATATTCATAATAATTCAAACAATTATTAATTAATTATTTAGACTGGCCTGTTAGCTTAACTGGTAGTGGCTCTGCCTTCTAATCTAGAGGTTGCGGGTTCGATTCCCGCATGACACAAGTATTTATGTACTTTAAAAAAATATAAATATTTGTGTTGTAGTTTGTATGTATAACAAGTATGTATTTACAAAAGAAAAGTATTTAAGTATTATATCCGTTATCTAGTACCCACGACACAAGCGTTTGCTTAGTGTGGGGCTAGATGGCGCTGTGTGCAATGTCCCGAAATATTTATTTTATTTATTTAATGAATTACAGTAATTACATAGTTTCAATACTGAAATACTTTATGCTTCAACTTTCATCGTGCGAACAGCCAAACTGTGGAACTCCTTGCCCGAATCTCTATTCCCCTTGAACTATAATTTGTCGGTCTTCAAGTCGAGAGTAAACCGGTTTATTCTAGGTAAGCGCGCTAGATCGTAGATTACAACGTTGCTTAACATCAGGCAAGTTGTAGTCAAGCGTGAGCCTATATAATGTAAAAAAAAACATATATTTTACACGTACATAAACAAGCAAAGTAAATATTCATAATGAACAGAATTGTTTGTCAATGATGCTTCTGGGAAAAGCCAAACAAATAAACCGGTTGCTGGAACTAAGTCTGAACAATTTATTAAAGAGATAAATTAACTTAAAATAGAACGAAACTGAGTCGTAAACTCATAAAATTTGTTCGAGGTTGAATGCAAAATTATTAACAATTTTCTTCGGTCTGAGCTCATTGATGCCCAGTGACCAATAAATACACTATGTTCTTACCTAAAAGAAATCATTTCCACCTGAAAATAGTTAATTACCTACTTAGAGGATATCACATTTATGGAAATGTTTCCAAAATCAAACTGTGGCTCTGTGATTGGCCTAACTGAACTGATTCTGAATAATATCGATGTAAAATTGCATATACTACACGTTAACAGCAATCTTATTCTTCCTAATTATAAACTAGTGGACGCCCGCAGCTTCGCTTGCATTATTTCAGGATAAAAGTACAAGCCTAAGACCTCATACTACCTACATACCAAATTCATGATGATCTTCTCAGCCGTTTTTGCGTAATGAGTAAATAAACAGAAAAAAATTCTAGGAATTTTTGAAACGTTTTCTGCTATCAATTCGAAGTATCTCCAAACATTTTTTTTAAATATCGTCAATGTTCAGACTTTCGACCCTCTTCAGCTTTATTATATACAGACACATGTCATGTGCATTTTGCTATTGTATTGTAAGGTAATATAGAGTCCTGTATAACCGAAACCAGGCGGGCAAATTCGAGGGTAGACACATTTTTATTTTATTTTATTTTTAATTTTTTTGGGAAGCTTACAACTAACTTATATTATATAAACAAAAAAATTATTAACTGAAAGTCATTTATGCATATTATTAACAAGTAAAACTTAAATAATCATTAATTTATAAACGTAGTTATGTTATTTCTATTCCGTGTCAGTTTTTGACAATATAACTCAACGTCCATTAAAAAAAACCTTAAATCCCTAAAACCCCACAATAAATAAAAGGGAGTTGCCAGAATCGATCCGGTACTATTCCACTCCTAAGCCATCAATCTGCCAGCACGAGGCTATGGGGAAATATACGCTATAGCGTGGAAACTGCGCACGTTTCCTCTGAAAGATACTGCAATGCGTTTTATACGCGTAGCAATCAAATAGAGAATTTTAAAGGGTGTAAATAAAATATAATGCCTATTCATTTTAAAAGCTTACAATACTTGAATTCTTTAAAAATATTCATTAAATTTAAATAAACTAGAGAGGTAATAAGTAGTAGTTACTTGCGATAACTGATTATTTAATTGATATAGGTCCAAATTATATATTCAAAATTCAAAAAAAAATATAATTTGATTTTTCTTATTTTTACTACCATATTACATTTATTAACTTTACGGTAAATTAACAATAAAATATTTGTGATAGTAAATTAGTTGGTTAATTTTTTATAAGTAAATAAAAAAGACCCTTTTCTCTCAAATCTCATAAGCTTCTATACTAATATTATAAAGCTGAAGAGTTTGTTTCGCGCTAATCTCAGGAACTACTAGTGCGAATTGAAAAAATCTTTTTGTTTTGAATAGACCATTTATCAAGGATGGCTTTAGGCTATATAACATCACGTTGCAACTAATAGGAGCGAAGAAACAATAGAAAATGTAAAAAAAAAAGAATTATTCATTTTTGAGGGATCCCGTTGCGTGCGCTGCGAAAACGGTTCAAGATATCAAAAAAATATGTACGAAAGAATTATTCCTCTTGAAATGATCTCACAAAATGTCCGCGACAGTATATGTCTACCTTTTAAGATTAACTCACTAAAACCGTTTTTATGAAAATAACTATTCGACGCGGACGAATTCGCTGGCACAGCTAGTCATTTATGAGGAAACACGTTTTCACGTGAAAATTTTGCGTCTGATAGATGAATCACGCATGTTTCAATAACATACAGAATTTCAGAAAGGCTAGAAAAATGTATCTTAAGAGTATTCTTTTTCCTGTCTTTTAAGTGCTAAGAAACCTTACCCCTATTGGTTGTGTTCTGTGGACAAACTGTTTTTGCTAGCCATTTGTGACATATGTATGTGGCGGCACGGAATACAAAACCATACATAGGTACCTCAAGTAAGTGCTATGTTGCATCCAAAATAAGAAAAACTGGATATCACAACACAGGAATAGACCTAGTGTGATATCCAGGGTTTGCCTATCAGTATACAGTAGATAATACACAAAAATCTAGTTTATACAATATTATGTTAAACCTACATATCTGACTGTAAACACCTTATAAATGAAGAAATAAATGCTTTTTATGTTTATGTTTATTCTGCATCTTGCCTGCTGTTAGCTCTAGCCATATGTAGGTATAATATATTAATCATCCACAAGTAGTCACGTTCTAACTATCCAAGGTTGAGTGAGTATATAATTATAATTTTAGACAGCACTTTTCATACACACCATTTCTTTACATTCTAGCTAAATGACGTCATAATGATTATCTCTAGGTAATTATTTTCCATTGTAGTGCAAAACAGACGCTATCTTGTAGATTAGATAATTATAATAATAGGTAGATATCGACAAACATATTCACTTACCTTAATCTATAGACTACAAAGAACAATATTTTTTACAACATACCTACTTAAATTACAATTGAATTTAATTATTCTATTAAAGAAACAAAATACAATTGTGCTGTTAACAAAATATTTTTATAGTAATTTATAAAAATAATAATGTAAATAGGTAGGTAATAAATTAGACTTTTGATATATCTGAAATGTAATGAAATGATTTTGGGTGTCTTTGGCCAATTCTTATTTTAATTTTTGGAGAATTCTATCAAGAATGTGCTAGCAAACTATTTGTTTTCTAAAGACGCATAATATTGTATCACGTTGAAGGAATGTTATTTCCGTCTGACCTAAATACGCTCAAAACATTGAGTGAACACTTACAGGTAAACATGACGGTTTAACTAATTATTACATTATCTATACTATACTAATATTATAAAGCTGAAGAGTTTGTTTGTTTGTTTGTTTGAACGCGCTAATCGCAGTAACCACTGGAGCGATTTAAAAAAATATTTTTGTGTTGAATAGACCATTTATCGAGGAAGGCTTTAGGCTATATAACATCACGCTGCAACTAATAGGAGAGAAGACACAATGGAAACAACGAAAAAACGGGGAAAATTATTCATCTTTGAGGGCTTCCGTTGCGTGCGCTGTGAAAACGGTTCAAGATATCAAAAAATATGTATAAAAGAATTATTCCTCTTAAAATGATCTAACAAAATGTCAGCGACAGCATATGTATATCTTTTAAATTTAAGATTAACTCACTAGACCCGTTTTTATGGCAATAAAAAAAGGCTATTCCACGCGGACGAAGTTGCAGGCACCAGCTAGTAGTTCATAAGATTTTATTTTATTTTATTCATGTTCATGTTCATGTTCATGTTCATGTTCATCAATAATTTGAACTTGAAACTTGAATTCTATGAGGAATGTGCTAGCAAAAAATTTTTATTCTAAAGACGCATAATATTGTATCACGTTGAAGGAATGTTATTTCCGTCTGACCTAAATACGCTCAAAACATTGAATGAGCACTCACAGGTAAACATGACGGGTTAGCTAAATATTATATTACATATTATAAACGTGCGATTAAATACATTATTCGTCAACACACACACACTCACACACACATACAACTGTATACTCATATAATTTTTAATCTTTACATACATAAAATAAAGCTGAAGAGGTTCGAAGTCTGCACATAGAAGATATTTGAAAAAAATGTTTGGAGTTACTTATAATTGATAACAGAATACGTTCCAACAATTTAAAGAATTTTTGTCTGTGTGTCTCTGTTTATTTAAGCGCTCATCACGCAAAAACGCAAAAAACACAAAAACTGAACGGATCTTCATGATTTTTGCTATTTAGGTAACATAAAGTGCTGAAAATGTCATAGGCTACGTTTTATCCCGAAATAACGCGAGCGAAGCCGCGGGCGTCCACTAGTCTATAATAAGGCAAGTTTACAGTGTAAATTTTGTCTCCATTATAACTATAAAACAATATAAAAACATAATTCAATAAAAAAACGAATTCTCGTAAAACATTTTTGGTTATTTACAAGTAAACAGCATTTTAATTCCATACATTTTGGGTAAGTACATATGAAATTAACAGTAAATGTTGTAGTGAACAATATACATAGGTATCTAAGTATTCAATTACTAATCGCCTTATTACTATACATAGGTAATTTAACATGGATTTTACTTTAATAATGTTAGGCTCAGCTACATATTCCAATTCAGATATTTTTATGGTTCATTTTTTCTTTTCCTATGCTAATCATTATTTGTACCCGATGTAAATAAAATTACATTATTATACAACAAATAAAATATGTTAAGTACTTCTTTTTCTTATCGAATGACAGTGGTTAGTGTGGATAATTTATCAAGCCGCCCTAAGGGCCTTTGACATGGCTTAACGACTGGCGTACTAGACAAATAATATATTACTGAAATGATTCAATTAATTTGTCTAGTAAAATTATAATTGCCCCATATCATCTTTTGTTCCGACTCAATAGAGATTTCACCGATGGAATCTCAATTGTTATCTGTTGTACGTCATCAGTGGGCTATACATATATATATCAATGATGTACAAACTGACATACAACTGTACATTGGAATTATTAACATTGCGAGGCGAAAGGGCGCATGCGCGAGCTTCTAAAGCATCCTAGATGTTGAGACAGTTGTCTATCACATGAAAATGTTGAAAGATATTTTTTATGTAAATGATCTTCCTTATTTCCTTCTAAACTAGAAATATTCAACATCTAACTGTATAATTTAAAACTCTTTAGTGTAAGTTTTTCACTAAAATGTGGATGATGTGACATGATTTGCTTAAATTAGGAATAAAAAAGTAAATCATAACCACATTGATTTATAGTTTAGGTCACCCAGAAAAAAACAAAAAAGTTAAACTACTTAATTGATAAATTAGAAACGCTGTAAAAAATTAATACATACATTATGTACTTTGGGTGCGTTAAAATGAAGTAACTTTAGTAACTGTCAGCTACTGCTCCCACGGCGTGCATGCGCGTACAAACGTCAAATCTATTTCAGTCAAAGCTTGCTGCCGAAGCGAGCTTACGGGACATAAAAGCCGCACCAACCCACAAAAAATACCAACAATAAACAAAAATCTATCAAAAACACGTGCTCGCAGCCTAAAACATGCCTTTCCCGAACCAAAACCCGAAATAATATAAAGCCAAAACAGTGTTGTGAGAAGAAAATGCGCCAATGCGGTCAATCGATGTCTAAGCCAAATTAAAAGTGTCAAAATTGAAGCCATGGAGCCATTGATAGATCGGAACAACTTCGCCATAAGTGCGATGGTGACGGTCGCCATGCAGATCTTGTTTTTCACCATCGCATCGCTGTCACAGAGCGATAAAGTGACAGATTTCACCGGAGGTGCCAACTTTATCAGTATCGCTCTATTGACGTTCTTTT
Source organism: Macaria notata (assembly GCA_927399415.1). NCBI lineage: Eukaryota > Metazoa > Arthropoda > Insecta > Lepidoptera > Geometridae > Macaria > Macaria notata. Next base: position 6,252,474 of record OV656742.1, read on the forward strand.
TGGGGCAAGGAGGTAACACCCTAAAAAGCTACGACAGCAGACAACTCATGGTCACTGCTTTCGTGTGTGTTTGGGGCATACGACTCTCTGGGTATCTGCTCTATAGAATATATCACATCGGAAGAGATAAACAGTTTGAAGATAGAAAGAGCAACACCCTGCGATTTGCAGTTTTCTACACATTCCAGGCAGTATGGGTGTACATAGTCAGCTTGCCAGTTATAATCATAAACTCACCTCATCACTCGTACCCGAAATCTCCTAAAACGATGACCACGTTGGATTCCGCTGGTGCTGGCATTTTTGTGATTGGACTGCTGATCGAAACCTACGCTGATTTACAGAAGTTTGCATTTAGACAAGAGCCTGCTAATCAAGGGAAATGGTGCAACGATGGATTCTGGGGCCTCTCCAGACACCCCAACTACTTCGGTGAAATAGTCCTCTGGTGGGGATTGTTCGGCATATCTCTAAATGTAATCGAAGGTGTCGAATGGATAGCGATTCTATCGCCTTTGTTTACGACGGCGATAATTCTTTTCTTATCTGGTATACCTTTGCTGGAGCGTTCTGCCGACGAAAAGTATAGAGATAACCCGGATTACTTGTATTATAAACTGTCCACGTCACCTCTGATACCGATCCCGCCTGCTATATACGTGGAAGTGCCAAGGTTCCTGAAGTGTGTGCTCTGCTGCGAGTTCCCGATATACGATTCTACCAACGATGAGTTCCCCGCTCCTACAATCGTCACCGAAACCACCAGCATATCGATCGTGCAGTCACAGACCTAGCTAACAAACGCCGCGAGCAAACACGCCGCGGCCAACAATGAACAGGTGAAGAACAACTCCAAGCAGTTGTGATATTCGACCGATAGACCCCAACTAAAATTGCCAAACTCTCTGCCTCTGAAGCATAGCAACACTGAAGACATGAACATACATAACGCGTATATGGATAACTTAAGGAAGAGCAAGAGAATAGCTTTAGGTATCGTCGAAGATGCAAAAGAAGCTCTGGACGAGTTAGATGTAGACTACGATGTTAAAATAGACGTTGGGGATCTAAACGCAGTGCCAAGTACGAGTAGAGTTAAGCCCAAAAGACCTACAGAGATCGTTAAGTATGGTAAAATTACTTTTAATACTACAGCTATACTACATCATTATCCGCAGTTAAATATAGGTAATGAATGTGAAAATAAGCCAGTTAAAGTAGCTACTAAGAAATCAGATTTAAATTTACCATTACAAGAAGAAAGTGAGAATAACAACCAGATAAAAGATAAGGTTACAGAAACTTCTACAGACGTGAAGAAGAAAGATAGCTATAATAATAATGCGACCCCTAAAATAGAAGAAGAAAATGCGGCAAATAAAGCCGAAGTATTAAATAAGTCTTTAAAATTTACTGAAGAAAAACTTGTATGAGAATTAATAAAAATAGCTTGGTTGTAATAAATGGTACCAATTTAACTGCTTAAAAATAAACATATCGCGAAACCTGATGTAAATATATTTAACAAGACTGCTGTTATTGCAAGATATCAAGATTTTATTGAAAATTTTATTGGATTAAATAGAAAAGAGAGCATTACGACAAATAATGGCAAAGAAATTAATGTTATTGCTGTGTTTTAGCTATTTGTCAAATTTAAACTAGAATAAAACTTTATCCTATATAGATATATAGCAAAATATAGTATTGAATCCGTCTCATGTTAGTATATAAAGTATTTATGTTGGATATAGTACGTATAGTATTGATATTATGCTAGGAGGATCATGATAGCTATATTATGTATTAGGTGAGTTTAAATTAAAGTATGATTTAGTGCAAGCTTGTATTTTATTGTAGACTTGATAGATTTATCCAGTTTCATTTTGAATTTCATTTTTTTAATAATTTTTCATTTACATTAATAATATTGGCAGCCACAAAAGTACTAGGCTTCTTAATTTAGTGCTAATTTAATTGGATGTCACTGCACATGAATAGACCTTGTGTAATATCCAGGGTTTGCTTATTACAGTAATTCACAAAGCCCTAGTTTACTTTAGGTACTCTATGACCGACCCTACTGTTCAACCCTATTGAAAGTTCAAATAAACGTATTTTATGTTATATGTTATAAATAACGTGGTTAGCAACGTATTAGAATTAATTTAAAAATAAGTAAAATAAAATAAAAATTAATAAGCCTTTATTACTGGTTTACAAAATTCTTTCTTAACTAAAACTATTCCTTGAACACTGCGTTTATGCTCTTCAGCTTGTCTTTCGACATAGGCCTCCTCCAAAGCCTTCCAAATTCATTTTCATATCAACAAATTATCAAAGTCACTAAATATTATGTAAAATGTTTAGGTACCTACGTAGTTCAAATTACAGCATTCTGTGAAACTCTTACATGTATGTACATAAAATGAACTTGCGCCAAAGTGTATAACATATTGCAGAGTAAATAAATAATTGTGTTTGCATTCCAAGAATTTGCGGTATTGCTCCACATGGTTTCAAATTAAAGCTGATTTTAACATTATTTGATGACTCAGTTACATTACAGTTTATATAGAAAGCACGTGAGGTTATCGTTTGGTAAGTAATAGAGGTTAGTTCATCGAGTTTTGTTTATGTTATGATTTAATTTGTTAGAAATTTCCAACTATGTAGTAAAGCAAAGGCCAAAGGTCAGTTTGGTTTAGATTATTTTGTTTAGCTTGTTTTATTTTATGGCTGGTCAACTATTTGTCCATTTATGTAATGAATACAATTTTTACAACATTTTTTTATTAAATATAACTTTATTATTTTTATGCAAAGTAGTATTAGACGATATTTTCTTGCTTAAAGGGCTTTAAAAAAGAAAAAAATGTAAGACGTAGATTATAATTGCCTATTAATCGACAACTACAAACATATTCTAAGGTAGTTCAAATAGTCTAGACTACGCTATCTTACTATCTGGGCGAGATACAAATCAAGTGAAACCCTTCAGAGCTCTCTGCTCGTGACACAAAGAACTTGACTTTGATCCATCACGGACTAACGAACCGTCTTGTAAACACGCCTTTATTTTTAGAACAACGCCTCTGGTACTTTGTTCGTGTAGTTTTTGTGGTCTGGTAGACAATTATAAAAGGGATAAGGTACTTACTGTTGTTTGCTGAAATAATTTTATTTCTAAATAATCTTGAATTACATCGAGTCGTTATTCAAGTCGAAAGTGAACCGGATTCTTCTAGGCAAGCACACTAGATCGTGGATTTCAACGTTACTTACCATCAAACAAATCAAACGGGTTGTAGTTAAGCGTCAGCCTACGCTTGACTAAAACCCGTTTGATTGAATATTGTTTTAAAAAAAGTAATGTGTATATATGTATTAATAATAAGTAACGTGTATGTGTATGTATAATAAAACAAAATATCGATAAGTAATATTAATTTTAACAACTCATAAATGCAACAAACCTGATTTTTCCTTAGATAAATGAAAAAAAGTGTTTTTAAATAATCAGTTGTTACTTAATGCAATGAATATGGCCATACTATAGTTAATACACATAACTTAAAAAGATAAAAAAATAATAAAATGTTTTTATTTCGGACACCATAAGAAGATCCAAATATGTGTTAGTAAACTAAAAACTATAAACTTAAAACTAGTAAGAGTTAGTAAAACTAAAACTAAGTGTGCTAAGGCGAGTATACATTATTTATTGAGTCATGTACTTAGGCGGCATGCCCTGTGGAATCATAGTTCGCCTCCGTACAGACGCCTGCGGGTCCTCCTCCGCTATGACTTTCAGGATGCTGTTGTCACTGCCCCGAAGCCTCCTCACCAAAGAATATAAGATAAGCATGTCTGATATTTTAACACGTTTTCCTTATATTTACATGTAGGAATAAATTAACAGAAAAAATGTGCTGCCTGTATACATAATATTGAAAAAATAAAATTTAATCTCTTAAAAGCATACAAACTTGCCAGATCAATAATAATCTCTATTTGTATCAAAATAGAGTTTAGTTTACTAAACAAATTTTGCGTTGTACCAAAAGCTTCCAAGCTATTTGTTAGAATACCTATTAGTGATATCTGTACAGATAATATGCAAAATCCGCATTGGCACGGAACACCATGGTTTAACAAGACACCGCATTGCGTATTTAGTTTGCAGTAGGTAATACGGTTTACGACGATTTTAGTATTCGAAGAGAGATAAAAATGTTCAGGAGCTTAAATTTTCAGCAAAGCTGACGTGCAATTTAAGATTTATTTTATACTATTTTTTTAACCAAAACGGGTTTGCACTTGACCGTAGTTTGACAGTAGCTAATGCCCAAGATGGAGCGTGCTTATTCTAAAATTCAGCCACTATACAGTAATGTTCCAGCACTATTATTTTGTTTCCATTTAAAGAGACTTTTAAAATTTACTTTTTAGGTTATGTATGTATTTGTATGTTGATCCAAATAATTGTAAATTCAAATTCTTGCCGTCGGGTTCGTAATAAAATAATCATCGGGAAAAGGTAATAAAACTGAACTAGTACTACAGGTTTTTTTTATTTTTAACAAATGTTTGGCTACTTGTATATTTTGTTGCAATACATTACAGTCATAAAAGTTGTGTTATACTTCTATGAGTACAGTAATATATTGCGTTCTGAAATGTAGAATTCAAGTGTTTTTTTTTATACACTCTCAATGATTAATACAAAAATAGAACTTGATAAAAAATTCATAGCAAAACAATCTATAAGACTTGCTTAAATATTATACAAACATAGTAAATCTATCGAATATTGTGTTGAATCGTTTTATTGTGTTCCAATCACTAGCGTACCTTATAGTCCGTTCGTGACATTACCTGCCGGTTCCAACGGAAGACCAGCGCTAGATGCTTGCATCCAGCACATGCTGAGTTGGGGCCGGATTGTGGCACGAAACGCGTATTTATATATACTCCATTCTATATTATTCTGTTCTGTTTTCGTGTTGTTTCGTGTCTCAACAAACGTATTTTATTCTTATTCGTATTCTTTTGCGTCGTAAGCCAAGATGGATAACCACAGTTGGAGTCCCAGAAAAACATGTTATTGTTACAATGCCATACGTTTTTGATGTTTTCGATGCAGTGCACGACAAATTCCGTAAATATTGTCGAATCTTTTCCGCTGCGACGTTGCTGGCGTGTATCCAACATTTTATTTTTGTTCATTTGGAGAGTTTGAATAAACAACTTGAAGTTTTCCGGTTAAATCGGAATTGAAAGTAAATTACAATTTCTCGTTTCAAAGTTTTAATGTGTTTCTTGAAGAAGGATATGCATTCTATATCTTTGATTTGAGTATCATTGTCCAAAATATGGTTTTTAGTTAATACATTCCATTAGAAACTAGATACAAGCAGCTCGTCTTTGCTAGTAGGTACATAGGTTCATAAACGATTAGTATTAAAACTTTTCTTTAAAGTCTTTATCTTCTCTTAAACAATAATAGTAGTACATATTTATTCAAATATAGCATGTATTTTCAATTTCCTTTTTTTTATTAGATTCCAGTCATTTAAAAAAAGCCACCTCCATTAAAATATTAATTCACTTTTTCATAATTCGCTAGCACGTTGGATTGATTTAAATGACCATCTTATATAAAATAAATGTGTATATATATATATATCCAACTCAACCTTTAACTCTTTTTCTTTACAATTTCAGTTCCGAGGTGACCGCCATCACCCACGTGGGCCTGTGCCCGGTGACCTGGCCCAACTACGAGGACTGCTCTGCGGTGACCTTCGCGGTGTCCCTGGTGTACGAGGATGAAGGTCACGAGCCCAGGTTGGACCAGGATGACCTTGTCGCCATGTGGGTCGTCTACTCCAAGAGAGATCCGTTTGCGCTGAGGCTGAAGGCTATGGGTGTCCATGTGAGTTTCATATCATAGGTTGTTATTTGCTGTACTATCTATGGTTCTAGGTAACATATAATGTAATATCAGGCAGGCTACAGTCAAAAATAAGCCTATTTCGGGTTAAAAAAAGTAAGTGAGTATGGGTCGATGGTGTAAGCGTCTGCTTTATATTGTGACGCTCCCTGGTTCAAATCCAGCCCTACACCAATGTCTTATTTTTTTAAGTTATGTGTAGATTTGCACTTGCGTAACGTAGAAGAGTAAAAATAATCGAATCCTAGGTAGTTAGGTAAAATGTAGAACCTAGTTTTTAGATGAATAAAATTCAATAAATTATTGAGTGAATTTCAGTGATCTGCTTAGTAAAAGGTTACAAGGAAAGATTAACTAAACGGTTTTCACTCACGTGTAAATCGCGTAAATGGTTTACGCGTTTCGGATGTTATGACACCCATCTTCAGAACGTTCGTCCTGGGCCGCGGCAACACGCAGACTGCGCGCCGCCGCGCGAGCGGCCCGCCGGGACACGGGCGCGGGGGCCTGTGGTGGTGGAGGTGGAGGCGAGACGATGTTACTACTCCCGGCCGCTTCGTCCTCGGGTCGCTCCACTGCTTCATCAGAGACAGCACCATCGACTGATGTACCGGCGCACACAAAACTGACCGTATCTTGATCCAAAGCTCCAATGATCCTTCTCTTCGTCATCGTATTAAGAGCTGGGACCCACGCCGGAGGAAGCGCCCATCCACGGTCTCGGTTGAAATTCGGGTGGCGGTTGATCTCTATAGCCTCTCGTACTTTCCGTGGAATAAAAGACTTCTCTCTCGCCAGCACAGAAGCTTGATCAAACCGAATGTAATGCTGTACATCCGAGAGCCGCGCATGTTCCGCTATTGCTGATCTGGTCGTATCCCCGTCCCTGAAACTCCTAATATGCTCGGACAGTCTTGTGGTAATGTTGCGGCGAGTCTCCCCTATGTAACTCTTGCCACAATCACACGGGACTCTATACACGCCTGGTACATTTAGGTGGTCTCTATCCTTGGGTGAACGCAGCAACTGTCTTATTTGCCCCGGAGAACGGAAAAACGTCCTGATACCATATTTCCGTCGTAAAAGGTATCCGATTTTGTCCGTTACTCCTCTTACGAACGGCAGATATGCTGAAGCTCTTTCAACAGTTGGGATCTGCTTACGTTCACTCGAATGTGCGCTCCGCCAACATTGTCTCCATGTATAGCCATTATCCTCTAGTACCTTCCTCACGTGCTCTAACTCCTTCTCCACATACTGAGGATCACACAATCTCAAAGCACGGTTGATTAAGGATCTCGGTACTGAGGACAAGTGTGCTGGATGGTGGTGTGAACTAGCATTTAAATATCGATCTGTGTGTGTCGGTTTACGATATACAGTACGTGACAAAGTGCCGTCTGAATTCCGAAACACATGTACATCCAAAAATGGAAGCGCTCCCTCTTTCTCCTGTTCCACGGTAATCGCAATCTTTGGATGTACTTCATTGAGATGCTTCGTAAATAATTCTAGCGCGCCTTTGTCGATAATCGCAAAAATGTCGTCCACATACCTCCACCAATAGCGCGGCTTCACCTCAGCTGTGCTCAACGCCCTCGACTCCCACCATTCCATAAAAATGTTGGCCACTACTGGCGCTATAGGAGAACCCATTGCCACTCCGTCCAATTGCAAATAAAATTCCCGTCTCCACATAAAATACCCGCTTTTCAGACACAATTCCACCCATTCTAAGTACTCATTAGGAACTGTTGAGTTATGGATTAGAGTGTCTATTAGCTGTATAGACTCATCAACCGGAACATTTGTGAATAATGAGGCAACATCAAAACTCACCATGACTTCTGTGGGGTGAATTTGAACGCTATCCAGAAGTTGCACAAAATGTTGGGAATCTTTTACAAAGCTATCACTCTTTCCTGTAAAAGGGGATAAAACTGTCACCAAATGTCTGGATAGCTTGTAGGTAGGCGAATCAATCTGACTAACAATGGGACGTAAAGGCCAGTTAGGCTTATGGATTTTCGGCAGACCATACATTTTAGGCGAAGTAGGATTATACGGGCGAAGTCGGGCTAGCAAGTCGATATCCGCATTATTTTTGCGATTATCGACAAAGGCGCGCTAGAATTATTTACGAAGCATCTCAATGAAGTACATCCAAAGATTGCGATTACCGTGGAACAGGAGAAAGAGGGAGCGCTTCCATTTTTGGATGTACATGTGTTTCGGAATTCAGACGGCACTTTGTCACGTACTGTATATCGTAAACCGACACACACAGATCGATATTTAAATGCTAGTTCACACCACCATCCAGCACACTTGTCCTCAGTACCGAGATCCTTAATCAACCGTGCTTTGAGATTGTGTGATCCTCAGTATGTGGAGAAGGAGTTAGAGCACGTGAGGAAGGTACTAGAGGATAATGGCTATACATGGAGACAATGTTGGCGGAGCGCACATTCGAGTGAACGTAAGCAGATCCCAACTGTTGAAAGAGCTTCAGCATATCTGCCGTTCGTAAGAGGAGTAACGGACAAAATCGGATACCTTTTACGACGGAAATATGGTATCAGGACGTTTTTCCGTTCTCCGGGGCAAATAAGACAGTTGCTGCGTTCACCCAAGGATAGAGACCACCTAAATGTACCAGGCGTGTATAGAGTCCCGTGTGATTGTGGCAAGAGTTACATAGGGGAGACTCGCCGCAACATTACCACAAGACTGTCCGAGCATATTAGGAGTTTCAGGGACGGGGACACGACCAGATCAGCAATAGCGGAACATGCGCGGCTCTCGGATGTACAGCATTACATTCGGTTTGATCAAGCTTCTGTGCTGGCGAGAGAGAAGTCTTTTATTCCACGGAAAGTACGAGAGGCTATAGAGATCAACCGCCACCCGAATTTCAACCGAGACCGTGGATGGGCGCTTCCTCCGGCGTGGGTCCCAGCTCTTAATACGATGACGAAGAGAAGGATCATTGGAGCTTTGGATCAAGATACGGTCAGTTTTGTGTGCGCCGGTACATCAGTCGATGGTGCTGTCTCTGATGAAGCAGTGGAGCGACCCGAAGACGAAGCGGCCGGGAGTAGTAACATCGTCTCGCCTCCACCCCCACCACCACAGGCCCCCGCGCCCGTGTCCCGGCGGGCCGCTCACGCGGCGGCGCGCAGTCTGCGTGTTGCCGCGGCCCAGGACGAACGTTCTGAAGATGGGTGTCATAACATCCGAAACGCGTAAACCATTTACGCGATTTACACGTGAGTGAAAACCGTTTAGTTAATCTTTTGATAAAATGTCTCACGAAAGTTTTAATATTAAAAAAGGTTACAAGGACTTTCAACCAGACCCGAAAAATAGGGCATTCAAATTGATAGACATTTGGCACACAGCCATAGTGGCCGGGGGTTCCCGTGGTCAATACCTACCGCACTGATAAGATATTCTTATCAGTATGAAATGGACAAGACTGCGATATCATGTGAAAGCCTATCAATTTGTGCTAAATTGGTTTTCTAATGAAAATTGTATGATTGAATGAGTGTGGTCTGGGATATGAATTTATAATTAGGACACGTGGATGTGATAATCATCACTTTATTGTTTTAGTACTCAGTGAACTCAGTTTAGTGTTATTAAAGTAAATTGTAAACCAAAATATAATATTAATCTGAACGAAAATTATACACGGCCCTTAAACTTTATCATAAGACTGGTGAAAATATCACACATACCAAAACCAGCACCATAATAATTATTCAACTTATTCTTAAGTATTATGATTCACTCTCTAACAAGGAAAATAAATATTTTTCAGGAATTCAACGGCCCTGACGACGGCGTGATGATGTGCTGGCTTCTCATTGCTGGAGGTGTTCTCATCGCCATGATGGCGGTGGCCTTCGTGCTGTGGCGGTACAGCTGCTTTGAGGATTATACCAGGTACCTACTAAGGATATTTGCAAACACTGTTAAGGATGAACATATTACTGACAAATATACTACAACCACGGCAGAACTACATAAGAAGTTTGAACTTACATATTCAAATCATTACATGTTACAACTTACATAGTCTATTGCCAGGCTTGCAAGATAGAAGAAGAGCACATGCAACTTGCATGTGCCAAGCTATTAATAAGGAAGGCTGTGGGTGGTAAAAATAATGATTTGGATATACATATATTATTTAAGTTTAATCTAGTATCGGCGATATTACCTATTTTTACTTAGAATAGTACTAGAAGGTGCTGTTAGAATAATCCCAGAATAATTAAATTATATATTATTACATTTATATAATGACGTCTTTCATTAGCATCCGTTCACAATATAATTGTTAAATACATATGATGGTTAAAACCCTCGTTTCTTTTCCTTCCAGAATGAAGGCCTATTCAGACACGGACAGCCTCCACAACGAGAAGCGCAACCTGGACTTGTACCCCACCCCGCACCAGAACCTGCCGCCGCTCTACGCTGAGCAGGAGTACAAGTGGCCTGAAGAGGATGCTACCAGAGGTACTTCAAGTTTTTGAACATAGTAATAGTTTACTATTGAGGTATATGTACTGTTGAGGTACCAAAGATTCGCACCAAGCGTTTTGCTTCGACTATTATCGAGTGAACTGCCAAACTGTGGAACTCCTTGCCGGAATCTCTATTCACCTCGAAGTATAATTTATTGGTCTTCAAGTCCAGAATGAATCGATTTCTTCGACCTAGATCTTAGGTTATACCGTCGCTTAACATCAGGCGAGTTAAAGTGAAGCGTGAGACTCACAAGTTTAAGAAAATATTCGTAATGTTGGTAGCAAAACGTTGATATCTCCAGAGCTTCAGTAGTTGTTTATAAAAATCTGAGGACATAAATTATTAAATCAGGCAAATTAGGGTGAAAAACAATCTATATATACATGTCAGTATTTTATATGTATTTGCAATACGAATATAGGTATCTTCTAGGTAAACGTGTTACACCCTAGACTGCTGCAATGTTTAACATCAGGCAGGCTGTAGTGAAACGTAAACCTATCCCACGTAAAAAAAAACGTATAGATATACTTTCACTATTTGAATACTGGAATGCACTTGGACCACCACACAACGAGATTTTCTGAAATGCACAGTACTGACAACATTGCATTCTAAGGAACTTAATCAAAATGATAAATACGATAGGTATAATTTTTTCGTGTTGATATTATGACCACCTTTGAAAAATTCTTCACAAATTATTATGTTCTTTGTTATTATGTAATAATTGCATATGAATATGTTCCAATGTGACGTGTGAAGTGGCTTTACCAATAAATTGATAATGATTATAATTATGAAGTCAGTAATCAAAATTATCGGATACCTGACTAACCGATTTATCCGATAGTTAAAATTACTTCAGGGTCACAGAGATCTGAATGCTAAAATCGATTTTCTGAAAAACCAGGATCAGGTGCCGACACCACCAATTTAAAAAAAATGGTTAAGAACAATATATACCTAGTAGTATATGCGTAACAATCGTAATTACAGGATCTGATGTTTTATGGTAACATTATAACCGAAGCCTTACTATAACCACAATATACATATGTAATATGTATCTCAGCGTTTTATTATTTTCTGTTTTCCCACACTAGGAATCAAAGACCATGACAGGGTTTGGGTAAAGTACGTGACATCATTTGGTGACGTAAAGTTAATTTACTGCGTCACTGATTGTAGACCTGTACCATATGTTAGTGTTATTATAATATGCTAATCTATGACGTATGCGTTAGGGATTCCGAGGCTTGCGGCGGAAAATTACGTATGAGGTTCATTAGCCGTAAGTTTGCAACCTCTAAATGTACAATAAATTAGATCGACATCTTTTTATAGGTTCCAAGAAATTTGTGGGCAAACATATACTAAAAAAATATATGTTAACACGACCGTAATCAGAATACCAGATAATAACCTCTGGGTTCTAGGGCAACAATCAGATTGAATTATTTTTTCATTTTTATACCGACTTTATATAAAATAATAAAGGTATATTATATTATAGTTCAACTCCAAACTCGTCTGGCAACTCGCATTCTTTATTTTTAACAAGCAATGGGTTTGCACTTGACTGTAATTCGCCCAGTGGTAAGCAATCATTACGGTCTAGCATGGAACATGCTTACCCAATAAGAACAGATTCACTCTCGATTTGAAGATCGCAAGATTACGAGTATATTCCGCGGGGAACAGGGAGTCAGGACTTAAATCACTATCAAAATATGGACCAACATACAGAATTCATGTAATCCTAACCATGATCCGGCAATATATCTTCTGTGGAAGGACCTGGACGCTCACCACGATTTATCTGCCCAAGAGAACTCTCCTAATGAATTAATTCTGCGGGGAAGTCAGGACTCTCAGTCATGACGAAACATGACTCAAAGAGAGAGCAGAATCTTTAACTGATTAATTACCTATATCCTTTAAAAGAACCTTAAATTTGATTTCGTCTGTATTTCAGTGGACATGGGAGGCTTTGCAAACTGCAGCTACACCCGTGAGAACATGTATGACTTCGATTCCGATGAGGATGTCATTCCACCACGCGACAGGTATGTTTTCAGGACTGTACCTATCTCGCAGTTTTGGTACCATTTCCGTGCATGACTTTTACCAAACTGGTTTTTGGACTTTCCTTTCGCTAATATTTTATTTAGACCAAAAACAATGTGTTATTTAATAATGCTTCATTTTATTGGCTTGGAAATTAAATACTTAAATTTAAGCTTGGTTACCTAACATTGACGCATTTATGAGGTGCAAGTAAATTGGCATGATTTTTTCTTTTGCTAATACCTATCTAGTAAAAGCACTAAATTAACTGTGTGTTTTATTTGTGAATTTCTGTTATTTGGCTTGGATTAAATATTTGTTTTTAATTAAAGCTTGCTTTCACGAATAAATTAGCATGTTTTTTATTAAATTGGTCTTGTTTTGCTAATTTATGTAGAAAAGTAAAAAGCACTTGAATGAGTGTGTACATATAAACAGTGTGTAAAACTTTAAAACTTTGATATTTTAAGCTTGGCTTGTTATATATTTATTAATAAAACTAGCTGTGCCAGCGACTTCGTCCGCGCGGAATAGTTATTATTAACGGAAGCCCTCAAAGATGAATAATTTTCCCCATTTTTTCCACATTTTCCATGGTTTCTTCGCTCCTATTAGTTGCAGCGTGATGTTATATAGCCTAAAGCCTCCCTCGATAAATGGTCTATTCAATACAAAAAGATATTTTCAATTCGCACCAGTAGTTCCTGAGATTAGCGCGTTCAAACAAACAAACAAAATTCAGCTTTATAATATTAGTATAAATTAATCAAATTTAAGCTTGCTTACACAAACAAATTATCTTACAGGAATTCTTCCTACGTGTAGGCGTTCAGTTTATATAACTTGCATAAAATGCCTGGTACGCTTTATACTTTATAATATTCGGTATAATTAAAACGCTATGCTTGAAGTTTAAGTTTTTTTTATTCGGTTTATGGATTGCTAATGCTTATATTTGTGTGACTGTCGAATAAATTTAAGTGAATGCATATGAGCATTTTGCTTTTCAACAATTGGTTCCTGGTAATATGCCCATTTTCTATTTGTTTTTTGTTTATGTTTATGGGCTTCAAAGCACAGATGACAACCATTATGTATTTTTATTTTTGTTTCCCGACTTAACGTACGAGAGGACGAGAAAAACAATTCATATTTTGTAAAAAATCTGATTTTGTATGTAAAGGGTATTTGTAACGTTTTTTTTTCACGTTTTCAGGCAAGGCGCAGTCACCACGAAAGGTTTCAGCAGCAACGTGTAAATCTTAATGAAAATAGGTAAAATTAGTTTAAGCAAAGTAAACTAAACTAAAATTTAAACTATTCCAAATATCTTATGCCAAATTATGATACTTAGATAGTTTTATACATACAAACATTGTTTTTTTTTGCTAGCAATTTAGTTACAAGCTTGTCTATCATTTGTTTTTGAAGATCGGTGGTTGAAATCGGAAACTAACGTTTTCACCTTCAATTTGTTTTAGATTTCGTAAGTGGCGTCCTCCTATTTGACATAAAATGTATCAACAAAAACATTGTGGCACTAATATTATATTATAAACAAATATTATAATGTCGAGCGTAACTTAAGCATTATGTAGTTAAAGTTCCAAAAACAACTCTTTATAGGTTTTAAGGTTTCACCAAATAATTTTACAAGTACATATCAAACTATTAAAGTACATTTATGAACAAGCTAGCATTTTCATAAACCTTAATTTCTTAGCCTTATGATGCCAATTTGTTAAGAAACAAAAGTTTTGTTGTAAATTATTTCTTTAGTTTTTTATATTGTTTTCATTTATCTACTGTAATAAACATTTTATAAATATGTTTTGGTTTTGTTTATTTAACCTTCATCCTTATAATTTTATCAATTTCTGGACATCTTATTAGCTAGTTTCTTTTTATTCGCTTACTTACATAAAAAGTGTACCGACTCAGATTATTTTTTTCTGATGTACACAAATCATTGAAGAAGTATAAACAGCCATAAACAACAAATTAACATTTAAACGGCTTTTTCTCTAGTACGGCAGTCGTTAAGCCATGTCAGAGGCCCTTAGGGCGACTTGATAAACTCTCGACACCAGAGACGGCCCCTCTCATTCGATAAGAAGAAGAACTGCCATATATTATAGTGAGTAGGTATACATTCATACACCGCAGTGACGCATATAATAACATGTAACAATCTACAGTAAATACATTACATAGAATGCAGAGATACATAAAATAGTACCTACGTACATATTGTAAATGCAAATAACATAAATAGGTGTTAAATAATAAGCATAATGATTCAGTTAGAGCACTGACAAGTAATGCGTCGTGATGACGAGGTGGGTAGTTCTCAGCAATTCAATTCACGTTTTAACGCGATGTTTTTTAGGTTAGATGCCTCCAAATGCTGTAAATGTGTCCTCCAAATTCGTTTAAAAAGGGTTTCACGATATTTTATTTCTTTGGGAAATAAGGTTTTTTCCCATAGTAAGTACCTATATGCAAACATTTGACTATGGTTCTTACTAACGTTAAGCTTTACGTAACTGGAGTCTAAAATGTAAGATATTAAAAAAATATCTAGCAATGTCTTGGCACAAACCGACTCAATGTAGTGTGCAGATTAAAAATACAATTTTACAAAAAAAAAAGAATGTGATTAAATTAGTCACAACTTACTTAGTTTCACAACAAAAATGTCGAAAATTTGCGAGTGCTTTATGAAATGCCCAATAGAATTTAAAAATTTGTTCTAAAATCCTAACTTCTTCAACCAGTATAATTATGGCTCACTCAAAAATCTAAAACTGAGAATTTCCCTCCGGGATCTGCAGAAGGTCGCGGTCGGCTCCGTCTCACAATTACTCCTGATAACAGCTGATAACGTTGATTGCTGATAATCAACGCATCGTCTTTCGCGAATCTCTCAAGTACTAGGCCGGTGGTTTAGAATTGTGGAAATTAATTACAAAATAACATGGGTGATAATATAAGTGAGGTATACGTTTAATACGGGTTTTCACGAGGTATGTGTTTTGTATACTATATATATTTTATTTTTATACTACCTACCCTACTATATGAAACTAGCTGTGAATCGTTATTTCTTCACTTATTCTCATTAATGTAGTGTACCCACACAAAAAAAAACCTTTAACTACAGTGGTGCTTAACATCAAGCAGGCTGTTGTCAAACTTTGGCCTACTCCGTGTTAAAAAAAGGTTAGATTATTTTTAAATGTGTGAAGTTGTAATTTAATTACTTCAACATTCATAAGTTATACTCGCGGAACAGCCAAATATTTATCATGATAATATGTCAATGATGTCAATAAATCATCTGTATTTGAAATGATTTCAGTATTAACAAACACAATAAAATCCTGTTTGATTATACTAAATTTTCCCCCAAAAAATTAACGCTTTCACTAAGCACTGAAAATTCCGACAAACAGTGTAAATACCTACCTACTTCAGTGTGAGTTTTGACTGACATTGCTGATTGAGTCAATTGCAAACCTTGCGTTGTTATGAGTCTCATTTAAAAGGGTTCTTCAAACCAGTCAAGACATATTTGGCGGTATAAATATTTGGACTATTACTATACCCAGTTTTTCAATGTTAGAAAACAAATTTCGTGGAAAACCCATTATGAGGAATAGCAATTAACTTATACTGTTTTAAAGAGAAAGGTATTTTTTTTAAATAATAATCACTGTTATTCCTAATTTCAGACAAGTACCAGAGTAACAGTGAAATGATGATGACAGTGATAAAATACTTACAAAATTATGAGTGTACGTAATATTTAATGAACGAGTTAAGTGATAAAAGATAAGGAAATTTTGGCTAATATTTGAACGATAGACGTGTGATAAAAATAGTACAGACAAAGTCTTTGTTTCTTGGGAAAAGGACTTGGTTTTTTCTACGTTTTTAATGCGATGTCTTGCTAAAAAGACATGTGATAACGTTGCACCAAAATATTTTCCTACGGATAAAAATGCAGTACCTACTTTTAAAGTGAACAATTAAAATTTAAGTAAATACTCGGTTCAGTCTTACCAGACATGGAAGACTACGCTATCGTGAAGAAACAGATATCAAAAATAGAGGAAATAGACGAAGAAGTAGATGTCGATATTACTGAAAAATATGAATTGGAAGAAATGAAGCTGCTTCCGAAGGATACTGAATTTATAAAAATAGATGAACTTTACGACGAATGCCTAAAATATTTGAAAGGCGAAAACGCTTACGATGATTCTGGAAAACGACACTCTACTGATGTTGATTACGAAAGTATTAAAGAAAAATCAGAAACAGAAGATAATCAAACAATAGAACTGCAAGAGAAGGACCATGATCAAACATCTGAAATAGAAGCAAAACAAGAAGTAAAGTATGAATTTGAAAGTAACAATGGCAACTGTCATGAGCTTGGATCAGATGAAGAAATTGAAGAAATAGCAAATCCAAAGCCAGTTTACAAGATTGAAAACGAATTAAAGTCAAACGAAAGCCTTAACTCTACAGTATCTGAGAATAGATCTGAGCGATTGCGAAAATTCTCTCAACAATTACCGAAAATCATAATTACTCAAAGCAATACAAGTCTAAATGTTAGAAGACACGACGACGTTGTGGTCAGACATCATTGGAACTTGAAGTTAAATGATATAAAAGTGAAGGAAAATAATTATAAATTGGGCATACAAGATACTGTCAAACCTCGGCATGGAAAAACGTATTCTGCTTTTGACAATAACAACACGTAAGTATATTTTTATTTCATAACATATTTTCTTTATATCTATCGTAAACTTATTTGAACGAAGTAGAGTTTCTATGGTATTTTAGTTGGTTTTTTCTTCTGTGTTTAGGCTATAAATTAAGAAAAACTTGATTCAAGATTGGCCGAATATTACTTTGACAGAAACTCATTTTATTGGATTTCTGTAGTCTTAATTATAAAAGAAACCGAGTTGAAAACCGTTACATACTGTCACATGAAGAAATTAATTCTACTACGTTTTAGAGGTATTTGGTATTTAGCTCATAGAAATCCTTGTTTGTTATGATACTCACCTCAGATTTCAGCAGATTAGCAAGATGGGAGTAATTTAGGTCAACACTTCACGCTCTTTGAAAACAAGAGTATTAACATCTTAACGATGTATTAAATATAGCTTCATACTTCATGACTCATTCGTGAAGTAAAGGCAGGCTATATATATATGTATATATGTCAAACGTAAACCTGTTTCATGTTAAAAAAAAGTAAATCATTATGACGTATTCTGCCTTTTCCCAGCATTAAGATTTTCTTCAGCGTCATATTAAAAAAGGCAACTTAATTAAAAGGCGACTTAATTTTTATTCATTATATATTATGCCGCAGCAAATAACGAATGGAATTAATACATGAGATAAAAAATAATTAAAACATGTGTGTGTAATTGATCAGAAGTTTTCAAAAATTGAATTTGAAATTGAAATTTCATTTAATATTATTGTATAGATACCTATTTACTGATCAACTTCATACGTCACGAAAAAGATAGCGTCAAAGAAATAAAGGCACTAATAGTAAAATTATTTTCGTTTCTTGTCCTAACTTATGACTTATCGAAATCAATATTATCTCTGGGCCGCAAATATTTACTGTCTGAAAATAATAAAAACAAGGGAAAAGACACTTAACATACTACTTCTAACTACAAATTAAAAAAGGGCACTTACCACTGACCTCCATCAGTACCTACAGGTACGTACTTACGTACTTTGCGTACTTGTACTGATGGAGATCAGTGGCACTTACGAAATGTTTGGAAAAGCCTAAAGATAATCTAAGTGCTCCAGCCCACCGCCAGAGGGCAGCGTCTGTGTCTTTTATATCCTTAATCTAAGTGCTCCAGCCCACCGCCAGAGGGCAGCGTCTGTGTCTTTTATATCCTTAATCTAAGTGCTCCAGCCCACCGCCAGAGGGCAGCGTCTGTGTCTTTTATATCCTTAATCTTTTTCTCAGCCATCACAAGAGATCGTTCACCCGTTCTCGCCCCGGCTCCGGTGACTTCCCTAAGCGCCTGGTCTCCAAGCGAGGAGCTGAGAACATTGCTCTCATATCCAACATACCCTTCGAGAAGATTCGACTGCTGAATGACACTTTTCATACGCTGGTGAGTCTTGTCTTGTTTTTTGAATGTTGATAAATTGGATTCAGATTGCTAGAGCTGTGTTTGTTAGTAGATTTGCACTGTCTGATTTGCAAATTAAGAAATAAATACTTTTGTTTACCTACGTTTGCCTTTTTTATATTTTTTGATATAATTATGTTAAAATCAAGTTTTTTTTTCCTGATATTTTATAAGTACGTGATTGTGTTTTATCGGTGTTTTACTAACACAAAAGATTTATTTTATTATATTTTCATCGTATTGCATTTCATCGTGGTAGAGTATCTGTAAAATAATGTATTTATGTAAAATTTTATTGTATTTATCATTTCTCAAATTTTGAAAACCTTAACCCAAGACCAACTTCTCAAAAAACCCTAAAAGATACCTATCTCTCAACTACTTGATCAAGTTGATTACTGTATTAAGTTACAAACGTGTCAAAACGCACATTTGATTGCCACTGCAGACGACGTAATTGTGCTTTTTACTACTTCCTCCACAACACCAACTAAAGTAAGGTTGATTAAATTATCCTGCCGTTGAAAATTGTTAAGACAGACACAATATTAAAGCTGTGTCTAACTAGATGCTTCCTCTTTCTTAAATTATTTGTTTGCTGACGTATTTAAATGTGTAAACCTCTATCTTATGACTTGTTCTTTATCATCTCAGTCCCTATGCGAGGAATACCTATTACTTTACTGTGTATCTTTCTAATACGTACTCTTAAGTATACTTATTTTGTTTGTGGCATACATTGGATAGCTCATAATCATTATCACAATACACAAATATTAGGTACTAGTGAACGCCCGCGGCTTTGCTCGCATTAGTTTGAGATAAAACGTGGCCTATGACTCTTCTAAGACCTCATAATACCTACATACCAACAATCATGAAGATCCGTTCAGCCGTTTTGCGTGTTAGGCGTTTAAATAAACAGATAAACAAAGACACACATAAACAGTCAAAAAATCTAAAAAATGTTAGAACGTGTTCTGTCATCAATTTTTAGTTACCCCAAACATTTTTTAAAATATCTTCTATGCTCAGACTTTTGACTTTCTTCAGCTTTATTATGTACCTACCTACTTATAGAAAAGAAATAAAACAAAGCTGATTTATACTACCATATTCCAGATTATCATTATACTACCAACATTTATTCAATCAGTGGTTAAGTTTCCTTAATTGTTATATGTCATATCTATTAGGAGTAGTAGAAATGTGGGCTAAATTATAGGTCCCGGCTGTTTGTCTAGTACGGCACTCGTTAGGCCATGGCCAGAGCCCCTTAGGGCGGCTTGATAAACTCTCGACACCAGAGTTGGCCACTCTCATTCGATAAGAAAGAAAGAATAAGGGCTTTTTTTCTATTATTCCAGATTAACCTCCGCTGGCGCTGGATAGTGTCCGGCACTATCGTGGTCCACTTCGCCATCTGGCTGGTGTTCGCGGTGTTCTGGTACATCACAGCGCTGGCGCACTACGACTTCGAGCCCAACCCTCCCAAGCGGACCTGCGTCACCGGCGGACATGACTTCCTCACTATATTCTTAGCTAGTGTTGAAGCCCAGGTAATTAATATACAGTAGAAAATATTTCGAAATATATAAAAGAAAGTGGTGTTAGTGTTACACCATTCATAACTCAAGAACAAATACAAATACAAATACAAATACAAAATCATTTATTTTTTTAAAGATATTTTTCACAAAATGTTTTTGAATCCTCTGACCTCGTGGTAGCCGTTAGGCTGTGTTACGAGGCCAGAGTCATCTTCCAGTATGTTCATAATTTAATTATAATAACGTCTTATGAGCTAGGTTACACAAACAATTTTTTTATTTTGTTTTAATATCTAACTACCCTCAATTTGTGTATAAATTCAAGTGGTATGACAACAAACAGTGTAGGCAAGCAATGTAGGCAGTCACTCACACACGCACAATCGTACAACTCGCCCCACCATCGACTTCTTAATCAACTGACGCATAATGTAAACACTAGTTTGAAATTCATGTGCCAAAATAAATCTATGTATTTTGTCAGCCACCAGTATCTTTCGATACATATTTATGAAGATGCCGTTTTGTTAATTAAAAAATTGAGGTTGCGATATTGCAGTGAGCGGATTTATTTAACTGCAATGAACATGCAAAGTCTATACTGAGTATATAGAGGATCTTGAGAGTTAGGCGTCTTTTGACTATGTTGTCAACGGTAGATAGCGAGTCGGCGCGCGAGCAGGTATCGTACGTGAATACAGACGGATGAACGGATTTAGCTGAAAATTGGTGGGGAAGTAGCTTAGAACCAGGAGACGGACATAGGATACTTTATTGCATGCTTTTTAAATTGAATTGTGATATATACAAAATCTGCTTATTTATTGCTTCTAAAGCGGAACAGAGTTGGCCGGATCAGTTAGTTTCTTATAAAGGATCAAGCGCCTTCCTTTCTTCCTCTACACGATAAATTATATGTACCTAGGTTTCAGCTGTTTGTCAAAGTACCGTACTTACTAGATAATTGTGGAAATCCTTTCGCGACTCCCTTTTCCCCTCGCACTATAATCCAGTTATCTTCAAAGCGAGAGTGAATCGGTTCTTACCGGGTAAGCACGCTTCATCTTAGGTCATAGCCTTTGCTTACCATCAGGCAAACTGCGGCCAAATGCAAACCTAGTTCAGGTAAAAAAAGATAAGCTACATATGCCACAAGTCCATAGGGTGGTTTGAAAACTCTAACACTAGAGTTAGCCACAATACAAATGTACTTCTTATTTATAATGAAGTTTTGATATCGATAATATTTTATCACTGCCAGATCTCACTCCATTCTATTTCCTATAAATACAATAGAACAATCAAGGGGTCTTAAAGTCTACTATAATAATAGAGAAATCAATTCTACTGTATTTTAGATTTTTTTATAGAATCGAACGACTTTAATTTACAATAATAAAATATAAAAACAAGGGAAGAAAAACTAAACGTACTACTTCTAACTACTACAAAAAATAAGTAATAACTATTAGTATTATTACTACGTACTTCAGTAGTACTTTGTATTATGCATTTTTTGCGATTTAAAATTCGTACCTACGCCTCGGTGGCCCACCCTGTATCTTATCGGTGTCCAGGCATTTTTGGAAACTAGCTGTACTTATCTTAATCTCAATTTTACTATGAAAAAGTGCTGCAGTTTTATACCATATTATAATTGTACCTAGCTTGCATTAGAGTATGTACAAATGTATAGTTCACTTAGGAATGACTTCATCGACGAAGAATTCAAGCTATTGTTATTGTACGGCAGCACAGCTAGACAAGATGTTTTGCATAGGATTCGTTACGACTTCCATGAGAGACAAAATAAGTGAAGTCAAAGTGAGGTCAAAACAAAATGTACAACATGTTCTAATGACCAAACACATTGTATTGCACATTATAGAGTGCAAAAAATCAATTTAACATATTAACTGATGATGATGATGCAGTTCCAATTTTTTGTCGTGAAAGTGTTTTCGAGGGAAAGTCATTAAATGTAAGAAATACCGAATGAGTTCGTACGAGTGTGGCGAGAGTTCTCTGACTGAGGAGCCTTTGACGTATCGATATAATAAATAAATAAATATTCTGGAACATTGCACACAGCGCCCTCTAGCCCCACACTAAGCAAACGCTTGTGTCGTGGGTAGATACTAGATAATGGATATAATACTTTTAACTTATATAATGTATAGGTATAATGTTCAAAATTTTCCAACACTGTCGGTCTCTTTGTTAATTCCACAAATAAGGAAGCGGTAACTGCGATAAGACCTTGATTGCTTCAATCTCCTTTGACAGCATTAGTGGAATCCTGTTTTACGCTTATTGGATAAGTGCAATCATTTTCAAAATTGCTGATGATTTTTCAATTCTTTTGACATCAATGGCTATAAAAAAACCTAATAAATAGAAAACATTGATGGCAAAAATGAAAACATTGAATTTAAATACTTGGTTAATATAATTTCAGACTACTATCGGATTTGGTGATCGAGCGATCGACGAGGAATGTCCAGAGTCCATATTCCTATTCATAATGCAGGTAAATAAAATAATTAAGTATTAAAATATTTATTTAAATTATTATATGTACAACAACAACGCTAACGCTATAAATATTTAAGTTTCATTTATTGTACGTTTTTCTTTATCAAAACTATTTTCAATTGATTGTAAAGTTCTTCCATTCGTTTCTGGTAATACAAAAAATAGTATAAGTCCACATATTAAAGCACCTATTCCGTAATACGCAAATAAGCCCGTCACGTCATACTTTCGCAACATATCTGGGATAATTTGGACGGTAATAAACAATGTGAGAAATGATAACGTTGAAATCAGTCCAGATCCCAAGCCACGGGCGGCTGTTGGCAACAACTCAGGAACAAAAGTGGACCCAACTACCATTCCAGTACTTGCACATAATACAAACATTACCAAACATGTCACTAATGCCCACATCAAGTTGTCAGTCTTAAACTCAAAGCATGCTACTAATCCACCCGCAAATAATGTCACACCGAAATTAGTGATCAAATAAGTCCTCTTTCGAGGCAGTAAATTCCCAATCATACAAATAACTATGGAGATTAAATTTCTTGTACCATCCATTAACATCGTTACTGTAAAGGGATCGATGCTCCCAGGAAACATCTTTTCAAATATATCTGAAGAATGGAAACTCAACGAGTTAATTCCAGCTATTTGTACGTCTATCATAATAACTGCAAGTATAAGCATTGGATGTATAAAGGCTTTTGAACAAATTACTTTCATCATGCTTTCATCAGATGTGCTTGATGTTTTAGAATGTTTGTCTAATACTGTTTTCAGTTCTTCTTCTGATTTGTCATCTGTGCCGCGGAACCATCGAAAGTTTTCGATGCCTTCAGTTTGTCTTCCTTTGGCAATCAGCCATAGAGGACTCTCCTTTAAGAAGATAAAAGCAACAAGTGAAATTACAGCTGGAACTACGAAAATAATCGAACAGATTCTCCAGCCCCAGTAATGTACAGTTATGTGACTAATCCACACACCCAGTGGCGTTGACAAGCCGGGTGCAAACAATGCCGATGCTCTGATTTTTGGGTCTGTGATTTCTCCGATGTATACCATATTAATAGGTCTGGTTGAACCGGCCGATAGTCCAGTTATAAAACGCCCCGTCAGGAGATATATTGGTGTTTTTGCAGAAGCAATAATTATCCATCCCAATATGAACGGTATTTCAATTATAATGTGCGCCAATTTTCTGCCGCAACGATCTAAGAACAGCCCTGAGCTGAGAGATCCGATTATCATAGACATTACGGAAATAGAAGCTGGAACAAAGAAACACATTGATTATAATAAAATGTACAGAATTCTTTGTATCTTGGTATTATTTGCCAATACTGACAATCTCTTGCGTCTACAAAATGTTAAAAATCAATAAAATATTAGTCTGATTAATAGTAAAAATAATAAGACATAACAATATTAAATTCTTACCGAGCCAAGATTCATGATGAGGGTTAACGTGGATGCTGGTGTCATTCCGCAGCTGTGGTATCATGAAGGAAGAGATACCTATTGTGAACCCATTCGATACCGATATCAGGCATGAAGCAGCCGTGGCTAATACCTGAAAATGTACATAAAATATGTACAACTTATCTCTTTACAAAATATATATATAAAACTCGAAGGTGGCTGACTGACTGCGCCCAAACCACTGGACGTATTGGGCTTTAATTTGGAATGAAGGTAGATGTTATGACGTAGGCATCTGCTAAGAAAGAATTTTGGAAATGCCACTTTCAAAGGGGTGAAATAGAGGATGCAAGTGTAACTTCTAAATGCAAGCGAAGCCGCTTCTACTAGTAGTAGATACTTCTCTAACTAGAATGACTCAACGACCCAAAACAACGGTACCAAAAGCATAATGGGCAAAATATATGGACAACAATTTTGTATTTTAATTGCATAAATATGACTATAATATATGAATACAAACAGTTATGCGTATTGGTTGTGCCTCGGGGAAGACAATAGTACACTTTTCATTCCCTTCGGCACAACCAGTTGGTCAGTTGTATCGTTTGTCCAGATTTTTTCCCAAAGGACTAACTAGTTGTGCCGAAGGGAAATAAAATTCTCATCGGCACAACCAGTTGTGCGGAGCAGTTGTGCGCCGGGGAAGTCACGGCGGTTCCCATTGCGGATTTGGTTTTTTAATGATGAAAATCTATTTTATTGTTTAAGCGCATTGTTAACACTTTAATTCTATCATTATTTCTAGTATTATGCAGCTAAGTGTAATTTTTCCCTCTCTAATGATTTTAATATATGGGAAAGGCTCTTTTAAATTTTACTCTTTAAAAAAATAATCCAAAGTCGTCATTATTTTGCTCATACCTGTTTACACAGAAAAGTTTTCGGACAATTTCCACTCAAAAAATTGCTCAATATATCAGTATTTAACTTCATTGCTCTGAATTTTTCACCAATCTTGCACCATCAATACATATAAATAATTATAACAATTTCATAAGAAAGTCTTGTTTCATGAAATAAGTTAAAATTAAATTTCACCTTATATTGTTAATTTAATTTTAAAACGTATTAAACGAGCTCTATTTATGTCCAAACTGTTGGCAGTCTGTTGAGAATGTGTCATTTCGCTATTTTACAGAACTGCTTCAAATGTAAATGAGGTATAATTTGAGGAACCGTGAAACAAACATTTACAAAAAAAAAACGCTCACAGTATGGAGTGGTTATTTAGAAAACTGCTTAGCAAAAAAGTACAGAATTTAGTTTGATTGCAACAAACTTATCTGTTTATTTGTCGCTTATACTTAATTGGCTATGTAGAGACAATCCTAAATCTGCATTCCTTATAACCATTATTAAAATTCATAATTAATTGGCGTGTTGTTAGGCCAATTATATTTTTTAACCTAAATTGCCTCATTGCCGTGCAAAGACCTCTCATAACTCTTTACATTTATTCCTATACCGAGACTGTTCTACCAAGTTACTCTGGCCTCGTAACACAGCCTAACGGCTACCACGAGGTCAGAGGATTCGAAACATTTTGTGAAAAATATCTTTGCAAAATAAATGATTTTGTATTTTGTATTTGTATTTGTATTTAAGTTTATCGAAATAAATTAGTCAGATGCAAACGTCTGCTTCCTCTGAATCTTAGCGATTTTTCAGATTTTTCTTTCGTGTCATTACGAAAATATAGCATCTTAAAGAGTTTCCATGCTTATTAACAACCTTTTGTTTGTAATATAAATTATTCAAATGAACTGATACAAATACAAAGCATCTCAGTCCATGAAGCATTTTCGTAATAATACATTTCTATGATGTACGTCAACAGCTTATAATATATAGGTATAACCTTTACCAGATATTATTTTAAAATTCTATGTAGAAGTAAGTATACGTCTTGTACACATTTATGATATGTATGATCGCATGCAAAAGCAAATCGTTGCAAGAACATGTAACATTATTTTAAAACCATTTTCAATAAAATTCTTTAGTATTTTCAGCAATATTGATCGTTGGCACAGAATACAGAGTACAATAGATAGGTAGATAGATAGGAAACACTTTATTATAAACACCAACAAACAGGAAAAAACACAAAGAAAACTTTAAATTAGCGTCTTAATTTGCGACCTCATCGCTCTCTTCCAGGCGATCTCTTCCGGGTAACCAATACATTACAATACAATAGTTACAATCGTTAGTTATTTACTTAAACTTCCTTATTTGAATATCGTTAATATTGTGTCATTTCAGTTGATCCTAGGCACTGGTCTATCGGGAGTGCTGACGTGTGTGGTGTACGCCAAACTAACCAGACCGGAGAAACTATCCCGCGACGGAGTAGGATTCAGTAAGAAAGCCGTGGTAAGACCATATCACATAATATCGCGACACACAATATCATCATCATTACATAAATTAACAATTCATCATCATCATCTTTATCATCACAATTTTAAAGGCGAGGCCCTTGTCTGTGAGCATTCGCCATCCTTCCCGATCTTCTGCCATTTCCTTGACCTCCTTATACGACATGACACCCGCCTTCTCCTTTACTTGGTATGTAGATGCGTCTAAACAAATACTTGTTATATTAATAATGTATACGACTTTCTGAAAAACATAAAGAGTTAATTTTATTTAAGTAATTAATTTTATTTTAATGTAAAATTAATTAGTAATAAGATTTTTTAACTTCAAATTAGTTATATCAATGTTTGACGAGCCATGATTGATGCCAACTCTTTTTAGGTATTATTATTGTAATGAGTTGATTGTAACTCTCTGTATCAATAAATGATATCTATCCATCTATCTAAAGGTTAATATTCAAAATATTGGTCTCGTTTCAGATCAGCATGCGTGATGGCAAGTTATGCTTGATGCTGCGAGCGTGGGACCTCAACTACGATCACATCATCAGCTCCGAGTTTACAGCGCATTTTGTGCATACGTACAGGTAAGATAGGCCTCTAAGAAAAGTAGTAGATTTTAGTTACTAAGGCATACTAAAATAAATATAAGGCAAACTAAAAAAGCTCATCGCGAAAGACTCACTCTGTAGCTCAAAATTACAAAGCCTTGAGCACCGCCGTAAGGTGGCCAGTTTTTCGGTTTTTTACAGGTTGCATTTCGGAGAGTGTGCGGAGGAATTGCATAATTTAATTCCTTCAGCCCCATTTCACCATCGTACGAGTAGGGGTTCGGCAAGGAGGCACCGTTATCCAGTTGAGATTCTAAAGACTTGCACCAAGCGTTTTGCTTCGACTTTCATCGTGCGAACAGCCCACTGCGGAACTCCTTGCCCGAATCTCTATTCCCCTTGTACTATAATTTGTCGGTCTTCAAGTCGAGAGTAAACCGGTTTCTTCTAGGCAAGCGCGCTAGATCGTAGATTATAACGTCGCTTAAAATCAGGCAAGTTGTAGTCAAGCGTAAGCCTATATCAAGTAAAAAAAAAAGTAGAAAGACTCTATGAGATTGACATTACGAATATCATGATACGGTCCGTGGAGGGATTATTTCTCTCTATCAATAAGTAGGTTGTTGGTACGCTTACTGCGAATTGTCGGAAATAAAGTCTCGATAATAATACTCATTTAATTTCGTCACTCCGTTGCTACAATAAATAAAAACTAGAACAAAAGTTAGTAAATTCACTTCTGATTTTATAAAGCGCTAATGATGCCTGAGCTTATGAACCAATAGCTAATTAAAATACATTCAAATATTTTCCAGGAGCAAAGAAGGCGAGGTGATACGCTACTACGCTGAGACTCTGTCCTTGCAGCAGAGGCAGTTCCTGCTGTGGCCAGTCACTCTGGTACATGTCATCGACCAGGCCAGTCCATTGTACAAATATGGACCGGAACATATCTCTAACAGCCAGTATGTACCACTTTATGAAATTGTAAGAAACTAAACCGCCTTCGAACATTTAAATATATAAAACTCAAAGGTGACTGACTGACTGACTGATATAGTGATCTATCAACGCACAGCCCAAACCACTGGATGGATTGAACTGAAATTTGGAATGAAGGTAGATATTTTGACGTACGCATTCGCTAAGAAAGGATTTTCAAAAATGCCACTTTTAAAAGGGTGAAATCGGGGATGCAAGTTTTACTTCTTAATGCGAGCGAAGCCGAGAGCACCCACTAGTTAACTTTAATTATGTAAATGACTTCCTCACATGTAGCAACTGTCCTAAAATATTCACCGCTAAAATAGGGTATGTTAGTCATGTGAGGACGCATAAGTAATATCTTCCCGTAGAAATTCCCGTTCACCGTGGCCGAAATCGGCTTGGAAAGCATCGGCATCATTGTAAGAAAGCATAGATGTTCAAAAAGCTATTCTCATAAAACATGTTCAGTTATTCTTGGAATTATACAAAGTTTCAAAGCCGGACGACCACACTTGGAAAAAATTTCGGTCTGTAAAAATGCAACAATAGGTTCGTTGTATTTTTTACAGAATTTAAAATGCCCAGTTTGTTTTGCAGAAGTTTTTGCACTTGGTTGTATTGTGATACAACTTTCTGTCGTTGACAGAAATATCAAACAATTTTTATATAGCATTGTATGACAGTACATAGCATAAAAGATGAGCCGCTATTCACAATTTGATCACTTTTTTTCAGTTACGAGATCACAGTGAGTCTGAAAGGGGCGTCTGCATCAATGGGCACTTTCACGCAGAGTCAAACCTCCTATCTGCCAAAAGAAGTTGTGTGGGGACATCGCTTTCCACCTGTCGTGAAGTAAGCATCTTTCATTTACTTACAAGAGAAACTGTTGAATTAAGTAGCGCGGGACGATCGAAAACCACCGTAGATGTAAGATTTAATCTCCTGTACTAATAAATCGAATTGATTGTTGGTTAATTTATTTTTCTGCGACGCACGGTACGGAGGCCATTAACGCGCTGGAATGCAAGTCCTGTAGAATAATAAAAAAAAACATACAAAATCTTTTTTTGTAAAATCTTCAGAACTACATAACTTTGTCCTTGTTAAGATAACAATACGTTTGAGTGTTGCTTGTACTTTGTGTTTGCCAAAACCATTGTCGTATTCTTCTCACAGATTTTGTTGCAGTTCTTATCCCTACGTTATATTTTATACTTATTTGTTCTATTTTTCTTCTCATGTCTTCTTTTTACGTTTCATCGTTGTGGGGGTCATCAAGATTAATATGACTTACCTTAATTTACCATAGTTTGTGTTTTATAACTAAGCCAAAATTCTTTTACAATTTCAGATATGACAGCCGTAAGCAGAAATACGTAATCGAACACAAGAAGTTAGATGCTACAGAGCCGGTGGACACGCCATTTTGTAGCGCTGAAGAAGTCTATCAGTAAGTTTATTGCACTAATACCATAGAGGCGAAAGTTTGTTAAATACTGCCCCAAGACAAACTTGTTTGGAAATGTCATCCGACCATCGGGCTAGTGGTCTGCCTGTGGGATACTGTTCCTTGGATACCAGTTCTTACATATAACAAATAATGGTAATTTTAATAAAACGTAATATTTTCGTCTATGAAATAAATAATACTATGTACATATTCATTGTTCTTCCAGTACACCACAAGAGAGAGCCGAGCCTCTACTGCGACCGAGTACTCCGGGCAGCTTCAGCGAAAAGATATCTTCCTTCCAACTCGGAAGATCTTCTTCTTTTAAAAAGAACCTCCATAAGTGATGAAGAAGCAATGACTGCTATCTACGTCACCATTTTTTAAAGACTATTTGATTAACATTGCCAGTACCTAGTATTATTAATAATTAAGATGAAAACATAGTTCTGTCTACCTACTTATAACAGTAGATTTATTAATACATATGTAAAAATAAAGACATTCACATTCTGTTGCTTGATATTATATTATCGTGTTATCAAATAAAACAATGACTAAAAATATAAACTGATGTTTATTTCTCTTATTTAAATTTAATTGATTCAGTTTATACCTAAATTAGAATAAATTCTAGTTATTGCAAACGTATAGTAAAAAAAAAACTATAAAAATTCTATTCAATTACCTCCGAAGCCAAATGATATTCTTATAATCTAGAGGGAATTAAAAATAATAATCGAAACATAGCACAACACCTTACGAAAACATAAATATGCTAAAGGAGATTGTACTTATATAAATAACTAGTGGGTTCTCGCGGCTTCACTCGCATCAAGAAGTAAAACTTGCATCCTCTATTTCACCCCTTTAAAAGCGGCTTTTCCAAAAATCCTTTCTTAGCGGATGCCTACGTCATAACATCTACCTGCATGCCAAATTTCAGCCCGATCCGTCCAGTGGTTTGAGCTGTACGTTGATAGATCACTATAATATCAGTCAGTCAGTCAGTCACCTTTGAGTTTTATATATCTAGATTACAACTATTAAGTTTTATTATTGTAAAATCTTATTCATACTAGCACATCTAGAAGCAAATTCGTACGTAATATTATGTTAAAAACAAATAACTTTAACCCCTTCTAAAACTAAAATACCTAATCTGAAATGCCTGTAGTAGAAGGAAAGGTCCCCAAAATGCTGGCGGCATTTCCGCGTTGTATAGCAATGCTCACCTTTTGAGCAAAGTATCAGCCAGCATTCTGGAGACTTGTCACTTCGACCAAACGTAATATTAGTATTTTTAAATATAGGTTGGTACTAGGTAATCTTCAACTACTTTTAGCTAAATATCAGGTAACATATATAAATTTTACTCATAACAAAAAAAAAACTGGTTTTTGTAGTATTTCTATATTTTACTGTAACCATTAAAGTAGTCATCATCACCATCATCAGTCCCGGTGTTCATTGTATATGGATATTGAGGATCAAGTATAGGTACATAAGGTACATTATATACTTCTTGCGTAAGGTTATAATTGGATTTATGTTTAGGTTTGTGTCTGTTGGTTTTCAATGATTGTTTCAGTGTCGGCATATCCTTGTACCGCTCGATCCATTCTGTATCTATATATGTATTTTTCTTACTCAGCCCCGCTTTGTGAATATTTCCAGCCAGCGCTTGATAATGTTGCATCTTTTTTTCAGACAATTTAGTTTTTATTTTATCCTTAATATGCTGCTGGTGTTTTTTATGTTTAGAAATTTGAATACGAGCTTCGTCGACTAAAAATTTAAATGGAATTATGATGTAAATTTGTTTTCTAGCTGTGTTAGTTGATACGGATTTGTTCGTGTTATCTAACTTTTGATTTAATGGTAAAGATGATGCTATTGCTACGATGGAAGTGAGCAGGCCAACTGCAAACAAACAGAAAAAATATTATGGAATTAGAAGTTTTACAACTATTTTATATCATATTTTATCCAACAGAATTCAGTGGGTCGGATGACACGTTAAATTTAAGGTCCCGGTTGTTAGGCTAGGACGGCAGTCGTTAAGTCATGTAAGAGACCCTTAGGGAGGTTTGAAAACTCATGACACCAGATTTGGCCACTCTCATTCAATAAGAAGATCAAACATAATAGATAAATACTACTTACTTGGTCGCATATCGATGTTAATGGTTCCAACATACATCTAGCATTATCAAAATAATAAAAATACATAATATTATTTTTCTACACATCATTATGTGTACCTCCTTAGAAATTTATTATGTAAATGTACTACAAAATTGATGCCTAAAATCGTCACGCTTGGTATAACCGTTACTAATATTAGCAAAATGTTCATTAAGGATACATAACTGATTAATTTATTTCATTAGCACGTTGCCAACATTATGAGGCCTAACAAGCTACATATATTATGCGTTGTTTTCGCAGAATGACCACATCTGTGAGATAACATATAAGTTTAGTACTAACAAAATACACTTTTTAATAACTAATAAAATTAGCCTTTTAAGTATGGCTTTAGTATGTCCAAACTAAAATGGGTTTTAGCTTTGAAAATACACAAGAAAGAAATCGTTTCTTCATACATTTTGCCAAGGGATGAGGTTTTACTTAAACATTTTATGCCACACATTTTCCAAATATGGGCAAAAGTTGTTGAATTTTAAACTTTTTTTTATCAAAACTTTTTTATCATAACTCTCAAAAAATTGGAGCTGCATCTACCTGGAAGTGATTTCATTGGATTCAACGTATAAAATTGCATCGATAATGATATATCCTGATAATGATGCCCTGTTTTTACGCCGCTGGGCGTCAAAATTTTGGGTGGACTTATCGGATTTTGTCATCAGATACATCGTGATGGGCGCCCAGATCCTTCCACGGAAGACACATGTCCTCAGGTTTGGTACTTCACCGTTGTACGAGTGCAAATACAAACATAACTTGAAAAACAAATCATTGGTGTAAGGTGTAGGGCCGGATTCAAACCAGGGTACGTCAGGATGAAAAGCACCAAACTACACTCTTTTTTAAATGAGAAATTAACTAAATTTTTAATGATATGATGACCTAGTTTTTGGTTCTATTATTCACAATAAAAACAAACTAGTTCCTTATGTCTTTATTTACTGTTAACGAATACAAACACACAACTAACACAATGTATTGAATGACTATGTATACTAAACTGCTCTATTTTCACACTTTTTTTACTGTCTCGCATTTTACCACCAGGGAGAGATCTGATGACAAAAGTTTCATCGTATTATACTACATTACACACAAGATTGGCCAAGTTACTGAAAAATAGAGTAGAGGAGAATATATTTAGAAAATAGTAGGATAAAGATATAGATTAGGACTTAAAGAGTAGGTACTGAAATAGTCTATGAACTAGAATCCTCGACCTTTTTCTCCAACCAAAGCAATAGGTTTATCATCATTATTGAAATTTAGATTTTCTTGGTTATTTTGATAATAATAATTAATCTCCGGGTGGCGATTTGGGTGGTATTTTATGGGGAAAAATATAAAGAACCTCGGTTTTTCATTTTCTTCAGCAGATCTAGCAGTTCTTACGCTTGCTTGTCGGTTTAAGGAATGCTCTGGCACCGAAGTTGTACTAGACGTCGATATAAAGCTGAGGAGCACTATAGCTGCAATAGAAAGAAAATAGATGCAATACATTTTTGAGCAGATTGTTTTTTTGCGTAGTATCTCTATTCCCCTTGAACTATAGTTTGTCGGTCTTCAAGTCGAGAGTAAACCGGTTTCTTCTAGGCAAGCGCACTAGATCGTAGATTACAATGCTTAACATCAGGCAAGTTGTAGTCAAGCGTGAGCCTATTTCATATAAAAAAATACCATCAATTATTTCCTACAACGTAATGTTCAAGAGAACAACGAAAACGAAACGAAATGTTGAATGTTTAATAACGAAAGATAGAAACTAAGCGGGATCCAGTCGCTATCTATAATCTATACTAATATTATAAAGCTGAAGAGTTTGTTTGTTTGTTTGTTTGAACGCGCTAATCGCAGGAACTACTGGTGCGAATCGAAAAAAATATTTTTGTGTTGAATAGATCATTTATCGAGGAAGGCTATATAACATCACGCTACAACTAATAGGAGCAAAAAAACAATGGAAAATGTGAAAAAACGGGTAAAATTATTCATCTTTAAGGGCTTCCGTTGCGTGCGCTGCGAAAACAGTTCAAGTCGTGGGTAACAGCTATAATTTATAAAGCTGAAAGGGTTGTTTGCAAAAATAAATAATGATGTCCAAAATAACTATTCCACGCGGACGAAGTCGCGGGCACAGCTAGTCTAAAATAAGCTCGACGAAGTCGCACAAAAGAATTAGAATAAAGCTTATACCTTTTTTACGTAGGTAAGACCAGAAAACTATGTTACACTCTAGGAGTCTATAAGCCTAGTTTCTTCTGAGCAAGCGGGCTACATTTTAGACAGGCTGTAGTTAAAGGTAAATAACCCAATAAATAATATCGTTAAAAAAGTTCTATTTAATTTATGTACATAGGTACACTTGTTTAAAAAGAAAGAAAGAATTTGAAAGGCGTGATTACCTGTTGATATTAGAAAAATAGGAAACATGATTCACTGATAAAGAAAAAGTGGGAAAAAAACTAAAACTAACGTCAAGAAAAGGATAAAATTGATCAGTTACTACGTTAATATACCTACAGTAACTGCTGTAAAGAAACGCTTTAAATTTTCTCCACTTGTGTTGTAATTTTAAGTGTCTGTAAATTATGTAATTAGGGAGAAATTGCAACATGCTTGGAGCCGTATGACCGAGCG
Organism: Macaria notata; assembly: GCA_927399415.1. Classification (NCBI taxonomy): domain Eukaryota; kingdom Metazoa; phylum Arthropoda; class Insecta; order Lepidoptera; family Geometridae; genus Macaria; species Macaria notata. Next base: position 6,287,038 of record OV656742.1, read on the forward strand.
AGCGAAGTTGGCGAAATATATTTGCATAGATTGTTGATGTCAACGAAAAACAAAATTTCTAGTAAAAAATTACATTAGCTTTTCATAAAAAAAACTGCTCAAATTCAAGTATTGGCAGCTTTTGACTCGTACAAAAAAGATAGTTACAGAAATATGTTGAATTTGATGAAAAATTACCTGCCCGTATATATAAATAAAAAAAGGATGCTGTGCTGATTCAAAAAAATTATATACATTACATTATGATCAGTTTAGTTTGAAAAGCTAATATAATAAAAAATAAATCACATTTATTCTATTACATTTACTAAGAGTCTCGTCTTGGACGCCGTGACGAGCGGTCGCTTTCGGGAACGGTCAATAGAGCCTCGTCAATACAATTGATCCAGTAAACAATAGGCACAACATCTGCCAGCGGCTAGCGCAATGGCTGCGAGCAAATCAATTCCCTGGCCCCGCGAAAAGTGACTATAATCAAGTGCCGTGCAACGCGTGCTTATAATCTTTACATGTATCAGTGAGTGACAACCAGTGTACGTGACCCGCCATCAGAGGCCACCGGTAACAGCGGTACCAGCGCCCAGCGCGGGGAAACCCACTCCAACAAAAGGAAAACTCGGTGAGCTTGTTCCATATTAGCCACACGTGGTCTAAACCCCTTTTCTTCGGTCTCTCCTTCCTCAATATCCTAGGATATTGTCAGACGTCTGCCACGAGGGACAAGTCTGTTTTCAAGCAGCCCATACCAGCAACCAACACCGTACGGTCACATCGGTTACTTATAGATCAAACCTACGCGTAACTAGCTTATCCGATTTCAAAATACATATTTACACAAACCGCAGTAAAAACCTGCTAAATTTACAAGGGTAGACTAGATTACGCGATCTCATACCACGGACGTAATTACTCGTAACGTATGCGAAAACACAGACAATCTACTTACCCAAGGCAAACACAAAAGCCTAAATACGAGTAAAAACCACACACATCTGCAGGCCCGTTTGGACAATAACTTAAGATTTTAAAAAGGCGCGTGAAATATTACGCTATCCATTCCCAAAACAAATACCGACGCGTAAAACTAAGCAATAAATCAGACCATTAACAATACAACCAAAAAAAACCACTACTTCCTACATTATCCAAAATTTTAGAAAAAGTTATGAATACAAGACTGAAAAACTACCTGGAATGTAAAGGTATTCTCTCTGATAATCAACATGGATTTCGAAACGGCAAAAGCACAGAAGACGCGGTATTGGAGGTAACTGAATATATAAAAAAAAATTTAGACAAAAAATTTAAAATTGTGGTTATTTTTTTTTAGATCTTGCAAAAGCGTTCGACACCGTTTCTATCCCCTTATTATTGGCCAAACTGGAATTAATAGGAATACGCGGAACTGCACTTAACTGGTTTAAAAGCTACCTGACTAACAGAACTCAAATGGTACGATTCGGTAACATGGTAAGCAGTGAAGAAGAAATTAAGTTTGGAGTCCCACAAGGGAGTATTCTTGGTCCGACCTTGTTTCTTATTTATTTATTTATTTAATTTACAAGTTGTCCAACGTCAATTTATATTAATCAGCTGTGCGACTTACAACTGAGACAATGTAAGACAGTGACGTATGCAGATGATACTGTATTATTATTTCGAGGCTCTAACTGGAAGGAGATTCAGAATATTGCTAATGAAGGACTTGATACAGTGTCAAGATGGCTGAGACGAAACTTACTGTCTATAAACATTGCAAAAACTAAATATATAAAATTCACCATAAATAGTGCAACACAACCTAAACAGGAACTTGGGCTAAAGATACACATGGCAACATGTAACATAGATCCCTTCCCCCCGGATCTCTGAGGTGTGCAGACGTGTTTTTGGGAAGGAACCATTTTTCGTTTGTTTAAAATAAAATAATTTAAAATTTTGCCGCAAAATATTCAACGTACATAATAGGGCGTCAAAAACAAGAAGAGGTCGCAGCACAAAGAAGCCCGTACCACGATCAAGACTTGCATCGCTTCGCACGGTCACTGCGCCCCGCACCTGCCGCGCGCCACCCCGCGAGCACCCGCCGCTGCTGCCCGCTGCCAAAGTGAGACACGAGTAAGGCCCCTTACGTGAGTTTTATTACCTGCTCCGGCCGGCAGCCACTTACCGCGCCGCTCGAACCGTACGTCATCCACGGAGGAGGAGTCAAGGCTGCGCGTGTGTGCTGTGCGTGTGAAGCTACCTGCGCTCGCGCTGCGCGGCACGGGACACTTCTGTGCTTCCTGGTACTTACGAATTTGTACCGTGATTTAATTTCGCGCGGAAATGACAGGCGGTAAAACATCCACTCCGATGGCTGCGCCGGCGGCCGCATCGACGTCGCGCGCTACTTCAGCGGACACTCGACTTTTTCAAATATTTTCGGACTCGGAGGTAAATAAAAATAATGAAGCGCCGTCAAAAGCTAAAAAAAAAGGCTCAAAAAAGAGAAAAAGAGATAGCGACACTAGTCATAATAGTAGCGATTCTATGGGCAATTTTATGCCAGAAATAAAACAATTATTTAAATCGCTAGAAAACACTGTCAAGGAACTTTCCGTACAGCTGGACTCTCTCCGAGCTACAATAGATTTTATATCAAAGCAACACGAGTTGGTAGTTGAAAGAGTTAGTACACTGGAGTCTCAACGGAAGGAAAACCTAGCAGCTATACAAATACTGGAGGAAAAACTAGAGAACACGGAAAAATATCAGCGATCCAGTAGTGTGGAGATTAGAAATATACCGCCAATAAAACCTGAGACCAAAGATGATCTTGCGGAGATAGTACTACGTATCAGTAAAGCTATAAACATACCACTACGAGGGACGGACATCAGGGATATTTTCCGTGTAAGTAATAACTCGCCTAGTAAACCTATTATTGTGGACTTCTCTACGGTCGTGTACAAGGAAAAATTCCTGCACGCCCTGAAGATTTACAATAAGGCCTATAGGAACAATAAATTAAACACCAGCAACCTAAAACTAGAAGGACCTTCGAGACTTATCTACGTGTCTGAAAATTTAACTACAAAAATGCGAAAGGTATTCTTTCTGGCTCGCGAGTATGCAAAGACTAACAACTACAAGTATTGCTGGTCTTCACATGGAAAAATATATCTTCGCAAGAGCGACGGAGCTCCACATGTACGCATTGCGTCCGAGTTGGATATCTCGAAACTAAGCGAAAACAAATGACTAGCTGTACAGGTAATCTCATGTGTAGTATACTATTTGATTTATATTTTAAATGTTCAGAATCGCATGCACTACTTAAGAAATTTATTATCGTTTTCCAATGATTATTATGTTTTTAAGGTCATATCACTTATAACTGAACTATATTTATTACCTAAAAAAGAAATTGTAAAATTTATAAAATACTTAAAATACAAATACACACACACACATACTATCACTCATACTTACACCCTCACACAATCTCACATTGCAGATACTCCAATCCTACCTAACATCCTCTCCCATACATATACCACTCATACAACATGCATAATTATTACAACTACAGCTTGCCTTTTCTATAACGAAATTTCAGATCCTCATCCAAGTGCACTCTTTTGCCTTTCAAGCAACTATGGCTGATATCGACCATATAAATACTGAACTTGACTCTCTCTCGGCTGCTGACTGCTTCATATGCTCACCAGAAAACTGTTACCAACATATAAGTAAAAAACATAATTCCTTTTCCATGTTTCATACAAACATACGCAGCATAAATAAAAACTTTGATGAGTTAATGACCATGTTCGCAAGAATGAACCTGATATGTGATGTTGTCATACTAACAGAAGCATGGTTGAGTAAAGTTGTCAATCTCCCCACGATTGAAAACTATGTGAGCTACGTATCTAAATTTGCCAACCAAAATGACGGGGTTGCTCTTTATATAAAATCGAATATTACTCATTCCATTATTGATATTTTAAGTCCAGTAGATTGCAGTTGTATCGTATTAATTGTTGATCGCGAAACAGCTATAATTTCTATTTATAGATCTCCTAGTCATAACGATCCAACTAACTTTATAACCTATCTTAAAAAACTCTTGACGCTATTGACAACATTTAAAAACATCATTTTGATAGGTGATGTAAATATAAACATAAATAATCTCACAAATGATACGTATGCAGAAGAATATCTCTACGTTATGGCTCAGCACGGCCTTCTTCCAACCCATGATCACCCCACAAGAAATAAAAGCTGTCTCGATCATATATTTATAAAAACAAACCAGGATCGTGTAACGGCTCTCATACTGGACTCTCGTGTGACTGATCATTCGCCACTCATACTCTACTTTGATGATATGTCTCCCCGAAGGAAAACTGTTCCAAAAACCAAAACTGTCGTTAATTACCCTGCATTGGCTCTCGAACTATCCAAGATTGATTTAAGCCCTGTGTATGTTTGTACTGATGCAAGTATTGCAGCGGACATATTGATAAAAATTATTACTAGCTCTATCCTAAATAACACAAATATAGTTAAATTATCGCATAAACAAATAATTTTAAAGCCTTGGATTACGCATGGAGTGCTAAGGTGTCTAAGATTACGTGATAAAATGCATAAAAAACTAAAGTCTAACCCTAACAATATGATACTAAAATTAACATATACACGCTATAGAAATTACTGTACAAAACTAATACGTAAACTTAAACAAACTTACGACCGTGAACAGCTAGAAAAAGCCAGACGTAATCCAAAAGCTACTTGGAAGGTCATACGATCTATCACTTGTCTTGATAAGAAACAGTCTGCGTCCTCTGAACTCTTAAACATAGCCACTGATCCATTGTCCTCAGTTAATCAAGTAAATGACTTCTTTGTGAATGTAGGTAAAAATTTAGCTGAAAAAATTCCAGTTTCGCAATATGTGTCTGGTGAAATGCCTACTCAGTCAATGCTTACCAGTCAAGTGAACTTCCGTTTCCTTCCCACTGACCCAAAGGAAGTAGATGCCCTAATTGCTGGCCTAAAGGCTGACTGCGCTACCGGATGGGACAATATTTCTTCGAGGGCAATCAAGTACGGACGCGAAAGTCTGATATTTCCGATTACTCACGTCTATAACCTGTCTATCACTTCCGGAGTTTTTCCCCGTGCCTTTAAGAAAGCACTAGTTCATCCAATATTCAAGAATGGGAACAGAGACAGTGTAAACAATTACAGGCCTATCTCTGTTCTAACCACCCTGTCGAAACTGCTGGAAAAAATTTTGAACACTAGATTAATTGACTATTTGAACAAGAATGAACTTCTCGCTACTAATCAATATGGGTTTAGGAGGGGTAGGTCTACTGAAGACGCTGTGCTAGATCTCGTTAATAATGTTGTTAATCACATAGATATTAAAAATAAAGCTCTGTGCGTCTTTTTAGACCTCTCTAAAGCCTTTGACACTGTTTCTGTTCCTCTTCTTCTTCAGAAGTTGGAAAAACTGGGAATACGTGGGTTAGCTCTGGATCTCTTCAAAGATTACTTATCAGACAGAAGTCAATGTGTAAAAATTGATGGTATCACAAGTGCCGATAAAGTTATTACCTACGGAGTTCCACAGGGTAGTGTCTTGGGACCTACTCTGTTCATACTCTACATTAACGACCTCTGCAAGCTCTACCTAAAAAAGTGTATGATTTTTACCTATGCAGATGATACGGCTCTCCTGGCCCACGGTAGAGACTGGATCGAAACCCGACACAACGCAGAAAAGGCGTTGAGGACCGTCACAAGATGGCTAAGTGGTAACATTCTCACTCTCAACCTGGACAAGACGAAGTACATGGCCTTCTCTGGTTGTACGCGATCACAGCCATCAGAGTCCTTCGAACTAAGGGCTCATACCTGTGATCCCTGTTCAGAGGCAGGCTGCTCATGTCTGAAGGTGGCAAGATGCTCAGAGTTTAAATACTTGGGCGTAGTCCTGGATTGTACGTTAAGCTGGAAGAGTCATCTGAACGTTTTGGTACCAAGAGTTAGAAAATTACTTTTTGTCTTTAAAAAACTACGTGCTGTTGCGTCCTCTGAAACACTAAAACAGGTTTACTATGCACTGGGACAGTCAGTCATAGCATATTGTATCAGTGCCTGGGGTGGAACTCACACTACGCATATGAAACATCTTGAAATAGCACAAAGAGCTGTCTTAAAGGTTATGTGCGGGCTACCTGTTCGCTTCTCTACGGAAGCGCTCTACAACAACTGTGAAGTGCTTACTGTGAGACAGATATTTGTCCTTCAAATTATACTTCGCAAGCATAAGTCATTGTGTATAAATAACGCTGAACAGGAGTCCAAACGTAGGTCAGACAAAGTGTGCCCTACCATCAAGTGCAGAACTGCTCTGGCTGCCAGACACTATGAGAGAATCGCACCACGCCTTTACAATACTGTTAGCGCAAAAATAAAAATCTTTCCCCTATCGTATACGAATTGCAAGTTCTCTGTCGCAACGTGGTTAAAAACCCTAACATATGATGACACCGAGACATTACTAAAAACTGATAGGTAGGCTCAATAAACCTGTGTAACTTCTATATCTCTCCTTCCTTCCTTCATTCTACACACACACACACACACAAACACACTCGCACACACACACACACACACACACACACACACACATTCAAACCTATATTTTAATAGATAATAAAATGAATGTATTGACTACAAACAGTTCCTAAAAAAAATGTTGTCGAAATCTTTGGTCTTCATAAAATAACTATTTTTACTTTTCTATTATGTCATCAATTATACACATATTAACAATGTAATAATTCAATTTTATAATTTGTAGACTGTGATAAATTAAATAAATTAAAATAAATTAATTTTTAATCATCAATTTTATGTAACATGTACACAAACAATGTTTCTACTGGGAAGGACTAGGTACCAAGATACAGGCTAACGCCTAGTTTGGTATCTAGAGCCGCCATTTCATGTATGTACATTTATCTACATCAATAAATAATTTTGAATTTTGAATTTGAGATAATCAATGTACCTGTATGAATCTCAAATCTACCAAGGATATAAAATATCTTGGTGTTATATTGGATGAAAACCTAACATGGTTTGAACACATAAAGAAACTGTCAGGTCGAGTAAAAAAATTGATATTTACATTTAAAACTTTAAGGCATGTATTGAATTACAAATCTCTAGTCAAAATTTATTACGCACTTGCACAGTCAATAATAACATACTGCATACCGGCTTGGGGCTCTGCAGCAAAGACCCACATGAAACAACTAGAAGTGGCCCAAAGAGCATTACTGAAAGTAATGACCTTTAAACCCAGATTATACAACACAGAATGTCTGTATAGGAACTGTGGTGTGCTTAACGTCCGACAATTATTTATAAGGTCAATTGTTAAGTTACAACATCGGCTAGTCCCCCGAGAAGTACGGCAAAAGGTTCATGATAGAAGAAGACAAGACAACATTTTCAAAACGGAAAATTGTCGCACAGTTTTTGGTAAAACGGCTGTCCGTATGCTTGGTCCAATTATTTACAACAAACTAAGCAAAGTAATTGAAATGGTTAACCTGACAAATTATAGCTGTAATCAATCACTAACAAATTACCTACTCACACTTAACTATGACACAACCGAGTCCCTCATGGAACACAAATTAATTTGATATACTTAACATGTCACTGATTACACATCTTGTAAGCCCAATACACCTTATCACACCCACACACACACACACACACACACACACACACACACACACACACACACATACACAAACGCACACAAAAATACTTAACGTGTTACACATCCACGCTGCCTGCATTTCGCCGACGTAGCTTCGGTTCCCACCGGTTGCACAACATCAATGTCGCGGAATGTCAACGCTGCAGTTTCGCGTTACCAGCGTCCGGCGCTTTAGACATAGGACACTCTTTATTCCAACATCGATAAAGACGGTCAACTTAGTTATAGTTAATTTGTAATTTTAATTTTAAATAAATAATTTTTAAGTCAGTCATCTGCCTGGTCTACCTCGATGACATTATCGTGTTCAGTGTTTCACTGCAGGAACATATGGTGAACCTAGGAAAAGTCTTCAAGAGACTTAGGGAGTCCAACTTCAAGATCCAGATGGATAAGTCGGAATTCCTAAAGCTGGAGACGGCATATCTTGGCCACATTATCAGCCAAGACGGAATCAAACCAAACCCTGACAAGATAAGAGCAATCCAGAGCTTTCCAATACCAAAAACTGCTAAGGAGATTAAGCGTTTCCTCGGATTGGTAGGCTATTACAGAAAATTCATCCCCGATTTTGCAAAAATAACAAAACCAATGACGCATTGTCTTAAAAAAGGATCAAAAATCACTTACAATAACGCAGATTACATAGACTGTTTCGAAAAATGCAAGTCTCTTTTGACAAATGACCCTATACTACAATATCCTGATTTCAAGAAGGATTTTATCCTTACCACGGACGCGTCCAACTACGCCATCGGTGCAGTTCTTTCACAAGGAACTATAGGCAGTGACAAGCCTATCGCATATGCATCACGAACACTAAACACGAGTGAAATCAACTACAGCACGATAGAAAAAGAGCTGTTAGCTATCGTGTGGGCAACCAAATACTTTCGCCCGTACCTTTTTGGGAGAAAGTTCAAGGTTGTAACAGATCATAAACCCCTTCAATGGGTAATGAACCTGAAAGAACCAGGGTCACGATTGACACGATGGAGACTAAAACTTAGTAAATACAACTTCACCCCAGTTATAAGCAGGGCAAGAGTAATGCCAATGCTGACGCTCTATCTCGAATCGAACTCCATACCAACGACACCCTAGAACTAATGAGAGAAATTGATGAACTCAATTCTATCATGGGTAATCCATCTGATTCCATATTAGTCAATCCAGATGAATCTATCACGTTGACTGCTCATAGTAGCAACGAGCTGGAACCAGATAACCTTCCATCTGGGGGTTCCACTACTGCCACAGCACATACAAGCGCTGAAAACCCAATCCTAGAAATACCCATAACGGACGACCCACTCAACAAATTTAATAAACAAATTTGTTTTGTACTTGTGGGTGACATCAAGAAACGACCGACAGTTTCAAAGCCATTTGAAACACACACGAAAACGACTATCCAAGTCTCTGAAACAAATCTTGAGAGTGACGTTATCAGTGCAGTAAAAGAATACGTCAACCCCAAGGTAAAAACCGGGATAATCATACACCCCCAGCTTGCTATGTACAAAATTATTCCCGTCATCCAAAATAATTTCAAAAATTCCGCCATGAACTTAGTACTTACCAAAACAGAAGTCGAAAACGTGAAAGAGTACCTTCGTCAACAGGAAATTATTCGGAATTATCACGAGGGTAAAACTAATCACCGCGGCATTAACGAATGCCACTTAGCGCTGTCATCTAGATACTACTGGCCTAAAATGAAAGCGAGCATTACAAAATACATCAACGAATGTAGTACCTGCGGTCAAGCAAAATATGACCGCAATCCAGTAAAACAAAAATTTAAAGTTGTCCCACCACCAACAAAACCCTTCGAAACAATACACCTTGACCTTTTCACGGCCCAAAACGAAAAGTACCTGACAATAGTTGACGCATTTTCAAAATACGTATCACTTACGAGACGGAACCGCCTTAAGTGTTGTTCAGGCGCTACTAATGTTCTGCACTCATCATGGCATCCCCTTCACAATAATTACCGATCAAGGAACTGAGTTTACTAACCAAATTTTTGCCGAATTCACACGGCTCCATAAAATTCAGCACCATAAAATCCTTGCTCACTCCCCAAATGATAATGGCATAGTCGAGAGATTCCACTCTACTATTCTAGAGCACTTAAGAATTTTAAAAATTGATTAACGTAGTGAACCTGTTATAAATCTTATGCCATACGCTGTACTAGCTTATAACAGCTCTATCCATAGCTTCACTAAATGCCGACCATTAGATTTGATAACCGGACACTTTGACCCACGAGATCCGTTAGACATAGACTTGACAGAACACCTACTGCAACAGTATACACAAGACCACCGTTCCCGAATGGGAAAAGTATACGACCTCATTAATGAGACCTCATTACACGACAGGACTCAACTGACTGAGAATAGAAACAAAAATCGAGAACGCGAAATAGAATATTCCACTGGCCAGCAGGTTTTCATTCGAAACCCAATGGCGTCTCGCCAGAAACTTGCCCCTCGCTTCACGCAAGATACGGTACTCGCTGACCTTCCCATTCATATATACACGAAAAAGAAACGCAACCCAGTAGCTAAATCGCGTCTTAAGCGAAGTCCTAAGGAGCCCACCTTGTTGCAGGACACTACTGCTGATGTTACTGCTGCACCAGACTGAAGGACAAGACGTGACACTTGACTCGCTTGACAAAGGACCTGGACTACTCCCCTTTAAACTTGGACCTGCACGAATAGTATCCCATTATCATTCATTCCTTCAATATATTAATTTCACCAACTTTGGCATCCAAATAGATTCAGTTAAATCTCAAATGCTCGAACTAAGACCCTTGCTTAATAATAAGACCTTATCGCTTTTTGAACCACACTTAGAATACCTCGAGTCTAAAATTGAGATAATTTCCAATCAGCTTCACATTTTTGAAACAGGTCGTAAAAGAAGGGGTCTCATCGACGGTTTAGGCTCAGTTATAAAAAGTATATCAGGTAATCTCGATTACACCGATGCTATTAAGTATGAAAACGCTATTAAAACGCTGCAGGACAATGAACAAAAACTTGAATCAGAATTGAATAGTCAGGTAAGCCTTAGTCAGAATTGGGTTTCTCACAGCTCAAAAGTCATCGAGAGCATAATTACTAATCAAGACAAGTTAAGTAAAGTTCTTAACAATATAATGGAGAGCGACAGTAGTAGAGACACGGATTTGACTAAATATGCTCATATGGCACAACATCTACTTATCCTTGGCGATAATATTGCAGAATTGACGAACGAACTAGTTAGCTTAGAATATACATTGTCGTTTATTCGTGCATCGAGCACGCCTTATTCGATATTAAGTTTAGTGCAAATTAAGGATATGCTAAGTAAGATAAGGATTTTATATTCAACTGATGAAATCATTGATGTAGACACTAGGAACTTTTACGAAATAGTAAAATTAGGTTATTTTTATTTAGGTAAACAGGTAGTAATAGTTATAAAAGTCCCTATTGCCGATCCTAAGTCATATGACCTGTACAGACTATCCATTGTTCCCAACGCTAATCAAAACGTTCTCATACCTTCCTCACCTTTCATAGCAATCTCTGGTAAAGACTCTAGGTACATGGAGGCTGAATGCCCGAAGGTAGAAACCTGGTTCCTCTGTCAACCTCGGACCACCTATGAACCACGAGACAAGCCTGATTGCGTCCAGCAGCTCATCACCCAGCAGGTTCTCAACAAGTCCTGCGCCCTGACTCCAGTAAAACTGACTCATGAAGCTCTGGAACAGCTCGACGATAAGCACTACACCCTGAGTTTCCCCATCGAGACAAAGGTGAAGATCTCTTGCGGCCAGGAGCAGTATCAAACTCTAAAAGGAAGTTACCTGGCAGTTGTCCCACTTCAATGTCACCTGAAGGCTCCAGAATTTACCATCTCTAATATGAACAACCGAATCAAAGGACATGCTATAAGGATAATGGAAATGCCTCAGTATGACGAGTCGAGGCCCTCGGAACATCCACCGCTTATCCTTAACTCCATCAACCTGCAGAACCTACACACCATCAGCACAAAAATATCATCGGAATCTCCAATTCACATAAAAACAGCCACCAGTGAGATAGTCTACCACACTACGATCCCCATCTATATGGTACTCGGAATAGGCGCACTAATTATTATAGCAGTAAAGTATAACGGGAGAAGGAAACAACAGAACACCAGCAAAGCTACAGAAAGCAGCGAAGATGTGCCACGCAACGCTTCTTGCCACTCTAGCTGCACAGCAAATCGACCCTAACTCCATTCGAGTCGATTACAAGGACATCTCAGCAACCCTCTCCAGCCACCTGCCTTCGATTAGTTGCTGATCTTCGGGGGGAAGTGTTACACATCCACGCTGCCTGCATTTCGCCGACGTAGCTTCGGTTCCCACCGGTTGCACAACATCAATGTCGCGGAATGTCAACGCTGCAGTTTCGCGTTACCAGCGTCCGGCGCTTTAGACATAGGACACTCTTTATTCCAACATCGATAAAGACGGTCAACTTAGTTATAGTTAATTTGTAATTTTAATTTTAAATAAATAATTTTTAAGTTAATCTTTGCATTTTTTTTGCAAACTCCGGCCGCAGCCTCCGTAATTAACGATTAATACAACCACGCATAACATCACCGCATACCACTATAAGTATTGTGGCGACACAAAGCGCCACCATGCGACTACGGCGCTCCCGTCGATACACGGACCCAATCCCAAATATACTGCTCGAAGAAGAGAGGGGAGCGGGGGGAGAGCGCGCGGTCGCGTGAATATAAACACATCTCCGCACCAGAGGGGCAGTCAGTCTGCCGCCGCTTTCGTACACAACACACGCCGCGTGATCCGCGCCCTCCGTGCGGTCTCCCGCCCGCGCCTCGCAAAGTAGTGCCTCTAACTTCTGTACTATGTAACTTCTGTGCTATCTAACTTTTGTACTATGTACAACAATATATAGGGAGCATATCTCCGATTGTGACGACACCGAATAAACATTCAATGTAAATCACCTGTGTATCATTCCCGTCACCCGGGGCTCGTGCTCCCCATTATTTATTATTTATTTATTTATTGGTGACCCGCGAGTACAAACTGTTATAAGCTCGCCAAGCACCCTGTCTGGGGATGCCTCATCAGCCGGTGCCCGCCGACAACACAACCAAACCCACTCGGTTTGGCCATCACGGCGTGGCGGCACCACGGCGTGACACCACGGCTCGCTGTCGCTCCGCCGTCCAGTAGCACGCGCTGCACGTGCTCATCAAACGCAAACACAAACCAACAAGCACGGCGCGACATGGCGACGTGGACAACGGCAGTCTGCAGTCCCTAGGCGGGACCATCATTTTCGGCAACATTCCACGCGGAGGTACCTATTGCAAGCAACCCGGTGAGCAAACTTCAATTACCTACGACAACACGGGTTTAAATATCGCAATAACGCTGCAAACAACGCGCCGCGTCGACGAGTATTGGGCATAGCGCGGCAAACATCAAACGAAACACGCCGCGCCGCGCTCGAAAAACACGCAACGTACCTACAAAGCGCGCCGCCGCGCTCAGCAACTAACTACGACAGACATTTGGTGAGCGAACTCTATTATTACTAAGATACTCAGTAAAACTTCGTCAACATAATAGTTACCTACAGTGCATACCTAAAACATTAGAACTCGAAACAACAGTGAAGTGAATTTTCGTAGTCATTATATTAGTTCTCATTAGGATGTATCTACGTAACTACAAAATTTCGTTGAACTAAACACGTTCACGGCGGCCGGATATTTTTACCTACATATTTTAACCCGTTACGTACCGCCCGCCGTCCGATTATTGTTATTTCAACCCATTGCGCACCGACGCCGTCCGATTAGTGTATTATTTTTTTGTTTAACCCACTCACTACCGGTTAACTTATTTTTATACCGGATAACAATTACTTATCATAATATTATTTTATATGTTTAAATTGATAGTTCTTTTCTCTTGTACTTGTTTTGTAATAATGTAAATAAGTATAGATATTAAGTACAACCGTTATTTTTGGTACTGATTATAATTTGTTATTTATTATTCCGGTACTGACAGCGGTTGTTACTTTCGGTTCGTGTCACGTATATACCTATCTATATACTTACTGACTTACCTATTTCCAACCATGTTATAGCTATAAATTTCACATTTGTTTATAGGCACCATACCCAACCACAAAATTTTTTTTACATACATTCCTTATTTTTAGGAACTTAAATTTATTCTTGTGTGCTAATATTTTTTTTGTATATAATATGTGTGTTGTCTATTATATGTTGTGACCTTTTATTGCATTGTGTTTTGACATTACGTATTGTGACCTAATAATGTGTAGGTACTTATACTTAGTGTCCACTTACGGTAACCACCGATCGACTTTCGGTCATTGACCTTGGGATTGTACGTACGATTGTACAGTGACCAGTGACAATCGAGTGACATACTTCCAGTCCTATCACTATTTGTTTACACTAGTTCAACTGCTCACTGACTCGTTTTCGGTATTCAACTAAACCTGTTTCGTCTTCAATAATGGCGACACCCGAGGAACAGATCAGGCTTCTGCAGGAACAGCTCCAGGTGCTACAGGCCAGCCAGCACAACAGGACAATGGCAGTTTCGGTTAAACTGCCCGCTTTCTGGGCCGACAAGCCCACCGTATGGTTCGGGCAAGTAGAAGCACAGTTCGAGTTAGCCGGAATAACACAGGACCGTACAAAATACAGTCATACTGTATCAATGCTGGACTCGAGGACTGCCGGCGAAATAGCCGACATCATCGAGCATCCACCGGACACTGACCGATACTCACACTTAAAAACCGAGTTGATAAAACGATTATCCGCCTCAAGCGAGGACCGCGTACGGCGTCTTCTAGGAGAAAAAGACATCGGAGACCGCAAACCATCACAGTTCCTGCGCCATCTACGCTCATTAGCCGGCGCTGATTTCAAGAGTGGAAACATCATTCAACAGCTGTGGTTGCGTCGCTTGCCAGGCAACGTGCAAGCCATCTTAGCGGCACAAGAGGATCTCCCTCTTGAAAAAGCCGCCGATATCGCCGACAAAATAGTGGAGGTAGCAACACCTGCGGTTAACGCCATCGCTACCACCTCAGCACTCTCACCCGAGCTTACGCAACTTACCCTGAGAATAGATCAACTAACTAAATGCGTAGAAATGCTCACAAACGATGCCAGATCTCGTTCACGGTCACTTACAAGTCAAAACGACCGCTCAAGGGCGAGTTCCAGATCACCATCATCATCACGATCATCATCCCTGTGCTGGTACCACCAAACCTACAAGAAAAAAGCGAGGAAATGCACAAGTCCTTGTACCTGGGTCGACAAAAAGCAGGGAAACGACCAAAGCAGTCAGTAGACGCGGCGACTGACTGCTGCAAATCCTGCCGCCGTTTATTTGTCTCAGATAAGACGACTTTGCTGCGTTTCCTAATTGACACTGGTAGCGACCTTTGCTGCTATCCCAAACGTTTAGTCAAAGGTCGCACCAACATACCTACGGGATACAAACTAGCCGCAGCTAACGGTAGCACCATCAACACATATGGCAGCATTTCACTTCGCCTCAACCTAGGTCTACGTCGCGACTTCCAATGGAACTTCACTATCGCCGACGTAGACACACCGATAATAGGCTCAGATTTCCTGAGTTTCTATAACCTGCTGCCCGATCTCCGTCGTAAACGTCTTATCGACGGAAATACAAGTCTGACCACACCGGCTTCAATCGCTCATGTCAACCAAGTTAGCGTTAGAGCCATATCTGTAAATGATTCCTCACCTTACTCCAAACTTCTTCTGGAATTCCCAGATCTGACACGCCCCCCAGGACTTCCAAGACAGGTGAAACACACAACAGTTCACCATATTGTTACTACCGAGGGTCCACCAGTTGCATGCCGTCCACGCCGCCTTGCACCGCAGAAGCTGGAAGCAGCCAAAAAGGAGTTCGACGACATGGTACATTGTGGTACAGCCACACCTTCCAAAAGTCCTTGGGCCTCTCCCCTTCACATGGCGAAAAAGGGTGAGCTAGGATGGCGTCCATGCGGCGATTATCGCGCTCTAAACGCAAGAACCATACCAGACCGTTATCCCGTAAGGCACATAGCTGACTTCTCCAACAACATTACTGGTTGCACCGTATTCAGCACTATCGATCTAGTAAAAGCTTACCAACAGATTCCTGTCAACGCCACCGACATTTGCAAGACCGCCATCACCACGCCATTTGGCCTTTTTGAGTTTCCCTTTATGACCTTCGGCTTACGTAATGCAGGGCAAACGTTTCAACGTTTCATGGACGAGGTCGTAAGGGGGCTAAGTTTTTGCTACCCGTACGTTGACGACATTTTGGTTTTCTCGCGTTCGGAATCTGAACACCTGGAACACCTGCAAATTCTATTCCAGCGACTCAACACATTTGGAGTCGTTGTCAACCCTTCCAAATGCGTTTTTGGTGCCAAAGAAGTGATCTTCCTTGGTTACCGCATAAACAAAGACGGAACGCAACCACCTACCGAAAGGATTGAGGCTCTCCAAAGCTATCCATTGCCAAAAACAACCCAAGGGCTTCGCAGATTTCTAGGCATGATAAACTTTTATCGCCGGTTTCTCCCTAAGGCTGCTGAACTCCAAACACCACTCAACGATTTACTAGCTTCTTCAAAGCTCAAAGGGACACAGCCAATACCTTGGACGCCCGAACTCGAACTAGCATTTCAAAGGTGCAGGGATAGCCTCGCTAGTGCTACTCTCCTTGCTCACCCAGTGAGTCACGCCGAGTTAGGACTTTTCACAGACGCCTCCTCGGTACACGTCGGGTCTTGCCTTCAACAAAAAGTAGGCAACGTTTGGCAACCACTAGCCTTTTTCAGCAAGAAGCTAACAAGCAAACAAGCGCAGTGGCCGGCATACTACAGAGAACTTCTTGGTGTATACGAAAGTATACAACACTTTCGCCACCTGCTCGAGGTTCAACACGCCACTATTTACACAGACCATAAACCACTCATTTATGCCTTTACCCAACGCCGCGACAAGCTTCCACCTGTTCAACTCAACCAGCTATCCTTCATATCCCAGTTTACGACTGACGTAGTGCACGTTAAGGGAGAGGATAATGTAGTCGCTGACACGATGTCAAGGATCGAAGCAATCACCTTAGAAGAGAGTTTCGATGCGTTGGCAGATGAACAAGCCACAGATGACGAGCTCCAGGAGGCTCTTACAAATTCTTCCCTAAAATTGGAAAAGATTTGTATTCCTGGATCTAACATAACCATCTACTGCGACACGTCAACGGGGAAGCAACGACCATTTGTAACACCTTCATTCCGGCGTAGTTATTTCAACAAAGTCCATAATCTCAGCCACCCTGGCGTGCGAGCCACTGCACGCATGGTGGCTGAGCGTTTTGTGTGGCCATCCATAAACAAAGATTGTCGTAAATGGGCACGTGAATGCACTTCATGTCAACGGAGCAAGGTGTCAAGGCATACTATAACGCCACTTGGACATTTTACTACTCCGACCAAACGCTTCCGCCACGTCCACTTGGACATCATAGGGCCTATGCCTTCCAGTAAAGGCTTTCAATATTGCCTGACAGCCGTAGACCGTTACACGCGATGGCCAGAGGTATGGCCCATGGTCGGCATCACAGCGGAAGAAGTGGCCGAAACATTCACAACTGGATGGATTTCACGTTTTGGCGTTCCGTCCATTGTAACTACAGATCAAGGCCGACAGTTTGAATCCGCGTTATTTAATGCTCTTTTAAAGCAGTGTTCAGCGATTCGCACGCGCACCACCAGCTATCATCCGTGCGCCAACGGCATGGTAGAAAGATTACATCGCCAACTAAAAGCAGCGCTCATGTGCCATGGAGGCACTTGGTGTACTGCTTTACCACTCGTACTTCTTGGCATGCGAGCAGCCTTAAAAGAAGATCTACAAGCATCAGTCGCTGAACTTGTTTACGGTGAACCCTTGAGACTACCCGGGGAATTCTTGAGTCCTTCATCCAACAACGAACGCCTGGAAGACGTCCACAACTTTGCGTCACAGCTACGAATGCACATGGCAAACTTAAAACCTGTTGCAGGATCACGTCACACCCAACGCCAACCATTCGTGTTTAAGGACCTACAAACATGCACACACGTGTTCCTCCGGGATGACTCAGTAAAGCCGTCACTGAAACCACCTTACACGGGGCCCCATCCGGTAACAAAAAGGAATGACAAAACCATATGTATTACCGTGGGAAACAGAGACATCCAAGTAAGTCTCGACCGTGTGAAGCCAGCATTTATCGAAGAAGTAGACGACGACATAACGCTTTCATCACCCGCGCAAGCAACAGCAACACCATCACCAATTCACTCATCTACACCCGCTCAACCTGCACCCCCATCGCCTGCACCAGTCGTCACTCGCACTGGTCGCAGAGTCAGATTCCGGGACATCCTCGACCTGTAGATTTAAATATAACATCACAATTTCTTTTCGCATTCCACTCAACGTCACTCGATCGTCATGGGGTTACCTTATGGCACCATTGAGCCGTATTGAGATCTTATTTTGTAAATAATTTGCGTTATCATCGATGTTACTCTAGCTATTAAGACAACTTTAATGTACCTAATAATTTGGGGCACTTTTCTCCGTGGGTGGGTGGTGTGGCGACACAAAGCGCCACCATGCGACTACGGCGCGCCCGTCGATACACGGACCCAATCCCAAATATACTGCTCGAAGAAGAGAGGGGAGCGGGGGGAGAGCGCGCGGTCGCGTGAATATAAACACATCTCCGCACCAGAGGGGCAGTCAGTCTGCCGCCGCTTTCGTACACAACACACGCCACGTGATCCGCGCCCTCCGCGCGGTCTCCCGCCCGCGCCTCGCAAAGTAGTGCCTCTAACTTCTGTACTATGTAACTTCTGTGCTATCTAACTTTTGTACTATGTACAACAATATATAGCGAGCATATCTCCGATTATGACGACACCGAATAAACATTCAATGTAAATCACCTGTGTATCATTCCCGTCACCCGGGGCTCGTGCTCCCCATAGTATAAACTATATTATGTTCTTTATGTTTTGTAAGTGAAATTAAAAATTGTGCTGCTGTGGTTAGTTCTGAAACCTTGCTTTACATGATCATTTCGGTACCTAGTGCAAGTTTCAGGGTTTCCTCGCGTACCAGATAATTCGCTGCACCTGTAAACTGTACCTAAAGAATGTACGTATTAAGTCTTTTGTAAATAAACAATTTGAATTTGATGTTTGTGAAGTAAATGTATGTTATATGTGTAGTTAAATAAAGTATTTAACTGGGAAATTCAAATAATTTGATATTAGTTGAAATAAGTCGTCAATAATTACACGACACAATGTATGACGCAATCAGGTAAATGACCTATTTTGCAGTCGGGAATTTAAAGATTAAGTTAATTATAATCTGGAGTGTGTAGATAAGTAATATATCTCACTTCTTCTTCTTATGGTGCCTCTCCAACTAGTGAAGGCTGGCAGTCAGCTCTGCATACTTTATTTTGTTCATTGCCAAGCGAAACAATTCTGCGGCACTTCTGATCCCGGTCCATTCTCGAATGTTCCGCAACCAGGACTTCTTTCTGCGGCCGACTCGTCTTCTCCCCGCAATTTTTCCCATCATTATAAGTTGCAAAAGTTCGTATCTATCATGCCTGAGAACATGACCCAAGTACGCAACTTTGCGTTGTTTGACGGTCTGCAAAAGTTTGCGTTTTTGACCAACTCGCCGCAAAACTTCCTCATTCGTGACTTTCTGAGTCCAAGATATAGCCATCATACGTCGATACGTCCACATTTCAAATGCCTCTATACGTTTGCTGATATCTTCCTTAATAGTCCAGGCTTCACATCCGTAGAGAAGAATTGGCCAGATGTAGCAGTGGATGAGACGTACCCGTAGCTTGAGTTTCAGCTTTTTGTTGCAGAGAACCTTTTTCATTTTTACAAAGGCGCTACGTGCAATTTCTATGCGTGTCTTGATCTCAGTCTCACTATCCCAATATCTCACTGTTGGAACCAAATAGTATGGTATATAGGGTAAATCGTCAATAATTACACGATTTAGGATGAATGACGCAATCAAGTATGAAAACTTATGTTGCAATCATGCACTTAAGGACTGCGTAAAAATGCAGGATCTTCGGTACGAAGGACCACTTAATATATAGTGTCGCAAATTAAAAATTATGAGGAAAGGAGAGAATGCAAATAGGAAAGCGGCACTCACCTGATATCCTCGTAGGTAGTACAGAATACTGGCGGCAGGCTCGACTGGAAACTGCTCCTCCTTTGTCCTTTTCTTTATTTTTGCGACAGCATATATATTAGATTTATAACGCGGAGATCCCTCTTCAATAAGGGGGTTCTATTTCGCGGAGACAGTATCGAAAAACGGTGGTTACACGCACGACATCTTTCAGTCTGATTTAAATTTCTCTTTTATTTAGAGATGGGGTCATTTTAGTGATGCGCCGTTCCACCGATTTGACATCGAAGATTAATCGAGTGCCACTTTAGGTAAGGGAATAGGAGGGGAATTATTTTATTTAATCTATTAATCATTGAAACTAAGAAATTTAATATATTTTACATAATTATGATAATATGGCGACACCAGGTAGTATCTCCGTTGAAGTCAAACTGATTTCGTAGCCTTCGTTCCTGTCTGCATCACGCTTTGTAATTTTTGTTTTTCGTTTTGCTGTCACCGCCTTCCATGAATTTTTTTCTGAGCTGTTGCTGCTGACTCCTTTTCTCTTTACTGACGCACTTCTTTCGTAGTTCGCGTCCAACAAACAAGTCGCCCTTACATCCTCACTGCTGATAGTCCTGTCGCTTCCTTCGGCCGCGGGGTCGAGCGCAGGCTGCATTTCGGAGCGTGCGCCGCCCGCGGGGGGCACAAGTATGTACTTGTTCGAACTTGTTTTCGCTTGATTATACTGAGCGATGCGAGAGGGAGCTTTGACGCGTCTCGTCTGGCAACGGCGAGTGTCCGCGCGCGAATGGTCGTCCGAAGAGATTAGTCCTGCAGTTATTAATTTACACATGTTTTGTTGTAACGCATAGTTTTCACCACTACTGCACTAAGTTTAGAGTCAATTTTTATATCTTTTATTTGTTTTTGAGGGTAGTTCATTCAGCTCGGCCCTGATTTTCTTATCGCTCGTCATTTTGTTCAGAGCTAAACCTTATCTCTATGTCATTGATGTATTACCGAGTACATCTAGGGTGTGTGCTTAGGTACAACATTGGGAGGGGGGAAGTACTAATCTTTTCGGACTCGGCGCTCGTATAATTATGATTGAACTTCACGTACAGGTAAGTTCGTTTATCTACCTAATCAATAATTATACTCGCGCCTCGTCCTCGAGATTAGTCCTGCAGTTATTAATTTACACATGTAGACTTTGAGAGTATCGGGAATATCATCAATGATAGAAGACTTGTAATGATATCAAAATTATTTATTAGAATAATTACTTAAATCATGACCGCATATGTAGTTACCATTTTAACTTCAATCTATAGTACTGTAATTTGATGAATTATATCATATAATAATAATAAACAATTACCTAGAATTCTTAATGTGTAATAAACATTAAATCACATAAGCAAAAGTTCACAATCTTGAAAGTGTAATACAATTATATTCAATTCTAAAGTATTAATTATAATCAATTATAGAATCAGCGAAATCGTTATTGTCATTAATGATGATTCTTTGATAGAATCTAGCGAACTCTGTAGAATTCCTACTCCAGCCGGCACTATTTCGGATAGTGTCGAGGCTAACACCACGTGAGTAAGCACGGGACACGGCAGCATGTCGCGTGCTGTACGCACCAAACACGCTGGTGTCGACCCCACACTCACTGAGTATGCGTTTTATCCAGCGACTGAGCGTTTGTGGCCCGACTTGTTTATGGGGTTTTCTAATTCCAATGAACAATACACCTGATGATCTTAATGTCGAGGTGCGTTCTATATAATATAATAGAGTAAGTGGCCGGACATACCGCTGGTTTTTTCTAAAAAAAACTGGCATAAATAACAGGCTGTTTACCTCCTGGTTTTGATGTTTTAAATAGATCTAATATTTTAATTGCTAAGCGTTGCGAGTAATTCTAAATATTGCTTATCTTTATTTTGGAAAGAGTTTGTATTCGATGTGCCGTCGAAAGAGCTAGTAAAGTAACAGTTTTGAGTGAAAGCTTTTCTAAGGATAGCTGATCATTAAGTTGCCATGTATTCAACTTGTCTAGGACAAGATTAGTATCCCAGGTAGCATTATACCTAGGTTGCGGTGGCCTCAGTCGAAATACGCCTTTTAAAAACCTTTTTAATCTATCATCATTAGACAGTCTTGGACCCGATTCAAGGCAAAGAGCTGACCTACAAGAATTCAAAGTGCCATATTGGCAACCTTCATTAAATAATTCTGTTAGGAAATATATAATATTGTAGGTACAGACGCATCATAAACATCAGCCAAATTATACCACCATTTTTTCAGACAGCTGTCGTACTGTTTCATGGAGTTTGTCGACAATGATTCCAACATGATATTTAATGCTGACTCAGGGATGCTTCTCCGTGAAAATGCGTTCCTGATAATATGCCTGCCACCAGGATAATGGAGTCGTGTACCCGCCGACTGCTGGAATTATATAATAAGGCATTGGTTTTAGCGGGAAAATTTATCGTTTCTGAGATTTTGTGTTCTTCCACTGTGACTGCTCCTTAACCGGCTTCAAACAACAAACTTGGCAGTTTTTAGATGTGTTCCTCCATATACCACCGCCACACCTTTCCTCCTAATCAAAGTAGCCTAAATGGCTTTTATGATCTCACTAACACCGCACTCGGTGTTTTCAAGTTTTTCAAGTTCAAGTTTTTGTTTATTCAAGTTTTCAATCAACACGTGTTTCGCCTCTCCACGAGGCATCTTCAGGATGGGTTGACTCCACGAATGTCGGTCGGAATTATCAAAAAAATACGCACATTACTGAAATATTTGCTTGATTTTCATTCACTCTTCTATCTTTATCATATTCCTCTGAGGAATCTTTAAAATAGTTGCCAAGTGTGGCTGTTACTTTTCCTGAGCCTTTTAGAATTTTTGTCTTGTTTTTGTTTAATTTGCCTAATGTAAGCGACGTCATGCTTTCGACAGAATGAGGTCAAGCTCTCTTTCCATTATTTCTACAACTAAAATCCAATAGCAACTAAAAAACGGCAAACGGAACTCAAAACCAACCCAGAAAACTAACCAAACACAACAACATTTTCCCCCAAGCCGACTGGTCCTCATGGGGGAAGAAGACCACAGCCTTCCAACATCAAAATGTAAAAAGGCATGAAACTTGGGTTTCGTTCCTTTTTATCCATCCATCTATATAGCAGCCCTAAATGTACTTACCTCGAAAAATGAAGAAAATCTTATAGAATTAATAACAGCTCTTAAAAATATCAAGTGGGACATTCTTGGCCTCAGTGAGGTAAGAAGAATGGGAGAAACAATATCTTCTTATCCAGAATATCTTCTATACCATACAGGGGGGACCCAAGGCCTATATGGAGTTGGTTTTATGGTGAAAAAACATCTTACAAAATACATAGAAAAATTCATCGGAATCTCTGAGCGCATAGCCATAATAAATTTTAAGTTACCTGTATACAAGGAGGCCTGGAACATTGTACAGGTATATTCACCCACAGAGCAATCAAATCTAGAAACAATAAATTCATTTTTCCTGGATCTGAATAAAGCTATCCAAGATCATGCCCTCAAGAATTTAATAGTTATTGGAGATTACAATGGTCAAATTGGTAGAAAGCAAACCGGAGAAAATAAAATTATAGGCCTATCTACACTTAGCAACAAAATTAGATCAAGAAATGGCGAAAAGATCATCGATTTCGCAATGGAAAACAACCTGACCATCAGCGACCACACAGTGTGTGGTCGCTGCTGACCATACTCAATACCATATACAAAACAGAAAAATATGTAGACCTGGCGTTCACCTGATGGTAAAACAAAAAACGAAATTGATTTTATATTGACTAACAGGAACAGATTTTTCAGCAATTTCTCGATAGTCAATAAGTTGAATTTCAACACCAACCATAGATTGATCAGAGCAGAACTTATGACAAAACAACCAAAACAACCACGACCAAGACAAAATGTAGAGAACTCAAAGCTTGGTATACATATAAGAAGAAATGAAACATAATTTGGTTGCTCTGAAATAACAAAGATTTATTTTTATAGTATCACATACATAGCATAAAAACATAAATCTTTTCAGGTGAATTTGTAATGGTTAACCTCACCTGAAATAACAAAGAAACGACAATTATGTTTGTTATATCGTTTTGTTGCACTATTACTTGAAAAAACATTAAGATTGTCTTTCAATAATTATTTCTGACTCTAATCTAATCTTGGTTATGGCCTCTGCGGTATGGCCGCAATTTTGCCAATGTCGCGTGATGTGCTGAAGACAAACGTTAAATGGATTTATTTCTGACTCGACACTCGATCTTTTCCCGCGTAGATCGTGAATTTGACACTGTCAGTTTGTTACATGACGTTGACATTGACTCAATATTTAAAACTTTTTCTTTATATCTCCCCCCATGGCAAGAAAATTTTCCTAAAATTTTCTTTCCTAAAAAGTCTGGTCTTCTTCATTTTCTTGCAATATATGAACTGGCACCAACTTTGTGATATGATATAGGTTCGATTCTGTTTTCTTGTGTCCTATATCTGTCTTGTAAGTATATTGTATCAGATATTTTATCAACTATTTAATATGGTCCCACTTTTAGTTCATCCAATTTTCTTCTGTTAAGTCTGTTTCCATTTTCAATATATACCATATCACCAATTTTAAATTCCCACTGTCTTAGTTTTTTGTCAAAAAGAGATTTATTGTAATTATGAGATTTAATTGTGTTCTCTAATGCTCTTTTTCTGTCTCTGATCCAGTCAATATGTGATATTTTCTGTTTCAACTCTTCTGGTAAGACTGTAGCATCTGTCCCATGTAACAGATATTGTGGTGAGAAACCATGACAGAATTTTCAATACCATTATACTTTTCGGGACAGGAGGGCCGGTATTATTAAAACTCGTCTTGAATACTGGTACATAAGCGTTTGTATAATGTGATTGGGCATTATTTTACAATTTAAACAACTTTAGGCAAATATAAAGCGATTCTTCGTGGCCGTGGTGCACTGACACCGCACTCTTGAAAAGAAGTTCCTTTTTAAAGATGGGTGCCCCGCTGTCATCGATACGACGCTCCGCCAGAACAACCATAGAGGTTGTTCTTCGTATTAAGGTTCGTTTACTATTTTCATCAACACGGCTGCGCCGTCACGGCCGGACTGACATTCGACCGTCCTCGGGCGTTATAGTAATGTTCAGCTGAAACAATGTACATGGCGTCACAAACACATCCGCTGGTTCATCCTAACCTTAAAGCTCCATAGATCTCGAGGCATCAGGGACATAGGTACTACTCAATTTTCTTTACAATAAACCAATCAGCGAAACACACAAAATAGCAGACTGTGCGTAGTAGAAACTAGAAAGCAACCTAACGAACCTAATCTACCTTCTGTCACAGACAAGTGACTTCGAGTCCAACACTTGCACTACAACAGGACTTGGCTCCTCCTCGCTTCGCTCGTCGTTGCATGTGCGTGGTAGAAAGCAACCTAACGAACCTAATCTACCTTCTGTTACAGACAAGTGACTTCGAGTCCAACACTTGCACTACAACAGGACTTGGCTCCTCCTCGCTTCGCTCGTCGTCGCATGTGCGTGGTAGAAAGCAACCTAACGAACCTAATCTACCTCCTGTCACAGACAAGTGACTTCGAGTCCAACACTTGCACTACAACAGGACTTGGCTCCTCCTCGCTTCGCTCGTCGTCGCATGTGCGTGGTAGAAAGCAACCCAACGAACCTAATCTTATCTCCTGTCACAGACAAGTGACTTCGCAATATTATATAACATAATATGCCATGTGTTTTATGGTAAAATAAAATTAGGAAAAATAATACATGCCTTAAGACCATTATGCGTCTCATCAATAGTCGAATTGAACATAGTGCAATAGATTGTTATGCTTAAAACTCATTATGCCAAAAAACAATTATGCAACAGTTACATTATGACAATATATATTGTGCTAAATTCATTATGACATAGTAAAATAGGAAAAAAAAAAACCGGCCAAGTGCGAGTCGGACTCGCGCACCGAGGGTTCCGTACAAACCTGCAAGGTTAAATATTTTGTGATGTAACTAAAAATTTATGGTTTTCGTAATTTTTCCTTTATCTATGCTATAAGACGTTGCTTCGTACCAAATTTCAAGATTCTGAGTTCACGGGAAGCACCCTGTAGGTTTTGATTCCCTTGCAAGTGTCGAAAATTTGCGGCATAAATGGCTGTATCTTTTGATTGCGTTGGCTTAGAAGTTTGATTTTTTCACAGCTTCAAGGGACAGTAGACCTGAGTAATTGATATAAATTTCAGCTTCATACCTCTACGCGTTCCTGAGAAAAAGGGTCTTGACAGACGGACGGACGGACGGACAGACGGACAACAAAGTGATCCTATAAGGGTTCCGTTTTTTCCTTTTGAGGTACGGAACCCTAAAAATGTGTGTTAAAGGGATCCCATAATGAGACCTCCTCTGTTTGTGACAGAAAAAGACCTGGCCGTTCTCGTAGTGTTCGTACGAAAAAGGTGGTTAAAGCAGTAAGGGAAAAAAATCAAAGAAATCCTGTCCGAAAGCAAATAAAAGATTTTATCTCGGGAGATGAAGATAGCACCTAGAACCATGTCGCGTATTTTAAAAGATGACTTAGGACTTGCTGCCTATAAGAGACGCACTGGTCATTTGTAAACTGCTAATTTAAAAAATAATAGGGTGGTAAAATCGAAACAACTACTGAAGCGGTACGCAAAGGAAGGTCACAGAAAAAAATTGTTTATAGATCAATTTTTTTTTACAATTGAGCAACATTTTAACAAACAAAATGACCGTATTTATTCTCAAAGCTCTAAGGAAGCGTCCCAATTAGTCGACAGAGTGCAACGTGGGCATTATCCGACTTCAGTGATGGTTTAGTGGGGTGTTAGCTATGAAGGAGTGACTGAGCCATATTTTTGTGAGAAAGGTATCAAAACATCGGTACAAGTGTATCAAAATACCATTCTTGAGGAGGTAGTTAAGCCCCTTAACAACACAATGTTCAATAACTAAGTATGGTCCTTCCAGCAAGACTCGGCACCGGGTCATAAAGCTTGGTCCACGCAGTCTTGGTTGGAAGCGAATGTTTCGGACTTCATCAGAGCTGAAGACTGGCCGTCGTCTAGTCCCGATCTTAATCAGCTGGATTATGATTTATGGTCTGTTTTAAAGAGTACGGCTTGCTCTAAACGCCACGATAATTTGGAGTGCCTAAAACAATCCATACGATTGGCAGTGAAGAATTTTCCCATGGAAAGAGTGCGTGCTTCTATTGATAACTGGCCTCAACGTTTAGAGAACTGTATTGCAGCCAATGGAGACCACTTCGATTAGGTAACCATGAGTAAGCTTTTTATATAGGTATTTTAAATTGTTTTATATTTATGTATGAAACTGTAAAAGCAATAAATGTTATTTGCAATAAAAAAAATGATATTTTTTCGTAACAATATTTATGGCAAGACTAGGTAGAACAATAAAAAACTAAGAATCAATAATAATTTTAAAACATCACAAATGGTAATGAAAAAATAACGTACCAAATCCAAAATTCCGCCACTAATTATATTTTTACAAAAAAATGGCACACGTCCAGCTTCGATCCCTGTTCACTGGTCGATTGAGGGGGGGTCGTGAGTAGGAAGAACCGTGCGTACAATAATATCACGATCCGGCGCGGCAACGGCTGTAGCCGTATTTTGAATGTACACGAAAAGTCGGTACGGTGACAGCCGTATAATTTTAAGCTTTATTTACATCAAGTACTGCTATCACCGTTGTAAAATATATTTGCTTATAGTAAAGGTCTTATTTTCTAGTGCATAAAGTCCAAAGCATGTAGCTCTACTATCAAATATAACGTGGTTTACGGGCTATCAATGAGTGCCACACCCACTCATAAACAAAATTCAAACGTAATGCCAGTACTGTCGTAGCCGTGCTCGTTTCCGTTGGATTTCAAACAAATGTCAAGTCACTGTCGCGCGACCGTTGGCCGGCTTTGGGCGTGCGCCCGTCATTTTGCGCGCGGAAATTACAGCCAAATACAAAGCTTATGGTAAGCATAAATTATGATTTCAATGCATGAAAATTAAGTGGTAGTTCTTGTAGACTTCAAGTATTACTAGAAAATGCTTTATTTTACATTACATAGGCAATTTTTTTACATAAAGTCTCGTATATTCAGATGAGTCGCAACAAAGAAGAGGACCGCATTTTGAAGCTCCTAGAAGATGTGTCTACTCCTGAGTCGTCATGCTCTGAAGAAGACCCGTATTGTGACGACGGAGAGTACGGTTCTGATAGAGATTTTGAGCCCAATTTCAATGAACTGTCTTCCGATTCAGATGTTATGTGTCCGAGGAAGAGACAACGACGCCATCCAAGTGAGTATAATGAAAAAGACCAGACGGACACAGAAGATGAAATCAGCGACGTTGATACAAAATTTCCTGAAACCAATCTTTCTGTGGTCAATGGAAACTTACATTCCACAGATAATAATAGCAAAGATCACAACCAATCAAATGTCACTTCTGAGTCACCAGTTTCAAGTAAACAGCAAACAGTAACCGCTTTAGTGCATAGACCAGAGCATGACGACCATAACAAAGTCCCAATCTGAAAATCGTAGAAACCTCGTTGTATATAACAAAAAAGTAGCTGAAGACTTCGATGAGCTCCAACCTTCACTTCATCAAATATTCACGGCTGAAGACGAGCCGCCCTCGCGAGCCGCCAGAAGATGTGCATCTCCCATACCTGCTACAGACGATACTTGGCATGAGACTACGGAACCCATTCCAGAGTTTGATTTTGACTACTTGTCTACAGGCTTTCGTGTAAGCATTGATGACCAAAGTCAACACAAAGAACTTGATATATTCAAATTGATGTTTTCTGATCATTTGCTCGAATACCTTGTGTCACAGACAAATTCTTATGGACTAAACTTGACTTTCACAAAAAGACCTCATACTAGACATAGCAGAAAACAAGTGTTTCGTGAAGTGAATAAGGAAGAAATGCTTGCTTTTCTTGGATTGTGTCTACTGCAAGGCCAGTGTAGTATTCCAATAAAACGATCCCTGTTCTCCTACTCGAGTGTATTATATTATCATCCATATTTCTCCACAGTACGGCCTTAACTGTCACACGGTTATTACCCGTAGTGCTGATTTTAAAGGGTTTTATTTTATGCGCTCTGACAGTACGGTCATATACGGTTCCGGCTATAGCAGTAAGTGTCATGGCATAATGATTTGATAGATGTAATATGATCAGTACGGCTGTGACAGTACTGTGATTTTGTATGAACTTTTTTACTGCCAATCTCGTATAAGACACCGCGCCGTAACGTGATATTTCGTACGTCTGAAGGCTGTTTTTTTGATTGCCTAAAGAATTTATAGTAATGATTTCTTTTTTGTACAAATATATTATGCAATACTATGAAAGTGAAAACCGAATATAAAGACTGAATCGTCAGTTTTCTACCTAAATAAGTATTTCAACCATACGAGAAGATAAAACGATTGTTGCACATGTAATGGCTTTCAAAACTATACATTTAGGTTATGAACGATGATGGTAATGAGTTTTTAGTAAGTAAATGTTCTTTTTATAAATTTTATTTAACATTTATATTATAAATTTAGGATGCAAGGTATGTATACCTATATACATAATACACCATATAAAACAATATTTGGATTTATTTAGCGGATATTACATGTTTTTTTTCTACAAACATGTGATTTGCACGAAATGGTAGAAGTATCCCTATCTCTATGGCAATTTCATCTTGTATGTGTTTCAGTGAGTATGAGTTTGTTAACTATTACGTTGGTCTGCTACGCGTTGTTCAGATATGCGAGATAGATGGGGAAATGTCCAGTTGTTAATCTGTGATTGTTCGTTGTTAGGATTACATAAATAACTATTTGTCTCTTACCGAAACGTTTCTATTTTATCGTTGGTCAGGTAGTTTACTGCAAACGATGATGTATTTTGTCGAATATAATATTATTAAATGTATAAGTACAATTATTTAGGAATTAACAAGAAAACATTTTTTTAATATGTCATATTGTATTAATTTATCAGATATTTGTCATTTCGACCGATGCCACAACCTCCGCCTTTATTGCTGGGTTCATATCCATATTCACAACCTCGATCTGCTTTTGGGGGTTACTCGTGTACCTCTTTCTCTGCCTCCGTGTCTGCTCCTGTAACCACCACCGCCACCGCCACTGTCCGCTATATCCCATGCATCTCCGCATGCACATCCCCCTCGGCCTCCAGCTCCACCTCTCGCTCCGCCTCCGCCTCTACCGCCAGCTCCACCACTTCCTCTTCCATCTTCTGCGCCTGCTCCTCTCCCTACAACTATACCTGTGCTTTCGCATATACATACGCCTCCGTCCTGACCATCTTTTCTATCTTGACCACGGCCTCTTTCTCTAAATCCTCCGCTTCCGTTCGTTTTGGGACATATAAAACCGTATGTGCCTCCACCTCCACCTCCGCCTCCACATGCCCCTTTGGGCTCACCATCTTCTCCATCTTGACCATGGCCTCTTCCTCTCGATCCTCCGCCTCCGTTTTTGGGACATTCAACACCGTATGCGCCTCCACCTCCACCTCCACCGCCGCCTCCACATGCCCCTCCGGGCTCACCATCTTCTCCATCTTGACCATGGCCTCTTCCTCTCTTTCCTCCGTTGGGTTTGGGACATAAACCATAGTAACCTTTTGGGCCTCTACATTCGTAATGGTAGGATGGTCCACCATCACCTGCCATTCCTCCTCCACCTCCACCTCCACCACCACCACCACCACCACCACCACCACCACCACCACCACCACCACCACCACCTCCACCTCCACCTCCACCTCCACCTCCACCTCCACCTCCACCTCCACCTCCACCTCCTCCTCCACCTCCACCTCCGCCTCCGCCTCCTCCGCCTCCTCCGCCTCCTCCGCCTCCACCTCCACCACCTAAAAAGTGTGGCGCAGGAAATAATATGAACATTTTCCGGCCTTTTTCCTCGGCTAAATCTCTAGAATGTTGCCTTTGGATTGTTTTCTCGGAACTTGAATATAATTTAGTCTTTTCTAGAGCATCGTTTTGAATTATTCGTGACTTCGGTTCTCGATCGTTGGGCAAAACAGAAGGCTTAGACACCGAAGTTGCACTCGTTGTCAATATGAAGATGAGACTCACTATACCTGTATAAGTATAAAAAATTATACATTATTTTATGAAGATATATAGTTATATTTATGCGCTAAGTCGACATTGATTGTAATATAAATAATACACTCCATTACTAAAGTGGCTGATAGCCATAGTTTCATTAACCTTACAAAAAGGATGATATGCTTCTATTGTAACTAAGCCATATGATAAAACAAATAAATAACATAAATAAATGGACGTATGAAGAAAGTAATCAAAGGACTTAGATAAAGAGAAAATGTACATATATGTTGGACAAATATACCTTGACCAATAATTACATTTTCGCTTTCATTGACTGCTTTGATCTTCTTTTACGCAACAATAAAATGACAGATCATCGTGATTATTTGGTATGGTGTTATTAGTATAACTAGTCTAGAAATTGACGCACAACTGATTCATACTGAAATCGATACATGCATCGCGGGTGCAATCGCAGGTATCTAGTATTGCGGAGGAGTATTGCTCATTTGCCCGCGAAACCCGCCCCTTCCGAGAAGAAGGGACATCGTGGTAGGTTTTAGTTGGTAGTGGAGCTGCATTAGCTCCGAGCCCGACATACCTACAGCGCGCGGAGTGGAGACTGATGACAACGGGTGAAGTTAACCCTCAATATTCATTAGACGAGCAACGCAGTGACTACCGGATATGCATGGAAGGAATTCCCTATTGCTATATGGAATGGGATTCCTATTTTCTGCTTTTCGTTTTTTATACCGAGAACTTACGGGTCAAGCTTTAATACTAATTACATAAATGTATACCGTACCTGCTAATATAGTAGCAAGAGAAACCATTTCGCTCAGGTTTGAGTGACTAACATGGGAAAACTAGCTCAGGCGAGGGTAGTTACTAACTAAAATATTACGGCTTTGTAAATGTGGGTAATATATACTGATTTGGTCACGTTTTGCACTTAGATTAATCGTGATTATGTAATTAGTGGCGTAATTGAAACATGACTGAAACCATTTGACCGAGTTAGCGAAGTAACTGAGACGTTTCTGCATCCGTGCATGTATTGCTTGTATACCATGCATGATTGTTTTGACAGCTGACACCTTCATACAGTTTCCTAAAATTTACGTAAGTGTATAGAGATTAGAGCTTTTTGTGTTTATATTTTTTTCTCTTAATATGTAACAGAAAATATATTTTCTTTATTGGCCAATATCACGGAACGTATAGATTATCTAAAACAGAAATTTTATGCGTGGGCGAGCCGTATTCGTCGCTACAGAGAGCTTGGGGATCGATATTGGCTGAATCGCGTCTTCCAATGTGATCAGAAGAGAGTGTACCGGAAATGGGAGGTAACTGACCATCGTGTGATCGACGGTCAGCAGCCAGATGCCTCCGCCATGATTAACTTTTGGCGTAGTATTTGGTCGGTGCCCATTGAGCACGCGAAGGGTGATTGGATGCGTGTTGTTGAGCGAAACTGTGAGACCAACGAATCTATGGGGTCGATCGTGATAGTCCCAGAGGACCTTAGTTATGCGATTCGTTCAACTCAGAATTGGAAAAGTCCTGGACCAGATGGTTTACATAACTTCTGGCTTAAATGGATTCGGTGTTCGCATGATCGCCTGGCAACGCAATTACAAGAAGCCGTTGAGCTCGGTACCCTCACTGCTTTTCTTACTACTGGTACTACTGATAAGTCCGGTAGTACTACGGATCCTAAAGATTTTAGACCCATTTCATGCTTACCTACCATATACTAGCTCCTAACATTAATTCTAAACACAAAAATTAACGCGCATACAGTAGCGAACAACATTTTAGCCTTTGCTCAGAATGGATGTATGAATGAATGAATGAATGAATGCATTTATTGTCCGAAAAACTAGGTATAGTACAGGTCTTAAATAATGTTGATAGAATAAACATTTTACATTTAGCACGCTAGTTTTTACCGTGTTAGGTTTACAGACATAAGATACTGCCGTCATAAGAAAGAAGGGCACATCTTACATTATGTAAATTTTAAGAAAAGCTGGTTTAAATATTTCAATTTCAAATGTCAATAATTACGCAACTAAATAGATATTTCGAAAATGTTTAAATGAAAATTATAGGAGTTTAACCATTACTTATAGATTATAAATATAATATTATGTATTTCATATGTAGGTATATAATATATAACTGAAAAAAATATTTTCAACGTAGCATAAAAAAATCAAGAATATTATGTAATATTATGCTTAAAAGGCACAAATAACCAAATATGACCTTTTAATGTGATAATATGCGAAAAAAAAGTTGAGCATTACATTGAAAAGGCATATTTATTCAATTGTGCCTATGCTTTGTACTAAGTTGTCAGTATTAATGCACATTTAGTTAGACGGAAATAAATAAAATGTCATGAAAAAACGGTTATTGGGACACAAATTTTTATTATAAAATGTTATCAGAAAAATTCTAAAACTAAATATATAGGTATATGTTATTTAACAAGATATTTAAAGGAACTGTCATTTATATGAATAAACTTAGTTTAATTTGTACTTATGTTTTCAGTGTCTTAAAATCACAGTATTTATTCAAAAAATCACAATAACTTTTACTAAAATCACACAATTTCAATACCTACTTAAATCATACCTGTTTTTATTAATATCACAAATTCAAAATCAATCAAGAAACAACAATAAACTTAAGGCACTATATATTCTAATTATTCTAATTTTATTTTAAAATAAACTGCGTATTAGTCTTCATGGTAAAGAGTTAGATCAACTGATTGGTCATTTACAGGTAAAGTCTCCCAAAAAAGCTTTCTGTTAGTAGGCATTAGTGGACCAAGCTTTGTAAGTATGGTAGACTTTCTTTCAGTCGCGATACCCCTCGGAGCAAGCTTTGGACATGGTGGCGGTACACCTTGTTTAATATTTTTTATCTTTAGAAAATCTAACTCCAGATGATCATCAGTACCATGACTGTTTTTATAAAACAGTGATTTGAATCCTCTTCGAAAATTAGCTTCGTTAATTTTATTCATATAGCTCGAGGGTTGCAATTTTTTATTTTAAATGTCGAAGAGCAGTCTTCGAAGTCACAAAAATCTTGAACAGCCATTTTATTTACAGAAGTTCGAGAACCAGTATCGGATACAGCTTTACAGATGTCCTCGAAATCGTATACACGCTTTTTTGTTTTCAGAGATTGTTCTACTCTGTGGTGAAATTCGTCAGCAGCCATAAATGTGTGACCGGTCTCCAAATAGCGCAAGGTGATAGATTCAAAGTTAACTTCTGCAGAGTTTACTAGATATACAAGGTACGAATAAAGTGTCCAATTTTTATTCTGTGCTGCAAAGTTATCCAGCCACAAAATAACGTGCTGAAGATCTCGCACTTCCATGAAAAAAGCCCTGAAGCAACTCACAATGTCCTCTTTTTTTCTGCCAGATGTTTCTTCATGCCATAAAACCGCCAAAGTGTTACCCGTTTCGTGTTTCTGTTTATCTCCAATCGGCACAAAACTCTGGTTGAAAACAATAAGCCGCGGGCAAAACATAACAGTTTTAAACTCTTCCATCCTGGGTAACATGATGACCTTTTCCAAATCTGCTGCAAAAATAAGCGTGCCAGGGCTATTTTCTTTTGCGTCTGGTAATCCGCGTCTTCTTCATACTTTTTGCGAGCTAAAATATAATTGTCGTGGTGTTCTTCATACGTTTTACATTCTTTGCACAGTCTGTGCCTAATTTCTTAATTAGGGTTGTGAATTGTGAACTTTTCACATAGCTCACACTCTTCGTGGCCTAATTTCGCGAATGAAATCTTTAGTTCTCTTACAAGTTTCCTATAAAAACCATAGGAAACCTGTGTTTCGGGATTCGTTTCGCGGAAATGGTCGTACATGATACGAATATTAAGGTCTGATGGTAAATACTTCTTGTTAGGCGCGTGCTCCCGTATGTAATGGGACAGAGCAGGTTTGAATGAGAGTATATGCTCTTTAATTTTAGTGTTGTAAATTTTTTTAGGATTTGGGTTGTGGCCCCGACCATCAACGGTACGTGGTCTCGCCGTGATATGTCAGGCACAACTGGCGCAGTTTCCTACGTATCTCGTCCCCCGCACTTCACCGCCACTCAAACATGTTTAGTTGTAAAGGCATAACAGCCGATGTGACTTTCTTAAAATAAACTATTAAGTTGTAGTTTAGATAGTAAAGGCATAACTGGCAGATGTGCTTTTTCTTTATAAATAAATGCTATGGTAAATTTTAAAACACGACACGTTTGTCACAGTTAAGCCTTAACAATTATAATGCAAGATAATTGTGCCTTTTCAATTAGTCAGTTTAAAAATATTTTAGTAAAATAGAAGTACTAACTACAAATTTGTGACCTTTTTACGTGTCCTACGTCAGATATGCTCTTTTTACAAACTACAATACAAAAAATGATTCAGTTGTGCCCTTTGAGCTTAACGTTATTTCGTGTATCTTGTTCTTAAAATTTTACAAAAAATTTAGCAGATAAGCCTTTTTTTCCTGACTCCAAATATGTATGTAACTCAATTTTGGAAAAAATGTTAGTTGTGCCCTTCTTTCTTACGACGGCAGGATATACCTACTTATAAAAGAAAAAATATTATAACTAAAGTCAAAAACTTATAACATAGGTATTTCACAAATTATGATATTATAATAAAAATGTCAACGATTATATGATGAAATAATTACCTACATTACAAATAAAATGTCATTACACAATACTTAGACTTAAGACTACTCATACATTTACATTATGTGTTGATCTTTGAGAAACTCATCAACGGTGTAGTATGCCTTTGAAATCAGAAATTTGTGTAGATCATGTTTAAACTTGTTTATATAATTAGTGAGGCGAATCGACTTAGGTAGTTTATTAAACACAGTGGGTAACATACAAATAATACTATTTCCTAAATAAGCGGTACTACAAGTTGGCGTTTTCAGTTTTCCAGCATGTCTGGAGTTTTCAGGGAACCATATGAAGAGCTCAGAGTTGGTTTTAGCAAATATTGCTACTTGACTAATGTATAAACAAGGCACAGTTAAGATTTCAAGTTTTACGAAACGCTTTCTACATGAAGTTGTTTTACTAATTCTACAAATTGATCGAATGCAGCGCTTTTGAGCCCTGAGTACTTTCATCCTGTCAGTTGAGTTGCCCCAGTACATAATACCATAACGCAATATAGATGCTACGTGACCGTGATAAGCTGTTAATAAAGTTTTATCATTTGCAACTTTACGTAATTGGTATAGTGCATAAGCGAATTTGTGTACCCGCTTACAGAGGCCATCAATATGCTCCTTCCAATCTAGCTTATGATCAATGTTCACTCCTAGAAAACGGGCAACCTTTACTTCTGTTACTTTTTCATTCTCATGGTAAATTTCCAGTTCAGAGTTTTCATTGTGTCTATTTCTGAAGTACATTATGTTCGTCTTATTTATATTAATTTGAAGATTATTATTTAATAGCCAGTTAATAAGTGATGTCAAAGTAAAATTAATGTCATATTATATATTGCTAAGTTTGTCATTTGAAAATAAAATTGTGCAGTCGTCAGCCCATAGTGTTATATGATTTTTGGTAATATTTGGCATGTCATTTATATATATTAAAAACTACTAGGGTTGGGTCCCGCGGTACTAAGGAGCCCCTCCTCGTTGACACGACCATTAACCTGCAAGTCCAGCGTAGGTAACAGAGGGGCTCTGTTTACCGCCTGGATTGACTACAAGAAGGCCTATGATTCGGTGCCTCATTCGTGGTTGGAAAGGATATTGGAGTTGTATAAAATTTATGCCACTCTGAGGTCCTTTCTATTTTCATGTATGAGGCAGTGGACCACAGTTCTTCGTCAGCCATATTTTGGTATCGAGAACCCCTCTAGTTTGCAGGATTCTATAAGGATTGAGCGAGGAATCTTCCAGGGTGACAGTTTGAGCCCATTGTGGTTTTGCCTGGCACTGAATTCTCTCAGCACTTTGTTGAAGGATACAGGGTTAGGCGGCCGACTTCGGAGACAGGGTGAGATCATTAGTCATTTGCTGTACATGGATGATCTCAAGTTGTTTACAAAGAAACTTCCTGACTTGGTGACGCTACTTAAACCCACGCAGGTTTTCAGTAGTACTTTAAAGTCTCTCTCTCTTTACAAATACCTTGGTATGTCGGAGTCGTTGGGTATATCAGTGGTGGACGTCAAGCGAACGGTGAAGGAGCGCTTCTTTCGTCGGTTGACAAAAGTGCTTAATAGCCTTTTGTCTGGGGGTAATAAGGTGCATGCCTTCAACGGTTGGATGATGCCTCTACTGATATACTCCTTTGTTATGTCTCCTTTGATATTTGTTTATTTTTATACATGCATACATAATATTATATTGTAAAAAAAATAAAAATAGTTGTGAATAAATGAAAACCAAATTAGAGGCAAAAATCTGGCACACTTGGGCGGTGCCACTCTTAGCAACTTTTGCTATTAAAATTATGTTGGTACTAGATAATTGCTCATTAGGTAAACATGACAACAGGTGTCTGTGATGTTAAATCGTCTTGTAAAAGGAGAACATTATGGCACAGTGCGAAGGACCTGCCTTGTTACTATATCTCGTGTCTCATAAAGCGAAGTTTACAGAGCGCACAATTACTAATTAATTAATTCCCTTGCATGTAGTTACAAAGTAGGTCAAAATTTTCAACAGTTTTTGAAATATAATTTAAAACTGGAGGCTTATTATCGCCAATAATAAGAATTATTGAATCAGTAATACCAATTACTGCTATACCTACTACATTAGACATGCCGATTGCTTTGAAATCCAAGCGGATTAGAATTCTTGGAAACATAGTTAAATAGTTTTATTTATCATTATTTTTATTATTTATCAGCCTAAGCTAGATTAGGTTAATTCGTATATTAATTATTAAATTATTTATAATTATTGTATTAGATTAGCCCCATGTAACGTTTTTTGTGAGTTAAATGGGAGTGATTTTTTTGTAATATTTAGCTGTAGAATTAAATGTTTGTTAAGCTATTTATTATCATTATCTGTAATTATCTATATTTTTTTAATAACGTCTGGGGGCAGATAAGATTTCTTTGAATGAAATAAAAACCAATCCGTTCCGCACTCCTAAAACCTCATATCTTACATACCTGTATCCATAAAAAACTGAATATATAAAACGACAAACGGAAAAATCAGTTTTTTTTGCAAAACCTTCACATAACTACCTACTTATGTTTTTTTTTCTATAAGTACTCTATTTAAACTAATTAACCGATTCTGATACGACTTGTACTGTTTTTAACTGACTTTATGTATATTAAAAAAGTACCGAATTTATTATATATAATATAATAATGCGGTATGTTTTTAATTAACATTTTAAACTATAAAAAAAATGATTTGTAGTAAGTATGCGTTAGTTATCCATGCGCCCTAACCACAACCTATTTCTAATATTATTTCAATAATTTAGTATTAAGTTATTATTTTTGGTGGCTGAACGGTTCTATTTGAGTTTGATTGTCTTAGATTTAAATAAATTTCCATTTTTCACTTATTATACAATGTATTTTTTTTTCAAGTTTTAGAAATAAAAATGATAAAGATTTTTATTTGTAAACAACTAAATGGGATACAATATAGTGTTGCTCTGCCTTCTACTGTGTTGTAGAAGGCAGGATCTTCCAGGGGATCAATTTGTTTACAATTTAAATAAGTAGTTTACAATTATTAATGTTAGGTTATGTTACAAGTATATATCTAGAGTTAATAGGTATCTTCTAGGTAAACGTGTTACACCCTAGGCTGCAGCAATGCTTAACATCAGGCAGGCTGTAGTCAAACATAAACCTATCACACGTAAAAAAAAAAATATTATTATGTGGCTATCCTAAAACTAACTTAGCCTAAATATACATATTACTACTAAGTTAATAAAATAAATCAAATCAAATCACGCCGTTGTGTGTGTATGTGTGTGTGTGTGTAGGTATGTGTGTGTGGGAGTATGTGTGTGGGTGTGTGTGTGGGTATGACAATGTGTGTATGTGAGTGATTATGTTTGTATTGAGTAACAAGTACTGAATAGTGATTAACTTAGGACTAATTATTAATGCAGTACAGTAGACCCCATTGTTTATAGCTAGTATTAGAGTGAATATACAAATACAAATACAAAATCATTTATTTTTTTAAAGATATTTTTCACAAAATGTTATTGAATCCTCTGACATTTTGTGTCTGAATATATATTTATATATATATATAAATATGCAAAATTGCATCCGGGAGCATTTATATATATATATATATATATATATATATATATATATATATATATACAAGGTGTAACAGAAGGGTGTGACAATACTTATACTATACATACCTATGTATATATAGAATACAGCCCACTAGGTTTCAGAAGTCTAAGTGTCATAGATTTCGAGTAATCATAAGTTGAACTTTCATTAAAACTATAAGACTTGCAACCCTACATCTCATCAGTTTGAGCGTTCATTGACTTTTCTTTCATTGACAAATGACACGGCGCGGCGGTGTCTCTCTGAGAGCGCGAGAGAGAGAGAATACGTTGCGTTAAAACTAATGCTAGAACGGGATGAAAGAATGTGTGCTTATTTCGGTTTCGTCACTCGCTAGGGCTGCCACGAAATCAAGTGAAAAATATTATCTAATTTTTGTATGGTAGAAAATATATGCGATTTAATTTTTCATATTTTGGTATATGACTCCTTACATGATATATATGTATACTCTTTAATATTGTCACACCCTTCTGTTACACCTTGTATATAAATATGGGAGTAAGTGTACAAATAATAAAGTATATGCAGATTATATTTCGGGTCAAGATTCGTTCGTGCAAGTAACTACGTGCACATTTCTGAGATCTTACCTATGGATGTGGCCGAAAGCATCAGAAAGCTGAAAAGTAGTGGCTCCATTGGCCCTGATTGCTTTCCACCGTGGATTCTCAAAGATGCTGGAAGGGTTCTTATTCCTCCACTAAGTCATTTACATAACCTTGCGATAAAGGCTGTGATATATCCATCTGAATGGAAATTGTCTCGAGTTTCGCCGATTCCCAAAAGCTTAAATAAATCATAAGTGGAGGAGTATCGCTCTAATAGCTATTCTACCTACCCTTGCAAAAGTGTTTGAGCATGTCCTCCATGAGAAGCTGTACAGGCAAATTGAACCGTTTCTGTGTAATGAGCAGCATGGCTTTAGCAAAAAAAGATCAGTCGATACCAACCTGTTGACAGTTGTTGACTACATCTCCACTAGTCTTGATCGTGGCAGGCAGGTGGATGTACTATATTTTGACTTCCGGAAGGCATTTGATAGGGTCAATAATAATATATTGTTGGAAAAGCTCAGAGCAATAGGTTTTTCACCGAGTCTCCTCCGCTTCGTTACTACGCGACCGACAACAATATGTTCGACTGGGCTTGTATGAGTCGAAACCCTATCAAACGCATTCCGGAGTGAGCCAGGGTTCCATACTGGGACCATTACTGTTTATCTTAATGATCAATGACCTGCCTGCTGTGACCAGGCACTCGCAGTGTCTCGTATATGCCAATACTTTTAATTTTTTATTAAGTTTACTATTGTAATCAATACATGTACATGTATTCTGACTTGTAACTAGGTATGGAGTTATAAATAAATAATTTGTATTTGTATTTGTAATGACCTGAAGCTATACCTAGAAATTAGTACGGTCGATGACTGTCTTAAGCTGCAACAGGATATTGATGCTGTAACCCACCCGGCTAAGAAAGGCTACAAAAACCTATCTAATATTAACTAAATAGATTAGGTAGGAAATAAAAATCTCGTAGTAAGTTATAAATATCACTCTATTCATAAAAGACCTCTTAAATTACAAAAAGCTTTGTTACTGGAGAAAATATGACTATAAGATGTTGAATAAGCGGTTCTACAGGGTTATCAGGAAAGGCTATGGTAAGCCGAAAATCCCTAAAAGTATCCGTTATAAGTATTGTGTTCTGAAAGTTTCAGCGGGAAACAAGTGAATTTTTGTTTCCATACAAAAGTTGAAAATTATTTTTTATAAAAAAATAGCACAACCCTAACTTACTACGATCAAAGAAACAAGATGGCCTCTCTAATAGCTCAACTCTGCGCGTGGCTTCTGTGCACCTAGTAAGTTCATTACATTTTTCGTTCGGTACGCGCCGCCTCCGACTGGCGCGCGCCGAAATCACGCCATACGAATTTACCTATTTTACTCGTACGCAAGAAGACATTTACGCTAGAAGACAATCTGGTACCAGGGCTATAATTATTGAATTACAAAAGAGGTATTATCTTATTTAATACAAAATACCTACCTACTTAGGCAGTAATAATTAACACTACAAATCAAACAAATTTCTGTATCTGTGTGATGAAAAAATGATAAGATGAACATATAGGTACTTACTGCTTGTTTCATAGTAGCGGTTCAAAGTGGGTCCCGTGCACCTCGATACCTCAATACACTCGTAAGAACGCCGTCACATTTACCTACGCACATTATTAGATATGTGATAATACCCTGTTTGCCGGCGCGGCAGGGGTGATGGGATAATATAAACACTTACATCTTGGGATGTATTAAAGTATATTGTGACTTGTATATTATTATCAATATGTATGTGAATGTATGTTCTTATTAAGACTAACATCTTACATACTTAATGCTACGTGTTGTACGTGATACTATGTGAATAGTATCTTATCTGCATATGCAGAAAGATCGCATATGCAGACAAGCAAATATCGTCTTATGCTCCTGGCACAGTACTCCCCCCCCCTTAAAAACATAATTATCTTTATTAATAACCTAATCTCCAAAATCCAAACAACAATACAATAACAAATGCTTACATAATAATAAAGTAACCTTGCTGATACATGAAAAATAAATTGCTGACGCTCGTTGCACGTTCAATGCACCAGGTGACCAATTTGCTGACTTCACTTTTGATAAATTTGCATAATTTATTAACGAAGGCATGTCAATACGTGATAATGCGTTTGCGACGATGTTCTCACGTCCAGAAATGTGCTGAATATCGTGACACATACAGTATAGATGAGATGTAACCCAATTGGTGTAAACGCCGTGATGTATTCCTTGGCTCGTTATATGATAACCTAGGAAATCTATTTCACTCTTGAAGTACTCGCATTTTTTCAAGTTAACAGTGATTCCATTTTCATGCAGGCGCTTGCTGCGTCGATTTGCTCAAAACAGCGGGCGTTGAATGCTCCGTTACTTTGTCCATAATATTTCGACCAGCTATATCCACTAAAAGTTTGTACTGCTCTCTCTTCTTGTATACATGCGCGACTCTTGATACTCTGGATCTCTATCTCTATATTTGCTCCCGTATCAATCCAGAACCTCATACCACTTTGTCGGTCGGTTATAATGAGGCGGCGTGACGGGTTTATAGCACAGAGTTAGCCCGTGCTGCGGCTAGTTTCCCTGATTCTTGTTGACCGTGAACTTGGATAACGCCAATAATTGCTGCGTGGAAAGTTCCATCGGTTATGCTGAAGAGCACA
This sequence comes from Macaria notata, assembly GCA_927399415.1. Lineage (NCBI taxonomy): Eukaryota > Metazoa > Arthropoda > Insecta > Lepidoptera > Geometridae > Macaria > Macaria notata. The sequence continues at coordinate 6,330,159 of OV656742.1, forward strand.
CATTTCTGCTTATTGTGCTAGAACGGTAGTCGATTCGCTGTCATCATCTTTGTTGTTGTTTCTACTTATTGCTGATACTTCAGTTAATTTCATATTTTCCATGATCTTGTCGGCAATTTGGTCCATTTTGTTGATTGTCCAGGTTTTCCGTGACTGCTGCTGGATCACTTCTTCTAAAACTTCTAAAACTGTATAAACCATAACGGAGGTTGATCTCTCCCGCACTTCAGAATGCGGGATAAAGTGGCGGTGCTGGCTGTTACTCCCAAGGATCCGCTGCGTCTCGACTTGTAGGGGGAAGAATCCATTTTCTTGATAAACTTGTAAGCTCGTTGCAACTTTCACTTATCACGTCGGGGTCACCACTTTGCCGGCGCGGCAGGGGTGATGGGATAATTTAAACACTTACATCTTGGGATGTATTAAAGTATATTGTGACTTGTATATTATCAATATGTATGTGAATGTATGTTCTTATTAAGACTAACATCTTATATACTTAATGCTACGTGTTGTACGTGATACTATGTGAATAGTATCTTATCTGCATATGCAGACAAGCAAATATTGCCTTATGCTCCTGGCACACCCTGCATTCGAGTACATCACCATTCTCACTCTCAACAATAACACAGAAAACAAAATAAATAACAAGTAACAACAAATAAACTAAGTAACAAAACAATACAACTAACGAAAACAAAACAAAAATATCCGGGAGCTTTTAAAATCCGCAATCCGTACGAACTGATAGCTAATAACAGACTAACTGAACAAGAGTAACAAGTTGAAAAAATAAAATGTAATAAATAGGAAATAAACTAGCTGCATATCGCGGTTTTGTCCGCTTCAATCCAGGATAAAAATACCCAAATTTCAATCCAGTCTAAATTTGTTTCCATACAAAATTCCTGCCAAATTGGTTTGACCGTTCAAGTGTGACAAGGTAATAAACATTTACGTAAACACAAACTTTCAGATTTTTATTAAAGGGTTATTACATTACGCGATATTCAGACAGTCTTACTAAGATTTAGCATAGTGTAATAAGAGCTAGCAAGTTAGCCTGTCTTTGGACTGACCGAATGGGTTCGGCCGTGCTTACTCGCTTGCTTGCTGAATACCGCGTAGTGTAATAAGACTTAGCACGCTTAGACCGTTCAGTCAGCGCGCGGCAGCCGCAGAGCAAAGACGGTCGTATACGATTGTTTGCTGTGGCCGCGTGCACCATGGCGTGTTCGAAAGAAAAAGAAGTACTTTTCAATGTTCTTGATTTGTACCGAGACATGCCATATTTATGGCTGAAAAGTCATAACGATTATTTCAATCAACCACTTCGTACTGAAGGATTCCGGGTGTTGTTGGAAATTTATAAAACCTTCGATGAAAAGGCTACAGTCAAAACAATAAAAAAGAAGTTGATGAACATGCGCACCAATTACAATAAAGATTTTTTCTCGCAAAAGTAAATACTCTTTCACCCATATTTTTCGTACGCTTTGCAAATGAGTTAGCTGCGGTATTCAGTCCAGTGTAATAGCGAGCTTGCCTAGTTAGATTTTAAGACAGTCTTACTAAGACTGTCTGAATACTGCGTAGTGTAATAACCCCTTTACTATGAATATCTATCTAACAAGCACCTTTTTAGAAAAATCCGCTATTTAAAGAACGCCGCCTGCGTCGGTTTGTTTTTGAAGTTTTCTTTGATAGCTACCGATTTCTTTGATGTGCGCAAGCCGACAAAGGTCGGCTTCTTTGGCGGCAAAATGTGCGCATCCCGACAAAGCTCGCGCGCGACCTCGCGCGATCCAGATACCAGGATTCCATAAGTTATAAGATAGTAATAATTTGAAACACAATCAGAGTTTTGGAAATATGTATTGGTAAAATTGGTTTGCATAAACTTTATCAATTTGTTGGTTTTATGGGTTTTTTTCTAAAAGTACTGAACCGAATGAACAACATTTTTTTATGGAATCATATCGGTAACTGTCGTCATCGAATAAAAAAAGAATTTTTAAAATCGGTTGAATCCCCACAAAAAAAATCTTTTAGTAGACTTGATAACCTCCTTTTTTGGAAGTCGGTTAATAAAGGACTCCTCAGCTAAGCGACACACGACATATTTTCATAATTTATTTTACGTGCTCGAGCGAATATACCAATATCATAACTTATGAGATGGTTGTAAAAAATAAAGGTTTTTTACACAATTTATTTGACATGTTAGAATTAACACTAACTAGGTCAACAATTTTCATCAAACGAGTTGATGACCTATTACGTGAAAAACATCAATTTCATTAATGAGTATCGATTGCGTGAAAAACATAAATTTTTTTGATGAGTATCGATTGCGTGAAAAACAACAATTTTTTGATGAGTATCGATTGCGTGAAATACTTAATTGTTTTTGATGAGTATCGATTGCGTGAAATACTTAATTGTTTTTGATGAGTATCGATTGCGTGAAATACTTAATTGTTTTTGATGAGTATCGATTGCGTTAAAAACATTTTTTTGATGAGTATCGATTGCGTGAAAAACAACAATTTTTTGATGAGTATCGATTGCGTGAAATACTTAATTGTTTTTGATGAGTATCGATTGCGTGAAATACTTAATTGTTTTTGATGAGTATCGATTGCGTTAAAAACATTTTTTTTATGAGTATCGATTTCGTGAAAAACATCATTTTTTTATGAGTATCGATTGCGTGAAAAACATCAATTTTATTAATGATTACCGATTGCTACAATTCTCAATTAAATTTCAAGTAAGTATCAAAATCTCATGCTTGCTTGCTTCCCGTTTGAGTAAATTATCTTCTATCCAAAATGTCGTAATTATGTTACGTGTGTTATCCGACTCCAGTGTGTATTCAGCTTAAAACCGTCCTGCGGGCAGAGCCAATCCTGTGACATCAACGTATGTTTGTACTCTTTCTTTTTAAAGTTTTATCTCTTTCTCTTTAAAGTTGGTTGACATTTCTTGTTCATCGATAAATGCGCGAGCGCGGGCGTTCGTACATACAGTACAGCAACTTACATGGAGTTTTAATAAATGCACGGAAATCAATGTTATCACTAAAAAACGAGATCAGTACCTAACTTGTTGTCATATGTTACTGACGAAACAAAACATGTTTTTTTTAACGAAAAACAAAATACTGAAGAAAATAATGTAATTAAAAACAAAAAATGTAATAATAAACATAAATTGAAACGTATTATGTATCATTCTTTCAACACATAAATTCCTAATTATTCGTTAATGCTAAATAAATAAATATTTTTTATTAACAATAATTTATTTAGTTGGTATTTTGATTTACTACTTTTGTATGTGTGCTTTATTTTCTTCAGCTGTTTCTCTCCCGGTACAACATACTTAGTTATGTTACCTCAGTTACGTATGACAAGAAGATGGGCTACTGTCTGTTTCTGTACTGTCACAGAGCAGCTGGGCGTGGTTATTGACCGGAACATTGGGGACGCAAATGACGTTTTTTCATGAAAACTTTAGAAGGCATTATTTCAAAAACTAAGAGGCTTTTCGGGAAACTGCTTGAACAAAAGTTGTTCAGAATGATGTGTACTATAGCGTGTTTCCGGCTTACCATACCCTTTCCTGATAACCCTGTATAATTATCCATTCCAGGAATATCCAATATTCCTAAACTTAGCTAAGAATAAAGCTATCACATAAAGTTGATGGACTAAGATTGTACCAAAGTTAAACTGTTTGGTTTCTACAAAGAATTAGAATATTAATATGTAATGAGGGTGATATTATTTCCTATTGAACCAGGAAGGATCAACATTCATAAACTTGATCACCAATCTAAACTGTAATACTAAGAAGTTGAACTGCGGTACTACTTTAATTTAAATGATCGGTTACAAGAAATTATTATGATATTAACAAAGTTAAGTCGTGAAATTTCTACACTTTAATAACTTAATTAGAAAAGAAAATTCACAATATGAACACATTAACGTGGAATATTACTACTTATTGGATTTAGGAATATTTAAAGTTAAGATGCAGTTTCAACAAGTTGGCTTTTGTCTGTAGTTATGGAATTACTCAGTACTATTCACAAGTTGATTTTTGTCGGTAGATATGTAATTACTCAGCACTATTCACAAGATTCGCTTATACTTAAATTATGTTTAATACTCATTGGGTAGCTACTGTCTGAGATATGTGCTAGAAAGTTCTTTCACTTATTTGCAAAATTAAATTCTACACGACATAATAAAGAATGAATTTAAAATGTACACAACTACCCCAAACTCGATGGGTTAAAACATTTTAGGTACGGAACAATAAATGAATCCTAGGTAAAATCTTTCTTAAATTCAATTATGAAGGTACGCATCTATTTATAGTGATATTTGACAATTTCAATACGAATTATTTAAGAAGAAACGACCAAACGACCAGCACTTAACATTATACTCTTAAGTTTGTTAACACGACTCTCATATGATGGAATGCAGCTATATCAATTTGACGAATATTTCGGCCGAGATTACCCGCAATAGGCGAAGCCCCGAGATAAAATTATGTTTAGTTGAAACCAAATTTCGACTCAAAGGTCACGATTTTTATCACTTTCACCAAACAAAAAGAGGGTAGCGTATGTAAAAATATGGACAGATCTTACTTTGCAAGACAAGGCTTTGTCCTTTACCGCTCCCTGAAGTTTGCTCAAAGCTGCTCCCGAAGCGCGAGGGCAGTTCACGAGCTGATGAGCACCAGGCCTGGATTGCACCCTCCAAACGGCGACTGGACTCGACCCTGATGTGTGAGCGGAGACGCGGCCCTTGATGACCCTGAAATTCGCCATACACCAATGTTAGGAACCGTTGTAGATCTGGGGAATAGATTTATAAAATCCACCCGCACCTACCTGATATTTAACCCTTTTAATATGTGCCGCTTCCTGCTGCAATTTTATGCTTCGCCGGTGAAATCCCAAAGACAACAGGATTATCTCCGCCTGAAAATTGTGAATATGTAGAAAATCACTTCTAATAAATTATAACACGAAAAATCTCACTGAAAAAATCCACGTACCCACACACCAAAGGTAAAAATGGCTCGAAGCTTGGACGCTACCGTCCTCCGGCGACTCTGCAGAGAAATGACATGAACCAAGAACCCAGAAGTTCTTCCCGCGGCGGTCTCGTTCGAAATCGAATTTTCTCGAAACCCATTACGTGCCTATTGATCCGCTTCCGCTTGATAACCTGTTTGATTCTCGCCTAACACATCGTCCGTGAGAGTTGCAACACTCAGGATTTAAGACAACAGATATCCATGATGAACCACAAACAAAATTGTTTAGAACGCTTCCTACTCCCCCATAGATGGCTCCACCATTCGGGTTCGGGAAGAAATGAACTTTTCCCTAGCCACCTGGAAGGTGACGCCTGGAACCTCAGAAAATCGGGAATTGATCTCCGAATTGAACCGATAGCCAACAACGTGCCTCAACTCGATTTTGGCCCGTAAAATACGATTAAATCTAACGAAATTTCTTTTTGCTATCTTGCGGCCGTGAGTGGAACTATACATTCTCCACTATTATGACGCCTCTTTTTACACCGAACGGTTCTGCTTGCTGGGCGAGATACATTGACTTTCCTGGCTAATTCCGGTACTCCTCACAAGATGGAACTCATAGATCCAAAATCCATAAATCCAAAAAATCACACGTTACAATGCTATCCATCAGTGGAGTAAAAGATAAGATAAAAAAGATAAAAGAATTTTCATTTGCCTTAATACATTTTGTTAACATTGTAGGTGTCCCTGGCAACCGCTGTAGGATTCCCTGTGTCGCGGTGCCAGGGTTCTTTCGTTGAACAAAAATTAAATTATACAATTGTGTTGTTTTCAGTTAAAGACTCAATTGAAAGTTCTTGCAAGTTAAATTAACTTCAGCATTAAGTTGTGACAATGATTGTTAGTTATATTAGTAGGTTTTTTATGTTAATTGTTTAATAGGTAAGTTAGGCTATTTAAGTAAGTATAGTGAGTAAGTTAGGCCGTAACAATAATAATATCAGCATATCATTATAATATTTCACTATGGGGGGAGATAATTATGTATTATGATTAATATTATATTAAATTAGAAATCGTAATAGTACTGACAGCAAAATGGAATTCAATGCTTCTTAGTGCTTTGAGATGACATTTGCTCGAAGGCAGAGGCCAATTAAATTTCATTATAAATTAGACGATAATTTAATGTCGCAGTCTACTAACAGTTACAGATTTGGGCGTTGTCTTTGATCGAGCAATAAATTTCAACGACCACATAACTATAGTTGCGAAGAAATCTTTTAGGCGCTTGCGATTTGTACTCCGGAACTCCCGGGACTTTCAAGATGTTGGAGTTATTAAGCTCATATTTAGTGCTCTAGTCACAAGCAAATTGGAAGCTAGTTCATGTGTGTGGCATCGACATGAAGATAAGTATAGCGTAAAGTTCAAAAAGCTTTCCTCAGATACCTATACAAGCGTACATATGGATTTTACCCATATCGATATCCCACCAATTTCTTGTATGGGTACCTGGGGTATAACTCGTTGGAGGTTAGGAGATCCTATCACCAGATGGTAGAAATGTGTAAAGTGCTACGTGGCAAGATAGATGTCTTAGAAGAATCTTTTATGTCGCCTATTTGTTCCAGGCAGTTACCTGCGAGGTCGCCACCATAAACTGTTGGTTGTCCCTAAATGCAGAACTGTTGCGCATAAAGTATCACTAATACCTCGCTCCCTTGCGACTCTAAACGCTCTTCAAGATGTTAAGCCTGACTGTGATCTTTTTGATGGTGCGTGGAGTGGAATATTGGAGGATTGCTTGCGATATTGTGAGACAGCATTTTTCAGGCAAGCAACCATTATTTGGTTATACGCAACACTTCTTATGTATTGTTCTCATAATTATTATTCGTTTTTTTAGATGTCTTAATGTTTAAACTTTTGACTGATTAATTAATTAATAATTTTATATAGATATTCTTTAATTTACTTATGTGCAATATTGTGGTGTTTGTTTGTATTTTTAATTTATTTCTATGTTTTAGTTTAATTCACTTAAATTAAAATTGTTATCAATAGTGTAATTCGTGTACGGTTCTAATTAGAAGAAAATGATTTTGAATGCGTGTTTCCAATCTATACTAATATTATAAAGCTGAAGAGTTTGTTTGTTTGTCTGTTTGTTTAAACGCGCTTATCTCAGGAACTACTGGTGTGAATTGAAAAATTATTTTTGTGTTTAATAGACCATTTATCGAGAAAGGCTTAAGGCTAACATCACGCTGCAACTAATAGGAGCGAAGAAACAATAGAAAATGTGGAAAAAACGTGGAAAATTATTCATCTTTGAGGGCTTCCGTTGCATGCGCTGATAAAACGGTTTAAGATATCAAAAAATGTGTGTGAAAGAATTATTTCTCTTGAAATGATCTAACAAAATGTCCGCGACAGTATATGTCTATCTTTTAAGTTTTACTCAATAGAACCGTTTTATGGTAATATATTTTATTCCACGCGGACGAAGTCGCGCGCCAGCTATCTCATAATATGTCCCTCTGGTTAGTGATAACGTCCATAAAAAATAGCGAATAATTGATTTCAAATACAATTACGTGTTATTAATTTGAGTGATTTGTAAAGTAAATGCAATTTTTCTAATCAATGGCAATAATTATTAATTACTTACCTACATAATTAACCTGGACTTTTAAAATTAAGGGACATTATTCGTACCTACCGTAGAAAATTTGTAGATACTAAAGTACATGCAGGGAACCTACCACTAATAAGTAGTTCTGCTAACAGTAAACCTCGCCACTTTGACATTTTACTTAACCTTCCCCTTCAAAAAATAAAAAGGAGGCATATGACCGCCTGGTCAGCTGAAGCGATACCCACAATAGCGAACACTGTGGCCTGTAGCCCAAAGTGGAGCATGCCTATACTGGATTGGAAATGGCTTTCAAACGTTTCTGGATATTACTATTACACAGATTTGAATAAAATCATCTATTTAAGCTCGTAACACGTGTGAGTGACTGTTAAGCAGGTCAATTTAAATAATTTTGTTCGAATTGGATGATTCGAATCACAGATGAAAAATAATGGAATTAAATATACTAGACCACTATTTGAGATCTGGAGCAAACACTGCAACGCGGCAGGCGTAGCAAAGAGCTATTATGCAACCATGAAAAGCAAATATGTATAAAATAAAGGTTGCAAGTATAGGATGGATGCATAACATGGGCTTTCCTTTCGAGAGTTCTTTGTCTAGAAATTGACAAATACAGGGTAATGATGATGAGAAGATTATCTGAGGTCTGGAAGAAGAATAAAGCATAGCAAAGAAATATTATTTTCACGTTAAATGCCAAAATTCGAATTTGATGCAGAAACGTTTCGCATACATATTCGTTGGTACAAACTGGTTGATTATGTTTAAATTTTTTAACGAATTACGTAATTATGAATGACCTAATTGCTACATGCGTAACAATATCGATACATATAAATTCAGCGTCTCGATATTACTTACTCATTAGTGTGTTAAAATCAGTTACCGAGACTTTATACAGTTGCTATCTAAAATAAGCGTAGTAGTAATATAAATCGCCATGGTTTCTATTACTGCTACTTTAGCTGGTACTTAATTTATTATATTTATAGAATAAAAGTGGTCAATTCACCAATAATTGTTGAGAGGCAGAATTTTTACCTACGCCAGCCTTTACGTTGTCGTTTGCCGGGTTCTTACAACCGCGAATTGTTCTGTCTTAAGAAACCTCCGGTTTGGTACGCTACGTACCTAAGAGATCGGAAGAAATGAATCTAATTGCATGGAAAACTAGACGGCCGACGCGTCTATACATTTGCACCATCATATCATTTTGTGGCTATTGAAGTTAGATCCAAGTTCTAAAGACGCAAACTTACCTAATAGTGAACTTGACAGTGGTTACACATATTTTATTTGTGCCTTTTGAGGTAGAAATCGTAAGGTCGTGATGACTGAAAGCTAAACCTTTTTATAAAGATCTAAAAACTGGCCTAGTCAACAATACTCGTGATCAGACTAGTTTGTTTTCTTTTATGGTTTTTAAAGTGGCCTAATTTTGAGTACCTACTAGGTATGTAGATACGTCATTCACACCTGTCGTTCAAAATCAAAGTGTAAAGATATCATTATAGCAAATTCTGGCTAAACACAAAAGTAATATCATCAAAACTATTATTTTTCCAGGTGCAGTGTTTGTCATCTTCACATTGACAACAAATTCGGTGTCTTCATACTATCAAGAACTATGGACACCAACGATTGGGTATTATGAACTCAGGCGTAGTCCATTTCATGTATCCGTCCCGTTAAGCTATATAAAGCAATCTGGTGATGGAATATATATATTATTTCCAAAATTCCTAGGAGGAGGTGGTGGAGGTGGAGGTGGAGGTGGAGGTGGAGGTGGAGGTGGAGGTGGAGGTGGAGGTGGAGGTGGAGGTGGAGGTGGAGGTGGAGGTGGAGGTGGAGGTGGAGGTGGAGGTGGAGGCGGTGGCGGAGGTGGAGGCGGAGGTGGAGGCTGAGGTAGGGGTGGAGGAGTCGGTGGTGGCGGAGGATGGAGAGAATTATTTTACTGGGGCTGTAGTTATTATTACTGGCTAGGCTTATTTCCGGATATATACAGGACTCGGGAAAAAAATATTCAAAAGTGGGCATTTCTTGTAAAACGATACAGCGTTTGTCAGAATTTTTTGATTATTAATAACTATTAAAGTTGAGAATTCAAAACGTGTTTTTTTACCCGACCATTAAAGTGTTTTGTGTATGACCGTTTTTCGAGTCATTTAAAATATAATATAGGTACACATTATGTTTACATATTATTATATTATGGATGGTGGTGTGAGTTGCATGAGGTTTCTTTGAGACAGAGTCGTATTTCCTCAGGCCTAAGGGGCGTGACTTCCCCGCAGAATAATTTGTTAGGTGAGTACTCTTGGCCAGATACATCGTGGTGAGACAGAGTACAATATAGATAAAGCAGCATAACTTTTAACATTAGATATGAAATAATAGTAACTATTTTTGTACCTTGAATCATTATACTAGGATGATTCTGTGTAATGATGGATAGAAAGCTATCATCGTCCAGAAAAATATTTTTTATGCATTAGGTAATCAAAATACTCCGTTAAAAGCTTGGGTGAAATTGTGAGGTCGCCCACAAATGCAGTGGATAGAGGACATAGAATCACAGCAGGGAGGACCTGGATTCAATCTGCACAGGACCGGTACGAGTAGCGTACTAGAAGAGAAGCTTATGCTCAGCAGTGGGACATAACGGGCTGATGATGATGATGAAGTAATTAGAATCGGCTGTTTCACATAAAGTAGGAAACAATTTATTATTTCATTCACATTACATTAATATAGGCAAAATATAGGTGACCATTTTCCCCTAAGTTCTTTGGGATTGATTGTAGCCTATGTAGCTTTCTTCCATCAAATTTTTAATTCGATTTTCAAGTATATAGTATTTTTCCGCAACGAAAGAAAAAGAGTTATGGCTAATCCTTTTAATAATCAGTCAAATTTATTAGGCCCTTCACACACAGCAGCTAAAATGTAAAGATATATATTATAGCACGACACATCTCATTACATCTTTCCATAGAAATCGTCAGGAGATCACACACGACAGCTATAATGTATATTTTTACATCTAAGAATTTCTATGGAAAGATGTAATGAGATGTATCGTGCTATAATGTACATCTCTACATTATAGCTGCTGTGTGTGAAGGGCCTTACCTACTCGGTGATATAAGAGTTATTAGTTGTGTAATTAACAAATATACCTAATATTGTAAAAGGCCCATTTAACATCATATTGTTATAATAAGACAATAGTAAAATGCTGCAACTTTGCCTAGATTTTAAAGTTTTTTCTCATTGGCTCCTTAGAAATAAAGAATATCTTATATTATTTTAACTGATATTCAAAAGTGAATCTTAAGCAATGAGAATAGAGTTCTTTATTCCTTAAAATTACATAATACCTTCTTAAAATTTGGCTTAACAAAAGAAGGCAAAGTTACTGTCGAACCCGCAACATTGCCTGGTAAGTATATTGCAATATTTAAGGAAGATAGAGACAAGTGGTATACTAATACTTGCATATAAATTAAATAAGTTCTATATACTACAGTAGACAACTTACGCATCTATTTGTTTTAATTTTTTTTTTGCGAAAGTAGGCCATGTTGTAACAGCTTCTCTTGGATTTGCTTATAAAAGATAATTAAACAAAAAAAACATTCGTAGGTGCTTAATTTTTAATATAAGGTACTTACTAGGTTTTTATTCAGTAGGTAGTAAAAGCTTAATTCTTATATCTAATTGCTTGTGAGAATTACAATTTAAAACTAAATAGTTTAAAAAAAAATTGAAAATCTATCTTAATATAGGTATAAGGTTAAAATAATGTAAGACCTTTTTTAAATAACTCTTATTTTCATCATTCAGCAGCTGATATTGTGTTGGGCTCCCAGATGTTGGTAAAATGACAATTATTGCTTTTACAACTGAGTCTTCCGGCACATGATCTTTATCTGTTATACGCTTTGTCTTAATCAATTTGATATCTCCTTTTTTATACCAATCATTTTAAAATAAGATATTGTGTAACATTTTGCAACAATATTCACACTTTCTATTTCACCTATGTAGTATTTCCAGGATTTACCTTTGTAATATCAGAACTTTTATTTTGTATTTCTGTGTCTAGGTCATTTACTAATTTTTCCTTTGGTTTCATCAGTCTTATTGATATTGTACTGTAATTGGTCAGTTTTAGTCTTATTTATATCATCCTCCTTGTCATTAGTTTAAGTTTTACATGATAATACTTTTTGGTAATTTTTATTTTTAGGTAGGTAAGTATATTTATGATATTCTTGTTGAACTTTCTTTTCGTTCTTATAAATATTGACCTGTTTTTCATCATGAACAACTTGCCGTTTTTAATTAGACATATTTATGTTTTTCTGTTCAAGATCATTCTCATTTTTACACATATTATTCTGATTTGGTCAAATTTATGACGCGCTCCGGATGTTTGACACCTCTTTGAAATATAGCTTCACTAGCGCCAGGAGCCACTGAGATTCGTCTCATCATAATTAAGCAAGTTGCTGGGAGGAATGTCTTCTAGAGATCTTCCTTCCATCTTCCAGATGCTTATAAAAGTCTATCATTTCTGGTATTGTTATTCGCACATCGGCGATAACCGTTCGGGTGAGGTTCGCCACGCGCGACGCCTGTGTGTCACGCGCTGCCGGCTCGCGAAGACGACTCGACTAATAATATGCGACCGCGCCGCACGTCTACAACCGACTGCCGCTTGAGATAAGGAACGCGCCCTCTAGATCTATCTATAAAAGAAAACTAAAGTGTTGGCTTATCGAGCAGGCATTTTATAATTTATACACACACGTCAAAGGTAATAGTCACTGTCTATGGTATAATAGCACTCGAGACGCTTACTGGCGCGCCAGCAGCGTGGTGGTCGAGTGCGGCTTGTGGCAATGTGCCTGGCGTGGCGGCGCTTCTGTCTTACAGCTGACAGCGCCGGGACGAGCAGGCTGTAGTCACCTGGATCTGATGCAGGTCGCGTCGACCTCTCGTTCGGGAGTGCTGCACGGAGACCGGCGACTCGACCTCACGGGAGGGAGCGATTTCTCTGCAACACGACGTCTGCGCGGCGCGGCAATCCAGAGGCGACTCTGCCGAAGCTTTTTTTTTTTTTTTTTGAAAGGACTGTGCAGCTGGTTGCTAGTAGCTACCTTTGCTGCGTCACCGGACGATGGCTGGGCACTGATGGTGCCCGGGCCTATGTACTAGTTAGGGGCGACTGGCACAAGGGCGCCTCTGAGGCACGAACCTCGGCTTGGACCGTTGCCAGAAGGGGGAGACCGGGTTGCCCTGTTCATCCCTGAAGGGGAGTGAGCTAAGGCCCTATCAGTGGTTGTGTCTGGGTGATTATTTGGAGATAAACGAGTTGACCTGAGGGGTCGGGGTCTACCGCCTCGCCGGCGAGGACGGAATCGGGGACGTGCACTGGAACCTACACTGGGAGATGGGCGTTGGTAACCTGGACCAATGCCGAAGACGGAGAGCCTACTGGCTGAGACACCGCCTGCTGAGGTGGTGGAAGGAGGGGGCGAAGTTTCTGCCGAAGCAGGCGCCGAGAGCCCTTTATATAGCGAGGAGTGGGGAGATGCGGCGGCTGCGGCGGGGCGCGAGGGGCTCATGCGGTGACGTAGTCGTTGGACCGGTTGGGTTCCCTGCATACGCGCTGATATTAAATATCAGCGCGTATGCAGGGAACCCAACCATTGTTACAGGCTCCCCCTCTGGACCCGAAGACGTCCCGGCGAGGAGGCCAGGCGAAGTAGCTGCCGTTGTTGTCATCTGCTTCTTAGGTCTGCCCCGTCTGCGCATAGGTCATTCTGGATTAGGAATGGATATAGCTGAGCCTTTATAAGGGCTCAGCGCTGAAGAGTGATAAATACCCATTGGACGCTCTGGAGTATCTCGGTTCGCCACCTCAAAGGAGCAAGGCCCATGCTGTCGCAGGACGATGAAGGGACCATCGCGACGTGGTGCAAACTTCGCTGTCTGGTACTGGGCGGCGTTGCTGTGGGTGGTGGTAGCTACCATCACGAGGTCACCAGGCTGGTATGCAGGTGTGGGACGACGGTGATCGTCGACACGTTTCTTTCTTGACTCTTCATTAACTTCTTGAATTTCTTTTGCCTTTTTCCAGGTATCTGCTAAAAGAATAAATTTAGGTGTTATTTCAGGAATAAAGTTTTCAGATAATGTTATTTGTCTGAAATCATGATTTATGTCGTCGAGGCTTCTCAGTTCTTTTCCAAATAATAGAAAAGCTGGAATGTAGCTGGTGCTAAGGCATCGTGAAGTGTTCATAGCATATCTGATGCTTGGTAGTTTTTCTGACCATGTTCTATGATTGTCTTCTACAGCAATGGCAAGCTGTGTTTTCAAATCTTTATTCTTCCTTTCCACTGGATTTGCTTCTGGGTGGTATACAGGCGTGAATGAATGCTGTATATTCAAACAAAATGTAAGCTTTTGCATAACAGCGCTCACAAATTGTGTTCCGTTGTCACTTATAAGTCGTCTGGGAAATCCATAACGTAGAAAAACTTCATTAAGCAGGATTGTAGCGCATGCTTCTGCTGTTGCTTGTTCTAGTGCAAACAACTCAACCCAACGTGTAGCCACATCTTCTACAATGAAGATCCATGTCTTGTTATCTTGAGTAGGGGGCAGAGGTCCAAACAAATCAAAAGATAAAGTCTCAAATCTTTGATCCATTGCAGTTGTTTGTAGTAGACCTGCTGGTTTCCAATTACTTGGCTTGTATCTCTGGCACTTGATACAGTTCTTGACATAGTTTTCAATGTCTTTTCTCATGCCTTTCCAAAAATATCTTAATGATATGCGGTGCAGAGTTTTGTCAACTCCATAATGACCAGAAATAGGACTGTCATGATATATTTGAAGAATGTTCTTTCTTTCTTGTTTCGGGATAACTAATTGTGCAGAATCATTTTCACTGTCGTGTAGATAACGATGAAGCATTCCGCTGTTCATAAGGTAACCTTTACTTGACCAATAAATTCCATCTTCATCTTGAATTGGCTTTCCCAAATGATCAATTATTTCTTTCAATTCATCATCTTTTCTTTGTTCTTGACGAATTTCAGCTCCTGATTTTCGAGGCATGTCTACTGAAACGACACACAGATTCAAGTTTGCTTGGTCAGGTGAGCAAGGGAGGCGTGAAAGATAATCAGCAACAACATTTGTCTTGCCTGGAATATACTCAATCTTCAGGTTATATGGCTGTAGCTGTAGTGCCCATCTTGCAAGTCGTCCAGATGGTGATTTAATTGACATTAACCACCGTAATGCTTGGTGATCAGTAGCTATAACAACAGAGGATCCTTCAATGTATCCTCTGAACTTTGAAACAGCCCACATATTTGCTAGTGCTTCTCGTTCTGTTGTAGAATAGTTCCTTTCAGGTTTGGTTAATAAGTGGCTTGCATATTCTACAGGATGTTCTATCTTCTTGACCCTCCCCCTGGACTAAAACGGCTCCTATAGCGTAGTCGCTGGCATCAGTTTTTATGATGTAGGGCTTGTTGAAGTCAGCCTGGCGTAGTATTGGTGCGCTTATTTAATTTTGCTTCAATTTAGTAAAAGCGTTGGTCTGTTCTTCAGTCCATTCCCACAAAGCATCTTTTTTCGTCAGCTTTGTAAGAGGTTGCGCAATCTTCGCAAATCCAGGAACAAAACGTCGGTACCAGGAACATGTTTGTAAAAATGATTGGACCTGGTGAACATTCCTTGGTACTTCTATGTTTTCAATAACTTGTACTTTTGCTGGATCTGTTGTTATTCCTTCTTTGGTGATAATATGTCCAAGGTAGGAAATTCGATCTTGACAAAACCGGCACTTCTCTCGGTTTACTACAACATTGTTTTTCTTAAGCAGGCAAAACAGTTTGTTCAGATCCTGTAATGTATATGTTGTTCAAATGTAAATTGTAAAATAATTAATGCTGTACAGTAGAACCCATTAATAAGAACCAAAAATAACAACAATAAAAAAGTTAATTATAAGTATTAATCAGGAGGTTTTTCCAGCAGTTGTTCTGTATCATCATAATTTAGTGTGTCTAGCCATTTGTAAATTATAATTTTCAGTTTATGTTGTGTCAATTGTCTATTTACCTGAATAGTGCCTAATTCATTATAGAACATTGGTGCAAGATGCAAATAGTGATTCCAGGCTACATCACAGTGATACATTGGAACTGGACATTTTACTATGCGTTTATTAGTCGTAGAAAGGTGAGGTACTACTTCTCGGTGGTATTTACGCAAACATTGAAAAATAAAAAGTTTACGTACGGAAAGTACATCACATAGGTAGTTTGTATAACTGATAAGTAGGGTACCGGAAAGGCAACAAAAATGTAACTTTGAGTAGTGCTCTTTGTGCTCTTTCTATCGTTTTCATATTAGTTTTACCAGCACCTCCCCAAGAACATATGCAATAACTAATTGCACACTCAGCCAGTGCTTTGTAAGTTTGTATGAGTAGTTTCTTATCGGCAACATGTTTAAGTGTTTTAAAAACATGAATTAACTTCCTCGTACGCTGAGAAACTGTGTGTATATGTGCACCCCATTTTAGATGATGATCTATCATAACACCCAAGTATCTTACTGTGTCCACACTATCTATTGTGCTACAGGCACCGGTGCGTGGAAGAGATGTGACATTACAAGGGTAGGAGTGGGCTTTAATGTTAAGAGTATAAGGCGGTCTGGATACCTTAGTTTTACTAAAGGACAGATATTTATATATATATATATATACCTAGTCAGGTCATAAATTCCGTCACATGTTTAATATAAAATAATTGAAACAACTTTATTCTTTATGTAACCATTTATATACCAAAATGAACATAACAAAACATAGATTCTTATGACAATAAAGTTTATTCAAAATGACCTCCGTGATTTTGAATACAGGCCTTCAATCTGCGCGGCCAGTCGTCTATCGCTGCACGAACGAGGTCCATGTCAATATCGGCGGCTGCCTTAATCAAGGATGTCTTGAGTGACTCCAAATTGGGATGAGGCTTTGAGCACGCCTTTTCCTCCAAGTGTTGCCATATCTTGTAATCTAACGGATTCAAATCTGGACTGGAGGAGGGCCAGTCTTCGTGCCGGATGAAGTCGATTTCACGCGCCACCAGCCAGTCTTGTGTGCTCTTCGCTCTATGAGCTGGCGCCGAATCTTGTTGGAATACCCAGTGCTTGTTATTGAACATGATATGAGAAACAGGTTCCACAAGGTTCGTCAGGACTGTATTTTGATACACAACTGCATACGTTTTTACACCTTTCTCACAAAAATGTACCTCTGTTAAGCCCCAATAAGAAACTCCCAACCATACCATGAGCGAGGATGGAAAATGACCTCGTTGGACACGCGGAATACGTTTGCTCGCTTCTTCACTACTGTGTGCGTACACCTTATCATTTTGTTTGTTGTAGCTCTCTTCTACGGTAAAAATTTTTTCATCCGAAAAAAGAATTTCCCGTTATTTTTTTCCCGCGTACCGCTTCAACAAAGCGCGGCATCTCTTCAGTCTCAGGTCCATTAGACGAGCATTCAAACGATGTCCTGTTTTTCGTCGATATGACCGAAGCCCTAAGTCTTCATTTAACACCCTTTTCACCGTGGTTCTGCTTAACCCCATCTGAAGGGCCAACAGTTTCTGCTTACTTTTGGGATTTCTTTGAATTCGCGCCTTCACAGCTTTTATCACAGCTGGAGTCCTAACAGACCGAGGGCGACCACTTCTTGACCTGTCATCTACACTAGAGTCTTCATTGTATCGTTTGATGGTACGATAAACGAATCTTTTGGCTAAATTCAAATTTTTCAGTATGTCAAAAATTTGACTTGGCGCGTAACTGCAACGATGCAATGCAATAACTGCAACACGGTCTTCTTTAAGCGTCCGCTCCATATTTAAAAATAAGTAAAATTCTAAAAAGTATACATTTTATTTTCATAAACAATTCGAAATTCGAATTAAATAAACTTTTTTGTGGCGAGCATTCTAAAAGAAAAGTTTTTACTGTGTGACAATACTTATGACCTGATTAGATATATATATATATATATATTTGGCCAATCTAAAACTATACAAATACAAATACAAATACAAATACAAATACAAATACAAATACAAATACAAATACAAATACAAATACAAATACAAATACAAATACAAATACAAATACAAATACAAATACAAATACAAATACAAATACAAATACAAATACAAATACAAATACAAATACAAATACAAATACAAATACAAATACAAATACAAATACAAATACAAATACAAATACAAATACAAATACAAATACAAATACAAATACAAATACAAATACAAATACAAATACAAATACAAATACAAATACAAATACAAATACAAATACAAATACAAATACAAATACAAATACAAATACAAATACAAATACAAATACAAATACAAATACAAATACAAATACAAATACAAATACAAATACAAATACAAATACAAATACAAATACAAATACAAATACAAATACAAATACAAATACAAATACAAATACAAATAATTTATTAGTAAATGTCAATTTACAAGTCAATGTTATATAAATTTGTATAATTAATATTTACATTTTAAAAACTCATCTACTGAGTAGATAGTGTTACTTAAAAGTAACAATTTCAATTTTGTTTTGAATATATTGAAGGAAGCTGCATTCTTGATATTATCGGGCAAGTGATTATATAAAGTCGGTCCTCCTACATATACCGACTTCGACGACTTAACCAGTGAGTGTGTGGGTTGTACCAACTTATCCCTGTTCCTAGTTTGGTAGGGATGTGATTGTCCTGCGGTACTAAAACTTTCTTTATTTTTATGTACATACATACACATTTGATACACATATATGGCTGGTACCGTCAGAATGTTTAGTTCAGCGAAGTAGGCCCTCGCTGGTGTGTTCCACTTCGCTCCAACGATAGAGCGGATGGCACGTTTTTGTAGTATAAGAGGCCGCTCGCACTCAGCCGCATCACCCCACAGCTCTGTTCCATACGTGAGGATGGAGTGTATGGTGGCGAAGTAGCAGCTGAGCACGGCGTCGCGCGGGGCGGAGCTCGCCAGCCGCCTCAGCGCGTAGCATGCCGTGCTGAGGCGCGCGCACACGGCGTCTATGTGGCGCTCCCATGTCAAAGCGCGGTCCACATGGAACCCTAGCAGCTTCACACATGGTGTTTGCTGCAGCGTGGCGCCACCTACTCCGACTGACATGTCATGTTGTGGTTTGTTAGCAAGGTTGAAGTGGATGTAGCAAGTTTTGTCTACGTTTAGTGCAAACCCGTTTGCTACGAACCACTCTTGTAGTTGCTGCGCTACATCGGACAGGTTTTGTTTTAGTGCACCTAGACTTTCGGCAGTTACTAGGGCTGCCACGTCATCGGCGAACATATATACTTCAGCGTTTTTTATGGATCCAGGCAAATCATTCATTAACAGCGAGAAAACAGTGTTAGACAGGCACGAGCCCTGGGGTACGCCTAAGTCGGGTATACCTTCATCGGATCGCACTTTCCCCGAGTCTCCCAACACTATCTGGCTTCTCGCTGAAATGAAGTCCATCATCAGCTTTTCAGCTGGCCCTCTGACGCCGTAATGCTCGAGTTTGGCTTGTATAATACTGCGACTTGCTGTGTCGTATGCGCGCGACAAATCGCAGCAAATAGCTGCGACTTGTCGCTTGCCCTCTCGCGCCTGCAAAATCTTGTAAACAAACTCGCGCACTAGGTCGGTCGTAGATTTGCCCGAACGGTACGCGAACTGGCGGTCAGTGAACACGTTACTGTCACCAAAAAAATTGATCAGTCTTTTATTCAGACCAACTTCCAATATTTTGGCTATCGCTGGGATAATTGAGATCGGGCGGTAATTTTTTGCACACGCTGCCGATCCTTTACCTTTATATATAGGTATAATTTTAACCTTTTTTAAAACAGTCGGGTAAGTGCCATCCTTTAAGCACCTAGAAAAAAGTGTAGACAACACCGGGGCTAGGGTGAGCGACGTTTCTTCAAGAATAGGCATCGATAAGTCATATATGTCAGTTGTCTTCTTGGGAGCTATTCCGTTGTGTATTATCTTAAATACTTCATCGCACGTAAAGGGCTGCAGGTACAGCGAGCATAGGTTGTAGTGTAGGGCGCGGGACACGCGGGCCATGCTGGCGCGCGGGCAGGGCGCGGGGGCGCCGGCCGCAGCGCCCGCATTCAAAAAGGTGCTGTTCAGGAAGTTCACCACATCCACCTTGCTATCAAACGGTAAGCCATCGTCTCGGTGCACGAGATCAGTGAAGTCGTCCTTATCACACCTTCCTCGACCTGTCTCCTTGCTGACAATAGCCCACATTGTTTTACATTTATTCGTACTAGATTTTATTTGATTTTCATAAAAACATTTTTTAGTCAAAGATAGTTTAGAGTTATATAATATGTTTAATTTGTTATCAAATATTTTTATATCCTCATTAAGTGGGAATTGTAGTTTAAGTTTGTTTAAGTCTTATAATAGGTACTTTAAATTAAGAATCTCATCAGTTATCCAATTTGCTTCAGGATTTCTAATAGGCATTTGTTTCAGAGGGAAAAATATCTGAAAGTGGTAACAGAAAATGTTTATTAAACTCTCTGCTAGGCTGTTTGTATTATTCAGAGTTTGTAATTTCAAGTTCCAATTTACATTGCTCAGAGCGGATACAAAATCAGCCATACGGGAGCGATTTATAGCACGACGTTTTATATGTTTTGGCGTTTTAATATTAGAATTTAAACTTGAGATAGAAGCGCGCTGCCCAAGATGATCACTTACTACAGAAACAATCGTACTTGCACTTACACACTCCGGCTTAATGTTTGTATATATGTGGTCTAATGTTGACGCCTTCGTGGTGCACACTCTGGTCGGTGTCGATATGTGTTGTGTAAATCCATGACATTTAAGAATATCATCAAGTTTACGTCGAGATAGTGAGTCCACACTATAGTCAATATTTATATCGCCTGCAATTATTGCATCAAGCTTGTCGTTGTTTATTTTCGACAATAAAGCATCGAAAAGCTCGAGGCAGTCATCTACATCAGTCAAGTTAGAGTGGTATATACCTACTACGAGTAAACTATAGTCATTAATCAAAGAGGCACACACATCAAACACCTGCTCCCTAGATAAGTCGCTATAGTCGTTCATAGGTACCGATTTCAACCCGGACTGTACAAAAATACAGCTTCCTCCATGTTTAATAGTCGGCCTACAATAGTAGGAAGACAATTCATAGTTATCAAAATAAATACATTTTAATTGTTCAGGTTTTAACCAATGTTCGCATAAAATTAAAGCATTACACTTGAATTCACCCTGCAGTAATACTTGCAATCTGTTCGTTGATTCTACTGTTAGACATTGAACATTTTGGTGACAAACAACAAATTCATTTGACAAGTTATAATTCCTATTTGATGCAGTCGCGTTGCTGTGCGCTTGAGTCTTATCAGAAACCGGTTTTGGCGGGCGGGAGCAGGGCAGTGGCGGCAGAGGGTGCGCCGCTCCCGGCTTCAGTGAGGTTTGAGCGCGACGGGTGGAGTGCAAGTCGCGCTGCGGCGCGAAAGTTCCATGCGCTAACCTTCGTACCCGGCGGCCAGTTTATGGGCTCCATAAAGAAATCGTACTTACTATTAGGTACTGTTATCGCGAATGAGGCGTAGTGGTTGTGTTTGAGATTAAGTTTTTGTATAGTGTAGTTTGTTGATTGGTTTTTCTTGTTCATCAGTGTTTTAATAGAATCTTCAGTTGTATCTGGATGGAATAGACAGGCGTGAAACTTTTTGACACGTTCGACGGTTTGGACATCGTTGTCGGCTTCTCCTGAACCTATTATCACCGTATCTCGGTGCGAGTGCGAGCGCCTCTTGTTACGGCGGACTACTTGCCAGTCGGACGAAGTTGGAATATACTAACATACTTATAACTTATCTATATTTACAGTTTATTTACATGATAATTTATAATACATATTTACAAATGGCCTCGTTAGAACACACTGCATAATCGGCAATTTTAGGAAAAATCTGAACTTACGAAGTGTTGGAAAGGTGGCCATCATGGCTTGGTTGAGCGAGTGGGCCATCCTGGCTTAGTCTGCCTTCGTGGCGTGATAGATCATGGCTTCGTTTGGCTTTCTGCTGCCTGCTCCCCATCCGAACCGTCCTCGCTCAGGAGGAGATCACGAGGGGTCGCCATCCAGGTACATGTTCCATAGGTGGGGGTTTGGCCCGTTGTCGGCGCGGTCAAACATACCGCGCGCGAGTCGGACCGTAAACCCTCGCACCGACTCGATTTTCATGTCCCGGGCGATGACGTCATTGCGTACGTACCGGCCGGCCCTCGTAATTATGCGAAGGGTGACGTTTTGGATGATCTGGAGCTGTTTCTGGATGTACTTCGAACAAAGCGCGTACCAAGCCGGTGCAGCGTAGGTAAGACGGGTCCTGATGTAGGTTTTATAGATTGACAGTTTAGTTCTAAGAGGCAGTTTGGACCTTAAGACAGGATGGAGCATTGCACGAGCTGCCTTGGATTGGATGTCCTGTCCTCTTAGTTTTACTGCTGGTGGCATATTTTTTTCCTTAGACACTAGTAGGGCTGCCGTCTTACCCACGTTGACGGCTATGCGCCATTTGTCCAGCCAGGAAGGCAATTTGTTAAGAACTTTTTGTATTCTTTTCGCGGCCATGTTGCTGCTATAGGACGAGGCTATATAAGCACTGTCATCCGCGAAGAGGCATAGGGTGACTCCTTGCTCTTTTAGGAGGAGCTCTTCTTTCTCAAGAACTGGTATGTCGTTTGTATACGCAGTGTACAGAGCTGGGGACAGACAACTCCCTTGTGGGACCCCCGCCGCGATTTTCCTTGTCGCGGAGCTAGCACTCTCTACAGCGACAAAGAATTCTCGATCGGCGAGGAAGGATGCTATAATTTTGACCAGCATAGGTGGCAATGTTGTCTTTGTTAGTTTGTAAAGGAGGCCCTTGTGCCACACCCTATCAAAGGCCTTTTCTACGTCTAGGAACATGGCAACTGATTTTCGCTTATTGTTCCATTCGCTGGCTAAATGGTGCAGTACTCTCGTCAGCTGGAGCGTGGTGGAGTGTCGTGCTCGGCATCCATGCTGTTCGTCCCTGGGTGTGAGGTGGGGACGCAGCCTCCGCAGTACGATGCGCTCAAACAGCTTGGCGATGTGTGGTAACAGTGTAATAGGTCTGTAGCTTGCCGGTAATCGTCTGTCTTTGCCCGGCATGTGCAAAACGATTACTTTGCCTTTCTTCCACAGCGTGGGGAAGTGACCGGTTAACTGGCACTCGCAAAAGAACTACTCCATCGGGTCAGTCACAAATCCCTTCTGCAGTACAAATTACCTTGCCCAAAGGTGAGGAACCAGCTAAAACAGCCCAATTATCAAATCCAATGAGAAAAGTGGAGCCACAACGACCCCGCGATAGAACACCGCATGAGAAAAACAGTCAAGATTTTGAAACTGAAGAGATGTTAGAAATCCTCTCAACCATCCAATCTATCAAGAAAGAGTTTGTAAAGTGTGAAACGTTCATGGAAAAAGTGATTCTAATACTCAAGCACCTAGGTCACTATGTATAAGTCCCACGAATTGCGCGTACTCTACTGGAACGCTGATGGCGTCCATAAAAAGCAACATGAATTAGGCGAACTAGCCGTAAGTAAATTAAATGTTGACATCATAGCTGTATGTGAAACTAAGGTGACTGACAGACTTAGTCTCAAATTACCAGGTTTTGCATGCTATCGCGCAGACAAACATCGCAATGGTTTTGGCCAGGGTGTGGCACTTTTTGTACGTTGTGATTTGCCTCACAACCAAATTACGTGTCCTAGCACTATCGGTCTTGTCTTGAAGTTATCGGTGTTTCTTTGACACTAACCAACGGTAGGGTATCAATTTTCTCAGTCTAACAGTCTCCTAACTCACCTATTGCTATAAGTGATATTGACCGTATCATGTCGGCTGACCACCAAGTAATGGCTATGGGTGACCTAAATGCTAAGCATCCTTTGTGGTCGGCTGGTCCTCCTTATTCACGTGGTGTTTTGCTCTACAACCATATGTCCAACAATGACTATGCTATCCATGATCTCCAGAGCAACACTCTCATACATTATATTGCCGGTTACACCCCCTCTACCCCTGACATTCTTCTTACCAAAAATCTTAATCCTCCTAATCAAATTGTCACTTAGGTATTCTAAATTATTATCCAATCACCTACCCGTCTTTTTCAATATCAGTAATCAAATTATCCGTAATCCTATTCAAAAATACAATTATGGCAAAGCTGACTGGACATCTTACCGCCAACTGATAAATAGCAAGATCTATCTTACCTCTAAGATGTATACGTGCCCAGCCGATATTGATAGGGACATATCTAACTTGCAGCGCACAATTATTGAATGTAGAAATGCTTGTGTTCCTTTTACCACCCTAAAACCGTGGAACACTACTGAACTTCCCCGTACCCTAAAGAGACTGATCAGCTCGAAACATCGTTTTCGAAGATTAGCGGCAAATGAGAAGGATCGTCACAAAAGAAAACTCCTAATTAAGCATGTAAACTATCTAAAGCTTCAAATTAGTAAGGCATTAAAACTTAATCACGATCTCGCTTGGGTTAAAAAGATTAGAAAAGTTGACAACCCCAGCAATGATATATGGCGACTTGCTAAAACCCTGCGTTCTTCTAGTTCTACTTCACTGCCAGCACTTAAACGCAATGATGGCTCGCTAACGACTAGTCAACAAGAACAGTGCAATGTGCTAGCTGATGCTTTCCAAAATAACATGCTCCTTACCCATAGCTGGTATAGTGACGAACTGCCTGCTATCGAAAACACTGTGTCTATGCTAAACACAACTGACTGTACGTCATGCCCACTAAACCTGGTCAGGCCAAATGAAGTTGTCAAATGCATCAAATGTTTAAAACCACGCAAAGCGCCGGGTCCAGATGATATCTCTAACCATCTTATCAAAAACCTACCCCAGAAGTGTATTGTTAAGCTAACCAAGATCTTCAATGGCTGTCTGCAGCTTAATTACTTCCCGCTACCGTGGAAAAACGCTAAAGTTATTGCCATCCACAAGCCAGGTAAAAATGCTCTAGACCCTAGCTCGTACCGGTCGATTAGTTTGTTGCCCTGCCTGGGTAAATTATTTGAATCCGCCGTCTAATCCGCGTCTCCCACGACCTACTAATTGAGGAGCAATTTGGGTTTAGACAAGGCCATTCAACAGTTCAGCAGCTTGCCCGAGTTGCCGAATCTGTGTCATACAATCTAAATCTTAATAAGTCCACTGGCATGTACCTCCTTGACATCGAAAAAGCCTTCGACACAGTTTGGCACTTAGGGCTACTGCACAAGCTGCTAAAACTGAACCTCCCCATCAATCTAGTCAAGCTAATACAGTCATATTTGGCAAATCGTATTAAAGTACTTAAAATAAACGCATCTAAAACCGAAGCAATCCTCTTTACCAGAAAAAGGACTTTACCTGCTAGAACTTTAAATATAGATGGATATAATGTACCTTGGAGTCGTTCCGTGAAGTATCTCGGTGTAACGCTGGACTCCAAATTTAATTGGTCAGCTAACACGGCTAAACTTCAACTAAAAGGTATGAAAGCGCTTAACGCCTTGAGTCCCATTCTCAATAAAAAATCTTGTCTAAGTTGCCACACAAAATTAAAAACGTACCTCACCCTGGTAAGACCATGCTTCACATATGCTGGTCCTGTAAGCTCGTGTAAGCGTATCAGTCGCTCGCGGGATCTCGCCCTGGCGACACGCGGGCTCGAGCGCTGTCAACTATCATACCTATTCGCTCATGTTGCCTTTTGTGGACGTACGAATTAATACTTGCTCCATTTTGAAAATACCCACAATTTTATCTTATGTTAAATTATGATTGTGCAAATTTGTTCTTAGTAACTTAGTGCTATACTTAACCCTAAGTAGCGGTATTTAGACTACCAATCACATTTAACTTTACTCTGTTTTCATATCATTAGTAATCAACAAATTAAAAGCTTTATGTGGCCTGTGTGCTTGTATATATATTGTAAATAATTTATGCCTGAAAATAGATAATTGAAAATTGAACCTCCGTAGGTGCTATAAAGTCCTCTCCGTCGAGGGGAGGAATTGGGGACTGAAAGAATTCAGTCACTTCCTGTTCAACTCTCGCATGATGGTCGACGATTTCTTGTTTGGCTTCATTTGGGACAGGATGTAGTTCAAATTGACCACTTAGGTGGTCGGCAAGTAGCTCTGCCCTCTCCAAGGCTGAATAACGCTTCTGCCCCGTATTGTCCAACAATGGGCATACAGTCGCTTTAGCCTGGGTCAGGTGGCGATTAAGGGTGAATAGGTTCATTTTGTCCTCTTCGCACTGGTCTAACAAATGATCCCAGGCGGCACCTCTAAGGGTTTGGACTTCCTCTGACACCCTTGTTGTTAGGGCATTTAGTTCGCGTTTTAATCTAGGGCATCGCGTTGTAGCCCATAGCTTGCGGAGTTCCCTCTTCCGTTCTTTCATCGCTCTCACGTGAGCTGGGAGGGAATCCCTCGTCGCGTTCTGTTTGGGAGTCTGTGATGCTTTTTGCGCTGCTGCAATCGCCTCAGTCAGCTCACTCGCGCAGGCTTCTATCTCCTCTGCGGTTGAAAGTGGTCGGACTGAAAGCGATTGCAGCTGACTTTGGAAGTATTCCCAGTTTATTTTGTATCTGGTTTGTCGAGGTAAAGTGAACGACGCTGTCGCTCCCACCGTCACCAGGATTGGCTGGTGCTGTGTGTCCAGTTCGAACAGAACTTCTACAGCTACCGGCAGCTTCTGATAATTCCAGTAACTTTTTCCCCTCCGATCTGATGTGCGTGGATCCCCATGCCACATGTTTGGCATTGAGATCCGCAGCCAAGAGAGTTGGGATACTGCTACTGAAGATGTTTTGGAGGTCTTTTAGATCAATATTGGTGGCGGTGGACGGTATCCGACTAGAACCCTTGTTTCTTTGCCGGCCACCAGTAAACTGATACCTATCGTTCTAGTTTGGTTGAAGTCAATGAGTGGTAGTTCGTCGTGTACCACATCTCTGCGTACTAGGCATGCTGTCCCGTGGTATGCCTTCCCCTAGGGACCTATTTCGTCGCGGCGGTACACGTGGTAGTTGGACATTGCCCACTTTTGGCTGGCTTTTAAATGCGTTTCGCCCAGGAGGATTATATGAATGTCCTGTGCCTGGGCGAGAGCAAGTAGATCACTGGCGCGTTGCGTTTTGCCAAGGGGACCCGCTAGGCCGCCTCCGGCGTTCCAGTAAAGGATGCGGAGTCCTCTATCCATAGCGGACCCTTAAGTTGGCCAATTCATGCAACGCTATCTCTTGGGCGTTTCCGCCAGCAGCGATGGATACCAGTATGTCCGATACGGTCCTCACCAACCTGGCGAATTTCTCACGGATACTGGTTTCTGGCACCTCATTTAGGCGTTGTTCTAGTCTGAATAGGTTTAGAAGTTGTGCTCGATCCTGGTACATCTTGTTCTCCACTTGTCAATTCTACATATATCCATTTCTGGTAGATGTTGACTTGTGGAAGCCTTGGCGGCAGTACTTGGTGTACTTTTGGGTACAAACCTTTGGGTTTCCGTAGCACTTAGTGCTTGGGGAACCGTTTGAGCATGCGTTGTTTCTGGATGAGCTGGGCGTAAGGGAGTGTTAAAGGCAACCCGTGGGACTGGTATAGGCATTGCACCCAGTCGCTGGACATCGGGCTCCGGTGACACTTCCCTTGGTGTCGGTTCGATCGGGGAGTCTCTCCTTGCGATTAGTTCGCTAGGCTCAGGTCTCCTGTGACCTGAAGGCTGGGGCTTAGGAGTTACTTGGGCTCGCTGAGTCCGGTTACGGCTGCGTCCCCTTCCTCCTGAGCGTATTCTTTGGGGTAGGGGCTCGGCTGTACTAAGTTGCGGAGGTGGGCTTGGGAATTGAGTGGCGGTCATAATCATAATCATAATCATTTTATTTCGTAAATCATTTACACGTCAATACAAAAATTATAAAATATTAACGGTCGAGCGAGACGCCGGTGTCCTCCCCCTCTGTGGTCCCCCCGCCGCTCCCCCGCTTGTGCCCTGCGGGGGGCCCGAGTTGGGGCAGATACAGCCGGGGCGGCGCTCGGCCTCCGCTTCTTACCTTTACCTCTCCGCTTCTTTAGGCCTTGATCCTCCGTTGTTGGCATGTTGGCCGGCGGCATAAGAGTTGTTGGTATCATTTGTTCTCCTCGTCTATCAGGACGAGTGGGTGATAAATACCTAGGGTATGTGGTTGGCCTGTTGGGCGCAATTTGGTGCCTCTGGCTTATCTGTTGTAATTGGCGTTGCGTGTTCTGCGTAGGCTGTGCTGGTGGACGGCGGTCACCAGGTATGGTGATCTTACGCTTTCGCGCCTCCTTTCTAAACACCGGGCATTGCCTACTGTTGGAAGCGTGTGGGCCACCACAGTTTGCGCAGTGCAGTGGGTCATTTTCTGACCTTGGGCACTCGCTTCCGAAGTGGGGACCACTGCACTTTACACAGCGCTGTGGTCTATGGCAATGAGCGGATAAGTGCCCAAAGAGTTGGCACCTATGGCACTGCGGGACAGTAGTGGTCCCGCGCCAGGCCTCTATTGTGACACGTGGCATGTTGAGGAGCTCGTCCAGAGCAAACAGTCTTCCTTGCTCCTCTTTAGACATGTGGTCCAACTGTATGTGGACCACTGCTTTGGAAGATCCCGGTCTCACCGGGAGTGGTCTGGCGAACCTTATCGGGAAGCCTTTAGCTTTAAGTGCTTCCTCAATAAGGTTGTGGTCTGTTTTCGCTGGAAGGCCCCACAGTGCCACCTTGACTGGTTTCTCTTCCGCTAGGGAGAAGCAATACCAGCTGAGGCCCTGTACTGAGCCTTCCAGTTGTGTGAGGTATCTTTGGACCTCCCTGAACTCTGTGTCATCCGCTGGCATGAATCTTACTCCCTCTCCATGAGGGCGTACACTAGGTAAGCGGCCCAATCTGGTTCGAATCACCCTTAGGTGTTCGTGCCAGTTGGGTAGGCACTCCACCATATTATCGGTGGGTACCTCCTCGTGGGTTGGGTTGTAGATGGTGCCGCGGTAGTTGCTGGGGTCGTGGTGGCTGGTGTTGGTGTGGCTGATGTAGTCGCTGTTGCGATTGAAGCGGTTGGAGGCGACCTAGTTACCGCCGCATAACTCACCTGTGAGGTTGGTCCTTGTGGTGGTGGGTTTCGCATCGCTGGTTGTGCTGCCTCTCTAACTGGAGTGCTGTTACTCACCTCTGTGCTCACACCAATACGTGGTGCTGCACTGGGTTGGGCCTTGTGGCTCATCGATCCAGCTACCGTGGGTACCGGTGCTGGTGAGTGCGCTGTCTCTAATTGGTGCGGCTGCTTTCCAATACCTTCGAGGGAGACCCTTGAAGTTTGTGGTGCAGCCGCCGAGGAGTCGTGAGACGTGGGGGGGTGTGATGCTATTTCGGCGTATTCGGTGTCATCATGACCCCCCATTGTCAAGTGGATCTTGGGCGCAGGCATGTGCGTCGGAGTTGATGTCTGTCTGACTGGTCGAGTTGGTTCATCCGGTGACGCTGGACTGTCCACCGAGCCCGCTAGAGTACTTTCGGATAAGCGGGCATGTAGTGTGGTCGTGTGGCTAGGAGCAGGTGTGGCCATCTCAGGCGCCTGTCTGCGCTTGCCACTGCGTCCTCTGGGTGCTGACCACCTACCTTCGGCTCCATAAGCTGGTCGTGTGCTAGTATTAGTGGGCAGGGGCACCTCTCTCTTCACCTTCTTCTCCTTATTTGAGGGGGAGATCTCCTCCTGCCCTTTGGTAATATCAACACGTTTGCGGCGTTGTGATAATGAGCGGCTAGTTTGCGGAACATAAGTAGGTTTTTCTAGACCCGCGAATGGATCCCTAAATCTCCCTGTGGGATTGCGTCGCTGTTGGGCGCTTATCACCTCAGGGGAGAGGGGTCTAGACGCGGGGGGCGAAGACGAGTATGAAGAGCTCGACGAGCTCTCTTGACTTGCACTTGAACTCGATCGTACGCTCATCTCGTTCTATGGCTCAGCTTTGTTTGTAGTAAAGTTAACAGGAAGCCTGTTACGTAGTTGCAGCATCAATAATATTAACACTGAATTATTATTATTAATTGCCTGAAGGGCGGTATTTAATCACAATGAAGTGCTTACCTTAGGACGGTGGCGCCGCTGTAGGATCCAGGGCGAGCCTTATGGGGTATTCTGGTTACCAGAATCCTCGGCTCAACCCGATCAACTCTTAACGGATCGATCCCAATCCAGTACGCTCCTCCAGTAGTTGTATGGCGAATAAAACGCCTTTCCCAGCTCCAACAACCGCTGGACGGCCGCGGGCGGGGTGTTGTGGGAACCGCGGTATGACGGGGTGCGCGGGGTGAGCCCACTGCGCTGCGATCTAAAATTAGATCGCTAGCCAGAAGGGCTTGAACCGCACAACACCATTTGTGTATAATAATTATACACACACGCACACTACACACTGCACTATGAATGAGGAAAACAGTATAAACTTCACAATATTGCACTGGTAAAACTTATTCGCGACGTTCGCGGGCGACGCACTATGAAGGAAATGTGCCTTGCGGTGCAACACGTTTTGTGCTGGAAGGCAAGGCGGTAGCTCCTGTTGACTTTGCAGGACCCTCGACCTCCTGTGGGGGAGCCGCAGCAGGAAACCCGGTGCACTCGACCTCACGGGAGGGAGTGATACTACTGCAGTGCGATTTTACTTCGGCGCGAGTCGACAGGAACCTTCTTCTAACATTACAGACTTGGCGGTGTTTTTATTGTAGGCAAACCAAGGATTTTCATACCTCTCTTTCTCTCAGGATTTCTCACTCTTTTGTTTTATGGACTAGATTTTATACGAATAGAAACCTTATACGTTTATATTTAAGGTTTATTTTCTATAAATGTCAAATCGGGGGTGAAATCGGTCTAAAAAGAGATACATAGAAGGAAGGCTGTTGTCTTGCTTCAACAGCTTGCCAGTTTAAAAAATATTCAAAGAGAAATGTCACTGTCAACTAAAGTTTTGAAATATTTAGCATCAAATAAAATTATTTAATTATATTTATTATAAATCTTACTCGACACAAAGAAATCTGAATTAATTTGCGAAATTAAAACGAAGTGGAATAAGTAACAAAATAATTTTATATTATTTTTCCCACAAGCAACATTGAATTATGATGACATTACATGTATAATGACAAAAGGTGACGGCAGAAATAAGTTTCTTCTGAAAACTATTTTAAAGTATTTTATGGTTAAAATAATAAAATGGTAAGAATGTGTTGTGTTCCGTGATGCAGAAATGGATCTTATAGTGGCTGCAATATACCTATATCTTTATGCCAAAGTTTAGCCAAGATTAGATTATGTGGAATGAGGTGGCCATGCATTGTGCTGGAATTAATTTGTACGTTATGATAATTTTACAGTTGAAAACAAGGAAATTAATTATGGTATAAACCACCAATCGGTTAGATTAGCTCAGAACATGAAATACAAATAAAATGATGTTCCACTAGGAGTACTCGTCACCAATGAATAAATTGTTTTAGATGTGTTTCTCCACCACTCCTTCTCCTCACCTCTTGAATTGGTTTGCGTTGCCTAAGTCCTAATAGTATAGGTAGTAAAACCAAAAAGTGTTTAAAATATGGTGGTGCCACTTTTAGTACTTGTCCAATCTATTTATAATTATAGATAAAAGTATTCACTAGCAATATTGTTCAGTATTGTTCTTGACTTGACTTCTTAATTTTAAGTAGAGGAGACAAAAAAATATGATATTCATATGCAGCTAGTGGACGCCTGTGGCTTCGCTCGCATTATTTCAGGATATAATATTGCCTATGACATTGCCAAAACCTCATACTATACAATTACGTCAAAAAAAGGCAGTAAAAAAAAAAAAAAAAAATTGTGTAGTAAAAAATTCCTTTCACAACACAGGAATACCTAGTGTGAATGGACATAAATCTCCAACATTCAATAATATATCTTGTTTAGCACACTAATAAGTTGCCTAGTATAGTTCTAGTTTTAAGTTATTGAATGTATATTCCCATGTAATTTTGCAAATAAACGTTTTTATTATTATTATTATGTCGTGGCCGCATCGTAGAATTGCCCATTTCATTAATTGATCGGCCATTTAATGAAATGGTTGCGTTTCATGAAATACTAGCTGTGCCTGCGACTTCGTCCGCGTGGAATAGTTATTTTGGGCATTAATTCTTTGAATTTCGAACCGTTTTCGCAGCGAACGCAACGGAAGCCCTCAAAGATGAATAATTTTCCCCGTTTTTTCCACATTTTTCATTATTTCTTCGCTCCTATTAGTTGCACCGTGATGATATATAGCCTAAAGCCTTCCTCAATAAATGGTCTATACAAAACAAAACAAAATTACAATTCGCACCAGTACCTAGTTCCTGAGATTAGCGCGTTCAAACAAACAAACAAACAAACAAACAAACTCTTCAGCTTCATAATATTAGTATAGATTTCACTGTCCATTGGTCATATCATGATGTGCCCAAGCCAGATCAATGATAAGAAATCGTTTGACGATAGGGCCAGCTGGACGCACTGCTATTTCATGTCATCGTGGAATTGTTTCATTGACTACCGGTAGAGGCGCTGTAAGCGCCTAAGCGCTTTGTTTGTGTCACGATGGGCGTCAAGATGGCGGCCCTTGTAAGCGAAGACGTATTTTCTCAAAACAAAAACGCGAATAATTCGTTATTAAACGTGGAAGAAAGTGATAATAAAAGAGTTTTTGATGAAAAAGTATTAGAGTACTATGCAAGTCATGCAAGTTCCGAGAAAAATGTGAAAAACCGTGGAGTTTGGAACGTATTTCACAGGTTAGTAATAGGTATTTTACTTTATCTACACTAATGTTGTAACATTCTACTTATGTTTCCAATACTTGACTTATAATTACTACTGCTATAGCACAGACAACAAAGCACTCAATTTAAGCAATTTCGCATGATGTTATAATATCGATATCGTAATAGCTCATTATAACATCGGAAAAGCGTGACCAACCTGATTGCAGGGACAATCAGGTTTGTCGCGCTGCACTCTCATTGGTTAGATTTTAATGGCGGCAAAATCACTGTGACAATACACGTACGCGTGAATTTAATGTTTCGCAATGTGTTTTGTTTTTTAAATACAAATTAAAAGTTAAAAATGGATAGCGACGATGATATTTGTACGCCTACGGATATTCTAGAATTGGCAACAAAAGTAACCTATAATCTTTTGCCAGATAAATCTAGAAAATTATATGAAAAATTAACTATTGTCAGCTTTTACTCATGTTGTTTGATTAATTGCATTAGTGAAGATAAAGTAGGCAACTGCATATAACACGGGTATTAAAACACGAGTGTGAGCTTATGAAACGAGCGCAGCGAGTTTCATAATAGTAACTTAATTATATAACAGTTGCATAAACTACTATTATATAACATTTTTATGCACTTAATTGAATTAAATAACGTATTTTATCAAAATAAATGTACATTTATATGAAATTATATTGATTGTCAAATGTCTGATAGGTACGATTCGTATAATTCCGATGGAGACTTATTTTGAAGTATTGAAGGAAGTTCACAAAAGTGTTGCACATGGTGGTCGACTCAAAATGATTCAACACATCAAAAGCAGGCTCTACATTCCAAAGAAACCTATTGAGATATTTATTGACCTACTTATGCTCTGTTTATGAAACAAAACGTGCAGTCGCGTTCATCCATGTGCCTCTTTAGATTAAGTAAGTTTGTAATACTTATTTTAAAATTATTTTAATTAAATTTAAACAACTAAATATAAACAAGTACGTAACACAATTGTTCTGGGTTTACATTAAATATTTTATGGTTACCCCATTTCACGATATGTTCAAACGTGGGTGACCAAATCGCTAAACGTTTATCATTTAATGATCTGGTTACCATTAGTAGGCCACTTCATGAAACGTGAACACTTCACGAAATGCTCAACCATTTCATGAAATTATCAATTCAGTGATTTTGGCCACGACATAATACATACCAAAAATCACAATAATCTGTTCAGCCTTGTTTGTGTGATGAGCGTTTAAATAAACAGATAAACAGGACACCGATAAACAGACAACATTTGTAAAAACTACTGAAACGTGTTTTATTATCAATTTAAGGTATACTCAAACTTGTTTTTCTTATATATTTAGATTTTTAAACTTCTTCAGCTTTATTATGTGTATAGATAGATTGAAATGTAAAGTTGTTATTGGAAAAAATGTATGATTTCAGTTACATTGGGGCAATGCAATGTAACAATCAACCGAATCAATACTAGCAAAATATAAAGATGAAAGTTCCTTTTGTTAAAAAGTTTGTTGGAATCGCCTCAAGAGCTAGGGATCATTATGATTGGCAAGGTGAAGGTGATACGAAGATTAGTTAAAATATTCTCAATAATGTATCAGAATTGTCACCCTGGTTAGAAAAAGACTACAACCTCTCATACATGCGCCACGCTCTGCTCGTAATTTGATCAGCAGTAATCACTCCTTTATATTATTATCTCTATGAGGCAAACATAAATCGCAGACACCATGTACTTTTAGAGTAAATGTGTATACTCTAAGCTAATAAGATTTACATGAAAATACAGATATATTTCATATTTTTCATTTCATTGATATCACAGTACAATTCTTTTTTAGTTGGTTCAACGCAAGGATTTTTATATCATCCCTCTCTTTCCCTCTGGATTGTTCTCTCTTTGGTTTTGTGAAATAAATTTTATATGAATAGAAACCTTATGTTCTTACACATAAAGTTCATTTTCTATAAATGGTAAATCGGGGGTGAAATCGGTCAAAAATGAAAGGCATATAGAGAAGGCTGTTGTCTTGCTTCAACAGCTTGCCAGTTTAAAAAATAATGTGTGATAAATGTCACTGTCAACTTAAGTTTTGAGATATTTAGCGATAAATAATATTATTTAATTTTATTTATTATAAATCTTACTGGACACATAGAAATCTGAATTAATTTGTGGAATTAACACAAAATAAAATAAGTAACCAATTAATATTATATTATTTTTCACACAGGCAACATTAAATTATGATGACATTATATGACAAAAGATGGCGGGAAAAAAATAATTTCATATGTAATTTGTAAAAATAATTTAAATGTATTTTATTGTAAAAATAACAAAATGGTAAGAACTTGTAGTGTTCCGGGATGCTGAAATGAATCTTATAGTGGTTGCAATATATCTTTCTACAGGTATGCTAAAGTTTAAGTAAGATTACATTATTGGGACTAAGGTGACCATATTTTCTCGTGCTTGAAATAATTTGTGCAATATGATATTTTTTCAGTTTTCCTAAAAATGAAAACATCAAAATAAATTGGCAAAAGAACTTAAATATTACACGACCTATTACAAAATTCTCCAAAGTTTGCAGTCTACACTTTGATCCAAAATCTTTTAATACTCCAAATTCTCTCTGTTTGTTAAAAAAAAGACGCTATCCCAATTCCTGCCGTGGTGAGAAAATTTTATTAATTGATTTGTAGCTATTAGTAGTAGTGCTGATAAAAAGTAGCCAAGTCATATATTCTTATACCATGGTTTCACATACGATTCCTTAGTATTGTATACAGTTTGCTTTATATTGGTGTACATAGTTTAAACCATCACTCGTTTCAGTTAGAATTTGAAACATAAGGAAATCGATAGTGTAAAAAATATAGGATATAGCCAACTACCTACATGCAATTCAAATGTGAACTTGTAAATAAATATTGTAATTGCTGCAAAATGTTTATGATTTTGATCACATTGCCTCCCTGTCAATTAACCGAATCGATACTTTTATAAGTTACAAACTAAAGTGCATTTTAATTTGTAAGTAAGTTTGTTGGTGTTTGTTACTTAACGCGTCAAAAGAGCTAAGGATCATCATGACTGGCAAGATGCAGGTAAAATAGGACCGCAAAAGAGACTGCTCCCGATTTGGTAAGAAGATGAATTGATATATCCTAATTACCTATATAATTTATTGTCACCCTAGTTAGAAAAAGACAACTGCCTTTCATACTTCGCCTCGCTCTGCTCATATTGGATCAGCAGTAATATTTCCCTATAAGTATATTACTTCCATGGTTCAACGATAATAATAATCTAAGACTATCAATCTTGCAACTGTCATTGGTTTTACGTTACTCTATCGTTACCAAAGAGTTTTACATTATCAGGTTTTACTCCGTTATTCATAAATAAGGTTTGCTTACAGTTCGGCCATCCTCTATTAAGTGAGTCCCTTCACTTAAACATGAAAAAGAAATACAATGTAATTGTAGTTGACTGATTAATCATTGATACTATCTCATTACTTCTTATTACAATGGAATAATCGAACATTGAAGCACAAACATAAAAGCAATTGTTTTACGATTTTGGGTCTCTCTTTGTTAGTACTATATATAAATGTGATTGTGTATATGTTCGTAGATTTGTAAGTATTATTTGTGCAGGTGTCTACACAAGCAGACACGGTGCAGCGGGCCGCGGCCGCGCGAGTCGGTGCGCGCTGCCGCCCGCCGGGCTCTGCGGCGCTGACTCCTGCACAGCGCGCCGCATGTCAGGCTCGACCGCTCGCACTAGCCGCGTAGTGGCGCTTGTTCTCGTACTTCGTACTGGTAGCTCAATGGCTCTTGGCTAGTCAAGTGATGTTCAGTCTATCATAATCTGCAAGCAGTTGTGAAATATAAGCAATCTTGTAAATTAATCATTAATCGTAACGGTGGGCGGCCTCGTGGTCTCCTGTCTGCCCATGGTCTCCACACTACTAGTCTTCGTCTGCCGTGCTTAGCATAAGGGCGGTAACCAACAATTTTTCCAAAATTGAGTTAGTAATATATTCGGAATCGCCACAACTTGATCTACAACTTTGTCTTTGACAGTTTTTAGGAAATAAGCCTCTAAGAGGTATTTTTTCTATAGCATAAGCGCGGTAACTGCATATTTTCTATTATGTTCCTTCGAATGTCCGCCGTAAGAGTCCAATACTGCTGTTATCTTATAAATGTTCCAAAGATTAGCATACCATTACTAAACATAACAGCCGTATCTACATATAATGCCTTTAGAATAAAGATATATCTAAATTTAGGTGACAACTTCCTTATAATAAGCGCGCTAAGTGCCGTTTACGGCGGTATTACTTAGGAGCTACATAATTTTTTTTTCATACCATGACTGAACATAACAGCCGTATCTACATATAATGCTTTTAGAATTATAAAGATATCTCTCAATTTAGGTGACAACTTCCTTATAATAAGCGCGCTTAGTGCCGTTTACAGCGGTTTACTAAGGAGCTACATTGTTTCTTATATTGTTAGCAAATATAAGAGCTGAAACAGCCGTATACGACGCTTATGATAAATTATTCAGCCTTTAAAAAGCAAAATTATTTAAAAATAAATGATAACTGTCAAATGGGGCAGTTTTCTAAAGGGTGGCTATCAAGGTAATGAGCTTAATAAATCCTCTGCGTCATATACTGCTGTTATTCTAAGAGAATATTAATATACACAAATACGAACGCTACGCGCGGTTTCCTGGTAATGTTTTCTGAGAAGTTGAGCGGGGGTTTTAGAAGAATCCAGTGACTGCCAGGCAGACGGGATCGATATTTTTCATGACTCAGATGACGACAGAGACAAACCATAGGTACATACCTAAATCTTCAGACTCAGATGAAGATAATTATATAATATATACGTACACAAACAAAGACTCTAAGCGCAGCAGATCCAGCTGCAGAACCCAACAACGAAAAAATATCAGGCTTGAACACTATGCTGCCTCCTACTCAATCACTCGAAGAACACAATCCGGAATTAATTAATTCTTTGGCTACAATAAATGTCACATATTCTCAAATATTAATTAAAAATGTTACTGGCGCAGAAACTAACACAGAATATGTAAATCAAAATTCAAATATTGACGTTACACTGCACAAGAATAAAAAAATACAAAAGACAAAGGTCAAACAAAAGATGGTAATCCACGAAAAAGAAGAAAGTTTGACGAATCTTTAAAAGAAAGACAAGAAAATAAGAAGAAAAAACAGGAAGAGCAATATGATTTAAACGATCGCTGCACTGATAAATGTATAAAATAAAATATTATTCAAAATTTACAGCTCAACATCGTCAAGATATTCATGACAGATTCATTGCGCTTGGTTACGAATAACAAGGGCTGTATATTAAATGTTCTATAGAAGTGAAACCAATTCTGAGAAGGTTAAAATTAGCAGATCAACACAAAAGGAACACAACTTACGTATATAACTTAAAAGGCACTGACAATATATAAAAAAAAATTGCACTAAATAGGTTAGTAATGTGATTTTAGATCTCACTCTCTAAATACTACCTATTTTAAAGTGAAATTGTTATGTAAGTACTAATTTTAATAAGCATAAGTACCTAGGTAGGTACATTAAAATTTTTGACTAAATATTAAACTAAGTCTAAATAAAAATATTATTCAATGATGATTATGATCTCAAGAATGCCATAATTTAATTGTGACAGTGATTTTAATTATAGTTAGTAATAAAATTACATTAAAGCATGCATAATTAAGGGTGTTTTTTTATTTCTAGCAACCTAAGTTTTTGTTTAGTTTCATCTTCAAAGTATTTTATCGTTTCGTTGTTATTATAGCATATGTTTATTCGGTGATAGTTACTCAGATTTCGATTTCGAACTCCACTTGCGCTGAATTGGTGTACAAATAATATACGAGTTCCTAAATATAAGAAGTCTAAATGATAATGTTACGGATGTTATAAGTAATACATCTTGATATAAATGCTTTCATTCCTTATCAAAAGCGCATTTACATAATTTCCTTAGCATAAGCGCTCTAACTGTGTTGGTTACCGCGCTTATGTTAAGTATTATTCTATCAATATACATATGAAGTCTCAAGCATAAAAACATTTTGCTATTTATTCTATAGGATTTTAATATCTGAAGGGTTTGTTGTTAACCATTACAAAGAACAACAGTTGTTCTACAGTTGCTCATTTATCAAAAGTAAATAAATGGCGATTTTTAGCCGTGAGAGCAAAAATTCATTTCCAAATTTTAGGCGCCATTTTCTCAAAATTTGCTTGCATACACATAGCGCTCTTATGCTAAGCACGGCAGTCGTGTCCATCGGTGACAGTCCATTCGAGCAATATGGCCAGCCCATCTCCACTTTCTTCCCGTAATGACTTCTACTACGTCTTTTAGTCCCGTTTTTCGCCGTATCCACTCGTTTCTCCTTCTATCGCGCAAGGTGATTCCGAGCATAGCTCTTTCCATGGCACGTTGCGCGACTCTAAGTTTCTCAGCTGATCGTTCTGTGAGAGTCATAGTTTCAGCACCGTACGTGAAGACCGGCGTGATACATTCTTCGAATACCTTGGCCTTCAGTTTAATAGACAGCTTCTTGTTGCGAAGTAT
Organism: Macaria notata; assembly: GCA_927399415.1. Classification (NCBI taxonomy): domain Eukaryota; kingdom Metazoa; phylum Arthropoda; class Insecta; order Lepidoptera; family Geometridae; genus Macaria; species Macaria notata. The sequence continues at coordinate 6,369,730 of OV656742.1, forward strand.
TTGGTTGTTTGCGCCGAATGCTGCCCAGGCTTGGGATATACGCCTTTCTACCTCTGCAGTCTGATTTCCTAAACCTAGTGTTATTCTGTGTCCCAAGTAGATGTAGCTCGTCACCAATTCCACAGGCATATGGTATCTATCCACGCCTGGTATATTAGTCATAATTTTGGTCTTCGATTTATTCATTTTCAACCCTACTTTTCCAGATTCTGTCTTCAGGTCTTGAATCATAGACAACATAATATCAGGGACATTATCTGAGAATAACACCAGATCATCGGCGAACCTCAAATTTGTGAGCCGCTCTCCTTCTATCTCGATACCTTTCTCTTCCCAATTTAGCTTCTTAAAGACGCCTTCTAAAGTCGCGGTAAAGAGTTTTGGAGAAATTGTGTCACCCTGTCTGACTCCTCTAGATAACTTAAACTTTCGAGTTTTTTCATGCAGGTTGACACATGCGGTTGCATTTTCCTGGAGATACTTAACCATCTTTATGTAACGCTCATCAACTCTACTCTCCACTAACGAGTTTTCCACAGCCCAAGCCTCAACTGAGTCAAAAGCTTTCTCATAATCTACAAATGTCACCATAATCGGCTTCTGGTACTCATGACACTTCTCGATTAAGGTTTTTACAGCTTGTAGATGGTCGCAGGTACTGTATCCGGATCTGAATCCTGCCTGTTCCCGTGGCTGATATGAGTCAAGCTTATTCTTCAGTCTGTTGACTATTACTCGTGTGAACAACTTGTACACATGAGATAGGAGGCTTATTGGTCTGTAGTTGTCCAACTTCTTTATATCTCCTTTTTTGTGTAGTAGTGTAATAACGGCATTATTCCAGTCTTCAGGCACCTTTGTTTCTATTAAACACTTTGTGAAAAGCATTGCTAGTGCTAGTTGCAATTTCTTAGAAGGTGTTTTCAGGATTTCAGGAATAATGCCATCTTCACCAGGAGATTTTCGGTTTTTGAGTTGCCGTAGGGCCAAACAGACTTCATCCGGCGTAACATCTGGCAGATCTTCAGACCCTACATTGAGCACAGGTGGCCTTCGCGAACTGTGTTGTTCCACTGCGATGGCTGGGTTTGTAACCTTGCTTTTGTAATTTTATTAATATTAAATTAAATTAATTTTGCCCACCGTTACGATGGGTTGATGACATCCGGAAGCACGCGGGTCACAACTGGATGGCTAGAGCAGCAGATCGCGAGTTATGGAGAAAAATAGGAGAGGCCTATGTTCAGAAATGGACTCCTTAAAGGCTAAGAAAGAAGAAGAAGAAGAATCATTAATCGAACTGCAATCACCTGTTCAGTGTATATTTATGTATATGTTACGGTAAATGTAGATAATCGGGAATTATGCATAATTCCCGGGAATTATACATAATTACCAACGCACTCGGTAAATGTTGAGAATTATCCACATTTACCGGTAATTATATATAATTACCATACCCCTTTGGTTAATGTACAAAATAATGAAATCAAACATTAGAATCAATATGTTTATGAGAATAAATACATGTACAAATAAAATAAATAAATCGCACGAGTAGAGGATCAAGAGCTCAAACCTTCTGTTTGGTGGCAAAACATAAAATAAAGTAAAGCAAAGTAAAGTAAAGTAAAGTAGAGTAGAGTAGAGTAGAGTGGAGTAGAGTAGAGTAGAGTAGAGTAGAGTAGAGTAGAGTAGAGTAGAGTAATGCCTCCTTGCCTGTTTTGGTTTTGGCCATGTTTGATTTCATTATTTTCTACATTTACCTAAGGGGTATGGTTATTATGTATAATTACCGGTAAATGTGATTAATTCGAATGTTTTTCTCACTTTTACCAAGAGCACTGGTAATTATGCATAATTCCCGGGAATTATGCATAATTCCCGCATTATCCACATTTACCGTAACATATATACCTACTCAGTTTTCGTATTTAACACTAATGAATCGTCTCGAATGTATGCTCGTGATATACTTTCCAGTGTGTTACGATCTGCAATTATTATGCTCGTAATATCATCTCAGGTCTGTCACGATCTACAATCATCTATGCTGTATAAATCGCTCATTCTGTTCATATTCTGCACTCATTGCTCGCAACACGTGCTCATCATATCATCACTTCAATCTGAAAACATGTATACAAAACTATGATACAGTTCTATTCAATTTTTTTTTCTTGTGACATTCTTCTTTTATATTATCGTTATATGAAGAGGCATTATGAGTGCATACTGGCACATATTATCAGTTAAGTATAAAGAATGGACAATCTATCTCTATTCCATTTCATGGTAGAGATGTGTGAGTGTGGATGTGTGAAGTTGTGTGAGTGTAGGTTAGTGTATGGGATGAGTTAGTGTTAATGTTGCGTTTCTATGTAAAAGTAGTTATTTAATAATGTTAAGTAATTGTTCAATTTAATTGTAAGTGAGTGATATGAGGTATTTTTGTAAGTTATTTTTGCCTTGTTTGGTAGTTTTATCGCGGATATTGCAGAGTGAAGACATTTTGTTGTAGATGTAAGGAAATCTGAACTCTGGAAAGCGTTCAGCAAAAGTGGTGTTGACTCTGGCTTGAGTATGCATGAGGGGGTCTTCTTTTAGGTGATGCGGAAGAAGTTTGAAAAGACTCGTTTCTGTGCATCGCCAAAAAAAAAAATACACTAATACTGAATACACTAGCTTGGTGGGATGCCTGAATGGTTTTTTGAGCATCACTTTCAGGACAGCACGCTGTGCTCTTTCCACTTCTAGCATACTGGTGACCGCGGCTCCCCCCCAGGTGGTGATGCAGTAGGAGAGTATTGACTCGCAGAGACTTGAATATACCAGGCGTAGTGTCTGCTTGTTTGCGCAGTTACGCAAGGCAAGAGTTAGGAAATTAATCTACGTTATGAAAATAACGTAGATTAATTTCCTAACTCTTTTAGATAGAAGAGTAATGTGTTCCTGGAAAGTGAGTCTCTCGTCAATCATAACACCTAGATACTTGATTGTTATTACACGAGTGTACTTTAAGAGTTAGCTGAGGCCTAGGTTCTGTTGCCTTCGCTTTGTGGAAGCATAAATATTTAGTCTTGGAAAGGTTTAAGGTAAGTAGATTTTATCCAGCCTCTGTTTTATACTTAGCATTCCTGTTTCTGCTTTATGGATCGCTGATTCCCAAGTTTCAGCATGGAAAAAGGCGACAGTATCATCACAGAAACAGATGAACTCATTATCCTGAAGGTTGGCCTGGTGAATGTCATTCATATATAGAATGAAAAATGTAGGTCCGAGAACACTACCCTGCGGAACTCCAAATTGTATAGGTAGCGTCTGACTGGTTTCTTCTCCAATTTTCACAGATCGACTCCTATTACTAAGGTAGCTTCGAAACCATTCCAGTGGTTCCCTAATACCAAACAGCTCTAGCTTTTTTATTAGGATTCCTGCTGGAATGGTGTCGAATGCCATAGCTAGGTCCAAAAAGACTCCAATGGTTTTTTGACGTAAATCTAGACTGGCAGCTACATTTTTAGAGAAGAGTTATAAGAGAAGAGGCTAAAGCGGCGTCATATGATTTTAGGTATCTTTGTGTTGATTTGGGTGGTTAAATAAAATTTTCAAATTTTTTCTTTAGCTAATTTTTTTATTTAGCTTATTTTTACTTTCCTTGTATTTTTGATGAAAAGCACAGTGTTTACCTCGGGTTAAAGACTTATTTAGTCTCTCAAACTATTGGCGCCCTCACTTCGTTCCGGGCGCCAAACCCCGTCTCGGGGCTAAATAAGTTAATTTCACCCCTAGGGTAACAAAGTACTAATGATGGTTTCCCTTTCATTAAAAGATTATTATAATCTGATATTCGATACATAAAAGTATCTCGACGAATTTATTAAAGCGGTGCGTTATATGTACATGTATACAATAGTATTTGACCTAGATTTAGTGGGCTGTAAACTCTCAATTTATATCAGTAAAATGGAAAATAGCAAGTATGAAAAATTAACCAATTATGTTGCTATGTTGTCGTAATTACAGTTTGGCCAATATTAGTAACGGCTGGGCTACGCGTGACGACCTTTGGCATCATTTCAAGAGTACATGCATTTATGTAGTCAACTACCTAAGTACCTACGTACACTAAAAAGGTGTGGGGTAATTATTTTATCTTTCTTTTTATACATCGACATCGTATTAGAAAATAATAATTATGTTCAAAGCATTGACATCGATATGCCATCGAGTATTTTTTACTTGTTCTGTTATAGGTAAATGACAGTTTTCTGGCAATCTGTTTTGAGAGGTAGTTCTATTCGCGATAATAAATGTTAAGATACTTTAATCTACAAAAGCGTAATTGCAAATACAAGATTACATAGAATTATGAACAATTTAATTTATCTTTACTAAGGCTGGGATACACCATATTAGTGATTAAAGTTAAGGTTTTCGTCAAATTTAACAATAACAGTATTACTGACTTTAACGTTGACAGCGAAATGAGTTTCGTACCATAATTAAAGTTATCGGGGTTGCAAGTCAAGAATAAACGCCTATCCATACTTGCATTTCAATAATCTATCTGCGAAACCATTTTTTTTTTGGGCAGGAAAACCTATTACAGGTACCACTCAAACCCCGGGGAGGGCGGATGGTTATGTGGGAGTCTCCGACCCACTCCATAAGGGCGGCATACCCACTAAAAACCTGGGGTGTTCCACCTCCGCATCGTTGGTCCAGGGCCACGAGAGCGCGATGCATACATCCGCAGCCCTAGTGATAATGGCCCGGCATCGGGCCCCGCCTCGGGGAGCTTCAGCTCAACCCTTAATGGACGACGTGTCAGAACACGGGACACGTTGTGCATCCTGTGGGGACTCATTCTAGGGCAACAGGTTCCCCGACCTGCCACCCAGAGCCCCCAGGAGTCAGGCAGTCGCACGCCAATGCGGCCGCCCTCCTCCAATGCGCCCTCTGCGCTCGAAGTTCGGTTCCCGTGTCGCCACTACTCGGCCGGTACACCGAACTCCTCTCGCCTCTCGGCGACCACCTCGGGTGCTCTGAACGAGCACCCAGCTCCGCCTGCACCCCGAGGTGCGGCGAGCTCCACGCCCCGGGCCCTACACCAGCCCTCGCGAAGGAGAGGTATAGGCGAGGGCCCCCACTCGATCGGACATTTGGACACAGGCTAGCAAGATCCACCGGACGGTGGAAGTTACTAACCTGTGGACGGGGTGCACCAGGCCTCCCCAACTAACCCCAAATCCCCATATTATGGAGAGATGAAATTAGTTGGGCTTACCCAACGTGAAGGTAGTCCGATCCACGCACCCCTATCTGCGAAACCAAGTCAACCTCGGAGGAAGAACAAGCCTGGAGTCATAGTAATAAATTGAACGTGTTCTGTATGTCTGCACTCTTTCGACTTATGTGCGCACCAACGCGGAAGAAAGAGATAACTAGTTACTATATAGATCACCTTCAAATGACAGTGTAGCCGTTTTTTAATACCTCAATTTAGTGATGTGCCTACGACGTACGAAATAAAAAACCGAAACCGAACCGAAACATACATTCTGTTCTGTCACGTTAACGATTATTCTAGTAGTTTCGCTAACTAAACCATATTAAAGTGACGTAATTGTAACATGTTTTCAAAATCGATCTTTTAGGCATAGTTAGAACTAGGTGAGAAAACCTGGAAAAGGATTGTGTAGTTCGAAATAAATAAAATAACTCAGATAACTTTTGTAGGTTTTTATTTACTGACCCTTAAACAATACAATTTTATTTAAAAAATTACGTACTTTATCTTGTGGTTGTATAAGTTGCTTAGTCATATAATGAATTTTCGTTTTTAAGTATGTCTCGGCTATGGCTTTTATGAGTAGATTTCTATGATTATCAATATTCCACTGATCAATACTATGTTGAAATAATTGTTCGAATAAATTACTACTATTGGCAAAACCGAGACCCGATTTTAACCGAATTCAGAACAATTGTGCACAACACTATAAACCAAACTTTTGCGTATTTTTAACATATAATGGCAAAATTTAATTGTTTTCCTCCAAAATGAGGTTCTAAAAGAGTAGAAATTTGTTATATTTTAATATTTTGATTCAGTTTTGTGGAAAATGATAAAAAACTCTAACCTGTGAAATGACAAGCTCTGGATTTCGTCACTTTTCTTCGAAGCATGGCTCTTACAGCCATAGGCAACGCACGCCATTTGTTCTTCAGTAGAAAACACTTCTCAAACAAACTCATTTAACCAAATATTCCAAAGATTCACGGTATATTCGCCAAAAATCCAAATCCACAGCTAGTATCCAAATTGGTTACTCGAGCTAGAATAACCGGCTTCACTAACGTAAAGGGCCGAACAGATTGTATATAGTTGTCTCTTTTTAGCACACTAAAAACATTCATTAAAAAGAGAGGTTCCGATAGTGCGCCACACTTCAACTTATTACTATGTCTCCAGGCTTGTCCTTCCTCTGAGAAGTCAACCGATAGATCGGCAGTCCTCCCGGGCGTTTCGTTTATGGATTTTAAAGATACTGAACCCTCATTTTATTTATGTAACTAAAACTCACAAAACAATTTAATTTCAATTCCGTTCAAAAGATAGTACCTGTATTGAGAGTAAAATTTCATAATTAGTTTTTAATAGACGTATTTCAATAAAATTATTTTTTCATAGAGACTAAACAAATGAAATTGATAAGGTAAAAACGAAACGCTTTGATGACATTTCAAAGCACACCAGTGTTGCCGATTTTGCTTTTTTAGAGCTAGAATTAGCTTTATATCTAATATATAGCAAGAAATAGGTATTTTTTTTTATTTTACATTTTAACCCCTTCGAATCATGATTATTCTAGGTATAAGCAACGAAACAGCAAAAAAATGTGGGATTCATTTTAAGAAGGACACAACCAATGCAATATTATTGAGTTATTCGTAAATATGAGATTAAAAAATACGGAATAAAAATGTGTAAGGTACGAGTAATGTTACGTTTTTATGTTTTAAAATCGATAATTTAGTTTCTATTAAAATGTTAACGCCATAAGTGGGTCAATCTAGCTTTTTTTAAATTCAACTGGCAGCACTGAAGTGCATGTTTTGTTTTTTGTAGGTACATGATCTGTTGCCTGACCTTCCTAAGGTCTATATAATATATCTTGTAAGACTATTTTGAGAGAAAATCATATCTTTTTCATAGCATGCGGATTACAGGCATGCTGTTGTGTTTATAATGTGCATGTGCAGTGCTTTTCAACCAAATTTTAATAGGTAATACATTTCAGTGCTAGTTGTGATAACTATAGTCAATCTGTGATCAAGCTACAAGAACTTTACCATAACAATAAAGATTCCTTATTGTGTTTCATTCTGTGTACTATTATGTCTGTGGTTTGTGGTAGATATAAGAATAAATTATTTAATTGAAATTTTACAGTGATTTTATTAATAAAATGCCCACCTAACTACCTACACCTATTACTTAGGTCAAAATTTAAATAAATAATAGAATAGGTAAAGTGCATACAATGTATAACATTATTATTAATTAAACAACAATATAAGTTAAAGGTGTAATTATCAACCATGTTTTGTCGCTCAGAGTGACAACACATTACTTGTTTTTGGTGCCGGTGAGATAAATAAATAACTCTGGTGATAGATGAACTTCCGGGTTCACTTCAGCTACACCTTGCATTCTGCATATATATTGTGTACATAATACTGCAGTTGTAATTATTACTGCCAGTGTAGTTTTTAATGCAAGTCTAATTTTTAAAAAGAAAGGACTGGAAATCGCCTTTTCCAAACTCAGAAACACCTGTGAATATATACAAAAATGTGAATAAAATGCACTAGAAATAATTAAATATGAAGTAGGTAGTTGACAAGTTTGTCACCTTTTGGTTAGCACATGTGTATCACTATACCGGTGCTCGTTAGGTGTTGCTGGACTAAGCACCGGTGTCATCAAACATGACTTGCTAGGATGGGTATTTTCTCCTATGAGCCACCTGTTGCCAAAAACTCCATCTTCACATTGGACTGAATATATTAAATAAGTTGTAACTTTAACAGGATAATTAAATATTTTTTGGACTAATAAGCTAAAGGAAGGTGTATAGTATATATGAAACATTTTAGCTAGGTATGTATTCTATAAAATGTAATTTTGTAAGAATTTGTAATAGAATTAAGTTATGTACCTTTCGAATAAAAGTAATAGAATATGGTAGCATCATGGGCCCGGTCACCGACCTACAACATTAATGAATCTTTGTTGCATACTGCTTGCACATGGAGGGAACATGTGCCCTTTCTATTTTTGAAATCCTCCCCTATAGTAGAACTTGAAAAGTATATTACAAATAAGCACATCTTTGGCAAGTATCTGAGTTGTCATTGAGAAAAGTTATATAATAACTTGGAGACTGTATTAAGTACATGTGTACAATCCAAGGCTCCCAATACGCGAGGAAATCCAGTGATTTCATAGAAATCTTCCTGGGTGTTGGGCAGTATTTTTATATACTTGCTATATATCGAGGCAAAGGCTCTGGAGACATCTCTCACGATTCGCCTTGCTGTCACTATAGATACCCCGGTATAATCAGCCACGGATATTAACATAGTTCCTAGCGCATAGAACAGGAGTGCTAAGAGCACCGGGAGGATTGCACTGATAGAAATGGTGATATTTCTGTCAACAGCATTTCCACAGCCTCATAAATTCATGATTATTAAATTCAGCGAAATGGTTTACGCGCATGTAGCTCCTTGGACTCTCATGTCTCAAGTCGGCAATTGGAGAGGAATCAAAGAGCCCGGTTTTGTAAAACTCATTGTCTGAATCGTCACTAAACTCCATTTCAAACTTTATTAACAAAATTCACACACGATAGTTACAAAAAATTCAAACACGATAGAGTTCTTTTGAACAATCCGTCACCAAAACGGGGGTGTTTCAGTCGGATAGGCCAAAACCCAATCTGTCAGTCGTTCAAGCTACTGACAGTTACGGATAGCATGATATTGAAATGCGATTTTTTCATCTTTAATTCAAGAGGATTGTAATCTTCGAAGTAAAGATATTATGTAGGTACCTATTCTCTCGTATGCTGATCGTTTGTTCAAATCATTCACCGTTTTTAATTTGTTTCTACTTATGATGGTAATCAATTAATTACAACATGCGTGACAATATTGGTATAACTATATAAAAGGAAATAAACTGAACTTTAAACTTTTGAAACTAGTCTTCTTATAATTTTCAACTTCTCAAATCAGTGTGACATGGTTTCAATTACAACAATATTAACAGGTACTATTTTATTTATAATCTTTTCATCAAAAGTGACATGTTTATATCTAAATTACAAGAGGCACTTTTGATATTTTAGCGACCCTACATCGCCCTTAAAATAATTAGAATGTCCATACAAAAAATCACAATCTGTCACTTCGGGATAGCGTAAAATAGAACAACAAACAAACAAGCAATTTTACTGTAATAGATGTTCATAATTTAATTTATACACCTGTAAATAAATAATAGGTCTATAAAAACAATTATAATATAATTGGCATGGTCCGTGACGATGGTAAGCGCCCCGATGGCCTCACACTGATTCCCTGGGAGCGGGGAAAAGCTCTTGTATGGGACGCAACTTACGTCGATACACTAGCTCCTTCTCGCCTCAGTGGAACAGTACAAGCGGCAGGAGCCGCGGCGGACGCAGCAGAAGAAGCCAAGCGGCGAAAATATACATCATTATCGACTGATTATATTTTCGTACCGCTTGGCTTCGAAACTTTTGGTCCGTGGGGTAAAAGCACTAAGTCTTTTATAAAAAAATTAAATAAAATGTTGATTGACATCACTAGAGACAAGAACGCTGGCTGGTTCCTTGCGCAAAGGATTCCTATAGCAATCCATCGTGGGAATGCAGCCAGCGTTCTTGGTTCCATACCACATGTAGATTGTCTAAATTTAGTTTAGATGTAAATACTCTTTTTTAGTTCTATTAGTGTTAATATGTATAAAATAATATATTTTTATCGTCGTTTTACATCGTAGAAGAAACTAAATAAATAATATAATAATTAATCATTTTACATGAAATTAATGGAACTATTAGTCTTTTTTTCTGTCTTGCAGTTTTGAGCCTGTATTTTAGATTATGTACTTAAAAACTCAATGAAATAAATTTAAAATATCTCATGATATTACTTTTAAGTAAGCCAAGTCAACTAATAGGTACTCTATAATAGACAATACTGACTATGAGGACAAACCCTTTTTAACCGCCTCCTTAAAAAAACAAGAATTTCTTTGGACGTAGGTTTGTGATGGTGTCATAATTGGATAAAATTTGAGTATGTTGATTCCAAACACATACTTGTACCGTAAGTGACCGTCTTATTACAAAACATGGTTTATCTACACTAATGTTGTAACATTCTACTTATGTTTCCAATACTTGACTTATTATTACTACTGTTATAGCACAGACAACAAAACACTCAATTTAAGCAATTTCACATGATGTTATAATATCTACATCGATATCGTAATAGCTCATTATAACATCGAAAATCGTGACTCGTTACTATTATGAAACTCGCTGCGCTCGTTTCATAAATTCACACTCATGTTTTAATACCCTTAATTATATGACAGTTGCATAAACTACTATTATAATATAATATATTAAAACTTTGAAAATAAAAAGTCGGTTTTTGTTGTTCAAACATCACATACAAACAATCAAAATGTCAACTTTAAATTTGAACGTTGATTATGATTGGTAACATTTTGACAGTTTAATTATTATGACCTTTGACGATCCATCCTGAGGACCAGGTGAGGACCCGAAATAAGCTAGTATACCCGAAAGGGACGACGACAAATCTCAGGGCTGCCAGAGACATAAAAATTCCCCTACTTTTGTTCATACTTACACATACACTCGTACCAAAGTTGTACGTAATCATTAGTATCACCTGAAAAAGGGACTGAAATAAAAATGACACACACAGTACCTACCTACGTCGATAAAATTTATGTAGGAATAATTTATTTATTTATTTAATAATAATTAAAACGGTCGCAACCAATTACATTAACTATTTCATACTCACTCAATCACTTAACAATGTCATATAATAATTAAAATATATATATAATAAGTTGTCAAAAGTAAAATAATAATCAGTCCATTCAAAATAAAGTATGTAGGTAAATTACAATTCATATTTACAATTTCTTAATTTTACTTACATAACAATCACTTAATCTTACATCATGAAATCAATCTATTTCTAAGTATACTAACTAAGTCATTTATACAATCATTAAATCATCTGCTCGCAAAATCTCAAACACGCTAACATAATAACCGGCCAACCGTCCGTAAACAAATCACACGTTGGGTTGGCAGCGAGCAGCGCGTTGAGTGCGGCGAGAGTGCGCGGGAGTGGGGAGGCGGCCCGAGCCACCGTGCGGCAGTGGGGCTCAACCAAAAGCTTGCGTCGCCTGCTACGCAAATATTGGTCCGGTACAAATAGTTGACACAACTTATCGTGCAAGTCTGGTGCATCAACATCTCCACGTACCTATAACCTTACACATGATAGTCAGCTGGTGTTTATTTCTTCTGACCTTCAAAGAGTTATAGCCCAAGCAACCCAATATAAAATCAGAAGGATACATGAACGGATAATATCCGTAAAGACGCTTATATAGGTACCTAAGAAAGGCTCTCTGCACCTTTTCTATCGGCAATACATATGTGCTCTCATGTGGATTCCAGACGCACATCGAGGATTCTAGTTTGCTGCGCACCAAAGTGCTAAAAAGTAATCTAATGACGTGCTGGCTATGAAAATCTTTACAATTGCGGAGTACGAAACTAAGCCGCCTAAATGACTCTTTGACCAACGCGTTTATGTGGTCATGGAAAGTTAGCTTTTGGTCAAACAAGACACCCAAGTCTTTCATATTAGTAGTACGATTTATTTATTTATTTATTTATATATGCTGTACACAATACAAAATTACATTTTAGAACTTATTCTAAAAAAATTGGATTGTGTGACCCTGTTGCTTGTTTAGTTTAGGGCATTGCACTTTACAATATTAACTTAAACACTATTTTTCTTAATACTAATGTAGTTACATGCCTAAGTACTTAATAATATCCTTTAAAATTTTTAAACCTTATGTACATACCTAGTTCTATGATAAATATAAATAATTAAATATGTATGAGATCTGTGACATATATTGCGATATTCTTACATGCGATATTACATTCTTACATTATAGGTACCTATATAATTTTATTGCATAGTACTTACATTGTAATTATTCTCTTTGAGATCAGTTACTTACATTATTAGGATCTTTAAATGGAATCGTCTTGTAGGAATTCATCTATTGAGTAGTAACTTTTTTTTATAAGGAGCTTTTTTAATTTGGCTTTGAATGTTCTTTCTGAGGGTTCATTACGGATTTCATGTGGGAGTTTATTGTGTATTATAATAGTCATGTATTCTGGGCCTTTTCTGAATAACTCTAACCTGGGTACGGGTAGCAGTAATTTGTTTGGTCTTCGGGGGTTGCTATCGGAAGTAAAAAGATTTCTATGTTTTCGGGTGAATAGCGCGGCTTCTAAAATGTAAATGGATGGAAGTGTGAGTATTTTCAGGCGGATGAAGTGAGGTCTGCAAGTTTCTCTGGGTCTGATGTTAACTATTATTCTTATAAGTTTTTTTTTAATGATTAGTAGTGATTCTGCATCTGTGCTGTTTCCCCATAGTAGTATACCATATTTTAACCATGAATAGGCATAGGCGTAGTAAGCGGTTATTGCAGTTTCTGTGTTAGTGTTGATTTTTAAATTTGCCAGGGCGTAAACAAATTGGGATAGTTTAGATTTGATTTTTTTAACGTGCTCCTTCCAGTTTAAATTTGAATCGACTGTTAGGCCTAGGAGGCTATGGTTATTGACTTCTTCTAGGCTGAGATTTTTTCGGATAACAGTTAAATCTAGAGGTTGTTTCTGATATGGGTGGAATTGGATGATTTTTGTTTTCTTGTTGTTTATTTCCAGATTATGTTCGTATAACCACGATTTTAAACTATTAAAAGTTTGAGTAATTTCTATTTGCTGTGTGATTTCGTTACTTTTGCTTTTGAATATAAGGGACACATCGTCCGCAAATAGAATACTTGGAGAGTGTAGCTGCTGGGGGAGATCATTAATATAAATTAAGAATAGAATGCAACCTAGGACACTTCCTTGCGGTATCGAGGCGTTTATTGTTTGTGATGTTGACTTTATAGACTCTACTGCATGTTGGTCATGGAAGTGATGTTCTAATTGCACGTGCTGACTCCTATTGGTTAAATATGAGCGTAGCCAGTTTAGTGGTTTTTCTCGTATTCCAATTTGCGATAGTTTTTTTAACAGTATTTTGTGAACGACTTTGTCATACGCTTTGGTCATGTCTAGGAGGATGGCAATGGTGTAATATTTATTTTTAATGTTTTCTAATATGTTACATGTGAATTTATATACTGCTAGACTTGTGGATGAGTTTTTGCGGAAGCCGTGTTGGTTTTTGTGTAAAAGCTGATATTTTTCAAGAAAATTGTAGAGGCGATCGGACATAGCGCGTTCAAAGATTTTTGAAATAGCTGGTAGTAGAGCTATTGGTCTATAACTACTTGGGTCTGTGGTGTTTCCGCCTTTTTTTAGGATAGGTATAATTTTTGCTTTTTTCAGATGATCCGGGAAGCGTTCTTCTATAAATGATTGATTAATGAGGTAGGTTATGGGTGGGGTCAAGGCATCTGCACATATTTTAATGAGGCAAGAAGGGATTTCGTCAATACCATAGCTATATTTACTCGGAAGGTTTTTTATTATTTTGTTTATTTCTTTTTCTGTGACCGGAGACAGATACATTGAGTTTGATGAATTTGAGTTATAGGCAGTATTAATGATTGGAGTCGTATTTGGAATTTGACCTATTGATGCAAAGTATTCATTGAAGATGTTAGCAATCATATCAGGCGAATCTATTAATTTGTCATCTTGTTTTAGTTTTATATTTTTAACTACCGTTTTTTTGTTTTTATTTGTAGCATCTTTTATGATGGTCCACATAGTTTTTATTTTATTGTTTGATTTTTTCATTTTTTTTGCATTGTTTATCTTTTTATAGTATTTTACGCACTTCTTAAGTATTTTTTGGTATTTCTTTGTAAAGGCTTTTAATATTATACTTTTGCTTTCATTTGTCAGTATTTGCACCATTCGTTTGTGCCTGCACGAGATTTTAAGACCCTTCGTCATCCATTGTTTGGCTTTATCTGTGATTTTAAATGTTTGTAGGGGTATATGATGGTCAAGGACATGTTTGAGTTTGTTTTCAAATTTATTGTAGTTTTCGTTAACATCCAAGTTTATGTTGATTATTTCATTCCAATTAATTTTTGCAATAGCGTCTTTAAAGTTGCTCATATTTTTCTCGTTGAAACATCTTTTTGTTACATGTGTAGTGGTTTTAGTTTTTTCTTTATTTTTTGATTCGATGCTATAATAGATAGCCTTATGGTCCGATATGCCATAGTCTTTAACTTGTATAATTTGATTTGTATCATGAAAATTTGTGAATAGAAGGTCTAGTTTAGTAGCTGTTTTGTGAGTAACTCTTGTTGATTTGGTGACCATTAAATGTAAGTTGTGTTTGAGCATTATGTTTATAAATTTTTCATAATGTGTAGGATATTTTTCTTTATCCAAATTAAAATCACCACCAATGATGATGTGTTTTTTTGATTTAAGTGAATTAATTTTTGTTAGAAGTGTATCAATGAATGTAAAAAAGGTTTTTATGTGGTGGTCTAATCTGTAGATATTAATCAGTAATATATTTTCCTTTGGTATATCTACTGCACAACATTCTACAATACTCTCTGTAGAAAGTTCTTCTATGTCTGGTCTTTCTTGGTAGTCTATGTCGTTATGAAGTAGTATAGCTGCGCCGCCTCCTGTGGTTAATTTTCTATAGAAGCCGGCAGCAAACTTGTAGTCAGGAACTTGGATGAGGCCTTTTTGTTCATGTGTTATCCACGTTTCAGAAAGGCATATTGCTTTTACATAATTATTTTCTTTGTTTTTGTTTTCTCCTATTACGTCCAGTAGTAGGTGTACTTTATTCTTGATACTTCGAGTGTTTTGGTATATGGCTATGAAGTCAGAATCGAAATGTCCGGGGTTTACGGCCAAGAGTCTTACTTCTGGTGGTTATCGGGGTATGGCTTCGGATTTGTTGTTCTGGTTTATTTCGTAGGTTAATCGGTTCATGTAGAGTTTGTTTTTCGTTATTGCTGTCTTGTTGGGATGTAGGTGGCTTTTGTTGCTGGTTATATTGAGGTTGCGAGGCCAGATTTGGGTCTTGTTCTTTTTCGTGGGTGTTAAGATTATTGTTGAGGGGGATAGGTTCTTGGAGCGTTTGTTGTTCGATGTGGTTGTCCTGCCGGGGTGTCGATGATCTTTGTTGCTGTTGGTGTTTGTTCTGTGATGCCAGTTTTGTTTGCTGGTATATGCCTTGCTCTTCGTTGTAGGTATTATACTCTTTTCCATCAATATAAAGCTTATTGTCGCGTATAATAGCGTATCTTCCTTTCTCTCTTTCAGCTATAAGAACTTCCCGTAATGTGTTTCTGATTTGAAGACCTTCCTGGTCCAGGTATTCTGTTACCGCCAACCCTGTATTTTTAAAGTCTTGCTTGTTATGGAGCAGATATTTAGCCATTCGTTTGCTAATTAACTCAACTAGCAAGGGTCTTTTGTGACCTCGTTTACCAATTCGAGTGATATCTTCGATATAGCCAGTAATATCAATATTTTGGATGTCCCGAAATACACGCAGAACTCTCGTGTGTAAATCTAGTTCATGTTCTTCGGGATCATATTGTTCTAGTCCATACAGAACAATTTTTTTAGCATTTTCTCCGCATGAAATGTAAGATTTTGGGGTATGTGTGAGAGAATGGTTCTGGTTCTGATTGTTTATTTGTTGTTTTAGTTTTGTATTTTCCTGTTCGAGTATCGTAACTCTTTTTTTTATTTGGTTAATTTCAGATTGAAGAGTCGCTTGCGTGTAATCTGTTTATAATTCTTAGTTATGTCCATACAAAAGGTTGCCTGGAAGAAATCGCCTAAGGCGATAAGGCCGCCCAATGTGCATCACTTTAATATATTTAAGCTTTTTCCTGTATTGTTATTTCTATGTTTTATGGTGTACATTAAAGATATATTCTATTCTATTCTATTCTATTCTGTTTTTTCTTTTTGTTGATCCAATTCCTGTTTGAGGTCAAAAATAGCGTTATAGAGTCTATCTTGGAGTGAGGCCTGAGACTCGGTTATTTTGTTCAGCATAAACATTGTATTATCCTCAAGTTTTTTGTCCAGGAGATCACTGAGTTTTTCAAGTGAGATAGGGGTATTGTTATTGCAAGGCGTGTGCATTATTTCGTTTGTTCTCATAAAAAGGCTGGTTGTAAGGCAATCCTGTAGATTTTGACCAACAATGTTAGTTTGAGTTTCATTAGGAGTCGAAGAACTGTTTCCATTTAGGATATATTCAGCTACGGACGAGCTACTGATATCTTGTTCAATTTGTTTAGATTGGGATTGAAGAACTATAGTAGTGTCTTGTATAGGTTGCTTTGCAAGGAGTGTCAATGGGCGGGAGTGCACAGGTGTATCTTCATTTCGGGTTCGTCGTGTTCGTATGTTGCACTCTGGGCAGGTCCAAGTTAGATGCAGGTCATGCCGTTGGGCTTTAAACGAAGCCATGTTTATACCCACGCATACGCAGTGATATTTTCCTGAACAAGTACTGCATTGGAGATACTCCATGATTGGAATGTGCTCAGAACAGGCTAGACAATTTCTCATATTGTGATAGTGTATTATTCGTGCTTAAAATTAGGCGTCGGTATGTGTAACCGTAGTTTTATTAGCGATCCCGAGAGATGGCGCTAATGGTAGGTGCGTATTCCTATATATGGAGTCGTTACGCTTTCCTTGTCTATGGGCCACGGGTGAGCCCAAGTTTGTTTACGTTTTATGTTTGTTTGATAAATCAGTTCAGTATTGGTAGAAAATTGTTAAGATAATATATAGTTGTAGAACTCCGTTGATGTTGATTTGGTGTAATGAATTGTGTTCACTTTCACTGTTCTCGCGTAAAATTAGTTAAACTTTTGGTTTCGCAAAGTTTGGGTGAGTCAATTTTTTGCGAATGTTAATTGCAGAGCACTTGACTTCTTGACACATGAAGCACACATCTTGATTTTGATACAGAGCGTTGTTTGCACGTTTCTTGTAATTTGTTGGATACGTGTCTTGCAGTTAAATGTAAATAAACATTGTTGTAGTACCGACGAGGCTGTTTTCTATTTAATATTATTTTTTCATGATGAGCTTGTTTAGTGTAAACCCATTTTTTTTTTTTTTTTTTTTTTTTTTTTTTTAATAGTCTTACTACCAATTTTGTACTCGTAGACAATTGGATGCCTTATCCGCCCAAAAGTCATGACATGGCACTTGGAAGCGTTGAATTCCATGCCATTCAGGCGACTCCACTGCACCACAGCATCAACATCTCGCTGGAGAGAAAAGCAATCGACCTCGGAATTGACCTCCGCATAGAGTTTAATAAATTATACTCAGAAGGATTTGTAAACAAAATACATATTTATTTCAAGGAAAACTTTTTACATAGAAATACAAAGAATATAGTAATAACCAACTGCTGAAATAATTTGTTGATTAATTTTCTGGATTAAAGTAAGAATATTTAAAAAAAACTACTTTAACATACCTACAAATTTACAAAAAATACTTAACTAAAACTGTACGAAATTTTCGAATACGAAATTTTCCTTTGGAATATCTAAGTTCATATATTTATTTTATTACTCACAACTTTAATCAATGGAGTCAATTGTCTGGACGTGAATGGGACATTCATCCTAACAGGAGACTTACACGTCTCCATTTGAGCAACATCATATTATTTCAGCGCAGCCTAGATTATTACGAGTAGAAAATTAAATTATTAGTATAGATCCCTTCAACTTTAATTTTAATAAAGTGGGTAATTAAGACATTTGAATCAAAATATTATATTTATATTTGAAAAAACTTACGAAACAAATTTTACTAAATTAAAAATAAGACCGGAAAATAAATTTAGAAGCTGAATTAGCTGAACATCAATATCAAGCTGAAAAAGCATATGCTGAAAAACGTGCTGATAAAGAAAATGCCAGAGCAGAATCGTCTAAAAAGGCATTTACATTTGACCTACAGCAATGTTTGCCAACACCATTTAAAAACGTCCGTCTCGTTTTATAAAAGACAACTTTGGTCTTTTAACTTGACTATACACGATTTGGCAAGTAATGAAGCAACATGCTACATGTGGGACGAGACTAGGAGCTCGAGGAGCAAATCAAAATAGCGTCATGCTTGTGGCACTTTTGCCATAGTCTACCACCACAAGTGGAAGAAGTCACTTTTTATTCTGATACTTTTGGTGGCCAAAATAAAAACAACATTGTGGCAATGATGTTTATGTTTTTATTAAACAGTCATCCAACACTAAAAAAAGTAAACCACACATTTCTCATAAGTGGGCACACTCACATGGAGTGTGACTCTGACCACGCGATTATAGAAAAAGCTAAGAAAAGAACGCAAATGAAAATAAACCACTGAAATGATTGGGTTCAGTTGGTGAGATCATGCAAAATTCAGAAACCTTTTAAAGTTGTAGTGATGACGTTAAAGGATTTTTTGGATTTTGCCGACTTGAAATCTAAAAAAGGACCATTTGCTATCAAAAAGTTGGATGATGCTGGAGACAATTTTTTGTGTCAACCGATAAAATGGCTGCAATATACAACTAGTGTGGGAAAGTTGTATTACAAGGAAAGTCTGGATCGCGAAAACCCTTTCCGGTCAGTGAGTTTTAAGAAAAGAGAAAAAAGTTTAATAGATCACTTTAGATTGATCCCTATCTCCAAGGAGTCACTGCCAATCAGCATAGAAAAGAAGAAGGACTTAATGGATCTCATTGAGCTAATTGACGATGCATTCAAGGATTTTTATCTTCAATTAAAAACACTCGGTAGTACTTCTGCATCCACAGACCCAGACTTGGACGAAGACAACCCTGATTCTTCATCAGATTCAGAGATCCAGTAAATATTGGTTCTAGGATTGAGAAAATAATATTTCCTTTCTTTGTATATTTCACATTTTGTTTGAATAATATTATAATTGTGTCTTGCCATCACTGTTTCATCAATTATCCCACTTACTACTAATACCTTTATTTTAATATGGTACCACGGAGCTGTTCTGATGATAGAGTCGGAAGATGGCCATAGGAATTTTAAAGCTAAACAAGATATACCCATCTAGTTAGGGCTCATTTATTTTTTCTTCGTGAGTTCTTAGGTACTTACTACATGATATCCAGTGAGGTCAAACCAGTGTACTCGTTTTATGACGTATTTTCAACCCTCTGGGAAATAATAAATAGTGGTCCTACTGAACAGGGAAGTAACATTTCTTTGGAAAATCTCCTTCTTACAGAAACTTTTTTTAAAATTTGAAATATTGTTTATTACTTTTTGAGGTATACGAGTATATAGGTAAGTGAGGTATATAAACCAAACTCCATATTTTAAATCAATTGTACAAACTTTTTTCAAAGCGGCACTTTAATTATTTTATTCAAAAACATCTACATATTATACCGAATCGAATAGCACCTCGTTCATTATGGTTTGTAGGCGTACAAAAAAAGTTTGCCAAAAAATCATTTGTTGTCTCGACTAATTCAATAAGGGAATAATTTGATAACTGTTGTGACTAAGTTGACAACTCGGTGAATAAGTTGATAACTTGTTGGTGAACGATTTGATAAGTCTATTATTACAAAAACTGAAGAGATAGATAGAAAATCGTTAACTTCTTGCCACAATTTGAAAGATTGTAATAAATAATCTCTAAAACGACATAAATATCAATATATACCAAATTTATCGATTTACCGGAAGAGATCAAACTTTAAAATGGCCGCCCTGTAAAATTGACATTTTTGACATGTCAACTTGTTCACGCCAGGCACGGATATGTCATACAGAGTTATAATATTCGCACCTTGATAACGACAACGTCACTATACGAAAATCAGGTAATATTTACTGTAAGCGCCACCTTTCATTGCTAGGCATGAACTTTAAAATGCAAAGACTCCTGTGAACGTAGGTCTCATAGAAACCGCTAGATGGCGAGGTGTCGTTATGTCGTTTAAGGGGGCGGAGCGTATGACGTGGCGTGATATCGCGGCACATTTTTAGTGATAACGGGGACGTCAAAGAGATAAGGGCTTGGTCTGTGAAGGAAAACGTCATTTTTTGTTTAGTGTCGTTTTGCAGTAAATCTAACCGGTAAGTTATATGTTTTAATTAAAGCTATATCATCTTTATCGTGAAAGTGACATTATTACATTAAGTTCTAACAAATCTGTAACGATTCATTCAGTGTGTTAATGTCACTTTTCGTTTAATGACACTATTACTTTAATTTCTCGTATTTTTTCGTCAACTTACAACGACATTATGTTAAAAGTGTCATTGATAGTTAATTGAATTCACTATGTTTAATTTGATTTGAAAAGTGATATTGACACAGTTTCTTTAGTGACTCTTCACTGTCATTCCTTGTAAGAAATCACTATTATTATTTAAACTGTTAGAGACATATTAGTGATAAAGCCGATTTCATTTAAATTCTCTTCAAAAATAATCGAATGTAAGATAAACATTACGACACTTCAGAAAATAAGCCTTTATTTTTTTTGTATTTTCATGGTTATTTCTCTCTAAGTTAATTGGTAAACGTTTTAGTTTGTTTTGTGACAGCATTTTGCAAGCTTGACAGAAACATATCTTATTATTTTCAGTTACAATGCCACCTCCGAACCCGCGGTCTTTGAAGTTAAAAAATATTATCAAAGATTTGAATAAGTCCGATTCCGAAGATAACTCATTCGCTTCAGAAGATGATCATCAGCCAAATTTTCCACATAATTTACAAAGCTCTTTGTCTCCATCGCAAAAAGAAAACTTACGTGTTGCTGAGAAAGATAATAATAGGAAAGTATACAAACCTGCATTAAAGTATTATTCGCCGAACGTTGCGTCTGAGCCAAAAAAAAACGTGGAACAAGAAATAGTAAACCAATTCAATATTGTATCGAAATATGCGCCATTGTAATAAAAAACATTGAGATACTTTTGATTGTTATCTATTGGAATAAAAACCGAGCCGATCTATTTGAAAAACAAATTAAAAAACTACTCAGATTGCTAAAACATAATATGTATAGGAGCATGGATGTAATAATATGCGGAGATCTAAATTTGGATATGACAGGAACGAAAAAAGAGTCGATAGAATTCAGAAATTTGTTACCTACTTGAATATAACTTCCAACAATTTATAACAGAACCAACGCGAATATTTAAAACAAAAGCTTCTTGCCTAGACCTGCTATTTGCTAACTTCAATAAAAGTAGATTGATTGTGACCGTCCGCGACTACGACTTCTCGGACCACTATGCGGTCAGGGCTGGGCAAAATACATGCTTTGCTTTAATTGAAATACAAATTACAAAATACTGTACAGGTAATTAAAATACAAAATACAAAATACTTTTAAGTAAGGTATTTGAAATATAAAATACAAAATACAGTATTTTAGCTATTTTTAATTGAAATACAAATTACAAAATACAAAATACTTTTCAGCCCGTGCTGGTCTAGATAGTAATCTAGCTAATTTACCCCGTAAATAGTAGAGGAATACTAGATTAATTAATCAGAAAAACCAGAGTTTCCTTTCATGAACAAGAGATTTTTAAATGTGCTGTCAGACAAACAGCCTCTTGTTGGAGAGTGAATAAAACGTGCTAAAGAAAACAATCTTTCTACAGGTCCTGATGAGCACAAACTTTGTAAAAATGTATTTTGTTAAAATGTATTTTGAAGCCGCATGTATTTGAAATACTAATTACAAAATACCTCGGCGTCAGGTATTTGAAATACTAATTACAAATTACATTGTAAGGAAGTAATTGAAATACAAATACTAAATACGTATTTGTATTTCAATTACGTATTTTAATTACAAGTAATTCAAATACTGCCCATCCCTGTATGCGGTACATATTCGAATATTGAAGGCCCTAAAACGAACACATGAACATGAACATAGGTACCACACCCAGCCAGGACAAGCCTGCTCCGGTCAAACCGGCATACCAGGGGGCACAAGGTTTTGGAGCGTGGTTTTGTGCTAACGCTCCGGGATGGTAGTCGACCGGCTATGCAGCCAGACGCCGATTTGGAGAAGGTTGTTATTAAGGATAGGGATAAGCGTTAGTAAAAAGTGGTGTTCGTTGATTATTGAGTTGACCCATCTTGGGGTTTGTTAGTGTTTGGCTTTGCAAGCACTATATTAATACGTTCGCTGTGTAATGTTGGTTCTATTGTGAGTAATCATAACCGCGTCGGGTGTAGTAGGTGGATCTTTAATGTGGGTCGAATAGATCCTATGTCGCTAAGGGATTGTTCTTGTGTCCTCTGACTCTTGCCCTAGATCTGTCGGGTCTTCATCGCTCAGTACGTCAGTAAACGACCCCTCTGTAAGGTCAAGTTCTTTTTCCCACTTGGAAATCGGAATGAATGTGTTTTTGACCCGTCTTCTTTCCTTCTGTTTGTGCCTTCTATAGAAGTCATAGGTGATCCTCATCCTTTTTGATGGGTATGTTTTTGCTAGACCGCTGAAAAAACTGCGGCATTCTTGTTGGTCTTCCGTTGCTTCGGTCTCTTGCAAACGGCGCCGGCACTCTTTAAGTGTATTTCTAGCCTCTATATCTTGAGGATGATGCTTATAATGGAACTTCGCCTTCTGTAGGTTTGTAATTGCTTCTTCTCTAGCCTTAGAGTACCTTCTTTCATATTTGATAGTCTTATTGGCCGCCATCTTCATGACGTTTGTTATCACTTCCCACGATAGCGGCTCTTTTCGGTTTTCGCAGTTCCTGCTCTTTTTGGTTTCCTCTGATAAAGTTTCTTGGTATTTTTCTCGAGTGGTGGTACTTTGAAGCATCTCGTAGTTTAGGGTTTTGTAGTCAAACTCGTTCGCAACATTGGCCCTGGCTAGTCTTATTGGAGGTCTCGTAGAGTCCCTATTGGAATTTAATGTGAGGTGCTTTACGTTTCCCCATATGATTCTGTGGTTAGATAGGATAGTTTTTTCGCCTTTGATGTAATTAAAAATCTGGTTGTTTTTGGCATCTGTCATTATGTGGTCTATTTGCGACGTTTTGTTCCCCGACGTCCAAGTCGTTTTACAGCTGCGCCGGCCGAATGATGTGTCCAATCGGAGATTTTCCCGTGCAATTAGATCTAATAAGATGTCTCCGTTGTCGTTACTTGTTTGGTGTAAGAGATTTTTGCCTATTTGATTTTTATCGCGAAGTTCGTGTGTATCTGTGAGTCCTATGTGGGCGTTGAAGTCACCTAGTATGATTGTTATTGAGTTCCCTGGTTTGTTCTTGGTCAGTTGTAGTAGCCGAATAGAGAGGCTCCACTGCTTGTATGTATTGAAGCAACCATATTGTTTGTGTTTGCTTTAGTCCAGTTCAGCCTTAGGCCGCTGTTTTTTCTTATGAGAATAGCTAGGCCTCTTTTGTTGTTGTTTCCGCTTAGGTGCCACGTATAGTGACTAGATTCGTAGGTCCCGGATTTTAAGTGAGTTTCCTGTAGGCAGGCAATATGGATAGATTTTCCGTCTAGAAACTCGTCGATCTCTCGTTTTTTAGTCAACGTTGCGGCGCCTCTAATATTCCATGTGGCAATGTTTATGTTTTCATTTACTACCTGTTTTTTGTTTTTTTGGTGTGGCCTGGGGCGGGCAAGTCGGTATCCGGACTCATCTGGTATCTCCTCTGGGGTGCTAGTTCCAAGGGTTAGACTAAGGTCATTTTGCGTGGTGTTTGTACTTATTACTCCTAGGTGATTTTCAAAGCAATCAAAGTGGTTCCCCGTAAATATTAGACCTATGCTACCTGCGGCATCGTTTGGTTCCTTAGGAGAGAAGCATACTGTTTCTTGTAGCGGGGTTTTTTGAGAGATTTTCACGTTAATACTATAATATTCCGCTGCCGCTATAAGTATGTCTGTGCCGCCCCATGTACCATCTTGGTATTGTGATAGAATGTAGTTCCTGATTTGTTCGCTTTGTGCTGAGCTATCTAGATTACTTCTGATCGCTAGGTACATTTGTGGATCGTTTTGGTTTTCTTCTACGTGGCGTGCGAGGTCTCGTCGAATGTGTTGGTGGTCGAAGGTTAGGCCATACAAATCGTTAATTTGGTGGGCTATAGCGCGATACAAGCAGTTGCCGTCTCCTGGTATTTTTACGATAGAGTTCCCTATTTCCATATCTGTTTTGTGCCTTACCGTGATGGTATCGCAAACGACGGGGTGGCGTGGCTAGCTCGTGATATCTTTCTGGTATGCGCGTGATCCTTTTTGTTGAGGTTTGTTGCGAGGCTGTGAAGGAAGCTTATATACTATGTACGTATTTGTATTATAAAACTGGTGTATCATGCGCTATACTAGTTCCCCTTTGCCTTTAACGTAGAAGGGGAGTAAGTAGTACTCGAGTGGGTACTTGGGTCTCGTCTATCAACTCTAGGTACGGGGCATTTGTTAGGTGAATGTTAGGATACTTGCACTTAGTATCTGCTGTTTTTCCCTAGGCTATCTATGGGATCTTAACGAACCCTTTCGTCCGGCGGCAGGCGAAGTTCGTTACTTTAGTTCTAGCGTGGTGTCCAGGTGAGTTAGGGCTAATTATTTGGAATCGTACCTACCTACCATTATTTTGGTACTAAAAAAATACATGTAAGTTATAGCGGTACTGGTGAACTACAACTATTTATCAAATATCAAGCTATTTATCAGGTTTTACAACGATTATAGTCAACGAAAAACCTACGCTTTTTGTACTAAGTGTTTTATGTGTATAAAATAAACGTCTGGGCTTTATTTTACGTAGCAAAACTGAGATAAAAAAAAGGGATCATGACCCGACCATAGTGCCTCGCAGCTGTGTCGGAAATTTGCGGGTGGTTTTTAGCTGAACCTATTGTTAATGTTCTGATTTATTGTTTAGTTTTACGTTTCGTGTTTGTTTTGGGAATGAATAGCTGTTGTTTAAGTAATATTTCTATTTGGTTATGTCTTAGGTTATTGTCCAAACGGACCTGCAGATGTGCGTAGTTTTTGTATTTAAGTATAATTCGTATTTAGGCTTTTTTGTTTGCTTTGGGAAAGTAGATTGTCTTATGGCGGGGTTTACCTGCTTTTTTTTTGTATGTGGGTTATTTCTGGGGGTTCCTTTGTTGTTACAAAAGTCTACAACTGTAAAATAAATAAACAATAGATGTTTTCTTTCTTTCTTTCTTCTTTCTTTAAAACCTATCCGCTTTTTAGATAGTGTAGGGTAAGTAGTTATCTATATATTTATCGTGGAAATTTTAGGGAATCCCGATGTATATTATATCTACTTACAACAGCCAGTGTTTACGCATTCGTTACGAGTAATTACAGCCGTGGTATGGGATCGCGTAATCTAGTCTATCCTGGTGGATTTAGCATGCCCTAGGTCGGGATCCTAAGTCCTAAAAGAGTATTTAGAGATGGTAGAAATTGCTTTTAGGACCAATTGAAGTCAAGATGTTTTGGCCAGATTGTCTGAGCTTTGCCAGATCGAAAGATTTTATTTAGGGGGAATAGCAGCAACGACGTATTACTGGAGGTTTGCGTGATCTAACGTAGTTGAGAGTAGGTGGACTTGCTATGGTACAATCTAATTTATTGTACCTGGCATTATTTGCTCTAGTTATCTAAGTGATATGTCGTATTCTAAGTTAGTTTAGCGTAATTGGTAGTAGTAACCGCACTGTTTGTGGAGCTAGGAATGGTATAGTAAGGTCTAGCTAATGCAATCGGTTTAGTACTTAGTATATGGCGCCCTATATACGGTGTTGGTTGCTGATGTGGGCTGCTTGAGTACAGACCTGTCCCTCGTGGCAGACGTCCAGTCAACATCCTAGGATGTTGAGGTAGGAGAGACAGGAGAAAAGGGGTTTAGACCGCGTGCGACTAATATGGAACAAGCTCACCGAGTTTTCCTTTTGCTGGAGTGGGCTACCCCGCGCCGGGCGCTGTCACCGCTGTTATCGGTGGCCTCTGATGCCAATGGCGCGTCACTTACACTGGTTGTCCCACACTGATACGATACATGTAAAGATTACACACACGCGTTGCACGGCACCTGGTTGTTAGGCACTTTTCGCGGGCCAGAGAATTTACCTACGCTAGGGACCGTCAAGCTTTGTTCGCAGCGATTGTGCCAGCCGCTGGCAGATGTTGCGCCCATTGTTTAACGGATCAATTGTATTTACGAGGCTCTACTGATATTTCCCGAAAGCGACCGCTCGGCATGGCGTCCAGGACGCTACTCCTTTAATCAACAAATTATTTCAGCAGTTGGTTATTACTATATTCTTTGTATTTCTATGTAAAAAGTTTTCCTTGAAATAAATATGTATTTTGTTTACAAATCCTTCTGAGTATAATTTATTAAACTCTATGCGGAGGTCAATTCCGAGGTCGATTGCTTTTCTCTCCAGCGAGATGTTGATGCTGTGGTGCAGTGGAGTCGCCTGAATGGCATGGAATTCAACGCTTCCAAGTGCCATGTCATGACTTTTGGGCGGATAAGGCATCCAATTGTCTACGAGTACAAAATTGGTAGTAAGACTATTAAAAAAAAAAAAAAAAAAAAAAAAAAAAAATGGCTTTAAACTAAACAAGCTCATCATGAAAAAATAATATTAAATAGAAAACAGCCTCGTCGGTACTACAACAATGTTTATTTACATTTAACTGCAAGACACGTATCCAACAAATTACAAGAAACGTGCAAACAACGCTCTGTATCAAAATCAAGATGTGTGCTTCATGTGTCAAGAAGTCAAGTGCTCTGCAATTAACATTCGCAAAAAATTGACTCACCCAAACTTTGCGAAACCAAAAGTTTAACTAATTTTACGCGAGAACAGTGAAAGTGAACACAATTCATTACACCAAATCAACATCAACGGAGTTCTACAACTATATATTATCTTAACAATTTTCTACCAATACTGAACTGATTTATCAAACAAACATAAAACGTAAACAAACTTGGGCTCACCCGTGGCCCATAGACAAGGAAAGCGTAACGACTCCATATATAGGAATACGCACCTACCATTAGCGCCATCTCTCGGGATCGCTAATAAAACTACGGTTACACATACCGACGCCTAATTTTAAGCACGAATAATACACTATCACAATATGAGAAATTGTCTAGCCTGTTCTGAGCACATTCCAATCATGGAGTATCTCCAATGCAGTACTTGTTCAGGAAAATATCACTGCGTATGCGTGGGTATAAACATGGCTTCGTTTAAAGCCCAACGGCATGACCTGCATCTAACTTGGACCTGCCCAGAGTGCAACATACGAACACGACGAACCCGAAATGAAGATACACCTGTGCACTCCCGCCCATTGACACTCCTTGCAAAGCAACCTATACAAGACACTACTATAGTTCTTCAATCCCAATCTAAACAAATTGAACAAGATATCAGTAGCTCGTCCGTCGTGTGATAATTGGACAATTACATGAAGATACAAAATTGCACGAGTGCATCCGTATTTTGAGTCACGAAAGTGGTTCAAAGGCTTTGGTTTTATGGAAGCAGCATATTTTGTTTTATTTAAATTTAGCGTGAGGAGATTTCGATCTAGCCATTTTTTTATAAGTGCCATACCTGATTCTGATTTGTCACATGCTGTCACAAGTCCTACCGTGGAAGAGACCTATGGTGACATCAGCATAACAGATCAAGTCTATATCTGGAGGACAGAGAGTGTGTATATCATTCATGTAGAGAATAAAGAAGGTTGGTCCCAGCACACTACCCTGAGATACGCCAAATCGAACGGGTAAATTATCAATTTGAAATTCGTTTATTTTCACATATTGACTTCTCCCGGTAAGATAGCTTCAAAACCATTCCAGTGGCCATCCTCTGACTCCAGAATATTACAGTTTTTTTAGCAGGATTCCTACTGAAACGGTATCGAATGCTTTGGCCAAATAAAAGAATACTCCTATAGTTTTTTTACTACCATCCAGACTCGTTTAAATTTTCTTGAAGAGAAGGTTAACCGCATCAAATTCAAATTCAAAATCATTTATTTCAGACATTGGTCCATATTCAAAATACTATAATTCACTTTAAAATATTAAATTTATATACAGTCACATGTCACAATCAATAAAAATAAAAACAATATTAAAATTAAAATGTCAAAAATGTCAATGCATCTTCAGTAGATTTTTCGCATCTGAAGCCAAATTGCTTATTAGAGATTAATATAAATTGATTTAATTAATTTTTTAATTTATTAATTTTTTGGGGATTGCTTGCGATATTGTGAAACAGCATTTTTCAAGCAATCTACCATTATTTGATTATACGCAACACTTCGTATGTATTGTTCTCATAATTATTATACTTTTTATTTTTGAATGTCTAATTGTTGCTTTAATTTTACTTTTTGACTGATTAATAATTAATTTTATATAGATATTCCTTAATTGACTAATGTGCAATATTGTGGTGTTTGTTTGTATTATTAAATTTATTTCTATGTTATCATTAGTGTAAATCGTGACCGGTGCTAATTAGAATAAATGAATTTGAATTTGAATTTTAAGTTACCCTTCTCCAGGAATGCAACTAGACTGTGGTTGACAATCTTTTCCAAAATTTTTGAGAAAGTTCCTATTAGAAAGATCGGCCTATAGTTTTTGGTAAGTTCTTTGCACCATTTTATGTATAGGAGTCACACTGGCGAGTTTCCACTGATCGGGGAATATGCCGGTAGATAAACTCACGTTTAGGATATGTGTCAGTGGCTGTAAGATTTCAGACTTGATTTCTTTGACTAGACCTGGTTTGATACCATCAATACCTGGAGCACTATCTTTTTAAGGTTATCGATAAGCTTTCTTACCTCCATCTCATCAGTCGGCTGCATAAAGAATGAGTTATGGTTTTTCTTCGGATTTAGCTTAATGTCAGCAGCCAGATCAGCTTCTGTTTTATTGACCGTGAGAAGAAGTTTTTTAGCAAGCTTAGAACCAATAATTGCTAAGTATTCATTACAATGGTTTATAGTTTCTTGAGGATATATTTTTAATTAGCTGTAATAAGACCAGTTGCACTGTTTTGTTTACTCGGGCTGTCAATTATTGTTTGAATTTATTTTCCAGAGTTTTTTAGGATTGGCTTTGTTGGCTTCGAGCTTCTATGTTGGTATTTGAGATTATGAAGGAGATCGCTGCAGAAGTTTCTGTACCTACGATAGACTAGCTTCTTGTTATCATCTTTAAGGTTTTTTTCGGTATCTAAATGCAGTTTATCGCGATGCTTCACACAACGTTTTAACCGGGGGTGATCCAAGGTTTTAAATTACATTGAGATCTACTAACGCGTTTTACTTGTGTATGCCTGTGTATTGCCGATGAAATTAAGTTTTGGAATTCTGATACGGCCTGATTTACATTTTTCTCAAGCATAACTTTAGACCAGTCTGTATGTATTGTGAAGTGTGTTGGCAACAGCTTTAAAGTCCGTCTTTGTGATATGTCTATCCACTTGCTTTTTGTGGCCTGAAGCTAACAAGGTGACGCATACCTAGTTATACTAAGATCTGTAATATCAGTTTTAGCAACGAGACTTCATACCTAGTTTGTGAATTAGTTTTTATGAAGATGTGATCCAGGCAAGTCTTTATTCTAGTTGGCTTATTTATAGCTGGAAGTAGACCACATTCTGTCATTAAGCAGAGAAATTCACTACCTTTTTCGTTCAAAGGGCTTTCAATATTTATATTTACGTCCCCTGCTACGATGACAGACATTTCAGTACTGAGCTTCTCTATAGCCTTGCTAAGAGAGTTACAAAACATGTTGATGTTTGTGAAAGATGGCGAACGGTATATACCCAGGATGGAAGCCATGTTAGGGATTTCAATTTTTAAGCTTTCACATTATTTTATACTTAGCTCAGTAACTGACGTATTTATGAATAAATGAATATTTTGATTATGATTATGATTATGACGCATTTATGCCTGTTTTAGTGTAAGCTACTACTCCTCCGGCCCTAGTATGATAGCTGTCATATACAGGTATTTGGCCTGTTATAGGGTTTTCATATTTGCCAAGCCAACATTCAGAAAGTGTTATTTCATCGACCTCTATTTTTAAACGCTGAAATACTAGTCGAAATTTTGTAAAGATTTATCTTGTACTCCTTATGAATGCAAATATTTTTAGGTTAAAGCTGTCATTAATAATGTCTTTGCAGTATTCCAGTAAGTCACAGGTCTGACAATTATGTTTTATAAGTTTTGAATAAATAATAGTAGTTTATGCAACTGTCATATAATGAAGTTGTTCATGAATTCACTCGTTGCTATTATGAAACTCGCTGCGCTCGTTTCATAAACTCACACTCGTGTTTTAATACCCATTTTATATGCAGTTGCATACACTACTTTTTCTTCACTAATGCAATTAATCAAACAACAAGAGTAAAAGCTGACAATAGTTAATTTTTCACATAATTTTCTAGATTTTTCTGGCAAAAGATTGTGAGTTACTGTAGCCAATTCTAGAATATCCGGAGGCGTACAAATATCACCGTCGCTATCCATTTTTAACTTTTAATTTGTATTTAAAAAACAAAACACATTGCGAAACATTAAATTCACGCGTACGTGTATTGTCACAGTGATTTTGCCGCCATTAAAATCTAACTAACGAGAGCGCAGCTGCGCGCATAAATAAAGCGTGACCAACCTGATTGGCCCTGCAATCAGGTTGGCTGCGCTTTACTGATGTTATAATGAGCTATTACGATATCGATGTGGATATTATAACATCATATGAAATTGCTTAAATTGAGTGTTTTGTTGTCTGTGCTATAACAGTAGTAATTATAAGTCAAGTATTGGAAACATAAGTAGAATTTTACGAAATTAGTGAAGATAAATATAATTTTAACATCAAGATACTACAAAGTTTAGTTCTGTTTATAAAATAACGAGAAATCTACGAGCAACCACCTCGTGCTAATGCCACCACTACACCGCACCGCGTTTAGTTGCTCGGATTATTTTCATTTTTTTTGAGTTTTTATGTATTAGATTAAGTATTTATTTTTATAGTTGATATATTTCTAAATATATACAAAAAATAAATATCTACAAAAAATAAATATTTGCTTAAAAATTAGGTACGTTTCTTGTATGGGAGCTCCCTTTTTATATTTACTTTATTGTTATTTAATTACTTATTTTGAGAGGTAATATACAAATAAATATTCTGTGAAAATTTCAAGCGTCTACCTGTTACCGTTTTTAATATTGAGCAAAAAATACGAGAAATACGCTTATTCTATGGGGATCCCCATATTTTTTTATTTTTAGTATTTGTTGTTATAGCGGCACTATTATACAACATTTGTGAAAATTTCAGCTTTCTTACTATCACGGCTTAGATCTTGTTGTTTTTGAGATATGTGTAATCCACGCATTTTTTAAAGCACTTGTAGTACCTACATATAATAACCATACTATATAAAGGTGGCTCAAGAGAAATTAGTTTAACATTTCAAATTGTTACTTGTTCGCAGGTTTTATGTTCGCTATCTTCATCATCATCACTATGACACCAGAAATAACTACCTTGACAAAGAATTCAACAAAAAATAACACAAAACCAAACCATCGCAAAATACCGTTGAAAAGAAAACACAAAAATGATTATTATTATGACTCAGACTCTATCGACTCAGACTCTATCGACTCAGACTCTATCGACTCAGACTCTATCGACTCAGATGAAGTTGTCGACTCAGAAGAAGTGGTTTATCTTGATGATGTAACGCGTGGGGTAAAAATCTGGCCTGGTGACACTTATGTTAATTATGGTAGAACATATATAATATTTATTTAGACGGATGGAAATATAGGCAGAGTCGGAGGCGGCAACTAGTGTTTGGGAAGTCTTTGGGAAGAAGAAAGAATTTTCCCGGAACACAAGACAGAATTATCGATGTGCGTTGCGGGAACACACATCACTCGGGATTTGTGATTTTCTTTAATTTAATGTAATTCAATAATAAAGGGAAATTGTTTGAGCATGGCGTTAATCTTTGTATTATCCCCTATACGCTGGAACAGCGTACGCTATCCAATGATATACAATTTGTTATAAATCTGGGGGCACGGTAGTGCCCCCGCCAAGTCAAGCGCGAAGCAAACTGCCGTACCATCCTTTTCTCGAACTGTTTCGCCGCATTTTCAGCCCCCTATTTGATAACCTCTGGATAGGATTAAAACGCTAAAATTTTCGTCATCTAGAAATTCGTAATAACACACTTGAAATCCAGAATTTCAAGTTGGTAGATCAATTAGTTCCGAAGTTATGCTAATGCGAAGTTTCGCATTTTCGACACTGACTCACTCACTCACTCACTGATCATCAAAATAGAACTAGTACTTCCCATAGACCTAGAGAGCTGAAATTTGGTACAGAGGTAGATTTTAGCGCCCACATAAAGGAAAAACTATCAAAACAAGATTTATGGAAGATCTGGACTACCTGGTGACCCTGATGAGAAAACGTAAGAGTATAGCTTAATTAGCGTTTTTACGAGAAATATGACAACGCAGAACATGCGACGTCAAAGTGAGCGGGATGCGAGGCCGAAGGCCGAGTATCATCATCACTTTGGCCATCAGACCTTAGAGTACCATAAGGGATCTCGAAAACTATAAGAGATAGCGGGTTGGTGCTTGAACTAACTTATGATGAGAACTGGTGGTATGTATCGGATCTTACAAAATCATCATCATCCTCAGCCAACTTTCTACTGCATTCAATTTTCTATATTATATATAACTGTATTCTACTCAATAAATAAAAATATTATATTAGTCCACGTCCTGTCAAAAAGAACTGAAATCCCACCAAAAACATTCTTTAAAAAAATTGCCAAGTCTCGATAGAGCTGCTTGTTTATCTCTAAAAGTAATGAAATCTCTAGAATTAGTTAAGCCAAGTCTAAGGTTCCTTACTGCGATTTATTTATTATTATAGTTAATTTTATGTGACTTGGCCGTTGACTTGTAAACTAAGTAGTAGATTATGATTAATTACCTAAAGTTTAAGGGAAACATGGAAACTATGACCAGAGTTCTAATTAGAATCAGAAAAAAATAGTTAAGTGGACTCTACATAATAGGCAAAAACTTTTGAAGATTTGAATAAATCTGCAAATAAATTTGTAAATAAACTTGTATCCACTAAACGTGTATAGAATGTTCAACGGCAAAGTCACGTTAAATTAATTATAATAATAAATAAATCGCAGTAAGGAACATTAGACTTGGATTAACTAATTCTAGAGATTTCATTAGTACTTTTTAGAGATAAACAAGCAGCTCTATCGAGACTTGGCAATTTTTTTGCACAATGTTTTTTGTGGGATGATGATTATTGGATCGAATTTACGGCTTGAATCTACATGAAAATCATCCAAATGTTTGTACAGACGAAAACCTGCCAAAGTTAATTCAGAGACCTTGTTTGCTTCGTTCACTCGGTCAGTTATCGTTCATTCATTTGTTGGCTCAAAAGTATTTTACTCTTAGTCAATTTGTTCATCATGTTTCGTATTTTTAACTAATAGCATTAATTAATGTAAAAATTACAACATGCGTGACGATACTAGTTGGTAGGGGTAGAAACTCTTGGGCCGTGGGGTCAGAGCGCACTTGTCTTGACCTCTACCAAGATCTGTCGGGGCGTTTGAAACAGGCTTCGCGTGACCAAAATGCTGGCTTGTACTTTGCCCAAAAGATTAGTCTAGCTATTCAACGGGGAAATGCAGCCAGCATTTTGGGTACGCTACCTTTTGAAAATGTAGATTAGTTTTTTTTTATGATTTATACCTATATAATGTTTATTTTTTATTATTATTTGGAAGTGTTACTATTAATTTTTGTTGTTTTGAAATACATATACCATAGTTGGTAGGTAAAGGGAGAAACATAAAGCATTATTTTTCTTAGTTTCCTTCATACGTTATTGCGTACTAAAATCATTGTGACATGGTTTCTATAATTACAATATTGGCAGGTACTAATATTTATGTATGCTATAAATACATTTTATAAATAGTGTTTCAATTTAGGAAATAGTGAATTTTTCATCAAATGAATTAAATTTTATTTGATGTTTATTCATGATTGTGTGACCTATAATTATTTTTGACTTGAGTACCTATGTGTAACTACTTATTCCGTTGTTATTATAATTTTAATAAATAAATTCAAGTCAGTGTTAAAGTTATGAAGGAAGGAAGAGACCCATTGCCGCGTCGTGTTGCTTGAATTTTTCAAATTGCTATTTATCATATTATGTCATAGTCAGAGTTATTTATTTACAAATTGTAAAGTACACAGTTACACAAACAAAATGTGGAAAGTGAACACTGAACAAACACCCTGTACCTATGTACAATAATGTAAATATATTGACTTTTAAAAAAAAAAACTTGGTTATGATCACAAATTGTTCACAACAAAGCTTCTTTCACAGGTGTCGCCTTCTTCATCTTCACAATTTCATCAGAAATAAATTCATTCCCAACGGTTCCTGATTTACCAAACTATGAAAAACCAATTTATGTTAAGTATAACAATATACTAAAAAGAAACAGAAAATCTGACTTAAGGGTGATTTTTGGACGTGGCGACACTCTTATTAATACAGGTAAATTTTATATAGTGTATAGGTAGGCGAGTATGCGGTCAAGGAGATGCGGGCGGAGTCGTACGTGGAGGCTAGTGTTTGGGAAATGTTGAGCGTGTTTCCCGGAGCACAAGACAACATTTAGTGCACGTTCCGGGAACTCACATCACTTGGGAATTGAGCTCTTTGCATTCTAATAAAGGTTTTAAGAAACATAGATTTATCTATTTACTTAATAATAAAAATTGCAGGTATTTTAATATGAATTGTGTTTATTTTTGTATGTATCCTTTTTGTTTATTGTAGTTAGATGTAGACATTTGTACGTTTTGTCATTTGGAAAAAAATGGGAAATAATAACAAACAAAATACTTAGCGAATTTGAGAAATGTCGATAATTAGCTTACACAAAATATTCAAAATCATGGTTATATTCTGCTTAAAATGTGTATTATAGGCCATCCCTATTTACTATAAAATATGAATCTCTTAAGTCGTATTTCCTCATGACTGAGGGCAGAATTAATTCGTTAGGGGAGTTCTCTTGGGCAAGATACATCGTGGTGGAAGCTCAGGTCCTTCCACGGAAGACACATGTCCTCGAATATTGTGACCTCAAACATGTCAGTTTCCTCGATGTTTTCCTTCACCGCTAAGCGAGTGCAAATCCACACTTAACTTGAAAAGTCATTAGTGTGGGGCCGCATTCGAATCAGGGTGCGTTGGGATGAAAAGCAGAACTGAAACCGCTGAGCCACACTCGCTTAAATAAACTATACTTATACGTTAATCCAACAATGTACATATTCTCTAACCTAACTTTAGAACTTGTACATGTGATATACTAGAGCCAAGAACGCTGGCTGCATTCCCGCGCTGGATTGCTATTGAAATCCTTTGCGCAAGGAACCTCCAGCGTTCTGGTATTAATTCATAATTTAATATTAATACAAATATTATTAGAGTAATCTATTGTATACCAATCTAGAGTTTATACTAAAGAGACATGCGTAGTAATACAAAAAACTACACTACCTTGAATACTAGGCCAAATTGATTTTCATGTTAATTTTATAATTCTTCTCCTTATCGAATGAGAGTGGCGAACTCTGTTGTACAGAGTTTATCAAGTCGCACTAGGGGCCTCTGACATGGCTTAACGACTCCTGTTCTAGACAAACAGCCGGGACCTACAATTTAACGTGTCATCCGACCCATGGAAGTGCCCAAAATGGAATGCCACTTTTCGGTCACCCATCCAAGGACTGATAGCGTCGACCTTTGCTTAACATTGGTAATCGCATGCGATTGCCTCCGCTAGCTGATTCAATAATTTTTTTTTTTAATTAATGCTAATATTACAACATGCGTGACAATCCCATTAAGTATATAAAAAGGAGAAACTTAAGTCAGTTTTTTTCTTTGTTACCGTTATTAATTTTTGCGTACTCAAATCATCGTGACATGGTTTCTGTTGCTACAGTATTAGCAGGTATTAAATCGATATATTTTAATCAAATGTGGCTCAATGGGCTTTATGACCTACTGACTTGGACAAAATTTCCACACCAAATAATACTATCTGACGTGTTCGCGTGAAGTTATGACAAACAGAAAATTATAGATTAATACAATAATTCCAGATATAACAACCTGGTTTAAAACCTTTTTTCTAACAAATGGAATATATTCACTATGGCACTATTTCGGATTATTAAGTAAATAGTTCAAATAATTTTAACGTTGTAATAGTAGTTCATGCAACTGTCATATAATGAAGGGTATTAAAACACGAGTGTGAGTTTATGAAACGAGCGCAGCGAGTTTCATAATAGTAACGAGTGTTTTAATACCCGTGTTATATGCAGTTGCATACACTACTTTATCTTCACTAATGTTGTAACATTTTAACTTTTAATTTATTAAATTAAATTCACGCGAACGTGTATTGTCACAGTGATTTTGCCGCCATTAAAATCTAACCAATGAGAGCGCAGCTGCGCGCCAATCAGGTTGGTCGCGTTTTATTGATGTTATAATGAGCTATTACGATATCGATGTGGATATTATACCATCATGTGAAATTGCTTAAATTGAGTGTTTTGTTGTCTGCGCTATAACAGTATTAATTATAAGTCAAGTATTGGAAACATAAGTAGAATGTTACAACATTAGTGTAGATAAAATCAATTACAATCTACTTATCAGTTTTTAAATAGTGTACCTATACTGGCTTTTGAACAAAAACTGAAAATTCGTACTGACGAACCTTCTTTCACAGGTATCGTGTTCTTCATCATCACATTGCACTCCGAAATAACTTCGTTGCCCCTGCTTTTAGTTTTACCTTACTATGAAAACACAATTGATGATAATGATACGTTGCCCTGGCTTCCTTATTTATCCAACTATGAAAATACAATTGATGATAATTATATGTATTCTCAAGGAAACAGAAAACGTGGTTTTCAGGGCAATATAAATATAAGAATCGGATCTCATGCCAATATAAGGAATAGTGGTCAAATATATATATTTACCGGCGAGAGTGGAGGAAATGGTGGCTGGGGGCTAGACGGAGGCGGAGGCGGAGGTGGATACAGGCGGGGCTAGCGTTTGGACGGTCATGAGCCTGTTTTCCGGAACACAAGACAGAATTTGATGTGCGTTACGGGAACTCACACCACTCGGGATCTGTCTTCTTTTATCTAATTGGACGTAGTTACGCAAAAAGGATCCAATCCACACTTTTTCTGAAATTGAGTTATATATACCAAACGCATCCTCAGCGTGATATTTATAATATCAAAAAAGTTCCATGTGACAAAATACAATTTTAAACATATCTACAACTACTGGATACCAAGCCACGTCTATGGGCTACATCAGATATTTTTCATCAATTTAAATCCAAAGCCATAGA
Organism: Macaria notata; assembly: GCA_927399415.1. Taxonomy (NCBI): domain Eukaryota; kingdom Metazoa; phylum Arthropoda; class Insecta; order Lepidoptera; family Geometridae; genus Macaria; species Macaria notata. The sequence continues at coordinate 6,407,801 of OV656742.1, forward strand.
AACATTTTTCGGAAATGGTAAATTTATGGAATATGTGTTTTAGGAAAATCACAAAAATGTCCTAATCCGCTTGGATCTTTTTTGAGAAATACACTTTATATTCCAAATTAAATATCAGAAACGATCCAAATTAGTGGAATCCTTTTTACTAAAAATAAATGTCTCGTTAACCAGCATACTTAAATATCAAAAAGGAGCCAGATTAGTTGAATCCTTTTTAGGTACTAAAAATAAATGTCTCTTTAACCAGCATACCTAAATATTAAAAAGGATCCAAACGGTTTAGATCCTTATTATAAAAGTATTTGTTTACATTCAAAAATATACCATAAGAATTGGCGCCTTCTTAACTATTACAACTACCTTATAATACAAATTACTAAATAGATCTTAGATTTTATTTTACACTATGCTGAAACTTTTACTCGTTGGAATGAAATTACTGTATGTTTTCAAACGCACGAAACGAAACAGCTTTATCATCTGTGTTCAATGCCCACGCCAGCTGTTTATGTCAAGGAGTAAGTAAACTTAAAAGGGTAATAATAGTATTCTTTGGAGTAAACTGAGTAGTTATTGTTGAATGTGAATAAAATGAAGAGAAGTGAGTTTATATTGTTTAAAGCTTTGGGATACCCCAAAAAACGAAAAAGAGGAAACTCTTTAATCGATGGTAAGTAAACTTGGAAAGTTTCATAACTTAAAAAATGCAAGTTTGTCGAAATCATTGTCAAAACTAACACAATGTTTTATTTAACAGATTGTATTGATGATATCGCTAACGACACTACAAAAGACACAGACGAGAAGAATCCTTCATATTTTGGTACTTAACTACTAACAGTCGACAGCTTTTCGACCTTTAAACTTTTATTTTATTGCAAATTAAATTATAATATAAAATTATCTATTTATTTCTGTTCTTTTTAGTCGTTTTGGATCTGCCGTTGGCACCCACGCCAATGATTTCGTGTTCATGCTCACCAGATCTCCTGAAAAGAATAAAGCGCCACTGGTGCTTGCTCAATCTACTTCGACGTTGCTCAAACCTCCACCAAGATGTCCTGAAAGAAATGAAGCACTACTGCCGCCTACTCAGTCGCCTTCGACGCTGCTCGAAGCCCCACCTATAAGTCCTTAAAAGAATGAAGCACCACTGCCGCCTACTCAGTCAACTTCGACGATGGCCGAAGGCCCACCCAGATGTCCTGAAAAAAATGAAGCACTACTGCCGCCTACTCAGGCACTTTCGATGCTGCTCGAAGTCCTACCTATAAGTCTTGAAAATAATGTAGCGCCACTGCTGCCTGCTCAGTCACCTAGAAGTCCTGAAATGTACTCACCTATAACTCCGCTGGCAGTCCCGCCTAAAAGTATTGAAAGTATCTATGACTCGCCGATGGCACCTGTGTACTCACCTTTAACATCGCTGGTAGTCCAACGCAACCGTACTAAAAATATAAATGACTCACCCATGGCGCCTATAAGCCCTCAAAACGTATACCTATGATTGCATGGGAGGAGGTGAAATTTTTTCACCTTTGCCTGCCATGTCGCCATGCACTTTATTAGATTTTTAATACCTTAAAATATGGTGACTTCACATTGGAAATGGAGACAACAAAATTTGTTGTCTCCATTTCCAATGTGAAGTCAAGTGAATTTCATTTAATGAAGATAACGTTATGGAAGAAAACATAGTTGTTGAGAGTACAAAAGAGAAACCTAAGTTGACTAAACCTAACTCACAAATGGACGAACAAGATCAGGTCACAGACTTTAGTTCTGATACGGACTCAGATTACATACCAGATACAGATGAATCAGAAGATAAAGCCTCTCGACCCAAATCAAGGAAAATTATTATAATGACTAGTGCATAGTATTATTACAATGACTAGTACATAATATTAAAAGCGACAAAATTAACTGCAGCAATAAATGACATCTTAAAGTCCTATAAATTTAGAAATGCTGTAAATTTCCCAACTAGATATGATAAAGGGTCTAAATCATCAATTGACTGTGTGGTTACTAATGAACCAGAAAATAACATTAATATTAAGCACATTGCTACAGCAACTGGGTCCGACCATGATGCTCAATTGGTATACTTGAATACTGCCAAGAAACACATACCCAAATTGATATATGTCGAAAAGCGTTTTTGTGAAAATTACTTATCCAATAGAGATATATAGATCCTCTAAATTTAGGTGACAAATTGCTTATAATAAGCGCGCTAAGTACCGTTTACGGCGGTTTACTAAGGAGCTAAATAGTTTTTTTTCATTGTTAGCAAACATAAGGGCCGGAACAGCTGTATACGACGCTTATGATAAATTATTCAGCTCTTTTTAACAACAATAAAGGAGTGGTAACTGTCAATTGGGGCCAGAATTAATCAATTCTTTGGCTGCAATAAATGTTAGAAATATCAATTCAAAATGATACTCGCGCAGAAACTTACAAAGAATATTTGAATCGACATTCAAATATTGACGTAAGCACAGCACAAGAATAAAAAATTACAGAAGGCAAAGGTCTTACAAAAGATGGTAACTAATCCACGAAAAGATCTTTAAAAGAAATACAAGAAAAGAAGAAGAAAAACAGGAAAAGCATTATGATTTTAAGGATCCTTGCACTGATAAATGTATAAAGAATAAGATTACTCAGAGAGGCATATCTGAAGAAAGAAAAGCTGCTATTATCGAAAAACGTCTTCTATTAATGCCGGAAAATAGGAAATCATTTTGGCTAAATTTGCCAACTAATAATGCAAGTAGAAACCTATTGGCAGAAGATTTATTATAAATTATAAAGATTTGGTATTATAAAGACTAAAAGTTTATTTTGTAGTAGACTGAAGATTTAATTTTCGTTATCGACTTTAAGAGTAGGTAAGTCTTTTTATTTTATTTTTGTTGCAAAATAGGCTTACGCTTAGCCCACCTGATGTTAAGCACCATTGTACATAGACTAAGATGAAGCACGCTTGCTTTTAAGAAACCTATATACTCTAGATTTGAAGACCAGGTTCCCTTTTGGGATTGTAATTCTCAGAATGTGGAAGCAAAACGCAAAAGTTCTAGATATTGTAAGTAATGATGTGATTTTGGGTCTTACCGAAATTGTTACCAAGAAAAAAATGCTTTAAGTACATTTTGTTATTATGCTAATACTTGATACTTAACTATATAGTACCCACATATTTCAAAGTGCAATTATATTCATATTCATTTACTCATACCTTATGTACATGTCATTATTTTACAATAGTCATGTTACAAGTTCATAAAATTCATTTCATTAATAAAATTATCAGTAAAAAACAAAATAAACATGAATAAATTAATAATTAAAAATTAAATACAATAATTTACTCTGTATCTACTACAGAATTAACTTTACGAAGTGGCAGTTCCACAAATTGTTTAGAGCTTTCGAACGCCCCGGTCAACAAGCCAGCGCTTTAGTCTTACTTTAAATATGGGTACACTTGGTGCATTAACAATATCTTCAGGGAGTCTGTTGCATACAGTTACACTTGTGGCATGCGTCAACTTCCCAGACTTCACCAGAGAATGATTCGCGGTGGCCAGAATACCTCTCCGTCTGGTTGGGTATGTATGGCGTTCACCAACTATATTATCCGTACTAATATTTGTCCGCTGACTGATATCTGTCCGCCGCTTGGGACTGGCAACCCGCCTTGCGAAACGTCAACATACGCTCCGTAATAAAAGTGATCTAAATAATATTAATTCGACGCCAACTTCAAGAAATCATATAAAAAACAAGATATAAGTGTATCTGGAAGTGATATTACGTATAATCCAAATAAATCAATCCCAATAAAGTGAAAAAACATTGAATATTCGTCGAGTGTTCAACAGTTTTTATTAACTACCCCAAAAATCAAAATAAAATCATAATATGGCTAATACAATAAACAAAGAAGAAATCATAAAAATTGTGATGTCAATATCGGAAGATTTAAAGCAACAAAACATGAAAATGACAGATATCATCATTGAAAAGTTAAACAATAAAATTGACGAAATGTTTTCTGGTTTTGAGAAAAAGAATACCGAAGTAATGGAAAAGATCAAAGAACAAGATAAGCGGCTAGATATTCTTGAAAGAGAGGCGAGAAGAAAAAACATACTTTTATTTGGAGTAGAAGAAAAAGAGCACAGTTACAAGGATTTGGAAAATATAATTATAAACATTCTATATGAGAACTTCAAAATTAAATACCATTCCGTGGTATTCAGTTGCATAAGAAGACTGGGGAGAAAAAGTGACAAAATAAGACCAATCATTATATCATTTAATTCCATGGGCACAAAGCTGAAAATTAATAAAAACAAAAAGATGTTGGCAAACACTCAATACTATATTACAGAAGGCCACCCCCCAAAAATATTAGTAAAACGCAAGGAATTACAAGAAGAACTTAAACAACTACGCCAAGAAAGTAAGCAAGCAGTGATTAAATACGACAAGATTATTGTATTAAATGAGGATACGAATATGATTTCATCGAAAAATAAAATAAAACTTTTTGAAAGTGCTGATCAGAAAAAGACAAACAAAGTTCAAATATCATTGAAAAAATCAGCTAAAAATGTACATAATCAATATACAATTGCTGTTCACCAGAACTCTGTGAAGTAAGAACTGGCTGCAGTTACCTACCTACTGGCGGTGTCAGTCCCACAACAATAAACAAGCAATATTTGAAACAAGTATCTACATACATAACTAAGAACCTCCTCCAAGCCAGCTGGTCACTTTGGAGGAGTAGACCATTTTCCCCCCAAGCAAGTGTAATAAAATAATATATTATTATTGCTAAAAATACATACTTATATAGTACCTTTTTTTTTTTTTTAACTTGAACGGGTTTGCACTTGACCATAGTTTACCTGATAGCAAGTAAGGCTATGGCCTAAGATGGAGCGTGCTTACCCGATAGGAACCGATTCACTCTCGCTTTGAAGATCGCTGGATTATAGTGCGTGGGGAACAGAGAGCCAGGCAGGGAGTTCCACAACCTAGCGGTACGAACAATAAAGGTGGAAGCGTACCGTTTCGTGCGGGTCTTAGGAACTTCCACCATAAACCGGTGTCGTCCTCTAAATATATTGCAATATATTTTAAAAATCTGTATAAATAATTCATAAAAATACATGTTTTTGTTTGAGGGAGGCCTCAGCTGAAAAGCGACTATTACCTGAAACTTTGTTTAAAATATCTAACTATGTAACAAGTACTTTATCATTTAAACAACATATTTGTTAAGATTATATAATAAAATATTCTATCGACGTAGGTATTATTAGTTAAAATAGTCAAAGGGGTGAGGCGGCAAAATGCTCCCCACGCGACCACTGACGTTTCGCAAAAAGGCGCGCCCACTATAGGGTTAATTTACATTTTTCTACTCCTAAAATGACCGACATGAATGCGTTTCATCATCTCGTATCGCATGCATTTGGGTATTATTATTCTCATACTTTTCCATACAATGCCAAAACTCACCGATAATTTCATCCCTATAATCCAAATAAGCCTCTAATTTATTTTTGTCTGATGGCCACCCCGATCGAACGATTTTTATTAATTTTTGTAATTCATCGTCTTTTGCCGTACATTTTTGTATTTCTATGAAATGCGAGTCAATCAGGGGATTAGTAGCGGATACCGCAAACACTTGCGCTTGCCACTCGAGGTAGTCCCGCGTCTGTGTGAGTGAGTCCTCGCCTGCCTCGGCCGGTGCGACTGCACGTGATAGCGTGTCGGCTATATATAGATTCCTACCGGGATTGTACACCAAAGTAAATGTATATGGCTGTAATCTCATAAGCATCCTTTGTAAACGGGGAGGTGCATTAGGTAACGGCTTTTTTATAATGCTAACTAACGGTTTATGGTCAGTTTCAATCGTTACATCACCCCTCGAGTGATTTTTTGAATTTTTCGCATTCAAATACACAGGCATATAGTTCTTTCTCTATTTGTGCGTATGCTTGTTTCGCGATGCGTACGATACCGGTAACCCGTTCTGCATTAGACAAGCGCCTAATCCGTTTTTGCTTGCGTCTACTGAGATAGTTATTGGCTGATCTAGCGAATATTATTGCAGTACGGGGGCGTTGACTAAAAACTGTTTAATCCGTTCCAAACAAGTTGTATGCCTATTTTCCCAGTGTCATTCTACTTCTTTCTTTAATAACTAGCGGAGTGCGGCCGTTTCTTCCGACATGTTTGGTATGAAACTGTTACCACCATACCTAGAAATCGCTCAACATCTTTTACGCATTTTGGAGTGGGCATATTTTTATAGCATTTACACGTGATTCATCTGGAGATATGCCTGCAGCTGATATTTTATGTCCTAAATATTTAATCTCGGACACGACCGATTTTGTATTTTTCTTTATTCAGTTTTATGTTAATTTCTCGACACCTTTGTGAAACTAACCGTAGTCTCTGATCATGAATCTCATTGTTAGGGCCATACACAAATATTGAATAACCCCTTCGAGGTCATCTAAATGCTCGTATTATTTCCTATGAAATATTTCTGAAGCCGAACAGATTCCAAATGGCATTCTTAAAAATTTGTACCTCCCAAACACAGTGTTAAATGTACATATATCAGTATCTTGTTATTTGACTTGATAAAAAGAGTGCTTGGCAGCTAGCGTGCTGTAGACCGCGGAGTCTGCCAGCCTAGCTGTCACCTCGTCGAAGGTCGGCAGTTTGAAATGTTCGCGCCTAATTGCTTTATTTAGATCCTGTGGATCTAAACGTATCCTTATGTCTCCATTAGACTTTTGAACGACCGTCATGCTATTTACCCAATCTGTCGGCCCTTCTACCTTACTTATAACACCCGCCCTTTACATTTCCTTTAATTTTATTTTAACCTGTTATTAAATAGCTTCTGGCAATTTTCTGAGTGGGTGAATGACCGGGCGAGCGTCTTCTTTCAACTGAATTTTATACTTTCCTGGAAGGCAGCCCATACCGTCAAAACATCTTTATATTGCTTTAACATTTTTTTACTATCGTTCACCGAATTAACCGAATCTATTCTCTTTACCAAATTCTAATTGTTCACACGCGCGCCTTCCTAATATAGGGATTGAGTCCGTTTCGACTATGATGAATTTCAAAAATAAACTATTCCCCTACTAATTAATGGTTAAACGAACTTACATTAAGTGAAGTTCGACCATAATTATACGAGACGACGTTACATGCGAAGAGATTTCTTTATTAACTATGTAGTCTCACTTCTGTATGTACCTAGGCGTCACACTATTTGTAGCTTGTCAATGTCGCGCCCGTAGCGCCGTCCTCCTGTCAAACCTCATTCATTTTAGAGTCTAACCATGGAGTACTAATATATGCTCTGCTTGAGCGTACTAAGAGAGTACTAATATATCTCTATAAAATATGGTATTATAAATGCAGAACAAAACAATAGAGCATAAAATTATTGTAAGCTAATATGCAAATTATGCTTATCATATCTGAATAGATTTCTGAAGTGATAGCTTAGTATAATAGTGTGCCTGCCTATAGAGGGACATATATGTAGGTACTTGGGGAAGTTATCCAAATAAAACATGAATTTATCTAGTTCGATTAGTACACCCATGGAAGAACTAGTAAGAAACCATGGGGACACTCTCTTATATTTGAGTCTTTTGGATTGTACAATTATTTTGTGGCTCATATATAAGTACAAGTTTAGTGACTAGATTCAAGACTTTGATATAAGAATGATATTTTACTGATTGAAAATGAGTAACTAAATACATACATCGTTATCAAATGACGCTCAATTATAACTAAATAAGATAAAGTTGATGCGTATCGATATAATATTAATATGTTACACAATAGCGGCCAAATGTGAATATAAGTTTAGTAAAATACATTATTAAATGACAACAATAGGTAAACAGTGTACAGTTGTCCTTAACCTCTTTGATTACACATCACAAACACATAGCAATTTAATAATCTATTTTACATATAATCAGTCAAAAATCCCAACATGTGGGTGTTTTATGGAGTAAGGCTCCCAAAATTGAGAAATATTGATTATTTGGCCGCGCAAATCAGACTGCCGAGGGCTCGTCGCTATTCTTCCTCAAAGATGTTGGTCCCGCCCTCGAACAAAACAATGGGGGTTGCTGGTCGTGGATTGGTTCGTGCAGAGCTTGGAGGGTTGCATCCGCGCAGACAGTGGAGTCCGTCCGCCCACGTAGAGGGATGATGCGATGTCTCGAGCATATGAAAAAGATATTAATGTGTGTGTACATAATGGTGTATCGATTAAAGAATCGACCGGACATTGTCCACATCGTATGTCGGATCAACTGGGATGTCTTTATATAAGTATTATTCTATCGAGATGTATGTATGTAAGATGTATAATATAATGTGTGACTTTTATGGCTTATTAATGTAATGATTGTGATTGTGTTGATTAGATTATAAAAGCCATAGTCATTTAAAGACATGTACAAGACCAGTTGTGACGATGTACAGGGTATTTTAACCCACACTTAGGAATTGTTCATTCATATTAACATAGGTATATGATACACATATAAAGTGTAAAAATGTAACGATAAGTACCTAAAAGAGAACACATATGCAACAACAATATGTTATACTTGTTAAGGCTCATACATTATTTACTAGTGAAGCACTTAAAATATCATGCCTTATTTACTTGGAACATTCCAAGCTTTTTCCATTCCCATGGTTTCATTGAAGTTAAACACGCTCACATCTGCCGCGCTAAGCAATTTTAATCCATTATTAGTCAGAGTGTTTTTAATGGTGTCCGATCTTTGTATTTTTTTTAATATATTAACAATAGAGGTCAATCGACCCGTAAGTTCCCGGTATAAAAAACGGAAAACCGGAAATAGGAATCCCATCCCATATAGCAATAGGGAATTCCCTCCATGCATATCCGGTAGTCAGTGCGTTGCTTGTCTATTGAGTATAAATAAATAAATTGAATATTTTTGGGTGAACTTCACCCGTTGTCTTCAGTCTCCACTCCGCGCGCTGTAGGTATGTCAAACTCGGAACTAATGCGGCTCCACTACCAACTAAAACCTATCACGATGTCTCTTCTTCTCGGAAGGGGCATGTTTCGCGGGAAAATTAGAGTCTCTCGCCGGCTGCCGTGCGCTCCACACGATGCCTCTATCTCGGTCACCTGTCGCTGCGCAAGCGAATGCAAAACGGGACAACACGGACTGCGTATCTCAGTGTTCCGGATAAAACGTCATTATTAACGAACTACTTGCTTTCCTGAGCAATAAAGTAAATATGTTTGACAGCATATTCATCGATTGAAAATGAAGCGGCTCGTTGTATAGCTTTAAAATTAATGGCACCGCAAAATAAGCCTAACCTACGGGTTTTAAACATCCCACAAACGAGATCCCTCTTCTTGTTCAGCACTACCACCGACAACCCTGATCTTCAGATCATGGAGCATAAAAGTCGGTATATCTGTCATTTTTTTTTCTCTAAAGACGTGCGACCTAGAATCGACGTCGGAGTCGACTTTTCCCTTCTTATCTAGAACAATCATCATTTGGAGCATCAATAGCAGGTTGCATTTCCTGTCTATCAGGCCGAATTAGATTTACCAACGTTCTAGATTAGATTTGCAAAATATATCCTTCACCAAATCATTTTATGTAGAAGGCGGCCGTACAATTATGATCTACCGCTCGAAATTTGGACTAGATTTAGTTGTAATAAGTTAATAGTCATTTTAACCTATTGTACTGAAAGTCGACCTGTATAAAGCGGAATTGTTGTAGGAATAAACCCTTAGAATAAAATGAATTATAATTAAATTAAATTGAATCGAATGTAACTTATAACATTAATATATAACTTTGAGTGGCCATCTGCTTACTATTTCTTAATTAATTGTCCATAACTTGTTTGCTTTAAAAATATAACCTTATTACGTTGAATTTTACAATTGCAATATATTTATTTTCACACTACAACTCAATACCAGTACAACAATACGGTCCTTGAAATAAAGGTTCTTTGTTGCTCCGGCTTAGTATATTCCGGTAAGTTTTATTAGAATTCAGCAACGAAATCTTTTAGTTAATTTAACGTTTACCTGCCAGCTTTATACCGTCCATCATTATTTATTTACCGGTACTTAGTACCGCTTTTGCCTTATTCCGGTACTAAGCTTAAGTCATTCAAACTTAACATTTTATTTCATTCTTTAACATTTTACCAAATCCCTTAACATTTATTACATCTAATAAATTATATCGTAATTACGTCTTATTTAAATTCAACTCATTACCCATACATATATATTCGTAATTATCTTATTTAATTTAATCTCATTACAATGGCGCGCAAATTATTTAAATCTGGTTATTGATTGTAATGTGAAAATAAATTACGTTTGCAAATTTTATGAACTTTGGCAAAATACCATACTACAATAAAATTTTAAGATTATTGATCATAACTGTTGCAAGAGCATGTCACAGCGTTATTTGTTATACCTTTAAGAACAATCAAGTGTAAAAATTGTAATTTAGTAGTATTTAGCGATATATTAACATATAAGCTTATGAACATGTCGGTCCATTCTGATGAACGTTCTGATAAGTCAGCGGAATTTTCCTCCCCACACCATATCGTTTCAACTCCACGCTGCAATATAAGTACTGCTTTTACGCAACGCTCGCAGGAAGTTCACATTCCCATGGAGTCTGTAAATATGAGACTGCGTACCAATCTAAAGTTTGTGGCTGAACAGCACGGTTATTTGCAACAGTCAATAATATTTCAATTAACTCATATGTCCTACGTCTACGTCGTACGTTCACGGCACACGCAACGTACACACCCATCCGACGGCTGCGATACCATACCCAGTTGCACACACGAATGCAACTTCACCCCAAAAATTAAATTACGAATAAACAAGTTTTAATAAATTTTAATTAAACATTAAATTTGACTAATGGTTACACACCGTACTTTCTGGCAACTGGTCGTGAAATTATCACTGACGGTATATTCCATTCCATAATGAGGGATATACCATTACCAGTTGATGACTTAGCAATCGGTGACAGAAATACGGCGGTAACAGCGAAATAAATTGTAATAAATATTAATTCAACAGCACAGTAAATTTAGCTACTGGTTACACACCGTACTCTCTGGAAACAGGTCATGAAATTATCACTGAAGGTACATTCCATTCCATTATGAGGAATATACCATCATCAGTTGATGACTTAGCAATCTGTGACAGAAATGCGGCAGCAACAGCACTCAATGAACTGGCTGAAGTTTACATGAAAGTAGAAGAAGCACTGACAGCTTTAAGTTGTCATTAGAAGTCTTTGGTTTGGACAAACATACGCGAAACTTGGAAGATAGTGAATCAGAATGATAGTAAATGACCGATGACGAACGTATGAGGTTTGAGTTGTTTGATTGTATGAAAGTATAAGACTGCGTGAAAGTATGATAGTTGAGTGATAGGTATAAGCTATTCTTTTCCTAAGCTAGCTCAGTATGTTTACAACCGACTTGCAATTAGTGATAGATTATTGTTGTTTCATTTGACATTTGTTTATTTTGTTCTTTGCTTTGTGGTATATTTAGTTTGTCGTTTGATTAGTAACATTCCAGAGCACCTGGTTATTATGTTTAGGAAATAGTTTTTTTTTCAATCAGCTGCCACTGCTGTTTGGATAGTTAACTGCGTTAACCTCTTTTCCGAAAAGGGGGTATTGTATCGTAGTACGTTACTTATCATGTAGGTCTATGTTTAGTTTGATTACAAAAGACAATACCTTTGTTTCTGGCGAAGAAAGTTGAGTTGCAAAGGTGATACAATCACACAATTCTTTTTTCACATCACAAGAACACCAGTTGCAAAACATAGTTTCTGTCATCTGTATTGTTTATATGACACATTTGTCAATACACTTGTGTTAATTTTGATTCATTACCCTGCACGTAATTTGTATTTTTATAACATTTCCAAATATATAAACAAAACTCCACTGCAACAGATAATTCCCGATATATGCTAGAATGAAGCCGGCGACTTTGACAGATAAATTGATTTGAAGTACAGTTTTGGCAAAAAAAAAAGATAGTTTACTCAACCTTAGCTCAAACGCATTATTAGGGATTGCGGAATGTAGTTATTTAATACGATTCGAAATTCGTGACGTCGCGGATGAGTGAACATTGCGTCGGTCGGAATATAGACACAAATCGGAAGTCAGAATCTGCCATTGCATTATTTGCATTTTCGATTCTCGTCAGTCACGATAGCGACATTTATCTTGAGACCCAGCGAATATTCGTCGTCTCGTAGAAAGAAGAAGAAAATAAACGTGAGTGTTAATAAATTAGTAGTTGTTGCATTGGAGAACAATTTGCGCTTGACGGTCAAGTCTTAAACCGCTGTTTTTCTGTTATTTTCCACAGCGAGTCTAACCAATGGGTTTTAAACATCCCACAAACGAGATCTCTTTTCTTATTCAAAACTGCCACCGCCCACCCAGATCTTCAGTTCATCCGCTCGTCCTACCGAACAATAGTAAATCTAATTCGGCCTGATAGACACAAAATGCAACCTGCTATTGATGCTCCAAATGATGATTGTTCTAGATAAGAAGGGAGAAGTCAACTCCAACGTCGATTATAGGTCGCACGTCTTCGGAGAAAAAAATGTGTCATAAATACCGACGGGTATGCTCCATGATCCCAGGGTAGAATAAGCAGAAAAACTGAAGATCAGGGTTGTCGGTGGCAGTGCAGAACATGAAGAGGGATCTTGTTTGTGGGATGTTTAAAACCCGTATGCATCCGTTGTGGAAAATAACAGAAAAACAGCGGTTTAAGACATTATCGTCAAGCGCTAATTGTGCTACATTGCAACAACTACTAATTATTAACATTTACGTTCATTTTCTTCTTCTTTCGACGTGAAGATGAATATTCGCCGGGTCTCAAGAAAAATGTCGCCATCGTGACTGACGAGAATCAAAAATGCAAATAATGCAATGGCGGATTCCGACTTCCGATTTGTGATTTTTGTCTCCGTTCTGACCGATGCAATGATCACCCATCCGCGACGTCACGAATTTCAAATCGTATTAAATAACTACATTCCGCAATCCCTAAAAATGCGTTTGAGCTGAGGCTGAGTAAACTATCTTTTTTTTTGCCAAAACTGTACTTCAAATCGATTAAGCTGTCAAAGTCAGCTTCACCGGTTTCATTCTAGCAAATATCGGGAATTATCTATTGCAGACACGTTTTGTTTATATATTTGAAAATGTTAGAAAACTATCAATTACATGCAGTGTTGTAAATAAAAATAAACACAAGTGTATTGACCAATTTGTACTTATAAGCAATACAGTTGACAGAAACTATGTTTTGCAACTGATGTTCTTGTGATGTGAAAAAAAGAATTGAGAATTGAACTCAACTTTCTTTGCCAGAAACCAAGGTATTGTCTTTTGAAATCAAAATAAACATAGACCAAGGTGATAAGTAACGTTCTACGTTACAATATCCCCTTTTCGGAAAAGGGTTAACGCAAGTAACCGTCCATAAAGCAGAGGAAGCTGATTGAAAAAAAAACCTATCTCCTAAACAAAATAACCAGGTGCTCTGGAATGTTACTAATCAAACGACAAACTAAATATACCACAAAGCAAAGAACAAAATAAAGAAACGTCAAATGAAACAACAATAATCTATCACTAATTGCAAGTCGGTTGTAAACATACTGAGCTAGCTTAGGAAAAGAATAGCTTATACCTATCACTCAACTATCATACTTTCACGCAGTCTTATACTTTCATACAATCAAACAACTCAAACCTCATACGTTCGTCATCGGTCATTTACTATCATTCTGATTCACTATCTTCCAAGTTTCGCGTATGTTTGTCCAAACCAAAGACTTCTAATGACAACTTAAAGCTGTCAGTGCTTCTTCTACTTTCATGTAAACTTCAGCCAGTTCATTGAGTGCTGTTGCTGCCGCATTTCTGTCACAGATTGCTAAGTCATCAACTGATGATGGTATATTCCTCATAATGGAATGGAATGTACCTTCAGTGATAATTTCATGACCTGTTTCCAGAGAGTACGGTGTGTAACCAGTAGCTAAATTTACTGTGCTGTTGAATTAATATTTATTACAATTTATTTTGCTGTTACCGCCGTATTTCTGTCACCGATTGCTAAGTCATCAACTGGTAATGGTATATCCCTCATTATGGAATGGAATATACCGTCAGTGATAATTTCACGACCAGTTGCCAGAAAGTACGGTGTGTAACCATTAGTCAAATTTAATGTTTAATTAAAATTTATTAAAACTTGTTTATTCGTAATTTAATTTTTGGGGTGAAGTTGCATTCGTGTGTGCAACTGGGTATGGTATCGCAGCCGTCGGATGGGTGTGTACGTTGCGTGTGCCGTGAACGTACGACGTAGACGTAGGACATATGAGTTAATTGAAATATTATTGACTGTTGCAAATAACCGTGCTGTTCAGCCACAAACTTTAGATTGGTACGCAGTCTCATATTTACAGACTCCATGGGAATGTGAACTTCCTGCGAGCGTTGCGTAAAAGCAGTACTTATATTGCAGCGTGGAGTTGAAACGATATGGTGTGGGGAGGAAAATTCCGCTGACTTATCAGAACGTTCATCAGAATGGACCGACATGTTCATAAGCTTATATGTTAATATATCGCTAAATACTACTAAATTACAATTTTTACTCTTGATTGTTCTTAAAGGTATAACAAATAACGCTGTGACATGCTCTTGCAACGGTTATGATCAATAATCTTAAAATTTTATTGTAGTATGGTATTTTGCCAAAGTTCATAAAATTTGCAAACGTAATTTATTTTCACATTACAATCAATAACCAGATTTAAATAATTTGCGCGGCATTGTAATGAGATTAAATTAAATAAGATAATTACGAATATATATGTATGGGTAATGAGTTGAATTTAAATAAGACGTAATTACGATATAATTTATTAGATGTAATAAATGTTAAGGGATTTGGTAAAATGTTAAAGAATGAAATAAAATGTTAAGTTTGAATGACTTAAGCTTAGTACCGGAATAAGGCAAAAGCGGTACTAAGTACCGGTAAATAAATAATGATGGACGGTATAAAGCTGGCAGGTAAACGTTAAATTAACTAAAAGATTTCGTTGCTGAATTCTAATAAAACTTACCGGAATATACTAAGCCGGAGCAACAAAGAACCTTTATTTCAAGGACCGTATTGTTGTACTGGTATTGAGTTGTAGTGTGAAAATAAATATATTGCAATTGTAAAATTCAACGTAATAAGGTTATATTTTTAAAGCAAACAAGTTATGGACAATTAATTAAGAAATAGTAAGCAGATGGCCACTCAAAGTTATATATTAATGTTATAAGTTACATTCGATTCAATTTAATTTAATTATAATTCATTTTATTCTAAGGGTTTATTCCTACAACAATTCCGCTTTATACAGGTCGACTTTCAGTACAATAGGTTAAAATGACTATTAACTTATTACAACTAAATCTAGTCCAAATTTCGAGCGGTAGATCATAATTGTACGGCCGCCTTCTACATAAAATGATTTGGTGAAGGATATATTTTGCAAATCTAATCTAGAACGTTGGTAAATCTAATTCGGCCTGATAGACAGGAAATGCAACCTGCTATTGATGCTCCAAATGATGATTGTTCTAGATAAGAAGGGAAAAGTCGACTCCGACGTCGATTCTAGGTCGCACGTCTTTAGAGAAAAAAAAATGACAGATATACCGACTTTTATGCTCCATGATCTGAAGATCAGGGTTGTCGGTGGTAGTGCTGAACAAGAAGAGGGATCTCGTTTGTGGGATGTTTAAAACCCGTAGGTTAGGCTTATTTTGCGGTGCCATTAATTTTAAAGCTATACAACGAGCCGCTTCATTTTCAATCGATGAATATGCTGTCAAACATATTTACTTTATTGCTCAGGAAAGCAAGTAGTTCGTTAGTAATGACGTTTTATCCGGAACACTGAGATACGCAGTCCGTGTTGTCCCGTTTTGCATTCGCTTGCGCAGCGACAGGTGACCGAGATAGAGGCATCGTGTGGAGCGCACGGCAGCCGGCGAGAGACTCTAATTTTCCCGCGAAACATACCCCTTCCGAGAAGAAGAGACATCGTGATAGGTTTTAGTTGGTAGTGGAGCCGCATTAGTTCCGAGTTTGACATACCTACAGCGCGCGGAGTGGAGACTGAAGACAACGGGTGAAGTTCACCCAAAAATATTCAATTTATTTATTTATACTCAATAGACAAGCAACGCACTGACTACCGGATATGCATGGAGGGAATTCCCTATTGCTATATGGGATGGGATTCCTATTTCCGGTTTTCCGTTTTTTATACCGGGAACTTACGGGTCGAATTATAATACTAATTACATAAATATATGCCTTACCTGCTAATATAGTAGCAAGAGAAACCATTTCGCTCAGGTTTGAGTGACTAACATGGGAAAACTAGCTCAGGCGAGGGTAGTTACTAACTAAAAATATTACGGCTTTGTAAATGTGGGTAATATATACTGATTTGGTCACGTTTTGCACTTAGATTAATCGTGATTATGTAATTAGTGGCGTAATTGAAACATGACTGAAACCATTTGACCGAGTTAGCGAAGTAACCGAGACGTCTCTGCATTAATGCATGCATGTATTGCATGCATAGAATAGAATAGAATGGAATATCACTTTAATGAACACCAAAAGACAGAAATTACACAATAGAAAATATACATAAATATAAGTTCCGCACATTGGGCGGCCTTATCGCCTTAGGCGATTAGGAAATAGAGATATACAAAGGGCATAGAGATAATATAAAGGAGTGATGACTGCTGATCAAATAACGAGCAGAGCGAGGCACATGTATGGCTGTAGTCTTTTTTTAACTAGGGTACCTAACAATACTGTAAATTATTGAGGATATTTCAACTTATCTTCGTATCACCTTCACCTTGCCAATCATAATGATCCCTAGCTCTAGATAGATGGATAGATTAACTCTTTATTGTTGACACATAATAAAAAACAGTACATAGAACAAATTGCACCTTAACTAGTGCCACAAGCGGCGGCCTTATCGCTGAAAGCAATCTCTTCCAGGCAACCTTCAGCTGGAGAGAAATAAGCAAAAAGAAAAAAAGAAGAATGTGGTGTACAACAAAAAGGAAAAAAGAAATTTTACTAATATATATATATCGGATCAGGTGGGCCGGTGTTATTAAGACTCATCTTGAATAGTATACAGTAACATAGGTTTAATCTCTATATAGTACTTTGCAATTATAGTTGATAATATTTGCGATATTATGCGATTCGCCGTGGTCGTGATGCGCTGACATCTCTCCTTCCAAAAAGTCCGTTTCTTTTTTAAAGATCAGTGCCCCGCTGTCATCGATACGACGCTCCGCCAGAAGAACCATAGAGGTTGTTCTTCGTATTTAGGTTCGTTTACTATTTTCATTAGCTGCGCCGTCACGGCCGGACTGAATTCGACCGTCCCCGGGCGTTATGGTAATGTTCCTGAAACAATGTACATGGCGTCACAAACACATCCGCTCGTTCATCCTAACCTTAATAAGGTCCTTAGATCTCGAGGCATCAGGGACTATTCAATTCTCTTTACAATAAAAAAAAACAGAGAAACACAAAAATCAGGGATTGGCTCAGCAATACAGCGATAGTACTATTGCTAGCCATAGACTTCTCAATCAAGGAACTGCTCATGTCAAAATCTTATGATCTAACCGAGCGTACCCTTTCAATCAGCTTCAAAGAGCACGGCTCGGACTATACTTACAATCAGCGATGACGACTGAAACTAACTACACTAGGTTAGGTTGTCATTTCATGTGAACCATCGGGCCTTCCCAAACTGCTCATTCTAAACAGGATCAACGGTACTCACCATCTGTATCGGACGAGCGTAGTACTCTCCGACCAAAATCAACTCGCCGTCTGTATCGGACAAGCGTGGTACTCTCCGACCAGGATCAACTCACCGTCTGTATCGGACGAGCGGTCCACACAACCTACCCTGAGGGGTAGGCCCGAACACACTCTCCAACCAGGATCGACTCACCATCTGTATCGGACGAGCGGTCCACACAACCTACTCCGAGGGGTAGGCCCGAACACACTCTCCAACCAGGATCGACTCACCATCTGTATCGGACGAGCGGTCCACACAACCTACCCCGAGGGGGTAGGCCCGAACACACTCTCCGACCAGGATCGACTAGCCTTCTGATCCAGACGAGTACAACGGCAAAGATAAAAAACAACTTAAACTTGTTCAGCATGCCACATTTACATATGCCCTGACCATGTGATTCCATACTGCAATAATTGCAGTAGTTCCATGGCTCTGAATGAGGAAGTAGAAGACTGATCTCATTGTATTTGCATGATAAGAAGATGATTTGATCTCTTTATAACAGAACTAGAGAAGACTGTTGATTTCTATTATAATTAAAAAATCTTTACCAAAAATTAAAAATATAGATACGTTGTGTTTTTATAGATGATTTTGCATGTGTTGTTAAATAATTAATAAAAAATGGATAAATGTAATGTATTCGTTTTATTTTTGTTTTATTACCTTAATAAAGAACCCTTTATACATAGAAACTAAATAAATATGAGATGACTCAATAAATTTACAAAAAAAAAGAAAAATAAATTCGGGTCAATATGACCCGAGGTCATCGTCATTGAAATTATTTTCACGTCATTGGCGCCGGGTTAAGAAGTAAAGCTTGCATCCTCTATTTCACCCCTTTAGAAGTGGCATTTCCAAAAATCCTTTCTTAGCGGATACCTACGTCATAACATCTACCTTTATTCCAAACTAGTGGGTGCTCGCGGCTTCGCTCGCATTAAGAAGTAAAACTTCCATTCCTTATTTCAGCCCTTTAAAAGTAGAATTTCTAAAAATCCTTTCTTAGCGGATGCCTACGTCATAACATCTACCTTCATTCCAAATTTCAGCCCAATTAGTCCAGTGGTTTGGGCTGTGCGTTGATAGATCACTATATCAGTCAGTCAGTCAGTCAGTCACTTTTGAGTTTTATATATATAGATAAACAATACTAAATTATATATATCATTCGCCACATTTTATATAAATGAGACACAACTAGTGGGTGCCTTTCTACAGGTTTCCACCTAAAAGACTAGTTAAATTAAGACAATGAGTACTCAACAACAAAAAGTCTGCATTAACACCATGTCTGCAATAGTTATTTTGGCACCCTTACATTCACTTAATGTTTAATTACTTTACTGTAAAGGTAAATAAATATTCATAAATAATAATAAAGCGCACAACTACTAATTAATTAATTCCGTTGCAGGTAGTTATAAAGTAGGTCAAAATTTTCAACAGTTTTTGAAATATAATTTAAAACTGGAGGCTTATTATCGCCATTAATAAGAATTATTGAATCAGTAATACCAATTACTGCTATACCTACTACATTAGACATGCTGATTGCTTTGAAATCCAAGCGGATTAGAATTGTTGGAAACAATTAGTTGAGCTATTGAAGATCTGCACAGATCCTTTACGACGATTGAGAGATGCTTCAAAGGGACAAGCCAGCATTTATCAGCCTAAGCTAGATTAGGTTAATTCGTATATTAATTATTAAATTATTTATAATTATTGTATTAGATTAGCCCCATGTAACGTTTTTTGTGAGTTAAATGGGAGTGATTTTTTTGTAATATTTTGCTGTAGAATTAAATGTTTGTTAAGCTATTTATTATCATTATCTGTAATTATCTATATTTTTTTAATAACGTCTGGGGGCAGATAAATTTTCTTTGAATGAAATAAATCAATCCGTTCCGTACTCTTAAAACCTCATATCTTACATACCTGTATCCATAAAAAACTGAATAGGCATATAAAACGATCAACGGAAAAATAAGTTTTTTTGCAAAACCTTCACATAGGTACCTACTTATGTTTTTTTTTCTATAAGTACTCTAATTCTGATACGACTTGTACTGTTTTTAACCGACTTCATGTTAATTAAAAAAAGTACTGAATTTATTCTATATAATATAATAATTATGTTGCAGAATTACTGTGATGGTAACAATATCAATTTATGAATAGGACGTCAATATTGTCATTGTTGCTATGAGACCTGCGGTGTGTTTCACAATGAGTCGGATACGGATCCGATTCGATTGAGACGGAAATCAATTGGCACCGAAAGGATTTTGCCAAATCACAATGATTCCATACGAATCTTTTAACAAATTTATCCATCAGAAAAATCGGAACCGTTCCGTGAGCCAAAAGCTAGCGGATTCGTTTCCGTCGATTATAAATTCGATTTTGTTTTTTCATGATATTTAACCCAATTTACACATAATTATGCATTGATTCATTTCTATTTATAATTATTCATATGAAATCTACAGTAAAAATGGTAAAATTAGCCTTAAAACTTATATTTTAAATTTCTACCATTGTATTTAATTTCTACCATTTTTACTACGAGCGGATCGGATCATATCCGACTCATTGTGAAACACCATGCTGCAGCTTCACCTTTTAGTAAACTTTTAAGATACTGGAACTTCTGTAGGCTGGTGAGATGCTCATGAGCATCAATGACACCGTTGAACAGTGTCTTGAAGTTATACCACTCAGTCATATTCCCGTCGAAATCTGCAATCTGTAATGTAGGAATTAGTAAATATTTTTGTTGGTTTAGTAGGATATTGCCGTCCAGTACATTTCTATTTCCTTGAGAATTTCGGTGATTTTCGCTCGGTAGTAATAATATTTTTCTTCGACAGAGCTTCTTTCTAGATCAGAGCAAGCGACATTTCCAGGCCCAAGGCTCTCAATATCTTCTAGCACCACATTGTATTTTTGAAAAGGTCCGCCATTTTAGTCTGTCGTGCTTCTAACTCAAATCAATCGTTTATCATGATTTTCCTCTTCTTCTAGGAAGTTGTAGATTCTTGCCATTCTACCTTCAATATTACTCCTTCTCTGAATAATTCGCTCCAGGCTTTCCATTGTATGTATTTGTGATTATTAATCTAAAAAAGCTGAAAAGAAACCGGCGTGATGCGCTGTTGCGCGGTGGGTATAGGTTACCGTCACCTTTGTTATGATTATATAGAAGATTTATTGCATCCAGCTCGAAGGACCAAAAAATACCTAGTTATTATTTTTGGTGGCTGGTTTTATTTGAGTTTGATTGTATTAGATTTAAATACAATTACATTTTTTACTATGTATACATGTATTTTGCACAAGTTTTAGAAATAGAAGATTTGGACATTTGTATAAATTAAATTTGATGATTACATTTTATATATTTTTGTTTTTTGTTGGTATAACTTGTAAAGCCATTTGATTATTATACAAGTATGTGTACCTAGGATAATGAAATTGAGAAAAAATACATAAAAGTAAGGAACACATATTGAAATTAACACCATTTCCACACATTTGCCTTTATTGTTATTTTTATAACAGAAAATAACTTGCCCATAACCCATATAGATCGGGATTTGTGTTCTCTCAAATCTAGTAAAAACCTACTAACTCAATAATCTCTACTAGATTAAGTAGATGATTTATTAGCTGTTTACTCTATTCTTTTGATAAGATGAGTATAATGAGTTTGTAATTAGATAAAAGAAGACAGATTCCGAGTGGTGTGAGTTCCCGAAACGCACATCAAATTCTGTCTTGTGTTCCGGAAAACAGGCTCATGACCGTCCAAACGCTAGCCCCGCCTGTATCCACCTCCGCCTCCGCCTCCGTCTAGCCCCCAGCCACCATTTCCTCCACTCTCGCCGGTAAATATATATATTTGACCACTATTCCTTATATTGGCGTTAGATCCGATTCTTATATTTATATTGCCCTGAAAACCACGTTTTCTGTTTCCTTGAGAATACATATAATTATCATCAATTGTATTTTCATAGTTGGATAAATAAGGAAGCCAGGGCAACGTATCATTATCATCAATTGTGTTTTCATAGTAAGGTAAATCTAAAAGCAGGGGCAACGAAGTTATTTCGGAGTGCAATGTGATGATGAAGAACACGATACCTGTGAAAGAAGGTTCGTCAGTACGACAGTTTTTGTTCAAAAGCCAGTATAGGTACACTATCTAAAAACTGATAAGTAGATTGTAATTGATTTTTCATCCCACCATCTCGGAAAGAGTATATTTGCTCTTCAATATCTGAGTGCAAAAGCCGTTTTTATTCTCTAGATGATAAAGTAAATCGAATTTAGAACATCGTGTGTTACAAGTTTTTGAATTAAAAAAGTCATTAAACCTATTTACTGCTACCTCTATGGTGCCGAATATATCATACAACTTTTTTTAAATTTGTTAAAAACTCAGACTAACCTTCTTGGTGTTCTTTTTATCAATTTGCTTTGTACGCGGTTCTTTACGCGACATATTTTTACGTCATTGTTAAACCTTATATTAAAAACAAGAAACTTGAAAACCAGTGAAAAAACTGAAATGAGTGATTGTAGCGACGAGGAAGTTTGTTTGACGCCAACAGAATTGACTGAAACTGTTAATTATGCGCAAATGAGCTTTCTTCCTCAACAATCACGCGTTTTGCATTTAGTCATTTCCTCGCTGAGGTGGAATGAAAAGTTACGTGTTGCACTCGAGTGCAAAGATTTTTCACCTCGTGCTCTTTTGATTACCTCGCTAACGCTCAGGATTCTAATTTTGAATCCTTCGCTTGCTCGGTCATCAAAATTGAGCACGCGGTTAAAAAGCATCTTTGCACTCTTGTATAACAAATAACTATTATAACGTTAAAATTATTTCAATCTTTGAACTATTTACTTCATAATCCGAAATAGTCCCGCTAGCCTGACAAACAATTTGAGTGATTTCTGTTCCATTTGTTAGAAAAAAGGTTTTAAACCGGGTTGTTATATCTGGAATTATTATATTAATCTATTATTTTCTGTTTGTCATAACTTCACGCGAACACGTCAGTTAGTATTATTTGGTGTGGAAATTTTGTCCAAGTCAGTAGGTCATAAAGCCCATTGAGCCACATTTGATTAAAATATATCGATTTAATACCTGCTAATACTGTAGCAACAGAAACCATGTCACGATGATTTGAGTACGCAAAAATTAATAACGGTAACAAAGAAAAAAACTGACTTAAGTTTCTCCTTTTTATATACTTAATGGGATTGTCACGCATGTTGTAATATTAGCATTAATTAAGAGTATTAATTATAAAATGGTAGCGCCCGTAGCTCAGCTAGCGGAGGCAATCGCATGCGTTTACTTATGTTAAGCAAAGGTCGACGCGATCAGTCCTTGGATGGGTGACCGAAAAGTGGCATTCCATTTTGGGCGCTTCCGTAGGTCGGATGACACGTTAAACTGTAGGTCCCGGCTGTTTGTCTAGAACAGGAGTCGTTAAGCCATGTCAGAGGCCCTTAGTGCGACTTGATAAACCCTGTACAATAGAGTTCGCCACTCTCATTCGATAAGGAGAAGAATTATAAAATTAACATGAAAATCAATTTGGCCTAGTATTCAAGGTAGTGTAGTTTTTTGTATTACTACGCATGTCTCTTTAGTATAAACTCTAGATTGGTATACAATAGATTACTCTAATAATATTTGTATTAATATTAAATTATGAATTAATAGCAGAACGCTGGAGGTTCCTTGCGCAAAGGATTTCAATAGCAATTCAGCGCGGGAATGCAGCCAGCGTTCTTGGCTCTAGTATATCACATGTACAAGTTCTAAAGTTAGGTTAGAGAATATGTACATTGTTGGATTAACGTATAAGTATAGTTTATTTAAGCGAGTGTGGCTCAGCGGTTTCAGTTCTGCTTTTCATCCTAACGCACCCTGATTCGAATCCGGCCCCACACCAATGACTTTTTAAGTTAAGTGTGGATTTGCACTCGCTTAGCGGTGAAGGAAAACATCGAGGAAACTGACATGTTTGAGGCCACAATATTCGAGGACATGTGTCTTCCGTGGAAGGACCTGAGCTTCCACCACGATGTATCTTGCCCAAGAGAACTCCCCTAACGAATTAATTCTGCCCTCAGTCATGAGGAAATACGACTTAAGAGATTCATATTTTATAGTAAATAGGGATGGCCTATAATACACATTTTAAGCAGAATATAACCATGATTTTGAATATTTTGTGTAAGCTAATTATCGACATTTCTCAAATTCGCTAAGTATTTTGTTTGTTATTATTTCCCATTTTTTTCCAAATGACAAAACGTACAAATGTCTACATCTAACTACAATAAACAAAAAGGATACATACAAAAATAAACACAATTTATATTAAAATACCTGCAATTTTTATTATTAAGTAAATAGATAAATCTATGTTTCTTAAAACCTTTATTAGAATGCAAAGAGCTCAATTCCCAAGTGATGTGAGTTCCCGGAACGTGCACTAAATGTTGTCTTGTGCTCCGGGAAACACGCTCAACATTTCCCAAACACTAGCCTCCACGTCCGACTCCGCCCGCATCTCCTTGACCGCATACTCGCCTACCTATACACTATATAAAATTTACCTGTATTAATAAGAGTGTCGCCACGTCCAAAAATCACCCTTAAGTCAGATTTTCTGTTTCTTTTTAGTATATTGTTATACTTAACATAAATTGGTTTTTCATAGTTTGGTAAATCAGGAACCGTTGGGAATGAATTTATTTCTGATGAAATTGTGAAGATGAAGAAGGCGACACCTGTGAAAGAAGCTTTGTGTGAACAATTTGTGATCATAACCAAGTTTTTTTTTTTAAAAGTCAATATATTTACATTATTGTACATAGGTACAGGGTGTTTGTTCAGTGTTCACTTTCCACATTTTGTTTGTGTAACTGTGTACTTTACAATTTGTAAATAAATAACTCTGACTATGACATAATATGATAAATAGCAATTTGAAAAATTCAAGCAACACGACGCGGCAATGGGTCTCTTCCTTCCTTCATAACTTTAACACTGACTTGAATTTATTTATTAAAATTATAATAACAACGAAATAAGTAGTTACACATAGGTACTCAAGTCAAAAATAATTATAGGTCACACAATCATGAATAAACATCAAATAAAATTTAATTCATTTGATGAAAAATTCACTATTTCCTAAATTGAAACACTATTTATAAAATGTATTTATAGCATACATAAATATTAGTACCTGCCAATATTGTAATTATAGAAACCATGTCACAATGATTTTAGTACGCAATAACGTATGAAGGAAACTAAGAAAAATAATGCTTTATGTTTCTCCCTTTTACCTACCAACTAGTATTGTCACGCATGTTGTAATTTTTACATTAATTAATGCTATTAGTTAAAAATACGAAACATGATGAACAAATTGACTAGGAGTAAAATACTTTTGAGCCATCGAATGAATGAACGATAACTGACCGAGTGAACGAAGCAAACAAGGTCTTTGAATTAACTTTGGCAGGTTTTCGTCTGTACAAACATTTGGATGATTTTCATGTAGATTCAAGCCGTAAATTCGATCCAATAATCATCATTTATAACAAATTGTATATCATTGGATAGCGTATGCTGTTCCAGCGTATAGGGGATATTACAAAAATTAACGCCATGCTCACTCACTATATTAGAGATATTTCAAAAGACATTGAGACAATCAATGTCTGCAAATCATATGTTTTTTTTATTTTTTATTTTTTGTTTTGGCATTTGCGAATATATGAGCTGCCAAGAAGATGCCCGAAGAATGTTCTGCCTAATTAATGGAGAGCCATCGATCAGAATCAGTGTCAATTTTAAACATGAACATCAGATCTATTAATTTCAATTTTGATAAATTTTATCATTCTACGAACGAGTTAAAATTAATATAGATGTGCTAATATTTACTGAGTGTTGGTTAACTGATAATTATAATCCTCACAAACTACAGGGCTACACTACTTACCATTCAACAAAACACTGGAATCAAAACGACGGAGTGGTTGTTTTCGTCAAGAACAGTCTCCTGAATGTAGTAGTGTACGAAGAATTTATCAATGATGCGAATTGCATGATTATCAAAGTGGACAAAGAATTGTGTATTTTTGGTATAAATCGACCGCATTTCAACTCGGACATCTCTGACTTTCTTGATTCTCTTGAAACAGCTACTAGTAAAGTTAACTCCTTCCGAAACGTAGTACTGGTTGGTGATATGAATATTAGGATTGATCAAGACCGATGTGACAAGAAAACTGATGATTACCTTGAAACACTTGCTAGGAATGGATTTACTCCAGCCTACACAGAACCAACTAGAGAAGAGTCTTGTTTGGACCATTGGACCAATTAAAAAACATAGCCACAAGCCTTATTCTTCCAGCGTCGATAACTGATCATTATCCAGTAATTATGCAAATTAGTACCTGTAATAAAATACACAGACAAACTATTGTTAAATACGCAACAAAAATTGACTATGAAGCAATTAAAATCAAACTTACAAAGATAGACTGGAAAATTTGTTTAGACTTAACCAACGTGTGTGTGCCAAAAAGATAGAACAAGTTTTTTTAATATAATCTCTTCATTCATAAACAAATTTGCTATCACCAGGATTATAAATCAGCAACAAAATTTAATATCAAACCATGGATTACTCCAGGTTTGGTAAAATGCATGAAGAGGAGAGACAAGTTACATATGAAAAGCAACAAAGACAAGAAAAACAGAATTTCGTAAGGAATATAAAACTTACAGGAACACATGCAACAAAATATTAAAGAAATTAAAGAGGACTTACGAGAGGACAGAGCTCATGAAACATAACAAAGTCACCAAAAAAACCTGGACAACAATCAAAAAAATTTGTAATTTCCCACATAAAGAAAATACCGTAGAAAAACTACTCCAAATTGAAGCAGACCCGTCAGAATCCATAAACAAAGTAAACGAATATTTTACAAATGTTGAAACTAACCTTGCAGAACAAACTCTAAGATCGCTTGAGGTAACTGAGCAGCATTTAGCTTCAACTGATTCTCTATCAGACACACAGACATCCTCTTTCGGTCTACTTCCTACAGATGCGACTGAAATTTTTCACATTGTAAGAAACCTCAAGAACTCATCAGCTTCAGGCTTTTTGAACATTCTTTACACGTTAAGTGGATACATGTTTATTTACTAATTTATTTGCAGATTTATTCAAATCTTTTTAAGTTTTTGTCTATTATGTAGAGTCCACTTAACAATTTTTTCAGATTCTAATCTATCTTAATTTTTCGTAAGAACTCTGGTTATTGTTTCTATGTTTCCCTTAAACTTTAATTATTCATAATCTACTACTTACAAGTCAACGGCTAAGTCACATAAAATTAACTATAATAATAAATAAATCGCAGTAAGGAACCTTAGACTTGGCTTAACTAATTCTAGTGATTTCATTACTTTTTACAGATAAACAAGCAGCTCTATTGAGACTTGGCCAATTTTTTACAGAATGTTTTTGGTGGTATTTCACTTCTTTTTGACAGGACGTGGACTAATATATATATTTAATATTTTTATTTATTGAGTAGAATACAGTTATATATAGAAAACTAGTAATTTTGGGCCGCGCATGCGGCCCGGAGTGTTTTTGGGACTGTGTTGGACTTTGTATTTTTTGTATAAGATATAGAATTAGTATAAAATTGGCGCTAGTTAAAGGGTAATGAGACTAAAAGCGGTAAAAAGTGGGCTGAGGATGATGATGATAAAAGATAATCTGTAACTAAGAATAACCAAGGCAGTCGAATGCAACTAAATCTCAAACTAATCATCAATCTCGGTAGGTTAGATATTAAAAAACAAACTCTTGTCCAATTTGTTTAGGGCTGTAGATGATGATGATGAAAAATGAAGTCGAAATGTCACGAAGTTGTAAGAAATCAGTAACTACATATCAAACGGATAAAATATATGAACCTATTTAGAGTAGTTGTAGTAGAGAGTTGGCTGAGGATGATGATGATTTTGTACGATCCAATACATACAACCAGTTCTCATCAAATTTAGTTCAAGTATCAACCCGCTATCTCTTATAGTTTTCGAGATCCCATGGGGTACTCAAAGGCCTGATAGTCAAAGTGATGGCCTTCAGCCTCGCATCAACTTCACTATGACGTCGCAAGTACTGCAGTTCGGCCTTCGGCCTCACCGCAGCACTTGCTCCGTCGTTTTGTTCGTCCCTAGGAAAATGTATGGGATATGTATGAAAAAAAAAGTTGAATGAAAGCCAAATTTTTTTGTATGATTGGTAACATGCAAGCAGTTCTTACCATATTTAGTTCAAACACCAACCCGCTATCTCTTATAGTCTTTGAGATCCCATGGGGTACTCCAAGGTCTGATGAACAATGTGGTGGTGATGCTCGGCCTCCGGCCTCACATCGCAATCACTTCGACGTCGCAAGTACTGCAGTTCGGCCTTCGGCCTCACCGCAGTACTTGCTCCGTCGTTTTGTTCATCCTTAGGAAAATGTATGTGATTTGTATAAAGAAAAAAAATTTTTGTATGAAAGCCCAAAATTTTTTGTATGATTGGTAACATGCAAGCAGTTCTTACCATATTAAGTTCAAACACCAACCCGCTATCTCTTATAGTTTTCGAGATCCCATGGGGTACTCCAAGGCCTGATGGTCAAAGTGATGGCCTGCGGCCTCGCATCCCCCTCACTTTGACGTCGCAAGTACTGCAGTTCGGCCTTCGGCCTCACCGCAGTACTTGCTCCGTCGTTTTGTTCATCCTTAGGAAAATGTATGGGATTTGTATAAAGAAAAAAAAATTTTGTATGAAAGCCCAAAATTTTTTGTATGATTGGTAACATGCAAGCAGTTCTTACCATATGTAGTTGAAACACCAACCCGCTATCTCTTATAGTTTTTGAGATCCCATTGGGTACTCCAAGGTCTGATGGTCAAAGTGGTGGTGATGCTCGGCCTGCGGCCTCGCATCCCCCTCACTTTGACGTCGCAAGTACTGCAGTTCGGCCTTCGGCCTCACTGCAGTACTTGCTCCGTCGTTTTGTTAGGGAAATGTATGGGATTTGTATGAAGAAAAAAAATTTTTGTATGAAAGCCAAAAATTTTTGGTATGATTGAAAACATGCATGCAGTTCTCTCCAACATTAGTTCAAGCATCATTCCCCTATCTCTTATTGTTTTCGAGATCCCTTTGGTACTCCAAGGTCAGTTCCACCTATCACCAACTTTTCATTTATTCTATACATTCTGGTTCTATCCCTATACATAGGCACCAAAAACGTCAACCCTGCACCCCAGCAACATGGAGATCTACTCACCACCCCCTCGAAAATTTCACATGTATGGCGGCCATCTTTATCTTTTGACATTTCGGAATTTCGATTCCAGATATGGGATGTGCACCCCAAAATACCCCCGGATGCAAAAAATCAGCCCCCTGCGGCCATTTTGAAAATCGGCCGCCATTTTGACGACGCCATCTTGGATTTTTGCAACCATTTCCAAACGTCCCCCACGGCCCTCTATGACATTTGGTCGAACACCCCCCACCTATCTCCAACCGTTCCAGAGTTCCGAGCATTTGAAATTTGTATGGCGGCCATGTTTTTTTGTATGGCGGCCATCTTGTTTTTTGGTTTTCCGTCACCGACAAGCAGTTCCTACAAATATTAGTTCGAGCACCCCTTATCTAAGTCTTACCACTTTTGAGATCCACCTACCTACTCCATGACCAGTTCCACTTTCTCCAAGTTTCGGATTTTTCTCGTGGTCCCATGAACCATACCTATACGATGACATATGACACTTGTACCCCACGAAACTCCTTCCCGGAGAACTACTATGTCAGTGAGTCAGTGAGTCGTAATCCAATTATATATAATAGTAATTGAATGCAGTAGAAAGTTGGCTGAAGATGATGATGATTTTGTAAGATCCGATACATACCACCAGTTCTCATCATATTTAGTTCAAGCACTAACCCGCTATCTCTTATCGTTTTCGAGATCCCTTATGGTACTCCAAGGTCTGATGAAGTACTAGTTCTATTTTGATGATGAGTGAGTGAGTCAGTGTCGAAAATGCGAAACTTTGCATTAGCATAACTTCGGAACTAATTGATCTACCAACTTGAAATTCTGGATTTCAAGTGTGTTATTACGAATTTATAGATGACTAATCCTATCCAGAGGTTCTCAAATAGGGGTCTGAAAATGCGGCGAAACGGTTCGAGAAAAGGATGGTACGGCAGTTTGCTTAGCGCTCGACTTGGCGGGGGCACTGCCGTGCCCCCAGATATGTACGGTCACATGTTTCGATACATTAAAATATTTGAATTTGTATTATTTGTTAAGTATCTATTATTATTTTTGATTGCCTTAAATTAAACTAGGCTTGTGATTTTCGCAAATTTATATAATTTATGTATAACATAAGTATCAGAATTATTAAGTCAAAAACAATAATTAAGTGGATATTTTGACATCATATACAAACATACAAACCGGCCGAACGACTTACCCAATTTTTTTAATTCGGTATTTTTTTGTAATTATTTAATTAAATTGTTAACACTAGAGTTATTAAAGTTACTTTTATTCGGACATGTCTCTCTTTGAGTCGCATTTCTTCATGACTGAGGGTCGGGACTCCCTCGCAGAATTAATTATTTAGGGGAGTTCTCTAAGGGACCTATCAGACAGAGAGCGGTCACGCGGTCAAGCGTTATGCGTTCGAGCGTGCAATTGCTCACAAACCCCGCTGTTGAACGGTCGACGCGGTACCACTAGTGTCACAATGATTATTGACGATAGTTCTTCATCGGACGACGAATTATCGATTTTGTGGTCATTATCAGCGTCAAGAAGGAAAAGAAATTACTGGGTTCGCCCAGTAAATAAGGGTAGAGAACAAGATGGAGAACTTCATAGACTTTTTTCTAAATGGGTCAATGATGAAGAAATTTTTTATAATTCTTTTATTTATTTTTTTATAATCCTTTGCAACATATAAAAAACGCCTTTTACGTACTAACATTATTAGCTTTTCGGTCTCCATCTTCCTTCAAATTTGGTCACCGAAACAGGAGTGAACGCGCGAACGCGTGCGTTCTACTTGACCACCGCTGTCAGAATGCCTCCTGTGTGAGCATATCTATGTAACGTAATAGAATACAAAGAACGCAAAACTGACCGCTTGAACGCTTGACCGCGTGACCGCTCTCTGTCTGATAGGTCCCTTAGGTAGATACATCGTGGTGGGGGCCCAGGTCCTTCCACGGAAGACACATGTCCTCGGATATTGTGGTCCTCGAACATATCGGTTTCCTCACGATGTTTTCATTTCCCGCTAAGCGAGTGCAAATCCACACTTAACTTGAAAATACAAGTCATTGGTAGGGCCGGATTTTAACCAGGGTGCGTCAGGATGAAAAGCAGACACTGGAACCGCAGAGCCACACTCGCTTTTTAATGGACATATACCTACTTGCGGACATGTAATTGCTACATAATTATGTCAAAATTCATCTGAAAGAGGATAATTGTTTGCGTGTGTAAATAAATACACACATCAAGAGGCTATTTGAAAAAATCATTTCCGTGGACTTTGACCATTTTTGAAATTGAAATGTATTTTTTATCCCACCATCTCGGAAAGAGTATTTTTACTCTTCAATTTCATCTTCTGAGTGCAAAAGCCGTTTTTATTCTCTAGAGGATAAAGTAAATTGAATTTAGAACATCGCGTGCACTAAGTTTTATAATTAAAAAATCATTAAACCTATTTACTGCTACCTCTATGGTGCCGAATATAATCATACAACTTTTTTTAAATTTGTTAAAAATTCAGACTCGGAACCTTCTTGGTGTTCTTTTTACAATTTGCTTTGCACGCAGGCATTTAGTCATTTCCTCGCTGAGGTGAAATGAAAAGTTACGTGTTGCACTCGAGTGCAAAGATTTTTCACCTCGTGCTCTTTTGATTCCCTTGCTAACGCTCAGGATTCTAATTTTGAATAACTCGCTGCGCTCGTGATTCAATTTTAGAATCCTTCGCTTGCTCGGTCATCAAAATTGAACACGCGGTTAAAAAGCAACTTTGCACTCTTGTATAACAAATAACTATTTCTCCTCAAATGAAACAGTAAATAAATACGAAAAAAATAAATTAATATCGGTTTTGTTCATTTTACCCGATAAGCAAATAAAATATATTTTTTTATAATTATGTTTTAAGAAAAAAAAAAATTAGAGTGAAGAAGATCAAAGTTGAAAGATGGTCGAGGTTACTTTGAAACCCCTCGTTTATTTAACGGAATTTGAAAGTAGACCCTTTAACCCTTTAGTTCGCAGGAGAAAATAAGTTGAAAAATTAGTTTTTTTTCTATTTTATGGCATAGTACTGGTTATAATGAACCACCAAAAATATATATAAAAAAAATATGTACATAAAATTAGTAAATAACATACGTTGTTTAAAAACGACAATGCGAAACATGCTGGAAATTTTATTTCATAAAATATGTTGTAAAAATCCAACACTGCGCTTATATATAGCTAGTTAAGTTTGTAAGAAAAAAACGTTTGAAAATCACAAATTTTATTTACAAAAAGGGTAATAAGATGACAACATCAGAGTTTCTTGCAATTTCTTAGATCTATATGCCTACTAATATATACATACAGTTCTAGAACTGATCTGAACACTGAAAACTGAACAGATCTTATTTCTGAGAGACATGGTAATTGTAGAAGCAGTTCCTCTTATCAACCATACACAACCGCAGGTTGCATTTATTGCATAAAACAGTTGTGTAGCCTTTTTTGCAATATTTGCACCGGCCTTGTTTTGTTATTATTGGGAAGTGGCCCACGTTATCAAAACGCACAGCGTCCGGTGGTCTTACTGCCACAGGTGCTTTTATCTTGACCGCTAGATCTTCTTGTGGCCTTGCTTGATTTCCGCCAATTCTACTTTTTTGAAGCAGTTCTGTTGCTATCTGAATTCGAAATTTTTTAAGGGGTAGTATCTTTTTCTTGTCTTTCAAATCCCGTTTATATAGTAGCCAAGCATTATTGACGCAAATATCTAATGCTTGGCCAAATAAGGCCATATACCACCTTTTTGTTTTGAAGCTTGAGCGATACAAAGACACCAACATGTCGGCTAAATCAACTCCGCCCATGTGCGCATTGTATTCTTTAACGATTTGTGGGCAGTCTACATCTATTCTAGATTTACATTCTTTGGAGTAACGCTTGATCTTTCCTTTGGGGTTCGAGTCAACAAAGGAACTTGCTAAGGTTACCACTTTGTTGTCACACCATTTCACGATAGCCACCTTTTGCTTATTGCACACGACCTGTTGGCTGGCACCTCTACCTTTTTTTGCGAGATCTTTATCAGTGGGTAGCATCGCTTGGCAACCTTTCAGACGGTTAGATCTAATCGTCCCTAAGCTAAAAATCCCGTACTCGTGCCTTAGGTAGTGGATAAGTTCCAGCGAAGTGAAAAAGTTGTCAAAATAGACAGTTGCTGGCTTCTCCGTAATTGTTTTGCATAAAGCTATGACAACTTTAGCTCCGAGGCCCAAACTATTTTCGTACTGGCTAAATTGTCGATTGCGGAAAGTGTCTTCTCCGCCGTAAGGGATGAAGTCGTATATCAATCCGCTAACTCCTGCTCGAACAAATATTTTGAAACCCCATTTTTTTGGTTTTTTAGGGAGGTATTGGCGCCTACTGCCTGCTCTAGTGCCTTTGTAGGGCACCATCATCTCATCTATACTGAAGCGCCGTTCTTCTTCCAGTGAAAGACAATTTTTGCGGATTTCTTCAAGAACTGGCCTAACTTTGAAATAACGATCGTCATCAGCAATGGAGTTGTCAGCGAAATGAAGGTATTTCCTTATTTTTTCGTATTGTTTTAGAGTCATAACGTCGGCAATTTTCGGGAATCTAAGTTGCAAACTCCAGTAGTCACGGTAGGCTGGCATTTGCACAACCCCCATAAGGAGAGTTATGGCAATAAAGTCCCTTATGTCATTTACAGAGATATTGATGCTTCTTGAATTGATTTGCACAGAGTAAAGATTAGTATTATTAGTGATTAAATCAATTATTTCAGGAGTGAAAAACTGTTCAAAATAGTCTAAAGGACTTTTGACTTCTGCGTCAAAAGGAGGGTTGTCATTAGGTATCTCAAAAACTGCATTATGTTTAAATTTTCCCTTTTTGAATTCAAAGTTGATAGGTTTCCTGACATACTTCTTATTTTTTTTGTGGGTAGGGTAGGTACATGGGCTGCATTTCGTTTTGACCGAGTTTTGGGTGTTGATGGGCCCGGTTCCGGTGAGTTAGTCATGGGTGATAGAACGGAAGACACGGAGTTAAGTGCAAATGGCAGTGGTTCTTGTGTTTGACCGGAAGGAAACATTTTATGTATTACAGGTGTAAGTGGAACAGTTTCTTCGTCAGATAGATTGCAGTCCAATTGAGCTGGCTGATGTTCTTCTATGTCCGAATAAATGTCTATGTCATCTAGCATGGATGGATATGATCCTGGATCGGAACTGCAGTATGTGATATCATCTTTGTCGTCAAGTCGATTTGGATTTTGTATAATGACTTCATCATCAGATTCACTACTACTACCATCCGACGAAGGTGCATTTTCAGGAGGTACAAGTGCCATTATCAATTGTGTACGCTGCCATCTTGTTTTAAGCTGAAGCAAGCAGAAAAAAAAACATGGCAACAAATCCCAACACCAAGTAAAATAAATAACACATATAAACAGCATATAAAGAAATATATTGATACGATGCATCAGAGGAA
Source organism: Macaria notata (assembly GCA_927399415.1). Lineage (NCBI taxonomy): Eukaryota > Metazoa > Arthropoda > Insecta > Lepidoptera > Geometridae > Macaria > Macaria notata. Next base: position 6,442,893 of record OV656742.1, read on the forward strand.
GCCAAGTATTCCAAATAAGTCAAGGTTAACAGCGTTTATAACAAGTAACATTAGAGTAAGCACAAACGGTGGTGTGAAAGATACTTGTGTACCTATCTCAATCCCTCTTAGTAAAAACACCAATTATTTTACTTTCGGTGTTAAAATAGAACAACACAATCTATTCAAATAATATGGATGTTACGCTGCCATATCGTGAAATAAAATTGCCTAGTTTTGAAAAAAATAACTAAAAACATAACTATCTATCAAAAGAGCAGCGTTGTCTATAAACCACACTTAAAATGTGTCATACATTTCCGACCACTTCGCAGTGATGGTTTAGTACAACATTAGAAATGTCCGTTACTTTTTCGACAATATCGCAGTGATGGTTTTAAGCAACATAACATTTCAACTGGTTGTATATCTAAATATAGCGGTTTACTTGGTGTTATTTATGCGTAAATCGAAAGAAAATATATGGTTTAAGAATTTTATTACGCTCAAATCCCGTAAAAATATCAAAATATTATAAAAATAATACATTTCTTACCTTTGATCTGTCCATCTTTGGTAACCTCGATGCCATCTTTGATTTGTAGTAAAATGCGTTCAAAAACTAGTAACGTATATTTTTTATTGAGTTGCGTTTCGTTTATGCCACAATTTAATTCAAAAATCACCGCGATACAATTTGTAGAATGTGAGCAGATTTTTTTTGTTTACTAAGTCGTTTTAAACCAACTCTGCGAATTAAAGGGTTAAGAACTCTAACAAAAAAATAAATAAAAAAATATGTATGTCTATTAGATAAAAAAATATAAAGATTTTTAGATATTTGGGGTTACTTTGACAAAGAAAAACTAGGGTATTTTATAAAATAATCAATTTTATTTCAAACTAGCTGGTGCGCGTGACTTCGTCCGCGTGGAATAGTTATTACCATAAAAACGGTTCTAGTGAGTTAACCTCATAAGATAGACATATACTGTTGCGGACATTTTGTTAGATCATTTCAAGATGTATAATTCTTTCGTACACATTTTTTTGATTTCTTGAACCATTTTCGCAGCGCACGCAACGGAAGCCCTCAAAGATGAATAATTTTCCCCGTTTTTCCACATTTTCCATTGTTTCTTCGCTCCTATTAGTTGCAGCGTAATGTTATATAGCCTAAAGCCTTCCTCGATAACTGGTCTAACCAACACAAAAATAATTTTTCAATTCGCACCAGTAGTTCCTAAAATTAGCGCGTTCAAACAAACAAACTCTTCAGCTTTATAATATTAGATTACCTTTATAGATTACCTGGTTTTTTGTCATATTTACCGCGGTTTATGTTCCGTAAGGAATGTCATACATTTCAGACGCTTGGCGTAACGACAATCTACCTTCAACGACTTCTGTGACTGCTTCATTCAAAGTCTCTTCAGCATAGTTTTTATAGTCTCTGGAGCCTAAATTTTTTTTATACGTTCTTGGCGTCTTGCTGTAAAAACTAAAAATTTCTACTTACATATTTAAAAAAAAACATATCGATCTGAAGTAGATTCCAAACCGACTTACTTCACACTAAAGTTAACATTCAATGCTACTAATCGTAAGAAAAAACTAATAAATGCCTTCAGAAACCGTATACCTTACGTTTTAATAGGAAATGAAGTTTTTTTAAAGTAAACCCAGCTTTATATGTAACCCCATTCCACGGTACTAATAAAAAATCTTTACCTACATTTAATAGATAAATTTGTGCCTTTTCTTTACCATCACGATTAACTTTAATATTATAAAATTATCACCCTCCTGGATGGACCCTTAGTTAAAGCAATTTGATACTAAAAGAACCGTATCGATATCACTTACAGTTTGCAAGAAATTCGTGGACAAACATACATCCATACCAATATACAAACATACTCTAACAACACTTAGCACACGTATATAATTATAAATAATAGATCATCATACACAAATTACACCCAATTCTGACAATATTACAAATCTAATGGGAGTTGGTATGAATTAAGTCAATATTCACATAAATTTCCTTTATTATTAACTAGGTAAATATGATTTATAAGCTTTACAGATTTAAAAGAACACAATTCCCGAGTGATGTGAGTTCCCGCACATCAATTTCGTCTTGTGTTTCGGGAAACACGCATAAGACTTCCCAAACACTAGCCTCCGCCTCCGTACACTACATGCGTTGTGCCTATATTAACATAAGTAATACCACGTCCAAGTTCCACCCAATACGCAGTACCTCTATTGATATAAACAGTTTTTCTTGTCAAACTTACTCTGCCGTACTCATTATTATCAATGCGGTTTTCATTGCTGAGGAAAACAGATAGTTTTCTGCTGTTGTAATCATCATCACTATGATTTTCATGGCCAGGCAAAACAGAAAGATCTGTCTTCGAAGTTATATCCGATGGAAATGTGATCATGACGAACACAACACCTGTGAATAAGTTTGATCGTGAAAATGAGTTGTGCGGACTCAGAATTTGTTAAAAAGTAAGTATCAAAATAGGTAAAATCTATAATTTTATATAATAAATTATGCATGTTTGTTCATTGTAAAAAATATATTATCTAAGCTACCAATGTGTCTATATAATCGTTTGAAGTGCGTTTATAAAGTTTGATATATCACGTATTTTAGCGTCTGCCATTTTGCTCGGCTCAATATGGGGCTATATGACGCTGGGTAGAAAGTACCGATATATTTAGTTATTTATTTAGTTTAATTTTAGCTTGCCATTTAGCTGAGTGTCTAGATTTAGTACCTGCTAATAATGTAGCAATGGAAACCATATCACTTCGATTTAAGTAAGCGAAAAGCAAATTAACTGTAAAAGCGATGGTTAGCAACAAGCTTATTTTATGTGGCTCATATATTTATTAGTATTGTCACGCATGTTCCAATTTTAGCATTAATTGTTTCATTATTAATTCAAGAATTGGAACACGATGAAAAATGATTTGGCAATTAACCTAGGTACGACTACAGAACGTCTCTGCAACGGATTATATAATTCGATTGATTATTTTGAACCTTGGTATAGTAAACTGAATAAATTTACGTGTGCATTATTGTTTATCAATGATATCGCCACAAATCACACCAGTAAGTACATATGTTACGGTAAATGTGGATAATGCGGTAATTATGTATAATTACAGTGAATTATGCATTACCAGTGCTCTTGGTAAGAGTAAAGATAAAGATAAATTTTTTGTAAACAAAACAATATGTTACACTTTACAAATAGCTCTGCCTCTTACATTAGTAAAAACTGTGTCGTAGAGAGGCAGGTTCTTCCGGGGGTTCTTGTTTACAACTTAGTTTTATATTAACAACTTAAAATAATGTAGTAGGTACCTATGATAAGTGATTACAAAATAATCTATGTCTAGTTATTGTTTATACAGAATATGATATTACTTAATCTATTTGTATCCTAAATTTTATATAATATAATATGAACAGCTATTTATATATTTACAATGATGTTATGCTTGGAGTATTGGCGATTAGTTCTGGATGTTTGTGTGTGTGTGTGTGTCTGTGTATTTGCATATGTGTGTGTTCGCGTGTGCGTGTGTGTGTGCTACGTGTTTATGTTGGGATTGTGTATACTGTGTGTGTTTGTAAGTGTGACTTAAGGTGTTGTTGATAATTGTCTTATTTAGGTACTTAATTTGTTTTTCTAGTATTTTCTCTATTGCATCATAATTTAACGTGGCTAGCCATTTATGCATGATATTTTTCAACTTATGTACAGTTAATTTCTTTGTATCTTGGAATTCATTCAGGATGTGGCGTTGTATAGCCACATATTTATTATATGTATAAGTACGCCATCTAGGAGCGGACGGCAGCGGTTATATAATTATTATTAAGGGGGGATACGAAGCGAATGACCTTGAGCGTTTCGCGGCGACACACGCGCCATCTATCGAAAATATCGTGCGTTAGCTCGTACGAGTGCGCTAGTCGTAGTAACCTTTAACTAATCTGTGGCGCTAGCTCGATTGCAGAGTAGTGAAAAACAGAGAGCACACCATTTACTTCTAAAGTATGTTTTTTCGTTGGAATAGACATGAATTCGTTAAAAACATTTTCTTTATATTATTAGTATAGATTATTATATGTTTTGCAAAGGAATAGGAAAAAAGAAAATAATGTAAATTCCTATGAAAATTTCCACATAATCACAAAAAAACATACTTTGTAAAAATATTTCTAAATTTATTTTATTTAAATGAGAGGAAAAAATAATGCGAATTTATATTATTATGGATGTAATTGAAAAAAAACGATTTGAATTCTTACTTGTTACAATGTTAATTCATAGCCACAAATAACTGAATGATAAATAAATAAAAAAACTACATCACGTGGGCAATTTATTAAATAAATAAGTTATTACGTCGTACATTCATATAATTTTGTTTTCCTAGCTTCTAAAACAATTGGCTCTGCTTTTCGTTTTTTTTTCCTGTTTTTCATTTTTCGCCTTGATTGCATCTGTTATATATTTTGGGTCCCTAATAGGCATTTTTCTTGGGAACCTAGGATCTATTAGCTCCGGAAGTAATCAGAATCTCTCACCTCACTGAAACCATATAAATAAAATTTGTTTCATTTAATAACCGGTAAAACAAAAATTTTTAGTGATTCATTAGTTTTTAATACGACGTTATCTTTATAAATAACATGAATAAAAAATGGTCTGATACGCTTATTGATATATGAATAATTTAGACATAATATACAAATCTGCGTAAAATCAATAAATAAACTTAAATAAAATGATAAAAAAAGATAATTAAAGATGAAGTGTTGTAGTAAACTAACTAAACGAGTAGTTTTAGGTTAACCCAAAATTAAAATTTCTGTTGTTTACTTACCCCGTACTATCGGACAATACATTGAGTGAATTATCATTTGCGGTCTCTGTACTTGCACTACTCTGTGCATTAGTGTTTGGTGACTCAGTCGTATTTGCTTTTTTGGAGTTTATCACTTGCCTAGAAATATATAAATTACGATGAGTATGGCAAATAATGTAAACTAGCAGCACCCCGCGGTTTCACCCGCGTTAATTCTGGATTAAAATAGCTCATATTTATTAATCAGAAATAATGTAGGATTTCAATGGCAAAAGAATTTTTAAATCGACACAAAGACACGAAACAAATAAAATTCATCCGCTTTATAATATTATTACTGTAGATTAGTAAAATGCAGGCTATTATTAGCAGCTTCCCAACAATAAATACCTTACATATCAAAATAAGTAACCTAACAATGGAACTCACCACATTCTCCCAGCATTTTTGCGATACTGTCTTTTTGTTTTACCACTTCGGTAATATTTATCCCTTTTACTACCCATCTGTCACTGTTATTCTAGTCTCTTAAACACAAAATAATCGATTTTAAATATTATTAACACCACTGACTGTTGTCACCTCACGATAAACCACAGACTGTCGAAGTGCCTGATTATTTATACATAGCATACTTTCTATCTGCAATACTAAATATTGGTAGGCGTTAACTAAAAAAAAACGATTTATCTCTGCATTGTTGTATTTAAAACGAAGAAGGGCGGTACTTTCGAATCCATAATACGAATATCTTTGATCAAACATATTTTCTCTTAAACTTATATTTGCAGACTTATGGAAGAAAAATGTTTTGCTTTGTTGTTATTTCCTAATATTTTTATTACGTTCTATTAATTTAGTTTAGAATTCAAATAAAGGGGGCACCTTGTGAATGAACTGAATAAACCTAAAAAAAATGTTTTAACACTTAGAATCATGTCAGGTCAAGGTTCTAGTGATCAGAACTACATGAAATTTAGCCTGTTCTCTTCGTATGGCGCCTTAATACTTCACACCGCGCCGTTTCCGTCCGCTCTCCACCAGTAGTTCAGTACACACTCACGCACGTTCGCGACACGACCGTCGTCGCGACGCACGCTTTTTACCCGGCGCACGCGACACGTGCTCCCATTGTAACCTCGATATTTAGTTTATGTGTTAGCCTAAGACCTACCTAACTTACCTAACACCAGTGTATATAAGCTGTGAGATTAAACTGTTGTTATCGAATACGAGTGTTCATAATTCGGTCTACCTATCGGACCACGTGCCCGGAGTAACCCTGGACCTAACTTCGAGGTCCATGCGCCAGCACGCTTAGCAACCACGACAAATCGGGAGGGCAGACAACCGGGGACGCCGCCAGCATCGAGCGAGGTTCCAGTCTACGGCGCTATCGGCGCCGCGCCCCTTCGAGCGACAACACCCCGGCTCTGCCTTCCCAAAATGGTGACCCCGACGTGATGGTCGGAGGGTCATTTGCAGATGCTGACCAGCCGACGATGCTAACAGCGTGCATACTTCGAGCGCAAGGACCCGCTGACTTCAACGCGAGCGCGCGCACGCCCTAATTTCACCGACCGAGCGACACGTGTTGAGGCGCAGCCCCCAAGCCATCGAGCAGCGCCGACGAACGAAGCAACGAGGAGCAGCGCGCGCACCGTATGCGGAGGCCCATTCCCGCATACGCTTCAGAACAGAGTGTCCCTAGAAAACCTAAAAACTTTTATTTCGTTCCCATAATTTTCATTGTCATTTGCAATATCCGCCATCTTTTCTCCTTTGCATATCAAGCTCATTCGCATTGATGGTGGCTCCCTCTGACAAAAATAAGTGACAATCAAATTGTGCAACCATCGACTAATCTTCCGAACGCAGCCCCATTTTTAATATCTGTGGTGATGACTTCAAACACTCATTCATTACCCTATATAGTCTAGTCTGTGCCTTTCTGTATTTGTGATTTATTGCCGCAAGAAATTGTGTTGTTTTTGCTTCCGTTTTCACCTATTTCTTTCTTATATTTTAACAGTTTTGATGCAATAGTTAAAATACAATTACGCACAATAATACAAGAAAACACTGCATGCCTTAACAACTATCATATATACGTGTAAATCGAAACATTTTGTCGCAAGCTGTTTGTCGTTTTCGGGTGTGTATTTACATTGTTTATATTCAATTTTACTTGTATTTTCGCTCCACTTACGAGGGTTTATGCTGATAGGGTGTATTATAACGCGTTGTATTGTGTAATTTACGCCTACGGCTCAATATTAACCCCATACGGAGACAAATACCATTTAATTTTACGCTTTCGTGATCTAACCATGGCTGAGAAGGATAACAAAGGTGCAAGCGCTTGTGGTGGCGGGCAGACGCCTGAGGTACACAGAATATCCATTCGCACACCACCCTTCTGCAAAGACCGCCCCGCTTTGTGGTTCGCTAGCTTGGAGGCACAGTTTTTGATAAATAACATTACCACTGAAACCACAAAGTTCAGTCACGCCATATCCTTGTTAGACACAAGTTGCACATGCGAGGTGGAGGATATTATCATCTCACCTCCACCCAATAATCCTTACACAACCCTAAAAAAGGCCATTATAACACAATTTTCAGATACATACGAGGAGAAGGTTCGCAAACTACTCGAGCGAGAACAAATTGGAGACCGGAGGCCTTCATCCTTCCTCCGCCATCTGCGTTCACTGGCAGGTGCTTCAATACCAGAGAAACTCATAAAATCAATTTGGATGGGCAGACTACCAAGGCAATTACAGATAGTCCTAGCCGCCCAACGCCTTGAACAGATGGACGAACTGTCAGAGCTGGCGGACACACTGATGGACATTCAGTCTCAGCCCACAGAGGTATGTACCACATCCACCGGTAGTGCTGCAGCAGACACAAACATGCTCGCAGCTATGCAGACTCAATTGGCTGAACTGACACGCATAGTCACCTCCCTATCAGCTAGAGACGAACCGTCTCTCAACAGACAGCGCGGACACAGCAATAACAGATCACGCAGTCGCAGCCGATCTAGACCCCGCAACCCCGACCTGTGCTGGTACCACAACAGGTTTGGTAACAAGGCCCAGAGGTGCACCCAACCATGCGCCTGGGCTAGCACCAGTCACGCGGAAAACGCGACCAGCGGTCGGTAGTGGCGAGTACCGACCGCCCCTCTGCAAGCCGTCGCCTATTTGTCCTCGACAAGGCCACGACCCTCAGATTCCTGGCCGACACAGGATCTGACATCTGCTGTTTTCCTCGAAGACTCACCCAGGGCCGCACACAAAGCAGTGGATACAATCTTATCGCTGTGAATGGCTCAACCATCAAAACATATGGCAGTATAACTCTGATTTTAAATTTAGGGCTACGCCGTGCATTCCAATGGAATTTCGTGATTGCTGATGTTAGCACTCCAATTATTGGCGCTGACTTCCTCAGTTTTTACAACCTTTTGCCAGACTGCAGACACAACAGGTTAATTGATGGTACCACTAGGCTCTGGATTAAAGCAACATCTGCCAATTGTCAACAAGACAGCGTTCGGGCTTTATCTTTTGGAGACTCGCCATTTGAGCAGTTGCTCACCGAGTTCCCCGAAATTACACGCCCACCTGGCATACACAGAGACATCAAGCATTCAACTGAGCATCACATAAATGTTTCAGAAGGACCACCAGTCACAAGCCGACCTCGTCGCTTGGCACCGGACAAACTCCGTGTCACGCAACAGGAATTTGATGCCATGGTCCGATGCGGCACAGCCAGACCTTCAAGCAGCCCATGGTCCTCACCCCTGCACCTTGCTCCCAAGAAGGACGCTACGTGGCGACCGTGTGGAGACTACAGGGCGCTGAATGCAAGGACCATCCCTGACCGATACCCAGTCAGGCACATAGGTGACTTCTCCCACAACCTATCTGGCAACAAAATTTTTAGCAAGATCGATCTGGTCAAAGCATATCAACAGATTCCTGTCCACTGCTCAGACATCTGCAAGACCGCCATCACAACGCCATTCGGCCTATTTGAGTTCCCATTTATGACGTTTGGTCTGAGGAACGCGGGACAGACCTTCCAGCGCTTCATTGATGAGGTAGTGCGAGGACTAGACCATTGCTATGCCTACCTAGACGATATACTGGTGTATTCAGAGAATGAATCTGACCACCTCCAGCACCTCAAGGACTTATTCCAGCGTCTACAACAATATGGAGTTGTAATCAACCCAGCTAAATGTGTTTTCGGGGCTACCGAAGTATCCTTCTTGGGTTACCGCATTAATGCTCAAGGTACACGCCCACCAGATGACCGCATCCAAGCGTTGCGTGACTTCCCCCCACCGAAAACCATCCATGGTATGCGAAGGTTCTTGGGGATGCTGAATTTTTACCGAAGATACCTTCCTCAAGCAGCAAAATATCAGGCACCCCTCAATGATGCCATAACAGCCACCGGCAGCAAAGGTGCTAAACCATTCCATTGGACTACTGAGCTGGAAAGAGACTTTGAGGCATGCAAACTTAGCCTGCAGACAGCCACAATGTTGTCCCACCCTGATCACAAAGCACAACTTGGACTCTTCACAGATGCATCAGGCACACACATTGGCTCGTGTTTACAACAACGTCAAACAGAAAATGATGACTGGCAACCTCTCGCTTACTTCAGCAGGAAACTCACTGCAAAGCAAGCTGAATGGCCCACTTACTATCGGGAACTTCTCGCAATCTATGAAAGCGTACAACACTTCAGGCACATTCTAGAAGCCACACATGTGACTATTTACACCGATCACAAGCCTCTAATATACGCATTCAAACAAAATCGAGAAAAACTGCCACCAGTCCAGCTAAACCAGCTCAGCTTCATAAGTCAATTCTGTACGAACATCATCTACATCAAGGGTGAAGAAAATATCACAGCTGACGCCATGTCTCGCATCGAAGCCGTTGCTCTGGCCGACGACTTTAGCTCACTGTCCCAAGCTCAATCGGGAGACGAAGAGCTACTCAACCTGACTGACTCTTCACTATCCCTGGAAGAGATACCTGTTCCAGGAGCAAACATCACTGTGAAGTGCGACACTTCAACTGGAAAACCGAGACCGTACCTGCCCCCACCCTTCCGACGCCCGACGTTCGACCGACTGCACAACCTCAGTCACCCGAGCGCGCGCGCGAGCGCCCGCCTGGTGGCTGACAGATACGTGTGGCCTGGCATGCGGAAGGACTGCATGAAATGGGCACGCACATTCGTCGCATGCCAACGATGCAAGGTAACCCGACACATATCATCGCCTCTCGGGGATTTTCCTCCCACATCAGACCGTTTCCAGCACTGTCACCTGGACATAATAGGACCACTCCCACACTCTGGCGGATTTACCTACTGCCTGACGGCTGTGGACAGATTCACCAGATGGCCAGAAGTATGGCCGATGTCCAGCATCACAGCTGAAGAAGTAGCGACAACATTTATAGCTGGATGGATCGCACGCTTTGGTGTCCCAGCAGTAATAACCACGGACCAAGGCAGACAGTTCGAGTCTGACCTTTTTACCCGCCTACTACAAGTCTGCGCAACCAAAAAGATACGTACCACCAGCTACCATCCACAAGCCAACGGAATGGTGGAACGCCTGCACCGACAATTAAAGGCCGCAATTATGTGCCATAACACCTCCTGGAGTCAAGCCCTCCCTTTAGTCCTGCTGGGCATCCGCACAGCACTAAAGGAGGACCTGCAATGCTCTTCCGCAGAACTCTTGTACGGTGAACCACTCCGCCTACCTGGAGAGCTCGTCGTACAGACCACAAATAACTGCAGCAGCAACCCGGAAGACTACGTAGACAGACTCCGTTCGAAAATGTCCTGCCTGAGACCCACACCCGCTAGCAGACACACGCAGCCGGCGACATTTATCTTTAAAGACCTGCCGACGGCAACACATGCTTTTCTGAGAGATGACAGAGTCAGACGACCACTACAACCACCTTACACGGGACCCTACAAGATACTGTCCAGGTCCCCCAAAACAGTAACGCTGAATATTAAAGGCAAGGCCAACGAAGTCAGCGTCGACCGCGTCAAACCAGCGCACCTAGAAGCGGAGCATTGTGCACAACCGCATGCGGCGCCTTCGAATACACCACAGGCGCCCACGCCAACGCCCGCACCCGCATCGCAAACGCCCGCGCCTGCTTCTAGCACACCTACGCCAGAACTGCGCGCCCCTGCACAGCCGCGCGCTATCACTCCAGAGCCAGTCATCACTCGCACTGGCCGAAAGGTTAGATTCCGAGATATATTAGACCTCTAACTTACTACGTGCTATCATTATTGTTTTTAATACTCCTCCGGCGTATTTTTCTCCGTAGGGGGGTGATGTGGCGTTGTATAGCCACATATTTATTATATGTATAAGTACGCCATCTAGGAGCGGACGGCAGCGGTTATATAATTATTATTAATACTTCACACCGCGCCGTTTCCGTCCGCTCTCCACCAGTAGTTCAGTACACACTCACGCACGTTCGCGACACGACCGTCGTCGCGACGCACGCTTTTTACCCGGCGCACGCGACACGTGCTCCCATTGTAACCTCGATATTTAGTTTATGTGTTAGCCTAAGACCTACCTAACTTACCTAACACCAGTGTATATAAGCTGTGAGATTAAACTGTTGTTATCGAATACGAGTGTTCATTATTCGGTCTACCTATCGGACCACGTGCCCGGAGTAACCCCGAAGTTAGGTCCATGCGCCAGCACGCTTAGCAACCACGACAAATCGGGAGGGCAGACAACCGGGGACGCCGCCAGCATCGAGCGAGGTTCCAGTCTACGGCGCTATCGGCGCCGCGCCCCTTCGAGCGACAACACCCCGGCTCTGCCTTCCCAAAAGTTTATTGTATAGTATAAGCGCAAGGTGGGAGTAGTGTCGCCAGGCAACTCCACTATGATATTCTGGGACTGGGCATCTATCAATACGTTTGTTAGTTTGTGGTAGGTATGGTACTATTTCTCTATGATATTTACGCAAACATAAAAAGTTTACGTACGGTAAGTACATTGCACAGTTTATATAGTTTGTCAGTTGGGTACATAAAAGGTAAGTTAAACGTTACTTTAAGCAGTGCTCTTAGGGCTCTCTCAACTACCTTCATATTGTTTATTTTGCCAGCGCCGCCCCATGAAGTAATACAGTAGCTTATAGCACACTCTGCTAAGGCTTTATAATTTTGTAGAAGGAGTTTGCTTTCAAATTTCCTTAACAAATATGCACGACCAACCGCGCTCATAATGCGTCCTACAATAGTACGATATCACTCCAACGACCTTGAGTGTATAGGCGGAGCAACGTACCTCTCCCCGTGCAGACACGCTACCCACCGCTGCCAATGATCGGAACTACGCCGCAGTGCGAGCGAATATTGAACTACCTTGCGCCGTCGCCCTCCGATAGTCACAGAAAAACGATCACAGAACATCAAGATCAACGTTTACGTAATTATCTGAGTAACTCATTTTTTTATATTTTGCATTTATATATTTGTAGTAATACGAGGTGCTCTCTATTTTATAAATATGTAATTAATTAGTTATGTTACCGATTAAAATACATATTTATTATACTAATATTATTTATAATTGCGAATGTTTAAGATTGAGTAAATGTTTGAAAATGCGTAGTTACCTAACAGCTAAGCAGATGTTGATAAGATCTAATGTAGGGGAAGGGGGGGCATAACGGGGACACGAGGCACAACGGGGCCACCCACATATACAAGTAACTACAAACACTAGCCACGTTTTGTTTACGCTAACAGGCGGCCAATTTGCATTAGACTTCAGTCCGCCAGTGAACAGCGAGCAGACTGCGCGCGTTTGTTTCTTACGACAAAAAACATTTTTTCGGTGTTTTTCATCTTATTTTGTGTGTTTACGAAAATTAATGTAACAAGGTAAGTGTTTTGATGACTACAATCGTTCTTTGTTTTGTTTTTCTAGTGACATTGTGTATTTGTATGGTTTGATTGAAATCTTTGTAGCTATTGACAGTTATTTTTGGTTCGCTAAATTAAACAATGTTAGATATGGGGGCAAAATGGGGACATGGCTACGGGGCAAGATGGGGTGCCCCATTATGCCCCGTAACTACTGCCCCATTGTGCCCCTGTTATCTCAAAAATCGGTCTGTTCGTTTACCTAATCATACAATGTACTTTGTTTTAGGTATTAAATTGGTGTGAACCTACAAAAAGAAAAGCTTGAGAAGCAGTTGGTCCGTAGAAAGCATGAAACATGCAATTTATGCAGTTCTAAGCAAAATATCAGGCATAAAATCAGGCATCAGAAAATGTGGCATATGGACGTTTAATCAAAATAACTTTGAATATTCAGATTTTTTAGCTGCATCAACAACTGACGTACTTACCACTGGCAAGTGATGAGCCCGAAATAGCTTCTGTTACGGAAAGAGACCCTAACGTGCAACATTTTCCTGCAACAACCCCACCTTTAGAAAAAAGTCTTGTCTCAGAGCTTCAGCCTGGACCATCACGTCAACTAGACAGCCTAACCCATTCTCCAAAAAGTATGTTGTGATTTAACATCGTCCTTTAGAAATGCTTCGCCAAAGGATATTCTCGCAATCCCAACAATGGAACAAAAAAACCAGACAAGAAAAAACTATCGCAGAGGAAAAACTGTTGTTCTTACTTCGATACCCTACAAGAAGGAACTAGAAGAAAGAGAACAACTGAAGCGGACTAAGAAATGTTCTAATCCAAAAGTGGGGCTGAAAAAAGGTTCGAAGAAACCAACTAAAAAGCTAATGTTGAAAATGTAGATAAAGACGCATTATGCATTTATTGCATGGACATTAATCATACGTATTTGAAATCCTCGGAAGGTTGGGTGGCCTGTCAGCTTTGTGGGTGTTGGGCACATACAGCCCGTGCAGGTGTTGATGACGACAATGATGAATAAATCCACATCTGCTCATTCTGTGAGACAAATGATCATGTACCCCGTATTGCCCCGAATGGGTACCCCATACTGCCCCTACCCTGGGGCAAGATGGATTATTTACTAGGGTTTCGTAAAAATTTAAGTAAGAACATTGGTGATTGTTAATTCCTCCAAATTGTATACCAAATTGTACCTGTATGTGTTATCAAAAAACTGTGATAAGTTGTAATTAATAAACATAGTTGATTATTTTTTTATTGTTTTTATTCCTTAACGTCCCCGTTATGCCCCCCCTTCCCCTAATTACTATTTAAGTTCTGGAATAAGACATAGCCGACTGAAACCAACCGAAACCAAACTACTTTTCATCAGACATCAACAACTTTTGTTTAAAACGTTGGTCTTGACAGACAGACGAACAACAAAATAATCCTATAAGGGTTCTGTTTTTTACTTTAAAAATGTAGGTATAAAATGTGGTTTGTTAATAGAGAAACTATTTATGAATATGGAAATTACAGTTTTTATTTAATCGCCATTTGTTTTTAAAATTCAGAGGTAGTGCAGCGTCTTGTGTATTTTTAGGAACCGCAAAGTTTATGTCATTTTCATTTGGAGTTGAAGATAAATATGACCTGTAAATGATACATACATTTAAAAAAAACGATTTCTACTAGCAACTAAACTTCTACTCCGACTTCTAACTACAACGCAATAATAAATATTTTCTACATATAGAAGTCGGTGCGTTCGTGTTCTACGGGACCCCATCATCAGATCCGACATGATGATAGTTTATGGTACTATACTCTTCTTTCAAACACATACATATATATTAACAATAGGTACGACGATACAAATGAACAATAGAATTTACCTGCGTCGACTTAGCTACAACACTAAAATTATTTGTATAATAAATATTATTTTTAATAATAATAATAAAAGCGTTTATTTCAGACAGAGTCCATTCATAACTAAACTATCAAACACATATTAATACAAATGTCCAAAATCATATAAATGTCAAAAGAAGTAATAATTATTTATCTAATTTACACACACAAAATTACAATCACAGCAAAAATTGGAAACAAAACAAATTATTTTTAAATTGAAATTTAAAAATAATTTGTTATATTATTATATTTATATTATTATATTATTTCTAAACAAAGGATTAAACACCACAACAATAAAAAAATAACAAAGGATACAAAGTATATTGACTGATTACCTACTTCGTAAAAGGTCAGTTTGCCAAATCTCGGAAAATAGATAACAATATAGGTACACTATATCACCAGGTGCGCAGAGATTAGTGAGAAGGTATGCTACCTATGGTACTAATATTATAAAAAAATAATTATACACAATCAGTCCAGTAAAATTCAAATCACAAATGGGGTTTCTTGCAGTTTTTTGAAGTAGTGTTGTGTAGGTATAATTACTCTATTTCTTAACATCTCACTGTGCACACTTCGGTGAAATTAGCCGAAATAGTTGGTACTTATTTTACTGTGACACAGTGCGTCTGTAAATATGGACATGACTTACTTGCAATGCGTAACCATAGGTAAGTAAATATGCACGAAGTAGTATGAATTTTATAACCTAGCATAGGTACACTTATGTAGATAGATATGTAGGTGCTTACCTAGTTATAAAAAGGTAGGATTACGGTATATATACGGTCCTTTTTTTAAATATACCTAAGTAGGTACTCTTCGAAATAAACATGCAAAACAGACCAGACTGAAATTGCTTTCTTTGCCTATCCCGAAAGATGACGGCAAAAACAATGATAATAAAAACACATCTAAAGCTCGTAAAATCTGATTAAGTACAGTAGGTACTATGTTTACATTATATTTGAGTAAGTAGGTACTTACCTTTTTTTCTCTCTCATTTTGGCAGCTAGTTCACGCAAATATCGACCTTTCTTCCTAGGCATGGTATTTTTAAATTACTAACACTTTAGCACTATATTTCAGAAAAGATGTGTAGGATCACAAAGCAGCATAGGTCCGTCGTCCAGTAAAGCATGAGCTGCACTGACGCCTCGTCCCTCGCACCGCGCCAGGGCCCCTCGGTTGCTTGGAAGTAAATGTCATAAGCGCCAAAACTATTTTTTTCAATTTATAAAGTACCGTTCAAGTAATCCGTATTTTTATTTTGGCGAAATTATTCCCCTGCCTTTTTTTTATTTTTTAGTGTAAGTACCGAGTTAATAGGTAACATTGGTTTAAAGAAGAAGGCAAATAGATGTCGAAACGATAAAGATAAAGATATGTTTATTTGCAAGATGTAGTTTGATAATACAGATGTTGTGTAAGTGCTAAAATTTGGAATCATACATCTTAACCATTACTGGTATGCAAAAAAAAATTATGTCTGGAACAAAAATACTTAGATGTCAATTGAGATAATATTAGTGATGTTATAAATTAGTAATTTTATCATTGAAAAATAGCTTAATAGAATAATAACATTTAGACACTAAAAAATTAAACAATTCCCTTTTAAATATTGACAAATTATGAATTTGACGGATTGATTTCGGCAGATGATTAAAAATTTTTGGTCCCATACCTAAAATACTTTTCATAAAAAGAGCGGTTTTATGTTGTGGTATACATACTTTGGTATTCAATCGTTTACTCTTTGCAAGTTTATACATATGCAAATTTTTCTTTACAAAGATTGCAGTCTCAAATAAATACAGACACGGAAATGGCAAAATTTTTAGTTTGGAAAAGTATAGTTTACATGAGTCCATTGGCCGCAAATGACAAACTGATCTTAGACATTTTTTCTGTGCAATAAAAATAGCATTCCTCTTTGAACAATTCCCCCAGAATATAACACCATATCGTAAAGTAGACGTAACATACGCATGGTAAGACACAAGTACAGCTTGTTGATTTGCTACTTTGGACAACCTATACAAAGCATATGCGAAACTACTCAATTTGGTGCATATTGCTTCAGCCTGTTTCGTCCACTTTAATTCACTATCTATGGTAACGATGGTATTTTAGATAATTTTTTTTATCCAATGTATTGTTAATGATTATAAATCTATCTTGGCGGATCTTTCCATTTTATTCTGTACAATAGTACAGAATAAAATGGAAAGATAGATATACGAGTTATAGAATCCTAGCTCTTATATTTGAACAACAGTAGGATCTCAAAGATCCCTGAAATATGACTTTTTTGAGATAGCAGCCTTAAACCCGTCAATCGAAACGCACTTAAGTTAACACATCACAACTAAAAAAACCTTGCAGTTGAACCTCTATTATGCCCGTATTTTTGTTGATGGACCTGATATTCTGATGACAAACCGTAAGGCAGCAGTACCTAAATGTAGATTAAAGTATTTTAACAATTATTATGATCGCGTAATCTGGTAAGCACTAGACGTAAGTCAATCGTAGCGCGTAACCATCCAACGAAACCAAATCCATTATTTCTGAAAGACGTCTTGCAAAACCTTACTTCTCACTCACCTGCATAGATACAGCACTATCTCCATCGTCGACGACCGGTTGCTTAAGGGTTATAGTTAGGGCGGACGACGCGGTGGGACAAGGTAAGCGTTGCATAAGTAGGTAATCAGCATTATCAGCCGAAGATTCTAGCAGCTAAACACCTAATCTCGAGTCAAGTGGAAACGAAATTCATCATAAAGACCTGTAACAGACTTATTTTATTACGACAATATGCCCGAGACATCTTCTTCGCTGAATCGGGACCTTTATACATAGTTCGATATTGACATTTGCAAAAAAAACAGAAATATATTATCACTGTTGCAGGCATGATGCATAGTTAGGATACTATGGCGTATTGGTTACTGTTTTTATTTCACTGCTCTGTTGCACACTGCACAAGTGACTTTGAGGTTAAGGTGGACCATAGAACACAAATAGAACTGCCTCTCAGAACAGATTGACGGAAATCTCTCATTTTCATATTAAATAACAGAACAAGGAAAAATACCCGATGGCATATCAATGTCAATGTTTTGAACACAATAATATTTTTCTAATCAGATAGTTATGTTTAAAAGAAAGGTAAATTATTACCCAACACCTGTTCAGTATCCTTACTTGTATTATGTATTCTGTGTCCGTACCTACTTAGTATAGTTGACTACATAAATGCAGGTATGTACTATTGAAATGATGCCAAAAGTCGTAACGCGTAGCCCAGCCGTTACCTACTAATATTGACCAAATTGTAATTACGACAACATAACAACTCAATTAGATATATTTTCATATATGCTATATTCCATTTTACTGAGGTAAAGTTATATTAAGAGTTTACAGGCCACCAAATCCAGTTCAAATACTATTGTATATTTAACGAGCATCAGAATAAAATAATCCTTTTTTGAAAGGGAATATATCATATTATATTTGTTAGGCAAGCGTGCCTGACAGTAAACTGATTTGATGTTATATGTCGGATATTCATATTATTATCGTGTCTCATAAGTTTATGTTCCGGCTATGTATGTATATCATTAAGTCCCGGTATGTCAATGTACGGCAAACGTTAAGCTACGCCATACGCCTTTAGGGCGGTTTTAAAACTCCGGCACCAGAGTTAGCACCACTCATAGAAAACTTACTTAGGTACTCATTATGATTGTATAATACTGGTTTATCTACACTAATGTTGTAACATTCTACTTATGTTTCCAATACTTGACTTATAATTACTACTGTTATAGCGCAGACAACAAAACACTCAATTTAAGCAATTTCACATGATGGCATAATATCCACATCGATATCGTAATATCTCATTATAACATCAATAAAACACGACCAACCTGATTGCAGGGCCAATCAGGTTGGTCGCGTTTTATTGATGCGCGCAGCTGCACTCTCATTGGTTAGATTTTAATGGCGGCAAAATCACTGTGACAATACACGTACGCGGCTTTTAATGTTGTTGTTTGATTAATTGCATTAGTGAAGATAAAGTAGTGTATGCAACTGCATATTATTATATGACAGTTGCATACACTACTATTCTAGTTTATGTACTTATCTTTAATGGAACAAGTAGTATTTTGGAAAGAATAAACAACATTAAAAAGTTAAGATTTTTAAGTTATCGGGCAAATAAATGGCCTATTTTATTTATTTTAGTACCTATTTAAACACGCCTATATAATATACCTACCGAAAAATAAAAATGTTGACTGATTTTCCTCCCTTTTACTACACACTGCTATGAATGACACAAAAGGAATAAAATATATTGTTACTAAAATTTATTATGAATCCCAATAATAAGGATATATTTTGTTCTCTGGGTCCCAATAATTCTTTTTATAGATATAGTAAACCAACGGTAGAATCTTGTTACTTATTTTAGCTTCTTTCATCTGTATTTTAATATATTGGATTGGAATAGTTATTTTGAAGTGCTGAGTTGACAGCACTGCTGATAAAATCATGAATAGAAGCACAGTAAGATAAAATGTTTATTAGACAAAGTATATAAAATAAAAATGGCGTCGTGGACTTATTATGTACGTATAATTTTGGACATGAGTTTTTGGGGGTAGTAAAGTAATACTTGGTATTATTTTAATACAATGTAGTTATGTTCGCTTGTAACACTGTAAAAAACCAATCAGATTCATGTTTTATTTCAGGCGCAAACTTTTTATATTAGTTGTATGAAATAATTAAATTTTCTATTATTAGTTTTATACAAAAATGACTTAAAAATACAGAAAATTTATACAAAACAGATTTTACAAAAAGTTCAGCACACCGTCCATGTTGTCGCTGTGCGGCAGGGAACCCAGGATGCTGGCAGTATTTCCTCTTTGAATGCAAAGACTCAAACGTTGAGAAAAATAGCTGCCAGCCCTGAGATCAAATTGTATTTTTAAGTCATTTTTGTATATACTTATGGTAGGTATATGTGTAAAAATATATTATTAGTTTTATGTGTATGTTTTCTTTGTATTGATGTTTTTCGAAATAAACGATTAAACATTTAGTAAACCAACCCAATTTTATTTACATCTAACCAGTGCATCTTAATAGTGCTTTGACTGATGCTTCATTGCAATCAAAACTACTTTTGACGAAGAGCGTCAGTCAAAAGTACTTTTTACCAGCTCCATTGGGCAAAACTACTTTTGACGGTTATTTTTAGTTAAAAGTATTATTTACTAAAGCATACGATCAAAATTACTTTTGACTGATTTTGCTAGTCAATCGTACTTTTTGGTTAAGAGTTTTATGTAATGTACAACCATTGGTATATACGTAATAATTTTATCAATAACAATATCGCCTTTTTAAAATTCGGAATCGCGAACATGGAAACGTAAGTCTTATTTATTTTGCTAAGTTGTATATTACATGTTTCATGTGTATGTAACTTGCGAAAAGAACGGAAAAAGTTTAGGTTAGAATAACAACAATCTATATATCTATATATATGTCGGAGCAATAAGCTGTTGTATCGATTGCTGCTTAGTTTTTATTTGTAACGACCGACGTCTAAAATGAGATCTTACTACATAGATAGTTATTATAAATCAGTTAGCGATTTTACAATACTATTTTTACATGATTGTAATGATAATGATATTGTATCATAGCACATAATGGCACGTAAATGTCAGAAGAAGTTGTTGAGTTGACTGTCGCTTGGTATAGTTTATTACTAATTCTTAACGTCATTGTTTATAGTCCAATTTGATTCGTAAATTCATAAAGGGATTAGAATAGAATTAACTTGATTTGTCCTAATTGTTTTTACAAGTTTATTGAAGTTGCTAATGTTAAAAGTCACTAATGTTATATGTAACAACCAATTGGAGCAGAGCAGAGTCTCGAGTGGGGTCGTGGCGCCATCTTGATGTAAAGCCAATATAATCGATGTGGACGGTGGCTCCAGGAGACAGTCTAAGTTGAGCTTTTGGAGTTGATGTTAGACTTTCATGTGATATGGTCGAGTTGGACCTTTAATTTGTTCATGCGATGTGTCGAGTTGGACCCCTGTTTTTATGGTGCTGGGTCGAAATCAGTGCCTCAAAGCCACTGCTCATTTTAAAATTTAAAGCCAGTTAACCATAGTTGGTATTATAAGTCAAGTTTGTGAAAAGTGTAATAAACGTTTGTGAATACTTCTTATCAGTGTTTTAAACTAATATTTTACCCAGAATACGCTTAAGCTAGAGTAGGCCCTAATTCTGATGTCGTCACTGAGCGACTCCCCGATTTTGGTCGCTCCGACATATATAAATATATATAAAAGAATATATAAATTATATATATATATATAAATATATATAAAAGAAAGTCGTGTTAGTTACACCACTTATTACTTATAACTCAAGAACGGCAGAACAGATTTGGGTGAAAATTGGTAGGGAGGTAGCTTAGAGCCAGGAGACGGACATAAGATACTTTTTATCGCGTTTTTATTTTCAAGTGACATTGCCGTTGTTGACTCCGACACATGAGCCATTGCTTTGTGGCGAAACACAAGAATCACGCCACTTTCTTGCAAACACTCAAAAATACAATGGTTATCGGATTAATATCATTTCCGAATAATTTCTGTAATTTTGTCTCATCAAAAGACGAACTTATCAACAATGTATTTCCAAACATTATTTCTCACTACAAAAATAATGAATGGTTGACTGAGCAAGCAATTTTAGCGGCTAAGAATAAATATGTAGATGACCTGAACTACATAATTCAAAATAAGATCATTGGAACAATTCATTCATTCAAATCTATTGACTGCGTCATAAATGAAGATGAAGCCAACCACTATCCAATTGAATTTTTAAACTCTTTGGACGTACCTGGCTTACCACCCCACAATTTACGCCTTAAGGTTGGCTCCGTAGTTATCATGCTTTAAAACATAAACCAACCAAAACTGTGCAACGGTACGCGTTTGGTGGTTAGAAAATTGATGACCAATGTAATTTACGCTACGATAATGATAGGAAAATTCAAAGGTGAGGGAGTTCTTATTTCAAGGATCCCGATACGTCTTGCATTTGCCATGACCATCAACAAATCACAAGGCCAATCCTTAAAAGTTTGTGGTTTAAATCTAGAACATTCATGTTTTCCCATGATCAATTATACGTGGCATGTTCACGGGTCGGAAGACCACTGCGTTGTTTGTTTTTGCGCCTGATAATAAAACAAAAAATTACGTGTATCACAAGGTAGAGCAACCTATGTACTAAAATACAGAAATAATAATGAATGATTAATGTAGGTATTTAATTTATTTGTATTTTTTCCAATAAAAAAAAATCTGCTTTTTTATTTCCATTAAGGCGGAACAAAGTTCGCCGGGTCAGCTAGTTTATTAAAGTTTCTTTTGTGTTTTGAGGGATAAAGAGAACAGGTTGAGTATACCACTCATTTTAAAGTAATGCTATAATAGTAGTTTATGCAACTGTCATATAATGAAGAACACTCGTTACTATTATGAAACTCGCTGCGCTCGTTTCATAAACTCACACTCGTGTTTTAATACCCGTGTTATATGCAGTTGCATACACTACTTTTTTTTTACTAATGCAATTGATCAAACAACAAGAGTAAAAGCTGACAATAGTTAATTTTTCATATAATTTTCTAGATTTTTCTGGCAAAAGATTGTGAGTTACTTTTGTTGCCAATTCTAGAATATCCGGAGGCGTACAAATATCATCGTCGCTATCCATTTTAAACTTTTAATTTGTATTTAAAAAACAAAACACATTGCGAAACATTAAATTCACGCGTACGTGTATTGTCACAGTGATTTAACCGCCATTAAAATCTAACCAACGAGAGCGCAGCTGCGCGCATTAATAAAGCGCGACCAACCTGATTGGCCCTGCAATCAGGTTGGTCGCGCTTTATTGATGTTATATATGAGCTATTACGATATCGATGTGGATATTATACCATCATGTGAAATTGCCTAAATTGAGTGTTTTGTTGTCTGTGCTATAACAGTAGTAATTATAAGTCAAGTATTGGAAACATAAGTAGAATGTTACAACATTAGATGTAGATAAAGATATTAAGTAAATCGATGGAAATGATGTAAATGTATCTATGCAATGTATGTTCGAAAACGATAAAGGGTATTGTTACTTATACTGAAATCTCAACTTAAATACAAAGATTTAAAAAAAAGTTTCAATTTTAATACATACCTTCCTATAATCTAAATTTGTTTTCTTGACTTAATAAACTTTGGCAGTTCAATTAAATGTTGTTTTCCTACTGTTGTGTATGTAAGTACACATAAAAATGTAGTACACATAAAAATGTAGTTATTCATCTAGGTACCCTGAATAAATGACAGTCTAGATATAATGGTGGTTTATGTAATTGATACACGAGTTCCCTTATTCTTAGACAAACTATTGGCGACGAGTGTTTTCGGACCCTTAAAGTGAATATGTGCGTGTGCAATTACATAAGTATCAAGACTCGAGAACAATGAATCTCCACCAGATTCCAGAGTATAGGTTGAATGTGGACCGATGGTCCACCTACGTCACTCGGGTGCGGGCGCTGCTCGAGATCAACGACGTGAAACCTGGTGAATACTCCAAGTATCTTGTAGCTGTGGTCGGGACCGAGCTGTTAGACCTTGTGATTGATTTGTGTTTCCCAAAGAAGCCTGAGAAAGCGAATTTTGAAATGTTGGTAAAGTTGGTACAAGATCATTAGGCGCAAAACGATCCGTCATCGCAAACGGATTCGCAGACTGTAGCGGAGTATCTCGCGCAGTTAAAAAATCTCAGCAAAACTTGTGCGTTCTCGACGTCTGATATATTAGAGGAGAATCTCCGTGATCAATTTGTATATAGTCTACAAAAGTATTTGATATTTTTTTATTTTTTTAGCATTTTTTATCTAGTAGGTATTTCAGATACCTTTTTAGAATAGTATTTGGATCTGGTATCAGATATACTCTTTTTTAAAGTATCTTGTATGTCAGATACTTTGTTTAGGGTATCTGATACATCACTGTATAAGGTCTTTTTTACCTATGAAATTACCATTTTTTTCTTACATTTTAATGTGTTTGTATCTTTTACGTACAGCTATATTTTTTCCAAATACAATTTTTATTGCATCAATTGCTGAATTATGTACCTTGTAGTTTAAAAAAATGTATTACTAGTGCATATTACTTATAGGGAAGTCATTGAAAACACCTCTTTCAATGTGTGGTCGGTTTCACTACTTTAACTAGGTATATTTTTATCATATTATATTCTGTTTTTGAGAAATTGATATACTCAGTGCATAGCTTTTTTTCCATCAATTGCATCTGAATCTGATCATTTTTCTCAATGTCGTCATACAAATCGGCAATTTCATAGGTACCTATTATAACTAGAGTAGATTTATGTATCTTGTTCTTAACATAACATTTTGACTGTCGTTCCAGAGTCAATTCGCTTGCTTCTTTCACTCTGTCTTATAGTTCTTACCCATGTTTTAATTTTGAACTAATTAAAAAACTACATTTAAGTAAAGTCATAAAGCGAAAAATAATTAACCAACGACTATTTTCATGGAAGTGACTGGTATATAAACATAGTTGTATATTATATTCTACCTTGTCTCCACCCTCATAAAAATAACTTGAAGTGCTTTTTATTTGTTTTCCATAGATTGATTAAAAATATGGTTTCTATTTCAACTATTTTGGCAGGTGAGAATTCTGTTAAGCCAATAAATTCCAAATTACTCGAGTCTAGTTACATTTGTAAATTATTTTCAGTTTATAAGACTACATTATTGTCCGTTTTGTATCGACTAAATTCGATGGAAATAATCAAGTTTTTTTTTTCTGACAGGCGTAGTGCTTCTCGTCTTTACTTTGACGTCTAGTACAAATTCGGTGCCAGTGCATTCTCTATCTCTAAACCACCAACAACCAAGAACCCGAATAGTTAGAGATGCTCCTTCAAGAGGCGCAAAATTGAATTTCAGAATCCCCTTGCAGTTCATACAAGAGCAAATTGATAAACAAAATAATAATCCCATACCTAACATGGAATAGAAGCAGGAATTCTGTAACAGCAAATTAAAAAATATGTAATAAAAGTTGCATAGATAGAGTTGAGTATTTTGTCTATTAAATCGATAGTACGACAAAAAACACTTACCAAGAGCACAGAATACATAATAAAACAGAACCCTATCTCCCTGTTCCGAACCAACGACATTAATATTCCGAACACGCAGCGAGCGGAGGGCACAGTACAGTACGCTCGACAATCGTGTGTCAAACGTCCCGTCACTTGCTCGCTGACCGCGTCGCCCACAGAGCTTTGAAGTCCATGCTTGTAGGGGGGCGCGCGCGGGGGCGATGTGGCCCGATCGTTGTTCTGTAGCGTCGCCTAAGTATAAAAAATGAATTCGAATCGTATCAGTGTTGTATTATATCTAGGTACTTATATAAACAATTTAGAGTCGAATAAGTAGAGTTCGAGGAAGAGTGCGCTGTTCTGCTGTTGTTGTACTAAATCCACATTCATAATGGCATCTATGATAGCTTTTAGAGATTAGAACTGTACCTATGCAGTGAAATATGAACTGTAAGTCGAAATGTTAAGTATCAATTTGGCTTGCGCGTGAGTTAATAACGTACGCTACGAACGTTTTTTTTACACGGTATGGATTCGCACTTGTCCGTAATTTGCCTGATGGTAAGCAATCATTACGGTCTAGGATGAAACGTGCTTACCCAGTAAGAACCGATTCATTCACCGACGTATTTTGATAGCGAGGCGCGTTTGTGTTAAAGATGTATTATGTATTTTGTGGTAAAGCGCTATAGTAGGTGTCTGCGATACAGGTATTCCTAGTGCAGGACCTACCGGTACCATACAATGTAATAAAAAAAACTGTTAACGATTAAGTAAAAGTCAAATTTGTAATTCGTTTTTGATAAATAAATTTATTTGTATTATTTCTATTTGTAGATCGATAGGCTGTTTATCCCGAAATAATGCAATGGTAGCTGCAGACATTCACCAGTCAGTTGAAATAAATTGATTGATAATAAAATTCTATACAATTCAGAATTGTAACGCCTGCATGCGAATATAATTTGATAGGCTTATGGCGGAACAGAAATAATTTTGTACGATTAATGCATTTTAATATTGTATATCGAATTACAAAATTATAAAACGTGATAGATTATTACAGGATTTTCTTAGAGGAATTACAGAAAAAAATTGTTATTATTAGGAATTAGATCCGTTAGCTGTTGTTTTTTACATAAGTAATGTTAGAAAATCATATTTCTTCAATATACATGGTTACTGGTTATGTCGACCTATTCCCGTTAATGGCGTGTAGTTTACATTGTTGCTGACTGATTTGTCCATGAACACCCTATCCTAAATCTAACTGTTTTCGAGATACTTGAATTTTATTGTTTTGTACAAAAAATACCAGATTTCCGGCTATCGGCTTTGATATTTTGAAATTTTGATCGTTGTATTATTACTATTATGTTTTTTTTATGTACAATAAGACGTTTTATAACTTCAAAAATCAATATTGTGCATAACATAAATAAATAATTAGTTGTGGACATTTAAAACTACGAACTACTTCCCCTATATTTTGTAAGATGAAGGTTTTACCAGAGCCGCCCCAACTCTCTAAGAGAATGTCGCAGGATGAAATACGAATATTTTAAAAAACCGCAATTAGTTTCCGCTCTACCCGTCAGTGTATGAATATGCGTAAAGTTGTTAAATAGTGTTATATTTTGTTTTAATTAATTAATTGTATGTATAATTATTACTTGTCCTCATTTTTAACATAATTATTTTTATCTATACTAATCTACTAATATTATAAAGAGTTAAGGTTTGTATGTATACTTATATGTAACAAATTTGTAATGTACTGGACCGATTTGGATACGATTAGGTATGGAGGTAGATTAGACTTTGGATTACCTCATAAGATACCTTATATATCGGACTAACGCGAGTAACGCTGCAGGTAGCAGCTAATTTTAAATATAAAGCCATTAAACTAATGGTAAGTTACGTTATTTATAAGAACCTGTGGTAAGTTTTATCGATATATATGAAAACCACAACCTCTCGAACGTCATGTGAATATACAACTATTATAGAAACAAAAGGTTGAATGCTTTCCGCGCTCAAATAAATCAAAAACACAATGTAACTCGACATAACGATATCGATACTGCCGATATGATTAGATATCACTATAGATGGCGACAGCCAATTTGTAGGTATGCACGTTTTTTGTAGGTATTTCCAGTCCCTAGGGCAGTATTGACAAAAAAATGTTTAAACGACGTGCTACGTTCAGTTGCGATCGGAAAGAAAAACTGAAATTATTCTAGTAAAAGTATCTAGGGGAACAAAGTATCTTCAAAATACTAAGATACCAGGAAAATGTATCTTAATACAAGATGCAAGATAAAATACCTATATAAAAAGTATTTCAAATACAAGATGTAAATACGTATTTTGTATCTTGTATTTCAGATACTTTTAATTAAGACACGTCACATCTCTGGTTATATAACAGTTATTTTAGTCGTAGATTTATTTGTTAATTATGATTAAGAATCATAAATTAGGTCAGTGTTGTTAAAATTGGGCACGGAACGCCACAATCTAATTTATTCCGTAAAAATATTGCTTATCAGGTCAGCTGGTCGCATAAACACTAATTGAATATTAATTCATTAATTTTCAACCATATGTTCTAAGAAATCACACCATGTTCTGTTTAATTTCTAAATTCCTCGTTAATTAGCGGCGTTCATTTGGAAAAAACGCATTAATTTTACAAATCAAGTTATTAATGAGACATGATTGAATTTTTTCAACTGATTGTTAAAAACTTTATAAAGGGTTGTTTAACTGGGATCTTATCCAGTTAGTTTGCTTAATTAATTTATTAAAAAGCAAAATGGATATTTTTAACCGATTGGTGCATTCATGTAAGGATAAATACTTGTAGTTTGATTCAAATTACTCTCCTCAATTGAAATTACAGTTTATACAGATACAGATGTTTATTGATAAATTATGGAAATTTATTATCTAATTAATATTATTTTATAGAGAAATTGTTTAATAAATTATTGCTTCTACATAAAATGAAGAATACGACAACTTTTAAATCTAAATATGTACATACTTTACAGACACAGTCACCTACTCAAAATACTTCCTGTTTATCAAACTGAAACAAAGATTTATGTACCCCAAACATCATGACAACAGTGTACCTATATTAAAATTAAGACATTACTCTGTTAAATTATCGACTTTTTATTTTTATTAAATATAATTAATTTGTTACAGTTGCCGTATTCCTCATCATTATGCTATCTGGATCGTCAGCCAAACCCCAATATGGTTACCCGGACCCACGAATTTCTGGCTATTCTGGCTATCCTGCTGGAATTTACCACAGTAAACTCACGATGATATTTCCTATTGAGGTGCTATCGTTGCTGAAGAAAATAAAACAAACCCTGAATCCGACAGGACATCGCGATAATTCTTCCTTAAATGCTAAATATTCTCATCAAAACTCAGGGCTTGAGAATGCATATTCTCAACATAACTCTGGGCTTGACAATGCATATTCTCAACATAACTCTGGGCTTGACAATGCATATTCTCAACATAACTCTGGGCTTGAGAAAGCATATTCTCAACATAACTCTGGGCTTGAGAAAGCATATCCTCAACATAACTCTGGGCTTCACAATACATATTCTCAACATAACTCTGGGCTTGACAATGCATATTCTCAACATAACTCTGGGCTTGACAATGCACATTCTCAACATAACTCTGGGCTTGAGAAAGCATATCCTCAACATAACTCTGGGCTTGACAATGCATATTCTCAACATAACTCTGGGCTTGACAATGCATATCCTCAACATAACTCTGGGCTTGAGAATGCATATTCTCAACATAACTCTGGGCTTGACAATGCATATCCTCAACATAACTCTGGGCTTGACAAAGCATATTCTCAACATAACTCTGGGCTTGAGAAAGCATATTCTCAACATAACTCTGGGCTTGAGAATGCATATTCGCAACATAACTCTGGGATTGAGAATGCTTATTCGCAACATAACTCTGGGCTTGACAATGCATATCCTCAACATAACTCTGGGCTTGACAATGCATATCCTCAACATAACTCTGGGCTTGACAATGCATATTCTCAACATAATACTGGGCTTGACAATGCATATTCTCAACATAACTCTGATCTAGAGAACTTGTATTCACAACAAAAGTACATTCAAGATAGATAAAGGGCTCACTTGGAGGCCGAGAGACCGCAACAGATGGATCTAGCGCAATGGAATATTTATAACAAGCATTAATTAGCATTTCAATGTTTTTTTTTTGTGCTTTTGGTATTTATTGCATCAAAGAGATATTCTTTTATCAAATAAATGGAAAGTGAATAAAAGCCTAAGTATTTTTGGAATTGTCTTAGTTTATTGGTTACTATTTGCGCCGATTCAAAATTATTTGGGTTATTTTTCACGTGTATACCAAACATTATCTTTGAATCTATCTTTCTTTGTGCGGTAAAATGAAAATTTGGAAAATATCAAGAAGTACTCTATCAGAAATATGTAGTTTTCAAATAGTTTCTTATTAAATCTATAATCGTAAAAAAGGAAAGTCATATTATTTCAATATTTTTTAATTAGGTAGATTTTGATTTAAGTACCTAAATGATTTCAAAAATGAACAGGCAAGAAATTCTTAATACTATCTTAATAATTAATTTTAGAAGTTCATTTTATTAAACCTATTTTTTATTATTGTAAATAAAGAATTTCCATTTTTTAGCTAGGTATTTCTTGTGTGGGTGTCAATGGCACAGGTTTCCCGTCAACTTGTAGCTGTGGCGTGACGTATCGTTCCGGCTGAAACCGCCTGAAGTTCCATCCGAAACTGCGCTGAGTTCCAGCCATGCGGTTCAGGCTTGGAGTAGACGGGATCGAATCATCAGCTCTGGAAAAAGAAAAAATAGATTAGAAAGAAAGATATATTTTTTTAATTTATGTTTGAATTAAGAGTGTCCTGACTGACAGACATGTTGGTAGGTGACATGGATAAAGAAATAGACATGTTTGTGAATTCCAAAATATCCGAGAATTTGTGTCATCCTTAGAAGTACCTCCTATTAGCTTAAGAGTTCTTCCTTAAAAAACCTAATCTGAAAAACTACTCTCAATAATAACGAAAAGAAGTATACCTGGACAGAGTAGAGTCGTCCTGACTGACAGACAGGTTGGTGGGTGACATGGACATGGGCGTGGACATCTTGATGTCTTCCTCAAACTCCTTCAGGCGGCTGGCGCTGCAGAGAGGAGTCTCAACTTGCTCGATGGTGTCAAGGTGTTCCACGTCGATCTCGTAGCCCTCTTTCACTTTGTCGTAGCTGGGAAATGAGTGATGGGTTTAACGAAAGTCAACAGAATTAAAAGGCCGTGTGAGAAAAATTTCGTGGAAGGACCTTGGCGCCCACCACGATGTATCTGCCCAAGAGAACTCCCCCAAACGAATTCTTTCTGCGCGAAAGTCACGACCCTCAGTCATATGGAAATACGACTCAAGAGAGTGAGAAAATGGTAAGGCTATTTTATGGATTAAGTAAGTAGGTAACACTTTTATTCTTCACGTAATTCTTTATTGAAGGCCCGTTTAATTTGCATTGCGTTTTACCTTCGTATTCTCTGATTGAGTTTGATAGAACCTGGTTTTAACTTAAAATTTCAAATATTTGAATGTGATATTGTAGGGGACAATATTAAATTCATTTCATGAGACAATTTTAAAAGAAAAAACAAAACTTCAATGGTTTTGGACGCTTTTTTTAATGTTAAAATGTTCAATGCAGTCATGTCATTCACAAAACTTCACTAATTGATCGTGATGAAAAATATATTATGATACAAACACTCACTGCAGTACATTCTTGAACCTGCCTCCCCATACGATCTCCTTGGACAAGTAGGAGGTTCTACTCTGTGTCACTGTCCCCATGTTTTTGGAGGAACCAGTCAAGCACACTACGATTTCGAACCTGCAAAAAGTATACAATCGTCTTTGTAACGTATTATAAAATGAATGATTCCTCCGTCTCCATTCCACCATCGATCAAGTCGGAAGTCAGCGGGGCGTCACCGGTTTATGGTGGAAGTTCCAAAGACTCGCACGAAGCGCTTTGCTTCTACCTTCATAGTAAGGACAGCGAGACTATAGAGCTCTCTACCTGGAGCCCTGTTCCCAGAAAATTATAACCTAAGGGTCTTCAAATCTAGAGTAAATAGGTTTCTTCTAGACAAGCGTGCTACATCTTAGACTATTAGTGGTGCTGTTTCGTGTTAAAAAAAACACAGCGTTATCTTATGTACATACATACTTGTAATTTGTATTATGTGGCCATACTGATCAAACGTTTGTGTCATATTATCATTGATTGATTGGATTTTCGAGTTTGAATTTTTTTGTCAAACTCTAACGAAAGCCACGTTTAAATCTTTATTTTCATAAAAGCTGATCACAACTCATTTCTAAGCCATAGTTATAGCTCATAACTCATTACACAATTTAGCTGGATTGCACTGTGTAAAATGAACCAGAATATTTATTTATTTGACTGAATATGTTCTTACACGACATATGAAATTAAAAATGGCGTTATTCAATTCCAGGCTAAATTCTGGTGATTTTTAACAAAACTTAAACTTATTTATTGGAAAATGAGCAAAAATAATCACGACCGGCAGGATTCAAACCTGATTTGATTTTTAACAATTTCGGTAAAACAATGAATAATTCTTGCCTGTAATCCATCATGTCCTGTGCAGAGAAGTCATAGAGCGGGCTCTGCGCGTCGATGACGTGTACCACCGTGATTGGCCAGAGGAGGAACGCACGGGACTCCTTCAGGGGGAGTGGCTGGATGTAGTTCTTCACCATCTCACCTTCCAGGGTTCTAGAAGAAGGGATGTTGGTTGAAGGAAATAACCTCAATCCTGATTCAACACATTGAAACAGCACAAGCAGTCTCGTCTGAGATCCAGTTCCTTTCTCGTACAGATATTATCTTTACTTGTAAGGTACAGAATATCTGTCGCCTCAGGGAACAAACTAAATAAAACTGCCACTGACAGGGAGTTTGTCGGTACTGAATACATAATAATATTTTAATAATGATGTATCACTTTGTTTAATAGTTGCACACCGAGAGGTAAACTTATGGAGAATGTTACTTATATATTTATATTTTATTCCATCTGTACAGACAGATGCGATGAGATGTGTACAGACCCATAAGTGCCGTTAATGATTTTGATTTCGGTACTTTTCTCTAAAATCTCGACACCAAATTTCGCTACTGCCACAAGGATTTCTCAACTTACTTTGTTTATTGACAAAGCATTTGACTACTATTGCAAAAAAATAGTAATAATACCTTATAGGCTTCATGATGTAGGCACTAATGTTACTGCCGATGATGTGCAGATGGAGTAGATCCCACACTCGGAACTGCAGACACAGCTGCCCGTCGCGGAGGCAGATCTGAACAACGGACATGGAGGTTAGATGGACTTAAATTAGAACCTTTTTCTACTATTCCGAGGCAATTGACGCCCGCGGCATTGCCCACATTGTTGTGGAATTAAAAGTACCTATTATAAAATGTAAAAGTATACTTCTCACGCTGCACTTGAAAGCAATAGTGGGAATGTACTTAACGTTAGCAAAGATGAACTGATTTAGACAACACTTGATGTTGACTACATCAGATTTAAGCACATAAGCGTTTTTATCTCTCTATACCTACATAGACAGTGCTTGTAAGACGGCACTTACTGTGGCTTTCCTACTGAAGCCCACTGAAGACACGTGTCGGTTTGGTCGGATGAGTTTGGTGAACAACAACGACGTTAGTCCACCAGACAGCGCAGTACCTGCTACTATCTGGAAGAAGAAAGGAAATTAAGCTAAAGCAAATATTTGCAAAAAAAAATGTTTTTAGTCACAGATGACCGTAAAGCCACTTGGAGCTTGGAGTGATTTGATTTTTCTTGATACAAGAAGTGCCCTCTCTCATACGACAGAAAGACTATATTTTGAGAAATTGAAACTAATTAATATGCATCTACTATCAAAAAACATGTCGTAAAATACTAAAATCATAACACTACCAGCGCTGGTATTATGTTGTAAGTGGTAGTGACGCTATGTGCAATGTACACGTATCAACAATTTGTTGTAATAAAAATTGGAACATTAATTTTAATCCTTCCTGGTTATGTGTAACTTACCTCAAACACCATGATGATAATAGCTTCAGGACATTCTTCATTTGGATAACGAACTCCGTAACCAATAGTCATCTGGAAGAAATTCAATCACACATTGATACAGTGAGATAAGTACTATAGCTACTTCTTTTTATGTACATGACACCCATGTTCGTAATCTTCGGTCGTCGGAAATGCTAACTTTATCTCACCCTGAATTTAACTCGCCATCCTTCTTTGGGCGCTCATTTGCTGTGCAAGCTGTTCGCCTCTGGAATGAGCTGCCTCTTAGCATTAAGAAGGCTTCGCCACTGGAATCTTTTAAAAGCCAAGTAAAGAATTGGTATCTGTCCATGCAAACAAGTTAAACCTGCTGCTCATTAGTTTATGTATGTCTATGAATTTGTATTTATATATTATAAAGATTATATATATATATATATATATATATATATATATATATATATATATTGTATTTACTTGTATGTAAGATTATAGTAGTTATTTGTGTTGTATTAGTACATAGTATTTTACTTAATTTCAAATTATTCCGAAGTATAGTAAGTAATGTACATTATGTATGGGTTTAAGTAGTTTATTATTATTTGTTTAAATGTATATTATTTACGTTTTAGTGTTTAGTTAAATTTCATATGTTCTTTATTGTACACCCCGTCTATTGTTCTTTATGATTTCCTCTCCATCCTACGGTTGCCTGGAAGAGATCGCTTTTAGCGATAAGGCCGCCATTTGTGGCATAAGATTTAATAACTTTTTTCTTGTTTGTGTTGTGTTCTATTTTATTTGTGTGTCCAATAAAGCGTTAATCTATCTATCTATCTATCTTTTTCTTTTTGGATTTTAAATTTGATGTGAAAAATCTGAAATGAAATCTGAAATCCATAAAATTGAAAGAGAAGTAGATAGTTGTATGGTGGATGTAATCTGAAATGAAATTTGGAAATCCACAAAATTGAAAGAATAGAAGTAGATATTGTATTGTGGATGTATTGAATTAATTAAAAAACTACAGTAATATTGAACTATACCAATAAACTGTATAACCGTGATAAGTACGTAACTATAAGTCTTAGCGTATGCCATACTATTTTAATCACTGGATGTACCTACAATTTTTAAATAATTTATAAACTTATTGTAATCAATGTTTAGGAATAAATATTTCAAATTCTCGAAGCCCTACCTGAGTTTCCACCGACATCATAAGTAGCCCAGCAAAAGACGAGGTTCCAGTGACACAATGTTCCTTCCCATCTCCGATATCATCTGCGTACGACGTGGCCACCGCGTACCAGATGCCAGCAAACACAAGCCAGAACACGAAGTGTGATACTATCATTAGCAGGATCAGGAAACGCCATTTACTGTTAATCTGTGGAGAAAATAAAATTTGAGCGAACGGTTTATAAACAAAGCTACAATGGGGCATGAAAATGTCTGACCAAACCTTTTCCATAATAATAAATAAATAAAATGATAAATATTCCGGGACTTTGCACACAGCGCCATCTAGCTCCACACTAAGCAAATAATAATATTATAAAGAATATAAAGAAAGCTACGGTGTCCTTGCAAGCTGCTTTGTTTTTTTGCTACTCATCTATAACTAATCTAAGCCAAATTTTATCAATGCCCCACATATAACTGACTGGCCTGTTAGCTTAGTTGGTAGTGGCTCTGCCTTCTAATCTAGGGGTTGCGGGTTCGATTCCCGCTTGACACAAGTATTTATGAAATTTAAAATTTATAATTACTTGTGTTGAGTCTGGTCGTTTGTATGTATAATAAGTATGTATTTACAAAAGAATAGTATATAAGTATTATATCCGTTATCTAGTGTCCACGACACAAGCGTTTGCTTAGTGTGGGGCTAGATGGCGCTGTGTGCAATGTCCCGAAATATTTATTTTATTTTATAATTTCTTAATTTGAAGATTAGCTTGTTTTACAAGTTACAAGACTTTTTAAAGCAACTACATTATTTGTTTACAGTTACACTACCTAATTTACAAACGTTTTACGCCTGTTGAATTATTCATAGCATGCCCGAGTCTGTTGGCCGTTAGGCGCTTGGTAAAAGATTCGAGAGAAGTATGTATATTATGTCTAGAGGGGCAGGTATCAGAAAGCCAAAGGTGCCATTGAGCAAGAATCTAAATAAAAGTCAGTAATAGTACATACCACAGTATTGACCAAGTCCCGCATATACTTGATGCCCTTGGCTGGTATATTGCTTCTGACTGGGACGTTTTCTTCTCCATCTTTTAGAACCACTCGGCGGGATCGGGTCGGCCGCCGGTGACGACGCCTGAAAATTTTCATGAATTTTTGTTGAAATTCCACCAGTGAAATTGCCTTTGTTAAATTACTGAAAATTTTGGTTGAACTTACACTAGTAAAATAGCCTTTAATTAAATTAGATTTAATTACTTGCAGCGCCCCGCGATGCGAGTTGATTCGGAATAAAAAAGGCTACTTTCTATCCTACATTGACTTGTTGTGACTGATGTTTAAATCCGAGCTCTCCAAACCTTTAATCCAAAAGCCTTTCTTTCAGCCGTTGTCGCAGAAACTTACGCCTATATATTCCATATTCGCCTACATTTAGTTTGATTACCAACATCAATGACTTAACAATGATATTTTAATTTTTATTTTTGACACGCAATAAAGGTTTGTTCCGGTAGGCTCAGTTGAGAGCCAATTCCGTGCCATACAAGAATGCTACACCGTAGGTCACCGAATCGTTTGTTTTACCTACCTTTTGGGTTTAACCTCAGGTGACCTAGTGAACAAATAGTTTACAATCCAGTGTGAAGTTACAGCGATCTTCAGATAGATAGAAAACACTTTATTATAAACACCAACAAACAGGACTATATACAATAAAACATACAACACTTAAAAATTAATGTCCTAATTGGCGACCTTATTGCTCAGATTAGGGGGTATCGGTTTAAGTAAGCTTCATCGTAGTGAGGCCATAATGATCACGTACCATCAGGTCAATTATTAAGGTAATTATGTAAAACCATTAAAAGTATCTAGGTATACTTGTCTACTTAATATGTCGGACTGTCTTTGTAAAATACTTGATATTAAAGAGTCAAAAATCTTGAATTGTACCTAAAATATGGGTAAAAATGATGTGAAGGCTCATCAAAACTTAATATATCAAATACCTAACTCTGGTTACTGGTGTCTCAGTTATCGATTTTACAATTTCCTATGATACCTCGTAGTCGTATTCATAAAATTGTGTCAGCATAAATATGTAGCAAATATTATCACGAAAAGTCAACTGATTCACGTCTTTTCCGATACGATAAGAAATTTCTTGAATTCGGATAAGATAATAAAATAGAACGTAAAAATATATGTTTCACTTTATCATCATTATTTATAGACAGTATTACAGTGCTATATTTTCCTTGTTATGTCTATCTAAAATTCTACCTCTAATATATTCTAAGATTCGGACAAAATCATTAGAATGGAACATCTGCCTATCTATCAGATTAAAAATGTTTTTTTAAGGACTATGCAGCTATTGCTAGGAGCTACCTTTGCTGCGTCACCGGACGATGGCTGGGCACTGATGGTGCCGGGGCCTGTGTACTAGTTATGGAATTTTGTTATACTAACTTACCTATGTTTTATATCTTTCTTCTTTCTCCTACTATAGGGCGTAGAGTAACCATGAGCTGCAGGTCCAATCGTTGTGTTTGCATCATCAAAATCTACCATTTCTATCCTATCATATATATTGCTATCCGTGTTATCACTGACCATCACTCTTGTAGACATTTCTGATGTGTGATACGTTCCATCTGTTTTCGGGCTTTCCTGTTCTACATCTATAGTCATAGTAAGACCACCATATGCCATTTCATCTTCACTCGAATATTGGGAACCATCAGTAGTAGTCATTCCATCGTGAGTTTTTAAAGGATTTGTTTCCGCATTACCTGGACTGTTGAATGCTATTTCTTTACCTTCGACGTATGTTTGACTGATTCTGTAATGTTTCTTTAGTTCTTCGTTAGTGTATACATCTGTTTCGCCAATTCTTGGTATATCGATGGAAGATCTTCCTGAGCCATTGCCGATTGCTTCTGAATAGCTCAGAGATCTCTCTAAAGCCCTACTGCGGCTGCCTCTACGGCTCTCTGACTCGTATATGTTATTCATAACTTCTATTGTTATTACTTCTTTATTATATACTCTTTTGTCTTTTTACTCTGTGAGTGTCTGTATATGTGCATTGTTGATTTCACGACATTTTTAGTTTTATTTCTCGTCTAACCTTACCTTTTGTAGTAGATATACACTTACAGCGTTTAGGTTTGTTTACGTTTACTTTCTTGAAGATCACCTTAAATTTAACACTTTTATTCTACCAACACTAACATCTACTTGTCTATATAAATAGCTTTTGTTTGACCCGTAAACGGTTTTAGTGCATTTTGTCACAGTTTTTTCATTATTTTCTTCAGTATTTTAAGTAAAACACACGTCTTAAACTCTACATGTGTCACTAACAATAAGTTATCTACGAGATAAGATTTGCTTCTACCTTCAAGATAAGAACATTAAATATATTTGTTCAAATTGCGCCGATCGAAATATGGCCTAGAGCTGATAGGTGCGTTGACATAACAAACAATATTATTTGTTTACTTATTGATTTCTTGCGAATACTTTCTTTTTCTATGCCAATTATATTGAAACTCTTACAATGCTTATTGTTTATTAAAGTACCTAAATACTACGAATATATGATAGGCCGAAGGATGCCTGGAAGAGATCGCTTTCAGCGATAAGGCCGCCGCTTGTGGCATTAGTTTAGATACAATTTGTTGTATGTACTTTTTTTTAATATGTGTCAACAGTAAAGAGTTAATCTATCTATAAGCTTAGCGTATACTTTGCTATAGTCAAGATTTGTTACTTGAAAATAATACATTTTCTATGTTAAAAACTCGCGTTCTAATGTCATATATTATAGCTCGGTATCGAAGGTAGCTAAATTAATTGAAAAATA
The DNA here is from genome assembly GCA_927399415.1 of Macaria notata. Classification (NCBI taxonomy): domain Eukaryota; kingdom Metazoa; phylum Arthropoda; class Insecta; order Lepidoptera; family Geometridae; genus Macaria; species Macaria notata. Next base: position 6,481,244 of record OV656742.1, read on the forward strand.
ACTCAAGCAAGCTACCTCTGAAATAATATTAATTTTAAACATAATTGAATAATTTTGTGGTCTTGTTTCATTTATTTTATTAATAAGATAGTTAAAAAGAATTCAATAACAATACGCGTGTCAGACCCAGTAGGTATAATATATTCAGCACTAGAGGAATACTTGCTTCTGCACTGCTTGTATACCAGTTATATTTCTATTTGAACTGTCACCATCAGCGCAGCATGCTATCTATTACTACTATATTATTAGGTACTAATACATAATTATGTTATATCTGAGTATCCAAAATTTCAATTGACTCTCATAATATAATAATGTCACAGACTTGAAGTCTCAGAAATCTCGGTGCGTATTGCGTACCTATCATGTTCATAATATTTCATCGCCTTCTGTTGTGTATTATTTAAGCAAAAACCCACTAAGTATGCGTATCGCCTATAACATACAATTTTTATTCACAGGTCTAGTGCTAGTCTTCACAATGACATCGACAACGCTGGTGCCAGTGCATTCCGTTTCTTCAAACAATCAAAATACCACAACAGATGTCGATTTAATAGGTGTTGAGGCCAATTTAAATGTCTCGCGAAATGCAAGAAAAGGATTTTACATTTGGACCAGTAATGGAGGTAGTTGGGGCTTGTGGGATTTTTTTGGGAAGCGCTGAAGTCTGTTAATTTCATATTGTGTTGTTTGTGTCTGTCTGTATATCGTTACAATACAACTACATAATGTTGATAAATCATTGACTGCAAAGACTTTCTACTTGGTACCTATAATAAATAATTGAGTGTGTGAATTTGTAAAATGTAAAGGTTTTGGTTATAATATCTCCTAAATAAAGCAATTTAAGTCAGCAGCAAAAGATACAGCAATACAAGCATTGTTTAGATTTGAATTAAGAAACTTCAATCCACCTTTTACACGACATGTTATAATTTCAAATGTTTTCAAATTTTACAAAAAAAAGACCCAGTTTATTTCTAATTGATCACATCTTAATCATAATGATCACCAAAAACGATAATTTAGGTGTTATCATGGATGTACAACGCGGTAAACTATCTTTGGATGTTTGTCATATATTGGCAGCCACTAAACCTTGTCAGAGACCTTTAGGTTTGTTTGAAAACCCTCGACATTGTTCAGCCATTCTCAACTGAACTCATTTTACTGACTGTGACGCTAAAAAATATATACGCGCAAAACACATGCTGGGGGGATACTTTAAAAGCAATTAATAAATAGGTCAGGCGTTTCTACAAATAGATTTTTCTCCCCATATGGTAACTATAACAAATATTATTATAAAACAACTATTTCAGACGTAAAACTAACAAACACGGAGTGAAAAAACATAATAAACATGTGTGAAATTAAGTTTATTGACCTAATAACATTTGGCTGTTTAAATTTACAGACTCTCGAAACATTATACATTCTATGAGGATATTGTACTAATACGTAAGCTCCTAACAAGAGAGAGAGAGGAGTTCAGGTACCCCTAAAATAAATAAATAAATAAGCCTTTATAATCCTTTATTTATTCCTCTCCATCCAATGGTTGCCTGGAAGAGATTGCTTTAAGCAATAAGGCCGCCACTTGTGGCACTAGAGTAATTTATGTAAGTATTGTTTTATTAATTTTGTTTTATAAAGAATTATCTATCTATCTATCTACCTTTATTACTGGTTGTTTTTTCTTAACTAAAATAAAACGATTATGGTACTACCAGATGCCCCTAGGGCGGCTTAAATACTCTGAACTCACTGTGTTGTGTGTAATAACCCATTTCCGGTATCCTACGGTGAAGAATTAGTTTATATTATACTAGCGACCCTGCCCGGCTTCGCACGGTGACATTATCATGATGTTTACTTACATAAAAACTATCAGTTATAAAAACACATCGAAATCCGTTGCGCAGTCTAAGGCATATTGAGACAGAGAGCGGATGTCGACACGCTTAGGTACTGATGTCTCTCTCTCAGAGTCGTATTTCCTCATGACTGAGGGTCGTGACTCCCTCTCAGTATTAATTTATTAGGGGAGTTATCTTGTGCAGACATCGTGGTGGGCGGTACCCTCCATGGAAGACACATGTCTTCGGATAACTACTTACCAATAACGACTGTCAAAGGTGGTTATAACAGAATTAGTTGTTGATAACCTACTTGATATAAAACTAGCTGTGCCTGCTACTTCGTCCGCGTGGATTAGTTATTTTGGGTATTAATTCTTTCATACATATTTTTTTTTAATCTTGAACCGTTTTCGCAGCGCACGCAGCGAAAGCCCTCAAAGATGAATAATTTTCCATTTTTTTTCACATTTTCCATTGTTTCTTCGCTTCTATTAATTGCAGCGTGATGGTATATAGCCTTCCTTGATAAATGGTCTATTCAACACAAAATACTTTTTCAATTCGGACTAGTAGTTCCTGAGATTAGCGCGTTCAAACAAATAAACAAACTCTTTCGCTTTATAATATTAGTATAGATAACTAATCTAAATTCTTGAACCTTGACATCAAATCGTTTCCTGTACTTTACACTAAACTGCACTAAACCCAGTTTTAATACCTTTGTCAATTTACATTATCAGGTCATTATCTTAAGTGTTGATTACTTATTGCGGTACTTTAAAAAAACCTCATATATAGACATAATTTTAATATATTTTTAATGAGAGGCAGACATCATGGTGAATTGGTGCCCCTGAGATACAAGCCTAGCTTAGTTCAGAGGCTCCAATTCATAATTAAATTGTAGCAGTTAAATTATTTTAGTGGTAAGTTTGATTATCTTAGTCTTAAGCTACAAACTTTTTAAATAGGTAGATTTAAGTTCAATAAAAAACTTTTGATTTTTGATTTGTTCATCAGATGGGTTTATATTATTAAATATTTTAGTCAATCACATACTATTATATTAGGTACTAAATCTATATCCATGTAAATATATCTAGACATAACTATCTACAAGTGATAAAACAGAACAAAGTAAAGCTTTTAAAGGTATATTTTCTAGAAAGACATAATAGTAAGTCACGTGAGATGTTAAAGCGTGTTCCTTAGCTGATAATAATGACATTACATCATCTCGAAATCTACTTTTAATTCGAGCATTGTTACGTCTTGGACAACATCACACATTTTCCTAACAATCGCATTCACAGAATACAACCTTATTTACATAAAAATAAGGTTTATTTTGGTTGCAAAAGTAGTTATGTATTCTAAATTGTCCGCAATTGTTTTGATGAGAAAAGCTAATAATGATTGTGGTACAATAATGATGACAAATTATGAAGGAAGTGGAATAATTTTCATTCTCCATTTTGAAGTGCCTGTTGCCCCAATTTTTTGAGGTGATTATAAATCGATATAATTTTCGTATAAATGCTGTTGTTATAAATAATGTTGGAGGGAATAAAATATTCACAAAAGGTACATTTACTAGTTTATCAATACTAATGAAACTTATAGTAAAGTTAGAGGCTTGTTCACAAGATAAGTACCTAATTATAGACATGTATATATAGACATATCATAATAAAATCACTTAAAGAGTACAGAGTTCTAAAGTAGACTATTCTATATTCTGTGACTTAAAAATATAAGAAAAATTCAGAGCGCCTAGCAGTGTAATATCTACTCATTTCTAAATCTTAGATTGTTATGCATGGTGAGTAAAAAAACAATGATAAATAATTTAAAAATCTACTCTTTCCAAAATTACAGTAACGTTCACCTTAATAACATGTTTTAAGCACCTTTATTACATAAACTAAATACAAACAACGTGATCAAAACCTGCAATCGTGCAATTCCATCGATTTGCAAAGAATCGAATCATGACAACTCGTATCACGATCGAATGAATCACTACCATCGAGTGGGCATGCACAATCGATCGTGCTTCCTGCTGCTAACTGGATTAATTCTAGTTAATTTAACCTTCGCTGATCTGTGGCTTCACACATACTTATACAGTGAGCGGTTTTTAATTAAAGAAACGTCAATCTTTTATTTTTTATAAAAGCGGAACTTTATATAATTGACAAAGACAATAAGTTTATGAATCACAACACTCGAAAGATTACAACTTTAAAGAGACATTTCGCAAAAAAGATCTAAAAAGAATGATCTCAAACTCGGAATAGGCATCAAATTATCTAAATTATACTTTTATACTCTACTGCAGTCATCCAACGATGTACTCGTAGGTCTTATGGATAGTTTAAGTTTTGAAAGTACATATATTTACTCTCTTATGTGACTATAGCTGGTCACAAAGATGGTGATCATCTATAGATGATCATTTGATCATTTGTTTAGTGTCAAGTACGAGTGAGAGTGGTCAATCCTGGTATTAGAGGTTTAAATAGCTCCAAGGACACCTGACAAGACTTAAGGCCTCGATATTTCACCCGAAAACGCTTTGCGCTTGGTAAAATGCCTACAGTTGCTTTTTTGCATGCAATTTCACGCCATATAAACATGAAAGCAAGGGCGAGCATCGCGCGCATAGCTCCGGCCGGCGAGTCTTGTCTACACGCAAACAATTTTGCACAATTTGGGCAATTTTGCAGACGTTTTTGACGAAAAAATTCATATAAAATCAGCAATTCAGAATATTCTTTTTATGGCATTTTACTCCTCTGAATAATAACATTATAATTTAAATTGGTTTAAATTTATATACTAGTTATGGAAAGAAAGGTGAAAAATATTACAAAACAACTATTTTTCAAATAATAAAACTATCGAGCAAAGTATAGGTACGTAATCGTGTTTTGGCGTTTTTTGTTGTCTTAACACTAAATCAAAATTATATAAACTGAAAAAAAATAGCTCTATCTTATATACTTCTATTTTATTTGATTTTTATGATATGTCGATTTCACATAGCACGCCGTGTTAACAACTGCCATTCTATAACAAACTGCCGGGCCTATACCTATAATTTACGTACATCCGACCTATGTAAACCTAAAATAAATTACAAATTTTCTATCATCCTTCCAAGGACTGACAGCGTCAACAGTTGCCTAATTATTGGTGATCGCATGGGATTGTCTCCGCTAACTAAGCGACCGGCGCTTTCAGGCCTTTGTTACTTATTTTCATTTAAATTATTATGTACTTATAGAATATAACAAAGCATCGTTGCAGAAATATTTGTTTGCCATTTTTATCTTACTATCACATTTATCTTGTATCACAAATGACCTTTCATCTCCTTCAGGAATACGACAAAAACACGTTTAGATTTTTCAATATATATATATATATTTCTAGTCCGTGCCGAAGTATAGTATATATATATATATAGTAACAAACATTCACATAAAACCCACTCAGACGCAAACTTTAGCCTTTCTAGTGTTAGTAGAATTTTTAATTCAGTTACTTAATTTTGTTTCCTGAAAGGTATCGATTTTACGTAATTCAAGAGTAGTATGGTATTTCCCGAAAATCAAAGAAAGAAAGAAAGCATTTATTGTACAGCACAAAACCATAAAAAATATGGTATTAAATTATAAATTGTTAAGGTTACGGGTTTAAAAAATGCCTACATTATAGTAACTATGTATATGCCTCTATATCAACAATAGGTATATATACATGCATACCTTGCATACCTGCATAACATATAAGATAATATAGACATCCTTACGATTTGAATAGAAAATTCTATTATCAAGTACATAATGCAGGAAGAGAATTTCAATGAATGTTGTTAGAATTCTATGTGTTTATAGAATTCTAATCATGTTGGTTGCATATGACTTACACAGATTTAACTTACAATACATCATATTTATATTTTTATATATGAAGTTCCGCTAGAGGGCGCGACACGTTGACATCAACTCCGCGACAAATAATTCGCAAAAATAAAACAAGTGCATTTAAGGGAGTCAAAATAGTGTGTTTAAGTTCGGATAGTGACAATTAATACGTGACATTGTGGACAAGACAAAATAATTGTGCGATTAAAAGATTTCCATGAATACAGTGATCAGCGTAATTCATGTAAAATACAGACACAAAAACAATCACCCGGACAGAACTGACATTTAAACATCCCGCGTAGGCGGAACAGTGTTATAATAACGTATATCAAATAATCAAAACATGTAAAACAAGTGAAATAATATCAAAAATTGCTAAAACAATAGATGCGTCATTGACATTTCATTCATTCAAACAGTTAACGGATCGAAAGTGGCGGCAAACGTGTGACATAACCACCAACTTGTCTTGTCGTCCCCTTGAACAAACAAGACAAAATTAGAAGCCAACTGAAACCGATAGCCAATTTCGAACTAACATTCAGGCGCTTCTGTAGCAGAGTGGTGCAAGGCGTCGACTCCGAAGAAAAGTGACTGTATTCGAATCCCATACTGAAATAGTCTTTTTGCTATTAGAATTTTTTGGACATTGTTTAGTTATCGACATTTGACATTTTTGGACCATTTTTCATTAATTTAATTGATTCTTTTGCGTCATTTTTCTATTGAATTTTTAAACAACATGTCGGACCAAACTAACATGATGGATATGTTGAATATTTTGCGGCAGCAGATAAAGGAAGACAACGAACACATTCAAAAACAATCGGAGGACAACATCACGAAAAAAATTAACAAGAAAATTGACGAAAGATTCGATAAAGTCGAAACAAATATAATTGCAATTAAGGCTACACAGGAAGAACACGAAAGGAGGCTTGACCATTTTGATAAAATTCTGAGACAACGAAATCTCATCATTTTTGGAATCGCTGAAGAAGAACGTGGCTATAAAGAATTGGAAGAAATCATAGTACAAATAATAAATCTAAATCTAGACATAGATTTCGACCACAGGGACATACAGTACGTAGGAAGAATAGGTAAAAAGAATAGTAATCCACGTCCTATCAGACTAACACTGACGACATTCGGAAAAAAATTGGCTATTTTGAAAATGAGACCAAAAGATAACAAGGTGCAGTGGTATATCAAAGAGGACTACCCCCCTGAAGTTTTACTGAAAAGAAAAGAGCTGCAAGTTGAAGTAAACGAATTAAGGGAACAGGGTATAAAAGCAGTGATAAAATACGATAAAATCATTACTTTGAACAATAATGGTTCTCCAAGTCAGAAGGCCACCACAAGCGTGAACCAAGGAAATAAGAGACAGCTGTCAAAAACTCCTGAAGATGTTTCCAAAAGTAAGAAGAAAGAAGGGAGTCTTGAACAGAAGGCAAAAAAAGTAAAGTCGCAAGGTATGACATCATACCTAAATAGGGCAAAAACTCAACAAACGAAAACAATTAACGTACATACACATAGCCCCGGAGTGAGCAACCAAAAGGATAATACGACAAAAAACTGAAAAACGGAACTCCTCCTCCAAGACGGCTGGTCATCGCGGAGGAGTATGACCAATTACCCCCCGGCGAAAGACAGATAACATCTAGACTATACATAGCAAGTTTAAACGTACAAACACTATTAGCAGAAAGTAGACTAACTGAATTAACCTATGGCTTAGAAAAAGTGAACTGGGACATACTCGGAATAAGTGAAGTAAGAAGACAAAGAGAGGTAATTTTTGAATATGAAGACTACATACTATTCCATAGCCACGCTATAAGAGGGCAATGCGGTGTCGGATTCTTGATTAAGAAGAATTTGAAGAAAAACATACTAAAATTACAAACTTTTTCTGAAAGAATAGTTCTACTCGAGCTTAAGCTAGATCAGACACACTCATGGACACTTATTCAAGTATATGCTCCGACCGAAGAGAAGATAAAAGACCCAAAAGTTATGGAAACCTTCTATAACACCCTCGATAATGCGTTAAGTGCAGCAGAATCAAGGAACATTGTACTGATGGGTGACTTCAACGCTCAGGTAGGGCTATCAAAAATTGGCGAAGAAAGAGTGTTGGGAAAATTTACTCATGGAAAAAGAAGTCCACACGGCCAAAAGTTAGTAGAGTTTGCCCAAGAAAATGATCTAAAAATAGTTAATTCCATGTTCAAAAGGAAAAAACAGAAAAGGTGGACATGGAAAACGCCTAACGGAAAGCACCATAATGAAATTGACTACATTCTCACCAACCAGCCAAAAAGTATAGATAAATTTGATGTCTTAAGTCCAAATTTTAGAACGGATCATAGAATGGTTAGATGCCAACTCTTGACGAAATCTACAAGACGATTTAAAGCACCAAAAGGCCAAAGAAGACTCAGAAACATACCGGAACTATCTGAAGAAGGGAAGGAAGAGTTGAAATTGACATTTAATACTATTGACACACAAACTGACGTACAAAAACAATATCTAACGCTGACAAAACATATAACAAATTTTCAAAAAAGTGTACCAGAGATAAGGCGTAAGAAAAGAGAAGTCATAAAAGAAGAAACTAAATTACTCTTCGAGGAAAGGTCGTCCTTATATAAACAAAAACGTACCAAGGAAAACCAAGCACACATTGCAAGAATAAGTAAAGAAATAAATAGAAACATAAAAAAAGAAAAAGCTCAACATAGACATAAGATTTTTGAAACCTACATCAAGAAATCAGGAGCTGTTAAAAAGGCTTTCAAAGAATTAAACGACAAAAAGGAATGGACAGCTAATCTGAGATCAAAAAATAAAACCATTGTCTCAAAAAGACCTGAAATTATCGAAGAAGCCACAAAATTCTACGAAGCATTATATTCATCTGATCAAGACTCTAACATTAATGACGAAATTAGGTTTGTCAGAAACAAGACAGAACTACCAAAAATACTCGAAAGCGAAGTACGACACGCAGTCATGACACAAAAAGATGAGAAAGCTCCTGGTGACGATGGCATCACGAATGAGTTACTGAAATCCCTAATCGATCCGCTACTCAAACCTCTACAAAAAATGTTTGATGACATAATAAAAAACGGACAAACACCGGAGGATTGGAGTAAATCTACTACAATACTCCTGCATAAGAAGGGGGACAGAAGTGATCTTGGTAACTATCGCCCTATTAGCCTGATGTCTAACATATACAAAGTATTCTCGAAAGTAATCCTGAATCGAATAACACCAACTCTGGACAGCAACCAACCAATCGAACAAGCAGGGTTTCGGAAGAAATTTTCGACAGTAGATCATATACAGGTAGTAGCAACTCTCATCAACAAATGCAACGAGTATAATATAACCCTGTATATGGGCTTTATTGACTTCAAAAAAGCTTTTGATTCTTTGGAACACAAAGCAATTTGGGCTGCTCTTCAGCAGCAGGGAGTTGAGGAAGAATATATAAAAGTCATGCAAAGCATATATAGAACAAGCACTGCCAAGATAAGAATGGAAAGAGATGGCGTCGAGTTTCATATTAAAAAAGGAGTTCGACAAGGTGACCCCATCTCCCCAAAAATCTTCTGCTCAGTTTTAGAAATGGTATTTAGAAATCTGAAATGGGAAAATAGGGGAATACTCATAAATGGTGAATATTTAAGCCACCTGAGGTTCGCCGACGATATTGTGGTTTTTGCTGAGTCAGCAGAAAAATTAGAGACCATGCTGCAAGATATTTCGACAGAAAGTAATAAAGTTGGACTTTCGCTAAATGCGTCGAAAACAAAAATTTTGACAAATGGCATACTGACCAAAGTGACTGTAGACGAGGAGGAAATCGAATATGTAGAAGAGTTTATATATCTAGGACAGTCCATTGCATTCCATGATTTGACAGGGAGAGAAATCGATAGACGGATAACCTTAGCATGGAAAAAGTATTGGGGGCTTAAGGAAATTATGAAAAATAAAGAAATAAATATTAAAATCAAGAAAAAGGTATATGACGTCGCTATTCTGCCAGGACTCATATATGGCTGCCAAACTTGGGCATTGAGAGCCGAAGATGAGAACAAGTTAAGTGTGTGTCAGAGGAAAATGGAACGAAGTATGCTAGGAATTAAGCTGAAGGACAAGATTAATAATCGCATAATAAGACGTAAAACTAGGGTAAGGGACATTATACAAAGTATACGCATGCTAAAGTGGAATTGGGCCGGACACATTGCACGAATGACAGACAACAGGTGGACAAAGAAAGTAATAGAGTGGACACCAAGAGCCAACAAGCGAAGCAGAGGACGACCGCACCGAAGATGGGCAGATACTTTTACAAAAAGACACGGACAGACATGGACAAGGGTAGCCCGCGATAGGAAACTATGGACTAAGCTGGGGGAGGCCTACGCCAATGAGGCGACAATTACACACGATGAATAAATTATATCATGACGCTAAACAACACTCAAGTGGATATCAATACGACATATTATGGACTATAAATAATTTGACATAATTTTTCTACTGACATTAACATTCTCGACATATTATACATAAGTGGTTGACATGAGATATTTAAAGTGGTGAAATTAATGTGTGCAATTTATTTAATATCAAATGTGTAATTGAATAAAGGCTTTTTTACTTTTACTTTTACTTTTACATCATATTTACACGGTTAGGTACCTACCTGTTTTATACATCTCCATTCAATCTTTAACCGACTTCAAAAAAACGGAGGTTATCAAGTCTTTTGAAAGTTTTTTTTGTGGGGATGTTACGCGATTTCTTACTCCGTTAAATATGAACCGATTTCAAAAAATATATTTTTTATTCGACGTGTATAGTTTCCGAAATAGTTCCATGTTTTTTTTTCATTCGGTCTCATACGGCACCGACAACAAATATTACGAATTTCAATGAGAATACTTATAGGACTGTAAGTTTCAATAATTTGATAGTCTTTACTCCCAATTCTGAATTTGAAGTCGCAAAAACGAAAATTAATTATTTATTAACTTTATATTTAATAACTATACAGGGTGATTGGTGGAGGGTTAGACAAACTTAAATGCGGGGTTCAGGGCCCCAAGGGGAAAATACGATTTGGCCAAAAAAAATCCCAGAGCTGCCATTTTTTTTAAAATATTTTTTTTGTGATTTTTCTAGAATTCTGCCGAAATTCTACCTATTAAGTACCACAACTTTTTTGTTACAGTATTTTTATGTTTTTTTTTTATTTAAATTTTTTCTTTTATACAGCCTTTTACTACATAAGGTCAAAAGAGGCGCATTTATGGCCTAAATATTAAGTTACGAGGTTGTAAAGTGAAAAAAAATTAATGAATTTGCCTAAAAGCTCAACTTTTATAGTGATTTAAAAAAAAACCCCATGTATCCTGGCAAGTAAAATGCTTTTAAAAACATCTCAAGTTATCCCTCATCACAACGACGTACTAAGTTGGAAACACATCTTATCAACTTATTGAACAATATGAGAAGAAATGAAAAAGAAAAATTTATTAAAAATGTTTATTTTAAATCCTGTTCAAAAACTCCTCCTCTATTATGATTGCATGCTCGGCATCTACGGCGATTCTTTTGTAGTTGTTTTCAGAGTTATCTCTTCTTTAATTTTTAAAAATGCCTCGTTTATTCTGCATATCAACTCTTCTTTTGTTTTTATTTCCACCTCGTACACCAACTCTTTAGCACGTCCCCAGACGTAAAAATCAAGTGGTGTGAGGTCTGGGGAACGTTCGGGCCATTCGATTGGGCCACGTCTTCCAATCCATGAATTTGGAAAAACATTGTCCAAATGCTCGCGCTCAATGTTTCGGTAGTGAGCAGGGCAACCGTCATTTTGGAAAATGATGGCTGCCTGGTTATTTTCAAAAATTGGTATATCGCTAGCTAGTTCCGGCAGGTCATTAATTAAAAACTCCAAGTAATTTAAAACTGTATATTGTATGAAAATGTTTCACTATTAGATTAATAAATGACTGTTATGAATATAAACAAAAAAAATATTTTAAGTACTTACCTATAAATTTATAATTTCTTTAAATATATATTATTGTAAGGATCTAACCTGTACCACTTACCGGATCCCTAAACTAATCATTATAATTTATGTGTCACTGAAAAATCATAATCTGCCTAAGATTATTTTAGAACAGCTTGCAAACAAAAGATTTAACAAGACAAGAAAACAAAAACATATTTTTTTGCACATTTGTTGCTCAAAAGCTCCACCTACAAATACTTTATCAGCTTTACAAATATTGGAGCAACTAACTTGCCTCTTGTTTGTTTATCTTTCAGTCACAGATACTACAAACTTGCAATAAAACCTCCGTGGTGAAGCGACATCGTACTGGCCGCTGATAGTATTCAACCTGCTTATAAGCAAGGCGCACGCTCCGAAGCGCCTCAAAGCGATCGCGATTTGGCGCCAAAACGTTTGCGCACATTCAAATGTCAAACTTCACTTTTAAAAGAAAAACTTTATGGACAGTATTATTTTGTTGTTGTATTTTTAAATAGTTTCTATTGTTAGTTTTAAAATGAAAACGTTCTTGTTTCTTTTGCTGGCTGGATGTGCAGTGCGCTGTGATGAAAATAAGTAAGATTTTTATCTATTATTATTATTTTATGAAATTCAGTGTAACCTTAAAACTTTTAAATATATATTAACTTATATAGGACGTCAAAGATGTGAGATATATGCATTTGTTGTTGTTACATATGTATACCTACCTAAGTATAAAAACATTTCTAATTATACCTAAGGTTTAGAGTGTAGGAACATTTCCTTTGTATTTTCTTGGCACTTTTACAAAAATATATAAATACATCTGACAGTAATGTCAACGCCACTCCAAAAGTTCATTGTCAAAAATATTATCTACTCACACAGTCTACTCAAGATTACTATTTATTGTGTTACTTACTATCTATGTAGTGTTTTTGTGTTACTTGTGTTACTTTACTATCTATGTAGTGTTTTTATAATTAATAAACACAATGCAACATAAAAAATTCAGATAATAATTAATAATACCAAACTTGTTAATTTTGCGCTTAGATCAATCATACTTTTAAAATACATCAAAACAAACGTCCGTTTGTTGGTCTGTTCGTTCCATTTTAACGCAGAGCGACTGATCTTCATGATTATTTGTATGGTGATAGTATAGGAATTTGAAATGGACATAGACTCTTTTTGTACCGAGGCAACGCGAGCAAATTCGCGAGTATCGACTAGTAAACAATAAATGTTATAAACACGGTATAATATTTCAGATTCGGCAGCGAAATATTTCGTAAACAACATTCATTGAATTACTTCCGTTAATTCAACCCAATTCGTAGAAATTAATAATTTTAGCGGACACTGGAAAAACACTGACAAACAAACTGAAATTGAGATAACCAGTTACTATGTTTTACTATTTATTATCTACACAATGTTTGCATAAATATTATTTTTAATCTAGTTGTCGTTAAAAGTTTGTTAAGTGCTTTAGTTTTTTTACAGTTTAAAAATTATTCCACTACACAAGATGACTGGTTAATTTATTTGATCATGCTATCCGACCCACGGATGCGTCCATATGTAAAAGCCTATCTTTTTGATCAAATATGTACAAATACTAAATACAAGATCACAATTAGGAAGCTACGTGCTTCATAGAAATAAACTTATTTGGTTTTCTTTCTTCGATTCATCACAAGAGTTATATTTTTATTACCCTAGGAACTTACTGAAAGTATATATGCCCAAGAAAACTCACATACAACTAATTCTGCGGAGGAGTTTTTTGTTGTATGCGGTACATACATCAGAAACATGCAGTATAAATTATCGTTATATCATAATATTATTTTTATATAAAGCAGGCTATTGGCGAATATCGTAATAATACAATACTTCTCAGTACAATAATAATTATAAAATGTATCTGTAAGTATTATGAAATGTTATAATAATCCTTATGTAATGTCAGATGAAAATAGTCTTATATACGTTCGCACTTTATTCAATTATGCGTTAAATTATTGAGTAGAAAAACTGGTGTTTTAATTAATTAAAACAGTTTTTTCTAATGCGTTAAATTAGGAACACATAACGCAATTTATTTGCGATTTGGTATTCGCTAGTAAAAATCCAACTTCCTCCTAATTTAAATCAACTACAATTTAATTATTTTGCTATTCGAGATATGTCTTTTTTCTATTTTCAAGTTATACTAAAAATTTGTAGCATAACTGGAAAAAATTAATTTATAAGAATGATAAACATTCAAAATCAATACAATTCAATGCCTTAGAACAGTGTAGTGCACTCTATAGTAATGCACTCAGTACCTATTTCGGTATTTTTGTTGAATTATATAAGAACACTAGCTGTGCCTGCGACTTCGTCCGCGTAGAATAGTTATTTTGGGCATTAATTCTTTGAATTTTGAACCGTTATCGCAGCAAACGCAATGAAAGCCCTCAAGATGAATAATTTTCCCCGATTTTTCCACATTTTACATTGTTTCTTCGCGCCTATTAGTTACAGCGTGATGTTATATAGCCTAAAGCCTTCCTCGATAAATGGTATATTCAACACAAAAATAATTTTTCAATTCGCACCAGTAGTTCCTGAGATTAGCGCGTTCAAACAAACAAACTCTTCAGCTTTAAAATATTAGTATAGATATTGCATAGATAAATTTTGAACAAAACGCTAAAAGCCTTTATTTTTTACTAACTTTATATTAGCAAAAAAAACTTTCAGAAAACTTGATAACCTCCTTTTTTGGAAGTCGGTTAATAAAGGCTTTTAGCACGCGGAAAGAGACGTAAGCAAAATTGAAAATGTAAGCTAATAGGTATGCAAAAGATGTCTATCGATCAATTTACATATCCACGTCGCTAGGCAACGAAACAAACATAAATATACCCTACACATTCTAGACCAAACGTTCACATAACAATTTACACCCTAAATCCTACCGTATAAGGTTTATTTTATTTTTTCATGAATATTGATTGTATTGTTAAAAGAAAAAGTTGAGCAAAACAAGAAAGTTCATCGCATCCGTCGGAACTGGACTTGTTTTGATTGAGTTATATTTATAGACAGCTGAGTATGGAAGAGTGAAAGAGCAAGTTTTACAGTGCATGAACAAAAATGACACGTCAGCTAATATAATAATGATTTATTATTTTACAAATTTTTTTTTGAATAATAATAATAATTTTACAGAAGGCAGTGATCCTTGACACGGCGCGTATTGTCCGGAGGTTCCTTTCTTTGTAGCCTTTACCACCGGTAGCTTGGATCCTGCCCCGTTGATGCCGGCGGCATCACTAGTTTTAAGTTTTTTATGATATTTGTTTTTTTTATACATACGCCATATAAATTATGAAAAAATTAAAAATAGTTGTAAATAAATGCATATCAACATAATTATTTTATATTATTCTGCCTAGTGGTGTGTGAAATGTCTCAGTATATTTTTTTTAGTTTTCTTACTAGCATTATACACTAATCAATAATTGAATCGGTTTTGAAAGCTGTAGGTATAGCCAACAGATAGTTGCAGATAAAACTTTGTTTTTTCACACAAATTAAATGACGCTTAATCATATTAATGCTTCTACTGCTACCAACCGCATACTAGATGTAGGTACATACTTCGACCAGACACTTAATAAGTTCTCGTAATTTATAAAGCAATTTCTAACCGCAACTTAAAATCTAATTACTGACCAACCAATTTGCAAAAAACTGACGAATTAATGATAATAATAATAATAATAATAATTCATTTATTCATCTATAGTGTTACAGCGTTATTATAATATGTGATTTAATAATAAAGTGTTTCACTATGAGATAAGTCTTACATTTCTAACCTATATACATTTTGAGTGATTTGATAAGTTATGTAATTCATTAGCTCATAAGGTACCTATTATAATTGATATTAATATAAGATAATTTAAAAAGAATAAATAAATTAAACATTTGTTAAACATATGTAGTTAGTTACTTACACTAATGTTACTTACACTAATGTTATGATAGATAGGCATAGGTTTTAATAGAGACCTAAATTTAGTGCTCAAAGGTAGGCTCAGCTCTAAAATCTAAATTACTTTGTCTAAATGAAGATTAATGTGCAAATGATTACGACATCCAGTCAGAATAGTTCGCGTGATAGACGAGAGTTTGAGTTTGAATTAAGACATCTATTTTATCTGGTAGGTAGTTTTAGGGAATCGAAATAATCACGCACAGAGTTTATGTTTTATGCCTATAGTTAATGGCTTTTGGGGCAGTCTCTATTAACTCTCTCTCTCATGACTGAGGGTCGTGACTCCCCCGCAGAATTAATTCGTTAGGGGAGTTTTCTTGGGCAGATACATCGTGGTGGGCGCCCAAGTCCTTCCACGGAAGACGCAAGTCCTCGGATATTGTGGTCCTCAAACATGTCGGTTTCCTCACGATGTTTTCCTTCACCGCTAAGCGAGTGCAAATCTACACATAACTTGAAAAATACAAGTCATTGGTGTAGGGCGGATTCGAACCAGGGTACGTCTGGATGAAAAGCAGACACTGGAACCGCTGAGCCACACTCGCTTATCTACTCTATTAACTAAATACGTAGCATATTTTAGCAATGTACTTCAGACAAAATAAAAATGCGCTTAGTAAATCTTTATGGAAACCCTAAAGTCGCAGTCTAATTTTTCAAAGCAGCGTGACCTACATGCTTGCCGCATTACTTGGTTGCATGTTTACACTCTCCCTTATCAATCGTATTTCCTCAAGACAAGGGTTTTCATTTACACTAAGCGAGTGCAAATCTACACCTAACTTGAAAACCATCTTTGATGTTTGGTCGGATTCAAACCAGGGTCCGTCAGAATGTACAACAGACTCTTACACCGCCAAGCCACACTCGTTTTTTTACCATCGGTATTAGTCTAATCTGATTGTGATGAAAATGTATGAATATGAATAAGATATCTACCTAAATTATTAAAACGCTGCCTTACACATGAAAACAAACAACATTACTATATGCATGAAGCATAGATATTTTATTCATTACCTAGAAACTAAGCAAATATTTATCATACCTACTTATGCTCATGTCATGTAGGCACATCAAGTAAGCTCGCACAGGCGCGGCACTCTGTCTAGCCAAGTAACCTTGGACGTTTTATAGGACATAAAACACTGCTTTAAGGTCCAACGGCCGGGGTAGATTTTCATACAAAGTGTTGGGGATTATGTAGTATTAAAAACAAAACAAAAAAGTCTTAGAGACAAAATAAAATGTAGGTTCCATATAACAGTAACGAGCCTGACACTCAAAAATATGTAGATTAAAAAAAACCTTGACTCTCAAGACACATGAGATTATTTTACAATGGTCTGGTTTTGTAGATTTTACAAACAAATCAAACTGTTTTTCTCCCAATTTTTACAAACCATAGTAACATGTGGGTAACACTTTTCAGTTTTCTACAGCTTATATCAAAATCAAATATATTTTGTATTTTTTATGCCCAAGCAGTTTGTATGTAACTTCACCGGTGACGTTGAACCTTATATCTGATTTATCGTGTTTTCGTCGTGTGGTATGGACGCGGATTGGTATTTTTATTTGCATGCCATTATATCTCATCATTAGTCAACTTTTAGAGTGAAGAGTCGTTTTTTTATAGCATTATTACCTATAGATGTGAGCTTAATTTTTATAGGCATGTGACATCATGAAGTAAGTTGGGTACCTAACTTACTTCATGTTGTATACATATACCTATTAGGTATGTTTAAAATTTAAGATTGATGTGTCATGAATGTTGTAAATTATGTAAAGTACCTATGTACAGTCAAGAAGGCGTAAGCTGAGCTTTGCATTTGTGTGGGTGTACATAGATAGCGTAGGTGAGACAACCGGCTTAGAGCGCGGCGCCACCTTAGTTTGGTTTAAACCGGTTTTTACTGTTTTTTGTCAACCGGCTTACAGCGCGGCGCCATCTCACTCCCCCGCCCACCTGCCATACTTCACCTCTTGTACTGATAGCACCGTTACGTGTTTCATTTTAAATATTTAAACAAAATAAAAGTCAAAAAAATATAAATTCAATACGTAGCGAAAAAAACGTATCAATGAATATGGATACAATAATGAGGTTAGCGAAAGAAAAAAAAATGAAACTATCACTATAGAAGAATGGAAATATGTATGTGACCACTCAATAAAAGAAGGAAAAAAAGTTTCATGGATACGACGCCGCTGTTAATAATAATAATGTAACGATTCATTATTAACACAAACGACACATAAGACGAGAGTGAAAATTAAAACGATTGTGATAAGGAAAATTATGACGGTGCAATTTCCGCTGTAAAAGAATTGGTAATATATTTTTTATTTGTGAATTTTATATTAAAAAATATAAATAAAATTTGTTTTAGGATTTTATTGTCTGAGTATACTTTTGGTGATCACTCACACAAATGCAAAGCTCAGCTTAGACCTCGCGGCCTGTACCTATTGTGATATTAAGAAACCAGTGGTGGTAGTTGCATTTTTAATCGACTTCGATAAGACGATAAGACGGAGGTTCTCAATTCTTTAAATTTTTTTTTTAAACAACTAAAATGGGCGTTGGAAGATTTTGTAGATATTGTGTTTAGGGTTTTACCAAGGATAGTTATACGACAGGAAATTTTTGTTTTTTAAATATAATTTATGGAGAAAGACGCGATAAAAATGTTAATCGTCTGCCGGTACCGTTAATCTTTGCTAGTTTTTAAACCTAATTAACATTTTAGTAGATTTTGTAAACATCCTCATTCTTCATTGATTTCACTAACTAGAATGTAAAAATAATAATCGAAGAATGGGTAATAATTAATTATGAAAGCTTATAAATAATAATTTTATTATATAATCTAAGTATGTATTCCATATTTTAAATATTTTCTCGTATACTTACCGCACCGTACCTAAACGCTTGAGAAATTGTTCAATATATTATAGTAAATTCATACAAAAATATCACTGCAAATGCTTAACTCCAGGGTTTGTTACTAAACGTTACTTTGTTATAACAAAAGCATTGTTGCATTTATTTTCATTTCCGAGATAAAATGTCGCAAAAGTAAACAAACAAAAACAACATGGCGGCCATGATTCACGATTCAGTGTAAAATGTGTAAATATTTACATTGCCCTGTAGATATCGATCATACTATGTAGGTCAGGTGACTGCACTCGGTAAGTAGATATTTTTATTGATTCGTAGTATTATAGTAAACTTCAGAATTTTAGAGTACCTAGACTAAAAAAACTAACACTTAAAAAGATATAAGTTTAGCCCGTAGCTTATAAATAGTGCAGGGAAAGGTGTGTACTGTGTATCTACTGTTTTTAACCGATTTTATAAAAAAAAACTTTCAGAAGACTAATATAACCTCCTTGTTTTGGAAGTCGGTTAAAAACAACTATCTTTGTGATTGTTAGCGCTGCCTTAGATAAAATTAATAAGGAAACTATGTGCCTGTGTTAAAAATACGGTAGGTAATGTTTTCATGTATGTATTTTTAATTTAATTTTTCATCAATCGGTTTCGATAATTAATAAAGAAAAATAAATAATAGTCCTTATGATATAAAAGGAATGGTTATTATATCTACGGTTTTTATTCTTACTTATCTGTTTAATGTCAAAAATAAATAACTAACAAAGTTTATTGGACACGTTATTTTTCACGTCTTCTTAAATTGAATTGAATTAATTGCCTTCATTCATAATATATCTGAACAACTCTACTGAAGTGGTCATTGGTCGAGGGTTTCACAATTCTTATTGTTATAAAACTTTAATAAATTCCATATATTTCACTATTTTACTAGGTACTAAGATATAAAACTGAACTTTGTATCCAAACAAAGACAGTTTTACACAGTCAAATGTCTATAAAAACCTTACGTAGGTGTTTTTTTTCTAACGTGGCAAATGTTAGACCTACTTCTGCAGATTACATCATTTCGTTCAATGACCTGTATAGTTTGAACGATTTACGTTGAAGAGGCAGCCAAGATATCCCAGCACGTGGCAAATTTAGGAACTAACATAACGTTGAGAAATATAACCGTGAAGTTAAGAAAGTGCTGCCGCCAGTGGCTCGAAGAGTCGTCTGGCAATGCGAGTAGGTATGGAGTAGGTATAGGAAACAATGTCAATGTCAAGAGTGGTAAGGAAAACAACAATTATTGATATGGCCAATTAAAAAAAAAAAAAAAAAAAAAAAAAAACAATTATTGAGTTACTGTGCGCCAATATGTTAGCTAGAGACACAATGAGTGCGGATGAAATTAGAACTAAAAAATTCTGACCCATTTATTTATGCTTTTGAAGGTTAATGTACAAAGTGCTGCCCTCTTTAGCGCATGTTTTGTTTATGAGGATTCTGCGTCATGTTTGTTATTACCCTTAGTTGAAGGTTTCCTTATGAATTGTTAATTTGAAGCTCAGTACAAAAACGCTTTATTGGCAAACCCATACCGTATAAACATTAAGATATTTTAGTACATTTTAAAGAATTAAATTGACTAAGACTTCCTTACTCCATAAATTATATTATTTTAATCGCGTGATTTTTACGGAATATCAATGGTATTTATATTAATCATCACTACACTAAAGCAAAGTCTCTTCTCGCGTCTGTATCGCATCGTGCGCGCATCCTTAGATCTTCAAAAAAACAACGGATTTTGATGCAGTTTTTACTAATAGATAGAATAATTCAAGAGGAAGATTAATATGTATAACAATGCGTGCGAACCTGCGGGCAAAAGCTGTTACTCCTACAATAATGTGTTGTCAGTCAGTAGCTCGGTTAAAATTGATTTCATCGTTCATCGGAAGCCAACTCAAATTGAAGACCCGCATTTTAAATCATGGTTTATTAAGCACGTTATAAATCCAAACATAAAAATTTAAACACTTATAGATACGTGTTGGTATGACAGATAGATGAATAGATAAATATGTAATATGTATGTATAAATAAGTTGAGAATCGTAATGAACACGTCTAAGTAAAGTTAAAACGTGTCTTCAAGGTTGATGGAGTACAAATACCTCTAATTTGATTTATCTGAGTCACTCTTACCTATCTAAACATCGCCTTTAAACTAAAATCAGTCGACATGTGGTTAGCCTGCATGGTTTAATTAAGTATCTTTAATTTACAATTCAGCTGATTGCAGGAGAAAAATAGTTCCAAGGTGTTGCCAAATCAAATCTTTTAAAAAATGTAATTTCTAATATTTCAGTATTATTTGTTAAACAACTCGAAAAAAGGTGAGACTGACTGACATAGTGATCTATCAACGCACAGCCCAAACCATTGAACGGATCGGGCTGAAATTTGGCATGCAGGTAGATGTTATGACGTAGTAAGCCGCTAAAAAATGATTTTAGGAAGTTTTACTTCTTAATGCGAGCGAAGCCTCGAGCACCCACTAGTTAAATTTATATGTAAAGAATGATAATAATGTCACTCAAACTACTGACATTAACAGTTTTCATAATGCAATCTTGGTATAATTTTTTTTAAGATACCGTATGATTTGTATGAGCCAAATTCTCACGGCTGAGTCATACCGAAAGCGCCTCAATGTGAAATTATATATTGCATAAGTGTTCTTAAAAATCGAAAGTAATATAATATGCACAAAGGAGCTTCTTTTAAAGGAGGTTATACTTTATGAATAACGGTTCATATTTATACACTCATAACTCTTTTATGAAATGAAACCAGGATTCCCTTCTCTTTTGACTGATGACCACGGCTCTTTGGGATAAAAAAATTACCGTTACCAATACTTTAAATATATATTTTATTCGCGACCATAAATAATGAATGTTTGTTTTTAGCGTGCCTGATAATAATCATCTTTAATAAAGATTAAAGTGTTGCATATTCATTTATTTATGCTTTCTGTGCTACGACATTAATAATTATAAATGTCGTTGTTTCTGTACATGTCATTTACCTATGTTAGAATAGTCATATTACATGTTCATAAAATTCATTTAATTAATTAGCAATAAAAAACAAAATAAACATTAATAAAATAATAATTTAAAAAAACATCTAAATCTGTATGTATCTACTGCAGAATTAACTTTACAAAGTGGCAGTTCCACAAATTGTTTAAAGGTTCCGAACGCTTGGTCAACAAGCTTGCTCGTTGATCGTCATAACCATCATCATCCCTTATTGATAAGGTATCTGTTATGTTGTTGTTTGTACGCCACCGACTTTTGCATGTTTCTTTCCAAGCGATCTTTACTAAGATTGCCTGGAAGAGATCGCTCTACGCGATAAGGCCGTCCAATGTACCTAGGTTAAGTAATATTACTGTGAGTTGTTTTGTATTTTTGTTTTCTGGTGTACAATAAAGCTATATTGATTGATTGATTGATTGATCCAGTATTTGAAACAGATCTTCTATTCTTAGCGCCTAGGGAACATCTTTACTTCTTCTGCTTCTTTCGATCATGTTTGGCGAGACTATATATTTATTTGCGAAGGCCAATAAGGCTGACAAATGTATTTTTCGCAAATACTAATTTCATTTTCCTCTTTTCCCGTTTCCAGTTACTACGTGATAGATGTCCCACCGAGTCCCACCGACACCGACCTCCGCGCTGGCAAGCCATTCAACGTATACTGGAACGTACCCACCATGCAGTGCAGATCAAAAAAGGTCCCATTCGACAACCTTTACGAAAAGTTTGGTATCATACAAAATAAGAACGACAAATTTAAAGGAGAAAAGATTGTGATACTCTATGATCCGGGTCTTTTTCCCGCGATTTTTAGGAACGATACAGGCGGAAATCTGAAATTTAGAAATGGCGGTGTTCCGCAAGAAGGGGATTTGAATAAACATTTGGAGGAGTTCAAGAAAGAGTTAGATAGGAGTATACCTGATGAGAAATTTAATGGTGAGTATTTCTTTGGTTTCTTTGCAAAATTTCAAATAAATGTCAGTTTCCTTCCTAGCACTTCAGGCAAGATTTTCGTACCTGTGGAATGTAACATATTTTTTCTATATGTTTTGACTGGCCTGTCAGCTTAGTTATTAGTGGCTCTGCCTTCTAAGCTAGAGGTTGCGGGTTATTTCCCGCGTGACACAAATATTTAAGCAATTAAATAAAAAATATTTGTGTTGAGTCTGGTCGTTTGTATGTATAATAAGTATGTATTTACAAAAGAAAATTGTATAAGTATTATATCCGTTAGTATCCACAACAAAAGCGTTTGCTTAGCGTGGGGCTAGATGGCGCAGTGTGCAATATCCCGGAATATTTATTTATTTATATTCTGTGTAAAATGATCTCAAATACGTAGGGAAAGTTAGTGCCGATTTCGTTGATAAAAACGATTTCTCTCTATATATAAAGGAGTACGTTTGTTGGTATGATGTTTAGTTTTTAAAAATCTATCCTATGGCAAGATAAACATCAGTTTTTCGCAGCTATTTGCTATTCAATTAGCCAATTCCTTAGCTCGAGTTAGAATAAAATCGCTAACCAACCTCTGGAGTCGAGGTGAGGATGGTCTAATAGCATCAAGCTCAATTCTTTTTAAGTGGTTCGATCTAAACAGTATGACCTCAGTTCTATAGAAATCTTGTTTTACAGATATGAGTAATTCTTGCAATTGGGTGGGAAATAGATAGATTAATAAATTCTTTAATAAAACACCACATATAAAAAAAACAATAAAAAAAACATAACAGATATTAAAATTAGCGTCTTAATTGGCGGCCTTATCGCTATGAGCGATCTCTTCCAGGCAACCAATCTGGCAGGGATATAAACTTCAAATTAAGTGAGTAGGACGAGGTGTTTAAGATATTAAATGAGAAAAAGGATCAATAGATATACCCATTTGAAATCTAAAGTAAATTTATTTGATAAGAATTTTCAAAAACCATTTAGCGACTTTTCTATTAAACATTAAGTTTTTAATTTTATATAATGTTTCGGATTTTTAAACTTACATCTTTATGGGTGTACCAACCATCAACCAATAGTCGAAAACATAGTTTCCTTCTTCTTGTGCTTAATGCATTTAGTTAAAATCTTGGAAATATATTTTCTATCTATTTATGCATTACATGAGTATTTATTTCCATATGAAATACAGTATTTATTTATTTATTTTATAATGGCACACAAAACAGAATGTGTTCTTAAATGAACTAAATATACATTTTGAAACTGGTTTTGATCCAGAACAAATTCCAAAATATGTGTACACAGCATGAACAACATAAATGTGATTAATAATTACAAAAAAATGAGTTAGAGAGAGAATACAGTATTAGTTTCACATAAACAATAATGATAAACAAAGACAACATATTTACAGATTGAATTTTATCTAACAATTAGTGATTATTTAGAGTATGCATAGCAATAGAAAAGCCACATGCTTCTAAATAGGAACTAATTATTTTTTACAATTACAATATTTAAACTAGAAGCCAAGGACATATTTATTACGCTCAGGAAAGATCTGTTTTCAATATCAAACCAACTATAAACTATACGGAGGATGTGTCACAATATTTATCACGAAATGTGATAGGCATGAAGTAATTTATCAAGGTAGGTATGTACGAAGGGACATTTAATAATTACTACACATAATGTTTGCAATTTATGTACTAAACATTGTGCAAAATATTCTGTAACACTATATGTGTATTTACTTTTCTTTTCTACACAGCTTACGTAAATAGTGCTCTCTTCTTAGTCGTATCCCTCACTGCTGAGGATCGTTACTCCTTCTGATTTTGTGTACTAGTAGTCGCCATTTGTTGCGTTCTGATGCTTGCTGCATTGCACAGCATTTATAGGTATCTCCAGCTCTTTTGTTACTTGGTCAGACCACCGTATGGGACTCCGGCCTCTCGGTCTTTTTCCTTCTACTTTCCCAGTCACTATTAGGCGCTCCAGATTATCGGCATCTCTGCGAGCAATGTGGCCAAAATACTGCAAAATCTTTTGCAAGCAGACTGTGGACAGGCGCTGAGTATTTTCTATTTTTAGTTCTTTAGGTACAGAAATGTTAGTGCTAATAGTGCTAAGTATTATAAAATTAATTCATATTCTAAAAGATTCACAGTATATTTTTTTCATTTTACTTAGGTACATACTAGATTTCTTAATTTATTACTACCTACATCCATAGATAAATAAAATAAATAAATAAATATTCCGGTACATTGCACACAGCGCCATCTAGCCCCACACTAAGCAAACGCTTGTGTCGTGGTTGCTAGGTAACGGATATAATACTTATATACTTTTCTTTTGTAAATACATACTTACTATACATACAAACGACCAGACTCAACACAAGTAATTATATTTTTTTAAATGCATAAATAGTTGTGTCAGGCGGGAATCGAACCCACAACCCCTAGATTAGAAGGCAGAGCCACTACCAACTAAGCTAACAGGTCAGTCGATCAGATGGCAAGTAATTTTTAAACGATTCTTAAAATATCTGAAATCAATCTCTCAATGAAATCTTATGGTCATCAATTTCATTTTACAGTTTGCAATGTAAATAAGCAATGTTTGATCCTATCGTAGATGCATCTTTTTTCCCACAAAGAGTTTTTAAATTTACCTTCTATTATCTACTTTGGCTTTGCACGGATTTTTATATACGTATTATGTATTTATAAACTTTAATCTTAAATAACTCTAACTATCAAAACTGCATCAAAATCCGTTGTGTAGTTTTAAAGATCTAAGCATAAATTTAGATAGATGCTGGAAACGACTTTTATTATATACAATGAAGTGATAGTGATACATCTTTCTTTGTTCACATCGATCGTGTCAATCACCTATCTCAGGCGTATAGATTATTTTCAATCCTGAAGTTGTTTGGTTTTTTTAACCTCTTGTTTATAGATAACCTCTTGTTTGTGTGAATGAAGCTTCAACATCGTTTACTTTGGAATCCACCTGGTTAAGGATAATAAACTGGCACTTAATCCAATAAGTGAAGCGGAATTAGAATTTCTTTGTCTGGAATGAGCGGTCATTCCAGAGCGTGATTATTTTTAACTAGTGGACGCCCGCGGCTTCGCTTGCATTTATTTATTTCAGGAAAAGTAGCCTATGACACTCCTAAGACCTCATAGTACCTACACACCAAAATTACTAAAAATTGTATGAATGTGTTCTTTTATATTATCAATTCGAAGTACCTCCGAAAAAATATTTATACCTATATAATTTTTAAAGTATACATTAAAAGTTAATAAGATCAATTTTCGACCGTAAGAGTTCAATTGTTTTTTGAATAATGAATTCCTTCATGAAATTGTTCTGTTGCATATGATCCTATTTTATTTAGACTACCCACATCATTCAGTTAACATCCTGATACAGTAAGGACAAGGTTTTGTTTAGGTTCACTACCAGTAGGACATGGGCACCCGCATTTGTTCACTTTTTATAGGCAGTTACATTGAAGAAAAATAATAGTATTCACCTGACCTACGCAACGACTTGTTAAATAGACAATAATTGTGATATTAGTAATGGTCAATGAATTATACATTCCATGCTGGATTGTAATCATACTCTGTCCAAAAAAACTTTCATGTACTAGGAAAAGTTTTGATCCTAGTGTTGTGTGGGTGTGACGCGAGCTAGTCTTTCGTTATTTTTATGTGATGATGATGATGTCGTCCCAGTCGTATCCGACGATGGCGACCCTGGCTATGTCTTTCTGGCGTGTGCTCTCAAGTGGCTGCAAATCCGAATGTCGTGTTGAAGACCCGATCACATGATGCGCAGTAGTAGTGCCTACCTAAAATACCAGATAATCTATAATTTTAATATTCAATCGCCACCGAATATTGCAAGTATTTGTTCTCTAATTTCCAGGTACCGCCATCATAGACTTTGAGTCGTGGAGACCGACGTTCCGCCAGAACTTCGGAGACCTGCGGCCGTACAAGGATGTCTCGATAGAGATAGAGAGGAAACTCCACTGGTGGTGGCAGATGAAGTGGATTGAGGAGGAGGTAAGTTACAACACTTGGTATTTATTAAAAAATGGGTTATTATTATAAACACAACCATACATTTTAAACTAAAAAAAATGTACATATGACGTAACAATTCCAAAAATACTTAATAAATAGAGAACTTTACATTCTCATAACTAAATGATAATGTAAACATTTACTTGTATGTTGTACAATATAATTTATTGAGAATAATTTACTTTAATATTTTGTAAAAATATGTATTGACAACACTGACCTCCATCAGTGCCTACGGGTACGCATTGACAATTATGACAATAATTATGACAAATTTATCTATTTTTTTATTTATACCAAGTATATTATTTCGATAAATATGTATCTCTTTATTTCTTACAAAAATTGCACCTATAGTTCAAAAACTGAAGCCCGATCTCCTGATGTCATCTGTCAACCATCCCATAAGCTGACTGCCAAGTGCCGTCCTAATTACGGAGATAAAGGGCAGATAGCGTTGGGCAATCGACGCGGATGGCGTGACGTCGGCATTGTCAGATTTATCTAATAGGGTCACAGATGCTGCTGAAATTATACTTTTTCAGCCACTGTGTGGTTTGAAGGTATAGTGAACGAATAACTAAAGTATCATCAGCAGAGATCTATGTACGTATAAATAATAATAAATATCACACCGCCATCTGGCTCCACACTAAGCAAAAGCTATGTTAGTTACATCAATACCTACATATACATCAATGGGTTTTATGTGTCAAGACGATATTGTAGTATTGGTAACTTTGTATCTTTGTGACCTGTTCTTTTCTTTACAGATTTCTAGTAACTTTAATTAATTTTCTGACAGCCTCCTTTCAGAGCTGTTTCCATTTCAGGAGAAGGCATGCTTCAGGTTTTAACACAGACTCTTTTCAGGCACTTAATGGTTGAAATAAGTGAAACATATATTAATATGCACCATACTAGTATATATTAATACTATGCTCCATCTGTATTAAGAAAAGAACGATCAGTTTAATAGAGTAGTCCATATTTAAGTCGTTTAAAAATAGATTACAGATAACAAAACTAATCGTTCAATCTAATCTGATACAAGAATAGTGAACACAACTGCAATTACTGAGTGCATTCATTATGTAGGGCGATCTGTTCCGCATACTCTGCCACTGCTTAGTATTACTCTACATATTATTGTGCACGCTTTGAGCAGTCAGTGGGATTAGTATGGTCACGTTATAGCAACTAATATGATTTATTTTTTAGTTTTTAAATGACACGAAGCTGTACTGCTATTTGCTAATGTGACGATCAAGACCGCTTTGTCAAGAGCGTACTGATGAGAGAGGTAGCATATAACAACTAACCAAATTTTTAATATGAATTTTAATTTAATTTTATCAATTTCACTAAATGGAATTTTATTTTGGTTTTAAGTGTTGTTTTTCAAGTTTAATTTTGTTCTGATATGATATTTTGAAATGTGTATGGACTAAAGGTCTGAAATAAATGACATTTATTTATTTATTTAATATGCAAGTTGTAAAATAAACCTGTAGTTGCCGGCGGCATCACTTCGTTGCGTTTGATGAAGTTTAACACTGTTTTAACAAGCAGATACATTTTAAATTAAAATGATTGAAACAGGTAAATTCTTAATGTTTTTTTTGTTTTACACAACGCAACATTGTCATTGACAATGTGTCTAGAAAAACAAAACAAATTTCAGATAACACAAACATCTATCTGTATGTTTGTATATGAAGATATGTCTCTATTGATAAATAAATTTATTTTATTAATCTAAATCACTGCATGCAACCATGCTAAGCCCGCCGACAGAATAAATAAACTCTGCAAATAAACACAGAACGCATGTTTAATATTGTTATGACTGTGTGTTTATCATTTATCTTATTTTCGTTGTTAAAAGAAAAGTCACATCTGTGGTTTGCATATGATTTGAGAAATATGCAACGTTCTCAAAACATTCTTAATAATTTATTTAAGTTACGTAAACAGGAATTCTACTCATTGATTACTTTGGCGTGACTTCTTTGTTTGGTTTCGAAAGTTTGCTAAAAGTGTTAAAAATATGGCGCCAGTTTTTGTATTCGCTGGTCTTTTCCGACGACAAATACTGATATTATAATCATGAAGGGAATATAAACAATTAAATGTGAAAGCATTACGTAGGTTATAATATTTATAGTAGTGAAATGTTTCTAAAAAATAACTCCATTTAGCTAAACAGTTTGATCATACCATACAATGTAACTATTCTGTTTTTTCATTGGGTAAAAATTTTTCAAATCTGGAAAAAAAGAAGCCGGGTTATTCCAATATTCTTAATGTTTGCGTACCTAACGTCTTATTATCTTACATTAGAGGTACCAAATACCAAAAATATTTGCTCCGACAAAGCATTATTCTAATCAAAACTCCATCACATTTCCAGGCCAAGCGTCGTTTCGAAGAGGCAGCGCGTACGTTTATGGAAACCACCCTCACAGTGGCGAAGAAACTGCGACCCAACGCTAGATGGGGCTTCTATGGGTTCCCGTACTGCTTCAACATGGCTAGCAACAACATGCACGAGACATGTGCTAAGAATGTGCCGCAGGAGAATGATGCGTAAGTTTCGTAGGCTTATTTTTCATTAATAGCAATCTGCTACTGAAAGTTGGGCTGAGAGAGAGACAGGGGTGAATTGCTTGGGCTAACCTAATATACCTATACGAGGTTTGGGCTAAGAATGTGGCGCTGAAAAATTATGAGCAAGTTTTGAAGACTTACTCGAGATATTTGAATTGCATATTTTGCTATCTACTGAAAGTTGGGCTAGATTCAGATTCAAAGGAACACCCCAGGTTTTTAGTGGGTATGCCGCCCTTCTGGCGGAGACTCCCACATAACCACTCGCCCTCCCCGGGGTTGAGTGGTACCTTTCAAAGGTTTTCCTGGGTCAAAAAAAGATTCGGATTCAAAATTCTTTTTCGTTAACGGATATGCTTTGAAGTCTTATTTTTTTAAACTGACTTCAGTTTGTTCTTGGTGGATATAATTTAGGCAATTTCCATTTTAGATATTTCTTAAAAATAATAAAGGTGCGAAACCTATAAATGAAACTTGATAACAAAGAATCATGATACTAGTGGGGGAAATAATATAGTGCACAGCAGTTTATCTGTATGTGAATGTATGTGAATCTTTAAATATTATATGGGTACGTAATTTTAACCCAAATGAAGTAACATTATTTCCAAGTGTATGCTAGGTTCAAAAATGAACTTTATTTCGCACAAAGCTTGTCACTTACATGTGAACAATATTTTAAAATTATTTATATGTTCGAATTATAACTTATTATACGCTGTTATGTAAAATTACACACTAGTGTTGCAAAATTGATTCTCCGTGAGGGCAAAGCTGACTCAAATGTCAATCAATTTTCATATTACCGTAAAAGCATAGGCTTTTATACTACCTTTAGTTAATTTACAATTTTATTTTTCAGACCATAAAATTTTGCCATTTCATGCTATTTTTTTTAATACTTACCTAATGAGTCGCTTTTACTTGAAACTAAATTATAACCAAGAAGTAGTCAGATCCAGAGTAAATAAATTTCTTGACACGCGTGCTACATCTCAGACTATAGCTGATGTTAATAAGGCATTCAGTAATCAAATGTAAGCTTTGTCAAAAAACTGTTATGTTATTGCGTCAGATTGTATATTAACTTTTATTTTTCTCATATTTCAGGATACCCTGGCTATGGAGTGCGTCCACAGCCCTGTACCCGTCCGTCTACTCCTTACCATCTCTCTCCACATCCCAGCTGGTCTCCTTAATCCGCGGCAGAATCCGCGAGGCGGCGCGTTGTGCGAATGACAAGAAGAAGGACATACTGCCTTATTTCTGGTTCCGATACCGAGGTGGTGGCTTCTTGACTGAGGTAAACTTGTTTTTTTTTCTTTTTCTTGCACGCTTAAGTTAAACATCAATTCAATCAGAAAACAAAAATATTTGCCGTAGTTACCAATTCCAATTGCATGCGTTAAAACTAAAAGGAAATTTCGTCGAAGGTCGAGAGGGTTATTTTTAACTCTTAAAACCATTGTATTTGTTTGCTGGATCTTATCTTCATAGCAACACGTTTTTACGACTCTTTTCAATCAGCAATTATGGTTGATTGATGAATACGGAGAATTTACATGTACATATCTGTCAATATTATTAGCGGTATCGATTCTTTTAACTGACTTAGTCATTGAAGATGTTGGTAAAGTATGACACATTATCATAAAAAACACAATAATTTAAGTAACATTTTCCCCTATCTCTTTTCCAGACTGATCTCTCTATGGCGCTATCTACACTATATGAGTCACCTGCTACTGGAATTATAATATGGGGCAGTTCAAACGATGTAAACACTAAGGAAAAATGCAATAAACTCTACGAATATATTTATAATACATTTGGTCCAGCCATAGCCAAATATTCCAGACCTGTATTGAGAGACACTGAAGAAAAAGACACTAACAGTACACAAAGCATAGTCACAGAAAATCCCCCACAAAGTAATAATAATAAAGTAGAAGAAATAGTAGACTCTGAATTTCACTGGTCACCGCCAGAAAATTACACACAAGATCTCATAAAAGTTGTTCAAGAACAGATCAACAAAAGGTTTGGTCTAAATGAGACAAACAACAACACAGTATTGCAAAATAACAATGTACTTATAGATTTAATCCTCAATGCAGTGCTTAAAGATGAAGACAATGCAAGTTTAGTCAGTA
Organism: Macaria notata; assembly: GCA_927399415.1. Lineage (NCBI taxonomy): Eukaryota > Metazoa > Arthropoda > Insecta > Lepidoptera > Geometridae > Macaria > Macaria notata. The sequence continues at coordinate 6,513,035 of OV656742.1, forward strand.
CTGAAGCACCAAAGACTAAATATGATAAGAAAGCTGAGGTAAATGTGTTAACTAGTAGTACCACAGAAAAATATGTTAAAACAAGTATAGGTACTAATCAAGTCATAAATAGCGTAGTCACAAAGAATCCTTTTACCAATAAAGATGATGCAGCAACAACACTTGAGTCACAAACTAAAGAAACAATAACAGAAGAATATGTAACCAGTGAAAGGATTTCGACTGTAACTGAAGCAACAAATAGCGCAAGTATAGAATCTCAATATGAAACTGATACAACAGACATGTATCTATCCGTAACTGAATCAGTAACAGAAAAAGTTACTACTGAAACATTTGCTGACATAGATTATGTTTTGCTAGACGAGGAAGAAGCAGAAAATGTCTATCTTGATGCTTTAATCAGTATGATTAACAAAGCAAAAACAGATAGTATTGAAAAAACTACAGAATCAATTGAGTATGATGTAACGAAAAGTGAAAAGAAACAACATACTAATACAAACACAATTTTTGAATTAAATATAGGTGTAACGTCGACAGAAAATTCAATAGGTACTCCATCTACTGATAAAACAGAATTATTAAAATTAATTGACTCAGAGTTATCTCAAGAGTATGATGATAAAATATTCACACAGAGTGGAGGTCATACAACTGAAACCAATAGTATATTAAATGGTACAGTATATTTATATCCTTTAAAGACTAACACGAATATGACGGAACAAGAAACGATAGAAACTACAACTGATATAGTCGATGATAGACTGTTTGAGTCAAGTACTCATAGTGAAGAAAACAAACTAAAAACCCAAGAATATGAGGTCACCCCAAGTTCTACGGAATATAATTACATTGTAACTTCTGAATTTCCTCAAGTTTTTACTAATGAAGAGACAGATATGTTAAAGAGTACAGAATTCGAAGCTACAGAAGGGAGCTCTACATCAATAGTACCTACAGAACAGGTGGTTGTTTAATCATATTTGTTCCTAATGCTTTCATTGTTTACCTTCACTAATATATTTTGTTCTTCTTTGTCTTATTTTGCACCTTGCACTGTGTGATTTTGTTTGTTTTTGCATTTTAAATGTCTTATATAAAATTTATTTATACTTAGCTAAAAAGTGACTCGCTATTTTCTGCTTAACTAATATTGTTAGTCGAAACCTGTGTATGTAATATGCATTTTACCGAATCATTAGGCATAAGTGTTAGTTCGTGTTCATGTTCTTTTGTATAAATTTAAGTTTACAAATTTATTTCTAACTGTACAACGCACCCTAATTTATAACTTTCTATTAATTATTTTTGTCAAATAACGTTTCATTTAATAACTACTGTAACAGAGTATTTCACTACTGTCTTAATACCTACTAATATACATTATTTTTTGTTAATTAACAGTTTGTTTAATAACTACTGTTGCAGAGTATTTCACTACTGTTTTTAATACTAATTTATTCTAATGTGACTAACCATTCTTTAGAATGCCGTCAATATCATTGTTTAAAACACACTAATTGCTGCAATAGTCATAAAAGACTACATTATTTATAATCAAAGCATGGCAATATAAATATATTTGACGGTATTCTGTACGTGTGTTATCTTCAAGGTGTCTGTTTGTTTGTCTAGGTATCCGGGACAACTTCTCACCACAAACGGCCGATTCTATTCTGCTTTGTATTTTATATCTATTCTTTGACAAAATGTGTGTGTTCAATATTTGGGCAGTGTCCTTAGAGACTTCTGTGACTAATTCTATGATCTGTGATATATTTAGAGTTACATTTTGATTGTTGAAATGTAAAAAGGATATTATTTTTAGTAAATTGTAGTAATTGTAAATGTCTGTACAGTACATTTTTTGTTTTATTTGCACGAGAGACCTCCTAATTTGTAAAATAATTAAATGTTTTGTGACGTGCTTGATGATATGCAGGTCACTTCTCTAAATTTACTTTAAATTCGATTCGATCTTTGGACTGCAATATTCAGTAAACATCCCAGCGACAAATAGCAAAGTTTTGCGACAAATCTTGTAACCAACTATTATACAATATAATCGTATTCAATTAAACCAAGCAATAAAACAATACTCACACCCAAAAAAACATTTAATCAAACCAACAAAAAACCAAATCTAACAACCTACAACAGCAGCAACACAATAATTTTTAAACAACAAGGGCATTTCATCGTCAGAAATGAAGTTCCTATCGGGTCTAACGCTTGCAAACGAATTGAATCCTGGTTCTAAGACAAACTTGAAGTCGATTTCGGATACTTGTTTGATTCTGGCGATATCTTTACGGAGTTCATTCAAGGTGTAGGCAGTGATGATGAAGGGAGTCTTCAACTTGAGGATGGAGTTAATGGAAGCAGGCCATGGGTCTTTGCCGTTGTAGATAGAGGACCGCTGTATGCTGGGGTTGAAGGCACAAACTGGAAGACAGACAGAAATGTTAGCTATAGAAAAACACAGCTGTAATAAAGTTTCCGTAAGATTTCAGATAGATTTTTAGATAGGTACATAGATAAATAAATAATTATTCTGAGACGTTTCACAAATCACCATCTAGCCTTATATTATGCAGAAGTTTGTGTCATCGATACTAGGTAACGGATATGATACTTAAATACTTTTACCTGGTAAATACATACATAGATTCAACACAGTTATAGCATAGACAAATGAGTTTTTGTCTATGGTTATAGGTACAAATAATTGCAGATAGAAAAGGACAATTAATTGTGTTGTGCGGGAATCGAACCCGCGACCCTTAGAAATAGATAATTCTACCAAGCTAGCTATCACAGATCAGATAATTTATCTTTACACGTCACATCTATTTCGACATAGCTAGAGTAGGTACATATGTATAAGTAAGCAAAAACATAAGTTTTATTCAACTTAATTACCGAATTTTATCCCAACCGTTTCAGCCGAATATGTATGAAGAAGGAACAAAACACTAACAAACTTTCCCTTTTATAATATTAGTGTAATGTAATGACTTACTAATATCAGGGTTGATAAAATCTTCACAGGTCCTGTACTCTGAATAATTCTTGTTGTCTTCGAACTTGAATACAACTCGACGCTTGTTCTGTTGGCAGTCGTCGCATAATCTGAAAAAGATCGAGCGTTTATAACAAGTTGTTTTGGTAACTATTTTTGTATACGGTCTTTAAATTATATAAATTTCTAGTTAATCGTAATGTGAGTCGTATATTTAGTTACAAGCTGTCGTTACAGAGTTTTTTTAATACTATTAACTAAGTCGACGAACGCAATATAGATAGTATAAAACATAGGTACAAAGCAAAGTGAGTGTCCCAGAAACAGTAGCTCGCAGTACGCCAAAAATATCACACTACTTCGTAACACATTACGTTATCTACTCAATCTATCATTATCGATTGCCAATTCACTTAAATACACAATTGATTAGTTCCGGCATACATTGAAACGTTTATTATAGTGCTATTCTGTTATACAACATATACGTCACTGAATGACTGACAGTATCAAATGCATATCAAAAATCTAAATTCATACATCAGAGTGATTGTTGGCACTTGATTAGTAAACAAGTTTTTTTAAATGAAATGAGCTTGCAATTCATTATAATTTGTCTGACGGTAAGCATCATTATGATCTAAGATAGAGCGTGCTTACCCAGTAAGAACCGATTCACTCTCGCTTTGAAGATCGCTAGATATTAAACACCACGGGTTTTTCTGACTTTTACACGACTGCAAAAGAGGAGGGTTATTTCAAGAAGAAGTACCAAAAACTCACACGAAGCTATTAGCTCCTATTAAAACATAGAAAAACGGGCAAAACTTAGAACATTTTTACCAGGGGCTGGATACTTGAGAATTACTATGTAAGGGCCTTCACCTACAGAGTAAATAGGTTTTTTCTAGGCAAGCTGCTACATCTAAGATTACAGTGAGCGGACTATTAGTCAAACATTTTTCAAATGACTTTCCTGCTCCTCAATTTTGTTTCAACAATGACTTACTTGATCTTGCCAAGCAAGTTAAGCGGCAGGTGTCCGGGGTTGAGCGCCGGGCTGACCAGCACCACCCTGAGCTCCTCTACGTCAGGTCGCAGGTGGAGGAAGAACGTCTCCCATTTGTTCAGAGCGTCAGCTTCGAACTGCAACTCCGCGCCCACCACGTGGATTGTGAATGGATGCTTCTGGAAAACGAATATGAACTTATAAGAAGATAGAGACAAGTTCGCTGAGCTAACGGCCAACCTCCATTAAAGAGAGGCACTCGGAGAAGAAGAAGAGGAATATATAAGAGGTGGGTTTAAGTGACCTATCACCACAACTTACTTAGTATGGTATGATTTTGCTGCTTGTGATGATAGGTCACTTAAATCCACCTCTTATAAATTCCTCTTCTTCTTCTCCGAGTGCCTCTCTTTAATGGAGGTTGGTATGCAGTAGTGTATTTGTTGGTATATCCTGCCTTCACGCCATAAAGGAGCGATGGATTATTGTGATTTTCAGTATATATAGTGATATTATAGAATAAGAATAATAGAATAAAATAAATTTATTGTCACATGAAACATTAAATAGACACACAATAAAAAAACAATAGTACAAATAAGGAGTTTCATGTCACAATCCGGCCCCAACTCAGCATGTGCTGGATGCAAGCATCCAGCGCTGATCTTCCGTTGGGACCGGCGGGTGACGTCACGCACGTAGATATATCATAATACACGTAATAACATAATAACATAAACATAATACAGTGAAGTAGAAATAATACACATACAATATAAAGAATACAGAAAAATATCACAAACAGGCAATGGATTATAGTAGGTAACTAACTACATATATATTAAGTGCATTAACAAATAAACGTATCAAAACAATAGATTAAACACGTTACCTAACTAAAGAAAAAACTAATACATTATTATATCTAACTAAAACTGATTATCCAAGTAATAATAATAATTAACAACTAGAAATTTAGTTCCACAGAATACATAATACAACTATAATTATGTGCAGGATACGTAGCCAACATGACAACACTCTCGCCATTTATACAAGCATATTGCAATATTATTCAGTAAAAACTAACATATTTAACTTAACCAAATATTAATTAACAAATTGTAAAATGGCCTCCAAAGAAACACTAAATACTAAGTGCAGATTAGGTTACAAAAATACCGATGTACACACTCTAAAGAATATATATTATAGTATAGTAGGTATAACACACGCATATATGTTCACCAAATAGACTAAAACTAATTACTTATGTGCGCTCACGGGACGACGTAAATAAAATTTTATGTAGTGATACTGCGACGAGCCTCCGCACCAAATATCTCTATAAGATCTAGCTCAGATCGCACGCGCAGAGCAGGAGTCCCAGTGTCCCGGCGAACGAAAATAAGTCCTCGTCGGGTCCACACGTATTTGTATCCTTGAGATGGAGCCGCTTCGCGCGCTTTGAAAAAATATTTTTGTTGTATCTCGACAAGCGTTCGTGTACGTGAAACTTGACAGGCGGCGAGGCGAGGCCCATGCCATCCGGTGTCAGGTCGCGGCGAACGCGCGCAGCTTGAAGAAGCGAGTCGCAAACCTGCTGGCGGGATACTCTCAGTATCAAAGGTCGCGGGCGCGGGCGCATTGCCGCCGCTGATGCTTCCTTCTCGTTCGTAGCGGCGGTGATAGATGGCGCGCGTTTAAAACCAGCTCTTTCTACAGAAATAATTTCATGTTCCGCTAACGACACACACAATTTAGAAGCAATCAATTTGACGAGCCGACCCACGTTCTCACCCTGCTCCTCCGGTACACCCGATATCTCGAGGTCATTTGCATATGACACCTGATCGCGATCATTCAGCTCCAATTTTAGATTATCGACTGTGGCGCGCAGCTGATCTATGATTGTATTATCACACTGCTCTGGAGTTGGCTTAGCCTCCAAAATCGACAACCTGGATTCTACTGCCTCCAAGCGGCTACCAAACGCGGCGAATACAGCACGTAATGTTTGTGTTTCTGCTCGGTGCAGACGGACCTCCCGCAACACTTCTCTTATCTCCGCCGACACATCGGGGGCTCCAGGTGAATGGATAAAACCCGCCCCGTCCCCTCGCACTGGTTTCTCTGTGTTGTCCTTTCGCGGAGTGTGCACCTTGCACTCGGGGCACTGCCATGACGTTGAAATTTTAGCATCCTTGGATATGTTGACACAGGCTCGGTGATAAACAGAGGCACATTTTGTACATTTTGCGTTATCTTCACTGCTGGTGAAGCGGCGACGGCAGGCTCTGCACTTAACACTCATTTTATCGATTGTAATTAATGGCGCACTAAATTCAGGGATACGAGGATTGTTTATGTAGAAATGCGAATGATATCTACCCTCTTCTTGCTTTGGTAGTGAAAAAAAATTACTGATAAACGCTTCGTATTTTGGTCACGAATTTAAAGTTTTATATGCACTAAAATAGCACTATTTATCGACAGAACAATGCCACACCATGTCAATAACGATTTAGTTTACGTGCACTAACTGATCCAGGTATGTAAACAAAGTTATAGAATTAAATTGACGGAGCACAAAAATATGCGTACTACGATATTGTCGTCCGTGACGTCACATGGTTATACGGTCATGGCCATAAAATAGACTACTTTTTGTCCCGTAACAACGCGAGCGAAGCCGCGAGAATCCAGTAGTTATGGAATATGTCGCGCGATGATGATATTGTTATCTTTTTTTTTTTTTTTTTTTTTTTTACATTAGATAGGCTCACGCTTGACTACAACTTGCCTGATGTTAAGCAACGTTATAATCTACGATCTAGCGCGCTTGCCTAGAAGAAACCGGTTTACTCTCGACTTGAAGACCGACAAATTATAGTTCAAGGGGAATAGAGATTCGGGCAAGGAGTTCCACAGTTTGGCTGTTCGCACGATAAAAGTCGAAGCGAACGATATCTTTTTTAGGCGAGAATTGCTAGCACGGTAATATACCTTATGAACTCCGTTGGTAATTCCAGAGGCGCTTCGGCACAGTTGAAGACAATAAGCTGTGGTCAGTGGAGCCGTGGCAAGCTGGGTCAGTGATGCGTATTGTATATCATTCATATCTGAAAAGTTACATGAAATCCTTATTGAAAATCAGTCGGTTATGAAGCTTAAAGCTCTGTGACTTCCCATATGTACATAATCCTGCAGATAATAAATAAAAATTTAAACAAAAAAGCACCTTGTGACGTACTGACAATGTCTTAGTAGGGATATATAGGGATAATACGAAATAGGATGCCTGATGATTTCAAAATATTTCTAGAAGTTTCCAAAATATTTTTTATGTTGGAGATAATCACTAACTCAGAAAAAAACAAATTGTATTCTGATTTATATCAATTATGAAAAATACGGAAAATATAAATATTATTCAAATAGACAACTCTACGCCATACGAGTTATAAAATAAAAGTCATCAAGCATTACCAATCTTCTCCTCATACATAACAGCGAGCACTTCATTCATTTTGTTCTGCATCTTATCATCTGCCAGCACCCTGGTCGGCAGCCTCGGCTCCAGGCGGCCCTTGGTCTGCTGGTAGCTGACCAGACGCTGGTACAGGGAGTAGGACTTGCACCAGCGAGAGTGGCTCTTTGGAAGGTGCTCGGGATTCGACGCGCAATATGATATCTGGGGGAATGTGACGTGTCCTTTAGTTGGTGTTGACTGTGGTGTAGACATATTGGTAAAATATTAATGTTATAATTAATTCATATTATTTATGGCTTGGTGTGGTGTCAGCGATATATTATTAACACAATTGAGTTTGATAATGATCAAGTTATGTCTATTCAAAGGCCAGACGTATGCATAATGTTTAATTTTATACTTCTAGAGTTTGGGCTGGCCAACTTAGATTTAGTAGAAGAATACTTCGAGCAGATAGACGATGGCGGTGTACGTAAGCCTTTCCGGCAGCACTATTATGATTGTTGTTAGAGCATTCATAGATCTGACTTAACCAAATATTCCATACTTATTACCTGGCATGGCTATGATTTAAGCACGCTAACGAAGCTCGTCTCAACTTCAAAACTGTTATGACTAAACCATGTCTATTTGTGCTTTTAAATTTTACAGACATATCTTGTAAGTATTTTGATCTACGATACGATTATGTCCCAAACAAGATAGTAAAGAAGTCTTACCTGGCCACATCCATCACAATCCTTAAGTTTGCTCTGTCGCCACTCCCTGCAAGCGACCTCAGCGCACATCCTCGGATACAACATGATCTCTTGTTCCCAAGGGACGAGGCGTCGCTTCAGTACCTTCTCGCAGGAAACTATCATCTGCATGCGAAGGAGACGATAGTCCTGCCCGGCCGTATTCTGAGCATCGGCGTAAATGTGTTTTTGATCTGAGGAAAGATAAAGTGTTAAAACATTTCAAATCTTTTCCCTTGATTTCTTCATTGTAGAAATTCACTGACCTTTCATGTGCGCCAGAGTAGACACTGCAAAGCATAGGGCCTGGTGCTGTGGCCAATCGTCATCCTTGTGTTTGGCCCCGCAATAGAATATCAAGTTGCAGTACCCACAAGGCACTCTGACTTGGTCCAACTCTTTGTTGCAAACGTGACAAGCACTTTGCAGGAAAACTTTCCGAAAACTGTACTTATAAACGTACTCTTCGTTATCATTTTTCACTCTGGAAAATGATTCTTTCACAGTTTTATCTGAGTTTTTTGTCGTTTTCTTGTTATCAGTCTGTGATTCTTTAGATTGTTTTTTTGTTTCGATTTCCGATGAATCCTTTATTTTGACTTTAGCTTGGCGAGCGTTCGGTGTTTTATTCTTTTCTTTTTTGTAGTCAGTTCTATTCGATTGTACAGGAATATCGGTGTGGCCTAACAAGTTTTTTGGCTGCGAAACAGGATTTACTTTTTCATTTCTATTTGTATCTTTATCTTTGTCTTCAACTGGTTCTGTTATGCTAATCTCGGGTTTGCTGGCGGCCAACTTCTTTTGGAATTCAATATTATCATCGTCAGCATCTTTGGCAATCATTTCAAATGATTTGTTTACATCGTCAATACTTGAAGTAAGAGCATCTTCAAAATTTTCAATTGGTTCAAAGTCAGTTTGTTCTACTGCATCGGGGACAACTTCTGTATTTATGGGATTATGATCACTGCTAGCATCTTGTGTGGTACCAATTTGATCTTTATCAGTGGCGCTAGTAGACTGTTGTCTACCTTTTTCTTGTGAAGATTTAGATTTTTCTTCACTTTTCTGACTAGACTTTTCCTTTTTATCTTCTTTGGCATCATTTTTAGGCTGTGAGGAAGTGGTGACATTAGATGACACGGTTGCTACTGTTGTTGTTGAAGCAGTGACTGTACTGTCTGATTTACCTTTCTTTTTCGATTTACTTTTACCTTTATTATCTTTTCGAGCCGGGCACACTGGCGGTGCTTCAGTGGCTTTCGAAGGATCGTCACACACAACAGCTTTAACTTCCTGAGGTATTTTTTCTTCTATTACTTGAGAAATGTTATCTTTGTGTTTGATTACATTTTCTGTCAGTTTTTTATTTGGTGATTTTTCTTTTCGTTCTTGTTTATTTTCAGACTCCATTTCACACTTATCCAAAGCTGTGAATTCAGCTAGTGACCTCTCAATCGAAAGCCTTAAATCTTCCATATCTTGATTTACTTCCATCATTTTAGATTTAATATCTGTTTTTTCTTCAATAGGTGGCTTCGTTTCAACGTCCGTCATTCTGATTCCAGATGAAATGAGCTCAGGGGTTGTCATCGGAGTTTCTCCCGATCCTTGAATAAGGGGCATAAGATGTAAATCGGTCAATTTTCTTTCACCCACATTAGTAACTTCCTGAATGACGGTATTATTATTAGTATCAAGTTGTTGTTGACTAACAGATCTGATGAAGTGAACATCAGGAACTATATCACAACTGGAAGCTTCTGATTCTTCAGGCACAGTTTTAATGTCTATATCAGGTGGCAGGAGTGGTTTCAATAGAATATCTAATTTTTCCTCTTGCATTGGTTCTGTTTTATTTTCAGTATGTTCAGTGAGTGGCATTTCGACAGATTCTTTTACGTCTGTGGGTGTTTCTACAATAGGAGTTTTAGGAACTTTCTTTTTCTTTTTGCTGGTTTTTGTTTCAAACCCTTCATTATCAAGTTTGTTTTCTGGGGTAGGAGGTCTTTCAGGAACTGTTTCTAGAGCTACAACAATTTCTTTCTTTTCCGGGATCAGGGCTTGTAGAGACTGAGCATCTGGCAATGCAAATATTGAACCCGTTGGATTTTCTGTTTTAATTTTAGACTCGTTCTTTACATCAATTTTGGTGTGTAGAGCTGTCGAAATTTCTGATTCTATTTTTGTTTCAATACTGGTTTTAATATCTTTAATGTCTTTTTGTGGCTTAGGTGATTTAGACTTTTTTCTTTTTTTGCCCATATTTTGCTCAGATGGTACACTGATGCTTTCCATTTGTAAAGGTATAGGAGCTGGTTGATGTTCATCGGTTACAGATTCAGTTATGTTGACTGGTATGTCTTCTATTTTTTTAGTGGGTATAGGTGATTCGGTGATAAGTTTGTCGTCTTTTGTTACATCAGTGCATTCTGCACTTGATATATTTTCTGTAGATTGAGCTTCAGACTTTCCTTTTCGTTTCTTTTCAACAGGTTTAGCGATTTTTGCTTTAGTTTTAGGACTCATTTCGTTATCTTTTTGTAAATCTAGATTCACTTCTTTGCATTCTTTTTCTTCCAATTTAGGTTTTTCGAGAATATTTTCAGTTAAAACATCAATTGAAACGGAACTTTTTTCCGGTGTATCTTGTTTGGCAGGTTCTATCTCTTTATGCTTTTTATCTTTCTTGTTTTTCTTTTTGGATTTAGGTTCTGTTTCTGGTTCCGCTTTTGTTTCTTTGACCTCTGCTAAAACAGAAGTTTCTATATTTATAACTTCTTTTTCTAGATCCCGATTCGACGTTATGTTTACATCGAAAGTTTGCTGTTTAGTTTCAGGCATGACTGAAAGCTCTTCTTGTTTGGATGCATCTACTGCCAATATTTTGTCAAAGGCCGACGTGCATGATAAATTCGCTTTATCAGATTTTTCTGAATCCGTACGATTCTTCTTTTTATTTTTATTTTTTTTACCTTCTTTAGGAGTATCTGGTTTTGCAGAGAAAAGTTCTTGGACATCAGGCTCTATTTTTTCAAAAGTTTCCGTGGGCTCTACGGTCAATAAAACCGGATTATCAATGCACGGTTTTATTTCTTCTGACATTTTATCCTGGGTTTTCTTTTTGTTTTTCTTTTTTCTAGAACTTGGTACAACACTGGCATCACCTAATGGATCTTCTTTAATATCCAAAAGTTCTTCAGTTTTATTTTGAATAACTTCTATATTGGGATCCAACACTTCAACTAAACTTTTTGTAGATTTTTCTTGCACTTCAGATTTTTCTTCATCTTGGTCATTTTTCTTGTTCTTGCTTTTATTTCTTTTCGGTTTCTTGGGAGTCTCACATTCTTCTTCTTTTATTTCACTCACAGGTGTTATCAAATTTTTGCTCAAAATTGCAACCGGCACGATATCTTCTTTCACTTCACATTTAGGTTCAGTTTGTTCAAATTTTTCTTCTTTTTTTACATCACTAACTATATTTTGTGGCGGATTCGGGTTGGGGGGCTTATTAGCCTTTTTATTTTTCTTTTTTGCGTTCATTATTTCACAATTTCACTAACTGCCGGTTTAACGACCGACCAAATCTAAATTCAGAGTAAGTCTGACCGACTTGTGTCTAAGACCGCATTATTCTACGCTGAAAACGTTCCCGTGTAGTATTACTACTAAATGTCACTGCAGCAGTACCTCCGGAAAATGTGCTCTAATTTTAGTGTAATAGAGATTATTTTTGAATGCATGTTGGCACATTTTCAGTGATCTCGTGAACATAAGGAAGAGCGCGTTTGCCAAAGTGCATGGTTGCGTGGACTGGCTATATATAGATCGGTAGGTAATTAAGTAGTTGCATTCGAACGAAAGAAGTATTAAGCTATTTAGAAACCTAAATTGATGATATACCTATGATAAAAAACACTAGGTTTGTGGCGAATTACTAATATCCAGATAAATAAATATATTTTATTATGTTTCAATATTCTGACCTTATCGTAAATATTACTTAAGGATGCTCGGATTTTTATCTCATGTAAATGGCAAAATACGAGAGATTGACCGCGTTGCCTTAGGACATCCAGCTACAATCTACTTTTAAAAAAATCAAGTTGGATTATTGATTTGGACTGCATTAGTTAGGCGTTTAAATAAATAATAGACCGTATTCAGCAAAGCAAAACACATAAATCTTTTACGGTTCTATGATCAGTCAAAAATATTATACTTGCTAAGCATCTAGTGCTTTTAAATAGGTTTTTGCTCTATTTTGAACCTTATGTTTATAGAAATAAGATTATATCGAGTGCATAAAAAGTTATACAATTGATGAAAATTTTAAAATCAAAGGGACAAGTAACCAAATAAACAGACCCCACGAATGTTATATTCACGACCTTATTCTTAAATGCATAGAGACTATATTTCAAAACAGTAAGTGATATACAAAATTTGTTTTAAAATGGAGTGGTTAGTATTTAACAACGTTAACCAGAGGGTTGGACTCCCTTAATATGTTAGTCGAAGAGGCAACACATTGTTATTTTACAAAAGTATTTTTAGTGTGACAAATGTATTACATATTAAGAATTAGGTCGTTTCGTTTTGTTACGCGGATTATGAATGGCAAAAGCTTTAAATAGATAATAGTGAGTGACAGATTTGTTACTACAAAATATAAGGGGATTAGCATCTTTTGTGTTTTAGTAAAGTTTGGGGTAAAGTCAAGTCACAGCGATATCAAGTATCAATAAAGCATTTGATAATTAAACTAGAAGGAAAAAGATCAGCAACTATGTTTATTTGTAAAGTAAACAAAACCCGTAGGTGTAAAACCGACCACCACATTCAGAATCTTCTTGGACGTATCCCATTGATCATCATTCACATACGTTTTTGACACATTACTGGATAGGCCTCTCCTTTCATGCCAGTCTTTTTGAACTGCCATAAAAACAAAGCAGCACTTTCACTAGAATTACCGCATACTTTTATTACTTCAATATGATTTTATCTAAGTCCAAAACATCACAACACAATCGACTATTATACATTAAAGATCGCTAAAGTACTTCGACGTATCTGTTTTTGCAATTTGAGACATCAGACATTGTTCTATTTAAAAAAATGCCTCTCCAACTATCAGTTAGGTATCAGATCTGACCACTACCGCACATGAGGGCTACAGAGAGGGGTGCAACCTAATTAGGCAACCACCCAACCATGGTCTGTTAGTACAGGGTATAATCATGGGGTTGCTAGGTGGAAGCTAGGGCCTGATTGAAAACGTATATATGTTTTCACGTTTTCGCGTTTACGAAAGACTAATGAGGTCTGATGGTGAAGTCTATATGTAAAATTTCTGTAGATATACCTCCAGCAAATTCAGACCAGCTATTTGTTTTTTACTGTTATCCTGCGACACAGAACCTAATACAGACAACTACCACAGAAATATTCGAAAAATAATAAATATCTACGCTAGCTGGCATGATTTCCCGGATCTTATTAAAATCGTATATTCTCCAAGAGGTCTTAAATAATAATGAAATGACGCTATTCTATAGATTTAACACTTGATAAAATTGTATTAATTATGTTTAACTAATTTTCGTTTAAGTGCACTGCACTTTCGTTGGATTACTGGCTATTCCATCAGTCGCTGTGTATAAAAACCAGTATTTGGCCAAATAAGGTGGCCCGGAGCCGACTCAACAAAACAGAAACATAGCCAAGAGGAACAACAATTAGATTACGTTTAAGGTCAATGCTTACTTCTCAAAAACTTCAAATACAAACAAAGAAAAAAAAATATAAGAACTGGATGTTGGATTAGATTCACAATAACAATAGCAACCTCGATATCACCCCAGACACCTACATATCCTTCATTAAAAAGGATTTGAAGGGGAAACAAAGTAATAAAGCGTGCGTAAGCGCGCGTGGCGATTCACCGCGCTCGCGTGCACTTTATCTGTTCTTTGGAAACATATGGGATGGAAATATGGAACGTCATCTATTGTTATACATATGTGGTCTAGACACGATTAATGTGTTATAGCATGGATGGGATTACCAAAGTTAATGACGAAGCAGACAGGTTTTAGATGGGTGGCCCAAAAAAAAAATATTCCATATCCCGGATATTTATCATAGTGTGGGTTTTTCAAGTTCTTTCAAGTGAACCTATTTTACCTTATATTTTGTCTTCCTTTGACAAACAGATAAAATAGTAAATCTAAAAAAAAATGGTACCTAATACAAAACATAAAACACATTAAACATAACATAGTTAGATAGGTATAACAGATAAACAGATAAACAATTTATTTGTAACCAAAAGCTTACAAGTCAATAAGGAATTACAATTGTATATAACATGAATTATTATATAAATACATACATATACATGCTTATATACATACATGTACATGTAGGTATATGTACATACAATACGCTTAGCTCTACACTAAAACAAGTAAAATCAGAAACAAAGTTATGTTCTTGAATTGTCAGAGGCACAAAACTAGAACAATGGCAATTTGAAGATTCCTGTGAAATTCCTCCAACATGTCGGGTATTCGTGGTACAACTATTTGGGACGAAGTTTAATATCAAATGTCTACTGAACTACTTTACGATTATGCAATATTGTCCCTTAACAGTTTACTGAAACTAAAATTGATTTCTATGGTTTTAGGAATGTAGTAGGATATACTTATGTTAAAAAATATTGCGCACACCCAAGTAATTAATTTTACTAACAGTATCATGCAATTTGGGACTTAGTGTTTTTTCCAATATGATATTTGAGTCCTGCTTTATTAGGAATTATTTCAGCAAATACAAATATCCAATAGTTTGTGAATAATTTACTATTCAGATAGATGATTCCTAGCACAAAGGATTTATAATGTATGTAAAATACTTTTAACACTTCTTTCACGCCTGAACTAAAATTACAACAAAAATATCTTTCGAACGCCCCAATCACACCCATAGGATGACATACATATTTTTTTTAGCAAGTAGTAAAATCGTTAATAATGGACATAAACATTTTTAATACTACCAAACCAAAATTACAGCAGAAAAGATCTCTCGAAAGCCTCTCTAATACATATCAAGGTCTCACATCAAAACATCACAAGCAAGCAAAATCCTAGAACTAAAGATAATTTGAGGGATTCCTGTGAAATTCTGCGAAATTCTTCCTAGATGTCCGTTGTACTTCTGTATTCTGTAATAACGGGTATTCGCGTCAGTAGTGTAAAATATTTACACACTTACACAACTAAGCCAAAATTACAGCATTTGTCATAAGTTCGTTGCAAATTAAACAAATTTTATTTAATTTTATCTTTCGAACGCCGCAGCCATACATATCAAGATCCCACATCAAACCGTCAGAAGCAAGCAAAATCCTAGAACAAAAGACAATATGAGGGATTCCAGTGAATTCCCGGAAATTCCTGCTGGATGTCGGTGTCGTGTCAGGCGGTGCGGCGGAGCGTGATATCAAATCCGCACATGTCGTGCTCCGCTCGCGTGTGCTGCTAGAGTAGGGAGATGTAAGGAAAACAAAAAAATGAGGTCAATACGTCTATACATATAATAAAGCTGAGAAGGCTCGAAAGTGTGAAAATTGAAGATAATTAATCAATCAAACAATTCTTTATTGACAAAAATATAGGTACCTACATATGACATAAGAAATTTGCAAGACTGGTTTCCGAACTAGAAAATTATCTGTGTCTCGGAAACCAGCTCCTGGATCACAAAATGTCAATAAGACAGAGATAAAACTTACAATAACGTATGTTGAATGCAGAATCCTAAAAAGAGTGTAAAGATTATAATTACGTGATGACAAAACATTGTAAAAAAAACTTAAGAAGCCAATTATTTCTAGACTACACTAGACACTTTCCAACTATTTCTAGATATTTTGTCTGTTTATCTTTGTCTCTGTTTGACTGTTTATTTAAACGCACATCACACAAGAACGGATCATTATAATTATTGGTATGTACCTAGGTAGTATGAGGTCTTAGGAGTATCATAGGCTACTTTTAATGCTGAAATAATGCGAGCGCAGCCGCGGACTTCCACTAGTAATGACATAAATAAATATTTCTGGGGCCTTCTAGCTCCATACTAAGCAAACGCTTATATGATATGATACTTACATATTTTTCTTTTGTAAATACATAGTCTTGCTGTTATCTCCCGCGGTCGAAGGTGACAATAACCTACTTGTACGAAAATTAAAAGTCTAATCATCTCCATTCCAAGTTTCAACGAAATCGGCTTCACAGTTTGAGCAAATAAAAAAAACAATATCGTTTATTTCTACTAATAAAGTAGACAATACCTATATAAAAATTTGTTAGTCTCCTTTACTATATTATTGTGATAGAATAACAATGGCTTCTCTAGCACACACTACTCTATACCCCAAGCTCTATGCAAATGTCCATAACGTAATATTTCATGTCCTGTTGAATAATTCCGTGCAGTATTTAATAAAACTTCGCACAGGGGTGGCGTTGGTACTTCGGCTCTTTGGAACAAAAGCTTTTACGTTTTAAAAAGTTCCAAATCTTGATAGTGGAGCTTTTGAATGAATTGGAAAGTGGGAAAGATAGATTTGATTTTGTGTCAGAGCAACGATTTTTGGAAGTCGATAACAATTGTGGCAAAGGAGTTTACCAAAAATAAGAGCTTTTGTTAGTTACAGCTTACATAAAATGACTTCTTGTATCACATGTGCGTATGTTCTAACTTATTCATCACAATCGAATTAGTACCATCTTAATTTATGAGACGTGGTCAAATGTAGGTGCCAAGGCAACATAAGTCTATTTTATTTTTTAACTACTTGTCTTATATTATATGTAGTAGGGAATCTGTATTATCCGAATCAATTATCATGGTCCGACCATGGAACTTAGGTACTATAGTTGCCAAAAGCCGTCAAAAAGCAGGCAGCAAGATAAACAGGGTGTAGCCGCGTGTCGTCGACCCGGATATATCGGTCGATAGCGGGGGCGCTTACCCTGATTGTGCTGGGTACGGTCACGTTGTTTGTACGGTATCAAATCAAATTAAAAAAAGAAATATTTAAGCAAGTCGGAGTCGGGAGTGATGAAAGAAAGAAAGAAAGAATAAAACCGGCCAAGTGCAAAACGGACTCGCGCCGCGTACTATCATACTATCATATAAATATGCAAAAGTGTGTTTGTTGGTCTGTTTGTTCCGTTTTCACGCCGTAACAGAGCAACGGATCATCGTGATACTATGGTATGATAGTATATGGTCCTGGGCTTAAAATAGCCAATAAAAAGTAGCCACTTTTTAATCCAAAATAATGCAAGCGAAGCCGCGAGCGTTTATTTGTTATCTGCAAAGAAAATCACGTTTGTTGTACCTATGTACTTTGTTGTACCTATGTACTTGCAGGTATCATCGCAGATAGTATATTAATTTTAACTGTGTGTGTAACATTGGTTTTACATACTATTGAGTGTCCACAATGTCACTCGCGTTTAATTTGTATAGAAAATATTGCTTTATGATATCGATTTAAAACAATCTTAGAAGAATCTGGAAGAGATCACTCTAAGTGATAAGGCCGCCCTCTGTCCCAATATTATGGTTTACATTTTTTTTTTTTACTTGTGTCTTGCTATATTGGTGTACAATAAAGAATTTATGTTTGTTTAGAATTTTTGTCTTAGACAACTTATGAAATTAACGCAAACAATCTGCGTATCTTATCATACAAAGTATCTTGCAATCAAGGGAGCATTTATAGATTTTGTTCTATTTATATAAAGGATAATGGAAACGCACTACCACCCTCAGCAATGGCTGAAAATGTACAACGTTTCCTACCCCCTAATAAATTCATCCACATCCTAAAATGGACCTAAACACATTAGCGCCAGGGTCTAATATAACGCTACTGTTATCAAAACCTATATAATATTACTTCCTTTTTAGACCCACGAAAAATGTTCTTTCTCCCATTACAGTTAGAGTTGAAATTCAGTTGAGACGCAAAAATAAATTGCTAATATTTCTATTGCGATTCTGCCAATCCAAACTCAACTTTATTTCTTAGACCGTAAGTATTTTTCGTATTGTGTGCTGTTAAGTACACTGTAAACCTTTTCTCTAGGGCAGGCTTTCGCAAAATACGACGAGCAGTTATATCTCTTTTTTTGCGAAAACGTTTCGTTTTTTGTACGCAACTGTTTTCTTAGAAGGAAATTGGATTTAAGATAGAATCAGGGGGCTGAAGAAACTTGGTACTTTTCAGGTCTTTGTAGAGCCTGCAAAATGGCTCTGGGGATCTAAATGTGCTGTAAAAAGGATTTAAAAGAGGTGATTATTAGGGAAGTTTTTTCTTTATCTTTCTTTTACGGATTATGGTCTGAATTTGGTTAAGTTGGTTTGGATAAAATACTATTGCTAATGTACTTTGTGGGTATAGACACACTCATGATTTTACGTCTTTTAATATATTCAAACAAGTAAAGTGGCTGTCCAAGATGTAAAATTTTATTTATTCTAATGTCAACTAAATAATTAGAAAATATGAACAATTTAAAAGATAAATTGCCAGCACATAAAATGCTTAGCGGCAGACAACAGACAGCGTGACGCCCAGAACAGAAACGCATAAAAAAGAAATGGCAATTATTACAAGGGCCAAAAATCAGTATCTACAATAATTAAGTTATACGGACAATCACATAAAATCTTCAAATTGATATTAAAAGTCTTTTTGCTTGCAAATCACGACTTTAAAATTCAATCTTTAACCTTTGTACTTACTTAGATAGAACTGTTACTAAACAAAAGACAGCCATATATTTAAAGCTATAGCAACCAGACAATAAGATCGATCAAAATAAATAAATTTAAAAATCAACTCGTTTAACCTTTTCATACCACAATATACATAATATGCCTAACACTACTGTGAATAGGAATAGTTAAGTACGTAACTTCTGATAAGCAATCCTTTCGGAGCACGGGTAGTTATAGTTAGGCGGTAGGTATTAGCATTTAAATTGCGGACGGCCCTAGCAACTAGGGCTGGCACTTGGCACGAGATCAACAGTATTTGGCGATCGAGACCGAAAAAGAAATAATTTATTCGAAGGCTATTTGGGATGATATGTTTTCGAGGCACTTTGCTTTGAGATATCTGAGATGTTTTCCATTTCCACGCGTCAATAGGTTTTAGCTTTTGGCACAAAGAATGGTTATAAGTTAGAGTAGTTTTATTTGTTTGATATCTGTATGATGGTCTAATTTGTCAGATTCTGTTTTTAATGTTCGATTTATGTTAAAACGTCTAAAGACACATGCAAATTCTTTATTGCAGCTATTGGATAGTATAATTTAAAACAAACCTCTTTGCTAACTTGATGAAAAGTGATGTACGGCCCACTTATGACAAAAATAACAAATAAGAGAAGTCAAAAATGTTATTCACAGTAGATTTTTCATAAGCCCACTGTTGTCGAGAAGAACCTATATTCTGCATTAAATATAGTTTGTCGTTCTCATTCCAGACAAGGCTTCAGAAATTACATTTCTAAGACAAGCTCGCAATTCCCATTTGGGTGGCATCCTTATTTGAAATGCCCGGGGCAAGGAAACTTTGCTCGTCTACCTATTTTACCTGTAAAAGTGGCGGGAAGTTAGACCGCGGTACATGTGAACGATTCTCAATGGTTAAATTTTGTGTACATATTGGGCAGTTATATGTCTCAGTGAAGAAATACTTAATAACATTAATTAAGATATAAACCAATTATAAATCAAGTTTTCTTGGCGTAAAAGACAGGAGGCTCAAAAATAACGTAGAATTTCACGACGAAATGTATCAACGGTGTCAAAAATGTTTGACAAGCAGCTTAAATGTAGGCGTTTTGTGTTTTGCATTTTTATCATACTTATGTGATAGTAAATAAATCGTATAGTATAGTATTAGTGGAAGTGAGTTCCGTAAACTGATTACTTACTATACGACGATTCAACGACTGTATCAAGAAACCAATAGTTTTCTTCTAGGCAAGCATGCTACATCTTAGACTATAGTGGTGCTTAACATCAGCAGGTTGTAGTCAAACTTAAGTCTATTTCGTGATAAAAAAAGAACCCAATGCTACTAGTAAGTTTGTAGTTACCCACCTAATCCGTCTGATAATCTTATAATTAAAAAAACACTACAATTATTTCCCAAAAATCCAGTTAGAAAATTCAAGTTCCCTACATTTCGTGCTCCACCCCGGTTCCTTTGTTCTTTTTCCCTCGTTCCCCGCGAGCTGCGCGCCGGTAACACCTCTATAATCATAATCATAATCATAATTTTTGTTACACGTAAGTATATTATGTATCACTGATAATACATAGTATTATATCAAAAATATACCTTTTGTGTGTATGTGGTTGTGATCATAGCTGGGCACCGTTAATCAAATAGTTAACTTCGTTAATCGTTAATCCGCTACAAAAAAGTTAGCTTCGTTAAACGTTAAAGCGTTACATTTCGGAAGAATTAACGCAAGTTAACGTTAATCGTTAATCCGTTAATATGTGTAAAATTGCATCTTTATATCGTTGCGTTAGTGAACTTATAAAACCTGTTGGTTTAGGTTCCGGAAGTTAAGAGATTAGGAACAAAACAAAGACTTGTATAATTCAAATGTGTAATTTAACATTCATTTTCATGAACATTAACATGTTGAAGTTCTCGTCTGAAAGCGAGGCTCGTTTTGGTGTTAAAATGTCTTTACCCGTGGAAAAAGACGTTCAACTGGAGCACTTGAGGGTATAGCAGTATTGTTTTATGAATATCTGTTCTCCGAGGAATGCAGCACCGTTGAACGATTCTTTTGATTTCATGTCCAGCCACACTTTAACGAGACTTTGCGCTTTACTCTTTAAAAAGTTGGAGCTCTTTGGGTTTTTTATAGACTGAGTAACAGAATTGAAAAAGTCTTCCTCGTCATCATCGTTGTTACTCGCATTGCTCCCTCCGCCACTTAAACTAAGTAGGTATCTCTGTCCTTCGAATTTTCCGCTGCTTCTCGTCTTCTAGATATTTTCTAGATACTTTTTTTCCATGCACTTTTTTACTGCATCCACTCTACTGCTGTCATACGATTCTCATCAGGACCGCTGGAATCCGATCCGATTCCATGTCTTCCAACATCCATGATATGGTTTTGTATTAATTAAACATAAACATTACACTGCACTCTTCTTTATAAATTATCATCACGCAAATGAACACTGGCTGTACTTAATTTATATTATAATAACAACAAACAAAACACTCGTCACTCTAAGCACTGACGCTAAGTAATGAAATAAATTAGCAAAGTTGAAACGAAACGAATCTCTTCGCAGTTTGCTTTCTCACTCGCACGCGCTGACAAAATATATCTTAGTTTTGTTTTTGTTTCACGCGCGGCACGCGTCACCCAGCACTTGTCGGTGCCGTGTGGTAACTATTATTAGGCATTCAGGTATTGGATTAACGATTAACGGACTTCTGCATAACTAACAAAGGATTAACGGAAGTTAACGTGTCCGTTAACATTTTTAAAAGTTAACTTAAAAGTTAATCCGTTAATCAAAATGTTAACTTCGTTAATTAACTATTAACGGATTAACGAGTTAATGCCCAGCTATGGTTGTGATATAAAGCATATTAAAATATAACTTTTATTTAGTATACTTTATGCGTATATATGCGTATACTTTATACGTATGCAAACAAGTTTTAGGCAAGTACTTGTATTCATGTTCATTTGTAAAGTACAACTAACATTAATTTCTAAACGCATTCATACTTTGAGTAACATAATTACGTTTGTAATTTAATAAAATCTCAATTACATAAATTGCAATTACAATAATTGCGAGTAATTATTATGTATAGTAGCACCAATCCATTACTCGTAATAAGAGGGGCGAATTCTAATAACGAAAGCATTACAAAAACTTCAAAAAAGAATGTTCAACAAAAAAGGGACATCAAAAATCCAACTGGACTTATACCACAGACTGCATAATAGTTACTTTAAAAAAATAAGCCACAGATTAATAATTAGAGTAACAGTTAGTATGGAAAATGCCAAGGGTTAGCTAAAAAGGGGTAGCACCCTAGCACAGAGTTAATTTGAAACCCTTTTTTGTATGTCCCTCGAGATAGTTATTTGCGATTTGGATTTTGCATATCTGGTACAGACAGCACAGCTGATAGCGTGTGCTATAAAGAATGTCAGAAGTTAAAAGTATTATGTTTTTAATGTATATTTTTGACAAGATAGGCATGTCGCGTGCCCCATGAAAGAACGCATGACCAAATCAGTTTAAAAAATTAAAGTGCTGTTAAAAAGTACATAAAAGGAAATTGTGACTCTACATAGATACCAAACTAGGTGTTAGCCTGTATTTTGGTACCTAGTCCGTCCCAGTTAAGAATTATGTTCTAATTGAATTTTATTGATTTTGTTACTTGTTTGTGTTTTTATAGTAAGAATAAAATTATTACTAAACAGAGAAACAGCTGAAAAATAAACAATATACTTACAATTTTAAAATTTTATCTCCAATTAATTTTAGTGTAAAATAATTATAAAATTAATATCATCGACGAGCAATTGTGTTTTATCAAGAAGTACGGGCAAATAGGACAAAGGTTTTTAATACTTCACATATTATAAATTATAGCACACGCACACACACATAGGTTACAGGTTAGCGATATTTTTTTATATGTGGTGTTTTAATAAAGTATAATTACTATCTATCTATCTTAAAGGTAAACATACATACCTACAGGTTATCGCTTGTTATATTTGCCGCATAATATTCAAAACACGTAAACCCGACTACGTCTTATCACGTAGCATTTACTTCAACGAATTGAATTTAAAAATAGCCTTCCTAAGAAAATTCAACCCAGAAATAAATTACATTTTCCAGAACCGACGTCGTGATCAAATATTGATGAAAATCGCTTTCCTCAAAATGAGACAAAGGAAACTAGACTACTGGGAACATCGGCTTTTTAAAGCGAAACCCAACGAATATTAATGACTAGAAAATCGGTATTATTAATGTTAGTAAAGCCGCTAAATATAGACCAGCTGTAAAATTTGTGAGATATTAAATAGGGTAAATTGATTAGGAACTAGATGAATGATGCCACTTAAAATAAAACTTTAGAGATACTTACTTACTTTACTACGATACTTACCAAACATTTGAACCGTAATGGCATCATACCTAAAACATAAACCCTCGTTGACGTAATAGGTGTTGAGTAGCGCTGCGAGAGCGAGTAGAGCGCGAGCGTTGTCCCCGTAACGCGGCAGGCGGAGGCGAGTGCCGGCCCGGCGGCCGATCGATGGAGGGTGGATCTGGTTTTTTCGGACACTATACCACCGGGGGGTGAACGAACCGCGTTATGTAAGCGCGGTCGATACAGCCGAGCATGCGCCGGCCTCGCGCCCCGAGCAACCCTCAATCCGGGTCCCGCGCGCCTAACGTACGGACGTGCGTTTTCTTTTACCGCGTTTTTCGTTTCCCTTTCGTTCGTTTCCGTTTATGATTTGAGCCACCATGTCGAAAGGTGACAGCGAACAGCAGAACGGCTCCGGCGAGGAGTCCAAGACCAACCTCATCATCAACTACCTGCCGCAGAGCATGACGCAGGAGGAGATCCGGAGCCTGTTCTCCAGCATCGGCGAGGTGGAGTCGTGCAAGCTCATCCGCAACAAGGGCGCGGCCTTCCCGGACGCGCTCAACCACGCGCTGCACGGCGGCGGACAGAGCCTCGGATACGCTTTCGTCAACTACCACCGGCCCGAGGATGCGGAGAAGGCCATCGCCACACTAAACGGGCTGCGGCTGCAGAACAAGACCATCAAGGTGTCGTATGCGCGCCCCAGCAGCGAGGCCATCAAGGGGGCGAACTTGTACGTCTCCGGCCTGCCCAAAACGATGGCGCAAGCGGAACTGGAACGTTTATTCAGTCCGTACGGAAGAATTATCACATCGCGGATTCTGTGCGAGAACTCGGGAGGAAGGCCTTTCAATGGAGGTGAGCAGGGTCTCTCCAAAGGCGTTGGATTTATTCGTTTCGACCAGCGCGTGGAGGCCGAAAGGGCGATACAGGAGCTGAACGGGACGGTGCCGAAGGGAGCGACGGAGCCCATCACGGTAAAGTTCGCAAACAACCCCAGCAACAACGGCAAGGCGCTGGCGCCGTTGGCGGCGTACCTGCCGGCCGCGCTGCGCTTCCCCGCGCCGCTGGGCCGGTTCAGCTCAGGCAAGTCTCTGCTAGCCATCAACAAGGGGCTGCAGCGCTACAGCCCGCTGGCGGGCGAGCTGCTGGGCGGCGTGCTTCCGGGCGCCGTGGGCTCCGAGTGGTGCATCTTTGTGTACAACCTGGCGCCCGAGACAGAGGAGAACGTGCTGTGGCAGCTATTCGGGCCCTTCGGCGCCGTGCAGAGCGTCAAGGTTATCCGCGACCTGCAGACCAACAAGTGCAAGGGCTACGGGTTCATCACCATGACCAACTACGACGAGGCCGTGGTGGCCATCCAGTCGCTCAACGGATACACCCTCGGCAACCGAGTGCTGCAGGTCAGCTTCAAGACCAACAAGATCAAGACCATCTAAGAGATCGGAGGGATCGGCCTGGCCGGTGGCTAGGACGGCACAGCAGGCGCGCACCCATACATGCCAACTGTAACGCGGACCGTGGAACCGCGACCTTTCGCAACCCAAATCGTAGTGACCGTTTTGGCTGTGAAGTGACTCTCGGACCTGACGGACTCGTCTTCCGGCAGCTCGCCATTCAAGCGAGCGTTTTGTATTGATGTAAACTAGACTGTCGACGAGCTCTTTGTGCGGTGCTCCTTTGTCTCGGCCGCCATCTTCCCGCGGCCGGCTCCGGAACTGGGTTAAGTGGCGCGGGATATCAAAATGGCGGACTTCCGCCGCGCCGCGCATGTCCGGGCAAGATGGCGGCCGCGCCGATAGCACCCCGAGCGTGCAATAATACTTTAAGGGCATCTAATGCTTACTCTGGCCAGACTTTAACCATACATATTGGTATAGTCAATAACAAAATAATGATATTAAACTTCGCTTATGAACGGTTGTGGTTATCGAGAAATAGTTTTCGAATATAATAAAAAAATAATATTAGCAATAATAGCCTAAATGCTATGCTCCAATTTTGTATGCGATCATATCGTATAAGTACTGTTTGGTACATACGTTAACGTTACGGTAAGGGCCGACGGTAGTTACGGATCAATCGATATAATGCCAAATATACGGAAGTAACATTGCGAGCTCACACGAGTAGCTAGGACCGCCTCGGGCCAACTGGCTTCACATCCGAAGTAAAATAGTGTTATATTGTTAAAGATTCGAAGATATATATTATCTATACGTATATTTTAATCATTATATTAAACTTAAGGATGAAAACTAGTCAAAAACTGTGATAGGTTTTGATAAAATTTTAAAAAATGGCGAAACAGCGCGTTACGGTGGCTTCCCGCCTACGGAGTGGTACTTAGGTTAGAATTTTTGAGATAAATTTTGAAGATGTAATACGCTTAATGTACTCATCGACACGTGAGCTGGGATTGGACACACGCGGGCCGGAGCACGCCGAGGAGATCGATGCAGGCCGGGCGCGGCTCTCGCTCGCACGCGCCCGCCCGCGCCGCGCCAGGGCGGGACACTCTGTCCGGGCAGTCAAACATATGATCGGTACCTGCTAATATAATATGTATGGATGCGAACCTGCGTCTATTCGAAGTAGGCTTTAATTGTCTTAGTCTAAATGGAAATTTGTATATAAAAAAAGTTGATTAATTTTAATAAAATAAATATTGGCGCGTTCGAACGCCACACCAGCCACATTATATCATTGATACAGAACGATCAAAACATGACCTATTTGAAACATCGAACTTGAATAGATATAATATTGTGCCGTCCTAACGACCCATAACGAGTTTTGTAAATAAATATATACTTAAATGTAAAAACAGTTTTGTAACATTTCAAATATTAATAGGAGCTCATACTTACCAGAGATGGGAAAAATTAAAATTTACAAGTATTTATATATTTATTATAAATGTAAAACGTGCAATAACTAATAGTTGATAATTTAATAGAAATATATTAAATGAAAATGGCTCGAAGAGGCGTGATAGAGTGACGGTGTCACCGTAGATTGAGATCGGAACGTGACGCCCTGCGTTTACTATTTATTGTAAACTTCGTTATCCGCGCGACTGCACGTGTTTTCTTCTTTTAAACTCGAAAAATTAAAAAAAATCTTTTTTGCTTTATTCGATCGCTAAAATATGCTTAACATTCCAATTTTAGTCGTTATTATTAGGTGTATTAATTTTAGTCAAATTCGTGAGTTACCTGACGTTTCGTAGCAAGCGTCACATCGGCGTCGTTTGCGCACTAAATGTAAACTAAATTTAATTTAAATGTCACTACATTAATTGTATATGTATAGGGAGGGACAACGGGGTTGAAGCACAATGATAAGTTTTATTCTATACTATCGTAGTATGTTAGGTTAAAATAGTTGTTGTGTTGTGTTGTTTTTAATTCAGCGTGAAAATTACAACCTATAGTCGTCGATCCGTAGAGGCGGACTATTTACTTAATCAAATATTCGATATTACTAATGTAAATTAAAGGAAATATCTTTACGATTGATAATTTTCATGCATTATGTGTTAGATTTACTCGTACTAACTTAGTGTACGTGCAATTAATTGTATAATTTAATGTCTATTTATAGGTGTGGTTTAACTTATTTAATTATCTCGTCATTAATGTACTATTAATTTGTAATTTCATTAGGAGATTAATTAATTAATTTACTAGGGAAATTGTTGGACAAAGATGCGATTGACAGTTCGGGTTTCAAAACGTTTCTAAATTTTCTGTGAGTATCATAATAAGGTCAGTAAATTCTGTACCAGAAAACGGATAATAATTGCTATTTGATCATAAATTGGCTTCTATCCTCAAACTTCAAATAGCATGACTCTGGAACGGCCAAAATATTACAACTGATTTATTATAGCAGATGGGGGATGAAAGAGATGCAGATATTTGCGACAAACACTCTAATGATTCCGCCTAAACGAGCAATAATAAAAATAAAGATAATATATTTCACGAAAAAATTGTGAGATGCGTGAATCTCTCTGTGAATCATTTGTAATCAAAACAGACGTAATGGTTGTAGAGCGACGAATCTTTTAGAGATTGATCAAGACAGAGAACATAACTCGAGTAAAACGTAAGAAAAGTCTGTGCCAAGAATTTTGTTACACGATTCGCGGGTCAAAGTTCAAAATGTCACAGCATATTCGACATTTTGTGGTTGTAAAAAGTTCGTGAAGTATATTTTCTAGGTAATATCGTCATGTGCGCTGACTTTATTCTGAATACTGAAGTAAACCAGCACGTCAGTTACAATTAGTTTCGATTCTGATGGTTTCAAACTTTGAGTTCGGATAATTTGTGTGAAAGGAAGTTTAAAAAACGTCGTTTGAATCGAAACAAAAACACCAAATAATATTAACTCATCGACTTTTTAGATAATAAATAATGTTAAATGCAAAAAAGATATTTTGGAGCGGAAATCGTTAGTTCGTCGGTTAGCTAGTAATGTCACTTACATTCGGTAGAGCGTTTTGCGCGTTACCCCTTCTTTCGGTAATAATTATTAAAAATAATAAAAGATAAATTTAATAATAGTGCTCAATAGTTTAGTGGGCCCCAGTGGCCCAGTTTTAGAATCGTAACGGGAGAAGCAATAATAAAGAATTGTGAATTTTTAAAATATTCCATTGACTCACGGGTAATGACTTACTTAATATTTTTATATGTATTTTAAAAGTATACTGTAATTCATATCTTCATAGTTGTAAGTGGACGGCGCGCAAAATGTTTTACTTTTAATGCGATTAAATTTTTAATAGCTTTCTTAAATCTTTTAAGAATATTTAGATCTCTGTTAGTATTTCGATGTTCTTAGTCTCCTTACTATTAGATCAGAGGCTATTTTGGTCGCACTTCGCTTTTTGTGACGGTTTCGATGTTAGGTTTGAACTAAAGCTAGTAAAAGTTTAATCCAAGTCGACTGGTATCTGGCAGCTTGTTAAGAATGAGCGGGCGGATACAGCGGTCAGGAAGCGAACCCCAGTAAGTGGCAAGGGAACCCATACCTATTATCAATAACATACGGCTACTTTTAGAACGGTGTTTTGACGCATTTTTTATGAAAATACAAATAAATATTTTAAAAAATATTAAAAGTAACTAAATAAATTTAATTGGCGACTCACAAACAATACTCTAAATACGCATACCTAGGCTAATTGACAACGTGGCTGTGAAGTTAGCAAAATAAAACGTCACCCACTGTGGCGTTATAATGAGTTAAATTAATAAATTAATGATTAAGTCTGATCTCAGAACAGAGAAACGTTTAAAATCATTAAAAAACCGCTAAATATAAAACCAAATTTACAAACGACACCATCAAACCAACACGCGATAAAACGATCCAATCTCAAAATGGCGACAAAAAATGCGTCGACGAGAAACCGTTTCTCTGTTCTCGGGTTAAAATCATGCACTCATACGTACAAACGTTCTTGATCCAATAAAATCAAATTTAAATAAATCCCATAACGCTTCAAAACATGAGTGATGTCCAGAAATCGGTGATAGATAGTTGTATGGTAAAGAATGTGAAAGAAAAAAAAATGTTAAATTCCATGCGAAGCAGTCGAATGTAACACGAGAGAGGGCCGGCACCGCCGCACAAAGCAACCGCGGGCCGGGCTTCTCAGCTCCGGTAGAAAACACACAAAATGAGGAAATTAAATCTTCCATAGGAAATAAAATACGTAAGTTTAAAACTTCCGCCGCGTGGAAGTGTTTCAACCACCATCGGTGTGGCCAACTGTCGCGTCTAGTCAAATGCTCAATTAACTGCGACGGTAACGACATCGGGAACACGGTTCTAATACTTTCCACGTCGCGAACCACTCGAGACATCGACTAAATGTGTTACTATTACTTCATAAAGTCGAATTCCTAGAGATAGCCGCACAGACACCTTTTCTTCGCGACTGTGAGTCGTAAAACTCTCGAAAGACGCAATGCATTTGCTCATACAGTACTTCCTCTTCTACTTTTTGGAATCCTTTCATATTTAGATCTTAGCTATAAAATTGTATTTCGAGGGTTCTATGATAGACGGTCGATTCTTTCCGGCGATTTATCGCTACCTGTAACGCACGATCATCGTCACGGATTTGATATACGATGTGTCATATTACCAGATAATGTATGAGGTCTTCTTTAAACTAATTTTAGCATCAACGCGTTCATTTTTATCTGTTACACTTCTTAAAAATGAGCAGGATGTTTCATTATTTTGAAGAAGATATGCGTCGTAGAATGAAATCCATCATCATAGACAGTGAAAGGAACTGAAGCAGACTATGAACTACCCCCGACTTCTCCAAGTGATTCAAGCTCGCGTTTTAGTATAAACAGGCCCGTCGGGTAAACAACAGATTGCAATAAATATGTAAATAAACATCAGAGGCATCGGTCCAGCTTCGGATAAGCGAATTATTAAAGAAAATATATTATACCAATAGTTTCGAATTTAAAAATTTAATAAAAATAATAATATCATATAATATCAATTTCACTGTCTATTTATTAGCATTCGTTTTCGGTGTTGATTCCTCTTACTGCTTGAAGGTTTGTTCCCATTTCGTAGAAGCCTGTCGAAGTCAACGACGCGGTTCACAAGAATAGTACCTACGGCTACTTTTGTAACTATTTTTAATACTCGTAAGCAATAACTTGTCAAAGTGATTAGTACCGAGTTAGATGTGGCGGTGAGACGTAGTGGGGACGAACTGAGACGCAGAGTAGCATGTGATACTCGTAGCATATACCTAACTGGTAGTCAACCATATACCATACTCGTACCTTCGCCGCGGCACCGCCGTCTCTCCTACTCTAAATTATGAATCAACCTATAACTTCCGAATATTCGATTGTAAGCTAGAAATAATTTAGACAAAATGCATCGTAAGATAAGAATCTCAAAATAAAGTATTGAATAAGTATTTTACCAACTTCAAAGTAAGGTGTACTTAGGCAATGAAAGCAATGATATTTATAATGATAATAAAATGAGATTACGAGACGCGGACCGCCAACTCACGCGAGCGTTAGCCGACTTCAATTTGATACAAATACGTATTTTATAAAATTGAAAAAAAATCTCAAAAAAAGTTTAAAAAACAAATTAAGATCTTCCGGTTTAAAATAAAAAAAAATCAATGTTGAAATAAATTTCATTTTTGTCTTTTTATGAATTATTGTAATAAAATTAAGAGTAGTTGTCTGTGTTGATCGTAACCGATTTAGTTGATATTGTACCTACAAGTTAGGTATTTCTATATTATACTTATTGTGGATTAAATAATTAATTACCTCTATAGCTTTTGTGAGAAACTTATAAGTTGCACAAGAAATAGTAGTAAAATAAGGTTGCATACACCTTGTACCATCTATATCTCTACAGTTTCAAATTGAACATAAATATTTCGAAACGAAATCGTTTCTTGTTTAGATTGGAACTTGGAGATTTTAGGTGTTTACAGAAGAGAATAGAGAAATTGAAGACAGAGTGCACGGAAAGCGGATCTAGAAGTAGATTTCAGTCTACACTTGACTCTATTGCGTATTCAGTTTCATTGCGCGTATTCAACCAACCTGTATTATCTGTGTCTACAATACATTCGATCTCGGTTTCTATGTCTCTTGTTTAGAATTTCTCCAATCTAAGGCATGAAGTTGTATCAAATGTCACATGAAATAAGAACAGCATGCGTGTTGGAATATTTCATGTTTGAAAGTATTGATCAGACGGCAGTTGATATAGCTTCTACCCGCGGCTATTAATACATTTTTAGTGTCGTCTTGTAGACTTAAATGTTGTTCCCAATAATTTGTAAGATCATGGTTTATGTAAAATTTTTCAAAACTGCAAGTTACCGACCGTTACGAGAGGACGGGGTTTTGAAAAATTTCCACACGCGCCATTTTTGTTCGTATAGAAATTTAAAAGAATACTCTTTCCTAAATTATAAGGCAATTATAACCGACATTTACACCCGTAGTGGTTACTTGGCTGTTTTTAAGTAATTTATTCATTAATATTTTCACGTAATTTATGTGTCTATAATTAAACTTAATTTATTGGAATTAATTATAATTGAAATAATAAAAAAAGATGAAAATTTAAAAACTTTCTTCACTTATACAATAGTATTTACAATATGATATTTAATATCTCAATGGTTGTAACTATACATTTCTTGTTCTAAATATATTAAAACCCGACTATTAGTTTATTTATTGTCCCCAACTTGTCCTGATTTGTCCCATCCAGTACAATCAATTGAATGAACCCTTAACATAAGCAACTATTGAGCTATTTCATACCAGTAGTACCCAAGATAGTTACAACTATAGGAAGGTGTATCATAACGTTTAGATAAAGCAAAAGCAGTGGAAAGTTTATAATTAAAAAATAAAAACAATAATTATCTAGATAAGTAAGCTGATCGAAAACACTTCCATAATGAACACAAGAGCATATTTAATTTTGTTGCCAATGATGATTATACCGAACAAGACTAATACATGTTTAAAAAAACCTTGTTAAAATAAGCAGGTAAATATAGACAATACAAAGTCTAAAATTGCATTTATACTAATAGAAGACATTCGTACCATCTTAGCTTCATAAATCTAAATTCTAAACTCAAAAGTTTAGCTGTAAAGTTAAAAAAATATATATCTATTTTTTTATACATAGTATAAATAAAAAAGCATCTATCAAAGTGTGCTATATTATACATAGAAACACAAACCTGCCTTAAACGTAGCCTACAATAAAATTGAGGTGAACGAAACTCAAACACGTGTTGCATTTCACCTACTTTACAAAGTTGTTTGAACCGCAAAGAAAAAAGTGGCAAATATCACACAATCACAAGTGTGTCAAGACCCCTCTAAAATAGCAAAGGGCGCTTCGTAGGGGTGGAAACGAGGGGTGGTGGCATTGTGCATTTAATGACAGGCTTGTCATAAGACACTTTAGGCACTCACTCACGTACTATTGTGGAAGATATATGTATATAACAAACTATCTTTAGCAAATGATATATACTCGGGAGTATGGAATCGTTTGCCACAATGGCATTAGCAAGTTATGACTTCAGACAATGCATGACAGAACGGTAATGAAAATAACACCATCGTCGTGATAACGTTTGTAGCTAAGTCGTACAAGTTTTTGGTAAGAAAGGAAAAAAAACGCCAATTATCAAAATCAAAAATATATTTATTTACCATGGAAACATTAAATACATTGGTGCACTTATAAGTAAAATATGAAAGAATTATTCAGGTTATAGATTAGTTTTAGTTGCATTTAAGTAGCTGTGATTTAGGAAATAAGTATACAATAGCATGCTATTATTATACATTATAATTATGTAGGAATAAATAATATGCAGCTCTATATTTTAGATTAATAATATACTAATATTAATCTAAAACCAGTAAGTTTCGTTTAAAGTTTATTTTGTCGTTTTTACATTTCGTTTACCTTCTTACCTAGTGATATCACAGACAATCACTTATTAACTACTGAAATAATTTAACAGACAAACTATGTACCTTACATAAAACGAAATCTTATAAGTATTTGGGTTATTATCTGCGTTTGATAGTCAGGAATTAGAACTAATTATCGCCAGAAACGACACGAACTAAAGCTGGGCTCTAAGTTTCATCATGCTCATACTGAAATAGAATAACTTATGGAATTGGAACATTTGTAAAAATATTGATGAACTTTGTAAATATAAAGTAAGTTCGTATGTGAGTGGCCAACTCCGGTGTCAGAGTTTTCTATTCGTCCTCTTACCGACTGCCCATGTAGGTGCATTTATGACAAAACCTCAAGCTAGCTCTGGGTCCGAATAAAAATACATCAGCAATGCCAAAGCTACAGAACAAGCGTCCTGGGAATCAAACCCGCGCCCCAAAGACATTAAGTCAGGGGAAAGACGTGACTTAGCACACATGGTCGGTATTATCTATGGATCCATTCACGTTTTTCGACCCCCGCTACATTTACCCCAAAATAATATCGTACCGTGACGGTGACGTAAGCAGGGGTAAGGTCGTTGACCCTCGGGACCCAGGAAACATCGGGTGAACGACCTCGGATTTTGGGGATCATGGTTTTTTTTTGTTTGTGATGAAATTTCTGTTTCCCCTTAGTGAGCTTCCCCTTGTTCAATTGTCTTGGGATATCGATAGTGCGATTTTTATTGGTTCTAAATCTGTCGTTGTCGAATGTTGTAAACTTATTTATAAAAGTATCAATTAAAGTTATCATAGAAACTTTATTGCTTGGGGAAACATCACGATCTTCAGGCTTTACATACAAATTTTTGTAAGGCTTATTAATTAATACAATATGTATATCCTCTTTGTTTGGTAACAAAGAGAATATAAAGATTGTATTGACTGGCCTGTTAGCTTAGTTGGTAGTGGCTCTGCCTTCTAATCTAGAGGTCGCGGGTTCGATTCCCGCATGACACAAGTATTTAGTTATGTACTTTAAAAATTTATAATTACTTGTGTTGAGTCTGGTCGTTTGTATGTATAATAAGTATGTATTTACAAAAGAAAAAGTATATAAGTATTATATCCGTTATCTAGTACCCACGTCACAAGCGTTTGCTTAGTGTGGGGCTAGATGGCGCTGTGTGCAATGTCCCGGAATATTTATTTATTATGTATTCTGTGATACAGAGCCCTTATGAGTTAATTGATTCAAGATAATTATAATAAAAGTATAATTTATGAGACATTTTTTCTTTCTTCGCGCTCAAACAGGTGATTCGAATCAAATTTAATTAAATTTGAAAATGGAGATAGTTAACTTTTTTGGATAAAAGCTAGTATTATTATCGCGAGCTCTAGGTGATAGGAAAGTAATAATCTCGTAAGTTCCTATGACATTGACCAGCTCTGGTGTCGAGACTTTTCAAACCATCCATACTCCCGTGACATGGCTGAGCGACTGCAGGGACAAACAGCCGGGACAGGACCTATATAACTAACCATAGTATAGGTATAAACTATATAGAAAGACGGCAAAACCATCAGATAACTCCTTTTGCCCAAATCTCTATTCCCCTTGAACTATAATTTGTCGGTCTTCAAGTCGAGAGTAAACCGGTTTATTCTAGGCAAGCGCGCTAGGTCGTAGATTATAACGTTGCTTAACATCAGGCAAGTTGTAGTCAAGCGTGAGACTATATAAAAAAATACTATAACTTAGGTTAAACTCTGATTTTGCAATCTAAATTTAATCCCAAACAAACGAGGGTAACCATCTCTAGTTAAGATATACATATAGCATATAGAAACCCCTACCAGCTCTATAATGAAAGCATATCCCTAATTGAAAGGCCGGCGAGTCCAATTTACATACCTATGTATACAGGTTTACTTATAACTAACGCATAACCTTTTAAGGGTGCCTTTAGTTTGTATAAATTATTATTATTAGGGCGGCTTGATAAACTCTTGACACCAGAGGTAGCCACTCTCATTCGATAAGAAGAAGAAGAAGAAGAAGTATGTCTAAAGCAACAAACTTTCTTGAGAAAATTTGTATTCTCCATATATTGTGTCAGAAGGCGATGTATGTATGATAATAAATAATAATAATAAATAGGTATTTTAGCACATATCACATAGCGCCATCTAGCCCTACACTTAGCTAACGCTTGTACCATGGGTGCTAGATAACGGATATAATACATATAGACTTTTCTTTCGTAAATGCATACTTATTATACATACAAACGACCAAATTACATTTTTTTTTTAATTACTTGTGTCACGCGGGAATCGAATCCGCCACCCCTAGATTAGAAGGCAAAGCCACTACCAACTAAGCTAACAAGCCAGTGAAATGATAAAGTTTTTGTATCAAACAGCTCATTTTAACCGACTTCAAAAAAAGTAGATTATCTAGTCTTCTGAAAGTTTTTTTGTCGTACTAAAGCTGTCCAAATTGTTAAGTGTTTTTTACTTCTTTTTATTGAATGAGAGTGGCCAACTTTGGTGTCGAGAGTTTATCAAGCCGCCCTTAGGGCGTCTGACATGGCTTTTGTGTCTGGCATGTTGAGTTGACTGCCGACTGTTAGTTACTAGTAACCGTGTATATGTACCTACAATGTACAAAATAGATTGGGTGGCCACAGGCCCGGGGGGCGTTTGCTTTTTGTACGTTTTATGTATACACCTTGCTATTAGCCCGTACCTGGAGGCTATAGTTGGAGACAGTAGCTTGATTAAAGTAATTAAATAAGTAAATGGTAAAAAGTAAGTGTTATAGTGAAACTAGTAGTAAATTTTATTTCCTTACTAATAATTTCATTCAAGTGTAAGATTTACTTTATTATATTTTAAAGGCAACAGATACAGAAACCTTACTATGGAAGAAATCGCTATTAAAAATTTACTGAAAACAATTAACTGACCTAAGTATTACAAATTAACTGAAAGAGAACTGGCAATAAATTTCGTCAAAATAATCTTCGATCTTTCGTGACATTTTGGCCTATACTTATTTTATTTTTAAATTTGGTTTTATTAAGTAAAAGTAAACAAGCCTTTATTCAGCTCTCTAGGTAAGCAAGTACTAAATACTTACATGCTACAATTGAAATACAAACTATGCCATCCTGCTGCGCTCTCCATAGCACAGTACTCTTTCTTCTAACATTACCTCTACGAGACTTCTACGGTCCTGCTACGCCAAGTCTACGAAACCACGCTACGTTCGTCTTACCAAATTCTTATTGCAATATTTCTACGTTGCTACAGATTTCGTAGCTACTACGCATTTGGCGGCGTAGCAAGATTACAAAAGACACTTCATAACGCAAAGTGCCATTGATTAGTATGTGTGGTATGAAACAATAAGTAAATAAAATAAATAAAAAACCATACCAAGGCCAACCCTGGTGTCGAGAGTTTATCAAGCCGCCCTGAGGGTCTCTGACATGGTTAAACGACTGCCGTACTAGACAAACAGCCGGGACCTACAATTTAACGTGTTATCCGACCCACGGAAGCTTCCAAAATGGAATGCCACTTTTCGGTCATCCGTCCTAGGACTGACCGCGTCGGTTGGGTACTAGTTAACAAACATTTTTTTTTGTTAATACATACTCTTACATAGAAACAACCAGACAAAACACAAATAATTGCATATTGAAAATTGACAATTATTTGTGTTGTGCGGGAATCGAACCCGTGACTCATGGCACGGAAGGCAGACATACTACCAAATGAGCTCTCAGGCCAGTCGAAGCAACACTTTAAAATAAAATCCAACCCTTTACTAAAACCTAATGTACTGTACAAAAAAAGTATGGCCCAGGCAATTTGTCTCGGTCGGTGTATCCTGACTGTCTATAAATGAATTATCGATCCGTTGCTATGGTTACTTTTGAGTTCTGCCGGCACTAGGGATGCGACTTTGTTGCTAGTTGGATAATATCGATATATCTATTTTTAATCTATGTATATTAGGATGGTCTTTGGATATGTCATTAAATTGTAAATAACGAAATGCTTTCACAATAAGACATACCTTCCTGCCAGTTGTAAGAACAAGTGTTTATTTTTTGTGGTCTTGAAGAATATTGAGAAAACTAGTTTAAACAGTTTTTAATACTGTGAAAGTTTGCAACACTATTGGTTTTGTTGTAGTGGAGTGACACAAATATTAAATATTACTTGTTTTGACTGGGTTCGCACATAATATTACAAAATATTTTGGTGATTTGTGAAAGTGATCAATTCATCTCGATTGCGGAAATATTAATCTACCATAATTTTTGTTTGCCAAGGAAAAAATTGACACTGACAGTTTGAAAGTGACAGCTGTTAAGATCTTCGCACGTCAAAGTCATTGACATTTGTTTGTTTTTAATTGGCAAAACAACTTTTTTGTATTCTGCCAAAATGGGTAAATGTGCCGCCTGTGATAAAACTGTTCTAGCGACGGAATTAAAAGTTTGTTGCACATGCCGGGGGCATTATCACTACCAGTGTTTGAGAGTACAACCAGATGTTTTCATGAGGGAGTCTAAGCAGTATAAAGCAACTTGGAAATGTCCAGAGTGTGTATGTAAGGAGCAAAAAGGGGACAACTCAAACACCCCGGTAAAGTCGGGGAGCTCTGGGCCGGCGTCGTCGAAACAACTGGCTCCTTTAACAGTCGAAAATCTGGAAGATTTAAAGGAGTTTTTAAACTCCAAGTTACAGGAGAACTCTAAATGCATTTCTAATGACATTGAAAAAAGAATTGCTAAGGAGAGCAAAGAAACAAAACAAGCTATTCTTGAGCTTACTGAAGGTGTTAATTACAGGTCTTCTCAGCTAAATGATCTCCAGAAGCAGTATGAAGAGCAGTCCCGGGAGATTTTAGCACTCAAAGAAGCTAATACTCAGCTTGCAAAGGAGAATGTTTCTCTTAAGACCGAAATAATGGATGTAAACTACCGTCTAGCAGTAGTTGAGCAAATTTCTAGAGAAAATAATCTGGAGATTCAGGGAGTTCCGGAGTCCAAGACTGAGAATGTAATAGACATTGTGAAAAAGCTCAGCAAAGCTATTTGCTTCGACCTCAAAGAGAATCAGTTGGTTACTGCCCACCGAGTTGCGAAACTAAATAGCGGCTCAAACCGTCCGCGAGCTATTGTGGCAAAAATGATATCTCCTCTGGTCAGAGATAATTTTCTCGCGACTGTGCGGATGTATAATAGGGCACATAAACAGGAGAAACTGAGTACGTCAAATTTGGGAGTTAAGGGAGATAAGCGGCCAATTTATGTCTCCGAGCACCTCTCTCCAGGAAACAAACAACTCCATGCAGCCACCAGGGTTGCCGCGACGGAAAAAAAGTATCAATTTGTCTGGGTTCGCAATGGACGTATTTTTGTAAGGAAAGATATAAAATCTAAGCCAATGTTAGTTAAGGATATGAATTTTGTTAAAATGTTATAAATGTTGTAAGATAAAACAGGCACTTTAAATATATACTACCAAAATGTCAGAGGGCTAAGAACAAAGTTATCAGATTTGTATCATAATACTCTAAAGCGTGATTATGACATTATAGTCTTAACAGAAACAAATTTAGATAATTCCTTTTATGATAATGAAATTTTTGATTACCGTTACAATGTCTTTAGAAGAGATAGGCAAGACTCTGAGTCGGTTAAAACTAGTGGAGGGGGAGTTCTAGTTGGTATTTTAAAAATATATGAGGTTGTGCGAATGTCAGGATGGGAATCTAAGTCAATATGTGAAGATTTATGGCTAGTACTAAAATTAAAAAAAGGGACAGAAATTGTGGATATAAATTTGGGGACAGTCTATATTCCTCCGCGTACAAAACTTTTGGACTTAGAAGTAGTAATGTATAGTATCACAAATGTCATCTGTGGCTCGGCAAGCTCGTGTTCACAAACATTATTATTTGGAGATTTTAATAGGCCGTTTTTTAATTGGATTCGTGATACTAAAACAAACTTATTAAAACCACAACCAGGGTCTAGTGCAGAGGATACCTTTTTTCTAGAGGTTATAGCTTATAACGATTTAACTCAATTTAATGGTATCCTAAACCAAAACAACCATATTTTAGATCTAGTTTTTAGTACGGGAAATTTAATGTTAAATGTAACAGAAAACCATAATCCTTTATCTAAGTTGGATGCAGAACATCACCCTGCATTAGATGTCAATGTTATCACTGGGGTGAAACCACTAAAAAGAAAATCAGCCTTGCTTTTCAAATATTTCAAATCAGACTATAACAAAATAAATAATAAATTATCAGAAATAGATTGGGTACATAAATTACAGAATAAAAATGTAGATTGTATGGTCGATATTTTCTATGATATCTTAATGCCAATATTAAAAGAACACACCCCGTTACAACGATCAAAAAATGATAGATACCCTAACTGGTTTTCAGTTCCATTAATCAAATGCCTAAAAGAAAAAGCAAAATATCATTTAAAATATAAAATGTATGGGAATTTGCAGGACCAGTTGGCGTACTCTGATGCACGCAAACGTAGTGATAAATTACTAAGGGAATGTTTTAATACTTTTAAAAGCAATACATCAATTCATCTTCGTAAGGATCCTAAATTCATATGGCGCTATGTTAAAAACTTGAAGGGAAATAATTCTACATTACCTAACCAAATGACACTTTCAGATAAATTAGGAACCGGGGGACAGGAAATCTGCAATTTATTTTCAGAACATTTTAATTCTATTTATGAGCTGTCAATGCCTGATGCTATTAGGACTGAATCAGAACTAGACGAGGTATTTATTAACCATAATACATTGGGAGCAGTCTCATTGACCAGCAGCGAAGTCTTGAAAGCCTTGCTTTTACTTGACAGAAGTAAAGGAGCTGGTCCCGATACACTGCCAGCAGTGGTTTTAAATGAGTGCGCTGTTCACTTGGCTCCTCCACTTACAATTATTTTTAACCAATCTCTCAAAACGGGCGTGTTTCCAGCAAAGTGGAAGAGGGCTAATATAACGCCTATACACAAAAAAGGTGACTTAGGGCATATCGAAAATTATAGACCGGTTTCTATCCTTTCAGGTGTAGGCAAGGTTTTAGAAAGTCTGGTGGTAAAAAAGGTTTATTGGCATGTTTCACAATTGCTTAGTTGTAATCAGCATGGTTTTAGACCTAAAAAGTCAACTTGCACTAACCTAGTGAGTTACGTTACTGATATTTTGGAAACTCTAGATCTGGGAGGTGAAGTACATGCAGTTTATACAGATTTCAGTAAAGCATTTGACAGGGTCCAATACGGTTTGCTAATAAAGAAGTTGCAGGGGTTCGGCATTCATGGATCTTTACTTCGGTGGTTTGAGTCTTACTTGAGAAACAGATCTCAATTAGTTGTCGTGAAGGGATTCAAATCAGATGAGACAATTGTTCCATCTGGTGTACCACAGGGTTCACATCTGGGTCCACTTCTCTTTTTGATATTTATAAATGATTTGACTGATATTATTAGGTCTGAATTTAGGCAATTCGCCGATGACCTAAAAGTATATAGGCGAATTAAGAGTGAAAGAGATGTGAGATACTTACAGGAGGACATTGATAGGATTAGTTTATGGTGTTTGCATAATAAAATGAACTTAAATGAATCGAAATGTTTTTATATTAAGTTCACAAGAAAGCGACAACCATTTCCAGCAAATTACAATATAAATGGAGTAATACTGAAAGAAGTAAACTCCATTAGAGATTTAGGAGTAATTATAGATTCTAAACTAGATTTTAGAGAGCATATTACATCCATATCAAATAAAGCCAGGAGAATTTGTGGCTTTATAACTAGGCAGGGTAAGATATTTAAAAACAAAGAACTGTCTATAACGCTATTCAATAGTTTAGTGCGTAGTATACTGGAATATTGCTCAGTTGTGTGGAATCCGGGGTATAAAACCCATTCAGAGGTATTAGAGAAGGTCCAAAAATGTTTTTTGTATCACCTATCATTTATGGAAAATAAATGCAAAACACTCCGATCCTATCAATCAAGAGTTAATCACTATAAATTAAAAACCCTTCATGCTCGTCGCGAGATGGCAGATCTGTTGATGCTTTATAAAATATTAAACGGATATATAGACTGCCCGGAAATTTTATCCAAATTTAACATCAGAGTGCCTTTTCCGTGTGCTAGACTATATTGGAAAAATTGTTTCTGTCCTGATAGACAACGCACAAATATGCTACATTTCTCTCCCATAGTTCGCATGTGTAACACTTATGATAAAGACAACTTTAGATTAAAATTTGATATATTCTCCAATAAGTCACTACCAGCTGTTAAAAATGAACTGTCTAAATTAGTAGATTGATGATATTGTAATTGTTTATTTAGTTAATGTGCCTTTTTCCCCTCTGTTCTTCGTTAGATTGCATGTTTAGTTTTTAAGTAAGTATTAATTGTTAGGAAGGTTATATGTGATAGATTATATGTGAAAGTTAGGTTTACTGTCTAAGGTGATGTACACACTGTAATTTATTGTTATTTTTAAGAGTGAATATATAACTGTACGTCACTGTTTGTAAACTAATAAAAAAAAAAAAAAAAAAAAAAAAAAAAGTTTCCCTACAATACAACATTTCTGAAAGACATTCTTGAAGTGATTGTAAATATTATAATTGAAATGTATTTTAATTCTTTTAATTCGTAATTGGAAATATAATTGATTACAGTCGTTTAAGTACTATTAATTCAATAAATTCGAAATGAGGCAGTTTGACTAAACATGTAATAAACCAATAAAATATAATAATGGTCGTTTGTATATTATAAGTATGTATCTACATATATCTATAATAGAAACTCGATACAAAAGGGCCCGTCCCTAATGTCGTAGTCAACTGATGCTAAAATGAAAGAACATTAAATTGGTACGTATATATCTATAGACACACGTGTAGCTCGCGCCAGACATTATTGGCAAAAGGTAAGCATAGACCAGGTATAGGTTAAGAGGCCGACGATGATTTGACTCTTGTTATTCTTTTGACATTATTCGAGTCGTGGGTTCCTTATGGATCTTCTTCTTATCAAATGAGAGTGGCCAACTCTGGTGTCGAGAGTATTCAAACCGCCCTGCCTCTGACATGGTTTAAAGACTGCCGAACTAGACCAACAGCCGGGACCTACAATTTAACGTGTCATCCGACCCACGGAAGCGCCCAAAATGGAATGCCACTTTTCGGTCACCCATCCAAGGACTGACCGCGTCGACCTTTGCTTAACATTGGCAATGGCAATGGCAATCGCATGCGATTGCTTCCGCTAGCTGAGCTACGGGCGCTTCTTTGAATCTTATTCTATTTTTAAAGCGAGTGTGAGCCGGTTCTTATTGAGTCAGCATGCTCCATTTTAGGTCACACATTTTGCTTACCATCTGACAAACTGTGGTCAAGTGCAAACCCGTCTGAATAACGCAGAACTAAAACTATATATAATTTAGATTTAAATCATTTTTCGATATTTTGATTTCGTATACTACATTTCATAGTACCTACTGTACAGTAAAAAAAAATGCCCTATCAAAATTACATCATGATCGCTGTAGCCGTTCTAGTCTACTAAGATAATATAAATTGTGTTTGACTACTCTTTGCATGTTATGGGGCTAGATGGCGCTGTGTGATATAACCCGATTTCTTTTATTAAAAGTTTTAATAAAAATATGTTGAAGCAATTACTCAGATTACATCGGCTCTTAGACTAAGTGCTATTAATAAACACTAACGTTCGAATAACGTTCAAAAACAACCTTAATTACCTACGTTTTTAAGTTCTGTTTCCTGTACGTTACTGAGCACTAAGCAGTATATAAAATCTACTTACCTTTTACACCCCTTGTCTTTCCGATGAACTTTTATGAAATATTTTTCAATTTTAAATTATATATTTTTTTTTGCTCAGCCCGCACTCGCAAGGCTTTATTTAAAAATGAAGACGGTTCGAATCCTGCCGGTCGTGATTATATTGGCTCATTTCTAAATACGGTTTTAAGTAAACTACTTCATCGTATTGCATATGTAGGTTACACATATGTAGGTATGTAGTGGGTAAGTTAACAGAAAAAAATAATGTGTAAACCTATCACAGAACACCATGAATTTACCAAATAATGTCCTATAAAACCTAATCATTAACGAGAATAATCTAATGATCTTGTCTAATGTAAAAATATTTATTGAAAATCAACACTATATTAATTATTATAAAATTCACTTACATTTAACGTCCATTTACAAATTTCTTACATAACTCACAAGTAAACTTCTCTTTACCTGAAACAAATAAATATACACCTACATTAAATAAGTATAAATTTCTAGTTTTAAATACATGTATTTAAAACAATAAATACAAAATAACACAAGAAACATAATAAAAGCTGTCGTTTTATGTCATCATCTGCCTCCAACTCAGCATGTGCTGGATGCAAGCAACCAGCGCTGGTCTTCCGTTGCAACCGACAGGTGACTTTGATCTTTTCTTTGATTTGAAATACAATATAGTGGATGCCTGCGGCGTCTCCTTTCATAGGGTTTTATTTTATAGTAAGTAGTCTATCACTGTACTAAAGTTCCCATAAGGCATTTATAATCAAGGTATAACCCAGGTTAGTATGTGTTATGCCTAGTTTTAACGTCAAAATTAACAATGCACTACCATTGTTAATTTTGACGTTAAAACTAGGTCCGAAACAATTGGAGAGCTAATTTTAGACATAATTTTGACGTAAGTGCTTAAGTTGCGTATGTCGATTTTGACATCTTGTATGGCTTTCACGTGGTTAGGAGAACTGATAACAGATGGAGTAGAGCAGTCACAGAGTGGTGGCCTAGAACTGACAGGCGAGGAGTGGGTCGTCCGGTCGAGAGATGGGTCGACGACATCGTCGAAGTCGAGTGTCCAACTTGGATGAGGTCTGCACAAGATCGACTCATGTCACATGCAAAGGGAGGCCTATACCCAGCAGTGGGATCCCAAGGGCTGCGGATGATGATGATGGCTTCCGACATATAGTAAAGCTAAAAAGGGTCGATAACCGCCGCTAGCTGAGCTATAGGAACTTTCAATATATTTATTTCTTCTTTTACCGTATGGTAAGTGAAACTGTAGCAATAAATGTGTTATACTCACTCTGATGATCTTTCACGTGAGCTCGCAGCGCTCCTATGGAGTTGAACTTGTTGCGACACAAGCGACATCTGTAGTGGTACTCCACCAACTGAAAATAAACATTTCATTGATTTTGTTAAAACATAGTATAACCCTCAGTCATGAG
Source organism: Macaria notata (assembly GCA_927399415.1). NCBI lineage: Eukaryota > Metazoa > Arthropoda > Insecta > Lepidoptera > Geometridae > Macaria > Macaria notata. Next base: position 6,557,476 of record OV656742.1, read on the forward strand.
AAAGATTAAGTTCTCTTCCTCGAGTCGTAACCCTCATTACTGAGGGTCGTGACTCAGATGCATAATTAAATTCATAAGGGGAATTGTCTTGGGCAAGAATATTGTGATTATGCGAATGGATAACACATGGCGTCATTTGTGGTGAAGGGAAACATCATGAGGGAGCCAACATGTTTGAGATATCGGTTTCCTCTTTCACCGCTAAGTAAGTAAGTAAGGTGTCAGATTTTTAAACCGACATTTATTTAACTTGCCGCTAAGTGAGATTTACTACAGATTTACTAGAATAGCGCTCACTATCACTGCCTAGTATAAAGCAAAGTCACTTCCCGCGTCTGTCCTTAAGTTTGTATGTATGTACCTATACTTTGATCTTTAAAACCACAAACAGATTTTGATACTGTTTTTTTTAATAGATAGTGATTCTAGAGGATTTATATGTATAATAACGCGTGCGAAGCCGCGGGCAAAGGATAGTGTTATATAAAGATAAAGAATCTTTATTGGTACTGTAAAGTTGCAACATATATGTACTACATATTATGAAGGTAATCATAGAATATGCCACACAACTTACAATATCTCGTCAAATTGAATTTAATTTTTATCTCAATAAATTGAAGTTTTAAATAATTAATTTTTTTACAAGGTCAACTTTTATTATTTTAACTAGCTGACCCGGCGGACTCTGTTCCGCCTTAGAGGCAATATATTTATTTATTTATTTGAATAATGGGCGAGCAGCAAATTGCTGATGTGCCCATATCACACTGTGTCAAAATTGTTTTATTTAGTCCACACAAAGATAAAAAATTTATCAGTCCACTGGTGCAACGATCACAAATTAACAAGAGATTTTTTGGTTTTACGTAACCAGTCATCAAGCCGGTTCTTAAAGTTGTTTACAGATGTTGCACTGACCACCTCTTTTGGCAACCTGTTCCAGTTATGAACCACTCTGTTGCTGAGTATGTGGTGACCTGTGTTAGTTTTGGCAGAGCATCGCTTGATTGTCTGATTGTGTCCCCTGCTATGATCACAACGATTAGTCTGTATAAACCAATTTGATGTATCCGGGAGGTTGTATAGTCCATTCAAAAGTTTAAAAGTCTCTATAAGGTCTCCACGTAGTCGCCTTTCTTCAAGAGTGGTAAGACGCAAGATTTCCAGCCTTTGCTCATAGGTTTTTCGGCGTAAGGCTAACGGCATCCTGGTCGCTCTTCTTTGGACACTTTCAAGGAGATTAATGTCCTTCCGAAAATATGGGCTCCAGACTTGGAACCCATACTCTAATAGTGGCCTGATGTAGGTCTTGTATATCTTTATAAATAGGTCAATGGTCATAGTAGGGAATGATTTCCGGATTACATATATAAAAGAATTAGCCTTCTTAACAATTATATTGATGTGATCTACCCATTTAAGATCTTCTGAGATGGTAACCCCCAAGTCTTTTTGTTGTTTAACTGCAGCTATGGCATTCCCATCTAGGCTGTTACCTACGCAGGGATTGTTCCTTCCCAAATGAAGCACACTACACTTGGATATATAAGCAGATTCTGGATTTTATTCAATTCAATTATATTAAAAAAGGGATCAAAAGTATCCTATGTCCGTCTCCTGGTTCTAAGCTACCTTCCCACTAATTTTCAGCTAAACCCGTTCAGCCGTTTTTGAGTTATAAATGGTGTAACTAACACCACTTTATTTTATGTATGTATATAGATAGAATATAGACTAGTGGGTGCTCGCGGCTTCGATCGCATTAAGAAGTAAAACTTGCATCTCCTATTTCACCCCTTTAAGTGGCATTTCCGAAAATCCTTTCTTGGCGGATGCCTACGTCATAACATCTACCTGTATGACAAATTTCAGCCAGTGGTTTGGGCTGTGCGTTGATAAATCACTATATTAGTCAGTCACCTTTGAGTTTTATATATTTAGATAACGCGTACAAATCCGCGGTCAAAGGCTAGTGTCATATAAGAATAATGTTATATAAGTACCGCAGCCAGCTGTCCAGATATGAGGTGCTTGCAGCGCGACACGTCAGCACTGTCGTGCGACTTGAAGTGTGACAGCAGGTTGTACGCCGTCACACACGACCGACCGCAGATCGGACATAGCACCGACTCTGAAATAGATAAGAATAGATATGACTGGTAATTTGTGGTATAATCAATAAATAATTTGTATTTGTATTTGATAACAGAATATTGTAAGACTTTTCAGACATATTGTAAAGATTCTGAAGTCAGATTGTGAAAGAACTAGGAATCATCCATACAGTGGATAGGTATCTTCTAGGCAAGCGTGCTACATCTTAGACTATAGTGGTGCTTAACATCAGGCAGGCTATAGTCAGACGTAAGCCTATTTCATGTTAAAAAAATCATTTTTTTTCAAACACAAGTCAAAAGGTTCGGTCTACACTATAGACAGGCATACAATACCAACAGTATTCAGATGGCAAAGTTTTAGTAAACTTAAGCTTATTATTTTACTTCTTTTAGCTTTAGTAAGCTGTGTTTCCTGTGAACTTTAATCCCGGGGTCTTCAAATCTAGGTGTTACACCCTAGGCTGCAAAAATGCTTAACATCAGGCAGGCAGTACTGCCGTGCAGTCATTAAAACGCAGTATCAGCAAAAACTTTTTGATTTGTTATTTTTCTTTGTTACAATGTTTTAAGACCTATGTTTTGATGGCCATTAGACGCATCTGAATTCGAAGAAATGGTTTACATAAAAAACTACGCACTTGAATTGTTATATGATAGATAAAAACTACTTTTAAAAAAATATTACAATAAATAAGCAGTTACGACGCGTCCAACTTAATGAAAATGTTCGGATAAGCAGATTAAAATACAGTAACTTTAGTTAGTACTGCAAAACTACGCGTGGTATATACTATATTGCTGTTTAAAATGCAGTTAAAGATTTATTTTACTGCATTTTAATATGTATTTTGAAAAAATATAGGTGTAGTACATACAAGTAAGTATGTAAATAATAATTATTGGCTAAATTACAAAAGCTACTGTAAAGTAAAAATGAGACAACATTTCTCAGTTTTTTATTTACCTTTAACTTGGTTTTAACTATCTATGAATCTTTTATCAATTGCATACCTACACAAAAAGTTAATGAGATTCCGCGTCATCATTATCAAAGAAAAAGTTTTCCTCACCATCATCGGTTTCTGCATTAGATACTGGAATATTTCTCCAGAAAGTAATTGGTAATAATGTTTTGTTTCCGAACAAAAGGTATACCTTTGGGCTGGGACCTTACCTCTAGTTTGGGAGGTTTTTTAGATTTTAAGCAGTTCAATTGGCTGTATTCTTAAGCATCAAAATCTGTTTTGTAATAAAGACAGTACCTTCCTCTGTTTACCATGACTTCAACTTTATTTTTAAGATATATTCTGTTTCCTGAAAGATCTTTGATTTTTTTGCTGGGATACATGTACTTGAAAACAAAGAAATTGGATACTTCCATCTGTTTGTCATAAGTCTTACCTGAATTCGACTTCTCTATAGCCTGGCAAAAGTCTTGAAAGTCGTAAACTTTACTTTTCAGCAGCGATTGCTCGACCTTATGGTGAAATGAGTCCGCAGACATAAAAGTATGTCCGGGTTCGAAATACTTCAAAACTATATTTGTGGCTGCGATGTCGCAGCTGTTAATCATTCCTATCAAGAAAGCCATGAGGCACCAATTTTTGTTCTGGGCCGAACAATTGTCGAGCCATATTGTAATTATCACGGCATCTCTTCGGCTTAATAAAAATGCCCGAAAAGCACTCACCAGGTCCTCTTGCTTTCTTACAGAAATTGCTTAATGCTAAGCTACAGCGTAAACTGAATTAGTGCTTGTATACTTCTTAAGAGGCACAAAACTTTCATTATAAGCCACTAATCTAGGGCAAAATATCGCACTCTTAAACGAATCCAAACGTGGTAGCATTACCTTCTGGAAATCTGCAGAAACATAAACATCTTCTTCTTTTATACCCTTTCGGGCATCTGAATCATATTGTTTCCGAACCTTCGTGTATTTTTCTTTGTGGTTTGCATAAATTTTGCATGTGGCACAATCAGGATCACGATCTTTTTTTACATGATTAGGATTGTGAAGATGAAATACCTGACAAGTTTCACATTCTTCGTGGCCAAGTTTTGTAAATGAAATATTCAGTTATTTCTGTAGGTCTCAAAACAGCATTTGACGTCTGGGTGCGGTTTTATACATAAAATCATTATGCATCATCTTTATAGTTAAATCACTCGGTAGATATTTTTTGTGCGGGGCATGTGCTCTTCGATAATAATGCACACACGGGTTAAACGACGTTATATGTTTTGTTAATAAGTTTTTATCAGCGGCAGCTATCTTCAAATTTCGACCATCTCTTTTATCTTTTTGATCCGATATATCCTTTGCTATTGCTGACAAAACGTGCCGATCATTTTTCTTATCATATCCCAGGGTAGTCAAAAAAACATTTGCATACTTCAATTTTCTTGCCATCTTTATAAAAATGGTACGTGTGAGTAACTGTGCGTTTTCTTGTGGATTTTGTTGTTCATTCATCAGTATTAACCGGGCATTTTCAAAAACTCCTCTAGATTCCCAATTCATAGACCAGTAACCAGCATGGATGGATAGTCTTTCGCTCTCAATAAAATTTATATAAACATAAATTTTAACATGGCGGTCTCATATAATATTTGTCAAGATTCTTTTTTATTTTTTTTGCAGAAACTTGTGTCAAACTTGTTTTCTTTTTCTTTCTTTTTAAATTACTAGGACCCCAGTGTTTGATTGAGTATCGTATGATGGACTGCGCCTTACTAAGGTTAGTGGAAAGTAATCTTTGTCTTTTACCAAGTCATCCGAATCTTCAGAAGGCATTGCAGCTAACAGTGTCGCTAATGCTAGCTAGTACGCAGTAAACTACTACACGAAAACAAGGAAATATATGAATTTAATTCAAACTACCAATTATAATGCAGTAACTACAAGTTTTACTGCAATTTAGGCTGTAATATGATGTTGTCAGTGTTAGGTATTTATCGATAGAGCTGCAGTAAATTACCCAAATACTGCAATTCAATTAGTAACTTTGACAATAAAAAATTACCTAAGGTATATTTAATGCACAGTTTTATAAATTTTACTGCATTTTACTTTGTTTTGACCGCATGGGAAAGATATGTGATTCTATATAAAACACCATGTCATAGTACCTTACTGCATACTAGTCTGTATTCATTTTTAAAATTAATAAAAATAAACATTGCAGTATTCATATTTTTAGTACATTGCTTATATACTGCATTTTAGATTTTATGTTCACTATATTTTTAAAGTATAATTTACCGATTTTTCGTAGCAATTACGACAGCTACTGCATTTTACCCGGGAATGCAGAGGATCATGATAGACGTAAATGATATTACTGTATTTTAGATAGTTAAACGACACAGTTTGCATCAAATATTTCTAGTGACTGCGTTGAGGTGTTTGTTTTTTTTGGTCTTGTAATTGCGATAATCAAAAACCGTTCATATCATTATATTCCTTATGAAATGCCTATTACGGTTCAAAATGTAACTCAAAAACGTCAAAAAGTCAGATACTGCGTTTTAAGGACTGCACGGCAGAGTAGTCAAAAGCAAACCTACCCCATGTAAAAAAAGTATAATAAATATTATATAATGAATAAATGTGTGAAAAACTAGCATGTGAGAAGAGAGTAGAAGTAGTTATTAGACTTTTGTAATAAAGTCATAAGTTGGGAAATTGACAATTAAAAATAATAACTACATAAAATTTATGGCCCCTATTTCATGTAATGCTTACCAAAGCCTGCAAATGAAACTCTTTTAGACACTGCAAATGAAACATAGATTCAGCACTTTTAAATTTGTGTCTGTGTGCTTCGCTAGAATTTTCTTGTCTATCGGAAGAATATAAACTCACTCTCTTTACTCTTGGTGACCCCTCTCCAGGACACCTGGAAGCAGGGTGCACACATGCGACACGCAGTCAGCTCCTTCAGGTACAACTTGGAGTCCTCCGTGTTGTGCGCCGGGGTGCCGTCTTCTGCTTTTTCCCTGGAAACAGAAGAAATTTGTTTTATAAGAAAAGTTATTGTATAGTATCGTTGTATTGTATCGTAAGTTGTATCGTTGTTCGACTGCCTCATAAGCTGGAGCTAAGTGGCTCTGCCTTCTTCTTCTTCTCTTATTATCTCCTGGACCAAGTAATTCTACTAAATATTATGCTTTAATTTTCTGAATCTATAAGAAAGTAAAATACTTACCGGTTATCAATCATTTCATACACAGCTGATATCCCTTCCTTTGGTTTGTAAACCACAAGAGCTTCTCCATCTTTGTGCATTTCCTGTAACAAGGTAAATATCCCTAAATTTATTTCTCAAAAAAAGAGGATATCCAATTCTAATGTCGAGTTTTTCAAGTAACTCTAAAGGCTTCTGACATGACTTAACAACTGCTGTTCTGTCAAAACAGCAGATACATACAGTTCAATTTGTCTTCTGAATCTCGTGTAAACATGTGTACAAATTAACATATAAAAGTTACATTATATCACTAACTATAGTTATATCATTATGGATAGAATATCTTTCTTTACTTCCATCAGTTAGGTTTGATTCCAGCACAAAACAAATTATTGTCCATTTACAATCACCATCTGTGTTGACTTGTTGTTTCTACAAATAATGTTATCATATCTGATATCTAGTACCCATGACTCAAGTGTATGCTCAGTATGGGGCCGGATGGTGCTGTGTGATATATTAATTTACTAGTGGATACCCACAGCTTTGCTCGCATTATTTCCGAATAAAAAGTTATGCTTATGTGACTCCTATGACCTCATACTACCTACACACCAAAGTTCTTGATAATCCATTCAGATGTTTTTGCATCATGAGCATTTAAATAAACGGAAAAAAGTTCTTACCTTAGTCAAAACAACTTCTGATACAGTCTTCCTAGCCAACCTATCCCTTTTCACTGCCAGAAAATAATTAGACGGTGATTTTTTTTCTCTGTATCTTGGCAACACACTCTGGAATATCTCAGACTTCTTGTCGGCATCTTCGTTCTCTACACAGGTCTTGCTCCATATGGATGTTTCTGCTTGGCCTGGAAAATTAAAAGTTAGTTAGTGTTACAGGAGTTTAAACTTGGTCTTATATAAGTAATATTGCTTTATTGCTTCCCAATTCCCATAAACTTGCTTTTTAGTTGTTAAGCTAAGTTCAGTGCTGGCCACTCTCATTCGATAGGAAGAATTTGCATTATACCTAGTCAGGTCATAAGTATTGTCACACAGTAAAAACTTTTCTTTTAGAATGCTGGCCACAAAAAAGTTTATTGAATTCGAATTTCGGATTGTTCATGAAAATAAAAATATATACTTTTTAGAATTTTACTCATTTTTAAATATGGAGTGGACGCTTAAAGAAGACCGTGTTGCAGTTAATGCATTGCATCGTTGCGGTTACGCGCCAATTCAAATATTTGACATACTGAAAAATTGGAATATAACCAAAAGATTGGTTTATCGTACCATCAAACGATACAATGAAGACTCTAGTGTAGATGACAGGTCAAGAAGTGGTCGCCCTCGGTCTGTTAGGACTCCAGCAGTGATAAAAGCTGTGAAGGCGCGAATTCAAAGAAATCCCAAACGTAAGCAGAAACTGTTGGCCCTTCAGATGGGGTTAAGCAGAACCACGGTGAAAAGGGTGTTACATGAAGACTTAGGGCTTCGGGCATATCGAAGAAAAACAGGACATCGTTTGAATGCTTGTCTAATGGACCTGAGACTGAAGAGATGCCGCGCTTTGTTGAAGCGGTACGCGGGAAAAAAATATCGGGAAATTCTTTTTTCGGATGAAAAAATTTTTACCGTAGAAGAGAGCTACAACAAACAAAATGATAAGGTGTACACACACAGTAGTGAAGAAGCGAGCAAACGTACTCCGCGTGTCCAACGAGGTCATTTTCCATATTCGCTCATGGTATGGTTGGGAGTTTCTTATTGGGGCTTAACAGAGGTACATTTTTGTGAGAAAGGTGTAAAAACGAATGCAGTTGTGTATCAAAATACAGTCCTGAGGAACCTTGTGGAACCTGTTTCTCATATCATGTTCAATAACAAGCACTGGGTATTTCAACAAGATTCGGCGCCAGCTCATAGAGCGAAGAGCACACAAGACTGGCTGGCGGTGCGTGAAATCGACTTCATCCGGCACGAAGACTGGCCCTCCTCCAGTCCAGATAGATTACAAGATATGGCAACACTTGGAGGAAAAGGCGTGCTCAAAGCCTCATCCCAATTTGGAGTCACTCAAGACATCCTTGATTAAGGCAGCCGCCGATATTGACATGGACCTCGTTCGTGCAGCGATAGACGACTGGCCGCGCAGATTGAAGGCCTGTATTCAAAATCACGGAGGTCATTTTGAATAAACTTTATTGTCATAAGAATCTATGTTTTGTTAAGTTCATTTTGGTATATAAATGGTTACATAAATAATAAAGTTGTTTCAATTATTTTATATTAAACATGTGACAGAATTTATGACCTGACTAGGTATATGTATATGCAAATTGAGGCTGCTGTAGTCATTTATATGTATGGTGGGACTTCAATTGCCTTTTATAAAATTGTATGAGTTTACAAATGAGGTATCCTTAGTATAAATATCAATACTAACCTGTATTTTTATTGATCACATTTCTGAACACTGCAGTTCTTATAGATCTCTTGATGACACCCTGTTCGGGTTTCAAAAGTGTATCACAGTGTTTGAATTGCTCCAAACATGCATTATTCCAGTTGGACAGCCTTTTAAAGTCAATCACATTGCTTTTATATGCTCTCACTGGCAAACAAAGAGGGTCTTCGTAATCAGGTATACGAATATCGTAATTTTTTCGCATTAAGAAGTTTTCATGTCCTGTTGGTGCATGATATTGATTTCTTTTATTGATTTTAGCTGAGATGTTAGGCTGAAACGTGTTTCGAGGTTTCTTTACAAGTTGAAGCTTGGGCTTTTTCTTTGAATGTGGTGAGCTAGGCGGACTGGCCGGTTCATTATCGTCACTAGGTTCATATTCCGAATCGTGTTCTTGTGCTTTCCGTTTACGTCTCTGGGGTGTGGGGCGCTCGACTAATAGACAAGGTCGAGGTTGGGGCCGGTATCGTGTAAGTTTGGAGTCGTCAGGAGCAGACGAAGATCTGATACATTGCTCCACAATTTCGGCGTCTTCGTCTAGACATTCGATTTCGCAATCTGAGCCATCCATAACTACTGTTTATGAATGGCAATGTTATAAAATGGAGAAATACGAAGTTGGACAATTAGTTAACCTTTAATAAGGTCTTGGTTTCAAAATTGAAAATGTACCACATCGGTTTTCGCGGTTTTGAAAATAATAAATACTCTCAGACTAAAGAAGAAAGAAAGGACTCGGCATAACAAACAGTAGTTACTGACATATCGGCATCTCTTTTTATCTTATGAGGGCAATCATAATGTAAAAGAGCACAACAGTAGTTTTATCAATGGCTGATGACGTCACAAAATGTATCACTGCGGCCGGTCGCCATGTTTTATCACAGCCAACAACAAGTACATCAGTTGTCATCGTAACTTGTTTATTACAGAGTTTTGAAGAAAATTTAGTGATATTAAGCGAAAATTGTGCTTGTTTATAGTGTGTGAACTTGCAAAATACTGCATTTATTATGGGTAGGTGCAGTGTGTTAGGCTGCCGCATGAAAAGCAACACAAAACATCCCAAAATAACGTTGCACAGGTAAGTAAACGAATTCATTCAAAATATCTTGTCTTTTCTATTATTTTAAAATATTTTGCTGTTTGTGGGAAAGTTTATAAAGATAAACGTGCTTTTCTCTATTCATTTACTGTTTTACTAATAATATTAGGCGATTATTTAAGAAAATCATTCGTCATAGTAAATAGAGTTGCGGTACGGCATTTTCAATGTATCGATAACTTAGCGACAGGTGAATATTATCTAAACTCGATTTCTTTTATTTGATTTTAGATTGCCAACATGTAAAGAAAGAAAAGAACAGTGGCTGGATATACTTGGTATTGAAAATTTGAATACTACAACCAAACATATTTTTATTTGTTCCCTGCATTTTGAAGACAAATGTTTGAACCGAACTTTAAATGTAACAAGACTGCGCGATGATGCTTTACCTTCAAGTGAGTTGTTGGTAAGTTTTGAAAATAGACCAGATAAGTTTATAGTGTTTACCTACTTACTGACAAAGTAATCGAACTAAACCAGTTGATGACAAGGGACGAGAATCATGTCAGCAGCAGTAATTCTATATTGTTGAAATACTGATAAAAAGTTTCAGATTTAAATGTACATAGAACAAAATAGATAAATGTACCTGTGTTAAAATGCAAATTATACAAATGTGTGCATGTGTTAGTGATTAAATTGGCAATGTAAATATTATTAAACATATAAGGTTTTTTTTGTGTAGATACCAGCGCAAATAATAACAAACACACTCAATATTAAAAATTATTGTTATTTTGCTTTACAGTTACCAGCCCAATTTAATGAATGCCAGGAACATCAATTTGTTTCTCACAAAGCACTGGAAGGGGAGCCTATCTGCAGCACTTCTAGCTATTCAGATGTAAGTATCCTTTTTACAATGTTAAGTATCGTACTTCATATTATACAATCTTGATTTTTGAAAACAAACACACTCAATATTAAAAATTATTGTTATATTGCTTTACAGTTACCAGCGCAATTGAATAAATGCCAGGAACATCAGTTTGTTTCTCACAAAGCACTGGAAGAGGAGCCTATCTGCAGCACTTCTAGCTATTCAGATGTAAGTCTTCTATTTTATGTTACTATAGGTACTGCGGGCAGCATAACTGGTAATTTAAAATAATTTAGGCCAAAAAACTTGTACGAAGTTGCAAAAAACTAGAAGTCAATGTGTTTTTTTTTTGTTTCAGGAAAAAGCGCTTGAAATTATTCAAAAATTAAAATTAAAATGTGAAAATCAGAAAAAAAAAAAAAAAAAAGATTAAATGAAAAAGTGAGAAGACAGAGTAAGAAAATAGCAGATTTTAAAACTGTAATGAAAGATTTAAAAGACAATAATTATGTGAATGATGATCATGCGGCTGTGTTGGAGCAGTGCGCAGGCCCCAAAGATTTTCTAAAAAGGCAAATTGCGAAATCGGTAGGAATGCCTTTGGAAAGACAATACAGCGAAGAAATTCGAAAATTTGCACTGACACTCCACTTTTTATCTCCAAAGGCCTATAACTTTGTTCGTCGTACGTACAGTTCCTGTTTGCCACATCCAAGAACTTTAAGTAGGTGGTATCAGAATGTAAACGCTGAACCTGGGTTTTGTACAGAGGCTTTTAATGCTTTGAAACACAAAGTTCAAACAAGTGAAATGCCAGTGATATGTGCTATGGTTTTGGATGAAATGGCTATTAGAAAGTCTCTTTGCTGGGATCCTCAAACTAAAACCTATTATGGACGAGTTAACGTTGGGATTGATTGCGATATGGACTCATTAGAAGTAGCCAATGAGTGTCTTGTGTTACTGCTGACCTGTATAAACGGTAGTTGGAAGTTACCTGTGGGATACTTTTTCATAACGGCTTTGTCTGGGGAACAAAAAGCAGTACTAGTTAAAACATGCATCCATAAATGTGAAGAAGTCGGCGTCAAAGTTGTGAGCTTGACCTGCGATGGTCCAGCTGCAAATTTAAGCATGTTTTCAGCATTAGGCTGTGATTTCAATTCAGGCCAGGTAACATTTACTTACAGTAACAGCATCATACACGCTTTTATTGATCCCTGTCATGCTATCAAACTAGTCCGAAATGCTTTCGGTGAATTGAGGGTGTTTTACGATATGCATGGCAGGAAAATAGATTACATCTACCTGGAACATCTACTAAATTTGCAGGAAGCCGCAGGACTGCACATGGCCACAAAATTAACAAAGGCCCACATACAATATCAAAAACAAAAAATGAAGGTACGACTTGCCACGCAGCTTCTTAGCGACTCGGTGGCAGATGCCTTGGAGCATTGTGCTGATTTAAAAATCCCGGAATTTCAAGGAGGTGAAGGCACAATTAACTTCATTAGGTTAATAAACAGCGTTTTTGATGTCTTAAACAGCCGATCAATTAGACCACCGGGGTGGAAAAAGGCTATATTTTCGGGAAATGTTGGTCTGGTAGAAGCTTTATTCGAAGGTGCCACAACCTACCTTCAGAATCTGATACTGCCATCTGGGCAGAAACTCGTCGATTCCAGAAGAAGAACAGGCTTTGTAGGACTTATTGTGGACATGATCAGTGCAATTCAACTGTATAAATATTTGATTGCCGGTACCAAACTTTTACAGTACCTGCCACTGTACAAGGTCAGCCAGGACCACCTCGAGTTGTTTTTTTCTGCCATCCGAGCTCGAGGTGGCTTTAATAATAACCCTAATGCGGTTCAATTTAGGGCCGCTTTTAAAAGATTGTTAATAAGAGCTGAAATTAGGGATGCGGGCATTGGCAACTGCGTTCCTCTAGAGCAAATTAACATATTAACCTGCTCTAGTAAGACAAACCCAGTCACGGCCATAAACGAACTAACAGAAAGGAATTCATTTGTTGAATTGCCAGAAGATGATAGTGAGTTGTTCGAAGAATTTATACACTGCATGTACAATAACTTACCCAACTACTCCGAAAGCGTAGTTACTTATATTGCCGGTTTCATATCTAGAAAGTTGGCTCGCTCTGTAAAATGTGATATTTGCGCAAATTTGTTATTTGGAGATGCACAAAAAAGCTTAATAACTCTGAAAAATAGGGGTGGATTGGTTTACCCGTCAAAAGACGTGACGAATATTCTGATTAAAATTGAAAAAATCCTTAAAGGTATTTTTCAAAAGCAGCTTCGGTCTGAACAGTATTATCTGCATGCATTTCGATTTTTCATGGAACATTTTGATGAATCCAATTTGTTGAAATCGAATTCCGAACATGACACGACCCACAGACTTTTACTTATTAAATCTATAGTCCAAACTTACATGGATCTGAGGTTTAAATACTATGGTAAGAAAACCACAGAAAAGATTTCGTTTCGCAATTACTTTAACAAAATCATATTATTCCGTAATGAGTAAATTACTGGCAATTTTATTAGGGTCCGATATGCTCTTATTTGATTATTGTGTACCTATATTTGTATATAGTTTGTATTTTTAGAACTTGAAAATGACTGTGATTGAGGGTTCAACATGCTCATAGTTGATTAATGTGTATATTTGTATTTTTATTTACAACTTGAAAATGACTGTCATTGAGGGCTCAACATGGTCTTATTTGAAACACGATTTGAAACATATCCTTTGTATTTAAAAAATACAAATTTTACAGTTTTACAACTATTATAGTTTTTAATAAACCTGTGTGAAATGGTAATTTTCGTTTTATTATGAATGATCGTGCCAAGTTGTATAAATAAAGTATTAAGTAATTAATAAAATTAAGTATACTCTGCAAAACGAGAAAAAAATCTGTATTTAGTAAGTACCTATTTATTTATTCTTTTCTTTGGTAACTAATTACTTAAAGACCGTGTTGGTATTGAAGGCGTGGTATGCTGATCAGTAATAGTGATACTCAAGGCTCCTATACATATGCCCCGGCACGAGCCGCAGTAAGTGGCAGTCCGCACGAAACTCAATCTTAATTCCAATTTCGGTCGCATACTACGCCCACAGGTAAGATATAGGTACACGGCTATCACAAGGCTGCAGTTTTTATTCGTGATCGCAGCGGTGGAAACTGGGAGTAATTAATGGGATAAACATACCATAGTAAAATTCGTTTTATTATGAACATGTACAAGTACAGAATAAAGAGGATGTTCATTAAATTGCAGTGGCATCAGTACAGTATCCACGTGCCCTGCCATAAATAAAATGTCACTGAGCGTGTGCGTTTTTATAGGTCGCATTTCCACGTAAATAAAACTGAAGAAATGTAACCGAAACTCATTTTCGACAATTTTCAATTCTGCAAACACCGTGCAATTCAACTATCGATATTATAATGCGCGCATCCCTACGGCAAGCCGCCATCTTTGTGCCAGGCTCACGTTAGGTATGCACGTTTTTTTCGTAGGTATTTCATGTCCATTCTTTTCCTATTGTCTGTGTAAATACTAGTGAAAGAATTACTTCGATACGTCAATTAGTGACTCTGTGACGTCATCATACAGCACGCTCACGCTGCCTGGCTCACTAGTCGCGCGCTCGTGGCGTCTAAATTTTAACTAAATACTGTCCAATTCGAACACTAGGAAATCATGTGTTGTGCCTAAATGTAAAAATATACAACTACCAATTCACCGGAAAAGTTTTTTTTTTTATAGTTTAAAGGACGTTAAAATGGGAAAAAGAATGGATAAAAGCTATGAAGAGGGTTAATCCATTTGGAGATAAAAGAACAGTTAATTGTTGTGAAGACCATTCAATCATATTTAATTACCTAAGTAAATAAATTAATTTAATTATCTAAGTAATTAAATATGAAAAAATAAAACACGTTTTTGTAAAGTAATAATAATAATAATATTTACTTTATTGTTATTAAATTATTTATTTCGAAAGGTAATATACCGTACAAGTAAATATTCCTTGAAAGGTTGAGGCATCTACCTGTACGCGTTTTACAATATTGAGCAAAAAAATACGAATAAAACACGTTTATTGTATGGGGACCCCCTTAATGTATAGATTTTTTTAATTTTTTTTGTTATAGCGGCAACGGAAATACATCACTTGTGAAAATTTTAGCTTTATAGCTATCACGGTTTATGAGATACTGCCTGGAGATAAACTGACAGCGGAGGCTTAGTAATAGGGTCCCGTTTTACCCTTTGGGTACGGAATCCTAAAAAGGCAAAAAGAATAGTTGTACCTATATTATACATATATACTTACGTATCTACCTATAGCTACAAAACTAATACATTTATTTTGTTCTGGTTAACGTAAAAAATATGGTAGGTAGGTTAGGTACTTCTACCATTTGAGTCGCATTCTTTCATTGTGACATAAGTTGGGTATCTTGTTTTGATAAAACAATATTCAGATCACATAAACTACTAAGCACAAGTAGTAAGGAATGTTTACTAACCTTGAATTTTAATTCCTCGCATTTCGGCGGCATATAAATATTTGTTAGTAAATAATGCGTATTAATAATTAGTCCATCCATTTTAGGTAAATTATCCGATTCCTCTGTTTAAATCCTTCATAAATTTAATGAATTGAATAATATTTCTTACTGTTTATAAAGAAAACACATCAAAATACTAGCTTTTACACCTACTATCACCGCTGGTGACTTGATACTAAGCGCGCCGCGCTGTAGTATGACGTCACAAGCGGTTACAGGGCTCTTCGTCGGATTGGATATTTTGGAAACTTTGAATGCCTATAAAATCAAAACTACTAGGTATTTTTAATTGCAACAAAAACTAGCGTATTTGTATACATACAGGCCTTACTGAGACATAATTGCAAGTGATTTGGCATACCTAGTACCTACTTTTCTTCATTCAGATAAAATTGGACAAAGTGATGAAAAAAAAAATGAAAATCTGAAATCCGGAGGCCTTCCGGAGGCACAGGCAGATCGCGGTGTGACATGGGTGTGACAGTGAAAGTTGAACTGAACAGACAGATGGTTTTTTTTTTCATAGACAAACATGCTTTTATCAATTCTCATGCTTGGCAAACAGATGACAAACAATGGACGGATGGTGTATTGTTTGCTTGAATGTAGCTAACGCGCCCTTATCTGTTCGGCAAGCATGTGTACCAACCAGGCTATAGTTTTAATAATCTGTGGATATGATCCTCGAATAAAAAAAAAACATATATTAATTAACAAAACAACATGTCGGACAGGTACGCATTTTTGCTAATATTATTTATTTTTTGGATATAATACGCCTAATTACTTTTACAATACTCGTTATGTTAATGTCTTAATTTTTCTTCTTACAGTAGATACACCTTAGTTGATCGTATTCTCCTGTATATGCAATGGATTCAAGATGCTAGTGCATGCGTATTTGTCACAATTTGTTTCATATTTTTCAGTGAAGATTTACTTGGAGACGATTTAGGGGACCAAAGCTTAGCAGACTACAACCTCGGCAATGAAGAAGAGGAAGAGTTGCTGGCTGATGACTACGAAAGTGGTGGTCCCCAAAATGTTCCCGTTTCGATGAGTGATGGATACTCGGAACCTGTTGAAATGGTTTCCAATGAATACCAGAGCCATGGGATGGAATATGCTCCTCCGGTAAGCCTAATAATAGACTTACATTTGTAAAATCCGACTTAAACATGTCATATAGTTGACTCATATTTGTTGAAACCATAGGTCTTGGTGAAAGTGCCAGTAGGTATACTATTTTGATCTGTTTGAACTGACTTTGAAAATATGCTGCTTTGAATTTAAAATACACTCATTTCTTTTAATCTTTCTATTCTTCATTTTTGCTATTAGTAGATACCTACATCTATTATTTATTCTATGACACTTATAAGGGCTAAGGTATATATGTATGTATATATAAGAGACCCAAAATAAAAAAAATGACAAGATGATGATTTATGGGGCATACATTTGCATTTGACTACAGCCTGCCTGATGTTGCTGCACGAGCAACAGTGGCTTATTGCTAAAGTTTTGACTGCTATAACCCCAAATGCACAAAATCAAAAATCTTGTCTCGTAGCGCAAGCCAATTTACACAGAAGCAAAATTGCCACAAACGAGTTGATGCTTGCGGCTGTTAGAAGAGGCATAGCAATAGCGCTCGTGCAAGAGCCATATGTAGGAGGTATAGGCATAATGAAAGATTATGGGGGTGTGAGGATATTTCAAAGCATGGGAAATACAGATAATCCAGTGAAAGCCGCCATATTAGTCTTTGACAAAAATTTGGATATTGTACAAATCCCAACTTATACTACAAAAACCGCCGTCATTGTAAAAGTAGTAAGCCGTGCAGCGGAAATTACCGTGGCATCAATCTACTTTCCACCGGATTCATCTGAGAGACCAAACCCAATAGAGCCACACTTGGACTTACTAATAAAAATCAGACAACACCTCGGTCAAAAAATTATAATCGGCGGTGATGTCAACGCAAAAAGCCTAAGGTGGGGTAGCCCAGTAACCGATGAGAGGGGCGAAAAACTGGCAGGAACCCTGGATGATCTGAACTTGCAGGTACTTAATACCAACACTGTACCTACCTTCTTTGCTATAAGAGGTGGAAAGGTCTTCAGTAGCTTCGTAGACATAACGGTCTGTACTCCGGAACTGCTTGACCTGGTAGATGACTGGTATCTGGACGAAGGAGTAACTTCTTCGGATCATAACACCATATTATTTAAAATAAAACTATCTGGAACAAAAGGCGTAAATATTACAAGAACGACGCGCATATTTAACACAAGAAAAGCAAACTGGCATCAGTTTCGTGAGAAAATGGAACAGTTTATGCAAGAAAATGAATTAAAATCTGAAGACGTAAATAAAATAAACAAAAAATTAGATCTAGATATTAAAATAGAAACATATATACAATTAATTAAAGAAGCATGCGAAAGCACTATACCTAAAATTAAAACTAATAATAATGTTAACTTACCGTGGTGGTCCGAGGATCTTGCCCAGCTAAAGAAGCTAGTCGCTACCAGGAAACGCAGAGTCCGATGTGCAGCACCAGTCCGGAGAGCTAAAGTTGTTAATGAGTACCTGCAAGAAAAACTAAAATACGAGGAGGCTGTTCAAATGGCTATGCTCCAAAACTGGAAAGACTTTTGTACGAAACAAGACAGGGAAAGTGTCTGGCAGGGTATTTACCGCGTCATTGGACGCACAAGTAAGCGACACGAAGACGTACCCTTGATTAAAGATGGTAGAATGCTAGACCAGACTGAATCCGTGAAGTTCTTAGCCGACACATTCTTTCCAGCAGACAACGGAGAAGGTGACAATGATGAACATCGAAGGATAAGGACGAGAGCTGACCAAGTAAATGCGAGTGATCATAATGAAACGTATGACCCTCCATTTACCTCTGCAGAACTTACGTTGGCTGTAAATAGTCTAAATCCTAAAAAAGCACCGGGCTCGGATGGCTTCACAGCCGATATCTGCAAAAGTGCTATATCTCAGTCTCCAGATACTTTTTTGTCTATTGCGAATAAGTGTCTGGAGCTGGGATATTTCCCGAAATCGTGGAAAGAGACGACTGTGGTAATCCTACGAAAGCCGGGCAAAGACATCTACAGTACACCGAACTCGTATAGACCCATTGGGCTGCTACCTATAATGGGAAAAATAGTGGAGAAAATGCTAGTTACCCGACTCAAGTTCCACTTGCTTCCCAGGATGAGTACTCGCCAGTTTGGTTTCATGCCCCAACGAAGCACTGAAGACTCCCTCTATACATTAATGCAGCACATTTATAAGAAACTCAGCGAGAAAAAGATAGTCACAATCATCTCACTAGATATAGAGGGAGCCTTTAACGGAGCTTGGTGGCCAGCCCTAAGAATCCGACTGGCTGAGGAAAAGTGTCCTATAAACTTGAGAAGGGTAATGGATAGCTATTTGCATGATAGAAAGGTTCGGGTGCTGTACGCTGGCAAAGACTACGTCAAACAAACGTCGATAGGTTGCGTACAGGGATCGATCGGAGGCCCGATCTTATGGAACTTGCTACTGGACCCACTGCTGAAGGAATTAGAAGAAAAAGGGATCTACGTGCAGGCATTCGCTGACGATGTCAGTCTCGTCCTAGATGCTGGGACGGGGAAGCAGATTGAGGAACAGGCAAATGTCGCTCTTGAGCATGTTAGGGCGTGGGGTGTTAAGAATAAACTAAAATTTGCAGCTCACAAAACTATGGCAATGGTTATAACTCGCATACAAAAATTTGACACCCCACGCCTAGGCATGGGCGGGGTAGACATTGCCCTGTGTAAAGAAATCAAGCTTCTCGGTCTTACTATTGACGAAAAGCTGACTTTTAACACCCATGTTACCAACGTTTGCCGGAAGGCCCTAAATTTTTATAAACAGTTGACCAGAGCAGCAAAAATCCATTGGGGTCTAAAGTCCGAGGTAGTAAGAACTATTTACACAGCTGTAGTGGAGCCCACGATCATGTATGCAGCTGGTGCATGGGCACCAGCAACAAACAAAACCATGGTCAAAAAACAATTTAATTCGGTGCAACGTGGCTTTGTACAGAAAATAATTAAGGCATACAGAACCACCTCCCTGAACTCGGCGCTATTACTTGCTGGATTGCTTCCGCTAGACATACGAGTCCGAGAAGCAGCCTTACTTTATGTTACGAAGAAAGGACACTCCCAGCAAGTAATAGGAGATCGGGAAATCGAGACGCCAGTTGCCTACACCAACATACCGCATCCAGCCGAGCAAATGGTACTAACATTTGATTGTGTGATTAACACAGAAGCATTGGAGGAGACATTCACAGCGGACGGCATAAATATCTTCACCGACGGAAGTAAGATTGAGGGGAAAGTCGGAGCAGCTGTCACCATCCAACAAGGTCGCACTGAGATAAGTACCCGCAAACTCAAGCTCGACAATAGCTGTTCCGTCTACCAAGCAGAATTACTAGCCCTAGCAGAAGCCACAGATAAAGCCAGAAAATTAAAACGAACAGCTGCAATATATATTGTGACTCGCGATCAGCTTTGGAAACTCTGACAAATGCAACTTCTCCCCATCCCCTCGCGGTAAGAATTAGAAATAATATCAAAGTGCTCGCTGACCAACGCAAAATACTGGGATGGAAGGGAACGAAAGAGCAGACGAGCTGGCGAAACATGCTGCGCTGCGACTTAGAGTGAGGCCTCACTACGATTGTTGTCCAGTATCGTTTGCAAAGCGAGAAATAAGGAAAGCGTCGCTCATCGAATGGAACGAACGCTATAAAAGCGAAAAACAGGGCTCGGTGACTAAAGCATTTTTTCCTGTCGCGATTAGATCTTACCACGTAATAAAGAAGATAGAGCTGGACCACATCAAAGTGCAGCTTTTCACCGGACATGGAGGATTCCTGGCCTACCTGTACAAGTTCAAACGCAAGCCAAGTCCGGCCTGCGTTTGTGATCCTGATGTAGAAGAGAGCTCCCTGCACTTAATTACAGAATGTCCGGTGTACGGTAGATATAGATATGACACAGAAAATGAGCTAGACATAGATATTAAAGTATGTAATCTGCAAAAAATTATGGAAAATAAACACATTAGAAATAAATTTTTGGAATACTGTAAAAACATTGTAGTAAAAGTTGTAAATAAAAACAAATAGTAATTAAGATACGGTACAACTGCATAATTCAGTTTATGTAGTATGTGCCTATAAGTTTATGTTGTATGCATATAATTATAAGTAGGATTAATAAAGCATCCCCAGACTCCCATATTCCCTATCTGTGTATAGTTAAGATCGTCAATTTATTAAACACATGCATAGGACAAACAAAAGTAAGAAAGATGAAGGATGAAAGGAAAAATAGTATGAAGCGCGAAAGTGCGAGAAGCATAAAAGTGAGAAGTAGAATGAATGAGTCAGAAAATAAGGCCCCTGATATTGTCCGGGATCAGTACAATACAAAAAAAAAAAAAAAAAAAAGCATTGCTGCAGCCTAGGGTGTTAAATGCTTATCTAGAAGGTACCTATTAAATCTAGATTTGAAGACCCCAATGTTTTACATAATATTCTGTTTTTCTCTCCCAGCCCACACACTACCCACCACCCGTGGAGGCAGAGTGTGTGGTGCCCAACATCACTGTAGAGGTCCCCAATGTGCCTCCTCACAGCTATCCCGACCCCAGGCACTATGAGCCGGAGCATGCTGTACCACCTGCCATAGTAAGTATTAAAGACTAGTGGGCCCCTACGGCTTCTTTTGCATTATTTTGGAATATAAAGTAAAGTAGTCTTTATCACTCCTAGGACCTCATACTACCTACATACTAAAAATCATGATTATCTGTATTGCTATTTTTGTGTGATTAACAAAGTTGTAAAATCTGCTGAAATGTGTTCTGTTATAGATTTAATAGTCACCCATTTTTTTAATATCGCACGGTGAGAACGGAAGTGACCGATCTCGAAATTTTGGTAAAATGAGTTAGGTATACAGAATGACTTAAAAAAGTATACTCTATCACACCAATATTAGAAAACTGGCCAATTATGGTAAGAAAAGGATAGAAATATAATGTCGGTCTCTTTGTCACCCCACCGTTCCCTCCCCCTGCGCCCGAATCAAAGTGGCGAAATTAGTTTTGCACCGTGAGTTGTCGAAGCAAGACGTGACAAGTTTAGTACCGCAGTGACCGATTACGCTTTGTGTCTGTTTGTTTGTGAATTTCGGAGGTAAGTTTAGTTACAATTTATAATCATAAACTGACCGATTTAGGTTCAGGTCTCTCTTACATTGTATGTATTAGCGTATTTGGTGACATATACCAAATTCGGTCACTTCTTTATTAACAAACGAGTATAAATAATGAACCCATTTTGAAACAGGTCTGTATAATTTTCAATGTACTCATCAGTATTTTTTACTATTTACAAGAAAGTCTGTTTAACATTTTTAAGTTTGTTTTTCAATAGACTTATTGATTAATAGTGAAATTTATTACTTTTTTCAGTGTTTAATGTTTCATACTGAGTCAGCAATCCCAAAAACCAAAAATGAAAAGGAGTGCTTTAATTCTTCAAATGGTGGAAAAGAGACAGCAGAATGAGGTAATTATGGATATTGTTTATTTATTATTCGTTATTCATTAATACCAAGGTACTAAATTTAAAAAAAAAATGTTTTCTATATTCTCTATTGTACTTTTTTGCAGAGTCCTGACGAAGCTTTGGAAATCGACAAAGAAAACATGCCATCTAGCCCTTCAATTATCGAAAACACACCTCCACGTCTGGGCCAGGAACATTACAAAGTACACATCACAAGCAAAAAAACAAAACCTTTAAATGTAAGTGATGAATTTTTATTTAAGTCATGGGTAGTCATTTCAATATAAGTTTTACCTTATGATGAAATGTTAATTTTATTTTATGTTTAAGGACCCTGAAGAGACTTGTCAAGAAAAAAATACAGAATCAAAAGTTACTGAAAAAACCACGGAGAGTACATCTGCTGTCCTACCACGTTGTCCTGACGAGGCTTTGGAAATCGACAAAGAAAACATGTCATCTAGCCCTTCAATTATCGAAAACACACCTCCACGTCTGGGCCAGGAACATTACAAAGTACAAATCCCAAGCAAAAAAACAAAACCTTTAAATGTAAGTTATGAATTTTTATTTAAGTCATGGGTAGTCATTTCAATATAAGTTTTACCTTATGATGAAATGCTAATTTTTTTTTATGTTTAAGGACCCTGAAGAGACTTGTCAAGAAAAAAACTACGTTTTACGGAGACGTTTACTGTTATTTTTGGGACGAGACCCAAGGACAAAGGGGAGCCAATGAAATAGGTTCATGTATTTTCGCTTACTTACGGACCATAAGCGCAAACAACGCAGATAAAAAGTTACATGTAACATTTTACTCTGACAATTGCACTGGGCAGAACAAAAATAAAGTTATTGCTAGCCTATATTCATATGCTGTCGCTTATTTTGATAACATCGAAAGTATAACCCATAAGTATCTAATAAAAGGGCACACACAAAATGAAGCAGATAATGTGCACAGTTTGATTGAAAAGGAAATTAAAAAGAACGAAAAAGCAGGGCCTATTTACATACCTGTTCAATTTGCTACCTTGATCAAATCTAAATCTCAAACTACTTCAAGAGCAGTGGGGATACAACTTCAAGGAAAACCTCCATAAAGAAACAGTATTGTTGAATGATCTTAAAGTACTAAGTAAAATTTGTCAAAACGGAGATGTTTCACTTTTATTATAAAACATCATACTTAGATGAGATGTTTTCTCAAATTGACATGCGGAATAAACGTAAAAAAATGATGGCGTTCAATGAAATTGTAGTTAAACAGCTGTATGAGCACGCACTTGAGTTAAAAGAAAATAAAAGAAGAGATCTCAAAGATTCAGTCAGAAAAAATTTAATACCTAGTATTTACGCCAGTTTTTACAACACTTTGTAAGGAACTTCAATATTTAATTCTCATGTTCATGTTTCCATGTTCTTTTATTATTTTAATAAAATAACATGGATACATACGAGTATTACCTATTGGAAGTGATATTAAAATAACAAACTTTAAAGAAGTATGATGCTATACCAAAAAGTTAAGTCTGTATTAGCGTAGTAAGCAGAGTTACATTACAATTAGTTGATTAAGTACAACTGAATTATAAGCGCCAGACTGTTACTGTGGTAAAGTAATAGATAATTTATGCTATTAATACTGTTGTTGATTTGATTCACATACTTTAAATACCTCTTTTTTAACATAAGTATATTTTTGATTGGTTATGTTTCGTAAATTAAAGAATTAGGTATCTAAAGTTAGTGTATTAAGCAGAGTTTAATTAAAATTATTTGATTAGGTAATACAACCGAACTATAACTATAAGATTGTACTAGTACTACTATGTTAAAATGGTAATGTAGTGCTAATATAAGCATATTGTTGATTTGGATAAATACTTTATTAGTGTTAAAGAAGAGTGATATTGATTATGAATCGTTATAATATTTCAGAATTACTTATGTAAATGTTTGGTTTCCTACCAATTTATGGCACAATTTTGAGACTATTATTTGTGTGTGATTATTTCTGGTTCCTTTGTTGTCTAAGAAGTGATTTATTAAAAGATACTTAACACATACTTCGCTGTTTTATTTAGCTTTTTTGAGAAAATATAGAAAAACTTAAGAACAAAACCGACTCAATTTTAGGAAAAAACCATATTTTTTAAATCAGTGCAAGAAATGAACAGACCTTTACTTAAAAAGGTCAGTAGAAATAAAAAAAAATCTAATCCTAAAGTGACCTATTTTTCCAAGTTTTTTTTAAGCGTTATTTTATACAGGTAGATCATATTTTTTTACAAAAATTATTAAATGTATATAAAGCTATTGAGTCAAACAATATATTTTAAAAGAAATTCATAACTTTCGTTACCATTTTATAGTGTTATTGTACAATTAACAGAAAATGCTTAATACGACGGACACATTTTCGCTTAATCCCAAAAATTGGAAATTTTGAGTTAAGTCACTTTCGTTCTCAGCGTGCGATATGTTCTATGTACAGAGTTTTGTCCCTCTTTAGCTTTATTTATATCTATTTGATTGAGTAGGTGTGTGTAAAGTAACTCCAGTATTTATTTACTGAATTTGATAAGCATTGCTGTTCATTAAGCAATAACGTATTTACAAGTTACATAAATATTTCACAAAATAATAAGATCTATAATCATATCATTATCATTTCAGCCATCTGGACCAATGGAATCACCTCAAATTGTGCCTTCGGAAGCTATGACTGTGCCAAGTAAGTAACAATACAGTTTGGTCTGAATTAAGCTAAGTTAGTTCTAAGCTAAGTCAAAAAATGAATAAAATTAGGTAGGCATAAATCTATTTTTCTTTTGATTTTCATATGCATTTTCCTTTTGATTGCATTCATGTTACAAAATCAGTATATTTCAAATGTCCAAATTTGTTTATTTTGTTTTATTTCCATACTTATATAGTACATATGTAATCTACCTATATCTAAATTTCGTTATTGGTTTTATTATAACTATGAATAATTTTGAAGATATAACATACAGTGGATGCCTGCAGCTTCGCTTGCGTTGTCACTGTATAAAAAATAGGCTACGAGAAAGAAGAGAAATTGAAAGACATGATGATCCGGTATGTTGTGAAAGCTGAACACACAAACATACTTTCGTATTCATATAAAAATGTTTTTATATAATAACATAATTGTTTTTATCAGATGGAGGACAGACAGTGCGAGAAAGATTTGTAGCGGAGAGACCTGTTGGCGCTCAGCGGATGCCTCAAGTTAGGGATATACCAGATAGCTTAGGTAAATAACATCTTTTACATAAACTATAAAAATATACCAAAATACTAAACGAGCTGTGCAAACCGCATTTATATCCACTGAAAAATAAAGAAGCTATGACCAATTGAAGATTTAATTCCATCTCTTTCTTTCAAAACAGAATTTTCTATGTTTTTTGTATGGCGTTAGTGTTATGTGACGTCACATGACATGTAGGTTCTCTCTGTCTAATCGTAAACTAAAAACGTGTCTAACTGCGTTTTTATTAAAGCTAATTCAAAAATAATTTCACTGTGCTGATTGTCTATTAAAAAGCTTTCATTGAAGTAATAAAAAGAAAGTTGTGCATGTTCCCTATTATAGTATTTATTACATATGTAAAATGTATGGAGATAATGGTTGTCAAAATGAAATACATATAATTATTGGGCAGAGTATAAATGCTAATAACTCTCAGGCACCCATGGATCCTGTGGTGGGATGTGGTTATGACAGACTGAGTGCTGTGTATAATTCAGCGAATTTTTTCCTAATGTCTTCTATGTACTGATTTCTACCCTCTTTTGCTTTACTATGTCTGTACAGATAAATGTATGAATATTCATTCTAAAGGCATTAATGTTCATTACAGATACAAATCATTTATTAATAACTCCATAGTTACAAGTCAGAAGTTGATGTACATGTGTTTGTTTACAATAGTATATAAACATAATAAAAATAAAAATGTATTGTATGTATAAGAATTTCAGTATTCACATAATTAAATACAATGCAGTATAGATTATGTCAAAATTATAAAAGTCAATAATATCGAAAATATGTCAAAACAATATTTACCATAATCATATGTCCGTGCTATAAGAATTATGTTTCATCATTGCAGATAAAGTGGTGATCCCGCGCGGCGGGTTCCCGCGCAGCCGCACGTCGTGGCGCGCGCCGCACTTCAACCCGCGCGCCGCGCACCAGTACCACCAGTACAGGAGGAACAACATGCATAGGGTGAGTAGCATTACAATTTTAAAGCATATCCTCCTTCCCTCCGCCCGTCGTGCTCCTCATCACTTAGGGTTGGGACTCCCCCGCAGATTAAACTCATTGCGGATGTTTTCTTGGGCAAGTATGTAATATCGGTTTTCTCGCGATATTTTCCTTCAGCGTTAAGCGAGTGCAAATCCACACATAACTCAAAAACTAGTCACTGTTCGATTTCTCCACAGAGCCACACTCTATCCCACTCAGAGCTTTCAAGTATTGATGATTTCAATATAGAAACATTATTTTTGTGTAGATTTGTTCTCACAGACATCAAACTTGAAATGAGAAAGTCCAGATGTAATGTTTCTAGTTCGATCATAAAAACTTAAATTAATATTGTGTATCCTTAAGCATGTATGTACATTGTTTATTTCAGGGTAACTTTAACCAAAGACACTCGTTCCCGCCGCCGCATCAAGTGATGCGCCCGAACATACCGCAACAAATCATCCGGCAAGAAATTAGGCCGGAGATGGTGCGCCCCGATATCCGGCCAGATATGATTCGTCCGGAAATGATCCGGCCAGAAATACCGCCACCGTTGATGAGACCAGACATTATTCGACCGGATCCGCCGCCCCCCGATATGAGAGAAATTAGGCCGGATATTCATCCACCGGGAATTCGGCCAGAGATGCCTCTGCCGCCTCAGATGGGGCCGGAGATTTCTCCGGAACGGCCAATTTTGCCGGATATGTCGTTCCGGCCACATTTGGAGCGGCCTCCGTTCCAGCCAATGCCTAGGTTCCAGTTTAGGCCGGAAGAACGCCCCATGTTTCCTCCGCGTCCTAATTTCGAGCGGCCAATGTATCCCTTCCCTCGACAACAGTTCAACCCTCGCTTCGGACAGCCAATGAGAGAAATAGGTTTGTATTTATTTTTCTAAGTACCTACCTGATATCCAAAATTTTTACTGTTGTGGTTTCCTTTGTGAAGAAAATTATAAAACATCAAAAATGTTTGTAAATGTGTGAAGAAGACATTGCAAAACTATGATGTTGGGAAGAAATGTTTGGAGAAATAAGGTAGGTAATTAATTGCTATAAACAACCTTTTTTTTAACATTATCTATTCCCACATTGATGTCTGGCTTATGGAAAGAGACAACCTACCTAAAAAAATTGATTGTTTTAGATTGCTCTCATCATCATTATTAAGCTTATTACTGTTACAAAACAAACCAATTAATTCCATTTCTAACTCCTTATCTTTTTCATATCATTTGTACGCCGATGACCTTCAAATCTATACTCAGGCACATGTCAGCGAGCTAGATTCTGCTATTGACACTATTAATGGTGACCTAAATCATATCGTAGACTGGAGCAGATCATTCGGGCTCAAGATAAATCCTTCAAAGACCCAAGTAATTATTGTTGGTAGCTCTCGGATGATCTCTCGTATTGATTGGAATATCATACCACCAGTGAGATTTGACGGGATTGTCATACATTATAGCGAGACTGTTAAAAATCTTGGCGTAATGATGGATCGTTGCCTTAGCTGGGATTGTCATTTAGATATGATCAGCCGCAGGTTATTTGCTTCGGGAGTATCCTTGCGACGCCTCCGAAATTTTCTACCCACTGCCACTAAAATTGCGCTTGCTCAGTCCCTTCTTCTTCCTGTGTTAGATTATGCAGACGCCTGTTACCTAGATCTACGAGAAGACCAGTTAGGAAAACTTGAGCGGCTCCAAAATTACTGCATTAGGTTCATATTTGGCTTGAGAAAATATGACCACGTATCTCAGTATCGCCTTAAGCTCAAGTGGCTGCCAATTCGCCTTCGCCGGAATGCACATATCTTGTCTCTTCTTTATAATGTTTTATTCAATCCTACAACTCCCAGCTATTTAAAATGACGATTCAAATATGTACATGACACCCACGCTCGTAATCTTCGGTCGTCGGAAATGCTAACTTTATCTCACCCTAAATTTAACTCGCCATCCTTCTTTGGGCGCTCATTTGCTGTGCAAGCTGTTTGCCTCTGGAATGAGCTACCTCTTAGCATTAAGAAGGCCCCGTCACTGGAATCTTTTAAAAGCCAAGTAAAGAACTGTTAAACCTGAAGTTAAACCTCATGCTTATTAGTTTATGTATGTCTATGAATTTATATATATATATATATATATATATATATATATATTGTATTTATTTGTATGTAAGTTTATAGTATATTGTACTTATTTATATGTAAGTTTATAGTAGTTATTTCTGTAGTATTAGCACATAGTATATTTTTATATATTACGTAGTATAATATACATGATGTAAGTATGGGTTAGAATAGTTTATAATTTTAAATGTTTATGTTTATTGTTTAAGATTTTATAGTCAAATTTTATGTAATCGGTATTGTACACCCCGTCTAGTCTGTTTTTTATATATTTTCCTCTCCATCCTACGGTTGCCTGGAAGAGATCGCTTTTAGCGATAAGGCCGCCATTTGTGGCATTAGTTTTAATTAATTTTCTTTTCTGTTTGTGTATGATGTTTTTTGTGTCCAATAAAGTATCAATCAATCAATCAATCAATTTTATTAAATATTAACTTTAATATATGTATTTAATGTAATTATCTCTTATCGCCCACTGCTGAGCATAGGCTTCTATTCTTGTACGCCTATATAATTTAATATAGGTACATAAAACAAAACTGATGCATCCCTATTATTGCTGTTCCAGTAGCAAACAGCGCGCACATGCCGCAAGTGACTATCCGCCAAGTCCCAGAGGGCGCGGCGGGCAAGGAGCCCGAGGTGCGCATGTTGCCGGTGCCGCTGCCGCCGCTGCCGCCGCATCTGCCGGGGGGGCTGCAGGGGAAGAAGGTGCTCATCAACCCGCACTTTAAAGGGACCTTCCAGCCGCCCGTTGAAGGTGAGATTAAAAAATACGAAGTCAACGGGGCGTCACCGGGTCATGGAGGAAGTACCAAAAACTCTGTACCTGAAGCCCTGTTTCTAGAAAATTATAAATCTAGAGTTTATGGGTTTCTTCTAGACAAGCGTGCAAAATTTTAGACTACACTGATGCTTAACATCAGGCAGGCTGTAATCAAACGTAAGCCTATTTCGTAATAAAAAAAAACACTTTTATTTGAGCTTTCAAATGGGTTGTACAATAGGAAAGAGGATTGCATAACAAAAACTAATTGTATTAGCAGATTTAGGCGAAAGTTGTGGATGCCCGCGGCTTCGCTCGCGTTGTTATGGGATAAAAAGCTACCTATATATGTCACGCCCGAGACCATATTCTATTACTATAATAATTAAAATCACGATGGTCAGTCGCTATGTTACGGCATCAAAGTGAACCGAACAGGCCAACGAACACACCTGCATAATATATATATATATATATATTTTGGCTTAACATTGGTAATAACATTGATACATTTATCTTACACTAGTATTTTATATATAAACAAAATGTATTACCTATTAAAGCTAAGCACAGCATGCACAATTTTATTATTACTACAATAAATAAAGATAATGAAAATATATTTACAAACTAATCCTAGTTGTAAACAATAGTATTGTTGTATAGGAACTTAACAAGTTATGGATTTGAAATTTATGCAACATTAAAATAGGAAGTAAAAAAACGTAACTTACTAGGTACATCAAGAAGCTTAATATGGAAGTTTGGCTACAGTACAGCATTTAATAATAGTTAAGATATGATTTAAAAGCGGGACTCCTGTTTATCGAGTGTTAGTCATCCGTTTTTTATTTATTTATTCACATAAGATGAAGATTTATATTGGTAAATAAATCTTTCTACTAAAATCTTAATAAACTTGCGTCCATGGATTCTCGATTAACACATATGTGATGTCTCAGGGTTGCCAGCATACATACCGACAAGAATCCAAAAGTCGCCTCCGCTCAGCCCTACCAATAAATTCGGTACGGACTTTACAACATGTAGAGCTTTCCTATTTATAGCACGTTTTGTATTCAGTAGTTGCACGTGTTTACTTAATCGTAGTAGACATATTTTGATAAAATATTTTATATTTCATCGTTTTAGCTTAAATTATATACCTATGTATTATATCGTGCCTGAGTGTCTATGTATTTATTTTTTATATATATTTGCATATATTTTCTAAAACATTAATTATAATCAAATTTATCTTTAAATTGACAATTACATAATTATTATTACCATATTGTAAGGGAACTTAATTGTACTACACATATTATACATGAATTTGAATTATTTACTAGCTATTTTGAAATTCACCGTTTTTTAGGGGTGTTAATAATTATATATGCATGTACATTATCGTGTTTCTTTTGTAACATAATAACCGTATTTGATAAACTTTGCATATATTGATTTATTATTTGTATGTGTGGTTTGTAGGCTGCATTGATTATACGTCTTTGCTTTTACTGATTATTTTGAGATTTGTCGCTGTACTGATATGCTTGGCCTTAAACTATGTATTTTGTACTTTAGTTGCTGTCATATTAGCTTCAATATTCCTTGTATTTTTGTAGGTCCAATAAAAGACATTGACGACGCAGCGGAGCGATTTATAGCGGAACAAAGGAACGCACTGGCACGCGCTGCACAGAGGAAGTTCACGCAACGGAGATCACCTCAGAGGTAAGATTCAATATTAGAAACTAGATAAAAATATCTTAAATAAGTGCCACCGAAAATCTTTACGAGCCTTATTATTTTTAATTATGTCTTCCTTGTTAGTACTATTAATTCATTTTAATACCCTTATTACAAGACGTGGTTTAAAGATAAGTCTAGACCAAGTCCGATTTAGTTGTTCGAAGATTGTCTGTCTGCTGTCATAATTATCAAATTGTCAAAATGTACCAATGTTAAATCAAAGTTCCAAGTTTTGGTTGACATTTAGATTGCTTGTATGTGATGTCTGTACAACAAGAACCCACTTTTTATTTTCAAAGTCCTTGACTAATATTTAAACCGCGTTTTTGTAATAAGACGGTTTGGGTTCAAACACCCAGACCCTTTCATGTATATAACGTGCCGTAAGTTTTTCAAGTATGCAATATGTTAGTTTCTTTGTGATACAAATGTTTACAAAACTCTAAAAAACGATTCCTAGATTTAGATGCCGTCATCGAATCACAGTAGGTATACCTCGACCAAAAAGTGTAGAAATGGAACTATATACTTAATTCTCCTTCTAAACTTAAAAAAACCGGCCAAGTGCGAGTCGGACTCGCGCACCGAGGGTTCCGTACAAACCTGCAAGGTTAAATATTTTGTGATGTAACTAAAAATTTATGGTTTTCGTAATTTTTCCTTTATCTATGCTATAAGACGTTGCTTCGTACCAAATTTCAAGATTCTGAGTTCACGGGAAGCACCCTGTAGGTTTTGATTCCCTTGCAAGTGTCGAAAATTTGCGGCATAAATGGCTGTATCTTTTGATTGCGTTGGCTTAGAAGTTTGATTTTTTCACAGCTTCAAGGGACAGTAGACCTGAGTAATTGATATAAATTTCAGCTTCATACCTCTACGCGTTCCTGAGAAAAAGGGTCTTGACAGACGGACGGACGGACGGACAGACGGACAACAAAGTGATCCTATAAGGGTTCCGTTTTTTCCTTTTGAGATACGGAACCCTAAAAATCACGAATGTTGTCAAACCTTATTTAACCTTAGAGAATCATAAGTTTATTAAATACCTATAACTTTTTATTTTTGTGATCACAATAGTGTAATCGCCAGGAAAAGGAGAAATAAATTGAACAAGTACTATAGGTGGCGCCATCACATTTTCTACACTTATTTGTTGGGATATACATAAGCTCATCGGCTATAATAAAACTATCACTGTTATTTCTAGATACATAGAGAACACAACAATAGAGATAGAGAACGACCTGGTGGGTCGTCCGGCCGCGCGCAGACGCAGCGAGGAGGAGGACCTGCTGCGGAGGCAGGAGGAGTTCATCAACGCGAACAGAGCTGGGCTGAGGAGGAGGTGAGATGTGCTACTATTACTACCTTATGAGTTTATAAGATTTTCTAAGTTCCCGCTATTTTGTTGAAGTTAGAATTAGTATGTTTAGTTTTTCTTCCCTTGTTTCTTTATGTATTATTATTATTATATATACTGTCTTATTTCCATAAGACAGCTACGTATGCGTGACCAAGCTGTCGAGCATACCTATAAATATTCAACCGTCATATACATAAAATTATAACCGCCAGCCCGGTACGCATATTGCCAATTTAATTGTATTGCAAAAAACACAATAGAGATAACATCCATCTAAGCGTGAAGAAAGAACAAACACATACACAATGTCACCTGTATAACAGTGTGATATAACATACATACTCCCCCCAGGATGCGGTCCCCGTCTCCCCCGAGCGCGCCCCCCGCGCGGCGCTCCCCCTCCCCGCGGCGCGCGCGCCTCGACCGCCCCGACAGGAACGAGCCCCGGTCGCATCATGATGACGTGAGTATCTCCTCAACACTGAGGGTTGAAAACCCCTCGCAGATATAATTCGTTAAGAGAGTTCTCTTGGGCTGATACATCGTAGTGAGCGCCTAGGTCTTAACCTATTTTATTAAATGATGATATGATTTTAAAGTACATGATCTTAAATTATGCATTGCACATTCGATTTTGAACCTAGCAATTATAGCTGTATTTCGAATATATAAGGACTATTATTTTAATATATGACTCGAATACTTTGTTAAATTTCTCGATGCATTACAATACAACCAATTAAACAGTTTTTTTTTTTTTGGCAGACAGACTCTTTCAACCTTTACAGGTTACTTACGTAATGGCTTTGTGAATGAAGAATAATAATGATGCTTCCACAGAAACTTAAATGCGTTGCTTGCGTTGCGTATTGGGATAAAAAATAAATCAAATGCAGATTTATCTGTTGAACTACATATATAAGGTAGAGAGTATTAGTTCATCTATACTAATATTATAAAGCTGAAGAGTTTGTTTGTTTGTTTGAACGCGCTAATGTCAGGAACTACTGGTGCTATTTGAATAATTATATTTGTGTTGAATAGACCATTTATCGGGTAAGGCTTTAGGCTATATAACATCACGCTGCAACTAATAGGAGCGAAGAAACAATGGAAAATGTGGAAAAAATGGGGAAAATTATTCATCTTTGAGGGCTTCCGTTAATAACTATTCCACGCGGACAAAGTCGCTGGCACAGCTAGTATCTGAGATAGCGCGAGTTTTTTTCTCTAAACAGATAATTCCTCTGTTTTCCAGCAAGACAGCGAGTACAAGCGTCGTGTGCGCGAGCAGGAGTCTCTCAGGGAGCGCGTGCTGCGCGCCAAGGAGGTGCGGCGCAGGAAGAACGCGGTGGCGCTGCACAAGCAGATGCAGGATAGGTAAGAAAGTTATATAGTACATAAACTCCTTAATTTATCTTAAATTTAGTTCTTATTAATGGAATTCACTCCTAGTTCGCTATCTACAGTACATTTCATGAATGTGGTACGCATCGCCTACACTGAGACCGAGATCTTGTGTTGTAGGCGAGTGCTTTCTCCTCAGGGTATATTATTATGTAACAGATGTTTGTTCAATATGTTTATAACCTGTGCTCATTTTGCATCAGATCTGGTACAAGTTTGTTACAGAGTTTAATTTTAAATTGATATTAATATAATTTTAAGTAAGTAATTTTGTTTAACAAGTCTTAATCTAAATTTAATCTATGATAAATATTTATTTGGTGTAGTATACATGGTGGTTATGTGTGTGTGTTTGTGATGAGTTTGAATACAACCACACATTTAAGGCAGCGTGACAGACTCATTGCTGAGGGTGTGTGTTTGTGTAATTTTGTATGTTATTTAACTATTTAAGTTTCATCATAACTAAGATTACTAAGCCATTTGGTTAGCGCCTGTTTAGCATCACAGATTTTCATATCAGCTAAATCAGAAATTACAGCATTGGCGCGGTTATACAACAGTATATTATTTTTGTGCCACAACTGCTGGAACTAATCTATGTGTCTTTTCCCCCTGAAATTATATAAAATATATGGTATTGTATCTCCATGGAAAATATAGAGGAAATGGCAATTCAAATTTTGACAAATGCCTGTTTTACTTACTTTACTTTTACGGTATTCGTCATTAGTATGAGATACTGACCAATATCATACCAAACGGTATCGTTTATTCGTAGAGTATCTCAATTCTCTACTGTAACTAATCTCCTACTACTGACCAATATCATACCAAACGGTATCGTTTATTCGTAGAGTATCTCAATTCTCTACTGTAACTAATTTTAAAGTATTGTATTGAAGAAATGTGTCTGAATCGTCACCGAATTGTAGATAGATTAAAAATATATTTCAGCACATATCACACGGCGACATCTAGTCCCATACAAGGCAAACTTTCTGTTAACCTTTTTTTTTTTTTTTTAACTTGAACGGGTTTGCACTTGACCATAGTTTACCTGATAGCAAGTAAGGCTATGGCCTAAGATGGAGCGTGCTTACCCGATAAGAACCTAAACAGAACATCACATACAGCCCTAACTGAAATTTACTATTTATAATTATTTCACAGAGAACGTGAAACTCTCGATAAGAACCAACCACAGCCGGCTCCCAAGGAGAGAGAAGTTCAAACTCCCCCCGAGCGACGCGAGCTAATAAACAAGCCGGAGCTAGTAAATAAACCAGAGCTGGTACAAGATAAACCAACCAGCACAGAGGAAACCAGACCTGATACCACTAGGAAAACACCGGACAGGTAATATAACTTTTATGATACTGCACTTACAATAGTAAATTGTTACCCTAGGGGTGAAAGTAACTTATTTAGTGCCGAGACGGGGTTTGGCGCCCGAACAAAGTGAGGGCGCCAATAGTTCGAGGGACTAAATAAGTCTTTAACCCGAGGTAAACACTGTGCTTTTCATTACAAATACAAGGAAAGTAAAAATAAAAACATGAATTAGCTAAAGAAAATATTATTAAATTTTATTGTTCCACCCAAATCAAAACAAATATACCCAAAATCGTATGACGATTTTCCACTACCGCATTAGCCTCTTCTTTTAAAAATCAGGAGTTAAATTTATGTCAGAATCAGATGAACTCATTTTATAGGTACAAATCTCTGCTATACGTATAAACAAAAGTCTAGAAATCGAAAAAATAAATGAAGATTGAATTACCGCTCTCCTGCCTATTTTGTTTGTTTTTTTTTTCTGTGGCTGGCCAGCTACTGATATTTTTAGCCATTATTTTTTAATTCATCATTGAAAAAATGGAAACTATTTTTTCCCAAATTTAAGTTATTTTAAAGAAATTGTTGAAACTAAATTATAGTAAAGTTATTTAAAAAATATATATTCTTTAATCAATACTTAACTTTAAGTTTCACATCGTGGCTGTATAGAAACTTGGAACATGGTTCAATAGATATGTCAAAACATAAAGGTACATGTTTTTTACTCCAAAAAAAAAACTTATATTGTATTGTTTTCTGGATCATACTCAAATAAACGATACCTTTAAACGTAACTCCTTCCATTTATCGCTTTGTAAATGCATCAATGTTTCATATTTGTGCTCGCATGTAAAGCTCTCGATTGCACTCACTCGAGCCAACCAACTCGACCGCGGTAGACCTACACATGGATGTATTTTAGTACCTCAGTTATGTTGATTCCAATTACTAATACCCAATACCTAAAAAGAGAGCTTTTACAAATTTGCCTCTTCTATGTATCTGTTGTAAAGTAACTATTGAGAACAGTACAATTTTTATCTAGTATTTGATATCTGACATAATCTAGATGTTAATGCGATGATTTGAAAGCAATACTGAATTACGCATTTACCTTATGTTCCAGGAAAACTCCAGAAAAAGTTATACAAAAAGTAACGACAGAGAAACCGAAAGTAGCTCCAAAAGAAGTGAAAGAAAAGGAGAAGAAAGATAAGTCGCCGGTCAAAGCAAAAGACGATGAAGTCAACTCTACTTGTGGTGAGTTAATTGTTTTATGTTTTCGCAAAGTAATGTTTCTATAATA
Source organism: Macaria notata (assembly GCA_927399415.1). Taxonomy (NCBI): domain Eukaryota; kingdom Metazoa; phylum Arthropoda; class Insecta; order Lepidoptera; family Geometridae; genus Macaria; species Macaria notata. Next base: position 6,593,818 of record OV656742.1, read on the forward strand.
AGCGAGTGTGGCTCAGCGGTTCCAGTGTCTGCTTTTCATCCAGACGCACCCTGGTTCAACTCCGGCCATACACCAATGCCTTGTATTTTCAAATTAAGTGTGGGTTTGTACTCGCTGAACGGTAAAAAAAAAACATTGCGAGGAAACCGACATGTTTAAGGACCACAATATCCGAGGACATACATGTGTCTTCCGTGGTAGGACGCGGGCGCCCACCACGATGTATCTGCCCAAGAGAACTCCCCTAACGATTTAATTCTGCGGGGGAGTCACGACCCTCAGTCATGAGGAAGACGACACAAGAGCAGCGCGCAGCGGGGTATGTCGGGCTCGGGGCTAAAGAGTCTCCACTACCGACTAAAACCTACCTCGATGTCCCTTCGTCTTGGATAAGGCGGGTTTCGCGGGCAAGCGAGCAATACTCCTCCGTAATTATATATATATATATTTTTCAATGTTGTACAGAAGCCCTGACGCCCCCGCTGGCGGGCGTGGGCCGCTCGCCGCCGTGGGGCAGCGAGGAAGACGACCTGGACATGATCCTGGGAGACATCGACGGGATACTGTCTGATGATGAGGACAGCGGCCGCTTCAAGGACAAACCTAACAAGTTAGTGTTAACATGTGTACTTGTGGCATAACTACCCCATTCCAGTCTCACTGTGTTTCCTGTATGTGTGGGTGTCTCTCTATCTCTCTCTCTGTGTGTGTATGTGTGTGTGAGTGTGTGACTTCATAGTAATGTAGTAAGGACGGCGAACTTCTTCCGAGTAGTACTGCTTTTTAATAAGGGTCGTGACTCTGCCGTAGAAAAGATATTGAATAAGTCGTTACTTTGCGGAAATCCATTGTAACTGAAACTCTGGATAAACATGTAGTGTTTTTCCTCTGCGACTGCTCCTTAACCGACATCAAACAACAAACTTGATCGTTGGTGGTGGGATGGCACTACAACTACGAGAATATCTTGCCGAAGGAGAACAACAAATCTTCAAGACACAGGGTGCGGTGTTGGTAAGATCTTGAGAGCTACGGAGGCCACGTTGGTAAGGAGGTGAGGTGTGTCAAAGTCAAAGTCAAATCATTTATTCTATTGTGTTTTCAATAAAATGTTGCAGATCTTTTATGCATAATTTGGTACATGAAGAACACAATATAGCCTCAAAGGGTGTTTACAAATAATTTTAATTGTTGTGTGCGGGCCGGTCTATTTGTTTTTTTATTATATTGTGTTTGTATAGAAAATCATCATTTAAATATATCGTCATTAATATATTCGTCAACTGTATAGTAGCATTTTTGGATCAATAATTCTTTTAATTTGTTCTCGAATATGTTGGTTTTGTCAATATTTTTGGTTGGGTAATTTATTATATATATTTATTGCGATAGCATTTGTTCCAGAACTATGCATTTTGAGGCGGGATTTTTGAATTTTTAATTTGTGAAGGTACTGTGGTCTTAGAGAGTAATGTCGGCTTTGGTTTACTTTTTGGAAAAAATCGGGATATTTTTTATAAACTTACATAATTCTAAAATATAGATACTTGGTAAAGTGAGTATCTTATATTTTTTAAAGAATGGTTCGTCAAAGTGATGTTTAGTTATGTCGGGAGCGCGGATGTTAGCCAGAATTCGAATTAATTTATTTTGTCTCAAAAATATGTTATTTACGTCTGTGCTATTGCCCCATAATATTATACCGTATCTAATCCACGAGTAAGCATACGCATAATATGCCGAGAGCGCTGTAGGCTCGTCGGTAGCACAACGAAGTTCTGCAAATGCGTAGGTGAAGCTTGACAGTTTAGAGTTTATCTTTTTTATATGTTCTTTCCAGTTAACGTGTTTGTCAATTTCTAGGCCTAACAATGTTGCCGCGTCTACACACTATAATATGCTATTGTTATATGTAAAATTGATGTCAAGGGGTTTTTTTTTGATGTGGTCTAAATTGGATTAGTTTCGTTTTGTTTATGTTATGTTTATGATCGGTCAGCCAATTTATAATTATTTTAAAAATGTCAGTAAGTTTATTTGTCAAATTGAAATTATTTACACAAGATGCCAGAATAGAAATGTCGTCGGCGAAAAGAACACAAAAATCATTTATCACTTTAGGGAGATCGTCAATATAAATTAAAAATAGTATACATCCGAGCACCGAGCCTTGGGGTATCGAATGATTTATTAGAAGAGGCGCGGATCGTACTGTTTCTATAAGGCCGGAGTTCTGGTCGAAATGCTCTAATTCTACGTGCTGCTGACGATTTTCTAAATATGACTTAAACTTGTGGTTTATTCCTCGTATGCCAATATCGTATAGTTTATTTAGTAATAAATTAAATTGAACTTTGTCGTATGCTTTATTCATGTCAAGCAGTATTCCTATTGCGTATTTTTTATTGTCAATTATATTTATTATTTCCTGGACATATGTATTTGTATAGTGCCAAAACTGGTGCGGTTTTTTCTAAAGCCCTCTTGTGCATTATCAAATATACCATATTTTTCGCAAAAGGAATTTAATCGTACTTGCATTACTTTTTCAAAGTCTTTGGAAGACGTCGGCAGGAGTGCTATGGGTCTATAGTTATTTGGATCCGTTTTGTAATTTTTTTGTGAATAGGTTTCATTAAAGCTAGTTTTAAGAGGTCTGGAAATGTTCCTTCAGTAAGCGATTGGTTGATGAGCATATAATAGGGTAATGTCAGTTCTGTCGCGCAATTTTTTATAAGAATAGGAGGTAATTCATCAATTCCAAAGCTGTATTTACTCTTGAGTTGTTTTAAAATGTCATATATTTCGCGCGGCTCGGCCGGCCGGAGGAACAGGGTGGGAACAGGGTGTTGTGTGTGCGCGTGAGCGAGGGCCGCCCCCGCGCGCCCGCTCCGCTGGCGGTGGTATATGGAGGAACACACCTAAAAACCATCAAGTTTGATGTCGGTTAAGGAGCAGTCGCAGCGGAAAAACACTACATATTAATCAAGAGTTTCAGTCTGCCGTAGAATTAATCTTCAGGAAAGTTCTCTTTCTAGTTGTAGTGTATTTCGTTTTTTTTTACTTAGTATTGGCCTACAATTGACTAAAGCTCGCCTAATGTTAAGCATTTCTTCAGCCTAGCGATATCACACTTACGTAGGAGGTAAATAACTCTAGATTTGATGACACCTGGATTGTAATTCGCAGGAAAAAAATATTACATTAGACGTTTGCAAAAATGTTAACACTTATTTATATTTACCTATAATAACATATATTTTAACAAGGTAAAAATTAGTGTGCTAAATGTAAAAAGTCTATTCTATTAGCATTATTTAAGATCTGTACTCTACCTAGTTTACGGACAATAAATGCATTCATTCATTCATTAACTCACTCATGTTTTGCAAAAATAACTGAATTTATTTGATTTGAGGAAACAGTTTTTTTGCTCTAAATTGACAATATATCTAATAATTTAGTTGTAATAACCGGCTAGCACTTACGTCAAAAACCGGGACGCGCGTGCTGACTCGTCCTCCTGATGATGGAAACCTCAGATTTCCGAAACTTGTCGAGCTAATTTTTAGACGTAATTTTTGACGTAAGTGCTAGCCGGTTATTACAACTAAATTAAATCATGCCTTACGGGAACTATAATACAGTAATATATCTGATAATTTCAGAGCGGAGCCTCCCAAAGCGAAGCCAGTCCCGGACCTCCGCTCCAAGCTGCCCCCGAAGCCGGCGGGCGAGAGCAGGCCGCCCCGGCAGAAGATCGTGTTTGAACATAAGGAGGAAACGAAGCGGAAAGGTACTTTATTTAACTTATATTTTGTTTACATAATATACATTGCTCTGTTTCGTTAGCTAATAGGTATACATCCTGAAATTATTTATTATGACCTTATATTTATTTATGTAATATTCTGTTGACCAAATTTCTCTTTATTGAGTGGTATTTCCCCATGACTGAGGGTTGTGTCTCCCCTGCAGAATTAATTCGGTAGGGGAGTTTTCTTGGGCAGATATATCGATCGTGGTGGGCGCCCAGGTACCTACTTCCACGAAAGACGCAATATGTTCTCTGATTATGTGTTCCACAAACAAAAACAATTATCTCAACTCACTAAGAACTTGTATCACAACTACAAGTATCACATTCGCTTGTGTGTTTAATGAAACATGTCAAGATAATAATATACTTAACTCCTTGTAATTCCAGAAAAAACTCCGCCGCGCCGTGCCATTGTCAGCTCGACCAGATTAGACGATTCTGAAAGTTCAGTGAAGAAAGCTAAGGTAAACAAAACAATACATGACATATTGTATGATTACATACCTATTATTATGTTTGACATGATGTTAATTACAAAAATTTTCATTATTTTATTAATAAAACTAGACATATGTAACTTCTAAAATTTTATAAAATCTAAATGTTATAAATTCAATTTGACGAGATATTGTAATTTGTGTAGCATATTCTGTGATATTAGGACTTATACCTATGTATGTTACAATTTTACATTATCAATAAAGATTCTTTATCTTTATCATAATTTAACAAACAGTATATATACATAAGTTCGTTATTTCGTTTCGTGTATAAAGCAGTCTGAAATTGGTTCAATAAAAAAGATCCATACATACTACAATAAAGTCAAGCTAGTTTTTTTGATACTAAACTACAATCATACTATTATATGATTGCGAAAATGTGAATGTTGGTGTTTATTACGCTTTCACGCAGTAACAGCGACGGATTTTCGTGATATCCTAATAAAAGCGCGAGTGAAACCGCGTGTTTCCACTAGTATGCATATAAATGCAACAGTATAGCTAAAAGCCAGGACCCGAGCTGCGCAAGATCGACACACATGGCACAACATGGAGGAGGCCTTCACCCGCGTCTGGATGCCCTGACAACGCACTTTCAAATTGTTATATTTTAGTAATTACAGTTATTTTTACAAAAGACTGTTTAATTTTTTTTAATTCAGTTAATTATTATCGATATATTTAAGTCAAGGCAAATAAAGGCTTTTTTATTTTATTTATTTATAGCTAAAAGCACATTATCTTGTTTCAGGTGAAGAAAACTGAGCCTAAAGCTGAGTTGTCCTCTACATTGAAGTCTAGACAGAGGATAACTTTCGGCAACAAGGAGAAGGAGGTAAATGCTTCTCATGTGTTTTTATTACATAATAATATCATCATCATCATTGGCATCTTTGAGAGATGATTCATGTAGTCCATAATATTTTTGCAACTATTTCATATCACATTGATGAAATTTAAGACAATAATCATAAAGTCAGATACATTTAAGGCGGCTGTACGGTTTGGAGCCGATCAATTTTCATATTGCTTAGACAAGAAACAATTTGAAAAATTAAAAAAAAACAGCGCGTTAACGCGATTTGCTCTTACTTTGCCGTCTTTTAGTACCCATACAAATCAAGTAAGAAAGGAGGTAGCTCTTAACATCTATTTTGTAACTAATATCTATTTTTTTTATTATCTATTTTAAAATATGTAATATAAATTAAGGCTCATTTTATTTTATCCATAACAGGCGGAAAAAGAAAAAGAAAAGGAGAAGCTCGACAAAACGCCACCATTCAGCAACCGTCGAGTCATCTTACAACGAAAGACCACCAAGGAGACCAAATCGGTCTTCAACCGAGTAGAACCTGACCGCTCCCAGCCCAGCGCGGGGATATTCAGCCGCGCGGTCAGGATAGCGATCAACGACAAAATACCAGCAAAAAAACCAGAGCTCGAGCCGCAGATAGAGTACGAATCTGATTCGGAAATAGATGAAGATACGTTACTGAGTGAAGATGTAGGGAACGTGGCGGAGGTGGACAACCTGCCGCATGGCATGACGGACACGAGGCTCAAGACCCTGGCCGGGAACGATGTGCAGGTAACTTGTTTTAGTTGCAGGGTTCTGGCGGCTCGGGGGGTTGGCTGAATTATTCAACAATGAACTTAAATTCTTCCGAATCGATAAACTTTTGACAGAGTTGTTACAGATCCCAGTAGTTTGATTTTGGGGGGTTTCTAGGGCACCTTTCAACGTTGCTTAACATCAGGCGAGTTGTAGTCAAGCGTGAGCCTATCTTGTTTAAAAAACCTTAGATAAATTCTTCTGATCAGTTAAACTTTTGATAGAGTTGTCATAGATCCCAGTAGTTTGATTTTAGGTTTATAAATCATGGCGATATGCTCATGTCCTCCGGCGAAGAGGTAATTGAATGAAATTGGATCAGCTCTCTCTCTTTGAAACCGTTGACGACCGTTGACGTGGGCCAGTACATTAAATTACTTAAGTAGCACTAATTATAAGTATGTGTTGAACCAACTGTTCATGTTGCACCGCCATTCGAAATTATTTTCCAAAGAAATAAAGATGGTTTTATGCTGTTTGTCTCGGTTTTTATAAAAATGTTATACGTCTTCTTGCTTTGCATTTTTTACCATGATTTATTTGTTCCCAAAAAGATAGTTTTAATATCACCAACAGCAAAAGCAAGTTAGTAAATTTTCATTAAGAAGCAACGTTGCTAGCAGAGGAAAAGATAGAGACGAAAAGCACAACATTAACCCGATCAATGTGCCATGGGAGAGGTCTATGTCCAGAAGTGGATGTAATTTACATAACATTCATTTTTGTCGACGAACAGTGTGTGTGTTTATGTGGATGTATGTGTGTATTAAAGACTGAATGATAGGAAAAAAAGGAAAGAAGAAAGATATTCAAATCCTTGTCACATGATCTCAGAATTTAGAAAATTATAATCTGACACTATAAAAAAAACAACCGAGCCGCCAAAACTATGTTATGTCAGCAAATATGTGATTGCAACTGTGATATTTATATATGTAAATATATTTTATATTCAGCCACTACGCATTGATAGATTTAAGTGGTATAAATTTAATTTACATGACATGACATTACATGTAATAGACACTGCTAAAGAACTTAAAAAAAAACATTTAAATTTCTATGTTCTTGGCAATGTGTATTTGTTTTGAGATTTGCTTGATATAAGCTAAGAACTAAATAAAACAGAATGATATCTCTTTTTCCTTGCAAGCTTAAGGATTTTGTTTTTTCTTCAGCAATGTCTGTTATTATATCGCACAGCATATTTTTTTACTAATATTGATATTATTCAGAGCACATTCCACAATCTGTAATGTACGAAAATTAAATTCAATATTATACACACAAAAAAACTATAACCAATTACGTTTAAAAAAGGCAAATGGGATTTATACTGGAAGAGCATCCAATTTCCCTTGACTCTAAATGTTAAACATAAACAGATAAACATTTATTAATAATTTGTTCGAATTACATGTCATAGTCGAATTACATACACAGGGATTATATAATAATGTAATTAATGCAAATGGCATTTTTGGTCACTCAATAAACCAAATATTTCAGTTTTATAAATATATACCTAGACAGGTAAGCACGGTTCAGCTGTGCTGGTAGATGAAGGGGTTCCAAAAATGAAACATTTTATAAGAACCAAAGACGTTTATTCGCCTACATGGCTACGCTAATACTAACTTACAAAACAAATCTTAAAATGAAACTTAGTTACAATAGGTACTACACAAAAAAAAAGGTCAAAGAGAAAGTGTTTGCACATGGGGCGGCGGGCCGGGATCGGACCGCGCTGCAGGACCTTGGAGCCGTCTGGAGTGTTGACCAAAAAAACATATAAATGGTTTCTGCAGATGGCATAACATAACTACCTAATGTGTTATTTGTATATCGATTCTAAATGTGTAGATGATAAAAGATTCAAATTGACCTTTCATTCATAATTTGCTTATATAAATAAACATTGCAGTAATATAAGTTTATGACTATTTTAGTTATAGCTGCTACTTTTTGATAAAAATATATTATGTAAAAAAATATCCTGTGCAAAACAATATGTTTTATTATAAAGTACACAAATTTGATTGCTGTGATATTTACATTGTTATAATATCTATACAATATGTATCATAATTGCAATTCTTTTTTGTTCCGTATTTCGAATTTACACATGGTGCGATAAGTCATTACATTACTCTGTATTTTTTACTTTTCTTTTTGATTTTAATATCTACTGTTTTATACAAATATATAGATGTGTTTACAGTTATTAACTTATTTATAAGCCAATACTATGCATGAATTAGTTTATAATTAAATATCTGTACTTCACACAATCATGCAATGTCAATGTGTGCTTGTTTGTGTATTTAAAATTGTTGTTGCCTTTTGTATGAGTCATGTATCATTAATTATTATTTTTTATGTATATCAATGGTGTCTATGACATTTTGAGGTTGTATGAAATAATGAAAGATATGGGATGTTAAGTAGTTACCTCTGTTTATTTTCTAAAACATTTTTCTTTATTGAGATTCACAGACATCCGTAAAATATTTGAGGTCCACAAAATCCGAGGACATTTATCTTCCATGGCAGTATGGTGCTATCCACAATGTCTGCACATGAGAACAGCCAATTAATTCTGCGGGAGTCACGATCCTCAGTCAAGAAAAACATCACAAAAAGGGGGCATACTACAATGATTCCCTAATATAAGCATCTTAAACAACACACACTAATTTTTAAGTTCAATATGTGATTACTGGACATCCCATATCTTTGGTCACATGTATATTGCGTATGTGTATGTTTAGATAATAAGGCTTTTTCTAACATGTCTATACAAGGTGTAACAGAAGGGTGTGACAATATTAAAGAGTATACATATATATCATGTAAGGAGTCATATACCAAAATATGAACAATTAAATCGCATATATTTTTTATCATACAAAAATTAGATAATATTTTTCACTTGATTTCGTGGCAGCCCTAGCGAGTGATCACTGACCGAACGAAACCGAAATAAGCACACATTCTTTCATCCCGTTCTAGCATTAGTTTTAACGCAACGTATTCTCTCTCTCTCGCGCTCTCAGAGAGACACCGCCGCGCCGTGTCATTTGATAGCGTCAAAAGTCAATGAACGCTCAAAATGATAAGATGTAGGGTTGCAAGTCTTAAAGTTTTAATGAAAGTTCAACTTATGATTACTCGAAATCTATGACACTTAGAATTCTGAAACCTAGTGGGCTGTATTCTATATATACATAGGTATGTATAGTATAAGTATTGTCACACCCTTCTGTTACACCTTGTATAATACATATATGCAATTATGTATATCTCAAACTCGGATTTTATATGTATGTTTTTTTAAGACCAAATACACTTCAAGAAGTAATCGAAACCGTAAAAAAGCCTTACCAAATTGTAGACTTTAGTTTCTACTTTGCTTAATATAGCATGATTATTTTGAAAACTGACATGTCCATACATATTGTGTAATTTAGACGTACCTACAATTTATGGGCATGCCAGCTGTCAAAATTATAATGAAAACAAGACAAGAAATAAATGATCTTACTATATTAGTCATGGCTTAACAGTATAGACAAGGCTCGAAAGTTTTTCTTCGTCTAGGAATACATGCTATACCTATGCGATGTGTATACATTTTAAATACATTGTAGTCGGTATATGTAGCTGTAAGTTTAGTTTGTATACATAAAAATATATGTTATAATAATCCGGTGTACTTTTACATTGTAAATTCTAGTAATCTAAGTGTCTGAAACAAATGTTGAACCATCGTCCGGACTGTTCCAGAGCTTGGTACTGGACAAGCAGGAGCGGAGCGCCAAAATAACCTTCAAATCCACCGCCGCGGCCGAAACGTTCAAGAAGAAATTCAACAATAAAATGGTTGCCGCCAGCAGATTGACGGTCTCTCTGCGTTAAATACAGTAGAAACTTATTTTAGTTATGTTTTGCTTTGTTTTAAGGAATGTGTTATTGTAGAATTATGGTTTGTCATATAATTAATAATTTTGAAAGCTGTCATGTCCGTACATTTTTCGAAAATTTGACGTAAAAGATAAAGAATATTTCTTGATACGGTAATAATATCATAAAATATGCTACACAAATTATAATATCTCTTCAAATTGAATTCATTACATTTATGTACCTTAATTATTAATTATTAATAAAGTATTGTACATATTTGTTATTCAGATCATGTCAAACATAATATACTTATAATTATGTAAAAGTGTCAATTTAAATAAATCTACTGTCATTTGTCACTGTTTAAGGGCCAAAATATATGACCGCTGTCAAAATTATCATTTGTAATTGTCAAATCATAAGAATATTATGTATTATGAGTTACTACGAAAATATGTGTTGTGTTAACTAGTAGTAGTAATGACTAGCAATCTTTAGGGTTGGCTTTTTACATATACAGTATGTGACACAAAGTGTATTACTTACATTAGACATTACATTATTTATAAATTAAACACATGTAACCTTCTTAACCGACTTCCAAAAGAAGGAGGTTATCAAGTCGTATTAAAGTTTTTTTTATAATTAAAATTTAACCTATTTATTGTACGGCACTGTACAATAACGGTAATACTGTCTGCTTATTTAGAAATATGTATCAACATTCTACATGCCTACATATATAACATAGATTAGTATATCATGACAATGATGAACAAATCAGTTATTAAATCATTGTCATAATAAACTGTAATAGTCTTGTAGATTTAGTTGTTATTGTTAAAGTATCCATTTATCAAGTGCATTGTAAATTAAGCCACCGTATTAACATTACGGTCGGTGTAAAGATGTTAAAATATAACGTGTAATTGGAAAGTTAAAAAACGGCTTACAAATTCTTATTTATGGTAAAGCTCAGTACAAATTAAGAACATAATCTATTCCTTGTCTTAATCGTATCCAATTATTTTAATAACCGTCATTGCCGTACATTTCTAATTTGTTATACAATTTGTGGAAATTACAGCTGACAAAAGTAAGAAGCCAAGTTAGGCAAGGTATAATGTAGTTTTAAATTTCAAAGTTAATCTTATGAAATAAGCGTTTTGTTTTTTATAGGTAACTGTGTAACTTTTCAAAACACAATATTTGATAGCCGTAGATACATAAGTTATAACACAAAGTTTATTTACTTATGTGAACTGTATGTTCAGTCAATATTTAATGTATATCGAGTACTCGTTTAAAACATTCATATTACGTGTATTTAGATATAAAACTTTTCAATAAAAACATATGTATAATATTTGTCTAGCTTTTTTAGTTTAAAGTTCATACATATAACTTTTGAATTTGACGTTAGTGGATAAAGTTTTACTGCTTTTAAATTTTTTCTACAACATAAAATTCAAAAGCTGTAAAAGCTTATTTTTACCATACAACCGTTTGCTATAGATTGTAATGAATTAATTTTAAGTAGTTCTACATTTAAATATAGGTATCTGTAACTAAACAAAACGTACGAAGAATCGAATTTATTTCATTTTAGCATGGCGCCTTTCAAAAGGTATGTAACCATGTCTACTATATACTATGCATGTACCATGTATAGACCAGTCTGATGCTTTATATATTTACTCGAAAACTATACTTTTAAGATAGATGTGTATTTTTATATAATATAAGGTGCACTAGTTCTTCTGTAGTTTCATATAAAGAGGCAGAGGCTTGAACTCTCGACACCAGAGTAGCCCACTCTCGTTCAATAAGAAGAAGAATATAAAGAGTTGTACACTAAGATTGAAAAAGTAAGAAAAAGTATAGTGCTGAATTATATCCAAAATTTTATAGATGTCCATACAATCACCTCACCTGTACAAAACCATCCTTATCCATTTTATGGTTTTAAATTTTTTTTGACTAAAAATTTTCAACTTTGCGATTTTCAGAAGACAAGATGTTTAATGGCTATCAAAATTTAGAAAATAATTCATCTCATAGTATTTCTTGCATTTGAGTCTTAGTTTTACAACAGTTTGTAGGTATTAAATACGGGACGGTAGGATAGCTGTATTCTAGAAATGGTTTACATAGATTATTACACCTCTACTGATTGTTTGGGAATAAACATTATTGTTTAATTGGAATTTACGGAAAAACTTTTATGTATTTAACTTACTTTATGTATCTAAAATACTGCCAAATTGATATCTTTGGCATTTTGTGTGCTAGTATTAGTATACACTGTTTAATTATCTGTAAAATTATATTATGTACAAAATTCAAACTATTTTGCTTGATATCTTCTATTTTTTTTTTTATAATAATAATTATAAAATCATTTATTGACACAAATAACATTTTAAAATATACAATAGTTGTAGCCTGTAATATAATCTTATAAAATATGTGTAAAGTACATTTTATTTGTGCAATGAATTGGACCGGTTCTTCTGAACTAAGCAAGAATGCTTGTGTCTCAGGAGAACCGCACCCCCAGGTGAGTTTACAATAGGTGTGCTAGTTAGGCTTCATCCATAATCTAAAAGTATCAAAGTTAACATTAAATTTTAAATTTTAAATTTAATTTAATTTAAACTATTAAGTCTTATATATCCGTGTTTCGTATATTTCTGCTTACACTTTAGTATATTATGTTTAAAGTATTGAACTAAATGTATATAAAAACTGAATTTGTTGAAAACAAATATTTTACTTTAAAAAACAGATGTCGATCTATCCAACGTATGTATAAGTTTTGCTTTATGTTTACTCTTAACCTTGTTATTCATCTTCCGTAACATTTCTGCCGGTTGTATGAAATGTGTCCTTGTTTAGATATTTAGTTTCTAATTATTCCGGTTAGTATCATCTAACAAAACTGCCAACTCCACGATTAATGCTATACACATGCTTATCAAACAGGTGACAAACAGCTCCCACTACCAACCACAAAAGTTTAACACACGACATACAAACGAAAACTAATGCCATTTCAATTCTCTTGTTGTTTAGAGAGTAGATAGTATAAAAAATCTTCATTTAGAAAGACAACTTTAACTTTCGTACACATGTGTTAGTGTTATATGAACCTATTGTGTTTAAATAGTTCCCTTTTTTGCTTTTTTTTCTATCTCTGAGACAACTAGTTCTAACGTAAAAGATAAATGGGGTAGTTTAATAATATGCTTATATCATATTATTAAAGTTAATCGTAGGGTGCTGCATATGAGTAGTCTTATTGCGTATATTAAAAAAAAGTCTAGATTAAGTGATAGAAATAAGCAAGTACCAGATATTTTTTTCTTTACTTGACTACTAAGGTATTCTAAAATATTTTTTTTTAAACTAGGTTATTCTGCCCAATATGTTTTTAATGAGGGCAAAAAAGAAAGTTCTTTTTATTTCGTAAACCACTCAAGTAAGTCATTGATTCTGCATTTACAAACACAAAATTTAGGTTAGACAGTGTAAAGTTTTATTAAGTAACTGTTATTGGTAATATTAACTATAATCCAGTGCACATTAAAGTTATATAACGACTTAGAAGAAAAGTATAAACTAAACCCAATCATAAATCTGAATATTCCTAACAAGTGATTGATTAGTAGTAGTGATTAATGTTTACATAACCACGAATGACATACCCATATGAAAACAATATTTAATTGTTCATTATATTTAGCATTTCTGAATCATAACAGCCACTTTCTAGCCAAGTTTTTAACCGACTTATCCAAATTTATTCGCTCTGTAATTGTAACAAATATGCACAAATTGTAAAATTCAAATTTACAATTGTAAGCCTAATTTGATTTCTAAAAGTTTGTGTCTGTGCAAGAATTTCTTAGCAATCAAAAGTGATGTCCATTGATCCTTGTATCAGAGTAAAAAGCTCTATTCGCTCTAAAGTACATACCACTTTTGTGAAAACGTCTGTAGATATGAATGATAAAAGAGTGTAAGATAACTGATGTTGGAAAACCTGTTTAGATTCAGATTTTAATGCTAGTTTTTACAATAAATGATCGCGGTGGTATGGTAGTAAAAAATAGTTCTTCTTTCAAATTTAATTCAGTTATAAACATATTTTGTATAAACACAAACTACTGCTGTAGTACTGAGGCAGTAAAAAAATGGTATCGGAATTAGGTATAAGCAGTTAGGAATAAAAAAAAATGGTGGAATGACAACTAGAATTTTTTTAGGTTGTAGGAACAAGCATACAGATATTAGTTCTTAGTTTCTCTTAATATTCAGACGGGATAGAGTTACTACCAATTATATATCTAATGCAAAAGGTAGGTATTCATTACCGAGCGTAGGTAAAACTGTTTAAATTTAGTAACTATATATAAGTGTAGGTACATATAGATAAGAAAGCTACGTTTACTGAGGATGTCTTTTTGTTGTTACTAAAATAAACATTAGATGTAAAAGAAACGTTGTTTATTATTTACGAACCTTTATTATGTAAATGTGATATTTGTACAGATCTCAAGAATAAATGCGACTGCACTTTTTGAAATTAAATATTGTGTTTAATTATTATGGCCTGGCTTAGTATAATTTAGTTTTAATTTATTGTTGCCTATTTGTATTAACATTGTAAGAATTAATTAAGCTTGTTAGTTTAACTGTTATTTTTGTCTTGTTCTCGTTGTTGATTTTTCTACGCAATTAATGTTTTTCTGTATGTTAACACAAATGGGCAATCATGTGGTACAACAAAATTATTATTTAACTAGTCAATGAAAACAAATCGAGACTGATTTTTACCGAAATAAAACAACTTTTTGCATAAACTTTGGTTTTATTTAACAAATGTCTAAAAGTATATTCCTTTTCTTAAAACTAGGTCATAAATTAGGTTGTAATAGTAAACCTATTACTAGCTTTATGTAAATGTCACAGGTTTGATCTTAGTTACCTACTTTAGTAAACTAGGTTCTTATATGAAACTAGTGGATGTCCGCGGCTTTGCTCGCATTATTTTGAGATAAGAAGTAGCCTATGACTATCAGTATAAACTATCCACTATCTTGCCAGACTTATATAGATGTAAAAATCGAGCACAAATCATTACAATATAAATATACCATTACAATCGGAGCCTACTCTTGTAACTTAGTATGGAAATAAGATTTATTTGATGGAATCAATTACAATTTACATGGTCTTTTAGTTTTATCAACGTGCAATCTAGTTTTCAAATTTCAATTCACTAACCTTGGACCGTAACCGACCTATTGTAGAGTTTTTTTTACATTCTAAATTCGTAGCCCCGTTTTGAATTTTCAAGTCACAAATCGTAAAGGAAACACGTTACGGACATATCGTAAATACATCAAAAACGCACAGACGGGTCGGCACCGAATGCAAAACTTAAAAATCATCATCATCATCGTCCTTATTGCATCTCCGAGAGATGTTTTGTGTTTCTAGCGTCCATACAATTTTTGCAACTGTACTTGTGGCCAATACGAGAGCCACATATGCGGTCACAATATTGGCAGGAGTGATGCCGTTGGGAGGAAAAAAATACTTAAAAATTAGTATTATCAAAACACGTAATTATGCCTAAAGCTAAGGAAGGTGGCTATATTGTAATACTGCGGTACTGCGGCCAGCATCCTGCGGTAGAATGGCGTGAAATCTTCAGGGTTGTGGATCTTGTGAGCGTGGTGGGACACTTGCATTACTGGGGCCGACTGCATTGATAGTGGGACCTGGGGAATAAACAGACTTTTAGATATGTTCTAGAAATTGTTGTTTAATACAGGAGTACCTAGTATGTACAAACAAATGTTTGACTGGAATTTTTAATTCAAGAAAAGAGCGTTTATCAAATATGTAAAAAAAAACAAAGAGATAGCTTTAGCTAAAGATAGAGGCATCTCTCAGTAACAAATGTTATTAAAATCAACTTGAGACTAGAAAGACCCTCGTTGAATTTACTGAAAAGATTAGCCTTATTACTAGAAAAAAAAAATAACGTTTTAATATTTAAAGATCATGTGTACCAATAAAAACAAGCAGTAAAACAGGGTATCATCATCTTTAGACATTTACTATTAAAACTTGCTAGGCAACGGTCGGCGCGGTCAGTCCTTGGATGGGTAACCGAAAAGTGGCATTCCGTTCCGTTGCGTGGTTTGGGTGACACGTTAAATTTTAGGTCTTAGCTGTTCGTCTTAATACGTCAGTCGTTAAGCCATGTCAGAGGCTCTTAGGGCGGTTTGAAAACTATGAACTACGAAATTTTTTATGTTTATTTAAAATTATGACTTACAGTAAAAGTAGCAGCAAACTGGAAAGGCAGTGCACTGGCGTTGTAAGTGGCCTTCGAGTGCACAAGCACATAGACTGGCCGGTCGAGTTGCTGGAACGCTGACACTACTGGCGCGTTCAGAGTCCACGATGTTAGGTTCACGTTAGTGTAGGGCCAGATTGTGATGGTGTTGTGAGCTGGGCCTGGAATTAACATGGACTCATGTATTAATAGCAAATCAGTTATTTCGCGTTAGTAGATAAATGTTTGCTATGCTTGCAGATAGATGTCGCTGTAAAACAACTAAAAAAGCAACTTATAAATTAGAATCTGGTCTAGTACGGCAGTCGTTAAGCCATGTCAGAGGCCCTCAGGGCGGTTTGTAAACTCTCGACACCAGAGTTGGCCACTCTAATTCGAAGAAGAATAAGAATTATATAGTGTTCTACTTTTCGTATCACATCATACCACCATAGGGTAAGTAAGAGTAGATTTTTTTTTATTTTTTAGGCCCAGGTTTTCTAACTAAATAGTTTAATAGTAATGCTTTGTGGCCTATAAATTGCATTCGAATAGGACCCTCGCGTTGGCTCACATATGTCCCCCGTGGCTTAACGTTAAGACCCTGCTTTTTCTGTAGCATTCAACGTGTTAAGTATAAATATCGGCGCTGTATAACAACGTTAAAACAGCACTAGTCAAGGCTAATCAACCTCATGCATTCCACTTTGCCTTTCCTCATGCAAATATTTGATCCCTAAAAATGGAATATAATACGTAGACGGAGTACTGTAAATAACTAACTAGTTTGTTATTTAGTTCCCATCACTAGCATTTGCGCAGTATGCGGCTAGATGGCGCTGTGTGAAACGTCATGGAGTATTTATTAATTATTTATCTTACCAGTCATGACAAAGTTGTATGTGCAAGACTCTCCGACGCAGGATTTAGTAACATCCATGGAAGGAGGAGGGTTGAAGGGCGCGGGACCCTCAGTGTGGAGGAGCAGCGCTTTGTCTCTGAAACACAATAGTAAGATGGTTTAGCTTTGGATCCTCCTACTTAAAGAGTTTCTCATTAATAAGGGTCGAGATTTCTCCCATAGTGGTGGGCACCCAGATCCTTCCATGAGACGCATTTTTTTGTTCTTTTTGCTTGGACGTTTTGGCTGCTACGACTATTTCTCCTTTTTTTAATTCCAAAATACGAAGAGTGTGGAAAACCATATGCGCGTCACGGCATATACTGACCTAGTGGCTAGACCAGAGATAGTAAATCAGTGACTAAAGCTACTAAGTTAATGACTAATGTCAGTAACTTAGTGGCTAGCATAAGCAAGTTAATGGGCTAGTTAATAAGAAGCAGACAACTGTGACTTAGTCTAGTAACTTAGGGACCAAAATTAGAATTAGTGACTAAAGCTAGTAAGTTAGTGAATAAAGCTAGTAAATTAGTGACTAAAGCTAGTAAATTAGTGAATTAAGCTAGTAAGTTAGTGACTTGAACTAGTAGTCGAGTGACTAAAACTAAAAAAATATTATAATTATTATAAGCGACGAATAAAATTCATAACAAGTAGGTACTATCCCACTTACAGATAAGCCCCGTACCCAGTCCGGAACAGTGGCAGATCACAGTAAATTCTGTCGGCACAGTGGCTGCTCAGCGACCCTTGAACTGTGATGCCTCCCGCGGCCAGATCCAGGATGACACGTTGTATCGTGTTGACATCTTGTTTATTGACAACTACTCCTGTCAATGTCTCTATTGGTACTTTGTTCTGGTCGAAAGTTACTATTTCTGAATGCTGTAATGGGAAATAAAAGTGGGATTGGTAAGTTAGACTGTTTACCGGCTATAACTAAGAATAGAATATAAGAATTTTTATTTTAATAAGTAAGTGTGCTTTGCTGGTTTAGAGTCCGCCTTGTATTCAAATGAGACCGGTTCAATTCCAGTTTTACAGTATTAACTGGGTTTTCAATGTAGGTATGTGTACACTCTCTTAGCGGTGAAGTAAAACATCGTGAACCACGTGTACATGTGGAAATTAGTAGAAGTTAATTAAGAGCCACATGCACATCCAAATCTAACAATATCACAAACTTACATTCAAGTGAAAAAAAGTTATCACCTCTTTTGTTAAAGAATCGGTTACAAATAACATTACATTTTAATTCAATAAAAGAAAGTGGTACTCACAAACCAATAATGCCTCATAGTGCTGGGTCCGTTGTCTCTATAAGGTGCGAACGGTATGAAGAACAGCACGAAGCACACCGCGCCTCCCACGCACATCGACAGCCACAGGCGACGACGGGAGAATAACAGCTCTATACCTGACTGGAATTAAACATTAAAGGTTAGACGTGTTCCTCATTTAAAAAAAACAGCGCAAAAATCATCACTACCGGCAGGATTGGAACCTGAATTTTCTATGTAATTTTCATTATCTTTGTAAAAGTTGGTACTTTTTGCTCAGAATTTATACATATAAGGGTTAGTTATATAACATAGCCACTAATCATGTTATTTGGTGCCAATAACTTGTATATTCATTTATAAATAACATAGTCTGCCCTCCACAACACAGGTTATCCTAGTGTGGAGTGCAGTGAACATATTGTTATAGTTCATAAGTGTTTCACTTAAATAAAATGTTTATTATTATTTAAAAGGTCAATTAATTTACAGATTAGATGAATAAACAAAGTAAACTGCGTAAGCAATATGTTTAGTCTAACAATGTCTCTTATAGCCATTGTCGAAGGATTTATAGACAAAACAACAAAAAAATATTGACTGGCCTGTTAGCTTAGTTGGTAGTGGCTCTGCCTTCTAATCTAGGGGTTGCGGGTTCGATTCCCGCCTGACACAAGTATTTATGCATTTTAAAAAAGTATAATTTCTTGTGTTGAGTCTGGTTGTTTGTATGTATAATAAGTATGTATTTACAAAAGAAAAGTATATAAGTATTATATCCGTTATCTAGTACCCACGACACAAGCGTTTGCTTAGTGTGGGGCTAGATGGCGCTGTGTGCAATGTCCCGAAATATTTATTATTATTTATTAATACTTGGAATTACATAGAGTTGGTCTCTTAGAATTTCTCAGAAAATATAAATGTGATGTCTTTAGTTTAGCCTCAAAGAAGAAAGAATGTCAAGGGCAACAACTGAGATACTAGGATCACACTCAAATTCACTGTGATCACACTCGAATTTGCTATGATCACGCTAGAATTTACTATTATCATAATCAAATTTACTATGAGCATACTCTTATTTACGATGATCATACACAAATTTACTATGATCACTTACCAAAGTAGATGAGCAGAGTATGGCCAGCCCTACATTGATGATGGCGACCAGAGTATCAGGCGATGCTCCGGGTGATCTGCCCATTATTGGTAACATCATGGCGTCCAAGCGCAGAGCGAGGGAGAATGTGAACATTACATTGGGGAGGGATAGCGCCACTTCTAGCCAAAGGTGCTGCCATGCTGGAAATAAGGAAATTTGTATCTAGAAAATTTCTGTTACTGTTATTTTTAGTTCATAAATATTCGTTATAAGTTTTCATTGTGAAGTTTAAGTAATAAATTAAACGACTCCTATTTTAAAACAAATTCTTATTCTAAAAGACAGGTAATTTCTTTAAATTTGGCTCGTTATCGTAATTTATTTATTTACTTAATTAAAACGGTAACAACCAATTACATTAATTAAGAAATGAATTATTCACTTAAGTAGCAACTTAATTAGATATCTTTAAAATTAATAAGTGTCATTACGTAATGACCTGACGGGTCCTCAAAATTTTAGTCTATCTCCTATAATAGGAGTCCACAGGACAGTTTCAACACCCTTGGTTATAAGTGTTAAGATATGCATAGTGGTAAATTTTCTACTGTCATAGTTTTTTTTAATTTAAACCACCAGTTTTTTTTTTCACATTAACAAAACTCTCACCTTCAAGTCGTCGCATCCTGAGTACAGTCAGCGAAACAATCCCCATCACCGACATGAGGAACAGTGGTACCGTGAGCAGATACCTCGTGGAGATTAGAGCAGGGACACACATCATTACGACTAGAACCACCGCCAGGAGCAGACGTGTCGCCACTTGCGCTTGGAGCGTGCGGATCGAACGGTTTAGACCACTCTGAAACATAAAGGTCGAGGAGTTAATACCACATCCGACACAAATCTTAACAAAATTGACTAAGCCAATTTAGAAAGCGTTATTAAAAACATAATAAGTTAAGATTTTTCCTAATAGTAAAATTTGAGTTTGATTATCTATGCATAAGTTTACTATCCAAGTCTTGAAAACTCCGTAGTGTTTAAAATGCGATACTTAGAATATATGTCACAGATGAATTTCAGCATGTTTTCTCTTATGGAGTCACACATTTCATTTAAAAATTTCATCACTTTTTTCAATACCTACTGCACATATTATTTAAACATATTTTTAAAATCTTTATACCCGAACATAATATTACAAAAAAAAACGTGGACCTAAAAGATCCCCTTGTGTAATACACCATACCTTTTTGACTCTCCACGCGTCGAAAGCTTCCGACGCGGACACAGCTCCAATTAGATATGGCACCCAGAATAACGGCACTACCAACCAGGGCTCGGATAAGTATCTGAAAAATAGGACATCACTAGTAAGTAAAATTAGTCTGAGTGTCTCTGTATTTAAAAAAAAAAGCGAGTGGGCTCAGCGGTTCCTTTGTCTGCTTTTCATCCAAACGCACCCTGGTTTGAATCCAGCCGTACACAAACGACTTGTAATTTCAAGTAATGTGTGGATTTGCATTCGCTTAGCGGTGAAGGAAAACATCGTGAGGAAACCGACATGAGTCTTCCGTGGAAGGACCTGGGCGCCCAACACGATGTATCTACGCAAGAGATCTCCCTTAACGAATTAATTCTGCGGATGAGTCACGACCCTCAGACATAAGGAAATACGACTCAAGAGAGAGAGAGGGTCTCTGTATTTATCTTTATTAATTCTTCATTCTCAAATGGCTATTTGGATAAAATTTGGAACAACAAAAGCAGAGTACGTTTTAGCTGTTTTTACAATTTTTTGTCTGTTCCTTTGTGTGTGCATCACACAAAAACGGTTAAACGGATTATCATGATTATTGGTCTCTAGATAGTAAAAGATCCTCAGAGTGATGTCACTCTGAGTAAAAAGTAGAATATGTATGCTACTATTTATTTTGAAATAGTAATATTAAGTAATAAGGCAGTCACCTGAGCTGTATAGTAGTAGCGATGGTAAGCAGCGCACAGAGAGCCACCAATATAATACCAGCCACCATCGCAGCTAGGCGAGATAGAACTGCGAACAGTAACTCTCTGAATGTTGACCATCCTGAAAATAATATAAACATTTTATTAGTACAACTAGACGCGAATACCCGCGGCTACGCTCGCTAAGAAGTAAAACTTGCATCCCCTATGACCCCTTTAAAAGTGGCATTTTCAATAATCCTTTTTTAGCGGATGCCTACGCCAAATTTCAGCCTGATCCGTTCAGTGGTATGGGCTGTGCGTTGATAGATCACTATGTCACTTAGTCAGTCACCTTTCAGTTGACAGTTTTATATATCTAGATGTAAAGTATAAATTAAAGTTATTTCTGTTATTCTGTTTACCTGGACATATTCAAGGGAATCACTTCAAGAATTCACTCTATTGTAGCATTTAAGAGAATTACGCGCTGGCTTCAATCATAAGCGTATTGGAACCCGACGGAGCGAAGGAATCTAGTATTGTTTACTTTCGAGCGAAACGTAATAGAAAGTTAATCTATATGAACTCTCAAGTAAAACGTCAAGTACCTGTACTAAGCGAGGTATTCACTCAGCTATGTTCAGCTTTATTCAGCTTACACATTTTGTCCATAGAGGCCGTGCTTGTTTCTTTCCAGATATTTCTTTATATGTCATTGGGTTATTTTTTCTAGATTTTAGCAATTTTTTGTTCACTACATTAAATATAAATCTGTTTGTCTAGTACGGCAGTCGTTAAGCCATGACGCCACGCCACTATACAGCAGCTTGATAAACTCACGACACCAGAGTTGGCCACTCTCATTCGATAAGAAGAAGAAGATAATTCTTTACATGACATTGGGTTGATTTTTTTCTAGATTTCCAGCCATTTTTTGAATGAATGAATGAATGATTTATTGGTCTGTGAAACTAGGTGCTAAGGTGTTACAGTATATAATATGTTGCTTAACTAGACAAACATTTATAGCGTATTGTGTCACTAGTTTCCACCTGAAAGGCTTACAGACTTTACAACTAATAATATAAAGTTACATAATTTGATTTAGAATACATTCTTATTTAAACTTATCTTTGAAAAACCAATCAACACTGTAGTAAGCTTTTTTACATAATAGTTCATTTAGCATACATTTAAAAATATTAAGGTCATCTTTACATCTAATACTCTTGGGAATGTGGTTGTATATCCTCGGAGCCATCCCAAATACACTTTTATTGAGGTATGCAGTATTGGTAGGTATGTTTCGTATTTTCCCTGCATGCCTACTGTCAGCTGGCCACATTGTAAAATGTTCAGGATTAATTTTAATAAAAGTTGAAATTTCATATATTTGAATACATGGTAAAGTTAATATCTTTAGCCGCTTAAAATGTTTCTTACACGAGGCCCTTCGGCTTAGTCCGCAGATAGCTCTTACACATCGTTTTTGCGCTCGGAATGCTTGTATACTATTGGTGGCATCACCCCAAAACATTACTCCATATCTTAATATTGAAGCTGCATGACCATGATAAGCTGTTAACAATGTGTTCTCACTGGCAACCTTCCGTAGTTGATACAGTGCATAAGCAAATTGATGCAGTCTTTTACATAAAGTATTTATATGGGATTCCCATGTCAATTTGTTATCTACTGTCAGTCCTAGAAAACGTGTGGTGTCTACCTCATTTACTTTTTTACTGCTATGTAGAATATCGAAATTTAATTTGTCATTATGTCTATTTCTAAAATA
The DNA here is from genome assembly GCA_927399415.1 of Macaria notata. Classification (NCBI taxonomy): domain Eukaryota; kingdom Metazoa; phylum Arthropoda; class Insecta; order Lepidoptera; family Geometridae; genus Macaria; species Macaria notata. Next base: position 6,617,048 of record OV656742.1, read on the forward strand.
CATTAAGTTAGTCTTTTCAATATTAATTTTTAAATTATTATTATTCAACCAATTGATAAGAGATGTCAAAGTATAGCTAATGTCAGATTCTAAATTAAATAATGTGTCATGAATGAATAATATTGTGCTGTCATCTGCAAATAATGTCATAGGATGTCTGGTAGCTTTTACAAAATCATTGATATATAGTAGAAATAGCAATGGCCCCAGCACACTACCTTGTGGGACTCCATATCGCATATCTTTTTTATCTGATTCATATGCCTTTAAGGTAATTGTTGTTGGACATAATCTACTGACAGACGTGAGTTGAGTTCTTCCGCTTAAATATGATTTTATAAGTTCATGTGCATTACCTCTGATACCATATTTATATAACTTATTTAGTAATATATCATGCCGAACATTGTCAAATGCTTTTGACATATCCATACATATTGCTATCACTTTTTTTCTTTTGTCAACATTAGTCATTACTTTATGCAGAAAGTCATATATGGCCATATTTATGCTCTTATTCTTCCTGAAACCATACTGGTCATTGGTAAATATCTGATTTTTTTCCAGGTAACGATATATCCTATTATAAATAAGTTTCTCAAAAATTTTTGAAAATACAGAAAGGAATGCAACTGGTCGGTAATTACCTAATTGATCTTTGTCACCCTTCTTAAATAGTGGTTTAACTAGGGATACTTTTAATGCTGTAGGAAACACACCTTGAGATATACACAAATTAATTATGTGGGTCAAAATTGGCGATATACTAACTGATACCTCTTTTACTACAGCGGTAGATATACCGTCTAATCCAACACTGTTGGTGTTTTTTAGATCACATATTACTTTTGCCCTTTCCATTCAGTATAATTTTTATGTTTGTTTGTTTATTATGTTCTTACTTGTGTTTGTTTCTCTGATAAATCTGGCATAATAAATGTTTTATTTCTTTCTTTCCATTCAGTATAATATAAACAACCTGATTGTAAATACTCACTATATCCAATAAGCCACACGTAGTACGCAGCGCCGGCGAGCGCGAACACAACAATACATGCGTCCACTACGTAGGAAGCTTCCAGAGAGTACGTTATAAGGAATCCGTTCAAGAAGTCGTAGTATATCGCTGTCGTTGGCTCTTTCTGGAAATAAAGAATACATTTTTTTTTATCTTCAAGTCGCCGACCCCGATGGCACCTATAGCAGGTTTATATACTTACGAATGTTAATCAAATAAAATTTCATAAATAATAATGTTGATTAGGAATTAATCAAAATCTATATGGATAAATTTAAGTCTAAAATCTTAACATTAAATTAAAATTTCACTTAATTGTTTTTTTTAATAAGTAATCAATTTTATTAATTTTTGTCAAATAAAATTTAATATTTTTTTGTGTAATTAGCAGTGGGTCAAAAATGACTGAAAATGATGATGATAATGCTACAAGACGTCTCTACATTCATATTTTAACGATTGACCTAGAGAAAACTTTTCGCTATCGTGAAACTTCGTGATACATTCAAAATTGGATGTTATTGGTTGGGAATGATTTTTTTATATTAAATTCTTATTAATAATAATTACCTTTTCATTCAACTCCTCCATATCAGCGAGTTCAGCGAGCAGTGCCACCATCATGTTCCCCGCGTTCTGAACCACCCCGCGCTGCAGGAGGGCGGGCTGGTCGTACCTCGTGTGGTACACGTGACCCCACTTTGAGAATGCTATGTCGATACCTGCCAGTTATACAAAAATAATTAGTTAAACCTGTTTGTCTAGTACAGCGATCGTTAAGCCATGTCATAGGCCCTTAGGGCGGCTAGATAAACTCTGACACCAGAGCTGGCCACTCTAATACGAACCTTACTTACTTTTCATTTAAGAGTGATGCTCTTGTCTGTGGAGTATGCGCCATTTTCCTCGATTTTCGCCCAAATCTTTGACTTCCTTGTCTTCTCTTTGATTAGATCGATATACAACTTTATGAAAACCATTATCGAGGGAAAGCTAGATTCAGGAAGAGAAAGAGGAAGACCTAGAAGAACATAAATATCGATTTAGTTACCAGAGTAATAAAAAAAATACTAACCGTATATATCTCCAAAGTCCCTCCATATCCTGAAATCGGTGTCGGAAGGTATGATTCCGGACGAGAATAAGAACTCGCCTACGCCTTGTGCGTTCGGTCTGGACACTGTTCGTTGGAATGCGTTCAGAACTCGCGGTTCATTCACCTGCAAATTTAAAGGTTTAATTCATAGAGTAGGTAATATAATGGTTTAATTAATTGCTAGGACGATATGTAGATGCTGAAGTCTTATCTACACATATTATAAGTAAAGCTAAAGAAGGTCAAAATTCTGTACAAAGAAAATTCTGTAAAAAAAAGTTTTGGTTGCGCATCATACAAAAACGACTGAACGGATCTACATGATTTTTGATGGGTTTCTTGGAGTAATATAGGCTATCATTTTATAGGCGTTTATTATATGCGAGCGAAGCCATGGGCGCTTTATAATTATATATTCTAAGATATCTATATTTTCTTCTGTACCTTCTGTGTTTTGAGTAGAATTCATAAAGCGAATTTTTGACGAGGATATTTTGTAATTAAGTAGATAGCCTTAGCGACGAGGAGCACATGGCAAGAGTTGGAGGAGGCCTACGTCCAAAGCTGGACGATCCCGAGATAAAAGAAGAAATTTTATTTAAAATTAAAATTTGACATCTATTCTGACATCGTAAATTTTATTTGGCATTGAAATTTTTGACATTATGATTTGTAAAGAAATATTATAAAAATTTAAATAGTAATAATTTAATGAACAAAATGACATAAAAAATTGTAATGTAAAATTTTTTATATAGGGAATAAAAGGCTATTTTTATTTTATTTATTTTATTAAGTAGATAGCCTTAAAACTTACATTCAGGTAATTTCAAAGGTATTATCAAAACTCTGAACAACAAAGTTTACTGCTCTCATAAAAACTTGCTGAAAATTGAAAGTTAGGATGATAACAAATTTCATACATAATCTACTATGCTACATTTGATTCCGCAGATTATGTCAATTAATTTGATGCTTAATTGTGGTAAATCCGGCATAATAAATAAACAACACTGTACAAACAATATGTACTTTTTTACTTTACAATAGATCTTTTATGTTTTAAGCTAAGCCTTAGTTAAAGAACTTTAACTAAGGCTTAGTAATCTTAAGCGAATTACAGCTAAACTGTGCGTTTTACATAATCGGGGACAAGTGGTATTACATTACATAGAATTAAAAATATTCAATTTCCATAAACTTTCAACCAAAATTACCAAATATTTTGAATTTTGTATTTGTGATTCGTAATGGAAATAACCTAGGTCAGATAAAGAGCATAGTTTGTGTACTGACCTGAAACACAGCAGGCTTCCCGTTCATCCCGGCTGCGTCCAGGTTGACCACCACCCTCACGCCGCGGGACCACGCGTGATACAGGAACGCGTGACTCGCCTGACAATATATAATAAATACATTTTATTTTCATCGTAAATATTCAAAATTCATTTTCTTTCTCTAGGAAAAAAAAATGAATGGGCTTTGCCGAAGATTTATAGTTTTATTAGATAGGAACCACTTAATTTTGATCAAAATTTTCCAATTATACAAGGTGTAACAGAAGGGTGTGACAATACTTATACTATACATACCTATGTATATATAGAATACAGCCCACTAGGTTTCAGAATTCTAAGTGTCATAGATTTCGAGTAATCATAAGTTGAACTTTCATTAAAACAAAGTGTTAACTGGAATTCGTTTTTTTATAAATATTTTACATGGCTCTACTATCAGAAATAAACTCACGAAAGGCTTTATTTTAAAACACAAGACTCTTTAAAAATCACGTATCAGGGAAATAAAAGTTCTTTTTGGTTCTTTCATGTAGGCGAGTCACGACCCTCAGAAATTAATAAATAAGAGCTTCAAATCATATTCATCATCATCATCATCATCATCATCATCAGTCTGTTATCGCCCACTGCTGAGCATAGGCCTCTCTTCTTGTACGCCACTCTCTTCTTTGCTAATATGATATCGACAAGTGGCGAAATCGTATTAGCAAACATTTTTTTTTATATAATATTTTACCTGCAGTCCATTTTCTTCAGCGCCGTTGAACAAAAACACGATATTGTGCTTGAACTTCTGCGACCGACGCGACATCTTGTTTAGAGTTTCCGCCAGAACTGCGCAGAACACTGCGTTGTCAGATGCACCTGCAATATGTATATAATAATTTGAAAAAAATACTTGCAATATTTATTATGGTAATCTCTATTTCTAATTGTTTAAACGGTCTATAAGTAACGTATCGATTAATTATTGATAGAAACGAGTTAAAATACTAAAGAAAAGAAATGTCTATAACAACATAGAATACAATTTTATTAAAAGTTCATCATATCCAAAGCTAAGGCTTATGGTGCTAGTTTAGGTACATTTAGTTAATATTGCATTTCGTATGCTACCCTAATTTTCTTCTTAATTTGCAAGTGTAACTAAAAGTAAAAAATATTATACCTAATAACAAATGTTTTGCGACATTTGGTTTTGTTAGTAAGATAACAGATTATACCATGGATTTGTGAATAGGTTACGTTAACGTAAGTGCTAGCTGGTGGTTATAGTTAAATTTAAAAAACTTTAGTACATTGAGAATTTGTTTTAAAACTATGTAGATTTATGTAGTTTTCCCACTCACCCAAAGCAAAAGGCACAGAGTCGTAATGACAGTTAACAAGAATAGAGCTGCCGATGGTCCCGTTCGGAAGGGTACCGCTTTCTCCCTCTAACACGGCGATCACGTTCGAAGCCTCCTCGTATATATTCAGGTAAGGTGATCGTGATTCTAGGAAGAAGTCCGCTGGAAAAAGAAAGAGGATTTTTTTTGTAAAATTTCTTGTGATTCGTATGGCTTATTATTGGAAATCGTTACTTATTCTTGAGTTTTCAAAGGCAAATAATGTATAAATTAAAATATTAATTGCGTATAATTTGGTTTAATAAATTAGTGATCACATCGAATAATCCCTAAGAAGAAGAGTTTCCTACCCTTTTTTCCTTTTTTGCCTGTTACATATTTTTGTACAAAATTGAATTTCACAAAAACCTGTTTCGGTCTATCTGATGGAGAGATATCATAATTATGATCTTACTGTTTAGTACATTTCAATGTCCGTTTTGCCATCTGCGTCTAGTACAGAGGACAGAAAATGCCTAAGTTGAACGAAAAAGAACGGAAAAATGTCATCCTCTGGATGACATTTTTCCGGGGAATTATTACCAGGGAATAACCAGAAATTATTAAAACCCATAATAAGTCAAGGCAAATCCTTTTTAAGCAAAACAGGCTCACGTTTGACCACAATCAACGTCAAGCAAGTCTGTTGGTATCCATAGGTCGCTGGTTCATATCCGGCTCGAAGGACAAAAAACTGTTGCTACCTTCCTTAGGTCCTACTGGGATGCCTTTCGTTGGATGAGATAGAAACAGCTGGAATATCTTGATGATGGTTTTTTGTGAATGGGCTGTAAAATAAAATGATTGCGCGTACGATGTGCGGTGCGATAGACAATTTGTGTAGTTCTTTTGGCGCGCGGGCTGCCCCCTGGTGTCGTTGGCGGGAACCTCTTTCATGTTGGTAGACCTGACCCGCTGTTATGTTGGTAGTGGGATGTGACGCTCCAACTAGTCAAATAAAATAAATATCGATACTTACTAGAATACCTCTGCCAATCAGTCCACACGGGCTGGTTGGCTCCAACCGCGATATTGTCCACAATCCGCTTCATCTCCTGCGTCATGTTGAGATGGTACTCAGTGCCCGCCACGCGCGGCTCTGATCCTATGATATCGTTTAAATACTTCCATGCTGAATCTTCGCTGAATACGTCGTGTACCTGAAATATGAGTAGGTTTAATTACTTACTTATTCGACGCAAAATTTAGACTTCGAAGAGACCGCTTTGTAAAAGTAGCCTATATTTCACAATACAGGCATATCCTAGTGTATAATAATATTAAATCTTTCGTGAGACATTTTATCAACATACGCATATCAACCGTTTAGTTAACATATTGATATCCTAGTGTGTTGCACACAGTTTGACACGCGAGTGTGGTTCGGCGGTTCTAGGGTCGGCTTTGACTAGTATATCAAGTTATGTGTGGAATTGCACTGCGAAATGCGCAATTGCGCTTAGTTGCGAAAGAAAACATCACGAGGAAATCGACATGTTTGAGGACCACAAAATCGGGGGACTTGTGACAGCCTTAGAAAACTATCCAAACGAATTAATTCTGCGGGGGAGTCACGACCCTCAGTCATGAGGAAATGCGACTAAAAGACAATATTTTTTTAGCACGAAATATGCTTACTTTTGACTATAGCCTGCCTGATGTTTAGCCCCAAGTCTAAGATGTAGCACGCTTGCCTAGAAGAAACCTATTAACTCTAGATATATATCTACTCACATCTCTCGCCACATCTGCCTCGTTGACCACATCTGGCATACTGTCCTCCACCAGCTGCGTGAGGTACCCCAGCAGCATGTACCCTCCGAGCACCAGGATCAGGTATGTACTGGGTAGCTACGGCATGTTATAACACGTTAGAGTTACAATACTATTCTGTATATTGCTGAATGACGCTCGCCCCCTTAGACAAGAGGCGTATTTTAGTGGGCGTACTGACGCTCGCTTATAGAATAGAAAGAGCAATGTATGGGATTGACATCGCGACGATTGACATGCTACGTCACTCCCATACATTGGTATTTCTATTCCTTAAGCGAGCTTCAGTACGCTCACTAAAATACGCCTCTTGTCTAAAGCGATTGAGAGAGATGCTTGATGAAATCATAAGAGATAGAATCATGGACGATGGTGGTCATGATATTTAGATGTGAGGAAGAAAATGTAATAAAAGGAATCAAAATCACACGAAGAGTTTCGGATATTGACCTTTGTAAGTACCTAAAAAAAAAATTGTTTGGAATTACGCTCGCACGTGTGGTTGTTATGAGATTGACATATACATATTACAAAGGATCAACGTGCGAAATTTTTCGTGTGTTGTGACCAAACCGAACAAAATCTTACTATGAAAATAGTGAAAAATCCCAAATCTTATTAATTTGAATTATTGTTTGATGGTTTGATTATTGTTTGACATGCCTGCTATGTAATAATTTTAATTTAATTTTATCTCTTTAATGTGTATGGACTCAAAGTCTGAAATAAATGACATTTAATTTATTTATTTTATTAAAAAAAATGTATAACTATTCTGGCTAATGCTAAACGGGTGGTAGTTATCGAAAAATCAGGGTTAAATTGTGAGTTTCCATGTTTGTCACAATTAATTGATCAGGCACGTTTGATGATGTAGGTAGGTACTTAAAATCACAGAAATATTTTACAAGAATGCGAAGTGTACCTGTATAAATTAGTAAGCATAGTCAGAAGGAAGTAAAATTAAAAATAGGGAAAGACTGTTATTGAATGTAAAAGATATGGGTATAAATAACATAAGATGTCGAGTATTATATCATCATATGTACAAACTCTAATACTTACCCCTCTTAGCCGATAACCAAACACAAATCTTGACGTTAACATCACTACAAATCACACTACAAACATATTTTAATACTAGCTAAAAAATACTGAAACAAAACACATTTAAAACAGAAGCGACAGAATAAATAAACATCATACTCTACAGATAAGCGAGATTTCATAACAATGACAATTTACAAAAGCTACGAGAAACTACGAGGACAAAGCAAACATAGATAGATAGATAGATTAACTCTTTATTGTTGGCACATTAAAAAACAGTAGATACATAAAACAAATTGCATCTTAACTAGTGCCACAAGCGGCGGCCTTATCGCTTAAAGTGATCTCTTCCAGGCATAGTGCCACTAAAAAAAAATATACCTGTAATGTTGATATTAGAATACCTATAGTTATTCTCTTGAGTCGTAGGTATTTCCTCGTGACTGAGGGTCTCTCTCTCTCAGTCACGAGGAAATACCTAAGAAAACTTCACTAACGAATTTATTCTGCGAGGGAGTCTCTCGCAGAATAAATTCGTTATTGGAGTTTTCTTAGGCAGATAGGTACATCGTGGTGGGCGCCCAGGTCCTTCCACGGAAGACACATGTCCTCGGATATTGTGGTCCTCAAACATGTCGGCTTCCTCACGATGTTTTCCTTCACCGCTAAGCGAGTGCAAATCCACACATAACTTGTAGTTACATTACAAGTCATTGATGTAGGGCTGGATTCGAACCAGGGTGCGTCTGGATGACAAGCAGACACTGGAAACGCTGAGCCACACTCGCTCACACACCTGCCGCTAATTACGTTACGTAAAGTTTAACTCGAACGATGCATGTATGAAATAAAATTTGTTTAACATAAATTTGACATACCTAAAAACTACTCGTCCAGAAAATTTTATCGTCTGATTTACAGTGATTTAACAGCCTCTTACCGGAAATACTAACTAATAAATAGGTTGAGTATTTTTTATCATATTTATGATAATTTAGATGTTTGATGTTAGAAAGACGATTTATGTATAAGTCTCAAAGAGTTTTGTTCTTATAAATTTCCTTCTTTGATTTCAATAAATAATTAATCTTTATCATTAGTTTTTTTTACCAACTAGTTTTTTTTTCATGAAATAAGCTCACGCTTGATTACAACTTGCCTGATGTTAAGCAACGTTATGATCTACGATCTAGCGCTTGCCTAGAAGAAACCGGTTAGTAGGACAATAAAGCTGCCTATAATGCATCCGGGTGTTTTATTATGACATCATACTTCAAGTGGTATTTTCTTATCAAATATAACAATATACGTTAAATTTAACGCCAATAAAATAATGCTAATTTAATTTATTAATTTGATACCTAAATCTATTAGATAAGTACATCATCGAGACTAGATGTAATAAAATTTGAATTTACCACAGTACCTATAAAATTGTATAGATTAGTTGGATCTGTGACTCAGCCATACAGAAAAAAATTGGTAATATTTTATTTTACATATTTATTTATTATGGCACACAAAACAGAATATGTTCTTGAAGTAACTGTATATACATAAGCTGCTTTCGATCCAGAACAAATTCCAAAACATGTGTACACAGCTTGATCTAAATGTAAAGATTAATAATTACCTACCAAAATTATAAGATATTGCTACTGTCACCTAATAATACACATAATTTTTAGTAGGTACTTGCATCTTGATTTATAGAATATGAACGAGATTTTTTTTAACGAATGACAACGGCACGTCACTAGTTTTTCTTCCCGTTGTCCTCGGCACGGTTCCCGGCACCGGGGACAACGGGAAAGAAAATTTGTGACGTGGCGTGGTCTCCGTACCGGGGACACGTCCACCGGGGACAATGGGAAGGAATAGAATTATCAAGCTTAGTTAGAATCTTGTATAATTAGCTTTTTTTAGATTAAATAGGCTTACGTTTGACTATAGCCTGCCTGATGTTAAGCACCACTATAGTCTAAGATGTAGCACGCTTGCCTAGAAGAAAACTATTTACTCTAGATTTGAAGACCCCTGGGTTATAATTTTCTGGGAACAGGGCTCCAGGTAGAGAGTTCCATAGTCTCGCTGTCCTTACTATGAAGGTAGAATCAAAGCGCTTCGTGCGATTCTTTGGAACTTCCACCATAAACTGGTGACGTCCCGCTGACTTCCGGCTTGTTCGACGGTGCAATGGAGACGGAGGAATTACTCTTGAATTCTGTCGTATCCAAAATATTTGAAATGGACACTCCATGACTTCGTTCACATAACAAATTATCTGGCCAATACAACGCCCTAAAAGATTATCGTTATCTATTGATAAGCATTTCGCGTAGATATACAACATTCTAACATATTTACGTTCACAGAAAATGAGCACACGCATTTTTATATTATCTAAGTATATCTATCTACGGTTAGTACGGAAACAGGACGCGGAAGTTTGTTTAGATTGGTGTGATTTTATTCTACGAAAGAATACTGACTAATTAATAATTTAATAATGAAGATATTATGTAGGTATTAAGATTGTAACATTATTACTTTCAAAGAGTTTTATATATAGATTGAAGAAATATAGTGAACATAAATCTCATATACAGAAAGAAAGAAACAAAACAAACAATGAAACAGCACAACATAAACATCACTAAAACATGCAGGGTTGTTGATAATTAACCTATCAAACTAATCATGAACAATAATCCCAAAAAATATTAAAGAATAAACCGCAATACGTAGTTGCCTAGAAAAAAATAATACCCAAACATTATAATTCCCACAATAAATATGGCCCAATACAGAAATCAACATCATCCCATTTACAAACTCTTATCCAACTTACAGATTTCACTGGCTCATATAAATGTTTCCCTTTTTTAGTCATCTGGTATACCACCTAGAATTGTGATGAAAAAACTAAATTAAAAACATAAATAAACAATTACCTATCCATAAATACCTAGAGTAACAAGATTTTGGCGCATTATTTGCGATTTAAATATAGTTAGGTAATACAAAAAGAAAAACTAGAAAAAGGTAATAAAAAAGCAGATGAGAAAATTAAATAGACAAATTATGGTAAGTAAGCAGGTTAGTACCATAGAGTTAATACTACTATGGTTAGTACTATGTATTGTTTACTGGTGATAATTAATGCCACCGAGTAGTTGCACTGATGAAAAAATGGAAATAAAAAATGATATACATATGTATGGTATAGGTAAGTACTAAGCTTAAATGATGCTGCATATGAAGTTACAAAAGTAAGTAATAAGTAAGATATAAAGCAACAACAAAGAAGTATAAAGCTGCTAATGAGTAGATAAGTAAGTATAGTATTTATAAGGAAATTGCACAAAGAAGATCACAAGTGCAATGTCGTTTTGAGTTCAACTGTTGAGGTATATAATATTTTGAAATCAATTGAACCGGCCATGTTTTGTGTAGCCTGATCATTCATTGTGCATAAACCTTAGAATAATTTTATGTGTATTGCAAAGATTACCCCTTATAGTTATCATCAAGCTGTCATAACAGCAACTGTGTATGTTCTGTTTGTGATTCATATTATGTAGTGTGCTTTGTATAATTGTTTAGATACAGTTTTATTTCAGATAAATTGGTAAGTTATTTAAGCAAAGATCTTTTTGTGCAAAATGAATTTGGATTTCGTCACTGATGTGACGTCATAAAAATCTGATTACTTTATCCACTCGCGCGTCCGAGTTATTATTTTTACCTAAAAAAATGGCGATAACCGTCCAGGTGACTATGGCAACATTAGCAATTTAGCCTTTTCAAACATATGTATTTGGATCTTTAATAAGTATGTAATTCAAATTAGCACAATTAAAATTTAATGTGTTGTTTGCTCTTCTATTTATACAGACTGGAAGTAATAATTTCATTATAGCAGTTTTAATGAAATATCTATAAGAGGTAATCTGTTACGAAGATGAAAATGATGAAGTATTTAAACGGCTTTATTAACCCGTTGCCAGGGTTTTTCGTCTCGGCCATTGTCGTGTTCGGTGGTCGGGACTCCCGTGTATTCGAGGTTCTGAAAAATATCAACATGTTTGGATTATTGACAATTCTTTTAGTGATATATGTATGTATGTACATAAGACATAATACGTACATAGTAGGTACCTACTGTACACTGTACAGGTATGTGACATTACATAGAATAGCCAGAAATAATTTGGCTTTAGTTCTATTAAATACCTTAACATAACTTAAATATTACATTATGTACTATTTAATTACTTGTTAGAGACAAACTACATATGTATTTTTGTATGTATTATAATATAATAAGTATATATTTAACATTTTTTATAAGTAAGCAACACATGCCTGGTTTGGAGGTCCCAGCTGTTTGATTAGGTATGGCAGTGGCTAAGCCCTTAGAGAGCTCTTAGAGTAGTTTCAAATCCCTCAACACCAGAGTTGGCTACTCTCATATAAACTGACTTTCATTGTAACATACTACTGACTATTTTAATCTAATAACTTGGCATAGCTGTATATGAATTCTTCTGTAATAATGAATATTTCTTAATAAAATAAATGTCAATCTTGTTTTTTTTCTAATAATTTGTGTCTCTTTCTTATCATTAAATATGTCACAAATGATATGGATATTTCTTTACTTTAATAATATATTTGTTAAATGCTATTCTTAGTAGTTTGTTCTTTAGTAATACATGGGAAAAATATTGGTAAGCACTTACCTATGTACTTACACAAAACAATAGAATAGATGTTAAAAACAATAAGGTGTGACAAAAACAATACCTAAATACAAATACCATATTATATTATGAGCATATGACCTTATTATTATGTTTACATGGTACAATCCATTTAAGACACTGGCTCAAGTGTTTTGACAACATACCTACTTTATTATCAACCTGCCATAAATAATTATTTCAAATTCTGTATCTTGAATAATCCCACTTATCCCACTCAAATTATGAAGGTGAAAGTTTGTGTGTGTGTCGTTGTATGTTAATACTACACTACATGAACTAATTCAGATGAAATTTAGTATGGGGGTAGATTAGACCTGGGATTAGAGCATAGGCAATTTTTTATCCTAGATTAATGTAGCTCAATTGATAAATGAGAGAAGTAAGCCACAGCCATATTTTTTTAACAGAAATAAGTATTTTTATTCAAAAATCATTGTAGTCTGAGAAATTTAATACATAAAGATGTTATAATAGATTGTAACTGAACCATTTTTATGGCCATGAACAGGCAAAACAGATATTAAGTAGGTGAGAATAAAATGCTGTAGGTACAAACATTTCATGGTCATTTAGTAAATTATTTACATCTTCAATATACATCATTATCATCAGCTGAGCATAGGCCTCTCTTCTTGTATGCCAGTCGCCCCGATCCTGTGCAGATTGAATTCAGGAACTCCCTGCTGTTTTTCTAATGTTGCAACCCACAAAATTGGTAAGCAACCTTTGTTATTATGGCCAGCATGTAGTCTTCAATGTACAAAGTATATTTTATTGCAAAAAGTTTGAACTTGAAAAAGGACTTAAACAGCGAATGACAATAAAACATTGCAATAAACAAGATATGATTATTGATAAACATTTATTAACCGGTAGTTTTGTATAGCAGAACTGTGGGCTATAAAATAATAAATTCTTTATTTTTATAAAGAACTTAGTATTTATTACCTACCCAATTAATATTATCAATGTTACTTACATCGGGTTGGTATTAAGTCTATACATAGTAACAGATCTTTTATGTTTTACCTATTATTTCCTTATTTATGTATGTGAAATGACTATTTAAGTAAGTATATTGAAATTAGGTGATTTCAAATAACTTAAAAAGTGCCCAGATAGATCTTTTCTAAAACATTTTTAGTAAGTAATTCTTACTTCTTATATAAAAATCTATGGAAAACTACACCTTTTCGAATACAGAGATAAGTAATTTAATGTTGATTTGATTTAGACTATGTGGCCAGGATAAACCTTGGATGGTCTTTATAATCTAAACGCTTTTTTTCAGACGTACCTACATTGAACAGGTAGGCTTAGCTACAACAACTGCCAATATTATCCACCGATAGTTATATAAAAGTTATCATACCTACATAGGTAGGTAAAAGTGTTCCGTTGCAATGTAATAAATGCACTAAGATAAACATACATGCCTATAAAATGAATTAAAAAGTTTATTAAGAGTCATTGACTTCCAATAACTTCAAAACTATGTAATAAATCAATAGTACAAGATAGATAATACGAGATTATTAAATCGGTGTTCGTTATCCTTATTCTTTATCTAATAATCTCGAGATTAACTTTTATTTCCCTATGAATGTATCAATCAGCGTAACTGAATTTAATACTTACCATTTCAACTCCTTTTCGCGGCGGCCGCCGACTATCATCTATGTTATAATTTGATGCCATTATGTTGGATTGATATTCACAAATATTTATTCAATTCATTTATTCGTATTTTTCTAAATTCAAACACGTTACACGTTCCCGGTAACACTTTTTGTCACTAAATGATTTTGGTTTGGTTTTTTTTTTTTTTTTTTTTTTTAATAATGGACTCTGCGGCACCGCCGCAATTTCGCCAATGTCACGTCACAAGGGAGACAACTGCTGATTAGCCAGTTAAAATAATTAACATTTGATCGGTGCGGAATTACTATTAACTTATTTGAAATTTATTGAGCTTATTTGAGTGTTAACATAATACATATATACAAGCATAATTACAATTTAATTTTATTTGAGACAATAAAATGATACAAAATAAATGCAAAAGGAGAATATACAAGGGGAAGAAGATGGTTATTGGTTTGGTTTGGTTATTTTTATTTTGTTTGACTTTGACGTATGGTGTTTCTTGAGACATTTTAATGTCATTGTCAACCACTTGATTACTCCTGAGGTGTTACTAGATATAAGGAAAAAATATCCAGATTTTCTTGAAATTTTCGTTTCAGATACACATTACTTATATTAAAACCAAAAACAGTACATATCTATGTTTATTTTATTTGTCCTTTTACTTAAATAAATTAAAAGTGAACTTTATTTATAATAATAAAATATGAAACAAGGGAAGAAAAACTAAACAAATAAAATAAATATATTTATACCTTCGTGATCATGCAAATGAAAAGTAATTTTTCTATAATATTTTAATGTTACTATAAGTGAATAAACAATTTCTAAATCTCAGATCAAATTATAATATAACTGTTTCGAATTTAGGTAAACTATCCAATGAATTTTTTTTATATATTTCAATGAGTGATTTTCATGTACCAAATTAGTTTTAGTAGTGAGTGGCGCCATCTCTTAGCAATATTGTCATTAAAATTAACTTAGTGAGTACTGGAAAATGCTGGAAAATAGCTCAGAACGAAATTCGTTTCATTTCTATAGGATGGTTATTAATATACCGGTAGGTAATATTGTACTTTAGTGATTTTACTTCATGTCATGGGGTATAAGAAAAATATTATTTGATAGGAAAATAAAACAGTTGCATGATTTTTCTCTCATTATTTTACTCACAATCTAAGTACAGTGTGTTTATCTAGTGAATAAATTAACAATGTTAGAATCTTCCAAAAAGATATTGTGTATAACATCTCCGTATTTATATTGTGTTGATATTAAGTACCTAAGGTTTCTTTTTATAATAAAGCAACAAATGACATTTCTAAAGGACCATGTACAATGTTAGCAATTTTCAGAAGAAAACTTTTGTGATTAATAAAATAGAAATAAAATAACACAACAATACTTGTGAGAGTAATTTTAGTTAGGTAGGTAAACTATTTACAGAAATCACCTCACAATCAATCGTCAATTCAATTAAGCTATTTTAGACAGATGTAAATATGCAACTTAGCTATTTATAATAATAAAACTATGTATTCGTTTATTGTACAAAGTTATATACATAGAAAAGTTTTAAATACATGTTCTATTTACAATAAGGACTTAAGAAATTTGTGTAGGAAAAGAAAGAATATTATTAATTACAAAAGTGGTTCATATATCAAATAAATAAAATACAGCGTAATATGAAAACAGAAAAATGCATAACTAATCAAATCATTACCTATTACGCAATATATTATAAAAAACACTGGCCATTTACTTAGTTGCAAGATATGATATTTGCTGCTGTACGTTTTGGTACCTACTTAAATAACTTAGGTTGATACTTAAATAAAATACTTGCCTAAAGTATGTGGTAAAATACCTAGTATCCTATATTTTCAATTTAAATCTATAATCACACTTTTATTTAGTAAGATATCTTATTCTAATTTTTACAGTTAATAGACAAAGGTACAAATTATAATACATAATTATTATACCGGTAAGTATCTTCTTCCGTATATTTATTTGCCTGTATAAAAAAAGATTGATTGACTTTGACTTCAAACAAGAAACTGAACCTTATAAAGCTCGGTATAAGTCAGTTTAGTCAGTGGTGGAAATTGTTCAAATCGTAAACGAAAAGCTCGTTGAGTACGTAGGTTACTCATACTCACATGCATAATAGAAACTTTTGTAATTTATGTAGCTTAAGATAATTTGATTCGGATAAAATCGATGGAGTACCTACCTAAAGCAGCGAAATAGTTTTCACACTCGATAGTCTTTGTAAAATAACTTCTGTTATTCCAAGTGCGACAGAAGATTGCACAGTTTCCGTTCTAGATCCCTCGCTGAGGGCATTAAGAGAGGCAACACTAGGGGGATGGAGGCAGGCTGTCGTCACTCTCGAGGTAGGTGACGTAATTGTCTTCTCCGGGTGCGTGCGGGGGCCGCGGTGGAGGGAGGGACGGCACATCGTAACCATGCATCTGAAAGGACAATGCAAACTTTTAACCAACAATTCAATGAGTAACTAACAAGCAATGTAAAGTAAGCGTCGTGATTTCAATGCAAACGTGTGCTTAAAAGCCCTAGATCAACCTTGCGAATTATTTAAAATATTATATTAGACCTGTATCTAAAAAACTTGGTCATCGGCATTGGGTTACTGTTCGCGTAAATTTAAAAAAGATCTATTTATTAGTTATAAAAAAGCATAAAAATCTTACCTGGTTAACAAGTTGCTGGAAAGCCGCGCTATGGTGAGGCGCTCGATCTAGGTCCGCGTGGAGGGCGAAGTCCGAGAGAGCCTTCCACGGCGGCTGGTACGCCGTCACCTCCAGCGCCAGAGAGTTAGCCTCGTGCCGCACCGGAGAGCCTGCCACTAGTGGTACCCCCATCGACATGTAGCCGAGACGACGGCCTTCCTGTTGGAAGTGGTATTATTAGACTAACAATGCACTGAACATGTTTACTGGAGTTTTACAGTAAGAATCGAATTTAGCGTTACTTAAATTAAAAAAAATAGTCGTTCCAAAGACATTTTTAACTACCTACTATTAAAATGTGGTAAATAGATAAATCTAAGACAGAATGATAAAAAATAAAGTAATTATTATGTGTTTTCTAACCTGATATTCGAATGAAAACTGTTAAAGGAAATAAAACCGTTACTCATAATTCTATCTTTTTAAAATTTTATATTAAAAAACGAATCAATTCAATCTACGAAAGGATATACCTATAAATGTATTATTAATATTAAATAATAACCACCTTTTCCTGCTGCATCTGCATTTTTAATTGAATGGTTTTCTTCTTGTCTTTGCACCTCTTGTTTTGGAACCAAACCCTGATAACTCTCGGACTAAGACCAGTCATTTCTACCAGTTGCTCTTTCATCAATGCATCAGGGCGAGGGTTCGCATTGTAACAAGTTCTGTAACAAATAAGTCAAATATATATATATATATATATATATCCATCATCAAAGTAAGGAATAAAACAAATAACAATATACATATGATTTTGTGGCATCAAAAGTTTGATACACATTTTCCCTAAAAGTCAGCAAATTTTACAATGGTCACACAGTATAACTTTTTAATCGTGCAAGAAAAATATTTAATTATGAGCGGGAAATTGGAAATATCAAGGAATCATTAGTTATTTAATATATTCGGTTTATGGTATTTCTTTGTATCTACAATTCAATAAATGAACAAAAATAGTTGAATATTTTAATGTTATTGTTCAGTTATTTCCCACATTTAAAAACACGTAGACATTTGAAATAACTTGACCATAGACATAAAATTCATACATTAAATCTCCTTTATTCTACATACCTTAGCGTATGAAGTTGTTTTTCATTGAGAACAGTCCGCACCCTGGTCGGTTTCCCGTCAGCCGCGGCGGAGGTCCGCGCTCTACCGCTTTTGTGGGACCCTGACTCACTACCCGAATCTGAAACGAAAAATAGCCAATGAATAACAATCTAATAAATAAAATGAGCCTTTCTTACTGTGTAGTTCTGTAAATACAAATAGCATATGTTTCTATTATATTGGTATACCTACTACATACACACATATTTACATTAGACAGCTTGTCTACCGACAAAGCCCTCCTCAAAATCTTAGCAATATAGTCAATTAGAAAATCGTAGGTAAGGTCACAGAATATGGTAACGTAAATGAAAATATTATGTTAGTAATTAAGTTAGTGTAGACTGTTGATGTACTCGTATGTAACAATTACATTGTACATGTACATAATGTAAAAAGACATACACTGTGTGTTATATTGCTAACAACTTTTTATTAGGAGTTAATTTTATCTAATGCTTTATTATTATTGGGGCAACCAACTACGTTTCTTTCTTCCAGAGTTCGGGGTGGTTTGGGCTCAAAAGGCGGCACTATGGTAGAACACTAAATATAGAATATCTCAATTATCACTAAGTATGTTTCTCCTAGCTTAGTTTGAAAATTAACCCCACGTTTGGACTTTAAATGCCTTAATCCCTTCTGCATATCTCTTTATCCATGGTGATGACCAATGCCCATCTAATCTCTACAAATCCCACTTCACACTTCAAAAACAATTACGAAATTGCAGTCTGTTGCGTGTGAATCGTCATAGACATTGTATAAATATCTAATAGTTGTAGGTAGATAATAATTAAATCTTCACGCCATAATAAACAAATAAATTTTATCTGAACTAGTTTGCATAGAATTTTGTATAATTGACTAGATTATAATCAAGGATTTTTTATATCATCCCTCTCTTTCCCTCTGGATTGTTCTCTCTTTGGTTTTGTGAAATAAATTTTATATGAATAGAAACCTTATGGTTCTACACTTAAAGTTCATTTTCTATAAATGGTAAATCGGGGGGGAAATCGGTCAAAAATGAAAGGCATATAGAGAAGGCTGTTGTCTTGCTTCAACAGCTTGCCAGTTTAAAAAATAATGTGTGATAAATGTCACTGTCAACTTAAGTTTTGAAATATTTAGCAATAAATAATATTATTTAATTTTATTTATTATAAATCTTACTTGACACATAGAAATCTGAATTAATTTGTGAAATTAACACAAAATAAAATAAGTTACCAATTAATATTATATTATTTTTCACACAAGCAACATTAAATTATGATGACATTATATGACAAAAGATGGCGGGAAAATAATAATTTCATATGTAATTTGTAAAAATAATTTAAATGTATTTTATTGTAAAAATAACAAAATGATAAGAACTTGTAGTGTTCCGGGATGCAGAAATGAATCTTATAGTGGTTGCAATATATCTTTCTACAGGTATGCTAAAGTTTAAGTAAGATTACATTATAGGGACTAAGGTGACCATATTTTCTCGTGCTTGAAATAATTTGTGCAATGTGATATTTTTTCAGTTTTCCTACAAAAAAGAAAACATCAAAATAAATTCTCCAAAGTTTGCAGTCTACACTTTGATCCAAAATCTTTTTATACTCCAAATTCTCTCCGTTTGTTAAAAAAAGGCGCTATCCCAATTCCTGCCATGGTGAGAAAAATTTAGTAATTGATTTGTAGCTATTAGTAGTAGTGCTGATAAAAAGTAGCCAAGTCATATATTCTTATACCATGGTTTCACATACGATTCCTTAGTATTGTATACAGTTTGCTTTATATTGGTGTACATAGTTTAAACCATCACTCGTTTCAGTTAGAATTTGAAACACAAGGAAAACGATAGTGTTAAAAATATAGGATATAGGCAACTACCTACATGCAATTCAAATGTGAACTTGTAAATAAATATTGTAATTGCTGCAAAATGTTTATGATTTTGATCACATTGCCTCCCTGTCAATTAACCGAATCGATACTATTATAAGTTAAAAACTAAAGTGCATTTTAATTTGTAAGTAAGTTTATTGGTGTTTGTTACTTAACGCGTCAATAGAGCTAAGGATCATCATGACTGGCAAGATTCAGGTAAAATAGGACCGCAAAAGAGACTGTTCCCGATTTGGTAAGAAGATGAATTGGTATAATCCTAATTATATAATTTATTGTCACCCTAGTTAGAAAAAGACAACTGCCTTTCATACTTCGCCTCGCTCTGCTCATATTGGATCAGCAGTAATAATTCCCTATATATTACTTCCATGATTATAATATAATGATAGATGTGATATATTTTTTAATTCCCCGAACTGTAATATTTTTGACAGTTAGTTTTCTACGACTCATATATTGAAGCCAGGAAGAAAAAAGCTTTAGGTATAGAGCCAAAAACTTTGAATTTTCAAATTAAAATTTCATAAATATATTTTCATAAATAGTTTACAAATCCTTAACTAACTAAATTATTGGGTTTCGAACAAATAACTTCAGACTAAATTAACGTTTTTTACATATGTACTCCAAATTTCGTATAAAACATTCTCTAGCGTTCTCTTAATATTTATTCTTTTATCTCGAACCCTTTGTCCGTCTGTCCAGTACCATAATCCGTTTAATTCCACTTCGCACCTTTATAATCCTCCATTATTGTGACGCTGACTTTGTGCATTTTTGATGCCATGAACTGAAGAGATAGGCTGGGGTTTTGTTGACTAGATTATATGTATTTGTATGTACGTGTGTATATGTACGTTACAGGAATGTAGGTATATTTTATATGTATGTTTGGATTCATATTTTTATATGTGGAGTACGGGAGCCCATACTATTGTCCAAAACCTCTCGGAGCGCTTGGTTGACGCGACGCATGACCAAAATGCTGGCTTTTACTGGCTCAACGTATCAGCATTGCCATCCAGCGTGGTAATGCGGCCAGTATGCTGGGCACGCTGCCCTCTGGTAGTGGGCTGGAGCACTTAGATTATCTTTAGGCTTTTCTAAAGATTTTCTAAGTGGCCTTTTTTGTAGTAGTTAGAAGTAGTATGTTTAGTTTTTCTTCCCTTGTTTTTATATTTTATTATTGTACATATATAAAGCTTCACTTGTGTAGGTAACTACTACTACTACCCTACTCCCAAAAAATTCAAAATTTCAATTCTAATTCAAAATTTCTTTATTTATCTATTCAAGGTGTGCGTACATTTCTATTTACATTCATATTGCTGCAATTTGTGTTGTACGCTGAGGGTTTTCTGTACACCATACTAGACATCTTTCGACTCTGTATTATGAGATGTACAGCTTCCCATTCAGCGTTCTGATGATTTAGAAAGTCATTGTTACATCTCCAATTTACTCGTACTAAAATATAAAAACAATGGAAGAAAAACAAAGCATACTACTTCTAACTACTACAAAAAGGGGCACTTAGAAAATCTTTAGAAAAGCCTAAAGAAAATCTTAGTGCTCCAGCCCACTACCAGAGGGCAGCGTGCCCAGAATGCTGGCCGCATTACCACGCTGGATGGCAATACTGATACGTTGAGCCAGAAAAAGGCCAGCATTTTGGTCATGTGTCGCATCAACCATGCGCTCCGAGAGGTTTAATTATTAATAAAAGAAAGTCTCCTTAAATATCGTATGGGTACCGAATTAGACTATTTTAGTATAGTTAATATACTTAGTTCATTATTAAGATTTCTATTGACATTTAGTAAAATGGCGTAAAACTATTTCGTACCAGGTGCCAAGAGTACCTAACCATAAATTTAATATCACACAAAAATCACATCATTATTAGTTCAGGCTATCTGTTACACGAGTGATTACACTTATCTATCGATATACATCCCAACATTCATGTCTCGATTATAATCGTTTCGCGATGCAGTGATTATTCGATAACGGCCTTTGATGAATGCCGACAAAGCCACCGACGCCTTTGTGACACCGCGGAGGTGTCAATCGGTTATTTTATCGTTTAATAAAAAAAAATCCGTGATTTTGGTCGGCTAGTTAAAGTGTAGTTCTAAGTAATCACTGTTGCCCTTCTAATATTCTAGGAATATTATATTTTTCTATGATCTATGAGTGATAGGATACAGATTTGTGCCGTGATTGTGATTAGATAGCTGTTGTAGATATTTTTATTTTTATTTTCTTTAGTTTGGTACAGTCACAGACAATTAGATATAAGAATATATACTAAACACTTTTAAGAATAATATTGAACTAAGAGTCCAATTACGACTATACACAGCTTTGTTAAATGATAATAAACACTACATAATATTTGTTATAAACCATTTTAGTATATATACTACTACATAAATCGGAATAAAAATAAGATTTAAGATTTCATTTATATACATCCCCCGAATGCCCTGCAAGCAGCGCCAAGTAACTGGATTTTGGTAGGATGAAGGTTGAAGATCTGCGCAAAGATGCGTCAGCTTTGGACTGGTCATCCGTTGAAGCAGCCATTAATATAGATAACAAAATTTCAAATTTTAACCGGATTTTGACTTGTTTGTACGATGCTCATGCTCCTATACGAGCAGTTAAAATGAAACATGCTCCTGCACCATGGCTCACCGATGAGATTCGTACTCTTCGACGCAAAAAGCTTATCGCCAAATCTAAATTTAAACGTACTCCCTCTGAAACCAATCACCAAAATTATATTTACCATCGTAACGTCTGTAATAGAGCGTGTAGGGAAGCACAACGCCGATATATTCACGAGTCTGTAGAAAATGAGGATCCTGCCAAAGTGTGGAGATTTCTCAGGTCTCTGGGTGTAGGTAAATCTAAAAGCGAAGCTTTATCCGACAATGTAGATTTAAACTTGCTAAATAAACACTTTTCTTCTTCTTCCAAATTTGATGGAACTATAAAAACTAATACGCTAAGATTTCTTTCTACTTTACCAAATTTTAGTGACGTTCATACTTTTGATTTCGTACCTTTTGCTGCTTGTGATGTAAAGAAGACAATTAAATCAATCTCGTCTAATGCTGTTGGCAGTGATAGCATAAGCCGCAAAATGTTGTTACCTATCCTGGATGAGGTTACCCCCATTATTCTGCATCTGTTGAACTGTTCCGTTTCCTCTAGCAGCTTTCCTACTATATGGAAAGAAGCACTGATCGTTCCACTCCCCAAGAAATCTAACCCCAAATCCTATAATGAATATCGTCCTATTTCCATTCTCCCATTCCTTTCAAAAGTCCTAGAAAAATTAGTTCATCAACAACTCTCTTCCTTCCTTACCCGAAATAACCTCCTAAATCCTTACCAGTCCGGTTTCCGATCAGGGCATAGCACAGTCACGGCTTTGACTAAAATCACAGATGACATTAGATATGGAATGGGTAGTTGCCACCTCACTGTCCTTTTACTCCTTGATTTTAGTAACGCATTTAATAATATTGATTTTGAGGTCCTGCTCGGTATCCTGTCCTCTCTTTACATATCTCCAACGGCAATTGAGTGGTTTCGTAGTTACCTGTTCGGCCGCCGGCAGCGTGTTCGCATTGACGACGTATATTCGTCTTGGTGCGACATTTCTGCTGGCGTACCACAGGGTGGCGTGCTATCACCTCTTCTTTTTTCCCTTTTCATTAATTCTATATCTAATAACCTCTCTTCTCTCTATCACCTCTATGCAGACGATTTACAAATATATACTCAATCAACTTTGGAAAATCTTGATGTGGCCATTACAACAATAAATGGTGACCTACAGCGTATTGGTGACTGGAGTCGCATGTTTGGTCTAACTATTAATCCAAGTAAGACACAGGCTATAATAATCGGAAGTTCACAACTTATTTCAAAAATTAATTGGTCACGCATCCCGCAAATCTTGTTTGATGGCGTCCCAATTCAAATAAGTGACACTGTAAAAAATTTAGGCATAATGGTTGACAGTCAGCTCTCATGGATATCACAGCTCAATGAGGTCAGTCGAAAGGTCTTTGCATCCTCTGCAGCTATTAGGCGTTTGCGTAATTTTCTTCCGATTTCAACCAAAACTGCGCTTGTTCAGTCTCTGCTACATCCTATTTTAGATTACGCTGACGCTTGTTATCCTGACCTAACCGAAGAGCAGCTCGATAAGCTCGAGCGTCTCCAAAATTTCTTTATTAGGTTCATATTTGGCTTGCGTAAATATGACCACATTTCTGAATTTCGCAAAAAGCTCAAATGGTTACCTATCCGTCTTCGTCGTAATACTCACCTGCTGTCCCTCCTCTACAAAGTCCTATTTATTCCTTCCACTCCTTTATACTTAAAGGAACGTTTCTCCTTTGTGAGTGAAACTCACTCTTCATCCCTTCGTCTTTCACGTACTCTCATCCTACAATATCCTAAACTCAACCACTCCAATCTGTTCTATCAATCCTCCTTCACAATTAAAGCTCTCTTACTCTGGAACGACCTGCCTTTAAATATCAGGCAGGCTAAATCTCTGTCGATTTTCCAGAGTATGGTATACAGCTATTACATCTCTACTTTGTAAACTATCAATCGCGTTTATTGGTGTTAAATGTGTGTGTTCATAGTTTATTAATTTATTATTATTTGTAACATGTAAATTAGTTTGATTTTCTTTTACTTTCTCTATTTAGTTATAGGTTTAATTTTGTTTAAATTTTATTTTTATTTTTTAAGTATTGTATTTATTTGTACGCCACCGACCAAACTGATTTCTGTCACCGTTTTCTTGCTAAGGTTGCCTGGAAGAGATCACTCAAGGTGATAAGGCCGCCCACTTGTGCATTCTTTTATAGTTTAAGCATCTCATATTGTAATTTATTTTTGGTGTGCATAATAAAGTAATATTGTATTGTATTGTATTGTATTGTAACTGCTCCATCAATCAAGTAGTCGCTTAATTAATGAAACAATCACGCGACACCACCCACAAAACTCTTGAAAGATGCATATGAATGACAAAAGATGTCTTTGTCTTTGCGAGAGTCCTCTGTAGAATATTGGATGTCATTATAAAAGGTACACATTCTATTAATGGGGCTGAACTTCGAGACATTGTTATGAGCTGGCGGAAGGTAGAATAATTTCTCCGAGCGCATTCTTTTGTTAGGTACTTTTAATGTTCTAATTCATTGAACTTTTTTGACTAATTGTGTGGTAGGTACTTTAATAACTTGGTACTTTTTACTCTAGCTACTTTTAAATGCATGTACCTACCCTAAATGCTTTCGTTTGTGCTCTTCATTTGTAAGTGTAGTCTCATATAAACTTATGTACAGCAACAGCCGTTCATTGTAACAAATTGTAAATACTCTTATTGCACTTTTACTTATACGGTAACCGAGAAATGCTTTTACACGATTTTATTGGTTTGACTTATAACTGTCTAATTTAATAGGTAGGTATAGATGTTAGTTACACACATAGAGGGAGTTGGGGTCGACCTTTGCCCAGGAGTGGGATACAATAGGTTAACAAAAAAATATGTTAGTTAAAATAAAACTTACCGGACATAGAGCCAAGTTCGTGTGGATGGTGTGAGTTGTTGTTGCTGAGTGTTGTGTTGTTGTTGCTCTCAGCATTGCCGCTGCTGTTTCCGCTTGTGTTTGCACTCTGCAATTGAAACATAAAAGAACTTATGGCTTTGAACTATATAAGTATTATATCCGTTATCTAGTACCCACGACACAAGTATTTGCTTAGTGTGGGGCTAGATGGCGCTGTGTGCAATGTCACGGAATATTTATTATTAAAAAGAACCTTGGTTTTATGGGCTTGGGCTTGTTGGGCTCAAAAAAATACTGTATTAAAGCAATTATTATTTTTACAGTTAAAAAAATAGTACAGCAGGGCTTGTATGTGCAGTTTTTTTGTTATAATAAGCGTAGGTTCTATACAATAGCGTGCTGTAAGACATTAGAAAAGTATGGTAGTTCAATAATTTTTTTTTAGAACAATGTGAAAGTACATATGTTATACTCTTATAAAGTAGGAACGTACTCCTACATATACATTATGTAACGTACATTATGTAATTATGTTGACGCACGATTAGTACAATCCCTGGGCTCCGCGCTAAGTCCCATTGAGGGGCTTGTAATTGTGGAGCCACAGTATTTATCCCTACTCCATTGATTACACATAATTTCACACTATTTACTGTTAATTTATATAATTAATCGTTATTTAAAACATTGGTGTTCTTTTTGAAACAAACTTACTTTTTCTAAAACATCGTGATCTTCTTTACAATATAAAGCACCTCCTTCTCGTAACGCGAATTCATCTCCTGAAAATAAAATAAAAGGTTAATTAAGTATATAAATTCAATTAGCAATGTTTTTGTACAAAACACGGTCTATGACTTATAAAAAATAACGTGCTGGTAGCTGGTGGAGGCAATCGCCTACAATTACCAATGTTGAGCAAATGTTGACGCGGTCAGACCTTGGATGGGCGACTATTTTGGGCGCTTCCGTGGGTCAGATGACACATTAAATTTTAGGTACCGTCTGCTTGTCATAGTAGGGCAGTCGTGAAGCCGTGTCAGAAGCCCTTAAAATTGAGTTTGAAAACTTTGACACCAGAGTTGGCCACTCTCATTCTATAAGAAGAAGAAGGTATATGTACAAATGAATGTATGTTACGTACCAGGTATTAGTTGTCTAGCACACGCGCAGCACCGGAAGCAGTCTATGTGGTATATCTTCGTCTTGGCTCGCATCACGAAGTCGTTTTTACTGAACGATGCTCCGCACTTGTCGCATTTCGTTCCGAATAATCTGTGGACAATGAAATAATTCACATTAGAGTCAGTAAGTTTTTTTATGTAATAGTTAGTATTTATCTATTCTATACTGACATGTAATAAATCTTAAGAGGGTCGAACGAAAGTCTGAACATTGAAGATATTTAAAATAAAAAAAAAGTATGGAGGTACTTCGTATGCTTAGCAGAACACGTTCCAACAATTTCTAGAAATTTAGACTGTTTATCTGTTTCTCTGTGTCTCTATTTATTTAAACGCTCATAACGCAGAAACGGCTTACCGGATCATAATGAGTTTTTGTTTCTATGAAATATGAGGTCTTAAAAGTGTCATAGGCTACTTTTTATTCTGAAATAATGCGAGTGAAGCCGCGGGCGTCCACTAGTAGTTCAATATATTTATTAATGAATTAAGGTTAGTATATACTTTAATATACTAAGGCAACCTCAGAAATAAATTAAAGCGGTTTACGTATATTATATCATTCTTATTGCACGTAGCTACATAATATTTACCTACAAAAAACATTTAAAGACTAAATAGTTGATCTGCATGGTACGTTCTACAGGCATAAATTTTTACAAACGTAATTACGTATATATATAGTAAATATATTCATATATTTTAAGTCATTCAATAGTCTCTTCAACCAATAGCAATACTCAAAACAGAACCACAACACACCTACATACAAAAACCCACCTATACCACCACAACCCTACCCTACAAGTAGGTATAAGTAAGCATTATATCGCTATAAGGGTAGGTGGGTATAGCGAATGCTTTTAGCGATATTGCAGGGAGTTGCCACCCCCGGTCGATGACCCTCGGAGGCTCTAGCGACTATTTTGAGCGTTAAAATGATAAACGCTTCAGGTTTTTGGGTTTAAAGTCGATTACCGAGCGTATTTCGGTAAGGAATTTTGTGTACAGTTTTAGAATTACTAAAAGTACAGTACTGCTTGCTTCTAATAGGCTGGTACTAAGGTAAAGTAAGGTAAGATATTTATACCTATAGTTTATATTTGTTTGTTTTCTACCCTGTTCAGTCAGGCATTTGACTACTAAGTAGATACTTATAGTAAATTTAGACTCAAGTAAGCATGTATTGAAGTTTCTAAATGGAACAGGCTCTAAAACGATTATAAACATTTTATTTTTTGTGGCTTTAATAGTTCAAAACATATACCTATATACCTACAGAATCAGTAAACTACCCTCTTATCTTATAATCTC
The DNA here is from genome assembly GCA_927399415.1 of Macaria notata. Taxonomy (NCBI): domain Eukaryota; kingdom Metazoa; phylum Arthropoda; class Insecta; order Lepidoptera; family Geometridae; genus Macaria; species Macaria notata. The sequence continues at coordinate 6,644,986 of OV656742.1, forward strand.
TGCTAATCAGTCGGTTTTTATCAATTAATGTCAAGCGCAAAAGGATTTTTTTAACGGAAATCATTGTACATAATATTGATAGATGTGCGGCTTCGATCAAAGGGAAAATGACGTAGCCATAGGCAGTTTTTCACATGACAAACAACTTGATAGATTTTATCTTGATACTAGTGGGTGCTCGCGGCTTCGCTCGCATTAAGAAGTAAAACTTGCATCCCCTATTTCACCCCTTCTAAAGTGGAATTTCCAAAAATCCTTTCTTAGCGTATGCTTACGTCATAACATCTACCTTCATTCCAAATTTCAGCCCAATCCGTCCAGTGGTTTGGGCTGTGCGTTGATAGATCACTATATCAGTCAGTCAGTCAGTCACCTTTGAGTTTTATATATGTATATAGATTAGTAGATATGATAAGATTATACTAGATAATACCAGTACATACATTTTTAATTGCAGTCTGCATATAAGTATTAATTCCTATTTCATGTCGAGTTATTAGGTATTATTGGTTGGCGCCATTTAATTAACGATAGATTAGTAGTAATTTTTACATAATGTAATTATCAGATAATATCAGCTAATGTGCTTACGTAACTACGCACATAATGTATGTTACGGTAAATGTAAGTAATCGGTAATTATGTATAAATACCGCATTATCCACATTTACCGTAACATGTATATGTACAGATGTTTTGTTCGATTATTTATGTTAGCGTTTCAATTTTATTATTTTTACATTTCAAAAACAAAACACTACCATTGTAATTTTACAAAAAATAAAAAGGTTTTCAAGTATTTGTCGATGCCCAGAATAATTACCAAGGAAATACTAATAACTAACAATGTAAGTATATCGTATAGCTTCTTATCATCTGAATGTTTTGTAGGTACCTATTTACATAAATTATTATAGTAGTTTATGCAACTGTCATATAATGAAGGGTATTAAAACACGAGTGTGAGTTTATGAAACGAGCGCAGCGAGTTTCATAATAGTAACGAGTGTTTTAATACCCGTGTTATATGCAGTTGCATACACTACTTTATCTTCACTGCAATTAATCAAACAACAAAAGTAAAAGCTGACAATAGACAATTTTTCATATAATTTTCTAGATTTTTCTGGCAAAAGATTGTGAGTTACTTTTGTTGCCAATTCTAGAATATCCGGAGGCGTACAAATATAATCGTCGCTATCCATTTTTAACTTTTAATTTGTATTTAAAAAACAAAACACATTGCGAAACTTTAAATTCACGCGTACGTGTATTGTCACAGTGATTTTGCCGCCATTAAAATCTAACCAACGAGAGTGCAGCGCGACCAACCTGATTGGCCCTACAATCAGGTTGGTCACGCTTTTCCGATGTTATAATGAGCTATTACGATATCGGTGTGGATATTATAACATCATGTGAAATTGCTTAAATTGAGTGTTTTGTTGTCTGTGCTATAACAGTAGTAATTATAAGTCAAGTATTGGAAATATAAGTAGAATGTTACAACATTAGTGTAGATAAAGTATTTTATGCCATTATTTACATACGAGACCCATCTAAAAACAAATAATTGGTATAGCAAGGATAACAGGGATTTCTACCAGGACGTAACTACCTATATTTTTCTCTACACAAACTATGAACTAATCTGCGGTACTATTTACATTAGAGATCTGTAAATAGCCGTGACGGTAACCGGAGCCCGCGCTGTGGTGTTCAGTTTCGCTAATTGACAGGGGCACGGAAGCTTAATAAAATTTATCCTATCTATGTAGGTAGGACGACATAACATCTGTCGCAGGTCAAACCTGGATGATGCTAACGATCGAAGCCAATTGCACATTATGAGAGAGGCCTACACCCAGCAGTGGGACGAAACCGGCTGTGGATGATGATGATGATGGTAGGTAGAGGAATATATTTTGAATTGTTATAGATTTAGATGGAGTGATGGTTTGTATCAAGATTTAAAAAAAATGTATAATTTTGAGCTATTTGCCGAGTGCTAAGCCCGCACTAAGATTGTTTATGCTTTTAATAACTTGATTGGATCCTGACGTGTTATTAGGATGACACAGATTCGAATCCTTCCAGTCGTGATCAGTTTTGCTCATTTTCCATTCCAATTAATTCTAGAACAGGTCACAGGCCGCTTGCATCCGGGATTAAAAGTAACTTATTTCCAGATATGTACCTCTCGGGACCTAGAGGCGTGAAAGAGTATCCAACGAGACACAACCAAATCAACCAACATCTTTCTGATTTTAAAATTAGGGATAGGATTATACGTTAAGACGAGTGCAAATTTTTAGATGTTGAAGATCTACTTTCACATTTGAACACATTCGTGTCGTATGAAACGGCTCAATTTAAGCCTATATTGTAGTAGGTAATTGATTCACACAAATTTGACTATTTATCATTATACTAGATGTGCTCGCGGCTTCGTCCGCGTGGAATATTTATTTTGGGCATCATATTTATTTTAGCAAACAACCTCTTCAAATTTTTAAAAAAGGAAAGGAAATGCTGTGAAAACCTAGCTCATCACAAAAGATTTTATGTTACGGGCAATGCATCAATACAATCAATAACTGACTATTTATATCTACCCTAAATCACAGTAATAGTAAGAACAGCGGAACAATCAGAAGCTAAACAATAAATAAAGGAAATTATCTTCCGTGAGCATTTTTAACTCGGCAGTGGACTTCCTTGGGATGTTTTCTGTAAACAGTCTTTGGATTGAAAGTTTCGTTTATTTTTCTTTATAGTCGGAAATGTGATAATTACGAGCATCGATTTCCTTTTGTTTGAGTCAATGATAAGTAAAATAAAAAAGTAGTACCTATATATTTTTGGTTTTTAAAATATTTGGTGCTACGACAAACGCTACGAGATTTCGTAGTCTCGTAGTGAAGAACTTAATTTTGTTGAATTAAGAGAAGTGCTAAATTATGATAATAATTATTATTAACACTCTTTTTTTTTAATATAAGTACATAGTCAACTGATTTTTGTGCTGTGAGATGAGCAAATATTTTTGATCAGTTATTTGGATAAACAATCCAGCGTTAAAATTTGTTGGAAAAGTACTTAAAAGCTAGCCAGGTAAAGTAGGTATTTGTAGGTAACTCAAAGATGTCTAAATTGAATCTGAATTAACTATCTTTGTTCAAATGATGTCATTATGGACTTTGTTGATAAGCGGTTCTTTCCTGATTGTTACTTTGTCCATGAGAATCGCATAAGATCAACTAAGCAGTCAAATTTGTTAGTTTGTTTGCGCAACTCAAACCAGTCTAGCTTGAGTAAAGTTGTACCGCGATCTCAGACATGATGTATAAACAGAAGTCTCGGTATTTAGAACGTACAGCGAGATAAGTGAATGTCTCACACCACAAACATTCGGGAAAGTACAACTTGATTACTACACCGACGCGAACGGATTTCACAACCGTGCGACTAAAATAGAAAAATAAAAACTGTAATCGAAAACCCGCTTATCCGGGCCGGTGTAAATGGGAACAAACATTACCATACACATATCGGGTTGCCGCCGCCCGCCGCGCTGTCAAACTGACGTTTGTTTTGGCGCCAAAATACATAATGCTCAGTCAAACTCAGTTTGTTTTCTCTTCGGCACATCATAGTAAGGAGTGACAAACACAGTTTGCCGCTCCTACACTCCATCCTAGTCCTAATTCAATCAAGTTTATGCTCTATCTCTGTACAGTAAGGGCCGTATAGGTTTGACTGTAGATGGGATGCGGTGAAGGTATATTTGCATTGCTGTAATTCTATATTTTGGCTGCGAGAAATGGAAGGGTGAAAAGGTAAACATACGCGCGTTATTTTAGTGAATTCATCTTTGGTGTCTGTGTGTATAAAAAGTGGCGCCGCGATGCGATGGTGATTGACGTTTGGTTATGCATTTTACTTTTTTTTCCGGTGCCGAAGGAGTTGTGTAAGCAAGGAGGTTAATATTAGAGAGTTATTGAACTCTGCGGAGTAAACTGCGTTTGTTTATGGGATTATTAGCAAACAGAGGGGAGCTCGCGTGTATTTTCTGAAAATGTGCGGAGTTTGTGTAAACTCTGAATGTCAACTTACCTACTCGTAGGCTTACGAACTGCGGACACAATTTGAGATGAACCTTAATCTATTAAATGAACTACTACATGATCTAAAAACAAAAAGTTTGAGATCCTGTTACGAACGAACTACATACTACACTACACACTTATAGGTATTTAAATGGTGAGATTCGCGAGTTTTTGGTATATGAGGGAATGAAGCAGACGAGTGGTTTCAACCATCAATAGAAACTAGCGTCTCCGCGCCAGCTCTAGCAATCTGATGAAATATGGATCCGGTACTACCATAGACAAGACCACATTGTGTCTGTGGGTATATACTAAGTAGGTCATACATACCTAGTGTAATCTCTCTTGCAGTACGTCTTCCCGTCTCTGACGAAGCAGGTGCAGGACTCGTCCAGGTACTGGCGGCACTCCTGGCACTTCAAACAGGCGGCGTGCCACTCCAGGTCGGGAGCCACCCGCAGGATGTATTGGTCGTGGATCTGGCCGCCGCAGCCCACGCACAGGGATAGGCGGAGCTTTTCTGTGGAAGGAAGAAAAGTTAGAGTTAAATATCTGGTTATGGGATTGACTTTGATTCAATTATCAATGGGTTTTTCAAAGATTGTTTTGGTTTTTACTTTGAGTTCTTTATTTTCTATAAAAACACGCTTAACTACGCTTAACATATAATACATTTAATCTTAACTTAGGTTATTTTTCAGATTACAACGATAATGGTAATAAGAAGAGGAACGATAAGCGGAAATTATACTTCCCACTTATATTATAAAAGCCGAAAGATAGTGCGTGAGTGTTTGTTACTTCTTAAGTTTAGATGAAACCACTACCTATCACCACCTTACCAATTTAGATGAAATTTTGTATGGGGTACTTTAAACCCTGTATTAATATACGCTACTTTTGATTCCGGAAAACATCGCGGGCTGCGGGACGCTGCTAGTAAAAAATAAATTGAAATTAATTGTATCTACCCAAGTAAAAGAGATCATTATAAGTAAATTCATTGATTTCTATTTTTTTTAGTGTCTTCTTTCTTTGTATTTTGGTGTCTTCATATCTAAATGTAACATATCGTTTATTTTTTTCTTAATAAATAAATAATGATCTACATCACAAATGTAACAGTTATTAAGTACCTACGTTTCGTTTGTATGTGTGCAATAGTCAAAATCAAAACAATGATTTGTCGTAAGAGACTGAGAATTATTTTGTCGCAAGTGGTCATAATCATGGTAGTTTACGCATATAAGTTCCTAAGTACCTATTTCGAAACTTTGTAAGCTGTCTTCCATCTGAATCAATTAAAGCTCCCTATAACCCCTAACCCCCCCCCCTTATTAACCCCTATTTAGCATTAAATTGGTCATTTTCCTTCCTCTATGTCCACCAAAACACGGCTTTTGACCGTCATAACAACAGAAATGTAGCACAATATGAATAAATCATCATCACCCAACAATCGATACCGAGTGGGCGTGGCAGTGTTCAAGACACACTGAGTTTATATGCCTGTCTCTGTCTAGCTGGGGTCTCTTTCTAACCCATGCTGTATTGTAGACCTGTTATACAGATATAGATATAGGTAGGTATAGGATCTAGGTGTAGCAAAACGGACTGGTTACTTTAAACTGTTTGCAGTGGAATTGGATTGTATGGCGATTCTGAAGCTGAATTGTAAACGTTGTTGTAAAAACTGTGACAATAATCTAAGTGCTTTTTGAATAATAAGCATAGTTTTTTCTCATAGGTATGCTTTAGGGAGCTAAGCTATATGCTCTTATTTTCTTTAAAGAAAATATTTACATACTGTATTTTTAATTGATAGCTGTTTACTTATATGTACCACGAAATGGTAAGTGCATCACTATCCTACTACTAGATGTAAAGTCAGTTCGTCTTCTGTACCTATTAGCAAGTACTCAATTCAATTCTTCAATAGATCACAAATTGATCAATAAGTATATTAAATAACAATTGAAGAATAAATGGTAAAAAAATAAAAATTATTTAAGGTTAATTAATCTGACATTAACCCAAGCTCTCAAGACCGCGGAGGACAGGACATCATGGAGAAGCATAGTGCACCAAGTGATCAAGACTTCAAGCTAGACACGACCTTCAGCAATGAAGACAACGACCAAGAAGAATCTGACATTTGACTACAAACAAATTAGTTCCATTAACATTCAAACTTCAGACGTTAAGCAAATGACAGTCATCAAATTAAACAATAATTAGATGTAGGTATAATAAAAGAGGTCTTTCACCTATGAATAATACAATGCCTAATAAGTTTTACACGCTTGTTGTGTTATCTTTAAATCTTGTGATAATCTGCAGTGAAAATGCAGGACCCGTGACGGGTCGTTTCATACGAAATAGAGCCACTTAGGAAACTATTATTAAGAAAGAATAATAAAAATATAATAAGAAAAGTTGCTAAATACCCACATATTTTTTTTTATTTCATCGTATTATTTCTTTCGAAACTTTAATTAGTGTTAAAGTTTTTCGGAAATAAATACTTTCTATAGACAACTATGTATAACAATTCGTATATATTTATAAGTAGGTGCAAAATACCACTTGTGGCACTCCTATAAATTATGTCTAATTTCTTACTTAGTAATTTATTTGGGTACCATATGCTACAACAAATATATTTTATATATCTGTCTATACAGTCTAATATATATATAGGCACACTAAATAGGCTACTATAATTAAAAAGTATTTTAATTTCAATTAACGTTGGTTGGTAAGTAATTAAACATGAAAATTAAATTATAATCATAAAAAATATACACTTCACTCAAAATAAAGACCAAAGATGCAATAACAATAAAACAATGAAGTTACCAGCGTCCTGCTTTCACAAAAAGCTTGCTAATTGACTAATTAAATTGATTGACTCACAAAAAATGACTTTCTTTTGCACAAAATTTGACACAATCACATACCAATTACTTCAAAATAAATTGATGTTAACAATTCAAAAAGTTGGGTTAGGGGACAGATACAGAAGGCAGTGATCCTTGACACGGCGCGTATTGTCCGGAGGTTCCTTTCTTTGTAGCCTCTACCACCGGTTGCTTGGGTCCTACCCCGTTGCCGGCGGCATCACTAGTTTTAAGTTTTTTATGATAATTGTTATTTTTTTTTATACATATATTGTAAGAAATTTAAAAATAGTTGTAAATAAATGAATACCAAATAAAAAAATAATAACAACTCCTGCATTTTGTTTTGAGTAAAGTTTTTACATTTACTTTTGCATTTTATTTAATTAACCTCACAGTTTTTAAAAAGTATGTTCAGAAAATTTATTAAAACAAGATAATAGCAATATTGATTAAGGAATTAGAGCATGTAAGTCATCGTAAAATTAATGCTCATTTCATGCTTTCACGCCGTATCATTTTGATCTAATAAAGCAATAATCGTAATTCCATTAATTGCTTCATATTGCATGTACCCATCCATTACAAGTTAGCCACAGAATAAAGTGAAGTTTCTACTGGAACCACATTACCTTAACTGACCGCAACAATTTTGCAAAATGTAAAAAATATAGCTTCCGCTCCTTTGAGATGAATAATGATAATTTAATGCAACTGAACTCATTTCTAAGCGATAAATTACACATTAAAAGTACATTATAAACAAGGGAATTATTATACACGATTATTAAAATTTTCTTTGTTTATCAAATTATGTAAGAATTACCTCTTGCTTTTAGCAATGAAGGAAAGCATCGTAGGGTAACCCGTCATTTTTGAGGACCCCTAATTCGCGGTCAGATGTGTCTTGGAAGGACCTGGGCGTCCACCACGATGTATCTCTCGAAGAGAACTATCCCCTTTGATTAATTATGCGGGGGAATCACGAACCCCGGTAATGAGGAATTAGGTTCCAAGAGAAAGAAAATTAGGAACAACCGAAGAGTTCGGGCTAAGAACATAAATCAATAAAAGAGAAACATTTCGTAAATATTTTTTTTAATTTATCGCGTCCATAAGCCCTCAGATTTTTTATTATAAATATATTTAGTAAAAATGACTTTATTCAAATTTGAAAAAAAAAAATACAGCAAATGGTAGGTATACATAATGTACGTGCAGATGATTTCGGTTCGAACCCACATTCAAATGGGAATGATTTTTCTCGGTCCATAAATGATTTGTTCTACGAGTCGCCGAACAACTGTTTTTCCACATATTCATCAGAGTCTAGTGCTAAATTTATTTATATTAAATAGGTACCTAAAGGTTTCTAATTATGTACAAATAGCACATAGCACTGTATAATACATTAATTAGCCCGAAAATATGAGTTCAATTGCACTGACATTAAAATGTGGTATGTTTTGATTAATTTGTTTAATGATTATGTTAAAAGCTTTTGTTTGATGTTTTTGATTGCTTTAATTAAAGACCAACTCGTCTTCAGGTGGTACTCTAATTTAATAATCGTATGTTTTTGTTATTTTACAAGCATACAAAAAACAAAAAAATGTTACAAAAACATTATGGCTTTTCCTAAAAATAATTAATAGCAGAATCTACATTACATCATATATTATATTATTATTATGTGTATTGTATCGTTCAAGCAATTGGAAAAGGCCTAATATTCCAGAAAGGGTGCGAAAAAAAGATGAAGACTAAAAATAGTCTTCCATCCTAAATAGACGGTCCTTCAATGATATTTAATAAATTAGGAATCTTACTCAGATGTCACTTATCCCGGAAATCTTCACTTAAAATATTAAACGATCGCTTGGAAGTGTGTGTGGGTGCATATAAATGTGTGTATGTGTGTGTAAGGCTGGTTTAAAAACGCGTGCGTTAGAATTTATTGTGTCAATAATGAGCAGGCCCTGCCGCCGCGTACTCTAGGGCTGACCACTAAAGGGTTAAAGACTTAAAGGTTTTTTATTTCCTCTAAGTTTTATACTTATATATGGTTAAATAGCAATAGTAAGGTCGTCGGGATAGGACGTCTCTATAAAAAACATTGCTAACAAAATTATAAAATTCAAGTATTGAACGCTCTGTTTAAATTATTTTCTAACATGGTGCAAGATTAACTACATTAACCCTATATAAAAAGTATCCTAAATTTTAATTCATAATCTTATCTACCTCCACACCAAATTTCATTCAAATCGACTTAGCTGTCTGAGCGTGACGGAGTAAGAAACTACACACACACAAACTTACACCTTTTTTAATAATGGTGTGATTTTTTTATATGTAAAATGGTAGCTAGGGGAAGAACTGTTCTACATAAAGTCCCCATAAGGCATGATTGAATAAAAATATAACAACTGGCTAGCTAAGTTTTTGTTCAAATAAATTACTTATTATACACTCAAAAACAATGTGTCGAATATTAGTTGAACAACTAATGAAACAAATTATTATATTCCCAATCAAGGTGTCACCCCTGCATCCAATACCAGAATGCGAGGCGGCGCGGTACAAAGCCGGCGGGACAAGGCGCGCCGCCTTATCGATACAGCGGCTACAGCATGCGGTGCTGTGCTATATCACCGCGGAGGTAGTATAGGAACGAACACTGTGCGGTAGGTGTGCTGTAATCAAACAATAAATAAATATTCCGGGACATTGCATACATCGCCATCTAGCTAAGTATTTTGAAAAAGGTGATGCAGTGGAACATAGTAGTGTCTCCTGCAAAATAATTACGCTTGTATTGAGGATTTTGAAAAGCTGTAGGAAACATAGCGGCGGGACCTAACACAGATCAGTTGTTAACGACGATTAATTATTATTTTTTACATTGATAGGTTCACGCTTGACTATAACTCGCTTGATGTAAGAAATCTTAGGAGTATATATAAAAAATATTTTAATATGAATGTATTTAATACAGTGTTTTCAAGTTATATTTTTTTTTATATTACAAAGCAAATTATTTGCCCACCATCTCAGACTTTGAATAGCGATTTGGATTAGGTACCTATAAGTTTACTTATACTACTTCTAAATACCACTATTTTATAAGCTTGTCAATAAAAAAGCTACCAAAAAGCCACTAGTATTATTTTCTTAGAGTTTAAATAAACAAGGCCCTAGCAAGCTACCCTCGCACGCGGTATCCTTTGGCGGTGCTTTTCTATAAAAAATAAACTGAGCATCTTCTCTTGAGAGCACGTATCGTATTTTAGGTGAAAAATCTCAACATCAATAAGTAAATATTACTCAATAAGTTTTTTTACATGAGATAGGCTCGCGCTTGGCTACTTGCCTGATGATAAGCAATGTTATAATCTACGATCTAGCGCGCTTGCCTAGAAGAAACAGGTTTACTGTCGCCTTGAAGACCGACAAATTATAGTTTAAGAGGAATAGAGATTCGGCGCAAGGAGTTTGCTTGATTTAAGATAATAAAAAACGAACGGCCATTTTTCAATTGTTATTTATGAAAATTATGCTTTCAATATATTTAGGCGCAATATTCGAGGAAATATATGTAATACAGTAAAGCATTTAAATTTGGACATTTTTGACATTTTAATTTTAATATTGTTTTTATTTTTATTGATTGTGACATGTGACTGTATATATGTCGGCGCGTTTGATTCGAAGAGTGTTTAAGTTGATCTTAATGTTTGATTCGGAGAGTAGGCGAGTTGGTTTCAATGTCACTGTCAGCTGTCACAATGTTCGAAATGTGTTATAATGTTTGTGTCACTGTCAATAACGGCTGATATTGACTTGAGACTAACTTCGGGATCCTGCTCTGACGCAACAACCAGCGCTAGTGCCGTGCGAGAGACCGCCATTCTTACTTGGGACGGCAATCGGTTCGCATCGCGTTGTGGCGTTACGTGTTGGTTGGAGTGTCGACCGAATTAGTGTAATTAGTTATCAGACAATCTACCTACAGTTGTATTTCATAGTTTAACCTCCAACAAATTGTAATATACCATCAATAAGTTGAAGTGCTACGTTTTATTTCTCCATGCCCAAATACCCATGCCCAGCCGGTAGGATTACTATTATGGATGACGAAGATGCTCCGCCGTCCCCACATCAGAAGTGGGATGATGGCAAAATGGAGAAATAATTGATCGCCGAGAAACACAATGGGAGCCATGCATGTTCTGCCTACGTGAAAATCAGACCCCCGAACATTATCAATTATTCGTGTCAATGAACAAAAACGTGTGAAAGATAAAAAGCAGTTGGGATTTGTGTTTTACTGAAACTTATCAATGCGGCAACTATAATCCGAGAGAAGACCATAAAGCGATTTCATAATTGCGTTGAAATTTACGAATACGTGTGCTGTGAATTGAAAGACAAGATTTGCTGTTCGGATTTGGTAGGAATTTTATATCTTCTAATTGGAAATGTCGTACCTACAAGAAAGACTACGAAAGAAACGACAAAAAATATTGACAAGCAAGAAGATTACAAGATATGGACCGCATCATGAGGGAGTACAAGAGCAGCGCCTGCAGCAGACTCATGCCACGTGGCAGTGACGCGCGATGCCGCTGCAGTGGCGTGCGCTCCGGGCGGCACATGGAGCAGCGGTGGTGGCATGCGGTCGAGCTGCCGCGGCCCATGGAGCAGCAGTGGTGGCATGCAGCCGGGCGACCACGGCACATGGAGCAGCAGTGGTGTCACGCGGCCGGGCGGCCACGGCACATGAAGCAGCAGTGGTAGCACGCGGCCGGGCGAGCGCAGCCAGGGTCGAGTGGTGACTGAGTGCAGCGTGCAACTTCGTCGGATATCAAAGGTGATATTGTTTAAATTCATTACGTTTCTGGTGTTGAATGCTCTTTTGTCGAAGTAAGATTTGGTTGCAATTTGTTATAAATGATTAAAAGGCGTTATTGAGAAGAACCATACCAGTTAATACGAGCATACAGCACTATAAATGTTGCGGTACGATTAAGTATTGAATTTTTTTGTAGAAAATTTATTGCCAATTTGCTGATAACTGTTAGTGCGTAGCTATTTTATGATTGTGCAGTGCTAAATAAGTGGCAGTTCATTTTATGCCACATAATAGGTCAGCTGTGCACTGTGAAATTTAATTGAAACTCAAGATTCAATCAAAATTAACATTGTCATAGTTTTAACTTAGTAGTCTTTTCCTATTTTACGCAAGATATTTCAGTAAAATCAGGTCTTGACAGGATTCGTTGAGATTTTTCTGTTAACAGTCCAGCTTTTCTGGGAGTCGTGTCCGTTAGAGATTGAATTTCAAGATATATACTGTGCAAATAAAATGAAACTGAATCTGAAATCATCCCTGTTTAAATGGCCCATATTAGATGCCTCAGTACTGGCGCGTATCCGTTTCTGTTTTCAGAATGCTGTTGTCACTCCTCGCACCCAGCCAGTAACAAGTGGTGCCGCCTTCTTGCTGATCAGCACCGCCAGAGCAGGGATGCTGTCGGCGTGGTTTGGAGCGTACATAGTCTGCCCGAGACACTTTGACCATACTCCCGGTGAGCTCGTTTCCTTTTGGTTACTCATTAGTGAATAGTAAAACAGTCAATCAATTTCTGGGTACTGCGAAAGGATTAGAATAGAAGGCATAGTAATACAGCACAGGTACCCACGTTTTGAAAAGATAGTTAAAATCAGATTCATAAAGATGTTCACGAAAATCTGGGCATAGTGCCTAGGGGTCTTGACGGCTTAATAGAAGTAGGTAGATACCTTTTTGATTAATTATGTTGACGATGAGGAGGAGGAGGCCGAGACGGCGGGTCAGAGTTAAATTAATGAGGAGGTTTCATCAGACGATGATACGATTTGGTTGCTAGTTCGCACACAATGAGCGCCACCTCGGCGACCCTCTCAGCATTGGGAAGTGAATTAGAGATTTAATTTTGAGATGTGACTTTGTTACGTATCATTCAACACCATTGCTTAAGAGTTAGTTGGTTTCACGTCAGATGAGATAACGTCACGTCATATGAGATGACTTCGGGTAGAATCGAGAGAGATTTGACGATATTTGCATGATGTCAAATATTGTCGTAGAGAGTTGCTCCGACTGCAGGGCTGTCCGGTGCTCCCTTGTCGTTACCTGAGAGTGGCGAGCTTGGTGGTGGGGGCACCCTGTGGTGGTTTATTTGCACGAGGTCAAATAATGTCGTGAAGTGGAGCTGCAACTGCAGGGCTGTCCGCTGCTCTCTTGTCGTTACCTGTGAGTGGCGATCTTGGTGGTGGGGGCACCTTGCAGTGGCTTGTTTGGCGGAGTTGAATAATGTCGTGGTGTAGAGCTCCAGCTGCAGGGCTGTTCGGTGCGTCCTTGTCGTTACCTGTGAGTGGCGATCTTGGTAGTGGGGGCACTCTGCAGCGGTATGATAATATTCGCACGATGTCGAATAGTGTCTTGGGGTGGAGCTGCAGCTGCAGGGCTGTCCGGTGCTTCCTTGTCGTTGCCGGTGAGTGGCGATCTTGGTGGTGGGGACACCCTGCAGCGGTACGGTCATATTCGCACGAGGTCGAATAGTGAAGTTTTGTGTGATAATTAACTTAGTTGAAACAACATCTTGACGTGATCTCAATTTCTCGAAGCCAAATAGTAGATACTGATAATATGTGCGTGTACTGAATTATATCTTTCGAAATTGTCAGGATAGACGAGCGAAATGACATTAGTGATCCCAGCTGTGTCTTTTCTTTTATTCCAGGTCATCTGCAGCGAGAGAAATCGGATCGCACGAGGACGTGCGAATGTCAGTCTGGCCGTGTCGGCGCGTTTGATTCGAAGAGTGTTTAAGTTGATCTTAATGTTTGATTCGGAGAGTAGGCGAGTTGGTTTCAATGTCACTGTCAGCTGTCACAATGTTCGAAATGTGTTATAATGTTTGTGTCACTGTCAATAACGGCTGATATTGACTTGAGACTAACTTCGGGATCCTGCTCTGACGCAACAACCAGCGCTAGTGCCGTGCGAGAGACCGCCATTCTTACTTGGGACGGCAATCGGTTCGCATCGCGTTGTGGCGTTACGTGTTGGTTGGAGTGTCGACCGAATTAGTGTAATTAGTTATCAGACAATCTACCTACAGTTGTATTTCATAGTTTAACCTCCAACAAATTGTAATATACCATCAATAAGTTGAAGTGCTACGTTTTATTTCTCCATGCCCAAATACCCATGCCCAGCCGGTAGGATTACTATTATGGATGACGAAGATGCTCCGCCGTCCCCACATATAAATTTAATATTTTAAAGTGAATTATAGTATTTTGAATATGGACCAATGTCTGAAATAAATGATTTTGAATTTGAATTTGAATTTGAAAGCACGAAACTGTAAAATTAACGCACGGTCCCTAACACTGAAGATAAAACATTGAAATCTGACCTCTAACCACTGAACAAATATATTTTCTTTACCTCCACCCGTCCTTAGGGGCCATAATCCTTTCCACAGTTTTTGAGAAATCATTCAACTCTCTCGTCAAACATGTCGAAAGTGGAAGGGAATTTGATTTTTACGGTGTGTCTTGTTGATTTTACCCATTATTTGTTAAGGACGTCGGTTTGAAATTAGCGAGTACTACCGCGGTAAGGTCTTTAAGACCCCAAGGATAATGAGTTCTGTCAATATGTGGAACCAAACACCAGCCCCAGGTCGGATGAATCAATACCGGGACGCGTCATTCGAACTATAACACTCTTTGTTACGATTATGAACATTTTTCAGTAAGGAAATTTGTAAGTTAGCCTTCATTCGAACTGAATTCATTTGTATCTGTCGGTCCGGAAGTCTGAAAGTAGGTACCCAAATAAACGAGCATATGCTAATCCACACAATTGGTAACCATGGCGCATGCACAGCACAAACACACATCGAGCGATTACGCTTAAAAAATGACAAATGTATTTTAAAAAATGCAAAAAAATATGTACTTATTATTACTTATTAAAATTATGTAACTTATAAAACCTTTGTATTCTACCTGGTTTTCAACTTTTTTATGATTATATTTTTGTGTCCTGTGTGTTGCATGAAATGCTTTCTTTCTTTCTTTTATTATTTGTTTTTTAATGAACCTATGGTTAAGAAAGTTATATACAGGTACCGCCAGTACCCGTGAGCAAAATTGTAAGTATTTTTCCTATTCTTAGCGTCTGCGCACACTAGCTATACTAGTGACTTACCTACAACACATGTCCCGGTTCTATAAAGTCCAAGTATCCCAGTATTGTCGAAGTCGCCGGTCTTATGTTTGTGAGTAGTTAACAGGACGAGAATTTGTCAGAAATATGCTGAATTGAGATGGCGCCTTCACTACCTACAGCCTTTACAAGTCGGAGCTTTAATGTCTATTTATGGAAAGGTATAGTTATAGGTGGAAACCGGTCCTTAAATTATTTTTTTACCCACCTTCCTACCAAAGAAGCTGTCTCATAGAATAAATGTTTTTTTAACAGATACCACAAGCGTTAGATGACGCTATGTGAAAAGTGCTGATTTATTTATTATCATTCTCGTTGCAGAAGTTTTTTTACCTGAGACTTTCAATATAAATTATTATAATCAGTAATAATATCTGATAACTAACCATCTTTTTGAGGACAACCTTCTTTAGTAGTTTCCGTCATTATGTTATTAATTACACTTTGACATTTTGACTAAAGTATTTCAAGGAATTAATTAAATTAAAGGTAATTCAAGGAAGTTGATTCTGTTTTGATAAACAATAATTTGAGACTAAAATTAAAAGGTTGCTTTCTTTTTCATATGTCTTTAATTACATTTTTACATATTCTATTTGAAATTGATCAATAATAATACTAGTTTAAAAATTAGGAATGCACAAACATTGACAAATCATATTATACGAAACACGACTGATCAAATAAACAACTGAAAATCATTCCTTCAATAAATAAAACGAGGTGAACCTACCTTAGTTAATAAAGTAATAGAATGTAATAGAACTAATTCATTATCTTCATACAAGTGAGTCACATCGTGGGAATAGAAATTAATTTAGTAAAGTCATTACGACTGTAATCTGACCATCGCGCCATACAGCTGAGCTACTGGGCTATGTGAGGCCATTGCGTTAGAGATAATTAAACTTGATTGGAACATGTGGCATGATATCTGTACAAAATTTAACGCAACAGAAAATAGCTATGAAAACAACATAGATAGATAGAAAATTCTTTATTGTAACACACGATAAAATTAAAAGGAAAGAAGAAAAAAATACTTATACTAGTGCCACAAGTGGTGGCCTTATTGCTAAAAGCAATCTCTTCCAGGCAACCATTGGATGGAAAGGAATAAATAAGAGATAACAGAGGACGTGGTATACAATAAAATAAACAAAGAAGAAAAGATTAGATTAAAAATACATACTACAAACCTACTTAATAAACTATACATATAAATCATACACTCTAATACATATAATAACAATATACCAAAAATAATATAAATTAATACATATTGTTAATAAATACTGATTGAGTATACACTATACACATACATAGATGATGATAGCAAAGGAACTACAAAGATCTCACTGTAATGATGACAAATACCATATTTTTACTTGAGTCTTGAAGCTTTACAACATAGAAACATAGAATCTAATAAACATGTAAAATAAATAAGTCGTGAGAACTACATATCATATTCGTGGTTTAGAAATAAAAAAATGTTTACGTAACATAATTATTAAATAATTTAACTCTTTTTACAGTTCTATTATGTGGATGTCTTAGAGTTTTTTTTTTAATATTGATTATTATATTATTAAACTTGGCAAGTATAAATAATACAAAATTTTCGTGCTTACTTAAGTAAGTAACGGACTATTTCATTATTTATTAGTGGTGTAGTCACAGAAATCTAATTAAAAATTAGATTTCTGTGAGTGTAGTATTACACTATGTAAGTTTTGACATGAAAATACAGCGCGTTGAAGTCTTTTGTTCACAAATCATTTTTCAATATTACGAAAAAACTGTTCCATTTTTAAGCAAAGTTACTTGATGTATGTGTTAAATCTAAATTCGTGGCCCCACAGCATTGAGATTGAAATCACATTGGCTTCATTTGACGTCTATATTCAGTTATCGACCGCCATCTTGAAATTGTAGAAATAAAACAAAACGCCATTAATGTCAAACGGTTAAGTATAGATTAAGATTTAATTGTTGAGATTGAGTATCGATGGGAAATAGTAAAATACAACGTTATTTTTTTATTTTATTATTATTTTATACATATAAGTTTATTTGAGCTTTAGTTATTGATTAGTATATTTTATTATCAAGTACAGTAATCGTTAGTTTTCAAATGCGTGCATTAATATTTTCCATTATTTTGAAGATATTTTTACGTACCTATGTGTGTGTTTTCTAGAATTTTGTGTCCGGAGATATATTTTTTATTTACCTTCAAGGTTCTACGCTGTAAGTACTAATTTGAGTTCTGAAACTCGAAAAATGGTTTTACTCATTTTGGAGCTTTTACGGTAAAATCTTTTAACATTGTTTTTGTAAAGTGTAAGAAAAAAGATGATTCGATAAAAAAAATCAAATTCTGACACCAGAATAGGCTACTCTCATACGAATTTACCTACTTTTTGTGTCAAAAATCGACAAGCATTACTCAAACAAGAATCGAAACGAGAATAATTACGATATGTCATCTGATTCTGACCATAATCCTTTCTTTAACACTTATCCAGTCTCATATGTCAGCTACCTACAATTATTAGGTTGGTAGCATAACAGGTTCATGTTAAATTTTTTGTCAGATCATTGTCATTGTCATAAAACCCTTCTGCTCGGGGCTCGGTAGCTCGGGATCTGTCAAAACTTGAAACTTGTTTTTTATTGTAATTGTCATATTTGATGTATTGATTGTGTTAAGTTTGGGGTATACTGCGACCATGTAAATGTGCTATGGATTATAGATTAATGTGTAAAGTTTCAGAGGAAAATTTATAATGAAACAAGAAATTCAAATATTATAAAAGTACGTACACCTGTAGATTAGTTGAATAAATTTATTTTAAAAAGAACGAGTGTTTTTAGAACAGAAGCGTTAGAAAGTTATCAATCACTAACCACTATACACGTAGTTAATGGCGAAAAATATTTAATTACTCTTACTATACTCCCAGCCTTAATCTTTGCATCCCATAATCCGACATATGCGGTATTAAAATGTCTTCATTGGCCCACATTCTGAACACTGCTGGTTAGTAATATGATAGTCCATATTTTAAAATAATATATAATAGTTTGCGTTTAACTACAAACCTAGCTTATTTGACTTAGATAACACACTTTCTTTTCTTTCTTTCTAAATTGTCTACCGATATTTAAAATAACCTGTGCTAATTGAAGCCCGAAGATTTGCCCGCGTGGTCGTAAGATAAAAACTAGCCTATGTCATGCTGTAAATTTTATACTATAACGAAAAAGTTACGATGTTCTGTCACAGTGTTTCGTCTGCTATATATGTATAAGAAATGGTATATTATTTGTGGTGATCATCTCTTATTGCATACTATTGGGTAAAAAGGTACAAAGGAAATTCAATAATTATCCTAATATTACAAAACTTAATTCTCATCACCATCGATCGATAAATTAATCGCTCAAGGTATAATCAAGCGGTCACCTGACATAATGAAGTAGATGACCTAATTTTCCCGCTATTTATTTGACATTGACAGCCGGCCGGTCACGTTCGCGCCGTGTGAAGGCATTTGTTCGATATTCAAATATTTTTAAATTGACAGAGCGGCTGTGTGAATAAAACCAGCCAGTATTTACTCAAGCTCGAGTATTAATCCATTTTTAAATTAAAAACCTAATTATGGTGTTCGAAAAATATTTGTTTTTTTGTGGTTATTAATCAAACTTGACGTGACACAAATGCATGCTAAATTGAATTGGGTCAAGAATGTAGTAACGATGTGTACTATAACTTTATAATAAAAAATATGTGTATGATATCACATTTTCTTCAGTTATGAAATGTTTAAAAATCACTGTTCAGGCGTTTATTGAAATTTTGGCTGATGCACGCCTGTGTCGCTTTTTACTAATTTAATTTAAATTAATAAACCATAGTGAGAAATGTTATTAGTTATAGAAAACGTATACATATACATGCATTTTTTATAATTTGTAAGGCTTTGAATATATTATAAGTTCATGCGATCTAAACGGCAGAAAGTAACATGAGCAGAGAAAAAAATACTTCCGATAGAAAAAACCAACAAAAGACCTAAAACTGCCAAGACAGAAGCGAGTTGTAGTAAATCATTAAGGTACTGAGACCTCTGTGGTCGATGAACCGAAAAAAAAGTTTTTTTTTCTACTTTTTTTCTTTCACATACCGGATATCATCGGCGCGACACTTCGATGGCGACAAAGGTCCGGCGCCTGCGTTTTTTTTCTGTTTTGAATCCGTCCTTTACAAAGGAGTTGGTTACAATTTTTGTGACAAGTAAGTAGGTGACATATGACTTTAAACCATTGTTTACGAAATCTGGAGTTGTTCAGAGGTACCTACAGATGTTTGCAATTTTTTTTATCCTGCAATAAATTATCATGAGAGGAACCATTGAGGAATGTTAAAAAATTACATTAATGTAACCCTTAATTTTTGAACAAAAATCTCACAGAAAATAAACATTAAATAATAATATAATTCTTTAATTTATTAATTCTTTAATAATATAATCCATTTTGTTATTAGCAGATGAACTGCAATGACTCAAATCGAATTAAACAATAAGTGAACCATATTAAAGAACAAAAGTAGCACCTGCTATTATTTACAACCCAAAAGGTACTAAGCCTTATCGCAATCCCTTTTCAAGATAACACCAAATATTTTGCCGATTCGTCACCACTGTCCTTAAATTCTTTACAACACAAAGGATTTCGCAAAAAACGTCTCCTTTGCTGGCCAAAATAGACATCACAGAACAGAAAAAATGGCGGTAATACAAATGTCAAATTAATATGACAGCTGTCAAAATGGGCGTTGTTTGGCAAATGATGATGGACGTTTCTAAAATAGTTTTAAAATATTTTGATTTTGCTGTGTTAATCGTGCATGTCATTTTGTACCTGTTTAGGGTGTTTGGGGTGAGGTTGAGAAATGATAAAATGGCTCCAAATTGAGATCCCAATTTAGTAAAATTGACTTACTAGTTACCAATACAAGGATTTTGTATTTAAAAAAAACCATGCTATTACGTAGGCATTGCAAGTGACTTTATTTAAAATAGACTTTAAAAAAACTCCAGACTTCAAGTTTAAAATAACAAAATCGATTAATCAGTAACATGGCCAATCACAGATTAGGGCTACATCCGAAGCCCTATAATCCCTGCGTTATCTCTCACGTAAAAGTCCTATAAGACGACATGGAATAGAAAAAGGAACAAAAGACAAAGTCCCTAAACTCTGGCGCTATCTCCGCCCGGCGCCAGTGGCAGGGTTTTATTCTTTATTTTTTTATATTTCCTTTTTTCTTTCAAGGCAAAAAGCCTTCGGGCTGGTCGGTAATTGACAGAATTTACGCCTTAGATAAGAGAGGCTGTATGTCTAACCGGTTGGGGGACATTGGACGTTTGCTTTCGATTTCTTTTCTGATACTTTAGTTTTGAACCAGGAGTTATTGAAACAATATGGAATAGCAGTTTTTTGTTTTCTATTAACTGTCTGATTTATATTTAATGAGTCAGTGTAAGTAATATTCATATTAATAGTAATTAGCAGTAGATAAAGTATCATAAGTTGAAGACCTATTTATAGGCTTAAACAAAAAAAAATTGTTGCCATATAGTTCTGGTTCAAAGTTCAAAGTTTTTTATTTCTGTAGGCAATTACATGCTCGATGGTGATGATATATGTATATTTTATATAACAGTTATGCAATGTTGCTATAATAAAATTGAATGCTAAATTACGTAATAAGATACATGAAATTCAAAATTTTAGGACTACTGTGATTGTATCTAGCTTCAGTAATATATTCAGTCCTTACCTAGTTCTTTCGAAACCCTCGTATCCTAAAAAAGGAAAGCTCTTAAAAAAACTCTAAAAAAGCTGCGTTCACTTAATCCTCATGCCCATACATTAAGCACGAAGCTTTTGATCGTGCCGCGGGGTCTTAGTGACTATTTAATATTCTGTAACACGGAGGCTGTGTATAGAGTTCAGGCAAGATAACTCAATGCTCGGTTAATAGCAGCACTTTGTTAGTTTAAGATTATATTTCATTGAGAATATTTTAGTTCCAATTTTGTCCACGTGTATTTTCTTGCGTGGGTTTCAGAAACTGTTGGGTTAATCTGTGGAGATTCTTATCGGCTCATCTCAATGACTTCCGAATCACCTGGAGGCGCTAACTTTGTTATATTTTTTGGAGTAAAATATCAGGTTTTTGTACGATAGATAGATCACGCTTCGAAATTAGAGAAAATAGTGTGGCTAAATAAATTTTGACTCATAATATTGCGATGCGATAAATGCTATTTATATCTTGGTTGAAAAAAATGCGCGTCATGTTTGTGAATGCTGATTTTGAAATATGTATATATTTGATTGACCATCAAATAAAAAACCTTTTGTTTTCAATTCAATGTTATTTAAAAAAAATGTTATCTAAATATGTACACATCTAGTGAGTCTAAAATTCTAATCGTAGTATTTATGCCATGACTTGCTAAATTTCTAACTCACATACCATACTCTAAATTATTCAAATATCTACCCATCAAATACTCACAATTTATTCAAATTTTCTCTTCACCAATGTATTATTCTCAAGCATATTTCAAGCGCTCATCACCCATTCACCTCTCTACAATTTCTATGTTTTCCGAGATTTTATTGTGTACTAGCTGTGCCCGCGACTTCGTCCGCGTGGAAAAGTTATTACCATAAAAACGGTTCTAGTGAGTTAATCTTAAAAGATAGACATATACTGTCGCGAACATTTTGTTAGGTCATTTTAAAAGAAATAATTCTTTCATTCATATTTTTTTGATATCTTGAACCGTTTTCGCAGCGCACGCAACGGAAGCTCTCAAAGATGAATAATTTTCCCCGATTTTTCCACATTTTCGATTGTTTCTTCGCTCCTATTAGTTGCAGCGTGATGTTATATAGCCTAAAGCCTTCCTCGATAAATGGTCTGTTCAACACAAAAATATTTTTTCTATTCGCACCAGTAGTTCCTGAGAGTAGCGCGTTCAAATAAACAATCAAACAAACTCTTCAGCTTTATAATATTAGTATAGATAAATAAAATAAGTATTGGTTGGATATAGCATTGAGTCTCATTAGTCTAATGCTGTAGTAATAGCGCTTGTAGCTTAGTAGACCCGATATGCTGAAAGGACTAATTTTATGCAAAATGTAGGCTTGACTTGACTAAGCGTGCTGTGTGGTTTTACTCGCCGATGCGAGGAAAATAAGAGGTATATGAAAGTTAATATTTTCAGTTTTTTTTTATATTCTTAATGAAGTAGAAGTTATGTGATACGGTTAGTAGTCTTTCTTTCTTTGTATATTGTTTCGTGTGGTCAAAATAATAAAATAACACAATTTTTCATATGGACAGAGCATCGCGTGTGATAGGTAAAATTAAGATTTATTCAACAAATTTAAACAAACTGATAAGTTAGCTTTTAATTTTTTTATGTCAATGCTTACTTTACTGATCATTGTGTAATTGTTTGATGAAAGGTTCTAAAAAAACTGTTTATGAACTTCTTCCTATCGAATGAGAGTGGCCAACTTTGGTGTCGAGAGTTTTCGAATTGCCCCAAGGGCCTCTGACATGGCTTGGCCGGGACCTTCTACTTGACGAACTAAAACATTTCAATATACACAAAAGCTTAGATACTCAATGTAGATATATAAGAGCCTACAATAGATATAAGAGGGAAATACACATAAAATTCATATATTGCATCATTTAGTATGCGCTAAATGAGTGGCAGATGGTACATTCCCAGTCAAGTGATGTGAATGGACACTTTGCTCTTAGAATGTTCATAAATTATGCGGAATTGCTACTTTAACTGTAAGATGTGTTTACAAAGTATGCGGTGGATTGACAGAAAATGGGTTTAGGTATACATATGTACCTATTTTATATGACATTTCATATAAGTACATAGTTACGACCAGAAATCATTCTGTTGCATAATGCATATGTACATTTATTTATTTGTACCATGTACATGATTTCATTAAAGTTTCTTTCTTTCTTTTTAGATTAATAACATATATTTTTCTTACCTTCTAGATAAGGTCAGTGTGTTACACCCTAGGTTACAGCAATGCTTAACATCAGGGAGGCTGTAGCCAAACGTAAACCTATCCCAAGTAAAAAAACCATAAGAATAAGCATTGCCATCCAACGTGGCAATGCCGCCAGCATGCTGGGAACGTTGCCTGCAGATATACTTTTTTATAGGTGTTTTAAGTTTATTATAAGTTTTAGTTTATAAGTTAGTTATTAATTAGTTAAGTTTTTATTTTTAATTAGTAAATTTTGTTTTGTAAGTTTTTTCAAATAAAATTTTGATAGTAAAAAAAAAATAGTAATGCTCAGTTGTAGAGGTAAAAAGTATATAATAAATATTAAACATTTGATGATTTAATATCTGAAATGATCAAGGTATTAACTTTATTATTGTTACAAATATACATATTCTTTTGGGATCTAGCACATCTCTTTGAAAAATATGTCATGTAGACAATTGTTTAGCAATTATTACTACCTATTTATTTATAATACAAGATATGTATTTTTCTTCTGTACAAAATTTGACCAATCACAGACTAACTATCGGTATCACTAACTTATCCTACAAAGCCTATCGGTACCTATCTACATATTTATTTATTTGTCATGTAATTTACGAATTACGAAGGCTTTTCCGATCCTACATCCGGTAACAACAAAGCCCTTCGCACGTGCCGACGCCTATGATCATCGTATTACCAATTTACAACATTTTATAACGCTTATAAACTCCTTTTTCCGGTTTTAGTTCTTTTTTCCGCCGCCCTGACTGGCCAACGTAGGTAGATGAATGATTTGGATTGTTTTTTTTGGAATGAATCAGATTTTAAAGAAAAGGAAATGCAATTAAGTTTTTGGTTTTACTGAAATATTATAACATCGCAGACGAAACCATAATAATATGAACACGTCATGCGATAAGTTGCAAAACTTCATTGAAAAATAAATCTCATAAAAAATACTAGAATCCTTACAAATGAAAATACAATAATTCGTAGTACTATACAAATACATACATACCTACATTGTATTCTTATTAAGTTTTGTTAAATTAAAAAAAAAAGATGTAAAATTGATTTTTATTAACCTTCAGTCAAAATTAAAGACAAGAGATATGAACATTTACATTATCTGCCAAACAGCGGCTGTACAGAATTTACTTAATTTGTATCACTCTATTCGCCAAGGCTAAGAGTATTCGACCCATTTTATGCGTTAGCATAAAATGGGTCGACGACATTATACGAGTCGCGGGTTCTTTATGGATGAGGTCTGCACAAGATCGACGCAGCTGGTTCATTCAAAGAGAGGCCTATGCCCAGCTGTGGGATAGAAAAGGCTGTGGATGATGATGATGAACGCATAAAACAGTCCCCAAAGTATAAAAAAGGTAAATTTGAACATAATTTACGAGTAAATTATATTATAGTTGAAGAAACTCTGTCCAACGGTTACTCAGCCCGTCAAATAACTTACAATACTTTACGGTTCGCATGTTTCCTTATCAGTGTATTTACATTCGAGTAAAATAAATGAACATAGCTGAACATTACGGCATGAACACAAGTTTGTATACAAATGTACAAATTAGATAAGGTAAGTAAACACTAAGTTAGTTGCTATTTGAAACCTAATTGACTAGTAAATGACATGCACTTATGTTTTCTTTATGTATTTTGCATGATTTTTGTCTAGAAATAAGACTATATAGGTCAAATAAATAATATTTTGAGGCAACCTAGCTTATTTACTTTAAAAAAATATTATTTTTTAATGAATTCCCAATAAACTTTTCAAATTATAATAAAATCTCTATTTAAGAATATTTTTTAATTTTTTGCAACTTGTGTCGACACATTGGCGCCCTCCCATCTTGAAACATCTTCCAAACAGGCTGGCGGTGCTGCTTCATCTGCAGAGCTCCTCAAACAGCGCAAATATTCTAAGTTAGACAAGGGCTATTTATTTGTACAGTTTGGAGTAGAAACTCTTGGGCCGTGGGGTCAGAGCGCACTTGACCTCTACCAAGATCTGTCGGGGCGTTTGAAACAGGCTTCGCGTGACCAAAATGCTGGCTTGTACTTTGCCCAAAAGATTAGTCTAGCTATTCAACGGGGAAATGCAGAGAATAATATGGTTGTTATTAACAAACTTTTTAAACAACTTTTCATTAATCAACAATCTATTCATAAAAAACCTAAATATGTATGTAATAGATTTCTTTTTGAAGATTTTTTATTCATAAATTCCTGTTCATTTGTCGTGGGAGGCCTTATACCCTGCAGTAGGTCCCATTAGGCTGATGATGATGATGATTCAATCTTGTATTGCTTACTCTGGATTCATTCTGTAGCAACCATTTCAAAACGGGCCCAAAACTTTAAAGATTTTCTATAAAATATCATATTCATCACAGATATTTCTCTTCGCCAATAAACCAACTGTAAAAATGACATCACCCACCACCCAAACAATAATCAAAACAAGATCTTCGGCTATTTTTTGTGTGTCCGTTATAAAACCATAAATATCTCAGGTCTGGCTACCGAGTTCGCATCCCCATAAAATAGCCATGGTGGTCCTATGTCGGCTGTAAAACGTACCGTGGGCTGACCGACCACGGTTGCATGGTGTAAAATGAAGATTATTATTTAGTTATGGCATTGCATGAAGTGAACTGCTTATAAAAACAATTTTAGATAGATTGATACTTTATTGGACACTCACATAAAAAACGCAATACAAAACGGAAAACCAATTATTAATAAAACTAATGCCACAAATGCCAGAAGAAACAAAAAACTCTTTATTTATGTAACTAGGTATGTACGTAGACATTAAGTTTTATATGAATAAACGATTATTTATTTAAAAAAATGGCGGCCTTATAGCTAAAAGCGATCTCTTCCAGGCATGTTACGTTGGGGGTTTTGGAGGTTATAATATAAACCTATATTATGTACAGAAAAGCTTCCTAATTTTGCAAATGTGATGAAGCAATATGAAAAGGTTTTTTTGCCGTTCTTAACATAGAGATATACTGCCTTCATTAAATTTCAATAGAAGCAAAGATTTCTAAAATTGATAGCAGTGCAGCCTAGTTAGGTTCTCGTGTGGTTGAAATGGATTTTTACGTAAATATATACAGAAACATTTAGAAACAAGCAGTACCTTAGCCAGCTAATAATACATACACAACTATAAGCGTCCTTTATAGAAAAAGAAAACATGCCTAAAAGCGGTTTACTAATGTAACTTAGAAACATTCACTAAGAGGCAAGTACCTAAACTGCCTACTTACATCGTCTAATGAGTACTACACACTTTCTCAATTCTCAGAATTGACACAATATGAGACAATAACCTATTACGTGATATATTACGTCAGAGAAAATACGTACAAAAAATACTGTTACACCTTCCAAACCGATATATTTCATCCTATACATACTTATTACTAATCTATGTGCTAGCTCCTACTAACTGAGAGGTAATATGTGTATTACTATTGACTGTATAAATTCGCGAATGATATCAACTGCTATGTTAGTATTCCTAGAATTATAAACGTATTTACGTGATTTAGTAGCGTAGTTAGCACATACGTACATACTACGTAGTATATAGGTTTACGTATATATGTACGTTACGTCTGATATATACTGCCTTGTAGGGTTTTGTGGGTATTATTTAAACCAGATGGGAAGACGGTGTCTCCCGGGAAACAGATGTCTCGTCCGGTGACAAAGCACTGTTATTACAGGTATTGAACAATCATATTTTGTATTTATATAGTGAACCTAGATGTAAGTTTTTTGAGCCAATTAATGATTTTTTTGTAAATTGCTGTAACGACATATTTTAGAGACCATCAATGAGACAAATCATCACGATTTGTAAAAGTATATTTTTAGAGAGGGGTAGCCAGCCAGATGTTCGTTTTATAATTTATTTAATGGCTAATATTAACCACCAGTGTTAAATACATTTCAGAGTTTTGCCGGAACCTAAAAATTATATAAGTACATATTTTTACTCTCTTGGAAAAGACATCAACTCTTGTTTATTACAATTTGGACAATTTATTTTGGTAATTCAAAGATGTTATCGATCTTAAGCATCGAGGAGTAGGTATCACAGCTATTTTATTCGAGTTACAATAACTTGTGTGTTTTCATAACATCAAACGAACATAAAAATCTATTTTATTTTTTAATCGCAGATCTAGATAATTCAATATCTACAACAATGTGTAGATTTAAAAATCAATGACAACAATCACTTCGGTTCTTTTGAAGTTCTAAAACCAACGGCTCATTGGTTATCGTATTGATAAATTAATTAAAGTATCACATTTACACATCTTTTTACTTGTCTATTTATCGTCAAAATTGACATCATATCAAAGAATGAGACTTGAAATTTGGATATAAAAAAAACAAATGAAGTTTTAAGGTTTCGTTTATACGCCTACATTTAAGTCTTTAGTGTACATAATATTATAATTATACCAATTAATAAACAGTTAAGTAATTATGTTCAAGAGGCATTATATTTTTTAACGTGGTAATTTCTTGATATAACGCAAGAAGATGCATATATATGATTAGAGTCAATACATAAACACATTCTTTACAACCAACCCAGTACACACCCATCTATAGAATGATAAAAATGAAATAAATATGTAAATCTCTAGCTAAAACAAGTCTATGAGAGCTAAATCTTTGTAATCTTCTTCTTATCGAATGAGAGTGGCCAGCGTCGAGAGTTTATCAATTCGCCCTAAGGGCCTCTGACATGGCTTAACGACTGCAGTACTAGACAAACAGCCGGGACCTATAATTACACGTGTCATCCGACCCATGGAAGCGCCCAAAATGGAATGTCATTTTTTGTATCTTTGTAGTGTCCGGTAATATTGATATTATGTATGTACGTTGCATATGCGCTCGTGGCTAAATTAATTGGAACGCGAACTACAAATGCGGTAACGGTGGGGTACGGTAAGAATAGAATTTTATTTAAAATTTAAGAAATAATAGCTATTTTATACCTAACATTTATATAATATTATGAAAGAACCTGTTAAACACAGTTTAAGTAATATTAAAAAATAATGAGGCTTTTTCTGACAGCTGAATTAAAAAATAAAAATGGTGTAAAAAATGCTCAACAGATGGCGTTGTACTCGTATGTTGCCACTGTATAAGCGAGTTCTTCATAATACGTGAAACGGAACGTTACATAAACTTTACAATACAATTTTATTTAGTATGAGTGAGACAAGTTTTTGGTAAAATTAATTTATTCTGGTAATCAATTTACAAAATACTTATATAAAAGTTAGACAACGATGGCTTTAAAAATATGCCACATATTATTTTTTGTAAGAAATGGAACGTTTTCATCTGGCATGACATACAAATGTCAACCATCAACGAAATGACAACAAAAACCATAAATTTTACTTGCTCTTTGGTGTATATTAACAGCATACAGCGACATCTATTGAACCTATTTTTAAACAATTTTTTTTTAATTGGCTTCCGAAAAAGCCTCATTAACATAAAGCTACATTTTTGACATCCCAAAAACCTAACAAATCTTGGTAAACTAACCAAAACCTAGTAAAGGCACAAATTTTCGTATACTAATTTTAAAATAAAAGTCTAATCTAGGCTTCCTTTAAAACAATGTGTAAACAATAAAGAACCTAAAATCTAAGAGAAAGAAAAGTTTAAGCTAACTCCCTTTCATATAGTGTTATATATTTATATACATTCATTATTAAAATATCTGTGTATTTAACACATACATACAATGTGGTTCGATATTTACAAAACAAAATAAAACATCTCAGTGTCTTTAAAGACAAATATTTCGAGTCATAAAATGAGTCTGCAATATAGCTTTAAGTCTATGCTTTTTGCCTTTACATAAATGCCAGAGAATATTTTTCAAAGAAGAAAATAATGCTACAATGTAAGATCCATCTCTTCTACCTTCTAAGCATAGATCTATAGAATATACCTATATATACAGGGTTCCAGTTTTTATATGATGTTAACTGACGGTCTTTTGACTGGCCTGTTAGCTTAGTTAGTAGTGGTCTGCCTTCTAATCTAGGGGTTGCGGGTTCGATTCCCGCGTGACAGAAGTATTTATGACTAAAAAAAATGTATAATTACTTACTTGTGTTGAGTCTGGTCGTTTCTATGTTAATACGTATGAATTTACAAAAGAAAAGTATATAAGTATTATATCCGCTATCTAGTACCCATGACGCACGACACAAGCGTTTGCTTAGCGTGGGACTAGATGGCGCTATGTGCAATGTCCCGAAATATTAACATATTTATTTATGTTTTATGTGAGTGCTATGAATGTAATGTGTTTGTCTAATTAAACACTAGTTGTGCTTTGAGCGTTCCCAAAGGTTCAATACGAAGGTGCAGTTAAATTTTAGTCATATTTTTATTTTTGACAACGAAACAATGCCATTATTCTGATCAACTTTGTTGCTTAAGGTTTTTAAGCGCTATGATGCGTTTTATAAATGAAATAAATGATGACATTATTCCAAAATGAAACTCACTACTCGCTCGGTAAGGGCTTATCGCAATTTTATTTAACGATAAAAAGGGAGCGTAAATGTCCACAGACAAGCTCTGGATGGATGTCCGAAAAGTGGAATTATTTTTGCTCACTTCTGGCTCAATAAATTGATGACCGTTGATTTAAACCAGTACTACATTTCTTAAACCAACGTTACAAGCTCTTAGGGCATTCGGAAACTTCAAAATTTAGGGTTTAGCCACTCTTATACGATACAAAGAACATGTATGCAAGTATTTGTAAGCTTGCAAATAACCCTGTAAAATACCTATTTAGCACCGGCCCTCCAGCGTAGTGCGTTGGCAATAAAAATGCGAAACACACGCTAAAAGGCAAACACCAGCTTACTTGAGTAGTTTGTGTTGTTGTTAGCAATATTGCTAGCTATTTTCTAAGGGAATTCAGATTGTAGCTCCTAGAAGGAATTTTGTGATATTTACGCAATTTTATGGACAAAAATACACTATCTATTTGGGTGGTTATACAGAAAAAGGAGTTTGTGGGTGACGACTGTATACAATCAATTTAGGTGACATAACTATACAAAAAAAATTAAACTTAAGGGGTAGGAAATTACAGAAATTTGGGTTGATATTTTTTTTTTCAGTTAAGTAACCTAGTAACCCTTTATTAGGTCAAACATAACACAGAAATTGGGTTATTTTTGAGTTTGAGAACCAAGTATTTTGTGGATTGCTTCTATTTTATAATTAAATATATTAATTCAATATATTAATATAAAGCAATTAATATATTAATTCAATATATTAATTGCTTTAGTTGTTTGTAAATATGATTTTTAGTAAATATTTTTTTGCATTATTTAAAAGCATAGTTAGCACCCTCTACCTGTTTATAAATAAGCGTTATTTTTGCTAGGAAAAATCACAAATTTCAACCTTTTAACTCCTGAAGAAAATAAAAACTGTCTTCAATAAATCTCTTAAAACTACCATCTAACCCTCTAATAGTCGGTCTCGCTTGCATTAGCAGAAATAATACCGGGGTCTGGCACACCCCACGCACTATAAAGTGTATAAATCAATCGGATGGGTCTGAGCGACCCCTCGCTACTTTATTTATGCGTTACATTACGTTAGATTGGATAGATTTTGATTTTATTTGATTAGTTTTTAGTATTCAGAAGAGTTTTTACGATTTTTAAGATGATCCAGTCCTATTTTTTTAGGTTGAGGTTTAAATAACTTCATTTCACACAAAGTTACATTACTTAATCAGTTACGGTTACGCGTGAAACATTAAAATTTTACATATTAGGCCTTATTACAAAACGTGTTTTAAATATAAGTCTGGACTAAGTGCGTTTTAGTTGTTAGAAAATTGGCTGTCTTCTGTCATAATTATCAATGTTAAATCAAAGTTCCAATTTTTGTTGACATTTTTATTGCTTGTATGTTATGTCTGAACAACAAGAACCCACTTTTTATTTTCAAAGTCCTGGACTAATAATTTAAACCACGTTTTGTAATAAAACGGATTATGTTCGTCAATTTTTTTTAAATACTTTATGTATAGAGATACCTATGTATGTAATGTCATACTATTTTGTTTTTCTTATTTTATTTCTGATATTCAAAAACGGCAAACAAACAATAAATAAAATATGGAACTAAAAGTTTAAAAATCCTTTTCGGTTCGTAATTAAATGTATATTAATCTTAATTAAACCTGTTTAGAAAACTTTGAATATGGATGGTTGTGCAATGTGGATAAGTTTAGGATATTTTTAAGTAGGTGGGTAGGTATTTATTGATTGGTCATGCTAATTATAAAATATCGATATTATTGATTTTTAACACAGCATTAATTTAAATGTAACAAACATTTAGCTGTCAAATAAATATGAGACTAATTGGGCAATAAAAGCGTCTACGGAATTTTAATTGTCTAATTTTAAATGCAAAATTATTTTGAGTATGTTAACATATCTGTTTCTAGGCTCTATCTGCTTCCAATCTATCCATGGTCGAATTTATGGGGACTTACTTATATAAAAATACATATAAAAAATAAAACAAGTGCGTTAGTCAAATATAACCAAATAAATAAATATATACATATTTGTAATAAATCTATATATATAAAACTCAAAGGTGAACCGACTGACTGGTTGACTGACTGACTGATATAGTGATCTAGTGATATAGCGAATCCACCGATTCAAAGTCACTCAGCGAGCTATGGAACGAGTTATGCTCGGGATTTCTTTGAGGGATAAAATCAGGAATGATGTTATCCGAAAAAGAACCAAGGTTACCGACATAGCCAGCAAAATCAGCAAACTGAAGTGGCAATGGGCTGGCCATGTTTGCAGAAGGACCGATAATCGGTGGAGTAAGCGGATCCTAGAGTGGAGACCGCGTGTCGATAC
The DNA here is from genome assembly GCA_927399415.1 of Macaria notata. Lineage (NCBI taxonomy): Eukaryota > Metazoa > Arthropoda > Insecta > Lepidoptera > Geometridae > Macaria > Macaria notata. The sequence goes on from OV656742.1 coordinate 6,677,423, forward strand.
ACGTAGTGTGGGAGGCCAATTGGCCAGATGGAGCGACGACCTGAGGAAGGTGGCTGGGAAGCACTGGATGCGTAAAGCAGGAGACCGTGCAGTGTGGCGATCATTGGGAGAGGCCTATGTCCAACAGTGGACGAATATAAGATAGGCTGATGATGATGATGATGATAGTGATCTATCAACGCACAACCCAAACCACTGAATGGATTGGGCTGAAATTTGGAATGAAGGTAGATGTTATGACGTAGGCATCCGCTAAGAAAGGATTTTTGGAAATGCCATTTTTAAAGGGGGTGAAATTAGGGGATGCAAGTTTTACTTCTTAATGCGAGCGAAGCCGCGAGCGTCTACTAGTAAATAATAAAAACAAATAAATAATATTTGTTTATATTTGACAAATGTAATAACTCCGGGACATTGCACACAGCGCCATCTAGCCCCACACTAAGCAAATGCTTGTAATAACGGATAAAATACTCACATACTTTTCTTTTCTTCATAGAAATGACCAATTTACCAGTTATAAACGAACTTATTAGATGTGAAAGTATTAATATTTTTTTTTGTTATGTTCTATTCTAGTACAAGTATGCTTCTTCTTTGACCATTTTATTGCAAAAATTTCGACATTTAAAATTGGGAAATTTTTGATGGTCAGTGTGCTTAAATCAATAATTAAAAGTCGTGTATATTTATTTACAGTGTTACAGTGTTCTATTAGTATTAAGTTCTGGGTTGAATATACCTGAAATAAATGACTTTTATTTTATTTATTTATTTATTTATCGTAGTGCGTTCACAACAAGTTGGCGCGGCATTCAATACATTACCAAATATGATTCAGCTTCGGTCAGCGAGCTGGAAAAGACGGTTGTTTAAACGGTTAACGGTTACACTAACATTTATTTTACTCTAAGCAATTTTACGGTTTACTCTCTAATGCGGTAAATGCAGTGGATCGAATACAGATTCTTTAGCAAAGAGACCACATTTCAAACTTTTTGCTGTCTTCTTGCTGACTTAACAAGAGAAAGTAATCCGCTACACTACATAGCAGAGAACACAACGAATTTTGATGTGTTTTTATTTTAAACTCATAGAGTTTTTTAAGAAAAAAATGTTTAGGTATGTATAGATAGGTATATCATACACGTGACATTTTATGTAGGTATAGGTAGGTATATCAGACATATGACTTTACGAAGCCGGGCCGGGTCACTAGTTAGAAATAATGTTATTTCACTGAGTAGACTGTAACTAAGTAATGAAAAAAGAAGTTAAAATTTTGATATGACTAACAATTTAAGTCACTAGAAAATAATAAGACTTAAAAATCGCATATTAATATCCCAATCACACTTTTGATTGTTGGCTAGTCATAATAATATCAGTTTTGTGTCAATTTCACATTGTTTTTTTTTACACTAATGGCTTTTATTAAAACACACAAAATTATACTAGTACCTATTGTGTCAATTTGTATGCGATTATCTTTTTAGGTATAGTCAACGAACGTTCATCGTCATTTGTTTTCCAATAAAGGCATTATTGGATTCTGAATTCAAAATATTCTAGAACTTTAATAACAAGAAAAATATTCCTTGGTTGGACACAACCGGATCTTGTCATCAACAATAACAACTAGTTTTTTTAATCACTTCTTATCGAATGAGACTGGCTGACTCTGGTATGTCAACAAAGCTTCTTCTTCTTCGAGTATACATAAAAAAAGCCTTACTTATAAAATATTCTACACTCTTAACTACTCTTATACCTATAGGTATTGTGTTCGAGTATACAAAAAAAAAATAACAAAAAAACATTACTACCGAAGAATAAATTATCCTAAACTCTTACATAACTTTTTTATTAAAATATTATGTCCCACTCCCAGACAAAAAAAGTCTTTTCCAACTCCCTCCTAGTGTCCCGGTCGAGAATTTTAAACAACTTTAATTGTTATGTATACTAGTTATTAACTTACTGGGCATCATCTCGACGTGCGAGGAGGTGTCCATGATGTTGTGATGCAGCATGTCCGGTGGGGACTGCAGCAGGGCCCCACCGCCCCCGCTTGCCATCACCATCCCTCCAGCTGCTCTACCGCTGATGGTTACTGCTTACACCCACTGCTAACCTAACACAAACCCCCAAAGAGGTCCTACACCGACTACAGAGACTACAGACTCCTTGCTGCAACCTCTTTTGTTATTTATAGTTATGACTTCACTACCGATCGTAACACTATACGACACTGTTCTCGACACAAAGCACTAGATTAATTAAAAGTAAGCGATTTCACTAAAGGTCCGGAGGCACTTCGTCATATTTTTTTCTAAAAAAAAAGTAAAATAATGCGACATGCGCGTCGTGTCACCGCAGTGGCCAAGCCCACACTGCCGTACTATAGCTGTTTTTCTGTGGATCGACTCGAAAGCGCATGAGCAGATCAACCTTGGCTCCCATTGGTGGTTGAATAGAACGCCTTTTGAATACGGCGGTGTCGATTGGCCGACACGTTCCCATTTTCCCGCCCTAATCGACGGTACCCTTACAAAATGGCGCTCCCCTATAGCCTTTTGATGCTTTTTTGAGCATTTTATTTGGTAAAAAATAATCCGGTTCGGATATAATGAGCATGATTTATGGTTTTGATCCGTGAGCTCCTTTTTGACTTTTTTTTAATCTGGCCATGTTAATCTTTGGTGTTTTACGTGGTTTGTTTTTGATTAATCGCGGGTCGATATTTGTTTGATCCGAGCTCTATAGGAGTATGTAAGCCTGTGTAGTGTGCTGGGGTGACCGAGAGTACCATTTAGCTTTTGTGTTTATTTGATTGTGAAGATTTGAGAAAAGGATTCGTAGAGCTTTTATGTTTCCGGCGAAGCTTTCGCTTTGTGTACTCCTTTTGATTATGGTATTAATTTGGCTAAAAGCTCTATGAGATGTTCGCTATAATTTGTGCTTTGTACGGAAACCTTACCTTTTTTTCAAACTTTTTCCTAATAAGCTACATACTTGTGGTTGTTAGAAAAAAAACTATAAGAGATTGAATAAAAAAAAATGATTTTATCTGTTAAAAATGAAGATTGCACAATTCAAAAACAGAAAACCAATAAAAAAATCGTTAACGATTCAAAAACAACATACATCACATCTGCTTAATGGCATGTCAACAGTCAATTGTTTCATTTCTAAATTTTCCAATTAACGACGTGTGAGGTTTAAACAAGGAACAAAAACAGTTTGGCGCCAAATGTTCGCGCCAAACGTCATTAAGTTCGCGACCATAGATAAAATGTCGCCGGAGATAAAGACTAAAGAGGTCGCAAGCAGATGTTCAACTATTACGAAAGAGGTTTAATTTTGACGTCTATTTTAGGAGCAGTACGGTCGGGGTGAATGAAAGTGCGCTAAGTGGTTCTATTTTGAGAGATTCAGGAAGGAAGTTTTTAAGATAACATGTCTACGAGCATGGGACGGAATGGTATATGTGACGTAGTTCTACATCTTTACTAGGAAACTGAATGATAAAGTTGTTGATTAATTTAGTAAATTACTACTATCATAACGTGCGTGCTATGTGGTTAATAAATACACGAATCATGACAGAACTATTATTTGCAATTGAATAAATAATGTCATGTTATTTATTATTTAATTAGTTTAATAGAGAGCATCACTAGATACTCATAGTCTACCAAATGAAAATTATAAAGTCAGATTTATATGTCATATTTCTATGTTGTTTAGTAGTTACATTAAAAACACTTCATTTTGTAGTGTTAAAAAAGTATGTAGGTTTGTATGAGGAGCTAATTCTGGTGTCAGAATTTTTGGAGTGGGTAGGTACATTAATTAAAAAATAGTAATAGTGAGTGTGAGGCAGATAGACATAATACGTATAAGTGAATTTCTAAACAAATTAATAAAAAACAGGTCTCACACAGCACCATACTAAGCTTACGCTTGTATCATGGGTACTAGATAACGGATATAATACATTTATAGTTTTCTTTCACAAATACATACTTACTATACATAGAAATAACCAGACTCAACACAAGTAATTATCTACAAATATTTTAAATTCATAATTACTTGTGTTAGTATGTTACCCTGACCCCCACTACCTCGCATCTTTCTGTTTCCAGCAGAATAATTTCCTAGTCTCATCTACTACATCCCAAGTCCCCAACACTCGACATTTAAGCGCATCCATTCACAAACCTCCACCACTACAAAGCTCCCTCCATTACTACCCCGAGTCCCAGACAAATATATTAATTTCCCCCGAGCTTCCGGAAGCTCGACCGGAAACGGATACGGCACGGATACCGCTGACCGGACGGAAGCGACGTCTGGGTTCTGATTGCGCCTAATTCATTTCATTTCTATACATTTCTGGGTTGAACAATAGCTTGTTGCTAACTGCTTGTTGAGGATTTATTGGTGCTATTACAGTTTATTGGTGATGTTGACCCTGATAGGTTGGTGAGAGCTTCAAAAGAATGCAATTGAGGTGATTATTATAATGCAACATGTTTAGAAAATGAAGAGGTTGGAACATAATGTTGAGCTTCTACATGAATACAAGAGAATGCTATATTAAAATGAAACATGTTTGGAAAGTGCTGTAGATAGAAGTGGAGTCATGTTTTTTCTTGTAGTTGTATTATTTGCGATATAATTTTGCTACCAACATTTTATTTTTATATAGACTTAATACAATGAATACATTGCAGTTGCAGTTGCACTTTAACTTTTGTTATATTTATTTTTGTTTTACAACTTCCATAAGTCTTTTTAAATTTTTAATTACTGTCACCTTCCTACCAAAGATCATACACATTTAGAAAAATCGAACCCTCATCTCTATCTTATCTTTTTTTTAACTAAGGGCCCTCGCACACTGCTGTGTCGCAGGCGCCAGGCGCCATATGACCCCTTAGTTTTTGCTCGTAACTTTGTAACACATTCCTACGATAGGCCTAATTAGTCGGACCTGGTACGTGGATCTTTTGTTTGCCGTGATTAATGCCTCTTAGCTTTGTTCTGAGCTGAATAGTTAGTAGTAAAGTTAGGAGCGGTACTTAGATACTATTGTTTTTTGTAGCTTGCAGAAACGTAAGAGAAATCGAAATCGTAACTTAACACCGAATTATAATTTTTATGTTCAATTTTATTAAGCTACCTTCTAGGTAAGCACACATCACAGTACACTTTTATTTTGCTCAGCAACATTAGACAAATTGTAAAACAGCCAAGTGCTAACTTAACTTCAAAATGAATGAATATGTAATAAAAAATCAAATAACCTAATAATAACCATTACTTAGAAATAAAAAAAAAAATGATTTCATTTTATATTAATTTATTTTTATACGTGTTTTTACTGAATTGTTGGATTAAGTATTCAGTTAAAATTCATTCAAATCAGCATTCATTTTATAAAAAATAATAACCCAAGTAAGGTAATTTCTTTTACGTCGCTCGTGGCATATATTCCCAGTATCATAAAGATATCTATCATACGACGCTCAAGGTTATTGAACCCTCTAATTACTTATCTATATATATATGTGTATAGGTACCATAGACTAATATAAAATCTCAACAAGACATTAAACTTACCACCACTTCTGACGTCTTTGGAAAACCCAAAATCACGAGGACGCAAAAAAAACGTCATTGTGTTCAAACAAAACATCGTTACGTACAATGAACGTTAATTGTTTGTAGTAGGCACTAACTGATTTAGTGTAGAAGTGGAGGGAAGTGGAAAAGAGATGTTATGGTACTAGAGATGCGTGTGCTATTATTATTTTTACATTCGTGTGATGGTGTTAGAGGGTAATAACAAAGTAAGTAAGCCTAACTAACTAAATAAGAAAGCATACAATGACCTATGACCGATTGATTTACTAATAAGTCAGGGGAAAATTATTATTTTTAGCTATTTACAACTAGCAGATTAAGGATTTAATCAAGGTAGGTACGACGCACCTTTTGCTCTGATGGAATTCAAATTCAAAACGATGAAATATTAAACTCCCTCGAGAATTACTTCAAAGGCCACCAGACTGTTTATATACATAAAACACACAGAAAATAAAAATTTAAAATAAATTGTTAAAAATACATGTCGTGCCTATTATAATATTCATTATTAATTCTACAGAACCATCACTCATTAACATGCAGTCTCCCTAATTCTAGCTAAATGATGTTAATAAAGAGAACAATTACAGCGAGCTCCATATTAAAGCGGTTTGTTCAGAGGTCGTGATTGACTAGTTCAGTGGGACAACTTCATGACTTGGGTATTATGAGGAGAAAGTATTCCTAACCTATCTTTTCTGGGTGTAAACAGGTGATACGCTAGTTTTCGAGAAAACAGACTTTTATTTCAGTTTTAACCGACTTAAAAAAGGAGGTTATCAAGTCTTCTGAAGGATTTTTTTTAAGAATCCATTCCGTTATTGTTTTTATTACTTTTTAAGAAACCAAGAGTTCGTCCAAGTGCTAGATAGCCTAATGCTGGATGGTAGCACTGTTATTTTTGATTTATGAAAATATTTACTATTAAAATCACCTTTGGTAATAGTTATTAAGTTGTAAGGTCAGCTCCCATACACAAAAAAATACAATAAATATGTATTGACATAATAAAAACGGGTAACAATAAATTTGATGAAACCTCTGGCCTTGTGCTAGTCGTGAGACTGTATTACAAGGCTAGAGTCTTCTTCCAGTTGTGAGACTTATTTTATATTATATTGTACATTTGTAAAATGACTTATAGTTTTGACTACAGAAAATTTCATATACATTTTTCTGATGTTAAAGATAACTACACCCCATTATTTCTTAGCTAGTAAGATACATAGTGAAAAAATACAGCAACGATTTCTGCTCTAACACACATAAATACAACTAAATAGATATGTCACCAAATATCGTAGCATTAGCCGAAAAGACCAAAGAAATGCCGACAGCACAACAGAACACTTTTGTTGAAAAAAACTAACAAAAAAGGTAAGAGAAAAAAGGTAAAAGAGATTGGAATAGATTCTCCTTTGTCAAAATATAGGCCGCATTTAACACATAGATCGGCGCCATTAGCGTGTCATCATTTTATCGATATTTTTTGCGTAAAAGCTTTTTTGTTACTTACATCTCTAGGGAAATGGGATTGTAAATGGCGTGGTATAGTAAAGTTCCACGTTGAGAAGTACAATTATACAAAAGTATTAGTATTGTGGTAACTTATTTACATATATACGCGTAACTTTATTGTTTCTAGAACTAACTATACCTTGCACAAACTTTTAAAATAAAAATTACCCTAAAACAATGCTTTTGCTAAAATATTTGTCTTTGATTATAAAGATACACATATATAATATTTAATATGAAAAAAAAAACACATTTCGTATAGAATTAAGCCACTAAACTTAGGCGTAACGTAGCATTAAGGCCCCTACACACTAGCGGATTTCACGCGGCCACGCTTGATGCGATTACCGCCAAATCTGATCCCGGCTTTTCTCCGGTGTCGTGTTGCCAGCACAAAAAATCATGTTTGTTTATTGTCCAGAGCATTTTGTTGACCATTTCACAGTCGGCTTCGGTGGATAAAAATGCTCTTTTCAGTGATCTTAATTTGAATGGTCTAAAGATTTACGTTGCCGCTACGATGGTTATTGCACTGCAAAAAATGTTGTACAAAACGACACCACAGGCAAAGAGAAAAAAAGAGGAGTTGCTATAAAGAACTAATTAATCTATCGGCCCTTTTAGTTAAATATGTTGTCTTCCGATAAACTCATACATTTCATTTATTATAAATTTGTTGTAATTGTATTGTATACTTACCATGTTAAGTATAATGTTAGGGGTTTTCGAAAAAAAAATATTATCTACATTAATAAAAACACATTCAGAAGTATTCAGAAACTCTCTATTGAGGTCGGTTAATAGCCACTACTTAACATCATTGTCTTTTCATATTTTTAATTCATATCAGCTACAGTCTGTAAGAGAAGAGTACTATTTTGTCACCGTGTCAGCTGTCATTGTGACAATATGGCGTCGCCGGTGAGCTGTCACGTTGATTCGTCAGCCCGACGTCAGCCACCAGCGCGCGTAAGCCGGTTAGCTCAGTGTAGACTCGCCTTTATACACGCACATAGCTAAAAACGCATGATTTTTATTTATCGCTGTAAAATAGCGGTTAAGATTGATAAGTATGTTAATAGGTAACTTGATAACAAAAACTCACATATTTAAAGTCATATATTTAAAAATCAATTGTATTTTGATAGTTTTATAGCAACATTCAATAGGAAAGAGTGTTTCAGTTATTACTAAGTAAGCACTATGCACATTCCATCTATATTACAATGATCGCATACCATCAGCCGAAGGGTTAAGAACATAACCTATTCAATTTAAATAAAAAGCGTAAAGGAATAAAATTCATGCATTCATTTTTGAAAATGTATTACTATCGCTACAATTGTCTCTCTTCTAAAGATTCTTAGTATACAAAACTGCGTGGAGACGACATAGTGCGTACAACATTCCATCAAAAGATTAGCCCCATCATCGCATTGTGCCGCTGTAATCACGCCCTCCCTTTATCGTGAATACGTGCGTGAAATTCTTATGACATCTTTAGAGCGGACTAAAAAGACAGAGCGGTGTCATTTTATAAGGACAAAAATGATAAAATCTATACATATAAAACTCAAAACTGACTGACTGATATAGTGATCTATCAACGCACGATTAGGCTGAAATTTAGAATGAAGGTAGATGTTATGACGTAGTCATCCTATAGATTTTTGGAAATGCCACTATTAAAGGGGTGAAATAGGGGATGCCAGTTTTACTTCTTAATGCGAGCGAAGCCGCGAGCACCCACTATTCGGTTTATAAAAAGAGGATTATTCACGTAACATTAAACGAAAACCGTTCAGAAGCAATGAGAACCTCTTTTTTTAAGTCAGTTAAAAATAAGTTTGTGTAAGTACAAAATTCTGGTAACGAGAGTTTCAAAACCATTCGAAAGGCCTATGAAAGTAAATTTTATATATAACATACTCTTATATACAAGTTTAAGTAATTATGTAACATTGCACTGCTAGGCGTCTTGCATTGCAAGTTTATTAGGTAACTATTTATTAAACGTGGTATTACTGAGTCAATTCAGTTTAACTTAGAATTAAAATACTTGTTTTATTTATTTTTGAGCAGGTTGTGCCTTTTCATAACAAAAACACTTACACGCTCTATTACTCTGCCGCAAACTAATTTAATGTTTTTGATATAATTAACCTTATAATTTACAAAAAACTAAGCTTCATTCCTCATGCTACATTCGTTATGTGATTTATCTAATCGTAGCATAAGACAATATTGCAAAAACGCGGCGTTTTTAGCGCGCCGTGTAGAAGCGTATTAGGGCAATGTAAGCTTTCTTTATCAAAATGTGTAAGGGACAGGTTTTTTTGTGCTACTGTGTATGTATCAACTGTAAGGATTTTCTTTCCAGTAAAAGGCTTTGCGTGTTACATGTTGCGTAAATGTGTTATAGTATAGAGAGTGATCAATGTATAGGTATATATTTGTGTCATTAAAATGCTTCACAAACGTTTATTTATATATCATCTCAATATTTTATTAAAAAGCACATAAAACAAATAATTGAATTGTCTCTCAGAAATCCGTGAAAGGGCAGAGCACACTAAGTTTACTATTCGAAAACTCGCCAAGATTTAGCAATGATGAGATTGTTGTAATGTTATGTTTATATGAATATTTTTTTTTAATTGTCAAGGTGATTAATTGAGATTATTGTAACGCAATGTTACGTTTACGTGAATATATTATTTCAATTGTCAAAGTACATATTTAATGGTTGTGTATAGTAGACAGGTTGGCGAGTAATGAAGTCTCCAGGTGGACCCGAGCAATCACTGAGTGGTATCCAAGAAGCAGTATCTGACGCAGAGCACAGAATACAAAATACAACCCAGAATACAACCCAGAGCACAGAATACAGAGTACAAAAGTGTCCAGAGGGAGACCACCAGCCCGATAGTTGGTTGACATTTCTAAGCACGTTGGTAGGAGATGGATGAGACAGGCCGGAGAACATACTGTGTGGCGCGCAGGGGAGGAGGTCTATACTCAGCAGTGAGTGAATACCTACTGAAATTATTATGATGAAGGTATTATAAAAAAAAAAACTAAAAAAACTAATTGCACAGGATGCTTGTTTAATAACTAAGTTAAACATACAACGATAATGTATCGAGAATTTCTTAAAGAAAAAAATAAATCTATATACTCGTATATGTATACAACTCAAACGTGGCTGACTGATTGACTGACTGACTGACTGATATAGTGATCTTTCAACGCAAGGTCCAAACCACTGGACGGATTGGACTGAAATTTTGAATGAAGGTAGATGTTATAACGTAGGCATTCGCTAAGAAAGGATTTTTGGAAATGCCACTTTTAAAGGGGTGAAATAGGGGATGCAAGTTTTACTTATTAATGCGAGCGAAGCCGCGAGCACCCACTAGCTTAGAAATAAAAACTGTCCCTACTAGAAGCCAGGCCGCTCCATATTTCCCCCTATCTCCCCCTATAAAAGTCTAGACTCTTACTCTAACTTCCCATAAATAAGATGTGCGTTCGGATTGCACCTGAAGAAGTTTGTAACTACATAACTAAAGTAGTGGCTATACGATGTTATATGAAAAAAAATATGTTTGGGTGTACTTTAAATCTATAATAAAACACGTTTCAGCAGTTCTTAAAATTTTGGTCTGTTTATCTGTTTCTCTGTTTCTCTGTTTATCTGTGAATTTGTTTATCTGTTTCTCTGTTTCTCTGTTTATCTGTGAATTTGTTTATCTGTGCCTCTGTTTGTCTGTTTATTGAAATTTGTATATTAAACGCTCATCACGCAAAAACGGCTGAACGGAACATCATGATTCGGAAAATAAATAATTTTCATTTCAATTTCATTTTCATTTCATTTTCATTTTTGGTATGTAGGTAGTAAGAGGTCATAGAAGTGTCATAGGATATGTCCTGAAATAATGCGAGCGAAGCCGCGGGCGTTCACAAGTGAACCATTAATCTTTATGGCCAAAAGGCCTTATTCTCAAAAGGAAAGGATCCCTTAGAGCCATTCCACAGGCACTCGCTGCGTAAAGATAAGGCTATGTTTACAAAACGATCCTACCTTCCTATCTCGTGTGCACCGGCCGTTATCATCGATCATTGACAGTGTGTACTTGCCTTTATCAACCTGATATCTCAATACCACGCTTGTATTAATATATTTAGAATATTTTAAACCTTACAACGTTGGAAATAGAGTAGGAGTAAAGCGTAAAATAGGTGTAATGAATTTGGTTCAAAATGTAAGGCAAATAACTAGGATTATTTTCTATATTGATTGAAGTAAGAAAATTTCAGACGGTTTTAATATTTTTCGTGCTTTATTTCTTACGTGAAGCGCCCGTAGCTCAAACAGCTGTCGACGCGGTCGGTCTTTAGATGGGTGACCAAAGAGTGGTTTCCATGTTAGACGCTTCCGTAGGTCGGAGACCCGTTAAATTGTAGGTCGTTAAACCATGTCAGAAGACATTAGGTCGGTGTAAAAACTCGGAATCCAGTTGGCCAGTTTTGCCACTGTCATACAAACTTACTAACTTTATTTTAAAAAAACTTATTTATCGATCAAAGAGCCCCAATAACTTTTACAGCTTGACTGAAGTAAGAAAAAAATAATTGGTAGGAGATGTATCTCAGACTTAGGATTTTTTCGATTACCTACAAACGTAGATAAATCCTTGGCGTGAATGGTAGAAATCTACTACTTAGTGAGAATCATAAAACTCATTATGATGAGCTTTTCTTACAAGCTGTAGATACTCTTTTTTTCTGTAGATTGTCCATCCCAAACTATAATCATGTATTAACTTTCTATAGCTTCATTTAACTGACTTCCTCCATCTTTAACTTTCCAAGTTCATGTTTATTATGTTAGTGAAATAGTTGGGATACTTGTTCCCGATATGAGTATCAACTATTGGACGTTGTTTAACCTTTAACATTGGGACCTGTTTGTTAAAGGCATTTTTTATTGTATTCCTTATTGGGCGATGTTTGTTGTAAATGAAATGGAAGTGTTATGTAACAGTTAAAGGTTTTATTTACAGAAATTAATACCTTATCTTTTTTGTTTTTTTTTTTTTTTTTACATTAGATAGGCTCACGCTTGACTACAACTTGCCTGATGTTAAGCAACGTTATAATCTACGATCTAGCGCGCTTGCCTAGAAGAAACCGGTTTACTCTTGACTTGAAGACCGACAAATTATAGTTCAAGGGGAATAGAGATTCGGGCAAGGAGTTCCACAGTTTGGCTGTTCGCACGATAAAAGTCGAAGCGAACCGCTTGGTGCGAGTCTTTGGAACCTCAACTGTATAACGGTGCCTTCTTGCCGTACCTCTACTCGTACGATGGTAAAATGGGGCTGCAGGAATTATATTATGCAATTCTTCCGCACACTCTCCGAAATGCAACCTGTAAAAAACCGAAAGACTGGCCACCTTACGGCGGTGCTCAAGGCTTTGTAATTTTGAGCTACAGAGTGAGTCTTTCGCGATGAGTTTTTTAGCCCGCTTCTCAATTAACTCTATCGCCTCAAGCTGGTACTTGGCAGATCCATCCCAAAGGTGCGAACAATACTCCATACACGACCGAACTTGCGCTTGATACAAGGTCAGCAGCTGCTCCGGAGTGAAATATCGACGCACCTTGGAGAGGATACCCAGCTTCTTGGCTGCAAGTTGAGCTTTAGACTCAATATAGGAGCCAAAGTTGAGGGTCGGAGTCAAAGTGACACCTAGCAACTCTAGATGGTCGGTGATGGGCACGGTTACATTTCGGAAAGAAGGCGCCATTACAAATGGCCTCTTCTTTGCAGAGAAAAGACACGCTTGTGTTTTTGAGGCATTAAACTTGACCAGATTGGCATCGCCCCAATCGGAGACTGCCATGAGGGAAAAGTTTAAGCGTTCAATCATGGCTTCTCTGCAAGACTGGATCTCGGCCGCACTAGCTTTAGCGGTGGACATATAGCTCTCTACAACAGTGCTGTCGTCTGCATACCCAAAAATACCAGGCTTTAACAGATCATTAATATGCAGCAAAAAAAGTGTTGCAGAAAGCACTGATCCCTGGGGTACTCCGGCATTAATCGCCATTAGATCAGACGAGCAGCCATCAACAACTACCCGAATAGATCTATCCCTCAGGAAATCCGATATCCACACGCAAAACCCAGCAGGCAGTCCAAACGATGAAAGCTTGCTGATTAGGCCGTCATGCCAAACCCTGTCGAAGGCTTTAGAAATATCTAGAGAAACTGCCAGGGCTTCCCCGTATTTCTCAATAGCCTCACTCCAGATGTGTGTGGCGTACACTAGAAGATCCCCAGAGGACCGGTTCCGGCGGAAGCCAAATTGCCGGTCACTGAGGAGGTCATTAGACTCTAGGTACGCCAGGAGCCTGCCGTTCAGGATACGCTCCATACTCTTACAGAGCACGGAGGTGACCGAAATGGGCCTGTAGTTGGCAGGTTCAGCACGACTACCTTTTTTGGGCACAGGTTGCACGTTAGCCAGCTTCCATGTCTTCGGCACTTGACCAGTTGCAAGAGAGAGCCGAAACAAGCGCGTCAACACAGGAGACAACTCAGCTGCACACGTCCTCAGAACTATAGCTGGAATACCATCAGGGCCACTAGCTTTGTTCACATCTAGACTACGCAGTGTTTTCCGAACCTCCTTTTGGTGTATGCATATTTCCGGCATTACAGCCGCCACACCGGGTGATGTGGGAGGTATCGTACTACCAGCATCTAGACGTGAATTTTCCGCGAAAAGTGAAGCAAACAAGTTTGCCTTCTCTTCAGCGGTATGAGCCAGTGTACCATCAGGTTTCAGCAGTGGAGGCAGTGAGGGGCGACAGAAGTTTGTTTCAACCGATTTAGCTAGGGACCAAAACGCTTTGCTACCCGCTGGGTACGAAGCTAGTTTGTTTCCTATTCGACTAATATGGTCAAAACGTGCCTTCTGCATGACCTTCTTGCAGGACTTGGCAGCCTTGTTAAAAGCTTTTTTCTTTTGGCGTATGTCCCTTGCTTTATGGCTACGAGCATCAACCCAGGCGAGGTACGCATCGTGTTTCAGTGCTTCCGCACGTCCGCATTCAGGTCCAAACCATGGGCGAGCTTTACCAGACAGAGTCAGTTCTGAGTACGGAATGTAATACTCCATACCCAGTTTGAGGACATCCGTAACGGCATTAGCACAAGCGGTGGGATCACCAGAAGAAAAACACACTGACTGCCAAGGGTAAGATGCAAAAAAAGAGCGCATCTCATCCCAATCTGCTGACTTGTATCGCCATATCCGCCTAGAGCCCTTAGGGCTGGGGTCGGGCGGGGAGTAGACAGATACAGATTTCACCAAACAGTGGTCGGATTTGCCCAAAGGCGAAGAAATCGACACGGAATATCTGTCTGGTTCAGTTGTCAACAGAAGGTCTAAGCAATTAGGTGTATGCCCGTCAACATCAGGCACCCGCGTAGCACCTTGGACTAACTGGGTGAGATCTAACGCTAAAGCGAGCTTTCGCGTCTCTCTCCCAGCATGGTCGGTGATCTGGTATGGGAACAGCCACTCCTGGTGGCGGCCGTTAAAATCCCCCAGAATCACTAATTGGGCCGACGGGTACTTGAGAAGAGCAGCATCCGCCGCCTCACTGAGGTATTCAGTGAGCCTAGTCGTCTCCTGGTCTCCGGTGTGCGAACGGTAGACACAGGCGTAGAGAATTTTCTCAATGCCCGTGTCCAGCAGCGCCCAGAGAACTGAAAAATTGCGGTCTTCAAGATTACGGAGACGCTTAACACAGATGTCGTCCCGGACGTACAAGCAAACCCCTGCCCGAGCCTTAAAATTTTGCTCAAGGGTATAACCCGGGTATAGCAAGTACGCCGTGTCCGACGGACATCGGATCTGCGTCTCCGTGAGAAAAAGGAGAGCTGGTCTCTCGGTCTCGAGATGGTAGTGGACCGCGTTGATATTGGAGTGCATCCCCCTAATATTAGTGAGATGCACTTTCAGGGAAAGGGCGTGCTTCCGCTGTACAACCATTTTTCTCCTGTTGACCTTTTTCATTTTCGAGAGTGAACGGCGAAGAAGTGGCAGTGGGGTGAGGTTTCGCAATTCGCAGACCAGTAGACACGTAGCGCAAGACGGCACCTTTGGGGAATTAGTTCGGAGGCATCGGGGACGCCCGTGCCCCCCCAGGGATGTCCATCGGGCCCTTTCGTCCGGTCGCCAACCGGCACGTTGGCGCATCCTCGGGATTTTTCGCATCTGAAATATGCTTGTTGTATATCGGTCTAAATATTTATTATGTATACCTACAATAGATACCCATAAATTTAAATTAAGTACCTACCTTAATTTTATATAATTTTGATATTTACTCACTTATTACTTATAAATAATTGTATTAATTAATTAACTAACTAATAATATTTAACCAATGCCTAACATATGTATTCAAAGTCTAATGCAAATTTTAATCTGTAATTAATTTGTAATTTTAATTTTAATTTCAATCATTGACACATTGGAAGAACACTGGATACTGCAACACAGGGAATCCTAAAGCAGTAGACAGGACCCCAATTTCAATTTCAATTTGAACTGGAATAATTTAGATACTTTTATATAATGTAAAAATGATTTTAAGAATTTGTGTGTCCAATAAACATTTTTTAATTTTATTATTATTTAAATAAAAAAGGAGGAATTAAATATAAAATATATGATGAAATCGTGATACATTGAAGGAGTTGGGGGAAACCCTTTACCCAGAAGTGGGAAAGTTAAAAATGTTAAAAACATAACAAAAAAGAAAAACCAAAAGCTTTAAAGTGAAAAATGAAATGAAAAAAACGTTAAAGTACATAAATTTGTTTATCACATGTATTTTAAAGATAAATATTTAAAACAAAATGAGTTTGTACTTAAATTAAGTCTGATGGTAAGCGATCATTACGGTCGAGGATTGAACGTTTCATTGCTTACCCGGTATAAACCAAGAACAATTTCATTTTCATAATCCGTTATCTAGTACCCATGACAGAAGCGTTTGCATAGCATGGAGCTAGATGGCGCTGTGTGATATGTCCTGAAATAGTCTTATCTTTTTTAATTGTTAAAGTTTTAAATAAACTTTGTTGTTGTTGTTTGTATGTTCTCAAACTTATGTCCTTGAGAATATCTTTGACTTTCCCACGTATTAAGTCATGAGGACGTACAGACAGCATTTCAGTTGATTACGATACAATGTCGCTTTGTACCAGTAGCAGATGTGAGTGAGAGAACTACGCCACTAGATAGTTAAAGATACAATATGGTGTTATGGAAAGTTCATGGGAATGCTAAACAGTAACAATATTACTATTAAGACTTAAGACAATACCTGAATCAGTGATTGGCTGATGAAAGTCATGCGTTTTTCTTAGATTTGAAAAATAAATAAAACCAATATCTGTTTTCATATTGCACATATAATTTAAAGTTTTCTGTAAGTATATAATAGTTATTTGTTATACAAGAGTGCAAAGTTGCTTTTTAACCGCGTGCTCAATTTTGATGACCGAGCAAGCGAAGGATTCTAAAATTTCATTTATAATTAGAATCCTGAGCGTTAGCGAGGGAATTAAAGAGCACGAGGTGAAAAATCTTTGCACTCGAGTGCAACACGTAACTTTTCATTCCACCTCAGCGAGGAATGACTAAATGCAAAACGCGTGATTGTTGAGGGAGAAAGCTCATTTGCGCATTATTAACAGTTTCAGTCAATTCTGTTGGCGTCAAACAAACTTCCTCGTCACTAGAATCACACATTTTAGTTTTTACACTGGTTTTCAAGTTTCTTGTTTTTAATATAAGGTTTAACAATGACGTGAAAATATGCCGCGTAACGAACCGCGTACAAAGCAAATTGAAAAAAAGAACACCAAGAAGGTTCCGAGTCTGAGTTTTTAACAAATTTAAAAAAAGTTGTATGATATATCCGGCACCATAGAGGTAGCAGTAAATAGGTTTAATGATTTTTTTAATTCAAAAACGTGTAACACTCGATGTTCTAAATTCAATTTACTTTATCCTCTAGAGAATAAAAACGGCTTTTGCACTCAGATATTGAAGAGCAAAAATACTGTTTCCGAGATGGTGGGATGAAAAATATATTTGTATTTTGTATTTGTATTTAAAACGCAAGGTTTGGCAAAATCCGACATTTTTGTGAGTCTATGACCTGTGTGAAACCATAATTAACTAATGATTGCTTTATATATTGATTGTTTCATGATATTATTTTTTAAGTAATCTGAGCATGAGTTATCGCAACCAAAAACCGCATGAAGTTGTGTAAAGTTTTATTCACCTTCAACAAAGCATCTGCGAGAGTACCTACTAAATAAATTAAATCTGTACTAGTAAGATGATGAGTTCAATAAGTGTTATTTCATCGTACGCATACTTTTTTCTGAAAAATAATGACCACACAAAATAATTTCGTGTAATGCTACCTACCTACCATCCTACCACTTTTACGTATACTTTACATATCCAAACAGATATACCATATGGAATTTGCCAACCACTTGTCACTATAAGCACCCATATGGTCGGATTAGGTAGCTCGATACCGCTAATGTACACTCTGTACCTTGTTTACATACATTTGATAGCAACAAACGAATTATCGCTGATAACTGATAACGGAATGTGTTTCTATTTAGTTTTAGTGACGGAGCCTGATAAGAGTTTCATTCTGGAAAGTGCTCATGTATTGAGCAGATGAATGATATGTTTTGGTTACTGAGTTGTGAAAACTTCTTTGAATACAATTCACATTACTTTAATAATTGAAATTATCAGTTGCAGTATATAGCCCATATTGTTAGGATTGATGTTTTTTTTGTCAATTAAAAAAAATAGTTTATGTACTTAATCCATCAATTTTATTAATGTTTGAAGATGAAAATAGGTTAATGACAAATTCACATTCATATTTTTTTTGGGAATTTGATTCAAGAAACTTTTAGACCAACCTTACCACCAACTTATATACTTATAATTAAAGTGTATAAACAACATCAACCCAAAACTTACAATTTGACATAACATTATGGTGTAGGTACATCAATTTGTAGGCTCTGGATTGTGTTCTCTTCCATATCCCAAACAAAATACATCCACACGTTAAAACTTACTAAACTTTAGTCACGTCAAGTTATTTTATTTCCAAAGGCTGTGTCCATGTATGTGACAGCACTCGAGGTCCTCACAATTTATTTCCGCGATAACTGAGACGCCAGAGCGGAATGTCGATGTCGCCTGTCCGTCCGCTTTTATTATTATTAGTAAGGCTAATGAGGACACAGATAGGCTTTATAGACCCTGGTGCAGACAATAAATTGCTCTAAGGTTGTTGGGATTATCTTTGACTGTGGATACCTATACCCAGGTAGGGTAGTTCTAAAGTTTATGAGTGTAAGGATGAGTTAATCAAATAGTTAAGAATTAATTAAATTGTTAATGTACTCGAGTTTTTTTGTAGAACAATTTTTTTACAAATTAACTACTCATGTATATTTTACTCTTTTACTTACTGATTTTAAATGTTGGTATGTTGTTCAACAATGTTTCCTATACCTACATATGTATATGTAATGTAAAGTATAATCAGATAAACTTTGACAAATTACGAGTATATCGTTTATTTTCACATCATATTATCATTCTTACGGCATCTGAAATATAACATTATTTTAAAAATATTCGTTTAAGACTTACTAAGAGATTTAGATTTCTATAAATAACGCAACTACGTGATGCACTTCATTATTTTAACTTATAGTTTATAAAATAAAATACAATTAAAACAAAATGGAAAAAGACCTGACGGTATGACTCTTGTGCCATGGAAGTTGGGTCGGCCCCTTGTGTGGGACGCAACTTGCGTCGACACATTGGCGCCGTCTCATCTGTCTATGACACGGTGTCGGGCTGGAGCGGCGGCTATTATTGCCGAGTATCACAAGAGACGCAAATATGCTAACCTCGGCCGAGGTTACATCTTTGAGCCTTTTGGAGTCGAGACTTTGGGGCCGTGGGGTCCAGGAGCCCATACTATTTTCCAAAACCTCTCGGAGCGTTTGGTTGACGCGACGCGTGACCAAAATGCTGGCCTTTTTCTGGCTCAACGTATCAGCATTGCCATCCAGCGTGGTAATGCGGCCAGCATGCTGGGTACGCTGCCCTCTGGTAGTGGGCTGGAGCACTTAGATTATCTTTAGGCTTTTCTAAAGATTTTCTAAGTGCCCCTTTTTGTAGTAGTTAGAAGTAGTCTGTTTAGTTTTCCTTCACTTGTTTTTATATTTTATTATTGTAAATAATAATATACCAGAATAAAAAAAAAAAAAAAATTAAAACTAACGAATACGTTGCAAGAACAAAGCACCCAACATCTGCAAACATCGCTCTCCTCAAAAAACCCTTCGTCTGTTCGTCGCGTGTCGTAAGATTTATATCTTTTATCTTTAGCAAGACTGCAGGAAAAAAATTGACGACATTCCTGTCTCCATGTGTCATGGACTAAGGAGTCTTGTTTAGTGATTGATTCATTTGCGGTCAGGATGACTCAGGGATTAGATAGGTTTGTAACGAGGTTGAAAAGAAGTGAATGGAGATTACCTCAGTTAACTGCTGTCTGATTTTATAATAATAGAAACTTTTTAGGTATATTTGAGACAATTTACCAAAGAATTATGAAATGGTCCAGCTAATGTTAATATCATTATAATATTTATATATCTACATTATTTCTATCTGTATACTCAGTTACAACTAATAAGGTTAATTTTTGGTGGTTGGTACACAAATTAAAATACAAAAGTAATTTTGGTAAATAAAATTTTAATTATTTAAACTTATAATGAGATACTATTCACAAATAAATCAAAAGCATAATTTGTTAAAAAAAACCGGCCAAGTGCGAGTCGGACTCGCGCACCGAGGGTTCCGTACAAACCTGCAAGGTTTACAAAGATTTTATGAGGAAATGGGTAGTAAGTTTAAGATTATTAAAAAAAAAATATTTTGTGATGTAACTAAAAATTTATGGTTTTCGTAATTTTTCCTTTATCTATGCTATAAGACGTTGCTTCGTACCAAATTTCAAGATTCTGAGTTCACGGGAAGCACCCTGTAGGTTTTGATTCCCTTGCAAGTGTCGAAAATTTGCGGCATAAATGGCTGTATCTTTTGATTGCGTTGGCTTAGAAGTTTGATTTTTTCACAGCTTCAAGGGACAGTAGACCTGAGTAATTGATATAAATTTCAGCTTCATACCTCTACGCGTTCCTGAGAAAAAGGGTCTTGACAGACGGACGGACGGACGGACAGACGGACAACAAAGTGATCCTATAAGGGTTCCGTTTTTTCCTTTTGAGGTACGAAACCCTAAAAATATACTGATTTTATTATATTTTCTGCTAGCTTGCCACAAAATATCTTCCTTCAGTATAAAACATTGGTACTGCACCCCTGTAAAGTAATTGTAACGAGGTTAATAGATAAAAAGTACACAAACGATGATTAGACAGCTATACAAAATTAGATCAGAGATCATTTATAATCATTTATTCTGAGCTTTTTAGCAATAAACACACATGTTTCGATGATATTGCAAGTTTTTTATAATTATTTTATATTTTCCAATTTTAGTACAGCCAATACAATCATGAGTTGCACATTAGTATCAGGTTGTATACTTATTGGATTCTAAAATAATTCTTCATCTAATTATGTACTAATTAGATAAGATAAGATAAAGATAAATTTATTGTAAACAAAACAATATGTTACACTTTACAAATAGCTCTGCCTCTTACATTAGTAAAAAACTGTCTCGTAGAGAGGCAGGTTCTTCCGGGGGTTCTTGTTTACAACTTAGTTTTATATTAACAACTTAAAATAATGTAGTAGGTATGTTAAGTGATTACAAAATAATCTATGTCTAGTTATTGTTTATACAGAATATGATATTACTTGATCTATTTGTATCCTAAATTTTATATAATATAATATGAACAGCTATTTATATATTTACAATGATGTTATGCTTGGAGTATTGGCGATTAGTTCTGGATGTTTGTGTGTGTGTGTATGTTTATATACCGCTTTTATATACTTAACTCGTAATTAGCAGTCCGCTGATTATAAATAAATAAAAAAGCCTTTATTACTGGTTTAAAATTAGTTTTTTCTTAACTAAAAAAAACGATTATTGTGTATACTAATTATAAATACAATGTATTTACTAAAATATTTATCCAGGATATCTAATAGGTACTTCAAAAACAAATATCGTATATATTAACACATCAGAGCAGTAAACTAATTTTGAACTCATTTGAAAGTTTATATTATTGAATTGAAATACAACATTTAAATTCTTGTTCCATTAATTTTAAACAACATTCAAAACATGTTAAAATTACCCCTTGACATGTTAAAAATCAAAAAGCACAATAAGCGCGAAATAATGGACATATTTCGTGGATTATGGCATCATATTATAATGAAATGAATAGTCCATTTGATAATTAATGTATTCATGACTCGCTGGAAATATTTTCTTTTAGTTGTCAGTCAAGTCACCCTCGGGCGAGCGAGATTTAAGAATAGGGTGGGGATACAGCGATCAATAGTTTTGATACTTTGGGATCGTTTCAATGCATGAGTTGTAAGGTAATTTAATCATCAGTTGTAAGATAACACAGTACTTATTAATTTGTTCGTATGCCTTTGGATTTTCATACATTTTTATGCTATAAGTGTAATGCAAAATAACCTAATTTTATATATGAAAAATGTCATATTTATAACGCGTTGTTGTACGCGAAAATTCAATTTACAACCGATTTCAAATGTGCGATACAAGTTATTAATTCATTCTTAGTAATTTAGTCATTGCTTTCAAAGAAAACCGTTTATTTATACTTCAATATTCTAGATGTCAACGTAACGTTCTAAATGTAAAAAAGACAACAGTGACAGAATGTTGAAAAAAAATTGACTTGTACGTTTTATAAATCTATTCAATATTCTACTACCTACTAAAAAAATACTATCTACATCAAAAGCTACATTCCCTACAGTAAAGTATCAAACCCACTCCACCCGTGAGTCCCCGAGCTCGGCATATGGCACACTAGTGGGTAAGTTAGCGCGACGCATTGCGCGCATTGTACGCACTTTATTGAATTGCACTTCATTATTGTATGCCTGTGTTTTACATCGAGTGTGCAATGAGCTTAATGAAGTTAGATGTTTTTAGAGCAGGTTCTGTGTCTATAACAAGAGTGGTTGCAAAATTATAACAATAATATATTATCTATAATTTATCGGTTTTCAAGTCGAGAGTGAATCGGTTTCTTCTAGGTAAGCGCGCTAGATCGTAGATTAAAACGTTGCTTAGCATCAGGTGATTTGTAGTCAAGCATAAGCCTGTCTTATTTAAAAAAAAGTTATACTGGGCGTGTCTGTACAAAAAAAATATAAACTGATAAGTTATAACTATGTTAATCTGTTATCTGTTGTCTATAGATATATAGATAGATAAGCTTTTTTTTGTTGACACAAATTAATAAATCATAGTACATAAAACAAATCACAGGTAAACTAGTGTCACAAGCGGTGGCCTTATCGAATAAAGCGATCTCTTCCAGGCAAATAAGTAAGTTAGTTATGCTAAATGTTAATGTTAACCCCATCTCACTTATATTCTAAAGATTATAGTATGTTTGTTATATCTTCATGTTCAAACGGGTAAACCTGTTTGGATTAAGGAGATACATTTAATATTGGATTTACGTTTACGCTATTTTTATCTCGGATTAACGCGAGTAAAGATCACGGAAACCGCTAGTAAAGTATAATTTTAAAGTTAGTCATACGAATTTATGGGTGGGTTTTGGTCTTTTATTTCCAAATCATCTATTTGAACATAAATTGACCCCTAAATTAAAAGTAATCACAAAAGTCATCGCAGCGACCTGTCCGCCAAATCACTTCCCGCAAATCAGTGTAATTATTGACACAAATAATTTCCGAACAGGCGTTTGATTCTATCGCACGTGCTATGTTCATACAAAACTATACATTTTTGTATTTTTTTCCAACATTTTAGTGTTTTTTCATTATCATTATGGGAAAGCAATGCACCCCTGTTTGTTTGGCTTTCACACCCACGGTTTTTTGATTAAAACTTGCGTTAATGCATTGGGGTGCCGCAAGGGTGCATCCTTGGTCGCTTCCTATTCATTGTGTCCGTGGCTCGGGAAATATTTCCTGGACTGTTATTAATATGGACTGAGTGATTTGCCTGGAATACTCAGAATTGTGTTTTTTGGTTTACAGAGGCTATTACTTAACTGTTAACTTTAGTCGTAAGGTCTTGTAGAACCAATGTATCTTTTTCTTGTTACTTTTGTAAGATAGTGAAAAAAACAAACGACCAACACAAAATAAACGATACCGCTCTAGCAATATTATTTTAATTGGCAGATATGAAGGTTTTTTTACTTGTATTGAATTTTTGGTTGTTTCATTTTTATTGAACCAATATTTATCACACACATAAACCCCCCACCGTAAACTATAAAGATTACCATCCTCATTATCATTTCAATCACCAAAAACCCAAAGAAAACACTAACCGGTAATTGTTTAGGGGTGCCACCGCCAAGAACGTAATCCAAATGCAGCGGTGCATTTATAATCCTACATATTTGCTGCGTGACCACCCCTGAACCCCTGATTGAAGATGTGGTGACGTAAGCCTGTTATTGGTTATGGATTATAAAGCAGGATTGAAGAATACACTTAACAGGCTTAACGTATGTATGTTTCTTATAAGATTCCAACTTTAATAAGAAAAACATGCTACGTGGTTTTTGTGGGTTCGTATATCTAATAATAATTATGTGAAAGTGCAATCTTTTCGAAATTTAACCTGCTATTTATACGTTTTTCCAATCAAGTTACAACTTGATATATTAATCTTATTTTTTTTTACCATATTGTTGAATTTCTAAATGATTTTACCAATATCGAACTAACGATTGAAACCAGTGTAAAACCACATAACATCAAAAGCCAAATATTACAAGCGATAATTTATGAATACCCATTGAATATTTTCCATCCATATGCAGTAAGGGACCCCGCAAATATTTACTTACAACCAATTACTCTAATGCACCCCCGTCACCGCAGATGCAACGCATTACATATTTATAAGGAAGTTATAATCCCGATTGATCTATTGCTGGTATTGGATGGTTCAATGCAGAATGAAACAAAAGATTATTATAAGTCATTCTCAAGATTTGATTCATCTCTTGGTATCGTAATGGAGATATTATAAAGTGATTCGATAAGTCACTTATTCTCAAAGCATAATTTATTACTACTTAGTGAACGACTTTTTTCAAGCAGAACCTGTACTTATTAACTCTCTTATAAGAATCTTAACTATCCTGAAATCTTTCTTAAAATGCTGAATTCTTGTTATTGATTTAAAAGACCATAAAATGTCTTGGTTCATTCTTGCTGAACATCAAAACTAAGGCGACAATTCTGTTAAATGTAGCCGATTGCATATTGGCAAAAATCTTTGTGTATTTTCAATGCCAAACCCACGCCGAATTTTATTTTCAAATAGAATTTTGTTTTATGTAACTGCGTTAGGCCATAAAAATAATTAAGTTGGTGATAATTTTTAATAGGTGACTAATTAATAACAAGCGTCATCTTCTTTTAGAATAACAGGTTCTTTTGTGATTGGCCACCAAGATACAGGCTAACGCTTAGTTTGGGGTCTACTGGTAAAGGCATTTGATGCTTACTACTCAATCTTAATTTTCTAGAGTGTTTAGCTTGATAATTAGGTTAGCTTATCAAAATTACACGGATGTATTTACTATGATACCAAAAATCTTAATCTTGCTTGCATTGCCTTTCTACTCCTAGTCTATCAGACAAAGAAAAGCATGCCTAAATAGGAGACAAACATTTTATCAACTTTCATCTCAAAAGGAAGCCCGATCAAAATTCTGTTGTAACAAAAACATCAATCTCCATATTTCTATCCCCTCCATTAGCAGCGGAAGCGGAAGTATTAGCGGAACGATTTATCATCGAAAAAAAACAACCGCAAAAATCCGCCATCTCGATAACTGCGAGTGTTCCCGCCAATTTCAATCCAATATGGCGGTGACACGTGTCGATAAAAATAATTGCTGTGTTTGTTGGGATATAAAAATATGTCGCTTTTTTATGGACACTTTGTTATTTTCTTCCTTTAAAACAGATCTTTACGGCTAGCCTAAAATAAACTAGCTCAAAGCAAAAAAAACAGCTGTAAGTACCTACCTCAGTTTAGCTATTTTGAACTCTAATGTACATAATCATTTAGGTAGTTATACCTTTATAAATCACAGCGTCTATCTTGTTGACCTGAACGATTCTACAAACTAAATAATTATAGTTTTTTTGTTTCTCAAACTACTACACTACACTACACTTTTAAACAGATTAAAATTTTTAGTTTTTTTACAAGGTATGTTGCTGAAAATATCTTCGCTCTATTTAAGCAGATTACATAGGATCAGAATTAACTCCCATCAAAATATGTTTCAATAAGTAACAGCTAAAAGGTAGAGCCATAAATCTAATCAACACTGCACGGTAATGGTCGCCCGTCGTCCCGAGCTAGACGCGTGGCGGCCTCGTGCGGCCAAATTGATACTATTGTTTCCAAGAACAAATGGAAGGTAGTTTGGAAATTTTAAATGTCTGTTGCTGTAAAGGTCTGAATGAAGGAAACTTAAGTTAAGTTTGCTATATTTTTTATAAGTATACAATCGCACTATTTCTAATAATAGGTACTGGAAAAAATAATTTTAGCTTTTTGGCACAACCTTATGCAAAATGATTCACTTGTTAAGTGATGAAGGAAACTAGGGATTCTCGGGTGTTGTATGTTTGCAACGTGAATTTTTACACAGAGAGAGAGAGAAGCTTGCCTTAAAAGAACCCTTTTTCTTATTGTAGGTATCTAAAACCATTTTTTTTTAAGTAGACTCTTATTTACTTCTTTTATTTATTTAACTATGCGAGTATTGTATCTATACGGTTTTCGCTCACGTGCAATTTCGCGTACTTATGTTGTTTACGCGTTTCGGGTGTAATGACATATGACCATCTTCAGAACGTACGTTCTGTGAATTACACGACAATGAAAACCGTATTAGTTACATAGTGATAAGAATGTCCCAAGTAAGTTTTAAGAATAAAGTATTGTACCTATCCGATAGATATACATATACCTCATTTTTTACAACTAGGTATGATATTTTTTTGCAAGATGTTTATGAAACTTAACGTGCTATCTAATCTATGGCTAACCATGGCTCGTATGTCATGCAAGTCACGAAGGAGGCTTCTTATATTACAAGCAATATTGTAACCACTACCTTGTAGTTTGACTAATGTAGGTGGGTTACTGTAGTGTGTGACTGTAGAGTTGACTCATTGGTTTTACTGTAGAAGATTTTTTAATGTTCGGTAGTTCAATACCGAATTTTAATTTTTAAACCGTTTAAATGAACGTTTTTTTGTTTAATTTATTTTTGTCTGTATTATTGCTTAATTACATTCAATATGAATGAAATCGTTTAGACACAATTATTCGATCCCGATACGTGCAACTCGTCTAATAAAATTAATGACTTTAAAATGTTTATAAATTTTGAATTTCGAATTTCAGAAGCAAAATAATAACTTTTATAACATATATAATATAATGATATATATTTTATTCAAATATTAAGATATGTACATATTTTGTTACATTATTTTTTAATTAATAGGAAGATATGAATTTTATTACAATGTTATTGTCAATTATCTAGTTTGAAAATTATCAAGTAATTTTCACGACGAAACAATACAAAACATAGCATTTTGTCATGCTATAAATACTGCCATCTAGTGTACAAGACGAGCGGAGGGACACACCTCAGACAATTTCCTTGAAAGCCCCTCTACCATCAGTATTACATACAAATTGAATAATAACTATGCACCCTATTGCTTGCTGTAATAGAATTTTGGATTTTGTAATATCCATCTATGGCTTTGCTTTGATCTAGTTATTTAATTATGTTCAATTTAAAAATTACGAAATTGGTCCGGAGATAATCTATTTTCTATGTTGAAGTCTGCGAGGTTTGACATCATTTGATATACTCTGGTTTGATATGATTTACCGGACATACTACCGAAGAATTATCAGGTTATGTGTGGATTTGCATTCGGTTTACGGTAATGAAAAATATAGAGAGCAGACCGATATGTTTGAAAACCACGAAATCTGAGATATAATCATTATTTTCCTAAATTATCAGCCTCAGTTATGAGGAAATATGACATAAGAAGGTTAACTGGAACTGATGACTAAAAGTTTTCAAAAAATGATTTTCTTTCACTTTTCCAAACAGAAACATTGCTCTACCTGTAAAATCAATACTACAGTTCCCAGAGCGCTCATCAAAGAGCTTCATTAGCGCCCGACGACACGACACGACACGCGGCCGATCCGACACGGATCCGTCACGGGCGGAGTTCGCACGCCTCACGTCATAGCGATCCGATCCGGTACAGACTATGAACTGGAGTATACTCTACTTGGTGGTTGTGATGTTTTAGTTATACTTTCTAGTTTAGCTTTAATTCTTATTGTGCTTATGACATTGGTTATTTAAAGTATAGTGACATTTAGTAGATAAGATCATCAGTATTTGGCCGGTATACTTGTATATCTCTTACTTAGAAAATCATTCTTCAAACGATTTTATTTATACGGGATCCCTTTAAAACGCATTTTTTTTCCTATTTTACTTTGTCATAATGAATTTAGCACAATATATATTGTCATAATGTAACTGTTTCATAATCATTTTTTGGTATAAAATCTATTGTACTATGTTCAATTCGACTATTGATGAGACGCATAATGGTCTTAAGGCATTTATGATTTTTCCTAATTTTATTTTACCATAAAAACACATGGCATATTATTTTATATAATTGTTTTTTTTTTATATTACTAATTAACATTTTTATTTTAATGTTAAATTACTAGCTATTGCTTGTAAAAATGTTATTTTTGTTGTAATTGTCTTTATTCTGTTGATGTTTTCAATACGACTTTGTCTGTGTTTTTCTTCTTTTTCTTGGGGGGGTGATGTTCCTCTTTCCGTTTTTTCAATTTCTATATGTTGATGCCTTATTTCTTGAGTAATTTTACTTGCTAAGAAATAAAATCCTGGATGATTCCTGGTCACAAAATGTGCAAATCTTTAGGTATGGCGAAGTCACTTGTCTGTGACAGGAGGTAAGATTAGGTTCGTTAGGTTGAATATGAACAATTAAGTTTTTTTCTCTACATCAACATTACACTGGTCTAAAAGAGATAAGATGTTATTAAACTACTCATACTACTTATATTCTAGCAACTAATATTAGTTTCCAATGTTCCTTGCACGTACCAAGTAGAGCAACATTTCGCACCCCGTTCCCGAGACTAGGGGTGTTTACAATATGGTTTATAATGAAGTTCTCACGAACTATGATCCACCACACTTGCGGGAGAAGCGCCATTTTTTACAGTAACGTAGGTGAGAATGTTTCCCACAAATATGTTTATTAATGAGTTAGATAGATTGAAATTACATTTTATAGAATTTTTTTTACATGAAATAGGCTTACGCTTGACTACAACTTGCCTGATGGTAAGCAATGTTATAGTCTACGATCTAGAGATAATAAATTTCATGCCATTATCTGCTACAGTCAATTCTTCTTATCGAATGAGAGTAGCCAACTCTGCTGTCAAGTGGTTTAACAACTAACTGCAGCACTATGACAAACAACCGGTACTTACTTACTTTTTAACATGTCTTCTGACCCACTGAAGCGCCCAAAATTGAAGGCTACTTTAATATAATGTTATGCTAGTACAAAAAAAGCTTAATAGTTCAGCATTAAAAAGTCTAATTGAGGCTTACTCTCTCTCTCTCTCTCTTTCTCTCTGTGAGTCATATTTCCTCATGACTGAGGGTCGTGACTCCCCACAGAATAAAATCGTTAGGGGAGTTCTCCCATACATCATGGTGGGCGCTTTAAAATAAAAATAAATAATAAAAATAGCCTTTATTTCTACTACTCAATAAAATAGGTACATTAATACTTAACTTATACATTTTTAAATGAAGGTTAAACATGTTCCTGATGTTTACAAATTTTATATGAATTTACACATCAAAATCCTTATTGCCTAAATTATTTTGTACAACATGTTTGTGCAAGAATTGAAATACCAACCTTATCTCTAGTGAACACATCTTTATTTATTTATTTGAAATCTTCATACATATAGGGTTTGTATTTATTTATTTATTTTATACCTAATCATGTGCACAAAGGCTTTACCACCGATAAATCAAGTTAAAAAAAGTTCTTTAACCGCATTATAACGTGTACTTTTGTATGTATGTGTAGGTATATATTTAGCAGGTGCTTCCTTCATAAATATGACTGTCGCATGTAAGATGCAGTTGAACTTTTTTCACCAAAAAGCTTTTAGCCGACGTCCCTAAAAATTGCCTGTCAAAATATACTGTCGGTGACATCAAGGGTCCGCGATTGTACACTCACATGCAAAAGCTAAATCAAAACATTTTAATATATACATATATCTATATATACGATCTTATATATATTTTAGCAACTGTTTATTTCAAATGTGTTTCGTCTTACTACGATATAATCTCCTCTTGAGAACTTTCGTTACGAGTCTCAGTAATGAGAAGACGAGGAAGAAGTGGATGTTTCTTCATTATGACTAGGTACATAGTATATAGCAAAGTCGCTTTCCGCGTGTGTCCCTATATCTGTATTTATTATTACATCTTTTACACAACGGATTTGATGCATTTTCTTTAGTAGATAGGGTGATTCAAGAGGAAGGTAGATATGTAAAATAATGCGTGCTAATCCGCCGACAAAGCTAGTTTTGCATAAACCAACCCTTTTAAATTAAACACAATATTACATTTAGAACGTTTCTGTACTCATCTGTACCCACTTTAAAACGGTCCGCATTTCCTTCTGAGGGTGAATCGGCACAAAAAGCTTTTAGTCTCACAATACTGCTTACGATTCCAAATTAGAGCTATTTTCATTTATTATAGTTAATTTTAGACCTATCAACGTATAATTGAACTGTAATAATTCATGACATACTATTTTTATATGGGTATAGTTATATAATAATAGTGGATAGTTTATATATATTCCTAATAGTTTTTATGTGTAGTTGGGTAGATATCCCTAGTTTTGTGGATAAAAAGTTACGTAATCTCTTGAAACTGAGAGTTAGTACTGACCTCAATAGTAAAAATAATAAAAAGATGGTAAACCGTGGTAGACATAAACATACTACAAAATTATACATACGTACGTATCCTTTATGAAAAGATTTGTAGGAGTAAATTGGTTCAGAAAAACTACAAAAGTTTCAGACACCAAAGACATTTTTATGTAATATAGGTACAATAAGTTAAAACATTAAATATAATTTACACAAACGGCATCGGCTGCCAAAATAAGATAAATGAAATAAATTAAAGATGGCTAACCGAAACAATAGCAATACAATCCGAAAAAGAAAAAGTTCTAAATTCAAAGCTAGCGCCTTCATTGGCTGAGATACCAAAACAATGGCCACATTCAAAATGTCAGTATTTGACAGTAGATTACGAAAAAGTTTTTAATCACATTTTGCAGGACAATGGAATGTTTTAAATGGTGCTTTGTTTTCTTTGATATATACCTTGCGCCGATAATTTCTTCTTTTACAATTATGCAATCTTATTATGAATTATATACTCATATTAATAAAATCTGTTGTCTGAATGTTTTATTCAAAATTCTCAAAAAATAATCAGGTTTAAATTACTAAACAAAAAATCAATACATCAAACTAAAGCCAATGAAAAGTCCAAGTCATGCCCGATCACAATATTTAGCGTCATCATCTCAAGGAAGCCAATTTCGATCCATAAAGGTAAATGCTTAAAATTATAGGGCACGAGCTTTTTATAAGCTTATTTCGTTTCAAACGCAGGTCAAAATACCTATAAGCCAATAGAGATGAATTTGTGACGTTAGTATTTTTAGGCTGTACACGTTCATGTCAAATAAGTAGGTACGCATTGCTTTTTTATATGAGTTAAGAATAAAATAAATGCATATCATGTAGCAGAGGGAGTTAATTTGCATAATTCTATGAGCGTTTTTCCTATGTACTCGTACCTAATTTTTTGAAAGAAATATTCACAGCTATCATTAAAGACAAGAATGAATGAAAAGATCTTTATAGAGATAGTCGTTTTCAATGTTTTTGTATTAATATTAGAACTAAGTCTTGTTACAGGTAAACTGGACGACGCTATCTGAGCTGCAATTTAAAATGAGAACCACGCCTTACCCGGTGAGGTGGGCGTCCCGCGCTCTCATTGGCCGCCGCGATCGACGCAAGCGCATCTTCCAATTTCAAAAATAGAAACCAATTTGGTTTACGACCCTGTTTACGATTTATAAATATTTCCGCGCGCGTTATTAGATAAAAATAACAATATCTGTCTATAGTTTTTGAAACAAGATGGATTCCTTTGAGTACATCTTTCGTCTCCTTTCCATTACGATCTGTCGAATCAAAATGTGTTTGTGAAAGTTATTTGATATGTTAACAGGATCGAGAATTATAGCGCCTATAAATAAAAATGCATTAGACAAGCCGGTGGAGGAAGGTGGCATAATAACAAACAATTTGAAAAACGTCTCCATTAGTAACGTTTATTTAAGAAAATAAAATTGTAAACTTTTTCTTGCTCGGTAATTCTTATAATATTGTAGTGTTTTGTTACATTTTTCTGTAGATCACGCTGAAAAAAATGCCGAGTTGAATGCGATCTTAATTTCATTCATTCTTTATTACAATGTTAGGTAAGATTAACAAACACTGGGTACACCATATAAACTAATCATGTATTTGTGTGTACTAAATTACACAAAAAAGGAGAAACATTATTATTAAATCTTAAATCTATTACCAATTACACTATTCGCTTATGTTCAAACAGTTTACAAAGATTTGTTCTTCTATAATCGTGCAATACATAGCTATTCGTCCACATAAACACAAAGTTATAATGCAGTTTCAAAGTTACCGCATGATCAAAAACATCTTGACAGTGAGTTATACAAAAAGTTTGATCCAAAGATTTGACGAACATCACGACTCTGATGGAAGCGCGTTGGATCAATAGTGGGTAAGAACAAAGACAACATTCTCTTTAGACACATTTCTCTCTCTCTCTCTTTGAGTCGTATTTCCTCATGACTGAGGGTCGTGACTCCCCAGCAAAATTAATTCGTTAGGGGAGTTCTCTTGTGCAGCGATGCATCGTGGTAGGCACCCAGGTCCTTCCACAGAAGATACATGTCCTCGAATTAGACGCATTATTATCAAGACAAAATCTAGACATATATCTAGGGGTGCGGGTTCGATTCCCGCATAAGACAAATAATTATGTATATTAAAATTTGTAATTACTTGTGTTGAGTCTGGTCGTTTCTATGTATAATAAGTATGTACAAATATTTACAAAAGAAAAGTATAAATGTATTATATCCGTTATCTAGCACCCATGATACAAGCGTAAGCTTAGTATGGGGCTAGATGGCGCTGTGTGATATGACCTGAAATATTTATCTATTTCTTGTTATTTACCTATTCCCAATAAAAACACATAAATAAACTTACTAGTGGTCTAAATATCGATTTGTTCGTTAAATGATCGATTTTCTAATAAACAAAGGAAGGAGTATCTGGGATATGTTGTCTATGTGTTAGCCACTCCTGCGCATTCCCACGTCTGCGTCTGGTAGATCAAAGCGGAGCGCCGGCGCCATCTACCGCCGTACACTGATAACGCGGACGCGTAGGGATGGGAACACTTCATATCTGAAAGCTTAAAACAAATAATTATAATGATGAAGTCTTGACTTTACAATCGGCTTTGCAAGTTACAATTAAATTGCAACTTAGCGATATTTTAGAACGTATTTATTCATTTTTATTTTGCCCAAAATGAAATTTACAAACTTGTAATTCGCATGATAAATGTCCTTTTCTATAAATTAGACTATAACGTATAACGCAACTAGATTTCAAATCTAGAAAATATTTACCAACAATGGTTCGAGAATGGTACCAAACACAAAAACTCTGGCTTCATCCTGTTTCTTTACATTAATTAGGATTGAAAGGAAATTTATCTAACTGGGCAGACCCTTAGTACATTCCATCTTAGGCCACAGCTTTAGCTTACCATCAGGCAAACTGTGGTCAAATGCAGACACGTAATAGTTCAAAAAAATATATTTAAATATTAGGTATATCTCTGAAACACTTTACCGGTAGCTGTGTTTCCTGTGAACTATAAATCTAGAGTTATAGTACCTTCTATGTAAGCGTGCTACACCTTAGGCTGCAGCATAGCTTAACATCAGGCAAGCTGCAGTCAAACGCAAACGCATCCAAAAAACTTCTAAAAAAAGTATTTTTATTGTACAAATTCAGTTTTCCCATCACTAAATTCAAGTGTGTGAGTCGAGTGCTTCCCAAATAGCGGTAGTATTTTTAACTCCCGGTTTTGGTCGGTAAGTGTGCGGCACCTTTACTTTACCAGCTGGACTTACTTCGTCTACGAGCTTATTGTACGATAAGTGATAACTTACGGGAAGGTATTACATGTGTTTATCAGCTCTTGAAGTATAACTACCGACTGGTTTCTAGAATAATTATGTAAAACTCAACTAATTCGTACTGAAAACTAAATCCATGAATCATGGCGTCGATCTGTGAACCTCATTCCCAAACAAAACCAGAGTAAAAATAGATCGACTAAAAACGTACCAAATTATCACCTGCATCTACTGCGTGGTGAGTTCAGCATTAAACCATTCACCTAGGTGAGGTATTCACAGATATGTTTTTATACAAGATATTCCAACTTAAACGACTCGCAAAATACCTTCAAGTTAAAAGTCATATGTACACTGGTTTAATAACATTGAAACGGTGCACTTCTATTTCAATACTTGCCTTTTCAAGTCTATCAAAAGTTAGCGAAACCACATTGAAAAAATAGCCAAAACTAATCACTAAGAAATTAAGCGTACCTAAAGAACACAGTGTGACCAAAATTGAGCCAATTCAAACGCTATCGCAACTCTGGCAAGTCGCAATATAGCTTCAAGTGTTAGAGTGTCAAACACTCGACGTTCAATAACATTCAAATGGCGCTCATATCCTGGCGGCGGAAGCCCGGGGCGAAGGCCGAGCCTCCAAAGCCGGGATTTGCATTTTAACGAGATTTACTGTTTGTCTCCACGTTTCAAGTGTTTAGATTCAGTACGATTAGATTCTAGCTCGTTATTATTTAGTTGGAAATTCTCGCGACTTTGCTAGTGTTGTTTAGGGATAAAGAGTAACCTATGTCTTTCTCGTAACTATATACTATAATACATAAACACAATAGCCGTAGTTTTATATTAATCTTTAATTTTAAATAATCATAATGACCAGTGACTCCGTTGTAAAAGAAAAACAAATATGTAAATCAAGAAAAATGTAAATAGGTACATATTTATATACAAAATAATTTGTGTGTCTTGTTTTAAAATTAACACGTGCTTGCCTGTGACTCGTATTTGGTAAGTTATTTTTCAATAAGTTAATTTTATCATTAACAAACCTAAGTACTCATAATATGAGCCTAGAAGTTTACATGTCTTATATTATTTCGATTTTCATGCATATGAAAACGCATTTTGGACATAATAAAAAAACTAAAACTTTTTATATGCACTTAAAATACCTTTTGATGATTTGCTATGCCAAAACTCTTCACAACAATTTTCTAGCCCATATAAAAAGCTGCCATATTCAGAAACCGTCTGAGAACTTCAATTCAGTCTGCTCATGGTCGCGCCTACTTTTATTGTGTTCTAAACAAGTCCGTACATTGTCCTTTCACCCTCGTTCCATTAAGAGGATTAAAATGCTGTCTGCCGTCGTAGGTGCCTATACAATATACACGACGTAGTGTGTACCTACCTACAATACACCTCGCATAAAATGCATGGACAGTCACCGTCTTATTACAAAACGTGGTTTAAATATAAGTCTAGACC
This sequence comes from Macaria notata, assembly GCA_927399415.1. Classification (NCBI taxonomy): domain Eukaryota; kingdom Metazoa; phylum Arthropoda; class Insecta; order Lepidoptera; family Geometridae; genus Macaria; species Macaria notata. The sequence goes on from OV656742.1 coordinate 6,712,997, forward strand.
AAGTCCGTTTTAGTTGCTCTAAAATTTGTCTGTCTTCTGTCATAATTATCAAACTGACAAAATGTATCATATGTTAAATCAAAGTTCCAATTTTGTTGACATTTTGATTGCTTGTATGTGATGTCTGAACAACAAGAACCCACTTCTTATTTTTAAAGTCCTGGACTTATAATTTAAACCGCGTTATGTAATAAGACGGTCATAGTCTTCCTTCGAACACACACAACAAAAGTAATAGTAGTTTATGCAACTGTCATAGAGTTTATGAAACGAGCGCAGCGAGTTTCATAATAGTAACGAGTGTTTAACAACATTAGTGTAGATAAAAATAGTTTATCAATGTGACCACACGTAATATAGTGTATGCATTGCACTATATTATTATGATATTGTTTTTTTTTATTACGATAATAACATCCTCGCGCACATATTTTAATATCTGATCCAAGTACACAAAGAATTTGTATGAACATTTATATACCTAGGTAGGTACATTTTACATACAATAACTACTAATATATTTTGCCGTAACGCTTGAAAATAAGTAGGTAGTTTTTCGAGATCCCTGGGGTACTCCAGGGTCTGATCGGTCTGAAGGTCGGTCTCCAACTTCGCATCACCTTCACTGAGACGTCGCAAGTACTGCAGTTCGGCCTTCGGCCTCACCCTTCCTAGAGCCCTTTTACCAGAAAATTATAACCCAGGAGTTTTCAAATCCAGGGTAAACAAGTTTCTTCTAGGCAAGCGTGCTACATCTTAGAGTCTAAGACTGTATTCTAGGACTTAGACTACAGTGTTGCTTAACATCAGGTAGGCTGTAATCAAACTAAGGTGATAGTTTATCCGTAATTAGGGAGTGTATGTCGCAGTCAAACGCCATTTGTATTGAGACTGATTTATTTATATCGGGTAGATGATAAGCAACACTTAGTAACTGCTTAAGGGGGTAGATACATAATACTATGACATCTGTCAATACGATATATAACAGGTGAGTGTTAAAAAAAGTCTTTCGATGAAATCCCGGCAATTAGTTCTTGACAACATAGAAAATAAAATTTACTCCGATTCAATCGAAATTGTTAGATTCGTGTTCGAATAAAATGTATGCATACTTAATAAAGTTTTTGACCATTTTGAAGTTGTATCAAATAGCTACTGGCTAGCTAATAGCTATTGCGTAATTTTTCGTGTTTCACTTCGAACAATTGAAAGTAACGATTTCTCAAATGCAGTAAAAGCTTTTAAGTTTGTAGTTAGTAGGGTAAACGGTCTATTAGTGGAGTGTGACGGACACGCGGTCAACAATATGTATTCGAGTTTTCCATTTAAAAGAGGTGTTGAAATATATGGTCGCACGTAAACAATGAACTGTTGAAATAACTAAGTTTCTATCTATATGTATGTAAGACTTAACTGAATTGTATGTGAATGATTAGATCCCTTTTTCGAGCAGTCACAGCTAGCTGACCAATTCTTCTTCTTCTTATCGAATGAGAGTGGGCAATACAGACAGAACATCCAAGACAAAGTTCGGATTTGCTTCTCATAATAGCTCGATTATATATCAACCAAATTTGCCGTTGACGGATACGTCAAGGATCATCATCATCAATATATGCACTTTCTAAAAACGCGTCTCGTTTTCTCCAATCGCTTCGTCCCAGCGCTAATGAGTCGCGTGCGGCCGCCAGATGGCGCGGCAGTCGCGGCACGCGCCACTGCCCACAACTGCTAGTTTACGTGATATGCTGATAATTACGAGGGTAGTCGTGTAATCAGATGACGAGGTTATTGATGGAGTTGGGAGGAATTGGTAAAAAGATGTGGAGAAAAGTTCAATTGGAACAATTGGTTTTAGTATATCCTAATTACAAAGGTTAGGTTAAGCGTGAAAGCAAGAATGCACACTATCATTCGAACTCATCCGAAGATTGTATCTCGGCCTAATTAATCTCTGTGCTCAACTGAAACATTTTTATGCAAAATTGATAAAACTTGCTTGACTACAACCACAACTACGATGCAATGCAGAACCTTTAGTACTGGATAATACTGATAAACTTATTAAATTAATATCGAAACTGTTTGCAAAGCATATCATAAATATGCATCAAATAACACGAAGACATCAGCTTTACTTTATAATGCCCATTAGAATAATTTCAGCCTATTATAGATCAAAAGATAATAATAGAACTACTAGCGAGTGTGGCTCAGAGGTCCCAGTGTCTGCTTTTTATCCAGACGCACCCTGGTTCGAATCCGCCCTACACCAATGACTTGTATTTTCAAGTTATGTGTGGATTTGCACTCTGTGAAGAAAAACATCGTAAGGAAACCGACATGTTTGAGGACCACAATATCCGAGGACATGCGTCTTCCGTGGAAGGACCTGGGCGCCCACCACGTTCTATCTGCCCAAGAAAACTCCCCTAACGAATTAATTCTGCGGGGAAGTCACGACCCTCAGTCATGAGGAAATACTACTCAAAGACAGAGAGAGAGAGAATAGAACTACATTCCCACGTTCACAACTTTCCCCTTTCAATCTAGGTAAGTAAATAACTGTTATACTTCTCAATGACAACTCATCACAGCCTGTCATAAGCTATCACATCTTGTCTCTAAGCTATCCAGCGAAAAACAGCAATACAAAATAGCTAGCCAACCAGAATGTCGCATTGTGTCGTGAGATGACAACGGAGCTATTGTATGGAACCGTTCAATTCTGGGACCAATCGAGACGATTGGTCGCAATTAGTAGACAATAGCGGGGGAGGTAGAATGAGAGTAATATGTAGGTATATCAGACTGTCTTGTTATACTTTCACTCGTAATTTCGTAAGTACTTGTATTGTGATGCCTTAATCATTGTCTATAGGCTACTTTACAAAAAAAAGAAGACAGAGGGTTTTTGTCATACCAAAACCACTGAATATCTACAGAGTATAACCTGTGGTACAACTAAAAGTTCAAACTTCGATTTGCCGGGTTTTATCAGGTAAAATAGATTTTATGTCAGACCAACATTGTAGGGAGATAATATTTGTCCTGTGGTCATATTCTATTTAATGTTTAGCTTTTATGTCTAGAAGTTATTAGCTCATAACTATTGTTATACTACTAAAATTTGGACTCATCCACCAACCGTATTTTATATTTAGATATAAGTTACCACGAGTCAGTATAAAAAAACTTTCAAAACAATTGGTTACCTCCTTTTTTGTAGTCGGTTAAAAAGAAAATGCACACACACGTTTTTTTACTAAACAAACAAATGATCAAGAAACTCGGCAATAATGACCGTGGCCTGTAAATGAATTCCCCTGAGTGTTTATTGACAGTATCACGGTGGTGCGGGGGTGGTTACTGATGCGTGCTAACATTAGTGGGGATGTGAAGTCACGGGTTCATCTCCCGGGCAAGGTAAGAAATAATGTATTAAATCTCTTTGAGGTTTTTTTATTGTTATTCAAAGTTTTCATTATTGTTGTTCAATAGATACATGTATACAGTACTTAGTGACTCATTACACTTTAATAGAAATGAAGAGAGTAAACTGGTTTTTTCTAGGCAAGCGCGCTAGATCGTAGATTATAACGTTGCTTATCATTAAGCAAGTTGTAGTCAAGCGTGAGCCTGTCTCATGTAAAAAAAGAATATGAAAGTAGTGGTTGCCCAAAGTAAAAGTTATTACGTTGTCCTAACTCACCACGATGTATCGGCCCAGAAAATTTTCATAATTGAAACATTCTGGGGAGTCACGATCCTCGGTAATGAGGAATATGACATAAGAAAGAGGTCTGTTGCTATCTGCTTATAGTAGAGTTTGCTAAAAAAGAACATGATTGAGTATTATAACATACACTTATAATTTTCACCTTAAGTTAGTGTTATTTCATAATGCGTACGCATTATGAAGAACAGAAAATCTGGCAAGAAGTTCCACAGTTACTGTAAACAAAAGGGTTTAAATCCTACTTATAAATAGACACAGAGTTAATTATTATCTGTAATTGAATATCCCGCCCGGGATACAGCAGGTAACGGCAATCATCTAATTGCAACATAATCCGGTACATTGTTAGCCCGCGGACAACTTTACCCTTTCACGCTTTTAAGCAAATGAACTGGCTCTGTGCCATACAGTTATAGTGGGTATAGCTAGTATAGGGTAGGTTGATGGAGACTTTTGTAGGAGTTTGAATGGAACTTGACATCGATGTGTTTTATATATTCTTTTAGAACATAAACGCGGCTGTAAATACAATGCTAAGTTAATGAGTTTCTAAGAGAATAAGATAGGTAGATAAGTATTCTCTAATTTCTGAGAGAATACTTATCTACCTACTTATGACAACTTTTGGCTTCTTCTTTTAAATTTAAGAGCCAGTCTAACTGTAGAGTAGGCGGCTAAAAATAAGGTTTCAGCCATATGACCTCGATATGTACCGAGATTTATTCTTTATTTAGGATGTATGCTTTTCTAGGCTTTTTTCTTCATCAAACAGCGTCTAGTTTTCCTACAATGGCGATTTTCTAAACATAAAAAACGCTTATTTGAGCTTTCAGGGTAGAGCTTTAAGGGTTGTACAGTTTCCACATAATCACTATTGTTTTGTATTGTTGTTCAATGTGGCAAATATATCATTAGACGTTTTTCGCACGTCTGAACCACATTATACCAATTTCGAAGAAGTTGTCGCGTTTCATGTTTGGAACCATTTGACACATAAAAATAGAAAGATACGTAGGTACATTAAAATAGTTAAATCAAGTATCTAACTGAAGATTCATCACCATCAGCACGTTTAGCCCACTGTTGAGAATAGGCCTCTCTTCTACTACTACTAATCTAAAGAGTGGAAGTACTATTTCGCGTGACCATCATCATCTGCATAAAGCGCCCGACCTCTAATAAACTTTTATTGTTGAATCATTCAATACATTATTATTTAATAGCAACCCTGTCTCATTAGTCACCAATCATTATATATAGCATCAATACATCAATGTCCCCTGTCTGTCTGTCTGTCAGTCGATATTAATGATGGCACTATAATTAGGTATTATGAATATTATTATGAATATGGCCGTGGTCAAAAAGTTTGACATCTCGGTAATTTGGGCATGGATCGGTCTTATAGTAGGTTGAGTAGACTGACTGGCATATTTAATAGGTCAATATACTAGTAAAGGTCGGCAATAGAACAAAAATATTGCTAGAGTTTATTGCTCGTTTCAGTCAAAAGGATTTACTGTACAAGCATAAATTAAAGTGTGTAGAAAAAATAATTTGAGATTATATAAGATAGTACATATGTATAACAAACACAATTTTTGCTTCACAGGTATACTTTGTAAGTATATTTTAAATCCTCCTTTTGGTTTTAAAGATTACAGGCAAACCCTTTACGCAAAGATTGTTTTGTATATCAGCAGAAGTAAATTAATGAACAGTATGCATTTTGAATCGATAAACATAGGTAAGCGTTTATATATATGTACAACCGCATTACAAATACGAAACAATAAGAGTAAGTAAGATTATAAGATATTATTTATATTATTTATTACTATAAGATTATAACGTTGCTTAACATCAGGCAAGAGTGAGCCTATCTCATGTAAAAAAAGTAAGTAGTAAATATAAAACGAACAACTACCATTGGTTAACCTAAATACCTACCAATACCTAAGCCCGAAACTCCAACAAACTCCCCGAACACTCAACACAACTCACAAAAACAAAAACACAAATTAAATTAAACAAAACTTTCGCACATTTCCATTAACAAATACGAGTAGGTACATAACAATATACGAAAACACTCGTTTATGCTACACTAGCAACGCCCCGCAGTGTTACCCGCGTTAATCCGGGATAAAGAATAGCATGTATGTTAAGCCAGAGTGTAATCTATCTCCATACAAAAATTCATTCAAATCGGTCCAGCCTTTTGAGCGTGAATAAGTTACAAACACACACTAACGTACAAACTTAAGACTTTGACGTGTGACTAAGGCCACCTAAGGCCCGCCCTGACTTCACCACTGGCCAATTATTTTAAAATCTTTGACGTTTCTTGTATTTAAAATAGCATATATCAGTGATAACGTAGATATCATTGGTAAAACAATTTTTAAAATCGGTTCATTACTTTTTGATCAAATTGGCTACCAACATACTTACTCACGCATCTTTTGTCTTTGTAATAATGGTATCGTTGTATGAATCAATGATGTGTCTAAAACCTATATTAATCAGCTAAGCTCTCAAATGGGGACAGAATTTATAAAATCGGTCCAGTATTTTTCGTACTAATTCGGTACAAACATACATACAAATCTTTCCTCTTACTAGTTCTATAACATTCGTATAGAAGTACGAGTGCGAGTAAATCCTCATGAGTCCAAAAATCGCATGCGGCCCCACGTAGGTACCCCTTGTTTAGGTACTTGTACCCTTGGGGGGACTGCGAGGGGGTAAAAGCATATTTATGTTGGATTCTGATTGACGATGATGCTTTACCCTCGGTCGGAGACGGACGGCTTGCTGCGATGAATTTTAACACTAACTTATGTATGTTTCAATTTATTACAAGTATATTTATCCCTTTATGAAAATCTTTCTTAAAGATATTAATCGGGAGTCCGCAACCCCCAGTCATGAGGAAATATGGCTCAAAGGGAGATTCCTGAAGTTAGCTTCTGGGGGTCGATAACACGTAAGTAAGTACCTTCTTCAGACACTCTTCAGGCAGTATAAACATTAGCTACAACAGAATTCACCACTTTATACGCAATAAGCTCTCTAATATTCTCATGATCGTCTGATATTTGTGTGGCTTTTGTGGCATTACTTTAATGATAGACTGATAAAAAGCTGTTAAGAAATCAACAAAAGCGTTGAAAGGTAAAGTGAAATCACTAGCGTAAGTATGATGGATTACAAAATAGTTGTAAACATTATCCATTCGTCGTAGCAAACCGGCGCGATCACTTACCGCTCTTTGTAAATTTCTCCCGGCGACCGAGCGTTAAGGTCCTTTACATCTTGTTTTACAATACTTTAATAACTTGCTCAAACAGTTAAACAAAAATTTACTTAAAAATTCTAAGTCTGCCTAGTTGAACAATTAAATAAACTTGGTAATAAAATAATACAAAAGTTCATAAATACATTCCTACAGGAAAGGAAAGGAACTCTACTACAGGGAAAATCCAGTGAGAAAAAATCTATAAAGGGTTAATAGTAAATAAAATAAAATTAAAATAAAAAGCCTTTTTAAACATAAAATCTTCTAAAACTAACATTATTTGACTACTTTAAAACTAATTATACTACCTACCTATTTACAACTTACACTAATTTTATTTATTTATATTTGTATTATGTATTTAATTTCTAGTTACTTACTATCTTTATATATTTAAATTTTCAAGTTGTAATAGTAGGTAAAGTTGCTATATTAGGTCTTTATTATCCATTAAACTTACATTTTGTTAAAAACTAATTTAAAAAACTAAATACTAACAATAGAATAAGAACTTAATCTACTTCTAAAACTAAAATACTAACTACGCTTTTGACTTCATAACAAAGTCATGTGGTAATCAGCAAGGCATAGTAAATCAGCACCCCATTCATGCCAACCACGCCGCACCTATACGTATTATAACTTACAATTAAGGCGAACATTACGTTTAAAGTTAATCTTCATATGATTGCGATGTCCGTGCGATGACGTCACGCCAAAGCCAGGTGGTGGTTGGGACTAGGGGCAGAAAGAATATCGAGCAAATATTATAATAGCAATGTTAAAATATTGCTCGCCAACATAAGATTTTTGTCAAGAAAAAAAGAGGTTTTTATACCAAATAGGATTTTTGATGGTGTTGGTCATTCTTGATTTATATTTTCTAATGACTGAGGGTCGTGACTCCTGACTTTGACAGCTCCTTCTAAGAACTTACCACGAAAAACCCAGTAGGCAATATTACCTATTGTATAGCTTGTATGGATAATTCAATGTTTTTTATAACACATTAGACTCCTCACAACTATGCAGAGCTTTCCATTCTGTCGAGCCGTGTTTCACCAGACACCACCCTAAATATAGGGTGTTCGGAAATAAGATCGCGGAGTATATGGTTACTGTTTGCGCGCGACTCCGCTTGCCTTGTTTGCGCAGATGATGGAGTGTTTGTGTGTTTGTGCTGACAGCTGACTAGGCCATGTCTTTACCAAAACAACTTACTTATAATAAAATTGAGATGAAATCGTTTGAGTATTGCATTAATAAAATTACATTATGTAGGTATTTTAGTGAAATTATATAGAAGTTGTGTCACACAACGAGGAAGTTGATTAAATAATTAAAATGTCAAAAAAGTTTTTTTAGGTAGGTACCTAGTTAAGCTGGGAGCTTGCAAGATGTGTCTCTATTTAATTTTCTGAAATTCTTATTCTTCAAATAACACTCAATCTAAACACTAAACATTTTCTAATCTGACTCCATGTCACAGAAATTCAAGCAAAATAAAGACTGTAAACGACCCTCTAAAATATATATTTTTAACTGGTCTGCACTTGACCAAGTTTGCCTGATGGTAAGTTATATTTATGGGCTTAGATGGATCGTGCATACTCAATATAAACTAATTTTTTTATCAAAGTGTTTTAACAAAATTGTGTTTTTTTGTGTTTGTTTTTGTTTTTTTTTGTCCCACCCTGTAGTGATACGCAAATGGACAATAACCGGGGTGCGAGTCCATCAGCTAATTGGTGGGGCGCGTGACTTGTCCGTGTTACTAAACTATACTATACCTATAGTTACAACTATGAGCTTACTATAAACCGTGGTATAGGGCAGAGTTGGTTATGGACATCACAAACAAAATAGTACCTACATATATCTATCTCTAGAGTCTTGACGAGGCGGCCAACCGGGACGCGCGTACTGACCTCGTCTTCCTGATGATGGGAACCTCAGTTTACCTAAACATGTCGAGCTAATTTTACGACATAACTATTGTCGTAAGTGCGGTTATTACTACTAAATTTAGTATATCTCTAACGCTAAGGTATTTTTTCCAAAAATACCAATACATATGTCTTATACTTATACGCGACTTGTCGGTGTTTCTAAACTACTATACTGCGTCTATACCTAGGTACCTACCTATATTTACAGTCATAAGCCGTGTTATAGGCAGAGTTGGTTATGTGACCCGATATGTCCAAAAATATAATGTAGTAGAGAGAATCTTTATTGACAAAAATAATTACAGAAAAAAACGAGAGGATAAATAAACATAGTACCTACCTACTAATTGTATGCAATGTAGTCTTATGCACGACTTGTCTGCTGTTTCTGTAAGTTTTTTGTAGATATTTCACGTATTTACGTATCTAAGTTTTTACATTAATAAAAATCAATAATGCCACTCAGTTTTATGCTTAGCCTATTATTATGGCAATAAATAACATGAACAAGCAGGTATTACAATAAACATTGTTAAAAAAAATCTTTCCTGTAACTCGGTTTAAGTAAATCCAATACGACTATCAAAGAAACTTCCCTAAAATGTCACAATTACCTCCTGTAATGCAAGAACCATATGAGCAAAAATTAATAAATAAGTTACTTAAGCATAAAAAAATTTAAACGTAGAATTTTCTTATACCTCATCCATCTACTACCAAACTCGGCTTTACTCGGCATTCCCTAAAAATTGAGCTCATTTTATTCCGGTCATACTCGACCAAAATATGAAGACCTGTCTTAGTCAACAAAATTGTTTAAACCAAGGATCTTGTTCATTAGTCGTTCTATCTACCCTCAAAATCTTGACACGGCATATGTGTCAGAGATAAGAATCTTTAGTAATTAGATGACACAGTAATAAAATCATTGTAGGCGCGGTAATCTTTCATCTTTTAATGTACGGCTAATCATTGGGGAGTTTTGGACATGTGTTTTGATTGGTTTTAAAAGAAATGTGGTGTTTTTTTCTTTGGAAAGCTACGATGATAATCCACTTTTGTTTGGAATAAAAGAAAGTGGAGCGACAAATAGAATAGATTTACAAAGGACTCTTCTATCGATTCTATCTAGGATATCGACTATCTTCAAATTTCTTAGTCACGGAATCATTCATGTTGTGATTTAATCTATCTATAGCGTCTTGAATCGTGGTTTTATGGAAGAATTTATAACAGAGCGCTTCTGTGGATCCTGATCATAAATTGTAGGTTTCAGCCCAACTGTTCGTCAAACAATATTAGCTCGACAGTCGTTCAACAAAATCATTTAGATAGATACCTAGATAACAGCTTATGAAAAAACACCAACGCACAAAAATAAATACACATAACCTAAAATTTGTGTCCTAACTGGCAACATTATCGTTAAAAGCGATCACTTCCAATTAACCAATCTGGCAAGAATCAAGATGCCTTAAAAACTCGCCATTAGAGCCTATCACTCTTATACAAGCTTACTATCAGCATATTAGTCAATAAAAAAATACTATACTTATTAATTACTAAGTTCGTATGAGAGAAGCCAACTCTGGTGTCAGAGTTATCAAGCTTATTTTTATGACTTTACCATATAGAAACATACTTACGTACATATATTTAAGCTTTTAACCACACGCGTGTTTACCTATCTCCCGATAACTCTTATCAGGAACCACAAGTGTTTTGTGCGCGCTATCTTAACAAATAGATATTAAATTAACGGCGCGTGCGCCTGTTTGTATTTAATAGAGGGAATAGAGATGTAGGGAGTCGTTTGTAGATTATATCTGTGTTCGCCGTGAAATAGGAACGCCGTTACAGATTATTGGTGCTTTAACTGAGTTATTGAGTAAATGATGATATTATTGTAGTATTCGTAAATATGTAGACGAAATGTTGTTAGTACTAATACTCGTTAATATACCTAGATATTTCTAATAAGCTACATAAGTAATGTAAGGTGGTATTATGATATAGTATACGTAAGGTTGATCAAATAATCATGATGATATAATAATGCTATCATTACATACATGCGTACCTAATCGTATTTTACTTTTTAAATTTAATAGAATAGAATTCCTAAATACCAGTAGGTAAACTAAGGTAAAACTAAATTTGGTAATAACCTAAGTTTACCCACTGTGAGAAGAAGAAATGGCCAGTTTTCACCACACGGACTTACACAGTTTTAATTTCGCGTATTTTAATAAAAACAAATGTGTATGTGTAGAATGCTGGTTTAGTAAATCTTTGACTCATTTTGACTGGCATCTTTTCTACAAAAAGCTTATCGCCAGACATAAAGAAGGACCTTTAAGTTTTCTTACTAACAATATATACAAATCATAAAAGTATGCCACAAACGCATACACAGAAAACAAAATACTAGATCTCGTACAATCCGAACCCGTTTTCTTTTGGCTAAAAATAAAAGTAAACCAATAACATAAATAGTTATAGCGCGGTGCGTACGTCACTGCTCTGAAAGCTTTTAGCGTGCACCTATGGATGGAGGTATGCAGTAGTGAACCGATAACAATATAATATTTAATTGAGCCAACACAAAAATTGAGCTTTTTTATACAAATTGTTAAATAAAATGTTATTGTATAAGGACTTACTTATAAAGCCCTTTAAGTTATACAAATTGTTATTTTATAAGGATTTACTTATAAAGACCGTTTGTTCAATGTTGCTAATGATTGTTCTGACGTTTATGGAAAGATCATAAAAAATGTTACTGTAAAATGAGATGGAAATCTTAATCCTGATAATCATCATTATCGGATTTATTTGATTTGTCCTACTGCTGCAGCTGCATGATATAATTTTGTAATAATAATTGAAAAAAACCATAACTAAATTATTAGTCGCAGTTAAAATGGAAAATTGTTCTCTCTTGTAACAATCATCCGTCGTTATACAAGGCCGCATCACGCCTACAACACCGTTGCCCGCCGTGATGGAAGAAAAATCTATGGAGCGGCAGATTGTACAATAATACGCCTTGCTGAATAAATATCTATCTACCTATACATATTATTAAGCTGAAGAGGGTCGCAAGTCTGAACATTGCACATAATTTAACAATTTAAAAACAAATGTTTGGAGATACTTCGAATTAATAGCAGAACTCAATCCAACAATTTCTAGAAATTTTGTCTGTTTATATGTCTCTGTCTGTTTATATAAACTCTTATCACGCCTAGTATGAGGTCTTCAGAGTATCATAGGCTACTTTTTATCCGCAATAATCTGAGCGAAGCCGCGAGCATCCACTAATTTATAATAAATTTCCTATTTTTCTTCCTCGAAACAGACTCCTTCAACTTACCTAACGACAAAGGCGTGAAATACGACATATAAACCATCGCCATAATCTTCACCAGTTTCGAGATGCTTTAACAAAATTTATGTCCACTTCGTTATTTGTGTACTTACCGGGTCAAAAGCAAAATTTAGTCAACAAGTCCACAAGTGGTTGCCCAAGGGACGATTCAAATATCAAAACATTGTTTGTTGCTGTTTGTCTAGTACGTCAGTCGTTCAGCCATGCCAGAGGCCCTTAGGGCGGCTTGATAAACTCTCAACACCAGGGGTGACCATTCTCATTCGATAAGAAGAATATAAAAATGAGAAACCTCTCCACAGCTTCCCTGTCTATATTCCTATCAGATTGACGTCTCGCGGGCCGACAGCACGGTAGTATATATAGAATAGCGCGACTGGCAGCAGCACTTATGCCAAGAATTGCCCTCAGGATCAAATTGCAATCAGAACATTTTAGTTCCAATTTTATCCGCGCGCACAGTTATCTTGCTTGAACTCTACCACCAATATTGATATCACGATGGAAATGTTATGCTTGTACCACTTTAGGGGTACATAATATAAACAATGTCAATAGGTCGTGAACAGGACCTTGCGATAGACATTTGATAAGTTACGTGTAGTGAGGGTAATGGGCATTCAAATTTGAGTTAAATCGGTCAACGAATAGCTAGTAATGCTTAAATGTGCAATCTATATTCTTATGAATAAGAAACAGCATAGACTTTCTGCCTGCTTAAGTGATACGATAGGCAAATTGTATGCTGAAAGTAAAGGTCAAGTTTGCCTAAGAATAATGGCGTTGCACCTACACAGCTGGTGCTTTATTGATTTTTAATTTAAACATTATAAACAAATTTAATGAACACAGTAAAAAAACATAAGTATTAAAGACATTTTTATACTTTATACATATTTTTTACACAAACCACTAAGCAAATAAAAGGCCATAGTCAGCCAGCATTCAACCACTAAAAGCTCACCCCTAGACCATTTTTCCAAATTTCCACAGAAAGGCGTACACATGAATGCACAATTTAACATTTCGAGCAATCATTTTACATTGTAACATCGTAAATTTGCAGGAAAACGGCTTACCGACGCGTCGGCATGGAAAATCGCTTCCGATCACTTCCGATTGAGGGTTCCATTATATCTATCGACTTTTTACTTTATAATTTTGAGGGCTCTTATGTCAAAAACATTTAAAATTTGCTTGATTACTCTTGAGCTAAGAATGCAATAGACATATGCCTTGTATAGCTTCCCGTCATTTTTTAAAATATAAATATACCTTATATATCCTTTATTATACCTACCTAGACCGAGGTACCTATTTATAATAAAATCACTAATGAGCAATGAAAAACCTTGTAATTGTTACACAAATGTTTATTTGCCACTTACACAAAAGTACAACGAAAGTTACATGCAAGTTATAAACGCTAAATAAACAAATCACAGATTCAATACAATAGACGACTAAATACTGCGTAGTTATGACTAAACAAAACGATTACAATTTTAATTAAATACATTTTAGCAGGAAAAAATAATAAATTTAGCTCAATTTTAAATAATCACAGTTATAGAAAAGTCAAAATTATCACAACTAAATTTAATGGGAAAAAATACAAGCTGCCAATCTGGGATTGGCGAAAGCTTTCGATTAAGTCACGTTAGTAACTTGATTAAAATTTTGTTATAAAAAGTTTCTAACGTTTAAATTCCTTACACCTCGCTTTATCTATCACAGTTCTTTTAACGCTCCTTCCTCTTGAAATACGTTAAAATATTGACCTTCGACCAAAATTACAAGAGAGTGTCCCGCAAGGCACACTTCTAGCACTCCTTTTATCAAAATTTTCGCTAATCATTCTGAATAATTCAAATAAATGGCAGTAAATAAAAATCAACATAACATACCATCAAGCGCACAACAGTAATGAAGACATTCATCATAGGTATTTATTGAACCACAACGATTATACTGTACGTGTAGAATAGATATATAGATGTTAACATCAATATTCATACCTATTTTAATTGTCTAACATGGGCCTCACATATTTTCTTTGTATTTTAAGCAACATTGAAGCTTTAACTAAGACATTTGAAACATTTAAGGAATATTAATTGATATTTGGCAATCTCGGTGTCCTAGAATGTCCTAGATTGTAAATGGTTACGAAAATAACAATTTTATGAAGATTAGATGCTAATGAAATACATAAGAGTGTAACTATAATTTAAGTGATATAATTTGATAGAGTAAATCATTATGGACGGATCATATACAAAATAATAAGTTGCATTGACGGACTCGAATACGACATATGTTTTTTTTTGGAGATTAACACGAGAGTTATAAACTCATTTCATTTAGAACTACTCGATCTAAAAAATATGTTGAAATCCGCGATACCTCTAAAACTTAGAGGTAATGTGAAACAAGATTTCCAAATATCAAAATGTCATACAAGAAACATACAGTAAATACTAATGTAATATTTCTACCATAGAAAAATATACAATAGATTTTCACAAGGAAAATAGTGTATACAACTACATACTGATATAAGTAACATTGAAATAATTGCTGACATCGATTTGATTAAATACGTTATTATAATTTTATCATAAATTCACGCTGAATTGTGCTCATAGTAGTTTCGAAATGAGAAGAGAGCTTTTAAATGTATACTATCAACGCAGGTAATACATGTATAAAATATGAAAATTTGATGACTCTAAGAGTGTCTCAGGGATATTATACCATGTTGGCCAAGAGTAAATCTACTTCAAATTAAAAACGATATCAGCCTCATCCATTAAACAAATTTTGAAACTAGGTAAAGTTTACAAAAATACAGTTCTCAAAAAGTAAATGAGTACTCTAGTGGAATTTTATAATCTAAGGACCTGTTTCCTAGAAACTTTATAGGCGTGATCATATTTAATATTAGAAACTGTATCTTTAGTTGTTGTTACATACTAAAAGATCAATGCAAAAATTCTTCACACTAAATAATATTTTTATAAGTACTTCTTTCATTAATTCCATTCGAGAAAAGGTCTTAAACATATTAATTGATGCAAGCTTTATAGATTTCATGTTCAGTTCGTGCGGTTTATTATCTGTGCTGAAATAATGAACGCCATATTATTTAAAAAACACACAAAGATTCAGTATTGTTTTCAAGCTTTGAAATTTTTGATTTAGTAAAATTGCGTAGCGGCTGAGTATTATATTTTTGGGCTTTTCAAAAGCATTAATCATTTATTTAAGAAACTTGTAAAATAAATATCTTAAAGGTATAATAGAAAAAAAATATAATATATATTTGTAATTGCAAACAAAAAAATATAGACGAATAATAAGGTAAGCCAAGCTTTGGCTCTGTCTCAAGTCTCGGCAAGTCTTAAGCTTCAGTCATTGTAGAGTAATATATCTTATAAGACTTTAGCACATATCTCCAAGTCTTATCAGCATGAAAATTGACGAATACAATCCATTCAGTGTCATTTCAGACTTCGTCTTCCATACCTTCAGCATCATATTCATTTGCAGCTCGTTTTTCGTTCTTATCTCCATTGATCATAAGTTTTTCGTAATCGTTCGCTTTAGCTTCAGTTTTTGCATTGTCTTTATTGGTATCTGTATCACCAATAGAGTGTTTTTCTTTCTTGTTTTGTTTCTTAGCAGCTTTTTCGCGGCCAGCTTTTAAGATTTGAACGAGTTTAATTTTCTGCCCATCGGCGCTTTTAACGAAGTCTTCTAACATCTGTGGACAAACGTTTAAAAGTTTCTTATTAGAACTAATTTCTAACTACGTAAAGCTCTAGGCCGCCACCTGGTGTCGCTTTAAAAATTTACAAACAAAGAATTACAGGCTATCAAGTCTTTTAAGTAAAGTATGTTACATTAGCCGGCTTTCACTAATAGAGCGAATGAAGTCACCTGCGCCCGTAATACACTGGGAGAGTTTGGTAGAGTAATGTCGTCAAATATTTAAAGGACAAAATTGGTTTTATGTTCTCGGTACTTGGACGGAGCACTGTCTAGGGAGGTGATGCTTTGTTACTTGATTATCCGGAATGTATAGAACAGACTTCAGGAGTCGTAAACATTTGAGACACCACATTAGAAATTATTGTCAGTATAAATTCATAGATTTATTCGTCAGTAAGTCGTCAGCATGTGGCCAAAGACATAAGAAAGATAACGCGATATCAGGTTATGCTTACTATTCTGCCATAAGGAACGTGACAAAAGCATAAGGATCAAGTGATTTAGTAATGACAAAAGATATCAACAACGAAAATGTAATGGTAAGCAAGGACCTTCTGAGATGACATAAGGAAGATCAATTGATCTCGTCTCACCTTCAAACTGAGTTCAGAGCTGATGACTTTGGCGGTGTCAGGTCTCTCGGCCAGCACCGCAAGGGTCGGCAGCAGGGCGGGGCAGTGTGTCTCTGACACCAGCCAGTTGGCGGGCAGAGTGCACAGGGTTTTGATCACACCCCAGTTCTCACATATGGTTTCCTGTATGAAGATGTTATTGTTATTATTTAAAACTAGGAGACGCCCGCGGTTTCGCACGCATTATTTCAAGATAAAAAGTAGCTTATGACACTTCTAAAACCACATACTGCCTACATACTAAAAATCATGACGATCCGTTCAGCCATTTTTACGTTATAAGCAAATAAACTGACAAATAGACAAAAATTCTTAAAAACTACTGAAAATTGTTCTGTTATTTACCCAAACATTATTTTTTTCTATAATACCTGTGTATGTTCGGATTTTGACCCTCATCGGCTTTATTATATGTATAGATTTCCTCTAGTATAGACAGCATGTTTTTCTTAACTAGAACGAGTTTGCACTTGATACCAGTTTGCCTGATGGTAAGCAATATCTGGGACTTAAGATGCATCTAGCAAATAAAATCTGGATCACTCTGCTCATACTGATGTAAAAATACATTTTTTTACGAACATAGGATACATAAAAAATCTACTCTTAAAGTCAAACAATTCAGCTGCACTCAAGTCGTAATTACGAACATTAACTTGTACCCCAAAAAACAACTTCTGTCCAACACCACCTCCCTACATCAAAATGTACTTAGAGCATCCCCGGCAAATGTGTCCCTACACCTTAAAAAGTCGTCAAATCAATTATTAAAACAGTCACCGTAGTTACACATTCATGTTAATGGTCACCGTGGGTAAACATCAACATTACCTACCAGGTTTATTACTGGGTTATACGAATAAGAGTAACCTTTATTTATTTATTTAGAACTAAGTAGCTCGTACAATAAATGACTCAGTAATGGCTTAAACAGCTACGAGCACAGATCTTCTGGACCATGTCTTATTCCACCAAACGCTTCATAAGAAAAATATCTTGAAGATGAAAACAGGTTAATGATGATAATAGGTTGTTGACGTATATCTAATAAGAAACCTTCAAGAGACAGTTTCAAAACCATATTTTTCGTTTAAAGATTTTAGAATTTGTCAAACTCAGACCTTTTTATTATTTCCAATCAAATGTAGAATCAAATTACTGCAGCACTAAAGCTATTAACTGAATGTTGCCAATTTAGTAAATTATATTTAAATAAATAATAAATGTTTCAGGACATATCACGCAGCGCCATCTAGCCTTATACTAAGCAAATGCTTGTGTCATAAACAATGTACCTATATAAAACTAATATACTTTAGGTTATCAGTAACCCAGTACATTATATACAGTGAGGGTCCTAGGAGATCGCCTTGCGGAACTCAAATTGGACAAAGTGCCCGGATGCACACCTGTGCCCGTGGGAAGCCTCTTACAAATATAATATGTTAATTGTATGAGCAAGAAAATTAATAGGGGTTGCTAAGCTAATTTACTAATAAATTACAAAAAAAAACCTTAACACACAAGATATGAGAGAGCTGAACCAGCAAAAATTTTTTTCAACAATAATTTCCTATTGATGATAAAGAAAACTTTGCAATTGGTTTAATTTAAATGTTAAGTAAATTAGTATATGGGTTTTTACAACACATTTTACTTTTCTTTCTTTTTCATATTATAAATAATATATAAATATTTCAGGACATATCACACAGCACCATCTAGGCCTATACTAAGCTTACGCTTGTATCATGGGTACTAGATAACAGATATAATACATATACACTTTTATTTTGTAAATACATACTTATAATACACTACATTATTTTTTCCTACAACGATAAAATACAAAACAAATGCCAAGATACTGGTCAATGGCCACGTAATTACAAAACTAGTGTAAAATACCACAACACGTGTCTTACGCAGGTGTCGCCCGCATGGGAAGAAACGGTCCAACGGCAATCAACCGGCGATCGGCTGGTTACTAGGGCTATCTACACATTATTGTTTTTAATTTATATCAGGGCAAAAATAATACAATCTACTACAGTCTGCGAGGCCTATGCGAGGTTTGCATTTGCGTGAGAAATCAGTGAGAAATCAATAGTAAAATGAGACAAACTCTTAAAACGCTAAACCAAAATTTTACTAACAAAACGGATCTGTGTATGTAGCGAATAAAGAACTTTTTTTTAATAACTTGATATACGTGGAGTTCTAGTAGAAGTTCTAGTACCTAGTATTAAATTAGTTAAAATCTGTACATAAATATTGTTTATACCTAGAGTGATCCAAGAGGAAGGTCTATATGCGTGCAAAACGCGAACAAAAGCTAGTTTTCTATAATCATAATAAGCAACCGTTCTTACCAGGGTTTACGAAATGTAACTACTTAGTTTGAAAACAGAAGAACTATGACACATTTTTAGGCATTCGGTGTCACTATATTTTACATACATACCTACATAACTTAAACATACTTATAAACCGGATTTTTTACTCGTTTTTATACCAGTATAATTTTATGTACAATTTGATTATCTGACGAGAATCTTATACAGATCCGATATATTTACTGACGTAATAATTTTACACCATTACATTATTGCGAATACTCTGGACAAGTGCTAGTCGTTAGACTGTGTTACAGATTAGAGTCATCCGGTTTTAAAACTTAATGTCTACGTCTAAAATTAATTCCCCTGACTGGATATTTAGCAATACTCACGTGTAGTTGTGGGTTGTTGACGACCACGAACCCAACTAACACGATGAGATCCAACACCATCTGCTCCGACAGATTCAAGTCCAGGCGTTGGTTGCTCAGATCTGATACAGAAAGAAAACATTCATAAAGGTTAATAGTTTTAAGGCACTTACATGAATCATGAAAACTTGCTTAACAAAGCGAGTGAAAACTTATTACCGAACTTATGAAATTATCGAAGTAAATTTGTAGCTAGAATATGCAGATCCATTAGTGATCATAATGTCCAATCGTACTCGTTTTTAAATTTACACGTATTATGTGGAAAAATGACAACAAATGCGATTTCTTAGTTCCTCTTTCTTGAATTTTACATACGCTCTAACGTAAAATCCAATAAAGTATATGTTAATTTCTTAAATTAATATTAAATACATACGTATTGCATCAGAGCTAGGTGCCTCCTTATCGTTAGGCGCATGTTGGGAGAGCAACCTGGCCACAGCCGCTCGGAACTCCAGCGGCCAACCACCTTCCCCGAACGCATCCTGAGGTCAAGAATTAAACATAAAAAATACTATAAAATGCACCGTATACAGAAACAAACAGTAATTCTTACTTGATTTATGTAAGCGTTCAAACTTCTCTTAACGTTTTAACTATGGGATCTATGCTAGAAATGCATGCACGCCTATGTATATGCCTTTTTGCACATATGTATGTGCAAAACGTTTGTACGCCATGTACTTAAAAGTATGTACTTTTAAGTACATGGCGTACAAAGTGATATGTTAGATTACATATGACATAACATTACATTGTGCATGTTATAAAAATAGTTTGTAACGACGACCAACAATTCGTAGGAAAATGTTAGTTTGACAACTATCGATTTTGCTACTATAACTGTATTAATATTTGACGAGACATGATTGATGCCAACTCTTATTATTATTGTAATAAGTTGGTTGTAATTGTGTATGTTTATAAATGATATCTATCTATGAAATTATATCATGACACAGATGTTGCTAGTTTCATCACCTACTAGTCTGTATTCAGAAGATTGTTTTCCTCAAATCTCTCCCAAGCGCAGACAACAATTTTACGATCTTCCTCCAATGTCGTGTCTCACGTCCATACCTCAGCGTATACCATCAATAAGAGTAGCGTAAAAGCTACAAAACCCGGCCATTGGGGGCAGTTAATAGGGGATGAAACAAATCCCGGGTGAATCCGTGCGGCGCGTTAGTATGTGGGAGCACGGCACGGATGTGATTGCGTTACTGACCAGAGGTACTACTGTAGGTCCTAAGTAAACTAGAAACAATATTACAAGACGTCTTCTAGAATTTTTCAAGTGACTAGGGTAGGTACTTATTTTTTAACCCACTAAGCTCGACTGAATATGGTTCACGTTTTGTGTATGTTATGTACATGTACGTGAGTGTTATTTAAAAATTCCTTCTTTATTTATCTACTGACAGGTTATCTATGAATAAAACATGATATAATTATTTTATTAATAACAGTTATTTATAAGCTAAATCAGATATTTACTATTATTGTGACTCAGAATAATTATTTTTTACACAAAATTGGCTCATCTTTCATTACTGCCAAAACAACAGACTACAGATGTTCAGCGCACTGTTTACGGTACAGAACACTTTCAAACTTTAAATGCTGTCTCTAAATGCATTTAACAATCTTTGTGCAAGTGCGCCTGAAGAGTACCAGAGTAGGCCCCATGGTCGGTGAAATCTCGGGTCAAGTGAGTTAGACGTTGCGGGCACGCGATGTCGAGGTCAAATGTGATTTATTAACGGAACCGCCGACTTACACTGACGAGAGAGCTTTAGGATAACTTACTTCACTCATCGGAATAAGAATGTATGTACATTCTAATGTACTGCTTACATGTATTCACAACACAGGAATAGACCTAGTGTGATATTCAGTGTTTGCCTATTAGTGTACAATAATCCACAAAGCCCTAGTTTATATAATCCTCTATGTTTAATCAACCTTACTGTAAAACCTTTTTGAATGTTCAAATAAACGCTTTTAATGTTTTTTATTCAAGTAGTTTAATGTCTATTTTTTTCAGTAGCGCCCGTAGCTCAGCTTGCGGAGGCAATCGATTACCAATGTTAAGCAATTTTCAACGCGGTGAGTTCTTTTTTGAGCGCTTCCGTTGGGTCAGATGACACGTTAAATTGTAGGTCTCAGCTGTTTTTCATAGTACGGCAGTCGTTAAGCCATTTCAGAGGCCTTTGAGGCAGCATGATAAACTCTCGTCACCAGAATTAGCCACACTCAATCAATAAAAATCCCACTTTTTTAGTTTGTCAAATTGCAGTCTTTCACAAAATCACCGGGGTGGTCAAAACTACCCACTTTCTCGCCGTCCCAAAGATATCAATCTACCATCTGATCACGGCAC
The DNA here is from genome assembly GCA_927399415.1 of Macaria notata. Lineage (NCBI taxonomy): Eukaryota > Metazoa > Arthropoda > Insecta > Lepidoptera > Geometridae > Macaria > Macaria notata. The sequence goes on from OV656742.1 coordinate 6,734,942, forward strand.
GCGTACAAAACAATCATCTGCCACAGTCCTGGAGTAGAGCACCCTCCACGCATCTGCGACTGTGGCTAATATACTAGTAATCGTGTTTATTATCTATTACGGAGCGCCAGCTCACGTGGGCCCCGTAATGATATAGAAGGGAATACAGTTACTTAGCTTTCGTTTTTAATCATCGTTGAATTGCGAATTCTGTTGCGTATGGATTCATTAATATGTATTTAGAAATGTATATTCATCATTTTAAAACGTTGATCGAGATCGAGAGTTTATAGTTTAGAGTTTTCAATCCGCCTTAAGAGCCTCTGTCTAGCTAAAAGACTGTCGTACAATGACAAACAGCCGGGACTTACGATTTAACGTGTCAAACGACCCTCGGAAGCGCCCAAAATGGAATTTTTGGTCACCTAGATACATTGCCCCAGGATCGCCATCAACACTTGCTGCACAAACATCTGCTATTGTGTCGACCGGCTAGCTGGGAGCTTTCCAGCACTACCGTTTAGTGTCCTCTTGGATGTGTGTAATTCAATTAATAAATATTAATGAATGTACAAAGACTGGCCGCGTCGACAATTTATTAATATTGATAATCACATGCGATCGCCCTCGCCAGCTGAACTACGGGCGGGTACCAGTTAACTGACTGTTCTTCTACGATACATCCCTGCCTTCCCCCAAGTGAAGGAGGACGTTAGTAGGCAGACGTCAAAGTTGCTAGCCACCAGGGAATACCAGCAGATACGCCGGGGACACTAACCACGCGGATATACACAGAGTAGGGTAGGGCAGATAGATTACTTAAGATATGAAATTTGGAACTTCATGTAGGCTTACGCTTGACTACAACTCGTCTGATGTTAAACAACGTTGTAATCAACAATCTAATGACGCTGATTTTAATTTATATGTTTATTTGTATTGTTTTAATAAAGTAAGTGAACTGGTCAAAAAGAAATCGGTTCACTCACATAACGGGTAACGTGCACTTATGATTTTTTAATAACAGTTTATAACTTATCATTGACTGGCCTGTTAGCTTAGTTGGTAGTGACTCTGCCTTCTAATCTAGAGGTCGCGGGTTCGATTCCCGCATGACACAAGTATTTATGTACTTGAAAATTTATAATTACTTGTGTTGAGTCTGGTCGTTTGTATGTATAATAAGTATGTATTTACAAAAGAAAAGTAAATAAGTATTATATCCGTTATCTAGTACTACCCACAACACAAGCGTTTGCTTACTGTGGGGCTAGATGGCGCTGTGTGCAATGTCCCGGAATATTTATTTATTTTATTTTTATTTATTTTATCATTATAATTGTGTAATTATTATTTACTGTCCCATGCAGTACTGACATGTGTCGTTTCATTTGACCTAATGGTCTAATGACTAATTGTTAAGTAGTAAGAAAGACTTGCAATATGAATAACATAACGTTAACAATACTTATACATTCGCGAAAGTGTTGTGCGTATATAGCCTTCTGTAATGTAATATTCTGCACCACGTTGATACACTGGGGTATAAACATGATACGGCGAGCAAATGTGGGCTTGTGATTTTTTTATTCAATATTTGTTTTAGTTTCGAGTAGAGGCGGGACGGGCACGTGGCTTCATAATGACTCTTAACGGACGGCAATAAATAAACTGGTGAGGTTATTTCTTTTATGCAAGTCCGAAAGAGTAGCTATGCGTGTGCTAAAATATTATGTTGAATTACCTTATAAAATTGTAAAACTACAGCCGTAAACCTGAGTAACTTTTTTGTTTTTTTCTTAGTTCGACATTATGAGAAATTATTAAAATTAGTTAAATATAAAGCGATTTTTTTCAACTTTGTGACTATTCATTTTAATTACACCAACAAGTTGTTAATTCTTCAGTAGCCGCTTATGTTCTACCCAAAAAACCGTACATTTATACATTTTCTAGGAAATTTATAAACTTTCGTAAGATTCTGAACGAAAGTTACATTTTATTATTTACATTATTTTATTAATTTAAACTTTTATTGGAAAATGAGCGAAAATAATCACGACCGGCAGGATTCGAACCTGCGTATTTCTGCTACCGTCAGAACGCCTTAACCACTAGGCTACGGTCTACTAACTGCCAGGCGCGAAAATCCACACTCATTTCCATACACTTCAGACTGAGCGGCTGATGGCGCCACTTGTGCTGTCAGAATATGTCTAACAAACACAAGGGTGTATTATTTTATTGACTATTATACTTACAAGAAATAGTTCCTAAACCCAAACAGTCCTCCGCCTATCTTTCAGAAAAGGCTACGTAGTCAATAGCAGTTACTCGCATTGTACAAACACGGTTACTGAGGCCAGTAGCTGGAATCGCAAATACTGGCTCCCGTCTGGGTAATATGTTTGCAGTGCTGCGCAAACATTGGTCGAGTGATGGGGCGAGTCGGTGGAACTGACGGGCTCGAGGGTTTGTATTTTGTTTAATTATTAGTACTTATAGATGTTTTGTAGATATGTTTGATTTTGATCTGGTAAAAATCTCTTTGCGTAGAAGAAGATGGGCGGCTGCCTGGTTGAAACTGGTGAAAATCGAGTAACACATTGAAATAGAAGAAATACACAATCTAAATAATAAATGTAACAATAAATGTTTATTAAATATAAACACTTTATAATTAGTTTAAAATACTACTAGTTTAAAATAAGGAGAATCATTGTAGAAGCGTATTGTATGCTCTTAGGTAAAATTTCACTCTACATATTTCATCATCACCATTGACTGATCTGTTAGCTTATTTGGTAGTGGCTCTGCCTTAACATCTAGGGGTACAGGTTCGATTCCCGCATAACACAAGTAATTATGAATATTTAAATTTGTAATTTAAAAAAGTATATATTCATTATATCCGATATCTAGTAGGTATATCTAGTACCCATGATACAAGCGTAAGCTTAGTATGGGGCTAGATGGCGCTGTGTGATATGTCCTGAAATATTTATTTATTTATCATCGTCATCCCCATCTTAATTAATTCATGCAACACAGCGCCGTCTAGCCAAATTCTAACCAAATTTGTTATATGGTTTTTAGCTGGATATTTCCGATCAATTTTAGTAAAAGTATCGATAACTTATAACAGCTTTGAACATCTCTACAGCCATATAAATTGGCTCCGCCGAGTAGCGATTTCAAATTGTTTGACCTCTCGCTTCTTCGCTCGCGATTCAATTTACTCGCAAATCAGTGTGGTTACATTATTCTATCGTTGTAATGGAGAAATTAAATCTTTAGACAAACGTATGGAAGATATACTCGTAATTAATTAAATTGATTGTAATACAAAAGTAAGGAAAAGTAATCATCAAATTTTTAGAAACAACATTAATGGTCCAAAATGTGTATTTTTGGGTTCTTCTTTAAGAAGATAAACTGTTTTTAACAATGCTAGTTATTAAATCGACGACTGCCAATTGTATTGTTTTAAATCTAAGGCGTGCGTATTAAAACGTGATGGTTGTGATATCTTACACATCTTGTAGTAACTGCGTCAAAACTTGAAAAATAATGTAGATATTCAAATTCAAGTTCTGCATAAAATCGACGCAGCTGGCACAAGTAAAGAGAGGCCTATACCCAGCAGTGGGTTAAAGACGGCTGTGGATGATGATGATGATTCAAATACTTCCACATCCCAATCTCATTACACATTACATTCGTAAAACCAACACAACCAACCCATCCCCAAGCGCACAAAAATCCTAGATTAGCTCGCAGTTACTACGCACGTGTGTGCACAGTTGAAATTATGATGCCGCGCGTTTATTTAATCACTCGAACTGAGCTGGCAATCGGTTGCAATTATCGCACTTTTCGATGCCAAGGGGTGGTCCGACGTGGATTTGAAGTCACTTTTGTAATGGACAAAGGGAATAGTTTTAGTAACGATGTTGACCGTTTAAGACTTCATCGGGATGATGAGAATGCGTTAGTGTTGTTATATTGTCAGCTTTGTAAGTATACATGTATGTTACTATATGGAGGAGGATATATATAGATAAAAAATAAATGAAAAAGTTTTCTCCAGTAATGACAAATTTGACGAGATTTGGTTATGATGATGACTTATAAGGTCTAGCTAAGTGTATATATGAAAGACCTATAAAATATTTTTGTATGAATTACTGTTTGACCTTATCAAACATTGTCAGTATTAAGGTATAATATTAAAATCACTTATGGCCCAAAACATTATAAAATAAAAGTTTGTGGGCGATAATCGTAACCGAGGCTGCGGCGCTGCACAAAATTTACGTGAGTTTTTAAAATTAAACGCGATTCCGCCACTGCGGCGGGCGGGAAAAAACCACTCCGTGAGTCCTTAGCGTTAGAAGCATTTCTAGTCCCTATTTCAGGTCCGAGCTAATGAGCGTTTGTCAAACTATCTTCAACTAACCATCAGTAGCACAAAGCTCACCGTAGGCCCTCCAGTATGGCTACCGTGCATTCATCGTGCTTCCTCCATGTTTGGTCTGAGCAAACACCAGTAACGATGCTCCCACTAATTAAGGACGCTGGGCAAATACTGCGGCGGCTGAGAGGACGCGACGCGCATGCGGTATCGGGTATATTGTGCAGTTTTACTACAGATATACTACTAAGAAATAAGGCTAAAAGTTAAAAAAAAGAATGGCTTCATTGTTTTAATAAGAAAGATCTCTATAAAATAATAGATAGATAGATTAACTCTTTATTGTTGACACATATTAAAAAAACAGTACATAGAACAAATTGCACCTTAACTAGTGCCACAAGCGGCGGCCTTATCGCTGAAAGCGATCTCTTCCAGGCAACCTTCAGCTGGAGAGAAATAAGCAAAAGAAAAAAAAGAAGAATGTGGTGTACAACAAAAAGGAAAAAAGAAATTTTACTAATATATATACACACATATATATACATATAAATACGCAATACACATACTTAATATAATAAAATTAATGTTTATATACAAATACATATAATACACAACAAAATATTTAGAGGTGATAGTAGTAGAAATAATAACAGCAATTTTCACTGAAGGGAAGCGAGATAAAATTCCTTTACTTGTTTTTTAAAGGAATCAATTGTCTGAGCCTTTTGAATGTTGATAGGCAGAGAATTCCATAAAGTAACAGCTTGTACAGTAAATGATGAGCCATAAAAAGATTTCTTTTTGAATGTTGGATGTGCGAGTGTTAATTTATTTGTAGATCGAAGAGAAAGAGAGTGTGTAGTATGGACATACGCAAAACGAGAAACTAAGTAACGCGGGGTAGCAGGGTTAAATAAAATGTTATATACGAGAGAGAGGATGTGAGCATTCCGGCGAAGTCGAATAGGCAGCCACTTGAGCTTAACACGAAATTGAGATATATGATCGTACTTACGTAGACCAAATATAAACCTTATACAGTAATTTTGTAACCGCTCAAGCTTATCTAGCTGATCTTCCCGAAGATCGAGATAGCAGGCGTCCGCATAGTCCAGGATAGGAAGAAGAAGGGATTGCGCAAGCTCAACTTTAGTGGCAGTTGGCAAGAAGTTCCGAAGACGTCTTAGTGACCCACCAGACAAGAAAATTCTTGAGCTTAATGAATCCACATGAGCATCCCAACTGAGCGACTGATCCATTATCAGACCAAGGTTCTTGACTGTATCACTATATGGAACGATGATGCCTTCAAAAATAACTGGCGGAATACCCTCCCAGTCAATCCTTGAGATCAGATGAGAGCTTCCAATGATAATGACCTGCGTTTTTGAAGGATTCACTTTTAAACCAAAGGATTTACTCCATTCAGAGATACGGGAGAGGTTATCATTAGTGTTCCTAATAGCCGAGTCAAGATGACTAATATGAGCCTGCGAGTATATCTGTAAATCATCAGCATACAGGTGGTAGGGACATGAAAGATGTTGCGAAATGGAGTTAATAAAGATAGCGAAAAGAAGTGGTGATAACACGCCGCCCTGCGGGACACCAGCAATTGTGTTGCACCAAGAAGAAAAGGAATCTCCAAGGCGAACCCGCTGCCGACGCCCCAGCAGATAACTATGAAACCATTCTATCACTGATGGAGATATCTTGATAGAGCGCAGCATTGCAAGCAGGATATCCAAATCAACGGTATTGAATGCATTACTGAAGTCTAACAGTGTTAGAACAGTAAGCTTACCGTCGTCCATACCCTCGCGTATGTCGTCTGTGATCTTTAAGAGCGCAGACACAGTGCTATGCCCAGGACGGAAACCGGATTGGTAAGGATTGAGCAAATCATGTCGGTTAAGGAAAAGACTAAGTTGACGATGGACAAGCCGCTCAAGGACTTTAGAAAGGAATGGAAGGATAGAAATAGGACGATATTCAGAGTAGGATTTAGGGTTGGATTTTTTAGGTAGAGGAATAATTTGCGCATCTTTCCAGATTGTAGGGAAATCCCCACTGGAAATGGAATTGTTAAGGATAACGCACAGGACAGGAAGGATTATATCCAGGATGGGCAATAACATGTTCCGGCTAATAGAGTCACTACCAACCGCTCTAGATGAGATTGCAAGCACGCTCTTTTCAATATCACATACAGTGAAAGATTTGAAAACAAAAGACGAAAAATTTGAAGGAGTAGGAATGGCTGAAAGTTTATTAATTGTATCAGATTTATCTTCATCTGACATAGCAGAAGAAGAAGAAAAGTGAGTATTTAATGAATTAATATCTAAATTATGAGAGACAGTACTATGTTTAGCTTTGCCGATTCCCAATGAGTTAAGAAATTTCCAGACTTTTGCTGGATCTTTATTTTCAACAGATGAGTGAATATGACGGCGCAGAGCATCCCTACACACCATATTGCAACGATTCCTGACCTTGACATACTTCTCATGGTTGGACTCAGTGGGCTTTACCTTAAAACGTGTCTTGGCCACAGCTTTCTTGTGCATCAATGCTCTGATGTCATCAGTAAGCCACGGAGCCGGTAATTGCTTGAGCTTGATGGCACGAAGAGGAGCATGTATGTCATACAGTTTCGTGATGATGTCATTAAAAATACTAACTTGATCATCAACGGAAACGGCATTTATGACAGGTGACCAATCAGTCTTAAGGGCATCATTAATTAAAGCTTGATGATCCATGCCACCAAAGTTGCGCTGCAGAATGATTTGGGGCTTAAGTTTAGGAGGACGAATTTTATAGGAAAGGTAAACTAAATCGTGATAGGAAAAATCGCTTGTGCTATACTGGCCATGCTTAACAACATGGTCAGGGGAACTAACTAACATTAAATCAAGAAGAGAAGGAGTTGCATTGGGAAAATGGTGAGTAGCACTAAGCGGGAGGATGTGTAAGTTGGTTGACTTAGTAATAGACTCAAGCCTAGATGTACGATAATCCTGTTTAAGGAGACAGGTATTAAAGTCACCCATAATGATTGAGTGACTATAAGAGGGACAGAAATCACATAAAAGGCTTTCAAAAGAGGAAAAATAGTTAAGTTTAGAAGAGTTGCTATAATAGGCACCCAGAAGAATTTTATTTTTGGAAAGGACAACTTCAATGAAAAGATGTTCGCCAGCATTCACAGGGGGTGGTTGGCACGACTGACTAATAATGGAGTATGGTATATTAGCCTTAAGGTAAATGGCCACACCACCACCCTTGGAACCGATGCGATCATTTCGGATAAGAATAAATCCAGGAAGAGAGTAGGAAGTAGTAGGAAGACATGGACGAAGCCACGTTTCTGAGACTATTATAGCATGAAGATTTTTTTGGTCAAGGGACGCCAGCATATCTGAGTAGCTGGCCGAAATGCTCTGTGCGTTTATGTGGGCAACATTAAAATTTTTAGACATATCAGAAAAATTATTCTCAAGGAACTCAGACAGAGGTAACACGCTATCAAAACTATCATCGCTACTCTCAGAGGGAGCTGAAGAGGAGGCTGTGAAATATTCACTGCCGCTGCTGCTGTTATTAAAAATATTTAACATAACTATATACTAATATATACCTAACAAAGGCAAATACACAATAAATATCTAATATAAATAAATAACAAATGTTAAACACTTCACAAATAAGAATGAGCTAAAAACAATAACTCAATCCACCCGCCGGTTGCACTGGAATGATAGTAGTTATAGAGAATATGTATATACCCGGCATCTACTACAATTTTATTATTACATAACAATCACTTTAAAAGCTAATTCGTAACAATTTATAATCTAAGGCAAAATACAAGAAACGTGGTAGGTTTAGAAAGAGAGAGAGAAAAAAAAGAAACAGACTTTGACTATGTAACTAACCAACATAAATCTTTTCAATATAATCTTTGACTCAAATACGTGACATCGGCAAAATTGCAGTAACGCTGCAGAAGCCATATTAAAAAGTTGAAGTTGCTTTGACTCAAATAATAACAGTTGCTTGCAATACATTAACTTTGGAAGTTTACATTAAATCTAATGTGAATTGTACAATGGTAGTATTTTGACATAAATATTTTCCAATTATTAACTAAACATTCAACGCATGAGTACAAACGGCTAAATAAATCACAATTGCTAATTACATATATATGCGATGTTGACTTTGACAGCAAAATACAATATAAGAGAGACAAAAATAATAAATAAACATCATCATCATCAATTTAAAATAATGAACAATGTGTACAAAACGTGCTGAATACTTCAAAGTTGCTAAGCATAACATTAACTTAGACAATTGACAGTGTAAATATGACAAATCAATAGAAAATAATTTTCTAAACAAAAATGAAGGTGCGTTATGTTTACATTCTGCACAAAAGGATTATTGTAGAACATTATGAAATATGAACAGAACAATGTCACGAGAAAGCAGCACCTATGTTTTCTACTTGGAGGTGGTTGGTTTCCGCCTTGTTTCTTTGGGCTTGGTCACCTTGGTTGCTCTGCTCTTCGACGGTGCCGTCTTGGTGGCCACAGAGTCGGCTGTCACCTCGGGCAACTCAATTTTGTCCAACTCAGCGACACAAGACACACGGTGACGCTTTCCTTCCGATCCAAGAATGAAAACAAATCCATCCTTTGTCCAGCATCTGTTTACTCCGAAGCGTTGGCGCGCCGCCATGAAGGCGTCATGCCTAGGCTTCGTCAAAAACTCAGATAGGGTTACTCCAGTGCCTTTTAGTGCAGTTTTTGCTGACCATAACTTTTGCTTCAAGTCAACATGTTGCAACTTCAGTAAAATAGGTCTAGGCTTATCAGACACAGAGGAGCGACCCATTCTATGGCAGCGAGTAATGTGTTGTGCTTGAAAATTACTGACCTTCAACAGTTTAGTGACAACATCCACCACACAGCCTGAAATGTCCTTCTCCTCTGACTCCGGAACACCATGGAGCAACAGCATCTTGCGACGAGAGCGCATCTCATGTGCATCTGAGTCTCTTGCAAGCAAGTTAATTTGCTCTTGAAGGCTCTTGAGTGCAGTGAGCATGAAAGTCCGGAACTCTGCAAACTCATCTGCCAAGGAAGCTCCTTCATCTCTGGCACGGGGAGCTGTAGATTCTTTCAACTTTGAATGAAATGCATTCATTTCCTTCTCAAAAATCTTTTGCATCATGCTTTGAGTCTCCAGAATAGCTTCCATTGTACACAAAGTATCTTGCACAGTGATTTGAGTGATTGTGTTTAGAGGGTGAAAAGTACCAGGAATTAGCAGGGAGAAATGCTGAGGCAGGTAATCACATTTAACTTGTTATAATAACATAATATGCACTTGCAAAAACTAGAAATTACTATTTAAATTATTAAAATAAGTGGAGCTACAAATATTTATATGTGGACTGTTGAACTACCCACATCCCAAAAAAAGTAATATATAAGATATAAAAAAGATCAAATTAGATAGGACTTCTGGTGTCTAACGCATAACCTCTGAAGGGCAAGTTTAGTACGTCAGGGCTTTTGTTCTAAGGTTTTTGAAAATACTAAAAAGTTATAACTATATATCCTACATATGTTCATTATACATGTACATAAATATCTGCCCTGGCTGCGAAAACATTCAGAATTCTGCACGAGATCCTATACGCCTTGTTTCAAGACCAATACGGAGAGATTAGTTCAACTTGAACAAGTTGAAGATCAACCAGTTGATAATCAACTAACCTGAACCAGTTGATAATCAACTAACCTGAACAAGTTGATGATCAACTAACCTGAACAAGTTGATGATCAAGCTCAGCGAGCTGCCGCAGCAGATGCGCGGTCCGGGCGGCTCGCACGAAGTCTCTGCTGCGGGACAGCTCGGCGCCGGCTGCGAACAGCATGCAGAACTCTGCGCGGGACCCCATGAGGCCTGTGCCCAGCGCCACGCGGAGAGATTGGATGGCTGACGCGCGATCTGAACCCTACAAGAGAAAATATTATGTTACACATATACGTAAATCTGCCGCAACGCAGCCCCAATACATCATCATGTAGAAAGTAATCAGCGCTGTGGTATTTACGCGGCGAGAATACCACAAATGCAACCCAAGAATTGAGGAACACTTCATATGGCAAGTCTATGTTTAGTAAACTAGTAGCATAGCCTGTAATTTACTTGAGATCGAGGTTGCTTTTAAACAGTTACTAACCTACTAAAGAAAATTTTATATCATTGTTCTGTGAATCTTTATACACTTTGGTTCTTGCATCCATATAATTACCATAGTAAAACACAAATAAACTCACCGTATCGGCAGCATGCGGCTGGCAGAGGTCAGCGCACAGTGTGACGAGCGTCTGCACTCTCTCGCGCGCCTCGCCCGCCTGCTCCGCGCGGGAGAGACACCCAGACAGACACAGGTAACTGGAACAATGAGATTATAAAGTTAGATACACATACAATTTCATAATTAGTAGGTAGTATCGGCAATTGTTTAGGGTATTTTATTTTTTAACGGCTCATGGACTACTAGAGTTTCCGCCGCTTTCATCCATCTTTTGGTAGGTGACAACTGTGACAAGTGAATGAAAATGATGAAAATGTTCAACCAGCTACCATCAGATTTAAAATATGTAAGCCCGTTCACCGCATTCAAAAATAGGCTTTATCAACACGTTTTAAGAGACACCTCACTGCTATGAATGCGGTGGACGGACAGCGTCATACTTGTCTGTAGGGTAGTCACAAAAATATTTTTACTTGACGACGAACGTAATATATGTTTATAATTTAAGTTATGTTTCACGCGTAAGTGATAAATGTACCTATCTTAGTGTGAAATAAAGTTCTTTAATCCTAAACCTATGAAAAAACCTATTAGTCGGTGCCGTGCGTATATCTTAGGCTAAATATCGCTTTTTGCGGAGGTCGCTTCAGGCAACTTGGTGACCCAATACTGGAAATCAAGTGACAGGGTACTCAGAGACAAGACCACGGTAATTAATCATTTGTCTTAAAAATATCGTGTGTATAGCCTCTTAAAGATGATAAACTCCTCAATGCAGTTTTGTGTCTGGTAATAAAATCAACGTAGTAGAGATAATCCCTAACCACATCTCCTGCACATTAACTACCCATCAAGCAAGCACTGTACACATCCCTGTACTTTTCAAACTCACAATTTTAACTAGATACACGAACAATATTGGCTTTATTCATTAAAGGTCAAAACGCATTGTAGTCTGAGTCACTTTATAACTTACTCATCTATTTGCGCACTATAATTTGAGTATCAGCATTTGGTAGCCATATTGCGAAGATTTCTGCACGGACATCCCGCTTGGGGCGTTTTGTACATTTGCCCTATTCCCAGGAATAATATATACAGTTGTAAGGATATTTAGTTATTAATTTAATATGTTGGTCTAAAAGAGAACCTCCTCTTTTTTGAAGCGGATTTAAAAGCATAAAATACGAACCGCTACCGCTTTTATTGGGTTTAGACCCTAAACCGGGCAACCCGTTAAGTGGCCGCATGCAAATCCGGATGGAACACAAACAGTGTCCTGTTTACCCGGACAGTAACAAGTGCCTGGGTGGAGGGACCATCGAAGCTTAGCCGAGATTAGTCTCAGTGGTCAATTATGAAATATGTAATCAGACTTACATACTTAGTAATAAAGGACCAGGCAGTGTGTTCCGGTCACTTTTGTAAGCCAGTTCTATTCTAAAAAAGGTTAACTTCGTAGTCGAATGTCTGACTGTTATTTGCAGAAAAAATGTAAAAGATGAACACACGAGAATAAAAATTCACTTCGATCGAAAACCTTTCTTGAAGTCGATGACAAAGAGACTGAGATACACAATAATTATGTAAGAGTAAGCACAGATTTCCAACCCTCAAATATTCAATTATCTCGAGCGAGAAAATAATTGGAAAAAAATATTGGCAAATTAAAAACCGCCGCAGCGGCATCTTCACCGGGTATCCAATTATATCTCGAGTAAATATTTGCACTGACTGTACCGAAGTACAGAGAGAATCTGCGGTGCTCAAACTATTAAAAAATCTTTAAATTATGCATTGAAAATTTTAAGCCCTTCACCTTGTAGGTACCTTCAAATCTCTGTATTTAAACATTGAAACTCTTGATTACCAATGTGACGCGTTTAGTCCTTGGATGGGTGACCAAAAAGTGGCATTTCATTCTGACCAGTAAAATGTTTTAACTTCTGCAGGATATTGTCGCAACATTTTATAAAATTATATAAAAATAAGCTAAAACAAAGACAACGTAGATTCGCGTTTCAATAATAATTCAACTGTTACGAGACCGATGCATTTGGCACCCATTCTAATAGGTGATTAACACCACATTATTACTTTGTTACAGTGTTTTTTATTGTTTGTTTGCATTAACAGACAAAGTGGTGCCACAGTATGCTATTTGGCTACAATGTCAATTGCTGAATGCCATTTGTATAAATATTGTGATAGGTCGAATCAACCTAGTATTTCAGAGTTAATAAAGACAAATGTACGTTATTTGAGGTGCAGCTTTCTAAAACCTTTTACTTCTGTGATCAGCGATTGAAATGAAATGATTTGATTGGATTGATTGATAATATTGATATCTAGACACATTGCGTGTTGGCTAGCAAACTAATTCACTAAATTTTATTTGGAAAATAGTTACACATCTGTTTTAAGATATGTGAACAAACAATATATTTTATTTAGTGTAGACACATATGTTAAATATTCAATTAAATCATTTTTTCAAGTATGTGTTGATTGATGGACATTGATGTTTTACCCGCTTTATGCATCATATACTTCTCAGCATGCAAATTAAATAAAGACAATTTTTCATGGTTCACTAAATACGAGTACTAAACTATTTTGTTCTGTTCACAAGCATTTTCTTAGCATGGTGCTAGATGGTGTGACTGTGTGATGTCTTGAAATAATTATTATTTATCCCAAATTCGATCAAAAGTTTGGGAGCCAGCGTAGAAATCCCAAGCCTCGAGAGGGTTGGTACAGTATGAACAAGCGGATTTAAGCTGTCGTAGATTTAATATAATATTGCCAAGACTTTGGCCAACAGCGACGATTAATATTATGTACATACTTCGCCAAATTGCATTTTTATAGAGAACGTTAACATTTCAAATAAAAATTACAAGCATTGCAAACTTAAAAATAAAAATTAAACATATGGCCAGTAAAATATAAATCAATTGATATAAACTAGTGTTTTTACCACAGACAAATAAACAATTCCAAATGTTTCCGGAAGGCGGCCAATTCAAAAGAGCGACCACAAATAGACATATTAAAATACTTCCACAACATAAAAATTCGATTGAGACAATTAATTACAACTATAAAAATCTTCTGTGTTGCCAGCGCCAGACGAAAATATAAAGAAAAAAGATGGCGTCAGGGGAACGCGAAGAATTTGAATTTGGAATTCGAATTAGCGTTCCCCGATTGGTCAGTCGGGCGTAACGACGTTTTTTACAATTTTTGTTACCGCTGTAGCTCTTTGAATCTCGATTTTATTTCTTGAATAATACAGTCTATGGTAAAGGAACACTTGTGTCGGTTTATGTAAATTTTTCGATAATGTCATAGCCTCACTCAATGCAAAGGGTTAAGATAGCATAATCTTAAATATTCGTGGCGTCTGCGTCAAAGCCTTAAAAGGTCAGTTACGTTGGTCCTGCTTAGAATAATAAAGGTTGTGGTGACATTCCAGGTTTATCGGTATATTTGAATTGTAATTTCCTGACAATATCAAAACGAATGCAGAAACAGGGCGTTCTATAATTTACATTTCATTCTTGTAGAACAACAATTTAATCGTCTTTGATAAGACTTCTTTAATATCTTTAATGTAAAGAACTATCAGAATAAATGCATAATAACGTTATCGTAACCTGTGATTAATAGCTCATGTCATATTGATTTTGCTATAGATACGCAACACCGGTAATTTCACCAATAATAAAATGACAACACTGGAGGATACGTTTTATTAAAAATATTGCTGCTTTTTGAGTACCTACTTCAGAAGTGTGGCACAAAAATTATATGAATTCGAAGCATTGGCGCAAGATCAAAGTTGGGAAGAAATGTTTTATATAAGAAAAGAGTGCTATTTTTAATAATTAAAAATAAAAAGTACGAAATTGGTACAAAACGACCAACATTAACATTAAACGACCAACATCCATAAACTTGTTGATGCAGGTTTTTAATCAGGAAAAAAGTTAAAGTTAAAGTTTTTAACTAGGAAGATTTATTTTATACACTTTTTTTTTTTTTTTTTTTTTTTTTTTTATTATTTGAATACATCTAACTCCCCAGGCGGTTTATGGGGGAACCTAATCTACGCTTTCTTACGAACTACTTTACAATTTTTCTTACAACCTACTTTATTAATTTAATTTACCTACTGACTGTTTACATTTTCATTTAAATTTCTAATTAGCATTGTTTTGGACACTTTCTAATATAAATTTAATTATACAGAAGTGTTGTTCCGTTGTTTACTTATTTCTATTATTTACAATTATAACTACTTTTTTACAATATTCTAGAAATTTAAGTCTTTTGTATTTATCATTTATTATGTTACATAAATTGTCTATCTTAATATCTTCATCTAGTTCCATTTCAGTATCGAATCTTAGCCTACCGAAGACTGGGCACTCAGTGATAACATGCAGAGCACTTTCTTGAACATCGGGATCACAGATGCATGACGGACTCTCCTTGCACTTGAACCGATGTAAGTAGAAGGAGAATCCGCCGTGCCCCGTTAGCATTTGGGTTAATTTTCCATCCAATTTAATATTCCTAACTATTGTGTACGCCTTTATTGCATCTGGGAAGAATACCTTTGTGGTGGAGCCTTGTGGAGCAGCTAGATACCGTGAGTTCCACTTCTCTATTGACTCTGTCCGGATAGCTCTCTTGGCATATGACACTGGGCAGCTGTCGTATTTGGGCCTTACTCTGAGGCGCAGCGCCGCATCCTTTGCGAGTTCATCAGCCCTCTCATTTCCCTCCATCCCCACGTGAGCCTTTACCCAAAATAATCTCAGTATTTTGTCCTGGAGTTTTAGCTCTGCGATATTATTTTTGGTTTTCATTGCGAGGGGATGAAGAGATGATGGGTTGGCTACCGTCTCCAACGCAGAACGGGAGTCGCAAAATATCTTAGGACTAGACATTTATAATCGAGTATTTTTCATTCGGTAATAAGATATTTTTGATCTTTTTTAGTTATTGCTTAACATCGGGCAAACTAGGATCAGTGCAAGATCATTTTAGTTTTAAAAAAAATGTTTTTTAATCTTATGGAATAAACACATGTCAAATCTACACCATGCAAAATGTAAATGATCCTGACCCTACATATTCCTACAATAGCGACTCACACCCGAATTCATTGGACCATAGAGGGGGCTGGATCAAATCTGTTCAAACTACATTTGAATTTTATTTGCGTACATTAAATTGTAATAAATTTGATGTCTCAATATGGGACATACGATAGAACGGTACACTGTACTAACTGCTAGCAGTAAGGGAAGTAGTTTCTAACATTTATGTATGTATGTAATGTGAAACTTGATTAATATTAGAAAACTTTAGTGTAATCAGGAAAAAGACATTTTGTATTACTTATTAACATTATCTTAAATTGTATTTAATATGTTTGATATTGATGACAAAAGAATAAATAGTTTATTTTAATATACGTACACTTCTCCCTATCACGCCTCAGCTCCATGGCTTGGCAAAATCTTAAACAATCACAAAAAATTCGAACAGCCCTAACTGTTATTAGTGTAATTTTTTGAAATCGACACGCCTTCCATTGCATATAACGGATTACAACTTTATGTTTGAAACACCTGTTGTATAGTAGCACATTTGCTTTAAAATGTTTTGATTTATTGACTTCTAAATAGCAATAATAGGTTTGAAGAATTTGTCTACCATAAGTTATAAACATATTATGACTTAATTTTATGAGTTACTGGTATGTATTTGCGGTTGTTCAGGAATAAATAATAAGTGTACCTATCACCAGACCATACAAACAACGTACCACCAAAAAAAACTTGATATTAATCTGTGACTTTGTCGCGGTAAGAAGAAGGAAAGAAGAACAAGTATACCAAAAAGATACAAATACAATTTCTATTGAGTATAATAAATAGAATGAATAATTATAAAATTTTGGTTTTCTGGGTTTAAGAATTTGAAAAGCTGGCAATATTTTAAAGAATTTATAAACAAGAGCTCAATCTCCAGTCTGCATCTCAATTTAGCAACCACTCAAACCAACGCCAACAAAAAAGCACTTCCACATCAAAACATCGAAATTTAAGTTCACAGTTCAAAAACATTCTTCCCGTTTCCTTCCACGCAATTAAAATAAATCCAACATATTAACATACCTCACACACTTAACATGTACACCGGTTCTGACCTAGAACCACTTATCGAAGATCTACAGGTCTTACCTTCAACGCAACAAGCACCCAACTTTGTAAAGATGTCACATAAAATACGACAGGTCTTTCTTCGCTGGACGTTCGCTGCCACATCCATTTTACGAAAACCTCTTTCATTCTATAGGGAGACAAACATGACGACAGTGTTTTGGTAGGTCTCGATCAACTGGACGTTTTAAGTCACAAAGTCGTTAATGGGCATGCGTATATTAGGATGTAAAAGGCGCCGAAATGCGTCCGCGCAGTTAATCTAACTGAAATTAAGAACGAAAACATTTTAAACGAGTCGTAAATTTTTCTTTGAGCGGCGGAGTGCTTTCTTTTGGGGTTGCCTGTGGCTGTTTTGATCTTCACCGTTTCAGTTTTCTTTTTGGGTTGTGGAGATTTAGTTTTGTTCCTAACTAGCTTAAATGATGATTATTTATTGGGTTGTGCTGATGGTGTGGTGTGTTAATAATTACCACTGCTTTAACATAAATTGTCATGGAATTGCCAATGAACACAACATGCATAGATCTAATAATTTTAATCGCCTCAAATTTGCACAAGAAATGAAGCGAATAATCTTTTGAAAATTATTCGCGTCGTGTATCAAATAGTTTAACAGACATTATATATTTTCGTGTTGTAATTTTTTTCATCTAATAGGCAATTTTACTATACATGGCAACTCAGAATGAATAAATGCGCAGGCGCCTCTCGTATGCTCGCCTTCCATTAGCGCGTTTGAATATAGAACCCGCCGTGATTGGACGACGTGTGCCATGAATCATTGGCGCCACCGCAGATAGTACACAGGGTGTGGAATGTAGGAGACACATTTTTTTAAATTTTGAAAAGAGAACGTGTTACTTAGTTGTTTATTGATATGGGTGTCAGCTTAAAAGGCAAAAGAATAACGAGCTTTAAGTTTTTAACGGTTATTGCTTTTTAAATATCGAACTATTTACGGTAGAAGTACCTACTAACAGCTTTTTTCAGAACTACAAACTAAGTATTGAATTACAGCATATTTGATAAGCAATGTTTGTAATAAATGATATAAAAATATCAACCTGTATATGTAAGTGAAAATAACTAGCACTATATCAGGCATATGAATTGTGATAATTCATGAAGCTTTCATGCACATCCATCATTCATGAAGTGAATTTTATGGTTTGTTTTGTGATTTTTGTATCTTTGGAGCTGTAATGTATGTTTCATAGCATTGATTTGCTATAACAACGCAAAGTTGAAAAAACTGATCATCTCACAAATTAATATATTATAATACTTACTATAAAGATGAAAGTTAGTGAGTGTGTATGTTTGTTCCTCTTTCATGCTCAAATGGCTTAACCGATTTCAATGAAATTTGGCATGAAGATATACTAGGACTTATTCCAAGCATATAAACTAGGACAAAGACAGACACAAGTATAACCACGGGAAACAGACAATATGAAGAAATACAGGAACATTCAGTCGAACCTTAATTTTGTGGACGAATCTAGCACCGCCCTTCTTTTTGAAGTCGGTTAAAGACAAATTAAATAAATAAATAAATATTTCGGGACATTGCTCACAGCGCCCTCTAGCCCAAATTCGTAGAAAGCTCGAATAATACTTGTTTATAGGCAAGTGCATAACATACGGGGGGTAGATCGGGGTAATCCCGCTAAGTAATTCCGGCGAGTAAGTAAGTAATGCGTTGATAAATGAAATTAAATCGCACAAACAAGCGCCGCTCGCCCCGGGCTCCCCTCTCGTGCGGCGAGATGGGTAGACATGGGGTGGATGCTATGATCTTATAGTATTTGTTGGGAAATTAACAAAATAATAATCACATCACATTTTCACGGCTGATTTCTGATGTCAAAAAAGTAATAACTGTCGTGTTTTAACAATCACATAAAAATATTTATCTACACTAATGTTGTAACATTCTACTTATGTTTCCAATACTTGACTTATTATTACTACTGTTATAGCACAGACAACAAAACACTCAATTTAAGCAATTTCACATGATGTTATAATATCCACATCGATATCCTAATAGCTCATTATAACATCGGAAAAGCGTGACCAACCTGATTGGAGGGCCAATCAGGTTGGTCGCGCTGCACTCTCGTTGATTAGATTTTAATTGCGGCAAAATCACTGTGACAATACACGTACGCGTGAATTTAATGTTTCGCAATGTGTTTTGTTTTTTAAATACAAATTAAAAGTTAAAAATGGATAGCGACGATGATATTTGTACGCCTCCGGATATTCTAGAATTGGCAACAAAAGTAACTCACAATCTTTTGCCAGAAAATCTAGAAAATTATATGAAAAATTAATTACTATTGTCAGCTTTTACTTTTGTTGTTTGATTAATTGCATTAGTGAAAATAAAGTAGTGTATGCAACTGCATATAACACGGGTATTAAAACACTCGTTACTATTATGAAACTCGCTGCGCTCGTTTCATAAACTCACACTTGTGTTTTAATACCCTTAATTATATGACAGTTGCATAAACTACTATTATAAATTAATGGTTTTCATACATTCTCACAAACAATATTTTTATCATTTATGTTTACTTACTGTAAATCAGTCAAAATGTAAAACTGCAAAAGCTGTAATTTTCGCCATATCGATATAAACAATATCTCTTCTAACACACTACCGCCTCTCTAATCCCAAAACTTGGCAAAAAGAACATCGCAACGCGACATGTGCGCGCCAATCTGTCGCTGAAAGGACTACACTTCACTCTCGCCTCTCTCCTTCGCACACACCAAGCACATCAAACACTCGTCTCGTTCACACACCCTTACATGTCATACAACTTGCGAAATAACGGTGCACTTACACTCCTTTAAAGTGACAAGCTCAGAATAAAAATGCCGTATGTCCTTTGAGAAACTGTCCAACTAGATGCGTTTTTCTCCTGTTAAGTTCAGTAGTTTAGGGCTGTCACGAGTACTTAGCGACGTAGTAATGGTATGATTGTGTATTGGATTATTGGATTGCTCGGGCCGTCCGATTCGATCATTCGGCCAAAAAACTCGATATCGAGTTACGGATATCGAATTACTTATAACTCGAGCATGTTCGTTTTGTTTGTCTACTTCTGTAAACAAATAGTTTATGGCACATGAGAGGGGGGCCCCTTGTTTTGAAATATGCAAATTTTTGGAGTACTTAATCCGATTTCGTTGATCATTTTATGGAGAGGTAAAACAGGTTTCGCGTTATAATGTACAATGGAATGAAATCAAAACATGGTAGAGCCCATTTTGAATTATTAAAGCACAAAAGTTAAGACTAACTTCTATAGTGTAATCGAATTGGCCATAGCACTGGATATTTATATAGAAAACACAAGTGTCTAGTGTATTTTTAAAATCCAAACTTATTCGGGGTTCGTATGAGTGTGGCAAATTTTATTGTCTAAAGTTTAAAAACCACACGAACCACACTGCAATATTTGTCAGCAATAGTCAGTAACTCAGCATGCCTAATTAACAATTACTTAACCATTTTTTTTATCATTTATGACACGAATTCTAGATCATGGCGATCGCTTACCATCAGGTAAATTATACAACAAGTGTTAGTAATTAAAATAAAACTATTAAGTACTTAATACATTTAATTATTAAGTACTAGAAAAAACCTTAAAAAGGTCACCTACAACGTAGTGGGGTTAATATTTGTGGAGGAGGACGGAATAAAAAAATACGTGTAAGTCCATTACATTTAAAAAATATGGTGGAACACAATTAAAACAACCTCAATCATAACAAACCATAACGATCCTACTTTAGGCACAGCTTGACCACAATGTCCCGTGACCATAGCTCTATGGGCTCAGATTGGCACAACAGCGCCACGGGGGTGCTTTCACGGTCCCCATAGAACTACTGTAGAACAGATGATTGAGATGTAATGTTGGGCTGGAATGGAGAAACAGAGGCGTGCGCTTTTGATTATATTTATTACTTACGATTTAGTTTGTGGTTGCTCGCATTGTAGCGGAAAAGTAGAGCCCTATACTCATGACAAGTCAAAATATTAACACTATACCAAATATCACGCGAATATGTCGCTCCGTTGCGGAAAGAAGTAGAAAAACACAGACGAACAAATCAAGAAACACATTTTCATTAAAAGTAATCCTAAAAAAATGTTAATCAGTGTCTAAGGCCCAGACCTCTGTTAACAAACAAAATGCTTTCAGTTCTTACAAACTGTCCCATAAGTGACCTATACCTAACCATGTGTTTATTAGTACATTTGTTTTACTATATATAAAAACGAATTAACACTAGCATTGATTTCTCTCTAAAATCAGCTTGCAAATGTAATTTCACACCGGCCTGCGTTGCAAGCAGCTTGGGGCATCTTGATGGGGCTCCGCTAAGTGCCGTGCGAAAACACAGGTGTTCTTCACACGGGGCCTACGATCCGACAGAGTTAGGGGTGAGTTATTTTTCTGTACGTACATATAGATATATACTACCATAATATAACTTGGTCTTTATAAATACATTTCTAAAAAAGTGCCTAAATGCATATACACACTTTTATGAATATATAATATGTCTTTAGACTATGACATATTCCATACACACTTGAAGTTTCAGTATTGTGTCTTGCGAACAGCTCGCTTTAGTGTGGGGCTAGATGGCGCTGTGTGCAATGTCCCGATATATTTATTTATTTATTTCATTTTAATATTTTCACGATCTCATTGGAACACTGTATACTCTCCATACAACAAGCAAAAACTAGAATTAACGTACACACATTTTTAACCAAATAATTATCATCATGTGTTGTGTCATTGTGGACTACAGATTTCTTACACTTATCAGTCATCTTGTGGCAATGTTATCCATAAAATACCATATTGATCATTCACAAAGAATGTACCCTAGGTCCGAACAGTTTAAAAACCATTACCCCACGCAAGTGCTAGCCTAAAAATGGCGAATGCACTCGTCGAATCAATAAATAATAAACACTCTGAGCCCTAGCACAACGACACAGCTGATTAAACCTCGCATCTTAATTCTATCGCGCTTCGAATCACTACAGGGTGTATGTATAATATAACCCCTGATTTGTGAACAAGTGGCAGACTTCTCACGGTTCAATGAAACATTTGAAAAATAGTCTTTCTGAAAGTGATATCTCATAGGAAAAAGTTATATCTCAAAATGAAATGATCATACCTCGAATAGCTTTTTTTTTACAATTTTGGAAATTTGAAGTCAAAACAACCGTGTTATAAAGCTTTTGACAGGATTAACAATATATAACATAATAGTAACAGTATATATAGAAATTATTATGAGAGTTCACCATATTATCGAAAATACCCATTCATATTGATGATAAGATGAGCTAGTATAATATTGTTCCTAAATAACTTGTTTTTCCTTTATTAGTCTTCCAAAAGTCATATTAAAATGTCTTACTGCATCAAATAAGACAAACCCAAACCAATAAATTATGTTCCAAAATGCAAATTGACCACGAGCCCTCTTAACCATTCAGTAGCTCGGTAGCTCAATGTAGCGCCAACATCCCAGCAGGGTCTCTATGACCACCTACTGATCACCGCGGGACGCCATCGAGATATAGACGTAGTATGGAGGCGTGACGTGCTTTGGACATTGCAGGGTATTGTGTTCGACGATTTAGGGTATTTGTTAAATATATTAATTTATTTAGTAATCATTGGATAGATTTGATTGTCAAATGCTTGTTGGGTTAGTTTTTATTTAAGTAAAGTTTTTTCTTTTGTATTGTAATTCTCTATAACCAGGGCTTGTAGAGAGCTGCAAAGTTTTGGTATCCTTAAGCTACTCGTATATCTCAAAGCAATAATATTTTCAACTTCACTTCAGCTCAACCGTCACTTTTGCAAAAAACTTTAACGGACAAGCCCCACCATAACATTCTTACTAGTACGACTATGTCTCGTGCTCCAAATGTGGTTTCGTTGTACACTCGGGTCGTTTCAGTCCCCAGTGACGTCAGTCTGTCATGTCAATATGATATAGTCACCGTAGGGTTACGGTGCCATGTTACATGTCCGGGGTAGCTGCGGGTTATATTTCACTATTGGGATTCTGTTCTATTTTTGGGATATTTTAGCGTTATCTACTTCGACCCTACGTGCGCTGATTTTTCAGATGTGACGCTCAATGTAACATTTAAAAGAAAAAAATATATACCAAGCTTAACGTTACGTTACGGTAAAGATAAAAGACGAGACAGATTACATTACAACAAAAACATATTATGTACAATTATAAGTACTTACACATATTTATTGTTCGTGAACGGTAATGTTAATAAAAGGAACTGGGCTAAGTTTTTGTATGCTTAGGCCCAAACTAACCATAAATAATATTTTAGAAAAAATAAACTAATAACCCTTAATAAAGCAACCTTAATAAAGCAACTTCCATCGTAGACCACATGGAACGTTTTCCATCATACGAATTTTGGTCAAATGTCAATTTATTAACCTACTATATAAATAACGTTAAAAAACTATATTGGTTCGAAAATATGAACCACCTATATTTTCGTCCTAAAATATTTTCACTTCAAACAATATTTCCCCATACATCCATAGCATTGATGATGTCACAAGGGACGTCAGCGGTAATCAAACCCGCTCCCTGGTGCATACACGACAACCGCATTTGTGGCACGCGACCGAGACGGTATTATACTCGGTTATTGTTTAATTATATTATAGGTGATCTGTGGGTCCGTGCGGGAACGATTTTGGGGTTAAAATTACTATATCTACCTTAGTATAACTATAGATACGTGATATTATGTGCTGTTATAGAGAATACATATGCAAAACTTTCTATAGATAAATACTTGACTAATTTGTAATACAAATCTTTCACAAGCAGTGGAAGTCTTTGAAAATAACTCGATGTTTCACAAACCAACATAATCTAACATACGGCACACAATAAAACGCTAAATGACATTAATTTTCCGCGAGAGGAGATCGGGCAAAACACGCACACACATCGATTGCCTTCCACCTGATTACACTGACTTCTCATTGTCGATAACCAGTCGTCGTGCAAGAGCCATATGTGTCTATGATGCTGTTTTATTAATTCCAGATGCGCATTGAAGCAATATACAATAATGCAAGGATCAAAATATGCAACGTGATTACTGCATGTTGTTTTTTAACTTATTTAAAAATGCATTACGGGTACTTAATAACTAACGTTTGAAATGGAGTGGTTTAAGAGAACAGAAAGTTTACAACGTTACTATCTAACACTACTAAATGATAACAGAAAAGGCTTCTAAACAATACATTTTAATTAATTTGGCTTACTTACCGAACATGTCTAAAAGAGCCAATAAAAATATAGAATGTATACTTTCCTACTCCTAAGATTACGTCATCTAAATGTGCCCCGCAAAATAACAATGTGTCCAAAAACTCATAAAAATCACTCAGCCAAAGCATCACTTAGGGGAGGTGCGGCTCAAATGGACCCGCGCTAATAAAATTAATAAACGACGTCTTATTTTTAATCGAGTATGTTTTGATTCGATTTCACAGCACACCGCGTCTCGCATATGGCCAACGAACATCAACATTTATAATGTTTTATCAATTGTCAATGCCAAGTGGAATAGACAATACTTGACACTTGCATAAACTTGGAATAATTGGATTAGTGGACATAGAGACTTATAAATGTTAAAAACACCGAGTACATTTTTTTTGTTTTAAGAAATCCGTAGGAAAGGGGAGAAATATAATCTTTTCTATTTGGCATAAAACTTTATATTTTGGTTATGTTCAGACTAGATATTTTTATACATAATATAGTTTTGGAATAGAAACGAAATAAAATCCTCTGCACACATGTGACGTCACGACACGCGTCAACTAGAAAAAAACTGTCACAACTCTCTAGAGTATAAAACCAAAACTATGATATCTATTCAAATCCCCAGCGTAAATTGCAATGGGAAAACTGCACTACTTCTATTAACAAAAAATCATAGACTGTATTTACTTGAACCTAGATGTCAAAATCCAATGACATTATTCACTCAATAATTTTAGTGGAACAGTCCTTCATAGAACAACACGTGGCTTACATTTTCGAAACATATAATTTGTTAGTATCTATTTTCTTTGCAATAGAGTCTAATTTCGATTAGCCGGTTTTAGCTTCAATTTCTTTGACACGTGTCAAGAAATTGCGGGTAATTGTTACCGTTTCGGTGATTCGATTATGGCTAAACTTTTGCGGTCATAATTTGTTTGTGGGAACTGAGGACATTGGGGACAGAGATTAATGTGCCCGCGAAATGGGAATAAAATATTTTAAATTCTATGCCGATAAATTTATTGAAATGTCAAAAGTCTACAATACAAAACCTCACAAACAAGCAAGTTCTGTCCTTTGTGATTCCACGTTGGGACGGCGGGTCTATATGGGTTAAGTTTTCTAAGCTGCTTTAACGGACGAGTAATATAAAAAATACAGAGATTTCTTATTGGACACGCAAAACTTTGATCAATCATCATCTAACAAGAAATATAACAATACTACACTCAATAGTCAGGAATTTAACCAGATTTTGAAACGACGATCACGGAAGTAACTTGTATAACTTGGAGGTAAAATAAGACCAATGACAACGTTTTAAAAATATTCAATGAATTATATTTATAGTCTTAGTGAAATATTTTTGTAAATTTGTAGATGTATGAATACATTTATAAAAAGTATTGTGTTGTATAAAAAGTTTTGTGACAACAACGTTTGAAGCATTCGTACAGCCATAATGTCAAAAACAATAAAGCAAACGCGTAAGCCGACTGACACATCGCACTATCACTCGGACAATACACATAAACGTCACCTGTCATTAAATCGAGCGCGCATCATTGCCAGCCAGCCCCGACCTCCCCTCGGGCCGTGTGTAGGGGAGGCACGGCACGGGTAAGTTGCACTTACAGCACGCTTTATTTAAGTGCAGCAAGTATTTCGCTTGCTTAATAGATTTAATAATTTATTGGTACTCTAATTCAAGAAAAAATGTAATTTTAAGTCAAATTTGACTAACGTTTGTCTCCAAATTAGCTTGTTTTTATTTATTCAAATTAATTATTAGCAAATTGTCATATGATTGCTATATTACACATAATTCTATACATTTTGATTCTATTTTTTTAAATGACTATCTAATTTAGCCCCTATACAGCTAAAATAATTTTAATTTTATTTTACTTTAATGTAATACGATTTTTTTAACTTAAAATTGTATTAACGTTTGACGAGACATGATTGAAGCCAACTCTTATTGTGTATATGTATGTTAATAAATTATATCTATCTATCTATTGTACAAATGTAGATGGTATAGGCTTCGATAGCAGTGTAAGATCTAGCGAGTTTCTAAAGAAGACAATGATTTACACAGACTTTTAAAATTTGAAGCAGCTCTTCCAATAGCTAAGACAATTTTCCGCGCTCTATAGTCCAGTCATTTTAGCTTAAATTAGGTAAGAATCTCGGAATTCGAGATACCTAGCTGTAAGTCTGTAAATACTTGTATATTGACACCCTAAAAGTAGTTTCAAAACCTACATATGGTAGGGTGTACGAGACTATTAAATTTTAAAGGTCAAAGGTCACAAAAATCGTTTTTTTGTAAATATCTCATTCCCTATGGGTTTTTTGCTATTTGTATTTATTATCAATATTGTAGAATACAAAATTCTCTACAAATTTTGTTAATTTATTTTTTTAAACGGTGAACCTTTTTCGAGATAGAGGGCGGAGAGCGCGCGGTTTTTACTACTATCTTATAAACAAATATCAGTAATTTCTATGAAATATTATTGAACTTGTTATTATTTTATTTTAGATAAGTTACTAATAAGATAATTGTATGTAAGATATAAATATACAAAGGCAGTCTGTGTGTTACAGTATGATGTAAATAAATGATAAAATAAATGATATTGTGTGAGTGAGCTGCGCAACGTAACCACTTGAGAGCAAGTACGGGACACTTGATGAATATTGTAGGGGTTTGTTTGTACAAAAAATGGTGACAGATGGTACAGACTATTCGGATGTGTAGTCTGTATTTTGATTGTCATTATGTCGGATAATGTTTAAATACATTGCACACATGATAAACGTTTTGCTTATTATTTAGTACTTAGTAGTCGACGCACGCGGTTGCGTTCGCCTTATTTTTTAATAAAAAGTAGCCTCTAAGGACCTTATACTAACCTACATACCGTTACCTACATATACGTTTTTATGAGATGCGCGATCAAATAAAAAGACAAACTATTTTATTATTCATATTTATTAATATTAAATAAATTTACGTAAGTACCATTGTAGTCGTCAAGACTTCATAACTTCTAATTTCCACTTTACTCTATCGTATACCAATAGAAAATTGTAATGTCCCCCAATGTCCCTCAATGTCCCGTTGGCCGATTGACATGTAAACTCGGCTTTATAATTAGACAGCATGCCGGCCCCGCCCATCGATGGGCAAAATTAAAAAGTCGACCGTAATACGTAAATGAAAGCCGACACCCTGTGGAGTAGGTAAGAGCTCGGTGGAAGTGAGAGCGGTTACCGTTTAGGCATAAGACACAGCGATTTATGTCTACGGTGACTACGGTTTACCCCAATGACTAATATCCCTGTCTGCTTGGTTACCAGGAAGAGATCGGATAAGGTCGCCAGTTAGGATACATAGTTTATTTTTTTGTATTCAATGTAAATCTTTCTATTGTACTGGTGTTTTAATAGAGCGTATCTATCCATCAAATAGAAATAATACTGGGCTACACTTTTCCTCAAAAAGTATAAAAGACGAGAACAATTAGCTAAGTTTCTTCAGCTACGTAAATTCTTAAACGAGTAACAGCTAGAAAATCACCCAAACTCGAAAAAAAAAACAAATCTAAGAATATATGTAAAGGCGTGGTGTCGTATCTCTTAAAAATAAAACCAATAAATTAAATGTGAACATTAAAACAGACAAAATATGATCTAATCATTAAACTATTTTTCATCATCATCATCATCATCAGCCCACGGTCGTCCACTTCTGGACATAGGCCTCTCCCAAGGCACGCCACTCAGCCCGACTTTGTACTTCTCGTCTCCACCTGTTAACCTACAATATAAAAACCTATATAAATATATCGTCCCAAATCGTTAGCACTCTAACCACACCCTATCTCCTATAATTTGTCGAGGACATTTTTAATTTATTAAAAAGCCGTGGGGTCCCTGATTATTTGCCCTAATATTCAATGTCAATATTGGTTTTTTATTACGTCCATGTTTGCTTGCATCTGGACTTGCGTCGACAGATCCAACGACATTAATACAGATCATGGGTTTGTGAGCATTCTTGTTTTCTTTGTACACATGGCGGTGCGGAAATAATAAACATAGGTATTTCTTTGAATATTTTCAAGCAGGGAAACTAATAAGGTGAAAAAAAACGCGATGAAATTGTAAGTACGTTGTATTAATTGGGTCAGTCTTAAAATAATAAAATAGTATTAACAATATTACTTAATAGGATGTGATGAATTTGTGCTGATAATTAATTGATACAAAATTACAATTTTATTAAATACCTTTACTAGGAGAATTACGGAGTTATTAATTTTTCAATGTACATATATCTCTAATTTATAACCATACGGAATCGAGGATCGAAAGTTGACCATTGAAGATAAACCTTGAAAGTGTTCGAAAAAAAATGTTTGGGGATACTTAGAATTGATAGCATTGTTGGAACGTTCCAACAATTTATAGAACTTTTGTCTATAGAAATTTCTACTATAAATCATCCACTCTTCCCCCTTTTCTCAAAATCACAAAAGCGCAATCCAATCAAACACTTCAAGGTCTAAAAGTATCGAGTACATAATTACTTATCGAGTACTCAGTATCGATACTCAGGAGGGTGAATCGAGTATTTAATTCGTCACGAGAGACTATTACAACACTAAGGACCGGTAGAGAATACTTTCTGGGTATATACTACAAATATTACCTACCTGGTAATATTTGTAGTAAATATTAAAAAAATGGTTTAAATAATAATAAATTAAATTATGATATAATTAATTTCAAAAAACCCTTTCAAGCATTATTAGTTTTTATTTTTATACAAACCTTTTTTTATATGAATTAGCTTACAAGATTTACAAAAAAACCACGCACTGAACTAAGTACCACTATGTACTTAAGACCTATCCTCTAGCTCCATATTAGACCATGATGATCGCTCACCATCATGCAAATTATGGACAAGTGCAAACCCATTCCTTGTGAAAAAAAACTACAAATATCTATGTTACAAATCGAGTGAAGCACCCCTTCATCGACTAATCGTATTGGGCCGAGATTAAATCGATAATCGCATGTAATGGAGAACATGTGGCAGCCACTGTGATGGGGTGACACCAAGATATCGCTGATTACGTTGTAACAATAGCTTAGCTCCATATGTGCTAATATTATACTATTTCAATTACTTATAATTCTTAAAAGGAAGTTAGCATTATGAAATGTGGTTTTTAATTTCTTTATTGTTTTAATTTTTTTCTAGGTTATGACGAGGAGTGGGTCGTCCGGTCGCGAGACGGGTCGACAACATCGTCAAAGTCCAACCTGGATAAGATGAGGTCTGAACAAGATCGACGCAGATGGCTCATATAAAGGGCCTATACCCAGCAGCGGGATCTCAAGGGCTGTGGATGATGATGATAAAATATGGTTCTACATTAGTCAAAAAACGGTACATTAAAAGCTCAAAATTAAAGTTGCTTTAAAGTAGCTTATTCTTGGAATAAATTAATTTCCCCGTATCACCTAATACCAAATTTCACCTTTAATTTAAACAGAGCCCTTTCAGCGCAATTTTTGTCTTTCAAATATGTTGTATTGCGTGTATGTACATCGAAATCAATCCAGTGTTAAAACGGCTCCAGCAAACAATAACCTGTCCCCTCAGCCTGTCGTACAAATTAAACCAAGGATCGCGTAAAATTGACAAACAATGGTAAGCGCTGCACTCGTCGCAGTACTATTGTTTACGTACATTTTAATTAACACGGTATGCTGTCAGATGGTATTTGAATCTGTGAAATATGACTGGATTGATACGGTGCGGTGTGGCTGTATTTTTTTTTTGTTGAATTTGTAATAGTAATAATAAATAAATAAATAATCGTTTTTGATGCCAAATATGCAATGTATGTACGTAGTTTTAGTACAATTAATCTTAGTTAAACTTACTTTAGGTAAGAGTACATCTTTGAATGCCTGCGCAACACACTAAGTCTGTGGAGATCTGTGTTGTGCTGCGACAGGTATCTTTGAGACATTCTTTCACTTAAAGTTCACAAAAGTAACACTATAATGTGATATAAATGATTTTATAACTTTGTTTTGGAGAATAACAACATACCAAAGATTGCATAAAACTTTTTTTTATATATAGTGAAAGTATAAGCATGCATTCGTTCACAACTCACTTGATATGAGTAAACAATATTAGAATTATTAAATGCATTAAATTAGTTTTTAAATTTCTTTTTATTTTGTAATTTCTTTGGTGTGCATTAAAGACATAATATATCTTATCGTATCTTATTAGAGGGCATGATGCGATAGGCATTGCAACTATTAGCGATAGTTTGTAACTTATATGACCATAATTGCCTTCTAATCTAGAGGTTGCGGATCGATTCCTGTATGACACAAGTATTTATGTACTTTAAACATTTATAATTACTTGTGTTGAGTCTGGTCGTTTGTATGTATAATAAGTATGTATTTACAAAAGAAAAGTATATAAGCATCATATTCGTTATCTAGTACCCACGACACAAGCGTTTGCTTAGTGTGGGGCTAGATGGCGCTGTGTGCAATGTCCCGGAATATTTATTTATTTATTTATAATTCGCCTAACGAACTATGGACTCATACTTGCTATGTAATGTTAGACCACTCGAAAAAACACAATACATAGTTATTATTATATCAGCAAAGCCGTGCACATTTTAGCATTATAAATCCGCCGTAAAGCAACATGAAAGCACGCTCCGCCGCGCTTAATTTAGTTAGGCGCGAGCATAACTTAATTTGCTTAATGCGTTCGCTACTTTACGCCCCCGTCCAGGACTGCAGGGAAAAATGGAGAAGAAAATACTAGTATAACTTTTCAGAGAGAATCA
Organism: Macaria notata; assembly: GCA_927399415.1. Taxonomy (NCBI): domain Eukaryota; kingdom Metazoa; phylum Arthropoda; class Insecta; order Lepidoptera; family Geometridae; genus Macaria; species Macaria notata. The sequence continues at coordinate 6,766,220 of OV656742.1, forward strand.
TGAAATATTTGAGCGCAGCTGCCTGTGATTCTGTTATGAAAATTTCGCTTTTGACACTGAAAACTTCACTATATCAAAAGTTAAATAGACCAGTATATTTATACCAAACTTGTTATTACGACAGGCTTTATTAAAAGTCAGATCAGGTAACTATGTGGTATATACATAGATATTTATGTTATTTGAGCTGTAAAGTTATACACCTCATTTTGCCACTACTCCAGGACCTAATTAGGTACTACTTGACGCATTTTAATGCTGTTTTTGTACCACTTATCTATAGTTTTCAAACACCTGACATGGCTCAAAGACCGCCATCTCTCTTATAGGAATCAAAAAACCTCATAGCTCCTAGAAGATACTTTACCAGTAACAGGTGTCTATAGTTTCCAAAGACCTGACATGGCTCAAAGACCGCCTTCTCTTTGACGAATCAAAAAACTAAGTAAAACCATTATCTGGGAATTCGCTCTACAAACTGCCATACCACCGACAAATCGTATCGTCCCATCTGAAGAATCACCAAAACAAGTAAGTAAACAACTGACCTGATAAGTAGATGCGCCCTGCCCCGCACGGCGGCGAGGGGCGCGCTGTCCCCGGCCGGGTGCAGGCGCGACTCGCACAGGGCTGCGTCCAGCGACACCGACACCAGGTCCGACAGCTGCTTCGCCAGCTCCAACTCCTTGGGGTCGGTGAGGTCTTTGCCCTGGGAACAAAGGAAATATAATTGGTACTTATTTGTCGAGAGAGTTGACTAACTTATTCCCGCGGCTTCGCACGCGTTATTATATGCGTATAAACCTTTCTCTTGAATCATCTAGTAAAAAAACTGCATCAAAATCCGTTGTGTAGTTTTTCATGTATGTACATACATACATACATGTATTTACATACATAGAGACAGATTCGGAAAGCAACATGGCGCTATACTATGTAGTGTTAGTAATGTGAATTCATAATCGTAAGAGAGTTTAGGACTATGGTGTGAAGATTTCAAATCGCCCTAGGGGTCTCTGATAGTACCTAACCCTATATTCGACAAAGAATATAAGTAGCTGAAAGCCTAAGAAACCTTAAAGAATATCTACTTAGTCGTATCTCTCTATGCTAAGGATCGTGACTCCTTTTGATTTCAGTTTCAATTCATTTATGAGCTAAAATGTTAAATTTACAAAAAGTACCTACATACAAAAGTACATAATTCCGTACGCCACGTACACACAATATTTTAAGTAAAATAATGAAACTTGTTCAGTGTAAAAGTTGTATAAAGCATAGTTACATTAAAGTAGAGTAATGTAGAACACTGAGCTACTATATCATGCGACGGTGACGGCTACCATTAGCGGCGCGTTTAGTGTAGGATAGCTACTTGAATAGAAAAATATTCAAGGATATGATAGCTACTAGCAAAGGTATAGTTTGCACCTCTTTATTCCGCGGCATAGTTTAGGATAGCTACTTGAATAGGAAGATAGGAAAGATACTGGATACAGTAGGAAGCTTTTCAAGTTCACTTGAGTAGGAAAAGAACAGATGTTAGCTTAGAATAGCTACTAGCAAGGGTAAAGTTTAGGATAGCTACTTGAATAGGATGATGTTCAATGTATGATAGCTACTGGATACAGTAGCAAGCTTTTCAAGTTCACTTGACTAGGACATAGGTTAGAGGAGCGTTTGAATGAGAGAGTTTATGGTACGAATTATTTGAATACGGCAAGAAGGAAACAAAAATAATAATTGTGTATTAGTTTTGTTTTATGTTTTCACTGATAAGCATCAGTGAAAACATGGTCACAGTATTTCACGATTTCATAAATTTCTACAAGATTTTTTTCTAAAAGGGAAAAGTTGGCATTATCAAAGTAAATATCTACAAAAGGTTAAACAAAAATAAATATTAACAATTAATATTTGAGTGCTCATTGACCTTTGTTTTAATTTATCAAACACCGTTATAATGTCAATCGATTCTGTAAGTAAAGTGCGACGATATACGTCAACAATATTATTACTGGACCGTGAATAATAAGTAATCATACCCTTAGATAAAATGTATGTTGGTCTATTTTATTATCTTTTACGTCGTAAGGTCACAACGATGCATTTTGATTTTTTAAATGGAAGCAGTATAAGGTCTCGAGAGTATCCTTAATCCCGATATAACGCGAACGACGCTGCCAGTATTCATTAGTTTCGCCTAAAATTAGGTCCCTTATTTTCTTTGGTAACATAGATATCAAAAATAAAGTTAGTAAAACAAAATTCCCACAAGTGCTCTCACAGAAAAAAGTGTACATCCGCCGCAAAATCCATACACCGCGCCGGTCTCAGAATCTCAGCAGTATTCTTTCCACGATTTTATTATATTCCATTCTCTAAATTATTCGCAATTACAATACCATTTATTGGATCGGACACGATCGGCGGCGAGTTAAACGCTGCTTATCGGCGACGCCATCTTGAAAGCGGTCAGAAAAGACCAAAAGAAATACAAGAAAAGACAAAAAACGGTCGCGGAGCGATCTCGTAAATCCGATTGTTTATTACGGTGAAGAGTAACATTGTAGGGTTAGCGAATGTGTTGATTTGGCCTGACATGTCGGGTCTTTTTGACCCCCAATGATGTTTGTTTTGGGTAAATGTTTCAAAGTTTCTCGAAAATACAGACACCGTTTCACATGTGACCGAAGCACGAAGAAATAAATTACTGTACCTACTACGTTCTTAACGTACGTTACGTTTCGTATTTGTGGAACGCCTTTGTGTATCAAGCAAGCTCAGACTCTCGAGGCTTTCAAAACTCAGGTTAAAAACTGGTACCTAAACTCAATAGCTCAATAATCTGCTGTTGAATTCGTGTGTTTATAGTTGTCTCCTTTTGTCGTTATAGTATATGGGTATAATATGTATATGTGTTATATATTTATAGTTATTTGCACGTTTATGTAATATGTGTTATTTGTTATTGTATGTATATATATATATATATTATTGAATATTTTTATTATTTGTATATATTTTCTCTTTTTGAACACCCCATCCTTTATATTTCTTTCGACTCTTGTCCATCCTACGGTTGCCTGGAAGAAATCGCTACTAGCGATAAGGCCGCCAGTTGTGGCACTATTTTTTTTAAGTCTTTTGTGTTTCTGTTTGTCTTTTTTTTTTTGTCAATGTGTGTTACAATAAAGAGTTTATCTATCTATCTATCAATCTATCGTTCTGTATAAGTAAATGATATCGTAAATTAAAAGTAAAATACGTAGCCACGTCTCATTTTTTTTTATTGATGAACTAGAATTTCATGTAGAAATGTCATGTCTCAAGAACATAAATCAGGAGTCTAACGCGATGTCTATACCAAATAAAAAATCGTCATGAATCTGCGAGATTCAGGCCATGTTTAATTATTATTTAAATGGATGTAATATTTGGAATACCAATTCGATGTGGAATACCAAGTGTCAGTTTGTTCCCAGGATATAAATCCAGCATTTCATTCATATCGAGAGCGAATCGAACAATCAGCATCTCAGCACTGCATCGTCTGCGACCACAAAATTCCATTCACAACTCCAAATCCGAGCCATTTCCGCGTGAACCAGTTATTTTTAAATTAAATATTTCTGTACGCTCCATAAAAATAATCCGGATCTCGGCTACCGCGTAATAAAAAGCTCGAAAAATTCGCATCGTAACCCTTTATTGTCAGTTGTAAAAAAAAAAGGAAATAAAGCCTCTAATTAGGACTTAACCGACCGTTCGGGACAAATTCTTGGCTCATTACGAGAATAAAATATAAAAAGGGTAATTTAATTCGTCCTTTGGTCTCGTTATCAGCGGCGATGAGATATCGCGGACGTGGTCCACAAATGTCGATACTCGATGCAAAAAATATGCTAATAGTTTATCTCAAATATATTCCAAGCCCAACGGGCTGAATTAACCTTGACAAGTTGTTTTTACAAAGTTTTCATACGCTAAAAAAGCAACATCATTTTTCTTCTTAGATAAGTTCCAAATTCACGAGGTCAGCTACCGTTCTACCTTATTGGCCAGAATATCGGTTTATGTTATACACACAATATCATTATCACTACGTAATAGAAATTATAGTTGTTATTCTGCTCTGTTATTACATATGTAAGTGTACCTTTGTAATATGTACCTTTTATAAAAAAAACTTATTGTGATAGTAGAATAAAGGCTATTTTATTTTATTTATTACATATACTGGTTAGATTTTTATCGTCCCTCAACTCATTTAATAAGGTTAGATGTTTACGTACTCAACAATCAGAACACTTGCTCAGGTAGTATTGATTGAACTCTTAGATATATCAAATCCATCTAAAACTCTCTCGAAAATAAAATTCAATAAGCATCTATACCCGAACATTCAATTTGAATTTTGTAGCCCAAATTGCGAATATTCTTCGAATCGTAAAAATACAATAAAAATGAATCTGCTCGCGAATACGGCAATAATAAAATTAGGTATTTTAATCCCGCGTTAACTTACTGCCGGTGAGGTTATGTGTTTTTAATCTCAAATAACTAGACGTTTTTAGAGTTCCGTACCTCAAAAGGAAAAAACGGAACCCTTATAGGATCACTTTGTTGTCCGTCTGTCCGTCCGTCCGTCCGTCTGTCAAGACCCTTTTTCTCAGGAACGCGTAGAGGTATGAAGCTGAAATTTATATCGATTACTCAGGTCTACTGTCCCTTGAAGCTGTGAAAAAATCAAACTTCTAAGCCAACGCAATCAAAAGATACAGCCATTTATGCCGCAAATTTTCGACACTTGCAAGGGAATCAAAACCTACAGGGTGCTTCCCGTGAACTCAGAATCTTGAAATTTGGTACGAAGCAACGTCTTATAGCATAGATAAAGGAAAAATTACGAAAACCATAAATTTTTAGTTACATCACAAAATATTTAACCTTGCAGGTTTGTACGGAACCCTCGGTGCGCGAGTCCGACTCGCACTTGGCCGGTTTTTTAATTAATATGATCACTGATTATAAGCTAAAAATGCGTTGAATTTAATCTGATTTTACTACACAATAAACGGAATCGTAATTGAAAAATGCGTAAAGGTGATTATTACAGTCTCTAGGTTTATTGGCGTTATGCTTTTTTTATAATCTCGCAATTTTGCCGGGAATATTTTGACTTAACCACAGTGCAGTAACAAGTTTATGGGATCTTAAAATTCTGAATGGAATGCGTCACAGTTGGTATGGCCAACAGTAGTGATTGCCATTACGCACAAATTAAGAGTATTACATCTTAGACTACAGCGGGGCTTAACATCAAGCAGGGTGTAGTCAAACGTAAGCCCGTGTTAGGTTAAAAACCTATTTTTAGGTTATTTCGGCATTATTTTTGACAAACAATAAAATATTAAAAATATCTATTCTTTATTGGATAATTTACATGCAATAGTATCAAACTATCCTCCAGCCAGTGTTCCAGTATTCGATCAAGCTGCTGGCTCGTGTAAGCGCGTTAGATGCATTAACGTCGCTTTTAGGGCGCCCACCCACTCACCGCTACCGGTCGTACATCCTAGGGCTGTCACACGGACAAATTTATCCTTGTGACCCTGTATTCATCATACCATGCTTATTTTTATTTATTTTTATATAAGTATTAACGATTGACGATGCTCTTATTATTTTTGTAATAAGACGGCTGTGTTGTTTATGTTAATAAATAAATGTCATCACATTAATATGCGCATAGGTGAACGTTTGGCCTATACGAGTGAGTGTGTATGCATCTTACTTTTTCATTCTCAAACGGTTGTGAACCGATTTGAATGATATTTGATATGGAAATAGATTGGACCCCTAGATTAACTTATGAGCTACTTTTTATTCCGGATTACCGCAGGTCATGTCGAACGCGTGTCTTCGGATCTCTAAGTCTGTTTTGGCCATTGTCAAAGCAAACTTTTTTAACGGACGCACCAATTCGGACAAAAGCAAGCGTGTTGTACTTTAAACTACAGTGATGATTAATAAAATCAGATGGTTTGTAGAAAACGGATACTTATATTATTACATCTCTAATGAATAGTGAAATTATTGTCTTTTACTAGCGTCCACTTCTTTTAGAATAACAGGATCTTTTGTAATTGGACCATAAAGATACAGGCTGACGCCTAGTTTGGGGTCTACTGTAAATACTATAATCCTATTGTACTGTTAATTAACTAAAATATGAACATATAATGTGGCAGTCTGCGTGCTGCCGCGGTCCCAGAACATATGTTCTGAAGATGGAAGTCATAACAACCGAAACGCGTAAACAACTTACGCGATTTACACGTGAGTGAAAACCGTTTAGTTAACATATGATAAAATGTCTCACGAAAGTTTTAATATTAAAATATGAAAATTGTAATGTGTAGGTTAAGTTTTCAAATGGCAAATAAACATATTTTAACTTTTGCTAATTTTTTTTATACATAGACAATTTATGAAGACACTCTCATAAAATTGTCTCTTCATAAAAGTGGAATTGTCTATGTATAAAAAATGTAGCAAAGTAAAAATATGTTTATTTGCCATTTGAAAACTTAACCTACACATTACAATTTTCGGTGACAGCCCTACAAAGTACATTTGTGCCGGGCGCGCGGGGTCGACACTGTAACTCTATACGTAACCGCAACACTTTGTTTATTTACATATCATATTTCATATTTCATGTCGGGAGTCTCCTTTAGGTACATACAAACATAATATATGATTAAACGAACTTGCAAAAGTGAAGTTCGATCAATATTATATGAGTATAAAGCCTCATGCGAAGATATAATATTCACAACATGGTAGTACTTTAGTCCTACTGGCAACATTGCACGTCTTTAGAGAGAAAAAAGAAAATATATTTTTTCCTACCTAATGGTAACACCCCAGCGGTGTCGCTCCTCATTGTTAAGAGAAATTAAAAAATAACACAAAATTTTCAATATACTTATGGGTTTTTGTGGTGGGTGGGAAGATAAGTATATCTTCGCATGAGGCTTTATACTCATATAATATTGATCGAACTTCACTTTTGCAAGTTCGTTTAATCATATATTATATTTCGTATAGCCTCATGCTTTGATATAATATTCACAACATGGTAGATGTTTAGAGCCAAAATTTTGTGTGAGAAATAAAAGATTTTGTTTTTACAAAGTAATAACAAACAACTTTTATTACATAATCATATTTTAACATGTATGGTAATCTCAATGATACGATTACAAATTATATCACATTTTATTGGAAATTATGTTTAACTTGTAAACTATACACAAACAAGTTATCATCTCATAACGTATAACATTACAATCAATTAAGTTGCAAAACTGATCTCGCAAAAGAAGTTTCATTTACTATCGGCCGGTTGTAAAATTTGGCAAACGTTTGTGACGTACTTGTCCATCCTGCCGTTTTGCGAATTGTATTTAAGGAAACATCCGCAGCTCGAGCTGCGGAAACTGAAGCATGTCGTGTACTATGGCTAGAAAATATTGATACATCTATGCTGCTCTCACCCAGAACTCTCTTAATCCATCGACTGATGGTTTGAGTCGAAGCTGATTTATGCGGTTGCTTAAAGGTTAATATGAAATTATTTATAGAAGGCAGTCTTATTTTTCTAGTTACAAATAGGTAGTCTTCTACTATTGTAGCGGGGCATATAGATTTATCCTCATAAAAGTAAGGTAGTACTAAAACCGGTTGTTCACGCCCGGGTGCGGATGTTTTAATTGCCTCAGTAATACCTATTTCGACAGATGAAGAGCCTATCCTAATGTTTTCTGATTTTATTAGAGAAAACGTTTGAACCCGGTGTGCTGTAGATAACGCTAATAGTGTAACTAACTTTAGTGTTATTTTTTCTAATGAAATATGACGATTTGGTACCCAATTTGCTATATAATCGAGAACAACCTGTGGGTCCCAAGTCCTAGAATATTTTGGTGAGGCTGGTCTTAATCTATATGCACCTCTAAGGAGTCGTTTTACTTGATCATTGGTAGTAAGATGACTTCCGACAAGCAATGATAATGCACTACGGTGGCTGTTTATGGAACTGTACGCAACACCTTTTTGAAATTGTTCTGTCAAAAACAAAATAATAGTTCTGATTGACCCCATATATGGGTTTAAACCGTGACGATAACAAAACCGCCACCACAATTTATACGTCCCGTTGTATTGAGATAGAGTATTTTTGGATAGAGATGCCATTGTTAGGTCTAATGCTTGGTGTGGGGTGCCTGCTGCCGCAAACGCTGTCCTGAGAGCAGCGCTGCACCCAGGGTAAACTTCGATTGTTGTTGTCGGGTTCTGCAAGAATGTGATATACTTAAATCAGGTGTGAAATAAATAATGTCTGATTTCAATAAACTTTTTAACAATGGGAACCAAGCTTGCGAATGCCAGTTGGGAAAAATAAAAATGACTTCTGCTTTGTCGTTGTAAATTTTTTGTAGGCATTTCAATATCATCGAAAATGGAGGGAATGCGTAAAAAAAAACATTGATTTCCAATTTAAAGTGAACGCATTTACAGCAATAGAGTCTGGGTCTGGTTTCCACGAGACATAATTTTTGCACTTGGTATTAGTGCGGGACGCAAATAAATCAATTTCTGGATAACCAAATGCAGTCGTGACAGTTTGGAATTGAGCTTCACTAAGCTGCCATTCTATGTCAGGGTTCACCTTACGAGATTCTTGATCTGCTTCAAAATTGTCTTTCGTGTTTATATAGGATGCATACAACCAGATATTTCGGTGTTCGCACCATTGCCAAATATTTTTTGTCAAATTATTTAAATGGGGAAATTGGATTCCTCCCATTTGATTAATATAACTAAGTGCTGTTGTAGTATCTACTCGTAACAAAATATTGCAGCTATGCATATCGCGCACGAAAGATTTTAAGCCTAGAAAAACAGCTAATAATTCTAAATAGTTAATGTGCTTTTCACGCTCACTATCTGTCCAACTGCCCCCAGTGCGCTTGTTGTCCCAATAAGCGCCCCAGCCAATTCGGCTCGCGTCCGTAAACATTTCTAAGTTAAAATTTGGTGTTACTAATGTGTTAGTTGTAGATGAAATATTATTCATCCGCCATGCTAAATCTGGCAAGATTACCGCGCTAGGTTTGAATTTGGCATTATAGTTATCATTATTCGCAACTAAGGCCAACTATTAAATGCGCAAAATCACGAATTGTACAAGTGGGTAGTTGGTAAAAAAATTGCAAAAGTAGCAAAAATTTTTCGCGTTTCTCAGGTGAAAGCGATATTGTCATATCTAAAGAGTTATACATGAAGCCAAGAAACTTGCTACATTGTCGCGGTTGTAAACTACTTTTTTCATAATTAATAACGAAACTTAAACATTTCAATAACTTAAGTGTTTTGTTGACGTTTAGTAAGCATTCGTCTTGGGTGTTTCCTAAACACAATATGTCATCGAGATATACAATTGATCTCAGTCCTTGGCTTCTGAGATAACCTACTACTTCTTTCATTATTTTTGTAAACGTTCGAGGCGCAGAACATAAACCGTAAGGCATAGCATTAAATTCGTAGGTTTTTATGTTAGAATGTTCATCTACGTATTGAAAACGTAAGTATTTACGTTGAGAATGTTTCATAGGGACAACTAAGTAAGATTCTTTCAAATCTACTGTGGCCATGTAGCAGTTTTGTGAGATTATTTTTGATGCTGTTCTGTGGTCTTCCATTTTGGAATGGGTTGTTGTGATAAACTTATTCAATTCTTTAAGATTAAGTATGAACCTATGTCCTCCGCTTGATTTAGGTGCCAAAAAGGCACTAGAAATAAACTGATCTTGTTGCGGACTACATTCAGTAATAGCGCCTAGATCGACTAACTTTTTGATGGCTAGCGCCATTGCTTGCTTTTCTATTATTGACAACGAAGTTTTATGAGGAATTCGTTGCTGATATACTTCTCGTAAAAATGGGATATTATAGCCATTACAAATCCAGTCTAAAATTACTGCGTTTTTTGTAACATTAAGCCAACAATCATAAAAATGACGTAATCTACTCGCATGTACCTGCGTTACTGACGAGTTGGGACACGTTTGTTCGAGCTCGCTGAAGTCGGCTGGCGATTCAGCGGCGGTACAGGTGGAGCTGTTGGAGCTGCTCGCGCCGGCATCGCGGAGCGGTGGTACTGGTTCCGGTGGTTGAAGCCGCGCCCTCCTCTCGCCTGTTGATAGCGAGGAGGGCCCGCCCAGTTTCCCTGACGGGATCGGGCGCTAGGTGCCGCTGGTGTGCTTGATGTGGATGTTCTAGGCGGAACTTTTTTAATTTGAAGCCCTTGCTTCTCGATCGCTTTTGATGCCTTTATCTTTTCGGCCAAATTGCTGCCGAAAAGTGTTTCGTCTCTTTCTGAATTACTCTGTAAAAGAGTTTGTATGTTTTTTTCCAATACGGGAAAAATCAGTTTCGTTCTCACTTGAGTTTCGGTGAAATGTAAGTCAGATAATATGCGGCAGCCATCCGATAAAAAAATTAACACATTCACTTTGTCATCTCCGGTTAGCAACATCGACTTACCTCTATTTATGGCTGTTATGCCGAGGCCAAGTTGACCTTGGTTGTCTTGTAAAATCTTGTCTCGGTTTTTTTTTTTTTTTTTGGAATTCTGGCAGGGCTGCAGAAATCTCATGCTTTAAGGTGGGTGCTTTAAGCGCCTTGCAATTATCGGGCACCATGTAATCTTTAAGGATTTTTACCTTTGCTTCTGTTTGGAGGCCTTTTTTTCAAAATCGGCTGCCAGCGTTGTGCCAGCGAACCGTGTATGGCAGGTCCATAAGCCGGGACATCATCAGTGGTATCACCAAGTGCACTTAGCAACTCGGGATCCAGTTCGCACTCTGGTATAGGCTCCTCAAGAGGAGCGATCTCGTCTGCTAACTCTTGCGTTGAGGGCTGCAGCGAGTCATTAGGCAGCGGAAGGATCTCGGATGTACGAGATAGCTCCTGCGTTGGGGGCTGCTGCGGATCGTTAGGAAGCGGCAGGATCTCGGATGTACGAGATAGCCCCTGCGTTGGGGGCTGCTGCGAATCGTTAGGAAGCGGCAGGATCTCGGATGTACGAGATAGCCCCTGCGTTGGGGGCTGCTGCGAATTGTAAGGAAGCGGCAGGATCTCGGATGTACGAGATAGCCCCTGCGTTGGGGGCTGCTGCGAATCGTTAGGAAGCGACAGGATCTCGGATGTACGAGATAGCCCCTGCGTTGGGGGCTGCTGCGAATCGTTAGGAAGCGGCAGGATCTCGGATGTACGAGATAGCCCCTGCGTTGGGGGCTGCTGCTGGGACGGTGGCGTTACTAGGTGAAGGTCACCGCCACGAGACACTTTCGCGGAGCCGTCGCCGATTTTTTCACTGTCCGATGACGATGAGTAAATGATGCGACGATATCTCCCTTCTTTCTTGGCTTGTAATTTCCTGATTTTATTGTAGTAGTGACGAAGCTTTTCCTCGGCACTTCGTTTCGGCATTTTTAACTTTTTGTAGAAATTGAAGGTTGGTATTAAGTATTAACTTTTAAAATTGAAGGTAGAAATTTCGACTGTGCGTTGCCTTGCACGACAAAAGAATGAGGAGCGACACCGCTGGGGTGTTACCATTAGGTAGGAAAAAATATATTTTCTTTTTTCTCTCTAAAGACGTGCAATGTTGCCAGTAGGACTAAAGTACTACCATGTTGTGAATATTATATCAAAGCATGAGGCTATACGAAATATAATGTACATACATAGTATAGGTCTTGTTACTGGGAAAATATGATGAAAGCTAGAAAATTACCTCTAGAGGTAACATGAATATTTTTCTACTTCAAGACTTTTCTAGACATTTTGTAAATCGATTTGGATTGCAGATTTATTGTTGCATTTAGGAGAGTAAGTATTAACTATGTATTAAATTATTGTATTGCTAGTATACGTGAATTTTATTTCAATGATATATGTTAATAACATGTCATTTTTGAGCATTGAAAATATTATTAATAATATTTTTAATATGTGATAAAAATATTGAGTAAAACGTGTAGGAAAAATCTTCAAAACGTACAGAAGCAAAAGTTGCGTGGGATCGGACTTTAAGATATCGTAAACATTTTACGATTAACATTAAAAAAAAATCAAGAAAAACTTTACATTAACTCATAACAAACATCTTATAACAAACAGTGACACAAAACTGCATATAAACTTAAAACTTTCAAACTCAAACCGGTCCCATAAACCAAAAACCCATACATTACAAGATTACGTAACTTTAGCCAAATCGCACAACATGTTAGGGTTAAATCGAGCCAAAGGTTGTCCACCGCTGATTGGATAGAACACATCAAAACAAACTGCCGGAAAAAATGTTGCCTACCCCTTTGGCAGATGGGAAAAGTTCCGAACATGTTTTATTTCTGGTAGGTAGGTAGGGAAACTTTGAAACGTTTACGAGACAATTCAGCGTTTGTGCTGTTGTGCAGAAATTTGCTTGATTGATAAACACAGGCACAGTAAGGGGTAAAATAACGCTGAAAATGCACCGTAATATTTATTAATTTTATCATTTACTTAATGAAGCAAATTGGCAATCAAATCACTACATAGTATAAACAAGGTATGTTTAGATATTTTTAACTACGCAACGGATTTTGATGCAGTTTTTTTAATACATTGAGTGATTTTATATTAGGTTTATAATGTTTATATGTATAATAACGCGTGCGAAGCCGCGGGCAAAAGCTATTTATATATATTTATAAGTGTCCATTGTCCAAAATCTGTATGACATAAAACTAATTTACGGTTTATGTGTGTATGATAGAATACTAACTTTAAAAATATACAAAGATAAATACATGTTACGTGTTCTGAAAAACTAAGTAGATTTGGACTTTCTGACATTGAAAATTTAAATTCATGTCATAAAATTAAAATCAGCATAAATACGATACGATTAGTTATTGAGCTTCCTTCTTTTTTGAAGTCGGTTAGTGAATATTGCGTTATTTTTAATGAAACCAACCAAGTAACGCCATCTGGATCTATTTGAAAGCAAAATATCGTAACCACAAGCGCTGTGGCCATTTTATCCAGACATAAAATAGTTCTGGCATGGCTTACTAGAGGGCATTGTCAAGATAATAGACAAGATTATGATTATCTCAGTTTCTTGACTGTGTACCGGGGTTTTGTTGTATTGCTTGTAGTTTTGCGGAAAAACTTATATTTTATATAGTTTTATTTGTAATATATAGTTGAGGTTTGTAACTAAGGTAAAATAATAGTAGTGCGTTTAATTTTAAATTCAATTGTGAAAATATATAGATAGATAGAAAGAAATAATTCATTTTGGATTTAGTTACATTTACAATGAAAGACAATTAAATGTTTGAAAGTATTTTTCAAATGTTGCAGAATAACGATGTTTTACCTGAAATAAAACATATATTAAATACTTACCTTATTTAAAACTTAATAAATTGAGAGTGGCAACCGTGTTTTCCGCTTCCTTTTTCCCTCTCTTTCGATCTTTGTGCACTTTTATCGTTCTGTCTCGCTCGCACACCCCCACCAACAGGCGACCGAACCATGAAGGCGAAGATGGTCCGACCTCTTTTCATTGAGTCGAAATTTACACCAGGCAGAAATAAAATGTAAGTTTTAAATAAGGTAAGTATTTAATATATGTTTTATTTCAGGTAAAACATCGTTATTAAATAACTTGACCGTTATTTAAAACTTAATAAATTGAGACGTGTCTGTTATCGCCTGGTGGGTAAAAGACGCCAATGTGAACATGTACAGAAGTAATAGATACTTAAGTACTGGGAAGGTATATGTACATAGGTAAAGGGTAAGGTAGGTGTACCTTAGATACATACATAAAACCAACCAATGTGCGAGAGACAGAAAGTGATGTAATCACATTTTATTCAGAGCTAATATAACTACTTTTGTTGAAGTAACTAAGTAATCAAAAGTACTAGCAGTACTAGACAGACTAGAAATAACAGCTTACATCGGGTTGACTGTAAGAGAACTGAGGCTATTATTATAAAATAATAATAATTTATCAGTTAAATAATATAATCACAGAAGTATTATTTTAAATCTTTACTTTGGGATGGAGACCAATCAACCCTGACCAGGCTTTAATCAGAAGTAATTTGTCAGACCTACTTGAATACTACTACTTCCGACGGTATGAATTTGAACCTGATATAACATCTCTCCAGAAAGCTGCTCTTATTGATTTGTGAAATCAATAAATAGATTTGGTCATAATACTAATATGAGTCATAATACTATGGCTTACATGAAGAAAAGTTATGCTTTACACAAAAACAGTGATGAAGCTAAGTAGTAGGATTTTAAGACAATTCTCGTCCTGATTGTCTATAGCTACTTAGTTGTGTCAGTTTTTACTACGACTAGTATGGACACAACAGTTATTCTTGGATTAAATGTTAAGAGTACTCAGCTATCAAGGCTAACTCTTGCGTCTCGAGCAAAGTAATAAATGCAATGATTTTGTGATGAATGTAATGTCGAAAATATTTTAAAAACCAATACCAAGTCATGGAGGTTTTTAAACTAAGATAAGATAAATTTATTGTAAATAGACAATATGTTACATTTTACAAATTGCACTGCCATTAGTAAAAAACTGTGTCGTAGAGAGCTTATATTATAATGCGATAGTTGGATGTATTGGGTATGATGACATACTGGTACATAAGCTCAATTTCTATGGGCCTACGACACGGTAATATCGTGCCTACGATGTAACATGAATACATTAGTCCATATAGGTACCACGGATTTATAACCAAATGTAGCATGTAATTTGAATAAATCTGTTATTAAAGTAATAAGCCTGCCAATTTTGGTACAAATGGAAAAATGTTATTATCATCAGCTCATATTAAATACCTCGTGCCATTTTACGCCAGGTTTTTTCCAGTTGTGATTTTGTCTAATCAACTTAACATTTTGCCAAGCTAGCGTTATATTCTGTATTCTGACAGGTAGATAGTAACTAGTATTTAAGCTCTAAGTTGAGATGTTGTCGGTTGAAACATTTTCGTAACTACAAAGGGTGACGGATATACCCACACCAGGGTTGATATATGTACATTCGCGTCCGCAAGAATGTTCAAATCAAATCAATGTTACCCAAATGGTATCAATATCAAATCGATCTAGTCCGGTGACATAAAGATGATCACTATTAGACTGAGCATTAGATCTCTTTAGTCATTATAGGTGCTATCAGGATAATGATTATGATGACCTAGCTAGTTATAGGTGATCTGTATGGCACTGTTGTGTTTCCATGGAATTAATTACACTGTCAAGTTTAATCAATTGAATACAAATGAATCAAAAGCCTGTATGCTTATTTGCATTAAGACAGCAATTTACAAGCACTGTTCAGATACATAAACTTTGACGATGATCGTGCCTATGGATACGGTTTATCGTCCATTTCTATTGTTCGCCGTGAAGACACCGTGACTCGTGTCCAGACTGATAATACGTTTGAGTCGAGGACCAAAGTCAAAATCGACACCTCTGAGGACAAATAATGCGACAGGGAAGGATTACGAAAAGAAGAACCTCAGTGACAAATGTGAAAATGCAGAAAGATATTTCTTGTAAACAGTATTGAGAACAAGAGTGTTTATCAGGAGTTTCATTTACTGAGTCACACCTGACGTTCATGGTGTCTATTACGTATGTAATACTATGTATTACTCGTATAAGGCGTATATCCAGATCACAAATATTAATTTACTTACCTTCTTGCCATTTAATTTTACGGATATAAGTATTAAGTTCTATTTCATTAGTGATGTCACATCTTTGAAAATCAGGTTGCGAGCAAAACGGAAGGCAGCTTTGCGAGATTTAGTTATTAGCTAAATTAGCCTTAGAAACAGTCTGTTAGATCTTTGTAACTGTCAGGTAGGTAAAGACAGTACCTACACGTATACATTTATCAGTATGTTTCATGTATCAGTTTTTATCAGTTTTGTGACGACAAAACTATTCTGCGATATTGCTTTAGATTCCATAGATTTAAATCGTTTGGTCGGCATAGGCCTTGGGGTTTTAAAACAATGTCATATTTTAGCACTAGGTTAAGCGTATGCTTCCACTTCATGCTATCTGCTGACAAGATATTTAAGCTGGCCTGCAAAGATATTGTCATAATATATCTTTATACTTAACCAGCAGTTTGTCATGTATTGCAATAATAGGTAATTAACGTTGCTGGAAGTTTAGCTCTGCGCTGAATATAGATAATAGATATGATTAGAAATGCGAATAACTTTGAGTTGTTACCAGATCCCTGCGAGGGATGGCTCTGCATAGGGGTCGTTATGACCACAGCCCTGCGAGGGCTTGGTCCAGACCACAGCATGTCTTCAAAATACCCTACGAGGGTCCGGTATGATTAGCTTGTCTTCGTTAGAGGCTACGTACCCTGCGAGGGTTCTACATAATGAGCCTCCCTTTGTGAGGGCTTACGAATAGATTTACAGTGCATCACAGCACAATGTGTTACACAAGATCCCTGCGTGGGAAAGCTTTGTATAGGGCCGTTATGACCACAGCATGCATTTCCATAATGAGCCCCTGAGGGCTTACGAATAGGGCCCCTGAGGGCTTACGAATAGAGCCCCTGAAGGCTTACGAATAGAGCCCCTGAGGGCTTACGATAAGAGCCCCTGAGGGCTTACGAACAGAGCCCCTGAGGGCTTACGAATAGCTTTACAGTGCATCACCGCACAATATGTTATACAAGATCCCTGGCTGGGAAAGCTTTGTATAGGGGCCGTTATGACCACAGCCCTGCGAGGGCTGGGTACAGACCACAGCATGCCTTTAGAGTACCCTGCGAGGGTCCTACATAATGAGCCCCTGAGGGCTTACGAATAGATTTACAGTGCATTACACCACAATATGTTATACAAGATCCCTGGCTGGGAAAGCTTTGTATAGGGGCCGTTATGACCACAGCCCTGCGAGGGCTGGGTACAGACCACAGCATGCCTTTAGAGTACCCTGCGAGGGTCCTACATAATGAGCCCCTGAGGGCTTACGAATAGATTTACAGTGCATCACAGCACAATATGTTATACAAGATCCCTGGCTGGGAAAGCTTTGTATAGGGGCCGTTATGACCACAGCCCTGCGAGGGCTGGGTACAGACCGCAGCATGTCTTTAGAGTACCCTGCGAGGGTCCTACATAATGAGCCCCTGAGGGCTTACGAATAGATTTACAGTGCATCACAGCACAATATGTTATACAAGATCCCTGGCTGGGAAAGCTTTGTATAGGGGCCGTTATGACCACAGCCCTGCGAGGGCTGGGTACAGACCACAGCATGTCTTTATGTACGCATGTCCGGCTATATAAATTCCTGGTGTTTTCCAGAGTCACGGACTCTGAAGTATTGGGTGTCACGGACACTACCGACGCGCACGGTGCGACCTTGGTACTTGGAGAAGTTCTGGTGTGCCACGGACACATCCACCGCGCACGGCGCGATCTTTACAACTCCTCGAGTGCTGGTTTGTCACGGACACAACCACCGCGCACGGCGCGAGTTTCGCTACTCCCGGGTCTGCGACGCGCAGACTCCTACGTCAATTCCGGCGGGGAATCGAACCCCGGTCTCCCGCGTGACAGGTGGGGATACTTACCACTATACTACCGAAGAATTAATTAAATCGAACATAAGAATCGAACAAAAAATAAGAGAGACAAAACCATTGGTTCCATTTTTATCCGTATTCACGGTTCTTAGCTATATTATCACATAATATATGTATTTTGTAATGTTACAAATTTAACTCGTATCTATCACAGATTCTTAAATTATGGACTCAATAAAATTATTGAATTGTAAGCAAAGTAAATTAACACTATTAAATTTAGGTTAAAAAAAAAAGAGACATGTCGGTTACTCTATTGTATTAGAACATCATTTATCTGCATTAGAAAAATACTGCGTGAACCTGCGAGGTTCATATCTTGTGAAGTTATCTAGCAGATCGTTTTTAACAATGATGCATACTCGCCCCCCCTTTTTTTTACCTCAGCGACGGCGCATATTCGTGATTCATCGAATTGAAATTCTAGTTTGATCACTCGTGAATATCATTTTACTTGTAAAACACAGTATTAGCTACGTCCTATGTACGGGGTACATATACAATACACATACAAGTATTAAAATTACTGAAATGCAATCCACAAATAATTTTGAACATTACGTTAAAAATTATTGATTAAATATATTCTGAGGGTAGATATTAAAGAAAAATTGTATAATTCAGTTTCCAAGTACACAATATTTAAAGTCAAGCAAATCATGCAAGAAAATTGAGGGTAATAAAATTATTTATATTAAAAGGAAACAAGTCAAATGGTAAAGTCGAACGGTAACACCGTTAAAAATCACTTTACCAATAAAATAAAGTCAAGTGGAATTAAACTTACTGCTTTCCATTGGAAAAGGCACACTTACAAATTGAAATTTAGAATTTCAATAAAAAATTAATATTCCACTTTTGCTCCAACACTAGCGACTTGTCGCAGCGGAAAACTCGACGCCAATGAAAAGAGGTCGGACCATCTTCGCCTTCATGGTTCGGTCGCCTGTTGGTGGGGGTGTGCGAGCGAGACAGAACGATAAAAGTGCACAAAGATCGAAAGAGAGGGAAAAAGGAAGCGGAAAACACGGTTGCCACTCTCAATTTATTAAGTTTTAAATAACGGTCAAGTTATTTAATATTCAGTTATAATGTGTTTGAGTTTTTAGCCAGGTCAACTTCCCAATCACTTAAGCGGGGGAGTTGTGACCCTCATTAATGATAGTTCGACTCACCAGTTGATAATACAGCAGGCTGATGGCGTGCGGCGCGCCCGGCGAGCTGAAGAAGTACAGCGCCGCGGCGGGACCTGACACCATCATCTTGCTACACGTCACCACCGCCATGGCGAGGGACCTGTGGGAAATAGATCGAGAAGAGAGAAACAGTTAATCTAATAATTCGTTCCCTCGTAGCTGAGGGTCGTGACTCCCCCGCAGAATTAATTCGTTAGGGGAGTTCTCTTTGGCAGGTACATCGTGGTGGATATAATGTCCTAGGATAGTTTTTATATATATAACAAACTAGCAACGCGTTGTTATCCGTTTTGTCCAGGATAGATATACCTAGCCTGTGTAAATAACAAGGTCTAATCTACGTGCAAACCAAATTTAATTCAAATCGTGTCAGCCGTTGTGACGAAATAACAACCATTATATTGAGCACAGACAAACGTACGCACAAATTTTAATTTGTATAGTAATCGTCAGATCGTCAGAGACCGTACAAATAATGTATTCAAGTACTACAAGTGGCGCCGCCATATTTTCCACACTTTTGGGTTGAAATGTTACTTATAATTTTTTTACGTAGTACTGATATGCGATTAACTACACCTAATGTTAAGTATTGTTGCAAGGCTGCAACAAGAGTGTAACACACTTACCTGAATTTGGTTGCTGGTATTTTTAGGTATTTATATACAAAGGAAAATATATAGGTATATATATATACATTAGTGTTACAGTTATTTTGAAGGAAACCATCGAAAAGATGAGAGTCGCACAAAGAGGAATGGAACGGTCCATGTTAGGCATTACGTTGCGCGACAGGGTTCGTAATACTGAAATCCGAAAACGTACGAAAGTGGAAGACGGTCGGGTCTCGTATAACGAAACTCAAGTGGCGATGGGCTGGACACTTGGCGAGACGTACTGCCGGCAGATGGAGCAAAGCAATAACTGAATGGTACCTACGGCTAGGTAAGCGAAGTGTAGGAAGACCTGTGCAACGGTGGCTGGATGATATTAGAAAGTTAGAAGGAAACCTCTGGGCAAGAACAGCGCAAGACAGGGAGTATTGGCGTAAGAGGGAGGAGGCCTATGCCCTGCAGTGGGTCCCATTAGGCTGATGATGATGATGATGATGATGATGATACAAAATATTATGTACTTACTTGACAGATATTTGTGCGAGCAAATCCTCCCGTTCAGCCAGTATAGAGAGCAATCTGCCCAGAGTTTTCACTGTCTGCACTTTTGTGAAGAACGATACGTCTTGCGATTTCATTTTGGGTTTTAACTGAAAGTAAAAATAACAATACAATTATTACATTATAAAATTTTGAGATCACATATTCACTCTTCAAATTACTATTATGTTGATGTAAAACTTGTAAAAGCGTTTTGTTAGTTTGTCCGTGTTTGTCCCTTTTTCACGCCATCATCATCAACATTAGAGTTATGTGCTGGATATAAGCCTCTGCCCTTTCTTTACACCATAATGTAGGACCAAACTAGCTGCGATTATATGTATGGAGGTAACATAGGGTTGCAAAAGTAACCAAGTGTGCTAGTTAAATAAAAGTTAGGAGCTAAGAGGCGTTATAAAAATCTATTATTTAAATGTGGTCCAAACCAATCTATTTTGTGGTCTTACATGCAACTGTAGGGTTTTCATGATTTTATTAACACAAAATCATGCATGATTAGTTTTTTTTTCTTAATAACTAGAAATCTAGTCCACTATACTCGTATATTAAACCAATATATTTCTGGCCATATAAGTATTATATTCGTTATCTAGTACCCATGACACAAGCGTTTGCTTAGTGTGGGGCAAGATGGCGCTATGTGAAATTTCCCAAAATGTCCCGAAGACTAAAATGAAGGCAGGCTATAAACAGGCATAAAAATAATCTCCAACTTAACTACGAACCTGGTTACATACATGCCTAAATTAAATGACTTTTAATAAAAAGTCTTTTTTTTTTAATTAAAACTAAATACTTAATATAATTTATACTTAATAATATTATTAAGCTAGATACTCACGTTATCATTACAGTCCTTGACAGTGGACATTCTATACATCTCTCCAATATATTTCTCCAATAACGCTACATCCACTTTAGTAGCAGATCGTATATAACTACTCATGTCACTCACAGAACTGCAAATAGAGTTGGATTTACTCAATCTTTGAGTATCATTTGCTTGTGTATCATTTTTGTCTTTCTGTGAATCATTTTTGTCTTTCTGTGTTTCATTTTTGTCTTTATGTGCATCACTTTTGTCTTTTTCTTTAAGAGAATTGGTATCCGGTATTTTACATTCCTCTTCGTGTGTTCCGTTTAGTTTTGCGTGATTGTTATTTTGTGTGATCTCTTTCACAGCATTCGTTTGTTTCTTATCATTTGTTGACTTCTTCACATCATTTGTCTTCTCTATATAATTCGTCAGCTTCTCTGTTTCATTTGTTTCCTCGTTTTTGTTATTCGAGTCTTTCTTTTGCGCTCCTTTTTGGTTCTTGTACTTCTGCGTTTGATTATTGTTTTGCGCTTCTTGGTTTCGTTTTTTCTTCTTTTTCTTGCCTATTCTGTCTTCGAAGTCGTATTTGAATTCTTGTTTTTCTTCGACGTCGCTGATTTTTAGTTTCTTTGCGTTGGAATCGAAGTCGTATGTTCCTGGTTTGTAGTCTGGTACGAGTGGTGCTAGGATAGCAGACAGTTGGTTGACAGCGCGTTGCATTTTGCCCATAGCTGGGCTTAAGAATGACTGCATGGCTTGAGTGTAACCCAGGTTTGTCTCTTTACTCCTGTAATTAAAAGAATATATACCTTGTTGAGTTGATCACATACATTAAAACTTATTATTTAGAGGCAATAAAAATGACTATTTGATAGGAATAAAAAATGTTATCGATAAAGTAAATCAATTCTTAGCAATTGAGAAATAACTAAGAACCAAATTCGTACAGAACTCTGAATGTAGGTGAATGTTAGAGTTGTCTCATTTCAGAAGACCTTAGGGCGGCTTAATGAACTCTCAACACCAGTGTTGGCCACTCTCATTCGATAAGAAGAAGTGTTGTCTCTATCTTTGTTTCATTCAGTGACAAACTAGTACAGAACATCTAATGGTAAGCGAGTACGAGTATATAAAGTATAGTAATTTATAGTACTATTATTTACTGTTTTGTAAATTAGAATTATCGACTTTTAGAAAAATCATGATACTTACGAAGTGACAATCTTCTGCTTTAATTTCCGAGCTTTCTTCCGCAACACTTTCTGTCTCTCTCGTTCCTTCCTCTCTTGTTCTAGTTTAGCTATCTCTTCGTCCTGCTCTCTCAACACGACCGAGTTCTGGTCTTGAGTTTCAGATGTTGTCTGGAAAAATGATTTGGTTTATGAAAAGACAAACTGGTATATTCTTATTACTACATGGGAGATTACACACGCAAAAATTTTAGAGCACTATATACTTGGAATACAGTATCAGTCTTGTTCGTCTTTGAGACTTTTAATTCCACACACTCCAGTTGTCTGGATCTGACTGACTGACATTTTATTAATCGATCAGATTCAGATCCTCTAGTAGATTTTATAAGCTACTAGAGGGTGCTCGCGGCTTCGCTCGCATTAGGAAATAAAACTTGCATCCTCTATTTCACCCCTTTAAAAGTGGCATTTATAAAAATCCTTTCTTAGCGGATGCCTACGTCATAACATCTACCCAACCAACCAACCCAATCCGTCCAGTGGTTTGGGCTGGGCGTTGATAGATCACTATATCAGTCAGTCAGTCACCTTTGAGTTTTATATAGGTACATAGATTTCGATGAAAAATTAAGTTCAAAATCCACACTTACCGGTTGTCTAGGTCCGGTAGCTTTTTCCCTTATAGCTTGTAAATGTGATTCGAGTCTCTGTTGACTTGCATCTTGTTTGTCCCTTATACGAGACCTGAGTGCGTCTGCTTCCAACTCCGCGGCGGCTGCCAGAGCTGAGAGACGGGACTTTACTCCTTCCGCCTGTGAAGATAAGGTTCATTTTAGAAAACACGATTCTTCTCGCGCTTACTTATTGCACGTAGAGAAACTTTTTTTTATGATGATATTTTTATATTGTTTCGGAGATGGCATGACCACACATAATATTATTCTAAGCACAGAAATGAGCCAAAACAGTCGCCCAAATTCACTATAGTACGTTTAAAATTACTCTTTACGACTTGAGCGCACCACGTATAACAAATACTTGCCACAAATTGCTTACAAGGTCAAATGATGTTTAGATTTTTTTAGTTACAATTTCATTCGCGTGCGCACTCTTTCATTTTCTCACTCCCTTTTTATTCTTTTTTTTTTTTTAATTACTCTACCATATTTTCCTTCCCACGATACATTTGCCAAAGAGAACTCTCCTAACGAATCAATTCTAGTCACAACCCTCATTAACGAGGTAATACGACCCCCGTTTCTTCTCACCTTTTCTCTAGCAGCGTCGTCTCGCTCCTGCTTCTTCAGCTCCTTGAGTTCCTCCCGTCTTGCATCCCTCTCCTTCCTCTTCTCGAGTAGACTCTCCACGTGCAACTTCCTAGCGGCCTCTAGAGCTTGCCGTCTCGCTCCCACCGCAGCTTCGCGAGCCGCTTTTTGCTCCTGAAAAGGTATGGAAAAAAGAAAAAGATTACGTCTATCTAAATATATAAAACTCAAAGATGACTGACTGACTGATATGGTGATCTATCAACGCACAGCCCAAACCACTGGACGGATTGGGCAGAAATTTGGATTGAAGGTAGATGTTACGCTCACGATTGTCACTCCCTCAACTTGCGGTCATCAGTAAACCTTAAACTCGCGACTCCGACACACAAAAAAGTTTCGTATGGTAGTTCTTTCTCTGCGCACGCAGTGAAACTATGGAACGCTTTGCCGCTAGATATTAGGAAAGCACCATCACTAGATGCCTTTAAACACAATGTAAAGAAATTATATTTATCTTCTTTGGTTCTGACATAAGTTGCTATATTTGTTATTATTTTTCTGTCTCTTGTATTATGCTATTATGTATGTATGTTTGTATGTATGTATATATTATTGTTATATTTGTTTATGTTTATTCATATAAGTAGTATAAATCTTTGCTCTATTTTTCATTATTTTATTTAATATCTGAAACACCTCGTCCTACTCGTTTCGTTTGAAGAATATATCCCTGCCAGATTGGTTGCCTGGAAGAGATCGCTCTTAGCGATAAGGCCGCTAATTAAGACGCTGATTCTAATTTGTATGTTTTTTTTGTATTGTTTCATTTGTGGTGTTTTAATAAAGTATTTATCTATCTATCTATCTATGTTATGACGTAGGCATCCGCTAAGAAAGGATTTTTGGAAATGCCACTTTTAAAGGGGTGAAATAGGGGATGCAAGTCACGATGAAAAGCAGACGTTTAAACCACCAATCCATATTTGTTTATTAAAAAGAAATACATAAATATATATATTCACACATTGCACACAGCGGCATCTAGCACCATACTAAGCAAACGTTTATAGACTCAAACTTACCAATTTATCGAGTCTCTCCCTCCTCATCTCCCGTAGCCTGGTGGTGAGAGACCTGCATTGCTCCAAGAACTCGTGCCTCCTGTTCTCAGCCTCCAGTTGTTTGATGAAAGCAATCTCACGAAGTTTCTCCTCTTCGTCGTGCGCTTTGCGGACTATGTCCTGGAAATGAGAAAATAAGATATTGATTAGTTTGGTTTATTTTTATTTAGGGACATTTAAAAGTTTATAAGTTTTTTCTGGGCAAGAATGTTACACCTTTGACTTCACCATCGCATCCTATCAGGCCCATTCATCATTTCCATTCAATGTAAAAAATGAATATGTATGTATGTTCTATATTAATTACAATACAAAAGAGTAGAGCTGTCCACCATACGTCTCACCTAAGTTGAGACGCATAAGAAAACAGATCTCTCGCCGCGTCGCAGTGAGGCATAGCATGTGTCGTTTAACCTACATCACGCAGGGTAAGTTGATAACCCGTTATCAACTTACCCTGCGTGATGTAGGCTGCGTGATATTGAACAAGAAGTTAGTTTGCCGAAAACTATAGCAGATGATAACTTCGTAAAGATGTTTAGTGCTGTTTCGCCGCGACTCTTCAAGGATATCAATTTAGAAAATCGGTGAAATGTCAGCCTGAGTTAATTTCGGAATAAAAAGAAAGTCTATATCAAATGTGTCTACCATACCAATAGTTTCGATCTTTAAGAGCATAATCACTCTTTAAATTTATAATATCATGTAACATTAAAAATAAATGATATGTATGTGGTTACCTTCAAATGCTGATCCCTATTTTCTGCCGCTTTCTGCAAACGCCTTTCCATTCTGTTTCTCTTTTCATCTATCAATTGATTTTTGGCCATCTGAAAAAAATAAAAAGTCCAAATTAGCAATTGTACATCCTTTCTTTTTGATAAAGTACTTTTACCATCGGTCGGTTACATTTTGGACAGTGTACTACAGAGCATAATAATTATTCTTGCTGTGACATCGTTTCACGGTTTCAGAAAAATTGTCACTTTTTATTTTCAGTCTACTTCCTTCTAACCTTAACTTCTTCCACTCGACCCAGCAGTTGGTGTATCTTCCTAGCTCTCTCTGAATGCAGCTGTTTCCTCTGTCTCTCTGCCCTCGCTTGCTTCGCTTGAAGCCTTCTCAGTACATCTTGCAAGCTCCCGCGACGTTTGATGCCCTGAGATAACTTGGCGTGCAGTTGTTGAGCTCGACCTTGAATGATAAAAGTTCACTGCTAAATGTTTGTTTTAAAAAATACATATTAATATGGTTATTAATCTAAGGATCATAAGAAACATTATCTGTCCCTAAGCAATACACCAGGGCCTATTTATTAAAAATATTACGGCAAACCAAATAAAAGCCTTTACATTGTTGTTCTATTGAAGGTGTAATAAAGAAAGACTGACTGACGGCATATACCATCTTATTCTAAAACAAAACGTTTTGGAATATGACGGATATTGTTTTACTGTTTCTTGTATTTATAAATAAAATTATTGGTAAAGTATTACTTTTAGAATGGAGGGAAAGAGATCAAACAAACTCAACGCAAGCGTGATTCAGCGGGGGTTCAAAACCCTTAGCAATGAGGAAAACAATGAGAGGAGGATAATAGATTTCTTACCAGGATCTCTAGCCACCAGTTCCTCCAGCGCTCCCAACATGTCGACCCTCTCCGCCCAGGACATGCCTTCGAGTGCTGACTCGTAGTGATGTTCCAAACACGACGCCAGGTCGCGGCAGATGCGGTTGTCTGGCTGGCAAGGAGCAGCATCTTCGCACAGGATTTCTGCGTCCGTCTGTAGGTAAAATGAGGTGAATAGAGTTGAGATTTGCATAATATTAATAAACAGAAAGATGATGATGGCGAAATTATCGGCAGTAACTAATCTTAGTCATAAATAGAGTTCTGTTCTGAGTTACTCGAAGTCTCAGTCTTAGTAAAATAAGGTTTTTATAGCCAAATTGATCATCTTAAACCGTAACATTAGCAAGGAATAAACAAACAGAGTTTCAGGGAAGTCCTTTACATTATACTATTAGAATATGCCATCAATACATACCTCAGTATCGTCTGTTTCGGTGTCCAAATCATTGTCCGATACAACTTGTTGCAGTTCCAATATCTGTCGGTTTAGTAAATCTTCTTCTTGGCACAACTTTTTCTGGTCTGCTTCCGATTGGAAATCTAATGCCAAACTAATCTTCCTTTCATTCTCCTCTATTTGAGACGTCATTTCTGCTATCTCAGACATTTCAGACGGATCAGCTGTCTTCAGTATTTCGTTATGATTGGTCATTTGATCGTCTTCTTCCAGATATTTGAAGGTGGTCATGAATTCCGCTTTCCATTTGTCGAAATCAAACGCATCTTCTTCTGTGCTTTCTTGAGATCTTGCTAAACCTGTGGTAAGACTTTCTAATGACGAATGAAGTCTGTTATTTTTAGTCAAATCAGAATCTTTCTTATCTTTATTTTTGTCTTTTTTCAAGGCTTTGTTTCTTGAAGTTCTAGTTTTAAGCCCCGTCACATCAGACTTTTGACGAATCATTGAAGTGTCTTTTACATTGGAAATAGCTTTCGATTCTTTTTTCACCAACACTTTAACGACTTTTTCAGGCTTATTTTGAGGTTGCTCCGATTTAGCTCGGTCAATCTTGTCTATGATGGGATTGGTTTCGGATTTAGGTGATTCTATCATATTCAGTGTTGGCAGGCTAGTAGTGGCAGACGGTTGGTGAAACCTATTCGCCCAATGAGATTTAGATTTCTTGGATTCACGACTCAATCGACGAGATTTGACCGTTAGCCATCCATCGTCATCAGTTTTGTCACCGTCAACATTCAGAACTTCAATGGAATTGGCAACATCATATCCTTCTGGTACTAATGTCTTCAAACTTTCACTGGACTCAATTCTATTCATATCAAATTGTGCCACGACTGTATCTGAGCTGCCGTAGTCATCGCAGTCTTTAAACTTTTCAAATGCAGGGTTAGCCTTCTCTTTTTTGTCGCCTTGTTCGTTAATCTTCAAGGAGTCTGGGCGAGGTGGTCTTGTCTTTAAGTCTGGCTTCATCTGATTTCTAGCATCACCTGCGGCCATTTGTGTTCTCGGAATCGGTCGTTTAGTAGCGATGACTTTAGGAGCTCCTGGCGTGTCAAATAGACTCGTACGTCCAGTAGTAAGATTGAACGGATAGCTGCATTTACTTTTTTGATTTCTATTAGCGAATTGCCGTACTTGCCGATTCGGAGCAGAACTAGGCCGTATCTCGACTACAGTTTTGCTTCTATATAACGCTTTTGTAGGCATTTTAACGTCTTCTTTGGCGGTTACTAGTTTAGGCTTAGCGGCTGCTTGAGAATAAGCCGGTCTAGGCGGTTTCATTTCTGCTGGTTTTATTTCAGTGTTTTTAACATCCTTATCAATCTTCACATCGGTAATATTAAGCTCTGGAGATTTGGATTCTTTTTTCTCGTCGGTAGAAATAGTATCTATATTCTCGTCTTGTGCATTTGTGGCATTTAAGTTTTCTTTTATCTCTGCCTCGCTTAGATCTACACTGATAAGTTTCTGCGGATCCGTCTCTTTAGAACCTTCTTTAAACACAGTTTCCGATTCAATATCATTTGCAGTTTTTTTATTCGTCTCTTTTTTACTATCAGTGCCATCTGGTATTTTGGTTATATCTTTAGCTAATGGTTCTTTTGTGGATTTCAAAATTCCATCTTTTCTTGCTGAAGAAAAATCTTTTTTCTTTAGTGTTACTGACTTTGTGTTATTTTCACAAGACGTTAAGACGACATCATTAATAAGTTTTGCTTCATTTTTTATATTAGCGGTACTCAAATTGTTATTGGAGTTTTCATCTGTTTTATCCATGTCTATTTCTTCTTTAGACGGCAATTTCGTGGGATTTTTGCTTTTGTTTACAGACAATGCATTTTTAGAATTTGTTTCCAAACTCTTTGTATCATATCCCTGCTTTTTAAGTTTTTCATTATCCTGATTTAGTAAATTGTCATTCTTAGTTACATTTTCAGTCAAATTTTTGGCAAGAAATTCATTTTCCATGGCATCTAGTTTTGCATTTGTTGCTTTTGCTTGGCTAGAAATGTCTTTATTTATGGGAGTCTTTTTATCGTCTCTAATCATTTTTCCACGCTTTGTATTCACTATAACGGGCTTAGGTACAGCATTAGGAAGTTCTTTAGCTCTTCCAATTTCAACTAAAACTTTGGGTAGGTCTTTACTATCCTTATCTTTTGAGATATTTGTATTCTTGCCTACTTTTGGTTTATCAAAATCATTTGCTGGTTTACCAGACGGGTCTTTCGGAGCATTTGTAGGGCTTTCTTTGTCTTTTACATTTATATTAGTTGCCTTTGTCTTTATTTTAGAAGCTGTCTCCGATTTATTTTCAGTATTTTTTAGCACGTCAGAGCTAATTTTCTTTTCTTTGATTGACTCAGTTGTCTTGAGTGGCTTTTCCTTGGTAAGATCTTTTGGAGATATGCTTTCCTTATTTTTGAAAGTATCAAGGCTAGCTATGTCATTTTGTGCCTCAGTGGATTCTTGGTTGTTTTTTGATGAGTTTGAATCAGAACTTTTATCCTCTTTAGTTTCATCTAACGTGCTTACGGTATGAGCAACAGTTTTAGGCGATTCTTCTTCATGCGACTTAGCTTCAACTTCCACCACTTTTTTGTCATCAACCACAATCGCGTCTTTTTCCTTTATATCTGAAAGTCTTGATTCTTTAGCGATTTTAGCTTCTGGTTTAGTTGCTGTCTTTGATGTAATTTTAGTGCTGAAGAACTCTATGCTGCCTTTTGGACTAGTGCTGGGATGACCTGACATTCGTGGACTTATTTTTCCGCTTCCAGGACTCGCTTTCCCTGTCAGGTTCGGGCTATTTTTGCCACTTGGAGTGTTATGCCCAGACAGACAAGGGCTATTTTTGCCTGACACTGATGGAGAACTTTTGACGGAATGGGTTCGTCTTGATTCAGGACGAACAAAGTCAGTCTTTCTTATCTCCCAGGCAAGGCTTTGCGGTCTCTGCGGTGGAGGAGTGTTGTCATATTCCCATTTAAGTCGAAACCATTCGCTCAGAGCTTTGAAGTCTCGAGTATAGTTTTCTAGAACGAGAATTACTTCTTGGCACTCGTTTTGATTCTCGTGAGCTTCGACTGTGTTGTAGATTTCGCCGACCTGTAAAAGTAACAATAAAGATATAAAGCATACATCTATACTTCAGTCTAGAAATACATAAGCACTTGACAAAATTTTATTTTATTGGAAATTAACAATTTTTTTAACTAATAACCAATAAGTTAAATAATTGTATGTTTATGTGCATGTCAGTACCTAATCGTTGCAAAGTATGAACTTTTTAAAACCTTATTTAAAACAGATAATCAAACAAAAAAGTACACAGTGCTTTTTGCATCAAATAAACACGTGTAGTTCAAGTTCAGCTGAATAATCTTCTTTCTTATTTTTAATTACAAAGCCAACTTTGGTCTAAAACTTACAGCGTCAAAGCAACAACAGAAATTGATTAGGCAACAATGGAAAGAATATAGTTTTCAAAGTGTAACAATAGAAAGCACTGCTTATACCAAGTCTCGTCTCTAAACTGTCGCCTGCACGTTGCAATAACGTCGATATCGGCCTTCGATTGCCTTGAACTAAATATAGTCGGAGGGTGGAACAGTTTATGTGGGGCTATGAATTGTTGATACACCCCACACAAGTTACTGAGTTTTTCGATCTACCTTTCTAAAGTATAGCTTGATAACTATTGTGTATCATAGCTGACATTGGTCACACTAAAGGCATTTATAAGTATTGGGTATATATGTCTGTACCTATATATTGCGATGCAATTTGGTATAGTAATGGGTTAACCTCAATCGAATTCAAAACCGGAGGTTAATCTTAACATTTTATCTAACAACAGCCCAATGCTGGAGGAGGAAAGTGTATAATGAAACAACTGCGACATAATTAAAATATAAAAATCATATTTTGCATTTTATTTTATAGAGATATGAAGAAAATCTTCATAGCTATGCGCTTAAAATATGATGCAAACATATTGGTTATCCTGTTATGTTAATGTTTGTTTTGCTTAAAATAAATACTTGGTACAAATATAATACTTACAGCCCGCTGTAGATCACCAAACAGCAGCGCCCAGTATCTGGCGCGGAGCTCGGAGCGCTTGTCTCGCCCCGCGGAGGCCGAGCGGAGACGCACGGCGGAGCGTGGCGCGAGGCGGCGCGGGGGCGGAGCGCCCGCTCTGGGAGGCTTGCGGGCTATACGGTCTGGGGGACAAAATATTTTATGTTAATAAGTTAAAAGACATACCACCCAAAATATCCTTTATAATAAAAGTCTTATGGAGCTGTTTGTTTATCTCTAAAATGTAATGAATGCCATAATGACATCTACCTATGCTTGTAGATAAAGGTGGAGCGGTGTAAGGTTCTTTACAGCAATTTCTTTATTATTATACTTAATATTATATGACTGGCGGTTGAATATTATTCACTCCTTGATAGGTATAAATCTGTGTCACAGGTCAATGGCCAAGTCATGGTTCATCATCATCATCATCATCCACAGCCTTCACTATCCCAGTGCTGGGCATAGGCCCTTTGAATGTGCCAGCTGCATTGATCTTGTGCAGACATAGTAGTTTGATTTGTCATCAATAATGTTCATAGGATAAATTTTCTAAGATCTTGGTTTGGGTATTTTTGGTCTTCATAAGTTTTGACAGAAAATCTTGATATTAATAGGATCAACAGAAATTATATGTAGTTGGACAAATAGTAAGATACAAATGCCACTGTACATAAACAAATGTGTTTTACTCAAATTACCAAGAACAGTTTCAGCAAAGCCTTTTCACTTCAGACACTCTCCTATCACTGAGACATCTATCAAACGAAAATAAAGAAACAGCCTTGAACAATATAAACATGGGAAACTTCCATATGGTTCATACAATGTCATCAGAACTAATAGACACATCCTTATTAAACCATTTGGCTACACAACACATCTACCAAATAATATTTACATATGTGATACACATCTACATAGGTACATATATATTTATGAGGTTCACAGGTTAGTCAAAAAAATCATGTGTGTATATAAATAAATAGTGCTTGATGTGTCCAGCTTAAATCTCATTGTATAGTGATAGTATAAGGCTGTGAGAGAGATTCACTATACCATAATAACAATGATTGATTGATTCACATTATGTTGACAAATTATTGCATTATACATGAATAAATGAACTTTAACTTTTGAACCACTAAAACACACTTTCACTTTTAATGGTACATATTAAATATCTGAATCCATAATATTGTAGTTATGTTGTCAATTGCTATGGATTCACAGATTTACAGGCTAACTGATCACTAACTACAGCTTTAGTACCTACACAAAATCTAACCAAAACCAGACTGAACATATTCTTGAATATAGCATGTGTACAGGA
Source organism: Macaria notata (assembly GCA_927399415.1). Lineage (NCBI taxonomy): Eukaryota > Metazoa > Arthropoda > Insecta > Lepidoptera > Geometridae > Macaria > Macaria notata. Next base: position 6,798,308 of record OV656742.1, read on the forward strand.
CAGGTAGATTGTTGGGGAGTCTCTTGGTATTATTGACTATGGCCTCATTATAATAATTGATGGAGTCCCTGACCTACTTACCTTTACCTTGACCTACCCATATAAGTCATATTGGTAAATGATATACATTTAAATCACAATTACAAGTAAAATAATTGAGATAAATATTATCAGTACAATAGCAATGTAATCAATAAATTAACTATAACCTTGTGATCTTCAAAGTGAGATTCAACCGGTTCTTATTGGGTAAACACAATCCATCTTAGACCATAGTAATTGCTTACCAACTACTACTACAGCTTGCAAACTATGGCCAAGTGCAGACCTAAGATAGTTTAAAAAAACTACACAGTTCGTTGATAAACATAAGATTCTATAAATCATAGTTATCATTGAAATTAAATACCTGCTGCATTTTAACATATATATACCACAGGTTTGTGACATCCCTGTAACACAGGGCCTAGTACCTTTACTTAGTCACTCCTACACATACAAAGCACCTAACAATTTTAGATATAATCAAAATACGAAGCTGAAACTATATAGTACAGTAAATTTTATCAGTTGTTCTAGAACAATTCAAAAGTTACATACTATTATGCCTACGGAAAAAAAAATGAAACCTGCACAGAAGGCAACAAATATTACCCATTTATTTATGGTCAATATCACTTCAATCACATTGTTTTAATTATTTAACTACTACTTTGAATGCAATAATATAGGCATCTAATCCATTTATTGTAGGTTTATATCCATCAGGCTGGAGGATTAGTTAGTATCACCTCAATTTGTTTTACATTATTTATTATTTACTTGTTCTGAAGGGTGTTTCCTTCCAGTCACACCCCCCCTTACAACACTGTGACCGGTTAGGCATGAAATAGAAGCCAATTTGGCCATTCCTATCTGGTCATACCCCCTTGTAACACTGTTTCTGTTTACCTAAAATTTCATTTGCAACCGGTAGAACCATATTTTTAATCAATTATTCAAATCTTGCGAGACATCTAGCTAAGTATTCAACTATATAAGAATTATATCCATTATCTAGTACCCATGACACAAGCATTTGCTTAGTGTGGGGCTAGATGGTGCTGTGTGCAATGTCCCGGAATATTAATTAATTTATTTAACTATGTAATGATGTATAACACATTAAAGCCATATGTTACTACTTAATTTTGTTCCTAAATGTGTTTTAGAATTTTTATAAAATCTTCTTGCTTTTTTGTGTTTATGGGGCTTAGTCTTGTGCTTATAGAGATCTGTGTACATCAAATTACATATCTATGAATTAACTCTCAGTAAATAGGCTAAGGCACTCCACTTGGTTAAGAACCCATAAAACCAATCAACTGTTACGACCCCAAAAGAAATTGGTTCACAAATGGCATTACTTAAATGAGTCATAAGGAATACCCATTCATTTCAAAACAGAATTTTCTATCCATCTCTTAATAGATGTTTGTATTTACATATTATGTTAGTGTTACTAAGAAAGTACTTACATAAATGTGATTATTAAGTATACCTAATATTTATTTTAAAAACAATTTTGTGAGAATGAACACACATCTGAGATTAAATTGAGCATAAATATATGCAAGTTTTTTTTAAATGTACCAGATGCTGCATTTCTATAACTTAAAGACATATAATATGTATTGAAAAATCACTAAAACAAACAGCACCCTGAACAGGAGACATCTGTAGACTTGGTTTAAATATGTATAGCAAGTCTTAAATAAATAAATGTTGCTCACTCTTAAGTATATACAGCAGGTGTTCACAAAAAACTCTTACAAGTATATAAATATACTTGTACATCATAATTTTTCTATTGTCTAACATAATATTATTGTTTCAAGCAGTGTGGCAAATGGAAGAAACCTGTGAAAAATAAGCCTTATAACTTATCAATAAGATTCAAGTAATGTTTTGACTCAGTATAGCAAATTAAGACAAAAGATTACCATCAGTTTCATTACAATATGACCGTAAAATGCTGCCCACGGCAAGAAAAACAAACAAACATTGACTACATTTTGTGTATAAGAAAAATGCTGATTACTTGGTGTATCGACTGCCACATGGAATGCCACCAAGTTCCGTGCTTCCCGGCCTTCCTCCTGAACCAGCTGCCTCACGCCTTCCATTTCAAATAATGTTTATTACACTCAACATTTGCACATCACAATGGTCTTGGGCTGATCTCATCCATGTCTCAATCCGATCAATGAAAACAAAGGCAAACTGCCATATCGAACGAAAAAATAATCGAAATTATCGGTTCACGCCGAAAATAGCACGAAAAATGTGTTATTTAAAACGAATTCTAGGAAAATCAACATCGACGAACAATTTTAATTTTCTTTTTGTATCGTCGATTTTTCCGAATTCATGTCAAATGAATTCGGAAAACTTGACAGTTTACAGTTTCACTACATACGGAAGTGTCAAGTTTGACGGTTTTAAGAGTTACCTATTTGACAACGACTGCCAAATATTATTGCCAGATCATGCATAATTAAATGATGTGGTAGAACCCAGAAATAAACGCGACATTGGCAAAATTGCGGCCATACCGCAGAGGCCACAACCAAGATTAGAATAGAACCCAGAAATATTCCAAAACTTCCAAAATTCTACGCCCAAAATAGTTATTGTCAAAATTTATATATACTTAGTATGTATAGTAAATATAAGTGAATAAGTTATTTCTTGGTTGATGCCATGTTTCTATTTCACGCTACAACAGAACGACAGATCAAAAGCCGCATCCACACCGGACGATCCAAAGCGCTCCGGTCGCGCGCGGCATGGAGCGCGCTGCACGGAGCGTGAAGTGTAGACGCGCCGCGCGCGATCCATGTGCGCGGCGGAGAGCGCGCGCTCCTCGCCGCGTGCGATCCATTTGTTGTCGGTTTTTTGGTGATGCTCAAAGGGGGCCTCAGTCGCTTGGCGCGCGCGGTCTAGACAGTCGCGTGATCCGCCGGTATAGATTGAATGCAACTGGTTCAGTATGGATGTGTTGATGATGTTAAGAATGTAATAATACCAATGTAATACTCTGTGGTAATTGTCAAAGCTGTGTGACAGCAATTAGACATAAGTCTCTCTTTTGGTTGAAATAAAACAAGATGGTCATGCAAAAATACTACAAAGCTGTTTTTATTAATTTATTAAAGTCTTCCACTGTTAGTGTTACTTTAATATGGTAGCAGAGTAATAAAGTAACGTAGATACGACAGTGTAAAAGTTCTGCACAGGAAAGAATATCGAAAATATTCTCGCAACATTTGCACAAGCACGAGGTTTTGACAGCAACGATGGAAAAGGCGATTGCAGAAGCCTCAAAGGTACAAATAATGCACCTGGACGGCAAGAACTATAAACACTGGCGATATAGAATAGAGACGGTATGCAGAGCAATTCCCGGAGCCGATGATGTGCTACAAGGAAAAAGATGCAAGCCCGTACTCGCAGCGTCTGCCGATGCGCCAGCTAAAGCTCAGTATGAAAAAGATCTACAGCTGTATCAAGGCATCGACAGTGTAGTATTGACATTAATAACGACCAACATGACAGATGAGATTCTGGACCAAGTCATGCGATACAAGAGCGCCAAAGAGGTGTGGGACGAATTGGAACGCCTCTATTGTGGAAGTAGTGAAGATAAAAGTTATGATCTGTGTCTGAAGTTCTTTGACTATAAAAAGGATGTGCAGCATGACATATGCAAGCATGTATCTATACTAAAGAATATCTGGCATGAGCTGAACAGCCAACTCGAATGCAAACTGCCAGAAATACTTCTAATTTGCAAGATACTTGGTACTTTGTCAGATGAGTATTTCACATTCAAATCAAGCTGGCTCCTTTTAGCAAAGAAAGATAGAACGATAGAAAACTTAACGTCACAACTAAGCTCTTATGAAAAATCACTAACAACTAAAGCACAAACAGAAACTGAACAAGTTAAAGAAGTTTTAGTAGTCCAGACAAAGAAAAAAGTTTTCAAATGCAATTATTGCGGACAAGCTGGACATATTGTGAGAAAATGCCAGAAATGGGTAAGAGATGGAAAGCCACCGAAGCCATCGAAGGAAACTGTTAGCCCAAATATTAATATGACTGTGTTAGCACTAGAAGATAGCTTGCCATTAGATAAAGAAAATTGGTACGCCGATAATGGAGCTACAAGCCATGTTACCAACACAGACAAGTATTATGAGAGTTTTGAACCCTTCTTAACTTCACATACAGTGACTGCGGCAAATGGGCAAACCATGGATGCCATTGGCATGGGCAATATTAGAGCAGAAGCCAACATTAAAGGAAAAATACAGCATATACTTCTTAAAGATGTTTGGTATGTTCCCAAAATTAAAAGAAACTTATTCTCAGTACTGTCAATGCATGACAACTCATCAAAGAGTCTGTTTGAATCGTCACCAACAGAGTGCAGAGTGCTTGTAGATGGAGATGTAAAAGTGAATGGCACAAGAAGAATAAAGGGTGGACTTTTTAAGATGAACTTGAAATGTGTAGTACCTAAACAAGAAGTAAACCAATTGGTGTCAGACCCTTTACAATTATACCATGAACGCCTTGTGCATCAGAATAAGACTCATGTTCGTCAAGTAATTGAACAAGAATTGGGTTTAAAAGTAAAAAACACACATTCAGAGGTCTGCGAGGGATGCGTTTATGGAAAAGCTCATAGGCATTCATTTGGAACAAGAATTAGAGCCAATAAACCTGGAGAACTAATTCATACCGATTTATGTGGACCATTTCCATACTCAGTTTCAAAATTAAGATATTACATATTATTCAAAGATGACTACACACATTACCGCCACATTTATTTCCTGAGGCAAAAGTCGGAAGCAGCTATGAAACTTAAGATTTTCCTGAAAGAAGCCAAGACTGCCGGATATGAGATAAAAGAAATGTTGAGTGATAATGGAGGTGAATTCAAAAGTCAAGAATTTGGAAATGTATTATCTGAAAATGGAATAAAACAAAGGTTTACGATGCCTTATACTCCAGAGCAGGCAGGATGTGTAGAACGTGAAAACAGGACGATTGTAGAAGCTGCACGTTCTGTTATGAATGCACATGGAAAAATACAAGACGAATTATGGGCAGAAATAGTAAATGCAACAGTGTATGTACTAAATCGCACTGGGACTTCTAGCATTCCAAACAAGACTCCGCATGAGCTATGGTATGGGAAGAAACCAGCGATCAAACATCTAAGAATCCTTGGTTGTACATGCTATGCCCATGTTCCTAAAGTTAATCGGAAAAAGCTACAGAAAAAAGCTGAAAAGGGAATTCTTATTGGATATGAAGGAGACGAAGGTTATAGAATCTGGATCAAAGAGTCGCACAAACTCATTAGATCAAGAGATGTCACTTTTGAAGAAACAACATTATTTGAAAAGTCTAATGAGAAAAACATAGAAGAGTCGACACCAGTTATACAGAAAAACTTTGCTCATAACTTCCCAACTTTTCCGAGTGAACATGAAATGAATTTAAATGAAGAAGATAGAGAAAATCATACAGATGCTCAAGAACACACTTCTTTAAGAGATGAAGAAGTTGATATAAGTGATGATGATGAAGATGGATCAGGTTTTGAGTCTCTCGTGTCTGATGATGATAGGAATGACGAGGAGACTGATGACGAGGGAGTTGAAAATCGGATGACTCTTAGAGACAGAGCAAATATAAGACCTCCTTCAAGGTTCAATGATCATGTTATGATTCTTGAAGCAAACAATTTGTATGAACCAACGACTTTCAAAGAAGCAATATCATGTAAAGATAAAGAAGAGTGGAAAAAAGCTATAGAGTCAGAACTAAAATCTTTACATGACAATGAAACCTGGGAGCTAGTTGAACTACCAAAAGGTCGAAAAGCCTTACCATGTAGGTGGATTTTCAGAATCAAAACAAATCCCGATGGTTCGATAGATAATAATAAGGCTAGACTGGTTGTAAAAGGATACTCTCAGAAGAAAGATATTGATTATCATGAAACATTCAGTCCAGTAGTCAAGAGCAGCACCATAAGAGCTGTATTGAGTGTTGTAGCTAAAGAAAAGCTGAAACTAGCTCAATTCGACGTGAGTACAGCGTTTCTTTATGGCACTTTGGAAGAAGACATTTACATGAAGCCACCAGAAGGTTATAATCATGTTGATGGAAACTATGTATTCAAACTGAAGAAAAGTTTGTATGGTTTAAAACAGTCACCGCTGTGCTGGAACAGAAGCATTTCAGGATGGATAAATAAAATTGGTTTCCAGCAAAGTCAGGCTGATCCATGTTTGTATGTGAAAACTAAAGGAAAGGATAAGATAATTTTAGCCCTGTATGTCGATGATGGATTGATTGCCTACACGAGCGAGAACTTGGCTAAATGGTTTCTGGATGAATTAAGAACACATTATAAGATAACAGTGAAACCAGCAACCTATTTTCTTGGAATGGAAATAGAAAGAGATTCCGATGGATCAATTTTGTTGCACCAGAAGTCTTATACTGATTGTGTTCTAAAACGGTTTGGCATGGAGAATTGCAAGCCTGTAAAAACACCAATTCTGAAAGTGAATAATCCAGAAGGTATGAAAGAGACATCACAGCATTTTCCGTATAGAGAGGCTGTAGGAGCTTTGTCCTACTTGATGACAAGTACGAGACCTGACATAGCATATGCTGTGAGTGTTGTATCTCGCAAATTAGACAAACCATCAAGAGAAGACATTGTTACTGTGAAACGGATCCTGCGCTACTTAAAAGGTACAATGGATGAAGGCATGTATATAGACCAGGAAGTGCCCATTGCTTGGAATGTTACAGTGATGCTGACCATGGAGGTGATAGAGACACTGCTCGGTCAACTTCTGGGATTCTCTGTTTGTATGCCGGAGGAGCTATAGCATGGCAAAGCAAACTGCAAAGCACTGTTGCTATGTCTTCCACAGAAGCTGAAATAGTTGCAGCCAGTGAAGTAGCAAGGGAGGCTATATGGCTGAAAAAAGTCTTGAAGGATCTAAATGGAGGAATACATGCTCCAAAGACAATACTGTCTGTAGATAATGAGAGCGCTATCAAGCTGGCAAGTAATCCAACAGAGTTTCACCAAAGGACTAAACATATACGCATACGATCATTCTTTATACGAGAGTGTGTAAAGGATCAGAGTGTCACTCTGTCTCATGTGCAAGGAACCGGCCAAATCGCAGACATGCTTACAAAGCCATTGTATGGACCCAGGCAAGACATGCTTAAAAGAATGGCTGGTATCATAAACAGTAGTTTATTAAAAAAATAGAGTGGATGTTAAGAATGTATAATACCAATGTAATACTCTGTGGTAATTGTCAAAGCTGTGTGACAGCAATTAGACATAAGTCTCTCTTTTGGTTGAAATAAAACAAGATGGTCATGCAAAAATACTACAAAGCTGTTTTTATTAATTTATTAAAGTCTTCCACTGTTAGTGTTACTTTAATAGATGAGTTATTGGTTTTAATAAAAAAAAAGGAAGTATTGTATGACCGTTACAAACTCAGCCAAAAATTAATATGTCTAAACCAGCAGTGACAAAAATAAGTCTTTCGCCTTGTACCTGTCTGAGCGAATTGAGCGCTTGCTGATGATGAGGCGGCGGGCGGGCGATGCTTCACTGTGCAGGAGTCCTCTCCTGTCTGGTGCAAGCTGGGTATGGGAGCCAGGACATTATTTCAGCGGTCCGTTTGCTGGACAGGCGTGTTGTACTTATGTGTACTGCGGAGATTTCAAAGTTAAGTAATGAACCTTGAGTTTCGGTTAGATGCCGTTACGTCTTACTGCGTAGGCAGGTCTAGTAGCAGCGCTGCACGAGCGGTACTGTGATGACCGGAGGTGTGGACGCTGGCCGCCGTGTTATTAGCAGCAATTTCGAATCCAAAGGGATTATTTTTACATTAAAAATTAAGGTTATTAAAAAAGCAAAGTAACTGAAGTTGTTGGAAGTTATCTCGCAAGGAAAGAGAGGCAACTTTAGACGGTCCTTCACTTAATACCCGTAATGGAACTTCAGCGGGGTCGAAAAAAGAATCCGTAGGTCCAACGTTTTTTTTCCGCATGGACGTGCATAAGGCTCGAAATAAAAACCCCAAAGGTTCTTGCGCTTGTCCCGGCACGGGAGTGCAGCGCTCGAAGAAAAAACCCCGAAGGTTCTTGCACTTTGGCCCCGGCACGGGTGTGCAGCGCTCGAAGAAAGAATCCCGAAGGTTCTTGCACTTTGTCCCGGCACGGGAGTGCAGCGCTCGAAGAAAGAACCCCGAAGGTTCTTGCACTTTGGCCCCGGCACGGGAGTGCAGCGCTCGAAGAAAGAACCCCGAAGGTTCTTGCACTTTAGCCCCGGCACGGGAGTGCAGCGCTCGAAGAAAGAACCCCGAAGGTTCTTGCACTTTGGCCCCGGCACGGGAGTGCAGCGCTCGAAGAAAGAACCCCGAAGGTTCTTGCACTTTGGTCCCGGCACGGGAGTGCAGCGCTTGAAGAAAGAACCCCGAAGGTTCTTGCACTTTGGTCCCAGCACGGGAGTGCAGCGCTCGAAGAAAGAAACCCCGAAGGTTCTTGCAAAAGTTGCCTGTAAGATAAAAGTACTACCATGTTTATTATATCTGAAGCATGAAATTTACGAGATATAGTGATAATTATTATAATCTCGAATAGAATCACTGTAACAAAGATTGACTCAGATTCTGCGTCTTATACCTATAATAAAATAAATTACATAATATCGTACCCAACCTACGGTTTTGGCACGTTTTCAGCGCATGTGTGTTACTTGTTATAGTAATATAACTTGGAAGTTTTTAGTAATTAGATTTCTGGCAACTCAGCATTGTAGAATTCTTTTCGTTGTCAAGCAAAATGGCGGATCAGGTATGTGCCGAATTTCTCGAAAATTAAATAGAAAATATAGTGTAAAATGCGAAATTTATGTTTATAGTGAAGCCTGACAATACCTCTTTGTGATAAAATAATGATTTATGGTGATTTTGAGTGTAAACAGTGAAAATGTGTGTGATAAGTTCGTGCACGTGGATGGTCGGCTCTACAGCCTACAGGAATCAATAGCTTTATGTTAAATCCTTCTAAAAGCGCTTATTTACATAGTCAATCATACGGCTTATAAATATGATCAATATACACATTTTCACTGTTAAAATGTGTTCGCGCGACGTGATAATATTTTTTATAATTAGGTTAGTTTCGGCTTGTGTACGATTAAATTTACAATATTGAGTTGATTTCCCTACATGTTCTTAGTAATCTAAAAAATATATCTAACATTCAATAATAATCTACGTTATGCTTCTAGGTTATGTTTATCAAAAGTATTCGTAGGTACTTACCTTCTGAATTGTTATGCACTAACATATTCTCTCTAGTTTTTGCTAAAAGAACGACTGTAATATGATGATATCCACACGACGGTCTTCTGAACACGTAAATGATGAAGACTGTGTTTTTTAACCCTAACTCTGATTACAGTTATGCTTGTTCTATCACTGACAGCCTTTTTTTAGTTTTTCAAGCTTGTAGTAAAAGAATCTAGTTGCCTAAACTCGTAGTTAGCACAGACTAATAAACATTCAAATTGCAGACGGAACGTTCATTCCAAAAGCAACCAACTGTTTTCCTGAACCGTAAGAAAGGGATTGGCATCAAGCGTAGTCGTAAGCCACTGAGGTACCACAAAGATGTGGGCCTCGGCTTCAAGACTCCTAGAGAGGTAACGCATGGTGTGATGTTCTAACGTTTGACTTTTTTTTTCTGTAGACAGAGAAAGCGTTTCAGAAACAGGCGACGGTCTTCCTTAACAAGAAGGGAGGGCTGAAGCGGAAGGACATGCGGCATCATAAGAATGTCGGTCTAGGTTTCAAGACACCAAGAGAGGTCTGTCTCTATTTTATTGATTCCGGTGGCGGGCTGCAGCGGCGGTGGATGCTATGTATCATTGTGAGGGCTATGTGAACTCAAAACTGAACATTATAGTGCTATTTTCGGTTTTTTGTAAATTACTTTCTTTAAGAAATATCTCTCATGGTTGTTAAAAATAACAATCTTAAGTGGCTTTCAATCTTTTCTTTGACTCAAAGTTTCAACAAAAGTAATTTTCATATTCTCTTCACATTAATTTACATTGCTACAAAATAAATTTCTAAAACTTTGTTAGAAGAATCAGACTGTTCACGTAGTCCTCTGCTTTATCAGTTCACAAAAAGGGCTTCACATCAATATGCATGGAAGAACACATCAATGCCAACAGAATCTTTGTCGGCTTTATCAGACAGAATTCCCATACTCATCATAAAATTGGAAATCCTGTTCTGTTACATTTCATAGGTGGTGCAGGTGACTCATCTCAATGTTATTACAAAAAGATCTTATCCATTGAAATGATTGCTCTTTCAATTATGTGTAGGTAGGTACAATGAATTTGTGGGTAGTTAAAAAATTATAAAATTTTATGAAATAATGGATAAAATCTTTTCAAATGGAAGATTTCCTCTGTAAGGAAACCTAAGTTCATCAGCTTATGCTACAAGGTATGGTACAATAAGGCATGTGACTAATATAATATCTTAAGCACTTAACCCACAATATGAGTACCATTTACTTGTATATGTATAATAATTATATGACAGGTTCTGGATTGGACTGATGTAAAGTGCAGTCTAATTATGTTTTTGTGAATGCTTGCTTTAAAAATATATTTAAAGTAAAATAATCTCATGCTTGATAACAATTCGCCTATGTATGTATGTACAGTACTATTGCTAAAAACCTAAGTACTTCAGGTTTTAATAAACTAGCTCTGTTTATTATGTGCACTATAAAAGGTGGTGGAAATTGTGCTTGGATTCTTGAATAAAAATAATACAGTAACTGCTAAATGATGAAATCCACACGACGGTCTTCTGATTTACAAAATGATGAAGACTGTGTTTTTAACCCAAATTCTGATTGCAGTTTCTATTTCTATAATTGACCCATCAAATTTCAGTAATCTATGTGACATACCCATTTATTTAAGCTGCTATAGTATAATTGAATTTACTACAATGCTCCTTTATATTTTATCTAAGTTTCGTTCTATTCTATTATTAAACTGTACAGCGAATAAAATTTGCAATGCCCTCAAAAGTCCATAGTGAAATGTTTAGTGTATTCTTATCACCTACCAATATCAACACGATATAATACACTAAACTTAGCACTTGTCTTTCAAAACATAAATATGTATACCGCAACTTACCATATCCCCCTCAAACGTTCCAGGCCATCGAAGGCACCTACATTGACAAGAAGTGCCCGTTCACTGGCAACGTGTCGATCCGTGGTCGCATCCTCACCGGTGTTGTCCAAAAGATGAAGATGCAGCGCACCATCGTCATCCGCCGTGATTATCTGCACTACCTGCCTAAATACAACAGATTCGAGAAGAGACACAGGAACATGTCTGTGCATCTCTCACCTTGCTTTAGGTATGTTTTATAGTCCATTTGTTAATTATATAAGTAGGAACATATTCAACTAGTACTCCCATCATGTTCAGCAAAGGCAGATTACAATCTAGCAGCTTTGAACAAACTAAAAAATTACTGAGTGTGCTAGTGCAGAAATTATCTGCGAAGGATTTCCACATTTTGGACATTTGCACTGTGTATAACATTCTCCTCCATCATTTCTTGAAATGTACCTCATGATGTAAATCATTCTTGATGACCAGTTCTTGGCTTTCCTAGAAAGAAAATTATCTCTATTGTAGACAACAGGGCCTTTGCAAGCATCAATGGGAATTTTCTAATTTGTCTTCTATAAAGTGATCTGTCATCTCTCTTCTCGTGTGAACAATTGGGAAATTCCTGGGTTATTCTAGACTTCATCTAAAAAGCTACAGTAATAGAAGATGATGAGTTGCACACTCTGTGCAATTTGCGTACAAAATTGCATGTTCACATACGATTAACTATTCACTAGGCAATAATTAAATGATGATACTCACACGACGGTCTTCCGAATACCAATTGACGAAAGACGTGTTTTAACCCATTTCTGATCATTTTCTGTCAAAAACATTTTTACCGTCAACTAATACTGTTTCTAATTGAATTTTGTTTCTGCTTCCAGGGACGTTGAGCTCGGAGATATCGTCACCATTGGTGAATGCCGGCCGCTTTCCAAAACTGTTAGATTCAACGTACTGAAGGTTTCCAAGGGCAAGGGCTCGAAGAAATCTTTCAAGAAGTTCTAAATAAACTTAATGTATAAGTATTTTTTGGTTTTTACTCTGAAATCTCAGAACAGAACCCCTATCTTCTAGTCTAGTTGGTACATAAAAGCTCTTTAGATAAATTTGTAATTTGAACAAATTACTCCCCCATTATAGGTCTAGTAGGTACCTACATAATAGAAGATTATGCATTAAGGGCATAATTTATTTATTTAATAATTAAAACGGTCGCAACCAATTATTACATACTCAATCACTTAACAATGTCATATAATAATTAAAATATATATAATAAGTTGTCAAAGCAGTGTATTATGTCTCGGGAGATATTTTGAACCCCAAGGACGAGGGATCCTAGGGTTAACTCACGAGCGAAGCGAGGGGTTCAAAAACGCCCGAGACAAATACACTGCTTTATCCCCAAAATGCATACTCTACTTTATATAAACACTGCGAGGCAATAAAGCATAATACAATTAAAAAGAAAGTACTTAAAAAATAATTATATACGCTATTTTGTTACAAAATAACAAAGATTTGCAGTTTAGCGCCTTTTCGTTCTATTTGTTTCTTTTTTTGTAGTGGCAAATTCTTCTTCATGCAGGTTTCTATGAAAAGTTTTCATTCTAATTTTGAATAAATTCTTGATGTAGGGCTCTATAAAGTTTATATTTAAATTTTGACGTTTGGTCATGGATTGCAAGGAGCTCGTATATTCAATGTTGATTGCATTCCAAATTCAAATGTCATTATTATAGGGGATTATGAAATTCAGTACATTTATAATGACTCGGCTAGACCATAGGACACAAATGACTTGCTTTAAGTCATGGAAGTAATATATAGGGAAATATTACTGTTGATCCAATATGAGCAGAGCGAGGCGAAGTATGAAAGGCAGTTGTCTTTTTCTAACTAGGGTGACAATAAATTATATAATTAGGATATACCAATTCATCTTCTTACTAAATCGGGAGCAGTCTCTTTTGCGGCCCTATTTTACCTGCATCTTGCCAGTCATGATGATCCTTAGCTCTATTGACGCATTAAGTAACAAACACCAACAAACTTACTTACAAATTAAAATGCACTTTAGTTTGTAACTTATAATAGTATCGATTCGGTTAATTGACAGGGAGGCAATGTGATCAAAATCATAAACATTTTGCAGTAATTACAATATTTATTTACAAGTTCACATTTGAATTGCATGTAGGTAGTTGCCTATATCCTATATTTTTTACACTATCGTTTTCCTTGTGTTTCAAATTCTAACTGAAACGAGTGATGGTTAAAACTATGTACACCAATATAAAGCAAACTGTATACCTACAATACTAAGGAATCGTATGTGAAACCATGGTATAAGAATATATGACTTGGCTACTTTTTATCAGCACTACTACTAATAGTTACAAATCAATTACTAAATTTTTCTCACCACGGCAGGAATTGGGATAGCTTCTTTTTTTAACAAACGGAGAGAATTTGGAGCATTAAAAGATTTTGGATCAAAGTGTAGACTGCAAACTTTGGAGAATTTAGTAATAGGTCGTGTAATATTTAAGTTCTTTTGCCAATTTATTTTGATGTTTTCATTTTTAGGAAAACTGAAAAAATATCATATTGCACAAATTATTTCAAGCACGAGAAAATATGGTCACCTTAGTCCCAAAAATGTAATCTTACTTAAACTTTAGCATACCTGTAGAAAGATATATTGCAACCACTATAAGATTCATTTCTGCATCCCGGAACACTACAAGTTCTTACCATTTTGTTATTTTTACAATAAAATACATTTAAATTATTTTTACAAATTACATATGAAATAATTTTTTTCCCGCCATCTTTTGTCATATTATGTCATCATAATTTAATGTTGCTTGTGTGAAAAATAATATAATATTAATTGGTTACTTATTTTATTTTGTGTTAATTTCACAAATTAATTCAGATTTCTATGTGTCAAGTAAGATTTATAATAAATAAAATTAAATAATATTATTTATTGCTAAATATTTCAAAACTTAAGTTGACAGTGACATTTATCACTTATTATTTTTTAAACTGGCAAGCTGTTGAAGCAAGACAACGGCCTTCTCTATATGCTTTTCATTTTTGACCGATTTCCCCCCCGATTTACCATTTATAGAAAATGAACTTTAAGTGTAAGAACATAAGGTTTCTATTCATATAAAATTTATTTAACAAAACCAAAGAGAGAACAATCCAGAGGGAAAGAGAGGGATGATATAAAAAATCCTTGCTTTAAGTTGAGTTTGCATGACACATAATATGCCATTGACGAGCAGGTGTTATATAAAAGTACTTTAGAGAATTTTTTTATTTGAACAAATTACGGACTCATGTCTATAAATTTAGGCCATTAGCATAATTAATCAAAATTGAATAGCAGGCAGGAGTTCAAATCCGTATATAAATATTCCGGGACATTGCACACATCGCCACCTAGCCCCACACTAAGCAAACGCTTGTGTCGTGGGTACTAGATAACGGATACAATACTTTTCTTTTGTAAATACATGTACAAACGACCAGACTCAACACAAGTAATTATAAATTTTAAAATGCATAAATACTCGTGTCTCTCGCAACCCCTAGATTAGAAGGCAGAGCCACTACCTAAGTACCAACTAAGCTAACAGGCCAGTCATCCAACAAGATTTAATTCTAGGAGTATACTTAAATATCAGCTGTTTTTAGTAGTTGCGCCTTA
Organism: Macaria notata; assembly: GCA_927399415.1. Lineage (NCBI taxonomy): Eukaryota > Metazoa > Arthropoda > Insecta > Lepidoptera > Geometridae > Macaria > Macaria notata. The sequence goes on from OV656742.1 coordinate 6,813,367, forward strand.
TGTGGATTATTAGCAATAACATTTTTTTTATGAAACTACTTTTATTTAATTTTAAATGAAGAAAACTGATCATAAGTGAAAACCACATAAAAATCGGTTGAGGTGTTTTCGATTAGCGCGAACAGACAAAAAATAAAATTACTGTTGTTTTTATTAAAATAATGACTTAAATATCTTGCATGTTCATAATCCGATGTTACAGTTTTATTATAATTTATAGAAGATTACAAGTAAATGGTCCCTGAAAATTAAGTTCAAAATAAAACAAGCTATGTAATAAATGAAAAGGAAATCTTTATTACACTGTCTAATCTAAAAATATGAGCAAAATATTACAGTATACATTCTAAACTAAAACTTCATTTCTCGTAATGCAGTCCATTAATTATATTCAGTGTAGAATTACATGTCTAACAATAATAAATTGATTTTGTACATAGAATAGGAATAAATCAGTTTACAAACAAATTCAAATAAAAATTCATTGATATATCTGGATAAGTACATAGTTATAGGATATAACAGGCAAAACTAAACAAATTGGAATATTCATTAAATAAAAAGTTATTTTATCAATAACTAGATAACGGGTGAAATTAATGAGAGCTACCGTTTTTTGACATTTCATTCCTTACGATCCAGTAGCGATCCTAGTGGCAAATTGGTGTAGTTTGAGAACATTTGGACCTCACAGCACACTAGCGCCTCTAGCGATGATCTTACACACGGTAGCCCTCATTGTGACAAGATTTTAAAACTGACAACATGGTAAGCAATATAAATAGTTATTCTATTGAGATGCACAAATTAATATACAAAAACGTGTATTGATTGATATAACACATTACTGACTATTAGTTATCTGTGGCATTACTATTTCTAGTAAATCATAAACTAATTTGATTGGCATTATAGTGTAAACAAGAAAATTGGCAACTACCGCAAATTCTAAAGGATTTTTGAGTTTAGTAACTATCATCATCATTGGCCTTATTACATCTACGAGAGATTATTTGTGTTTCTGGCGTCCATACTATTTTTGCAACTGCACTTGTGGCAAAAAAAGCCAATACGAGAGCCACAGATGCGGTCACAATATTGGCAGGAGTGATGCCGTTGGGTGGAATTTGGGAGTGACAAACGCTAACTTGTCTAACCAGCCTATGTCAAGAATAACTACACCATCTGGTTTTCCACACAGTTTTCTCCAGTGGTTGCGATTTTCAGCAGCTTGCTCCCAGGTCACCTTAATGTTAAAACAAGATTTAGTTACTATAGTACTTCATAATTACCCTTTAAACACATTTGCGTTAATTACCAGTTTTATTCACATAAGGATGTTACCAGACATCCGGAATCAAACAGCAACTATTTTACAATAAAAAGAGCTTAAGAACATGGGTCGTACAAATTAAATATAACTGTCTTGGAACCACATTCATCAACATTTATATAACAAAGATATATTGTAAATAAAATATTTCATGTCCATATTCCAGTTCAAACACCAATCACCACATATCCAAATAACATTATCAGTCTTGACCCAAAATTGTTAGTAAAATCTGGTTACTTAGTTATTAAAACGTCTTTGAGATGTGGCCATACAAGATAGTTTAATTAATTATATCAAAGGATGGACTGACTCATGGTAAGCAGTCACTTATGCACCAATACTAACAACTAATTGTTAACCATGAAAAGCATTTTTTTCACCATTTTATTATTTTAGAAACAGCAAACTCATATATTATGTATAATTATACAAAGAATTATGTATAAATCAAAGAAACGCAGATAAAAGTGATGTAGTTTCACATATAATTAAAGCTGAAAGACTTAACAACTCAAAGCCAGTGCCAGACCAAGTAACCAGACCAACAATAATTTGTTCCCGTTTAATTACCACTCCATTCTGCAGATCTGCACATTTCCTCCAAGAGCAGGTCGAACTCCAGCACAGAGCTCTCATGCAACGCTAGATCCTTGGACAAGTCGTCGCTGACAAGTTCCATCTCATCTTTTATAGAATCTCCGCTTCTATTCGACTTGGACATTTCGTCTGCGAGCTTCAAATGAGGCGCATTGAAGAAATCCTTGTAGAACTCTGCCAATTCCCTGATTGGATGGTTGTCAGCGAATGGAAAGTGTAGCAGTTTTAGAGGCGGCTCATTTTCATGCCTGAACCCTGCAAACTTGCGCGGCGGCATTTCGTTCAGCGACGTTGGACTCTTAGATATTATCGTTATACTTGTGTCCAACTCTTGCGTGCTTTTTGTTTGCATGCAAGTCTGTGAAGGACTTTTAGGCCGAAATCTGCATTTTGGAATGGGCAGTTTCGATAAGAAATCGTCGAACGCCTGTTGGACCACCATTTCGTCTGCAAATGCGGCTAAACGCAGCGGTTTGTTTAGATCCACCGGCCTGACAGGTTTCGCTTCTTTCTCCTTTGGTTCTTTCTTCTTTTTGGATTCAAAAATGACGTGTTTGGGGCTCAGTTCGAAATGGTCGCTTTTGAGGAGCAAGATCTTATTTTTCTCAGTTCTATTCGGCGAGATGGAAAAGTTTGTTCTGTACGCCACTGAAAAACAAATGCCGCCTAATGGAGTTTTCAGCATGCCTGCTTGTATTTTCTTGACGGATTCCCCCAGAGATTTTAATTTGGGTTCTCCATTATAAACCCTGTAGAATATTGTGAATGATTCAGTTCTTTGCTTCCTTGACAGATGATAAGCTGGTGTGATCCTCGTGATAGTGATGAGTGATTTTAGAAGTATGCCCATTCTGAAGTATACTGTGTTCATTGCTTTCAGTGACGTATCAAATTGAGTATCGTCAAGTCCTAGAGTCCATAATTCGAGTACCATCTCGTCTCCATCTTCGGTTTGCACAGATATTTCTACGTGTAGTTGTGACCTTATAGTTTCGAGCACTTTGTCTGATGGTAGCGCGTTTTTCGTGGCTTGGTTAACTTCTGACGAGTCCGGTATTTGTAGATTGAACCAGTCAGTGTCTGAAGTGAGAGGTTTACTGTATGGTTCAATTTTGACGCCTTTCCTCGATTCTACGATGACTTGTACCCCCTTGTAGGCCAAGAACTTGGTGAATTTTGTGAATTCATTTTTGTCGCTTATGTTGGAGAATGCGACTTCGGGTGCCATTTTGCTACGTATCCTTTATTCCTCGTCCGCAATACAGTTTTCTACCAGATTCCTCAAATTGGGATTCTCCATCGCTGCCGCAATGCGTTCCTTGTCGTTGATTTGCTTGTTGACTGAAAAAGTAAAAGGAAATAATATAATTTCATGTTTTCTGTAACTGAATTGATTAAATATGATGAAATCTTGTACCACCATCACATGAATGGTTTTCTAAGTTGGACATGTCTATCATTATTTTAAGTAAGTAAGTACTTACTTATGTTGCAATAGATAGGATAATAGTCATACCTACTTATAACATCTATAAACATGCATAATTAAAAGTGCCTTGTGGAATAGATGTTTTTATCAAAAGCAATGAATATGACCTTGTTTACTGCTTAGCAAAAAAACAAGTAAGCGTGTAAGTACAGAGTGTTCATCCATAAATTATTAATCTTCAAAGTGAGAGTGAATTGGTTATTACTGGGTAAGCACGTTTCATCCTAGACCGTAATGATTGCTTACCATCAGGCGAATTACGGACAAGTGCAAACCCATTCCTTGTAAAAAAATAATAATAAGGTAAATAATAATGAGGCATAACTGGCGGGTGCCATTCCTCGTACAATAGACTAGTTTAATTAAGTCAATGAACAACTCAACACAATAGCCTGTAACATTAATACCATGTCTGCAATAGTTATTTTATGTATCTAACATCCTCTATCTGTAATTTTGTACTTAATTTTAAGTATAGTATTGTAAAAGGCCTCTCAGTGTTGGCTACGTCTCCACTGATGCCTTAAAAATACCAGGTGTAAGGCCCGAGAATCTGTGAAGGTAAATAAATTGTATCACTAAATATTCTGTGAAATCACTTAACTTTGTTAGCTCTGATAGTCTCTGATGATAAAAAGACCAGATAGTATATACTATTACATTCATATAATACATAAGCTAAAATTTATGTCCCCAAATATTTATTTATTAGTGTGTCCTTTTTAACTTAAATCCTAAGATGTGGAAAAAAGAATAAAAATGTCTCTTTCGATGGTACTGTATTAGCTTAAGTTTTATATACCGTACATTTTTACATAATATTTAATATATAGTACATTTTTACATATTTAAACTATATACAACTTTAGTATCTTTACATAATATTTTGTTTTATCTAACTTCTATGTAGATGACCTTTGTGTTATTGACCCCATGTTATGAGGAAGTTTATGTTTTATGGTGTTTCTGTGATATCATGGCTAATATTGTAAAAACTACTATTATTTAAAACACTCTTTGGCACATATTTTGCATAAATCTTATAAAGTCCATAAGCAAATAGGTATTTGTTAGTAATAAATGTATTATCATGTCATTACATTTCAAATCCTAGTTTTAACTATCATTAGCTAGTTAATTAAAATAAATGTATTGCATAAGTAATTATGTTTTAAGACAAACAAAATTACACAATTTACCTATAACAATATACTTAGTGAATTTATAACAAGACCAGTTATTTATGCTTTGAATGACAAGATCAATTTTAGGTTTCCAGATGTTTTCCCAGTACAGCAATGTTATAAGCTTTTAACACACTAGAGGTAGAGACACTATAGGTGATCACTCGTTTATTATTTACTAAGAAGTACTTAATATAAATCTTATAATAAAAACCCCAAATTAAATTAATAATTAGATGGCACTACATGGCTTACATGTAGTTTAGTTACCTACCTAGGTATCTAACAGTGGTTGGATCTATCCAACAGTGTGTATTACATAACTACTATCAGACACTATAAATAGAAATGGTTGTTATTGTCCAACAAACATTTCATATAGAGCTGATCTTATCTCATGTGATATGAAAATATAATAAACAAAGCAATCATAGCCCACTTAACTATTTATTCAGGTGTGGATATTATATTAATGATTTGACTTGAATAAGACCCTACACTAAGTATATTACCACCACTAAACACCACCTATTTATAATTCTAAATCCTGTCCATCCAAAGGTTGCCTGGAAGAAATTGTCCAAGGCTATAGAGGCACCTAATGTACATTAAATTAGTTTTTAAGTTTCTTTCGTTATCTGTTATCACCTACTCCTGAGCATAGGCCTCTCTTCTTGTACGCCACTCATCCCAGTCTTGCACAGATTGAATCCAGGTGCTCCCTAAGTAAGTTAAGTTTTTTTGAGCCATGTATTTTTTTGGTGTGTGTGTTAAAGACATATCTATCTATAGCCAATAGTTTTACATATGTATTTTGGTAACTTCTACTAAAATATAACTAGTTAGTGTGAATGACCAAAATTAATTTAAATGCTGCACTAATTAATATTACTTATGCTTTGTTTACAATTCATTTATGTTACTTCAGACAAAAATAAATGCAGTAACAGCTGTTTAGATAAGCTAGGCAGGTCAAAGTAGGTTTTAATGATAATAACTAGTGAGCAATGTAATGGAAATTTTTGTAATATTGTTGTGCTGACTTATCATTGGTGTTACTTAAAATTGTTTTAACAAGATTAGTGACTATGAGAAAAAATCAGGGGTCTTCAAATGTAGAAAGATAGATAGATAGATAAATTCTTTATTAAAACACCACATACATAAAAAAACAATACAAAAACAAAAGTAGACAATGTAGTGTCACTTGATATCTTATTGATATGTATATTACAGCCTAGGATGCAACAATGCTTAACATCAGGTGGGCTGTAGTCGAACAGAAACCAGAAAAATAAAATTATTGGACATTTTGCATTAGAAGACTTTTTTGGTAGATTGTCTTTCTCTAGCACATAAATATTTAGGTAGGTGCTCGTAAATGGTAGTTTTATTTTGGAAAATAAACAATGTTTCTAGTTTATTTATATATTTACAAAACAAAAGTATATGAGTATTATATCCATTATATATAGTACCTACACCACACTCACATTTGCTTAATGTGGGGCTAGATGGCAAGGTGTGCAATGTCCCAGAATATTAAATTTATTTATTATATTTTGTAATTGCTAAGGCCACACTTAGCCACATGGTTGATACTTATTTTGAATAATATGTAGATAATTTCAATATCAGGTAGATTGGAAGCCAATCTCATAAATTGGGGTTAAGAGAGAGAATTGACAGGGAAAATAGAAATGTATATGTAGCTAAAGAACAACAACAAATGAGGACATAAGAATACTATAAATTACCGAGAAGCTGGTACAAAAGGCATGTATGTAGGTATAAGAAATATCATTTACATTCCTACATGGACAAATGGGGCTACAGAAATGTAATTAATTTACATGCATTATGTAGCAGTTAGTTAGTTGCTGTGTGTTTTATACTAGAAATAAAACAATTTGATGAATACCTACTAGAAGTTTAAATCATTTCCTGTCATCAATACATATTTCATGTCATACAATCGGAGTACCTACATAGGTATGTTAAGTAAATAATAGAATTAAATTACTTTGAGTTCATGTTTTGTTGAATAAATGAATACATAAATAGTTTTAAGAACACATGGATGGAACAGAAGAAGTTCCTATTAACATATTATGACTTATTGTGAAGGGAAATAGCACAGATTTCTTTCATTAAATTGCCTGCCTGGATGATTGATCATCATTAACCATAACAGAGAATTACAGTGTATAAATAGAATATTTACCAATTGTACTTACTTTCATCTTCAGTGGTATGTGCTCCTTTCTTGATGTAAATATCAAGTTTCACTGGATGGTGTATTGACCTTTGTATTTTGATCCGTATGCACAAGCCAATAAGTGTCGCGAGGGAGCAGTGAGGTACAGTAGGATTATATTCTACTCTGATCACAGGGACTTTGTCAGCAGTGGGCTCTTTCACAAAAATTCCTTCCTCGTAAACGACCTTCAGATCTTCGAGCGTACTCGGCTTTTCCGGGTCTCGTATCGTCCGCAAAAAGTCTAAAACACACCACAGCACAAGTTAAAACACAAGCCAGTTCACAAGTCCAATAAAACCCAAAATTTTAACAAAACAAACCGTAGATTGTCTCTCTTAGGTCATTCTCATCGTTGTAGCCGAGCTCTTGTAATGTTGCACTTTTGTCCATATAAGCTGGCTGCGCAAACTCCACAGGAGACTTCAGAGTGTTATTTAATGAAAGTTTAGAGAAAAAAGATATCATATCGTAAGGAAATTGTTTTGTAACTTTCAGCGAGTCACAAAGTCAACGGCGGACATATTTGTTTATGAAATGGATGACTTGACGTCTGACGACATGACGTTTGAATGACGTACATTGTACATTGTACATTCCATTCATATTCATACTCCTTAAAAAATGTCTATGGTAAGGCAAGTGTTTCCCAATATTTGGGAACAGCTCCCTATCACAATACAACCTAAATAATATAAAATTGCGGTGTGTATCACCGTTGATTTTTTTATCATGGAATAAGCTTACATTTGGCTACAGCTCGCCTGATGTTACGAACCACTGTACTAAGATATAGCACGCTTGCCTAAAAGACACCTATTTACGCTGGATTTAAAGACCCCTGAGATATAGGGTAGGGTGGGGCAAAGATCCGCAATTTTAGGTTTCAACCTTTTTTCTCACCCAATAAGTAAAAGGTCCTGCAGGTTTTGGCTTCACTGGAAATCTTAATTTATGTGCTACAATATACCATTTTATTACTAGCGAAATAAGCACCATTTCGGAAAAAAAAGGAAAGGTAGACAACCTTGCCTTTGCGGACCTTTGCCCCACTGTTTGGGGTAAACGTCCGCAGATTCGGGGCAATTGTCCGCAGCTGCGGATCTTTGCCCCATTGAAATGAAATACACGGAAAAATTAACTTTATTCAGTTTATTTATTCACAGTTATGAGTAAAACCATTCCAGTTCACTGACTGAATAAACATTTCGGGTCGTGCTAGTTTTTTTTGGCTCCTTTATACTCGAAACGACTGATCCCCATTCATAATCCGGTACGGGTACGGTGGGGCAAAGATCCGCAGTGGGAAATGATCCGCACGGTCAATTTAAAATTGGGCCTGCAAGTACAGTTCTGGTGTGAACGGCTTCACATTAGTTTTGCGTTTGTAGTTTCTATAACGTAAAAACAAAAATTAGAACAATGAATACAAATCTTGGGGCAAACGTCCGCGCGCGGACCATTGCCCCATGCAAAATGCGGACCTCTGCCCCATTTTGTCATTTTGTAATCACAAACTAACCTAAAAACAAGAAATGCGCATTTGGCCAAATTATTGTTCATAGATCGCCTTTCAAAACCTGAATTATGGAATTGAACCAGTAAAACAGTAAGCAAAGCGTATAGTAAATTACATTTTCAACTGAAGATGACCTACGAATTATTACATCAAAACAAGTAAAAAGAATTCTAACCTCATTGTTTTTGTTGTGCCGGTCGGACGCCATGTAACTTTTGTGAGTCGTCTTCTATCAATGTTGCCAGCATAAAAATGTGTCTAAAACCACGACAATATTAAGCGATCATTTTAAATTGACCGTGCGGATCATTTCCCACTGCGGATCTTTGCCCCACCGTACCCTAATTTTCTGAAAACAGAGCTCCAGGTAGAGAGTTCTATAATCTCTTTACTATGAGGTAGAAGCTAAAAATGCTTCGTGTCTTAAAAATAAAAAATCGAGTTAAAATTTCTTCGGAACGGTACCTTTGCAATAGGGCACTTTTACTTTTTGTTCTTTTTTAACATCTGCTTTCGTCCGTCAATGCTAATTAAGCATGACTAATACTTCAATCATTATAGGCGTTCTAAGCATGAGTTAAATAAGTTGTTTTGTAATTTACTGGATAGAGTAGATATTTCGCTATTCTCTAATAGCTGTCTTGTTTTTCCGTGATCAGTTTTGCCGTCACCATGGCAAAGGCCCTACGGCACCTACCTACCATAAATGTGTGTTCCATAAAGCGTTTCATGGATACCTACAATGCACATACTATATAGTTGGAGCTCATTTAGAGTATGAGATATGATGGGTCCACGATAGGACTTTCGTAGTTACGGAAGCAAATTACCTACACAGGCAACACTTTTGAATGAATAAAAACAAGTATCAATAAAAGAAGTACAAACTTGTACTTCTTTCCTTAGTAGTCTGTGACAGTCTATTCTATTCTATGAAAAACAAAAAAAAAACTAACGTTTTATGAAAGTGTTTGGGTGGTTTGTGTTGAATTTATTATTTTTCCTCTAAAGAAAAGTGAGCTAGTTGCTTTAAAATGCCGTAAAACCTTATAAAACTAGGTTACGCTACGTATACTTTCTATGTTAGCCGCCAACTTTCGGCTGACAAAACCTAACCTCTAAGGAGTACAAACAAATATTGTTTGTTGGTAAAAATGTTTTCTATTTGTCGACAAACTCACCCGGCGACTGGGATAGAGCATGCTGTGAGTTGCTGCTTCTTCAACAATGATGATGTTTGCCTGGTTACCGCGGGAGCTAATATTATCAAGGTATTTAGGCTTCTTCCTGAAGGACATACGAAAGAAGTTAATGCCGGTAAGTGGAGCGTCAATATTATTTCCTTCTATAAGCATCACTAAAAATTTCCTTTTAGTATTTATACAGCCCTTGCATGTTTAGATACAGATACATAAATTATTATTATTTTAACTTATAACCGAACAGTTTTGTCTGAAAAAATATAAATATAATAATTAGTAACTTGAAAACTCAAGCAACTGGAATATCCTTTTTCTCTTACAGCCGGCCAACCGATCCCACCAAAAATGAAACTGGAATGTCTTGCAACATACACATTATGGGGCAATATAATGTCAATATCATCAGTGAAATGTCCAAGTGCTGGCCGAGACCTCTTGTTGGTATCTTTCAAGGAAGCAAAACTGTCAGTTCTACAATATGACCCTCATACAAACAACTTGATTACACTCAGTATGCATTATTTTGAAGAAGATGATATGAAGGTATGTATACTTGGTAATAATGTAGATGTTAGCCTGGGTGATGGTAATGATTGGCATAATGACTTCAGCCCTATACATAACATAATATATGGAGTTGTATTTGTGTTAATGTTGCTGGGTTAACAAAAACTATTGAGGGGTAGAGCCTTGAATGACTAAAATAAGAAAGAAGACTTTAATTTGGAACTACATACTACAACATATACTTAGACCATTTTAAGGAAAGTCTAAAGATATTCTTAACAGTAATCACTGCCAGGTTGAGTATACTTGCTGGAAGTTTGACCAGATGGTAACATGATGTGTTGAGCGTAAATTCTATGCTCTTCATGTGTCAGCGTTAATTCAACTGGTTTGGTCCTTCGTAACATAATATCTTTTTTAAATGAGACATAATTTTTAAGTAAGAAACTCTCACTTGGCAAAATACATCATAGCCTACCACACATTTCCATACATTATTAAAACTATTGTTTTTAAAGTGTAATATATTTATTTTAACCTATCTTCCAGGGTGGTTGGACAGTACACCCGCACATCCCCTGGATCAGAGTAGATCCAGAATGTCGGTGTGCTGTCATGCTGCTGTACGGCAAGAAACTGGCCGTCATTCCATTCCGAAAAGATCTCACTTCAGAAGATGGGGACCCGTTAGATGCTAAACCGTTTGATAATAAGAAAAATGTAAGTATAGGTAATAAGTTTATTACTACTGACGGACTGATCTATCAACACATCACCCAAACCACTGGACTGATCGGGCTGTAATTCACCTTAAAGATTGTTACATCTGCTAAGAAAGCATTTTTGAATATTCCTTTTCTAAGCGGGTGACATAGAAGTTGGAAGTGTATTTGAAACTTTAATGTATTATCAATACATAATAATTTTAACACAAGCGAAACCCTGGGCATCCACTAGTAAAACACATATTTGTTTCCCAATACAATTCTTTGTTGATAACACATTAGTTACTATCATTAATTCCAAATATTGAAAAAAAAACATGTCACATCTTGATATTATTAAATTTACAATAAGCAAACAACTGTTATTGACTTCCAGCAACCAACTCAACAAGTAACTCGAGCACCGACCCTGGCCTCCTATGTCATAGTGCTAAAAGACCTGGACGAGAAAATAGACAACATTCTTGACATACAGTTCCTGCATGGATACTATGAACCTACACTGCTGCTGCTATATGAACCGGTTAGGACTTATGCTGGGTAAGTTTTCAGGAGACAGACAGGATACTTTTCAATCTGGGTTCCTACAGGAAATGGACTTATGCAGGTAAAACCGCAGGGCACAGCTAGTATGTATTGTTTAATCAAGAACATCAGAAGCCTTGCGAGGTATCAAAGCAAATAAAATATCAATTCTGTATATTTCATCGGGGATGTAAGTGAGATGCATTTTTTAAATGGTAAAACTGAATTTTATTTGCAAATTTGGGAACTCTGTCTACACACTAGTCAATAACGGTCAATAATAATAAAATAATTACTAGTATGACTTAAACGTAGTATATCATAAGTTTTATTTTTTTTATATAGATATATTATTATGTTTGTTTCTCTTTTACCCCGCAACGAGGCGATGTATTATTGTGGTTTTGGGTACAGGGTCTCGAACAAAGTCGTTACGGATCCACTAATTTCGAATGATTTGAACGTTACAGTCGCACTGCAGTCCGCAGCGACACGTGCGCGATGGCGGGCGTGTCTCTGAACATGAGTGCGCGCGTGCACCCCGTTATCTGGCAGACGGCCGGCCTGCCCTTCGACTGTCTGCAGGCCGTGCCCATACAGAAACCACTCGGTGAGATTAGTATATACTAACTGTTATTAAGTAATTTGATTTCGAATGTATTTTGATTCTATATTAAAAAGTTAAAACAAGAGAGACAACGATAGAGTCACAAGATTGAACGCGAATAAGACCACTCGTCATTTGATTGGCTCAGAAATTGAGCTTACAAAAAAATCTTTCAGATATCTTGATAACTATAAACTCTCAGAATCCAACATGAGTGTTGAGTACGGACTTAATTGAACTGTAGGTTTAGTCTTATGTGTCACAGTGTTATTTGTTTGTAATCTTTTAGCCTGCATTTTGTGTCTGTAGCTTTTGTAAATAAATAAATAAACCTCCTTTTTTTGAAGTCTGTTAACCAATGACGAGCGGTTTTATTTGCGTTCTAGCTACGAACGAACATAACAATTATTATATTTCGTAAATTTCATGCTTCAGATATAATAAACATAGGTAGTACTTTTATCCTACAGGCAACATTTGCACAAATTTAGAGACTGGATTTGACTAGTCAATACAAGTAAAATAAAGTCCTTCTAACTTCACTTGGAAGCCATCTTGGTATCCATCTTGGCTGTCGACCTCATTCTTTTTTCGTGCACGGCAACCAACGCACGCGTCAAGCGCCTAAGCGCAACTTCAAAATTTAAATAAAATATATTCTTTATTATTTTTTATAAGTCACAAGTTTCAACGGATTCAACATTTTAGAATAAAATTCGTTCATTTTTAAATCGTCATAAGATGCCGTAGATAATCTGGGTGAGTCGAAATAATTTCGTATACCGTTCTACCTTCCTGCAAAAAATGTTACCGACTTTTCGAAAGAAAATTGTGCTCAAGTTTTTAAGTGATATAATACTCCCATACCGGGATATAAGTAAATTTGTAAAATAATAAGCTATAACGGATTGAAGATTTTGGAATGAAATTCGTTAAATTTTAAATCACAAGTTACAATGGACTCAACGTCTTGGAATTAAATTGTGCTTTCGTCATGCGCTACCCAAGACAATCTGGGTGAGTCGAAATATTTTCGTATATACCTGCAAATTTTTTTACTGACTTTTGGAAAGAAAATTGTGCTCAAGCTTTTAAGTGATATAACACTCCCATGCCGGGATCAAAGCAGATAACCTTCGGTTTCTTCTCTTCGAGAGCGCTGCACTCCCGTGCCGGGACCAAAGTGCAAGAACCTTCGGGGTTTCTTTCTTCAAGCGCTGCACTCCCGTGCTGGGACCAAAGTGCAAGAACCTTCGGGGTTCTTTCTTCAAGCGCTGCACTCCCGTGCCGGGACCAAAGTGCAAGAACCTTCGGGGTTCTTTCTTCGAGCGCTGCACTCCCGTGCCGGGGCCAAAGTGCAAGAACCTTCGGGGTTCTTTCTTCGAGCGCTGCACTCCCGTGCCGGGACCAAAGTGCAAGAACCTTCGGGGTTTCTTTCTTCGAGCGCTGCACTCCCGTGCCGGGACCAAAGTGCAAGAACCTTCGGGGTTCTTTCTTCAAGCGCTGCACTCCCGTGCCGGGGCCAAGGTGCAAGAACCTTCGGGGTTCTTTCTTCGAGCGCTGCACTCCCGTGCCGGGGCCAAAGTGCAAGAACCTTCGGGGTTCTTTCTTCGAGCGCTGCACTCCCGTGCCGGGGCCAAAGTGCAAGAACCTTCGGGGTTCTTTCTTCGAGCGCTGCACTCCCGTGCCGGGACAAAGTGCAAGAACCTTCGGGATTCTTTCTTCGAGCGCTACACTCCCGTGCCGGGCCAAAGCGCAAGAACCTTCGGGGTTTTTTCTTCGAGCGCTGCACTCCCGTGCCGGGACAAGCGCAAGAACCTTTGGGGTTTTTATTTCGAGTCTTATGCACGTCCATGCGGAAATAAAACGCTAGACCTACGGGTTCTTTTTTGGACCCCGCTGAAGTTCCATAACGGGTATTAAGTGAAGGACCGTCTAAAGTTGCCTCTCTTTCTTTGCGAGACAACTTCCAACAACTTCAGTTAATTTGCTTTTTTAATAACCCTAATTTTTAATGTAAAAATAATTCCTTTGGAATCGAAATTGCTGCTAATAACACGGCGGCCAGCGTCCACACCTCCGGTCATCACAGTACCGCTCTTGCAGCGCTGCTACTAGACCTGCCTACGCAGTAAGACGTAACGGCGTCTAACCGAAACTCAAGGTTCATTACTTAACTTTGAAATCTCAGCAGTACACATAAGTACAACGCGCCAGTCCAGCAAACAGACCGCTGGAATAATGTCCTGGCTCCCATACCCAGCTTGCACCAGACAGGAGAGGACTCCTGCACAGTAAAGCATCGCCCGCCCGCCGCCTCATCATCAGCAAGCGCTCAATTTGCTCAGACAGGTACAAGTCGAAAGATGGTTATTTTTGTCACTGCTGGTTTAAAGACATTAAACCATTAATTTTTGGCTGAGTTTGTAACGGTCATACAATACTTACTTTTTATTTTATTAAAACCAATAACTCAACAAACTTCAATTCAATAGATAGGTATATCTATATATTTCTTTTAATGAGTTAAAAGGTATTCGAAACGATAGATTTCGATGCCATATCCGAATGTAAATCACAAGATGATTCGGCCCAAATCTTATATCATAGTACGATATTTTTGTCACGTATGCTTAACCTCAAGACAATGAATAATTTATAACTTTTCAAAAAGTCTATAAATGTATCTAAAGTGAGAAAATGATCGATCAGCTTTCAAGATGTATCACTATAGATCTTACCTACTTACGATTAAGTCATAAGTAAAATGTTATATTGAAACTGAAATCATCGATATCGATATCGGCGGAGCGTGGTAACACGCTCCGCCTTGTACATTTTCTACTTTTTATATTTTTTCTAACACCATGAAAGTGGTGATCCTCTTATCTTAGAAACTATTTTCTCTTAATGATTTCAATTCAATTCAAAACTAACTTTTCAACATGTTTTTACTAAGATCATAATACTTACCTGTATTATTTTTAACTCTGCGCAGCAGTCCGATCGTGTCGTTTGCGGTATGCAAATCACGTAAAAGTACGCTGCTGTTTTCTATGTTAAATTACCTTACCGTTTTATAAATAATTGTATGTGAGTTTGTAAAATTACCTCTATCACGTTAAGATATTTGGCCTTTGTAATTAATTAATTTAGATTTTTGTATAAAAATCGATAATTCAATTTCGATGATCTTTCTTAAAAGCATATCTAATAGAGTATTACATAGGTAATACTTATGCTTCTTAAGACATACCATGAGTGCAATACCCGACTTTGCTCAATAAATATTTAAACAGTTGTTCTTCAGCTTGTATAGCCCTAAAATGCAACAAAATGAAAATAATAATAAAAAATAAACAATGTGAGCGTAAATTGTTTATAATCAAAGAGCAGACATTATACAAATTAATGAAAGATGCTGTTTTTATATGCCTGCAACGCTAAATTAAGTATTGCTTTTTAATGGGCCCTGTTCATGTCATTAGCAATGATAGAAAAATATTGTGTTGAACTCGTCCAAAATTTTATATATGTACTCGTATATTCAAAAAAGTTCGAAGAGATTATTTAGAAGAATAACAAATATATAAATAATAATAATTGTTAATAAATTACCAATACGAAGTTAATTTCAAAAGTAGGGCCCACATAGTACTGGAAACAGCCTTAAATTGCTTAAAAACCAATAGTAATGGAAATAACTTTTTACGATACCGTATTTCATTATTATTAATTATTTTAAATAAATATATATTTAGATGCTCTTTTTCGGATAAGTATGCTTGATGACGAAGAACATTATTATGTATAGAAATCATACATAAAAATATTTATAGTCGTTTTCTTTTCTAACAAAAAATCATTATCAGTTTGATACACACATATAACGTTTTGCTGAACACAAACGTCATTGCTACTAGCACGTGTTAATAACACTTCTTCTCGCCGAATGAGAGTGGCCAACTCTGGTGTAATCAAGCAGCCCTAAGGTCCTCTGACATGGCTTAACGACTGCCGTACCTACTAGACAAACAGCCGGGACCTACAATTTAATGTAATAGCACTACACTGCTTTGAGCCACACTAATCATATGGTAGGAACCCAACCCAATTCCTCACCTTGATGAATTCTCAAAACTGTTTGGCAATGGCATACTTTTTTCGCCTCGTAAGCATCGCCATCTTCCTGTTTGTAGGTCAGTCACATGTACATACATATCTATACATACGTAACACTAGTTTCGTACATCAAGACTAATGTTAAAGCCTTTATATTTACATTAAATGTATCTGTTTCTTGGAAACCCAACCTAAACCACGCATAATGTATTTACTTTCGAACGGGGACTATCATGCAGTATGCGTTTACGCCTTTTTCTTAGCTTATTAAAATTTCGCATTTTTTTTAATGACAAAGCTTTGACGTTCCCATTATAATTTTCTAATGTAATCACAGAAATCTAAATAAACAGGTACATATTTAGATTTCTGTGAATGTAATACATATAAACGACTGTATCACATCACTCCCACAGAGCGCCCAGTCAAGCCGTACATATAATAATGGCTTTCCTATCACAACTTAATATCTTAATACAATGGGACTTGTCAACAGTGATGGATGTAATGCCTCAACGGAAAATTAAATGTAAAGGTTATTAATTTTAAACGATTAAATTCGTACCCAGACACGTATAACTCTCTGTATATTCATCGTTCAGCGTAATCATTGCTAAAAGCAATAAATTGATTAGAATGAAGTCTTCATTCTAAGATCCACGACTCTAATACATATTACTTAGTCTTGTTTGAGATTTTTTGTCAGCAAAGGTTCTAACCAAAATACACAAGTATACCTGGCGTAATGAAACTTCAGACGCATACGGAAGATCAACTACATAATTATGTAGTTTTGGTATAACGATATATTCACGATAATATGAGTCTGTTTTGCTACCGCATTTAAAGGTTTTTTTTGTACCTTTTAATTAGTAAGCAATTTAATATTAACTTTTAAACGACCACATAGGCCAACATCATTTCAACCTATCAGCCAATGGATTAAAAGTCTTAGTTGACAGCAGGCCATGTCTTTCGGATGTAGCGGACACGCGGCTACTTCAACTGGCGTCTTATTTATAAAACACATGAGAACTAACTCTTAAAGCGGCAGGTTTGATTATCAACTCTGCCGTGTTTTCTAAATGTTACAGTTAGCATATTGTCATAATGTTATGATAGCAATTATGGAAACTAAAAAGTTAATAAGTATCTGATATTTATCAACCCACTATCTTACATAGGTACCTAAATAAGTTTGTATATTATTTACTGTAAGTTACCTACTAAATATTTAAATTAATTTAATATTTTTATCTCCTATCTATTGAGAGTATGTCGAGTTATAGTATACTTAATTTTCTCAATAAATGATTGTATATTTTATTATACCATCATTTCTTAAGTTTATTTAACACAAAATTGTACTCTCTAAACATCTACCTATGTTTATTATATCTGAAGCATGAAATTTACGAAATATAATATATGATTAAACGAACATACAAAGTGAAGTTCGATCAATATTATATGAGTAAGTTTCATGCGAAGATATATACTCCCAGCCCTCCCAAGATACCCCTGACTATAGGTACATTTTGTGTGCTTGTTTCTATAAAGAATGAGGTCGACAGCCAAGATGGATACCAAGATGGCTTCCAAGTGAAGTTAGAAGGACTTTATTTTACTTGTATTGACTATAGTCAAATCCAGTCTCTAAATTCGTGCAAATGTTGCCTGTAGGATAAAAGTACTACCTATGTTTATTATATCTTCGCATGAAACTTACTCATATAATATTGATCGAACTTCACTTTGTAAGTTCGTTTAATCATATATTATAAAACTAGGTCGAATAAGGAATACTAATGATAAATCATCATAGTTCTCCAAACAAACTGGTGTCCCTTAACAAATTAGCAATCCATTCTAGTTAATTTTTACATATATTTTGTTTGTAAATTTGTATTGCATCAGTCATGATATTGTAACTAAAAATTTTTTTTGTGTGTTTGTCAATGATTTATCAGTGTTGGTAATGTTTCAGGTGGTTGTCTGATAATGGCTGTGAACTCGCTGATCTATCTGAACCAGTCTGTGCCGCCTTACGGAGTGTCACTCAATAGCATCGCTTCACATACTACTAATTTTCCACTCAGTAAGTACATATGAAATTGTTAATTTTCCGTTACTTGTGATTGTAAGTAAGGTTAGTAAGAATTTTTAAAATCATAGAAAAAAATCCTTCCTATCTTAAAACAACATAAAGTTCAATTAATTTAATAAAGTTCAGTTCCCCTAGCACTAGAAAAGTACATATTTATTTGCTACCTAATACTAATTAAATACTTAGGTTGGATCAAAATTGTGACAGCATAATCTAAAACTAAAATGGAATTTATTTTTGCAATAATTTCTAAATAAATTATTATCTTCCAGGAATACAAGAAGGCGTATGTATAACGCTAGACGGCGCTTGCGTCGCCCCATTGGCCGAGAATCGCCTCGCCCTCTCACTACGAGGCGGCCAGTTATACGTGCTGACTCTGCTGGCAGACTCGGTCAGATCTGTGAGGAGCTTCCACTTGGACCGCGCCGCTGCCTCTGTGCTTACTACTTGTGTAAGTTACACCTTAATCTCAATTTTACGAGGCGGCCAGTTATACGTGCTGACTCTGCTGGCAGACATGGTCTGATCTGTGAGAAGTTTCCACTTAGGCCGTGCCGCTGCTTCTGTGCTTACTACTTGTGTAAGTATCATTAATACAAGTGTAACTTTGTGTCAATTCCATTAATACAATTTTAACTTAATGTAAGTTTCATCAAAATAAGTTTCACCATGTATATCTTTTGCCATGTGAAAGTATTTGTACGACAAAAATAGTACCAATTTTATATCACACACTATAGAGAGACTATTTCATGTATTTATCTAGTAACAATATTTATCTCTCTCTTTCTAGATGTGCGTGATAGAAGAGGACTTCCTATTCCTGGGCTCTCGTCTCGGCAACTCTCTGCTGCTGCGAGTGACAGAGAGGGAGAATCGGATGCTCTTCTCTGTCGACAAACCGCTGGAGGCTACTATAGATCTCACTTTGGATCCTGGTAACATATAGTCATTTACTTATTTATTTTATTATACTTGGAAAATGAGCGAAAATAATCACGAACGGCAGGATTCGAACCTGCGTATTTCCGATCACCGTCCGGAACGCCTTAACCAACTAGGCTACGGTCTACTAACTGCCCTGCGCGAAAATCCACACTCATTTCTATACACTTCAGACTGAGCGGCTGATGGCGCCACTTGTGCTGTCAGAATATGTCTAACAAGCACTCATATCGATGTACTATGGACACCTGATATGACGAGAAATGGGCCTTTTGCGTTTTAATTATGAGTTAATTTATTAAGTGCTAAACCTGCACTATGGTTGTTTAAATTAAACTTTTATTGGAAAATCGTCGTTGGTCGTGATTATTTTCGCTCATTTTCCAATAAAAGTTTTAAATTATTAATGCTTACAATTAACTGCTTGGCTGTAAAATATAATCACACACAATCCAATATTAACAACCCATCGTTATGACAATTATAATAAAAAAATATTAACATAAATTAATATAGTGTTGGTGTATGAGTTTAAGTTTCAATTTTTACTCAGGTGCTAAGAAAATTAGAAATTTGCGGTTCATCTTATATCATCTCGTATATTGTGCAATATATTGTTCACAGATCAACATAATAAAGAGAAAGATAAAGAGAAGGAAAAGGAGAAAGAGCCCCAGAAAGACGATCCAGCCGCCAAGAAACGTAGAATGGACACACTCAACGACTGTGTGGCGACCAATGTGATAGAGATCAGTGACAGTGACGAGCTGGAGGTGTACGGGAGTGATATCAGGACTTCTACGCAACTCACTAGCTATGTGTTTGAGGTGAGGCTTTTGAGTTGTCTTATTAAAATAAAATAATAATAAAAATACTTATTTCGGGTTACTGGCACCCTTATTAGAAATTCACATTACATTTAATTCAAATCAACATAAAAATTCTTTTTTATATACATGACCAATAAATAAAAACTGATACTTGAGCAAAAAACAAGCATTGAAATTAAAAAGTAAACAAATAATATAAAATTTATTGATAGTGAGGTGAAATGTGTCCCCAAAATCAAATTCGTTGGGCAAGCTCTCTCAGCCATTGGGTGCCTTGGTCTATCCGCGGATACATTTACATTTCATTGACTTTGTGGACCTTGTCGTTTGAGAACCTGGTTTCCTTCACCGTAAGCGAGTGCAAATCCACACTTACCTTGAAAATACAAGTCATTGGTGTAAGGCCGGATAGGAACCAGGGTGTGTCTGGATGAAAAGCAGTAATAATTCTGGATGAAAAATAAGTAATTGTTGTTGTAGGTGTTGTAATGCTGGGTCCGTTGGAATTTTATTAAAATCGGGCTTTTAACACATTTTCTTTAAATATGGTAGCAATATGTGAAATGAATCTGGTTAAATCTGACGTCTTCTTTTATAAATTTTAATCCTTATTTTTTCCAGGTGTGCGACTCCCTCCTCAACATCTGTCCGATCGGCTCAGTATCAATGGGGGAGCCCCAGCTGGGTGGCGCCGTGAACGCCGCCACCAACCCCGCCGCCCCGCAAGTGGAGCTTGTGGCCTGCTCGGGCCGGGGCAAGAACGGCGCGCTCACGGTGCTGCAGAGGAGCATTACACCGCAACTTGTTACTGCTTTCGATTTGCCAGGTGAGTAATGGCAATAAATTTTAAAAAAAAGTTTGCAAAAATGAATACACTTTTGAAATGAAAATTCCGGCCAGACGCCACTACATAGGCGTATTACCAGGCGAGTTAAGGGTCATACCTGAAAATCAGCACTGTAGGATAATCTGCAGCATTTATGCTAGCTAGGGTATGACCTTTTTTGACACACAGGGCACATCAATGTAACTTATATTACCTTTGTGTTCTGTCTGTTTTTCATTATATTTCGTATAGCCTCATGCTTTGATATAATATTCACAACATGGTAGTACTTTAGTCCTACTGGCAACATTGCACGTCTTTAGAGAGAAAAAAGAAAATATATTTTTTCCTACCTAATGGTAACACCCCAGCGGTGTCGCTCCCCATTCTTTTGTCGTGCAAGGCAACGCACAGTCGAAATTTCTACCTTCAATTTTAAACGTTAATACTTAATACCAACCTTCAATTTCTACAAAAAGTTAAAAATGCCGAAACGAAGTGCCGAGGAAAAGCTTCGTCACTACTACAATAAAATCAGGAAATTACAAGCCAAGAAAGAAGGGAGATATCGTCGCATCATTTACTCATCGTCATCGGACAGTGAAAAAATCGGCGACGGCTCCGCGGAAGTGTCTCGTGGCGGTGACCTTCACCTAGTAACGCCACCGTCCCAGCAGCAGCCCCCAACGCAGGGGCTATCTCGTACATCCGAGATCCTGCCGCTTCCTAACGATTCGCAGCAGCCCCCAACGCAGGGGCTATCTCGTACATCCGAGATCCTGCCGCTTCCTAACGATTCGCAGCAGCCCCCAACGCAGGGGCTATCTCGTACATCCGAGATCCTGCCGCTTCCTAACAATTCGCAGCAGCCCCCAACGCAGGGGCTATCTCGTACATCCGAGATCCTGCCGCTTCCTAACGATTCGCAGCAGCCCCCAACGCAGGGGCTATCTCGTACATCCGAGATCCTGCCGCTTCCTAACGATCCGCAGCAGCCCCCAACGCAGGAGCTATCTCGTACATCCGAGATCCTTCCGCTGCCTAATGACTCGCTGCAGCCCTCAACGCAAGAGTTAGCAGACGAGATCGCTCCTCTTGAGGAGCCTATACCAGAGTGCGAACTGGATCCCGAGTTGCTAAGTGCACTTGGTGATACCACTGATGATGTCCCGGCTTATGGACCTGCCATACACGGTACGCTGGCACAACGCTGGCAGCCGATTTTGAAAAAAAGGCCTCCAAACAGAAGCAAAGGTAAAAATCCTTAAAGATTACATGGTGCCCGATAATTGCAAGGCGCTTAAAGCACCCACCTTAAACCATGAGATTTCTGCAGCCCTGCCAGAATTCAAAAAAAAAAAAAAAAAAAACCGAGACAAGATTTTACAAGACAACCAAGGTCAACTTGGCCTCGGCATAACAGCCATAAATAGAGGTAAGTCGATGTTGCTAACCGGAGATGACAAAGTGAATGTGTTAATTTTTTTATCGGATGGCTGCCGCATATTATCTGACTTACATTTCACCGAAACTCAAGTGAGAACGAAACTGATTTTTCCCGTATTGGAAAAAAACATACAAACTCTTTTACAGAGTAATTCAGAAAGAGACGAAACACTTTTCGGCAGCAATTTGGCCGAAAAGATAAAGGCATCAAAAGCGATCGAGAAGCAAGGGCTTCAAATTAAAAAAGTTCCGCCTAGAACATCCACATCAAGCACACCAGCGGCACCTAGCGCCCGATCCCGTCAGGGAAACTGGGCGGGCCCTCCTCGCTATCAACAGGCGAGAGGAGGGCGCGGCTTCAACCACCGGAACCAGTACCACCGCTCCGCGATGCCGGCGCGAGCAGCTCCAACAGCTCCACCTGTACCGCCGCTGAATCGCCAGCCGACTTCAGCGAGCTCGAACAAACGTGTCCCAACTCGTCAGTAACGCAGGTACATGCGAGTAGATTACGTCATTTTTATGATTGTTGGCTTAATGTTACAAAAAACGCAGTAATTTTAGACTGGATTTGTAATGGCTATAATATCCCATTTTTACGAGAAGTATATCAGCAACGAATTCCTCATAAAACTTCGTTGTCAATAATAGAAAAGCAAGCAATGGCGCTAGCCATCAAAAAGTTAGTCGATCTAGGCGCTATTACTGAATGTAGTCCGCAACAAGATCAGTTTATTTCTGGTGCCTTTTTGGCACCTAAATCAAGCGGAGGACATAGGTTCATACTTAATCTTAAAGAATTGAATAAGTTTATCACAACAACCCATTCCAAAATGGAAGACCACAGAACAGCATCAAAAATGATCTCACAAAACTGCTACATGGCCACAGTAGATTTGAAAGAATCTTACTTAGTTGTCCCTATAAAACATTCTCAACGTAAATACTTACGTTTTCAATACGTAGATGAACATTCTAACATAAAAACCTACGAATTTAATGCTATGCCTTACGGTTTATGTTCTGCGCCTCGAACGTTTACAAAAATAATGAAAGAAGTAGTAGGTTATCTCAGAAGCCAAGGACTGAGATCAATTGTATATCTCGATGACATATTGTGTTTAGGAAACACCCAAGACGAATGCTTACTAAACGTCAACAAAACACTTAAGTTATTGAAATGTTTAAGTTTCGTTATTAATTATGAAAAAAGTAGTTTACAACCGCGACAATGTAGCAAGTTTCTTGGCTTCATGTATAACTCTTTAGATATGACAATATCGCTTTCACCTGAGAAACGCGAAAAATTTTTGCTACTTTTGCAATTTTTTTACCAACTACCCACTTGTACAATTCGTGATTTTGCGCATTTAATAGTTGGCCTTAGTTGCGAATAATGATAACTATAATGCCAAATTCAAACCTAGTGCGGTAATCTTGCCAGATTTAGCATGGCGGATGAATAATATTTCATCTACAACTAACACATTAGTAACACCAAATTTTAACTTAGAAATGTTTACGGACGCGAGCCGAATTGGCTGGGGCGCTTATTGTGACAACAAGCGCACTGGGGGCAGTTGGACAGATAGTGAGCGTGAAAAGCACATTAACTATTTAGAATTATTAGCTGTTTTTCTAGGCTTAAAATCTTTCGTGCGCGATATGCATAGCTGCAATATTTTGTTACGAGTAGATAATACAACAGCACTTAGTTATATTAATCAAATGGGAGGAATCCAATTTCCCCATTTAAATAATTTGACAAAAAATATTTGGCAATGGTGCGAACACCGAAATATCTGGTTGTATGCATCCTATATAAACACGAAAGACAATTTTGAAGCAGATCAAGAATCTCGTAAGGTGAACCCTGACATAGAATGGCAGCTTAGTGAAGCTCAATTCCAAACTGTCACGACAGCATTTGGTTATCCAGAAATTGATTTATTTGCGTCCCGCACTAATACCAAGTGCAAAAATTATGTCTCGTGGAAACCAGACCCAGACTCTATTGCTGTAGATGCGTTCACTTTAAATTGGAAATCAATGTTTTTTTTTACGCATTCCCTCCATTTTCGATGATATTGAAATGCCTACAAAAAATTTACAACGACAAAGCAGAAGTCATTTTTATTTTTCCCAACTGGCATTCGCAAGCTTGGTTCCCATTGTTAAAAAGTTTATTGAAATCAGACATTATTTATTTCACACCTGATTTAAGTATATCACATTCTTGCAGAACCCGACAACAACAATCGAAGTTTACCCTGGGTGCAGCGCTGCTCTCAGGACAGCGTTTGCGGCAGCAGGCACCCCACACCAAGCATTAGACCTAACAATGGCATCTCTATCCAAAAATACTCTATCTCAATACAACGGGACGTATAAATTGTGGTGGCGGTTTTGTTATCGTCACGGTTTAAACCCATATATGGGGTCAATCAGAACTATTATTTTGTTTTTGACAGAACAATTTCAAAAAGGTGTTGCGTACAGTTCCATAAACAGCCACCGTAGTGCATTATCATTGCTTGTCGGAAGTCATCTTACTACCAATGATCAAGTAAAACGACTCCTTAGAGGTGCATATAGATTAAGACCAGCCTCACCAAAATATTCTAGGACTTGGGACCCACAGGTTGTTCTCGATTATATAGCAAATTGGGTACCAAATCGTCATATTTCATTAGAAAAAATAACACTAAAGTTAGTTACACTATTAGCGTTATCTACAGCACACCGGGTTCAAACGTTTTCTCTAATAAAATCAGAAAACATTAGGATAGGCTCTTCATCTGTCGAAATAGGTATTACTGAGGCAATTAAAACATCCGCACCCGGGCGTGAACAACCGGTTTTAGTACTACCTTACTTTTATGAGGATAAATCTATATGCCCCGCTACAATAGTAGAAGACTACCTATTTGTAACTAGAAAAATAAGACTGCCTTCTATAAATAATTTCATATTAACCTTTAAGCAACCGCATAAATCAGCTTCGACTCAAACCATCAGTCGATGGATTAAGAGAGTTCTGGGTGAGAGCGGCATAGATGTATCAATATTTTCTAGCCATAGTACACGACATGCTTCAGTTTCCGCAGCTCGAGCTGCGGATGTTTCCTTAAATACAATTCGCAAAACGGCAGGATGGACAAGTACGTCACAAACGTTTGCCAAATTTTACAACCGGCCGATAGTAAATGAAACTTCTTTTGCGAGATCAGTTTTGCAACTTAATTGATTGTAATGTTATACGTTATGAGATGATAACTTGTTTGTGTATAGTTTACAAGTTAAACATAATTTCCAATAAAATGTGATATAATTTGTAATCGTATCATTGAGATTACCATTCATGTTAAAATATGATTATGTAATAAAAGTTGTTTGTTATTACTTTGTAAAAACAAAATCTTTTATTTCTCAGACAAAATTTTGGCTCTAAACATCTACCATGTTGTGAATATTATATCAAAGCATGAGGCTATACGAAATATAACATATGATTAAACGAACTTGCAAAAGTGAAGTTCGATCAATATTATATGAGTATAAAGCCTCATGCGAAGATATACTTATCTTCCCACCCACCACAAAAACCCATAAGTATATTGAAAATTTTGTGTTATTTTTTAATTTCTCTTAACAATGAGGAGCGACACCGCTGGGGTGTTACCATTAGGTAGGAAAAAATATATTTTCTTTTTTCTCTCTAAAGACGTGCAATGTTGCCAGTAGGACTAAAGTACTACCATGTTGTGAATATTATATCTTCGCATGAGGCTTTATACTCATATAATATTGATCGAACTTCACTTTTGCAAGTTCGTTTAATCATATAATATATTATATTGCTGTGTCCTTTGTGTTAAACTAAATGATTTCTTATATTCTTTCTTAATTTAATAAATGTGTACGTGTAAACAACATAAAGGAAGTCCCATAAGGAATATGGTCGTTTAACCAAAGATACAAATATGTTCTAAGTCTCAAGCAACAGAACGCAACAAAAAGCGAATGAATTGAAGGAAAAGATTAAGAAAAATTTGTCCTTGTTGCTTAAAATACATGAAGCTACTTTATCAAGCTAGTGTTAATATGTTAGTGTTTCTGGCTTTGTGTAGACAGAATTAGTTTCGTTTCTAGAAGTCAAAACTTTTTTTGAACTTTATCGGTTTTCTGATTATTTTTCTGTTGTGCAGGTTGTTCGGACATGTGGACGGTGTATGGTCACGAGGGTCCTGAGAGTAACAGAGACCAAGACGCATCGCACGCTTACTTGCTGCTCACACAGGATGAGTCTACCATGGTATGTAGCAAAGTCTTAGAAAATTATTGGTCGCGAAAGGTATTATATGCCTGTGTTTTGTTATAATTGTGTGTGTATTGTTGTTACGGTCACGACAGCATACTGTGAAATTTGAATCTGAAACTCGATTTTATTTACTATAGACTTAGTGTTGGGTTTCAAAGTATGTACAAATGAGAATTTAAATTGTATGTATCTTTCAAATGTAATCATATCAGCTTCATGTTATTAATTCTGTATACTCTTCATCTATTTTCTCTTTTTACTTCTTTTTATATTTGTTAACTTTCTTATTCAACTCTTGACCCCGCGCGTCTCAAAGGGTCATACCTGAAAATCAGCGCTGCAGAGCAATCTGCAGCATTAATGCTGAGGTATGACCTTTTTTGACGCACGGGATAAGTACATCAATGTAACGTAATACCTTTCTATTCTATTTGTTGTTAACTTTTGTATGTATATATTGTTGTGTCCTGTGTGTCCAAAAAAATGCTTTGAATATGAATATGAATAATTGTTTAAAAACCGATACTATGCCAAATGATATAGTTCGTAAACCGACCATAAAACTCCTGCGAGATATGAACTATTGTTCTTAAGACGAAAAATATTATTTTGCAGTATCTAGATTGGGAATTATTATTTCAGGTATTACAAACTGGGCAAGAGATCAACGAGGTGGACAACAGTGGCTTCGCTTGTGGCGCCCCCACTGTGTTCGCGGGCAATCTGGGAAACAACCGGTTCATGGTGCAAGTTACCACCACCAACATACGGTTGTTGAAAAGTAAGTAACAGTTTATGTATTTAGTTATTGTGGAAAATGTAGTGTTTTGTTTC
This sequence comes from Macaria notata, assembly GCA_927399415.1. Classification (NCBI taxonomy): domain Eukaryota; kingdom Metazoa; phylum Arthropoda; class Insecta; order Lepidoptera; family Geometridae; genus Macaria; species Macaria notata. The sequence continues at coordinate 6,840,749 of OV656742.1, forward strand.
ATTTGTCATGTTCATTGAGCTTGGATTATACAGAGACACAATCTCAAACTAAAAAGCGCAGGAAAGTGTTCGAACGCTAACATCGTCAGCGAGCGCAAACAAAAGACTGCTTGTCTCTTTCGCTCTTACATGTTTTAAGAACGTTCAAAAGAGATAGGTAATCCAAAAATCTGCTCAACGAGTAGCGTGGGCAGAGTTTTGGCTCGGACATTTTTTTCGAGCGTTTGCGACACTGTATAGTCTCAGGTCATGTTGTTTATGTGAGAACCGACACTATTAAAATATATCCCATTCCAAAAATGTAGACAATATGGCGGCGCTACTTGTAGTACATGCACAACTTATTCATCATTTTATACTGTTGTGATCACGAAAATATAAAGTAGTCGATAATAAACTCTTCACTTTAAATTGTGGAGTCTAGATCAAGATTACTTTGTTTCATTTCACAGTTTTTGGTTTCACTGTAATCTTCTTATCTAAATATATAAAGCTCAAAGGTGACTGATTGACTGACTGACTGATATAGTGATCTATCAACGCACAGCCCAAACCACTGGACGGATCGGGCTGAAATGTGGCATGCAGGTAGATGTTATAATGTAGGCATCCGCTAAGAAAGGATTTTGACTAATTCCACCCCTAAGGGGATAAAATAGGGGATGAAAGTTTGTATGAAACTTTGTCAATTTTAAACCGATCGGGCTGAGACTTTGCATGCATAAAGTTACTATGACGTAGGCGCTTGCTATAAATAGATTTTGATAAATTCCACCCCTTAAGGGATAAAATAGGGGATGAAAGTTTGTATGAAACTTTGTCAATTTTAAACCGATCGGGCTGAGACTTTGCATGCATAAAGCTACTATGACTTAGGCGCTGGTTATGATAAGATTTTAGTAAATTCCGCCCCTAAAGGAGATAAAATGAAGGATAAAAGTTTGTATAAATCTTCTTAGATTTTCCCATTTTTGTCTAGCCGAAGGGAAAAATTGCTCTTACAACAGAACTATTTGCATTGCGCATCGCAATATAGTGGAAGCCATTATATTAACTGGGTGTGCGAAAGGGGACACTGTATTTATACCTAATGATATCCCGTTCGAATTTAAACGATTGCAGTTTCCCCTAAAAGTTTGCTTTTTCTCTCTCAAATTTGCAGGTATTGACTTGTGAGAACATTGCTTCTCTCATGGATAGTTTTATGTTGCTTGCTCACGAGTAAGTTTATCCAATAGCTTTATAATTTTAGCGCCTACTGACAGATTAGTTAAAAATATTGTGTACAAAGAAGTTTTGTAGGCCCTAATTTTTGACACACGCTAAACAAAAGTATTTGCGACTTTTTTTACTAACTAAATATACCTAATTAATAAGAATACTTCTTAACGCGAGCAAGCCGCGTGCAAAAGCTAGTTATATATAAAAATGAATCGCAAAATGTGTTGGTAAGCGCATAACTCAACAACGCCTGGACCGATTTGGCCAATTCATTTTATTTTATATTTGTTGAAGTTCAAGGATGGTTTTTACGGCGAGAAAAATTCGAATAAATGCCGGCCGGAAAACCCGTAAAAACAACCCTTTTCTTTTTCCCATACAAACGTTTTCTAACTAAAGAGTAAAAGAGTCAACAGACAGGACGAAGTCTGTCGGGTCCGCTAGTCCCAATAATGATTTCATTATCATCATTTTCAACCCCTGTCGACCCACTGATAGGTATAGGCCTCCTCGCCTAGATGTCAAAGGTGCCGGTCATGTGCCTTTCTTGTCCAGAGAGCCCCCTTTATAATCTAAAAGCAAACTATATTTACTATCGTTATTAAGTAGTATTAGTTGTAGTAGGTACGCCAGCGTTACTGTTTTCCTATCGTTGTTTTCCAAACTAGGTTGCCTGGAAGAGATCACTTCAAGTGATAAGGCCGCCCTCTGTCCCAATACAATATTCTAAGTTTTTTTACGCTTGTGTTCTTTCGTTATTAGTGTACAATAAAAAAAATGATTCGATTTGATATCTACACTTTTAAATAAACACCTTATACACTCAACAGATGGCGTGCAACTACAATCGATCCAGCTGGAGTTCGTAGCAGTTTATGCTAACACAGCTGACCCGTATCTGTGTGTGGTGTCTACTTGCGGGAAAGCACTAGTGCTGGCCTTGAGGGAGTTCCGAGGGAAAGATGGCATGGTGAGTCACTGTTTTGTACGATAGATGGCGCTGTTATAAAAAGTCGTGAATGTTTTGCAAGCGTTTTATATTATACCATAGTATACGTCACTCTATAATTGTAATGTTTACTTGTCTTCAGTTTAAATTATTTTACACAAAGCTCTTTCAGAAAATTTTGTTTCCTTTATTTAGTAAACTGATTTTGCAATATTGGTATTTCTATAGCTACAAATAAGGTTGATTTTAATCTAGCAACTAACTAGTTTACCACCAGAGTTTACCATTTCCAAGTTATCTCTTACGAAACTATTGATGTAAACGTTACTATGTTACGTTTATCTAATAAACTGCTATTCAATATTAATATTTATTCAGCTGAAACTAAGGTTGATTTCAGTCTGGTAGACTAGCCCTGATCAAGTAGTCTGGGCCTTTTTAAATGAACAGTTACAATATCTTTTGTTTCACACATTTAGGAAACTGTTTTTCAATATTAGTGCGTCTGTAGATACAAATAAGGTTGTTTTTCAGTCTGGCAGATTAGCCCCCACCAAGCAGTCGGTGCCGGCGCGGCCGGCGCTCCTTCGAGCTACGCCTTACAAGGACGCCAGCGGACTGTTTGCAGCTGGAGATGAAAGTTTCCATGTAAGTTATTAATAATAGTAGATTAGTAGCCGAGGGCTGTAAGGCATCAATTGCAGCCCGAGATAGTTAGGCGCACGAGCGCAGCGAGGGCGCCTATAGTTCGAGGGTGCAATTAATGCTTACACCCGAGCTAACTACTCTGCTTTACATCTCGATTGTGAGGTAAGTAGAAAAAACCCGTATTACAACAATAAAATATTTTAATGGTTAAAATTTATAGTGAAATGAGAAAATTTTGAAATTTTAGGGACAGGTGTTTTATGGGTATGTTAAAAGTTTGAGATTGTGATATTTGCTGGTCACGGACAAAATCAGAACTTACTCGTTTTTCTTTTCGCCAATTCATGAACTCGACGTAAGTTTTCAAATATCTCTCTTTAGACCTTTTAAGCAAAATATTGTTAATTGCTACTTCAGCTTCCATTTTCATTGAATCAGGAGTGCAGCTTACATAATATATCGTCATCACTTGCAGAACTCATGTTTTTTTTCTAATAAGCACGTATTTAGAAAAAAATCCCAAAAACAAACAACATTTAAAATGAAAGTTTTCTATTCCCGCCTTTTTCATCTTTTTTTGTTAGAAACGAAATGGAGCATCGCCGTTCGATATTTAAAATTGATGACTATTATACTCATACGAAGAAGTTTGAGTTTGAATAGCGAAGCGACCTCCTTTGTCTACTACTTGAACTTTTTGAAAGAGTGAAAAGTTTTTTTTCTAATTACTTACCGCCCTAGGGCTTTTCTAGCTACATTATTACCCTCGAGCGCTAATTGGTTACTTACAAGCCCCATTTGGGGGTAATAAGGACCTACTTACCGAACATGAGAGATGTAAAAATTATTAAGTCACGTAAAAAATAAAGTTGTTTGACTGGCCTTTCAGCTCAGTTGGTAACGGGTCTGCCTTCTAATCTAGAGGTTGCGGGTTGGACTCCCATATGACACAAGTAATTTTTGCATTTTCTATTTGTAATTACTTGTGTTTGTCTTGTCGTTTTTTTGTATATTAAGTATGTATGTGCAAAAAGGTATACATGTATCGTATCTGTTACCTAGTACCTACCCATGACACAAGCGTTAGCTTAGTATGGGGCTAGATGGCGCTGTGTCTTGAGATATATTATTAAATTAAAACAATTTGCACAATATTGCGGGGTGGTTTAGCACTCTGTATTTAATATACTTTTCACTACTTTTAACACGAAAGCTGATTGATCTCTATATTAAAATCAAAATAAAATATTAATATTTTTTCAGTCAGTGAAAGGTGAATTTACCGGTAAGATTAAAGGCAACGTGAAAGCGGAAGGATTCAAACCCGGAGCGGTGTATGAGCTGAATGATGAAGACGAACTGCTGTATGGCGGAGACCAGACACCCGCTTCTATGGCTAGCGTGAGCATTACTGGTTTAATATGATTTAAGAATTATTTACGTGAACAAGTAACTTAAATAACATGTTTGTCTTATCAAACTAAGAATAAAGAATAAGAATACTGTATCATTGCATATTTGATATGCCTGTGGGTTCTGCACTAGGAACATTATATGTCGCAGAAACCATTTAGTTTGCTCGTTTTGTTACTAGGTGGTTTTTCTAAAATCAGTGGCAAAGGCGACAAAACTCGTAATTGACATAATAAGTCATTTTTTATCCCGATACAACGCTGTTACGCAGGTCTACTAAAACGAATCTACCCAAACGAACATTTCTAAATGAAATTAGGAATTTCGATGGACTTATCTTTGAAAATTCGTGAAAGATACTGCGCAGATCAAAAGACGATTTTGACTTACTTTTAAAACAGTTTCAACAACTTCATAATTACAGATAATGTTAGCGGAACAATCGAAGAACCCTGGCGTGCCGCGACGCATGTCTCGCTGGTGGAAGAAATACCTCACGGACGCCAAACCAACGTACTGGCTGTTCGTGCTGCGATGTAACGGCAACTTGGAGATATACTCTCTGCCGGAGATGAAACTCACTATGCTGGTGAGAGACGCGTGCGGGGGGAACAGGGTGAGTTGGAACTGTTACATTGGCTATTTTCCTCTTTTATGAAGAACTGGTCAGATCGATTTGGCTTTAATGTTGAATGAAGCTGGCTTGGATACTTAACTATCACATGTGATGCATTGTATCTGACATAAATCCATTCTATCTATCTATAAATTCACGAAACATTGCGTAAAGATACTGGTCTGACATATGTAAGTCCAATGTTTCGTTACTGGAAGAAATACTTGACAGTTGGACCGATTTGGCAGAAATTTCGTATGGAGCTAGCTTAACTTGACTTTATTATCAAATAAGCAATAAGAAGAATGAGTAAAATAGAAATAGATTAGATTCTAGATGGAGTAAGTTGTGACATAGAATTTAAGTCTACCTTCTGTTGTTATTGTACATATTTGTAAACAAATGAATCTAAATTCTAGGTAGAATAACGGACAAACATTTCTTGATTTCCGAGTTACAATGACCAACACGATCAGATGCCACTATCAGAGCTAGGCATCAAAATGTCAAGCCTTTTATAAATTTAAGGTCTAAAGTTACGTCTATTTCCATTTATGACAAAACCTCAATGTTTTAAATGTATCTTTACACCAAGAGATACCTATAACTAAACGAGTTTAGTTTATGTAGATAGATAGATAGATTGATGCTTTATTGGACACACATAAAAACATAATACAAAACGGAAAAACAAATAATTAAAACTAATGCCACAAATAGCGGCCTTATCGCTAAAAGCGATCTCTTCCATATAGTTCCACATATGTATAGTAAAGCTAATCAGAATTTTTCATCTAACAGATCCTAGCAGACAGCTTAGAGTCCGTGCCAGTGGTGCCAACCGATGAGGAGACCGACGCGGAGTCGAACAAGATGAGCCCCAATACTGCCAACGTGAGGGAGGTGCTGGTCGCAGGCCTCGGACACAAAGGGGGGCAGACTATACTCATGATGGCTACGGAAAATGAACTTATGTTGTATCAGGTATGTTAGTTAGTATACGAGTCGCCAACTCTGGTGTTAACAGTTGTTGACTCCGATATGGCCGAATGACTTGAAGCACTCACAATAACAGCAGACCTACATCATTTTACATTGGTGGTAGAGACACACTATTTTATGCGGTGTCTCCTGTCTATTATAATTGATAGTAAAATTACATGTCATTAATCCTACCCTCGGTGATGTGAAAAATGATTCGAGGAGGAGGGTTGAAATTAGAATCTTGCGTAGCTTATTAATCTGAATTTTCACCAAATAGTATACTATAAGTCCTAATATGAATTTATTTTAAAATGAAAATATCCTATATTTCAGGCGTACCGCTTCCCTCGTGGTAACCTTAAAGTGCGGTTCTCTCGCATGCAAGTCACGTTTCCGTTCGGATACAACGGCACCATCCGGAGTATGAGCAAGAACTATGATCTGGAAGCTGTCAGGCAGCTGCGGTACTTTGGTAAGATACTACCTATTTACTATTTTCACTTACACGCTGATCCCTGCCAAATTGGTTACCTGGAAGAGATCAGTTTGAGGAAAAAGGTCGCTAATTATGATACTAATTTTAAATCTTAGTGTCAGCTGAGCAAATCAAATAATCAAAACAGATCCCTCTATTTTGTTTCATTTTTTGTATTATTTTACATTTGACCTACTCACTGTGACGCGTTTAAAATAGTAAGTGGATCCGTAAGTAAGAAAATAGTATACAAAATAATAAAAAAGTAAAGTAAAAAATAAAATAACAATATGTTTATTTGCCAATTGAAAACTTAACCTACATATTACAATATTCATAATTTAGTTAATTTACAATACAATATGATTATAGTATTTACAGTAGACCCCAAACTAGGCGTTAGCCTGTATCTTGGTGGTCCAATTTTAAAAGATCCTGTTTTCCTGAAAGGAGTTGACGCTAGTAAAAAAATATGTAGAGTTATAATTGTATACTGGATTCTTTAATCTTCTTAGGAGCGGGGTGAGTGGCATACAAAAGAGGGGCCTATAAAAATATATTTCGGGACATTGCACATCTAGCCGCGCATTAAGCAAACGGGATATAATACTTTTATACTTTTTTTATTTTACCTAGATTAGAAGGCAGAGCTAATACCACTAAGCTAACAGGCCAGTGTTCCGCAGTGGACGGTAACGGGCTGATGATAATGATGATAATTGACCATCCTTTCCTCCAGCCAACGTGGGCGGCTACAACGGCGTGTTCATCTGCGGCGAGACCCCCTACTTCCTGTTCGTGTCCGCGCGCGGCGAGCCCAGAGTACACCCCCTGCGTACAGACCTGCCGCCCGCGTATGCGTTCGCACCCTTCAACAACACCAACTGTGCGCATGGCTTCTTGTACTTCAATGCTAAGGTAGGTTTTTGACGTTAATTTTATACTGGTTTTTATTTCAACCCTCATTTTATAGCCAGGTGATTATTTGAAGAAAAAAATGTGGTTTGTGGCACTTTTTAAGCCTACTCTACCTCTAAGCCAAATATCATGAGGTTCTCCCACTATTAATAATAAATAATTCTTATATTTTAATTTCCCTATTTTGGTGTTTCTATTGGTTTTAATTTTGAAACTTTATGCCACTCTCAAGCCGAATATCACAAGCGATATGAATTAAAGCGGTAACACCGCAGGGTACAGCTAATAACTTCAAAATTATAAACTCCTGAATCTAATTTTATTAATAATAACGTCTCTTTTCAAGTCGGAACTACGTATCTGCGCCCTGCCCACCCATCTCTCGTACGACGCGTCGTGGGCCGTGAGAAAGGTCCCCATCAGAATGACCCCTCACTTCGTGACTTACCACGTGGAGTCCAAGACTTACTGCCTCGTGGCCTCCACCTCACAGCCCTCCACTTCCTACTACAAGTTTAACGGAGAGGACAAGGAGAAAGCTACGGAGAATAAGGGAGATCGGTAAGTGGGGAGGAAGTCAGAGGGAGAAAGAGAGCATGAGAGAGTTCGTCAAAATTGGTAGAGTTTGTCATTTTAGCATGAGGATATCATTTTTGGTAGATAACATGACAAGATGGTTGAGTCTTATGTTGTGCATGGACTAGATTACGGTTTGGCCAGAAATTGAAATGAAGGTAGATGTTATGACGTAGACATCTGCTAATAAAGGATTTTTAGAAATACCACTTTTAAGGGGATGAAAAAAGGGATGCAAGTTTTACTACGAGCGAAGCCGCGAACACCCAGTCTTTCATAAGGGTCGTGTAACAAGTCCCCATCAGAATGACCCTACACTTCGTAACATACCTCGCAGACTTCCACCTTCTACTACAAGTTCAACGGAGAGGACAAGGAGAAAGCCACGGAGAATAATAGGATTAAGATTGAAAGATACAAGTGAGAGGAAGAAAAGTAGAGTGGATAGTGAGAGATAACAAAACAGACACAAAGAGAGAGAGAGAGAGAGAGAGAGAGAAGTGTGCGTGTGTGTTATGGTTGAGAGAGAAAGAGAGTAAAAAGGAAATGGTATAGGAGAATAAAAAGACTACCTAAAATAAAAAATAAAAAAGACGTTACAATGTGGGAGGTCTCGCCTGTAACACGTTTCACTCTTTTTTTTCTATTGCTAGGTTCTGTTAATTCGCCTTTATTCTACGTTTACGGCGAAGATGAGGCACCCATTAACAGCACTGTATTAAAAATATGTCTTTGTTTAGTATCTACTAAATCGGTAATCTTTATGACTATGTAACATTCCAGTGTCAGAACATTAACTGTTGTTCCATATTCCTGATTCCAGTTTCCCGTACCCGATGCAGGACCAGTTCTCCGTGATGCTGTTCAGCCCCGTGTCCTGGGAGATCATCCCCAACACCAGGATACAGCTGGAGGAGTGGGAGCATGTCACTTGTCTCAAGAACGTTGCGCTCTCTTATGAGGGGACCACGTATGTTTTGCAGATCTAGCACAACATAATAAATAAATTCGGCATCAAAAACGTAAAAACTAAGTTACAATATTTGTTTGTTGTTTGGTGTTTTATTTATCACGGGTTCTTTATGGATCTGCACAAGATCGACGCAGCTGGTACATTCAAAGAGAGGCCTATGCTCAGCAGTGGGATAGAGAAGGCTGTGGATGATGATGATGATGATGATGATGATGATATTTTTATTACTATGTTAGGTTTGATTACAAATGATGTGATCTATGTTCCCCACACTAGGTTCTAGTGTGGCTCCGCGGTTTCAGTGTCTGCTTTTCATCCAGATGCAACCTGGTTCGAATTCGGCCCTACACCAATGACTTGTATTTTAAAGTTATGTGTGGATTTGCACTCGCTTAGCAGTGAAAGAAAACACCGTGAGGAAACCGACATGTTTTGAGGACCACAAATTCCGAGGACATGTGTCTCCCGTGGAAGGCCCGGGCGCCCACCACGATGTATCTGCCCAAGAGAACTCCTCTAACGGATTAGCTCTGCGGGGGAGGAACGATCCTCAGTTATGAGAAAATACGACTCAAGAGAGATAGTAAACTTTATAAGACAAAAGAACTTTTAAGTGTGTTGGCTTCTTATTTTTTATTATTATTACAGATCCGGTCTAAGAGGGTACATCGCAATGGGTACGAATTACAACTACAGTGAAGATATCACCTCAAGAGGGAGGGTAAGCGTACAGCTTATTATATATCGCAAATTTCATGCTTCAGATTTAATAAACATGGTTTATCTACACTAATGTTGTAACATTCTACTTATGTTTCCAATACTTGACTTATAATTACTACTGTTATAGCACAGACAACAAAACACTCAATTTAAGCAATTTCACATGATGGTATAATATCCACATCGATATCGTAATAGCTCATTATAACATCAATAAAGCGCGACCAACCTGATTGCAGGGCCAATCAGGTTGGTCGCGCTTTATAGATGGTTAGATTTTAATGGCGGCAAAATCACTGTGACAATACACGTACGCGTGAATTTAATGTTCCGCAATGTGTTTTGTTTTTTAAATGCAAATTAAAAGTTAAAAATGTATAGCGACGATGATATTTGTACGCCTCCGGATATTCTAGAATTGGCAACAAAAGTAACTCACAATCTTTTGCCAGAAAAATCTAGAAAATTATATGAAAAATTAACTATTGTCAGCTTTTACTCTTGTTGTTTTGATTAATTGCATTAGTGAAGATAAAGTAGTGTATGCAACTGCATATAACACGGGTATTAAAACACTCGTTACTATTATGAAACTCGCTGCGCTCGTTTCATAAACTCACACTCGTGTTATATGACGTTATATGACAGTTGCATAAACTACTATAACATTACTTTTATCCTACAAGCAACATTGAATAAAACTTACTCATATAATATTGATCGAACTTAACTTTGCAAGTTTGTTTAATCATTTATTGTGGTCAGATAAAACGATTTTTTGCAGTAGTTAATTCAAAGCTCAGAAAAGTCAAATTATTCATCAAGCGTATATTTTTCTTCTTCAGTCTGTTTTTTGCGTTGCACTTTCCAAAGGGATGTATCTATTTTGATCTTGTTTTTCATAAGCCCGAGGATTTCTAGCCTTTATTTAACTAATAATTTGTTCAGTAAAACTTTAACTTAAACTAGTTGATAGTTAAGACATGTACGCTTTACATAGGGTGTACAGTCAAGAAGGCGTAAGCTGAGCTTTGCATTTGTGTAGGTGTACATAGATAGTGTAGGTGAGACAACCGGCTTAGAGCGCGGCGCCACCTTAGTTTGGTTTAAACCGGTTTTCACTGTTTTTTGTCAACCGGCTTAGAGCGCGGCGCCATCTCACTCCCCCGCCCACCTGCCATACTTCACCTCTTGTACTGATAGCACCGTTACGTGTTTCATTTTAAATATTTAAACAAAATAAAAGTCAAAAAAATATAAATTCAAAACGAAGCGAAAAAAACGTACAATAATGAGGTTAGCGAAAGAAAAAAAAAATGAAACTATCACTATAGAAGAATGGAAATATGTATGTGACCACGCAATAAAAGAAGGAAAAAAAGTTTCATGGATACGACGCCGCTGTTAATAATAATAATGTAACGGTTCATTATTAACACAAACGACACATAAGACGAGAGTGAAAATTAAAACGATTGTGATAAGGAAAATTATGACGGTGCAATTTCCGCTGTAAAAGAATTGGTAATATATTTTTTATTTGTGAATTTTATATTAAAAAATATAAATAAAATTTGTTTTAGGATTTTATTGTCTGAGTGTACTTTTGGTGATCACTCACACAAATGCAAAGCTCAGCTTAGACCTCGCGGCCTGTACCTAATTTAATCAATCCTTGTTCGTTTGAACCAACCTTGAATGCATTCTAACCCCGTCTGTATTTGTCTGTAGATAATAATCTACGACATCATAGACGTGGTCCCGGAGCCGGGCCAGCCGCTCACCAAGAACCGGTTCAAGGAGCTGTACGCGAAGGAACAGAAGGGGCCCGTCACTGCGCTCACGCAGGTGCTCGGGTACCTGATATCGGCCGTGGGACAGAAGGTACGGGGATTCGATTCAGTTAAGGCTTACTTACCATTAAAACTATACATACTATTCACCAAAAATTAAAATCAACTTATGATAAGTGATCAGTCCAGAATCAGCAAATGATAAGCAGATCAGTACTTTGTTTTAGATATGTCTCGTAAGGAAAGTTAAAAACGATTAAAAATATCTATTTATTGCTTACTGGTGGGCATATCATTAAATAAAATAAATAAATATTCCGAGCATTCCACACAGCGCTATCTAGCCCACACTAAGAAACCGCTTGTGTTGTGGGTACTAGATGACGGATATAATACTTATAATTAAAGACAATTCATAACTTGACAACCTAATTTACTTTAATTATTTATCTTTAGTTAGATGTCTAATTGTCCGCTGTATGAAGAAAATGTTAACCTGAATATTATTTAATTTCAGATCTACATCTGGCAGTTGAAAGACAACGACCTGGTGGGCATAGCGTTCATAGACACTGGCATCTACGTGCACCGCCTGCTCGCCGTCAAGAACCTCATCGTGGTGTGTGACGTGTACAAGTCTGTCTCGCTGCTGCGCTACCAGCCCACGCACAGGACACTGTCTCTCGTCTCCAGGGACCTGAGGAACGCACAGGTACAGGAGTTTGCTAGGTACGGCGCTAGATGGCGCTATGATAAAAATACAAGTGTAAATATTTATCTACGTGTACCGCCTGCTCGCCGTCAAGAACCTCATCGTGGCGTGCGACGTGTACAAGTCAGTGTCGCTGCTGCGCTACCAGCCCACGCACCGGACGCTGTCACTGGTCTCCAGGGACCTGAGGAACGCACAATAGTTTGCTAGGTACGGCGCTAGATGGCGCTGTGATAAAAGTACCAGGACAAATATTTATCAACTAGTAGACGCCCGCCGCTTCGCTCGCATTGTTTCGGGATAAGAACTACCCCATGCACTCCCAGGACCTCATACTACCCCAATTACCAAAAATCATGATGATTCTTTCAGCTGTTTTTGCGTGTTTACCCAAAATTAATTAGTAATTTAGAGTATACACAGTCTTTTTTTTCGATTGACCCTCTTTAGCTTTATTTCTTTCTCTCCAGCCAAAAGTTACCTGGAAGATATCGCTTTCAGCGATAGGACCGCCTGCTTGTGGCACTAGTTTACATTTGATTTCTTTACTGTTTTTTTTAATGAGCAAACATTAATAAAAGTACCTATTCGTATTTTTTTACATCTTTCTATACGTGATATAGAAATCTTTATTGTTGACACAAAATAATGATATTCTGTACTGTTATTATTATTTTGTGTCAGCAATAAAGATATCTATTTCACGTATAGAGAGATGTAAAAAATACTACCTCTCTCTCAGCAAATTAAACAAAATTTTAAGTTTCGTTAAAACCATGAATCATGATGTCACTACTCACACTACCGGTAAAAGGGTGTCATTAGATGCGAGCCCGACGTACCTCACTGCCATGAACGTATTACCATATTACCTAAGAGCTTTTTATTAATGGTTCACAGATCTACGACATAGAATTTATGGTGGACAACACGAGTCTGGGCTTCCTAGTGAGCGAGGCGGAAGGAAACTTCGCGCTCTTCATGTACCAACCACAGGCCAGGGAAAGTTATGGAGGTAGAGTATTAAATGTTATTTTATTAAAAAAGCCAGGCTGAAATTTTGTCGTAGTCTTTTAGGAGATTTACACCTTATGTGACCTTTTTTATGGTGTATGATGATTGGTTATATATCTAAGCCAAGGTGATACTGATTTCATTATTCGTTAAATGGAAATACAACGTGTGTACATATATCCTCTCTCCGTAGCATCGTAGCACTCAAATGGCCGCTACGAATTTGTGTTTTTTGTTTGAAGTAAAGCTTGGATTTCCTAGGAAAGCGGTTCCGACATATAGCGGCCGTAATACAGCTGTGAATGAACGTTGTCTATGTAAACGTAATGGCGCGGTTTCCTAGAGAGCGGTAACTTGCACCGTAATTTACTTTAATTATTTTTGCGTCCGTAATATTACAGCCGCTAAATGAAGTTGCCGCTGTCCTAGGAAACCAAAGCTTTACCTAAAAAAAGTGCTCATTGGATTTAATGTTACATTGCACTTTATGTGCATAAATATATATTTTTTAAATTTTGTCATTGTAACGTTCCAGGGCAGCGTCTGATAAAGAAGTGCGACTACCACCTCGGGCAGCAGGTGAACGCTATGTTCCGCATCGCGGCGCGCCACGTGCCCGGCGCCGGCCAGCGCCGGCACGTCACCATGTATAGTGAGTATCTACATCAACAACTTACAGACTACTCGACATAGATCACCATCATTATCATCATTAACTGGTTTAAAAAGTCAGACAGAGTCACGATACTAAGCAGTGAATATCAAGGTCAAATTAACTAGGATGATAGAACTGATCGGGACAGTACCACATTATAAAGGTACTTGTAAACTACACAGAATCGTTTCCAGACTTTAGTAAGTACATACGTTTATACCAAGAGCATTCGTTCTACGGCTTTTGGAAATTCGCAAAAAATAAACTACTCTTCCAATAACTGACCTGTTAGCTTAGTTGGTAGTGGCTCTGTATCTATTTATGTACCCAAGGCTTAAGCGTTTGCTTAGTCTGAAGCTAGATTTTTTTATTGGACAGCAAAAACCTTATAACTAAGTTACAACATTTGTTTGTTAGTACTATATTTATATTACTATGTTAGGATCGATTACAAATGATGTGATCTATGTTCCCCACACTAGGTTCCCCTGTGTCGTGGGGAAACGCGCTCATCCTTCTGGATTTCAGATAATAATCTATGTACATTTAACAAAAAGTTTTCAATAAAATATGTTAGTTAACGGAGGAAATAATTTACTTAACTGTCTCGGGAATGGGAATTGAGGGGAGGGGTTGATGTAAGAAAAGAGATGAGAAAGATGTGTACTTGTGTGATTAATTGTCATGTGATACTTACTTAAATAATAGATAATTAATGTGATGTATAAATATATATTTAAATAATAAAAAATACCCATAAAAAACACGTGATGGTAAAATTGTGTAAAAGTAAAATGTTAATTATTTATTTATTATTTTTTTTTTTCGTTCAAAACAACAGATGGCGCTGCGTGCGATGTCCCGGAATATTTATTTATTAAGTACATTTACTCTAGATGTATGTATGTTATGTTAAGTTTATCATTCTATAAAGTAACATAACAAAGTCTATAATCTATGATTTATTTCCCTTCCCAGCGACGCTAGACGGCGGTCTGGGCTACATCCTGCCGCTGTCAGAAAAAATGTACCGCCGCCTGCTGATGTTGCAGAACGTGATGAACAACTACTGCTGCCACATAGCGGGACTCAATCCGAGGGCGCATCGGTAAATACTAGTAATTTTGTAGGCATTATAAAGAAATTATTTAGCTAACCTCACATTAAAGTTTAATTGTTTTTTTTAACACTACTATAGCCCGCCTGAAAACACAGCTGGATTCTAAAATGTAATGTCGCTTAACATCAGGCGTGCGTAGTCAAGCGTGAGCTTATCTAGGTTAAAAAATGTAGCACGCTTGCATAGAAGAAATTAATTTACTCTGTAATTTTGAAGACCCTAGTAGTCCTTTGATGCGCAACGTCGAGTTCAACTAGTATCGAAACAAATAAAAAATAAACTTTCAGAAACTTGATACCCTCCTTTTTTTGAAGTCGGTTAAAAAGTAATGTGTCAACTCGCAACTTTTTTTTTTTAAATAAATAAAATAAAAAGCCTTATTTATTCATAAAACATGTAACCTTATTTAACTACTTTAAGACTATACTACCTATTTACAACTAATCCTAATTTTATTTATTTATATCTGTATTATAACATTGCTAGTTACTAAATATTTTCAAATTACTTTTTTTTATTTACAGAGGTTATATGACCCCTTTGACGATCGGAACATAATTTCAATTTATTGTGCTAGCTAGAAAAGAGAATGCATTTTAAATAATTTTGTCAAACTACGCGCCACAGATAACAGAAAACATTGGTTTCGCGCTGTTTCTCGTCAGTGTCAGACGGCTACATTTGGATACGCATGTTAGCACTATTAAAATCTCGATGTTTTGTCGACAAAACCATGAGAAAGTTAGCCTTTATATCCCTTTTAAACGTATTCACACTACAATTTTCGATTTGATTCATGACATTATTATAATAAATGTCTAGTATTTTTGTAGGTAACGTCAAAATGGATATAAATGTAATGTCAATGTCGGGTTTATTAATTAAAAAGTTTATTTATTTAAGGGATCGTCCAACTTTGGACGTAGGCCTCCTCCAACTCATGCGACGAGACGAGACTCATGACGAGACGTACACACGTCTCGTCTTTGCTGTTCTTGTCTCACAGTTTTTCCGCCACCGCTTCTATATCGTCTCTCCATTGTGTGACTGGTCGTCCACGCTCCGTCCGCCCTAAAATCTATACTAATATTATAAAGCTGATGAGTTCGTTTGTTTGTTTGAACGTACTGGTGCGAATTGAAAAAATATTTTTGTGTTGAATAGACCATTTAACGAGGAAGGCTTTAGGCTACACAACATCACGCTGCAACCTATTATGAGCGAAAAACAATGGAAAATGTGGAAAAACCGGGGAAAATTCTTTGGGGGCTTCCGTTACGTGCGCTGCGAAAACGGTTAGCTATAATTTATAAAGCTGAAGAGGTTGTTTGCAAAAATAAATATGATGCACAAAATAACTATTCCACGCGGACGAAGTCGCAGGCATAGCTAGTACTAAATATAGATATCATGTTATCGTATATTGTATCGTTGCAGCATGTACAAGTCCTCGAAGCGGCAGGTGGGCGGCGGCGCGGCGCGGGGCATGCTGGACGGGGACCTGGTCGCCATATACGCCAGCTTGCCGGTCGCCGAGAAACAGGACGTTAGTATATCTATACATACATATAAAAATCAAGCTGGAAAAGGTAAAAAACCTGATCATATAGAATACTAGTGCATGCTCGCGGCTTCGCTCGCATTAAGAAGTAAAACTTGCACCCCCTATTTCACCTTTTAAAAATTGGCATTTCCAAAAATCCTTTCTACGGATAGCGGATGCCTACGTCATAAAATCTACCCTCATTCCAAACTTCAGCCCAATCCGTCCAGTGGTTTGGGCTGTGCGTTGATAGATCACTATGTCAGTCAGTCACGTTTGAGTTTTATATATTTAGATGAAGATGCTACAGTTCACAGTGTGATATGGGTACATCAGCAATTTGCTGCTCGCTCATTATATTATTATACGCCCATATAATTTATGTCTGTTTATCTGTGTCTCTGTTTATTGGTTTGTCTGTATTTAAACGGTCATCACGCAAAGACGGCTGAACGGATCATAATGATTTTTGCTGTGTAGGTAGTATGAGTCTTAGAAGTGTCTACTTTTTATCCTGAAATAATGCGAGCAAAGCCGCGGGCGTCCACTAGTACCTACCATGTATTCTATGCATATTATTAAACAAATGGCTATTTAGGAAAGAAAAAATCTATTTAATGTCTCATTGAACAAAATTACATACAAAATATGAATTAAATGGAAGTTTCTTGTCACAACCTGGCCCCAACTCAAACTAAGGTATTTTCGGTGAATGATTTGTTTCCCCTTTGTTACAGATTGCTAAAAAAATCGGCACCAAAGTGGAAGAAATCTTGGCGGATCTCTACGAAATCGACAGACTGTCAGCACATTTCTAATTATAAGTATTTTAGTATAGGAATAAGTATGAGCTGTAAATATTACGAATAAAGCGTACTGACATAAGAATAAATATGAGTTTTAATGTATTACTTAGTTTATAAGGCAACCTTGTGGTTCTACTAGTGGCTTTTATAAAAGCTATCAAAGATGATGATGGTGAAAATAAAAACTAATAATAATAAATATTCCGGGATTTTGCACACAGCGCCATCTAGCCCCACACTAAGCAAACGCTTGTGTCGTGGGTACTAGATAACGGATATAATACTTAAATACTAAATGATCCAAATATTTGCATAAATAGTAGTCTTGTTTATTAATATTCAGACAAATAAGCTTTTACTAAGATGTTCAATCGCTTTCAACGAGTAACTATAACTAATCAGTGGAGTCAATTATTTGTTTATTAGCATTGATCTCCATCAGTACATTGTACTGATGGAGATCAATGTTTATAAGGCATAATAAAATAAGTAGGACGTTTTTTGTAACGTTTTTACTAACCTAACCTAATTATTTTTTGCTTATTGAATGAGAGTGGCCGACTCTGGTGTCGAGAGTTTATCAACATGCCTTAAGGGCCTCTGACATGGCTTAACGATTGCCGTACTAGACAAACAGCCGAGACCTACAATTTAACGTGTCATCCAACACGCGGTAACTCCCACAATGGAATGCCACTTTTCGGTTACCGATCCAAAGACTGACCGCATCGACATTTAATTAACATTGGTAATCGCATCCGCTAGCTGTGCTACGGGCGTTATAGGCCACCATATTTCACCCGAAAACGCTCTGCGCTTGGAAAAATGCCTACAATTGCATTTTCGCATGCCATTCCACGCCGTATTAACATGAAAGCAAGGGCGAGCATCGCGCGCATAGCTACGGCCGACGAGTCTTGTCCACACGCAAACAATTTTGCACAATTTGAGAAGTTTTGCAGACGTTTTTGACGAAATAAAATCATATAAAATCAGCAATTCAGAATATTCTATTTATAGCTCTTTACTCCTCTAAATAATAACATTATTTTTTAGATATAATTAAATTGGTTTAAATTTCTGTACTACTTTTGGAAAAAAAGGTAAATATTTCAATACAACTATTTTTCAAAAAATAAAACTATCGAGCAAAGTATACGTAATCGTGTTTTGGCGTCTTTTATTGTCTTAACACTGAATCAAAATTATATAAACTGAAAAAAAATTGCTCTATCTTATATACTTCTATTTTATTTGATTTTTATGAAATGTCGATTTCACACAGCACCCCGCGTTAAATATCTACGGTATGATATATAGGTAAAAGGCGAACATTTATTAACTTACTAGCTGTGCCTGCGACTTCGTCCGCGTGGATTAGTTATTTTGGGCATCATATCTATTTTTGCAAACAACCTCTTCAGCTTTATAAATTATAGCTGTTACCCACGACTTGAACCGTTTTCGCAGCGCACGCAACGAAAGCCCTCAAAAATGAATAATTTTCTCTGTTTTTTTCCAGATTTTCCATTGTTTCTTCGCTCCTAATAGTTGCAGCGTGATGTTATACCTATAGCCTAAAGCCTTCCTCGATAAATGGTCTATTCACCACAAAAAAATTTGAAAGAATTTTTCAATTCGCACCAGTTGTTCCTGAGAATAGCGCTTTCAAACAAACAAACAAACTCTTCAGCTTTATAATATTATAGTAAGTATAGATTTAGAAATGAGCGAAAAAATCAAGACCGCAACACTTGTACGTTTTCTACAGAGAAAATGTTATAGAAATATCATAGGATGCTATTCCATCGTAGAATAGTGACATCCTGGAAATATGGATGTAGGATATCCTGTTTAACAACGAACGTTGGTTTCTAACCGTAGATGTGGCAAGAAAGGAAATTACCTAGTGTTGTACCTACATATTTGGCTTCCTCTACGCTACGACATCGACACGTAATAGTATTGTCCTTATTTTTTCTCTTAAGAATACCTACTATTCTTAACAGTGCAATCAAAAACGATATGATAGAAATTGAACACTGGGTTACCTTATAACTTTTTTTTACGTGGGATAGGTTTACGTTTGACTACAGCCTGTCTGATGTTAAGCATTGCTGCAGATTGCTAGATTTGTTCGTGATTTTTTTACGCAAAACCATTTAACAACTTATGTTGTTTTATTTTGGACTTGTATGGAACAGTAACCAAAGTTTCATAGAAATTTTGAAGAGCAATTTAATTTTATGATCTATTTAGGCTTTAAAACACGTACCTACATATGTCAATCACCGTGCGTATGTTTGTATGTCGTCCATACAGAGTTTTCTAAACTATAAGTGATATCCATGTGATTACCTATTTTATATTACACTAGTGGATGCTCGCGGCTTCGCTCGCATTAAGGAGTAATTAATACTTGCATCCCCTATTTCACCCCTTTAAAAGCGGCTTTTCCAAAAATCCTTTCTTAGCGGATGCCTACGTTATAACATCTACCTGCATGCCGAATTTCAGCCCGATCCGTCCAGTGTTTGGGCTGTGCGTTGATAGATCACTATATCAGTCAGTCAGTCACCTTTGAGTTTTATATATTTAGATTAGATAAGTACGTTTTACATAGGCAACAGTGCAAGTTTCATAAAAATAGGTTCTGTAGTTTTTTTAACATGGCCAAATTTAGACGATAGCTGTAGGAGTTAGTAGGCAATGAACTGGTTTTTTTAAAGTACCTACAATTTAAGATAAGATAAGATAAATTTATTGATCAAAAACTTAGGTTCTAATACAATTTTGATCGCTACACTCCACACTAGGATGTAATGTACCTGTATTGTGGAGTGTAGGCTCTTCCTTAGGGTATACAGATTATAGGTAATACATTGATTTACAGTTAAAAACATAAAATCAGTTTTTCGTGTGTTTATGATTTGTTAAAGTATTAGATCCGAAAATACCAATAAGTGCGATTTTATTTGTTTTTACTATCACGATATCTTTCAATTAAGTTCCACTATAAAGAAAATGGTCTCCTTTGAAAGCCGCATCGCGTCAGCACGTACTGATTAAAATACTTATTATTTTTGGTACGTTAAACTTCAAACCCTTCCTCGAATAAAACCAACGACCTTAGATCGCTTACCGTCCGATTACCGGAGATTTAGAAAAGTATGGAACAGAAATTTGATACCGGAAAATTGTAAAAGAGTGAAACCGGAAGGTGTAAAACGTGTTATGTATGTGTGTACCTACTAAATGCCTGTCTTAATAATGTCGTTTTATTCTAAAGTGGAAAATTAAATCTTCTTAGTTCTTACATAATAATAAGTAGTGAAACAAAATTTTTGTTAGCAAGTATACTTATTTTGAAATCAAACAAGTGATGATCAAATTCAAGTTATAAAAAATAACACTCACATTAAATCTAAAGACATCATTTTATTTATCAGATAAGTTAAAAAACCAATGGAATTAAACAACAATACGTCAGAAAAACATTGAGTTAATACTAGCTAGTGTCTAATATAGTTCGATGCAGAAAAAAGAAAAAAGTTCTCGAAATTACGTTGTTACCTATACTAATATTATAAAGCTGAAGAGTTTGTTTGTTTGTTTGAACGCGCTAATCTCAGGAACTACTCTTGCGAATTCAAAAATTCTTTTTGTGTTGAATAGACCATTTATCGAGAAAGGCTTTAGGCTATATAACATCACACTGCAACTAATACGAGCGAAGAAACAATGGAAAAAGTGAAAAAAAACGGGGAAAATTATTCATCTTTGAGGGCTTCCGTCGCATTCGCTGCGAAAACGGTTTTAAAATTCTAAGAATTAATGCCCAAAATAACTATTCCATGCGGACGAAGTCGCAGGCACAGCTAGTTTATTATACTATTCAGTCGGGGTATACATGTATGTATGTTATAAACCTAACTGTACCTACTGTTAGCATTGCCATCCAACGTGGCAATGCCGCCAGCATGCTGGGAGCTTTGCCTACAGACGTACACTTTTTATGGATGTTTTAAGTTTACAAGTTAGTTTTTAATTATTAAAGTTAAAATTTACGTAAAGTTAAAGTTTACGTTTTGTAACTTGTTTTGAATAAATTATTAATTAAATAAAACTTATTACCTACATACCGGAAACAATTACCTACTCTAATGCAATGTAATCCTTGGATACCTGCGTGGCTTTAACACCATAATAAATTGTGTTTATGTTATTGTATTGTTGTGTTTGTGTATAATGTTACTCTTATGCAATGCTTTTACTGCAATATTCTCACGATTGTTCCTTTCAATTATATTCTAGCGGCGCCACGCGATACGCAGGCGTTATATACATACTACTTGTATTCCGGGGCTTCGTTGGTTGATTGATATGGGGATTAGGCCACCGAACTGCACCCGAACCCAGAGGTGGAAACTGTGCTAGACACTGCAAGATTGAAAGAGAACCCAGAGAAATGTTTTCGATGACGGTTGCTCGCAGTTGAAATCCCAGAGCCTCCGATAAAAAGCACGAGGGATGGGTTAAAAAGGGTTTTAGTGCTGTCTGTGCTATTCTTTTTATCGAATGAGAGTGACAAACTCTGGTGTCAAGAGTTACATACAATATTATGTATTATGTGAAATTTAGGCTTAGAAACTACGCAACGAATTAAAAAAAGGGACCATTGTACACAGAGCCATTTAGCCCCACACTAAGCAAACGCTTATTTTTATGTGTGTGTTTTTTAACAGGCAGAATATTTTTAAAGGAAGATTTTATACGTGTATACTCGTATCATGCATAATTTGCTCATACTTAATTTGATATACCTACACCATTTTAACAAAGTTAAAGATCTACGGCTCGAAGTTATAAGCCATGAAATTGCCAGAGACTTGAGATTAAATTGGGCAGAAAACAAAAATATTGAAGACTTGGGATATCACCGGACATTTTAACTGTTTCCCAATTTATACAGCAATTTTTCGTAAAAACGAGGTTCTCTTTACATCATCATCATCATCATCATCGGGTGCCATCTTCACATAGAAGTTTGGAAGTCAATTAGCAAAATTTTCTGCGATTCCATGCTGCGTCTTTAAGATGCGGATAGCTCATCATTGTCCATTTCTTAATGTCGTCTAGCCACGACATTCCCTGACGTCCTGGGCTTCTATGCCCTGGAATCTTGCCTTCGAGAATCAACCTTGGAAACTTATAGAGATATCCTCTCTGGATAAGTCCAAACAAAGCGACTTTACGTCTCATCATCTCATTAGCTCTTTATATTTGACACAGTTAAACAATATCTCTCAATATGAACCAAATAAAATGTTAAAATATTCCTATTCATTTGTTACATGTCAACAAATTATGTAGATAATTATAATAAATACAAAACAGTTGTTTTTTTCTCTTATTAATTAAAAATATTGAAGGACGGAAATAATTTTTCTTGGCGTTGATACCTAAATTATTTGTTTGTTATTATCTCTCTGTAATTATAAATTGTTGTATATTTATGAGTTCTTTTGTCAAGTCTTAACCCGCACTAAGGTTGTTTAACCTTTTACTGGAAAGTGACAAACTGTTTAAAGTCTGAAGTATTTTGAAATAAGTGTGGATTTTCGCGCCTGACAGTTAGAAGACCGCAGCTGAGATGTTTCAGGCATTCTGGCTGGTAATCAGAAATACGCGGGTTCGAACCCTGTCGGTCGTGATAATTTTCGTTCATCTATATACTAATATTATAAAGCTTAAGAGTTTGTTTGTTTGTTTGTTTGTTTGAACGCGCTAATCTCAGGAACTACTGGTGCGAATTGAAAAAATATTTTTGTGTTGAATAGAACATTTATCGAGGAAGGTTTTAGGCTCTATAACATCACGCTGCAACTAATAGGAGCGAAGAAACAATGGAAAATCTGGAAAAAACGGGGAAAATTATTCATCTTTGAGGACTTACGTTGCGTGCTCTGCGTAAATGGTTCAAGTCGTGGGTAACAGCTATAATTTATAAAGCTGAAGATGTTGTCCAAAATAACTATTCCACGCGGACGAAGTCGCAGGCACAGCTAGTTTTCCAATAAAAAGTTTAAGTTATTGTATGTAGTCAAAGTATCACGCTGCAGGCAACCATTTTTGATCTAGATACCTATCACCACAAATATTAGTACTACTGCAGATATAATGTAATAATATAATATATAAGCAAACTCATTGAAGTAGCTACTTAAAGTTTTAGGTAATAGTTATTATTTATTGTATCTATATAGATATAAAAGGGTATGTCTTAATATTAATCATTTGCAAATAACATATAAATGTACTTACTTATTAATTTAAATTTCAATTACACATCTGTATAAGTATGTCAATACTTCTAATTACTATGCTCGTATAGTTTGTGTAAAGCAATATTATAATTATACGAGTACATAAATTATGTGTATGTACAGGCCGTAAGTTTAGAGCGTGTCAGTTTCTATGTTTTTTCCTTGTTCATGATCAAACAGCAAAACTGATTTAAGTGAAATTTGGCATGGAGATAAAGTAAAGCCTCGACTATATCTGGACTTTGTAACCTGAAAAATATAAAGCCTAAAACTTAAACATCGAATAGGAAAATCTCTTAGTGAAAATAACTTAGATAATTTGTACAACAGAAGTTACATGAATATTAAATATTTGTTTGATAAAATAAGAATGTGTAAAAATATGGATAGTGATCATATCGCGGGTGGTGTCGTGAGTCATCGCTAGTCTTTTTAGTTGAGAGAGCCGTGAAAAGGCCTATAGAACCTAAGCGGGGTTAAAAAAAGGCATTGTTAGTTATAACCTTTTATATTGTGGGAAAATGTAATTAATCTATAGTATACAAATACGCCATAGATATAATTTCCTGGTTTAGTATTATCTGAAGTCTAGCTTACTAACCATGCTTTATTACTTGACATTATATTTATTTTTTATTAACTTTGGTAAGTGATGTTTTATTGATTAACTTCTTTATTTCATTACTTTATTTTGAAAATAGATAAGTTATTTATCCGTGATAAATTACACATACCTGTATAATAAATTATTCTTCATTAAAATAATAATAATCACAAATACAAGCATTAAAAAATATAATTATGGCATATATTAATCGAAAAAAATAAATAACCTGAATAAATAATAAATTTTCACAAGACCGGTGCATATCTTTTTATTCGGCTTTTTTATAAGTAACTTGCAATATTATGTATTAATTTGTCAGTCTGGCAAACTTCCATATATATTGGAAATTAATCTATAAAAGTATTGCAAATTCGGTATGTCGCAAGTAGAGGGGAATACGCACGCGTAAGCTATTACGTGACCAGTGATAACCAGAAAATTCATGATAGGCAGTGATATTAACTATGTGAGTTTTGAATTTATAACTTGCCACTAAAAAGTTTGGGTTTCAGAGTCAGTTGTCAAGCCGCCCTAAGGGCTTCTCACTTAGTTGAACACTTTGTTTATGTATTGTAACTATTATAATAATAAATAACTAAATATTTCAGGACTTATCACACAACTAGCCCCATACTTAGCAAACACTTGTGTCATAGAATAGAATAATAATAGAATAGAGTACCTATGTAGAATATCACTTTCATGTACACCAAAACAAAGAAATTATATAATAGAAAATAGACTTAAATATTTTAAAGTGCTGCACATTGGGCGGCCTTATCGCCTTAGGCGATTTCTTCCAGGCAACTTTTTGGACGGACATTACTTAGCACTGTAAACAGGCGGTGTACTAAATATATACTTAGATACATAAATTAGTTAAAAGACCAATATACACTCAAATTATACACAAATATATGCATATTTTATACGTAATATACTACACATAGGTACATAAAAATCAAAGTACAAAAGTTATTCATAGGTAGTCATAGGTATTTGATAACGTTTAAAAAATGGTTATTTATTTTTTTAGTAAACGCCTCCATCCAAAATTCAATCAGTCCACATGGAGATAAAAAAAGAAGAACACCAGCAGTGGACGCCCTTATTTCTAGGCTCGAGGGAGATAGATGGAGTCCTGATGAAGAAGACTGTATGCAAGCCACTATGGATATGCTGAGAGGAGTCAAGAATAACACCCTTTGGGCAGTTTGGAGTGAGTTGATTACTAACCCTTATGACCATTTTTTATTCATATTAATTATTTCTTGAGTATTAAACGCCCGCAATTTCACTAGCATTTTGGCGAGATAAAAAGTGCTCGAGAGTCGAGAAAAACGGCTCCATGACTGTCAAGATTCTAAAGGTACTATCTCCATACCATAAATTACGATAATCATTTTTCATAACAATGTCGCAGTGATTAAGTGCAATTTACTTGAAATTAATCTACATTTTATGTATTAATTTACTTCTTGATAATCTATTTTTAACTGACTACATATTATAAAGTCAGTTGATTCTCACCTTGATAAGTAATCACGTGTAGGCTTGTTTTTTTAATTGACTTCAATTTATCTTAAGAATATTTTTTCTATTGGAGAAACAATGACCTGTTAATTCCCACACAACAATTATATGTTTATTATTACGATTACTTTTCTTCTTACTACATTTTCTAAGTAATTATGGCGTTCATCTGTAATTAACTTTGTCATAAAATTGTTCATGAAATGAGTATAACAATATAACTGCAAAAGAATAGATTTATGTCCATTAAATAACTAAAAATGTAACTATGTGGACACATAAAACAATACATACATATACATGATTTATGATATATTATGTACTTATAACACTCGCCCTTTAAACTCTTAAAATCAATATTAGCGATATCGTAGCTTTACTCGTATCTCGTTTACTATGTTTTTATTTATTATATATATATTAGACCGTTCGACTGTGATTGAACTCACATAAGTATATGTACCTCCTCCTTAGTTGTATTCCTCATCACTGAGGGTCATGGCTCCACCGCAAAATCAATCTTTAGGGAAGTTTTGTTGCGCAGCTACGAGTACATTGTGGTGGGTCCACGGATGACAATATGTCGTCAGATTTGGTGGTCCTCAAATATGTCGGTTTCCTCAAGATGTTTTCTTCGCTGTTAAGCGAATGCAAATTTACATAACTTGAAAAACACTCATTGGTGTCGGGCTGGGATTCAAATCCGGATTGTCAGATTGTACAAGACGGACGCTTATCCACCGAGCGACACTTTCACAAACTTTCGCTTTAAATTAGTGGAATTCATTCAAAATCTATCCACACATAAAGTGATGATTAATAAGGAATCGGTATAAAAACTGAGTTTTAAAATGTTTCCATAACTTTTCTTTTTTTGTTTTTGTGTATTTCCTCATGACTGAGAGCCGTGACTCCCCCACAGAATTAATTCGTTAGAGGAGTTTTCTTGGGCTGATACATTGTGGTCTTCATAACTTTTACCCTTTTGTTTTTTAGCATGGGAATCGATGCAACCTCCTATGGGCTCCATGTACGGGGCCGAGGCTTACCTTGGGAACTACGACCAATGTATGAAATCACCCTGGACTGAAACTCACCCTGGTCTACGCAACCAGTACTGCTTGCTGCAGGTACACAGTGCTGCGGAAGACCAGGTCAAGGATATGAGTCCCTTTGACGACGCTGAAGATTACTATAAGGTTAGTTATCTAAATATATAAAACTCAAAGGTGACTGACTGACTGATATAGTGATCTATCAACGCACAACCCTAACCATTGGACGGATTGGGCTTTAATTTGGAATGAAGGTAGATATTATAACGTTAGCATCCGTTAAAAATGATTTTTGGAAATGCCACTTTTAAAGGGGTGAAATAGAGGATGCAAGTTTTACTTTTTAATGCGAGGGAAGCCGCGAGCACATACTAGTACTAAATAAACAGTCAGCAATTGGAGTGCAGAGAAGCTTTGCACCTAATGTTATAACACTGAACATATTATAATAATGCTACGTAGTTTTAGTGCAATCGTTTATCAAAATAATTGACTTTCTTACACAATAAAGGTGAGTACTTATTAATACTAAAACTTTTCTCTGTATCTTTTTGCCATTTCTTGTTTATCAACATGCATTCTATTTTAAAATGCTAAGCAGCTCATCGAACTACTGTTTATAATGTCCTTGAGTTGATATAAATATAGAATTATTGTTTTATTTTTAGGGTTCCGTACCCAAAGGGTAAAATGTCTGTATGCCTGTCTGTCTCCAGGCTGTATCTCATCAACCGTGATAGCTAGTTTATTTAAAAGAACCTACCATTCGAATACATTTTATACACCCATAAGTTTTAGCCCATACTAGCTGGTGCGCGCGACTTCGTCCGCGTGGAATAGTTATTACCATAAAAACGGTTCTAGTGAGTTAACCTTAAAATATAGACATATACTGTTGCGGACATTTTGTTAGATCATTTCAAGAGCAATAATTCTTTCATACACATTTTTTGTTATCTTGTACCGTTTTCGCAGCGCACGCAACGGAAGCCCTCAAAGATGAATGATTTTCCCCGTTTTTTCCACATTTCCATTGTTTCTTCGCTCCGAGTAGTTGCAGCTTAATGTTAGATACGTAAAGCCTTCCTCGATAAACGGTCTATTCAACACAAAAAGATTTTTTCAATTAGCACCAGTAGTTCCTGAGATTAGCGCGTTCAAACAAAAACACATACAACCAAACTCTTTTCTCTTCAGCTTTATAATATTAGTATAGATTTTCCTGTAACTAAGTAATTTCTTCTGTTTTTTCAGACACCAACAAAAGACGGTCGTCGTTTCAACCGGCACTTCTTTGGCGTGTGCCTTCCCTCCATATGCTTAGCACCTTCAGTGTCGAAGGTAGCTCAGCACATGCTAGACATCACCCATTTACCAGGCAAAGTGAGCTTAGACCCTCGAGATTGTCAAAAAGCTGGGGTAGTAGTGGAAACTCCTTCGAAGTATTATGTGTTTTGGTGAGTTTTAGACTATTGGATGGTTGTTTCTATGTATAATAGGTTTTTTAAGTGGCAATTAAATCGTAGCATGTATTTGTAGTAGTTGTTTTCTGGTTCACATCGATTTTATAAGGCAGAGATCTGTTGAGAAAAGGCCGTATTTATTTCAGTCCATAAATTTTATTCTATTCCTATTTCAGGTATATTGTAGCATTACTTATCGCAATCGCAGCGTATTCAACTTATGGCAATGAAATCGATGAGAATACATTTTTGGGTAAGTTTAAGAATACGAAAATCAATTAGTATCGAATGCAGATTAAGCAAAGTTTAGTTTTCATAAAACAGGATGCACCCATTTATCAAAAATAATCTCTCTGTTTGTCTTAGCCATAGAAATAATTCTGAGAGGGGTTTTTTGGACCATGTCTGTGTGGAGCTGTGAATCTTAGTAGTGCTTTTTGTATTTGTTTAAATTAAAATCTTATCTATAATTTCAGGAAAAATCACGCACAGCTTTTGCTTGAAACGTAATTACAACAACTTGTTCACCGTCAGTCGAGAAGAAGTCAAAGTGCTGCATGGCATGAGATTCATCACTGCTGCGATAATTGTAGCCATTCATGAGTATTTCTACCTAGTGCTGAGTCCAGTTTTAAACGGCCTTGATGTTAATAAGGTAAGAGATCAGAAACTTCTAAGGGGGTTTACGAATTCGGAAAGTTTTCACTAGGTAACTAGGACGAAACGGTACGCTTCTACCTTTATTGTTCGTACCGCAAGGTTGTGGAACTCCCTGCCTGACTCTCTGTTCCCCACGCACTATAATCCAGCGATCTTTAAAGCGAGAGTGAATCGGTTCTTATCGGGTAAGCACGCTCCATCTTAGGCCATAGCCTTTGCTTGCTATCAGGTAGATAAACTATGGTCAAGTGCAAACCCGTTCAAGTTAAAAAAAAAGGTAACGAAACATCAACCGTGGAACCGCTTGAAACTTCTTTCAAATCATGTCTGTAATGGGAAGTTTTGCTCCGCTTGGCGACAGATATTATATGTGAGAATGGTAATAGCAACAAGAAGAAGCCTGGAAGAGATTGCTTTTAGCTATAAGGCCGCCACTTGTGGCACTAGAGTAGTTTATGTATGTAATTTTATTATTTTAGTTTCATATGTGTGTGTGACAATAAAGAATTATCTATCTATCTGACAAGAACACTATCTTACAAAAAAAAATATTCTCGCACACCATTTATACAATTATCATCATACATCATCAAGATTTCGGAGAGGGTACAATTTAATACAGTATACTAGACCTACACACTTTCATAATATTATACAAATGGTATTTGTACACTGTGGTTCAAACACAACATTGATTGTTGATTTAAAAATCGTAATAACTTTAGCCATTGCTTCTTTTTAACGTCTTTGGTTATTATAAAAACATATTTGTTTCTTTTTACAGAGATTAAATTCTACCTTCGGTCTTTCGGTGGCACATCTCGACGTTCTCGTGGACACATTCTTCGCCATGTCGGGCATGTTGATTGTCAGAGGTCTTCTGATGGGCAAGCAGAGCAACCTTCTCTTTACACTGGTCAAAAGACATCTCAGGTAAGCTAAGTACTGTAAGGAATCAAACTACACGGTTTGGGTTCAAGACAGGACTGAATTTATTGTCGACCGACATTTATATTTATACATACACTAATAGTATATCCCTAAACTCACTATACATTACAAGTACAAAGGTTTCTTTGTAGATAAAAGCAATAGTATGAGACATTCACTAAATGATAAAAGTTCCTTTCTGGGGAAATAAGCTATGGTAAGCTTATAAACATCAATACAGTTGAGAATACTTGAACGACACCTATTCACGGTAGAAGTACCAAAAACTTACATGAAGCTCCTTATATCTATAATTTTAGTTACAAAAGATAGTTAATTAGTTGGGGAACACCAATTTTCAGTTTTTTTTTACCAGTTAGCAAATACAACTCCGTTTCCTTTTTAGTCAAACGTAGGTACACTTCATCTAAGCTTACACAGATGCCTAACATCAAAGAGTTTTTATATAGAATATCATTGCCTAACATTAATAGGCTGTCCTAGGAAATCCTAGTAAAGAATAATCCTAATCGGGAAGGAATATTTTGCGTTCTCTTAACTACACACGTTATTACTCCAATACTCTTCTGGTTATCGTCTGAAAGGGGCTACCTCTAGTGTCACCAATTTTTTTGAGTATTGACCTCTTTCATACTTAGTTAAGAAACTGCGCAAAGGTGTATATAATAACTAGTGGGTGCTCGCGGCTTCGCTCGCATTAGAAAGTAACACTTGCATCCCCTATTTCACCCCTTTAAAAGTGACATTTCCAAAAATCCTTTCTTAGCGGATGTCTACGTCATAACATCTACCTGCATGCCAAATTTAGGACTGATCCGTCCATTGGTTTGTGCTGTGCGTTGATAGATCACTACATATAGATAGATAGATAGATAGATTAACTCTTTATTGTTGACACATATTAAAAAACAGTACATAGAACAAATTGCACCTTAACTAGTGCCACAAGCGGCGGCCTTATCGCTGAAAGCGATCTCTTCCAGGCAACCTTCAGCTGGAGAGAAATAAGCAAAAAGAAAAAGAAGAATGTGATGTACAACAAAAAGGAAAAAAGAAATTTTGAAATTTTAAATATATATATATATATATATATATGTATTGCGTATATATATATATACGCAATACACATACTTAATATAAAAAAAAATAATGTTTATATACAAATACATATAATACACAACAGAATATTTGAAGGTGATAGTAGTAGAAATAATAACAGCAATTTTCACTGAAGGGAAGCGAGATAAAATTCCTACTTGTTTTTTAAAGGAATCAATTGTCTGAGCCTTTTGAATGTTGATAGGCAGAGAATTCCATAAAGTAACAGCTTGTACAGTAAATGACAATGATGTATATATCAGTCAGTCAATCAGTCAGTCACCTTTGAGTTTTAAATATAAAGATTAAGACGTTACATTTTTTTTTCAGATTAGTGGGCCCGTACGCTCTATGTATTGCCTACATAGTATCTTCTGCAATGTATATGAACGACGGACCTTTTTGGAACATAATAAATAGGGATGAAGTGGAAGTGTGTACCAAATATTGGTGGAAGAGCCTTCTTATGATAAATACTGATATACATAGCTTGGTAAGTACGTTCTTCAATAAATAAAAATAAATTGTTGGCAGTTGTACATATATTATGTATGAATGTTATTTGTTCCTTCTTTATGGTCAATCGGCTGTACAGAACGGGATTAAATCCAATTAAATTAAAAGTACCTAATAAATAAAAATAAAATAAATAAGTCTTTATTCTCTTCAGCTTGTCTTTCGACATAGGCCTCCAAAGCCTTACTCTCTCTCTCTCTCTCTTATAATTTTCTAACCAAGTTGTGTCTGCCATCTTCTTTAGGTATTCCTCCCATAACTTCCGTTATCTTCTTCAGTTCTTTATTACAATATCGCATTTAAAATCCAAGTAGTAGTATTTTAATGTTAAGGGTCAGTCTGCTCTTCTTAGACATTAGGATTTATGAAGGCCTTACGTTTGACTCCACTTCACCTTCTTCTTCTTATCGAATGAGAGTGGCCAACTCTGGTGTCGAGAGTTTATCAAGCCACCCTGAGGGCCACCGATATGGCATAACGACTGACACTAGACAAACAGCCGGAACCTACAAATTTAACGTGTCATCCGGTCCACGGAAGCACCCAAAATGGAATGCCACTTTTCGGTCACCCATCCAAGGACTGACCGCGTCGATCGTTGCTTAACATTGGTGGTCGGACGCTGATGAAATGTGATAATGAAGCCAGATATCAGCATGCATGCATAGCATCAAGAAAATAGTCTTTATCGTGACGCAGGTCAACTAGCATCCTTCATTATAAAATACCTTTCAATCAGACAATGTACAGTCAAACGTAATCCTGTATTAACACGAGTAGTACCACTGGGAGCTGATATTTATATAATGTTTTCTTTCTTTCAGTGTCATGTAGTAACCTGGTACATATCAAACGATTACCAGCTAGCCGTGTTGGCTACATTTCTGTTCTTCATATTTAGGAAGAGCAAAAAACTTGCCGTTGCATTGTTTGTGATAATAGCTGTAGTTGCTACTGGATACCTCGGCTTTAATGTATACTCGCGCAGATTGGATATATTGCCGTTTACTTTCAAGTAAGTTTTCAAAGTCAAAGATATTTATTGCGAAATATAGGTAAATATATGTACATGGAGTGATTACATTGGAACTCTATACTCCCACCCATTGAGCGTGCGCCGTGCAAATTACAATCAAAATATAATATTGAAAATTAAATTTAAATATGTATGTGTACCTCCAATATGTCGCTATAAATATACAATGTTAACTAATGTATCTGTAATATGGGTCTTTGCCTAGAATTATAATTGCAACTACAAAAAAACGCGTTTGTTGTAAAATCAAAAAAGATAGCTCCGATATAATATTCTCTATTTACTTTTGAATTTCACAGAGCAATCAGCCTCCGGCGTAATTTCACAGACTTGCACTACATATACAGCAAGAGTCATGTTCGAGTCGGCGCCTATCTTGTCGGGATGGTTATGGGATACTTCATTACTGTATACAAGCCTTCTGAACATAGAAATGCTGTTGGGAAGGTGAGTGGAAACACGCTGAAATAAGTAACTAATGATTAGTTGCAAATCTGTAATGATAATGAAAATGAATGAAAATATACACAAGCGGCAGGTTTCGAACCATAAATAAAACTAACTAACTTAATAGGAACCATAAAAAGACAGATAATTTCACAGAGCGGATTTGAAGTGAAGATTCATGTATGAAGATTGCACTATTCCAATTTTGTCAGATTGTTTTCTAAGCAAGCGTGCTACATCTTTGACTACTTATAGTGCTTACTGTATCAGACAGACTGTGGTCAAACATAAGCCTGTCAAGGGGTAAAAAGAAGTCTTAGGTAAAATATAAGGGCTGTCTGTTTTTACTCTTTGGGAAGAAAACTACCAACTGAATTCTAACTCCGTGGGTCGGATGACAAGTTAAATTTTAGGTCCCGGCTGTTTGTCTAGTACGGCAGTCGTTAAGCCATGTCAGAAGCCCTCGGGGCGGCTTGATAAACTCTCGACACCAGAGTTGGCCACTTTTATTCGATAAGAAGATTCTGACTCATTCCCTCATGTTTCAGGGCCAGTCAATCATTATTGGCACCGTCTCTCTCCTGACAATGTACGCCATCTTGGCGGTTGCTCTATTATTCGAAGGCAGACCTTACGACGCGTTAGAAGCGGCTGTGGTTGTAGCCATGAATAGGATTGTATGGGCTGTAGCTATATGCTGTCTTATTGGTGTCTCGGAGTATGGGAACTTTCGTAAGTAAAAAATGATGAGTATAATTATAAAATTCAGTAAAAGCACATGACACACAATTTATACACAAAAAAAAAAACAAAATTAAATGTCAACTTAACTAAATAACCCGCCCTTAATCGTTCGCGGTGCAAATGTGCCCATATAGCTCGCTGCGTTTCTGCGCTGGATGGCAATAGCTAGCCGTTGCACCAGAAACGATCCAGAGCGGGAGTCACCACACTTAACTCTTAAGTTTCTGCCCAATTTAACCGATGAATATTTTCACGTCCTTGCTCTAATTATTAAATAAATAAAACGTATATTAACGAATATTTAAGAAAACATTGAAGTGTCTTATAAGTTATGTTTTATTAAATTTAAAAAATGCAAGTAACAATATGTTGTCAAAAGAAATTTTATGTAAATAAATTCTTGAAGCCTGAAGTTAGCGGACGAAGTTACAGGACACAGGGCAGTGTAGGGCAAAATTTAGATACAATTAACAATTTTGATTATAAAAAAAAAATTGTGCGGGATAGCACATAAAAGTAACATTCCATATCATCATTTACATCTAATATTAATATTTCTTCACGAAACTAATTTCTAATTATATTTCTGTATTACAGCTTTAGTCACAGACTTGCTCGGCTGGCACAGGTTCGTCCCGCTCAGCAAGCTCTCCTACTGCCTGTATCTGGTACATCCGATAGTAATCCAGCTGTACAAATTCAATGCACGAGGACCCGCGCCTTATCATATGTATTCTATTGTAAGTAATTAAATAAAGATTTTATTGATTAACTAGTGGGTGCATGCGGCTTCGCTTGCATTAAGAAGTAAAACTTGCATCCCCTATTTCACCCCTTTAAAAGTGGCATTTCCTAAAAACCTTTCTGAGCGAATGCCTACGTCATAGCACATACCTTCATTCCAAATTGTCGGCGCGATTGTCATGTTATGTCGTTGGATGGGTGACCTAACAGTGGTATTCCATTTTGAGATGATACGTTTAGTTGTAGTTCCTGGCTGTTCCTTATTGCACGTCAGTCGATAAGACGTGTCAGAGACCTTTAGGGATACTCTGACACCAGAGTTGGCCATTATTATACGAACTTACTTTTTACGCTCATAGCTAAAGCTAGAAAAATCTCTTGTGTAATACATAGAATAAATTACAAAGAAAGAAATTAAAAGTTACTTGGCAGCCTTATTGTTAAAAGCAATATCTTCCAGGCTTCCATTGGATGAAGCTGAATAAGATAACTAATAATACGTTTTGTTTTTCAGTTTGTATACTCGTGCGGAGCTCTGTTAGTGAGCTTAGTACTAAGTCTGGTTCTTCACCTGATAACAGAAGCACCACTTATCAAAATATCCAACGAATTGTTCAAGGAAAAGTAAGTTATAGTTTATTAAGCGATTTAGGGCAGCAATTACACAATTTCGGAGCTTAAATTTAAAACTTACACAATTGCAACAATATTGTAACAGTCCGGAAAAAGTGGCATTCCATTTTGGGCGCTTGCGTGGGTCGGTTGACACGTTAAATTGTAGGTCCCAGCTGATTGTCTAGTAGTCCATGTTAGAGGCCCTTAGGGCGGCTTGATAAACTGTCGTTACCAGAGTTGCCCACTCTGATTCGATAAGAAGAAGACTTCACGGAAACTATTCTCTGTCCTGAAAACTTTTTTCATACGTATTATCCTTAAAACTAGAATAAACTATGAAGAGAAGATGTTACATTCTATTTAATTACTTTGAAAGTCACTCCTTTTTATATTTACTTAAAAGAGTTGACTTAAATAAAAAGATAATATAGTGTTTTTGTTTCAGGAAAAAAGACCTTGAACAAAATGGAACCAAAGTAGACTTAAACCAGAATGAGGCACCGAAAGTATCGCTGACAGAGAAGAAAATTAAGTAAAAAATATTTTGATATTACAAAGAGTTCAAAAAATTTTGTTATTTTTTTTTATAAATTTGATTTTTTTCTATCACACTAACTAGGTAAACTGTTTAGCGGTTGGATCACTCTAACTAAAGTTATAACGGTAAAGTTGTGTGAAACGAGTTTGTAAATCTTACTTCAACTTCAACTTAATGAAATTTGGTATAGAGATAAATTGCATCCTGCGAGACGTCAACACTAAATTTAAGGTTTTCACCGGATCAACGCTGGTACGTTTTTTTAAGAGGATGGCATTGATGATAAATAGGCCTTCGATGGAGAAGACCCATTTCTCATCATTGCGCAAACATCAAGTATAATTACGTATGTATGTAGGTATATGTGTCCCATGCAATGCTTATGCAAACAGACAGACAAACAAAAGTGCAGTTTAATTGTTGTTACGTCAAGATGGTCGCGCATTCTACCGGAAGGCGTTCTACTAATGTGTGGGGTGACAATCACAGACTAATTAGGCGAGATTTTAGGGAATATTAAGAAAATGGGCTCTTTCAGTCGTATAGTCGTATGGTCCTCATGACTGAGATTTACATAATTCGTTAGGAGACTTCTCTTGAGCAGAGACATCTCGGGCGCCTTATAACTTCAAATGTAACTTGATAACAAGTCATTGGTCACCGGAAAATCAAAACGTATAATCCAAGATGCACTTACTTAAAAAATACTATTTTTAATGTTTAGTCTAAGGAATCAGGGTCTTGAGTGGAGTTGAATAGTATGTACTTGATATATCATCAAAAGCCATCTCAGCCTATCGTCTGGTGACGCAGCAATGGTAGCATTGGGCAACCAGCTGCATAGTCTTTTTAAAAAAAAAACTCAGTTTTCTAGTAATATTGGTCACCCTATCAGTGCATGAACCGAGTAGCCTTCTTTGTTCGCTATTATCTCTGCACAAAGCAAACAATCACCTCTTTTATTGTTTTATCTTTAACTTTTAAATCTGATTTCAGTAGGTACAAGAAAAACTGTTTTTCCTGCCCATAGTAATGATATCATTATGGAAACTTTGAATATATCTGGTTGTGAATATTTAGGATACTTTTAATTTCTTTTTTTTTACATGGGATGGGTTTGCGCTGACTACAGCCTGCCTGATGTTAAGCATTGCTGCAGCCTAGGGTGTAACACGCTTACCTAGAAGATACCTATTAACTCTAGATTTGAAGACATCTGACTTTTCTTCTCTATCTATTTTTACTTCCTCCTGGTTAATAAAACGATGATCAGTTCAATTTCTCTAATCAGATATTTTTTTCGTGTAGTGATTAGCTGAAAATATGATATCCACCAACAGGTATAAATTGTTTTGATTGGAAAATTATTGTAATTTTTCGTTTAAGAAACCAAAGGTAAACGTAAACAATTTGATGAAATCATTACATGGTTAGTCTATGTACAGAGGTTTTGTAAACAACTAAACCAAAACGTAACTTAACTTTTATTTGTATTTGCGCAAGGAGATTGTATTTAGATATGATACATTATACAACAAAAAACCCGGTTACATTTGGGTTACATGATCCCTTAGGAAAAAAATAAAAGGTACTACGTATAAGGAAAAGACTTAGAGGTAACATAACATAACATTGAAAGTAGGTTGCAATATCTCATATCTTTATTTTTTCCGTCTGGGTAAGGTTTATGCACACTGGTATATTTATATGTGTACATCTATTTTCTCTATTAAGATATATGTATATTTCACAAGTTAATAACTTACTTTTATGTGATGATGTGAAAACAAGTTTAGACAAAGTGTGCTACATCTTAGACTATAGTGGTGCTTAACATCAGGCAGGCTGTAGTGAAACGTATTTCGCAATAAAAAAGTAGGTTTTCCATTGATATTATTTTCTTATTAATAAGATAAACCCACTAAAATTGCAAGGCATTTTTACTGACTTCTGAAAAGAGAATATAAATTTGACCTGCGTAAATCTGAATTTTTAAATTGAACAAAATTTAAGTAAGATAATATTTTTAGTCGTCTAAGCACATGTGTAATAAAATAGGTCATATTTGTATTGGTGTGTGTCAAATGTGTCTCTTTTGACTTGGAAATATTTATCTATGAAGGATTTTAATATCCGTTGATAAAGATAGCTCATAATAAGCACACCTAAAAAAATATTTTTTAAGCATGGCAATTTTTTTTTTACGTGGGATAGGTTTACGTTTTACTACAGCCTGCCTGATGATATAATTAATTTAACATATTTATGCTGTTCTGTGAACTGACCCTAATGTTTGAGATAGTTTCATTCAATTACAAAGATTGGAATGATCGAAAACGAAGAAACAAAAATTACTTTTGGTAAACACGAGGTTTTCGAATAGTTCTTTGTACATTGCAGTTTATGTAACGAAGTCTTGAAAGAAATCTTTAGTTTTCGAAATCATTTGTGTCTTGAGATTTAATCTTAACAAAGACATAGTAAATAAATATAAGTTCAGAGTGACTTTTTTTGGGAAAATTACATAAAACAACAACGCCTGATGTTGAGCGTCATTGTAGTCTATGATCTAGCATCTGCCTAGAAGAAATCTCTAAACTCACAACTTTTTGAAATATTTGAATTGATTTTATTTTAATTTATCTTTAATACCTATTCGCATATATAACTGTGATATATTATCTACTAACCTAAATCTAACGAGCAATGTATTTACTACAACTTATAATAATCACATACATTAAGTCGATAGTAAAAGTGTCTTCAGTGCTATAATGATCCAAATAAGAAAGATCCCTCTTACGAATAACAAGTTAAGCATAGAGAGGTCTAACTTAGTTGGTTATTGATATGGAGCAAAAATAAGTGATTGGATTCGCATAGAAGTGTACTATTTTGATGAGGTTCTGTACAAAATATTATTATTTTTGACATGTTATTTATTGAAAATATACAGGGTGTTCTGTAGAGGGTCCGACAAACTTAGTGAGCGTGTTCAGGTACGTATTTAGAGAATACAAGTTGGCCAAAAAAAATCCCTGACCTCCTATTTTTTTTTAAAGATTTTTTTTGTAAATTTTACTTTTTTCACCGAAATTGTCCCTATTCACTTAAATAAAATTTCTAAAATCCGTTTTAGACCGGATGTTTTCATGTGAGTATAATCTCAAATGCATGCTTAAGCCACGAAAAGCAAAATTACATACAATTAGAACTACCTTACTGATGTAGAACTCATAAAGTGAAAAAATAAATTTAAGCTTGACATCTAAGTTCAACTTTCACAGTGATTTAAAAAATAACCACTAGCTATTCTGGAGGTAGTATGCATTAAAAAAGTTATCCATTTATCACTTATTACAACGACATAAAAAAATGCTATGATACTTATCGGCTTGTTCAATAAATGAGGTACCAACTAAAATACAAACAACAGAAATTAATCAAAATTATTTTTATTTCAAATCCTGTTCGAATACAGCTCCTCTGTTACGAATACACGCACGGCACCTACGACGTATTTCTTTTGTGGTGGTGTTTAGAGTCATTTCTGCTTTAATTTTTGCAAATGCGTCGTTAATTCTTGCCACCAATTCTTCTTTTGTTGTGATTTCGACCTCATACACCAACTCTTTAGCACGTCCCCAGACATAGAAATCGAGCGGTGTTAGGTCTGGGGACCGTGCGGGCCATTCAATTGGGCCACGCCTCCCAATCCATGAATTGGGAAAGCAGTTATCTAAATGCTCGCGTACAATGTTTCTGTAGTGTGCCGGGCAGCCGTCATTCTGAAATATGATTGCCCGGTCATCTTCAAAAATCGGCAGGTGGCTCAATAATTCCGGTAAGTCATTGATTAAAAATTCCAGGTAATTTTCGCCATTTAGTGTATCTGGGAGATAGTGGGGTCCTACGACGTCTTTCCCAATGACACCTGCCCATACATTGACCGAAAACTTGTATTGGTGTGATGTCACTCTTGTCGCGTGAGGATTTCGCGATTTCCATAAGTGTAGATTGTGTTGATTAAAAATCTCGTAAATTTTGATTCATCTGTCCAGAGTATGTTCATCAAAAAATCTTCGTTATCTACATCCGTATGTAAAAGAAAACGGCAAAACTGCGAGCGCCGCTCTTGGTCCCCTTCTACTAAACCTGAAACCAAAACAAACCTGTTTGTGAACATCAGATGGGCAAGTGGTAAACCAATTATTTTTATTGTAGAGCGTGCTCTACAAAAACTACTACAATCACAAATTAAATGTACCTTGCACCGGAGTGTAGTGATAAGGATGCCTCCTATCTGCATTAATTACTGTCCAAACTTTGAATGACGAAACTCCCAAGTTACGGGCCACTTTTCTGACGCTGGTGGTGGGATCTGCATCGAACTCTTGTAGAATGTTTTCATCTACAACGACGCGATGCTGTCTATTGTTCAGGCGTGGTTCCCTAAAGTGTAGGGTACCAGTTTCCCGCAGTCTCCGAAAAGTGTTTGTAAATGTGGTGTGATGAGGCACACGTCTGTCGGGGTACGACTCTCTGTACATTCTTTGTGCAGCACGTGAGTTCCCATCAGCTCGGCCGTAGACAAAAACCATGTCAGCGTATTCTTCGTTATTAAACTCCGTCATGTCTTCACAGAAAGAATCCACACAGCAACAACAGCAACAGTCAACGTTAACAACAGTAAAAGTAAACAACGGATGACACTCAACAACGGTAACAGTTCAACAAATCAACGGAAAAACAAAACAGAAAAACAAATAAGTATTACGAATCGTACTCCCGTCAAACAGTGATAACAGTCAAAGCTCGACTAAATTAAATACTTACACATTTTATTGTTTAGACAACCGCCAATAACCGGTATTGGCCTTACCACGCTGCCTCTGCATTCTTTGATAGACAGAGAAAGAAGAACTTATAACAATAGTTTTATACTTGCTCGTCGTATTTGGTCCCTATTTGTTTGTTGTTATGATGTTACCTTAAATCTTAATTTTACTCAACAAGCCGATAAGTATCATAGCATTTTTTTATGTCGTTGTAATAAGTGATAAATGGAGAACTTTTTTAATGCATACTACCTCCAGAATCGCTAGTGGTTTTTTTTTAAATCACTGTGAAAGTTGAACTTAGATGTCAAGCTTAAATTTATTTTTTCACTTTATGAGTTCTACATCAGTTAGGTAGTTCTAATTGTATGTAATTTTGCTTTTCGTGGCTTAAGCATGCATTTGAGATTATATTCACATGAAAACATCCGGTCTAAAACGGATTTTTGAAAAATTTTATTTAAGTGAATAGGGACAATTTCGGTGAAAAACGTAAAATTTACAAAAAAAATCTTTAAAAAAAAATAGGAGGTCAGGGATTTTTTTTGGCCAACTTGTATTATCTAAATACGTACCTGAACACGCTCACTAAGTTCGTCGGACCCTCTACAGAACACCCTGTATAAAACTGAAAAAAATAATATGTATGTATTATAACATCATGCTAAGTAGGCAGTAAAACTGGAAACACTTTCATATTGTGGATATTCCAACATTACTATTTAAGTTCAGTTGTTTCCGTTGGAATTGTAAAAGGTACTAACTGAATTATTAATGTATTTTTAAAAACTGTTTCGGTTTGTTGTTGACTATTATTTGCCTGATGGTAAGCGGTGAGAGAAGAGGTTTATGACGTCTGATTATGTTATGATATTATATTTATATGGATTTGATTGGCGGATTATACTTAAAAAATACAAATATAATGCTACAATTTCAAAATAGAATTCATTTATACGTTGTTATAAGTGCTTATAGATATTTATTACCCAATGATTTTATTACTTATTTGTAACTAAACACTTTAATACTTTTTTTTACTTTTTTCAATCATTTCATCAATCAGTCAATAAATGAGTCAATTAAGCAATGCATAGGTTTTCAAATATGTAATGAGCAAGGAACCCTAAATTTCCATAGTACTTCGCACCGCCCTGTCACTTGAGTATAAAACCGCTTGCAAATCCGTTGTGACATCACTAGTATCTGTGTGAACCGCACCAAAATGTGTTCAGCAATTTCATATGTGAGTGTTTTTGTGATTATTTTATTTTTGTTATGAGGAATATTTTTATAATAACTACATGTGCATACCAAAAGAAGAATATTGTTCTTTTATAAATGAAATAAGATTAATTTGTGACATAATGAAAGTGAAATAAAATTAGGGAAAATTTGGGATTGTAATCCTTGTCAGTGTTTATAAATTTAATTCTTTAATTTAAAGCTGCAGTCTTATATTTAATATATAAATTAAATAATATTTTAGTTACATATTGTAAAGGGAAGTTTAGATTTGTAATTATATAATTCGGAACCTATTAGGAGGTACAACATATCCAATGTGATTATGTGTTTTCTACCTCTTTTTTAATGATAAACATTAAAAAAATATCAGATATAAATATTAAGTCAAAATAACCTGTGGACTTCAAGCAAAAAAAGAAACTGAAAAAATTCAAAACAACATTGAAACGATGTAACGGAGCGAAGGATATGCATGAATTGTGGTATTGTTACTAATATGTATCTACTTGAATATCCCATCATAATATGGACGAAGCAGCGGGCAACTACTATATTTGTGAGATCATTTTTTAATGATCTCACAAATATAGTTGAATGTATGCAGATGGCACCCGATGATGATTATAATAAGCCTATGCTCAGCAGTTGTCGTTAACAGGCTGAAGATGTATAAATGAATTTGGTATAAATGAATTTGGTATAATACCAAATTCATTTATACATCTTCAGCCTGTTAACGACAACTGCTGAGCATAGGCTTATTATAATCATCATCGGGTGCCATCTGCATACATTTACTTATATATTTAAAGGTCTATTGGCAAAATTGGCGTGAGGAAACGGACATGTTTGAGGACCACAATATCCGAGGACATGTGTCTTCCGTAGAAAGACCTGGGTGCCCACCACGATGTATCAGCCCAAGAGAGCTTCCCTAACTAATTAATTCTGCGGGGGAGTCACGACCCTCAGTCATGAGGAATATGGGTCAAGAGAGAGATTGGCAAAATTATAATGGAGTAGCCCAAGTACAAGAAGAGAGGCCTATTATAATAACACTATTAACAAATAGCCGTTTAACTTATCTAATCAAGTTATGTTCAACCAGTTACATAAGTCTAAGTAACTGTTGTTTTCATGCTCGTTTTACCGTTCACTGAATTCGGTTCAAATGAAAAGTTTTGTTCGATTTGTTTGTCAAGTTCCGTGCTAAGATGTGGCTTTGAGAAGGTAATAGTTTTATTTCTGTATGTGATATTTCTCAAGCGTATAGAAAATTATTTGGACACGCGACTTTCGTAATTATTAATTGTTTCAGCATTGTAGTAATCCATGATGTAATCTTTATTTATTCATCATCATCATCATCATCATCAGCCTTATGGGACCCACTGCAGGGCATAGGCCTCCACCCTCTTACGCAAATACTCCATGTCTTGCGCTGTTCTTGCCCAGATGTTTCCTTCTAACTTTATTTATTCATAAGCACAGCTTACTTTAAATCGGTTTAGTCATTTGAGCGTGATAAAGAGACAATCAAATTTACAAACTATCGTAATCTATATGTATAAAACTCAAAGGTGACTGACTGACTGATTGACTGACTGACTGATATAGTGATCTATCAACGCAGAGCCCAAACCACTGGACGGATTGGGCTGAAATTAGATGTTATGACGTAGGCATCCGCTGTGTGATGAAAAACTCATCATTTGATCCACAAGTACCTTTGTTATTATTTTCTATATCTGTCAAACCAAACTTGTACCGCAACCTACAATATCGAATCTATCTGCCAAATATCCGATCGTTTCCCATAAAAATGGGGATTAAAAAGGCGAAACACATAAAAATCGTAATTCAACGACAATATTGCCCCAACAAATAACATTTATCATGCCGCGGTCACACTAACGTTACTCAAAAATATAGCTCGGCTAGTGACTGTAGGGTGACCATATACCGCGACAATATTTACGATTTTTTATATTTAAAGCGAGAGTGAATCGGTTCTTACCGAGTAAACACACTTTATCTTAGACCGTAATGTTTGCTTACCATCAGGCAAATTATGGTCAAGAGCAAACACATTCAGTGTAAAAAAAAAACGAGATGAGATGTTTCTTGGTATAGCCAGTTGTTTGACGTGTTCTGTAGTAAAACTCATCGCATATAATAATAATAATAATAACCGCAGGGGCGACTTTATGGCGAGTCGTCGGTGAGTAGCGTCACCGCGGAC
This sequence comes from Macaria notata, assembly GCA_927399415.1. Taxonomy (NCBI): domain Eukaryota; kingdom Metazoa; phylum Arthropoda; class Insecta; order Lepidoptera; family Geometridae; genus Macaria; species Macaria notata. The sequence goes on from OV656742.1 coordinate 6,884,549, forward strand.
CCCGATTCCCTGGGGGCTAAATGAGACCCCCTGCCTCCCGGCTTGCCTTGATTGGCCGTCCGGGAGTGGAAGACGCAAGAGCTCAGTACCTAAGCTCCAGGGTGGAAGTGTTAAAGGGCATAACGCCGCTAGTACCGCTCAGAGAACGCGCAGCACACCTCTCGACACCCTAAGCCACTCACACCAATGTTGCCCTTCCGGCGTCATCTTAGGCTGCCTTTTGTGGAGGGCCCATTTAGTGAGTGGCAAGTCATCACCCGCTATATTTTATTATGAATGAGGCATAACTTGCGGGTGCCGTTCCTCGTACAATAGACCAGTTTAATTAAGTCAATGAACAACTCAACACAATAGCCTGTAACATTAATACCATGTCTGCAATAGTTACTTTATATACCTAACATCCTCTATCTGTAATTTTTACTTAATTTTAAGTATAATATTGTAAAAGGCCTCTCAGTGTTGGCTCCGGCCCCACTGATGCCTTAAAAATACCGGGCGTAAGGCCCGAGAGTCTGTGAAGAGAAATAAAGAATTATAATAATAAAGTCAGCAAGTACCTTGACTTGGCATATGAGATTACCGCCATGTGGGATGTTGATTCGACGATAATTGTCCCGATAGTTGTTTCGGTGAACGGTCTTATAGCGAAGAGTCTCGATCAACACCTTAAGAGGCTCTCCTTGGAAGGTTGGGTTAAGGGACAGATACAGAAGACAGTGATTCTTGATACGGCGCGTATTGTCCGGAGGTTCCTTTCTTTGTAACCTCTACCACCGCTTGCTTGGGTCCTGCCCCGTTGCCGGCGGCATCACTAGTTTTAAGTTTTTTATGATATTTGTTATTTTTTTTATACATATATTGTAAAAAAATTAAAAATAGTTGTTAATAAATGAATACCGAGATAATAATAATAATAATAGGTCTTTATTTCAGACAGCAGGGTCCATAGAAAGGTTCACACACAAAGGTACAATATAAAAGCATAAATTGAATTATGTAGAAATACAGATTACGTGACAATATCCAACCATTGCCGGTATGTTGCAGTCATGTGCATGCGGTCAGACAGACTCTTAATAATACTGTTTTTACAAATGTCAACTCTGGACATAAAAGAATATGGGTTAATGATTAACAATGGGACGAGATTTTACGGTATTGATTAGAATTTTTCTGTTTTGTAGCAATAGTCATTGCTTATAAGTTAAACATTTTCCGGTTCGATACATATATTATTAGTATTCCAAGCCTTTTACAAACTAGAGCTACGAGTGTTGTTCTCCGAGAGCTACAATATTAAATAAATCAAGATATTAATGAGACTTTGATTTTAATGTTATTAGTTTTTATATCTAGTAAGTAGATACTTACGAACCTAAATATATCTATGGTTTAAATACTACCAGGAAGAAGCCCGCCCCTTGTAATCCCTGAGATAGGAGCATACGCGTTTGAAATTTGAAAAATCGAGTCTATGATAAATGCTTTGTCTCGCCCACGGATCGAATGATAAACGGTCTAAACTCTCTTAAAACACGCCCATACTGCGACAATTTGTGGATGGAAGATTATAAAGTGCCAAATTTAAGTTTTTCTTTGGTTGGTTACTAGGGCGCTTCCTTGTCATGTCAGAGGCCCTTAGGGCGGTTTTAAAACTCTCGACACTAGAATTGAGCAGTCATACTTCATACAAAGGAAAAATATAAGAAATGTGGGTCAAATCAGTTTGTTTGTGTTGGGGAACAGTTATAATTATTTTTACGATTGGAAAAGGAAAACTATTAATATGGATTAATTTACAACAACTATATAGTATAGACGTAATAAGGCAATGTCATATAAGTTGACATTAATTTTTCAAGTTTTTTATTTATGACATTCGTCACTATAATAAAGTAAATTAATTAAAACTAAGGCTTATTTTACAATTATTTTCACGTAACTCCGAACAAGATAAAAGCCTAAAAAAGTATCTTAGTGGTCCGTAGCGATAGGCGTTCCATACATTTTATTGGGAGGAAATATTAGTAATATTATGTATGAGTATAAGACGGACATAGTCTTGAATATAAAATAGATTGTACTGTTTCTAAATACTTAATTCACAGCGCCCGCCATCAGAGTAATGCACCAGTTAGATCCTCTTTAATCTTCTTTACATGGGAATTTATTCAGCCTTCGCTAGCAAGTTTGAAGGAGACTTCATTTTACGACAGTTGTTCATATCCGTTCGAACTAGTTCTATCGAGGTGATAGCCAATTGAGACATGTCTTACATGAAATATTATCTTAATATTAACTGACATACTCGTACGTATAACTGTATTATATATTAAAAGTAAACTATGTTTATGAATAGATACTAATAGAACTTAGTTTCAGGCTATGTATTCAAAACTGATATCGATCTTTTGGTTTTTGAACTGTTTTGTTTCTTATTTCCAAAAGTGACACGATTAAATCAGTATTAATGAAAAAAAAACCTATTTGTTCAAAAACTACGTTGTAAAACACATCTTATACAGTGGCACATTTACACATACACACCCAATTTTTCATTTTGTAGTTGCACCTGGATTCTAAACTAAATTAAAGATAGAAAATAAAAAAAATAAGCCACGTAACGGAAAAACACTTTTTAAAAATATATTTTGTACCACAACCTCCCAAAAACATGGCTACACTGGTGTTAACGGTCCTCCTGGCCTTATTTACCGGCGGCTGGCTTATCACAGCGACACATGGCTGGCGAGCCTGATTGAAGGCCCAGTTAGCGTGATAGCACCCTCATAGGGCACGGACAGGGGCAGATTGGAAGGGGGTCTTATTAAAACTAGTGTCTTTCGATGTGGGAAGGAAGTTGGAAAAACTACCTACTCACACTAGCATTATATAGGTAGAATATTAGTGGACGTCTGCGGCCTTGCTCGCATTGTTTCGGAATAAAAAAGTAGCCTATGTCACGTCTAGAACCTCATAGTACCTACATATCAAAAATCATGATGGTCCGTACGCCCTTTTTCGTGATGCGTGTTTATATAAATAGACGACAAACAAATAAACAGACAAGGACTGTAAAAACAGTTTTTTCAGTTCTTGTCAGTTTATCGAATTAAAGAACATCAGAACTTCTCTTTAGAAGAACCCCATAAATTCATTTATGAGACATTTTTAATCTAAACCATCAAAAAAATATATAAAGTGTCTTTCTACCAGAAAAAAAATATATGTAGGTAACTAATAAAAAAAAAATGTAACTAAAAAATTTCTCACTACATCTTCTGTCTCTCTCCCACAGCTGTTCCCCCTCCTCTTCATCGCAGCATCAGCGCAGCAGTCACAATGGAGTCCCTACATGAACTTCCAAAACTTCCAGAACTTCCAGACCGTCCAAGACTTACAACAAGCACAGAACTATGCACAAGATCAACAGGTTAGTTTTATTTTTACATCATCATCTTCAACTTTTATTTTCACTTTTTTTTTCTTACGCTACAGTTATTGCTTACCATCAGGCCAATTATGTTCAAAGGAAAACCTGTTTTCATTTAAAAAGAACACATTTAAATATTTTCCCCTAAAACGCTGCCGAAGATAGGTTTGTTCTAGACTGCTCAGTAGAATAACAAGATGTATCTGACCCGTAACGCTTTGTAGGAATAATCCACGAACGTAAGATTAGACTATAGTAATAGGATAGACGAATTAAAAGCTATAACTAACCTACTTTTGGAAATCTCTTATAATACTCTGGCCAGGTTACAGTTTAAGGATCCTTTGTCACCAACTTTATTCTCTTATTTTTTAACAGTATTTCGTAAATGACTGTACATATTATGCTATATTTTAAATTTACTATAATTTAAGTGATGTACGAAAAACTTCCGGATTTGAACCAAATAATTTTACTTTAATCCGAATTAATATTAGGATATCACCGTACCGTAACGCACCGTAAAAAAAATTATTTCCTTTTGTATGACGGTATATTAAAAAAATCGGATGACATAAATAGAAGCCTTTGCCGAATGTTATAAAATACTGCAGGGCGAATATGGTTTAGGGCAGGGTTCTTTACAAAATATTTTAGATGCCCAGGTCCTGAAAAAACTTTGCCTTTGTACTTTTATTATATGTTTTTTTAATGGGTTACGTTTATGTTTCACTGCAGCCTGCCTTATGTTTAGCATTGCTGTAGCCTAGGTTGTAACACGCTTACCTAGAAGGTACTCGTACCTATTAACTCTAGATTTGAAGACCAGGAATACATGACGCTTAAAGCTAAGAAATGTGATAAACCTACGTATATACAGGTATATAAATACACTTTGGTATTTATACCCAAATGTTTTAAGTAATCCAAAGGATAAGTGAAATGTAGGCTTCTCAACTCATTGACAATATTCACTTATCTCTATTAAAGTTTGGCTAAGCAATTTTGGTTAAAAAATATTTAATTAACTTTACGAGAATATATCGATAAAATAAGTCCCTAATTACTCGTACATTACGAAAAAGTAATCAGACATTAGACACCGACAATAATAAATTATGCTTACATTGAGACCTAACACGAAAGTCTAGACTTAATAAAGATTGTTACGCGTAAGGAATAACAATTAGCAACTTAAAATGAAGCTTGAATCGTTGACTTAAATACAACTTAGGGTAAAGTCAAATTAACTTGGATAATACTTTAACTTGACAAGTATCTTATTGAAATTTAGTCTCAAAAGTTTCGAATACTAACTTAGTTAACTTCTGCCTGACTTATTTACATCAACTTCATAAGTCAAAATGTTTTCTTACGCTTCCTTGGATCAGTTGAAATAGTAGATACCGGTTGTTACTATGTTAGGCATCGCCGTAAAAGTTTAGAAATATCGACCCCAGTAGTTCACCACTCTTATACAAGTAGTATCTGAGTTTGTATTGTGTTCTTTCACTTATTTATTTATTTTACGTATTCTTGTCCGCCGCCTATTTAAGATTCTAAATCTTGTCCATCCAAAGGTTGCCTGGAAGAAATCGCCTAAGGCGGTAAGGCAGCCCAATGTGCATTAAATTAGTTTTAAATTTTTTTATTATGTAATTTCTTTAGATATATCTTATTCAAGCAATATCACCTTAGTCATAATCTGACAAATATTTTTGACATAGCTTACGCTTACTAACAAAACAATAAAGTCAAATCAATCAAATTAAAATAGAAATAAAATAAGGACTACGAAAGAAGAAAACAAGACGGAACTTCTAGTGGAAGAGATCGCTCTTAGCGATAAGGTCTCCAGTTAAGACACTGGGCTTATTTTTTTTTATATTTCATGTACATTTCTGTATTGTGCTGGTGTTTTTAATAAAGTGTATACCTATCTATCTATCTACTTAAGTAATTAACGCGGGACAAAAAAATCTAAAAGAGTAGTGTTTTCTTATATATCGCAGCCATCTATACCAAAACCCGATTTTACTCAGCATTCCCTATAAATTTAGCTCATTTTATTCCGGTCATACGCGGCCAAAATATGAAGACCTGTCTCAATCAACAAAGTTGATTAAACCATGGCTCAGTTAAGTTTATTTTATATTTAATGTAAATTTCTGTATTGTGCTGGTGTTTTTCATAAAGCGTATATCAATCTTTCTGTCTACTACAAAACATCAGTCGATTTAAATCTAAGAGTATTTGCGTCAGTCTTTCTATACATTGGTTTTGCCCAGTAAAACTATTCCCAGACCTATTAGTAACAAGTAACAATAGTAAAGGCACATTGATGAGCTTCTTCAGTTCCCTAAGGATCTCTGGCCACTAAAAACGTAATGTATTTTTTCGCTAACAGAAAATATAATGCGCAGTAAAAAAGAGGTTACGAGGCTCCTTTTTATTGTCTCAAGAAGGTTGGGAGAATGCAGGTGCTTCTAAGACTGTTATATGTGTTTGAAATACTATTTTCTATTTATTGTATATATTTGTATGTATTTATTGCAATGTACATACATATATTAGAGTTACCGCGTCGTTAGCAAGCAACACAATAAATATGTATAGTTAATTAATTTGGGGCGTGTCACACAGCGCTATCAAGCCTCATACCACAGAAACTACCAATAGCCCATACTAAGCAAACGCCTGCGAAAGCATGTGTTTTTCAGCTACTATCACAGAATCAAAAAAGTTTTTAAGCCACTGCCATTTCTTATATCAGTGTAGTTTTAGAGAGTATAACCTGGACTGGCCTGATAGTTTCGTTCGTAGTGGCTGTGCCTTCTAATCAAATGGTCGCGGGTTCGATTCCGGCATGACACAAGTAATTATTATGAATTTTAAAATTTGTCATTACTTGCGTTGAGTCTGCTCGTTTCTATGTATAATAAGTATGTAAATATTATATCCATTTATCTAGTACCCACGACACAAGCGTTTGCTTAGTGTGGGTTTGCTAGATGGCGCAGTGTGCAATATCTTGGAATGTTTATTTATTTATTATTATTGTAGGATAGAAAGTCCTATCAATTATATTTTTGACAAGCATTATATTAGTAATATATTAACTTTCATCATCATCATCATCTACTGCATATCATATGTGTATCAAAAAGTACTTATGATTAGTCTATTACGCACTTTATTTGCTCGAGCTGCTACGGAAGTAAATTACATTACCTTTCAAACTTCATTCTAATAGATTGGGCAACTTTCCGCCAGACAATAAATTACATAACGTTCAATAGCCTACTTATTTCACCAATAAAACAAGCATAGATTCATTGTGCTTGGAACCGGAACTTTCCATTCTATACGGCTGTTTTGTTTTTTGAACTTTTTGTTAAGTAAATCACATAAAGTATGAAGTAATGTAATGGTTATTAAATTGATCAATTCTTTGTTAGTTAAAAAGGTAATAAATGAGTACAAGTATACCTTTACTTATTACGTTTTCATGTTCGCGCGCCTTTTAGACATTCAGATATTTCAAATAGGTATCTACTTATTTGCACCATTTATATAAAACTCAAAGGTGACTGACTGATTGACTGACTGACTGATATAGTGATCTATCAACGCACAGCCCAAACTACGGGGCTGTTCGGGCTGAAATTTATCATGCAGGTAGATGTAATGACGTAGTCATCCGCTAAGAAAGGATTTTTGGAAATGCCACTTTTAAAGGGGTCAAATAGGGGATACAAGTTTTACTTCGTAATGCGAGCGAAGCCGCGAGCACCCACTAGTTTTTTTTTAAATAAAGCTATAAACTTTTTTACTCATATTTAATTTGGGTAGGCAATTTTCTTATAACTTATCTAAATGAAGGCTCATTTGAATTATTTCGAGACCAAATTTCTGTTGTACATAGTATTATGTTTCAGAGATGTTTCCCACAAAATAAGAACAAATAAAACTTGAATTAGATTTTGTAATTAAACAATTTAGTTAAATTAATTGTCTCCGAAATTTATGATATAAATTATTACTTCTTGTCCTACTATAATAATATGTTTTATTTGTTTTTTATTACATTTTTTCTACCTTAGAAAAACAATTGGCAATTGAACCAACTCGTGTTTTTTCAGTTCCAAGCGAGTGACTACGGCGGTGGCAACGAATACGGCGGTTACGAGGAAAGTGAGGGTGGCCAGGACTTCGGAGGTCACGGCGGACACGACTTGAAAGCAGTCTCTTACCCAGTGCACCAACATGTCCACGAAGAAAACCCGGAACCCATCAAACATTACAAGGAAATTGTTGTCCCCTTACCGAAGAACGTAGAATTTAAAATCAACCAGCCTGTATTAATCCCCGTTCCGCATCCCGTCCCTATTCAGATCCCTGTGCCCAGAGCGGTTGTAATCCCTATTATAAAGGAGGTGTCTATCCCCGTTGAGAAGTCAGTACCTTATCCAGTACAAAAGGAGGTCCGCGTACCGAAAATCAAAGAGGTTCCATTCGAGGTGGTGAAGCATATTATAGTGCCTGTTGAAAAGCCCATACCTTTCAAAGTGCCCGTGTATGAAACCATCATTCATACTAAAAAGGGATCGCATAAGATCTAAGTTTTTACTACGTTAAATTTTTTTATGTTTTAATAATTTGTTGTTGGCATTCATATTTTATTTCACAAATATTATTATATGACCATTTCAGAATTGCCATACCTGTTAATCTGAAAAAAAAAATACAGCGAATATAATCAGAATATGTATAATATAATATAATATATATTTATATATAATATATATATATATATATATATATATATATATATATATATATATATAATATATATTCACTAAAGTGGTGTCAAAACTATGTATGTTGTAACTACTCAGATACCTTGAATATAAATATGTACTACAGAATATTGTTGTGATATCATTATATACCAAAATTTTTGTTTTTATTATTGCGAGGTCATTTAAAAACCTCGGCCTATACAAATCTGTGTACCTTTTCTGCCCTTTTATTCGTCAAATACAAACTCGTGTAATCTTTTAATGAAAATTTGGCGATACCAAGCTTACCTTTTTAGAAATTTCGTTTATATATATATGTTATTTTATACTTACCTAAACTCACCTACATCTATTTATTGTGAACCTCTTTTGTTGATTGTTGACTTGTTGTTGTTGATTGTTGTGTGAATGAGCGAGTACTGTTGTAAATATTGTTGCTTAGTTCGTAAGACAATAAAGACTTCTTTTCTAAGTTTGCTTTTCATTGATATATCTTACCATTATTTGTAGATTTAATCATAGATAAACTAAATTCATCTTATTTATTATTACAACACGTGGTTTAAAAATTAGTCTAGAACTTTGAGAATAAAAGTCAGTTCTTGTCTTTCAAACATCACATACAAACAATCAAAATGTCAACTTCAAATTATCATTGGTAACATTTTGACAGTTTGACTATAATGACAGAAATTACAAACATTAAAATTAAAAACGGACTTTAAAAATACTTATATAATATTTTTTTTACTTGGTATTTTTAAAGTACGTTTTAGATGTTCGAAATTTGTATTACAGAACGTGGTTTAACTATTAGGCCAGAACTTTAAAAATACTTGGTATTTTTAAAGTCCATATAGTTCAAATAAGGTCCATGGTCTACTTTTATCCTAGATTCACGGAGGGTCACCGGCGGGACTAGGTTTATTTTTTTGGGATCAGTTGACCAGTATATTAGGGTAGATGAAATTAACGCATTCCCTGTCAAAGTGGCTTTAGAACTACGAAACCAAATATGTTTGTACTGTAAATTTTGGAAATTCGCATAAAAGCGATATCAACTGTTTTTTCTATATATAAATTTCTTTGCACTCCGATGATAAAAGATAAAGATAAATATGAAGATGCGATATACAGTCGTAGAACAAAAGTTATGCATTAGTTAGATATTTAATGATACGTTTTAAACAAAATAATGCCCCTAAAAGGTTCGTAAATCTTCTTATATTGGTCACAAGCCAATTTATTTTTTAAGATTTATATATTTGCATAAATACCTATCTACATATATAAAACTCAAAGGTGACTGACTGATTGACTGACTGATATAGTGATCTTTCAACGCACACCCCAAACCACTGGAGGGATTGGGCTGATATTTGGAATGAAGGTAGATGCTATGATGTAGGCTTCCGCTTCTTCTTCTTCTTCTTATCGAATGAGAGTGGCCAACTCTGGTGTCGAGAGTTTTCATATCGCCCTAAGGGCGTCTGACATGGCTTAACGACTGCCGTACTTGATTAACAGCAGGGACCTACAATTTTACGTGTCATCTGACCCACGGAAGCGCCCAAAATGGAATGCCACTTTCCACAGGCTTCCGCTAAGAACGATTTTTGGAAATTCCCCATTTAAAGGGGTTAAATAGGGGGATGCAAGTTTTACTTCTTAATGCGAGTGAAGCCGCGAGCACCCACTAGTATATGTATAATGTTTATAATGGTAAAAAAAATGTATAATTCTAGTAGCATTCCGAACTTGGTTACATCAAGTCGCTTAAACAAATTGTTTATTACGCGAGTGAATAAATTAAATCTACGATCTTATATTTTAATTTAATATTTTGTGAACAGGCTTGGGATTTTTAAAACAATTAATTTTTTCAAGAATATTTCAAAGCAGTTTCAAAAGAATCTGTAGTGTAAAAATGATTTATGTAGTTTATTTTTTTATGTTCTTAGGTAAGTGATGTTTGTTTTAATATAACTGTTTGTAGTAGTTAGAAGTACTTAGTATGTTTAGTTTTCCTTCACTTGTTTTTATGTTTTATTACTGTTTATATGATTTGTAAATATATTTTTTTTATCTTGGCGAGTAAGTTGAATTATTCAACAAAATATTTACTCTCATCTCAGTAACCATATACAGACATGGGTTTTGTTTTAAAAAAATATTGGTCCTTAAAATATTGACTGAACATCAAACCCGAAACGCCTAAATAACATACGGGAAATTACACGTGAGTGAAGACCGTAAGTTGAATGAACGTTTTGGGTGATCTTTGAGGTCCAGAAATACCTTTTTCCCTCGGTAACAAATATAGTTAACTTCAGCTATAATAGTGATATCTTGCATGTAAATATTTATACTATTTAAATACCTTAACTTACTGTTTATTGTTATTTACTTACCTACTTAAAATAAGTTATAAAAATTAAGGTTATACTTGAATATATAAATAATAAACAAGTAAATAATAAACAAGTTACACTTGTTATACCTTATTATACCGCATCCTTGCGGTCAGTGTGTGGGAATCCGGTCTTTGGCTGCAGGCCATGCCCTCTTTTAATACAGGTAACCTTTTAGATCCGACAGCTTTTCGACTCACGGTTAGCCTGCGCTTGGGTGCGAGGAGCTGTGAACCGCATCGCTGCCAGTGTGGTACTGATGTCGACCAGCTCGGGCACCACGGCCTCTCATGTTCGAGGAGTGCTGGTAGAATTAGCCGCCACGCTAGTCTGAACGACATCATTCGCCGGGCTTTTTCTACTGCCAATGTTGCAGCTATGCTCGAACCGAGCGGCCTAGCACGTGACGATGGAAAAAGACCTGACGGTATGACTCTTGTGCCATGGAAGTTGGGTCGGCCCCTTGTGTGGGACGCAACTTGCGTCGACACATTGGCGCCGTCTCATCTGTCTTTGACACGGTGTCGGGCTGGAGCGGCGGCTATTACTGCCGAGCATCACAAGAGACGCAAATATGCTAACCTCGGCCGAGGTTACATCTTTGAGCCTTTTGGAGTCGAGACTTTGGGGCCGTGGGGTCCGGGAGCCCATACTATTTTCCAAAACCTCTCGGAGCGCTTGGTTGACGCGACGCGTGACCAAAATGCTGGCCTTTTTTTGGCTCAACGTATCAGCATTGCCATCCAGCGTGGTAATGCGGCCAGCATGCTGGGTACGCTGCCCTCTGGTAGTGGGCTGGAGCACTTAGATTATCTTTAGGCTTTTCTAAAGATTTTCTAAGTGCCCCTTTTTGTAGTAGTTAGAAGTAGTATGTTTAGTTTTCCTTCACTTGTTTTTATATTTTATTATTGTAAATAAATATTAGGTTATACATATTTTGTAAAATGATAATAAATTTATTATGTATTTTGTTTTTAGGGGGCAGTAGTATATTTGCTAAACAAACAAATGAAATTAATAGATCTAAAGGATACACTTTGGTTGATAGTCTTTTAGATGATCTACAAAAAGAGACGTGGAATTCAGATGAATATCTTTGTAAGGAATCTACCCTGAACATTCTAGATGGAGTGAAAAATAATACCTTATGGGCCACGTGGAGTAAGTAAATATTTTAGAACTTTATTACTATCCTCTTCAAAGCTCTACAATATAGCAAAACTTTTATGAATATACCTTACTGTATCTTTTTCAACGAAATCCAAAGTTTAGTTTATTTTTAATCAAACTTCTGTAGCAAATCAAGCTAAATTAGAATTTAAAATGTAATGAATAAACATTATTAAAAACTGAATTACTAAATTTGTTAAATGCATTGTTCATATTATTATATTATGTACTAGTGGTTGCTCGCGGCTTCGCTCGCATTAAGAAGTAAAACTTGTATCCCCTATTTTACCCCTTTAAAAGTGGCATTTCCAAAAATCCTTTCTTAGTGGATGCCTACGTCATAACATCTACCTTCATTCCAAATTTCAGCCAAATCCGTCCAGTGGTTTGGGCTGTGCGTTGATAGATCACTATATCAGTCAGTCAATCAGTCAGTCGACTGACCTTTGAGTTTTATATATATAGATTAATATGAAGGTACAAATCGATAAGCAATTGTTATGTTTCTTTTCAGTATGGAATTCTATGCAGTTACCTGCCGGTACATTTTATGGAAACATGTATCATTTAGGTAGCTTTGACCAATGTCTCAAATCTACTTGGTCTATGCAACCTGTTCTAAAAACACAATATTGTTTGGTTGATGTGAAAATGGCAGAGTTGAACCAAAATGTAGGAGTTGTAGATAGTTATGGAACAACCGATGCTTATATTGGTGTAAGTATTTTTAATTGCGCTCTAGGATAATATAATCCGTAATATACCGATCTATCAGACTTAAGGGTCTCTTAGAAAGAACTGAAAAAATATAAACCCGATTTTTTAGAGATATGATTAGAATTCTTTAGTCCGATAACTCTGAAATGTCAGTTTAGACAACTGCTGTTCTTTTCCGAGTGTAAAGTTTCCGAATTTATGAAACACCCTACATTAGTCCACTATTGGAAATATAAATGATTTTCATTAACGTTTTCGAAATTTGTATCTATTTAAAAAAGTAAAGTAAGCACAGAAATCTAAATAAACAGTACCTTTTCATTTAGATTTCTGTGAAAGTAAGTATTAATTATTGATAAATATTTCTAATTTTCAGTCGCGAAATCTCGGAATGCCTTTCAATATTCTATCTCTAGGCATCTGTTTACCAAGCATTTGCAAACCAAAGTCCATCGAGAAGATATCTCGCCACTTCTTCAAGCCGTCAAGTCTGCCAATAAAAGAAGTTTCGGTAGACTCCAGAGATTGTCAAGTATCAAGTGTTGTTGAAGAAAGGCCAATGGGATATTATGTTTTTTGGTAAGAATTTTAGTTAATCTATTATACTGCTCTGTTGGGTTAGTTAGTCACTACTAACTAACCTAACAGAGCAGTATAATAGATTAACAGAGCCACTGCTCTGCCTTCTAATCTAGGGGTGCGGGTTCGATTCCCGCATAACACAAGTAATTAAGCATATTATTTTTTTTTAATTACTTGTGTTATATTTATTAGATGTGTATAAATTAAGACAAGTGCTTAATTCGTTTCGTTATTACTATTTGCTGAATTTTGATTAAATTGTCTTATATTACCTAGCAGATTATTATTGTTATCTGTGATTGTTTCCCTACATTCATTAATAGAGATAACATACATATATTAAAATATCTATTAACTAAATTAATAATAAACAATATACATACATATATACACTAATAAAACTAAAAAAGAGTATTTACATCTAAACTAAATTTAAACAATCTACATGTGGTATGGAGCCAAGAACGCTGGCTGCATTCCCACGCTGGATTGCTATAGAAATCCTTCGCGCAAGAAACCAGCCAGCGTTCTTGTCTCTAGTGATGTCATTCAACCTATTATATAATTACTTGTGTTGAGTCTGGTCGTTTCTATATATAATAAGTATGTTTTTAGAAAAAAAAAGTATATATGTATTATATCCGCTATCTAGTACCCATGATACAAGCGCAAGCTTAGTGTGGGGCTAGATGGCGCTGTGATATGTCCTGAAATATTTATTTATTAATCTCTCGCTTAAGTTCCTTGTCTTCTGAGAGCTAGTGTCATTCCACTACATAAAAAAATGAAATCAAAAATATTTATTTAACCTTCAAACATATTTAAATTAACTAATCACTTATGATACTGAACATCACATTACATATCAAACATAACATGGGCTGGAGCACTTAGGTTATCTTTAGGCTTTTCTAAAGATTTTCTAAGTGCCCCTTTTTGTAGTAGTTAGAAGTAGTATGTTAAGTTTTTCTTCACTTGTTTTTATATTTTATTATTGAACACAAGATAGAAGTTTTATAATATATCTGTACTGTCTGTAATTTTTGACTTTTCTGATACTTTTGAGAATACGATACAAATGCCTATAATGCTGTATACATATATATATATAATTATTTTTAGGTGTCAAATCTATCTATTAGGTATAAACGCTTTGTTGAGATGTGAAAGAAGGAGTCACATTTGCATTTTAAATTATGTATTAATATTAATTCTTTGTTGCATGATTGAAAGGTAGGTATAGGTATGATAACCTTTGTTTATTTTTCTGAATAAAGCTATGACTTTGAGATTTATAAATTAATAGTTACTTGTGTACCTACATGCATTATTTTTTATTATATTCTGTGGGTACCTCAGTGTATGTTTAGATATTCAGCAAATTATTGTAATATAAATAATATATTTCAGTCTCAGAATCACAAGTATTAGGAATATGGTAATTATCTTACATCCGTATTTATAAATCGAATTCAGAATCCTATAAAGTTTTTGGGATAATATATATGCACCTATTTATTTCATTATTTTATACAAGAATAATGTTATGTTATCTTATCTATACTAATATTATAAAGCTGAAGAGTTTGTTTGTTTGTTTGTTTGAACGCGCTAATCTCAGGAACTACTGGTGCGAATTGAAAAAATCTTTTTGTGTTGAATAGACCATTTATCGAGAAAGGCTTTAGGCTATATTATCACGCTGCAACTAATAGGAGCGAAGAAACAACAGAAAATGTGGGAAAAACGGGGAAAATTATTCATCTTTGAGGGCTTCCGTTGCGTGCGCTACAAAAACGGTTCAAGATATCAAAAAATGTATAATATGAAAGAATTATTCTTCTTGAAATAATCTAACAAAATGTCCGCAACATTATATGTATATCTTTTAAGATTAACTCACTAGAACCGTTTTTATGTTAATAACTATTCCACGCGGACGAAGTCGCGCGCACCAGCTAGTATAGCATAACATGATTATTCTTGTATAGTTCTCAAGAAACTGTTCAATTTTCAAGAAGTAGTCGCTCATCTAAGTTGCTGAATTTCATAACTATGCCTGAGTTGAGAGATTGGCATACGTCAAACTGTAGGTACTTACTTGAGAAAGAATTTGGACTCATGTTGGATTTATTAATCCAGATTTTAAGACAAAATAATTAAAATTTACATCTTCTTCTTCTGAGCAAACTCTTCTTAATAATGGCCTCTGAAATGGCTTCACGACTGCCGTACTAGATAAACAGCCGGGACCAAGTTGTCATCCGACCCATGGAAGCGAACAAAATGGAATGCCACTTTTCGGTCACCCACCCAAGGACCTATCGCGCCAACCATTTGGTAATCGTATGCGATTGCCTCCGCGGGCGCTTTTATATTTACGTAAGCTTCTGTGACACAGGATGTTCCTAGTGCAGAACACACAGGCATATAAAAAATGCAGTATTGTTAGTTAACTCAAATATGTTATTGTGTATTGTTAAGGTAAATAAATTATTCTGATTTTTCGCAGGTTTATTATATTTAGCTTGGTCTCCATTTCTGTTTTTGTTAATTTTTATGGAAACTACACGGATGAAAGAAATTCCATAGGTAAGATATATATATTAAAATATTGTTGCAATCAAAAGTCAAATCGCTAAGAAAATATCAAGGATTGCCTTTTTGTACGGGTCTTGTATTTTTGTACGTATTCTTTATATGTAAATAATGTATTATGTATTAGATATTTAAAATTAAATAAAATATTTTACGCGGTTTGAATAATTTGTCAACAGGGTTGACTACTCTTTTTTAAAAAGGAATAAGTTTGCTCAATTTTGAATTTCAGTTTCAAAACTATCCCAATGCTTTTGCTTGGCTCGCAACTTCGGGTCTCTGAACACAGTCAGTACAGATGAAGTCATGTCAATCCACGGACTCAGATCCGTAATGGGAAATGCCATTATAATTATTCACGCTTTTTTTATAATGCAGTATGTTGCGCTGATCAATAGAATGGATGCAGTAAAGGTAAGATGTCTGTCATCCTCCCAATCGCGTCGTATTTTGTTTAAACTAGTACGGGTTTGCACATGGCCAGAGTTTGCCTAATGGTAAGCAGAGGGTTTGCCAAAGATGGAACGTGGTTACCCGATAAGAACCAATTCAGTCTCACTTTGAAGATCGCTGGATTATAGTGCGCAGGGAACAGGGAGTCAGGTAGGGAGTTCCACAACTTTGCGGATAAATAAAGGTAGAAGCATATTCCTCATTGCACAGGGTCGTTATTCCTGTAAGTATAGAATGAATTCCTTGGGCAAGTGACATTGTGATGGGCGCCCAGATTCTGCCTGCCAGCCAACCCATAACAAAATAAATGGATGTTATAATTTTCACAAGTCTGTGTAAATATTTATCTTTGGCCCCGATAAGTCCAGTCCGATCAAGATTTTCAAATTAAATTGGATGTAAAAAATAAATTAAATCTTAAGGAAATAGCATAACTCAATAGGCATATTTATTTGTATTGTATTTACTTTGAAATTTTCAGGAGTTAAGTGCAATGTTGTTTCACCTAGATTTGACCGTGGATACGTTTTTTGCGATATCAGGATTACTCCATATAAGAAAGCTGATGGCTAGTTCATCTCTTCGACCTTTTACTACCATATTACAACGGTACCTTAGGTGAGATTTTTTTAACACTGTTATATTTGATATCATTATTATTTTTTATAGTAAAAAGACTATTTCTAGTTGTCTAACTCTTTTTTCCGTTAAATTAGGTCCTGACTGTTTGTCAAGGTACGACAGTTGTTAAGCCAAATCAGAAGCCCTTAGCGTGCTTTAAAATCTCTGACAGCACAGTTCGCCAATCTCATACGAAATCTTCTTTTGTATCTGTTTTTATTCGTGTTTGTATTGTGAGTTGAATAAAGAGCTTACCTGAAAGAAACAAATAACGTAATATTTTAAACGACTTAATTTGTAAATGAAGGATGAGTGACTAAGTTATCACTAAGTTATACAAATATGATAATAGCTAGTAGGCATATTTGTATAAGTTGATTTTTAGGGTTTTTAAACCACTCTAGGACCCTCTGATACGGCTTAACAGCTGTAATTCTACATTTTCGCCCAATCACGTGTCAAGCTCCTTAAAATAATAAGAAAAATGTACCTACCTATGTTTCGAATAAAAATATTTCTATGTTAATTATTAAAGGGAAATTACCTGTGATTATATTGATATTTCAGAATCCTCCTACCCATATATGTTCTCATGATCATGGGGACCACCTATGTGTTCCCGTATACGGGCTCAGGACCTCTGTGGCCGAGACTGTCGAGGACTATCTACGGCCCTTGTAAGAGTTGGTGGCGAAACTTCTTGTTGTACACCAATGAGGTAGAGGGCGCTTATGTAAGTATGGTTTTAATTTCTTGAATTAAGTACCAGAATTCATGACCAATCAAGAATTCTGGAAAGAAAAGACCATAGTTTAGGTAAAGAGAAGTTTAGAAGATAAGTTTAAGTTACATTCTGTACCTATACATTTTTTAATATGAACTTATTTTAGCTAAGCCAACAAGTAGTGTTTTAAGACTTGAAAATTCACGACAAGTACTTTTTGCGGATATTCAAAAAACTTAGGACAATTTGTTTATGATATTTTAGTATTCGCTTTATATTGTGGGTATGTGTGTGTACATAGTAAAGTTATCAACATTAATGGTATCTTCCAGTGTTCAGAAGTCAGTTGGTACACCCACACTGATGTCCATCTAACGATTATGGCAACAATCATCTTCTATATCTTCCGAAGAAACAGAAGTGCTGGATTTATAGCGACAGCTTTCATGTACCTTCTATCTGTAATAGTGCCTATGGTTTGGATATATTGGAAACGCTTGCCAGCGCTGTTGATATATGATTTAAGGTAGGCATTAATTTAAACATTGTCATATAAACTTATCTAATGGTGTTAAAGCCCTTTGGTATTCTTTGGTAACGATATTTTATATTTGATTTAGGAAAGATTTGATATTATTTTGTTGAGTATAATATTGGATGATTTTTTTTCAGTGAAAGCTTGAATATTAGCGTAAACAAAGTGTATGCTACCACATACAAGCCATTTTATACAAGAGCCTCATCTTATATTGTAGGAATGGCGATGGGTTACTTTATGTTTACATTCAAACCCGAATTTAACAGGAAAGTTCTATCTAAAGTACGTACTTTGATGATTTTTTAAAGGTAAAAGATATAAAGATTTATGGAAGTAGTCATGAAAGTAGGTACAATACAATACAACGAAACAGTTGTTCACACGTAACTGTCCATTAATTGAACAAATTTATTTCAAAACAACAAAAATTAATAGTAACACTTCCAAATAATAATAAAAAATAAACAGTAGTGTAATTTTGAAAAACATTGTAATATAATAGAGAAACAAAATTGTAATGTACCTACTTTTTTATGCTGACATTCAGTTTCAGTTTTCAAACAACTTTATTTCACTATAAAATATTTACAATTGGGTAACTATGCTAGTGTACATCTAAGAAATCCTAACAGAGCACATCATTAGTATTACTTACGTGTTGTTTTGGAGTATGCGGACGCCTGCTATCTCGATCTTCGGGAAGATCAGCTGGACAAACTTGAGCGGCTACAAAATTATTGTATCAGATTCATTTTCGGACTTCGCAAATTTGATCATATATCTCATTTTCGTTCGAAGCTCAAGTGGCTGCCCATTCGCCTTCGCCGGAATACCCATATTCTCTCTCTTGTTTACAACATCCTTTTCAACCCTTCTTCTCCTCGCTACTTAGTTTCCCGGTTCAAATACATCCATTCTTCCCACTCCCTTGCTCTTCGGTCATCAGACAGGCTTACTTTACAGCATCCTACATGCAAGAAAGCAGTCTATGGCAAGTCGTTCACCGCGCAGGCTGTTCTACTCTGGAATGCCCTGCCACTTGACATCAAAAAAGCTCAGTCAATTGATAGCTTCAAGAGTCAAGTAAAAAATTGGTATCTGTTGTCATTATGCTGATATACATATGTAAATGCTATAATATAACTGCTGTCTCTACGTATTATCTACATGTATATGTTTTATATTATATATATTTTAACACTATATATTAGTTTATGTTTGTACTAATTATGTATAATATGTATTAGGATGTATGTCTTTATGTTTATGTACATTATAATTATATTTGTGTATATTATTTATTCTATCGCATCTATTTCTGTTGTACACCACGTCCTTTATAATCCTTTATTTATTCCTCTCCATCCAATGGTAGCCTGGAAGAGATTGCTTTTAGCAATAAGGCCGCCACTTGTGGCACTAGATTAATTTATGAAAGTATTTTTAGTTAATTTTGTTTTATAAGTGTGCGACAATAAAGGATTATCTATCTATCTATTCAACTCTAATAAAACACTTTCAGCTATCTAAATGTAAACAAATCAAATTAACTTTGATATTGAGGGTAGAAACTCATCATCTAATAATTTTATGCAAGCTTTAGAAACAGCTCATACATTTTACAAAATACATTTGAAAAGAAATAACCGGGATACATATTACATACCGGTGTAGTGATAATGAAGCAAGTAGGCATTGCGCGCGATGCGCTTCCACAACAAGCAATCGTGTAGGTACCTACTCGCGCGATGGCCGCGCGACCGACCGGCACCGCAACGCGCAAGCCAATTTGACCCGATACACCTTTGTAATACGAGTAATATTAGCTTACGCGTCGGGTCGTATGCTGACATTAAAATATATCGAAAGAATATTTTTTTGGGCATTAAAAAAAAAACAGATTGCGTCAGTAAAATCCTATTAAATCCCGTTTGTTTGTCATAATATTCCAGTTGCTAAGCCATTTCAGAGGCACCAAGGATGGCTTGAAATCTCTTGCTCCCGAGTTGTCAATTTTCAAAAAAGAAATTATTTCCTAACGAGTCACACTTTTGTTACCGTTAGCGGTTAGGATGAATTTTGCACAAACTAATGTACTGGTTAAGAATAATTTTACAGTATACAATATATATAATAATATGTATACCTAATAAACAAATGTATTTTTTCCAGACTACTTCGATATTGACATTTTCTTTAGGACTTGGCCTTATTTTGTCGTGTGTGCTGATTGGTGAAAAACTATACCACAAAGAGTTTGGCGCTTTAACCTCTGCTTTCCTGCCTTCAATGGATCGAACTATTTGGGCTATTGGATTCTGTTTTATCATCGCCTCTTGTGAATATGGGAATTTACGTATGTATTACTAACCACATATGTACTTGTTAAAAAACCCTCCTCTTTATATATAGGTTTAGATTACTTTTAATCATATCATCATTAACGCGGCTAATACTCTCAACTAATTTAATTATTTTAATACATTTTCAACGAAATATATTGCATGAACCGAGTATGATGTTTGTTTTAAGATAAAATTTATTTAAGTATTTTATAATGGCACACAAAATAATATGAACCGAACTAGTGTGTTTTTTCCAAGCCAATACTGTTAATTGAACGACTAGTAGATGATTAATTATTCTTTTTAAACATCTTTGAGACATAATTTGAGACATTCTTACATAATTATTTATATTGAACTTTACTGGTTCAGCTTAGTTTGATATGGGATGGGACTATTATAACACGTAAGTACCCTAGCAAGCATTTACGAATTAGACAAAAATTATTTTCATCATTTCTTCATAATACGCCAAGAATAAAGTTTTATTTGAACACTCTCTATCCTTATTTGTCGCTCTTGCGTGTTTTAAGAACATTCAGTGCCATCTAGTGAAATTTGGTATATACAGAAATTTTCGTAATTTTGACATATTTTATGAGTTGTTATATAGTTATTGTTATACAATATTAGTGTTGGTGTAATATCTTGTACTAGCTGTGCCAGCGACTTCGTCCGCATGAAATAGTTATTGCCATAATAACGATTCTAGTGAGTTCTTACGATCTTCAAAGATAGACATATACTTTTGCAGACATTTTGTTAGATCATTTCAAGAGGAATAATTCTTTCATACATATTTTTTTGATATCTTGAACCGTTTTCGCAGCACACGCAACGGAAGCCCTCAAAGATGATTTTATTTCCCGTTTTTTTCCACATTTTCCATTGTTTCTTCGCTTCTATTAGTTGCAGCGTGATGTTATATAGCCTAAAGCCTTCCTCGATAAATGGTCTAATCAACACAAAAATAACTTTTTAATTCGCACCAGTAGTTCCTGAGATTAGCGCGTTCAAACAAAAAAACAAACTCTTCAGCTTTATAATATTAGTATAGAGATTAGTCTGATAAGACTGTAAACTTTATTTTTCATATTCATAAAAATAGATTAATTCTAATGTGTATCTTTAATTTTTTTCCAGCTTTAGTGAACTCGATTCTCAGCAGTAAAATATTGGTTCCTTTCAGCAAGTTGTCGTATTGCAACTACTTGATTCACACGTTGTTTATATATCGGAATGTACACTCTATGCGGACGCCGTTTACCTTCGATGTGTGTAGTTTGGTAAGAACTTAAGAATATCAATTAGTATAATTAATTAGTGTTAAGTATTACTGTTTCCCTGTGTTACCTGTGTACAAGATAAATTTACAGGTTTATTGTAACTAACGCATATCTTTTAATCAAAGAAATGGTAAATAAATAGAAATGCTTGTATGGAAAAAAACACTTACGTTTTAACTCGCTACCGGGTCCAACGGACCCACACGCACGTAAGTAAGCAAGTAAGTAATGTAAGTAGCACTCACACGCAGCACACTAACTGACAGCTTAGATAGTAATCTACCGGCCTATACTATGGTCGAATGGTACTAAAAACGGCTGCGTCGCAAACGTCAAAATTTTTAAGTCATTCAACAAAATACAAGGGACAGGGTTCCCTGGACCCGGTAGCGAAACCTGAAGTGTTAAGGGCGGCTTCAGTACGTCAAACGCATTCACTCTTGTCTTTTTCACTCTTATAGGTATAATAATACCTACTGGTAACACATTACCAGTAGGTATTATTATACCTATATTTTCTCATCCATATCCACAAAAGAATTCCCACTGTAAAAATCTATCAGAAGAATTAAAATGAAAAGAAATAGTTTATTGTCAGACAACTAGGTTATTATAACAGGTGGTAACACTTTTATAGCATAATCTAGGAACTAGGTAACTTAAAAGACAATAAGGTTCTCCATAAGGTCCTCTATTCACTTCTATGGTTGATATCTTTTTTTGAAGTTGGCTAAAATACTTTAGAGATTTCTATTTTGCGTTCAAATAGCTTGCCGTCATCCTCCAAACCATTTTTATGGGCTCAATAAATTTTATGTATGTATCTGACTCGGTTTGTATACATTTTCAGGTGACACAAAGCCTTGGATACATGGTGCTAACTAATCTTCTAAGTTTATTACTATGGATTTTTATTGAGGCCCCCGTAACGAATATTATAAGCCTAGCTTTCAAATACAAGGTAAGATTTTATTTCAATTGATAGATAGATACAAAGCACAAAAAAAGAAATGAAATAAATAAAAAATTAACACCAGAAAACCATCTTATTACACTGCAACAAGTGCTAGCCTTATCGCTAAGAAAAATAAATCGTCCAGGCACATTTTTCATTTAGATCTTGTTTTGTAAAATTATTAAGTTATGTAGGCATATAAATTAAAGTTTAATTATTAACAACATATACAAATACATATAAAGTATCTATACATATAATAAAGCTGAAAGATATAAAAAATCTGACATAGAAGATATTAGAAAAAAAAATGTTTGGGCGTACATTAAATCCATAACAAAACACTTTTCAGCAGTTTTTAGATTGTTTGTCTGTTTATCTGTGTGTTTGTCTGTTCATTCAAATGCCAATAACGCAAAAACCACTGAACAAATCATCATGATTTTTGGTTTGTAGGTAGTATGAGGTCTTAGGAGTGTCACAGTCACTTTTTTTCTAAAATAATGCGAGGGAAGCCGCGGGCTTCCACTAGTATTTAATATAGTTTTAAAAATCCTTTATATCTGTTTCAGGCAATCCAAAAAAAGTCAAACAAATGAGGTCAATGACAATGCAGGTTGGAAAGCATCTGAGAAAATTTTATAAATAAAATGTAATCTTAATATATAATTGTGTTTGGTAAGAAGATGAACAATGAGAAAAAATGTGTAGAGATGTTATTTTTTTATCTGTTCTTGGCTATCGAAACATGGTAATTTAAAATTCGCTATTGTTACAAAATAATGTGGAGTAAGTAAGTTTATTAATTATTTTAATTTCATTTAGTGGATGCCCTTGTAAGCTTTAGTTTGTAAGTTGTTTTTGTGTCTACATTAATAAATAAAAAAACCAATAGTCTACTTTAATAATAAGTAAGTACCTACTATTCACTCTTTTGTTCTGCGGTACTATTGTACTTACGTGATTTATTAATTATAATACATATTAATAAACATTAAAATTCGTGTCCCCTTTTTGTCATAAGTACGAGGTCAAAAGGTCAAACCCTAAAATGTTTAATCTAAGAAGGCTAGACAGGATAGAAGCGTTTCCATCACCATGTACTACAATTACAAATAAATTTATTTATAAAACCGATTACAAACTTGACTTTTACTTTTTTGTTTAACATCTTTTTTGTATTAATTTGTAAACTGTTACTTAACTCTTTAACAAATTCCCAATAGACTTGTAATTTCCAAACTAGACTCCTTGACAGATAACTTGCGAACCGCCCGTGCCAGCTAACTGTAATGTATTGAACTTGAAAATTAAATCCCTATCAGATCATTTTAGTTAATAATTTACCCGTAAGTAGTGTTATTAGGCTCTGAGACTAGAAACACTTCATACCACAATGGATACATATTACATGTGGATCGAAAGGCAACATAAGTTTTATGAAACTGTATTAGGTAACTGATGAATCGTTTTTTTATGAATCGTTAATAATTATTATATCATAATTAACAATTACAAATGATTCAATTTCACCATCCCAAATACAACTTATGTTGCACGCGTACATCCACGTAAAGTTGCCAAAAATTGCTTATGCTATTTTCAAGGGCTTTCCTAGTATACCCACAGAATATGGTATAACCAACGTACAAACCCAAATGTGTTGTTTTATTATTAACAGGTAACAATGATCTATCAAACATTCAGTTGACAATGAGTTAGCTATCTGACGACCCATTGTGTGAGTCCGCTTTCTGTATTTGGGGTCTATAATATGCTATAGAAATCTCATGACGTTTAAAGATTAGTGCATGCATTTTAGTCTTGATTCAGATATTGTGTTTGTAAGGTCTGCTTATTAAAATTATTTAATGATAAGTGAAAAAGTGTAATTGATATTAATTAAAGACAAATTAGTGTGGCAAAATATTTAACCAGGAGCATTAAGCCTTAGTGAATTGAAATAAATCGTATTAGATCTTAAATCGATGAAAATGAAGACGAACATATCACTAATGCAGTTAACAATAAAGTTGCTAATATCAATGATATTTGCTGTAATAATATGTATGGTATTAGGAATATTATACAGTTCAAGATACTGGCCAGATGTTTACAACTATATCAATGCAAATATTACAATCAAAAGAATACCCACAATATCAGAAATTGACTTTACTATTTACGAAATCGAAGGCACTACCGAATACTATTCTACAGTAAATGACTACATAGATGGATCTACAGTTGATGGGCTAGACATAGTTATAGATGATTTCACCAACTATGACAGAAAAGAAGAAGATAAAGAAAAATTTAATATGAAAAGAAGTAAAAGGTACGCAATAGAAGATTTTGCCAAAGACTACAGCGAAATTCCGAAGAAACATGTGGATGTAGATAACATATTTATTGAAGACCCGACGACTATACAAGATGTATTTGTAACGAAAATTGTGAAAGATTTGATTAGTGATAGCAAACTGGTGCCGAAAAACTATGGAGATGTCGAGATAATGACCAGCCTGAATGAAGTGGACTCGGAAAAACTGGTAAGTTAGTACAAAAGTTATTTTTAAAAATGTTTTTTAAAATAATATAATAATGTTTTGTAAGTCGGATGAGAGTCTACTGGTAAACTAATAACTGGTAACTGTTGTATTAAGCGTAATTTTAGATAAAAAACACATTTACCTATTCCAGATGCAATAAAATCCGTTGTTTGAAATTTAAAACCCAGCAAGAGTAGTTTTGTATTACATCATAATTAACTTCAGACAAAGTTTTATCAAACAAGGCATGAAAAAATGAAAACAATATGTTTGATGCCTATTTAGTTAATTCATAGTAGATATTATACTATTAAGTAACTAAAGTACTATTAAGTATTTAAGCACAAACTAAAAATGTTTTTGGTAGGAAAAGCCTATTACTCTATCAAATCTTTTCTTCTTGACCGTACCATCTGACTTATACAACTTTTCATATTGATTTTTCAACAAATTTGTTTTTTGTAAATTATTTAATTTTATGGCAATTATAATTCCAGACATAAGCCCATATTACAGATATATATTGACATTAGGTATACAATATTTATAGTGACATAAGTATATTTAAATTTAAGTTTTCAATGTTGTATATTATTTTAATTGTAATTTGCACGCCTTATGGGTGGAAGTATAGAGTTCCTATGTAATCTCACTACCATCAATTGTACCTATATTTCGCAATAAATATCTTTGACTTTGACTTTGACTTTGAAATAGGCATCAAACATATTTTTTAAATTATTATTTATAAACTAAAATGTGTTCTCTTTTAATGTCGTTTCCGATATGTTACAATAAGTTGTTCTTCATGTATCGAGTGGCTCGTTTCATTTCAAAACAAACAATTACGAAACTTTTTCACAAAAACCGATACTCACAGCAAATAACAAATTAGTTACTCGATAAAACCACATAAAACTCCACGAATAGCCGTTACATTACCCAAAGTTCATAAAATTTTGGCCGAAACTGTTCCAACAAAAGATTTCTATAAATCCCCAGGCGTATTATTGTAAATCTGAAAATTATACGTAAACCTTTCATAAGTCTAGACCCGAATCGTATATTTGACCTGAAAGTAAAAGGAATGGACCCAAGCATTACGCAAAGCTCGATATTAAATGTAGAAATAGGACGATCTATAATAGTGTTGCCACTAGGTATATATTTTAACCGCTACTCGAAGTGTTTTTTAGTTATATTTTTTAAAAAAGGGTTAATAAAATTTAAATGTAATATAAATAATATTCTTTAAATTACGGTACACCACATTAAAAAATATATGTAACGAAAACCCATTGTACTCACTGAAAATTCATTTACATTTTTTCTTAAAAATGTAGACACTATTTTATAGGTATTCTGTTCTGGAATAATCTTTCAATGTTTACATTTAATCAAATCAATTTCATGTCTTATGTTGTTTCGGCTCAGTGAAATTTTGACTTTGATAGATAGATAGATAGATATATTTTAAAAGATGTTTTTTTTCTTATCAATGTATTTTAGTGTGAAGAGGTCCATCATTAAAATCATGTTAATATTTAGGTACCAATTAACATGAAACCTAACACCTAGCTACCAAATATGCCATAATCATAATGAAGGTAAATTATAACTTACTTAAATTTGAAAACAAAGTATGTATAGTTTTAAAATAAGGCTCAAAACATTTATTATGGAACACCAGAAAAGGGAAGCTTCATTAGTCAATGACACCAGCGCTATCTAAATTTAACTGTGTATATATATATATATATAGATATTGTATGTATATAACCGTAATATAAATTAAATAGTTGATACTGTGTACTCTTTTGTTGAAAATAGAATTGTTTTTCATCGTCTATCTTATTTGTATTTGTTATTGGTATTTATTAACTTGTCTAGGTATGTCTTTGTTGTTTCTGTTTAAAAATAATTCCATGTATGCGTTCGTGACGTCATCACCAACCCCAACGGAAGACCAGCGCTGGTTGCTATGCAGCCAGCATTATGCTGAGTTGGGGTTGTATTGTGGCAAATATGTATTTTATTTAAGTAGTTTTAAGTATAGGTTTATTTTTAAATTTATATATTTCTTGTTTGTACTTGTTTCATTATTATTTGCTACAATAAATGTTTTTCTTTCTTTCTTTCTTCTTTCTTTCAAAACTCTATACCACATTACAGAAATAGCCACTTTCATACGAAAAAGAAGAACTTCTAAATCTTAACCAACTTTGATTTCCTTATTATCCAGAACGATCTATGCTCTACTAATCTTGTAGCAAACATCATTGTTTTCATCTAAAGTTATTCGTATAAATAGTATTCTCTATAATTAACAGCCGTTATGATGTATGCTAAGGATATAAAATACTTTTAATTGTCGTGATGATGAAAATCATAATTATTTTTTGTTTTGAAACTGGTTTTTATTCCCAGGTTACGTTGTTGAGATGTTACCTAAAGATGTGGTAAGATACCTACTGACAGTACTGACATTTTGCTAAACACAAATTTATTAGGATGATAGTTCAAAATAAGTATTTATTATATTATCTGGGAATTCGAAGGTAGTCAGAGTTTGTTAAAAAAAGATAACATGAGATATGTAGGTAATAAATTGCTTTTAATATTTTTCCAATGATAAGCAACATCTGAATCGATTACTTACTTTCGTCGTTATAATTCGTTTATCAACAATTATTATACTAAAAAGTAAATATCAAAAACTCCATAGCTTTAAAGCAACAGTTATTATTACACACGTACCGATGAGGCTCATTACGTACGTGAATGATCTCAATCTACACATAATTATATAATGCCACTAATGATCACGAGTACATCCTCCTCAGCGCTGAGGTACAAAGTGGTTGACTCAGTACTCTCACACAATGTACTTAATTGGAACCACGAAACACCAATTATCTGTTCTGTTGTCAAAGCTCAGAGATTTGATGTCTATTACAAGTAATCGTCGTGACCATTCCTCAAAGTCAGCAAGACCACGAATTTTCAAGGCAAAACCATTAAGCTAGCTAACAAAGTTAAACCACAAACACCAACATACAGATTTGAATCTTAATTCACAGACATTAAGTCTAAATTGATATTTGTACTGTTTGCTAATTGCAAACGATACTGAAGAGTCATGCATTTATACACGAACACACATACGGTGTTAACGTTTTTTTAAAATGTACAAAAAGTGTCTGTTTTATATATTCGCTATTTTTATTTTGGAAGTCAAGAGTGATTGTGATGGATATCTCGACTGTTTTGGTGGTTTTTTCTCAAATTTCTTCACTAAAAGTGACGGTGATGTTGAATATATAAATACGACGGCCAAAGATTTACCAGAAGATTTTGTACAAGTACAAAATGTGCAGATTAGTGAGTTGGACAAAGTTTTGTCAGAAATATCAAGTTTTATACAGCAAGACATAAGTGATCAACTTCAAACGCAGTCCGATGCGGCGTTCTTTGCTAATGTGAACCCTAAAACTAAAGTTTATGTCAAGACATTCACTTACAATAACCCAGGAAACGTTTTTGTTCCTGATTTTGGAAACGTTGACTTTGTTCAAGAAACGATTACAGAGAAAAATGTGGAAAATGTTGTATTTATTGAAGATACATCATCGTTTCTGCTAACACCACCTCCAGTGGTAATTAAAACTGATGAAAATGAAGTATTTCAATTAGAAAATAATGAAGATTTCAAAAAAGAAAAGGATATTCGTGATAATGAGATACCTTTATCTGATGACGTGCTTTCGTACTATGATTCTAATGAAGACAACTCGACTGATTACCCTATAATAGAGTATATAGAATTGTACAAGGACACCACGAATGAAGAAAACATTTACATTCCCACTGAAGCCCCGGTCGTGGAAATTAAAAATCGTTTTCAGGAAAATGTTATAGAAAATTCTGATGACAACAGCGTAAGTATTACCACATTTTTAGATATAAAAATTCATAAGCAAATTTTCCAACAGCAAATTTACCCATATTTATAGGTAAATTTGCTGTTGGAAAATTTGCCTATATCTATAAAATTCAGACCCAATCATTTTTCATTAATTTATTTCATATTGGCTGTGTGGTATTTTAGTTGTGTATATTTTGAATTGTTATCCGTACAATCTTGCATTATTTCATCTAAACCTAAACAATACGTAAAATATTCCAAAATGTACATTCAAGCGTGGATTTCGGAATATTTCGACAAACAACAATGCTAGTTTTTAGTTTAATTAATCAGAAACAAAGGGTATAATGGCATGTACACACGGTCGTTCCGAACAAAAAGCCAGCGTCACAAAAAATCACGTGAATCCGCGCATAAAACTGCGCTGTTGCTTCCAATAGAAAATTGTTTTTTCGTACATTTTTTGCGTATTTTCGCAACAGAACGCAGAATGATTGATTCGAGAGCCCAACCGCTCGTTGTCCGCATTGAAGCGATGGACACCTCACACACGGGGCCATAGTTTACTGAATATATAATTACTTATTAATTATTGAATTATTATGATTTTAAAATAACAAGAGAAGATTTTAGGGAAGATTAAAGGAAAGACTTCTCAAATTATAATATTTTTAAAATATGTCCGATACGTTACGTGATTGTTCACGCGTAAAATCTTTGTTTCGAAAATGTATCATTTACAATTATTCGTAGTCTACATAGCAAAAAATGTATACAAGTCTAAAAAATATTGTACGATGGTACATTTATCTGTGTGTCCCAGCTCTCAATGCTTATAAAATATGTAAAGCTGTTATTATTTCAGCCATCAACTCGTATCATGGTAGTTATATTATTTAGACTGATACGGAAACCTGTAATGGGAATTGTTTTGTTTTTTCAAGTGGTTTGAAGGGCGTTGTCGTTAAATATATCTTTTGAGCGTGTACATAACAATGAATACTTAAAATATAGGATATTACAACAAATTGTTATGCAAATCAAAACGTTGAAATTGAAAAGCGTTTCAGAAATGTCATTAATTTTCTAATAGCAGTAATTATGTGCAGAAAAGATCCTTCCTGAAAATTGACATAGTAGCAAATTATCACAGAGAACAGATATATTTTTTGATATCATACTCAAATAAAAATAAAACTGTTACCAAGGCTCTCATTGAGAAACAGTGTACCTTGTGCGATGATCTATATGGTATAAAATTAAACCATTTATTGATCTTTAAAGCAACAGCAATTTTTCTTCTTCTTTTTTGTCGTTTCACTATTGTCAAAGAAGTCGTGACCGCGATGAGGCATCTCACTCTGAGGACACTGCTTATTATCATATTATTATAAAAAATATTCATGAATAAAAAAAGTTATGTTACTTTAAAATATGCTATTACAAAACTCTCTCTTTGAGCCGTATTTCCTCATGACTGAGGGTCGTGACTCCCCCGCAGAATTAATTCGTTAGGGGAGTTTTCTTGGGCAGATACATTGTGGTGGGCGCCCAGGTCCTTCCACGGAAGACGCATGTCCTCGGATATTATGGTCCTCAAACATGTCGGTTTCCTCACGATGTTTTCCTTCACCGTTAAGCGAGTGGAAATCCACACATAACTTGAAAATGCAAGTCATTGGTGTAGGGCGGATTCGAACCAGGGTGCGTCTGGATGAAAAGCAGACACTAGAACCGCTGAGCCACACTCGCTTATATATTACAAAACTACGATACTTTAACTACAGGCTCTGTAAGATTCTGTTGTTTGTAACTCTGAATAAATAAATACAATGACAAAAAACGGGTGAAACAAAAACCCAGACCTTAGTAAATAACTTCGAACTTCGACGTATGGTGTCGGAAAATAGTTTTTTCAACATAATTACTCAACCTTCAGCCACTCCCAGCCATCGAGAGCATTTAAGTACTTACCGAGATTGGAAGCTACGAATATTGGATGTGGCGGGGTTTTTTATTTATTTGCTATTAAAAATAATAACAGTTCAGCTGGTTTTTTGCATGTTAAGCAAATTACGTAGCATGATTTCAATAAAACTTTGCTATCCATGAGTTGAAAATGATAACTAAAAAAGGACCGAAGAGAAGAGTAATACATGAATACAAACTTGTATATGTAATACAAATATGCTTTTCCAAAACCTCTCGGAGCGCTTGGTTGACGCGACGCATGACCAAAATGCTGGCCTTTTTCTGGCTCAACGTATCAGCATTGCCATACAGCGTGGTAATGCGGCCAGTATGCTGGGCACGCTGCCTTCTGCTAGTGGGCTGGAGCACTTAGATTATCTTAGGCTTTTCTAAAGATTTTCTAAGTGCCCCTTTTTTGTAGTAGATAGAAGTAGTATGTTTAGTTTTTCTTCCCTTGTTTTTATATTTTATTTTTGTAAATAAAAATCAACTAACCATATGTTGATTCTGAGTTTCAATATGCTACAAGTTTGAAAAGTTTTTGGAGTTAATAAAAAAAATCAAAGTGCCACATCCTTTGATCAGAACAGAACTTATCTGTAAATAATCATTTACAACTTTTGAGTTGTTTGGTTGACACTGACTTTTCACGTTGAAAACTCTCTCAACGCACAGCCCAAACCACTGGACGGATCGGGCGGAAATTTAGCATGCAGGTATATGTTATAACGTTGGCAGGCTAAGAAAGGATTTTTGGAAATGGCTCCTTTAAAGGGTTGAAATAGGGGACGCAAGTTTTATTTCTTAATGCGAGCGAAGACGCGAGCACCCACTAGTGTTACATAAAAGTACCATATCTGGTACATTCTCGCTTCTTCCTTGTGGTCCACGTCCTTGGTACTCGCGTGATGGATGAGCTGGTATCGCGTGATAACAGCTATCAACGCAAGCTACTATTCATTACTGTCTTCGCATACTGGACTACATGGAAATAAAACTGAAGGGCCAGATTGCATAGGAGTTACTTTATTGAAATATCATCATCATAGTAAGTATGTAGATAGGTAGATAGACTAGATAAAGTATATACATATGTACATGTATTATATCAGTTATCTAGTACCTACGATACAAGCGTCTGCTCAGATGGCGCTGAGTGCATCTTCAGCAATCTCTGTCAACTCTGACGACATTTATTTTTTAACTTGAATGGGTTTGTATTACAGGTAAACTATGTGGCCATAGTTTACCTGATAGCAAGCAAAGGCTATGGCCTAAGATGGGCATGCTTTTGAATGGCGGTTCGATAGTGAATGTTAGATATGAATAAAATAAAAATATAATTTAATTCATTTAGTGTAAGCCTGTATAAGTTTATAGATAGCATCTTGGTTTGTATAGTTTTGCACACACAAGGAAATCGTATCGATATAAGAATATGGATAAGTTTCCTAAACATTGATTTGGCTAAATGTTATATAGGTTACGGATATTAATAAATTGTTTATATATTACGTATAATATGTAGATAATGATTAAAATGAATTACAGTCGAAGTGATTTTTTCCAAGTGTCCCCTTTTTCGTTGTAGTTAGAAGTAGTATGCAAAATTTTTCTTCCGTTGTTTTTATGTCGAAGCTTGATTTTTACTTTATCAGAATATGAAAATCGCATAAGATTAAGCATAGTACCTACCTATAACAAATTATTAGTTATTGTTTATTAACCCGGCTGTTCCGAAATAAATATAGTACACGAACGTGATAAAAATATTAAAAAAAACAGCAAATTCTTAAAGGTTAAAATAATAATTCTTAAACGAGCATCCTTGTTACGTTATGTATCGTTGTTAACGGCCGTTAATAATATTTAACGGCTGGCAACAAAGAGGAGTTGTAAAATATAAACGCAGGGGTCGTGTTTACCCCGCATTTAGGGACAATTACCCTAAGGCTTGTGGTCAAATTGTGAGGTGTCAATTTTATGATTACAGTGCAATGAACCAGTGTATTTGGCATTTTTATAACTAATATTTAAGTTTCTTTTCTACATTTAACTGGTATGTTTTTGGCCTTTAGGTCACTCGAATTTCTTTTTATTCTTATATTTAAACCGAAAAAAGAATCTAAACATCGAGACATAAACCTCATTTCTCGCAATAAAAATGATAGTACATGTATTTTGAAACAATAATTTCGCAGCACTACTTCATCTAGAATGGCCAAACGTTACTTCATGATGCTTTACTGAATTATTGACTTACAATATAATATAAATAGTTTGAACACCTTTTCTGTACCTATGTAAAAAAAATATATTAGTGTTTATGTTTTTCGTTCTTTAACACACAAACTCTCGTATTTCAGACAATCGACAACTCAACCGATGTGAGCGCAGTGTTCCCATGGATCACCACCATCTTCATCAAGAATGATTCTAAGAGCAATCAGTTCGAGTATTACTGTGACGGCGCACTACTCAATGACAAGACTTTGATCACAGGTGAGAGATCATACAATAGTTATTAATTAGGACAAGTAATTGTTGGTATTTTGGTTTGTTAGTTGATCCTCTTTCGTGTCGTACCTAATTGAAATGGATCATTGTGAGATTTGGTATGGTTATGTACCTACCCAAGCATTGTGAGCAACTCCGCTGGCATTCATCTTCAATCTAAATATATAAAACATAAAGGTGACTGACTGACATAGTGATCAACGCACAGTCCAAAGCACTGGATGGATTGGACTGAAATTTGACATGTAGGTAGGTGTTATAACGTAGGCATCCACTAAAAAAGGATTTTTAGAAATGCCACATTTAGAGGGATGAAATAAGGGATGCAAGTTTTACATCTTAATGCGAGCGAAGGCGCGAGCACCCACTACCTAGTTACTTGTAAAATACTGTAACGCATCAAAACTAATAAATCAAACATAAAAACATAATACATGTATAAATCCAAGGTTGATTTTAAATAACGCCATAATTAAATAAATAAATAAATAAATAAATATTTCAGGACATATCACACAGCGCCATCTAGCCCCATACTAAGCTTACGCTTGTATCATGGATACTAGATAACGGATATAATACATATATACTTTTCTTTTGTAAATACATACTTATTATACATAGAAACGACCAGACTCAACACAAATAATTACACATTTAAATGTTTCTTAATTATTTGTGTCATGCGGGAATCGAACCCACACCCCTAGATTAGAAGGCAGAGCCACTACCAACTAAGCTAACAGAGCAGTCAAATAATATTATATTAATTAGTAACTAAAGATTTTATTATAGAACAGACAAAAAGTCAAGACTTTTGATGAAGGATAAAGAGCAGACAGCAAGAGCAATCAGTTCAACAGTGACAACGCTGTTGAACGAACAGGCTCTGATCACCTGAGAGTGGATTACTTATTTCGAGAGCTCTCTGACATAGAGTAAAAGAAATTGGATTGACCTTTCAAATAATATTTTTTACTTAAACGACATACGTGAAATTAGACGTGAGTGAACATCGTATTAGTTGCATATTGATAAGAATATCTCATGATACTTTTTAATAAAATATTTGCTGTACACGTATGAAGGTTGAATCTCCTACAATTTGCCTTGTCTTCTTGTTTGTATTTTTTTCTTGCCACTACGGACTACGTAGATATGTGAGACACAAGTAGATACTAAAGTTCTTAGATAATTACATATATTTGATACATTATGTATACCATTAACCACCAACAAATTAATAGGCCAATATTTCTTGCGTCAGTTCTGTTTGACCAATTATGAAGAACAATCCAAATAAAATAAAAGGGCAATTCAGTTGATAAGAAAATATCAGTTGGTCATACTAATAAAGCAATAGATATAGAGACCGTTCATGTATAGTTCTTCCATGGTTTATCCAGTCATTGTATTTCTATGATTTAGACATGTTTGAGCGAATGTCGCCCGAGCAGCTCACGGAAGATTGTTCCGCGCGTCAGACCGTTTACTTTGAGTTAAGGCCTTTAAGACCCATCTTAAGGAGACCTGCTCCTAACAAGGCCCATACTTGAAAATTTCGTGCTTTGTTGAATTTGTTTGAATTATCCTGTCAAATAATGAGGAGAAAAAGGTGAAGTGAGCTTTGTGATCGGTGTAAAGTTGAAGTAGAATGTAGGAGCTTAGAATGTCTGAGTGGGATTCATAAATGGTCTTCGATAAGGATCTGATCAAGAGATAATGCCCCTACGTGTGGGCGAAGAGATGAAGACTGCTTTATAATACTAGCTGTGTCAGCTGTTTCTAACTTTATTAGAGATTCATAGATAGCCGATGTCTTCTACGTATAATTACTGCGTTCCTGCTATTATTCTTCATGACAAATACAGACATTTCATAGTTTTTTAATTTGTTAAAACATATAGGTACATACCTTGTTGATTCACCGTGAGGGTAGAATAAGAGTGATTCTATATCATATCTCATTTTAAAGTATTGACATTTACGTGGTATACCTACCATTAAAAGTGGTGTAAAATATTGCATCATCTATATATATAATACTCAAAGGTGACTGACTGACTGATTGACTGACTGATATAGTGATCTATCAACGCACAGCCCAAACTACTGGACGGATTGGGCTAAAATTTGGAATAAAGGTAGATGTTATGACGTAGGCATCCGCTAAGAAAAGATTTTTGAAAATGCCACTTTTAAAGGGGTGAAATAAGGGGGTGCAAGTTTTCCTTCTTAATGCGAGCGAAGCCGCGAGCACCCACTAGGAATATATATGACTACACAATACAAGACAAATTCATTAGAACCGAAGAGAAAGGTCTGGTTACAGCGATGAAATTCTAACAAGACTCCTTGTTAGACACAGGTAGGAAATAATTTCATTACTGACTACCAGGGTTCGATGCAGATTGGGAAGTGCCAGAAAGAGATCTTAGAACATGTTTTTGTATAGCATTGCAAAGGGCACGTAAAGTCACAGCAAAATTGTTAGCGCCGAGTTCTTTCTAGTACCCGCCTGGCTAACTACCACCATCGATTTGTATTTCAGGAGCCTCGTTTGAAAGTCAGTTTCATTCCAGCATAGGTCTTCTTATCGAATGAGAGTAGCCTAAGGCCTCATAATCGCTTTTATGGGTGTCCTTACACATGAGCTAATAGTGAAATACCTGACTGTTCTGTTTAAAAATATTTTATACCCAGGAATCAAATAAATAGTGTGCGTCTTCAGGAAAAGTATACCGAACAACTTGAACAAAGGCACTCAACAAATCAGTTTTGAAATTATGCTTCTGCATTTTTCTAATCCACTACCTTTAGTTCGTAGTTGCAATGATTGCGGGAGCGAGGTCGCTAATCGTATTAGCTGTCCTCGTCGAGAGGTGCCCCGGGAATGCTATAGTAGTGAAGGTCCCGTATAAAATTATAGCTCCTTTTATTTCAAGGTGCAGAACTATTTCCACGATAAGAGTTTCTGCGGAGATTTTAAACCATCTTATTTTAAAATTACATCTTTATAATAGGAGGTTATTGTTTCGAGCTATATTTTTCCTATTGATCATTTCTGTAAAGAACAATAAAAGCGTATTTGCAGAAGATTCTTCACTTCAAATTATAGAATCAACTCAGAAAATAGCCTTGGCTGGCACACTTGGCAGGTGATATACATACTTAAACAATAATATAATTAATAAAGACTTTCCAAAATGATTGATTTGTTGTACAAGTAAATGTTAAGGACACATTTGATAGGAGCCGTTAATTAGTTTATGGCACTTTTATGTTCATATATTTTGACTGCCATTTAAACGGATTGATATTATTTTTTATATATTTCTTATTTTTGTTGTTACGGTGATTGTACACATTATATAAATATTGCACTTTTTTGAAATCGAAGTTGTTGTAGTCCATTTAGCTTGTGAAATCAGTGTTTTTGCTAGATTAAAGGCTACAACAAAAATAAAAAATCCTTACCGTCTTGTAGTAAATGCCTATAATTTTTTTCTATTACTTGCTGGTTTTTTTATCATGTTTTGCAAACTACGTAATTGCGTGCAGAATTTGGCCCCGTTTAGACCACACCAAGAGCCAAGTTCAGCGCCTAGAGAGAATCCAGATTTAGCAGAGAATAAATAATAGCACAAGCTTTTAGGACCTACTCAACTATTCTAAGATCTAGGTAGCCAACAGACTCAGGCTTTGTTTATAGTTCAATCAATTGGAACGATATTTGGATGGTATCAAATACTTTAATCATTGACAAAAAGCTTGTGTACATAAAACGCAGCTAAATTTATAGGTAATTAATAATTGAAGGTTTACCATACCAATACCAATTTATGTAATTTACAAACGAAGTTTTAGTACAATTTTAATGAAAGTTTTTGAATGCGAAACGATTCATTTAATAATGTGTCACATATCGATAGAAATGCTTTTTGGATTGCTTGCTGGCATTTCTTTAATTAAAAAAGTAAAAGTGTTTCAGATATCATGTCACGGTGCCCTAAAAATCCGCCCTCTTTTGTCGTCACTTTAATTTCTTCGCCTCTGTTTTGTAAAGAACAATCTTGGTTGAGAGGTAGACCGATTGTTTCTCAGCATTTTTTTACCTGCCCTTTTGTTTTAGCACTTACAGACATTCCTAGGTATTGTTTTAAGTCTAGGCCGATATTTTTAAGCTAACAAAAAGTAGAATTATTTGAAAAAATCGGTTTTGTCTGCAAACTCCTTTGTTATAGGCACTAAAGGAAATTTCGTTTCTTTTCTCGATTGTTCGAGATTTTCGGCATGTCTAGAAATATGACCTTTTTACAGAATTGCTTTTATAGGAGATTATTTGTACGAAGTTAGGTAATGAATGAGTTATTTGGGCTAGATGTGATTACAACCAATTTTAGCTGGAATTATTCAAGCTAGTATAACAAGCTAATGCAGAAATTGTACGAGAACTTGTTGAGTTGTATCTAGAACAAATTAATACGATAACTTAATGACTGGCCTGTTAGCTTAGTTGGTAGTGGCTCTGCCTTCTAATTTGGAGGTTGCGGGTTCGATTCCCGCGTGACACAAGTATTTATGCATTTTAAAATGTATAATTACTTGTGTTGATTCTGGTCGTTTGTATGTATAATAAGTAAGTATGTATTTACAAAAGAAAAGTATTATATCCGTTATCTAGTATCCACGACACAAGCGTTTGCTTAGTGTGGGGCTAGGTGGCGCTGTGTGCTATGTCCCGAAATATTATTATTATTTAAAAAAAATATAATTAGATACCTACCTGTGTCTGTTCTGGTCGTTAGTACCTATGTATAATAAGTATTTATTTACAAAAAGAAAAGTATATAAGTATCATATCCGTTTTCTAGTACCCACGACATAAGCGTTTGCTTAGTGTGGGGCTAGGTGGTGATATGTGAAATGTCCTGAAATATTTATTTATTCATTTTATTAACTCTAGCATATTTTCTGGTTTATTTTCAGCGGCAAGATGCGTGATGCAAGGTAACTCCACGGTGGACCCTGACAGCATCCTGGTCATCCTCGGGAAGCGGTCTTTACTTTCCATGGTCGATATGGAACAGGCTGTAAAGGTATAACAATTGTGTTTAACAGAGGTATTTTGTCCTTTATTTACATTCCCCGAAAAATATTTAGACATACAGAAAAACTAACAAAAACAGATATTTATTTACAAAAAAATCAGCACACCGTCCATCATTAACATTAACAGATTGACTTAAAAAAATACAATATCAACTAATTAAGAAGCCAGTGATATGCATAACTTTAATGTAGGTAAACAATAACTGTATAAATTACAAATAATATATATGATTACTGTATTATAGTTCCCGTAAGGCATGATTTAATTTAGTTGTATTAACCGGCTAGCACTTACGTCAAAAATTACGTCGAAAAATTAGCTCGACAAGTTTCGGAAATCTGAGGTTTCCATCATCAGGAGGACGAGTCAGCACGCGCGTCCCAGTTGGCCGCCTCGTCCAGACTCAACTCGAAACTTGTCGAGCTAATTTTTCGACGTAATTTTTGACGTAAGTGCTAGCCGGTTAATACAACTAAATTAAATACATATGATTGTTTGTTTTTTTTCATGGAGAAGGGATAAACAACATACACTCACAGAAATTCGCATTAACGATATTAGTATTACTTATTAATGAAATTATTTTTTTGGAATTCTGCAGATAAAACAAGTGATTACTCACGAGAACTTCACAAACGAAGATGGTAAGATTGAAAACGACCTCGCTCTGCTGGTGTTTGAAAATACAGTCGATTTTAACGAAATAATACAACCTGCGGCCATTGGAAACGATACTGAGGAGGTGGACAAATCTTTTGTAAGTATTCTAGGATCTTGATGGAAAAAAAGGAAAGGTAACCTTAATATAGTACCATAAAGAGACACACATATGTATAAAATGTATGGTCAATACGTCAACAGCGGGAGTCGTCTTAATTTTGTTAAACAAAGGTCGACGCGGTCTGTCCTTGGATGGGTGACCGAAAAGTGGCATTCCATTTTGGCGCTTCCATGGGTCGGATCACTCATTAAATTATAGATCCCGGCAGTTTGTCTCGTACGGCAGTCGTTAAGCCATGTCAGAGACCCTTAAGGCGGTTTGTAAAACTCTCGCGGCAGAGTTGGCTACTTTCATTCGATGAGAAAAAGAAGTCTTTAGGTAAATTTAAATTTGCATGCCAGTTGGTGCGGTTAGTTTGATTTAACTGATTTTGATCTAGTTCTGCAGTTTTTTACCATCACCCAAGTCATATTATAGACATATAATAATAGGTTTGTCCGCAACAACTTCAAAAGCTATGTTTTCACAATACGTTATTCGCTTGCTGCATTGTAGCTACAAAACGTACCACCAAAAACGAGTCGCTTGCGACACTCGATTTGTGCCACTTGTGCACCATCTTTATTGTTTTTATTTATATCATGCTATTGAATTAACGCTTCTTTTGATGTAAAATTTATTAAATTTTATTGTCCCTTTTAGTTCCTAGTCCGGTTCATACCGACAAAAACCACCAAAATCAGACCTATAGGTAGGAAATATTCAATAATTACAATATTTGAATAATGACCTATGTTTTTTGAGTTTCTAATATGTTTACAAATATATTTAGCATCTAACAAAAAATGAAAAACGTGTGGTATAGTACAAAAATATTTATTTATAAGCACGAAACAAAACAGCATTTTTTATCGCGGCGCGGCAATTTGACGCGCCGACGTAATATTTTTTTTAGCTATGCTATTGCTTGGATTACAAAAATATTGGTATTTTTACATACCTACATTCATAACGAACCATTGAAAAATTATAATGTCTTTATACTAAGAAGTTACAGAAAAATATTCGAAAAAGTTCACCATCCTACCAAATTCTTAACAATTAGAGGTTACATTTACAAGATGTTTTGTTCAGCCGACAACATCAGACATTTTTAAAATTAAATTACAACAAATCTATTTACAATTAGCTATCTTATGATACCTTATATTATGTTTTGAGATCTATGTACAATAAGTTATTACAATTCTAAGAAATCAGAACGTAAAAATAAGCATGCATGAGGGTCGAAACTCACGTCGCGGGCGGGCATACTGGCAAGAATCGGCCGGATAAAAATATGTACAGAATGTTTATAATTTTGTATTCAAAATGTATCCCACATAGGTAAATTGATTTAAATACACATTTTAGGTAAAAAAATTGTAAAAGTAATAAAAAAATATGGAGACGAAGTATTGTTGCTTAACTATTTTTTAATCACCATCAACATCCTCAACCAATGCATCAAGCATAGTGCAAATAATAAAAATTAAAATATCCACCATTCATATTCAACAACAGCCATAAGTGTACAAAAACAAGTTAATTTTGAATCCACGCATCCGGCCAATTTGTCGGCAAGTGGCCGGCTCGTCCGGTAACTAGCAGTGCGGTTTGACCCTATTTAGCAAATTCCGTCGTACAATACGACAAGATGACCGCCCGGCCTTAGGCACAAACGATGTATTTTGGGTGATATTTTGTAAGATGGTTTAATTTATGGATCAATCATAGCAAAAAAATATTGTTATTAAATAGATACACAATAATTATTGTGCTAGTAAAGCCAAACACCACATTAACTGCATAAATAAATGTAAAAACTTACCACTTGTCGGCGGCCGCATGGGTACCACGGTACTTAAATCTAAAGATTTGTTTAATAATTATCACACTTACACAAGTTTCGCCCATTAAGAGGGGGCCTAATGCCAGCAAAACGCAAACAGAGGTATTTTCGATGCCGCTTTTTGATGCTAAGAAACATAAAAATTGCAACGAAAAAAATATTGGGATATGGGTTTAATCCCAAAGAAGTGGAATAGTCGTATAGAATTTTGAAAATAGGTCGGAGCTTTCCACGAAAAAAAAACTACAAATGCCAAAGAAAAAATCTATTTTTATTCATTTACTCGACATCGAAAATACCTCTGTTTGCGTTTTGCTGGCATTAGGCCCCCTCTTAAACATGTAAATTAATAGTTTTCACACTTAAATCTAAACACTTTTCGTATATTATTAACACAAATACACTTAATTTCGGTAATTTACTTCAGCGTTTGTCAAGCGGCGCGCGGCGAACCGGACTGATGTTTCGAAAT
This sequence comes from Macaria notata, assembly GCA_927399415.1. Taxonomy (NCBI): domain Eukaryota; kingdom Metazoa; phylum Arthropoda; class Insecta; order Lepidoptera; family Geometridae; genus Macaria; species Macaria notata. The sequence continues at coordinate 6,926,349 of OV656742.1, forward strand.
TTATTTCGGTACAGATAAAGTAAGAAATTGAGTCGGTTGACGTTGAATTGAATGGACGATTTCAAGTAGATAAGGATAGCGATAATATTTTTGCTCTAGAACCGTTAGAAAGAGCAGGAGAAGCAAATGTAAGCAGCTCCCGCCCGTGGTACTTTTTGTTGCCAAAGATTCTGAAAGTCTCGTTTTTTGTGGTACGTTTTGTAGCTGCAGGGCATCGAATCCAAAAAACTCGAATGAGTTGAGTGCAGCAAGCGGTTATGAAATTTTACACCATATTTAGCAGATTTATAACAGAATTCTGTTTGTATCTAACAGAAATGCTTACGCATTCTTATTGTGCGGCAAATCGTTATCCACGTTTGATCTAAATGTATGAATGGGATGCGTGCAGATATTTCTAATGCCGTGCTCTTTGTGTCGTTGAGACCGAAAGTAATTTCGTAATTTAGATATTGCGTGAAACGTCGCAGTAATAAATGTTTTCTAGCGCTGATAAACAAACATTTCTAATTTTTTCTAAACACTTTAAACACTTTCTAATTTTTTCTCATGACTAACTAAACAGTAGGTACTTACGTATATTTTAAGATAACTTGCAAAATATTCAAACAAACACAAATCTTTCTAACTTTTTTCTCATGTCATCTATATATTAAGGTAACTTGCAAAATATTGAAGCTACAAGCCTTAGACTGGTTTCATTCGATTCAGCGTACAAAACTACATAGAAAATGTTACCCCATTTAACATGAGCATTTTAAAAAATGGCGGAAAAATTTTGAAAGGATTTTCGTTTCTCCTGCTAAAATAGAGATGGTAAAAAAGTTTAATAAAAGTACGTAAGTTTTTTCCTTGGGATAGGTTTACGTTTGACTACAGCCTGCCTGACATTGCTGCAGCCATAGGATGTAACACGTTTACCTAGAAGATACCTATTAACTCTAGATTTGAAAACCTCTGGATTGTAGTTAGCAGGAAACACAGCTAATTTACCCCTAAATCACCAACTCACGTGTAGCCTACACCATATTCTGCTTTTTTCTACGACTTGGTACATACATACCTAATACCATTTTCTTTCTGATTTCAGACCACCGCTTGGAACCTTCAAGGTGATTTAGTGCCAGTTCAACTCGAAAACACTAAAACTCAGTCCTGCAAGAGCGAAAAAGTTGGCGACGATATGTTCTGCGCTGCTTATGGACTAAGTAAGTTGCATAAATTATGTTCGTTGTTTTAAATCGACTTCGGAAGATAGGTGGTTTGCTTGTTACATTTTCGGAATTGGGGAAAATTTTGAATATGACAATCTCAAGGGTCATGTCGTATAAGGTCAAAGTATTGGCCGAAAATCGAAGAGAATTGCGCATACTCCACAGACAAGAGCATCGCTCTTAAATTTGGAATGAAAGAACTTGAAATGTGTGGGCTATTCACGTTTGATGGTTAAAATTAGTTAAAAGGATTGTTAACATTAATTAAAAAAAAAAAACAATAAAAAAACATCTGTTTAGTATAATAATGTCTTGCTATTTCCACTCGTTTTGTTGAAACCATCAACTAGTAGTTGGTGGTAGTAGAAAGAGAAAAAACACAAAGCGTCAGCCATAGATTCTAAAAGTAAAACGGCTCTACCTTTTTTATTTCTTTTCCAGAAGTGGCCCTCTGCCCCAGCTACGGTGGTATCTTCGCCGGCTACCAGTCCTCCTGGCAGCTGTACGGGATCAGGTCCGGAGACACCTCCGACAGGGGCCTGTGCTTCAGCAAGGAGGTGTGGTTCACGGACCTCAGGGCATATGGAGACTGGATTGTGGAGAAAATCGAATAAATTATTGTAGATTGAAGAGTGTTTTAATTGATGACCTTGTCTTGTCATGTAATCCAGAGATAAGTAGTCTGGACGGGAATTGTGGAGGAGTATCATTTTTTTTTACATGATATAGGCTTACGCTTGACTACAATTTGCCTGATGGTAAGCAACGCTATAGTCATTATACCTACTTATGCATTAATTGTACGCTTGTCCGCGAAACCCGCCTTTACCAAGACGAAGGGACATCGTGGTAGGTTTTAGCCAGTAGTAAAGTCTCATTAGCACCGAGCACGACATCCCCTTTTAGTTTTCTATATATAAATATGATTATTTAAATACACTATGTATAAATATAATTAGATAAATATAACATTTAATCACATAAGCAGCTTTTCTCGGTAAACAATAGACTCTTTCTTCTATCAATTAATATTCAATGTTATCCAAAACAACAAAGATTATAATTCTAAATTCACACACACTCACACACACACACATACTGTGTATACTGTGTACCTACTGTTTACTTACTTGTGACTTTAGTTTAAACTTACTTTGATTAGAATTCTCTGTTTAGTTCTATAGATTACTTATACAATAAAAGCTTTAATATTACTAACTCACAAGTCTAGGCAATAGAGTAATTTACAATTCAAAATCAACGCTATTTTATACTAGCAAGGTCAAATAACAGAATTTAAATTTTGTTTTGATTTATTTATAGACTGAAGTAATTCTGTTGAAATCTAGGCCATTTCACAATAGTCTAGTCTGTTTGTTTCACATTTGAATTCATTGTAAATTAATTTACGGCTAAAATATTATTTTTGCGGGTAATAATAATAATGATAATTCCTAGAATGATTCGGTTACTGAACAAGATAGGTTAGGTTCAAATTCAAATTAAAATTATTTATTTAAGTAAATAACTTATGAACTATTATTACATGTTCACTGCACTCCACACTAGGATAACCTGTGTTATGAAGTGCAGGCTCTTCCTTAAGTTAAATGAAAGAATACAATCAAAGCTTACGTACTAGTCCATAAAATATATAATATTAGCTGACGCCTGGTAACAGATAAAATTAACTAAAACTAATTAAGGTTACACTTATTGTCAACTAAATTTCGTTTTTATTTACACCTACCAATGTTATATGTGCCTATATTAATCACATATTTTGTTCATAAAATAATATGAAATCAAAATCAGTATGTATGTGTATCACAAAGTTTATTTCTTTAATTTCCTACCTAAATTCATGACTACCAAACACTATTCACTCATTATTTATTAGCATTAATCACTTCTGTTGCTGATATTGTCCATTTTGATATTGGTTGACATTTTGGTACTGGGGTTGCGGGCTTTGGTATTGAGGTTGTGGGTTTCTCGCGATATATTCTAGAGCTTTCTGGATAAGGACTGGGATTGGTGGTGGGGTTGGGATAGCGTCTCCTCTGGGTTGGTAGCCATTTTCATCAGCAACGTAAGCGATGCCGACAGGTGTACCGTCTGGGGCGCTCCACGAGAAGGAACCGGATTGGACCACCGACGATGCGGGAGGGTTTCCGTTGAAGGCTTTAGGGGTACCTGGAAAGAGAATTAAGTATATATTTTGTAATAATTATAATAATTCCTGGACAAATCTTAAACACTACCGGTTTCTTCTAGGCAAGCGTGATCGTACAATGTTGAGACGCTTGTGTTAAGTCGTAATAAAGTGTAGTTTATATAGAAACAACCAGACATCAAAATAAAAACTCACACAATTGTTTGAATAAGTTACGAGTAAGCTTTGATCATAAGACGCCCGGTAAAAATGTATCATTAATTCGTCTACAGCGCGTTTAAAACCGTAACTAAAATTACTGACTATGAAGTATGACGTCATAATTTAGACGTAAACAACATTAGGTGTGTTAAGTCGCACATAGATTTACCTATCAAAGATATCTTGGTGTTTCATAATATAATTAAGACTCTGTAGAAAATTACTCTTGAAATGATAGTATTCAAAGCTTCCGTACTACATATTTTGTGACAATTAAATTAGTATATTCCGGGATATTGCACACAGCGCCATCTAGCCCCACACTAAGCAAACGCTAGAGTGTCGTGGGTACTAGATAACGAATATAATGCTTGTAAACTATTATTTTGTAAATACCTATACATATAAATATTACAACCAGACTCAACACAAGTAATTATAAATTTTTAAAAAGCATAAATACTTGTGTCACGTGGGAATCGAACCCGCAACCCCTAGATTAGAAGGCAGAGCCACTACCAACTAAGCTGACAGGCCAGTCAAGATTAGTAAAACGTATCATTAGATCCACGGAATTACATATACACAGGCAGGCGTAACCTACTGGTACAATAATAAAAACAATTCATACCTTGAGCTTCAGCGGCGATCCCATTATCAGTGTTGAAGGCATATTTGAAGCTACCATCAGGGTAGATATCATTCACGTAGCTTATGATATTCGCGTCTCTTTCATTTGACAGCGGCCGGTTGACAACCGGCCCCGGAGTGACATATCTCGACTGGTCATATTCAAACTGCGCAGACGTAACTGCCAAAAAACAAGCGAAAATCACTGCACTCTTCATGTTGGACGTATCAACTGATGACCAAGGAAATAAGGTTAATCTTTTATACAAATCTTTCTAGACATTTACGCAATCTGCCATTGATCCGGTCACATTTAGCAATATCATTTAATTCATGAGATGTTGCAGATTTGGTCGAGGATGTCAACTTTGGACCTAGATTATGGAGATAGGAATAAATCAATTTTGATGGCAACAAAAGATGCCAAGGTAGATCCGTATTTGGTAAATTTTGATAGATCGCTATGAATAGTGTCCGTTGCATAGTGGCAATTTGTTTAAATATTTAGAATAGAATAGAATATAACTTTAATGTACACCATGAAAACACAAAAATTACAAACAGAAATAAACATACATAAATTAAAGTATTGCACATTGAGCGGCCTTATCGCCTTATATATATATATTATAGTATTATTATATTTATAGGTATCTAAACATTGATATATTCTAGGACATTTCACACAGCGCCATCTAGCCCCATGCTAAACGACGCTTGTGTCATGGATGACGGATATAATACGCATTCATTTCATCCCACTCTCGATAACATCACACAAATAAATTAATAGAAGCAAAGGTTTCTTAGTATGTACGCGTGTAAGTATATTTGTGTGTTCTTCACGCGTATAGCAACTTAACCGATTTGGATTAAAGTAGTAACGTTTATAGTATCTAATCTTAAACTAATGCGAGTAATATCACTGTACCTCTTTAATATCAAATAAATTTAAAGTTTCGTTATTCTAAGTTATAATACTTAAGGCCATAGATATATGTATACAAGGTACCAATATTTAATTAAGTACACATAGAAATAACTAGCTAAAGCCTTCCCCGATAAATGGTCTATTCAAGATAAAAAGATTTTTCCAATTGCACTAGTACTTCCTGAGATTAGCGCGTTCAAACAAACAAACAAACTCTTCAGCTTTATAATATTAGTATAGAAGTATAGATTATTCGACACGCACTGAAACAATCAACCGGATCTATATGTATCATATGATCAACGAAGTAGGTACATTAATAACTAGAAATAATGCTAATGCATAATCACCTAGCCACGGATTAATAGCCATATTACGAGTATGTATGTACGAACTCCAGCAATCTAAGCCCTATATCTTAGAGCCGTATTCCTCATAGCTAAGGGGCACGATTTTCGAGCATAACTAATACAATAAGAGAAAACTAGGCTGCAGCAATGCTTAACATCAGGCAGGCTGTAGTCAAACACAAACCTATCCACGCAAAAAAAAACTGTGCATCGTGAATATATACGAATATATTGTTCACATTCACATACTCACTGATTTTGTAGTTAAGCTATACACACATCTAGTTACTATTATTTTGTTATTTAACCTATATTTTCCATGCCCATAAAGTAAGTTTAATTCAATATCACCGCCTCATCCGGAGATGTACAAAACTATAGAAATTCCATCTGTATGCAAATTACAAGGGCGGGCGTCGTGCGCGTGTTGCATAATAAGTTATTGTTTTATGTGACAGAGATAATCAATCCATCTGTACTCTAATCTGTGTCTCTTAGGGTTTATACGTACTACCTTTTACGTTGCGTGTGCCTTTGTCACGTGTATTCCATCTTTGTATACCACAGTATCGGTGTCGGGTGTCGCTTTGGATGACCAAACGCTTGACTGTTTAAGGTGCAGACGTGATCTGGAATTGATTTATCGTATTCCTACCGTATATTAGGATGCGCTTTGTCATATGATAGACGATATGCTATATAGTTAAACAGAATGTAGGTAACAAGTTGAATTGTAGGATTCAGTTGTTTGTCAAAGTGCAACAGTTAAACTATGTTTGCAAACTCTCTTTTAAGCCGTATTTCCTCGTAAAGGTCGTGACTCCCCGTAGAATTAATTCGTTAAGGGTGTTCTCTTGTGCAAATACATTGTGGTGGGCGACCAGCCTAATAGACAAGAAACGTATTTTAGTGAACGTACTGACGCATAGGTACTTGTGGAATAGAAAAACCAACTTTCGGACCGACGCGACGTTCGAAGAGTCAACACAAGTCCTGAGGATGCCTCGTGGAGAGGCGAAACACGTGTTGACTAGAATATCTTGCAGAAAGAGAGCAACAAAGCTTCAAGACACAAGGTGCGGTGTTGGGAAGATCTTGAGATCCACGGAGGCCACGTTGGTTAGGAGGTGAGGTGTGGCGGTGGTATATGGAGGAACACACCTAAAAACCATCAAGTTTGTTGTTTGAAGTCGGTTAAGGAGCAGTCGCAGCGGAAAAACACAACATATTTCTCCAGAGTTTCAGTAGAAAAACCAATGTATGGGATTGACATCACCACGTGCCACCGGGCCCCCGCAGTTTTTAAATCAATCCCATTACTACTAAATATAGATATTATCACCGCTATCATAAAAATTTACTTACCTATCCAATTAATAAGTCCATATTTCTAAATGCCAGGTGCGGCCATCCAAGGTCTGTGATTAATATTATCAAGTTACTCGAGAAATTGTATTTTTGTTTATCTAAGTCGGATCAAAGTCGTTACGTGCTCGTATTAGGTCAATGAAGATGCTTCGAAGCACTCATTTGGACTCGTTCTGGTCAAATATAGATGGAACTCTTTAATTATATTACTCTGGCTACCAAAATACGGCCTCCAAGATATATTTCGCTAACCGAGAGTAGTAAATAATTCTTAGGAGTAGTAAATCAATATTAAACTCACTCTATCGAAATACTCTCTGACTTAGAGTTTTAATCAACTTGGGGGAAAAAATATAAAACGTTAGCATTATGTCTACATGTGCTTGATAACAGAAAAAAATAGCTGGTATAGATAACAAAATGCATCTTATAAAAAAGGCTTTTAAATTTACAGAAATTTTGAACACGAAAAATTTACATTTGAATCTCAAAAACGTCATTAACAAGCATGTACCAAATACCAATTTCAAATATCAGTATTTTTTCATCCAAAACATTAACGTTTTACGCTATTGTCTACACTTGAACAATAAATTACCATTCAATCTTTCAACATGTCAAGTAGCGACAAAACTTGTCTCTTCTTCTAATTATCACAAAAATACTGTCGCAAAACTAAAAAGCATTATGACGAAGCTCAGTGGTCATTTATATGTAAATGATACTTGGATAGTGTCATTTTCCAAGCAAGTAGGTTCTAGTCTCAAAGGCGAGTATGAGTCAAGAATAGGCTTAAAAACTTATATAATCCTCATCTTCAAAGAATATTGTTTTTTTTACACTAAATAGGCTTACGTTTGATTATAGCCTGCCTGATGTTAAGCACCACAATAGTCTAAGATGTAGCACGCTTGCCTAGAAAAATCCTATTTACTCTAGATTTGAAGACCCCTGGGTTATAATTTTCTGGGAACAGGGTTCCAGGTAGAAAGTAATTGGTCTCATGAACTTGGCAAAACCATCATAATCAACACATGTTTTTTTAACTGAGACGGGTTTGTACTTGGCCATAGTTTGCCTGATGGTAAGCAAAGGCTATGAGCAACGATGGCGCGGGCTTACCCGATAAGAACCGATTCACTCTCGCTTTGAAGATCGATGTGGTCGGTACATTCCGTGACCCGTCTTCAGGGTCGAGTAGACCGATCTTAAAAGCATAAAAGTTACTTATTATAGTTTTCAAAGTGTTAACACTCCTAAATGATTATACATATTGCAACCATTTCATCAATCGATATGTCTTGCACGAAATAAGTGGCAACAAATTGATTCACAGTTCGTTATACTAAACTGTATAGTGTAGTTAATATAATGTGAACATAAAGTAATATTCTTATGTGTCTTTATTGTTGTTGTATTGTTTAGTGTTCATTGCCTAACAAGGCATTACAACAAAATACATAAACTGTGGATTTTCAATATATATATAAAAAAAATGATTTTTCACGACCTTTTACTCGGAATTGTCGGTTTGTTACGCTATTATAATGAACCGTCTATTGGATGCGATGTCGCTTTAGTCGAGCATTCATGCTGGAATCTGCATACGAATGGTTGTAGACACCATGCATCAACGCTCAATGGGGACTGACACGGGTATAGAAACCATACAGACGGGGGACTCATGTGGTAGAAAATAATTCTTCTTCTGCTTTTGTAGAAAGTTTTGGACGTTATTTCTAGTGTTGCTCAAATGTAAGAAGACTTATGTATGAAGATATTACAAAAATTGAAATAAAAAAACGAAAATTGTCAAAAATGTTTCAGGAAATGCTTGGCATTCTTTCTTTCTTTCAGCATATTTGTTCTTTCATCATGACATTTTTTTTAATAAAGGCGAAATTGAAAAAAAAAATGCTCGTGAAGTGCTCTGTTTTTTTTTTAAATTCATTTATACGTAATGTTCTTTAATAATGACTGTTGACCAGTCTCATACGAACAGTTACGTAACTTAGTGCATGGATCGGTTGTCCACAAATTAAATCTAAAAAATGCTTAGCAAATACAACAATAATTTAGATTAGAACCTACAATAGTTTCCCGTCTGCACCGCCCGAGTACCTGAACAAAGCAATCGAAGACCATTACGTCCGCGTTCGATTTAAAAACAATAGTGATTACCGCGCCGGCGGCTCCGGTCGCTCCAACTAACTCATACTACATACACGCCCATACTAATAGAGGGAAATTTGGAAAGCGTGTGGAAACGAGTGATAAAGTGATTCTTCCTATCTGTGAATCAAACTGTGAATTGAGAAGAGAATTGGTGCATTATCATGGTGCTTTGCGAGGAACATTCTTGTAATCATAAAAGAGCAACACAAACTCAAGAGCTGTGAGAATACACTGCCAATTGATTCCCAAAGAAGTGATATACAGAACAGTTTGAGGACACTTATTCGAAACTCGAGGAAACCTTTATGAAGAAAAAATCATTCGTGGAAAGCGTCTCGACGTGGAAGTGCCTATTAATCAAGAAACTGTATTTGCTATGTTAACAAATCGTTCAAGTTTATAAATATAGTAAAACGTAGTGTGGTGCCAAAGGACTATTAACTTTCGTCCAGTTAATAACAATAATAACCCAAATATGTGGTGGAGATTCGTCACATTTTGTCTTCTTGTAACTCTAGTTCTTTTCATAGTTCTAAGTTGCATTCAAGGGCGACCCGCTCTGCATCTATTTTTCCACCGATGCTGTGAAGAAAATATCGAAAATGATCAAGTTTTATTTGAAAACTTCGGAAACAACTTCCTTAGAGAAAGACTCGTCGGTGGAGATATTTTAGAAGTGGACAATGGAACACTATTTCCTAATGCAGAAGTGGAAGAAGTCATCGAGAAATTACGAGAAGTTATGATGAATGTACACGATCCAAAGAGTAGAAATGAAACCCAGATTTTTGAAACCGAGGGAACTTAGAAATTAATAGTTTAGTTGCTAATAAGAGAATATCTTTTGTGCCAGCACATGTAAATAGTTTTTTTTAAGGAAAACTGTGGAAACGAAAATGTAAAGTGCATTTACGATGATAAAGAATGGGACAATGTAAGAATTGTACAATCGATAGGACATAGTATAAGAATATATAAGTTATAATGTGTATTAAATTAAATTAGTAACTTCTATGATAATGATAGCTAAGAGTTCTGCAAAGAGTTTGATGTATTGATTGAAGACAAAGACATAACAAATTGATACATGAATTTACTTAAGAATAACTAAATATTTAATTACCAAAAATCTCCAAATAAAACTGATAAAGGGGCTATTTTCAGTGAGAAAAGTCAAAGATAAAATACAATTATACCTTATATCTAGTTATAACGTATACGACGTATTATAAAGTTACTGTACAAATAAATATATACTTTGTGCCATAAATTGTTAGTGATAAAGGTTATGCAATTTATCGAAGAAATGTTATAAAGTTGATTCGTTACAAATTGTATTGTTTTACTTTTACGTAGAAAGAAAATTAACGCATTCCGATTATCCCATTGTTACTCAATGCTATTATAAACGGTCCTGATAAGAATAATGAATTTGTATTAGTTGAAAGAAAATTCAAGGATTCATGAAATGCAAGCAATCGAATTTATAGGCTTGACTAGTGCTTCGTTGTTTTATATGAGTTGATAAGGAAGAGTACATGGTCTATATAGGTATATATCTAAGGTATATATTTGAGCCAAGCTTATTGTTTTTTTGTTCGTTTAGACGAAAACTGAAACGATACAATGTTTTCCTAGGGCGCCCCTCTGTAATTTTCTCTCAAATTTGCATCATTTTAGCGTGATAATGATCATGATATTCTCAGAATTCAACAACACACTGATTACTCAAGCCATAACTTAATTTAAAGCATTTACTATCTCATCTATAGTGTATAATATATAGAACAATAGCTATATAGTCACTAGATCCCTACCTATCTATAGATTATCTAGAACCAGTGCTAGATTTATTTCAACGTGACTTGCGGCAGCACATTTGCACTTCTATATTATAATCCATACATAACATCATGTTAGTTCCAATTTGCTCCATCTGCCGTGTTTATCTTGCGTGATTTCTAATAGATGTACCAACGCCACGCAAAATAGCTAACTTCCTACGTATTAATTTAATTGAAGTGCATCATTTTCCTCATTTTCTTTCAACTATTTATTAATTGGTCATCTATCGCCCAGGCAGCTTAATTGTATGGTAATAAATGGTTTTAGTGTTAATATATATTTGCAAGATTACAACATACTGGTCGATAGATATATGCAAAACCTTTATATAAAATGGTTTGGGTATACATCATATTAAAACAACCAATAAGGTACGAGTGTTTGACACTTTAAACCACAGTGTCACTAGAGTGATTAATTTTTTTTTACGTGGGATATCTTTACGTTTGACTACAGCCTGCCTGATGTTAAGCATTGCTGCAGCCTAGGGTGTAACACGCTTACCTAGAAGATACCTATTAACTCTAGATTTGAAAACCCTTGGATTGTAGTTCGCAGGAAACACAGCTTCTGGTAAAGTGTTCCAAAGCTTTGCCGTCCGTACAATAAACGTTGAAGCAAAGCGCTGTGTTCGATACTTCGGCACTTCCACCATAAAACGGTGTCTACCTGCGGACTTTCTGCATTTTGCATTTTTTTGCATTTGTACCTAATGTAAAAAATATGTAACAAATCAGGCAGCGGTAGTTAAATTTTTAGCCAAAATTCACCTAATTTAGTTCAGGAATAGATTGTATAGAAAAAGAAAACATACGTTTAGAAGCTTGCAACACAGTGTAATTACCTCACACGGTGTGATATACTAGCATTGTGAGAGTAAGTGGTTTAACGAGCGAGACGTGTGAAATTTGATATATTACAAACTCAGGTTCTAAGAAAGGTTGGCCATGAATTATATCTAAATTGTAGGTATCCAAGCAAATATCTCGCCAGGTCACATTTCTTTACGATAACTACAAATAAATTAAACTTTTACTTTAGGTAGGTATTTGTTAAATTGTAAGTCCCGGCTGCTAGTACGGCAGTCGCAAAGTCATATCAGAGGCCCTTAGGGTGGTTTGAAAACTCTCGACACCAGAGTTGGCCACTCTCATTCGATAAGAAGAAGAGAAAGTTGATTTCCCATAGTCTATCTTCTATTTGAATATCTATAATTTGAGGATTCCTGGATTATAAACTTTACTAAAAAGAGGCATTAAAATTCCTTTCAATTTATAAAGAATAATGATTAATTTCGTAAAATGTACATATACTTACTACGTTATTTTGTTAAGTGCTAAACCCGCACAATGGTTTTTTAACTTAAACTTTTAACTCCTTTTTTTTGGTATGTGTGATTGAGAAATCAAATAACTATATTACCTTATCACCTTCAGAACACAAAACTGTTCCATCGAATGAGAGTGGCCAACTCTGGTGTCGAGAGTTAATCAAGCCGCCCGCGCCCTAAGGGCTCTCTGACATGGCTTAACGACTGCCGTACTAGACCAACAGCCGAGACCTACAATACCTACAACAGTTCCATAGAAATATGATAGGTATTTGAGCTATCCTTCGTCATCGGTGACCTAAGTCAATATGGGGCGATGGATCGGAAGTGCGCCTCCAGAATATCAATACTTGACATTGAATAGTGTCATTGTCTTCGCCAAAGGAGCTGGGTAACGTTATTTATGAGGTTTGTATTATGGACGTATTAAAGTAACAGACAGAATTATTTGGAAAAAATAAACAATTATACCAAATGCCTTAAGTTTTGTAGATCAATTTCTTAGTAAAAGATCTGGATCCTCTACGGTATTTTTTTCTGTAAAGTTTACTATTTCCATGCGGTTGTGTAAATATGTTAATCCAGAGTCTCTTATGTTACAGCATACTTGCAAAATTTGTATAAAATCGGGTCAGCTATTTGAGCTTGTAGGTATTCTGTATTCTGTGTTTGAGCGTGGAAAGGTACACCTTAATGTTAGCCTACGCATACGCACAATTTAATTCTGTATTCAGGTATATTTTACTAGCTGACCCGGCGAACTCAGTTCCGCCTTAGAGGCAATAAATAAGGATATTTTAGATTTTATACAATTCAATTAAAAAAAAGAAACGGGATAAAAAGTATTCCATATCCGTCTCCTGGTTCTAAGCTACCTCCCCACCAATTTTCAGCTAAATCCGTTCAGCCGTTCTTGAGTTATTAATGGTGTAACTAACACCACTTTCTTTTATATACTCGTAGGTATATAGATTGGGTTACACTATGTATTATATAGATAACTGCTGAAACTGTATCTTACCTACTTAGACACGAAATTTTAAACTAGCATCTTACTTCAATAAAAATACACATGTCATAGAACATAGTACAATATGTACATAATTTTTATTTAGGTGCTTCAGTAGGTACATACCAGAGAATAGCTGTCCGTTGCTTTACTTACTCTATGTATGCTATGTACATACTCGTATGTATGTGACACATGTAGCTTCAAGCTCAGGCCATGATAGCAGTGGTTTGAATGATTCAACGACATCACTACACCATCAGGGGCTCGAAGCAAATTCAACTACTTGTACAGAACAGCCAAGTAGTTTGTCATCGGAGCAAATTGCTATGAAATATTTGTCAGGCACTATAGTAGTTACTTTGTATGTCTTTATTTGAGTTTCTTGTGATTTTATTGAAATGTGCAGATGCCCAAGGTAAAGTAGCCAGTTTCGCGTAATAAATTGTATATGAACGAAACATTTTTTACTAAGAACTTTTATTTTGGCAGTAGACTATAGAATACGTTAAGTATTGAAAAAAAGTTGGCGTCTAGGTCAAGTCTAAAATGTTAGGTTTCGAATAAACGCAATTTAATTAAACATTTCGAGTAAAACCGCGAGCAATAACCAGTAAGCAAATAAACCTGATTGTGCCAGTGCTGCCATTGCAGACATATTCCAAGTAACACTAACTCCTTTGTTATTAGATTCCTACGTCTGGCAAATCTTTGATATTGCTTTCTTTTGGTATGTCGCGAATTGCAAAAACTTGGACTTGTATTAGGTACATTTTAAATACTCACTGAAATGTTTCGTAAGAATCTAGAGTATTTTAAAATCTTATTAGAATTGCGATTTGTAATATTTTCGAGCATACATTTGTAAATGGTGAAACCAAAAAGTGTAGAAATGAAACAAAGTTCTTAATTCTGTTTCTAGACTTAAAATAATTACGCACGCATTTTGTCAAACATTTTTTCGGATTTTTTTTTTATTTTCGTGAACATTAAGCAGTGTGATTGCCAGGGAAGAGATTAATATTTTGTTTCTACAAGTTTAGTGCTACAACTTGCGCCGCCTTATTTTCTACTATATACTTCTTGGTCGGAGTATTTAATTGTAAATATATTATAATAAGAGACTAAAAAAATAAAAATCATGTGCGAATATTACAATAATACTATGCTGTTTGTTAATATTGAGCTTACCTATGATAGAATAATACGATTTGCACAAAATCGATAATTTTATCTTGCGACGTTTGTCCTTTTTAAATCATGTCTATAAAATTGACATTGCATCTTTTAGTAAAGTCAGCTAAAGATCTCATAAAGAGTGAAGTAGGTAACAAATAAAGCCAACCTCACATTTGGTCGCGAAGATCCATTTAGATCTTTGCAAGCAGGCTTGTTAGGGATGAAGAGTGCTAGGGCTGAGAAAAATAGTCTTGAATTGTTGTCTTGAAGCTGAGACTTTGGAAACGTAGGGGGCAAAAAACCCGTAACAGCAGCAAATGAGACTAAATATTTTTTGTTTATCATCTTTTTAGGGTTATGTCAGCCCAGATTACGCACATGGCACGGTTTTCTTATTTCTATAGTTTCGTTTTTCTACAGCCCACATTATAACAAGCTTTCTCTCTCTTGAGTCGCATTTCCTCGTGACTGAGGTTCAAGAATTTATTCGTCAGGGGAGTTCTCTTGGGCAGATAAGATAATTACACACTTTAGAAGGCATCTATTTATTGTACATTTGAAGAAACGTGTATAAGTTCTCAGAAGTTCTTACCTGTTTGTTTCACGGGGTCACTGAATACAGAGTATTAACCGTGTTTTTTTTACAAGGAATGGGCTTGCATTTGACCAGTTACATATTCGCAAATCTGTTTAAAGACATCTGGAGTCAGTGTTGCAAGTCTGAAAGTCTCGCCCCACTCTCTGAGTTCTATTGAATCCCTAGGTACCTACCTACTAGGCACTAAGACCGGTTTTTTTAGATGCCAGCAAAAGGGAACGCTTTTGCATTTAAATTGGCGACGGAAGCCTGAATCGACCAGACGGCGGAACCAAGCACTGTTTACCTGACATAGAGATAATTATATACATAAAAACTTTACTAACTTCTTAATCTAGTTCATAGATTGCTGTGGGCTTAACATAATGGTGGGTTCTATTTACATACATGTTATAAAAGTTTATTCAAACCCAAAATGTTAACTATATTAAAAATAATTAAAAATAGCAAGAATTGTTAAACCATAAAATTAAGTTTAAACCATAAAATTTTATCAATCTTCTATCAGGTTTAGAAAAAAAACCTTTTATTATAGTAACCAAGGTAACTAGTTCAAAATCATTTCGTGACCGATTTTTTCGGTAACAACTGTAGCAATACAAAAGTTTACAGATACCAATTCCTACATTCTGGTTTCTAAGAGAACAACTATGAATTTTGTTGTTTTGGAATAAAAATAAGCTTATATCACTTTAGGGAAATGGACGCTATGCTGCCGCTTTACTTAAATTCTTAATTATTTTACACTGTGTTCTAGTATCTTCTTCTTATCGAATGAGAGTGGGCAACTCTGATGTCGAGAGTTAATCAACCCACCTTAAGGGCTGCTGACATGGCTTAACGACTGCTGAACATGATGACTGTTGATGACAAACACACAATTTAACGTGTCATCTGAACCACGGAAACACTCAAAATGGAATGCCACTTTTTGGTCACCCATCTAAGGCAAGGACTGGGTGTCGACAATTGCTTAACATTGGTAATCGCAAGCGATTGCGTCCGCTAGCTGAACTACGGGCGCTTGTGGTATCAAAAGAACAGCAAACAGTCTTAACTTTTTTCACTTTTATGTCATGAAGATTTCCAAATTTATTTTCGTATCACTATAATCACGACCTAACCTTAGTGCAGGTTCGAATTCTGCCGGTCGTGATTATTCTCGCGATTTGCTAACTAAGTATAGAATACTTAACAATATTTTTTATTTGCAGGATCTTTTCAGGGTAATCTTTGTTTCAAACCACAGCTCACGTCACCGATAGGGCTTTAATGGGTCACCTTTGAGTTTGCCGACTTTACGAATAGACGTTTGATTTAGGCCTCTCTTACTGAGACGCGGTTGACTTGGCTAAGCCCTAGGCGTACTTAGGATATCTAGGGAGTAGTATCAGAAATATCAGAATACTAGCAGCGCCCCGTGGTACCTGCGGTCATCTAGGATTAAAAATAGCCTATATGTTAAATCATGGTCTAAGCTACCTCCAATATATTAGGGTCTATGCTAACCGCGCTTGCTGAGTCATCCTCCTGATGACGGAACCCGCAGTTCCGATACACGTCGAGCTAATTTTCGACATAATTAGTGAGGTACATAAGTGATTGCCGGTTATTACATCATGCCTTGCGGGAATTATAGTACACTGGTAAAATGGTTTATTATAAGACTGGTTTTTAAATGTTTCCGTGCTTACCTACATTTCACATGTGTACATTTTTCTTTATTACAATTTGCGTAAAATTATCACTACTGAAATCCAACAAATTTATACGTAAGCAACAAAATAGGTTAAATATGGCAAGGATACCCCTATCATAATATCTGTATCTTGAAAATATGGCAAATGCTTCCGCAGAGCTGTATGTAGATGATCCCATAAAGTTTTATATGCGATATTCGTATCTACTATCCGATACACAATATTTTGTGAAAGATGCTGCTTTTGCTCGTTTATTCATAAACATGCTACATGGGTTTTTGAATTGCTGCTTTCTCGAAAATCAGTTTTCATAATTATTTTTTTAAACTAGTGGCCGCCCACGCCTTTGCTGGCAATATTTCAGGATGAAAAGTAGCCTATGAAACTTCTAAGACCTCATACTACCTATATAGCAAAAATCATGATGATCCGTACAGCCGTTTTTGCGTTATGAGTGTTTAAATAAACAGAGAAATAGAATAAAAACTGCTGAAACGTGTTTTAATAAGTATTTAAAGTAAACCCAAATGTTTTTTTTTCTAATATCTTCTATGTTCAGATTTTTGACCCTCATCAGCTTTATTACTTGTATAGATAGATAAATGTTTTATTTGAGAAAATACTCGGTTTATGGTAAGATGAAAATAATATTACAAAGGGATTTAGGTGAAAATTTGAAATAACGTAAATAATTACTTTAAAATAAAAAAAAAAAATAAAATGTTGACTGACATCACTAGAGACAAGAACGCTGGCTGGTTCCTTGCGCAAAGGATTTCTATAGCAATCCAGCGTGGGAATGCAGCCAGCGTTCTTGGCTCCATACCACATGTAGATTGTTTAAATTTAGTTTAGATGTAAATACTCTTTTTTAGTTATATTGGTGTTAATATGTGTAAATATTGTTTCTTATTATTTTAAATAAAATTACTTTCAGCTCTGATTCAAATCTATACTTTCAGTTCTAAAGAAAATTAAATAGAACTCGTACGGAGTTCCATTAAAATTTCTTTTTAATGGGTAGATATTTTTTTTATTCAGAAATGGTTAATATATGTATAGGGTACTTGTAAAGCATTAATGTAACTCGTATTAATGTACAATAAAACTCAAGCGAGCCATTTAGAGACAGAACAGATTAATATCAGATGTTTGATGTGGAATATTAGTTTAGCCAAAACATTTTACAACCAAGTTTGTTATTTATAGAACATGAAATTTAATTTAATTTTAAATTTAATTTAACAGTCACAACCACAAGTACAGTACATAGCTGAATTTTATTTAAAAAACTTAACTAAGTACATATTTGCTTACCTACTTGAGTAATATAGGCCTACCTCAGGGTCCATAATGTAAAACTTACAAAATTGAACTCACTAAAATTACAAAATTGAAAATAAACCTATTGATATTTTTTTCTAAATAAATATTATACTGTAATGTTTGATTTATCAGGCAGTCATGCATTTGCTAAAAACAAAAAAAGACCTTATTACAAAACGTGGTTTAACTATTAGTCCAGACCTTAGAAAATATGCGGTACGTTCTTGTTGTTCGAAATTTGTCTGTCTACTGTCATAATCTGTCATAATAATCAAACTGTCAAAATGTTACCAATGATAAATCAACGTCCCAATTTAAAGTTGACATTTGACAGTTGATGTTTGAACAACACGAACCGACTTTTGTTTTCAAAATCCTGGACTAATATTTAGACTGCGTTTTGTAATAAGACGGTATGAGTCCAAAACTGTGACTTATTTTATAGAATATAGTTTGTTTTTCCCTAATCCACTATACCTACACTCGGCACTATACGCTCGTAGTATGGTAGTAGTCATGCAATTGAAAGAATCCTAGCATCCTGCATACTAAAAGAAGGTCTGAGAGACCAAAACTATGGACTTAGAATAGAATTTAGTTTATTTACTATAGAATTAAGTTGGTTTTCCCCTAACCCGTAGTACCTACCTTCTGCCTTTGTATTTTCTGTACTACCTACTGCATGGTATATTTGCTCGCGGTTGAATCGACGTCATATTTATTAACCCTGTTTCCGTATCCGGTGCGGGTGGTTGATTTAAACGCACATATCCGGCGTATCACTTGACTGACTTCCGGGGCGCGTTTATTATATTAATAAATAGTGTGTCCCAGCTTTTATGGGGTTTGTAGTTTGTTACATGGGAGATGTAGTTTTTGGCATAGTTGTGGGAAGGTTGTATTTTAAAAGACCAAAATAACTATAAGAAATGTTTTTTGTGCCTTTTAAAATAAAAAAGATTGCTGGTCAAGAAATTATTTCAGTTGTTTTTAGTTACACGCAGTGCTAAAATTATGCTGATTTAGGTTTCTACTTCATTATTTTAAAAAATAAAATACATCTGCATACAGATATCATATATGTACCTATGTATAAAAAATCTGATCATCAAATTTAACATCTTCCCATAAGAACTCACAAGTTAATTCATTATTTCATATTCTTTCAGAACATAGCCCTGCAAAACCCCCAACGGAAGACCAGCGCTGGTTGCTATGCAGCCAGCATTATGCTGAGTTGGGGTTGTATTGTGGCAAATATGTATATGTATTTTATTTAAGTAGTTTTAAGTATAGGTTTATTTTTAAATTTATATATTTCTTGTTTGTACTTATTTCATTATTATTTGCTACAATAAATGTTTTTCTTTCTTTCTTTCTTTCTTTCAAAACTTCTAAAATATATCCAAAAACATTCGTATTGTCCAACTATGGAAGTGCAGAATAAAAATACAAGAAACTTGCTAAGGTTGATGCATTCCCCCATTTATAGTGTTCAAAGACAAATGGTGGACATGAATCTTGTGTTAAACTCGACAGGTGGGCACAAGAGTTGAAAATTTTGTTCAAGATTTGTAAACTTTTGAGCACAACTTTTCAAACTTGAGTGTATAGCTATGGCTAAGGTAATTTGAACTTTTTTGAGGTAAAATTATAGCCTATAAGTTATAAGTAATATTTATTTCAGAACATATCACACAGCGCCATCTAGCCCCAAGCATGATATCCGTAGTCTAGTGCTCATAACACAAGCGTTTGCTTAGTATGGGGCTAGATGGCGCTGTATGCAATGTACCGGATATATTTAAAAATTTATTTTATCACTCAGTAGAAATAACAGTCAGTCTTTGGATGGGTGACCGAAGAGGGTAATTCCATTTTGGCGCTTTCGTCGGATGATACGTTAAATTCTAGGTCCCGGCTGTTTGTCTAGTACAGCAGTCGTTAAGCCTTTTCAGAGAGCTTTCGGGCGGCTTGATAAACTCTCGACACCAGAGTTGGCTACTCTCTTTCGATAATAATAAGAAGTAATAACAGAAGATGCGTAAAATATATTCGTTATTCTTAATTACATTAATAAATCATTCGGCCAAAGATACATTTATCAAAGCTACAGATTTACAAACTGTAAGTTGATTAAGATATTGTAATTAATTTGAATAATTGAACGTAATTAGTTGAAATTCAAGAGTTGTTTAAAGGTGACTTTGATGAATTATTGTAGACGAATATAATATATATAACAGAGTGGACCCTGTTTTTTATCCATATTTGAATTATTAATCATAATTATATTAACATTTCCGTGCCATTCGAATTATTTATTTAAACATTGGGTAACAGTATCCCGAAACCTTATTTTAATATTTAACTAAATTGAATTTTAATTCAAAATCTATAATAAGTAAGAAGTGGATTAAATATTTATATAGTTGCATATAATATTTTAACCAAATATCTCTCTTGAGTCGTATTTCCTCATGACTGAGGGAAATCCCTCAAACATGTCGGTTTCCTCGCGATCAGACAGATAGAGTGAGAGTTTATATATTATTATTGACTCCTTTAAAATCATCTTATACACCAGTAAGCCAGTAACTCTATATTACCAAGTAAAATAACATTTCCGTTTCAAATAGTATCATTTCTGAATACGTAGTAGCGTATCGTAACATGAAATGTAACACAAACTGTACCATTACACGATATGTGGTATCCTAGGCAGTATTTTGTTCATATGCTTCCGATAGTAGTAAATGTAAGAGCAAGTCTGCTTCGAACCAAACGCTCACTTAAAGCTGCCTGGGAGTTAGGGATGAGGTAAAGTATCGATGAATCTATCGGTAAATCATAGAAGGAGGAAAATCAAGCTTAAATTAAAAAAAATCTTAATTATAGTTATGGTTTTTTAAGATGCGTTAATTAGCTATTAGCTACTTCACTATCTTATTTCTTTTTTTCTTATTTTGCGTCTTGGGACCCGAGCAAAGATCTTAGTTCTCGTGCATATCATTATTTTTTTACGGGTATTGGTAGGTATTTTATTGTAATCAAAACTTAAATCTTTTTGTTTTTTCAATATCACCAACAATAAGCTAAGCATATCACGTATCTATATTTTTTTTAATCCTAAAACTATCGATATTAATCTTCTATTTCAACAAGCTAGTATTTACCTCAACTCTAAAGCCACCAAAGCGCGTAATCAGGCGACTGCCGAGTCCGAATAGTGAACGAGCTCAATTGTTCATCTCTACCTATATTATATGTACACCTTGCCTTACTGATGGTAATCAACGATACTGTAGCGCTTGAATTTTGCTGTAAATTTTGTCTACCTATTTTGTAAGATGAAATGTTTGTTAATCAAAACATTTTTTAATGCAAATAATCGATAGGAACATATTTCTTTATTGTAAAGCAGAAATACATGTACATATGTATAAAATTTATTTATGTTGGTCTTGTATATGTAAACAAAAAGACCCATATCATGCTATAAATCAATGGCATTAGACGTAATTAAGTATAGTGTTTTCCACCGTTGTATGGGCTTACAATGCATGTAACGATAATTTATTTCATTTACTTATTTACTATAAGTATTCTAGTCTATGTCAATAAAGCGTTTATGTTGTAAATGTACATTTTTGGTCGCATGTTTTAAGACTATATAGATAGATAGGTACCTAGAAAAATTCTTATACATATACATATATTTACTTACTTACTCCTATGGCGCAGCGACCCGAAGTGGGTCTTGGCCTCCAGCACAAGAGAATGCCACCTTCGCCGGTCTTGGGCTGCCACTTGCCAGTCTGCAACTTCAAGTTCCTGCAAGTCAGCTTCCACGGCGTCTCTCCAGCGGTATCTGGGTCGACCGACAGGGCGTCGACCACTTGGGATTCCAAGATACGCTTTTTTGGCATGACGATCTTCCCCCATTCTTTCTAGATGGCCCATCCAGCGAAGTTTCTGAGCCTTGAACTCCCCTATGATGTTCGGTCTATATATAGCTCCCGGTCTATAGAGACTCTACTTACTATACTATACTCTACTTACTTATATATATGTATCTATACATATTTTACTTATTATTCTGTGCGTGTTCTGAACACGCTAGCTGTTGCCAGTTAGAAGGTAGAACGAAAATGATAATCTTCTGCAAAGATTTGACATTATCAAAACCTTTTTTTATTTTTTTGGCTTATGCTTGATGTTAAGCGTGACAACAGTTGCAAGAAACATTAACCAGGACACTTTCCTTTTGGTAGTAGAATACTTACCTGGAAGAAGTCAGTTTCATATCAACTAAATATCCCCTTTAGTTGACTTCACGGAGAACAATGATTTCGCCTAGAAGAGATTAGCACAACGACCCTTCCAAGTATGTCCTTCGCCTTAAAGCTCTATGTAACTATAAAGGGTGTATCTAATACCTATACAAGGTTACTTGTAACTAACGTATAACCTCTCTGTCTCTCTCTTTGAGTCCTATTTCCTCATGACTGAGGGCCGTGACGCCTCCTTAGATTAATTCGCTAAGGGAGTTCTCTTCAGCAGATGCATCGTGGTGGGTGTCATCGGATTTTGTGATCTTCAAATATGTTGGTTTCCTAACGATGTTTACCTTCACCGCCAAGCGAGTGCAAATCCACTCGTAACTTGAAAAACAAGTTATTAGTATCGAACGGCTGGATTCAAACCAGGGTGCTTCAGAATGTAAAGCAGACGTTACACCGCCGAGCCACACTCAAGTAAGTAGGTAAACTGCTCTTTATAGTTTTGTTTTTTGTTTTGTAAGCAGCTATTTACCCTGTATACTTGAGTTCCTGACACAATACGGAAGATAAATGATGTGTTTGCCCTTCACGAAGTTTACTTGAGACAAGCCCACGGAGGTGCTTTCTAGTGTCAATCTCCGAAGTAGGTTCCTTGAAAATAAGTACCTAGTACGTAGGATGTATCTTAGTATTCGATGTTTTACAAGGTTTGTTATAAAAATATAAATATAATTATTGTGTTTCTGATTGCAAATGAAATAAACTAATATAAACTTTATTCAATAGTCATGAAAATAGTACATAGGTACTACTTTGATTTTATTAATGTAAACTACAATGAATGCTAATCAATATAATTGCTATTTTTAAAACAAATATTTTAGTAAATTTTTTGTCTCAAGATGTAAAAATCACCTAACTGAATTCTAAGCATATTATAAATAATATTAAGGTTGTTTCAATTTTCAAGTTAGAATCATTTCTTAGTCGAGAATCAAGATATTGCATTCCACTTTGTATTTCTACCGTCAAAGTCTTAGTGGTCACTACCTACGTTTTCAGTACAAGGTCTAAACGGTACGTAAGATAGATAGTGTTTTACAAATTCGAAAAGTTTTTACTCGGATATGAAACGCCCAATCGTTTAAGGTGTAGTCACATTGCCACTGTTTCCATCGCCATTTGAGATGTTTGTTTCATCATCATCAGCTTACAGTCATCCACTCCTGGACATAGGCCTCTCCTAAGGTACGCCACTGAGCCCTATTTTGAGCTTCCCTTTATTATCATCTTTGTTTAGATACCATAATTTAAGATAGAAACCATCAGTCCATCTTTCTTAGTTTTTGGGTCAGGAGTTCTATGATTAGTGTTTCGTTTTCAAGTGGAAACAAGCGACAATCTCAGAAGTAACATAACTATGGTCTGAGATGAAACATGCAATGTACGAGGATGGATTTATTTTATGTTTTTTTGAAGATGGGTGTCTAACACACCCAAAACGCGTGAACGTGAATTTAAACGTGAGTGGTAACCGTTATATTTATATAGTTTTTAATGTTTATATATTTGTTGTAGGTTGTTTTTCTTAAAAAAGTTTTTTTGTAGCAGATATACTGCACTGCATTGCGTTCAAAGCGCCGGTATTCTCAATGTAATGCAATCGAACCGAGGAAACTCTTTGGTGACTTTTGTACCGAGACTGGAAGTGCGCTGACTGTGCTTTATTGAGACTGAATTGAAAACATATATACTTACTTTATTTTGTGTTTACTTTTTTTTTTTTATTTTGTGTAAGCAAAATTTTATAAAATAAATGCCAACTGAAGTTTTGAAGCTACCTACAGTTTATTATATACCTAACTATCTTACCTAGTAAAATGACTTTAAAATTATAATAAATAGCCAAGATTTCAAATAAGTAAACGTTGTATCATATTTTTGGTAACGCAACGATGGTAATAAGCGTTGAACTATATTACTTAGTAATATCCCAATGGTAATAAGTCTTTTTTCTGGCACCATTGAATAATAAACCAAAATTATATGTTCGATTTTTCAATTATTAAATTAAAAGTTTTTGATGTAATTATGTTTTATATGAAGTACCTATTGGGCTTTATTACAAAACGTGGTTTAAATATAAGTATAGAACAAGTCCGTTTTAGTTATTCGAAAATTGTCTGTCTACTGTGATAATTATGAAACAGTCAAAATATACCAATGTTAAATCAAAGTTGCAATTTTATGTTAACATTTTAATTGCTTGTATGTGATGCTTAAACAACAAGAACCCACTTTTTATTTTCAAAGTCCTGGACTAATATTTAAACCACGTTTTGTAATAAGACGGATAGTCTTCACTGTCCGTAAGTACCTATATCTGTACTTTCCAATCTTTTGTTGTTCTAGAGTTAGATTAAAAAATAATAAATAAAATAAAATATTCCAGGACATTGCACACAGCGCCATCTAGCCCCACACTAAGCAAACGCTTGTGTCGTGGGTACTAGGTAACGGATATAATACTTATATACTTTTCTTTTGTAAATACATACTTATTATACATACAAACGACCAGACTCAACACAAGTAATTATACTTTTTTAAAATGCATAAATACTTGTGTCACGCGGGAATCGAACCCGCAACCCCTAGATTAGAAGGCAGAGCCACTACCAACTAAGCTAACAGGCCAGTCCAGGCCAGGATTATAATATAATTATAGATCCTGGCTATTTAATTATAATAAAACTTCTAAACTTCATTTACGCTTTGAAATGTAGCCTTGAATCCAATACTCTCATATTATAAACATTGGTAGTCTTCCACAAGGCGACATAATTTACTGAATACTTATTTGTTTTGTCTTCGATCCTGACCTAAATATTATTCAGCTCTAATGTAATTCATTTGCTCCAGCAAGGTCATTTGCAAGCTGATTTATGGATAGAATAATTAGTGGAGAAGGTATCTTGATATAATAAATTAGAGTTCATTTATTTGCCAACGAGAGGGACATGGATTAGGCAGATATTTCTGAGGAAAGAGAGTTTTTCTTTGCGGTTGTTTGAAGTCTGCAGTCGAAGAAATCATGATTTGTTTATTGTTTTTTAAGTGTTTTTGGTAAATAGATATACAGAGTAAAAGTTTCTATATTTACTGAAGAGTAAAATTACATGTATCATAAAAAATAAATTTAAAAGTTCTAATATATACCATCCATATATGTATATCATATTTTTTATTATTTAAATGATTGAAGTCCTGGACAATATTGGGGACCTTATCTATTTATTATACATACTTACAAACTTATTGGTCTAATATGTAACGAGTGCTCCTAAATCTAAGTGGGAATATAACAGAGCACTAATTATAGTACATTCTGCATACTTTTGGGAATAGAGCTCAAAAAGGCTTCTTTTAACTATACAGCTTTATTATTAACGTCCTCAGTTACTCAACTGTAATGTCAACTACTAACTAAATTTCTGCTAACTTCATTTCTAGCCACAACAGTTGCACGTACGAACTATCACGTCGCCTTGTTCTAAACTGTAGCATTCAAAATGAAATACAACGGGAAGTTAGCCGTGGATCTAGATAAATGAGAGCACATCTAGTGCCAACGTTGCCGCCTCCAAAGTGGCTTAGGTTATCGCTCAATGTCGGTTGTCATGGCAACCTGTTTGATGCTGGGGGAAGCAGTATGAGGGATTGAGCTATTTTTGAATGTAACTTGTTAAGAGATCACAGATGCCACTCGGGTGGTTTAAAAAAAAACTCATGGAGACAGGCTAGTTTGTTGTAAGAACTTATATACCGTACTAAAAATGCTAATGGTTTGTTAAAAATGTGATACTTTTTTAAAAAAGGTAAGTATTTTAAAAAAGGTACTTACATAGTTTTTCGATTTGATTCGAAATTGGTTCTAATGAGACCCAAATGCTACTTTGTACTCTCGAGAAAATTTATTCTCCAAAACAATTTTAAAATTGTGATCTATTTTATGAATGATTAATTCTACAACAGATATAATAATAAACTTAATGAATCAATTAAAATGAAAAAAAAAACAATCAAATAGAGAGCCTCCTTCGGAACCCAGCTAAAACCAAAACGTAAAAAAAGTTCCTTACTGTTTATACAGCAGACAAAATATGCTGACTTGTCGAAAAGGAATGCGACAAAATTTAATGTCGCGTACAACATTATGTATGGAATGTGACCCTATGCGACATTAGTATGTGTGAAATTTAATAATGGTAGCGTAGTCCCACTGTGATAACGATATGGACCATGATCTAATCTAAAACTGTGGCGTCGGTTTTAACTTGTATTTTACTCCAGTTACGGTTAAAAGTGACTCTGAAATTCAGAATTGGAAGTTAATATCTGAATAGTATGATTTACAGTTTCAGTGTGAAATTTTTAGTTAGAACAAGCAGACGGAACGTGGTTTTAGAATACGTCCTGAAAAATAAAACATCTGTATATGCGCACCTTTTGGTATTCAGAATTATAACTATAACGATTACCAAAAAAATATAATCCTAGACATGATTGGCTACAAATTTGAAAATGTTTAGCAGTTTAGCAGCTAAACGAATATTTTTCTTTAATAATTCAATTTGGATGGCGGAAAAACTTAATTTTTAATTAAGTTTTTTGCCTCCAACAAAATTAAAAAGGCACAAAGCAAGAACATCTATTTATATATATTAGATTTAAATTAATTCAATGGTTGATAATCATAGTTCCGTTTTCGAGTGAAAACACTTCTCCGTAAGAAATTAATTACTGTAAAAGATACCCAGCTAAAATTGTTTACTCGTCTTAAAATATACCATCTTGACCGCAAATTCCACTTAAAACACCACAAACTGAAACTTGTATATTACTCAACACAGATACAAGATAACCAAATTACAGAGGCGTTGAACACTTCCTTCAGTTAGTTTTCCACTACGACGCCCTCTGGTGAGTAATTGTGAAGTCGAAACTATGTAGTACTGAGAGTCAGCTCGTTAAAATCGTCAGGCTTTATAAATGACTTCAAGAAATAGTGGTTTTTTGATTTGACTTAATTTTTTCATGTTTGATAGGAGACTTACGCGACTTTCTGTTGATTGTGAAATTATTTTAGAATAATGCTTTTTTTATTGACAAAGGATTCTATTTTATGTAATAGTTATGATTTTGAACTAAAGTTCTAAAGGACTATTATTAGTAATACAAATAAAATAATAGAGCTTGACTAAATACAGCATTCATAATTCATTCGTTTTATTATACAGTTTTTAGGAAAACAACTTACTTACATAGATTAGATATTGAATTTATAGATCATCTAAGGTCACTCTTCATATCCGAGACAGGATGTCGACAATATATTTTTTTTAAATTATCGATGATCCAAATTACTCCGATTATTAAGTCGATTCGGATTCTATCGTTCCGGATAAATAATATACCTTATTCAGTCTCATATTGATTTGAATGTTAAATACAATCTACAATTACTTTGGGTTGAGTAAAATTTCAATGTTGTTGAGGCTTGTCGCCCGAGGCAAACCTTTTTGCTGTTCCGTAAAGGAAAGTGACAAATAACCGGTTAATTTAAATAAGGCTTTTAAACTGAGTGTAGCAATCAAGTAAGAATAACACTGGGGAATTAAAACAGTACCTTGTAGAATGAGCCATGATTGTGGTCTGATTCAATTAAAAAAAAAACTGTTTTGTTGACTCAACCGTGAATCGACGGCATTCGAGTCATATTCGGTTCTCTATGGACAAGATATGCAAAGAGGCCTTTTAGAGGCTATTGTATATGATGATAAGAGAGTGTGGCTCAGCGGTTCCAGTGTCTACTATTCATCCAGACGCACCCCGGTCCGAATCCGAGCCTACACCAATAACTTGTATTTTCAAGTTATGTGTGGTTTTGGCACTCACTTAACGGTGAAGGAAAAATATCGTTAGGGAACCGACATGTTTTATGTCCAATATCCGAGGACATGTGTCTTCCGTGGAAGGACCTGGGCACCCACCACG
This sequence comes from Macaria notata, assembly GCA_927399415.1. NCBI lineage: Eukaryota > Metazoa > Arthropoda > Insecta > Lepidoptera > Geometridae > Macaria > Macaria notata. The sequence continues at coordinate 6,954,721 of OV656742.1, forward strand.
ACGTATCTGCCCAAGAGAACTCCCCTAACGAATTAATTCTGCGGGGGAGTCACGACCCTCATTCATGAGGAAATTCAACTCAAGAGAGTATATGATGATGATGATAAACAACCATTAGATCTTAACCAAAACTTATGTTTGAGAACCACTACCAAGCAAAAAGATTAAAAAGCGATTATGAGTGGCCGGGGTCTGATACCGGTAAACTGATGAACTCAGTAAATAACGGTATAGGCTGGTAGGTATAGGTAAAGGATGCGGTTATTACACTGCTCGCCGCGGGACGAAGTTATGACTGCAATATATCCCGGGGCTAATATCACGTAAATATTGCGAGAAAAATGTCATAAATATCGTAGGAAAAAACTTCGTTAATATTGTGGAAAAAGTACGTAAGAGATTTTTGTAAACGTGAAACTGCTGACTGGATTAAAATAAAAGTTGGTTATAAATATTCCGGGACATTGCATACAGCGCCATCTAGCCCCACACTAAGTAAACGCTTGTGTCGTGGGTACTAGATAACGGATATAATACTTATATACTTTTCTTTTGTAAAAACTTACTTATTATACATACAAACGACCATACTCAACACAAGTAATTATAATTTTTTAAAGTATATAAATACACGTGTCATGCGGGATTCGAACCCGCGACCTCTAGATAAGAAGGCAGAGCCACTACCATCTAAGCTAACAGGCCAGTTAGTAGTAGATAAGCTGATGAATTTCGTTTATTGCTACTAAAGTACCTATACTAAAATTATATGTTAGCCGCACCCGCAGTGTAATCAGAATAAATCCAGCATTAAATAATAACAAAAAAAAAACAAATCGAAATTCCTTCTTTTATCCTTTCGAGGTGTGCGTAGGTACATTTCTAAATAAGGCATATAAGTTAATTTAGGACCGAATCTGCCTCTACGCTAAATACAAAGCATTCACGTTTATTATATTTGTGCGATGGGATATGTTACTATGCAAAGTCACCTTTCCAGGAAGATTTAAATTAATTTCGGAAATAGAGATATTCTTCCGAGAAAGCAGATATTGTGTTTAGAGATATCAGGTTAGTAACTTAATTATGCTAGGTTTAAAAACGATTTTTATTAAATAGGTGACAAGTAAATAAATAAATAAGTATAAGGGAACATTTCACACAGCGCCATCTAGCCCCATACAAACATAAGCAAATGATGCAAGACTATCATTATCTTAAATTTCTTTTGATGAATTTTGCTAATGTTGTAGTCGTATTTGACAGATATACATATTTTAAAGCGTGTATTAACACCCTAAATTTATTTCAGCGATTCTACGGCATAATTATTTAAAATATTTTTTTAAACAACACTGTATTACTACTGTTTAAATATTATACTGTTGCAAAGGTCATCAACTGAAACGGTCTCTAAAACTTTATTCTTTCATTTTGAAATCTCCTATTTCATTTTAACCGGCACATAAAAATTCAATTGTAGCCTTATAAAATAACTTAGAGTCTATAAAATTAGTGTACCAAATTTAATCAAGCACAAAACATAAAATTTGTTGCCTAAAAACTGCGAACTTGGCGTCTGGACTGATATTTAAGTTATAGCTTGTCTTTACTGCTTAGCTTAGAAGTAGTAAACAAAACGGCTTAATTCAATATCAGACAGACAATTTGGAATTTAGTAGCTTTTTAAATAAATAAGTGAAATATTAGAGAGTCACTATAATTCTGTTGAAAGTCACAGAAGCAAGGGGGATTATTGATTAGTTATCTGCGAAAAAAATGGTTGTTTTTCAGCTAATATGTAGAAATTAAAATATTTCTCTTCAACAATTTACTGATCCAACGGCTCCAATAACTAAACCTAAAGTTTTATTACAACAATATATAACAGATTTATTTCCATTTTATTAACCGACTTCCAAAAAAAGGAGGTTATCAAGTCTTCTGAAAGTTTTTTTTTGTGGGGATGTTACGCGATTACGCCGTTGTTTATCAACCGATATCAATTATTGATATCGGTCTTTTTTTTCTTATTAAAATTTAATGAAAATATTTTTGGTTATATATAAGGTTTATAATGCATATTAAACACACATGAGCAATTACGTCCTCGCTAAGACACTCTACATACAAGTATGTAAATTTAAACTTTTGCTTCGACACCTTTCGTCTTATTACAAAACATGGTTTAAAAATAGTCTAGAACTTTAAAAATAAAAGGTTGGTTCTTGTTATTCAAACATCACATACAACAATTTATCATTGATAACATTTTGAAAGTTTGATTATTATGACAGTAGAAAACGAATTTTGAACAACAAGAACGGACTGAACTTTTTAAACATTCTCGACTAATAGTTAAACCACGTTTTGGAATACGATCCAATTTTCTTCACAGATTTTCATGTAATCATTTCCGTAAGCCTCTCAAAGAAAGTACGCACTTCCAAAGTATCTTAATTAATCACGCTGTACGTATTAATGAGGTCATTATGCCCCTTGCCATTATGTTCTAATTACGCCATCATTCATAATCAGCCGATCAATAAAATTAACGCTGCCGTGGATATAATTACCGACGTTTGGCCCAACTTTCATTAGCCCCTCTTATAGATGTTATATTATTGTGAGTCAAGAGGTAGTGCGAAGTATTTGGAAGATGTTTTACAAGTGATACGATGTAAAGATATTCGGTATATCAACCAAATAATAGTGTTTGTTGTTTAAAGCCGGCGAGGAGCACACACAGCGGAACCAAACTATATTTTTCCAAAATTTTGATCTTAACTTTATTTATAACTTCAAATACCTATGAGGTTATTAATTGGATTCCATTTTGCATTACACTTGCACCATAATTTAAACCTATTTTGAGGACTTGTCATCCGTGGAAGGACCTGTGCGCTCACCACTATTTATTTATTTATTTATTTATTTATTTTAAATTCAGTTACATACCATGCTAACAGCTTTTACCAAAACGCACAGTATGTTATAACTTATATAGGTACTTATAATTTACAATACCGAGCTTTATAGAAGCTTGGATCACTATTAAATTTTATACAAAAATGTAACATAGAATTAAATCTAGTATTGAATAAATCAATCTCAGGTATTTGAGCAATCATATCGTTGAGTAGATCTATGGCGTGTACCGTGGATGAATACCTGGCAGTGTCGGTGCGCACGCGCGCCGGCCCCGCGAGCAGGCGGCGCGCGCAGCACGCGCGGGGCTCGCGCGCCCGCGCAGCCACGCTCAGCGACAAGCGAGCGAGCGTACTCGGGTCATCGATAACACCGTTCAGTAACTGGTAATAGTGCATCATCAATGCACAACGTCTCCTAACTTCTAACGTATTGATGCCTACCATTCCGGAAACAAATAGAGACGGATACAAATACGGGTAATAACCATACATTTTTTTATACAAGTACCTAGAAAATTTCTTTTGCACTTTTTCCAGCATCAGATTGTATTTAGCTTCATGTGGGTCCCAAACGATGGAGTTGTACTCCAGCTTACTTCGCACTAACGCATAGTACAAGAGAACTATAGTACCCCTGTCCATGAATCTAGCCGACTGCCTCATTACAAAACCCAAAGACTTGAAAGCACGATCACAAATATCTTCAATGTGATGATTGAACTTGAGCCCCGCATCTAGTTTCACGCCCAAATCTTTGATTTCAGTTACACGCTCCAGACCGACACCTGATATATGGTAGTTGAAGTTGATGGGTGAGCGTAACCGTGTAAATGTCATGACTTTACATTTTGAACTGTTGAATTCTAGGTGGTTTTCTGCGGCCCATTTTACCACATTATCAATGTCAGTCTGTAACGCGTGACAGTCCTCAATGGAACCGATGCTCGAGTACAACTTCAGATCATCGGCGAACTTCAGGCACTCCGCAGTGTTAATGACCTTTGGAAGGTCATTAATCATTATCAAAAACTGCGTCGGACCTAAAGTGCTTCCTTGAATTACCCCGGAAGTAGTCTCATACAGATCTGACCGAAAGTTTGAAAGTTGCACATACTGAACGCGATTTGAAAAATAACTTGCAAATAAGTTCAGTAAATTCGGTGTAAAACCTACTGAAGCAAATTTTTTTAATAACACATCGTTGTCCACCCTATGTGTGTCTATATATCTGCTTTAGGGAACTCCCCAATGTTTTTTTTGCTTTGTAGAGTAGTCATGACCCTCAGTAATAACGAATCCGACCCAAGGAGGAGGATAACATCATACTTTATGTTATTAATGGTTCAAGGCGATGTAAAATGTTAAGTCACAAGAGAGGTCTTTTGAGTCAGCACACGGTATAAAGCCTCTTAAGAACAACTGCACAATAGTTTCTAATCTTGTGTTCACAGAAGCAAACACACTTACGCACAATCCCCAGATATTAGACAACTTACTCCGAAGTCAAACAAACCACAGCCTCTCTTATACAGAGTTATTGATGGCTAATCAACTATTGCTATGACAGTTTTAGTACCTATATTATGTTAAATTTTGACTTGCAAAATTGCATAGGACAGTCTAACATTTGACTTCCATGTCACCTGAAGTTGTACTCTGTATTGTATGCCTAAAGTGACATTCGTACAATCGACTGTTCAAGGTGAAGCATACCTGTACTGGAATGGTATTCTGTACCTTTTCTTCTTACAGAATGATTAGTGGGTGCTCGCAGCATCGTTCGCATTAAGAATTAAAACTCACTTCCCCTATCACTCTTTTAAAAGTGGCATTTCCAAAAATTGGTTTTTAGCAAATGCCTACGTCATAACATCTACCTGCATGCCAAATTTCAGCCCGATCCGTATAGTGGTTTGGCTGTGCGTTGATATATCACTGTGTCAGTCAGTCAGTCACCTTCGAGTTTTATTTATTTAGATAAAAGCCAGCTCTTGATGTAGATGATTTTTCTATTCACCTAAATTCTAACAGTAACCTTGTAAAGGCGCCATTAATGAAATCCGGTAAAGTTCCGAACTTCTTGCAGGTAGCTCTTATTAATTGTTAGAAGTTCCTCTTGTAACGAGCTTGTTTTTGTTTTATTTATAAGTTTGCTTCGGGCTACAACGGGGAATTATTAGCCAGGAGAAGATTAGATAAATTGGACACAGCCTTTTGGTTTTGCCTTCCATTGTTGATATTTTCTTGAAAGTAAAGTTTCAAGTTTATTACGGTATTTCGTCGGTACATGAATGAATGCTAGTTTAAAAAATGCATTAAAATTTACTACATTATTCACTTCGATAAAAATTGGGTTCAATTTCATCTACACAAGTTTTTCGAACTACATATTTTATTTCAAACTCACCGGAACTAAATTACAGTTTAATTTGCTCTGCTCATCTAATGCACTGGGTTATATTATTTACTTCATTTCATTTCATTTCATTTATTCATCAGTATAGGTACATAAAAGTACATTTTTGATAGTCAATTCAGTACATAATTACATAAATACTTTGAAAAAATATGACGTAGGTAGGTACGTACTTAGTGATTTATGATATTGGCAGTTCTAAAAAGTGTAATTTGTCCAAAAAAACATCGAAAAAAACATTGGGGCCGTGGGTACCGGGGAGCCCATAAAATATATAAATTTTTAGTAGAATAGATAGTTCAGGCAACCTGTGACCAGCATGCTGGCTCATTCTTGGCGCAAAGGATAAGCATTGCCATCCAACGTGCCAATGCCGCCAGCATGCTGGGAACGTTGCCTACAGATATACTTTTTTATGGTTGTTTTAAGTTTATTATAATTTTTAGTTTATAAGTTAGTTATTAATTAGTTAAGTTTTTATTTTTAATTAGTAAAATTTGTTTTGTAAGTTTTTTCAAATAAAGTGATATATTAATCCATTTGTAATGATAAAAAATATACTATAAGTCTATATATTTGTCCAATATTCCAATATTAATCTGTACACCATTTTACATGAAGTAAACTAAGTAGGTCAAATAGTATGAAATTATTGTGAAATAAACTATTTACCGTCGTCCTCCATGTTAAGGCTCCCGCGGGATAACTTTACAAACACAAATAACGTTTCCGTGAACACAGAAACCTTTGTAACAAAATATATTATGAATGTTTCATCAGAAAATACGTACTTACATGAAGGTCAATTCCCAAGCAAATATAATTTATTACAGTTAGTTCCAAAGTAACACAAGTAGAAGTTTGAATTTGATAAAATTATTTACCTGCTGTTAACGTTGCTTAGTATGCAGCCACTTCTTAGAAAAAGCTTTTGTCAAGCAATGATATTCTATATAAACTAAAACCTCATTGTTGTAAAGTATATTGTGTGTGATCTAAATTACACTCAAAAGGTTTAGTTGTTTTTGAAATATGATTAAAAAAATACTTATAATCTATACATATAATAAAGCAGAAGAGGGTCGAAAGCCTTAACAGTGAAGATATAAAAAAATGTACATACTTAGGATTAATAACAGAACACATTTTAACAATTTATATAATATTTGTCTGTTATCTGTGTCTCTGTTTATTAGTGTCTCTGTTTGTCTGTTTATTTAAACGCTCATAACGCAAGAATGGCTGAACGGATAATCATAATTTTTGGCATGTAGGTTGTAGGTAGTTAGAGGTCTTAGGAGTGTCATAGGCAACTTTTGATCCTGAAATAATGCGAGCGAGGCCGCGGGCGTCCACTAGTTTGTAAAATAATTATACATTTACTGGAAATGACAGGTAAGTGTGATTACATTTTATTAAAAAACATAACGTACGTGCGTACGAGTATAGTATTAAAATAAGATTTTATTTATGACTTTTTAGCTAATGTATGTGTATTTAATAATGCCAAAACTTAAATTTAAACAAAACAGTAGCTAAATAGAATCTCCTAGTTTCACTAAATTTAATTAAAATAATCTACTAAATCTTTCAAAACTAAATTTTCCCTCTTTGTAGCAACTAAGAGTTACTTCAACAAGCGTTTGAAAACAACAACAAAAATTTACGTAACTCTAAGACTGCCGGCACAGATACGTCTTTAAGGACTTTCATTAACGCAGTTCCTCGTGTCTCTAGCTAGGTGGCGTCCTGTGGTAAATATGTTATTATGAGAGAGACCAAAATTTTTTTATGTGGTATAGTTTTGCGTTAAACTAAAACCTGCCTAATGTTAAGCATAATAGTATAAAACGTTTACCTAGCAAGTAGCTATTAATTTTAGTGTCATATACGAGTACATGATGGTTATTATCACGGTTGTTAATTCCAAATAGTGGCTGATTATAATATGTGACCAATAAATTTTTCACCATTTTGCTTGTTTGCTCTGTTTCGCTTGTATTTTGTCCTCCCATGGTACATAAACAAAGAGACATCGGGAAGCAAACTTTCATTACACCCTTCCAAGGCTTTGTCGGTATCTACCATCTTACCAAACACAACGCGTTCCGACCTTATCACAACGACATAAAGTTCAAAACTAAACCACACTGAATGCACTAATAACTTTGTTTTAGCTTGTGATGAAAACCCTTGCAACTTTAACTCTTCGGTTGCAAAGTACTTTATTGTAAGCACGATAGAGGTAATTTTTGCTTGAGTTTTGGTTGAAATATCTTGGTTTAAACAGCGAGATTAGGACTTAGAGCCTAAAGACTAGTCGTAATTGCTATCTAGTGTGAGTAGGTTTAGTTAAGATGTTACATGCATAATTACGTATATAATTTTATATATACATTTAGGTCACTTTACATGTGTCTTCCGTGGAAGGACCTGGATGCCCACCACGATGTATCTGACCAAGAGAACTCCCCTAAGGAATTAATTCTACAGGGGAGTCACGACCCTCAGCCAAGAGGAAATACGACTCAAGAGAGAGTGGTCACTTTACCGCAGCTGTAGATTGTCCCGCTGTTATGTACAGCCGAAACAATAGATCGTAATTAATATTGAATTGATTGGATTAATTGTTGTTTAACGTGTGAAAGGATAATTCGGTTTAGGAGGATTTTGATTCAATATGAATTGGCTACAAGGCTACTGAGAAATCTATTTATCTGGTAACTATCACAATTTGGATGGGTAACCATGTGACCAATATGGCATTCGTTGTATGAAAATAAAAATAAAAACTAGCAGAAATAACCACACACACACACACACACACACACACACACACACACACACACACACACGCGCATGAAATAAAGATAACATTAAAATAATATTCGAACCCATGATTTACATGAATTTGAATTTAATTGGCCTGGTTAATAAAATCGTTCTCCTGTTTAATTTCAGTGAAGCAGAAATTGTTATCGTATTTCAAAAGCCTGCGTCATCATTGTCGAATAACACTTTTTCAATACACAAATGTTTTTTTTTTTCAAATAAAATAAAATACGAGACACGCTATTAATAACATTGTAATTTTTTCAAAACCTTTTTTATTTTACCAAGAATTTATTAGAGAAAAATAGGCTACTTAATGATATATTCATTATTCTTCCGAAACATCATAATAGGTATTTAAAGAAACAGATAGCTTACTTGAAATATATTTTCTTTCTACATTATATGCACCTATTTAACCAAAACGTTTCAAACGAAACGCCTTTTTGTGTTTGAAGTAAGAGAGTTCGTAAACTTCGTAAATTACAAAATAACATATACATCATTATAATATGCCGTGGGTCGGATGACACGTTAAATTGTATGTCCCGGCTGTTTGTCTAGTACGGCAGTTGTGAAGCCATGTCTTAGGCCCTTAGAGGGTGGCTTGATAAACTCTCGACACCTGAGTTGGCCACTCTCATTCGATAAAAGGAAGCAGATAATAATTATGAACTACTTGTTAAACAAAATGGCTTTGCTTTCGTCGTTAGATCGTTTAACTTATCTCAGGTCCGATTTTTCAATGGCCAGATAACATTTTCTTTCTCATATGTATGGATCATCGAGCTACGATTAAAGATATATCAATTATATTAATAGTATGGTATATGGTGTAATGGTAATTATAAGCATAAAATCTTTCTATAATTAGGCTAATTTAAATAAACATTTATTTTAATTTGAATATAACGAAATTCTATCTGATCATTGAAAAATCAGCCCTTATTAATTAACTATACTTCTTATCGATCTAGGTCCTGTTTACCCACATCTGTTTAACGTCCCAATAAGTAGGCAAGGTAGGTAACAACAACACGGAGCTCGCACGCGCGACATCACTTGCTAAACCCCCGATAACTCAGGCGGGCGCGCCAGTGCGGTCTTTAAGCTCGCACGAGGGGCGTGTTACACCGCTGTGTAATATTTTAGTTTGTTAGATAGAATAATCAAGTGTAAAAAAACCCGCTGTCTTTGGCTCAATGGTGACGGCTCCAAACCCAACCAACTATGAGACCAATGAAAACTAAACACTATTATCACTAACCTAGCACTGGATATTAAAATGCTAAAAGTCCAAACGCTTGAAGTAGGCTGTTTTAGTAGACACAAGGTTTTTATTTAGACAAGTGTTTTGTTACTCTTGTTACTTCTTGTGAATAGTTCTGTTATAGTTCGACGCTGTCGGTTTGAATAGTGTATGTTACTAATATAATTACGAACAAAACAAATGAACTAGCAGGAATTCATACATATTCGCTTAGGTTAGGTTAGATATTAGCTACCTTAATTAATTCAATGCTTCGGTGTAACATATGCCCCTATTTGCCAGGCTTAAGCCCAGTTTTCGAACGCTCGCTAATCCGCGGTTCGTAGTTCAGATCCGGCGATTTATTAGTGGATATCCATGCACGTGTGCGATCAATTAACCACAGTTTAACGCTCATTAGTGTTCCGAGCGATGGGGAATTGAAAAATAACTGCTGGTTAGTTCGGTTGAATAGGCCCTGCTTTTTACTTCGTGCTTACAACACATAGAAAGTGACTTTGTAATCGACAAGTAGCCATCGAACATACATATAATAGACGAGATATACGTTGGTTAAAATAATTACCTTATTACTAAAAAAAATGATTTATTTTTATATTTCTGTTACAGCACCAACATACACAGGAATGATTAATCAATTTATTGAGCATGGTATGCTTTATAATAAGTTTATAGAAGTCTTGGTCATTGCCAAAAAACTACTGATTCTGACTGATTTTCAAATCAACCTAAAAATATAATTATTTTTCATCATCATCATCAGGTGCCATCTTCATAATGAAGTTTGGAGGTCAATTGGCAAAACTTTCTGCGATCCCATGCTGCTTCTTTTAGATGCGGATAGATAGATAGATAGATAAACTCTTTATTGTAACACACATTGACAAAAAAAAAGACAAACAGAAACACAAAAGACTTAAAAAAAATAGTGCCACAACTGGCGGCCTTATCGCTAATAGCGATTTCTTCCATATAGCTCAGCTCAGCTCAGTTTTGTCCACTTTTTAATGTCGTCTAGCCACTTCATTCTCTGACGTCCTGGGCTTCTTTTCCCTGGAATCTTGCCTTCGAGAATCAACCTTGGAAAATCATAGAGGGATCCTCTCTGCATATGTCCAAAGAAAGCGACTTTGCGTCTCATGATAGTCGACATCAGCTCCCTTTTACGGTTGGCCATTTGGAGTACCTTGATGTTCGATGTGAAACTACTCCAAGGGATCTTGAACATTTTACGTAGTCCACATTTCAAACGCCTGTATTCGGTCACAAATTTCTTTCAACATGACCCATGTTTCGCATCCATATAGAAGCGTGGACCAAACATAGCATCTCATGATGCGGTGTCTTTTATTAAATTTAATGTTGGGGCCACATAATTATTTTTACACAATATTATTAAACTGCAGTGCTACAACAGTATACGAAACACAAAAAGCCAAACAGCACAGTAACAATGTTATGTCTAAGTCCAATATTCGAATGAGTTGTGTCTCAATAGGATGCATCCTTAGGAATTTGTAGAAATCTCCTAGTCTGTATAGAATTTTACCTGAAATATAAGAAAATTATTGTAATTCAAACGCTTAGATATAACATTTATAAACGATTAACTTGAATATAAATAAATCTATACTATAATATAATAAAGCTGAAGAGTTTGTTTGTTTGAACGCGCTAATCTCAGGAACTACTGTGCGAATTGAAAAATTATTTTTGTGTTTTATTTATTTATTTATTTATTTATTTTAAATTCAGTTACATACCATGCTAACAGCTTTTACCAAAACGCACAGTATGTTATAACTTATATAGGTACTTATAATTTACAATACCGAGCTTTATAGAAGCTTGGATCACTATTAAATTTTATACAAAAATGTAACATAGAATTAAATCTAGTATTGAATAAATCAACCTCAGGTATTTGAGCAATCATATCGTTGAGTAGATCTATGGCGTGTACCGTGGATGAATACCTGGCAGCGTACTCGGGTTATCGATAACACCGTTCAGTAACTGGTAATAGTGCATCATCAATGCACAACGTCTCCTAACTTCTAACGTATTGATGCCTACCATTCCGGAAACAAATAGAGACGGATACAAATACGGGTAATAACCATACATTTTTTTATACAAGTACCTAGAAAATTTCTTTTGCACTTTTTCCAGCATCAGATTGTATTTAGCTTCATGTGGGTCCCAAACGATAGAGTTGTACTCCAGCTTACTTCGCACTAACGCATAGTACAAGAGAACTATAGTACCCCTGTCCATGAATCTAGCCGACTGCCTCATTACAAAACCCAAAGACTTGAAAGCACGATCACAAATATCTTCAATATGATGATTGAACTTGAGCCCCGCATCTAGTTTCACGCCCAAATCTTTGATTTCAGTTACACGCTCCAGACCGACACCTGATATATGGTAGTTGAAGTTGATGGGTGAGCGTAACCGTGTAAATGTCATGACTTTACATTTTGAACTGTTGAATTCTAGGTGGTTTTCTGCGGCCCATTTTACCACATTATCAATGTCAGTCTGTAACGCGTGACAGTCCTCAATGGAACCGATGCTCGAGTACAACTTCAGATCATCGGCGAACTTCAGGCACTCAGCAGTGTTAATGACCTTTGGAAGGTCATTAATCATTATCAAAAACTGCGTCGGACCTAAAGTGCTTCCTTGACTTACCCCGGAAGTAGTCTCATACAGATCTGACCGAAAGTTTGAAAGTTGCACATACTGAACGCGATTTGAAAAATAACTTGCAAATAAGTTCAGTAAATTCGGTGTAAAACCTACTGAAGCAAATTTTTTTAATAACACATCGTTGTCCACCCTGTCGAATGCCTTTTTGAAATCAAAATATGCAGCATCCACCTGCTTTCTGTTGTCCATCACAGAAACTGCATAATCAACAAAATTTATGTGGTTTGTTACGGTAGATTTACCAGCTCTAAAACCGTGTTGGACTTCAGAAAGCTGTGTCTGAATTTGGTGTGTTATGTGCCGATTCAAAATTGATTCAAAAACCTTCCCGAATGCTGAAAGAACCGCTATCGGTCTATAATTACCTACCAGAGAAGCGTCCCCACCTTTAGGTATAGGGGTAACGCGTGACATCTTCCAAATATCAGGATACACACATGATTTTAGGGCTAAGTTAATTAAAAATATAAGTGGAACCATAAATACCGAGATGCAATCTTTAAGAATAAATGGAGGAATAGCATCTGGTCCCGGAGACGAATGAGACTTCAAGCGACGAATAGCTACACCCACATCTTCAGGTACTACACTATCTATAGCTATACGGTGCGAACAGAGCGACGTTGCAGCGTCCCGTTCAGCTTCTAGTGCGGATAGTTTAGGTTTATGCGGTAGAAACACTGAACTAAAATACTTTGCGAAAGCATTCGCCGCGCCAACTTCAGTAACAGTGTTCCCTTCAAATACGTATTCTTTGACTGACTGTCTGCTAGTTTGTTGTTCCTTTACAAAGGTCCAAAACGCTTTCGGATTTAACTTAATACTAGTTTCTGTCCGCCTAATATAGCTATAGTAAGCCAAATCTATGAGCTCCTTTGCTTTAAGGCGGTAGTATTTATATAATTCACGGTTCACTTCTAAATTAAACTGCTTATACTTTTTTAAATTAAAATATTTGCTTTTTAAAGTACTAATAATATCTGAGGTAAACCAAGTTGGATACTGATAAATAGAGTTTAAGTGGCCTTTGCCTTTCTTTGGTACATGCCGATCGATGCAAGAGTTAATATTTTTATAAAACAGCTCGGTAGCTTCATTTATGTCAGATATTTGAAGTAGTTCATCCCAACAAAGTAGATTTAAGTCTTCATATAATGATGCAAAATCTGCCTTACGAAAATTCCAGTCAACTAGTGAGTGTGGTGGGTCAGGCGGGGCGAGCGCGCGCAGCACGCGGCGGCGCGGCGGCGGGCGCGCGCACCGCACCGACACCGCCAGCGGGGGGTGGTGCGCATCCTCCTTGCCCTCCACAATGGGCTCCGCGTCTCCGCTAACATTAATCCACTCAACGCTAAGATTACTCAAAATTAAATCTAATATATTACCATAATCATTACACACTGAATTATGCTGATTTAATTTACAACATTCTAAAAAACAATTATACTGCTGATGGATAACATCTTGTGTGTACGAATTTAAATTAAAATCTCCCATGATTAAAATGTCAAGCTTGGGATACATTCCGGCCAGATTTTCCAATACGCTAAACGTATTACAGTACTTAGTTTCGGACGAGTGAGGCGGTATATATACAGCGCAGCAAATTAGTTTTTTGTACTTAAGTGATACAATAGCTATGAGTACTTCGATGTCGCAGTCGTAACCATCTACATTTACAATCTGCTTGACCGGGTAGCGGTCGCGCACGGCGAGCAACACACCGCCCCAGCCGGCGTCGCGCGCGCGGTCGCGCCGCAGCACCGTGTACCCGGGGGGAAACAACTCGCCATCGCTTACACTACTCATTAAAAATGTCTCAGTGAATACAAATACGTCCGCTGATACTGTTAAAATAGTTTTCTTACAAATATCGAGTTTACTGCGTAACCCCCTAACATTTTGGTAAAAAAACAAAAAGGTTTTGAAGGGGTTACTTTTAACGCGCTTGTTGCAGTGAGTTTCGAAACCCACTGCGCCAAGGTTTAATACATACATGTTCCGGTTTCATATACAATTCAACATTCTTAGTAGGCACGACTAATTTAAAAGAAGCGTAATCGCCGCGGGACCTTAACGCTTCAACTGTACATTTATCACTCGAACAAATAGTATGCAAATGAGCGAGTACTTCCTCCGTTGTTGTTCCGATTTTAACGTAATACAGATGCAGGTAGGATTTCCTCTCAGCAGCAGCCAATGTGCAGGCCACCGAGCCGGGGGCAGCTGTACCGCGCGTCACATTGGTCGGCGAGCGGCGCACACGGCGAGACACCTCAACCCATTCATCGTTATCAGCTTGCTGCGCAACAATATCATTCGCTTGCACAGGAACATTCATTGCGGGGACTTGCAGTGATAACGCAGGCATAGACGAGGTTACACTCGGCGGAATTGAGACGGTCGGAGTGCAAGGAGCGCTGCGGCTCGGCGTAGACGGCTTCCCTGCGCGTGCGACAGGGACAGCAGGCGTTACGTTCCGGGTCGGCGCGCCTCCTTTCTTATTCCGGGTGTCCATGCTCAACTTTGTAACGGCACGAGCGCGGGCGCTTCTCGTTCTCATTGGCTGCTTGGCAGATAGTACGATGTCATCTTGCGCGTTTGCTCCAACAATTTTGCGGGCCGATTTTGTCGGATCACCGTCGGTTTCGCGGTTCTGGATGAGCGTTTTAATTAATTCACTCTGCTCCAACACTGTTTTTTCTAGTGAAATAACTTTGTTTTGCATCGAATGCACAACTTTGGTTAACTCCCGGATCGCAGTGCTATCGGATTCAGCAGACATCGCGACTAATTAATAAACAAAGCAAATAAAAACACTCTGGTGTTGGGTTGTTGCAGTTATCGAGGAAGGTTTTAGGCTGTATAACATCACGCTGCAACTAATAGGAGCGAAGAAATAATGGAAAATATGGAAAAAACGGGGAAAATTATTCATCTTTGAGGGCTTCCGTTGCATGCGCTGAGAAAACGGTTCAAGATATCACAAAAATATGTATAAAAGAATTATTTCCCTTAAAATAATCTAACAAAATGTCTTCAAGAATATATGTCTATCTTTTAAGGTTAACTCACTAGAACCGTTTTTATAATTACTAATATTATAAAGCTGAATAGTTTGTTTGTTTGTTTGTTTGAACGCGCTAATCTCAGCAACTACTGGTGCGGATTGAAACATTATTTTTGTGTTTAATAGACCATTTATCGAGGAAAGCTTAAGGCGTATATAACATCACGCTGCAATTAATAGGAGCGAAGAAACAATGGAAAATGTGGAAAAAACGGGGAAAATTATTCATCTTTGAGGGCTTTCGTTGCGTGCGCTGCGAAAACGGTTCCAGATATCAAAACATATGTGTGAAAGAATTATTCCTCTTGAAATGATCTAACAAAATGTTCACAACAGTGTCTATGTCTATGTGTTTTAAGGTTAACTCACTAGAACCGTTTTTATGGTAATAACTTTTCCACGCGGACGAAGTCGCGAGCACCAGCTAGTTAATAAATAAAGTTACATTAATAAGGCATAATATTAATTTGAATAAGTATCCAATTACCTAAGTTTGTGTCAATATCATATTAAAGAGCAAAATTTAATAAACCTTTCACAATCTAGATTAACAATCTGTATCTATAACGGTTATTACTCAAATTCAAATTTATACAGTTAGTGAAAACTACATAAGGTACATAAGATCTTAAAGTACAATAATAACAAAAATATTTCCACTAGTTCCTACCCTGTGAGGGTTTACTAACATTTCCTAAATATCTGTTTCTTCTAGGCAAGCGCGCTAGATCGTAGACTATAACGTTGCTTACCAGCAGGCAAGTTGTAGTCAAGCGTAAGCCTATATCATGTAAAAAAAAACTGTTACATACAAATTAACTGTCAAATTATTTAACTAAATTAATACATCATAAATTTAAATTATTGTTAAGTATGTACATTCATTAATTATTCTTATATTATATCATGTCAAATATATTTAAACTAAGTCGGTTGAAAATGAGTCAACTTTGTAGTATGCTTTTTCTATTAAGAACTTGTAAAGTAACTTTTACTTGCGTCTAATTTCGCGTATGTTGTTTACGCGTTTCGGCTGTGATGACACCACTGACCTCCATCATTACTGGTACGCTGTAATGGAGGTCAGTGGATGACACCCATCTTCAGAACGTACGTTACTGTTACATATTGATAAGAATGTCTCTCGATAGTTTTAATATTAAATCTAGATTATAAATAGAAGTGCTTATTTGGTACCTATCTATTCGTGGAGTAATTCAATAGCTTTGGTATCTCAACACATGAAGTGTGTATTCACCCTTAAACAATCACGAACCCCATCGATATAGTGGGTGACATTAGTGTTTGCATTTTGACCACAGATGATTAAAAAACAAATAGACTACGGCATTGATTTCAATGATCAATACTCAATTAATGTATCTGTTTGACAGGCGTACCGATCAAAGTACATAATTTAATGTTATCATATATGTTTAATTAATTATATTTCCACACTCACACAATTATTGATTGTTGTTATCGTCTTAAGGACTAATTCTTTGCCTCAGCTTTACCAATGCCTTTATCTAATTAGCTTGTTTATATGTCCTATTCACGTTAGACATGAAAACCAGTGAACTAAATAGGGAAATAAATTTCTTGTTTGCTTATTTGCGTGCACAAAAAATAATGCTTAAACTTATACAACTTGTCACTAGTGGTGGGAAGGGGTGGTTTTTTATTGCTTTATATCATTATTTTTTATAAAATTTATTAGTTCTAGATCAGCCGTGGTAGGATAAATTTATTACTATATAAATCTATATATATATAAAATTCAAAAGGACTGATTGACTAACTGACTGATATAGTGATCTATCAACGCACAGCTCAAACCACTGGACGGATTGGGCTGAAATTTGGAATGAAGGTAGACGTTATGACGTAGGCATCCGATAAGAAAGGGTTTTTGGAAATGCCACTTTTAAAGGGGTGAAAAAAGGGATGCAAGTTTTACTTCTTAATGCGAGCGAAGCCGCAAGCACCCACTTGTTCGCTATTATACACTAGTTATTTTAACAAGTCCATGTTGAAACTCAATCAAGCAACAGTCAACAGATATTAATCACAGTCGGACAGTGGCTCTGTGTTGACCCGCCATCTGGTGGTAATTAAATTAATTGTTCAGGCAAATAGTTTAGTTAATGTTGGCGAGTTGTAAACGTTGTTGCTGAGGAAGTATACCTACATACAATGCCTAGTATACATATGTATGTATGTCTTACAACCCGACAAAATAAAAAAATGAAAACTGGCGCAATTTCGCTGGGCAAAACAGATCTAATTGAAGACTATTTTTACAGATATCATATCGACACAAGCTTTTGCTTAGTGTGGGGCGAGATGGCGCTGCGTGCGAGGTCCCGTACTATTTATTATATTTTAGTCATTCATCTATTTGGGAATCTTTGACTGTCAGTAAAATTAAATCGATATTTCAATTTAAATGGTTGGAAGTTTTTTTCTTGCTCTTCAGATATTGTAAATTGCATATTTTTAAACGAGTACTTATTTCTATTATTTTTTTATTTTTTCAAGTTGTGTCAGTGATAATGTAAATCTACGGAATCGACACAGTATTTTTATTGGAAGTAACTGATCAACTTCTATGTAAAAACTTCATAACATGTAAGAGTAAAATCGGAAACAAATAAAAAGATAGCTTCCTCCATGCTCTCAATAAAATTTCAAAGAAGAATAAATATTTTCTAGTAGAAGATACAGAATTTCTTTATTGCACGAGATTCTCAAATACGAGGACTTGTATGGATATTTGTACTGTAATTTGCTCTTTTCCATATCAAATAGGAGTGCAAGGTTGCATCCTTGTACGATATTCCTTCATTTGGCTGAAAATTTTCCATTTTATTTGGTATGCAGCTGAAATTCACTACGTAGAAAATATTTTAAGGTAATGTGGGTATTATGCAACATAATTGAGCTAAAAGATTTTGTATTTGTGGAAAAGTATCATCATATCTCATAACATAACGCTCTTAGCGATAAGGCCGCCAATTAAAACGCTAATTTTATTTTCTATGTTTTTTTGTATTGTTTTTTATGTATGTGGTGTTTTAATAAAGAATTTATCTATCTATCTATCTAACATAACATGTAAGAGTAAAATGACTTTGTCGATATGTTGGTATTTGTTCATAAAAGCGAAAAAAGTATGATTCATAAAAAAATATTATACTGACTTATATTAGACTGATTTAATATAGAGTAGGCAATGTACCGAAAGTAACGTACGCTATTTATCCCCATAAAATGAAGGGAGAGTTGCAGACATCCCTCAAAACGTACCTAGATTCTTTTTAAAAATGTACACACTCAACCAACAATAACCACCCAGCATTTGCCTTCCACTTAATAGTTACACAAGTAGGTAATACCCACAGGTAACAGTAGGTAAAGTACCCATTTACCCATTTTGAGAGCATCATTAAGTCCTTTCAGCGAGTGAGCAAATACGGTGATTTAACGCCCTCTAAACACTGTGGATAGAAGATAGGAAGGTACAGTATTCACCTACCCAGCTGATTTAGTACTTTGAAGAGTTACTAGCTCTTAGATAGGGTATTTGTTTAAAAATATGGATGTAGAAATAGAGTAACAAGAAGTTGTTACAGGAGTAATGTGTTAATTATTACGTAATTTAAATAATATTACGTAATAATTAACACATTACTTTTATTAACACATTATTAGCTTTTATTAGATGTTCAGGCGACTTAAAAAAAAGGATATGCTCAGTATAAATATTTTTTTACAATAAGAACGACATGACATCGGGAAACCTCAAATAAAAAACAAAAACGTACATTGTGCTTTTATTTTGAGTAATATTTCAGTTATTATAACTTGTCATTAACATAAAAAAATCAATTTTGTAAGACAATCTTAACGTACACGTACATATTTTGTATTTCGTAAAAAGAAATTTTACTTTGTTGTTCTGTTCCCTACGTTCTATTGAAATAAGTAATACCCATGGAGAACCTATAGTTAAAACTAAAACCAGCAATATAAACTCTTCTAATATCTTCATAGCTCTACAAAAGTGATATTGCATCTAAACCTAGGGAACACGTTTTACTTGAACATTCGAGCTGCGATTAATTAAACCCGGCGTCTAGTTCTCTCGTTCACTCATACGTTCATTCGACGTCATTGTCTAATTGCTTTTCATTCTTTTCGTTCATTTGCGATGCTGTAAAATAGATGCAGCTAGCTAAAACAGTGCTTGCGAGTTTTTGATGACTATATTGTTGGGTAATTCATACATTATAATTGCAACGAAAGTGTCAGTGTTTGTTTGTTGGTCTGTTTGCTCTACTACATGTGACTTAAGCGAGTGTGGCCCAGCGGTTCCAGTGTCTACTTTTCATCCAGATGCACGCTGGTTTGAATCCGGCCCTGCACCAATGACTAGTATTTTCCTGTTATGTGTGGTTTTGCATTAACTTAACGGTGAAAGAAAACATTGTGGTGAAACCGAAATATTTGAGGACTAGGTACTAAATATACGAGGACATGTGTCTTCTGGGCGCCCGCCAAGATGTATCTGCCCAAAAGAACTCCCTTGGCAAAAAAAAAACTGCGGGGAGGCACGACCCTCAGTCATAAAGAAATACGACTCAAGAGAGAGACTTTGTTACATGTCGCAAAGAAGTTGCAGATCGTCAACTTGTCAGATTTTTTACAGTTTGTTTGGAAAATAAAACAAACACACTTTTACACACTTCCAAACCTCCTCCACATATATTATATAAAAGTGGGATAAAACTTAATACAAATACAGTATCGTTTACGCAAGAAGCCTTTTTCTCGGTACCTGCCAATTCGGCACCGGATAAAGAAGGAAAATCTGCGACGCAATCATTGGCAATATGTAGATTGAAATCGGAATATTTATGGGATCCTGTATGCATGTAAATAAAACTAGGGATAACATTGTAGTGTGTTAGTGTCGATAACAAGAAAAAATACATCTTAGTTCATTGTCTACAGATATACCTACATTATTTTTAAAATATTTTATAGTTAGTCATAGTTAGGGCCGTGGGGTCAGAGCGCACTTGACCTCTACCAAGATCTGTCGGGGCGTTTGAAACAGGCTTCGCGTGACCAAAATGCTGGCTTGTACTTTGCCCAAAAGATTAGTCTAGCTATTCAACGGGGAAATGCAGCCAGCATTTTGGGTACGCTACCTTTTGAAAATGTAGATTAGTTTTTTTTTTCATGATGTATATATAATGTTTATTTTTTATTATTATTTGGAAGTGTTACTGTTAGTCATATAAAAACAATTGCTGAAATTAATATGAGAAAATGTCTAATGAGTGAATGAATGAACTGAATGAATGAATGATTTATTGTTCTGTGAAACTAAGTGCTAAGATGTTACAGTATATTTTGCTAAATAGACATTTGTAGCGTAGAGTATCACTCATTTCCACCTTAAAGGCTTACAGAATTTCCGAATTATAATAATATAAAGAGTTACATAACGGAAATATACATAATGGAAAGCATCTTTGTAACTGCAGTTGTGTCGTATAATTGGGTTAAATAAATTCAACAAAATTTATTGTATAACAGCGTTTTGTTACTAACTAAAGGCTTATATTTTATTATAGAGAGTACCTGAAATATATCGATATATTTATTGGTATTTTGTTCACATCACTTTAATCTTTTGTAATGGTAACAGTGTATGTAAGTGAAAAAAATAACCTGGATTTGAGATCCAATATACTATTTGAATCAATGCCTAGTCATAAGGCTAAGTTTTGTTTATGTTAACGCCGATAAAACACATTATACATCTTGTTTTTATTTTATTGATTTAACAGTGAATAATTTTTTTACACGTATACAAAATACAGGGAGCACCTAGATTCAATCTGTGCAGGACCGGGACGAATGGTGTAAGAGAGGCCTATGCTCAGCAGTGGGCGATAACAGGCTGCTGATGATGATGATGATACAAAATAGGATCAGACAGTTAATTTTTGAAATTATACTGTCGAACTACTTGTTATCGTCTTTCTTTATACGTTTCTTGATAAAAAAAAGAAAGTTGATATTAAAAAAAACAAGATACATTGCAAAAGATACGTTAACACTCCCAAGAATAAATCTATTTGAGAAGGTATAGCACTAAACTGCACCAGCAATAAGATTTTCAGCAGATTCACTCCACTAAATATATCCAGGTCTAGAACAAAAGACGTGGGAACGTATTACATGAAATATATTTTACAAAATGCCGTATTTTTAGAAAGATCCCGTAGGGCTTCCATATCTTAGGAGGTTGTAAGATATCTTTATTTCCTTGGAAATGATTGAAGGAAAACCTTCACCTTTTGTCATGTTGTTACCGACGTGTTAATATAATCCTCTACGAATAAAGTGGGAATAGAGTGGGTTTTGACATTTATACATATTTACAATACAATAATTTTATATATAAAATGGAGCTGTAGTCGCCCGGTTTGTACTTGAAAGTGTCACAACGTTATTAAATTGTTTTGTTATCAATGATTTTTCAGAAATACGTAATTTTATGTCATATTTTAGAATTTTTTTTGAGTTACAATAAGGAATGATGTGTCTTTTTATCCAAATTTAATTTTTATGTTGATTTGAAATGAATTTAATGTAACGTGATTTTTCGGTATGGGTCAAATAACACGAAATAAATAATTTTATTATTATTTACTCTTTATCCCAGATTTTTCTTTTTTAGTTGCTTATTTTGAAGCTAGATGGCGTTATGTTAAATATTTATTGGAATATTAACCATCAATTATTTTTTATCCCATTATCTCTAAAACCATAGCCATTCTACAAGTAAGCCCACAAAGAGGATTCAAAGCGTCGGCGTTATCTTGCATGCTTTAAAAACCTTCTGTTTCGCGGCTTTTCACAAAATAGCCGCACGGAATGCATACTGCTGATATGTTGAAGACCGTTTACTGCCATGTAAGGAATGAAACCTTTTAAACAGAGAATTTAGTTACATTTACATATTTAAATGTTTTATATTTTTTATGAGATTCTAGTGGAATATCACGGCTAGACTCGAGTTTTTCGGATAAAAAAGTAACTTGCGTTAAGTAACTCTCTGAACCCTTTACAATACTGTAACAAATAACGTAATGATTTTTCACTTTATTGCAGTGTGAAATAAACAAGACGCGAACCTGATGGTAAGCATCATCTTTGCTCATATTTCAGATATAGAAGTTTAGAAGTACGTTTCACTCATAGAACATGACTTGGGTTAAAGTTTCTACGTCGTTATGTTAATAAAACTATATTCATATTTTTTATTTATTTTTTACGATTATTTATTTATTTAATAATAATTAAAACGGTCGCAACCAATTACATTAACTATTTCATACTCACTCAATCACTTAACAATGTCATATAATAATTAAAATATATATATAATAAGTTGTCAACAGTAAAATAATAATCAGTCCATTCAAAATAAAGTATGTAGGTAAACTTAAAATTTAACAGGACTATAGCGTTGCTTTGTACAAGTACACTACTATATATAGTTTTCAGCTATCTGTCATAGTACGGCAGTCGTTAAGTCATGTCAGATGCCCTTAGGGTGGTTAGATAACTCGCGGTTCTAGAGTTTTTTACTTCCTTACGTTAAGAAGAAGAAGAAGAAAAATTCTTGACATGGAACAACTTTTTTAATTCAATTAATTTTTTTTATTAGCATTCTTAAATGTATTCACATTCACCCTGTTAAGAGGGTAATTAGGGCGTTGCTAAAATTAAAACTAAATATTCTAAAATCTAAAACTTAAAAAAAAATCTTAAACTTAAACTAGTATGTTTGTGTACAATATTTTCTTATATTTCCTATTATTAATCTACTTTACATTGAGATCATTATTCCTATTTCTTATTTTCGTCATTAAAATAGTCTTCTATTGTGTAGTAACATTTCTGTATGAAATATAGTTTTAGTTTGGTTTGGAAAGTTTTAATATTTTGTTTTTTTTATGAAGTTTGGTAGTTTATTGTATATCCGTATAGACACTTAGGGACGAAAAAATCTCTGCTAAGAATGTGAACAATAGCGCAAACACTCAACTATATAGTGAATCAGCATCTAAAAATCATAGATCGCACAGTAAAACTAGGTTTCGAGTCCAAATTCCCGGCCTTTATTTCAATTTTCAATATTGCTGAAAGGGGTTTAATACACTAAGATACAGCTATTAAAGTATCCGTAGTAAAGTAAGCCTGTAGGGCCCCTAAATATACAATGACGCTCAGGCATTCAGATGTAAATGAACCTAAAGTGAAACTTTAGCACTGAACTTATCGTAACACCGAAATGTAACTTTGAACATAATTTTAAACAGAATTTTTATTTCTCTCAAGTACAGAACCACTTAAAAATGCCCAAAACAAACAAATCAAAATTAGTCTCACCAAACGCAACAATAAAACTTAGGTTTTATTTATACCTACTATTCAAAATGTTTGTTCATCACAATTACAAACGAGCAGTAAAAAACAATGCATGTTAATTATTATCAACACGATAATTAACAAGGAACGGTTTGGCTAAAATATTATTCATAACTGCTTACTTATTTCTCGTAGCATCAACAAGGTCTTAGTAACTTATAACCTTACCTCGGCCGCGGCGCTTGAATTGAGCTAATCAGAGAAGAAATTAACAAATCATTATATCCAAAGCGTCAGGTACTAAGGTTTTATTAATTACTTCTTTACCTCCTTCTGCTCGCGGCTTCGTTCGCTAGTAAAACTTGCATCCCCTATTTCACCCATTTTCAAAAATCCTTTCTTAACGGATGTCTACGTCATAATATCTACTAGCATGCCAAATTTCAGCTCGATCCGTCCAGTGGTTTGGGTTGTGCGTCGGTAGATCACTATGTGAGTCCTTTGTTAGTGAGAGTCACCTTTGAGTTTTATATATTAAGATGTAGACAAAAGTTGGCTAATAGTAGAATGTTTGTCTCGGTGTGATATGGACACGTAACAAGAACCCAACAAAAGCAAAGTGAGACCGCTTTGTGTAGAGCAACTACAGATAACCGACTAGCCCTTTCTACGGATTACACCTAAAAAGATTCCAGAATAATGACTGACTTCATGTGTACGGTTTTAATGGATAAATAGAAAATTTGAATTTATGGAGTTCATCAATTCAGAATTCACAAACTTTGCTTTTATTTGCAGATCAACCATCGCAAGTCAAAAAGATAGGATAAGTAAGATAGATTAGATAGGTAGATTAAGAAACAAAGTATAATTTCCCTGTAAGTTTTATGACAATTATTATGCACCTGTTAGTTACGGCAAAAAGGGCGTGGCTATTTCAAAACGTTACTAACTTCTATAAGTTTTCTAAACAAAACAAAAAAAAAACATTTTCTTTTCTAAGACTTTTTTCACTCGATAATCAGGCATTTCACCACATCAGGTCATCCATTTTATGTCATCTAATAAAGCTGAAGAGGGTCGAAGGTCTGAACATTGAAGATATTAAAAAAAAATTGTAGATACTTTGAATTGATAGCAGAACATGTTCCAACAATTTCAAGAAACTTTGTCTGTTTATCTGTCTCTGTTTATCTCCTTATTATTGTTATCCTTAAACGCTCATCACGCAAAAACGGCTGAACGGATTGTCATGATTTTTGGTATGTACATAGGTAGTATGAGGTGGAATGTCTGCTTTTTATCCTGAAATTATTCGAGCGAGGCCGCGGGTGGCACTAGTTTTTAATAAAGAGGTATCTGTTACAGGTAATCATTGTTGAGTCTCAAGCAAAGCTTACGGACATTCGGGTCCGGAGACAAAGAGACAGACGGACAGACAGATGTTTAGAACCGTATCGGTAGGGCTTATGTTCCTCGCTCAGTTGATTTAGCATTATGGTACTATTAGAAACTTAGTTTGATGTCTAGTGTCGGTCTTTAGAAATTAGTTTTGACAAACGTGTAAATCAACATACTATATCGCAAAACATTGCATAGATATTATAGCTTATATATGGTATTAATGTCATAATCATCGTCCTTAGCCATTGGGATCCTACTGCATACTGGGCGTCCGCCCTTTGTAAGTGCCATCTACGTCGATCATGTGCAGATCTTAATATTCAATCAATCAATCAAAATACCTTTATTGTAGGTACACCAGAAAACAAAAATACAAAACAATTAACAGTAATATTACTTATTATTTCAAAAGTTGTAGTACATAATATATAATAAGTTCTTGTTTTTGAGGTTAGTACCAGTCACTGGAGTTAGTTACCAGCATGGAAAAGTAGACAGCTATATGTTTCGAGTACCAAAATTTGTTAGACCATTGATTTGGCATTTAAAATCCATTATATCCACCTAATTCAATTCATATCGCTTCCCAAAGCCCATTTAAAGCCTATTTTAAGGAAGCTTCCAAGCGCACTGTACAGACAATTTAATACAAACAAAAGGATAAAATTGGATTAAATGTATCGAAAGAAGATTACGAATCCCATCGGGTACCGGATTTTAATGTTATTTAAGTCCGGTTCTAAGTAATTTTGGGAATTTTGGACCAATCTGTTTGGTGTATAATGGAACTGGGATTTTAAGTTTTATTCCGATGAGAGTAGAGTTTGCATATAAATGTAAGGCGCTGTGAACTTGATATCATCATTATCATCAGCTTATAACAGTTCATTGGGAATAGGGACTGACTTACTGATTTATATTACATAAGTAGATAGATAGATAGATAGATAAATTCTTTATTAAAACACAACGTACATAAAAAACAATACAAAAAAAACATAGAAAATAAAATTTGCGTTTTAATTGGCGGCCTTATCACTAAGAGCGATCTCTTCCAGGCAACCAATCTGACAGGGATATATTCTTCAAAATAAGTGAGTAGGACGAGTAGGAGGTAAGTATATCTTTAACTGAAATCAATTGTCCATCAAGTATATACCTATACATACAAGGACTTTTATATTACATTTTAAAATATCTTTATTTCTTCTTGATTATTTGATACACACAGTCATGGTTTTCATTACAGTTTGTTACCGCAACACATAGCATTTTTTTCCAAAATAATCTCTCTTGTAACAACTTTGTAAGCTTTGAATAACAACAGGTCCTAAAGAAACAAGCGAAATTAATGTATGCGTGGTAGGAAATCAATAACTTAAGACCCATAGGCTCTTCCATTAAAAAGGAATATTAAGGTCTATGTATTGTGTGAAAAAAATAGTGATATTTTGTCATAACACCGCGAGAAAAAAAGAAAACGTTTTTTGCAAATTAACATATTGACTGATTATCATAACTTGTTATGTATGACATATTGGTTATGCGTCACTTACCTCGCAAAGTTAAGACTAAGTAGGCATAACAATATTAATTAGTACTCAGGTAGTTTCTTTTTTGCTAAGCAAAAGTGCTGCTTTGTCGTATTTTAGAGGATGAGCTAATTTTATTTATGGACAATATTTAGGATTACGTAAAGGCAGAAACTTTGCGATGAATTACTGACGCTCTTTATGCTTGTGGACATACCAACGCAATACGAGCGGAAAATACATGTTGATTCTTAAGAAGCAGGATATACCAAAACTAGTGAAATGTGAAATTTAATATATAACATTGTACATAAAATATTTGTAGATTATTAATAAACAAATATTTATTCATAATACATCCATATGAACATAATAACATGAGTACATCCAAAAACTTAGGTATTTGTTAATATTGTCTAATAATTGTCCTATATTTTGCAGTAGATACGCCATGTTTGTAGTTACTATAGTAGTTATTATCTATGATTATTTATCTTTTTACTTCTTTTTATATTTGTTAACTTTCTTATTCAACTCTTGACCCCGCGCGTCTCAAAGGGTCATACCTGAAAATCAGCGCTGCAGAACAATCTGCAGCATTAATGCTGAGGTATGACCTTTTTTGACGCACGGGATACATCAATGTAACGTAATACCTTTCTATTCTATCTGTTGTTAACTTTTGTATGTATATATTGCTGTGTCCTGTGTGTCCAAATAAATGCTTTGAATTTGAATTTAGTTATTTATTACTTTTGAGCTAGGAAATTTACGTATGTATGTTCAAATACTGCTCCAAATTTAGACAGCAATTTAACTTTTGCTTTCTGGCATTGCGGCAAATACGAATTCAAAGTCGTACAGGTTTGTCCTAATCCCTAAACACGTCAGTTTTAAATCTAAATTATAACTTGGAAGACCCTCATTACGAATAAACGCGAACTCCACACATAAACAACAAGTTTTGCGTTTAAAACAATGAACAGTTAAAAAGACCACGACAGAAAACGGGTAAAATTTATTACTGAGAAATGTGTGTTTTTGAAACTGCTTAATTAGTTAATTTTCACTGGGAAATTAACTGCTGAAATAATTAGAATACAGGTGCGGCGAGAGAAAGAAAATTTGTTTGATTTATTTTTGATTAGCATCCAGTGTTAATTTTTATTTTGTTTGGATGTATTTTTTTTTTAGTATCTATTCATTTGTATAATATATAAAATGTTTGTTTCTTACCATTTTTCTTATCACCAAAATTTACACACAAGTTAATATATTTAACGTAATGTAGTCATATTTATAGTAGTTCAATAGCAGTCATTGTTAGCCTCATTCGGCGAGTGTAATCCTATGTAGCCCTAGTCTAGACTACACATATAATTCTGTAAACCTTAAAAAACAACTTCAACAGCGAGTACAACACCTTCTTTAGTCACCGTAGCATACAACTTAGATAACAACAATTATTTCCACCCGTCTATGACCTCATTAAGTTCGCTTAAAAATAATTAAAATGGCTTAAAACCTTCACAACTTGATCCCTAATCCCAAGCCGTCAGAAGTTCACAAGGTAAATGCTAATTCCTTTATTAAACGTCTCTGCGTGGTAGGTAACGTAATTTTTCAAAGTAGACTCCCTAATTGAAACCTGAAGAAGTTTCCTCCTCAGGGAAAACGAGACAAGATTCACGTAGAGGTTTAAGCTTGACACCACCGGTGGGACTGTTGTGAAATTTAATTTTTTTTTCACAGCAGTCCCACCGGTGGTGTCAACTTCAAAATAATTGAATGATGGTTTTTGTTTCAGTATTATTTTATCAGCAAAACCTTAACTAAAACTATATCTTAGTTAAAATTTGTACCCTGTACATTGGGTGCAGCATATTAATTGGTAATAAAACTTAATTCCTCGCAAAATTTTTGAGATTTTTAGAATACATTGTGTTTGTATGGAAGTCTCTCATATAACCTGAACTACATAGGTAGGATATGTACAAAAGCCCTTCTCCAAATATTTTTCGGTGGGGTCCAATAATAGATCTACGGAGAAAGTCCTGAAGATGAATTTGTGGCGATGAAAGCAGAAAAATCGTTAGTCTTTTTTTTGCGTTTTAAACTTTTCTTTTATTGGAAAGCTCTTTTATAGACTCTCGCAAGTCTGAGCTGTAGTCGAACTATGAAAGTATGCTTTTAGAATTTGCTAGAAAAGAGGCTAAAGTTAGCCATCGTACCGCTTTGATAAAAAGCCTTCTGACCTACCAGCCTTTGAATTAAACCACTTGCTTGTTAAATAAGAACCAATTAATCTTACTTTTTTAACGGCATTTAGATATTTGCCGTCAATACTCAGCTTCTCGATGTTCTTTTAAATATGTCTTGGTTGTTTTGTAAGCTACGTGTAGAAAGTTTATCAATTCTATCGATTTATTCACTGAGATAAAAACTGAACATAATTTTATACATTTATGAATATTAAATAACTAAAACAAAATAAGTAAGTAATCTTTAAGAAAGTTTTTCTCTTTTGTCCGAACATCAGTGTATGATTTATTTATTTTATACATATGTGGTGATTATATCCAAACCGATACAGAATTAAAAAAATACTAGTTTTTATCTCGTGTTAACCCAAAACACAGAACAACCTAAAGTTATATTTATTCAACTTTCATCGTCCGAAAAGCCCAACTGCGGCACTCCTTGCCCGAATCTCTATTCCCCTTGAACTATAATTTGTCGGTCTTCAAGTCGAGAGTAAACCGGTTTTTTCTAGGCAAGCGCGCTACATCGTAGATTATAACGTTGCTTAACATCAGGCAAGTTTTAGTCAAGCGTAAGCCTATATACCATGTAAAAAAAAACAACTTATATTAATTTTGATTAAAGTATATAACACTATACAAATACCATCACACGAATACAAGGCTAGTATTTGACATTCATACAACGCAATGCATCGGTTTTGGTCAATCAGCCAAATCAGTGCGGTCGAGATTGATTAGCTATTTCAACCGATGGAACCGGCGGCATTGAAATTGGGCTAAAGCAGGTTTTGAATAGAGGTGGACTAGGGATATAGGATTAGTATTACGAGAACCTATCCTTGATAGTTCTCAAGTACCTAAAGATTTATTTTACAGGCTATTCATTTGTCTAGTGGGCTGAAATGGCACTAATTGGTATTTAACCGATGTGATCTTAAAAATAAAATACATTAAAAGGGAAAAAAAAACTAAACATCCTACTTCTAACATAAAATGGGAGGGCACTTAGAAAATCTTTAGAAAAGTCTAAAGATAATCTAAGTGCTCCAGCCCACAACCAGAAGGCAGCGTGCCCAGCATACTGGCCGCATTACCACGCTGGATGGCAATGCCGATACGTTGAGCCAGAAAAAGGCCAGCATTTTGGTCACGCGTCGCATCAACCAAGCGCTCCGAGAGGTTTTGTTTCACACCAATTACTTGTATTTTCAAGTTATGTGTGGATTTACACTCGCTTAACATTGAAGGAAAACATCGTGAGGAAACCGATATCCGAGGACATGTGTCTTCAGTGGAAGATTCTGGGCGCCCACTCTGCCCAAGAGAACTCCTCTAACGAATTGATTCTGCGGGGGAGTCACGACCCTCATTCATGACCGCCGCATTACCGCCCACCACGATGTATCTGCCCATGTGAACACCCCTAACGAATTAATTCTGCGGGGAGTCACGATCCTCAGTCATGAGGAAATACGACTCAATAGAGAAGGCTATAAAATGTCATCCGCAGGTTAGCAACGGTATCGGTATTTGTTGCGAAAGCCTTCCAACTAATATTTATTCAT
The DNA here is from genome assembly GCA_927399415.1 of Macaria notata. Taxonomy (NCBI): domain Eukaryota; kingdom Metazoa; phylum Arthropoda; class Insecta; order Lepidoptera; family Geometridae; genus Macaria; species Macaria notata. Next base: position 6,985,173 of record OV656742.1, read on the forward strand.
ATGTACATACATATTAAACAATGTACAAATAAGCTGATAACAAAGAAAGTCTCCTAGTCTTTATCTCATTTTAAAAGGTTAACAACCTTATTTCGTCGTAATGGAAGAAAAACAAACAACGGTACGTTCCACTCTTTCTCAAACAGCCAAGATTTTTTTTTCCTACAATTACTTTCTCACAAACGGTTTTTATTAAACGCTTGCTTGTTTTATAATAGACATGATACGTGGGAGATAACTTCATAATTACTTTTTCATCTATGCAGTTTTAATTAACACTGATTTTATATGGTAAAATAAATGGACAAACTGTTGGTAATCGACACTTAAGAAATCTATATCTATACTAATATATAAAGCTGAAGAGTTTGTTTGTTTGTATGTTTGTTTGTTTGAACGCGCTAATCTAAGGAAATACTGGTCCGATTTAAAAAAATCTTTTTGTGTTAATAGACCATTCACCGAGGAAGGCTTTAGGCTATATAACATCACGCTACAACTAAAAGGAGAGAAGACATGATGGAAAATGTGGAAAAAACAAGGAAAATTAATCATCTTTGAGGGCTTCCGTTGCATGCGCTGAGAAACCGGTTTAAGATATAACGGGTTAACTCCTATTGAGTTTTTATGGTCATAACTATTCCACGCGGACGAAGTCGCGGGAACCAGCTAGTATATGATAAAGATTAAAGGGAAATTACGATGGACCATACTTAGCAAGTACACATTAACTGTCGCATTGAAGATCACTAAATTGTGGATCTTGCAGAACTGAAATCTATGATAATTATCCTACGTGCGACTAATCAACATCTGCATCTGTTTCACAAATTCGGAATGTTTCCGCTGGGAAACAAAACGCCAATCGTAGTGCCAAACGCCTCGTAATTTCTATGATTGGTGATTACTATTATTGGTTAAAATAAGACAGTTTTGACGTCTTTGATTGGCTTTTCATTTCCGAGCGGAAAGGTTCCGTATTTGTGAATCACCCTGCAGGTATTATCACTCGTCCATACATGTACAATTTTAAAGTTAAATTTTACGTGACGTAGGAGAGCATCACTGTCGAAATTTAATACAAATTAAGCACCACCAAATATATTTATATTTGGTTGCTCAATATAATAATTGGCTTTAAATTGACATATATGTATTGGAATTGTTTCACCATAATACGGCCATAATATGGTAGAACGTTTTTTTCTTGTTCGCGTAAACAAATTGTTTTTCTAATGAACAGATGTCTGTCACAAGAGTAATTTCGTAAAGTGCGAGCCGTAATGCACGGGCGAGATATGGCTATGTAATGCAGGAAAAGTGTTGGATGGGAGGTTGGGGTGGTGAGTCTTTATTTACAATAGTGATACATAAAAACAAGGGAAGAAAAACGAAACATCTAATACTTCTCACTACAACATAAAAGGGCACTAGAAAATCTTTAGAAGCCGGACGATAGTGCTCCAGCCAACCGACAGAGGGCAGCGTGCCCACCGTACTGGTCGCATTATATTTGGATCGTGATAATATAATATGTTGGTATTGGAGTTGCCTCTGGGGCGGATCCACACCGGACGATCCATGGATCGGCGATCCCGCGATCCACGATCCAAGGATCGTGATGCGTGGAGCGTGGATCGTACTAAGTCGCTCCAATAACAATCTTTTGCGATCCTGACGGCTGCTCCAACGCGCTCCAAGTGACTGAATGCATGACCAAAAAACCGACAAGAAATGGATCGCACGCGGCAAGGAGCGCGCGCACTTGGATCGCGCGCGGCGCGTCTACACACTTCGCTCTTCGCTCTTCGCTTTGGATCATCCGGTGTGGATCCGCCTGAGGTAGTCACATGCGTCGCCGCGCGGTGTTACCCGTGTAAATACTGGATTAAAAACCTGTGTCCTTAATCAATGTATATGTATGTTTTCCAAGTTTTAACTCAGTCATGCGTACTTACAAACTTTAATGAAAATTTGATTAATGATATGTAAATATTCGTTTAAAATGTTATATACCTACACTTTTTAAGTCTTAAGTACGTACTAGATAAAAAGTAAAACTGATTAATTGATATTCTTTCAAAATGTATGTCTCATACAAAGAGCTCAAGACAAGAAATCTCACTCCATATTTTAGAAAATCTTACTACCTACATATGTTTGATCAAAAATCTAGGTTTAACTTAAAAATCCTTAAAAGATCACCAGTGTGTCTCACACCTTACCACTCCTTGCTTGATTGACGTTCGAGGACGATTCCTTTTTATTATTTTGTCATTTTTGTGTTTTCGATAGCATTGTTTTGTTCGCCATTTTGTATTTGTAACGTTTAGATATTTCTTTTAGCGAATTCATTTCCGATTTTTCGGTTTGATGTCAAAAAGAAGTCTATTCATTTCATGTCTCTCCATTGTTGTCAAAAATGTTGTTATTTCAAAGTAATATTCAATTCCAATATTATTATGAATATTTTTTTATCGACATAGCCAGAAGAACAGTTATAAGGTTGGAAAAGACAATTGCATTATGACTTATGTAAATATATACATGAGCAAGGATTTATTTACGCATGGCATTCATACTAACTGGATATAGATTACAATGTATAAACAACTGAAACTCTGGAGAAATATGTAGTGTTTTTCCGCTGCGACTGCTCCTAAACCGACATCAAACAACAAACTTGATGGTTTTTAGGTGTGTTCCTCCATATATCACCACAATGTATTAATTAATCATAATAAGTAATTAAATGTATGGTTCTGCCGGTTGCAAATGAAATTTTAAGTAATCAGAAACAGTGTTACAAGCAGTGTGACCGGTTAGGAATGGCCAAATTAACTTCTAATTTATTCCTAATCTGTCACAGGTAACGGGTCTAGACGGCAAAAATTCCTTATACTCTGGCACAATATGTAATATAAGAATCACAAGACCTACTAATCAAACAAACATACAGCACATTCATTAAAATAATATACATAATTCAAACTCAGAATACGGAAACAACATTCAAAATAAGAATGCTCGTAACTGTATGTCAGTAATGTAAGTAATTACATGAAAAATACTTTTAAATAAATATTGAACCCAATTAATATTATTATAATTTAATTAACCTAATTAATATTATTATATTTTAATTATTATTTTTAATTTGACCGTTTAAATAAACGGTCAATAAAGATGCTATCTTCAAACTTAGATGACATAAGACGATATCAAAAAGAAAACTTTCCAAGCAGTTATTAAGAAGGTTCGTAAAAATCACAGATATCGTGATTTTGATTTTACTCTCCCTAGAATTAGTGTTGACTTTTCATTTGCAATTCGTTATGGGTTAATTTGTCTTAGAAAAATTGACGTGAAATAATTTGTTTCGTTTTTACTTAGTGCGTAGGTATTAATTTCCGAAAATAAGTTATTAAAGCAATTACTTAGTTTATTTTTCGAATCAAAAAATATATAATTTAACCTTTTTTAAATATCTAAAGTCTCTTCTTTTAAATCTATTCAAATCACGCTAGTGTGATTTATACATGAATATATTATACATGTCTGTGAGCGAAAAAAGGGCTTAGAAAAAGATTTATCTCATAGTCACTGTGAAGGTTAGGTTATAGAAATAGTTCTATTTACAAAATGTAGGTAGTTATGATAACCCTGTCACCGCCAAGTTCCGGTCTAAGCCTTTTTGTAAATCACTGTGGCCGCGACCGGAAGTGAGCTTCGTGGCTGCGTCACTTCCGGTGATTAACGACCGTAACCCAATTTCCTTTAAACTCGAGGAAAATATTGGTCGCGGCTTAAGATGAAAGTTCCGAGAAGATTTTCGGTAACTTTTTGCCACAATCTGGGAATATGGTCGGACAATATGAGACTTGGTCTGAACTCTTTCTAAACTTTATTCTGAAAAAATATTTTGTGTTTCTGGCGTTACAGTACTGTATAACGGCTTCGATAGTCTAGATTAAGTTTTTCGATGTTTGATTATGTTTATAGATAGTAGATTGAGTTTATAAATTAAGATTAACTCGCAAGTATCATATGATAGCATCGTAGATATAGATAATTTTAAGTCATTGAAATGAAATGCTGTCCACACAAACATATAGTGGAAAAACTAGTTGAAAATTAATCATATACATATATGATTTCATCCTCTACACTGAATGCTTAGAAACATCTCGCCATGCACTAGATTGTAGTTTAAGTTTAGCCGTTTGAATCATCATCATCATCAAACCTATACAAGCACTATATTAATATATACTAGGATATATTGATATATACTATATGGAGATACTGCGGCTTTGCATCACAGGATCCCTGGATACCTAGCGCATAGCCCAGTTAAACCTACCTGGATTAGCCAGAAGAAACAAAAAACTCTTTATTTATGTAACTAGGTATGTACGTAGACATTAAGTTTTATATGAATAAACGATTATTTATTATATACTGCTACTTTACTTATAGATTAAAGATCAGTGTTTGTTGGACAACATCTCCGACTTCTATATGTAGGTGGATTGACAGACGAACATACAAAAAAAAATGCTATCTTTGTTCAAACCCAAAACATGTTACTACTCATAGATGCGGATAGTTTAGTTTTATAAGATAAAAACTTAAGTATTCTTATGACATCACGTAGACGTGACGCATCAGTAGAAATAAAGGTTTTTTAACGTATTTTAATGGACGAAAGGAACACTTCCTCCATATAAGATAAGATAAGATAAGATATGTCTTTAATGCACACCAAAGAAATAACAATATAAAAAGAAATATAAAAACTAATTTAATGCATATATGGAGGTACACACCTAAAAACCATCAAGTTTGTTGTTTGATGTCGGTTAAGGAGCAGTCGCAGCGGAAAAAACACTACATATTTCTCCAGAGTTTCAGTTACAATGAATTTCCGCAAAGTAACACCTGATTAACCACTTCTTTCGAGTTCAAATATTTGAACCTATGAAAGTGTAATATAATTTCTTATAACTTGTACCCCGCCAATGACTCATAGAACGCCTCCACAATCGATATGATTTATTGACATGGAATAGATCTTACACTTCTGCTGGTGATTGGGGAAGAAAATGCCAGCTCTATTGTTAGATTTTATCAATGGACGCCGCTGAATAGTTCGGGTTGAAGTTTGCTTAAAGATAAACTTTAAGTGGGGAATATTCAGAACCTGAGATTATGATGTAGTTAGTTCTCTTTGGAGGTTTTAGTTATCAAGCAGCGCCCGTAGCTCAGCTAGCGGACGCAATCGTATGCGATTACCAATAGTTAAGCAAGGGTCGACGCGGTCAGTCCTTAGATGGGTGACCAAAAAGTGGTGGATCTATTTTGGCGCTTCCGTGGGTCAGATGACACGTTCAATTGTAGGTCCCGGTTGTGTGTCTAGTACGGCAGTTGTTAAGCCATGTCAGAGGCCCTTAGGGTGGCTTGATATTCTCTGCACACCAGAGTAGGCCACTCCCATTCGATAAGAAGAAGAAGCCAAGTATTAACATTTGATTTCATATCTACATTTATATTGGTAGGTACAGTATGAAGACATGTGTGGATCAAACTGGAACCAAAACTTTTGTAAAATAAAGGATTTCTAATATCAGAAATTTACAGAGACAAATAAAGTGTAACTAAAAATTGTTGTTTCATAGCTTTCTTATAGTTACATAAGTTATCTTACCGAATGAATTGAACTGGATGTCTGTTCCGACCAATAATTATGCTTAGAAAATGCAAAACTCTCAGTATCTATTCTAGTTAACATGTTTTAACTGTTTTTTTAATGAAAAATAGTATATTATTTGTAAGGTTGTTGTATATATATTAAATATATACACATAGTTGTTAATGTATGGTAGTTTTAAGTATATTATAAGTATTAGATTTTAATTAGTTACTCGTAATTAATGTGTTTTGTAAGTTGTTTGTAATGAAAAATTAAAAGTTAATCCTTTCCATTAAAAACAAATCAAACTATTATTAACATTATCAAATCAAAATAATTGAAATGCTAGAAACTTAAACTATATAGCTTAGTCACTCGGGTCTATAATTCAGAGGTAGAATCCAGGGCATGTTAAAAGGTCTCTACGTCATCGGATCTCAATCGAATGCATTGACAAATCAACCGTAAGTCGGTCTGAATCCGGGTCAGACCCACATCTTAGAGGGCTTTGGCTGCCATTACTTGTGCTTACATATACATATTGCATGTACATATGTAAATGTATTCTATGTGGTTTTCTGTCTTCCTTCTTGGTTCCAGTGTCTGCTTGTCATCCAGACGCATCCTGGTTCGAATCCAGCCCTACACAAATTACTTGTATTTTCAAGTTATGTGTGGATTTGAACTCGCTTAGCGGTGAAGGAAAACATCGTGAGGAAACCAACATGTTTGAGGACACAATATGCGAGGACATTTGTCTTCCGAGGAATGTTCTGAGCACCCAATACGATGTATCAGCCCAAGAGAACTCCCCTAACGAATTAATTCTGTGGGGGAGTCACGATCCTCAGTCATATGGAAATACGACTCAAGAGAGAGAGAGAAAGAGACGATACTACTTATCTATTTACACTAACAAATCCGTTATTAATTATTGTAAATCTTTGATACAGATAAATATAACCCAAAATTCTAATTAATATAAATCTAACATAAATATTGAAAAAAACTAACCAAATGTATAAATTCTGTTTATAATACGGTTAAGTAAAATAAAAACTTTTTTATTTTATTATTTAACTCTTTGATAAGTATTATTGCTGAGTTGAGGCCGGCTTGTGACAGGAAATTGTGTATATGCAAAATGTGTTTGTCTTACTTTCTTGAATGTGTTCGTATGTTATTTCTTGTCACAAAATAAATAATTTTCATTTGATTTTAAGTTTTTCTCGAGTTCATAGGAACCTCTGTGTAAACTATTACATCCTAGGCTATATAAATGCTTACATACCATTGCATGTATACATATGTAAATGTATTCTCTGAGCTTCTGTTTGTACTGGTGTACCTGTTTGCTTTGTTTAGTAGTTGGGAACTGCGAAGAATAATGACTAAATGATTTTAGTGCCGGTCTCTGTTGCTAATAGTGTAAATTAATATCATACTCGTACATAAAAATGTTCTATCCTTTGCTACTAATATGTGTTTTAATTATAAGAAAAAAATGAATATATCTACATACATTTTTTTTAAGAAAATGAGCGCAAATAATCACAGCAGGATTCGAACCTGTGTATGTCTGATTACCAGCTAGAACCACAGCTAGAACGCCTGAAATTTCTCGGCTATGGTCTATTTACTAATCGCAAAAATCCACACTTATTTTCAGACACTTCAGGCTAAGCTAAGTTTAAGTTAAGAACCATGATAGCACTTTGCAAAATAACACTCATACAATTATTTTTGCCTCGCGATCGTATTTTTTGACATCCTACAAGTTCTAACGGTAAGGCGTAACAAATAGTTTTAATTGCCTATTGTTTCGTAGACTAAAGTGTAAATAACATACACTAAACAAACATCAATATGTAGCTATTACAGTTTTCACTCACGTATAATTTCGCGTACGATGTTTACGGGGTTTTTAAGAACGTAAGTTCTGGGCGGTCCCAGAATATTAGAACCCGGCAGCGCGCAGAATATTAGTTACATATTGATAAGAATGTCTCACCACTGTTTTAATAACAAAATATATTTTACAAACATGCCATGCCACACAAACTGTCATATGTTTACATGTAGTGCCCACTTTCCAAATTATTACGTAACATTCAATAATGACGTCAAACCTTTACATTAAATTGTGGATTCTGATAAAAAACCTACTCATTATCAATCTAACACGAAAAGAAAGCCAAAATTTACTGTAAATTTGTTAAATGATTAAAAATTGCGGTACAAAAATCATTGGAGCTACTAATTGGGCGGTTCCGCCGCCCAGCGGTAATAAAGGGAAAACTGGGCGGCTAAAATGATCGCGATCAAAAGGCTTTTTATGTGATTTTAAAAATCGTGACGCAAATGAAATAAAGCAAATTGTGTTAACGATTTCGTTTACAATTCGAGGTACTGACATTTTTACAGAGCGGCCGTATTAAATTAAATAAATTATTACATTTTTACGAAATTGTTTTTGACAATAACTTATTTATGTACATTTAAGTTTTTTTAAAAACATAATAAAATAATAATCCGATACTCGTTTAAATAAATTAAAATAAATTAAATAAATTAATTTAAAATAATCAAGTTGTAAGCTATCAAACGGCCACTACCATACACATGCTTTTATGCTTACCCATTTTTAACCGACTGCAAAAAGGAGGTTATCAATTCTTCTGAAAGTTTTTGTTAAATGCTCATTACTATAGGGACAAACCATGGTGCACATAATGTTTGTGAAATTATATTTTTTATACAATAAGCAAACATTTCTAAATAAATAAAGATTCCTATGAAACAATCTCTATAAAATATACTCAAATAGCAATTTATTTGAAACAAAGTACTGCGGATGTTCAATAACAAAAGATTTGCAATGTACTCAAGCTTTGAACATAAAAATTTACTACAAACGAGCCAAAAATGCAAACTTGCCAAACAAAACTCATAAAAACGCAGTAAGTAAAAGACGCACGAAGTAATTCAAGAGGACTACAATGAGGCTTCAAATAACTATCATAGTTTAGATATTACATTAGTCGATTGTCCTGCTTTAACAGTCTAAGGAGAAACGAAACAAAAGATTGAATCAATATCTTTTCCATGATATTTTAAGTTTTTGCTCATTGTAACCCAACCAGGTTATTTCAAAGAGATGGAACATTGGAATCGAAAAACTTTGATAGGTTATGCAGTTTTATTGGTATTCTTATATTTATCCTGCCAAATCTGAGAAATTGGGCCAGAATGTAGTAATAAACTCGGCCTAAGGTTGTGTTTATTTAGTTTACAAGATACTTGTATGTGTTTCAGGGATTTTCAGAATTACGTTCAGTAAGTCAAGCCGTCGAATCAGTGCATAACGAGATGGTAGAATACATATATTTTCTGGTAATATCTTAGTTTTAAATAAGAATCCCTTTATAAAACACTCAGCGATATGATGTATTAGTAGCTTCTTTTAAAAGTTTGCTTCATATCAGTTCAGATATAGGTATGCTACAAAAAGCAATTTTATTTTGTTGTTTTTTAATCAACAAAAAATTACTATTACTACTTATCTGATTTTTTATTTAATTAAAGATTTTTTGAGTACCAAAATCACGCTTTGTACTAAAATGTTTGAGTTATCAGCAGAATTGTCGTCAAACAGTAGAATACTCGTAACATACCTACATAAAATTCGTCAAAAAAGTTCGATTGATCGTACGTTACCTACCTTCCAATCTCGAGCTTTTGTGCGTTTTGTCCGTTGATTAAAAAACTAAGACAGATACGCAGTCGTGACAAAGTAACGTTTAGTTTAGTTTAGTTAACGTTTTTATAAGCATTGCTGAAGATGGTAATGGAGTCTCATCAGTTGCGAGTCCAACCTGCCCCGCTGTCCTTTACGGGGAGAGTGAGGGGATGCGTAAATGCATTTCCTCCACGTGAAAAAAGAAGTAGAAAGTTTTTCAAACCGTTATTATATTTTATATAATCAAACGTATACGCTGAAATTGTAACAGAATCATTAAAGTAGTTATTGACGACAAATTCCAGAGCTGTAAGAGCGATTTCAATTTTCTTAAAATACCTACAATGAAAACTGATCATCTTTTATCGTTAAATATAGTTCTGGACATAACCATCTTCCAACGCTGTTTCTCGCCTCTGTCTGTTTAGTTTAGAAAAGAATATAGCTGGCTCTGTTTTCCTTGATTTCCATTATCATCATCTGATCCGTGATCAAAGAAGTGTTAAAGGTTATGTTAGTAAAAAATCCGTTAACCAATCTATCTTTCATAAATATATAGTCACCGACAGGTTGTCAGGAAACGGAATCCAGAGGCAATGCCGTAAAACTGGACTTTTCAAAGTTTTTTGCGCACGTAGTGACGTTTATTGCGAAATTGGGAAGTATGACTTCCTGCCAGTTTGTCGTCTGTCGAGATTTTGTGCGAAAATGTTAACCGATTTCAGTAAAAAGGGGTTTTCTGTGAAATCAAGGTATGCAGTCGGTTTCTTTCATTGGACAAAATTCGAATATGAATTTTCGTATGGTAAAACCTACAGTACTGTTGTTGCACAGAGAGCAGAGTCGTGTAGCTTTCTAAATAAAGTCTGATTAAAATAAAACTTTTTTTTCAGAGCTCGAAATATATTTAAAAACATATTTTACACCATATTATCACAATTATAGTTTGAAAAGAAAAATAATTTGGGCTACAAATAAACTAAATGGATGTGGAAAAAATAAGATTTTAATACCTAATGCCTTGAAGAATTTGTCAATTCATTCATTCCGTTCAGAATTCTCTAGAAACCGTATGAAAGGCTCTAGCAAACCAGGGAATCACCTAAACCTAACACGTTCTCTACTTAAAATATTTAAAGCCCAACCTCCAACTATTTACCACATAATTACGCTACCAACTACGCCCTAGATACGCGGTATGTTTTTTGAAAAGTCTATAAAATCGGTCGCTTACAAGGATGTAACAAACGACGGTTGACTCTGCTTGGATTAATGTTTTCATATTTTATACTTAAATAACAAAAATAATCTACTAAGGGCTCTACGAGATGATCCACACACAACATTATATTGTAAAAAAAGCTGTACACAATAGTTAGACTTACAAATTTATTTATTTTTTTACATACGAGTTTGTTTTTTATTATAAGTTTTAGTTTGTAAGTTGTTTTTGTGTCTTAAATAAATAAATAAATATATAATTATTTGATTGTAAAGAGCTTCTTTATGATATTTTTCTTTTCGCATGGTTGCTTTAATTTAAAACGTCTTAAAAAGGACATCAAATTAAAGCAAGATCAATCTAAAGTCGAAATACAAGCGATATAGATAGCGATAGCAAGAGGTCTAAAAAGTCGTGGTTATCGTTTTAATATGAGTGAACAAAACAACAATATTTTTTCGGTAATAATAAACGGAATTAGTAATAACTAGGAAGGCGATTGTGTTTTGTTTGCAGGCATGACTTCTACAGATTTAAAAGATAATCACACCTCGCTAACCCAGTATTTTTTTAAGTCTATGTTCTCTAAAAATTTACATATAGATGGAAAAACTCCGGATTCGTTCACTTTATCGAATCTTTCCGAGTCTGACCATACGTTGGCTTGAGGCCACAGGTACTTACAAAACTTCACAATTTCAATATTGCTCTTTTAAAACAAAATTCCTTCTGATTTCTATTCTATGTACGACTTTTACTGTACGACGGCGAGATTTTTTAAATAGATTTTGATAACATTACAAAAATGTGAGAAGCGTGTTATTATTATTATGTTATTATTGTTATTATTCACTTATACATAGTCTATGAACTCAAATGATATTTAATCAATGTGTTTTGAATCAATAAATGTAAAAATATACAAACATACTAGGTACTTCTCACTAAAACCAAATACCCCCTTAATTTTATAATACCTACATTTTATATGCATCGTAAATTGATTACATTTTATTTTTAAGTTTACGTATCTAAAAACTAATGAAAACTGCAACTGTTTGAATCTATTCAATACCTTAAAAGTACTAAATTTATTTAATAATAAATACAGTAGCCGTAATTTTCCGGACCGTCAACACTTTATTCAGGAAAATTCTAGAAAAATGAATCCAAAAGTACATTAAAAAAATGAAAAAATCTCAATAAGTTTCCAGTAAAAAGACTACAATAGCATGCAGTATAGCTAGTTCAAAGCGCGGCGTTGGTACGTCGGTATTCAAGTGATCGTTAGCCACTGCGATCGTAGACTCGACAACTCGCCTAGGGATGCTACTGTTTAATTTTTATTTTTCAATTTAATATATCTTTATTGCACACTTAAATATAAGATACAATATCGAAAGAACTTAAACTATAAATATATATACAATATAAACCATGATTGACTGGCCTGTTAGCTTAGTTGGTAGTGGTTCTGCCTTCTGGGGTGCGATGATCGGACTACCTTCACGTTGGGTAAGCCCAACTAATTTCATCTCTCCATATGGGGATTTGGGGTTAGTTGGGGAAACCTGGTGCACCCCGTCCACAGGTTAGTAACTTCCACCTTCCGGTGGATCTTGCTAGCCTGTGTCCAAACGTTCGATCGAGTGGGGGCCCTCGCCTATACCTCCCCTTCGAGAGGGCTGGTTGTAGGGCCCGAGGCGAAGAGCTCGCCGCACCTCGCGGTGTAGGTGGAGCTGGGTGCTCTTTAAGAGCACCCGAGGTGGTCGCCGAGAGGCGAGAGGAGTTCGGTGTACCGGCCGAGTAGCGGCGACACGGGAACCGAACTCCGTGCGCAGAGGGCGCATTGGAGAAGGGCGGTCGCTTTGGCGTGCGACTGCCTGACTCCTGGGGGCTCTGGGTGGCAGGTCGGGGAACCTGTTGCCCTGGAATGAGTCCCCACAGGATGCATGACGTGTCCCGTGTTCTGACACGTCGTCCATTGAGGGTTGAGCTGAAGCTCCCCGAGGCGGGGCCCGTTACCGGGCCAGCATCACCAGGGCTGCGGATGTATGCATCGCGCTCTCGTGGCCCTGGACCAACGATGCGGAGATGGAACACCCCAGGTTTTTAGTGGGTATGCCGCCCTTATAGAGTGGGGCGGAGACTCCCACATAACCACCCGCCCTCCCCGGGGTTTTTTGGGTGGTACCTCTAATAGGTTTTCCTGGGCAACAAAAAAAAAAAAAAAAAAAAAAATGGTTCTGCCTTCTAATCTAGAGGTCGCGGGTTCGATTCCCGCATGACACAAGTATTTATGTACTTTAAAATTTATAATTACTTGTGTTGAGTCTGGTCGTTTGTATGTATAATAAGTATGTATTTACAAAAGAAAAGTATATAAGTATTATATCCGTTATCTAGTACCCACGACACAAGCGTTTGCTTAGTGTGGGGCTAGATGGCGCTGTGTGATATGTCCTGAAATATTTATATTATTTATTTATTTATTATTTACACAAAACACTAAGATCTTGTGGCACAAACAAATGTTAGGTGCTTAGGGACAGTTTTTTACAATTAGATTTCTTTATAACGTTAAGTACCTACCTACGTTAATTATTTATTCCAATATTATGATCAAATAATATCTACCTACATACCTTTTGCCAGCGATAGCAGGATTAGATTTACAGTGTTACGATTACTAGGTACCACTGGTAGTATTTCAATAGGAACATGGTACAATTTTCATTCTCTTGTATGTTACCGGCGTATTAACCTTAATTTAGATTCGGCCTTCATCACAACACAAGAAAACGCTATTTCTACCAGTCCTGGGCCGTCACAAAACGATTAAAAAAATTAAAACTTGATACTAATTTGCCGGTCTATAAAAAAAAATTAATATCCTCGTAGTAGAACCCCAAGCACTTGTAGAAGCGTATCTTGTTACCGCAAGAAATAGACGTTTGAAGTGTGTAGTGTCTCGGTGTCGTGTTATTATGGTTTAAAACCTTTGAAGGATGACAAATAATACCTAGTTATGTCCTGCCATCTGCAATAACCAATGTTTTTTTATCAACACTGGCGACGGCTCCAGTGTCCTGCCGCGCGGTCGGTTCCCGACCCACACATGTGCACGCTGTCCCTTTTTTGTACGCAGGTAGTATTGTAACTAAGTTTAGTTTTAAGTATTGTTTTGTAAGTTAGTATTAGCGTAGCCATGTAGGCGAATAAACGTCCTTGGTTCCTATAAAAATGTTTCATTTTTGGAACCCCTGCTTCTACCAGCTCAGCTGAACCGTGCGTACCTGTCTGGCGCAGCCGGTGCGGATAAAAGGAAGTCCAGACTTCTTTAGTGACATCATCAGCCGGTGTATATCACGAAGTTCTGGAACCTGAATCCGCGAACCAAACAAATACGACTCCTGGACGCGTGTGCAGCTGTAGAAGAAACTGGTTCGAGGTTGGAGCAGAGGACGGCGCCGGCAGCTATACTCATGGAGGGTTTGCGACGGCATGTGAGTAGTACCCATCACTAATCCCATGACCTCCTACCTATTCCGCGAACTCTGTAAGTGGGACAAACATCGCTTGCTTACGAGTTGTCGCTGCATTCTGCACTAGAATCGGCAGAATCAATAGCGACTTAGATAGATCTTAGGCTAGGGAGCTTGTAACTGAGACTAGCATCGCTCGTGTTACAAGTTGTCACTGCATACTGCACAAAAATCGGCGGGATGCATAGTGACTTAGGTAAGTTTAGACTAGGTAACTTGGGAGTGAGACAAGCATCGCTTGCTTACAAGTTGTCACTGCATAACTGCACAAAAATCGGCGGGATGCATAGTGACTTAGGTAAGTTTAGACTAGGTAACTTGGGAGTGAGACAAGCATCGCTTGCTTACAAGTTGTCGCTGCACTCTGCACTAGAAATCGGCGGAGTCAATAGCGACTTAGCTAAGTAGAATTAAGCTCTAGCATTAGATGAGGCTACAAAATCTAGCCACCTTAGTGAAGTTATAATGTGTAAGTATAATGTAATTTTGTGTGTTAGGTATCAATTTAGTTACATACTACTGTTTTGAGTTAATAATGTCAGTATTTCTGTCAAGTTGAGATCATTTCAATTACTAGATGGTTGTCCCATACGTAAAACAGTTTATGTTCCAAAAACCTATCCAATCCTATCCTCAAAGTGATGCAGGTAACTCTGCCTATCGCCTTCATGATGTCTCCTGATACATCAAATAAGTTCCAGCTCTGGTGGCGGTTGAAACTGCCCTACATAAAAGTATTTGTGCAAGCCGTTCAATTAAAACTAGTGAAATATTTAATCTACAACAGTGAAATTCCAATCAGTGCCGTACTTTAAAAACGTATTTGTGATAACGTTACTGGAGTGATTAAACAACGTTACATAAGAGAAAAAAAAATGCAGAACAGACAATGGACAATTATAACAGGTTTATGTGTTCGTTTTCTAAAATTTTAAATGTAAATTTAGTTTAACTATTTAATTTTCTTCGTAATTGCATTGCCTATGTGTTTATTTGCATATTCATGTAAAAACAATCATGTATTGTTCTATAAAATTGCCCCATAAAATGTTGAAATGCAGTTTCTAACAAGTAACTTATAATTGAATGTAAAATCTGCCCAAACCTGTTTATAAATTATAGACTGCTCCACTTGCTCTAATTATTTTTACATTTGCATTGAAATATTTTATATACATTGTACTAACTTTTGTTTATAATAACAGGTCACCTCATATTCATCTAACATCATACTTGTAAAACATTCCTATATGTAAAACTTTGTATAATTTTACTTTATGTGTAATTCTATTAAAATCGTTTAAGTAATACCAATAAATTATAAGTACTCTTGCGGTAACAATGTTTCATATGCAAAAAAATTAAGTTTTTATCAGTTGATTTATACATTGCAACCACCGAAGTGAAACTATGAAATTGATAACAAGTTGTAACAAATAATGTTATAATCCCGCCGCTATCTGTTAACACATATACCATTTATAGTAGATATTCAATTTCTGAATTAATCATAAAAATATTTAATTTGCCACATCTTAATTAATCAGAATTATCATGTCATTTTAAAACAAAATTCATTTCAATTAGGTATAACTATGGAATATCACATTAATTGATTTGAATCAAATATTTTGTCACAATGTTATAGTCAATTTTAATTGAGTTCGTTTTTTTATATTTTGATACAACCCTGTGCGTTTTCACTAATTTCTAATTTAAATGTTTTACTTTACTGTCATCTTTTATAGTCTTTCTTTGTTAATGTGGTGTAACACTTTGTGTAGACAGATTTAAATGATTTTTATTGTTTCTAAAGCTATTAAGAAAAAAATATTAGTTTATATACATGTCATTGTGTAATATTTCGATTCATGACCTTTTAGTTCTGTGTAACTATTATTTGTATTATTCTGTTAAATTGTATAAAACCCATTTTGCTATTCAAATATGTGAAACTGATTTTTGATTATAATTGTTGAAACGGAACACATTATAATACAGATATCTATTTAATGGACATTTAAAAAAATTGTTAATGTAATTTTCCTCTGATTTACTCATCATCGTAAAATTTCATTCTTATGGACGGAGGAGTTATGTCCTGCCATCTGCAATAACCAATGTTTTTTTATCAACACTGGCGACGGCTCCAGTGTCCTGCCGCGCGGTCGGTTCCCGACCCACACATGTGCACGCTGTCCCTTTTTTGTACGCAGGTAGTATTGTAACTAAGTTTAGTTTTAAGTATTGTTTTGTAAGTTAGTATTAGCGTAGCCATGTAGGCGAATAAACGTCCTTGGTTCCTATAAAAATGTTTCATTTTTGGAACCCCTGCTTCTACCAGCTCAGCTGAACCGTGCGTACCTGTCTACCTTTGAAAGCAAATATAAATAGTGCCTTTTATAACAAATAGGAAGATTCTTGTGTAACGAGGAATATGAGATTGTTTACTGTGTAACTATTTTTGAACCGACTTGTTGAGTATTGTTTTACTAAAAAGGTTCGCTGTTATTAAATTGGCTGTAAAAAGTGAAAAGACTCTAGGTTTTTTCTTAAAGTCCTAACTTATTTTAGTTGTAGTTAGAGAGTATGCATTGTAATTTTTTCTTTACCTTTGCAAATGAAATCGGTGATGTATTTTAGGCTAGCCTCACAAATATGTAGCGTAAAGTAAATAATATGTATGTACATTACAAATACAAGTATTCACGTGATATTAAAAAAAAACATGGTGGCCTATATATTATTATTTATCAGCTCATTAGTAAAATTAATTGAAATATAAATTCCGTAAATAAAAGTAACAGTAACAAAACACAATTGATCACAAATAAAGTATAACTAATCAAAGTAAACTAAGCACATAATTTTATTATAACGAAGCAGAATTAACCAAATTACTTAGTCGTAACGTAATATCTATCTCACACGGTCGAGTGGGCCATTAAAGAAGTGGATCCAAGTAGACCCACTTGTGGGCCAGTGGGTCCAATCGGTAAGATGATATTCGGGAAGCATTACGGGTTTTTCCTTCTAGTGGTGATTAGTTTGCCTTACATTGCTAACGAGGAGGCTTGAGATATAGGCTTATAGCGGATCATGAATGTGTAGGAAAAGCTTTTGACTTTTTCCATTTATTGTACTGAATAGTTTTGTTTTGATAGTATAAATTTCAATTAAATAATAGCAGAAATATGGATGGTAAAGATTTTTATAAATATACCCATATGAGTTTTATGAGTTCACTATTATAGCTTATATAATATTTATAGTTTTTATGTAACAACAGCGAATGTGGCTGGCTTGGGGAAGCGTTAAGAAAACTTGAGCCTTACAATCTAATAATCTCAGTTAAAATTCCGGACACCAATGATTTGGTTTACAAACAAGTTATTTATGGATAAGCTTTCGCTCAGCGGTGAATAAGAACATCGTAAGGAAACCGACGCGTTTAAGGACTACAAAAGCCAAGGACATGTGTCATCCGCGGAAGGATCTGGGCGCTCACCATGTTATACCTGTTTCTTCAATAGAACTCCCTCAGCAAATTGTTTCTGAAGGGGAGTCACAACCCTCAATAACGAAGAACACTACTAAGGAGTGGGATTGAAAAGCGCTAATTATTTGTATAATGGTAATGGTGTAGAAGTTGTCCAAACTGCATTCCTCCCATCTGACACTCGACTACTCCAAATATATGTACGTTATATACAAAAAGTCAATCCAAATCGATGCTTTACTAGAGTCAAATTGCTTATGTAATCAGGACAGTGCGAAGGCAGCTCAGCTAAATTGACAATTTAGCGATGTTGCCAGTGTGACGCTGCAGGATCCCGTATACCCACAATTATGTAACTTGTAACCGCCGACATTATATTGGTAGCTTGTATTTATAGATTTAAAGGTTGTAGTAGAACTTGAAATGTCTGATGCTTTTTCTTTACAATAACTTATTTTGGCTTGATTTTGTTTCAATCCGGCTTATGTTAAAATGTTACCAATGATAAATCAATGTTCTAAATTGAAGTTGACGTTTTGGTTGTCTGCAGGTATGTGATGCTTGAACAACAAAAACTGACTTTTTATTAAGTTCTAGACTAATATATAAACCACGTCGTGGTTCAAACATCACATACCTACAGACAATCAAAATTTCAACTTCAATTTTAGAACGTTGATTTATCATTGGTAACATTTTGACAATATGATTATTATGACAGAAGAAAACAAATTTTGAACAACAAAATAAGAACAGACGGCATATTTTAAAGTTCTAAACTAATAGTTAAACTACATTTTGTAATAAGACCTATGACTTTCAAAAAATAACATTGCAAGAATTGTTTTGTTACTTATTTATTTATCATTCTAAAACCCGAAATATTGTCGTATTTATTTGAGCACTGACAGTCCCACCTCCGATATGGCGGACATCCGGAACTAAGCCGGACCAATATTGACCGGTTCACACTCCGAGCCTGGCTCAGAACAATGTGCGTAATACAGCTAGATCATACCCAATACACTCACAATTATGGTGAAATACGAAACACATATGGCTAGCAACTAATTTTAAACAAACTTAATTACGTGGATTTTACCTAGCATAACACTACACAACGTGGGTTGGAAGACACGTTGAATTGTAGGTCCCAGCTGTTTGTCTAGTACGGCAGTCGTAATGATAGATAGGTAGACAGATAAAACTCTTTATTGCAACACACATTAAAAAAAAGACAAACAGAAACAAAAAAGACTTAAAAATAGTGCCACAACTGGCGGGTATAATATGTAGTTATGTCCTGCCATCTGCAATAACCAATGTTTTTTTATGAACACTGGAGACGGCTCCAATGTCCTGCCGCGCGGTCGGTTCCCGACCCACACATGTGCACGCTGTCCCTTTTTTGTACGCAGGTAGTATTGTAACTAAGTTTAGTTTTAAGTATTGTTTTGTAAGTTAGTATTAGCGTAGCCATGTAGGCGAATAAACGTCCTTGGTTCATATAAAAATGTTTCATTTTTGGAACCCCTGCTTCTACCAGCTCAGCTGAACCGTGCGTACCTGTCTGGCGCGGCCGGTGCGGATTAAAGGAAGTCCAGACTTCTTTAGTGACATCATCAGCCGGTGTATATCACGAAGTTCTGGAACCTAAATCCGCGAACCAAAGAAATACGACTCCTGGACGCGTGTGCAGCTGTTGAAGAAACTGGTTCGAGGTTGGAGCAGAGGACGGCGCCGGCAGCTATACTCATGGAGGGTTTGCGACGGCATGTGAGTAGTACCCATCACTAATCCCATGACCTCCTACCTATTCCGCGAACTCTGTAAGTGGGACAAACATCGCTCGCTTACGAGTTGTCGCTGCATTCTGCATTAAAATCGGCAGGATCAATAGCGACTTAGATAGATCTTAGGCTAGGGAGCTTGTAACTGAGACTAGCATCGCTCGTGTTACAAGTTGTCACTGCATAACTGCACAAAAATCGGCGGGATGCATAGTGACTTAGGTAAGTTTAGACTAGGTAACTTGGGAGTGAGACAAGCATCGCTTGCTTACAAGTTGTCACTGCATAACTGCACAAAAATCGGCGGGATGCATAGTGACTTAGGTAAGTTTAGACTAGGTAACTTGGGAGTGAGACAAGCATCGCTTGCTTACAAGTTGTCACTGCATAACTGCACAAAAATCGGCGGGATGCATAGTGACTTAGGTAAGTTTAGACTAGGTAACTTGGGAGTGAGACAAGCATCGCTTGCTTACAAGTTGTCGCTGCACTCTGCACTAGAAATCGGTGGAGTCAATAGCGACTTAGCTATAAGTAGAATTAAGCTCTAGCATTAGATGAGGCTACAAAATCTAGCCACCTTAGTTAAGTTATAATGAGTAATGTAATTTTGTGTGTTAGGTATTAATTTAGTTACATACTACTAATTTCAGTTAATAATTTCAATATTTCTGCTAGGTTTGAGATCATTTTAATTACTTAGATGGTTGTCCCATACCGTAAAACAGTTTATGTTCCTAAAACCTATCCAATCCTATCCTCAAAGTGATGCAGGTAGCTCTGCCTGTCGCCTTCATGATGTCTCCTGATACTTCAACGAAGTTCCAGCTCTGGTGGCGGTTGAAACTGCCCTACATAAAAGTGTTTGTGCAAGCCGTTAAATTAAAACTAGTGAAATATTTTATCTACAACAGTGAAATCCCAATCAGTGCCGTACTTTGAAAACGTATTTGTGATAACGTTACTGGAGTGATGAAACAACGTTACATAAGAGTGAAAAAAAATGCGGAACAGACAATGGACAATTATAACAGGTTTTTGTATTATATACCTAACTAAAACTTTAAATGTAAATTTAGTTTAACTATTTAATTTTCTCCGTAATTGCATTGCCTATGTGTTTATTCGCATATCCATGTAAAAACAATCATTTGTTGTTCTATAAAATGGCCCCATAAAATGTTGAATGCAGTTTCTAGCAAGTAACTTATAATTGAATGTAAAATCTGCCCAAACCTGTTTATAAATTATAGACTGCTTCACTTGCTCTAATTATTTTTACATTTGCATTGAAATATTTTATATACAATGTACTACTAACTTTTTGTTTATTATAACAGGTCACATTCATCTAACATTCCTACATGTAAAACTTTGTATAATTTTACTTTATGTGTAATTCTATTAAAATCGTTAAAGTTATACCAATAACAATCTTTCATATGTAAAAATTTTAAGTTTTATTACGTTGATTTATTCATTGCAACCACCGAAGTGAAACTATGTAATTGATAATAAGTTGTAACAAAAAATGTTATATTACCGCGATCTGTTAACACACATACCATTATAATGTAGTAGATATTCAATTTCTAAACTAATTATAAAAAAATCTTATCACACATCCTAATTCTATTTTTTAATTTTAAAATATGTAAAAGGCATTTTAACTTGAGAAAAAAGGAACACATTTTTTTATTAATAATTTAATTTTAATTCGTCTGCTGAAGCATTATCTTTTGATTTGTTGCCCCAAAGTGCGTACGTGTCATAATTGTAACGACCACATAAAATAAAATATGAACAAAAAGCGTAACTTTGTAAAAAGGAAATATAAAGACAATCAAATTTAATATTAATTAATAACATTTATTGCTTGTGTAATAGAAAGAATTTAATCATGTTTGTCCATATTATTTGTGATCTGACTATTTTTGCAATATTTATATTATTACCTGCTGTGAATTTGTTATTCTAAATCCATACTAAATAGCATAATATTTATTAATATGTATTTTAAATAATAGTAACATTACCTATCATAATACTTTAAAAACGCTACTTATGATTTCCATTAATAGTCTATACTTAAATTGTTTATTTATACCTATCTACCATAATTATTTTGCAATTATGTTGTCTAAAATTAATTCAGAAAATCACATTATATTTAGTTGAATTTAATCAATTGTTTTGTCTCAAACTAATGGTAAATTTTAGTTGAGTTCTTCATGTTTTGATAAAAGTCTGTGCATTTTCACTAATATGTAACTTAAATGTTTTTACTTAATGTATTTTTTATCCTTTGCACTTATCCATATAAATTTTATTATTGTCTTTCTAAACCCAAATGTAATTTTCCTCTGATTTTTTCATCATCGTAAAATTTCATTCTTATGGACGGAGGAGTTATGTCCTGCCATCTGCAATAACCAATGTTTTTTTATCAACACTGGAGACGGCTCCAATGTCCTGCCGCGCGGTCGGTTCCCGACCCACACATGTGCACGCTGTCCCTTTTTTGTACGCAGGTAGTATTGTAACTAAGTTTAGTTTTAAGTATTGTTTTGTAAGTTAGTATTAGCGTAGCCATGTAGGCGAATAAACGTCCTTGGTTCATATAAAAATGTTTCATTTTTGGAACCCCTGCTTCTACCAGCTCAGCTGAACCGTGCGTACCTGTCTATGTACACAACTTCTAAACACAAACACATTCTACTGACACATACATTTTACACTCTACTCATGAAATTATATCAATTACTATATTATGTCAACCACATTCTGATTCTTTTCATCCATAATACCCATTTACACAAAATACACTCTCACATACACACCAAACTGTAAGAAAATAATTAAATAATTAGGTTATATGTAATTTTAAGATTAAATTGTAAATTGTTGATAACAGCTCATATGGAATTACTTTAATAACATTACCACTGGGGAGCATGCACCTCTAAGACACAAGCTTTGCTTAGTTTAGAGGTGCAGGCACACATACTAGTATGACTATTAATATTTTGCTGAGTCACACGCATCCTTGCTTAGTTCAGAAGAACCGGTTATATTCATTGCTCAAATAAAAATGTACATAACACATATTCTCTAATATTATATTATAGGCTACTATTGTGTACTATTGTGTAAGAAGAAGAGAAGAAGAAGCATAACACTGTAAGGTTTTTACTTGTATGTTCCATTTGAGGACACTGCCTTCTGTAACAGAGTATTTTTAACTGCATTTAAAGGCAGAGCACCTATTATTCATGTTACGTATACAATTTTTATTTACATTACTAAATCCACTATCTACTGTTAACTTAAGTTAAAACACTCGTTGATACTAATTATAAAAAAAATATATATCAATTTGAGCTGTTGCATAATATTGCAAGTTAATAAATTGAAAAAAAAACCAATACTTTTTAACGTAAGAAATAGCTGTTTAAGTTTCATTCAATATCGATTTTGGCAAGACAATTAAAGTGATTTAAGATATTTTTACACACTTCTTATAACATTTTTTACGGTTAGGAGTTTTTTTTATGCCCATGATCATAGTTTGCCTGATGGTCAGCAATAGCAATGGACTAAGATGGGTCGTTCTTGCCCAATAACCACTAGAAATAGCTACCTTTGAATTATGTTGTCTACGGTATAATATTACGGAGGCCTGCTCTGGTACCATTGTTTTAGGCTTAAGGTTAGACTATCTAGAGCATGGCCTAAATTGAGCATATAGTTTGTATGCAAGTGTTTTTGCATAGAAGTGTTTAATATGCAATAAATATACCTATAAATGTTGGGCTAAATCAGTTGTTTATTGTTATTTTATTTTATCAACAATATTTCAGGTTTTCTGTATCTAATACAGTGTTCCTATGTATTCATTTTAAACAAGAATTAAAAAAAATATGCAGCAGTATTGGTTCTCTACATGAATCTACAATTTTGATCTAAATCTACAATTGAAGCAATGTTTTTAAATGAAAAAAATATATATACATTTCGAAGGATGGCGTATGCTCCACAGACAAGGGCCTTGCCCTTAAATTTGTGATGATGATGAAACGATTATTGGTAATTAACTCAAAAACAGTATACACTTACACTTTATGTTGTAAATTTTGTAACAAAATAAAAATAATTGTGTAAAATAGACCTTTTCAATTGAAGTGGGTCGTTAAGCTATTTAAGAGGCCCTTAGGGCGGTTTGAAAACTCTCGACACCAGAGTTGGTCATTCGATAAGAAGAAGAAGAATTGAAGTGGGTTAACACTTTAACACGCAGCAAACTCACCCGTTTAAATACTATCCTTGACTACAAAACCCGTGTATATTTGTTTAGCAAAAGACGCAATAGACATTGAGTTGCCAGTTCGGTCACGCGCCCAACTCTACCCTCTAACTAATGTTAAAGAACAATTTCCAAGTATTTTCCTCGTTCCGCAACGAAAAGACCGCTTCTCGTATGTGGCATATAAAAGATAGCCTAAATAAATAAACGCCTAAACTGGTCTGGTAGAATACAATGAGAGGCTTCTCGTGTGATTAATTTAGTTTAATTAAGTTAATTACGTTGATATTGTTTACTAACTACATATTTCCTAGCCCTAACGAATTAATACTGTGGGGAAGTCACGACCCTCGGTCTTGAGGAAATACGACTAGAAGAAAGAGAGAGACATTCTGGAGAGACTGGCCTGTTAGCTTAGTTGGTAGTGGCTCTGCCTTCTAATCTAGAGGTCGTGGGTTCGATTCCCGCATGACACAAGTATTTATGTACTTTAAAAATGTATAATTACTTTTGTTGAGTCTGGTCGTTTGTATGTATAATAAGTATGTATTTACAAAAGAAAAGTATATAAGTATTATATCCGTTATCTAGTACCCACGACACATGCGTTTGCTTAGTTTGGGGCTAGATGGCGATGTGTGCCATGTCTCGTTTTTTTTTATTTATTCTTAAAGCCTTAAAGCTTAATTTAAGGCAAATGCTATTTATGGTGTGAAAATGTTCTTTCATTGTTAGTAAAAAATTGTCTGTTTAAGTAATATCTATCTATCTGCTATACATATAATAAATCTGAAGAGTGTCGAGAGTCTGATCATTGAAAATATTTAAAAAAAATAGGTTTGGAGGTACTTTGAATTGAAAACAGAACACGTTCCATCAATTTCCAGTTTTTATTTTCTCTTTGAAGGTGTGATCATGGATTTTGGTATGTAGGTAGGTAGTATGGGGTCTTAGGAGTGTCATAGGCTACATTTTATTCTAAAATAATGCGGGCAAAGCCGCGGGCGTCCACAACTATATAATTATATTTGAAGACATCGTGAAATGCGTTAGAATGAAGTGTTTCAGAACGGCGGGAGAATGTAACTATACCTACACCATTACAAAATTAAATTAAACATTTAAGTAATTTGCTAAAACATACATGTAAGTAAATAAATTGCAGATGTTCTATAAATTCTTGTACTTTTTTAAAACCCCAATAAAAATATCAATAAAAACCAGTGCGTGGTTCATCACTCTGAAACTATTGGGTTGAATCTGATAAGCTGTCAGCTTTCATAAGGCATTTAATATTGTGTGGTGTATATTCAAATTTCTGTTGACTGGAAAATATTTCAACGAATTTTTATTACTAGTAGGTCTCTCCCTCTTTAAGTCGTGTTTCCTCATGACTGACGATCGTGACTTCCCCGCAGAATTAATTCGTTAGGAGAGTTTTCCTGGGCAGATCGTGGTGGGCGCCTAGATCCTTCCAGGACTATAAATTACAAATAGGTTTTTTTTACACTAAATAGGCTTACGTTTGACTATAGCCTGCCTGATGTTAAGCACCACTATAGCCTAAGATGTAGCACGCTTGCCTAGAAGAAACCTATTTACTCTAGATTTTAAGACCCCTGGGTAATAATTTTCTGGGAACAGGGCTCCAGGTAGGGAGTTCCATAGTCTCGCTGTCCTTACTATGAAGGTACTCGTTGTTAATAAATAATATATATTATATAATAATAATTTCCGACGGTCAGTAATTGTTTACTATTACACTTATTTGAACAGGTATTGTACACTACTGCATAAGATACCCTGAGCTCCTAGATGATGGATTGCAAGCTGAATTGAATGCTGGGTCCCATGTTTATACTGAAATATAACTGGAGGCTGCAAGAAAACAAAAAACAAACACATACTGTTAAAGTTGTTTTAACCAACGCATTTTAACTTTTTCAAGGAGATCACATTTCATAATTTTATTATAAATATAAAGTTAACTAGAAAAAAAATATATAGAAAAAAAACATATATAATAATTTTAAAAATAAAGTTAAAGTTAGTCTAATAAGTGAATTATTTATTTACACATATTTTGGGGAAAAATATGTGTAAATAATGCATGCCGCATGCCATTTTTAGGCTTTTCTAAAGTGTTTTAATATAGTAGTAAGAAGTAGTATGTTTAGTTTCGTTTGTTATTACTAATTATTATTGAAAATTAAAAAAATTAGAAATCAGTACTACATAATATTATCCATAAACCAAACCAGCAGTCCAATCGCGTAAGTTCTAGTAACTAATTGTTCAAACAACCACCAACAAGTTCTAGATTCCAAAGTCAATACAGTCAACAACTTAACGTCTGTCTGTTTGCAATAATACTTATACCAATGCAGTGAGCCTGGGCAGCGAGGGATGCAGGGTTTCATGACAGGGGTTATAAAACTGACGTAAGATGATTTAAAATATCAGAAGACATGCTATCTATGAAAGGACAGTGGCGCCTTCATGTATCTGATCAAGAGAACTACCGCAATGTATAAATACTTAATTCTGCGGAGATTCACGATCGTCAGTATAAAAATAATATGACTCGGAAAGGAGTAGAATGACATCAATGCATCTTACTTAAATTTGCACTTTTGATACTTAAAGGTACTTAAATGAAATGCAAAGGCATTCATGTGTTCCTTTGTAAAATAAATAGTTGTTTAAAATTTAATGTCTTCCAAAATTGCTTTAAGTAATGAGTAAGTATTTTTCATAAACACTTCTTCAGGTTTATTCAGACCTAAGAATTAATTCCTAGATCCGCCTCTGTCCCAGTGTAGAGCGAGCCTAACTGGACGATCTCTGTTTACGAAGAAGATTACGAAGCGAGCAAACCCGGGGCTTGATACTGTGCAAACTTAATTGGCTCCTGCCATGTGTAGACTAGATTATAACGATTTCCTTGTGTTTGTCATAGATATGGAAGCAAAACATACAACTAGGAATAGATAATCGGATCTTGTAGTTTCAAGTTAAGTGTGGATTTTCACTCGCTTAACGGTGAAGGAAAACATCGCGAGGAACCGGATATGTTTGAGGATAATAATATCCGAGAATTATATTTTCACATTTATATTTTTGTCTATTTGTTCTATTAATATGATCGTAAGTAAGAAAGTGACATATTACGTGATATCAGGAGGTGTACTTATTGGTTTGATCAGGGCGATTTGCGGGGATTGGATATTAATATCCGAGGACATGTGTCTTCCGTGGAAGGACCTGGGCGCCCACCACGATGCATCTGCTCAAGAGAACTTTTTTAACTAATTGATTCTGCGGGGGAGTTACGACCGACCGCGTCAGTCATGAGGAAATACGACTCAAGAGAGATGATTCGATAGGAGACAAAAATATCAAATCAATAAGTAAACTTCCTGATATCCCACGTGTTTCATGTCACTTGATGATATTAATAGAACAATTAGACATATATATATACAAGGTGTAACAGAAGGGTGTGACAATACTTATACTATATATACCTATGTATATATAGAATACAGCCCACTAGGTTTCAGAATTCTAAGTGTCATAGATTTCGAGTAATCATAAGTTGAACTTTCATTAAAACTTTAAGACATGCAACCCTACATCTTATCATTTTGAGCGTTCATTGACTTTTGACGCTATCAAATGACACGGCGCGGCGGTGTCTCTCTGCGAGCGCGAGAGAGAGAGAATACGTTGCGTTAAAACTAATGCTAGAACGGGATGAAAGAATGTGTGCTTATTTCGGTTTCGATCGGTCAGTGATCACTCGCTAGGGCTGCCACGAAATCAAGTGAAAAATATTATCTAATTTTTATATGGCAAAAAATATATGCGATTTAATTATTCATATATTGGTATATGACTCCTTACATGATATATATATATACTCTTTAATATTGTCACACCCTTCTGTTACACCTTGTATATATATATATATATATCTTATGTTGTTTTTAAAGCTTGTTTTTCTGTGACCACTGATATGCCTTCGTTTTTTCACTCTACGCACAGTCCAGATAATGCCAATTTAAAAATGTATTTTCCCCTTTATTAATTGTAGGGCTGTATGTGTTTCATAACATCTATAACAATATTATAAAACTGATGAGTTTGTTTGTTCGTTTGAACGCGCTAATCTCAGGAACTACTGGTGCAAATTGACAAATTCTTTTTGTGTTAAATAGACCATTTATCGAGGAAGGTTTAAGGCTATATAACATTACGCTACAACTAATATGAGCGAAGAAACAATGGAAAATGTGGAAAAAACGGGGAAAATTATGCACCTTCGAGGGTTTCCGTTGCGTGCGCTGCGAAAATGGTGCAAGATATCAAAAAAATATGTATCAAAGAATTTTTCCTCTAGAATTGATCTAACAATATGTCCGCAACAGTATATGTCTATCTTTTGGGCAAGAAAGTCAAAAGTTGTACACTGCTTAAAAATTTTGCTTCATTTTTTTTGGCAGAATATCCTTTGATATTTCATATGAATGATCTCTTATAATTCTTTTTTCTGAAAATCTTAAAAGTTTTCTTGTAAAATCGTTTTTTTGTGAGAAATTATCAATTTTCTAACAGTAGGCATTCATTTGAATCCTGTTCGTTACCGACTGTTTTTGGTTCATTAGGATAGTAAAATACATAAATATGTGAAAATATTATTTATTAAACGAAAGAAAACATGTTTTTTTACATTTTAAATGTAATAATCAGTTTATTAACATAGAAACACACCAGATTTATCTACCTTTCCTGTCCAGTACGTTACTCATGTATAAAATGTATCACAAAGTTTATCATAAAATTCACAATATTGACCGTTTACATAATAACCTATTTGAATGTATTGTATTTTAAGGAGTAAAATTATTTCTTTAAATAATATATAAACGTATTTTAAATATTTTTTAATATAATCAACATTTTAGGAACTTTAGGGTACAGTCTCGTAACAGGACATGTTCATAACGAACAGGACATTGTAGGGTTAGGTTTACATGACGCTTAAAAGTAGGAAA
This sequence comes from Macaria notata, assembly GCA_927399415.1. Taxonomy (NCBI): domain Eukaryota; kingdom Metazoa; phylum Arthropoda; class Insecta; order Lepidoptera; family Geometridae; genus Macaria; species Macaria notata. Next base: position 7,014,020 of record OV656742.1, read on the forward strand.
AACTAAAATAATATAAAAAGCTTGAAACATGGACCGAAATCGTTATCATTATTTATTTAGCCTAATACACTAACAGTCTTGTCGTAAAATGTTGATTTCATGTATTTTAATTTGGACTTCAAACCTGAATCCGAGTCTTGACTTTTTCTGTTGTTCATTGTTGAGCTATTAGAACCTGTTCTTAGCGCAACTCCATCAATATTGTCTTCGTTTTGATTTTCATTTCCTGTTTTTTTTTCCTTTGCCTTTTTTTTGATATCTCCATTGTTGTCTTATTTTACTTTTTTTTTCATTATCGAGCTGTGAATGAATTTTCTTTCTTTTAATTTTTATGCGTTCTTTGTCTTTTTTCTTCTGTTCTTCATATTTTTCGGGATTATCTTTTATTTTTTGGCGATAATGGCGCATTTTTTCAGCTGGCGTCAGCGCCATCTTGAAATCTGAAATTCCATTTAGAATATTTATTATTTTAAACACTAATGTTGTAATTTTTTTCTGTTGTTTAATGATCAATTAAAAAATTTCACTCCAGAAAACGGAACTAAAATGAAACAGTATACATTTAAATTATGATTAGTAAAAATGTCTAATAGTAAATATGAGTCTAAATAAAAGTAAAAAAGGCGAGTTTGCATCATGTAAACTTTGCATTACGTGGTCCTGTCCGTTACTTTCAAGTCCGGCCTATACGTTACCACCGATATAGTCACGGACAGGAGGTAACGGAATTGTTATTCCTATACGAAATCATAATATTTCTACAATTGCTGATATTTATCACACATTTCTTCAGACTAAAGTAATCTAGAATAGTCAATTTACGTAATTAATGTAAAATATAGCTTGGAAACACGTTTAAACATTAAATATAACACAAATTTACTCACCGGACAGCGCCCGAAAAAACACTCCTCTCGCCAAACGCACAGAAAAGAACAGCTGTTTTAAACGAAATGGCTGATTCAAACATAGATTCCCTTTTACTTTTTTTATGTCATATTGGGGTGTTGCTATTTAAATTAAAAAATAACTACCGCATCGAATAAAAAATCTTAAATTTGATACAAAAATGTGGTAACGGTGCCCGGACATGTCCTGCAGGTGCATATGCCGGGGACAGGTTTAAATTTACTTATTTAGAAGAAATTCTAGCTCTGGCAGTAAATTGCGCTTAAATAATAATTAAAATCCCGCCAAATTTTAAATACACAACCAGAAATTTGCCACTGTAGTATTATTTTTTATAAGAAACTGCCGCCAAATGCTGGTTTTTTTTTTGGGGACAGTACTACACACTAAAATTGCAAATTTTTAAACTAAATTTTCTTTATTTTAATATAGTTTTATGCGTAATATTTTAACAAAGCATGCCTATTTCATCTAAAATCAAATAACCGGGTGACAATTGTCGTGAAAACCTTGAAAGCAGCGAGACAGTATAATATCACTCGGGGACATGTAAAAAAGTACCATGTACAACTTTTGACGTTCTTGCCCTTTTAAGATTAACTCACTAGAACCGTTTTTATGGTGTTAACTATTCCACGCGGACGAAGTTGCGAGCACAGCTAGTAATTGATAATTACATAATTTCGTCCCTCATTTCATCTCATTTTATTTCATTTTTGAACCCAACCACAAACAATATTATGTTCTTTAAATAGAGCGTATCTGTATTGGAATGGAAATGGATTTTCAACCGAGAATGACGGTAAATATACCGATAGGTGCTAAGCTAATGTTTCTCTCTATCTTCCATCATTTCTATACTCGTACTATAACTTTGTACTTCCGCAATTATTCCTCTGCATCTACGAGAGATAATTTATGTAGCGATACTTTTATCACACATTGGAAATTCAATAACACACATTCTTTCTAAAACAGTATTTTTAAACTAAAACGGGTTTTAGCACTTGACCATAGTTTGCCTGATAATAATCATCAAATCTAGGTTTATAGTATTTTATAGGTTTCTTCAAGGCAAGCGCTCTAGATCGTAGACTATAACGTTGATTACCATCAGGCAAGTTGTAGTCAAGCGTAAGCCTATATCATGTAAAAAAAAACAAATCAAATCAAAAGTTTTTATTGAACTTAAATCCACTCATTAATCATAGGCTATGTATGTCTTAAAAAAAATTACCTATCCCCACTTGCCGCTAAAATTGTATGAAACGTACGTTATGGATGTATGATCTCTTCAAGTTGAAGTGTACAAAGTTGCTCCACAAATAATGCTCGGTGCTAGTTTACAGAACTGAATTAAAAGTTCGCCCACGCAAGACGGAATAGGGCTGTGGTAGGTGTAGCATTTTATTTATTTACTACTGGACGCCCGCGACTTCACTTGCATTATTTTAGGATTAAAAGAAGCTTATAGCACTTCTAAAATCTCATACATATATTTATCTTGGTCTCTGTTTATTTAAACACTCATAACGCGAAAACGGCTGAACAGATAATCATAATTTTGGTATGTAGGTAGTGTCAGGTCTACGGAGAGTCATAGGCTACTTTTATCTTGGAATAATGCAAGCGAAGCCAAGGGCGTTCACTAGTAAAACGAATAAAGCTTAATTGCAGACCTTATTTTCCCAAAAAAGATATTTAAGTACCTAAGTCATGATTTATGGAATGTTGGCATTTTTTCCGACTACTTACCTCATCCCTATTTCCAACGTCGTAACTTCGCCCGATGTTGAAGTTGCAACTGTATCTAATTTTTAAATAGGTTAAGTATCTTCTTTTATTCAATGGAACCAACTTGAAAAGAGAGAGCTTTTCCCCGTCAAACGTTGTTGATCTTTTAAAGGGAATCTAAGAAAGTCTTTTATTTTATTTATTTTGCTATTTTAACTAATTGCCCGAAGGATTACAGAATCAAGCATCATAGTATACCAGTTTCATTTAGTCATTCTAATTCTGAGTTTTTAGATGTTTACTGGTAATAAAAATATTTTTTGGAAGGCATTTATTGGTATGCTTCAAGTTACTACTTTATAGTTAGGTACTTATTAGTTTAGGTGATGTTTCGATAGCTCAAAAGAACATGATACGTTTTTATTCAAGTTCATTTATCACCATTTAATAAAAGAAAAGACATTTTTCCATAGTACTGCCGTGATTAAGCTGTATCAGATACCCTAAGGGCAGCTTGATAAATTCTCGACACCAAAGTTGGGCATTTTCAATCGCTATGATGATCAAGAAGAATAGAAAATTAAAAAAATATTTTGATCCCCATTTTTTTTCTTTACTCCATCACAAAATCCAAACTGAATTCACTACTTAGCCAATTTTATACGCTGTTTTACAAATTATTAACACCACATTCTTAGTTCCACGCAAAAAAAACTCGGAATACCGAAAGTAGAACAGTTCTTTCTATATCCTGAAAATAAGACGTAGGTATACCTACCCCACTTTCGTCTTCCCACTATCTAATTCTGTGACCCAATAAGGCACACATAAAGTACACTTAGTATGACGCCGAGTGTCCAAACTAATTCATCAGAAGGGTCAGGTTTAACTAAATTATTGGGGTCCGCTTCCATTATCGAACTAACTTGTGATTTTCCTTCGTTACAATGTGGGATCAAACTCTTTTTGCGGGAGAGGAGATGGGAAGGGCGAAAAGTAAGGTAAATGGTTCAGGGAGCTAATATTATGGGTAGTTGTGTTGTTTTTATGATGAAGATGTCTCTTCTTAGACTACTCTGGTGCTTCTTTAGACAGGCACGTAGGCATTTAATGAAAAAATTCCTTAAACTAAGGCTGTTAAATTTTAATTTTCTTTCTAATGGAGGTGAACACCAGTGCAATAGTTAAGACAGTTATTTAAATAGTGATTAAAATAATATATAACCAACAAAAAATTATATATTTCAATTTATTATTTATTTGCATTCTATATTTTATTGTTACAATATTTTTACAATTTTTAAGGTTGAGATTAAGTATTAATTTCTATTAATTGATTAAATAACTCTTTACAACAGTAACTAGATCACAACAACACGTGCCGACATTAAACGATCACGTCCTCCTCCATAAACAATAATCACATCCGTACAACACAACTAATTGCTAATTAGTTGCGTCTAATATTAATTAGGAATTAATTTGTACCCTCTCTCTTAGCCTATAGAAGGTTCTCAGGAACACACATCACGTAGCGCACCAGAACACAACATATTGAATTTTGGTCACGTAAAATCTTTGTATTTTCTACTATTCGTGTCTCTTTTCGAGATCCCTGATGCTGAAGTCCAATCAAGGCTACTTTCGATATGATTGGTCTTTTTTATACTTGATAGGCTCACGCTTGGCTACAACTAGTGCTCGTGTAATGTTAAGTAAAGTTGCAATTTACACACACGCTCGCCTGTAAGAAACCGTTTCGCTCTAGTCTTGAAAACCGGTAAAATTATAGAGTAAGGGTTCTCACTATTTTCAAAAATTATAGTTGCAGAGGATAATTTTGGAGTCATTATTATAATTTCATTTTTTAGCAAAATTCAAGTGTAAAATTTTCGAATTATACTATCAGGACCTTATTACAAAACGTGGTTTAAATATAAGTCTAGACTAAGTCCGTTTTAGTTATTCGAAAATTGTCTGTCTACTGTCATAATTATCAAACTGTCAAAACGTACCAATGTTAAATCAAAGTTCCAATTTTTGTTAACATTTTGATTGCTTGTATGTGATGTTTGAACAACTAGAACATATTTTTTATTTTCAAAGTCCTGGACTAATATTTAAACCGCGTTTTGTAATAAGACGGTCAATTTTTAAATTCAAAATATCTCAAGACAGCCACTTTCAAATTTAAGTTTCATTATGTATGTAAATATCTGTCTCTAATCGTGACATTTAGAAATTAAAACATAACATACATATTAACGGAAACAAACACTTATAACACGGAACCCTCTAGAAAATGAGTATTGTTTACCCTTTGATTTTGTATGGATACTTATTAAGAAAACTCTCAAGGGTGTCTGAAAGATCCTTGGATAGGATAACGTGTAAAGGATTCGTGGCATTATACGCAATGCTAATCATAATCATGGTGCTTTCCATATGTAACACTATTTCGAGGAAAATGATACATTTACGCTTGTTTTTATACTGATATACATATATTGTTATTTGTCAAATACAGGAATAAACAGAAACCTTTGTATAGTGTTTGTTTAAGCAAATATAAATAGCTTCGTATTCTAGTTGCTTGGGCTATTTATGCGTGCTTTCAATTTCATGAACCCTAAATTATTTTATTTTCCATATAAAGCTTTTAATCCTCTACAGCTTTTTTATTTATTTAAATAGGTGGCAAGTCATCTGAAACAACTCACCCACAAGCTTTTTTTGAACTAGATCAGGTTTGCATTTGACCATACTTTGTCTGATGGCAAGAAATAGCTATGGCCTAAGATGGATCGTGATACCCAATAAAAACTGGTTCAATCTCGCTGTGACATCAGATCAGATCATGATTTTTTGTATGTAGGTAGTATGAGGTCTTAGGAGTGCCATAGGCTACTTTTTACCCTGAAATAACTCGAGCGAAGCCGCGGGCATCCACTTGTGTAAAAATATGTATTATACCTTTGTAAACAATACCTGATCCGTGTATCAAACTTTGTACTCGGAAGCTAGCTAAGCCACTGAGTCTGGAGTTCTACGAATTACAACATTGAAGCACACACTCGTGGAAACTAAGCCACAAGCTAGGAAATTCACACATTATCTACACAGCGTTTGAGCAATCAGGGAGACTGTATCTAAATTGGTTGTTTCGACATAGCTTATGTAAAGGGCAAGCCTTGCCTCATTATAAACATTTCCTTTAAAGAAACTGAAGACTATTTGTACGCAGCAATGATGTTATTAACATCATCATCATCATCGGGTGCCATCTTCAAATTGAAGTTCGGAGGTCAAATTGGCAAAACTTCTTGCGATCCCATGCTGATTATTTTAGGTGCGAGCTTGGCTTTGTACATATCTTCGTAATAATATACCCATTCGCAAAGGGCACGTTTAATTTTAGTGTACATTTCCCCTTAAAATATGTCAGCTCCGTTAGATAAACACAGTTGAAATATCAGTACCAAATTAAAATACAAATCTTGTTTACAGGCCCATAACAATGTAATGTTATCGTTCAATTAAGCACGTATGTTTTTGTTGCTCAACTTGTTAAAAACAGAGATTATTCAAGCGCATTTACAATTCTTAAAAATGTTAATAAACGCGCTTAAAACGGTACCGCGTCATCTTTATTTGTTTAAAAAAAGTCCTCACAGAATATGCACTTACATAGAATTTAATAATAAAAAAAGACTTCAAGCCTGCTGTTACTAAAAAGTTAATAAATAATTTATTTTCATTTTTGCGACTCCAAAATTTAGAGTAGGGGGTTAGAGAATCTATCAAATTATTAAAACTTACCATCTTATAAGTAGTCTTATTGAAATCCGGAATATTTGGAGTCGGTGCCCTTTTTTGGACGACGGTTAAAAATAGTGAAGTTTTGCAAAATAGGTCAGTCCATATTAGATCTATGTCGATGCTAGGCAGAGTAGACAGTAGTTATAACTTGCTACTTTCAGTGTTACGAGAACTTGCATGTGTTGTTGCTGTTCTTAGCCACCTTCATGAGATTACGGTCAATTTATGATCTAAGTAGTACTTGGTTGTGCTTTCGGTTTTAACTTTACCATACGTAATAATATTAAATCGCCAACATTTTCGTCATCATCATCCTATGAGAGTGGATAAGTGGTTAACCGTAATTTTATAAGAAACTAGGAATAAATTGCAAGGAAATTGTTCTGTACATAAAAAAATAGAAAGCAATCTTGATTATTTCAAATTAAAATCCATTAGTTTTCAGGTGTAAGTAAATATAGGTAGGCAGTATTTATTTACGTTTCTCTCTGGATAAAACAAAAAAATATAAGAGCAAAACCACCAAATTTCTAAACTGAAACCTATTTCCCTAATTGTAAAATATTTTTTTTTAATTTTAAGCTTCCAGAACCCTGTTCCAATCTAAAAACCCATTAAATTATGCGCATACCATACCTAACCTATATAATGTAGGTACATGAGATAAAAAAGCGAGTAAAATTGTGAGTTTCATCTGGTTATTTCCACAGATGTTCGTGTACGGGCGGACGGTGAAACTTTCCCAGCCGTGATCCGGGGCCGGCGGTGCGAGAAACTTGGCGAACTATCTTAGGGAGACAAGTTACTCTTTTGCTTATCTTAGTAGTATAGCATTGAGAACGAGGAAGTTATTTTTGAGGACAACAAAATCCAAGGACATGTCTATGGAAATCTTCCGAGGAAAACCTAGACCATGAAGAAATCGTATCTCCCCGATAGAACTCCCCTAGCTTATTAATTCTGCGTGGGAGTCACATTGCCTCAATAATAAGAAAATACGAATTAAGGAAGAGATATAGCTTTATAATAAAATAAATAAAAAAAGCCTTTATTTCCCTTTTAAACGTATAGTTGTTCACACTACAATGTTTCGATTTGATTCATGAAATTATTATATAAATGTCTAGTATTATTTTAGGTAATGTCAAAATGGATATATGTAAATGTAATGTCAATGTCTGGTTATTGAATTAAAATGTTATTTATTTATTTAAGGGATCGTCCAACTTTGGACGTAGGCCTCCTCCAACTCATGCCATGTATGTCTCGTCTTTGCTGTTCTTGTCCAGAGTTTTCCTGCCACCGCCTCTATATCGTCTCTCCATCGTCTGATTGGTCTTCCACGCTCTCTCCGTCCATCTCTTGGCTCCCAGTGAAGTATTCTCTCTGTCCACCTGTTGTCTCTCTGTCTCGCTGTGTGCCCCGCCAATATAGCTTTATAGGTACTTCTATTACACTATTTATCTATAAACTGGAGATCGGGTGGTTCTATTCTCGCTGTGTGACCGATTTTCACAAAGTGTGCGAGCCGGTACCCGAATTGGCATTTGCAAGTCAAGAGTTAGTGAAAATGTACATTTACTTTCCCACTAATTTTATAAAAGCCAATGTTTGTGCGTGAGTATGTGTGTGTACAAGTTTTGATTCCTCTCGATTAAGCGGCTGAACAATAATTTATTATGTATTGTAATCGTATCTTCATGTTACTCTGTTCCATGAACATTGAAAGTCGCATAGCTAAACAAGGAAGAACATTATCAAGCACTGAATTCTCACGGCTTCCATATAGAAAGAGAATATGAGCACATGTGCAGGTTTTACCCACATTATTGGTCTTTTTGCCAGTGACAGAGGTCTCATTTCCAAACCTGATTACAATTTGTACTAGTATCGTTTGATGAAGTTACATTCGTATGCTTCCAAAAAGTTAAATACAGCTTAAATTTTGACGAGCTTCAAAGGGTATATCAAGATATTTCTTAACCGACTAAAAAATAAAGGGGGATAAGAAGTCTCTTGAAGTATCATCGTAGACTATAACGTTGCTTACCATCAGGCAAGTTGTAGTCAAGCGTAAGCCTATATCATGTAAAAAAAAAGTGTTCTGAAGTTTTCTTTTATTATTATTAAACTTCTTTTATTATTATTTTCTTTAATTCCTTCACAGACTCTCGGGCCTTACGCCCGGTATTTTTAAGGCATCAGTGGGGCCGTAGCCAACACTGAGAGGCCTTTTACAATACTATACTTAAAATTAAGTACAAAATTATTATTATTTATTATTATTATTATTAAAATTATTAAACTGTTATTTATGAACCGATTTTAATCATTATTTTTTAATTTGATGGGTGATTGTTTTCGAGGTGAACTCATAAAATATTTTTTTAGAAAGTACCATTACTAATTAAGTCACCATAATACATTAAGTACACCGAATTATATACGATATAGGTATTTTAAGGTTAAAATTCATTTATTTATAAAACTATCCTAGTTAGAGATTATTCTGTATCTACCAGCCAAATGTATGTTATGAAAATTCTGTCACACTTTTATGACTAGGCTTAAATGATGCGGTTCCAGCGGATCCAGTGTCTGCTTTTCATCCAGACGCACCCGGGTTCGAAACTGGCCCTACACCAATGACTTGTATTTTATTACAAGTGCGGATTTGCAATCGCTTTTCAGTGAAGGAAAACATTGTGAGTAAGAGAACTCCCCTAACGAATTTATTCTGCGGGGGAGTCACGACCCTCAGTCTCGAGGAAATACAACTCGAGAGAGAGATATAGAGAGAGATATGATGAATAACATAATCCCAATAACATATGGAATGAAATACCTATTCTTCTCGTTTTATAAAATCTGGTGTCGATTTTATACTCGAGTGAGTAGCTACTCACCGTCCGTCTTTAGGAATGGGATGCGTTTAGAAATAGGATTTAAAAATATCGATATCGACATATTTTCATGCATTTTATTATTAAAAATACACCTAAAAATACTTCTTCTTCTTATCGAATGAGAGTGGCCAACTCTGGTGTCGAGAGTTTATCAAGCCGCCCTTTAAGGGCCTCTGACATGGCATCCGTACTTATGAACATCAGACAGTTGTCGACTTTGGCCCGGCTGGTGTATAATTTTGATGCACCATCTTTGTAATGTACATGTGTATGTATCAAAATATGATGTCCTGAGATATTGAAATCTATAAAAACATATTTTTTGACGAATTTGAAATAAGGTACCATCATATTGATATTGATTTCCATTAGTTGCCATTCTATAACGGCAAATTTAGAGATAAATGGAACGTACAAAAATAAATCACACATTAATATGACTAAGTAGCCTAGATATTTCGTTTACTATTTTTACTCGGATTTAATAAAAACGTATCAGCTCGAATTGCATTCGAATTTCACAAAGTTAATCGAGATGCAAATGAGGTCGATGTGAATATATCCGTTTTATTTACCAAATTTATATCTCAGGACCGTTTTCACTTCAATTAATAGAAACATTTCCGGCTGGATTGGTATTCATTTCCGTATTTAAATATTATCGAATCGCAATCAACAGATTCGGAAGCGTGTTTGACCGACACTCACAATTATTTAAAGCGAAACATTGGAATTTTGTCGATATTAAGTAGTTAATTGATAGTGATGGGGTAAATATGCTATGATTCTTTTAAAAAAATGTTTTCGGCTATTATACTATGTTTGTAATAGCACACTTCTGCTTATTGTCAACCAAATTATTAAACTATTTCCTTATTTGATGCATTTATATTTACTTAAGTAGAGCATGTATTAGTAAATAAATAAATTAATACATATGGTAAAGGTATAATAAAGGGTACAAAAACCTATGTAGTTACAAAAAACGAATAAAGTGCTATGTAATTGCTACCGAAGTCTGAGTTTGGTTTACCCGATCTATGGATCAATTAATATTATTATGGGTCATTACTCAAAATATCCTCAAAATCTATTTCAATGTTATGTCGGTACATAAACAATCAACATCATTCCATTCCATTGGCATTTCCATTTGGCAGAATGCACTGAGGTACAGTTCTGTCAAAAAGCAGACACTGTATTTGCGCAGGAATTGGATAGATCATAGTCAAAATAGTTCGTAAAATAAGTTATAGGTATACATATCTGTTCATTTTTGGAACTTAAAGAAATTCCTCAAAACGTCGTCAAACCATGTATTTCAACAATATATCGATACCAAAACTATCGACAAATACCATCTCTAGAGCGTCCAACCGCAAGCGTATGGAAACTCTTTCTATTCGCCAGAATGCACAGAGGTACAGTTGTGTCAAACGGCAGACACTGTATTTGCGTAGGAAGGTTTACCGAGCTTTTACCGGAGCGTGAACATCACTGTGTGTAAGATTATGGAGGTGGGTGTTAGGCATGCCCGTAAGAGAGTGGTAAGGTCTGGAGTTTTAAACCTACTTACATAAGGTGTCTTTTTATTTAAACTTTCGTGAGACATTCTTATCATATGTAACTATTACGGTTTTCACTCACATGTAGGTTCTAGTATGTTGCTGGTGTAATGACACCCATCATCAGATCGTCTGCGCACTGCCGCGGTCCCAGGACGGACGTTCGGATAATGGGTGTCATTACACCGGAAACGCGCAAGCAACATACGTGAAATTGATATTTCTGTATCATTGAATGTTTACTGGGGTATAAATATAGCAGATACAGCAGCAACGTTAAAAATCAATTTGTTAATTTAAAACTCCAATTTTACTTTAAAGTCGTTATAAAACTCTCAAGTCGATTCGTGAAAAAGTCCCGAACCGTGGCTTTACACGAAATCCGATACCTTTGACGGTAACGGTTTAAAACGGCTAGCTTCAAAAGAATTAAAATCGAGTTAAGACTAACAAGATTACGATTTCGAATGCAGAGCAGCTGGAGATTTAAAAATGTTTGGGGCGGAATTAGAGGCGTTGCAAAGTTATCTTATACTAAAGTTATTATATCTTAAGTTATTTTATTTATACCTTTCAAACTTTCGTGTGTCATTTTTATCAATATGTAACTAAAACGGTTATCAAACCGTTTTAGTTACATATTGATAATTGCGATTAATAAGTGAGTGATCTCACTTGTTATTCGCGATCGCGAATTTATTATAATTTAAATTAAAAAATACCGCAGAAAAATAATAATAAATTAAGATTAATAAAAGTAATTTTAATGAACTACCCATTTTTTTTATTTACGACAATTTTTTTAGGTTGACTTCATTGTTCATTAATGAAGGTCTCAAAGACCAGAGAATTATGGCAAACTTTAAACTTGATTGATTTGCACTCGCTTAGCGGTGAAGGTAAACATCGTGAGGAAACCGACATGTTTGAGGACCACAATATGAAAGACAAATGTCTTCCGTGGTAGGACCTGGGCACCCACCACGATGCATCTACCCAAGAGAACTCCCCTAACGAATTAATTGACATGAAGAATACGCCTAAAGAGAGAATAAGAGCTAAGTTATGAGATATAAGGAATCCTATACAAACACCCCCCACCGAAAAAAGGTCCTTATTCCATCTCGTGCCTGAGCGAATTCAAACTCTTTGGAATGGAACTTCAAAAGGTTTTTCGTGTGTGCTCAGCCTTAAATATGTAGGTATTGGACTAGGGAAAGGTAGTAAAGCGTGATTTAAATATTCTGGGAGATTGAGACCGAATACACACTGCATCATATTACAAAGTAAGTAAATGTGCAATAATAATATTTCGTAAGTAATTATACTTGGGCACGTTTTAGTGTTTATAAACTGCCATAGGGGCTTCTAACATGGCTTAACGACTGCTGGACTATGACGAACATTCAGATCCTACAATTTATTTATTTATTTATTTATAACGGTACACAAAACAGAATGAGTTTATAAATTAGCCAAATACACATCCAAAACTGGTTTTGAACCAGAACAAATTCCTCAGGTGAATGATTGTTGTGATTTATTTACGATCTAAGAAGAGACAGATCATCATTCATCAGTAGATGTTGTGTGTGTGTGTGTGTGATGACGTACGCAATGCTATGTCTGTGTTTTAAGTGCCTTATGAAGAAAATTAAACAACTGTTTTACAAGAGATATTAAATTATGTTGTTACGGTACTAAGCGATCCATATCTTTGTTTTCATTGGTTCGTACCGATCTATACTTAAAAAAGTTTTTATTCCGATTTTGATTAATCTGATTGAAAAATTATAATGATAAATATATTTCTTCCCCAAAGTCGTATCGGACGCAGTGCGTATTATGTTTAGATTAAATGTCATTGGCTCCTATGTCTACTTAAATTATTCAAATACTTTGTGACTTTAACATTATGTACATGAAAAATAATTTACAAAATATTCAAAAATTTCAAATTCAAAATTCATTTATTCCTAACATACTGGGTGAGGGCTATGTCAGCTAGTCCCTTCCAGTGATCTTGATTACATTAATACAGGTAGGAACAAGTAAAAAATAAATTTTTGAATGTCAAAAGATATTTGACAAAATATTTTAAACATGACTATGTCTTCTACAGTCCTAAAAAGTCTTAATAATATTATATAGTTATTTAGTATTTACATTAATATTTAGCAATTTCAATTAGTTCTAGATTTATGTTTATATTTACATTTTAGTCCATTTGAAATATATGTATTCAATACAACATTTAGTTACTAAAACGTCATCTAAACAATCAACGAGATTTTTTTAAACGTATGCATGTTACTATTGTAATTAAAATGTATAAATATCCAACACTTTGTTGAGTACAAATTAATAATCTCCTGGCAGCATTTTTCAGCCAGTCTTTTTTCATAATTCATTAATCTGTATTAAAAGTGAACTCATCTTTGCTCACTGCAATTAGTGCAAATTTAAGTAAATATCTAGACAGCTCAGCCACAGCCCTCTAGCTTACATAGCTCAAACAATGAAGCTCACAGCTAATCTTGAATAGCTGAGAAATTTTGCATTATGTATGTAGCTTGGGGAAAGGATCTACCTTTGAGAGAACGGCGATTGGATTTGTGAAGCTATGTCATTTATGGATAAACAATTTCTATAGGTATCATAAACACAATTTATATACCTAAGTTTAAAATACGATTTCTATAAGTATTTATTTAATAGTATGGTTTGGATGCTTGGTTAACAATACCGCTCTAAAACAGAAATAGTTTACGTTTAACGAATGCCCAACTCATATTACGTACCACTGCAGTCCATGATTTAAACCTTATTACTCTGACATAGTTAAACAACATAATATATCAGAATATCATATTAATTTTCATTTTGAAAACTGCTTTGTAAATTTCAGGCTTTCCTGTTAGATGTCGGAAGAAGCATAAGTAATGAATGAAAATACGTAGATAGACATTTTAAAGTATCTCATAAGAAAACTCAAAAAAGAGTAGAAATTCAAATAAATCACTTCCACTCAGAATGAATCTTTCTTGTTATGTTTAATTATAATGTTTTAAATATAGCGCAGACCGTAAATGCATTATAGGTTACTCTAAAATAATTCCAGCATTGCTTTGATTCCATAGGAAGGTCTGAAGATAACGAGTTAGAAGCTACTATTTACTTAGCTTATGTTGACGGACTTTGTAGAAATATCTCATTCCTCATTTTCTAGGTTTATGTTCAGACAGATGTTTATTTACCTAAGTTTTGAGTTAGGATCTCTAGTAAAATTATGTTTTTAGTCCATGAGATAGTATGTTAACCCGCAAGGAGCACTTGGATTTCATTTTTTTTAACAGGGAATATATAGGCCAACGTTTTACTACAGCCTGCCTTATTTACGCAGGATTAGGATGAGCGGGTGCTAAAAGATACATCTATGCTTAGTAGTGGGTAATAATGCTGATGATGATTATGACCAATTTTTTTTTCTTAAATCTTTATTTATTTGTAAATTGGTCAATCAATACGTAAGTTCTTTTATTTTTATACATTGCACTATCAAGCTTCCTAGTTCTTAGCATCACAACATATTTACAGTATATAACGTGGCTATCCTGGATATACAGTATGTGTTATTGCCTTATTTGTTATAGGTATGTTTATCTTTGTATCAAATAGCATCCAAATCGGTTAAAGAAATGAAAAACTGTATGTAAAAAACAAACAAATTTTCGACTATATAATATTATCGGGAGTGATGTTTATCTTAAAACAACGCAAACGAAATTGCGAGCAGTCACTTGCTCGTAACAAATTACCGATACAAAGTAATATTAGAGAGGAAAGGAAAGTAAATTAGGGTCGTCTTGAAGTCTAGCCCCAAACTATGTGGAAAGCTACTATTGACCCGAACTAGAACTAATAAATGCCACTAAGCGCCCCAACACAAAGGGGGAAATTTCATTTGGTTGAAGTTCGAGCAATGAAAAATGCTTTGTCCCACTTTCTCGGATTCCTTGCATAAGTACGGAGACCGTATGTATAGGGGAGGATAGGACAATTTATTTATGTAAATTAAAAAATATATATATATTTTGACGTTAACATACAATATTTATAACATATATGTGCGTAAATATATTTAAAAAATATATATATATATAACTATATTTTTGTATAATCTAATAAAATTATTTGTTTTGAATAACATATATCTTTATTATTGTTTCATTAGTTAGTTTTGTTAAAAACTGGTAAAAAAAATTACGTGATGCGAATGTCAACCTATGGTAATCAAAACGATTATTAATTAAGACCATACAAGGAGGTAATGACCAGAATTACCTTATATGATCTCAATCCTCCAATTTTTTTATATGTCTTGTCTGTAGGTAATCCCTTCTATGCATAAGTCCCCATTTGAACACAAGAAGCGAGGCATCTAATAACTGCACCCGCCTTCCCTCGCATAATATAAACAAGGACGCATAACTTTGCATGTACAATGGTATATTTGTATTGCACGGAAACATTTCACAAATAGTGCAGCTGACAATTTAGAGTAAAATTGAGTTATTGTAGCTACTATGTGGAAATGTAGATTTTTATTTTTACTTTAGACAGGCTCACGCTTGATTACAACTTGCCTGATGTTAAGCAACGTTGTAATCTACGATCTGGCACGCTTTGTACACCTTTTTGTTAACTAGGTAAGCGAGCTCTATAATATAACCCTTATATTGGGTATCCTTACTTCTGTCACAAAAAATCAGTAAAATCCTCTATGAAAGTTCGATAACAAACGAGACATATTAAAACTGTTAAATGAGATATACCATGTTTATACAATGATTCAAGAATCAATTAAACGCTTATTATATAATACTTAGACACATTTATAAAATAGCAATCCGACAGCTAATTTATTTCTTTTCAGCGAATTTTAACAAAAACACGCGCAGTGACGCGTATAAATGTATGCGGATATCATTATCGAAAATGACAGCGTGTTTTTCCCCAAAATTGCACCGACACAAAAACAGAAGAAGATCCTCGAGACAAAACACGTCTTCGGCGAAAATTCATCATTTCAGTCACTCCCGACTCATTTCACTTGACATCGTTTCCAATCTGACAAGTTTTCCCCATCACTTGACGCGGCAGACAGCCAAAAAAGCGTTAAAAAACACGTCGGGCCGACAAAAACGAGTTCTAATGAATAAAAGCACGATAAAAGCCCTCAGATTTGAAACAAAAAACGTTGGTTTACCCCCGACCCAGCTACCCACGTTGGTTTTGTCCGAAGATTTGGGAAAAATACATATGTGCAATAAAAGAAAGGAAAAATTAACAATGAAATCAAATAAAAATATTGTATACATATAATGCGCATGGCTTCAATGAAAGCGTCAATACCCAAGTGTTGTTTTTATCAATCGCGCAAATAACATTAGGCACATACGAGTACATTCGCCGCGTTATCAGTTGAATATACACACACCAAGTATATTTTCGTTTTCTAAAACCTACACAATTTTAAACCCTACAACTATGGTACTAAAGCTTTATCAAACGTTATTAAACCTAACGATGACAGAAATAAACATAAAAGCTTCCAAGTGTCTGATTGTTAAAGTGGTAATTAAGTTATGTGTCACTAGTGGGTACTCGTGACTTCGCTCGCATTAAGTAGTAAAAAATGCATCCCCTATTTTACAACTGCTATGCTTACGTCATAACATCTACCTTCATTTCAAATTTCAGCCCAATCCGTCCAGTGGCTTGGGCTGTGCGTTGATAAATCACTATATCAGTCAGTCATCTTTGAGTTTTATATGATTAAATTACTTCTTTCATATAATTATAGCAACGCTGCTCATACTTTTTACCACCACAATAATACTTTATCCCAAAATCCCAACTCCACGGCCCTGCCTCGGTCTCAGTATAGGGTCATTTATCATTTGGACAAATGCCCTCGCTCCGGGCGCGTTGATACGTGAAACTGAAAGTTTTTTCACGCTAAGCGGTGAGTTTGATAACCGTGATTAACGCTCGACTTATAGTGTGGCGTTAGTGGTCTTAGAGACTCTTGTGAAAAAACTTTTCGTATATGCTGTTGCTTGTTAAATGTAACTATTTTTTGACGCCAAGCGGCGAGTTTAATGAGTAAAAGAATAAAATACATTTAGAATAGAATAGAATATAACTTTAATGTACACCATAAAACACAGAAATTACCATGCAGACAAAAAACATACTTAAATTAAAGTGTTGCACATTGGGGGGCCTATCGCCTTAGGCGATTTCTTCCAGGCAACCTTTTGGATGGACATAAATTACAATTGTAAATTTATTGAGACACAAAACAACAAGAGATACATAGCATAAAAAAATATAAAGATATAAACAAGTACATTATTTCGAGCCGCAATCCGGCATCAACACAGCCTTTTTTAAAAACGCGTAAACATCTTACGCGAAAAACACGTAAGTGAAAACCGTTTAGTTAAAATATATTTTAAAAAACGTCCATAGGTTTTTTTCATTGAATAACAAAGCTTTTATTATCGTCTAAATCGTATGTAGGTACCTTGCAATATTCTATCGTAATGAAACATTATTTGTGACCACTTTAGTAAACCCAAAAAATTGCCCCCAAAATCTAAAAAAGCAAGCCATAAAGGAAATAAAAGGGGAAAAAAATGGCTCACAAATATATTATTTTACGGATTTCCGTTCACCGGTAGCTTTTGGTGAGTTTTTTGGAGATTCGCTTACTCAAAGAGGGTACAGGTACTTTATATGGTAGAACTGTCTTATTGTTGTTATTTTTATGTCAAATAGGTATGCTTTTATAGCTTACTAGAATACAAGTGATCTACATTTAACGCTACGCGATCCCTGGAGTTACATGTGAGTATATGTAAGTTTTAGTCACCCATCTTAAAAATAATACTACAATTACAAATTGTAACGTTAGTAATCGTGTAAATATTGAACAGTCAGCAAAGGTCGCACGGTCAGTACTTGGATGGGTGACCTGAAAAAAAGCATTAAAGTGGGTCGGATGACACGTTGAATGTAGGTCCCGGCTATTTGTCTAGTACGGCAGCCGTTAAGTTATATCAGAGGCCCTTAGGGTGGCTTGATAAACTCTAGACACTCTCATTCGATAAGAAAAGGAAGAATTTTTGGGCGTTTAATTTAATCATATTACCCTTTCAAGACTACAAATATATGATACAGATCTTCTATGACAACTGCGTGCCAAAACCTTATTACTTTACTCAAAGGTCACCATCTACTCCCAATTTAGACATATATGTGTTTCTCTCTCCCAATCATTCAATTCACCTACATAGGTACGTTTTTACTAAAGTGGAAGAGACAAAAAATAAAACATCTCAGCCTTGACCTTTAAAACCATGACAAAACAACACCCTTCGTATCCCGCAAATAAAATAATAGAGACATCTAACTATCCATCTAAAGATTACATTATGATGGACTGCAAAATAATTATGCAGTTTTTTTTGACAATGGACCTTAATTATTAATATACTTTTGTCGTACCAATGAAATAGCATCTAAGTGAAAAGTATAGCAATATAAACAATGCTTAACAAAGCAATCTTTGCGATCTATTATGATTATTTTTTTTTTTGTGTGTGATCACAAGTGCACATGACGTGGTAGCGATATCGACAGGAATGGCCTTCACGGACTTTCATGCCTTCGCAGTGCAGGCAGATTCTCCCGCCTCGGCTCGCTGAATGACATAGTGAGACGGGCACTTGCCACCGTCAACGTATCATCGGTTGTAGAACCGATTGGCATGGTCTGTGATGATAGTAAGCACCCCGACGGCGTATGGATGGATAAACTTGGCCTATCACATAAAATTATTCCAGAAATATTTTATAGGCATATCAGTGTCGGATATATTGTATTATAATGAAACGTTTAATGAATGTGATGTCAGTGGTGTCCGGCAAGAAAAATAATTAGCCCTCTCAACAAAACAGGGTGTTAAGTAAAAGACCTCGCCTTACAAGCTTAACGCGAATTTTAATAACAGTTACTGGGTAGTCATGGGACTATGTTGTTTTTTGCCGGATTTGAGAGTTATCATAAACTAATTTGTTTTATTATCTTCTTGTTTGTGTTCCTCATAAATTGGAAATTTAGCTTCCAGCGATATATGTTATGGCTGTTTTGTAGGCGCCCAGAAAATTCCATGAATCATATTCCTAGATTTTACGGCAAATATCGATTTTATCGTAATATTTTCCCTCGTCACTATATACAATTTTAAACCAATGATTACTAAACAGAGAAAGCAGATTTCATTGGCACCAATATTTAGACCAATAATCCAATTCTAAAAAATAAAATAAAGCAATTTGGTTAAACCTTTAATATGGGGTATTTTGTCAAACCCACACTATGGTTGTTTAACTTAAACTTAAATTTTTACTGCCAGTCATGATTATTTTTGCTCATTTTCCAATTAAAGTTTAAGTTAAACCTTCATTTTTTAAACTACTGTACTTATTTACTTTTATAGTAAAAAAATCCAAAAATCATATTAGTCTTCTCTAATAGTTGGGTGCATCGCTTTCAAGTCGTTAAACCATAAGAGGCCCTCAGGGCAGCTTGATAAACTCTCGACACCAGAGTTGGCCACTCTCATTCGATAAGAAGATAATTTTAGCACATCACTACAAAGAGTCGTTTCAAAAAGGTGCCACGTCGCAGGAAATGGCCCTCGGAGTTTCAAAAATAAGCACAGTTAAATTACTGAAGAGCCACTTTTAATTTTGTGTTAAGTAGCGCAATAACGAGTTAGCCTTAGTCAAGGCTACGTGGTTTCCGGGAGAGATTGTTGTGCATTTTTCAGCATTTGTGTTGAGATTACCTAATTTGATTCATCGGTAGGATTTTAGTATATAACATAAAACGTAAAAAGCGTTTATTTCAACATTTATAAGGGTTTTACAGTAAGGTTGGTTTAAAAACATTTGGTATTATATTAACTAGGGCTTTGTGTATTACTGTATACTAATAGGCAAACCCTGGATATCACACTAAGTCTATTAGTATAGAACTTATTACTAATTTATTAGTTTGGTATAGAACCTTTTTTTTTTTTTTTTTTTATTCATAATTTTATTTATTGGGGCTTTGGCCAACACTGGCATGTCAGTCCCATCATACCTTAACCAATATCATACATTACATTACACCTTAACAATTTTAAAGATTTATAAACTAGTTCAATATTTTAACATGTATAGCTTCTATATCGGGGCTACATGTAATAATGGGACACACGTCAGACCGTACTACTTACTACTACTTTGTACTATCCATCATAGAAGCTAAAAAAGAAGTTTTTTAGCATCTCTCCTTCTAAAAATAAGTGTGTCAAAAACGATTTTACTTCCTCAAAGATAACTTTACCCACTAATGCAATCTTTTGTTCCATATTTTTCTGTGAAAAAACTATTTCTTTTATATTTTCAAAAATCTTCTTCCATTCAAATTTCCACTCTTTCTTATTTTTGTCTTCATTCAAATGACTGTTTCCTCTAGAACCGCCTGATAGTGTAGAATCAGCTGTAAAATTTTCATTCACGGAGGTTTTTTTATTTTTGAGTATGCTTCTCTTTGTTTTGCTCACAAGAATCGGGGAAACTACTGATTCTTTTGGCTTCTGCGCGGTATTAACACTTGGCCATGGCCTGGTAGATGACACAGGTGTTGTAGGTTCAACTGGTGTGAAGCCCCTCACTGGACTAACCTCACGAAGTGCAGGATACTCGTCTTGAAGAACGTTGTGCTCGTGTATTCTGCAATCTTTCTTTTCAATGTCGAGAGCTCTTTTGTAGGTCACATTAAGTTCGCTCATAACTAGTCTTATTCTTTTTTCTTTTAAAAAATGTGGACATTTTTTGTCCAAAGCCATATGACGACCCTTGCAGTTCACGCACCTAAACGTCTCTGTCTCGCAGTTCGTGTGGTCTTCGCCACATTTTGGGCAGAATGGCTTTGTTCTTGGACAGAATTTACGAGGGTGACCGAAACGCCAACAATTAGAACATTGTGTAACAGGAAACACGTACTTCTCAACAGGGAATCGACATCCGTAGGCGAATACATATTCCGGGCAAATTGAGTCTTTAAAACAAAGTCTTACAGTTTCACTAGCCACCCACTGGCCATCACTACTCATCCGCATGAGCCGTCGAACAGAAACAATGTCCACTGAACATTCAAATGCTGCCAAAATATCTTCTTCGCTCATTTCCAAGTCTACACCTCTCACAAGGCCGTAGGAGAAATTTCCTTCTTGCGTGAGTTGTGCTCTTATGTCAAGCTCCACTAGTTTTGGACAGCTTATTAATTTTTCAGCTTCAGATTTGTCGGTTAGTTCAATCAAAACTCGGTATGGACTTTTTACTTTAATTCTTGACACGTTACTAATTAAAGCGTCTCGTAGGAGTCGAGCTAAGGCCATTTGTTTAGGCAGCGGTGATTTAGAGGTCAAACTTACTTCATTCAATTCATTACCTTCATTATCCCGATGAATAGGCGAATTTTTCCTCGCTGCTTTCCTCTGGCTGGTCCTAACATCCTCATCGTCAGATTCAGGTCTAGTCCTTTTGTCGTTTTTTTTGCGTCCCGCTATCTCCCATTCAGTGTTAGGCTCCATTTCTTCGACCCAATCCACTTGATTAATCGTAACTTCAGGGGTCAAACACTCAAAATTGTTCAAACTATTTGAACGCGACAAAGGAAGCCCCGCAAACGAGTTGTTCACACCGTCGGTTGCCATGCCGTGCGCCCGAGCGGCCGCGAGCGGCAGCGGCAGACTTGTTCGTTCCTGTCGAGTAGCGTTCGCAAGCGCAAACACGTTCAAACACGTACGCTCCAGACGAAGTCCGTCGCGCGACTGGTATAGAACTTCATAGATTTATTAACGTGATATACATATATTGTAAGGGTTTATATTATGTAGGTTTTGCGTTAGAATACTATACAAACACCGCTATCTAAAAGGATGTAGCTGGCTTAGGAAAACATATATTATTTTAACCTACCCTGGATTTAAAAACCCCTGAATTTTAATTCAACTGGTGTGATATAAAAAATTATACAAAGGTAGAAGCCGATCTAAAAAATTTATAGTAGGATTTTTACTATCACAAATTTTAATCATGTAATGTTTTATAAGGAGGTAACGTGTAGCATTTAGATAGATAAATAAATAATAAATAAATATTCCGGAACATTGCACACAGCGCCATCTAGCCCCACACTAAGTAAACGCTTGTGTCGCGGGTACTAGATAACGGATATAATACATATATACTTTTTTTTTGTAAATACATACTATTATACATTTAAACGACCAGACTCAAGTACATAAATACTTGTGTCATGCGGGAATCGAACTCGCGACCTCTAGATTAGAAAGCAGAGCCTCTACCAACTAAGCTAACAGATAAATAAATACTTTATTAAAACACCACATATAAAACAATACAAAAAATCATAGAAATTAAAATTTGCGTCCTAATTGGTGGCCTTACCGCTTAGAGCGATCTCTTCCAGGCAACCAATCTGGCAGGGATATAATCTTCAAGTGAAATGTGTAGACGAAGTGTTTAAGACATTTTAAATGAGTTTAAAGTATGATTTTATTAGTTTTAGAGATTCTATTTTTGAGATAAACATCACAAGACATTCATTTTAACGTCGCAGTTGAAGACCGTTAGACTTAATCGATGCTTTACTTTCAAGTCAGTTAAAATGCAAAGGGCAGTCATTAAAATATTCCAGGCTGTACAATATACATTTTATTCTTTTTACGTACCTATATTTATAATCAGAAATAGATGAGTCTAACAAAAAGTTATTCAGGAAAGGGGTTACACTCAGTAATGAACAAAAGATGTATTTAGTATTAATATGTAAATGATATATGGCAAATCAGTTCGCATAAAAATCTTCAAATCCGGAATTAAAGTTTTTGCGATTTTACTTTCAAGGAATTTGCTACGATGTTTTGTTAATAATGATGACAACTACAGCCTGAACTGAATAACATTTCAGTTCTGATATTACTGAAATGTTATATCCAAGGACGCACATTTTTTTTCGTGGATGAAATGCATTTGCTCATCCCCGCACTCTCCCCGGTCTCGGAGCTAGTGAGACTCCACTACTGACTGAAACCTACCACGATGTCCCTTCACCTCGGCAAGGACGAGTTTCACGGCCAAGCGAGCAACTCCTTCGCAATTCCTGTCCCAAACAAGCAAGCACCTACATTTCCTACCATCTTCTAATAATCCAACCAAGAACTGACAGCATTTAACTTTGGTAATCAAGTAAAAACATCTCAGCCAGTCAAACTACGGGCGTTTCATTTTACTATGGTTGTATCGTGTAACTAGGGATATTTTATGACGGGTTTTCTGTAAATTGGACGAAACGGCCGGGCCTAGGTTATAAATCATGTCGGAGTTGAGATAAGACGGCGATCTAAGAGAGAGGATATAGCGATTAAGATTTTGTGTTGATCTTCTTTTTTTAAGATATTTTTTACCTGGGATAGGTTTACGTTTGACTACAGCCTGCCTGATGTTAAGCATTGCTGCAGTCTAGAGTGTACACGTGTACCTAGAAGATACCTAATAACTCTAGATTTGAAAACCCCCGGATTGAAGTTCGCAGGAAACAGCTTCTTTGAGAGACTCAAATAATTTGTACATTTGAAGTTATATGTATGTTGTACTTTTACTTTGCACGTAGCGTTGCAGAACGTAGATTAGCATTTTGATAAATTATTCATCCATTACAAAATAATTATAATAATTTACAAGATATTTTTAAATACCTATGTTTTATCTATTTCTGTATTGACGTTGATTGATCTCTTTTATTAGGCCATAATATGATTAATTTTTAGATACTATTTAATTGTTTATCCAAAAAATATACTAAAAGAGTAATTCTAAATTAATTAATAGTACTTTGAAATTCGCGACTTGAATACATACATACCATATATATTAAGTTTCAAAGCGCAATTTCCTTTCTCTTATAGCACATTATAACAAGCAGTGGACCTTGTGGATAGAGCTAGGCGATATGACACCCGCAATGGTACCCGGATACATTTCATGGCCTATATTGGGATAAGAATTTAACTGATTTTTTAGTACACCCACAGATTGCGATTTTAGTATACCAATAGAGTTTTGAATGAGAAATTATGAAACTTGCTATTCCTATTGTGACTTTTATAAGGCAAACAAAAAAAACTCGTGGGTATTGACAATCCATGGATAGTAATAACACTAGGTACCTACCACAAGTTTTAAAATTTCGCAATAAAAACATCTACAGTAGGGTTCAAAGGTTAAGCCAAGGTCGACGCGGTCGGTTCTTGGATGGGTGACCGAAAAGTGGCATTCCATTTTGAGTGCTTCCGTGGGTCGGATGATACGTTAAATTGTAGGTCCCGGCTGTTTGTCTAGTACGGCAGTCGTTAAGCCATGTCAGAGGCCCTTAGGGCGGTTTGAAAACTCTCGACACCAGAGTTGGCCACTCTCATTCGAAAATAAGAAGAAGTAGGGTTCACTTTTTTAAATAAGAATTTGATTTTATATTTGAGTAGGTATTTATCATTGTTTAAGCTGAGCATTTCACGTTTTTCTCATACTTAAATTAAGTAAGTAGTTATTTCAACATAGCCAAGACTTTCTTACTCATTTGTCAAAGAAAAAGCTACACCGAGAACTTTTTGTCCAAATAACAATGTTGTATTCAATTTACTTTATTCGTCTTAAAATTAAGCTTGTCTCTTTATAATAAGCTTTAAAAATAATTCACGAGCTGAAGCCCTTATTTCTCTGAACAAAAAGCTTGTTAAATAAAACATTTCTAAATTATGCTGAACCAAACTGACCTAGAAATAGGCTGGAGTAATAAGACTTGTCTGAAAGCCTCAAGGAAATACTAATTCTTGTAACTTGAATATTTTAGGTATTGTTTTGAATTTGTGTTAGTAAGCAGTGATGTAGAGTGATGGTAGTACTTTTTTATACACGCCAGGCTGATCATCATCATCATCCACAGCCCTAAGGATCCCACTGCTGGGTATAGGCCTCCCTTTGTATGTGCCATCTGCGTCGATCTTGTGTAGACCTCATCCAGGTTGGACCCTCGACGATGTCGTCGACCCATCTCGCGACCGGACGACCCACTCCTCGCCTGCTAGTTCTAGGCCACCACTCTGTAACTGCCTTACTCCATGTGTCATCAGTTCTCCTAACCACGTGTCAGGAGGCTATATACACGCCAGGCTAGTTACTCTCAATTTTAATAATTAGTTTATTGATTAATAATATAATTTATTATTTTCTTAATTTTAATCTCTTGCCCAAAGTCAGTTTATATGTTTCAGCAGTTTCATGTGAGAGTTGAATTCATTCCTGATCAGGAATATTTTACCTTCAAACACAGTGCAGTTTGTGTGCGTGCTGTTTTAGGCGAACTGGTGTTAAAATACTATGAAGTGATATTCAAACCAGAGTTTTACAAAGCAGATACTTTTCTTTCACCATTTTTTTTTAACATTGGGTTATTGGATTTTTTTACTCAGCTCTACAAATAATGGTATAATTTAAACGTAGATCTGTAACTAAAATTAACATTACACAATAAATCATTCACAACATGAAACAACAAAAGTAACATAATCCAAGTGGCTTATAACCACAGTCCCACCAAATATATTCAGCAGTTTAGGTCCTAAATTATGTCCCTAATCTAAAAAGCTGGGCTACGCTTG
Source organism: Macaria notata (assembly GCA_927399415.1). NCBI lineage: Eukaryota > Metazoa > Arthropoda > Insecta > Lepidoptera > Geometridae > Macaria > Macaria notata. The sequence goes on from OV656742.1 coordinate 7,039,819, forward strand.
AGGATATATATAAATACTAAGTCATTCTGAATAGAAAGGACGGAACTTTCGAGGTGACCTACAGACTGTAGGGAAGTTTGATGTAACTTTATAATAGTTTATATAAGTAGAATAAGTTAAAACAACTTAAAAGGATTAAAATACCAACAATTCGGTAATATTAACAATATTTTAAATGGATTGTTGAACTAGTTTATTAATGATTAATGATAAATTATGTGTCAATAAAATAAATCATTATTAAATTATTGTTGCTTATTGGTCCCAATGTATTTCATAAAATTGAACTTTACACCAGTGCGCCTCGTCTGAGCACTTTTCCTATTTATCAAAGACACAAGTACACAGAGACTCTTAATTAAATATCTTACTTCTATAAATTCCTTTAACCAACGACAGCGTTATTCGTTTACAAAGGATAAATCTGTCCGTTGTTGACACGATGCTATGATTTATCAATTTGTAACGCAATATAGGTATGTGACTTTTTTGTTCGTATTACTGGTTACTTGTGATTCCTTCTGCGTTACTTAGGAACATAATCAAAAATACAGTGATCTACATATATCTTGACTGCGGTATGAGGACTAACATCATCAAATCAACAATCAGCTTTTGCTTGAATTTATGTGATGATATGATTTTTCAACCAATTTTTCTTAAGTTATGAGGAGTTCATATGTATAGGTTACGGTATTCTGCCAAATCGGGGAGATCAGGAGTCAATCCCATAAATTAGGAACATGGCTAACAATAATGAGGTGTTTATGTCGAAATATAGACGTTGTCATTCACCATCTGACGGCAGTAATATTGTCTACCAGATGGCAGACAAACGAAATCATTCTGCAGCGTCTTGGAAAATTAAAAAAGAACGTTTTGAGTCTCGAAAAATTTCTGCGAATATTTGGGGTGCATATGATATTACTTTATAAACGTGCTAGTAAAAATATGCAAAATTTATTTATCTTATATTGAGTATTCAGGAAATTTTTATTCCTGTTAACATAAATGTCCTTTAAAGATACATGAGCAGTTAAATTATTTATTCTGACGTAGTATCGTTTCTCGGCTAAAGTAGCGCTTTAATTATTTATAAAAGATAAAATTAATTAAGTTAACTTTATTTTTTTATTGGAAAATGAGCGAAAATAATCACGACCTTATTGAGAGTTTAGCACTTAACAAAATATCTTATAATTAATATGATGATCATAATTTATGTCACATACAAATTAAAAAAAAAAAGCGATAGAGTCTAATGAAAAAAGACCAAAGTTATAAAATCAGAAATTCTAGAAAATAGCCTGACTACGATAACAAAGCCTTATTTTTGTCTTCCTCACAAATTAACCAAAGCTCCCGAGAATTTTCGCCAGTGTTTCACAGTTGGGCATTAATTTGAGTAGCAATTAAAACTTTTAGCTAGCTACGGTATTTAGCCGCGAAAAATATTTCACGGGAATCAACCGGGTAGCTTAGATTTAACATTTGTTTAAAAACCGTCTGTAGAAAATATTAAGCTATGGATTAACTTTGTACTGATGAAAGGGATATCGAGAATCATGTAATGGTTTTTGTATTGTATGTTTTTACGCTTAATTTGAAGGTTCATGTTGTTGTTAAAAATATAACAATTACATTTAAAAACTTAAAGTTACAGTGACGTAGGTATATAATATATATATATATAGCATAATTTTATTGTTGTTTATTTTTTCACTAGCTGGTTCCCGCGACTTCGTCCGCGTGGAATAGTTATTACCATAAAAACGGGTTTATTGAGTTAACCTTAAAAGATAGACATATAGGTATACTGTTGCAGACATTTTGTTATATCATTTGAAGAGAAATAATTCTTTGATATCTTGAACCGTTTTCGCAGCGCACGCAAAAGACGCCCTCAAAGATGATTTTCCCCGTTTTTTCCACATTTTCCAATATTTCTTTGCTCCTATTAGTTGCAGCGAGATGTTATATAGCCTAAAGCCTTCCTCGATAAATGGTCTACAAAACACAAAAATAATTTTTCAATTCGCACCAGTAGTTCCTGAGATTAGCGCGTTCAAACAAACTCTTCAGATTTATATATTAGTATAGATTACATAATCTGGAATCAACGAAATTAAAATATATTTTTTATCAATTCAAATCATTCTAGTAGTACTTGGATTCGACCAGCGCAGACGACGAGAGACGGGACGAGTAGCTTACCAGAAGAGAGGCCTATGCTAAGCAGACGATGATAACGGGCTGATGACCTTAGCTTTTCGACTTACTATTGTTTTACATGTTTGTTATTACTTAGTTTATAAAATTGTTGTTTTAATGTTTATATTGGTGACGTTTTTATGGTCAAATTAATAATTTGATTATGACTATGATGATGAGTACTAAATATATTGCAGTCCTATTCACACCTCATAAATATATATATATATATAAAACTCAAAGGTGACTGACTGAGTGACTGATATAGTGATCTATCAACGCACAGCGTACTGGAATGAAGGTAGGTGTTATGACGTAGGCATCAGCTAAGAAAGGATTTTTGGAAATGCCACTTTTAAAGGGGTGAGATAGGGGGTGCAAATTTACTTCTTAATGCGAGCAAAGCCGCGAGCACCCACTAATAAAATATAAACAAGTTAGTAAAGCTTCTTTCACGTCATGAATATACCTCCACGGTTATTCGAAAGGGTTTAATTACCAGTAATCTATCATTATCGTGGGGGTGAACACGACGCTTGCTAAATTACAAAATCAGCTACGCAATTATCAAAGTACGTTAAGGGGAAGGCTACTGTATGGTATTATACTATTTACTAATATGATATGAAGAATACAATGTTGGCTTTCAAATCCGTTGTCAGTAAGCAATAACGTAATTTTTTAACGATTAAGTTAGACCGTTCTTACCTTGATAAGTATAGAAAATTTGAGTGTGAAATTGCGTCTGTGTGTGTTTGTTTGTCATGTGTATGTATGTTATATTTATGCGATCATTTGTGGAACTGGAAACTGAAAAATACTATAGAAAGTATTATCTTTGATTACATAAAAACCCTAAAAAGATTTAACATCCTTATCAGCACAAGATTTAAAACATATTAGGAAATTTTACTAAGTTATATCATTACCAGCCAGATAACGTAAACTTAGGACCCTAATTGCGGAAAATAACCAAAGATATTATATGTTGCGAGACTGAAAAAGTGGCGGTAGATAAATTTTGTGATCTCTGTACGCCAAAACGATTAAACCAATTTTGGCAAAATATTGCGAACAAATAGTTATTGTATTTATAATACATTATTTATATATTGATTATAGGATAATTGATGACAAAAAAATATGGGAATTTTATTCTAAAAGACGGTGGGGTCCACATTTGTCGAGCATGCCGTCCCGGAGAGTCACTCGACAATAATAATTATAATATAATAATTATATAATTTCCGGTTGTTCTCATCTAGCCAACGGCAGCTTTTTGCACAGGCATAACCTAGTAGCCAGGATCATGCACCAGCAACTTGCTCTTCGATATGGCCTTGTTGAGTCTCAGCTACCGTACTACCAGTATGTACCAGAGCCAGTTCTCGAAAATGATCGTGCATTGCTCTACTGGGACCGATCCACTATCACAGACAGGACTACAGCTTGCAATAAGCCGGATGTCGTGATAGTGACTTGATATCTTCAAATCCTGAACGTTGATTTATCATTGGTAACATTTTGACACTATGCCTATTATGACAGAAGAAAACTAATCTTGACTTATAAGTTAAACTACGTCTGGTAGGTCTTCATAGTCAGTAATCATCAATAACTTGAACATGAAATCAGAAGAACGTCTAAAAAATTTGCTCTGTGGTAAATTTTTATCAGGTTTTCGATAAATTTTGCTTGATTACGCGTACGTGACGTCAGAGACGGTCGGTCGGGTTACAAAGTAAATGTCTATCTAAGGTCATTATCCTGTTTTATGGATTTTAGGAGCCTTTTACAGTAAAAGCAAGTTTTGTACAGTTTAGTACTATTATGGGAGAATTAAATTCTTCTTCTTATCGAATGAGAGTGGCCAACTCTGGTGTCGAGAGTTTATCATGACACCCCAGGGGCCTCTGACATGGTTTATGACTGCCGTACTAGACAAACAACCAGGACCTACAATTTAACGTGTCATTCGTCCCACGGAAGCGCCCAAAATAGAATGCTACTTTACGGTCACCCATCTGAGAAATTATTCTTTCAAGTTTATACAAAGTACCTTCCACATTTTTCTCGTACAGCAATGAAGTAGAAATCAAAACGAGATTTGTAAAAACACGCGATTAGTTCAATAACTAAGTTTAGTAACCCAAATTGGCACGATATATAATACAGCAAGTGTCCAGCTTTCGTCTGTTTTATAAAAATACAAAGAATCGTTCTTACATTACATATGTACATACTCGTACATACAGCATGTAAAAAGTTTCAACACTTGTATTAAATGTAGCACACCTCGCCTTAACCACGCGTGTTCGCTTCATTACCCGACTTCGCTTACTTTTTCTGTAGGAACCGGGTTAAGGTAGTATTTCAATCTTTGTTGCAAGTACGTACGTCAATTTTTAAGTCAATTTTAGCCAGCGCAGTTAATCGCATGCGATTACTAATGTTCGGAAATTATTAATACTGTCCGCCTTTGCATGGTTAACTGAAAAATGGTTTTCTATTTCAGGCGTTTTCGTGGGTTGCATGATCCACGATGAAGGTCCCGTGTATTTGTCATAGTACTGCAGTCGGTGAGCCATGTCCTAGGGCGGCTTAAGAAAGAAAGAAAGAAAAGAAAAAAACATTTATTAAAAACTACACAAGTTTTAATACCAGAATCGTCCATTCGTATAGGAAAAAGAAAAAATCTTTTAGATACGCAATTAGTGGTCACAACATTCAACTTTAAAGAAGACCTTAATCGCAACAAGCGAAACAAGTAACCATATTTCTTAGTTTTTGCACCGCACGGGCTTCAGTGGGTTGCAAATTCATCACGTTTAATATTTTGCAACCACTTCCGTACAACGCTTGTGTTATGAAGTTGTTTTTACGTTAAACAAGTTAATGTAGCAGTTCTGAACAGACTGGCTTATTGTAAAACATAGTAACATAAGCTTTTGGACATGTATTTTACGATGTAATTTTACTATTATTATCTCCTGTTAAATTGAAGCACAGTAATGATTGCTTTTAAGGCGAATTTCGTTCAAGTGCAAACCCAATCCTTGTAAAAAAAAGAAATGTGGAAGGGTTCGTAGGATATAACTGTTGAAATGTGTATTAAAGCAAAAAAATCTAAAAAATGCTTATTCAACACGCTATATTATGCTAATACTTACGAGCGAAAATGGAAAATTTTTAGCTCTTTATTTCATTTTAATCTAGAAGTAACCAACATAAGACAATCATCAAACCAAACCATCAAAAATGTATTTGCACATAAACAATTCATCAAGACGTCTATCTCCAGTCTACCTAAGAACGATTTATGTTACCTCAACCCTAAATCAGAGATGTGACATTCGTAAAAAAGGAGGCCGAATAGCGAAAAAGCCGAAAACAAACATGGCAACTTATTATCGGTATCTTGAAAGATTAATCCCTTTTGCGGGTAGAAACAAGGGATGTAAACGATGCGAGCGTGCGACAGGTGAGAATGTAGGGCGGGAATAAATAAGTGTCGATATCGATAAAAGAGTTCAGCCGGTGGCATCAATTGTCTTTGGCATTCATTAGATTGTCGTTGAAACATTTTCTTTTTGTGTGAATTATAATATCGTGCAACTATACTGATCTTTGATTAAATGCTTTGTAAGTTAATCCTGAATAAAGCTTGCACCTACTTATATTACATGTTAACAAGTATACTACGAGGCTACGATTGAAGCTACGAACTGCTACGCATTTACAAGGCTCTACGCGCGTCTACGAGACTGCGTTGTATTTTATAAAATGCAAGTTACTTAATTTTTTTTCCTATTTATTAAGTTTAAAAATGGTATCTTTTTACATGCTTTTGTTGTCTATTTTACATTTTTACTGAACTGTAAAATAAATAGGAATTATTAGTAAAAATATTAATTAAAAAAATCATCTATCTTCTATTGTATTTTTATATCGATAAATCGTCACGACATTAAACTCCTTCCCTATTATATCGGATACTTAAAGTATGCGAGCACAGATGCCCTCTCCCATTTGTAACGCGTCACTCCCACAGCGAGCTCCACCTGGCCAATCATGTACTGGCTCTATACAGGGTTACTTCAAACTCACTCACTATTTTATTATTAAAACTTTCGGGAGACATTTTATCAATATGTACATAACTTATACGGTTTTCACTCACCAAATCGCACGTTCTGACGATAAGTGTCTTTGCATCCGAAACGCGTAAATTACATACGCGATTAACACGGGAGTGAAAACCGTATTAGTTACATATTAACTCACTATTATGGGACAAAAGAGACATTTAAAAAAATACTTAATGTGTTTGATATTAATTTGGAAAAAAAATGAATTAATATTACCATTATACAAGTTGTTGTCAAACGCATAGTGTTATCAATCTGTGCATTTGCTTGGAAGTGACGAAGCAACTACGCGACACCTAGTGCCGTAAACATGCTTGTGGTATGTATGAATCTGGAACATTAAAAAATCCAGTTTACTAATATTATTCGTTCAAAATATACACATAATGAAGTATTTTACCTATGGCTGTCATATCTATAGCTCATACACGAAGAGCGTAAAATGATCTGAAAATTCTCAATACTTCGCCCTATTTCTCAATGTCACGAATTGAATGATTTAGGCATATTTTTCGTTCTTCGCTGAATTGGGGTAGGCACTGTTTATTTAGTATCCTGACATGCTAATTTAAATCTTATATCTAATACAATTAAGGTGAATTCTGTGATAGAATCTGTTTCTTTTAGGCCCCTTTTTAGAAGAATAAATCATACATGGAATTGTTCAGCCAAGTATTCATTATACGTTGATGATGTTGTTCTATTTTAAGAATAACATAGCCTAATTAGGTATAATAATGGGAAATATGAACTAGTGTATCTTATATGGATTAGTATAGTAGGCCATGTTTATAGTACGTTACACAATAGAATATCTAAATAGAGAGGGAATCAATTACTATATGGGTATCGGAGATGGATTGGATATTATGGGTTATTAGGCTAAGCTTTGTTCAATATGGCTATAATAAATCGGATGGGTGACCGGATCAAACCTATATATTTATTTGTTTCTTGATGTTGTGATCTTCTGCACGTAATTTGTAGTTAGAAGCTCGCGGATTTAATTAATTTTACTAATTTAGTAGATATGAACATTGTGTAATAGTTTGAATAGTCAAATATCAACAATAACGACAGCCTTCAAGGCAAGGATCAAGCAGTAAACGTCGAAAAATTGGTAAAGTTTTATATAAGCATACAACTATAGCATTATATAGATCCCATTTTTTACAAGGAATGGGTTTGCACTTGACCGTAATTCGCCTGATGGTAAGAAACCATTACAGTCTAGGATGGATCGTGCTTACCCAGTAAGAACAGATTTACTTTCGCTTTGAAGATTTTAGGTTTATAACACATATGTAAGTAACTTTATAAAAGAAAAGAAGCAAACTTTTTTCCGCAGAAATCACATCAGTCATTTCAAAGTCTAGACTTTGCTGAATAAGGACCACTTACTTATCACTATGAAATTATATTCCAATTTTTTATTAAATCAAATCACGATATCCTTCTCAGTTGGTCGTCCAATCACTGATTACAGATTTAAAGGTATATAAGCACATTGGACAAAGTTTCAATGGTGACATGTTATTTTGCCGATTTTGTACACTGGACGAACAGTCAGGTTTCTTGTGGTTTCACAAGGTAACTCATGTATATTTGAATATTATCTGGAATTAGTAATATTTTTGATACATGCTTTATTACGAAACATTTGAAAAGCCATTTTTTATTAACCTATACTGTCCCTCTCCTGGGCAAAGGTCTCCCCAACTCGCTCCATGCGTCCCGGTCGAATTTGAAGCCATATCTTTATTTATTAATTACTTTTGAAAAAAAAGATAAAATAAAATGATATTATAATGTGTTTTTTTACAGGCACAATTTTTTACTAGTGTGCTAAGTCCTTTACCCATTCAAAAGTGTCGCGGGTTCCCTGACGGATTTATTCGTTTTATTTGTTCCGTTAATTGCTTATTCCGATTTTGGGCCGTTAACCGTTAAATTACGAACAGTCATTTCCGTCTTGGAGATTGATTGGGACGGTAATGGGAAAACGCCGGCATTTTTTTACCAAATATAAAAGGAGGTTATGTGTTTGAATCCGTACTAATCTGTAGCTATGTCATATCTTTTTGTAGCTATGGATATAAGATACAATAATTTTGATTATTTTTTTCTGGCTCAACATATCAGCATTGCCATCCAGCGTGGTAATGCGGCCAGTATGCTGGGCACGCTGCCCTCTGGTAGTGGGCTGGAGCACTTAGATTATCTATAGGCTTTTCTAAAGATTTTCTAAGTGCCCTTTTTTGTTGTAGTTAGACGTAATATGTTTAGTTTTTCTTCCCTTGTTTTTTTTAAATTAAGTACCTTATTAAAAAAAATGTATATATAATTTACATCCCTGTAATTTTCAAGGTATTTTATGGAGTTCAAAAGTTATTTCGGGTTTCAAAAAACGTTTAAATATACTTGTAAACCGGCTACGAAAATATAATTTGGTATCGAGTTATAGAATTTGGTTTATTTTTTTCATATAATTGCTTGTTTCTTGTTTTTCCGACGAGAAAATTGGGATGTTGTTTTTTAGCTGATGGGCAGTTTTTATTGTAACATCAAAAAGCTATTAATTTGGCAAATGGGTTTGTTTTATCGGCGACAAAAGTTGGATGGGAAGAAACACTTCAGTGTTATAATCATTTGTTAAAATATTGGACAAGAATCTCATAAAAATATGTACTAACTAGTGTACTGTGTACTAACTAGGGTGCTCGCGGCTTCGCTCGCATTAGGAGTAAAACTTGCATCCCCTATTTTACCCCTTTTAAAGTGGCATTTCCAAAAATCCTTAGCGGATGCCTAGGTCATAACATCTACCTTCATTCCAAATTTCAGCCCAATCCGTCCAGTGGTTTGGGCTGTGCGTTGATAGATCACTAAATCAGTCAGTCAGTCAATCAGTCAGTCACCTTTGAGTTTTATATATATATAGATAAAAAATATTGTTTAATTATAAACAGTATACATGCATAGTTGCGCACATATAGAAAAAAATAAATTGCACTATCACAAACTTAGCAATTTTGTGATATGTACTAACGTTGATCTTGAATACATATTTTTTCACAAATATATGCCGAATCTGATCCGCCTACTTTTATTTACACTATCTCTTGTAATTGTGAAGTGACAGTGAAGTAGGAATAAAGCACTCATGTCCAGATAAGCTTTGAATCGAGTTAACAAATGAAATCCAAGTTAAACACACGATAATTTGCGTGCAGGCGTGACCGCCTCTTGGTCGACACAAAATGTCCCGAATTCCCGATTCCACCTCAATATTCCGATTCAAGCTGAATGTAGCTATTAAATCGTAGATATAAAGTAATTAACATTTATGTATTGAATCATATTAAATCTAATGCAGTAAAGACATGTTCCACCTAAGACCACAATCAAGTAATGATTGTGTTGGTATAGATTAAGGCAAGGTAGTTTGATCATAGTTAGTTAGTTAGTATGAGCATGGCCAGCTCTGGTGTCAAAATTATAATCTGAATACGAATCTGATAGTTTGATGTTTTTGAGGAAAACAGTTTTGCTGTATTTTATGAAGATTAATTTTAGTGCCTAAAACTTGCACAATTATTCTCTTATTTACTGAAAAGCCGTAAAAAATACTAGACTTCTTCTAATATTGTTGTCGTGACTTTCCGTTCTCTTATTTTACGAATCTACGAATTCAACCCAAAATATACCGACCAGTCCCTGGATTACTGTTATTGCAATAACGTGTACATTCGCCGACGATATTTAACACTGCGGTTCACTAAATTACTGCAGAGTATAAATTCCAGGAAAAATTAAAACATTTACTCAAATTAAACGGGCGATAAATCAATTTACATAATTTCTTTTGACTTACTATTTATATTTACTATAGTAGCAGCACGGCGCACATGGCTTTATCCGATTTGTTTCAGTATAAAAAGTTGCCTAAATCAATATTAGGAGTCTATAAGTAAAAAAAATACATAAATCAATAAAATGCATGATTCTGCATACATTAGTTTTTAATTGCAACGACTCCAAAAAGCAGGTTTTCAATTAAAATATGTACATACGTATAATATAAATAATAAGTAGCAATTCGAGAAACTAAACCGACGATTTGTATTTATCATTTTTTTCTTAAATGACTTTATTAACTTTTTTAACTTTATTCACAATAACAAAATATAAAAACAAAGGAAAAACTAAACATACTACTTCTAACTACTACAAAAAAACTTAGAAACTTAGAAAAACTTCAGAAAAGCCTAAAAAGATAATCTAATATTGTATGTATCTGATATTGTCAAGCACCGCAGAGCTCTGTTAGCTATAGGTAGATATAAAATAAAACCATCCGATCCCTTAAGCCCGGTAAGTGAAATATCTCCAATTTTATAAATATTTCGGCGATTTCCCGCACAGATTTTCAGCCATAAATCGACGAGTAATTTATTAGTTTAAACAGAGAAATGCTTTAATCTCTGCGGAGGGAAGCGGTCGATAGAGTCCACTTGATTTATTTGGACCGGACCAATAAAGGCCTTTTAAGTAGGGATGGGAAGGTGGGGTTTTGAATGCTGAAGATAATAGTATTTTTTACGTTCAAATTCTAGGCATTTATTTTGACACACAGGACAACAATATATACATAAAAAAGATGAAAACAGGTAGAATACAAAGGTGATATATGTGTTACATTGATGTATCCCGTGCATCAAATAAGGTCATACCTCAGCATTAATGCCGCAGATTGCTCCACAGCGCTGATTTTCAGGTATAACCCTTTGGGACGCGCCGGGTCAAGAGTAAAATAAAAAAGAGTAAATACATGTAGAGTAAACAGACGTTCCTTCCCGTTGTCCCCGGTGGCCATGTCCTCGTGGCGGGGACAACGGCATGACACATTTTTTTCTTCCCATTGTCTCCGGAATCGTGTACCGCAGCGGGGACAATGGTACGGAACTAATTTTCCTTCCTGTTTTCCCCGTTAAGGCTGCTTTACTTTAAAAGTTTATTAATGCGTTTTTTTATATTTTTATATCAACACTTTGGTTCAACTCATTGTCGTACTCAATCTTTTGTGCAAACAGAAAAAGTGACATTTACATTTAAGCAAGGTGTTTTTCAGTAGCACCTTTGAGAGGCAGTTTCAGTCTAGTACATACATGCATGCAAATTTCTTACTGTAATAACAGCCTTGATTGCATGAGAGGATACATTGCTAGTTACGTTAACTAGCTGAGTAGCAGATGATAATTATCATCAGATCAAGATAATAGGCATATTTGATTTAACCAATGAATGGAAGGACTTAGGCGTCCACCACAATGTGAACTGTCCAAGAGAACTCCTCTGACGAATTAATTTTGCGAGGGAGTTGCCCTCAGTCATGAGGAAATACAACTCAGAGAGAGAGAAAGTAGTCCAGTCAAGTCAAGACTACGATATTAACGTCCCATCTCTAAACCGCCTCATTCCTTAACTTAATTGGCCCCAATCAAGACCGAGTATTTTTTTCTCAAACAGAGTGAAGTAACTATCTGCGCAAACTAATTCCGGCCGTCCTAAACCAACAGTCGGATTTGAGGAAGTTTGGTATGTAAATGTAGTGAATAAATTAAAATTTGGTTGTAGTGTTTCGGTTTCGATGATAGGTGGGAACTGAATAGATACGTCGATTCAACGGAGTTAGCGGACCGATTCTAGCTTTGACAATGGTCTTTGATTGAAGACGAAAACGAACATTAACCGTCAGAATGGGTCTGCAAATTGTCAATCTTTATTCTACTAGATAAATATAGGTACGTACAGCCGTTACTTATGGGATGGTTGCCAATGATTTTCTTACTTAAATAGTAGATAAATTATTTAAAAACCAATAAAGTGTATAAACCCAATCTCATAGTAATACAAATTGTTGAACAGTAAGACTCAAAAACTAATGAAACAGAAGATTTATCTTCAAGTTACGAGTATCTACACAAAGAGATAGTTACAAAAATTTTAAAACTTTATATGCTACAACAGCTAATCTATTTCATAACTATTTATATTCATCATAGCATTGACGTACTTCCTCGTAGGTAAGCGTGGAAACCTTGTTAGGCGTTAACGAATCTTAAGGTTGGATTACCAGCGTTTGATTTGATTTGAGACAGTAAAATATATGTTTAAATATCTTTTCTTATAATAATTTTCATTGTCTCCCGTGTTGGAAAACCACTTGTCTTTATTTATCTTATTTTCAAACTAAGTTTTGGTAAAATAAAAACTTACCAGTGTACTTATTAGTTGACCAAGATTATCTAAGAAGAAAAAGTTGTATTAAAAAATAAAATATGTAGGTAAATTTGGGTGTCTTTGCCAGTTTAATTAATTTATGACGACATTAATTACTTAATCGTCAGAAATTACTAAATTATGTGTGAGTACAGTGCAACAAATTCAAAACAAATATTATGTATGAGTTTTACTTTGTCAAATAACTTACATAATTCTAAACTAAACTTTTATTGGAAAATAAGCGAAAATAATCACGACCGGCAGGATTCGAACCTGCGTATTTCTGCTACCGTCAGAACGCCTTAACCACTAGGCTACGGTCTACTATTTACGGGATTTGTTTTATAAGCCATTGCTATAATAATAAAGTTCGCATTGTTATTCTCAATTATCGTTATAGTACTGTCTAGGGAAGTTGTTAGATAAAATCTTTCCATCTACCCACTAAACAGAACAGAACAGAAACAGAAACTACCTAGATTCTAGACAGAAACCTGTTTCCTTGTATTTGTTCAATGTGATTCATATTTATGCATAATTAATGTAATTTTAAGCTACATTAATTAACATTTAAAATATGGTAATCATCATAATCATTTGCTTAGTGTGGGGCTAGATGGCGCTGTGTGCAATGTCCCGGAATATTTTTATATTATTTTATCTTTTTAATTACGCTTATGACCTGTTTCTAAGCTTATACCTCACATAACATTAAAATAACTTGTTACGTTCTACTCCAACAGCCTAAATTTTAAATCTAATACCTTCATAACCGAATCTTCACTGAACTGACACAATATATAAAAACAATTACTAAACTTTATCACTTCATAGTATCGAGCAAAGTCACCCGCGTTTATTCCTATGTTTACATGTATGCTTAGATCTTTAGGATTTTGATGCTGTTGTTTTAATAGATAGAGTGATTTAAGAAGAATGTTTAAGATAAGATGAGATAATGCGAGCGAGGCCAAAAGATATAAGCTGGTAAGGTATAAAAACTTATTCTTCGCACTGTGAATTGGGTGTTATGATTTTAATTAAAGGTTAAAAATAGAATTTTCAGATTCCTTGTGAAGTTATTCCATATGAAGTCAGACAACTGTCTCTATTGTAACTTAGGTAATCTCTAAAAGTAGTTCAATAGACGTAATACCTAAGTGGAAGAACTAAGCTCACATAAATACCTGGTAATATTACCACGGACTTGTGTTTACTTAGGGAAAGTTACTTTTCTTGTATAAGGATAAAGTAGGACTATCCTAGGTGCGGCGTTATAGTAGGCTACCTAGTGAATACTTGTTTTGTCTTTCTACGTACTTAAGTCTTACTTGACTTACTTAGAAGAAAATAAAGGTGGATTTTAACACAGTTCATGCTTTACTTATAATAATTATAGCAGTTTATATTTTTCTTATTATGATTTTAAGCAGATATTGACGAGTATTTTGGGTTGTAACGCTTATTTAAAATTGAATCCATTAACTAGTTATACTAGATTTATCAAACCTAAGTAATATATTTTAAGGAAGCGTAGCAGATAATAGATATCAATGAATTAGGTATAGTCAAGCATGAGCCATTAAAACTGATTAACATTTAGGTCGTTACATCAAAATCATCATCCACAGCCCTAGGGATCCGTATGCAGGGTATAGGCCTCCATTTACATGTGTCATCTGCGTTGATCCTGTGCAAACTTTTTTTAAACCAGATAGGCTCTAGGTAGTCTAACGTTTGACTACAACTCGCCTGATGTTAACGTTATAATGCAACGTTATAATCTATACTAAATAAAAAAACTGATTCAGTCACGACAGACGACCAATAAACTATAGCAAAAAAAATAAAAAAAAATATTCAAACATTTCACACAGCGCCATCTAGCCCCACACCAAGCAAACACTTGTGTAGTGGCAACTAGATAACAGATATAATACTTACTAATATATTACTTTGCAAATACATACACATAATATTACATTGAAAAGACCAGACTCAACACAAGTAATAGAGGAATAGAGATTCTGGCAAGGAGTTCCACAGTTTGGCAGTTCGTATGATGAAATTCGAAGCAAAACGCTTGGTGCGAGTCTTTGGTACCTCAACCGTATCAAATACACACTTCATCAAGGTGGGACTTTAACAATGTGGTCGGTTGTCACAAATAAGGTAAATAAAGTAAAAATCATAAGGTAAAATAACCACTACAATCTCGTAGGTACATGATAAAAAGTAGACTGTAAATTGCTTATTTTTTAGAGCTAGTCCAATTTCCGGTTGGCTGCTCGTTTAATATATGTAAGTGACGGCTAAATATGAGCACAAGAAGGCTCTCTCGAATGTAGGTCGACACACACTGACATGGAATACGTAGATAATGTAAGTTTGGTCCAACTACATAAATAACAAAATCTAAATATTTATTGCTTTCAACTAATAAACACAGTGAGTTACAAGGATTTACAATTAGGTGTAAAATAATAATAAGTATGTATTTACAAAAGAATAGTATATAAGTATTATATCCGTTACCTAGTACCCACGACACAAGCGTTTGCTTAGTGTGGGGCTAGATGGCGCTGTGTGCAATGTCCCGGAATATTTTTCTTTTTATTTATTTAATTGTTTCAAGAGTATTGTCCTGTTGGACATAACTGTCTTATGTATAACGGAGAGATAAAGGAAATACTGTAAGAATATGGATAGATTAGTAGAAACAAAAAAAAACGATGAACGGTTTAACGGTAAAAACACCGTGAAAAAACCGATATGTCCCATGATGATGTAGGTACGTGTCTTCCTTGGAAGGAACTGGATAGCCACCACGATGTATCAGCCCAAGAGAACTCCCCTAACTAGTACTTAATTCTGTGGGGAAGTCACGACCCTCAGTCATGAGGAAATACGACTCAAGTACAAAAAATTAGACTTGATATTTTATACTTGTCAAATAAAAGACATAATATTATGTTACTTGTACATACTGTTTACTTTACTGTTAGTATTTCATTGAAACATAAATTTGTGATTATTAAATAACTATAACATTGAAGGAAACTGAAATATAGTAGAATGTATAAAAAAAAACATTTATTCAGAAAAAGTGTTACAATATTTCTTAATTACTACCTAACATACTGGGTGAGGGCACACCCGTGCTATGTTAAATTATATTAATAACTAGCTGGTGCGCGCGACTTCGTCCGCGTGGAATAGTTATTACCATAAAAACGGTTCTAATGAGTTACCCTTAAAACATAGACATATACTGTTGCGGACATTTTGTTAGATAATTTCAAGAGAAATCATTCTTTCATACACATTTTTTTGATATCGTAGGTTAATATATGATAGGTTTTCGCAGCGCACGCAACGGAAGCCCTCAAAGATGAATAATTTTCTTTTTTTTTTCCCACATTTTCTGTTGTTTCTTCGCTCCTATAAGTTGCAGCGTGATGTTATATAGCGTAAAGCCTTCCTCGATAAATGGTCTATTCAACACAAAAATATTTTTTTCAATTCTCACCAGTAGTTCCTGAGATTAGCGCGTTCAAACAAACTCTTCAGCTTTATAATATTAGTATAGATATTAAAAACATTTATTGATACAGATTAACTGACTAATAGTATATATTTACAAGTCCTAAACATAATATTAAAATATATAATATACCTAAAATAAAATATGAAGTAAAATAAAACAAACAAAAATTAATCAAAGAGCCCACCCCGGATCGCTCCCAGCGCAAAGGTTCCCATTACGCTCGCCGCGTTGCCACGTTGAATCGCGATGGCTAACCTTTGCACCAAAAATGATCCAGAGCGGGTGTCTCCCGTCTTCTCGTTAATTCTTCGTATAGATATTATATTATCTAAGTGCCTATATCCTGTATAAGTATTGTCTTCACCGTTCTGACACACCTTGTATAAATATATTTTTGATAGCATCATCTAGGTTTTTCATCCGTGTGAACAAGAAAATACTTTTTGAGCGTTTAAAGTAAATGAAAGTACTAACTTCGAGGTCGTGATGTAGAATTATATTAACATATTTCACTTTTTCGTTTCTTTTACGAGTAAATTTATGACAAAATTATTTTTCATATTACATAGTAACTTTACTATGTGATTAATGTTAAACCCTTTTCTGATTCTAGGTAACGTCAGTGGATTGAATGACACAATATCAATTCAATTTAATTTCTTTATTAAAATTAGCATTCTATCATGAATGATACCTATGTGATGATATAATGATTTAAGGAACTACTTTTGGCGGAAATGTAAAGTGTCTAAAACTCAATAGTTACATTTTGTGATTACTTATTTTTATAATAATCGAGAAATCTATTTATCTATTTAATATATCTCAGTAGTATTGCAGACTCTCTAAGGCGGGGGCGATGAGTCCTGCACGGACATCCCGCTTGGGGCGTTTTGTTGCAGACTCTCGACACCAGAATGTAAATTTACATTCATACTAATTTCTTCCGAGCGTGAGTGTACCTCCAAGTAGGTAAAAATATAATCAGTACATGATATTGAACTAACCTATCTTTAGACTTTTTAAAGGTTTTTTAAATACCCCTTTTTATGTTGTAGTTAGGAGTAGTATGTTTAGTTTTTTTATTACCTACCTTACTTTTATTATATTTTTACACAATATTCTATTAATTCATGTCAACATCCTCAAAAGAGTACTAAATATATCTAATGCCAACGAAGAACAACTTAAAACCCTTTTACTATCCGTCTCTTGAAGTAAGGATCACTTTGTAATAGTTTTAGCCTTTTCTTAGTATTTACCTACTGAAGGTCAGAAAGACTAACTTAAATTTTTCGACACGTGTTTACTTCTAGTTTTCGAAATTTCTCTAACAACATTTACGACTAGGTAGTTGAAAAGTCTGGAGAACCTGGATTTATAAATGTAAATAATATACTAGAAATCAACAAGAATCACCTCTCGGAGCGCTTGGTTGACGCGACGCATGACCAAAATGCTGGCCTTTTTCTGGCTCAACGTATCAGCATTGCCATCCAGCGTGGTAATGCGGCCAGCATGCTGGGCACGCTGCCCTCTGGTAGTGGGCTGGAGCACTTAGATTATCTTTAGGCTTTTCTAAAGATTTTCTAAGTGCCCCTTTTTGTAGTAGTTAGAAGTAGTATGTTTAGTTTTCCTTCACTTGTTTTTATATTTTATTATTCTTAATAAACTTGTTCACAAGAATATGTTTGTTATGTCGTTAATATACGAAAAAACAAAAACTCTATACATAAAAAATGAGCATCAGCCAAAAAAAAGTTGGTTGATTGTCTCGGATGCTTCTTCTTATTTAATTATGTTTATACTGTCAATTCATACAAATACCTTATATAAAGCCTACACCGTATTGTCGATATATATTTTTTTACCTTTACATCAGGCCGTTGCTTCCTAAGCAAAAGCAAAGTAGCTAATTTGTTTAGTTATATATACATATATATTTTAAATGTTGTCTATTTCGGACGTTAATCTTGGCGTACTCGTTTTAACCGACAATTATTTAACCCACAAGCCGCTATGGCGTTATATTTTACGATTGGCGATATTTTAGATTGATTGATATTTTAGTTATATTGGTAGGTTTTAGCTACGGACCAAATTGTCACTGACAGTACAAACAAACAAGATAGGATAATTAAATCAGCGTCTGGCGTCGGGCCGGTCCAATAAACACGTCTGTGAATAATGATATTAGTTAGAGGAATAAGTAAGTGATAGAAGTACAAAAGGATTGAAGGGAGAAATGCCTCGTTTACTATTGTACCTAAGGCGTGTATTTTTTATTAGTAAAAATACACAATATACAAAGACACTCAAATCTTCTGTGGGTCTGATATAAAAAAAAATATTCCGTGACATTGCACACAGCGCCATCTAGCCCCACACTAAGCAAACGCCTGTGTCGTGGGTACTAGATAACGGATACATATAATACTTGTATACTTTTCTTATGCAAATATATACTTATTATACGTATGTACATACAAACGACCAGACTCAACATAAATATAGGTAATTATAAATTTTAAAGTTCATAAACACTTGTGTCATACGGGAATCGAACCCGCAACCCCTAGATTAGCAGGCAGAGCCACTACCAACTAAGCTAACAGGGCAGTCAAATATCACGGATGATTGTAAGTCCCTGCTTAGCCAAGGCCTCTGGGGCAGTTGAAAAACTCTTGACAACACCACTCACATATGAACTAACTTAATTCAGTCAAAGTCTAAAATCCTAATAAATAATCACGAAAATCGTAAATTTACGCGGATTATTTTACATTAACCATTTAGAATTTCTGAATTTCTCTTTGGAACTTTCGAGAAATAAATGATGAATAATAATAATTTTTAATGATGATATTTTTTTGAGTCCGGTAGCTAAAATGTTTATGAAACATTAAATGAAGTTTATTTTATATCGAAAGATAACTATCACCAACATTTGTCAAATTATAAAATAAATCTCATCCGTCCCAAAATCCTATCTAACTTTAATAAATAAATATTTACTCCAATATTGCTAATAAAGTGGCTCCAAAATAGAATGTTTATCAATCCACTTTATTTACCTCTCAATTCGTGTCCGACTGATGAATTGCAGCACCATTTGCGCGACTGTTAAATTAACTGTATTCTATTAATTAACAACTTGATTGGATGAGAAATTTGTTTGCGTTTTGTAGTTTTTCACACTGCAATTTGTGAATTATTGGATTGTTGAGAAAGTGGCAGGGTGAGTTAAAGTGAGTAATTTTTCTTCGATGATAAATTTATTTATTTATTAAATTGTTGAAAAATTAAATAAGTGACTCCAAATATTAAAGAATATACTCATCATTTATTTGTTACAAAAAGCGGGCTCCAAATAAAATTAAATAGTACGTAAGTACCTTCTAAGTTCGCCAAACATACACTCATATGAAATAGTCACCTACTGAAAATAATAACTACGATTGAAAACTTATTTTAATACTAAAAAGATACAATTGTAGCAAGTTAACGACCCTTTTTTAGTTACTAGCTGTGCTCGCGACTTTGTCTGCTTGGAATAATTAATACCATAAAAATGGTTCTAGTGAGTTAATCTTAAAAAAAGATAGACATTGTGTTAGATCATTTTAAGACGAATAATTGTTTTATACATATTTTTTTATATCTTGAACCATTTTCGCAGCTCACGCAACGGAAGCCATCAAAGATGAATAATTTTCCCCGTTTCTTCCACATTTTCCATTGTTTCTTCGCTCCTATTAGTTGCAGCGTGATGTTATATTGCCTAAAGTTTTTCTTAATAAATGGTCTATCCATCACTAAAAGAATTTTTCAATTCGCACCAGCAGTTCCTGAGATTAGCGCGTTCAAACAAACAAACAAACACACTCTTCAGTTTTATAATATTAGTATAGATTTAACAGCACACATATTTAATATGTGTGCTGTTAAATCTATGATATGATAAACCGTCATAAACAACCAATATTCGGAACAAAAAAGCTAGGTTCACCCTTAAAAAAGCCTACACCACAAAATTTCCATCCAAGCCCCAATATAATATCTCAGAAAGGTCCAGCATAAGGAATTTCATTATAACTCGAACATGTAGACACCCAAATTGTGTGTCCACCGTCATCTGAATTTTGATTAAAAGTCGATGAATTTTGCTTGACAAGCGCGTAGAAATATTTGAAGAATTTTCAGCTCTATTGTGTAGATTATAGAGCGGAGAATACAAAATGTTTTCGTGAGGTATTTAAGCAAAAGAAGTGATTTGGACAGTGAACGATGAGTGCATGGTAGATATCTTTTATAAAGGAGTTTGTGTTTGTGTTTAAGACTTAAAGGTTGGGCTTGAAATGACCGATTTTAGTATTTGAAAATCTAAAAATATTAAGTCAAGTTATTAAATTTATTAATTTATGGGAAATGTTTATCAATTAAATAGGCAAACAACTTCTTTGTCAACATTGAATAATGAAAAGGGACTATAGATGATTTCGATTAAACTTCTTGAAACCTGCAATGAACAAATGTTATGTTATTACAAACCTGTGGAGCAGACAGCTTGTAGAAGCCACGAATGGATATTTTTATTATTAAGAAAAAAAATTAAATTAACATCATTCGAATGTAGGCGTTATTAAACAATAGTATTTATTCCATATTGTACAAAAATCATTGCCCCTTAAGCGAGATTAGGTTTTTCATTAGAAGGCTTTATTGAAAATGCAGCCTTTCCTCTCAGTCTTCTGAGTTAGCATTTTTTCACCCACACAGTCAGAGAGGCTACTATAAGTTTTATACAGTTGTTTGCATATTATTGTATACTTTTTTTATATATTAATGAGCCAAGTTTCTTAGCATGAGACAAGATGGCGATGTGTGAAACAGCCCGGAATATTTATTTATTAAATTTCTTGACTAACTAAGACCAATTCACATAAGTAAATTCCTATGACAGTTGTGTTGAAAATTTAGAATAGAATAGAATAGAAAATCATTTATTAAGACAGACTACAAAACATACACACACACACATAATATATTTTACAATAAATAAATAAATAAGTCAGCCTCAACATAGCCCCAACTCAGCATAATGCTGATTACTTATACTTAATTTTCAAGCTTCTTTGTGGTAGACCACATGAATGAACAAATTAATTTTCATGTGCTCGGTATTGTACACCCCGTCTAGTCTTTTTTATAATTTCCTCTCCATCCCAAGGTCGCCTGGAAGAGATCGCTTTCAGCGATAAGGACGCCATTTGTGCCATTAGATTTAAATTATTCTCTTTCTTGTATTATGATTTATTTTAAGTGAGAGTCCAATAAAGTATTAAGTAATCAATCAATCAATCAAATTTGACCGGTTCTCATAGTTCGGTTTTAGGACCGATTTTGACTTTTTTAACTTGCTTTCATTCAATAATGATACTAAATTAAACAGATTGATTAATACCAACAATATGGGTTGTTGTTACCTACAAAAAGCTTCATGTTTTACCACCTGATCTTGATGGCCCATTCAATAATATAAGTTATGAAGGTCATATTTTAAGTTCAAGTTCAAGTTCAATTTATTAATAATAATAGGTATTACAGGTCACATCTTAAACTACGAGTACTTACTTAAAAGTATCATACGTATAATTTCATCTTATAAAATTGAACAAAATATAATGTCAATAATCAGATTAATAAAACAATCAATAATACAATTAATAGGTATGTACTTAAAACAATAATTATTATTTCTATAATAATTCTGCAATAACACTACTAGCAATAACATCATTCATTTAAGGATTGGTACAACATGGTGACATTATTGTTAGTCACTGAAAAAGCGGCAAAAAACAGTATAGTAATGATACAAACCACTTAGAAGCAAAACGTTTTTAAATTTAACGTTCAATAAGTGCATAGTAATCCCTCAGATTTATAAAAGAAAAATGTTTTTAACAAGACATTGTCTGCCGAGTTCTTTCTAGTAATTTCTCATTTTGTTGCCTCTTTTAACAGCAGAGTAATAATGCTCATGATAAAGTTACGTAAGCATAAACAAGGAATGGAGATGGGGAGTTTATTTTTACAACGATATAATATGATACACAAAAATATAATTTTTACCAACAGGTTTAAAATGAGTCCTAAGTAGTTAAAATTTAGATTAGCAAATTTGAAAATAGATAGATAGATAGATTAACTCTTTATTGTTGACACATATTAAATAACAGTACACAAAACAAATTGCATCTTAACTAGTGCCACAAGCGGCGGCCTTATCTCTGAAAGCGATCTCTTCCAGGCAACCTTCGGCTGGAGAGAAATAAGCAAAAAGAAAAAAGAAGAATGTGGTGTACAACAACAAGGAAAAAAGAAATATTACTAATATATATATATACATATAAATACGCAATACACATACTAAATATAATAAAATAAATGTTTATATACCAATACATATAATATACAACAGAATATTATAGGTGATAGCAGTAGTTAAAATAGCAGCAATGTTCATCGAAGGGAAGCGAGATAAAATTCCTTTACTTGTCTTTTAAAGAAATCAATTGTCTGAGCCCTTTGAATGTTGATAGGCAGAGAATTCCGTAAAGTAACAGCTTGTACAGTAAATGATGAGCCATAAAAAGATTTCTTTTTTAATGTTGGATGTGCGAGTGTTAGTTTATTATATAAAATATAAAATAATTACTTGGTCAGACGTTAAAAGGTTGCCAGGTTACAAAGGGCCTACCTAGGTATCATCTTATTTCCTAGAGTAATTGCAGCCATTTTCCGGGTCAAGTTGACGTAAAAGTCGAGCGGTTAGCTTTTAGCAATTAGGTGTTATCGACAAATATCTATTCTATCACATTTATTTTTTAATTTTACATTTTTAGTAGCTTTCAACGAAACTAGTTACCTACTAAGGTCCAGTTCTTTGATTTCTTTTTTCCTCCAGCAGGCGACAAAATTACTATGCATATATTATTCTAGCGACAACTACGGAGTTAAAAAAGTCGATTACGTTTAATGTCTATACATACTTATAATGCGAGTATTCCGTTTTTTCTATAGTATAGAATAAAAACAAAGAAAAAAAAGAACTACTACAATTTACAAACTAATACATTTTTTTTAAAGAAACTTCACATCACATAAATCAAATTCATAGCACTACGCAATCTCCTTAGCGCTACTCTTCAAGATATGCAATGTAAATACAGTCAGTAAACAGCAAAGTAAAAACAAACATCCCACCGTACTCTAGAATATCAAAGTTTCTTCGCTCATAACAGGAAACTAGCTTCAACTCTTCAAGACAAATCTCGAAAGTAAAACAGAGCAAATATAGCAAGGCTCATACTGATACGAAGTGCGTTGTAGTTGCAGAATAAAAGAAAGTAAAGTATACATTTAATTACTTTTCTCACCCAGAAGCTGTTTCTTGCGAACTAAAATTCAGGGGTCTTCAAATCTAGAGTTATCTTCTGAGTAAGCGTGTTTACACCCTAGGCTGCAGCAGTACTTAACATCAGACAGACTGTTGTCTAACGTATATCCAACGTAAAAATAGTAAAAAATATGTACCATTTGCCACCTTTTTTACCTTTTCATATGTGCAGAGTGTATACTAACTTAACTTTATGGTCACTTATAATGTAAAATAATATTCATTTAAGTATTAAACTTATATATGTATGCTGTTACAGATTGCTAAAATTTAGTTAATGTTTCATTTTATTTCAGTTCATGATTTTTTTTATCGTGGTTAGCGTTTAGAGTTGTTTGAGTTCAGCTCCATTATCTTTTAATAGGTAGATTGCAGGTATCAATTACCTCAATACGATAAAGCAGGGTTGAACCAAACTGAAAAAGTTCTGTACATAATATTTTTGTTCAAATGCTGTATGCTTTGCTTGGGAGTAGTTATCGCGACCACTACCACATAATAAGGGTTTCAGTTTAAATCTGCCTTCATAGGAGAGCACGTATAAATATAAGAGCGTAAGTAAAGAAGTAGACAACGGACGTGGGAATGATTGGGGCGTAGCAACTTCGTCTGATATCAAATACAGACATGAAATATGTGGAGTCGAACATTGGTGCAAGGGTTTAAAATTGTTGGCTGAAAAAAACCTTCGAAAAATACCTATTCAATGAGAGCTAATAAATGCATCAAGATTTTAAACCTTCAAATAAAAACCACCTTGTCTAAAAGCCATGTTTGTCTTGTCTTATCCCTGCCAGATTTGTCGCCTGGAAGAGATCGCTCTTAGCAATAAGGTCGCCAGTTAAGACACTAGGCTAAAGTTTTAATATTTTTTGAACATTTCTGTAATGTGCTGGTGTTTTAAATAAAGTGTATATCTATCTATCTATCTTGTAAAAATGGCTAACTATGCTTTAGAGTCATTGTGCAAGAAAGCCAAGAAGTATTTTTGGTCAATAAATAGGAAATCTGGGTTGTTGAAATCTACTACATACAAAAACACATTAAAACGACTATGCATAATAATTACGAACAGCTCACTTCATCATAAGAACATTTCAAAAAAAGAAACGATTTAACAAATAAAATTAGAAATCCGCAACTATTATTAAAATTACCAGCATACTTATAACAAAAGTATCTCGGTTTGCAAAAGCGGTAAAAATATTATAGGTATAATATTATATAGGTATATACAACTATAATAATATTATGACTATTTGACTAGTGTACACGCCTAAATAGCATCATTATCATCTTGAACATCCGGTTTTGTCCTCTGGTGTGTGGCCTTTCTCCTATCATGAAGACTGGTACCGACTGGAATGCAAAAAGTCTTCAATTTGCATAATCTAGTCTAAATTGTCTAAGGCAAAATGGAATGTTACTTTTTTGGTCACCCATCCAAAGACTGACCTCGTCGACAGTTGCTTAGAATTTGTACAGGCGATTGCCTCCACATACTAAGTAAGAGCTACAAATCAGTATTAAAAATCTTACTTATTTAGACTTCTTATATTTTGTCTTTCACCTCTTAGTATCAAAGAGTTAATCTCATGAAGTCAACAAGTCCTAGCTACTATCACGAAGCCTAAAAGGTCAGATCCATCTAGTTAGAGCTCGTATAAATACCCGTAATATTTGAAGTGAGACCCTCCAGTATATTATATAGAATTACTCTGTCACGGGATCCGAAGAACCCGAGTCACCTTGAGACGCTGGGCTTGGAAACATACGGGACAAGAAAAAGGCAAGCGATATCAGAGAATTACCTGTCCTAAATACTGCTGTAAAGAGCAGGTGGAGAAGAATTTGCCCCAACTCGAAACTATTGAGTGGCAGGAAGTGGCACATAACAGAGGTAGATGGCATCTGACATGGCTTAACGACTGCCGCTATATTACATGACGCGGACGTGAAGAACACGGAGTAAATTAACATTGTAGGAGACATGTGTAGAAAAAAGACGAGCAAAAGTCGAATAAACATAAACCGGTAAACATGTTTTTTTTTTTTTTTTTTTTACATGATATAGGCTTACGTTTGACTATAGCTTGCCTGATGTTAAGCACCACTATAGTCTAAGATGTAGCACGCTTGCCTAGAAGAAACCTATTTACTCTAGATTTGAAGACCCCTGGGTTATAATTTTCTGGGAAAAGGGCTCCAGGTAGAGAGTTTCAAAGTCTCGCTGTCCTTACTATGAAGGTAGAATCAAAGCGTTTCGTGCGAGTCTTTGGAACTTCCACCATAAACCGGTGACGCCCTGCTGACTTCTTGTTCGACGGTGGAATGGAGACGGAGGAATTATGTTGTGAAGCTCCGTTGCACACTCACCGAAATGTAACCGATAGAAGACCGACAGATAATACAATGATGCTGATAAAGTTTACACCAAGAATGGTATATATTTTTATTGCTTGTTAAACTCGCGTTTGACTACTCACATGTTATGATGTGACGTTGCATTCCAAGATTTAGGGCGCATGCTGAGAAAAAAAACGAGTTACGTTATTTAATTTCTTAACCATTTAACTTACATACGAGTATTAAGTTTTTTTTTTAATTCTTAATTTCTTCAAGTAGGCACCTCAGTGCACTTTTGAAAGTCAATTTACATAAAGGTAAGTTACATTAGTCATTTGCGATTTAAGAATGCCTAGAAGTGTATCAGATACAACACTTAAAATGATTAACGTAGCTATTACCTACTATAATTTACCTTAAGCATAGTTGTAGTTTATTCTTGTTAACAAACAGCTCGACAAATTACCGTCCCATACAACCCCAATTTCAAAAGGGTTTAGTGTGTTACTCTATTCAGGTGGGGTTAAGGTGTATATTAATTAACAGTTGCTGTTTACTAAATAACCTTAAAACGGGACGAGATGAGAGGGTAAATTAATTGATTCGTCTGCTTACATTCTGGAATATTCGTTACATTTTATACGCGAGTATACCTACTTGGTTACTACAGGGTTTTGTGAAAATAGTTCGGTGAATCTATTGACAATATTATTACAGCAAAACGAAGAGTTGTTAATTCTAAACGCATTTAGCGACTAATTTACTCAATAATAAGTGGTTGAATGAATTGAATGCAAGTTTTTAAGTGTATCAAATTTTATAGTGTAAGCTTTATTTCAGTTAATCATAGCACCCACCTTTTTTGTCGGAGGTTAAAAAATATATCTTGAATCCTGTTGCGCTGCGCTGCTCCATGCATTTCTCCAAGTGTCGACCAACTTTTTGTACCGAACAGCAGAATCTCTTTCTCAAATGTAATCAAAAATATTGTAAGTACTTAGTATAAAATATATGCAGAAGAGATATTTATTTGCCGTTAAGGTAATTTGTACACAAAGTATATATATTATATATGTTTATATTTGTACAGTTAAGCAAACGTTTGGTCCTTGCCACGGGAGATCTCAGGGCTGGCAGCTATTTTTCACAACGATTGAGCCTTTCCATTCAAAGAGGAAATACTGCCAGCATCCTGGGATCCTGCCGCACAGCGACAACATGGACGGTGTGCTGAATTTTTTGTAAGTATCTGTTTTATTTTGTAAGTGTTTCTGTATTTTTAAGTCATTTTTATATATATGTGTACTTGTGGAATATATGTAAATATTAGTTTGTAATTTTCGTCAATGAAGGAACAAATTTGTACACTACTCGTATTTTGAGATTATCAGAAACGATACCAGCACAAGTGAATTTAAGTCAAAAGTTGTGTATTGCATGGCATATAAGTAAGTATTGAATTATTTGATGTTTCAATGTTTTTTTTAAGTTATGAGGCCTGTGCCTCAATCGAGAACAAATATTATATTTGTTAACAAATATACAGATATTTGTTCTCTATTTCAATAATTTTCCTTATAACCTTGTATGCAGGTGTCTTGTTTAAAGGACGGTCTTAGCAAAGTGGTGGTTTGATAATGAAATATTGGGATACCTATCTAGAAAATACCTTTGCCATTAGTTCAATTATTCTGGACAGAAAACTCTAGGTAGATTAGTCGTGCGCGTTTGAAATGTTATACTTTTATGAACTATTTTATTGAAATTTATTTACAAGTGTGTTCTGTGTGATTATATCTCAAAGGATTAAAATTTATACATGGTGAGAAAATTAAAAATTAGAGCTGACTCTGTATTTTCAGTTTTCGTCTAAGTGAAATTAAATTAGTTGAGTTTTGCTTTAAATTGTATTTTTGAAGCCAGTAGTTTTGCGGTTAAGTTCGAATCTTTAACTCCACTAATTTATCACAATTACCGCTTTACCTACTGTAGAATACAGTAGTAAGTAAGTAGTTTAACTAAAATATATGATTTCTTCATTTATTTATTTTATGACTGCTTTGTTAGCTTAGTTGGTAGTGACTCTGCCTTCTAATCTAGGGTTTGCGGGTTCGATTCCCGCATGAGACAAGTAATTTATGAATACTAAAATTTGTAATTACTTGTGTCGAGCCTGGCCGTTTTTATATATAATAAGACACAAGCGTTTGCTTAGTGTGGGGCTAGATGGCGTTGTGTGCAATGTCCCGGAATATTTATTATTATTATTATTTACCGTCTGATTTAGCAACCTGACTTAATTTATTTCCCCTGACAGAGCCCACAAACGTCAAGAGTAGTTGTGCGGTGGAGCCCAAATCTTGAGCTACACAAGATTGACAGCACTAGCGCCTGACAATTATACCAAGTTACGAATTACAGACGTCGGCTGAGATAGCACCGCTGAGACCTTTAACTTGGAAGGTGAACTATAGAAGAAATTGAGTACATAAGGTTGGTTATTTTTAAGTCATGACGATTGAGTTTATGACCTCAGCCGTCATTGTCATTGTCACTGCCTGGAAGAGATCTTAAAGCTATATTGTTAGATTGATTGATTGATTGTAACTAGTTCGTATAAAAGTGGTGAATTAAGGTGTCACACATTTTTCAATCAAAACCTTGATTTAACAGCAGTTCTACATCTGTAATAATTATGATGTAGAACCCACACTCTGTATGTTAGCTCACTATAGATTCTATAGTATATAACATGGTAAATTTTATCCCCAAAATCATTTCAATATCGAGTTAAAAAATAAACTATGGAATACCAAAGAAGTTATTTACTTACTTATATTTTCATTTTTCTTTCAGAATAGATCACTACTTAACCATACAAGCCACCCCTGAATTCACACATTTAAACTACATAAAACGATATCACAATTACAATTTTTCAATTCCTGCCAATACTGCCAATCTCAGACACTGTTCCAAAGTCAACATCCCCAACCTAATGTGTCTTAAACTTCGGTAACGCAGGTTTAATATTCAAACATGAGCCTACTCGTAGTTCAAAATTTAGCCAATTTTGAAACAGGAGGTAGCGCAGAGTTACGGTACACAGTGACAAGGATATGCTTAGTGATTCTGGCGCTTCGATATATCCAGCACGGAAGTGATTGGGGGATTTTGCCTGAATAATATAATAGATAGGGATTTAAGGGGATCTATTGCAGCGCATCTCAGAAGATCCCTGGTTGAGAGTTTAGTAAATAGATCAGATAAATTTGAATTGAGGTAAGCCATGAGCCACCTCAAACCATAGACTCCTTTCTGTTATTTTACTGGGACTATAAAATGCCTTATCCAAAAAATACATGTCAATAGGTTCGAAAATAAGAACTACTAGAATACTAATATGATCTAATCTAATATATATTTTAATATTATGTTCAAGACTTATTGTTATTTACTATTAGTTAGTTACTTTATGTTCTATATTTTTTGAATGGTTAAGTTCTATTACTACTTGCATTATTATTATTTTTTTCTTTATTGTTGCTAGTAATGTGTGGAACGCTAGTATAGTGTAGTATGTTTTTTTTTATTTATTTATTATTATATATTCTGCGACATTTTAAGCTTTGTTGTTTAAAATTGAAATATTTATAAAGTTACTACAAAAAGAAACATAATTTTATAATGTGAAATTCAGTACCTACCATTCCGAAACTGTCCCGGCCCACAAAATTTCTTCACGTCGTCACATCAAATGAGTTGTGGGCAGGTAAGACTATCTAGCATAAAATTAAGTTCTGAAAACAGAGGAAACGACACCACATTCTAGCTAGGGTTCAACTACATAGATAAGCGTAAATTGACCTTTTCTGGATGGTCAATTCGAAGCTTGTATTTTCGAAAAAAATACGAAGGTTAGACAAATGACCTTAAAGATAATCTAAGCGCTGATCAAGCACTAGGAAAGTAAGTTAATTACCATTCAGGGCCCTAAGTTCAAGATTAAGTAATCAATAATTATATTTTCTCTTAACGCCATGCTCTTAGGTAAACACCATATCAATTCTAGGAGATATTGAGTCACAATTTTTACTAACTAACTAAGCGCCAAACATAGTTATCTGAAAGCCGACACCTATATTCATTTCAATGGACATTTCTATATATTATGTTCCGCCACAGACTTTGTATTGCATGTAAAAATCTTCTAAGCCGTATAACTCTAGCAAAACTTTCAAAGTTTTCACTATTCTCACCTTTATAAATAGTTAGCATCATACATACATAGACACCTATAGCTTTAGCTTTCAACCCGGATAAGAAACACTCCTAATAAGATTTTCTTGGATAAAATAGATGACTGATGTACGAGTGGGGACAGAATCGCACTACTTCCGACTACGAAATCGGATAAGGGTGTATTTTAAGGGAGATAAGTAAAGTATTTTAAAAAAATTCGTCATCAGTGATCAAAAGAACTAAACATCTTCGTCATTTTCCACCTTTGTTGATCTCCTGCTCGATATAAGCCTCCTCTCTTTCCTTCATCCGATCCATCGAAGGGAGAGCTCCCTGGATCGATCAATGGATAACAATTTTAAAATTGAAGACATCAGAAGCCAAATTACATGCAATCATATTTCAATCTTTAATTTTACTCATAGTACCTATATTTTTCTCGTACTATATTCATCAACGGAGACATAGAACACCTGCATTGTTCAGGTCAGTCAGTAGTCACAGCACATTCTATTCCAATCACACACCAATTTTATCCACATCGAATGGTCTGGCAGAGCAATCAGCACCGCGCTGAAATTTGTGGCGAATGTTCTAGACTTTTTGGACAAAATGCAGTGCGTGAGTATTTTTACACAGGCAAATCACGTCTCTCTGAAGACATTTAGACGTTGTATGAACGGGGAATGGGAACGCGGTCTTTGTCTGCAACTGATGTGAGGCTGTGGTGTAAGAATTACTCGTTTGTTTTATATTGTGAAGGTAGATTTGTCTGGTGTGGTGAAGAATGGACGAAAACATAGTTTCTCAAAGATTTTGGTTATGGTTAAATTCTATTAATAGTATCCAAAATTTATGAAGAAATTACTTTCTTAATGGGTTTAGGGCTAACAAAGTGACTGAATAAAATACTATATTAGTAGTGTTCTACAGTTTTTGACGACATTTTTATGCCATATAGCCAAAAGTTTTGGTTGGTTTCTATCTATCAAGATTCTCTAAAAAAAAAGTTACCTACCTAAGTTAATTGTTTAAGCATGAGCTTGGCGAACTCTACTTTGTATGTTAGAGTTTTCAACCCTCGTAACTGCACGTGTATTAATAAAAATCAAATTTCACAAAAGAGAGAAAGGTTAAATGTAAGAAAGATGAAGGATGTAAGGAAAAATAGTATGAAGCGCAAAAGTGCGAGAAGCATAAAAGTGAGAAGTAGAATGAATAAGAAAGATAATAAGGCCCCGGATATTGTCCGGGATTTGAATGAAAAAAATATAGGTAAATGTGATAAACGAACACGAACACATAAATGACAGACACATAGGTACATGAATGAGGATGCTACTGCTATTTCATGCAATTCTAATTATATATTTTAGAGCACGAAATACTTACCCTGAGGTACATTTCTAAGCATGCCTTCATACAAGCGAGTCCTGACCCCTCCAAGCCACGTTAACCGCCGGCATTAGAGCAGATCATTACATTAATGGTACGAGCCACAATCACATCCAGATAGTAATCTCACGGATAATACGCAATAACATCAAATATTATTTCCTTTCGTAAATCGGATCTGCCCACCGAAAATGGGGATGTTACGCAAAGTGGTTTGTATAGGTTACATATTGATGGAGTAAGTATTCGTTCGCTTTTACATATTATCTGTTTATAATCATGTTGTGCACGCATGTGTTTGATGCACAGAATAGATCATTACCTTTTATGTGTTTTGTTGTTACTCATGTATTTTCTGTGTATTGTGTTGTGTGCCTAATAAATAAATAAATATAATATCATCGACCAGTAAGAAATTTCATATACAAGCAGTGTTTGACTGACTTTTTGAT
Organism: Macaria notata; assembly: GCA_927399415.1. Taxonomy (NCBI): domain Eukaryota; kingdom Metazoa; phylum Arthropoda; class Insecta; order Lepidoptera; family Geometridae; genus Macaria; species Macaria notata. The sequence continues at coordinate 7,071,907 of OV656742.1, forward strand.
TTACTGTTTGGTTTTTGCATTAGAATTAATATAAAAAACTAATTACTTATATTTTTTTCTATGTTACAATGTTAAATATCGATCGAAGAAGGTTGAACTGATACCACCAAACCTGGTTGAGGCTAGCTCAAGATCGAATCAAAGTTAATGACATATCAAAAGAGAGGTCTATACAAGGTTTGTTATACATATGTGGCTTTACCTAATCATTCGGTAATAGAGAATTCTCAAGGGTAAGCTCTTTTGTCATGGGCTTAAAGCTCTAATTACAACTATTGTATGAAATCATTGACATTAAAAACTGGGTATAAGAAGATGTCTATATCACCGGACGGAAGCTAGACGCTACATAGATAAATATAATCATCATTTTTGTTGATGGAAGCCAATGATGATGATGAAAATATGTACATATTTATCCTTATTTCCTTATCTGACCCAACTCCTACTTACAGAAAATGTCCAAAGTCCGAAAGTATCCGACGTGTATTTATTTAGCTCTATATTTATTTCCGCCGGAAATCGGTTTCGTCTAACCGTTATATCCGGGTTTAAGTGATTGAAGTTTTGCACAAATATAAGCGCATACAAAAATATAGACATCAGTCTTCAAGTTTAGTGTGAATCGGTTTATTCTTTCAAGCTAAGCAAGAAAATAAATGGAGAAATACAAAACAATACTTTGTAGGTACCTATGTAAGTTAACGGCTTAACGGTGAAGGAAAACATCGTGAGGCAACCGACATGTTTGAGGACCACAATATCCGAGGACATGTGTCTTCCGTGGAAGGACCTGGGCGCCCACCACGATGTATCAGCCCAAGAAAACTCCCCTAACGAATTAATTCTGCGGGGGAGTCACGACCCTCAGTCATGAGGAAATACGACTCAAAGAGAGAGATGTAAGTTATTATAATTGATCAGTTATATCAGGTGAATATGAAACTTATAGTAATTGGCTCCGTGTGCAATGTCCTGACATATTTTTTTTTGCATGACTAAGTGACGCATAATGCATTGCATGTACCTATAGTAAATTCTCACGGTTTTCCTAGGACCTTCCCACCAAAAACAAAAATATTCGTCGTATGGTTGAGGTGTAACATAGGAACAACTACAATACAACTGCTATAAACGGTAGCGTCAAATATAGAAATATGAAAAATCAGCAAGCATTATTATTAAATTAGTGAAATAGTACAAATAAATGATACATGACGCCCTCAATATGACACTACAAACAAATGTGAAAGATAAAACCTTAAACCTAAAGTGTTAATGCCTATTCCCTACCACACGTAAGGGTCCCAAGTTAACATCGCAATATTTTAGCTCTACTTTTTATACTGCACAAGCACATCATTATTCCACACACGCTTCGGAAATTTTACGCAACGAAAAAAATGTGTACGTATAAAAAAAGCCGTGAGCCCCGTTCGTCTATTGTCAGTGTAAATCAAAGTTACGAGTGTTGCTATACTAGGCTAGTAAACAAACGTGGGGAACAAAATGTTAAGGGCTTGCACTTTTATTTACGCACAAGATCTCGATTGATAGATAGATCCAAAAACATCTACCATTTCTTGTCATGCTCTATTTAGATCTATTAACAATATACTTAATTGGATTGCGGATGTGTTGGGGGAAATGGGAAAATATATGTTTGTATTTCTATGGTATGTTATACAGTTTTTTTTTTAAAACAAATACAGATTTTAATGGGTAGCCAAGTCTTTTATCCTCAATAGAAACCAGTGATATATTGCGTGAAAAAGCGCAAACCAAATTTAGTTAAAATATTTCAGGTGTTTGAGTTTTTGGTCCATTAGCATTCACACCAAAATCATTAAACAAAACATACCGGAGCCAAGAATTAGTTGGCGTATAAAAAATGGACAAACGTTTTATACACTTGTAATATTCAAGTAACGGAGTGAAAAGTGCATAAGTCAATTTTATACCAGGCACTTAAAATAACGATTATAGTGCTCTTACATTTTGTTCCTACAAAGGCTATTTCTAAAACCGACTTGGAAATCTAAGTCTGTGGCCGTACTTGAAAGTCTCGTTGTAAAAGTTTGCCGCGTCACGGATTTTCCGGGATTTCGTTATTTTTGTAAGAGCTGTTGTGTTACTGTGATGTCTTTACCTACTTGCAGATAATGTATGAACTTTTCTAGTACGACAAATAAAAAAAAATGTGAAACGTAGATTTTAAATCAAAAGTTTCTGCAATAAAGAGGAAATTACTTCCGGGATGAAAGAAGTAGGTCATTATTTTCTTGTTTGTATGAATATTGCAGATCTTGATAAATTCTTCGAAACTTATTTACAGCTGTAGAATAAACAGGAAGATCGAAAATAACATTCATTGATCGAGTAAAAGAGAAGGCTGATAGGTGTCATGTCATATAAGGTTAGAAAAATGGCTGAAAATCAAGAAATATAGAGCATACTCCACAGAAAAGAGCCTCGCTCTTTAATTTTTAATTATTGCTAGGTATAAAGCCTATTTAAAATGGTATTTAACTAACGACAACAAGAGAAATAACTATTGAGCTATATAGTGAACCTTAACATTATGCCTCTGACCTTCCTAGAAAACTAATTGGGAGGCTCTGAAAGCTGCGAACTTTTCAGCACGAGTAAATATCGCAATATAAATATTTCGGTGAAACACAAAAGCCGCCGTCATTTTTACCCGGATTATGGCAGTGTGAATACACCTTAAGATCAGCCGATGTAATCCAGCTTTTCAGCTTACTGCAAGGTCAAATGGATGGATGTTTACTTTCTCGGGATTTTTGGATTTAGCTGTTCAGCGAAGCAATAATTTTTAGTAGGTACAGGCGTGTATAAAAGTATACATGTAGGTACCTCTATTGTATAAGTTAATAGCTGGTTACGTACGTTATTATACAAATACAGAAGCTGTGTTTCCTGCCAACTACAATCCAGGGCTTTTCAAATCTAGATTTAATAGTTACTTCTAGGTAAACGTGTTACACCCTAGGTTGCAGCAATGCTTAATATCAGGCAGGCTGTAGTCAAACGTAAACTTATCCCACGTAAAAAAAAAACTTGTTAATCTCTCTTTGTATTATGATTGTAATAAATATGCCTCAAAATCTGTAGTGTTTTTATAGATCTAAGCATTATCTACATAAAGACAGGCGCGGAAAATGTCTTTGCTTTGTACTATAAAGTAACACAGAACATATGATACCTACTTAGTAACAGTGACGTATAAAATCACAGAAATCTAAATAAAAAGGTACTGGAAGTCGTATAACCGCATGACCTTGTCGCCACACTGGTGGTCCACAAACCACCAGCGCTATTTCAAGCTCAAATTTATATTTAGTATAGCTCCGAACGCCGTACGCGAAACAACTGTTGAAAATGGTGTGTTGCAGCATTTCTCATTGTGGAAATTTATCAATAACCTGTAATTTTACAAATAAAAGGATAACTTTTCACCGGTAAGTCTTAAATATCTAAAATTACTATGTTTTTTTAATAATTTAAGTATAACGTTAACCGGTACCACTGTTTTACAATCTTACCGTATTAAACACTGCGTAAAAATCCATTGCTGCATTTCTTTACCAATACTCAAACCGTTCATAGGCGTAAAAAGCAATGTAATACAAGACGCACGCACGCAACGAGGCCGCTCCCACAGTCTATGGATGATATTACCGTGGCCGTGAAATAGGGATGGGAAAGTGCAGTGCGCGTCCATCGGTTGGCTTAGCGTTTCGAATTTAATTAGCCCGATGGTATTATTATGTGTAGAAGTAAACATCTTTTATTTTAATATTAACGCGGGGTGCTATGTAAAATCGACATTTCATAAAAATCAAATAAAATAGAAGTACTTATTTAAGATAGAGCATTTTTTTTTAGTTCGTATAATTTTGAATCAGTGTTAAGACAATAAAAAACGCCAAAACACGATTACGTATACTTTGCTCGATAGTTTTATTTTTTGAAAAATAGTTGTTTTGAAATAATTTTTACCTATTTTTCCAAAGTAGTACCTACATAAATTTAATCCAATTTAATTATATCTAAAAGATAATGTTATTATATAGAGGTGTAAAAAGCCATAAATAGAATATTCAGAATTGCTGATTTTATTCTATTATACTATATTTTTTAGAGATCATAATAAATTTATTACATTAAACGTTAAATTATTCGAAATATAGCCCATTTTAATTCTGTCAAGCACTAGCGTATATGAGTTTTTTGCTAGTGTAGTAGTGAGTTACAGTACACGCTTTTTATCAATGTGTGAACACCAATCATAGCGCAAGAATTTGTGTGTGAGTTATATTTGTGTGCGTGAATTTGCGTTTGGACATAGTTGTATATGTAGTTGTGTTTGACTTCTAAGTTCATTTCTGGCGACAGCGGTTTCGGAACAATATTGCACCAAAGGCCCTTCTAGTACCTGTTTATTTAGATTTCTGTGTATAAAATGGAGCGCTTGACTACATTTTTTATTGTTGTGGCTTACCTTATGTTTTTTACAGCATACATATGTATGTACATAGGACCTGTGGTTCAGTGTCCTATAGTATACCTTCATGACTATCCTCAGATAGGTGATCACTGCAATAAGAAAAATAGAATTTATATACAGGCACTTCCGTAAATACCTACGATGTATAAAACGTAAGGTAGTAAGTAGGTACCGACTGCCCATCACAGTACTGAAGAAGTTTAACTACCTACCTATGTTCAGAGGCCCTTTGGTAAGTTTGACAACTTTCCACGTAATTTTATTTATCGTTAATTGTACAAGTTAACAATTGGTTGATAATCACCCATTCATACCTAATTTTTAGGGTTCCGTACCTCAAAAGGAAAAAACGGAACCCTTATAGGATCACTTTGTTGTCCGTCTGTCCGTCCGTCCGTCCGTCTGTCAAGACCCTTTTTCTCAGGAACGCGTAGAGGTATGAAGCTGAAATTTATATCAATTACTCAGGTCTACTGTCCCTTGAAGCTGTGAAAAAATCAAACTTCTAAGCCAAAGCAATCAAAAGATACAGCCATTTATGCCGCAAATTTTTGACACTTGCAAGGGAATCAAAACCTACAGGGTGCTTCCCGTGAACTCAGAATCTTGAAATTTGGTACGAAGCAACGTCTTATAGCATAGATAAAGGAAAAATTACGAAAACCATAAATTTTTAGTTACATCACAAAATATTTAACCTTGCAGGTTTGTACGGAACCCTCGGTGCGCGAGTCCGACTCGCACTTGGCCGGTTTTTTTATTCATGCTTTATTTTTAAAATAAGAGTAAATTATTGCGTAAAGAAAAAAGTGCAGTCTATACATATTTTATACGCAAACACAATCTAGCGTGAAAAAAATAGCATGTGACTGTACCGCTCAAGGAAAACTGAAGCTTTATTTGGATTATGGAAATTATTTAAAATTGAAGATTAGGAGGGAGGTAAAAAAATGCTGCTTCCGTGATGAAAGATGTGAAAATTAAAGAAGCATCTCTATTGTGAATTTTCGCGGAAATTTATTGGGTGTTGTTGCTACGGGAACAATATTAAGATTTCAATTCGAAAGTTTTTCCCACTTTTACCGAGAGCACTGGTAATTATGCATAATTCCCGGGAATTATGCATAATTCCCGGATTATCCACATTTACCGTGACATATACATTATTCCTGGCTGTTACAAATAGTTGTTTGTTGTTACCTATCTCATGAGTCGTATTCCTCATGATAGAGGGTCGTGACTCCCCCGCAGAGTTCTCTTGGGCGGCAGAAACATCGTGGTGGGCGCCCAGGTCTTTCCACGGAAGACACAATGTCCTCGGATATTGTGATCCTTGATTGATTGGTGATATTGATCACCTCAAATATGTCGGTTTCCTCACGATGTTTTCCTTCGCCGCTAAGCGAGTGTGAATCTAGGTATTACCTAGAAACTTGAAAATACAAGTCATTGGTGTAGGGCTGGATTTGAACCAGGGTGCGTCTGGATAAAAAGCAGACACTGAAACCGATAAGCCACACTCGCTTGTAATTACCTACTTACCTTATCATTATTATCATGGTATGCGGTAGTGCGCCCGCCACGACGAACTAGCAAAGCGTTCCGGAGACACATCTATGTAAGTGTATGTACCTACATGATGTTTTCTAGTTGCGAAAGATTCTTGCCTTCTTCGGCAAGCATAACAACAAAACAAACTACCTACCATACTGTATTAGGAACATACTTACTTATTTAGATCCCAGTTTTTTTGTCTCAGTCTCTGTCTAGGTCTTCAGAATGAACCGCTTTCAAATCTCCAATAAAAAAAAATAGTATAAAAATGTAACACTAGGTATCACTACCAGCAAATAAATCCGTGATTATTTTGTGCATGAGGGGCCAAAGCCACGCGCGCTTGTGTGGCGCCATCTCTTAACAACATTTGTTACTTACTAAATTTATCTTGTACCTACTGGAAATAGCTCATTGAAAATTAATCAGTGTGACAAAAACCAGTTCTTTTTTTGTAAGGAATACTTAATAAGATTAACTAAAAGGGACTATAAGTACTTAATTAATGAAATCTAAAATTTTTGTAATCATGTCCTAGTAAGTACCTACCTAAATTTAGGCAATTAATTTTTATTTAGTTTTTACCTACCTTAATTTTAAATGCGAGAAAAGGATTGACGCAGCCATGATTATTGCACCGGCTTTACATACTTTTTAACCAGTTTCGTTTTTTCCTGAGTAAAAACACAGTACTATACCTACGTTAGTGCATAGGTACATTTTGTGTTGACTAGGTAATTGGATTTACCTTCTATTTGCATATGTTTTTACGTAGGTACCTCGATAGGCCTCTGGGTCCTGCACTAGGTCTGCTTGCAGAGCTTCTATAGCAAAACGAAAACTTGATAATCATTATGATATTATGCACAAATCAGCCAAATTGAATACTTACACTGAATCATAGTCTTTATTAACTTGGTCAGGAATATTCACGCTAAAATCCATATTCGCTAACAGATCTATTCAGAATAGCCAGAAGCACATAAAAAAGAGGAGGATAAACTTTTGAATTTTTCACTAGGTAGCATACTAGCGTATAGAACAGACAACCCGAACCAAAGCTTTGCTCCATTTTGGAAAGAGATTGAATTAAAATTCGCTGCAGCGCAAAACCATAGTTACTTATGTCGTCTAACCAAACTATTAAAATATGCAGCGCTTAAAAGCGTACAGTCAAGAAGGCGTAAGCTGAGCTTTGCATTTGTGTGGGTGTAGGTACATAGATAGTGTAGGTGAGACAATCGGCTTCTCCATCGTGCGATAGCGCCATCTCACTCCCCCGCCCACCTGCCATACTTCACCCACACAAATGCAAAGCTCAGCTTACGCCTTCTTGACTGTACCTACCTACAGAGTACAGTTTTCTCGCCACCAAAACGACTTAAGCGCCGTGTATTTGCAAAATGGCGGCGCCTGGCAGCCCGTTTCTCGTAAGCATTGTTACATCGCGAAAAAAATTAAATCAAAGAGTTTTCAACGTTTAAAATGTCTACTTAACGATGAAATGTTAAACCTCCACTTTTTTTTTTGATGTTCTGGAGTGTATACGGCAGTCTTCAAGAACACAACCAGGCATTTGATGTTGTTATTTATGCGAGCCAAACACAACTGTCAACTACTCTCCACGGGCGTTGAATACTCACTGCAAAAAGTACTCTGTGCTGTGACTCACTGGAAAGCTGCTGCACAGCGTGCAGCAAAACGTGGCGTAAGATCATGCAACGCGTTGCCTTCTCTATACGTAGTAGTAATAACTCTATGTAGGTAAGGTAGTAGTTTTGCGTAGAACAAAAAGTTGTAAAGTGAACTTAATAAAATAGGATTTCTTTTAAAATTTAAGTATGTACATACTTATGCTAAGAATATAGAGTTTTTGTAAAATGACATGCAAAATCTTATTCTATTATTAAATTTATGATTTTAGACAAGTTATTTTACCAAAATTTAAAATATTACGTTCCATTTCCCCATCGGCTTTATTGAAAAAGTTAAATTGACGTTACATAGATGTTACTGTCAACTGTCATTTGTGTCAAATGACAGCCCATCGGCTATAAAAATTAAAAATATAGTACTAGTACATAGGCCCGGGCATCTAGTACATAGGCCCGGGCATCTAGTACATAGGCCCGGGCATCTAGTACATAGGCCCGGGCACCTAGTACATAGGCCCGGGCACTAGTACATAGGCCCGGGCACTCTAGTACATAGGCCCGGGCACCACCTAGTACATAGGCCCGGGCACCTAGTACATAGGCCCGGGCACCACTAGTACATAGGCCCGGGCACCACTAGTACATAGGCCCGGGCACCATCAGTGCCCAGCCATCGTCCGGTGACGCAGCAAAGGTAGCTACTAGCAACCAGCTGCATAGTCCTTTCAAAAAAAAAAAAAAAAAAAAAAAAAAAACATTTTCGCAAAAATAAACAAAGATACATTTTCTTATAAACATTCCTCGTTTTCAAGATATTGCTATGGGAAACTACGATAAAACGTTTAAAACTATCTGTCGCGCTTGTCTACAACACGAGAAATCTGAAAACTTAGTGAATCTCACAGACGAATCTGGTGAAACTGGTTTGAGTTTCTACGGTGAAGTGTTCGAAAAAGTTACTAACATTTCTGTTAAACAAAATGATTATTTGCCCCTTAAAGTATGTAAGAAATGCAGGATATCTCTCGAAGAGTTTAGTGCTTTTGTATTACAATGCCAGATAAACGATAAACGGCTATCAAAGCTAATAACATTCAGTCAAAATCAAGATCTTACTGGCGAGATGGTTAAGGAAGTTATTTGCCAATACACACTCTTCTGCACATATTTTCCTGAAGAATCGAAGCCGTCATCTAGTCAAGCCAGCACCTCACGTTTTGAAGAAGATATGAAGCAACTAACTGAAGAAAATGATGAAATGATTTGTACACAACCAGGTTTCAAAGTGGAAATAGATATAGAGCATCTATCGCAAAATCATAGCGATAGTGACGACGATACTCTATCAAATATTGCTTCTAAACCACTCAACTCATGCCAGAGTGACTCAGACAATGTAGATGTATTCCTCGACTCCATTGAGAAGCTAGTGTCGTCAAAGCATGAAGTGAAGCGCAAGAAAGTGAAAAAGGAATTAGTTCGCAAGAAAGATGTCGTACGTAATCTAACTTGTAATATTTGTCACAAAACATTAGCCAATCCAGCGACATATGACTATCACATGCAGAGACATGGTGTATGCAGATACATTTGTGACCAGTGTGGTAAAGGGTTTCCAGTGCTTGCTGAAATGACTCAGCACCAGTTATACCGACATGGAATCGGGCCCTGTCTACAATGTGACCACTGTTCATTCAAAGCTGGCCGAAGAATAGAATTGATTGAACACATTCGCTTACACACAGGAGAAAGACCATTTACATGTGAAAAGTGTGGCTTAAGTTTCCGTCGTAAAGCTATCTACACTAACCACTTGAAATGTCACAATGAAAAGAATATTCCGTGTAATTATTGTCCGAGAAAGTTTTATCGTCGCAGTGAAATGCTAGCTCATTGTAATAATGTTCATGACCGTATGTATTTATATTTATGTAGAATATGTAATGTTACTTATGCTAAAACTCAAACTGTTAGAAAACATATGATTGTTAAACATGGAATACCGAGAGAAATACAAGGGAAAATTGTAAGGATCAATAAGAATTCCAATAGTACTCTGTTTAAGGAAACTAAAAGGGGAGAAGGTGAGTTTAACATGTAAGCTAATGTTGTGTTATTGATAAAATGTGCTTATTTTGTTCAATATTATAAAAATAATATAAACTCAAGTACCTATCATTTTAATTTACCTAAGTATTTTTTTAAACAAAGTATATATCATATGCTGTTGTACATAATATGTATAGGTAACTAGGTATTTACTGAATAATTTCTGATTCAAAAATGCATAAAAATCTAAAGCTCAAAACATATTACATTGGTTAAAGTGTTAATGGTTTGTTGAATTAAGTATTTGAATGATTAATTACCTGCCTTATTTTTATAAAATGATGATATAAGTTAGCAGTTAATGTAATGTATTTTTAAAGGGTCTATTTGATTTATTAATACATTAACTTTATTGATAAAGGTACAATGGTGACATAAATTTATGAAACTTGTGAGAGCTAGATAGTTACTTACTACTTTTATCTCCTAATCTATATATATATAACTCAAAGGTGACTGACTGATATAGTGATCTATCAACACACATCCCAAACTATTTGATGGATTGGGCTGAAATTTGGAATGAAGGTAGATGTTATGAGATAGGCATCTGCTAAGAAAGGATATTTGAAAATGCCACTTTAAAGAGGTGAAATAGGAAATGCAAGTTTTACTTCTTATTGCGAGTGAAGCCGCGAGCACCCACTAGTTAGGTATATAGACTTCAAACTTTAAGTAGGTACGTACCTACTTACTTAGATGTAGTTGTTAATATGAAGTTATCTAGTACTTACTTGAATTTATTTTTTATAAAGTAACTGGCCAACAGGCATATTGCCCACCTGATGGTAAGCAGTCACCATTGCCTGTGGACAACAAACTTCAGCTCAGAGTGTTTTTGAGCATTTTTAAATATCCCCGTATTATAACTCTGTGGAAAAACCATGTAATTACTTACTTATAGCCAATAAATACCTAAGGTTAGATGTTTTGACACATTTTCTAGTTTTTAGTTAAGTTTTGAGTATGTATATAGAGAGTAGGTATAACAACCTTGAACATGATAATTGAATCTTTATAGCTGAAGCCCATCTATCTGTCATTGTGTCTATGTGTATTTGGCACCATGACCCATGGTGCTTTACGGCAGCCTTGTTTGGGAGCCAGTTCCAATAAAGTATTGGCATGATCGAGTTTGGCCGCAGTGTTTTAGGTCATTTAGGTTATTATGTACTTATTTTGCAGTAAAAACTTCCTTATCATTTCAAAAGCAGCCTTTCATTAGAGTGTAGGTACAGTTTACACTAAGATTAATAGCATCGCTTTAGTTTTTTGTGTTGAATAAATTTGTTTTTTAATATAGTTTTATTTGTCTTTGGTCAGTAAGTCTGTGTGAGAGTGGCCAACTCTGGTGATGAGAGTTTTCAAACCACTATAAGAGCATCTGGCATATATTTGGTAAGTACCTTCCTGTCCATCAATCTGTGTTCACTGTTTGAAAAAGAACACTAAATGTTCACACTTTACTGTAGATAGATAATTCTTTATTGTCACACACATATAAAACAAAAATAATAAAATTACATACAGAAACAAAATATAGTGCCACAAGTGGTGATCTTATTGCTAAAAGCAATCTCTTCCACCACACCTACCTACTAATTCAAAATATCTCGCTGAACTGCAGTTATACTGCACTAATAGTAGACTTTATAATTGTGAACTTTAAGTGGACTAGTTTAACAATTTGGATTAGTTATAGTCACAATAGCAAAAAACGGCTAAATTAATTTATTAGTTCTAATTCCCTCTTAAACAGGGTAAATGTAAATTTTACATATTACCTAAAAAGAAATTTAATAGAATTGAATAAGTCGCTAGTTGTGGCTTGCTGATGTAGTAATTGAGTTTTGCTATGTACCTACCTAAGTCCTTTATCTAAATAGTCTTAGTACTAGACTGTTTCACCTTTGGTGCACTTGATCTCAGTCCAAAGTTGAACCCACAAAGTATCATACCTACCACTATTCCAACCTCACACCTATCATAATGGCTACTAAACTGAGGCCAGAAACATACGGACTTGGACGACCGTAAACATTGTCACAAACTATGACACTAACCTCCATGCAAGATAAAGGCTGTGGATAAAATTGGAACTAAAAATTACTTACCACTTGGTTAAGATTTTAATGTTTTGTTCATTTTTACCATAAAAGAGGCTTATGTTGACAATCAGCCTACCTGATTTTAATATAGTGTATTTTTTATGTAAGTTAGTGCCTAAGTTATTATGTAGGTAGGTACCTACTTCCACCTCTAGACAAATAAAAAAAAAATAGGTCCCGGCTGTTTGTCTAGTACGGCAGTCGTTAAGCCATGTCAGAGGCCCTTAGGGCGGCTTGATAAACTCTCGACACCACAGCTGGCTACTCTCATTCGATAAGAAGAAGCAGACCTCTAGACAGTTTTGCTAACTTAAAATGGTTCATGATCTGGAAGCCCAATAGGTACATGGCAAAAGTGCTGCCCATATTCGTATACCTTGTGTCTCTCGTCAACAGCTGAGGTCAGAATTGGCTTTTGTTTCTTGCCTGGACCACCTAAACATTGTTACAAACTACTCTACAATACCTGCTACAACTTATTCTGTGCCACTAACGGTACCCGTCATAATTCATCAACTAAAACGTAAAGCCAGTATTTAGGGCGAGACCCTCGTACAATTCCGTACAGTAATTTGATGTTGATATTTGGCTTTGTTAGGCCCGGAATGACCTTAAAGGGATTAGAGCGCCGTAAACTTACCTTTACGTCGTTTAAATTAAGGGTTTCCGGCTTGACAACTAGTGACCGAATAGTGGTTGGGGATGCAAAGGGCATTGGTCGGTGTGGGCCAGAGGATAAATACAAAAGCAAGCTGGTTGAGGGTAGGCAGAGATAAAAACGGCTGGTTGTTAGGTTTCAATTTCAAATATATTTAACTGACAAAACTAAATTCTTATTTTTTAACGAGGAATGGGTTTGCACTTGATCGTAATTCATTACTTCATTCATCTAAATTATTTTAACGTAGTGAAAAATGGTAAACTTTAATAATTGATTATGTTTTTTTCTAGGACTAGCTAGGGAGAATCATTGTCTTCAATATTTTTAAATTTACTTTTGTTTTGTTGTGTTTTTATTTTTTCTAGTTTACCTTTAGCCTAAATTAGTCCAGCCTATCACAGACCTACTACTCTACCAGACCAACGAGCTCTCCAGAAATAAACTCTAAATTACTGCACTGAGGTGTCAGTTAGAACAGACAGGCTGGGAACATTTATGTCAGGTCATTGTGCGGTCAGACGCCTGTGTGTACCTGCCTTAGTATTTGTGGATATAGGCTCGTAGGTAGGTACATACTTAATGAGCTAGTTAATTAAGATTGGCTGGTCGCGTGGTGATATTTTAGAGCAGATATAGAATGCATTCTACATAAAATAATATACTATCTAAGTATAAATAAAACTCAAAAGTGACTGATATAGTGATCTATCAACGCACAGGACGGATCGGGCTGAAATTTGGCATGTAATGTTATGACGTAGACATTCGCTAAGAAAAGATTTTTGGAAATGCCACTTTTAAAAGGGGTGAAATAGGGGATGAAATTTTTACTTATTAATGCGAGCGAAGCCGCGAGCACCCACTAGTATACCTATATTCATATAACCTAGGAGTAACCTCAATTCATATCATTATGAATGAACAATGAAATGAATATAGGTTTTTACTAGACAAACGTGCAACATCTTAGACTATAGTGATGCTTAACATCAGGCAGGCTGTAGTCAAACTAAAATAATTTGCTGCTGCTGTTTAGGTAATTATCTATTGATATTTTATTATAAGTAAACCGGTTAAATTCTCTTATCCCTGTTGCACAACTAACAGTACAGATTCGTGACAGAATAATTAGAAAAGCTATCGTGGAAAAGCTTTCACTTTACACTACCACACTGTCATGACCAGGAAGGTTCTGGAAATCGATCTACAGCAGCGGAAGCGGAAGTGCCTATCCTGATTTATGTCGCAGCTTATCTCACTACTTACTACAAAAGCAAACATTTCCCCAGGCATAAATAGAAATAAAAAGCAATTTGAATCCCTCTAGGGTCCGCAATAGACGGCATTACCCAAAAACACCGGTAAGTTCGTAGAGCTAGCGATCTGCTTAGAAAACATAATAGATATTTTTTCAACTTTCCTGAGTCTTATTATTTCTTGCTCGAGACGTAGACTTAAGTAGTTTTTCTTCCAAATTCGTAGGAGAGTTGGCTATCTCTAGTATCAAGAGTTTTCGAACCGCCCTAAAGGTCACCCTTAGATTACACGCAATGCAGGGATTTTAGATGCTCAGATGGTTATCATAACTGATTGCCATCGGGAGCCATTTTGATACTTATCTTTAGATATGTCTTAGAATACAGCAGTACAACCTTTGTTTGGATATCGATTGACAAAATTATCTGAAATCCCATGTTCCATGGTAGGACCTGGCACCCATACATTGAATCTGCCCAAGAAATCTCCCCTAAAGAATTAATTCTGCACGGGAGTCACGACCCTCAGTCGTGAGGAAATACGACTCAAAGAGAGGTCTTTATAGCTATACGATTACCGAGTCCTTTCTAAATAGAGTTTTGTTTCTTCCATCTCTGGTCGCTATGTAGGTGAGAAGGTAGATTTATCCTGGCACGGCAAGGCAGGGACTGTTAGGGTTCACTGCCCATGGGATTTAGGTACTAGGACGTAGATAACAGATAAGGTAGGCAGGCAGAAATGGTCTCCTATATGTATGTACGTTGTGTGGGCTTTTAAACGAATGAATTGAATTTAGAACATGTTCTTTCAAAAATTTGGGTACATGTTATTATTAGCCCTTTATAGCTGACTGATGAGCATAGGCCTATCGTCTAGAACGTGTAGACTTTCCGGTCCTTCGCAGATTGAATCCAGGTGCTACCTGCGGTTTTTCTTATGTCCGGTGCATTACCTCTGTTTTATAGCCTGTCATGCGTCTCCAGTCTCTGTACCTATTACTGATTATTTTATGTAAAAAATAATAAATAAGTAACACAGTTTTGATAATATCAGAAATCACTAAAACCACTATTAACTGATTATCTCGGAATCAAGACATTCGGTAATGCGGCATCCGACTCAAAGAGCACATTTCCACCAAACTTATGTGGTTGCTTGTGAGAAACAGAGCACTTAGTTCAGATACATTCTTACCAACAGTTTAAGTAAAGTACATAATATGTATACCTAACTCGCTCAAGCCCTCTTAGTGTTTAGAGCTCAATCGTTAAATTTTGTATGAATATATCTAAACTTCACGTCATTACTCACTTCAATTTTATCGTGTACCTATTTCACAGAACCGAGTTTACAAAGGTATCCCGTCCGTAAAATTATATTATCATCATCAAACGTCAAAATACCTACTCTAAATATAATTACTTACCCATTTACATTAAACTAACATAAGTACATATACACGCTTGTAATTGCATAAGTTAAATTTGAATGCTAAAGGTCAATTTGCAAAACATTGTGTCTTTGATCTTTGTTGTAAGTAGATAGTATAGGTGGATTTCTCTCCGGGCAGGTTTAACCCACAACTGACCGAATCGTTCAGGAAACATGCCCAAGGGACGTTGGACTAAAATACAAGATGGGACGATTTTGTGTATTTTTTGAGCTAGATTGTGTGTTTTGTTTAAATCAGCTAGACTATCAGTTTACTATATAAGAATCACAGGACAGGAGACTGTAGTCAAAAGTAAACTTATCCCACGTAAAAAAAACCGGTCTGCAGTATAAATATTTTGTTTACTAGTAAAATGGACACAAGATTGTTCCCTTAAAAGGCATCATTAAATTCAGATATAATTGATATTTCGCGATATTTTTGACATAAGTGGCCGATATTATTCCTAAAAAGATAATGTGATAAATATCAAGAGTCATCTTGTAATGTTGGTTTGGCGAGGGCAAACCTAAGTATCAAGCTATTATTATTTTAACGCTACACTCTTTATCTTGCACCACATCCAGCAGATGTTCAAAAGGAAATTATTTAAGAGCCTCCTCCACAGACAGATTTTTTGCCCCCATCGCCTGACGCGATAGCTCGGATGATGGTAAATGCGACCGGAGGGTGAATTAGAATGGGTTTTCCCGGCATGGTGGGCCTTTTAGGGACAGGTAAGAATAGCTTGGGAATTACGGAATGTGAGAGGATCTCTGCTTAGTAGCCAAGAACTCGAAAGTAATGGAAATGTTTGCTACTGTACCCCTAGCTCAAGTTTCCGTGCGTAAAGTCGAAAGTATTACTAACGAGTTGAATGCATTGGTAGCTGGAGTCAGAAATCGATAGTAAGTAATGGAAAGTCATCATACCCGGAAGAACTATTTCATATTTCTCTTTCCTTTTTTGATTAATTTTATATTTACTTCCGGTTACGTATTTGTTTCCTTCTTCTGTTCAATTAAGTAGATTGGTGTAGGTAGGTATATTATTTTTTTGTTGATGTGCTGTTTTTTAGTTTTGTTGGTGTTGCTTTGTTTTTTGTTGTTTCTTGTTGTTTATTGTTGTTTTTGTTGTTTCTTGTTGTTTTTTGTTGTTTCTTGTTGTATTTTGTTTTTTCTTGTTGTTTATTGTTGTTTTTGTTGTTTTTTGTGGTTTCTTGTTGTTTCTTGTTGTATTTTGTTTTTTCTTGTTGTTTCTTGTGGTTTCTTGTTGTTTCTTGTTGTATTTTGTTTTTTCTTGTTGTTTATTGTTGTTTATTGTTGTTTTTGTTGTATTTTGTGGTTTCTTGTTGTTTCTTGTTGTATTTTGTTTTTTACTTGTTGTTTATTGTTGTTTTTGTTGTTTCTTGTTGTATTTTGTTTTTTCTTGTTGTTTTTTGTTTTTTCTTGTTGTTTCTTGTTGTTATTGTTGTTTTTTGTTGTTTTTTGTTGTTTTATGTTGTTTTTGTTGTTTTTTGTTGTTTTATGTTGTTTCTTGTTGTATTTTGTTTTTTCTTGTTGTTTTTTGTTGTAATTGTTGTTTTTTTAAGGTTTTTTGTTGTTTATGTTGTTTTTTGTTGTTTTTTCTTGTTTATTGTTGTTAACAACAAAAACCTACAAGAAACAACAAAAACAACAAAAAACAACATAAACAACAAAAAACCTTAAAAAAACAACAATTACAACAAGAAACAACAAAAAACAACAAGAAAAAACAAAATACAACAAGAAACAACAAAAAACAACATAAAACAACAAAAAACAACAAAAACAACAATAAACAACAAAAAACAACAAAAACAACAATAAACAACAAAAAACAACAAGAAACAACAAAAAACAACATAAAACAACAAAAAACAACAATAACAACAAGAAACAACAAAAAACAACATAAAACAACAAAAAACAACAAAAACCACAAAAAACAACAATAACAACAAGAAACAACAAAAAACAACAAGAAACAACAAGAAACCACAAATAACAACAAAAACAACAAAAAACAACAAAAAACAACAAGAAAAAACAAAATACAACAAGAAACAACAAAAAACAACAAAAAACAACAATAACAACAAGAAACAACAAAAACAACAAGAAACCACAAATAACAACAAAAACAACAAAAACAACAATAAACAACAAGAAAAAACAAAATACAACAAGAAACAACAAAAAACAACATAAAACAACAATAACAACAAGAAACAACAAGAAAAAACAAAATACAACAAGAAACAACAAAAAACAACAAAAAACAACATAAAACCACAAAAAACAACAATAACAACAATAAACAACAAGAAAAAACTAAATACATCAAGAAACAACAAGAAACAACAAGAAAAAATAAAATACAACAAGAAACAACAAAAAACAATAAAAACAACAAAAAACCACAAGAAACAACCATAATCAACAATAAACAACAGAAAACATCCATAAACAACACAAAGCAAAAAAAATTAATAATAATAGCAAAACAACAAAAACGGACAACAACAGCAAAACAATTTCAACAACAATTGTATTGTGTTATTATTATTATTACTAGTGTCACAGACTATATTTACAATGACATTTCGCTAAACATAAATTAATAAAGTAACATTTGTCCGTACTAAATTATTTTTATCATATTATATTAATAAATAATCCATTAAAAAATCCATGGCAAAATTGTCGACAATGATTCTCACTGAAAAAATTTAGGTGAGAAAACTTCCGATTATTTGTCGAAGGCTGGGTCTGGTATTCACGGATCATCTGTCAAAAACAATTTCTATCGCACAAACTACGTAAACGTCCATACATAATCATATTTCGAATCCTACGGAGCTAACGTATTCGAAAGTAAAATAGTTCAGTTACGCGCCACCAGGTTCGCTGTACGAATTTTGTATGAAATATGGTTCGACAAATTGTCGGATCCTGCGATGGTAATATTCCTGCTAGGCCCACTGAATAGACGTTTGTGATACGTTCATACTTGTATGTGGGCACTCGGGTGGGTTTGCTTGCACTTTCAAATTTAAAATATCAATCAATCAAATAATTTTATTGCACACCAAAATAAAGAGTACAATTCACATAAAAGGTAATAGGTAATCAGGGACATTGGGCGACCTTATCACTAAAGTGATCACTTCCAGGTAACCTAGTTAGGACAAAACTAGGACGAATATCTTATCACTGATATAGCGCGTGTGTAACGAATAATTTTTATTTCAGGGGTTTTAAATCACCTCAAATCTTTTCGAATTTTGCTACGATTTGATCCGATACCTGGGCGTCTTGTCTAAGTGATCATAAATAAATAGATAAATATTCCAGGACATTGCACACAGCGCCATCTAGCCTCAAGCTAAGCAAACGCTTTCTATTCAGAAATAACTAATAGCTAGATGTGTGTGAAATCTATCAGATCTGTGCTCATATTGGCGACACTCATTTAACAACAGCCAAAAGGTTTCATGTATACATATGTATGTGTGAGTATGTTTTCTTTCTCTTTTGCGATCAAATGGCTTAACCGATGAAATTTGTTATGGAAATAGAGTATACCCCGAATAAACGCAAGCTAAGCTGCGGGCGCCAGGACAAAAAAAAAACTATTTATTTACTTACTTATTAGATTAAAAAACAACATACCATTTATTTTCTCTGATAAAATTTATAATTTACTTCATTTGTTACTTGATCTGTTCAGATACTATTATAAAGTTGTAAAAGCGAGAAACAGTTAAAGTTCACAACTTTCGCCAAATTCATCTAAACTAATACGTTACCTGGTGTTGTGCTAAAACTCCCACGTTGAATACGTAAGGCAAATGTAAAATTACGTGGGCAGATCGTAGAAGTCCCTAAAGGAGTACTTAAGTAAATATGACCGGAGTTTATATACGAAGTTTTCAATTAATTTGAAATTGTATTGACTCTTGGATGGAGAAATTATTCTTATTGTATACATTAGTAGTAATGGATCTAATAACTATTAGTATATTTAACTTTACTCTCTGGCTAGCTGTCTTACCTTTGTAGAGTTAGTAAGTAGTAAGGAATGAGAACCAACGTTTTTTTACATTTGACATTTCAAACCTTACGATCCAGCAGCGACCCTAGCGGCAAATTGGTGAGGTTTGCTTAGTTTGAGAACATTTAGATCTGCCGGCACACTAGCGCCTCTAGCGATGATCTTACACGCGGTAGCCCCTCATTGTTTCTTAGCTAGTAAAATTTCTTATTTTTAACGCATACTAATGTATTTTTCATGTACAACAGCTGTATATTCGTTTATATAAATAATTGATTTAAAGGTATCAGTTATATTAGAGAAATAAATACGTAACATTTTTTTTAATTTCTATTTCTTGTAAGTAACTAATTTATACCTACAGGTAAACTTCCTTTATGAGGTATTATATAATATGTTATGTAGCTGAAAAGAGATTACCTATTACTTAATTTGTTTATTTTTTATCTCGACGTTAGATAGCTACGAAATTGTACAAGAAATAATAAGCATAAATTAAGAATACCTACTATGTGTGGGCTATATAGGGCAAAATTCATAATTATGTTCTTTCGAATCACGAAACTTTGTCAAATAATGCCCGAAGCAAAATATTCGAATTTAGCTTAATAATTAAAAGTTTTGCTTCTTCAATTTGTATTGAACCTGAAATTAAATCTAAGTAGGCATCAGGTATAAAATTATTAAGTTAGTTAATTACTAGATAGATTGAGACGTTTTTTTAATTTGCCTAAATCTGTTAGTTTTACTAAGTGATGCATGGATAAAATGTAAATAAATAAATGAAAGAAAGTTTTCCGTTGTTTTCCGACAAGTAAATAATGAAGGAGTATTAAAAAGTGTAAGACAACAAGTAAATAATGAAAGAGTCTTAACGAAAAGTAAATAATGAAAGAGTTTTTACAAATTGGTCACGTCCCACAAAATTATTATCAAAATTCCATCCTGTTTCTTTTCCCGTCAGAAATCACGTCTCACAAAAAGCAAGCAAACACCTAAATATCTTTTTAATTAACCAGCAGACAGAAACGTGAGTTAAATTAATATGCTTTTGGGAAAAGAATAAAAATGGCCGCCGGAAGTGAGGGGAAGACCGGCGAGACCGGAACCGGAAGTGAGGGTCAGTTTCGTTGAGTTCCTAATTAACTGGCACTGAATTTGAATTTCTACTTCCATAACGTATTGTGGAGTTGAAAATTGGGTTTGTTGTTTATATTATGGATTTGTGGTTAAAACTTGGGTCTGCTTGCTTGTTTTGTTTACTTAGGTATATTATTTATTTAGTCACTTGATATAAATAAATCTAACAATAATAGGGCGCTTCTAAGCAAGAACGGTTTTACTTATTTGCCATATACCCACATGACAGACCATTTTTGTTTTAAATTTAATTGCAGTATTTTTTAATGGCTGGTCGATATATTGTGTATTTATGTATAAATACATAAGCTTTGTACAGTACATATTTTATACAAATATTTAGACATGACGATGGCTTTGAATGTTTTCATTATGCACATTATCACTTGACAATTTGTTTCAGGCAGCGTCGATTTAACTATATTTTTAATTATTAATTATTTGTAACGCTGTATTAGCAGAATCTATGACTGAGCTTTGCCTACGATAAGTGAATACTTACTTAACCTAATATCTTGTTGTTTACCTAAGAGATCCCAATAAGTGGGCTAAACAGAACTGTTTATCTTATGATCAATAGTTTGTTATAGAATATATTGGTTGCAAAAGTAGAACTCAGTGGCAGATATTAAATAAATAAATCATACCTTACAATATGTATTAATGCACGCTTTAACTTCTAAAAGGGTTTTTTAACATAATAGTTATTTTTTTGTCACAAAATATACATAAGAATTATTAAATTATTGTAGTTATCTTTATTTATTTTTTGTTATATTTTTAGCTTAGTATGAAACTAATAATAAAGCTCAGAGTAAGACAACTCCAGTGTTATGTGTGGCCTGTAGTATTGTATGGTAGTGAAGCCTGGACTTTTAAAGCTAACACACAAAAGTTTCTTGAAGCTTTCGAGATGTGGTGTTACCGTAGAATGCTACGCATTAGCTGGACACAGAAGGTTTCCAATGAACGAGTGCTCCTACGCGTCGCGGCAAGAGCCGCGAGCTTTTGCAGACCATCAAAAAGAGAAAAGTCGCCTATTTAGGACATGTCTTGCGACACGAGAAATATGACCTCCTCCAACTCATAATGATGGGCAAAATCGCAGGCAAAAGACGCGTTGGAAGAAGAAAGAAATCGTGGCTGAGAAATATACGGGAATGGACGAGTATTGCCAGCGTAGAAGAACTTTTTCGCTTGGCACAAGATAGGGACAAGTTCGCTGAGCTGATGTTAAACCTCCATTAAGGAGAGGCACTGGAAGAAGAAGAAGAAGATGAAACTTATGGCGCTATATGATATGTCCAGAAATATTAATTTATTTTTAGGTATAAAAAAAATACCTTTTTTCTTCTAATGTACAAGACTTCCATTAATCCAGTAACACACATTCTAATCGTAGCTTCCTCTTATGTATGTACTTTGGATAAGAACATAAATATTTGTTCTTCATATTAACGTCTCTATCAGTAAGATAAGATTTATTGTGACCTCCTTGGTAAGTATATGTATAACCTTATAATTGGAATACAAATTATTTTGATAATTTTTTCCTAGAAATGTTAGTTCATAAGAAATTTCAGAAGATGAGATTATAGCTAGCTAGAGTATTAAGTAAATATAGATAAATTTAATGTGATTTGGGTTAATTTACTTGTTGTCAACTATATTCCCAGTTTTTTTTTGAGCCCGGTCATGTTAAACATACATATTTGTTTATCTTTTATGCTTTTATTGGTACTTATGTAATAACTCAGTTCAAAAAAAGGCCCTGAAAAAACGAAGCCGATTTATAAAAATAGATCACAGTAGGTACTTAGTTCTAAAAAGACACGTCAACCCCTACAACTTTGCCCGGTTTTTTTGATTTGTTCTATTAAATGCTGAATTAAAAAAAAAATCCATCGATATTATTTTGCGTTTTGGCTAGATCATCGTTGAATGCATTGCTTCTTGCAAAAAATAAATAATAATATCAAGAAAACCCAAACGTATTACGCAAAAACCTATTTATAGAGAGCGGGCCAAATTTTGAGAACTTTTTACAACTTTGCCCACTTCGAAAAAAAAAATCATATTTCCGCTGTTTTCAACTTTATGTGTATGTTGGTTAGGGCAAATTTTAAACAAATAAACTGGCTAACATAGGCGTATATCATTAAAACGTTTAATCTTTCTCATTTCTTGCTAAACTAGAATGGGCAAAGTCATCTTTTTTTTTGCAACTTTTCATAGAAATAAAACGATGGACTAGGGTTGTCACTCTTTATTGTGGACCTGAGTTTTTGAATATGTATATATTTACCACAATGTAAACTATGATTAACAACTCACAACATGGTATGACAGTAGTCATATATTTTTACATATTTATACATTTATATCCTAAATTAACATCTCCTTTTATATCAGTCCGGTAAAAATAACTAAGGAGGTGACAACCCTGATACCAATATTTAGGTGGGCAAAGTCGTAAACAGTACATTAGAAAAAGTAATATGACATTGCCCAATTGATTTTTTTCAAATCTAAGAAAGCTTTTGCGCAGTATAATCGATATCTATCGTTTATTTGCTATAAACTATTAGTAGTTCACAAATATCTTACCTGCTGTAACGTGTAAACAGACCTCCGGCAAAAGTTTCTGGCACTGTTTTTGGCCCGCGAATCCCACGTCCAACTTTGACACGTTCTGTCTTTCGACTGAAATGACGTTGGCGACAGACGCTTGCGTAGTGTTGCCAAGAATATGTTAAACATTCTACTATCAGCCAAAAAAACAAATTCTACTAAAATATGTTGCTATTTTTTTCATTTTTTCTTAAAAACACCCTGCTGGGCAAATTCATATCGAAAGGGCAATCTTGTAAGGTTGTACCATAAATCTAACCGCAAAATACATTCCCATTAAGATTATCCCGCTTCATTAATAGACTTTCCTTGTACAGTGGCCTCGAAAACAACTAAATAGAAGGAAAAAAACCCGAATGAGGATTCCCTTTTATCCGAAGAATGCATTGTGGCTGGAATCCCTGAGTCGGGCGGCCATTTGTGAGAGCAAATTAGTTTTTGATGAACTGCGGATTGTAAGGTCGAATGTAACTGTCTGCCAGACGAAGGCTGAGATCTATACACATGAGTTTACTAGTGGACGCACGAGGATTCGCTCGCATTATCTAAAAAATCCTTATGTCACTCTCAGAAGCTCATAGCTATCCATACCACATACCAAAAATCATAATGATAAAATCAGTCGTTTTTGCGCGATGCGCGATTATACATACTCGTTTTTTTTTTTTTTTTTTTAACTTGATCGGGTTTGCACTTGACCCTAGTTTACCTGATAGCAAGTAAGGCTATGGCCTAAGATGGAGCGTGCTTACCCGATAAGAACCAATTCACTCTCGCTTTGAAGATCGCTGGATTATAGTGCGTGGGGAACAGAGAGCCAGGCAGGGAGTTCCACAACCTAGCGGTACGAACAATAAAGGTGGAAGCGTACCGTTTCGTGCGGGTCTTAGGAACTTCCACCATAAACCGGTGTCGTCCTGCCGTACCTCTACTCGTCCGGTGAAAGAAGGGCGCGGGCGGAATTAGTCCGTGCAATTCCGCGGCACACTCTCCGAAATGCAACCGATAGTAAACCGACAAACTGGCGACTTTGCGACGGTGTTCAAGACTTTAAAGTTTCGCTCGGCACAGTTTATTATTACCAATGATCTATAAACATATAAACAGATCGTATAAACAGATGAACAGACAATAACTTGAAAGAACGGTTGGTTTATTATATGTATGTATGTATTCTTGATGTACATAGTACTCTAGGTTTATATGTAAAGTATAACACAACACATTCGTATATGATGTAAATGTGTTTCTGTCGCAATGAAGATCTTGAGGTGAAATGAGGTGGGTTTATAGCCATGCTGGTCACATGTTGACTAATTTAAAGCACATAGCTGAAAATAAATAATAATAAATATTTCAGGACATATCACACAGCGCCATCTAGCCCCATACTAAGCTTACGCTTGTATCATGGATACTAGATAACGGATATAATAGTAATACATATATACTTTTCTTTTGTAAATACATACTTTTATACATACCAACGACCAGACTCAACACAAGTAATTAGAAATTTTTAATTTGCATAATTACTTGTTTTATGCGGGAATCGAACCCGCACCCCTAGATTCGAAGGCAGAGCCACTACCAACTAAGCTAACAGAGCAGTCTAAAATGTATACATACTTACTGGAAACTACGAATCCAGTTAAAGAAACTAGTTTAACCTTTTGAATGTGACTTAAATGTCTCAAAAGCAACTAATTTTGTACTACAGAGATAGGAAAATGAAACAACATAAAAAATATAACATACAGTTACTATCTAAAATAAATAAATTTCTCAGAATATTGCACACGGCGCCATCTAGCCTTACACTAAGCAAACTAACTAACTGTCTATAACTGGCATTGATCCACCTGCAAAAGAAGAAAATAAAGAAAGTAGAAAAAAATATTTTGTATAAAAAGTTTGTTAAAAACTAGCAAAGCAAACTTCAACTTTTCGTTCATTTTGTAAGCCATTATAATGGGAAATAAGTTTGAAACGTCAGTCTGACCTGAAACGGAAAGATACGCAGAATTTCTCGCCCATAAATCAAGATGAATGTGTCAAAACCACATTAGTTTCAATTTTACTTAGTCATAAGTTACCTACGAGAACTTTTTGCCGATATTTTTGCTATCAACTTACCGCTTGCTTGAGTTAGCTAGGAAGTTTTAAAGAGTATTGACAAGTTATAGCTTCCTTACTAAATATAATAATTATAATAACCTAATTGTAAAAAATCGTAATCATCTAGAACTCTAGCTTTAAGGAATTAATTTAATAACTAAATCTTAATCTATGTAAAACATGAAAATAAAGTAGGTAACATTTGTATCTTACGCCGTTAATTAATCCTGGAAGAGATCACTCAAGGTGATAAGGCCGCCCACTTGTGCATTCTTTTATAGTTTAAGCATCTCATATTGTAATTTATTTTTGGTGTGCATAATAAAGTAATATTGTATATTGTATTGTAATTAATAATCATTATTATTTAAAAAAAAAAACGCAAACCGACTGCTAGTCTACTGTCACTTTACTGAACAAATCAAAGTCTATCAAAGATAACTGCATCAAAATCGGGCTAGTTATTTAGAAGAATTAAGGTATACAGCAGCGCCCCCTGGTGAGTTGTCATCGTAACACATAGCTAGAAACATACACCAATCAAACAAACCCAAATTATAGAAAACTGTATCAAAATCTGAGTTCGTTCTGGAAATTTATGTAAAAATATGTTGAATAATTGTTTTCTTTTTAAAAAAAAATCGAATAAAAAAATATAGGACCATGTCGAAAACAATCTCCAACAAATAATAAAGAAATATTTGAATCGGTTCATAAAAATGGAGTAATCGCGTAAAACTTTCAGAAAACTTGATAACCTCCTTTTTTAAAGTTGGTTAATAACAGATGTTTTAATTATTTCAGTCGCATATTAAACCTATACATATATAAGAATGTATCGCTTTTTCAAATACATGTATCCTTAATTTTTATGGTTTTTAAATTTAAGGTAGATGACCGTAAATATATAAAAATCACACAAATCCTACTAGATCGCTTGCTAACCAGACACCTCTCTGAGAATGCGCTATAAAAATTTATAGTTTTATTATACGCCTGTTTTATCTTATCATGGAGTTTTCTTAACGGCATACTTCTAATTAAATATATTAAAATTTACTTAAGTTTCTTTAATGATTTTGTAGAGCGTTAACTCGTGGATGTTTCGTTTTATATTGAATCTTATCTGTGTGGAAATAGAGGTGCAAATAGGTTGAAGTGGGAGGTTCATTGCCATCCGACCCCATGGAAATTACCGTTAAATATTATGACTTTTCCACCGAGATGGCTCGGTCACAGCGGGGGAACAGAAGTAAGTTAATACCGTCACCCACATTTTACATTTTTTAGTTACGTATAATTAAAGATGCGTGAACAAAGGTCTTCTTCTTTTCTTATCGATTGAGAGTGGCCATCTTTGGTGTCGAGAGTTTATCAAGCCGCCCTGTTGGCCTATGGCATGGTTTCACGACTGCCGTACTAGAAAAACAGCCGGGACCTATTTAACGTGTCATCCGACCCACGGAAGCGCTCAAAATGGAATGCCACTTTTTTTTTTTTTTTCATTAGATAGACTCACGCTTGACTACAACTTGCCTGATGTTAAGCAACGTTGTAATCTACTTTGAACAAAGGTGCATTACCGATATATTTTTGGTCACGTCTGTGTAAAGAGAGAACATAAAAGAGTAACTAAAATCAAAATAATATTACATAATGTAGTCTACCTATCGATTATTAGATGGATTAATTTAAAATAATTAATGTAGAAATTTTAAAATAATGGATAGTTATACGAACAAAAATCGAATTAAAAAAACATACTTAACTAACTTACAAGTGCATTAGTTGTATACCTATTAAGGAATTATTACAAATATTTAAGGCAGCTATGTACATAAAACCATTAAAACTTTATTTATTTTCGAAATAATTTATACACAGAGCACGCTGCCCTCTGGCAGTGGGCTGGAGCACAGACTATCTTTAGGCTTTTTTAAAGATTTTCTAAGTGCCCCTTTTTATGTTGTAGTTTAAATTAGTATGTTTCGTTTTTCTTCTCTTGTTTATGATTTATTATTGTGAATAAATGTTTTTATATAAAAATAAAAAAATATATAATCAAACAAAAGCAAAACTACAATTACTACCACAAGTCATACATAACACTTATGGATAAGAAGGTAGGTAAAAATCAATACTAAAGAAAACATAGCATATGATACTTGTATAGGAAGTATGCTGTCAAAAAAATTGTAGCAAGAACGTATATTTCATTACAAGGTATGGGTTTGCACTTGACCGTAATTTGCCTGATGATAAGCAATCATTACGGTCTAGGATGGAACGTGCTTACCCAGTAGTTTAATTTCTGTATGCCAAAGATTTCTCTGTCATTTTCTTCCACTGTGTCTGGAACCCAGAGAAGTGACGTGACAAGCGTCTAGATAAGTCAGATCAATAAAGTGTCGTACAGAATCTAAGTTATGAATATTAAGCTATATTTCCCATTAGCATAGGCTACCAGCTGAATTCATATTGATAACTAAGCACCAGCCCGGTTTATTAAATAAAATTCTTGGCCATTGTTGGGCTGGTATTGTATTTTCAATTCTGTGAATTTATAATATTATAGAAATGGTAATTTTTGTAGGTATTTGTTGAAGCGTTTGTTTTCATTTGTTATATAACACGTTTATGTACAGATGTACATACTCTTAGTTAGTTTATGTATATTTTTCATTGGTTTATGACTGAATATGTATTTTAATGTATGTTTCTTGTCAATTTTGTATAAGTATATGTAAATAAAATAAGATAAAATAAATGTTTGAATTATAAATAATATATATTTTTTTTACATTGAATAGGCTTACGTTTGACTATAGCCTGCCTGATGTTAAGCACCACTATAGTCTAAGATGTAGCACGCTTGCCTAGAAGAAACCTATCTACTCTTTATGATCTCATGGAATCATATAATAACTCATGAATTTTAGTATCTATTCCCATCGATACATAATGAACTTATAAATTGTGCATTTAATATCTTAGTTATTAGAATTAAGAAAAGAAGCTCACTCACTCACACTATTACCCATAATTTAGTAAAGTTACCTGATTGATTAAAATATGGAATTCCTGTATTTCTTAATTGTATTCACATCTAAAAAGTATCAATTAAGCGCTGGGGAAAAAAGTTACTAAAGTAAAGAAAATTTTTATTTGAAAACACCTTACTGTAAAATTTTACATGATTCTGCCTTTTGCTTTAGTTGGAACTGTGTTGTAAAAGACAGGTTCTTCCAGTTGGGTTAAATGTTTAATTATTATTGTTAAATGGTTAATTTAAATTACTTAGTCATTGTAAATACAAAAACAATTAAAAATAGATCTGTGCACATCTAAAGAGTACCTATTGTATAAGTGGAATATGTTTATAATACACATAGTCATAATTTATAATATATATTATTTGTGTGTTCGTCGATCAATCCACCAACATGTAGAAGTCGGAGATATTGTCCAACAAAACCTGATCACATAAAAAAATGTTCAAGCGAAGTTTAATAATAATAGTCATATATTGCTTTTTATGACACCTTGTTGTTCCTAAACTAAAGCTGACACAAATTTCTCTGGATCGACCTCAATGACCGCACTGGGTGATCTTGGACAATTGAGCTAACCACATAAATTCTAATGCTAAATAAGAGCAAACCTGTGTTTGTATCGTTTCTCGTAGAGGCCGTAGCAGATTCGTAGACTTCATAGCAGGTTCGTAGATCTCGTAGGTTTGTAAATCTCGTATCAGATTTCGTAGATATCGTAGCGTTTTGTGGATAGTTTGTGAGACCACTCGGTATTTATTGCAATGATGAAATACAATTTTGTAGAAAAAAATAAGTAAAAAAACACAGTGTCAATTTATTTAATCAAGTCTGAGAGTATTTTAGAGTAATTAATCGTTTATATATAAGATATCACTTTTTGTACATTCATACATCCATGAGCGATCTATCTAGTCAGTCAAACTGTTGCTTTTGATAGTTTTGGTATTTACCAAATATTCCGAAAGCACAGTTTGATGCACAAATGTTATGACGTACCCTAGAATATATTAAAATCTAGGGTATAAATAAATAATGAATGAAAATGCACTTCGCCATAACACGTTATTTTTCTAAGAACTCTGCGCTACCTAATTGTTTATCTTCTGTTGTAGTTATTATTTTCTGGTTCTGAATGATTGGTGTAATTTGTGGTTGAATTGATAAACCGCAAAAATAATATATAAGGCTAGTTAGTTGTAGCCCTTTTTAAGAAATTTGTTAAGTTTTTATACGTTGAAAAGATCTTTAGGCAGGATTCTAACTGATTTTTTGCTATCTTTCACAAACATTGTTAAGTAAAAAAATCCGTAGAGTTTTCTTATTTTTAAAATTAAAACACATTTATGAACAGTAATTTTATATTTATATCTCGCAGGACTTACAATTAATAGTTTAAACAATAATATTTACAAAATAACATTAAATATCATTAGCTATTTATATCTATTTTTATATCACAATAATACTAATGCAATATTTACAATGGAATATTTTAAAGTGAACATTTTCACTGCAACACATTATAAGTTTAGTTTAGGAATAAAATAATTCTTTTTTAAAAACATCATTCAAATAAAATCTGATCATAGTAACCATGTTCTCAATTTTTGTCACGTGAGCATTCTCTAATAAGGTCAAACTAAATTATTTACCTTCCAAATGTTTGACACATCTTATAAGTCGTGGGTCAATGTACTTGGCATAACACAATCTTGTGATTGACCAAATCGTCAAATGTTAACGTTGAACGATATTGTGCCCGGTGTTAGACGGCCAAATCATGAAATTTTTATGCCCCGGGCATATCACAATTTGCCTAAACCAAACGATTGGCCCACAACTCACGTCAGTCATTCCAGAGTCATAAAAAATATATTAGTCAAGACAATATTGGTGTTTCCTCGACATAACTTATTGAAAAATGATTTAGCAATACACATTGTATAATTTTAAAATTATTCTAGTGATCAATACAAAACATACATCGCCTTTCACACAACCTCTAAGTTAATATTACAATATATCTTAAATGAATTGATTGCGTGGCGGAAATGATCTAATTATTAATTTCCATATGACATACGAAATGCTTAAAACATCACGTATAATTTTAATTTGCTACAACTAAATAAGCTTTTGAAGCATTTTCTGTATAACGTCTGCTATAAAAAACAATTTTAAGACTTTATACAATTATACATTAAAACCATGATACATTTCTTACGTAATATATTTTGCACCACCTTTAAATCAAGTAAATCCTACCATAACGACACTTCAGTAACTTCTTCAAAAACTTCATAATTTAGACACGACGCGCAATGCCCTTAACATAATTATCCAACTCGCAGAATCTTACAAAACAACCCAAGTAAATTCAAACTGATTCCACAAAATTAACACACATTAACATGAGGACTTAAAATAATTATATTCAAAGCTAAAAGTTCCTTCCTTTTGTTCAGACGCTTCAAAATTAAGCTCTTAGACATATGGAACGTATTAAGTAAACGATTATGTTCTAAGCTTGGGTACTTAAAATAATCTTCACTGAAAATGTACCGTCTTAGATATTTTCTGTCACGCAATATTCATTCTTATCTCTTAGGATTAGGGTACGTTTTGGGTGTGGTTAATATTTTAATGATTCATCTGTGCGACATGAAACGATTTGGTAGAATCTATAAAACATTTATACCTAGTGTTCTCATGATCTATCTGAAAACACTCGATACATAAAACATCTATAAAATTTCGAAGGTAGTGAATAAAATATGAATAGTAGCATGTGAATATTAAGTTTTATAAACGTCTTAATTTGTTATAGACAAAAAACAATAACCGTCTTCTTACAAAACGTGGTTTAAATATTAGTCTAGACCAAGTCCGTTTTAGATGTTCGAAAATTGTCTGTCTATTGTCATAATGAGTAATCTTTCAAAATGTACCAATGTTAAATCAAAGTTCCAACTTGAAGTTGACATTTTAATTGCTTGTATTGATGTCTGAACGACAAGAACCCACTTTTTATTTTCAAAGTCCTGGACTAATATTTAAGCCGCGTTTTGTAAATACGGTAAATGTAGTACTTTTACAAAATTGCTATGTTAGGCTGTAAAACTAGGAACTAAAACTAAACAAAATTGACGTGCAAAATGATATTTGATTGATTTTTATTTTCGACGCATGACACCTCCAGGTTTCTTATATACGATATCAAAGCTCCATCTGTTACCAGATATTTACCGAACTTTCATTTCATGTCTCACAGTTGACTCGGTTTATGTTTATGTCTATAGATTACGTAACTCTACGATGAGTGTCACCGCATGATATTCAACGTCAGTATCGTTACTAAATAGATGTAGTTGAAACAGGTTGAGGGTGATGATGATTGCATGGCTGCTGGGTTCTCACCTGTGGACAATTGAAAGGAGATTTTAGTTAATATCATATAAAATTTATGTGATTTTGTGTCGAAATAAAAAGTGGCCAGTATCACTTTACGGACTCTCTACGTCTGTACGACCAAATCATGTTATCTTTTACTACTTTGCGGCGTAAAAGAGGAACAAATCCAAATACTCCCTTTTGCTATCAAATAAAAATTAAAAAGCATAAAACAATGTGGATTTTTCCTAACTAATTTATGACACACTATTTATCAGAAAATAGTAATAATAAAC
This sequence comes from Macaria notata, assembly GCA_927399415.1. Taxonomy (NCBI): domain Eukaryota; kingdom Metazoa; phylum Arthropoda; class Insecta; order Lepidoptera; family Geometridae; genus Macaria; species Macaria notata. The sequence goes on from OV656742.1 coordinate 7,103,919, forward strand.
ATATATAAATAATATTTCTACTCCAATTTATTAATCTATTATTTTTCCAATAGACTAATTCTGCGAAAGAGTAACCATACTCAGCAATAATACAACTTAGAGAGAGAAAGGGTGAGTGAGCAATATTTCTAACAAATACATATAAACTGTACAAAGCATAAACCAATCCCAGCACTCCCCTTCGAATCCGACCTGGAATCCTTAAACCATACAGACCTATAGTGTTACAATTTGGCCGACACCCCGGCAGGGCTCAAACGAAAGATATTGAGAGCCGGGCTCAAAGGATCCAGTCAATCAGGAGCTATTCAGCTGAAAATATTTTAAACATTTCTGGGATTGGAAACGCACTGTGACAGTTTCACGTTGCTTTAATCGAATGAAGTAAGAAATATTGGCGATTTTATGTAATTATGATAGTTAATTTGCATGAGGTATGGAATTAAATATCATAATGAGTGTTATTATAAAATGCAATTATTGAACACCACTAAGAAAATGTACCGTTCGTAAAACCACACTCAATAATAATTATTACAGATTGTAATTGTAAAGTTTAATGCATTACATTTTCGTCAATCGTCATGTCAAATACGAAAATGTGATATTAAATTTTAAAGTATCTACTAAGAAACATATATGAATTTGCTGCTTATTACTACTCAACATCAGCCTTTGCTACGCGCGACGAACAATCCCACAACCCAGTGCGTAAAAATCTCACTTTGATTTTTCATAATATTCCGATTTGCCGTCAAAAGGGTCCTTTCTTATCGGCCCAGGGTTTTATTATGTCACTTTATATTGCTTTTCAATGGCGTCCTGAAGAAATATTATTTTGAAGAAAGTGGGCGGCACTTTGGTTCTGTTGTTTGTTAAATAAGTTCGTTTTCGCTTATCTGTGCCAGTTTTTCTTGCGTAAACGGTTTTTTTGCTAAGAAATTGACTGGGCAAAGTTTTGTTTGGGGTTTGGGCAAGATTCTATTGTTTGGGTGTTTTAAGGGTCTTTTGTTGACTTTGCTTGTTATTAGTTTTTACGGACAGTTGGCTAAGCGCTTGTAGGCTAGGAATTTGAAGCTCCTAGTTTATGTTGTGTTTAGGTTTGGGTTAGTTGGTTAAGGATTTAGAATAGAGTTGAGTAGTTGGTAGTAGTTGGTTTATTAGGTACAGTTGAATCTTAGGATTTACCTACTTATTTTTCAAGAACGCTCTGTAGAATAGAATAGAATAGAATAGAATATATCTTTAATGTACACCAATGTAAAACATAAATAACAAAACAGGAAATAATCTTAAATATATTAAAGTGCTGTACATTGGGCGGCCTTATCGCCTTAGGCGATTTCTTCTGTAGTGGTACTATGTGTTTTTATTTTTTTACTATTAATCAACCCTTACTACTTACGACAGTGGTAGAAAGACATAACTAATGTATTTCAAAAATAGATCGAACGTCATCGAACGAAAGAAATAAATAAAATAAAAAATATGTAAGTACCTACTCTAGAATACAAATAAGACGGAGTATAATTTTTAAGTATTTGATATAATAAGGATCTTCTGTATATACATAATTATGTATTCAATACAAGTATGTGGCATTTTGCGGGTACTTTAAGAAAATATATTTATGGTACTGACAATCCGTCTAGACTTGTGTGTCTTGTCAAAAGATGGGTTGCTGTATCTATTTTATATGACGCAATCCACTTTTGTTTTCCAGATGTAGGTAAAATAGATGTCCTTCCTCTCGAAGCGAAGTTAACTTTCTAAAAGCTACGCATAGTGAGAAACAGCATCACAAAATAATGATTATAATCTACCTTATTGAAAGTAGGTCTTTGGTATTCTTTTATTATTGAACGCTTACTAAATACAGGAATATTATAGAAATATTCGCCGCAAAAGATTTTTTTATCAATCTTTTTCCATTTTTATAAATTACTAGCTTTTGACCGTGGCTTTGCACACAAAATCAATTATACATTTAAACGTTCCTCTTAAATAACTCTATCAACAAAAAAACTGAATCAGAATCCATTATGTAGTTTTAACGATCTATGCATAAGGGACAGACGCAGAAAGCGACTATGCTTTAAACTATGTAGTGATCATGATTTGTGGGCGTCTATATACATTTACACCCAATTAAAAGACAAAGTTCTTTCTCTAGAAGTATAGCATAGCACAGAGAGGAAGCTAACAAAAACTTGATCTGGAGAAATGCCTATGTTTTATTGCTCAATATAAAAGAATAGGCATAAGTAGGCCTCGCTAATAAATTACTCGGCTGAATGGATAATCAAATTTATTGGAAGTTTGTGTTTTCATAAAAGAAGGAACTGGCACTATATAGCCAAGAAAGGAAGTTGCGGTTAGACTGGTTCGGTATTTTGCTTGATTAGATGTGTAATTGTGGACTGGTTTGCTATTTTTGTTCCAAATTAATCTGGATTATTTCTTGTTTTTTTATGCACGAATAACAAAATTTATTTCAGGCAATATTCTTCTTTGATTAACATCACTTTAGCAACACAATATCTTGACATGATTTATGTAGTTTTGTTGTTTGTTGTTCCAATACCTACAAATTAACGATAAGCAGTTCTTTTTAAAATTATAGTTAAAATAGCAGCACTTAGAAGAATAGAGACGATCCAGTTTTTGAAGTCGGTTAAAAATAGGTACAAATCTCTTTTGACTATAATTTGAAAAATAATAAGACTTATTGGTAAGTTACTTCTGATTTGAAGTCAACTAAAAACGGGCTTACCATTAAAAATATGGACGTATATACTAGCGGGCACCGCGTTGTTCGGCACACAGGTATAGTTCCCAGCGTGGGTGACGGTGGCCGCTGGTATGAGGAGGTCCGAGAGACGGAGCGCCGGGTCCGTGGTCACGTTGATACCCCGCTCGACGTCGTAGTTTATCATCCTGCTGTTGTGGTACCTGGGACAAACAAACAAAATCGCATTGACATCTAAATATACATATAAAACTCAAAGGTGTCTGACTGACTGACTGACATAGTGATCTATCAACACACAGCACAAACCACTAGACGGATTAGGCTGAAATTTGGCATGCAGGTAGATGTTATGACGTAGGCAACCGCTAAGAACGGATTTTTGGAAATGCCACTTTTAAAGGGGTGAAATAGGGGATGAAAGTTTTACTTCTTAATGCGAGCGAAGCCGCGAGCGACCACTAGTTGATTTTATAAATTAGGTACATATAAATCAGGAAACGATCCTAGAAATTGGAATAATTATACTTCTAGAATATGTTTTTTTCTACACAATAAATGACAAGACAACGATACAGCTTAGTTAATACTAAACTATATCGTACTAGTAATTCCTGTTTGCCGATGATCCTATTTACAATTACAGAATGAACCTTCTCCAAAACAAAAAGTAACGCAATCAAAAATTCATTTGCGATTAATCGCTTAAATTTTAGTTTAAACGTGAAACAAAGAGAAGCGGCATAATTTGCTATTTCCCTTGAGAACCTTGTCAAGTGGAACGAAGAGTGCTATTGGATAGAATAGCCACTTTAAATAAATAAAATAAATAAACAAATATATATTTCAGAATCACACAGCGCTATCTAGCCCCATACTAAGCTTAACCATGTTAAGGAAGAGATCGCTCTTAGCGATAAGGCCGCCAATTAAGACGCTAATTTTCAGTTCTATGTTTTTTTTTATTTTTTTTTATGTATGTGGTGTTTAAATAAAGAATTTATCTATCTAAGCTTCCGCTTAATGGGTATAATGGGTAGATACTTCATACAAATATGTAGTTTAAATATGTGAAACACAATAGGTTTTTATACCCTTCTTTGCCTATGGTTTTTGAGAATAGACTAGTCTGAATAAAACAATAAGAAAACAGGATAAAAATCGTAGGCACTTTGAGATTAGCTAGTAGGTTTTTTTTTTATATTAAATATATTTTTTTAATTCAGGGACATTACATATAGCAGTAGAATTATTTTGAAGACTTTTTGGATTTAACGAGTTTTAATCGTTACTCGTGTTTCGCTCATATATTACTAATAGAATGTATGAGCAAAAGTGAGAATAAATAAATGTCTACCTCTTGCCCTTTCTTAGTCATTCAATATCACTAGGACCCAAATTGAAGTTTGAGAACTCGCAAGTTTAGAAGTTTTGCTGATAGAAATCTAGAAGTGTCCGTTAAGTCGGTCGATTTGAAGAATTTATTACACCAGTTACTTAACTTAAACTATAACTTAACTGCTACCTGCATGAACTCTACCAGTACATATGTAGTTTGATGTGGTACCAAATGATTAACAGTAGCTTATGATTTTGTAGTTGATAACATACATTATGATGACATGTCATAATGTATTTGTATGTTCTTGTAGATAAAATGTACTAGCAATTATTTATATTAAATTTGTATGTAATGAATATTATGAATAAATGAACTTGAACTTACTCCTATTCCGCTGTTCCGTTCATATTTTAAAGGTGAATTTTAGGGGATGTTTGAATTTTTGTTCGTGTAAGAATGTTCGTAACTTTTTTGTACTCGAATCGCTGAACCGATTTGCATAAAATTTATCATGGAGGAAAATTATGCTCTTGATAAATATAAAAGGTGAACTTAATCCCAGATTAACGCAGATATCACGGCAGGGTGCTGTTAATTATTTTATAATAAAAATAGCCTATTTTAGTTATTCGAGTAAGTAATTAACACTGATAACAACAAACACTTCAATATTTAGTAAATAATAATTATATATTATGTTTCACACAAGCACTAAAACAAATAAATTTCCGTTTTGAACTAACAGTGTTATTACAAAATTTGAATTTGTTGGGAGAGTTTACCGAAAAATACTCGAACCAATTTATTGATACTTGTACTTTACTTTGCCTTTGAATAAGTCATTGATATTACAGAGCAGCTTGTCTAACAATTCATAACAAGAATATCTGTGTCCACTATGTAGTCAGACAAAATACTATAGAACTCTAACTAGTTGTTATTGGGAATTGGAAACTAACGCTGCGAGTCTTCAAAGTTGAAAGATCGCGACCTAAATGTCAAGTGAGTCAATTTATTTTAGCTAGAGTTAACTTTTTAGGGTAACATACACAGAACAGAGAAAAAAATGGAAGTGGTGCTCGTATCTCCTGCGTGTGCCACAATTAAGCAAAATATCGCAACATTCGCGGCGGCCATGATTAGTCGTGCTTAGCTACGTGAGCTAGAAAGACGTTCCGCACTCGCACAAAAAAAATGATTAAAATGTTAAAATTTAAAAATAATTCATGCCTTGTTGTGCAATTATTACATGTCAAAATGAAAGCAGGACAAATAATTTATCAAAATGGAGATGTATATTTTGTTTTACTTATGTGTGAGTTTGGCGACACCGGTACCAGTAATAATTAGTTATATGGGCACTTCCATTGTTCTCTCTATTTCGTGGTATAGATATATTGTTTTTAACACATGACAAATAAATAAAAGGTAAGGAAAAAAAAGCAAACCTATTCGTAGTTTCCATGAAACCTTGTTTATTGGGCTTTGTAAAAGGGGGTCCTGTCAAAGCTTTCAAGAATAAAAAATAAATATTCTGGTGAATTGCTTTTGGTGTGTTTCGGTTGAAAGCTGTTTAGTTAGTTAACTATATTTTAACCTTTGTTTGTTCGTGCATCTGTGTTATGCGAATTTTTGTTTTGTTTTTAATATCTAATTTAAAATTGTATCTGCAAAAAAACAAACTATAATAACTTTATTGTTTTTTGAAATTAGAAATCTGAATCATATAAAAATAAAATTGGTCTGATTGTAGACAGGTAAGGCTATTTTTTTAAACAAGGAATGGGTTTATTCTTGACCGTAATTTGCCTGATGGTAAGCAATCATTACTAAGTTAAAATGGTGTAACAAAAAAAATGTGATTACACATTTTGCAGAAGAAGGCAGCCAGCGGAGGTTCTAGAAAGGCTAAAGATGATGATGATGGTTTTTGTGATGGATGCAATCAATTTAATGTGTAGAAGTGTATTATACAGGTGAGTATGAGAAAATAAAATAAATTACAGTTATAACTCCTTTCAATGCCTATTACGCAACAAATTTATAAGTTAATTTACTATTTCTTTTATTTTTTTTGGTACGTAGCTTTGCTTGTATAATGAATTCTATTTGCATCCCCTATTGACATTACCGAAAATCCTTTCGTAGCAGATGCTTACGTCATAACATCTACCTGCATGTCAAATTTCAACCCGATCCGACCAGTGGCTGTGCTAGTAGATTACTATGTCAATAAGTCACCTTAAGTGACCAAAATGCTGGCCTTTTTCTGGCTCAACGTATCAGCATTGCCATCCAGCGTGGTCATGCGGCCAGTATGCTGGGCACGCTGCCCTCTGGTAGTGGGCTGGAGCACTTAGTTTATCTTTAGGCTTTTCTAAAGATTTTCTAAGTGCCCCTTTTTTGTAGTAGTTAGAAGTAGTATGTTTAGTTTTTCTTCCTTCATGTTTTTATATTTTATTATTGTAAATAAAAATTCAATAATATAAAAAATAAGTCACCTTTGAGTTTTATATATTTAGATAAGAGTGTGTAATTGTGTATCTAAGCATCTATATAAACTGGATTGATATACACGTACTCACTTTCTGTTACTGACATTACTAATTACGTTAATTCGGTTAATGAAATCTCATCATACCACTTACCAGCAAGCATTGACAAAATACATCTGTTAAAATATATCTCTTTATCTCCGAATGAAAAGCTGATTGGTATCGGCGATTAAATTGAAATTTGCGAGAGTAACAAAAAGAAAATTGCATTTCGCACTTTCAACGAAGTAAAAAAAGGTTTCTCTGCTGATTGGGCCCAAATCTCATCATGGATATTCGAATTATTATTGTCTTTTTACGGATTACACAGCCTACTACAATACAGCGGATTTATTTTTATTGAATTGGATTTTTCTCTCTATTGTGTTGGGAAAAGTGATTATTTGGCATAGCTTTAAGGCTTTAAAAGTAGTTATATTTATATACATTTTTGTAGATATTCATACCGAGTAAAATATATATACATACATAATATAATAAAACTGAAGAGGGTCCAACGTCTGATCATGAAAGATATTAAAAAAAGGGGTGGAGATACTTAGAACTAATAACAGAACACTGTTTATCTGTTCCTCTGTTTATGTGTGTCTCTGTTTATTTAAACTCTTCACGCAAAAACGGCCCAACGAATCATTTCATCATTTTGATATCATTTTGATATTTAGGTAGTTATGATGTTTTAGGAGTGTCATAGGCTAATTTTTATCCTAAAATAATGCGAGCAAAGGCACGGGCGTCCACTAGTATAATTAATACTAATAAAGAATAAAAATAATTATACTCTTTCATTGTTGTCACATCACATAAAACTAGATACATACAATACCTATGTAAATAAAATAGAAGTTCCATGTTTATTACGTAGGTATAATTTTTGTTATTCTTTTCCTTATTCAATTTTATTATTTTAAGCTTAATTTTTTCATTAGTGGATATACCAAAATGTTATGGGACCACAAAATCCGAAGACATGTGTCTTCTGTGGAAGGACCTGGGCGCCCACCACGATGTATCAGCCCAAGAGAACTCCCCTAACGAATTTATTCTGCGGGGGAGTTATGACCCCCAGTCATGAGGAAATACGTCTCAAGAAACAGATAATAAGCAAGATGCCTATGTCTTTATTTAGTGGCTGTGTGACCTTTGTATAAAAAAGTAACTTACCAGAAGACAAAAGCAGGCGCTTCCGTTGTCTGGACAACTGAACACTGAAGCCTTAACGTCGATCCAGGCTTTAGGTATTTCTCCGTTGGCCCAGATATCTGCGCACGAGCCTCTGTGAACAAAATGAAATTGTGTAAGGTAAGAAACATTTATAGAGTTCGCAGCTAACTAGCGGAGGCAATAGCATGCGATTACCAAAGTTATGCAATGGTCGACGCGGTCAGTTCTTGGATGGGTGACCGAAAAGTGGCATTCCATTTTAGGCGCTTCCTTGGGTCGAATAACACGTTAAAGTGTAATTCCCGGCTGTTAGTCTAACATGGCAGTCGTTAAGCCATGTCAGAAGCCCTTAGGGCGGTTTTGAAAACTGTCTCTTAGATAGAGTTCGTTCTTAGAAATAAAGTTGTAAATTATAATGTTATTTGAAGTATTGTGTGACACGGAATGTTTATACATAATTATCATATGATATATAATTAACAAACTAAACATAAAGACTTAATAATTTATTTTTTGCGAATTATCAACAAAACGTGTAAACTTGTTGATTTTGACGTAGTAAAGACGCCTTTCAAACCTTATGTTACCAGTTTATTATACTGTATAAGAAACTAAAATATTATTTCTTTTTTTATAAATATTTTGCTCTCGGTGTAACACTGCCCTTATGTCGTAAAGAATGTAATAACCCATTAAAATAACGGCAAAATATTAAAATCAGTCATTATTAACAAAGGAATTTTCATAAAAATTACTTAACTCACCGTAATATTGCCATTTATTTATTTATTATTTATTTATTGTTCACTTGCCCACAGCACTTACAGTTTCCCAAAGCGTGCTGTGGGCCAACCTTTGTGTGTTTGGCCGGTTTTAGTGAAATATTTTATTAAAATTTCGAGAATGGTCCAATTATTTTCGTGATTTTCAGCGGCTATTGTGAATTACTCTATAGAAGGGTTTAAATTTCAATTACAATTGGAGTGATGTAGACAGAGTAAAAACATAGTTGAATTTGTAATAATGAAATAAATTGTAGAATAAAAATATTACTTTGGCTATAGATATAACAGACAGGTCTTCAAAACCAACTTGTCTGTAAAGCTTTGGTTTCCTAGGACAGCGGTGCCTTCATATAGCGGCTGTAATATTACGGACGCAAAAATAATTAAAGTAAATTACGGTGCAAGTTACCGCTCTCTAGGAAACCGCGCCATTATGTTTACATAGACAACGTTCATTCACCGCTGTATTACGGCCGCTATATGTCGGAACCGCTTTCCTAGGAAATCCAAGCTTAAGTTCAACAGTGAAAAAATGTTCTGATTATTTTTTATCCAGTTTCACCTTTTTTCACAAATTACTTTCTATCTTACACAAAAATATCAGATAGGTACCAGTTTATTTAAATTACCTTGTCAAGGAAATATTGAACCTGTACTTTAAAGATGGGTTTATTTTTGCCTTTTTAACAATCACATAGATGGTACGGAAAAACTTACCTTTAGTTATAGTCATAGGCATTTATTTGCGAATTGTAAAGGTTCAACAAAAAAACATTGAACCCTGATAAGGTATGCAAATATGTCTGAGTGAGAAGCGGCCTGATTAATATCGTAGATTTTGTTGTCTGTAAATTGCGTGCCCTATGGGTGGGAGTATAGAGGTCCATTATGTAATATTTTAACAACTGTGTAACCTATATTCCGCAATATATATTTTGAATTTGAATTTGAAGATTTCTCGTTTAAAAAGTCGCCAGCAGAGTAGTAACTTTTCCTAGACAAATATATTTTTAAGGCACGGGCAAAATGTTCTAAATTTACAATACATTTTTAGTAATGAAATTCCGTTTATCATTTCACGTTCCCGAAATTGTAAAAGGTCGCTTAATAATTTCCATGGCTTAAAGGTAGTGTTTTCATAAATAACATATTTATATGCAAATTGGGGACCTTTTGGCCCCGCGGGCCAAATAACGGTGTCGTTTACAATGGGTCTCTCTGACCCGGGCCTGGTAGACCGAGTGTCGGATATTTACGCTATTGTCGGGTTATGCCGTTTGTTTGTCTCGAAAATAAGATAAAAGCTTTGCATCGGGACTTGTTTAGCCATTTTATATTCATTACACGTTTCTGGGGCAGTTCTTGATTTAATTGGCTTTTGGAAAATCAATCATTGTATAACGACGCAGAATGGTTGAGTAGTACCTACTTTAATAATATACAATGAGTTGCCCGTTTCAAAACAGATATAGGTTTAAAGTACACCAAATACAAATAAATAGGTAATTGAATTGTAAAAATGTTTTGTAATGTGAAATAGTTGTGCGTACATGTTTGGCAACAATATGACATAGTTTCTTTAGTACACACAAGATGTCTACTTGTAAATGTGTTATTTTGATGAATATGTTAGGAAGCGTCAAAAATTAATAATGTATCAATCCATCATAGGGTAGGAACTAGTGAGACTATTTTAGTTATTATACTTTCAGATCTCATGTACCTAGTTTTCACTAACAGAATAAATGAATTTGAATTTGTTTTTTATACATGTTGACGGATCCCAAAATATGTCTAAACACTTTACTAATTTCTCATTGACTTAGATTTAAGTATAAAGTTTCAACAGCTATAAGAACTTTGCCGTTTAAAAGTATAGAGACGTAATAAGATATGTAATATTGTTACTAAAACAAGAGAACAACAGAGACAAAGGTAGTGATAATTTTAGAGAACACCTACATACTTTATAATTTTATGGAAGCCAATTTTGTAAGGTATATCTGTGGGAGTCATGATACGACAGTTTGTAACCTAAATAAGGCACGTGTATCGTTTTTAGGGTTCCATCTAGACCCGACGAGAAAAAAAATCAACAATATTACTAAGACTCCGCTGCTCAGTCTACTAATTAGGCTGCATTAAAGAAACCTTGATAGATTTGCATTATTTATATAACACTAGTGGGTGCTCGCGGCTTCGCTCGCATTAAGAAGTAAAACTTGCATCCCCTATTTCACCCCTTTAAAAGTGGCATTTCCAAAAATCCTTTCTAAGCGGATTCCTACGTCATAACATCTACCTTCATTCCAAATTTCAGCCCAATCCGTCCAGTGGTTTGGGCTGTGCGTTGATAGATCACTATATCAATCCAGTCAGTCACCTTTGAGTTTTATACGAGTATATATAGATGTTTTTATTGTTCAAGATCCTCTAAAAATGTAATAATCAAACATTTTTAGATAATGTAGTGACAACAAATACACATCTTCTGCGAAAATTTCTACAGACTTTAATTCAATTTTATTTCAAGCTAGTAGGTTTTCGCGGCTTCGCTCGTATTAAGAAGTAAAACTTGCATTGACCCTTATTTGACCAATTTAAAAGTAGCATTCCCAAAAATCCTTTAGCGAAAGCGTACGTCATTCTATATATTTAGATTGAAACGGATTTGCTCTTGACACAGTTTGCCTGATGATAGGCTATAGCTATGGCCTAAGATGGAGTTGGCTTTTAGTATATTTTTAAGTAAATAATGTTACGGAACCCGTCTTAAAGTTCGGCACGCAGTTGGCCAGATTTTTATTGTGTTTCTATTCTGAAACATGTAGAGCATTAATCACGCCTACACAGTTATCGAGAAATATCGGAGAGAAAAGAGAAAAAGGTCATGCTTTTTAATTTATAATGTTTTATAAAATTTTGATTTGATTTCGTACTTACATTATAGTTACACAAAGTACACAAAGAGGTTTGTTTTTTAATTTTGTTTGTTTGATGTCTTTTTATAAATATTATTCAGCCTCTGAAACACATTATTGTTGTCACGTTTCGAAGTTTTTTTCTGCTACGTGATCAAGCTTTGCTTACATTGCCTTTGAATATCCTGTTTTTGTCATCATATATTTTGTACCTTTTATCTAACATCGCAATTTGTGTTGAGTTTAAGAGAAAATTATGTATAAGCAAAATAAATTATGACGAAAAAAATTGTTTCTGTCAAATAACAACGAGAAATTTCCTTTTAAAATACTAGCAAAATTCCTTATAATTTGGTTTAAAAGTAAATAACACTGGCCTTAATGAAGATTAAGTCCTGCTTAATTTTGCGAACTCAACCCTTCTTGCCGAGCGCTTAATTTCGTTTCAGGGCGGATAAATAAGGGTGCTGTGTTACACGTTAGCCACCGACTTAGTATTTATTTAGACAAGAGATAGTATAATGTAATGAGTGCGGCTTGAACCACTCAAAAGAAAGTGATATTATTAGATTTACTGGAAGACTGAAGAGTTTTGAATGCAACACATTGTTGAAAATTAGGACACAAGTAATACTTTTTGTTACTGAAAAATCTTCATGACTGATAATAATACAACTGACGTGAGCTGGCTTTTATGTTAGCTTATATTTTTATGTTAGCTTATATTTTTATGTTAGCTTATATTTTTATGTTAGCTTATATTTTTATGTTAGCTTATATTTTTATGTTAGCTTATATTTTTATGTTAGCTTATATTTTTATGTTAGCTTATATTTTTATGTTAGCTTATATTTTTATGTTAGCTTATATTTTTATGTTAGCTTATATTTTTATGTTAGCTTATATTTTTATGTTAGCCCCATTGGGCATAAAGTACATCGAATCATTTAAAAAGGAAGTTATTAAATAAATAAAATCAAACCAAGGTGTGTGTGTGTGTTTGAAGAGTGGTCAACTCTAATGTCGTGAATTTTCAAACCATCTCAGGGACTTGACATATTTTAATGACGAATCATCTTAGTTGAAAAAAATAGGCTTAGTAAAAGCATCGGAGTACCTACTCGTTTCGCGAAATTTATTGTTAAACATTTTCATGACGTCAGTAGGTAAATATATTTTGTATTTGTATTATTGTATTGTACTCAATCTAGCTACCTCTACAACCTAACACCTCTTAGCAACATGATCCGGTAGCCCGTTACGTTCGTTGCGTGTACGAAGCGCCCGTTACGGTGGCGGAATTTGTATTGCTTCGTTACAGTTTCGAGCCTGGTTGAGATTTATAAAACGGTTGGGGACGTAAAGATTGTAAAGTTATAGTAAGGTGTTGTAGGTATTTGGTGTGCTTGAGTGTAAAAATGAATATTAGTTGATAAGTTCGTTTCGTTTACACAAGAGTGGTAAATATCGATATTGATTAGTTTTAGGATATTACAAACTAATGTCGTAGTCGTGAGAACTTTTAATACACTGTACGTACACACATATAGATTGATTTGACTTTTTAGTTTTGCGAAGGCTTCTGCCAGAGTTCAATGATTGTTATGATATAACGGACAGCCAAAGCCTTCCTTTCTTTCTTTCAAAGATTAAAATTTAAAGATTTGAAAGATTAACACAAACTATAAATGAACATATTTTTAAGAAAATAGAGCCTTAGTTAAGTTTTATTTCAGACACTGGTTTTGCTCGCTTTGCATTTTTATTGGTTCATCTTCTTTGCTAACTTTTCTTCTTTTTAGGGTTCCGTACCTCAAAAGGAAAAAACGGAACCCTTATAGGATCACTTTGTTGTCCGTCTGTCCGTCCATCCGTCCGTCTGTCAAGACCCTTTTTCTCAGGAACGCGTAGAGGTATGAAGCTGAAATTTATATCAATTACTCAGGTCTACTGTCCCTTGAAGCTGTGAAAAAATCAAACTTCTAAGCCAACGCAATCAAAAGATACAGCCATTTATGCCGCAAATTTTCGACACTTGCAAGGGAATCAAAACCTACAGGGTGCTTCCCGTGAACTCAGAATCTTGAAATTTGGTACGAAGCAACGTCTTATAGCATAGATAAAGGAAAAATTACGAAAACCATAAATTTTTAGTTACATCACAAAATATTTTTTTTTTATTTTAATAATCTTAAACTTACTACCCATTTCCTCATAAACGCGTAGAGGTATTAAATTGAAATTCATACCAAATACTCAGGTCTATAATACCTTTAAGCTGTAGCAAAATCAAACTTCTATGTCAACGCAATCAAAAGAAACAGCAATTTAAGCTGCATATTTTGAAACTCGCAAGTACTTGCAAGGGAATCAAAACCTAAAGGGTACTTCCAGTCGACCTTGAATCTTGAAATTTGGCATGAAGCAACGTTTTATACCACACATAAAGGAAAAATTCCGAAAACCTTAAATTTTTAGTTACATTACAAAATATATATTTTGTAAACCTTGCAGGTTTGTACGGAACCCTCGGTGCGCGAGTCCGACTCGCACTTGGCCGGTTTTTTTTTGCTTTTGCAAGTGGTACAGTTGCCCCTATCTCGAATATTTTCGTACCGCCCAACACACACATTATATTGGTCACCATCCTGATTTTTATAAGAGCTTTACTCCTGAAATAGTGTCGTATATGACGCAAGGACTATAAAAGCCAAGGTTTATGGTGTAGTTTGGCTTTACAACCCATAATTGCAGTTATTTACGAAATGGTGACGTAATTATGGCGTAAGTGAGAAGTATGAATAATTTATTGTTTGATACTTCCGTATAATAGTTGAAGCTTTCTTTTGGTACGCGTGAAGGATCTTTTTACTCGAATTATAAAAGGGAATCAATAATGTTTTATTGACGCATGTAAGCGTGTGTAACCCTCCTGGGTAAATAGTAGTTTGACCCAATCCGGTACCATTTCAGCAATACCAATTTTGTATGTTTCCAAATTTAGTATATTAATCATTTAACTGTACAAACAACATCATGACAACCTCCGCAATCACAAAAAATCAAAGATCTCAAAATCGGAAGCCACGTGTTAATAGATCCGCCACGATAAGTCTGCCCAAAAGAAACTTAATAATTAATATCATCATCATCCTCATCGTCATCGCATCGTATTTTCAGTTCCACTGCTGGGTATAGGTCTCTCTCTCTTGTCATGCCAACTGTCTTGGTCCTGTGCCGATCTCGTCCAGATTCGTCTTACAACAAACACTACGTCGTCAACACGTCAAAATAAATAACAGGGCAAGTTAGTTCAATTTTCTCTGCGGAGGAATCTCAACCCTCAGTAATAAAGAAAGCGGACTCAAGAAGGATTCAATAATTTAATATAATTGTACATACCAACTACATCAAGTCGTAGAAAGATGCTAGTGGGAGGATGAGACGACACCTGGCATTCGTAGATGCCTGCGTCTCGCTTCTGCACGAAACGCACTTTGAGGGTCCAGTCCTGCAAACAAAATTTAACAATAAATAAAAGATTGATTGACTTAGCAAACAAGTTAGAAAAATTGCGTGCGCTATTCCCAACACTTGGCAAGCCTTTGAGCTCCAACACAGGCTTGCCTAGTGTGGGGAAATAGCCAAGACTTACACGTATGTATAGTTTAAGAATTAATTAATCAATTAATTAATGAATTAATTAATCGATCATCTGCTCAAAATTAATAATCACGTAGCTTTCACTATTTTAAAATACTGTCTGTTTGTGCCCAAATTTATGTATGTCCTCAGATGTTGTCAACTCTGGAAAAAACATGAAATTATACAGCAGCTTGACAACATGCAGAGGGACACACTTACCACCATTCTTAATGCTCCATTTGATGACCGTAGCTGGCTTCAAGCTTCATTGCCCATTAGGTTTGGTGGTTTGGGCATACGCAGAATTTCGTCAGTAGCTTTGCCGGCTTTTTTGTCATCTACATATAGCGTTCAAAATTTAGTAAAATCAATTCTTTCCCCGTCATTTCAAAACGTACCCATCACTTTTTCTGTCCCTGCATTGCAAGCCTGGAAAGATGCCTGCCCTTCGGAAGAACTGCCCAAAGTCCCTACCTGTCAGCGCCTGTGGGACGGTCCGCTCTGCTCCTTAGAATACCAGAATTTGGTAAATACGGCAACATCTACCGCAGAGCGGGCTCGTCTTCTGGCTGTGGCTCGATGGGAATCGGGTCTTTGGCTTCATGCAATCCCATCGCGTAATTTAGGAACACTTCTTGATAACAATAGTTTTTCTGTAGGCGTATCCCTAAGAGTTGGTATCGCTTGCCAGGTCCCACATCGTTGCATGTGTGGTGACAATGTTGACCGGTTCGGCCACCACGGACTGTCATGTCAGAAGAGTGTAGGGCGTTTACCGCGTCATGGAAGTTTAAATGAAGTTATCCGTCGGGCTTTTGTCAGTGCTGGCGTCCCATCGGTCTTAGAACCCAGTGGTTTGATGCGCGACGACGGTAAAAGACCTGACGGTATGACCCTAATTCCCTGGAAGATGGGGCGGCCTTTAGTGTGGGATGCTACTTGTGTGGACACTATGGCACCGTCTCACCTTCCTTCCACCTGTGCTCAGGCTGGCGCCGCGGCCACCCAAGCCGAGAACCTCAAACGGCATAAATATTCAAAACTCGATCGCGTTTATATGTTTGTGCCGTTTGCGGTGGAGACATTGGGGCCGTGGGGTCCAGCTGCGTTGGATTTGTATCGGGACCTGGCCAAGCGTTTGGTGGAAGTGACAGGTCTCCAGAATGCTGGCTGCTACTTTGCTCAAAAGGTGAGCATTGCCATACAACGCGGAAATGCCGCCAGCATTTTGGGGACCTTCCCTTCTAGTACGGGCATTTTAGATTAAGTATTTTAGTTTTAGAAGTAGTTTAAGTTTTTATTGTATAGTTTAATTTTTAGTGTTTTAATAAAATTCGTAAGGAATCTTTTTGTTAAATAGAATTAATTTGAAATACTAAACGAATTCCTGCTATGACAACCTTCAATTGCCTTAAATGTATCTGATACGATAAAATATTTATTTTGACTGACAGCTAGGAGCTTTGACAAAATATGTATATTTAAGCGAATGTCTAGTTTGATTTTCTTTTTTTCTAATAAAATCTATGAAATTGGCCTGAGCTTAAAATTTGTTAAGCTGATTAAGAGTTATTTATATTTCAGTCTTGAAATGTACATCTTAGACTATACTGGTGCTTAACATCAGGCAGGCTGTTGTCAAAAATGAGCCTGTTTCGCGATAAGAAAAATGTAAAATATTAATATATTAATAAAACGTGTATCTGTTTGTCTGTAGATTCACCTACATTATATGTATTACAAAAGGCTACAAAACAACCTGAACAAAGTTGTCCGATACAAACATCAAAGGATCTCAGTATCAAATAAAAAGTCCCTCCATTGGATACGCAAACTAACACGAACCTAGCAAGCCGGGCCGCAAGCGAAATGGTGACATCGAAACATAGAGGGTTTTTCAGATAGATAATTTTGTAATATAAATATATAAAACTCAAAGGCGACTGACTGACATGTTGATCTATCAACGCACAGCCCAAACTACTAGACGGATCAGGCTGAAATTTGGCATGAAGGTACATGACGTTATTATAACGTATGCATCCGCTAAGAAAGGTTTTCAGGAAATGCCACTTTTAAAGGAGTGAAATAGGGGATGCAAGTTTTACTTCTTAATGCGAGCGAAGCCGATTGTGTGATTTAAAAATTGAAACAGTCGATTACTTATGATTTATACCTGTGCTTTGTTTACAAATTGTCCTCTCTATGTCTAAAATGATCGTAGTTTCGTAAAACATTTTTCAAACGGCGCAAAAGGCAGTTACGAAACAGGGAAACGAATTTACTAAAGCTAGCTGGCTCGGGTGTCTTTTTTAACAGAAATTGCTTGCATCTGCAAACTGCAAGTTGTGACTTAGTTGTTTTTCTGACTGTGCTTTTGATGTTTTCGCGGCTTGGCAGCAAAATTGGAGACGGAATATCGCGTGTATATTGGAATTTTCAAACATTATTTTCAGTTGCGCAAAGCAGGGTGTTCATTTTTCATTTGTTTTTTATAATCTTCTTTGTATATTAAATTTGTAGTTTTGTGGATAGAAATGCTTTGTTATGTTAAAATATTTAGCGTATAAATTTTCAATCTTTGTTGTTGTATTTAATAGCCGGCGCGTTTTTATTCAAAATACTGAAATAAAACTAGAAATAAACGTGGATTATTGCATCTGTTTCAGACTTGATCTAGGACGGTGGACATTAAAACATGAATTCAATTCCATCACCATCATCTGATTGATGGTGATAAATTATTCATTTATTGTAGGTTTTGCGCATCTACAAATCATTTTATTTGCTAAAACATTGTAAGTATATATAGTTGTAGCTTACCTCAGAATGCTGTAAATGTATAGCTTGAAACCTCTGATCTGAGCTGTAGGTTGTGAGACCAACTGTCAGGAGGTGGTAGTCTTTTCTTCTGATCCATGATACCTGTGAGAAAAGAAAATCAGAATTAAGGATATTTTTAATATTAAAACTTTCGTGAGACATTTTATCAATAATTACACGTGAGAATTACTACACGTGAGTGATAACCGTTTTAATTAACATACGGATTTTTTTTATTAATCCACACTTAAGATTATACTTACGAGAAACTTGTGCAAATGAATCTGATTAATGCTCAAGGTAAAAAAAAAAACATGAATAAACACAAAAAGTAACATGCGACAGACTTAAACGATTATATTAAAGACAACATAAAGTTATGACTGTCTGTTAAAAAAAAACAATTTCATCCGACGACAAGAACTACATTTGAAATGATACAAAATTATTTCATAATACTTAAATTTCTGTGAACTTCACTTTTAAATTAAATGTGTACCTACTCGTTACAGTATCAATTACATTTTCATGCTCTTTTACTCTCTTAATTTAATGTTAAAGTGATACTTGAAACTAAACAGAAACTTTACTGAAGACATTTTAATTCGTTAATAGTTTAAAACAGTTCAGAAGTTTATACTTTATGATGCTGAAAACGATGTTAATTATTTATCTAAAAATGTTTCAGTTAGAAGCTTTTACTTAATTGTTAGGAGTTTCTTCGAATTTTATTTATTCTAATTTAATTGCTTGCTATTACACTTATTATAACAGCTTAGTTAAGATCAAAACAGACGTATACATAATAAAATTCAGAAATAATTTATTAGTAACGATTACAATTATTATTATAAAGAATCGAAAGTCTCAACATTGAAGATATTTGAATAAATTAATCTTTTATTGGAAAATGAGCGAAAATAATCACGACCGGCAGGATTCGAACCTGCGTATTTCCGATCACCGTCCGGAACGCCTTAACCACTAGGCTACGGTCTACTAACTGCCAGGCCACACAGGTGGCGCCATCAGCCGCTTAGTCTGAAGTGTATGGAAATGAGCGTGGGTTTTCGCGCCTGGCAGTTAGTAGACCGTAGCCTAGTGGTTAAGGCGTTCCGGACGGTGCTCGGAAATACGCAGGTTCGAATCCTGCCGGTCGTGATTATTTTCGCTCATTTTCCAATAAAAGATTAATTTAAAACAACCATAGTGCAGGTTTAGCACTTAATAAATTAACTCATAATATTTGAATAAAGTTGTTTGAAGATACTTAGAATTAATAACAGAACATGTTCCAGCCATTTATAGAAGTATTGTCTGTTTATATGTTTGTCTGTTTATTGAAACGCCTTTCACCCAAAAACGGCTGAACGGATCTTCATGATTTTTGGTGTGCGGGTTGTATGAAGTCTTAGAAGTGTTATAGCTGCTTTTTTATCCTGAAATCACGCGAACAAAGCCGTGGGCGTCCACTAGTAATAAAATACGTTTGTTTTTTTGGTAGTGCAAAATACATTTCAGAGTTACTTAATCTACATTGTACATTGCACACATGTTGTTAACTGGCATGGTCTAGTTTCGGGCTTGTAACACACTCCTTAAGTGCTAGGATAGGTTCTCAACTTGAGAGCAGTGGATAGCTAGACAATCTAGAATCGTAAGTACTGGGTAAGTTTTGTTTGGACAGACTAATTCTAGGTGACACGTTAAATTGTAGGTCCCGGCTGTCAGTCGTAGTAAGGCACTCGTTATGCCATGTCCATGTCAGATGCCCTTGGAGCAGTTTGAAAACTCTGACACCAGAGTTGGATACTCTCAAACGAGCTTACTTTTTTACTTTAGTGTTGTTTTGGAATCGGAGTTCAAAACACCTTATGCATATTTTATACATATGTAGGCATAGAAGAAATTGCTCTCATCTATAAGATCGCCATTGGTGATAACTATAGTAAGATGGTTTTCTGTTAGCCTATTTTCAATTTTTTTTCGCCTTGCAATAAGTATATAAATCTATATTTTTTAACAAATAATACATTTAAATCATATATTAGCGACGTCCTATGTTCACAAATGACTATTACCATCGCAATCAGTCTAGTCTAGAGAATTAACTTGCATGCACACACACTTGCGCACTTGCTGTGTACTAGACCAGACAAATTGGTCTATATTATATTACTGTGACTAAAAATATAGTTATTGTACTAACAAGGCATTGTCATTCAAACTTAAATGTAATAAAAAAAATCTTCACAAAACAGAAAAATGTTGAAGCCGCAGCATACAACATAGCAACCATAAATTAAGCGTACCGATTATTTTATTTAAATCTCATTCGTCGAGTGCCTCCCAGTAATTTTCCGCGAAATAAAGTCTGTGTCCATTGTACTCGTAGTTAAAAATTGCGAACAACGCATTGCAGTGCTGCGTTACCTTTTTGTACAGGTTACTCTGAATGGAGACCGTAATTGTTAATCTATACTAATATTATAAAGCTGAAGAGTTTGTTTGTATGAACGTGCTAATCTCAGGAACTACTGGTGCGAATTGAAAAATTCTTATTTTGTCAAATACACCATTTATCGATGAAGGCTTAAGGCTAAATAACATCACGCTGAAACTAATAGGGGTGAAGAAACTATGGAAAAAGTGAAAAAAAGGGGAAAAAAATATTCATCTTTGAGGGCTTCCGTTGCGTGCGCTGAAAAAACAGAGTTCAAAATATGAAATAAATATGTATTAAATAATTATTCCTCTTGAAATGATCTAACAAAATGTCCGCAACAGTATATGTCTTTTAAGATTAACTCACTAGAACCGTTTTTATGGTAATATCTATTCCACACAGACGAAGTCGCGAGCACCAGCTAGTTTAATATATATGTTAATGATAATAAGCATGGAATGTGCTGTTAAGTGTGTGATGTTAAGCATAACGCTTGCCTATTAAATCATATATTTATATACCATTACCAATTTTTGGATATTAACTTGCAACAAATGTTATTAACTAATAAAGTATTGTATTATTATTAACCCGAATATAATTTTAATTTTCAATGCTCAATACGTCACTACACTGGTATTATCATAGCAAGATGTTAAGTCATATTTTTTTATCATTCATCTTGTATTGTCATATTTTTCATGTTATTGTAGTTAGTTTTTTATGTTACATTAGCTGATGCTTAATTTTAATTAAGTCATTAAAAATTAAAAATATTTTGCTTATCTTTTCCGGTTGTTTGTCTAGTTCGGCGGTCGTAAAGCCATGTCAGAGGCCTCTATGGTGACTTGATTAACTCTCGACACCAGAGTTGGCCACTCTCATTCGACTTATAGATGTATTATTATTGTGTTCGGTGGCCTGGCTACAGCTTACTTTCTTAACTGAGATTACTT
The DNA here is from genome assembly GCA_927399415.1 of Macaria notata. Classification (NCBI taxonomy): domain Eukaryota; kingdom Metazoa; phylum Arthropoda; class Insecta; order Lepidoptera; family Geometridae; genus Macaria; species Macaria notata. The sequence continues at coordinate 7,125,305 of OV656742.1, forward strand.
GAATACTTTCAATAGACATAATTTTGTTTCGCCGTCGGGACATAAAATCTTGTAAAATATTTGAATAACTTGTATGCAGAATCTTAACAACGGTGAAGGAAAACATCGTGAGGAAACCAACTTGACAACAAACAAAATCCGTGGACATATTGTGTCTTCCGTGGAAGGACCTAGGCGCCCACCACGATGTATCTGCCCAAGAGAACTCCCCTAGCGAATTAAATCTACTAGGAGTCACGACCCTCAATCATGAAGAAATACGACTCAAAGAGAGATGCAGAATCTATGGCTAGTTATCTGCAAGTTGCAGTGATTCTGCAGCTGTAATGACAGTGGCATATTGCCAGGTTCCACGCAAAAAGCTCCTAATGAAACTTTGAAGACTATTGTATAATTAAGCTATATATCACGTGAAATGACCCCAATTCGAAGTGATTGCTAGGTCTACTGAAGTTTTAGTAACTACTTCTTTACGTAAGTTTTTTTGTTGGTAATTAGGTATATAGTGTCATTCTTGTTTTTGATATGCAAGTAAATAAATAACAATAAGTGTTCCGAGACATTGCGAAATAAAAGTAATCATTAGCATTTTTTTCTTTGATACAAGTGCTTACTACAACTTTAAAAAATATAAGAATCTATAACAAAAAAATGCGCAGATATACTATATTAATATTATAAAGCTGAAAAGTTTGTTTGTTTGTTTGTTTGAACGCGCTAATCTCAGTAACTACTGGTGCAAATTGAAAAAATCTTTTTGTGTTGAATAGACCATCTATCGAGGAAGAATTTAGGCTATATAACATCACGCTGCTACTAATAGGAGCGAAGAAACAATGATAAATGTGGAAAAAACGGGGAAAATTATTAATCTTTGAGGGATTCCGTAGCGTGCGCTGCTAAAACGGTTCGAGATCACAAAAAATATGTATGAAATAATTTATTCCTCTTAAAATGATCTAACAAAATCTCCACGGGAGTATATGTCTATCTTTTAAGATTAACGCACTAGAATCGTTTTAATGGTAATAACTATTCCACGCGGACGAAGTCGCGTGCACCAGCTAGTTTAATAATATAAATCAGAACCTTATTTTGATACATGTCATGTACTGCTAAGTAAATGAGAATCAAACAAAAAATCAATTTTCGTTACTAAGATTTCCTCGTATATAAATTAATGGCCCAATTCTTTTCCTATCAACATATCCAAAGTTTCGCGACGCGAGTTTGTGACAAATTTCGTGTATCGGCGCAGAAAATTCGCGAAAAAATATTGTAACAATGTTTCAACCGGCACAAGGGCGTGAAAAAAGTCAATATAACTTTTTTATTTTACCAGCGTTCTTATAGTACGTATTTCTGTTGTATTAAACAATATTGGCTTTATTTTTACTGTGTCGTATATTTTGTTTTTACTACCTGACCTTGGCCTAAGCCCTTGAAAGGACAAAGATTTTTCAAACGCATACCTATTACCCATCCAAGGTAAAAAAATGTTATAGCTATTTGATGTTATTTCTCTGAGGCGCTCGAGAAAATAAAACTGTTGCTTAAGGTTTGTGTTAAATCAATACCTTTATTATAAGTTTTACTAGTTTTTTTGTAGTATCAAAGTTGATAATATTTCTCGGTGTAGGTTTGTTTGTTAAAAGTTTTATTAAGCCACAACATTTATTTAAGTAATAGACTAACGAGATTTTAGGCGTAAAAAAATATTTTTATCACTTACTGGTCCCAACGGAAGATCAGCGCTGGATGCTTGCTTCTAACATAGGCTGAGTTGGGGCCGTTGCGAAATGAAACGTCTATTTTTATACACAGTTTCCATACCATATTTGTTCGGTTTCATACAACAACAAGTATCTTGTATTCTTTATTTATTAATGTGACAAATCCGTCCCAGCATATAATACAATCATCTATTGATAACAACAAAAATTACAGGTCATAAAACTTTATATACTATATTTACTATAAATAAGCCTATTACCCTAGTATCCCACTAACATTTTCTTTTCAATATACATATAAGTACATTGCTATCACTCAGCATACATAAAGTCATCTAGGGGAGCCTTAACCCTTATTAATTGTTCGCTTTAACGACCCCGGACGAGCTAACGCGTTTATAGTTGGTTGATAATCCTTTTATGTCGTATATTTGTTATCATTCAAGAGACTAATGACATTTATAAGGATTATTGTGTGATCAGATATGTTAAGAAGTGTCTGTGTATTAGAAGTTTTTACACAAAATAAGGTGAGTGTGGCTCAGCAGTTCCAGTGTCTGGTTTTCATCCAGACGCATCCTGATTCGAATCCGACCCTACACTATTGGCTTCCATTTTTAAGGTATACGTGGATTTGCACTCGCTTAGCGGTGAAGGAAAACATCGTGGGGAAACCGACATGTTTGAATACCACAATACCCGAGGATATGTGTCGTCTTTGGAAGGATTTTGGCGCGCACCACGATGTATCTGCCCAAGAGAACTTCCCTAGCGAATTAATTCTGTGGGGGATTTATGACCCTCAATCATGAAATAAATAAGTACCTACATGAAATTATAAACCATTCATATTACCTATCTAAACAACTAAAGGAAACTAAAAAAAATGAAAATTAAAACTTAAATAGCCTATATCTAACCCGCACATCCACCTGGGACATAGGTAGAAATATTTCGCCCGGTGATAACATGTTGTTATTATAAGTAACAAGCTGACCCGGCGAACTCTGTTCCGCCTTAGAGGCAATAAATAAGCAGATTTTGGATTTTATTCAATTCATTTAAAAAAAAAACAGGGTAAAAAGTATCCTATGTCCGTCTCCTGGTTCTAAGCTACCTTCCCGCCAATTTTCAGCTAAATCCGTTCAGCCGTTCTTTAATAATATAAATGGTGTAACTAACACTACTTTCTTATATATATATATATATATATATAGATTTCAAACATATTAATATAGTGTAGGCTTGCTGTAACTTTAAACACAACACATGTTTTGTATTGTATCTAAATTTAGTAGGTAAGTGAGTAAGAAATACAATTTTATATAATAAAGTCCTCTGACATGCCATAAAATATATATAGTTTTACAACGTATTATGTATTTCACCGCTGATTTGGTTTTGCAATAGTACTTTACACTATAGGGCTATAAATTGTAAAACACAGAAAATAATGGTGTTATTTAATAAACTTTATTATATTGGTCTACAATTTCATTTTCCATTAGAGTTCAATCAATTTCCCTTTCTGTGTTGTACATTTATTTTTGAAGATAAAAGGATAAATGCTATCTCTAAATAGGTCAGGGTAGGGACATAAGTTTTTATGAGTATGACTCCGTAATAGCGCCATAGCGATTTCATGGAAAGAGTGTTTTGTTTTATGAGAGAGTATCGCTCTAATGGGACTATATACGGAAATAGAATAACGTAATTGAATTAGATTTCTGGACTGGGGACTAAAATATTTCTAGTTAATATTAACAAATAACAAAAAGAAGTAAGAGTAGTAAAATAAAATAATAAAATGAATAGTACTAGCACTGATTCATAGAGGGACTTGGAGGAGACCTTTGTCCAGGAGTGGGTCAGTATTAGTTATAAAAAAAATCAGTAATATTATCAACCGCAAGGTATCATTATTCTTCTTCTTATCGAATGAGAGTGGCCAATTTCTGGAGTCGAGAGTTATTCAAACCCTAAGCCCTAAGGGCCTCTGACATGGCTTAACGATTGCTGTACAAACAGCCGGGACCTACAATTTAATTTAGGTATCATTGTCTTATGGTTGGTAAAAAGTAAAAAGAAGTTGATATGGTATGACTGGCCAACACTAGCTAGTGTCGAGAGTTTTCAAGCCACCATAACGGCCCCTGACATGGCTTTACGACTGCCATACAATGATAAACAATCGTGAGATACAATGTGTACCTAACTTTATGTACAACGATATTTATTGATTTGTGTAGAAAAATAGGCAGTAAGTCTCGACGGTCCGTCATAGAACTATAGTCGATAAAAAAAAGAAATAATGGCTGTTTAAAAAACTCTCGTCACCAGATTCACCTTATTCATACGAATGTATTTCCATACTTTATTATATACGTTGTTTTATCTCTATTATTATAGAAATTTTGATCCATTTCATCATACCCCAAGTTAAACCATCAAATAAAGTACAGAAAAGAAAACAATGACCATTACAAAAGGAATCGGAAGAACGTAACGACCCCATACTAATGATTATGCTGAGATCCTACTCAAGTATCGCTTCTGACGGGAAACCTTTTTAGGCCTAACTTGCCATGTCGATAGTGATGGCATGTGGTGATATCGATAGAACGTGATTTATCGAGTCCAAAATAATATCGATAAGTTCATTATAAATAAATAAAAATGGGGTTCTCAAATACAAAAACAAATCTTTTTTTGCAATAAATAAATAAGAAAATATTATTAAAATCTGTAACATTTTAATTTAATATTTTTTTAACTATCCTGCTTCCTGATTTTACTGGCATCAGGGACATACATGCCGGTAAAATTATATATGTGAAATAAATGTATAATTAATTACAAATATACTTCATAAAATATCAGCGTATTGTATCGATTTTCATACACACTTCTAATTGCATTTACTAGGAAGAAAATCAATAAAATTGAGTTAAATTAGGTAGATCACAAAATAAGATATATGGCTAAGCACAATCAACTATTGATTATCGACAAATCAATATTCGTTCACTTCCCTATCTTCCAAATTAAGTTACGCAACTTTTGGCATACATGCAAATAAGTTTTTTTATCGGTTTGTTTCAGCTGAACTTTTACTCGGAATAATGTTATTTGGGTGCTTTTTCAGGCCAATTTGTTTGAATAGGCTTCTTAATATCGTATTGTATGTAGATACTTGAGTAAGAAATTAAGATTGTTTTCGGGTTTAGGTAAACAATATCGTTTATTAGTATGAAGGTAAAATAATAAATAAATAGCATCTACAAGTTCTGTTCCCATCTTGTCGCTGTTCCCATGTATATTTAAATGTGAGATTATTAGTCTTATATAATATTAAATGGCGGTGGTAAGTGATTAGGTACATACTAAAAAAATATTATAACCCAATAAAAATAAAACCGGCTTATAACATGTAAGCACATTCGTACCAATTAAAACAGAAACAAGTTTAATTTAAGCTAAAACATTTGGAACGCTTACGAAGAAATTTGTAATCGATATATTATGTAGATAAGACTAGATTTATAGATCGACTACTTTATATATCAGATTGACATAGACAGCACCACAGAACACTGCTAGTATTGTCAAAAAAAGATTATTGTTAGAAAATAAATAAATATTATCATGATACTGAGATAAAATTGGGCAGCTAAAGCTTTAGTCATTGCATTAATTGAAATTCGAATGAAAGCCTATTCTTTTTTTTTAACATGAAATAGGCTTACGCTTGACTACAACTTGCCTGATGTTAAGCAACGTTATAGTCTACGATGTAGCGCGCTTGCCTAGAAGAAACCGGTTTACTCTCGACTTGAAGACCGACAAATTATAGTTCAAGGGGAATAGAGATTCAGGCAAGGAGTTCCACAGTTTGGCTGTTCGCACGATGAAAGTCGAAGCAAAACGCTTGGTGCGAGTCTTTGGAACCTCAACTGTATATCGGTGCCTCCTTGCCGTGCCTCTACTCGTGCGATGGTGAAATGGGGCTGCAGGAATTAAATTATGCAATTCCTCCGCACACTCTCCGAAATGCAACCTGTAAAAAACCGAAAGACTGGCCACCTTACGGCGATGCTCAAGGCTTTGTAATTTTGAGCTACAGAGTGAGTCTTTCGCGATGAGTTCCAAATAAAATCCAATCAATCCAATCAATTCCAAATAAAATCTGCGTTCAAAAAGCGTTTTAAATTTCAACATCCAAATTACAGCACTCAACTATGATCCAAACACTTTTTTTGCTAAAACGTCAAATTGCAAAAGTTTATGCATGAAAAATATAAAACCATTTATTTGATTTACTCTAAAACTTTTACCGCGAACTTTGTCCGCTCACTGTCCGAAACTGAGGCTCGATTCTAAATGAATTCATGTCGTCCCAGCGTCTCGTATAAACAGTAAGAGCAAACGAACTAGAAATAGAAGAACACGTGTAAGCAAATGTCTGGTGGCATATTATTTATATATATTTTACGTGTGATTGGTTTACGTTTGACTACAGCATGCCTGATTCAGCACAGCTTTTTGTAGGGTGTTCCAAAGCTTTGCCGTCCGTATAATAAAGGTAGAGGGCAAAGCGCTGTGTTCAACACTTCGGCACTTCCACCATAAAACGGTGCCAACATACCTGCGGACTTTCAACTTGTTTGGTTATAGAAAGAAGCTGAGGGATTCAGTTCATGTAGCTCCGCTGCTTATTTACAATGTCTCTAAGAAATTAAAGTATCGGATAATTGTTACAAGAAATTAGGATCTGAAGATTCTATAATAAGATTATAACAAAAGTCACATATAAGATTTTTTTCTAACGTCCCTTCTCATATCTTTTACTGAGTCGATAAAAAAATCCTTAAAATAATTAAAGACAATTTTGAAATTGAATGTAAATAAATAATTACATTAGATTAAGGTTTAAGAGGAACCAACAAATAGCTACAAACACGTGAATGGAAAAAACCGGCCAAGTGCGAATCGGACTCGGTTCCGTACTATCACCTATAATAGAAAATCACGTTTCTAGATAAATGAAATGAAATGAAAATTATTTATTTTGTTGATACTACAAAATTTAGTTCTATTTATAAAATTACGAGAAATCAACGAGCAACCGCCTCGCGCAAACGAAATGTTCTCTATTGCGTCACGAATCACGTCCATACTGACATACCAAATTGTAGAATTTCAAATAGCCAGAGGGCAAAACGGCTGAGTATAATTTCAGCTTTGGGTGTTACATATTTCCATGAAAACTTAAATTACGTACGCGGCCAGTTTGCGTCATTTAGGAATGGATTGCCAGAGCCTGCGGAATTAAATTTTTATTTATACGGTTTTGCGGTTTGAAAATGGACTACATATTAAGAATATTTTTTTTGTTGATATTTTAACTTTTACAATATTTATACCCATACCAGCTAGTTTTTAATCCAGTGTGTCAGTCAGTTCATAATATCGTAATAATTATTTATGTTATTATTTTATTAACTGCTGTATCTCTCAGGGCCGTGACTCCCCCGCAGAACTAATTCGTTAGAGGAGTTCTCTTGGGCAATTACATCGTGCCGGGTGCCCAGTTCCTTCCATGCAAGACACATGTCCTTGGATATTGTGGTCCTCAAACACGTCAGTTTCCTCACGATGTTTTCCTTCGCCGCTAAGCGAGTGCAAATCCACACATAACTTAAAAATAAAAGTTCTTAGTGTAGGGGTGGACTCGTACCAGGGTGCGTCTGGATAAAGGCACTGGAACCACTTGCTTTTATAACTGCTGTATAATGAGGCTTAAAACAAAAAATATAGTATAATATAGTGAATGCTATGTTATTTATTATAAAAAAATATATATATAATTACTTGTGTTGAGTCTGATCGTTTGTATGTATAATAAGTACTTATGTATTTACAAAAGAAAAGTATATAAGTATTATATCCGTTATCTAGTACCCACGATACAAGCGTTTGCTTAGTGTGGGGCTAGATGGCGCTGTGTGCAATGTCCCGGAATATTTATTTATTTTTAGTTATCGATTCCCATAGTAACTTAGATTAGGTAACGTAACGAAAACGTCAGGCATCTAATGGGTAGTTAAATGAAACGACTAAACATTATTACAATAGAGTTTGTAAGAGTCAATAAGCCTGCAATTAATAAAAGAAGCTTTTAAGCCCGCACCCATCCAGCTTATCCTGAGACCTCGTTATTCCAGATTCCTTGCAAAATAAAACATCAAGACTTTCAACTTTTGAGAAGACAACAAAAAATAATACCGCTACTCCAAGATTCTTAGTAAAAAATCTGACTCTTAAGAAGCTAAGAAGTTTTTGTAGTGGTACTTCAATTTATTTTATTGCTATCTCTGAGCCTCGCAATGAAAACAAGATGACCCTAATTTACGGAAAAGTTGTCTTTCTAAAATAAAACAGAAGGTTTTTTTGAGATATTTTCATAGTTTACCTCATAGTTTAACTGGTACATTTGGCCAATGTTTATGAACAACATATCTATTTTTTTTATAAATTAATGTCTTGGACCTTTACTTGTAGACTTGTACAAATAGTTTAAGTTTTTATGCTAGTTTTTAATTAGTTACATCAATGTTTCATAAGTTTGGAAGGTTAAAATAAACTCAATGAGGCATTTTTTTATTCTTAGCTGTACGCCACTATATTTGTATGAACAGTAAGTCAATTTATTATTCATACATCATTATCGACTGATTATATTTTCGTACCGCTTGGCTTCGAAACTTTTGGTCCGTGGGATAAAAGCACGAAGTCTTTTATAAAAAAATTAAATAAAATGTTGATTGACATCACTAGAGACAAGAACGCTGGCTGGTTCCTTGCGCAAAGGATTTCTATAGCAATCCAGCGTGGGAATGCAGCCAGCGTTCTTGGCTCCATACCACATGTAGATTGTTTAAATTTAGTTTAGATGTAAATACTCTTTTTTAGTTCTATTAGTGTTAATATGTGTAAATATTGTTTCTTATTATTTTAATAAATATAACTATTTATTAATATTATTGTAAAGCTACTTACAATTCCATCTCCAATATTTCTAATGACGCAAGGCAAAAGCGCCGTGGAGCCGGTCTGTGACGTCACGACCGTGTTATTTTCTGTTTGGAACTGCTTCTCTGGCGGTGGCCCGAAGATATCATCTAGCGGAGGGAAGGAGACTGTCAGCTCGTTCTGTTCCGGCTTGGCAGTAGGTGATGATGATGGGACTGGTGATGTGGGGCCTGGAAGAGAGATGTCGTAGATTAGAAGTAGTATACACACTTTGTATGATAAATTGAATTTAGAACATTGTCTGACTGTGGATAAATTGTGACAGTAGTTATAGGAGGAATAATAAAAATGACAAAATTTCTATACTAAGATAAAGCTCATAATTAATAACATAGACAGCACCGGTGATTCGACGAGCCGGCACTTGAGAAATTTATATATAAATGTAAGGGAAGTAAACTAGAGTATAAAGTTAATAGTAATTTGTGTAAGATACAATATAATAAAATAATGAGTACAATTGTGTTTTGCAACAGTTGTGTTGGAAATCTGAAAGATTCCCCACAAATATTATTATATACATACTCACAAAATTTTGCTTTTATAAAATTAACTAGTGGGTGCTCGCGGTTTCGCTTACATTAAGAAGTATACCTTGCATCCCTATTTCACCCTTTTTAAAGTTACATTTCCAAAAATCCTTTCTTAGTGGATGTCTACGTCATAACATCTACCTTCATTCCAAATTTCAGCCCAATCGATCTAGTGGTTTGAGCTGTGAGTTGATAGATCACTATATTAGTCAGTCAGACACCTTTGAGTTTTATATACATACTTATGTAGATTCAATAAATAGCTTACAATTTCTAGTTTAATAATTATGCCTCTAATATAAGCCTTAATCAATATCTCAAATCTCACCTGTCTAGCTTTAGTATTTGACTTTTGATACCAATTAAGACTGTCCCAGCGCCCGAGACATTAATTCCTAACCCTTCGGCCCTAAGCCGGGAAAGGGCGACGGTACTGAGTGATCTTTGGCGTGACCCCAGTCTACTGATGGGAAGAAGGTCAATACAGAATATAAGAATTCGTTGGTATTTATTATTATATTAAAAGACGCCCGCGTCTCCGCCCATATAATTTCCGAAGCTATATCATTTTTTTTAACTAGAACTAGGTTTGCACTTGACGATATGTTTGCCTGATGGCAAAAGGCTATGGCCTAAGATGGAGTGTCTTTCCCGGTAAGAACCTATTCACTATCACTTCGAAATTCACTTATAGTGACCTCACACTACTTACATGCCAAATATCATGAATAAATAGAATTTATCAGTCTTCAAGACGAATATCAAATGATTTCTACTCTTTCCGTCACGTTTTTTAAATGGTCAGCATATAATTTGTAATATATTTATAATATAAAAGAAAAACAAGGAAATTCTTTTGAAAGTTCTGATATGAAACACTTGGAATACCTATCTTACAAAAAACAGATTAATACACTGGTTAGTGTATGAAATGAAAAATTTTTTTCTATACATACGCGCTAAATAGTAGGTATAATACAAAGTAGCTCAACATCAAATAAGTTGTGTTTAACCGAGAGCCTATTTTTCCTAAGTAAAAACCGATTTGTTCGTTATCAACAGAATAATGTCGAGAGTTTTTACATCGCCCCAAGACTTCTGACATGACTATATTATATAGTTATGACATCAAAATTAGGAGTCGCGAGTTTGATTCAAATTGTGAAAAATTATGAAATTTCGTATAATTTTCAATTCTACTACAACTATTACTATTTAATTATATCATTTGTTATTATATATAATAACAAATAATAAAATTTAAGTATTCTGAAATATTTTAACTACTACTACTATATCATTTGTAATTTTAGTTAGCAATTAATTTATAATTACAAAATTAATTAATTCGAATTAACAAATAGTTATTTATAGCAGATATTAAAACCTGTTAAAATAAATACATTCTAATTTTCATGAAATATGCGCTCTAAAAATTTTAACTGAGTAATTTTTTTTGTTTGGAATTACTTGCAAATTCATTCTTCATAATACTGTGTTATTTATACCCATTTTCAGCAATTTTTAAGCAAGTATTTGTAAATATCATAATTAAAGAACGGCAACCAGTGTATAGTACACTGGTTGCTGGTCTTTAAGTAATGGTTTCCTGGAAGAGACTGCTTTTGGCTAGTAAAGCCACAATGTACAACACTAGTTTAAAATTGTTTCTTGTCGTATAACATCATCTTTTGTGCCACAAAACCGAATTACCTATCAGTTATGTACTATCTTCTTGATAATTAAACAAACTTATCCTACATAGCTTTCACTTATCCTAGTTCAGCCATTGAAACCATAAGTAAGCCCACAAATAAGGTAAACTACTTACCAACCTAACCACTATCTGGCCAGAATTTTGAGAACATTTTTCTATTAACCTTTTCGTCTTAAAACCTCTGAAAGCCGAATCATTCTTGTCTCACTCACTCTCGTTCATCCAGTTACTCGTGTGAAAAGGATAGAGTACATTAAATGGAATGGAGCATTTGTTTTTATTTACCCGGAAAACCTCTTTCTATGTTTATTGTAAGGGGTTAGGGTTCGCAGTACAAAGAAAAACAGTAGTATATCTCTTTAGATTTTTGCTGATAAAGCATTTATAGCTCTGTAGATTGTAAATTTAATTATTTGCTCACACATTACACCTGTCTTTAAATGAGTGACTAGAGAAAAAATATGTAAAGAAAACTTGTGCAGCCAAAATAGCAGCCATTAAAACATGTCGAAGTTTCCTGAGGCAGTAAAAAATCTCTCAGATTTCACATTTTTTTTTTTTACATTAGGTAGACTCACGCTTGACTACAACTTGCCTGATGTTAAGCAACGTTGTAATCGACGACACATGTCACAGACTAAATTTATTACCTTACTGACATACATTTACTAATCAAATTGCCTCTATGAAGTATGTACCTATATTTAACATACATATAATAACCAATACGTAAGATTTTCTATTCCGAACATTCTCTAACAACGCAAGTAATTTTGGGCACATTCGTTAATCCGTCAAGCGTATGTAATCATATAGGAGTGTTCAAAGAGATCCCATATTATAGTTAGTTACATAATATAGTTGAATCAGTGAAAGGCTTGTGGCTAACGAACTGAGACGATGGCGTCTTACAAAGTAGAGACTTTAAACTATTTGAGGGTAGTAACGAATTAAATTGGCTTTAGCTAAACGCTGAATTAAATTTAGCGTTATTTTAGTAACTTCTTTGATGTTTTGGGTGTAATTATTAAAAAAAAATAAGAGATGTTCGTGTTGACGTATAAATACATACATAATATTGGAAGAAATACTGTAGGTACCTACTAAATAATGAAAAAATGGCTGAGAGAGAAAAAGTAAACAATAAAATATTTTTTTTTCGCTGTAGATTAGTTGAACATATCATAGAAACTTTATCTTATTACTTTCGTAACGTTACCAACTTCTAAATATACAGAATTAGATTCAAAGTTTCCTACCCACGTGTCTTCCAAAAATAATCTAAACGAGAAATTAACTTTGTTCAAGGCCCATCCTTTATTCGTGTACGAAATAACATATAAGATAAGTTAAGCCTAATTTCAAGGCCCACTTACATACATATGTTAAAGCGTGGGTCTGTATAACTGTAAAAATCGTAATAGTCTTTAAATAGATCATAAGAGGAGTCGCAGGCGTATGTAATATCGTGATAGTGACTTGGCCTTTATTTTTAGTTTAGTCCTATTAACAACTCATTGGAGACTAACTATGCCTGCGACTTCGTCCGCGTGGAATTAATTCTTTCATGTACATTTTGGATATTAATTCTTTCATACACATTTTTTTGATATCTTGAACCGTTTTCGCAGTGCACGCAACGGAAGCCCTCAAAGATGAATAATTTTCCCCGTTTTGTCCACATTTTCCATTGTTTCTTCGCTCCTTTTAGTGGCAGCGTGATGTTATATAGCCTAAAGCCTTCCTCGATAACTGGTCTCTCCAACACAAAAATTTTTGTCAATTCGCTTCAGTAGTTCCTGAGATTAGCGCGTTTAAACAAACAAACAAACAAACTCTTCAGATTTGTAATATATTTGTATACATAAAAAAAAATTATACAACCACACATTCAATAACCATGATACCTAGTAATTTTGAGTAAAGTTTGTTTCCCTATCTCCATTTGTAAAACTTTTTTGACTTTTAAAGGTAAACATACCAATACTTTCCGTTTAAAAGTTATTTGCTATTAAAATTGAAATAAAATGCAATACCTAAATTACATATATTTTTACTTTCACGTTCCTAAAAGTCCCAACGAACAAAATAAAAATATTTTTTTCAGTTAGTTGCATCAAATTTAAATTTGGAAAATATATTATAAATGCATTGCAATGTCTTGCAATTATCTACAATTTATTCGGAATAAGAATTATGTCTTGCAATTATCTACAATTTATTCGGAATAAGAATTTGCCTGTGAGTTCACCCAAGGTTATCTACCTCCACACCAGAGGCGGCTCGTGAAATTTTTTGCTGGGGGTTCACAAAAAAAAACAATTGAAAAACTAGGGCTTACCATTTATTTTATTTGTATACAAAAGAGATTCCAGGATTCAGGGATTCCGAAGATTCATCATGTCCCCGTAAAGCCACTTGAAATGCACCACAAAATACCACACAATCTATTAAACGCCGTAAAATATACCGATTTTCATCAACGCGTTCATTGAACTCTCGGATTGATTTTCTCTACGCAGAATCAAGCGCCATACGAATATCTTGGCGATCGATGCCAATTGCACTTCACATAACATGTGAAATTTAGATTGCGCATGATTTTTCACTTTTATTGAAAGGTGCGCTAAATCATCAACACCCGTTTTCGTCCATGCAGATTCACCACCACTCGCGCCAGTTCCAAACACCAAACACGGAAAACAAAATAATTTATTTGTTTCTTCACATCCACACAACCAAGATGTTTTTATATATTGTTCGGATTTAAAAACACGGGTAAATGATTTGGTTTTCGAACTGCATTTTTGAGTAAGTGCAATTTCTGGTCGTGGTGGCCCCCTGGCTTTCAGTTGAAGCCGCATTTCGAGAGTCTTATCACACTGTTTAATAAAAGATACACTGTATTGTTCCAGTTTTACACAAAATATCGCGCACAAGCTATTTATTAATGGGTACTTATTTTTTTTAAAACTGCGAATGAATTGAAATGAAGACATCGAAACGCTTCCTAGAAGTGAAGTTGTTTGTATACATAAGAGCGGCAACAGCGCATTAATCGATATCCCGCGGCGCGCTCACGCACCGCACGCACGGCTGAACGGTTTGGCAACGCCGCGCAGGAGCGGCGCTCCAGATTACGCTATTTCTCATACGATATCGTTGGTTTCACGAGTGAGCCCGAATCGATTTCTCTCTTTCGCACTCATTGAATACAGTACTAAGAGTCGTACCAAACTTCGTTTCATAGGAGCGCAATCGCTAGCGCTCCTCTCGTTACAAATTGACGCTACATGTACCTATAATATAATAGGTAATATAATTGACTTTTTATATGCATAGTAAATATAAAAAATGTAATGTATGTAAGGATCTAATGTATTATAAATATATAGGTATAAATTATAAAATTAGCTAGGTAAGCATGTCATTTTCGTGGGAGTGCACTGCACCAGCGCTCTTTAGGACGAGCCGCCTCTGCTCCACACCAATATTCATTCTAATTGGTTTAACCGTTTCGGCATGTAGAAAAGTTTAACACACGCGCATACATATGTATACTTGTTTTATAATACGCGTTATGTAATAAACGTTTGATTTATTTATTTATAACGGTACACAAAACAGAATGAGTTCATAAGTAAGCCAAATACACATTCAAATCTGGTTTTGAACCAGAACAAATTCCTCACACAGCTTGAACTATATTAATGTGATTTATATGGCTACAGGGCCGTGTGTGCAAAGTTCCGAAATATTATTAGTTTTGTATTATTTAATATGGGTTCGAACTGAAGTTAAGTAACTGTTAATATGAACGCTAGCAGTAAACGGGAAAGACAGTTCCAAGCTAAAGTAGAATATTTATCACAGCGCACAGAGCACGTGAGAAATTATTTGATGAACGAGTTTGTTGCTAGGGAAATTGATATTATTTTACGAACTGACTTAAAAAAAGAGGTTATTTACTAAGTCTTCTGAAAGATTTTTTTGCTATACTTCTTTACATACGTATTAATTTGTACGAGTTTTTTATAATACTTAACCGTCGCACGCTGATTTATATTTTAAAATCATCCTTTTTAGGGTTCCGTACCTCAAAAGGAAAAAACGGAACCCTTATAGGATCACTTTGTTGTCCGTCTGTCCGTCCGTCCGTCCGTCTGTCAAGACCCTTTTTCTCAGGAACGCGTAGAGGTATGAAGCTGAAATTTATATCAATTACTCAGGTCTACTGTCCCTTGAAGCTGTGAAAAAATCAAACTTCTAAGCCAACGCAATCAAAAGATACAGCCATTTATGCCGCAAATTTTCGACACTTGCAAGGGAATCAAAACCTACAGGGTGCTTCCCGTGAACTCAGAATCTTGAAATTGGGTACGAAGCAACGTCTTATAGCATAGATAAAGGAAAAATTACGAAAACCATAAATTTTTAGTTACATCACAAAATACTTTGTAAACCTTGCAGGTTTGTACGGAACCCTCGGTGCGCGAGTCCGACTCGCACTTGGCCGGTTTTTATTGTATGTGTATTGTACCTATTCCCTAGGATTCCATTTCGTGTTATCAATGTACTTTTATTTTTTTCGTATAATACTAGTAACGAAAAATAAAATAGCAATTTGTGAAAATTAAAATTTGTGTTAAATAGTTGACAAAAATTGTCTAATACTTCAACCCTAGCTCATACCATAGGGACCTCTGACATGACTTCATACTATCTATATGTATTTACACTTTTTATGTAGGTACACTATACTTATAAACATTTAAATAAATATGTGTAAGTACTATGTTTAATACGACATGTCATACTGTAAGAAACATCTGATTCCTTCATTTTACCGTATGATGTACTTATCGAATTACTGTAGCTCTATAAAATGAAGAATCCACTCCTTTGGTGAATCGAAGCTCGCGTCGATATATTTGCTATAGTAATTGTAAGCAAATAGTCAATAATGTTATCAGTGTTAATTTAATGTTGGCAATGCAAGCATTAAACTCAAGACATGGAGTATTGACGTAAGAGGGAGGAGGCCTGCAGTGGGCCTCATCAGGCTGATTAAGATGATGAAGTTTCCAAGAGTCTGCTTTACAGAATCTATCTCATATAAGTTGCTTTCTTCATCTTTTTGACTACTGTAAAAGCAAATATAACCACAAAGTAAGAAAAAATACCATCTTAAAAAGGGTAGGTAAAGGTAAAACTATTTCACGAATCCAGCAAACACAGTTGCGCGAACATTTTTCACCATTCCTGGTACTCCTTGCCCCTTCATATATCACATCAAGTTCACTTCACAGCCCCACCCACTCAGTTAGTATAAACTTAGGCAGTGTAACTAGAAGACAACTAACAGTATTTTTTTTAGATTTCAATTTTTTTAAGTAATAAGTTACAATTAATATTCCGGGACATTGCACATATCACCATCTAGCCCCACACTTAGCAAACGCTTGTGTTGTGGGTACTAGATAACGGATATATTACTTTCTAGCTGATGCGCGCGACTTCGTCCGCTGGAATAGTTATTACCATAAAAACGGTTCTAGTGAGTTAACCTTACAACATAGACATACTGTTGCGGACATTTTGTTAGATTATTTCAAGAGAAATAATTCTTTCATACACATTTATTTGATATCTTGAACCGTTTTTGCAGCGCATGCAACGGAAGCCCTCAAAGATGAATAATTTTCCCCGTTTTTTCCACATTTTCTATTGTTTCTTCGCTCCTATTAGTTGCAGCGAAATGTTATATAGCCTAAAGCTTTCCTTGATAACTGGTCTACCCAACACAAAAAGAATTTTTCAATTCGCACCAGAAGTTCCTGAGATTAGCGCGTTCAAACAAACAAACAAACAAACTCTTCAGCTTTATAATATTATATAAGTATAGATATACTTGTCTTTTATATTATATTGTTGTTTATGTTCCTATTTCAAGCTAACCCTTGTTTTAACCATTTAGGCGATTTTTTTAATGGATAGAGAGTTGTTAGACTCTCAAATAATACAATATGTTTATATTCCTAATTAAAACGAGTAAAGCTGCGTCGCAGCCATAAATGATTGACTCCTTCCACCGTGTATCTTGTTTGAACCATCAACACAGTTCTCTAGTTATATAGATTACTAGGTTCAAGATCAGTAAGCAGATGTAGTGCGGAATAATTATAGCTAGCCTTTTACTTGGATTTATTTTTAACTAATGGCTACCCGTGACTTTACTTACCCCGTTAATTTGAAGTAACTTATGTCTATCCTCTGATGCTATAATATTAATCAAATTCAAATTCAAAGCATTTATTTGGACACACAGGACACAACAATATATACATACAAAAGTTAACAACAGATAGAATAGAAAGGTATTACGTTACATTGATGTATCCCGTGCGTCAAAAAAGGTCATACAGATTGCTCTGCAGCGCTGATTTTCAGGTATGACCCTTTGAGACGCGCGGGAATCAGGAAAATTGGTTGCTCTGTATCAATGTGATAGAGAAACACGAACTTAAAAAATATACTTTTATCTATAAATATGCTTGTGTTCATAATTAATAACATTGGTTTCGGAATTTAATGCCATTATGAGACATCTATAGGGTGTAAAGTCGTTGGGTACAACCATCTGTCAAACAAGAAGCCGGAAAATGAACCATAAAATGAAGCATGGATGTTGGATTTGCATTTACAATGCTACCATTTGAGAGGTTTAGAGCATTTGACGAAGTGGCTTTACACTACCAAATTGAACGAAAATGAGTTTGTACTTACTTGAAACTTTATAAATATACAAACTACAATGTATAAAAATATAACATATAGGATATTTATCTTAATAGTTTGTTTTTCAAAGTGGAATTCGCAGTTATATTTTAGTGAAATTATCAGGTATACTACTAGCAGTGCCTCGAAGTTTTTACCTCGTTAAAGCCGAAATAAAAAGAAGCCTAATGTTAATCACAATTCTAATCTTACTTCTTAATGTTTTAGTACTCAATCTCTCTTTTTCTCTCTCTTAGATCAGAAGGAAAATATATTGTAAAAGAGAAATTTATCTAAACAACTTACCATCATTTTACAGACTATAAAGTCTGCCATAACATTGCAGATTCAATAGATGCAGATTGGTCTAAAATCTCTTGAAACTGCAAAATGTGCACAAATATACAGTCTTACAAATTGTTCACATTAAGTAAATATTGAAAATTTTATTTATTTTCTAAATGTATTAAATTTATTATTTAAAATTCTATGTCTAAATATATTTTGCGTTAAAGTTGAGATTATTTACTTCAATACAAACAAACGAACTGTCAATGAAAGGTTAAGGCAGTTAATGAAATTTGCAATTCACTTTTCTTTCATCAAATAACTTCAAAAGCACATCCAAACTAAAATCAGCTAAACTTTTAAGCCCCAAACTTTCTCATCAGCGATAACAAAACTCTAATCTCAACTTACGTTCAGAAAAACCAAGATTAATCTCGCAAAATTGCTCATTCTTTCGCCACTAAAAGTTCGAGACCCCAAAACGTCCCCTCAGGGCTACTAACAACAAGTACCATTCTCAGAGCAGTCATAAAGAACAACTTTCAAAACAATTTCAGTAGTAAAACAGCCAAATTGAGCATTTGAACGCGCGCTCTCAATTTGTTTTGGCCTACGCGAAAAAACTACGTGGATGGGTAGACTTCGGTGTAATAAAACAATATGTTAATTTTCGTACTGGCTTACTAGGTCAGTTATATTAAAAAAACAGTAGCTCTGGCTGTTTAGCATAGTATTAATAAGAGTACTTGTGGGAGGTAGATATAGAGAGTCTTGTAGAAACCATTTCAAAGAGTTGAAGATATTGACGTCAGTGTCACAATATATATTGGAGATTGTAAAGTTTGTAAAAAGAAATCCACATTTGTTTAAACTTAAGACTTATAACTCAAATAGAACCAAGATAAACAGAGTATTGTTAAAACCTACTGTGTCTAGGCTGTGTATGACTAAGAAACTACCCACTATAATGGGAGAGAAACTGTTCAATAAACTCCCCGCACACATTCAGTCTATGAATAACGATCAGCAATTTTGCAATAGCGTCAAACAATTATTGTTAGATCAGACACTTTACAGTTTTAAAGAATACTTTGAAAATGACTACAGTCAACTAGCAATTGATTCTAATCTTGCTTAGAAATTAAGTAATTAACTACTAGGTAAGGAGTGTGATGCCAAATTGTCATTTTAGCCCCTATACAGCTAAAGTGACAGTAGGTACCTAGATTTATTTAAGTTGACATATTGTATGATTACATACCTATTATTATGTTTGACATGATTTTAATAACAAAAATTTAAGTATGATAATAATAAAATTGACGTTGTAATAATTTCTAAAATTTTATTAAAACTAAATGTTGTAAATTCAATTTGACGAGATATTGTAATTTGTGTAGCATATTTTATGATATTAGTACTTATACCTATGTTGCAACTTTACATTATCAATAAAGATTCTTTATCTTTATCTTTATTAGCTGTGCCCGCGACTTCGTCCGCGTGGAATAGTTATTTTGGGAATTCTGAAAAATTAATTCTTTCATATATATTTTTTTAATATCTTCAACCGTTTCGCAGCGCACGCAACGGAAGCCCTCAAAGATTTTTTTCCACATTTACATTGTTTCTTCGCTCCTTTTAGTTGCAGCGCGATGTTATATGGCTTAAAGCCTTCCTCGATAAATTGTCTATACAACACAAAAAAAATACAATACGCACCAGTAGTTTCTGCAATAAGCGGGTTCAAATAAACTCTTCAGCTTTATAATATTAGTATAGATGTTAAGTCATGTCAGAGCCTCTCAGGGCTTGATAAACTCTCGATATCAAAATCTGCCAGTCTCATTCGATAAAAAGAACACTGGATAAATATGTACTGTATCTTCTTCCTCTTCTGCCTTTTGATTAAAAGTTTTTTCGCATTATGAATATAACTGTTCTTTTAATTCAGAATGATTTAATTAATTACCCATTTTAAATGACCTGAAAAAAGATTTTTGTGCTGAGAATGATATTCCATCTATATTATATTATCAAAATGTTTATGTAACTATATTATTTTCATGTCACCCCAAATGATGTTGTATGTGTTATTTCAAATAACTTATTCGTTTACTTTCTTAAAATCTAAGTGGGTTCAATAGAGATGATACTGAAATCAATATTTTAAACTCAGTTATAAACATAAAAAATGTTAAACATACTTCGTGAAATCTACCTCCAATATACAAACCACAATGTTCTGCAAACAAGGAACTATGTAGCAACTGTCTGGAAAAAAAGAGTAAATATACATAGAGAGAGATCAAGCTTTTATTTTCTGTCCCTTTTCCACTGTACAGTTGTATACCCTGAGGTCAGTTTAAATATTTTGGAATAGAAAAAAGGAAAAAACAGTTAAGTACTGGTTTTAGTTTTTCTGCTGGTAGAAAAATGGTTGGTTGAAATAACGGAATCAGTGCTAGCACAGATATTAATGAGATTTTTTATAAAGATTGATTTGGAAAAGAAACATAAACTGATTAAGCTGATGTTTTGAATTTGTCGAGAAAGCGAACTTTCAAAAATAGTTTATATTAGATGTAAAATTTTTTAAAAAATATTTGCTAAAAAAATGTTCATACAATATGGAGTGTTTTAGGCATAAAACCGGTAAAATAGGTCTTCGCGAGTTTCCCGGACCTTTTCAAAATCTTCGACATCGTCAAAGTCAAGGGTCTATCCTGGATGAGGTCACAAGATCGACGCTGATGGTACATATAAAGGGAGGCCTATACACAGCAGTCAAATCTCAAGAGCCGAGGATGATGATGATGATGGAGAAAATGTTGTGTTTTTAACTTTCATTGTAATATAGACATTAAGTTCAAATGCAATTCATACTGTTTCTAAATTGATAACTAGCAATTTTTACAAATCTCATGATCAAACGGGGTAAATAAAATTTAACCTTGGTAGATCATCAAAATTAATACTAAGCAAGCTACGTCAATTATGTGAACTTCATTCCTGAGCATAGTTTGAAGAACTCAAAAGGGGTTTAACTATTTCAAGCGTTTCTAAATTTGATGCAATTCAAAGTTTATGCCACTTGGGAACAGGCATGTGGCTTTCAAGTGATGTTTAGTCAATTTTACTTTACTGTTAAGTTTAGTTAAGTTTACGTTAGCTAAATTGAATTTAGTTTCTTTTTTGTTTTATTATGGCTATGTCTAAAGAGAAACCGAGACAGTTTAGGTATGTTTTAAACATGATCAATCTAAATATATAAAACTCAAACGTGACTGACTGACTGACATAGTGATCATTAACGCACAGCCCAAACCACTGGACAGATCGGGCTGAAACTTGGCAGTAGGCAGATGTAATGACGTAAGCATCCGCTGAGAAAGGATTTGTAGAAATGCCACTTTTAAAGGGGTGAAATATGGGATGCGAGTAGTCATGATTCTAGATCATTTATTTAACAAATTTAACAATGCAACCATTCAAGGGGTCCCAAAGTTTTAATAAAATATTACTTCTTAATTACATAACAATGTTTTACGCAAGGTAAAAAATGGAGGACTTTATTTACAAATAATAGAATATAAAAACAAGGGAAGAAAAACATAATACTTCTAACTACTACAAAAAGTGGCATTTAGAAAATCTTTAGAAAAGCCTAAAGATAATCTAAGTGCTCCAGCCCACTACCAGAGGAAGTTTGTTACCTACGCGAGGTTGCAGCATTACTTAATATCAGCAATCTACGTATGGTTCGCAAAAACGGTTTCAAAATCAGTCTAGCGTATTTGTATTATTTTTTATTCGGGACTACCTAACATTTGACCAGGTCACCAGCCCACTTAAGCAAGAAGCGTATTTTGGTGAGAGTATTGACGCATTCTTATGGAATAGAAAGACCAATGTATGGGGTTGACATTACGATGCGCTCCGCGGAGGAAATTCTTACGTCAATCCCATACATTGATCGTTCTTTTCCATACGTATGCATCAGTGTGCTCACTAAAATACGCCTCTTGTCTAATGGGGCCGGTAACTATTAACATTAGCACAAGCGACACTGTGCCCAAGTGTGCCCATCCTGAAACTGGCTCCCAATTGAAGCTTCCAGAAAACACTTACCTTCCCCAGCGCCTCTGACGGTGTGTATGAGAAGCACAACGACGCAGAGGCAGCGCCCTCTGCCGGTTTCCACCGGCATCGTCACTCTACGCCTCCTGTAACAATATAGAAACATTGGTTATTAATAACATTCCTATATGAGTTATTTTGTCAACTGCTGAACCCGCACTATGGTTGTTTATATTTTGTTTACTTTTTATTGATAAATGAACGAAAATAATCACGGCTGGCAAGATAAGAACCTGCGTATTCCTGATTACAAGTCAGAATGCCTAAACCATTTGGCTACGGTCACTAAATATATAAAAACTATAGCATCATTGGCTAGATATTTATGGTACTAAATAGAAACTCAATAAAAAAATACTCTAAAACGGCAAGTATATTGCACCTAATTATAAAGTGCTGTTTGACAATAATAACGCGCCATGTAATTAATTTGCTTCAGGCAGCTCCAGTGCATCGCCAGCAAAAATAATAAACGGTGTCATAATTATAACGAAATTGATTAGTAAGCAGAATTATTACCCCCATGATACAGTGAAGTCTCCAGCGCATTTTATGGCAAAATAAATAGTACCTTATTTGTTGTTAATCCAGGATCAAATTTAACAAAGTTCATCAAAATTGTTTATGTGGTGTTTTATATCGAGGTATTTAATTACAAGTACAAGTTTTAGCAAAAATAGCTAGTCCTGCAGCCCCATTTCACCATCTCTTGAGTAGAGGTTCGCCAAGGAGGCACCGTTATTCAGTTGAGGTTCCAAAGACTCGCACCAAGCGTTTTGCTTCGACTTTCATCGTGCGAACAGCCAAACTATGGAACTCCTTGCCCGAATCTCTATTCCCCTTGGACTTAATTTGTCGGTCTTCAAGTCGAGAGTAAACCGGTTTCTTCTAGGCAAGCGCGCTAGATCGTAGAAACGTTGTTTATCATCAGGCAAGTTGTAATCAAGCGCGAGCCTGTTTCATGTAAAAAAGTCACAATATTATAAATTAAAATATTATATTAATTGAGCTACTTCTAAAGCAGCAGACCTTTTCGTTTTTTCTAGCAACAAAGCTATTGATATTATTTTTCCTAGAAACTGTAACTATTAGAAACAAACGCTTTATGAAACCAGATAACCCAAAGCAATATTTTTCTATTAAACTGAAATATAAGTCTATTTCAGTTCATTAAAAAAATATTGTTAGGATAATAAAACAAACAGCAACAAGCAAAAATATCTCGGCTACCTAATTGGAAGCTATTCAATCATTTTATTTCCAATAAAGGCATATTTTACCGCGCAACCTTTTTTTTAAGCACGCGCCCCATAAAATAGGTCAATTTCGCAAAATCGTTTTGATATTCCTTTTTAAAAAGGGCGTTTATCTCGCCAGCGTTCTCCTAACAAAGCAAAAAGATTAATTGTTCGTGTCGGCTATCTTTTCACTTCAGCGTTTGGATCCGAATGAAAAACGTTTGCACAGACTGTTTTTTGTCTGTTTGTTTTATTGTTGTTTTTTTATGCTTTTGAAACAAAAAATAATTATTCGATGATTGATCGCAAGCTTTGTAGTATTTTGTCTTTGGGAGGAAAAATAAAAAGTGATAAAAACAAAAGGAAATATAGGCTTTAAACTTTATAATTTTGGCTCTAAAATGTTTGTTTTTTATATGTATATTATATACGCTCACGTTACTTCAACTTCAACTTTTTATGATGGCTTCTGCAGCGTTAACGCTCACGTTATTTTGGATCCGCGCAAAATGACAGTGACAATGTCTACAATACATACATAAACTTGTATAAAATTTTACTGTTTGAAATACTTTTGCTACTTAAACTGTAAATAAAGGCTGCACAACACTATTGTTTTTGAAATAAAACGAAATTGTCAAATTTCAGGTACGTTCAATAAACAAACCGAAATACAAAGTACTAACTATGTTTCCCAGTATTTCATGACACACCATCGATGAAACCATTAAAGTGACAACGAATTTTCAACAAATCATTGCTTTGTCTATTCAACGCTTTCGAAATCGAAAATGCGCGAACAAAACATTGTACGAGCGAAAAGTTTAAACGCACGGTGCTGCGGTTTTATGTTTTCTGCTCATAATTTTATGTATTTGAGCTCAGTTTTGCCTAGATATAACATTCTAGCTGAGCGCGCGACTTCGTCTTCGGGCAGTAGTTATTTTGGGCATCGTATTTATTTTTGCAAACAACCTCTTCAGCTTTATAAATTAAAGCTGTTATCCACGACTTCAACAATTTTCGCAGCTCACGCAACGGAAGCCCTCAAAGATGAATAGTTTTTCCAAATTTTCCATTGTTTGTTCGCTCCTATTAGTTGCAGCGTGATATAATATAGTTTAAAGCCTTCCTCGACAAATGGTCTATTGTTTAATAGACCATTTATCGAGGAAGGCTTTATTTTGTGTTTACAAAAAGAATTTTTCAATTCGCACTAGGAGTTCCTTAGATTAGCTCGTTCAAACAAACAAACATACAAACTCTTTAGCTTTATAATATTAGTATAGATAAACACCATGCTTATCTCAATTTAATCCAGTCGTGACAACTTTGATTTTAAATTTAAGGCGTATAACCTAAATTTTGTATAATGATAGTCGTCAGCTAGTATTTCAAAACGATTTAATTTTACCAATCATGCATTGAAACCTTACCCAACGAAATTGTGACAGCAATTCCAAAATCTACTCAGCAAGCGAAACAAGCAAAGTGAATGTAAGAGCGAGCGACAGAGCGATAAGCTAATGAGGGAGCGGAGCGCATCAAGCGAAATGAGCGCTTAACAAAATCGCTCGACAAAATGTGAGGCGTCAACAGCGAAATGTATTTACATCGCTAAATAGGGCGTTTAAGGCATTCAATGCCACTGGCGCGGTAAATCTCACTTGACTGACAATTACTGGGTATCGATTTACTTCGTGTGCCAAGTTACGATGGTATGGGTACGGTTGGTAAATATAGAAATACTCCCTATCATCTAATCATCATCATTGGGTGCCATCTCTATATTTTTATTCGAAAGGGCAGTTGGCAAAACTTCTTGCCACTCCATGCAGCTTCTTTATTATCTGCATGGTGTAAAACTACGCACAATTTGACATTGAGAAATGACTCAATACAAATTGTTAAAAAAAATACATAGCTGTTTGTAACTCACAACGAACATTTTGGAACAATTTCTCTCTACCAGCATTTTTCAGAAAATTATAACCCCAAGTCTTAAAATCCAGAGTAGGCAAACGTGCGACATCTTAGACTACAGTGGTGCTTGACACCAGGCAGGCTTTAGTCAAACGTTGGCCTATTCCGTGTAAAAAAAATACTCATATGTAATTCGAAGGAATGTAGGTATCTGTGTTAGGAACTGGGCACCCGTCTCTTACTAAACGGGAAGTATATGACGATATGATATGAGTATATGTGTAATTGGCAATTTTTAATGTATACACTTGTATATATGATAGGACACAGTACTTGTATCTTACCTTCATTCATAAGCAAGTCGTTAAGTCATGTCAGAGGCCCTTATGGCGGTTTAAAAACTCTAACACCAGAGTTGGCCACTCTCATTGTAAATTACTTATTCATAAGTATAGTGTATTTTTTGGTTTATTGACTTATAATAAAGTGAAAAGGTTATAAAGATAATATTTGGTTCTAAAAGCAAGATGAGAATTTTTTAACCACAATATAATTCGAGCATACCCGTTATAAGTTAGTAATAGAGTAAGGTATATTATTGTAATCATTGTCTAAGTAACTAAGAACCTTACAACAAAGGCACCACGTTTAATGAAGCAAAAACTTACAAGCTACTATTATATTTTATCTCTTAATAAAGTCATTAAAACATCGATGTTTTTTGTTACTTTTGCAATCAAAAGAAGGCTGAAAAAAGTAAAGTTTTCATGCTCAATCACTAGAAGTTATATGAAGCTGAATATTCTAAAAATACATTTCTAAGGCAATTTTAAGGTGTTTCTAGATATCGTAGCCAATTAAAATAAAATGGGATTTATATCTAAAATAACTTATATATTGCAATATTTTTTTTTTTACACTTAAGTTGTGATGTTTTAATAAGAGCACAACATTTTGAATTATATTTATGTAAATAATGATTTGTTGAATTAATTTCTAGTCAGAATGTTTTGTTTTTTCACGTCGTAACGTGAAACGTCGGTACGATAGATAGATAGATAGATTAATACTTTATTGGACACTCACATTAAAAACATAATACAAAACGGAAAAAAATTAAAACTAATGCCACAAACGGCGGCCTTATCGCTAAAAGCGATCTCTTCCAGGCAACCGTAGGATGGAGAGGAAAATATTAAAAAAAAGACTAGACGGGGTGTACAATAACAAGCACATGAAATTTGACTATAAAATCTTAAACAATAAACATAAACATTTAAAATAATAATATACTACATAGGTACTCAAACCCATACTTACATATACCTAGTTAAAAGTCGGGAACGCACGAAAGTCTTTTTAAAAACTAATTAATTAAACTACGTCTGTTCAGACTAAAGATTTTATTTAGACTGCTTTATTCTAACATGCAATCTTATTTTATACCTAACACCTAAGCCGAGCCTTATCGGCCGGATGCTGAGTTGGCGACATGTAACCTGATCCGCGTGGTACGAGGATCGTTGGGTGGTCTGCGAATGTTATGACCATTGTGTGCGAGTACCAGGAACATAACGCCTTCCCCCTCAGACTCGAAATTATCGGAAAAGGATTTTCCGAGAATTTCGGTTTACATACATACAATTTCTTATTCTATATCTTAAGACTATTGCTGCTTGCAATACCAGGTCCTGCTCGGAGGGGTTTGTAGAGGCAGCGAACTTATGCGAATAACATTCTTAACTTACAAGTAAAATCGGATTTTCATTTACATTTTCATGTTCAATTACAGGGGTTGAGGGTGTCTCATAGATTTTCCGGATATAAGGTATAATTTTTAACTGTAGTGTGTATACAAAAAACACCAATAAGATTATATAGAGCACAATTGTGGCAATGCCAAGGCTTTTCACTTCACTTGAATTTTGAACACTTTTCACACTTTTCTTCAACATATAATTGAGGTGTTGCACGTCATCTAGGTTAACTCGTTGCAGGTTTATGGGTTCCATATTTTCCATTTTGTTTTCTGATAGATCAGGTAAGTTTACAATAGGTATGCGGTTATAAGAATTACCCAATTCATGGAAACGGTTTGCACGGAGTCGCAGAGTGCCAATGGTGACATCGCATGGTTTCTGGATAGTGAGAATGTATGTACCTCTCAGTGGCTCCTGTATGACGTCGTCGCTGCATTGCTGCGTAAGCACCTTTTTAAATTTGGAGAAGATAATCCAAACGTTATCAGAGATTTTCTGTGTCTTCAATTCTTCTGTAATGACCTTGTGCTTACTACATTTTGGTAGATGTGCTCGGTATTTCATTAACTGTTCCACACAGGTTTCTGCGAAATAAGGTGCGATGCTGCTTTCAGAGCACAGGTACTCTTTGGCGGTTATCTCTTTACACTTTTGGGCAAGTGGGCGGTAGCTTTTCTCATCCTGGAGTAAAAAGGGATATTCAGGAATTATGGTAAAGGTATCGGCGGTGGTATGGTTAAGCATGGGCAGTGGGTACAATTTATAATATACATAACATTCATTTTCAACTAATGGAACATCAATTATAAACCTAACATAACTGTCTTTAAGGTATGTTTTAACAGAGAATGTCTCTTCTAAATTTATTAGGTTTTGATTATTTACAGGATACATAAGCTTACCATATGTACTTATTTCTTTCAGCAATGTTATAATCTCTACAGAATCTATTACAGTTTTATGGAGTACAGACACTTTACTAAGGGCTAAAGCCGTCTCTACATCGCCGAGTTTAATGGAAATAGTGCGGAAATTACTAATAAAGAGGTTGAATACATTTATAATATGGAAAGTTAGAAGTTCCTCGAAATTATCATGTGATCTTAGGTAAAATTCTATTTTATTAACTCTATCATTCAGAAGCTTTGTGTTTTCATTTACAATTTCACTTGAGTTTACGATGTGATCCAGCATTTCGGTAATAATAGTGATTTTATTGGAAACGGCTTGCTCACGGGTTTGTGTGTCAGTTAACAATTGTTCGAAATGAATAGCGTCATCGTTATCTAGATTTCCTGTTATTACTTTGATCAAAGAACCTAGAGGGTTGATAAGACCTCGTTTTACGCGTTTGCTAGGTACTAACTTCTGTAGTTTTTCTGTAGCCTCATCACGGATGTATTCAATTTGAGACTGAAAGTCTTTAAATTTAATCATGAGGGAGGAAACATTTTTAGAGGCTAATATAACCTTGTTACAAAACTTTGAATATTGTTGCGAATGAAATTGCAAGTCGGAGGAGATACCTGTTAAATCTATAGTTTTTATAATAGACCAACTATCGTACTGTAGCGAGGCGCGACCTTGCTTAACTGGAAGGAGGCCTGGATTTTCATTAATTTCTTGAAGTTGAAGGCCCTGGCTCTGGAGACCTTGGGCATGGACGCACGTCACCATCACCAGGAGGAAGCACCACCTGCGGAGGGCGTTTTACATTTTTAATTGGGACCTTGGTGTCTCTGTCCTTGATTTTTATGGGTACGACGTTTTGTTTAGCTTCGCCATTTATTATAGCTTTTTGGTACCTAGGTTTATCCTTGGACTGTCTTTTGTTTACTGCCTTCGCATATAATGCCTGTCCTTCCGTGAACGGCGGTACTATTTCTCCACCGCGTTTATGCTTCACCTTTTCTTTGTCTTTTCGCAGTTTTTCCGAGATGAATTTATATAATTCATTAGTTCGTTTCTTATGATCTTTTATCAGTTGTTGTTTATAAGCTTTGTCAAATTGTACTTCAAAAGAGGAATTTAATTCTGTGTGTCCAAATACAACTTCGAATGGTGTTAAATCTGTAGCGCTATGTATGGTATTATTGTATGCCATTATAGCATAGGTCATTATATTTGCTGCGTCTGTGTATTTCTTTTCGTATTTGGCTAGGCAATAAATTTCAATTATGGTGGAATGGAAACGCTCTACTATGCCGACAGAATTCGGGTTATTTGGTGTAGTTATGTGCAGTGTTATTTTGTGTAATTGAGTAAGTTCTCGGAGTAGGTCGTTATTAAATTCGGTACCGGGGTCGCAGCTAATTTTTCGCGGAATGCCATAGAAACTGAAGTATTTAAGGAGTGCTCTTACTACCTCGGGCGTTGACCGTGATGGTATCTCTATTGCCTGTGCTAGCTTGCTGAACGCGTCTACTATCGTGAGGTAGGATTTGGAGTCGATGGAAAATATATCCATGAATAATTCTTGGAATGGGGCATCCTGTGTTTCAGTGAGTTGTAATACTGGTTTGATTGGTTTTCGGTCATACTTGGCGATCCTGCATTGGTCGCACGAGTTAATTACTGCAGAGACCGTTTCTTGCATGTCGGGCCAATAATAAGATCGCTTTATTCTTTTAATTGTTTCTGTTATACCTCTGTGGCATGTTTTTCCTTCGTGTATCTTTTTGATTATCAATTTTTGTTCGTCTTCATTTTCAACGTTAATCACTCTCTCGGTGCATTCATGAAAATTGATAGTACCTTGTTTGAACATGGAAATCACGACGTTGCTAAATTCTCGTCGGTGCTGTGTGGTCTCGAAGTAAACGAAGTATTTGTTCTTGGGTTTAATGTATTTTTTTAGAAATTCACATACAAGGTCTGGTTTGCCGTGAGGTAAGAAAACCTCTAGAATTTTTTGATGTTTCGTAGATATATCGGTTACTTGTAGTCCGTCAGTGAATTTTTGAAACACGAGTATTTGGTTTGGTTTTGTGTCCACAGCTTCATGTAATATAGGTATACCTAGAGATTCTAAGTCTCTGCCTGAATGAATCGTTTCTGTAGCGCTGGAACTTGTCTCCGATGGTACGAGACATTCGGGTTCCTTACTCAAAATTTGGTCTATGGAATCTGTGTCTGAGATAGTTATAGGACTGTTGGTTGCCGTTCTCTCTGAGTCGGATATAGATATGGTGTCAGATTGCTGAGAAGGATTATCTAGATTGACAATCATTGATATATCGTCAGGTTCTTCTGCTGTAGTCAATGCATTAAGTTTGAGACGTGATAGTGCGTCAGCATTTGCATTTAGTTGTCCATTTTTGTGTTTTATGTCAAAATCGTATTCTTGAAGTCGTAAACGCCAACGTGTTAACTTACTGCCCGGCTCTTTTAGTTGATATAGCCAGAGCAAGGGTTTGTGGTCGGTTACAATGTCAAATTTCCTTCCGTATAAGTACGGCCGGAAGTGTTTTGTGGCCCAAATTATTGCCAATAGCTCTCTTTCGATGGCACTGTACTTTTTTTCTGTGTCCGATAAAGTTCGACTGGCGTATGCAATAGGTCGGTCAGAGCCAATTGTCCTTTGGGATAACACGGCTCCTATTGCCACTTCCGAAGCGTCGGTGGTCAATATGAAGGGCTTGTTCATGTCCGGGTATTGAAGTATCGGGGCGTTGATTAACAGCTCTTTACACTTTTGAAAGGCTTCGATGCGCATTAGATTAGCGCATTCTTCAATAGTAAGGGATTATTATATGTGAGACAGTTTGGATTTTCGCGGGGAAGATCTACCACTGATGCCGTGACGTCATTTGTTGATATAATTTATGAAACATGGGAAAAGTCGCAGGACTGCATAGGTATTTTTTGCGACTTATCCAAAGCATTTGACTGTGTCCAGCATAATATTTTACTCGATAAACTGAGCCATTACGGAGTCAGGGGTGTTTCACTCGCTATCCTGAAGTCCTATCTATCTGATCGGTCTATGCAAGTTGATATAAATGGTGCACGATCTAATGTAGTGAATGTGGGTGTAGGCGTCCCTCAGGGCTCAATTCTGGGTCCATTTTTGTTTCTGGTGTATATTAATGACCTACCATATTTAGCTCAAAAATATGCTGAAATAATCCTTTTCGCTGACGACACGTCTTTACTTTTTAATTTAAATCGTACTCAAGTTGACTCTGATCATATAAACCTGGCTTTGAGTTATATTTCAAAGTGGTTTAGCACAAATAATCTTGCTCTTAATACCCAAAAGACAAACTGTCTCAATTTTACACTCGTCAATAATAGACGAATGAATTCCATTCAAATCGATAATACAGCCTTATCATTTGCTAAAGAAACTAAATTTTTAGGCCTTACTTTGGACTCAAAATTGCAATGGGGACCACATATCGAAAAATTGAGTAACAAATTAAGTTCAGCAGCGTATGCTGTCAGAAAAATACGACAGTGCTCGAATGTACAAACCGCGAAAATAGTTTATTTCAGCTACTTTCATTCTGTTATGTCCTATGGAATTTTGTTGTGGGGCCATGCGGCAGACATAAAACACGTTTTTGTAATGCAAAAGAGGGCATTCAGAGGCATTTATGGACTGGGAACCAGAGAATCTCTGAGGGAGCGCTTTAAAACATCAAATATTTTGACAATGCCTTGTCAATATATACTTGCCTGTATTTTGTATGCTAGAACTCAATTACCGAACTACACAGAACGCAATATTACATTCACTCGTAATACAGACAGGTACGCATTACCCCACACCAGACTAACAAAGACTGGTAAATCATATAAAATTAATGCTATCAAATTTTATAACGTTCTTCCAAATTGTATAACGGAAATGAATGACAGAAACTTTAAAAAAATAGTAAAAAAACTTTTAATTGAAAAAGCATATTATTCAACGGGAGACTTTTTGAAAGACAAAAAGACATGGCATAATCTGTATATTGACACGGCTGCATTGAATAAATAAAGCCGGTTGAAAGGTTGTAGTTGTTGTTATATTGTATTCAATTTATTTTGGTATATTAGTTAAGATAATTTTTATTTTATTTATTATTCTAATTGAATTTGTTTTTATAATTTAAATGTATTTTTTTTATAGTATGCCTTTGGCATTATTTATTATGTACTAGATTTGACATTCATAAGTGTGCAAAACTAAGTTTAGTTTTAACCCAAATGAAGAAATAAATGAATATGAATATGAATATGTATTTTTCCGATTTTTCAACAGTTTTTCCTTTCTTTAAACAAGCTGTTAACGGTTGTGTTATTTTTGAAAAATCTTTGATAAATCTCCGATAGTAGCCAATAAATCCCAGGAATCTTTTTATTTCTGTCTGAGTCTCTGGAATTGGGTAGTCAATCACCACTTGGATTTTGTCATTATTTGGTCGGAGTCCGTCTTTAGTTAGTGTGTGACCAAGATATTGAACTTCTCTCCGTAGGAATTCTGATTTGTCTAGTTGGACCTTGAGGTTGGTGAGTCTGAGCCTATCAAAGACAGCGCGCAACTTCTCCAGATGCTCGCGGAGTCCGTTAGAATATATAAGTATATCATCTAGATATACCAAACAGTGTATACCTTGCAGCCCTCTTAGTACGTTGTCCATGGCACGTTGGAAGGTTGCTGGGGCCGTTTTTAAGCCAAATGGCATGCGAAGGAATTCATAATGACCATTTTGGGTAGAAAACGCTGTCTTTTGTCTGTCCTCTTCTGCTATCTCGATCTGATGATAACCGGAAGCCAGATCCAGGGTTGTGAAATAATTGCTTTTACCTAATTTGTCGAAAAGGTCACAGATATTCGGTAGAGGGTAGCGATCGTCCGTCGTTATTTCGTTAAGGCGCCTATAATCGACTACCATTCGGTATTTCACTTGTCCGGAAGCGTCAAGCTTTTTAGGGACGAGGTGCACCGGAGCGCTCCAAGGTGAGTGTGATTCTTGTACCACGTCGTCCTTGAGCAGCTTTTCTACTTGATTTTTAATTTATTCAGCTTGGGCTGGAGCCTGTCTATACGGCTTTATGTATATAGGGTTGTCGCTTGTTGTTCTGATTTGGTGTTTAACCTGATTCGTGAAGGTAAGGGGTAGGTCTTCACAGTAGAATATGTCTTTATATTCTATACATAAGTCATGTATAGCTTTTCTTTCTTCCGAGCTAAGGTGGTCTAAGCGTAGCTTTGCTAGGTTTTCCTTGAGTAGTTGATCAATTTCTACTTCAGTTGATTCCGTTATGTAATTCAGGTCGCATGCTATTACGTCATCGTTTCGGACTGGCCGTACTACAAAGGGTTTCTTTATAGTCATGCCTACTTCATTTTCAGATGCATTTTGAATAACTGTGGTGGCATAAAAATTTTCACACTTCACAATAGCGGCGGGCATCCTGACATTTTCACAAAATTGTTTGTATTCGATAATTGCATCTCCGTTTTCTACGGACACTGGTATCTTTACCCGGGTTTCTGACCTTGGTTCTAGGGTCACCGAATGATCCTTGTCATAGTATATTGGGATGGTTGCGTTTTGTGTTTTGAAAGTTCTGTCGTCTAGATC
The DNA here is from genome assembly GCA_927399415.1 of Macaria notata. Classification (NCBI taxonomy): domain Eukaryota; kingdom Metazoa; phylum Arthropoda; class Insecta; order Lepidoptera; family Geometridae; genus Macaria; species Macaria notata. Next base: position 7,159,084 of record OV656742.1, read on the forward strand.
AATTTTGGCTTTCAATTTAAGCATTAGGTCCCATCCAATGACTCCATCATATTTGGGGTCTACGTCGTATACGAAAAACTTGTGGTCCATTTCTTCGTTGAATTCTTTGAATAAGGGTATGTCCACCACATGATTATGTGAACTGGATGCGTGAGTACTTGTTACCTCGAAGGGTTCATTTCTTTTGTATTGCTGGTAATGAGTGTCTGCCTTCCTTGGGCTGATAAAACATCTGCTGCTTCCTGAGTCTAGCATAAATTTTGCATTTATATCGTTGAATTTTACATAGGGTAGTTTTCGGGTGGCGTCGTAGTTGAGCTCAATTACCTCGGGGGTTTTGAGCTCAGGGTTAAGCAAAAATTTTCCACTGTATCATCCTTGGTCTCGTCTTCATTGATTTGTTCTTCAGTGTATTCAACCATGGGGTCGTAATACAAGTTAGGGTCCTCATAGTAACCATAACCTTGTTCCTCATAATTAGGGTTGAAGTCGTCGGCCTGTTCCTGTGTTATGGTTATTTCATTCAGGGGTACCTGTCTTGGTTGTACCGTTCTCATGGTGACGTCACTGGTAAATGGCACTGGTGGTTTGTAGCCTTGATGTTGGGGTTGCTGGTAACCAAACTGTCCCGGTTGTGGACGAAAGCCTTGAGGCTGTGGCGGCCTGTATCCCAATTGTCCTGCTTGAGGGCGATACCCTCCTTGGTTAAATGGCTGAGGTGGGCGGTACCCAAAGGGGGTCATTTGAGGTCGCGGTATGTTTGTTTGAGTTGGGAAATTTGGCTTGTAACCAAACTGCATAGGAGGTCTGTAATTATTGTTAATATTAAATGGAGGTCGTATAGGCTGTGGTCTGAATGCCATTGGGGCTTGATTAGGGATACCGAATTTGAATTGTGGGTGTTGCATTACCGGAAGAGGTGGAGGTTTTGGTACTGTCAAGTGCTGTAGCATTTTTGATCTTAATTGGTATTGATCCTGGAAGTTGACTTCCTCCAGGACATGTTTAAGGGCATCTTCTAGAGTTAGGGGTTGTTTCAGCCGAATCACCCTAACCATGTGTTCAGGTAGGTTGTAGAGAAAGACGTTCAAAGCCGTGTTATTATGAATTATTTTCTTCGCCTGTTTCACGTCTTCGCTATTTGCCGAATTTTGGTGAATTTTCGAAAATAATATTGCGCGCATGTCCTGCACACGTCCGCAGAAATCTAGATAGGACTCTCCGCTTTTCAATTTAAGGGATTCCAGTTCAAACGCTACTGACTCTTCACTACGCGGGTCTCCGAAATGTTGGATCAATAATGCCCTGAGGTCGTCATAACTTGTGAAGTCACCCCGCTCACTGATTAGGGCGGCAGCTTTTCCAACGAGTTTGCTGGTGAGACATTGCATAAGGAATTCATTTCTTTGGGTGGTACCTTGAAAGTACTGAATGACATACTCGCATTTTTTAAGGAAAAGCGTCAAAGTTTTAGTGTTGCCGTCGTAATCAGGGACCAGTTTTAACATGTCCCTAAGAAGGGGCGGTGCTATGGTAGCTGCTGTGGCTGCATCCACCATTTTTACAACTATCTATTACTATTCCTTCTAAATTAAAATATTTTATACTTAATTATAATTATCTGTGCAATTTTCGTCACAACCCAAGTAACACAGGAAGCACGTTAACAGACAAATAGTAAACTTATGTAGAGCTCAAGGCCTTTATAAAGTCTTATATGATCTCACCGCGCATCTGGACGCTTTATATTGGCCTTTTTTAAACCATTATGATGCTTCACACTGTATAGTGGTTGGATAATGGCATATCGAAATGCTTTTATAAAACCTATAGTTTTAGTGCAGCAAACCCCATTGCAGTTGTATAGCTTTCAGCCATTTTTAGGGCTTTTGGTTCTACAATAGCATTTTTAGGTAGTAGATAAATGCTTCATGCTGTATAATAACATTAACATGAAACATTATAATGCCACAAAAATCAGTTTATACAGCCTCAAGCTACTTTTAGTGCCCTTTGTTGTATAGTAGCACTTTTAAGTGGAAGGTAAAAGCCTTGAAGCGTTAATCAGCTTAATCGTGAATCATTATAATGCTAGCATTGTTAAGGACCAACTGAATGCTGTTGTATAGCTAACAGCTCTAAAATCATATACACGTGAGTTATTGTAATGCGTAAAGCTATATAAAACATTAATTGATTGTCTTCTTAAATCCATTTGTCGGTCATATGCAATCGCATGTTTGTTTTACTTTTCTTTTGGTTTGCATCAAATATAGATAAGAATAAGTGCAGTGTTCCATAAAATGATGAAAAAAACGTTTAAAACGAGGTTAAGAACCGGAGGTTTCAGAAGGAAAATGTCGAAGGAAAAAGCAAAAATCATGATGTCTTCGATCACAGCAGAAAATGACAATTTGAGTGAAGTAAGTGGCAGTGATATTAATGAAGGTTCCGTAGGCCATCTAAATAATAAGCATATGAGCGAACCGAGCTGTAGCCACAGTACAGCCTACGGAACCTTAGGCCACCAAAATAAGAAAATGAGCGAAGTGAGTCCTAATAATAATGACGAGGGTTCCGTAGGGCTCCAAAATCATCTAGCCGATGTTGAAAGTCTAAGTATAAGACCTGAGAGCTGCGACGAAAGCGACAGTGAGAGTAATTTTAATAAATACGAAAATTGTTCATTATTTCGTGAAAATATAAGAAGATGGGCTATTCATAGAAATATTAATCAAATCGCGCTAAAAGACTTAGCAAAAATTATGAATGAACTGATTCCGGAAATATTACCTGTAGATCCAAGGACCATTTTAAAAACACCAAGATTTGTGAGCATAAAAAAAATTGAAGGGGGCGGCGAATATTGGCATAACGGAATAACAAACAATTTAACTTCACTATTGGAAAATTGGACTGATGTTCCAGAAAATATATCATTAAATTTTAATTTCGACGGTTTGCCAATTTTTAAAAGCTCAAAGAAGGAATTTTGGCCTATACTCTGTAACATTTCGGAAAACCCTAACATTAAACCTTTAGTGGTTGGAATTTATTATGGCACTGGAAAACCTAAAGATTTATCAGCTTACTTGGAAGACTTTGTCACCGACGTTAGTCGTGTATTGGAAGAGGGAATTACACTGCAAAATTCTGAAAAGAAAGTTACAGTAAAGATCAGATGTTTTATTTGTGACTCACCTGCGAGAGCTTTCATAAAAGGTAAAGGTATTCATAATGTTCTCTTTTAAACGAGTTCAAAAAAGGAGGAGGTTCTCAGTTCGTCGGGATCTTTTTTATTTAATTTTTATGTATGTTCCCCGATTACTCGAAGACGGCTGAACCAATTTGGAAATTTATTTTTTTTGTTTGAAAGGGTACAACTCCTAGTTGGTCTCATTGTTACAAGGTCAGCATCTGATGATGGGATCCGATTTGATAATGCATACCTGGCTGTGTATAACTTCTTTATAGTAACATTTCTTTTTTTTCAGGTGTATGTAATTTTAACGGAAAACACGGCTGCATGAAGTGTGTTACTGTTGGTGAATATTCCCACAATTCACACACGGTTACTTTTCCTGATACGATTTGTTCCGAAAGAACAAATGAAGGGTTCCGAAATAAACTTTATGGGGCGCACCATAAGTATGATACTCCTTTGCTTAATCTTCCGATAGATATAGTCAAGGATTTTCCAGTTGGTGATTCATTACATTTAATTGACCTAGGCATTATGAAAAGATTCCTAGTTGGATGGCGTGATGGTAATTTTGGAAAATTTCTAACGAAATGGCGTGCTAAAGATATTGAAATAGTAAATAATTTCTTGAACAAGTGCAAGTTACCGTCTGAAATTCATCGAGCAGTGCGAGGTCTGGAGTATTTGGCATTTTGGAAAGGATCTGAATATAGAACTTTTTTGTTCTATTTGAGTATTATTATATTGCCAGATGTAGTCACAAGTGCCGTATTTTCACATTTTCTAAAATTGTACTGTGCTATTACAATTTGTTCAGCTGAAAATCATATGCGTTTGCTGCCATTAGCTAAAGAATTGCTGAAAGATTTTGTGAAGCAATACAAAGACTTTTATGGAGCCGACTATGTTACAAGTAACGTACACAATTTAATCCACGTAACTGCAGAGGTGGAACGATTTGGACCTCTACACTCATTCAGTGCTTACCCTTTTGAGAATGAGCTATATAGTATCAAACGATTACTGAGAGACGGAAAGAATCCGCTATCACAAATAGCAAACAGAATAGTTGAAGCCACGACAGAATTTAGTGGTCCTAAAAATCCTGAATTGTGTGAAAAACCAAATTACCCGTTTCTAACAGCAAGAAGGAATAATTTAAAAGAACTGCATCTACAACAATTTAAAGTTTCCTCGAAAATAAAAGACAGATATGTATTAACAACTATCAACGACATAGTTAAAATCAGTAATATAGTTCAAGAAACCAATGAAATTCGTATTACTGGTGTAAAAATAAGTAACATAGAAGATGTGTTTACGTATCCCATAAAATCTTCACATTTAAACATTTACAAAGTAAAATGTAATGATGACAGCAATTGTGATATTGTCCTTGGCCCTAGAGACCTACAATGTAAATTAGTGTGCTTACATCATAATGAATACTTATACTTCATACCACTATTACATACGTACAAATAAAAAACGGTTTTTAAGAAATGTTTTTTTATTTATCAAATATGTTGTCAAACATAGAAAGTAAGGCCAGCAGAATGTGCCGCGGCACGCTGCAGGCGCACGCGGAACACCGCCGCGCCCGTAGCGTGCCGCAGGCGCCCGTGGCGTTCCGTACGCTCCTGCAGCGTACCGTGGCAAAATCTGCCAGTCCACGCCGGCAGTGGGCGCCGGCCCTAAACGTCTCTTGTAAAATGGTGCGTTTTATGCACTTGTTGTACAATCTACTATTTTCTTTTTTGCGTTTCCGTGGTTGGTCTGACAGTAAGGGTGCTCCCACTATGACACTGCCTGTCTCTCTTCAACGTGTCAACGTAGTGTTGAAGAGAGACAGACAATGTTGTATAACATTTGTAACTCACTTTGCTCCTAACTGGCAAGTATGTGAGCATCCTAAAAGTCGTTCATTATAACCTACGTAGCACTTTTCATATGACAGCAATATCATTAAAAAAGCAATAAAAACAAAAAATCTCTAAAACCCTCAAAGTCGTTCATTATAACCTAAATTGCACTATAATCTGACAGCAATATCACGAAAAAAATCAATTAAAAACTAAACAGTCTAAACTATTTTCGCAAAATCGCCCTAACATAGGCCATCTTCAAGGCCATCATCGTCACTCATATTAATATCAGTCATGTTATTTACAGATACGTTTTCCTTCTCTTTTTCCTCTACTGTCTTGTCCTCGACATTATCATCATCATTATTTATAGTTATATTTATCTTCGCTTTTTCCCCTGTAGTTTGCTTTTTCGTTCTTCTACATCTCTTGGATGATGTCCGTATATTTTTCATGGCTTGCCTTTGCTTGCTATTTTTTAAAATAATCTTAAAAAAGGCCTCATTATCACTTGCCGTATAGGTCGGATCCCAAGTAGAGATCAAGGCCTGAAAGAATTTCAAGACGTTTTTGTAATCTTTGATTGCAATTTTCGACCTATCTCCCCGGCTTCCACCTGCCCACGAGCAGTTGCAGAGGAAATCCCTATTAAATAAAACATCTAGCAGTTTGTAAGCACATGTTTTTCCTTGGCCATTTGAAGCTGAGAATAAAAACGATAATTGTCTCTGTAGTTTCTTTCTTTGTGCTCTATCTGCCAGCGATTGGTCTAGGCATATAAGTTCTCTTTGATTCTCTATAGGTTTTAATGAAAAACTTTCGGTATCTACAGGGTTAGCATCTTTTAGCAAAGTAACGGTTGGATTTTCTTTCACATTTGCGACTTGTTCAGATATTTCTTCTATCTGCAGAGATTGCGTGGCCAATTTTTGGACAATTTTCTGCTGGGTTTCCAGAGCGATTGCTTGAAGTTGAAGTATCTTGTCTACTTTGTCGGATAACATTTTCTGGTTTTCTAAAATTTGGCTCAACTGCAAAGTATCTGTGCTGATTATCTGAAAAGTGTCTTCAGCTATAACGTTAGTACTATTATCCGTGCACTGTTTTTCTTCATTTCTGTCATTGTACATCTGAAAGAATATAATTGTTGTATTATATATGCCTACGTCGAAAAAAGTTATTAATGATTACCAGTATATTTCGTGATAATAGGTAATTGGAGATAAAAATACATTAAAAAGAAACATTAAAAAGGCATAAACAATTCATTTTGTTCAGTGGCACGCACACACACACATACACACACACACACATACACACAAACACACAACACACGCGCACGCACACGCGCGCCCACACACACATACACACACACACACACAAACAGAGAGAGAGGGAGGTGCACGCGCGCACGCGTGCACACGCATCCTGGCATAATATCGAGTGAATGAACACCCGATTTTCAGTGCCAAACTAAAAGTATTTAATTTACCTGTTCATGATCATAAATCATTTATTTTCATAAATCATGGTAAATACAAAGATATTCGGTTACAATGTCAGTAGCAAATGCTTTGTCACTGGATGACATGCAAAATATAAGTGTAGGTTACTATACTATAATAAATAAATAAATATTTCAGGACATATCACACAGCGCCATCTAGCCCCATACTAAGCTTACGCTTGTATCATGGGTACTAGATAACTGATATAATACATATATATTTTTTTTGTAAATACATACTTATTATACATAGAAACGACCAGACTCAACACAAATAATTACAAATATGCATAATTACTTGTGTTATGCGGGAATCGAACCCGCACCCCTAGAGTAGAAGGCAGAGACACTACCAACTAAGCTAACAGAGCAGTCTCTACTACTGTATATACAAAATATAACTTACCAAGTTGTTGGTGATAAGTTCATACTCCACTAGTTCTTCATTTACGACGGTCGACACGGGTCTAACATTGCCCGTCAAAAGCATGTCATTCACGTCGGTGTCGGAATTCTCCTCCATAATAGATAATTCTGCTTCGGCTAGGTCGTATGTTCTGATGTTATTTCTTTTTAGAGTGCAGTCCATTAATTTCCATTGATTCTTCTCTGGGCGTGATAGTTCGTCTTTCACTAATGTTTTGTACTTTATAGTATTTTTTGGCGGCCACCACAGGTGGCCATTCTCCTCCCACATAGAAGGCACTATTACAAGCATTTTCCTCTTTTTTTCGTTTGTCTGGATTATTTTAAACGGCATGTTACGTACGGTAATTTATAACACGGCAGGTACACGTACGTTTGGTACCGAAATTACTGAAAATAAAAAATAAAACAATATTATAAAAAGCAACTCTCAACAGCATCAACCAAAAATATAAAATTAGTGCGTCTGTCTTCCGAAGTTTTTGACCATCCTAAATGTACAGATATGTATTTTCGACGGCTATTATATGCGTGACTACCCTACCCCGACACACGACAATGAAGTATAACTATGAAGAACGACGCTTGCGCAACCGTTGCGTGTTCTCTCACGACTGAACTGAACGGCGAAGCGAAAGCATGGAACGCGGTGTTTGTGCAGAGTGCGCGCGAGACATCGCTATAAACGCTGTTGTCTTGCTCGCACTACAGAAACAAGCCCGTAACGTGATGCGCTGCCTATTATAAGTACCTATTCTTTTGTAGGTCTTGTGCCATATTGGCGTATAAGTAATTAAGTATATGTATATAGTATGTATACTGTATAGTAGGTATACGGCCGTTTTGCTGGTCAAAGTTGACGGACTTTCAGTTGTACTCTACGATTAAGGGCCATTGTGCACTACGATGATTTTTACTATCTATGATAGCTAATGCTTACAGAAAGCCTTTTTTATCAACTATTCAAACTATTGGTATACGTACTTAACTTCTATAAAAAACTAAAATGGGTTTTATTGGTTTGCCCAACGATCCCTAAAATTACGTTCAAGTAATTGCACTATATTAGTCAACATCAAGTCTACTGGTATTCCGGTGAGCCCAAGTAGAACTATTTTATAGCCAATGGAATTTCAGTGTTACATCAAAAGTCTTCTCTCTGACCCCTGGCTCGATAATTGTTCACGCGTGACTCTTTATACTGCTGGCGGCATTAGATAGCGTCTATAAAGGGTCACCTCACTGTTATAAACTGTCGCCATTTTGTAAATATTTTATAACCAAAAATATTATCAATTTTGCCTGTTTATAACAACAATAGACTGATAAAATAATTAATAAACCTAATTTACTACTGCCTAACCAATACAGTTTTGTTTATTGTGCAAAATTCATTCTATACTAAAAATTCATAATTATTATAATTATTTCACGCATATTTTTATGTAACATTTTATATCAAAACCACAAAATATAGAAGGCGCGTGAAAATTTTCAATGAAACTTATACAGACATTTACAGTAAACTGTATTGCGCAGTAATATTTATAAGCATGTAATACAAAAAAAAAGAACTTACCCAGTATTATATTTTGTTTTTGTAAACACAGTATGTATACTTCACTTAGTTTCACAACTTCACCGTCGTCGTCCATAATATTATACGAGTTTTAAAGTAAAATGACATCGTTGAATTAATTGTAATAATAGCATAATATTTGTGCCATGCAAAAACATTCTCTAATGTCATATGACATTAGAGAATGTTTTTGCAATGACCCAGGGTTTATTCAAAATCTAACTGTGAACACTTAAAAAGCTTCCTTCATGCTTTTCGTACATTAAAATGCTAGTAAAATGCTTTTGTAATGTTATTAACATCTTCATTATAAATAATATTACTTATATAATGCTTCTACAATGCGATTGGCAATTTCATTGACCAAAATAATGCAAATATAATGTGCCTGTAATGCCATTAAACAACTAAATGTGAAACCATTTAGGACCTAAAGCCGTATAATTTGTGCCCATTTAAGAGCTATAGTAGCCGTATAAACGTTTATGCGGCTTCTATAATGCTAACTCTAAAATGCCAAAAGGATACCAAAATGCCGTACTGCAACCGTTATATGGCTATGATGTGTTACTTGGGAATTTACCTAATTTAACCTATTGCGCAATTTTAATCGCGTATATATCTAAATTAATCTATGTTGTGCAGTTTTAGTCACAGTTACCCTAAATTGTGCAATTTTAATCACAATATAACTAAATTTACTTAAATTGTGCAATTTTAATCACAATAAAATAGGCTTATTCTAGAAAACAATTTTCGTGGATGGGGATGGGGTAAGCAGGAGGATTTTACTCCAGAGGATGCTACTCTATGTACTTACATGCCCAGCGCCATCTTAGTCCGCTTTAACAAATTTGTTTGGTTCGGGGATACCGGTGTCAGCTTCCGATGCTAGGGTGCTGGCACACTGCTGCCGCTCGAGGATCGCGGAATTCACGCGAATATTCACACGCGCTGGCTAGCAACTGATATCCGGCCCGGCTGCGCCAGTTAAAAGTCGGGAACGCACGAAAGTCTTTTTAAAAACTAATTAATTAAACTACGTCTGTTCAGACTAAAGATTTTATTTAGACTGCTTTATTCTAACATGCAATCTTATTTTATACCTAACACCTAAGCCGAGCCTTATCGGCCGGATGCTGAGTTGGCGACATGTAACCTGATCCGCGTGGTACGAGGATCGTTGGGTGGTCTGCGAATGTTATGACCATTGTGTGCGAGTACCAGGAACATAACGACCTAGTCTTGCCATAAATATTGTTACGAAGACAAAATGTTTTTGTTTGCAAATTACATATATTACTTTCACAGTGTTTTAGTTCAATACATAAATATAAAACAATTTAAAATATAAAAAGCTTATTCGAAGTGGTCTCCATTGGCTGCAATACAGTCATTTTAACGTTGAGGCCAGTTATCAATAGAAACACGCACTCTTTCCATTAAAAAATTCTTCACTGCCAATCGTATGGATTGTCTTAGGGACTCCAAATTATCATGGCGTTTAGAGCAAGCTGTACTCTCTAAAACTGACCATAAATCATAATCCAGCGGATTAAGATCGGGACTAGACGACGCGGCGACGGCCAGTCTTCAGCTCTGATGAAATCCAAAACGTTCGCTTCCAACCAAGACTGCGTGGACCGAGCTTTATGAACCGGTGCCGAGTCTTGCTGGAAGGACCATACTTGGTTATTGAGCATTGTGTTGTTAAGGGGCTTAACTACCTCCTCAAGAATGGTATTTTGATACATTTGTGCCGATGTTTAGATACCTTTTTCACAAAAATATGGCTCAGTCACTCTTTCATAGCTAACACCCCACCAAACCATCACTGAAGTCGGATAATGCCCACGTTGCACTCTGTCAACTACTTGGGACGCTTCCTTTGAGCTTTGATCATAAACACGGTAATTTTGTATGTTAAAACGTTGCTCAATTGTAAAAAAAATTCATCTGTAAACAAAATTTTTCTCTGACCTCCCTTTGCGTACCGCTTCAGTAGTTGTTTCGTTTTTACCACCCTATTCTTTTTTAAATTGTCAGTTGAGAAATGACCAGTGCGTCTCTTGTAAGTAGCAAGTTTTAAGTCATCTTTTAAAATGCGCGACATGGTTTTAGGTACTATCTTCATCTCCCGAGATAGTCTTTTGCTTTCGGACAGGATTTCTTTGATTTTTTTCCCTTAATGACCACCATTTTCGTACGAACACTACGTGAATGGCTAGGTTTTTTTCTGTCACAAACAGAGGAGGTCTCATTGTACCTATTAATAGCCCGCTACAAAAATATTTGACTAAAACCAAGCTTATAGAGAGTTTTAAAAATTGCTTTTGGCTTCATACTTATCTACTTAGTGTTTCCAATCACAGCGATTCGGTTCTCTTTATCATCCCACTCCATTTTAATATCGCCAAATATTGTACAATGTATTGGCGCCATAACGAGAAAATACAATAAACAATCGTATAAAAATGACAGATTCCAAATTCAAATGTAATACTTTATATTTTTAACAATAACAGTATTTATGGCCAGACTAGGTATATATTTACTACGTAATAAGTATATAAAAATATACTATGTGCTAATACTACAGAAATAACTACTATAAACTTACATATGACTGGCCTGTTAGCTTAGTTGGTAGTGGCTCTGCCTTCTAATCTAGGGGTTGCGGGTTCGATTCCCGCACGACACAAGTAGTTATGCATTTTAAAAATGCATAATTACTTGTGTTGAGTCTGGTCGTTTGTATGTATAATAGCAGCGTTTTACCTGAAATAAAACGCATATTAAAATACTTACCTAACTGGAAGCTTTATATATTGAGAGAGCATTTCCGTTTCCGTCGAGTACATGCCAGTTTCAAGTCTATGTTAGTGTCGTATCCGGTGGTTTCTATAGAAAGTGGCGCCACCTGGCGGCCGCGCTTTGGTTTATGTTTCATAAATGTGGAGCGCCATTTTGAAGTCATTGGCTCAATAATTGTTACCAATGTTCACCAGGCAGGAATAAAAGTGAAAGCTTCCAGTTAGGTAAGTATTTTAATATGCGTTTTATTTCAGGTAAAACGCTGCTATTAAATAACTTGACCGTAACTGGAAGCTTTATATATTGAGACCTGTTTGTTATCGCCTGGTGACGCCACTTAGTTTATGTAAATACTAAAGGAATAACGCCAATGTGACACAAGTAAAACCATTTTTATGATGTAATTAATTTATTAAGTATATAAAATGTAATGTAAGTAAGTAATTACTGAATCATAAATCAAATTTCAATTTCTCCAAATAAAGATAAATTTTAAGGAACTGGTGTAAACAAACTTGTTAGGCTTTGGATATTACTTTGAATTATATCTCGTTTATAGAACTGATGAAATGTGTTAGCTGACCTCCAATTACCACGGGCCAGGATGGCATCGATGGAATCGTTACTTAGCCAACTTTTGGAAGCCACTGCAGAGCGGGTGCTTCCTGGAGTCGCCTCAATGCCGGCTTCTTTCAGCAGAGTTTTTATCCATCCTGCTATAACCGTGCGAGAAGCAGGCTTAGCGTTTCCTCTGACTGTAATGAAAAGATTAGATGATTTTGAAGCAGAACGTCTTTCATTTAAAAGAGTAATAGTTCTTTCTACCCAATATATCGGATTGAGGTTACATATAGCTTCGTTAGATTCTATTTTCCAACCCGATTGAGTATAGTTACTGTTATCAGTTTTCGAGCCAAATTCAGGCCAGAAAATGATAAAATTTTCAGCATTACAATTGACATAATGATCGGGATCTGTTCTCAGTAGGGTCAGATCATGTACTCGTCTGCCTGAGCAAAGTAAAAGTAATGCGGCAGTGTGTCGAGATGTTTGATATATATTGTTTACATCTACATTATATCGAGTTAAGTATGTAATTAGACTATTAGTATCCCAAACGGGTGCTTTAGGTACTTTCGGGGTTGCCAAGGCGATAGATTTTAAAATATGTTTTACGAGAACATGAGAGCTTAAATTGCCAGACTTATCGGGATTACAAAGAGTAGCAACAACTGATTTATGTAAAAGTATGGTATTGTATGACATTTTATTTTTTATGCATAAATCAGATAGAAATTGTGCTAACTCTGCACCAGTTGGATTGTTATGATTGATATTATGATCATTTGACCAGGAAACCCAACGTTTCCATGCTATCTCGTAAGTTTTTAATGTGGATGGCCGCCATGAGTTTTTAAGTAATGATTGCTGTTCAGAATTCCACGATTCTATCGCCTCAGACCACCCCCACATTTCCATACTTCGAGGGTTATTTGGTTGACCTTTGGCGGCGGAAGGCCCGTTGAAGTGTCGACTAGATGTTTGTGTAAATTTGTCAACGTTAGTGGTGCCATCAAAGCTCGTGCCCTGAGGTCTGCTCGCCAAAATACTTTCTCCCACCGAGGGACTACTAGCAGAAATATCCCCGAGGACTGGTTCAGATGTGACAGGACCTTCGGTACTAGAAACGGTGGTGGAAACACCCACGCTAGCGGGTAATGCCATGGGCTGCTGAAGGCATCGTGAAAAATGGCTTGTCGATCTGTTAGATCGCGAGACACATAATTGTAAACTACATGAGCCGTTTTCGAAGCGAAAAGGTCTATCATCGGAGTCCCTAGCTTGGTGAACACCATTTCTACACAGGCCGGTGTTAAATGCCATTCCGGAGGTCGTCGGAGGCGAGACAGATGATCGGCCTGATTGTTGTATCTGCCTGGTATGTGGTGAATACTGAAGTGTATGCGATGCTGGTCTAGTATTAATAAAATTTGATGTGTTATATTTATTAAGGGCATGGATTTTGTACCTCCTTCCTTTCGTAACTGAGCAACGGTCGTCTTGCTGCCGCTCTGTATTAAAAGAGAGCTCTCCTCCAGAGACTGGGCGTGGTGCTGAACAGCGTGCAGTACAGCTAACATCTCTTTTTGATTGCAGTAAAGATGTTTTTCCTCGTGTGTCCAGTTGCCCCACAGAGGTTGCTCGTCGAGTTGCGCACCCCAAGCTGTGTCCGAGGCATCTGTTACCAAGAAATGAACAGGAGGAGGATAATGTATTGCGCTTGACAACTGGCAGTTCTGGGACCACCATGCTAGTTCGTCGCACGAGGTTTGCGGTAATTGGAAGGTCTTCAATGAAGGGTTTGGCAGAGAGTTTAGAAACATTAACAGGTGCCGGTGATGGAGGCGACCTCTTGGAACCACGAAGCTGGCAAAGTTCAAAGTACCTATTATGCTCTGCATTCCTTTTACTGTCACTTTTTTGTGTGAAAGAAGCTGACTTGTTTTTTGTATTATTGTATCTACCTTTTCTTGTGGCAAGATTTTTATATTGTGCCAAGGTCTCCACAGTATCCCTAAGAAAATGATTTCTTGTTGAGGGAGGAGACTCGACTTTTCGAGATTGATTTGCCACCCTAACGTTTGTAGCATTTTTGTCGCTATATCGACATGATTGCGTAAAATTTGTGGATTTTGATTTACAATTAAAAAATCGTCCAAGTAAACCAGTATTCTTACCTTCCATTTTTCTCGTAGCTGGTGAGCAATCCAATTTGTTAGTATTGCAAATGTTTTGGGAGCTGTGCTCAGACCAAATGGCAGGCATGTCATTTCTAGCAGCTCTGCCTTGTACACAACTCGTAAGAAACGTCGGTGTGACTTTGCTATTTTCAGATGAAAGTAAGCTTGTGAGAGATCTATCTTGCACATCCAGTCCTGCGGCTGAAGGAAGTCTGGAACCTTGTGCATGTTTGTCAAATGAAATGGCTTGGTTACCACATACTCGTTCAACGCCCTTAAGTTGAAAATTGGGCGGGCAGATCCGTCTGGCTTGGGGACCAGGAACATAGGAGAAACAAAGCTCGCTGATAAATGTGCCGGTTGAAGAACCCCTTGCGTTTTCATTTCTGATATTATTCTTGACATCTCTACTGATGTTGGGGTTTTGAATGGGCATGTGGCGACATTTATTATTTTGGCCAGAGGTGGTTTTTCTATGAACGGTATTCGGTATCCTTGAATTAATTTTAATATTATTTTTGGCGCCCCCATTTCCTTCCAATTGTGATGATAGAGCGCCAACTGACCCGCCTGGAAGCAGCGTGAGTCATTGTTTCGGGTATCTTTTATTACCCCTCGAGGGTCGTGAGGTACTTGCGTGACCTCGTCCTCGATAATTCTGTCGTTCGGGCCGCGAGCCCCTGGTATGAGACGCTCCTCTCCTGTTCCCATGAAAGGAATGGTTGGCATTGTGCATAGGAGGGTAGCTGTCATTGTCAAAATATTCACCCCGCGAGGGTGGATTGTCACAGCATGTATGACGAGAAGGTGCTGTGAAACCTTCATTATGATAGCACTGAGTTCCACGCGATGGAACCGGTTTGCGTGTGCCTTGCCCCCGCGAGGGGCGACGGCTGTATTGGCTTTGCTTTTGCGAAGGTGCACTAGTTTTATTAGGCCAGAAAGCTTTCCGGACCCCACCGGCTTTGTCCAGTACTGAGGTAAGCTTCTCCGTGTCAAATAAATGCGTCACTGTGGGCGGTATTTTATTTATCGACGCTTTCAGAAGGGGGTCTTTCACCTGGCTGGCAATAGCCTCCCTGCGCATCTCTATAGTTTCGGCTCTGTGTCCGCACGCCATTTGCAACAAATCTGACGAAATCTTGCACAAATCGCCCTTTAAAAGCAGCTGTTCGAGCTGATCTTGTAAATTATTGGGCGTAATTTGAGTGTTTTGAGCCCACGAAATAAGTTTAGAAATTGCTTCTTGCAGTGCCTCTTTTTGTTTCAAAATACAAAAAGTTATAGCGGCATATGATTTATCCGCATGTACAAGGTGGTGTATGTTGTCATAATTTTTAACCTCTTCGTTTGTTTCCAGGTCTACGAAACCTGGGGTATGATTGTACGTTTTTTGTGTGTCAAAATATCTAATATCTGACCATGAGGCACTACCAAAACGCTGAATGTCTGTTAATTTTTGCAATAAGACATCGGGTGTCTTAGGAACAGATGGTTCCTTTAATTTTGTATCAATATCAAACGTAATTGGAATGTCTCGAGAAGAATTCCCATCGTAAGAGGGATCAGTCTGCTCATACATCTCTTCTGGAGCATATATCGAGATGCTATCATTATCATATGCACTGTTGGTATTATTAGATACTTGTTTGCGGAGCTCACCGATTTCCTTTAACAACTTATCGTACTTGTGGGTGTTCCGTCTGGAACCTTTTTTCCTTTTATTGCGGTGACGGCGACCTCGCTTTCGCTTGCCGTCTGAGGAAGAGCAGCTCGATGAGCTATCACTGCTGCTGCTACTCGTGCGGCTGGCGCTGGATTTACTGCGAGTCCTTTTCCTACCCGCATTACTTGGTCCAGCGACAGGCACAAAAGTATCATCTTTTTCGTCCATTTCTGCAAACAAAATTACGTTAGACTGTTCTTACGACACTATTTTTACACTGATAAAATCACTGGCAAACACAATTAAATTGTAAGCAATTCCGAACGGTACAACACCGTTAAAATATTTGAATCACTTACCCACAATTTCGATCGCACAAATTAAAACTTACGCAGAGCAAGAGCTGCTGGTGTTTCAGTATTAACGATAATTGAAATTTTATAGAATTATAAACTTATTTTAGAAAATAATTATGCACAGAGTGAGATCTGCTGCGCACGTGTTGGAACGTGTTCGCTCGACGGGAACAAGAACGCCAATGACTTCAAAATGGCGCTCCACATTTATGAAACATAAACCAAAGCGCGGCCGCCAGGTGGCGCCACTTTCTATAGAAACCACCGGATACGACACTAACATAGACTTGAAACTGGCATGTACTCGACGGAAACGGAAATGCTCTCTCAATATATAAAGCTTCCAGTTACGGTCAAGTTATTTAATAAGTATGTATTTACAAAAGAAAAGTATATAAGTATTATATCCGTTATCTAGTACCCACGACACAAGCGTTTGCTTAGTGTGGGGCTAGATGGCGCTGTGTGCAATGTCCTGGAATATTTATTTATTTATTTATATAACTAATTACAATATACTATAAACTTACATCCAAATAAGTACAATATATATATGTCGGAGCAAGGAAGCTGTTGTATCGATTGTGGCTTAGTCATAATTTATAACCATGTCTAAAATGAGATCTTACTACCTGGATAGTTATTATAAATCAGTTAGCGAATTTACAATACTATTTTTACATGATTGTAATGATAATGATAACATTTTATTATATCATAGCACCTTACGGCACGGAAATGTCAGAGGAAGTTGTTGAGTTGACTGTCGCTTGGTCATAGTTTATTACTAATTCTTAGCGTTATTGTTTATAAGTAGTCCAATTTGATTCGTAAATTCATAAAGGGATTAGAATAGGATTTACTTGATTTGTCCTAAGTGTTTTTACAAGTTTAGTGAAGTTGCTAATGTAAAAAGTCACTAATATTATTTGTAACAACCAATTGGAGCAGAGCAGTCTCGAGTGGGGTCGAGGCGCCATCTTGAAGCAAATGTAATCGATGTGGACGGTGGCACCGGGAGACAGTCTAAGTTGAGCTTTGGAGTTGATGTTGGAATTTCATGTGATATGGTCGCGTTGGACCCCTGTTTTTATGGTGCTGGGTCGAGGTCGGTGCCTCGAACCCACTGCTCATTTTAAAATTTAAAGCCAGTTAACCATCGTTGGTATTATAAGTAAAGTTTGTGAAAAGTGTAATAAACGTTTGTGAATACTACTTCTTATCAGTGTTTTAAACTAGTATTTTACCCAGAATACGCTTAAGCTAGAGTAGGCCCTAATTCTGATGTCGTCACTGAGCGCCTCCCGGATGGTGGTCGCTCCGACATCAGAAGTGGGTAGGACATCGCGCCTGCAAAGAGTGATCAAATTTCCTGACAATTTGCAAAACTGTGTGCTTCGATTACGGCGAGCCTGGTCAAATCGCTGTCCGCTTACGTTATCCGGTGTACGTGAGACGGCGCGGCGGGCCGAGCCACACCGCAGTCATGTACGAGAGGCGGCGGGCCGGGCTACGGCGCGGCGCCGGCGCAGCGTGCAGTGAGCGGCGCGTGGTCGGTCAGCGGCGCGTGGCCGTGCGCAGCATACCTACAACCTCCAGATGGCACACACTTGCACAGGTGAGTTCTCACATTCTTTAAAGTTTTATTGTCAGTTTAGTAGGTATTATTTTATTAATCTAAACAAAATGCCATCTTGTTCCAAGTTTTTGTTACGTTCTACAGAAATTTCGTTGCAGTTTAAACCCCCACGTGTTTTTTTTTTCTTGTTTAGAACAAAAATAATGAATAAGCAACATTAATCTCCGTGCTGAACGTTTTACGAAATGGAATTCCCAAAATCTACTTAGCCAAACCCATTAGAACATCAACTTTCTCTAATCAGCTCCAATCCCAAATAGAACCAAGAGTCAAACTATGCATTACATTATCGACAGGTGCACTTAAACTTTCGAAATTGGCTCAATTTGCGCCGCGCCAAATCCGACCAAGTTTTCAAATTCGCTCATTAAGCTTTCGCCGAATCCGGCCAAAGTTTTCGATTTCTCTCATTACGGTCTTGTCAAAGGCAAAGTTTCTATGTATGAGCAGTACCTACTGAGAATGGATTAGTGTGATCTCGCGTAGATTAGTAGGTTTAGATTCATGATTAGTTTTAGGTCTCTGCGAACTAGTAAAGGAGAAAAAAGGAGAAGTAGTATTTCCTCATAACTAAGGGTCGTGACTCCCCCGCAGAATTAATTCGTTAGGAGAGTTCTCTTGTTCAGATACATCTTGATGGGCACCCAGGTCCTTCCACGGAAGACACAGATGCTGAAACTGCCGAGCTACGCTCGCTTATAACAACGCAACGATGTTTAATCTAGCAATAATAATATTTCATACAATACCTTACATACCATTTCTATAATAACTATTTTTAGTAGGTACCTAAAATTGTGTCATTTTCATTTATTACGTGTAACACTTACTTTTCTTGTTATGTTGAAATTTAGTTCGACATGCAACCTAAATAAATGCTGGTATGTCTAAGTCTATACTTAGGTATCATAAAAACATCTTATATAACACTGTTAGGTTGCTTCCATACCTACAACCAGCATTATGCTGAGTTGGGGCTGTATTGTGGCAGATTTTATGTTTTAACTCATGTGTGTTCTTCTGTTAAATCTGCCACAATACATTCTTTCTTTCTTACTTTCTATCACGATAGCATTGTGCTATGTTCCAGACCTTAAATTTTGCTTATGATTTTTTAAATGTAATTGTTGTATCTATAGAGGGAAATCTGTAAGCACTAATTGCTAACGACAGCCAACTTGCCTCTGCAACCCAAGTAGGCAGATAAGCCAAGTGTTAACAGGAGAATCAACCTTTAGAAATTTTATGATTTTAGTCGATACCCGCGGTTTTACATGAAACTTGCCGGAATACGAGTAGAACATATTTACGACAAAACCACGCCTATCCGTTTCTATTTTTAACCGATTTCAAAAAAGGAGGTTATTAAGTCTTCCAAAAGTTTTTTTGTTGGTATGGTAGGTACAAGATTACTTCGTTATTTATAAAACGATATCAAAAAAATTTGTTGGAGGAGCAACAAAGTGGCAAACTCTCCTTCACTTTGATAAAATGGAATGATAATATGATAAAATGGAATGATAATATAATTCATGGTTTAAAATTCTTTAAATATAGGTACCTATCTATTAATTACTCAATTTACAAATTCCAAAGGGTTTTTGGGTTTTTTTTTATTAAATTGGTATAGATGCACGCACTTAGAATAAGAATAAAATCAATTTATTATGACACAACACAAATAAATATAAAAATAATTATCAAAGTACATACAACACACATGTATCAAAGCAAGCGTAAGGTTCGTTTTATTAAAATCCATCGTTGATTTCAATGGCGTCTTTATTATCTTGCGTCTTACTCTAACATACAGTTTTTGATATACATCTACCTCGTTTTCACAAGCACGACGTTGCTTGTGGGTATCGCTGGATGTCGTTCCAGTCGACAAGGTTCTATACGTAGTTTAATTCAATAACGTTTTCGTAAAGACAACATAGATGGCGCTTACATGCCCTTGAAATTTACAGATAAATTCGTAATTTGTTTTAAATTTCACATCCTTACATGCTCTTCTTTTAACTTGGTATTTCTTTAATCTTTCATACTCGTGTTATAGATACAATATTATTTTCAACTCTTTCATTCTGATCTCCCTTTCATGCTTAAACAAATCTTAAATTATGATAACTCATAAACTTATAAATTAAACAAAACAAAACTTAAATATACATTCTAACTTGTTACATCCCTATTTAACATAACTAAACCTTTAACTAAATTTACAACAACAAAAACTAAATTTATTTTACAATTATTTTAAATGTAAAAAGCAACTTGTTATGAATTTACTTATTCTATTCATAAATTACATAACATTTCTTTTTTTTTTTAACATTTCTTTACATCTTAAGTTACTAAAATGTATTGCTTACCTACATATTCTACTTACTTATGTACAAACTTGAAAGTATTTTAGTGTTTAATTTACAATTTATTTACTTTGATACTATGGTTGGCTATTACTACTATGTACAAACATAGGATTACAAAAAAAATACATTACAAACTACTTAATTTTCAAATAAGCTATTTCTTTACCCTACTATTCTTACATTATACCTTTTTTATGTGTGAAAATGCAGAAAATTTTATACAATTATATCTATTCGAACTTTATAAAATTACTATTAACTAACTGAAACTTAAACACTTTCTACTCACTTAAAGTATTGCAAACTAAAGTAACTATTGCAATGATCTACAAATTGATTAAATCTCAGTTTACTATCTATTTACAAATACACATACATAGTTAGTTAATACCTACATATCTTAAACATTATACATAAATCTTATATAGGTAGGTACTATATAAATCTTAAATTAACACTTCTTATTGTAGATAAGGTCACTTTCACTATTGCTTCGCAAGAAAACTATTCACATTTGTACATACATAACCATAAATGTGTTTCTTCATATAGGTACAGTACATACTAGTCCAACTTTATATATTATATCTTCTTGGTTTCTTTGTAATGCGACCTCCTCTGGTTACAAATTGGATCCTGCCTTCATCATCATTGGTACCTATTGTTGTCATCATGTGTGTCGTTGTCATCATCATGGGTATGTGGATATGTACTATTTGTATCCATTATGATTGTTATTACCTACCTGAAAGATCTGAAATAGAATCTAGATTAGGGGGAGGGATTAATGGTTTCAGGAACATAACATGTACAATTTTCTTCTTGGTAGGCTGACAAACATTCTGTATTTTGTAGCATACTGATCCAATTTTCTTGATTATCTGATATGGCCCTTTGAACTTGGGTGTCAATTTGGTCTCTGTGGCTTGTGGCCTTCATACATTACATAATCATTTATTTGAAAATCATGGTCATTCCTTTGCAAGTCAAATATTGCTTTATTTTTCGAATTTGCTGTGGCTGTATTTTGTAACGCAGTGTTTCTTGCTTCTGAAAGATAATCTAGTTGATTTTCATTTTCCATTTCTGGTATAATTGTGCCAATTAATATCTCATTTGGTGATATTCTTGGGTGAAAACCATGAATAAGTGAAAGTGAAGAAAGTGGTGAATATCCGGTAGTATGTTGTTTAGCTGTATTTATGCATAGCGTTGCCATGGGTAACAATTTATCCCAATCTTTCTCATTTTCGAATGCCATTTTTGTCAGTACTGTGACAATTGTAGCATTTGCCCTTTCTACAAGTCCATTACTTTGTGGTGTGTATGGTGTGGTCGGTAAATGCTCTATGCCATACTTATTGAAAAACTTTTGTGTACTCTGGCTCATGAAACATGGTGCTTGATCTGATATGTATGTCAATGGTGGTCCATAACAGAAAATTATATCATTTTCAATGGTTTCCATTACATCATTTGCTGATAATGAACATGTTAGTTTTGCAAATATGAACCTTGTCGCATGATCTATGTGAACAATAATATAAGTGTTACCTGCTTCTGTCTGAGGTAATGCAACTATGTGGTCAGCTGATATGATCTCCATTGGATTTTCAGGAATGCTTCGTTTACCCTTTAGTCCATATGCAAGTTTGGTGCGTCTGTTCGTTGCTGCACAGGTTATGCATGCCTTTGTGTATGCTTTAATGTCTTTTCTCATCGTCTTCCACCAATATTTCTGCTTGACTCTCTCCATAGTTGTTCTGTATTCAAGATGACCACTTTCATTGTGTGCTATTTTCATAATTGTTGACCTGAGACTGTGGAACTACAATTTTTTCTTTATAAAATAGTTCTGCTTCATTTATGTGAAGTAATATGCCATTTTCAATCTTAAATGACTTTTTGATCTGTTGTATATGATGTGTGTTCTCATGGGAACTCAATTTAGAACATATCACTTTGATGAAATTATCAGACTGTTGTGCTAATTTTAATTTTTCATCGTTGCTAGTTGCAATTATTGCCATACATATATCTTGTAATGGGTATCGTGACAAATGATCTGCAATAACATTCTGTTTACCTGGTCTGTGTACAGGCATAAAATCAAATGATGCTAAATCAATGACATATCTAGCAAACTTTCTATTTAATTTTGATCTGTTTATAATATATGCTGTTGAATAACTGTCTGTTATTAATGTAAATTTATGTCCCAATAAATATATTCTGAATCTACTCACGATTGCCCAATGTACTGCTGTTACCTCAAGTTCATTAATGTGGTATCTCGTTTCAGCATCCTTTAAACATCGGCTGGCATATTCAATGACTTTCTTTTCTCCATTTTGTATTTGAAGTAAACATGCGGCTATTCCAAGGTAGCTACTATCAGTTTCTACAATCGTCTCGACACCTTGCTGAAAATAAGCTAAAATTGGTGCATTAAATACACAGTTTTTTAAGTTTTCCAAGGCTTGCTGTTGCTCTTCTGTAAGTTGTATCTTTTTATTTTTATTTGATTTTTTCTTCTCAATAGTGTTATTTTCTGTATGATTTTTCTTGAGTATATCATTTAATGGTTTTGTGATGAGTGCGTAATTTTGTATGTACTTTCTAAAAACATTTGTGAATCCCAGAAATGATCTTACTTCAGTAATGGTATTTAATGTTGTATATCTTTGTACTGCCATTGTACTGTTGGGATCTGGTCTTTGTTCTTGATATCCTATTATTCGTCCAAATAATGGTAATTCATTTGTTATGAATATACATTTGTCTTTATTGAGTTTTAAATTATTTTCTCTTGTGGCGGTTAATACTCTATGCAAAATATCCTTCAAAGCTTCGATAGAATTTGCTCCTCCATGCTATATCATCAAAGTATAACCTTATCCCATCATCATATGAATTTCCATATGTTGCATTTATAACTTTAGACCTGATTGCTGGTCCTCCAACCAAACCAAACATAACTCTCATGAATTCTACATGGTAATCTTGTGTAATTACTGCAGTTTTGTAAATGTCTTCTTCTCTGATTTTAATGTTATGATAAGCATGATAAATATCAATTTTAAATTTATATAGAAATTCTGATATTTTACTCACAATATCTTCCATTCGTTCTATGGGCTGGACATCAACTTTTGTTATGGGATTTATGGTCTTCAAGTAATCTACTACTGGTCTATATGGGGTCGTAGAATGTTGCTTCTGTTCAACTACAAACATCGGAGCAGCATATGGTGAGTCTGACTGTCTGCAAACTCCTTGTTGTATCCATTGTTCGACTGTTTCTTTCAAAAATTTCCTTTCCGGTTCCGGTAATCTGTAAGGCTTACATTTAATTGGCTTATTATGTGTCAAATCTATTTTTAACTCTATATCCGGGACTTCTCCTATGTCATTTTAATTATTTTTAAATACATCTGGGTATGAATCAACTACTTTCATTATTTCTTGACGATCTTCATCTGATATTTCTACTTTATTTTTAATCTCCATGCAACATGCAATTGAATTTTGACTGGATGATGTGTGTGGAAAACATTCTGTGTGTGTAGGCATTATAATACAATTTTTTCCATCAGGCTCATGTATGATTCTGGCATAGACGGCAAACTGCCAATCTTTTCCTAAATAATGTCAACAGGCAGGTCTACACAAATAGCGATTTCTGGCATGATATAATAAATTTTTCCCACCTGTATTCTTCCTGTGAACCATCCAATTGGTGTCAGCATGTTACCTGCAACTTTGTATGCACCTTTTTGCCATGGGTAAACTTCTATATCTGGTGGTAGAAGCTTCTTATCAACCATTGTGATGACAGACCCCGAGTCAGCTAAAGCGTCTGCCTTGATATCTTCTTTTAAAGTTACTGGAATCAAAGTCACAGAAGGTACATCAATTTCACTGTGATTCATTTTGAACACAATTAATCTGCTTTTGTATGTTTTTGTTATTTTGATATGGTTCTCTTTTAGATTGTACTGAAGTTTGTGGTAAATTTTTGTTTGTTGACTCGCTGCCTTTTGTATTTAATGCCTTTAAATCACAATTATAGGATATATGCCCTTTACTTTTGCATCTGAAACAGGTTTGTTCTTCCTCTCTGTCAGTCGATGGGTTAAACTTTTTTATAGTTGTTCTTAGCAATTGTTTTATCATTGTTACTTACATTTCCTTGGTTTGTGTTGCTAACTGTCTGCTTATTGGTATAAAAACTTGTTTGTTGTACTTTCCTTACTACATCCAGAGCCATAGCATGGTTGATTAGGTCGGCAACATTCTTGCAACATTGCACAGCCAGCGGCGTTGACCATCTTCCATCTTTGATGCCTTCCAAGATGAGCGAGACTCGATCAGTATCTGGAATATGTGTTGGAGATTTCTCCAACATTGCATTTTTGGAGTAAATATATTCACATATTGTCTCATTTACCTTTAGGGTCCTTCAAATTCATTTATTGTTTGCGAACATGGGTAGGTATTTACAAAATGGTCTTAAATATAAAAATAAATTTATAAAGTTCTCCATATTCCATCTACAAGACATGCAAAATTTGTTGATTTCAAAAGAATTATTACATTAATTAAAACTTATTGCATCATAACGGATTCCAAATACTATACACAACATTGATTTGTTACATGTTTACGTATTGTTTAGTTACAATAAATTATCTAAATTATTTAAATATTTCTTTTACATAATGTTTAAAACAATAACAATAAACTGTCAAATAATGTCAATGTCAAAATGTCAGATATAAAATAGAAATGTCAAATGAATTTGTTAGGCTGTGGGCACACTGGATGCATAAATATTAACAATTAACATAGGTACAACAAAGTTATGGCCAATTAAAAAAAAAAAAACATGGGTACAAAAAACAAAACATCGCATATTAATTAATTTACAAATAAATAACATTTACTGAATATTTACATACAGATTACACAAATTTATCTTTCAAATAGTCATTAACAGTGTAATAAGCTTTTTCCGTAAGAAGTTTTGTCAAAGAGTTCTTAAACACATTTATATCGCTCTCATCTCTAATATTTGATGGTAGTTTGTTAAAAATACTAGGAATCATGTAGAATGCACTCGTTTGTAGTAATTTAGTTTTGCATCTAGGAAGGTCGAGTTTAGTTTCTCGTCTATTATGCAGTGACCTCGTAAGTTCAAAATGATCTGGGTGTATTTTAGCAAATAATGCTGTTTCGTATATGTAAAGGGACGCCATTGTAAGTAGTTTCAATTTTTTAAAGTGTTTTTTTGCACGATTTCCTCTTTTTTAACCCTAAGATTGCGCGTACGCATCGTTTCTGGGCTATAAATGCCTTTTTTGCGTCTGTGGAATAACCCCAGAATATTATACCAAAACGAAGGGATGAACTACATGAGCATGATAGGACATTAAAAGAGCGTCAATATTCACTACTTTCCTTAGTTTGTGCAAGGAAAATGAGGCTCTGTATAACCGGTTACAAACTCCTTTTACGTGGACTTTCCATTTTAACTTATTATCAATTTTCAGTCCTAGAAATATTGTACGTTTTACCCTTATATGTTATGTTGTCTAATCTATCATTAGATGTATGTCTCTGTTTGATGTTCATAACGTTAGTCTTGGTCATGTTTATTGTTAAATTGTTGTTTGTTAGCCACTGTATTACTGATGAAAGTGTATTATTGATTTCATTTATAGAACTTTCACCTACGTACAATATTGTACTGTCGTCTGCAAATAGGGTTATATGGTTGGTTGTAATGTTAGGTAAATCATTAATGTAGCATAAAAATAGTAGCAGGCCCAGAACACTTCCTTGTGGTACTCCATATTGAACTGATCGTGCATTGGAGTCATAATGTTTTATAAAGTAGGTTTTTGTACATATTCTGTCAATTCTTGTAATTTGTTTTCTGTCACTTAAATATGATTTAATTAAATTATTTGCTGTACCCCTTATACCATATAAGTCAAGTTTATTTAGCAGCGTTTTGTGTTCAACGAAATCAAACTCTTTTGTCATATCTAAATACATGGCAACAGCTTTCTCTCTCTCTTATCGACACATGTTGTGACATGTTGTTTAAAATTGTATATGGCTAAATTTATAGATTTACTTTTCCGAAACCCATATTGCTTGTTCGATAATGTTATTTATTTCGAGGTAATTGTATACCAGTTTATGAATAGCCTTTTCAATTATTTTTGACATTATAGGTATAAGCGCGACTGGTCTATAATTGCCTATATCATCTTGCGGACCTTTTTTGTGTAGTGGTTTTATGATTGAAATTCTTAACACGTCGGGGAATACTCCGTTTTGGAAGCATTTGTTGATTATATCAGATAAAATTGGAGCAATAAAAATAGATATTTCTTTAATGACTCTAGTTGATATTTCATCATAACCTACACTGTTAGTATTTTTGAGTTGATTAATAATTTTATAAACATCATGAGGTGTCACTGGAGTTAAAAATATTGAATTATCTGTGGTCTTCAAATTTTTGTTAGTTTCCGGGTATTTTTTGGCGTTATTTACTACCACATTTGTATAATAATTATTAAAGGTGTCCGCTATAGTATGTGGATCCCGTATCTCTTTCCCATCTAGCTTAATATGATTAATGCCTATCAATGGAAAATTGCTTTTTGTCTTATTAATTATTTTCCAAGTAGCTTTCGACTTATTTGCAGATTTCTTAATAAAATGATTATTTTGAGCTTTCTGAGTTAAATTTATAATTTTGCTGTACCTTTTCGAGAATGTTTTAAATGCAGATTTATTGTAATCGCTTGGGTTGCGCCTATATTCCCATAGTAGATGCCTTCTTTTCCTACTACATGTTTTAATGCCCTTTGATATCCATTTTGGCTTTGCTCGAGTAGCTATCTTAATTTTTAAAACAGGGAAGCACAGGTTGTACAACAAAAGAAACCTTTCATGAAACATACTAAATCTAAATTCGGATCATTTTCTTCATATATGTCGCTAAAACTAAGGTTACTAATTGCATCTTTAAATTTTCTTTGATTGTCTATACTGTACTCTTTTGGTTGAAAACCAGTGTTTAAGCCTACATGTTTTCGTTACTGGGATTTAATACTAGTTCTCATATTTCACCTTTGCTTCCACGGATATTATGTATTATGTTATCTATACAGGTCTTGCTGCGATTTCGTGTGATTTCTTTGAACATGAGTTTTGTATTGTAGCGAGAGATAATGTTTTGTAATTGTGCAGTATAACTTGTGTTTTCCAATATATTCAAATTAAAATCTCCACATATCACGACCTTGAAATTCTTTTCTAGACAAATTTCTGTTATTATTTGCTCTAATTTTTGTAGAAATTCTAAAATTAAGTTCTTTTTCTTTCTACAAGGCCTGTACAGACATACCACATACATTTTTAGATTTGTTAGCTCTATAGCAGAGCACTCAATAACATCAGGCATAGATAACTCCATCAGTTCAGGTACTCAACGAAATTCATGACCATTTTGGACTAATATATACCTACATGATCCTCCGCTACGGTTCAATCTGCAGTAGCTCGATGCAATATTATAATTTCCAATTGTAAGATTATTTAAGTCCTCTTTTATGCACCTCCTTCCTGCAGTATGTATTTGTAGCATGTCAGTTTTCCACTCTTAGGTTAAAACACTAACAATAGTCATTAAGTTTTTATCACTAACCCCTGGATCATGTAGTTGTCCCAATAAATAAAATTTGAATTTGAATTTTATCATATTATGCTCGGTTACGCAAATGACATCAATCGATTTACCTTCTTCTAGAAAATTGTCTAAACATACCATTAATTTTTGCGATTTGTTAATAAGCCCGTCTATATTTTGACTTAAAATGTTTATTGAGTTATACACGAAAAAAATCAGTATTATTATAGTTGCGAGCGTTATTCAGCGTGTTACGTCTCTCATTTTCTACAGGTATTAGAGAAGTTCTATCTTGGATATTATCAGTTTGTGTGGACTTATTACAATTTTCATTATTATTTGTACAAGCAGTCATTCGTTGCAAGTTATAACAATTCATCTCATTTTTATATCCTTTGTGACTAATACATAATAAATTCAGCAAAACTTATTTTTATTTTGAAGTGTTCATCAAAACTTTCTTTCCATTCCAACCATGTATTGATATTTTTCCCTATTACTTTTTGCCAATTTAGGGCGGGACCTCTCAAACGCATTGAAGCATTAGGTAACTAAGGTTAGATTTTGTGACCAATTAGCTAAACTTGCAATTCTTTCTACTTGTCTGACCCATTCGGAAGCGCTATCCATTTTATTTCCATCAAATAACGGTAGGTAGGTATTGCGTTACTTGTATCACTCGTAGAAAAAATTTGAAATGTGGGTGATAAGTTTTGCGCAATTTTATTTTGAGTTTCTACTAATTTTTCAAAAAGTTCTGTAAAATCAAGATTTTTACATGTTGACCTGACTGTAATTTGTTGAGTTTCTCCAGTAGAACTTGTATTTCACCTGTTTGTGACATCCTTCGACACCTTTCTTCCTTGAGCACTTCCATCGTTCCCAATTTCTTTTTTTCTTCATTGTCATTTAATATTATTTTTAAAAAATCTGGTTTATTTCCTGCGTACGGTAATATTCGTAGCTTTAACTCTTCGCGTAATTGTGCAACCGTATAATTTTCTAATTCTGTTTCGGAATCGGATTCCATACTTTGTGTGACGAATGGTGGCTGAAAAAAAAATCTTGATCTATTTCGTTAATCTTGACTTATTGTATTGACCTTTTTGGTCCACTTTACCACTATTACATTAAATACTCTTTTTAACATTATATTTTTAAGAAAACTTAATACAAAACACTTTTTTTTCACTTTTTATCCGTAGCGCCATGTAAGGTTCGTTTTATTAAAATCCGACGTTGATTTCAATAATGGCGTCTTTATTATCTTGCGTCTTACTCTAACATACAGTTTTTGATATACATCTATCTCGTTTTCACAAGCACGACGTTGCTTGTGCGTATCGCTGGATGTCGTTCCAGTCGACAGGGTTCTAAAATGGTTCTAAACGTAGTTCAATTCATTAACGTTTTCGTAAAGACAACATAGATGGCGCTTACACTAGATTGTATATTACAACTTAACTCATCAGACGAGCTGTTAACGTGAGCCTATCAAGCATAAAAAAGTACGAATGTATAATGAATTGATTCTGCGGGGGAATCACGAGGTTCAGTAATGTGGTATACGACACAAAGAGAGGGATAGAAAAAGACACGAAAAACACCACAGAACGCCGCTAGTAAAAATATAAATCGAAAGCTTATAACTGAGAGAAAGTAATTACTTTCTACTGGTAATGACTACTCATTAAAACAGAACACTCGCGTTTTCTTTCTGGAAGTGCGTAATAAACATTGCTTATTCCATAAATATGAAATTGCTTATTCCAATCCAGTCAGGACTTATTTAATAAAACAGAAACGAAGACAGTAAATATCTTGCGTTGTGCGGGTGAAATAAGGGTGGGGGAAATCGGCGTAAAACCTCCTTTTAACCGGCTTTTAAAAAGAGGTTATCAAGTCTTCTGAAAGTTATTTTTTTTTTTGTGGTAAACTGTGTCTGAGGACTCTGGGGTCGTTTGTAAACTATTAAGTTTAGAAATTCAAACACTCATATTCTATCTTAGTTATAAATTTATATTTAGTTCTGTAAATATTAGATAAAAGTAATATTGGCAAAGAGATGGAATGAATAGACTTGCTTTTATATTAATAGGTAACACTGCGTGACTCTATGGAAACATATAACAAATATATTTCCAATAAAACAAATAATATAAAAAGAAAGCGTTGGTTTGTTTTCGTCGTTGTTTCGTCGAATATATTATTTAGGGCCCTAACAGTGACATAGGCTACTAATTGTCTCGAAACAAGAAACTCCAGGCTTTCGTCTAAGGCGCTCAAGACTATTTTACATAAATAATACTAAACCACCACCAAAATGTAAACAAAATATTAATTTAACCAATGTCAATAGGAGTTTCTTAACATCCTTGAGCCCCGCAGTAGCCCTGCCGCCGCTTAGCCGTATCCGAAATGAGTTTGTAATCTTGTTTCGTACTAAGTCGTGCAGGAAGTGACGTAATCACTCCCAAGCTTATTGCTTCACGAGAAAAATGGGTGTTTTACGAAGTTTTTTGGCAAGGCTTAATAAAAATTTTCGCGAAGTATCTTGTTGCTTGAGCCAATTGATTTATACGCTGTTTAAGGGAAAGTTGTTTTGAGCGTGGATGGCTTCTAAGCTATTATCAGCACCGCGCAATCACCTATGATCGCAGTTGTATTATTCTAGATGCGCCCGTTGCTCAGCTAGTGGAGGCAATCGCATTCGATTACCAATGTTAAACAAAGGTCGACGCGGTCAGTCTTTGGATGGGTGAACAAAAAGTGGCATTCCATTTTGAGGTGCTTTCGTGGGTCGGATAACACGTTAAATTGCAGGTGCCGTCTGTTTGTCCTAGTACGGCTGTAGTTAGGCTATGTCAGAGGTCTCTTAAAAAGTTAAGCAATGGTAACCAGTATTCCTGTATATTTTTAATTAATTTCATTTTGTTCTGAAATGTCATTTCCATCTTCAAAATCCCCTCACACTCATCACCTTTTTAATTCGACCAATTTATTTTCCTCCGAAGTAAACAAAAATTCGAGAACATCCTTAAATGACAGAGCCGTAACACAATTTATTCTCTTTAAAACAAAGCTGATTTTGCTTCTTTTCCTTCAGAAATTTTGCAAGAAAACGCTTCGCACAGATATAAACACAAAAACGTAGATTACTCAACAGACTCAGCTTCTATATAAATCCAACCCTTTCATTGAATAGCATCAAGATAGACTTCTGACATAAAATTACAGGCAGAATCAGACTATCTCTGGCGTCGGATTGACGTATTCTTCTGGTTAGCCAATGATTACCTTATTTCGATACTAAAACCTATCTATCTAGGTATACTAACATAGAAGATATTAGAAAAAAATGATAGGGTATACCTTAAATCCATAACAGAACACGTTTCAGCAGTTCTTAGAATTTTCGTCTGGTTGTCTTTTTATCTGTTTATATACATATGTATTATACGCTCATAACGCAAAACGGCTGTACATAGCATAGGCTACTTTTTATTTTAAAATAATGCGTGCAAAGCCGCGGTTGTCCACTAGTTATAAATATTTTAAAATCCATAATAATTATATATTAGGTACGGACTTTATAATATAACTTAAATCTGCGTCATATTTAATGTGTCTACAGTTAAACACTTTACTGCTATGGATTGGTTTTGGTGAATAACGTTTAAAATCATCGTAATTTATATGAAATAGAAATAGATATCAATATTTTAATTTCAGTGGCACCTTTGCTCTAAGCAACCTTATTTTAAATAGCTACAGAATGACAAATATTTACACATTTATTACGAGTCCGTAACAAAGTTTTCTACCTACAACCTACAATTCTATTAACTTTTAAGGCAGGCTATAGTCAAACGTAAGCCTATTTTGTGTTAAAAAAAATATAGTTAATAATACCCCTATAGTTGTGTTCTTATCGTTTGAACACCAATTCTATTCTACATACACATACATAGTGTCGTTTATGCGAACATCTTTACAGATTAATGTACTGTGTTTTGAATTTCTGACTGTCTAAGTATTATTTATATGAATAAAAAAAACAGAATACGCAATGCTGTATCTAAAAGATTGCGTAATCTCCAAGTGACGCACACAAATAAAATTTTACGACGACACTATAGAGCTTCGATTGTGTGTGTGTTTATGCGTCTAATACACGAAAAGCATGTTTGTCTTGGCACTGAGTAGGTACACAGAAGTGTTTTGTCATTGACTTAATAAAGTATGGAGGAGATATTTGACAGCTTGCTAAGTGAATCTGCTTTTTGCAGAAGCAGTTACTTAAATAAATTAAAATGTATTGCCAAGCGCATAAAAATGTGTCTGCGACCTCTATTAGACAAGTAAAATGTTACCTTATAAAATGTAACCTTATTTAAACCAATATTTTGGATTGTAGTTTGTTATGGTTGCAATTTAATACTTGTAAAAGTGTCCAAAAACCAATTTACTCCAATTAAAAACTAAAATAATTATATAAAAAAAAACTATATTATAAAAAATATTAATTTAGAGAAATGGCAATAAAGACAAGGCAATGTTTTTATACACTACGTATGAATAACTACTTATAGCAAACCATTCCATCGAAACTGGGCCATGACGCTATAGTTATAATGAAACAACTGCATTTTTCATAAACCTAACTAGCATAGCAATTTACCTA
The DNA here is from genome assembly GCA_927399415.1 of Macaria notata. Lineage (NCBI taxonomy): Eukaryota > Metazoa > Arthropoda > Insecta > Lepidoptera > Geometridae > Macaria > Macaria notata. Next base: position 7,191,646 of record OV656742.1, read on the forward strand.
AGTTAATTAAGCTTAGAGTGAGCCTTCTAGCGCGGTTAGTCTTTTTCATTTTGTGGTTGTCACACGGCGAGGAAATTATGCGGCACATAATCTTACGTTCGTATACATGCAATGTAAATTTTGTATGTAAGTTTAATTAAAAAAAAAATGTTTTTACTTAGCTTATAGTGAGCAAAGTGTGAGGTGTTTTTTGGGCTCAGCAGTTCACATACATAAGTATTTTTTTTACACGAGATAGGCTTACAGTTGACTAATAGCCTGCCTGATGTTAAAGAACACGAAGTTACTAATCTTACCTTTATTGTGCTCTTATGTAGTTGTCAGAGTTGTAATTTGTATTGCATCGCGTAAACCTGGCTGTGATAACGTATATTTTTTTTATACTTCGTACATATTGTGTCGAGTTAGATTTTTGCTCCTCTTTGAATACGTGTTATCTTTTCTGTTTGTTTGTCTGCCTTCTTATAAGTGCACGATGTCACAGTTAGCCCCAATGGAAGACCAGCGCTGCTTGCTTCCACACAACCAGCAGAGTTGGGGCTGTGTTGTGGCAGATTTTATCTTTGTTTGTTTATTATGTACTTGTGTTTATTTCTAAAATTTTAATTCTAAATCTGCCAAAGTAAATGTTTTTTTTCATTCTTAGATAATAATTTAGTGATTTATCAGAACTTTTTTTTTAGAAATTACAGACTTCGAAATAAGTCTAGAAATACACAGTTTGAAACTTCTCCTCCACTGAGTTATTTAATCAGCGCTCCGTATACAACGTGTCAAGTAGATTCTCGTATTGCTAGAACATATAAAACTGGGAGTGAATTATGTTGTTTACTTACATCTTCAGATTTTACTCGCGTCGATGTGTCGTGAAGTGTAAACATGTCTGACAGTTCATTGGAGCTTGTTTGAAGAAATAATTATATATTAAAAGAAATGCATTAAGGATAACGCACAAGGAATCTTATCCGCATTCAATATAACTTAACATGTTTATGAGTATTTGTGGAAGCGGGCTTTGATTCTTTACTTTTGAATATTTTTAGTTAAATTATTTTTTAATATGGTATCCTTATTAGGACTGATTCCGGTCACTTTATGGTATTTAATGAGCCACGAGCCATCCAAAAATTAAGTTTCATCTACATAGTAAATTTATATGTAGCTTAGCTTTTAATAATTCGTTCAAAGACATGATAGAAACAATGTAATGTAGGGCACACTTCTTGTATTTTACTATTTATTTTAACAATGTTACAAAATCTTTATTTTATTAATTACGAAAGGTTAAAAATACCCCAAAAACATTTAACACAACTCCATTAAAAATTCCTTCCAACATAATAATTTCACCTTCTGAAATTCACGGCTTGTTTGCCCGTATTGTTCTTCTACCCCGTCCCAGCAACATTTATCTGGACACAGATACCGGCTAAAACAAATAGAAATTATAATAAAGAGGGACTGCCTGATGGCTCTTGCGGTTCGCAGCCCACAATGGGTTGGGAACGTGATGGTTTAGATATTGTTATTTGACATGACTTGCTCTGCTCTGACATCAAGTAACAAAAAAAAGAAGTGGTATTAATGATATATTCATGAAAAGATATGAATCGAGCCTAAAGTTTTGTTCTTTATTTATGACGGTGTTAATGGTTAGATCTCCTTAACCCATTAATGGCCAAACGAAAACTAGCAGTTATTTCTCAACGAAAACTACATTTATATGTTTAAAATAGCCCACATAAGCATTAACAAACGAGAAAAAAATTATCCCCCTCTTTTCTAGGAGATAGGGGGGTGTACTCGTACGAGTACACTGGTCACTTAAGGGTGATTTTTTTTCAATGTAAGTTTTAGCATTGAAAAGTACTTTCTGAAGATTTTTTGTTACCATTGTATCCTAAAATTACACAGGAACTAACATATTAACGTTTTTTAACTTTTGTTAAAAGTCACTTTGATAATTCTAAGACAAACTTGTCAAAAATGACGATGAAAGTTTTGTCTTTTACTGATTTTGTTGAGTAGAATCTAAAAAAATGTGTTGTAATATAAATGGTCCTTCTTTACATCACATCTCTTAATGTGCCATAGACTTGAATCCGTAAAGGTGATGATCACCTTGTACCTACATAAGCAAACAGGACTCCACCATCACACCACCATCCTGGCCATGAATAGCAATTCTATACCTACATAGTATTGAATGATGTGGTTAGTGAAATACTCAAATAATTTTATTATGATTATGGAAGATTTGCAGGATATCAGCAACAGTATCATCATACTTTATTAGAAACCATATTTCACTTGGGTCTTGGATCAATTTTGCCTAAATTTGTAGCCATATTACCAAGCACTAGCTTTTCTATCCTATCTAGAGGTCTGTTTCATATTCTTCAAAAAAACGCGATTTTCGTATGATTTTCTTTTATCCCAAGTAGCATGATATTCCAGGCTTTCGTATATTTTACTAAAAGTTAAGTGAAAAAGTTATCAATTAACACTTGATGACTTTGCTGGGTTCAAAGTGAGAGTCCAGTTTAGCTTGCAGTTTTTGCAGCCTGAAACCATTACATAAACTTAAAGCATTACTCTAATGAACTAGTCACTGGCAGTTCATGTATTTCAAACAAACTGGTTCACACCTGAAGGAACCAAACAGACGCTATTTTCTTTGACACCTCTTTTTTTATCAGTTGTGGTGTCGTAATCAAATTGTATTGATATCAATGATCAAATCAAATGGTATAAAACTCGAACTTGGTACCTCAACGTTTTTTTCATTTCGAACGCTTCTAATAGCTTTTCTTAGTCTTTTTTACTACTTGCAAACACTAAAATATCTTCGTTTTATGTTTAGAAACATATAATATTTACATACTTTTTACTCACATATGTGGCCAGTGTACTCAATTGAGTACAGTAATAATAATACCATTGTATCTTTGTTGTTACAAATATTTTGTTACTACATTATGGCTAATATGTATCCCTATGATATATCCAACAATATGTACTACCATATTTTTGTTTTTCATTTGCATATAATAAAATATTTTATTTAGAAAGTACTCACTTCGATAACCATTCCGTAACAAAACTTCAAGTAACTAAAACTTGTAATTTTTCATAGAATACAACCTTTTTTTAAAATTACTCTAGGATAGTTTGTAATCTTTCTATATTGAATATATATTATTGTTTGCAATCTGTTTGGACCAACTTATTTATAATTTAAAAATCAAGCATTATGGAAGAAAAAAAATAAAAGCAACTGTACTCAAGCGAGTACGGCGGCCATTAATGGGTTAAACATGACTTTGAGGATAGTTCTCCTGTATCAGAGACAATTTACCTGTCATCATTGTATCAAATCAATTCATTTCTAACCTATAGGATCCAATATAATAGGAAACATCAGGAACGTACATAATATAGCGAGAAGCTCTCCGGTTGAATTAGGAACGGCACCAAACAATCTCGACCGATTTGAATCGAGAGGCGGTAACACATTGAGGTGATAAAATATTTATATGTTCGTATTTCAAATACAAAAACGAAACACAACACAGAAATTTTAAAAATAAAACTGATACGCGATGCTGTGATGTGCCATAATATATAATATACGATCACTAATCCCGATCGTAGAATATGCAGATCCATTTCTCAAAATTTATTGTAAATATCTATTTTAATGAAAGTGGTGCTGTTTCCTAAGTTGTCCGTGGACTAACATATAAGTGAAATGGGATTGAAATAGATCATCACACCCAACATTAACCATATAGCATATTTACATCAAATTCAGACCATATAGCAACATAGAGGTTGAATTGGTAACTCCCTTTTTTGAAAACCTCGTGTCGGGTAAAACTGACTTACATTTTTATTGAAGGATTTTTCTAACCGCATAAACTACCTATTATATACAAATACAAATCATTTATTATTACCTCCATAGTTACAAGTCAATTTGATGTACATGCATACATCTGTTGTTTACAAATAGCAAACATTATAAAAACTTTTGGTATAAAAATTTAGGTGTCAAAATTATATAAGTCTCATACAATATAAAAAAATAGTTATTTCAGCTTTGTGCGTTTTCACCTCACCCTTCTACGGGTATATTTCTGTAGGTAGCTCTATATTGTCTGCCACGGTTGTGTCTAAACAATGCCACCAAATTGCTATTGTTCCGAGTTGAATTTGAAATGGTAATGGTGATTGAGGAGTTTTATTCAGTGAAACTCACGATTTCAGGGACTTTCGTGTTAATTGATTCATATTTAATTAATTTGTTTGCTCCTTGATGTTTTTATGGACATTAGGTGTTCACAGTTTTTAGGTAATTTTTTTGATAAAAAAATATTTTTATCTCAGGAAATATGAATCCATCAGTCAAATAATAATTGGAGTTTAATTTATTATCAAGAAAACAAAATTATCAATTTCCAACCTGCATTCCAAATTTCATTTCCGATCCGTCTAGTGGTTTGGGCTGTGCGTTGATTATCACTAAGTCAGTTAGTCAACTTTGATTTTTATAAATTTAGATTTAAAACGTGGCTGTTCGTACACACATACATATAATAACATTTCTTTATAGAATTTCTAAATAGCATGCATGTGGTAATGATGTGGTAATTACACAAACAGAATTTCGCAATTAACTGGCAACAAAATACCTCGGAATAGCTTGTAGCTGTCCCGTTTGATTAGCTCGGAATAGCTTGGGGTTGATTAAACAGAAATCACCCCAAGTTTTTTTTATTAAGCTGCGTTTGAAGATCTACAAAAACCCATAACTGATCATAAGTTATATTTTATTTAGTTAGATAAAACGATTTGATAACAATAATTGATGAGTACGTCATGATAAATTGCAATATACATTGTTTTTTTGCTTCAAACGTTTTGTTCTAAGCGTTTAACTTCTACTATTATAACAGCAAATTTAAGATGTCGACAAATTTCACATTTGAGGATGGATTTATAAATCTGGTGTTGATTAGTACCTTCTAGGTAAGCGTGTCACTCCCTAGACTACAGCAAATGATTTACATCAGACGACTGTAGTGATAATCAAAACAAAACCATGTAAGAGACCTTCAAGGCGGCCTGATAAACTCTCGACACCAGAGTTAGCTACTCTCATTCGATAAGAAGAAGACCAAAAAACAGATTGGAGAAGCTAGCCAGGCGGGTCTAAAAATCGCTCTTACTCACTCTCTTAAGATGTATTTCCTCATGACTGAGGATCATGACTCGCCTGCAGAATTAATTCGTTAGGAGAGTTCTCTTGGGTAGACACCTCTCGGTAGGCGCCTAAACAAACCAAACCAAAAATGATCTTCTATATATGTAGGTACCAAAATTACTTCAATAGTCCCAAAAAAGTTACAAAAACTATCCCACAGTCACGTAGCTATTCCCACCCGCATTCAGAAAATAAGTGAACTAATTATTTTTCCGCGGCAGTTTAAGTGGTGGCTGGCGCGGCGCCACTACCCAACTGCTTAGGTGGCGTGATGAAGTAACTAGTAGTAGGTGTGCGAATGGTAGACCTCGAGAATAAATTTTTGATTACTATTCTTTATTGAAATAAAGATGAAAAAATTAAATTTTTATTAAAAATAAAAATGAAAACCCACATAACTCGAATCTTAGGAGACCTAGCTAAAACATGTATTAAACGGAAAATGGCGACCTAAAATTACGAATTACGCGGAATATCGTATTTAACGTGATTGTCTTAAACGAGCTGACCCGCTATCACGAATACTTAGGCCAACATATTATAATACATGCCTACTTTTTATTTTAAAATAGAGCTTCATAATTAACATGATTTTTAATTAAGAACGGGGCAATCATATCAAAATGTTTATAATATAGTAATCTTATAGAGCAGTAAGATGGAAAGCTCGCCTTTTTATGAGGCATTTCAGATGAAAAATATAGTCGAAAAGCGTACCTATGTCAACATTTTTGTAACAGATACTCGTATACCTAATTACTGTGAGAAACAAAATATGTACATCTAAAATCACACAAATATTTAGCCAGATGTATTTTTATCTCACACCTACACTTAAAAAATTCATTCGCTTCATTTGCTCGGTCAACTATTGGAAAGAGGTAAGGAGTGGAATCGAAAGGCTTTCTGCTTCCGCTAACAGTTTTTTAACCAGTTAGTTAGGTTCTAGATTGGATCCACTGTACTTTAAGGTGTAGCACCAACATTTGGCAAAGCGCCCGTTCGGTTAACTATGATTTAATGAGCGTTCAAGTAAACCGGTAACTGGTAATTGATTAATGGTTTTTAGAAGCAGTTCTCTCTCTTAAATTGAATTTCCTCATGACTGGGTGTCGTGACTCCCCCGCCAAATTAATTCGTTAGGGGAGTACTCTTAGGCAGATACATCGTGGTAGGCGCCACAGGTCCTTCCACGGAAGACACATATTCTATATTATATTCGGATATTGTGGTACTCAAACAGGTCGGTTTCCTCACGATGTTTTTATTCACCGCTAAGCGAGTGCAAATTGAAAATACAGGTCATTGGTGAAAAGCAGACACTAGAACCGCTGAGCCACACTCACTTTTTAGAAGCAGTTGATTGCGTGTAATTCAAAACTATGATAGAAATTGGATTTTTATAAATTTAATATATCTGGAGGGATTTATAAAATAAATATGTCTTACATTTCCGGAAACTTTCCTAATGAAATGACGAAGACAAGTAAATCTTTAACAGCTGCTACTTAAATAATTAATAATAGGTACGAACAATTGGTTTGATAAATGGCAGAAATGTCTAGTCATTGATGCGATAAAAGTCGTAGGTAGATTATCGTGTACTCGTGACATTTCAGAAATGTCAATAAGTCTTATTTATTAATTTAGCTACTTTATCTTGTAAGCAATGTATTTTAGATTTTAACCCTGTTCATGATTATTAGGATAACATGTTTTTTTCTATTCGTAAAGTCATTAATTACTTGCTATCTATCATTTTTGTTTGCCTGATTAACTAATATTATGTATTATTTGTATAGACAAAAAAATGCTTACTGGTTCCAGTGGTTTTAAGTTATTGAATTGGAAAGAAACGGCTCACAATCACGGAGTCATAAACCTCGATAAGAAAAGGTTGGTTTCAGTCGGATAATGAAAAATCGAAGACGATTATTCAAATACGAGAACTGAAATGTACAACGTATTGTTTTGGATACAAATAAATTGTATCTCTAAGTAGTTGTAGCAAAACGAGAGGTAGTTAAATAGAAGTTTTTATTTTCTTGACTTTGTTTCATTTTGATTATTAGAATTATATTTTTGTTTGACACAGTTGAATAAACGGAACAATTTTTCACAAAAAAAGATTAATTAAAAATAGATTTTTTGTTTCGAGGCAACCCATAATATAAACAAACACTTAAGATTTAACAACCATATTTAGGCAATTATTTATTAGTACTTATGATTTTTGTTAAATTTGACTTGGAATTGAGTCATTTATTCTAAAAATAAGAAATTACACAAAATTACGTATCTTGACGTTTATCTCTACCTAAACATTAGCCTAAAAACTACAATATTGCCTCCTAAGGGCTTATTCTTAAGCCTAATATTTCAGCAAGAACCATTTTAAGTACCTCTAATTTTTGATATTTGAGGCTTGGTCTATAATAATACTGTAATGCTTATACTGCTTCACAACTGACATTGCACACTGAAAGCTTAGCCCTAATCTTATTTTGTAAAGCTTCAAACATTTATACAAAACTAGTGGATGCTCGCGGCTTCGCTCGCATTAAGAAGTAAAACTTGCATCCCCTATTTCACCCCTTTAAAAGCGGTTTTTCCAAAAATCCTTTCTTAGCGGATGCCTACGTCATAATATCTACCTGTATGCCAAATTTCAGCCCGATCCGTCCAGTGGTTTGGACTGTGCGTTGATAGATTACTATATCAGTCAGTCAATCAGTCAGTCACCTTTGAGTTTTATATACTTAGAAGATAGATAAACACAACAAAGGGAGGCTTTTACCCAGCAGTAAGATCCCAAGGGCGGTGGATGATGATGAAACACGACATTACCGAAAGGATATATGATATCCAAATACATTTGGATTAATACCTTCGTCTTAAAGAAAGTGCTGAATATTTAAAAATATTAATTTTAAAGGGGGAGAAGGGAGTATAAAGTAAAGCCTGTCTATTAGTAATAAAAACCTTCTATGTCAACGCTTCTAACTATATATTCACGCACACTTCTCCGCTCTTTTATTATAGAACATTAGCCATAAAATAGCTTTCAACTGTCGATATTACCGTAAAAATGTATTTTATTGTGCCGTAACAATACGTTGGGGTATCGGTCGGCATAAATCATACCAATTGTTTCCGAGGGCTTGAGGATGGTGATTGATATAGGGCCGGCTTTATCTGGGTAGATGTAGATTGACTAACGTAACCATGTGGTATTGCTTGCTTATAAAAAAAAGTATAATTTTGCATTATACATAGGCTTTTAAATTAAAAATGTCTGTAAAATTTATTACTTTTTTGTTTGTTTTATTATTTTCTTGCGTTTTTGATACCAAGTTGTTATGTTTTAATTTAAATTATATTTTAGGATATTTAGGTGTAATTTGCAGCAGCAGAAAGCCTGCCGCGGCAAGTATACTGTGGCCCTGTAACACAGGATCCTTTGTGATACCTTGTACAGGGCTTAGTACACCTACCAACGTAGCGCATAAACATTGTTATTGTCTTATACCTATGCAATCATGTATGTACGTAACATTACACGTATGTAAGTTTAAACAACAAATGATTTATTTATTTATGCGTGTAATGTTAAAAAAACGACAAACTCAATTTTTATACTGTCTTCCTCCTTGCGTCGCGTCCTAATTACTGAGGGTCAAGACTCCCCCGTAGATTATACTCATTAGCAAAGTCTTTAATCATACTCTATAGTTCTCATATTTGAATATGATTGGTCATATTAACATAATAATATGCCATAAGTAACTTATAAGCCAGCCGAGTTTTGTTTTTAATTTATACAATTTTTATAGATACATTATCCTATTAATTGTTTGATCAAACACTTTCTTTGTGAGTGCATTTGTCTTGAACAGATTAAACGAAAAATATAACCACAAAAATCCTTTTTATCGAAATAAAAGAAAATTGACAACGGAAATAAGGCCTTGCCAATAACATGTTGAGGAAAACGGGAACAAAAATGCTAGCGTAGTACCAGTACCGCTTTATACAGAGTGGTATCAAAATGCAGCGTCGATTGGTCAGAATCTTATTTTCAATCTTACTTCACTTGACCACAAATGGTCAGAACTATACTGTTAATCTCATTACAGTTATCTAGACTACTAGAATACTAGACTAGAATGATTGCACCCTAATCATTAATTTATTTATCAGAGTATAAATAAATCATAGTTTTAATAGAAACAAATTAATTTTGCAGCTCTGAAAAACTAAAACACGTAAAAACCTCTAACTTCTAAATGTTGGCTAATTTATTTATGTAAAATAAAAAGTTTAATGCAAAATCAACATCACCAAAAACATAAATTAATTTTGACCCGATTTACAAAGATGATGGATTGCACATTATTGGAAATTTATTTATTGCAAGGAGTGATTTTCATATGCATAAAAACAGTGATACTGTATTCTCTGCTTTTCTCAACCCAAATACACTCTGTACCGTTTTTTGTTTTTGGAATACCGCTTTCCATTACTTTGTCTCAATAATTCCTTTCAATTTGCGAGGATCTACCTTTTCATCTTTAGTATTGCTGAAATAAAAGAAAATAAGGAAGAAGAGGTAGCGAAAAGATATGATAAACTAAGCGCGAAACAAATTGAGAGTACTTTGATGATTTTTAACCAGATTCCAAAAAAGAGGTTTTATTTTTAACCTATTTCAAAATATGAGGTTAATTTTAACCTATTTCAAAAAAGTAGGTTATATTTTAACCTACTTCAAAAAAGGAATGTTCTTTTTAACTTAATCCAAAAAAGAAGGAGCTTATCTCTTCTTCCAAGAAGAGGGTCATCTGAAAGTTTTTAATTTATATTGTTGAAGTTAGATTTTGAGTTTATTATCAAATTGAAGCTTTCAAACATGAATGCAAAACTTCGTATTTTTCATCAATGTCTATGGATTATCCGGAAACTCAAAGTGATATTGACGTTTTATATGGACATTGAGAAAAGCTGATTTAAGTTATGAAATTGCCGTTACATAATTTCAGATTGAAAGTATTTTATAATAAAACATGTTTGTATTCTAAATCATACAACTCGTGCCACAGTGTACGTTAGTTTCAGTTCGCTATCACTAGATATTGCAAAGGTACTGTTTTTCTTTAAAATTCTTACAATATACCAATATTGTATTCTCGTAAGCCAGCTCAAATCTCTTATTACAGTCTCTAGAATAAAAAAATATCAAGAAGAAATGAGAATGAATTATACTATAGGTAATATATATATATATATGCCAAATGGCGAATTTTATATGAAATAATAAATTTGTGTCGCAATGTAGGAAAAATTCAATAAAAAATATGAAATGATAAATTCCGGTTGTTAAATATCAATCTTATTAATAGGCCATGAAAATGTCGTCAATACTTTATTTGCAATATAACTTTTCATAGATGCCTATTGGCTTTGGTTTTATTATTCGGAAATAATTTAACTACATCGCTATTTATTTTAGAAGTATATTTTGATATACTAAATAGGGGTGAACTTTAACATTTATAATATATAAAAAAAACTGTCAAAATGTGATTATAGATAAATTCAACGTTCCAAATTAAAGAAATTTGTCAAAAATACAGATTATATAGGTATTTTCATATTATTAAGCGCGACAGTTTTAGTTCCACGATTATTTTCTCATTCGATAATGATATTGAGTTAATGCTTGTAGACAAGACAATATACCAGTCTTGTTATAACATAACTGTAATATATAATACAAATAAGGTCATAGAAACAAAAATAGTAGTCTTTATAAAACCATAAACTACCCACTCGCAATATATGAAAAAAGTTGGCTGGTCAGCACATCTACCCCCGTCTCTCAGCGTATCGATCTAATACGCCAAACATGATAACCAGAGGACGAAAGTTCGGGCGGTTGCTAGACGGGGGTGCTAAAGAGTGAACCAAAAACATAAATAAAAATATAAGCGATTTTGTGAGGCAAAAGTAGTTCGGTATTTAATAACGGAAAAACCTAGCCATTAAAAACGAACAATGTTAGTTAAAATATTTATTTTGTGTGAAATTCTCAAAGCTTTAAGAAAAACCTGTAAACAAATATAAAATAACATAAAAAAGTGGTATGCTATGCCTGTTCATTCCAAATAATATTTGGTTATGTTATTAAAAAGAGATTGTACAATCTTGCTTAGAGAAAAATTGTTGTTGACAACTTATTTCTTTTTTAGCGGGACTATAGTATATTTTCATTACTCATACTCTGAAAGTAGGTCTGAAGTTGCCTGAGGAGCGGGTTGAAAGTAGTACTTTTCATCCCTAGGGAGAATCGCTTTCAACTGATAGCTGTCTGCGCGCGACTGGCGGCAGCACTTATGCCAAGAATTGGCCTCACTGATCAAATTGCAATCAGAATATTTTAGTTCCAATTTTATCCGCACGCAGAGTTATCTTGCTTGAATTTTTTTTTTGTTTGGCATTAACTTTGTATTGTGCCAGTTCTCAAGTAAAATGCTTGAACTCTACTAACCTTTTAATAAAAACAAAGGAGTTCTTATAACCCAAAATGTTGAGCCCAAAAAGTCGAGCCCAGAATGTTGAACCCAAAATGTTGAGCCCAAAATGTGAAATGTTGAACCCAGAGAGGTTAGGTTAGTTAGGTTGAGCCCAAAAAGTAGAGCCCAAAATGTTGAGCCCAAAAAGTCGAGCCCAGAATGTTGAACCCAAAATGTTAAATGTTGAAGACAGAGAGGTTAGGTTAGTGAGGTTGAGCCCAAAAAGTAGAGCCCAAAATGTTGAACCCAAAATGTTGAACCCAAAAAGTTGAACCCAAAATGTGGAACCCAAAATGTTGAGCCCAAAAAGTGGAACCCTTCTAATACTCATATATATATAACAATAAAAATACTCAACTAGGTAGATTAACCAACATCATACTTACCGGTAGGCCAACTTTAAAAACTGGAATACCTGTATTTAACATTTAACCAAATAGTTCTTACACCTATGTACATTCAAAGAGGTTCTACGTCACAATACGTAATAGCAGATTTGTACCTATAAAATGAGTTCATCTGATCCTGATATGGATTTAACGACTTTATAAGAGAAGGGGCTAAAGCGGTAGTGAAATAACCAATTGTTCTAATTTTACCATAAACTTAAAATAAAATTATCTCCTAAAAGTCAAAGTTGTTGTTAAATGTAAAATATAATTATCTCATTTTTTGTTTAGCTAATTGATGTTTTTATTTTTACTTTCCTCGTATTTGTAATGAAAAGCACAGTGTTTACCTCGGGTTAAAGACTTATTTAATCCCTCGAACTATTGGCGCCCTCACTGCGTTCGGGCGCCAAACCCCGTCTCGGGACTAATTCACCCCTAGGGTAACAATGTACTATTAAAGTTGCTTAATGCCATACAAGTTATAGTCAAAAATGAGTACAAAAATAACTTGATTCACTCTCGCTGAAGCTCGTCCAGATCCAAATATGTAACTAGAGAAACTCCCGCAGATTTATCAGAACATCTTTTTACCAATACTCTGTTTGCCTTTTATTACGTGGATTTTTCTACTTCATTACATTGATTGGAATTATTTTCAGAATGGAAGATACGACAAGGTCGGACCCCTGTCGTATCTCTATCATGAGATATAAATTGTTTTTCGTATAGCAATAAATAAAGTATGTTTTGTACTTTTGAAGTGAAGTAAGAACTGTATTATGCGTATTTTAGTGAGCGTACTGACGCATACTTATGGAATAGATAGACCAATGTATGGGATTGACATCACGATGCACTCCGCGGAGGGAATTCTTACGTCACTCCCGTACATTGAGTATTCTAGTCCGCGTCAGTACGCTCACTAAAATATGCCTCTTGTGTAAGGGGGGTGGCATACTTTGCAAAATTCATCATATCTCCAGTATAACTGTATTGTGTTTTTATGATTTTGTAATATTGACTTTCTTATTACGTTAGTATCTATTGCACTATTATTCGCTTTTATTTCGAGCGTAGGTATGTTTTGATTATTGCTTTAATTTTTGCAACGAAAACGTTGTGTTTTTTTATCAATAGGCAATTAGCTGACTTACTTATAAATCCAGATAAAAGAGTAATTTGTTGATCAGCATTTGATTTATTTCTCACATTGAAAACATGATAAACACTTTCAGAAAAACAAACAATTTTCCATAAAACGGTTTTAAAGTGTTTCTTGCGAACTTAGTTTATCAATGTTGTCGAGTCCATTTATCATGTGTCAGGAGTCTTCTAAAATAAATGAAATAAATTCAACTTCTATACAAAATTAATTTTAAATAAACAATACTTTGTGAAGACTCTCTAGTGGCGTTAATCTGATGTTTCTGTCGATCTTCAGAGCCCGATAAACGGGTTCTTTCTGTTATTACGCTACATTGTAGACAATTAATATTTTATTTCTTTCATCATTATCATTATTTCATCCTCACCCAGTGCTGAGTATAAACCTCCTCTCCAGCGTGCCACTTACGGCCTCCACCCTGTCTAGAGCAGTTACGTCTGACAAATTCAGGACAAAGTTTATTATATACTTATACTGTTTATATAACACCACAATACAAGGAAGAAACTAACTTATTATTAAATCATAAAAAAACAGTAAATATATAGGTACATTATTATATCATGAAAATTAGCGTTAAAATATAATTCAAACTAGCTTTTAGCCGCGGATTTGAACGTGTTGTTATACACATAAACCTTCCTCTTAAATCTACATATTAAAAACTGCATCGAAATCTGATGTGTAGTTTTAAAAATCTAAGCAAACATACGAAGTTTTTGTTTTTTACTATGTAGTGATAGTGATATCGTAATTATGTTTTAGGTTGATATGCAGCTGATAAGGGCAAGTATAAGTAAGATATAAATAAATATCATTTACTTTTTTAAAAACACTTCCAAAGCACACAGCCTAAAACATAATAATGTTGTTTACTCCAATGAACGCTAAAATTAGATGTTATAATTACTGTTCAATATCGTTAATATTCAAACTAATGAATATAGGAGCACATTCGCTGATTAGTTCGGAAGCTTATTGATTGGGGTGAAATGCCGACATTATTTTGTTACAGCTATTATTAATTACACAAGTTCACAGTATACGTTTTAATCTTGTATAGAGATATCGAGTGGCGTGTCTGTTGTACAGTGTTACTCTATTGTATAAAAACATTGTATCTCTCTTTGAGTCGTATTTCCTCATGATTGAGGGTCGTAACTCCCTTGCAGAATGAATTTGTTTGGGGAGTTCTCTTCTTCGTTTCATAGTGGTGGGTGACATGTCCTCGGACATTGAGGCCCCCAAACATTTCAGTTTCTTCTTGATGTTTTCGTTCACCGTTTAGTGAGTGCAAATCCACACATAACTTGAAAATATAGGTCATTGGTATAGAGCCTTTTTAGAACCAGGTACGTCTAGATGAAAAGCAGACACAGGAGCCGCTGAGCCACACTCGCTCTTTAGGATATTACTGCTTATCATCAGGTCAATTGCTGTTTTTTGTGGTTGACATTCCAGATCATATTACTAACGTTGGTTTACATCCAATATAAATTTTATATTATGTACCTGATGCACTTATTCTTTCACGAGTGCTATTTACCACTAGCGGAGCCCTGTGCATTTATCCGCTATAATTGAGAATGAAAAGTAATATTTATAGTGTTAATCCAAAATTTGACCTATTTTCATACGAAATTTCATTCAAATTAAATCAGCCGTTTGGGTGCGAAGAAGTAACAAAAATAAACCTTATCACACACGCACAATTTTTTTTTTATATTATATTTGTTGGATTTCTTGTGTATAAATAGACTTGAATACTGCACCTTAACGAATATTAATTTAATAATGAACTAACATGTGACTCGACTGGGTGAAGCTAGTTAATTGATGAATTTAGTGCACCATTTAGCAGTCCTGTAGATATACATACCTATATAATATATATAAACATAATATAGTTTGGGTCTCTAATTTATCATCATTTGCAGTTCAAATACTGCCTGATTCCAATTAATGTTTATTTGTAGGTTACGGGTATCGGTAGGTAATATATAAATGAACTACCTGAACCTGCGGCGTTGCCTGTATTTGGCGAATAGTTTTTGAAAATTATAAATTTTGTATTAGAAGTAACATTAATAAATATTTTAAAAGTTCGACAAAAAAGAGGCTGATTTTAATGTTTTGTTGTCTTACATGTTCAGACACCGATGATTTGCAGTTGTATTATGAGGATAGACGAATAAAAGTGTGATTAAATGTTTACGTAAAAATGTTTAATGGTTTTTTTTATAATTTGAATCTGATAGAGCTACTTACTCACTTTGATATTTTGTTGAAAATCTGCATTTATAAATCACATCTCAAACAAATCTCTCACGAAAACGAATACTGCAAATTGATTCTATTGATTTGAGTATACACATGAACTATATTATCAGTGACTTATATGATTTCAGAAAATTGTATTTATGTTTTACATAAAGACGACTAAACTCATAAAAACCACAGTTATCCTCACCACACTATTTATCTAAACAAAAATGTTTTTCAGCAAGATTTGTGCGAGAGTTTCTCATATTTTCGACACGTAGGGGCAAGTGCTGTTCCTATGGACGCTTGTACCTGTGGACACAATCGATTCCGAAAAATCTGGCAACTCTAAAATTTTAATTTGAACGCGCCCGTATAGCTTTGTCTATGGTTGATGGATTTGACGTGACGCCATCTTTGTTTTCTGCGTGGTTGTTGTTGGAATGGCAGCGGAAGTTTTTTGCACCAAAAAGTAAGTAATTCTGCTTATTTTCAATGAGTTTTACTGTGAAAATACTTAAAATATCGGTTTGACTGTCTTTGCTATATGATCTATGTTGTTTATTGCTTAGTTCGTGCTTATTGTTGTGTCTGTAAGTTTTTTTATATACAGAGTGGAGTCACTTTTAAATTTTATGCTTGAATTTGTACCTGTGGACAAAAATATGAGTGTACCTGTGGACTGTCCACAGGTACGAGAGTGTTATAATATTTTCATTCAAATTGTAATTAGATGATTTGTTAATTCTTTTCAGTGCCTCGCAGTAAGACTGGTTTAAAAAGAAATTTTATATGCCCAGATACTCTCACAGAAGCGGTTAAAGAAGTGAGAAGTGGCAGTTCAGTAAGAAAAGCAGCTGAAAAGTATAAAATTGCCAAATCAACCATTTTTAAATACTTGAAATTACATGAAGACAATGACTTAAAAAATAATATACAGCTATTAAAAAATGATATAAGGAAGGTATTGGACCCGGATGAAGAAAATTTGCTGTGCAAATATTTAAGAAAAGCAGCACTTCTACACATGGGCTTAAATACAAAACAATGTAGAGAACTGGCATACCAATATGCGGTTTCTAAACAAAAAAAAAATTTGCCACCTAACTGGCAAAAGCACAAAATGGCAGGAATCGGTTGGCTTCGTCATTTCCGTCTTCGTTTCCCGGAATTATCTCTTCGAAAACCGGAAGCCACAAGCTTAGCAAGAGCTACTAGCTTCAATAAGACAAATGTAGATAATTTCTACAACAATTTGGAGTCGGTCATGAAACGCCATTACTTCCCACCAGGATCAATTTACAATGTTGATGAGACTGGGATCTCTACTGTTCACAAACCAGGGAAAGTATTGGCTCCCAAAGAGATTCGCCAGCTAGGGAAGATGACTTCAGGGGAACGAGGAGTGAACACCACAATGATAGGCTGCATAAATGCTGCAGGAAACGCCGTGCCTCCTGTTTTCATATTCCCTAGGGTGTTCTACAAAGATAACATGTTGAAAGGAGCTCCACCAGGTTCTTTGGGTGTGGCAAATCAATCAGGGTGGTCAACAGAACCGATTTTTAAACAGTTCTTGGATCATTTTATTGAGTTCGCCAAACCAACAAGAGAAAATCCAGTTCTTCTAACAATGGATAATCATGAAACTCACATCTCCATTGAGATAATTGACAAAGCCAGAGAGAATGGAATCATCTTATTGACTTTGCCTCCACATACATCGAATCATTTGCAACCACTTGATCGAACAGTTTTTGGACCATTTAAAAGCCAATATAGCCAAGCAGCAGACAGATGGATGCTCAATCATCCTGGTAAACCTATTACCATTTACGATGTAGCAGAAATAGCTGGAGAAGCGTATGGTATCTCGTTTACGCCAAGAAACATCATAAAAGGCTTTAAGGTTTCAGGAATTTACCCATACAATAGGAACATTTTTTCTGACGAAGATTTCTTATGTTCATATGTAACTGATCGACCAGATCCCAGCAAATATATAACTTGTAACCTCGCCAAAAACCAAGAACCACCTGTTAATGAACACACTGACACTGCGCCAAAAACACCAATCGTTAGTTTGGATTTACAACAACCGGCTGACCAGATTTCCATCCAAGGGAACCCAGATTGCTTGGATCAAAACAAAATATTTAGAGATTCTGATATTCAGGTCACCCCCAAACCAATTTCACCAATCCAGGATAATTATCAGATGAAACCAGAACAACTTGTACTTCGAACACCACAGAAGATTATAAATCGACATGTTACACCAGAAACCATCCGCCCATTTGAAACAGCTGGTCCCCGAAAGGTTATTCAACGAGGAAGGAAGCCTGGAAGAACCAGAGTTTTGACTGACACACCAGAAAAGGATGAAATTTTAGATGAAGCAATGAAAAAAGCTGAAAAAAAGAAAACGGCAAGTTACAAAGCAGAGAAAAAGAAAATTCCAAAAGTAACTAAAAAAAAACTACTACCAAAGGTTTTTCACAATCTGATTCCTCTAAAGTTAATGCTAATTACTCCAAAAGTGATCCGATTCCATTGCTGGATAGTAATCTATCTGAACCTGGTCCTTCCAACGCGTTTTTAATTGAAAAGACTGAGAAACAAGGCGTAAAAAACATTAAAATACTTCAACAAGAGAAGTTATCGTTTATTAGATGTATGAAGTGTAAAACTTATTCCAAAGACAGAAGCCAAATGCTCAAATGTAGTTATTGCAATCATAGCTATCATATGCGTTGTGTTCCGCAGTCACACAGGGAAAACTTTGAGTCTGATGATGAGGACGAAGTTTTTGTCTGCGAGGCATGCTTCATATTAGACAATGATGACGATAGTGATGAATTTGTTCAAAACTTGTATGAAGACTGTCGTAATGTTTACAATTGAGTAAAGTAGTTGTTGTAAGATTGATTTTAGAAGTTTATGATTGTATTTCTTTTGTTATTCTTTAATTAATGTAAACCGTCCTTAAGTAAAACACTGTCCTCAGGTACAATTTTACTGTCCATAGGTACAATCTGCTGTTACACCTGTGGACAAATATGGTGTTTTTGAAAAAAGTCGATTATTTTTCTAAGTAAAAGTGCTACTAGGACTAGAATTTTTGTTTAAGAAAGACTGATTATCCCTTATGACATGTGATATGTTTAAAATAAAAATATGTTGACTGATTCATACAAAAAAAATGTTTTATTCTAAATTCTGGAAAGTGTCCACATGTTCCGCACTTGCCCCTACCATTTTTATCACATTATCTTTTGGCTGACACTTGTCTTAGAGCTATACTATCTGAGAGCTAAGCTAGGACATGAATTTATCAATCTAAAGTAAGCCATATCAAAATGGTATACTACATTTTTTATTTTGGTATTCATTTATTTATAACTATTTTTAACTTATTTATTATTATTAATTAGAAATTCTAGAATTATTTTTATTTGACTTATATTCACTAATATCAATAATATTCAAGACATGTAATTTTTTATGGTCTACAATTTGCCATTTGACCATCAGGTCACCTGATACGACATCCTATCTATATATACTAATGCAAACTAGTGAATATATTATGCTGTATGATAGAGAAGATGAAGATATCGCAAGCGAATACCAATGTTAAACTAGGGTCGACGCGGTCAGTCCTTGGATGGGTGACCAAAAACTGGCATTAAATTTTGGTCGCTTCCGTGGGACAAATGACGACGAATTGTAGGTCCCGGCTGTTTGTCAGAGCAGTCGCTAAGCCATGTCAGAGGTCCATAGGGCGGCTTGATAAACTTTCAACACATTATTGCGAGGTGCAATGATGCTTTTATGTGATAATATCCTGACAAAATATAGTATAGCTTTGAAAGAAGGATAGCCAAAATTCAGATCCAATATAAATAGATGTTTGTCACTGTCTGGAGCGCATCTGGCTCATTTTATAACAGAATTATCCACAGACTAGATAAATGTGTGGGCTAGAGCTACGAATAACGATACTATAGGAGAGTAACTGAAAAAAAAAAGAATTACCAAGTCAACCACCGCCGCCGTGTTTGAGTTGGCGGAGCTAATCCCCAAAGTGACCAATTATACGATTTTGTTTTTTCTGTATTTGGTAGTACTTGTTGCACAAGTATAAGTTATTTTAATAAAATTTATTTAAAAAAAAACCGGCTTCAAGCCTTCTGTCACAAAAAAGTTAATAAATAAATTATTTTTATTTTTGCGACTTCAAAATTCAGAGTTGGGAGTAAAGAATCTATCAAATTATTGAAATTTACAATCCTATAGGTAGGCTTATTGAAATCCGAAATATTTGGAGTCGGTGCCAGTCGTAACAATACCTATCAGGATAAGTTAGGAAAAAATCCAAAGCCTTTCCTTGAAAGTTTATTTTTTTGGAATTCGGTTAATTAAAAATAATTTTTATCTATTTCGTGTGATGGAATAATTTATGAGCTAGCTCTGTTTGCGAGTGGTCTGTGGGAGAGATGAAAATAAGTAGAAGCAATTTTGATGAGAAATTTATATGTTACCTTTCTATATTATTGTTATTTGTAGAGCCAGAGCGTTGCCTGTCTGTGGTTTTAAAAGGTTCATGCTTCGGTTAGCTGCGTAATTTGTTTGGAAAATTTAAGTTTGATACTGTTTTAGATTTACTTTGTGTTCGGACATGTTTTAGTGTTCGTACGTTCGTACGAATGCAGTGAAATTTGCTATTTATGTTTGGGAGTGTTAACTCAATTTCAATTTGATAAATCATTGATACTCGCATTACATTTTTACCTAGTGTTGTTAACCACTAAGTAATTAGTAATTCGTGCTCAAAAATAATTCATTGATCAATCGATTAAATGTATTACCATGATTTGCCATTATAAGTTATCAGTAAGTTAGTGAAATATTCTACAGTGGATAAAATGTTGGTATATTTGACAGTCATACCGAAAATAGCAACTCATTTTAGACGCTTACGTAGCTGACACTTGATTATACTTTATTGTACGGCTAGCATTAAGCCATGTCAGAGGCCTTTAGGGCGGTTTGAATACTGACACTAGAGTTGAACACTCTTACGAACCGACTTAATTTTAACGTACCTAAGCATATACAGTTTATTACTACATACGTACATATTGTTTACAGCCCTCACTATACTAATTATAATATAATGAATTTATTGTCGAAAACAACCCTCAGAGAAATCCCCACTTGGCTAAGGCCCGTGGATTTAACTTTAACGACCGAAATTCTTAAAAAAACCGAGAATGACTAACCTTCACCAAGAAAATAATATAATAATAATGTGTTGTTTGTGTCAATAAAATAAAATAAATTTTAGGAAATATTACACAGCGCCATCTAGCCCGCTACTAAGCTTAAGCTTGTATCATGGGTAGGTACTAGATAACGGATATAATATGAACATATATACATAAATGATTTTACTATATTTTCTTTATTTCACTTCACAGATTCTCGGGCCTTACGCCCGGTATTTTTAAGGCATCAGTGGGGCCGTAGCCAACACTGAGAGGCCTTTTACAATGTTATACTTAAAATTAAGTAAAAAATACAGATAGAGGATGTTAGGTATATAAAGTAACTATTGCAGACATGGTATTAATGTTAGAGGCTATTGTGTTGAGTTGTTCATTGACTTAATTAAACTGGTCTATTGTACGAGGAACGGCACCCGCCAGTTATGCCTCATTCATAAAAAATATAGCGAGTGATGACTTGCCACTCACTAAATGGGCCCTCCACAGAAGGCAGCCTAAGATGACGCCGGAAGGGCAACATTGGTGTGAGTGGCTTAGGGTGTCGAGAGGTGTGCTGCGCGTTCTCTGAGCGGTACTAGCGGCGTTATGCCCTTTAACACTTCCACCCTGGAGCTTAGGTACTTAGCTCTTGCGTCTTCCACTCCCGGACGGCCAATCAAGGCAAGCCGGGAGGCAGGGGGTCTCATTTAGCCCCCAGGGAATCGGGGTCCGCGGTGACGCCACTCACCTACGACTCGCCATAAAGTCGCCCCTGCGGTTACTATATTATTATTACTATACTAACGTTTGTATGAAAATTGGGACTGCAGCAGGCTAACTCGAAACTACCCCAATCGCTCACCTCGTGACCTAAAAGTTGTAATGTAATCGAGAACCGAGTAGGCTCGAGGGAGTCCAAGTGAAACTACAATATCATTTCTCTACGTAAAAGGCAACTGTACCCAGAACTGTCACTTATGACATTGAAGCATGTTTTTTGTGGGAGAATAATATATTGTTTGTCCCTATTTCTTTAAAAAGTAAATATAGGTTTTTTTACATGATATATGCTCACGCTTAGCTACAACTTGTCTGATGTTAAGCAACTTCTATAATCTACGATCAAGCGCGCTTGTCTAGAAGAAACCTGTTTACTCTAGGCAAGCTAAGTAAAGTAGCTAATAAGCTAATTTTTATGATAAAAATGATGCTTCAAATAAAATTGCTCTTCCATCATAGTTATGATAAAAATATATATATTTTTTACTTTTTCCTACAAATCAAACTCTGATATGGTTTGAAACTACAAGAATAGGACTACTCGTAACTAACTTATATGAGAATTTAGGTAAGTGTTTTTTGATAAGCGAAATGAAGAAAGCGGTGTATGCGGCGGGGCATGATGAGCATTTAAATAAACTGACAAACAGATAAACAAAGATACCGATAAACAGAGAAACAGACAAAAACTATAAAAACTGTCTCTTTATACCCAAACTTTTTTTTTTAATATCTTCTTTGTACTGATTTTTTACCCTCTTCAGCTTTATTGTCACCAATCAAAAATCTCAATCTGTGTCAAACCTATCCCTAACTAGGTCAAAATCACGCTTTCGCACGAATCCCGAAAAGAATACAAAATAAAACAGACAACAGCCGTTTCTCTCGTAAACGAGAATCAGTCGCTCCATTGTTGATCCTGCATCCGTTCGATTGACGAAGCACGTTTGCCTAATATTGTACTCGGAACGATTCCTTGTCAACGTAGTAATATCTCCTGATAGGATAAAAACGCACTAGGTTGTACCGGGTGGATTTAGTATGTTTTAGTCGGAAAGAAGAAAGGAAGATACATTTATTACATTTTCAGAAAACAAACCAATAACAACAATATAAATAAACAAACATAAAATCTGCCACAACACAGCCCCAAATCAGCATAATGCTGGTTGTGTTGAAGAACAATGTATGTACTTCCGTTGAGTTTGAAGATGTGATGTCATTTGGTTTACCTATAGTTTTTTACTAATATGTTTTTGAAAAGAACACTTAAAACTAGCTTATGATGCTTCTCAAATGACGTTGCTACGTTAAGCAAATTAAAACAATTTATGATTACTAATACTACCTGCTATCGCGGTCAGTCCTTGTATACATATGTGTTTATTAATTTCATCAGTTTGTCATCACCTAATAATTGCTAAGCATAGGCCTCTTTTCTTAAATGTCATTTCCTTCCAGTGTTAATTGGGTGACTTTTTTATTATATTTTTTTTTAATTACGGTCATGTTCAAAACCATTCCTTAAAAATAAGAAACAATAACATTCACACAGGGAGGTTTCGTGACACATAAAATTGTAGATCTTGGTCATTTGGCAATGCACAGCGGTCCAAGTCAGGGGGATTATTACGATTTGACTTCAATTCTTCAAAACTTTAATACAGAAGCTCAAAATGTAAAAACTTTAGTTTGTAAAGTATTTTAAATCCTTTTTTGTTTCTCAATTCGTTTGCAGTGCAATTGGACCTTCTCTCGGAATCTCCTGATTGTAGTGTTCAGTAAACAACGCGGGTGCCATTCGCAGCAGAACGTTTATTAAATTCGGAAGGATCGGGTTCTATATGACACTTCTTATATCAGTTTTTGTATGGGGAAAGTTACTGAGATTTTATTCATGTTTGAGGGAGTTTCGGTGTCAAAAGGTTTGACTAAACTGCATATAAAATGAAGATTGATAAGATATAAACAGTACTAAATGTAAGCTTTGAAAAAATTAGTGTTACGTGCCTTTTCTAATTAAATCTGCGATTGAAATAGAAGTAACATCTATAATTAGTATGTAAAGTAAGTAGAATAGTAGTCAAAATTAAATAATATAAAATAAATTGTATTAATATAAATTTAAAAAAAACCTTCCTCTATCCTACTTTACTTTAGAGCAAAAATATTTAAAAAATTGAAACCCAAATGCCAGTACCTACTCAACCCTTTTTCCACAGTTAATTGACATCACCTTAATTTTTTTTCTTACCAATCAAGGAATTTAATTTCTCGGAATTTAATCTTACAAAAATAATGTTCTTATTTCGTCCACAAATCTTACAAAACAGAACCAATGATGTAACCAATAAGTCTAGCGCAGAAAAGGTTTTAAATCACGCTAAAAGGTACATAAAAGAACTCTAAGTAACTGCTACATTACCTGTGGCATTCAGTTCATTCGTGAATGAATGCACCTATTGGATGCTACGATCTTGATTCTTTAACTGAATTGAACACAACGATGTTACATACCAATAGACGACACATTAAAGGTGAATTTATTTTGATAGTTGAATAAAATGTAATTCTGTACTGATTTGACTATCGTAAGTGTACCTTTATGTGTTTAATATAATTTTAAATGCAACGTAATATATCCGTTTCAAGCAAGATAGACAAACAGATAAATATTATATTAAGACAAAAAGAGATTCTCAGAAAAAGAAAAAAAACTTTTAATTAAAAGTCTTAACTAATGACTTTACGCTAAAACGAGTTAATACTGCTGACCTGGAAAGATCGCGTAGCGGTAAGACCGCGAAGTTGAAATTTTTTATGTAATTTGTACGTTTTATTTCAAACATTGAATATGCTGATTTTTTTGGAAACATTGTAGTGTGATAGGACTAGACAATGATTGGTCCACTGAAGGGCGTAGAGCATTGCATAAAACGGCTAGACGATATTAAAAAAATGGACGAAGCTAAGATACACGCATTTAAAAGCAGCAACATCGCAAGAAGTTTTGCCAACTGACCTCCGAGCATCAATATGAAAATGGTACTCAATAATGATGATAATGAAAGCACTGTGCGCAACGAAATGGTTTGTACAAGGGCTAGATAGTTGTCTCTAAGTCATACTGTCTATGATTGTAGATCTTGAGTCTTTAACTGAATTGGACAGCAGAGCTAACTTGAAGACTAGTTTTATTGCCTGTAGAGAATTGTTAATTTGGTTCACGAGTTTCGCTTTGGAGCTTTAGTTTGGAAGTTTGGTTTGTTGTCAATAGATAATGTTGTGTTGACTTGTCTTGTAGAGCAGATTAGGTTAGATTTGGCAAATTTTGCAAATTATTTCATTTATGACAAGATGACAATATTACACATTTCCTTTCCGGAAATGCGTCATCAACGTCGTCATCATCAACAGAACGGATTTTGATGAATACTTTGCCAGCTAAAATTGAAAAAAAAAAATAAACAAAATTACCTACTTAATATTATAAAAAACAAATCGATATTTTTTTGTCTTTCCGGGAAGTATATGTACAGAGGTACATTCTGACATACGTTTTTCCAAAATTAAAGATACCCATCTGTTATTTTATTTCAAGAACATTTAAGTGGAAGTCGACTAAAATTGATTCTTAGAATACATTTCAACAACTTATTTAAATAACTTTTCCACAAACATTGTTAGGACATATTCCTTTTTTTTTGATTCTTCCTATTCTTGACGTACTGCTCAATTCAATTTTGCATAAAAATATATCCAACAATGTTTGAAACTTCAAACTATCTCAACATAAAATTGCTTTTATTTTGCAATCACAAAATTCGAATGACGAATTGATCTTGTCAAAGTTGCTTCAGTTCTTTCTTTGTAGAATGGTAAGTAAGTTATCATACAGTAAATTTTAAATTTCATGCACGGATGCCGTTGTTTTGGTGAATTTAGAAATTACTTTTTTTGTACTGGCGACGCCCTTGGCAGTTTTCTTTAGTTACCAGTATCGTGTAAGCAGTGGCACTAGAATAATAAATAAATATTTCAGGACAAATCACACAACGCCATCTATCTAATAATAATTTAATTAAAGTATATCAGTATTATATCCGTTATCTAGTACCTACGACTCAAGCTTTTGCTTAGTGTGGGGCTAGATGGCGCTGTATGTAATGTCCCGGAATATTTATTTATTTATTTATTATTTATTTATTACCTTAAAAATAACTTGAATAACACATTTGACTTATCTAACTAGGAATACCTACTGCATTTTTGATATGCCTGTGGTTTCTGCACTAGGAACATCCTGTGTTGCAGAAACCACGGTTGATTTAATAACGAGTATTTACATTCCCTTTGTATGCGACCATTTTTTTAAAGACATAACTTATCAAGAGTGGTTGTTTGAAAGATTCTGGCTACTGCATACAAGGTTCCTGATAACTAACGCAAAACCTTTTAACGACGGCCTCAGTAAGTCAAAAACAACAACTTAGTTGTATGACTTTTGGGAAATCATGAGCCACCCTGCATATGAAATTCTCTTATCATGTTTGTTAGTACAAATAAATTGCAAAGTTTGGTGTCAAAAAGTTTTCAAACTGTAGAAAGCCTTAGCTTTACGACTACCTTTTTATGATAAACTACCTGTAGCACACAAGAGTAGTATTTTAGTTGCTGTTTGTCTCAGTGCTGCAATAAAAAGGCTATAAAGGTAGAGTTTGTCGACATTTTAGTACGCAACATTGTCTTGGCTGTTGCAGTATGCCTGTGAAACATATGTTTTTCATAGGCTTATCAGTAAAATTCTTTTAAGATCCGAAGTATAATATTTACTATTTACATAGGTACCAGCGACTTCGTCTGCGTGGGATAGTTATTTTGGGCATCATATTTATTAACCTCTTCTGTTTTATAAATTATAGCTGTTACCTACGACTTGAACCGTTTTCGCAGTGCACGCAACCACACGCAACGGAAGCCCTCAAAGATGCATAATTTTCCCCGGTATTTTTTACATTTTCCATTGTTTCTTCGCTCCTATTAGTTGCAGCGTGATGTTATATAGCTTAAAGCCTTCCTCGATAAATGGTCTGTTCAAAACAAAAATAATAATCCGCACCAGTAGTTCCTGAGATAAGCGTGTTCAAACAAACAAACAAACAGACTCTTCAGCTTTATAATATTAGTATGGAAAATTTGGATTCTAGGGCGCTAGGAAAACTCTCGACATTAGAGTCAGGCATTATATACGGACATAATAAATGTTACCATCAGCTTACACTTATATTATAAAGGCGAACGTTTGTGAGTGTGTGTGAGGATGTGTATGTCTGATATTTCTTCATGCTCAAACGGCTCAACCGATTTGGATGAAATTTGGTAAGAAGGTAGATGAGACTCTGGATTATCACACAGGTCACTTATTATATGCGGGTAACACCGCAGGGCGCTGCTTGTATTAACATATAACTAGAAGTCCGTCAAACAAACGAAGCTACATCATAACTTTACTCTAAATAAACAACCTACAAACTCCCATATTACAGGCCCAGCACTTTCAAACTTCAGCTATGAAAATTGTATCTTCAGTCCCGCTGGCCCTTAGCAGTCCTCCACGTTTGAAACCTTGGGCCGTTGCCAAATGCTTGCAGTGAACAACTTTCACACCACGCAACCATTTTTAAATGACGAGTTTCAAGCCTTGTCCACGGGTAGGAGATAGGTAGGTTTGGTTGTTGTTGTTTCTAAAAGAAACAGCGATGCGATTACTAAAGTTAAACTAAGGTCGACGCAGTCAGTCCTTGGATGGGTGACCGAAAAGTGGCACTCCATTTAAGGCGCTTCCGTAGGTCGGATGACACGTTGAATTGTAAGTAATTGTTTGTCTAGTACGGCAGTCGATAAGGTCCTTAGGGCAGCTTGATAAACTAAACAAGCCCAGAGCACCTAAAGGAAACTTATTATTCATACATACACTCTATACTTTCATACGGCATAAGTATGTGGGGCAATGCGACAGACTTTGAAAGAGTGTTAATAATGCAGAAACGAGCAATAAGAGTACTCGTGGGAGGTAGATATAGAGAGTCTTGTAGAAACCATTTCAAAGAGTTGAAGATTTTGACGTCAGTGTCACAATATATATTAGAGATTATAAAGTTTGTAAAAAGAAATCCACATTTGTTTAAACTTAAGACTTATAACTCAAATAGAACCAAGATAAACAGAGTATTGTTGAAACCAACTGTGCCTAGGCTGTGTATGACTAAGAAACTACCCACTATAATGGGAGAGAAACTGTTCAATAAACTCCCCGCACACATTCAGTCTTTGAATAATGATCAGCAATTTTGCAATAGCGTCAAACAATTATTGTTAGATCAGACACTATACAGTTTTAAAGAATACTTTGAAAATGACTACAGTCAACTACCAATTGATTCTAAACTTGCTTAGAAATTATGTAATTAACTACTGAGTAAGGAGTGTGATGCCAAATTGTCATTTTAGCCCCTATACAGCTAAAGTGACAGTACCAAGATTTATTTAAGTTGACATATTGTATGATTACATACCTATTATTATGTTTGACATGATTTTAATAACAAAAATTTTCATTGTTTTATTAATAAAACTAGACATATGTAACTTCTAAAATTTTATAAAAGCCTAATGTTATAAATTCAATTTGACGAGATATTGTAATTTGTGTAGCATATTCTGTGATATTAGTACTTATACCTATGTATGTTACAATTTTACATTATCAATAAAGATTCTTTATCTTTTTATCTTTATCTTGACACCAGAGTTGGCCACACTTATTCGATAGGAAGAAAAAGAGACGTTAGATCGTTTTTTTTTTGTTAATAGACTTTCAAGCTTATGAAGATGGCACCCGATTATGACGGGTAGGAGAGGCGTTGAATTCAAATATTATATTAACGATTTTTGACAGCTATAGAAAAGACGACATTTTCCATTACTCCAAAATTGGGATAAGTAGTGCGGTGGTTTCCCACTTGCCTTCCGCACCGCGGTACAACTTGGACCATGACTCAAAGAGATAGAGAACGAATAGAAGCTTTTGAAATGTGGTGCTGGCGGCGGATGGAGAAAATTAGTTGGACAGAAAGAAAGACCAATGAAGAAGTGCTGAGCATGGTCCAAGAACACCGTACAATACTGGCAACTATTGAAAACAGAAGAGGGAAGATGGTTGGCCACCTTATACGACATGACGAATTTATAAGAAACATCATGGAAGGAAAATTGGAAGCCCGAAGAGGAAGAGGAAGGCCGAGAAGATCATACATGGACCAAATAAAAGAAAAGGCGGGTGTCATGTCGTATAAGGAGGTCAAGGAATTGGCAGAAGACCGGGAAGGATGGCGCATACTCCACAGACAAGGGCCCGGCCCTTAAATTTATGATGATGATGATGATGATGATGATGATGATAGAAAAGACACGATTTGGCATGGTTGATTGAGAAACAGTGACCGCCTCTGTGATTATAGTATCACATCACAAATATAGACTACTATATAGTTTGTCACCTGTGCTGGGCGCATTCGTGGGTTGGATTTTTTAAAATGGGTATCCTGTCAGAGACCCTGTTGGTTTGATAACTTTTGACACTGGAGGTGGCCAAACTCATACGAACTTGCTTTTTTTTCAAATTTATTTATTTTTATTTAAAAAAAAAATACCTTATTCTTTTTTATCGACATGAAAGGTGGTGAAATGGTTAAAGGTAATAAAATCATGAAGTTTGTCACGATAAATCGATATAACGTCAGTATATTTCATTTTCCCAAAAAAAGCTAACAGCGCCTGCAAAAATCTACGCGTTCATTCACATTCATACCCTTAATTGCGCACTGAATAATTAAAGCAAAATCTCGCGCCACGCTTCTAATACCCTTAACCTGGTAAATGCTTTAAATAGCATTTGACGTGTTTCAAATACGTTATGCTTCACCTCACCGTGTTATTTATTATTTAATGTACTACATCAACACCGAATTAAGTTGTTTTGGTTTGGTACTGGCTACTTTGGCTTGACAGACATTGAGAGGTTTTTCCTAGGCAAACGTGCAAAATCTTAGACTACAGTGATGATTTACATAAGGCAGGCTGTAGTCAAACGTGGGCCTATTCCGAGTAAAAAAAGACTAAAAATATAGCCGATTAAAACTTCTATGTTATTCAAATAAATAAAAAAAAAAATTATAACCCAGGGGTCTTCAAATCTGGAGTAAATAGGTTTCTTCTAGGCAAGCGTGCTACATCTTAGACTATAGTGGTGCTTAACACATCAGGCAGGCTATAGTCAAACGTAAGACTAATTAATGCAAAAAAATAAATAAAAAAACTTGACTCTGAACTGACTTTTCAATTTTTATTCCTGCAATACAGAAGTTGTATGATATACGCTTTGAATTTAGCAGATTCTAGTATAATTAACACTTTTTAATATTAAGTATGAAATGATGATAAAGTAACTAAAAAACTTTTCATCTGAGCATCATAATCAAAGAAAACTCAACCGCCGCGCCGAAATAAAAAATGAGATCATAATGAAAATTAGCATTACTTTATCACAACTGAAATTAATCTTTACGGTTGTTTTCAACAATAATTTAACTAGCAACTAAATCTCGCTCCCGTATAAATTAAAAAGTAAAAGAGCCTGAATAAATCTCGACGAAAATGGTTCCACCATTGTTTCTCGCGTTATTTTCTCGCTGTTAATTTAATAGAATATCTTTTTTATGCTAATATTTGACGTTTGGATACGAACCGCGCCATGACCTGCTTATTTTAAACGTGAGAAAATATTTGATGTTAGTGCTCATTTCTCTTTAATTACTTGCTAACTTTTAATGTACACACTTTTATTTATGTTCGGAGGTAGTTTGTAAGTAGTTAATTAGTATTTTTATAGCAGGTTAGTATTTTCAAAATGATTTTGCGATTTCTAATAACCGTGTGAGTGATTAAATAAAATTAAAAGTATGTTTTCACAAAAACCAAACGT
The DNA here is from genome assembly GCA_927399415.1 of Macaria notata. Lineage (NCBI taxonomy): Eukaryota > Metazoa > Arthropoda > Insecta > Lepidoptera > Geometridae > Macaria > Macaria notata. Next base: position 7,222,396 of record OV656742.1, read on the forward strand.
GACGAGTCTGTATAACTCTTTTATCATACGCTATTATTTGCAATCATAAATTACAATACAATACAAAAACGTTTATTGGGTTCAAAAATACTTAGGTACATCTAGGTTCACTAATTTAATTAATACATACAAAAACAAGAGTAATTTCTTATAATAGTGTGTTGTCACCCGGACGAGATGATTCTGTTTCCCGGGTGATTGATTAGTTAATTGATTTAGTTCTATCAACATAAGATAATTTTCCTGTAGCTTCAGGTAATATTGTTGTTACATTGCAAATATAACATTAACAGGTTGACACGCAACCCACAGATGCGATGCTATTTATAGCAATATCATTATTCAGGCATATCTGATAATATAGGTATATATGATGCTAACAAAATATCTAGGCATAATTGATAGAAAGGATTTATGACCAATCCCTATCTTATCTATACTAATATTATAAAACTGAAGAGTTTGTTTGTTTGTTTGTTTGAACGCGCTAATCTCAGGAACTACTGGTGCAAATTGAAAAATTAATTTTGTGTTGAATAGACCATTTATCGAGAGAGGCTTTAGGCTATATAACATCACGCTACAACTAATAGGAGCGAAGAAATAAGGGAAAATGTGGAAAAAAACGGGGAAAATTATTCATCTTTGAGGGCTTCCATTGCGTGCGCTGCGAAAACGGTTCAATATATAAAAAAAAAATGTGTATGAAAGAATTATTCCTCTTAAAATGATCTAGCAAAATGTCCCGAACAGTATATGTCTATCTTTTAAGATTAACTCACTAGAACCGTTTTTATGGTAATAACTATTCCATGCGGACGAAGTCGCTGGCACAGCCAGTATCATTATAAAATCAAAATCTGGTATTATTCGTTTGGTTGAGAACTAAACTAAATTAAAACCGATTTGGTATGAAATTTATCGCTAATAGGTTTGAGCTTAGGCTGTCTTATTGCCCATGATAAGTAGATTACCGTAATATGTTATGGTATTTCTTTTTCTCAAGTGTACAAACGTAAAGCAATCAATTGTATTTTTAGGTGAATTGCTATAAAAAATTGGTCTTGCGGAATTGCATTTATTATGCCAAAAGGCACTGTGTCAATTCTTTCTCACAACGATTCGAAATAAAACGTTTTTGATGTAAACATTAAACAAACATCCTTTATACGTGAGAAGATGGACCTAAAATGAGGGTAGAGCAAACAAAACCGCAGGCGCGTTTGCCTCGCGTCTGATGCAATAGACTTATAAACAGTACGTAAGATATGAAATGTCAATATTAAGTTACAGCAGCTACTATAAATAATAATAAGTTTCAAAAATATGAATGGTCAGATTCAACCACTTATTTTTGATATATTCTTAAAATTAGTCTTCTTCTTATCAAACGAGAGTAGCCAACTCTAGTGTCCAGAGACTATCAAGCCTTCCCAAGGGCCTCTGACATGGCTTAACGACTGCCGTACTAGACAAACAGCCGGGACCTAGAATTTAACGTGTCATCCGACCCACGCAAGCGATCAAAATGGAATGCCACTCATTGGTCACCCAACCAAGGACTGACCATGTCGAATTTTACTTTACATTAGAGCTGAGCTGCGGGCGATCCAATTTTTTTTTCTAAAACTTCATTAAAAAATAATATGTTTTATCTCTACTGACATAATATTTCATGTAGCAAAACCAAAATATTTCAGTGACTTATAATATCTCGCAGATAGTATGAATGTATGAAATATATACAAATCATTCATTGATACATACATCTAAATTTCGATTGAAACTAGATAGGTACACCACGCTTCGTAAAATTCAAAATTATGTTAACAATAATAAATAAATAATTATACCATTTCATAAATCAGAGTTTTTTTAAACAATTTTTTATGTCTACGGTACTGTTTTCTACGTTGCATTTTACGCTTCAAACAATAAAGGGAAAGCAAATAGTCGGGCTGGAATTTTTTAACGTTTCGTTTTAGAGAATTAGAGCGTTTTTCACGCACGAGGAGACAGCTTTATTCCAATTATTCATTTAAAACTTGTTTTGTAAAGAAATGCTTGGAGTTTTTATGATTTAATTTTTCATTTTGAGTCGTGTTAGCTTGAATTAGCGGTGCTTGCGGTTTAATTTGCTAGCCTTGTTTTTGTTTTTCATGTTCTCTGAAAACGTTATGATGAATGGCGTACAGAATGCGTACAAAAGAGAAAATCTAAACATATAAATTTCTTAGCTTCCATTGAATATCAAGAAAGTTAATTTGAATTTGATATTTCATTAGGCACTCCTACAACAGCGCAATTTTGCAAATTTTGAATATAACAAATCACTGCCTTAGAAAAACATGTGATTAAGTGATTACATAGCCGTCATCCATTAGTTTTCTATGGGTTTATACTTTAAGAACATAAAAAAAAACATAAATAAATAAATGTTAAGTATATTTTTTTTACAAGGAATGTATTTGCACTTGACCGTAATTCGCCTGATGGTAAGCAATCATTACAGTCTAGGATGGAACGTACTTACCCAGTAAGAACCGATTCACTCTCGCTCGATAGATCGCAAGGTTATATTCCGCGGGGACCAGGGAGTCAGGCAGGGAGTTCCACAATTTAGCAGTTCGCACTATAAAAGTAGAAGCAAAACGCTTAGTGCGATATTTCTGTACTACTGGAAATAGAAAATAAATATTTGAGGATTTCGTCGGATTTCCGGCGCCTGGTCCCCGCTGTAAGTGTGACTAGTGTATTTTGGCATGAATTGCATATTAATGGTACTGCAAGATCTTATCCACTTTTCTTCAAATATTTTAGCATCATGAACGTCAACACTTAAGCTCGATCATGGATTAGAAATAAATTTAAGTAGAACAGTAATTTTATGTACTTGTAATAGAGTCCGGTATAAAAAACTTCCCCCTTAAGTCGTATTTCCTCCTGACTGTGGGTCGGTACACCCCCGTAGAATTAAATCGTTTGGATAGTTCACTATCTTTGGATTTCGACACGATCCTTCATCGTTGAGCAATTGCAAGTTCACATGTACCATAGAAAAACAAATCATTAATTATTACATTACGATTGATATGAGTGGGTGCTCGAGGTTTTGCTCGCATTAAGAAGTAAAACTTGCATCCCCTATTTCACCCCTTTAAAAGTGGCATTTCCAAAAACCTTTCTTAGCGAATGCCTACGTCATAACATCTACCTTCATTCCAAATTTCGGCCCAATCCGTCACTGGATTGGGCTGTGCGAAGATAGATTACTATATCAGTTATATACGTCACTCAGTCAGTCAGTCGCCTTTAAAATTTATATATTTAGATTGATATTGAGTTGGAGTCGACCACGGTGGGCAGGACCTAAAGCAGACGTTTTAACCTCCAAGCCACGCTCGTTTATTTAATAACATCATACTAAAAACATAAAACCATTAAAGAGTCACAATAGCAGATAACCACAGCTATTTTAAAAAAAACATCGTCTATGAGTTATGTACTTTCAATTAAATTAAATCCTTTACAACGCAGCTTTCTACGCTCATAGATAGAATTTCCCAATTGACCCCGGTCAAACTGTCAGGGTTCACGCTAGACAGACTGTAATCACGTTAATTAGAACTCGAACTGGCCAGGAACGATTCCCAGGACACGGCAACAATATAGCTTACAGAATTAGTTTATGATGAGTGATGGAATTATTAAAGTTGTATACGTGAGGTGTTAATGTTTTTAACGTGTTTTTTGGTGTGACGTGAACGTAATGTTGTGTGCTTATTGTACGTATTTTTTTCATTTAATAAAAATTGATCTATTTTTTAACAATTTTGTATATTTGCCTTCGTTATCCATCAGATTAAAAAATAAATAACGATTTTTATTAGTTGTTGATGTGTTTCATGTTTGTTACGGGGTGGAAACCGATTTAAAATGTGTAAAAGTAAATGCTTGAAGTTATTTCCGATTAAACTACAGGAAAACCGCTTTCACTTTTCAGCTTAATCAGGATGTCTGTTTTTTTAATTATGAATGAAATGGTTTATTCTTAAAATTGATTTTTTTTAAACGTATTTCCTCATGGGTCATGAGTCTTCCACTGAGGGTCGTGACTCGCCTGCGGAATTAAATCGTTAGGGTCCTCTTGGGCAGATACATCATGGTGCGCGCCCAGGTTCTTCCACGAAGACACATATCTGCAAATATTGTGGTCCTCAAAACATGTCGGTTTCCTCACGATGTTTTCCTTTTCCTTCGCCGCTAAGCGAGTGCAAATCCACACTTAACTTGAAAATACAAGTCATTGGTGTAGGGCCGGAATCAAACCAGGGTGCATCAGGATGAAAAGTAGACGCTAGAACCGCTTTTTTTTTATTTGGTTGCCCAAATCCTTCCAAATCAACAGAATCATTTTTAAACTCCATTTAACGAGTAAAACCCTGCTCTCTCTCAAATGTTTCTAATATAAGCTGAATCAAACAGTTCGTGTCGTTTGAGTCAAGCTCCGGTAGAAATATCCCACAAAGACGCGCCAACTACGGTTTGTTTCGCGTTTCAAACCTTTGTTTCATTTCCTTTGAACAGTTTGGGATACGGTTGCTTTTCAGAAAGCTGAAAATAACCCTTTTGCTTGTAAAATTGAGCGAAATTCACTCCAACCCCATTTTGCTGTCATACACAAAATAAGAGTCGGGTTTTCTGTACGAATAAATGGTAGTATAGAATTATAAGTCTTTACAAATGTTGCATCGAAAATTCTTTCGCGTTTTTATCTCTCTTCCACTTGCTCGTGATAGGTAACGATGCCGGAAATATCCGAATGCTGTCGGATATTTGGTCAGAGTTGGTTGCAAAACGGTCGTAAACCACGGCTTCCAACTCTACCGCGGTATCGACAATTGGCCATCTCGTGTTTTTTTTTACCTCACTTACGTTTCCATAATATAACTAATTTTTAGGTTATTCTGATAGCTGGTTGGTTGTAACTTGAGGGACGTGGAATTTTCGCACTGAATTTCGATCGGCTGTAATTAACATTTTAATTAAATCTTTTTCGATGTCAAAATTGTCGTTGGCGGGGTTGAAATATTACGCAAAGGATTACGTAAAGCCAACATGGATTTTATGCAAAATTCTGCACCTCAAACATAATTTTACAATGCGATATTTTTGTGAAAATTTTGTGAAATTTTTTTGATCAAAAACATAGCTTGCTTGTCATCAAAAAAATAAAAACGTCTTTTTAATATACTTTTTGATATCATTTACCTCAAAAGCGTTTAAATATCTACTGAAACATAAATAGATATACATAGGTAACTTGTTTATCCCTTACTAGTGATCTACTTCTAGGCAAAGGCATAGTTTCTATACATAAATGCCAAAGCCTTTTCAAAGAAAAATAATCTCTCTCTTGAGTCGTATGTCCTCATGACTGAAGGTCGTGACTCCCCCGCAGAATTAATTCATCAGGGGAGTTTTCTTGGGCAGATAATCGTGGTGGGCGCTCAGGTCCTTCCACGGAATACACGTGTCCTCGGATATTGTGGTCCTCGAACATGTCGGTTTCCTCACGATGTTTTCCTTCACCGCTAAGCGAGTGCAAATCCACACATAACTTGAAAATACAAGTCATTGGTGTAGGGCTCAGATTCGAACCAGGGTGTGTCTGGATGAAAAGCAAACACTGGAACCGCTGAGCCACACTCACTTTAATATAATAAGAAAAATAATAATAAACTTTGAACTTATTTCTTGTAGGTACTTCGAATTGGTAGCAGAACACGTTCCAACAATTTCTGGAAATTTTGTCTGTTAATCTGGTTATCTGTTTCTCTGTTTGTTCAATACTCATCACGCAAAAGCGGCTATGTATGGGACATCATGATTTTTGATATGTAAGACGTAGTGTGAAGACTTAGGAATGCCATAGGCTACTTGTTATCCGGAAATTATGCGAACGAAACCACGGGCCTTCACTGGTTTGATAATAATTATCTGATGCAAATAAGGATATCACAAAGTAGGCTTACATCATTAATTAATGTGCCATATCCATTACTGTAATTTATTCATGTACAAAGCGGAAGAAGAGAAAATTGCTTTTACTTGATAATAACGCTATTTTCTTGTTACATTGCGATCTCAATTAAAATAAGTAAATTTCTGATAAAGATGCCCGTTTTGTATTATTTTGCTTGAGTTTTGTTAAAATTTTAGAAATATTTTAGCAAAAATGGTATTTCAAGAATCGTGAAATGCATTGACTAAAGATTATCTTTTCATTTTAAATCTTAATTGGGTACAACTTCCTAATCCTTAAGCCATTTTTCAAATCAATTCAAATATACTTTATTGTATACCAAAATATAAAATACAATTAACAGAAAAAGGTAAAGGGTAACCAGGGAAATTGGGCGAACTTAATCACTAATGTGATCTCTTCCGGGTAACCTTCTTTGGACAACACTATTCCCTCATTACACAGGGTTGTGATTCTTACGTAGTATTAATTAAATGAGGGAAGCCCTCGCCAGAGTGAAAAAATAGTTACCCGTAAATCAAGTTAGAACCAACTTAAGATGTAAGCTTGTATTTGTTTTACTTAGATTCAAATGTAAAGAAATAGTCATTTTAGATGCCGATTTAGAGAATAGTGGAGGGGCTGAAAATGATGATGATGACACCTATTGTTTTCTTTAATAAAAAAGTACTACGGGAATATAAAAAACGGATAAGAATATATAAAGGAATATAAAATATATAATAAAAGGACGGATGTAACGTAATTTTTCCATTTTTTTTTTTCTTTTCATTCTCGTTTAAGCGCTTGTTGAAGGGATTTGGTCTTATGTTATGAAATTACTGACGCTTTGGGGCGTTGCTAAAAATACATCGACATATATGTACATAGCTGAAAATATTTAACTTTAGGTATTTTACCTAACAATTAACAAAAAATATATAACGTACACGTATGTAGGTTTATGTGTAATAATTAGTTCAAACATTCATATACCTTATATAATTGATAACACTATTTGTGATAATGAGTAGATAATATATGCAACCATCTTTTTTCCGAACAGCTAAGAAATTATAGGTACATATAATTTGAAAACATTTTAATCAAAACTTCAGAAAAGCCTTAAACACTTGCGGTAGCCTTCCCTTGCAAGAACATAATTGCAAAACTTTACATTTACTGCGTCTGGGCAATTGAGGAAACCCTTCAAATTGTATTAAAAAAATTATTCTGGTTATCATTGAATAAATATTATAAGTTTTTATGCAGCACAATATACTAAATATGTCTTTATTTAATTTTAAAACTATAATAATTCATTATTATCATCATTAAGAAAAGCATTATTCATACAGGGCAAAACTCCTTTGAACAATTCAAATTAACGCCCGCGCTATTCTTAGCCCCGCTTATGAGCAAACTTTTTAACAGGCAAACTAAAGTAACGAATCAAAGTTCAAACTTACCTCTGCTTATTTAACACACATTCCACTCACTTCACTCACTGAAAATTATAAACAAATGACGGTGTTCACTCACTCACTGACCAATCCCATACACATGCCGGATGACCGTGAGTTCTCTCACGATTTTGAATATAGAAGGTCCGGTTAACACGTCCAAACCGGTCGGAAAACGCGAGAGTCTAGCCCCCTCCCTTTGACCGGGTCGCAAAGAACGCATTACGCATGCGTGAAACGAAATGCGAATATAAATTTTGCGTTTATACGCGGATAATTTTTGCATTTGCGGCATTTCGGCTAAGTTGGTATGATTAATTTTTTAGAGTGCGTTTAAGAGTTTGTGTTTTGTTAGCGTTGGAACGGTTGCGATATATTTTGCGATCATTTTATAATAAATACTTGCATAACGAACGGCTGTATGATATTTTCGCTGTTACGGTGAATTAAGTTGATCATTAAAAAAAAAACCGGCCAAGTGCGAGTCGGACTCGCGCACCGAGGGTTCCGTAAAATTTATGGTTTTCGTAATTTTTCCTTTATCTATGCTATAAGACGTTGCTTCGTACCAAATTTCAAGATTCTGAGTTCACGGGAAGCACCCTGTAGGTTTTGATTCCCTTGCAAGTGTCGAAAATTTGCGGCATAAATGGCTGTATCTTTTGATTGCGTTGGCTTAGAAGTTTGATTTTTTCACAGCTTCAAGGGACAGTAGACCTGAGTAATTGATATAAATTTCAGCTTCATACCTCTACGCGTTCCTGAGAAAAAGGGTCTTGACAGACGGACGGACGGACGGACAGACGGACAACAAAGTGATCCTATAAGATAAGATAAGAGATAAGATAAATTTATTGTAAAACAAAACAATATGTTACACTGTACAAATAGCTCTGCCTCTTACATTAGTAAAAAACTGTGTCGTAGAGAGGCAGGTTCTTCCGTGGGTTCTTGTTTACAACTTAATTTATATTAACAACTTATAATAATGTAGTAGGTACATATGTTTTTAAGTGATTACTAAATAATCTATGCCTAGTTATTGTTTATACAGAATATGATATTACTTAATCTATTTGTATCCTAAATTTTATATAATATAATATGAACAGCTATTTATATATTTACAATGATGTTATGCTTGGAGTATTGGCGATTGGTTCTGGATGTTTGTGTGTGTGTGTGTGTGTATGTGTATTTGCATATAATATATGTGTGTTCGCGTGTGCGTGTGGGTGTGTGTGTGTGTGTATGTCTATTTGCATATATGTGTGTTCGCGTGTGCGTGTGGGTGTGTGTGTGTGTGTGTATGTGTATTTGCATATATGTGTGTTCGCGTGTGCGTGTGGGTGTGTGTGTGTGTGTGTTGAGATAGCGTATACTGGTGTGTTTGTAAGTGTGACTTAAGGTGTTGGTTGTAATTGTCTTATTTACTTATTGTTGTCTTGTCCATCGACAACTTAGTTCTTTCCTTAATCGACATGACCTGCTTAATCCTTACCAATCCGGTTTTCGTCCTGGGCATAGCACTGTGTCTGCACTTTTAAAGATCACTGATGATATACGCGAGGGTATGGATAACGGTAAGCTTACTGTTCTAGCTCTGCTAGACTTCAGTAACGCATTTAATACCGTTAATTTTGATATCCTGCTGGCATTGTTACGCTCAATCAACATATCTCCATCGGTGATCGATTGGTTTCATAGTTACCTGGTGGGTCGCCGGCAAAGGGTTCGCCTTGGAAATTCTTTTTCTTCTTGGTGTAACACAACTGCAGGCGTACCCCAGGGCGGCGTGCTATCTCCTCTTCTATTTGCTATTTTCATTAATACTATTTCTCAACATCTCTCTTCTTCCTACCATTTATATGCAGACGATCTACAAATCTACTCACAGGCTCCGATTAGTGAACTTGACTCAGCTGTCGCAGCTATTAATACTGATCTGTGTCGAATCTCTGCATGGAGTAAATCCTATGGATTGAATGTTAACCCTGCGAAGACACAGGTCATTATTGTTGGCACTTCACACATGGTATCTCGCATAGACTGGGCGGTTGTTCCTCCAGTTGTGTTTGATGGCATCGTCGCACCATACAGTGATAATGTAAAGAATCTTGGTTTAATAATGGACAGAACGCTGAGTTGGGATGCTCACCTAACGTCAGTAAGTTCCAGAATATTTGCATCCGGTGCGTCCTTAAGACGTCTCCGGAACTTTCTGCCCACTGCCACCAAAGTTGCGCTCGCTCAATCTCTTCTTCTCCCTTTACTTGACTATGCGGACGCCTGCTATCTCGATCTTCGGGAAGATCAGCTGGACAAACTTGAGCGGCTACAAAATTATTGTATCAGATTCATTTTCGGACTTCGCAAATTTGATCATATATCTCATTTTCGTTCGAAGCTCAAGTGGCTGCCCATTCGCCTTCGCCGGAATACCCATATTCTCTCTCTTGTTTACAACATCCTTTTCAACCCTTCTTCTCCTCGCTACTTAGTTTCCCGGTTCAAATACATCCATTCTTCCCACTCCCTTGCTCTTCGGTCATCAGACAGGCTTACTTTACAGCATCCTACATGCAAGAAAGCAGTCTATGGCAAGTCGTTCACCGCGCAGGCTGTTCTACTCTGGAATGCCCTGCCACTTGACATCAAAAAAGCTCAGTCAATTGATAGCTTCAAGAGTCAAGTAAAAAATTGGTATCTGTTGTCATTATGCTGATATACATATGTAAATGCTATAATATAACTGCTGTCTCTACGTATTATCTACATGTATATGTTTTATATTATATATATTTTAACACTATATATTAGTTTATGTTTGTACTAATTATGTATAATATGTATTAGGATGTATGTCTTTATGTTTATGTACTTTATAATTATATTTGTGTATATTATTTATTCTATCGCATCTATTTCTGTTGTACACCACGTCCTTTATAATCCTTTATTTATTCCTCTCCATCCAATGGTTGCCTGGAAGAGATTGCTTTTAGCAATAAGGCCGCCACTTGTGGCACTAGAGTAATTTATGAAAGTATTTTTAGTTAATTTTGTTTTATAAGTGTGTGACAATAAAGGATTATCTATCTATCTATCTATCTACTTAATTTGTTTTTCCAGTATTTTCTCTATTGCATCATAATTTAACGTGGCTAGCCATTTATGCATGATATTTTTCAACTTATGTACAGTTAATTTCTTTGTATCTTGGAATTCATTCAGTTTATTGTATAGTATGGGCGCAAGGTGGGAGTAGTGTCGCCAAGCAACTTCACTATGATATTCTGGGACTGGGCATCTATCAATACGTTTGTTAGTCTGTGGTAGGTATGGTACTATTTCTCTATGATATTTACGCAAACATTGACTTTGATTTTGACATTGATAAGGGTTCCGTTTTTTCCTTTTGAGGTACGGAACCCTAAAAATATGTCTGAAAATGAAATTGTTGTATGCAACAACCAATTTTTACGGTAATCGATAAAAGTAGTAGGTTAAAGTTATTTTAGTTAGTTACTTTATTACTTTTGCTGTACAAAAAAGCGTAAAGGTGACCTTAAGGAGTAATGCGTTTTCTTACAGTTACCACTACATCTATTTACATATCTTATATTATAATACTACTTAATTGGAAACTAAGACGGCGTTTATTACTCTAGCTTAGAGTCCCACCTCAATAATACAATCGAATAGCTTTCAAGCATACTGAATCATAAATCCGACTATAACCAAACATACAAACACAATGAAACCCTATCCAAAAACAAGCTCAATCCATATGCCAGTAAAAGCCTTTTCCTAGGTCAAGGTTATTAAAAAGAAATGTAGAAAATGATTTTTGGTTAGCTAAGTTTTTATGTGTTTTTTGTACTCTCTTTTTGCTTGGCTTTCCGTTTTGATTTTTTACCCTTGAAAGAATTGGTATTTAACGCATAACCTCATAAGTGAATTTCTAAAGTCTCTGAATAAAAGATGTTACTTATTATGTTTTGATGACTTTCTTAACTACAGATACGTTAACTTTTAATGTAATATAATAATAATAATAATAATGACGAGAATCTCGTGAAAGCCGAGAAGGACAAAGTCAGCAAGTACCTTGACTTGGCACATGAGATTACCGCCATGTGGGATGTTGATTCGACGATAATTGTCCCGATAGTTGTTTCGGTGATCGGTCTTATAGCGAAGAGCCTCGATCAACACCTTAAGAGGCTCTCCTTGGAAGGTTGGGTTAAGGGACAGATACAGAAGGCAGTGATCCTTGATACGGCGCGTATTGTCCGGAGGTTCCTTTCTTTGTAACCTCTACCACCGGTTGCTTGGGTCCTGCCCCGTTGCCGGCGGCATCACTAGTTTTAAGTTTTTTATGATATTTGTTATTTTTTTATACATATATTGTAAAAAATTTAAAAATAGTTGTTAATAAATTAATACCGACATAATAATAATAAAAATAATATTCCGGGACATGGGTCTAAATGGTGCTGTGTGTCATTACACACACCACCAGACCCACACTAAACATATTATTTTATTTAATAAATAAATAAAATATTTAGTTACTTATTTTTTACTACCATGTACCACCCCCATATTAGCATCGCAGTTTTTAAATCTCTTTAGTCGTATTCCTCATTCCTGAGGGTCGTGACTCCTCCTTAGAATCAATTAATTACGGAAGTTCTCTTGAGCAGATACACCGTGGTGATCGCCCACGTCTTTTCACGGAAGACACAATCTCGGATTAATGTTCAAAATGGCTGACCATTAAGTACGTCCCTTAAAAAATAGAGCTCAAACGATCAATCACATATCCCTCTTGTGAGGGCTCCGGGCCTCCAATTAATTTGCGGAGGGAATTCCAATCTGCTGCTTTTTTTTTGATTGAGTATGTTGATATTGACGTTGTTTAGATTTTCCGTATATATTACCAAGTATGTAGATGTAGAGAGAAATCTGGCAGGGAAACGATTTTTAGAAAATGTTTCGCAAATTAATGCTTATAAACTTTGATCTCGATAGTAGGATTTTAGTTCTTTTTTTAAATAAATATTATCAAAATACAAAGCCGTTTTTCAGAGCATTGTTTTTTGTTTTTTTTTTCCTTTCGTTCTCATCTTCTTTACATCTTGTGTGATTAAAAAAAAACAAAACAAACTCAAATCAAACAAACTGATATACAAAACAAAAAAATAATAAATTCTACTAACAATAACAATAGCTTTTGTATCAATGACCTACTGATAGCCACATAAGCTTATCAATAGTGTCCTTTATGTAAACAATAAAGACATTCCTTTCAAAATTATAAATTTATCACTAAGTTTATTGAATAATAGTTAATTGTGTCGTATGTAGGTAAGTTTGATAAGAGTCATAAACAGAAACAGATAATAGATAGATAAATATTTTATTAGAACACCACATAAAAACTTAGATTATCTTAAGGCTTTTCTAAAGATTTTCTAAGTGCCCCTTTTTTGTAGTAGTTATAAGTAGTATGTTTAGTTTTCTTCCTTTGTTTTCACATTTTATTATTGTAAATAAATTTACTTAACATACCAAAAAAACATAGATTTTTAAATTAGCGTCTTAATTACCTAATAATAATTTAAGTAAATAATCTTAATCTTAAATCCAATTAAAATAATTATTAGCCAATTAATCTTAATTGGCTAATAATAAATAAAGTAAATAAATTTGCAAGCAAATAAATAAATGAATACATTATTGAAATATTTGCTAAATCAATAAATTACCTGTAAAACTATGCTTTGCGATAAAATTAGTATCTAATGTACTCATACATACACACTCTTAACAATTAGAGAGAATTGAGAAGCGAGCTAAAAAGATCATTGGGAACGACGCTTTGTGCGAGACGAGACTCCAGAGTCTCGAGCACCGTCGCAAAGTTGTCTGTCTATCGATCTTCTATCGATTACACTTTGGAGAGTGTGCAGCGGAATAGCACGATCTAATTCCGCCCGCCCCTTTTTACCACCGGACGAGCAGGGGTACAGCAGGTCGTCACCGGTTTATGGTGGAAGTTCCCAAGACTCGCACTAAGCGTTTTGCTTCCACTTTTATAGTGCGAACTGCTAAATTGTGGAACTCCCTGCCTGACTCCCTGTTCCCCGCGGAATATAACCTTGCGATCTTCAAAGCGAGAGTGAATCGGTTCTTACTGGGTAAGCACGTTCCATCCTAGACCGTAATGATTGCTTACCATCAGGCGAATAACGGTCAATTGCAAACCCACTTCATGTAAAAAAAAAGACGTATACAATTTTTTTTAATTACGCAGACTCGACACATTGACAAACTAATTAAATACTATCTACACAATAAAACCGCGTATCATCACATCCTAACACTTCGTTACAGTAACGCTCTTAGCTTTATACATCTACCTATACAGCATACTCGTTAAGGGTAAGCATCCATCGCTTTAACATATTTTGCTTTTATTTTATTCAATTAATGAAAGAGAAAAGAAACCAGCAGCCATTGAAGAAAAGTTTAAGTTGAAAAAAACAATTGTGTTAATAGGAAATATGTCTTTTTGTTAAACATACTTACTGATTTAATTTTTATAATAACCAATAATTAACTAAGTTTTGATTTATCGATACATAAAATAAAATTATTTTAGGCATTGTTACAAATTTTAACTACGCAACAGCTTTTTTGCTCCAACATGTATTTTTAAGAATAAGGTATTTGCGTACCTTTTACTGTCTATATAAATTCATAAGCTTGAATTTTAATATTATGTACATTAAATATTTAAGTATTCATAATGGCAATACTGAGTCATTCAATAACAATTGTTTTAGCAAAATCAATGTACATTTTCTTGAGGCCTTTATCCCGCAGCATTCTAACCCTTAGAGAATAAATCTCGTTAAATATTCGTCATGTTCCGAGCGTCGGGTAATGGCGAAGGCACAAGTGTTTATCTGATGACACAGTAGAAACATTACAGCAGGCTATGGTCATCATTTCTACTCTTCCAGCTTACATACATAGCGCAAACATACGCTTTGTTTATGACCGCTTTTAGTTTGGCATCAGCATGCGTATTTCCAGCGTATTTGTTAAATTTGGACACCGTTCGTTGTGGCTATAACTCAGTTCTTAACAAGTATTTTTATAAGACTTATTTAATTGTATTAGTTCATTGTTAAAGACCATTTTTCAATATAAAATAATGTATGTACGTCCGTACAGAGTAGTACTACTCCGTAGTACTACAAATTTTGCACTCTAGTAAAACATTCAAAGAATCAAAATTTAGACACAACTAACTTAACATTAATTATAAACCTTGCACTAATCTATTGTCATATCTATATGAAACACTATTTCCTTTATTAAATAAAGTTGTACACATCGTATACTGGGTTACTGATAACGATTGCACAACCTTATATGTACATTTAATACATATTATGTAAAAAGCAACAAGATTTAATCTACGACTTTTGAAAATTCGCAAACAAAAACACATAATGACAAAAAGTTAGGAATAGCTGATTTATTTTTGTCGCGATATTTTAAAAATTATATACATAACTAAAGTTGTTTCCCTCAAAAGGTTATGCGTTAGTAAGGTGGTCGGGGTCGTTATCGGACATGTTCAGGCTAGAGTGTGGGGTGCGGCAGGGCGGGTTAACTTCGCCGACCCTGTTCAACCTGTACATTGATCAACTGGTTCATGAGCTCAGCAATGCTGGTGTTGGCTGCTCAGTTGATGGCGTCTTTGTAAACAATATCAGTTATGCAGACGACATGGTATTGCTGAGCCCATCAATCAGAGGCCTTCGTAAGCTTTTGGCCATTTGTGAGCGTTATGCTGAGGCTAATGGACTCATTTATAACACCGTTAAAAGCGAGGTGATGGTGTTTAAAGCGGGCTCTAAAACTTATAAGCTAGTCCCACCGATTCTTTTGAATGATACTCCTTTAAAATTTGTTACAAAATTTAAGTACCTAGGTCACTGGGTCAATGAGACGCTCACAGATGACCTTGATATGGAAAGGGAGCGCAGGGTGTTGTCAGTTAGAGCTAACATGCTGGCCCGTAGGTTTGCACGTTGCACCCCTCAGGTGAAAGCAACGCTCTTCAGAGCATTTTGCCAGTCCCTATACACGTGCAACCTATGGGTAAAGTATACGCAGAAGGCATACATCGCCCTGCGTACCCAGTATAATAATGCCTACAGGGCGGTGATGAGGTTGCCGCCGTGGTGTAGCGCATCGGGGATGTTTGCCGAAGCGTATATAGACAGCTTTGCGGCAATAGTACGCCGGCGCGTGGCGTCCCTGGTGCGCCGCGTCCGTGCCAGCTCCAACACCTACCTGCAGCTGTTTGCCTCGAGGATGGACCTGGACTGCTCGATGATGCAACATTGGACCAAACTACATGTCGAGCACTCTGGCTCCACCCGCGGATATAGGCTAAGGTGATATTGTATTATATAGTTTGGATCTGATGATAATATGTGACTGATATATGATTATTTAATTAGTTAGCTGCATAAATTTTACTACTCTATATTTAAATTTGGACATTTTTGACATTTTAATTTTAATATTGTTTTTATTTTTATTGATTGTGACATGTGACTGTATATAAATTTAATATTTTAAAGTGAATTATAGTATTGTGAATATGGACCAATGTCTGAAATAAATGATTTTGAATTTTTTTTTTGAAATTTTTGAATTTTTGTTAGTGGCCTGTTACCATGTACATTGTTTACTTACTAAAATAAAGTTTACTTTATTATTAAGTTACATCATTTACAACGAGTAATTACCATTCTGTTATTGATATAAACTTAACTTATTAAACTAACTTTATAGTCTAAATTTTCATACATAAGTTATTCTCGTAATTCTAGTATATGTTCCGCCCACGACTCACCACGTGATATCTGATACGTGTTACATCTGACGGTTATTCGACTTTAAGTTTTATGTTACAAGTTTATGACGTGTTTCTGGATTTCTCAAATGGATTCCATTGATGTAGAATATACCTTCACGTTGGCTAAGATTACTTGGTCTAGAGTTTGAATGTTTAATTTTTAACTTTTTGTTATGGTGTACAGTTTTTCCCTTGCAAATGTATATTATAGTTTACCAAAAGACGGACTCAAGAGATTAATAAAATTAATAAGGTACATATCTTATATTAAGGTAATTTTATTAATCTCTTGAGTCCGTCTTTAGTTCAAATGCAAAGGAAAAACTGTACACCATAACACCAAATAAAAAAATTATCAAATATGGTGTCAAATAATGCTTGGCGTATAACACTGGACCTAGATGCAGAACCACTTTTAATGTAAATAGGAAATGATTTTGTGTTTGGTCATCACCAACACTTAGTCTATTGAAAAGTTTTTAAGATTTAAGGTTATATTCGTTTGTATATTTATGAACGTGAAAAAAAATATTATTATAAAGTTATACCTTATACAGCAAAGAGGGTTTAAAGTGATTGTTACTTTATTTATTTGTCTAGTTAGAAACTTCTCTGTACTCTAATCAATTACTAATTTAATCTGTGGCGTAAATATAGGAATATTAAAAAATATCCTTAAAATTACAAAAATAGTGTAAAGAAAATTATTGCAGAATCTATAAGAATATATCAATCTGTTATTTAAGGTAAGGTTGAAGTTGAATAGTGTCGTAAAGTTAAAAGGTCGTCAAAGTATTAAATAATTTGGAGACACAGGATATAATGTTACAAACTCACTTACATAAACTTACTTATTTTACTATGCATAACTATTTAATAACCTTGAAATGAGAGTATTTTGGGAGCTAATAAAATTTTTGGTACATAATTATTTGGTATTAATAAAATGCCTTTTTCTAATTGATATTGTGCAAAATGATAACAGATTTATTTTTTATTGCACTTACAATCTCTGTTGTTTGTGAGTGACTATGCGTTTTGTACATGTCAACAAATAAAAATAATAATTTTTGACGTAAGTGCTAGCCGGTGAATACAACCAAATTAAATAAAAATAACTTCTTGAACCTCCTTTGTCTTCTATTTTAAATATCTTTATATGATTGGACAACAAAAAAAGTTCAGCATTATTTAAACTTTTTTTTTACATTAGATAGACTCACACTTGACTACAACTTGCCTGATGTTAAGCAATGTTGTAATCTACGATCTAGCGCGCTTGCCTAGAAGAAACTTAACGATGATTAAAATGTCTATCGTCAACGTAATTAAAAATCGTTTTAAATTTGTGAAAACTATAAAAGGTACATTATATCATGAAAATGTGTGTATTGTTCACAGTTCTTACATGTTCTGATCTTCTTTTATTAATTCTTAGTAACATCCTTAAACTTCCCCACCTCCTCATTACAGTTCAAATAATACAGATAATTATGTTTTCAAACTACTCACAGTTCTGTAACTTAATACAATATTATTTTTAACGAGATCATCTTGTTATCCACAACAATCCAAGCGCGCAGTCCAAGTTACAGATTGAGAATCCTTATCGAGGCAAATACTAGCTTGCGTCATACTGCAGACGAAGTTTCAAGTGATGGCATTAACGTGTAGAGACTGAACATGCTTTCATACAAACTGTTATATAGTTCGATAAAAAATTATACCAAAAATGACAAAGATATTTTTAAATACATGTGTAACAAAATTGATTTTAATAATAAAACTTTAACTCGTAAAATTTTTTTTTTTTTTAACTCCAATTTGTTAAAATGTACTACTTAATTATTACTTTTTAAAGTATTGGGAAAGAAGGAAAGTGGTTGTTAATTAAATGTAATTTCTTTAAATGTATGAACAGTATAAATATAACAATTGCTTAATAAATAATCCTTTATTTCAGACGCAATGTTTTATGGTACAAAATATAAATAAAAAAATTAAACATCCATGATTATGTATATTATTTGCTTTGAGGCTTTTATAAAACATTTTGTATGAAAATTCGCATGGGATACTTTCACGATAAATGTAAACGGACGATAAACTTTGACTGTAGACACAGCCAATACCTATAGACTATCTAGTATATTTGCTAGACATACTAGGTTAAGATCGATTAGTGGTAGGATTTTTCGTAGTATATGCTGTATTATGTTTTAACTATCTTTTCAAATTGCAAATGAAAAAAACCTTGTTTCTGATCTTTTCCCGTTATGATCATTCTGAATCCATCGTTGTTTTTAACGTATAACAGCAGATGATTCTTTAAACGATGTGTTTGCATCTACGAGTAATGATAACCGCTCGCTTGCCCCAGGGGTGTCCGCGCGCAACGCGCTTTTGCCCCTGGTCCCAGCGCGTGCTTATCTAAAATGTCCCACGAAATAGCTGAGTGAAATGCAATGGTAACTACCAGTAACCATGGACAAAGCTGACTTCAAGGTTATGGTACCTACTACTTGGCATGGGCAATTCTAAATTCTCGATTTGGTTACTACTAGGTACCACGGGCAAGCGAGCGGCAAACTTCTATCATATTTTGTTAAAAACGTTATTTGCAGAAATAACTACCTATTCTGTGGTTGAAAATGAAGTATGATTGTGTCAAAATGAAACCAACTTATCTAAGCAAATTTCCGAAATACACTGAATGACACATAGATGTTTGGTGGCAGATTTTATACGTTAATGACAACAACAACATCACATACTTTTGTCGCACTATAATCCAGCGATCTTCAAAACGAGAGTGTATCGGTTCTTATCGGGTAAGCACGCTCCATCTTAGGCCATAGCCTTTGCTTACCATCAGGCAAACTTTGGCCAGGTGTAAACGTTTTAGCTAAAAAGTGTTTTGACTGATATAAATTTAAATTTCACATTCTATTACAAAATAAAACTCTTATTTTCTTTCCTTCCCTCCATTCTAGGTATATTTACTCTCAACTAAGTTGGAAGTTTACAGCTTCCTTAACAATACCCCTAAGTTTCCGAAGCAAAATTAAAAAGTTTCGTTCTACAACAACAAAGGTCTTAAAATTATTGACACCTAACTAACTAATTTATATCTCTAAAAAGGAAAGGGTTCCATGTTAATCTTTTGTTAAAATGTGTGTGGGCGTCACTTAATTTATGATACTACTAGTGGATGCCCGCGGCTCTGCCCGCATTATTGCCGGATAAAACCTGACCTTATACTACATACCGTTCAGACTTTCGACCCTCATTAGCGGACTATGGAATCAACGGACATGACCCATGTTTTATTTTGTATACATGCATTTTAATGAAAATAAAAATAATCTTGAATAAGTTATTATATTCTCTTATGTCAAAAATTGTATAAAGTTAATGTTGGAACTCACACACAGTAATATTTTTTTTGGTAAGGCGAGTTGAAGTCTTGAGCGAGCCAATATAGTTTAAAAATTAAAGTTCTTTATGAGGTGTCCATCAAGCATGTTGTCGTTCAACAACAGAGTGCCACAATTACAGTTCATTTTTATTTTAATTCCCAAGTTGCTGTTTGCGGTCAAACAAGCTCTTCGTATACTTAAGAGTTTCTTGGAATTTGCAATAATTTTATTTAATTTTTATCCTCAACGCCTGTTTCTATAGAGTTTTGGGTAATGTTTCTGAGAACTCGTTTTTATTATGAGGATTACGGTTGAGATGTTTTTTTCATCGAAGAAAGTTTAAGGAGAAAATAATTATAGTGATGATTTTAGATAATAATAATATATATCGGTTCACATTTATAAATAATAAGTATTTATAACAATATGTGATTATTTGGTACTTTCAATATAAATGAAATATTATATCCTGTGTAATATTGGATATACGTACATGACTTAAATACGCTGAAAATTATTATTTTTAATTAAAATACTGAACTTTAATTACGAGTGTGTATAGAAGGTAATTTAAAAAATAGACCTACGCTAATATCTATGTTTGCACACATTTTTAATTAATTTTAAATTGACATGTATAAATTTAACACACTATAATTTTACTTAGATTGGTTTTCCTTTTATTAGTTTGAGTCTTTCTAAAAATTATAGCCAACATTTTAAGTTACGAATTAACAGGAACAAAACGCAGCACCATCTTTTTTATAATTTAGTTTGTTACATTGTTATACCTAAGGCTATGTAAAAATAACCAAACTATGCTATACCCTTCTTTTCTGGCACACAGTTTCTTCCCAAAAGACATAACAATCTCGTGCAGATAGTGACTTAATTTAATCCAACCGGACACCTTGCACAGCAATTATGTAGTAATTGTTAGATAACGTATCTCTTGATACTGTTAAGATGGGTACAGAAATGCCATTTTGTAATATATGAAATATTTTTTTAATACTATGTAAAATATTTTTTACTAAACATATTGCAATTGTTGATTTACATCCCTTTTTAAAGATAGCGCTATAAAAAAAGTAATTGAAAAGGTATATAGTTAGCGTTATAGTTAGGCAAAAGAAGAGGTGGCGCGATGACATTACCCAGGTTTCAGGCGTAACCTGGCTGCGACTAGCTAGAGACTTGGAAGGCAATGGAGGAGGCCTATACCCGTACTTGGGTGCCCTTATAAAACAATTATAATATATCATATATTTTTTTAAATAATTGAAACAGTTTCATATCTTAAACATTGTACCTATATATCTAGTTTGTTAAGGGAATAAAGGCTATTTTATTTTATTTTATTTATTTATATAGTTAGACCCAATTCAATGAGTTGAAAGTACTTAATTTAAAAATAAAGAATAATATTTACCTAAGAATCTAAATTATTTAAACTATCAAATAAGTACTTAAATTCACACCTTCAAATATTTTTATATATTGTAGTATTATAAAATCTATTGTATTAATTTATAGGCAGGTTCAGACACTAAAATTATAAGTATCCCTTAATTGTATCCCTAAGAAAACACCACATCTTTTTTACTTGAGTTTTGTGACTTACCATTAGTAATTATCACTTACTTACAAATTTAACCAGTATATGTTTATTTGTCACAAATAGTCATCTTTACTTAGCACAAACTTACAATATAAAATAACAGTTAATTTACATATTTACAATAATAAATATAAAAACAAGGGAAGAAAAACTAAACATACTACTTCTAACTACTACAAAAAAGGAGCACTTAGGAAATCTTTAGAAAAACCTAAAGATACCCTACCAGAACCCTAAAGCCCACTACCAGAGGGCAGCGTGCCTAGCATACTGGCCGCATTACTACGCTGGATGGATGTAAAATAATAAAATAAAATAACCTAGACAAGACAAATATTCGTCACTCGTGTGTAGCGAGCCTTATGACTTGGTGTGTGTAACGTAACGCGATAATATATTTTAGGAGCGCTTGGTAGCTAATGAATGGTTACATTTGGAATACCATGCGTTAGGGAAATTGAAGGACTGTACGTTTTTTAATTTTTTTTTTAGATTCTTTGGAAGTTCATAGGGATGTTGCTTGATCGGAAAGCTGAATATTTATTAGCTGATAATTAGTTTTTTTTTGTAATTAACACTTTAATATAATTTTATTGATATGCATAAAATTTTAAGTGGACTACAAATGTGTACAGCAGTTCAAAATTAAAACGACTCAACTAAATTTTGTCTTTGTAGATTAAAGTAATTTTTTTAAGTAAGAAAGGTTTCCCATTACTTAAAAAGTAGGTGCATCTACGTAGATAGATGTATCACAAAAATGTGAACAAAATGAGAAAAAACTATATTTACATAAAAAATCAATGAACAGTGACTATGGTCACTATACTCCCAAGCTTATCCTAAGCTAACTCCACTAACGCTTAACTACGTCGTTAGGACTATCCTCTCATAATCACTTTGCGTGGTCACCTTACGTCTATTTTAGCTGACATTTACGCCCATTGGCGCTGACACTTAAGTCCTTTAGCTGACACTTTCATATCTATTTCCTTCTAATGAAAAAAGTGTCACCCAAGATAAGGAGTTGAGTATTGGCATAGTAGACATCGTAGCACTTTCGTAGGGCTTGAAGAAAAAGCGTAGCACTTATGTAGAGGCGCTACGAAGTGTTATGTTATGGCTACGACGATGTACCTATTTTGGAAAAGGTCAGAGCGATGGTATAGAGTAAATGAGTATTTTATCTGACAATCTGTTTCTTCCGTAGAATAGTTCCCGTTGAGTCGTCGCGCGCACTAGTCGTCCGTCACGTTGCAGGCCGCTCCCTCCCGTGAGGGTGCGTGCGCCGCGTAATAGAAATTCTACATTTTATAATTAACGACTGTATGGAGAAAGGTATATTTCCTAATTGCCTAAAACATGGTAAAGTAATTCCTTTGTATAAAAAAGGCAATCATAATGACTTAAATAACTACAGACCAATTTGTATATTGCCTACATTGTCAAAAATCCTGGAAAACGTTGTTAAAAAGAGAATAATTAGATACTTTGAGGACAATAACTTATTTACGCCAGCACAATTTGGATTTAGACCAGGTAAATCAACTGAGATGGCAATTAGAAAGGTCATATATTACATACTAGGTTCTCTGAATCAATCAAAAAAATGCGCGAGCATATTTTGCGATCTCTCGAAGGCTTTTGATTGTCTTAGGCATAATATACTACTCATGAAGCTACAATTTTATGGTTTTGAAGGGTCTGAGTTAAGCTTTATGAAGACATATTTAGAGAACAGATCTCAGATAGTGACTTTAAACTAAATAAACTCATATACCGGATACTCGACTATAGGAGTGCCTCAAGGCTCAATTCTTGGACCAGTTTTATTTTTAATTTATGTTAATGACCTTGTTAATGTAATGCCAGATTGGACATATGTAAATTTATTTGCAGACGATACCCACGTCGGGATGAATGATAGATGCAGGGATAACCTAATGACAAAAGTGACAACAACAATGACTATCTTAAAAGAATGGTTTTGTGCCAACGGCATAGTTTTAAATGCAGACAAAAGTATTATTATGTATTATCAGTCTAGAAAAGGTTTAAAAGAAGAGGAAGGTGCTAAAGATAATGTATTTCTTGGATACACCATCGACAATACAATTAGCCACACAGAACACATTGCCAAGCTATGTAAAAAGATTGCAAGTGCAAGCTATGCTTTATTTAAACTAAAACCTTTATTAGATAAGGAATCCATTTTATCCGTCTACTTTGCATACATCCATTCAAGACTAAAATATGCAATCACAATCTGGGGAAACGGGAAAGATATAATAAAAGTGTTAAGAGCTCAAAAAAGGTCAATAAGGACTATGCTAGGACTAAAAAAGGGCACATCAGTGCGACAGCATTTTAAAAACTACAAGATAATGACCGTTATATCTCTCTATATATACTGTTGTTTACTAGAAATATACGAAGAAAAATCAAATCTTATGAGAGAAAATGTTTATAATTTTCGTAAGCAAAAAGCATTAAAATTACCCTTAACTCGATTGGTTAAAGTACAGAAGCAAGCAATGTATGTGAAAACATGCATGTTTAATAAATTACCTCGTAGTATAATTGACTTGCCACTAAATCAATTCAAAGTAAAACTAAAATTTTTTTTCAAAACCCATCCTTTCTACTCACTAAATGAATATATGAGATTGCTTCTAATAGAATCTTCATTTATAATGGCCACAGGTTGACATGGAACATTAATTTATATTTTAGTTTATTTATTAACATTTAATATTACTTTGTCTGATATTGTGTAAAATTGTTTAAGAACCTAATATTTGACATTGTTATTTGTAAGTGACATTATAAATTATTATGTAGTATTATTTCCTATGACATTTTATAAAATTATTTAAGAATCCTAATTTATAAGATTAATTGATTAAGAGAATTTATAAGATTTTTATAAGATTTTTTATATTTGACATTGTTTGTTTGTAAGTGACTTTAATTTTTTTATGTAAACTGAATTTTCTTTGACATAGCTTAAAAAATATTTTATTTTATCTAATATTAGAATTAAATTAAATTTATCTACTTAAATAAATCTGACATTGTTTGTTTGTAAATGACATTATGTACACATTTTTATGTTTTTATCTTTAATTCTTTCGTTAATAATTAGTATTAAGTTATATAAATGATTACTGTATTATACGACGTACCTATTGTAGCGCAATGTTATAAGGTCAATAAATATCTTTGAATCTTTGAATCTTTGCGTGCTGCTGCTCCCGAGCGGGAGTTCGACGCGCCTGCATCACTCCAGGAACTACAGCCTGTCGTCCCGGCGTTATAGGAAAGCGCCGCAGCGACAGGCACATCGCCATCGGCACATCGCCACACATCACCACACCACTTCGAGCAACGCCGCCGCTGCTGGTGCGCCCCGCGGACTGGCGACTCGACGTCGTCCACGTGGAGCAACGCCGCCGCTGCTGGTACGCCGCGAGGACTGAGCGACTCGGCGTCGACGCGTCGAACAACGCCGACCGTCGCTGGTGCGCCGCCGGACAGAGCGACTCGTCGTGTGTGTGCGTGAACTTCCCCGGGGTCAGCGTACCCCGGCGCCCAGCCCCTCTAAAGAGCGCAAGCTCGCTGAGGACCTACCAGCTCCCCCTTGGGGACTGGCAGACGACCCACGAAAAAAAAAAAAACCGTAGAATGACTTAGGCAGCACGGTGTCTCTGCCCAAGAGAAACAAACGAATTAATTCTGCGGGGGGTCACGACCCTCAGTCATGAGGAAATACGACTCAAAGTGAGATAGATATACGATAACATATATATTTTGATATATTTTGTAAACATTGAAGTTACTAACGGGTGGAATAATT
Source organism: Macaria notata (assembly GCA_927399415.1). Taxonomy (NCBI): domain Eukaryota; kingdom Metazoa; phylum Arthropoda; class Insecta; order Lepidoptera; family Geometridae; genus Macaria; species Macaria notata. The sequence continues at coordinate 7,247,730 of OV656742.1, forward strand.
TAAATCTGTCGTTTCTTTGTCGATTGATTTGCTTTTGAAATTTAATTTGAACTATTGATATGCCTACAAATTTACCCCGAAATCTAAATATGCGACTACTTCATATTATAATTATTACGTAGTTAATAACTTTTTGTTACTTTTACTTATTGTACTGTCTGAAGTTTAGCTGTGTACTACTAGTATGTCTTATCGGTTATTTTCCTTTTCGTTTACCAATTATCAGGTTCGGTTCAGCAGTTTTTGGACGAAGGTTAGAGCGCTATCTTTTTGGCGGTCTAGTAATTTAGTATTTGAACTGAAATAACTATGTCTGGTAATGAATTGAACTAAAGTAAGTAATATTTTTTTGCAATGTTACTTAGTCTTAATTTCAATCAAAATTTAGGTTATGTTTACACATAGGTATATTTTTGATAAACTTTAGCTTAAAATAAACATTATATATACATCATTAAAAAAAACTAATCTACATTTTCAAAAGGTAGCGTACCCAAAATGCTGGCTGCATTTCCCCGTTGAATAGCTAAAAATTAAAACATTTTATTGAAATACCGAAGTTTAAGTTGTGACAAATAATACATCAGATCTAAATTAGAAAAATATTGATTTTATTGGCAACATGCAATTAATACCAGAAAAAAGCTTCAAAAATTATCATATATAATCAAGAACATGATTACATATATTATAGTTATATTCATGATATTATTATTTCCTGACTTCAGTAGGTAACAATGTATTTACACCATATTCACTTCCGTAATTCCACCGCTATCCCCTAAAGTCATCGAACAAAGAGCCATAGAATCACGCCCTCTGCCCGAAGTATTCCAATATTGTTGGCGAAACACTTCTCAGTCCTTTATTAAAACAACATCAAACGGTTCAAAATTATTTGCTCAAGGATTAGTTACCTAGCTTGAGGTACGTTAGCAACAGATTAACAGTACGGAATTCATCTGTTTCTTTAATTATTGGTTGTAACTATTTTGTTTATATTTGGTTGGTTTGCTTTTGTTATTTCAACCACTCGGATTGAATGTAATTCAATGACGTGGAACTATTTCTTTCATTTCTAATTTTCTTCTTCTCTTTTGTTTGTTTTGATGTTGAATAAATTAATCTATCTCATTTTAAACAAATTGGTTTAACTATTAGTGCATAAGAAAGGAACACAAACATAGGTCTGTTAATAAGCTGTATTTTTTTTTTACTATAAAATACATACTTTTACTAATTATAAATTATAATTTTGCACACCAAGAAAAAAGACCACAAAAAAATATTAAATTCACTTCCGCTTTAAAATTTTGATTTGCTAATATACCAACCTGTTTTTTTTATTAAATTATAAAATAATGCGGTTTTTCTCAACAGTTTTTCTATAAATAACAGCTTTTTCTTCTGTCCTTACTGCTAGCATCACCGTTTAGTAACTAGGTAATTAAACGTTGTAATTAAGGTTTAAGTTATAATAGAAGTGATCTCAGATATCGTGATCTTTCGCTTGAGTATCTTACCTTATTGCTAGGAAATGACTTGTTTGGTTTAAAAGCATTACTGAGAATGTATGGAAAGCAATAACATTTAAATTTGTTACTGGTAAGACCTGCTCTATTTGTATGTGAGATGTATTTTTCTCAGAGATCCCCGTAGTTCCGCAGGTTGCGTTATTTGTACATACATTTTAATCCAGTACACATATGTAAACTGTAACTGTATTTTATATTTATAATAATGAAGTAATAGCATAGTTACTATTATTATCAACAGAGTTTGGTTCCTCAATAAAACATTTTTATCTTATCTTTACCTTTATCATTTGTTAAATTTATTTAAACTAAGTTGCTATCATGATGATAATTGGCTGCTGACGATAGGCTTCCTTTGTAGCGCAAAAATAAAGCACAATTTAGCTAAACTATTTTAATTTCTTATAACATTTCCTATTTACCTTTCCAACAAACATACTGTTCATATTGACACGCAGTAATATTTACATAAACTAGCAACTTGTTGTTTATTACTTAAGCACCAAATTAATAAAGTACTTCTCAGGAAGGTTTATCATTTTCTTAGAAGTATGTAGGTTGGCAACGGTGGCTGGATGATATTAGAAAGTTAGGAGGAAACATCTGGGCAAGAACAGCGCAAGACAGGGAGTATTGGCGTAATAGGGCGGAGGCCTATGCCCTGCAGTGGGTCCCATTAGGCTGATGATAATGATGATGTAGGTTGGCTTCTATATATGGTTGCGTCCCCAGACTTCGTCTGGCCACCAAATTAATTACACCATTCATTAACTTGCTCCCCATTACGATGTTGCCAGAACGAGGAAAAGCGTGGACATAATACACCCAGACACATAAGTGATATAAAATTAAGACAGTTTACAGAATTGAGGGTTCTTTACAGATTCACATTTAACTGATACAAGGTTATTTGATTTGAAGCACAACCAAAATATTTGATGATATACGCTAATTTAGAACATAAATAATGAAATAAAATAAACCTTGTTACTTCCACTAAAATTTATAAAATATATCCATATTCTCTTTAAAACGTTTTTCCCCTCTTTTTCTGATATTTATATATAGTTTTATAAATAGGACTACATTACAATCTGTTTACTTTATTACGTGTAGTTTTATCTGTTGATATACTTATACTAATTATGTAACTGACGATACAACATGATATCATTTAGCATAAGGATTTTTTATTTTATAGTTAGACGTCTATCTGTAGAAATGTAGAGAACCGAGGAATAGTGGAGAGAAATCGGGCATTTTTGACGAATTTCTTTGTTCAAGTGAAGTGAAGTGATAATGTGATCACAGAAATTTAATTAATTAATACCATTTTCCTATATTAACGTAATTACAATAAGTCATTTGGCGGGATAAGTAGAATTTTACATTGGTTTGTACTGATATAATTTTATTGTACCAAGCGAAAACGAAAAGGTAGAATAGGTAGCGAAAAGGTGTATCGTTTCGCAATCATAAATAACTTTAATTAGTTTAATTAGTTCTGGAACCCGAACATGAAATGTATGTGCCTACCTATTAAATACACTAGACACCATAATTTTTTATCTCTTTTACCTAAATAAAATAGTCTTGATGCTTGAAAGTGAACTAGTGAGAATAAACAAACTCTGAATATTTTGTAAACGAACACAAACATTTACCTACAAAAAGTTTTTTATTCCTGCGCCACATTGAAAAATTGTTTTGCATTTTATTTTATCAAAAATTTGTTGAAGTCATTTACGCGTTCACGTTTCAAATACAACATAAGGCAAAGTTTAATAACCTCACTTTCGAAACCTAAGACTACTTAGAGCGAAATCACTATGATCCATAGAAACGTGTAAGAACAAATAACCAACCAACTCTCAGCATTGCAGCTGAACAACACTTCATATTTTACTTGAGCAATCATAGAGACTGGCCTGTTAGCTTAGTTGGTAGTGGCTCTGCCTTCTAATCTAGGGGTTGCGGGTTCGATTCCCGCCTGACACAAGTATTTATGCATTTTAAAAATGTTTAATTTCTTGTGTTGAGTCTGGTTGTTTGTATGTATAATAAGTATGTATTTACAAAAGAAAAGTATATAAGTATTATATCCGTTATCTAGTACCCACGTCACAAGCGTTTGCTTAGTGTGGGGCTAGATGGCGCTGTGTGCAATGTCCCGAAATATTTATTTATTTTATTTATTCATATGCAATGGATTTCCGCAAAGTAAAGCCTGATCTATCATCTTATAAACAAAGTTACTTTCCCTCTTTATAATGATAGCATGTTGTCATAGCATCTTCAAAGCGAGATCGAATCGGTTCTTATCGGGTAAGCACGCTCCATTTTAGGCAATAGCCTTTGCTTGCTATCAGGCAAACTATGACCAAGTGCAAACCCGTTTTAGTAAAAAAAAAAAACCGGCCAAGTGCGAGTCGGACTCGCGCACCGAGGGTTCCGTACAAACCTGCAAGGTTAAATATTTTGTGATGTAACTAAAAATTTATGGTTTTCGTAATTTTTCCTTTATCTATGCTATAAGACGTTGCTTCGTACCAAATTTCAAGATTCTGAGTTCACGGGAAGCACCCTGTAGGTTTTGATTCCCTTGCAAGTGTCGAAAATTTGTGGCATAAATGGCTGTATCTTTTGATTGCGTTGGCTTAGAAGTTTGATTTTTTCACAGCTTCAAGGGACAGAAGACCTGAGTAATTGATATAAATTTCAGCTTCATACCTCTACGCGTTCCTGAGAAAAAGGGTCTTGACAGACGGACGGACGGACGGACAGACGGACAACAAAGTGATCCTATAAGGGTTCCGTTTTTTCCTTTTGAGGTACGGAACCCTAAAAAACACATTTCACAGGGTTAGCTTGTGTGGGAAGACACGATAATGCTATGATTATTTCATTCATATATAAAACATGCACATAAAAATCATAAAAATGCGGTATGAATTGCAAATGCAGATTTTGCAATGTGACGGATCTCGCGGACCGCGATATGATCGTTCAACCCGTCACCCAACTCATATACATACCGGATCACGTATACCAATACTGGACATGTACCAGAAAAGGTGTTTAAACACAGTAAGGACGATTTAAGGAATCATTTATCTAATGTAAATCATTATTATGTTCGGTTAAAAGTGTATTGCTGGTGTCAAAGCAAACACAAAGATCACAAGATTTGCTACGTTACTAAGTTATGTGTTTAATGATTTCTTATTAATACGCTAAAAGTTTTATATAACATTATTGTTGAAAAACGATTTAATTTGTTACTGTATAACTGCTAGGACAATTATATACACTGGCTATGTTATCAACTATAAGTTACCCCGTAATAAAGATATTTCGAAATTGAAATTGAATTATCTAATGTAAATCGTCATTGTTTTTTGGCTTGAATCGGGGCTCGAACCGGTTATAGAAAAACGTTTCTCTTTAGTTTTCTACTATTGTAGTTATGAAGACTAGGCCAAATATAAAACAAATACGTCTCTAACCCTAAGTTTTAGTCGTGTTTTACCAAAATTATCATTAAAGAGTGAACATTAATATAAAATAATTGTGGAGTATCCAACTTATTAACGATTATAAAAGTTAATTTTCTTATATACCAGTGATTGTAACTTTTTATATTGTATTTTCTTTAATTAAATTAAGTCCAGTCGACATATTCTCGCCAGTCAGGTCAGGCCCATTTGCCATTTCTTCTCTAATATACCTTTCTCTTTTTTCCATACTAATTTTATTAGAAGTAAACTTCTTTCTGATACTCAAAAGACGTTCTCTTGCCACACTTCTTTCCTACATTTTCTTTATCTTTTACCTTGATCATTTTACCGGTAATTTCGAAAAACTTTGCCGATAAATTTCTCGAAGTTTCTTACTGGCAGCTCAAGATTGGAGCCAGAGTGCATTTGGCACCGACTTAGGTATTAACATACGTGACTGCACTACTGAATATACAATATTGCACCGCTGTAGAGGTTTTCTATGAATTTCTGTTAAGCATTTCAGATTTTGGCCCTGGACGTGGGTTGTGTAGGAATTTATGCGGGAATGGGGCGAGATGTTTTGAGATTTCTTATGATATCTTGCATTCTTTTACGCTGAAGAGTTAGGTATTTAACCCACTTTATGATGTTTTTATTTTCAGTCATCTGAAGAAACATCCACACGTGTGACACTGCAATCGAATATTTATGTGCAGTAAAAAAAACACGTAATAATTTTGAATTTCCTGATATCCGCCTAGTTTATAAACCCCAAAATATTAATACCTACCACTAAAAACTACGTATGTGTCTCCGGCAGCCTCATAGAAGAGCCAGCTCCATTCGACAATAGATATTTTGTACATTTAACTACAGCGGTAGTTGTGAGAATCAACTACTTACTACCTAACTGCGACTGTCAATCGATTAAAAAATTAATCTAAATATATATAAATCAAAATTGACTGACTGACTGATATAGTGATCTATCAACGCACAGCCCAAACCAATGGACGGATTGGGCTGAAATTTGGAATGAAGGTAGATGATATGACGTAGGCATCCGCTAACAAATTTTTTTGGAAATGCCACTTTTAAATGGGTGAAATAGGGGATGCAATTTTTACTTCTTAATGCGAGCGAAACCGCAAGCACCCAATATTTCAAAATAAACTGAATAAAAAACACGTAGATTGACGCAAACGAGTTTTTATTCTGTTTTGTAAAAGAGCACAAAGTTTGTGCGTGTGTCAGTTTATGTGTAAATGTTTGTTACTTCGTCATACAGAAACAGTTGAATAGGTTTAACTGACATTTAGTGTGGAGATAGATAAGAACCTGAATTACCACAAAAGTCATTTTTATTAAAATAAAACGCGAGAAACATCACGGTAGTACATCATAATAATCATACATTAATCCAAACATTACCAAACTACTATTTTTAATGACCACTTATGATTTATTCTGGCATAAGAATAAAGTTAACCACAAGTTTTACAAGCATCTTGTGCACGGCCATTAACTATTTTTATAGCCTCTCTATTGAATAAAACTTCTCGGCCGTAACTTGAGTAATGTTAGCCTCTTTGCATATTGCAACTGTTTGAATGTAAATCAAAGTTTTTTATATCGATATCAAAGATTTTAGACCAATGGGCTTTTGGTAAGTAAATCAAATGTTTTTGAGTGTTTTAGTACCAATTGGAAAATATATTTTAGATTCAGATTTCATAAAATGGTTACTAGTTTATATTACGAGTAAATAAGAAAAAAATATAATCAAAAAAATACTGTTTACCATTGAAAGCTTGTTTATTTTTTGTATATTTCTTATTTTCTCTATCAATCTTATGATTCTTAAATCGAAAGAAAGTTATAAGTCTCATTTTCTAATTGAAATAGGTTTGCGCTTGACAATAGTTTTTCTGATGGTAAGCAATAGATATGGCCTAAAATGGAGCAAGCTTACCTTATATGAACCACTTCACTCTCACTTTGAAGATCGTTTGGATATTAGTTAAGAAAAGAGATCAACAAGCTAGCTATCCCTATTTTCTTGCACTCGGTTAAAGATAAAACGCATTGTTCTTCACACAATATCTTCCAAGGGGTGGCACCTCGCAGCTATCGACTCATTTTCTACTAGAGCGGGCACTGTGCGTGACGGAGTGAAAAATAAGCTCAGTGGCAAAGATTACCTTGAATGGAATATACAATCATTATATTAAAGCGCCTATAGCTCAGCTGGCAGATCCACCAATGTTAAGCAATTGTCGACACCTTCAGTTCTTGGATGGGTGACCGAAAAGTGGTATTTCATTCTGGGCGCTTCCGTGGCGTTAAATTGTAGGTACTAGCTGTTTGTTATAGAAACAGAGCCAAAGACTTTTAGACCAGCTTGATAAGATAAAGATATATCTATCTATCTATAAACGCTCAACACTTGAGCTGGCCAGTCTTATCCGAAAACAAGAACAAGAAGAAGTGTTCCACTGCTACCATCATAAAAACAAAAAAAAATGTATTCAATACCTCCTTCTTTGAATGTAATGATGATGATTTTTGTATGTGCTAAATCTATTTGAAATCCACATAATCCTTGGTAAACGCTTACACTATTCGGTTGATATAATGTTATACTGTTGGTCCCCAGACAGGGATTAAGTTTTAATCAACCGATAAAGAAGGAATGGGAGTTTTTATGCTGTAACGTTATAGTGTATGTCAACTTGTATAATGTTTTTGTAAACGTATGCTATTATTTGGTTTTGTAGCTAAGGTAGTCCTCAAGGGTAGTATTTCTATAATGAATTGCAAATAGAAAACGAAATACGAGCCTAGAGTAGAAAATTACCTTTGTTCATTTGATTATAGTGTAGGAATAGTTTTTAACAAGTTTATTACGGTCCAAATTCTTGCGCATTATAACAAAGAAATAAACATAACCTTGAACTAACTATATATAATATCATATTATAAACTATGCGTTTATATTATGTATTGATGACAAAAATATTATTAAAAACTCGAAAGAGCAAGATTTGGCGGCAAGCTTAATACAAAAACAAAATATTTTTTAGCAAACTTAGACACCCCTGTAATTAAAACTAAATCATAGTCAAATGGGCCCCAAAACATGTTTTTGTACAAATTCCCTTGTTGATATCGTAATCAAATCCACGTGTCACAATATCAAACATAATCAAGTCGTCTTCTCTCATCTTAATCATTTTTCTCACGAAAACAAACAGCGAATTTTCCCCATTTTATCCTTACTTTAGAAAGCGTCCGAAAATTATTAATACCCGAAACTTTTCATGTTTCGCAATATATCAGCGTCTGAACGAAATAAGAACCGACGTGGTTCTGTCTAGTGAAAAAATATATCTTTATAGAATTCATTTTATTGTTCATATTTTTGGGAGGTTCGAATTCAAAGCAATTTTTTATTTTATTTTTACTTTAAATAGGCTTACGTTTGACTATAGCCTGCCTGATGTTAAGCACCACTATAGTCTAAGATGTAGCACGCTTGCCTAGAAGAAACCTATTTACTCTAGATTTGAAGACCCCTGGGTTATAATTTTCTGGGAACAGGGCTCCAGGTAGAGAGTTCCATAGTCTCGCAGTCCTTACTATGAAGGTAGAATCAAAGCGCTTCGTGCGAGTCTTTGGAACTTCCACCATAAACCGCAAAGTACTATTTCCTTTTTTTCTTCAAAAAAGCTCAATATTAGAAACGTCAAAATAAACAATAGAACGAAAAAGTATCTTGTAAGTTTTTGTTTATACTACAAGTCTGTGAAAGTATAAAGTTTTAAGTAGGTTCTCATTTCAGACTGTAAAGTCTGAACGGAAATCGTAAAGACGGAGTTACAGTACAAGCTTTTGTTTGGCGAGCCGTTTATCTGTTGCGGTCTGCCAACTAGTATCCAAAATGGATATGGTATATAAATAAGTTTAAATGTAAAATCTGCCTGGAGCCCCTTTTCTAGAAAATTATAACCCAAGGTATGTGTAGTCTTCAAATCCAGAGTACATAGGTGTCTCCTAGGCAAACATGCAATATCTTAGAATATAGTGGTGCTTAACATCAGACAGGCTGTAGTCAAACGATGGCCTATACCATGTTAAAAAAATTGTTAATGCACCCTCCACAATTGCAACCAAGCCTCCTTGATAACTAATACATTTATGTTTTTTACATAAACATATTAAATTATAAAAATGATACACTTGCCTAAACTTAAAATATCTGCTTGTGCTATGGAGCCAAGGATGCTGGCTGCATTTTAGAATTTAGAATTTATTTATTTCTTACCTTAAAGATAACTTAACTAACAGAGTTTTAATTTTTTTATTACAATTGACCTTAATGTAGAGTTACCAGTGGCTACTGCACTAGGTACTCCTGTATCGCAGCAGCCACAGGTGCTTTTAAACGGTATGATTTTAATATGCAGCTACGGTTTTGGTTCATAATAGTTGAATAATTTACAAAAATAGATTTAAACTAAAAACAACGGACGACGTGTGTGTTTGTGTGTGTGTGTGTGTGTCTGTGTGTGCGTGTGAGTGAATATAGGTACTTCTACTTAAGGATTTTAAGCAAATCTTTCGTGTCCTCATCTGGTAGAGTGCACAAGTACTGGGTTACGAGACGCTTGCATTCCCTGAGGGTTGAACTCTGAATGCTACATATCGTGCCATTTTGTTGTATATGAAGGGGAATCTAAATTCGGGTAGTCGATTTGCGAAGGCTGTATGCACTCGAGGTTGAAAAACCCGTGGAGGTCGTCTCCGAGGGGAACTAGGAGTGATAGAAGAGGCGGTTTGACGGTGTTCTGTTAAGGTTACTTTGAGTAAATAAAGTTGCCGAACGTTTACCATGCCTAATTCAGAGTAGAGGTCGGCTGTTGGATGTCGATACGGTAGTTTGCACATTACTTTCAGTACCGCCCTCTGCGCTCTTTCCATCTCCTTCATTTCGGCGCTGGATATCCTTTTCGTGGGGAACCAGCCAGTTTTTTGTCTCCAGTCACGTTTAATCTTATTTTTAATTCATCTTCATTCTTATCGTTTAAAAGTTTTGTTGAAAGATAGGGTCAGTATTTCAATTTTTTTAAATAATTTGGAATATTCTGGAACGAGAGTTTAATTCACATTATATAATAGGCTACAAACATTTTACGTTTCCAGTAAAAACGATTTACAGTAGTTGTTTTGTGTGATATAGTTTTTTTATTTCCTTTGACTAAACTGTGAGTGACAAAACAATGGCACATTATTTAACTAAATTTTAGTTTATTTTGATAAATAAGGGTCTAAATTGGCTATAATCATATCTAGGTGTTTTTACTACTTCGCCAAAACTTGCGGTGCTCTGACTGCGTGGAGTTTAAAAATGAGTTTCGTCCTTTTTGGGTTGAAAAGTTTGGGAATTATAGCAACTATGTTGTTGGTACTTAAGTTTAAGTTAATCCGGCGTATGGACTTAGTTGAGTTTATGAGTGGGCTTAAAAACTTTTGTATGTATCGGGGTTTACACTTTTAGAGTACGTAAAGGTTTTTAAACGCAGGTACGTGAATTGTGTTGCAGTATAAGTAATTGCAGTAATTGTTGGTTATGTGAATAGGTTATATGAAAAGGTTATAATATTTATCAAAATAAAACAAACGTGTAAATACTTTTGAGTATCAAATTTTAAGCCTTAGTAACTAAAAATTGATTGTTTACATAAAACAAAGTTGTATAAGTACTTGATTTGTTTTTTTTCTTTTATTTTAAGTGTTCTAAAAACACTTATCGATGACAAAACTTGTTTACTCTCATAGAACAAAATTAAACTGCCTCTAATGAATTCATAAAGACCTCAAAAGACGTACCTACCCACAAAACATCAACCAGCTGTCAATTTCGTCTAATAAAAAGAAAATGGCGGACCCTTCAAACTTTTTCCCGCCTTTTTGGCTGTACGCATTTCTATCCGGATTTCAACGTCGTCGGCCGTCAGTTGGTGCCCTTATTGACAGACGGACTGACGTTGAATGAATGAGTGATCAAAATGTGCGGTGTATTCTACGGTTTAAGAAGATATTAGGACTAGCCCGTGTGTTCGACAAGGCAAATGCATCTCCTGCAAAACGAGGTACTCATAACCTCCAATTGAAGGATTTCTAGTGGATCATGAGATCTGCAAAACGTTACCCACTGATTAACATTATAATATAAGGAACGAGGTAATTTTGTTTTATACTCTGGTAACCTCATTTTTCTTACTATAATCTTGTATAGTAACATTAAATATATCATATATTAGCAGTTCTCATTGCTAACTTTATTGTGAACAAATTATTATTTCTTATTCGATTCGTTAAGAGGTGAGAAACGTGATACTTGTCATGGATAAAATTTTATCATTCAAATTCTGAATGGTGTTTTGTCTACGAGTATGTATTTCACATATTAGGACAATACCCCACCCATTATAATAATTTTGATGAAATCTAATAAAGCAATTACGGCATATAAATGAATTAAAATGTAATCCCATTTTTCACATCGAAGTTTTTTTTTATTGCACGTGCAAAGACGCAAAGAATGCAATTAAGCCGATGTTTTAATTTTTCTTTTTGTTTTATTTAAGGAAATGGGCACTTATTTTTTACTCTTAGATTTGGACTATAGCTTTTTTTACATGAAAAACTAAGTCAAAGCATCGATACTCTAATGGAAAAGGGGTGAAACCACGGATATATTAACTGCAAATGTTTCTCTTCTTAGATCTTCACAATTTATTTTGATCATTTTTTTTACTGAAATTAAAATAACCAAATAATATTAATAGATAACGTTATGAGTTATTAAATGAATTAACCATAGTCACAATAATCGCCATTATAAATAATTACCATTTGCCAGACGTTATCATTGTTTTATATTACCTTCTTTAAAAATAATTGTGATGTAATTATGAGAATTTCATTTCATTGTTTCTGTATGCTAAGAAGACGTATTATTAACAATTGTTGAAACAGTAAAAAAGAAACTTAAAGTGAGTCTTCATTACTCTCACAATGTTCGCTTTAGATACAGAATACGGGCAGTTCTATAAAAATATTTTAATATTTTTGTACATGATGGAACACAGCAGTAAAAAAGCAAAATAGAACAATATTCTATTGAAATCTAACATTTTGAAACCTTTGGTTATCCAAGTACGGTTATACTGCTATTTTCGTTATATATTTCCGTTATAACATCGTTAAATAACTTTATAGCATATCCCTTTTTATTTTTGTACGCTTTCAAATTCGAATGAGGTATTTGGATCTTTCTCCATAGGGAGTTATTAAGATGATAAAATCTTATGATGATAGTATTAGATACCTACATTCTTGTATCATTGAAAAGTAATACATTTGTGCAGATATCTCCTTATGAGTTTTGTTTTTCTTCTTATTGAATGAAAGTGCTGTAGAGAGTTTATCAAGCCGCCGTAAGGCCCTCTGACAGAGCTTAACGATTACCATAGTTTGACAAACAACTGGAATCATTCAAGTCATTTGAATTACTGACCTGCCCAATATTTAATACAACGTTTTGGTCACCCATCTATTGTTTATCGCAACCATGATCAAGTTAACTAAATACTAGGCGTTGTTTAACAAAATTTATCTTGTAAATAAAAACTTCGCATGTGTAAATAAAATAGTAAAATTTTATACAATACTAGCTGGTGCCCGCGACTTTGTCCGCGTGGAATAGTTATTACGATAAAAACGGTTCTAGTGAGTTAACCTTAAAAGATAGACATATATTGTTGAAGACACTTTGTTAAATTATTTTAAGAGTAATAATTCTTTCATACATTTTTATACATTTTTTATTAATATCTTGAACCGTTTTCTCAGCGCATGCAACGGAAGCCCTCAAAGATGAATAATTTTCCCCGTTTTTTCCACATTTTCCATTATTTCTTCGCTCCTATTAGTTTCAGCGTGATTTTATATAGCCTATAGCCTTCCTCGATAAATGGTCTTTTAAACACAAAAAGAATTTTTCAATTCGCACCAGTAGTTCCTGAGATTAGCGCGTTCAAACAAACAAACAAACTCTTCAGCTTTATAATATTAGTATAAATTGTGTCGATTTTATGATAGAAAATCACGTAGGTACCCAACCTTTTAACGAGTGTTTTCACCAATCGGTTTCGAGTGTCGATACAACACAATGCAATAACCGAAACGTAGTCAACGCATTGATTACTTTCTGGTTTAGCTGTGTTGTTTATATTATGTTTCGAATTTTCGTGAAAGCATACAAAAATATTTTCACTCTATTCATCAACCTACCTTGCGATCTTCAAAGCGAGAGCGAATCGGTTGTTACTGGGTAGTGGGTAAGCATGTTTTTTATTTATTCTCATTTTTAAGGGACGTTATTACATGTCAGTCCCATTGTAGGTATATACTGTACTAATTACAAAAATATTAAACTATTATGGAGATGACCTGTCCACCCATATATCACGTTCCATCCTAGACCGTAGTAATTGTCTCGAAATTTATTAAATTAGTTAATAAATATTTTGTTATGGAAATTAGGCTACGGATATAAAAATAAATACTTCTTTTCAATTTGTCCATCATCATCATCTACAGGCTCCTTTCCTATCCCAATTCTGGCTATTAGCCTTTCTTTGCTCTTCATACCTACTTATAATACATAGAAACAAAAAAATCAATAAATAACGAAAACCTCGTATTTGTGAACTAAATTTGGTTTATATATTAAAGTAAATATAATTTATAAATATCACCACAGCTGACTAAAACAAACAAAGACTTAAAATCCTTAACTGTATTACTAACATTTTATTTAATTTTCAATTCGTTTAAGTAAAATTTTAAACCATTCTATAGCGGAAAATTTTATAAAACTAATGCTATATGCAACAATGCAAACCTTGACCTACCTTACAGGTCCACAAATACTGCCAAACGTTAACAGATTGTATTACAAACTAAATTGGACCTTAACCGTTGACTGTTTGAACTAATTACAAGCGCAATAAATTACTGTTCAGCTCGACACCAGCTTAATCGTGTATAGAACATAAATTGTACCAGGGATTGCTAAATAGAATGTCAGTATGGAGAAATCAACAAGAAAGTAGTAACTGTAGGTATATGATATACCTATACATGTAGATGATAAGATAAAGAAAAAAGACCCAGATATAAACACAACATAATACAAGAGAAACACATTTTAAATATATTGCCACAATTGGCGACCTTAACACTAAAAACTATCTTTTCTAGGCAACCGTAGAATGGAGAAAAAAAAGAGAGGAAAAAAGTTGTCGAGTAATATATAGAAATATATATGTTACGGTAAATGTGGATAATGCGGGAATTATGCATAATCCCCGGGAATTATGCATAATTACCAGTGCTCTTGGTAAAAGTGAGAAAAACATTCGAATTAATCACATTTACCGGTAATTATACATAATCACCATACCCCTTTGGTAAATGTAGAAAATAATGAAATCAAACATGACAAAAAACAAAACAGGCAAGCCACTGAACCAAAAACCGCACTGAATTATAATTTGTCGGTCTTCAAGGCGAAAGCAAACTGGTTTCTTCTAGGCAAGTGCGCTGGATCGTAGATTATAACGTTGTTTAACACCAGGCAAGTTGCAGTCAAGCGTGAGCCTATTTCATGTAAAAAAACTTTAGTAAAAAATAAAATAAAAACTTTACTTTACTCTACTCTACTCTACTCTACTCTACTCTACTCTACTCTACTCTACTCTACTCTACTCTACTCTACTCTACTCTACTCTACTCTACTCTACTCTACTCTACTCTACTCTACTCTACTCTACTCTACTCTACTCTACTCTACTCTACTCTACTCTACTCTACTCTACTCTACTCTACTCTACTCTACTCTACTCTACTCTACTCTACTCTACTCTACTCTACTCTACTCTACTCTACTCTACTCTACTCTACTCTACTCTACTCTACTCTACTCTACTCTACTCTACTCTACTCTACTCTACTCTACTCTACTCTACTCTACTCTACTCTACTCTACTCTACTCTACTCTACTCTACTCTACTCTACTCTACTCTACTCTACTCTACTCTACTCTACTCTACTCTACTCTACTCTACTCTACTCTACTCTACTCTACTCTACTCTATTGTATGTTATTTTATTTTATGTTTTGCCACCAAACACCAAATAGAAGGTTTGAGCTCTTGATCCTCTACTCGTGCGATTTATTTATTTTATTTGTACATGTATTTATTCTCATAAACATATTGATTCTGATGTTTGATTTCATTATTTTGTACATTAACCAAAAGGCTATGGTAATTATATATAATTACCGGTAAATGTGGATAAATTCTCAACATTTACCGAGTGCGTTGGTAATTATGTATAATTCCCGGGAATTATGCATAATTCCCGATTATCTACATTTACCGTAACATATACACTAACTATATATTGTGATACGGAGTATATCACAATATATATAGGCTAAACATGACTACACTCCTTACTGTATTTATATGCTTAGCCGCGTGATGTGTGATCCTTTTATGTGATTTAGACGGTGCGTGAGTGTGACTGTATGTCAGTAGTAAACTCTACTAGATCGGATCGGGAGTGAAGCTGTAATTTAGGCAACATTTCGGGTAGTTTAATGTTGAACTAGTTGATTTTGATACTGTCATAATGGGGAAATTTGCTCTTAACGTTGGTAAATTGGATATATTTACAGCTTAGTATACGAGTTCAGATGTGTATTTTCATTTACAACAAACTTTAAGATATTACACTTTGAAAACTATAGTAAGTCAGTATAATGCTTTAAGTAATAAAGTCTCAATATAGTGAAATTTTATTTACAAGTCATAAACATAAAATTAAAAAATACAATATACCTTAAATAAAGTATGAAGCAAAATAAAATAAACAAAAAATAATCGAAGAGCCCACCCCGGATCGCTCCCGGTGCAAAGGTTCCCATTACGTTCGCCGCGTTGCCACGTTGAATCGTGATGGCTAACTTTGATGGTCTGAATTCATAATCATCATCATCATCAGCCACATGAGACCCACTGCAGGGTATAGGCCTCTTCCTCTATGGTCTCAATTACTTGGCAGAAAATGTCTTTACCGACACTCGTTTCGGCGCAATCAGTTATAAGTATATTTTATGTTATGAAATATTTAAACTTAAATCGAGAATTTTCTTCTTCTTCTTAGTCGTATCTCTCACTGCTGAGGATCGCGACTCCTTTTGATCTTATGAA
Source organism: Macaria notata (assembly GCA_927399415.1). NCBI lineage: Eukaryota > Metazoa > Arthropoda > Insecta > Lepidoptera > Geometridae > Macaria > Macaria notata. Next base: position 7,264,114 of record OV656742.1, read on the forward strand.
CTAGTTGACGCCATTCTAACGCTTGAGAATTTCTGGCAAAATATTAAAATTAAAAGGTGATTTTAATGAAATATAAGAGAATACACAAAACACAAACGATAAATTAAGACTGTGTAAAAAGGTTAAAACTTCTTACCCTACAATTTCTAAACAGCTTTTCACCAGAAATCTCTGAGAAAATCCCCTTTGCCTAACCTGATTTCCCTACCCTGCGAATTTGCGCTAAAGTATCGCATCTAAGAAAATTGCGCGCGAAAAATGCAGAGCGCATACATCTACTTGTGTGAAGTATTAGGTAAAGACATGAGGTTGGGTGCAAAATGCAGCGACAGTTTACTAACCCAGGGGTCACAAATCCAGAGTTTATAGGTTTCTCCTAGGCAAACGCAACATCTTAGAGTACAGTTGTGTTTAACATCAGGCATTCTGTAGTCAAATGTAGGCCTCTTCCACGCAACAAAAAAATTGCATTCATAAGAAGAAAACAATTATTAATTAAAATTGAGCTTGTTTTACTAAAGTCACAATTTTTCCGTGGGTTTTTGGCGTCGCTTTTGACTACAGCCTGCTTAATCTAGGGTGTAACACGCTTACCTAGAAGATACTTAACAACTCTAGATTTAAAGACTTCTGGATTATAATAACATTACGTCTGTTTAAGCCATGTCTGAGGTCCTTAGGGTGGTATGAAAACTCTGGCACCATAGTTGGCCACTCTCATACAAACTTACTTACTTATTTAAAAAAAGTCATATTAAAGGAATGCAAAATTGCTCGTTCCTAGAATGATAATAACTTTAATTCTCCCATTACATTAGTTTCTACGCGCTATCAAAGGCTAAAAAATTGTAAACCCACTAACTCTTTGGGAGTACCTCAGTCCAAAATCAGATATAGATACGGTAAATAAGTATCTAAGTCCAAAAGAAGTGATACCACCACCCTCTCCTAACTTAGCCACACCTCTAACGATTATGCAGCGAGTCATCCCGGATTTATTCCCGGGTCGCGCCCGTGATCCACCCGCACGTGACCGGACAGACCAGCCGGGTGTGTCTCATCCCTATTTTCATTTTAGAACAGCTGGTGTAGCTAGATCCTGTGTTAAGCCTTAAAATATATAAACTAATCGTATTAAACCTTGAAAGTTACAAAAAAACCTTACTTACAAACTATTAAGAAATAAATATCACTTCGAAGCTTTTTATATTCTATATACCTAACACATCTTTATTTCCATTCTGTAATAGCTGGTGTTGCTAGTTACGAGTAAAAAACCTTTTAATATCTGTGGTGCCAGTATATAGCAATTGCATGTACGCGTGAATCTTCTTCATCGGATCTATCAGATCGGTCTTTGAAACTGCAGGTGGTTAAGGGACTAAAATAGGTGGAAGATGGTTAAGAGTTAAATATTGAAATGTACATAAAAAAGTTACTAGCAAAGGTTTGTCAAATAAAAATTACTTGAAAGCTTTAATTTTTAAGATACTTACGTGTTTTTTTCTAAATTTATTATAAATTATATGGTAGTATTGGTAGTAAACATTGATATTTTTTTAACAAAACCAGGTCTGCACTTTGCCTTAGTTTGCCTGATGGTAAGCAATTACTATAATGTCTAAGATGGATCGATACAAATTGATAAGTACTTTAATATTAATCAAGGCTAAATTATTGACCTACCTCCAAAAGTAAATAAAGATGAAATCATGATGGAAAAATGCTATGAAAATTTCATTCGTAGAAAATATACGAGTAATATCGGTTTCCAGAAACAAGGTGACATTTGTGAATAATTCATAACTAAGCCGGAATATTGCCTTCAATCAGATTAAACTGCTTGATTCTTAGTACTTATATAACTAATTTATTTATTTTAAAAAGATACAAGGTAACCGAGGAAGAATTGTCAATAAAAAAAAACGTATTTTACTTTAAAGAGATACAAGGAAATACTAGTACATACAATAATCGACTTCAAAAAAATGGGACATTACATTATTCCGAAACACTTTTCTTTTCAGTCTCTTTATTATAACTTATTTACGTTTCGATATACGAGTTTAATATGCAACATATTTTTATTTGAATGGATATAATTCAGTAACATATTATGTAATTATTTATATGCATACATTAAACAGTAACTTCAATTCTTTTTTTATATTATAATGAAATACCATAGTGTAGCAATGGTACAGTACATATTAAATAAATAAAAAACAGTGTCATGTAGCCCCATACCAAGCAGACGGTTGTGTTATGATATTACGTAAGATGTGTACTTTCTCAAAACCATCAACAAGAGAAACTAATGGCTCTTAAATTTAGGATTATTATGTCTGTTATTTTCTAAAATACGCCAAAGTCAATATACAAAATTTACCCTCAAAATAGTATTGTTCGCAAAGAAGGAGCCTATAAATTTGGCTAAGTTTATCCAATTCTATCTGCTTTATATTCTCCCCCAATAACAGAGTATAAGTTTCCTTCAACCACTCAAAGACCTAACTCAATTTACTCTAAACATAGGCATTCTAAATTGAGGACACCTAAATCTTAGCTTGACTTATAGGTAGATTAAAACTAAACCTCACAAATTAGGAACATGGCTATCAACTAGCTTAACTCGAAGAAGCAAAAGATTTTTGCGTAAATTGTAATTTTCACATACATTTTTTTCCGTGTACCTAACTTATTTATACAATCTGTTTCGGACCAATTCCCTATCAGGTATATCTTGTTACATCTGTTTAAATGTGACTTTATTATAGCAAATAATATGTAGTAAGAAAGCAACGTTACCTACATTTTCTTAGCCATGAACGCTTTCCCAAATATACATTGATATATACACAAAAAAAAAACGAACACATTAAAAAAACAATTTTACACTCTATCTCTTTTCATGAGAAACATTTCTAGCCACAATTAGGTATTTATTGTATTTTATATCACTGATACTAAGCGTCTCAAAGAAAACTTTGGGAGGTTCTAGATAGTTTACTTTAAATTAGTGATTGTGTTCAGTTCTGACAGAATTTAGATGGAATTAGACAGACAGCGGAGTAAATATTTGGTAAGCTTAATTACTTTTATAATAGTGTCTTTCTCTAGTTGTTTTCTTTTCGCTGCAAATTTGTGTTTATTAACAATGATTTTAATTTATCATTCATTTTGATTTAATTTTTTTCTTAGCTAAGAGCTCAGTAAACTTATGACAAACTAATAACTAGTGCATAAGATTCTACTGCAATTGTACCCTTGTAATATGTACGTACACGTAAGTTTTTCGGTCAAATATACAAATTTATTATAGTGAATTGAGAATTTCTCGGAAGCTAATATTTTGAAAGACCGTATCAAAACTTTGTGCAAAGTTAATGATTGTTGAAAGCAAAATTGATTTTGGTTAATCATCTGCCTTAGTATATGAACAGACTGCCCTGATTCGTTTCCCGCTTGTACAATTCTATAGAAATACTAGATGTGATACAAACTAATTAGAATGTTTACTGTGATATATAATAATAATAAATAATAATAATAATATGTTGGGTTTAAGGGACAGATACAGAAGGCAGTGATCCTTGATACGGCGCGTATTGTCCGGAGGTTCCTTTCTTTGTAACCTCTACCACCGGTTGCTTGGGTCCTGCCCCGTTGCCGGCGGCATCACTAGTTTTAAGTTTTTTATGATATTTGTTATTTTTTTTTATACATATATTGTAAAAAAATTAAAAATAGTTGTTAATAAATGAATACCGAGATAATAAATAATAATAAATATTCAGGACATATCACACAGCGCCATCTAGCCCCACAGTAAGCAAACGCTTGTGTCGTGGGTACTAGATAACGGATATAATACTTATATACTTTTCTTTTGTAAATACATACTTATTATATATACAAACGACCAGACTCAACACAAGTAATTATAAATTATATAATATATAAACATAATAACCTAACTTCTGGCGATCCTATACTGCTTCTTTTAGATGAGTAGCTCGGCTTTGTTCATAAATGTAGTCCGCCAAAGGAAACTATTAAAACAAATTATTGTGTCATGAAATTTCCGATTGAATTTTGCTTTAGTTCACAGTCCAATGTTCGGGTTACCCAATTGTTAATTTAGCGGTTTGTTATTTTATTGTGTTTGGGAGCACTTTAAGTTATAACTGTGTTTGTGTTTGTAATTTTGAGGGAACAAACAACAGTCACTTCAGCGCAAGAACTGTCGGGGACAATTTAGAAATGTTGTTTGCTTTATAACATTTCAGGATAAAATAAATGTACAGTTACCAATCATATTTAAACTTATATACAATGTTTTTCTTGTTAACATACTAATGTAATTTTGTATTGTATTTATTTGAATATTATTTATGTTAGTAAATATGCAATAACCTGATAAATCAATCGATGGCACTGTAGGTTATTTTAACATAACATTAATTACTAAAACTACAATAATTTAAAAGGATTTGAATGCTGGTTACTTTAAGACAACCAGTATAATTCTGAGCTAAGGTTATATCTTGGCAGACTTATGAGTTTTTCTAGACATTGTTAATTTTACCTCAATAAAATGTTTCAAAGTGTGTCAAATCCATGCCCTAGTATATAATGGAATCTTCCAAAATATACTCCACTACATTACCTTCTAAAAACCTGTGCCGTGGAAATATGAAGGTAACCCTTTCTTAGATATTAGGCACGTGACAGAGTGTCATTTCAGGTCGACTATAAGTCAGTGTTACTTGGATTCTCTGAAACTGAGAGAGTTTTATTCAGGCTCTTTGACCAGTATGAAGAGAAAGTGTATGGATGTTATTATATTTTTAGAATTGCTGAAAAAATGTTTTGAAGTCAGATCTGCGCGAACTTTAAGTGGCTGACTGATAGACACTGATAAACATGTGATTGGAGATTAGATTGGACAATCATTTTGGGTGATGAAATGTATTCGTATACCTATAGTGGTAAGCTTGAGGCTATTTTTTCTGGTGGATTATGCCTAACAGTGACGATCTTTATTTCTGAATTTATATTACTACTACTCGTCTCTCTCAGAAATGGTCGTGTGATGGTTACTGAAGGCTAAACATTCTACAAAACGATGCTCTTTGAATGAAATTCTATTTTAGTGAAGATAATATATTCCTGGTTTTACTTGTTGGTCTGTTTTTTCTTTTATAACCGACTTCCAAAAAAAGGAGGTTATCAAGTCTTTTGAAAGTGTTTTTTAACGCTTCGATAAGGGGATGGGTCATCATAAACCTCGAGAAAATCCAGTTTTTTTTTTATTTTCAAGTATTTTACCTAGTCGCAGGAAGTGACTAATATTGTATAATATGTTCAACTGGAACTAAATCCTTACCTTACTTCTACACATGAACGTGAGACAGTGACCCTTGATTTGGGACATCTGAGATATTTTCAGGGAAATGAAACGTATTTTATCACTTCAAGTGTGACGCTTTATCATAAGTAAGAAGGAAATTTCGTTATATGACATGTAGACGGATAACTTGTAACTTGTTAATAGAATAAAGGGAAGGAAGATTAATTGAATGTTTTATACGTGTTTTTAAGGCATTACTTACTAACACGGTTATAATATCAAGATAAAAGATCTGGTTAAAAATGATTGAATTTTGCATTTGCTCTAAAATAGCTTTTCTGTGTGTTTGTTTTTTTTACAATTTGCAGTACAGGTAATTGGACTCCGCATTCTTTTCAACAATCGACAACATTCAAGTAGGTATAGAATAACAGATAGCTATCCCTTTCTTCCACGTATAGAATACTAACATATTCCTAGAACGCGACCGAGTGACCCCACCATGCTGATATTTTCCCATACCTACTTATTTCTGGAGCATCGATTACCTTTCTAAGAATTGGCGCACATTGTCTCTAATGACTAGACTTCGCACGTTTTTACTTAGAAATGGACGGGTCTTATAGTCTGAGAAATTTATACGTTTGTTGTTAAAAACTGGTTACATGTTAACGTATGAATTATTTATAAATACTAAAGTATATGGAATGAAAAATCCTTTTTATGCAAGATATGACTCAAACGAAAAACTCGACTGATGTTAAGCATCGTTGTAGTTTTGATATCGCGAACAAAAATTTAACCCAAGTTACTTAACAGTGTGTAACCGGTAGCCTTATTTTTCATTCATTGGCATGCTCCATCTTATTCCGGGGGCTCCAAGGAAAGTTTAAAACCTCTCAACACCAAACCTCGCCACTCTTATGCGAGTTTACATAATAACATTGAATATGATATCATATATATATATAAAAACTCGCATAAATGTAAAACACAGTACTTGGAGATAGACATTTTCTGCAATTATTTTGGAAAGACAAAGGGTACTTGTTACTTGCTGTATAAATAAAAAACACGAAAATAAATGCAGAGATTATTTTCAGTCAATATTTTGTCCTACAACCACAGTGTCAAGAGATTTAAATATTTACAGAAGGGCAAAAGCCATGATATTTGTGATCCTACGAATATGACTATGAAAATAATGATCAATTTTCAACTAACACAAAAATAGTTGTAGTCAAGCGTAAGCCTATATCATGTAAAAAAAAGTTTATCATAATAACACTCGGAAATAAAATCGTACAGGACAGTACTAAAATAAAACTAAACAACTAACGTGAGTAAAAAAAAAATGTAAAAATTTGTTTATTTGCCATTTGAAAACTTAACCTACTATTACAATATTTATATTTTGTTTAAGTTACAATACAATAATAGCTTTAACTGTAGACCCCAAACTAGGCGTTAGCCTGTAGAGTATTTTACAACATTTTTTTTATTAATTATAGTTCATACTATAAAATAAAAATGTTAAAAAAATAAATATTATTATACGATATAAAAATTTGCAATCATTGTAAAGTGCAAAAAAAAACTATGACAGTTACTATTTCGCCTGTGACTTTCTCAAAATATCATTCAATATATAATAAAATACAGCCTATCTATTGCAAATAAAATGTTGATGCTTGTTTACTTCTCTATGACATGTACTAAATGCTGTCTTGTCCTGTCAACGTAAAGATAGCAAAATAAACGCTCATAAAATGTCTCCGAATATCTTTTTCTGGATAAAACCCTCCACACTGAAAACAACTTGCAAAACTAAACAAAATAATCAAAACTAAGCCTTATTTCTAAGAAGTTAAGAGCTAATAACCTTTTGCTAAGCTGTGAGTCTGTGGTTCTGCTGAAATGTGTAATCTGAAATCAATAGCGTCGTACATTCATCGTAGCAGAAATCAATAAAACAGTTGTTTATTTGGTATAACAACTTGCAACCAACGTCAACAAATTAATAATATATTTTAATTCCAAAAAAATAGTCATTTCGTGCATATTATAAAGACAGATATTTGATTCTTTATATCGAAATAATAATAAGAAAACACTGTGAATAAAAAATAAATGAAATAGTCTTATTTAATGCAAGTCATGTATAAACTTGGGTTGCGAAAAGTCTAGTAACCGAGACTAACGTTCAAACAGCTCAATTTTTTTGTCAATTTTGCTACACCCTATTTTGAAACCATACAATAAACTTTATTTTCTATACAACTAATCGGGCTACCTATATAATTTTAAATAACTTTCTCTATAGATACCGAATAACTTGTCAGCTTTCGCATTTTTTTAAACCCTCCATTGTAAGTTGACTATAATAGGTATACAAGTAACATAAAAGTTAAAGTAATAATAACAGAAATGCTGTGAGCTCAAGCAATATGCTACTTAGCTACTTCAGAACTTTAAACTTTTGAATTTTGAAAAGTCACGCGTTGCAGTGAGGCAAAGAAAGATACATAAATTATAATGGAAAAGATAATGTGCATTTTTCTTTATGAATATGTATTGTGTAAATATTATATGGCAAGATAACATTTTTTTTACATGAAATAGGCTCACGCTTGACTACAACTTGCCTGATGTTAAGCAACATAACATATATGTAGATAACATGATTTTTAAATAAAATACGTATGAACCCATAACACATTTATTATAATACCTACTGTAAATGCTTGAGGTGTTTTTTTTATTTTCTTTGCTGTAATAACTTGAATTTTAGATTGAAAATAAAGAATGCAGGATAATTTCAAACAATAAGGATTCAGTATGAATAAATTAAGGTATACAGTTTTGTACTTTTTGTAATTACCCTTACGTACGTGTAAGTAGAATTACAGAATTTTTTGAAATGTTTTTAAATATTCAAAATTTAATAATGTTTCTGCAGTATTTCTAAAAATCTGGTCGTGACAGCCAATGTTAAGCCAAAGGTAGCTTAATCTAAAACATATATTTTAAAATGCTAGTTTAATCCACTAGAACGAGTCTTGCATACATTTCTGCGAAAAAGCTCAGTGGAGTGTTTATTTTTGTTTCCGCAAATTTTACCGTCGAAAAATTTTAAGGTTTAAATTTGGGATTAAACTAGCATAACATAGATTTGGCCAGTAAATGACCGACATATATTGCTATATACGATATAGCGTGAAACCATTCGAAAACGCAACTCAGAACGTTATTTGAATATAGCTATTGGATTGAATTGGATTTTGTCATAAAGTTAAAAAAACCGTCGACTCAATATTATGTAAAGTTAACAGTAGTATTAGTTTAAATACAGATTTTATATTATTAAAAGTACATTGAAAAGTTTATCGGAAGTGAAAGTATATTTTTTCCTACACTTTTTCTTGTAGTTGAAGTTTTTAAATATATATAGATAGATAGTTAGATAAATACTTTATTAAAACACCACAAATGAAAACAATACAAAAAACATACAAATTAGAATCAGCGTCTTAATTGGTGGCCTTATCGCTAAGAGCGATCTCTTCCAGGCAACCAATCTGGCAGGGATATATTCTTCAAACGAAATGAGTATATATTATATACAATGTTAGACTTTAATGTAAGCTTACATAATTATGTATTTGTAGAAAAAAAAACTATTTGCAAAAAAAATCTCTGTAAAGAATAAAGATTTGTTGTGCAGATGATTTCGAACAAACAATACATAAAAATGAAAAAAAAATGTTACATTATATTTAAAACATTTTTTTACAAGAAAAACTTTACTTTTACCAAAAAAGTGAGCACACATACTAACCAACCTACTGTTGCTGACCTAATTAAAGCGTGACGTATTACTTTTGTCCAGTTAAAGCAATCGCATATTCGTAAGTCTCTGACATCAGTTTCAGTCAAACCATTACCACTAACATCGAAACTGTTTGATTGCAAAGCGGTAATGGCTGACTTATTATTGTTAATTTTGTTTTACTATGCGAAATTAATTTGCAACTCAAATGTCAATGCTTTTAGTTGCTGATTGGTGACTGTAGGATTGATAGAAAACTCGTGAACAGGTGAAACACAACTAATGTTAAATAGAACTACATTTTTTTTAAAAGACATGAATATATAAGTTTTGTACATGTAATTAGAGAATAATATTATTTTTAGGAGCGGCTGTAGTAAAAAAAATGCTGTACCTATGGCAAAAAAACATGCAACCATACATTAAAAATTACAGGTAATATGAGAATATTTTTTTAAGAGTGGCTTTAAAAAATTTTTGTTTTATGACGTTCGTAAATTTGCGGAAAAAACATGCATCCATACATTAAAGAATTACAGGCATTTAGGAAAAACTTTTTAAAGCTCAGAATTATTTTCAAACAAGCATATTTGACTTTTTTCCTACCTATCCAAAAACTTTATTAAAATATATCCAAACGTTTAGTAAATCAAGGCGATCGTCGCTCATTAAAAATCACCATTACAAATTAAGGGTTCCGCAGTAATAGTAATTAACATAATTACGTAAAAGACAGCTCAATGATAGAGCTGTGGAAGTGACTTTTTAGGCAATAACTAGTGAAGAAAGTATCGTTGTTTTTTATCAATATCTAATTTTTTAAACCGATATCAAGCTAAAATTCCTAAAGACTGAATATTGAATTTGTAGTTTGTTATTAAATGTTCGATATTTACCTAGTAGTTTCTATGGCAAGTGTGGATGCTTTTCTATTAGAAATGGCCGTTTTGAATCCGTTTGAGTGCTCAAACAACTAGAATCTGTATCTGCGTTCTTTTACCGTTAAGTGTGTGACACAATTAACAGAACAAACAAAAACAGACTTCCGTTGACACATCTCTTCAAATAAACCAAAATTATACATTCCGCCCAACAAAAGCGCAAATGGAAAAAGTAGCGTAGTCGTAGATATTTAGCATTTCGCTCTGTCCTGGAGTTTGGCGCCAAAGCTTGCCAAGTTTTGGTCTGGCACAGTTGGCCAGAATCGTGGGTTCCAGACAAATAACTAATTTAAAACTTTGAACCAAATGGTAAGGCTTTTTTATTGTTTGCCAGTTTGGAGGGCGTTTTTAAATGCCAGGTGGGAAGATATGTATAGTGACGAATAAATTAAAAGTTTGTATAGCTTTCTTTTTGGAAGTGACGTCACTACTACTTTATTCCTTATATTTATATACTATGTATATTATATGTCTGTAACGGGAATGACAATATTTCCCTCAGTCTAATTAAACCATTTCACTACATTTTAGGAGGTTTTTAAGTTAGTTAGTACACTTGTTGTATTCTACACAACTTATTAGTTACCTCGATTCATTTACTCGTTTACACGTTTCCACATTTATTTTATATTTTTGTAAGCAAACGTAAAAATAAGTGCCTGAATAATTATGTTTAGGAAAAGGATAAAACCAGAGAATAAACTCTTACTAACAGTTCAACCTTTAACTGCCGACCTATACGTCTCACAGACGTCAACATTTTTGTAATGACAATATTTTTAAAAATACGCGGCGTGTGGCTTCCTTTTTCCCGGTACCTTCCTGTTTCGTCATTTTGAAGACAGAGTCTGCAATGACTGCAGAGTGCGAAAGTAACATTTTTCAATTATATGTATTTTCAGATTTTTTTATTTTTAGAGTTAGAGTTTCTAGTTTCGTTTTATTTTGAAACATATTTCAAGAAGAACATTTTATATTAGTCACTTTATCGAAACTTATAAGTGTTTAAAAAAAATAAAGATTGAACTATGTTCCTAAATTTGTTAAGCAAATTATGCGATCTCATAAATTAATGTTGATTATCTTTAAATTTGAAGTTTAATTAATATATTTATGCACGATTCATTAGCTAAGGCTTTTATCTAATAACTGTAAAAATTAAGAGTCGTTAGCACGCTTACATATTTTTTTATAATTATTTTAATTTTGTACGTCTGTGGGACGTACCTCGGCGTTAGTGTTTTTTTTAGACCAGGTCGTCAGCCAAAGGTTAAATAAAGATAAATTACCTTTACCATTAAGCTCGTACGAAGTGAGTAAATTAAATAATTATGAATTTCTGTCTACAATATGTTTCGTTATGAAAAAAAACCTCAACCATATCTACAGCACAAGTCACCAGAGATACCGAAATTCCGACAAGTTCCCCCTTAAATTCCGTACCCCATCCAGCACATCTTAGCGGTCGGTAATCGAGTCACGTGTCTGCCTAACTGCGGCCTCATTAACTGTCCTAAGGGCTTCGTACCTGTCATTGATCTACGCTAATTGTGCACTTGTAATGAACCACTTTCAGGTCTCGTAATAGTGTCTGGACTATATTTTATACGAGCGATTGCGTACTTCATGGCTAAGCTAATATTTGTAGCTAGCTAGTTACTCTCTAGATCGTGGTGGTTGCTCAAGATCTTAAACGGCAATATTTTTCTTATATAATTTTTAGACGTCTCAGAATCACCCAACAACACAATATTTTGATTATATAACAAGAATGAAAATAAATTAATGGATTTACTCTCAAGTACTTGCATTAGACGATTATATAGGTAGTTTTAAGTGCAACAATATTATAAAATAACTTTTTTCTTGTTTAATTGTTGTACCTACATAACATATGTACTATGTATGTTATGTACTAAAAACAATGAAGTCAAATCTACAAAGACATTACAATCAAACCCCAATTTTAATTACAAAACACATCAAAAATACTCCTGACTTCCTAAACAGTTCGTTGTAATGAAAATGAATTTCCGATTTCATAAAATATTCGGAACGCTTTTAAAGGTATTTGACCTCAATACTTTGACCTCCCAAATCCCATAGATGCTTTGTATTGGGTCACAGTGTTTGCCACTACAGAAATGTTACTTTGAATTACGATTTTTTTATTTTCAGTAACAGACTACGTGACTTCAGAGGTCTAGAAAAATATTATGAATATTGCTTAGTTAATTTTAGTGGGAATAATTAAATATATATTTTTTTACATGAAATAGGCTTACGCTTGACTACAACTTGCCTGATGCAGCTGTTGTTCTGAAAAATACACAGATATTATTTTATTAGTACACATATGTTTTACAAATTAACAACCAACTACAACCACATGAACGCAATTTACTAAAATTCACTAAGTTAAAATTTTACTATCCATACAAACCTTGATCATAATAACAATAAACTATTTGAAAATGGTCACCAACCATATCAATATCTTCATAAAATTTGTAAAAATTGCACAATTCTTACTACTTCAACTCAACTGAGCCAAACTTGTGGGCCGCATTTGAAATATATCCTTTCAGCCAAAACGGTGATACAGCAAAAATTTCGGCCCGCTAAATGGATTGCCCCATACATTCATCTCTTGGATTTGGCACATGCTGTACTATTGGCAAAGAAAATATGTAGATTGTATGATATCGGAGAATTTATTAAACACCCTTTTTGTGATGTCGAGCGAAGGCAAGCTATGGTGGATTTGCTTTTCTATGCGTAAGAAGAAGAAGAGAGTATGTAAGTATGGATATTAAGAAATTTTGTAACAATTGGCAGCAAAAGAATTTAGCACTTATACTGTGACTGACTGGTCTGTTAGCTTAGTTGGTAGTGGCTCTGCCTTCTTACCTAGAGGTCGCGGCCTCGATTCCCGCATGACACAAGTATTTATGTACTTTAAAAGTTTATAATTACTTGTGTTGAGTCTGGTCGTTTGTATGTATGATATGTATGTATTTACAAAAGAAAAGTACCTATATAAGTATTATATCCGTTATCTATTACCCACAACACAAGCGTTTGCTTAGTGTGGGGCTAGATGGTGCTGTGTGCATTGTCCCGGTTTTTTTTATATTATAATATAGTAATAAGTTGCGTCGTGAATTTGAGTGATCCGGTTTCTTCTAGGGAAGTGCGCAAATAGATAGTAGATTACAACGTTGCTTAACCTCAAGCGAGACATTATTCGCTCTCAAATAGTTCGACTGATTTATGTTCAATTTTCAATTTCAAAAAGTCTTTATTTCACATAAGTAATTTACAATTAAAATATGCTAGTGTACATTAGATATAGTTATGAACTAGTTTCCTAACATGTTTTGACATGGAATTCGGAGCGTTTTCGAGTTGGAATACCACTCATATAAAACTTTTAGCGATGAGAATACTGATAATTAAACATTGAGAGGTTAAATTTAACACTAATATCGTGATACATAAGTACATATTTCCATTATGCAAGCTTTAGCACAGCATTACATTTTGACAACATTGGATATAAGATAAAACAAAAGAAGGCTAATTATAATTAAACAGCCAAAAAGTGGGTAGAAACTAACTAGGTAGTTGGAAGTGTAGGTAACATTCACTGCAAGCAACAGGGGCCGTCGTGTAGGTACTCACGCACACAAGCACGGCCGACCGGCCAGCGCACTGCGACCCGATACCACAGGTAACAGGGGCGAGATTGCCGTGTACGCGGCTCGCGCTCGCTCGACTCGACCGAGCTCGCGGCGCACGAGTGACGTCAACGCGCGGTCTATTCATCGCGGATTAATATGAAATGGTGAGGTAACCGATACGTTTTGTACGTATCGATAAACTTGAGATCTTTCATTCGAGTTTTACATAGGTTTTGTATTAATTTATTTTTGTTATTAGGGTTTGTTAATAAGTAAAACTTTTCTGATAATTTGTAAATATACACATCTAAGGTAGGATAGTGTATTTGTAAATGTAGTTTAGTTAAGTTAGTTCGGAATGGGGTATTAAAAGCAATTTTTAGTGCTTTATTTTGAACAATCTGTAATTTATTTAAGTTAGTACGGCAAGTACTGCTCCATACCGGGCATGCGTAGGTAATGACGGGCCGAACCAGGGTTGAGTATATTCGTAGCTTGGTCCTACTACTAAGTATGGACTTACGATTGAGTATAGGAGATAAGGCATTTAATGCTTTTGAACTTTTGACCACAAGCCTGGACGTGTTTTCAGTCCAATTGAGTTTTGAATCGAGAAAAGTACCCAGATATTTAACTGAGCGGCTCCAGGGGATAGAACAATTTGCAACTTTTAACTGCCGTGTCGGGACTTTACGCTGTCTGGTGAAAATGATGGCCTCAGTTTTCGATGCGTTTATTTTTAGCTTCCATCTATCAAAATATTCACATAGTGTGTCAACTGATAGTTGAAGTCTACTTATAATTAAGTCTATGTCAGAGGAACTGGTGTAGCAGGCCGTGTCATCGGCGAAACAGGCCAGGTGAGTCCTGGGCTGTACCGGGATGTCATTGATATACAGCAGGAAGAGGTATGGCCCCAGTATAGAGCCCTGTGGAACTCCTGCGGGAACCGGTTTAAAAGATGATGTAGTTTCTTTGATTTGAACTTGGAAGTTTCTGGATGACAGGTAGGAGTGCACCAGCTTTGTAAGTGGTTTAGGGATTCCAAGCAGCACCAGCTTGTGGAGCAGTGCTTCAGCCCAAACGCTGTCAAAAGCTTTTTCTATATCTAGCAGGAACATTCCGGTAGATTCCTTTACATTTAGGCCCATTGACACCGCCTCTGCCACTCTCACAAGCTGCTGCACTGTGGAATGTCCCTGGCGAAAACCAAACTGCTCGTTTATAAGGAGATTCTGAGATGCTTGCTTGAGTCGGACATAAATGATTTTTTCGAAAAGTTTGCCTATGCATGGAAGTAGGCTAATAGGCCGATATGAAACTGGATCTGAAGAGACTTTACCAGGCTTGTGGATTGGTATAACTTTAGCCGACTTCCATGTTTTAGGGAAGTAATGCAAAAGAAGGCATGAGTTGAAGATTTTGGTCAAAAGTATGATACATTTTCTGGGCAATTTTTTTATCAAAATGTTTGTTGATTTATGTTCATTTTGGTACTTATATATAAGATAGATTTAGTTGTAATAACCGGCTAGCACTTATTATAAGGAGCCTGTATTGTCCCATTGTTGGGCAAAGGCCTCCTTACCCTCTTTCCACTTATCTCTGTCTAGTGCTATTGCATTCTAGTCTGGTTGGTGTTTATCCAGGTCGTCCCTCCTTCGCTTTCTGGCTAGCACTAAGGTCAATACTATCCAACTACTATAATACTACCAATACTACCAACCCCAACGGAAGACCAGCGCTGGTTGCTATGCAGCCAGCATTATGCTGAGTTGGGGTTTTAAAAAAAAATAAAAAAAAACAATTATTAAAAAAACTAATATAGTAAGTGCTAGCCGGTTATTATAACTAAATTAAAGCATGCCTTACGGGAACTATAACACAGTACCTATATGATATATTAATAGAATCTGGCTTAATATGTCCCTACAAGGACTACTTTTTGAGCATAAGATAAGATATGTCTTTAATGCACACCAAAGAAATTATATAATAAAAAGAAATTTAAAGACTAATTTAATGCACATTGGGCGGCCTTATCGCCTTAGGCGATTTCTTTCAGGCAACCTTTGGATGGACAGGATTTAGAATCTTAAATAGGCAGTGTACAAGAACACGTAAAATAAATAAATAAGTGAAAGAACACAATACAAACTCAGATAATACACTAATAAATAATAATAAACAATACAAGACATAATACTATATGGATGATAAATAATGATGATACACTAGTTTTTGGAAAATGCTTATAGACTTAGCTTGCCTAACAGGCAATGGCAACATGTTCCACAATGATTGTACATTAAGTTGGAGCTTAATTGGATTAAAACCAACTCATGCAATGTAACAAGATAGATAAAACATTTCTTATTATCAAATATACCTATAAAAGATAAAGATAAAGAATCTTTATTGATAATGTAAAATTGTAACATACATAGGTATAAGTACTAATATCACAGAATATGCTACACAAATTACAATATCTCGTCAAATTGAATTTATAACATTAGGCTTTTATAAAATTTTAGAAGTTACATATGTCTAGTTTTATTAATAAAACAATGAAAATTTTTGTTATTAAAATCATGTCAAACATAATAATAGGTATGTAATCATACAATATACAAACACTTCAGAAAATATCCCACTCAAAGTTCAAAATAAATTTACTAAACATTAAAATAGAATTGAGTTATCGGTTATTATTGCAAATTTCCAAGTATCGAAGCGTAAAATATTCATTTTCAATAAATCACAAAGTAGTTAAGACTTAACAGAATAAACAGCGGTACAGAGATAACCGAATTCACCCGAATTCTAAGAATTGCGAATTGATTGTTATTGGGAGAAAGGTAAATTTTACTAATTGAGTTCAGACTGAGGTTTATATAAATATAATTTTGAGTAAATATGTTTTAATTTTTGTTTGCAAGCCTTTTTTTATTAGGCTACAAAATGCTGTGTATTATTTACCTATGATATTAAATATCAGTAGGCGAGATTGAAGAAGTACCTATACTATACTCGTAGAGAAATGTAGGTATTATAATATAAAAAGTGTGGATATTAAGCTATTAAAAAAACCTTTATCACCGTAAATTTAGAATTTTAACACAAAAAAATTGTGAATGAAATTGGTTTAAAATACTAGATGTTGGAGCGTCACATCCCGCTACCAACATAACGGCGGGACAGGTTGACCAACGTGAGAGGTTCCCGCCAACGACGACAGGGGGCAGCCCGCGCGCCAACAGAACGACAATACCCGTCTATCGCACCGCACGCGCAACCAATGAAAATATACAGTCCACTCGCATCCAGACATACCCAACTCGTTGTTATACCATCCAACAAGGCATCCCAATAGGACCGAGGAAAATAGCAACACTATTGAAACAGTACCTATTATCGTGCCCATATATTACAAAGACAGGGTAGTCTAATATTGATTTACATTTATTGACCTTTGTTAATTTGTTCTCTAACACTTCCTCAAAATAAATTCAACCTGTAAGTCTGTTCTTCCAAAAATCATGAAATCTATTTCCGCGCGCAACGTAATTCAGCCAAATTGAATCGACACTCCAGAACCGAATGTTTAAATAAAATAAATCGAGTTCCAGCCTAAATCATTTCTTATCGGGACTTTGCGAAAGCAATTTAACTTTGTTTGCCTCCGAAAGAGTTATTTGACGGATATGCAAAGAAAATGGCGGGAAAAAGACTGGAAATTTTGGAAAACTGTTTTTGAAATGTGTTTTAACTGCTTGTAACTTGTGTAATGAGCACTTTTGACATCTTGAACTGAGCACTTGCGTCAAAATAAATTATGTTTCTTAAAATGCAAATACGAAGATAAATTCATAAGTAGAGCTGATATCGTACTGGAAATAGACTATACCTACTACAAATTTACATACTAAATACAATCCAAATATGTTTTAGTTAGTTAAATCAGAGTCTATAATATGGTCTCCTTTTGTTTTATTTATTGTCAGACATGCCAGATACCCTTAAGGCTATTCCCAAATACTCGGCATAAAAGTAAAATTTGCATGGTTCGTTTTTTATCCTGCCAGGTGCTATATTATGTGTTAGTCACTTTATTGCAGTCATGCTTAAAGCACTTTCTCCTTAAAATTTAACTGTCTAATATAAATTTATGTTTGTGTGTTTTTTGACATTAGGTACTTTATTTTTTAGTGAAATATATCACGTAGTAAAAATATACCTACATCAAAATTTATCTTAAAGTTGTAAGAGCGATTTCACAGATCTATTGGACAACTAAATATTATCTTTATACTTTTACCTTATCTAAAATAAGATGAAGTTCTTAAAATGAATTGAGCTTGTAACCGTAAATAGCTCAAGGATTTACCTTGAGAGAGCCTTGGGTTGACTTTACTTTAACGGTTTTTGTACACAACACATATTTTCCTATTATTAAAATTGGCACCAAAAGCGTATTCACTTCTAAATCTTATGTGAATTCGAAGTAAGGATCTTTTAAGGATATTTTTAGATCTCTTTTTTATTAAGAATAAATGAATTTCTACAAGACGGACAATCTCGAGTGTCAAGTATTAAACTACCTCAGAGACCTACTTATGGTTGGTTTACATGAACATGAACATGAACATAGGTACCGCACCCAGCCAGGACAAGCCTGCTCCGGTCAAACCGGCATACCAGGGGGCACGAGGTTGTGGAGCGTGGTTTTGTGCTAACGCTCCGGGATGGTAGTCGACCGGCTATGCAGCCAGACGCCGATTTGGAGAAGGTTGTTATTAAGGATAGGGATAAGCGTTAGTAAAAAATGGTGTTCGTTGATTATTGAGTTGACCCATCTTGGGGTTTGTTAGTGTTTGGCTTTGCAAGAGCTATCTTAATACGTTCGCTGTGTAATGTTGGTCCTTTTGTGAGTAATCATAACCGCGTCGGGTGTAGTAGGTGGATCTTAAATGTGGGTCGAATAGATCCTATGTCGCTAAGGGAGTGTTCTTGTGTCATCTGACGGCCTTTCCTGGGGTATGGTTGGTGCCTGCCTGTTGGTATGTCGTTCTGTTTTCTCATCAGATTCGCTGTCGGTTTCTGCCATCTTATAGGTCTCCCTAGCAGCTCTTATAAAGTCTCCTTTGTTTTTCGCCATGTCCTGCCAGTCAGATATGTTGCTGGAGTAGTAGTCCATATCATGAGATAAATAATCCTCCGACGTATAGATAGGTCTACCAACTTTAAGGTCTTCCGTTGCTTTAATCTTTTGCAAACGGCGCCGGCACTCTTTAAGTGTATTTCTAGCCTCCATATCTTGAGGGTGATGCTTATAATGGAAGTTCGCCTTCTTTCATGTTTCATAGTCTTATTGGCCGCCATCTTCATGACGTTTGTTATCACTTCCCACGGTAGCGGCTCTTTTCAGTTTTCGCCGTTCCTGCTCTTTTTGGTTTCCTCTATAATAAAGTTTCTTGCTATATTTTTTTTTCGAGTGGTGGTAGCTACTTTGAAGCGTCTCGTAGTAAAGGGTTTTGTAGTCAAACTCGTTCGCAACGTTGGCCCTGGTTAGTCTTATAGGAGGTCTCGTAGAGTCCCTATTGGAATTTAACGTGAGGGGCTTCAGGTTTCCCCATATGATTCTATGGTCAGATGGGATTGTTTTTTCACCTTTTGTATTTGTATTATTTGTATTATTAGTTTTGTTCTCTGTATTGTAGTTATTATATCATCATTTATTAATTAATGTAAGTAATTGGCTCGCGCCGTTTTAATTGATTTGTAAATAAATAAATAAATAAATATGTCGGCGCGTTTGATTCGAAGAGTGTTTAAGTTGATCTTAATGTTTGATTCGGAGAGTAGGCGAGTTGGTTTCAATGTCACTGTCAGCTGTCACAATGTTCGAAATGTGTTATAATGTTTATGTCACTGTCAATAACGGCTGACATTGACTTGAGACTAACTTCGGAGCCCTGCTCTGACGCAACAACCAGCGCTAGTGCCGTGCGAGAGACCGGCATTCTTACTTGGGACGGCAATCGGTTCGCATCGCGTTGTGGCGTTACGTGTTGGTTGGAGTGTCGACCGAATTAGTGTAATTAGATATCAGACAATCTTCCTACAGTTGTATTTCATAGTTTAACCTCCAACAAATTGTAATATACCATCAATAAGTTGAAGTGCTACGTTTTATTTCTCCATGCCCAAATACCCATGCCCAGCCGGTAGAATTACTATTATGGATAACGAAGATGCTCCGCTGTCCCCACATCAGAAGTGGGATGATGGCAAAATGGAGAAATAATTGATCGCCGAGAAACACAATGGGAGCCATGCATGTTCTGCCTACGTGAAAATCAGACCCACGAACATTATCAATTCTTCGTGTCAATGAACAAAAACGTGTGAAAGATAAAAAGCAGTTGGGATTTGAGTTTTACTGAAACTTATCAATGCGGCAACGATAATCCTCGGACCAGAGAAGACCATAAAGCGATTTCATAATTGCGTTGAAATTTACGAATACGTGTGCTGTGAATTGAAAGACAAGATTTGCTGTTCGGATTTGGTAGGAATTTTATATCTTCTAATTGGAAATGTCGTACAAGAAAGACTACGAAAGAAACGACAAAAAATATTGACAAGCAAGAAGATTACAAGATATGGACCGCATCGTGAGGGAGTACAAGAGCAGCGCCTGCAGCAGACTCATGCCACGTCGCAGTGATGCGCGATGCCGCTGCAGTGGCGTGCGCTCCGGGCAGCACATGGAGCAGCGGTGGTGGCACGCGGTCGAGCTGCCGCGGCCCATGGAGCAGCAGTGGTCGCATGCAGCCGGGCGGCCACGACACATGGAGCAGCAGTGGTGTCACGCGGCCGGGCGGCCACGGCACATGAAGCAGCAGTGGTAGCACGCGGCCGGGCGAGCGCAGCCAGGGTCGAGTGGTGACTAAGTGCAGCGTGCAACTCCATCGGATATCAAAGGTGATATTGTTTAAATTCATTACGTTTCTGGTGTTGAATGCTCTTTTGTCGAAGTAAGATTTGCTTGCAATTTGTTATAAATGATTAAAAGGCGTTATTGAGAAGAACCATACCGGTTAATACGAGCATACAGCACTATAAATGTTGCGTAACGATTAAGTAATGGTTTTTTTTTGTAGAAAATTTATTGTCAATCTGCTGATAACTTTTAATGCGTAGCTATTTCATGATTGTACAGTGCTAAATAAGTGTGAGTTCATTTTATGCCACATAAGAGGTCAGCTGTGCACTGTGATATTTAATTGAAATTCAAGATTCAATCAAAATTAACATTGTCATAGTTTTAACTTAGTAGTCTTGTCCTATTTTACGCAAGATATTTCAGTGAAATCAAGTCTTGACAGGATTCGTTGAGATTTTTCTGTTAACAGTCCAGCTTTTCTGGGAGTCGTGTCCGTTAGAGATTGAATTTCAAGATATATGCTGTGCAAATAAAATGAAACTGAATCTGAAATCATCCCTGTTTAAATGGCCCATATTAGATGCCTCAGTACTGGCGCGTATCCGTTTCTGTTTTCAGGATGCTGTTGTCACTCCTCGCACCCAGCCAGTAGCAAGTGGTGCCGCCTTCTTGCTGATCAGCACCGCCAGAGCAGGGATGCTGTCGGCGTGGTTTGGAGCGTACATAGTCTGCCCGAGACACTTTGACCATACTCCCGGTGAGCTCGTTTCCTTTTGGTTACTCATTAGTGAATAGTAAAACAGTCAATCAATTTCTGGGTACTGCGAAAGGATTAGAATAGAAGGCATAGTAATACAGCACAGGTACCCACGTTTTGAAAAGATAGATAGTTAAAATCAGATTCATAAAGATGTTCACGAAAATCTGGGCATAGGGCCCAGGAGTCTTGACGGCTTAATAGAAGTAGGTAGATACCTTTTGATTAATTATGTTGACGATGAGGAGGAGGAGGCCGAGACGGCGGGTCAAAGTTAAAGTAATGAGGAGGTTTCATCAGACGATGATACGATTTGGTTGCTAGTTCGCACACAATGAGCGCCACCTCGGCGACCCTCTCAGCATTGGGAAGTGAATTAGAGATTTAATTTTGAGATGTGACTTTGTTACGTATCATTCAACACCATTGCTTAAGAGTTAGTTGGTTTCACGTCAGATGAGATAACGTCACGTCGTATGAGATGCCGTCGGGTAGAAGCTAGAGATTTGGCGATATTTGCATGATGTCAAATATTGTCGTAGAGAGGTGCTCCGACTGCAGGGCTGTCCGGTGCTCCCTTGTCGTTACCTGAGAGTGGCGATCTTGGTGGTGGGGGCACCCTGCGGTGGCTTATTTGCATGAGGTCAAATAATGTCGTGAAGTGGAGCTGCAACTGCAGGGCTGTCCGTTGCTCTCTTGTCGTTACCTGTGAGTGGCGATCTTGGTGGTGGGGGCACCCTGCAGTGGTTTGTTTGGCGGAGTTGAATAATGTCGTGGTGTAGAGCTCCAGCTGCAGGGCTGTTCGGTGCGTCCTTGTCGTTACCTGTGAGTGGCGATCTTGGTAGTGGGGGCACCCTGCAGCGTTATGATAATATTCGCACGATGTCGAATAGTGTCTTGGGATGGAGCTGCAGCTGCAGGGCTGTCCGGTGCTTCCTTGTCGTTGCCGGTGAGTGGCGATCTTGGTGGTGGGGACACCCTGCAGCGGTACGGTCATATTCGCACGAGGTCGAATAGTGAAGTTTTGTGTGATAATTAACTTAGTTGAAACAACATCTTGACGTGATCTCAATTTCTCGAAGCCAAATAGTAGATACTGATAATATGTGCGTGTACTGAATTATATCTTTCGAAATTGTCAGGATAGACGAGCGAAATGACATTAGTGATCCCAGCTGTGTCTTTTCTTTTATTCCAGGTCATCTGCTGCGAGAGAAATCGGATCGCACGAGGACGTGCGAATGTCAGTCTGGCCGTGTCGGCGCGTTTGATTCGAAGAGTGTTTAAGTTGATCTTAATGTTTGATTCGGAGAGTAGGCGAGTTGGTTTCAATGTCACTGTCAGCTGTCACAATGTTCGAAATGTGTTATAATGTTTATGTCACTGTCAATAACGGCTGACATTGACTTGAGACTAACTTCGGAGCCCTGCTCTGACGCAACAACCAGCGCTAGTGCCGTGCGAGAGACCGGCATTCTTACTTGGGACGGCAATCGGTTCGCATCGCGTTGTGGCGTTACGTGTTGGTTGGAGTGTCGACCGAATTAGTGTAATTAGATATCAGACAATCTTCCTACAGTTGTATTTCATAGTTTAACCTCCAACAAATTGTAATATACCATCAATAAGTTGAAGTGCTACGTTTTATTTCTCCATGCCCAAATACCCATGCCCAGCCGGTAGAATTACTATTATGGATAACGAAGATGCTCCGCTGTCCCCACAAATAAATGATGTAATTAAAAATCTGGTTGTTTTTGGCTTCTGTCATTATGTGGTCTATTTGCGATGTTTTGTTTCCCGACGTCCAAGTCAGTTTACAGCTGCGCCGGCCGAATGATGTGTCCAATCGGAGATTTTCCCGTTACGTTACTTGTTTAGTGTGAGAGATTTTTGCCTATTTGATTTTTATCGCGAAGTTCGTGTGTATCTGTGAGTCCTATGTGGGCGTTGAAGTCACCTAGTATGATTGTTGTTGAGTTCCTTGGTTTGTTCTTGGTCAGTTGTAGTAGCCGAGTCGCGTCGTTTGCTGCTGATGACGTTGAATTGGACCTGTGCGTTGTAGTAATGAATAGAGAGGCTCCACTGCTTGTATCTATTGAAGCAACCATATTGTTTGTGTTTGCTTTAGTCCAGTTCATCCTTAGGCCGCTGCTTTTTCTTATGAGAATAGCTTGGCCTCTTCTGTTGTTGTTTCCGCTTAGGTGCCACGTATAGTGACCAGATTCGTAGGCCCCGGATTTTAAGTGAGTTTCCTGTAGGCAGGCAATATGGATAGATTTTCCGTCTAGAAACTCGTCGATCTCTCGTTTTTTAGTCAACGTTGCGGCGCCTCTAACATTCCATGTGGCAGTGTTTGTGTTTTCATTTACTACCTGTTTTTTGTTGTTTGGTGTGGCCTGGGGCGGGCAAGTCTGTATCCGGACTCATCTGGTATCTCCTCAGGGGTGCTAGTTCCAAGAGTTAGACTAAGGTCATTTGCGTGGTGCTTGTACTTATTACTCCTAGGTGATTTTCAAGGCAATCAAAGTGGTTCCCCGTAAATATTAGACCTATGCTACCTGCGGCGTCGTTTGGTGCCTTAGGGGAGAAACATACTGTTTCTTGTAGCGGGGCTTTTTGAAAGATTTTCACGTTAATACTATAATATTCCGCTGCCGCTATAAGTATGTCTATGCCGCCCCATGTGCCATCTTGGTATTGTGATAGAATGTAGTCCCTGATTTGTTCGCTTTGTGCTGAATTATCTAGGTTACTTCTGATCGCTAGGTACATTTGTGGATCGTTTTGGTTTTCCTCAACTTGGCGTGCGAGGTCTCGTCGAATGTGTTGGTGGTCAAAGGTTAGGCCATACAAGTCGATAATTTGGTGGGCTATAGCGCGATACAAGCAGTTGCCGTCTCCTGGTATTTTTACGATAGGGTTCCCTATTTCCATATCTGCTTTGGGCCTTACCGTGGCGGTATCGCAGTGGACAGGGTGTCGTGGCTAACTCGTGATATCTTTCAGGTATGCGCGTGATCAAGGCTGTGAAGGAAGCTTATATACTATGTATTTGTATTAGTTAAGGTATATCATGCACTATACTAGTTCCCCTTTGCCTTTAACGGAGAAGGGGAGTGCGTAGCACTCGAGTGAGTACTTGGGTCTCGTCTAACAACTCTAGGTACGAATCATTTGCTAGGTGTATGTTAGGATACTTGCACTTAATACCGGCTGTTCTTTTCCTAGGTTATCTATGTGATCTTTACGAACCCTTCCGTCCGGCGGCAGGCGAAGGGCTTTTAGTTCTAGCGTGGTGTCCAAGTGAGTTAGGGCTAATTATTTGGAATAAGTCTATTAATTACGCTTTATGTACTAGGTGTGCTATGTGTATGAAACAAACGTCTGGGCTTTGTTGTACGTAGCAAAAATGACTACAATTAGAAGTAAATTTTTGTTTTGTAATGATTGTTTAGCGGTTCGGCGTATTATCACAAAGGATGACCCGATAGTAAGGCCTCGCAGCTGTGCCGGAAATGGTTTTAAGAAGGGAGTTTTTGCCTGTATTGTTAATGTTCTGATTTATTGCTTAGTTTTAGGTGTCGGTATTTGTTTTGGGAATGGATAGCTATTGTTTAAGTAATATTTCGCGCGCCGTTTTAAAATCTTAAGCTATTGTCCAAACGGGCCTGCAGATGTGCGTAGTTTTTACTCGTATTTAGGCTTTTGTGTTTGCCTTGGGAAAGTAGATTGGCTTATGGGATCGCGTAATCTAGTCTAACCTTGTAAATTTAGCAGGTTTTTACGGCAGTTTGTGTAGATATGTATTTTGAAATCGGATACGCTAGTAACGCGTAGGTTTGATCTATAAGTAACCGATGTGACTGTACGATGTTGGTTGCTGGTATAGGCTGCTTGAAAACAGACTTGTCCCTCGTGGCAATAAAGACTAGTCTAGACAATATCTTAGGATATTGAGGAAGGAGACTACATGTCTATACGGATATACAATAAACTACCAAACTTCATAAAAAAAGAACAAAATATTAAAACTTTCCAAACTAAACTAAAACTATATTTTATACAGAAATGCTACTACACAATAGAAGACTATTTTAATGACGAAAATAAGGAATAGGATATAATAATAATGATCTCAATGTAAAGTAGATTAATAATAGATAGTATAAGAAAATATTGTACACATACATACTAGTTTAAGTTTAAGATTTGAAATTTTATATTAAGTTTTTGATCTTAGAATATTTAGTTTTAATCTTAGCAACGCCCTAATTCCCCTCTGAACAGGGTAAATGTAAATAGGTACATTTAATGCTAATAAAGAAATTTGAAATTTGAGAGACCGAAGAAAAGGGGTTTAGACCGCGTGTGGCTAATATGGAACAAGCTCACCGAGTTTTCCTTTTGTTGGAGTGGGTTACCACGAGCTGGGCGCTGGTACCGGTGGCCTCTGATGGCAATGACGCTGGTCACGTATGTATGTACGTACACTGGTTGCCACTCACTGATACACGTAAAGATTATAAACACGCGTTGCACGGCACTTGATTGACAGTCACTTTTCGCGGGGCCAGAGAATTGACCTAAGCTAGGAACCGTCAGGCTTTGCTCGCAGCCATTGTGCTAGCCGCTGGCAGATGTTGTGCCTATTGTTTAATGGATCAATTGTATTGACGAGGCTGTATTGACCGTTCCCGAAAGCGACCGCTCGGCACGGCGTCCACAACCAGACTCTTCAGACCTACTTATGGTTGGTTTATGTAATTAATTGTTTTAGCTCTGTTTTAATAAATTTACATGAAAAAGAAGTACGTTTAGGTACATTTTCTGTTACATTTGATAACATGTCAAATAGAAGCCACCAAAACAACGTCACAACGAAACAAACAACTAAACTCTTTAATATCCATCCCAAACACAACAAAAAGCAGTCATTTCACACACAATTTGAACTGAACAAAACAAACAATCCGTCGACAATGTAGTCCAGTTTTGAATCCATAGTACGGCCACAATGTTTATTTGATTCATTAAAGGATTACCTTATTTTTCTCTGACCTGTTTATTACAAATATTTAACTTGTGGGTGACCGCAACTGTTTATTATACCTATCAAATCAAAGCAAGAACGTATTATGTTCTAAAGCTTTAAATAATTTAATACGCGGTAACCACCTACATACATAAATAAATAGGTACACCGTAATAAGTAAAAATTACATAATATAACTATAATATTTAGCTATTAGCATATTTTTACTAAATATTAAACTTGTGGGTGACCGCAACTTCATTTAAAGCGTTTTAGTATAAAAAAGGAGCCAATTTCAACCACATTTTCAGGATCCTATACCATCACGGATACACATCTCATATCCATATAGAACTGTGGTGCAGCGGTTCCAGTGTCTGCATTTCATCCAGACGCACCCTGGTTCGAATCGAGCCCTACACCAATGACTTGTTTTTCAAATTTATGTGTAGATTTGCACTCGCTTATCGATGAAGGAAAACATCCTGAGCCGACATTATTGAGGACCACAATTATCCGAGGACATGACGTGTCTTCCGTGGACGCCCACCAAGATCTGTCTGCCCAAGAGAACTCCTCTAGTGAATAAATTCTGCGGGGAGTCACGACCCCCAGTCATGAGGAAATTCGACTCAAAGAGACATACCATGCTAATATTAGGAATCCGTCATTTCATTAATATAGCCAACTCTATTTTAGCCAGTCCCATTGCGCATGTGTGCAATTTGAGCATGCTCCATGGAATAGTGCCTGATTGTTTCAAGAGTGCTGACATATGCCCTATACACAAATCAGGCCTTACATCGGTTGTATCAAATTATCGCCCCATATCATTGTTACCCTCTCTATCTAAAATATTAGAAAAAATAATTAACCATAGACTCCTGTCATATCTTGAAAAAAATTGCATTCTCTCCTGTAATCAGTTTGGCTTCAGAAATAATAAATCTACGGAAGATGCGGTCATTGCACTTACTAATCAAATTTCATTAAAATTGGATTCTCCGAAAAATAAAATCTTGGGTGTTTTCCTTGATTTAGCCAAGGCATTCGACACCGTGTCTTGGCAAATTCTTCTCAAAAAAACTAGAATTGCTTGGCGTGCGCGGCCCTGCTCTACACTGGTTCAACTCATTATGATCAATATAGTAAGTATGACTTAGTTTCCTTTGGAGTGCCTCAGGGGAGTGTACTGGGACCGACACTTTTCTTGGTGTACATCAATGACCTCTGTGACCTTGAAATCAATCAGGCTGACATATATACTTTCGCCGATGATACCGCAATAATATTCCATGGAAAACACTGGGAAGAGGTTACTGATGTTGCCCAACAAGGACTGGTCAAGGTATCAGATTGGTTAGGTAATAATCTTCTGACACTGAACACCGATAAAACCAAATTCATCACTTTTCAACCAACAGCCCATACTCTACCTAAAAATCTACGTATAAAACTGCACTCATGTGGTTCTCATATTGACCAAAGCTGCCTATGTCTTGATCTTGAAAGAGTTACGAAAATTAGGTATCTAGGAATAATAATAGACCACACACTTACTTATGACTCTCACATAATGTCCCTTAGAAGTCGTCTTCGCAAAATGTTGCATGTTTTTAAGAAGTTAGGTGCCGTTGCTGACCCAAAAACTCTTAGATCTGTTTACTTGGCTCTTTGCCAATCAGTTCTCAGCTACTGCATCATATGTTGGGGATCTGCTGCTATGACGCGCCTCAAAAAGGTAGAAGTAGCCCAAAGAGCGGTTCTAAAAGTTGCGTACAGAAAGCCTTTCAGATATCCTACTTCCTCACTTTATCAAGACACGCAATACCTCACAGTCCGACAGCTATACATTTTGGCAGTGATACTACGATTTCATAGGACGGCACAATCTTCAGCACTCACTACTAAACCAACCTCACGCCGAAATACATGGAAGATACCGAAAACCAACACATGTTTCGCACAACGTGCTTACTTCTATAAAGGCCCTAAACTATACTCTCAATGTGATCGGGACTTAGACCTTCTCGAAACGTCTAGATTCATTTGCAAAAAGAAAATGACCAATTGGTTAATTACACTTGACTACCGCTGCACTGAAAAACTAATAGTTTTTGATTCTTAACTGCCCTATACCCGCTTGTACCTATGCAACTTCTATAAACATATAATTTATATAAGCTACTATCTATCTACTATAATCAAGTAATAGTAAAATAAATAAATATTCCGGGACATTGCACACACCGCCATCTAGCCTCACACTAAGCAAACGCTTGTGTCGTGGGTACTAGATAACGGATATAATACTAATATACTTTTTTTTTTGTAAATACATACTTATTATATATAGAAACGACCAGACTCGACACAAGTAATTACAAATTTTAGTATTCATAATTACTTGTCTCATGCGGGAATCGAACCCACAACCCCTAGATTAGAAGGCAGAGTCACTACCAACTAAGCTAACAGAGCAGTAATATATAATATGTACCTCTCCAACCAACAAGCATAAATAATATTTATATAATCATTCGTATATATATGACCTATATATCGGTCCCTCCCTCACATCCACTTACACACACAGACACACACATTCAGCTTCACGCATTAAAACACTTACGGTATGATACCTATACTAACAAAGTGTATCTTATAAATAAAAATAACAAAAAAGTTGTATGACTCATTACTCAACGACTCAATTCATACAATTTGTTAAATATTTCATATATTATAATGTACATAAGTAGCCACTATTGGGTGATGCCTGGTAACCTCATTGCTTTCCTTTCACATTGGATATGGCACGTGTGGATCAGCACGACTGTGTCCTGCGACACAGGTTCGACCTAGTGCAGAGCGCGGCGTGTTTGTTCCGCACGATTGCAAGTTAATTTCATCTGTTACCAGGCGTCAGCTAATCTTACATATTTTATGGACTAGTACGTAAGCTTTGATTGTATCCTCTCATTTAACTTAAGGAAGAGCCTGCACTTCATAACACAGGTTATCCTAGTGTGGAGTGCAGTGAACATGTTAAAATAGTTCATAAGTTATTAACTTAAATAAATAATTTGAATTTGAATTTGAATATATAATGCTCAATGCATATGCCCAGGACAAGCGTTTAATCAATAGTTTTGCTAGCGGTAGAATGTATGTAGAATTTAAAAGCTAAAAAGATATTAAGGTACAATATGAAGGTACAATGACGTACGTTTACAATGACGTTAACCTTTACTAGGTAAGTCCATGTTGTGGGATTATTAAATATGACATCAACCAAGGAAAACGAGCATTCCTCCATTTCATTTCCTTGCTTCCTTGGCAATGACTATTCATACTGTCACTCACTTTTGTTAGTATTTATATGTGTAGTTTTCTCAAAAACAAAACCATTTAAAGTGTGACAATTATGAATGTGATCAATACAGAAGAAAATAATGTATTATAATAATAAAATGTCACCATAATGGCTACGCTATGCCTTCTGAATGGTTTCGGGCCAAAAGTTTTAATTGCAATTAGTATATTATTCTGATGACGGAGGATTCTGTACTGGCGACAAAATGGTTGTGAGTTATGGAACTGTATTAGGGAAGCACTTTTATAAATTGATGGATTTGTTAAATATAATATAACGACGAATGAAAGTTTTTTATTATTATTTATTACTGTGGTGAAGTTTCTTAGACATTTCTGATACAAAGGAAAAGTCTTAAATGTCCTTGTTTTACCTGTTTACATGCATTAACGACTGCCGTACTAGACAAACCACCGGAACCTGCAATTGAACGTGTCACCCGACCCACAGAAACGCCCAAAATCGAATGATTCGTTCTTATTGCATCCACTAGGTACATTACTATTCTGCATAACTCGTATGTAATTATTAATTATTATTATGCAGTTATTTTTAATAGGTACTACAACACATTATACTGACTATTCTTCGTCACGAGAATTCGATATTTACCAAAGCTTTGTTCAGAACAACATCACATAACTATAATTACATATACGTAACTGGGGCGTTTACTAATTACATTATGAAATGAATGTAAATTTAGCCACGGGTCGATTGAACAAACTCATGGGACTCAGTCGAGATAGCGCTGAAGAAAAAGTGTTACAGATATATAACTTAGCTACTTAGTAAATTAATGTTTGTGTTATGGGTACTAGATAAAAAGAACAATATTTATTTAATGGTTAAACTTTTAGTAAGTGACATGAAAAAAAACAGACTATAAGTTACAAGAAATTGAAATTTTGTTAACATATTTCGTGTTATAACAATAAGATTTTACTAACTGATTGAACTTTTTTCACATTTGGATTCTCTACTTTTGTAATAATTATAGAATAAAAAAACTTCAGACATTATGAAGACTTTTAACACAATATTATGTTTTCGATGGGATAAAATTAATAGTTGTCGTATTTTGTCATAATAAAATGGACATACATATTATATATAAACAACTTTTTCAAATAAGTAGAGGGTACTTATTTGAAACAGTGATCGTTCTTGGTGCAACGAATAGCCATTGCCATTCAGCAGGGAAACGCAAGCTTTATGGGCACATTTGCACCGGGAACGACTAGGGGCGCGTTATTTTAACAAGGCAAATGATAAAGAACATGTAAATATTTATTATCTTGTTTTGTTTCGTTATTTATTATAAGGCATTTATTGTTTGACAATAAGTACTTAAATTGGAATTCTGGTCTGCCAGATATATCTTGAGCTGACATTGCACACACCTCCTCCTTGAATCGTACCCCTCATGTCTGAGGATCGTGACCACCACCTCCCAGCACCTTCTCCTTGATGACATCTTTCCACTTCCTTCTGTCCTCGGCAATATGCAATGCATTATAGACTGTAGTGTCTCAAGTGGTGCGAATTTGGTCCGACCAACGTGTTGGGCTGCGGCCTCGGGATCGATTGCCTTCTACTTTTCCTGTGATCATCAGTTTTTCCAGGTTGTCGCCATCTTTCCGGGCAATATGACCAAAATATTCGAGGATCCGTTTCAGTCATAAAGTGGATAGTCTGGTTTTGATGCCCAGTTGTTTTAGTATCGACACGTTAGTACGGAAAGCTGTCCACGGTATTCTCAGCATGCGTCGCCAGCACCACATTTCAAAAACATCGATGCGCTTTCGGTCCGCTGTTTTTAGGGTCCATGTCTCAACTCCATAGAAAAAGATCGAATAACTAGAGTCCGCACTAGCCTGGTTCAGCCTTTTGCCTCTATTTCTCCAGATCTTTTGAAGCTGAGCCATAGTATTTTTAGCCATTCCGACACGTCGGCGCACGTCTGTTTCACAGGAGCCATTGTTACTTATGGTGGATCCGAGGTATATGAAATCGTCGACAATCTCCAGCCCAAGTGCTCTAGTCAAGTTTAGAGTGTTTGCGCGATCAACCACCATTACCTTTGTTTTTGACTTATTTATGTGAAGCCCAAGGCTATTACTGACTTCCTCCATTTTATTCAGGAGCAGTGACATTTCGAGTTCTATTGCACACACACCAAGCTCAATTAGAAAAGAAGAAGAAGGAGTCCCTAAAAGATAAATACATGAATTTAGGTGTCTGCCTTTCATATTCCTAAAACTAACCACTAATATTATGATGGCGCCGGTTTGTTTGTTTCCGTATAGTTAGTTAATGGGGCCGCAGATTTTGCGGAGAGCGGTGAAAATATACAAGTTTCGACTAAATGTAAATGGTTCTATTTACTTGTGTTGTGGTGTTTGTCAATAGTTTTCATAAAATAATATTTTCTCCTGTATTATTTTTGTTGATAAATTGAACATTTTATGAGTTCTATAAAAACTTACTGGTGTAACGCTGTGATCTAAATGGCACCCCTTACATATTTAACACATCAATTAAGTTTAATCAAACCTCCATCTATACAGGCAATCTTTTCGGAATCAACCAAACCTAACAAGACTTCTTTTTAATCGAAATAAGTTTGCACTTGACCATTATTTGTTTGAATGTAAGCGATCATTTTGATACCGAAACTCTGGAGAAATATGTAGTATTTTTTACGCTTCGACTGCTCCTTAACCGACTTCAAACAACAAACTTGATGGTTTTTAGGTGTGTTCCTCCATATACCACCGCCACACCTCACCTCCTAACCAACGTGGCCTCCGTGGATCTCAAGATCTTCCCAACACCGCACCTTGTGTCTTGAAGCTTTGTTGTTCTCTTTCGGCAAGATATTCTAGTCGACACGTGTTTCGCCTCTCCACGAGGCATCCTCAGGACTCGTGTTGACTCTTCGAACGTCGGTCGGTCCGTTCGGTCGGTCGGTCTGATCATTTTGATCTAAAGTGGTGTATGATATAGTCCGGTCAAATTAGCACCAAAAATAGGGGTAAGGGTACATTAATTCGCACCTGGCTGAAAATTGGCATGAATGTTGGGAGCCCTATCATACACAATTTGTCAAAAATCCCCATCAATCCGAAGTGTGGAAAAAAAAATACAACTTTTTCAACATTTTGCATCGCTGTATCTCCGAAATGGTGATTCTTAGGAAAAAAAAGTGTATGAACAATTTTTATAGATAATTGCCTGATGAGTAATTTTTTCTCACCTATTATTATTAAAAAATTACAGTTTAGCTGCAAAACTCAATAAATCAATTTTTGTAACCTTTGACCTTGAATATTTTTTTCCACACTTCGGATTGATGGGGATTTTTGACAAATTGTGTATGATAGGGCTCCCAACATTCATGCCAATTTTCAGCCAGGTGCGAATTAATGTAACCTTGAATGTCTATTTTGACCGGACTAATAAGTAAAAAACGATTTAGTTGATTTGAACATCAGCAAAAATATATGCGGAAAAACTTCAGGGCCAGCCATCGTCCTTCGAAAACATCATCATCATCATCGTTCTTAGGAAAAAAACGTTTAGTTTTGGTATTGAATCCGAAGCACGTTTGTTCTACAATCTTTCATCTTGCCATTTCAATAATCTGTGCATAAAATATCAGTTTAAAAAAATAAAATCAGTTTAAAACACATTTCACATAAGTCAGAATCTATCACGTTAAGTCTTAAAACATACAAAACAATCCGACAACAGTATCCCTAAAATCTAAACTATTCGGAATTACCCCTAAACTCCGGTGTGCCCATATTTTGTGTACAATCCCGGGATAATCTGTCTTTATTGGGAAAATCCCGGGAAATTGAATATTGGCGCAGAAAATAATCCACCGTTGTGGACAATACCCGCCGTAACGATTTTTAGAGTTGAAAAGATACTTGGGAAATTACGTTCTGTAACTTTTCGGGATAGGAGTGCTTTTGTGTTTTGAGATTATTAAGGAAAGTCGACAATTTATTTGCTTGTAACAGATTTTCCCTTTACTTTTACGACGTATGTATGTATTCTTAATTCGAAAATTTACCCTTAATTCTTTGTTTTAAATAATGCTTTTACTCAAGTTTAGTTTATTTACATTTTAATAAACATTTTTTTTATCATAGCATCCAGCTGTGCAAAATAAATTGACACCGATGCTACATAAATGTGTACCCAGTAGTGAAACAAAAATATAATGGCTCAATATAAAAAAAATATCTTTGACGTATTCTTTGCTCGAGAAAGAAAGAATTCAACTTTTGAATTTTCTATGAAATCGTAAGAATCTTTCATATATTTTCTTTTCCTACAAAACATTTTATACTAGAGAAGTCTTTCACAGAATCAAACGACTAGTTTTCCCTTGAAATGGTCAAGCAAAAGGAACTGAAGGCAAAAGAAAATAGTTCGTAGGCAAAGTATCTCAATTGCGTTTCCTACTGCAAATGTTGGCTTCATATATAGTCAGTATGGATAGTTCTACACTTATATATCTCTCTGTTTCTCTTGAACAAAAATGACTGGTGCTCTAGCCAGGAATTAACCATTCATCTAAGCATCTTATATCGCGCTGGGTCGTAAATTTCAAGGTTGTGTACGGCAAGTGCAATTTAAGCTCGAATATCTATCTATTTGATTAAACAACATAATATTGTAAAGAAAGTTGTACACAATAGTAAGACTTACAAATTTATTTTATTTTTTTACATAGAAGTTTGTTTTTTATTATAAGTTTAAGTTTATAAGTTGTTTTTGTGTCTGTAAATAAATAAACAAATAATCAAAATGTTTGAAAAAAAACATACCTGGCGCCGTAAGGTATTCAATATAGACTAACGTAAATGCTTCTCCTGGGGAACTACCTATTTGATATTTGTTTCTAAAAGAAATCCTACGAATAGTACATAACACAAATTGAAATAAAATAGCTTGCTTTGTATTTGAAAAGTATGATATATGTATGTATATCAAAAACATCTTGTACATAATGCCCATACTGCAAATAAATCATGTATGTATGTAATCGTAGCAACCTGGTTTTATCAGATCTGAACCGTGGAACAGTCGGAGTGAGGCGCAAATCTCGTTATTGGTAATGTAAACTTTGAATTTGGGGAGATTCGATTCTAGATTATCTTTAAGTTGGAAACAAGCCTTTTCATGTGAAGCTAAACGTATTTGCGCTCTTTCTATAGTAGAATAGAAGCACGGTGAACAATAAAAAGAAAAAAGGATTTTTTTATAATGAGAACTTTAAATT
Source organism: Macaria notata (assembly GCA_927399415.1). NCBI lineage: Eukaryota > Metazoa > Arthropoda > Insecta > Lepidoptera > Geometridae > Macaria > Macaria notata. The sequence goes on from OV656742.1 coordinate 7,299,339, forward strand.
TGTTAGTTGGGGGAGACCTTTGCCCAGGAGCGGGACAGTATAGGTAAACAAAAAAAACTATTCAGTATAAATGTAAGGGATTGTGAATGTAGGCATGTGTGCGTGTGTGTAAGTGTATAATGCTTATTATTTCTTGACACCCAAATAGCGCAACTGATTATGAAAAGAAAATAACTTACTGTCTTGCTAGATAAAACGCTGTATAGTATATAGTATAGTATAGTAGTTACATAGTTGAAATCTAGATTTGTTACAAATAGATGCACTCACAAGCTTTCGGATTCTGTTAATCTTTATTTTTCTTCTTTCGTTTGCTATAGGTGTCCCAACACATAAAATACAGAGCGTTACTGTCCAATACCAGACCCTTGTTAGTGTCAAGGAACAATGCGGATTATTTGGATGCCTTCGAGAGTCATTGAGGAAAACAATCGCTTGCGAATCGGCAGTTGTTAGGTTAGGTTAGTTTTTTTACTAGGAATGGGTTACCATAATTGGAATAATGGAAAGTGATAACCAATGGTCTAAGTTGGGGCATGTTTACCCTATTTTCTAGTTGTTGATGTCAAATTTGCCATATTCTTATTTTTATTAGTCAACTATTTTCTTCACTATTTTTAATGATAAAAATCTAAATTAAAAAAACAAAAAACTACAAAAATTATACAAAAAGCAGATAGTGAAATGAGACATAAGGAAATTCCTATTTATACCCCTAATCTCAATGATTACCAAAGTAAGGATGTAAGTCATAAATAAACCTCAAATTTTTAACGCGAATTAAACAAATCCTTCATAAGATTTAGACCATCTTAGAAAAGCATCAAAAAGTACCTTACTCTTACAATAAGATCGTTGTTTCCGATAACTTTTCAACAAATCGTTTTGAAAGGTAGCGCGGCTTAATCCCGACGACTCGACAAACGCTCGATTTTTTTGCAAAAAACATTACAAAAGTCATTAATAAATTTGAGTGATCATTTGGCTATACTCTTTAAAATATATTATTTAATATAAATAAGTAATAGGATATTATCTATAATAATAACCTGGAACTCTTGAAAGAGATTGCTGTAGCAATTCTTTTTTTTTTCTATTAATAAATTTTCAGACTATGTTATGATTCTCATAAATTTTCTAATTAATTAAATTAATTTTTTAATTTGTATTTGAAAGTAAAAGGAATAAAATATATATTTACCGTAATTTTAAAATTAGTTCATGGTTTTTTTATAATGTAGTTTGAGTAAATATTTACACTATTTGAAATCCATGAGGACCTTGTACAGTATGTCACATACACATATATATTTTTCTAATAAATAACATCTATTATAAAATAATTAATTTTATTAGTCACTGCTCAATCATTCAAACAGCTTACAAAAAAGCTTTTCAACTAAAACATGACTTTAGTACTTAAGCCTAGCTTAGTGCTCTCGAACCTAGACGAGATTTGGCGGTATAAGCTAACGACATTTTAATTTATATTTTGCTTTCCATCTGACTAAAATTAGGACGAACACTGTATTTTTTTATAAATTTTGTTTATGTGACTGTTCTTCTAAAATACCAAAGAAAACACATCCAAAATGTATTGTCGACATAATAATTTATTACATTTTGTAAATCCTTGTGCTAACCGTAAGACTGTGTTACAAGACCAGAGTGAGTTTACAATAGTAAATAGAGCAGTATTTAGCTACATATACATAAATATGTAAGTATAGTTAATATTAAACAAAACATGACGGCTTTGTCTGATTTCTCATATTAATGACTAGTGGACGCACACGGCTTTGCTTGCATTATTTCAAGATAAAAAGTAGACTATGACATTTCTAAGACCTCATACTACCAATATACTAAAAACCAACATCCGTTAAGCCGTTGATAAGCGTTTAAATAAACAGACAAATAGAGACAAAGATAAACAGATACATTAAAGATAAAAATTATAAAAAACTGCTGAAATGTGTTTTATTATCAACTAGCTGTGCTCGCGACTTCGCCCGCGTGGGATAGTTATTTTGGGCATCATATTTATTTTTGCAAACAACCTCTCAGCATTATAAATTATAGCTGTTAACCACGACTTGAACCGTTTTCGCAGCCTACGCAACGGAAGCCCTCAAAGTTGAATAAATTTCCCGTTTTTCCACATTTTCCATTGTTTCCTATAATTTTATTAATAAAATAATATTCCTATAGCCTAAAGCCTTCCTTGATAACTGGTCTATCCAACACAAAAATAATTTTTCAATTCGCACCAGTAGTTCCTGAGATTAGCGCGTTCAAACAAACAAACAAACATACAAACAAACTCTTTAGCTTTATAATATTAGTATAGATTAGACTAATATCAATCAACAAACTCTCAGTGAGTTGCTCTAATTAAATTCTCCTGCAAGTTTACTCTGATACAATTTGGTTGAATAATGTAACACGCAATTTATGGTGGTGCGTTGTGATACACGCTCAATATTTATGAGCATTTTCTTTACTCTGGCGTAGGGCAGGGCTAAACAGTAGACAAATTCGGGTAAAAACAAAAATATATACATAAATTACTAAACAATAATCATCGATAAAAACCAGTGAAACGGTCAAGGGTAAGAAAGCTTGTTAATATTCTTTGCTTATTAATTCTATTTTGCAACTTAATTAATTCGGTCAGTTATTGAAAAAGTACAAGATTGTCTAATAAATCTAAAATATTTTTATAATCGTTAAGATACTGAAAATGAGCATGGAAATTCATAAAAACTAAGCCAAACATAGCAGATTATATTTAAATATGTATACCACCGTTTTACCATTTTTAAACAAATAGTAATCAAATAAAAAGACGTTTTCCACTTTTTAAAATACATGCGTTCTCTAGGAAAGTTTTTTAAGTAAATACCTATATTATCTGGATAATTATTTCATATTTTTTTATTAATCGTTTCCAGTTTGCTAAATTGAAATATACCTAATCAAAACAAAAAAAAAACAGTTCAAAATAAATATATAAATAGATAAATATTACGGGACATAACACACAGCGCCATCTAGCCCCACACTAAATAAACGCTTGTGTCGTGGATAACTAGATAACGGTATATATACATTTTTTGTAAATACATACTTATTATACATACAAACGACCGAACTCAACACAAGTAATTATAAATTATAAAATTCATAAATACTTGTGTCACACGGGAATCGAATCCGCAACCCCAAGCTTAAAAGGCAGAGCCACTACCAAATAAGCTAACAGACCAGTAAAAATAAAACAGAAACTTAAACCAACTAGTAAAATTAGCCAACCAAATATCAAAAGTCATGTTATTCTGTAACTTAATAATATTATTCGCTGTTTACAATTCCAGTGATTCTAGTAAGTAGGTTATATAATACGTATTAAACTTGCTTTATACATTATTACTTGGAACACGTGTATGGGTATCACTTCGCAACAATATCATTGTAGTTTAAGAGCCCGCGAACGCTAGACTTTGACATTTTATCTGTACATAATAATAAAGCTGAAAAAGGTCGAACGTCTGAACATTGATATAAGATAAAAGTATTTATTTGAGATACTTAGAATTGAACAGAAAATGTATCCAACAATTTATAGAATTTTTGTCGGTTTTGCTGTTTATCTGTTTATTTAAATTTTCATCACGCAAAAACGGCTGAACGGATCTTCATGATTTTTGGTATGTAGATAGTATGAGGTCTTAGGAGTGTTATATAAGCTACTTTATTATCTTGAAATAATGCGAGCGAAGCCACAGGCGTCCATTTGTAAATAAATACGTGGAAAAAAGGTGTGGATAAACACGACAAACGTGAAAACTCTCTCTCTGGAGTCGTATATCCTCATGACTGAGGGTCGTGACTCCCCTGTAGAATTAATTTACTAGGGGTGTTCTCTTGGGCAGATACATCGCATTGGGTGCCCAGGTCCTTCCACGGAAGACACAATACATGTCCTCGGATAAAAATCTAGTTCTAGGAGATAGAATTACATAATAAAATAAAAAAGCTTTTATTTTCCCATAACTTATAGAGTTTAAACATAGTTTTTGAAACTAATCATTAATTTTAGTGAGCTTGTGTTATGTTAGCGTTTTTAATTCTTTATCATATTTTTTTTAAAGTCTAGGGTCCGCCTAGGGCGGTAAAAGCCTCCTTCATAGCTTTCCATATTACTCGAGGAAGCAGCTCTTCCGCTTCAGCCACCTGCAGGTTGTCTGTCTTTGGTGTTATATCACCAGGTAGGAAGTAGTAGTAGTAGGTAATTCTAGTACTACTACTAGAATTACATACATACTTTATATTAAACTAAAATGGTGCCAAGCCCAATCACGCTTGTAGCCATTTTAACCTTAAAAAATTATTGCATTTATAAAATAACTGAAGTCTGTGGTGCATGAGCTCTTAGCCTCAGAGACATTATAATAATGTGTTTTATGTCGAATTACCTATTCCTTACTTGATACTGAGTCATAACACATTGTTGTTTTGACTTGTCTTTTCAGCTATGAAGTTGAAACGTATCTTGGTATCAGTGGATTGTGGGTTCGATTCTCGCGGTGGTAGATTGTCACTTTAGAACTGCAGTATTTTTTAGATGAAAAATGTATTTAATATAAATATTAAGTTAATTTCATAATAAAGCTGTCCTCAGTAAGTAAATTAAATTTATTTTAATACCTTTATCAATATTTAAATATAAACTTGAACTACTGAGAGCCTATTTTCAGAATAATTTTAATACTATTGCGCTAAAGTAACCACAATAAAATGCTGAAAAATTTTCACTTCAATGGTTTACAGTAGTTGGTTTAAATTTATGCTTCAATAAGTATGCATCGACTCAAAATGAAAAGGGGCTTTTAAACATGTTTGGTTTGCCAATTTTATTTTCTTGAATAGTATTTGCATACTACATTCAATAACTGAACATTTATTTATTTCTTCAGTTCAACTCAGTTCTTTGAAGTGGTCGATTTTATTTACGAATTTGGTCCTGAAATCGTGTTTGACTTCAAACGTAGTTTGATGTAGTCAGTAATTCCAGACCAATAGCTTTAAATCAAACTTATTAACTATGTTATGATAAACACAGCTTAAACATATATTTTATGTATATACGACTGGCTAACAGAGAGAATTGGTTCACTAGTTTTGGAATAAAATGAAACGTAATATCATTTCAGGATCTTGTACCACTTCGATGCTGAAAATGCATTTAGAGCATTATATATATGCATTAATACATGAATAAACATCTACACGCTCAAATTTTGTTTTTACGATTATGTTATGATTTCATTTGTGAAATATTATACTCGTTTAATATTAATCTCATCACCATACCGACGTAATTAGGTCTCAAAAACATACTCATAAAAGCAATCCTACGCTGTCAGCATTAATACCAACAGAATTGCTCGGTCAATCGTATTTCTTTTTAATTATACATACGACTCATAAAAATTCATATCACTACCGCACATGGTGGCAAAATTAATATATTTTTATGTATTCATGTCGGCGACGACCAAATGACGGTTTGTGCCCTTATGATGTTTTTATAAGAATTTTATTACGCTTTTTATGAGTTTGTTTTCTGTTGAAAAATATTCTTTGGGGGTGAAATGAAAGTGTGACGGAGAAAGTGTTTTTATTTTTGGGTACACTGGTTTTGATGGTGTCGTGAAAATCTTATAGCTACGAGTAAGTCTACATCCAAATCTAACGTAAGGTCTTTTGTCACTTGTTTATTTATATTTTATAATATCGCACTTTCATAGTGCATAAGATTGATACCATTGATTAAATTTGTATTATGTGATGAAACCGGACGGTGTCACCAATCTTCTTCACAAAACCCTCTAAATACGAGAGGTTGTCATAGTTACGAATAAAAGAGTCAATAAAATGTATGTGATTTTCATTTCAACTGTAACTGGTTTTAGTGTTTCACCACAATTGTCCTGACGGTGAGCAATAAGCTATGGCCTAAGTTTTAGCGAAAGAGTTAAAACCCTTAGTAATTAGTGCAAAAAAGATGAAGTTATATAATAAATTAAAATATATCTATTTTCAGTAAACTTTTCAAACTTGGTTTTCAGATCGAATTAGTAGCGTAAAGCCTGTTGTATACAATTAAAAAAATGCCCATACCTTATTTTATAATATCAAGAGTATAGAGCTGGCAATAAAATAAGCACATAACAATTTCCCCTCAAATTCAACCTCAAAAACTGGCTCAACTTATTACTCCAAAAAGTAGCGTGATTACTGTCTTTGTACAATGTTTTCATTTTAACAAATTAATTAGAATATTTCACCACCAATTTGGGAATTTCTTCGCGAAGTTTCACGGAGCAGGGTCCACGGTAGAACCCCTTTGATTTGCAACTGAAAGGCTCCAGAGGAGTCCATTAAGCAGTAATGACGGACCGGAATTAGACAATGGGAAAGTTGCGCTAACAAAGAAAGTTTGAGGCTTCTGAAGATTTCAGACTACGCTACAATGTAACTTCAAGTTTGTAATGTTTGGAACGCTTCTTTTAAAAGTGACTGGTATTTGTACTGTGACGGGAACTTTATTTTTAACCGACTTCGTGTTTATTTATGTCTGTATAAATAGAGTAAAAAATATTCGTGTTTATTTATGTCTGTATAAATAGAGTAAAAAATATGAAAGACAATTTACCAATTCTATTTCAGTACAGGAATTCTTCACTTTCTGCCACAGGGTTGTTAGTGTGGGTAACGCTATAAAAGAAGTGGTAGAACGCCTGATATGTAGCTTAAAAAAATACCAGTACTCTTGATATTAATGATAATATTTCTTTAAATTTAAAGAGATAATGAGTCAACAAAAACAAATATGGATATCAAAAAGACTGAGCTACATATAGAATTTATCCTGCTTCAGGTATGATACAAATTTAAAAAAATACGTCAATAATGCCTTAATAGAAAACTGATTTGTCTGTCGTAGAATAAAAAATAGAATAGAAGTTTCCAATTATTGCAACTATTATTATTTTTTGTTAGAATGACTCATCCAAAGTCTTGTTAATCAAATAACAATAATATGCGATGCACCTACCATAATCATGAAATGGAATTTTGTGTTAACTCGAAAGAGTTCAAACCATTCAGAAAACTACAAAAGAACTTGAAAAGAGTTATCAACAGATAGTGATGTGACTACACTGATTTCGCCGGAAATGTACTCCACGAATACAAAATGATATTCCAATATAAAAATACACCTGATAGTGGCCTACAATGAAACATAAAGTCATCATGGAATGTCAAGATTATTTTTTTGTGTCGTCTCTTCTCAAGTCTAAAAAACAAGACACGTGATAAAAACAATGTTAATTCCACTATGGTTAAAGTTACTTTGTAGGCCACAAGTTTTTATAGGTTTTGAATGTTTCTTGCAAAGTAGCGTGTATTTTGCGATACGAAAACGATTTTCTAGGTAATGTATTTTTCACAACACGTACTAAAGTTATCGAGGATTTTGTCTTGATTATACTCAAATATAAAAGAGCTATGTCTTTGTTATCAAAAACTGAACGGAGGAAATGGATTCAACGCTCGGCAAATATTGAAGTTTAAATTATTCTGTTTGTTGCATTGTTTGTCGTTTATTTTGAAATATATATTTCTTGGTATAAAAATATAGTCTGTAGTGACAGTAGTAGAGAGAAGTGTAAAATAACAATTTGTCAGTTTAATGAGCTGTCTTTTCTTAGCAATATTACATTTCAACCGTGTAAATTGTGTTTACAGTATTATTCATTTCTTTGTGCGAGAGATAAAATATATTACAGCAAAATTATTTTCTCAAGCATTTATTTAAATATAATAAGCCAAACACAAATCCATATAGGTACATCACTGACACGAAAATCTGCCAGATCATAGTTGTCAATCGACCTACTTAAACCTTACATTCGGTCCTTTGTGCGAAGGGTTCGGGGCACAATTTCCGTTTTGATAAATTGTTTATGCAAGTATTTCTGGAGGCTTTATTGTGTGTTTACGTGGTGTCGCCGGACGTCCGCACCCGACGGTGGCTTCCTGCATAATGAGACCGTTGGGATACATTCCGTGTTTTCTTTTAGGTGGCGTCATCTACACCTTATGTCTGATACTTACATGAATTGATGATAAACGTGCGGTGCACTCTTTTAACAACATAAGGGGGAAAAGGGAGTTCCTAAGTACACGTAGATTTTTGAACAAATTTGATTAATAACAAGTGCATCAAAAATTATCTGTTTCCATAGCTAGGAAGTTGAACTTTTGATATTCATAAAATATAGTATATTTATCATCTACTAGTGGGTGCTCGCGGCTTAGCTCACATTAAGAAGTAAAACTTGCATCCCCTATTTCACCCCTTTAAAAGCGGCTTTTCCAAAAATCCTTTCTTAGTGGATGCTTACGTCATAACATCTACCGTCATTCCAAATTTCAGCCCAATCCGTCCAGTGGTTTGGGCTGTGCGTTGATAGATCACTATATCAGTCAGTCACCTTTGAGTTTTATATATATAGAAGATTATCTATTCATACATAAGTACAGAAAAAAAATATATTTCTATAGGGCTAAATGATCACCTACACAAACATTATGGTGAATGTTTTTGTACACTGGCACTGGAAAATAGCTCTCAAGTAAAAACCCATGTAACTAACATAACTTTATTTGTACCAAAAATGTATAATTTAGTGATTTGGTATGTGTATCGTTTCCAAGACTAATAATGCAGTAGTCATTTATAATGAATATTTGTAAAATTTGTTATTAATTTGTTTTGCGACCCAAGATGTTTACAAAATCAATATTATTCACTTCATTACCATGACACTTCTTGTAGGCCCAAATAACATCGAAGTCTAGGTAACTATGTTCAATATATTATATATATATAGACTCTAACTTTATACCAACTTTGATAAGTCTAGAATGACAATGTCAAGTTTTCAGACGGCCCAAATATTTCAATAGAGCCGTTATTCTGTCGGCAATAACTATGAAACCTCTATTTAAACTAATTCTACAAACTCATAATGCAGACCCCAAACTGTTCGCCCGAGGATATTCGAGAAAATGTCTTCATTATACAGAGATGTAGTTAGGATGTTTTGACTTCGAGGAGCAGGTAAGGAAGGTATTTGATACTAGTTGCTATGCAGACTTTTATGGGATTGAAAATGGCCTATGTCAGTTTTGAAAGTAATTATTGCACTAAACAAAATTAGTCACACCAACCAAAACTAACGGTCATCACGATGACTGACCGTTTGGTTGCATTACAAGAATGTAATATTTCTATTACGATAATTAAAATAATACAAAATATAAAAATAAATATTTGACGTACTTTAAAGTTTTTTTCGGCCAAATAATTTGTACTAGATTACGTTTACTAAAAATCTAAGACATTTTCATTCACACACTCATTTCCTTTCCTTAACGTATTTTTTTACATTAGTTATACTCGTATCGACCCAATTGAATCCCCTTGCTCCACCCTCATCATTAAACCAACTCCATTGGTCTCAACAAACATGTTAAGGAAGTCCCATCATACTTTAAGTTAATTTCTTGAGAAAATGCGCACATTAGGGAGTCTACAAATTTCAGTAATGCCGTTACGTAAAGAGCCAGCAAGTATGTGTCAAAGAAACCGCGCTTTGACTTGGGAAGTTTTAATTGAGATGAGTACGGTACAAAGTTTCATAAGCTCAGAGTTTCTTATAAAAGTCGTAGCTATATCTACGAGCGTAAGTAATCTCGTAGCGACATATGTCTACGATAAGCGTAGCATGTGCTACGACTTGCCATGTAATTCCAGTTGGATATGTAGGTTAGTGTGTATATGTACGAATAATAAATCCATCTTAGGCCATAGCCTTACTTGCTCTCAGGTAAACTATGGTCAAGTGCAAACCCGTTCAAGTTAAAAAAAAAATAGAATATACCTACTCACTAGCCAATAAAAAATAAAGAATCTGTCACTCAGAGCTGGTGTGATGCGGCTGCCTAGATTGAGAGCCTGCGCCTTTTCAGTATAGACATGATTCGCCTTCGTCTACAGTGTTTACTTGTGCTGATGTTTCTTCAGGTGACCAACTATTTTTTTTATAAAATAATAATAAATGCCTGACTATTCTCATATTATACTAGATTTTCTAGTATATCATTATATTATGCTAGGTTTCCATTAAAACATATTTATATATTGACGTGCCTAACTAAAGCAATACCTAATATTAATGCTGATCACAAGTAAATACACGCGGCATACAAGACTCATCAGTTTGTAGCTGGCTAATTACATATATTATCAACATCACATGAAGTCAACTCAGTGATGCATTTTCTTGGTACTATATATTGTTAACAATTTCATACATATCTTTCATACCTAACTAACATCACTAAAATTCCAAGCCCGTACTAAGTGTAAATCTCAAATTCAGAGCTCCAATAAAATAATGTCTACAAGAGATATAACTTGACAATTTATGAACTCAGCGGTCCAAATGTGGAGTAAATCGGCGACATATGAAGAGAAACTAATTCGTATGCTGGAGAATGCAGCCCTAGTGCCGTATATTATACTAAACTTACTTATGTACTGTTGAATAGGGAAGTGAAGATGAATTTTACAGACAAGGTTTTGAAAAAAAATGACGTTATAAAGGAAAAGGTAGCATTAGATTGTATATGTGTAATTTGTGTTATTCGTATTTCGTATTTGTGGATTGTAATTTTGTACAACATTATGAAATAAACTAAAATACATGTATATTGTAAAAGACATTTTATATAGCATTTCGTGAAGATTTTTTTATGTGACGAAATAACAATAACCCCACTATTATAGTTTCATACTTAACAAACTCTTGTGCTATGGTTACTAAATAACGAATATATTACTTTTTTTTCATTAGTTACACATTAAAACAATTAGACTTAACACAAATTATTGCAAATTGAAAATATGTGTTGAGCATCATATTATGCATCATCATAGCAACTACCACTAACACATTAGTGTAGGACACACTACCATCTAAGCTAACAGAGCACTCAAATATTCAACTGCTCTGTTAGCTTAGTTGGTAGTGGCTCTGCCTTCTAATCCAGGGGTGCGGGTTCGATTCCCGCATGACACAAATAATTATGAATATTTAAAATTTGTAATTATTTGTGTTGAGTCTGGTCGTTTCTTTGTATAATAAGTATGTATTTACAAAAGAAAAGTATATATGTATTATATCCGTTATCTAGTACCCATGATACAAGCGTAAGCTTAGTATGGGGCTAGATGGCGATGTGTGATATGTCCTGAAATATTTATTATTATTTATTTATTTATTTATGTTAGGCGACTTTAGTTTTCATGCAATCTATAAACTTGACCAATTTTATTACCGTACTAGAAGGATTACGTAAGTCGTCTCAACTTTTTTTTAGTCAAGAGTTTCTTATCTGTACCTCAATTTTCAGTGATAGTGCTCCAAATGTAAGCAGAGACGCTTTTGGAATACATTTCCATCCCTGACGCGCTTTGTGTCCGATTCTGGTATTAATTTCTGTAATATATTTGTAGAATACATAAAATATAAATGTGAACTGTTTCTGAGCATAAACAATTTATACATACTAAATAATATTATAAATAGGTAATTTAATTCAAAACAACAAAAAATAATATTACTAAATAATTAATTTTAAAACAGCGTCAAGATTATAAATTACTTGCTGGTGCGCGCGACTTCGTTCGCGTGGAATAGTTAAAACCGTAAGTCAAGCGAGTGTAAATCTACAAAACTCACTATAAATTCAATACAATCCATTCATTCTTACCTTCAGCCACCGTTGACCCAAAGGCCTGCAAATGAAACAACTTCTTCAATAAAGCTTCGACAGCCTATAGTTTTCACGAACGATCGTAATTCCCTTTACTACCGCAACCACAATTTTATTGATGGCACCAATGATGTGGTCGATTATGACGCCCAAATTGGAAAGCCGAAAATAAATTTCATCTGCTCTTTCTGTGAAACGAAATTAAAGGTTTTTTTTTTATTTCCATGGACAATATTTGGACATTGATATTGTAATGAGACATTCATTAATATTTACTTATTTTATTCACAAAAAATATATTAAAGAACTCATTTATTTTTTATTAAATGTAAATTTAAAAAATGAGGTTTTATCTTAATGTTTCTGCCTCTGACATACATACATACATACTAAAAAATGGTTAAAACCAAAGGTTTTTGTTGTTTCATCATCACATACAAACAATTAAAATGTCAAATTCAAATAGGAACGTTGATTATCATTAGTAACATTTTGATTTACTGTGATAAGGTACCATCGAAGTAAACGTGTTGCACACTAATGCAGCAATGCTTAGCACCAGGTGGACTGTATTCAAACTCAAACTTATCTTGTGTAATAAAATACTTGACCACAATCTATACTAATATTATAAAACTGAAGAGTTTGTTTGTTTGAACGCGCTAATCTCAGGAACTACTGGTGCGAATTGAAATTTTTTTTTTTTTGTTGGATAGACTATTTATTGAGGAAGGCTTTTAGCTATATAACATCACGCTGCAACTAATATGAGCGAAAATACAATGGAAAATGTGAAAAAACGGGGAAGATTAATCATTTTGAGGGCTTCCGTTGCATGTGCTGCGAAAATGGTTCAAGATAACAAAAAAATATGTATGAAAGAATTATTTCTCTTGAAATGATGTAACAAAATGTCTGTAACAGTATATGTCTATCGTTAAGAATAACTAACTAGAACCGTTTTTATGGAACTAACTATTCCATGCGGACGAAGTCGCGGACACAGATAGTTTTATATAATGAGGGTAGATGGTGTTACTTAAATACCATCTACCCTCATTAGTCGTAATATCGCGGTCAATCTCATTTCTGGGGTAATACTTACATACATCGTGCAACTAAGTAAACCTCTTTGGTCAGAACCATAACTGAAATTAATTAAAATTCTGGAACGCGTCCAAGCTTGCTCTGGTTTCAAAATAACGAAGCAGTTTGAATGCACGTTAGTTAGAACTAGGAATTTGGATCGTGGGATGGTTGTTATTGTATGATTATAACTTTGTTGGGTAAACTTAATTTCGTGACAGTTTCTCGAGTTATTTATAAGTGTTTCTTATTGTGATGTTTCTACGTTCTTACAATGGATAAAACACAACTAAGGTCTAACAATTCTAAGCTATTCAAAGTATCATCAACCACCAAAGGAAACCAAAAGTTTATCTCAATTTTTTCAGTCTCTTTCTCTCTCTCTCTCTCTCTTCTTATCTCTATTTCTTAACAAAATAAAGTAGTTAAGTGTAAGATGTAACCACAGTTAAGATATTCTGAAATCTAAGTATAAACCTTACTTTAAGGAACTTCAGGGCTTACATTATTTTTTTCAAGTCTTTTGAACTAGTCTTTCGTTTGTATTTGCAGAGGCAAAAAAAATCTAAAGATTTTTTCTGCCTCAGCCATTAATATATAAAATTAATAGGTAACATTTTTAGTTATTTAAATTATTTTTAAATCTACATTTATTGATTACATACATAAGTAATGTAGCAGGTATTTTGTTATTAGTTTAGTTTTTAATAGCAGTGTCTTTCTTAGTGACAAAAATTAAACACACTAAATACTTCTCTTCTCTTATGACTACTACAAAAACAAAACAAGAATTTAGAAGATCGTAACAAATACCTAAAAAAACTAAGTGCATTAGTCTAATGCCAGAAGGTAGTATGTCGCATTGCCACGTTAGATGTCTACTTCTATTGATCTATTAGTAATAGCTTTCTGAAATACGAGTCAAATCATTTTCTTCATATGAGACCTTTATTTACGAAAATTACTAACTAATATTTACATAAATTCCACAAGTATACACAAAAATGTCTTTAAAATACAGAAACACTAACAAAAAACAGATATTTACAAAAAATACAGCACATCGTCCTTGTTGTCTCTGTGTGGCAGGGATCCTAGGATGCTGGCAGTATTTTCTCTTTGAATGGAAAGACTCAATCGTTGAGAAAAATAGCTGCCAGCCCTGAGATCTCCAGTGGCAAGAACCAATCGTTTGCTTAACTGCCTCACGAATAATTTTGTCCCCGGAGACCACGGGCCCAAAGTCTCAATAAGTAGTCTTTTTTTCTTCATATTCAATATATCATCAATAAAATGATTTGTAAGAGCATTTATTACAAGCTGTTGAATACAGGCATTTTTCATGGTTTTTTTTATTTTACATATCGGGATTAAAATAAACCTCAGGTAGAAAATAAATTGCATAACAGAATCTATCTGCAGCCAAATAGTTTAAATGTATTCAAAGTATTTTCACGCGTGGGAACAATTTCAGTTTTCAATTCATTCAAACAATTTGTGTTTACTTTTATGTGAAAAATGTTGATTTGGTGATGAAATATCAGTATGGTCAGTTATATATATTTTTTAAATGGTACGTTGTATGACTAAAAAAATATTATATTGACAGTATTCAGATACTGCACTGTCAATATAAAATAATTTCTTGTATATATTTTCTTTTAAGATAAGAGTATTTCGTTGAAAAACTTTATGCGTTTCTTACAAAAATTGCAATAATTATGCAGGCTAACTTGTTTTGAGTGTTACTCGTACATTATTAAATTCAATTGTTGTTTTTGTTTTTTAATGTGTATCTTTTAAGTACAACGTCAACGTCTATTTATCACGATATTTTCATTGATAATACAGACACGATTTGTTATTTTTTTTCCACTGACTTGACAAAGAAGGTTCTCGATTCTTCTAGGTGTTGTTCTTTTATATTTAAAGGGAACGTTATCTTTAACCCTTACTGTGATTATATCTGTAGGTGTGAAGTCTGCGGGTGCCAGATAAAGCTCTGTATTGAACATACTGATAGGATTTTATTAAGAGCTTTTTGCAGTTATCATTGTAAACTTAAGCTTTTGCCATATTTGTATGAAGTTATATCGATATCGTTAAAGGTTTAACTAATTTTTATACCATTAAGAACCATTTCCGTCTGCATTCACATATTATAGTGGTTACAAATTTAGTAAATATGTATAATAATATGTTTTAAGATTAAATTTGGTGTGGATTAAATGAACACAAATGCTTTTAAGCATGGTTTATCTTGGGCATCACCACGTGGCACGGTTAGTTGATTATAAATTGTGTATTTTACTTTACTTATTACTTTAATTCAATAAATTCTACGTTTCAACTTTCTGAAAAAATAATTCGATCAGTAGAGTAACTTTAAATTAACTGTCACGAAAGGAAATTAAAATGATTCAAAATTATTTACCTTAATAAATTAAGAGGTCATTAGAACCAGTCTTCTCTTCAAGAACATATTTAAGTCCCACTTAATCAAATATCACATTTTATATGATTTAGTCATATTTTAAATAAATAAACTCCTTTTGTTTATAAATAATTATTATAAGGAATAAGAAAATAAAAATAAAAACGTAAAGATGGTTCAATGATGTTTATGAAATAAAATCTATCGTTTTTAACAAATAGACCCATATTAGTAATAATGATACTTATTAAGAACGAAAACATGTTGTTTACGCGAACTTATTAACTCCGGTAAATACGTTGATGCACCTATCATAGTGATACTTTAACTAACTATGAACACGACGGGTTACAAAAAGAAAACTTAATGATACGAATATAAAACATAAATGTTATTGTTACTTATTAATCGTTTTATTAATTTCTAAGTCAGAACGTTGAACACATATATTCGTGCTTACGAAGTAGTTAAAGTATTTAAGTGCTTTAGGTTTTAAATTAAAATAGAAAACCGTTGTTTTGATACTTACTTCATTTTCATGACTACTACATTTGAATTAATTTAACCAAGATTTTAAAGAACCAAATATTTTCTCCCTGCAATTTACAAATTTCCGAACTATCACATAACTTCTGATACAGTTAATAAGGGTACCGGGTCAGGTTAAGGGCACAACAGTAGCCCAAATATTGTCCTCTGAGTAGGGACTGTCGCAAAAAGGGCCTTCTTATTTGGCATTTTGCTTATAAGGGCCTAAGGACAAATAAAAGCCTAATTGGGTTATGATATAATGATTTTCAAACAAACGCATGAGGAAAACACTATGAGACAGCAAAATATGGGAATATATGATACGGAAAAGGAGGTTTACCAAAATATATAACAAATAAATATTCCGGTACATTGCACACAGCGCCATCTAGCCCATAATTAAGCAAACGCTTGTGTTGTGGGTACTAGATAACGTTTATAATACTTATATTTTGTAAATACATACTTATTAATTATTATACAAACGATCAGACTCAACACAAGTAATTATAAGATTATTAAAATAATAAGAAACAATATTTACACATATTAACACTAATAGAACTAAAAAAGAGTATTTACATCTAAACTAAATTTAAACAATCTACATGTGGTATGGAGCCAAGAACGCTGGCTGCATTCCCACGCTGGATTGCTATAGAAATCCTTTGCGCAAGGAACCAGCCAGCGTTCTTGTCTCTAGTGATGTCAATCAACATTTTATTTAATTTTTTTATAAAAGACTTCGTGCTTTTACCCCACGGACCAAAAGTTTCGAAGCCAAGCGGTACGAAAATATAATCAGTCGATAATGATGTATATTTTCGCCGCTTGGCTTCTTCTGCTGCGTCCGCCGATATAAGATTATTATGTTTTAAGAACTAACTTAACTTATAGTGAGTTGGGTCGACGACATCGTTAAAGTCGAGGGTCCAACCTGGATGAGGTCTGTACAAGATCAACGCAGATGGCACACACAAAGGGAGGCCTATACCCAGCAATAGGATCCCAAAAGCTATGGATGATGATGATGATGAACATAAAAAAACAAACTACTTTTTATAAAAATTGAACTTTTTCTTTAGATAAAGAAAACTTGAATTTAGCAGCTTTAAATACATGAATAGGGTCGTTCTTCATTTTTAAATCTTTCAACATATAACAAACCAACTTTATTAAAAAAAAATTGGGCCTATCTCCATTAAAATTGATAATGATGTATTTTACTATAAACTAGGTTAGGAATCCGTGAATATTACTCACATAATCAGTTCAAAATGGAATAGTTTGAAACTGTAACTAGATAACAACTAAGACTCATTCTAATCCGAATTCACATTCAGCGTGCTTAATGAGGCCGACATCCGATGTGATACTAAATTAGCTCAACGGATATTGTAGATAATTATCCGGATATCGGTAGGTATATATTATTATCTGTCTGTGGTTAATACCTGGATAAACTGATGAAATTATGGGAATATTGTAAGTGGCAGGTATTACTACTATTTAAGCGTTCGCCAAGCGCATTGATTCAAGTAATTGCTTCTCTAGCCTGAAATATACATATAAATAATAAAATGATTGAAAAACCAGTATTTTTTTTCTCTTTTAAATTTAGATTTTATAAAAGAAAATTATATTAGTCACCTGTTGGTTTTTGTATCATAATTTTATAGTTTGAAAAATACAATAATTACAGTATTTCTACTCAAGTCGCTGTAAATAAACACATGAAAATTATGCGTATAAATTACTTTTAAGTCTAGATTGAGTCTAGGCTAAAATCGCATTTTTAGTTTTAAAATCCTAAATTTTACACTTTTAAGATAAAAATATCGCCATTAAGACAGTCAGGAGACACGCTCAAATGAAATCACGTCGGTATCAAATATTAGAAGCGATAAGCGTTCAAGTAGTGATTTATTAAGCTTAATGGATTACAAGAAATCATTTTTATAAGACTCGTATCTTGAGAATTATATTAATAGACGAAAGGGCTTAGCATTTTGACCGCAAAGTCACCTGTTATTCGGTCAAATGTTAAGGTCATAGTTAAAAATATAGTTTGTGCTTGGGTGCATATAAAATGCTTTTTATTGTAATTGATAGCGTAGTAATGCGATATTCTGTGTTTCCCATCACACATAAGCGAGTGTAGCTCAGCGGTTCCAGTGTCTGCTTTTTATCCAGGCGCACTCTGGTTCGAATCCGGGACACCTATGACTTGGTATTGTCAAGTTAAGTGTGGATTTCCACTCGCTTAGCGTTGAAGGTAAACATTGTGATGAAACCGATATGTTTGAAGACCACAATATCCGAGGACATCTGTCTTCCGTGGAAGGACCTGGGCGCCCACCACGATGTATCTGACCAAGAGAACTCCCCTAACGAATTAATTCTGCGGGAGAGTCACGACCCTCTGTCATGAGGAAATAGGACTATAGAGAAAGAGATCACACTACGGTGTACCCGGGGCGCTTCGTTTTGAAAGCCAGCTCCATTCTTATACAGATATCAAACGCAGACTCGCATATGATGTCACCCGTATGCTTAGATCAGTATAAAAACGGTAGAAAGACCTTAATTAGTTGTTTACAGCTGTTAAAACTAGTAGACACATTTTTGCGTTGAACACTTGCTAAAAATGTTATGTGCTATGTTTATAGATAATTTAAGTATTTGTCACTATAAATCAATAATATTATGTACTTTATTCACTTTTTTATCTTCTTAAAGCGAAATGCCCTTCAGTATACAATGTCGGCAGTCGTTAAGCCATATCAGAGGCCCTTAGGGCGGTTTGAAAACTCTCGACACCAGAGTTGGCCACTCTCATTCGATAAGAAGAAGTATACAAAAGTTAAGTTTATTGTTTTTTATAATTATTATCCGATATCTTATACCTTATGATACAAGCGTTTGCTTAAGATGGGGCAAGCTGTGTGCAATATCGCTAATATTTGTTTTAATTTAAATACAAAGGTAAACACTAAGTTTAAGCTTATTCAACTTTAACTTCAAGACATACAATTAGTAGCGCATACAATCTTATCTCAGAAATAAACATCAATTCCTCACCATGAAAAGCTGAATATGCTCGCAGCATCGTCTCCCCATAATATAACCGGATCACGTAGCGCGGGCGAGATATGAATATTCAACTTATCCGGCCCGGTTATAATCAGCATTTGTGGCTGGGACATAGCTCGAACTATAGGATAAGTTGGCCTCTTCAAATGACAGTGAACAAATGGTGCAATTTTTACTTGGAAATGTACGGAGAGGCATTGTTTAATAAACTTTACATATTTGCACTGTTTGAGGACCACAATATCCGCGGACATGCTATTTCCGTGGAAGGAACTGGGCGCCCTCTATGATGTATCTACCCAAGAGAACTCCCCTAACGAATTAAAACGAATTTATTCTGCGGGGGAGTCACGACCTTCACTTATGAGGAAATACGACTCAAGATAGAGAGATTTATTAATGTTTATTATTAATTTCAAGTAAATGTACTTTTATGGATCTTGTATCTGAAATAAAGAGATTATTATTATTAAGGGAGAACCTGAATTTGATCTGCGTAGGGCTAGAAAAAGTGGCGTATTATAAGAGAGGCCTACGCTCAGTAGCGGGCGATAATGGACTGATGTTAATGATGATAATATGGACTCATTTAACATTGAAGAACTTCGCTCCGTAATGGCCATTTGGACATCTTTCGAGTGTCTACGTGTCAAACGCAATATCCATTGGTTTCTTTAAAGTAGTAGGCAGTAAACTTTTGATAGAATACAAATCTGTTGGTAGTAAGGTATGTAAAAACTATGTATGTCACAATTTACAGCGTTTCACTAGCTTACCCTTGCTTTATAGTATTGATTATTTGCGCTGCTTTAAACACCACGATTAAATTCAACAACAACATAAATAAATTCACGTTTACTCTGGCGTCCTAAATCTAAGCTAAAGCTTGCTACTATATATTTGATGGTTCAAGTTTGAATGCGGTTTGAATACACTCTTGATTGCAAACAGCCAGTGCTTAACTGTTTAGGTATTGTGGAAAACAGTATTTCACATTCTGGTAACTGGTGTATTAATTATCATTGGTTACCATCTGTTAATGCGAGGTAAAATGTAACAATAATATTCAATAGCATTGTCTCGACGATCTAGCCATTTTCTTCACAATTTTTTTTGTATCTATAGTTTTTATTCTTATTCATCACAAACGGTTGAATAAAGACATAGCTTTGGTCCTGTCCTGTATAATATATCTAAGATAAGACATTTCTAACGTAAACACGTCTCCTGCGACTTTCCTGCGACGACACACATCAATACGTTTTACAGTTAATATTTCTCATTTTTGTAGGTGTTACGACTGTGTCTTGATTCAAACTGGCTGTAGATGTTGATGATGCTGTTCTTCTTGTTATCGTTTAAGAGTAATAAGTTTTGGCTTCAGAAGTTTTCAAATCAACTTTAAAGTCTTTGACATAGAGTAAAAAACAGGACGAACCTACAATTTAACGTGTCATACAATCCAAATCAAATCAAATTGTTTAGGTATTTGCGAACATGGGTAATTACTGATAGTCAGCGTTTAAATGAAGTCTCCATATTCCACCTTTCGGCAGACAAAAAAATTAAAAAGTAAGTATAAAGTCTTAATAACTAAACTAATATATCGTATCATTAATATATTAGTACCAGAAAATCCATGGAAAGAACTGCAAGTGGAATGCCACTTTTTGATCGCCCATCTCTTTTCTAACCGCTTATATTGACGCATGCATATACCCGCTAGCTGAGCTTTAAATAATTCATTATAATAATACTACAGAAAATTATAAAATAACCGGTCTGTCCCACGTAAAAACCTCGGCCCCTCAATGGTAACTACCAGTAACCACGGACAAAGGTGACTTCAAGGTATGGTACCTACTACTTGGCATAACATAGAAACATCAAGAAAGTATCAACTTAGTTCACTGTCTAAGCAACCACAACGCAATAAATGGTTTATGAGTTCTGTTAAACTTAGCACACACGATTAGAGAACTATTCCCAAGTTTAAACTTAATCAGATTAACTTAACCGCATCTAGACGGGTTCTAAGTAAGACTACTTAGGTAAAGCATTGTCATAATATTGGTTTATTTCTGTTGATGTGTTAATAAAATTCTAATTCATGAAGGTTAAGTTTAAGTAACAACTTTTTTTACAAGTTAGTTTAAGACGAGGTTTGATTTATTTTTTGTGTATAAAAATAATCATGACCAAATTTATTTAGGTTTTTATGATATCTTGTATGGATATTTATAAATCTTCTTCTTGTCGAATGGGAGTGGCCAACTCTGGTGTCGAGAGTTTATCGAGTTGCCTAACAGCCTCTGACATGGCTTAACGACTGCCGTACTAGACAAACAGCCGGGACCTACAAATTAACGTGTCATCCGACCCACGAAAGTAGTTGCCTCCGCTGGCTGAGCTACGGGTGCTTATTTATAAATTATTTAATACATATAATAATATCAAGCAACCCATTACCTATAATTGTGTAATTCTAGTACCTACAAGAAAAACCAACTCGTTTCGCCCCAACAGTTCAAATCTAAAAGTAATCGCTTGTAGATTTGTTCCAATGCATACAAGAAAAGGGACATTGTAAAGTATTTGAAATGCACGGAACGAGTAAAAACGTTCAAAACACTTTATAATTCCCTACCGGTGGAACTGGCTGACGGCCAACGGACTACGTTTGACTTTACTTTCACATTTTCATTTGGAACATGTTATACATATATTTACGAATGTAACTAGCAGGAAGCCTAGATCATTAGTTGTTACTAGGACTTGAGTGAAGCATTTACACTATCTAATAATATCTCATTACACAAATATCATAAAGGTAAAAGTTCGTGTAAGACGCATAAGAATAACTAGCTGTGCCAGCGACTTCGTCCGCGTGGAATAGTTATTTTAGGCATTAATTCTTTGAATTTTGAACCGTTCTTGCAGCACACGCAACGGAAGCCCTCAAGATGAATTATTTTCCCCGTTTTTTCTACATTTTCCATTGTTTCTTCGCTCCTATAAGTTGCAGCGTGATGTTATAGCCTAAAGCCTTCCTTGATAAATGGTCTATTCAACATAAAAATAACTTTTCAATTCGCACCAGTAGTTCCTGAGATTAGCGCGTTCAAACAAACAAACAAACAAACAAACTCTTCAGCTTTATTATATTAGTATAGAATAGATTAGCACCTGGACTAACTCTGGCTTTATTTTAAAGTGCTGATTATGTAAATAAAATAAGAAGTACAAAGTTTGTGTTAAAATTTTCCGCCTTATTTGATTACATAAACATCATACTCAAACGTCATATTCATCTAAGAATCCCATCTTCAATAATTTTATTTAAATTGCATTTTAAAGTCAATGACACGAAATTTGCTTTAAAATCTTGACAATAAAATTCATTATCACTCTTTTAAAACCACTTTTATATGTCTCACTGTACTGGTCATTTAACAATGTGGGCTTTTGATAGCACACTTATATGTGCCTTCCGAAATGTCAGAAGTTCGTACTTTGTCCACCATTAGTTAGGGAACGGTCCAATCTGTAATAACTAATACTTTCCCCATTACGTGTAATACAAAGAACTTTTAAAAGCAGCTGCTACAACGAAATGAGTTTTAACGCAAAACTCCGCGTGATATGAAAATCCTGAAAATTGCTTAAACCTAGACGTTGTACGGCTAATTTCAGTCCACGCTTTGTTTTGCTGGAAATTTGTTTTTAGACAAATTTATAAATTGCTGTCGTGTAACGTGAAAAACGGAGACTTATCTAATGTGTATAATATGTACTCGTACTTATTTACTTTTGGCAACTATTGTATTTATCCTTTACGATCTAAAAAACTGTAAACACAAAAAGAACTGCTTATACAATATACATTTATAGTAGGTACACTTCTACTAATACTTTTCAACATTATTATTTTATTTACCAATAAAATACACTTGATTTCTCAGTTATTGATAGAATTATAAATGTTGTTTCGATTTGTTTTGTTCCTTATTGTTTACATTACGTAGATATTGGATTATGTATAAGGGATCTCTGTTGGTCTAATATCATAGAAGTGGATTTATTGATAGCAATCACACTATAACACAATCACACTATAACACAATTTAGTCTACCAGTTTTCCTGGAGACAGGATTCATACATTTACAGGTACTAGGTATATCTAGATTCTAGGTGAATACTTATCACAGTTTTATAATTATACTGTGGCTTCAAAAGCTAATCTAAATTGTAATTCAACAAAATTATTAGAATTCTTTTGAAATTGAATAATAAGTAGAAAATACAAAATATAATATAAATCTCAAGAAGTATCCACGGATGCTTCCAATATTCTTGTCTAATAAAAGTCAATAAAAAACAAAACTACATAAGATAAACAAACAAGAACAAAACAAGAAAAATGCTTGTTCAAAAAACTGGCCCGGACAGACCATCTGTTTGCAAAACATAAGCAGATGTTCCGAAAACACTTTTCTCCTGATAAATATATTCACGTGGACTTAATAAATTTTAAAACTGTTATCTAGAATGTCGAGTAACAGTAAACTCGTGCCTTATTACAAAACGTGGTTTAAGTCTAGACCAAGTCCGTTTTAGTTGTTCGAAAATTGGCTGTCTACTGTCATAATTATCAAATTGTCAAATGTACCAATGTTAAAATCAAAGTTCCAATTTGAAGTTGACATTTTGATTGCTTGTATGTGATGTTTTTTTTACGTGATATAGGCTTACGCTTGACTACAACTTGCCTGATGGTAAGCAACGTTATAGTCTACGCCCTACGGTATGGTTCTTCTAGTTTAAACAAGAAGAACCCACTTTTATTTTCAAAGTCCTAGACTAATATTTTAAACCACGTTTTGTAATAGTATGGATTAAGACTGTTCTTAGGTATATTGTAGTATTAACGTTTCTTACGCAATACTTTGTTAAGCATTTCTAAAGCAATGTTTTGGGAAAAAATATACGAGTATAAATTTTATGTACATATATACTTCTTATCTTAGTGAATAACAGAAATATATAAAATAATACTTTTAATTACCAACAAGATACAAATATAGCGTGTGTCTTAAAGTCAAACCTATTTCTTTTTTCAATTATGGTTATGTCTAATTTGTAGTTTTATACCAACATAATTACTCGACCTTCTAAGGGTGCTCATAATACGAAAACCAATAAGATTTTGTTATTACATCCATAGTAACAAAATCCATAGTAGTCTTTCACACAAGTTTATCTTAAGAAGAGCCAAACTTCACTCAATACTCTATGGACAATCCCGTTTTTATCATCGTAAAAAAGTTTTCTCGGGCCATCGATCAGGGCACGGCAAAAATCTAACGCCACCTGCGTCCGGGGTTCGACCGGGATATTCATCAAATGGCTGGATTTTATGCTCAGATAGTTTTGATTCAGGAAGTCAGTCTGCATGTTGATATATTCGTTTCATCATCATCAGCGGCCAAGTACGAAAGGCTGTAATTATTTAGAAATTGCTTGCGTTCATTTTGTTTATGAAACGTCTCTGGTCCATACTATTGTATGTGTAATAACGGTGTTATCCTTCCTTGAGTCGTATTCCTCATTATTGAGGGTCGTGACTCCTCTGCAAAAATATTTATCGCAGAAATTTCTTAAGCGCACACAGGTGATACTACAACCTCAGCTCTTATGGGTTTCTTCACGATCATAACTTGATTTACCTATATGTAAGTTATTAGTGCAGAGCTGAGATTGAAACCACTTCACAGTCAAATCTCACGTTTATGGATAAGTTTCACCAATATCCAAATATCGTAGAAAGAAAAACAAAAATTGTTCCTTAAACTAAAACCACTTTTATTTTGTATTATTTAACCAGTGACCCTGCATACATACATATATCTATTATACCTATTTATATATAATATGTAGTCAAGCGTTGTGCTATGTATGTGAAGTTGTGACTTTGTTGTTGTTTTTGACCCATATTGATAGTGAGATATAAACAAAGATGAAGTACATAATGTGTGTTATTATTGAAGGATTTGAACTATAGTTCAAGTTATGGTTTCAAGTTCAAGTTTAATTAATAGTTTTTTTTTAATCCCAAAATAAATAAATTATATTTTATTACTTATTTATTCATATAAATCAATGAAAGTTATCTTATATCGTAAAAATGTACAAATAAAAGAAAGCACATTTAAAAAAAAACCTATACTTAGTGAAAACTTGAAAAATAACTAAAAAAAACAATGACACTTAAATTATACTCTAAGCTAATCTAGAACACAAAACCCGACTGCTCTACTAGACAAACAGCCGGGATCTACAATTTAACGTATCATCCGACCTACGGAAGTGCCCAAAAACAAAAAAGGAAAAAAATAAAATCTTACATATAAAATCATCTGTCTGCTATCATCTCAAAGATAATACATAATTAAAAATTCTACATCGGTCGTGCACTCCAGTGGTTATTCCCGACGAGTAAAAAACAACAATAATAACACAAGTCAAGCTGGTTTTTAGAGGAAAACGAACAAACAGTACGAAACATGACGTAAGCTGGGACGGGCGATACGCTTACAAATAAGTTTCACTGCATTTAAAATCAAGAAACTAGCGCTAAAAGTGATACAAGAATGTGCAATACTAAGTGTAGCTGTGTACGATTATTTATCTAGCAATATTAATGTGAATTTAACCGCCAGTCAATGTGAAAATAACTACATACGTTTATATTTAGAAAAGTGTGTGAAATTAACATTAAATTACCATGCTTATGAAAGCCGTTATCATCCTTACTGTGCTAAGAATAGGGTGTAAATCAGAAGATACGAAACCTAAAAAATCCTGGGCTTTGGTTGGAAATCCTTTGGCACACGCAAGGCCGTGCAAAGGGAATGATGAAGTGCTAGCGACTTTTGAACCTGGACTGCCCCCTGGTGAAGAAAACCAGTACTATTTGTCCGTGAGTGGTACTCTGCCAGTATCAAGCAAAGTGATATTGCAGTTCGATTCTGAAGCTACCGTCACTTTGGTAAGTTATTTTAAGCACATACTATTTAGTACAATAATTATGACATTGTTTGTAATTTTCTCAGCACATTTTATTTTAATTTCAATCAGCATAGCATTGTCACACAATGGGTGTAACAAAAAGGAAATGCCACATTTTCGTCTGAACGTGTCAATGGGTAAAATAACAAATTAGTTATAATTAATATCCTCATCATCATCATCATCAGCTTGTTATCGCCCACTGCTGAGCATAAGCCTCTTTTCTTGTACGCCACTCGTCCCGGTCCTGGGCAGATTGTATCCAGGTGCTCCCTGGGGTTATGCTAATGTCGTGTGTGTATTGTTATTTATGTTAGATAAAATATATGACTGTTCTTAATGATAGGTATAATATTCATTAGCAAGGTCATAAGTATTGACCTAAGTCACTTCATTTTTTTTTTGCAACATAAATAACATATTTTTATTACAAGATGTATTAACATTTTGTTCATTTTTCAGTCAGAAGGTGTCAAAGCCTCAGCTAGAATTGATACACATGGTGACAGATTCGAAGTGAAATACTTTAAAAAGGGGTATTTTAATGTGAACGTGAAAGGCCCAGCTAGTGGCAGCATACCCTATGTAAAGAGCTTAGTTGTCAACACTGCTGAGTACTGCGAAGAACCAGATACTGTAAGTTATTACAACACTATTACTACTAGTTATTACACAATATTTTTTTTATTTTGTTAGTATTTTTTTTTTACAAGAAATGGGTTTGCACTTGGCCGTAATTCGCCTGATGGTAAGCAATCATTACGGTCTAGGATGGAACGTGCTTACCCAGTAAGAACCGATTCACTCTCGCTTTGAAAATCGCAAGGTTATATTCCGCAGGGAACATTGAGTAATGATTAAACGTACAAACCACAAGTTATATTTGATCATAATTATAGATACGAAACGTTATTATATGCCCAATTTTTTTATAACTTACATAGTATAACATAATTTCACTTCAATTAATTTTTAGAGCAATATATCTTTGTATTTTGCATCAAGTCAGATTCTAATACATATGTATAATATGTTTATTATATAATTATTCTAATACATAGGTAAATAAACCATATCCTTTCAAGGTTGGCTTGAGTAAAAATACGAGTACTTACGAATGTAATGAGGATGTCAATTTTATAGTAAAAATCTTATTCCATCACATTTTGTAATTTACAATAACAGGCTCGTTATGTAGTAGGTATAGAATAGAAAATTCTTTATTGCAACACACAATAATAATTACAAAGAAAGAATAAAAAAATACTTGTACTGCCACAAGTGGCGGCCTTATTGCTAAAAGCAATCTCTAAAAACAAATTATTAAAATATATTATTATTTATATTTATTATTTTTAAGTGTACAAAAATAAACTCAAATTTAATCTAATAAACAATTACCTCTCCTCAAAATTTCAGGGCTATTTCGACGGTCAAGTCGTGGGCAACCGCGACACTGCATCCATATCACTGAGTGCCCCCGATGACACTTGTGGAAGACGCAAGATTGATTACACTGAGCTCATTGTTAGTGGACAGCCGACCAAACCAGGAGATTGGCCGTGGCATGTTGCTCTGTATAGGTTTAGTGGAACTAGCTTAAGGTATATCTGTGGTGGGACGCTGATTTCTAAGACTTTGGTTTTGACTGGTAAGAGACTTCAGCTGTTCTTGTAATACAGATTAGGTTTGGCTACAACTGGCCTGATGCTTAAGCATTGCTGTAGTCTAAAGCATGCTGGTTAAAAAAACTCTGAGAGAATTCTGTGTTTCTTCTTTATTTAAAGAAACTGGAATAAAAAAAAACTTTATTCTAAGTACTTCTAACCATGACTTAGGTGGTAAATGATAAATAAACGATTTTCTATGTGAAGAGGATCGTAATCTAATTACGAGTAATATTATGGGCTTTTAGATTTTTTGTTTCTATTTGATTTTTAAATTAATTGTAGATAGTATAATGGAATACTGGACAAAATTTCGTCAGATAGACTCACACTTGATAGTGACAGCGTCCTGACATTTACTCAAATACTGAAGCTAAAAACGTTACGCTCGTTAGCAAAGTAAACACCTGTAGCAACCAATTTTGTATATAACTAAAATTTATTGTTTATATTTTTGTAAGCAAGCAAAACCGACGGACAACGCTTGTATGCCGCGTGAGTGCTATGGGCACGCGCACAAACCTGTGACGCGGGCCCAGCCATTGTCTTCGCAAAACAAGTTATAAAATCGCTGTCGCTCGGTCGCGAGCGGCAGTGTGTCCTAGCGTCCCACGGCGAATGCACGTCAGTTTTGCGAGCACAATTAAACGCTGTAACCCTCTCGTAAATGAATATACAAATCATTCAATCAATTTAAGGTGTCGTTTCTTTCTGGAAATATGGAGTTAGGAAGGAACACGCCTTACACCATACATATCGATATTTCACTTTTAATTTCTCAGTTTGACGGTCTATCTTCCCGCGTGACACTGGCAGAATTGCAAAGTCTAAGCTTCACAAAAACCATAACATAAAAAAGTAACATTTACCTGTAACATTTAACATTTTTGTAACATTTATATATTATATATATTTACAGCTGCACATTGTGTGAGTGTAAGAGGAGCCCCAGTTCTCAAGGACACAATAAATGTGATATTGGGAAAGTATAACTTGATCGGCGGTGATACATCAAGCGAAGAGCGACAGGTAAAAATATGAGTATATTTTATACCTATTCCCGAATGTTACCTGACTAGGTGCTACTCGGTAAAATCGGTTGCTTAGCGCTCTAATTCCGTGGAAGGATCTATACGCCCACCACGATGTATGTGCATATTTCCCTAATGATTAAAATCTGCGGGGAATCGGGAGTAATGAGGAACATGACGCTAGGAAGAGGAAGGAAGCTCATAGAAGTGTGTTTCAGCAGACTCGTTTGATAGACAGTTTCATTTAAATACATACTTGATTGTTCCATTTTGGTTTGCAGTTTGCAGGTTGTATTTAATGGTGAGTATATCACTTCCGACAAATTGTCGGAAGTGATACAAGTGTCTAATTTAGTGTATTGAACACCTCATAATTATTTTATGTGCAGTGTTACTTTGAAATCTTTGAAACTATAGTTAAAACTAATTTGAACTAAAAATGAAACAGAAATTTACTCATCGTTGGCATTGATTAACGGCTCAAGTAATATTTGTTTATAATTTTCAGATCCACGAAATAATAGTACACGAGAATTTCGACTCTCTCAACTTGAACCATGACATTGCCTTGCTGAAATTGACTTCTGAAGCGGTATTCAATGACTACATACAACCAGCCTGCATATGGAGCTCGAGTTCTTATAAAAGACTACCTGCGGGTCAAATTTTGGGAACTGTAAGTTATAGTTTATGTATTCATTATTCATTTATTCAGCAAAATATCGACTAGATACATAAGACATTTATTTACAATAATAAAATATAAAAACAAGTGAAGGAAAACTAAACATACTACTTCTAACTACTACAAAAAGGGGCACTTAGAAAATCTTTAGAAAAGCCTAAAGATAATCTAAGTGCTCCAGCCCACTACCAGAGGGCAGCGTACCCAGCATGCTGGCCGCATTACCACGCTGGATGGCAATGCTGATACGTTGAGCCAGAAAAAGGCCAGCATTTTTGTCACGCGTCGCGTCAACCAAGCGCTCCGAGAGGTTTTGGAAAATAGTATGGGCTCCCGGACCCCACGGCCCCAAAGTCTCGACTCCAAAAGGCTCAAAGATGTAACCTCGGCCGAGGTTAGCATATTTGCGTCTCTTGTGATGCTCGGCAATAATAGCCGCCGCTCCAGCCCGACACCGTGTCATAGACAGATGAGACGGCGCCAATGTGTCGACGCAAGTTGCGTCCCACACAAGGGGCCGACCCAACTTCCATGGCACAAGAGTCATACCGTCAGGTCTTTTTCCATCGTCACGTGCTAGGCCGCTCGGTTCGAGCATAGCTGCAACATTGGCAGTGGAAAAAGCCCGTCGAATGATGTCGTTCAGACTAGCGTGGCGGCTAATTCTACCAGCACTCCTCGAACATGAGAGGCCGTGGTGCCCGAGCTGGTCGACATCAGTACCACACTGGCAGCGATGCGGTTCACAGCTCCTCGCACCCAAGCGCAGGCTAACCGCGAGTCGAAAAGCTGTCGGATCTAAAAGGTTACCTGTATTAAAAGAAGGCATGGCCTGCAGCCAAAGACCGGATTCCCACACACAGACCGCAAGGATGCGGGCGCGATCCGCGAAACTAGTACACGTATCGAGAAGTGATTTCCGTGCTAGTTCGCTGATCGGCCGATCCCACAGTCTCTGGGAACGAGGTGTTGTAGGAAAATCGGTGTTTGGACAGGCCAGGCGCCAAGCATTTTTAGCTTCGTCCGTATGCGCAACTACAACTACGCCAGACGGGCCTAAAGCGGGTGCGAGGATTTTTTGGACCAATTCGTAAGTACCGTGGACAGAAGCCAAAAATGCTGGTAAAGCAACACTTGAAATTTTGCGGACACCCAAACCTCCTAACCGTACAGGTAGGGAAGCTTGCGACCATGTCCTGTCATCCATGTCCACATTCAAAACCGAAACTAGTGTGTCCTTTACGATGTTGTCTAAGCTCGAAAGGAGCCCATTGTGTTGCCACAATGGACAACATCGTAAATAGTAAGTGAATTTTGGAACAAACAAACAATATTTGATAATAGTAAACGCCATATGGGCGTTAATTTTGAGCAAACGGCCTAGAGTGTCCCTGAAATTTTGAATTTTGTCCTCTACGAAAGGAGAAAACGACTCATCTAGAATCGGTGAACCGAGGAGGCGAAGTGAACTTTTGTCTAGAATAGAAATACCCGGTGCCAAATCATTGAATTTAGATATGACTGAATCCTTGTCCGAACATGAATCGCAAACAAAAAGTTCGCACTTTTTTGAATTTAATTCGAGACCAACATGACGAAATTCGTCTACCAAAATTTTGAAATCATCGAGGACGGTGTTCACGTCACCTCCCAAAGTTCCGTCATCCAAGTACCAAACATTAAGTTTGGACTTGAGACGTTGAATTATGGGATGTATGGCCAGGCTAAAAATGGCCGGTCCAAGAGGGTCACCTTGTTGACAACCAACTGAAGAGTCCATAAAATACTTTTTGTAAACCAATTTCGATGACTTACCGTAGCATTGCCAAAAGAAATTATAAAGGTCGGGAATTTTGTCTTTCACTTGGGTCAACAACGCTCCTCTGTCTACCGAATTGAAAGCGTTTTTGACATCCACCTTCAGCAACACATCTCCACAATTTTGGTGAAGAAAAGTCCGAAGAGAGTAGACGGCGGCCTCACACCCGCCTCGCGAACCAAAACCAAGCTGCAGTGGTTGAAAAAGATTGCTCAAAGGAACAACCTCCTTCCTGCAACCTACCTTGGCCGCGAGGCGACGGTATGTGGTCCCGACCGCTATAGGCCTGATGCCACCGTCCTTTTTCAAAAGGGCGCACAAATTGGCACCATACAAAATTTCGGTGATGTTGTCATTAACGACTCACTGACTGACATAGTAGTTCTCAGGGAAGGAGTTTCGTGGGGTGCATGTGTCATATGTCATCGTATAGGTATGGTTCATAGGACCACGAGAAAAATCCGAAACTTGGAGAAAGTGGAACTGGTCATGGAGTAGGGTAGGGGATCTCAAAAGTGGTAAGACTTAGATGGGGGGTGCTCGAACTAATATTTGTAGGAACTGCTTGTAGGTGACGGAAAACCAAAAAACAAGATGGCCGCCATACAAAAAAACATGGCCGCCATACAAATTTCAAATGGTCGTAACTCTGGAACGGTTAGAGATAGGTTGGGGGTGTTCGACCAAATGTCATAGAGGGCCGTGGGGGTCGTTTGGAAATGGTTGCAAAAATCCAAGATGGCGTCGTCAAAATGGCGGCCGATTTTCAAAATGGCCGCAGGGGGCTGATTTTTTGCATCCGGGGGTATTTTGGGGTGCAGATTCCATAACAGAAATCAAATTTTCAAAATGTCAAAAAATAAAGATGGCTGCCATACATGTGAAAATTTCGAGGGGGTGGGGAGTAGATCTCCATGTTGCTGGGGTGCAGGGTTAACGTTTTTGGTAGCAATGTATAGGGATGGGACCAAAATGTATAAAATAAATGGAAAGTTGGTGATGGGTGGAATTGACCTTGGAGTACCGAAGGGATGTCGGAAACTATATGAGATAGGGGAATGATGCTTGAACTAATGTTGGAGAGAACTGCATGCATGTTTTCAATCATACCAAAAATTATTGGCTTTCATACAAAAAATTTTTTTCTTCATACAAATCCCATACATTTCCCTAGGGATGAACAAAACGACGGAGCAAGTACTGCGGTGAGGCCGAAGGCCGAACTGCAGTACTTGCGACGTCAAAGTAAGGGGGATGCGAGGCCGCAGGCCGAGCATCACCACCACTTTGACCATCAGACCTTGGAGTACCGAAGGGTTCTCGGAAACTATAAGAGATAGGGAGGTGGTGTTTGAACTAATATTTGAGAGAATTGCATGCATGTTTTGAATCATACAAAAAATTTTTTAATTCATACAAAAATTTTTTTTCTTTATACAAATCCCATACGTTTTCCTAAGGATGAACAAAACGACGGAGCAAGTACTGCGGTGAGGCCGAAGGCCGAAATGCAGTACTTGCGACGTCTCATCTAAGGTGATGCGAGGTTGGAGACCGACCTTCAGACCGATCAGACCCTGGAGTACCGTAAGACATGTACCTTTTGTACTTGTATGCATCTTTATATATGACTAGCTGATGCGCGCGACATCGTCCGCTGGAATAGTTATTACCATAAAAACGGTTCTAGTGAGTTAACCTTAAAACATAGACATGTACTGTTCCACACATTTTGTTAGATTATCTCAAGAGAAATTATTCTTTCATACACATTTTTTTGATATCTTGAACCGTTTTCGCAGCGCATGCAACCGACGCCCTCAAAGATGAATAATTTTCCCTGTTTTTTCCACATATTCTATTGTTTCTTCGCTCCTATTAGTTGCAGCGTGATGTTATATAGCCTTAAGCCTTCCTTGATAACTGGTCTATCCAACACAAAAACATTTTTTCAATTCACACCAGTAGTTCCTGAGATTAGCGCGTTCAAACAAACAAACAAATTCTTCAGCTTTATAATATTAGTATAGAATAATATAGATTTAAAAAAAATGTCCGTGGCTTCATCCGCTTTGATTAAGGATTAAAAGATAGCTATGTCACTTTTAGATCCATTTACTGTCACTATAAAAGTCACAATGATATTCTGCGCAGTTATAGGGTGGAAACGGAACAATAAGCAATAATCACACTAGCGCTATTATAAAATTGTATTATCTTATAAATAAAAATGCTAGGAAAATAAGAAAAACAGCTTTTTGACATATGTATAATACGCTAACTTTATTAAAGCAAATCTAAATTAAACATAATAAACATTTTTCAATACAATTTTTTCGTTTCTCGCCCAAAAAAATAGCACATGCCTTTCAGATTGCTTGAAAACTCTTGGCGCCAGAGAAATCTTACTCTAAAACATAACTTTACAAGTTATCTAAGCTTATGTTTTGACATTACAAGTGTGCAAAGAATCATGGTAGGTAACAAGAGTGTCGGTGGTGTTTCTGACTTCATTACTATACAGGAACTTCGGTACCAAGCGCTTTCACTACGTACCGGTCCTTACGGCTAGAAAAGCTCTCGACATCAGAGCTGACCACTCTCGTTCATTAAAAAGAAGAAATCTACGTATCAAATAATTAACAATGGAATTATATTAAAATATGCTAAATGTATTTCACTAAAATAAAAAAAAAAAACTGAATACTTTCCCTTTCACTTACAGGTGGTGGGTTGGGGCTTTGACCAGTCAGATTCCTTATCGAGTCAGTTACAACAAGCGAAGATGCCCAAAGTCTCAGAATCTGTTTGTCTGAAAAGCAACCCTGTCTTCTTCGCTAAAATGCTGACTGACCAGAAATTCTGTGCTGGACATCGTAATGGTAAGTTAGTACCATTTACCAGTTACCCATTAAATAGTATCGTGATGGTTGCGAACTAATTATTATGGTGGATTCCTTATTTCTGGTATTATTGGTATTAATCAGATAGGCTGGAGACCGTACTACATGACACGTTGGAGAGGAGGCCTATACTCAGCAGTGGGTAAAAACAGGCTGACATGATGATGATGAAGTAATAATCAGATACTAAGTAGTATTTAATTAAATATATTAAATAAAAACGATGTTGACGCCGCCCAAATCTACGGTCCGGTCAAAACAGTTCCATCTTAAAATGAAGGACTTAACTAGATTAGAATAAAAGTTAACCCTTACTTTTTGTTGCTAAAATTCTCAACAAATTATTTCAGGAACTTCAGCCTGCAACGGCGATAGTGGCGGTGGCTTCCACATCTTCGTCCCAGACGCCCCCGGGGACGCTTCTCCGAACGCGACCGGCACTTGGCATGTTAGAGGCATCGTGTCAACTAGTGTGGCAAGATACGATGCAGCTATCTGTGATCCTTCGCACTTTGTTCTGTTCACCGATGTCGCTAAGTACAAAGGGTGGATTGGGAATCATATGAAATAAATTAGAATTTTGATTACGTCCCTTGTAAAGGTGTCACTTCAAGTGACGTTGTGGTAAAATATCTGACAGTTAATTATAATAAAATAAATTGTTTATTTATTTTAAGCAATCAAGGGTATATGAGATGTGAAATAAAAAAAGGTAACATTTGTTTCTATTGAATATTGTTTTGTCTGTTATTTATTCAAATGAATCTTTTAAAAGACTATAAAAATTGGAGGAAGGATTTAGGCTATACAATATCACGCTGTAACTAATAGGAGCGAAGAAACAATGGAAAATCTGGAAAAAACGGGGAAAATTATGCATCTTTGAGGGCTTCCGTTGGGTGCGCTACAAAAACTGTTCAAGACGTGGGTAACAGCTATAATTTATAGAGCTGAAGAGGTTGTCTGAAAAAATAAATATGATGCCTAAAATAACTATTCCACGCGGACGAAGTCGCAGGCACAGCTAGTTATTTTTATAAAGGCGATGCCCTTGAACCAATAAACATACCTAATTAAAAATTTGATATAATTTAATATAAATTATTACACTAAATAATAATCCGTGTGTAATAGCTTATGTTAATTGTGCAAGCTATGTGTGCTAGCCTAGGATATTAATTAATGTGAAAGTGGGAACAATAATAATTCTATGCCTAAATGCCAATTTTCAATGGATATTATGTACATACTACTTAATACGAGATACAGAATGAAAAAATCTATTTTCAAATACCAAAATTTTAATACATACTCTTTAATACAAAATACCTAGTACATGTTAAAAAAAACCTGTGAATAATTCCTGACCAAAGCTGATTTGATAAACCATCTCATACTTGACCAAGTTAAGGATAACAGTGTCCAGTCAATATAAAAAAAACGCTTCGCTCTTTCTCCTGAATGCTCCTTTTTTTTATTTTCAAGCGTTAATTGCGCGAACTTTGGAGCATTTTGCGTCAGTTGAATTTCCTGAAGATTGTCCCACTGAAAACTTTGTCGTGTGCGCTCAGATTTGTACGGTGACCAGGTTTACTTAATTTTTTTGTTGGTAATCACATATTAATTTCAACCATACAAACACTCTACTAACTTACTATACTCTATGCCTTTTTAGATGTGATATAAATAAATAAATAAATAAATATTTCAGGACATATCACACAGCGCCATCTAGCCCCATACTAAGCTTACGCTTGTATCATGGATACTAGATAACGGATATAATACATATATACTTTTCTTTAGTAAATACATACTTATTATACATAGAAACGACCAGACTCAACACAAATAATTACAAATTTAAATGTTCGTAATTATTTGTGTCATGCGGGAATCGAACTCGCACCCCTAGATTAGAAGGCAGAGCCACTACCAACTAAGCTAACAGAGCAGTCAATATGTCCTGGTTGGTTTTTTTTATCTTTACATAACCTATTCATTGCACTATTTATTTGTTTTTTATAAAAAAAAATACACACCTTACACATACATTCCTTTTTTATTGAAGGAGATCGTCAACGGGAGATGAAAATAAAAAACAGCAAAATCTCTTCCGTAAAATTGTTTTTTTAGCTAAAACAGGTTTGCACTTATACTTAGTTTGTCTGATGATAAGCACAAAATGGTCTCAGATCTGATATAGAGAACAGATAAAACAAAAACATAAATAAAAACAATTGATGGTAATCCTTAAATATCTTCAAAGTTTCCAAAGAATGGTGACTTATCATAAGATACCAGCATTTCCTGTGAACTCACAAGTCTTCCGTACCAACTTTTTTTAACTGGAAACCTTTTCCATTCTTTTACTTAATTTAGCACAATGATGGACATTTTGAGGACGTCATTATTTCTTTTGAAACACGGTTTTTGATCTCAACACTGGATGAA
This sequence comes from Macaria notata, assembly GCA_927399415.1. Classification (NCBI taxonomy): domain Eukaryota; kingdom Metazoa; phylum Arthropoda; class Insecta; order Lepidoptera; family Geometridae; genus Macaria; species Macaria notata. Next base: position 7,336,027 of record OV656742.1, read on the forward strand.
CATTTTTAGGGATTCGAAGCCATTGAGAGGAAACATACATACAATTAATGAAATCTTTTGTGAATTGGCAAATCAAAATATATTAAATTTCTCTACTTTTCATATCCAATTCCTTTGAATACTAAATCAACGCACAAACAAATAAGTTTCATAGCAACACCAGCCTCCTCCTTTAGTAGCATAGCTGGTGATCGTTAATACCTTAAATAGTTTTTGTGGAGTTTTCTTGGACAAGTATTGGTGGTCGGCACCCAGGTCCTTCCACGGATGACTCCTCAGATTTGACGATCTTTAAACATGTGTATATTCTCAAAAATATGAATAATAAATGTGCATTATAAAATAATATAAAATAATGAAGAACCCATCTCCACCTCTCACTCTTTTAACAAAGTTATATGGGTCAAGAACTGAGTGTATTTTATGGGCTTTTGTAATTAAACTCAGAGGTTTTTAATCTGATGGCTTTTATAATTTCTTTAGAAGTTCCCCATTTTAACAAAAAAAAAGTAATGGAATTCCTTCGCCTTATCAACAAATTAGACTGTTTTTTTCCATTTCCTGTTTATTAAGATATTTAATTTGTGTTTCAGATGTATAATTATATATCCGAATGTATTCAAAACATGATTCCAAAAGCTAAATTCGTGAAAGCAACCCGAACAAAACCCTAAAAGTTTTCGAATGCAATAGAAATCTGTAAACAAACAGAAATTTACCACTTGGAGAAAACTTCAAATACGAGCGCTATAAGTTATGACAGCAGCAATGTTATTCCTGTAAAATATTTGGCATTTTATGCTTAAAAAAAGGAGTCACGAAGTTTAATTTTAAGGTTTATTATGCTTCCTCATTACAGGTACAAGTTATTTCGAACTTTATAATAAAAGTAGTGGGTGCTCGCAGCTTCGCTCGCATTACGAAGTAAAATTTGCATGCCCTATTTCACCCCTTTAAATGTGGCATTTCCAAAAATCCTTTCTTAACGGATGCCTACGTCATAACATCTATCTTCATTCCAAATTTCAGCCCAATCCATCCAGTGGTTTGGGCCGTGCGTTGATAGATCACTATATCTGTGTATATATATCACTATATCATATAGCTGTGTACACTCACCTGAGGAATTTGTTCTGGTTCAAAACCAGTTTTGAATGTGTATTTGGCTTATATATGAACTCATTCTGTTATGTGTACCGTTATAAATAAATAAATATCAGTTTTACATAATATATAGATATATTGGCTAAGAAATATTACAATTTTTTTAACACTTGACTACAACTCGGCAGATGTTAAGCAATGTTATAATACATTACTACGACATGTTATCTAGCGACATGTAGGTAATTGATTAAGCTATTATGAAAATCGTCATACTCGCCATATCAGTCAAAGCACCATAGGCCAGGTAGATCATAATATTACACTGATAGCGATCAGCTTTCAGATGAAGGACTATTAAGTGAAATTATAGGTCCCGACTATTTGATATCGTGTGACAGACAGTGACAGTCCTAAAGTCTTATCTTAGGCTACCAGCAGGGTTAGCACGGCACGAGGACTAATAGTTTTTTTCTTATTTTTTATCGACGTGCCACCACCAAATAGGTGGCGGCCGCGGCCGTGCTAACCGTGCAGAGGAGTATTAAAACTCTCAACATCAGATTTGGCTGCTCATATACGATCTTAATTTTTAGATACTAGTATAAAATACAAGAGACTTCCCCTATTAATTCTGCGGGGGAGTCACGACCATCAGTCATGAGGAAATACGACTCAAAGAGAGAATGCGGCTACCGTATCGCGAGTACACCAGCATCATCTGTTTATCTCATAGTATTGGCAATACAAAGTTATCCGCCCCTTATGACACATGCTCCTATACTTTATTATATTATATCTGCTCTTTGCCCTTTGTTTTCGCACGCTTTATCCAAACAGCGTAACAGTAAGGGGATGCAAGTAAAAAAAATGGTTTGAGCTGTTGAAAATTTCAAAGTATACGATTTCTGACAAGAATTAATGATGTATTTGGAAAATATCATATTAACTGTCTCTCTGAAATACTTTTTAAATTTAAAATTGACGTTTGCGTTGATTGTAGATAATCCTTTTTTTTATTATAAAAAATAAGGTATAAAGCGTACCTATGATTTGCATGATGGTAAGCAGATGCCGTTAATTATGGACTGTGTAGCGCTAGATTCATTGTAGCGTTTTGCCAGCTATAAGAACTGCTTGAGAATACCCACTAGAAGGCGTGAAAATAAAATAAGTTATCATTATTGTATAATTAATGCTTTTTTGTATTGATTTTATTCCCTATCGATTTGGTATATTAATCAGAATGAACTTACCACAGAAAAAAATAAGCTACCTACTTCAATCCATAAGGCAAAAAAATACCATACTGCAAAAAATCGTACGTCCAAAATGTTATCGCCCGAAACGTTTTCATTATAGCGTAAGGAATCCCTTTATTTTCATACAGAAGAGAGAAAAACATTTTGATTTTGTTTGCTGTCGATGCAGATTCGAGGCCTTGTCTGTTTATTGCCGAAGTATTTTTATATGAGACACATTGAATGGAACGAGAGGTCGAGAGGTACACAGAGTTTTGGTTGTATTGAATAACGAAATGTTCATCTAGACTACGTACATACATAATATATCTAAATATATAAAACTCAAAGGTGACTGACTGACTGACTGACTGATATAGTGATCTAACAACGCACAGCCCAATCCACTGGACGGATTGGGCTGAAATTTGAAATGAAGGTAGATGTTATGACGTAGGCATCCGCTAAGAAAGAATTTTTGGAAATGCCACTTTTAAAGGGGTGAAATAGGGGATGCAAGTTTTACTTCTTAATGCGAGCGAAGCTGCGAGCACCCACTTGTTATGTATATAGGGATTGTGGCTCATTATACACTACATAACTACATAACTATTACGTAACTATTGACATCAAAATTCACCAGACATTTACCTATTAATTTGCCGAATTTTTCTACCGTTTACGAATCGGTTTTAGTTAGATAGATAGATAGATAAACTCTTTATCGTTGACACATATTCAAAGCGGACAGTACATAAAACTAATTATTATCTTAACTAGTGCCACAAGCGGCGGCCTTATCGCTGAAAACGAATCTCCTTCAGGCAACCCTTGGCTGTAGAAATAAGCATACAGGAAAAAGAAGAATGTGGTGTACAACAAAAAGGAAATAACAAACATTTAAAAACTAATACATTTAATAAATATATTACGTTTGATATATGACGTTTGTATTTGCTGTGCAAGCTGTTTGCCTCTGGAATGAGCTACCTCTTAGCATTAAGAAGGCCGTCACTGGAATCTTTTAAAAGCCAAGTAAAGAACTGGTACCTGTCCATGCAAACTGGTTAAACCTGCTGCTTATTAGTTTATGTATGTCTATGAATTTATATTTATATATATATATTGTATTTATTTGTATGTAAGTTTATAGTATATTGTACTTATTTATATGTAAGTTTATAGTAGTTATTTCTGTAGTATTAGCACATAGTATATTTTTATATATTACGTAGTATAATATACATGATGTAAGTATGGGTTAGAATAGTTTATAATTTTAAATGTTTATGTTTATTGTTTAAGATTTTATAGTCAAATTTCATGTAATCGTTATTGTACACCCCGTCTAGTCTGTTTTTTATATATTTTCATCTCCATCCTACGTTTGCCTGGAAGAGATCGCTTTTAGCGATAAGGCCGCCATTTGTGGCATTAGTTTTAATTAATTTTCTTTTCTGTTTGTGTATTATGTTTTTTGTGTCCGATAAAGTATCAATCAATCAATCAACGTTAGTTAACGGTTTAAGTTAGGTTCCCAACAGATTTATGTTATAACTACTATACATTTGGCTAAGAACTGATACACAGGATTGTAAGTGACTTCGTCATATAGACTTCATTGAAAAGTGACTTATTAAGTTTTATATTTATTTCATTTGTGATTGACTCAGCAAAGTATAATAACTGTAAGCGCCTTTCAGGATCTGAAAAAGAAAAATAAAAGTATTACGCAAGGTTTTTTCAGGAAAACATATTTATATATTCGATCTCCAATACATAATGATCAGGCGATCTGTCAAAATTGGAGCCGGCTTTTACAAATAATAAAACACTAGCTGTGCCCGCGACTTCTTCCGCGTGGAATAGTTATTACCATAAAAACGGTTTTAGTGAGTTAATCTTAAAAGATAGTTGCGGACGAACTTTTTTACACATTTTTTTGATATCTTGAACCGTTTTCGCAGCGCACGCAACGGAAGCCTTCAAATATGAATAATTTTCCCCGTTTTTTCCTCAGTTTCTATTGTTTCTTCGCTCCTATTAGTTGCAGCGTAATGTTATGTAACCTTAAACCTTCTTCGTTAAATTTTATATTCAACACAAAAAGAATTTTTCAATTCGCACCAGTAGTTCCTGAGATTAGCGCGTTCAGACAAACAAACAAACTCTTCAGCTTTATAATATTATGGTATAGATATACATAACTAAAAGGTAAAAAAATCATCCTATTTCGTTTATATTAAAATCGTTAATACTTACTCTGATAAATGTTTCTACGGTGAGCTTAGCAAAGGGTCCGGCTGAGAAGACGATCTTCTTCTTATATTGTGCTATCAAAATGTATAAGTTCTTGCGATGTTTTATTTCACGAAGATACCACAAGCTTTCGTATGGACCTTGCATTAGATTTTGACTCTGAAATAAGTAAAAAATAATATCATATTTAGTGACAACTACAAGAAACACACACGTGGTTATAGTTGAAATCAGTAAGTAGATACAATACATGTACTTACATATAATCAAAAATTAACTAAACATTTCCTGTTTATAAGTGTGTGAATTATGCAAATTATTGCAACATTAACAAATTAGGTGTATAAAATAGCTTTCTATTTATTAATTAACTATGATTTATTAACGTCTTAGTGTAATAAATATTGATATTTAATATGTAACAGTGGCTAAAAAAGGTACTTACAGCATGTAAAACATCATTTCCATGCCAACAGTACATGAAAAGCTGAGCTACTCCAAATACTAAATACTCCGTTGTCAAGAATCTTTGCATTGGGCTGGTTTCAATCTGAGAAATGCATTAACTTCATAAACACATTTTTTAAACATCTTTACACAATAAAAAAAACACTAACAACTCAACTGATATTGAAATTATTCAAGATGGTAACCAATACACAACTTTTAAAGATGGCTTAACGTTCTTAAGCCAGAAGTAGAAGCTAGAACTTGTTTCTACGAGTTTTTGGTGTTCGTGAAAAGCTACATCTATTGTTCGTACTCTATGATATGCGTTATAACGCATACATTTTTAATGATAAAAATATCTTTTAAAATGGAAAGTTTTAGATCTAAGCCAGTTTAAGCTTTGTTGGCGACGCGCACCATTGTTTCTTTTGAGCACTACTAGCGCCATCTACTGGCACAGAGCAATTGTGTGTACTAGGTACATTTTTATGAATAAAGGAGAGAAATGCGGGTGCGCATGACATATTTTGATAATCTGACGTAATATGAAGTAGATCTTGGCTTGCTGTCCGACCGCGCCGCTGGCCGGTCGTGTGCTAAATAAATAATCCTGATTTCTCATACAAAATAGACTCTGTAGTGTTGTGCGCGACAAATGTGTGACCCGCGCCCGTATTCCTCACATTAAAAACAATAAATCGGTGTTTGCATTCCTATCATCTACAAGCTTAGTAAAAAATTAATACTTACTGTAATCTGATAAGCCGTAACACATAGCATAACCGAACACACAAACATGTAAAGGAGCATGATTGGTGACAAACAAGCATCGAATATACGAGCAAATCTGAAATAAAAATAGTTATCAATAAATTATTCAACATAATTAATTACAATTAATTGATTACCGTTACATCAAAATTTGCAGCATAGCTGAAATAATATAAGTGTTCTGTAATTTAACCAACATAAGCATAGAATCTAATATATTGTATATAAAATCAACATTTATAATATGTCAGTCTTTAAAACATTCCTCATTTGTATCTTCTTCCACAATACCGAGGATTGTGATTACCCAGCTGAATTATTTGAAGGAGTTCTTTTGGGCTGATACATTGCAGTGGTCACCCGAATCCTTCTAAGGCAGCACACTATATACATACTATATTATAACGTATTGAATTGGTGAAGGACGAAGATTAAACCTGGATAAATAAAAATATTTTCGGGACATTGCACACAGCGCCATCTAGCCCCACACTAAGCAAACGCTTGTGTCGTGGGTACTAGATATAACGGATATAATACTTATATACTTTTTCTTTTTGTAAATACATACTTATTATACATACGAACGACCAGACTCAACACAAGTAATTATAACTTTTTTTTATGTACATAAATACTTGTGTCATGCGGGAATCGAACCCGCGACCTCTAGATTAGAAGACAGAGCTACTACCAACTAAGCTAAAAGGCCAATCAACATCTGATTATAATATAAGTTACATCTGATTATAATAATATTATAGGAAAACACTAGAACAAGTTGTTTTTTGTTGTAAATCTTTCGTGTGTTGCATAAAGTAGTTTTATCTATATATCGACGCATCAAGCAATACTTGTTTACAGCTCATGACAGCATAATCTACAACAGTCTATTAAGAGCAGCATCACAACAACATTTCAGTTCCGTTGTTACCAGCCCAATGTTAATCTCGAAGTGAAACTCATAAAGAAGTTCTTCTAAGAATTTATCGCTAAACGTAACTGTTCAAGTTAGATTGACTTCTTGCTCGCTAATGGCTGTTTCGCACGTATGTGTACACAAAGTTCTGGATAAGGAATGTGATTTAAAATTTTTGAAGTGCTGTTTTAGGTACAGACTGTAACGTAAATATTGTGAAGGTGTTTTGGGAGAAATTTCGTATGTATTTTGATTTTCGTAGGCGTTACCAACTTGTCATTTAGGTGCATTACTTAACTAACTTTTATTTAAGTAAGACTCATCATCAGCTTTATAATTATGGAGAGATAAATTGTATATCAGATGTTTGTCTGAATGACAACAATACGAACAGTCCGATTCTTCAAAACAATGCACTTTATCTTCGAGAATTGAGATCTTTATTTGGATTTTACAGTAAAGTTTTTTTTTCATCATTTTTTATAGTATGGCTTACACTGTAAATGTATTTTTTTATTTCAATAAACTGAAATTAAATTAAGAAATATTTTCCATAATTATTTATAAGTAATCTTAACAACAATGTTATTCAATACACAAGCACCAAAAACAAACCATCATTAACATTACAGATATTAATACCTGACCAAATCCACATGTCGTCTATGACAGTCCTTCAGCCTCTCCAAAGTCACTCCCTCCGACACTGGTTTCTGGAGAGTTCCAAACAAAGCAGCAGAATCCAACCTCAGCAGTTCTAGTTCAGTTCTAAAGAACACCATTATGACCACGGCGTTGGTATCGAAGGAAGTGATCCAACCTCCCCCGTAAATAGCAGCATAGCTTTGGTAGACAGATGCCACTAGGTAACCGGAGAGAGTGGTTTTGCTGAATGGTACCCAGGAACTAACGACCTGATAGATAGGAATATAAAATAAAAATTAAAAAAAAAATTTAAGGAATAAAAATGGTTAACAATAAATTTCGTTAAACTTATAGCCTTGTGCTAGTCGTGAGACTGTGTTGCAAGGCCAGAGTCTTCTCCCAGATGTGAGACTCAGTTATATTACGTGTAGGAATAAGTAATGTGCTCGTAGTGGCTGGATGACAAAATATTTATTTAATATTTCTCAAAAAAAACTACTGAGAGCATCCCGATTAAATCTGCTTAGATCTGGGATGGGTAGCGTATAAGAAGAGAGGATATCCCACCCGCCATGGCTCGAAGCTGGCCAATCTCCCCCGACGCCTGCAAAAGTCCGCTAAGTTGACGCACGTGATGGGTCCTGCAGTGTATAATAAGGTGCCCTCTGATATAGTAAAAAGTGCAAGTCTGGAAGCTTTCAAAATGAAACTGAAGCAGTGGCTAATAAAAGAAGCGTTTTATAAGTATGAGGATTTTATCCCTAAAATTTTGTGATATTTGTATCATTGATACAAAAAAAATTGTGAGACGATTAATACTCGTAATGTATAATTTTTATAACGATTTGTATGAATAATGTGATATATAATTTGCCTTTAATAATGTGATATTAATAAGTTTATTTAATAATGTGATATTGTTTGTATGAATAATGTGATATATAATTTGACTTTAATAATGTGATATTAATAAGTTTATTTAATAATGTGATATTGTTTGTATGAATAATGTGATATATAATTTGCCTTTAATAATGTGATATTAATAAGTTTATTTAATAATGTGATATTGTTTGTATGAATAATGTGATATATAATTTGGCACGTAAATTTTTATAATTTACCAATAAAATCTGAATCTGAATCTGAGGCTTGTGCTCAGTAGTCGATAATAGTAGGCTGATGAGGAAACAAAATTATACAAGTAATGATATCCTCAAACTTACCTCCAGATACGTGCCCGTACCATTTTTAACATTTTCCCGGTAACTTTCCGATGCAAAATACTTGTAAATCGGTTGCGTCATAACAATCAACACAGTCGTGTACATCAAAGACCAGTAAAAATAAGTTATCTCTCTACAATATTTGGTAGATTTATTGATAATATCGATTTTTTTCAAATCATCTGTGGTTCGTTGATACAAATCAGCTTTAGTTACATAATCGATGACGGATTTCCATTGCTGTTGCCAGTACAGAAACGTACTTACTTTGCAAACGCTTACTGTGGCTAGCATAGTTATTTTCAAATTGTTCAAAAGCAGATTCAAATCCGATTTCACGAACCAAACGTCCACATATTCGGTTGCAGTAAAAACCGTCACCGCGAAATGCATGAATAAATAGAACATTTTTTTGAGTAAATTGTCCGGCAATATAAGGCCCCAGAATTTTAATGCTTTGACATTAGGACCGAGTAAAGGTCGCTTAGGATTTTCCAATTTGGCTAAAAGTTGTTTCAACATTTTGAAGGTGTCACGGCTAATGACAAAGGTAGGTATTATAAGTCAGAGCAGCGTGAAGAAATAATTTAATTAGTCTCTTGGAAAAGATAGTGTCAGGCTCAGATGATATTATTTTATCGATATTTTAGATATACATAATATATTTTGTAAGACTGGCTTCGTTTTTGTAGTACTAAACAGTAGTTAAAATGAAAAGCCAAACTTCTGGAAAAGTACTTGTATACATTATTTTATTTTGTATGCGTAATATATATATGTACTCTTTTCTTTTTTCTTAATTAATAGTTTTTTTATCAGATCCAAAATTATATGATTAGAAAAAACTAATTGAAGCGATCAGCAAATGGTAGATAAAAATATTGTTAATAAGTCACATAAAAAAACCAAATACCTATTATTAATTAACTTTAAATTTAAAACTACCGGAATATACCATTTTTTTTGTAAAATCTGTAGAATTTTCACCTCCCTATTACACAATAAAACTGAGCCATCCAGAGGTGTTATTTCATAGAATTATGTACAATGTCTTAATTATTGTACTAGGTATTAATGCTACGATATTATTTTGTACTAATTATTAGGTAGAATTTCACGGCAAAGAAAATTATGAAATTCGGATCCATTTCTTACTTTGATTTAATTTTCATTTGAATCGACTATGTAAGGTAAGGTATAATTTAAATAATAAGCTGGGTATCTCAGATTCATAACAAATTATTTTTTGTTGATGTTTCTTTCGAGGATATAATAATAATAATAATCTGGTCGTGCATTGCTCTACTGGGACCGATCCATTATTACGGACAGGACTATTGCTTGCAATAAGCCTGATATCGTGTTAGTGGACCGGCCCCAGCGCCGGGCTGTTATTGTTGACATCACCATACCACATGACGAGAATCTCGTGAAAGCCGAGAAGGACAAAGTCAGCAAGTACCTTGACTTGGCACATGAGATTACCGCCATGTGGGATGTTGATTCGACGATAATTGTCCCGATAGTTGTTTCGGTGAACGGTCTTATAGCGAAGAGCCTCGATCAACACCTTAAGAGGCTCTCCTTGGAAGGTTGGGTTAAGGGACAGATACAGAAGGCAGTGATTCTTGATACGGCGCGTATTGTCCGGAGGTTCCTTTCTTTGTAACCTCTACCACCGGTTGCTTGGGTCCTGCCCCGTTGCCGGCGGCATCACTAGTTTTAAGTTTTTTATGATATTTGTTATTTTTTTATACATATATTGTAAAAAAATTAAAAATAGTTGTTAATAAATGAATACCGAGATAATAATCTTGTAAGCAGTAACGTAAAAATACTGAGCCGATTGTAATGAAAAAATAAGGAAAGTTGGAACAAAATTTAGGTAATTGATTTAGAAAAACCTAAGTTCTGTAAAAATGTGTGCAAAGTACCTATTTATTTATTTTATTAGGCACACAACACAATACACAGAAAATACGTGACAGCATAATATTTTAAAGGTATTGATCCATTCTGTGCATCAAACATATGCGTGCACAACATGATTATAGACAAATCCAATGTTCAGTAAATTAAACTAAAGTGAAACAATTAAAATAACACATACAATATGATACTTATGGAAATTATAAATATTAAGCAAAATCATAAAAAAAACAAGTATTATCCTATCATACTCATTACTTTTTTTTAAATTGAGAAAAACATAGGCAATCAGTAACTACGCCACACATTTAACCAGATCGTCCCAGTTTTATGTCGATTAATCACCATCGATCATAGTAACTGATCCCTGTTGTTACTCGTATCGAATTACTGGCTTGAAGGATGTCGAAATTACTTGGTTACATTAGAGCAGTATTTTTACTTTTTTGACACTCTCTTCAGACTAAAATTTAAGTTAACTAAAACTTAAGTTACGGATATATAGCCAACTCTGATGCAGAGTTTCTTAATCGCCGTTCAGGCCCCTGACATGATTTAACTGTTCTATAAAAAAACAACCAGGCCCTACAGTTAAGCAAAGGGCCAGCAAACCCACGGCAGCGCCCTTATAGAATGCTGCCTTTGGTCACCCATCAAAGAACTGAACGCAAACTGGCAAATCAGGTAAGCAACTACGAGAAATTTTAGTATTTTCAGACTAAAAATGCTCGGTAGCTAAGATCAATAATTTTATTAAAAATATTTTATACTCTTACAGTGAACGATGTCCAATCTTATCTATACTTACTAATATTATAAAGCTGAAGAGTTTGTTTGTTTATTTGAACGCGCTAATCTCAGGAACTGCTGGTGCAAATTGAAAAATTCTGCTTGTGTTGAATAGTCAGTGTATCGAGGAAGGCTTTAGGCTATATAACATCACGCTGCAACTACTAGGAGCGAAGAAACAAAAAAAAAACGGAGAAATTATGCATCTCTGAGGGCTTCCGTTGCGTGCGCTGCGAAAACGGTTAAAGATATCAAAAAAATATGTATGAATGAATTATTTCTCTTAAAATTTTCTAACGAAATGTTTGCAACAGTATATGTCTACCTTTAAAGATTAACTCACTAGAACCGTTTTTATGATACTAACTATTCCACGCGGGCGATGTCGCTGGCACAGCTAGTTTTACATAATATACAATTTCGTTTGCTAGATGGTGCTTTGTAATATTTCCTGGAATATTAATTTATTTATGGTTATTGTAATTCACAAAGTGATTTGACAATGATGGTATCCATGCTAGCCATTTTGACCAAAACAGCCATAATATATGTCAAATTGACAGAATTAATTCCAAGCGGGAAAACTGTTGTGTCGAAATGACCAAAATTATCAGCAAAGCGTTTCGGCAAAACGTATATTGTTGAAATTCCATTGTCCGAAAATGGCACAGTCAATGATTCAGAACAAATTTATATTTAATGCGAGAAGATTAATTTACTGTATGATAACAACAACTGATGAGATTCTGTTAACTGAAACTGAAATGGTTATGAAGTTATCTATACTAATATTATAAAGCTGAAGTGAAGAAACTGAGTTTGTTTGTTTATTTGTTTGAACGCGCTAATCTCAAGAACTACTGGTCCAAATTGAAAAATTATTTTTGTGTTTAATAAACCATTTATCAAGGAAGGCTTTAGGCTATATAAACATCACGCTGCAACTAATAGGAGCGAAGAAATAATGGAAAATGTGGAAAAAACGGGGAAAATTATTCATCTTTCAGGGCTTCTGTTGCGTGCGCTGCAAAAACGGTTCAAGATATCAAAAAATATGTATCAAATAATTATTTCTCTTAAAATGATCTAACAAAATGTCTCTGTATATGTCTATCTTTTAAGGTTAACTCAATAAACCCATTATTATGGTAATAACTATTCCACGCGGACGAAGTCACGGGAACCAGCTAGTCTTTTATAAATAGGTAAATCTAATATCTTTTATATCTATTTGTAACCGAAGCTATCATTAATTAAATTCAGATTTAACACATTTTAAGAACTATTTGTTTGATTGCGATAGTAAATAACTATAAATAATGTCAAAATAGTTGTTTTTGGTTTAGTTACATTTATTACAGGTCGTAATTTAACCAAAGGTCCTAGTACGCTCATTGGATGGTCGCCAAACGCTTAAATCTGAAACTAAGCTACAATTTAATCTAAATTATTGGAGCCCTAAATAGTTCCTTCATAAATTTTATGATGCGGAAGCATTTACAACACATACATTTACGGGTAAAATTATTCTTTGCTTTTCTTTATGCTTTTTTATAGTTTAAGTGTGCATTAAATAGTATGTTTTAACAAAGATGACAAATATGAACTATAGTAAAGAAATTAACAACATTTAACAATGAACAAAAAATTCATACATTATGTACATAACTCGACAAAATGTGTAAAAAACTTATTTGAATAGGTTTAAATGCCATCGGTAACATTTAAAAGTATGTAGGTGCACATGATAGAAGCCGACTCAGCTATCAGAGTTTTCAAACCGCTCTAAAGGCCTCTGATATGGCTTAACGAACGTAAGCACGGTTAGTTTTAAATCTACGCTTTGTATAATAATTTCCAGATAATCCCGCTAAAGTCTGTGAGAAACAGCAGCCCCAGTAAATAAGGGTCTTGTGCACGCCTACCCTCAATTTTTATTTGCGGCCAAAAATATAATTCAGGCCTCAAGCCATTGTAGAAAACAGTAACAGAGGTTCAATTTCTTAGAAAGCTTCATTATCATCATCATCAGCCCATTATCCCCCACGGCTGAACATCTGTTTTTTTTTCTTTTAAAATATTCATGACTGGCAAGATTTGAACCTGCGTAATTTTGATATCAGTCCAGAACGCCTTAGCCAACTAAGCTACCGTCTACTATTTCTTTTCTTGTACGTCACTCGTCCAGTTTCTGTGTAGATCAGAAATTAATTAGAATACGTATAAATAATAAATATTTCAGGACATACCACACAGCGCCATCTAGCCCCATACTAAGCTAACCCACGATTACGGATATAATACATGTACACTTTTTTTTGTAAATAAATACTTATTATAGGTACATAGAAACGACCATGAACTCGACTTTGACTTGGACAGTAGCATGCTATTGAATAATATTACCTACTGGTAACATATGTACATAAAAATATTCACAAGGTAGCTATGTGATAGTGATGTACCTAAAGTAGTACCAAAGGTCTTTATACTATATATTTTAAGCGACAATTAAACTTATGATTTTAAACTAGAATACTGATTTAAGGATAACTTAGAAACATTTTAATTTAAGCCTTATTTAATTTTATATATCCTAGAAGTAACTAAAATAATAGTTAAGTAGTAATAAGAGAATCAATAATTTAATCTTTGAATTATAACTGTTGTCTCATTCTTAGATACTGTATTAATAGACGCAAGACCGGAGTTACGGGTCAGAGGCGATCTCAATAAATTTGTGGTCGCAAAAACAATTTGTTGTATCGAGGATCTGTCAGAATGGTCTGAGTTTATAGGTACAATGGTACGCATTCTAGTATAGATGGTACCTATAGCATACATATTCGTTATCAATAGGAACTGCAATTGCTCAGCTGTTTTTTTTTTGTTTTTTACTTGAGATAGGTTTGCATTTGACTACAGCCTATCTAATGTTAAGAATAACTGCAGCCTAGGGTGTAACACGCCTACCTAGAACTAGGTATGCGAATATAACAGAATAATTTAGTTGAAATAAAATGAACTACTGAAAGATTAATTTGAGATACTCGTATGAGCTTCCACGCATTTTCGAAAGATACATATGTATGTATGTACTAGAATTTTCCAAGAATCCACGATTGCTTTAACTTAACTGTAAAGGGTTTTTTTATTATTTCTTCTTCCTTGGTTCCACAAAATATAGACAGTCATTTTTTTATTGTTGATGGAAATAACTGGTTGTTATTCCTCATTAGATTTTTATTAATATATAAATGTGTGTATCATTTCATCATTAAAATTTATCTGGGTATCTAATGAAATGTAAAGGTTTTTTATTGTTTCTTCTTCCTTGGTTCCACATAATAAAGAAAAATAATATTTATTGTCAATGGCAACAACTGGTTGTATTCTTTATGCTTGTTATTCCTGATTAGATTTTAATTAATATTTATATGTGAGTAAATAAAAACAAGAAATAAAAACAAAAGGAAAAATGTTGACTTACTTAAATTTATGTGAGTATAATTTGATCATTAAAAGTAATCTGAGTATGTAATGTGTAGACTGTAGATAAAAGAAATAAACCTCTGGACTCCTTTTCTACAAAAAACTGACATAGGTACAGGAAATTGGTTAACAGAATAATCTGACCATACTGGGGCCAATTTTTTCGACGAAAAAGGGAATTTCTTAAATTGAAGCGAAAATAATTGAATGGGATTATATTATCCCGGAGGCTTTTTTGTGGTTTTTGCACCGCTTTCTGGTGATTGGTTAAGGGAATTAGACTTTGGCTGAAAAATTTATGTGGCTGGTGAAATAAGATCACTTCATTTTATTCAGCAATCCTTTTAGTTAGCTCCGTTTGTAGTGGGTATAAATGAATGCTGATAAAAGAAGTCAAGGGTTCTATTACCGTCCCACTCGAGTAATTATCTATTTTTAATTTAATATTTTTAATTAAAAAGTGGCAAAAAGGCAGACGGTCTGCCTGATGTTAAGCAGTCACCGTCGCCTATGGACACTTGCAACTCCAGAGGTGTAGCAGCCCTTTGCCAGCATGTTGTAGTAAATCTGTTTTTTTAATATGTTCAAAAAGGTGTGATGTCGTAATACTTTTTGACACTCTTTATGATATGACTAAAATTTGTCAAACTTAAAAACAACATTGTTTATGTAAATGTTCTCAGTTGTATTATATACTCACATAAAGTTGTAGTACGCAAACAATTATCACGGAAAACTATTCCAGTCACCGCGATCTCGTAGTTTTGCGAACTCTGACCCGATGAAACTCCGTAAAAAGACCTAAAGTTTTACTGGATCTGTTCCTACGTATTTTTTTTATGGTATCATCATCATGACTAGTCATATTTTTTTAATCTTATTTCCTGATTACTGAGGCTTGAGGTTCCCCCGTGGCAACATAATTTGCAAATGTTCTCGTAGTAGAAAGCTCAATATCTTTCACGAATATTTATGTACAAGCTCTGGAATTTTGTACATGTATATGTCGTAGGATAATTCGATACTTCGAATCTTCGCGGAAATCCTAGGGGTTTTGCGAAAACGCGGATAATTAGACATAGGCGAAAAATTATCAAATCTTACTGGACAAAGTCAGGATTTTTGCCCCACCACTTGTACTACAACAGGACTTGGCTCCTCCTCGCTTCGCTCGTCGTCGCATGTGCGTGGTAGAAAGCAACCTAACGAACCTAATCTACCTTCTGTCACAGACAAGTGACTTCGAGTCCAACACTAGCACTACAACAGGACAGATAATTTTTCGCCTATGTCTAATTATCCGCGTTTTCGCAAAACCCCTAGGATTTCCGCGAAGATTCGAAGTATCGAATTATCCTACGACATATATATTCCATACTGCTTATGCTGCTTAGCAATAATTATTCTTTACTTTTAGGATTAAAATTTGAAAAGAATCGAAGATTAAAAACCAATTAATTTATGTGATTAACTTATTGTATTATTGTTAAGTTGTTGCAAAGGTCGACGCGGTCAGTCCTTGGATGGGTGACCGAAAAGTGGCAATCCATTTTGAGCGCTTTCGTGGGTCGGATGACACGTTAAATTGTAGGTCCCGGCTGTTTGTCTAGTACGGCAGTCGTAAAGCCATATCAGAGGCCCTTAGGGCGGCTTGATTAACTCTCGACACCAGAGTTGGCCACTCTCATTCGATAAGAAGAGGATTGTAGTAGGATTACATACTCTTTGCATTAGTTTACAAATATTTGAAAAAAAAAAACATAAATCGTCGTTTTGGTTTATCCAAGGGAATTTCTAACAAAACTTTAAAAGCGTTCGTGACGCTTCCATTAATGGATTTTTTCTTAGTTCGTCGTTGCCACCGCAAAAGTTTTTGGTTGCATTTTAATGGATGAGTAACCAACACCAAGTTACCTTCAGGCTATAAACGTTATGATACTCCATAGTTTTAAACAAACTTTCAACTTGGATTCACTGTTTATAGCAGAGTTAAGAATGTTTGTTTTTTATAGCTAGCTAAGGTTTTAAAAATTAACTCAAATTTTATTATAGCTTTTCTATGTGCCTCCTTTTTTATTGTTTTGTCGTAGATATAAGTTGTATGTTTACATTTCCCATGTTTTTTCTGTATATAAAAAAATGAACGTGTATTGTATAGATTCATAGGAACGTCGTTTACGTAAACAAGACACGTTTTGGCAGGTGACAAATAAAAAGGATAATTACCTTTTCAGAACAGTACCTAAAGCTACCTAAAATAATAAAAACGTAAGATTTTAAACATCTTTTTTACATTCAAAAGTATACTAATTTTCTATTCAGGTTTAGCGGAATTAAGAGGGACAATTCCTTTTTCCTACGAAAATAAGTGGGTAGTGGTCCCTTTGTGGATTAAAATTATTTAATTGAACCGTTAAAATAAAACGGTATAAAAATAAATTATCGTTTCAATCTTCCTCGCGTTAATTTTGAAGCAGACTCAAAATAAATCCATTGACAAATTTTGAGCAAATTTCCTTCCGTAAACGGCAATACATTGACGTGGGCGGTGACGAATCACCTTTTATTCCCTTGAGGAGAAAGCAGTGTATTTCATTATTTTGTAACATAGCCTATTCAATGTATTCAAGGTCTAAAAGTTGTATAAATAAAATATTGAAAGAATTAAACGCAAAGGCGTTTCTTGTTTGTCGTTCTAAATACTCTGTGAAAATATGCTTAATCGAAGCAAGGCTTGCTAAACGACACAAAAACTTTTATACTTACAAATACTAGGTAGGTATATTATTTTTTTTAGGCAAAATGCGTTCAAAAAACCGTGTGTCATTTGGCTTAGCCACAGTCATGGAGCATGTTGTGCAGTTAAAAAGTAAGTTTGTATGTAAGTGGCCAATTCTAGTGGCAAAGTTTTCAAACTGCCTTAAAGGCCTCTGATATGGCTTAGCAACTGACATATTATAACTAACGGGACCAACAAGCTACATATCTGTGCAGTTATGGAGCTGGCCTCTCAAATGCAGCGTATCATGAATTAATATTCACTAACAATCTTCTTACTAACAGTATCGGTTCAACTTTCACTATAAAATTTGCAAAAGTAACAGGCAAACCCAGTAATACTTTGATTGTTAATAATTTTTACTAGATCAGATCAGATGATCATGATATATATTATGATATGACATAACCACCTATATAGTTAGGTTTATCATGTAGAAACATAATACACTAAAGTTGATGTCCTGAAGTCAGCCTATGTACATAGTTTAGTGTACACTATACAAGGTTCATGAGTACATACAACTATTCCGGCTGCGAGTTTTAATCTCACAAATTCGTCGGTTTCTCTCAGACATTGTTTGTTGATGTACAATTCATAGGACTTTGCGGAATAGTTTTCATTCACTACATTTTTATTTACAGAATCAAAACGGTTTATTTTATGGATATATTATGTACCCTTTATTGGTATTTTTAGAAACAGGTTTGCATAGGGTTTTATTTTACAGGATTTATATGAATAGGGGCATACATTTTATGCTGGACATCATTTAAAACTATAGTAACTGCCATGTCAAATCTACTAATGACTTTCTTAGGAAAGAGGAAGAGGTCGAAACATGCTGTATTTAAAAAAGTTGATTAGGATTAAAAACTAGTTTTCACCACAGACACTACCAAAACAAGACGAAGCTATTTGAAGATGTAAGACTCATGCTCTACCGAATTTCAAACAATCACATGCCATTTGGGCGCTTCCGTTGGTCGGATGACAAGTAAAATTGTAGGCCCGATTATTTGTCATAGTACGGCAGTCGTCAAGCCACGTCTGAGGTCTATATCTAAAAGGTAAATAAACCCTGACAACAAAGTTGGTCACTTTCATTCGAACCGGTTTCTTCTAGGCAAGTGCGCTAGATCCTAGATTACAACCTTGCTTAATATCAGGCAAGTTATAGTCAAGCGTGAGCCTGTCTCATGTAAAAAAAAACTTTTTAGTTCAACCCGCTATACTCTCAACACTTACTCCAGCCCTTCAGGGGAGAAGCGGAGCGGTCCCCACATAACAATCGCAGCTATTTGACATTAACGAGCGAAGTTCGACCATTAGACCAGATTACTTCAGTTAAAATACTTAGACTGCATTAGGAGCAGCGATACGGGTTTGAAAATGGGAAGGAGTTTTGAGCACGCACACGAATATACGATTATTGAGTGTGTGGCTATGATAGACATGCAAGTGACACTGAAGAAAGAATTTAGAGTATATGACCAAGTTTTTCAAACACTATTTGGTCAATCAAAACTTACAAGAAGTAACTCAGATATTAACAAAAGCGATGCTAGTGATAAAATCAAACTACCGATTTGCAGATTCTTTATTTATTGTTTTTTCAAAACATGTTTGTAATTAACACCAGCTCTACACGTGATCAAAAATATAGTGTTTGATTAAAAATGTTTAAAATTGCTGAAAAAACGTACCTATTCAAATTTGTTGTCTTTATGATTTCTGTTACTCTTTGTTACTTGTAGCTTTGAACTACAATTGAAAATCTAAAAAAACAAAATGTCAAACAAGTAAGCATGTAAGACAAATTAAAATAAAATATAGAGATCCGAAATAAGAGGAAGGTAACTATTAAGGAAATATTAATATTTCTAATTTGTAAATAAATAAATATTGCAGCACATATCACACAGCGCCATCTAGTCCCATACTAAACATAACATGTTGGGCAAATAAATAACTATGGCTATCATATCAATAGATCTTCAGTACTGATTTCCATAGCAAAAGTCATGTTATATGAACGGTAGCAAGAGTGAAAATCTTGAAAAATGCCATTGAAATTTCGTTTAGTACCAGATTGGAGACTGTCGTGGGTCTTAGAAGTTCATTGAACGCGTTATTGCAACAGATAATCCGTCTCGAGTTATTATTTGAAGAGTTTTCAAAAGAAAAGGAGAAAAATAGAAAAAGAAGAGCATTTATGAAAGATTTATAGTTTGGTATTATTTTATTGTCTCATAATTTCACAGTATCGTAATGTATTCAATGATTTTCTAACGTATTTTATTGGTTCAGTAAAAAATATTTGGCTGTATTCATAGCAAAATATAAATTGTAAGATAATGTTACGTTAGGTTATGATTTAAAACAAAACGAAGGTTTTGTGGTAACGTCAATCGTAAAAAAAACAATTTATATGTATTTTCTTAACTACCTACTACGATCTATGTACACTGGTTATATTATTCCGTTTATTTTTAAGGTTCCTAAAGATATATTGAAATTGAATTATACTCAATTTATTCGAGGAATAAGTTTGGCGACCTCGGAAAAATTTAATAGTCTGATAAGACTGATAAGTGTTTAGCTAATTTCAGGCGAAGAAAGAACTATCTAAACCACTCTATAGTAAACATCTGATAAACCTTAACATTTTTTTTTAACTTGAACTGGTTTGCACTTGACCATAGTTTACCTGATAGCAAGCATAATAAGTATAATATACATAATGTAAGTATGGGTTTGAGTAGTTTATTATTTTAAATGTTTATGTTTATTGTTTAAGATTTTATAGTCAAATTTCATGTAATCGTTATTGTACACCCCGTCTAGTCTGTTTTTTATATATTTTCCTCTCCATCCTACGGTTGCCTGGAAGAGTTCGCTTTTAGCGATAAGGCCGCCATTTGTGGCATTAGTTTTAATTAATTTTCTTTTCTGTTTGTGTATTATGTTTTTTTGTGTCCAATAAAGTATCAATCAATCAATCAAGCAAAGGCTATTATGGCCTAAGATGGAGCGTGCTTACCCGATAAGAACCGATTCACTCTCGCTTTGAAGATCAAATTGTCATACATGACGAGAATTTTTGGAAATTAAAGTGCTTTCGATAATATTCTTTTTAAAGTAAAGTAAGCAGTTTGAGTTATATCAGAAAAAGTTGGAATGGGTAATTTAAATTTTTTTATTTCTTTACGAATAATAATAAACATATTGACGCGTTTCTTTTTTCAAATTTATCGCGACTATTTATTTTAATTGTGGAATAAATTAAGCACCAACTTTGGCGTGCAATTTATCCCTTGTTTGTACCTCTTATCTAAATTAGAACAGGCGTGCTGTATCAAGTTACTTACTTAACAACTTAATTAGAGATTCAAGTTTAAGTTATTTGTAGCACTTAGCTGGGGTTAGATATGGTTACGCCGCGAAATCGCTTGGGAAACATATAGGCATCAAGTTATATTTAATTCATTTACTTACATTTTGTCGAAAGCTTCTGGGTGAAATAAAAACCTCGGATCCTAACAAACTTCCCTTCCGATTTCGTTGAAAACCTGTTTTTTACCAATTTTTAATACCAATTCCAAATTGATCCACCAAAAAATTATTTCACTGGTAGTGATAAGAAAGATAAAAGAAACGTAGGTAACGTCTGAAAGTAGTATCATCTTTAGAGGAAAAACGAATTGAATACTTTAATAAATTCTACTAAACATCGTTTAATATACTTCTGAGTGCTACATGTTCAATATTTTGTGATTTTATATTAAATTCAGGAAATGTACCAAGTCATGATAAAATACGCTGACTGGAGATTCGGCGGAAAATTCTGACAATAGGGCCACCATGATTTGAGAAAGTATGTGGAAATTTCTTTGCCGGAACATTGAGAATGGTTTTTATTATTTACGTAAATTTAGGTATCTTACCATAATAAAAGAAATACAAAACAATGTCCGTTAAAACCAGTTTTAATGTAAATCAACTTTAAAAAATGAAGAACTTTTTCTTCTGTTTGTTTTAATATGTTTTTTTTTTCTAAATCATATATAAATTACAGCCCTACCATTGACACTCATGATTAGCGAGTAAAATTATAAACAAAAACCTATATATTGGACTCAAGGCAACGAATAAATAAATCTATAAATTGAGTCGTATTTCCTCATGACTGAGGATCGTGACTCCCCCGCAGAATTAATTCGTTAGGGGAGTTCTCTTGGGCAGATACATCGTGGTGGGTGCCCAGGTCCTTCCACGAATGATAATTGTCCTCGAATAAATATAAAATAAGTATATTATATGCATAATATTCGTTATGTAGCATAGTACCCATGATACAAGCTAAGTATGGGGCTAGATAGCGCTGTGTGATATGTCCTGAAATATTAATTTATTATTTTTGAGAATTTCTGTTGGCTAAACTACAAAAACATTGTCACCGGAATCGTAACACAAAAATCAGGCATCCAGGCTTCGAACGTCGGAATTCAATAAGTCCATGTCTGCGCCAAGTTTATGAACTTCTCCTGATATTTCTAAGACTGATAGTAGCCGAGCCATATGTGACTCTAGTCTTTGAGACTAACCCAAAGTCATTCGACGTCAGCATTTTTATATTAATCATAGTATATTTCCACCACGGAACATACATTACCTACCACGAAAGGGTAACAGATTTGTTTCATTAATCACTTAAAAAAAAGTTACACAAGAATTGAAGTCGGTTTAAAACTAAAAGTTGATGTTAGTAAACGATTCAAAATTGTGACTAAAGCGTAAACATACATAATGTGGATAAGACAGGTAAGTACTTACATTAATTAAATATTGTTAGTCGATGTAAAGATGTTTTGCTTATTCGACCTAACCTCAAGGCTCTGGTGTAAATTAATTGAATGGGCCGGCTCCCGAACTCACATTTACTACAAATCTGATTTATTAATTGATTGAAATAAAATCATCTTGAAGTTCTAATTACCTATGTAAACAATCTCATAATAAGTATATGAAAGTGGTCAATTCTGGTGCTGAGCTTTTTCTAGTCACTTTAGGAACTTCTCTCTAGTTTAAAAATACATGTTTTCCCGTATACAATTACAAACAGCAAAAAAGGTAAACAAAATCAACAAGCGCAGTAAATATTTGCGGAGCTGCAATTGAAATTGTTAAAACTCTAAATCACGTTCAAACAGAAATAATTGTGAGGCAGCAGAGCGGAGCACTGCAGGTTTTAATTGAAACTGTTTTTTTATGTAAAATAAAAAGTGTTTTTTAAAGCGTGTTTATTGGACACCAAATGTTGCTGTTTTAATTTGTTAAGAAATAAAATATATTATGATTTCGTTATCCTTTACCTATAGCAATAATTTTAATCAGCACCAGTTTTTAATGAATATCTTGTGCAAACACAACTACCAAATCACGCGTATATTTACTATTACTTTTATACCTACTTGCAATACATACCTAGCTTTATCACCTTATCTATATTTACCTGGGCAAATAAAGGCATTATTATAGCTAGGTATTGTAAGTAGGTATAAATGGATACGGAAGTGTTTTCCACGAATATGACCCTCTCTCATAAGTAATAATAATAAATAATAATATTTCTTTATTGGTCATCAAAACCTTATAACTACGTTACAACATTTGTTTGTTAGTACAATATTTATATGACTATGTTAGGATCGATTACGAATGATGTGATCTATGTTCCCCACACTAGGTTCCCCTGTGTCGTGGAGAACGCGCTCATCCTTCTGGATTTCAAAAGTAAGTAGTGCTTTTAATTTAAAATATCTTGTTACATATGAACGTAATAAAATGTTGACTACTCATTCCAATATAACTAAAAAAAAGAAAAACAACATGACAACATAACACAACAATACAAAAGTTGAAAATGATTTTTATTTCATATAATATTTAAAAAAAAATATCTAAGGTAAAGGCACCTATTTCCGCGGTATTTTCACCAAAACTCGAAAGGATATTGAATATTAGGCATTAACTGAACCTTTCTAACAGTTTGGCTATTTTTATTAGAAGCTTTATTGTTTTTACTGTTTAAATAGACTATACATTTAGTTATTGGGTTAAACTTTGTATTAAAAATTAAATTAAATCTGAAAAAAGTCCTAAGCACCTTATTCCGATGTAAAAATCCTTATTCCGATGTATTTGGTCCTTAATTCCGAGTGTACAAAATAGAAACGGTACAAATGATACAGGTTGTTAGAAAAATGACTACTTATTTATTCACATTAATTATTTATTAATCACATTATTTTTATCAATATGGCTCCTAAAGAGCTACGTTGAACTGTCCTAAGATTCACCGAACAATTTGTTACTGGACTTCTTAACATTGAGAACTTTTTGATTTTTTATATTCAACGTTACAATATCTTGATCCTCGCTGGATATTTCTGAATCACAATCAAATATGGAGTAACTTTTTCATTCTTGAAGTGGGAGTGGCTTTGTTAGCCAGTTGTCGTTACTGTCGTCATTATTTCCCTCGGTCTTTTTAAATTTGATTTCATCAATTGTTTCAAGGGTGGTTGGTTTTTTTATGCATGATTTTCGTCTAAATCTATTTTTTTGTTTGTTTATTTAGCTGGTGATAATTTTGTTTTCAGTATTGGTGATTTCTCGTTTCTTTATCATTAAAAGGTTTTGAGCTTTTCTTTCGTTCTGTTTCTGTAACCTCTCTGTCCGTCTTTTAAGAATTCCCTCACTTTTTTCTTTCTTTGCTTTTTCAACTTTACGTTGATATTCTATAAATTCGTCAGTAATGGCGACAGTTGGTGTAATTTTTGTAGTTTTTCTTGTTTTGATGTTTTTCTGCTGAGATTTCGGAAAGAAAAAAGCTGTTTTATGATAGGATTATGATAGGAGAATAGTAATTTTATAAATTTTTTTTTAGTTTTCAGCATTATTAAAACTAAATAAAACTGCATAGTAACCTGTACAAGTTGTGAACACTCTGTATTTTACTTGAGTCTGTGCCGCGGAATAACGTGCTTATAGAACCTTATCCCGACCTACTGTACATCGGAATAGCGTTTCATATAAAAATATCATGTTTCCAAATTCCGAGTACTAAAAAATGTATACATTTTTCATATTTTTTATACAGAAAAATGCTTATTTGCAATATCGTCGTAAATATATATAATACTTGCTAACACTTATATTAGATTAAATATGAACTTTAATTTTCTATCTTATCTTTTCCATACCACGAATTAATAAAATAGGTAAATAAATCATCTATTACATGCTATAATTAGTGAATGTGACGCAAAAACTTACCTCGGAAATAGATTTTAATATTCATTTAATATTTAATTTGTCAAATCCAAACCGAGATATCCTTAATCATAAAAACAACCCAGAAAATCAAAATATATATCAAGTCTATGAAATCGCTATTCCGCGGTATAAATCGTAATAAGGAACTGACTAAAATAATTAGCACCTAATTCCGAGGTATATTTGAAATACATTTGGGGCTTAATTTACCCAGAAAAATGCACAAAAGTTAAGTGTTTTCGATTAAAAACCTATTTTTTAAATAGTTTAACACAAAAGAGTAAACACAGAGTACAAAAATAACGAGAATAACACTATTTAAAAAAAACATGGTAATCACGTGCACAGGGTCCAAAATGTATGAAGCGTGCATTTCGGCCAGCTGCTGACGCAATACTAACCGATTATTTCAAACTGTTTACACATGACACCACTTTTTTGATGATATAACTACGCAAAGATATGTTATCTATTGAATGAAAGTTCTTGCATTAATTTTCATTTATTAAATCTCTTGTAAGCGCTATTTTTCTAAATACCTCGGAATATGGTGCTGATTCCAGAACCCCTCGGAATAAGGTGCCTTTACCTTAAATAAGTATTAAAACGCTCGTTAGCAGAGGGAAATATTTTCAAAAGCCATTTTGTTTTGATTACTAAATGACTAAGAAGCAAACAAACGAAATGTGTGCTAATGAAATCTGGTGTCCCCGGGAAGAACTTGAATGATGGTGATGAATGTTTTATTCAAATGAGCCGTGTGACCGCCATCTTTTATACGAGTGCGTCATATTGAAAAATGTAGAATGGATATTTTATCGACCTCTGTACTTGCACTTTACCTTAACAATAAACGCATAAACATTTTATCAATAACTACTGAATGCTCGCGGCTTCGCTCGCATTAAGAAGTAAAACTTGCATCCCCTATTTCACCCCTTTAAAAGTGGCTTTTCCAAAAATCCTTTCTTAGCGGATGCCTACGTCAATATCTACCTGCATGCCAAATTTCAGCCCGATCCGTCCAGTGGTTTGGGCTGTACGTTGATAGATCACTATATCAGTCAGTCAATCAATCAGTCTGTCACCTTTGAGTTTTATATATTTAGATTTGTCTGAATTACATGTCAGGGGTTATTAAACCTAATTTATTAGAAAAACATTATATTGTATATTATGTACACAGAATACATGTATGTCAAATGTCAATTCGAAATTACAATTACATCAATAAGATTCACAAACGATTGTCAATAATTACAAGGTGTTTACTTGGATAGAGGACCAAGAAGTGTCTATTTTGGTTGCTTCTGGGAATCGGATGACACCTGATAGTACGTTTAATTAGTAAAAAGGAAAGCCCAAACAAAAAATTACTCTGTTTTGCGCTCATACCTGTATAGTTATTTCTGTGCTCATACATTATAAAAACAAATTTCGGCGGCTCTATGAAAAAAAAAAATTCTGATCTCACCTGAGGCTGTTGACGTGAATGGATGACGTGGGAGATGGAGGTTTCTACGACTCCTAATTTAAAAATGATCGAGTAATAATATAAAGGACAGAGCGCGGCCAATTTTTACATAACTTCTGAAAATAGAATGGAATAAAATACTCGTATAATACATTTATTTCACATGGATCATTAAACTGAAAACGCAAAAAATATATACAATATGAGTAAAATAGAAGTTTCGTGTCACAATCCGGCCCCAATTCAGCATGTGCTGGATGGAAGCTTCCAGCGCTGGTTTTCCGTTGCTGATGTTTATTGTTGAGTGCCATCCCGTTTTTAATAGATTCCTATAAAATGAGGGAAGTATGGACTGGACTCATTATTTATTTATAAATCCTTTTATTTATTTCAACGCGACTCTTAGCGTAACTGAAACAATAATGGAATATAAATAAATATGTAATTATGAAGTAGATATTTTAAATTTTCCAATAGGTAAAATTCACGACTATACCTACTTATGTACTTATCCAAAATTAATTAATTATAAATATGTCAGTTTATACCTATCTGGAAGTCGCAATGAGTTACATATCGTTATAGTTCGTAAACCAATTACGAACAAAATAGAACAAAAAACAAAATATAGATTGCTTTTTTTTAAATATCACTAAGAAATAACTCAAAACTCCCGTCACCAACCAAGAACGCACATTAAAACCGTGTAATTCAAGCCCAAATCACACGCATATTGTGGCAATCCTGGCTTGAAAATCTGAGAGCGTCTCATTTAAAACGTCGCTGTTATTAACAGAGTCCCACGCGTCAAATAAAGAGGATGATTTAGATAAATCGCTCCACATATCACCGCGCGTCGGGTTCCGACGGATACGGAAACGGAAGCTTGGCTTATCTCCCGTCTTTCTGATGGGGGACAACAAGGGGGGAGAGCCAGCGGGATGAAATGATTCACACAAAGATTCATATTACACGATTTAATGTAGGCAGACCCATTTCACCATCGCTCGAGTTGAGGAATGGCAAGAAGGCACCGGTACGCAGCAAACGTTCCTTAAACTAAGGAAGTAATTCAACCGGTCCGCAGGCATACCACCAGCCAAATAAATTAACATCAGCACAAATTCAGAAAGATGTCACTCCAAATCGAAACACCAATCGTAGAACCTCGATTGAAACTGTTATGCTTTTATCACCTCGTCGTTTACCACGTGTTTTTTTGTAATAAATCTTTATTTATTTTTACCAATTCATAATAAAACAATTTAACCGTTTAGTTATAGTATATTGATAAAATGTTTCACGAGAGTTTTAATAATAACAAAAACAATTTAAATTTGACTCAGAGCAAAATGCACCGGCCTAAGTGCTAAAATAGTTGTCAGTTTATAGTTTGTACCATAGACTTAACAACATTGTACATGCGTTTGTTATACAGACTCCAGAAGATATTTTATAACGTAATTATTAAGTCTTCAGGAAGATTGTTTGTGTTTACATAATATTCTAATGGTATGGTATATTCATGACTAATACGAATAAATAATAAGAGATAATGTCCTTGTTCAATTTTGGTCGGATATATTTAATATATACAATCTACTTCTTATTAAGATTATGAACGCGAAACTTGTGTGTATGTGACTCTGTGTGTTTGTGTGTATGTACATATATATAATAGTTCTTTATTCTGGAGCAACTGAATTGATTTGAATAAAATTTGGCATGAAGGTACGTTACACATGAATGATTTATATAAAAATGGCCAATTCTGTTGATATTTGTTTATTATTTCATTACTGATTCTGCCCCAGAAATAGATCAGGATATAGTTGTTTACAGCAATTATTTTTTACATACATGTTAAATTATGTTTTGGTTTATCAAGCAATTTATGTAAAAGTGGTACAAGCCATAAATGACTAATACTAATGACACCTAGTTTCTTTTTTAATGAATTTATTAATTCCATCGCTATTCGGCTTAAAACAAGGCTAAAATGAAAACCAAATGAAGCCTGTGTGCCGGTACTTTTGTTTCATCTCTAAATTTTAATTAAATATGAAAACCACCGAATATGGTTAATTTCTGTGCACAGGAAACAATGCTCGTAGGAAATGTTGTGAAATAATTATAACGAAACTGTAAAACAAAACTGGTTTTATTTGTTCTAATATAAATGTCTTTGTTATTAAAACTAAGTAGGTGTTTAGGTCAATCAAGGTAAATGAATATCCTTGTCATAAATTATTCATTATAAATAACTGTTAAAATAAAGTAAAAAAAAATATGGTTTAACTCAGCCTAAACACCGGCAAATAAATTTAATTTAATTTATTTGTTTGTTGTTGGTATACATACATGTTCGTCTAATAAATTAACAACTTATATATAATTTGACACTTTACTGATTTCAATTGGTGATATTGAATGCAAAGAAATAATCTGTCATTGATCCATTTCTCAAATGATATTCTCAACAAATAAGAGATGAAAATTATATTTTATTATAATTTCCACCTCGCTACTTCCGTTAAATTATATTCAACGCGTTACGGTTCAAATACGAGCATAAGTTTAAGGTTTTAGCACACCGCATTATTTAACGAATAGCTCCATAAGTCTTGTCGTATAAGTGCTTTATCTTTTCAGGTTATTATCCTTTATTTTTTCCCAGCTTAGGGAGTTTGAGATAATTTATTTCCGGTACTATGCGCAATTGAGGTGCGACCTATTACCAGTATAAAGTAAATAATACAGTGTATGAGTACAAAGTTATTTTTTTTCATGTTATTAACTTAGCGAAAGATAACAAGAAATTTAATGAGTAGAAAATGTGTAAATAAATTTTATTTTTTGAACCGTAAATTATGAGAAAATAATTCAGTAATAAAATGAAAATAAGTAAATATTTAAAGACATAATCACACAGCGCCATCAAGTCCTATAATAAGCTTGCGCTTATATCGTTACTAGATAACGGATAAAATAATTAATACTAAGAATCTAAATTTGAATCATTTTACGATAATATAAAATAAAGATTCAGGCTTTACTTTGCGGAAATCCATTGCAAATCAAAACTTTGAAGAAATATGTTTTTCCGCAGCGGAACAACATTCGTTTTAAAATAAGATAATTACTAACAAAAAATACAAAACATCCATACTGTTTATACTCGCAGACAAAAATCCTAAAGTATTTCCCTGGAGCTATGTAAAATTTTGCTCGTAAGATCTTTTTTGCGAGACAACAGACTAGTGTTCAGTAATTCCTTTCAAATTATCTGCTCCGAACTGAAATTGTAGACTGACGAGATTTTTATCACAGTTTTGATGACTTGAGTTTTGATGTTTGTTGAAATATTCTGTAAAGAGATACGCGGATCTTTTTTACCCGATTCTGGTACCTGTTTGATCATAAATTCAGTTTTAGGAAATTCATAATATTTTTATAAAAAGTTTTATTGCAAAAAGTTTCTTAAATCATTATTTAAATCATGATACGTAATAATTAATCATATGAGCAACTTACAACAACCACAATAGCATCCCATAGTAAATAGATAGTAGGTAGCGTAGTGTTATATTTTATAAAGGTTGTGGATACGTATAGTCTTAATTGCATTTCATAAAATAATCTTACATCTTTTATCCTAAAAATTATGAAGACACAAGCTATATATGAGATTACTGAGATAAATGTATGTATATAGGTATATGTAGATAGGTAGATGTAGATAAATTAATATTTCATATATAGTAGGTATATGTACATAGGTATATGTAGATAAATTAATATTTCAACTAATCATTAAGAAAAACTCTTAGTCAAATATTTACTTTTCTGAATTATCTATCTAAAAGGAACATTTCCAATCCATACAAGTTCGAAATGATATTAAGAAATCTGCACTTCTATATCTTTCAAAGCAATCTACCAAATTAAACTGCGAAAAACCAATAAGCGCTTCAATAAGCAAAGCAAGTGAAAATGAAATCTGTTTCTCGAAAAATTCGAGCTCAAGCAATCAGAGAATTCTGCACTGAGTAAAAGCTTTAAGCTTTCGAATACAATTCTTATTATTGTGTAACATTTTGGAGTAATAAGACTGACCATAAAAAAGACGATTAATGTGCCTAAAGAGAAGTTTTGAGCTGCTCACGGTAAATAAAGTAAATATTGTGAAACTTTACGCAAGAGTAGGTATATAAGCGAGTGTGGCTCAGCGGTTCCAGTGTCTGCTTTTCATCCAGACGTACCCTGGTTCGAATCCGCCCTACACCAATGACTTGTATTTTTCAAGTTATGTGTAGATTTGCACTCGCTTAGCGGTGAAGGAAAACATCGTGAGGAAACCGACATGTTTGAGGACCACAATATCCGAGGACATGCGTCTTCCGTGGAAGGACCTGGGCGCCCACTACGATGTATCTGCCCAAGAAAACTCCCCTAACGAATTAATTCTGCGGGGGAGTCACGACCCTCAGTCATGAGGAAATACGACTCAAAAAGAGAGAGAGTTATATATACCTACATATAAGCTGATAAATACAATATATAAATAATATGCGACGACTGTAATAACTTCGATCGATAAAACAACATTGTACATATACCTACCTACTTACTTAAATATACACTAACATAATATTAGTAAGTATACATTTTCGGACAAAAAACCATAAGTTATTTCTACTGTTCAAAATTCAAAATTGTGTCAATCTACCCGTACTCAATAGAAACAAGCTTTGACAATTTCATAAACGGCAGTCTCTATATTTACTTACAAAAAAGTAATAGCAAAGCAGTGCCGCGACTATTGCTCTGATCCCGAATCAGTGCTGTCTGTTGAAGATTTACCGTGTCCCCACTAACCCTGTGTCCCTCTAACGGCACATCATACCAACCAATAAACGACTCATTATTAATCTTTATCGAAAAAGCAATAGTTTGTGAGTGAAAGTGTGTATGATAGTTCCTTCTTCAAGCTCAATGGGTTGACCCGATTTGGATAAAATTTGATATAGAGGTAGATTAGACGCTGGATTGACATTAGGCTACTAAGTCCTGCTAGTATCCTATTAATATCCTAGAGTAACGTGGATAGCACTGCGGGAGACCCATCATCATCATCACCATCATCGGGTCCCATCTTCTTATTAAAGCTCGCAAGTCAGTTGGCAAGCAAGGCAAAACTTCTTTTAGATACTCATTGTTAGAATACACGTGTACAAAATCTGTGATAAGTCGAATAGACAAACTAAATTGTTGATCAAACATCATGTGAGTACTTTGAAGTTAACATTTCAAAAGTTTGATTTCTATTTTAGAAGAAAACAAATTTTGAACAGTAAAAACGGACTCAGGTAATATTTTCATAGTTGAACCACGTTTTAGAACAAGACGGATCTAGGTTTTGTCGCGTCTAGATTGTTATTGTCTCTGCGATGTCCAACAGGACATGGCAAACGGACGCCCCGTTTAATTGCACCCGTGGGAAATTTATCCCGTGTTTTATTTGAATCCCATTTAATCCGAGTTTTGGACGCATCGGGAGTTCCGATCAATCTAGAATTAAGTGCGGGATTTTATTGCTTTAAGATTTTTGCGTTTGTTTGCTTATTGGATTTCATTTTCTCCTCGTTTGTGTGTTTTTGCTTCGTTCTGTTTTAACAAAAAATGGCGGATATTGGACGATCAAATCTATATACACTATACAATGTTTTATACACTTTGATATAATGCTGTCGACATAAATTATCCTTTTGTTTAAAAACTGACTACGTTATTTTCGGGTAAAATGGAATGAAAACATAATTTTTCATAACCGTATACATAAACATGAAACCAAACTGCAAGCATGTACGTTCAAATGGTCAACTTATTTGGCAAATTGGTACATATAAAAAAGAGTTGTATGGTAGGACCATTTTAAAACCAAAAACTACTAAACTACTAAAATATCACTTTAGTTTTTTAACTTGTAAAGTTGTGGCTTTTCCACAGCAAATAGCTTTAAGAAAAAATATTTTTTCGCTTAAGCCAAGAAGATAAAGCTCATTAAGAAGCTAATTAATTTGAGGTCGCTTTAACAAAATGACTTAAAACGAAGCAAGAACAAACCTGTTTATCCAAGATAACTACGCCTTATCTTAAGGTAATTAAATGTAATTATCACTCACTGCCTGACAAATTGTGATCAAGTATATTATGCGTGTACATTTTCGTTGCAAATAGTATAGATGGAAACAAGGTTTGATTACAATTATGCGCAGAAGAGGCAAGAATGGTATACAAGAAGAGAGATCTATGCTCAGCAGTGGGAGAAAAAGCCGGGTAAAAATAATTTCAAAAATCTCAAAATTCATTTAGGGCGGCTTGATGGCAGCTCTCGACACCAGAGTTGGCCACCCTCATTCGATAAGAAGAAGAACACTAAGAAATGTAACAAAGTTATTTGGCGAAGTTTAGTTTTATGAAGTTATAGCTGATGATGATACAAAATGACGAACATGGCTACTTTCTGTCTGAATCTACAAAATATACTGATTCATGTAGGCATATTTAACTCTTGCCCCGCGCGTCTCAAAGGGTCATACCTGAAAATCAGCGCTGCCGAGCAATCTGCAGCATTAACGCTGAGGTATGACCTTTTTTGACGCACGGGATACATCAATGTAACGTAATATCACCTTTCTATTCCATCTGTTGTCAACTTTTGTATGTATATGTATATTGTTGTGTCCTGTGTGTCAAAATAAATGCTTTGAATTTGAATTTGCATAATCTTGTAATTGATAATCTAATGCCAGTCGCCGGCCGTATGTCATTGAGTCGTGGGTAGACCGCCTGTCAGCTTGTGCCCGTAATGTTAGGGATGGGTTACATTGTAACGAAGTAAAAAATGTTCTGAACCTAATGAGAAAATTATGGGACTACCCCTGAAACATGATCTATCAAATAAAAGAAAGAATTACTTATAAAAAATTGGTTCATAAACAGCGGAGTAATTTCGCGTAACATCCTCAACTCGTACTCACAAAAAAACATCCAATTTCACTTGTTTGAAGTCGACAAAAAAAACGTGGCGACAGCTTTACTTTGACAAGCTGCCAATTCTTGTAAAATAATATGTCAACAAACCAACTGCCCAAAAGGGATAAGTACCACTTTTTGGTCACCCATCTAAGAAAAGCTGAAAAGAGTCGAAAGTCTGAACATTGAAGATATTAAAAAAAATTGGAGATCTTCAAATTTATACCAGAATACGTTTTAACATTTTCTAGAAATTTTGTCTGTTTATCTGTGTCTCTGTTTGTCTGTTTATTTAAACGCTCATCTTGCAAAAACGGCTGAACGGATCATCATGATTTTTGTAAGAGGTCTTAGGAGTGTTATAGGCTACTTTTTATCCTGAAATAATGCGAGCGAAGCCAAGGGCATCCACTAGTATTTTCTATTCCGGTTCTGTATCATCCCTATAATTAGAGTACGGTTGGATGACCGCCGGATTAGGTTATCTCAAACGGCAAGCGAACTGTGAAGATATATATGGTTACCTTACATTGACACACGAATTCATGTACCTATTGTTGCAGGTTACTACTATTGTCATTGTAAATAGATACAATTGTTAACTTTGCAAATTAAGGTAAGAAGTTATCAATTTTTTTTATTAATGATGTACTTTCTAGTCTAAATTTACAAGATCGGAAATGTTTCGTCGACTTAAGAATACAAGTTTCAATTTTATTATGACAATTAAATGACTTAATGAAAACACCATCTTGTTAATATAAGTTTATATTATCATTATAAGTCACACTTTCATTAAGTATTTAAATATCTTACAAAATTTTATCTAAAACTACACAGCTAAAACACATTCACATACACGTTTGCTTAGTGTGGGGCTAGATGGCGCTGTGTGCAATGTCCCGGAATATATATTTATTTATATATTTATATATATTTATATATATTTATATATATATTTATATTTATATATATTATTCGGTCGATTTGAGAACCTTTTCCTTATATCTAAAGTTGATTTCAATTAAGCGTGTTTCATTTCACGAGACAGCTTGAACTCAACTTAATATGGAGGCACATCGTTAAAGATATGTTTCAACTTACTTGCTACATTTTCTCAAAATGCAAATAAAGAAAGTTCAACGACTATTTCCAATTCAAACAAAATCCCATTGGAATATTAACCTCAACTATCATTTTCATCTAACAAACTTCCACCGAAGTTCAAAGAAAAACGCTAACTTATATACTTTTCCGAAGTCCGTAGATTCTGCTGCACCTTCCATAGATTAAATCTCAAGCGTGCCGTCTCGCTCTTATCATTGAAGTTAGAAAAGGACGAAAGAGCTCGGAACGTTCATTTACATGGAACTTTTTAATACCTTTCCGCAAGTCACAAGATAATGTTCACCTAAAGGCTTAAAGTTGGGCCATAAAACTGATAAAAATATATCGATCTTTGAAATTTATAAAAGTTTATTAAAATACTATATTAGTAAATTTCTATTGCGCAAAAATTAATTCAAATTTTACATTTATGCGGACTAATAAATTAAAACACTGTCCATATTATTCACGTACAGCAGAGTTTTCAGCATGCTAGCAGCATTTCTTCGTTGAATACATAGATTCAAGCATTGAGAGAAATAGCTGCCAGTCCTTAAATCTCCTGTGGCGAGGACCAGACGTTTGCAAATAAGAAAGAACGTAAGAAAATAGCTTTACATATAAACTTTTTTTAAAGTTTGAATTTACAATAAATCACTTGATATAATATTATTATATACAGACACTATATTTTATTTTTATTAAAAATCTTGCCAGTTTCCTGGCCCGTCGACAATCTGCGGACTTTTCGTCTTAACTCGGACTTAGGCTGAACTTAAAGCCCGGACACGATAACAGCGTGAACGGTAAAAACTGGAATTAAAAGTATTCCACAGACTTTTCTGGAACATTTCACTGGAAGGTGGAAGAAATATTTTTGGAAGTTTCTGGGAACGAGGCTGCACTTTTGAGAATTAATCTTTTGAAAAGGACTTAAGCTTTGTATTATTTTCTGTACTTTTTACCTTGTTTTCGGAATTATTGGATGGTCACGGTTCGTCTTTCAAACTTAACATACAAGGGTGACATTTAAGTAAAACCCTGTATAAATAAATGAGTATAAATGATTTAAATAAAAACTTGAATATAATGAAAAAATGAGGCGAATTGAAAACCTATTACTAACAATTTGATTTTATTCCTTTTTAGTGATATATAACATTTATTTTGAAGCTTCTTTTTATTTTTATTTTTATTTTATTCAGTTTTTAGATACTATACTACACCATGCCAAATTTAAGAATCATGTTTTTTTAGATTATGTCATAAAATATAAACTCAGGTATATATTATATGAATTTTGTATATAAACTACACTAGACTTGAAACTTTGCAGTATGCTTGAAGCTGTTGGTAGTCCTCAGAAACACTCATCATTCCCAACTTAGATGAGGTTCATAATACTAACTTAAGTCATCAATCAAAGCGTCACTTAACAGGTAGGCTTATTTAAATTATTGTTTGTCGCACTAATTGCCAATTTTATAAGAGTTTTCGTATGTTTCTTTCATAGTTTATCTTGCCTTTTTTCTAATATTACAAAGCAGCATCAATCTTGGGTGACTTTTATTGAAATACTTAAGAATATACACAACAAAAAACAATTTTATTTAATGTCACAAGAATTTATTCACTGTGTGTGTAATTGTTTGAAAGCCATAATAAATTACAATATTATATTTATTAATTAAAAACAATATTATATCGATCAAAATCAAAATTATTTGACACTTCTGTGAGTCAGATGAAACTTATATTATAGAATCTGTGTGTCCCTTTTTTGGCTATTCATTCGAGTATTATAGTCGGTTAGTCATGTCAAAGGCCCTTAGGCTGGTTTAAAAACCCTCGACAACAGAGTCCGCCTCTCTCATACGAACTCACTTACCATCAAACATGACACTAGTTCAAGACTCAATATTTAAGAGTTTATAGCTTTCCACGGTTTCCATTATTACGTCACCTATCTCGCTCAGACGCCACTCTCTATTACGCTATCTCTTTCGCACACGGCCTTGAGGAAAACTAAGCATCGCTCTTCAAGATTGGTGCAAATTATAAGAAAATGTTATTCAGAGTTCAGATTTTGGAAGTATTTGTTGTTAAAATTTCAAAATAATTGTTATGTTCAACATAAATGGCTATTCAATTTCTGATTTATCTTAATCAAACAGCAAAGAACAATAAACAAAAACAATGGGACTAATCCAAATTGATTCTTTTGTTATTTATTTCTGCGTGATATCCCTTCAGTTTTTTCCTAAGAAACTACCCACTTATAAAAATAAATAATCGCCACTTCTTCTCCATCAAACCACAACCCAAGTATTATAATACTGCGGCAATCACAAATACCTACAGAATTACGTTCCGAGTCCACAATAATTCACGCACTCGGTCAAGTTTAATGCGAGGCTCTGTTTACGCTTCTGTCCTAAATTTATGATGAAGTTTGAGGATGAATTTGGGGAACTATTGAGATATTTTTAGATTAATTTTGACGCTACAATTAGCTGCAATATACGTTTATAATTAATATTAATTTGAATTAAAAATAACGAATGATAATTTGACTAATTTTGTTACTAAGATTGGCAGAAAGTCGCTATAGTTGCAATAATCGGGGATGAAAAGTAGCGTTAATTATCATAATTATTTTATTATACATACCTCATCGAGATTGATACGACACAAGCGTTTGCTTAGTGTGGGGCTAGATGGCGTTGTGTGCAATGTCCCGGAATATTTATTTATTTATTCATGGAAGGAGTCGTTTGTCCAGGAGTGGGACAGCAAAGGTTAATAATAAAAAAGTAGCGTGTGTTATTCATGTAATGTTAATCCAGGTTTTAATAATTATTATCAAAATCGGTTCAGTCGGTAAAAGTAAAGAACGGAAAAGTATAACACTTACTTTTGTAATGTCAACTTTTTTTATTAAGTATTTTTGAAGTAGATATTAGTAATTTTTTTGCATGTAATACCTACGCGATAATTCAGCATACAAAAATAATTCTATAATTTTTCGTAAATAATATAAAAAATGTCTTACGATTGTGTTATCTAAGGTTTCAAAGACTAAAAACCACGTCTCAGAAATGCCATGTGAGCAAAATACTAGGTACCTATATATTACCATGTTACCGGTTAATTGTTGGTTAATACGTGAGGCATTAATAATGTATCGCGTGAGCCAAAGACGCTGCTAATCAGCGGTTAAATTTCCGCTTAACGTTAGCGGTTATATATTTTCTAATTATAATGGGAATAATACTTTTTTGATAATAAATGTATTATTTAATGTATATGTATATATGCGTTTGGTGGTTGTATTTTAACAGTTCAGGATCGTTTTACTTGTATGTAATTTTAAGGTTTCTCGATTTCTAGGTCGACTTGAGACTATTTTACTTTTTTTAATCTATTGTAATAACTTAAATGTATGAACTGTGATAAGTAATTTGCTAATTGAATCATCGAAAAGTCGGTATCGACCAGTTTTAGCTAAAGTTATTTTTTTCTCCTTCATCATCATCATCATC
This sequence comes from Macaria notata, assembly GCA_927399415.1. Lineage (NCBI taxonomy): Eukaryota > Metazoa > Arthropoda > Insecta > Lepidoptera > Geometridae > Macaria > Macaria notata. Next base: position 7,374,133 of record OV656742.1, read on the forward strand.
CACAGCCTTCTCTATCCCAATGCTGGGCATAGGCCTCTCTTTGAATTAATGCAACGTAGGCATCTATCTGTCTTCGTGCTTAATACGATTGTTAAGTACGATGCCTTGTTGATTAAACATATGTAAATATTAAGTTAACTCTGGTGTTGAGAGGTTTCAAACCAAAATGGGGTTACATTGAATTTTTTTTTTAAATAAGTTACTGAAAATTATTTAATAGTTAGGTTATAAAATAGTCAGTTTAATAATAACTGATTTAATGACTTGTTAATATAAGCTCTGTATAATGTCAAAAGCGTTTTATGTTATACGTAAGTAAACAATGACTGAGCATTACTTATAATGTTTGAACTAAAATATTTCAATATTAGAGTAAATATGGTTTCATAGCGGTCTAGGTCAGGCTTCACCACATCTTTCGTAAGAAGTAGAACCTACTTTTTGTATGCGCAGTATGTTTGGAATCTTTTTCTTAGTTTATTAGGAAGCCTTGTAGTTAAACTCATACTAAGATATTCGCTGTAATGTTTACTGTGCGAATTTCAAAATTGTAAAACTTATTGATTTTCTTTTCCCACTATAATCATTTGTTTGTTTTTAAGTTGAGAATTTCTAGATTGACATGTTAATATTTTTAATATTTTTTGTAGATAGCTTATTTTGCGTAAAACAAGGATTTATAAGAGTAATTATTAATTAGTCATTAATGATTAATTGTTAATTTCTTTTTCATCCCAGTCTAGAAAGAAACCCATTTTTTTTATTTACTCAATATTTTAATATGTACTTGAGGTTAATTAGTCGGCAGTCCATACGTTCAAATTAAATTACCTACAATGTCATACAGTGCATATCAACTTTCATAAATAAGTACTTACCTATTAAATATTGAGATGGAATTGAACATTAAAATTTAAAACCCAGACCGTCACTGAAGTTAGAAAAGGCGATGAAAATTATTTATATCCGAAACACATCCTCATCATTATCACTTCACAAAAGATTACTATTTGTGACTGACTGATATAATAGTGATCTATCAACGCACAGCCCAAACCACTGGACGGATTGGGCTGAAATTTGGAATAAAGGTAGATGTTAAGACGTAGGCATCCGCTAAGAAAGGATTTTTGGAAATGCCACTTTTAAAGGAGTGAAATAGGGGATGCAAGTTTTACTTCTTAATACGAGCGAAGCCGCGAGTACCTACTAATTCGCTTAAACGTGTTGCTATGGCAACATCACTATGCTTTAACTTACTAGCTTAAGATAAAACAAAATTCTACGCAATAACAATACCTATGTTAAGTACCTTAGACTATTAATAGTAAGTTAAATCTCCAACTGACTCTAGGTACTCGGATTTATTAAGAACAAGGTATTCTAAGCAGTAAGGACTAAGCCATTCACTGCGTAAATGCAACCTGTGCATTATGATGAAACTCAAATTTATGGCTTAAGACGTATGTTCACTTTATACTTTAGTCTTTAATATTTTTTTATAGTTATTAATTTTAATTTGATATTCTTTAAACATTTATATTGATACAATACCTTAAGGCAAGGAGGCAGCGCTATACAGTTGAGGTTCCGAAGACTCGTACCTAGCGTTTTGCTTCGACTTTTATCGTGTGAACTGCCAAACTGTGGAACTTGCCTTGCCGGAATCTCTTTTCTTCTTTATAAAATATCGCTTAAGTACATTTCATTTCAACGAACAATTTATTGGTTGCATATATACACACATCCAAGTATGTAATTAGTATACATTTTGTTGATGAGATTTACAATATACATCAGTAGATATGTACATTAGTTATCAAATGTAAAGAAATGTATTTATCAAATTTAATATTAAACAGCTGGATTTATTCGAACAAGTGCATGATATTTTGTATGCAATAGAACATGTACCTACTTTTACATATACGACTTTTAAATGTATATTTCCTGTACTAAATTTAAATTATTATATGTAAATAAATACTTTATTTATTAATAGTTCATTATTTCTTATTGCCAGTAGTTTGATATTATGTTCCTAAAACTTTAGTCAAATGTAAATTCACCTTTAAACAATCACGATGCAATTTTGGAGACAAAATTGTTTTTCTTTGCCGTGACCTGACTTTTGGTGTTTACAAATTCAATTCAAATACTTAATTTCTAAAGTAATTTAGTGTTTTTTCTATACTTTATAAAATAGAAAAATCTATGTTGTCACAAAGTTTGTGCTTTTTGGTAAACAAAAATCTATTTCGTATATAGTTATTTTATTGCCTAGATACAAAATATTTTCTGTGTACTATGATGCTCTTTTAATTTTCAATATTTTAAAAACTCTTGTCAATGATTTGAAAACCATTTTATTTTAGCCAGATTCACTTATTCCGACTAAGACATACAATAACAAATAGATAGATTTACAATAATATATAGATATTTTAAGCGCACGTATTTAGCTATAAAAATTCAGAATGCAGAAGGATTAGAAACCTCCTTTTTTATCCGTCAAAAATTACCATATGAAAAAATAGCTAAATGAGTTTAAGATTAATAGAGTAAGAGGATCGTCAATGCTTGGAAAACCTTTGCTTTAATTTAACCAGATTCACTCATTGCGACTATGATAAGTAAGACGAATACAAAAAAAAAACACTTAACTCCACGCAGTTAAGTAAAATAGGTAGGTAGTAAGCTTGGCTTTCATAACTATTAACGTTCCTGAAACAAGATTTTAATCCTCATATATACTAGTATTATAAAGCTGAAGAGTTTGTTTGTTTGAACGCGCTAATCTCAGGAACTAATAGTGGGAATTGAAAAAATATTTTTGTGTTGAATAGACCATTTATCGAGGAAGGCTTGAGGCTATATAACATCACGCTGCATCTAATAAGAGCGAAGAAACAATGGAAAATGTGGAAAAAACGGGGAAAATTATTTCATCTTTGAGGGCTTCCGTTGGGTGCGCTGCGAAAACGGTTCAAAATTCAAAGAATTAATGCCCAATATAACTATTCCACGCGGACGAAGTCGCAGGCACAGCTAGTTTAAAATATATCTAAATGTATTCAAAATTCAATCAAGTAGAATTAAAAGTATGAGCAAAATAAGCATAGTTCATACTTCAAACCCTTTGACCATTCTCCAGATTGCATAGACATTACAATTCTCCGGCCAGTGTAAGTGTTGCGAAAGTGTTTGCACTGAGTCCTCCTGCAACAGAGCTAGTAGTTAGCAGCAGTTGTGCGCTAGCGCGTGTTGCAGTCACAACAATGTGGTGGTGCTTACTGTTTTGTGTTGTAGGTGCCCTGGGGGACAATGTTTCGGAAGTTACAGGTGGGTTTTTTTTGTTACTTATAGGTTGAAAAAAAAATTGTTACTGTATATGTAAATACTATTTATTTGATACTTCTTCTTCTTCTAATCGAGTGGCCCACTCTGGTATCGAGAGTTAATCAAGTTGGTTTTAATACAAGTGAACGCCTTTGGATCTGCTTGCATTATTTAAGGATTAAATGTAGCCAATGACACTCTTAAGACTTCATACTACCTGCCTACCAAAAATTATGATGATCATGATGACGCTCAGAACGTTTAATAAACAGATAAACAGACAAAATTTCCAGAAATTGTTGGAAGTGTTCTGCTATCAATTCGAAGTATCTCCAAACAATTTTTTGTCTCAATATCTTCAATGTTCAGACATTCGACCCTCTTCATCTTTATTTTATGTTAAGACTGTTTATGTGTTTAATAACTTCTAAAATAGAGATCTGCAATGATTGTCGTGCCAATCAATTGCATTTGCTAACTAGATGTACGTACTTAATTGCACAGGAGACATATTATTACGGGAACACATGCATTTCTATACCAGGGTGAAGAAAAAGAGACTCTTTACCAGTCTGCTTATGTTTAATAGTTTTTAACAGATTAATTTAAGTAAACATGACAATTGTTTGTATTGAAATAAGACAAAATTTTGGTACTAAAACCAGTCCATTCGTTTTTGACATGTAACGAACTCTTTTACTGGATGTGTATATCATTTATGTACTTGTATATATGTAAATAAGACCTATAGGTATTGCATGTAGGTAAATTTAACAAAACTACTCAATAAACTAGTACCTGTCAGTCATCGCAAAGCCATACTTATCACGCAAAGAATTTTCCAACAAATCCGAACCCGTCTCAACTGGCTCCTAGATTTGATTGCTTAATTTTAGCTCCAACGTCCCGCACTAAACTAAACTAAACTATTGAGTTACACCTGACTTGTGCAAGGAATGCATTAGGAAACTGCAACAGGTTTACTTAGGTACTTTAGGTGCAGTATCTTGAGACTGCATTTTCAAACAAGCTGGTAGTTGTTTAGACTCGAAATCTTAGAAATATTTTTTTTTACACGAAATAGGCTAACTTTTGACTATAGCCTGCCTGATGTAAAGTACCATTGTAGTCGTAGTAGCACGCTTGCCTAAAGGAAACCTATTTAGTTTGTGGCATTATTTATATTGTTAGTGTTATTAGCAAGTTGAGCGTTGTTAACACATCTTTTGTGTATTCTACTGTAACGAGTATATGTTAATTTATTTCTGCGCTTAGAATCCGGTGATAAATTGTATACCAGATAATAGTTCATAGTAATTTATTCATAAACAGAGTTTACATGTCAACATCAAAAATAATATTCATATACCTCATAGTATATATGTATACACTTAAGTAACTACATAATAATATTTTAAATTATAATATAATCCAATTACACATTAAGTCATTTTCTTCGAATTCTGCCATCAAAGTTGACGTTTGAGAATAGCTGTCCTTTTTAGTCCTTTCGCAAGCTATAAATTTTAGACAGGTTCGTCTGTAATTTTAACATTGAGAATAGGAAAACACAAACTATAAAATAGCAGTAGAATATCACGAAACTGAACAAACGCTGCAATGCAATACTCTTTAATTTCATATATATCTGATAAGGATAACAATGAATTGACAAGAAAGTTTATTTACAATAATATAAGAACAAGTGAAGAAAAACTAAACATACTACTTCTAATTACTACAAAAAAGGGGCACTTAGAAAATGTTTAGAAAAGCCTAAAGATAATCTAAGTGCTCCAGCCCACTGCCAGAGGGCAGCGTGCCCAGCATACTGGCCGCATTACCACGCTGGATGGCAATGCTGATACGTTGAGCCAGAAAAAGGCCATACTCTCCAAAGTGTCACATAGTATTAGTCTTCAGCCTGTCTGATCCATCTCCTACAAGTGCTCAAAAATGTCATCTGGACATCAAACTGGTGGTCTCTGCCTTGTATCCTTATTAATAGCAAAATTTGATAGTCCAAAATTACTTTTTAATCTAAAAATATTATTATAACAAGTTTCCCTTGTAAATACTATTTCACAATCCTAAACACTAGTTTTAATCTAGAAAATGTCAGAATTGAACTTAAAAACTTAATAACTCAAGTCGTAAGCTAAAACTAAACGTTCATTACTATTATTTACCCGCACTTAGTATTTCTCAACATCAACGAGTAAGTAAATGCATTCTGTAATGCAGTTACTGGATGCATGACCACATATACCTAACTGCGTCCTGTATTGCAACTCCAGTAGGTATTAAATTACCTAGTATAAATTCTTATAGATGAAAGTATTAGCTACACTTATCATCATATCATCACTTTTGTTCTCCACGAAAATAAAAACATATTACTCAAAGTATGAGAGAGAAATTATATCGTCATCATCCAAAGCTCTTTGAAACTTGTGCAGACCTCGTCAAAATATCTAACTATCTAATATTATAGCTGTTATCCTAATTAGCACAATTTTTTTATCGAGAAATTTATTTTGATTAACACTATTTATTATTGTACGGGCTAGAGACCATACTGGCCTAGACTGTAGGCCTATGCTCAGCAGCAGATGGACAGAGTAATATGATGATGATAATGATCCATCCTAGATAATAATTGATCGCCTTCCACCAATCAATCAATCAATATAGCTTTATTGTACACCAGAAAACAAAAACACAAAAAAAATTACAGAAATATTACTTAAACTAGGTACATTGGGCGGCCTTATCACGTCACGTAGAGCGATCTCTTCCAGGCCAATTATGGTCAAGTGCATGCCCATTTCGTGTAAAAAATTATGGTATTTTTTGTTCATAGTACCTCCAGAACCTCTGGACTACCACTCAATGCCCCTGCTATCAGATCTGGATGACTTCGACCTCTGCTTGAGAAAACCTGACGCGATCTACTGCATTGTGGATATGGAACTTATGGAGGATGATTCGCCATTATATCAGTTTATAAAGGTAAGCTGAACTTTTAAAAAACTGCCTGATCTTTTTGTCTACGAATAATGACCGATTTCGTTGTATTTGTTATTACGAAACCTTTATAAAATATATAAGTACCTACATAGTCTACCTGTGATTGGTATACGTAGCTAACTTTTACTGAAATACGGTACGGTACGCTTCTACCTTTATTGTTCTTACCGCAAAGTTGTGGAACTCCCTGACTGACTCTCTGATCCCCACGCGCTATAATCCAGCGATCTTCAAAGCGAGAGTGAATCGGTTCTTATCGGGTAAACACGCTCCATCTTAGGCCATAGCCTTTGCTTGCTATCAGGCAAACTATGGCCAAGTGCAAACCCGTTCAAGTTAAAAAAAATACTGTACGTAGTACAATCATAAAATTCAAATGCTCACCAATATTTGATTTGATGTTTTGTTTTCTACCTACAATGTTAGAAACACTTTGCGTTTATTGTCAAAAGTCCAATAGTCGTCAAACTTTATTCACACTTCATCATTTGGTGCGTCAAATGAAGTTTGATTTTTTAAATTATTTACTAACCATAAAGTTATAAAACATCTGATATAATAGTGTAAATAATAATCCTATCATACAAGATCGTGTACAACAAAACATTTAAAAGAATTCCACTTTCCTATTATAAACTTATCACATGTAAACTTTTTGATGAACTGAACGATTTATTAAGACTTTCGTGGCTAAAACTGTAGTAAACGAATGCACTTATTGCTAGTAAAAGCAGTACACTTTAAGGCCTTTATATATTAAAATGAAGTAAACGGGAAATGTAATAGCCATTAAAAAAAAATGGATAGCACCAACAAACTAGCGAACTCTCATGCATTATTTTTGTTCCTGATATTAACCGAAATCCCGGTCGCAGAGCCAAAACTCGTGGTTGATTTATCTAAGCGGGACGAGATTGATCACAATCCCACAATTACGTGGAATTCAAATGTTTGATTGGATTAGAATAGCCTTTAATTTATCCTTAAAATTTGAGGACATGAAAAAAATGAACAATTATATATAGGTATATCACTGTTATAGTTCCCGTAAGGCATGATTGCTAGCCGGTTATTGCAACTAAATTAATTCTATATATGTAAATTTATGTATTGTAAATACATTAAAATAATATCTGGTGATAAATTTTGAAAAAATCACTAAGTGTACGAATAGTACAGTCGTGACAAATCTTTTGTAGGATACTATTTTCATATTATGTTGCATTGTTTGTTTTGATAACATTAGAAAACTTACGTACCTACATATTTATCAAGATTTTACAAGCATCGCAAAAACGGACACTATCTACATATACATATCTATTATCTTGATCAACCTTTACCAACCTTACAGCTTTCCAATCTATACGTTATTATAAATCTACGAGAAAATTGGCGACGTTGACCGAACACCGCAAATTATCTGGAAGTAGAACCCTTGATTGATAACCTCGTTAAAAATGTCTTAAATTACGTAAGGCAAATAATAATAATACAAAGCTAAGAGTAAATTTAAATATGTCACCACAGACTTTATAAAAAAAACATGTATTAAAACGTTGTTCAAAACATTCGCTATAATCGATTTGTTCACAACCGGACCTCCATTCACTGAACCTGGGTAGTGATTATTACATTAAATAAATATATCAGGACATTGCACATAGCACCATCAAGCCCTATTCTAAGCAAACGCTTGTGTTGTGGGTACTGGATAGAAAATATACTTTTTATTAAAAAAAAATCGATTAAACGTTATTTTATGTGATTCGTGTCACACTTAACATGTTTCATTGTTATTCCCAACAGAAAGTGTATTTTATTTACGTAGTTTTAAATATTTCTTGTTTGTGCTTTTTAAAATAAAAATAAAATATTCCGGGATATTGCACTCAGCGCCATCTAGCCCCACACTAAGCAAACGCTTGTGTTGTGGGTACTAGATAACGGATATAATACTTATATACTTTTCTTTTTGTAAATACATAGGCACTTATTATTCATACAAACGACCAGACTCAACACAAGTAATTTTTAAAGTACATAAATATTTGTGTCTTGCGGAAATCGAACCCGCGACTTCTAGATTAAAAGACACTACCAACTAAGCTAACAGGCCAGTCAGTCAGCCATGTTTATTATTTGCTATAAGTAAATTATTTTTTATTTTTTTAGAACTACTCCTCCCTCTCGTACAAGAACTACCGTCACTCCAAGCTGCACCGCGGCGTGTGCGCTAATGAGAAGTGTGGTCTGGATGTCAGCCATGGAAACAGCAGCGAGTCTACCGCTCTGGCGCTGAAAGAGTGTTTCAATAGAAGTATACATGAGGGGTATGGGTTACAGGTGAGAGACAGATTTCACATCAGCGAGATTTGACATATTTTATGCTTGGCTAGCGATGTCATACAATTGTACCCGTGTTCATCCAGAATTAAAGTAGACTTTATCCTGTAAGTAATATATCTAAAGACAAAATTTTATATGAATTTTATTCAGCAGTTTGTGCGAGAAGCTGCAGCAAACAAACACATGCATAAAAAAGTCTGGATTTGCATTTGTATTGATTAGTTTGATATTGTAATGAAATTTGAATTTCTGCTGAAGTTGTTTAATAAAATAAGCGACGAAACAGAGGTATAATAATACACCTTTTTATGTTGATAAATTTTCCAACGTTAAAATCTACTAACCCAGTTTACAAAAGAAGCAGTTCGATATTTCTTAGGGTACAATTACACGATCCACAGTTGATTCTGACTTGCACCAGAAAAACTATGCAGATATATCGAGCTTTAGCTACGAAACCTTACCATTCATTTAGTTTATGAAACACAATACAAAATATTAATTATAAATAAATATGAAAATGTATACTTGCCATATTGTATATCACCAGGTTGACTCCCTGTCAGTCCGATACTGCAAGACTCAGAACGACAGCCCAGCTCCCGACGTGTTGGACTATACGATAGGAACACTGCTGTTACTGCTGCTGCTGGTCAACCTTGGATGCTCCGGATACCACTTCTTGTGGCCAGCAGAGGAGGGTAATGGTAAGAATCATTGAAGTATACAAAACAAATAAAATTACTAATTAATTTATTCTAAGAAACCGATTACACAACATTACACATTTTCTTGTACACATTATGTTAAGGTACTGTTAAATCCTGCACTTGGAATTCCTATATCGCAGGGATCTATAACATTCAGAAGAATATTCTCAAAATCATGCTAAAAAGCGTAACCTAAAAAGACTTGTTCACGTGAACGTCGCGTATCTCTATTGCTTGTACCTACATAAAATACGTCTATGGTAAGAAATAACAGCCACCAAGTACGAATTTTACTAATTCTATCTTTCTTTAGTTAACTTGTTGACGACACACGTCTTTGAAGTAGATAACTATTTTATTTAGCACCATATTTTGATAAGAAGCCGAACTAAATTTCTTTCGGTAGTTCTGCATGATTTGTTGAAGAAATTTAAAGAAACGCGCTTTGCATGTGACGAACAAAAAATCTCTTGCTGTACCTCCTGTGAAACTTTTTTAAAGGTTTAATTGATGTAATCTACAACACTTATATACATAGGTATTGAATTTATGGCTAATTTATTAAATCGGAATTAACGAGTTATTTTTATAAAATTGGTTTACAATTAGTTGAACGGTTTTCTATATTTTCTTTTTGATTCTTGGTTTTGAGAACAAACAACAAACCTATATAAACCATAAATAAAGCGAACAAGTGTTATGGTTGTGAAAAAATCTCAACCCTTTTTCAAACATCAATGACTTCTTTGTAATGTATGTTTTATTTTGTCCACAGAAAACAGGCTTCTGCTAGCTTTCTGCATACAAAAGAACTGGAAAGCTTTGAAACATGGAGGCAGTGCGGAAGGTGGACTTTTCAAGTGCTTTCAAGCACTTAGGTGTGTACTTAACTCGAACAGTATTTTAAAATCCAAAAAAACAGTATTCTAGGTTACTTCACTCCGTTAAATATTAGTTTAATTTGCCAACAGTCTATCTAAATATATAAAACTCAAAGGTGACTGACTGACTGACATAGTGATCTATCAACGCACAGCCCAAACCCATTATACGGATAGGGCTGAAGTTTGACATGCAGGTAGATGTTATGACGTAGTCTATCTGATAAGAAAGTAAATGCTACTTTTAAAGGGGTAAAATAGGGGTGCAAGTTTTACTTCTTATTGCGAGCGAAGGCATGATTAAGTAACTCATAAAAATGTTAACTCATTTCGATAAAATTATTGTATATTTCGAAGAAACTTACATAATTACATGATACAGATAGAAATCTCACATTTGTAAACTTGGACAAATTAGATTGATATTCTTTCTGATCAAGAAAAACCGCAGTTCAGTCTAGAAATTATTACCTAAATGAGTAAACGCTATTTATTATTCCAAAACAATATAGACAAAGCTTACGAACTAACGGACAGTTATAAATTAAATATTTTTTAACTTTTTTCGTTGCAGAGTTTACACTATGATAATGATTCTCGGCCTACATTCTATGATATTCATCGGCTACGGATACACCGCCAATCCCGAATTCATCGAACATGTAAGTGTATTCATCACAATCAATAGGTTTATGTTACCAATGAAATAACTCAGCCTTTTGTACTTTGGCCAAAAGGTTTGTCTATCTATCCAACGGGGCAATGCAGCCAACATTTTGGGTGCGCTGCCTTTTGATAAAGTAGATTTGTTAGGTTAGGTATATATATTTCATGTTTATATTTTTTTAATACATTTAAAGTGTATTTCTTTTGAATTTTTTTGTTTAGTTAATTAATAGTTGTTGTTTTCTATGTCTAATACAATATATTATATTATATTGTGGTTAATATGGTTAATTTGCGATCTATCTAGCAGAATACTGGTTTTAAGGACGAGCTCCCAAGAAGAGCGAGATGGCAATACATTTATTGCGACAAGATTCTCCAAATTCCCTCTATTTGAAAGCTTAGAACTCCGCTTGAGAGAATAAAAAATATATGTTATTCTGTATAGTTTTTCAAAGAGATTGTAATTTTAGAAATTTCGATACTTTGTAACACGAATCCAAAAAAAAATTTTTAAGTTAACCCTTGTTTTGTCATGTATTTCCCTGAGGCTCCGAAATGGGGAGAAATAATACATACCTTTCTTTGAAGGAAATGTGCTACACATCATTTTGCTATTTTTGGCACTTTAGGATTATCAAAATATTGGTTTTTCGATTTATTATGAATTGTTTTATAGCTTTTGCAACCTATTTTGAGCCGATAGACGCGTGGGCGTCGACGTTCATCAGTAGCTAGCTAACGTTCGTACGGGAAGCACGTGCCACTCCGCGCAGCTCCATGCTCCAGTTTTCGAAATATGAAACGACTCAACAAACTATTGCTCCAACTCGACAGTTTGTTTGAGCTACTGCTAGTGTATGGTAGTGCTGGGTTGGTTACGAATAAAACGATTTCTAGATATATTTTTTTTATAAATTTGAAATATAGCAACAATACAAGTAGCAATTAGAAAAATCATATTATTAATTAAAAAAACAACGATACAATAAAAACATTTTTTTTGTGTAATAATGTATTTGAAATTTATTGAATATATATTCACCCATTGCAATAATAATAATAACATCTCAAATTCCAAAATAAAACAAATTTCAACATGATTTCGTTTTTAGAACAACTTTTTATTTCAAATTATATTAATACCTTATGTCTAAAAAATAAAACAAAATATTTCAATTTAAAATAACATAATATTATTACATCTTTCCAAATCCGTTTTTTATAGTGCAATCGATATTAGACTTTATGCCGCCGGTATAGAACCGCTCTACTTGTCAAAGCCTAACTAGTTTCAAATAACTATATTTTCTAAACATGAGTTGTCGTTTTTCGTTCCTTATAAACCCATTTTTTTGTAGTGCAATGGATATTAGACTCTATGTCTTCGGCATAGAACCGCTTTACCTGTCTAAGCCAAACCACTTTCAAGTAACTACATTTGTAAACATGCAAAAATAGACTTAAAACGTATTGATATAGAGCACACATTTGACATTTTTGTTCGTAATTGTAGTACGTTTTATTTGTAACCGAATGAATGGTTTGCATACAAGCGTTCGTTCCTTTTTTGAGTAACTAGTTTTCAAAAGCGTTTGCATCTAAAACGGATAATATTACCGTGCGTTAGTAATAAAATAGCAATTAGTAATAAATAAATAATAAATAAATAATGGTGCTTTTCTAACCAACGGACATTTTAGTGCGAAATATGCCGAGGCGAAAGAAAAATAAAAAACACCAACAAAATCAAAATTGCGCAAGTCGTCATTTGAGCACATGGTGGCGGCGTGGTGGTGGATATAGGTACAAATCTACCTTTTTATTTTTATATTTTACCTTACTGCTGCGTAAGAATAATGACGTGTTATGCCCGATCCACAAATACAGTAACGAAACATAGGTAGGTACCTACACAGGGACAATAATAACTATTGGTAGTGCAGTAGGCGGCCTTATCGCCTTATTCGCCGATCGAATTCTACCAGGCAACCTTTGGATGGACATAAAGCGAGCTACATAGGTATACGTATTGGTCGTACCTATATAGGTAGGTACCTACTGAAATATGTGTATGTATTTATAATACCTAACCTATAATAATATGTAAATATAGTCGTAAAACTATCCTCAAAAAATATTATTATGGAACTACGAAAGTACTAGAAGTAACTATAGGTACCTACCTGACTTCAATTCGTTTGATCGTCCAGGATAACTTGATCTTTGCTACTAAAATAGCCCGACCCGCTTGCAGCTCTCAGAATCTGGCCGCTCTGTCGTCTCGCGGGCTCGTGGTTGGTTCGGTGAAAGGTCGTAGGTACCTAGTAGGTAGGTTATTAGCGCTAGCGCTATTATAAAATAGGTGGCGCTTACGCGTAATCAAAAACAAACTCTAAAAGAGTAGTAAATCAAGAGTACTCTTTAGTTGTACTCTTGATTTACTTCTATCACAAAATAAATATAGGTACCTACTTACCTAGGTACATAAGTTGCATTAGGCCTTCTTGAGTGTCAATCTGCTGGCCCTTCCTGCATGGCATCTCTACCTAGGTCGGTAGGTACATAAAATAAAACCGTCCAAATGTTTTATTTTCACATCACGGATTTCGTAGAAACATAGTTAATTTACCTATAAATTACCTTAATATAACAATCAAACTTGTTAGGTATATTTTTTTTACATTATAACCTTTTTAGGGGTTCGTCCGTACCTCAAGTAAACCTAATAGACATCGATCTATCTAATAGAATTATTTTGTTGCCCCTCTGTTCTACCTGTTCTTTCTTGTTGATCAAGTTTATTGCTTTCTAAGTACCTAGGTATCTGTACGTACCAACTGAAGTTCGTCTGTCCGTCGGTCTGTCACCAGGCGATATCCCATGTAGCGTGATAGCAAGACAGATGAAATTTTCACAGATGACGTATTTCTGTTGACGCTATAACAACAAATACTTACTAAAAAAATATATTTATTTTTTGCTTTAGTGTTATTAGGGTTCCGCGTTATTAATAATGAAATAATGGATTTTAGTATGTTTGTGCAAAACGATGTGTGCGAGTACCTATAATTCAGTTCAGCAGAATTCAGTTGAAAATAAATTAATAATGTAATGTCTATTTCTATATTTTATACCTATGATTTTTTTTTATTAAAATTATAACCTAAACATTTGTTTTAATTACTGCAAAAAAATAAGATAGTAGTTATTTCATAATTATTATGTATTACTATTATTGTAATCAGGAGTCGTCGTGCGGGTAGTAATAACAATGAAGTGAGCGACGGTGAAGTCGTGAACAATGTCACCAACAGCACCGATTATAGCGTTCAATTTATAGAGATGATGATTTTTGGAAATCCAAAATAGAGTATCCCTTAGAGCTATTTTACAAAGAATGCATATTACCAGAGCTAATTGACCCTCGTCACACGCGAAAAATGCCTATAAGAGATCCGATACACATACAAGTAGCAATAGAATAAAAAAAAAAATAAAACAAGACAAAGAAAACTGTAAACGCAAATGGAACAAAAATTCTAACGATAATAATGGGCAAAAAGTTACGGTAATGGACGCATCGCAATCTTTTGAAGAATGGACGAAGAGTCCAATCTCCAAAAAACTGCGGCCAGAATTCATTTCTCCCAATGACGAAGGCGATGGCGACAATGAGATGATGTACAATAACATTCCAAACTGTAGCCGTCAATTAGATTTTAACGAGTTTTAATACATGCGCATTATTACATAATCTTTAAAATGGGCTGATAAACTGTTTTGGTACATTTATTGTACTAGTAAATAATTATAATTAATAATGGAGAAATGTGTGTTTAATTTAAATATAAAAAAGGTACATATGATATTAATAACACATTCGTATTTTTTTCGCCAGACCCATATAAATACGCCAGAGTAGTTCCTAGTAGATGCTTCGTCAAATTAGAACTCGCAAGCGGCGATCTCTAGAATTCTAGATTACTAGCGGCGCCCCGTGGTGTTTCCCGCGTTTCGTAGTTATAATATTAATGTAGGGTCTAAATATCTCCTTGCCAAATTTAATCCAAATCGGTTCAGCTGTTTGAGCACAAAGAACGGCCAACATACTTACACCCTCACAAACTTTCGTCTTTATAATATTACTGGGATGGGATTGTACGGAACCCTTCGTGCGCGAGTCCGAATCACACTTGGCCTTATAATTAATTTATAAGCCACAATAATTCTTCTGCTATTCGGGGTTCCCAGAGAATATATAACACTAATTAGCTGCGTTTCATTTGAAACTGTTTTCGTGTAGGTGCCTAACTCGTGCATAAGTATTTTTTTTTTATATTGAAGTGCCATATACTTTCGCCGATTTTATACCAGGTAAGTAGGTATTACAAGTTACATACTACTGGATTAATAATTTAGTAGGTAAGTGCTTACTGATTTCAAACAACTGTAAACAAAGTACCTATATAAGTAGTTACCTACATATATGTAATATAAAGTTATAAGTAAATCAATAAATACCGATAAGGTAACTACCATATACCACGTATATTGAACCTACTTATCAATTACCTCTATCTGTATTGGTATGAAATAATAAATAGTTATAATAACAACAAACAAGTAGCAATTTGAAAAATTATACCGACTTTTTTCAGTGACCATATAATACTGTACGAACTAATTTGACTCCCTTCTCAACACCCCGCGCCGCGTCCCGCGCGCGAGTCGCACCCTAGCCGATCCCCGGCGGGCGCGGCCGCGCGGCGCGGCCCCGTCATGTTAGCACGTCCGTCCGCTACGCCTTGAACATGATTATGACCGGCTACGCCGTTTCTTATTTGAGCAATTGTCGTGTGTATTGAGCGGCAAGTGCGGGGCCGGGTAGGCAATATCGGTCACGTGGTCTTTGGGAAGCGCCCCCTTAATAATGGACTATTTTCATCAAACAACACTTATTTGATATATTTTTGTATATAAAGACTTGTGATACCATAGTATATAATCAATAAACGTAGCAGGTACAGGAAAAAACTACTTTATGTAACTAAATAACCACTAAAGTGATATGAGAACAATTAAATATAACATGTGAAAAGCTTAACGCCTTACAATAATAGATCTGTTATATCCTTGCAATGGTTGCCTGGAAGAGATCGCTTGTAGGAATAAGCCCGCCACATGTGGCATACTATAAGTTATTTTTAATCTCTTTTCATTTGTATTTTAATTCGTGTGTTACATACAATAAAGAATGTCTTTGTATCTAACTATCTAATATCAATGTCGCCCAATAAATTTGCAAAACTTAGGTAAACTCAAATTTACAGTCGATTTAACTTTTCAATTACGATAAAAAGTCTATCATATCCTACAAATGCAAAACACCACCAAGTTGTAAAATACAATATTTTCCAGCAGTATATATAACTATGTTAATAATCCTCTTAATATTGCATCTAATTGAAAGCACGTTGAAACTGGCGGTATGATGTAAAGCTCATAGCTCACGTGGGTGGCAGATATATTACTTAAGGCTCGTTGAACTAAGCTATTGCGGTTAGCGGTTACTGCGACAACTCTAACCAATTGGTATTTTAAGCAGGGTTAGGAGTACACGTAAATGGTAATTTCAGATGATAAGGTATATTATTATAAGTTTACCGATGTGTTTTACACCACAAAATAAAAAAAAGGAAATAATTTAATTAATTTGAATATTATACTAGAGTAGTAAAACTAAATACCTAAAAGTAAAAAAATAAATAAACGTTCATTTATAGTTAGGTTTTAAAACATTTTTGTAGTTTAAGATACTACTATGGGTATATATAAATTTAATCGTTTTCGTAGATAGGTATTTCTATAATTATACGATGTATCTTATTACAGTTAAGTAAGTAAAATAGTCCATCGTGGCATTAGGAAAATATTCGACAAAAATTATCACGGTTGTAAGGAATCACCAAAAAACAACCACAACTAATAAATTCTTCTTCTTCTTATCGAATGAGAGTGGCCTACACTGGTGTCGACAGTTTTCAAACCGCCCTAAGGGCCTCTGACATGGCATAGCGACTGACGTACTAGACAAACAATAAACGATCTAATAAAATAATCATTAATGATTTAATAGATACAAAATGGGGCCAGAGAAGCCACATCAGGCTTTACTTTTCAATAATCTATGAGCTCAGAGGGCAATTACACAATATTTACACACAAATTACACAAAGTTTGACTTTAAATACCGTAACAAAACAAGCAGAAGCTCGCAATAAGTTTTGTGTGCCTAAATAAAGGCTGTACACACAGGCGAGGTGAACGAAAACCGCAGAGCCTTTAAACGAGAAAATTGTGTACTTGACCTAGAAAAGTCAATGAACTAGCCACGACAAACTGCAGATTGTTAGGAGGTTGTTATTGCATTTTTTTTTCATTTAGTTGCTAAAGTTTGCAAACTAATTGCAATTATAGTTATTAGTATTATATAGGTATATGTGTGTCAACGGAACAAAAACGAAGTGTAAACTATTTGAAATAAATATGGCTTGAAGTTTAAAACATGTCACTTGATATTTTAACCTAAACTTAACTTAACTTTCCATTAATAAAACAATTCAGTTTCTCTCCCGTTGATCTGAAATACAAAAAATAACTGTTTTTTTAACAAGTACTTTTGTGCAGCTAGTTTTCAAAAATTTCAAAAAATAAATATTATCTTACAAAATTTTGTACTGTTAGTTTTCTTTGATATTAAGACTTGTACATGACTGATAATCAAATTTTTATTTTTTATGCCGAATCGAGCCCAAATAGGTATAGCCACTTCCTTCAAACACTTTTAGTTTGAAGAGCATATACTTAGCAGTCTAGAAAATCTACTAGCTATCTAGTTCAGATCCAAGAAAGCGAAAGTGTAACTTTTCTGGTCTCGATTATCACTTGATTGCACTACATCTAGTATATCGCAAGTACCGTTCACACCGAAACTTTTTCCGATGATGGAGCAAGTTTTAGGGTTCGGAAACGATCTAGACGTCTCAAGGCCGACGGTGTGATGACATGACATTGACCAATGTTTGATTTGATTGTCATTGAACAATGGAAATTCGGTTGTTATTATAGCCTATTTCACAAAATTGTTCCTTCAATCAACGCGCCATTAATAAAATAAAATAAAAAGCCTTTTTATTCATAAAACTTTATAAAACATGTACGGTAACGTCAGAGCCAACGCGCCATTACCACGTGATAATGATAACTATAAACTGTAAAATCTAAATATATAAAACTCAAAGGTGACTGACTGATATAGTGATCTATCAACGCACAGCCTAAACCGCTGGACGGATCGGGCTGAAATTTGGAATGGAGGTAGATGTTATAACGTAGGCATCCGCTAAGAAAGGATTTAAAGGGATGAAAAAGGGGATGCAAGTTTTACTTCTTAATGCGAGCGAAGTCGCGAGCACCCAACTAGTGTTAGTTTAAAACTTTTCCGCGAGACTTGTTTCTTAAAGCGGGCATTAGAAAATCTGTTATTCGTTTTAAGTAATGTTACGGCTGGATAGTTGTGTATGGCGAGCGTAAACTGATTACGATAGTCATTTGGCTAAGGAGCAATTTTTTTACGTTAAACGATACCTAAATAGTACAAATAATATGAATATGCAATTTTGATCAAACTCCTGATGAATAAATACAGATTTGAGAAACATGCTTTTCAATGACGCGCAAAAACGCTAACATTACTCAAAAATCTGCAACAGGTAAAGGAAATTATGCAGTTTTCTATCAGATGTTATATTTGATATTTTTGTTGTAACTATGCAATATAATTGCGACGCATTATGTTTACCTAAGGCTAAGTTAGTTTTAAGAACCTAGTTATAATTTTTTATGTTACATAGCCTTAAGACATATTGTAGTACACAATAAATATTTTCATTTTCATAATACACAATATTAAAAAAAAATAGACTGTTATACCATTATCCATCTTTGCATTACACAATCGAGTTAAAAACAACAATTTTATAAACTGAGTCCATTCCTGCAGAAAATTAAGATAAACCCCAGAGGTAATATAAACACAGGCCTAGAAAAGATGACACTCTCTGAAATGTTCTTAAACATGCAATCAAAATAATTAAAATAATAGTACTCATTCCAACTTTAATAATAAGTTAAGTTAACAGACTATAAACATTGTCAAAGTGATTTCTATCTAAATGAATTTAACACTAACTTAGCAACCGCGATAGAATCTCCAGAGCAAGTATCTAAATTGGTTAAGTTGGCGTGTGCACGAAATATTTCGCAAGTTGTATATTATGGCTCGGTCTAAGTTAAATATCGTGCACTGCTAAGTATTCTGTAGCGAACGCTGCATAAGTAAGTGAAATGTTAAGTTTTTAAGTTAGTAATGAGTAATATAAATTATTTATAACGATTTTTTTCCCTTTTTTTTCGTAGACGTACAATATTTGCTCGAGCAATTTTTCTTTCTGTTTATGTACAAAGTTGTATATCATAGATGTATTATATGATATCACTACAAGTGATAGGGCGGGGCCAATATCACACAATAGTGTACTTATCTTTCTACTTTAGCTAACCTAGCTCATATTAACAGCATAATGTATAAACAAAATTAACATACTAGTAGACAACTTTGGAGAAATAATGAGTGTGTTATTCCGCTACGACTAGATTACATGTTTCTCCAAAGATTTCTGCAATGGATTTCTGCAAAATAATTCTTGATTCAATATCTTATTAATTTTAATCTTAGGTCGTAGCCTTTGCTTACTATCAGGCAAACTATGGCCAAGTGCAAATCCGTATCTATACTAATATTATAAAGCTGAAGAGTTTGTTTGTTTGTTTGTTCGCGCTAATCTCAGGCAGTAGTTCCTGAGAATTAAAAAAATCTTTTTGTGTTGGATAGACCATTTATCGAGGAAGGTTTTAGGCTATATAACATCACGCTGCAACTAATACGAGCGAAAAAACAATGGAAAATGTGAAAAAAAACGGGGGAAATTATTTATCTTTGAGGGCTTCCGTTGCGTGTGCTTCGAAAACGGTTCAAGATATCAAAAAAATATGTATTAAGAATTATTTCTCTTAAAATGATCTAACAAAATGTTTCCGATAGTATATGTCTATCTTTTAAGATTAACTCACTAGAACCGTGTATATCGTAATAACTATTCCATGCAGACGAAGTCGCTGGCACAGCTAGTTAGTTAATAAAAACTTACTCGTTAAGTAGTTTTTATGTAAATAATGCATGTTTTTTTTCTTCCCGCAGTCCTACGACGATTTCTTCAAAAGCCTTCTGTTCAACGCGCGAGTGATTGTTCAGATATTCTTCGTGATGGGCGGGTTCCTGATGGCATACAAAATGCTTACCTATTCTGAAACGCATCCATTTTCTTTGAAGACTGTGCCTATGGCGCTGGTTAATAGATGGCTAAGGTAAGAACATAATTAACATAAAGCTAAGTTATATACACATATTCATTAATATGGACAAGAAAGACATTCCAGTAAGTATTTATTCTCGTGGAGCTAATAAAATAAATAGTTTCACTCACGTTAGAGAGTTAAAGAGAACCTATACGATATGAGAGGGTGTAATCTACGTCTAACCGAAATTTCATCCAAATCGGTTCAGCCTTTTAAGCGTGAAAGATTAAGAAACACACACATACAGGCACACACATCTACACAATTATTAGTGGACGAGGAATATACATTGTAATGTTCACTAGAATTAGATCACTACATTGGAAAAAACTGGAATCAAATCAAAGCTGAAACAATTGGGTTCATACAGAAACAAATATGTATATGAAACAGAAACTAGAACAACAACATAAAATTGTATGTTTAAAAACAAAGCATTTTTCTAACCAACGCAATGTTCAGTTTTTATCAAATCGTTTTTAGATCTCGTCTCGATGAAAACAAAGCCAATCCATTTTACCACAAATACAATGATATTTACCACAAATACAGTGATATTCATTGTTTTTGTACAGGCTCTAAGCATAATCAGTATACCACTTACTAATGTCGTAGGTTTTCTATAGACTATTTTCTATAGAAATCTTTGTTTCTCTCACTTGAGTCGTATTTCCTCAAGACTGAGCGTCATGACTCCCCTGCAAAATTAATTCGTTAGGGGAGTTCTCTTAGGTAGATACATCGTGGTGGGCGCCCAGGTCCTCTCCACGATGACACATGTTCTCGGATATTGTGGTCCTCAAACATCTTTCAGATAGATTTATTTACAATAATAAAATATAAAAACAAGTGAAGGAAAACTAAACATACTACTTCTAACTACTACAAAAAGGGGCACTTAGAAAATCTTGTAGATATATCTTCAGATAGATTGGTTTAGATATCCACAATTTGAGACATTAGTATATCTTTCTTAGGTTTTGAGTCCTACTTACAGCAGTTTTTATTAAAATGACACACAGGGGACTGGATCTTAATTCCAGTTATTTTAATAGTATTTTTGTTTCAGATTAATCCCAGCAGTCCTAGTAGTGATGGGACTTGCCATGACGTGGGTCCCACACTTGGCATCTGGTCCAATGTGGGACGCCGTGGTTGGTCGGGAGCGAGAGATGTGTCGGGCTAACTGGTGGCAGTTGGTCATACTGATGCCCAATGTATTCCCGTTCGAATACCTCTGCTTACCACAGGCTTGGTAAGAAGTGTTTCTAGTTTTTTTTTTGTTTCATATTATATGATATTACTATATACTAGTAAGTAAACTTTTTAATCTTAAAAGAGAGATTGAACCGGTTTTTATAGAATAAGCACTCATCTTAGACTACGGTTATTATTATGTATCATACGGCAAATTATAGTCAAGTGAAAACCAGTTCAAGTCAAGAAAGTAAAAAGATTGAATATATCAAATATTGGCCCGATATCATTGACCGATGTTTCAGCAACGCGGAAATATTTTAAATAAACTTATAAAACAGTCAGATAAAATAAATAAGAACATAAAATTTTCCGCATTCAAAAAAAATAATGCAATGACTAAGTGTCATTAAATTGGTTTTATAGCAATGACCTATATATATGAATGATACGAATTTCCAATTTAGTGACGAGTAAGACAATAAATTAAAAAACAAACACGCATATACATACACGCTTGGCTGCACTAGCATTCTGCAATGAAGTCGCAACATCCGTTGCTAGTTCCTTCGGCAATCGTTTACGCGTCTTTAACCGCTGCAATCGTCATATCCGGTTCCTTATTGATTCGTGTGGTTGTTGAGCGTTTTGTTAATTAAATGGGTATTGATGCAAAATTTTTAATGAGGTAAAGTTTCTATGAAGATAGGTGAAGTGTCGTAAAAAAGTGAAGTAAATTATTTAGTTAATAGTAATTGTCTTTTTTTTTTTTAAATTATCTGTTATATATATATATAAATGTATCGAAATTCATAGATTGATTTAAATAATTGTTATCTATTAACTTAGCTGACAAAGTACGAAGTTTAATTATATATGAACATTATTAGCAAAGATATATATTTTAAGATAATTTATTATTTTCCTAAAGTTGTCTTTGTAGCATGATACACATAAATTAAATTAGGTGTAAATAACCATACCAAGGGTCAAGTACAGAAAACTTTCCTTAAAATCATCACAAAAACTATGCCTATAAAGATAAAACAATCACGATGTCCTCTGCTCCGTTGCCCAACTGTAAGAAAACTGAACCAAGGTTCACTTGGATCTTGTCAAATATGTTGTAATACTTCTCGAGTGGTCGCGAAACAGGGGCAAATATTTACAGTGATTATGAAGGTTAATTTGCCGCTTAGTATGTGATTTATGACATCGGGTCGGTGAAAAATAAACCTTTTTTTTTAGCATTTAATTGTATGTTGTACCTAATACATATTAGGTATTTTACTAACTTCATAAAAAAAGACCTATCTGTCGATGTGAGGTATAGCTTTTCTTGGCGTCAAGCCTGGTTTTTAAAAGTAAAAAATAAGTTTCAAAGTTTAGATAACTCTTTCACTGAATCAGATGCGTGCAAGGTCATATCTATATTTTAATTGCAGTAATATCTAGTTCCTACCTACCTGATGAAGTCTTCCTGAAAAAATGCCAATAAAAGATTTTTTTGTCAATATTTTTACAACACTAACTAGTGAATATCAGTATCTATCAGAATGCAGCCGATGTGATTTTGAAAGAAAGAAAGAAAGAAAGAAAGAAAGAAAGAAAAACATTTATTGTAGCAAATAATAATCAACCAAGAAATGTAAAAATAAACCTATACTTAAAACAACTTAAATAAAATATATATTTGCCACAATACAACCCCAACTCAGCATAATGCTGGCTGCATAGCAACCAGCGCTGGTCTTCCGTTGGGGTTGCGCCGTTTTCTTTATTTTCTTAATTATTTTTTTATTTTCGCCGTCTTATACTAATTAATACCATACTAAAAGTCACGGCTGTCGTTCCGTTTGGAAGATAAAACCTAGCAAAAACAGACACAAAATCACCCTTTTGCTTTTATTTAATGGTATGATATCTTTAAAGGGGAAAGATAGAAAGATATTTCGTTATAGTAACACACGAATTAAATTACAAAGATTTTAAAAATAACTTACACAAGTGCAAGCCAAAAATTTCACCTACAAATTTCACTCAAAAATGTTTAATCTTCAAATTCTCAACTCTCAAACACACCTACTCCAATATTCCAGGTATCTGGGCACGGACACGCAGCTGTTCCTGATCACCTTGGTAGTGATGCTCATCATCTGGCGGTGGCCTCGGAGCGGTCTGCCAGTCCTCTCCATCGTGATGGTGATCAGCCTGGTCATACCGTTCCTGCAGAGCTACCTGATGAATCTCATGCCTATACGTGTTAGCATCTTCCCGGAGTAAGTATTATTTATTTATTATTATTTATGTTTAACTACCAGTGCCCTTTTTTATCCGCGGAATCTGGGATAGTAGGTAACGGATGTAAGATTTATTAAGCTTATTCCAGGTCCAATTTACCTTAATACCGAATCGCTTCCAAATCAGTTTAACTTAAAGGTTGCAAGCGTGAACAAGTAACAAATATACACAAACACAAACATTACCTTTATATAGTAAGTGGGATATAAGAAACATTTTTTTAAAACAAATTATATTCACGTTTTCCTCGCACTTCGCCCTTACTGTAACTTTTTTATCATTTTGAGTATAGTGCAAATTTCCTCTATAAATTAAGAAAATAATAATTGAATTCGAAGATAGTATAGTAAGTGCATAAAATAGACCACACCTCTAAAACTGCGATAGTGGCGCCAATGAAAATTTATACCCGCGGGACAGTTGCAATAACCTTTCACTTTTTAAAACAACATAAATCTAAACATAAACCAGTTTTTTATAACAAAGCTGAACAAAAGTGTTCATAAACATCAACCGTGTGCAAACCCTATAAAGTTTTTACTGACCAATATATTTTATCCGATACTAGAAGGATTTTAGAGGCCATAGCAATGTGTGATATTATTTGAACCTTTACAGAAATAAAAATATATGGAATTGAATCATTTTTATGCGAGCACAGTTTTGAAGGACCAAATATTTTTTGTGTATAGTGTTTGCTTTGCCTTATAAAATCAAAATGTTACGAAGCAAATATTTTGTTTTTTAGTAGGTACGTATTATTTCATTAAATAGGTACTAAACTGATGTTAAAATAATATAATTTAGTTTGAGTGCTTTCCAAAAACTCAAATAATCTACTGAAGCTTAAAGATTTTTAAAATGGCTATTCTTGGAGTCGTCTAAAACAATTATATCGGGAATATTCACAAATGTTGTTTTAACGGAACTGATTCTGTAAATTAAATTTTCTCTATTTTTGTGAGAATTGTTAATTACAGAATATTATTCAGCCTAGTTATAGTTTTGTATAGAATATTTCTTAATTAACGCAGTCGTAACCCCGTCTCGAAAGTTTTCAAGTTTTCAAATATTGCATTGAAATTTAAACAATAAAAGTTTAATTATATTCCTTTCTTTGTCTTATAAAACTAAGATATTGGTTTTATGTTTATTTCTAGTTTATCTTTTGAATGACTGTTGATATTATTAGTATTAGTCTCGATTTCACAGATCCATTAAAAAATAAAATCCATTAGAAATATAGGACTAGTTGAGCTGTATTAACATGACTCATTTATTAATACTCATGATGCACTTTTTTACAATTAAAACATTTGTTTGAACATAATATGTATTGAAACTCTGGATAAATATGTAGTGTTTTTCCGCTGCGACTGCTCCTTAACCGACATCAAACAATAAACTTGATGGTTTTTAGGTGTGTTCCTTGAAGATTTACTAAAGCTTCAAGACTCAAGGTGCGGTGTTGGGAAGATCTTGAGATCCACGGAGGACACGTTGGTTAGGAGGTGAGGTGTGGCGGTGGTATATGGAGGTACACACCTACCATCAAGTTTGTTGTTTGATGTCGGTTAAGGAGCAGTCGCAGCGGAATAACACTACTACTATTTCAGTAACAATGGATTTCCGCAAAGTAACGCCTGATACAATATCTTATCATAATAATATGTATGTTAGCATTTCTTTTATTTAAAGTAGTGGTTTTCCATATAGGTACGTTGTGTAACTAAGTACGTCAATATTAAAAATATGCGTTTTTCTTATTTTCTATTATCATGAGCTTCCGTTACACCATACCCCGACTGCTGAAAATGACGTTGAAGTCAAACATGCAACCTCACTTGCACAGAACAAGGTATTTGGATCCTCAAAATCATTGAAGCATCTCAATTTAAGGTACTCGGTTCGTAAATTGTCCATCACTGAGATCCGAAGCCGATTTATGCCCAAAGCTCAATTTGAAAACAGAAAATTGAGAAATTATATTGAAAAAGTTTTTTATTCATAAACTTTGCTGCTTTCAATAGATTGGTAAGGCTTTGATTCTGAAACGTCAGTCAATGAATTATGCATTAAAATGAAGAATGTTTTCGATATTAAACATCTAATCATTAAAATTACTTTTATCTTTGAAAGCTATTTATGTAGTTTCACTTTGACATGTCAGTCGGTTTTAAATTAAAAGTATACCTAATATAAGACTTATTAATACGATATAAAATATGCTTTCTAAATTGGTTGAAAGATATTGAAATATCTGAATGATTGTTAAGGGTGTTCGCTTCTTTTTAACTTCACAACCACGTTTTGCATACGACTACTTTGGAAAGACAATTAAGTTCACAAAGAAATCGTTTGAACCCAGTCTTTTTTAAGGTTAATGCGTAAAAAATGACACCACAAACTCATCCTTATTTCCAGATCTATAAGGGACATATTCGGCTACAACGACACGTTCTACCATGCCTACGTGTCAGCTCAGGGTAACTGGGCCGGCTACCACCTCGGAGTGCTGACAGCATACTTCTACCACAAGGCACAGGCTAAGAAATGGGACTTGGGAGAATCTATGGTAAGTTTATCATAATCCGTTTTTTTCTCATGGACAAAAAAATGTCTAGGCAAGCGTGCTACATCTTAGCATACAGTGGTGCCTAACATCAGACAGGCTGTCAAACGTAAGCCTACTTCGTGATAAAGAAAAAAATCATATATTTCATCGCTACACTAAAAGGGTATTTTTTGTGAGATACTTAATATTGGACACTTCATTTTGGCCATACATTTTGTTTATGTACATTGTTAAGTAACAATTACTTGTCCTACAGTCGAAGAAACTGTTGTTTTATTTAGATCATCAATGAAATCTTAACTTGAAGTAACCGATATAAAATAATACCGGCAATCAACGACAAGTAACTGAAATACTTATAAAATCGATACTTTTTAGACATGTCTCATTTTATCCTCACACAGATAAACAGATATCTAAACATTTTATTAATAATTTGTTCGAATTACATGTCATGAATTATTATTATTATTAAATTAGGGATACATTCTAAATATGTACTTAACTTATAAATACATACATAAGTAGTTAAATGTCAATTCAAAGTTACATTTACATTAATAGCATATTTCTCTCGAATTACTTTGGAGCAATGTCTTATTTTTTCTCCCAGCTAATGAAACTCCTGTTCATCGCATCCATCCCCGTCGCGGCCGGCACGGTCCTGATGGGCTGGGACCTCCACCACCGAGAGGCGACTGCGCTCGAATCAGCCGCCTTCAACGCTTTGAACCAGAACTTCTTTGCTCTGGCCATCTGCGTCTTCATTATCGGATACTTCTATAGGTGTAATAGTGAGTAGTTTTGTTTCATTTTAACAAAATTTTAAATAAACATCTAGTAACTGTTGTTTAAAGTAATGCGATATAAAACATAAACATTAAAAACGATTATTTAAGCTTTCTTTTTTTAAACAAAAAGAATAACATAAGAAAAACTAGGCCTTTGTTTATGTAGAAGATCATTGGGCTTTAGGGTTTACTATTATAGATTAATAGACAAACCCTGGATATCACACTAATCCTGTGTTATGACATCCACTTTTACTAAACACACCACTTTAAAAGTAACATATCCATTTGCTAGAACAAAAGCTAAGCAACTGCCTTCGTAATCAGTCTTTAGTGAAAAAGAGTGAATTACATTTAAACCTGGGTCCACCATTGGACTGATTTTACTTTAAATTGAAGAAATTGAGCTGTTCGTCAGTTGTTCGAATACTGAAATCGCCCTAATTACACAAACTTACTTTTTTATACTCAATTATAATCATTATAATCATCACCGGCTTACAAAGTATCCACTTCTGGACATAGGCCTCTCCCAAAGCACACGTCATATATTTATTTATTATAATAAGTGAAATTTTGTATGTTTTTTTTTCAGAAATCTACGTAGGCTCGGTAGAATGGGGTCCTCTCCAGCCGCTCGGAAGACTGTCATACTGCGCCATGTTACTCCACGCGACGGTGCTTAGAACTTACGGAGGGCAGATGCGAAGAAGCTTCTATGCTACTGATTATACCGCTGTAAGTTGTTATTCTTTTTTCCTAGGTACGATCTTGGTCGTCATCTAGCCTTGGCAGTAGATTGACGATAAGACACGTTACACGATGCCTATATACAGTAAGATGGTCATTATCCTATTGCACTCGTTGATAGACTTGTCAACAATTGGCTTGATTAAAGTTCTTATAAATCAATATATTATGTTGGTCATAATATGGTTGGAATTACTTGCGTTTGTTTTTTATTCATAATTTTATTTAGTAGGGCTTTGGTCATCACTGGCATGTCGGGCCCATCATATCATAACTATTCTTATTCTATTTGTAATAAAAAATCCAAAATTAAATACGTACGAAACAAATCAAATATTACATCAAAATAAACTTGCGTTGTATTGTAAAAAAAAACTCTCGACACCAGAGTTGACCACTCTCATTCGATAAGAAGAAGAAGAAGTTGTAAAGTAAAAGTTTATTTACTTACTTTACATTACAATTTTAGTCTATTATCTGATACTTTATGATATGTATTGTTTACAGATAATGCTCTACGCAGGCATAGTGACAACCACATATCTCTTCTCCTTACCTCTCTACCTATTCGTGGAAGCGCCGGCCTGTGCCTTACAGAAGGTTCTTCTAGGACCTAAAAGAAGAACACAGAAGGACAAAGAAGATGCTAACGCCAATCACGTGAGGCCGGGAATATCAACAGTATCTGTTTCTACAGTTTCTACGCATATTTAGTTGTATTTAATAACATATTTTTTATATAAAGAAACGTCCAAAGCGTTAATTGAAACGAAATTTATCCAGATAATTGTTTTGTGTTGATTTTGTATATTTTTTATACAATGGGTTAGGATTTAGTAACTGAGTAAGACAAAGCATATTAGGTACTTTTCATCAATTCATTAACTGAAAATTTTTAAGTGCTAATGAGTCAAAAGCTTTAAAATTAAGTAGGTTTGTTGGTTATGTTTAATAAGTATGTGTAGAGATAATATATGAACAGTTAGATTACTTCTTAAGTCTTTTCTTTAATTTCATTTCTTAACTTAGCTTTAAGCAAGTACCTTACTGAAATACCTAAATATTAAGTTTCGTAATTGTAAATATCTAAATTTAAACGTATCTTTAAGAATATCTGTGTAGTCCTGAAATAAATTTAAATTCATAAACCTGTATTTTTTTATCACACTTATATTATAAGAGTATGTTCGTGAGTGAATGAGTGTGTATTTTTGTTACTTGTTTTGGATAAATTTTTATATTTGACACATCTCCACTCTCGAGTCCAAAAAGAGAATGCTCTGCATGCTGCTGAAGATAAATTATGGCGGAATATTGTCCATTCAAGAGCAATCCAAGAAGGGGTGTACAGCACTCAGTTATGAGGAACTCAAAGCAAGGAGGAGGATAGCTTATATAATCATCACCGTCATCATCATCATCAGCCTATCTTGAATTCGTCCACTGTTGAACAAAGGCCTTTCTAAAATTATCGCCACACTGCATGGTCACTGCATGATAAAAAAATACAAATTTAAACATCATCAATAAAGGTTAATAAATTTATCCAATCGCTACTTTAGAACGACAATTCCGTAAAATGGAAACTATTTCCTCCGATATCGTGGTCCACACAGCAATGCTTTATGAAAATCATTTCGTATTCAGCATTTTGTAGTGATTACATAAATCAAAATATAGCCGGATTTTTATCCGGATAAATTCTAGTAACTAAATACAAAGTTAAAATTATTGAAGTCTAATTGGGGAAAATAATATTGAAATAATATTAATTATTTGGGCTACAAGATTTTCTTGTAACTAAGACTGGTATTTTCTAGAACAATCCATAAAGTAAAACTTTTAAAGACATGTATTTTCACTAGACATTTAATTGATATTCTAGTAATGAGACTTAAATTGCTCAAAACATTTGTTTTTAGTTTTTAGTATTGTTAAACAACTTTTAATCGTTTAAATCGCATAAGATGTGGAATCAAATATAAAAAAAAAACAATATGTTTAAAAGTAGTTATGAACCTAGGCTAGTTTCGACATCCGGCAAAATCTGTAAGCCCGTACTACCCCATCCCTATTCGATATCGATATAATCGGCGTGGAAGTATCGAGTGACCACGGAATTTACATGTTGCACTGCGGGGAGCTGTAGACGAGTAATCCGAGCTTTAGGGATGTTGCAGCGATAGTCACCGTGGCTTGTGTAATTTTAGGACGGTAAGTCACCATACAATCATATTTACCGACTGATATAATAAAGACTGTGTGTTGATAGATTAGTTTCTTTTGTCAAAGTCAAATGGCAGAATCGAAATAGGTGAAAATAGAGTATACCCAGAGTTTTCTCATTATCCTGAATTCAAGAACAAGGCCGTAGCAGATATTAGATAAACATTTTACAAATTTTATTGTGTGCTCTAATAAACTACGTATTAGGTAGGTTTTTTTACAATAAAATATGCATACACATTTACCAGTTATTCAGTTATAGTAATATTGTTCAATGAATACTATAGTGTTTCCTTTACAAAACAATAAATAAATAATAAGTTTTCGATCAACTTTTTTTATATTTGTCCGACGCAATAAAAATCATACTCTCCCTACAAGTAAATTATCATGGAACTAGCTGGTTCCCGCGACTTCGTCCGCGTGGAATAGTTATTACCATAAAAACGGGTTAACTCAATAGGAGTTAACCTTAAAAGATAGACATATATTGTTGCAGACATTTTGTTAGATCATTTCAAGAGAAAAAAATATTTATCACATATTTTTTGATATCTTGAACCGTTTTTGCAGCGCACGCAACGGAAGCCCTCAAACATGAATAATTTTCCCCGTTTTTTCCACATTTTCCCTTGTTTCTTCGCTCCTTTTAGTTTCAGCGTGATGTTATATAGCCTTAAGCCTTCCTCGATAAATGGTATATTCAACACAAAAAGATTTTTTTAATTCGCACCAGTAGTTCCTGAGATTAGCGCGTTCAAACAAACAAACAAACTCTTCAGATTTATATATTGGTATAGATTAGAATTTCCCAGGCGGAGCAGTTATTATATCTTGGTTCATAGTTGTGGTAAATTCCCTGAAGTTGCGCTGCTATTGTCTGCGTATCGGTTTATGATACCAGTGACGTTGTTTATTGTAAACTAAAGCGTGGTGTACAATTTATTTCATGAAATACAATTTTTTTTCAGATAAATTAATTGTAAGAATGAAACAGTTTTTTTTACAAAGCATCATTTATTCAAAACAACTTACAAAACACATAGGGAAATAATCGTAACGAATTAAAAACTAAACCTTATAATAAACTTAAAAATACTATAAATTAACAAATATAAGTATTTGTAGTATTTTACTAACCTTAAAAAGGCAAAAAAAATACCAGTAACAAAATTGTAATGGAAAGAAATATTAAAAATATATATAATCATTATTAGCATGTTTACAGTTTTGTTACTTTCTCTTGCAATTATGGCCTATTATAAACGTGTTTCACCAATTTAAATCTTGCTTGGACGCTTGCAATAATTTCGGATTTGCAATTGGAACATACTGATATTTTATTTAACATTAAAATGATACACATACATAAGTAATGGTCTATTTTAATATGATGTGTATACAAGATACATTGTTATATTATTGTTTTCAAACAATTTTAAGCACTAAAACCAGAGTAAAGTTTGTAAACTTGGTAAAATAACTTTGTCAAACAGTAAAGAGAGTTTCTGAAGAAACCAAAATAGCTTCCATCTACTTCAATATAAATAGAAGAGAAGTTAGAAATACCGCCTCCTTTTCTTAGCAAAAAGCAAAGACAGTGTTATTATGGGATTCCTAACTAAAAATGTAATATAGGTATAGGTTATTTAGTCAGACGATTCCATAATTATGTAGATTTTAAATTAATTTGTAAAGTAATTAGTAAATAAAATAATAATTTTGGTCTATTACGGGTCCAAAACAGTAGCTCCATCTGTATTTAAATGCGAGTGTGGCTCAGCGGTTCTAGTGTCTGCTTTTCATCCAGAAGCACCCTGGTTGGAATCCAGCAATTACTTGCATTTTCAAGTTATTTGTGGATTTGCACTCGCTTAGCAGTGAAGGAGAACATCGTGAGGAAACTGACGTGACATGGTAGAGGACCACAATATCCCAGGACATGTGTCTTCCGTGGAAGGACCTGGGCGCATACCACAATGTATCCAAGAGAACTACCCTAACGAATTAATTCAGCAGGGGAGTCACGACTTTCAGCCATGAGGAAATACAACTCAAGACAGATCACGAGAATTCAATTTGTTTAATATAAATATGTACATTTCTTTTCTTATTGATGAGGTGTCTCTACAATGTGATTATCATCAGCGAAAGACAAAGTCGTTCAAGAAAAACGAGTCAAAGGAAAAGCTAAGAACTAATTAAGTGATTAGAAGCTACCGGCCCCTTGACGCTGAGGGAGCTTTTACCAGAATCTCATCTCTAAAAGAGAGATATAACACATAGCTGTGTAATTTAATTCAAAACAACAAAAATTAATAGTAACACTTACAAATAAAAAAAAAAGATGAAACCATTACTTCATACTCATCTAACACCATAGCTTATTTAGATATTTATTCGTTTTTTTATTATTTTATTTTATATCGTTATTTATTATGTGGCATTCGCATGACACGAATTGTAGAAGCTATTCGTATTCGCATAGTTAAACAAGTATTAATTCGAAGACCATAGTGTTCTTTAGCTTAATTAGCTTACGATTGACTATAACCCGACTAGTGGAAAGCTCCTCTGAAGTCTTAGATGTGACGCTTGCCTAGAAGAAGACAGAATACAAAGAAAAAGAGTAAGAACACTAATATTGTTTATATTATACTCGGCTCTCTGTGGTCAAATACTAGCAAAAACGAAGATTTAATTTGTTCCGTTTCCTGCAATTAGCTCCTGAAATTTCTACTTGAATAAAAAAACAACAATTAAGAACATAGATAAAAAAGGATTTATAAATTGTATTATGATTTGTCAAATAATAATATTCTAAATTATCCAAACCACTAAAAATAATATCTATGTCCCCGAATTCTAATTACTTTTTTAAGACAATTCACTGACTTACTTTTCCACAGTTCCCCCTCCTGATTATGGGAAAGGCTAACGAGATATCTTGTTACTGACTTTGAGAAGACTCAATGTTTGGCATACTCATAGTAAGACGCATGTAATTGTATACCTATGTATGTATAATAGTTTGATCATTAGTCATGTGAAACCCTACTTGTCAGGGCGGTCTTAATAGTAGTTTATGCAACTGTCATATAATGAAGGGTATTAAAACACGAGTGTGAGTTTATGAAACGAGCGCAGCGAGTTTCATAATAGTAACGAGTGTTTTAATACCCGTATTATAAGCAGATGCATACACTACATTATCTTCACTAATGCAATTGATCAAACAACAAGAGTAAAAGCTGACAATAGTTAATTTTTCATTTAATTTTCTACATTTTTCTGGCAAAAGATTGTGAGTTACTTTTGTTGCCAATTCTAGAATATTCGGAGGCGTACAAATATCATCGTCGCTATCCATTTTTAACTTTTAATTTGTATTTAAAAAACAAAACACATTGCGAAACATTAAATTCACGCGTACGTGTATTGTCACAGTAATTTTGCCGCCATTAAAATCTAACTATCTCTAAAGCGCGACCAACCTGATTGGCCCTGCAATCAGGTTGGTCGCGCTTTACCGATGTTATAATGAGCTATTACGATATCGATGTGGATATTATAGCATCATGTGAAATTGCTTAAATTGAGTGTTTTGTTGTCTGTGCTAAAACAGTAGTAATTATAAGTCAAGTATTGGAAACATAAGTAGAATGTTACAACATTAGTGTAGATAAAGTAACTTAAATAAATATAGCAACATTATTGTTTAGTTTATTTTTTCCTTTTCCACCAGAGCTATGAAGGTGACAGTTGCTCTATGAAGATTTTAGTGGTCAGGGACGAACTATAAATTTATCGTCGATCTTAACGAGTAAAAAACGTTTGTTTTGAAAACGTTTTATGCTTAAGAAAGCCGATTTTCTATCAAAATAAGTAAGGAAGTGGTGAAGTAATTGTTGTTTATTATTGTTTTATTTTTCTAGCTTCCGACACGCATATTTCAAGTTACGTAACTTAGAATTATCCGACGACATGATGTGTCTTCCGTGAATAGACCTAGGCGCCCACCACAACCTGTATCTGTCCTAGAGAACTCTTTAATTAATTAATTCTGCGGGGGAATCATGACCCCCAGTCATGATAAAATACGTCTTAGAGATAGAACTTAGAACCTTTAATTTCAATATCCAAATCCCAAAATATCTCTATCTTAAACCGTTTCGTATATACTCGTATTTTCTTCCTTAAACGGCAAAGGAAAGTCGCCTAGTTATCTGAAGCGACAATTGGAGCAAAAATCCAATATAAATGCCAGCGTGATCAATACAAACGGAATCTGCATAGTGAAGCTAGCCTTTACGGCGCTCTTTTCAAGAGATAGGAAATGTGGAAAAGATTCTATATTTTATAATAGTTTCTGCACAGCGACGCTATTTGAACATAGTAGGTATTATATAGTTTATTATCTCTTTTGGGCTTTTACATGTTTTACATTATGTTTGTATGAATTACATCATCATCTTCAGCCCATGTTGACTCACTGCTGACTAAAAGCTCCCTTCCCTAGAGGCATTGGCGTCGGTCTTATGTTTTTTTTTTCAGGGTCCTGAAAGGCCGCTTGATGGCTCGGATGTCATTGATGCATCTAACTAGTGGTCTGCCTAAAAGCTAAGGGCAAAGTGGTCTCCCTATATATATATTTTTTGGTAACGAAGGGGAAATCTTCAAAAAGATACCCGACCACAATGGGGTGCAGTCAAGTTATGTAGGATTTTTACCAACTAAAACCGCCCGCGGTTAAACGAGCAGTTAAACGGCTGAACAGTCATTTATTGGGTTTTAAAGCGTTTGAACATGTTTTATCACGCTATTAGGATCAAAGATACTATTAACGTTTTGACTGAATATACCGATTTAGATTCTATGACAATTTTCTAAGAATAGTTACTAAAAATATTACATAAAACATTTTACAATTTAGGTAAAGCCTTTTAATGAAGATTTTATATCATAGCAACCATTATTATAGAACATATAAGCTGTTGCAAATAATACTCAGTCTCAAACTTACAATAAATATTAATCAATTAAAAAAATTAAAGCAATTTACTTTATTGTTAGTTAGACTGGCCTGTTAGCTTAGTTGGTAGTGGCTCTGCCTTCTAATCTAGGGGTTGCGGGTTCGATTCCCGCCTGACACAAGTATTTATGCATTTTAAAAATGTATAATTTCTTGTGTTGAGTCTGGTTGTTTGTATGTATAATAAGTATGTATTTACAAAAGAAAAGTATATAAGTATTATATCCATTATCTAGTACCCACGACACAAGCGTTTGCTTAGTGTGGGGCTAGATGGCGCTGTGTGCAATGTCCCGAATTTTTTTTAAAGTGCTGACAAAGATTTCAATGGAAAAAATCAACAATATCATTTATTCTAAACAAACAACTAAAAATAAATCACTATAAGCAGCTATTGGATCCTTGCAAGATTTATAAAAGTCGGTCAGATAAAAAGTCTTTCCAAAAAATGAATTCCTCAACAGAGTATCCTTTGTATGCAAAGCTATTTATCATAGTAATTGAAAACAAAGTAGCTGTTTCATATCACATTCAAGCACCATTTCCACTACTTTGTAACGCCATTTTTTCCGTTGCAGTTTAAAACAACAATATTTTCTCGTCCCGCCATTTTACTTTAATTCCTTCCACTCGTTATCACGATAACGAGTGGAAGGATACATAAACTGCATTTATTTACAGCGCACATGGAAATGAGGCTGCATGTTAGAGGGACCGTACGAAACAGTAATAGATCTACATTTGTGACATTCCTGTGTCTACTGGCAGGGCAAGCACGGCATGAGGACTAAAAGTGTTTCCACCATTTTATCCACCTGTCACCTGTCAGTCACCATACACAAGTGGATAAAAATGGTAGAAAGACTATTAGTCCTCGTACCGTGCTTGCCCTGCTGGTCACTATACAAACACTCGTGACTCAACTTTTAACATTTTTCTATCATTTTTCTTGTTAAACAACACTGTCATCTTCTTACCCTCAAGGAAGTTCATCCCTCTTTTTCTATTTTTTTTTACATTAAGTAGGCTTACGTTTGACTATAGCCTGCCTGATGTTAAGCACCACTATAGTCTAGATTTGAAGACCCCCGGGGTATAATTTTCTTCCATGCATTAACACCAAATGTGACATAAATTGTATGGACATTGCAGCAAAATGTGGGAAAATATCAGTAATCTATGCTATTTGATCAAGCTTAGAAACTGTGCCCGTCGTCATCAAAATCTAATCGATATATCTAAATCAGAGCTCACCCTCGAAACAGAAACAATCGTATACTCTATATAACCACGGCCATATTTCAATTCTGTCCATTTTAAAAAAGACTGTAATATCACATCAATCAGTTATT
The DNA here is from genome assembly GCA_927399415.1 of Macaria notata. Lineage (NCBI taxonomy): Eukaryota > Metazoa > Arthropoda > Insecta > Lepidoptera > Geometridae > Macaria > Macaria notata. The sequence goes on from OV656742.1 coordinate 7,410,812, forward strand.
GCTCAATAAGAGTATCGTTATTATGTTATAAAGCGTAAAACAACAGGCGATATTGCTAAGGGCAAGTATTAAAATCATAAAGAATCAGTACTATACTTTCCGAGGGCCCAAGTTGACGTTAATTTACAAAGATTTGAAGCTAAACTACTGTTACAAATCAGTCTAGTTCGGTGCTTAGTCAAGTTAAATGAGTTGTGAATAATAGAGAAGTTGTTTACTTAGATCTACCTAAGTAGTGTGATACTTTCCTAGTTTGCAATAGTGAGCAATAGCTTCACTGAATTTAATACGTTAAGTTTACTGAGCTAAGTTACGTGAGATAATTTGCATTGTATGATTGTTTAGGCGCTTAAAGTATGTTTGGCGTATAGGAAAAAGGCAAAATAATCTCACGAGTGTAACAACTTTAAACGTAAGCTAAAAACATCATCATAACTATGTACATCGGTTGAAATAAAAATATCCATCCTTCTCTTTTCATCCACTTCTTTCTTCTAATTATAATAGCTAATTTTTTAATTTACTTACTTACCTACATACACTATTTTGTTCCTCCTACACTCTAAAACAACTAAAATTAAAGTTTGTACGGTGAGTAAAACTCGGGATTACTTCTTATGATAGATAGATAGATATACACTTTATTAAGAACACCAACTCAATACAGAAATTTACATAAAATATGAAAACTTAGCCTAGTGTCTTAACTGGCGACCTTATCGCTAAGAGCGATCTCTTCCAGGTAACCTATCTGGCAGGGATAAGACGCAAGTATAATGGTAGACATATGCTTTGTTATATTGCTATACTTGGGATGAATAAAGCTAGAGCACGTAATACCGCGATATACCACTAGTCATGCCATAAATGTCACTTATACTGATTAAAGCGACAAAACATGGCAACACCGAAAACGAGAACATCAAGTGCAGGAAATAATTTCAATCCCATCTCATTTGCAACTCGAAACGAAATACGTTCTAACGTCCTAATAAATCAGGGCGTAATATTTCAGAAATCTTATCCTCACTTAAGGATGTACATCAAAAATTACCCGGCCATGTCTTAATAAAGGGGGGGTGCCCGTTATTTTTTTAGGTACTGTCGAGCACGTAAGGTGTTTTCTTTATAAGTTAAAAAAAAAAACTGAGTGAGTGAGTGAGTGAGTTGACTGAATAAAAATTGAAAGCGATTACTACAGTTAGACGACTAAAGTCATGATCAACCAGAGATCCCAGTAGTCATTGTGTTTTAGTTAATAAACTATGATTAAAGTCTCAAAAACTCCGAAGTCTAATATGAAACCATTCTATTACGTCAATATTCTTAGTTACCCACCCAAAAATACTTAAATAATATATAACTAAAGTATTTTTGGGTGGGTACACCCAAAAATACTTTAGTTATTCCAAATAATGATTTTTCTAATCATTAAATTTCCCGCAATATATTTTCGAGCTTACTGTACAAAGGAAAAAGGATAAATTGCGCGCCTTGCTCCTGACAGAGCAGTCGTTATGGCGGAGCTTTATGTGGCGCGCTTTATCACGGGATGAGCGCGGCGAGAGGAACTACAGAGGGTTCTCGAAGAAACTTCTTGAAAAAAGTATGGTACCGTATTGTAGGTCCAGTCTTAGACTTTTTAACACAGGACTTTCAAGCATTTAACCGCCAGGCTACTAAAGCGAGAGGAACTACAAGGGGTTTTCAAGGAAATTTTTAAACTAGAAATAGGAGTATATTACTGGCCTAGCCTGATATAGTTTTGAACACAGGACTTTCTGGCGTTTAAATACTAGACCACAGAGGTGAGAGGAACCGTAAGGGATTGTTGATTTTTTCCATAAAAGTAGTACATCAATAGGTATATAATAAACCCTAATTTGGTTGAAATTTATAAAATACCTATTAAATTTGTTCATATTTTTAACCAGCTTCATGCAAGCAACCATTCATAGCATATCTTATTTTCCCTTTAAGAAACACATAAGAATTATTCATATAGACTGTTTGACTATAAACGGATTTTATTCCAGCTATTCTAAACTCGATCCTGTCCCTGAGTAGTGCCACTCCAAAACGGATTGTTAAGGATTTTTTCAGCCTTTTGTCTGATGACTTGAATAAATAAGGTTTGTACGTTGCTTACTTAGTGACCTGGAGTCAGAAGGAAATGGGGGGAAGATACGCGTAACGAAGTCATTTTGTATGGGATTGCCCTTGAGAAGGAGTTTACTTTAAATTGGTTTTATTGTGCCAATGTGTACCTATGCTCTTGGCAAAGAATACACAGTACAAAAGTTGAAAAGAACGGCTGAAAATAAAAATCATCTGATTCTGATTAAAAAAGTTATGATAAAGTCGATTAGAGAGTAGAAGAACAAGTGTTTACGTAGTTTAAGGTCATTGCAATTATTTTAGCTAGATTTTAATAAAATTACAACATTTTTATTCGATGGATTTACTAATTTAAAAACACCGGGACATTGCGCCATCTAGCCCCACAATAAGCAACTATTTTGGTTTTGAATGATAAACAAAGAAAAATGCTAAGTAATAAGTACTTATAAAGTGCCTTATAGGAACCTGTCTCTATCCCGTTATCTTTTAAACTGACAGCTTTAATTGACTTCAAAACTAAAGTCAATGTCTATGCATCTGCTATACATTAGCATGCATCCTACTCACCCATCACTCCATCTAGTGGCAATGATAGCAAAGCAAGCAGACTTGACGTAACAACCCCAATAGATGGCTACATGCACACTGTGGCAGAGTGACGCGACAATATGAGGCTTAACAGGCCGCCTGTTATACCGAGGAGTAACAAGTAATCTAATCTTAACATATAAAACTCCAAAGTGACAAATAATTTAAAATAATTTAATATAAATAATTTAATATAATTTAAACAATTTACAACTCTTAACTGACTGACATTGTGATCTATCAACGCACAGCCCAAACCATTGGACGGATCAGGCTGAAATTTAGCATGCAGGCATGATGCTATGACGTAGGCATCTGCTAAGAAATAATTTTTAGAAAATGCCTCTTTTAAAGAGGTGAAAATAGGGGATTCAAGTTTTACTTTTTAATGCGAGCGAAGCCGCGAGCACATACTATCATACAATAAAAGTTAAGACTCTACAAGCAAACAGGTGGGTTTGCACTTCGCTTTAATACGCCTGTTGATAAGCGATAATGATGATATAAGATGGAGCTTGCTTACTGCTTACCTGGGTAAGAAGAAAATCAGAAACCCTGTCGCATTTAAAATCGCGATTTGACCCTACCACCATTTCAAAATCCACGTTGAATAATTGTTCTAGTTCTGTTTTAACTTTTATAGGCATTAAGAAGTAGGAATAGAATTTTATTATTTAATGGCAATTAAAATAAAAAATAATATAAAAACATTGCAGAAATCTACGTCAAATATGAACAAACCCTAACATTTACACCGTCAGAAATTCTCAAATTTACAATAATAGTGTAACCTCTCGAATTTATATGATTAAGTTAGTCACTGTAGTTCGGTGTAAACGCATCCAAATCAGCCGTCACTCTGACGACACATGCACTCTGAATTAGGGTAATCCCTTGTAAGTGTCGGAACTGTCGATAATCGATACAGATCCGTACATCACTAGCACTACACTTCACGCTATTCTCAACTTTATGCCCATAACTATAGGGGTGGATTTAGCATAGAGTAAATTGGGAAGGAAATTGACATCAGCATATGTGTTGTGCTTAACTCGTGTTTGTGCTGAGTGCTACGAGAATAACTTTCATTATTGTAATAAACTAAACTTGCACTTTACGTATGTGAGTATTAACAGAAATTTCTGATGTATATTCATACTAACATTCATAACATTCATTGGTTTAATAATTTTTGTTCTTCCTTCACGTAATAACAAAGCAACCGCATTTTTTTAATAGAAATAATACGAGTTCTTCAAACATATATAATATGTTCGTAGCTACATACATTTTATTGTGTGATATCTTCAATAAAGACAACAACAATAATTAGCTGCTCCTTCTTCTTCTTATCGAATGAGAGTGGCCAACTCTGGTGTCGAGAGTTTATCAGGCCCTAAGGGCCTTAACGTGTCATCCAACCCACGGAATTGCCCAAAATGGAATGCGACTTTCGGTTACCCATCCAAAAACCGACCGCGTCGACCGTTGCTTGACCTTCGCTAGCTGATCAACGGTTTTGCTTACTTGATATTTTTTATTACGAATAATGACTGACAGAATTATCGTGAAAACTATGACTGAAAGAAAAAAAATAACACTGTTTAGCTAAATATATGTTTGATCATCGGTAGTTTTTATAGGTATTAATATAACTATTTTACCAAACATCCATTATTAAAACTTGTATAAATTGAGAAATGATTTGTTTTTTATTGTTTTGACCACGAGTAAAAATCCAAAACATTCCTTACTAAAGCAAGAAACTAATTTGATCATACCATAGATGTAAAAGAGACGATTAATTACAAATTACCTAAAATTTGCCGCGTTGAAATTTAAAATATCCCATACAGCACTTTGATCAATTAAACTTTAATATTATTAAGCTTGCTGTAATAAATTAATGATAATATCTAACAATATTTCATCAAATATCTAATCAACTAAAATATAATCTCATTAGAGAGGCCCAGTCAAGTCTGCGCAAGACAATTTTAAATAAAATACAGCTCAGCAATAAATTATTTCAAATTCATCCCGACTGAAATCTGAAACCTAATTATATCGTTTTGCTGAAAATAATTAATTATAGAATGTCTAAATCCATTCGCTATGTATAAATCTTGCGTAAAAAGAAATATTATCTTACTGGTTTTTATATTAAGACAAGTTATTATTTCGAATTGTAGAAGTGAGTAAGTTACAAAACATAACTTTCCAAGAGATATCAATAAAAACATACTGTAAGTTCATATAATAAGCTTGACCTATGTGAATCTTACCATTAAGACATTTCTATTGTCTGTTTCACAACAGATTCGAGTTCTCTCAGCCAAGCTGCGATTAAATATACTTTACACCTTAATTTTTCATTTCAAAAACGGTCTTTAAATCTTAAATCTATATACTCTTCATGGTTCAATTTAATTTACTGTGAATGTAGTAAAATAAGTGTTTTTTTTATTATAACCACATCCTCTTACACATGTAACCATCCTATTGTACAATATAAGATCGACTAGAAAGCTTTCGAGTAAAATGATTTCCACTATAAAAGGACCGCAAAGAGTCTTTCAGGTACCGACATAATAAAATATGAACATCTATTTACATTGAAAACTGAGTGCAGTCTGTCAGAGTATCTAACCAATTCACTGTTAAACGTTAATCACAATTAGTCCACTATTTAGGCTTCTGTCGTAAACGCTTGATTAGTCTGTTGCTGAGTCGAACGTTTATTAAATAATTTTAGTGGATAGAGCATATATTATTATCAAGGAGATTTTTATTTTTCTCGCCGATCATCAGGCATCGAAACAAGCAGGGCATTGCAGGTTTAAAAAGTTCCTAATAATACTTACCGAATTTATGGAAATTCCTGCTGCTTGTGTGCTGCGACACCCGCACAATGATCCCGGTCAAAGGTGAAGCATAAAAAATATTCATACTAAATTCTTCATATTAAAAAACAAAAAAAAGCTTGATTTAATTAGCAGTATCTGAGCTATATATTCCATGCTTTCAACGTATTGGACTATAACTCAGTGGTTTGAACACGAAGTGGCTCGAAGACAAAAAGCAGCTCGGCGTCGCTGGTCCGGAAATCTTGGATTTTACACCTCAACTAGTTTTCTTTAGTCTGCTGATTTCAGGTCGAACTTTAGATGGGTATTTTTGTCATTTTAGGAATAAGATTTTCCTTTTGTGACTCAAGTTTGTGAATTGGTTTTTTTTTTTTTTTTTATATGATATAGGCTTACGCTTGACTACAACTTGCCTGATGGTAAGCAATGTTATAGTCTACGATGTAGCGCGCTTGCCTAGAAGAAACCGGTTTACTCTCGACTTAAAGACCGACAAATTATAGTTCAAGGGGAATAGAGATTCGGGCAAGGAGTTCCACAGTTTGGCTGTTCGCACGATGAAAGTCGAAGCAAAGCGCTTGGTGCGAGTCTTTGGAACCTCAACTGTATAACGGTGCCTCCTTGCCGAACCCCTACTCGTACGATGGTGAAATGGTTGATAGGCAAATAACGGTTTCTTTGCTTAGCTAGTATTTCACCGCTATTTTGGAAATTTTTAAACTCTTCGGAGACGAACTGTCACCGGGACGGGCCCTTTATTATACTAAAGTAAATATGATGATATAAAAGTGCACTAGCCCAATATTTTCCCTCTTTTGACTTCACTAGTAGGTACTGTATAGAGGCTGAACGTTAGTGAGTGCTCAGCGATCATCTTTCACCAGTTTGTCTCATGGACGGCGGGCACGTGACGTCATTATAGACTACGTGAGCGTTCTAAGGTCTAGGGTAAGGATAGACTGGGGTATTACGGCCCATTTTTTAATTGTTTACTGGCATAATTTAAATATGGGTCAAACAATACAGATTTAACGAGTAACATAAACATAAAAGATAAACATTTAGCATGTTTTTTGCTGAGCTTCGTAAAATAACTCTGACTCACACCAAACGTAAATATCAGTTTTCTTGGGGGTAGCAAACCTTTTAATGACCTGATCGATGTTTCAAAATTTAAACAGTTTTTTAAAGATCAACTCCGTTAACTGGAAAGTATTACTAGTAAGTCATTTCAACTCCAAACAAAGCGAATTTTGCACTAAAAAAAATTACTTCAACTAAGTACAGCTGCAGGCAAAGTATATACAGGGTGGTAACTAACGCATAACCTTTTAAGGGTGGCTTTAGATCATCTATACCAACAACTTTTGTTCTACAACTTTTGAAAATTCAAGAAAAAAAATCAGCTGTTCCATACATTTTGTCGAATATCTTCCATACTTTTGTATGGAACAGCTGATTTTTTTTTCTCTTCTTTATGGAACATCATCTTCTCTTTGGTATGGAACAGCTGATTTTATATGTTACGGTAAACGTGGATAATGCGGTAATTATGTATAAATACCGGTGATTATGCATAATTACCAGTGCTTTCGGTAAAAGTGGTAAAAACTTTCGATTTAATCACATTTACCGGTAATTATATATAATTACCATACCTCTTATAAATACAAGTACAAGTAGAGTAGAAAAAATTCAACTCCGGTGGGGCAGTCCAAATCGCCTTTAAAGATTTTATTGATTCCCGTCCGACTTTTTTTTTGTAAAGGGATCAATGTACTACCTATGAGATAGCAAAAGTGCATAGAAAACAATAGTTCATACTTTGATTAATTAAATATATTATATTAAAAAATATTCGACTTTTTGTTCCTCCCATACAAACGCCAATTTCATATGTAAGGACCTTATATATTCTTATTAAATAAATTTATTTATATATGTATGTATTAGTTAGATGGTGAAATTTTTGTACTAGCTTTAAAAAAATAAATAAAATAAATGTCATTTATTTCAGACTTTGAGTCCATACACATTAAAGAGATAAAATTAAATTAAAATTTTTACATAGCAGGCATGTCAAACAATAATCAAACCAAATACCGAGTTATTAAAATCAAATGTCTACTAATAAAAATAAAATTAAAATGTCAAAGATTACAGTAAAAATACAAAAAATGTCAAACTCTAAAATACTTTGTTACCCACTAATATTTTCTTTTTGAAAGGGTCGTAAAACATGTGTAGCTGTGCGGCGTGATTGATGATGGGGCAGTCGAGTCGGGCAGCTACAACCCGCAGGATGCTGTTAGTGCTGCCTCGGACGCGGCTGAGCATCGAGGTGGCCCGTTTGCGGAGTACGGCGTGGAAACCATCTACCCTTGCATCCGCAAACATCCCCGACGCACTGCAGCGCCACGGCAGCCCCAACAGCATCCTGAACGCGTTGTTGTATTGCACTCGTAGCGCGTTGATTGCCTTGAGCGTATATGTGGCCCACAGACTGCACGTATAGAAGGACTGACAAAATGCTCTGAATAATGTTAGCTTTACTTCTGCCGTACATCGTGCAAATCTACGAGCCAACATATTGCTCCTGACAGACAACGCCCTACGTTCTCTCTCGATATCCTCAACATCAGAGAGGTCCTCCGTGACCCAGTGTCCCAGGTACTTGAAACGCGACACTCTCGCCAGTGGAGCTCCGTTTAGTGTTAATGGCGGAACTTTGGAAATCTTAAAACCGCGCGACTGAAACACGAGGAGTTCGCTCTTTTTAGTGTTGTACCTGAGGCCATGTGTCCCGGCATAAACCTCACAGATGTTGAGGAGTTTCCTGAGCGCGCTCACAGAGGGCGCCAGCAGCGCCATGTCGTCGGCATAACTGATGTTATTAACAAAGGTACCGTCAATAGAACATCCGACATTGGCACCGCTCAGCTCCTCTATAAGCCCGTTCACGTACAGGTTGAAAAGGCGTGGCGAGGACAACCCCCCCTGCCTTACTCCACATTTCAATCCATACGCATCGGAGAACTCGCCCGCCCACCTTACAACGTTGGTTTGGTTGTTGTACCAATAATCAAGAATTCGAATGACTTCCTCAGGGAGACTGGTCTTCGTCCTCATCTTGCTCCAGAGCACCTTATAGCTGACCAACTCAAATGCTTTGGAAAGATCAAGAAAACACGCATAAACCGGTGTTTTCCGATCTGTGTAGTACCGGACAGTATGCTTGAGGCACAAGATCGCAGATTCTGTCGATAACCCAGCTCGGAAACCGAACTGGGCATCGTGCAGCTGCAGGTGCTTGCTAAGTATGCCATCAAGCAGACTGTCCAGCACCTTGGCTATGGTGGTAGCTAAGGAGATGGGTCTATAATTAGTCTTGTCAGCCGGGTCGCCAGTCTTATTCTTGATTATTGGAACAACCACCGTTTTTAAACAGTCATGTGGCAGGTACGAGTGTCGGATACAAAACGTGTAAAACATGGCAAGAACACGGGGCAGGTGTGGGCCAGCATGCTGCAGGTGCTCAATACTAATGCTGTCGTGTCCCGGCGACTTGCCTCGCGTCATGCGACGAATCACAGATGCCACCTCCTTCGCAGTAAATCGCGGGAACGGAACATCAGGCAGCGGACGAGAATTAGTACCGAGCACCGGCGGCGGGGCTGTTAGCGGCGCGGGATCAATTTGAAACGTAGATTTAAAACTATTAGCTATATCCCTCGGATCTGATATTCCTTCTATGTTTAATGGAGCCTGTAGTTTAGGGTTTAGCTTTCTTGTGCCCTTCCAAAAATCCTTGAAATCTTTCTTATTATGACTAGATGCTAACATGTCCATTTTGATTTGATCAACATTAGTTTGGCACCATTTTAATTTAGATTTAAATGCCCTTCTAGATTCTACCATATCATTATAAGCAGGACCCCGCGTCGGCTTGCCATACAAAAGCCACATCCTGTATTTAAGGCGCGCCCTCTGGTGGACTACTCGGACATGTTTATTCCAGCCCACTACGCGCTTCCTTTTCCCAACACTATCGCCTAGCCCTGAGCTATTTATAGCAGCCTCGCACAGCACACTAACAATTGATTTATACAACAAATCTATTACAAATTTATGATCTTGGTCATTACAGTATCTGTCACAACAGTCCGATAATTCACAGGGAAAATCAATCTTTTTCAAATCATTATTACACAATTCATAATATTGTTTAATTTCTAGAGACCCTCTTTCTCCCCATAAAATTTTATTTCTTACACTGTTCCGAACATTAACAAGAGGTTTAAGCAAATATATATTACATACAATTTCAACTGGAAAATGGTCCGACATATACACACTCTGATTATGCACCCTTACGTCCACCACCGACGGCCAGGCAGCCTCTGTAACTATGCAGTGGTCGAGCCAGCTGGTGGTGCCGTGGGCGCCGCTGATAAACGTAAAGGTGTCTGATGACCTACCGAGTATGTCTAAGTCCGCCCACTTCCAATTTTGATCGTCACAAAATTTTATTAATTCCTGGCCAAACAATTATTTAGGGCTAGCATTAAAATCCCCCATTATATATACTGCCGTCGTACCGCTACTTTCAATAATCGCACAAACTTCACTGAGACAGTCTACAAATTCCACTAAATTCTGCGAACCGTTAACTGGCATGTGAACCGACACTACTAGGAACGACCGATCACACACTTGCACTCTGACCGCCGCGAGACGCACACTCTTGCATTCCACGACCTGCACGGAGCTGAAAGCACTTTTCCTCCACAACAATGCAACGCCTCCGTGCGGCCGGCCGCGCACTACGCCCGCTGAGGTGTCGATGGCAGACTTGCCGGTGAACCCGAACTCATCGTCGACCGCTCCCAGGAGTTGTAAGTCGTGAGGGAATAGCCAGGTCTCCTGCAGTGCAACGATGCACGCCCGCTTACACAGTCCTCTGATTTCGTCCAGAGAGCTTTTTAAGCCGTAACAATTATACGTGAGAAAACTTGCCGTACAGCCGTGATTCATAATTACGTTATCCATTAAAATCTTCTTAAAGTATTACTATTGTTATTTTTATGATCAAAGTCTACAAAACGTCGAAATGATATGCCCGCAGGCCACATATGGTCATCTAAGAATACAGCTAACTTCTGCCTCGGCACGAATACTTTGTAAGCATCGTAACTTTTGTTATATTTCATGGGCACCCTCTCTAAACTGACGTCCACTCGCACTTTATCTCTAATATACTCGGCAATATCCTCCGCTGATGTTTTCTTGTCTACGTTATAAATAAACAACGGAATCTTAATATCCGCCGCTCTAAATTTGCATTGTGCAGACGTCTCTGCAACTCCCTTTCTACTTATAAATCTGTTTCTGTACCTATTTCTTTGCACTTCTTTCCATTCGCTACTTTTATCTGACTGTTTCCATTCACCCTCCATCCGAACAACATCCGAGAACGACCGAGTAGGCAAGCGTTTACTATAGTTAGGCATCGCAGGCGCATTGCCGCCACCGCCCGTAGGTAAGTTAGATAACGGCACACGCTCGCTCGCCGGACGATCCCCGCTGGGTGCAGCGGGCACTGCAGTCGGCCTCCGTTCGCTGCGCGAGGCGGTCGTACTGCGTTTCGCGTCACTCGCGATCGTCATCGCCGGCGCAGTTGTTTGCGGTGCCACTTGCGGGCACGGCTGTGCCGGTGGTGGCTCGATTGATGTTTCAACTACAGTGTCGTCGATCGTCGGTCCGCAAGCAATTTTAGGCCCGTTGCTAATACTGCTGTCGGTGGTATTTAATGTGGATGATGACAGAATAGTTTCAGGAAGATGTTGCAGCCCCATTGGCCCGCTGTCAAAGCTAAAGCTAGCCAGACAGGCTCCTCGTCGTAAGTTCACATTTCTATTGAGATTTTCGACTATTTTGTTATTATTATCGTTCCTTAATCTGTCAGAGTGAATGCAGCCGGTGTCATGAATAGAATTAATTATGTCCGTTTTCGTTTGGGTCAACTGATCTACCGTTACATAAGTCGATTTCATGTGTTTTACTTCATTTTGTAGGACAACAATGTCTTTAAGAAGCCGCGTACAATCGACATGATCGAACGTAACGGGGGGTAGCTTATGTAGTTCCCGCGCAACAAAAATCGGAATATTCTCTGGTTCAGTGGCTTTAAACACTTCAATAATGTCGAATAAATCTTTGTTTTCTTTACCTTCCTTATTTTTACGTCTAATACGTCGAATATCAGTAACCGCCGATTGAAACAACAATGACTTAGCTGTCTCAATATCATCCGCGGTGAACGCTGTGACGCAAACGCGCGCCAGGCTCTCATTGTCCATCACTTCGTGTTTATTTTGAATAAATGCTAACAGCTCGTTCACTACTAGGTTACAGTTTACACATTTCAATAACACATTGCTATTTGTTGACATTTTCAAAGCGAGATCGCACTTTTGTGACCACACGCGCCGGTAGTCTGACAAAAACTGCATCTGACAAACAAAAATTATGTAAGATGCCGCCTTCATTCGGTATCTGCCTAAATAGGCTCACGCTTGACTACAACTTGCCTGATGTTAAGCAACGTTATAATCTACGATCTAGCGCGCTTGCCTAGAAGAAACCGGTTTACTCTCGACTTGAAGACCGACAAATTATAATTCAGAGGGAGTCTTTGGAACCTCAAATGTATTACGGTGCCTCCTTGCCGAACCTCTACTCGTGCGATTTATTTATACTTGTATTTTAATAAACATTTTAATTCTGATGTTTGATTTCATTATTTACTACAATTACCAAAGGGGTATGGTAATTATATATAATTACCGGTAAATGTGGATAATTCACTACATTTACCGTGTGCGTTGGTAATTATGTATAATTACCGGTAATTATACATAATTACCGATAACTTACATTTACCGTAACATATTATATACAAAACTTAAGTTTCGCAAAAAACAAACCATTGTTACACAATAGGTACGTAATTATCGAGAGAAAATCACACAATTTTATCTTGATTTTTTTAATGTAGCCAATGTGAACTAGGCTCTAAAATCACGAATGAGACTGACCGCGCGTCCATTTTGTGGCCTCCAGTATTTCAGGCCAAAATATCACCGATATCGTGCACTCCGAATTAATTCTCTGCTGATAATGGACCAGATTCAAGCGATGGGTTGCGCATTTTAATTGGTCAGTCACCTGTAGATAGCTATTCAGAACGTATGCTGTCTTTGTAATTGAATAATTTAATTCATAGCTGCATTTTAAATAAGCTATTTTAAATATTACATTTTCATTTGTTATAACTATTTTATTTTTTGCAATAAATGTGAAAACAAAGAAACAGCTTAAAGCTAGTGGTGCTAGCGGGGCAGGGCCCAACCTATAAGACCGTAAAATATTAAATATTATTACTATCGTTTTAATTATTTGGTGTGTCTATATCATTCAACCAAGGATTTTCATTTCATCCCTGCATGCAACAAATAAGACAGAGAACTGACAAGAAATATTTTTACACATAAAACTTTTCATAGCAAATGTTACTCACACAATACCGCGGTTCGTCAAATTTCCAATTTTAGCGTGAGTTTGAACCTGGAGTCGTAGGACTAACTAACCTTAGATACGTGGTTTTCATGTATCATAGAACAGAATCGGTGTAAAAGAAATATAAAAGATGATTAGTTGATTGGTGTTTTGTTTATTCCACTCGTTTTGAACCTATCAAATTGAATGATTCAATTAAAACGGTTATATATATAACCGATATTTACCCAAACTGAATTTAATGAGGAGAGCACATCAAAATTTGCAGTTGCACCGCACAATACAGCGTAGTAGAACATTGTACTACATTGGATCGCACTAGACATTAGAATTGGAAATTCAGTTTGGACTTGCAATAGAGCACAGATTAGATATACGAAGACTTAGACTTTTTTTTAGACTTTTTCAAAATGGACTTTATTTAATGAAATGCAATTTATTTAACCTCTATCATTCCACGATACAATAATATATGTCAATGGGATAATTTGAGAGCCAGTTTTATGCCAATCCTTTTAATTATATATTTTCCAACTTTGATCTCAGTACCTATCACTCCAGCGAATGACGTTGAAATATCTGACTTTCATTTGCCGTTCGATGTTTATCCTAGGGGCTGTTGACAACAGCTATGGTGGTTACTCCTATGGTGGCTCAAAACTCTGACAACAGAGTGAGCCACTCTAATACGAACATACATGTGTTAAAACAATGCTATGTTACTTTAAAAAAAAATAAGAAAAACAGGATGCCACAACACAGGAATAGACCTAGTGTAATATCCAGGGTTTGCCTTAATAGACATGACGTGGTGTATTAGTAATCCATAAAGCTTTAATTAATGTGATATTCTTTGTTCAACCTTACTATACAACTCGTTTAAAATCTCAAATAAATTAAAACAATGACTTCTTGAAAGAGGTGTATTTTCTCTCTGCAGCTAATTTATCTATTCAGTTCTGAAGGAGCCTGTTCGTTTAGCATAACGCGGTTATAAATGTTGGATGCAAGGCTGATCTGCGCCGGTCTGACCTGAAACATTTAGAGATAAGAAAAGATGATGGTAATAATTATTTGTTTACGTTCCAGTATATTATTCCGTGTATTACTTTTTCATTATTATAGAACAAAATTTCTCGAAATTTAGAAAATAGCATGGCAATTCCAACCTTGCTAATTATTCTTAAGTTTCAACCTAAGGAGCTATATATGTCCGGTAAATTCATTGTGCATCCAGACATTACAATCTTAACATAGTCTCTTCTTCCTCTTAAGAGAGAGGCCAACTCTGGTGTCGAGAGGTCATCCAGCCGTCCTAAGGGCCTCTGGCATGGCTTAACGACTGCTGTACTAGACAAACAGCCGGGACCTACAATAACATAACATAGTGACTGTCATAGAGTTGTGACAATTATGATATGTTAAGTTTTGTACTTTGACACACGATGCACTTCCTAAATCACAGCTTTTTAGATTCTACGTTACATAGAAACCTTATATAAAACCTCAAAACTATCTTAAACCTATAACAATTTCCAACAAACTGAAACGACTGAAAAGCCATAAACAGCGCGAAAACCGCTAAAAACTGGAACCAGACCGGTTAGATCCGGTTGGAACTGGCTACTTCCGCTTAACGCCGGATTTATGGCGTGTGTTTAAACATGGTGTAAATATGGTTTAACGTTAAACAGTGTTTGTGACGCCGCGGGAGCGGAAGTTAAATGTTGTACTTATGGAAGTTGAGTGTGTTGAATGTAATGGAACTAAATGTTTTAGCAACATACCGTCTATAAATGAGTAAGCACGTAGTGCGAATTTGGACATTGTATTTTTTATGGCTGGAATGACTTCTAATGTTGTGTATCTTAAACTTTTAGAAAGACAATAAATAATCACGAACGGCAGGATTCGCACCTGCGTATTTCAATTAACAAAAATAAGAATTAAGAACAAAAATTATTTATTTCCACTAAAACATGTTATCATTTTTACATTATATAAGAGTATCTAAATTATTCAAGTTCAAATTCAAATTGGGGTCCTGTCTAATGTTTTAGGATTCCCTGTGTTGCAGTATCCAGGGTTCTTCCAGTCTGTCAATTATTGAAATTAAAATTAAATTTAAATTTAAAATTAAAAATAACCCATAATGTTGTGTATATTAGAAGAAATGTAAGGTTATATAAACTATATTTTGGAACTATTAAACCCATGATACACGGTAATTTAAACTAATAGACCAAGCTTTTAGGTTTTATACCTTTGTAATTAATTGCTTGTTGTATGCAGAACTTGACAGTTCCTCTTGTGAGAATTTGACAAACATTGCATGTTTAATAAAGTCGTGTGTGTATTTTTTTATACGTTACATTTACATATTTTACACTTCAGTTAAAAAAAGTTAGTACTCAGGTATGTTCGTTCATATGTGGTCAATACGGATATCGAGAGTTTATTAGGCATTTGACTCACGGAAGCGCCAAGACAGAATGTTACTTTCTGATTACCTAGCTAAACGTGTATAGCATAGAGTATTTAATTTAAACCAAACATCATTTCCGTAAACAGCAAAGTTAAGTTAGACCAATAACCAAAATGAATGCATTAATTAATCAATGTTTAGAGTTCTATTTCCGGCAAATAGCTTTATTAAAATCCAATCCAGGGCAATATGGCCGCTAGATTCTGTATTTAGAATTTAATTAAAACCGTTTTAGATGCGTTTTATTGCAGTTTTGTTAATTGGTTGCAGATATTCTGACTTATAGCCAGTTTCAAAACAGGGGTTACGGGAAAGCATACCAATGAATTCCCTTGTTAAAAGTAATGCTTACTATCAAGCTAAGGTTCTGTTAATTTATTTAGTTCATATGCTCACATACTAATCTCACTCACATATGAGCAAATACAAAATATAAATAACATGAAATAAAAGTTCATCAAAAAGTCGTCTTAAAAACCCTGGGTACCAAAGGTATAAAATACCAAGAAGTGTCGGTGAATAGCGAAGTGTCAGTGACTACTGAAAAAAATACAACCCGACTCTTCATAAATATTCAAAAAGAAGTCCTCTAAAAAAAAAGTCCTCTAAACGGATAAACAGATCTGTTACCGAAGTAATAGCTTTTACCCCAACCTTAGGGGTAATCACTTAAACCTGGCAACCCTCAGCGGTGTCTTACGTTGTTTTTACACCCCTTTCTGAGGTTTTTACGATTCAGTTTTGTCGTAAATCGTTTGCGGCCAGTGTTATGTGAGCTGTCTAGTTCTGCTGACAAGACTTTACCTTATACTTGCCAGTTTACCACTCGTTAGTTGGCTTAATGTTATGTTAGAGGATTTTTGTACAATGTGCAAGTAATGGACTTATAAGTTTTTTTGTATAAATAATGTTTGTAAGCAATTTCTTAACTATGTACTTTGATCTGATTGAATCTTGACTGAATCTTGACTTGACTTGAATCTGATAAATAATTGATAAAAGATTTTTGATAGTACTAAAGAATTTAGTTTTTTATTACAAGAAATTTTAAGCAAATTAT
The DNA here is from genome assembly GCA_927399415.1 of Macaria notata. Lineage (NCBI taxonomy): Eukaryota > Metazoa > Arthropoda > Insecta > Lepidoptera > Geometridae > Macaria > Macaria notata. Next base: position 7,427,511 of record OV656742.1, read on the forward strand.
TTTATGCCACATGTGGATCACTCATTCAAATATGTCAAGATTGGCTGATAGAATATGGTTTTCTTGCAAATGACTATCTTACATTAGTAGTGTAAGCTTTAATCTATTTCCTGAACTAAAAACAAGGCCATAATATAATTGCGATCATCCATTATTGTGTGCAAGTAGACTACTATCAAAACTAACCTATAAAAATATGCTACAAAATATTTAGCAAAATGCAAGCCTGAACGAAAAACTTCAGCATTTTCTTAGTTAAACAAGTATTTTCCTTTATATAATACTATCTATCCTATATTCAAACAAATTCTATGCGAAATTATCAGCTTTGTATTCAAAGCTCAGCTTGAGTTGGTCTTAACATCTTCGGGATGCAATCTCCTGATAGATCCGATATCCGAGAGTTTAACAGACAGCTTTACAAGATACAGTAAGAGCTAAATTTTATAGTAAAATAAATAATAATAAATAAATAATCTATACTAATATTATAAAGCTGAAGACTTTGTTTGATTGTTTGTTTGTTTGTTTGAACGCGCTAATCTCAGGAACTACTGTTCCGAATTGAAAAATACTTTTTGTGTTGAATAGGGCATTTATCAAGGAAGGCTTAAGGCTATATATTATCTCACTGCAACTAATAAGAGCGAAGAAACAATGGAAAATGTGGAAAAAACGGGGAAAATTATTCATCTTTGAGGGCTTCCGTTGCGAGCGCTGCAAAAACGGTTCAAGTCGTGGGTAACAGCTATAATTTATAAAGCTGAAGAGGTTGTTTGCAAAAATAAATATGATGCCCAAAATAACTATTCCACGCGGACGAAGTCGCGAGCGCAGCTAGTAATAAATATTCCGGGACATTGCACACAGCGCCATCCAGCCCCACACTAAGCAAACGCTTGTGTCGTGGGTACTTGATTAGGTACGGATATAATACTTATATACTTTTCTTTTGTAAATACATACTTATTATACATACAAACGACCAGACTCAACACAAGTAATTATAAATTTTAAAATTCATAAATACTTGTGTCACGCGAGAATCGAACCCGCAACCCCTAGATTAGAAGGCAAAGCCACTACCAACTAAGCTAACGGGCCAGTCATTGTAGATTCTTATATCTATACTAGGTATCTATACTAATATTATAAAGCTGAAGAGTTTGTTTGTTTGTTTGAACGGGCTAATCTCAGGAACTACTGGTGCGAATTGAAGAATTATTTTTGTGTTTAATAGACCATTTATCAAGGAAGGCTTCAAGCTATATAACATTACGCTGCAACTAATAGGAACGAAGAAATACTGGAAAATGTGGAAAAACCCGGGGAAAATTATTCATCTTTGAGGGCTTCCGTTGCATGCGCTGCGAAAACGGTTCAAGATATCACAAAAATAAGTATGGAAGAATTATTTTTCTTAAAATAATCTAACAAAATGACCTGAACAATATGTGTCTATCTTTTAAGGTTAACTCACTAGAACCGTTTTTATGGTAATAACTATTCCAACTCAACTCAACTCTTCTTTGAGCCCATGCCTACAATATTATAATATATCTATAGATATAATAAGCTGTAAACGGCCGGTACCTATAGAGTTTATTGAAAAAAAAAGTTGAGGTGTCTTTATTGATGCCATAGAACTCAAAAATCATGTTTCAAAAAAAATACTGTTTTTGTCTGTAGGTATGTTTGTTCGTTATTGACTCAAAAACGGCTGAACCGATTTGTCTACGGTTTTCACTAACATGTAAATGTTAAGTTAAGAATGCACCATGCACCAAGTGCATTCTTAACTTAACATTTAGTGTTTATTTCATATATAAGAGCAAAGCCGAGTGCGTCCACTAGTAGTAAATAATGTTATATTATTATTGTTAATATGTTTATAAGAAATTGGTTACTAAAATATTATAGCTTACGGTTCGTACGATCTCTTACTGCAATAACAATATCTTCCACCTCGTCCAAATGTTTAGGTATCAAATACATAAATGGTATTTCAAACAGGATGCTGTAAGCGTAGTTACTTTATTGACACTGCTCTATCGGAGTTAGGGAAGTAAATCCATAGTAATAAAGCGAATGTATATCAATTTGCACGTACCTTCATGCTTTGATATTATTCATCTTTATGGTAGATACTCGTGTAGATTTATTACGAGATGAAAAGTAGCTTACGTCAGTTTCAGGACTATACATATCTTTATATTGCTACAATTTATGGCAACACAATCGACACCGAGGCCTAAGGTGAAGCATACCTGTGCTGGATTGTTGTTCTCAAACGCGACTACCAGACCACTTTTATCGACAAAATGTTACGTGCGATTGTAGTTGCAATGGACCGATGGATTATCGTGTTCTCGTTGTGACGTAAAAGAAAAACATGTCAGCAAACAAATAGTGATATTAGATATGACTTTGACTTGGAATATAGGAGCAATAAGCGAGTGTGGCTTAGCGATTCCAGTGTCTGCTTTTCATCCAGACACACCCTGGTTCATTTTCAAGTTATGTATGGATTTTCACTCGCTTAACGGTGAAGGAAAACATGTTTGAGGACCACAATATCCGAGGACATGAGCCTTCCGTGGAAGGACCTGGGCGCACACCACAATGTATCTGCCCAAGAAAACTCCCCTGACAAATTAATTCTGCGGGGGAGTCACGACCCTCAGTCAGGAGGAAATACAACTCAGTGAGTGAGAGGATTTTGGTAAAGACCAACAGAAATGGCGCATCCAAAGATAAGATTCTGGCTTAGAACAAAAAAAAAACAGAAAAGAATCATAATTAAGGTATTAAAAAAATATTAAGAAAAACAGTTACAATGTGTAATAGTACTTTATGCAACTGTCATATAATGAAGGGTATTAAAACACGAGTGTGAGTAACGAGTGTTTTAATACCCGTGTTATATGCAGTTTTTGTCCGTCACAGTAATTTTGCCGCCATTAAAATCTAACTATCTCTAAAGCGCTACCAACCTGATTGGCCCTGCAATCAGATTGGTCGCGCTTTACCGATGTTATAATGAGCTATTACGATATCGATGTGGATATTATAGCATCATGTGAAATTGCTTAAATTGAGTGTTTTGTTGTCTGTGCTATAACAGTAGTAATTATAATAATAATAATAAAATAATAAAATTCTTTATTATCAGGCACATAACCCATAGACATGTCTTAAACTATTCAATAAAATTATATTATATAAAAATATAAAATAGTGTCACAACTAAAAAACTAAGAATTGCAATTCAATAAAATTGCAACTCGAGTCATTTTTTATTTTCGCTCTGGTGAGTATACATCCAAAATTTGTATATGGGACTACATAAATCCTCAGACAGGCACTGCAGTATTCCATTATTTGATCTCCGTATTCTTTCCCAAAAGGAAGCAATGCGGGACCGAATAACTGCGAAGAAATCAGGAACCCGCCCCTCAGCAAACATGCCCGACGCGCTGCAGTACCTTGATTTCTTCATAAGGATGCGATATGCGTTATTATATTGCACCCTTATGGCGTGATGAGCACTTCGAGAATACTCTGTCCATAGCTGACATGTGTAAAGGCACATACAGTAAGCCTTGAACAGAGTAACCTTCACTTCAGGAGTACATTTTGCAAATCGGCGCGCGAGCATATTACATCTGATGGACAGGTTCCTTCTTTCCCGTTCCATGTCCAGGTCGTCCCTTAAGTTTTCGGTCATGATGTGACCAAGGTATCTGAACTGCTTCACAACCCTCACGGGCAAACCCAACAAGTATACGTTAGGTACCTTTTCCGGACCTTTGCCTGCGCGAAAAACGAGCATCTCTGTTTTGGTTACATTATATTTAAGACCATGTCTTGCAGCATAATTCTCGCAGATAGCCAATAGTTTTCTTAAGCCGCTGATGGAGGGGCTGAGGAGCACCATGTCGTCAGCATAACTGAAGTTGTTGACACATATGTCACCGATGTGACATCCAACTCTGGTGCCTCTCAGCTCCACAATCAGGTCGTTCATATATAAGTTGAAAAGATCCGGAGAGGTAAGCCCCCCCTGACGAACACCGCACTCCAACCTATATTCGCTGGAGGTCTGGTCGCCCCATTTCACTACATTGGTTTGATTTTCGTACCAGTACCTGATCATACTGAGGACTTCTTCCGGGACCTGCGCCGCGGCCAATTTATTCCAGAGAATTCTGTAGTTTACTAAATCAAAAGCGCGACTCAGATCTAGGAAGCAGGCATACACTGAAGTGTTACGAGCGCGGTAATAATTTACCGTGTGTTTCAGGCTAAAAATGGCCAAGTCCGTAGATAGTGCTGGACGAAAACCAAACTGTGCATCATCAATACGTAAATTATTTACCAGTGAGGGCTGCAGAAGCCGTTCAAACACCTTTCCAATCACAGTTCCTAAAGAAATAGGTCTATAATTTGTCGAGCTGGCAACATTACCGGTTTTGTTTTTTACAATTGGTGCAACGACTGTCTTCATGAGGTCCGATGGTAAGTAGGAGTACTTTAAGCACAGATTGTAAAAATCACACAACTTGACATATATCATATCACCTGCACTGTAGATATGTTCGAGACTCAGACCATCGTGCCCTGGAGACTTGCCCCTTTTCATGTTTCGCACTGCCTTCACCACATCTCTAACGCCAATCAAGTCATTATTGACACTACAGATAGGGACCCTAGGTGAAGTCTCGATCACATCCACAGGAAGGTCAGATTTCATTTTAAACCTATCAACAAACAGCTGTGCAATGTCAGTTGGATTGTGCTTGCCGTCGACGGCCACCGGCAGAGCTTTACTTTTATTATTATTTTTCGTTGCAGCCCAAAATTTAACAAAATTTTTATTTTGCCTGTGTGTAGCAAGTATGTCCATTTTAATCTTTTCTTCGTTCGACTGACACCATTTCAGCTTGTTTTTAAATTCGCGGCGCGATTTCGTCATTTTGAAGTGAAGCTCTCCAGTGGACGGCCGACCGGCTAGTACCCAACATTTAAAATCTAGTCTAGCTTTTTCATGGCTGGTTTTAACATGAAAATTCCATCCGGTTATTTGATTATTTTTACGTCGCCTACCAGAGCGATAAGATGCACTTTTCTTAGCAGCATTTTGTAAAAGATTGACAACATCACTATACAGATTTGTTATAAATTGTAAATGAGAGTTAAAATTAATACATATATTACCATTATTACAGTCAGAACATTCTATATCAGTTTTAATATTACCTAACTTACTATGACATTCTTGTGTATACATTTTTATTTGACTAGAATTTCGAGAGCCCCATAATATGCCTTGTAAAGGTTTTACTTCCGGCGACACATGTGTTTTACTGCTTATTTCATTAATATCACAGGTAATAACTAGTGGAAAATGGTCCGACCAAAAAACGTCATGCCTAACATGCACAGAGCGGATCGTGTCGAACGCGGCCTGAGTAGATACACAGTGATCTAGCCATCGGCAGCTGCCGTGCGCCTCGCTGATGTAAGTATAAGCTCCGCTACTCAGGCCAAGCTTGACCAGATCGGCCCATATCCATGACGCTTCATCACAAAAGTTTTTCAATTCATCCCCAAAGATCGATACAGGGTGGGCGTTAAAATCACCAACAATATATGCTACTTCCAATTGACATTCCTCTATTATTGTACATATATTAGCCAGAATATCGGTAAATTCAATAATATTTTCTTCGTCATTTTGTGGCATGTAGACTGAGAACACTAGAAATGATTTCGTACCTACTGTACATTTAATAGCCGCAAGTCTATTGCTAGAGCACTCCAGAACGTCTACTTGGTTGAACTTCGACTTCTTCCACATCACCGTGAGCCCGCCGTATGGTCTCCCGCGTAGCACTCCTACAGATAAATCTATTGGAAACATAAGTAGAATGTTACAACATTAGTGTAGATAAACGTTTTTATTCCATTATTATCAGTAACATAGGAAATAGGTATCTATCTCTATCAATAATCCTACACGAACAAATCCACCCAGATACCATCAACTCAAACAATTCTCCATTTAAAATTCCCTATTTGTACAAACCACTGCGGGCGTCTACATTTCAAATGTGTTTACATTATGTACCGCCTTCTCTATTCACCCCCTACTTCCTATATAGACTAAGAGCCAGCGACTCGGCCTTTCATTAAGGAAATCATTAAAACATACATTAATAACGAGATACACTGAACCCTTGAACGAAAAATCGATTGCTTGAAAAATTTTAATCTGAATTCATGAGAAATTATCTACTACTAGCTATGCGTGCGACTTCGTCCGCGTGGAACAGTTATTATGGGCATCATTTTATTTTTGCAAACCTCTTCAGCTTAATAAATTATAGCTGTTACTCACGACTTGAACCGATTTCGCAGCGCACGCAACGGAAGCCCTCAAAGATGAATTTTTCCCCGTTATTTTTACAGACTTTCCGTTGTTTCTTCGCTCCTATTAAGTGCAGCGTGATGTTATAATATAGCCTAAAGCCTTCCTCGAAAAATGGTCTATTCAACACAAAAAGAATTTACAATTCGCACCAGTAGTTCCTGAGATTAGCGCGTTCAAACAAACAAACAAACTCTTCAGCTTCATAATATTAGTATCTAGATTTGTATAAATTACACAATATCCTAAATAAAAAACTAAATTCGTTGTATATGCCCATAGTACGAGTACTAGTTGCTTTGCTGAAATAGTTACAGTATTTTTTTTGTTTGTGTAACTTGTGTATTATGATAAAAATAAATAATTCATGCCGTTTTATTTTCGATATCGTATCAAAAGCTTTTAAATAAACGCAAAAGGAACGAATTCCTCACATCACAATCAAAATTCATCTTACTTGCATATCCACATTACGAGTTGTAAACATACAAAACTTTTATCCTTTAAAACTACTAAGTCTGGTTGTGGCAAGCTCTTGTTCCACTACTCAACCGGAAGCTTTCTTTCCGTTTAAAGCTCTGTGAGAGAAAAATGGTGTTTTAAAAATAGGAAACATTGAAATGAAATACTGATGTGCATAATTCATTGGGAATGTATTTACTGTCTACAAGTTGGTTTTAGGTAGTTTTGGTTTAAAATTATCAAATAAACATTGCAAATGCATTATGATTTGTTAGTATAATAGAGATATAATATAAAAGAGAGCTGTGAGAGCTTTAGTGCGGCTACCGAAAGGTGAATCAGCATTACCTCTCTTTAAATCTATGCACATTTTAAACATTACCGTCGATGGCATTCCTAGAAGCCGCGATGTACGCCTGGGAGCACCTGGGGGAGTACGAGCAGCACGGGGAGAGGCTGGCGGCCGACACAAGGCGGCCGCGACACCTGCGCGAGGTGCCGCGCAGCCTGGTCAAAGCAGCTAAACTAAGACATGTGATGGCGACAGGTGTATTCATTATTATCCCTGATCAAATTAAAAATGCTCCTTCAAAACAAGCTTTTAAAATAAGGGTAAAAAATGGTTGACAGAGAAGGCATTTTATTCACACAATGCGTACCTACCTCTTGTGGAGTGATGAAATATGTAATACATTGATATTTTTAAAGCTTTGAAATTATCTTTATTGACATTATAATTCATTTCTTATCTTTTATGACATGATAATTGATTTATTTATTTTAAGTATTGACATGTAACTGCTGTTTGTTATAAATAAATATCTGAATCTGAATCTCAAGTATGTGTTACTTTTTCACGTCGCAATTACTTATAGTGACGTGTTATAAAGTTTCTGGTATTATAATAGTAATAGGGTCTCGTTATCATTATTATAACTTTAAATCAAATACATTTAAAATAAAAACCATAGCTTATTATACTAAAATGAAATACTTTTCTAAAAAATAACAAGTCAGTAGAGAAACTCAGCGGTGGCTTTTATCAAAGTAACCAAACATAGCTCGAGTAAGATTTTTGAGTGAACCGCAAATATGACGTCGAGGAACGAACTAGAGTGCATGAAATATATAATCATATAAATAGAGATGTATTTGGAGATAATAATATATAGAAGACGTACCTGTCTTACGCAGAATTTCATTCAAACAGAATGTATTTTTGTTAATCTTAACAGTCGCTACAGGCAAGCTGCGGAAGAACTCCCTCAGTTTCAAGTGTAAACAAAAACAATGCTCTTTTATCGATGCATACCGGGTTTGCTTTGTTCTTACCGTAGCTCAGCTAGCGAAAGCAATCGCGATTACCAATGTTAAGCAAAGGTCGATGCGGGCAGTTCTTGGATGGGTGACCGAAAAGAGACATTCCATTTTGGGCACTTCCATGGGTTGGATGACACGTTTTATTATAGACCCCAGCTGTTTGTCTAGTACAGTAGTCGTTAAGCCATATCAGAGGCCCTTAGGGTGGCTTGATATACTCTCGACACCAAAGTTGGCCACTCTCACTTGATAAGAAGAAGCAGAACTGGGTTTGTATTTGATCACAATTTGCTTCAGGGTAAGCCGTAATTATGGTCTTACATGGAACGTGTTTACGTGATAGAAACTAGTTCAGTCTTGTTTTGAAGTTTTTTAGTAATCGGCAGGGAGTTCCACATCATTTCGCTACCTTTCGGTGTGGGTTATAGGAACTTACACCATGATCCAGTGCCATCCTGCTGTATTCCTGCTACTTATTTGGTTGCAAAAGGAATGAAGGTTTAGGTTTCTTCTAGGCAAGCGTGCTACATCTTAAGACTACAGTGGTCTGTAGTCAAATATAAGCCTATTCCGCGTTAAAATTGTGGTAAATTAACAAACAAAGAGGCATATTTGCTTCAGCTTCATAAATTATATTTTTTTTTAATATTATAATTCACACGAATAAATAAGAAAACCTATTCTTCATCCATTTAGATCTGCGAGAGTTTCAGAAATATGAGAAGAAATATCAAATGCACTTGGGTCTGCTGAAATATACCCGCGGACGTGCTCTGAAGGCATCTCATGAGGCTCCCAATGTTTATTTAATGAGAACTCTAAGTGAAATCACTGAAAACAAACTGAAATTTCACTCGGAATCTTTATTTACGACTTGTTAGGTTAGAATTGAAAATTTAAAGCTTTTAGTTCACTAACTTTTTAATAGAACTATAGAACTTAGAAACATGTCACCTTCAATTTGTACTAGGCTAAGTTAAAAATAAGTCTTTGTAAATAAAAAAAGTCTTAAATTCATCTGTCCATTACAATAATTTGCTATCTAGTTAGAGATCATCATACTTATTCTAAGATGGATTGTTTGTACTGGTAAATACTCGCTTTGAAGATAAGAAGTACATAGTGATAAAAGTAAAATTAATCAATTCCAGAAAAAGCTTGAATCACTTTTTTACTATACCAAAATGTGCAACTATTTTTATGTAGTTTTATTAATATGTAAAACACTAGTGGGTGCTCGCGGCTTCGCTCGCATTTAAATGTAAAACTTGAATCCCCTATTTCATCCCTTTAAAAGTGACATTTCCAAAAATCCTTTCTTAGCGGATGCCTACGTCATAACATCTACCTGCATGCCAAATTTCAGCCTGATCCGTCCAGTGGTTTGGGCTGTGCGTCGATAGATCACTATATCAGTCAGTCAATCAGTCAGTCAGTCACCTTTGAGTTTTATATATTTAGATCTACTACTATAATTTTATGTTAATCAACTTTTCACGTATCAAACGTATTATACATTATAGGTGACGGCACTGACGTATCTATAAACCAACTGATATTCAATGCTAAAATTAAAAACTATTTTACAATATCATAATGGCTGAGATAAGTTTCATAATGAAAGCTTTCAGGTGCGATATAACAAGCCACGCCACCACTTCCTCTGTCGAAGATAATTTAACATCGGATCAGGAAGTAAGGAAATGGACTGAGGTTTTAATTTTTGTTTATTATAATATTATCAATTCTATAAATCTTGACAATGCCAATTTTGAAATGTATTTCCTCCCTATATTAATAATAGGGTTGTGAATGTATTAAAACATAATTGATAATAAATAATTTCATTTCATAGAACTAAATACGCTCTGCGCTGTCGCATTAATTAATACAGTATAAATCCATAAAAAGACAAATTGGTGTGATTTAAATTCCATGTTTTATGTAATTACATAATAAGTCTGTACTTTGAGACAAAATATACAATTTTTTTTTTCTGTATCGAATATTTGCTTCATTTAAGTTATATGTATATCCAGACTTACGAAGCAAATTAAGTTCATAAAACTGTTTTTCCCCATCATAGCCATTTATATTTTAACGATAAGAGTTTATTCGGTATCGGCGTTCATTTTAAAATGCTTTCAAAAATTATGTGCAGTACAAAAAAACATACAGGTTTTTCCAGAAACCTTTTTCCATTCTGATCTTGCATTTTCCTTCCAAGGCAGGGTTTGCACAGTGTTGAACCGTGAAATATTTAAATTGGGGCAGCCGCCGATAGCAGACGACGGTTAAAAAGGTAATATGCTTTTATGCATTCAGGGTTTCGAGAAAAATCGATGTGGCTTCTTGTATTGAATGCCGTTTTTCATACTATAGCTTCAATTATAAGACTATGGATAACTTTCGCTATGTTTTTAGCACAAATAATATTAGTCTGAAAACCAGAATATAATGCATGGCATTTTAAATTGAATTGGTGGGATGGATGTTTGCGGCCATATCTCTAATTTTTCGTTTAAAATACTCTCGACAGCATATATTAGTATCGTTTAAATTTAATTACTGAAACAGACACATTTTAAGGTATTCGATAGAGGCACAAAATAATCTTAATGCTAAATTGATACTCATGACATACAAGTAGATTAGAATGATTTATATGTTGAAATCGATGTAATTTTTACTAAATCGAAAAGGTACCTATTATTAGAATGAACACACGGAACCCAGTCTCAAAAAATATCGGTACACTGTATCTTTATCAGGGAGCGTAAAATTGGTTACTTCTCGACCGTTCACAAGTTCACGTCTTGAAGTTTGTATAAAAAGTTGAGAAAAACCAATAGAGTAGAAGTAGCTTCTTTTTTACCAAGATTGGAAAGTTAAAGTTTGGTGCTTTAAGTTTCGCGTAAAGTATTAAGTAATGTACTTTGTGGTGTCTTGCAAGTAGATACAATGTTGAGGGTTAAGTGATAAGTGCAGTGGAAAAATGCGAATAGTAGAATCAGGAAGAACGGCAAAGTTTGTATGTTTTACAAATAAAAGACAACAACCTATCTATTTTATTTGATTAACAGGTACAATAGGTTAGATGGAACAACACAAAAAGTGTACTTGATTAATATGCATTTTTTCTTGCCATAACCTTCTATGTGTGTATATAAAAAACACAGTTAAGTAGTAATTTTCTAACAAATGCCTACCTTTGCTTTCGAGGTATATTTTTTCTTATTATTAATTGTTATTCATATAATATCTTACATTAGTTAAAGAAATCTTTCACTATATCTCCGTCTTTATTTTATTAAATACCAATAAAGTTATTTGATTATTCTTTTCTTTCATTAAACATCATTAGACTCACCTGAATTCGTTTGTCAAATTTGGCTGAGCCCGGAAACCACAGGGCATTGAGAGAAGCTATTAAATATGACAGGTTCCTTACCTGCCCACGCCCGCCCAAGCCGTCAGCCGCCCAACTCTGCACCAGCTACGTACCTACATGATAAGCTGTGAAAAATTGTTGGACTTTACGCTGTCCACACTTTTGAGGTAAGTCACTATTTGTGAATATTTAATTTAAATTAGTAATGCCTTTTTTAAAAGATATATCAATAGCTTAGTTAAAATAACAGTATACAAACTAAGTTATTAATTATTTTGTATTTTTTCTTTCTCTTTTTGTATTCTCTCTTTGTCAAAACTATCAAAGAGGAAACCCACTTAATTTAGCAGCTTTTTTACTACATGATATTTTGTTTTTGAAGAGAGGAGGATAAAGTTTACCGGTTTAATGCTAACATCATTGAAATGTGTTGAAAATATCAATGGAATATTAATTAATATAGAAATAAATTGGACTTATATATACTTTCATTTATATATACAGAAATTAATACTAAGTTAAAATTTTCAACTCATTTTGATGATCTCAGCATTTGAATAAATATTGTTTTGTTTAAAATAGGAATTATTACAGCATATAATTTAACAAAAGCACTTTATGTCACGTAAATTTTCTATGCGTATGTAAAATTTGTAATGTACATAATTAACCTAAAAAAATTTAACGATTGAATTAACAATCTCCTGTTTAATTTTGTATCAGTTTGTCATAGAAACATATTTGTATCATTTCTAAAGTTCAAACATTCACAGACACCCTAGAAAAGCTCCTTCCAAGGAAGAACCGACGTTTATCTTAAGGATTTCACGAAATAAAACTTGGCGAAAGTTCTGCTTCAACAATAATTTTCAGTTGAAAATTTACGTGCTAATGGATTAAAGTAAGTCGGTACTTTTAACTGGGAATTTCAGCTGGTAATTTTTAATGCCCATGAGAAATTGACGAATTAAAGCAGGTTTTAAACTTGGGCTTAATTGCAAAGCAATTTATACTCTACATAGACTTTATAATATAAACTAGGTAAATAGGATAATTGAATGTAAATTGTACTACCTAAGCAGAATTAAACGATTAATGCATGTCCTGTATTAAAAAATTGGCTAATATAGATGCATAATTTTTAAAACATTTTTTTTTTGTATTACATTTTGTCGGGTTAGATAAACATCTACAATGGACATGTTAGTGTGAGAACTTGGAAGAAATTGGTATTTTTATACTTTGCACTTGTATCAATCCATATAGCGATAAAGATATAAATGTAATTAATGTTTTTGCATTTTTTTAATAAACCTTCCAAGTAGGTACAGGCTCACAAGACCCAGTTTCCTCTATCTAAGCTTATCTGGGTTAAGTTTCCATCTAGATTACACCGGGTTACAATTTACAGCCGGTTGTAAAAACGAGTAACAACTTAGTTAAAGCGGTTAAGATTGCAACGGGATACAATATTATATTGTAAGGAAAGCGGTTACTCATTAAATAAATTAGATTTTAGAAGTGATTTGAAAAGATAGGATTGATTGAAGAATGTGCAGTTATTTTTTTATGGTGATAAGATTAGCATAATTTAATTTAACTAACTTATATTGCTTTATGAATTGATACTTTTAGCTTCTAGCTAGTCTATGGAATTGCTTATATGGATTAGAATTCTGCGTTTGCAGTATTTTAAATCAATTTTATCTACACTAATGTTGTAACATTCTACTTATGTGTCCAATACTTGACTTATAATTACTACTGTTATAGCACAGACAACAAAACACTCAATTTAAGCAATTTCACATGATGTTATAATATCAACATCGATATCGTAATAGCTCATTATAACATCGAAAAAGCGCGACCAACCTGATTGCAGGGCCAATCAGGTTGGTCGCGCTTTAGAGATAGTTAGATTTTAATGGCGGCAAAATTACTGTGACAATACACGTACGCGTGAATTTAATGTTTCGTTTAAAAACAAAACACATTGTTTTGTTTTTTAAATACAAATTAAAAGTTAAAAATGGATAGCGACGATGATATTTGTACGCCTCCGGATATTCTAGAATTGGCAACAAGAGTAACTCACAATCTTTTGCCAGAAAAAATCTAGAAAATTATATGAAAAATAAACTATTGTCAGCTTTTACTTTTGTTGTTTGATTAATTGCATTAGTGAAGATAAAGTAGTGTATGCAACTGCATATAACATTTCTATGACAGTTCTCATTCTTCATTATTATGACAGTTGCATAAACTACTATTATGGAATTATATTACTCTTTTTTTTTAAATCACAATGCAGTATCAAACAAGAACCACCTACAAATCAGCTCACATTTCTTGCTTTATATAATGGTTATTTTGATACACACAAGATTTCATATTTAGCAAGATATATTCATTGTTCAAAGCTCTGGTTACAGCTAATGATACCCATAAATCATTACAATGTAGGTACATTTCTTTAGAAAATCAAAGTTGGACGGAAGCCATTGTTGCAACATTTCTCTACGTTTGCTGACTGCAGAAATAGTGACAAATGTGATCCCTTTGCTCTACAAAAGGAAACCGAAGATGGGAAAGAAATAGGATAGGTTTTGAATGCTCATAATTCGATATAATCTCATATAATTATTTATAATCACTGATGTACTGATGCGTGAAAGTATTATCAGTATGATACTTAAAAGTGTCATTGTAATAAATTAATGCATGTAATCAGTTAATCAACATAACAATCACTTTACAAATATGTCCAATATCTTGATGAAGTTCATTAAATAAACCATCTTCATAATAATAAAATGTTTTTTTTTTTATATTTTGCTGTTTGATAAAAGACAAAGATAAGTTAACAGTTATAAAAATGAGTTTGCTCTTTTTTGCATTGAAAAATTCTTTTAAAAAGCAAATAAAATAACTTAGCTAGAAGTGATCCTGTGGTATAATTCAACTCTGTAACAAATTTATTTTAACGTGAAGTATCCTGAACATCTTTTTCTACAAATATAGACAATAAACTAAGAAAGATTAATATTTGCAGTATAAATACTAGAAGGTTGTTCTGAAGTATTAACAACAAAAGGGTGTTTTTATTGATTAAGTTTTTCTAATGTTAACCAACAAACCATTACATCAATGTGATTGGTTTTCAGGAGGCGGACTCTTTGTTATTATATTATACAATTACAGATTTCATGTTAAATAAAAAAGTCGAAACAACATAAGCGAATTACATTTTAAAACTTTCGTCGGCTGTACCGGCGATTGAAATGTGTGTTCAACCGGTTCGTTTAAATTATGTATAACGTACCTAAGCTTATAAGTTTGGCATCCTTATTTAAAAAAATATATTTGAAATACTTTGTATCGAAATATATTCAGGCTATTGCAGTATAAACGAAGCATCTCTTGAATTACTTAACACGCAAAATGAACAATTTCCGCTCTTCTAAGATTTCTATTAAAACAAGAGTTTAAAGAGTACTTATGTACCTATTATAATTAGAAATATTTAAGACATTGTAAAACATACGCGTTTTATATTCTTATAAATGTGCGATCAAATAATAAAGGTTATGAATTTTGAATTTACACTAATTTTAAATGAAATTGAATACCAACAAATTTTCCATACTTATCGCTTTTTTCAGTCGTATCTAACGACTATAATTATATTTTAAAAAATGGTACAGAAATAGAAGTAGAAAACCATTTATTGAGACAGATTTACATACATACATTTAGCAAATATGCACATACCCATACATACAATAAATAAATAAATAAGTCTGCCCTAACACACACACACACACACACAAGAACAGAATATAGCGAACTCAGAAAATTCCGTGAACAACGTTTTTGAAATTTTATAAAACAAACTAGCGCTAAACCTACAACGCATTTATAATTTTCAAAGCTCGCTTCGCTTCTATCTCCATTCTATACTAAAATAACCATTCTCTGTCCCACTAAACAATGAGGTCTATTTAGCGTTTAGAATTTATAGTTCCAATACAAGTTTATTTTGTTTTGTCGGTGCAGCGTAGAGTTTTGTTCCGTTTGCTATTGTGAAGATTTCCAGCGCTGCGTTCAGTTTTCTAAAGTGTACGGTACTAAATTTTGTAGCTTTAGAGCAAAGGTACAGCTGCTTCTTGGAAATAATTGGAGGAAATGGGTTTGGGAGATAAAGGGGTTATTTATGACTAGCAATAATATGTTAATATTAATCTTGATGCAAAAAAATGTTGAAGCCTATGTGTTATTATTATGTCTACAAAGTCTCTCTCTCTCTTTGAGTCGTATTTCCTCATAACTGAGGGTCGTGACTCCCCCGCAGAATTAATTCGTTAGGGGAGTTTTCTTGGGCAGATACATCGTCTATAAAGTAAAGTGATGTTTTATTTGATAGCAACCTTATTGTATAACTTACATGATCTGTTGAGTTAAGAGTGGCCTCAACGCATTCTTCGCTTTCTATCCCTCGTGTGATATTTTTTGCGACAAGTTGAATGTACATAATTTATAATTTATTGTTATCTTTTTGTGAACAAAATGATACTTATTAATTTTAATTTTAAAGATATCTAACTAATTTGCTACTTAAGTGTGTTGATAATTCATTTCTTAATTAATGTTATTGGTTGTTATCGTTTTTATTAAGTAAATTAATAAATAAATAAATTATTCTGCCTTTTGCTGTAGTTGGAACTGTGTTACAAAAATCTATAACATAGCATTTGACTGCTTGATGCACCTTGAAAACAAGACTCCCACATCTAGTGGTCCAAGGTTTATTGAAATTAAACTGAATTCTACACGAAACTGCGGAACATACTAAATAGGTGTTTGTTTTTAATTATTTAATTGCATCGAAAAACACACAAGGAATGATGTAACCTCTATATATATTAGAAATTTAATATAATATTTGTAATTGTTACTATTAATTTTGTGTTGTTTTGACTTAAATAAATTTAATAAAAAAAAACAATATATACATTATGATTTATGTACTAGTAAACACACATTCCTATTAGAAATAGTTTGGTTCATTTCAAGTGTCTTATTGACTCTCTTAAAGCTGAGATACCTTATAGCTATATGATAAGGAAGGCTGCGGATGATGATTAATCTTAAAAAATATCTTATGCATAACATTTAACTGTTTTAATTCTTAAACAATTCTTTTTACTATCCTATTCCAGAATAAGTTTGACACTAATTACCTCCTTAGAATCTAGGAACAAAGTCATTAGTCTTAAGCTGTGTCTTTAACTACTTAAGAATGGAGGAAATAAAACTTGTATTTTCCCTCTTATTCATTAAGACTACCCATTTCACGGTACGTAAACCTGACTTAGTAATCTAAGCTCGATCTGAAAGTCTGAACAAAGTGATTTTACACAAAGTAGGAAGGATAAGCTACTTTTAGTGTGTTTAGATTGGGATAGTAAGTAGTTTAGTACTAGGCTAGTAACAATACTATTTTGCTTTTAAAAAAACTAAACATACCTCTTCTTAGTACAAATTAAAAAAGCGACTCGATTTTTTTTTATAAATATGTTTGATCAATGTTTTCCGGCCCAGCGCCAGAAAGCAGCGTGCCCGTTATACTGGCCGCATTACTACGCTGGATGGCAATGCCTTTAGCAAGAAAAAAGCCAGCATCAGCTTTAAATTTGATTTGAATTTGGATAAGATATTGATTAATGTGACATAATATGCAGGCAAATTTTGTAAAGACAGGTTTCAACATTATTAGCTATTTTTAAAGCGTGGGTTTTTAATTATAGTATTCAAATCAAAATCAAATATAAAAAAGCTATAATGATTTAGTAACTAGTAATATCTGCGTTAGTATATTAACTTTACATCTAATATATAAAATAATATATATAAAATAAAATAATATATAAAATAATACATAATTTATATCCAGTTTTTTTTTTTTATAATAAACAACTAAAATGAACCCAACTACTAAACAATATTTAACTTGTTTTCTAAAGGTTTCTGTCTTCTCTTTAAGTGACTGTCTCATTCTAAAGCTACCTCAAAGTGAAACAGTTTCATAGCACTATAAACAGCAAGGTAGCGTTTCCCTTTGGGATAAAAAGTACACAAAATAATGGAAAGACTTTTATCTAAAATAGTATTGAAAACGACATTAAAGATCGAAATTATAATTAGTTTGATGCAAAAAATAAAAATTGTACGTTAATTATTGCCTTTGTGTCATTTCTGATAAATTTATGTAATTGGAACACTAATAACACTATTCAAAATGATTTAAAATGATTTATTTCGGTCTACAATTGGTTGATTGATCCATATTTTGTTAGTAACTTATAACTATTCCTACAGGCTAGGGTTAGTATGATTAATATAACTATGCTAATTGTTTATAATGTCTCACCCGACCCAAGAGACGCCTAAGAGGAATTCCATTTTGATCACCCAAATCCAAAAACTGATCCAAAACGTACCGCATCAATGATAACTAATGATTAGTACATAATGTTATTTGTATTTGTATTTATTCTATTTAATTTTAGTTTCAATGATTTCGACATCGACTATTAATTGTTTTTTTTAAACACTTATTATGTATCTTGTTAGACATGAGTTTTACTAAATATTTTTTATGTAATTATTACGATAACATATCATTGATAAGAGCTAAAGAAATAAAGCTAAAGAGAGTCAAAAACCTGTACAGAGGTAGATATTCGAAAAAAAAATGTTTGGGTATGATTTATATAGATAACAAAACACATTTCATCAGAAAAAAACTGTCTATATGTCTGTTTTTGTTTGTGCGCGCACCACACAAAAACGGCTGAACAAATCGTCATGATTTTATGTCTCTAGGTAATATAAGGCCTTGAGAGTAACACTTCTACGGCTACCTTTCTACTCTAAAATAATGCGCGCGGAGCCGCGCTCGTCCACTAGTTATACATAAGCGAGAGTAATTTGTCTGTAATTGTATACTACAATAGACAAATCCGTTCTCACAAACGCCTCGTGTCCTGTCAAGCTCATGCCAAAGATCCAATCAAGCGTCTCTTCAATTTGAATTCCACCCTTTGTGATCTGCAACCCACTAGGAGAGTATTAAGGCTTAGTAGATTGCATCGAAGTATGTGTTAATACTAGATTTACTTGATTAATTTGCAGTCATGTATTGTAAATTTCTAAAACTGATCAAACATTTTCCGTCAAAATACATAGTTATTACATATTATAATCACATGCATTAGGCACTATTAAATTATTGTCAATTTAGAAAAAACATAAGTATTAAAAGGGGTTTTGCGTTAGTTTTACATGGTTACTGTTAATAGCTAATGAAAAGAATATCAGGAAAGATATACTATACGCGTACTTAT
Organism: Macaria notata; assembly: GCA_927399415.1. Taxonomy (NCBI): domain Eukaryota; kingdom Metazoa; phylum Arthropoda; class Insecta; order Lepidoptera; family Geometridae; genus Macaria; species Macaria notata. The sequence goes on from OV656742.1 coordinate 7,446,523, forward strand.
TTACAATATCTAAACAAATGTCCAATTTCAAACTTCGTTCTTTCAATATCGCGAAATAAAAAACATTTCTTGTGAAAAAGGAAATAAACACTTTGAAACGTAAAAATTTGACATCGTTTTCATTTTAAGTTGGCCAAGAGACGGCCAGGAGTCAACAAATTGTAAAAGGTACATGTTCTGCAGATAGAGATAAGGTTTTTTAATATTTTGTCGAAAGTTTGAAGTTATTTATAGATCCCATTTTTACTGCACCCAATTACCTACTTACGTTTATATCTATATATCTATAAATAGTAGTAGATATAAAGGCATTTTTAGTTTATATTATTGAATTATTTACTAACGTTTAATTTTTATTCTATTTGTATTTCAATTCAGTTTTCTTCAGGTACCTTTGCCACAACACCTTTGGATAACATCTTAATTGATACCGTTATGTTTAGTAAAGAGGACAGTCAAATTCATGTAGCCAATGGAAAGTTCTTTGGTTCACGATTATTATTTAAAAAATAAAAACAAATATATGTATGTATACTGTTTTAGCCTAAAACTATTTCTTGTTTGTGAGAAAAAATATGGTATCATATTATTTTCTCACAAAACTAAATGTAATATAAAAAGAAATAAATACTTCAATACCTACATTATTTTTCTTATAAAATACTATCATAGTTCTGTTCATCAGAGCAAACATGCCGGACAAAATATCGTCTCATCTCTATGATACTCAAAATTCGATTACAAAGTTCTGGCAGAATTGGGTGAAGATTAAATAAAAACATAGCCAAGTCGGCAACCAATTTTAGAAAAGGTTCCGTTTCTTTATTTATAGCGGCAGCTATAATTATTATCGTAGTCAAACTTAGAAATGTACTGTTAGGCTTAGTCATATTATTATTTACTTATGAATTCATAGATGCTAACTCTATATGAATTATTTCTCATTGCTTTCTGTGTTTGTTGTATCGATGAGGGTTTTTAATTCACCCCGGGACCTTTTACTTGGCACTGGCAAACTATAGCAAACAGATAGATAGATAGATGTATGTATTCTTCCATAGAGCTATGTAACTAGCATTATTCATATGTACCAATAAAAACAAATAGCAATAAGATAAATGAATCTCAAGCAACGGAACCCTAAAAAAATTATAAAGTTGTTTTGACGCATCATCAGACTAATTTTGTGACAAATAATATTGAAACTGAAATGAAAACGCGCATTTTCTCTGAAAAAGATCATCTGCAGCTGCAACTTCGCTAATAATATTTTCTATGATTTTTTTGTATTGTTGTATGTGTGGTGTTTTAATAAAGTATTTATCTATCTTACTTACTTTACTTACTTACTTTAGCTGGCGCTGCGAACCAACTGGATCCTGGCCTCCGATACTAAATGGCGCCACTGTCCGCGATCTTGAGCAAGAACCTCCCACTGGGTCACTTGAAATCTATCTATTTAAATCTAAATATATAAAACTCACACGACGTGGTGACTGACTGACTGATATAGTGATCTATCAACGCACAGCCCAAACCACTGGACAGATTGGGCTGAAATTTGGAATGAAGGTAGATTTTATGACGTAGGCATCCGCTAAGAAAGAATTTTTGAAAACGCCCCTTTTAAAAACTTGAAATGGGGATGCAACTTTTACTTCTTAATGCGAGTGAAGCTGCGAGAACCCACTAGTTCATTATAATGCGGAAGTACATATTATTGTAGATAATAAACATCAAAAAACTAAAAAAAACACAGATTGTGTGTATAAATAATAGAAGGTTGTATGATTAAACAAGAAATCATTTGGATATTGGAGTACATAATATAATAGTAACCCTAAAGGGTAATACCCTCGCGTAAATAATGTACGTAAGAGTAATTTAATCTACTTTTTAGCGACACAGCCAATATATGCTAATAATACAGCTTTTATTTATATAAGTTTTTACTCGAAAAGGAAACGTAATTCAAAATCGTCTAAAGAATTGTTTCAATCATAGACAACATATTATACACATATCCACCAATCATAGACGTTTCGAGAGCGGCGGCGATTGGCGTTTCATTTTTTTTTTTTACATGAAATTGGCTTACGCTTGACTACAACTTGCCTGATGTTAAGCAACGTTATAGTCTACGATGTAGCGCGCTTGCCTAGAAGAAACCGGTTTACTCTCGACTTGAAGACCGACAAATTATAGTTCAAGGGGAATAGAGATTCGGGCAAGGAGTTCCACAGTTTCCACATTTCCGAGTGATAACGTTCCGAATTTGTAAAACACCCTGCAGCAGGCTTTTTTACAAATTCGGAACGTTTCCGCTTGGAAACGAAACGCTAATGAGAGACGTCAAACTTCATTATTTTAACCAATAAAAATCATCCACCAATCACAGAAGTTACAAGGAGTTCTATGATTGGCGTTTCGTTTCCGAGCGGAAACGTTTGTGAAACACCTTGCTGGATTGAACTTAGATCGCACGTTTTCTGATCTTTCCTCTGACATACAAATGTTATGCTGTAAACACAAAAGGCGGTTATCCTCGATATATCCAAGGAAAAGAAAGCCACTACAAGTTTTGGTATTAAACCCGTTTTTATTGGTTTGTTCAGACGAGAAGGTCATCTGTGTCCTTTGAGTGCTAAAGGCTAAGCTATAAACATTTAGCGTATTTTTCATAGAATCGTGCAGTGCTTCTCTACTATTTAAACTTCAGGGGAACTGGTGGTCTAATACCGGACTGTCAAATGATTAAACTTTGTCTTAGGTACCTAGTTTTCTATAATTTTACACAATTGTAATATATATTACGATTAATTATCTTTGTCCTGAAACACACGCTGGAAACTTAGACAAAATTATTATACCTACACCAATATAATATTAAATCAAATTACGAGCCATTGTAGTTTCATTTGATTTGTTGAAATTAAAAAGGTTGATCATTGTTTTGACATGGTTTTCTTGATCTATCAAATGGTGAACATAGAACCTAATTGATCAATTACTGAGAGATTGTGAGTAAGATATTTTTTTGCTATGAAAATCGCATGCTCTTTTGATTTCCACCACAGAATAAGGGCCAGTACAGACAAAGCTCGTAAAACACAAGACGGTGTGGCGTACTAAAGCGCAGATACACTGCCGTTGATTTTTATTTGAAAACGAGTGCTACCATCGAGAATGTTGCCATGGGTTTAGGAATTAGAGTAATGGTGGCTAGTTTATGGTGTATAAATCTAAATGGACCGATATGGTGTCACTTTTATTATAAAAACAGGTCGATGTTTGTACATGACCGTTCCATTTGAAAGAACAAAATGAAACAAAAAATAAAAATTAAATTAGTTCCTAACTAGCGGGGTAAATAAGAATAAAGGTTAAAGTACATACAGAAAACATTCAGTCTAATTGAATTATTATAATTGAGAATTTATTTTTATTGGCTTTAAAACGCCGAATTTCTTATTTTTTTTTTAAATTGTATATCTGTAAGATACAAGTTTACAACATTGCCTAGAAAATAACATAAAAACGATGTATATCTTGTACAAAATTTAAATTGGCAAAGGTTTAGCTTCTTCTTCTTCTTATGGTGCCTCTCCAACTAGTGAAGGTTGGCAGTCAGCTCTGCATACTTTATTTTGTTCATTGCCGATAGGTTTAGCAAGGTTTAGCTAACTTCTACAAAAACAAACACACAAGTGTTACTTGTCATGGTGATTAATAGTCAAACGTTATTTTATTTTGTACGACAAACTATAACAAAGATGCTTTAACAAAGTCGTGTTCTAACAAAACCCAAAACCTAAACAAACTTCATCAAATGCAAAAATCAGGCAAAGCCGTCTTAAAGCCCTCAAAACACTCCATTAAATCAGCCAAATTAATTAACAGCAATCACAAAATTTAACAGCCGTTGCCAACAAGCTGGCAAACAATCTATTTAGCGATATAAAATAGCATTTTATCGATATTTTATTGCTACATTTTCGCGAATGACGGCCTTAACTGTCGTTAGAGCAGCCTGTTGGTAAATTTGTACTTTGGCAGGTGCCTATTCTTGTTTATTATGAGTGTAAAGGGAGGACGGACTCAGTCTAACAAGGATCCTTTTTAATGGGGTGAAGGAAACGGTTTTCATATATTTTTTTAGATATTTATTTATTTATTTATAACGGTACACATAACAGAATGAGTTCATATATAAGCCAAATACACATTCAAAACTGGTTTTGAACCAGAACAAATTCCTCAGGTGAGTGTACATATGTATATTACTAAGCATGTCAAGCGAGTGTGGCTCAGCGGTACCAGTGTCTGATTTTCATCCAGACGCATCCTGGTTCGAATCCGGCCCTACACCAATGACTTGTATTTTCAGGTTATCTGTGGATTTGCACTCGCTTAACGGTGAAGGAAAACATCGTGAGAAAACCGACATGTTTGAGGACCACAATATCCGACGACATGTCTCTTCCATGGAAGGATCTGGACGCCCACTACGATGTATCCGCCCAAGATAACTCCTCTAACGAATTAATTCTGCGGGGGATTCACGACCCGAGGTCATGAGGAAATACGACTTGCAAGAGAGAGAAATTATTTTATTTACAAAAATTACTGTTTGACTTTTATAAAGCTAGTTTTGTAATCAGCTGCTGCAATCATTTACATATCATTGCAATTATTAAGACTATCCTATTTTATCTCATCAAACCATTTCGAACCATATCAAAACAATCAAAACCATAAACAAAATTTATTAATACAAACATTTTTACCTAGGGTTTGTGAGATGACATTCGAGAAAATTTTGCAATTGCATACTTACCTATTCTAGACTCAATAAAGAAACCATAATCCCAGAAAAAACTCTTATTAAAATTTCTAACTGTAATATATACTAGAGTACGCTCATTCGTTTCAGCAAATAAAAGAGGTATTACTCGAATTACATGGAGTTTTATTATCATGGTATTACTTTGTCCGTGCTTTTACGTATTTTTAGATGATGTAATTTTGTTATTACTCTTCCTTGAGAGACTACAAGTAAAAGGCGCTTTGCTTGAAGAAATGGGTCAGTGAGAAATAAATAAACAAACGGGAAAAAGAAAATGCTTAGGTATTGTAAAATGAAAACACGGAAAATATTAATTAATCGTCAGATTCGTATAAAACTACAAACCGTGTACCAGGAAATACCTGCATAAGTTAGATTTGACGTATTTACTTACCTACCTTTAGAAGTAATATTATTTCTAAAACATAAGAAACACGAACATTTTACAGTAAATTTTGAAATCACTCACATAACCACTAAGTGGTATTTGAAACATTATAAGAAAAAATAGTCGAGTCGCGGGTTCTTTATGGATGAGGTCTGCACAAGATCGATGCATCTGGCACATTCAAAGAGAGGCCTATGCCAGCAGTGGGATATAGAAGGCTGTGGATGATGATGATGGTGAAGAAAAAATATAAGAAATAAAACTGGCCTTGTTTTAATTTTTTATTCTTGATACTTAATTTATACTAACAATCCCTTGTGAGTATTACAAAACACGATACGCGTTACCTTTGACTTGCGTGTTTTGGCATTTTGTTCATGCGGTATTAAAATTAGCCATTATCTTCATATTTTTCTACCAAATCTCATCCTTTTTGCGTCAAATCTGTTCCCATGTTTGAGCGATAAGAAAAAAGTAATATATCTACAATTCATATCTAAGACTCACTCACAAACGATTTTTAAACGCATTTGGCAAAAAATATGGTGATAGTAACAATGCGGGCACAAAATATTCATTTTATTTATTAACTTATAATTACGTAAAGTTTATAAAAAATGCGTTTTTGATGTTTACAAAAAGTTTTCAATTAACCTGAGTGTAATACAATGCCCTCTGGCGTATTTTGTACAAACTAAGTGAAAGACGCTTCGTGGATTCGCTACACTACACGTAATAAGGCTCTGTTTCTATGTAAACCTACTTAGAAGTGCACTCGAAACTCTATAGATGGCGCTGTAACAAAAATATATGATGCATGATGACAGGCTCTCATGTGATGTTGATGAAGAAGGGTTTTATAAACTGTTTTGTACACTTGATTTTTTAATATATAGGTAATATTATTATATATTTTTATTTCTACACAACCAAAAAAATACAATATTTTATAAATTTAATATAAAATAAATATTGTTTTAACGTATTACAGTACCTAAACCAAACCAACACTGTTTTATCAAAAAGGACTTACGGATTTCCATCACAAAAGTACCTACAATAACGAAATTATAACAATTGACAATTATTACAATTTTATTCCCACTTTAAATCAAGCAATTCCGCAGGCTACCACTAGTGTACAAAAAAATACATGTACTTCTTATATACTCCTTATTATAACTAAGCAACACTCATTTAAAAAATAGAAAATAAGCAATAAAAAAATAGTTTTACAACCTTATGCCACAACTGACAATCTTATGGCTAAATGTGTTTTCTTCCATAGTGCACGACACGTAATGTAAATAGGCAGCTGGATGCAAGATTAGTCATAGAAGGATTAAGGCTTAACAGTTAGGGCTGCATTCGTTCGATATCTGGGGTCAATGACCTCGCCCTGTGACAACTGGATATGGAAAACTGTGGACGTAACATAGCTTAGCTTCTTTACTAAGTTAATATGTTGGTTTGTTTAATATAGAGGTAATTACTGGTCTAACCCTTGCTAAAACTCAAAGATATAAAAACAGTTTTTGATCGACTATCACGTGAAGTAATATATACTTTAGACACTACAGTTGCATGTTGCCGAGGACAGAAGGAAGTGGAAAGATGTCATCAAGGAGAAGGTGCTGGGAGGTGGTGGTCATGCACCTCAGACATGAGGGATACGATTCAAGGAGGAGGAATACATACAAGTCGTAATGGAGTAACGGATCATACTGATTCTGGAGGATCTTGACACACACACATTAACAGAAGCTACATTTTGTCATGATCTCATAATCTTCAAATACATCAATTCCAAAAAAATTCAAACTGCCTTTAGGGCCTCTGACATGACTTAATGACTGGCGTACTATGACAAAAAGCCACTTTTTAACATGTCATCCGATCCGACGCACGGAAGCGCTTAGCCATGTTCTACTGTCCACTTTTTGGTCACCCATCCAAGGACTGTCCGCGTCGACATTTGCTTAGTATTGGTAATGTTGGCTGATCTTTGGGTGCTTCTTTAAAACTACATACACAACTCCATCATACCTCTGTCCGTCCAATATATTCCCCATAAGGCTGGCAGAGGCTCATTACTGTGACCATACTGGCCGTCGTTATCCTGCACACGACCCCCGACCACAGCCAATATAGTAGGACCACTGTCAATAGAATCCACACTAGTAACATAGACATCAGACAATCTTAATCGGTGAAGTTTTAAAGCGCTTTGCTTCTTCGTAGTAAGGACAACAAGATAATGGAACTCTCTACCTGAAGCCATTTATCCAGAAAATTATAACCCCCCTGGGTCTTCAAATCCAAAGTGAATAGGTTTCTCCTAGGCAAACGTGCAACATCTTAGACTACAGTGGTGCTTAGCATCAGGCAGGCTGTAGTGTAGGCCTATTCCGTGTAAAAAAAGTAACCTTTTTGAAGGAAATATGTGTTCAATCAGAATCAAGACGACTTATTAAATAAACATTCAAAGCCGGATATATTAAAAACAAAACTATTTACGCGGTTGCATATTTCAAAGCGAAAAGGGCGCCCGGGCAATTGGTGCCAGATTTGACAGATTAGTAGATATACGAAGAGTTCCAGTGGATCTATATAAGGAAAAAAGTAATGTACAGGGTATATAATATGTATATGGCTATCTATCTATTTACATTTCTTATCAAACTGTTTTTGACATAAAATAAATGATATATTTGAGAACAGAAAACAATTTGAGAATACTTAAACACGTTCAATTACCATAAATTACATAGGTTTATCTTAAAAAACGCAAAACAACTAAAATGAATGCAAGAAAACTTAAAACTAAATCTTATTATTACTTAACAAGCCTGCAGTCTGCATTTCACTTATCCTGGTCACACTGTATCCTATATGCTAGTACGATACCCACATGCATAAAAAGCCACTTTAAATATTTACCGTTCGGTTGCTACGGACGACCGATCCCATGAATTAAAGGACAAGTCGAGATTGAATATATTAGTTACTATCTCACGGTAGAAAAAATTGCGTTTTGCTCAATAGTCGCCAATAAAAAATAAACTATATTGGCATCATCATCATTTTCAGCTCCCGCCGACCCATCGCTCGCTGGGTATACATTTTTATATTTACATAGTTTATTAGTTAAAACTTTAGTGACACAATTATGTGTTATACTATTTAAGTTGGTACTTATATAATTTATTTTTAACTCTTATCATGCAGCGAGACGCTTATAAATCAAGTAGTACAAAATATTTTTCATATCTTATTTTAAGTATTAATAGTATTATGATCACTGGAAGAGATCACTTTAGTAATAAGGTCGCCCAATGTCCCTGGTTACCTTCCACCTTTATGTTAAATATGTTCTTTTTTATTTGGTGTACAATAAAGTATATTTGATTTGATTTGATTTGATAAAATTATTAATATATATTATTCTTGAATCGGGACCTGGCCAAGCGTTTGGTGGATGTGACAGGTCTCCAGAATTCTGGCTGCTACTTTGCTCAAAAGGTAAGCATTGCTATTACAACGCGGAAATGCCGCCAGCATATTGGGGACCTTTCCTTCTACTACAGGCATTTTAAATTAGGTATTTTAGTTTTAGAAGTAGTTTAAGTTTTTATTCTATTGTAAGTATTTAGTTTTTTAAATTATTTTTAACAATATATAAGTTTTTTAATAAAAGTCATTTAGTATTATAATAAATAAATAAATATTCCGGGACATTGCACACAGCGCCAAATAGCCCCACACTAAGCAAACGCTTGTGTCGTGAGTACTAGATAACGGATATAATACTTATATACTTTTCTTTTGTAAATACATACAAACGACCAGACTCAACACAAGTAATTATAAATTTTTAAATTTCATAAATACTTGTGTCAATCGGGAATCGAACCCGCAACCCCTAGATTAGAAGGCAGAGCCACTACCAACTAAGCTAACAGGCCAGTCGATTATGATTCTATATAAAGAGAACCTAATAATTATAATTTTCATAATAGTAATTTTCATCAAGTTATCAGTTTAGTTGCCGAACCGTAAAAGAGGTACTCAAAAATGCTTACATTGCAGACATAATTTTCTCAGGATGAAAAGCACATTGTAGCAAATACTAAGGTACTTATTTCAGTTTTCTCACGTACCGTGAAATATCGGCAAGCATCATGTTTCGTACTTATTACGCGGTACTGCAATGTGATTCAGAGATGTATTGTACGCCACAAATTGGGATCATTATCGACATGTGTGTTGCCAGAATGGAAACTTCTGCCATTTTGTTTTCGAAATATTTAGAAACTGAAACAAAACATCAAAATCGTAAAAACATTAGGTAAAGGTTTTTTGCAAATCATATTTTTTGTTTAATAAAAAAGTTCCTTGGTTATAGTGTTTTCTTATGGTGTTGAGGACCCCAATGCCTATATAGGTGACTTTTTAAATTAACTAAAGGTATAGACATAAGCTTACTTTTAGATAATGGTATATTGCTCGTATAATCCATTCAAAAATAATGAGATTTAGACATGGTGCAGAATGACAAATAGATATCTAATTTTTCTTTTCTGTAATGGTATTAGTTCCAAACACTGTCCTTTGCAAGATAAATTATATCTCAGTCAACAATATTACTAAAATAAAGCCCACCATTATAATCGGGTAAATCCACAATAACAAATAGCAACACTCAGCAATAGGGAAGTGAGTTATGGTTATGAACCAATATTGTAGAGCCAAATAGGTTTGTAAAGGGATAACTGGATTGAAGGCATATCACTGTAGGCTTGATAACTGTAATGCTAACTGTGAACTCGAATTATGGAACTCAGTTTCTTATGAGCTTTGAGAGCTGGGAAGGATTTGGAAGTTTTTTGTTCACATTTTTAGTGGGTTTTGAGTACTAAATACAATTTCAAGATTTATTTGTGGAGCTTTGAGAGGAGAGGTCTGTAGAACTTTTTATTAGCATATTTCGGTTATTGGGAAAATATTTTTTTAGGAATTTAGGGAACGCTTTTGTACCAGTTGTTCTGTTTATAGGCCCCTGGGAACATAGTTGAGAAATAAACTCATATATTCAATTTAACTTTTAAATTGCGAACTTTCATCAGTCAAATAACTCATTTTTTTGCGTGGGATAGATCAGCGTTTAACTACAGACTGCCTGATGTTAAGCATTGCTGCACGCTTACCTAGAACATACCTCTGAACTCTAGATTTGAAGACCCCTGGATTGTAGTTGTTGTTGTTATCCTTAATTTATGTTTTAAAAATGAATTCTCTGTATTATTGTTGTGAAGGTTTTATAACAACAGCATCACTCAAAATCCTATACACTGCAAATCAAGTAAAATTAAATCAAAACTCTGTAACTAGAAATTAAAGTGAAAGACACATTAACAATAATAGCCCTATATCGCTCGCCATCTTTTCATAATACACGTAGATTTATGCAATCTCTTGAGATTATTATTGAAGAGGTACATGGTCCAGCTATAATAGTTGGCGATCTAAATATAGACATACAGACTGGCACAGATGATAGTAAGGCTGATGATTATTTGGAAGTCACTTCCCACTATGGATATATACCTGGACATCTTTTACCTACCCGAGATAGCCTCAAATGTATAGATCACTCATTAATTAGATACAAAGGTGAAGCTCAGGTACTGGTATGTGATTCCAACATAACTGATCACTATACTATCTTGACTATACTGTCAAAAACACTCACATGTCTTAAAAAACCTAAAGTCATTGAAAAGATTGATTTTGACGGATTTTTGTCAGAGCTTAAAAATGTTAATTGGGATATGTTTTACTCAGAAACAGACATATCTGCAGCATCGCAAATTTTAATCAACTTCATATCTGAATCTCTAGCACATAATACACATAAGGTCAAATTACGAAGCGCTGAATTCATTCATAAGCCCTGGATGAACCAATCCTTACTCAGATGTCTCAGGAAGCGTGATTGGCTCCATCAACAGGCTAAAAGAAACAAACATAGTTTAGCTACTCAACTCAAATTTAAAAATTATAGAAATTATTGTGACACTCTGCTAAAAAATCTTGGACAGCAACATGAGCGCAATGCTATCCAAAATTCTAGCGGAAACTCTAAGAAGCTCTGGCACCATATTCGAAATATTTGTAATATTGAATCTACGCACAATGAGCCAAGTGAGCTCCTAAAACTTAAACCTACACCAATAGAGGCAACAAATGAAGTTAATCGCTTTTTCTCTCAAATAGGTTCTGATCTAGCAAACCAAATCCTAAAGCGGCTTAACAAGAATGAAGAACAGCTAGCTAACCAAATTAATAGCGACGATACAAGCTTGGTCAACTCATTTTATTTAGCTCCTACTGATGGTGTAGAAATTATAAAGATTTTGTCTGAACTAAAACAATCAGCAGCTCAAGGCTGGGATGGCCTCTCCAACAACATACTTAAGCATGGCAAGCTTCTTCTAGCAGAACCAATTGCTCATCTTTGCAACCTAAGTATGGCTGTTGGTATAGTCCCCGATATATTTAAGATTGCTGTGGTATGCCCTATTTATAAAGCTGGAGAAAAATCTTCCGTCTCTAACTACAGACCAATTTCTCTTCTTCCAGCCCTTTCTAAGGTGCTGGAAAAAGTGGTCAATAGGAGGTTACTTCAGTTTCTAGAGAATAATAAACTGCTATCTCCAAATCAATACGGTTTTCGTTACAAGAGATCAACAGAAGATGCTGTAGTGACTCTTGTAGACTCAGTAATTGAGAAAATAAATAGAGGCCAAAAATGCATAGGGGTATTTATTGATATGGCAAAGGCCTTTGACACCGTTTCAGGGCCTCTTTTATTAAAAAAACTGGAGGCCCTGGGTGTGAGAGGCCTACCACTAGACTGGTTTAGGTCCTACCTTAAAGAGAGGAAACAGAAAGTACGCATTGGTGAGTCTTACAGTAATTATGCTAAAATTGAATTTGGAGTGCCACAAGGTAGCGTATTGGGGCCTACCCTCTTCTTGGTATATATCAATGGCCTCTGTAACTTAAGTCTAAATAATACGGAGGTTTATTCTTTCGCCGATGATACCAGTCTAGTTTTCTATTCTAACTCCTGGTCTGACGTCACAAATGTAGCTATAACGGAGCTCAAAACAGTTGCTAAATGGCTACAAGAAAATCTGCTTACCTTGAACACAAGTAAGACAAAATTTATGGCCTTTCGTATTACGGACCGTACTAGTCCACCGACACCAATTAAACTTCAACTACATCAGTGCGGCCACAAAGACAATGCAACATGTGCGTGTGATGAAATTGGTGAAGTTGATCATCTTAAATATCTTGGAGTCATAATCGACCACAGGCTGACATGGACACACCAAATTGAGACACTTTGTAGTCGCACCAGAAAGTTGTTACATATTTTCAAAAAGCTTAGCAAAATTGCAGATACAGAGACCATACGATTAGTTTACATGGCTATATGCCAATCTATTCTGAGTTACAGCATAGTATGTTGGGGAGCAGCTGGTACAACGCTCCTAATTAAATTTGAACGGGCCCAGAGAGCAATTCTAAAGGTAGCTTACCAAAAACCATATAGACACCCAACTGACGAGCTGTACTGCGTCACTAACCATTTGAACGTTCGTCAGCTTTATATCATGGCCACTACCTTGAGATTTCACAAAACATCCCTACAGACAGTGACTATGACATCACGCTATCCCACTTGGCATAGGACATTTTGTTACATGAAATCACAATTTGCTACAAGATCGTTTAAGAATAGGGGTGCGTATCTTTACAAAAAACTGGACAAAGAATTAAAAATTCTAAATGACTCTCGGTATACCTGCAAACAAAAACTGAAGAAATACCTAACGACCATGGGGTATAAGGAGACCGAGTCATTTATAATTCCAGATAGATAACATTAAGGGGTCTGGAACTCTTCACTGAGCCTCCAGACCCCATATAACTACCCGGACGTGACACTCCTACCAAGAAGAAAACCAATAATAAGGTTGTACTTACCACAGCGGATAACTATCTTGGTATCTATTACGGAACATTAATGCATTTTTGCATACACAGATAGAAACTTTAAATCGCACGAGCACAACCACACACGCAGACACACACATATGTAGACACACACACCCACACACACACACACACACACACACACACACACACACACACACACACACACACAAACCTTAACCAACCAGTAATAACTGACCAGTGACTTATTAGGATTGTAATATTACCTTGAAAGTAGATAAAACAAAAAACAAGTAAACAAATAAGTAGTAGATAAACAAGTGATACATGCAAAGTGCATACAAATAAAATTCAAATAATTGTCTATGATTTTTTTTTTTTTTAATCTTTTAAAAGCTAATTTGTAAAAAGACTAACTTTGTGGTAATCATTTTCTCCTTTTGCGTATCATAAAGACTACTAAATACAAACCAATGGAAAAAATGTGTACCTAACGCCTGAAAGAAAAATGTAATTACCTAATTGTTAATATACCTTAATGTCTGGAACGAGATGGCAATTACACCGCGACACAGGTTCGCCTAGTGCGGTGTTTATAGTGCATGTATGTATAGTTTTATTATTATTTTGGAGCAATAAAAAAAAAAATAAAAAAAAAAAGAAATATGACTACAGAACAAAAATGGGGATGATAGTTAAACCTTCGAATCAATAAAAATAGTAGTAAAAACAAACTTCTGTGACGTATGTAAGAAACTTCATGAAACAAATATTAACTTTAAACTTTAACGGGGTCAACACTGTTCCAGTTACAATGAAAAAATATGGAAAAAAAATATCCTACTTTTCCATTTAAGTATTCTTACTAAAGGTATGGATTTTTTATTCTTTAGTTTATTTATAGATACATTGTAACCAATTTTGCCCAGTAATGAGACGATAGTAAATACAATGCTCTTGTATACTTTTTTTTGTTTCATACATTATTAGTTAGTAAGCAAAAAATGACTGAGTTAAAATATATTTAATTATAATGTGAAATACAAAAATCATTGTCATTATTAAATAATTTATTTCCCTAGTCCAACAAAATTCCAAAGTAAACGAAGTTTGGCGTCCTATTCTTTTATCCACTGAGCCTACATTTGTAGGTATTCTAACACTTTGTATCTTTTGTATTTTTTGCTAACCTCATTCATTATTGTTTCGGTTAACCTTGTTAAAGTTTCCACATAATATTTTATTTTAACTTGAAATCAAAAACTTGAGCAAATTAGCTTAATTGTTGTAATCAAAACATACTCCAAAGTTAGCAATTCGGTGTCACATTTTGCGGGTTTTACTACATTTCTTTAAAATTTTCTGAAGAAAGTTGAAGTATTGAAATCATTTTAAAATAAACGGAGCACAATTTCTTATGAGTACATATATGCTTATTGTAAAATATGTTATATACGATCTAAAAAAAACCATTTCCATTCAAAAGATCATGTTCACTATTAGCATACCGCAGTAATTACAAAACTTTAAATAGCTTCGTAATAAAATATAGCTAATTATAGCCAAATATAAACTATGAAAACAGTTCTCAGTATGCATTAAACATAAAGCTTTCCCGCAAAAGCAGTTTCACATCCATTTCAGTAGAAAATTTGCACATTTTAAAATGTCAAAGTTGACTCTAGCTAATGAATACCAAAATAACACGACGGAATAAACCGTACATCTACGTAATTACCTACCTTAAATGAGGAGACACCAAAGTTTAGCGTGAATAGTCAAGAAGGTGGCGGTTAATATCTCTTGGAAGTATGAAATTCCTGTGTTGAAAATTAGCGGTAAAAACTGAGTATCACATTTTCATATCGATATGTAGCTTTTAATCACTTACGCAGGTAAACTATTGATATTAAGAAATGAAAAATAAATTGTCTATAATTCATAAAAGGGTAACAATATATTTATATAAACACATAAAAAAGTCTCACAGTTATTAAATAAAAATAGCAACTTAATAAAATTGCAACTCAGTAATTTTTTCATCATCAATCTGATGAGTGGACAACCAAAATTTGTTCATGGGTCTACAGAAATTCTCATAATAATAATAGACATTCTCATAATTCGAAAATTTACCTACATATATATATATATATATATATATTTAATATGTCCTGGTTTTTCTTTATGTTTTACATTTCATATACATATTTTGTAAGAATTTAACTTTAAATTATATCGTTTAACCGACATTAAATACGACTAATTTTTAAACTGAGATATCATATTAAAAGGTTTTTGTGGCGTTGGGCGCACTATACTGAGTTACATTAGTTAGTTTTATCATTTGGCTAAAATTTTTACGCAAGGGATTTACTAATGAATAACTTTTCGTATACACTCGTCTCTTCGACTACAATTTCCCACCACCAAACGATCGCGTGACAATCCAAGGGGTGGCAGATGGCATGGCCAATGTCACGGCAACAATAATAAGTTGAATTACTGCGCCTTTTTCAGCGAATTATGTGGAAAAACATTCCATGACAAATCTTGAGCAGGGTGTTATTGTTTTTTGTTATATATATATATATATATTATAAAGGCTCACGTTTGCCTATATCTCACCTGATGTTAAGCAACATTGTGATCTACGATCTAGCGCGCTTGTAAAGAAGAAACCGGTTCACCTTTAACTAAGGCAGCAGTAAAAGCACACTTTATAGTATTTCTAGCAGTTTATTTATAATAAGTATTTCAAAAGCTGGTTTAACAAAAGCTTCAAAAGCGTTATATTTCAAACAGATACCAATAAAATAGGTCTCAGGTATCCTTGCCACATAGGAATGCTTTGTTCCACATCAAAAGGTTTTTAAAGAAGCGTCCTTCAGTGTTTTCTTTGAAATCTGAATTGTTGGATATTTTATAGGCAAAAAAGGTACGAGATATTGGGTATATGGCGAAAATGGTTTTAAAAATTATCTTTTTTTGAGACCACATACATATTATCTTTCTACTCAATATAGTTACTAAAATCATTTGCTAAGACTTCTATGTTAATAAAAATAGGAAGATTATTCGTTTTAAGGTTTTGTTTATACGCCTACATTTAAATCTGTGAAGCTATAAACAAATATTTTTCTTTCTACTTGTTTGGTTCATAGTTTCGAGTTTCCTTATTAACTTATTATGTACACATATTAAATTAAAAAAAATACAAGCTAGTATTGTTCTTTCCGATGTCATCCTTTGATATCAAGTAAGTTTGTAACTTTTATTGGTATTCTTTGACCATCATCATCGGGATTCTTCTCCGTTTTGTAGAATTTAGAAGTCGGTTTGTAATTATCAATAAGTTTCTTGATCCTGAAATCTCATCTGCAAGTTTGTTGGAAAATGAGCAAAAATAATCACGACTGACAGGATTCGAACCTGCGTATTTCTGCTACCGTCTACTACTTGATTATTTTCGGTCATTTTCCAATAAAAGTTTAAATAACCTTAGTGCGGGTATAGCACTTGACAAAATAACTTATGTACAATGCTTATGTTTATTCCTATCTACCTACCTATATATTTACCTACTCCTGTTCTAAAGAATGTTAGATTACAAATAAAAAAAGGATTCTAAATTCTCACAAACGATGCCATGCGACCGAACATGACCAAAAATTTGCACTCATTCCAAACATTCAACTTTCATAATGAGCCAAAGTTTGTGAATTATTTTGAATAGTAATTAGCAGATGTCGTGCGATGCCACTATTAACGGTGTTGGCTCAGCTAATGCTTGCTGGGGAACAATGTTTGTACTAAATTTGGAATAAATTTTAGCTAACAACAAAAACAGAAGGAACAAAGTTTGATAGAATTCTTTTTTTCAAAGCATTAATAAATGATCAAATAAAATGTCGATGACTTCTTGAAGGATAATTTGTTTTAAAAGTATTGTTTTTTTTACGTTGGATAGGTTTGCGTTTGACTACAGCCTGCGGTGTTAATCATTGTATGTAACACGCTTACGCTTATCATAAAAAATAATCGATGGCTTGCTTACTTGTTACTATTTATGTACTTTTTTCACATGATATAGGCTTACGCTTGACTACAACTTGCCTGATGTTAAGCAACGTTATAATCTACGATCTAGCGCGCTTGCCTAGTAGAAACCGGTTTACTCTCGACTTGAAGACCGACAAATACTAATTAATTACAATCCCAAATCCCTATTCCATAAAACTATATTTTATAAAAACCTTATGAACAGCCTACTTTTATTATTTATGTTTATACATCTAGACGAATCCGAGGTTTTATTTCAAGCCACAAAAAGAAAACCCGGAAACCCATAAAAAGGGCCAGACAATACACATACCATCAATCTATGAATGAATAGCCCAAAATAGACGATATTGATCTGAGAACGCACCGAACCAAATATCCTCAAAACTATATCCTCGTAAATTTTCCACTTAATATTTGGAACACCTTATCCATTCATGAAATGTTATATGCTCTGTCTTCCTTTCAAATTTCAACTTTATCGACGTACGGCGAAGTCAGTCACTTTTGGTTTTATGATCAACATTTACAGTAAAATTTCTAGTGATTCCTACATTATTATATAAAATTTATATAATCACTAAAATTTCTACTTCCTATTTTAGCTTGTTTACTGAATATTGAAGACAATATGGTCAAAAATAATGTAAAATTAAAATTAAGACCACTAAAGAAGTTTGCTACAATAAAGTTGAAAATCATTCAACATTTTCGGTCCTTGGCTGGTCCTTGGTAGGAATATGTGTATTACAAATAGACACGAATCGAATAAACGCGACTTGATTTAAGAACTATCGATGTATCTGTTTACCAGTGCCTGGCTTCAAATTAACTGAAGCAAGGTGAAATTATAATATTACATTTGCAATGAGGGTCAGTGATACTATTTACATATAGGTACATATAGTAAAGCTGATGAGGGTCGAAAGTCTGAACATTGAAGATAATTAAAAATAATGTTTGGAGATACTTCGAATTGATAGCAGAACATGTTCCAACAAATTTTGGAAATATTGTCCGTTTATCTATTTGTCTGTATATAATATCATAACGCAAAAACCGCTGAACGGATCATCATGATTTTTGGTATGTACGTAGTATGCAGTCTTACTGCAAATAATCATAAGAAGTGTCATAAGATAGGCCTTGTATCCTGAAATAATGCGAGCGAAGCCGCGGGCGGCTACTAGTTAATAATATTGGTATAACCATACAGTTATTCTTGAGGTATCATCTGTAAAACAGGTGAAAACTTCCATAAAGTAGCAAAAAGTATGTTTGGAAATCCCGGATTTTCTATTTCTATATTTTCGTTGAATTGAGATAACAATAACTTATATCACCACGCATATCCGTTATCGTCAACCTTGGATTTCACTTATCACCAAAACAATGCGACTTATTCATCAATTTTCCAGAAAAAATAGTTTTGCTTGTAAGGTAATGTGTACATATATGTAGGTAAAATGTAAATATAAGATAAGATAAGATATGTCTTTAATGCACACCAAAGAAATTACATTATAAAAGAAATTTAAAAACTAATTTAATGCACATTGGGCGGCCTTATCGCCTTAGGCGATTTCTTCCAGGCAACCTTCGTATGGACAGGATTTAGAATCTTTAATAGGCGGTGTACAAGAATACGTAAAATAAAGATGTATGTAGGTATAAGGTATTATGTACATGAATATATGTAGCTCTAATCTTATCCTTCTTATCATTTATGAGTTCTGAACATAAACATTTTTTTACCAATTTCATGCATTAGCATGTACTAGCATGTCCTTCTTAGTACCGAGATGTCTCTAACCGTCTTAATTGTTCTTTACGTAAAATTCAGTAGAATTAAGATTAGTTAGTAAGCTTGCATAGAGAAATAATATTTGCATTAGATTTGTAGGCTCCTGGACTAATAGTTCGCAGGAAACAGATGGCAGTAGAATTTAGCCATTTTTTACAAGAAAGACTTTTAAACCGCCTCAAAAACGACATATTTCACGTAAACAAAACAACACCAATGTCACTATAAAATGACAACGAAATGCACACCCATTTAGCTGTTAACGAACCATCGAACCCAAACATCAAACAAGCGAAGGTCAGTGGTAATATGTTGACAGCACGACAGTCACTCCCTTGCCTCGCCTCGTGACGTCACGGGTAATGATGCTTTGATGCGAATCGTGTTTGCTCAAGTGAAAGGTAATGTGACAATTTTTGGGAAGCATTTTAGTTGCTCGTGGAAGAATTAGCAGGATTTTTAATTTTGAAATATTTTTCCATATCAAGTGCAAACGTATTTCACTTGATTCAATGCGGTTGAGGCAAGTTAAAACAACTTAAAAGTTATTTTGATTAGTACTAAAAATGATTTTTAGATTAGAAGGAAGACAAGACACTATCACATAAAGTACAATCTCTCTCTCTTTCTCTCTCTTTCTCTCTCTTTCTCTCTCTCTCTCTCTCTTTCTCTCTCTCTCTCTCTCTCTCTCTCTTTCTTGAGTCATGTTTCCTCATGACTGAGAGTCGAGACTCCTCCGCAAAATTAATTCGTTAACACAATACACACACATAGTACAATAAACACGTGATAATTATACTGACTTGGCAGTGTCCATTAATCCATTTAGGTTTATTTACTTACTTTACTAGGAAAACCTAGTTTTAGGAAGCCACACAACTAATTCAAGTTCAAGGTAAAACATAAAATAATACGTGACCGTACATAAATGTATACAAAGTATTTTAATATTAAAACTTTCGTGAGACATTTTATCAATAACAACTTACGCGATTTACACGTGAGTGAAAACCGTTTTAGTTAACATATATACAAAGTATTGTAAAATTAAATCAATAAAATTTTGACGTAATTTCAATCGATTGAAGCCGTAGGGAAACATGAAATCAAGAAAAACTTATTCAAATCTTCCAGTATACCTATGTCTTTATAATACGTGTTTATAAAACAATCACTAATGCAACATGCATATTAATATGCAGTGCGTTCATTTTAAGAGGCATATTATGTTGATGAAGTATATAACAATGACCATCAGTCATTATGTGTGTAAAAATCATAATACCAATAAAAACCATTATTAATTAATAATAAAATACATAATCAGGACCACAGTCGCTAAGCTATATAGGATTACCCCGTTTTGCTTAATAAAACATGTGAGCATGATGTTATGTTAGCGAAAATTGTTAGTCATATTAGATATACATGTATATATTATTTTTTTACATGAGATAGGCTCACGCTTGATTACAACGTGCCTGATGTTAAGCAACGTTATAGTATACTATCTAGCGCACTTGCCTAGAAGAAACCGGTTAACTCTAGACTTGAAGACCTACAAATTACAGATATTGGGAGTTAACGTGGGTCGATGTTTCCGTGTCGAATGGCACTTAGTTCCTCAGACCCTGGGCCGTTTGAAAACTTTGACAGACAGTTGGTCACTCATTGCAAGTGTTAAAAAAACATAACATTTTTCTACTGTTTCCTGTAGCTCTGCTGAGCAGGTTTTCCGAAAAAGGAGCAAAACAACTAATTCACACGCAAGAACTTTGCTTTACCTATTAGAACTCTTTGAGATAATGGCTAAGACTGGTGTTACATTGTGTTTAGACAGATAAAACATGAAAATAAAGTTACTGACTTGCTAAATGAAGTTAAAACTTTCACACAGTGCAAGTAACATATCGCCTCTCGACACTTATTAAAAACTCGATTCCAACTGCATCATCATCATCATCAGCTCGAATACCTCCCTTCTAGCACACAGGTCCCGATCTTGCGCCGATCGAATCTAGATAGTACCAATTTCTTTAAAAAATCTGATTCTTCAATCAGTTTTTTTTAACAAAACAATGTTTGATCATCATCAAACATTTTTTTGTTAAACAGTGTGTTCTTTATTTGTTTCATTGATAATTTTGACAAAGGGTAAAAGGGACAAAAGACTTTTCCACATATCAGTTGCTTATAGTAGTTAGTAGTAGTTTAAACAAAAATATAGGAAAAACAAAATCACCCTTATTTGACATGACGTAAAAATAAATAGATATCTAAAAGAAAACTATGGCTCCTAGACAAAGTACTTTCTATCACTTACTAACTCCAAAAACAGGTCTCATGCGTCTCTATAAGTAATTCAACTTTAAAATTCTTATACAAAAAAAGAATCTAAAATATCCCACCGAGTGAATATTTTATACCAAACAAGTCTATATAAAACCACCATAATAATCGATTCTGTGATCTAGCACCAGCTGAGTTCAAGAACCTCTCGTACGAAACCTTTAAAGTGTAAATTTATTCAAATTTGAAGAAAAAAACGATATGCGCCTGCATCCTTTTCACGACACAATGAGAGAAAGAGTTGGACAGATAGAAAGGTTCAAGAGTGAAAGGGATAGAAATATTTTATTATGTGTATGTTTTGAATTTAAAACAATGCCTGTGTCATGATTGTTTTTAATGATGATTAATTTTTATTATACAATATTTGAAGGCAGTGAAGAAAATTCAATGTCATTAAAATTAATTTATTCTACGCACCACTTTTCTATATTCACTTTTTGTGCGATGACACACACACAACCAAAGTGTTAAACAAATGTAGCGGAGTGGCCATTTACGTTAAAAGCAGCTGGTCAGCAAATGCTGAGGAACCTACCCTCGATGATGCCAACTGCCTTATGGTAAAAGTTGACAATATAGTCTGTATTATTGGCATTTACAGACCACCCGCTGATAATACAACAGCTTTCTTAAATTCGTTCGAAACATTGCTTGATACTACTAAACACCACAAAAAGGTTATAGTCGCTGGTGACATGAACATCAACATGCTTGACGACACGCTAGATAGCAGTAACGACAAATACCAATGCGTCCTATATCAGTATGGGTTTCTACCTGCCATCACGTTACCAACAAGAATCAACACCTGCCTAGATCACATATTCTTGAGAGGTTTTGACAATGCCACTGGTTTTGTGTGTCAATGCACGGTGACGGACCATGATATGACGATGGTTAGTATCAAAATAGACCAAAACAAACCTAAAAACTGCAAGGCATGTAGGTATATAACTAATACTGACTTCTCGCTTATTTTAGAAGAATTGAAAAACAAGGATTGGAGAGATATACTGGAAATAGAGGACGTCAACACAGCGGCGGATTCCTTCACAAATTACATTTTAACTCTTATTCAGAAGCACACATACAACCGGAAAACAAGCAGAACAAAGCACTGCTTGAAAGCGTGGATTACGCCAGGTCTCATACGCTGTATGCGCCATAGGGATCAACTACACCTCCAGGTCAAGCAGCAACCGACAAACGTAAACCTGAAACAGACTTACACCAGATACAGAAACTTTTGTAACTCTATACTGCAGAAAAGAAAGGAGGAATATGATAACCAGAGGATCACCAAAACACACAAAGATCCTAAACAGTTGTGGAAAGCAACTACAGAGATATGCGATATCAAAAAATCCAAGAACATTCCCACAGAACTTTTAAAAGGAGCCTCTCCTCAATGTAGAATTAACGAATGTAACGAACACTTGGCAAAAACAGGAGATGACCTTGCAGCAGCTATCCTGACCAAACTTAATGAAACAGAAGTTTCTCTAAGTATGATATTAAATGGAAATTCACTCACCCCTAGATCCTTTTTTCTGGCTCCCACTGACCTGTTCGAGGTAAATAGTATAATTTCCGGCCTTAAAAGTAACAGTGCCCCGGGCAAAGACGGCATCACTCCAGCGCTGCTGAAACACATCAAACCTACTATCCTTGTTCCGCTCACGCATATCTTCAATCTGAGCATAGAAACAGGCATCTTTCCAGAGTGCTGGAAGACCGCGACAGTTATTCCAATCCACAAAGCGGGTTCAAAAGACGATATAGATAACTACCGTCCAATCTCTCTTTTGCCCGCTCTCTCCAAAATCCTGGAAAAAATAATAAATAACCGGCTTGTGCGTTTTCTAGAAGAACAGCAGTTACTGTCAGACCAGCAATTCGGCTTTAGACGAGGGAAATGCACAGAGGATGCGGTAGATCTGCTCACTTCAACTTTAGCAAAAGACCTGGATAATGGAGAGAGATGCGTTGGAGTGTTCCTAGATCTCGCCAAAGCCTTCAATACGGTCTCAACAATTATGCTGTTAAGGAAGCTAGAAAATTATGGGGTGCGCGGAATAGCTCTCGAGTGGTTCTCAAGCTACCTGACCAACAGAAGACAACATTTGAAAATTGGAGACATAATCAGCCAAGAACAAACAATTTCTTTCGGACTACCACAGGGGAGCATCCTTTCGCCTACTCTTTTTACCATCTACATGGATGGTATCCTAAGGATTAAGCTCCCTAATTCTAGGCTAATCTGTTATGCAGACGATGCCCTAGCCTTGTTCCACGCTAGCAGCTGGTCGGCTGTAAAGTCTGCTGCAGAAAGAGGAATGTCACGGATTTCTGAGTGGCTCGACATGAATCTTCTAACCCTGAATATTAAAAAGACTAGTTTCATTGGCTTTCACATAACCAATGCCACAGTTCCTAATATGGAGTCAATCAAAATTCACACAAAGGGATGCCCCGTTATCTCCTTTCCTCTTCTGCGAAATTGTCCATGTCAAAACATTAAGAGAGTGTCATCAATAAAATACCTAGGTGTTGAAATAGATGAAAAACTCACATTCCAATCCCACATTGCAAGTCTAGTCAAGAAAGTCCGGAAACAGATATACCTGATGAAGACGCTTAGACCAGTAATGAACATAGCAGTTAAAAGACTAGTATATACGGCACTGTGTCAGTCCTTACTTCAATACTGCATAAATGCCTGGGGGGGTGCAGCAAAATCATTCATGATTTCCTTAGAACGAGCTCAAAGAGCTGTCATAAAAGTTCTACTAGGAAAACCGCGCCGTTATCCAACCTCACAACTTTATCTTGATGCCAAAGCTTTGACAGTGCGACAATTGTTTGTAATGAAGGCGGTGAGCCAAACTCAACATAAAGGCCAAAATGAAAACACAGATAAGACCTCTGCACAGGTCCAATTACCTGAAGTCCGAACAGTTTTCGCCTCACGCCTGCCGCCATATATTCATCTTTTTGTGCTAAAAGCTGTGCTAAATAGCTGTGATGTAAGACAGATTACACACAGGAAAGCGCGTGGTAAAATAAAACACTGGCTACAAACAAAGTCATATCAAGAAGTTGAAGAATTAGTCAAAGTATACAACCAAGCAGGCAGAGAGAACATACAGGTGGAAGATCTCTTTTGATTGCCTGAAGCCTTAAGCGATACCATTATATCACAACCATTACTTACTTCTCACTGCACACTTAGAAGGTGATGGGATGACACCACAGCTTCATTGTCTGACGGCAGAAGCCCATCAATATAAAATACACACACTCACACACACACACACACACACACACACACACACACACACACACACACACGGATACACACATATACACACTCACACACACAAACACACAATCTTACCCGGCCAAAGTGCTTAACATACCTATAGTACCTAATAATAAATCTACCTAAGCTTAAGCAGCATCTTCATGCGGTAAACATCAATCAACTGATTTCAATTTTCAATTATCAAAATGTAATTTTTGTGATCATAAATATTGTATTAAACTTTTTGACAAGGTTTTACTACAGATATCTTATTTAAAAAGATTTTTTATAAACTATGGATGAACATTTCTGTAACTAAACTATGTACATGGCCGTGATTATTATTGTTTTATACATCTCTAGATAGTATTGAAATTATTCTTTTACTAGCGTCAACTTCTTACTGGAAAACAGGATCTTTTATAATTGGACCACCAAGATACAGGCTAACGCCTAGTTTGGGGTCTACAGTTAACACTATTGTTGTATTGTAAGTTAAACAAATTGTAATATTATATAGGTTAAGTTTTTCAATTAGTAAATAAACATATTTTTACTTTTACTTTTTACTTTTGGCGAAAATAGATTCGAGATATATTTTTGCGAATTTTGGTTAAGTCGTCAATCAAAAGTTACGTTTTCCTCATTACTTCTTAACATGTTTCGCAATTTTCAATTGTATAAATTTGTACCATTATCATAAGTGGAAGTTTAAAATCGTTATAACATTTCAAAAGGAAACAAAAGAAAAACACTGGTGGTTAAAACGAACGAGTAAGACATTCGATATGGGCCATAATTTAATTAAAAATCTTTCTCCTTCACATAAATCTTTCTTTTTCAAATATATCTCCACGCCCATGTCTGCGAGGTTTAATTAATACGGGTTATTTATAACTAAAACATTATTTTTAAAACAGACACCAAAAGTATAGAATTAGGATCAATATAATCATAGTTTTAAAATAAAATTTTGTGTGCTAAGATTTAAGCCAAGGTCCTAATAAATTCAAAAATCTTGGAAGTTGAACTAGAGCAGAATTTTAGGCATTTATCATTAGTTTTACTCAAACAGAGGTATTTCTTAGCAATCGTATTACATTGTAGACTTATCAATAAAGTTGTAATCAAATATAAAAAAAAACAGGTTCGAATTTAACTACAAGTAGATAAAATCATATGGTGTACCACCACTTACTATAACAATACTCTTTTGAAAATCTTATTCAAAAATCAGAACCTACGTAAAAACCGTTGCATGTGCAAATTTCGTTAAATACCTGCTACACAAAGAAACATGCCTCTTTCCGCTCCTTGCCAAAAAATAAAAGGAAAAGGTAACTTGATTAATAACCCCTAATTCTGCAACCGTCGGCCTAAATCACTGTTCTCAAACGTTTAATTTCAAATAAATCAACAAATAAAGCAAATATTAATTACATAACCGAAGTTAGCAAAAAAACTTCAACATGTTGGTATTACGGGTTTTGAAATTGAATGCAACATCTTTTAAAATGAAAAAGGTTTTTTAACTTTCCTTTGTATTTTGTATGGAAAGTACCTATTTGAAAATTGTTTTGAATAACTTATCCTTTAAATTAAGCCTAAATTTTTCCAGTAGACGATTAACTGGCTCAGAAACGGGACTTACAATACAATACAATACAATATAACTTTATTATGCACACCAAAAATAAATTACAATATGAGATGCTTAAACTATAAAAGAATGCACAAGTGGGCGGCCTTATCACCTTGAGTGATCTCTTCCAGGCAACCTTAGCGAGAAAACGGTGACAGAAATCAGTTTGGTCGGTGGCGTACAAATAAATACAATACTTAAAAAATAAAAATAAAATTTAAACAAAATTAAACCTGTAACTAAATAGAGAAAGTAAAAGAAAATCAAACTAATTTACATGTTACAAATAATAATAAATTAATAAACTATGAACACACACATTTAACACCAATAAACGCGATTGATAGTTTACAAAGTAGAGATGTAATAGCTGTATACCATACTCTGGAAAATCGACAGAGATTTAGCCTGCCTGATATTTAAAGGCAGGTCGTTCCAGAGTAAGAGAGCTTTAATTGTGAAGGAGGATTGATAGAACAGATTGGAGTGGTTGAGTTTAGGATATTGTAGGATGAGAGTACGTGAAAGACGAAGGGATGAAGAGTGAGTTTCACTCACAAAGGAGAAACGTTCCTTTAAGTATAAAGGAGTGGAATGAATAAATAGGACTTTGTAGAGGAGGGACAGCAGGTGAGTATTACGACGAAGACGGATAGGTAACCATTTGAGCTTTTTGCGAAATTCAGAAATGTGGTCATATTTACGCAAGCCAAATATGAACCTAATAAAGAAATTTTGGAGACGCTCGAGCTTATCGAGCTGCTCTTCGGTTAGGTCAGGATAACAAGCGTCAGCGTAATCTAAAATAGGATGTAGCAGAGACTGAACAAGCGCAGTTTTGGTTGAAATCGGAAGAAAATTACGCAAACGCCTAATAGCTGCAGAGGATGCAAAGACCTTTCGACTGACCTCATTGAGCTGTGATATCCATGAGAGCTGACTGTCAACCATTATGCCTAAATTTTTTACAGTGTCACTTATTTGAATTGGGACGCCATCAAACAAGATTTGCGGGATGCGTGACCAATTAATTTTTGAAATAAGTTGTGAACTTCCGATTATTATAGCCTGTGTCTTACTTGGATTAATAGTTAGACCAAACATGCGACTCCAGTCACCAATACGCTGTAGGTCACCATTTATTGTTGTAATGGCCACATCAAGATTTTCCAAAGTTGATTGAGTATATATTTGTAAATCGTCTGCATAGAGGTGATAGAGAGAAGAGAGGTTATTAGATATAGAATTAATGAAAAGGGAAAAAAGAAGAGGTGATAGCACGCCACCCTGTGGTACGCCAGCAGAAATGTCGCACCAAGACGAATATACGTCGTCAATGCGAACACGCTGCCGGCGGCCGAACAGGTAACTACGAAACCACTCAATTGCCGTTGGAGATATGTAAAGAGAGGACATGATACCGAGCAGGACCTCAAAATCAATATTATTAAATGCGTTACTAAAATCAAGGAGTAAAAGGACAGTGAGGTGGCAACTACCCATTCCATATCTAATGTCATCTGTGATTTTAGTCAAAGCCGTGACTGTGCTATGCCCTGACCGGAAACCGGACTGGTAAGGATTTAGGAGGTTATTTCGGGTAAGGAAGGAAGAGAGTTGTTGATGAACTAATTTTTCTAGGACTTTTGAAAGGAATGGGAGAATGGAAATAGGACGATATTCATTATAGGATTTGGGGTTAGATTTCTTGGGGAGTGGAACGATCAGTGCTTCTTTCCATATAGTAGGAAAGCTGCTAGAGGAAACGGAACAGTTCAACAGATGCAGAATAATGGGGGTAACCTCATCCAGGATAGGTAACAACATTTTGCGGCTTATGCTATCACTGCCAACAGCATTAGACGAGATTGATTTAATTGTCTTCTTTACATCACAAGCAGCAAAAGGTACGAAATCAAAAGTATGAACGTCACTAAAATTTGGTAAAGTAGAAAGAAATCTTAGGGACTTCTGAGTGCCACTTAATTTACTCTGTCTTTGAGTCGTATTTTCTCATGGTCGAGGGCTCCCTCACAGAATTAATTCGTTAGGGGAGTTCTCTTGGGCAGATAAATCGTGGTGGGAGTCCAGGAAGCCACGAGTCCTCGGATATTGTCGTCTTCATTCATGTCGGTTCATTTAATTTCCTAATATATGTATATAAATAAACCAGGCATATGTGACATAGTTAAAACAAGATAAATAGTTAAAATTGCATACCTACATTATAAATTTTCACTAACAATTAGGAAATTTAGGTTATCATTTCTTGTTGTAATTTTACAAACAATTCTGATAAAAACCTTTAAAATTCGAAGAGAAAACGATTCTTTTGGAATTTCTTTCCCGAATCAGACTACAGTGTATCTTTTATTCTTTCCTCGAAAAATGTATGACCCATCGTCTCGCCGTCTAAGTAGGCCAACCGATCTCTTTTACAAATCTTTGTCTTGATATTATAGGTATTTGAGGTTTTAAATTAGCATTCTGCATACTGTTGGAAATTAGGATAAGATATTAAGTTCAGTTCAGGTCATTCCGTTTATATATACTTACTCAAGATCGAGATACTTTAGATCAACTTTTTGTAAATATCTGTTTTGTAAGTATAAGTTTTCTGTATTTTTAAGTCATATTTGTATATACTTATGGTATATGTGTAAATATATAAAACTTCATCAGATATGATTACACAAATTTATTAAGTTTCAAATAGATAGAGATAGAAAAATATAGAAACAACATTAATATGTATCACACAATAAATAGGAATAAAAACAGCTGTTTTACAATGAACTTAAAATTATGATAACAGATTTTTTTACAGACTGGCACTTACCTGCCTTAGCGGGTACCAAATTCCTACCCTTTTGCAAGAAAATCATGGTTTTTGTAGTATTACATTAACTTTATTCTAAAATAAAACAAAACACCAGATAAAATCGATCACATATTGTAATCTCGACTCATAGATTGACTCCTAGTTTCGTGAGATTAAAAACATACAATCAGACATTTTTTTGTGGTGATGTAACTAAAGAATTGCACAACTCACGAGTTTAGGAAGTTTTTTGTCAAATTCCTTGATTGCATCAATTATATCAAACGATCTACGGAACTAGACAGGTTTCATTGAAGTGTTATATTATTATAATAAAAGCTGTGGATGACGATTTTAAGTTATGATAAAATTGTATAGAAAATATATGAAGAAGCGTGATTTATTGAGTGGTTTCAGTATTTAAATTTATTTATTAATAAAATGTGACATTTTGATGCAACTATTTAATCAGGCAAAATAAACACATATATTTTGTTACTTTGCTCTTAATTCTAGGATATGCTCGTAATAATTAGGTACCAGATTTTATTTATTCATAATATGGGAATCTAAAACGGAGCTTTAATTTCCCAGAAATCGAGAAATTAATTGAGTATATCATAACCAACCATATGCTTCAAAATAATTTTATGCAACCAAATTGAGAACCCCTTTCTTTTATGAAGTCGTTTAAAAAACGTTATCTTCCTTCATATCCCTTTGAAAGCAAATTCTTTTTTACGTTTACAAAAGCAACAAAGCCTCGAATACTTGATCACACCTGAGCCAGATATAATTGCAAAGGTAAATAAACCGAGTCCAAATAGGCATCTATTTAATTCAATTCCCGAGTCGCGTGACAATGCATCTCATTAGCACCGACTTACATTTACACTCCAACAAAAGATTCATCTGAAGCTCACACGAGCTCAAATGCACTGGAAAAAAAACCAACAACTTTTGCCCAAAGCAACCGGTCGGCTGTAGGAGCGACCAACTTCACTCCGCCGCATTTTATTATGAAGGTCAGGCAGGCCATAGCGCGTCCGTCAGATGCCCTGCTCCGACCGAGCCGAACGCACGCCGTTTGACTCCACATTCAAAAAACTTTTACGTCACTAAAAATTAAACACAAGTTCTTTTTTACGGGTTATAATGTAAAGAAATACTTTTTGTGTTGTTTCGCAGACGTTTTCAGCAATAAACAGTGTGATTTCGACCAGTTTTTTGACGTGCAAGCTTTGATAGAAAGTTGTAACTTGACGGGATTGTGTACCTATGTGTATCAGGTGGTGAATATTGTGCTTTTGTGGGTTTTTTGAACTTTTTCCGCTGAAAGAGACCGTTTGGCGTTGGGAAGGTGAGTGCTTCTTTCGTTTTAAGTCGTTTTTACCCACTTCAAAAGTTGAGTTCTCGATTTTACTGTATGTTTTTGAATGTCAAGTCGTTTCGAGTTGAATAATAATTGCAATAGTTGCAATGGTCGTGAGGTAACTCGATACTTCTATTTTCGCTTGTTGCTTGCAGCCTTGGAACGTAAGTCTGGTTTGACGTTATGTATGACAAGTTTTGCAAAATGCACTTTTGGTACTTGCTGGAGTGTAATATTTATTTACTAATTTGCGACGCTCCGAGGTGTTTCCCGCAATACGTTACGGGATTACATGTAAATAATTTTGTATAAAAACTGCACAACAATATCAACTAAACTATACACTAAACTCTAATTTTGTGGTATCTTAAGCAAAATTTTATGTAGGTAAATTAGTTTTAGCGTGAAGGACGAACACACACACTTATATAATTTCTCCATTATTCTATTGGTTTAATTTGATTGTGTAACATTATTAAGCCTATTATTGAACTTGCAGGTTCTTAGTTGACCATTTAATGTATTCGTTGTAGGTACTTATGTATTTTGTAGTATCACAAATGTATGTATTGTATATTTATATAGGTTCGAAACATTTTCCTTTGTAGGTTATGTATTGGGATGCCAACATTGTAACTAATAAAAAAAACTTATTTTTTTCTTCTACTTGGTCTTCCTTTTTTTTCTTCTTTTGACAATTTTCTTCCATCTTACCATTTATTTGAAATTCTGAAAATAAGTTCAAACTCTTAAAAAGTTCTCTGAATTAATTGGCTTAGCAACAGCTGCTTCGTTGCAACAAAAAATAAAAAGATGCAACGACAAAGGTCAGCATCACATGTTACAGTTACAGTTCTAAAGAAACGTTAATTAATAAGGTTTTTATATAACAAAGGAAATTTGATTCAAACAATGCTGGTATAAAATTTTGAAGCTACTATAGCTATTTTGAAGCTTTTTGTACTAATTTGTATTTTAAATATGTAGGTAAGTAACAAACAGTGAACCGCTGTGTAAAAATATCTAAATCAATCACTTCAATACCAAATTTTATCAGAGCCTCAGAGAGGTTTCGGTTTGAAATTTTTAACACGAGAGCTTACTTACTTTTTAAAATTTATATAAACCTAATATAATTCTTAAATATATATTTAACAATACTATATTAAAGTTAGGTCATATTTGTCAATTACAATCACTTATCTCCATTACAATAGAACATAAATTGTGTATATTGTAAATTTGTATATATGTATAATTTCAAATACTTAAATTTAAGCTATTTGGTATAGAACTATTGATGTATTTTGATATAGGTAGGTGTTTAATTTAGATTATATTAACTTAATAATTACTTACTGTTGTTCTAAATCATAAAAGACTTTTATTGTGTCTGTAAAAATAATAACTCCTAGTTTATCAATGCCATGTCATAAAAAAATATTTCTCTCAGTGCAATGCATTTAATATCAGTCAATAACAGACAAACATGATCTGATTTCACAACTTCTCGAGTGCTCAGTGTATAATATTACTCGAAAATATACACGGTTACATTTAACTAATAAAATAAAATTATATTTTTAAATCCTTAACAAATCAGTCCTACATCATCGTCAACAATGTAAACTATTTTTTCATATTATACCTATATAACTTTGGAAAGTCACAAAAAATAATTATTGGAAAAAAAAACACTTTTTTCCCTAAAAGCCAGGAGCCTAAATTAAAATTATCACCACGTATTTGCTTTTATCAAGAAACTTGATTTTACAATATAAACACAGACTGAAGATATAAAAAATTACATTCTGATTAGACAGGAGGAGGTTCTCTCCTTCTTATCTTAATGCCCGTTAAAGCGATATGAAACACCAAAAAGTTAAGAAGATAAATGAAAGCTTTTATATGTAGAGAACCTTTATTTTAGATTAATTTACAGAAGTAGAAGGTTTTTAACTATTTGTTTATAAAATTTCCCAAAGCTGCATTATTCCGGCAAAACCCACCGAAAAAGTCTGAAAAAATTTACACAAAATTTGTTCATTAATTAAGTTTATGAAACCCTGTATGATATACGTTCTTAAACTGTATACTAACTCAAGCATAGGTGAAGTGTTTTGCAATTCCAGTTTTTATCACGCCAGTCGAATTCAATTCTAAATCTTAGACATGAGCAGGTGTAAGACCTGATTACATTGAACCCGAAAGTAGCTTTTTTGACTTTGAAAAAGAATGTGTCAATTTATAACAAATCGTGTCGTAATTTAGTATTTATTTAGTTTATACTTACCACATAATGATATATTACCACATTACTTGACTACATATGTACATATGTTGTGCTGAATCTATTTATATAAAACTCAAAGGTGACTGACTGACTGATTTAGTGATCTATCAACGCACAGCCCAAACCACTGGACGGACTGGGCTGAAACTTGGAATGAAGGTAGATGTTATGACGTAGGCATCCGCTAAGAAAAGATTTTTCGAAATGCCACTTTGAAAGGGATGAAATAGGGATGCAAGTTTTACTTCCTAATGCGAGCGAAACCGCGAGCACCCACTCTCTCTCTCTTTGAGTCATATTTCCTCATGACTGAGGGTCGTGACTCCCCCGCAGAATTAATTCGTTAGGGGAGTTTTCTTAGGCAGATACATCGTGGTGGGCGCCCAGGTCCTTCCACGGAAGACGCATGTCCTCGGATATTGTGGTCCTCAAACATGTCGGTTTCCTCACGATGTTCACCCACTAGTTACGTATAAAAATATGTATTGTTTAGGTTTTTAAAATTAGGTACTTAG
Source organism: Macaria notata (assembly GCA_927399415.1). Lineage (NCBI taxonomy): Eukaryota > Metazoa > Arthropoda > Insecta > Lepidoptera > Geometridae > Macaria > Macaria notata. Next base: position 7,479,950 of record OV656742.1, read on the forward strand.
TCAGGTTAGTCCATTTGAAGTTTAACTTTCACTTAATGTAGTTTACTAAATCCCGCAAATGCTGAACTTTCAGATCTGATCATAGTTTAAATTGAATAGAGAAAGTGTTTTACTAGTATTTTTACTTGAAAAATATTCAATCTTAGTTAGACTTACTTTTTAATATTAATCTATTAGGTATATACTTTTGAATACCTTATTCCAAAAGTCTTAAAAGAAAGGCTCTAAAAGCGAAAGTCAAAACATCTAAACCTGATTGAAACCATTTTTTCTGACACAGTTATGACAAAACATGTACCAGGATAACAATCAGAAACATAACATACGAATAAGCTTCTAAATAGTCCATCAGTAGGCGTTAGTTGCACAGATTATTAATCATCACAGATGGTCAACTTAAGATTAACAGTATCGGAGCCCGTTGATGAAAAAGCTAAGTCTTTACACTGTTTCTAATCTAAATTGTTTCTAAATTCTGTACTTACAGCCATTAAAACTCAAAGTCAAAGTTTTTTATTGGAATTTATTTATTTATTTATTTCTTACCTTAAAGATAACTTAACTAACAGAGTTTTAAATTTTATTTCATTTGACCTTAATGTAGAGTTACCAGTATTGATAAGTAGACTCTTACATGTAAATTTTTCAATCTAAATAAAATCATTATTTGGGCATGAAGGAAGAACGAACATATGTGTTAAAACACTTAATAAAATATAACATATCAACTTTGCTGAAATAGGCATATTGTTGTAGGTACCTGAATTTTATTAATATCCAAATAGTCTAAATAGATTTTTTCTACCTTTATTTATTGTGTGCCGTGACACCTTGATTTTACTTTTTTTGTCGTTGTTGTTTTGTTTATAAACGATTTTAAAAAAAGAAGAGGTTCTTGTTTCTTCTGGTGTCTGAATGTTTTTAAATTAATATAATTTCACTGCTATATTTGGACCACTTATTTTGATTTTCTCTCGATACATATGCCAATAAAAAATTAGAAAAACACACTGCACACATTTCTTTAACAGTTCGGTCTCTGTACTATTCTGTGCTAACAAACGAACAACTTTCTCTCTATTGTGCTATCTGGCTACCTCCTGTTATTGATTACACTGATTGATTAACTTTGAATATCTTATTATTGTACATTAGGTATGTAGATTAAATGAAATTAATTACAGATAAGCGTAGAAATGAGACTACTTAGTTCATTATTGAAAATGTAAAAAGAATTAGGTTCTTCAATTCAGGTTTTATTTATCTGTAGCATATTATGTGTTTGTATAGATAAAAGAAAAAAATTGATGATGATGATGAAAATAATATGTTTTTAAAGAGGCTATGAGTTACGACAATCTTAACAATGACGCTCTTATAAAAATATGTTATTAAAGTTTACTGTAAATAAATGCAATACATGATGGTCGTTTCTATGTACAATAAGTGAGTATTTACAAAAGAAAAGTATATAAGTAATATATCTGTTATCTAGTACCCACGACACAAGCGTTGCTTAGTGTGGGGCTAGATGGCGCTGTGTGCAATGTCCCGAAATATATATATTTATATATATTAAACATTATTTATCATTATAAGTAAGAACACATTTGCAAGAATGCATTCTCAGTGGGGATCGAACCCTATTCCGTCATTCTGATCATTTCAGAGGTCAAGGGTATTAAGTACCGAGATATAGAACTAGTGGTTAAATGTATAATTATATAGATTAGCCCAGTGTAGTTTACCACGATCTGATTGCGGTTACACACACGCAAATTGAGGGCAATGCACTAAATTCAATATTAGTTTAATTTTACTTTGAAGTTGTGGATCATTACAATTAAGGCATATTATGTACGTGTGTGAAAGAAAATCTTAGAGCAGATGCTAGAGTCTAAAGAAAACTAACTAACGGTTGTGGTGGTGTGCACAAAACGCCCCAAGCGGGATATCCGTGCAGGAATCATCGCCCTCACCTTAGAACGGCTGTGGTGCTGCGACCCAATCCTGGACCCAAGCCTTTTTTTAAGTTTTTTTTATCAAAAAGTATCAAAAAGGTTGAGCAGTCATCATCGCCTATGGACACATGCAACTCTAGAGGTGTTGCAGCGCTTTACCAGCTTAGAGAGGTGTTTGAGAATACTCTTTTTAAATATTCCCTTAATGTAGCTCTGCTTACGAGGGCTAGGCTTGTGTTTGACTACAACCTGCTTGATGTTAAGCATTGCTGCAGCATAGGGTGTAACATGCTTACCTAGAAGGGACCTATTAACTCTAGATTTGAAGATCCCAGAATTGTAGTAAAAGAAACAAGAGACACAAAGAGACGCCTTTATTCCCGGTTCTGCGCCATCTCCTGCCACTCGGTAGCATTGAGCTGTTGCAGATCCTCTTAAAACTGGTCTAAGAATAAAACATAAATAGGCTTAGGTCTTTATGAAAACCAAGACAGCTCAAGATATAGAAAACTTTTAATGAATCTCCTAAGTACTTACCTCTATAAATGATTTTTAGAGATACTCGCGTATCTGCAGTTTCACTATATATGAAAATTACATCACAGGTTTTTATAGATAACAAACGCATTCAGTATATAAAAGTGGCTTTAGTTCATCAAAATTTATTGTTTTTTTTGTAAAAATACGCAGAATATCGGGAGTCGTGAACAACACACTATTGAAACAAAATTACTGTTAGTAAATGTTCAAATTAGGTTCAAAAGTTATATTTTATTGTCAAAATAACATTATTTTATCAAATTTGTCGCTATCAAAAACATCAAAAATACTTAATTTGATCAAAAGTAGGTCCGAATAAACCTATTAGCCGGTCACGAAATCATACGCTTATCAAATAAATATTTAAAATGGAAAGCAGAAAATTTATGATTAATCATCGTAATCAAAGTATTGGCATTGACCCGCTGATAAATTGTATACGCATTAAGTGATTATCTATTGCAAATAAGGTCAAGATTTTCTCAATGTTTTTACATATTTTTCCCTTATTTGTTAAGAGTTGAGAACGTGCGTAACAGAAATTAATAAAATGTTTAATCTATTTTATGGTACCAACCATGCTTTTTTTTAACCTTGACAGATGATGGAATGAATTCTTGTTTTAGACCGGGACAGCTTTCATTTTTAATGCAAAATGTAATTTATTTATTTATTATTATAATTATTTCATCCTAATTAATAATATTTGAACGTGAAGAAAGAACACACTGAAAACAGTAAAAAAATAAAAATAGGCTTTAAAAGATTCTATTATGTATCATCAGTTCAGTCGTATCTACCCACTTCTAAGCATAGGCCTCCTCTTCAAGGTGCACTCAGTACGATACTCAGCCTGTCTAAGCCAGTTTTGTCAGCGTATTTTTCAATGGCAAAAACATCTGAACCATCATCAAAACAAAAAATCATAAAATTACTTTTGCAAAGAAACTAACGGTATTAAACAAGTTTTGCCAATGCAACACACAATTACAATAGAATTTCTGCTCAAAAAATTCTGTGTCAAAAGCGAATGCACGATACCGAATCTTAGGCACTGAAGAATTTGGCCAGAATACAAACATATAAACAGACGTTCAGTTTTGTCAGTTTGGATCTAAAGTTGTTTTGTATGACGTTATATAGCTACATGGGTTGCAAATGTTTTGCAGGTGATTTATTCCTACATGTCACACACGTGTGACATGTAGGAATCAAACCTTGTATGAATAACAGCACTCAAAACTGAATTGGTCTTCATTATCCCGATTACTATTTGGTCAAATAAAATTAATTATAAAATTTATTGGAAAACAAGTCGTGAATATGTATTCTTTGGTTATGGAGTCAGTTTCATTCTAAATGCATTATGATGACTTCTCTTAAAATTTCTATAAATATACATTATTATTTTTATTATATCGGTGCTTAGTAAAATTATTATTACCTAATACCACCTAATATATAATTCTATAACACAACCCATACCATATATTGCCCAAATATTTTTAGCAAACTAACAAGCTACTCAAAGCAGCATATTTATATTTAAGAACGTAACGTTCCGACTTTGATTCTTTCATTTGCAAATACCTCGCTTTTCTGTAAAATGTGTAACTGTAAACTGTTATTGTGTTACAGTGCCACCCAGAATTATGCAAAGGTAACGGGAAAGGACGTACAGAGTCGGGCTTCTTTTGGGACACTATACTTATAAAGTACTTTTTTAATCTGTCGAAATTTTAAGCTTATTTGTATGATGTTGTTGCTCTAAATTTTAATTTTAATTTAATTTTAATTCAAGTGTACTCGTACAATATGATGCTTTACCTTCTTTTTTATCGAATGAGAGTGGCCAACTCTGGTTTCGAGAGTTTTTAACCCGCCCGCCTCTGATGGTTTAACGACTGCCGTAGAAGACAAAGAGGACCTACAATTTAACGTGTCATCCGACCCACGGAAGTACCAAAATTGGAATGCCACTTTTCGGTCACCCATCCAAAGACTGAACGCGTCGATATTTGCACGTTGGTAATCGCATGCGAGCCTCCGCTAGCTAAGCTACGGGCGCTTTAAAATAAATAAGTCATCGTTGTTTTAGAATAAGGTTCTTAATTGGTTGTAAATATAATCTAGATTAAGATCAATTCTTCCATATCTTTAGTCGTTAATACTTACTAGTATTCTTTAAAACAAAACCTAATTCACTAAACATTGGTCTATACAACCATTTGAAACTAAAGCTATCAGTTGCAAAGTTAACACTTGATGAGTTGACTGTTATAAAATTCTCTATAATTCTCATAATACTTCGAAACCCTTTTTTGTGAACATAGCGGTTCTTACATTGTAAAAATACTTATACACAGCACAAGTACACATTTAACACATTTATTTTAACACTCTTTATACCAAATGCTGTCAGAATTCGCACATAGTTGCCAAAACAGCTCATTGTCATACAAAATACTCGACTACAGTTACATTATGACAATGGTTGAAGAGTTGACATAATCATAATAAACAATTACTAATTATGTGTGCTCGGGAATGAAATCATGAGGCAATTATCTTTGTTGGTAATTAGTAAGGGTTTGTGTTTAATAATATAAATATAGGCCTAATTACAAAACGTGGTTTAATTATAAATCCAGAACTTTGAAAATATACAATCAGTTTTTGCTGTTCGAAATTTGTCTGTCAACTGTCAAAATGTAACCAATAATAAATCAACGTCCCAATTTGAAGGTGACATTTTGATTATTTATATGTGATGTTTGAACAACTAGAACTGACTTTTTATTTTCAAAGTCCTGAAGTAAAATAAGTTTAAATTTAAACCGTGTTTTGTAATAAGACGGTAAATGTTTTGCTAACCTCTAGTTTTAAAATATTAAAACAAAATGAGTGTGATAGCATTGTACTTTTTTTTTCTTTTTACGGTTTACGTTTGACTACAGCCTGCCTGATGTTAAGCATTGCTGCAGCCTAGGGTGTAACACTTAGCGTAGTTGAATTTTAACTTATGGTTAAAGAGAAACATTTAAAAAATGATCACTTCCATGTATTAATCTTTTCAATTAAACTTACCGATGGCAACAAGAAACATTTTATTTTTCAACAATAAGTACTAAAACTAAAATTGCGACCTTGATAGTAAATTCGTAGCCTGAATCCTTACACAATTCGAAAAGAAACCGCAAGCGAGCCCACAAAATAAACACTGGATTCAAATATTTCAAATGTATGATAAGATATTTTTTTATTTAATATTCCGAGACATTGCACATTTAAATCAAGCTTTACAAAAATCCCTTATCAACGAATCTTTGGAGAACTTATGTAGTGTTGTTCTGCTGTGAATTCTCCAGGATAAAACAAGTTTCTTGTTTAAAGGTCGCAGCGGAACAACACTACATATTTCTCCAAAGTTTTTTTAATTAACTATATGTACAAATGTACGTATGCATGTATGAATATGCCTATACCTTGGCTGATTTGTCTCGACTCACTTCCTAGCATGGTTTTAATTGTTCGAGTACCGTACGCTTGTGCTAATTCATAAAGTAGCGGTCTTAACACGTCACGGAATTTGCTGAATCTTGAAATTAAAATCGCATCTGCAGATACGAATCTTTGGTACTTTATTCGGTGTGCGTTTTTTTTATTAATATCACTTTTTTTAAATGATTTTTGTATATTTGCCGTCAAAAATGCTATATATATATTATATAGGTACCGTAGGAAAAGTAGTTGTCGGCAAATTTTGTGCATGAATGAAACCTGCCACTACTTTACCTGCACTGTTACAGGATTTTCTAATAAGTCATAATGTATAGATGCACTGAACAAAGTTAGTAATATGAAAAAATAAGTTCGTATGAAAGTGGCCAACTCTGGTGTCGAGAATTTTCAAATCATTCGAAAGCTTAAAGGTCCTTAAGTAGATTAGTAGTAAGTTTGTGTATGTGAGTAAACCAGTTAGCCACTTGCTTTAAAAAAACTCTGTTCAGTAAAATCCGTTTTCCTGTAAAATTGACTGAGTGAGCAACTAACTTAAGTATAAAAATAGGAAATCTCAGTTGGTATTCTTGACCTCAAAATTCTAGGTAAGATCGTGATTGAGAAATATGTTAGTCACTGAAAATTAACGCATTGCGTCGATGATTAGGTTTAGGTATCTGGAAATACGGATAAGATGAGCAACAATCGTGATTATGAATAAATTAATCGACTGTTTGTATGAGAATACATTTATTTGCATTGGTAATAACGGAAATAGAAGAATCAACAAATAGTTTCTGTTTCTTTTTTATTATTGATGACTAGTAGTTTTTATGCAGGATAAGTAGTAGCATTTATTTTACTTCATTTTTAGATAAAAAGAGGGAAATAAATATTCTTTAACAATTTATACAAGTTAATCTTTCAACAGCCTTAAATGTAGGTAGGTTCAAGTTTATTTGAAGCACAACAAGATAAGCATATCCAATTATCCAAGAAACTAAAAATTATCCAAAAATCATAACTAAGGAGCTTTTTAAAACTCAAAAAACACTAAACGCCCAAATCCCAATCGTAGCAAATGTTAAAACAAATAACTTTCACTGTATCTCGCACCATCAGCTATCGAGGTTTTGTTATGTAGCTCTAATGACTGCTTTCACTGATAATTTCAAATACTGCGGATATTTAGGAAAGCGAAAGTAAGATAAGATGACACTCCGTTTGTTCTGTTCTGTTTGTCGCCTTCAGATGTTTGCGAAATGACCGATGTCGCTTTAAAGTTATTAGCTCGTGGCACGAACTTGTTTGTTTCAGTCTACAAGGTGAGATTAATGTTTACCTCGAGCTGTGTTTTTAAAAATATATGTCTTAGAGTCACTGTAATATAAGTTTTAATTTTGTTAATCTGATTGAGTTACTCCTTCATTTCTTTGACATTATGGCAACATAATATAAAAGAAACATTTGGTTTGGTTGGTGTTTTACATATGGTTAATATGTGAAATGTAGATTTTTAAATCGATTTATTGTATGTTGGACATGAAGTAAATAAGGTATGAATCTTAATTAATATCACTATAATATTTGCATGCTATGTGGCTTAGAATATGGCGGACAACAGCAACAATGTACCATCTTTTTTACCACTACTACTCATGTTCTTGCGTATAAATTATTTGATTTTGAGTTTGAACAGCTACATACAATTTACAAAACAAATTTAAAATTAAATGAACAGATACAATTACACACTTATCAAGTAACATAGTTTACAGTAATTTAGATCACTATTCAATTTGTTACACTAAGTTAATGTCATTATACCACCGATAGGAAATTAATATGTATCTTAGGTTTAAACCGACTTTACCATGACTAAGTAAGATAGCGTCACTACACAGGTTTGACTAAATAACAACTTAAAACAATGGTTTCTTAATTTATCTTTTCATTTTCACTAAAACCATATAAACACACGCCCATCCCACCAATTCACACTTTCAATATCATATTGGAGAAATTTTACAATCTTGTTTGTAAATTCTGCTACGTTTGCGAACATGAATAGCAAATGCATCTTCATTTCTATTTTTAGTATTATTTTTCCAAATGCCACAGGCACCGGAACCGCTGGCGCGTTTCGCTTCTACATTTAAAGGTCAAGACTCTTTAATAGCATCGATAATCTCGTATAGATTCTTTATCTGATGTTTTGTTATTTTTTTTTACTATTTACGTAGGTAATTTACTTTTTCAATATTGTCATCAGTTTTCCACCTTCCTAATTTTGGCGAAACACTGAGATAGCAGTTCAATTATTATAGCATTGTGAAGCACCTTTATGTAAATTGTGACTCATATACTAGGAATGCTTACTGGTTAACAATTATTTGTTGATCCTAAAAAAAGTAGGTACACAACTACACAATATCTTTGCTACAAGTGCTTAAAATCTTCAAAGAAATAAATTGACTTGTAAATTTTACGTTACATTTTATATTAAATTAATTAATGTAAATCGATGTTGTATGTTTTTCGTCAAATATGAAAGCCGAGTCTCACCTGTTATGAGTAATCATTGCTACTTTTTTAAAATCATTATTCAGTATTGGTTTTCAGGAATCCTTTTTATCCGATTGCATTACTAAGCCAAAAATATGCCTGATATATCCGTAACCCAGATTTATATTTATTTTTTCTTTTCACTGAATTTCAGTGTGATTCTTTAAGTAGAGGATACCGTGCCCCCAGATACCTCTTTCATTATTGCTTACTTTTCAAAGATATACTTACCAAAATTTCCACTACCAATGTCTCCGTTATGAAATATTTTCCTAAGTAAACCTTTAGAAAAATTTGTCACAAAAGTCATCCTTCTATTTTTTGCGTATTTCTATCGTACACCATTTTTCCACATAATTCTCAACAAGTAGGTCAAGATGTACGTGCTAAACTGATCGTCACCTCAATATCTGACGTACGGTTTTTTTATTTATTGTTAGTCATCATTTGTAGCGTGACTAGATATGAAATATGAAGCCCAGTTTTGAAATATAAGTAATTTTACGGCTGATTTTTTTACGTTTTTATTTAGGACTGGGTGATTGGAAAACAGAATATACTAGTTGCTTGTTATTTTTTTCTTTTTTTGTGAAAAATTAATGATTGTGTCTTTGTATTCTACTTTCGTTAATTAATATGAGTCATATCATAAAATTGTTCAAATAAGCTTTTCAAATAAATTAAGTTTTATTGTACAAGAAGGTTAATGTAACAAAATAAAATTCGCTAAATTGAACCCGGTCGGCGCCCATTCATATCAAATCCGTTCTAATCTATAACCGACAAAATATTATATGCAACATTATTAGAAGAAATTGTGTCACACAGATAACCTGATTCCTGATTGATAACTTATCAATCGCACTCAATGTGTGAAAGTTAAACACTTGACCCAGATCTATGTTTTACAAATGTATTGATAACTTCGCAGTTTTTATTATTGGGCTATCTGACTACGCACTATCGTGTATTAGAAGTTTATTATTTACTACTACGGATGCCCGCGGCAACCTTCGCATTATTTCAAGATAAAAACCTATGACACTCCTAAGACCTCATACTACCTTCAAACTAAAAATCATGATGATCCGTTCAGCCGTTTTTGCGTGATAAGCGTTTAAATAAACAGACAAAATTTTCAGAAATTGTTGGAACGTGTTCTGCTATCAATTCTAAGTTTCTCCAAAATTTTTTTAATATCTTTTAATAATTTTAAATTATTCGTCCTTGTTACATTAATTATGGAAGTAACTCCACAAAATACCACTAGCCGTTTATAAAAACATTCTCAAAACAAGTGGCGCCATTCACGCCATTGAAAAATTCCAAGATCATTGAATGAGCAATTTTCAGTACCATTAAAGTCACATGTCTCAAGTTACAAAGTGACTTACTAAGTTATAAGTGCTACATTTACATTCAGGATGTAAGTAATTCTATAGAAAATCTCTTTGAATAATAGTTGTGCTTAAAATACTTTCAGTTTAGGTATGTGCTTTTTTAGGTTCGATTGTAAGTGATATACTTTTTAAAAAACACCATAGATCATTTGTAACAATTATTTAAATTAATTGGTTAAGCTAAACAATGTAATGTTAAGATTAACTTGTTAAAAAAGTCATATAAAAATGGTTGTATATTTATTATATTAGAGGTTTCCAAGTCGGCTTGTCTAAACGCATGTATTTACGATTCTTATGGTTGGTTTGTTAATCTGTTTTTTTTTATATTTCTCGCCGCAAAGGAGCGGCGAGTCATCTTGATTTTTGGAATGATGGTAGTATAGGGTAGAGAGAGTGACATACACATTTTATCTTTACACAACATGGGAAAAACCACAGGCTAAAATAACATAATCTCTAACGTCTATTTAAAATCTTATACCAACCTATCTAAACCGGGAAATTGACAGATGATTGCCAAGTGGGTTTTTAGCTTTCTAACAAAATATTTTCTTAAGGACTATTTATAGCGTAAGTCACGTAAATACGTACGTGATATGACCAGTGACCTAGGTGTACTTGTGATGTAATCTAGCTTCTGTTTAGGTTAAGGATACGCGTAGTTTCCTTAGAAAATCATCAGATAACATTCCGTTTAGTGTAACTAAGCGATGTACGTAATTTTTGTTAAACACTTTTTTTCTACCCTTTTCTTTAAGTTTTGATTTTCACGCTAACACAACATAAAGAAATTTTAACACGTAAAATATATACAAATATATTATTTTTCCAACATTTTTCACAATAAAAACCAAAAACATATTATGTAAAAAATTCAAATTATGTTGCCGTCAGCCTGCTCGCTCTCTGGTGCACTAACAGTAGGTTAGAACGATTGGACTAACTCAAGGCTTTTACTTTATGATTTTTCTAGTGATATAACCCTTGCACTGTCTTGAAAGAAAACAGTTTGAGATAATGTAGCCCTTATTATAACAATCTGTTTGTGTCCTAATCGTATATTACAAAATCTTCATTACAAAGTACAACAATTATTATAACACTTAACTACAGAGTGGGAAAAAAACCAACAAAATGTCACTCTTAAAAATACGACCATTAGCCAAAGAAAAGTAATAACAAAAACCGAAAAACACAAAAGAAACACTTTCACTCAGTCACAGATAAATGAACTATTCAGTTACGACACTTAAATGGATTGCATCCGTTTTGGGACATTTCTTTTTACTTAACTCTAACTGTTACTTACCAAAACTACTGGCAGTATTGCCAGTAAGCACTAAGTAAAAAAAAAATCCGTATGAAAAAATACTTTTCTTGTTTATCTTAGCCTTGTTTCTATTTTTGAGGTCGGCTCGCAATCTACTTTATTTTCCAGATTCGCTTATTGTAGATAGAGTGCCAGACCTATGCATCTCCGAAATTAACAAAATCAATATTTTTTATATATTTAGGTAAATGTTGACATCTTTATTTACAATAATAATAGATACATAAAAATAAGGGAAGAAAAACTAAACATACTTCTTCCAACTACAATATAAAAAATGGGGCACTTAGAAAATCTTTAGAAAAGCCTAATGATAAGTCTAAGTGCTCCAGCCCCCTGCCAGAGGGCATACTGGCCGCATTACCACGCTGGATGGCAATGCTGATACGTTGAGCCAGAAAAAGGCTGTATCTTTGATTTAAACTATTTTGAGCCCTAGATCTAGATGCCCTCTCGGCCTCCATTTCTCCACAATGAGACCTAAAAAGCCATACACGTCTTGACCTTTAAGAAACTACAATAAATCTTTGAGATTATCGTAACAAAAAAACACAACCATCTGATATTGGAATCTTAAACCGAAGATGTAGGTATGATGCATGCATTGTGTACCTTAAAAGTATATTGATCATTTAACATAAAAGATTGAACCAAGTAAATAACACTTTTTTGTTTAAATTTGTTTTGAGCTATTAAAGGTCTTTGGTTATTACAAGCTCATTTCGTCATACAACTTCATGATAATTTATTTTATGACATTTTAGAGCTTGGTGGATTCAATTTGTGTAATATTTATTATTTTCTATGGATTTTGGATTTTGTCCAGCTGGAAAGATTTGTAGCAACAATTTATACCTAAATGCTATTTGTTGTGTAATAAATATGTAGTTTTCGTTTAAGTATTTCGTTAATGTATATAGTACATGACTAGTCGGTGTTCGCGGCTTCGCTTAATACACCCCTTTAAAAGTGGCATTTCGAAAAATCCTTTCTTAGCGCATGTCTACATTTTAAAGCTACCTTCATCCCAAATTTCAGCCCAATCCGTCCAGTGGTTTGGGCTGTGTGTTGATAGATCACTATATCAGTCAGTCAGTCAATCACCTTTGATTTTTCATATATATTTAGATATTAACTAATAACAAGAAATCAGTAACGCACATCATTGATAAGATCTTTAAATTATTTTTATCATCGGATGAGGCCAAATGAGATCATTTTCTGTATCATTCATCATTGTACATTTCGATACATCAATCAATTTGTCTGTCTGTTTGTAGCCTTGGTAATGAGGTTTTGTTACGCCTACATATATTTTAGTTGTTTGATTTTTTCTAAATTAAATTACGATTAATTGTTTTCGGATTGTTAATAGATGGTTTATTGAAGTTGTTGTCTGTTAATTAATTATATTCAATAGACACAACAAGTTTTAAGTTTTATTGCGTACTTGTTTTATACATCCTTTTGTATACATCTTGATTCATAAACATAGAATACCATAGAACATGATATACATACACGATTAACATAAAATATCATTAGGTATCAGAAGGAATCATTAGGTGTGAAGAAAGATTGATAAAAGAATCGATTGCTATTTCCAAATAAACTTATTGTAGGTACTTATATATATATATATATATATAACTATGTAATGTATATTCGTTTGAAACTGCCTATGTGTTTACTGAATACAACACATGTTTTCGTATGGTTGTCAATTCATTTCCTACAACAATAAGCCAATGTCTAAAATACTCTTGTATCAATATAATCAGGATTCACAGCCCATTTCCCAAAATTTGCGATACGGAAGTGGAACCCACTGCCCTCATCCACTACCACAGAATAAATAATCCACTACTAAAGGTTATTGTGACAACTATTGTGACCATTGTAGCATGAACTGGGTTGTGGAAAGTGACATCGATCTGCTGTCACACTGGACTTGACGAGTATGACCTATGGATACGTAGAATTACGTGGTACCTACCTACGTTGGAGAATGTACTATAGGTGTATGTGTGTGTGTGTGTTTGTATTAATGGGTACGGTGTATATGGGTGGTTACTATTATTTGTGTACATGTATTTTATAAACATAGGCATGGTGTTGCTATGGTGTTGTATTTTTTATAATATTGATGTATATTATTAAGGTGAATTCAATTATTCGTCAATGTTACGTATGTTAGTGTGTTTCAAAAATCTTCGTTTTGTAACTCAAACACATGGTACTGAATACTTGAGCTATAAAATAAAACCAAGCGGTTAACTGCTGAAACAAAGAGATAATATTAGACAAATCTAGAGCTATATATAGTTCTAGTCAAGTTTTAGAACACCACATGCGTGTAAAAAATAACCCTCACAATATTTTCAATGTCTCTCAACGGTTTTAATTTATATCGGTCTAAAGTCTTAAAGTCTTGGTAATCAAAATCAACCTGAATTAAAGTTATTGTTACTGGAATGTGTAAACTTCAAACTTAATATATCGATGAAATACTCAGAAAAAATCCAACATGTCTTACAATACTCAGTAGGTAGGTATTTACAATACAAAAGTCATTGTAAAAAGTTAGAGCTATGAATAAATTGAACAAAGCCACAAATACCAGCATCATTAGACTCATAAAGCTATCATTAGCTCACAACAAAGAGTAAGGCCAAATCGGCGACTGTTTACCTCATCATCACTTTATTTTTACAGTAATAGATCTTACTGACTAAGCTATGCTATAATTTAGAAGACAGAGGAAGATGCGAGATGGGTCAACACCCTAGACGCGGATCACCTAGGTATGGACAAAATCAACACAAATACCAAAAGCGGCCTACATATTCCCAGCAGTGGGTTTAATGGAAGCTGTGCATGTTGATGATGATGATATTTTTTTCATACAGCCTTTGTTGTCAATATATTTCAACAAAATTATGCACACAGCTTGTACCGTTTCTGTATTCTGTGACACTTTCATTGGTCAATCTCAAGTATCAAGAAGGGTTCACAAAATATTTATTCATTCGGTCTTCTTATGAAACCTGGAGGAATAGCAATGTTTTTATTATATACGTTGCGATTGCTCCTATATATATATTTTACCAAAGTTATGTCTTGGTTAGACAGAAAAAAGGAAATACAGTGTTATCGTTATATACACAGGTTTGGGTAGAATTTAGAAACTGTTATATGTTTCGTTAAATCTTATTTCGAGTGCACTCAGCATTGTAAATATGACTTACACAGCTGTACTAAATAATCATTGTTCATTATGTGATACATGCATCTATCGCTTCGTTGTATTAGGAGGGACACTAATGCGATAAAAGATTAACTTTTGGTTTTCTATTCAATGACGCAACCTTGGTTATGTGAATGAAGCTTTGTTAGTTTTCAGTTTCGGTTTTAGTATTATTTGGTTTTTAGTTGATGCGTTGGTGACAAACTTGAGGTTGAAGGACATTTTTTTGAAATTCTTGTAACTAATTCACAAAAATATTTCTCTTCGTATGTGAGCGACCAACTCTGGTGTAGAGAGTGTTCAAAACGCCTCATTGGGCCTCTGAATTCAGTATAACTGAATAATATACATATAATAAAAAAGTACGGATAAATTCAGTTGCAAGGACATGTATAAATGAATCGTACTCTACTTTTAAAATTTGTAAAACATAGGCGTAACTAATGATATTACATGTGAATAAACATAAAATACCACTTTAAGTGAGTTCCATCTATTGTATTCTAGTAAATTGTGATTACAGATTCCATGGTTCAGATTTTATAGACGAATCCAATCGAATTTACAATCAATTTATTTCTAGCGAGTTTTATACGAAGAAACGTAAAAGGATTAGTCTATGTCATGAAAAGATACTTTTTTTAGGTTTCACTTAAACTAAATAAAATAAATTTACCATTTGAATTGTAAATATAAATGCAACAAACCTGTTTATATAATTAAAGATTTTTATGCAGCAATTACTTAATGTTTTAGCTATAAGCTTTGACAAATTATGTAATTACAAAGTTTACACATCCAATTAGTTTTTTAGGTGGTACTAAAGTTTATACGCAAATTAAATTCTTTTTTTGGTCTACATCTGACATTTATTCCATGCGATCATCACTCAATCCGGTAGTGTACGTTGTAAATAGCTAAATTGCTGTAATTAATTAGAAAAAATCATCACGCATAACGGCAAAAACAAACACATCACTACCGTAAATATTTTAACAAAAACTCGAAGGGTTTTTTGCTACAAATAATTACAATTCTATATTTTATTTGCGGAATATTTCCTACTATGTAACTATTTGATTGTGAAATCGTGAGTTACTTCAACATTTTACCGACTACCAAAAAGTTTGCATCACTTTACTGATTAAAATCATCTAAGTAGGATCTGTTTTTTAGAAAGATGCATCAAGTCGTGCTTCTTTACATTATCATTAGAAGACTACTAGATAAAGCGTGAACATCAGACAATTAATGACATCACAAAACGTTGATTCGATATTTAAAATAATAACTTCCTTATACTCGTCTGTATTAGTCACACGTAAATTTTTCAACGGGTCGCTATTTTTTTCACAAGTTAGGTTAAGGTCTTTGACCTTCATGGTTAGTTTTTCACTCAAAATGTGAATTAGATGATTTGATAACGTTTCATGGTACATTATGTTTTGAATTGACGTCGTGATGTTATGGTGCATGTTTAGGGAAGTCGTTTTGCAGTAAGTGATTCTTTTTTTATAAATAAATTATCACATTAACTCTGAATAGAGACAAACTTAGAATACAGTGTAAATAATTAAGGTTTAAATTGGGTCATTAATGTACGAGTATTTACTAAATAAACACAGTAACAACGTATGTCTACACTATCATTAGGTATGTGGAGAAATAGTTTTTTTTTACATGTATGTATTTCAGTGTTTTTGTAACCTACCTACTTGTGTAAATTTTTGTTTGTATTTTTAAATATTGCATTACATGTTTACATGCAATGAAACACCTTAAGTTAAGCTCGTACATTAATTCAGCAAACTTTTTTTTAATATTCATATCAGAATAACCACCAGTAATCAATATCATGATACATAGCATGTATTTTTTTTAATAAATGGACTCACGCTTGATTACAACTCGCCTGATGTTAAGCAACGTTATAATCTACAATCTAGCGCGCTTGTCTAGAAAAAACCATCCCAAACCAAACTTAACTTAGTCTCTATTTTGCATCTGATAACTCAAATTAATCTATCTAACCAATGAACTGTGAATCAGATTAAAGTCAGTGACGCCTATTGACGAAACAACCAGTTATACCCCACACGTCATCAATCTATTGTCATCAAATCACGATTAAAGCTGTCAAACATCTTGAGAAAGAGTTGCTGTTGTTCTAAGCCACTGTCCATACTTGATCTGATTAGAAGTTGAACGAGAGTTATACAGGGTGATTTGTATTTGTTATTTATTTCTATTTGTATTTGTTATTTATTCTATGTTACGGTAAATGTGGATAATGCGGGAATTATGCATAATTCACGGTAATTATGCATAATTACCAGTGCTCTCGGTAAAAGTTAGAAAAACTTTTGAATTAATCACATTTACCGGTAATCATAGGCTCACGCTTGACTTCAACTTGCGTGATGTTAAGCAAGTTATAATTTACGATCTAACGCGCTCGCTAGAAGAAACCGTTTTACTCTCGACTTGGAGACCGACTAATTATAATTCAGAGGGAGTCTTTGGAACCTCTAATGTATAACGGTGCCTCCTTGCCGAACCTCTACTCGTGCAATTTATTTTAATAAACATTTTAATTCGGCTGTTTGATTTTATTATATTCTACCAAAGGGGTATGGTTATATATACTTCTATACTCATATTATAAAGCTGAAGAGTTTGTTTGAACGCGCTAATCTCAGGAACTACTGGTGCGAATTGAAAAATTATTTTTGTGTTGAATAGAACATTTATCGAGGAAGGCATTAGGCTATATAACATCACGCTGAAAGTAATAGGAGCGAAGAAACAATGGATAATGTGGAAAAAAACGGGCAAATTTATTCATCTTTGAGGGCTTCCATTGGGTGCGCTGTGAAAACGCTTCAAATTGCAAAAAAATATTGCCTAAAATAACTATTACACGCGGACGAAGTCACTGGCACAGCTAGTTGTATGTAATTACCGGTAAATGTGGATAATTCTCTACATTTACCGTGTGCGTTGGTAATTATGCATAATTACCGGTAATTATGCATAATTCCCGATTATCTACATTTACCGTAACATATATAATATATTTCTAATTGATATGACAATTCAGTAACTGTTAATTGCGATACGTTAACTGACTAGTTCAATCTACAGAAAATATCACCTTATAAAATATGGAAAGATTAACCAAAAAGACAACATGTGTCTCTCAAAATATCTTGGTAATTTCTAGAATACCCAAATACTTCTAAGAACCAACGTGAAAGAAAGTTTAGTTGCCTTAGAGTTACCTCTCAGAATAAGGTGTTCCCTACAGTACCTACATGATTTTCTGTTCGATTTTCTAACTCATCTTTTGTCATTTTTTATTAATATTTTTACGTTTATCTTTGAATTTATATTTCTTTTCCACCGAGAAAAAATCTTTGCTGAAAAATAGCTCCACTGTTCACAGAGTTGCATTCCATTTGAGCACTTCCGTAAATCCGTAAATACTGTAAGTACTTTAGATAATTTTAAGTTTAGGTCTTGGCTGTTTGCTATAATACAACAGTCGTTTTGTCAGAATCCCTTTGGTTGAAAACTGACACCAGAGTTGGCCCCTCTCAAACAAACAATTTTTTTTATTCGCAAACCCAACTCTGAAAATTGAAGTTGGTCTTTTTTTAAAGCTGGTCTTACTATCTGGTCAGTCAAGTGCCCTCCCAAATGACAATTCGTGATGATCGTAACCTTGTGATTGGTGGTATTGGCACTCGGGATGTCGAATGTGATTGCAAATAGAAAGGTGACGAGATCTAATCGCCTAATGGATTGGTGGAGTCTCAAGTTCATTGCTAGATTGATAGGTAGACAGTAGACATGTGCGTATTTTGGCTTTAATCATGCCTGTATACAAAAAAGAAAATTTTAGTAAAAATAATAGAAAGTATATATTAAATTATGTATGACTAGCTGGTGCGCGCGACTTCGTCCGCGTGGAATAGTTATTAACATAAAAACGGTTCTAGTGAGTTAACCTTAAAAGATAGACATACACTGTTGCGGATATTTTGTTAGATCATTTCAAGTAGAATAATTCTTTCACACATATTTTTTTGATATCTTGAACCGTTTTCGTAGCGCACGCAACGGAAGCCCTCAAACATGAATAATTTTCCCCGTTTTTTCCACATTTTCTATTGTTTCTTCGCTTCTATTAGTTGCAGCGTGATGTTATATAGCCTAAAGCCATTCGCGATAAATGGTGTATTCAACACAAAAAGATTTTTTCAATTAGCACCAGTAGTTCCTGAGATTAGCGCGTTCAAACAAACAAACTCATCAGCTTTATTGTTTTTTTTTACTCGTTGTTTTGAAATAAATATATATGTCTATCAGCTTTATAATATTAGTATAGATTAGCTATTTTGTGTATAGCATTTTCTTGTTTTTCCTTAGACACCTCGTGTACCATTTATACTATCTACTCTGATCACTGCCAGATTGGTTACCTAGAAGAGATCGCTTTGAGCGATAAGGTCACCAATTAGGACAGTAATTTTAAGTTTTGTGTGTTTCATTCTGTCTTGTTTATTGGTGTTTAAATAGAGTGTTTTCTATCTATCTAGATGTACGTACGTATATATGGATTAATTAAGCTACATCCAGTTTTATATTTCATGCGTAGTCCGGGATTGACGAATGTAGTCAGATATATTAAAAGTAAGTCCAAATTAATGTGAAAATTATCTAGGTATTTGATGATTTTATCAACCAAAACCAAATCTCTTCTATTTTGCTCTCATCTCGCTTTTATTCTGTCTTCTTTATTAAAATGTATTCTTTCTGAGTTAGAAGGTTGCTTGTTTAAGTATCGTAATAAGTTAATTACACTTAACTATTCTATGATATTAGATTACTATACATATAAATTCTTGCTTCTATCATGGTGACGTTTTTCTAAGCTATCTTCAACAGTTTGTATAAAGATTAACATGGCATTTTTTTTTTAATTTTCACTCTATTTACAATAATAAAATATAAAAACAAGGGAATAAAAACTAAACATACTACTTCTAACTACTACAAAAAGGGGCACTTAGAAAATCTTTAGAAAAGCCTAAAGATAATCTAAGTGCTGGCAATAATCAATTTTGATATTGGCTATTGTGACATTTATCCAAAATTAGGCATTTTAAGCAAGAACAACTTAACAAGTACGTACCTGTTTAAAACGTGGTTTATACTTACTACCGGATAGTAGTCAGACAATTATAGAATCAAGTTAATACAATTATGGTAATACTAGTTAGTTAGTGTGTGTTCACCCATAAAGTACCGTCGTATACATAATATAGGTTTGCGATCCAGCCACGACGGAATGTACTCGTAGCTCTCCATGGATGCTTATATTAACTCTTTTATATTTAACTTTGATGAACTTCCTAACTTAATTCTTTTTACAAAAAAAGAAACTCCATTTATACAACATTTTTCATCTAGAAAAAACTCTTAAAAAAAGAAAGACACCCATAAAAAACATTATTCGTTTGATTGCGTACTTAGTTATGAATAAAATATGTATGTATATAATAATTATAACATTTTTAAAATTCATTGTGTATTTGATGCTGAAAAACTTAATTATTTTTATCTATTTATTTGTTTATTCATATGAAATCTTATCACAACACTCCTACACTATACAAATACGTTGTAACATGACCGTAATACACACAAACGTACAAACTTTCTCAATTATAGTATTCTGGAGTCAAGTTTAATGTGATATAGCAAGATTCCTTAAACAAAGGTTTTGTGGGCGGACTGGTAGCGAGTACCTAGTTATATGTAGGTATATAATGTAGTACTTTGCTTACAGCTTGTATCCTTGTTTTGAATGCTTTTGTATTGTCACGTTTGAAAATACTCAGTTGAGACTTTATACGGATATCACTCATATATTATTCTAGTGGGTGCTCGCGGCTTCGTTCGCATTAAGAAGTAAAACTTGCATTCCCTATTTCACCCCTTTAGGAGTGGAATTTCCAAAAATCCTTTCTTAGCGGATGCCTACGTCATAACATCTACTTTCGTTCCGAATTTCAGCCCAACCCGTCCAGTGGTTCGGGCTGTGCGTTGATAGATCACTATATCAGCCAGTCAGTCAATCAGTCAGTCACCTTTGAGTTTTATATATGTATTTAGATAAAAGCGAAAATTTGTATGCGTTTGAGTATAACGACTCCAAGAGTTAAATCATTGTGATTGAAATTTTGTATTTTATTAGATTTGACTTTGGACTGTCACATATATACAAGAGGATGCTTGAGGCCTTTTTTTAAGTGTTTGACTGTGTTAAGCGGCAGAACAAATTAAGATGAAATTTGGGGTTTTTGTGTAAGATTTGGATGAAGATTCAATAAATATACATTTGCTTTTTATCACTTTGCCAGAGTTACAATGTAGGGTGCCAAATTAGTTAGACTAGGTATAGTCTATTGTAAAGTTAAAAACTAATACTTAAACTATTATTGGAAAATGAGCGAAAATAATCACGACTGACGTGATTCCGGACGGTGATCAGAAATACGCAGGTTCGAATCCTGCCGGTCGTGATTATTTTGGCTCATTTTCCAATAAAAGTTTAAGTTAAACAACCATAGCCGCACTATGGTTGTTTAACTTAAACTTTTATTGGCACTCAATAAATTTAATCATAACCAATACTTAAAAAAAACCAATACTTAACTCTATTGGTCCAGGGTCCGACCTGTAGGTGGCCTATACCCAGCTGTAGGATGTCAAAGGCTGCGGATGAAGATGACCATTAGAAGAGATTTTATTTGCACTATTATCTATGTAGCCTACATATATAATATATACAATATTTGTAGGCGGTGGTCTAATATCGAGTGACCCAATGACACGACATTGAGAAGCAAGTCGTGCTTGAAGGGCTTTTTATGGGCATGAAAGTTTGGGACTTGATCTTTAAGCTTTTGAGTAAGAGTTCTCGAAAATATTAATTGATTCCGCGTCTTTGCTTCTTTCTGGTGAGATTAGCGTAGAAAATTTTAAGTGACGTACATAATGAATATATTTGAATGCTCCCTATTATTATTCTGTTCTGTGTTTATCTTGCTTTTACGATGAAAGCAAAAGAAAGAAAAGAAACAATTAATGGAATAGCATTCTTTAATAATAAAACTTATATAAGTACAAAATTACTTTCTTAACTATATTTTATAATGAACTACATATCTTTCACTATCTATACATATAAAACTCAAAGGTGACTGGCTGACTGATATAGTGATCTATCAACACACAGCCCAAACCACTGGACGGATTGGGCTGAAATTTGGAATAAAAGTAGATTTTAAGATGTACGCATCCGCTAAGAAAGGATTTTTGGAAATGCCACTTTTAAAGGGGTGAAATAGGGGATGCAAGGTTTACTTCTTAATGCGAGCGAAGCCGCGAGCACCCACTTGTCTATCTATATTTGTAAAAAGTGTGGTTGTGTTGTAAATAATGTAAATTAAATATACGTATACACGTTTAAATTAACCGACTCAAGTGGTTTTCTTAAAAATGTCTTAATTCATGTAGTGTGTACACAATTCTCGCAAAGTTTCAACAAATTAATGTAACTAGGACATACAACCAACACACAAAGATAATTGTACTCGCAGCTACTAGTTTGAAAATATTTGATTTGTAATTGTTTGAACTTATTTTATTAGTGTAGAAAGTGTTTTTATACCTATGTTTTTCTTTAACTACTTTAGAAAGTTAAAAAAGTTTTTTTTTTACATGATATAGGCTTACGCTTGACTACAACTTGCCTGATGGTAAGCAATGTTATAGTCTACGATGTAGCGCGCTAAAGCTTAAGTAAGTAAGTATGCTTTGCATTGCCAACGTATAATATAATTAAACGTATAATAATACAATTTTGAGGCATATTATTATGATTATTTATTATTATATCACTTTAAATTTTTACACTTACACATTTTGACCAGGCACTGAAAATAAACTAGGTAATTTATTAATTTCTGTAGCTAATTACATGCTTACACATTTAATTATTGTCAATTAGGTACATACACACACACACACACATGTCTGCATACATACATCATAACCGCATAGTTCAATGCACATTCACTTTAATTTGACTTACCCTAAAGCTTAAATACGTACATAACAATAGTACGGAATGCAATAAACTCTTGGACCTTCAAATTATATTATTCGTGACCCGTCTTAATAACAATGCAGTGACTTAGATAAAGAATATGGCTTATTACAATTCGCTTTTATTGTTTTGAATTAATTATGTACTAGTATAATTGAGGTCTTGACATTAGCCCGTAGGTGCGGGGTCTTTACGATTAGACATAATACATTCTAGAAATAATAATAAGTACGTACCTGTTGCTGTTTCGAAAAGCAGTTTTATTAATTAATTTATTTTATTGCACCTTAAAATTTAATATAATAACCTTTTGTGACAATAAACAGGAACCAACCTTATAAATTCTATCTTTCTCTAAAGAGTTCAACTGGCTAAACTAACTTTTTCATACCGAACGAGAGTGACCTACACTAATTTAGTTTTTAAGCAGTACTAATAAAAGTGCTACCTCTTGTTAAGTTGTCATTCCAACTTTAGCCCCTTTTTTTATCTCCAAACCATGTCATTAACCTAATTAGAATAAAAACTTCGGGCACAAAGAAACAAAGCTAAACACGTAATATTGGAAATGAACTTCAAGGGCTAGCGCACACTGAGTTATTACCTTAAATATTATTCGAAAGATATAGAAAAATATAAAAGTTTTATCAAAATGCACAAACCTATATCCATATTGTGTTCTATTGTTCAAGTCAGGTTTAAACTATGCACGTAATATCTCCGTGTTTGTAACATAGGTACTAAAAGCAAATAAGTTCATTTCATTTGTTTTAGAAAATAAGGTAGTCGTTTTTTTTATTATAAAGTGAGAATAAAAATAAAGAAATAACAAATGATCTTTTTTTTCCACACCCACTAGTGATGCCCTGTGCACGGCTAAGTATTGTAACGTAAGAAAATAATTTGTAATAACTTAATTCGGTGGTAATAATACGTAATTTTAGTTTTTCGTAATAGTAACATCGTTATGTGGTTGAGAAATACTTAAAAGTATGGGGTTTGTAATTGAGTTGTTATGAATGAGTTTCGAGTTTCTACATGTATGTGGTCCTTGAGTTAGAATTTAAAGTTATTGAGATTATTGTATCGAATATTTAGATGATTTTAAAAACCATTCACCCAATGTGCAGCACTTTAACGTGTATGAGTTTATCGTTTTGTAATTTTATGTCTTATGGTGTAAATACGTTGATTAATACGTTGAGATACGCTTTATTGGACACACAAATAAAACAGAACACAACACAGACAAGAAAAAAATTAATCTTATGCCACAAATTTGACTGCTCTGTTAGCTTAGTTGGTAGTGGCTCTGCCTTCTAATCTAGGGGTGCGGGTTCGATTCCCGCATGACACAAATAATTACGAACATTTAAATTTGTAATTATTTGTGTTGAGTCTGGTCGTTTCTATATATAATAAGTATGTATTTACAAAAGAAAAGTATATATGTATTATATCCGTTATCTAGTATCCATGATACAAGCGTAAGCTTAGTATGGGGCTAGATGGCGCTGTGTGATATATCCTGAAATATTTATTATTATTTTTATTTATTTATTAAATGGTGGCCTTATCGCTAAAAACGATCTCTTCCAGGCAACCGTAGGGTGGAGAGGAAATCATAGAGAATAATTAAATACGTTAAGGATAATAAATATTTTCTATTACAATTATGGAATCATAGCTTCGTTTGAATATGAAAATCACAATAAATTCTCACTAACGAGCTATTTTGATATAAAACGTACCTGGCTAAATTACATACAATCAAAACCTGACAAATACAATAGGCATATAATAACTTTTTGCTGTGATTTTTATTATCATATATATATAAAGTGAGCGTGCGTGTTACAATGACCGACATTGGATGTATGTAGGTAATATGTAATTATTGTACAGAGAACTAGATTGCTATCACACTGGATGTGATAAAGTTAAAAGTGTTTAGCGGCAATTGATTGTATTCTATTCATTGTATTGATATAATTATTTTCTTTTTATATTAAATACAAAACTATGATAGCCAGAATTGTAGGTATCTTAATTAATGAATAAGTGACATTTCAAAAGATTGCAATGAGTTATGATAATAATGACTCTTATTTTTATAAAGATCTATAATTTATTTATCTGTTATTTTTTGTTCTAATAATGCTTACCTTTTAATTAGCGAAATAAGTAGAGGTTTCGTGACCATAAATTAAAAGAAAAAATAAATAAAATAAAACAAAAGTGTCGTTCCCTAATTAAACATGACACTTTTTACTTGACAAATTTGTACGAAACACGTTCCTTCTTGCATTTTATTTCGAATCAGTTACGCTGTCACTTAAAAATATATCCAATCACAGACAATGTAATTTTGAGACTCCCAACCTTTTGATATAATTCTTTGATGAAACTGTACAATAACCATACGTAATTATTATATAATTTAAATCAGTCATGGTTATCTTTTTTGCGTAAATTGGCTTCTTTGTACCTACCAGAGAATATCAGTAAACATTATATTTAAGTATATTGTATTGGATCACATTCGACACTCGAACTGCACCAACGACTTGTGTCAGAACAATCAATATTATGCTTTTTTGTCAAACATGTTCTGGACTTTTCATCCATAATGTTACGTTTATTGCCAGTAAAGTCGTTGAATCTAACTTAAAAATGCATCTAAGCAATACGAATATTTTATTCAAATAGTTATCTTGATGGATGGTGGAGTTCCAAAGATCAGACAATCGGCATACTTCTGGACCACACAGAGAGTTGAGAGTTAGTTTTGCTTGATCATAGTTTATCGTGATGTGATTACATAGAATGATCGAGCTGAAACTGTTATCGAGAACATTGTTTTAAGAAAAAAATTAATAAAATTTAAACTTATATATATAAAATATGTAAGCTACATAGCTAAATAAATAAAAATATTAACAATATCATTATGACTTAGCAACAAACTTACAAATTAATTTTAATTTAATAAATTTGTATAATTCTGAATTTTTTCGAGACTAAATTTCACTACTAACTCTCTTACGAGTGCGAACTTTATTTATTGAACGGATTTGAAATGGAGTCAGTATTTTTGACAGTTATCTATTTACTGTAACTCAAAACTAATTTCAAAATTTTGTGGTGATAATCTTTACTAATACCAATATTGTGGTGTTTGTTTGTATTTTTAAATTTATTTCCATGTTTAAGTTTAATTCACTTACTAATTATTAAAATTGTTATCATTAGTGTAATTCTTGTACGGTTTTAATTAGTATAAATGTATTTGTTTTTTTTTTCTTGAACGGGTTTGCATTTTTCCATAGTTTATTTAAATTTGTTCTATAGATTATTAGCCGTAACATGTAACGTAACTTGGTTCGTACTATGCCACATCTAGTATTTTATATTATGTTTTAGTTAATCACTCTCAGCGTTATGATTTAAAACTGGGCTACATTTGGACACCTGGCCGTATTAAACTGACCATGTACATTGTGCACATTATGTCGTTATTAATAGTTTATGATGTTACATATTTATGTAACGTTCAGTGTAAAGTAAATAACGCAATAATATTTTAACAATGATTTATGAATGTTATAAGAACTGTTTATTTTTACATATATTTTTCATTAATACAAATTTTATTTTGTTACAGATATTTTATCGATCATCGCTCCAAAACAACTTCAGTTGGGAGAGGTAAGTTTATGTAACTTTTGTATTCTAAAAATTTTTAGAACAATTTTTATGGTATCTTGGTTTATGGTCATTCTTATGTTATTGATATAAACAGTGTTCATTTGTAACGATTTTTGTTCTATTGTACCTTTGATCACTGTATCGCTTCTGCAAACGTTTCTTTAGACGGTCGGATTATGATCAGACACCACAATATCAAGTGAAAAAATACCAAATTTCTTAGTTGATCCAAATTCATATTTACAACGTACCGCCACAAACCTTTTCTAAACTCTTCAACCCAGATTCATTAAAGTTATTTCAACCTAAGACTGGCACCTATAATTTGGTCTTATTTCCTTTTGTTAGGTTGGCAGGATTCCGATCAGGATATTCTTGTCAGGCGATGCAAATTGGGCTCGTAAAAAAATGGGAATTTTGATGAGAAAATTAAGAAGTTCTGAATATTTCTGACAGTAATCATGGTTATAGGCTAAAGGTCAAACTATTGTTCTTGTGTTAGGTATCAGTATTGGGAGGAGTGGGATTTTTTTGTGGGATCTTCAAGTATTACATTACATGACATGATGTTCTGATTCGTATGTTACTGGTCGTGGTTTTTATAGTGAACAGGTTTTTTTATCAAAATCTTAATGAATACAGCACTGGCAAGTTAGTGACTCACTAGTAGCGCCCCGTCATGCTTCCTGCTTTTATCTGGATTGAAAAAAAACCTATTTTTTAAACACTAGAAGCAGTCCAAACTTTCA
The DNA here is from genome assembly GCA_927399415.1 of Macaria notata. Classification (NCBI taxonomy): domain Eukaryota; kingdom Metazoa; phylum Arthropoda; class Insecta; order Lepidoptera; family Geometridae; genus Macaria; species Macaria notata. The sequence goes on from OV656742.1 coordinate 7,507,133, forward strand.
GTACCTACTCACCTAGGATGAAAAGGGTGTTATCTATTTCCTCGCCAAGTTTTATCCAAACCATATAGTAATTAGATAGAATGAATGCTAATCAATTAAAACCGATGTCGTAAGGTCATCCCAGAAGCCCCCGGGACGGTTTAAAAACATACGACAGCAGATTTGGTCACACTCGTACCAACTGACAATACACATGGTATTGAATTTGTTACCAAATAATAACTATTTCTTTTAACCATGTCGAGGCGAGCACTTGATCTTTGAACTGAACTTATCACATTTCTTTTGCACTAAATCTTACGCAAGTTCGAGTTCAAAGTTTCGCTATAAATTTACTTTTTATGGCATTTATACTTGGCCGAAATTGGCTATGAAATTTTAATTAAGAATTAACGAAAATACTGTTTTCCTTCTTTAATTATACATATATTTGTTGTTATGTAATATAGGCTTACTTTTACAACAACGGTATGAGTCAAGAAAAAACCGTTATTTTTTTTTCTCTGCGTTTTAGATTACCCCTGAATGATTTGACTGAGATAAATGTAATCTATCTGTTAGTATGACTTACTACTATATACATTTCTGGATAATTTAGTTTTTCAAACATATTGTCTTGACCATAACAAGGTTCTATCATTATTTAATTCATAAAATCTGTACTTTTTTTTACTCAAACCAACAAGGTATTTCAACGTACGTATTTTAAATAGGGGTCAGAGGTGACCCCATGCGAGTAGTTATGTGATTAACTCAGCCAGTACCTAAGAGTTAAAACGCTAGTTTCTCTTTTAAAATAACAATGTCGGCTGTATCAAAGAAAATTAATAACATCTCAAGTCATCGCGTTGAATAATTTTTGCGCAACATTATGATGCAAATCAAGTCTAGGGTCGTATTTTTTGTTCGTCATTGTCATGTTGCAGGCAGGTGACGAAACAATGGGATCTGTAATGTGTCGAACGGAGGCGTGGATGCAGCGATTTCAGAATACGTGTTCTGGTGCAAGTGGTTATTACGGGGGTTTATGATGTAGCCTATGGCGGATAATTCTTTCATTTTTTGTTTATTTTTAATAGTGAGAAGTAACGTAGTAGACCCTTTTTTATTTTTGATTATAAGTGTACACATCTGCCTTAAATACACTCAGCTACAACTGTTTGTCTAGCCATAAATCTTTACCCAAATTATATGTACATGGATGCCCTTCATCAAAGCAATAAAAGTCTTTAGAATTTTATAGAACCCTAATGCTCCATAAAAGAAAGTAGAAAGCGTCTAACCCAATTTCTTTATCGATTGACTATATCATAGTAAGCAAATAAATTATTAATCATAAACACTACTGAAGTTGTTTGACAACTCCTCGAGAAATCCGGGCTGTCAACAACAATAGCTATTCAGCATTAATCAACATTCCAAATTCTAAATGCTAATTCACGTCTCGAATGTTTCGGGCGCGGCTAAACCCTTTGTGACACTGACAGTTGGACAATACGACGAAAGTGCGATTTCGCACTGCGCCTGTAACATTTGGGCCTGCATAATAATTATCCATATTACCATTGTCTTCTATTCAAGAGAAAGGGCGTTTGTGTGAAAATTCGTAGGTGAAAGTTGAACATTTTGTTGCTGAGCATAGTTGTAGATAGTAAAAGTGGTTTTGTTAAAAAATGTAATAGAGGCAATTTTGTATGATTGGTGTAACTTGCCTCTTGACACGTAAGTGGTTCAACTATAAACATGCCGTTTGAGTGACATTCAATTTTGTGTTATTATAGCACTTTATGGTTCTCTTATTTGCTATGTAGTTACTTAAATAGGTGGTTTTGTTGCCGTCTAGGCGTACTTGACAAATTGAAGGACTTAACACCTTTGTGTTAGTAGACAACTGTAAGAACCATGAATTGAACATAGCATTATTAATCTTATTTTTGTATTTAATGCCTGTTATAAAAGTAATTAATTAAACACGAAAAAAAACGTGGAAGTGTTACAATAAGTTCACACATCAATTTATTTTTTATCAATCAATACAACAATACAAGTTTGAACTTATTCACTTCAGCAACAAACTAAAGCTTTTAAATTCGACAATTTACTACAAGTAGCATTACGTAAATCCGAGTACAGATGTAAAAGCTTACTTCAGAGACAGCCTTATCGATTGAAAGCGACTGATACATTGGATGACGTATCGCACAGACCGTTATACCGCATTTACACCGCCTCGTATCATTGCCTCTCTTCCGCTATTTACCATAATGAATATAATGATAGATTAGAATCTGCAAGGATATTGCTACAAGCCTTGTTTAGTACCTTGAGCAGTTCAGTTAAGCTTCGTATGAGAACCAACTGTTATGTTCGGAGTTTTATACTGCCCTGGGGTGTTCTAATATGGCTTAACAACTGTGTGAAGAGGGTTACGTCTGGAGTTTTTTAACCGCATAATGAGACTGTAATGGTGTAATGATAATGGGCGTGGTCAGATCATATTGGTACTTTTGCGTGTCAGGTACAAGAAAATACTCAAATATCTACGAACCATGTTGAAAGTTAAGAAAAGATTATTTATTTCGTGCTTTGTTTAGCTTGCAGAATTAGGTATGTCGAGAAGATACTGATGTGAATCTAATCTTTGATGTAATTGTAACAATAATATTTTTTTATCCTTTCTTCTGTGTTTCATATGAGTTTTCTTATTGTTTTATTTAGTTTCTAATCCAATTAACTTTAATCTATTTTTCTTGTTTGACAAATGTCAAAATTATCGCTAATATTGCCCAAAAATGTCTCTAATTTATCACGACCACATTACTGTGTAAATGCAGTCGGCGTCATAAAAGGGCGTACACACAAATCACAGTAACATTTTGTCCGGACGCGAATATAACCTATGACGTCTGAAAATAGAATAAAGACAACATGGCGTGAGAAGCCGTAATAATTCTGAAGAAAGGGGGGTAAGGGGCAAAGGGGGAACAGGGAGTTTCCAAGTGTGTCAGGATAACTGCAAAAGTTTCTTGTAGGTTTTAAATCAATGGAAAAGTTGAACGGGCAACTTTACGGTGGTGGAATTCAAACTTTGCTTGCATATCCTGTTCTAGTGATGTTTTTTTAAACTTTGATGCCGTGACTACATAAGCTTTGTGACTTGTGACACTCCGAATTTTTGACAGTTTGATAAGAATGAAAAAAATGCAGTAAGATTTATTTAAACTTTGAATAGGTTTTGCAACCTGTACTCATACTAACGTTGTGACGTAATTAATTATTAAATGATTATTTTAATATGAATATAATAAAGTAGATTAGTCGTTTTACAAAAAAGAAAACTCTGTGTACTTATAGACTCAGGTAAAACCCTGTAAAAACTTTACAACATTGGCCTCAAATGCTTACAGTTAGCAATGAATGATAAAAGTGTTGCCATAAACCTAGAAAGAACCTAGTTTTGAAGCCTAAATAAACTTGCTTGGGTGTAATAGAAAATACAGTGTACAGGAATAAACAAAAGCTAAACGCTATTTGAAAATCGATTCGATTTATCTCCACTCGATTATTAGCCATTCGAGTCGTAATCGGCTAATGAGGGTTTGCCTCGAAGCTTCTGTACAACACTATTTACATGGCCGCATTATGTAACATTACAGCTATCTCTTTCATTTTACTTTCTTATAAGCGAGAGAGAACTAGCTTGCGTTTTCGATAAAAATCATGCATCTTTCTTTGTCCTTTACAGGGTTAGGTAGAAACTTGTAACTAACAAAAATATACATTCAACCACAAAGTAACGAACAAATGCCTAAAGTTTTTTTTTTTATAATAAGATAAACGTCTTCTATTGAATTTGTATTTCTTATACATGTATTTTAAAAATATAAAAATTTTGAAAATAAGGTATTTAAAATTCAATAAATTGACAATGATTTCGTACTGCAGCAATATTATTTTCTAAATAAAAAGAGATTCCAAGAAGAAAACTTTAATTTTGTCTGCAACAGATTTAAAAAGAAAAAAAAGTAAATAAAAAGTTAAAATTTATTATCTCATCATTATCATCATTAGTCTTGTCTTTCTTTGCCATCCCACTGCTGGGTATAGACCTCCATGATTGGGTGTGACAGGTCTTATATCTTTCTTATTAGGTTAGTATGGGACTAGATGGCGCTGTGTGATGTGTCCTGAAATATTTAATTATTTATTATTTTATTAATCTTGTCCAGAGATGCCCTTTGATGGATCATTATGTCACAACTTTCATTTTCTCTCCCCATAACTCTGTATAGTAAGAGTGAGAAAGCACTACCAGGAAGTAGTTATTATTTAGTGTGTAGCATGGCTAACATAATTAAGGAAGGCAGGATGTTTTGCTGAAATAATGGCCGATTGAAGTCTGTAGGTTTATCCTTAATGTGATTTTACGTGAATGTATCGCATTATGATAATGAGACCTTACGTTCGAAGCTTGCTTTGTGCTTGCATAGTGTTGTACCCTGAATCGAGTAAGGACTAAATGATAGTGTTGTACCACGCAGCTGATATTGACGGACTCGATTAAAGTAGCTCGAACAGTGATGTGCTTGTGGCTCTGTATTAAACGCGAATTGAAATTAACTTATTAACAAAATTGAAATTGCAAAAGAGCGATCAATCTATATGTTCACTTTTAAATAGTATTTATACAAATATGGTATAAAAGAGAGTTATTTACAAAATAATGGATATAAGACTTTTGTGAGACATGAGTTTACTTTGATATTATTTAAATCATTGTGGATTAATCATTAATATACCTAATTGATGAAATGTAAAGCAAAAGTTTGAAAAGGCAATAGACATTCTCCATAAAAAACTTATCTACTTGCCTTAAAAATACAGATATTATGGTATACTAGTAGGTGCTCGCGGCTTCGCTCGCATTAAGAAGTAAAACTTGCATCCCCTATTTCACCCTTTTAAAAGTGGCATTTCCAAAAATCCGTTCTTAGCGGATGCCTACGTCATAACATCTACCTGTATGCCAAATTTCAGCCCGATCTGTCCAGTGCTTTGAGCTGTGCGTTGATAGATCACTATATCAGTCAGTCAGTCACCTTTCAGTTTTATACATTTAGATTTGTATTTTTAAGGCAAGTTGGTTTGGCAAGACAATCGACAAATCAAAGTTTAACAAATCCCTGCTCAAACTAAACAACCCATGGTCATATTAACACAACCTCTATAATATAAATAAAGGCAGTAATGTAAGTATGTATTCCCGTTACGGTGGTCGAGCATCAATCAACAGTGTCAAGTGGGATAACTAGGGACCGTCCATCAAACTATAATGGGATTATGAAGAACTAGCTGATGTACGCAGCTTTGCCTGCGTTATATGGGGATAAGGAGTAGTCTAAAATAAATAAATGTATAACAGGTCTTTACCTATGAAATTGCCGATTTGTATGACGAAATTGAGAAAAATGATATTTCCATACAAACATTTTTAATGTTTGTATGGAAATGTCTGGACAGATTTAGATGCAATTGATAACTAAAGTCAGATGGAAAAAAAGCAATGTACTGCGTATCTCAATTTCTCAAAAACAGAGTATATGATAAAAATATACCTAGTTAAAGTAGTGAAACCGACGACACATTGAAACAGGTGTTTTCAATGACTTCCCTATAAGTAATATGCACTAGTAATACATTTTTTTTTATCTAAAAGGTACATAATTTAACAATTGATACAATAAAAATTGTATTTGGTAAGAATATAGCTGTACGTAAAAGTTACAAACAGATTAAAATGTAAGGGAAAAAAACGACAATTTCATAGGTAAAGACCTATCATATCAGGACATATCACACAGCGCCATCTAGCCCCACACTAAACTTAGGTACGCTTGCATCATGGGTACTAGATAACGGATTTAATACATATATAGGTATATATAGGCAAACTTCGTGATAAGTTGTAAGATTACCATTATCATAGATTTTTTTATACAATTCGAAGCAATATTAATATACTAGCTGTGCCAGCGACTTGTTATTTTGGGCATCATATTTATTTTTGCAAACAACCTATTCAGCTTTATAAATTCTGTTACCAACAACTTCAACCGTTTTCGCAGCGCACGCAACGGAAGCCCTCAAAGATGAATCATTTTCCCCGTTTTTTTTCACATTTTCCATTGTTTCTTCGCTCCTATTGGTTACAGCGTGATGTGATATAGTCTAACTAAAGCCTTCCTCGATAAATGGTCCATTCAACACAAAAATAATTTTTCAATTCGCACCAGTAGTTCCTGAGATTAGCGCGTTCAAAGAAACAAACAAACTCTTCAGCTTTATAATATTAGTATATGACCAATTGTGTAGTTTTGTTTTTCATTTATTAATTAAAGGTCAATATTACATAATAGATGGAGTCAAAAATCGTGGCAAAAGATCTACAGAAAGATTCTCATAAATAGTCACGGTTTTTCTCAATTTCAAGCTTCTTTTTTAATGTACCGATGATCTAATACAAATAATCGTTCGTAAATATAGTGTTATCACGAATACCAGTTTTTCATCCAAAACCGGTAGAACTTCAAACGTGAACTTGAATAAAAAGTCAATAACTGACAAAAACTACACAAATAAAGTCGTAACGCATAATTTGGATGCAGAAATAACACGAGGAAAACATTACTAGAAGATGCCTATTATGCAGTAAAGTTGTAGGCATTATTTGGTTAGTATTATGGCTGTATAAGCGAGTATAAGCGAGTGTGGCTCAGCGGTTCCAGTGTCTGCTTTTCATCCAGACGCACCCTGGTTCGAATCCGCCCTACACCAATGACTTGTATTTTCAAGTTATGTGTAGATTTGCACTCGCTTAGCGGTGAAGGAAAACATCGTGAGGAAACCGACATGTTTGAAGACCACAATATCCGAGGGCATGCGTCTTTCGTGGAAGGACCTGGGCGCCCACCACGATGTATCTGCCCAAGAAAACTCCCCTAACGAATTAATTCTGCGGGGGAGTCACGACCCTCAGTCATGAGGAAATACGACTCAAAGAGAGAGAGAGAGATTATGGCTGTATCTCTGCTCACATGAACCAGAACAAAACGTATCTCATGCATATTTATTTTTAATATTATTATTTTTAATTTTTATTATTATATGGCACTTTTTTAAATGTCTAAATTAGTTTTAGTAATAATGGGTTAAACCTAAAATAAATGTAACTATACTATTTATTTATTCGAAGCGCACGTAGCTCAGCTAGCGAAGGCAATTGCATGCGATTACCAATGTTAAGCAAAGGTCGATGCGGTCAGTCCTTGGATGGGTGACCGAAAAGTGACATTCCATTTAGGGCGCTTCCGTGGGTCGGATTACACGTTAAATTGTAGGTCTCGGCTGTTTGTCTAGTACGGCAGTCTTTAAATCATGTCAGATGCCCTTAGGGCGGCTTGATAAACTCTCGACACCAGAGTTGGCCACTGTCATTCGATAAGAAGAATTTATTTATGTTTCTATCTGATTTAAAAACATCACGTTTTATAGAAGATTCCCTATTTTTAGCAGTGTACAAGAACTACATATTAAAGAACAAATTTTGTAAAAAAAAAACTACTTTCATAAGACTTGATAACCTCCTTTTTTTGAAGTCGGTTACAGAGAACGATATATTATAAATCGCCAATTCATTAACGAAATATGTGTTTTTATATCGAGGGAATAAAAAATCTCATCGATACTCGAATAAGATATGTATGTTATATTGAATCGCGATTGTTTTTAGGAGATGGTGATGTCACTACATTGTCTACTCAATAAACAATCAAAGGTTTTCTTATGTAATTGTTATTCTCATCAGTATAAAAATTATAATTGTTTATTGTGTTTATAATTCTAAGTAATGTCCATCCAAAAGGTTGTCTGGAAAAAATCGCCTAAGGCGATAAGGCCGCCCAATGTACAGCACTTTAATCTATTTAAGCTCATTTCCCGTTTTGTTATTTCTTTGTTTTATGGTGTACATTAAAGATATATTCTATTCTGTTCTATAATAGGTCTTATACAATATATTATACAGACATATGTTATAGATCTCTATAGGTATATTCAATCAATCAATATAGTATTACTGCAAGAACAATATGTCATTTTATATTGAATAAATAATTTATTTACATCAATCAATCAATATAGCTTTATTGTACACCAGAAAACAAAAATACAAAACAATTTACAGTAAAATTACTTAACTTAGGTACATTGGGTGGCCTTATCGCGATAGCGATATTATAAATGCATAATATTCATATTTTAAATGCATAGAAGTTAAGAGTTTGTATTTTTTTTACATATTTCGAAATGAAAAAAATAAGTATATCTACTCAGTACTTTTTGCACTTATAATAAACAAACAATAACTGCCAAAATGGGACTGATTACACCTTGTTACTTTTTATCGTATGTACCTATCTGTATTTGTATGTATCTTCTTTTTTATCCTACGCTTGCCTGAAAGATATAACTTTCAGCGGTAAGACCACATTTAGTTACACTTATTTTTAAATGTATCTTTCTTGTGGTTATATTTGGTTTTGTATCTAATGAGGTGTTATCTATATACTTTTGTTGACCGAAAAGTGGCATTCCATTTGGGCGCTTCCGTGGGTCGGATGACAAGTTAAACTGTAGGTCCCGGCTGTTTGTCCAATCCGGCAGTCGTAAAGCCATGTCAGAGGCCTTTAGGGCTGCTTGATAAAATTTCGACACCAGACTCGGCCACTCCCATTCGATAAGAAGAAGAATATACATATTATCTAAAAGTATGTAACGTTAAATGTAACCACAGGATCCCACTAGTACTAACTGGCAACATAACGTCAATCATTGGTACAATTATTTTACAAAGTATTGATTGCAATCTATATGATGTGAAGGAACAAGAAGTTCCCTCACTAAGGAAGAAAAACTAACCGATGTTAGGATCCGAACAAAATAAACCTGCGCTTCGCTAAAAGCAGCACTATCGAACAAATTTTAGTCGTTAAATTTAAATCCTGGTTAGATTCTGGTCAGGTTTAATGGTTTTGGACATTTATTTCTTAAAAGAATTTCAACAAATTGCTTTCATAAAAAAAGCTTACATTTTTTGTCGCTTATTAAGTTACATGCATCATAATAGTGTAGATCTGCGCAGCGGAACATTTGCAATATAAATAGTCTTTTATTTTTTTATTGGTACACTTAGCTATATTCATATATTTTCACTAAGCCTTTTTACACGTCCAATAAAAATAAAATAATTAAAAGTATCAAAATTATAACAAACATGCTTAAATAGGGTAAAAATATTGGTAATATTTTACACGTTAGTCATTATCTTAGTTTCAATATTGCCCGTAAGAAGAGTTATTTGCGCAGACTGTATGGAGCATCGACCTATGCGCGTGATCAGAATTTTATCCTGGCTATTAGTTTTTATACCTCAGCTATTGGCGTAGGCATTTTAATAGTTCTTCAATGCTATCGAATTTTCTACAGCTTTACAATGGCTGTGAACGGTCGGAACGAAGCTTGGAATTTCTTAGTCATTTATGCCTATTTTACCTTCCTTGGGTCGGATGATACGTTTAGTTGTAGGTCCCGGCTGTTTGTCTAGTGCGGCAGCCGTTAAGCCAGGTCGCAGAGGCCCCTTAGGACGGTTTAAAAACTCTCAAAACCAGAGTTGGCCACTCTCATTCGATAAGAAGAAGAACCTATTTGTATCTGACACTAGTATTGAATGAATACCGTGAATCCTTGTTATGATGCAATTATTTAAAAAAATGACTCATAATAGCTTTTCAACATAAGATTTCAAAAACAAGTTACTAACTAGACTCATCATCAATTTGATCAAAGTTGTTCAAATTGTTAAAAACTTAAAGCTTTATTAAGCGCTTTGGTATAAGTGAATATGCTCACAATAGTATTTAATGTAGCTTTTAATAAGCTTTTAATAGTAAAGTTCGTAAGAGAGTCAACTCTGATGTAGTTTTATTTTATTGTTATAAACAATTAGAAGCTCTACTAAATTAATCATTGTACACTCATTACCTAACAATTTAACAATTTCTTATCTCCCTATCAGCCTACGTACCTAATTTTATGTCTCAATCCCTAAATTTAGGTCTAAAGCCCTAACTGTCGACATTCCAGATTAACATCTAAGTACTGACAACTGCCTGCGCCTGTTTTACCGCATTCTAAGTGATTCATCGTGTTACCAGGTCTGTGGCGAAATATTTAATTGTTCTATTGTTGCTGGATGAAGTAAATAGAGGATAGATATTGGATCTTAAATGAAGCTACTGAAAAAGTTATTATTATTAAAACAAGGTTGGACGTTACCATAGTTTACCTGATGGTAAGCAATAGCTATAGCCTAAGGTGAAGCGTGCTTACCCAGTAAAAACAGATTCACAGGGAGTCATTCCCTTCTCTCCCTCACTCCACAACTTAGCGGCACATACGTACAATAAAAATAGAAGCATACCACTTTTTCTTCTTATCGAATGAGAGCGGCCTACTCTGGGGTCGAGAATTTATCAAGCCGCTCTAAGGGCCTCTGATATGGCTTAACGACAGCCGTACTAGACAAACAGCCGGGACATACAATTTAACGTGTCATCCGACTTAAAAAATGCATTGTTATAGTGCTTTAACCGTGTTAAAAACTTTTGGTTACTCTGGATGGCCAGGCATTAAATACAATACAAATCAATTTATTTATAAAACGGATAACAAACTTGACTTTTACTTAATTGTTAACAGTTTTTTGTATTTCATTTGACAACCAGGTCACCTGAAGCGACACCCATACAAAAAGCACTATGGCATTATGGCCTAAGGTAAAGCAAACCTTATAAAGAAATTGAAACACTCACTAATAAGACTACCAGACAATAAAAATTGGTGTTTGTGAATTTGGTACAAAGTATGCTGTCACTGTTATCAGACTACTGTTCCTCTTTCTTTTTGACTAGTGTACGTAAAACCATACAAGCAAATTCTTACCATACAAAACAACACAGCTTATTTTATACTCTCCTCAAATCTCTCGGTATATGAATACCAGACAGAAAGGCGCCCAAAATATTAACAGTTGTCATAAACATCACTTATCTCAGTGCCAAATAAGATAATTTTCTATCCAGCTCAGAAACATGGCCAACTCCAGTTAGTGCCGATAACTCGTTCAATGTAGACCTTATCTAGGGACAAAATAATTTCGAACATAGAGCTTGAAGTATTTGGTTACCTTATTCTATGAAGAAGTTAATTTCTAGTAGGAAATTGAAATTTGCTTGTACCTGCATAATCTACTCAGTAAAACTGATAATGTTATGTTTAATTGTATGTAAGTATTTAAGTTGACTCTTTAAAAAAAAAACATCTTATTACCTCTATGAACAAAATTTTCTTGTATATGTATTCGTATTTGTATGCTCTGCGATTTTCAGTATAATATTATGGTTTTTTTTTTATATACACGATATAGGCTTACTCTTGATTACAACTTGTCTGATGTTAAGCAACGTTATAATCTACGATCTAGCGCGCTTGTCTAGACGAAACCGGATATATATGATATTGATACCTAGGTACTTCGTTTTGTTCCATTGATTCCATTCCACGTCAGAGGCCCTCAAGGGCTTTTTGAATACTTGACACCAAAATTAGCCACTCTCACACAAACTTACTTGCATTACAATCATGTATTTTTTATGTATTAGCAAAAAACTCTGACTGAGTTGAGAATCGTCAGACTTATACCATTTATACCATATCTATTATATCCAACAAGATTTCCAAGCTCCACGAAATTACGTGCGTAAGTTATGCAGAGCCGAACAAAACTTTATGTAAGTGTAACTAGTCCTTTGTGCGACTTGGCGCGTTGCCCAATGCTTCCGACATGGCATTACTTACTTTATTACAAGGGATTTTGGGGCCGCCATGACTTTGGAATATCTAGTAGACAGCATCGTCATCCACAACCACAACCTTTTTTTATGACACTATTAGACTTGCTTCTTTGCATGTGTCAGCTTTTTTCATATTATGCCAACCTTTTTAGAGATGTACATGATTTCCTTTGTTAATTTATAAAATAAAACTAATTAATAAAAACCAGGGCATAAGCACACATCGCCATCTAGCCCCATACTAAGCAAACGCTTGTTTCGTGCGTACAAGATAACGGATGTATTTCTTAAATATTTTTATGTAACTATATACTTATTATACATTCAAACGACCAGACTCAACATAAGTAATTATAAATTTAAAAATCCAAAAATACTCGTGTCACTTTGGAATTGAACCCGGAACCCCTGGATTAGAAGACAGAGCCACTACCAATTACATAAGCTATCAGGCCAGTCAAATTTATTACCAGTCAAGTTAATTTAATTCTAAATTGAAACTTATGAGCGGCGCCCTGCGGTTTTGCATGTGTTTATCTGGGATAAAAAGTAGTTTACGTGTTAGTTCTTGGTCTTATATATTTTTATTACAAATTTAGTCTTAGAATTTATTTTTACAATAAAAGTGAGAAGTGTGGTCACCCTTCTTAGATATCGACCATAGATAAATAAATAGAAGATGTCGTATTTGCATTACATAATATTTGCACGGAGTTTGTCGACTGTAACTAATATTATATTTATCTTGTTTTCTTATCTTTCTTACCCTTTGTTTGCTATTTCAGTGGAATATGTAACAAGAACATACATAAGTATTAGGTACTTAAGAAATATTTATTTAACTAACGTCTGAATGAATCCGGGATATAAAAATAAAATATATATTAACACAGGATCTGAACTTTTTCCATGTCTAATTTTATTCTAATTAGATCTGTTGTTTTATCGCGAAAATAAACTAAGTACCTACTCACAAAATTTAATATATAAAATCATTACCTAATATCGTGTAGTGTGAATTACTCTATTACTATATAACTTAATCATAAAAACTACTGTGATAATGATGATACCAATAATATCCGTTTCCAACCGTTAAATTCCTCGGCAGTTAGCACATTCGCTGTTTTGATGCGCGCTCTCGTACATTGGGCGTCAATAAACCTATTGTGATTACGGCACTCGATGTTGGGTCAAGGATCGGAGACTTTTTAAATAAATTGGATAAAACATATATGTATACCATACTTATACAATAAACTCAGTTAAAATTATAATTACTGAAACTCTGGAGAAATATGTAGTGTTTTCCGCTGCGACTGCTCCTTAACCGACATCAAACAAGAAACTTGATGGTTTTTAGGTGCGTTCCTCCATATACCACCGCCACACCTCACCTCCTAACCAACGTGGCCTCCGTGGATCTCAAGATCTTCCCAACACCGCACCTTGTGTCTTGAAGCTTTGTTGTTCTCTTTCGGCAAGATATTCTAGTCGACACGTGTTTCGCCTCTCCACGAGGCATCCTCAGGACTCGTGTTGACTCTTCGACCGACCTTCTTGTACTTTCGGACCGACGTTCGAGAGGCGAAACAATGGATTTCCGCAAAGTAACGCCTGATTCAATATCTTAAAATTATAATTGACAAAGCAAATATTAATAAATAAAGTTTTAATGTACTTAAACAAAACGTTTTATAAACTTACTATTTATGCTACGTGTAGTGTGTATAAATTGAGTATATAGGTATGTCACATGTAGATTATGTCCCTATGCAAATATTTGTCGAGTGAGGTGTTATCCAAGTACAACTGAGTAATCTCCTTAGAATGTTAATAAAATGTACAATATGTGTGAGTTTGTAGGTGTATGTCTTAGGTATTTTTTTTATCAAATCTCAACTTTTTTCTGATAAACACGAATAAAATCATGGAATGCCAATAGTTTTCTTTGTGTTTAGTTTAAAACGATTTTCAAATTACTTTATACGTCATACATACCTATGTCAAGTTGGACTAAAGTTTGCATAATCGAACTTAACTTCTACATAGCGTATTTTCAAGATTCTATGTATATAACCACTGTAAATATAATAGGTAATCACCAGTACCTAATTTATAATTGGTCACACTTCGAACTATTACTGTGAACTATTATCAAAGAGATTAAAATCGCATTGACTGTCAATCAAATGATTTGATACACAAGCTTTATAATTATTTTATGTCAAGTTTTTACTGTTATTATTATTATTGCGAAATTAAATAATTTATTTTGACAACTTCGTGACCTCTGTCAGTGAGAATTAGTTTTAACTTTGACCTACAGCTTAATAATGTTACTTATTATGTCCAATTTTGGCGAAGTTTTGAATAACTTAATTTATTTTGCAAACAGCCCATTAATGTGTTAAGTTTTGGTATAAATCACCATTTACTTAATTCTAATTATTAGTTTGAATTATAGGGTTGCTATTATGTCTCTAATACCTACTAATCTAATACTACTCTATAGGTTTTGTCCAAAGCAATTCTTCACAAAATTTTTATAAACATTTTCTTGTAGATAATAAAATTGGGTAAGTATGTTTTCGTAGTTGTAAATTAATAAATTCCAAAATATATTTGTAATGCACAGAGCCAGACGAAGCAAACTACAACTAGATTTAATCCCCTTTGTCCTGCTTTTCCATTACGTATCTACTTAAAAACATATGTGTTAAACCGGAATCAATGAGTTATTTTCATAAAAAAAACAATTTTTTTATAAACGTCTTCTTGTAGGTAATTGGGTATGTTTTCGTACTTGTAAATTAATAAATACCAAAATATATTTGTAATGCACAGAGCCAGACGAAGCAAAGTACACACAGATTTGATCCTTTGTCCTGCTTTTACATTACATATCGACGTAAAAAACATATTATGTGTAAAACCGGAATCAATGAGTTATTTTTCAAGTGCTCGCACTAAGGTTGCTTATTCTAAACTTAATTAGGAATGAGCGAAAATAATAAAGACTTGCAAGTTTCGAACCTGCATTACTACGGCTACTTTTTATCCTGAAATAATGCGAGAAAGCCGTAAGCGTCCATAAGGTTTAAATATAAATCTTTCTCTCGAATCATTCTATCTATTAAAAAAACTGCATCAAATTCCGTTATGTAGCTTTAAAGATCTTAGCATACATACGAACAAAGGGACGCGGGCGAAGCGACTTTGCTTTATACAATGTAGTGATGTTGTACCTCTAGGCCACGTGGTCACTCTAAACTCTAGGTAATAACTTTCAATTTATTAACCTCCGAAACCGTGTCAAAGATCAAGCGAAGGCACAGATAGGTCGCGTGTGACCCACTTTCAAACAATTATACCCACACAAAGACACGTATAATATAAGTTATTAACTTATTAGCGACTGTGTTGTCTGGCTGTGAATTAGAAATGGTTGGAACGCACTGTGGTTGTCACGACTTTGTAGTAAAAATAAAAACAAAAAAAACTACCTACTATTGTTTTTTTTTAGTAAATGGATTTGCACTTGACCAAAAATGGTTAAGGGAAAACCGAAAATAAAAACTTTCGCCATTTAATAACAATATATTTATGTTTTATTACCTAAGTAATATTAACGTATATTCTGAGTTATATTTGCAACATAATTTTTAGTTTCGTACCACAAATGATACTCCTGAAATGGTTTTAATTAAAGCTTTATATTTTTATTATGTATATTTAAATTATTTCAGTCATAAATAACCCACTAGTCATAGTGAAATTGTATCCTATTCACAAACCCTGCCGTAGGTAATTAAATTTAATTAGCTTGCAGGCATTCTGTAAGGAAGCAATTCTATGCCTTTTGTGTGAATATGAAAAGATTTCTGGCACGCTCCTATGTGACATTAGAATAAAACGTGTGATTTATCTCATTCTATGACTGTTATAATTTATTTGTGTACGTCGGGTAACATAATATTAGGCTTGTGGTTCATAAATAATGACTGGCCTGTTAGCTTAGTTGGTAGTGGCTCTGCCTTCTAATCTAGAGGTCACGGGTTCGATTCTCGCATGATACAGGTATTTATGTACTTTAAAAATTAATAATTACTTGAGTTGAGTCTGGTCGTTTGTATGTATGTAAAAGAAAAGTAAGTAAGTATTATATCCGTTATCTAGTACCCACGAAACAAGCGTCAGCTTAGTGTGGGGCTAGATGGCGCTGTGTGCAATGTTCCGGAATATTTATTTATTTATTAAGCTTATTGTGTAGTAAAATTGTAATGTCTCTACTATTTATTTACTCTATGGTAGGGTTACAAGGTGGGTCGGATGACACGTTAAATTGTAGGTCCCAGCTGTTTGTCTAGTTCAGCAGTCGTTAAGTCATGTCAGATTCCCTTAGGGCGGCTTGATAATCTCTCGACACCAGAGTTGGCCACTATCATATTAAGATAAGAAGCAGAAGGCATTACTTAAATATTCAATTTTAAATTGAGTTGTAAAACAAAATGAATTTGTCCTGAGATAAACGGAAATTGTGGCTAATCTTGTGATCAGTATGGTAATTAATTAGAAATTAATTATTTGATTATAATTCTAGACTTTCTTGTTTTACATCTTTTTAGGCATAATGTAGAAAGTAAACGATCTTTATTACTCAATCAATCGCCAAAATAGCTCTAAAAATAGTCAACTTTCAAAAATTATAGGCATCTTAATCATATTAACAACTAGCTGGTGCGCGCGACTTCGTCCGCATGGAATAGTTATTACCATAAAAACGGTTCTAGTGAGTTAATTTTAAAAGATAGACATATACCGTTGAAGACATTTCGTTAGATCATTTGAAGAGAAATAGTTCTTTATACACATTTTTTTGATATCTTGAACCGTTTTCGCAGCACACGCAACGGAAAGATCAAAGATGAATAACTTTCCCCATTTTTTTTCACATTTTGCATTGTTTCTTCGCTCCTTTTAGTTGCAACGTAATGTTATAGCCTAAAGCTTTCATCATTAAATGGTCTATTCAACACAAAAAGAAATTTTCAATTCGCATCAGTAGTTCCTGAGATTAGCGCGCTCAAACAAACAAACTCTTCAGATTTATAATATTACTATAGATCAGTCACTTCTATAAAGTTACTTTTAACTCTTTGCCTGAGGGTCGGTGCACACTGCGCTTAGAAAGCATTTAATCGCGTAATTGTGCAGATTTCACTTTCATGTAAACATGCCTTTATCCGGGTCAGAGATTGCTTTCTTTACATTGTTATGTCAAGATTTCATCATAATTTCTGCAATAAGATTAGGTTGTTTGGATGAGTTGAGATTGGGTGTGTTAATTATGTAGGCTGTTTACTTTGTAAGAGTCATGGGTACGAAGCGTTTTTGTAATAATTTTACTAACATTTTTTTCTACATTATGAAGTAGGTTGCATGATTTATGTAATTATGCATATTAAAATTTGTAATTACTTGTGTTGAGTCTGGTCGTTTCTATGTATAATAAGTATGTATTTACAAAAGAAAAGTATATATGTATTATATCCGTTATCTAGTACCCATGATACAAGCGTAAGCTTAGTATGGGGCTAGATGGCGCTGTGTGATATGTCCTGAAATATTTATTTATTTATTTTTATTTTATTTATTTATTATCTTGTGATCAAATGGATTTTTTTTTGTGATCTGAATATAATATAAGTAAATTCATTTTCTCCTTACATTAAATATTTCTTCATCAAAAAATCAAGAAACAGACTTAACCAAACAATATATTGACAAACTAATTAGTGGTTTACATTAATGTATAAATAATATTTTTAAACATCGTTCCATTTTCTGGTTTTCTGTAACCTGCTACTTACAAATACATTATAAGTTCTTTTTTCAAAACGGTAACCTCTTTATAAAGGCGATGAGACCTCATTTCTCTCGACAAGGTAAATTCCACACTCTGACCGTTGCCTCCATATTATATTCCAAACACGCATATTATAAGGATGGAATTCTCAGATCGGATACGCTGATTCATTCGAATTTACATAAAACTCGTTAAATATCATTATGTTGCGCCTCGTGGTGTAAACTTGAGGGAACTTTGACGCGATTATGATTCGTTGATAATCAATTTTAGGTCGTTGAACTGTTTCACATTTTTGCATTCTTTATCGAAAAAAAATAAATATGACGGATGAAACCAACCGATAAAAGAAAGTCATTTTCAGGATGTTCTTTAGGTTTCCCTGATGTTAACTGCATTTTCAGTACCTAATCTGATAATATGGCGAAACCGACATTAAAGTATAATAACAAATCCAAAGGTTCGTTCACTTCAGTCTTCATTACTGAAAGGACAATGAAAAACTATAAAGACCATTAGATTGGTAGCTTTCCAAAACGATTGTCACATTAAGTATTCTCCTATAATATACATCCAGTTACTGCATATTATTTTATAATCTGCCTCAAAATCTTTGAACATGATTCAAATAATGTTTCCCTATAGAACACCTAACATCTTTTATTCTTATTCTTAAACATATCCATCTCAGATACAAGATTTTTTGTATATAAATATGTCAAGTTTCAATACATTTCATTTTCTTTACCTTGTATTCAAGAAATGACTGACTGGATCCTTCACAAGAAACCTAACAATCTCATACGATCATCCTTTTCCTTACCTCCTTGCATCTGTTTAAATACCATTCCATAACTGGCATGTCCATTAAATTGTCGTTAGTGCAATACTTACGTTTTAATCTAAAGATTTCTGAGTACAGTATTTTTCACTTAAAGCCAGACATTTTAGTGATGGGAAACAGGGTAATAAGGGGACTTTTAAAGTCCCTAATAATAGGTTTGCGGACCAGAAGTTGAATACGTCCTAGGCCCTAGTGATGTGTTTGTGTTTATGTTGTAGTATTAATGTAGTTTAGTGCTTCTAATCAGGGTTTGGTAGAGAGATGGAATAGGATATCATTAAATTCAATTTGATGTAGAAAAATTATTAAGTGTTGTATGATTTGAGTTTCAATCAAATAAGGCTAAACTCAAAACTTATTTATTACTCATAAAAAAATTAAGCAATTCACGCATAATCGATAAGATGTTTTTAACAGTATAACTGCAGAACAGTATATATTACTTTTCGGGGGTAATTGTTTAATTGTCAAGACTATTTTTTTTTATTTATTCTTTTCAAGCCCACTTTTCCTGTTTTCAAGACTACAGTCTCACAGATCCCATCATTACAGTCATGAGTGGAGTAGCCGTGACTGAGCGTCCCTCAGACGTTTCCAGGCAAGCGCTAACTTTGTATAATGCACACAATTTACATGCTGTGAGGATTTTCTCGAAACGTTGTGTATAGGGTGTGTAGAAAAAAACCATCATGATCATATGTAATTCTTATACATTTCTTAAATTAATGTGTTTTTTCTAGTGTCTAGGTAAACCTCATGACGATAATATGTTATGTGTATAAAATACAAGAAATATAAACTACTTCAACTTTTTAAATAAACAAAATTAATATTATTAGTATATATTTACAAGTCTTAAACATAATATTAAAATATACAATATACCTAAAATAAAATATTAAGCAAAATAAAACAAACAAAAATTAATCAAAGAGCCCACCCCGGATTGCTCCCGGTGCAAAGGTTCCCATTACGCTCGCCGCGTTGCCACGTTGAATCGCGATGGCTAACCTTTGCACCAAAAACTGAAATTTTAATAATTTACTTTTTAAATTACTTAATTATAAAAAATAGCAGTCTTTTTTCCCTTTGGCCAACCCGATACCATAAATAATACCTACATAGTACATGTCAAACAAACTTATGATGCCTTCCTTTTTCTGGGTTTGAAAAGAAGTTCCTAAAATTCAGTCTAATCCAAACTAGCTACATATATTCAAAGCACAAAAAAGGCCACAATTTGACTGAAGCCTGCCCAATAACTCGCTTGCCTAAAAAAACTCTTTCTTGAGTCGTATTTCCTCATGACTGAGGGTCGAGATTCCCGCGCAGAATTAATTCGATATGGGAGTTCTCTCGGTCAGATACATCGTGGTGTGCGCCCAGGTCTTTCCACAGAATACACATGTCCTCGGACATTGTGGTCCTCAAACATGTTTCGGTTTCCTCATCTAAAAAAACCTATTTTCTCTAAATTTGAAGACTCCTAGGTTATAATTATTTTTAGCACACCCTATACAGCACAAAGATAGTGTATCCAACAATCCCTAGAGTTCCTAATGGCACATTTTATGCAGTAATACGTTACGGCATCCACTCGGACAGAGAGCCGGCAAAATTAATTATTTCCCATCTATTAGGATAACGTCTGACGCGTTCCTGCGTTTTCACCGAGAAAAGGATACCGATTTGTTGTGAGATGTCTGTGCTTTAGTACTTACTAGTGGATCCCCGCGACTTCGCATAAGTTACTTAAACTTCAAATTTAAAATGTGTATTAAAATTTGTTAAGTTTTATACCTACTAGAAAATTTTCGTTGCTTCTTCACTTTGCTTTGGGATAAATAAGTATTTCGAGACTTTTCACACAGCGCCATAGCCCCAAATGCTTGTGTCTTGATAAATGCAGCCCATATTTACTCTCAGGACCCAAAATATATTTATACATAAAAAATATCGTAAAAACAGACCAACACCACACACATCAGCATTATAAGAAGTAATAATGATTTAGGTTTAATGCCTGCATGTTGTATCATTTCATGGGTGTTTCTGTAAAATCGAATAAATAATTAAAATGATGTCATTGTTAACTTCATTATTAAAGCTCCTTAATTTAAGCTGGAAACACTCGACACCAGAGTTAGCTACTCACATACTAAAGTTGGTAAACTAACAGGTTTTTAATGGAAGCTTGATGATACTTTTAATTAGTTTTTCTTTTTACTTTCTCAGCGCAATCAATGAAGCGTAATGAATATCGAATGACATCATGTGAACAGAGCATACGGCTTCAGAAAATATACCATCTGCTTTTTATGAGTGCCTAGTACTTTTAGCATCATTTAAAAGGAATGGGTAAAATATTATTGAATTTTAATTTTACTTTCTTTTCTTTTATTAATAGATGGATGGTACATAATGGTTTATTTTGTAGAAAAAGGGGGATTCTAACTTTTTTATGTGAGGATAAGCGAAACCTACATTCACGTTTTTCACGAGTAATTGCAAAATTTTGCTTGAATTTATTGGATACAACCTGTATAAGGAACATTTTAGTTTGTTTATTTAAATTATGATAATTATATAAACGTCCAATACGAGTGTTTTTATATATCTCTCAAGGCATATGTTAACCATACAAATTAAATCAAACAAAAGTGCTACAGTCAATAACCGTAGGCTTCGAGAAATGCTATCTCCTACTTGTCATGCAAGCCTAGTACTTAGACAATGTAAGTTGATTAGTATGCCAGTCTGTAAGGCGACATCTATGGGCGGAATCGTGACGGCAACTTTTGCGGCGTTTAGTTCTGTGAAGAGACAAATGAGCATCATCACAAATTGTAATGCAAAACCTCATCTCGGATTCTTTTGAAAGAAATGCCCGTATAACCGTTTGGTTCTTGTAAACATTTACGAGAACTAGCTATATATCAATGATAATTCTAATCACGCTTATATATAATTATATAAGAGTTTGTGAATGTGTATGTTTGTTACCTTCTCTCAGAATGTTCATTGGATTATTTGGACTTTGATTTAGTGCAAAAATTACAGCACTCAAATATTATACATAATTTTTAGTGCTGTAATTTTATACCGTTAAGTGACATTCCAATTCATCTTCCTTAATGATGTAACACGTTGTAACAAAGGCCACCATTTTCAAAATCATTTCTTAAAAAGCCAACTTGAATTCACTAAACAACCTTAAGATGGCGTTGTTCAGACGGTAACTAAATACTGTTCAAACAGAAAGGTGAGGAATTCTTTTAAAAGGTGTTAGAAATGTTTAGATAAGGGCACTTACATATCGCAACAATGCTTTAAACTTTTTACAACATATTAAAATTATTTTTAAAAAACTTTGTATCTCATTGGTTTTGATAGAGGTAAACAGTAATATTGAACTTCTAATATGTAAAGCAAGGAAATAAATAAGGGCTGTTTACTCAAAAAAATCAACTACAACCATATTTAATTCATTTCATTATGCGTACACAAAAGTTAATTACAAGTCACTCGCTTAGTTAGGTTCAATTAGCTTAATTATTTTATAACAATACATCTTAGACTATAGTGGTGCTTAACATGAGGCAGGCTATAGTCATTTGACTATAAGCCTATTTATTGCAAAAATATTTTTTGATGAGTTTATTAATATACGAAATCCGTAATTAATACCTAAATCTACAAAAAATAAAGTATTTTTCCGTTAACTACCAAAAAATACAGCTTTACGTACATACCAACCACTCATACTTTCCTTGTTTATATACCTACTGCAATGTAACATGATGAATACACCCTAATAATTAAGAGTTCAAAAGGTTCCCTTTTCTGTCTACGTGAAACAAAGACAGCTTGTTGGTTTGTTTGTAGACGAAAGTGTTTGAAGCCGTGAAGGTACTAATGTTTCTTTCTTTCTTTCTGAGTAAGAAAATAATATCTTATGGTGACTACTCTCGTATATTGAAGCACAAATGAAATCTTAACTTGAGTAATAGCTTTTTTTGCGTTAATATAGTGCAGTTGTTTTATTCAAACTATACCAGTTATTTTAATACTAAAATAGGTATTCAAATATATAAAAACAATATTCCTACATATATACCTATATATATTTATCTATCGATTTATCTACAAAACTTTAATTTATAAAATCTTAAATTTCAATTTGTTAATGTTATGTTTTATGACAATAACCTCTATAAACAAGAAAGCACTGCAAAAAAAGTTAACATATTGATAAAATCTTTCCACCATCAAGTATTCATATTTCAACTTTCAATACAGTCTAAGCAAATAATTTTCTCACGTTACAAATTAGTTATTCTTGTGCCACCTCAACGCATCCTTTTATGTCTGCGGATATCCGTCAATGGAGGGCCTCTCTGAACTATCTTCACATATTAATAAACAATATTACTCATCTAATATAATTTAATTTTATAATGCTATTCATTAACGTCTAGAAAACAAAAGACATGAGTATTGAACTTATATAAAAAAGAGTGTTTTCACGAAATCTTCAAAACTACAAAAACCATGTCTTTGGTTTTCTAGAGGCGAGATCTTTGTAAGTTACTAACAATTTGAGATAAAAACACTGGGCTTTATTACAAAACGTGGATTAAACACTGAGTTTCTTTTTATTATTTGAAATTTGACTGTCTACTGATTTTTTGTATGTGATGTTTGAACAAATAGAACCGACTTTTTTTACAAAGAATGTGTTTGCTCATTATATTTTCAAAGACTTTTACTTACTACTTACTGGACTTTGACTTTTTTTTAAGACTTTTGACTTTATAGTCCTATACTAATATTTAAACCACGCTTTGTAATAAGACCCCATTAGTCTATCTGTCTTAGTTTTTAAGTCTTAGTATACAACAGTTTGTACGGAAATAACGCACGGACCACTGCACCTTAACTTATATTTTCATTATATCAATCATTCTAAAAGTAATTATGGGTACCTATCTGGTACAAAAATGAGCAATTGCCATTTCGCTGAATCTTATGCCATAGCCTTTGCTTACCATCAGGCAAACTATGGCAAAATGCAAACCTGTTCTAGTTAAAAAAAACTATATTTTGCTACTCTCTTACCACATATAAAAAATAAATTATTTATTTAAAAACGTCCAAGAAACAATGTTTTAATAAACTATTTTAATAAGCTACTATGGGTTAGGAGTTAGCGCGTTGATGTCTTTTGTACTAACAAAATTTTGGCATTCGTATTGGTTGATAAATATTATTTTTACATGAAATACTTAATAGATTTCTATAACATATTAAAATGAAACTGAGATTTTTATATTTATTATAAATCGGAATAGATAGAATGAATAATATCTGGTCATCGTTATTTTAGCCATTTCAGTAAAAACTTACATTCAAACATAGTTTACTAAAGTACAATTCGTACCACTGTATCCAATTAATAAAATCAACCATTGTTACTGATTTAATACTCATTACAAACAATATGTTAAAAGGACTTTAACAAGCATCGTTAAAGCATAAAATCTAATAAAGTTTTTTCTATTTTTGCAATTCACAATAAAATCACCTTTCCACCTCTCGTACAATTTCTTTGCAAAAATATCTCACTTATATCATTCCGTTCCGGTATACTAAACTCAATTATAGAACCCATCCGATTTCACGTCTTAATTCAATAGCCGTAAAGTTGAAATTCGTTCGCCATTAGCGCTAATTGTTTCGATCAAACGTCTCACGGGAACTTCGACGTTATTTGAAGCTGATATAAATATTACTTTCGTTTGAAAAGGGCAGATATTTAGCATAGGGTGTTCATCGAAGTGTGACGTCATTTAATTCGTTTTAAATGAAACATATGATGTAGTGGAGGTGAATGACCTTTGGAAATTGCATTCTACAACAAAGACTGGGCGTAGCCTTGAACTTATGCGATACAGTAAATTTATTTGTTCGAATTCATCTAAAAACTTTGAATTGATTCCACTTAGATTAATAATTTTATTATATACTTTAGGTGCTTCAACTTGTTACTAAAGTTATATTTTCTTTTGTTGCAGGATCACTAAATAAGTCTTCGAAATCGATCCAAAAGGTAAATTTAATATACTTAACTTTTATTACTACGTTTTATTTCAGGACTAGGTGACCGGGAAGGATGGCGCATACTCCACAGACAAGGGCCCGGCCCTTAAATTAATGATGATGATGATGATGATGGTTCTTTTCCCAGGCCAAATGATTTCAACAAGATAAGTTTTAAGCAAAGATGTCACTGGACATCTATTAAAGTTAATTAATTTCGAATTAACTACATATGAAAATATGTTAGGTAAATAATTACCGCTTACTTAAATCGGCCCAAATGTCTCTGACAAGAACTAACGACTACCGCACTTTGACAAACAGCCGGGACCTACAATAATTGAACTAATCATCCGACCCACGCAACTGCCCTAAACGGAATACCACTAGTTGGTCACCCATCCAAAGACTGACCGCGTCGAGAGTAGATTAACAATTAATCTTGCGTGGCGCCTTCGACGTGAGATCGACTTAACAGAAATAAGGGAAGGAAGACTATCATTATACTCGTACAGTTCTACTAACCAGGATGGAATCATTAAGTACGTTGTGAAGTAGCAATCAATCTCTATGATTAGCGGTAATCGTAGATCGTATTAAAATTACTATAATTTTATAGATTACGGTGAATAAAAATTAATTTGCTTAACGATTTCTAAGAGCCGAATTAAAACCGAATGCGTGGTAAAAGAGATTGTTTATTAAAGATCTACTTATACAAGTGGTGAAATGAAACTGCTTTTATGTTAGTATAGATATATTTTCAGTTATATCTTGAAAACATCATAAAATACAGTGAGTGTGGGTATTGTGTATTCTTTTTCAGGCTCAAACGGGTGAACCGAATTACCTAATTGAAATTTGGTATTTAGACATATCGGTACTAGCCTAAACCTAGTTAAACCTTTGTTCTATTTTTCATTATTTTATTTAATATCTTCAACACTTTGTCCTACTCATTTCATTTGAAGATTATATCCCTGCCAGATTGGTTGCCTGGAATCTCTTCCAGGCTATCGCTCTTAGCGATAAGGCCGCCAATTAAGACGCTGATTCTAATTTGTATGTTTTTTGTATTGTTTTGTCTGTGGTGCTGAAATAAAGTATTTATCTATCTATCTAGTCTCGCGTACCTTAGCCCCCGAATAAAATTTTGGGCTCTATCCTAAAATGGCACAACATACAAGCAAGCATAGAAATAAGTAAGCTAAGAAATATACGAAGCTCAATATTTCCAAGAAAAGCTTAACCTAAGCGCTAATATGTGAACAATCTCCAGTGACACGGTCCTCGAGGGTATTCAGGTTAGAAGCGCGAAGGTTATTCAGCATGGCGAGGCTTGGTATGTGAGGAGGCGAGTTAGCGACACATCGTCTGCTGCTAATGGGTGCTAACACTAGGTATATACTAGGTATATAATATTTACTTGATAGGTATACACATATGAAGTATAGGTAGTAGAATACTATAGTAGACGTACTTATTTTTAACTGGGCTATCCTATAAACAGGCACCTATAAATAAAATCGATCATAACTTTTTCTACAAAGTACATATGTTTTACTTCATATGTCGAAAAACAATGACCGTATAAAATAATATGTCTATAATATATTAATACATTCATTTAATTCTCTCGTTACACTCTGTCAAGTTCTAAAGAACTGTCAAGGCAGGCTCACAAATAGTATAAGAGCACCATTGTGAGCATATTGATGTTATTCTGGCTTATGTAGGTATAGCGGCAACAGAAAAATTATAATTTGTGTGTAAATTTCAACTGTTTATGATGATGTTTATGAGTATAGTTCAAAAGACATATTCTTATGACAGACAAAAAGCAAAGTTTGAAGGTTCTGTTTACGTCCTTTTCAACACAAAACCCTAAATAAGATATTGAAACAGGCGTTACTTTGCGGAAATCCAATGTAAATGAAACTCTAGAGAAATATGTTGTGAAAAACACTACATTTTTCTCCAAAGTTTTATTTACGTCCAACTGGCTTTAAGAGTCCCTAAGCAAAATAAATGTAAACGTTGAACCAAAGGCCATGTAAAATGTAATCTTATCTTGAACTTTAACATTCTAATACTATGACAGAAATTACAGGTATTTTCATTGTAATACTCAGGTCATAGACTTAGGCTTTATGTAAGTAGGTAAATTGTATATCTGCTATTTATATTGAAGGTTAACTTTTATGTTTAGATGTCCAATTAATTGAAATAAGATAAATAAACAGATAAATGTTTATGTCCTACAAAATGTGTAGTACTCAAAAGTTGGATATTTTCAAATAGCAATGTAATGAACTCATTACTTAATATATCATATTTTACATACATTAAAACTAATTACCTATCTTTACAAAACTGCAGCTTTGTTATCGCCTGTATAGAAGCTACTTAAAATAATAGCTTATCAAGTGATCACTCTTCGAATTAGTAACCAAGTATAGGTATATTTATGTCTTTATTCGGTCAAAATCACGTTAAATTTTGTATTGTTGATGGGCGCCTTGGCAGTTGTCTAAGTAAAACCAACTATTTGGAAAATTATTGACAACAAAATATAACTGCTATAGATTTCTTATAAGAGTACTTACAAATATCTATAAAAGCTAATCTGAAGATCCTAGGAACCAATAAAAAGATAAGCGTTGGCTATAAAGATGCAAAAATTGCTAAAATCTCATAAAACTGCCAGCACCTTTCGTGTCAAGCGCCAATCTACCGTGGCATTATAAAAAACGTAACAGCTTTTTCCTAGCTTTCACTGGCAACAAACACTTCCTGCATGCAAATCTGCTATTAATTTCAATAAATACGCAAATATTATGCAAAATAATTTGTTTTTATGCGACATGCTACTAATTAACTAGATAGCGTTGAAAGTATAGATTAAGAATATAGAAGGTATGGATTCCAGATTTAAAACAACATTAAAAAAAAACGTATAAAAGTGACCAAATCTGATGTCGACAGTTTTTAAATCGCCCTAAGGGCCCCTGAAATGGCTTAACTACTGCCGTATTATGACAAATAGCCAGGATCTACATCTTAGGCAAATTCTTGCTATTTTTGATGTGTTTTATAAAGTTTATTAATTTACTAATTACTCGCATATCTACAAAATCAAATGTTTATGTAAATCGTAACTTTTTGAGATTTGAAAAAGCTAGAACCTTAAGTATATAACATACAAAAAAAGATTTTCAATAAAAAGAATTGTGCAAAATATAATTATGATTCCGTATTAAAAAAAAACATGTTTATAATCACACTAAATAAACACAAACGCGTGAATCACAACGCGATCCGCGATCACAAAAACAGTAGAAATTACTATATACTCTGTGATTCGAATTAGCATTGTCATTATAATATTAAAATTCCATTTGACATTGACACTGACCGTTGTTGACTTATTTGTCACAAACCGGATTTTTGGTTGAGCTTCTTTTTATAGTAAAACGTCTTCTACAAGTCATTACATCTCTGTTGTTTAATGTTGCCGACAAATGTTTTGGTAATCTTTACGAGCTTAAAATAAGGACGTTGCGGTTAGAATGCTTTACAAAAGATATACACACATATTATGTAATATTGCATTTTTTTCATATGGATTCCATTAACTATTAATAAGGATTACTTAAATAAAGTAACGTTCAAAATCGTCGTAGTATACAGATATTAATTTTACATAAATGTACTTACCTATAAAAATCTAAAAAATAAACGCAATGTAATTTCCATATTGCAAATACTGTTACTGTGTAAATTACTCTTCATTATTACTACCACCGTTACCTTAAAAATCCTTTCCGAACCGCAAAAAAATCGTTAATCAATTATTGAAAATCGAACTCATAACTTTTATATTAACGACACAAAATAAGAGGTACATTCGAGTTTTAGTCCGCCAAACTAACGGCACAATCGATTTAATAACATTACCGTACCTCATATCGATTCCGGGAAGGATATTTATTCGATACATCCATTCTAATCGAGTTCCGAATATGGTGTCGATATTAAAAAGATACGTGACTTGAAGTAAGGAACAGGCCATCGATATCGAGCTACGATCGGGAAAGTACAAAACAACTGTACTGTACTTTTCTGATCGTAAAAACTTAGTGATCAGGTCAACTTTTGGATAATACACCAAGCTTTGATAATAAATTAATTTACCTACTTACTAATGTGGCGCTGCGACCCAAAATGAACCCTGGCCTCCGACACAAAGCGACCCTACTCTTCCCGGAAAAATAAATAAATTAATTAATTTGTGGTGGTGTGATTAGAACGTCAATTTTAGTACAGGAAATCTTCACCAAGCAACAGCAAGCGACACTGTCGTCTAAGTGTCGCTTGATGTTGCTTAGTACTCAAATAGTCAATAATCACTGTAAAAATCTGTTTTATTTCGCATTTACAATGTATCTAAGCGACATTACCATGTAGGTTTGCGAAAAGGTAGACAAGATTTTGAAATTAAAAACGCAGTAGTTCAGATTAGCTAATTATTAGTTTACCAGTTACCTTATTGTTATTATTATACATATGTAAACAAATAAATATGGCTGACCGCAATATTTTTTTCTCAATAATAATATTATGTTATTAAAATAGCCTTTGTTGCTGAACTTTTATAACAATTTTTTTTTTACAAATATGTTTACTCTATCTTACAACAGTTTCTTCTCTTTTACATATTATGTTAAATATCGGTAAACGGCTGTTTCTCCGTTGCAGCTTGTCTTTCGACATAGATTTATTTATTTTATTCATTAATATTATGTTATTATAAATATGAACGAAGACATACGAGCTTAATTTTAATGCCAACGCCCATATAATTATTATTTAATTTTCTGCACACTAGTCATCAATTACGGTTGCAAAAGTACTATATTTGCAACGCGTATTTATAGTTAAAGTACTTAAATTCTAATCAAGTGGGTGCAAGTCTGCACGAAAGTGTTTAAGATTAAATGTGATTCATGTGTTTGCCTTTGGTATGTTCTTGGATTACACGTCAACTTCAAGGTAAATATTTTTGAATTTAAAGCTTAAATGAAGAATAAAATGTTGTTTCTGGGTAAAATATAGAAAGAAAAACATTTATTCTAGCAAATAATAAGCAAATAAATACAAGCAAGAAATATATATACCTATATTTAAAACTACTTAAACAAAATACATATTTGCCACAATACAACCCCAACTCAGCATAATGCTGGCTGCATAGCAACCAGCGCTGGTCTTCCGTTGGGGAGTTATACTAGAAGTCAAGATATGAAAAATAGCCGAGGGACTCCACCAACAAGAGGGAATAAAGAAAACAAATAGGTACTTAGATATATTGGAATTAAAGATATAACCAACACAGAAATAACATAACTAAAGTAGGGACAAGATAATAGGTCACTTTTGACATTTCATCAAAATTCAACAACGTGACCTTGTAACGGCGGGCATAAAATAAGAACTGCACAATTGCTTAACTTTTTTCAATTACGTTTACATATTTATTGTAATAATGACCGATACGAGTAATTTTACGATTTGCTTTCACTAATAAACCATTCTAAACATAATAAACAATTTCTGATCTAAAGAACTGAACGTCGTTACAATGTTGCGTCAGTCAACCCTTCTTCTTTTTAAACACTAGGGATGTTACTCTAAAAATCGAAAGCTGATAGGATTGTAAGTTGAATCGAATGCAATGATTACTTGTGAAGAAAGATCACCATAAATTTATAACCACGTTGTGATTATAGTAAAACCTAATTATACATATTTATTATTCTTATAGCAGTTCCGATAGTTCAAGTGAATAAAAGCAATTTTTTTGTTAAATTACGTAGGTACTTGTCTTATTTTGCTCCTTTAATTTATGAAAGAAAAAATAATAATGGGACAGGGATTCGCATGATCATTTTTAAAATTCACATATGTTTCAAGTCTGTATCGATTCATTCGATTCATTCATTTAATCGATGTTTTTAAGCAGGTCACCTCACTATGAATATAAAACTGACATCTGTCAAAAGTGACCTATTATCTTGTCCCTACTGTAATTTAAATACTTAATATTTATTAATACACATTTACAAATTAGGTATAAAAGCCCCAACAAAGCTACAACTTAGCATTATGTTGACTATTATTGACTTGCTTGCAAAACTCTGACAAGAACAAAATCAAAACGTCAAACAATCTTCCCGTCACTTGTCTCTCCGCTTGTACTTTCGAGGTAATAATACTGGTATTACCATTAAGTTATTTTTTCTTTTTCCACCACATTATGAAGCTGGTAACACGATCTGTCCCGCACGCATCCTTAGGGTGCGTTTACATCAAACGAGCATTCGCTTGTTCTACCCCCACCACGTCAAATTCTTTTAGTGTAAACAGGCGTAGAGCATTATATCGATGTTCTTAGTGCGTTCGCAAAGATTGTATAGAATTCATTGAGAATGATCGCTCGCTCGATGTAAACGGCGCTAGAGCGCGCGAGCAGTTATTTAGAGCGTTCTTGCGTGTTCGGACGTGCTCGCGCCCTTTAGCGGTCTATCCAAAATGATCTTGTGTTCTAGCAAATGTATGCATATATATGGGTGCTCGCGACTTCGCTCGCATTAAGAAGTAAAACTTGCGTCCCCTATTTCACTTTCTTATAAGTGGAATTTCCAAAAATCCTTTTCTTAGCGGATACCCACGTCATCACATCTACATACATACCAGATTTCAGACCGATCCGTCCAGTGGTTTGGGCTGTGCATTGAGAGAGCACTATGTCAGTCAGTCAGTCACCTTCTAGTTTTGTATATTTAGATTATTCTGTACATTACGAAAGAACGCTCTTGTTCGTCTGGCGTACACACTAAATTCTAGTTTTCGTTTACTATAAAAGATCACGAAAGAATGCTCTTGTTCTAGTTCTAGCTCGTTATTCGTTTGATGTATATCCACCCTTATGTGGAACTTTTTATTCTATTAACTAGAATAACGCTGTTGGAAGCCTTTTTTAGTTGTGCTACAGAATATGAGAAGAGAAATCATTTTAGACGTCACAGTATGAGGCTTGTGTTTAAATGGAAGTGTAGGTTTTTTAACATGTTGCAAGTCTTATAATATAGACAAATCCAATACAGCTTCTAATAATCATAGATAATCATTTATAGATTAATTGAATTCTAACTATAAAAATAAACGTTTCTACAGTTAGTAATCACATTGTATCTCGTAATTTTATAATCTAGTTTATGTTTTTCATATTAATAGTAATTATGGCGTTGCTTATACGGGTGTCGCGTCGTTTTATGCGACCAAACTGGTAAAATTCGAGACTGGTCAGTAAAAATAACTAAATAGCCAAAAATTATTTTTAATCCACAAGTAAAGGTAATTGTAGTCTGTTTTAAATGAGTAGCATTGTAACCTCAAGATAAATCGATACGTCCATTCCTGTTATTTTAAAAACTATGTATATCCGAAAAAGGAGTCTTCAAACATGACATCAGAGATCACCACAAAAATATTCCCCACCGTAACCTGTAAATCTTACCGTCTGAGCCTCAACTGCCCGAAGATATTTAACCCTGTCATAAAGCATCGCTAACAGATTACCTAGAATCAATCCGAAGCGTCTGCTGAGGTCGGGTCAGAAGTCCTTACAACTATTAGCCCTAAGGGTTCTTTGTAACGGAATGTAATACCTAGGAAGACAAGACTACTACTTAGAGTATACTTAGCGTAAATCGTGAGTATTTTCTTAAGAAATTGTATGAGTTTCTTCTAATGTGTTTATCTATAAATAATTTTGACTGGCCTGTTAGCTTAGTTGGTAGTGGCTCTGCCTTCTAATCTAGGGGTTGCGGGTTCGATTCCCGCCTGACACAAGTATTTATGCATTTTAAAAATGTATAATTTCTTATGTTGAGTCTGGTTGTTTGTATGTATAATAAGTATGTATTTACAAAAGAAAAGTATATAAGTATTATATCCGTTATCTAGTACCCACGACACAAGCGTTTGCTTAGTGTGGGGCTAGATGGCGCTGTGTGCAATGTCCCGAAATATTTATTTATTTAAATTTAATAAAGCTAAAGAGGGTCGAAAGTCTGAACACTGAAAAAAAATGCAGCAGAACACGTTTCAACAATTTTTAGGACTTTGTGTATGTTTTTCTATTTCTCTGTTTATCCGTTTCTCTATTTGTATGTGTCTTTGTTTGTCTCATTTAATCACTCATCACTCAAAAACGGCTGAACGGATCATCATGATTATTAGGTCGTATGAGGTCTTAGGAGTGTCATAGGCTAGTTTATTCCCGAAATAACGCGAACGAAGCCGCAGGCGTTCAGTATCTAGTATTTTTAAACTTTTGCCAACTTACCTCCGAACTTAAATATGCAGATGATGTTTTTATTAGCCACCAAGCACCAGAGTTCCAAAAGCCTCATTTGAGAGAGAGTTCCATTATGTTTCACGTTCCAATTCAGTACAGATTTTTTCTGATTCGAGAGCGGCCAGCTCTGGTGTCAGTGTTTTCAAACGCCCCTAGAGACATTACATGACTTTATTATATAAATAGCGTGGACCTACCATTTAAATTCTATGGTAGGTATACATTTGAACGCTTCCTGAACTATGCCTCCTGTCTGAGGGGTTTCATCTTCGATCATGATCGCAGTATCGTTTTAAATGATTTGGTGATTGAAACTTAAAGGTTTCATATTTTAAGGACGAGCTCGTGTTAAAAAAAAAACAGAAATACATCTCAATCCAAAACTGTACACACATTCAAAGTATTACGAAATTTATTGTCACAATACTACAGCATTGTCGTAGCTTTCGCAATGTTTGTGATTCTTTGAGATGTGTGAACACAATGCGCGCACAATTATGGTTTTTACTCAAATGGTTTGGAGGTTATTAGTTATTGTTGTTCGATAACATTCATATGGTTTTTTTGTTTGTTGGCCTTGTGAAGAGATAGGAAACTGCAATATGTTTTTGAAAGCTTTCTGAGGAAATATTAAATTGCAGTACCGTATTAGAATTTAGGTGTATACATCTACTGTTATGGTAAGAAATTCTGTGTTACGCTTTGTTTAGGATTCTAAAACCCAGCTAGATTTAACTCCTTGTGACTATACCTAATAATATCTCCAAAATAATTGCCTTTCTATCTAGAATATTATAGCAGTGTACGAAATAATTTCAAACTTTGTTTCCTCTTTAATTAAGTGTTTTAAAGCTTCTGTCAACACTTTTCTGAATTACATAATTTAATGATATATCACACCGCGCCATCTAGCCCCATACTAAGTAAACGCTTGTGTCATGGATACTAGATAACGGAACAAACGAATTGACTTGTATTCCTACAAAATCTCGCCACGTCACATCAAGTTTACAACATCAAAATTTTACGCGATAGTTACGGCACCTATCAGTAAGATTTAAGGCGTTTTACACAACTCGATATCTTTACTGCTTCAATAATTTATTCCGACTAAAATTTCTCCATTCTCTAGTCGACTCTCCAGTGCGTTGTTCGCAACGTGGGTTGTCACCAACGACAATAAACCAATTAAACACCCAATTGACTGGCTTGCTAGCTTAGTTGGTAGTAGCTGTGCCTTTTCCTTAAACTTTAGGTTGTGGGATCGATTCCCGTATAGCACACGAAATTATGAATTGTAAAATTGAATTACTTCTGTTGAGTTTAGTTGTTTCAATGAATAATAAGTATTTACAAAAGAAATGTATATAAGCATAATAACCCTTATCTAGTACCCACAAGCGTTTGCTTAGTGTGGGGCTAGAAATAGTTGTGTGGAATGTCGCGGAATATTTATTTATATATTTATCTAAATATGACGACTTAAAAGTAATACTACACAAATAATATGCTAAATAGCCCAAATACTCGTACTCGTAAAAGGTATGATTTTTACAAAATGTTTTTGAGTGAGATCTTAATAACTACAAAACATAGGTATGCCTTTGGTTGTCTAGAGACCTTTGTTTAGATACCAGCAATTTGAAATATAAACCTATTCTTCTTACTTGGTCTTTCGTAGTTAGCCTTTCCTAGTCTAGCTCTCTGAGTTTTTGAGTCTTACTATGTAGGTATCAGATTGTATGGATATAGCACACAGGCAACTGCACGTTAACGACAATTTACTCGATGTGAAAATTAAAAAATACCCTAGTTTAGACTACGATTTGACGCTACCTGAAAGTAATTAGGTATCTCCAGATAACTTAGTCTACGAATGTCACCCACGGATCTGATTTACCTCTACTAGGTATGGTAAATCTCTCATCTTATCCCACAGATAGCACTGTCTTCCGCGTACACTGTATACTGAGCTATTGTTAGGAATAGTTACTTATACAGTTACTATACTGTTGTATCTATAGCTATACTGTCTTACCTACGAATATTGATAGCTACTATTGAAACGTAATTAAGAATAAAAAATATCCCATAAGTTGGTCAATCGCTGTCGCCGCGGTGCCGTTGGTGGATGGGACTAACCAGGGGGGTGAAACTTGGAACAAAATGCAATAATATAGAAATATAGTGCTGCTAATCTATATTTCTTTACCGAAAACGACATAGAAGATGTCATTTTAGTAAAAAAATATACAAAGTTAGGGCTAAAGAAAAAAAAGTCAATCAAGAGTAATAAATACTGATTGACATTCGAATATTTATTTTTAAAAGATCTTGTGCGAATTTGTTTGTGTTTTATTTTGAATAAACTTTCGATTATTTCCGGTATCGTAACCAATAATTACCAAGCTTTGTGTGCAATCAGTGTATGGGAAAGAGATGAAATATAGAAGCATTTCGATGTGACATTTGTAAGCAATTATATTTCTATAGTATTATTTATTCATAGCTAGTTACCTATTCGTATACTGTTGGATCTATAGCTGGTTTGTCTGTTTGTTAAATTGCCTTTATAGGATTGAGTAAGATGCTTACTGCATTGTATGCGTAAGTTAAAATGCTTCGTGGCATCGTATGTAAAATATTTTGAAAACGTAACAACCTAAGTAGATATACATATGTTGTTGTTGTTAAATATGAGAAATTTTAGAAAAAACTTACAAAGCTACATAATGTAGTCCCAAATCTACGAATGTAGAATACAATAACTGACTTTTTATATTTTACAACATTTATATAGTATAGTTTCAGGATTATGATATTATTTATTACGACTGATATTCAGCCAATACTCATATTGCCTACCATCTAATCAAAATATTTATAAAAACAACCACATCAAACTAGCAAGGCTTTTACGCTAAACACATCGATGAAAATGAAAATATATATAATAGGTACACATACAAGTATATGAAGCCTTCAAGTCCTATTATTAACTCTGACGTTCTCTCGTCTCAACAAGCGGCATAGAAACACAAAAAGCTGCACATTTTTGTCCAACTGACATAGAGTAAATAGAGGAATCCTTGACATTCAGACGCAAGGAGTATTTAGGTTTCGTAAGTATCAACAGAGTGGCCAGGGCCTTTGAACCACAGGGGTTGTGGTGTAAGGCATAGGAAATTAATTTAATTAAAAATATCCTTGTTTACAAATGCATTGTTCATACTTTACTTTTACCACTTTGATCACTTTAGTGATAAGGTCGCCCAATGTCCCTGGTTACCTTCCACCTTTATGTTAAATATGTTCTTTTTTATTTGGTGTACAATAAAGTATATTTGATTTGATTTTAACTTCTATTAAAGATTTCTATTCTTGATGTTTTTTTTATAATAAAAATAGGAAATACTTGGACTTAATATTATCCTTCCTGGGAACCCGCATCCAGGATGCAAACTGGGGCCGAAGTTGAATCACTGATGCTAAATAAAATTGAATTACAAAAATGTTATTTATTTTTTTTAAATTTCATCATAGTGTTGTATACACAAGTTGTTATTCAGCAACACTATCAAAAGAAAGTTCGTATGAGAGTGGTGATATTCTGGAGTTAGAGTTTTAAAAACAGTATAACAAACAGTTAATACCTACCTTGTTTTTGGTCGACATCTCCTAGTAACCATATATACAACTTTCCCGCTTCAGCTTCTACCTTGCATGTCGTCCGTATCTGACCGTCCCGTTAACGAGATACTGACCGATATGTAGGCGAAAGGTCGAGTGTTGTGCAGTGCACGTACACGGGTTGCCAGCTTGTTCCGGGATTGTGCACTCGTGCAGTCTAGACCTCGACGGGGAATCTGGTGAAATAGTGCAATCTGGACCTTTTCACGGGGAATCTGGTGAAATAGTGCAGTCTATGCACTCGTGCACTCTGGACCGTTTCACGGGGAATCTGGTGAAATAGTGCAGTTTATGCACTCGTGCAGTCTGGACCGTTTCACGGGGAATCTGGTGAAATAGTGCAGTCTATGCACTCGTGCAGTCTGGACCGTTTCACGGGGAATCTGGTGAAATAGTGCAGTCTATGCACTCGTGCAGTCTGGACCGTTTCACGGGGAATCTGGTGAAATAGTGCAGTTTATACACTCGTGCGGTCTGGACGTTTTCACGGGGAATCTGGTGAAATAGTGCAGTTTATGCACTCGTGCGGTCTGGACGTTTTCACAGGTAATCTGGTGAAATAGTGCAATCTGGACCTTTTCACGGGGAATCTGGTGAAATAGTGCAGTCTATGCACTCGTGCACTCTGGACCGTTTCACGGGGAATCTGGTGAAATAGTGCAGTTTATGCACTCGTGCAGTCTGGACCGTTTCACGGGGAATCTGGTGAAATAGTGCAGTTTATTCAAAGAGGAAAACAATAAACACCAAATTGATTGTCAGTTCAATCATATTACTTTGCCCGACTCTAAATAATACAGGATTGAAACTATTTCTAATATACCTTAATGACGACTGTTTCGTTTGAACGGTAATGGTAATTTGTTGCAGTTTTTTCGTTTTTCAGTCTTTCCAAAGACACGGATCGTCTTAGCTTTAGTACTGTTGTACTAACGAAGTGTTAGCATCAGAAAGGTTATTTTTCATCGGAATCAACGCGGATTGTCGTAACATAAAATAAAACAAAACAAAACAAAACACAAGACTGGCAACCCTGTGTCATCTGGTCGTGACGAGGCAAGCGTGTGGCGAGTCACTAGGTTGGATGCTAGGTCTTGTATTGTTAGTGTTCTAATTGTAATTCTAGACAAAAATAATAGTTCTGTGGAATAGTTCACTGGAGCGATGGGAAGTGAAACTCTCTTTGAGATTTACATTTTGACCAGAAATTGTTTCTTTTGGGGGAGAAGTTAGTGAATATTATATCGATTCGCACTCGCTTAGCGGTGAAGGAAAATATCGTGAGGAACAGGATAACTTTGAGGACCACTAAATTCGAGGGGATATGTCTTCAGTAGAAGGAATAGCGCCCACCATGATATTATATATCTGCCATTGACCAACTCCCTAACGAATTAATTCTACGGAAGAGTCACCACCCTCAGTCACGAGGAATTACAATTCAAAGAGGGACAGAATCTGGCGTAAAGATATATATTAATCTCGTATTTTATGCTGATGGTACTCATTCTTAGACGGTCTTATAGAATTAATAAAAAGTACTCGTTAATTTTTCGCACAAAAAGAGCCGTATATCTAACAAAAGACATTAAAACTAAGTCATCAATAACTCACCAATGCACTTTATTTTATGTCCTTCTAAAAAGATAAAAGATCTTTTATCTCTCGTTAAGCGAAGGGTCGTATCTGCCATTTTACAGCTCAGAATAAAAGTAAAAATGTCCACCGCTGCTTTCCCCGACGGTTTTACTGTCAAATAAATCGACTATTTAATATCATCTAGCTCGGAGACTCTCAAACTTTAGGGAAAAAAAATAACGTTTAAATACGTGCGTTGCGGTTGCCCTGTGCATAGGGTTTTTTCTGTTATGTTATTTTAATGTTATTAGAAAATCAATTGACATAGTAGTAAATTGATTTTTATAATTATAATCGATACCTCATGTTAAAAAATAGACATGACTAATGTACAGCCAAAAGTTTGAGATACTTACTATTAATTAGAAAAAGTTAATTAGCCATAGTCATAGAAAAATTACTATGATTAAAGTTATGTCTCATCTATGTCAAGAGATACAAATAAACCATCTTACACTTTCACGATAAAAATATGAGAAAAAATACAGTGACACTATATTATTCTTTGGTCAGATTAAAAACTTAAAAGTTTGAGATGCACAGACTGATCTGTTGTGAAATGACCCAACAAGTCGTAAACGTAAATAAATCCAGGTTTAATATGTGATATAGGCATTGATATTGTGCGTTTATGTTAGGTTTTAAATGGAGAAAGAACAACAAAACTTCACAATGGGTGGTCTTAGTTTTAAAATTGCCACTTTGGTTAAACTTTGAGCTTACGCTTTTCTTTGCCAAGAAAAAATTATACGATGTCGAGATATTCAATGTTTTTAGATTTTGAAAATTACTGACTTATATTTAATACTTTCACAACATTCCTTTTCTTAACATGACTAAAATATTAATAGGTATGTTACCTGCATTTCTATGTAGTCTTTCTTAGGGCGGCTTGATAAACTCTCCTCCCTCCTCCTTGCGTCGTATTCCTCATATCTGAGGGTCGTGACTGCCACCATCCATGAGCCTGTCTCTGATGATCTTTCGCCACCTCTCTCTATCCTCAGCGTCATGCAGCGCTCCGTACACTGATGTATCGAGTGTGGTACGAATTTGGTCGGACCAACGTGTCGGGCTGCGGCCACGGGATCTCCTGCCTTCGACTTTTCCAGTGACCATTAGCTTTTCCAGGTTTCCACAATCTTTCCTAGCAATATGGCCGAAGTAGTCAAAGATTCGCTTAAGGCAGATGATATTAAATAATAATAATAATTAAATAATAAATATTGATATTAAATAATAATCTAATCAAATTTAATTTTTGGCTTCGGTTAAAATTAACAGAGCATACTAACAAAAAAAACATCGAATACTTATATCAGCACATACGAGTAAATTCTGTAGCAAATAAGCACAATATGTGCTTAAATCCAGCAGATTCCTCTCGCCAATATATCCAGGTCATTGCCTACAGCGTGTGAGCAAAAACACTTCTAATTAACTTAACAAGTTATTAATTATCCATACTTGATTAACCGTAACTAGCGGAATTATAAGTTATTAACATTTTACACGTTTATGGTTTGAATAAAAAAACACATGAATGATTTGCGGTTTTAATAATGAATAGAGTGTGAATTTGTGGAACCGTTCAGTTTAGTGTTTTGTGATATGAATATCAACTGATGTATTTCGGAATTTACACTGTACAGTTGTATGCATAGTACATACATAGTAAATGCAAAAAAATATTATAGGTAGATAAAGTTTACTCCAATTTTAATATTTTTTTACAGGGACTATTATGAATAACACAAAACATCATTTAAATAACTATATAATCTAAAATATATACAACCTTACAAATAATATAAAGTTAGCTAAATAACCCGCCCCTAATCGTTCCTGGTGCAAATGTGCCCATCAAGCTCGCTGCGTTTCATTTAAATTAAAAACAGTGTAAAAACTGTCCTGCAATTTACTTAATTTAATATTTTTTATTGTTTCAGGTCAAATGCTCGGGGAGGTGGAATCCCTAGATCTATTTGTTTATAAGGTGAGTACGATCTTTACCTAGTTGTATGTTATTGGTTATTACAAACTATACTTTTGCTAAGTATTTTAATTCGGCACAAAATGTAAAATATGTTGGTTAACAAAAGATTATTAGAAAGATATATAATTTTTAAGCACTTCTTTATTTGAGTTTTTGTTGTTGTTTGTATTGTGTTTCACCTGAATAATGTTAAAATAGAAGATCTGTATATGTTTTGTTAAGAACTATTTTATTGAAGTGTGTATGCGATAATAAGCTTACGATGATGATAATTGAATCTCTTTGGACAGAGGGGTGTCAAACATAGTCTTTACACAAATATATTTCATACCTACATAATACAATACTCATAGAACAAATAAAAAAAAAGTTGACGTATTTGATGTCCGCGGTTTCGCTCGCTTTGATTACGCGATACAATTTTGTTATTGCTGTTGTTATCCGAAACATTACTTTATCGAAAAATCACCATGATATGTCCGTTACAGCGTAAAAGCGGAACAAACAGCAACCAACAAACTTTTTAATTTTAATAATAGTATGATTTCCAATAGTATCTACTACATCCATACTTAATACTAAAAATATACTAGCTGTGCCTGCGACTTCGTCCGCGTAGAATAGTTATTTTGGACATTAATTCTTTGAATTTTGAACCGTTTTCGCAGCGCACGCAACGAAAGCCTTCAAAGATGAATAATTTTCCCCGTTTTTTCCACATTTTCCATGATATCTTCGCTCCTTTTAATTGCAGCGTGATGTTATTAGGCCTAAAGCCTTCCACGATAAATGGTCTATTAAACACAAAAAGATTTTTTCAATTCGCACCAGTAGTTCCTGATATTGGCGCGTTCAAACAAACAAACAAACTCTTCAGCTTTATAATATTAGTATAGATAGTAGTACCCAGCAGTGGGAAAAAAATTGGCTGTTTTGATGGTGATGATGATAGTATCTACTTATGTCAGCAGCACCTCTGAGCCCTACCTGTTTACAGAACTAAGCAGCAGTGCCGAGATACTTAGCCGCACATCCATTAGCCCGACACCGTTAAAACGACCAGAATTAACTGGGAATTAGATGGTCTCAATCAATTTCAAGCCGTCTGTAATGATGGTGCAATTTACGAACGGAAGCGGATAGCATTAGTGGTCCTTTGCATTTTTATCCATTTAAAAGAAGATGAGTCTTATATCCCATATATAAGTGTCTCATCATCATGTGAACATTATGAACAACTAACAACACCATTATACTTAACTTAGACCACAGTGTGGTTTTTATGACCTGGTGGACAAAACCCCGTCTGTCCAATGTAAAAAAAACTACACTCTTGGTGTTTTATACAATATTTTTTTATTTATTCTGATAACCGCTGAAGTGCTGAGCACTGCTTGGCGGCAGAATAACACTTAATAACAAAGTGTGGCAGTTTGTCTGATAGCGAACGCATCATAAGGAAGCTGTCTTTTTAAAAGTAGACCTACTTTTAAAAATTAACCTTAACTTACTTTTTTACTTATCAAACATATATATACTTATACATAAAATGCTCATCAAACATTATTTAGTTTAGTGACATTATTGTTATTAAAAAACAAACTCCTTTTTGAAATACACACTATCCAACAAGAAAATAACTCATTATAAATGAACCGTGAGTTAATCATTCGTAGGTTGTTTATTTCTTAAATACCTACCTTTTCTCTTGTTTTTTAAATACATTTCTCTCATATCTTAGACCCCTCAGCCCCAGCAATACAGGAAGGTATTACGGCTAGCTCCAGACTAGTTCACTTGCATCAGATTGCCTCTAGGTGTAAAGCTGGGCCCTATTTTACTTCACCATTTGTATACCTGTTCCTTTCGCTCTCGTTCGTTTCAGATTTAGTGGAAAGAGAGGGTGTGTTCTTTTTTTTTTTTAAGTGATAAAACTGCTTTCATATGTATGCAAAAAGCCAGATGACATCTCTTACGGCGTTATATTCCAGGCACATGAAACCTTCTTTAAATATGTGATGAAAGACAATAAACCAAAACAGAATAATAGTTAATAATAGTAAAAGACACAAATAATTTGTCTGGTATATACTATACAATGCTTTCAAATGATTTTTTTTTGTTTTATATTTATTTATGCCTTTTGTTATACCTTAATTAGCAATAGCCCAAAAAACAGAGTATCTATAATAAGTGGACTATTTTTTTTTTTTTTGTATAAGTATCTTATTAGAGAGAAGTTTGGCCAACTGACCTGCAAACTTCAATATGAAGATGGCACCCGATGATGATGATTAGATAGAAAGCACATCATTGTACTGTACAGCATTAATGTATTAATTAAAATAAAGCACTACTCAATAACTTCAAAGTACTCATTAAATACAGTTGAAAAAGTAGGTCACATTACGTAACTTCCAAAATGTTTTCGTACAAATTAAGTTGGAGTTAAGAACATAGCTGTACTTGTTTAAGTACATTTTTGTTTTGAAATTAGGCCTCGAGCTTACAGGACATTC
This sequence comes from Macaria notata, assembly GCA_927399415.1. Lineage (NCBI taxonomy): Eukaryota > Metazoa > Arthropoda > Insecta > Lepidoptera > Geometridae > Macaria > Macaria notata. Next base: position 7,550,179 of record OV656742.1, read on the forward strand.
ACCCTGGCTGCGGGTGCAAAAAGTTAAACTTACACTTCATTGCAAATAAAATGCACATCAGGGTTAAATGTAAAGTTTGCTGTAAAATCAGCAAAATTGAATTGAGGGTTTAGTACTTATAGACGGCTATTTTTCATTTGTCTAGATTGTTGATTGAATGTTTTAAAAAAATAAATTACTTTGTTGAAGAGAAAAGAATTATACACATAACTTGACTAGCCATAAAACTAACATTTGTACGCCTATCAGCAGACTATTTGATACAACAAATTTAGTATGTACGACAATATTCGTGCAAATAAATGAATTTTGATTTTGAGTTTTGTATTGTCTTCCACAGACAGGTGCAGGCCACAACTTCTTTTTTCCTAATTGCTAAATAAAAATCTTAGAACCTATCACGACCACTAAACTTGCTTACTCTATAGCCTATACACTACACCATCACTTACATTCTTGATACTCTGATAAAAAAATATTTTGATATATCATGAATTCTAGTATGAGGTACTGGGAGGCTTTTCTGTATTCCGAAAGAATGCGAGCGATGGCGTCCGCAGGCGTCCACTAGTTCTTAATTAAAAGTAGTAACATGCAAGAGAAGTATTAATTTTTTTCCCGCACTATACCTGTCAGGTCATAAATCCTCGTGCACATCAGCGACTCAAGCCTAACGGGACAGCTCAGCACGTGCTTACAAATGTGCACTCAGCTTTATATCGCGTGATACCATTATCAGCTGTTACTATAAATAGCTATTTCAATTGGAAATGCGAACAAAAATAGCTTTAGTTACCTAAAGCCAAAAATAGAGAGGGATTAGAGCGGTACCGACTTTTCTATTGGTGGAAAAGTACAAAAGGTCGTAAGGTTACTTGTAAGCTTGTGACGTTATTGTTTATGGAAATTATTCTATAGAATCTCTCTCTTTTGAAGTCGTATTTCCTCATGACTAAGGGTCTTGACTCCCCCGCAATATTAATTCGTCAGGGGAGTTCTCTTATATATCTATTCTATGGAATATAACATAGTATAAACATGTAAAAAGAGTAACATATAGTAATCGATTAAACGTAACGACACAATTTGTAACATGTATTTAGAATAAAGTAATCCAATTTATATATTCCTAAAGATTATAAGATCAAAAAAGATTAATATATTTACTGTGTAATTTGGATCCTTGTGAGAAACTCTCACAAGGATCCAAATTACACAGTTTGACGTCAAATGAAAAGTTGGTCGATCACGAACCACAAAATGTCTAGTCGCAAACTTTTTAAATACCCTGATAACTTGAATGAAAGTACATTGATTGTTGATATTGTCATCTGTACATTAACTGTTTAATTATATAGGTATGCACATTTAAAATTAAACCCACAAAGAAAATATCAAATCATTTACGTCCCAGTCATAAAATAGATAGGAAATCAATTCACCGATACATACAAAAGAAACCCTACACAATATTTTTCAAGTTAGTCACGGCCCTAATATATAGATAAGCAACACAATAAAGTAAAGAAAACATTACCCGTTCCTTTCGACATGGCCCTATCCTGTACAATCAAAATTAATATTCCTTGCATCCCTCCGGATGCAAAAAGAATGGATACATGCATAAAAAGAATGTAATGTACGTACATAGGTATAGGGTGCGTTTGCACTAGGATATTGTTTCTATTTTATCTTCTTTTTTCTGTATTCTTGGGATTATGTCTATGGGGTAACAGAGTTAATATGAGTTAATTTATTAAGTGCTAACCTGCACTATGGTTGTTTTAAATTAAACTTTTATTGGAAAATGAGCGAAAATAATCACGACCGGCAGGATTCGAACCTGCGTATTTCTGCTACCGTCAGAACGCCTTAACCACTAGGCTACGGTCTACTAACAACACAAGACACAACAAGACAGCACAAAGCTGTGTCTGACAGCACAAGTGGCGCCATCAGCCGCTCAGTCTGAAGTGTATGGAAATGAGTGTGGATTTTCGCGCCTGGCAGTTAGTAGACCGTAGCCTAGTGGTTAAGGCGTTCTGACGGTAGCAGAAATACGCAGGTTCGAATTCTGCCGGTCGTGATTATTTTCGCTCATTTTCCAATAAAAGAGTTAATATGATTTTAATATCATATGTACAATTTTATATTAACTCTGTCTCATTTTCCTGGCAACCCGCTTCCTCGGCTGTTTGCATGCAAAAATAATAAAGTTGTGAATACTACTCCGAAAACTGAAATTATTACCTTATAAGTAAAACAATTGCAATAATCTGTGACTTATTAACGAAAGAAAAGAAGAAAAAATGAGCTAAAATAATTATAAGCGCCTTCATTTATATGTATTTTCTGTGTAATTTGCTTTTACATTTAAGTACATTATGTATCCAAAAAAATGCCAATGATACAATTCATCTATTGTTTTTTATCTTTTATATATTCAAATTAGGTGCTGTGTGCACATTGAAAGTCAAACCTAGTCCGATTCCACCCTAAAAATTATAAATAAGCATCCAAGTTCCCATTTTATGCAGAACAGGCGTTTTGTTTTGAATAATGCATTATAAAGTAATCATAGATTACCCGAGATCGCCGATATCCGATAATCAAGTGATTGTCAAACTTTGTAACCATCTTAACACATTACTACTACTACTAGCTTTAATGTAAATGAGTTCCTACAAAATTATTCACCTGGTAAATATAGCTACATATATCACTTGTAATTATTGTATACTTACAAATTATTGGTGTGAAAGGAAAAACGGGTCAAATCTCGAAATCTATCATATCAAACTAAGTATAACTATCCTAGCGTGTTTATTATATTATTTTACGGCCCTATTTCTTCAGTTAACTACGTTATCGTGTCAAAAAGTCTAATAGTTCGATCCTTTACGTTATAAATATATATTATATTCAACGCATAATACGACTAAGCTTAAATTTAACCGCAACCGGCCTGATAAGCCGTACTGTAGTATATGATTTAAAACTCTATTATTACGCACAGCTATGTATTATTCTAAGGTTTCATGTGATCGTTTATGTAAATAAAAAAATTGAATTTTAATGATATGAACACTTGCCTAAAAGAAACCTATTTATTCGGATTTCGAAGATCCCTCTATTTGCTTTGTAATAATCTCCAATATGCCAAAACTTTGACCCTCACTGCCCTACCGTAATAAAATCGTTAATTCCCTATGTAAGCTGCATCAACACTATGCTGTATTCTGCCCCGGCCTGGGAAGGAAGGCTCTTTTTTGTGCTTTTTACCGATCGGGAACTCTGGTCCGACAAGTTTGACCGTTACTGCTTGCCAGCCAGTAGGATGGGAGATGGTGGGTGGTTTTAGTAAGGTGGCTTAGCTGTAGAACCTTTGTTATATACAAAATAAATCGAAAAATATAAAACTCAAAGGTGACTGACTAACTGATATACCTAGTGTTCTATCAACGCACAGCCCAAACCATTGGACGGATTGGGCTAAAATTTGGAATGAATACCTTCGATGTTATGACGTAGGCTCGAAAGCGAGCGAAGCCGCGAGCACCCAGTACACAATAAATTACTAGTAAGATACGAATTTATTTCACTTTAATTGATTGTTTTCATGGAGGTTTAATATTGATTATTTTTATAATACATACATTTTCTTTTTGTTGCATGTTAGTAAGGGACACTCAAGCTATAAGTCATCTGTTCGTGGTTCCCACCACCTATAGACAAGGCCACTTAATATCAAGGTGGAATTGTTGATGCGTTGTCCGTTCTTGATTCTTAGATGGAATAAGTTCTATCAGATTTTCTATATTAATATAACTTTACAAACAACCGTAGTCTCCCTGCCTATAGTGGACAAGTTTTCCGACATGTTGTTTTTAATTACGACAAGTCAGTGCAATAAAATTGACCAATCAATGTTTGGTTAGAGACGTCAGTTGTAAATCTATTTAAGAGTTTACAATCTTAATTAGAAATGTAAACGAAATTAAACATTCTAATAAGATATCGTAAATGAATCCGATATTGAGATAGCAGATAGATTTACACAGAAAATTCGATATGCTAGATTTTAAATTAACTTATGTAAAATCGACCGGTATACGTTAATGAGATAAAGTTTAAACAAAATATAAGTTTTGATTAAATTGGCCATTTTCATCTATGAATACATTAAATTCAGAACTTTGATTTGTTTCTCTGATGACTTAACTGTTTATTTATTAGTTTTACTTGAGTCGTAATCTCATGACAGGGTCGTGACTCCCCCGCAGATTAATTCGATAGGAGAGTTTTCTTAAGCATTTACATCGTGGTGGGCGTCCAGGTCCTTTCACGGAAGATACATGTCCTCAGATATTGTGGTCCTCAAACATTTCGGTTTCCTCACGATGGTTTCCTTCACCGTTAAGCGAGTGCAAATCTACACATAACTTGAAAATACAAGTCATTGGTATAGGGTCGGATTCGAACCAGGGTGCGTCTGGATGAAAAGCAGTCACTGGAACCGCAGAGCCACACTCTCTTATTAACCAGGATAAAAAATTACTTCTCTCCTTTGTACTTCTGAAAATCAAATTCCATGAATTTCCAGTAGTTGGAACAAACAAAAACTAATCATATCCAAACACTAACAAACTTTTACCAGTAAAATCTACTATCTAATACATATGTACCTAATAATAAAGCTGAAAAGGTGAAAAATTTGAACATAGAAGATATCAGAAAAAACATAATATGTTTGGGTATTTTTTAAATCCATAGCAGAACTCGTTTTAGCAGTTTTTAGAATTTTGTCTGTTATCTGTTTGTCTGTTTATTTAAACGCTCATAATGCAAAAACGGCTTAACGTATTATCATGACTTTTGGTATGCAGGTATTATGAAATCTTAGAAGTATCATGGGCTACTTTTCATCTCAAAATAATGCGAGCAAAGCCACGGGGGTTCACTAGTATTTGTTTAAATTGTGTTATTCCATATCTCGCTGCTAACAAAAATTAAAGAAACGCGTAGCGAAACAGAAGTATAACCACCATTCATGTTTTTCATTTTAGCCCATTATTTCATATTATTTTATGAATGTAAATTTAATTTTGAGCCGGCTAAGTACCGAGTTTTCTTCTCATATTACCATTTTATAAATTCACGCCTGGATTAAGGCGTCGGATTTTAATTGGACCTTGTTTTAAATTAAGATTGTATATAAGAGATTTTTTCGTAGCTGTTTCATGTTTCACAGGGCAAAAAATAAATATAATAAAAGTGGAACAGTAAAGGGGAAATACAAACTTATTTTTATATTAGTTTACTCTGTGTATGCAACGACATTAATACTGGTTGCTGGTAACATAATATACGTATGTACTATGCACATGTTTTTGTCTTCAGCTGTTTATTTTCCAAAATTTGTTATCTCTTTACAAAAATAACAGTAATGAACTTTTTTTTTAAATTCATTAAGCTCTGCATTACCAAATAAAATATATTCTAAAAACACTGATTTAAAATAGATACAGTCTTCATATTCGTCCGGTTGACTTGTTAATTTCACTAACATTATAAAAAGGTGTGTAAAAAAATTGTGTGTGTGTGTATGTGTGTACGTTTGTCACTTCTTTACGCCCAAACGGCTGATGAAATTTGGTTTGGGGATAGTTTAGTATTATTTAGATAGACTAGTGGATGCTCACGGCTTCGCTCGCATTAAGAACTAAAAGTTGGATCCCCCATTTCACCCCTTAAAAAGCAGCTTTTCCAAAATCCTTTCTTAGCGGATGCCTGCGTCATAACATCTACCTTCATTCCAAACTTCAGCCCGATTCGTTTAGTGGTTTGGGCTGTGCGTTGATACATCACTATATCAGTCAGTCAATCAGTCAGTCACCTTTGAGTTTTATATATTTAGATTAACACTAAGACTACTATTTTTGTCCGGGATAACCGCGGGTACAACAGCGGTGCTTTATTAGTCAGCTCATAAAAGAGAAAAATATACACTCACATCAACATGATTGTACCACCGCATTAGTAACTGTGAACAAACAATCTAATTAAAAATACAAATGTTAACGATCAGTTTTAATTATGAGCATTTATGACGGCCAAGTTAGGACACAGGACAAATATACTGCTCGTAAATCAGACTCCATGGGAACTTGGTTGGAGTAGACAGTTCGCAAAAGGAAGCCAGGGAATTAGCGGGTGCATTAGCGAGAGGCAGCGGGAGCGAGAATGTGGCAGAGTTCTGAAGTTAAGTGTTTGGTGCTGTTTTTTCTATTTTTAGTGTAACTTTAGCTAATTGACCGAATAAAATACTTTACAAATCTTAGACATAAAATGTATTTCGCCTATTTTATCTCAAACCACATTCACGACGGTATTACAAAAAGTCAAAAAGTTAAACTGGAATTACCTGGCTTTCTTGTTTTAGAAAAAGATATGTGCCTGTAAGATAAAGGCAAGCCTAGTGTACAGCCCAGTGCACACATCCACCAAAATTACATATACCTTACATTTTACTCATATATGGTGTAATAGTTGTACAAATTGAAGTGAACAATGAACAAATTATTAATTAGTATTAATTATAAATGTCACCAAAATCCTAAAATACTTAATAGTATGTTGAATTGATATGGGTCTAAAAAAATGACTTTTATTTAAGTAGATATATATTTATTTAATAGTACTACAAGGAGCTCTGATATAAGACTGCTATTTTTGCTGCATTTGTGAGTGACAGCTCGAAAATCCCCTAACATAATACCAATATTCACTTACGATACTTCCGCTGTTTTAATAGCTCCACACTCTTCTCCTTATTTGTCTACTAGCTATCTGATACAGTTACCTTTAATATTATCTCAGCTTCAATACCTCAGTTTTCAAAATGCACTCTATTTCAAAGCAATAGAGGTCAAAATCCTTTCATTATTAGTGCAATATTCTTTAATCGTGCTGTAATGTCGTGACGTACATCGAAACACGAAGAACTAAGATGTCTATTGAAAAATATAATATCTGGAGCTATAGAAAAGGCATTTTTGTTTATTCACTGTCGCGAAATAGAAGCCATCAGTGTGTTTCAAGTGATTACATCGCCCATAAGAAGAGAGAGAAGAGATTGCTCTAGGCGATAAAATCGCCATTTAAGAAGGCTTAGGTAGATTGATGTTTTATATAAATTTATGTATTGTGCTGGTGTTTTAATGAAGCGTATATCTGTCTATCTACCATACAAATATCAATTTAATTTAATAAATTATTTGAGGTTAGTTTCCTCATTTTTTTATAATGAGGGAGAAAATCTGTTTGAAAGAAAACATTATAATTGAAATAAATAAATCACATGTGTAAAAGTATTGGCACTGCCAATAATCCAGATAAAATTAATTTATCGTTGCTATTTTTTAAACTTATTAAAAAAAACAGCTTTTTATAAATAAGTGGCTTTTGCTTCTGTCACTATAATTTGTACTTTTTTATTTGTTTCGCGTCATGTAGTTTCTTGTTTGCGCCAAAATACAACAATACCTATTTAATAAAGCAATCCGTGAGGGCGAATCTTCACAGTCCTGTTTGCTTGGCTACGATCTGATAAAATTGATAGAGATTATTTTAAAACGATAGCGGTTCTATAGAACAAATAAACACAATGTATGAGGAAGTAAACGATCTTTGTTTATAAATTTGGTAAAAGAGATCGACATTTAAAGCTAAGACTTTTATTTGTTGGCTTGACCAGGACATATTGTCATCTTTAAATGTCAAGAAATGTATACTTGCAAATGGCAGTATATTTTTTTGTATATCATTTGGTACTAGGAAACGGAGACAATAAATGTAAAAAATAGGCACAAAGTTCAAGTCACATAGTTTTTGTAGATCAATAACGAACCTAGTGTTTCTTAATGTCCATATTGCCACAAAAAAAAACGGGTCATCGTGATTTTGGTGAGGAGGCAGTATATGGTCCAGGGAGTGACATAGGCTACTAATTATAAAATGGACGAAGTCGTGGACTGTCACTGAATTATGATAAATGAACATATTATTTATTTCAAAATTTACGTACGCTGAATAAAATGTACACTGAAACTTGCATTTAAATTAAGCCCAACATTGGTATAATTTTATTTTTACACCAAAAAAGTAAGCCATGCATAAACCCACAAAAATCCGGAATGTTAGTGTTGCCAACCGCAAAAATAACATTATGAAAGTCAATGCTACCAATGTAATAAAAACGTAATAACGTAACGGGTGTGGACATCAATTTGTTTACTAGCTGTTTTATTTTGTTTCGTCTGTGTTATTATAATTTTAATATCATTGTATTAAGGACGGATTTTGTAAAAGAAAAACATACCATTTCTAACTCAGATACGACAAAATCAGGTCACATTATTATTGTAACTCAATTAGATAAAAAGTCAATTAGAACTTGAGTTAAACTTGTAGGAAACACTTGAGTGTTTAATAACTTTTAGAAAACATAATGCTTTTAAATAAAGTCAATTTAGTATGTATCCAAAATTATTGATTTATCAGTTGTTAGTTTTACGCAAACAAACAGACAAACTGCACAATTCAAACAGCAATAAAGATACCGCGATTGCTACTTTTATAGACTATCGAATGAACACGAATGGTGTAAGAACAGTTATAGCATAAACGTGTTGTTATTTCGCTGCTAAAAACTAAAGCTTAAGTACTGTGACACACTGGTGCTATTCTCTAGCAAAAAAATGTTATAAAATTATTGTATCATATTACACATGACCAATGACCAGTGATAATTCTTTTCGGAACGCATTCTTTTTAAACTACGACGAATTTTTGCCTTCTTGTTAAATAAGTGTTATATCAGACTGTTCTGATGTACAACCGGCTAATTACATGCCCGAATTCTGAACTGGACCCGTATCATAAGACCCTCCTTCTCCTCTTATTTTGATCCAATCAATGTATACTGCTAAAAAAACTATAAACAATTTGCTCGCCCTTGCACTCACTCTACCTCAGACCCAGCTCAGCGGTGCGTAACGTCGTGTTACCGAAGTTACCAACACACTCGTATTGTTCGTGTACAATGACCTTAAACTTGCAGTTACTTAATTGAAACGATTGTTTGTTTCACCTCCAATCGGGTTAAATGGTCGTTTTATCTCCACCATCGAGATTAAAAAGAAAACCGTGACGGTTTAGCGTAGAAAGAGGCTTCTTTCTTACGTTTAGTACAGTTAAAAGCAAGTTCGTGTAAGAACATTGGGAAACTCTCGTCGAAATATTTTAGGCCGGCCTAGGTTCGTAAGGCTTAATGATAGCTGGTTTGCAATCTATTTTTTAATGACATCCGACTTACGGAAGCGCTGATAGATACTCCTGAATAATTGCTTACCTAAGAGCATTTATAGCTACATAGCTTTGGTGATCGAGTACAATAATACTGTCACAATCAGCTAAGATGCTTGTTTAATGTTTATGATGGTCACAAATCAGGTAACATGTAAATTACATTATACTCGTCTATGTTAAATGACTATTGATTACAGTATACACGGTAACATAAGGATTAAGAAACAATCTTCACGGTAGCTTACAACAGTGCCATTCAGCGTTTTGTAAGCTTGTATCTATCTTCAGTATTAGCATATGTAACGAGCCATTCGATTCGCCATTCCAGTTGCAACAATTTCTAGAATGCCTAAACAATTTTGTAGATTGCTGATACATGAACATGAGAATTTTGCGAATAAATATTATGATTCACATCTCGATATTGGTATTCATCATTAACATGACCTTTGTTTCTAATTCCAGATGTGACTAACGCCAAAAATGGCAGCGACAGACGGACAAGTCCTGGTCGCCGCATCACGCTGGTCTGAAGAGGGGAACTACCTTCGAGAGTTCGTCGGCAAGAACCGCCTCCCGAGCGTTGCCAAGATCATCAAAGGCCAATATGGAGGGCTCGGAGTACCCACCCTACCCAGCCCGGGCCTGCAAAGCACGGCTCTACTCATCTCAGCCGGAAAAAGAAAAAAGATCATCGCTCAAGCCATCAAGCTGAAAGAAGGACGGCGCATGGTATCTATAGGCCCTAGAATAGCCATTCCAGAAACCTACAAAGGCTACTTCGAACTACTAAGCGAAGAAGGCAGAGCTGTAAGATGTATAGAGTCAGTCTCAGAACTTGCGAGAAGAAAACTAGACGATGGATGCTTAGTCAGAGAACCAGTTAGAGTCATTTGTGCTAAACTAGATCTAGATGGTAATATAACCGCAGATGGGGCCAGAAATCTACCCGCAGGCGAAGTCTTAATGCCTAAAGGAGAAACTTTTCTAGGTAAAAATAAATATTTGAAATGTACTGATTCGAAAGGAGATATGGTATTGCTAAGTTTGGACCAGAGAGGGAAATTTTCAGCCATAGCAAAAGAGGAGAACATAAGTGGTGTTCATACTGCAAAGACTTTGTTAACTAAGAGACTACCAATAACAGTGAGACTGGTTCACGGAACACCTCCAAGAGGTTTGAAGAGTGCAAGTCATTTTGTTGCTGAACTGAGGTTGCTATCTATGTTCGAGGAAGAACATGTGTTTGCTCTACCGCTTCAAAAAGAAGGCAACGCCTTAATAGCCTTACCCTTAGCAGCACCTCTAAAAATGCAAAAGTGCAAGAACGACGAACAAATAAAAAACTTTATGGAATTCTCTAGACTAGTCGAAAAGTGCAATCGTTTATTAGTTGACGTCGTGGATAGGATACACGTTTTAGATGGCAAATTGGGAGATCCAAAAAGACTCCTCAATGGGCCCTTGCATGCGCCACCTATAATCAAAACTGGCTACTTCCTCAGACGAAGTGTGTCATCAGATGCAGCAAACCAACATAAGCATATATCGAGACACAATCACATATACAGCAGTCATAGAGACGATAACAGCATCCCGGATGAATACGATGAAATTGATCAAATCTACGACTACGTCAGAGGCTTTGCTCCACTTCCCAAAAATATTAAAGCATCATACTCGAACGAGCCGAGCTTAAAACATGAATCAGCTCCAGTGACACCAGCCGCAACACCAATTCACATGCCATTAATAACAGAAATGAAGCCAGAACCTCCACCAATCGAGACCATACCTACGAAGAAACCCTTACACATCCAAAAGGCTGAGAAGCGGACCAGGAAAGCGCCAGTCAAGGAGACTCCTGTGACAGTTTACAAAGAAAAGTGCTCCATAGCCCCAACTCCCAATCTACCCAAACTGTTTATAAAAAACAGTGTTAGCAATAACAAACCAAGAATGGTTTTCAGACAAAAAAGTGATTCACCGTCGAAAGAAAATCCTAGTCCTTTAGGTAGTCCAATAAAGGTGTCAAAAGACGATTCACCTATCTTTAACATCCGATATAAAAGCCTGAGTAACATCCATCAAGCGATGGAGTTAGATGGAACATTAGATTCAAGTCATTCTGGAGGTAGAACGTCGGGAGATTCAGGTAATGGTCCCAAACTACCAGAAAAGAGATCGAGAAAGTTAAGCAGACCAAAATCTTTGACGAATTTAGTATGGGAATTGAAAGGGTGTCCTGTAGAGGTAGAGAAACCAAAAGTTAGAGTAAAAAATGAAGGGTATAAGAAATTGGGATGCAAGTTGTCATTGGGAGCGCAGAAGAGGGTTCCGACGTTGTATCTATGAACTTATTGGTACGTATTTATTTTTTTAATTTTTATATTTATTTTTCTTAATAACACATTATGGTGAGGGAGGTACGTTCTAAAACAACTCAAAATCTCCTGTCAACTGATACAGAAGCGTACAAAGTTTATTTGCTACGTAATTTGTATTCTTGCAAAAATTTTATACTTACATCAGAATTCTAGTAATAAATACTATGTAAAAATGTGCCATTTTCACGTCGAGCTAAAAATAATAGTAAAAACTGCAATAAAACAAACTATTATTAGCTACTAGTCAAATTTTTATTACTTGATCTTACTTTGTTCATAAACTACAAAATAGTTACTTTAAAGACCACCAACGAAATAAAATTACGACACTATAAACTTTATTACTTGCCTGAGGTACTTATTAGAAAAATTACCTTTAAAAATACCCATTAATTCTCAATAAAAATATCTTAAAAATATCAACACGCATAAAACTAGAAATTACTTTTCTTATCACATCTTGTAGTAATTTTATCACAAACACATTTAACATTGCAACAAAGTTTCTTTAAATAATGGAGACTCGTTAAATTAAGGAGTTTTTTTATAGATCCCACTTAAGAATAGTTTCTGTTATCTCAAATAGAGGTTGGATGATAAATTTTATGCCTATACTCTTATCTTTGGTATAACTTTAATGTAATAAAGTATTTTAGTAGGGAATCAATACTAATTACTAAAATTACAAGTTTCGCAAGCAAAAATTGTGATCAGAATATTAACTTTATACAATTTTAAAATAACGATGTAACTTACACAAATAAGTCCGAATTAAAAACATATGTTGTATATGCGCAGAGTAAATAGTATATATGTATATGTCAATTTCTTGAATTACTATTTTTCTTGCTAGAACATTGATTCTTCCTTTGTTCTTTATTAAGAAACAAAGCAAAACAAAACATCACAAATCAACATTATCCATTCTCAATGAATTACCAATCAATTCCTACATTAGCCTTTACATTTTCACAATTTATAGAAAACTTAATACAGGGTTAGCAATTAATAAAATAATTGGCCTGAATAGACTGTTTTTGATTAAGTACCAAAATTGTACTTTTTTTCACATTAAATAGGCTTACGTTTGACTATAGCCTGCCTGATGTTAAGCACCACTATAGTCTTAGATATATACTTTTGGTATGGGTTGGTGACTCCTCATTTTCATTGAAAAAGTATGTATCTACATTTTGAAAAAAGCGGCTGCCACTAGTGAAACTCAAACTAGTGATAAAAAGGTACTAAAATACTCACTCAAATACACTTTACGTAATCTCAAAGGATAATCTCTCTCATTTTATACACAAAAAAATCGGCTAACCAAAATTATAATATTTTTCTTTCTGTGAATTGTAAATTTTGATCGTATGTAATTTCTTGTTTCAAAACGAACCATTTCATTTCAATATTATGCGCTTAAACCACTTTTTAACAAAAAAAAAAAACTATATGTTGCTACATATACCTACTTAGCTTTCCATCTTGTAAAAAAAATACACCTATTTCGAATAAAATCATTTTTATGATTTTTTTTTAACATGTTTCAAGTAACCTTTTATTAGTACTAGTTGCTTTTAGCATACGTTTGGCCTATCACGAACTTAGCTTTCAAATTGCGGAATGTAGGCAGATTCACTTGTATTACCTACGTTCTACAATACCTAGAAAATACCTAGAATAAGCAATAGCCTAAGGTACAATTTAGCTACGTAGTGTTAGCTATACACTATACTATAATATACTCGTATTTAAGCTATACTATACGATTCAAATACAAATTTAGTTATTTATAAAGAGTACATTTACAGAATAAATTGTAAACAGATCACGTCTTATTACAAAACGCGGTTTAAATATTAGTCCAGGGCTTTGAAAATAAAAAGTGGGTTCTTGTTGTTCAAACATCATATACAAGCAATCAAAATGTCAACTTCAAATTGGAACTTTGATTTAACATTGGTACATTTGGACAGTTTGATAATTATGACACTAGAGAGACAATTTTCGAACAACTAAAACGGACTTCGTCTAGACTTACATTTAAACCACGTTTTGTAATAAGGCTATCCATATTTTAACGAAAGAAAACTATCTCACTGAACTATCCCGATAAGTCGTTTTGGAAATATGTACTTACTTATAGTTGAGTATACTTAGTCTATGCTTATAGATAAAATTGGTTTGCATAAACTTTATAATTTTTTTGGTTTAATGTTTTTTCTCAAAAATTACTAATAAAAGTACCATCGAATAAAAAAGAATTTAAAAATCGGTTCATTAATGACGGAATAATCGCGTAACATACCCACACAAAAACTTTCAGAAGACAATGATAACCTTCTTTTTGAAGTTGGTTAAAAATTTCCACACCATATCATATAAATCGAATGAAAAAATATGTAAGTATTATGTGAAAAATCTCATTCACAGTTTTTTAGGGCGGGCCTGCAATTTAGAATATCTTGCAAATTGCTTAATGTTTAATAAATGGTTAAACGAACTTACCTGAGGAAAAGTTCGACCATAATTATACGAGACGACGTTACATGCAAAGAGATTTGAGACTACATAGTTAATTAAGAAATCTTGAGCATGTAACGTCGTCGTAGTATAATAGTAAGCTCCTTGTATGTAATTAGTGCTTTTGGAAACTAAAGTTCTTAAAACATCGGCCAAGTCAAACCTACTGCGCCTCCTTAGTTCTTTTAGTTCTTACAATACTAACTAGATGTCGCTGTATAGCCTTAAAACACACAAACCGTACTAAATCAAATCATGGAAAATTTTTTTGAGAGATTACTTCGGTATAGACTCAAACAAAATCTTTCGAATTTTAGTTGAAATTTTTGAAGCTTGTTTGTTTTATCAAACAGGTACATAGTTCAAATAGTTACAATACAAAAAACTTTATCTTGTTATTGTTATTGTAAAAAATATGTATAGGTATTATGTGGAAAATCTCATTCACAGTTTAATAAGACGGGCCTGCAATTTTGTGAATATTTTAAAAATTGTTTAATGTTTAATAGCAAGCTCCTTGTTTGTAATTAGTGCTTTTGGATACTAAAACATCGGCGTCAAACCTACTGCGCCTCCTCAGTTCTTTTAGTTCTAACAAAATAAACTAGATGTCGCTGTATAGCCTTAAAACACACAAACCGTACTAAATCAAATCATGGAAAATTTTTTTGAGAGATTACTTCGGTTTACCGTCAACTTAGAACTAAATCCTTCGAATTTTAGTTAGAATTTTTGAAGCTTGTTTGTTTTATCAAACAGGAGTATACTGTGTAGTTCAAATTCAAATACATCCAAACCTCGGAGGAAGGACAAGCCTGGAGACATAGTAATAAGTTGAAGTGTGGCGCACTATCGGAACCTCTCTTTTTAATGAATGTTTTTAGTGTGCTAAAAAGAGACAACTATATACAATCTGTTCGGCCCTTTACGTTAGTGAAGCCGGTTTTTCTAGCTCGAGTAACCAATTTGGATACTAGCTGTGGATTTGGATTTTTGGCGAATATACCGTGAATATTTGGAATATTTGGTTAAATGAGTTTGTTTGAGAAGTGTTTTCTACTGAAGAACAAATGGCGTGCGTTGCCTATGGCTGTAAGAGCCATGCTTCGAAGAAAAGTGACGAAATCCAGAGCTTGTCATTTCACAGGTTAGAGTTTTTTATCATTTTCCACAAAACAATACAAAACTGAATCAAAATATTAAAATATAACAAATTTCTACTCTTTTAGAACCTCATTTTGGAGGAAAACAATTAAATTTTGCCATTATATGTTAAAAATACGCAAAAGTTTGGTTTATAGTGTTGTGCACAATTGTTCTGAATTCGGTTAAAATCGGGTCTCGGTTTTGCCAATAGCAGTAATTTATTCGAACAATTATTTCAACATAGTATTGATCAGTGGAATATTGATAATCATAGAAATCTACTCATAAAAGCCATAGCCGAGACATACTTAAAAACGAAAATTCATTATATGACTAAGCAACTTATACAACCACAAGATAAAGTACGTAATTTTTTAAATAAAAATGTATTGTTTAAGGGTCAGTAAATAAAAACCTACAAAAGTTATCTGAGTTATTTTATTTATTTCGAACTACACAATCCTTTTCCAGGTTTTCTCACCTAGTTCTAACTATGCCTAAAAGATCGATTTTGAAAACATGTTACAATTACGTCACTTTAATATGGTTTAGTTAAATAATCGTTAACGTGACAGAACAGAATGTATGTTTCGGTTCGGTTTCGGTTTTTTATTTCGTACGTCGTAGGCACATCACTAAATTGAGGTATTAAAAAACGGCTACACTGTCATTTGAAGGTGATCTATATAGTAACTAGTTATCTCTTTCTTCCGCGTTGGTGCGCACATAAGTCGAAAGAGTGCAGACATACAGAACACGTTCAATTTATTACTATGACTCCAGGCTTGTTCTTCCTCCGAGATCCAAACCATGTTAAAATATAAATTATCTTATAACCTTCATTCATAGAAATATTAGAATATTACTTACTAGAGGACACTACGAAAAGAAAATATTGTTTACTAATATTTTTATTTTATTTATATTTGAATAATTTTCACCTGAAACTTAGATGAACAAATATTTTCACAGCATTAAATATACAGTTACCTAATGTTAAAACGTGTACTATATTATACTTCTAGCTTTTGCCCGCGGCTTTGCACGCAATAAAATACATCTCTTGAATCACTCTATCTATTAAAAAAACTGCATCAAAATTCGTTGTGTAGTTTTAAAGATATAAGCAGGCATACAAACATAGGGACAGACTTTGCTTTATATTATACTATGTAGATATATTCTGCATTTCAAGGGCTAGCAAATGTAATGTACACCCAATGTAATATAATGGCTCTTACTGTTTGTAAGCGATTAGTTCCAGGCCCAGTGTGGTAAAAAATAGAAATCTTGAATTACTAGTTTTTGCTAACTTGCGCAATTTTAAAGAAAGGTAGACATTGCAATATTTTTTTCTTATTTTGCTTTTAAGTACATAATATATTATACGACATTTCACAATAACGTTTTGTTTGTTTCCTTTGTTTATAGTGTTCCATGAACTTTACAAAACTGAGTCATAAAGTGTCTACAATGTACTTAGATGCAAGCACATAATGAATAATATGATTTTTTTGCCCATATATCGAATCGATCGACAACGTTAATATGTCAAAGGGGAAAAGCTTATGTTTTTAAAGAAAATGTTCAATGGAATAGAAGCAATGAATTAGGTAAACAATTAACTAATCAATAAAAATACTTATTAGAACCTTGAACCCGATATAAAAATCTCGATGAAGTTTCCATCCGCTCAATTTAAAATGCAAATTGTTTGGCATCAACAAATTGGCTTCAATTGAGTATTATTATGAGCTAATTTTATATTCCGAAGATTATTCGAATGACTAGGCAAGTCGATTCAATGTATTGCATAAATGAAAACTATGTGGATTATTGGTCTTGCCTGTCTTTGCTTACCTTCATTATTATACATCGAATATTAAAATTGCCACAATATAGGTAGATATATCACAAGTGGATTTCAAACTAAAAAAATAAAAAAGAGTTTTTCGAAGAGCACTGAAACTGATTCGACGTACCTTTGACCTGAAATATCGTTTTTTTTTATTATTATTTCATAACAATTTTGTCGTATCACAGATGCTTTTCTCAGTTCTAAATCTCAAACAGGTACAAACAATCTAAAAATAAAAATAAATAAATGAAATAAATCTTATTTTTTTGTATTAAACTAAACTATTGAATATGAATTGGTTCTTCAGTATATTTTTAGGGTATCCAAAATTAGGTGAAGACCTCTTCCATGCTAGTCCATTTTTTTCTTACATCCTTCGCCGGTCTCGTCCAAGTTACAAAATTTTTTTTTTTAAATCTTACCTTAAACAAAAATACACTATTCGTGCTAACAGCCACTATTACTGCTCCCAGAAAATGGCGCTAATTTCCCCATTTCGCGACAAAAATAGCCACTTTCATAAGCTAATTGTGTTTTTTATATCGCAATAAGTTAATGGCTAGGTGTGGAGTCACGCCCGTCCTTGGAGTGACAGGTGCCGCTGTTCATACTTGTACCACACCTTAGTAGTTATATTTTAAGTAAGTTCTTCGTAAATTGGATTTTAAGCCTATGTACCTACATTAACTTTTGCGTTAGGTAGTAATATAAGACGCGTAATGATAGAACAGTTGTTTTTTATCTTTTTGCGTTCTACTAGTTCTCAAAATTATCGAGAGAATAAACAAAACACTTCGCACCGGCAACGAGCTTCTTAATTGTTCTTTTTTTTATAAAAAGCAAGTTATTTGTGTCTACTTCTAAACTGCCATTTTTGGCACAAATTAGGTTTATTGCAATAAAATAATTACCAGAATTTCACTGAGCTTATTTCAAAAGGTAACGCTTGATATAATTACATACTTTAAATCAACACGAACGGTCCTTATCATTTATTAATAATTATTTGTTAGTTAACTGGTGATGTAAGATATTATTTCTTTCAACACATGTCTAAAACTTCAGGCAAAAGTTTTTACGAATCGCAAGCTAATAAATAAATAAATAAATATTTCAGGACGTATCACACAGCGCCATCTAGCCCCATACTAATAATATGGACTGTTTGACCGAAACTTGTCTCTGCCAAGCTCAAGTGTCAATCACACCTTTTTTTACACACCAATCTACATTCTTTCATGCTTAAACTAATGCCTATCAATAAATTATAGCCTGAATGGTCATCACAACGCTTTTTACACGCAAGCCGCACCTGTTATATCATAAAACCAGAGATTTATTATTATTAAGTGGGTATATTATATGTAGGTATTATAGCAACACCCACAAACCTTCCGATATGGCTGAATATGAGTCATGCTAAAACTAATTGAAGGGTCCTCGTGCATTAAACCGTCTGCAACTTTAGAATCTACTGTGCAAGATACTAAATGGTTTCGACCATAGAGTTAATTAAACTGCAGTACTTGCGACGTCGAAGTGATGGCGATTTGAGACCGGAGGCCGAGCATCACCACCACATTGTTCATCAGACCTTGGAGTACCCCATGGGATCTCAAAAACTATAAGAGATAGCGGGTTGGTATTTCAACTAAATATGGTAAGAACTGCTTGCATGTTACCAATCATACAAAAATTTTTTGGCTTTCATACAAAAAAAAATTCTTCATACAAATCCCATACATTTTACTAGGGATGAACAAAACGACGGAGCAAGTACTGCGGTGAGGCCGAAGGCCGAACCGAAGTACTTGCGACGTCGAAGTGAAGGTGATGCGAGGCTGGAAACCGACCTTCAGGCCGATCAGACCCTGGGGTACCCCAGGGGATCTCAAAAACTATAAGAGATATAATTTAATAAGTTGGACAAAGCGTCAAAATATTAAATCCGTAAAATTTTATATTTAATGCCTTTAATGTTTGGCAAAGTAATGTACATAAAATTGTAACATACTTTCCAGAAGAAACGGCTTTTAAACAGCTCAATAATGTTTAAACTGACTAAACTAAGCCAAACCAAATATCTTTATAATATGAGCTTGAGCACCCCAAAAATAAGATTAACCAAGCAACAAAATCAATATCAACGTAAATTACAATTATTTTGCTCTATTTATGAAGACTTTAATACGCCTATACAAGCCTTCTACCTACAGATGACAAAAACCATTTCATATCTTAGACAAACAGATCTAAATTCCTTCCTATACAATGCACGTCGACCACAAATCTTCCGATGTGGAACAAAAACTGTATCAAAACAAAAAAGCAGTCCAACCGCGGTTCAACGTCACCATATCTGTAAACTAGATCAGAGTTGAGACTTTGCGTAAGAGATCGCTTGATAAACGGATTTTTGATCATCGTAATTTTATGTTGGTTAGGCTGAGTTATAACAACACTAGCTGTGCCTGCGACTTCGTCCGCATGGAATAGTTATTTAGGGCATTAATTCTTAGAATCGCAGCGAATGCGACGGAAGCCCTCAAAGATGAATAATTTTCCCCGTTTTTTCCACATTTTCCATTTTTTCTTCGCTCCTATTCGTTGCAGTGAGATGTTATATAGCCTAAAGCCTTCCTCGATAAATGGTCTATTCAACACAAAAAAAAAACAATTCGCACTAGTAGTTCATGAGATTAGCGCGTTCAAACAAACAAACAAACTCTTCAGCTTTATAATACATATTAGTATAGATAAGCGTCTAGAAATTAATAAAAAAAACGATATAACAATTCAAGTACCTATAGCAATATAATATGTTTGTTTTGTTATCATTTTAGAAATAAATTAACTCTTTACTGTATCAAGCTTAGACATGCTATAGTATCATACGAAGATATAAGTATGAGAAATTAACAAAACTAATGATACAACTAATCTTATGGCTGATGCTTACCAAACTTTTTATTAAGACTTATACATAATATTACTAAACCTCACTTAAAAAGGCAATGGGTGGGATAGCATAGTACAGTTTTTTTTTACTTGTAACTTGGAAAAGAAATTAGATTACACAACATGAACCAACTTACTTTAGTGTAACAAGTGGCGCCCTCTCAAAAAAAAAATTCACACACCTACGCTCTTTCCTAAGCCATAATGATCTCTTACTATAATATCATTTAATTGAAAAAAAAAATTAAACTAAATATTTTTTGTGCTTCTACTCTTGACGCAATAGCCCAGTCCCTGTATAAATGTCGCCTTATAGTTATGCGGTACAGACTACAGATTTTATCAAAACCATCAAGTGGCAGACACATCTACCATTTTTATGGTCCCCTGGTACTTTTGGTCAGCGGTCAGACGTACAAATGGCAAGTAACAGTACTAGGAGAGAAATAGAACTCGTTCTAGCCTAATGCCTAGTTTGGTTTGAATTATGTGGCCGTAAGGAGATAGTGTTGTTTGTGTCATAGAAATTTTATGGAAACATGGTGGCTTGAGTTTGGTTAGGTGTTTGATGTGCTAGGAAAACTGTGCTAGTAATGAAATTAACAGACTGACTGAGTTACTGAATATTTTTATCATAAATAATAAAAATATTAATGATTCATTTCAATATCACTCTATTAAAGCCTCATATGGAATAAATAAAATTTACAACCTCTATCGGCTGTTATTCATATTCAATAATAGTAGTTTATGCAACTGTCATAATAGTAACGAGTGTTTTAATACCCGTGTTATATGCAGTTGCATACCCTACTTTATCTTCACTAATGCAATTGATCAAACAACAAGAGTAAAAGCTGACAATAGTTAATTACTATTATTACTATTATTACTATTACTATTATATATAATTGGATTACCATTCGTTCACTGACTGACTCACTGACATAGTAGTTCTCCGGGAAGGAGTTTCGTGGGGTGCAAGTGTCATATGTCATCGTAAAGGTATGGTTCATGGGACCACGAGAAAAATCCGAAACTTGGAGAAAGTGGAACTGGTCATGGAGTAGGGTAGGGGATCTCAAAAGTGGTAAGACTTAGATGGGGGGTGCTCGAACTAATATTTGTAGTAACTGCTTGTAGATGAAGGAAATCTAAAAAACAAGATGGCCGCCATACAAAAAAACATGGCCGCCATACAAATTTCAAATGCTTGTAACTCTGGAACGGTTGGAGATAGGTGGGAGGTGTTCGACCAAATGTCATAGAGGGCCGTGGGGGACGTTTGGAAATAGTTGCAAAAATCCAAGATGGCGTCGTCAAAATGGCGGCCGATTTTCAAAATGGCCGCAGGGGGCTAAATTTTTGCATCCGGGGGTATTTTGAGGTGCTGATTCCATATCTGAAATCAAAATTTCGAAATGTCAAAAAATAAAGATGGCCGCCATACATGTAAAAATTTCGAGGGGGTGGGGAGTAAAACTCCATGTTGCTGGGGTGCAGGGTTGACGTTTTTGGTGCCAATGTATACGTATGGGTCTAGAATGTATAGAATAAATGAAAAGTAGGTGATACATGGAACTGACCTTGGAGTGCCAAGGGATCTCGGAAACTATAAGAGATAGGGAGGTGATGCTTGAACTAATATTGGAGAGAACTGCATGCATGTTTTCAATCATACCAAAAATTTTTGGCTTTCATACAAACATTTTTTTTCTTCATACAAATCCCATACATTTTCCTAGGGATGAACAAAACGACGGAGCAAGTACTGCGGTGAGGCCGAAGGCCGAACCGAAGTACTTGCGACGTCGAAGTGAAGGTGATGCGAGGCTGGAAACCGACCTTCAGACCGATCAGACCCTGGAGTACCCCAGGGGATCTCAAAAACTATAAGAGATAGCGGGTTGGTGTTTGAACCAAATTTGATGAGAACTGATTGCATGTTACCAATCTTACAAAAAAATTTTGGCTTTCATACAATTTTTTTTTTCTTTCTACAAATCCCATACATTTTCTTAGGGATGAACAAAACGACGGAGCAAGTACTGCGGTGAGGCCGAAGGCCGAACCGAAGTACTTGCGACGTCGAAGTGAAGGTGATGCGAAGCTGGAAACTGACCTTAAGACCGATCAGACCCTGGAGTACCCCAGGGGATCTCAAAAACTATAAGAGATAGCGGGTTGGTGTTTGAACCAAATTTGATGAGAACTGCTTGCATGTTACCAATCATACAAAAAATGTTTGGCTTTCATACAATTTTTTTTTTCATACAAATCCTATACATTTTCCTAGGGACGAACAAAACGACGGAGCAAGTGCTGTGGTGAGGCCGAAGGCCGAACTGCAGTACTTGCGACGTCTTAGTGAAGGTGATGCGAGGCTGAAGGCCATCACTTTGACCATCAGACCTTGGAGTACCCCATGGGATCTCGAAAACTATAAGAGATAGCGGGTTGACGCTTGAACTAAATATGATGAGAACTGGTTGTATGTTTTGAATCATACAAAATCATCATCATCCTCAGCCAATTTTCGACTACAATAAATCTGTATATACATTTTATCCGTTTGATAGTCATTGATTTTTTACAACTTCGAGACATTTTGACTACATTTTTCATCATCATCATCTACAGCCCTTTACAATTGGACACGGGTTTTTTTTACATAGGTATATACGAACGAGTTTGATGATAGTTTGCGTTTCCAAATCCATATGAAGATTAAGTTGTATACGACTACCGAGATTATTCAAAGTCACAGATTATCTAACATCATCATCATCCTCAGCCCACTTTTTACCGCATTTTATCTCTTTACCCTTTTTCTAGCGCCAATTTTTTTAATGCTGTACTAATACATATGCTGAAGGCTGAGTATCACCATCACATTGACCATCAGACCTTGGAGTACCCCATGGGATCTCGAAAACTATAAGAGATAGCGGGTTGATGCTTGAACTAAATAAGATGAGAACTGGTTGTATGTATTGGATCACACATAATCATCATCATCCTCAGCCAACTTTCTATTGCATTCAATCTCTATATATTTTATCCGTTTGATAGTCACAGATTTTTTACAACTTCGAGACATTTTGACTACATTTTTCATCATCATCATCTACAGCCCTAAACAAATTGGACACGAGTTTTTTTTTAATATCTAACCTACCGAGATTGATGATTAGTTTGCGTTTTCAAGCCCATATGGAGATTTAGTTGGATTCGACTGCCTTGGTCATTCAAAGACACAGATTATCTATTATCATCATCACCCTCAGCCCACTTTTTACCGCATTTTGTCTCATTACCCTTTTACTAGCGCCATTTTTTTTTAATGCAATACTTATACTAATTCTATTTCTTATACAAAAAATACAAAGGCCAACACAGTCCCAAAAACACTCGGGGCCGCATGTGCGGCCCAAAATTACTAGTTTTTCATATAATTTTCTAGATTTTTCTGGCAAAAGATTGTGAGTTACTTTTGTTGCCAATTCTAGAATATCCGGAGGCGTACAAATATCATCGTCGCTATCCATTTTTAACTTTTAATTTGTATTTAAAAAACAAAACACATTGCGAAACATTAAATTCACGCGTACGTGTATTGTCACAGTAATTTTGCCGCCATTAAAATCTAACTATCTCTAAAGCGCGACCAACCTGATTGGCCCTGCAATCAGGTTGGTCGCGCTTTACCGATGTTATAATGAGCTATTACGATATCGATGTGGATATTATAGCATCATGTGAAATGGCTTAAATTGAGTGTTTTGTTGTCTGTGCTATAACAGTAGTAATTATAAGTCAAGTATTGGAAACATAAGTAGAATGTTACAACATGTGTAGATAAATAATCTTATGTAATTGATAATATTATAACTTAAAGTCAAATTTGCTTGAAACAAAACCAACTGACATACCGTTATTTTTATGCTCAACGTCAAGTTCAACTATTGTTGAACATAAACTCAAAAGTCAAAAAAACAATAAAAAAAGTAAAAGGTCAGTAAAATTTTAAAATAAAAAAATTCACTTTTTGTCTTAAAAATATAAATATTTCGGGACATTGCACACAGCGCCATCTAGCCCCACACTAAGCAAATGCTAGTGTCGTGGGTACAAGATAAGTAACCGAAACATAACAATAATCCTAAACTGTATTCAACCCAATGTGTAACCAAAGCATAATAATAAATAAATCTACAGCTCCATATATCATAACTACTTGAAAGCCTTTCAATAAAATTATAAGCATATCCCTCGAATATCTGTAGTCGCAATAACAATAATAATTACAACACCTTTTATATTTTCCCGCGAATCATGCTCTCAAATGATGTCTTGTTACTTATAATGTTGATGAGAAACTGTTGTTGATGTGATATCTCAACTTAGTAAATAAATACGCGTTGCTTTGCTATTATTTGTAGGGCTGACTCTATCGAAATTTGTGTAAGTTACATTTTTTTGAAACTTGGTATGGTACAGATTAATTTTCTTGGAAGGGGTCTGCACTTGACTATAATTCGCCTGATGGTAAGCGATCATTACAGGCTAGGATGGAGCGTGCTAAATTAAAATGAATGAACAGGAAGAAGTTTTTTATCATGAAAAAATGGATTGCAAAAACACGGTAAACCGCCCAAAGATCTCCCAAATATCATTCATTTTATTTGAGGAATTTTAATTGAAAGAACGGACAGACTTACATACCTTCATACAAACTGAAGCCCGAATTTATGTCTGTTTGCGTCACTACCTTTTTGCCTTTGCCTTTGACAAACTTTACTTCTGGCACAATTATAATTATTATAATGATAACAGGCAGATATTACACTTGTACAACGTAGACTGTAGAGTAAAGTCTAACAATATAATTTGTTAAGAGGCCCTTAGGGTGGTTTGAAAATTGAGACCAGAGTTGGCCACTCTCATATAAACTTCCTTTTAGTTAAAAAGAAGCAAAAATTGACAGCCCTATAATTTCTTTACAAAAGCAATGTTTACCAATACAAGTACGTAGGAACTAGAGAGTGCTTTGGCTATGATAAGCCCGTTTTGTTGTAAGCCAAAAAAGGCAAGGCAAAGTTACCGTTAGGAACCAACTAGTTATGTCAGCTAAAACGGAATATCACGGCTTGTGCAATCGATGGTAATGCGGGTCTGAACAGGGTTAGTTGTGATTGTTTTGTAAATACAAGGTTGCATAGCCACCAGCTATATAGAAGGGCTAGGCAGATAAAATTACTGTAAGGAATTATAGACTTTTAAAATATGTGGATAAATAGACGACATGAAGAAGTTCCTACATCTTGCACCATATTTGGCCTATATCGGGATTCCAGCTTCAGTCATAGAGTCATAGAGTATTGAAGACACGTGACATAGACTTATTGAATAATTTTTCTTACGTAGGTGTGGTTGACGCCCAATGATTATTCACAGATCCTTGATTTGACCAGTTTGTGTGGTTCATAAAACATGTCGGTTTCCTTACTATGTTATTTAGGTACCTTTCATGTTTAGAATAACCTACCTCTGATCTGACATGTGTGTTTGAAACAATACAAATACAAAAACGTTTATTGGGTTCAAAAATACTTACACCTAGGTTCACTATATTAATACATACAAAAATAAGTTAGTAATTTCTTATAACAGTGTGTTGTCACCCGGAAAAGATATT
Organism: Macaria notata; assembly: GCA_927399415.1. NCBI lineage: Eukaryota > Metazoa > Arthropoda > Insecta > Lepidoptera > Geometridae > Macaria > Macaria notata. The sequence continues at coordinate 7,576,118 of OV656742.1, forward strand.
TCTGTTTCCCGGGTGTAAACCACTACAGTAAATTACTACTATGACAATTTATTCTGATGGATGAACAGACAATTAAGAAATACCTAGTACTTAAGATATCCGGAACCTATTACACAGCGCCACCTACCCGCATACTACCCTATAGGTACTTCACAAAGGCTTGTGTTAAAAAGTTGTAATATTAGTTACTTACAATAACAAATAAAAAGATCAATCACTTACAAACCTCATGAAGTTTTACTGTTTGCTGGAAAGCGTCTCAAGTTACATAGGTATATCTTTAGTTATGATGGAAGTCACTAAACAGAATGTCTAACAAGCAAAAAATATGCGTCTAGTCTTGCCATGGTTGTGAACTCTATTAATTTCTTGACTAATCCCACATTTTTTGTGCCTTCCAGATGTCGGAAACAGAAGAAGCGGGAAGAATCTGGACACGCAAGATACAAGACAGAAACATTTGTAAAAACTTGACTACGAGGATAAACCTGATAGCAGTTGGAAGGCTACCATATAGGCAGTGTATCTGAGCATATAGACCAGCTTGCCTGCATAATGATTAGAAATAAACGGGATGCTACAATGTGAAAACATTGTGGAATAGATATTGTTTTCAACTCTATTGATCGGGAATCTAAAGAAAAAAAATATTGTTATGGTTCAAAATGTTTTCTCATTGTAGGCTCGTTTAATGCAGTGTCAAGTATTAAAGTCCACCTATTACAGGAGTTTAAAATGATGTCATTTTTAGCCTCTTTGATTAGAATATTATTTTATCATTGTTGCATATGATATAATACTGACATTGCACCAATAAAATTCAAGACATTAATTTCAGTTAAAATAATAACTAATAAACTATTTTTTTACTATGTCTTGTTTTCTAAGATACAAGATTTAAAACTTGAAACAATTTGTAAACTTTAAGAACGGGATAAACTTAATTTTGATCTCTTATGAATAATAATTATGAATGTTATATGATTTTTAATGCCATATTAAGATGTAATTCTCTTTCTTGGTGTTTAGTGGACATTAAGTAAGTTACATATAAGATTTCTTAACGCAATATTTCATGTAATGTTTTTAATTATAGCTACCGAATATATTTTTTACAATCTACCTACAGCTTAACTTGTGACAACTTTATAGTATTTGTAAGTACTTATGCAAAGTAAAAACAATTGTAGTAATTAAAAAGTACCGATAGACCAAAAAAGTGCTGGATTTATTTTTTGTAATTTTTAATTTTGATTTTTTTATTGTAATAACAATTTCAATTCAATCAGTCCCAAAAATTAATTCCTAATAATTAGTATTTTTTGTTCACTGCCAAATGTGTGATTGTTTTTTTTCGTAACTCGAAAACACGATAATAATAACTGTTAAATGTTTTACTAACAAATAGATATTAAATTATGCATTTATTGTTTTATTATAGTAACAGTCATGATAATTTAGTGTTTACTACCATTTGATAATAATTATGTCACATTTTCCTTTGATTAATTTATGCATGTATTGTGACAATTCTAAAGAGTCTTGTTATGTTAATAAAGAAAATCCGTTCAAATTACATTATTAGCGAACATAAAATTTAAGATTACTATTTTTAACTAATTTGGTGATAACTAAATATATTTATACATATTGTTACCTACAGACCTCTGCATATAAATTTAACCGTGTGACCTAAAATCTCTAGACTCCCTATAATTAAAACTAAAATATGGACTTATTAATAAACTATTATTATTAATAATTTACTGTTTAAAACTTGACAAGTTACTTGGAGATGCAAAATGATTTTTGACTCTTTGATTAATTTGTCGAGCCTTTATTAGATTAATTATTTTTATGCTCAGTGTTCAATTATTTTGCTGGGGCTTGAGTCATTTTTTTAATAATGATTAAAATGTCATTTGTAGATATGTACCAATTGGTTTCAGTACCATTTATGGTGTATTTTTTTTTCTTAATCAATTTTGAAGTATTGCAGTATCTAAGTTTGTAACTTGAATATTTTGTAATCATTGCTAATTCCTGGGTTTTCTATAGTATAAGCTAGTTGTCCCAACATGATTCCTAAGGTTTCTTTATTTTAATCCAATTTGTAGCTGTAAGTTTTCAAATCTCGATATTGTCATAATTTTACGATAAATACAATAAATATGAAAATGAATACAATGGTCATGTTTTATTTTTCTGTTTTAGAGGTACTTATTACAAATAAGTTATAATTAATGTAGTTCCAACATAGTAATTTTATATTACTTAATTAACAAGATGACCAAGACTATATTTAGGCTTATCCTATAGATTTTCCAAGTGCTTTAATATTTGTAATAGTTATACGTAGTATTTCTATCTTATATTCCTTTAAGGGACCACACAATTAAATAACATCAACCAACATGCCTACTCGTCATATTCTTCCAAGGAACCATAATAAGAGCATGATATGGGACTTAGCCAAAATAAATCTTATAAAAGTGGTAAAACAACCAACACAACTTTTTCTTCGTAGGATTTTTAACAAATTCTATCCAAAACCCACGAAACGCCTGATTCGAAAATAATAGCAATCAAAAATGTACGTTCCTCCTCAAACTACACCAGTCTTCATACATATGTATGTCAGGCGTTACTACCAGTTAATATGACACTTATCCATAGCAACATATAGAGCCGGGAGCCCATACTATTTTCCAAAACCTCTCGGAGCGCTTGGTTGACGCGACGCATGACCAAAATGCTGGCCTTTTTCTGGCTCAACGTATCAGCATTGCCATCCAGCGTGGTAATGCGGCCAGCATGCTGGGCACGCTGCCCTCTGGTAGTGGGCTGGAGCACTTAGATTATCTTTAGGCTTTTCTAAAGATTTTCTAAGTGCCCCTTTTTGTAGTAGTTAGAAGTAGTATGTTTAGTTTTCCTTCACTTGTTTTTATATTTTATTATTGTAAATAAAGCATTTTCTAACTAAAAAAAACATATAGATAAGTTAAAAATATCAGACTGGACTGTCTTTCTAAACAGTAACTATTTACCATCTGTTTCGCCAACTACTCAGAATTCACACCTCAAATTATACATTACCTATATTATACGTATAGTATATTGGTCCAGTACCTTTATGACTTTAAATATACATTGGTATATTTAAAGTGACGTTAGCTATTCAAAGTTTACGTTGTTGGTAATATTTTGTTTACTGCTGCTGTTGACAATAAAATCGGTAAGGATCTAATTATAAGAACTAAAAAGAAGTATATATCTTATCTACCTTTCTTTTTAAACCCTAATTCTGAAACCACTTTTAAATACTAGGCCAAATTAACTAGCTACAAACAAAACGATAAAAGATGCTACCAAAGTGTAGGGTAAGGAAACGAAAATTGTTAACAAATCATATGTTTTATATTGAATGTATTCAAGTCAAGGCTACATAGTCGATTAAATTATAGTTATGCAAGCTACGTCTGCAATACACTGCTAGCATACGGAACTAAAGCCAACCTTGGTAAAGAATGCTTTCTATTTTGTATAAAAATAATATTTATTCTTACAAGAGTATTTTATTTTCGAACCTACAGCAGAAGTTGGGGAATTGGCAGAAGATCGGGAAGGATGGCGTATGCTCCACAGACAAGTTGCCCTTAAATTTGTGATGAGCAGAAGATGAAACGATATGAAGAACAAATGATAGAGGCTTACTAAAATACTATTTTGACTTAAACATTTAGGTACTATATGGTGCTGAAAGTTATATTTTTTTTCTAACAAAAAAGCATTATTAAAAAATCGCTTCACGCAAAAGACGACGAGAAGTTTTTAAGGTGGTAATTATAATTTATATTTACGTAAATATGTATATTTATACAACCTGGGTGTACTAGTTTTACTGTTATTCGAACTTAAGAACTTCTCATGTATCTTCCCAAACCACGCAATTGGTTGTGGTCTCAGATGTGGTTTACGCTGATAGATTACATCTTGAACTGTACCTACATATATATACATGTTATTATTAGTGGGTATGTATAACTTTCACATGTTAATACACAAGACACATTTTAAATGACGTATTTTATTTTCTCAAATCTTAGTACCTCTTTGTGTGTGTACATGCAGCATCTATAGGATTACCAACTGGTAACTCACGCAAAACAGTTTTTATACTACCATTGTATATTATCTATTCATAACAACTGTATCGACACATCAGATACCTACTACTATACTCGTAATACAATTTTTTTGTTTGTTTTAAAAGTTATATGTACATATACCTAATATAAACCATCATGCATTTAACTTGGCAAATATTACTATAATATTACTTTATTCATTGGCTAAACAATAACATGCTAAATTAGGGTAAATACGCATTCAGACCACCAAGATGGCCGTCATCTCTAGCTCTCTGCTGTGCCAGTCTTTCTTGGTTCGTTCCATCGATACCTAACCCGAGTCTTTCGATCAACTTATCTCCTTTATCCCCATGCAGCTCTATAAAACTTCTTCTTCTCTTCTGGGATACCTCTGGGTCGAATATCCAAGTTTTCCGATCGTGGATTACTGGGTAACCGATAATGTTGGTACGTATGAAAGCTGATATTGGTCCAGAAGATGAGAGAGGAGAGAATTGAGCGCTGCTTTGTCGATAAAGCAGCGCCAGGATGCAGAAGGAGACCTGGAAAATAAAAAAAGGTCGGTTGAGATATTTATATAAAGTGTTATTGGGATATTTTTATTTACTCTGAGAAACGCAACGATTTACAAACAAGTCACACAAATAAGAAGGGTATAAGAAGATCATAGCCTGAAGTTATTCTTGGTATTAGTTATTTCATTGGGTACGAAGTAAGTATTAATTAACTAAGCATTAATAAGTAGTAATCTGAATAGAATAGAATAGAATAGATTTTTTTTTTAAATTCTTTATTGCAACACACGATAATAATTACAAAGAGAGGACAAGAGGAGAAAAATACTTATACTATTTAGTGCCACAAGTGGCGGCCTTATTGCTAAAAGCAATCTCTTTCAGGCAACCATTGGATAGAAAGGAATAAGTAACACTTCTGAACTTTTATATTACATCTTTTTGGTTAAAATAATATGTTTACGTGTATAGTTTCCAAAATATTTTTTTTGAAAGGGAAATGCAACACATCACAACCCTTACCAAATATTTAATCGTTGCACCCATTTCTTTTCAATTACAATCCAAATATCATGTGTAGGTACACTAACTTTTCACTGCACTGCTTTGTATTTACAAGTCACTGGTAATCCTTATTTTTTAATATTCCTTTAGTTTTGTATATTATCAGATTATTTTGCACAAGAACAACATTAAGACGTGTCTACACTGGCTGACCGCCAACTTGTTTATTGCAACTTTTACATTTAAAGCAGTGCACGTTACTTAATACTCCTGCCATTATCAGTAGGGTTGGCTCAGCTAAGTTATTTTATAACTTAAAGTCTGTGAGTGAAAAAGTTGTTTTACTGGATAATGATAATGGATGTAAATTGTAATAATATATACTCTCAACCACAGATTTATTTATTTACTTAATTAAAACGGTAACAACCAATTACATGAATTAAGAAATGAATTGTAAGTTTTGATGATGATGATGCATTCCAAGCCGACTTCGGCTTCGGTGAACGTATTTCCTAAGGGTAAGTTACTGATGCGTCCTCACATGACTATTAATATACCCTATTTTAGCGGTGAATGTTCTCAACCACTAAAGTGATACAATAACTAAGTAAGGAAATGAAATAAATACGTAATTTAGTAATCTGAAATACACGCACTTTTAATTTACCGTGCCATGACACAACTATATAATTATGTAATTCGGATGCTATAATAATTTACTACTTTGGATCTAATCTACATCTTCGTAACGTAACAATATCAAATATCTTTGTTTAGAGGTACTTAGTTTAATTGTACAAAGTTTTCAAAGTCAGATGAAGAAAGCAAATCTGTGTAGTTATAAATAATTATTTTTCTTTTTTTTTACGTGGGATAGGTTTACGCTTGACATCAGCCTGCCTGTTGTTAAGCATTGCTGCAGACTAGGATGTTACATGCTTACCTAAAAGATACCTATTAACTTTAGATTTGAAGACCCCTGGATTTTATTGATTTCCAGCGTACGCTTAGTTTGTTTGTTTTTTTTTTACATGAGATAGGCTCACTCTTGACTACAACTTGCCTGATGTTAAGTAACGTTATAATCTACGTTCTAGCGCGCTTGTTCAACTATTCATTTATTTTTGTTTGTTCTATCTTGCTCACAATCCTCTTCCTTGGCTTATGTTTATTTTGTCACTGTATTCACATTATCATGTTTCGTAGAAGTCAAAGCACAGATGTCATGTCCCGTTTTGACTTTTGACCCCTTCGTAGTCGTTTCTCGTATGTATTGCATTATTTTGTATTATTTAACAGAAACTTTAAAACTCGTATGAGAAATAACCCTCGTAAATAATCATAGACATAAGCGATACTACCAGCCTGGGGTTTTACAGGCTTGCTAAGAAGGTACCTATTTACTTTAATAACTTTTTTAAAGTAATTGATTACTTGGCGATTGTTTTTTTTTAAATCTATATTTTAATAGGGAGTTTTGTCGAAGCCGACTATGTCACTCCCAAATAAAAATAATAAACTTGGCGATTGTAATCGAGAAGTTTTCAAATTTTGCTCACAAGAGCTACAGCGTGCATAGTAAATTGTTTATTTTTACCTTACAGACGCAAATCGTTTGTTACATTCCATATATTCTATTTTTTTATATAATCATCCATATGCCTCTACGATAACATAATTATACCTATTTTTACGTAGAGGAAATGTTTGCGGTGCAGTGGGGCATGTCGGTCTCGGAGCTAATGAGACCCACTACCGACTAAAATCTACCACGATGTCCCTTCGTCCCGGCAAGCGCAATATTTTAATAAAAAAAATATTTTGTAATCGGTTTATAAATAACGGAGTGATCGCGTAACATACCCACAAAAAAAAACTTTGAGAAGACTCGATAACCTCCTTTTTTTGGAAGTCGGTTAAAAAGATAGAAAATCCCTCAAGCGACACCCCTAAAGGCACCAGATATACAGCTCGTATCAAGCTCTTACGACATAGGGTCGTCGGCGAACACGTCAGACGTGATTCGAACAACACTATGGTTTTTCTAACTTTTGCTTTATTACTAACCTTATATTTATAAAACCTTGGGTATTTTTGCGCAAGATGGCTATTATTGTCTGATTCAATAGTTACAACATTATACATATTTATCACTTGAATAGTAGTGATTAGCGGTGTAATAAATTAGCGCATTAGTAAATTAGCAGTGAATTAAATTTGTTAAACTTATGTATTTTTAGCATTTTGTTCGATTCCCGCCATTTGTACAGTTCTGCTCCGTGATTGGTCAGAATGCATGACTCCTGTTTTACCGACAGGCGCAAAAAGCGCGCGCACGAAAAATCAATAAATTTTCCAAAGCTGACTTTGACGTACCTACAACAACATTCCATTTCGTAAAAGAATTATAGAAATAATTCGATACTTTTCCTTGTAAAGTAAAGTAATCAAAATAGCGTCCAAAATGATGCAAGAATACGACGACGATTTCTTTTTCGAAGAGGACAAAATGTGCGTAAAGTTTTAGCGAAACATTTGTTATCTTGTGCCTTTATCTGTTTAACTTCCTTTTGCAGCTGAGTTTGTGTTGTGAGCCAGTTTTTAGTGTTTATTTTGTGTTTTCTATGAATTTTAAAGCATGTGGAAGCACCAGGATTCGGAGTTATTGGAATCTTTCATGTTCAGTGATCCGAGAATGTATCCACAACACGGGACAATGTATAACTTTGAAGACCGCATGTAATGTTTCTGTTTCTTTATTTTGGCTTTTAGTTGTAGATATTTTTGTATGATTTACTTCTTCATACTTCTTTAGATATATTTCTGCTGTATAAAGTTCTCCTTATGCCCATATTTACAAATGTTGAAAATTTGTCAGCCGTGAAAAGAAAATAGCAAAGCGTAGTACCTAAGTAATTATCAAAATTCTACGATCTAGCGATGATATTAAATAAACATATTGGTAGGAAGTGGGATGATTACCATTAAAAAGGTATTATTGAACGGGTAGCAAAATGTAATTCAAAAGGTAATAAAAGTTAAGACTAATTATTATTTTTCCACTTAGCGAACAAAACAAAGTTAAAACGTCCAGCAATTTATTACTTCAAGTTGAAGAAACGTAAGTTGTGAAATAAAAAAGTGTTATTTTTTCATATTTTAAAGTAATCTTACAATCTATTTCAAATATTTTAATTCTAGTGCTACGGTCTCTTTGAAGGATGTTCCTGATCTTCTTGTAAATGATGAGTAAGTACTTACTGTTTAATGGAAATTTAAACTGTTATCTTATTTTGATCTCTTTTTCTATTTTGTATTTACTTGTGTTGAGTCTGGTCGTTTCTATGTATAATAAGTAAGTTTCTAGAGAAAAGTATATACCTACATATGTTATATGATATAAATATTATATCCGTTACCTAGTACCCATGATACAAGCGTGACCAAAGAATACTATTACCCAGGGCCCAGGGTAAGCTTAGTATGGGTGGGGCTAGATGGCGCTGTGTAATATATCCTGAAATATATATATTTATATTATTTTACATTCGTCTTCAATTCGATTCAGATTATTGTACAGATCGTTTTTAAGTACATTCATAATGGCAAGAGCTCACAATACGTAATCAATTGAGTGGGAACCAGATCATTTCCCTATATTAGATTGGCTGAGAACTGAGATTTCTAATATGGTTTTTATGAAGCGAACCCATACCTACCAAACAATCAATTTTCTAAATGTTCTGTTCAGGAATCATCAAGAAGAGTCGAAGGAGGTTAAAAGTGATGATGACGTCAGAGAAACCGAATGCATCTACAATGATCTACGTAAAGAGAGATACATGATCTACCACCAAGATTTGTTGTAAGATATTTTGTGTTATATAGTGTGTTAGAACCAAAAACGTTTGATTTAGCTTGGATAGAACTATATCACTGTGTGATATATCCTGATATATGTATTTATTATATAGGAATGTCGGATTGCAATGCTAGATAGCGTTAACTTGGTAAGATCGAAATATGTAATGCTGACTGAATTTATGTATCTACTATATATCTTTATTTACAATAATAAAATATAAAAACAAAGGAAGAAAAACTAAAAACTAAACTTCTAACTACTACAAAAAGGGGCACTTAGAAAATCTTTAGAAAAGCCTAAAGATAATCTAAGTGCTCCAGCCCACTACCAGAGGGCAGCGTGCCCAGCATACTGGCCGCATTACCACGCTGGATGGCAATGCTGATACGTTGAGCCAGAAAAGGGCCAGCATGTTGGTCATGCGTCGCGTCAACCAAGCGCTCCGAGAGGTTTTGGAAAAACTACTTCTATCTACTACTACTTAGGTATAGTAACAGATTGGCTAAATGTGTAATACTTGCATTTTGTTCTTATTTTTTTGTAACTTAAATATATTGACGTATGATAGTACAATTTTATTGTGAATAAACTTATTGAAAATCGTCATTATAACAGTCAATATAAAAATCTGAATGAGACTGTACTAGTGGCATCCCCATTATTTTCATTTCGATTTATCTGTAGTCAGTAGATAATTAAGTAGATTTACTAAAATTCAACTTTTATTGGAATATGAGCAAAAATATCACGACCGGCAGGATTCGAACCTGCACGTCGCTATTATAACCATAGCGCAGGTTTAGCACTTGGCAAAAATAACTCATATTACCTATGCTCATAGTAGATATGCTTGCTACTGGTCTAAAATATTGAACAAGTGATTTAATATCTGATTCATGTGATATTACTATTATTTTCAGGTCATTTCCTAATTCTACTAGAATGCTAGAAACATCAAGTGTGTGTTGTGTTTCGCTAGATTTGTCGCTAGTTAATAAAACATGTGAAAATGTACTTTTTGTTTCATTTCATTACCCAACACCTTATCATAGTAGAATCACAATACTAGACATTTTTTTATCTATTTATTTTTTATAGATACAAAGCTAGGAATTACAATTTAGAAAAGCGCTAGAGTTTAAATCAATTTTGGCCGCGTTACGCAAAGAATTTTGTGCTAAAATTTTTTCGTACATATTAAACTCTTAATTTCACTCGATTATCGATTATTACTCCATTTATCGCAGTTGTTCATGTACACTTTTTATGTTCTGTGTTCATGTACATAATATACTTTGTATAAGTACATAGTGCAGTTGAGCTCGATTTTTTTCTGCTCTGCGACCTTACCACAATCGTATTTTATATAATATATACAATTAATATTTTTTTACTTTTATTCGCTTATTTATTCGAGGATTACTGTGAGAGTAAAATAGATTTAATATGCTTTTATAATTTAATATTTGTTTTATAATTCCAGGGGTATGACAGTGACATCTGGTAGTGTAGTTTTGAGTAAAGACGAGAAAAATCTGATCGGGATCAGCATCGGTGGCGGGGCACCTCTGTGCCCTTGCTTGTATATTGTACAGGTAAATCAATTATTTATAATTCAATTTATACATAAGTACTTATTTTTGTTAGTGATTTATAATTAACTAGCTGGTGCGCGCGACTTAGTCCGCGTGGAATAGTTATTACCATAAAAACGGTTCTAGTGAGTTAATCTTAAAAGATAGACATATACTGTTGCGGACATTTAGGTAGATCATTTTAAGAGGAATAATTCTTTCATACAGTTTTTTTTATATCTTGAACCGTGTTCGCAGCGCACCCATGGAAGCCCTCAAAGATGAATAATTTCCCCCGATTTTTCCACAATTTCTATTGTTTCTTCGCTCTTATTAGTTGCAGCGTGATGTTATATAGCCTAAAGCCTGCCTCGATAAATGGTCTATTCAACACAAAAATAATTTTTCAATTCGCACCAGTAGTTCCTGAGATTAGCGCGTACAAACAAACAAACAAACTCTTCAGCTTTATAATATTAGTATAGATTATAATTAATTTCAGAGGGTTTTAATTATCTGTATTTATACATTATTTTTAACTCTGATCATGGTACAGGATCGAAACAAACTTGAAACTAAAGCCTTGTTTACCGTCAAGCTTACCTATACGTATAAAACGTACGGAGTGTTCACGGAAAAGCCACTTTTCAGGCATCTCCGTGGACACTTATTACATTTCTATGATATTTTGAACTGTTGGTGTTTACGGGGGCGGTGATGCAGATCACGCTCGTCAGTCGACAGAAAAATCGACCTGTGTGTGGATAAGTCTTCATAAAAACTAAATATGTGTATTATTAAAAACATCTTCTTTTTATCGAATAAGAAAATGGCCAACTCTGGTGTCGAGAGTTTAAAAAGCCGTCCTAAAGAACTCTGAAATGGTTTAACGACTGCCGTACTATAACAACAGCTGGGACTTATAATCCGACCCACGTCATTACCTCTTGGTTTCATGTGTGAATGATACTTATAAAATATTTATCCCACCAAAAACATTCTGTAAAAAATTTGCCAAGTCTCGATAGAGCTGCTTGTTTATCTCTAAAAAGTAATGAAATCTCTAGAATTAGTTAAGCCAAGTCTAAGGTTCCTTACTGCGATTTATTTATTATTATAGTTAATTTTACGTGACTTTGCCGTTGAACATTCTTTACACGTTTAGTGGATACAAGTTTATTTACTAATTTATTTGCAGATTTATATTCAAATCTTCTAAAGTTTTTGCCTATTATGTCTCTACATAATAGGTAAAAACTTTAGAAGATTAATCAGAAAAAATAGTTAAGTGGACTCTTCCACTTAACTATTTTTTCTGATTCTAATCTATCTTAATTTTTCGTTAGAACTCTGGTTATTGTTTCTATGTTTCCCCTAAACTTTAATTATTCATAATCTACTACTTACAAGTCAACGGCCAAGTCACATAAAATTAACTATAATAATAAATATATCGCAGTAAGGAACCTTAGACTTGGCTTAACTAATTCTAGAGATTTCATTACTTTTTAGAGATAAACAAGCAGCTCTATCGAGACTTGTCAAATTTTTTACAGAATATTTTTGGTGGGATATCACTTCTTTTTGACAGGACGTGGACTAATATATATATATATATATATATATATATATGTATACTTATATATATTTAATATTTTTTATATATTGAGTAGAATACAGTTATATTTATAAATATAGAAAATTGAATGCAGTAGAAAGTTGGCTGAGGATGATAATGATTTTGTAAGATCCGATACATACCACCAGTTTTCATCATATTTAGTTCAAGCACCAACCCGCTATCTCTTATAGTTTTCGAGATCCCTTATGGTACTCCAAGGTCTGATGGCCAAAGTGATGGTGATACTCGGCCTTCGGCCTCGCATCCCGCTCATTTTGACGTCGCATGTACTGCGTTGTCATATTTCTCATAAAAACGCTAATTTGGCTGTACTCTTACGTTTTCTCATCAGGGCCACCAGGTAGTCCAGATCTTCCATAAATCTTGTTTTGATAATTTTTCCTTTATGTGGGCGCTAAAATCTACCTCTGTACCAAATTTCAGCTCTCTAGGTGTATGGGAAGTACTAGTTCTATTTTGATGATCAGTGAGTGAGTCAGTGTCGAAAATGCGAAACTTTGCATTAGCATAACTTCGGAACTAATTGATCTACCAACTTGAAATTCTGGATTTCAAGTGTGTTATTACGAATCTCTAGATGTCGAAAATTTTAGCGTTTTAATCCTATCCAGAGGTTCTCAAATAGGGGGCTGAAAATGCGGCGAAATGGTTCCAGTAAAGGATGGTACGGCAGTTTGCTTCGCGCTCGACTTGGCGGGGGCACTGCCGTGCCCCCAGATAACATTTGTAATGATTATATCTAAATTATTTTCCAGATATTCGACAACACCCCGGCATCGAAAGAAGGTACGCTACAAAGCGGGGATGAGCTGGTTGGAGTCAATGGTCAGTCTGTGAAGGGGAAGACCAAGGTTGAGGTCGCGAAGATGATACAGAGTGCTAAGGTAAGTAAGCTTACCTGTTGGAACAGTAATTATGTGAGAATTCTACATAAAATTAAGCTAAAGCGTCTATCCGTGGGTTTTGGCGGTCTCGCTTGAGAGCCAGTTCTATTACAGTGCAGACACGCTCTAATATGAACTACATATTTTGTACGTGCGGGTATTGTATCAGGTGCCTGATGGTTAAATTTGCATTAAGAGTTTGGTTGATAAAGTTTACAATCTTGGGATTTGAGATAAAACTTATTACTAGACATGGACATGGATTGTTTCATTGTACATAAGGTACCATTAGGCAAGTAAGTAGTCGAGTACCTAAAACCCAACAAAGTAAATAAGTAGTGATTCCAGCGATTCAAATGTTGAAAGAGTGCGTGCGTTGATGTATTTTATATTAAGAAAGCCAATAAGATGTTTTTATGTTTAGTTTATAAAAGAGATTCAAAAAATCTTTAGTATAAAGTTTTTTTCTAAAAGGTATCCAAGTAGGTAATAATACTACGTCCGCAAACCATGTTAAAGGAAGGACTTTAGAAATTATGCAGCGGAAGCAAATTAATTACTAGCATAATACATTCAATTTTGAATCTCTTCCAAGGAAAAACAATGTATTTAACGTTACATTTATCTACTTTTTCAGGACGAAGTAACAATAAACTACAACAAACTGCACGCGGATCCAAAGCAGGGGCATTCGCTGGACATCATCATGAAGAAGATGAAGCATAGACTGGTGGAGAATATGTCTTCTGGAGCTGCTGATGCATTAGGTAAGAAATATCATCATCATCATTATCTACAGTCAATTCTGTACCACTTTTGGGTTGATAAACTTTGTCTTGATGCAATTAATTAATTAATCTTTCATCGTGCGAACAGCCAAACTGTGGAACTCCTTGCCCGAATATCTATTCCCTTTGAACTATAAAAATAGTAATTAATTGATGCAATTAATTAGCGTTTGCTTAGTGTGGGGCTAGATTGTGCTATGGGCAATGTCACGGAGTATTTATTTATTTTTATAATTCTACAAATCAAATAGGTATGTAGTGTGTGTAGTAATAATTATTTATGATTTAGTTGTAATAACCGGGTAGCACTTACGTCAAAAATTACGTCGTAAAATTAGCTCGACAAGTTTCGGAAAACTGAGGTTTCCATCATCAGGAGGACGAGTCAGCACGTAAGTGCTAGCCGGTTATTACAACTAAATTAAATCATGCTATACAGGAACTATAATACAGTAATTATTTATGTATCCAACTATCGTACAGTTTCTAATTTACTATGCGTACTTTCACGGTAAAATGGCAATAAGCGATATTTTTTAATAGATCAGTGGGTATCAAGAATAACCTCCTGACCAATGTCTTGCGGTGATAGGTACAAAGCTAAATAGCTTATGAATTTAATACGTGGAACAACATTGCATCAATATCTATTACTACAGATTCTTTATTCATATGCCATTGTTTTCATGATTTACAGGTTTATCCCGAGCAATCCTGTGCAACGACACATTAGTGGCAAAATTAGACGACTTGAAGGAAACTGAAATGGTTTACAAAAAATTGGTGGAACATGCAAAACGGTAAGATACAATATGATTTTGACTGAATATGTTTTTAATATTATAAAAACATAGGCAACACTGACTCTTACATAAGTTCCAAATATTAAGAATAGGTCAGTCCCGAATAGGTCTACATAGGTACTCCAATATCTAGGTATGCGACCTATAACTATAACACTAAACTAGAATACAATACTGCATGTTCTCTTGTTGTAAAGGAGGATAGGTGTGTGCGGTGGTATATGGAGGATCACACCTAAAAACCACCAAGTCAGCGGCAAAACATTACAGTTACATTTATAATGTATTTCCGCAAAGTAATGCCAGATTCAATATCTTATATCAGAATGTTAAAATCCTACTTCGACCTGCTCCAAACGTACAAGACGCTGGGTGATATATTCGCTTCCATCGGCGTGAGGGAGCCACAGGCGCGCGCCTCGGAGGCCTTCACCAAGTTCGGCCAGTACCACCGCCAGCTCGAGAAGGATGGGATACATATGCTGAAGACGTTGAAACCGGTAATTTTATTTAATTATGAAATTAATAAATAAATAAATATTCCGGGACATTGCACACATCGCCATCTAGCCCCACACTAAGCAAACGCTTGTGTCGTGGGTACCAGATAACGGATATAATACATATATACTTTTCTTTTGTAAATACATACTTATTATACATACAAACGACCAGACTCAATAGAAGTAGGTAATTACAAATTTTAAAATTCATAAACACTTGTGCTTATCGAACCCGCAACCCCTAGATTAGAAGGCAGAGCCACTACCAACTAAGCTAACAGGCCAGTCAATTATTTATTTATTTGTTTTACTCAATATTCTTTCTACATTTATATATAAGGGCGAAGGGTCGTGTGTAGGTATTTTATCACATTAAAACAGTTTAACCAATTCGTATAAAATATGGTATGCAGGTAGATTAGACCCTGGATTGGTACATAGACTAGCCTTTATTACTATTAAAAAATATGTTGATTTCAATTGAATGTAATGTGATTTTCCGATATGGGTCTCAGTAACCCGAAATAAATGTTTATTTTTTAATTTATTACTAGAGTTAACGTGGGTACCATCACGGAGCACTGATACTTTTAAAAATAATGTTATTCCTACAACAAACTAGTTACTTGAGCTCTGCAATAATATTTAAACAGTTCAATTCAATAATAAAATTCGTGATTTATATAACCCCGAGAGTGGCAAAGTCTATTTTATATCCCAACTAGCTGACCCGGCGGACTCTGTTCCGCCTTAGAGACAATAATTAAGCAGATTTTGGATTATATTAAATTAAAAAAACCGGGTTATAAAGTATCCTATGTCCGTCTCCTGGTTCTAAGCTACCTCCCCACTAATTTTCAGCTAAATCCGTTCAGCCGTTCTTAAGTTATACTTAAATGGTGTAACTAACACCACTTTCTTTTATATAGGTATATAATATATATATATATATATATATACAAGGTGTAACAGAAGGGTGTGACAATACTTATACTATACATACCTATGTATATATAGAATACAGCCCACTAGGTTTCAGAATTCTAAGTGTCATAGATTTCGAGTAATCATAAGTTGAACTGTCATTAAAACTTTAAGACATGCAACCCTACATCTCATCATTTTGAGCGTTCATTGACTATATATATATAATATATATATGTTACGGTAAATGTGGATAATGCGGGAATTATGCATAATTCCCGGGAAATATGCATAATTACCAGTGCTCTTGGTAAAAGTGAGAAAAACATTCGAATTAATCACATTTACCGGTAATTATACATAATCACCATACCCCTTTGGTAATTATATATAATTACCGGTAAATATGGATAATTCACTACATTTACCGTGTGCGTTGGGAATTATGCATAATTCCCGGGAATTATGCATAATTCCCGATTATCCACATTTACCGTAACATATATATATATACAGAGATATAACCCGAGCAACGCTACGGCTATCCACTGGTTAATATTATACTTAAACCCATAATTTATAACATTTACAGATACTAGCAGACCTCGGCACGTATCTCAACAAAGCCATACCGGACACTAAACTGACCATCCGAAAGTACGCCGACACTAAGTTCGAATACCTATCTTACTGCTTGAAGGTGAAGGAAATGGATGACGAGGAATATGGATACAATACGCTGCAGGAACCGCTGTATAGGGTTGAGACTGGGAATTATGAATACAGGTAAATTATTTCCAATAGATACCTTCCTACGAATCTCATAATATAGCATTGCACAAAGTCATAGTTAATGGTAGCTTACGTTCTGTACCCAACACATGCATAATATAGGCTAGAAAGAAATTTGTTAATTTGAAATGAAACGATTTGACGTCTAGTTTGTATCCATAGAATATGAAACAACTAACTAGAGTATATCTACTATGCTACAAATATAAATACAAAATTTATTTATTTCCATTTTACAAATATAACCTTAATTCTATTAACTTATTTTAAGTAGGTAAATAAATGACTATTAAGTGCAGTGAGTGAAAGGTTCCTAAGTGATTACGCGAGCCCTACACTAGGTTCGAGACCTGTATCGTAGGTGCTCTCACAAATCAAACTGTCCATTGTAGTGTGTTTCGGTGAGGATTATTTGATAATAGTAGGTATGAACAAAAAATAATATCTAATTTACATTTCAGAAAGTAAATTTGCAAAGATTTATAAGAAATAAAAAATAGGTTCTGGCTTAAGTTGTTATTAATGTTGCTATTAATCATTGCATCACATTTTTAAATATTTTCTTTGGTAGACTGTATCCATATGTAGGTAAGTAAGCCATCGCCATCGATTTATATACAACGTTGGCATACTATGTAAAACCCCAGACAATACATAATTTACTTCTCTTGTCTCCTTTAATGTGAGTTCAATTCTTTCAGACTAATTCTTCGTTGTCGTTCCGACGCTCGCACTCGCTTCGCTCGCCTCCGATCCGACGTCCTTGTCAAGTTAGAGTTGTTAGAGAACAAGAAGACGCAAGACGTGGCTTACCAACTCAGGAGATTCATCAACGGATTTGCTGCTTATCATGAGTAATAGTTTACTTGCTAATATTTTAATGCTAAGTTTTCAATACTTTCCTGTACCTACCTACTCTACCTCAATTTACGGTGATGAACTTTAAGCATTAGAAGACTTAATGTTTGTCTTTGCTATGCTCTCAATTTGGTGCTGTTTGTAATGTCCTGGAATATATATTTTTTTAATTAATTTTAGGCTTGTGCTCCATATCTACCTACAGTACCAACTTATACTATCAGTTTTCGACAAGCAAGTTGAAATGTAGAGACATTTTCAATGCGATATTTGTTAGGAATCTCTATTCCATGGTATCAATTTTATTATTCGTAGTTATTTGTTAAATGTATTTTGCTTTCTTACAGAGTTACTTTAAATCATCTCAAGGAAAACTCATCACTGTTCCCCATCGAAGTGGATCTGTCGCAAAACGCATTTCAATACAAATCTACAGCTCAGATTATACAGGTGACAAATAATTTGATTATTAATATAATCTTATTATATACATAGCATAAAGCACCGTATGTCCGTATAAGTATCTCTTTGTACGTTTGCTTAGATTTTTAATACCAAAACGGATTAAAATGGATTATGATGCCGTTTTTTTAATAGATAGGGTGATTCAAGAGGAAGATTTATATGTTTAATATTTTTTAATATAATATCTACGTGTGTGAAGCCGCGGGCAAAAGCGAGTTATATTTCTAATTGAGATACGCTATAACATTAAATACCTGTCTCAAGATATGTTCCATAACTATTACAGGATAACGGTGAAGAAGAAGAAGACTTAGAGTTTGGGAAAGAAATCAAAGAGTACCACGACATAGTAGAACATGCAGGTACGAAAGAACGCAAAGCAGACAACAGAAGACCTACCAAAGAAATAGATAACACAGAATCATCTCAGCAACTGTTAGCAGGTTTCGATACTATTGACAATACTACAAATGGCAAAGAAAATGAGAAAACTATAGATAATCTTTCACTTTTGACCGAACTTGGCTTAGCAGATATGAACGACTTTGGAGATTTCCAAAACGGTATGGAAGACTTTGTGCCTAAAGATTCACAGAACACGGTAGACGATGTCTTTGAGAAATTGCTCAATGATTTGTAAATTGGTCCTACGAAGATCTTTAAAGAAAATACTAGCTTAATCTATAGAGTAGGTACTTATAAAATGTATACCTATTCGAAAATCTATATTCATAGTTAATTTTATTATACTGTTTGTGAAATAAAATATTTTGAAATTTTCATTTGTTTATTGTACAAAAATGCTCTTATAAATATGTGATATTTACAGCATGCCTCGTTCACTCATTCTAATTCGCTAATTGAAGAATTAAATATTGAAAGAAGTGCCTGATCAGAATAAAGATTACGTGCATTTGGCAAAATATAGCTTTAAATCATTTGATAAACTGGCCACAATGCTTCTAACCTTGGACTTTAGAATTTGTGGACACTTGCATGATCCCACTCCAGTGTTTGCATAAAATTTAACTTTTGTGGCTATCATTTTTTCAAACACATTTCTTCGCCTTTTACATTTTTTATTTCCAGTCTTCTTCTTCAGCATTATTTTGTGTTTGAGTTCTCTGGCACAAAAGTGTTCCTACTTTTCGTAAATATATTCAACTCTTCTCTTAACCACTGGCCACGGGAATTCTCCGTCGATTTCAAACAAGAAATTTCTGTGCGACGGGTTTTTCACTGCCTTGACCTTCTTCAATAAGAAGTTCAGTTTCTTCTTCTTGAATTCAATCTTTTTATTTACTTTAGGTACGATGCCTAGAATATCCAATTCCTTCAGTTTGTCGTAGTCTATGCTTTGAACGAATTCGTTAATGTTTGCTTTAGCATTTTCTTGTAACTGTTTGAGAGTCATGGCAGCTTTAGCATGCAAGTTCTGGAGATTCATAGAAGCGGTGTCAGCTAAAGAATGTATTTTTGTGGAAGCAGTGTCAGTTATAGTTTGCAACAAAGGTTTCGCGGACTCTTTGAGCTTCTGGATTTTCTGGACGTCGATTGTGGCCGTTGTGGCGTGAATCGCGATGAGCAGCGACACCTGAAATTTGAAAACCAACATTTAGGAATGAATAGTAATTATCCCCTAATAAAGAGGACTGTGACTAGAAGCTAAGTAGGTATAACAGCCAAAGTTAGCTAAACAATAATATTATGATCCTTTATACATATCATAAATGGAATCAAGCAATATATTATATTTAAATCAAAGTTAAAAAAGTAGGCAAAGATAATAAATACGTTGATTTAAAAAAACAACCGTAGAAAACTAGAATATACATAGGAATCATTTTTTCACGGCATTCTTATATAAAACACTCCACTGTCAATTCAAACACTTTACCTATCACCATTTCACTTATTCAACACCAATTAAATCCACAATTAAAATCAAACTCACCAGAACAAGGAACCCCCTCATGTTTGCAGCGGTGTCCAGTCCACACTATCGACTGAGGTGGTGTGATGTTGTCCCGCGATATAAACAATACATTGATGCAACTCATTTGGCAGGCAGGGGTATTCAGGACAATACACGTTCGAGAAGGTACTCAGTTATTTACATGGGATTGTCAGGAAATTGAACACTTGCACATTTTGCTTTTTGTTAATTTTATGCCGAAAGACCTAAACCGACACTGTGACTAAAGATGGAGTAATAAGTATCCATTCTAGGAGTACTCCTAAGTACGGGAATTGCGGAGGAGTATTTGCTCTCTTGCCCGCGAAACCCGCGTTATCCAAGACTAAGGCACATCGTGGTAGGTTTTAGTCGGTAGTGGAGTCTCATTAGCTCCGAGCCCCACAAAAGGTAATATTCTCATGATTTATAGGTATTTTCAGGAAAATTACTTTATATAATAGATCCACCTACAGAACAGAACTACAAATGGCAGGTGTGCAACCATAATTCAAAACCACAGTTCAAAACTATGAATAGTTTAGCAAACTAACCAACCAAACCAAATTGCAAATCTTCCAGAATACTTCCCCAGCGAAAGTATTAAAATGTACCTCGTGTACATTTATCAAAATTCCGTACACCAACCGAAATGCATGCTCCTTGAATCACAAACATTGTTTGACACGAAGATTTATGTACGTACTTTGCACTTATGTAATTAATCGTTTTGTAATAGGCTTCTATATTTGGTACAGGATATGATGCTTATGGTAATGGAAGAAATGGTTTGGCAGTGAAACTTTATGAGAAAGTTTGCTGATAGATCTAAGGTATGACGTTGCTTTTAACATTTTTAATTTTTAGCTGCAGAACAGGATGTTTTGAGTTTTAGTTATTCTCTCTCTCTTTGAGTCGTATTTCCTCATGACTGAGGGTCGTGACTCCCCCGCAGAATTAATTCGTTAGGGGAGTTTTCTTGTGCAGATACATCGTGGTGGGCGCCCAGGTCCTTCCACGGAAGACGCATGTCCTCGGATATTGTGGTCCTCAACCATGTCGGTTTCCTCACGATGTTTTCCTTCACCGCTAAGCGAGTGCAAATCTACACATAACTTGAAAATACAAGTCATTGGTGTAGGGCGGAGGGGGTTTTAGTTATTAGTGCATGGAAATAAGATGCATCTTTGTTTAGATGAACTAAAATCCCCATTCAAACTTTTGACCTTTACTTCTGTCCTGGGCGAACTTCCATGCTAAGAAAGATGGGCTTATAAATTATACCTCAAATTGTAGATTTATAAACAAAAAGCTTGCATACTTGCTTTTACTGATTGGCGATTAAATAACTATTAAATATTCCGGGATATTACACACAGGGCCATCTAGCTCCATACTAAGAAAACGCTTGTGTCGTGGGTACTAGAAAACGGATATAATACTTATATACTTTTCTTTTGTAAATACATACTTATTATACATACAAACGACCAGACTCAACACAAGAAATTATTGAATTTAGTTGTAATAACCGGCTAGCACTTACGTCAGTAATTATGTCGAAAAATTTATTTAATCATGCCTTATTATTTATTGAATTCAAAATACATAATTACTTGTGTCACGCGAGAATCGAACCCGCAACCCCAGAATAGAAGGCAGTGCCACTACCAACTAAGCTAATAGGCCAGTTTAAGTGTGCTTTTATTTCGGACAACTAGGTAAAGCTAACATATGGTCACTAAAAAAATAATGTATATTATAGCATACCGAAGGAATTAAGTTAGTATCCTGCAAATATTGTATGGATTCTATATATTTATTTATGTAAGCACCTAGCTTAATTTAAGATCTATCGGTTATGTTATTAGGAATTGCTATTACGAAGTCTAAAAGACTTTGTTTACATTTTTACTCCTTTATTATACAAAATGAAATAAAACAGCATCATCTTAAAATAAAAATATATTAAAATTAAACGTAATATGCACAACTTGATGTTATAGCTTATAAAAAATGTACGTTTAGGCTCCTACCTACAGTATTTTAATAATGCTTTTATTTTTATGGATTAAAGTTCTTTTTTTTAACTAACAAAAAGGTCAGCAAACATTAAAATGTTAAAGTTAAAATGATGACCACCAAACAATGAAACCCAAAATAACGTCATTCAATCTATGACGACATTTTTAGTTTCTTTCTTTCGAGGATAACTTTTAAAGAGAAAATATCGCCTCTGATTGGTCGATCATTTACCTAACGATAAATTTTGCCATAAGAATCACTGACCTCCATCAGTACCTACGGCGTACTTGTACTGATGGAGATCAGTGCATAAGAATGCATTGAATTACTTTTAACCGACTTCAAACAAGGAGATTATCAAGTCTTCTGAAAGTTTTTTTTTAATGTATGCCTACCTTTTTGCATAATGATGTGCAAAATGAATAAACGTTAGTATTGCAATTCTATAATAATGAACTTTAACATTGTAAGGATTACGCTAGCATTATTATTTTAATGACGTGAATACGAATTTAATGAACATTCACCAAAATAACTAACTAACGAAAAATCGAAGCAAGTTTGTAAAGATTTTCCATTTATTTGAGTTTTGCATAAATGCACCAACTTTTTTACTAAAACATTTTAGTCAATTGCCTTACTTATGAAAAAATATCAAAGAACAAACATTCCATTACGTTAGAGAAGAGTTTTGATGTAATAATAATATATTACTTGACTTAAAAAGCTGTTTCATCATTGATATTATTTTTAATAATTCTTCTTCTTCTTATCGAATGAGAGTGGCCAACTCTAGTGACGAGAGTTTATCAAGTCGCCCAAAGGGCCTCTGACATTTAATAATTAAGACTTCACGAAAAGAATAAGTTTTCAAGAAACAGTAATATTAGTAGTAGGTAATATTGAAATACCTACTTCTTTATTTATCTATTTTTTATCAAAAACATGGTATCTTTCCTTTGCCTCGAATTTCCGTCAGTTAGAATTTTCTTTATAATAACTTACTAGTTAAACCTGCATAAAGGCCAATAAGGTTCAATTTCGAACCGAAAAGCCCTAAAATGTATTAAAATTACACAATCATCCGCCTTACTAACATTCCAGGCAATTCTATCAATATTTTGTCTATATGTATATGAAATTGTATTTATTTATTTTATATGGTTAAGGCTTCGGTGATATACGAGTGCGAATAAAATCGAATAATTAACAAGACATTATTCGAATAATCATAATTTAGTTATTCGAACAATTGGATCGTTAATAAATCAATTTATTCGTAAACGTATATCTCCAAATAGTAGTACATTAAACAATACATATGAAAAGCCATCTCTAACATTAATATTATATTACATACATATTTATACATTATACTAAGCTAGGCAAGTGCTTCTATGTGTATCTATTTAAGATTTTTCAGAAGAGATTCATCTTGTATTTATTTTGTCTGCGATTCTTTTTATTTAGAGTTCTTGGAAATCTAAAGTCTTTAAGATCTTCTGAATGGACTAAACATGCATAAATCAAATTTGGCATGAATAGTTTGATACCATTTCTCATCTGATACATTGAAAGTAGGCTTTTAGCCAACATTAGGTTCACAAATGCTCATAATATACATATAATAAAAAAATAAAAGTCTCAATTTCTTATAACAAAAACTTGCTCAATTATGTTTTTTTTAAAGACTTCAGGTACCAAACTTTTTCGTATTCATTTTCGAGCATCATTATTTGATCAGTGTTCATCTCTTTCAGTTCTCTCAAAACAATCAATGTGAGAACGAGACAAAACACTGATCTCTCAACAAACATCTAGATTCAATTTACAAAAAAAACCGTTTAGAAAAAAAAACAGCTTTCTAGCTAACACGGTTTATGAGATACTGCCTGGAGGCAGACAGACAGACAGCGACGGCTTAGTAATAGGGTCCCGTTTTACCCTTCGGGTACGGAATCCTAAAAGAATAGTTTTATAAATGGCAGCCAAAATAATTCTTCCTCCTTTTTTATGATTGGTAATGTGAGCTGTTTTATCATCTACTCGTCAAGCATGTATAGGATATCTTAGAAGCACATACCTAGCTGGCTATAGTATCATAAGATTATAGTATATATAAATACGCGGTGTGTGTGTGTGTGTGTGTGTCTATGTCGCCCACGACGCCAACTGGGCCAGCTCGTCGTCTTCCTCTGGAATGTTGAAAGAAAAACGTTAATACATGTACGAAATTATTTTTTTGCCATAATTACAAGAAGTCATAGAATGGCGCGAGTACTCTAACCTTGTGGTAGCCGTTACACTGAGTTATGTGGCCAGGGAGTCATCTCCCAACATACTTATAACTGCACATTTCATGTACCTACTTACACATGTACATGCATATAAATGGAACATATTGAACAATTACATTCACTATACCACTAAATTGCAAAAGGTTGCATAAAGAACTTTTACAGCAGGTTCACACATGTCTCCGTTTTACTGTTCCGTTTTATCGTGTACGTTTTTTTTCGTCGATGGCATTGTATAAAGTAAAAAATATCGTTCCGTTTTGTCATCGAATACTGGACGACGAAGCAGTAAAAATAATTTTAACGGATAGATATGGTACCTATGTGTAAACATCGCATCCAGAAATGACGGATCCGTTGTACGTTATACGGTGCCTATGTTTGAACAGTGCATAAATTTATGACGTATCCATTGTGAACGAGCCCTTACTGTTACATTTTTCTGTTTAAAGGCTACTTTGGCTCTATCAGTTCTTATTGGGTAAGCAAGCACACTCCATCTTAGGCCATAGCTATTGCTTACCATCAGGCAAACTGTGGTCAAGTCTTTTTCTTATCGAATGAGAGTGGTCAACTCTGGCGTCGAGAGTTTATCAAGCCGCCCTAAGGGCCTTTGACATGGCTCTGATCAAGTGCAAACCCGTTTTAGTAAAAAAAAAGGTGAATCAGGCTTTATTAGGTCAGTAAGAGAATTCGCGAATTCCAATTTCCAAAAGTCGTAGCACCTAAGTTGTTGCGTACTAAAGACATCTTTAAAAGGTTATACATTAGTTATCAGTAACCCTGTACACAATAGAGTGGAGCTGTAGCCACTATGCTGTACTGACCTGTTTTAGACTTGCCGGGTCTGGGCTTGTCGTGCACCAGCTCTGCGTTGGGCACGTCGGGCAGCGTGTCGGTGGGCACGTTGATGCCCAGCATCTCCTTGTCCAGGTCCTCCTGCAAAACATATTCAATATAATTTTATTTATTGTTTGCTTAGTGTGGGGCTAGATGGCGCTGTGTGCAATGTCCCGAAATATTTATTTGTTTATTTATTATAATCAATGAGTGATTCTCATAACTCCAAAATTAAAAAGAAATAACTGAGAACTAATAGTTAGAGTAATATGTTGATATGGTTTCAAGCGTTTGTGGTTTATTGTATTGTTAACTACACAGCCAGTCCTTGAATGGGTGACTTTGGCAAAGAGACCCTAGAGGCTTTGACATCTGGACTCTTGTGTGAGATTGTTAAACCTATCAAAGTTTCTCGTCACACTTATACAAACATACTTTTAGATAAATAGCTTACTAGTAAGCTATCAACATTTCTGTAGTAATATAAAGACACACACAGAAATTTAAGTCGGTGGTCTATTATGGTATAACTAAAAAGTTTTTTTTTTATTGAATATAGCATTTTGGATTTCATTGATAAGCAGATTTCTAAGCGTTTATTTTCTGTGTAAATTGATCGTCTAGTATGGTAATATCTATAAAACTAAAAAATTAAGGAATTATCGAATAAGGCATTTTCCTGTGTATGACTACGTGTAAGATATTTAGAAAATTTTGACCTGATTTTTGAAGCTTCTTCAAAAACCTATCATAACTTTCCATCATCTGCCCTACCAAATAATTTGTATCCTATTAAAAAATTAGTGTTTGCTGACCTGTTCCAGCTCTTCAAGCTCCTTCTCGAGTTCATCCTCATCAATATCGTTGGGGAAGGCCACGTTGTTGCTGATAGCGTCTGTGATCTCCCGGGAGATGTCGTGCTGCTCTGCAATGTCATCCATGATGTCGTGGACCTTGTCTACGTCACTGGAATGGAAGGGGATAGAATTAAATAAACAAATAAATATTCCGGGACATTGCACACATCGCCATCTAGCCCCACACTAAGCAAACACTTGTGTCGTGGGTACTAGATAACAGATATAATATGTATATACTTTAATTATTTAGAAAGTTTTGTTTAAGACCCACATTTCGACTAAGATCTTAGACAGTTTCTGTTGTAGTGTGAAGCTGCCACTTTGATGCAAACACATGATCTGTTTTATTGATATTCATATTTAAAACACACTTCTTCTTCTTATCAAATGAGATTGGCCAACTCTTGTGTCGAGTTTTTAAACCAGCCTAAAGGCCTCTGATATGGCTTAATGTCTGCTGTAGGTACTAGACTAACAGCTGGGACTTTTTAACATGTCATCCATCCAACAGAAGCAAAAAATCACTAAAATACTTTTACTCCCATTGCATGGTAGTTCCATGCAGAATTCTCCCATAGCATAAATGCAATAGATTTATAATACATATTCTCCAATACCGTTTTTATACTTGTGTTATTTCACTATCAATGATATTAGGCAGATGAGAAATTGTATACTAGAACATTCTAACCTTATACACTAGTATAGAATTTCTTACTTGATAATATTAGTAACAATGTCTATACATGTAATGTTGACTAAGATTTCTATAAGATAGGAGTAATAAAAATCTTAATTTTTTCTTGTACTAAATGCTATCTAAATGGGTACAACCATTTAAGTTCCAAGATTATAGCATGTAATATCATATTAACTTTGTTTAGTTAAGTAAAGTCACTTTTTTTATTCTGTGGATCTGAGGTATAGTGTGAAAAGACAACCAAATCTTGTCAGAGTAAAAAGCATTATGTCACCTGCTTGTAATTTGTGGTTTTATCAATAAATAATTTGTATTTTTACTCTGCTAATTACTACTATAACAGTTTGTTACTCACATATCCTTATGAGCGAGTTTCATAGCATTGGCAGCATCCTTCATAGTGTTGAGTACTTGAGCATTTGTGTTGGCCCCTTCAAGCGCCTCTCTTTGAGCCTCTATCTGTGTGAGCGTGCCATCAATCTGGGTCAGCTGCTTCTCGTAGCGCTTCTTGCGCTTCAGAGCGGCAATGGCAGCTGGAACGTATAGATAAATGCTTTATTCAGTTTCAGTTTTCATATATTTTTTTTTTCAATCTAAAATCTTTTTAGCCTCTTTACAGCTGATAGTAAAACGAAGATTTAATTTTAAATAGATAGGTATTTAAATTAATTAATTAGCCTTTAAATTAGGTTACTACCTAAAATTATAAATTTTTCATGTATAATCAATATAATGTAATAATTATAAAAATGTTGAAGAAGTAAATCTTTTGTTTTCCCTCTAAGATATTAAATAGAGTTATGGGAATGAAACTCTGGAGATATATGTAGTGTTTTTCTGCTGCGACTGCTCCTTAACCAACATCAAACAACAATCTTGATGGTTTTTAGGTGTGTCCTTCCTGTAAGTAAGTTTGTAAAATACTGGGCATCTTTGGTGTAGTTTTAAAGAGTTCTATTAGGTATAACCTATACATATGTAGGTACATATGTATGTTCATTGATGAAGAGAAAGTGAGTAATTATATAGTTACTAAAATGGCAGATATAATTACAAAAGAATTGCAAACATGATCATTTTATTAATTTGTTCATATTATTATAGTGAATAATTATTCTTAGGTGGTTGGTGTTTGGTATAAAATATATATCTATCTATTTTAGCCAATCAGAACATAACCACAAATTAATTGATTCAGTAATCAAGACATACTGAATGGGAAAATGTAAATTATTATGTAAAGAACTAACCTACATTGTAAATTTGTTTTGAATAGATTGAAATCCACATAAATATGATATATCACACATAAATGTTTAGTTCTGACTAGCATTCCCTAATTTTGGTTAAGTACAATTAAACTGAGACTGTGATGTGATGTCATAATAGACAGAGTAATTTCATCTTTACTAATGAGTCAGCATACCATTTGTTATGGTACACAAACAAATAAATACATGTACAAAGAAGTTTCGATTTAGATGAAGATCAGATTCTTCAGAGGCCATATAGGTCACCATCAAAATGAGTTAAATAAAATGCTAGCATTGTTAACAAGGTCATCACAAGAAAACAATGTCAAAATACGCAGAAATCTGTATCATCAGCTGGAGACATTGTGTGTCTTAAATGAGTAAAAAAATTACCTCTCTTGTTCTTTGTTCCATGTTTCCTTGCAGTTTGGATCTCTAACTCTACCTTCTTTTCTAGAAACTCCTGTTTTTTGATCAACAACTCCTCAGTCTCGCGTAATTTCTGAATTGCTTCGTGGGTTGTTGGGCCTTTTTCCTCCTTCTTTCCACCGAATATCTTGCCGAGGAAACTCATTTTTATTGTGCCCTTATATTCCTGGTTAATTAAGGAATTAATTTTACAGCAAAAATAAGTAATTATTACGCATAGGTAAATGGCAAAAAAATATTCACCCACAATTATGTATGTACCTATTTCTTTTTACAGAGTAAGAGTATGCGTCACCTGAGGCACGTTCAAAAAAAATTTCGAACTCACATTGAAATCGTTTATCATTATCATCGTTCGTTAGTGAAAGAGAAAACTTTTTTTTTATCGTCTGGCGGTGAGCCCTTATTAGATTCTCATACTTTTACATAACATGTGAGAAAATAATTGAACAGGAAAGAAAAACAGACCAAACCTTATACAAAAAAAATCTCAGTGTCTCATAATTTAATCCTTATTTATATGATGTTCCTCCTTTGAATATGTTCCTCGCATAAGAAAACAATGTTTGTTATAGTATTTGAACGCAGTTGTATTTTTTTATTCTGGCCTCTCTGGCTCTAGAGTACATTTTTATATGATTGCGTTTATAATGTTTATATGATTTATTTTAGCAAAATTCTACAATGTCTTTTTGTAAATATTTATTTTTATATAAAATGCATGTTTTTTAGTGTAGATGTAACGTGAAAAACTGAATAAAACTGTCAGTGTCTTTATGAATGATTTCATTTTATGAAGACATTGCATACAAAACCAACATGGTTAATGTGTTGGAGTACGAAGCCAAATTAATATGACATTGACAGTTTTTTGTCAATCTGTGCTGTGTCAACTTGTCAAAAATCCATTGTTTTGAAATTGTTTTCGTTTCTGGCTGGCAGCCGTCTGGTTATTTTTTATAAAAATACCATCACAAAACGCTTGAAAAATCTTCAAATTATAACAGAGTTTAAAGATAACTCTGTGAAAATGGTTCGTGTGATAACACAGGAGACCTACGATGAAGTGGTCAAAGAAAATATTAGCGAATTCGACATGTCTCCTCAAGAAGCTATTGATGATGCTGTAGCTCAGTTTGAAGCTCAGGTATTTAGCTTAATTCATATTAGAACCATTTAGCTGTAATATTATAACTGGATACATAAGGATGCACTTGTATTCTCAAGTTATATTGCAACAAAATGCCGGAACTTATGAACCTTAGCTAGGATTTACAAGAATTTATGACTCATTTCATTTTAAAATTAATTTAATTTCATTTAATTAAATATTAGCTAGATCATTCAAGTTGCTCATGTTTAAGATATATCAATAACAAATTCCTGACACACTATTTCTCGACGAAATATAGGTATATATTTTTATAGTACCTACCCTGCTCAAATTACTAACTTACGTATTTTTTTCAGGGTGTAAACTTATCGAATATTATAAAAGACCTGGCTCTGGGGTCGGCTGATGATCATGTTGTGAGCACCACAGTGACCAAGCTAAAGGAGCTGTGTAGTGAACCTAAACCGGATACCCAAGCAGTTCTCAACGAGTTGGAAGTATTAAAGGTGAGGTCATGTGGCTTAAAATAATTATATCATCAAGTTTATTCAAAGAATAAATGGCTGCTGAAATCATTCTAGCCTTTGCACAGTATCCTCCTCCATATGTGTGATAGGATAGAATGATTTTGGCTGCCATTTACGAAACTATTCTTTGATTAACTGGGTTGTAAACAAACATTTCTAACACACATAAGTACTATGTCCAACACATGGCTTACAAATTTATTAGTAAAGAATTTGCTTAAATAAAAATACACATAAGTACATACCTAATCAACAAATGTTTTGCCCATTTGTGTACATTAATTTTGAATACCTTCAGTTTTATTAATAATACCTATATGTTTTATTTTCAGTCAGAATGCAACAAAGACTTAGCTCGTCGAGTGAGAGCGGGCAAGGAAGGTGCTTACAAAATACTACTAGAATTACTGCAGTCTAAAGAGAGCAAGTTTCCACAGGAACTGAGCCAGAATGATGTAAAGTTCATAATTAGTGTGCTAAATACTTTAACAGCATTAATGGATACACAGCCAGACTTGTTGGATGCTAAAGGAGTGGAAATTATAAAATGGTATGTATTTTTTGATATAAACTACCTACACCACCAACTAAATAACTTACAGTCCAGGGTCTTCAAATCTAGTGTCAATAGGTATTTTATAGGTAAGTGTGCTGCACCCTAGATTGCAGCAATGCTTAACATCAGGCTGTAGACTAATACAAACCTATCACACATAAAAAAATAAAATGTGATAGGCTTACTCTTCACTACAACTCGCCTGATGTTAAGCAATATTGTAGCCTTTGATCTAGCTAACACAGCTAGACAAAAACCATTATATATACTCTTGACTTGAAATTTGATAAATTATAGTTTGAGTGGAATAGAGATTCTGGTAAGGAGTTTCACGGTTAAGCAGTTTCACAATAAAAATGAAAGCAAAACACTTGGTGTGAGCTAATAAATTAAGTTACTATCATTTTTATACATGTGTTTTGTATGTGAGCTAGGCTTATGTCATGCAGTAGGCCCTGTAAGTTGTTAATGATTAAAGTTGCACCAAGAGAAACAATGGGTAACAAGATTGTCCAGATTGTGATTTTTCATATGCCATCTGGGTAGTTCTGTGTAGATCTAATTCAGATATCCCTGGCTTGAACAACATTGTTAACCCATTGCACAGTGGAGTGACCCAATCTTCTCTTGAGTCCTTTCTCGTGACTGAGAGTCATGACTCCCCATAGAATCATTTAGTTAAGGGAGTTCTCTTGGGCAGATATATTGTGGTGGGTGCCCAGGTCCTAGCTAACAGAACAATTTTTCCATTTTTCAGTATATTAGACAATGTAGAAAACGAAGACATCTTGATAGCTACCCTGAATTGGACAACAAACTGCTGCGTCAAACATGAAATGAACCGACAGAAGCTGTTTGCTAAGAACATAGCGGAAAACCTAAAACTTCTGCTCAATGTTAATGGGAATAAAAAGGTAAGGAATCCTTTAGTTTTAACTAAAATGGGTTTGCACTTGACCACATGTCAGATATGAAATGAAATAGTTTATTAGAAATCATATCACATTTCATTCTCATAACTCTAATTGATATATTAGACGCCATTAGACGGAAAGCACATTTCAAGATTTAATTCGTCAAAAATTTGTAATTCATACATTTTTTTCCATAGGAAAATTTACAATTTTTGGTAGTACCTAACTTTAATCTTTTATTCAATAAACAACAAATATTAATAATATATAATACTTATTAATAAAGCCAATTTTAAAAGATAATTAATTAAATTATATTGTCTCAGCTGTAAAAAGGCTAAGTAGTGTTATAGACATAGGTACACTAAAATTACAATCTATAATCTATACTAATATTAAAAAGCTGAAGAGTTTGTCTGTTTGAACACGCTAATCTCAGGAACTGCTGGTGCGAATTGAAAAAAGATTTTTGTGTTGGGACCATTTATCGAGGAAGGCTTTAGGCTATATAACATCACGCTGCAACTAATAGGAGCGAAGAAACAATGGATAATCTGGAAAAATCGGGGAAAATTATTCATCTTTGAGGGCTTCTGTTGCGTGCACTGCGAAAACGGTTCAAGTCGTGGGTAACAGCTATAATTTATAAAGATGAAAAGGTTGTTTGCAAAAATAAATATGATGCCCAAAATCACAATTCCACGCGGACGAAGTCGCAGGCACAGCTAGTCTATTATATTATGATAGCGAATGTATAATATATGTATATAGAGGATAGAAAACTATCTATTTCTTATCACATGAGAGAGGTCAACTTATGTAAGTGGTGAGAGTTTTCAAATCACCCTTACGCAAGGCCTAACTCAGTCGAAACCTAAATTTAACATATTTCGACCCACATATACAATCCAAAGGTACGCTACTGGTGACGTGGTGACCCATAGAATTATTGCATTGTATATGAAATGAATGATAATGTGTAAACATCTTCTGTCTGAGCTACAAGCACTTCTTTATTACTTACGGTTTACCTTCCAAAAAATCAGCCCACGAAATAATCACACCAACTGGATATTGGTTAAACTTAAGGATTGCGGAGACCTGATGATAGTTTGTCTAAGAACTGGTAGTCAGCTGAATCAAGTAGATTAGGAGCCCGTAAACAGTATTATTGAAAACGTGATGGCTAGGAGACAAATTTGTATAAATAATAATAATAATAATTTAACCGCAGGGGCGACTTCATGGCGAGTCGTCGGTGAGTGGCGTCACCGCGGACCCCGATTCCCTGGGGGCTAAATGAGACCCCCTGCCTCCCGGCTTGCCTTGATTGGCCGTCCGGGAGTGGAAGACGCAAGAGCTCAGTACCTAAGCTCCAGGGTGGAAGTGTTAAAGGGCTTAACGCCGCTAGTACCGCTCAGAGAACGCGCAGCACACCTCTTGACACCCTAAGCCACTCACACCAATGTTGCCCTTCCGGCGTCATCTTAGGCTGCCTTTTGTGGAGGGCCCATTTAGTGAGTGGCAAGTCATCACCCGCTATAATTTTTATGAATGAGGCATAACTGGCGGGTGCCGTTCCTCGTACAATAGACCAGTTTAATTAAGTCAATGAACAACTCAACACAATAGCCTGTAATATTAATACCATGTCTGCAATAGTTACTTTATATACCTAACATCCTCTATCTGTAATTTTTACTTAATTTTAAGTACCTATAATATTGTAAAAGGCCTCTCAGTGTTGGCGACGGCCCCACTGATGCCTTAAAAATACCGGGCGTAAAGCCCGAGAATGTGTGAAGATAATAATAAATACTCTGGGACATTGCACACAGCGCCATCTAGCCCCACACTAAGCAAACGCTTGTGTCGCGAGTACTAGATAACGGATATAATACTTATATACTTTTCTTTTGTAAATACATACTTATTATACAAACAAACGACCAGACTCAACACAAGTAATTATAAATTTTAAAGTACATAAATACTTGTGTCATGCGGGAATCGAACCCGCGACCTCTAGATTAGAAGGCAGAGCCACTACCAACTAAGCTAACAGGCCAGTCAGTATGAAAGATTGTAATACATATTATTTTATTTGCCAGTTGCTAAGTGAGACTCTGCAAGTGATACGCAAGCTGACCCTGGACGACGACATTCGCCACGAGTTTAGTAAAGCACACGACCACGCGCGGGAGCTGGGCGCCATGATGATAGAACCACTCAAGAATCTACTCAAAGGTAATTTCATTTTTTGTTTTATTTTCCAACGCTACCGATAATTTATACTATGGAATTAACTTTCGAATCCATTTACTGAAATACTCGCTTTATTTGAAAATGAACTATTATTATTTAGGTCTTTCATTATAATTGTAACTCTTTCCAAATATCACGTCGAAAATGCTTCCACGTTTCATCTCTCTCCCACACAAAGCTTGCTCGTGATTGATTGCGATACCGGAGATAACCCAACGCTTGGTCACATTTGTTTTTTTAACGGATAAGCCCTACACCCAAGGTACTAGGCAAAGTTTTAAGTTTATATGGGTATTTCTTCAAATTAATTTACTAAAGAACTATATGCATGATCTTACTGATGTGCCTATCCTTTATTTTCAGAGAACACAGAGCCCCCCCTAGTATCGGAGCTCCTCCTGTCTGTGTCCTGCTTGTTGGTGCGCAAAGAGCTGTGCGCGGCCGCGGGGGACTGCACTCTGCCGGACGTGCTCGCTAGGAACTATGATCGGGCCAACACTGTGCAGCAGGCGGGGAAATTGTAAGTATTCTTGGAGATTTTCCTCTACATTTTTTTAATGAATTGTATTGTTCTTACCCCTTATCAATACTAAGAAGTACATAATAATCATAATCATCATAATTTATTAATACAGCCATTTGACACGTCGTATAGGTGTGTAAATACTAGAGAAACAATATAATAAAAATAATGTTGTAATACAATAAAAGGTGTCAAATTTCTTCTAAATTCGTTCAGTTATTTGGGTATAAAGAACTGAAGAGACACTTATATAAACTTTCACGTTTAATAACATGATTTAAGAGATTGTTCCTTACAACATGTCCTGACCAAGAAGCATGATAGGACTAACACAGTTGTAAATATTGTATGTACTCAAAAACACAATTTTTATATCGAAATTGAGAAACATCTTGAAGCACAAGGTTGCTCAAATCGTAATATAAAGTCTGTATTAAAATGAAAGTGGCGCTCAAATAAGGTTACCAGATGCCAGCGTTATGTAATGGCTCAAGAAATATGTCATAAGAAATAAGATAATATTGATTACATATTGATATTCGATGAAACTATACGCTAAAATACTATTACTAGAATAATACGAGTATAACAAGACAGTACAGAGATGGTTTGTTTCGTAGCTTGCGGAATATTATACCTTTTTTATGTGTCTTGTTAATATTTGATTGATCCCTGTGATTGTAATGAACCCATTCGAGGATTTAATGTTTTCTGGGGTATAGGTTATATTAAATATAATTTTCAATTCCAAACATTTATATTTTCTTAAGCGAGTGTACATCTATTCAGGTCGTAAGTTACGTTACTAGTTTACTACGTGTAAATATGTGATCCTAAAAACCAAAACACATACACATTTTCTTCATTGGTAATTGATACATTCATGATTTTCTAATTACGTGCTTGTACAATGTACATTATGTCTACAACCCACACATTTTCTCTGCAGACTGGTAATGCGACCGCAAAAACAGACACCTCTCGTTATCAAGATGCAAAGTTTTATTCTTCACTGTGATCTCATTCTCCAACTGAGATCTCTCATGAATCAACTCCGCTCGCAGTTTCTCAGTTTGCAGCGATCTTTGCTGTAACAGACTCATGCTGTCGTTCAAATCTTTCACTTCTTCAATCAAACCGATCAAGGAACCTTCACGACAGTTTTCAACATTTGGACGAATGCTCTTAGTGTTCAATCTAGTCTGAGCGACTTGGAGTCTTTGAGACACTTTCATCATTTCCTCGTGAAGAGTTTCTAGAATATTCTCTGTTTCTACAATTTTCTGTAATGTAAGACGCAGCTGATTTTCGAGTTCAGTTTTCACTTGTTGGGTTCTTGCGATTCTTTCAGCTAACGCGTTGTTCACTTTTATGTCTTGAGAGCGAAGATCTCGTGCTGTGTTTATGAGAGTCGCGTCTACTTTAGCTCTGAGTTCCTTAGAGCTTTCTATGGCATGTTTGAATTGTACTAACGCACTGACTGTGTAGTGTTCCCAAGATTGTACGTCGGACTGTCCCTCGCACAGCCGTGTCGCTCCGGCCCAGTCTTTCACGTTCTTAGCTTTAGTTTTAAGTTCATGATTGAACGTTTCATATTTGAAGGCCAAATGCTTATCGCTCCAGTCGGCTTCGAGCGCAGTTTTAGCGGCGACGTTCTTCTTCATCTGGTTTTCGATATCGCGCAGCATTTCTCGATGGAGACGTTTGACGTTTTCTATCAGCGCTGATTCTGTGAAGAGTTCTTCTTGCGGCATGTCATATATCAAGTCTGATTGCATCCTCATTCGTCTCACATCGAGGCACTCTTCTGTGATATACTGTGGTATCTTTAGGGTATCCATTGCGTTCTTGACCTGCTGCCTTTGTTCTTCTAGGATGTTTATTTCTGCGTCGATGTCTCTGATAGCTCGTTCCAGTTCAGATTTCCAGTAGTTGATGTGTCTGGCTCGATGCCCGAGCTGGTCCGTGGAATCAGCATAGTCATTGCAGGATTGTTGGTTAACTTTAACGATACAGTTCTTTGTGACTGAAGTGTTGTCGTCGGTGATGTGGATGATATCACCTTTTAGAACTCGCTGGTTGTGCTCGTGCCAGTTCTGTATGGTGGAGAGGCCGAAGTTGCGATCGCCGAATGATAAGTAATCTCCTTTCTCGGCAGTCGTCATCTTGGCTTCTTATTAAATTTCTGTTTAGGCAATTTGTAGAAGAATCTTTTCCTTTGAAGTATTACTGAGGCTAAAATAATACAAAAAACATAAATTTATGATTTTGAAAGAATTTGTAGAAATGCGGCTTCAGCTTCTAGTTTTTTGTTTATTCAATTAAACAAAAAAAATGAATATAATCAATATGATGGACCTCTGAGAGCCACAGGTCCGTCTATAGTCGTGGTTAGAATCAGAATGAAACTACACCCTTACAAGAAATCGTTTATCGATCTACTATTTCCATAGTAACAACAGTATCCTTGCATGCACTCTATTGATTTAATTTGTTATTTCCGCTGAAATACGGTAAATAGGCCAATGTTGTCATATAAATGTTAATTTACATATCCTGGTTGTACCAGTCGCCGGCGAAAGTAAATAAAAACTGAAATGAAATACGGAAGCTTGTCCTGCTCATAAAGATTTCATGTATATGTATGATTGATTTCTTATTAAACTATGCAGTTTATTTATTCAAAGACATCTGATCAATATTTTTTTTATACAAATTTAAAGATAAGGAGACCATATACATATTAACATAGCATTTATATTTTCATATCATATTTTAAAAAACAACATTTATTTATTGCGAAACATAGGTACAGAGGTATTATACATACGTGATATTCAAGTCCTCCTAACGTTTACACATACAGTAATCTCTTACAACCTGATTATGGATAACAACTTACAGATACTAGATGAAATAGACATGGCGGAAATTGTCCATACTTACCAAACACACAAACCTGAAGTATGCAAAGAATATCTGGAGCTAGACAAGAATGACGACAAGTTTACGGTAGTTGTGCAAAACATTCGAAGTATTCGAAATGTCAAAAACTATAATAACCTAACAGCGTTCTTGGTACGTCTAGATTTTCTTCCACATGTGATAGTTCTTACAGAATGCTGGCTTGACTCTTCTTTTACTGGCATTAATATGAGTGGCTACTGTTGCTCTTTCACGAGACAAAACAAGAACCAGAACGACGGGGTTGTAGTGTTGACAAAGAGTGGATTACCCGCTAACGTAAGTGAGGCTCCTCTAATTGATGGCACAGGTCTCCTTATTAGGATTGGTAGTTATTACTCAGTATTGGCAATGTACAGACCCCCATCTTTCGATAACACAGCTAACTTCCTGTCTTCACTAGAGAAGATACTAAGTGATATTAAATCTCAGACATCCATAGTAACAGGAGACATAAATATCGACATAGAACCAACAGTAACCAGCAAAAAAACCATAGAATACTTAGATCTGCTAGCTTGTCATGGATATATCCCAGGTCATCAAATACCTACGCATGACAAAACATGCCTTGATCATGCTTTTATAAAATGTACACATCCATGCTCAGTTGTTGTATGCTCTAGTCAAGTATCTGATCACGATTCTGTAGTTATAGGCATCCCCGGTAAACCTTGCTCAATTGATACGTCTCGAAAAAAGATCAAAATTGAATACCATGATGTAGTGTCAGCTCTTGAAAAAACTGACTGGTCTGACTTGTACACAATCATAGACCCGAACCAGGCGGTCAGTGCCCTAACAAAGATAATATAAACTACAATAGACTCAAATACTAGCATTGTCATATCTAAAAACTCGAAAACCATTCGTAGGGACTGGATTACTCCTGGCCTTATTAATACTCCTGGCCTTATTAATTCTATGAAAAAAAGAGATGCTCTTCATCTAAAATCTAAAAAGGATCCTAAAAATGACAAACTTAAAGACAAATATAAGAAGTATAGAAACTATTGCAATAATTTGCTACAAAATTTAAAAAACGCACACGATAGAAATAAACTAGAGTCAAATAAGAGAAATAGTAAAGGTCTCTGGGATACGATAAAAGATATTTGTCACCTGAAATCCAATAGCACTAAGAATAGTGATCTCCTAAACGTAGACCAGTCTCTAAATATAGTCAATGACTATTTTGCCACCGTAGGAGAAAATTTGGCGAAAGATATATTGACACAAATTGGATCCTCTGAAGAAGCCCTAGCTGTATCCGTGTCTCTACCAAAATCTCCAGCTAATTCAATATATCTAGCTCCAACAGATCCTCAGCTCATGAGTAAGATTATTTCAAATCTGAAATCTAACTCAGCTCCTGGTCATGACAATGTATCTAATCATATACTAAAACTGGCTAAACATGTGCTAGCTGCCCCTATAGCCTTTGTGTGTAATCTAAGCTTACAAGAAGCAGTATTTCCAGAGTCTTTCAAAACGGCTAACATCTGTCCAATCCATAAAGCTGGTGATACTGAAATCCCTTCAAACTATCGCCCTATCTCTCTCCTTAGTTCTTTGTCCAAAATCCTCGAGCGAGTGGTAAACAGAAGTCTCATAGCTTTCCTCGAAAAAGAACAGTTATTGTCCTGCAACCAATATGGCTTTAGGCAGGCGAGATCAACGGAGGACGCCGTAACTTCACTAGTAGATTTTGTTGCTGGTAAACTAGATAATAGAGAAAAATGTGTCGGCGTTTTCCTTGATCTCGCTAAAGCTTTTGATACCGTATCACGCCAGATCCTTATTAAAAAGCTGGAATATCTGGGAATCAGGGGAACAGCTCTTAAATGGTTTAAGTCATATTTATCTGAACGCAAGCAGCGAGTCAAAATCGGAGAATCTTGCAGCGATTGTAAAGAAGTAAATTTTGGAGTTCCACAAGGAAGCGTGCTTGGCCCGTCCCTATTTTTGATATACATAAACGACTTGTGTCAGCTAGAGATATCAAACGCCAAAATATTCGCTTTCGCCGATGACACAGCCGTTGTTTTCAGTGCTAATAACTGGGAAAACGTGAGTCGAGAAGCAAACAATGGTCTTAGACATATTGCTAGATGGCTACATAATAACTTGCTGACACTCAATGTATCTAAAACAAAGCTCATAGCTTTCCGAGTCTCATGCCGTACAGCTCCGACATATCCTATCAATATTAGACTACATACCTGCTGCATTTCTATCTACCCCCAAAGTTACTGCAATTGTCCAAAAATTGAGGAAGTAAAAGACATAAAATACCTAGGGATATACATTGACGAACTGTTATCTTGGACGAAACAAATCCAGACAGTGAGCGGGAGGATTAAAAAAC
Organism: Macaria notata; assembly: GCA_927399415.1. Classification (NCBI taxonomy): domain Eukaryota; kingdom Metazoa; phylum Arthropoda; class Insecta; order Lepidoptera; family Geometridae; genus Macaria; species Macaria notata. Next base: position 7,615,978 of record OV656742.1, read on the forward strand.
TTATCTTTATTTTCAAAAGGCTTAGATCTGTAGCTGACTCTAGAATCATAAACATGATATACAAAGCACTGTGTGTATCTTAACCTACTGCGTCACTTCATGGGGCAGTGCTTGTGTCACCCATCTAATAAAAGTCGAACGCGCACAAAGGTTGATACTTAAAGTGGCACTTAAAAAACACTATAGACATCCTACTGATGCACTTTACAAAGAGGCAAAACAGCTGAGAGTCAGGCAGCTTTTCATAGTAGCGTGTATACTCAGATACCATAAATCTGCATCTTCCCACGCTACTCACAGGCGTACACTACGTTGGAACACAACTGACATGACCTCATCAAAAACTGCCACAGGACGAAGATGCTATGCTATCCTAGGCCCGTTTATGTATAGGAAAATTAACTCCATTCTAAACATTCTGAATTGCTCCAAATATATTTGTAAGAAAAAATTGAGAGAATACCTGACCACGCTTAACTACAAAGAGACGGAAGAAATCCTCCGTCTCACTACTTAAACCACACACACTACTATTTTTAACTACAGCGTCGGAGCTACCTATTTCACAAAAAAAAACACTAACACACCTACACATATAGTATACAGAGCCTTAATCACTGGCCATACATACTATTACATACTCCCTAACCACAACATAGGCGGACCGTAACCCTTAATCACCTGTTAGGAGGTATACAGACCCAACATCCCATATATGCTCATACACATACACCAAAGATATACACAATGTGACACACACAGATATACGATCAAACCACATACACAGGTGGGCCTGTCACCCCAGCGTAACTGCCTGTATGTGTTTACATGTGAAGGTAGGTACTCAGACCTACCTTCACATGTAAACACATACAAACACAACACATATTCACAACATATACCTACTATATTCCATAAATTCACTTTTCAAGCCCGAAATATATAGTTCCCAAAATTAAAATTAATTTGGCACGCACGCGTCCAGCTCTCTTGGATTAAAATTTTCACTCTTTGAATCCCTATCTCTAGCACCCTGGAAGAGAACTAGTTCTCGCAACACAGGGAATCCTAGTGCGAGAACTAGGGACCTCAGACTTACTAGAAATGTTAAAAAAAGGTTATAAACTATGTATAAAATATTTAAAATTCGCTTTTGCTCCAAATTTATTTGAGAAAAAAATGTTATGTATGTACACTAGTTTAATGTTTTCATATATATTGCATACACCGAGTTTGAATCATATAAATATGTAAAACACTGGAAGAACCCTGTCTACTGCAACTCAGCAGTAGACATCCCCATACACAAAATTGTTTTTAATTGTCATTAAAAAAAAAAATGTTCTTATTTAATAATAGATCCTATTTATAATCTAGATAAATTATGTACTTTTGTAACTGTAAAAATGACAACACACTTTAGTTCAAATAAAAATATTTTTATCTTTTTTATCTTTATATTATATGTATTATGCATGTTAACAATAAATTTCCAAATTCCAGAATAACTGCGTTAGCCGGTAACGATGACGTGAAAAGAGATCTCATGAAGAAAGGCATCGCTCCAATAATCGTATCTGTGCTGAACAGGCATGCTGTAAGTATTTTATGTTCCATTAAAGTATTATTACGTTATCTAGTACCCACGACACAAGCGTTTGCTTAGTGTGAGGCTAGATGGCGCTGTGTGCAATGTCCCGGAATATTTATTTAATTACTTACTATAACAATTCAGTTTACTATATATCAGGGTAACTGATAATAAAATTAACGCATAACTTTTAAAAGGCGGTTTTAGTGCATCCACTTTCGTTCTAGGGTGCGAATTTCCAAAAGATTTTTTTTTTTACATGAGATTACATGAGAGGTTTATGCTTGCCTGATGTTAAGCAACGTTATGATCTACGATTTAGCGCGCTTGCCTAGAAGAAACTGGTGTACTCGACTTGAAGACCGATAAATTATAGCTCAAGGGGAATAGAGATTCAGGCAAGGATTTCCACAGTTTGGCTGTTCGAACGAAGAAAGTCGAAATTGTTGCTTTAAACATATGTACTTAAGCCGCCCTTTAAAATTGTTGATTACAGACATGTTTTGATCAGATTTAGATTAAGTTCAATTCAGATTTTTAAGCTCTCATGTTTGTGGACCACCATATCCGAGGACATGTGTCTTGCGTGAAAGGACCTGGGCGCTCACCACGATGTATCTGAGCAAGAGAACTCCCATAACGAATGAATACTGCGGGGGAGTCACGACCCTCAGTCATGAGGCAATACGACTGAGAAGAGAGAGTACTAAAGCCGCTCTTTAAAATTATGCGTTAGTTACAGACTTTTATATAATTCAAATTTTTAAACTGGGGTTTTATTACCTAATAAGTTTTAGGGACCAACTTGGATGAGGTCTGCACAAGATCGACGCAGATGGCACATACAAAGGGAGGCCTATACCCAGCAGTGATCCCAAGGGCTGTGGATGATGATGATGATGATGAAGTTATAGCGCTATCAAGTTTGATCTTGTTAAAAAACACTCTTTATCTAACATTTCCAGAGTAACGCGGCCACCTCCGCGGTGCTCCTGAAGGCGATAGCGGCGCTGTGTCTCCGCGAGCCGACACACAGTCAACACTTCTACGAGAACGGAGTGCCGGAGGGCATCGTGGGGGTCATCAAGATACATCCTGATAATGCGGCTGTACAGGTACACAATTATACAAGAGCTTATTAATCTATCAATACGTATAATAAAGCTAAAGAGTGGCAAATATGTATGAAAAACTGTAAATCGGTAACACAACGGCCCAAAAAGAAAATGGCGCATACACCATACATTTTGAATGATTTAATGGTAACACAACACGTTTCTGCAATTTTAGAATTTTCGTCTGTTTATTTCAACGCGTGTCACGCGAAACGGCTGAACGGACCACATATTGTTATATAGACACTTTGAAGAAATTCGTTTCAATTCTTGTCATTGTTGCGAACTTGTCGGAACGTTGTTGTCATGCTGTAAATATTTACAAATCAAGACATCCTAACCTGTACGTGTTGCAAGTATACATTTACCGCCCAAATTGGCTATATAACCCATACGAGAACATTCCAGCTATGTTCCTGTAACAATTTTTTATGACAACATACAATTTTATTTTAGGTAGTATTTAATGTGCAAGAAACTGTCGCCGTAGCCAAGAATGATTAGGAGTATTCATCATCATATCATCATGTCAGCTTGTGTTCTGCACTGCTGAGTACAGGCCTCCTTTCTAGCGCGGCACACAGTACGGATTATTAAAGTCATATTTTCATATCTATCTATTGTATGTCTTACAGAGAAACGCATGTTGGGCAGTCCGCAACATGGTCGCACGTTGTCGCGAACAGAACGCAAGGTACAAGGAACTGGACATAGAACCACTTCTCAACGCCGCGTTCGACAAGTTCCGGACTGAGTTCGGATACGACGTGAAGGCGGCGCTCTGCGACCTCGAGTGTGACGTCAAACTGGACGAGCAGTGGACGGGGAGGGGGGTGCAGATGGAGCAGTAGTTGTACTGCTATTGGAAGAAAAACATCAATAATCTTGGCGTATCTACCCATCATATATTAGCATTAGAAGAACTTTTGGTAATTGGCGAAAAAAAACTTAGCTAAATATTATATACCTAACTACTATAATTTTTGGGACAAAAAATACCTGTTTCATACATTCATTGTATCATCGCTTCATGAAAGATATTTTTTTGCTAATTTCTTAAAAATAGTGTCTTGATGTCGTGCCTAGAATAGGAGATACAAAGAACAGACGGGGAAGGGGGTTCAGATGGAGCAGTAATTGTACCGTTATATACAATTGTATCATTATATTTTAAAAAAGCTAACAACCTCGCTGGTAAAGGTAGCTAAATATTATATAGACAAAAACAGCTGCTCTATATAAAATGTTTTTCATCGTCTAATAAAGCCATTTTTGCGAGTTTCTTAACATCTTTATGTCGCGATCAGTTTTTTTTTATATAAGCAACATCGCAGAAACCCCGTTCATAAAACGTTAGTTTATTATGAATGGAAAAAAAACATCCTTTACGCACTAGTGGAGTTATATTGTGCGAAAAGTATGGAATGGTTTTGGTCGTCTTTTATAAAGCTCACGTTTAAAAAACAGCCATACATATTTCCGACTTTTGCATGTTGGTGGATTGATAAAAATATACAAAAATGACAGAAAACATATCTAGTCCTTCGAGGTTGCTACAATTTTTAGATAACTGTGTAAGAGAAAGAAAAGCATTTGTTTGTCACGAAGAGAGTTGAAGAGACATATGTATAAGCTACTTTTTATTCTAAAATAATGCAACGCTGCCTAAATGTTTTTTTTATATTGAAATAGGTTGGATTTTTCAAAGCTATAGTGAACCGGGTCTTATTGGTTAAGCACGCTTCAGCTTAGGCCATACCTATTGCTTACCATCTGCCGAAATATGGTCCAGTGCAAACGTGTCTTAGTCAAATTAATTCGATTAATAGTAATTGATCATTATGGTTTGAATGAGATTTACCCATTAAGAACCGATTTACTCTCGCTCTGAAGATCACACGATTGTAATGTCAGATTGATGTAATATTGTTTGGTTGTGAATTGAACTAGGCAAGAACACTTAAGGAAATCTCCATGAAGAATATGTATAAGAAAGCTTCGCAAATTTGTGCAAATTCTTATAAGACATTCCGATTTATATTTGCATTTTTAATTCTTTTATATAGGCCGAACTGGAAGAAACATGCTAACATGCATTTCAATACTCGCTAATATATTATTAATTTACATGCTATATTACTGGAACAGAATATTCTGTAAATATTTAAGAATAAACTGTTTTTTTATGTGTGACCGAATAACTTTTCAAGTGGTGCTGCCGCTACGAACACGAAATAAACAATTTTCTATTTATAAACATGTCTTGTTTTATTCTAATTTCATAGGCACAAAATATTTCTGTATGAATTTAAATTTCACTCATATATATATTTTTAAGCCATCTCCACAATATATTACGGCCGGTTCACACATGTCTCCGTTTTATCGTGTACGTTTTTTTTCGTCGATGTAAAAAATATCGTTCCGTAAAAAATCGAATACTGGACGACGGAACAGTAAAAATATACGGATACGTAGAATTTTAACGGATAGATACTGTGTGCGTGGCGGGAGGTATGTGCGGGGTGTACGTTATACTGTACCTACATATGTGTGAACATCGCATCCAGTAATTGCGGGTCCGTTGTACGTTATACAGTGCCTACGTGTGAACAGAGCATACATTTATGACGTATCCGTTAAAAACGTACCAGTAAAACCGACTCCCATGTGTGAACGGGCCCTTATAGTATAATATAAAGGTAAATAAAAAGTCCACATTGTAATAAAATAATCATTTATTGATCACCCTTTATAATTACTTACAGTAAAAGCGAGTTGGTTGACGATACGCACACCCATCATCAAGTGCAGAAATAACTAACAATTTAACAGAAAAACTTAATGCTGTTTATGGAAACGCAATCTAAATAAGGCAAATAATATTAATAAACGTACTTTCAATTTGTACTGATAAAGGTGGGTTGATATATCTAGTTAAACATTTATTTACGAAAGAAAATAATTATAATGTGGGTGTACATGACAACCCATAAAACAAGTGTAAGCTTAGTGTGGGGCTAGATGGCGCTGTGCAAAATGTAATTTTATATTATATAATTCACAGACACTTTTTATTTATACACAACCTAAAGCTTGCTTTAAGCATAACTGAAATAAGCAAATTATTAGTTTTGTGTTTTGTTACTCTTCTCATTTGGGGGTAAATAACAAAAAAATCTTTGGTAATGGGATTTGAAAAATTAAAAGAAATATCCTATACAACTATTGTAAAGAAAAGAACTACTTAATTATTTAACAAAAATTATTATTAATAATTATTATATTAAAAATCTCAAAAATCAGAAATTGACATCTATTTATGTCACAAATAAAAAGACTTACAATAAAATCACCACAAACATGTCATGGTCAAATCTTATCCTAACATCCAAATACAAAAGAAATCAACGATGTAAACTCACGATAATTTACAATTACATGTACAATTACAAGTATTTCCAATAATCAAAAAGCATAATTACTCACTAATGAACAACTTAATGCTACAAAAGTGTTTAATTAAAGAAGAAGCCACTAATTACCCACTAATGAACAATTTTAAGACAAACGTGTTTAATTAAGTAAAAAAACTTAACAACTAATTAATTTAAATATAAGACACAAGAAAACATAGGGAATGCAACTTTGTGGTCACCCATCCAAGGAATGACTGCGTCCTGTGTGAATACCTCCGCTAGCTGATCTACAAATGCTTTGTAACTGGGCGGTGATCAGCATGGTGTTTCACAATGACTCGGATATGATCCGATCCGCTCGTAGTAGAAATGGTAGAAATGAAATACAATGGTAGAAAATTCATATATAAGTTTTAAGGCAAATTTTACCATTTTTTGATTTAATATGAATAATAACATAAAAAAATAAATCAATATATAACTAAGTGTAAATCGGGCGTAATATCATGAAAAAACAAAAAATGAACTTATCATCGTCGGAAACAAATCCGCTAGCTTTTGGCTCAGGGAACGTTTTTAATTAAACTTCAAGTTTACAAAATTTTTTTTCTTAGGTTTTTCGTTTGATATGTCTATCGGTCTGTTATCAAATTACATTTGAATCGCTTCCAGATTTCCGACCAATTACAACTAGTGAACTAGATATATAAGTACATTATTTATAATGTTATGCTATAAGGCGGGTCGTACGTACTTATAAACACTGATAATAGTTATTTAACATATCTCACACAGCCATGAACATGTTACAAAAACTACGATATAGTTTGAAACTTGAGGTAGACATTACAATTTCTATGACCAACAAAAGGAATATTTATTTATTTTACACAAATTGTATCATCATCATCAGCCTGTTATCACACACTGCTGAGCATACGCCTCTTCTTGTTTTGTATAATTTACGACAAAATAATTGTATAGCAATACATTCTTTTTTATGAAACTACAAAACACAAACCCCGTAGGTATATTCTGGGATATATCACACAGCGCCATCTAGCCCCACACTAAGCAAACGCTTGTGTCGTGGGTACTAGGTAACGGGTATAAAATTTATATTTTTTTTTTGTAAATACATACTTATTACATAGAAACGACCAGACTCATTATATTGATATTTTTGGGCAAGCGATATTCTATAGTAAAGCTTACCATCGGGCAGGCAGTCGTCATTAAAAGTTAATAAACTGTAATACTATCTATAAAAAATACAATTTGTAATTATTTGTGTTGAGTCTAGTTGTATTCACGTATTATATCGTTTATTTAGCATCCACGACACAAGCGTTTGCTTAGTATGGGACTAGATGGCGCTGTGTAAAGTGTCTCTTAATATCAATATTTTTTTAATTAATTATTTTGAAAAGGGTATGGCTCCGAAATGACCCTATTGTGCCTTATAATCTACACTTAATTCCGAATACCTATTTTATTTATTTATAACCATTTGTATGCATTGAGCTAGGATTTTAAAGAGACACAATCTCAAACTAAAAAGCGCAGGAAAGTGTCCGAACGCTAATATCGTCAGCGAGCGCAGACAAAAGACTGCTTGTCTCTTTCGCTCTTACATATTTTAAGAACGTGCAAAAGAGATAGGTAATCCAAAAGTCTGCTCACTTGTCTCTTTCGCTCTTACATATTTTAAGAACGTGCAAAAGAGATAGGTAGTCCAAAAGTCTGCTCACTTGTCTCTTTCGCTCTTACATATTTTAAGAACGTGCAAAAGAGATAGGTAATTCAATTCAATTCAAATATACTTTATTGTACACCAAATAAAAAAGAACATATTTAACATAAAGGTGGAAGGTAACCAGGGACATTGGGGATTTTAGGTAATCTAAAAGTCTGCTCACTTGTCTCTTTCGCTCTTACATATTTTAAGAACGTGCAAGAGAGATAGGTAATCCAAAAGTCTGCTCAACGAGTAGCGCGGGCAGAGTTTTGGCTCGGACACTTTTTTTTGAGCGTTTGTGATTCTGTATAATTATAGCTCAATGTTTGTATGTACATGAACATATATATTCACATAATACTTCAAGTTAGGCCGCTGTATAAAGCCGTGCTCTCTCGGCGAATTTCTCGTATTTCCATTGGTTGTAACTGATAATCTTCTTGCCGTTCATGATAGTATGCACCGTGATGCGCTCGTTGTATTCCAGGTTGGACAGCAACTGGAACGTACAAAGAAAGAACTATTAAAATTAATCATCTCTTATTAAGTACTAAATTAATTAGGCTCAGCGGTTCCAGAGTCTACTTTGCATCCAGACGCACCCTGGTTCGAATCACCAATGACTTGTATTTCCAAGTTATGTGTGGATTTGCACTCGCTTAAGGGTGAAGGGAAGCATGTTGAAGAAACCGACATGTTTGAGGACCACAATATCCGAGGACATGTGTCTTCCGTAGAAGGACCTGGGCGTCCACCACGATGTATCTGCACAAGAGAACTTCCCGTCTCAGAGAGAGATTACTCAAAATCGTGAACCAAACAAAAACCTATATAAGCGATTGCCAGAACCAAGTTCATATCAGTAATTAATGTTGCTAAGAGATGGCGCCACTTTATCATATAGAAATGCCACCCACAAACCAAAATTGTAAACTCTTGTAATATTCTCGCAATAAAAATATCAACAACTTTAGTTATGAAATACCTATTAACGAAACATAAAAATTAGGATTTTATGATTAGTACCTACAACAAAGTTTTTCTATCACATCAACTTGATTTGATTTGTACAACCATAAGCGACAAGCAAGCGTTTTTGTACTATATTTTCTGTCTTTGCTGTCTTTACGTCAACTCTTATAGTATATTCTTGTTAATATTCTGTATGAATTAAAAGAAACATTAAATCACCTTAGGCGTGAGTAGGAAGTATTGTGCATTATCACATTCAGTGGTGACTTTGACGAGCAGCTGGAACATCTTGCGCTCGTTGATCGGGTCCATGCCTTGATTGATCTCATCTACGCATCTGAAATAAGAAAAAAAAACATTAGAATCTATAGGTACGTATAATAAAGTTAAAAAGGTTCAAAATATGTACATAGAAAATATTCGCAAAATATATTTTTTTTGTTTCTCTGAATAGATAACTTTGATATAAGGGCGGGTTACTTAGTTAAGTTAACATGTAATTTAGATCTATTTAAATATGTATTTATTGAGTGACAATAGATAACAGAACGTGTTTCAGCAGTTTTTAGATTTTTTGTCTGTATATTTGGTAGCGCATCACAAAAACTGCTGAACGGATGTTTGTTTTTTTTTTATCTAAGCTGTATTAAGTCCTGGGAGTAGTTGTTGTTTCCAAATGATGGGAGTTGTTTTAAATAAAAAAGCATTATATTTTTTTAAAACCACATTGCATCACGCTGGTATTATAAGGGCTTAAGTTTGTATACATATATATACATATACTTTTTATCTTGCTTATTTGTACCAAAATTTAAATACGCATTCAAAAAAGTTTTTTTTTTATGTTATTTCCTCACCTGAAAGGCACAGTAGTGAGTGCCTGCAGAGCCATGAGGTAGACCGCAGTGGACAGCGCCCGCTCGCCGCCAGACTGGGCGTGTCGCGTCAGTTGCTGAAGTTGCTCCGACGAACGGAAGCTCACCAGGATGGAGATACCGTATTTATCGAAGTCCTCCTGAAAAATAAAATAAACATATGTATAGTTAGAACCCCATCGTTATAGGTAATTCTTCTTCTTCGTTTTAGGGAATTGTAAGTATTTGACAAATAAACAGATAAACATCTTTACACCTAGTGGGTGCTCGCGGCTTCGCTCGCATTAAGAAGTAAATCTTGCATCCCCTATTTCACCCCTTTAAAAGTGGCATTTCAAAAAATCTTTTTTTAGCGGATGCCTACGTCATAGCATCTACCTTCATTCCAAATTTCAGCCCAATCCGTCCAGTGGTTTGGACTGAGCGTTGATAGATCACTATATCAGTCAGCTTTGAGTTTTATATATTTTGATTTTTTATACCTATTATTATACTTACATCACTGCCAGCCTTCTCCAGTTTGATTTCCCCCGCACAGCCGAGTTTAGCGAACATGTTGCCGAAACGCTTGTCGATGTTACTGAGCAGGGTCTCCAGGGGAGGCAGCCATTTATTACTGAAACATGTAACATGAGGCAATATTGCAACACGACAAAAAAGGGAATAAAATATAAACAAATTTTTAAGAAATTCTAAGACATTTTAAAATTAGGTATCTCAATACATCCATTCGAAATTTAAAAGAGTATTCGCCAAACTTCACAATTTGTTTGAGCTCGTTACACATAACTCAAGGTAGGAGAAAAGATAAGCTTAAAAAGACATTAAACAAACCTACTCAATAACTTGTACATATAAATCATACACCCTAATACATTTACTACTCCTTTATATGCCTGTATTTACCGTAAAGAAATCATCTTCTGTTCCAGCAGTGTGTTGTTATCACTCGAGTTGTTGACGTCTGCTTTCAGCTTTGCTATTGTCTTCTCTCTTTCCTCGTATTCTTTTAGCACCTGAAAATGATTACAAAATGAATACATCTCCTTATACATAAAAATGAATTGCAAAATGTGTTGGTAAGCGCATAACTGAGCAACGCCTGGACCGATTTGGCCAATTCTTTTTTTTTATATTCGTTGAAGTTCAAGGATGGTTTTTACGGCGAGAAAAAATCTAAAAAATGCCGAAAAATTCCTCAAAACCGCCCTTTTCTTTTTCCCATACAAACGTTTTCTAACTAAGTAGTAAAAGAGTCAACAGACAGGACGAAGTCTGTCGGGTCCGCTAGTTGTACAATATTTACTTTAATAGTGCTCTATCTAATGAGCAAAATTCGTTCGTTTTATATATTAGTATAACCAGCCAAATAACTTATCTCTTCAAAAAAAAATCATAGTTTTGCCCAAACTGTATTTTGACTTATTTTGTCAAGTGGTAAACCCGCACTATGGTTGTTTGACTTAAACTTTTATTGGAAAATGAATTTTTTATCACCGTCCAGACGATTCTGGACGGTGATCAGAAATACGCAGGTTCGAATCCTGCCGGTCGTGATTATTTTCGCTCATGTTCCAATAAAAGTTTAAGCCAAACTGTATGGTTTAAACAACATAATGTATGTATGTGTCCTGCATTTTTCGTGTCAGAATCATATCTTTAAAAAATACAGTAGGTATTTATTTTTTATATCCATCTCGTTTGCGCTCCACAGCTGAGGGTTATTTAATTTAATTCGCGAATCACAAGAAAAAATTGCTCAAAACTTAATATCTACTTAAGATTTTCAGCAAGAATTATCACAAATTCGGAAACTTTTCACTCGAACACATGTCAACACTGACATATTTGGCTAATCTTAATAAATAAAAATGACTACCTACTGAGTTTTTTCATAGAAGTTGAAATGGCTTTTTTAAATTAATATTATATCACTATCTAGTACCAGTGATACAAGCGTTTGCTTAGTATGAGGTTAGATGGCGCTGTGTGGAATGTCCTACAATATTTATATCCCACAATATTTTACTCGTACATTGGAGCTTAATTTCCGAGTGTTATACCACACGCTTATGTTATCTTCTCTGTCCCTCTCACCTGTTCATCCCCTTGCTCCATACAGTCCATCCTGGCTTGCAGCTCGTAGTAGTGTTCCTGTAGCTCTGTCATATCACTAGGGAGCGCCTCGAACTCATCCTGGGTACAAAAATATACATAAATAATATAAACATACAGACAAAAGGACGTACATTTAGTCGAAAATACACAGGATAGGAGACACAGTATATATTTAGTTTTTTTTAATTGGACTGTAGTGGTGCAAACTAACTTTTGACTTGATGAGAAAATTATTTAAAAAATAATATGTATATGTCTTATTGTTTTACGCTAAATAGGTTTAAGTTTGACTATAGCCTGATTGATGTTAAACACAACTTCTAAGGTCTAAAAAATGTACTTACAATAATATGATTATATATTTTGGTAATATCTCTTGAATAGAATCTCGCTAAAGTACAAGTTACAGTACGCTATATATAAAACCAATAACATAAAATAAATTCGTTCAATTTTTCAAGTGGAAATGCTAAATATTTCGTAAAATGTCGATGTTACGGACCCGGGAGTTATTCGATTCAGCGCAAAAATTCAATCGAAAATGACACCCCCTAAGAATTTAATAACGGCATTATAAAATTGCCACCCTTCTCTTGCCCCCTGGAAGCTAAAATGTTGACTGGACCGGATTCTCTATTCTACTGCCAAAATGAAGGTAATAAAAAAGGTTTCATTCATATATTTATGTATATGTACATTTTACTGCAAAGTTGGCTACTTTTAGTAGATAGATAGATAGGTAGAATATTCTTTGTTGTGATAAAGAATATTCTACCTATCTATCTATCTACACTATCTATCTATACACACGAAATAAAAACAAAACACAAAGACTTATCGCTATAAGCAATCTCTTCCAGGTAACTATTGGATGGAGAGATATGAATAAAGGTTTAAAACGGAGAACGTGGTTTACAATAGAAATAGAAGAGATAAAATAAATAACACTAACAATCATAGTTATAATGTACACCAACATAAAAATAAACAGCCTAATACATATCGGTAACCACTCGTAAAAAAAGTCCCTAAAACTAAAGTAGCATACTTTATACATACATTATAGGGAAATTCATCATCGTTCAGTAGTTTGTTGTTACACCCTCGCTTTGCGTCGTTTAATTTATCTTTGCAGGTAGATTTGGCTCGATTCAGGAGGTTTTCTATGTTCTCTAAAGTTGCCTGAAACAAAATCATACCATTCATATACAAGAAATATGTAGTGTTTTTCCGCTACTACAAAACTTGAAGACACAAGGTGCGGTGTTGGTAAGATCTTGAGAGCCACGGAGGCAATGCTGGTAAGGAGGTGAGGTGTGGCGGTGGTATATGGAGGAACACACCTAAAAACCATCAAGTTTGTTGTTTGAAGTCGGTTAATATAGCTGTACAAGTGTATTAATACGAAAGTTTTCTATTAGTTTGTTGAAGTTAGCACCTCCTTCACGTCTCAACGGAGCGATAGATCTTTGCGATTTTGGAATAGAGGCAGTACAGAATCAAATGTGTGACAAAAGCTACTTTTAGTGTCAACATTAATCATAATAATAAAAATGTTTACTTGGTCTATCAGCAGATGAACCCTGGACATCAAACTAGGTCAGCACCTGTGTGATGACGTCCAGTTATCCCTATTTAGGTAACAACATAGCTAGAAATAGTGTAGTATTAACTAAGAGGAAAGTACATAAGTCCATTACATACATACGAGTATGTATAAACAATAATTTACAATGAGAAACAATAACAGATACTATTTACTTGTCTTGTTTGTGCATGTTTAATTTCTATATTCAACTTGTAGGTATACAAGGTGAAGCGCAAAAAACTATGGGTCTTACTATAAAACGTGGTTCAACTATTAGTCCAGAAATTTGAATATAAATCTGTCCTTTAATCGTAATGTCCGTTTTTGCTGTCCGAAATTTGTCTGTCTACTGTCATAATAATCAAACTGACAAAATGTTACCATTGATAAATCAACGTCCCGATTTGATGTTGATGCGATGTTTCAACAACAAGAACCGACTTTTTATTTTCTAGTCCTAGACTAATTGTTTTATTATGTCAATAAATATTTTTGTAATTTTTAAACCGCGTTTTGTTATATGACGGTGTACTTTTAAATATTGTTATACTTAATTAATTTATTTATTTACGTTACCTGAGCTGTAAGTAGTTCATTCTTCAGTTCTCGCAGCTCCGTTTCTTGTTGAACAATAGAGTTTCTGCTGAAGTCTAGTTTCACCTGAAACAATACAAAATGAAACGTAAGTAAACAATGTAAACATACTAACAGAACTGCAGATATTTAGGTGTATTATTTATTCTGTGATTTAGGTAATGGAAACTAAAGTCTAGGGTAAGTAACTGTGATACAGCACTGTTGAAACATAATTTAATTCACTATCACGATGGTTAATTAAAATTATGTTGAAACATAAAAACGGCTAATATGTACATATATGTGAACTGAAGAAACGCACCAAGCGTTATGTCTTTAAATTTTGGAGTTTTTTGTCATTTGCGTACTGTATTCTAACTATAATTTTTAGGTCTACAGGTCGAAAACGGTTTTCCAAAGCAAGCATGTTAGATTGTAGATTGAACCCATCTCGAATTAAGACATATGTACATACATATGTCTATTTATCAAGTTACAAGAAATTCGAGTCTTTAATAAATTGTAGAACATAAGTTACCCACGCATTTCTGGAGGTGGCATTTATAGTAAAAGATAATTCATATTACTCGTAAAATTTTGGTATGAAAGTAAAATTAAATTTTATTGCCACTTGTTGAGATATGTATGCTATTATATTTTTATGTGAATTGAGCTTACAATTTGCGTCATTGTAAATCTACTATCTCAAACATTGTTATTTTGCTCGCTTCAATTGCGCCGATTTACAGCGGCGGAAGTGTACCATATAGTCACAAAGCGCATTCCTGCTAAGCCGTCCAAGGATGTGTACGGTGTGTCTATGGAGCTAATACGTCTCGCAGCAGAACCTTTAGCCCCGGTTTTAAGCGAACTATTTAATAAAATGTTCCGTGTAGGTGTTTGCCCCAGTTCACTCAAACTGAGCAAAGTGACGCCTATATTTAAAGGCAAAGGTAAACGACAGGACATCGACGGGTACCGGCCAGTTTCTATTATCCCCGCTGTTGCTAAGATTCTAGAAAATGGCATCAGCTCCCGTCTGATGGCACACCTATCGACCGTAAATGCCTTATCAAACCGCCAGTACGCCTATCGTGAAGGGAGGTCAACCACGTCACTCACGAGGGAAGTCGTCAGGCTCGTGCTCGATGCTAGAGAGAGGAAGCAGCAGGTGGCGGTTCTCTGCTGTGACCTCTCTAAAGCATTTGATCTGGCTGATCCAGAAGTGCTGGAGATTAAGCTGCAGCACTACGGAATTCGGGCCCAAGCGCTGGCACTGCTGAACGACCTCCTGCGCAGCAGGTCACAGGTGGTGGTAGGAGAGGGTGGGCAGCTCAAATCTGATCCCTTGCAGACAACCATGGGCGTCGCGCAAGGGTCTTCGGTTTCGAACATTCTCTTCTCATTACTGCTGAATGACCTTCCAGGTGCCATCACAGAAGCAGAGGTGATGATGTTCGCTGATGACGTGGCCGCCGTGGTGACGTCATCATCTATTGACAGTCTTGAGATAAAGCTTAATGCAGCAGCGGCCCAGCTGTCGCGCTGGTTCCGGGATAACGGCCTGGTGCTTAATCTTAAAAAGACCCTCTTCTTGAGATTTGATCTCTCTGGTCACGCGCGACGGCCGCTCCGTGTATGCGTGGAAGGAGCCGAGATACAGCAGGCTACCAGCACCACCTTCTTAGGGTTTGAGATGGACAGCTGCCTCACCTGGGAATCTCACATAGACAAAGTATGTGGGAAGCTTAAAGGAGCATGCTTTGCACTCAGGCGGCTGGCCAGGGTCCTACCTAAAGAAGCAGTACGTACGTGTTATTTTGCCACAGTACACTCTGTACTTCAGTACGGTGCAGAGTTGTGGGCGAGAGGTGCCGACTGGAAACGAGCGTACGTGCTCCAAGTCCGCGCTGTAAGAGCGATGGCACGGATACCGTATGACACTGATATACGACCGTACTTTGTATCGCTAGGTATACTGACGCTGCCATCGATACTCATTATGCAGACTGCGATGTACGCGCGGACAAATATTAGTACGTATAATATAGTTGGTGAACGTCATACATACCCAACCAGACGGAGAGGTATCCTGGCCACCGCGAATCATTCTCTGGTGAAGTCTGGCAAGTTGACGCATGCCACAAGTGTAACTGTATACAACAGACTCCCTGAAGATATTGTTAATGCACCAAGTGTACCCATATTTAAAGTAAGACTCAAGCGCTGGCTTGTTGACCAGGCGTTCGAAAGCTTTAAACAATTTGTGGAACTGCCACTTCGTAAAGTTAATTCTGTAGTAGATACAGAGTAAATTATTATATTTAATTTTTAATTATTAATTTATTAATGTTTATTTTGTTTTTTAATGATAATTAATGAAATTATTCTTATGAACATGTAATATAAAATTATATTGTAAAATAATGACATGTACAGAGAGTATAAATAAATGAATATGAATATGAATATGAATATTTTGTAAAACAATCATCGTAAATCAGGTCCTAGATTTTTTATTGTAAAACAAGACGTAGATTGAGGTAAGTAGGTATTTAATTCTATTTATTTTTCTCACACATTATTCTCATTATTCTCTCTTTTTGTCATTTAACGTATAGATATTAGGTAGGTACTAGGTAATAAATTGCAGAGATACATTACTGTGCCTAATATTTTATCGTATGGTTTGGTTTATACATCATATTTATATGCGAGAAATAAGGTTCTTACAACATAAGTATAGACCAATTAGAGAATTCTGCTGTGTGTACCCTGTATAGTAATGAATTTATAATTACCTAATCGACATTACCAAAGCAATCCGAGAAAAAATATCCTCCTTCGCGTTTTTTATGATGCGAAAAAATTCAAAAATGCCTGTGCCTTGTGAATTGTTTTTTTTATAGTTGAAAAATCATTTCGTATTCGTATTTCAATTATGTGGCGGTCTTTAACGTCTATATTATTCATTTAATTAAAATAATATAATAAATAAGTCGTAATTGTTAAGATCGTTTATATTTAAGCATTCCTCTTAGTGACCATCCTATATGTAGGTAAGTGCAAGAATAAATAAATGAAATGACATAAATATAAATTATTAGTGAGATGCCAAAAATCGTAGAGAACGACCTTATCAAATTGTATTTGGATATTCCTTTTAAATTATTTATTTCAGTGAATTTATTTTATAAGTTAACTTACATAAATTCCAAAGTTCGTTTTAACCAGTGTTACGAAATCATGTATTGTCGTTTATATCATCAAAAGTATTAAAAATATACTAATATATATGTGCTGTAGTCCAGTCTCAGAAGAAGTGCGACACGATATGCGATAGATATTATGCGATTCAATTATTACCGGTTTCTTCTAGGCAAGCGCGCTACATCGTAGACTTTAACGTTGCTTAACATCAGGCAAGTTGTAGTCAAGCGTAAGCCTATTTCATGTAAAAAAAAAATTGGCGTAAAGGCGTAAACAGTCCCGTAAGATACAAATACAAACAAAATACAAAAGTTTTTTATTGGGCCAAAACAATATTACATCTAGATACTTAGCTACAATAAATATGTCTTAAAGATACAAGAAGTTTAATTATACGTACCTGTGTTGTGTTTGCACCTTGCAGTAGGTCTCATAAGAGCCTGAAGCGCAAGTGCATCCGCTCCCACATAATTTTTATTAGGCATTTTAATATACATTGTTATTACGAAATTCTAAATTCTAACCTCAAAATAATTGACAGAAATTTTTGATAACAAATTTAGGGTTAACATTTTATGAAACTAATTTATCCTATAAAAGTTTTTTTTTTTTTGATAAATTGATTTCAGCCAGATCTGTTTTTACTTCGTTAAGCGTTACTTACTACATATAAAGTTGTTTATGTGTTTAATCGATCGAAACCAAATCGATCCAGCCGGTAAGGCAGGAAGAAGTAATAAATATACGCACATACTTCCACCTATCTATACTAATATTATAAAGCTGAAGAGTTTGTTTGTTTGAACGCGCTAATCTCAGGAACTACTGGTGCGAATTGAAAAATTCTTTTTGTGTTTAATAGACCATTTATCGAGGAAGGCTTTAAGCTATATAACATCACGCTGCAACTAATAGGAGCGAAGAAACAATGGAAAATGTGGAAAAAACGGGGAAAATTATTCATCTTTGAAGGCTTCCGATGCGTGCGCTGCGAAAACGGTTCAAAATTCAAAGAATTAATGCCCAAAAAAACCACTCCACGCAGACGAAGTCGCAGGCACAGCTAGTATGATATAAGTGGGATGCCAAAGCTACATGTGCGAAAACACGTGATTTCAAACAGTAACACTATAATAAGGAGCTAAGTTATGCTTGAATTTACTGACTGAGCGACTTATGGAGGACTAACATTTCTTATATTATAATAATAATATAATAAGAGGAGGAGAGGCCTCCTCTTAAGAGGCTCTCCACCTTAAGTGGCTCTCCTTGGAAGGTTGGGTTAAGGGACAGATACAGAAGGCAGTGATCCTTGATACGGCGCGTTTTTTATGATACTTGTTATTTTTTTTATACATATATTGTAAAAAAAATAAAAATAGTTGTAAATAAATTAATACCGAATATAATAATAAAAATCCTATATTTATGTACTACAGAGTGTATACGTACCACTAAAATAACTAAAACTTAATGTAAAACTAGTAACTTACAAAGGTACGTTGGTGAGGTAAACTGAGCTCTGCACTATTACATATACATACATATATGTATACAGCTAGATGTAAATATTGCCAGTTCACGGTGAGCCTTGTGTGTAATCTAACCACCGAGCAACGCAATAATTAATATACTTAATAAATAACAGAACCGCACGCGACCTAAACCATTTATCTTATCGCGAAATTCAGCCGAACCCTGTCGATGTATGTAGGTATTTGAGGATCGCTTTAATTAGATATTTATATCATGAATTAAAAAAATTCAGCAGTTTTTAACAATTGTTTGTTTTAATCACTCTTTGTGTTCTACGGTATAAAAATAAGACGGTTCTACAAGGATAAAATTACTGTTCTTGCATTATCCATCCATAGTCAAATACACCAAAATCGGCGCAGTTTGTCAATTACAGACAAATGAATGCTTACAAAAGATATATATTTTTATTACTGCTTACATAATATTCTATTAGCTAAGAATAAATGTATAAATTAATAATTGTGTTTTTATTTTCAGATCAAATAAGCATTTCTATAACGACTAGTATAAGCTAATAGCAAGAACTGGTATAAAAAGCAGCGGGTTGCATCTGAGACGCTATTCGCGTTTTTAATGAAGACTCGCATACAATATTCGTTTTGTAACACAAAGACTGCGTCATGACATTTACACCTTTTATACGACAAGTAAGTATTTTAATTTTAAAACAATATTAAATTTGATCAATGTGACTTAAACGGTTTTTACTCACGTGTAATTTGTGTATGTTGTTTACGCGTTTCGGATGTAATGACACCCATCGTCGGAACGTGCATTCAATATGCTTCAGCATGCAATCACCAAAGTTAAGCAATGGGCGACGTGGTTAGTGTCTGGATGGGTGGCAGAAATTATACCATATAGAAAGAAATCGCTTTTAGCAAAAGTATCGCCACTTTTGCTACAAGTTTATGGTTTATTTTTGGTATTTTTGTGTTGTTTTAATAAAGAACTATCAATTCATCTACTATGCGTTTACGTAGAACAGATTGTAGCCGTTACTACGTACTACAGTCGCAACCAAATGCCCGACACCTTTAGGGCTGTTTCAAAAGTCAATACCAGAGTAAATTGGCCGAAGGAACAATGAGAAAACGAAAAACACCTGCTCTGGATCATTTTTGGTACAAAGGTTAGCCATCACGATTCAACGTGGCAACGCGGCGAGAGTAATGGGCACCTTTGCACACGGAGCGATCCTGGGTGGGCTCTTCGATTGATTTTTGTTAATTTTATTTTGCTTCAAATTTTATTTTGTGTACATTGTATACCAGAGTTCACCACTTTTAGATAGACTTATTCTATTCCAGTTGCTGGTGGCAGGTTCACCACAGTTGGCAGCTTTATCTGTTGGCGGTGCCGTGTGTTATCCGAGCGTTTTACTCGAGCAGTTTGCCAGAAATGATAGCACTATTAAACTCGACCTGGACACAGCTTCTTGGATCGGTAAATATTATACTCTTCATCATATTATACTTGTGACTTGTGAAACGAAACGTGTACTTATATCTATCTTTCTATTGTATTGTGTTCTATTTCTCGTGTTGTTTCGCGTACCAGTAAATGTATTTTATTCATATTCTTGATAGGTCCCGATATAATTTCCCCGATATAAAGCAACGTTGTAATGTACGATCATTTTGCCGCCATTGTCAGACTTTTCAAGATTGGTGCATCCTGGGTGAAAACATGTATCCTTAACCACTTTAAAAGTATAAAGTAACAACTGATGAAAAGAATAATAAATATAATGGCACCTCTCATGGTCCTCATGGCATGTTTGTAATTTTTTATTGCTATCAAAAAATCAGTAACATTGTGTTATTTTCTCTGTACGTTTCGTCTGATTGTGAACATAAGCTTGAATCATTATTTTTCTATACTTTCAGGGTCGATCCATGGCCTGGCAGGCATTCCAAGCATACTAATGCCAACTCTCATGCAATGGCGAGGTCGGAAGTTGGCATTCATAGTGGCCTGTCTCGTCAGTATCATCGGATGGATCCTGGCTTTCACAGCCACCTCATCAGTCGCCATTCTCATCAGCGAATCCTTCCACGGTCTAGGAACCAACAGCCTACTTGTAGTCAGCCTTCTCAGCATGAGCGAAATGGTAGCTCCTCACATAAGAAACGTATCCATGGTCTCCTTCCATTTAGTACAAGCCTTCGGAATGGCCTTAGTTGGAATTATTGGCAGATATCTTCACTGGAAGACGGTCAGTCTCATAATGGGAAAGCCTATAGCTATCGCTATGGTCATAGGCTTTATGTGGCCAGAATCGCCTTCCTGGCTCGCTTGTAAAGGGAAATTCGACAAGTGTCAGAAGGCATTCGTTTGGCTCCGTGGCACCGATTACGACTCCAAAAAAGAGCTACAGGAACTTATAATCGCTCAAAGGAAGAATCTGATTACGAAACAACGACTACAAAAATCTTCAATGAAACATTTTTGGGACACGCTTAGGAGAAGAGATTTTTATGTTCCAAGCATTCATATATTTGTTCTACTGAATCTGACTTATTGGAGCGGCAGCTTGGTCATATTGATATATTCTATACAGATGATACAGAAAGTCACAAATAACGAGGACGCTGCCTTCTTCGGCGCCATCATTATGAACTCTATATTATTTGTGTGCGTCGCTATAAGCGCTGTCCTTATACGACAATTCAACAACAAAACTATTCTGTTACTTAGTACTTTGTGTAGAACCATATGTTTGTTAAGTACGTCGGCAATAAGCTACTTGCAAACCATAGACTGGATTTCGAAGGAATCCCTAATATGCTTGTATTTGTTGATAGCTTATATGATTGCAACAAGTTTAGGTGTGCTACCGATAGTTTTCACAGTAGCAGCTGAATTGATGCCTGTGAAACATAGGGGTATCGGAGGAGCATTGTATGTCATTTATACTTGTTTCTTACATTCATCGTCTTTAAAAGTTGCCCCCTACATGTTTTTACATTTAAATTTATCTGGTACTTTGTTAATATACGGAGTAAATGCCACTGTTTGCGGGTTGTTTGTATGGAAGTTTGTTCCTGAGACTAAGAACAGAACGTTACAAGAAATTGAAGATTTTTATACTGAAGGGAACTTCGAGCAGAGGGAAGAATCTGATGGTGGAAGTCACGAGAATCAAGTGTGGTTATTTGAACTATGTGATATCAATAAGTAGGTTACAATTATTGTAACTTTATACATATAGACCGTTCATGGGTTGATTTTATCACCACAGAAAATGTTTGACTCCTGGACATTGTTTTTAGTGCTCTTACCAAAATCTATTGCTGATGTAATCAATGAATATTATTAAAGTATTCAAAGAAATACTGTCAGAGTATTTTAATATCTATTATTCTATTTGCATTACTTTCCACTAGTTCTGTCTTCCGTGGAAGGAACTAGGCACCCACCGCGATGTAAGTATCTGCTCAAGATAACTCCCCTAACTTATTCATTCTGCGGGGGAGTCTAGACCTTCAGTCATGAGGAAAAAAGCAGAAAAGGAGGATTAAACATGCCAAAAAACAAGGCGTGAATTTAAAATCATCCAACACATCTCGCCTTATTCGAAAACATGGTTTAACTATTGTTATAAAACTTTGAAAATAAAAAGTTTGTTTTGGTGCATGTATTACTAGTGCGACCTATTGATAACATACCGTGTCAATTGCTTAGCAATAAGCAATTAGATTATTATGAAAGAGTGTTCTTGTGTTATATAGTAAATCAGTAGAGAATATGTGTCTCTTATAAACCTATTATACACCAATGAATTTATGAAAGCATAGAATTACTGCGGTCGCAATACTAACTTTGACAGATGCAAGTTCTACTTACGCCCGTTCTTTTATGCGAGTACATATGTCAAATTATTTTAGTTAGAAATTAAATGATTTTTTTACCGAAATTCTGAAAAAATTGGTATACTTAAGAATTTTTTGAAATATTAAATCCATGCATATCCGTAGATCCGTACGTATTAAAATAATATAAATATTTATTTCGTTGAAAATATCAGAGATATATTCTGAGATAACACGGCGAAGCAATTAGTAAATGTATTTTAATTTGAATTTTCGTTCTCGTTTAGATATACCTAACAATTGATGAGAGATAAGATTCAGGTTCCTCATGCGTGTGTAGGTATATATATATATATATATATATATATGAATCATAAATAAATGTTATGAAATATATATATAATTAAAAGTGATGTGTGTCTCAATATTAAGTGATTTGTTATTTTTTTTTTTAAGTTTTTTCTAAAGGAACCCTTCATGCAAGACAAAAGGTTACTTAAAAACATAAACAAATAACGTTACTGTGTGGAAGTATCCTAATTTTTTTGTATTTATTGTTACTACGGCAACCACAATACATCATCTATAAAAATTACAATTGTCTGTCATAACTGGAAACTAGCGCATAACCTTTTATGGTTACCACCCTTAAGAGAGAACTTAAATATAAATAATATAATGTCTTTGTATATGTTTTAAAGCGGCAATAGAAATATATTACTTATATGTAATAATTTCAACTTTCTACCCAAAACAGCTCATCAGAAACAGCCACATAGACAAACGGATAACAGAATCTCAGTAGGTACTGTGATTTTCGTTTTTACCCTTTACTTTGGAAACTAGAACTACTGTTAATCATACGATAATCCGTTTTAGATTTTTCCGAAACGTTTTAGATTCATTACTTGTTAAAATTTAAGTAACTAAGAACTACTAAACTAAGAAGTCATTGTGTTACCAGAAAATTCAAGATTTTATAGTTATTACTATAAAACCTTTTTTTTAACTTGAACGTGTTGCACTTGGCCATAGTTTACCCCGGAGGACACGGCGGAGCACACCCTCGCGGAGTGCTCGGCGTGGGAGGAACAGAGGGCGCGGCTTGTGGCTGCCATAGACCGGAGGTTGTCGCTCCCGGCCGTTGCGAAAGCGATGGTCGAGAGCGACGTTGGTTGGGACGCGGTGCGAGACTTCTGCGAAGAAGTTCTCGCACTGAAGGAGGAGGCGGAGCGCGCGCGGGAGAGGTTCGACGAGGCAAACTCCCTGCGCAGGAGGCGCGTTTGAGGGCGGCGCTTGGCGCACGAACGCCGACCTCCATAAAGGGGACTCCGGGCGCCAGGTCGGGGAACCTGTTGCCCTTAGGACTGAGTCCCCACAGGATGCACGACGTGTCCCGTGTTCCGACACGTCGCCCATTAGGGGGTCGAGCAAAAGCTCCCCGAGACAAGGCCTGATTCCGGGCCAGCATCGCCAGGGCTGCGGACGCATGCATCGCACTCTCGGGGCCCTGATCGCGATGCAGAGGTGGAACACCCCAGGTTTTTAGTGGCCGGCCTTCTGGCGGAGACTCCCACATAACCACTCGCCCTCCCCGGGGTCGAGTGGTACCTTTAAAAGGTTTTCCTGGGTCCAAAAAAAATGGCCATAGTTTACCTGATAGCAAGCAAAGGCTATGGCCTAAGATGGAGCGTGCTTACACAATAAGAACCGATACACTCTCGCTTTGAAGATCGCTGGATCATAGTGCGTGGGGAACAGAGAGTCAGGCAGGGAGTTCCACAACCTTGCGGTACGAACAATAAAGGTAGAAGGTACAAACAATTTTTTCTGACAACATACGTAGTAGTATTAATGTGCAGAAAACGGTCGCCGTAGCCGAAAACGGCTAGGAAGATTATTATTATAAAAGCTCTACCAAATAGTTATATTATTATAAATATACCATCTAAATTCAATGTAAATTACTATTCACACATGCTAGTTGAAATTTAGATATGCATCTTAATTAGTTTCAGCCAATTTTAATTGCTACTTAGTAAATTTTTAGGTTTGTAAATAATTCATAGATAAGTAGTTCGCTGAAACCATACATACGGTAGTTTCCAGCAAAACGCTTGAATAAACAGTCCAGGCATGGTCGAGTGATTTCTTTTAGTTTTTATACAGCGAAATATTCTGGGAAGAAGAAGAGGAATATATAAGGCGGGGATCAAAATGGCTAATTCACCAGTAATTTCTCAGGTAACCAACAAAAACTTATTTATTTTCAATTTACTAACTTTTCAAGCACCATTCAAAACGTTTACCTTATATTTTAATTTTTATCTATGTATATTTACTATTATGTCCATAAATATCAATAAATATAATTACGTAAGTTTCAATCAATATCAATCAATATAACTTTATTGTACACCAGAAAACAAAATACAGAAACAATTTATAGTAAAATTACTTAATCTAGGTACATTGGGCGGCCTTATCGCGTAGAGCGATCTCTTCCAGGCAAGTTTATGTATCTTGAAGAAATAACTTTCTATCGGTAGATCTGTATTTTGTACCTGTTTTTTTCTGTCTACTATACATATTGCTACTGTTTTTTTTATCAGACAACAGAAAAAAGAGTATTTTTTTAATTTGATGATAAATGGGTCAATTATTAACGAGGCCCATTTTTCTTAAGGTTCTTCGAAATAATTTGGTCACGAGGTACACAAGGTCGGGAATATAATATATTGAGTTACGGGGAATAATGATTGGGCGCCAATTATGTTGACGAAGACCATGCATAATGTTTTTACCACTTACATTTAGGCAAGAAGAATAGTTTAGAGTTAATGTATAATCGTTCTCTTTCATCTATGAGACTCTGTTACTCAGTTTTACCTAAATTGGCTGCACTGCACCGTGGATAACGTTTCTGTCGTCCAGTTGACAGTACAGCAGTAACAATTTATTTATTCAGTAGTGTTGGACGTCCCTTAATCCCAAAATAGTGTATAAATTACAAGATATCTTTATAATTATGTACTTATGAATAATTTTATTCAAGGACATAAAGAAATACTCCAAAACGGAATACTAAATATATTTATATACCTATGTGTTTTTCTTACAGCTTACAATATTAATAGCTACAATTTTCGCTTTCTTATCTTCGGGAAGTGGTATGGGATTTCCCGCCATACTTTTGTACCAGTTGAGAAAGAACGATACCGAGATACGTGTCGACGACATTGAGACATCTTCGTGGATAGGTGAGTAAATCTCCACGTATTTAAAAGGCGAAGAATTATTTATTGGTTGTTGAACCCAGAAACCTGTGGAATAACGATTGTCGCATAATTAGGAACAGTAACAATTACAATAACACGCTTCTTCGAAGCTACATAAACACCCAATAGTGAATATCATTTCAGGACGTCCATTCAAAGTCTGACCGTGTCGAATGTGGCTGTTTGTGTTGTTGGTTGTTTGATGTTTTGTCATTTTTTTTTTCAGGTTCAATACATGGAATTGGTGGATTACTTGGCATAATAGCGCCCATTATAATGCAATGGAGAGGACGAAAGTCTACATTCCAAGTGGGATCCTTCATTATAATAGCAGGCTGGGTAATAATGTATATGGCCAACAACGTTACAATGATACTAGTGAGCGAATCTCTGCACGGCTTTGGCGCGAATATATTGATGACTGTTGGCTTTGACAGCTTAACTGAAATGATAACTCCAGCCTACAGGAACAACGCCGTTCTCTCCTCTGTTATCTTCGAAGCGATAGGTATTGCTTTGCCAGGAGTATTCACTACCTTTTTGCACTGGCGTAAAATATGTATCGTAATGTGCTTGCCAGTATTTATTGCTTTTATTATATCGTGTTATTGGCTTGAATCTCCTCTGTGGTTGGCATATAAAAAGGATTTAGACAAATCTAAATCCAATTTCATTAAACTTCGGGGCAATGACGATTTATCAGTGAAAGAATGGAAAGAAGTGATGGCAGCACGTGAGGAAATATTGAAGAAAAATAGATCACGGAGAAAGGAAAATGTTCTCATGCAATGTTGGAGACAGATTTGTAGTAGAGACTTTATAATACCGTCACTTCATGTGTATCTTCTTCTACATCATATATATTGGTGTGGGTTTATGGTTGTGCTTATATATTCTCTAGAATTAATATTAAAGTCGACACAAAATGAGACAGTTGCTTTCGTTGGCAGCACAATCATCAATTTTGGTCCAGCCATTGGAGAGGCACTAGGTAATATATTGATGAGATTTTACAACAATAAATCTATCTTATTAGTCAGCACTTGCGGCGGTACAATTACACTTATGAGTGTGGCTTTAGTAACTTACCTTCAGAGTTTGGGATACATTCATGCCAAATCTTTTATTACATTGTGTTTGCTGATAGTTTATATGTTAGCTATTACTTCAGGGCAAATATCGGTAAGTTATACGGTGTCTTCTGAACTGATACCAGTTAAACACAGAGGTGTAGGAGGAGCATTATTTGTAATTTTCTCGTGTGGATTACACGCATGGACGTTGAAAACATCTAGTTACCTTTTCTTGTACATGCACGTGTGGGGAACATTTTTACTATTTGCAGCCAATTCTATAATCTGTGGCTTGTTAATATGGAAATATATCCCAGAAACAAAAGGGAGGACTCTTCAGGAAATTGAAAACTATTACTCAAACGGGACTTTCGAAATAGATGTGTTGAACGAGGAAATTAAACCAATAGACGTCAGCATTTTTTAAATGAAATATTGGTAAAAATAATTCAATGGTATTGGACGAATATTTGTAGTTAAGATTTTATAAAAATAATTAAGAGATGTTGTATAGATTGTAGACGTTGTATTAAAAAATAATAAAAATAAACTAGACTAGTTAAATGTGGCAACGGCAAATATTTTAGTTGGTAGTTTCACGGTTTCAAGGGGTGACATCTCTTAACCACCAAGAAACCCTGATTTCACTCTAACAGGTTTATTTTTGTGTGGTTACCTAAGAGTAGAGCATACTCTCATAATCCAACAACTATGCAGCAACTGAAGCTGAAATTTCGGCAAGAAATTAAATTCATTTCGAAGGAGTATCAAACGAAAGTTCAAAAATTTGTACGCTTTTGGAGTTTTGGATTGGAAGAATACTAATAAACCACCAAAGACGTCATTTGGACGACGTGGTTCTTAAAACGATAATTTAATTTAATTATAATATTTGTAATATAATAAGGGGAATTTTTAATTTCACCTCTATTTAAAATTGGGAAATTTTAAGTTGCACCTCTATTTAAAATTTAAGCAAACAATAATTAGCCACTAATAATGTACCAGCATATCAAATAAATGACTGTATATCGAATTAAATAACTGTATAACTAAATGTGTAGTATAAGAAAATGTCTAAAATATATCAAAGTTAGCGACTTTATTTATCTAATTTTACTACTAAAATCTTGCTAAAACCACAAATATAAGCATTCTAAACCAAAATTACTCGCCATATTACAAAATTACTGATTTGCACACTAAATTATCCAATATTACCACCGAATTACTAAAATCATTATCTAAAATTGCATAAGAAAGAATGTTGTTGTTGTTATCTAATGATATTTTAGGTTATCTAATGACTACACTAATTTGCTACTTGTTGAACTAAAATCCCTTTAACCCAACTATATTTTTCTTTGTTCAACGGTTTTGTTGAAAACATATTTGGCGCGCTTTTGACCGCACTCAACGCTCGCGCTAGGCGCATCGCGCTCGCTCCTTCACAATGGCACGGCGGCACGAGTGTGAGAGGGATCGAGTGATGTTACTATCTATATATAGCACTGGCACGGGCACGGCAACATACTTTGTGAGTTTCCATTACATGAAATAAAAATCTAGAGCTTCAAATAAAACATTATTTCGTACAAAAATGATCAAGTAAGCACAAAAATCTAAATTCTTACAATTGTACCGTGTAGTGAGAATAGTATTTCGAAGCGAAAAAAAAACGTGAATTGGGTTAGAACATGAATGGCCAACACACGAATTCTGTGACAGAGTCCACTAGGTTAGGTTAGGTTAGAACATGAATGGCCAAACACACGAATTCTGTGACAGAGTCCACTAGGTTAGGTTAGAATTTTAAAATGTCATATCTCAAAAAGTCCATCAAAAGCAAGACCTGCCCTAATCTTTGAGTAAAAATATATATTTTTATTAATTTGTTAAAAAGTCTGAGTAGTCTTACCGTTGTGCCTTAATTTGTGCTTACGATGATAACACTTATTTGATTATTTGAGAACTATAATTTAATAAACATGTCAGATTAACTGGTGTTTTATTTAGAATAACTCATGTTCTTTAAAATTTAATAGGTGACGTATTTCAAAAAAACAGATTAAATGTATCGTTGCACTAAAAGGATAATTAGATTTACTATAAGTTATCAGATAGCAATTCAGTAAAATATTTTAGCTTAAAACATCAAACAGTGTAGTATATTTGATTTATTTGATGGGCAAATTTAGTGTGCAACTCAGAATTTTTGTTGGCAAAAATGTGGATTTACAGTTGTAAGGTTAAATGCATGCCTTTAAAATTTAAGCAAACAATTATCCACTAATAATGTACCAGCATATCAAATAAATGACTGTTTATCAAATTAAATAATTGTATAACTAAATGTGTAGGATAAGAAAACGTCTAAAATATATCAAAGTTAGCGACTTTATTTATCTAATTTTACTACGAAAATCTTGCTAAAACCACAGATATAAGCATTCTAAAACAAAATTACTCGCCATATAACAAAAATACTGATTTGCACACTAAATTATCCAATATAACCACCGAATTACCAAAATTATAGGGCACCCCGACTCGGACAGGTTAGGTTTGAAGGGGATGGCGGGGTCGAGTGAGCGAGCGAACAGACCATCCATCCCCTTCTAACCTTTCCCTTTTCCCCCCAATTCGGTAAAAATAGATGTTTTATATTTTTTAGGTTAGGAACTTTAAAAAAACCGGCCAAGTGCGAGTCGGACTCGCGTACCGAGGGTTCCGTACAAACCTGCAAGGTTAAATAATTTGTGATGTAACTAAAAATTTATGGTTTTCGTAATTTTTCCTTTATCTATGCTATAAGACGTTGCTTCGTACCAAATTTCAAGATTCTGAGTTCACGGGAAGCACCCTGTAGGTTTTGATTCCCTTGCAAGTGTCGAAAATTTGCGGCATAAATGGCTGTATCTTTTGATTGCGTTGGCTTAGAAGTTTGATTTTTTCACAGCTTCAAGGGACAGTAGACTTGAGTAATTGATATAAATTTCAGCTTCATACCTCTACGCGTTCCTGAGAAAAAGGGTCTTGACAGACGGACGGACGGACGGACAGACGGACAACAAAGTGATCCTATAAGGGTTCCGTTTTTTCCTTTTGAGGTACGGAACCCTAAAAACAGATTAAATGTATCTTTGCACTAAAAGGATAATTAGATTTACTATAAGTTACCAGATAGTAATTCAGTAAAATAGTTTAGCTTTAAACATCAAACAGTGTAGTATATTTGATTTATTTGATGAGCAAATTTAGTGTGCAAATCAGTATTTTTGTTAGCAATTTCGAATACTTTGATAGAAAAATGTGGATTTACAGTTGTAAGATTAAATACTACCCATAAAATAAATACATTTATACAAAAGTATCCAGTTTTTTTTCTCTGAATTTTCAATAGTGTATTTCTACGAGCCACCCTGTATGTTATTTATACCTACCTGTTTATTACATTCCTCATCTTTAAAAGCTGCTCACTATATGTTTTAACATTAGAATGTATATACTTAGTAGGTAAATGCAATTATTTACGATTTGTTTGTATGAAATTAAAATGAAAAAGTCAAAGGCATGTATTTAATATTTATACATTTTCAATGGCTATTAATTAAACACGTTGATAGTTTACATAAAGTTTATTAATGTACCATTCATTACTGTCAATTTTATTGCTTCATAAACGAGGTATAAAAAAACGTAATAAAAAAGATATACTTATTATATAAATTTAAACCGAGTCCAAAAATCCGACATGTCCACTACGGAAATGGGTACGATATTATCCACATGTGATAAATTACTGAACTGATTGTGATAAAACTTGGCGATACTTGTTTTCAAGTTAGATTACATTTAAACTAAGAATAATCGTGTAATATATCTTTTCGTTAAATCTATTTTTTGAACACAAACACGCAAAATCCTGTAATTCATAGAGTTTCACGCTTACTAAAGCTTATACGATATCTGGATCATACTCAACTATATCATCTAGCTATATAAAACTCAAAGGTGACTGGCTGACTGATATAGTGATCTATCAACGCACAGCCCTAACCACTGGACGGATTGGGCTGAAATTTGAAATGGAGGTAGATGTTATGACGAAGGCTTCCGCTAAGAAAGGATTTTTGGAAATGCCACTTTTAAAGGGGTGAAATAGGGGATGCAAGTTTTACTTCATGATTAATGCGAGCGAAGCCGCGAACACCCACTAGTATTATATAAATCTATCATCACGTATACACAACGACGAACCAGTAGGCTCCTTTTGTGGAAGTCGGTTAAAAAGGGACACATAAATAAGAAATGACAGGTAGGTAACCAAGTCTTTGCTAGATATAAATGAGTATAATTTTCTATACATATAATAAAGTTGAAGTGTGTCGAAAGTCTGAATATTGAAGATATAAAAAAAATGTTTTTACATACATATTTCGAATTGATAGCAGAACATGTTCCAACAATTTATAGGAATTTTGTCTGTTTCTCCGTGTCTCTGTTTTTCTGTTTAAAGCTCGCCACACAAAAACAACTGAACGACATCATGTTTTTTTTAAACAGGTTTGCACTTGACCACAGTTTGCCCGATTTTGGTATGCAGTAGGTAGTATGAGGTCTTAGGAGTGTCATAGGCTACTTTTACCCTGAAATTATGCGAGCCAAGCCGCGGGCGTCCGCTAGTTAATAAAGGTCGAATTATCACATCTTTCTTGAGAAGCAACAAAAAAATTGATTATTATCAGACCGGAAACATAAACTGTACAACGGACTCCATTTATAAATTCGCAACAGACCCTTTTCCATTACCATCAGACTGACATTCCCATAACTTGCTTTTTATTGTTTTTTATTTTTATGTATAACAATGTCCTGCGTTGTTACCCGCGAATATCATTTAATGTAATTTCACATTTACAATAGTATAGAGATATGATTTATTAACAAAAAGGAACTATTATTTTATTAACATAAAGAAAAAAATTAACCGACTTCGAAAAAAGGAGGTTATCAAGTCTTATGAAAGTTTTTGTTTTCTCTTTTTTTGTGGGTATGTTACGCGATTACTCCGTTATTCATGAACCGATTTCAAAAATTCTTTTTTATTCGATGATGATTGTGTCCGAAATGGTCCTACATATTTTTTTTATTCAGTTAAGTACTTTTTGAGAATTTTTTATAGATTCTTCACTCCCAACTCTGAATTTTGAAGTAGCAAAAATGAAAATTAATTATTTATTAAGCCTTTACGATTAGCTAAATGGGTACATTTAACTCTTATGTGTGAAGATTGGAGAATTCCTACCAACTTATAAAAAATATTATCAATAAGAACATATTTTAATCTAATAAATGTTGACAAAAAAAAAGTATGAATTACAAGCTACTTTCGTAAAAAAAATATATTTAGTGAAAGCATTTTTTTCTCATATCTTGTGAAAACTTGTGATGGAAGATAGCACTGTAGTAGCTTTGTAGTAACAGTAGAATTTAAGTGTCTGTTTTTGTGTGTTTTTTTTTTGGGTCCTTTCTACTGCTTTAGGATACTCTGTGTTGCTGTAGACATTATTCTTCCAGCGTCAAAGTTAAAGAGGTAGCCCGTGTGTTAATCTAATCCAAATATCAAAAAATCTAATCAAAATCAATTCAGCCGTACAAACATACGCACACGATGGGCGGATTTGGATATTAACCTACTTTTTTGTACATAATTTACATACGTATCAGTAAATACGTTCAGAGCAAATTTACTCGCTTGGGATATATTTTACAAAAAAATTGCAGTGAGTGGTTTTTATTCTAAAAAAAGTATTTAATAAACTTAATAAATTTTAAGGAATATAACCTTGCGATCTTCAAAGCGAGAGTGAATCGGTTCTTACTGGGTAAGCACGTTCCATCCTAGACCGTAATGATAGCTTTCCATCAGGCGAATTACGGACAAGTGCAAACATATTTCATGTAAAAAAAAAAAATTAAACCAGTTTTTTTGACGATTGTAATATTTAAGAGATTTTACATTTAAAAGTGTGAACTTAGTAAACAACTGTGATTAAATAGCAAAACCTAGCTTGAGACCGATAGAACCAAA
Source organism: Macaria notata (assembly GCA_927399415.1). NCBI lineage: Eukaryota > Metazoa > Arthropoda > Insecta > Lepidoptera > Geometridae > Macaria > Macaria notata. Next base: position 7,648,979 of record OV656742.1, read on the forward strand.
AGTAAAGCTAACTAATACTGTTAACCGGTAAGTTAAAGCTCAGTCCATAGAAAGCTTCAAGACTCAAGTAAAAATATGGTATTTGTCATCATTACAGTGAGATCTATGTAGTTCCTTTGCTATCATCATCTATGTATGTGTATAGTGTATACTCAATCAGTATTTATTAACAATATGTATTAATTTATTTTATTTTTGGTATATTTTTATTATATGTATTAGGGTGTATGATTTATATGTATAGTTTATTAAGTAGGTTTGTAGTATGTATTTTTAATCTAATCTTTTCTTCTTTATTTATTTTATTGTATACCACGTCCTCTGTTATCTCTTATTTATTCCTTTCCATCCAATGGTTGCCTGAAAGAGATTGCTTTTAGCAATAAAGCCGCCACTAAGTAGTAGCAGTATAAGTTTTTTTTCTTCTTTCTTTTTAATCATTATCGTGTGTTGCAAAAAAGAATTTTCTATTCTAATCTGGACTGGCCTGTTAGCTTAGTTGGTAGTGGCTCTGCCTTCTAATCTAAAGGTCGCGGGTTCGATTCCCGCATGACACAAGTATTTATGCACTTTAAAAATTTATAATTACTTGTGTTGAGTCTGGTCGTTTGTATGTATAATAAGTATGTATTTACAAAAGAAAAGTATATAAGTATTATATCCGTTACCTAGTACCCACGACACAAGCGTTTGCTTAGTGTGGGGCTAGATGGCGCTGTGTGCAATGTCCCGGTATATTTATTTATTTATTTATTCTAAGTTAATAAAAAATACCTATCTATAAAAATTAACAAGAATTCACGAAGATGCTCATTAACTATCATCACTATAATACCTATCTAGTGCTGGTCAGTTATTCACTAGACAAAGATAAAAGTTATTATAATAGAACTTAATTCATATTTCATAAAATGTGAATTTGATGATGCATTATGAAAATATTCAGGGTAACTGGTGAAGTAATCTGAAATGATACTGGCTACCTCAGGTGTCTGAGTTTTCAAGCCGTCTAAGGATTTCAGGCTTAAAGATTATTATTACTGGTAACAAACGCTTTAAATATGGCATTAGTTGGATTAGACCAACAAATTTCGTTCTACGAATTTTACAATAATTGTCATAATTTCGCCTACTTCTGGGCATAGGCCTCACTTTTTACGCCACTCGTCCCTGGCCTGTGCAGGTCTAATCTAGCTCAGGCCGGGTATATGTCGTCGTGTTAGTGATTAGTTTATAAAGGTATAATATATTACACATAATAATTTATTAAGAATAATGTACTTAAGCATTTTGTAAGAATGTATACGACATACATGTCAATTAAGACAAAAATCATACTGTTGCATAATGCATGAGTTTATTTATTTATTTGTACCATGCAGGTAGGTATATGATTTCATTCAATATTCCTTTCTTTTTTTCTAATAGATTAATATTTATTAGATTATAGATTGTATCTAAGATTAGTGATAGCCCATTAGTGAGCGACATATACAAAGTAATCTTTTCTTTGGTAATTGGTTTGCAGTAACTCCGTATATTTGGGGTGCGTTATTTCTTACGATTTTTTTTTATACATTAATATCTCATTTTATGACGTCTCGCATATGTTCAGAATTACCGGTAAAAACCGGTGAGAAATTATTACAACAATATATTACGATTTTTAATGCGGGGGCAGGGAAGTATTTAGGGGCACGGTAGTGCCCCCGCCAAGTCGAGCGCGAAGCAAACACTGCCGTACCATCCTTTACTGGAACCATTTCGCAGCATTTTCAAGCCCATATTTGAGAACAAGAACGCTTAAATATTCGTCATCTAGTAAGCTATATGGACACACTTGAAATCCAAAATTTCAAGTCAGTAGATCATTTAGTTCCGAAACTAAGTCAATATCGTCAAATAAAAAAAAATGGCGGGTCGACAACAGCAAACGAAGGGACCGTATTCGTGAACTAGAATCTATTGAAACAAACACTCCTGAATAAACATCTCAACCCGATGTATATCGTGTGAATATATCACCCAAAGTTCAAAATTCACCAAATGTTTTTGAAAATCATCCGATACCCCATTTCCAAATTATTCTTCTGACTCCGACAGCAGTGACGACATACCTCTCTCTGCGTTTAAAGAAATTTCAAACAATAATAACCTCAATTTACCCAGTACCTCTAAACAAAGCGATGAACTACATCAGAAAGAAAATCTCCATGCAAGTAAAATATTTCCCGGAACGTACATATATGTTATTGAAGATACAAGGTAGAAAAGAAATATTAGCATTGAGTGACGTTGACGCAGATGGATACGTAAAAGTAATGTTTTACAGACTGCAAATGATACCGGCAAACTACTTAAAGCTGTCGAAACAGACATATGTGGTGAGCCTTATGATGCTGCACTAAAAAAAGATTTTAAGTGGGAAACGAGAATACTACGATTTTTTTAAATCTTTATTTGAAAGTATTCGAGCAATGACTGCAATTAATAATAACTTTTTAAATTATTTTACATGTCTAAGGGCTATGGTAAATTAAGTGTGGTAATAAGATTCAACTATTTTATTTAACCTTTATAGTAACTTAGAGACTGATTACTTATTTTAGTAAAGCGAAAAAATTATTAAACCAATTTTGCTGCCATTATGTCCCTGATTCTAAGTAAAGAATTTTCAACTTCAGTTGTACAATAAGCTTATAAATTAGTCTTAGAACTATAGAATTAAATATGTTTTGATTGGTAACAGAGTGGTATAATTTCCTTACCTTGGTCGACAAAACCCTTATTATCAGAAATAAATATGTGCAAAATTCGCTGCTCGCAGTTAATTGCCATTGTGTAGGAATGTTTACGCATAAATACAATAAAATTATTCCATTTATCTTAAATCATATTTTTTTAAACATACTTTGTCAGTGGCGAAAACCTGCACTAAAAAGTAGAACGACCCAGTTAACAATCTGCCGTCAGTAGCGACACATCGAAACTGAATAATTCTCCAGCTAAATACACAACTTTTCATTTTTATTATATGACAAATATATAGGTAAGGGCAATCAACATTTAATAAGCCACGTTCGTTCATGTCTATAATATTAACGGCATGATTATTTTAAGACATTTTGCAAGAAACCATTATACTTATAACACGATATATAAAGTATCCACATAATATGTATAAAAATGTTATTGATTTCTGGTTACAATAGTTATACTGAAGGAGCATTAAATTTTGTATTACAGAAATATCGACTTCAGGCTTAAGAATACTGAAGAAACTTCATGATGGAATTATCGCCGGCTGCACGTCAAGTAAGTATTACATTAAATACATCACTATCCTCTACTGTTTTTTATACGATTAGAATATTTAGCCACCCCAGAAACGAACCCGCGACCTGCGCCTGAAAAGCAAACGCACAACCCCTGCGCCATGGTGACAGAGGTGATATTACGAATTCAGCAACTAAATTTTATGTTATTTAACAATCCACATAAAAGCTTACTTCAATAAAAAGTATACAGAATATTCTAGTAAACTCAATAACAATAGTCCGTTCAATTTAAACATTCGAAGCTACATAGGTACATAAATTCCCTTCTAGCTGAAAATCGGTACGATTGTTAAAAATCTGAAAAAAATAAAATTTTAAATTTCCCTATCTTTCCACTGTATGGAAAAAAATGTCATTCGAGGTCAAAGGTCAAAAAATGTGTTTTTTGCGATTTTCAGCGAAACGGTAAGTTTTAACAACTTTTAAAATACGTTATATCTTAAAAACGGTGGCTCGTAGGAAAAAAAAATTGGTACATTTTTTGTAAATTATTTTATTAAAATTAAAAATTAAAATTAAAATTCATTTATTTCGGGTTACTGAGACCCATATCAGAAAAACACATTACATTCAATTCAATTCAAAACAACATAAATTAGAATTACTTAATTATTATTATCTTAAAATTTAAAATAATAAAGGTATGTACATGTCCAAAAATTTATACAAAGACAGAACATTAAAAATAAAATTAAAAGAGTTATGAAGTTACAAAAAGACAAAACACAGACAGAACAAAAAGACAAAACACAAGGACGAAACTACAGCTTAAAACTTCCTCACAAACGGCGCCGCTGGAACATGCCTGTTACAGCAATGCCGCATGTAGGGACAATCTAGTCTATTGGCAATCATCTCCAGGATTGCGTTGGAGCTCGCCCGGACCCTGCGCACCAGAGAAGCGCTCCGTTTGCGCATGGTTGTATGGAAGCAAGCAGTGCGCGCCTCCGCGAACATTCCCGAGGCGCTACAGAACCGAGGGAGCCCCATCACAATCCGGAACGCGTTATTATAGAGGACGCGAAGGTCGCTGTAGCTCTCTGTAGTGAGCCCACAGGCTGCAGGTATACAGCGAGGTACAGTATGCTCGAAAGAGCGTAACTTTAACCCCAGCTGAACACCTAGCAAACCTGCGAGCCAGCATGTTAGCTCTTATAGAAAGTGAAATTTTATGATCTACAATATTTGTCTAAATATTTGTCTCAGATATTTTTATTATCATAAACTTTTTTTCTCAGATATTTAAAATTGCAACTTGAACCACTTACCGTTTCGCGAAAAACTCATTTTTTTGACCTTGAATATTTTTTTTATGCAGTGGAATGATGTGAACTTGCAAATGTTATTTTTAATCATATATTTAACAATCTTACCGACTTTCAGCTTGTTGGGAATTTATGCACCTCCGCTCTCATTTTTGGGTCTAAATTGACCGGACTATAAACTAAATCGATCACAAATATTCACGTAAACAAATGAATACATGCATATATACTATTATGGCAGGGCGTCACCGCTGGTCCAAGTTCCCAAGACTCGCACTAAGCGTTTTGCGTCCACCTATGTATACAATGCCTGAATCCCTGTTTCCAGCGGAATATAGCATTGCAATCTTCAAAGAGTGAGAATCGGTTCTTACTGGGTAAGCACGTTCCATCCCAGACCGTAATGATTGCTTACCATCAGGCGAATTGCGGCCAAGTGCAACCCATTCTTTGTTAAAAATAATATATTACAGTTACGAAAACTTTGTAGCGCCTTTTCTAGAAACAGGTATAGAAAGAACACTTGAACAAACAGAACTGTCTAGGTTATAACTTGACACTTAAGATCAGACATGTGAGAAGAGAATGGTAAGGAAAAACTGTTTGCTTTTATTAATACACAATATTAAATAATAAAGCTTGTATTTGACTGTTTTTTTTTACATTAAATAGGCTTACGTTTGACTATAGCCTGCCTGATGTTAAGCACCACTATAGTCTAAGATGTAGCACGCTTGCCAAAAACAAAAAAAAAATATTCTTATACAAACTCTCAGATAAAAATAGTTTTTTTTATCTGTTCACGCTCAAATGGCATGCAATGGCAGAACAAATTTGGATATATACATACTGTAATTAGCTATTTTAATTATATTACCGCTAGAAGCCATCTTAGACTATTGCTTACCATCAGACAAACTATTGTCAAGTGCAAACCTATATTAGTTAAAAAAAGCGACATGAAATATCGGATTATATAAACTATGTATTATATTATATACTATACACAGGCTATTTTTTTATTCTGTACTAACCCCGATGAAGTCACAGTTCGGCCCTAATAAGCCTATTTTTTGTTTCAGTTAATCATAGTTATCACTACGTTGTTCGCTTCCTTATCAGCAGGCGGCGGTATGGGATTTCCTAGCATTTTGCTATATCAGCTGAAGAGAAATGAGTCAGAGATTCAAATAGACTTGGGCACAGCTTCGTGGATTGGTAAGTTAGTTAATTAATAGTTACAGTCCGCTTTTTCCTATCGCGTCCAAACACTACGCTGACGCCGGCATTTTAAAAATTTAAGAATGGTGCTTAACACCAAAAGGGTTGTAGTCAAACTTAAGTCAATGTTACTACAACTGCAGAGGCACTTTGCCAGCTTAGAGAGGTGATTGAGAATATACAAATAGTATTTATATAAATACTTCAGGTATAAATTTAAATGTTTTTTTTTTGTTTTATTTAGGTTTAATTCACGGGCTAGCCGGTATTCCGGCCATCCTTGCGCCAATCATCATGCAGTGGCAAGGAAGGAAACTCAGTTACTTTGCAGCCTGTATGATACTCATCGCTGGATGGTGCATTGCATACACAGCAAATGGAATCACCTTGCTACTTCTAAGCGAGACTCTACACGGGTTCAGCGCTAGTGTACTCATAGCCTTAAGTTATGACTGTCTAAGCGAAATGATAACGCCTAACTACAGACATATTGCTATACAATGTTACAACATTATTAACGTTCTAGGCATGGCCATGCCGGGAGCATTGACCATGTTTGTGAGCTGGAGAAACGTTTGCATCATATTAGGTTTGCCAGCGCTAATAGCTATTTTAATATCGTGTACTTGGCTCGAATCACCGCTCTGGTTGGCCTACAAAAAGAAGTTAGATAGATGCAAAACAAATTTCACAAAACTCAGAGGTGACGATGATTTGTCGACGAAAGAGCTGAAAGAAGTTTTGCTCGCAAATAATGACAAGTTGAATAGAACTATGAACTCTAGTCAAAAATTTAGTATTTTAAGATTATGGCAACAGATAGCTAGGAGAGATTTTTTAATACCTGTTTTACATGTCATCATTCTGATTAACCTGACATATTGGAGTGGTGCTGTGGTTGTGCTCTTATATTCGATAGAGTTGATATCGAAATCTACAAAGAATGAAAATGCTGCATTCATCGGTGGCATTTTTATTAACTTTGCTCTAGTTTTAGGAGCGACTGTAAGTGCAGTATTGATAAGATTTTATAGAAATAAGCAAGTGATATTAATGAGTATTGCAGGCGCGGCAGTTTGTCTATTAGCTGTGTCTATAGTTACTTATTTACAGTCTGTGGGCATATTAGAGGAGTCTTTAGTAGTATTATACTTGCTGGTAATCTATATGACTGTGACAAGTTTGGGCGGGCCGTTGGGATTCACGATGTCGGCTGAACTGATACCAGTCAAACATAGAGGTATAGGAGGAGCCATGTTTGTCATATTTTCAAACTCTCTTCACGCATCTGTATTAAAAATATCACCATATCTGTTCGAATATATTGGATTGTGGGGAACGTTTCTAATATATACTCTAAATTACACAGTAAGCGGATTTCTAGTTTGGAAATACATTCCAGAAACAAAAGGCAAGACTTTGCAAGAAATTGAAAACTTCTATCAGAATGGCACTTTTGACATAAAGTTAATTCCTGAAGAATTAGAAGAGGTAAGACAAATTAAAGAGGCAGCGTGAAAAAGGTATCTCGTATGTTTGATAAGTATTTTTTATTATTAAAGATTTGGGAAAGATTGAGAGATTTGAAAGCTTACCTACTCGGCCCCGAACTAGCAAATTAGGCACATGAACCGTAGTTTAAGAACATACTCGTACTTAGTAAGATTAAATAGGTATAATAGATTATTGTATGTTTTTGCATATGGAAATGATTACGTTAAAAGTCTAATATGAATATTCTTATGAAAAATAGTTGTACAAGCGGTAACTGGCATACATTTTTATTGTTTTTACATTTAAAGCATTTAACACCTACATATATGTTACAGCGAAAGTAATAAATCCAGCTATTATAAATAATATCTAATCAATTTTGACTGGCCTGTTAGCTTAGTTGGTAGTGGCTCTGCCTTCTAATCTAGAGGTCGCGGGTTCGATTCCCGCATGACACAAGTATTTATGTACTTTAAAAAAAATATTATTACTTGTGTTGAGTCTGGTCGTTTGTATGTATAATAAGTATGTATTTACAAAAAAAAAGTATATAAGTATTATATCCGTTATCTAGTACTCGCGACACAAGCGTTTGCTTAGTGTGGGGCTAGATGGCGCTGTGTGCAATGTCCCGGAATATTTATTTATTTATTTATTTAATTTAGACAAAGTGATAATTGAGGCAGAAATACTCACGTTAGCTAGCTATTTTATAAAATATCTTGGAACACGCGGATAATGTAATAAAAGTAAATTATAGGTGAAGATTATAAAGTTTTATTTAAATTTTCCTGAAGCATTAATATGTAGTTAACATGTAAGCAGTCTTATTTTAAATAGTTATTATTATACATTTTATTAATTTTATAATAACAAAACATTATAATCACGTCAATTAACATAGTTTATTGAATTGTTTGTTAGAAAATAGCCTAACCTAACCTTACTTTCGAGCCTTCTTATGCCATGTTCATGTTTTGAAGTCAACCGCGATATTATGCCACGTGGCAACGGAATGGCGGGACCCCTCCCGCTCCTCATTTCGTTGCCACGTGCAAGTCGGACCATATATTTTATTACTTTGACTGACTTTCGCTAATAATAATATCTGGATAAAGTGATAAATATATCACATTATCTAGAAAATTTAGTCTTTATATATAATGACCAGTCATTATGTATAATAGCTATTTAATCACTATGACTGTAACATATATTTAACTTAAAAAACACTCGTTTATAACCCGTTTCATGTATATTATACTTATTATTCGATTAATTATATCACCCTCAGATTGTTTTTTGTAAAAAACAAGAACATAAAGATTTTTATATATTTTCTTTTTGTATTTTGCATTCTAGGTCATTCACATTGTTAAATGCATTTGATAGATTTTAATTTTCGAATTAATACTGTAGTAAAACACAATCTAATCTATCATCACCCAGGTAGAATTAGATATACTTATGTACATAAGTTAATACAGCAAATCTGTGCGTAAAGTCCGAATTTTGGCTATTGTCATTTTATTTATTACTAGTAGACGCCCCCGGCTGCGTCGCAATATTTTGGGATAAAATGAAGCCTATAACACTCCTAAGACCTCATACTACCTACATACCACAAATCATGACGATCCGTTGAGTCATTTTTGCGTGATGAGCGTTTAAATAAACAGATAAGACATAAAATCTAAAAACTGCTGAAACGTTTTCAGGTAATGATTTAAAGTAGGTACAAAATACAAAAAAAATACAATAAGCTTTTATTGGTATTTCTATAGGTATACCCAAACCATTTATTTTTTCTCTTAATTTCTATGTACAGATTTTCGACCTAGCGAAGCGCTTATGTAAAGTCCGTATCTATACCTACACATAATAAAGCTGAAAAGAGTACAAACTTTGATCATTGAAAATATAAAAATTAAAAATATTGGAGATACTTCGAATTTTCGAGTTCCTACAATTTCTAAAAAAATGTCTGTTTATCTGTTTGTATGTTTATTTAACGCTCATCACGCAAAAGCGGCTGAACGAATCATCATGGTTTATTGGTACTAATGTAGGTAGTATGAGGTCTTAGGAAAGTCATAGGCTACTTTTCATCCTGAAATAATGCGAGCGAAGCCGCGGGCGTCCACTAGTTTAGGAATAATTTCATACTTTTCGCATTCTGTATATACATAGTATTGTATAAATAACAATTGAAAAGGTAGATAATTATGCAGCTGCAGCTGCAACATTCACAATTAAACGTTGTGTTATATTTTAAGACGCAATATTTTTATGCAATCGAGTAATAAAAAAGTATTTTTACCGTTATAGAGTTGTCTTTGAAAAAAATATATTTATAAAGCCATAGAAATCGTTATAACTCGGGTTGAAAAAATAATGTGGATTATGTGAATCGTAAGTTTCAAAACCAAAGTAAGTAGCTGTTAAAATCATCAATATGGAATCAATGCATCGACAAGTAAGCATTACTATTCATATTATTATTAAAGACTAGCCGTAATTTGAGATTTAATTACAATATCCATCTTTTTCAACCCTTCTTATATTTTTTTAAAAATAGATATCCATTTGAGTGAGAAATAATAACCTACATATTATACACATGTACCTACTGAAGATATTCACAAAATGCCTTTGTAATGTAGGTAATTGTGCAAAGTCTTAAGACTACAGTGGTGTTTAACATCAGGCAGGCTGAAGTTAAACGTTGGCCTATTTCGTGTAAAAAAAATGTGATTATGATTAAATGCGATTCGTGGATCATTTAGATTTACTGAAAAAAAAAACAATAGGCTTTTTGTAAAATAAATTTACACAATGCCGACTTTGAGATCGGTGAGAACATTAACCGCCCTAAGAGCCACTAACATACAATGTACAGTGTGTAATTAACCAAACAAAACAAAATACCTAGAAACCTCTCCTTCATACATTTCAGTACTGCGTCGCATGCTATAGATATGTTTATTACTTAATTAGGTTGAAGTCACCTCACTACAGACCTTATAAATAAATAGATAGACAGAAACGTTTAATAAACGCCAGTTTTGTGTCCCTAACAAGTATCCCTAACACTAACGCCCACATGACAAACGATTCTTAAAAGCTTTTAGGAGTAATAATCACCCAGCAAAAAGGCCTTGCTTTTGTGTCAAAATATCTTAATTCTAAAATTATTTTTACATATTTTTTTCCTCAAGAGAAAGTTTACAATTTTTCACAAAATAAATTTCATGGCAATTTTTCACAAAGAGCATGTTCATATTATTTCAGGCAGTAGTAATAGCGGGCGCGTTAATGGCGACGTTCTCAACAGGCGCTGGCATGGGGTTCCCGAGCGTACTGCTTCATCAACTGAAGAGGAACGACAGCGAAATACCCATAGATATTGACTCTTCTTCTTGGATAGGTAATATATTTTTTCAAATGACAAAACAAACAAGCCCTGCTATAAATTTTCATTGTGAAAATAAAACGAAAATAATCACGCCCGGCAGGATTCGAGCCTGCTTATTTCAGATCACCGTCCAAAACGCAATGAGTGAAAATAATCACGACCGGCAGGATTCGAACCTGCGTATTTCTGATCACCGTCCAGAACCACAAATTACAAAATAACTCATAAGATCTACTATTTGACATATCCGGTGCAAAGAAGCTTCTAAATGGAATGATTTTTTTTATTCAGCCACCTAGTTAATTGTTTAACATTGTAACTAAATTGTCGAATACCACAGTGAAATTGATTCTTTTTTTGTAGGTAGTCAATATTCAACATTTAAATTGTTTTTTTACATAATATAAATAATTTGAATATAATAAATAGGTAACATTAAAAAAATATTCTAACACTACCAACACTGGTAAAGTGGTTGTGGGAACAAAAAAAGGACGTTAAAAACTGCTAATTGGCCAAATAAACCCACACACAGAAAAAAACGCAAAGCTTCAAAATTATTAATCTGTATTGACAATATCCTAGAAAAAGTGCAATATAGACATTTTGATCTCAAACTCAGTTCATTCACCCAGACTGAGTCACTTGTATGGGTGATCCAGTGTCAGAGACTAAAAAATTTAAAATTATTTACATTACATTTTTAACTACGAAAATATGTTACAGGTTCCATTCACGGCATCTCTGGGACACCGGCCATCGTAGCGCCTGTCATAATGCAATGGAGAGGCAGAAAATTCACCTTCATCTCAGCATGTCTCCTCATCATAATCGACTGGAGCATAGCATACACCGCCAATGGAATAGAGATGATATACATCAGTGAATCTATCCATGGATTCGGAATCAACGTTCTGAACATCGTATGCTTCGATTACTTGACTGAAGTGATACCGCCCACACATAGAAATATTGTTGTGCAAACCTACGGCATCGTCCACATATGCGGCCTGGTGTTGCCAGGTACCTTGAGCAATTTCCTGCATTGGCGAACCATCTGCATAATTTTTGGATCACCAGTAGTCATCAGTCTACTGACAGCACTCACTTGGCTCGAGTCACCGCTTTGGTTGGCGCACAAAGACGACTTGGACAAATGTAAAGCCAATTTCGTCAAGATTCGAGGAAACGATGCTAAATCTGTGAAGGAGTTAACAGAAGTATTGGCTGCGCACAATGACAAAATGAGAATGAGCAAAGCTCTGAAAGCTGAAAACGTATTGAGACGGTTTTTACGACAAACAACTAGAAGAGATTTTGTGATGCCAGCTCTACATACATTTTTATTGTTGAACGTTTGTTACTGGAGCGGATCCACTGTCATACTAATATATTCATTAGATCTGATATCACAAACTACACAGAACGAGACTGCAAAATTAGTGGGTGGCATTATGATGAACTTCTTTTTTATTTTGGGGACAATCATTATTTTGGTTTTGCTGAGATTTTTTAATAACAAAACTATTTTTTTGTGGACCAATGTTTCCGCTACGATATGTTTAGTTAGCGTGTCTGTTGTAAGTTATCTTCAAAGCGTTGGTATTTTGGAAGATTCGGTGATTATTTTAGGGTGTCTGGTGGCTTATATGACTTTTAATGGGTCTACACTTTGCTATACGATGACCTGTGAGCTGATGCCAGTAAAGCATAGAGGGCTGGGAGGAGCACTGTACGCTATATCCGTATGTTCGTTACACGCATCTTCTATGAAGATATCGCCATATCTCTTTTCATATTTGGGTATGTGGGGAACATTTCTAATATATGCTACGAATTCTATAGTATGCGGAATTTTGATTCAGAAATATGTACCCGAAGCGAGAGGTAGAACTTTGCAGGAGTTGGAAAATTACTATACCTATGGAACATTTAATAGAGAGCTATTGCCAGAAGAATCGGAACGTTTTGATATCAAATATCACATTGGAGATAGTAAAGAACTTGATTAACTTTTATTGGTATCAGTTTATGTGTAGTTAATATAATGGACTAGAAGTTGCCGGCATCGTCGCCGACATTGTTTCGAGATGAAATAATATAAGACAATAAAAAAACCGGCCAAGTGCGAGTCGGACTCGCGCACCGAGGGTTCCGTACAAACCTGCAAGGTTTACAAAGAGTTTATGAGGAAATGGGTAGTAAGTTTAAGATTATTAAAAAAAAAACTATTTTGTGATGTAACTAAAAATTTATGGTTTTCGTAATTTTTCCTTTATGTATGCTATAAGACGTTTCTTCGTACCAAATTTCAAGATTCTGAGTTCACGGGAAGCACCCTGTAGGTTTTGATTCCCTTGCAAGTGTCGAAAATTTGCGGCATAAATGGCTGTATCTTTTGATTGCGTTGGCTTAGAAGTTTGATTTTTTCACAGCTTCAAGGGACAGTAGACCTGAGTAATTGATATAAATTTCAGCTTCATACCTCTACGCGTTCCTGAGAAAAAGGGTCTTGACAGACGGACGGACAGACGGACAACAAAGTGATCCTACAAGGGTTCCGTTTTTTCCTTTTGAGGTACGGAACCCTAAAAATTGTTAAATTCATTTAGATTTTATTTTTCATATTCTTAGTAGTCTTTAGAACCCTTTGAATGATATATTTCATTATTATTTTAGAATAATTGTTACCTACATCAGTTTATTTTTATGAAATATATCATTGGATATTTTATATCAATACCAATAAACTTCAGCATTTCAGTTAACATTGACGATTTTTTAATGTTATTTATAATACATACATATTTTTGAAACATCAAATTTTACTTCAGATTTTGAGATATGTAACGTACTAGTGATGCTTACAAATCTGTACTATATGATTATGAGATAATATGTATATATAAATATATACTACTACTCTATAGTAGTGTTCCTCGCAATTAGCTTAGTGTTTTTTTATTAGTGACGGGCAGGGTTCGACCCGGGGTGGGCATCAAGTTTGTTCAAAGACAGACGCTTCTCCACACTAGCTTGACCAAAAAGATTACTGCATTATCTGTTTTAAGATTATAGGTACCTACCTAAGAAAATAAGCAGGAAGAAAAAAGACATTCAATTTAGCTTGCATTTAAATCACGTCATTTAAATGCTAATGCATTTAAATGACGTCATTTAATGGTAACGCGAATTTACATAAACATCACATGTTATTAAAAATAAATTAACACCTAGGGAACAAGGTACTCAACGAAATACCTACATACGAGTAATAAGAAAATCGAAATGCTTGGTAGTGTATATTAATCGTTATCTTAAAAACACTTTTGTTAACAAGATAAATTTATGGAAATAAGTTGGTAAGCTAATTGATCCGCCATTTTACAAGATAACATACGCGTTATTTTCACTATGCGAACAAATTAGCGCTCGCAACCCTGATGATAAACGGGGCAATATAACCACAAATAGTGTTTAGGTACGAACAGAAAAAGACAGCTAACGAAAAGTTTTTAATGCATACTAAATATATATTTTCGGACAATCACCACAAACTCATCTAGCCCCATACTGTGCAAATGACAATTAAATTAATGATATCATATAAAGCATAATTTTTATATAGCCTTTCTGATCCAATTTTCTTTAAGTACAAATGACTATACTATACAATATGTATTTTATTTTAATTTGACGTGTAAATTGGTTTTATGAAAATATATGAATATGTATACTAGTCTAAGGATTTTTGTGTAAATAAAGTAAAATATATTATTATAACACTCGTACCTATTTGTTACTAAAACAGGCTCTTTGCCAAATATAATCGTTAGGACAATATTAATAGTAGTTTATGCAACTGTCATATAATTAAGGGTATTAAAACACGAGTGTGAGTTTATGAAACGAGCGCAGCGAGTTTCATAATAGTAACGAGTGTTTTAATACCCGTATAATAGTGTAGATAAAAACATTTAAACATCATTTGAATGCAAGCAACATCGCGGCTAGCAGCTAGTGCTCTTGTTAACCGTAGAATCATATAAAACAAAGAGTAAGTATGTAAGAATTTAGTACATCATTAGCAATCTTGACGGAAGTATATTTAATTATCGCCTTGATGACGTATTATCCTCAAGACCGAGAGTTCGAATAATCTCTCAGATTTATTTATTTAATTAATCAACGAATTGTGAATTAATAATGACAATATCACCATTTATGCGGCAGGTGAGTGAATTGATTATTCCTGTCAGTCGTAGAGCAATTTTTAAGGTTTCGTTTGAAGAGATAGTGCATGGTTTTGGGGTAAAGACCGCTATTTGTGTGCACAAGTTTATTTTTTTAAAGTTTTTTAACATGAGACGGGTTTCCAATAAATTATTCACCTATGTGTGTGTCTTACGGCTTTAAAAATATTTTATTTATTGATTTATAACAAACTTTTTTCTAGTCATGTCTTAATAAAAAAGCGATTATTCCTGGGAACTATTGAATAACTTGAAAATGTTGCCCTTCAAACCAATGCACACCAAAGTTATTGAATGTTTGTATAGCTGAACAAACTGCAAATGTGTGGCACTGTCTCGGATGGTTCTTTACAAGATATCACATCACTATCATCTCCAGCCTTTGTTGTTTCACTGTTGGGTAGCAAAATGAGCTAAAATACTCCTGCAAGTCGTGATTATATTAATTCGTTTCGTTTCCTTTAAGCTTTGAATAAATGAGATTCAATTTAATTTATTATTATTTTTATCTTTATTTTATTTAGTTAGGTACAGTCACAGACAATAAGTTATAAATATATACACTAAACACTTTCAAGAACAATCTACAAGTATACTTATCCATACTAATATTATAAAGCTGAAGAGTTTGTTTGTTTGAACGCGCTAATCTCAGATGTCATCATGTGTTGAATAGACCGTTTATCGAGGAAGGCTTTAGGTATATAACTTTAAGCTGCAAGTACTAGAATATAAATAAATAAATAACACTTAATAGGAGCGAAGAAACAATGGTAAATGTGAAAAAAACGGGGAAAAATATACATCTTCGAGAGCTTCCGTAGCGTGCGCTGCTAAAACGGTTCACGATATCAAAAAAATATGTAAGAAAGAATTATTCCTGTTGAAATGATCTAACAAAATGTCCGCATCAGTATATGTCTATCTTTTAAGATTAACTCACTAGAATCATTCTTATGATAATTACTATTCCACGCGGACGAAGTCGCTGGCACAGCTAGTATTTACTAAGAGTCCAATTACGACTATACACAGCGTTGTTAAATGATAATAAACACTAAGTAATATTTGTTTTAAACAACTTTTAGTACAAATACTACTACATACATCGGAATAATATAAGATTTAATTACATTCATTTACATCCCCCAAATGCCCTGCAAGTAGCGCCACAACTGCTCCATCAAACAAGCAGTCGACTTAATTAATGAAACAATCACGCGACACCACCCACAAAACTCTTGAAAGATGCATATGAGTGACAAAAGATGTCTTTGCCTTTGCTAGAGTCCTCTGTAGAACATTGGATGTCATTATATACGGTAAGGTACACGTTCTATTGGGGATGAACTTCGAAACATTGTTATGAGCTAGCGGAATGTAGAATAATTTCTCCGAGCGCATTCTTTTGTAAGGTAATTTTACATTTATGAGTTCTAATAAAACGTTGCTGTACTTGCAATGAACGATTTTAGGTAAAATATCAGTGACTTTTCTGCGACTTTCAAGAATTTGCTTTCAAGGCTAGTTAATTTGAATTTATCTTCTTTGTCATTCATCCGACCGACTGGTAGGTAGTCTGAAAGGCAAATATTCATTCTTAGAAACCACGCAGTGACCCGTAATCTACAAAAAAAAATACAAACGAACTGAACCAACCAAAACTAATTCGATGAATAATTAAGTTGGCAGGCGTTTTAGTGACCAAATTCGACCAGGCTTTCGGCAGTATTCGGGTGCTTCCAACATTGTAACCAATTATGAGCAAGCTTTGTGTGCGAGAGTAGTACGGGACAGACATGGAATGGGGAAGCATTTTGGACGCGATATTGGAAAGAGTTACAAATCTATAGTATCAATACGTAACCTATAAAAGCAAAGGATCGTAATCTAATAAATTTAAAAGATTTTAAAGACATAACTTTGAATAATGTTTCATTTCAGGTGACGATAGTGATATCATCGCAGCTATCTGCCGTGGCGGTTGGTGGAGCGGTCACCTACCCCACTTTACTCATCGAAAGGTTTCGGACAAATGACACCTCTATGGATATAGATATAGATACAAAGTCTTGGATAGGTGAGGGTTGTTGACCACCTAACCTATTTCCGTCCAGTGCAGTCGTTTGTTGAACGCAATTGATCGTGGGGCCACAGCCTGACACGTTGGTGGGATCAGATTCGCGCCATGTTAGACACTACATTTTACACTTTACCAGAAGCTGTGTTTCAAATCTAGAGTTAATAGGTATCTTCTAGGAAAGCGTGTTACACCCTAGACTGTAGCAATGCTTAGCATCAGGTAGGCTGCGGTCAGAAGTACACTTATTTCACGTAAAAAAAACTCTTTGTGTTGCCGAGGACAAAAGGAAATGCAAAGATGTAGTCAAGGAGAAGTTGCTGGGAAGTGATCGCGACCCTCAGACATGAGAAAGACAATTCAAAGTGGAGGTTAGTCGCTTGTGCATAACACTTCCTGACTATGTGGTAGTCTTGACTGTAAAATAAATCATGAGGATTTCTTCTAAGTCTTTCACAAATTCAGAAAGTTTTCACTCAGAAACACCAAGCTAAGAACGCCTTGAAACATCCAGGCTAAGTGAATTACTGCCGTCGATGGTTAAAATATTATGTCCATGCTGAAGTCTTGTCGTCACCGTATCAACATAAATACATACAAGTGAAGGTAGGTAGGTTTCGTGCTCCGCAACTCTCGAGAGTTTACAAACATTAGCGTGATAAAGCTAATTATTTAGCACACTTGTCCGGAGTAAGCTAGAGGCTAGTGCCTGTGTTTGGCATCCACATGAGGACAAGTACACTTTACCTTTTACCTAGAAGATACCTATTAACTCTAGATTTGAAAACCCCTGGATTTTTTGCAGTTCGCAGGAAACACAGCTTCTGGTAAAGTGTTCTAAAACTTTGCCGTCCGTACAATAAACGTTGAAGCAAAGCGCTGTGTTCGTGTTTATAGAAAAAGGTTTGATTAAAGAAAATGTGCTTAAAGAAAATATAATGTTGATTAAAGAAAAAAGGGGAGGTTTTGTTCTTTAATAGTAGTTTATTATTGAATGCCGAGATTCTTATGATATTTATTAGATGACGATCTTTAGGGGAAGTGGTCCATAAAAAAATCTCAGTTTTATTACTATATATTTCTTTACCGTTAACAATGATACATAATGCTTAAGATACCTAATATGTGCTTAAATTTTGCTTTATATTTTATGACATGGAAGTATGTACCTATTATGTCTTCAAGTTGACCCACCCGCATAATTTGTGTAATGTTTGTTTACATTTTAGAATAAATCATATTTAATCCGCTTAATATTCCAATCTAAGAAGAAACCATGGAATTTCGCGAAACATTTTAGAAGCAACGTGTGTTTAATTGTTCTTTTTACTTACAGGTTCAATATATGGTTTAGCAGGGATACCGTCGATTCTTATGCCGGTAATAGCCCACAAGATTGGAAGGAAATGGGGATACATCACAGCATGTCTGTGTATCATGATGGGATGGATACTAGCGTTCCGAGCGACCACTGCAGCTGAACTACTGATCAGTGAATCTTTTCATGGATTAGGGACCAACAGTCTTCTCCCTGTATGTTATATAGGCATGACTGAAATGCTCGCACCAAAGTATCGCCATATATCGATGCAAGCATTCGGAATCGCTCAAGGAGTGGGTATGGCAGGGTGTGGAATACTCGGCCGATACCTACATTATAAAACCATCAGCCTAATAATGCTGGTCCCAATAATAATAGCAACAGGACTAGCTCTGCTGTGGACAGAATCTCCATCCTGGCACGCGTACAGAGGAGAGTTCGAAAAGTGTGAAAAAACCTTTGTCAAATTACGAGGAGTAGATGAGCTGTCGAGAAAAGAACTGCTAGAATTGATCACAGCGCAAAGAGAAAACTTAAACGAGCTCAAACAAGAAAGATTTTCTATATTAGCTCTTTGGAGTAAAATAACAAGCAAGGATTTTTATTTGCCAAGTTTTCATACATTTGTCGTTCTCCTAGTTATGTACTGGGGTGGAATTGACGCAATTTATGTATATTTCATTGAGATTGTCAAAAAATCAACTGAAAGTGAAGACACAATATTTTATGCCAGTATTATTATGTACGTTATAGTTCTGGTAGGATTTTCTGTAACCAACATTGTTGTAAGGAAATTTGATAATAAGACTGTGCTTTTTTGTAGCGCCTGCGCCGCGGCAATATGTTTAGTTGTATCCAGTGTAATATCTGTCTTACATAACGTAGGCGTTTCCTTTAATTATTCCATAATGCTTATAGGATCTTTGATTGCTTATACTGCAGTTTCTAGCGTAGGGTTTCATAGTATAGTGTTTATAATAGCGGTAGAACTGATGCCTGTAAAACATAGAAGTTTAGGCGGCGCCTTACTTATTATTTTTAATTGTACTCTATACGCGTCTTCTCTAAAATTGTCTCCCTATATTACACAGTATTTGGGACTTTGGAGTACATTTCTTATCTATGCATTAAATATATGTGTTTGCCTCTGGTTTATAACTAAATATGTGCCAGAAACTAAGGGGAGAAGTTTGCAAGAGATCGAAGATTTTTACACGTTCGGAAAATTTGTACATAGAAAAGTTGACGAGGAATCTTACCATGGAGCTGAATTGATGTATTTAAAAGTACCTACGGTGGACTGATTTATGATCGTGTGTTAGAGGTATGCTTGTAAGCTAAGAGAAATATATTAACTAATAGAGATTATATAGTTGTAACGTATAGTGTGTTAAGGGTACCTTGATATTATTTTATGTATAAACAGCAAGCCCGGCGAACTCCGTTTCGCCACCAGATGGCTTCGTTTTTTTATTTTTTTATAAACCTCACGGAGCCCGAGACCTTTCCAATGCAAAACCGTGGAAATCGGTTCATGCGTTCTGGAGTTATAGCGTCAGGAAGGAAAACCCGATTTATTTTTATATAGTAGATATGTATGTCGGTACATGAATAAATCAGTCTTGTCTTGAACCCGAAACCGTGTAGTGTCATTCCTTATAAACATAAAACATAAAGTTACATTAAAAAAGTGCTATTCAATGTCGTTTAATTTTATTATTTTTGTATTTTTAGGGAAACGTAATAGACGTATTTCTTTAAAATATCAATTCACATTACCATGACGTTATACATATATGCACATACAAACATACGAGTACTATTCACATATGTCTATTAATGAATCTACCATATGTTTCGTCTGGTACCTGTTTTCAGGAAATATATATCCTCCAAACGATAATTTAACGTACCTACGTTCATATAATTTAATCATCACTTGTTCGCAATCTTTAGAACAATTGAAATAAAAAATAACAAAAGGATTAATTCACAGACGTACATGTTACGTATTGCTCGTTCTCAGATGTGTATTTAAGTATTTTAAATCGTCATTAAAGTAATTAGTTCATTTTTCTTAATATAAAACGGCATATAAACTAGATATTTAATGCGCCATTGTCTGAAAAGGTCAGGATTAAAATTTTAAACTATTATCGTAAAAAACGTATTTAATAGTGTTAGAATGTTTACCTCAATAAAACGATGTGGTGTTAGTCAGTTACACAGGATGTGTTGAGCTGCATAAAGTGGTCACATTAAAGGGACTTCGGCAGTTTTCAGAAGAAAAAGCTGAAAAAATGATACCAATGGTGCGACAAGTGAGTATTCTTTTGTTATTTTTGTCATATGGATTACTTTGAACGATGTACGTTATGTTGCTTGCAAAAGGGCCCTTCAAAGCCAAGTTCTATATCTGCAGGGCTAGCACGGCATGGGGACAAATAGCCTTTCCACCATTTTATCCACCTGTTAGTGTGTCCATTTCCACCGTACATAGCATGACAACAGTGGAAAGAAATATAATTTGTCCCATTGACGTTCATGGTGGAATATTCATTAAATTTCATGACGCTACTCGCCGCTGCTAAAAATACATACTTAAGTACTTATATAATACCTTTAAATAAATTGCAACATATTTTAAAAATCTGTACCTACTTACAAATAAAAATACATGATTTTGTTTGAGGGAGGCCTCCGCTGAAAAGCGAATATTACTTGAAACTTTGTTTAAAATATCTAACCATGTCATGTCAAATACTATATCATTTAAACAACATATTTGTTTAGATTGTCATGTAAATATGTACAGCTACAGTAATATGAATTTATTACATAAACAACAAATATATATATATATATAATATGTTTGTAAAGCTTTACTATATAAAATAAGATACCTACCTACTCATTTTGTGTGATTGAATAGGGCTATCTATGTATATAGAAAGTATTTTAATGTTATCATTGTATACCTATGCCAATACGATTTACATAAATTTGTTCAAACATAATATAATTGCAACGATTATGTGATATGGGATAAATAACTTTACAACAAGCAACCAGTACAAATACAACAAATTGAGAGTGAGGGCATTTTTCAGAATAATATAAAAAAACTACTCCTATCTCAGACTATTTACAGTGTATCGGAATTTATGAAAAATGACTACAGTAATTTTAAAATATCGGTTAATGCAACTGCAATAAAATAGTTGTAATAGGTAATATAATTTGAGGAAGTTTGTAATTTTATAATTATTTATTGACGAAGCCCCTATACAGCTGAACATTAGTGTAAGTAACTAACTACATATGTTTAACAAATGTTTAATTTATTTATTCTTTTTAAATTATCTTATATTAATATCAATTATAATAGGTACCTACCTTATGAGCTAATGAATTACATAACTTTTCAAATCACTCAAAATGTAAATAGGTTAGAAATGTAAGACTTATAGTGAAACACTTTATTATTAAATCACATATTATAATAACGCTGTAACACTATAGATGAATAAATGAATTATTATTATTATTATTTATTTGGTACACTTTGGTGATCTCTCCCCCATGGGAGGTACATGTTGCACGGGCCGGAGCCAAGTGTTTCTTAAATCTAATAATTTTCTTATAAGTATCTTATATTTACAATATATCTATAGAGTTAAAAATTTTCGAACTATTCTACATGTGTTTAATATGACTGCTTTTTGAAGTTGTTTGTATGTTGAAGTTGGTAGGTCAAGTGTCTCAAGGCTCTTAAGTAGATTTTTGGGTATCACACCTGTGGTCGAAACTATTATAGGTACTGTTCTTGTGTTGTTAATGCGCCACTGTGTTTTTATTTCTATTGATAAGTCTGTGTATTTTGCTATCTTCTCTGTGTGTGAAGTTTGTAGGTTGTGGGTGTTGCAGATAGCTATGTCGATTAAGTATGCAGTCTTGTTGTTTTTATCTAACACTGTGATGTCCGGTCTATTGAAGTGTATGGTCTTGTCGGTTATTATTGTCCTGTCCCAGTATATCCTGTAGTGTTGGTTTTCAAGAACGGAGTCTGGTTTGTATTTGTAGTAGGGCGTCATTTTATTTATGAGTTTGTATTTATGAGCAAGTAGTTGGTGGATGGTGGCCGCTACCTGGTCGTGTCTATGTTTGTAATCAGTCTGAACAATATTATTAATACATAGCTATATTATACATATAATCATGGTTGTTTTATACAGAATTAGATTGGTGTAAAAAGGATTTGTGTGATTATTGTATACCTAATATATCTGGAGCAACAAATATTACTATAATCAAGTATAAAGTTTAACCCAACTAATGTACCTACTAAAACAAATAAAAAATTAAATTTTATAATGTTCATAGTTTAGTACAAATTTTTAATATAATATGTAAGAAATGAAATTTTCACCTAATACTGTATTCTCAACTTGATATTTTCATAGTAGTATTTTCAATCTAAGTTATGAAATAAAATATGTAAATGTTAAGTGAAGTCTAAAGTATACTCATACTAACAATTCTTATACTAATAACTTCTACATTTTTAAACATGCATGGATGCATAAAGTCCATTTAAGGAGTAATAGAAAATAAAGGCTTTTTTATTTTATTTTATTACTCCCCGCTGTAGAGGATGGCATCGGGAAACAATAGAACAGCAAAAATGAACAATTTCTGAAAAGGTTTGATGAATTGACACAATGTTTGAAAAATAATTCGCCATTTTAATTTAATTTCGTAATTATGGCCACAAAATAGGAATAAAATGTTATAACGCTACTCTCGCAGTATATCCATCGCGGTTTGACGTTCCACCGGGTGGTCCGTGCTCTGTAAATAGACAAAATTGACAGCGCGGAGACAAATTCTTTTCTTTTCCTATTGGATATATTGTCTTCTGCCCGTGCTAGCCCTGCTGGTGACTTTTTTTTCTTCTTCGTCGCTTAAATCTTGACAGAGCGCTCTACAGTCTCAACACGCCAAATAATCATTTAGATAGATATATATTGATGTATTCTGCTCGGGTTTTACAAGGAAGACATCGGTTTCCATACAAAGTATTGTACAACAGTTAACTTTTTCTTCTAAATCCTAATAATATTTTATTTAGCTGTTCTATGCTCATTGTTTTGTAACCTAAAAAAAAAAGAAATCGAATTTCTCCTTCACAAGGTCGATATTAAGTTGAAAACAATGAAACAAAAAAAACATATTTGATAAGAGAGCCCCGTGTTGGTTTTCTTATTTAAATAATTTAAATTAAAGCGATATTAATGTAATTAATTAATATTTATTCATAAAATTTTCATCAATAATACATGCATAATTTAATACATACGAAGCCAAAGTTAGACACTAACAATAAATAATAATAGTCAAATCAGCGTATCATCTACATATGTTTGTATGCATACATGTTCATTTAATAAATTATTATATATATATATATATAATTAATTTATTAAATCTAGTTCTCAAATTTCCCGCAGTTACTGGTGGCGCTGTCGCCGCAGCTCGCAGCGTTCGCCGTAGGCGGTTCCTTGGCATACCCCACACAAATACTCCAGCAATTCAAGGCCAATGACAGCTCTATTCATCTGGATATGAACACTTCGTCTTGGATTGGTAGGGATTATTTTTACTTTTAAAGGAATATATTAGACTTGAAACAAAGTTTTTTTTTACTTTCCTTGATTCTAGTCTAATTTATTTTCCTTAGCTTAGATTTTTATTTTCATAAATTGCACTGATAAACAAAATTAAATAAAGAGCGTATAGACGGGGTATTACTCGAATGCCATTTATGCTATGCCGCATCTAATGATCATACTTGATATAATACTTAACTTTTTCCAAATATTCCAGGTTCAATCTACGGCCTAAGTGGCTTGCCGGTGATACTTCTGCCCCTCTTCATGCAATGGCGAGGACGGAAACCTGCTTTTATAATCACCTGCCTCTTCGCTATCATCGGCTGGTCTCTCTCGAGCGTCTCCAACAGCACCGCGCTGCTTCTCACCAGCGAAGCGTTCCAAGGCCTCTCCACCAACAGCCTGATGCCAGTCAGTTGTCTCAGCATGAGCGAAATGCTGGCCCCGAGATTCAGACTACTCTCCATGCAAATTTTCGGCATCAGCATGAGCCTGGGACTGGCCATCGTTGGAATTCTGGGCAGATTCATCCATATCAGATTCATCAGCATGATTATGGCCGCACCAGTCTCCATCGCAGTAGCCATAGCATTTATTTGGCCCGAATCTCCTTCTTGGCTCGCTTGTAAAGGAGAGTTCGACAAATGCGAAAAAGCATTCACTTGGCTAAGAGGCGCAGATGACGAGTCGAAATCTGAACTGAAAGAACTCATTGCCGCACAGAGAGAAAACCTCCTAACGAAGAAGAGAAAATCTATGACAATCTGGAACCAGTTCACTTGCAGAGACTTCTACGTGCCAGGATTCCATATTTTCATCTTAATGAACATGTTGTATATGAGCGGTGGGGATGTGATCTTGGTTTATTTTTTAGAACTGGTTGAGAAATCTTCTCAAAGCCAAGAAGCTGTCTTTTACGCCGGTATCGCACTATATGTGATCGTTTTAATCGGTTGTATTATTACAAACATAACTGTCAGGCGTTTTAAAAACAAGACCGTTCTGTTATCGAGTACGACGGGAGTGATTTTCAGTTTGTTTTGTATATGTATAGTGACGTATTTACAGTCAGTTGGCATTATTGCTAAAAACTCATTGATTTGCATGTACTGTCTTATAAGTTTCATGGTTTTCAATAGTTTAGGCCTTAATGCTATCGTATTTTTCATAGGCGCGGAATTAATGCCTGTCAAACACAGAAATATAGGTGGCGCTTTATACATCATTATTAACTGTGGACTCTACGCATTGACTTTGAAAGTATCACCATATTTGATAGAGTCTATAGGCATGTGTGGGACATTTTCAATATTTACTGTAAACGCTATAGTGTGTGCTTTATATGTTTGGAAGTATGTGCCAGAAACTAAAGGGAAAACTCTGCAGGAATTGGAAGATTTCTACATGTATGGAAAGTTTATAAAGCGAGTGGTAGACGATAGTTTAGTTCTGTCTCAAGAAATACAACAATGAAATGATATTTTGATGTTTTATTTAACAATTGGTATTTTCATATATTTAGCTCTTTCAAAGTTCTCATATATTCAATCTATTCTCTGGTGCGAATGGATTTATGATTAGATGAAGGAAATGACATCTTCGAGATTTTTAGCAATGGCACTGTATCACACTAATAGTATTAATGGCGACATATTGTAAGAGGAAATAAGACCCTGTATACATATAAGTGAATATTTTCGAAGATATTACAGATTTAAAAGTACTGGTAGTAGCGGTACCGACCTGCTTAGATTTCCAAAACTATGCAACAGGATTTGTAGCGTTTTTTTAACAGATAGTGTTATAAGAAGACGGTTTTTAGAATATATCGTGCATATGTCACCGTGCGAAGCCGGGCAGGGTAGCTAGTTAGAAAAGTGTCGCATAACATAAAATGTAGAATCGCGGCGCCAGTTCCATAAACAATAACGTAGCTCCTAAGTACGAAGAAGAATTAATGGCAATTTTATTTATTTTAATAATTAGCCGAATATCGACTAACATATACCAAACAACCAAAAACCAAAGATCTTATGGATAGATAAATAAAACTTATCCGGTCAACTGTGTCTTTAATAACAAAAATAAAAGACTTACGAGTATATTGTCTACCAGAAGGCTATTCAAGGCTATATTCTCGTAGCATATATATAAAAATTTATTGTTAAAGTAATACGACATCTTGATTAACGAACTAATTTTATTTAATTATTTATTTTTATTTTATTTTTACTAGGCACACAACACAATACACAGAAAATACATGAGTGACAGCATAATATTATAAAGGTATTAATCCATTCTGTACAACAAACACATGCGTGCACAACATGATTATAGACAAATCCGATGTTCAGTAAGGTAAACAAAAGTGAAACTATTAAAATAATACATACAATACGATACTTATGGAAATTATAAATATTAAGCAAAATAAAAAAAACACGACTAAGCTACAAAAATAAAAAAAGTAATTGGTTTAGAAAGCAAAACCAGGTGAAATACATAACATTACACTGTGGTTGACGTTGCAATTACATACATATATGACTTCTATGAGACCCAGTATTATTATTAGTTAATCACGATTATTCTTCCACATGATAAAAAGCTCACGTTTCAAAATAATTTAATTAATTCTTTATTGAAACTATGTTTCACACAGCAATCGCTTTTTGTTGATAGTCATATTGTGCGAGAGATTTTTTATTATAAAAAAAAGCAATATATTTCATTCTCTATATTTTCGGCCAGTGGCCGTCGTGGATTTTAAGTAATGTATTTCATAAAATAATAAAAAATTGGTATGTGGGACTATGGGAGGACGTTTTTCAGATTTTATTACATTGTAGCAACGAGTTTTTTTAATAATATTTTTTAACTTCTTAACACCAAAATATATTATATGAGAAAGTAACAAAAAGTTAGTCAAGGCTCTGTATTCTATGGTCAAGGTTCGGTTGCTAATTCCGTTTATAAGATTTTTCTCCATGTAGGTAGACTTATTACATTTGCATTATGTACTCATGTGACAACTGATTAAAAATATAAATTAGCTTTTAACGCCATTAATTTAAAATCCACGCAAAACTGATACAGAACTCCATTCCAACAATGTGTAATTGTGAATATACTCAAAATACTTCATTTAATTGAACGAAAGGAGATAATTATATTGTGACTGATTTTACAACAGCATCCATACTACACATAAAGATAAATAACACTTATAACAACACAGTTCCAACTCAATACAATGCTGGTCTTTTGCTTTTCTTTATGCTATATATTTTGCTTGATTTAAAGGCTGGCCAAAGAAACATAAAAGCAGTATACAAAATAAACGGATGGCTCAATGCTTGCTTTATATGATCCGACAATGAATATGTCAGTTACATCTACGGGCTTAAGTTTTTGGGCCGTCCGTAGGTATATATAAGTCTAATGTAAACCAATTTCACGTCAGTTGTAAATAGGTGATGAACATTAAACACAACTGAGTATACGGCTTTTGTAGAAGACGTCTGCTAACTATTGTGTGCATTTTAATAAATAGGAGTTATGTTTAAAACGCCGACTGCGAGACAGGTACGATATTATATTTTTTTTTACAAGATATAGGCTTACGCTTGACTTCAACTTGCCTGATGGTAAGCAACGTTATAGTCTACGGTCTAGCGCGCTTGCCTAGAAGAAACCGGTTTACTCTCGACTTGAAGACTGACAAATTATAGTTCAAGGGGAATAGAGATTTGTTTTTAACAATGCACTTGTAAAATAGTTATTAGTTCATCCCGAAGCGCCCGTAGCTAAGGTAGGCGAGGTATTCGCATGCGATTACTAAATGTTACGCAACTGTCGATGATGTCGGGCACTGGATAAAGAGATAATAAATAATGTTATTTTTGTTATCTTTTTTTTTTTTTTTTTTTTTTTTTTTTTTTTTTTTTTTTTTTTTTTTTTGTATGTTCGTCGATTAATCCACCAACATAAAGAAGTCGGAGATGTTGTCCAACAAACACTGATCACATCAAACAAATTTTGAAGCGAAGTTTAATCTATATGTAAAGTAGCAGTAGTATTTTTGTTATCTTAGATGGATGGGTGACCAAAAAATAGTATTTTATTTAAGCGCTTCCGTGGGATGGCAGTCTCGTTAAATTGTAAATCCCGGCTGTTTGATATACTTCGGCAGCCAATGCCCTTTGAGCTGTTTGAAAAGACTTAAAATGGTTAAGACTTAATTATCATTTGACAAATGTCAACTGAATTGCAATTGAGATTTGTCAAACGATAATTTATTTATTAGTTGCAACATGTTTAAACCAATTTAGGGACTATATCCGTCTTATTACAAAACGCGGTTTAAATTATTAGTCCAGGAATTTGAAAATAAAAAGTGGGTTCTTGTTGTTCAGACATCACATACAAGCAATTAAAATGTCAACAAAAATTTGAATCTGGATTTAACATTAGTACATTTTGTCAGTTTGATAATTATTACAAAAGACAGACAATTTTCTATCAACTAAAACGGACTTTGTCTAGGCTTATACTTAAACCACGTTTTGTAATAAGGCCCTAAATGTCTAAACATGTGGCCCGTTCAGGACGCCACAATATATGTCATCTAGCGTACGCTGGATGGCATTTTATATATATAAATATGTAGTTGGTAACAAATTATTATAAGAAGTTCATCCCGAAAGCGTAACAAAAAAGCCGATTAAAGTGGGTGCGTTTAATCATAGAAAGAAAGTCATTCGTACTAGGTTAAATCTGTTTCATTGGGAATAATTGACGTTGGTCTAAATTTTCATACTTCGTACGTCACGCCAAGCTGGCCGGTTGACAACTACCTTAATATATTAAATATGTCGCCTGGCGCCTGTGTGTTCCTGCAGGTTCGTTTGAGAGTCAGTTGCATTTCAGGACAAACATACTCTACCTTGGACCCAGTTATTATAAACTATTGGACGACCGCAGCTTCACTCGCTTTATCTATACTAATATTATAAAGCTAAAGAGTTTGTTTGTTTGAATGCGCTAATCTCAGGAACTACTGGTGCGAATTAAAAAAATATTTTTGTGTTGGATAGACCAGTTATCGAGGAAGGCTTTAGGCTATTTAACATCACAGTGCAACTAATAGGAGCAAAGAAACAATGGAAAATGTGGAAAAAGCGGGAAAAAATATTCATCTTTGAGGGCTTCCGTTGCGTGCACTGCGAAAACAGTTCAAGATATCAAAAATGTATGAAAGAATTAATGCCCAAAATAACTATTCCACGCGGACGAAGTCGCAGGCCTAGGTCCTAAAACTAGCTGTGTTTTAGGATAAAAAGTAGCCTATGACACTCCTAAGATCTCATAGTACCTACATACTATAAATCATGATGATCTTTTCAGCCGTTTTTGCGAGTTGAGCGTTTAAATAAACAGTGACACAGATTAACAGGGAAACAGATAAACAGTCAAAAATAATAAAAACTGCTGAACCGTGTTTTGTTATCGATTTTAAGGACCAATACCAATAAAATTATATTTGTTATATACAGATTTTTGATCGTCTTAAGTTTTATTATATGTATAGACATAATATATAATTGTAACACAATTATGTAAATAAGACCTTACACGTTAAACTGTACCTAGACTATTCCTAGATATCATAGCATATGTCGAGCACTCTGGCTCCACCCGCGGATATAGGCTAAGGTGATATTGTATTATATAGTTTGTATCTGATGATAATATGTGACTGATATATGATTATTTAATGAGTTAGCTGCATAAATTTTACTACACTATATTTAAATTTGGACATTTTAATTTTAATATTGTTTTTATTTTTATTGATTGTGACATGTGACTGTATAAAAATTTAATATTTTAAAGTGAATTATAGTATTGTGAATATGGACCAATGTCTGAAATAAATGATTTTGAATTTGAATTTGAATTTGAATAGCATGGTATTTGTTAAGCCAAGCCCTTACAGCAGTTTCAAAACTACCGAGTTGGCTACTCTCTTACGATAAGAAGAATGGCGCCAGGAGATTTCTTAACTTTATAGTCTTTTTTATAGGTTTTACGTATATACGTCAATGTTATATGATAAATATGTAAATGTTCCTCTAGTTTGGGCAAAAGCCATAAAACTTTAGCTAAGTACAACGTATCGTTAAAGTTACGACTTTAGATCTAATTAACTATGGCAAAACAAATTAGCTATTTTTAGATCTTTTTATCGCTCTAAAGTTTTGAGAATTTTCAAATAGTAGGTAATTAAACATTTCATCGGATCTACGGAAGCGACTAAAAGGAATGTCATTTTTGGCCAAATCTCTCTCTCTCTCTGAGTCGTATTTCCTCATGACTGAGGGTCGTGACTAGGGGAGTTCTCTTGGGCAGATACATCGTAGTGGGCGCCCAGGTCCTTCCACGGAAGACACATGTCCTCGGATATTGTGTTCCTCAAACATGTCGGTTTCCTCACGATGTTTTCCTTCATCGTTAAGCGAGTGCAAATCCACACATAACTTGAAAATACAAGTCATTGGTTTAGGGCCGGATTCGAACCAGGTTGCGTCTGGTTGAAAAGCAGACACTGGAACCGCTGAGCCACACTTGCTTTTTGGCCGAATAGTAACTACTTAATGCAGTATGTAGCATGTCGATGTTTAAATTTATTCAAACGTTGTTACGGTAAAAGACTGTCATTTAAATTTTAGACCTATTTCTGTTTCAGCTTATAGTAGCTGTATCGCCGCAGCTGGCGGCTTTATCTGCAGGTAAATATATATACTTAGGACTCACTTGCACAACGATTCATAAACGCATTAAGCTACAAAATTACTTAGAAAAGAATGGATTAATATGTTTAACAGCCAGCGTACAAGAGAATCTTTGAACGCCCAGTCACAAAGGTATTAATTTTTAAAGCTCAATAACAATATGACTGAAAATTTAATAATAATTTAAGATGAATAAAGTACATCTTCATTAATTTCGAGTTTAGTACTCAACATTCATGAAGATGTACTTTATTTGATTACTTGTAATGAAAAAAACTTCTAAAATCGCGTTCCATGTTACGCAGTCTCATAGTGGTGTGCCAGAGGAGTATTTATAACCATACTTTACTTTTTATCCTGAAATAATGCGAGCGAAGCCATGGGCGCCCACTAGCTAAAAAAAAATTGAATGCCAATCCTTTGCAAAGATGAGCGACGCGTCGCTTGTTTTATTTCCGTCATTAACAACTCAAAAACCCAAACAAATGTTTTTGGCCCCGTATATTGTTAAAATACCCCTCTGTGCGACGTCTAGCATTTTTTCTACATAATACTTTTTAAAATCTGGCAATAGCTTGTTATTTGAGTAAATCAATAATCCTGAATGACCTGCATGCTCTATCATTCCAGGCGGTGCGGTGACGTATCCAGCTGTATTATTGCAGCAGTTGAGGACGAATGATACCGCCATAGAATTGGACATCAACACTGCATCATGGATAGGTAAACAAAAAGATACATACGAGTAAATCATCATCATCAGCCTAATAGGACCCACTGCTGGGTATAGGCTACCTCTCTCTTACGCCAATAACTCCCTGTCATGTGAAATTTTCTTCTGGATGATATTAGAAAGTTAGAAGGAAACATCTGGGCAAGAACAAGTAAATCACCGAATGAAACTCTGGGGAAATTTGTATGTTTTTCCGCTGCGAAAAAAATTTATTAAAAAGAATAATAAATATACTTACAGTTCCCGTAAGCTCTGTATTCTGTACCGTTAGGCATTATTTATTTGTCGAGCTAATTTTCGACTTAATCATTGACGTAAGTGGCTAGCCGGTTATTACAATTAAATTAGAAGAAGTGACAATTCGAATACAAAAAATATACTAATTAAAATAAAGTGTAAGCTTATTTTAACAAAAATTAAGTTATTGCATTATTATGAAATCTGATATTATGATTTACTACAGAATATCGTAATAAGTTCTTTCTTATTAAATTTGTATTTCAGTTTAAAAAAAAAAACAAGATTAATACATTTTTGATGCATTCTATTTCTTTTAAGAGATGTTTGTGCATATTTTCAGACTATTTTGATTGTCAAGTTCATCTAAATAGGTAATCAAAATTTTACTTAGGACTATTTTGATTGTCAAGTTCATCTAAATAGGTAATCAAAATTTTACTTTTACCTTAATAGGTAATCAAAATTTTACTTAGTGTGAGGAAATCAATCAGAAACTGTAACGAGTCAAAGATAACGTCTTACTTTAGATGAATTCCAAGCAACGATTTGCATGATAACAGATGATATGATAGAAAACCAGATTCTAATTTCAACAGAAATCTGTAACTACTTTGTCACGCATACGATACAAGTAGAGTATCACGCTTTATATTATTACTTTAAAAGCGGCGCTTTGTGTGGCCCAGTGTGTTCCGCGTTTATCCGGACAAAGTAACATAGGTTCTTTAAGCATACTCTAATCATTTCCAATTTCATCTAAATTGTTTCAGCTGAGCCTGAATAAGGAACAAACAATAACGCTTACAAAGTTTCATCTTTATAATATTAAGTGTGATTTGTAATTCCAGGTGCCATTCACGGCATAGCTGGTATACCGAGCATACTGCTCCCAGCCGCTATGCAATGGAGGGGAAGAAAGTTTGCCTTCATCTTCGCCTGCCTCATCATCATCATCGGCTGGATAGTAGCCTTCACAGCAAACAGCATCACCTCCATACTTATCAGCGAATCTTTACATGGACTTGGGACGAACAGTCTTCTGACAGTTGGAATGCTTAGCATGAGCGAAATGGTCGCACCTCGGTATAGAAATGTTTCAATGCAAATGTTCGGTGTAGTACAATCTTTCGGCATGGCAATGGGAGGAATCATGGCCAGATTGGTGCATTGGAGAACCGTCAGTATGATCATGTGCTTCCCTATAGTAATTGCACTAATTATCGCTTGCATGTGGCCCGAATCGCCATCGTGGCTAGCTTGCAAAGGAGAGTTCGATAAATGCGTGAAAGCATTCACTTGGCTAAGAGGCGACGATGAAAGATCACAGAGAGAACTAAAGAATCTTATCATAGCACAGAAGGAACATTTACTCGCTATGAAAAAACGAGATCAGAGCAGTTTTAGAGATATAATAACTCAGATTAGAAGCAGAGACTTCTACATGCCAAGTTTGCACATGTTTCTCTTGATGAACATGATGTATTGGAGTGGAAGTGCCGTGGTGTTGATATATTGTATGGACATGATAAAGAAGTCTACTCAGAACGAGGACGCAGCTTTCTACGGCGGTATTGTCATTAATTCGATTTTGTTTTTGGGAGTGGCAACAAGTAGCGCCTTGATCAAATATTTCAACAACAAAACTGTGTTGCTGTGGAGCACATTTGCTGCTACTTTATGTCTACTCAGCGTTTCTACTGCTTCACTATTGCAGAGCTTCGATGTATTGGCAAAGGATTCCATGATATGTTTGTATCTACTCATAGCGTTTATGATACCGAATTGTTTGGGATTGAACTCTATTGTGTTTGTGATAGGCGCTGAATTAATGCCTGTGAGGCACAGAAGTCTAGGTGGAGCGTTATATGTTATTTACAATTGCGTTTTATTATCCTCGTCTTTAAAGATTTCTCCCTACTTAATCCAAAATATCGACTTGTGGGGAACTTTTCTAATTTATTCACTAAACGCCATGCTTTGCGGTTTGCTTGTATGGAAATATGTGCCAGAAACAAAAAGTCGAACGCTGCAAGAGATAGAAGATTATTATATTTACGGGAAATTCGGTAAAATACGCGATATTGGAGATTTTAATTCTGAACAACCCTTAGCTTGTTAAATATATAATGATTATATAATGTTTAATGCCTAGTTGTTTTATTTGGCGTAAATAATTTAACTATCCAAACCTCTTACGTGCAACGAAACTCGAAAGAGCACTAAAATTTTAAATGAAAATAGGTATAGTAGTATTGTATTGTTATGTAATAAATGTAAATTATTTCTGCATCTTTGTTCTTCGAAAAAAGGAGTTTATGAATTCGGTTTGTGAGTTTACACCTATTCTTTCATTAGATGTTTGTAGGTGTATTATTTATTCGTAGATTGCCTCGGCTTCGAGTGCGATGTTTTGTGTGTAGTAAGTAGCAAATGTCACTTTCAGAATCTTAAGCTTATCACGACCATACCAAAAATGATTAAATTAGAGTATTATAAGTATTATATCCGTTATCTAGTACCCATGACACAAGCGTTTGCTTAGTGTGGGGCTAGATGGCGCTGTGTGCAGTGTCCCGGAATATTTATTTATTTTATTTATTATTATTTATTTAGAGTGATGGAAAAAAATACAAAAACAATTATAAAGATCCATTACTTGCCGATGATGCCTTTTAGGTTAAAATTAATCAAAGTTGACGGATATAAATAACCACGGCACATGTCTAATTAGTGTTAATTTGAAGTCGGTTTTATTTTAGATTGCATCATTTGTTCCATGATATATTCTAATTATTCTTCTATTGATACACCTATTCACCTAGCTCATTCCGAAAATATTATCTAGTTGGCTAGATCATTACCTAAATATGCATTAATTGCCGTTTCTGAAATAGATAAGAGTCTAAATTTTTAATTATTACTTATTTTAATGTAGAAGAATAGGAAAAACCTAGAGAGAGCAGAAAACTGAACCACATTTTGACGAAACTCTGAGAAATATGTAGGTAGTGTTTTCGTCGCAGCGAAACACATTATATAAATGCCTAAACTGAGCAGTGGGTAGATACAGGTTGAAATGATGATGATGATGATTATTATTATTATTATTAATATGACATCCGGATACCATATTCACGTATAGATTACAGTGGTATTATATATCTAAAAGGCTGTAGTCAAACGTGAGCTATGTTTCGTTTCCAAAAAAAAAACAGGATAACCTATACGTCTTAAAGCGTTAAGCCATGTACTCACTAAAAATGATATAAACATTATCATAATACTATACTAAATAAGTAAACAAATACATTGCACACAGCGCCATCTAGCACCACACTAAGCAAGCGCTTGTGTCGTGGGTATTTGTGACTTTTTATCACAAAATAATGCATCTACTAGTTTGAAATAAGAACTTCTCTGTCCTAATATTCCTGTCGATTTTTGCTTCCTGGCATGAGATCAAGTAAGTAAGTCATGAGAAACATTAAAGCAGTATGTAATGAGCTTTATTTTATCTATTGAATTTCTCACGAAACGCGAATATTTCAGTCGCAAACACATTACAATGGACATTAAGATATTAAAGGTGGTGTTTTTGAGTTTTTTCGATGAAAACAAAAACATTAAATAATGTGTGATATTTTATATTATTAAAATTTATTGTTTTGAATACAAAACAATAAATTTTAATATTTAAGCACTTGTTTCTTCTTCAGCGTGCTCAGTTGTAAAACATTGTCTAGGAGAATTAACAAGGTATATCTATAATGGATTTATCGCCGTTTTTAAAACAGGTGAGCGTCTTTTAATAATTATTGTTTCAGGAAAATTTCAGGCTTCATTATGTAAGATGAGGTAATCACAATCAACAAGAGAACAAACAATGTGTTTACTAAAGTAGCAGTTGAATAAACGATAACTAAAGATCACAACCTACCTTTCAAGTTGTTATAAAGTCGTAAGTGATTCTACGTTACGTGAAATATTTTAGGCACATGTTAAGTAGGTACTGACTTAAATATCAACTACTTTTGTTTAAAGACTTTTGTAAGTTTGGAGATGCAAGTTCGAGCAAACACAAAAGGTACACAAAATGTTCGTCGATTCACGACGACACATTTGCGCGGAAAACAAAGAAGAACAAAGAAGTTACCAGTAACCGAATAAAGTATCTGTATCATAACAGAGTGGAGTCATACTCGATGTTTCTTAAAATTATTTAATCAATAATGTTTTTTTTTTTACAAGAAATGGGTTTGCACTTGACCGTAATTCGCCTGATGGAAACCTATCATTACGGTCTAGGATGGAACGTGCTTACCCAGTAAGAACCGATTCACTCTCGCTTTGAAGATCGCAAGGTTATATTCCGCGGGGAACAGGGAGTCAGGCAGGGAGTCCCACAATTAAATGATTGTTCTTTATATTGTTATACTCAATAACTTTTGATATTTTGACGTGTATTATTAAGTTATATGAATAAATGAACTTTGAACTTTGGCTATCAAGCAATTTCGTAGCCCCATCACGCTCCACTGAGAATTTGCACCCGATTTGTATCAAAAATCCAACATTATCATGAACACCACTTTTGACGATAAAAGTTACAGCCTGTGGCCATAATATTGATGTCATCTCTATTTATTAACAGCGTATATGACGTAAAATGTAAGGAGATGTCAGCTGTTATAATTAATATGCTACTAGTGGACGTCCGCAGTTTCGCTCGCATTATTTCAGGATAAAAAGTAGCCCATGACACTCCTAAGACATAATTTAATTGTAATAACCGGCTAGCACTAAGACATACCGAAAATCATGATGATCCGTTCATCTGTTTTTTTCCGTGATAAGCATTCATATAAACAGATAAACAGCGACACAGATAAACAGACAAAATTTCTAGGAATCGTTGGAACGTATTCTGGTACCAATTCAAATATCTCCGAGCACTTTTTTTTATATCTTCATTATTAAGACTTACGACCCTCTTCAGCTTTATTATATGTTTTTTTTTTTACGTGGGATAGGTTTACGTTAGACTACAGCCTGCCTGATGTTAAGCATTGCTGCAGCCTAGAGTGTAACACGTTTACCTAGAAGATACCTATTAACTCCAGATTTGAAAACCCCTGGATTGTAGTTCGCAGCGCAGGAAACACAGCTTCTGGTAAAGTGTTCCAGAGCTTTGCCGTCCGTACAATAAACGTAGAAGCAAAGCGCTGTGTTCGACACTTCGGCACTTCCACCATAAAACGATGTCTACCTGCGGACTTTCTGCTTGTTCGGTTATAAAAGGGAGCTGAGGGAATCAGATAGATATCATGTACATGATATGTAAGAAACCATTGGTTTAATAGTTATTAATTTATTATTAGCATGCCTTTTTAATAAAAAACAGTATTTATACGTTACTTAAGTATTTATCATAAACTAGTGGATTCTCGCGGCTTCGCTCGCATTAAGAAGTAAAACTCGCATCCCCTATTTCACCCCTTTAAAAATGGCATTGCCAAAAATCCTTTCTTAGCGGATGCCTACGTCTTAATACCTTCATTCCAAATTTCAGCCCGATCCGTCCAGTGGTTTGGGCTGTGCGTTGATAGATCACTATATCAGTCAGTCAGTCACCTTTGAGTTTTATATATATATAGATAGTGCAAATTCTTTTTAAGGTTTTACTGAGACAATTAACAAGAAACTGTTCTTGCTAATTGCCCTCAGTTATAACTACAACTGGAGCTAAATATGTTAAATCTAGCTCAAAACTAAAATAGTCAGTGGCATTACTACTTAATAGGTAAGCGACACTGTGGTTAATTTGTTCTCTATTCAAAAAGTTGTACACGTGTAGAATACTTTTATCGTTTACAACTTACGTTAAAAGTTGCCGAGTTAGGAACATACAGTCGAATTGAGAAACCGTTCTTTTTTGTAGTCGATTAAAAAGTGAAAACACAAGAGTTCCTCTAATTTCGTTATAGAGAAGAATGTTTTAGAAAAAAGTAAGTTTTTTAATTCATCTGTTTAAATTATATCATGCCGTTATTGATTGGTAAATTCTTTTTAGGTACACGAAGTGATTGAAATACGAAGAAGTACGTATGTGTTCTGTTTTTTTAAATAAATTTAATGCAACTCGATTTTCGGTTTACTATCTGCTTATTTTATAAGGACGTTATGAATGCCTGTATTGGATTGTATATGGTTATTATCCCGGATAAGTGTTGTTTTATTTACCTACTCGTATAATTCTGCGTTCATGTAAGATTTACAATACTACACTAAAGATATGAACATTTATACAAAATGATATTTGAGTGTTGGATAAATTTTGATTGTCTGATTTGAGACAGCACAAAATGATAAAAACATAGAACTCTACTAGTTATGCAAGATGCAGGTAATGTTATCATAAATTATAATAATTTTTTGAAAACAACAAAATAGCTAATCATATTTTCAAATCTGTAAAGTTTTTATAATCATGAAATCAATGACGAGAATTGCTTTTTATGTAAGGTTAACCGAATGTATTTTAAGACGACTTTCAAAATAATTAAAATAGAACATGATGTAACCGAATTTAGCGATTACTATATAACCTTTTAAATCCAATTATTTTTTAAGTCTTCGTAAATGGATGTTACAGATTCGATTAGTTAAATTGTTAGAATTGCTTTAAATTTGTATTAATTTCGTTTTTTTACGCAAAACAGCCTCACGCTTTATCACAACTCGCCTGATGTTAAGCATCGTAATAACCGATCTACGCGGGCTTGCCCAGAAAGTGATTAGGTCGAGATTTTTCTCTCATTGAGTCGGTTTTCCTCATGACTGAGAGTCTTGACTCCCCGCAGAATTAGTTTGTTAGGGGAGTTCTCTTGTGCAGAAACATCGTGGTGGGTGCCCAGGTCCTTCTACGGAAGATACATGTCCCGGATATTGTACTTTATTTAAATCAATAATATCTACTTATTTATTTAAATCAATTATTTATTCACATAATATAACAGACGGTACCCTAAAACTGAAACCATCCACCATTGAAATAGTGGTAAATGTACGAGACAATAGCTGTTTAAGCATCGTATAATATCTGCGTAAATTGCAATCTTGACACAAAGCCACATGTTATTCAACCCGCTAAGTTGGACTGAAAACACGTTGAACAAAAATAAAAGAACTTGTTTATTTATTTTAAGGTGTTGACGCCATCATGAATTTTTCACCGTTCGCTAGACAGGTCAGTTGTAGAATAATTTAAAAATAATTGAAAACTTTTATGATAGTTTATTATTATGTTCTTCTTCTTATCGAATGATAGTAGCCAATTCTGGTGTCGAGAGTTTATCAAGCCGCCCTAGGGCCTCTGACATGCATTAACGACTGCCGTACTAGACAAACAGCGACATTTTCTTTGCCATGGCTGTATAGTGACAAATAGGCGGGACCTACAATTTAAGATGCCATTCAACCCATGGAAGCGTCCAAATTAAATGCCATTGAATCCAAAGACAGATCGCGGAGAAACTTAGTAAATTTCATTTAGTTTGCTTACACATTTCAATGGAAACTCGTTAATGCAACACAGAAAACAAACCGTGTCGAAAAACAACTTGTCATAAATCGATCTAATTATCTGCTGATCATATGTGTCAAATTGCTAGATATGAATATATATATATCTATATTTGTATTAAAAGTTCCATTTCCACGAAACGAAGTAACATTTAACTTTTTATCTTAATGGGAAAATCTAGACGGCTAAATGACCGTTTAAGTATGCATTCGGTTCAAGAGACATTGATTGTTTAGGACATTCCAGAAAATTATTTCACACGGTGTTTCCATTTTTATATAATTATATTTAGTCCATGAGAACTCCTCTAATGAATCAACTCTGCGGCGTAGTCACAACCCTCACCAATGAGGAATACAAAAACACTAAGCTATCCTTAGCTGCAACAATGCTTATAATCAGGCAGGCTGTAGTCAAAGGCAAACCTATACCACGTAAAAAAAGATATACGAGAAGATACGAGGCGGATGAGAAAGGCCACCTCTGGTATCCAAGTTTCCAAAAAGAAATTTAATTTAATAATAAATAAAACTTTTACTTCGGGTTACTGGGACCCATATAGGAAGATCACATTATATTCAATTCAAATCCACATAAAAAATATTATTAAAATTTATTGGTTTTAATATCAATGGAGGGAGTTGGAGGAGACTTTTGCCCAGGAGTGGGAAAGCATAATTTGATAAAAAATTAAAAATAATAATGAAATGATTTATATGTAATGTGTTTGTTTCTTACGTTTCAGTTATTCGTAGCGGGATCTCCTTTACTAGCCAGTTTATCAGTGGGAGGGGCGGTATCATATCCAACGGTGTTACTACACCAATTGAAGCAGAATGATACCACGATCCCTCTGGATTTCGATACAGCCTCTTGGATAGGTAAGAATAACTATCTACTTTTGTAAATAGTCACAACACCTCGATGCACATGTCCAAGAAAACATCATCAATGAATTAATTTTGAGGGGAAGTCACGACCCTCAGTAAAGAGGAATATGAAGCGATGAGGAGTCGAGTCATAAAAAGGCAGTACAGGATGGACACCCAGATCTTTCTACGGAAGATACATGTAGGTACTCATTTTTTGTGTTCCTTAAACATATCCGTTTAAAAAACGTGTTGGCATAGTGTCTTGGTAAGGCTTCTAGTTGATCAATTTTAATCGAGTTCGACCGTATTACATTTTTGTGGCAAATAATATTTATATGTTAACTAAACGGTTAACGTTTAGTTAACATATTGATAAAATGTCTCACGAAAGTTTTAATATTAAAATCATATTAATATTAAAAATGTATCAATCATCAAAAAAACATTGTCTCTAAGCCTCCCTCCTAATGTCCCTCTAGCAAATTTTACGACTATAGCTTATTATCTAGCTTATCGTAATAGCTAAATAATATACTGTATAAGGATATGTACCTACTCCAAGAGTACAGCAAGAGTATGAAAAATTGTGACGCCATAGCATATAACAATATACATTTTGCATTAAAATATCATTTTGATAAAAAAGTTAACAAGACAAAAATAGCTAATTTGTCTGGGTAAAATCAGATCATTTGAATACAATAACAGAAATCTTTAACGCATAACTAGAATAACTATAAATGAATAAAAAAGGCAACAAACAAAACATTACGAAGAAAATTTTAATTAAACTTGGACGTAGGATGTAGAATTTGCCACTTTTTTAAGTTTATATGAATTTGAATATTAGTATGATGTCAATGTTTTATAAAAGATGACGTCCAAATTTAAATGATATGTTAATTAGAATATCAGACATTAAAATAAGCTTCTCTAAAATAGCTTTAAACTCTAAAATATAGTGACTATAAAATAAAAAACAGAACATAACAGAGACTAAATTGTTCCAAGGGCTACCAAATTTGTTTGCATAGCTGTTTAATTAAATGTGCTATCATAATGAACAACATCAAACGTTAATGGAATTATAGACATTCAAGAAGAAAAACTATATTTAATTAAAATTAATATTGACTTGTACTTGTCTTTGGGCGTCGAATGTCAAGGTTACTATTCAATCACAGTAAATTTACTTTATTGCACCTTCTTTTTCTCATCGAATGAGAGTGGCTAACTCTGGTGTCGAGAGTTTGTCAAGATAGATAGATAGATAGATAAATACTTTATTAAAACACCACAAACGAAACAACACACAAAAAAAACATACAAATTAAAATCAGCGTCTTAATTGGTGGCCTTATCGCTAAGAGCGATCTCTTCCAGGCAACCAATCTGGCAGGGATATATTTATTTCAAGCCGCTCTATAAGAGCCTCTCACAGGGCTAAACGACTGCCGTACTAGACAAACAGCCGGGACCTTCAATTTAACGTGTATTACATGCAAACGAATAATTTAAACGCTTTTTTTTTTCAGGTGCTATCCACGGCCTGGCCGGCATACCCAGCGTGTTTATGCCAACTATAATGCAATGGCGTGGAAGGAAATTCGCCTTTATTCTCGCCTGTCTAGTGTCTATATTCGGATGGATGTTATCGTACTTCGCAAACAGCGCTGCCGTCATTTTGGCCAGTGAGAGTTTCCACGGCTTCGGAAGCAATAGCATCTACGCAGTCACTTGTTTAAGTGTAACAGAGATGATGGCGCCACAGTACAGAGATGTGTTCATACAAATGTATTACATTCTGCTCTCTGTGACCATGGCTTTAAACGGATTACTGACTCAGTATGTACACTGGAAGAACATAAGCCTAATAATGTGTGTGCCAATGATCCTAGCACTGCTTATAGCCTGCATGTGGCCAGAATCACCGTACTGGCTGGCTTGTAAAGGCGAATTCACGAAATGCGAAAAAGCATTCACCTGGCTCAGAGGAACCGATGAGCTAGCAAACCAAGAACTGAAAGAACTCATAAAAGCGCATAAAGAAAATCTGACGCGTGAAAAATTAAATAAAAACACGAACTTCAAAAAGTTCTGGAATCAGATATCGAGTAGAGATTTCTATATACCTGTAGCTCATATAT
This sequence comes from Macaria notata, assembly GCA_927399415.1. Taxonomy (NCBI): domain Eukaryota; kingdom Metazoa; phylum Arthropoda; class Insecta; order Lepidoptera; family Geometridae; genus Macaria; species Macaria notata. The sequence goes on from OV656742.1 coordinate 7,691,409, forward strand.
TTGTCTTGGAATATCTTGTTCAAGGCATTGGGTGTATCATCATTGTTATATACTCTATTGAAATATTTAAAAAAGCTTCAAGTGACCAACACATAGCTCTATTTGGTGGATTCATAGTAAACACTATACAGTTATTAGGAGTCACCGTGACTATATTATTAAGTAGATATTTTAATAAGAAAACGATGTTACTATTTAGTGTATTTGGCGCCACCACCGCTTTACTATGTGCTAGTTCTGTTTCTTACTTTCAAAGCATTAGCTACTTTCCAAAGGACTCGTTGATGTGCGTATATTGTTTGATAGCATATATGATATGTATATGTCTAGGTGTGATACCTATGGCATATCCTATAGCATCTGCATTGATGCCTGTAAAGCATAGAGGCGTAGGCGGGGTCATATACGTAACAAATACTTGTCTATTACATACGATAGCTCTAAAATTAGCCCCATACATGTTCAAATACATAGATTTGTGGAGAACGTTTTTAGTATTTGCGATAAATGGCACAATATGCGGATTGCTTATATGGAAATGTATCCCGGAGACTAAAGGAAAAACATTGCAAGAGATCGAAGACTTTTACACGTTTGGTAAATTTGTGAGCAAAAGAAACGAAGAAAAGGAATATGATGCTAACGAACTAATGTATAAAACTATAGAATTAGAAGAGTATCATAATGAAATTTGTAGAGATGAAGATTGAAATCAATGGAACTAGGTGACTGAGCAAATACAGCTCTCAGATAGTCAGTATGTACTTTGTATTTGATGTCAAGACTTAAACCACTTAATATTATTATTTTAGTATTTTTAGAATAAGAATTAATCCATGGGTCGGATGACACGTTAAATTGTAGGTCGCGGTTGTTTGTTTAGTACGGCAGTCGTTAAGCAATGTGAGAGGCCCTTAGGGCGGCTTAATAAACTCTCGACACCAGAGTTGGCCACTCTCATTCGATAAAAAGAAGAGAAGATTAGAATTAATCATGTGAGCCGTATTAAGTAATTTATGCATATAAGACTGTAAATAAATGTTCAAACTTTTAAACAAATTGTTTTCCAGATAAAACCTTTTGAAAATATTTATTATATTAAAATAGCCCCGAAAATGAATCCTTACTGACAAAATTATTGTTATAATATCTTATATCCTTGTTTCACATAAAGATATTAGAGTTGAAATGTAAACCTGTCACCATTGTTAATAAACAATAGTACGTACAATACACGGTTTCCATCATTTATCTTGTAGTTTTACTGTCCTGTGTAAAATTTTAATATTTTCTTAAAACTTTATTGTATTTTAAGAATATTAATATATTTGCTAAAAATATTCATAACTATGTATGAACGTAGGGTGAAATTTCTATTTATAGGTTTCTCCTAGGCAAACGTGCAACATCTTCAGACTACAGTGGTGCTTAACATCAGGCAGGCTATAGTCAATCGTAAGCCCATTCCTTGTTAAAAAAAACAAGTTAATCGGAATCACTTCCTCTTAAATAATATAATTTTATTATATTTGGGTTTATGACTCCAAACAAAAGATTCCAATAGTCTACCAAGACAAGTTTGGTTAAAGCATTCAGTTATAGGCTATAAAAACTTTAAGACTAGATTAAATGTACAAGATAATAAAATAAAAAAACATTCAGTCGATTTACGGTCCTCCTCCTTCTTAGAAAATCGGATGTCTCGAACTATTTTTTTAATTTGTTTGCATGGATGGTGCATGTGTGTGTGAGTTGTTTCCTCACGGCCCAACAGATTAACCAATTTCTTTATGTACAGATGTCTTATATACAAGGCCAGTTTTTTTCTAAAGGGGGAAATTATCATTACCTAAGATAAGTACAATATAATTTAAGGTATAATTGCTTGCTCAATCATTTTAAGTTTATTATAGTACAACAGATTAATTAAAAATTGAAAATACGAGATTCATGAAGAGCCTTACTTTATCTGCCATATTTTAAAGTTCAGCTAATCCAACGTCTCGAACTTTCGTTCGACGTCAGGTTTCAGGGTTAGATAAATATATTCTTTTGAAATGAGAATAATAAATAATCTTCTAGAATTCTATATTGTTACACACACACCCACACATTTATATAAAACAAAAATAATAAAATTACATACAGAAACTACCCTAGTGCCACAAGTGGCGGCTTTATTGCTAAAAGCAATATCTTCCAGGCAGGGTCCAGGGTTACATAATGAAGTTACTTATTTAGATTTAATTACTACTGAAATAAGAGGAATTAAAATTATTTATATGTAAAACAACGTTAATAAAAATAAAAATAAAATAAATATTCCAGGACATTGCACACAGCGCCATCTAGCCCCACACTAAGCAAACGCTTGTGTCGTGGGTACTAGGTAACGGATATAATACTTATATACTTTTCTTTTGTAAATACATACTTATTATACATACAAACGACCAGACTCAACACAAGTAATTATACATTTTTTTTTTAAATGCATAAATACTTGTGTCACGCGGGAATCGAACCCGCAACCCCTAGATTAGAAGGCAGAGCCACTACCAACTAAGCTAACAGACCAGTCGTTAGTAAGTAAATGTGTAGGTACGTCCAATATTTGAAATTTTTATCTTTATCTTACTGACAACTATTCTATATTATTGTTGTTATTCAACACAAACACACACACACACACACACACACATGTTCCTATTATAAAAGTTAGCTAATGTGAAAGTATTTATAAGTACTATTCATATTACACTTGGGGTTTTAAAAATAAAATAACCCCATCTATCTATATCTACATATAATAACCTGAAGAGGGTCAAAAATCTGTCTAATAGAAACAAAAATGTTAAGGTTTACTATCAATAATAAAACACGTTTCAGCAGTTTTTATTATTGTTGTCCGTTTCTCTGTTCACGCAAAAACAGCTGAACGAATTATTATGATTTTTGTGAGGTCTTATTAGTTTTTATACTGAAACATTGCGAGCGAAGCCGTAGGCGTCGACTAGTAGGTGAATAAAAACGAATACGTCATTAGCAAATGTAGGTACAGATAACTGCCTGACGGTATTCAGTCCTGCTAATTCACATACATTCATACACATCTACAGTACCAGTTAATTATATTTTATCTATACTAATATTATAAAGCTGAAGAGTTTGTTTGTTTGTATGTTTGTTTGTTTGAACGCGCTAATCTCAGGAACTACTGGTCCGAATCGAAAAAATATTTTTGTGTTGGATAGACCAGTTATCGAGGAAGGCTTTAGGCTATATAACATCACGCTGCAACTAATAGGAGCGAAGATGACAATGGAAAATGTGGAAAAAAACGGGGAAAATTATTCATCTTTGAGGGCTTCCGTTGCGCGCGTTGCGAAAAAGGTTCAAGATTTCAAAAAAATATTTATGGAAGCCCAAAATAACTATTCCACGCGGACGAAGTCGCAGGCACAGCTAAGTCTATATAAATAGACATGTTCTGTAATATGTAAGTATATATGACTATATATTATTATTTTATTTATTAAGAGCCTGTGTTATCTCATTGTTGGGCAAAGGCCTCCCTACCCTCTTTCCATTTATTTCTATCCAGTGCTAATGTATTCCAGTCTGATAGGTGTTTATCCAGGTCGTCCCTCCATCGCTTTCTGGGTCTGCCGCGGGGTCTTTTATTATAGAAAATAGAAAATTATTTATTGAGACACACACAATACAAGTTAAGATTGTGATGCTAAACCCGCCACTCAGCCTAATCAACATATTTTACTTATATAATACTCTTAAATTGTTAGCATAGTTTTATGTTTAATATTATTTTTAACTGTACTTGTATTTGTTCACCATTAAAAACACTTGGAGCCATTTAAAATAACCTGTCTTTTGCAAAACAGTGCCAACTAAAGCAAAAGGCAGAATCATGTAAAAATTAACATCAAGGCGTATTCACTCAAAAATTTACTTGACAGATAATCACACGGGTAACTCCGTGGGACGTCACAAGTATTTCATAAAAACAGTATTCTAATAGAATAACAATAGCAACAATTACTTAGGAAAATAAAACATTAGTGAGATAGTTAACCAATTTAAAGTTTCCTTTGTATCAAACGCCATGTTCTATTCTATTCACTTTGTCACTCGAGAAATTTAGTACGTTAATATATTTAATTAATTAAATTTCACTCACAATAATTATCATCTGCTTTAATTACAAAAGTACATTGTTTCTGGCTTCGGTGAAATACATCTGTAATTATTAATTATAATGTGAAATCTGGCTAAACGTACATCCTTGTACATGACTTTTTTTAAAGTATTAATTGTTTGTTACAAAAACTCAAGTGTTACTGGATATATTTTCTTCGTCGCAATGATTTCACATGCAATTCGTCAAGTAAGTTAGTTCACATAAGTATTTAAAATATTTATTCAGGTTTATTTAAATTTAGGACGTAAAATACCTTCTTTGTTTTGGGCACGGAAGTTGAACATAAAACGTTACTGATAATTATTGAATGTACAATTTGAAGAACATTTCTGCTAAAAAGTAAGTTAGTTCGTATTAGAGTGGCTAACTCTGGTGTCGAGAGTTTAGATATGTTTTTTTGCATTAACATATTTTAGTACTTAGTGCTTTATTACTAAATCACCTATTTTTAAGAAATTGGTAAATATATATCACTTATTTTTTTACCCTACAAACTTAGTTAATTTTCTGGGTCCACACAGACTGTGTAGTGCGGTATGGGCCCCCGCCCCTAGCGGACGAGAAGGGAAGGGACATCGTGGTAGGTTATAGTCAGTAGTAGAGTCCAATCAGCTCTAAGTCCTACATACTGGGCAGCACGACATTTTACCATAACTCATAACATTAAATTTGATTTCATGTTTAATAAGATAGATAATCAAAAATTTTTTTATTCAACAGCAATATTTATTATTTCAGTTACTAGTGGCTGGGTCCCCTCAACTCGCCGCGTTTTCGGTGGGAGGGGTAGTGGGGTACCCCGGGGTGTTACTACACCAGTTGCGGGCAAATGATACAACCATATCGCTGGATTTGGACACGTCTTCGTGGATTGGTAAGAGTCTCTCTTTGAGTTGCATTTATTTATGACTGAGGGTCGAGACTCCCCCGCAGAATTAATTCGTTAGGGGAGTTCTCTTGGGCAGATACATCGTGGTGGGCGCCCAAGTCCTTCCACGGAAGACACAAGTCATCGGAATGATGGTTTTAGTATTACTCAATTGAATAAGCATGTAGTTTGCCTCGAATTGGACCTTGGGTTGTATTTCTGTACATTATGCCTTGGTATAGGTATACGGTATAGGATAAATAATTCTCCCACTGAGAAAAGACAATTTCGACACTGTAAAGATTATCTAAAAGTTTTATGTTCAGATATTTTTTTTATTTGTAATACGGAACATCAGCCTAGGGAGCTAAATCCTTCCTGAAATGCATGATCACCAATCCGTCGTGGCTGGCGTGGTGGATTAGGCTACAATCCCTCCTACAAAAATAGGAGAGGCCTATGTTCAGAAATGGACTCCTTAAAGGCTAAGAAAGAAGAAGAAGAATACGGAACAATGACGTCAGGGGAAGTACAGAGAACTTTGTAACTAATGAGTCGAATTATGTATAATCACAATTAAAAGTCATTTTCAAATATGTACTCTTATTTATTAATTCGCAGGGTCCCTACATGGATTGGCCGGTATCCCCAGCATATTGATGCCACTTCTCATGCAATGGAAGGGCCGAAAACTAGCATTCATATCCGCCTGTATCATCATCATCATCGGCTGGATTCTAGCTTACATATCTACAAACATAACCTTTATACTTATAAGCGAATGCTTTCACGGTTTAGGCACGAACAGTATATTAGCTGTCAGCCTTTCAACTATGGGCGAAATGGTCACACCTAGGTATAGGAATATTACTCTTCTATCGTTCAGTATTGTACAATCTCTAGGCATGGCTTTAGTAGGAATAGCCGCTAGATATCTACATTGGAAAACGATCAGCGTTGCCATGTGTGTGCCGATAATATTAGCTCTATTATTAGCTTGCATGTGGCCCGAATCGCCATCTTGGTTAGCCTGTAAAGGCGAGTTCGACAAATGTGAAAAGGCGTTCAAATGGCTGAGAGGAACAGACGACGCGTCCATTACGGAATTGGAAGAACTAATAAACGCTCAGAAGGAAATATTGTTTTCTACGCGAAATATCCAGAGCCATCGATCGATTCCTCAACTGTTTTTAGAGAAAATATGTAGCAGAGATTTCTATTTACCAGCCTTACATATGTTTGTGTTACTAAATACAATGTATTGGAGTGGTATAATGGTCATATTGATATATTCCATAGAGATGATTGAAAAAGTGACTTTGAGTGCCAACGCAGCATTTACTGGTGGTATTATTATGAATTTAGTTCTTTTCATAGGGTTTACTATAACGGGTGTTCTGATAAGACAGTTTAATAATAAACCAGTGCTCTTGATAAGTGTTATAGGTACTGCGTTGAGTTTGTTATGTGCATCGTTTGTAAGTTTCATGCAAACGTATGGTTTTATAGCTAAGGATTCTTTGTTATGTCTGTATTCTTTGTTAGGTAGTATGATTTGTGCTAGTTTGGGGCTGAATTCTATAGTTTTTGCCGTCGCAGCCGAATTAATGCCGGTTAAACATAGGGGAATAGGGGGAGCCTTATTTGTTATTTACACATGTATTTTACACACTTCTTCATTAAAACTTTCCCCATATTTATTTGTAACGATACATATGTGGGGTACGTTTTTACTCTACGCAATAAATGCAACGCTAAGTGCAGTTTTTATATGGAAATTTGTACCCGAGACTAAAAACAGGACGCTTCAAGAGATTGAACATTATTATATGCATGGAAAGTTTGGCAAAAAAACTGTTATTGATAATACAGCTTTTAATTATATGAATAGTTAATTAACGAAATAAAACAAGCAATATATTATCCTGTTATTTTCAACTTATTTGGTGTTTTTTTGCGAAAGAACTGACGAACAAATGAACAGTATTTGCGCAATGGAAACGTCACTTCAAAACTGAAGACAATAAATAATGATCTTGACGTAATACCGTGGGTAAAAGCGCACGTAAATAATTAATAGCACTCAATGAAAATAGCACATCCGTAAATAAATATTGTTTTTTGTTTATTTTGTGCTATTTCGGTAAAAACATTAAAAGGAATTTTAACATATGTAACTCAATCACAAATCAGAAACCCATATGATTGGTATCTTTGTTGACACGTATGACTATGAAGCCGATAATAATAGCTAGTTACGGTTTTATATCCTAAAACATAATTTGTACATAAAGTAACACGGAGTTACAATGCTTGTATTTCAGTAACGTGCTTTTTAGCGTATTTATGTGTTATGTTGCATTAGTCCTTCAGCTTCAATTGTGTTGCATTAGTTCTTTAGCTTTCAATTAATTACCTAGGTAAATTGGCTCATATTTTTTTACTTGCATGGAACATATGTACATTAAAATAGCTATTCATTCATTCATTATTCATTCATTCATTCATTCATTAAAATAGCTACTTACCTTGCATATATCTGCGTCCATCTGTTTCCCCTGCAGCCCCCTGACGGCCTCACACAGCTCGCGCTGCAAGCTGCATTGCTGTATAACCACGTTTCTCTGCTGCCGCCGCGCTCTCTCGCTCTCTACTCGCACGTCGAATGTTGGTTCGTTCTGAATGTTCAATATTTTCTTCTTTTGTAGACGTATTTGAGCACCAATCGTGCGGGCCTGGAATAATATAAAAATATATATATATATATTTCGGAACATTGCACACAGCGCCGTCTAGCCCCGCAGCAAACGCTTGTGTCATTGGTACTGGATAGCGAATATAATATATGATTAAACGAACTTTGAACAAAGTGAAGTTCGATCAATATTATATGAGTAAGTTCCATGCGAAGATATAAGTACCTGTTTATTTAGATTTCTGTGATTACATTAGAAAATTGTAATGGGAACGTCAAAGCTTTGTCATTTAAAAAAATTGCGAAATTTTAAAAATTTAAGAAAACGGCGTAAACGCATATAATATGATAGTCCCCGTTCGATAGTAAATACATTATGCGTGGTTTAGGTTGGGTTTCCAAGAAACAAATACATTTAGTGTAAGTATCAAGGCTTCAACATTAGTCTTGATATACGAAACTAGTGCTACGTATATATGTGTATGTAAGTATGTATGTACATGTGACTGACCAACAAATAGGAAGATGGCGATGCCTTACGAGGCGAAAAAAGAATGCCATTGCCAAACAGTTTTTGAGAATTTTTCAAGGTGAGGAATTGGGGTAGGTTCCTACCATTTGATTAGTGTGGCTCATAGCAGTGTTATTACGTTAAATTGTAGGTCCCGGCTGTTTGTCTAGTACGGCAGTCGTTAAGCTATGTCAGAGGCCCTTAGGGCGGCTTGATTAACTCTGGACACCAGAGTTGGCAATTCTCATTCGATGAGAAGAAGTGTTATAAACACGCGCTAGTAGCAATGACGTTTGTGATTAGCGAAACGTTATATGTGTGTATCAAACTGATAATGAATTTATTGGTAGAAAAGATAACGACTATAAATATTTTTATGTATGATTTCTATACATAATAATGTTCTTCGTCATCAAGCATACTTATCCGAAAAAGAGCATCTAAATATATATTTATTTATAATAATGAATAACAATGAAATACGGCATCATAATAAAGTTATTTCCATTACTATTGGTTTTTAAGCAATTGAAGTCATTTCCAGTACGATGTGGGCCCTACGTTTGAAATTAACTTCGTATTGGTAATTTTATTAACAATTGTGTTAATTTTTCTAAAATTGTTTGTAAAATAAACACTTCGAACTTTTTTGAATGTACAAGTACATACATTTATATAATTTCGGACGAGTTCAAACACAATATTCTTCTTTCATTGCTAATGACATGAACATGGCCCATTAAAGTACATACATATATATCTATACATATTTATATAATTAACAGACTGATAATAATAGATAAAAAATTTAATGTTAACTTTGATACTTTTAGATTATGGATGAAGCCTAACTAGCACACCTATTGTAAACTCACCTGGGGGTGCGGTTCTCCTGAGACACAAGCATACTTGCTTAGTTCAGAAGAACCGGTCCAATTCATTGCACAAATAAAATGTACTTTACACATATTTTATAAGATTATATTATAGGCTACAACTATTGTATATTTTAAAATGTTATTTGTGTCAATAAATGATTTTATTTTATTTTTTTATTAAAAAGCAATAATTAATTTAGCGTTGCAGGCATATAAAAACAGCTTTTTCCATTAATTTGTATAATGTCTGCTCTTTTATTATAAACAATTTACGCTTACATTGTTTATTTTTTATTATTATTTTCATTTTGTTGCATTTTAGGGCTATACAAGTTGAAGAACAACTGTTTAAAAATTTATTGAGTAAAGTCGGGTATTGCACTCATGGCATGTCTTAAGAAGCGTAAGTATTACCTCTGTAATACTCTATTAGTTATGCTTTTAAGAAAAATCATCGAAATTAAATTATCGATTTTTATACAAAAATCTAAATTAATTACAAAGCCAAATATCTTAACGCGATAGAGGTAATTTTACAAACTCACAATACAATTATTTATAAGAAGGCATTTTCTTTCGAAAAGTCAGTAAAAATTTTTGCAGGTAGATACGAAAATATTTCGACCTCACCCAGATTATCTTCGGTATCGCATGACGAATGCACAATTAAATTCCAAAACGTTGAGTCCATTGTAACTTGTGATTTAAAAATTAACGAATTTCATTCCAAAATCTTCAATCCGTTATAACTTATGATTTTACAAATTTACTTTTATCCCGGTATGGGAGTATTATATCACTTAAATACCTGAGCACAATTTTCTTTTGAAAAGTCGGTAACATTATTGCAGGAAGGTAGAACGGTAAACGAAATTATTTCGACTCACCCAGATTATCTTCGGCATCTTATGACGATTTAAAAATGAACGAATTTTATTCCAAAATGTTGAATCCGTCGAAACTTGTGACTTTTTTTAAAAAATTAAGAATATATTTTATTTAAATTTTGAAGTTGCGCTTAGGCGCTTGACGCGTGCGTTGTTTGCCGTGCACGAAAAAAGAATGAGGTCGACAGCCAAGATGGTTACCAAGATGGCTTCCAAGTGAAGTTAGAAGGACTTTATTTTACTTGTATTGACTATAGTCAAATCCAGTCTCTAAATACGTGCAAATGTTGCCTGTAGGATAAAATTACTACCATGTTTATTATATCTGAAGCATGAAATTAACGAAATATAATACTTATTTACTTTTAAATAATAATATAAAAAAATAAATATTATACACAGAAACAACCAGACTCAAGTAATTACATATATAAAATTCATAGTTCATACAGGAATCGAATCCACAACTCTAAATTAGAAGGCAGAGTCACTACTTGGTCACCCTTTCGAGGACTGGTGGACTTTGTAAGCTACAACTAAACTGATATCTCAGTTTAGTCTGCAATTTCTATACAAAATCTGTCCAGCCAAAAATGTCAAATATTTCGATATGCTCCGTCTACGTTCACTACTTTGCCATTGATGGTAAGCGCCATCTATTAGCATAGAATACTCTCATCACCTTCTCAACACTGTCGTTGATGGTTTTTCTTCGCGTGTTCAATTCATTCATTTTCACTTCCAATGCAGATAGTTTTTTATCCAGCTCTTGAATCTGCGCTTTGTGACTTCGTGATTTCTGATCGAAGGTTGATAACCTGAAGTAAGAGAAATATTGTGAATCAATCTGTGCGCGTGTGTGTGTGTTATACTTCTTCAAAAGGCAGAACCGATTTACATATAGGCCACTTTTTATCCCGGATTGACATTAGTAAAACAGCTATTATCTAAATATATAAAACTCAAAGGTGACTGACTGATTGACTGACTGATATAGTGATCTATCAACGCACAGCCCAAACCACTGGACGGATTGGGCTGAAATTTGGAATGAAGGTAGATGTTATGACGTAGGGATCCGCTAAGAAAGGATTTTTATTAATGCCACTTTTATAGGGGTGAAATAGGGGATGCAAGTTTTACTTCTTAATGCGAGCGAAGTCGCGGCACCCACTAGTAATATATAAGTTTCATTCCTTACAGTGGCGCAGACTGTAGGATTCGAACGAAAATAAAAAAATATTTTCTGAGAGGGGAAGTGTAATGTATAGTGAGTTTAGGGTACTTATATATTAGTGTATGTATGAATATGAATGTCGGTAGACAATAAATTCAGTCTTGTCTTGAGCCCGAAACCGTGTAGTTTCATTCCTTACATATACCTAAGTCAAAATAAGAACAGCCCTGATTTTTTACGAATTTCATCGATAAATGACATCATTGACTTCAAAGTGCGCACAATTCTTCTTAATTTTGGTAACTTTTTCTAACTTTACCAACTTATTGTGTCCCACTCCTAAGCAAATTAGTATTCAGCTTTCTCTTGTAGGTCTATTCATATAATAAATTTGTAGAGCTGTCGATTTAAACGCTCATCACGCAAAAACGTCTGAACGGATCATCATGATTTTTGGTATGTAGGTAGTATAAGGTCTTTAGAGTGTCGTAGGTTACTTTTTATTCTGAAATAATGCGAGTGAAACCGCGGGCGTCCACACTAGTTTAAAATATATATGTGATTCAAAAGGTGGATTATTAGACAAATTTTCTGTTTCGTTGTGTTCTTCTTATCGAATGAGAGTGGCCAACTCTGGTGTCGAGAGTTCATCAAGCCGCCCTAAGGGTCTCTGACATAGTGAGTAGGCACATAAGACCCTTAGTTAGAAAAATCTCAACACTAGTATTACTAGCATTGGTCACTTGTTTAATGAACTTAAGCCCTAAGGGCCTCTGGCATGGCTTAGCGACTATAGTTAAAGTTGTGTTGCATACTAACTGCGTGTTGAAGTTGTCAAATTGTTCCACGTCTACAGTGTTGGCGAGCAAATTGGGCGGTCTGATCTCTATAGTAGAGGCAGACTTCTCACCGCTGTACGCCGACACTCGCACCACGAAGCGGTGGTTCTCTGAAATTTGTGAAATAGAATAAAATGGAAAAACATTTATTGAGACAATATATACAATAAAATAAATGTGGCCCAACTCAGCCCCAACCCATCATAATACTGATTACTGGAAGCAATCAGCGCTGGTCTTAATAATCTCAATGTAATAGTCTTAATAATTGGCAGGAAATAATCACATGACTGAGGGTCATGACTCCCCCGCGGAATTAATTCGTTAGCGGAGTTCACTTGTGCAGATACATCGTGGTGGGCGCCCAGGTTATTCCACGGAAGATACATGTCCTCGGATATTGTGGTCCTCAAACATGTCGGTTTCATCACGATGGTTTCCTTCACCGCTAAGCGAGTGCAAATCCACACTTTCCTTGAAAATACAAGTCATTGGTGTAGGGCGGGATTCGAACTAGGGTGCGTCTGGATGAAAAACAGACACTGGAACCGCTTAGCCACACTCGCTTTTTGAGAAATAATAAATAACGTAAATATGTATAACCTTCGTTGTACGATAGGAACGATTCAACACCGGTAAGTGAGCGAAGTTCTATACGATTTTATTTAAATAATACAAAACAAATGAACATAGATAATATATACCTACTGTCGATACATGTCTCTGTATTGCTTTGCGTAGTCGGATAAAAAACTGGTTGCATTCGGCCCAAGGATATTCATTGTTACCGTTATTTTTCAATCACTTTTTTATCAAATATCTATACATATAATAAAGCTGTAACCGGTCGGTGTTTGTACATTGAAGATAAATTAAAAAAAAATGTTGATGGGTCTTCATTGATGCAAAAGAACACAAAAAACATTTTAAAAAAATCTGTTTTTCTGTATGTATGTTTGTTCGTTATAGACTCGAAAACGGCTGCACCGATTTGTCTACGGTTTTCAGTAACATATTGGTGCATTTTTAACGTTATGTTCATGTTAAACCTTTTTATCTCATAATAATGCGAGCGAAGCCGCGGGCGTCCACTAGTTGTCCATATATTATATATAATATACAATAATAAAATACAATATATATAGGCTGGAGACCGTACTATGTGCCAAGTTGGAGAGGAGGCCTATACTCAGCAGTGGGTGAACACGGGCTGACATGATGAGGACGATGATGATTAACTTACCAGTGTAGTAGTAAGTGATATGAGCGGGCACGCGGCCGCTGTTGTTGAAGGTGTGCTCGTTGCCGATTGGTATCTTATGTATATTGTACTGCCTGCACAGATAGCGTACCACGGGGTCGGGCGCAGTGATGGTGTCCACCAGGTACGTGTAGAAACCGAGGTAGCTGGAATGATACAAATACAAAAATAATAAAATAAATGTATGTATTACAAGGTGTATTTCCATTACATGTGATTTGGAAGTGCCGAAGTGTCGAACACAGCGCTTTGCCTCACAGAACAGAGAAAACAATGGAAGTGGTGCTCGTATCTCCTGCGTGTGCCACAATTAAGCATAATATCGCAACATTCGCGGCGGCCATGATTAGTCGTGCTTAGCTACGTGAGCTAAAAAGACGTTCCGCACTCGCACAAAAAACATGTTTGAAAATAATTCATGCCTTGTTGTGCAATTATTACGTGTCAAAATGAAAGCAGGACGAATAATTTATCAAATGGAGATGTATATTTTGTTTTACTTGTATGTGAGTTTGGCGACACCGGTACCCGTACTGAGTAGTTATAAGAGCACTTCCATTGTTTTCTCTATTTAATGCTTTGTCTATACGTTTATTGTACGGACGGCAAAGCTTTGGAGCGCTTTACCAGAAGCTGTGTTTCCTGCGGTTCCTGTTTCCAGGGGTCTTCAAATCTAGAGTTAATAGGTATCTTCTAGGTGAGCGTGTTACACTCTAGGCTGCAGCAATGCTTAACATCAGGCAGGCTGTAGTCAAACGTAAACCTATCCCACGTAAAAAAAAGTATTGTTTCGCATGTTCTCCACGAAATAAGGCTAGAATTCAATATGTTATCTAAACGGTTTTCACTCACCGTTTAGTTGACAAATTGATTAAATGTCTCACGAAAGTTTTAATATTAAAATGGCTAGAATTGTCTAGGCCATAGCCTTTGCTTGCTATCAGGCAAACTATGGCCAAGCGCAAACCCGTTCAAGTTTAAAAAAAGCACTAATGGCTTCGATTTGATTGGTTCAAAGCATATAATATATATATGCATATGTATATTTTACGCCGTCTGTTATGTGTTATATGTTTGTACTATGGTTTTGTTTGTTTACGTTTGCTACATGTTGTACATTTTCATCATGACTATTGTGTTCAAATCACTCTATATTATTCCTATACACTCTATATACCTTTCGTCACGTTCGTGACGTCACCTGCCGGTTCCAACGGAAGACCAGCGCTGGATGCTTGCATCCAGCACATGCTGAGTTGGGGCCGGATTGTGACATGAAACGTGTGCACCTACTTGTTTATATCTTGTATTCTGTATCTCTTGTTTCGTGTCCCAATAAATGTATTTTATTATTATTTATTTACAAGATATACAGAACTCACCTCAACTGCTGTATATTGTTGGTTTTCGCATTGAACGCCCCTCCCGGACTGCAGACAGCATTGACTCGGTTCCAGCACAGATCCTGGCGCACTTTCCGTAAGAACAGATTCATATCCGAACTGGACTCGAAGGTGAAAGCTATCAGATCTCGAGCCGATACAGAGGATTCTAGGTAGCGCGCGAACTTGGGGTCTGTGAAGTTGATCTGGGAGGGAAAATAATAATTTCTTTAAAAAAATTAAATAAAATAATAACCAACATTTCAGTACATGTTAAATGAGAGCAAATTTAGAGGTGTGCGTTTTTAATCATACCATTACGAAAGGTATATTAGTAAATTAAATAAATATCATCATCATCATCAGCCTATTGTCGCCCACTGCTGAGCATAGGCCTCTCTTGTACGCCACTCGTCCCGTTCCTGCTCAGATTGAATCCAGGTTCTCCTTGCGGTTGTTCTAATGTCGTCAACGCACCGCATTGGCGGGCTAAATAGATATATATGTATAGAATATTTATTTGCAAATGGAAATAAAATACAAAAACAATATTTTTACTTAAAAAGCGCACGTAAATTTGCTGTCACAAGCTAATTTCGACTCAGATGATTGTCACGTGATCTCATTTACGGTGCGATACGACGACGGATCATCGTGTTTTTGGCATAATTGTAGTTAAGGATAACTCTATTTCGATAACGAAAATTCTTCGAAAATATGGATGAAACGGAAAAGTCACTATATTATACAGTTCCCGTAAGGCATGAAAAGCAGTGTTCCGAAACATAAAATAATTACTGACGTAAGTGCTAGCTGATTATTACAACTAAACTGAAACGGAAAAGTTTTTGAAAATATGGTGATCCATTTTCAACACTAAAAATTTCAACACATAAGCCACATCAGAGACCATCAGGGCGGGCATTGATGAAAATCTCGACACCAGAGTAGGCTACTCTCATTCGATAAGAAGACATACCACAAGCATCATTGGTTCGTAGTAAGGGTGTTCAAACAAGTTGTGATTGTTTCTCAGCCACATGACAGCATTATATGTATGTTCGCTGTAAGAGCGCAGCATTTCTAGACGTTTCGCATCCACGTTTTCTAGGTGATGTATTCTGGAATTGAGAATTTAATCAAATTTTAATAATATGTTTTTTTAAGATAGGTGTCACATCACAGGTACTCCAACATAACAATGTAAGTTCTATTCTATTTTATAAGTAAAAACATGTACCTAGTTGTAATCTTTTGTCAGAACAAAAAACGTATTTTGTATTGTATTGTATTTGGAAAGACCATTGAAATATTACACTGTTTTGGAAAATTTTCACTCCCAAAAAGCTGATTAAAAACGTCTGACCGATCTGTTACATCGGTGGATTACCAACAAGTTAACTACTGTTGTTTCTAACCATGCATAACATTGTTTCAAATTATCAATCACTAGTGGGTGCTCGCGGCTTCGCTCGCATTAAAAAGTAAAACTTGCATCCCCTATTTCACCCCTTAAAAAGTGGTATTTCCAAAAATCCTTTCTTAGCGGATGCCTACGCCATAACATCTACCTACATTCCAAATTTCAGCCCAATCCGTCCAGTGGTTTGGGCTGTGCGTTGATAGATCACTATATCAGTCAGTCAATCAGTAAGTCAGTCACCTTTGAGTTTTATATATTTAGATTTAAATGTAATTAATTACACTAAAATTTCTGATAAGAATCGAACCTCCCAAAAGATATCATTGTATGTAAAGCGCTATAGTATAGTAAGTGCAGGACCTACCGGCATCTTATAGTGCAATGTTATACAAAAAAACTGTTCAACAATTAAGTTACTAGTCACGTTTGTAATCGGTTTAATAAATAAATTTATTTGTATTTGTATCATGCAAGGGATCGCAACACAGCTTAACATAATCGTTGCAGTATGTTTTGTTTATTTTAGTTTCTAATTTGACTGCAGACCGCCTGTGATTAAGCAATTATGTAGTCTAAGGTACAACAAGCGTATCCACAAAGAACTTAACTACATTTGAAAACATCATAGTTAGTCTAACAGAAGCCAAACCCTTTACACAAAATTCTAATTACAGAACGTGGTTTAAAATATTAGTCTCGAATTTTGAAAATAAAAAGTCGGTTCTTTTTGTTCAAAACGTCACATACAAACAAACAACATGTCAACTTCAAATTGGAACGTTGTTTTTTTTTTTTATTAATTGGCCATAACTTTGTATTGTGCCAGTTCTGGAACGTTGATCATCATTGGGAAAATTTTGACAGTTTGATTATTATGACAGTAGACAGACAAACAACAAAAACGGGCACAGCATTTTCAAAGTTCTGGACTAATAGTTGAACCACGTCTTAAGGCCCAAGTAGTCCCAAAAATATTACGTACTTATTTTGATAAAGTCTTATTTGCGGTAGAATATTGTTCTCCAGGTCATATTCTATCTGCAGTTTCGTATTGTTGAATCCATCAATAGTGGCTTTGCATTTGGTAATAGCTCGCACTACATTCTCCAAATCCATCTTTATGCTTGCGTCTGAAAAAATATAGCAAAATCACACTTATTATATTACCATTTATTGAAAAGGCAATGATGATGATATCTATATCTATCTATAGGTATAATAAAGCTGAAGAGTCGAAAGTCTGAAAATTAAAGATATTAAAAGAAAAATGTTTGAAGATACTTAGAATTGATAAAAGAACACATTGATTGATAAATAAATCAATCACATTCCAACAATGTATAGAATTTTCGTCTGTCTCTGTAAACGCTCATAAAGCAAAAACGAGTAAACGCAAGAACGAACGCAAAAATAGCAAGTGTGGCTCAGCGGTTCCAGTGTCTGCTTTTCAACCAGACGCTCCCTGGTTCGAATCCGGCCCTAAACCAATAACTTGAATGTTCAAGTTATGTGTGGATTTCCACTCGCTTAGCGGTGAAGGAAAACATCGTGAGGAAACCGTCATGTTTGAGGACCACAACATCCGAGGATATGTTTTCCGTGGAAGGACCTGGGCGCCCACCACGACGTATCTGCCCAAGAGAACTCCTCTAACGAGCTAATTCTGCGGGGGAGTCACGACCCTCAGTCATGAGGAAATACGACTCAAAGAGAGAGAAGAATAAAAATAAGTATATAAAAATCAAGTAATATTTATAAATGTAGCACTCACCGTCTCCCAATGTCTCCTGCAACTGTTCCCTGTCAGTGATAAGTTTCTCCAACCTAACTTTTTCCTCAGTCAGTTCTCTCTCTCTATGTTGCAATCTCTCTGTTTTCTCCTTCAACACAGCGAATATATCGTTGAGAGCAAACTCGTGGTCTCGTACACTCTTCGTCAGATCTTTGGCTTTATCTTTCAGAGAGTCAATCACGCGATTCTGGAATCATTTTAATAGATTTTTAGACATATTTAGAACATCCTCAGGATGAGGATATAGAGGCATCCTCAGGACGTGTTGACTCCTCGAGTCAAGAGAATATCTTGCCGAAGGAGAACTACAAAGCTTGAAGACACAAGGTGCGGTGTTGGTAAGATCTTATGATCCACAGAGGCCACGTTGGTAAGGAGGTGAGGTGTGGCGGTGGTATATGGAGGAACACGCCTAAAAACCATCAAGTTTGTTGTTTGAAGTCGGTTAAGGAGCAGTCGCAGTGGAAAAACACTAAGTACATATTTCTCCAGAGTTTCAGTTACAATGGATTTCCGCAAAGTAACGCCTGATTCAATATCTTGCATTTAGAATAGATAAAGTAAAGCTCATTACATACTGCTTTAATGTTTCTCATGACTTACTTACTTGATCTCATGCCAGGAAGCAAAAATTGTCAGGAATATTCGGACAGAGAAGTTCTTATTTGAAACTAGTGGACGCCTGCAGCTTTGCTCGTATTATTTCAGAATAAAAAGTAGCCTATGACACTGCTACGACCTCATACTACCTACATACCAAAAATCATTATGATCAATTCAGCAATTTTAGCGTGATGAGCGTTAAAATAAACAGAGACACAGATAAATAGATAAACATACAAAATTTCTGGTTCTAATTGTTGGAACGTTTTCTGTTATCAATTCGAAGTATCTCCAAACATTTTGATATAAATATGTGACTATCAAAGTTCAGACATTCGACCTTCTTCAGCTTTATTATAGGTATGTTACGGTAAATGTGGATAAGCAGATAAACAGACAAAAATTCTAAACACTACTGAATTATGTTCATTTATCGAGTTAAAGTTTACCCAACCTATTTTTTTTTTAATATCTCCTATGTACAGATTGTTGACCCTCTTTAGCTTTATTATATGTATAGACTAGTGGGTGCTCGAGGCTTCGTTCGCATTTAAGAAGTACAACTTACATCCCCTATTTCACCCCTTTAAAAGTGGCATTTCCAAAAAACCTTTCTTAGTGGATGCCTATGTCGTAACATCTACCTTCATTCCAAATTTCAGCCCGATCCATCCAGTGGTTTGGGCTGTGCGTTGATAGATTACTATGTTAGTCAGTCAGTGAGTCAACTTTGAGTTTTATATGTATAGATGATACTCACAGCCCTCAATTTCTGTTGCTCCAACATACTGATCCCACTCTTGGCTTGATCGAGGTGTTTTTGTAGCGGCTCCATTTTGGTCTTGTGTCTCTTTACTAACTTGACAGCTTCGCTTTTGTCATTACAGTACTCAATCACCTGAAATGTAAAAAGAAATACTTTATATCATACATTATTATAAATAAAAAACCTGACACCAAACCAAATAACAATTGTCTGTAATCAATCTGCAATTATTTTTGTTTTTTGTACTTATAATATATTAGTATTTACAAAAACTATATCTAAAATTTTGGTATTTTTGTGTTAGTTAGTTTGAACAATATATATGTGTATTTATCTCTATTGAAATTACTTATAAAATAGATATAACTGCCGAAGTCATAATAATATAACCTAAACTAAAATAAATACAAATTACACTATGTGCTAAATAACCCACCCCGGATCGCTCCCGCCGCAATTTGCGCGGAGCGGCATGATTTGATTTGACCTTCATCTTTATCATCAGCATGTAATTACCCACTACTAAACACAGCAAGCTTCTCATCTTGTATACCTACTACTACTGATTGTGCAATTGTGTCCCTGATTACTACATACATTTTTGTTAATATTTTTTTTCTATAAATTGTTGGTCTTCAAGTCAACAGTAAGCTCGCAAGATCGTAGATTAACATCAGGCAAGTTGCAGTCAAATGTAAGCCTATCTTAGGTAAAAAATCCATTTGAATGTATTAAAACATGAATTTACCTTTTCTCTTAGTTCGAGATACTCGAGCCAAAGTTTCTTCTTTTCACACATTTCTATTTCATTTTCAATGTCTTTTCGTTGCTTCATGGCATCAATTATAAGTTTCAATCTGAAATGATATATTAAAAGTATACATGTTAAGCTATACATGTTACTAGTGAATAGAGTATGAAGTATTACTACCTATATCCCAAAAATAATTAAGATCCATTCAGCCATTATTATGGTGTGATGCAACAAAATAAACAGAGCATTCAGTGAGTGACAATTCATCACCTACTACATGCTGGTTTTAGCAAGTGTCAGTTCTTTAGCAATAGACCGGTTGAAATAAAACAATAAATAGTGAATCAAATTAGCCTGAATTTGTATAATCTCTGCAATATTCTTATGTATACCTCCACACAAAATACAGAGGTATTTCTTACTTATTGTTAAGATTGTTAAGGACCTCAGTGTTGGCTATGGCCCTACGGATGCCTTCTAAAAACCAGGCTTAAGACCCAAGAGTCTATAACATACATATTATTAAATGAATGGCTAAATAAACACAAACATTTTCAAAGTATAACTACACATAAGTACTAAACATAGGTATATAGTAATAGATATATACCTTTCATTCAACTGTGTCTGCTCCTGCAACAGCTGTGTGTTATTAACAAGCTTGGTTTTCAGCCCTCGTTGCTGGTTCCGTGTCTCAATGAGCTCATCTAACTGCTGAACACTCTCCGTTCCCCCGATGGCAGAGAGGGTGCTCCTCAGGAGCTGCTGAGGGTCCATCTTGGAGAAGTCCTGCACTCGATCTTGGGGTAGTAGCTGGCAGAGGTTGTCAACCTGGAATATGAGAGCATATACATTTATTACCTATTAATTAATTTTAAGGATTGCTTTGAGAGATATGGTCAAGTTTTTTTTTAATTAAAACACTAATTTTGGGTTTGAGTGTTTCATTGTGTATTATAATTCTTGTGTGCTTGTGTTTTTAATAAAATGTTATCTGGTAAAACATTGTCTAACTATTGTTCTAGAACTTTGAAGATAAAAACTTTGTTTTTTTTTACACGAAATAGGCTTACGTTTGACTTTAGCCTGCCTGATGTTAAGCACCACTATAGTTCAAGATGTTTGTTCTTGTTGTTGAAACATTACATATAAACAATCTTATGTTTTGTTATAGATAAGACAAAATCTAAAGTTCTGTGCAGTCACAAAAATATGCAATTGAGAATGAGCATACAAAAGCCTTTAATGTCCTCAATAAGTCACTATCTATTTGATCAATATCTGATAAGCACTTTTGCCATGATTCCTTAAAGATTAATAGAAATGTGTATGATAATGCAATAATCTATTTATTTACTATGGCTTATGAACAGAAAGTGTCCTAATATTAACTTAACATAAATTTTACTGGTTTCGTTCCAGGACAAATTCCAAGGCATGTGTACACATCTTGATCTAAATGTAGGTAAAGTTAATAATTACAAAAGAATATTAGCTAGGGAGAATACAATATAGGTACATATTATAATAATGAAAATATGTGCAGATTAAATTATCTAACTATTAAGTGATTATTCAGAGCTTTGCTTTAAAACAGGAAGCCTTGCCCATTCTGCTTGAATGTGGATAACACACAAATATATTAAATATATCAAGTGTTTTATGGTGGTTCACAAGGAGACAATTGTATTGGCAACACAATCTAACTAAAGGGTTGTATAGGAATGTACTATTTTTGTAAATACTGAGAGAGAATATTTTAGTTAATAAAGTAAGTAGTTCTCCAAGCAGACATTTTAATATTTTATAAGACATTGATTTTATTTTATAATAGTTTGGAATCCTTTAACTGAGTGTAGCTCGGCAGTGGTTTGAACACAGCCACAGATGACTTGTTTAGTAATAAATAAATAAAAATATAAGACATATACTAAAACTAATTTGGACACTGCAAAGGGGTGCCAATCTAACTAAATATACATCAAAAAAATAAAAAATACTTACACAAAAATGAAAGTAAATGGTGAAGGTAAACATCAGAATATGAGAACAAATTCATTTTTTATATAAATAAGTAGATAGGTACTTATGCAATATTTTACCATGCTGGGCATTTACCCTCTTTAGTTAACCACACAATAAAATCTGATGATGTTAATTCTCATAAAAAAATTCAGTTTGTAACTGTTTTTCTGTTAATAGTTTTTGTAGGCCAACATTTTGTTGGACTGTAAAATAAATACTAACCTGAATATTCAACGAAGCTATGAGCTCCTGCACTTGTTTCTCTCTCACTGATTTATGGTCTATAAACCACTTTGACTCGTCCCGCAAATTGAAATTTCGTGTGATGATTACATTCGGTTTGCCAGGTTTTTGGTACAACTCTATCTCAATAGTAGCTTCCTCGCAACCACTTCGAACAAACTCAGAAATCTGGAACATTAATTTCAACTGTAATTACAGGTACTGCAGTAATGCTTTGGTTATAATAGAACTTTGATAAACATTATGATGACTATGGTATAAAATCTTCAGTTACTTAATAAGTTAATTTGAAAGGGCGGGAATTCAGTTGATAAATATAGCGTACTTTCTTAGCTCTTCCGATAACACTGGTTTTGCCGCAAAGGCCCAGTATGATAGCGCAAACAAAAGTCGACTTTCCAGTCCCGTTTGGGCCTATAATCATATTTAACGATGTTCCAGGAAGTAAAACAACTTGCTTGTATGTCCTGAAATGCAAAAATATATTTATATTAAGTATTCGTTTTCAAATGTAGGTATGATACAATATGAAGTTAGTACTTACACAAAGTTTTCAAGGGCAATACGATAAATACAACCGGGTCTTAGGCCCTCATCGTTTCTTATTTTAGACATGATATATCACGATCGTTAATAACTGAAGAGATAAAAACTACAATTCAAGCTTTTGTAGAAATCGTACACTCGAAAAAATAAATAATATACTCGAAAAACGCTTGAGACTGCTAAAACTACCACAAACGGCGCAAAGGCGCAATTCGCAAACATGAAAAAAAACACGGACCAAGAAACATACAAAATCGCGCAATTTTCATGACATTTTCAATTTTGACAGCTGGGTTTGAAGGCTGCCATAATAAAAAAAATATGTAGTGTTGTTAAAGGAATTTAACAAATAACTGTAACAGGGACAGGAATATAAGGCATAGATGAGAGTTATTCAGTGTAGGCTTATGCCCTACTTTAGACTTTAACTAGACTGATAACCTACAAAAAAAGCGCTAGGGGGCAAGAACGTCAAAAGTTGTACACTGCTTAAAAATTTTGCTTCATTTTTTTTTGGCATCTCTAATAATTCTTTTTTCTGAAAATCTTAAGTTTTCTTGTAAAATCATTTTTTTGTGAAAAATTATCAATGTTCTAACAGTAGGCATTCATCTATAATCCTGTTCGTTACCTTGTTTTTGGTTCATTAGGATAGTAAAATACATAAATATGTGAAAATATTATTTATTACCTATGTTATATTTTATTATTTATACAAGAATGGATGTAAAAACAATTATGACAAGAAATCATAGTGTTACATGATAATATAAATTATTTATTTGTTTTGTAATATTTATGATTTTAATAAATATTTCTTTCTTTCAATTTTAAAGATCATAACCGATTTTTCAAGATATGGATAAAATCCGCAGTGGCGCTGTAATTTTTGATATTTTTTGGTTGGCCTATATTTTACTGCAATATGAATATAAAGTCATTCATATGCACACTTCATAATATTATGAAGATTTATGATTTATTTATATACCAAATCGAAGCTTAGATTTGTAAGAAAAATCTAGCAGCAGTTGATATGGACTATGGATTATATATGTATGTATTACTCGTATTAAATTAAATATATTAGAGTATAAATTTATATTTTAGTATATCACTATAGAATATTTTTTTTACTGGTAGCTCTACGTACTGACTCGCTCTATGCTCGCTCTCAACTTCGACCAATCACAACGATAGGTACCATACCAAGGCGAATCCATAGAGCACAAAATGTTTGTATTTTTGTTTCTTTTTTGCCTATTAGTCTGTCTCTGCTCTGTGAGCCAAATTCAACTCGAACGATGTGCGATGCGCTTGTCTGTCGCTGAAAACGCGTCGCGTTGGCAGTTTGTTTTGCATATGAAAATCAGTTGGAAACAGTATTACTGAATTAATGTCTTGCTAAAATCAGTTAACAAAAAAAACTACGTCCACGATAAACAAATTCTATGTGAGATTGTGTCAGTGCGTCCAATAATTCCATGTCGCGCTTACATGGAGGGTATTCATGTTTGTAAATATTGATTTGTTGCATATCGCGATTTTCGTAAGTTTCTATTCTGCTTTATGACATAAAATGAAATGTAGGTAATCGTATAATTATTCTCTAACGCTCGTATTTGTGAAAATGCTACAAAAGCCTCAGAACAAGACTGTAATGGCGCGATTTCTCGTGTGACTCCGCCGATAGTTTGATCTTGTTTTTCGGTGTTTGTGTTGTGTTTGTTTGACAATGGAGGGGACTACAGAAAAGGATTGTTCCCCATTATGGAATCTGTACCAGCAGATTGTGTCGGACATGAAGGTAGGTCACGCATTTCTTTGTTGGCATGACGGAGGAGTGTTTCGCTTGGACCGGTCTGGCCGCCCCACATTTTCTATGAAATCGTCCCTGTAAGCCGCTGGTGTCGAACGAAACACGCCAATTGGCCGCTCCGGTGGCCACTAGCTCATTTACACTGAGCTATTGTTGTGTATTATAATGAAATCGCTTTCTATAATTCACTTTCCAGCTTGTTAAGGACAACACATGTTGGTCAACACATTTTGAAATCATTACTTAATTTGATGAGTGGGGTTTCTTGCCTATTTACTTAAAAAAAATTACATATTAGTTTTGTATCCAAAATAAAATAAAACAACATACCTACATGCTTCATTTACTTACTATTGTGTATTATACCTACTCTAAATATGTTTAAGAGAAGTACATAGTAAGTAAAGTATTATATGTAACTAATTACTTATGTTAGTGCTGTAAGTAGTTAGGTATTAATTTAAAATATTAAGTAAATATTGTAAGTGTCAGTCTCTGTACTTCTTTATGTAACAGAATTTGCTAAATTTGCTAAAAAATATACTTACAATACATAAAAGGTTTAGTCCATCAGACAAGGTATAAGAGTGACCAATGCTAGTGATACTAGTGTTGAGATTTCTGTAAGGGTCTTATGTGCCTATTCACTTTGTCAGAGACCCTGCTTAAACGACAGCTTGATAAACTCTTGACTCCAGAGTTGGCCACTCTCATTCGATAAGACGAAAAATGGCTACCTATGTGCCTATAGCTTTACCTCTGTATTTATGGCACTGCCAATTAATAGGTAAGTATACATACAAATTATTCATTCAGTCTGATCAGTTTATCTGTCTTAAAATAGATTCTCGATTAATAGTCAAAGCATATGTCTTCCTCATCACAGGTTTATAAATAATTACTTACTCATTTAATAGGTATTATATATGTAAGGTGATCCTCATTGTGTTTGATTCCTTTTTTTTAATATTGATTAACATACCCACTCCTGGGCAAAGGTTTCCCCTAACTCCCTCCAGGTGTCTCATGTTTTTTTATTCCTTAATAACTTACCTACCTATATTTAAGCAGCCTGAAAAGTACTGTAATTGAAAACAAACATTTTCAGGCTTTATTTAGTATTTTAGGTACACCAAGTACTTAGTTATTCAAGTCATTAGTGAATAAATATGCTGTATGAATTGTGTTTGATACTAATTATTTATTTGATTACATAGTAAAACTCATCAACAATGTAGGTATGCACATTGAACAAGCAAATGACCAAATGTTTATGCATCAAATAGAATTAAATTCATACCTAACTCAATGAGATCAGATACTCATAACTTATATATTTAGAGTTGAACCATCATAAAATTATGTCATCAACGATGTTGAGCTTAAAGGTCACAAGTGTTATAAGTTTTTATTTCTTAATCACACAGTAAAAAGGTTATTTATTGGTTGGTTGCAAAAACTTTATGTTTACTTACTTAAGTACATCCATTAACAAAAAAGACTTTATTATTTTACAATAACTAAGTAGGTACCTATGTAGTTGTTCTGATAAAAGCGATCAGTAAGTACATGAATTTATTAAGTCTTAACATACCTAAATACTTAGTTGTAGATAAAAAATACTGTTTTCTTGTAAAAGTTTAAATTCTATGCCTCTGTGAATCAATGAATGTTTTATAATACAATTTTGAGTGTTTAAATAACACTAAGTACATACCTACCAATTTTTATAGATTTTTGATGTTCAGTACAATTATTATTTTCATTTTTTTCAACTCTCCTCACCAGAGTTGGCCACTCTCATTCGATAAGAAGAAGAAGATTATTTGCTACTCAGGTAAGTTGTGTATTCATAATCTGTATTCTCAATCATTAGTTTAATTAAAACCTTACCTAAAACATTAAAAAACCGCAAACAAGTTATTTGCCATATTTTATTTCTATTTAACAGCTTGCTACTAAATAAGTTCTTAATGAACCAATTAAAATAACATTCACCTGATATGTGTTTATTTTTCATAGTCTACTTAGTTCGCAGGATGGGGCGCCTCTTCGTGTCTTAATTAGTCTAGATATGAGTAATAAACTTAAAGATATTGGTTTTTCTGGATCATTAAATTTCTGGGACAAAGATACATACTGACTTACCTACCTATATAATTATTGTAACTACAATAAAGTCAGAGTTTAGATAATAGTTATGCATATACTTACCTGTTATAATAAGTATAGATTCTGGTAGAGCTTAATAATAATCTAACTTTATAGATTAAATTACTAGACTTAGGTGGATACTTACTTTCTTATTTTTTAGCCATTCAAGATGCTTTCCTTGCCAGAGACAAAATGAAATCAAAACAAGTAGGTAGGTAGTTAGTTTGACTCTTCTATATTTTAAATTTCATGGGTATAATATGTACTTGTACCTAGTCACATAATATTTTGATCATAATCATACTTCTCTTAACTGTGCATACCTGCTAGAACTTATGTAGTAGTTCCTTACCTATGTTTCATTTGGACATTTCAAGTTAGGTCAGCATTGCTTAGTGATATGAGTAAGATGATTCACATGTACTTATTAGATACCTATTTACTTAGTTAAAAAATATTATATTCAGGAAATATTCCACTACACTTCTTCTTCTTTAGGTATTTCCTACTTCACTAGGTAGGTACCTACTACTTAAATAAGAACACTCATCTACTTAATTAGAATACATACCAATATTTACCACAAAAACTGTAAAACCAGCTTCAAATGATAATGCATCTAATATACATGTTATAGGCCCTTAGGGCGGCTTTGTAAACACTTAACACCAGTCAGTCAGTCAGACACTGAGTCGCCCAATCTCATTCGATAAGAAGAAGATAATGCATGTAAGAAAGTCAAATTCAAATAATTTATTTACATAAACGATTACATGAAACCTTACAAGTCATCACGCCAATGTTGTTTGTGCTTAATCAATGTACATTTACATTCTTACGTATCAAGCAACTTTATCTAACACGATTACGTTTCCACCATAATTATCTGAATCATTGGACAAGTTAATTAGAGCCAATATAGAGTAAAACTGCATACTTACATTTGGGCGTACGTATACGCTCTGGTTACTAAGTAAAGCCGGGCGTTACTGTATGTGTCGAGTTTGCAACTAAATGTTGGTTGAAATAAAATTAAGTAGTTAAGTGTACAAGGTACCAGTTTGGTAAGATGTCAGTTTTCAAACCGCTCTAAGAACCTCTGACATGGCTAATTCGGTAATGTGGACACTCAACAGTAGTTAACTTAAACTTTAGACATACAAGTTATTGCGTAATAAAAGAATCCAATGAATCAAATAACTGCTTATGATGAGAAGAGTCTAATTTACTTTGGTCATCATTGATATTGATAGTGAAAGAAAAAGAAGAAACAATAGTACATTGTTACCCTAGGGGTGAAAGTAGCTTATTTAGTCCCGAGACGGGGTTTGGCGCTCGAACGCAGTGAGGGCGCCAATAGTTCGAGGGACTAAATAAGTCTTTAACCCAAGGTAAACACTGTGCTTTTCATTACAAATATACGGGGAAAGTTAAAATAAAAACATGAATTAATAAAATAAAATAAAAATAAAAAAGCCTTTCAGTATTTGCCATGACTTAAATATACATTTATATAATAATTAACTGAATTTAAAATTTTTAAACAGTCTTTTGTAAAAATAACTAGGCTATTAGAAAATATAACAATTTGAAAGTGCGTTGTCAGGGCACCCAGAGACCAAAAGAAAACATGAATTAGCTAAACAAAAAATGAGTAAATTTTATTTTACTTTTAACTACCACTTTGGAGAGATAATTTTATTTATACATATAAGTTTATGGTAAAATTAGAACAATTGGTAATTTTTCTACCGCTTTAGCCCCTCCTCTTATAAAATCAGTCGTTAAATCCATATCAGAATCAGATGAACTCATTTTATACGTACAAATCTCTGCTGTACGTATTGTGACGTAGAACCTCTTTGAATGTAGGTGTAAGAACTATTTGGTTAAATGTAGGTATATGAACTCTTTTGTTTTTGTAAATAGGTTAGTATAACAGAGTTCAAGCAAGATAACTCTGCGCGCGGATAAAATTGGAACTAAAATGTTCTGATTGCAATTTGATCAATTCTTGGCATAAGTGCTGCTGCCAGTCGTGCGCAGAGTTTTCACATGTTAATTTGACAGCTGTCAGTTGAAAGTGATTCTCCCTAGGGACGAAAACGAAACTACTTTCAACCCGCTCCTCAGGCAACTTCAGACCTACTTTCTGAGTATGAGTGATGAAAAATAATTAAAGTAAGTACTTATGTGGCTAAGTAAATTACGGTTTAACCATTGATCAATTTAGGTAGATCTACGTATTATGCGACTGTAGCCATGTAAAATTCTAGTTTTTTAAATTGTTTTACTTTTAAGTAAGTAAGTAAGTACTTACCTACTAAACAAAGATTTACAAACAAAGTTTAAAATTTAGAACTTAACGTGGTACTTAAATATTACAAATGGCCGGCAAAACGACACTGAAAAGGATGTCGGTAATTTGTGTTTTCCATTCATACACTGTGTCATTGAGTCCTTGAATAAGTCTGGTATCACGATCTTTATAAAGAGTACCCTTGCTTGTCCTCCAGCCGGATTTGAGGCGGTTACGACTATTTTCAATAAGGTCCAAATGGTAAAATGGCAGACAAATTCTTCGACAACCAACTATCAAGTAAGTAGGGTACTTAAGGTATTTTTGATAAAGTTTTTTTTTACGTGGGATAGTTTTACGTTTGACTACAGCTTACCTGATGTTAAAGCATTGCTGCAGCCTAGGGTGTCACACGTTTACCTAGAAGATACCTATTAACTCTAGATTTGAAAACCACTGGATTGTAGTTCGCAGGAAACACAGCTTAGAATTTTGTTTGGGTCATTTGTTGCTTTTACTACTTAGTGGAAAATCTTTTTATAGTCTGAGGTAAGCAGTTGTTAGGTAATAGTTGGATCTCTCAATTAGCCAGCCAATTTAGTTTATTATTTGGTAAAATAACTATATGTGTAGAGCTAACATTCCTACCTGTAAGTAACTTGCTTAATAAGTGTGTCATATTTCGTGTTGAGATGAAAATGATTTAAGTACTTTAGTAAGTACCTACTTGATAATAATTATTTCAGAACTTGGTTTTAAAGATGATCTAAATATTCTGAGATTTTGTTTTTATATAGGTAGGTACTTACTAAGTTTTTTTTGTTCTGTTCCGCTATTTCTTATTGCCTTAGCAACATAGACTGTCGAAAACTTGTGAGTCACCTTGACCATTAAAAGGCTTTTGCGGAAAATGTGGCGCGATTTATTGACTTTTCTTTCGACCCTCGGCCCTTATTATGTCTTGTCTTTAAATGTAAAACCTAATGAGGTGGCAACGATTTTATTATAAGTACTCACATGTTGGTAGTG
The DNA here is from genome assembly GCA_927399415.1 of Macaria notata. Lineage (NCBI taxonomy): Eukaryota > Metazoa > Arthropoda > Insecta > Lepidoptera > Geometridae > Macaria > Macaria notata. The sequence goes on from OV656742.1 coordinate 7,721,579, forward strand.
GCAACATTGTACAAATTATGTATTTTTATAAAAAGTTTTTTTATTTTTTGTAATGAGAATTTTGATAAACTCTCGACACCAGAGTTGGTCACTCTTATTCAATAAGAAGAAGAATGATACTTTTAATGCCCAGGATTGGAAAAAGAGTCCAAGCTCTGTACAGCAGTGGGATAGTACTATGTATATATCTATTCACTCAGGTTAAAAAAATAACTAAAATAAATGAAACAAACTAAGTACCCAACTGGTTAATGTGCAGTTATACACAAACTAAGATTTAAAAAAATACAAAGTGACTTAGAAATTACCTAGTTGCATTATTGCCATCATTATTAGATAGAACAAGCTTAGAAGTAATTTACTTGACTCTGTCACTGAATAATTTACTTCCCGGCAGGTATTTCAGCTTACTTATTACATACGTAGGTAATTGTTCTGCAATAATATTTTCCATTTCAATAAAACGATAGTTATTGAGTTTTTTTAATTATTAAGTACCTACTTGTGTAAAGTTATGTTTAGTACTTAGTTATACCTACTTAGTGGTTTTGGAAACTTTTGACACTAATGTTGGCTACTATCATATGATACGATAAGAAGTTTATGACGTAACTTCTTCTCATTATACTGTAAATCCTAACAAATTCAAACCGAATAGTTATTTTAAGTTCTAAACATAAAATATCTGTGATACGTCCGTCGGTTTGAAAGTAAACGGAAACGCCATACGTTTACGTGTTGATACTAATAATATACCGCGGAAGTCCTTTTCTAATTTGGAAATATCAGTAAGGACACCAGAATATGAGATAAAGTAAGTTATGCCTGACAATAGAAATTAAGATTCTCGGTTTACCTATAGATGTACTTCCTACTTACATATTGTAACTAGGATTATATGTAGTATATAAGTTTGATTTCCTCGGGCTAATAATCTCTTATCGTATATCTAACTGATTCACTAGATCTGAATTGCATCATTTTTTTTTTACCTTGAACTGTCCTTGCCATAGTTTACCTGATAGCAAGCAAAGGCTATGGCCTAAGATGGAGCGTGCTTACCCGATAAAAACCCTATTCACTCTCGCTTTGAAGATCGCTGGATTATAGTGCGTGGGGAACAGAGAGTCAGGCAGGGACTGGGAGTAATAATTGAAAGTGATTTTTGGTTTATAGCAATACCTACTTAAACTCCCACTAAGTATTCTGCAAACTAATAAATATTGTAGTTAGATCAAAGTCTTCATCATCGTCATCATCAGCTCATTAGAGCCCACTGCTAGGTATAAGCCCCCTCCCTTTAACGCACAAAACTAATCCCGGTAATGCGCTGTTCATGCCCAGATATTTCCTACAGTCACCGTTGCACAAGTTATTGTTTAAAGTCTTAATCTAAATATATACAGCTCAAGGGTGACTGATTGACTGACTGATATACCTAGTGATCTATCAACGCACAGCCCAAACCACTGGTCGGATCGGGCTGAAATTTGGAATGAAGGTAGATGTCATGACGTAGGAATTTTTTTTGGGAATGCCACTTTTAAAGGGGTGAAACAGGGGATACAAGTTTTACTTCTTAATGCGAGCGAAGCCGTGAGCACCCACTAGTGAAAAATAATTTCTGAATTCTCTCAAACTGCTCATACTCTTATAAAATATAATATAGAGCCCACAGTTGGGTTACTATAATAAATGATGCGCCACCATAAAGAAATGCATGCCTTGTCAAAGCCAGAGATGACATATTATGATTCTTTTATGTTATGCAATCATGTTTTGGAATGTTGTGTTAGGTATGTTTTATGTCAACCTCTAATTCATCACAAATGATTTTTTAGATGTTTTAAGGGTTGTTGAAATACAATTTTACCCACATAATATAGTTACTTAGCTAAGTAACTAAGGGATTTGCGGCGAAATTTTAATACTTATTTGTATTTGTACGAACATGCCTATTTCTGTCACCAAACAGAAACTAATGATATACATATATAAGTGTAATCGTATGTATAACTATACAGCAGTTTCTAAGTACTTTGAATTAAATAATTAGGTACATCGATCGATTCAATTACTTACAATATTTGGGTCATATCATATTCTGATCAATCGTTAATTTCTTAATAGAGTAAAATTAAATTAAATAAAGCTGATAAAGTTGATTCTACGTTATACATTCATCCTGAGGTTAATTATAACATAGAATCTAGGATACAATTAAAATAATCTCCAAAGTACAGTTTAAAATAATGGTTTCCACATATATATATACATACATAACTCCTTTCTAATTACCTTCTGAACATGTTGGTACAGAGTATTGTTTAGCAGAAACAAACGAGCACTCGTGTTATTACGGAGTTCTAACCTAAACCAATTAATAACTCGAGAGCGGTTTCAGCCGTGAAACTGTGGAACTCGATCCATCTGAGCTGAAATAACAAAGTTTGGAGGCAAAACGTTTTGTTGACGAAGTCTGTGCTGTTACATCGCCGATATTGTGTCTTTTCTAGAATGTTTTTGGACGCCAGACGCGTCTAAAAAGTGTCTGAAAGTTATTTGTTTATTGCCTGTCTTCTTTTATATGAATTTAGTTAGCAAGTGTCAAGGACATTTTTGGCTTAAAACATCTGCTTAGCTGTCCAAGGTCGAACCAATGAAAAGGGTTCTCCGGTTAGGTACATTGCAATATTATTATATACTGACTGTTAGAATAAGTATTTGATCAACGCCAATCTACATATTGCTAAATAGTTCTCTCTCTGCTGTTTTTCTAAGCCTCTAGGCCACACTTATCGAAACATAGGCCTGTCCTAGCTTTCATCATGACTGCGATCTGCTGCTCTTTCCATCCAGTTGTGCCCCGCTAAATTGTACCTAATTAGTAAAAATTAATTGTTTTATATGGTAAAAAATAACTTATTTAGTACACTATACATATATTTATATAGAAGCTTTATAATCATAAAGCTAGCTATACTATATTCAAGAACTGCTAACAGAGCATTTCCATTGTAATCAAGCCATGGCAGACACCGCGGCGGTCTATTGCACCAACTAGGTCGAGTTGTCTATTCTACAGAAACAGGTTCTCTGTTCAAGGTGGAATACTGAATAGGCTTTATATCGTACTGTAAATGCATAAAACTCTAGGTATCATACGGAGATAAACGTCGAGGAACAGAAAGGAATACGTTGTGGGTTTTTAAACGCTCTGTGGTAGAAATGATTCATAGAAAATTGTAAAATTATGTCGTCGTTTTAGAAGAGCAAAACAGAAATTTCGTGGGTGAACTTGTGTAGGTTTAGGTTTAACCTACAGTTACATGTACTAGAGCTTATTACTTACACTTGTGACGTAGAAGTTACTATACCACCACAACAACACAACATAGAAAATAAATGGGTAGGTACTTACTCAATACAAAGTTTAGAGTTCCTTGATCTCAGAAGTTAAAATTACCTGAGTAACTAGTAATTAAAAAAACTAAGACGTTAGTACTTACAACAAGTCACTCTGTAGCTCAAAATTACAAAGCCTTGAGCACCGCCGTAAGGTGGCCAGTCTTTCGGTTTTTTACAGGTTGCATTTCGGAGAGTGTGCGGAGGAATTGCAAAATTTAATTCCTGCAGCCCCATTTCACCATCGTACGAGTAGGGGTCCGGCAAGGAGGCACCGTTATACAGTTGAGGTTCCAAAGACTCGCACCAAGCGCTTTGCTTCGACTTTCATCGTGCGAACAGCCAAACTGTGGAACTCCTTGCCCGAATCTCTATTCCCCTTGAACTATAATTTGTCGGTCTTTAAGTCGAGAGTAAACCGGTTTCTTCTAGGCAAGCGCGCTACATCGTAGACAATAACATTGCTTACCATCAGGCAAGTTGTAGTCAAGCGTAAGCCTATATCATGTAACAAAAAAAAGTAGGTAAGTAAGTAGGTAGGTAAGTACTCAGATATTTTTTAGATCCTTGTTTCAAAATCATGACATTTTATTGTTTGTTTTTAAGCTTGGAGGATAAATTCGAGTTTACATACCTAACTACGTGAATATGAATTTTAAATGAGTAAATACATTTTCTATATCAAATTTAAAGCTTTAAGTAATATTTCTTCAACATAGATAAACGATCCTTCCCATTTCTCTTCAAACTTTGTTCACAAACCTCAGAGTTTTGTAACTAGGTTTCTAGAGCTAGTTTCCGACACCCCTGCCGTACAGACAGGGGAATGCGTGACAGGTTTTACATTACGTTCGTAGCCGAACAGAACAAACCGCGACACTGTTCTGTATGCTGCAATCGTACTTGCTATATTTTGGTAATACTTTCTCTTTGAGTCGTATTTCCTCATGACTGAGGGTCGTGACTCCCCCGCAGAATTAATTCGTTAGGGGAGTTTTCTTGGGCAGATACATCGTGGTGGGCGCCCAGGTCCTTCCACGGAAGACACATGTCCTCGGATATTGTGATCCTCAAACATGTCGGTTTCCTCACGATGTTTTCCTTCACCGTTAAGCGAGTGCAAGAGTGTAATACTTTACCAGACTACATAGATTTAGGAAACTGCTGGAATGGAAAATTCGTGATATTTACCGGATAAATCAATATCTTCATTCAAAGTTACATATGTGCGACTGATTCGTGGAAGTCTTTCTTCTCTTATATTAGATGACCATCTAAATCTGGCTCAGTCTAACCCTGATATAAGTATTTGCCTGGCATGTAGTTATGTCATCCCATCATTCATATCCCAACTGCCCGTTGAGCGTTCCTTTTGCCTAGATAACTATCGAATAAGTGCAGTAAGTACATATTTAAGGACTACAATAAAATAAAAAACACAACCAGTATTTCCAAAGAGTTTCCACTCAGTTGGAAATTCGATGCTCATTCGTCATCCGAAATTTCCGCTCTGCTTTGCGTTTTGTACGGAGATATATCGTTTCTTGTTAGTGCTTGACACTCCATTTGAAATGGTTCTAGGAAATGTATGCTTATGGTGTGGTTCTTATGAATGTATTTTTGTTTATTTTGTCTACCAATTCTTCTTGACGGTGCAATTGTTAACTTACTTAATATGCCTAACTATTAAAATATCCATCTGAAATTTTGACCGTAAATATACAGACAACTAAACTACTTATTTATCGTCCATGAAAAATTAAACGTTTTATCTCGAACAATTTGTCGTTATGAAAGTGTGTAATTGTGAGTAAGTACACCTTTTGTTTCAATGTTTAACTTAATACCAGTTTACAGAAAACAGTTACGCGTAACTCCATTGCAAAACAACTGTATTACGGTTAATTACAAACGAAAATGGCGATACTAGTTTTTATCATCCGGACAGGATGTTTCGCCAAACCGGCTTCGGTGTTACGACTTTGTTAATTCTAATTGCTTCAGGATTAAATATGGAAAATTGTATTATGCTGGTAATTATACTACTTGCTACAAGTTTTGTACATAAAATACTCGTCAATTGATAAATCAGTTCATTCGTTTTAGAACTGAAGCCACTTCAAAGTCGCTCAAAAATTCTAAAATCGCGTTTTATTTAAAAAATGTGCATTTGAACATAGTCGAGATTCAACGGGCCTTATTACAAAACGTGGTTTAACTATTAGTCCAGGACTTTGAAAATACCAAGTCCGCTAAAGTTGTTCAAAATTTGTCTGTCTACTGTCATTATAGTCATCGTGTCAAAATGTTACCAATGAAAAAATCAACGTTCCAATTTGAAGTTGACATTTTGATTGTTTGTATGTGATGTTTGAACAACAAGAACCGACTTTTTATTTTAAAAGTTCTAGACTAATATTTAAAATGTCAATGCATAAAACTTCCTTACAGGTTATTGTTTAGGTGAAAACACAAACAAAAATATTCTCCTCTGCTGTGACCTTTAAATGATTGTTCTTTAATTGATGCAGAAATCACTGTGCGTGACTTCATAATTTTTGAACATGCTAATGGCTGAAAAATTGTTCTTACGTTGCGTTGTTATTTCCGATTTAATTAAGAAAAGATATAATTTAAGCTTGATATACGAGTTTGATTGTGAGTTACAACTTCCCCTTATGCTTTACTCGTGCGAGTGAATAAATTGTAATTTGTTTTAATATTAGATCGCGTGCCGTTCCGTGTGATTATGAAGTCATATCTATACAACAAAGAATATTATTAACCGCATCGAATTAAAATTTTCTTCGCAACTTATCTAGAACGTAACTTGGTTTTGCATCGAACGATACGAGCGTATTATGAAAGAACCAAATGAATGGAAAATAGAATATATATGAAATAAATTAGAAATCATTCTAATGTATTCATATACTTACTTTAAACTAGGTCTATACTGTTATTGGATTTAAACACTAAAAGATCATTGTTATATAAAGAACTTTTTTTTTTTAACTTGAATGGGTTTGCACTTACATAACTTAACTGCATAAAAAAATTGCAAAGAAATAAAATCTGATCAAAAATTATCGCTACAATGATACCTACTCGTATAGATTACTTACATCGGTTGACGTATAGAATTTACGATCCAAAGGTTTGCTTGATATTAAATCGAAAAAAACTTTCGTATTGAAATTGAAACATCTATGATTCTATAAAAACCTTCAAGTCAGGTTTTCATAGGATCATAGATGTTTTGGCTGGAGCTTTTTAATATGATTCTATCAAAACCTGTACACAGATATCACACATCGATATTTACAAATCACTGTTACTTTAATCGACGGGTGGGCGCAGAATACATTCAATTCCACCAGATGCAATTCAATTCTGCCATTGCATCGCGGCAGCTTGCTTACCTTGCCAACAAACCCAGAGGAGGTTCCTATTGTGCTAATAACGACGCCCTTTTAGGGTGGAATAAGAGGGTGAACATATCGATCTATATTTACAAGGTTAGGGTTACGATTACGACGGGAATCGAGACCGATTCTGTGTTTATATTGTGTTTTACTTGGTAAATATTTGGAACAAACATGATTATCTAGTTATTAACTGTGTAGTAAGTAATAGGCCTGAAATAAATGTGTTTTTTTATTTGTTAATAACTATCGTTTTCTGTACAAGCTTGTGTTATTCATGATAGGATATTTAATGGGGTTAATATGTGTGATTAAATTCAATTGACATTTTAAATACAAGAAACATTCTTCATCGGAACATGTCGGAAATATTTAAGTTAAAACCATTACCATCATAATCTTCCTTCTTATTGAATGAGAGCGGTCAACGCTGGTGTCGAAAGTTTTTAATTTACAAAAAAAGTGTCTGTTTGATGTCGAATGTTCAAGGCTTCTCAAAGGTATGGTAACTAAACGTTGACTATTTAGATAGCTCAAGCATATCTAGCTGATTTATAAAAAACTCATCTCATCCGTCTAGCTATATTATGAGCGTATGTAATGTAATATTTCCACCACAGTTAACGATGTGGCCAGAAAGCGTGAAGCGGCGGATTGGCCTAATCTTTTAAATCATCATCTAAATTATAATATTGAGTGAATTAAATGCTCTTAGAAGCATGTTTCATATTTGCATTAGTGTTTAAAACGCGTATCCAATATCAAATTCGTTATGGTAGATATTGATAATATAGTTCAAGTGAGAAAAGGCATAAAACGGTGTCTTAGTTTATTCAAATTTTCGTATGAATGATGCCTGCATCAATGAATCGTTAGCCTATATAATAAGTATTAAGTATTTGGAGTATGTAAGTGTTAGTTTTGTAATCTACGTGACTAAATTAATCGAATGAAATACCTAAATTAAAAAACACACGCATCATGCATTTAGATAGTTGTTCCAAAGACTTTGTTTCTATCTCAAAATTTAAGCTAGTGCTAAAAAAAGGCTTCAGTTCTAGATGTGGGAACAACATGAACAGACTGTTTTATTATCAAATTTATACACTAATATTTAAACCACGTTCTGGAATAAGGCGATTGGTAGATGGAATATATGCTCTAAATGACTATAATTAAACAACAATGTACTCTATGCAATATGCACTATTTTCCTTTGGACAGTGATTTTCCTCCAAACGTAAAACCTTCATTTTCCGCTCTGCATATCTTTATGTCTCACCGTGGACAGATACGGGGTGGTGGTCACGCCAATTAACAATCTTTATGAAAGTGTGAACATACTTAAAATAGAAAATCCCTAGAGTTATCATATTTAAAATGCCACTTTCGCTGACGGCTTACCTACTTAACGAATTAATTTAAAAATTAGTTCCATTAAAGATATTTCAGTGTCGATGTACAAATCTACATTCTAGCAATGTTGTTGTACATACATTGTTGATTTCTCTTCCTAGGGCCGTTTGAAAATTTGGACATCAGAGCTCGACACTCTCATATTACGATCTTACTAAGAGAACTTGCGATAACGTGAAGTATCGGGAGCCCCAGCGTTTGTAAAAATCAGTAAATCACTAAGTAACTAACTTGATTTGATTGATTGATTGATACATTCTTTATTAAAACACCACATACATAAAAAACAATACAAAAAAACATAGAAAATAAATTTTGCGTTTTATTTGGCGGCCTTATCGCTAAGAGCGATCTCTTCCAGGCAACCAATCTGGCAGGGATATATTCTACAAAATAAGTGAGTAGGACGAGGTGTTTAAGATATTAAATGAAAAAAGATCAAAAAGTTTATACTTACTACTTATAAACATAAACAAATATGACAATAATATACATATGCATACATACATAACAATACATACATATCCCAACTAAACAACACAGTTTTTTGTTTCCATTCAAATGTCTCCATCTACAACGGACCACTCATCAATACAAGCCCCTTGCCCTACTCCCTCGCACAAACGCACCGTGCACTCATAATGGCATATTACCATACTAACGTCCAGCGCGTGACTTGATCGTTAAACCATGGTGCGAGTTGCGTACATGTTTTTACTACTAGACTAGTAGATTTCCCGCAGCTTTGCCCGCGTGGATGTCGATTCGATAGGTCAAAGAATTTTGATCGGATATTGTATTTCCTGAGATTTGGATCCTGTACTGTAACTACACTTAGCACGCGGTTCCTCATTTTACTGTTCTTGGACTTTCTTTCTTACTCAGTATACTCGGTGCTTAACATCAGACAAGCTGTAGTCAAACGTTGGCCACGTTTGACTACAGCCTGCCTGATGTTAGGCACCACTATGGTCTAAAATGTTGCACGTCTGCCTAGGAGAAACCTTTTTACTCTAGATTTGAAGAGCCTGGGTTATAATTTTGGTGGAATTGATTCGATGTGTGCCGCGCATCTAGATTTCGTTCGCGGTAGTCTCTAAATTACTCTATGTACTCGTATGTACTTATAAAGAACTTAGGTGTCTGATATATATCATGATTCTACATTATGTGGTTTGTGTGTAATTTTATTTTTACCTAGGCATGTCTGTAACTTATTACACTACAATTTTGCATGTTTAAATTGTACATACTAAGTACCTACTCAGGTAGGATGATAAACACTAATAATGCTAAATAAGTGGTACTAATTTACGTGATTTCAAATGTGAGTGCGGAAGCATTGGTGTTGTTTTTCTAGAAGAATTCTTTCTGCAGATCTATCTATTTAGCTATTCAATTTATGGGCAATGCGCCTTCTTATTTTGACTCTCACTTCTTAGTTTTATTTAATAGCCTAAAGGTATATCACCAGACTGACGAGGGAGAGATGGCGGAACATCGTGAGGCGAGCTACATCTGCCACCCAGAACAATACTACTTACATGTTGACCACGACCACTCTGCCAAGAGTGTTACGACTTAAAAGAGAAGAAGGTATATCTATCTTCTATCTAATTATCGCCTGATATCGCCTAAATACTTACCTAAGTATTTAGCTTTCCATGACCGAGACAAGGAACAATCTGTTCTCGCTTTGAATATGAAAGTCTCCATAATGGCAAGATAATAACATAATGACGTCTTTTACGAGAGGTTTATAAACTCTTAGCTATTGTAAAGAATGGCAGTTTGTTTCGTAACTTTTGTGTTATATCTAGCGGTCGCGTGGAAGATTATTTTGCATAACATGACATCTCTTATGTTATGAACATAGCATTGGTACAACATATGGCGCTTTTTTCTTTCAAGTAGAGGAAGAGGTCGAAGTTCTTCCACTTACGATAACGGAAAATCCTAGCTAGAGCTATTTTGTATTAAGTACTAGACTTTTCCACATTTTCCTATTAGTTGCAGCGTGATGTTATATAGTCTAAAGCCTTCCTCGATAAATGGTCTATTCAACACAAAAATATTTTTTCAATTCGCACCATTAGTTCCTGAGATAAGCGCGTTCAAACAAACAAACAAACTCTTCAGCTTTATAATATTAGTATAGATGTGTCTAGCAAAAAACATTGCGAAAAAACACGATAGATATAAGTAGTTATCTAGTTCCTTTGTATTCAGCAGTAGGTCTTATGGCAAATTGCCTGAACGCGATACATCGTAAATGTTTCACCAACATTAAAGTTTATGACGAGGAAGAATGACCCTGCGTATATCCCTCAAATGGACATAGTTTCCGCTGCTACTCTCAGACATGTTAGTGAAAGTAAGAATAGTCCATTAGGGAGCTATTTTACGCCTAGAAGATTATAGCAGCACTCTCACTATCATTAACGTGCCTCGTGAAGAGTAGGTAGAACAGAAATTTAGTTTTCAAAGATTCATAATGTACATGCAGACGTAGAATATGTAGATGTGTGTCGCCCAAGGTGAAGGAATACAACTTTTTTAACTACTAGTGAGTGCTCGTGGCTTTGCTCGCATTATTTACAAAGGAAAAGTATATAAGTATTATATCCGTTATCTAGTACCCTCGACACAAGCGTTTGCTTAGTGTGGGGCTAGATGGCGCTGTGTGCCATGTCCCGGTATATTTATTTTATTATTTTTTATTAAGAAGTAAAACTTGCATCCCCTATTTCACCCGTTTAAAAGTGGCATTTCCAAAAATCCTTTCTTAGCGGATGCCTACGTCATAACATCTACCTTTATTCCAAATTTCAGCCCAATCCGTCCGTCTGGTTTGGGCTGTGGGTTGATAGATCACTATATCAGTCAGTGAGTCAGTCAGTCAGTCACCTTTGAGTTTTATATATTTAGATGCGTGATTTAAATAAAAACAGAGCCTCGCAGTGTTTCACTTGTTTATTCGATATAAAAGGTAGCCTTTATGGTAATTCAGGTCCTAGTAATATATTTCCATGCCCGATATCAACGTGAAGAAGAAACACTAACACACAGAGTTCCATACTGAATAACCTTGCCTTCATCATATTTATTAGTATGGACGATAAATCGAATATTCCAACGGCTATGTGTCATCTGGTGCCAAGGTTCTGCTCCCTAACTGTCGCAAGAACACTTATGGTGTAATTTTAACACCCATGAAGACAGATTGGGTCAGGTCACTTCCCGAGTCCTTAGCATAAGAGGGTTTATAAGAAAATTGCTTCGAAATTGGGAGGTTATAACTCTTGTCTCGTTTAAAGATGATCTTGTCATGATATAAATAACAAATCAGACAAAAACCGTTATTTAAGTAAGTGAAGTAAATGTTTTTTTTTCTAAAAAAAATTAATTTAGCCCTGTACTTTCCCAAAACTAAGTACCTATAGAAGTACCATAAGTGTACACGTTATATACACGTGTAAGTATATGTATAGATGTGTGTGTAAAAGAAAATGCATTTATTTATTATCCAGTAATTCATGTACTCTACAACGGAACCTTCAGCATTAAAATTCGCCGTCACAAGCCAATTAGGCTTCAGCATCCGGTCTCTTTGTAAATATAATAAAGTAAGCAATATCGTAAAGTTAGCATTTCACTAATTGGCCAATGAAGACGCATGATTCAGGTCGTTACGAAGATAGCGTGGTACTGCTAATTTGTTTGATAGGAGCTTATCGACGTAGGTGTTCCGAATAGATGATTAAGATTACTATTTAGCTTGAAATTAACTCATGTGTCTTATCTTAATACAAAACTCATATTATGCACTAAGTTTATCATGACGTATATTTTTACTTACAGACATTTACACATCGGGACTTAATAACTCTAAATCCAGTGATATAACTTCATTAAATTTACGGATTAAATTTAAAAAGCTCGTTCCTGGTTTACTTATATGGATTAAAATGTAATGTTATAGAAACACTTAATGGGGACCAAAATAACTATGGGAAATTGGCCTTGATTTGAAATCCATCCGCATTGCGTCCTGTTACTATATTATGCACTGCATGTAATAACGATGACATTCCAGCAAAATATAATGAGCAAAAATCCATCAAACTCAAAGCCAGCTCCATACAGGTTGTTCCCAATCGGCCCGCTGCAGTCCGTTAGCTGGATTACATTACATAGCGGTAATTAGCTACCGACGACATTAATCTTAGAGACGCCTCATTATAATGAAGAATATTTGATACATACTTTCATATCACACTCACATTAAAAGACAACTGTGTTTTGGTCATTTGTTTCACTCCTACTAACATAATGATCCTGCTGTATCATCCTGATAGTTATACAAGTAATATGAACATATGTACCTAGTATAGATGACATGAATATTGATCTTAATTGCGATATAAAAACGTTTTTTTTTTACAGAAACAACACAAATAAAGGCGGGGTCGCCCAAAGGCAACTAAATTAAGTAGGTAATTTAGTTGCCTCTGTATTGCCTGTGTAATTAGTAAGCACTAATGGCAGATTATTTGCACCTGATAGAAATATCCCGTGACATAATTTAGGGAAATGCTGACTGAGCTATCATCCATAAGAATACGTGACAAGTCAGGACGTTTATTGGAGAACATGATGTAGTTACCTGTTTCGCGATGAACGTGTATAGACCAAGAACATAATGTACCTGTTTGGGCGACAAACATTAATAGATTTGTAAGGTTTCTCTTAATTGTATTCTCTATGTTAGCAACTTTGGCCCGTGCCTGGCGAGGTGTTATGAGTTATTGTTGAATTTCAATTGCATGCTATGGTGCTAACGCCGTTGGAGTAAATAAGTTCTCAGTTTACCGTATTATGTTTGTGGATTTAACTTGGCCGTCGTTAGGCAAGGATATCAAAAATAAAAGTAAAGATAAAATGTTCCGAGTTCAGATCATTTATAAAAAGGCATCATAGATGCAGAATAGGTAAATTGCTGTTGAAAGAAAACTGACGCGAATCAAGGCTAAATCAAATGTACCTTTTGCCAATTGTTTGCTATTGAAAAATTACAGCATTTCCATGCAAAGAAAGCAAATTGTTGTTGATCATGTCAGCAGTTAACGTTATCAATTGTCCTGAGAACGCAGCTTAATCATTAGGTAGAAACCAACAAACAAACAAAAACCACAGACCGTACAACGGTGCGTCCGATATCCCACGGTTTATTCACAGAAAGAATGACAAGTCATTACGCATGGATCCAGAGCGAAAGGTCACGACTCTTTCGCTCGATTTCAGAGTACGAATGGGATAATCCCTTCTGTGGAGGTGGAAATAAATTGGGGAATTATGCCGTAATCCTGGATTTAGCGTACACTTCTATGTATATTTTGTCCATGGAGGATTATAGATAACTTTCCAGGACAGGTTTTGCGCTGGATGTTTTCCGTCTGTTGTTTTTCTCATTAGCTTACTTATTTATTTATTTTGTCATGCAGCGAACGTTTCGGGCTACAAAATTAATTTTATCCCAATACGCGAGGTATTTTTAGCTATCTAAACGAGTTTCATTTGATTCTTATCTGACTGTGAAGCAACTTCCTTCAATACAAAAATAAACGCAAATTTTATTTCGACACCTACGCTCTTAAGTGCCTTAGAAAAGTTTATTCTCAGACACTTCCAAATATAGATTTTCGATTTTTAATAAAGGCATTCGTTTGAATGGTTTATTGGTTTAGACAAATTTGGTAATTCCACTTTTGCAATAACAATTATTGCTGTATGCTGGTACTCATCGAAAGGAGGAAGGTCAATAACATTCGTGATTTGAAGACAAACACTAATTCGTATTGGTAAATGCATGATAGATAGATGGAAAGTCTTGAGTCTTGAGTCACTTTAAGATCAATACAGCACTTGAGTGCTGCATTAATCTTAAAGTGTGTTTATAATTACAATATCTACCATTTTCACAGTAAACATGCTCTGTCTAAATATAATAAATATAATGGCACTAGCCATTGATATTAATACGTTTATACCAGTCATTTCAAAAATATATGCAAAAATATCCAGTTAAAAATTCAGGGTCGTCGTTTATCAATAAGAGTCTCCTCAATTCGATTAATGATCGCAAATACAAAACATTTCGAGAAACACGCCAATCGATCGGTTATATTCGTAACCTTCCAGTAACTAAGCACTCCATCAAATTTGACCTGGATCCTTTCGCAATAAACTCAATAGCGTCGAGTAGCTGTATCGACGTTTAATTGCGGATCGAAAACATGCCCACTCGTGTTTCGTATTAGGCCGGCTGTTAGTTATTAAGGGGATATGTGTTTCCTGGATGTATTTTTGGCAGTTGTTCTTATACTTTAATAATTATTAAATTGGTTTTAGAAAAAGTCAGTAAAAAATCCCTTATTCAACTTTATTCTATGAGTAAAGTTTTCTTTCCTTCCATATTTAATAAACAAAAAGTGTGTAGGTACACCGTTTGTACCTAAGTACCTACATACCATACAAAATATGCTTAATCTCTTCCACCTCAACATTTTTGGGCTTCATTGTCTGTGTGCTGAATAATTTTGACAAGATATCTCATTCTCGTCTGAATCAACATCAGATAAGCTTGAATTTGCATAATATGTTTGGAGAAAGAAACGTCTTATTATGCACGCCCCGTTGGCATTTTCGATTTAATATCCCCATATTTTCGGGCCAAACCTCGTTCCACCCACTTTGCCTTAACGCGCGGCGACCCAAAATCACGGATTATGAAATTGGTTGACGCTTCGCATGTCGCCAAATCTAATTTTGGGGATTTAGTACAATAACTTCTTAAAGTAAACTTTAACCTTCGGGATATACGGGATATGAAATATTATACAGGTAGAGTAAGTAGTAGAAATTTAGTTATAGTTATTTACTAGTGCAGTGAAAAAGGGTTTTGACTGCAGTAGGAAAATAAGTGCGCCCCAATTTCGTATTACGTTTACTATTTAAAATTTCTCCGCGCAAAGCTCTAAATTCTGTTTTTAGTACCCTCCAACGTTTAGTTTCAGCTCGAATTTCGCTTACTATTGGATTCCCAGCCTCGTTACATGAGGTAGCTATATTTAATCTCATAGCATTACGTCTGTGAGAGCGAACTAAGCGACTGCTAAGCTAGTCTGAGCTTTTTCGCTCGCTCTGGAGTCCCATCGAGTTGGTGACTCGGAAATATTTGTTCAATCAGTGGGATTCCACAGGTGTCGTTTGTGATGTCTAGCTCGAAAGATAGACTTTGAAACTGTTGATTTTAGGTTTGACTAGACTGTGAGTGTAAGTACGTATTATGAAGGTATATATTAGTTACTGCATATACTGATGTGGTGGATACTGATACAAACTAAGCCTTTGTAGTTTTTTTTCGTTCAAAATTTTAATAAAATTGATAAAATAACGAATCACGTAAGATTTTAACATACAGACTTCGATCAATAATGCACTAGATTCAGCATTGCTTACAAACACGGCTCAAAAAAATGGCATGAGTTTACTATATACTGTATAGATTACGATATACACAGAAATACAAAATATGACTAAGTTACAAAAAATATTTATATGAAAGTCAATCTTACTACTGCATCATAAGGTTGAGTTTCCACTAATGTCGTATACATCATAAGTCATCTTGCTCCGCGATAACAACGAGTGTTCATAAAATTTTATGACCATACGCAGTGAGCGTTAGAAAATTCAACCGTATTGCTATAGCGATAACGCTTAAATTCTAACCGTCGTAAGGCCGTGTGACGGTATTTAACTTACCATGATATAATAGAACATAGAATTCATAGAGTCGCTTTGTCAATAAAAGGGTGTATAATTCTTTTACACTTCTACACTAATATCACCGGTTTATGGTGGAAGTTCCAAAGACTCGCACATTGAAAAAAAAAATTAGAAAGAGGAAAGAATTGATGTTTTGTTTTCCGAATTATATTACATTTACTACTTTATATCCCGGATTAACGCGGGTAAAGTAAAGTAAAGTAAAAATATGTTTATTTACTAATTGAAAAACTTAACCTATATAATATTACAATTTGTTTAACTTACAATACAATAATAGTGTTAACTGTAGACCCCAAACTAGGCGTTAGCCTGTATCTTGGTGGTCCAATTATAAAAGATCCTGTTTTCCAGTAAGAAGTTGACGCTAGTAAAAGAATAATTTCAATACTATCTAGAGATGTATAAAACAATAATAATCACGGCCATGTACATAGTTTAGTTACAGAAATGTTCATCCATAGTTTATAAAAAATCTTTTTAAATAAGATATCTGTAGTAAAACCTTGTCAAAAAGTTTAATACAATATTTATGATCACAAAAATTACATTTTGAAAATTGAAAATTGAAATCAGTTGATTGATGTCTACCGCATGAAGATGCTGCTTAAGCTTAGGTAGATTTATTATTAGGTACTATAGGTATGTTAAGCACTTTGGCCGGGTAAGGGTGAAACTGCAGTATTATATATTTAAACTATTATATATATTTAAACTACATCCATTTTACAGTCTAAGAAAAATAAAAGAATGCGGCGACTCCATTAGACTTGTTCTAAATCAGGCCTAATTTGTTCTTGTCTCGCGTGTTAAATCTATTATGCGTGCGAAAGAGACAACTGCGAAGCAAGTACAAAAGGATTTAAATTATAGAAATACTAATTTGGAGATGATAACTGGACTATTTCCAATATTAATCACTGTAAGTATTTGTAAAAAGTATAAAACTTATCGAAAATACGAAATCCCATGTTGTTTTCTCTTTGTAAGCGTGTTATTTTTGCAACTTTTCACAGCACACTTCGGCATTGTTTCACATGACGGTCGGCGCGTCACTGACGGCAAAACAGTGCTTAGTGTGAATTTAAGCATTGTTTAGTTTGGTCACTTTTAGCGCGCTTTCGCGTGATCTAGGTTATATTTGATCGAAGCATACAGAGCAACGGAATATAATAACATTTATCTTATGTTAATAAAGAACTGTAAACTGGGTGAGTAATAATGTCGTGAATGTTCGCTGCAATAAAATAATCTACAAACTTCAGAGATGAGACGAATTTCATTCCCTTTGCCAAGCATCCTTCTAAAAACAAAGAAAGCCAATGCAAACGGGGAATGTCACTATGATTATGAAACGTCACGTTGTCACGTGATACGGCTCAATAAAACGTCAGGTCGCCGCACTGGATGTAGGTCGAGAGGGTACGGAAGACAACCTACAGTCCTATATGAAACCCAGTCTTAATATTTCCTTTAAAACACGGTAAACAATTAAATCATATGTGAGGAATGTGAAAGAAATTCCTCGCGGAAAGGTCTAAACATGTCATTGTCTTAAGAACCGCTGGTTGTACTTACACTTAAGATCTTAGCCTAGTTCTTTCTTAATCCTTTTGGCTAAATTACATAACCGCCTGACTTTACATCTGACAATACTCACCAGTAATACACACAAGCAATTGAGCAGAAAGGTTAAGAAAAAGCAACGAAATTTAAACCAATTTGGAAGAGGTAAAATCCAATCACGGCCGATTTTCAGCTAGTTTCCTTACATAATACCTGAACACAGAATAAATCACAGTGAGTGTGACGTAACCGTGGACGACCTGTGGGTCATTGGCTCGGAATCAGGTCGAGATGACACTACGGAACCACTTCCGCCCACAGCTGATCTAGGGCGGTTCTGACAAAGCACAGGCGGTGCAATCCAGAAACATGTCGAGCTAATTTTCGACATATTTTATTTACATGCTAGCCAGTTGCTATACTCGAATTACTCCAAAAACGTCTAAACATATCTCGAGAAATAATGTAGTGTTTTTCCTCTGCGACTGCTCCTTCACCGGCTGCAAACAACAATCTTGGTGATTTCTAGGAATGTACCTAATGATGTTTTTCCGTAAAGCCGTTACTGGAGCTTCTTATAGTTATGATATCGTTGAGATAAAGCTTACAACTTGGCTCAAACTGGAGCTTACAACCTGCAACTTCGCTTCGCTGAAAGCAGAGCTTACAAGTTTATTTTCCTTAACGAGCTTGTTCGATAAAACTTTTGTAAGAATAGGTGCGGACTTCCATTGGGTAAATATCAGGTTTGCTCTGTTTTTAAGGTAAATACCTTGCAAAACAACTAACTCTTGATTTGTGAACTTTCCATTCGGAACTTTAATTTTCCTTCACGCAATTTCTTTTAAACAATTTATGCTGCAGTAGGTACATCAATATTTAAATACAATATTTTTGGAACTAAACTTACAGTATCTACAAAAAGAATAACAACAAACTTATTTTAATAATAAGAGTTGGCATCAAGTCTCGCCAATCATTGAGATCAATTATAAGTAAACATTCTGAAGACTAAATAAAATTAAGTGAATTATCATTTATTTAAGTAGTTTGTTATTAAGTAGGTAACTAAGTATATAGTTTTTTTCCAAGTAAGTAGACACACACTATATGTTAGCACAGCAATATTTAACTCCTGAATCGTGTTTAATGAACCGTCAAACCAGAACTATACTCATCAAAATAATGTTCTTCAACGCTCACTTCTATTAATGTCTTCTTTACTGCCCATTTCCCGATTACTTCTCCATCAGTCACCTATAAATCTGCCAAAATATATCCTCGATACGCGAACTCATTCAGGAAATAACCTTGATTAAAAAGGATATATAAAAGATCGTATTTCTAATTTATTGGCGTCAAGAAATCGATACTAATCGTCGGAAATGGGTTTCAGATGCCGTTATTATTGCCATTTCACTTAGCACTTATCAAATTATTGCATCACCACGTTTTATCTTTCGACCGTTGTAATTAAATTTGGTGTAATTAACCGTATTGACGTAAACCGAGTAGATAATTGCTGATAATTCTTTTTACTTAGTGTCATTGACTTGATTGTAATTACTTATTAGGATTGTAAGTGACCCTATCTCTAAGATAAACTGGAATAAAAAAATCTTATACAAAGGAAGTCAGAACGAAATACAAATACAAAGCCGTTGTTATATACTGTTTAATGTTACACTTGATATGAAAATACTTCGTTGATATGTCTCTCTCTTTGAGTCGTATTTCCTCATGACTGAGGGTCGTGACTCCCCCGCAGAATTAATTCGTTAGGGGAGTTTTCTTGGGCAGATACATCGTGGTGGGCGCCCAGGTCCTTCCACGGAAGACGCATGTCCTCGGATATTGTGGTCCTCAAACATGTCGGTTTCCTCACGATGTTTTCCTTCACCGCTAAGCGAGTGCAAATCTACACATAACTTGAAAATACAAGTCATTGGTGTAGGGCGGATTCGAACCAGGGTGCGTCTGGATGAAAAGCAGACACTGGAACCGCTGAGCCACACTCGCTTAACTCGTTGATATGTATGTATTCTCAAAGTGTTGATTAAGATATTGAAACCAATAGCATAACAGGAGACTCTGACACCCTGCAAATAGTTAAAACCAGCTGAGGGTAATGATGAAATGAATACCAGTTTTAAATTCCTGCATTTAGAAATGAGGATTTTATACCCACCGTTTCATCCCGAGCTGAATTCTTTCTGCAACGTAATTGCTATTACTTCGAAGCCAAGCTGAATCTGAGAAAATTAGCTACGTGAAGTCTCGGAATGAAGAGTCTTTTGTGAACTTTATTCCGTAAAAATGCGACGATTATTAACTTTGGACGCAGATTGATGGTAGGCGGCGTTCGGTAAGTGAATTGTAACTTTTGCAAAATGATGCGTAAGTTAATTTCGGTACACGGTTTATATTAGCTTAATTTTGTTATTTTTTGGAAAACGGTAGCTGCAGTATAACGTACAGTGAGTTACATTCATGAAAAATTATAGTGATTAAACGAGACAAGTGCCAAATATGTATGTCTGTATTTTCTTTATGTATTAAAAAAGTATTTATGTATTAAAAAAATAATTTCAGTGCTCATGTGCGGTAATGTATAGGTTCATTAAGAACAGGTTGACATACATATATATGTATGTACGATCCGCCAATATTTATTTACCATTTAAACGCCATGCCATGGTTCTGAAGAAAGTATCCCACTATTCTTAATTCTTCAACTTTATGTTACCATTGATCATTCGAACAACTTACGGAATGTTTGGAAGAAATATGAAGGTTAAAATGGCTTTCCTTATTGCCTTCCCTATTACGAATGTCGTAGTGCGATATATCAGGGAGAGTTTACCTTTAGTTGCAAGAAATATGGTCGTGGGTAGTTGGGAACAGAACAGGTGTTTGAAGACCTACCGGCCTACCGGGCCCCGACTGAATGGGACCATTCCTACGTCAGCTTACTATTAGAATTGGTGTAAATAATGTTACCATAATTCATCATATAGTGTTTATTCCTTTTGCTTCCACTGCATGGAAAAAGATAACTTAAAATGATGTATGTAAGTATATATGTAATCTATATGTACGTAACTATGATTTCTTTGGTTGTTTGAGGATATGTTAATCTTTAAAGGCTGATAGGCTTAAACACGCTCGTCTGAAGTTATCATCATGTTGCAAGAAGAGCCAGCTTGACTAGCGACTTTATTAGTATTAAAAAGTTATAAAGATATAAGATATTTATTTGGTACCATGGTATTGAACTTGGAAGATTAATAGATTGTACCTGTCATAAAAATAGTCTTATTAGTAATCTCTATAGTAAATCCTTGAGTTCTCCCAATCTTCAAAATCTGTATTTGTACACATCATGGTAGCTGCGTACAAGTTTGTGTAGTCCCTACCCGCTTAGGAATACGGTAAGCCTTACTAATTGTCTACCTCGAGACTTGGAGTGACGGAGACATGGTTTAGCGAGCGTTAGCGGCAAACTTTGAAGGGTAGTTAGTTACTTTGACGTGTGCCGATTTGAGATTTATATTTAGTAAAGAAGATTATTTAATGTTGAGGCTTTTCAGATCTTCAGACCAGACAGACCGAAGAACTTTAAGGGCTTAAAGTTCTTCGTGAACTACAATCTAGCGACCTTCAAAGCTATAGTGAAACAGTTGTTGTTGAGTAGTAAATAAAGATTACATACCCCATCAGGCGATTATGGTCTAGCACAGTCCCATTTCATTAAAAAATACGATTGCATTATTTAGCATAAAAAATAAATAAGCTTAGGTAATGCTAAAGACTGTATGTACCTGAATGTTAGTGTTCGTCCGTGGTCCTTAGAGGTTCATAACTGTCATTGGTTTCTCGACCCGTGCACTTACCGTATGTGGTTGATGATGATAAACTCTATACCCATACATATTATATCTGAGTATATATAGAACATGAACAGTGTTTACTATGCTTCGCCAGAGTGCGGTGAGTGCAATGCGACGCTGAAATTGCTCTATTATTGCATTAGTTGCGCTGCAATGGGGTCTGAACACCATGCGATGTAGATTAGACAAGCTCGGAGATAATTCATAATGTTTGCACTTAACTTTATGCATATTACTCGTGGAAAAGGCTGTAAAATCATATAGTCTGTGAACAGCATCTGTGCTCGTTTGAATCGAAGTAGGGTGGTCTAGAAATGCTCTTAAAAATATAAGATTAAGGTGGGTGGCCTTAATATATATTCTCATATTGTAAAATGGAACAAATAAAACAAAAGTAAGTAGTAGTTTGTACGTGTGTAAGTTCTCTAAACTTGGACAATTTCTAATGTCGAGTTTATTAATTAGTTAGTAGGAAATGTATACTTTATTAATTACTTACTTAGAACCATCATAAAGATTATCCCCTGACGCTAAACACGGATGAAAGCAAAGCAAATAAAGCAACAAAACTTGCGTGACATAAGCATTAAACCATATTGGCTCTATTGGAACTTCCATAAAAGCTCTGTAATGCTTTCTTTCATTCAATGCTGGGCTGGATAATGCCATTTAACCGTATTGTTTCGGAATAATAAAGAAACTGGAAGTGATTGAATTTTATTATTTCTATTACAAGTTTAAGTCTTAGTCTTGACAAATTGATTTGTTACTAAGGCGAGATAAATGTTTCTATGAAATATTTTTTTGTGAAACGTGACAGATGATATCTAAGATAAAATAATTAAAGGAAATTATGTTTTAGTCTTAAATTTTGAAGTTCATGTACATAAATAAAAAAATGGAATAAAAATAAAAGTAGCCTTTATTTTCTAGAGTACTTACTTTCTAATATGACACAGATATTACTATACTTAACTTTACAATTTTTAACCACATTTATTGAAGTTACCTTCACCTAAAGTACATACATCTACTTACTATGAAAAACAGTTTTAAATGTTTGCATGGAAAGCAGGATTGATGTAAATGATTTACTAAAAGTACTTTTGTAAATTAATGGAGTATTCATGACATGCCGCTTAACGTTTAATCCAATCGATGGACGCTAGGCAACGAAAAACAAATTAATTGTTAATGACGTCGGATTTAACGATTTTAATGGGACCCTTCCGAATTTTATCGAATGGAAAAGCTGGATGTTTGGAGCTTAAATATGAATTGATTTTTTTATTTTTCATTTTGTTGTAACGATTATTTGATAAAACTTACTACTGAAAAAAGATCTATAAAATACGATCTCGTAACGAATAGACAGTTTGCTAATAATAACTGCTACCTGAAACAGTCCACACATCCTATTAATCTTCAAACTCCTTAAAAGCTAAACAGTTATCTAAAACTTTCACCTCTCCCAAAAAAGCAATGCATTCGCTAATGCGATACGAAACAGAAACAGAAGGCTCGCCTATTTTGGGAATGTTGTACCAAAAGTTAAACACCGGTCCCGTTTGCTTCCGTTAGAATGTTCATAAATCGCCTAAATTATAATTTGGAGCGTGCTGACAGCTCTGCGTTGTGTTCTGTTTGGTGTTACAACATTTGTTCTGACCTAAAAGCATTTTGTAGAAAGAGGGAAAACAGAAGGTTCGGATGCAGTGCTGCAACAAGAACAAAGTGGCTACACCTGAAGACTAGTTATTATCAACAAATTTATGATAAGATAAACAATCCTAGAAGATCCAACTGTAACAGAAATTATACCTAAAATCAATCAATGTATGTATGTATGTATAACTAACAGAAGAATTTATTTACAAAGTATTAAAACAGTATAATACAGATATACGAACTTTAATTTTGATGTACAGTGTAAACTCTTTATAACGTAATCCTTTATAACGATAAACTCCCTATAACGTTGAAGTGAGCCCAACTTGGTTGGTTTGCGTTAAAACCCACATATTGAAACACTCTTTATAGCGATACGCCATTCTCTATTACGAAGAATTACGAAGAAATGTGAATTCATATTTTTAGACAGTAAATATTTATTATCGGTATTATTGTTTATGTTATGTTATCACGTAACAAAAGACTTTGAAGCTTTGTTATTTTTTTTGACCAAGCATACTGGGTACCTATCGTATTATCAGACGTAAACCAACATTGAAACTGTAAACATGGCATTTTTTTGTTCACTCCATATAACGATAACTCTCTATAACGACAAAAAATGCCCAGTCCCTTGAGTTTCGTTATAAAGAGTTTACACTGTATTTAATATATGTACATCCTGAGTTTAGTAAAATTAGTTAAAACATAGAATATCAAGCAGGCTATAATCAAAAGCGTTCCTTAAAAAAATTGTGAATAAGAAGTTATGCAATAAGTTTACCTTAATATATGGAATTGGTTTTTTCAAGTTTACCCAACTAATCGGTGAATCTTAACCACGTCAACATTATTTCTCTTTAGTTTAACTAACTGAACATTGGATTTGTCTATAATCATGTTGTGCACGCATGTGTTTGATGAACAGAATGGATCAATACCTTTAAAATATTATGCTGTCACGTATTTTCTGTGTATTGTGTTGTGTGGCTAATAAAATAAATAAATAAATATTAATCGTTAACATAAATTCTTGATTCAGATGAATGTTCGCCTTTTTATGTTGCTTTCGCATCTAATAGTCTTTAATATTCCCCATTAACCGTACCACCCTGACCTATATTCCATAATTACCGTACGATTAATTTCACCGGCGCTATCTTCCCGTACAAACCTGATCATCTTAAATTTCTCATTTGCCGAGATAGAGTGCCAGTTATAATTATGTCACAATTTACT
Source organism: Macaria notata (assembly GCA_927399415.1). NCBI lineage: Eukaryota > Metazoa > Arthropoda > Insecta > Lepidoptera > Geometridae > Macaria > Macaria notata. Next base: position 7,746,042 of record OV656742.1, read on the forward strand.
GGAAAGGCAGAGAGCTGTGATGATATTAATTTTGCTATTAATTCAGGACAAGGAAGTCGTTATGAGGGAGGTAAAAAGACAAGTGATGACGACGATAAATACATACATAATATATTGAAATACAAATTATGTATTATATTATAATTTACAAATTCGAAAAACACAAATCTAAATACTATTATATAATTAATTGCTTACAGTCGCTAAATGTTTATAGAAATAGGTGTGTGTTACAGGTAGGTAAAGAGTTTCTACATATTGAATTGCCTGTTTCGACTTAGTAACAACTCTTTCCTTGAAATTAATATCCAAATAGGCTGATTTATTTTATAACCTAACCATGTTTTGGCGCTTACCTCATCGAACAAACATTTGCCCTTCAATAAATTTGGCGCTGGTTCATTAAACTCAATTGGATTGTTTATTTGAATACGTACAAATTAAGGTTTGATTGTGGTGTCATGTTCCGACACACTCCAAATAGACTAATCAATGAAAATATCGTGTCTATTACACGACTATTAGTTTCAATCAAATCAATTATTGTTTGCGTGAATTAATTTGTTTTTTAAATTGAAATTGTACCTAAGTCATACGTTTTATTTTGAAAAACTTTCTGGATGGTGTCTTAGTAAAGATTATAAACATACCTTTAAGGACTGTTGGCGTTATTCTTAGTTTTATATTCTTCTCATTTTCGAATGAAAGTGGCCAACCCTGGTGTCGAGAGTTTATCAAGCCGCCCTGAGGGCCTTAAGTTCTATATTGAAACTAAGTAATATAATGAATTGAAAGTAAAACTAAAGTATTTTTCAAGCAATGGTATCACTTATCAACAAATATAAAGAAGTGATTGAAAGTGGAGACTGCAAACAATGCACGTCAAATAAATTTAACCCACAATAAGCCATAAAAAGCTGAAGGCGAAAGTATCGGGACAAGACAATAACCGTTCAGATATCAGATCTGCCGGTGATAGTAATCTGAGTGTAATGGTGTTTACTTTCAAGAATTCTCATTAAATTGGATGGTGAAATAACACCACATTATGATTAAGTTGGATACAAAAAGAATAGGTTTTTTAATAGGTAGGTTTTTGATTGTTTGATAATTGTCGCCCGAAGGAATGTGTCATCGAAATTAATTATAATAATAAAATAATAATAAATATTTCGGGACATTGCACACAGCGCCATCTAGCCCCACACTAAGCAAACGCTTGTGTCGTGGGTACTAGATAACGGATATAATACTTATATACTTTTCTTTTGTAAATACATACTTATTATACATACAAACAACCAGACTCAACACAAGAAATTATACATTTTTAAAATGCATAAATACTTGTGTCAGGAGGGAATCGAACCCGCAACCCCTAGATTAGAAGGCAGAGCCACTACCAACTAAGCTAACAGGCCAGTCTTAAAAACGTATTGCTCTTCTTTAATTGGACGTTCTGTATGTACATACATATGTGTGATATACTTAAATGTAAATCTTCAAATAGTAGTAGAAGTACGAATAACTACGTATCATTCTAAAGTGTTCGTTTTTCTTTTTCAGGTAATTTTCGTTACAAATGCTAAGCTGGATGTGACTATGCTTACAAAGTTGTAATGTAAGTACACAACAAAGAACACAAGTACTTAAGATATTAGAAACCATGTACCTATCTCGATTGCTAAAAATGTAATAAAATTAAAATAGTCTTTCTGTTCTTTCATTCATATAAAAATCGACCATTGTTAACTATTGAAAGTCATAATATTTGAAATTAAAGCTATCATGAAGAAAAGATACACATACCTACTTCTTCTTATTCTCATCTCATCTTCTTATGGGTCTTCAACTCCGGAGTAAATAGGTTTATTCTAGGCAAAGGTGCAACATCTTAGACTACAGTGATGCTAAACATCAGGCAGGCTGTAGTCAAACGTTAACCGAATCCGAAATTTGTAACATATTAAAATTGTGAGCAATTTCGAAATATTAGCAAAAATTCTTTTCTTTTATTAGACTCCAAATGTAATGGCTGATGTAGGTAAATAACAGATTGTTTAATGTGCTTTCTCTGTCATTTTCTGTAAAACATGAAGTCAATTATTTACTATTAAAATCTTTTCCATTATCATACAACAGCACTTTACAATAATTGCTCCTAGTCATCATTCACCATTATACAGTCAGCCATTTTCCAAGTTTATGAAAATTTCAAGCTTGGAAATAAATTAGTTTTCTTTTAATTTGATTGCAGTGGCTGGCTGCTGTTAGCTTAGTTCCGTAATTAACTTTTTGTAAGCTAGTTTACAGAATTAACGAACCAAAAGAATGAGCTATAATGATAACAGATTTTAAAAAACTAAGTTGGTAACTGTCAGACATACCCCCTGATGTTAAGCAGTCACCGTTGCCTTTGAACACTTTTAGATGGTTCAGCTCAGTTTACTCCCGTGGCTTACAATTATTTGTAGTAGGTAACTACTAAAAGCTGTTCAGATTTCGATATTATTTATGCGTTGTTTTTAGTAAATTAAATAAACAGAAATGAGTGACGAGAAAAGAGAGGCCTTTACCCAACGGAATTGGCTCTTAATAATAATAATACTAAGTAAGTAAATTAATAGTTCGGACAACATAACTTGAATAGCATAATTATATGTATTATTATAGGTATGTATGTATATGTATGTAATGGGAAGTTCACTTTCCTCTATCGCTAAATCATAGGCTTTCTCCGACAACCATTCCTTTCATCGACCACACATTCCGCCAGTAAACATATCGTATTATCAACCGCATTGCCATTAATCTACCCGATACTGTTACCAATGTATGCAATGTCGATGGCTGAGAAAGGCATGGGTAGCAACAATGCTTATAAAGTAATGTAAGTATATGATTCGAAATAAAGTTCTGTACAGAATATGATCCATTAAAAAAATGGCAATGTTAAAAAAAATTTGGGGTTGCCAATCTTTTAAGTTTTAGTTGTCACTCTTATAAGCAGTGTTATTGATTCGCATAATAATCGTGATATAAATGAGGCTTGAGAAATAAGAGGTTTTAAAATAACATTGAAGCTACGACATTTTCTGACAACAAGATCTTTGCCTTGATAAGTTCTATCAGCAAAATTATGTTTCAAAACTTTGGAATTAAGTTCGCGAGTATTAATTTACCATCAAACGGTTCTGTTGACAGTCTGAAATGTTTCTCTTTATCTGAGGGAAACATAGATTGAAATTGTAATTGTCTTTTTATCGATCAAGACAGCTTAAAGCTAAATTAGCTAATACGTTTTATAAATTCCGTTGTCCATATATTTAAGAATTTTTTTATGTTACTCTTACCTTGCCTTACTTTGTTTTTTACGATTCTTGCATAATTTTTTTCCCGTTTTCACACCAACAGCAATCTATTTTTCCGACATTTAAGGCAAATTGCCCCCATACAGGGACATAGCACAGCAAACGGAGCAGCCCCTTTAAATCTAGCAGACAATTTATCACCCCGCGCTCACATCGGATTCATTTCCTTACGGCCCGCTTTCCCTCCGCTGATCGAATTACCAATCACTGAAAGTGGGACTCGAGTCTCTGCGTCTACCAGGGTTATAGAACATTTGAATTTTAAAAGACACACTTTCATTGTGTACAGATTTTTGTCAGAAACATTGTCTGTGACTTAAACAAATGACAGAGCCTAACCAGTTTTTGGTTAGTGGCAAGTTAGTCTATTTGCAGATATAGCATTACGGCATATAGTTTGAATTAAAGGCAATATCATTCAGGGTGTGATATTCGATGATGACATCGATGTTTTTATCAAACGCTAATTTCACAATATATGCGTTATTGTGGTGAAACCGTGCTGGTAATACAAACATAAATGTCTAAATAAGTAATTGAATTTACTATTCATATACCTCGAGCAGCAAAAGACAAAAAAACAAAATAATTAAAGCACCAACGAGCAAAGAACTCATTTAAAACAACCTTCATCGAAACTCCCTTAGAACATTCAGGTCATTCATGTTGGATTCCAAAAAAACACATGTAGTAATTAGCAACGGCAACGCAGAAATTAGTTGCCTCAATCCATTGTTCCGTTAATTGATGTAAGCGTTTAATTTCTAAGAGTTTTACGGGTCATTTACTATAACGGACGGTAGGTATTCAGTTCGTATGAAACTGAATATCCGTTGCTATACCGTATAATATGAGTAGGCATATCTATGCATTTGCATGTCTCCGGTGTTAACCACACAAGTTAGCAATACTATAACTAATTTCTGATAAGTTGTTTTGGAGTAGTGGTTCGAGTCTTGCAATCTATAAAAAAAAACAACACAGGAAGTTTTAAATGTCAGCTTTTTAGTATATTTCCCAATGTTTAAACATTTCTACATTCCTTCGTAACTCTCAAAACACATGTCCGTCTTTCTATCCATTGTTTACCTGTTCGGAGCTATAAATGTCTTTGAATAAAACGCCCGGCGTATCACCATGTTTCCAAATATCTCGACGTGTGAGGCTGAATTGTAATTCTACAATGAAGCGTATTCGTATTTTGGGAAACGCGTTGTTATGTATAGTTGATATTCCTCTTTTTCTATCACGAAATAGGCTTACGTTTGACTACAGCCTGCCTGATGTTAAGCACCACTGTATTATAAGATGTAGCACGATTGCCTAGAAGAAACCTTTTTACTCTAGATTTGAAGACTCTTGGAGAAGAAGAAGGAATATGATTTCGACAGATGTCATATATTTTTTATTGCTTTCATATATATGGGAACTGTTATCTCTCTTTCGAAAATTGGATGAAATTTATAGTGTATTCCCATTGTCCCAGATTTAAAAAATACAGTGTATCAGTCTTACATGACATCACCTATGTACCTAAGGCTAATACTTTTATTTATTTTGTTTACTGATATCAACTATAAAGGCCTAAGTAGCAATGTGGGCGGACTCAGAGTAAAAATATTGTACCGTACAATAAAATGGCTCCGCGATATTTGTTATTGTTCTCGGATGATATTGTTTCTTCAACCCTCTTTCAATGGCATATTTGTGTTTGTTCATGGGAGTATTACGTAATTTTACGCTGTCTTTGTGTACTGACAAGAATCTCGTTTTATAGGCACTTTAGTACTTATTGGTTATTTTTTTTGTCATATTATCAAAAAAAATACTTAATGATAAGGTTACGCTTTTGCAAAATGATGTGCAAATTTGATAAAACATGACTGAATTCATCATTCGTGTTTTATCTATACTCGTCATGGTTTTAGTCTAATTACCTACCGTTTTCGCAATAGCTTTTACCACAAATTTTTATTTTAGCGTTGCAGTCATTAAATTTTATAACGCACACATTATAAACAGTTAGATGCATAAAAGTGCAATCGTGAAGCGATTAAAGTAACATATTAATATTGTTTTATAATGTTGAATATCATTTAACGGTACCTTGCTTTAGTTGCTTTATTTAGAGTCAGCTATCTAGGGTAAATTAGTAAGTATAGTAGTTAATACTAATAAATAAAGTAAAATGAAGCTTGGTTATGTACAGTAATATTTAGGTACTCGTATGTTGCAGTGACAAGCAAAGTGCTCACATACTTTGTTACGATACGTTTTGTCCGGTACGGCATTTGCTTGCATTGTCATTAGATAGAATACAATAATATTTTTTTGTTCCATTCTTGTCTCTTCCGTTTTGTCGCCTTTATTAAGCAAATAAGTATATTTACTTGAAAAGGTCAATGCTGTCCAAATATTATGTTTATAATAACTGCCGATTAGTTTCGCAAACTTATCTGTATAGTTTGTATTTGTACTTGACCTTTTGCTGATTTTTTATGTTTGGTCAACGTGACATGATATGATAATTTACTAGTTATTTTTGTGACTTCTGACATGTACATATAAATTAATCATCGTCCAGCCTATAGGCCTCTTCGGCTTGTGCCTTTTGTTAGTACCTTTTTCATTGGTTCCAAAACATACTTTTTAGATATCACATTTAGCATAAGCCTTTATTACTTGACGCTACTTACGTCTTTGTTTCTACTAGAGTTCTATAATAATATCAACAAACACTAACTCCCATTCATAAACTGGACGTTATCGCATGAAATAGTGTCAAGAATGAGGAAGCGATTTTATTGGTCCGCATTGTGCCTGCTGTTGATTGATCGTCGCGTTTTAATGAAGGAACAGATGTGACGCTCTAATAACTGTTCATTTTTTTTACACGAAGTAGGCTCACGTTCATGGGGCAGGTGGTCAAGTAAACCTTCAAATTGGAACGTATATTGTTTTGTCTGTTTTGAAGCTTACGCGCTTATTTTTGTTGTGGTCGAGGTTTGCAAAATGTGTAAGCAGCTAGAATGTTTACCTACCCAGCCACGGGATAGAAAATATTGTTACGATAAGCGCAGATAATTAAAATAAGACATCTTAGATTGCATCCGCAACATATTCAGTAGGCTAGAATCACGAATAATCACGATACTCGAATGTAAAAGTTTCGTTTGTGCTTACGAAGTTATCTTGGATAGGACAACAGCCTACTAATAATACATTTGACATTGATCGACACTGCTAATGTCTAGTCGTGAACATAATTTTTAAACTTTACATTATTTGAACAATGGGAGATGCACTTAAAATGGTTTTACCTACACGTTGACTCGAATATATCATGAAGAACGAATGCAGTTTTCTATCAGTCATTGATTTTCTCCTAGTCAATTCGTAGTTTGTATTGAGCATTTTACTTTTAAAAGTCGGAATTATGACCGTGGCTTGGAAATGCAGCTTGGGAAAATGATGATGTCGTAGATATACGAGTAAGTGTCGGCATCTCATTAGATGACAGGAAGCGTCTCGCGGGTCGCGGCAAAAACTAGCGTCCGCGGTGTCAATGATCCCTTTACGGAGACTGGCTAGTGGTGTGCTGACATCGACCTAAATAAATACGCGATGTAGGGAAAATCTTTAGATTTAATTTCTATACTTCTTCCATGTGTCTTGCTAAATTGTAGGCCGCAACGATGATTAATATCAGGCGACTTGCATAAACATTTTTGATAAGTCAATTTGTGATTTTAATATTAAAACTTTCGTGAGACATTTTATCAATATGTTAACTAAACGGTACACGTGAGCGAAAACCGTTTAGTTAACATATCAATTTGTGATTATTTACAACTAAGTATGTGTATAATCGAAAATTTTGTCCAGTACATTTAAGTACTAAAATATTTTTGGTTAAGTACTTTTTGTACATGTTTATTTAAAAGGCGCCAATTTATGGATATATTAGATAGATATACACTTTATTAAAAACACCAGCACAATACAGAAATTTACAAAAATAATATTAAAACTTAAGCCTAGTGTCTTAACTAGCGACCTTATCGCTAAAAGCGATCTCTTCCAGACATATATCTAGTCAAATGGGACGCTTACCACTGTGTATCTCATTTAGGCCAACAATAATATTTCTAGGCAGCAGTTAAGTAAGTATGTATCAAATAAACAAGTAACAAATATGTATATGCCTACATATTTATGTAAACCCTGCACCACCAACAAGATCGTGCGCTAGTAACACTGTCAGCTCCGTTACATCTTAGTGTCTGAATGAGCCTGGATTGCGTGTTTAGCCTAGGGAGTTACAGTCTCCCCAAGACATGTCAAGGTGTATCAACATGTTCAAAACTATCGATAGATCTTGTAGTAACAGCACTAGCAAGCCGCGGGGCGTGACGAAGCATCTCACGATCCAAACGCACTGGTTCGTATAGGTACGCTAGGCGTTTGATCTAGTGCTTGCTGCAAAAACTAGTAAACAAAGAACACGTCTAGAACTGGTACATGATAGTAACTAGTTGGTATTTAAGTATTTAGCTGTTGATAATACTAATTTGAAATCGATCTCTGTAATCTTTCTTCTAATATACATATGTATAATTTTCCTTTTGTGACTTAAATATCGTTTTCATCAAGCGCTGAAGAGGTATTTTCTGTTTAAGTTAACAGAATTTGGAAAACTAAAACTCTCGAACATTTCTTGTGCTTAGTATCATCTCAAACGTTTGTTTTGTACAAAGGGGAAAGCAAATAAAATATGTAATATCCCCCTCAGATAATCAGGAAGATACCTGTTCGAGTTTCATTTCCTTAGTGCTTCCGAGAGGCAAATATATATTTTTTTATTACATTTCTAAGTTGAAATAGAAGATATAATACTAGGAAGTGGTTGGAAATATGAATGAAAAGGTACAGATGAACATGTCGCCGGAATTTCTTCCGTATCCATTGGGACTAATCGTCAGTTTCGAGTCCATTGAACTTTCCATACCGAAAAATCTATTCACACTGACATAAAAGCTATACAGAAAATAAAGTACGGGTGTGTCTGCACATCCCAAAACAGGGGAGATACTACAAAGGGGGAAGTATGGGATCCTTTTGTGATGCATCGGGCTGGATACGGTCTTTTGTTCTGGTACCAGTTGCATTGAATGGTCGCGCTCCCAGACGGTGAATTTGTTGGAATTGGTCTGGTACGCCAATATAAATACTGGAATTATAATGATTGCCTATATGTATACACTTGTATAATCTGGTTTAGGAGTCTTATTTTTGATAGTCTTCAGGGTTTGGCTTTGGTGTTGTGTTTTGTGTTACTATTTATTAATTTTGGAATTTAATTTTACATCTATTTTACATCTGCGTACCAAACGATCTGCATTATCGTCAATTGCAAAACTCTGTGTATACCACTAATATATTCAGTGTAGAGTAGGTACTACATATTAATAAATAATAAATAAATAAATATTCCGGGACATTGCACACAGCGCCATCTATTTATTTCCACATGCAAGTGGTGGGTAGACTAGGTGAATATTGAATTAGTAGATGGTGCATCTTACAACTTAGTACTGACCTTCCTACCTAAATTGACCACGGTTACTGAACTAATTGATGTGAATTAGCTGCATTAAAACGCGTCCTGCCATTTACGCTTCTAGCATTATGACATAATCCGACCATTAACGCTACCGCAGACCATAGAGTTAACAGAAATGCCACCCACTTGATTAATTTAAGTTTCCTTTTTTCAACATGCTGGAGTCATCTCGAGAAACGCGTAAAACTTATCTCCGTTTTCGAGTTTTTTGTGACAAACTCAAGTGATGCAATCCTACATTTGTCATTGCTACCCATTTTCTACCATACCGATGTTCAATACGCTGTAAGTCATCAGCGGCACTCGCATAAAGCCTGCATTGTTCCGTTGAAAGCCCTTGTTCGTTGTTCGTGACGTTATTATTAATGTGAGGCAACGGCTACGTAATAACTATAACTGAGACGTTCAGCTGTTTGTAAGTTATTGCGGGACGCCGCTTATGTCATTGGATGTGATTTGCGACCGACAAGACTTCGCTCGGTGCCAGCCCTCCAGCAGATGTCTTGATTTGAGTAGTGTGATCTTTGATATTCCGATTCTGTTTTGTTTTACTCTGATATTTTATACAGTTTATACCGGTTGGTTTGCCTAGAAAAGAGTGACCTTTGTAATCTATTCGAAGACTGCTGGATTTTGTTTATCAGGAAACAAGAGTTTTCAAAGTAAATATCTCGTTACTTAACTTTAGTTTTACTTACTCATTTTCACTTTTCAGCATCAGCAATCTATCAAGTCTTTTTACAACCTTCCACCCTCACGGTGCGTTCACCCGCACTCGTCACTTGACACGGTGCCAGCCGTTTAGGCCTCCAGTCTGACGTCACACGAGAACGTAATGGCACTTTAAACAACGACGCCAGGATCAACGTTTGTGGGCAGAGGAATAACTCCTTGACGTGTGAGAATGCTTTATGGTCTGTCTGTGAGTCGTACTTAGGATGGACTGTTTTCAACTAATATCTGGTGAGGAGACGAACGGTATCAGAAGAATCTTTAAAGTTTTTTTTTATGTAATTGTAAGCATTTTACCTTAGTTTTGGACACCAAACTCAGTATTTGAAATGCTCCCTAACTACAAAATATTTTTTTTGGTATCTTATCTCGTTAATTCGGTATCCAGTTTAAATGTTGCATAGCACATGTATCGCTTGTCTGATTAAAATTATCTGTTTTGTAAATACTAATCAAATACAAATTTTTACAAATACAAATACGTTTATTGTTCTGACAAAAGCTTACATCTAGGTACATGTTTTTACTTATAAACAAAACAAACAATCAAAAGTTTATGCCAAAAATTACTTACATTAACACCGAAAAAATATTGACAAATCAAATGTAACGAACGTCTCTGGTACATTCTACTCATTTGTAAGGGTCAGGTTTTACTGCACACCACTCAGTCCCAAGAGTATGTTACGATGGAGGCAACACTGAGGATGTTGTACGTATACAGTGCTATATGTACCTCCTACATACAGGGTTATGAAAGAAGTGGAACCGCGAGGACGGAAACGGCGCTCTTGTGCCGTTCGACTAATTGGATTCATCACGTTTCGTGGTCACGAGTGGGCCGTGAAATGCCAGGGTCGGGGAAAAGTGGGAGTTTTTGCAAACTGTTTTGTTGTGTGTGTTTTGTTTGTGAAGATGTAATGGGTAGGAGAGATGAGGTGTGCAATTGCACATTTTGATAAATGTGACTAGATTTGGATGAGCATTGTTTAAAACTAAACATTTTCCTTACGTGGGATATGTTTACGTTTGACTATAGCCTGCCTGATATTGTTATAATGTCATAATGTTAGCCTGCAATCATTATACGCAAATTTGATATTGAAGTAACATAAATCTATAAGACATTTTTGTCATGTAGAGACCGCTTTTTCTTTTCCGTGACACATGAGAAATTGTGGCATATCGTATCAATACTTATATTGTTATGCAACAAACCACAGCTGACCTATATCGGTGACGTCAGAATCGAAACCTAAACGAGTTGGCAGAGTGTCAAAGTGTAGTTCAACGGTCCACTGAGGGGTACTATGTAACAAGGCTGTTTGTCAGTCGTCTCTATACTAGGGACTAAGGTTTTTTTTTTACAAATTCAGTAGTTTTACACTCGCAAACAAACGCCAATCAAAGACATATGAACGGCAAATTTTATCCAATGACAGTATGGTTCCACTGTCCATAAAAGTAACTAGCGCTTCTATGATTGGGCATTGGATTTTCGAGTAAAACTTTCCGAAATTGTGAAATACACTTCTGAAATAGCTCTGTCACATATTAGTTGGTAACAAGCTGCCTAACGTGTCATATTTTATAACCACTTGCACATCTAATTAAAGTGTTAATTCATGCACATAATTATAGTTTCCGCAAACAGCGATCACGACAAAATTTTGCCTCGGGCTAATATGATAAAAACGGTAGATCATAATAATCTAGAGGTTACAGATACTTACATCGTTAAATAGTAAAAGCATTTAGTACTCATACGTCCTAATAAGTAGCTAAAGCTAATATTTGTTCAGTCTATAATTTTCTAGTCTATGTCTAGCTGTTTTAAAACAATTAAAGACCGCAATGAAAACTCGAGCTATTAGATTCGTTTTTTTACAGTACTTAGCATTACGGTCACCCTATTTAATACATTGACCGTGATCTTGAACTTATTTGTGACGTAACTAAAGCGTTTCACTCTGCGATTTTAAACTATTTTTAAAGGAGTTAGAGTTCAAAATTGGATAGCTAGAGTAACATATACAAATCAAGATTTTAGCCTTGTTTTAGTATGCAAGTGGCGGTCCGCGATGTGTGCAAAACGTATGTAGGGGAGTGTCTGACGTGAATTCAAATTGATCGTCGCGCGAACTCTTTGTATGTCCATTTGTAGCTCTTTTTTGTGCCAAATGGTCCTGTAAACGAATGCCGTGACAAGGATGTGAGGAGAATAAGAAGTTTGGAGCTCTTTTGCAGCTAGTTCCGGCAAAGTTTTCTGGTTCCGATTTGTTATTTTGTGTTACGTACTATTTTTTCGTTACCGTGGTATCATAGTTGTATCTATTGCTTCTTCGTGATCTTTACACCAACTAATCGGCTATTAGAAATTATTCCTACGATTAAATACTAAGTAATTAAATACTGGTGAAATGTCGTTTTGACTGATGAAATTCGTATTTGATAAGTGAACGAATCATTTATGAGATCGGAAACAAACATTAATTGAGTCACTACTTAATTATAGACAGAGCATTAGGTACTTAAAAAATAAAAATAGTTTAATTTCTTCTGTATACAAGCTTAATTTATAGGATGTGCGAAGGACTTCATATATCGCGTTTGCTTAGTGTGGGGCTAGATGGCGCTGTGTGCAATGTCCCGGAATATTTATTATTATTTTATTGTTATTATCAATGATTACTAATGTATTTATCAATCTTCTGAGTGACTAGACATGTATATACAACTTGCATGCCTATTGATCGTAGATATGGTTTTACTTTCCATTTCATAGGTTTAAAAACGTGTAGGTTTTATTATAAAACGTATTCACCTCACCACATACTTAATTTATCCCACTCTTATGTTATTGGTGCGATAATATCTTGTTTCATATTCATTATATAAACTATAATGATATAAACCCATGTTATTCGGTTTTCATGATTTCAGTTCTTGCATCTTCCGTTGTATTTCTGTCTAAATATATATAAAAAATGGGATTCTATCTATTAAACAAACAAACGCCACCGCCAAAAAAGACCAACTAGAACTTGGTTAATGGCTACCGACATTGTCGTCATCAAGCCCATCCCATATCCTTAATTGCCCTGAGATCAACGTCCAGAAAGCAACAAGAATCGGTCAAAAGGTGACCCTGATCAAGTTTGCGTTCACAATTGTCTATTGTCTAGACGCTTTTAATTACAATTCGACTCCACAATTTCAGTGCCATGTTCATTGACAAAACAATAGGTCTATCTATCAGGACCTAAAGTAGCTGCGTGGAATATTTATCGACTAGTTATGTTTAGCGTTTATTTCTATTCACACAAGGCGCAGTATACCTACGTCACAATGGAGCGTGGAGGCATTTTTATGGGTTTAGCGTTCGATTTAGGTATTCAGGAAAGTTATATAGTGTTTTCATTGTCCTTGCTGATATGATTGACACTTTCTCTTTTACTCTCTCTCTATTATTAAGTATGTTGTTTTGTTGTGGTAACAGTTAAGTTTTAGTTATTTCCGTTATATTGTCCTGTAGTAACGCATATTTATATATTATACTGGTCCTAGTCTGATGGAAATTAACAGTGTGGATGAAAAGAATGTACGCAATGCTGGTAAAAACTCTGTTTTGTGTGGTTTAATATAATTAGATTTAAGTACTTAAGTAAGTAGGTAAATTGTAGTTCCTGGCTGTTAGTCAAGTACGGTAGTCATTAAGCCATGTCAGAGGCCCTTAGGGTGGCTTAAAAACTTTCGATACCTGAGCTGGCAACTCTCATTCGATAAGATGAAGAAATTGGTAAATATTGTTTTATTTAATATTATTTATTCTGTGGTGATGTTGAGTAAATATACACTTAAAATTAATCGCAACCTACAGCGCTTAGCTGAGGTACGAGCATTATAACGAATGGCATGGAATAGCATTTGAGACAAACTAGGCAATATCCACTCCTATACATATATGGCAATCAGCCGTGAAGATCATAATTAGATTGCTCTCGTATTTCTAAATGTTGCTCGTTTACTAAAGTTATGGCCTCAAATACCTACCTATTTGATCACTGTCTAGCAATTATTTTATACGTTAAATTTTCATGAAATTAGGTAAGCCCAAGTAACTTATATATATGTATGTATATTTAACGAGTCAAATATGCTTCTACAGTAGGTTTCCTCAGGGTGTTTTCTATCACATATATATTTCAGGACATATCACACAGCGCCATCTAGCCCCATACTAAGCTTACGCTTGTATCATTTAACGTCTACAACGTTTATTGCTTAGCTTATTCAAACATAGTATATTTTTATTTAAAACGAAACTTTTTTAGAACGAAAAGAACAACTCACTCAGCAGTCTAGTCTCATATAACGCAGCAAGAAATCAGGCTTATTCTATTACCATCTGCTCCTAAAGTAAGACGATAAATCATCGACCAGATGCCAAGAGATTCAGCTGCCGACTGCGGTTCAGACAGACCGCTCTTAAGGAATTTAAACAATTGCCCGCGTAAATCTTCACGAAACGAATTTATATCGGTCTGATTGATCGACGCCTTATCGGTCACGAAACCGAATAGAATGCGCCGAATAATAAAGTGAGATCTTGATAAAATATGTATTTGGAAATGGTGAAAACCAATAGGAGATTGGGAAATAGAGTTAGAGTCGACATATTTTTTTTTATTTGCTATAAATATAGGTAGTTGCAGGATTCCCACCAACTTAAAAATAAAGACACCGAATCCGAAAAAAATATAAAGACCTCGTTCTCGTCAATGTTTTTGAAATATTATTTGTCTGTATGTCTAGTACTAATTTTTTTATAACATAAAAAATGCTAAGGAATTTCCCAACGATCTAAGAAAACTATCCTCCCACAATAAATCGAATAATTCCCACTAAGTTTATGTAACACCGAAGCCTCGATTTGGGGCATAGACAATATCAATTTGAGACAACTTTTTCTAGTTATATCTGCGAGCAACTGTTATCTGGACATCAGGAATATTACAGGTTAAACTTTTAGAACTGATTTTGTATGTGAGCAGACAGTTCCATCGCAAGTTTAACCTATATATCTACTCTTCATGGAAATCTTTCCATCTGCATTCTTTGCAAAACCAATTAGCAAGCAGACCTGACTATCTCATGATATCAGTAAATGACCAATGCTATGTATGACATTCTTTTGGACATAAAGTTTGTTAGAATGTTCTATAATGAAGCGTCTCCTGTAAGTGATACTGTTGATCTGGAGCGAAATACCGGTCACGGACTGCGGATAGGGCATCGGCAGTGTTGCGCAACCGGGGTGATACTTGGATACTTTACGAACTAATGGAATTCTTCGCCAAGTTGTATATTAGACCACAGACGTTTGAAGGGTATCCGGACAAGTTCGAATATTAAATGTTGATAAAGAATGAATGCTGCTTCTTTTTCAAAGGCTGTCCAAAATATCCGCGAATAGCCACGGCCTTTGCCAACTTTCCTATTCTTAAAAGGCTTCCTATTTCTTGGGAGAAAAGTGCCGAGCATCTAAAGATTAGGCAAGGCAGTGCTATAACCATGTTGTTTGTTCAATTAAAAACCAGCTGGATTGGTAATGTTTATTATCCTTCCTGCTATCCATATGATATGTCTTCAATTGGATTGAAAACAAGCCCTCGATTACTTGATCTCTTTTCGACGTTGTTTTAATCCACATTACGTATACCTACACTTTCACGGTCACCCACACAGCCCGGCCCTTTAGTTCCGCAGCGATGTCATTGACTTGACAGATTGCATAACGTCCGAACAGTGTAACAGTATCGCGATTCGCGCTCATTATCTACAGCTGCTGGCGCCGCTGTGGCTGGCGTAGCGGTACTGTGACCCTGCGAGCTTGGCGTAAGCGATAAGAGGTGGATGAATTCACCATGATCAAGAGTTTCAGTGATTACACTGTCTGGGTACGCATTATGTCCAATACGCTGAGTTTGGGGCTGTGTTGTTGCATATAAGATTATACTTGTTGATTTTATGTGTACAGTTATAGTTGTTGCTTTGAATATTGTATAGCGTCATTCAGAGAACGAACTAATCAATAAATACCAACGAGAAGTTACGTGGATTTGCAGCAAACTCTGATGGTCTGGAACCGTCCTGGGAACAAATGACATGGGTGACTATTGCACGCTAGATATTATCATGAGCAAACGGTCAAAAAGTAACGTATTATGCTGACCGCATTAACCATTTAGTAAAATTCCAGGTCTATTGGAGCATTAATGGCATGAGAAAACTCTACTTAATCATCATCATCATCATCCACAGCCCTTGGGATCCCACTGCTGGGTATAGGCCTCCCTAAACTCTACTTACTTATAGTTATTATTAGCACATAGTGTTTTTGATATTAATTTATTTATATTTAATTGGGCCAGATGCCTATACGCAAAAGTAGCGTGCTGAAATTCGCAGTCTCATAACGAGCATCGCTTGTTTTGTGCTGACGTTTGGAACAAATAAACCGCCCGCACGTTGCAAACAGCCAACCGTGCTTTGTATGCAAACACGACCGAAATATTGTGCAACTGTTCATAATCGACGGTTACTGACGAGCGTATTATCCAATTGCAATCTTTTTGGTGTTTCGTAAATGATTTTAATTTAACCGACGTGAATTTACTGGGATTGTAACGTAAAAATGTTATCTTCAGATGTTTCTTATGAGAACTCTGGTTCTATGATTGTTCAAATACGTACACAAAGAACTGTGATGTGGCTTGAAGTTTAACCATTTTTTGCTAAAATTTGAAACGGTATAAATATATCATATTTATTAAAAATGTTGCGAAAAAAAACCCAAAGTAGTGAATACTGACGTGTTATTTTTCTCGAGCCTTTGCTACATTTTCTGCTTCTTACCTAGATTCTCTGGTTACTAAGTGAAAAGTAACCTTTCTCAAGTATAAATTAATAGGCTGCCCTTCTTGTTATTTAATATTTACGAAGCGTCACTTCGGAAAGGTGGCATCTCATCTTACATTTATAGAGGGCGTATTAATACCTGGCGTTCTAGAATTCTCGATTCATATGAATTAGATATTAGGTCTCAGCTGCTTTTCATTTATCTTTTTCACAAAATGTTACATTGACATTTATGTAACTCAGAATTCCAGTTATAATTACTTTTAATTACTTAATTCGAAAAAAGCTTGGAATATTAGCGTTTGATATATACATACATATGTATCTCGTTATAGTCTTTCATAGAACTGGTTCATTTAACATACCTATACAAAATAGATGTAGATTAAATCATACACGTAGAAATGATCCTGTAGAAAGCATACAGGTGTATTAGAAAACTATAGTATGGTATCCGAAGTTAAGGTAACACTAGCTACTTATGGCTCTAATCTCAAACTCGCTTTATTAAGTAGGCAAGTATGTGAGGATAATTTAAGTAACTTATAATTACAAATTGGTATAGATATTAAAAATAAAGGAGTAATTAAATAATAATTAAATAAATAATTCTAGGGCGAAGTGTAGGAAGACCTGTGCAACGGTGGCTGGATGATTTTAGAAAGTTAGAAGGAAACATCTGGGCAAGAACAGCGCAAGACAGGGAGTATTGGCGTACCCAATCTGTCTGTACCCATAAGTGCAATAAATGATTTTGATTTGATTTGATTCGATTTGAAGAGGGAGGAGGCCTATACCCTGCAGTGGGTCCCATTAGGCTGCTGATGATGATTAAAAATAAATCTAATTTGGGCATAAAATACTTAAAATTATTTTTAGTAGGTAATTTCTTCTTTTCTTTCTTTTTTACACTGAATGCGCTGAGCTAAATTATACACCCTTTTAAAAATCACGTTTAATGAACCGGGTTGTAATCAGTTTTCTGACTAAAGTTAACCTGTAAACTGATGTGGGATTTGAAGTCTTGCTAGTAGGCGTGTGTATTGATGCAATATCCTTTGATCTGAGCCTGTAGGTTGGTTATTAGTGCGTGCTATAGCGACTAAGTGGTCTCTATTTCCCGGCGAACTAAATACAATGTGGGACGATCGATGGTGTCGGTATAGGGTTGAGGAGGTTCTACTGTACTAACGGTCTATTTTAAGATCATAATATATAGCTGCTGGATATATAATACTAGAACTAGTGGGTGCTCGCGGCTACGCTCGCATTTATAACTAAAACTTGCATCTCCTATTTTACCCCTTTAAAAGAGGCATTTCCAAATGTCATTTTTTAGCGGATTCCTACGTCATAACATCTATGTACCTGCATGCCAAATTTCAGCCTGATCCGTCCAGTGGTTTGGGCTGTGCGTAAATAGATCACTATGTCAGTCAGTCAGTCAGTCAACCTTTGAGTTTTATATACATTTTATATACATTTTTTGCGCTAGATAGTAGACTATAACGTTGCTTACCATCAGGCAAGTTGTAGTCAAGCGTAAGCCTATACCATGTAAAAAAAATATATACATACTTATTTAGATAGATACTGGGCTTAGGCCTTGTGTCAGCCTCAACCAGCTGCGACCTGCGATAGATGTCATCGACGACGCCCGAAACTTTTATGGGCACCAGTTCACCGCTCAGGCAATTTGACTGGCCTGTTAGCTTAGTTGGTAGTGGCTCTGCCTTCTAATCTAGGGGTTGCGGGTTCGATTCCCGCCTGACACAAGTATTTATGCATTTTAAAAATGTATAATTTCTTGTGTTGAGTCTGGTTGTTTGTATGTATAATAAGTATGTATTTACAAAAGAAAAGTATATAAGTATTATATCCGTTATCTAGTACCCACGACACAAGCGTTTGCTTAGTGTGGGGCTAGATGGCGCTGTGTGCAATGTCCCGAAATATTTATTATTATTATTATTATTAATTATGTACCATCATGTACCTACCATAATGTATAAACCTAAATTGCTTTAAAACAAACAAAACTTTATGTAGAATTGAAAATTAAATCCTGATATAAACGTCACAGTGATTACGTAGCTTTCATCACAGATCACCAAACACTAGAACAGGTTTCATGGTAGTTGGAACTAAAGAATTCCAACCAACCGTACTGCTTGCAGTCTATTGTCTTTATACAATAGACCAGAAAAGTTGAACGTATGCATATGCAGGTGCAAACGGTAGCTTTGGTGACATTGGACACTGCACTTGTGATTCAAGCTTTGTGTGTGTTCGTTAGGGAATATTAAAACAGTTACTATGGTACGAATACAAGATTCTTGGAATAAAATGTATCTTTTTAAATAAAAAAAAATTTAACACAGGCACACACACATACACACACACACACACCATACACACGTAGGTTAGTGCGCTACTGTAATACACGTACCTATATCCTATAAGTTTGAAAATTCGGTGGTTGATTCAAATACCTTGAGTAGGTTTGATTATAGTAATTTTAATAATGTCATAATGTTCAAATTAGGAATTGGTCTTGTTTTGTAATCACTTTGTTTATTAGAGTAAGTGATTACTTTTTACAATGGAAATCCGCGAATCACTTAGTAATATCCCTTTTTTGGTTACTCTCAGTCTTGAACCACCGAGATACAGGCCCAGGCCTAGTTCGGGGTTCACAAGAAACACACATTAACATTGTCTACATTAATCTAGTAATAAGTTATGTTAAGTAGTACCAGTGTTTTGTCAAATAAATATCTTTATATCTTTATAAATACGATTTACAGGTATTGTTTAGTTTTGTAAAGCGACAGTAAGCGCTATTCTGTGTGCTTTATTCGAGACAACATGATTATAAAATTATGTGAATACTATGAAACTATTCAGCTTATTTATGTAGTTACAATTAGTTAAATATAAAGTTAAGTTATTGAGCAATATACTTATATAATTGGTGATATACCTATGTATAACCTTGAATTTGTTGTAAGTTGATCCTATTTAGGTATCGTTCTAAATCCGAACATCTATTTCATGTCAACCTTTAAACCTATCGTAAACTATAAAACCCTATTCTCGAAATTTTCGGATCTAAAATGCATAGCACGCTATCACGCTACCAAAGCAATATTTATTCTGAGCATAGACCGTAACATTCTCTTACATGAGTATTGATACAGTTGTCCAAATACATTACGAGTTTTGGTGAAGCGATCTATAGCATCATGTGCCGTTACGATTCTATTACTAAGTTTGTACAGACAGCTGCCAAGATTACGTGTATGAAAGTAAACAAACTTTCCAAGGGTATAATGGTGATGGGTTCTTTTGAACAAGGTTCTTGTCAGAACTTTGGAAGGTTTTTCGGAATAGTTGGATGATGCGACAATTTATCATAGTTGCCAGCGCAGTATTGTTACCATACTTTTCAAGAGCTATGATTTCAGTGTTATGTAGTTTTTTATACTTAAATATAATTAGATTTTATCAGCCAAACCCTGGACTAGAGATGATATTTCACGTTTAATTGTGCTAATTTGAATTGAATCGAACACAAATCGTTAACGTACATCGAATAACATAACGCTATCTCTTCAAGTTGATTAAAATAGTTTATTCTACATTCGTGGCAGTTTAAAACACGTGCGTGTTGATAGTTGGATCTTTGAAACAGTGACAATGCCTCGGTTGGAATCCTAACGATTTTATATATGTACATAGTTATATATAGGTACCTAAGAAAGTCTTTATTTTCCACCTTGATATCATAATATGTACACTACATATTTTTTTATTTGCCTGTACTATTAACTGTACATACTTTCAGGTATTATTTACACAGGTGCAAACATATTACGACCGTTGCATCGCAATTAAGAATACAATCTTTAGCCTTCGTCATGTTTTGATTACGATTGTTTGTTTCACCGGATGCTCTTTAATTACAAGATCTGTAAAAATATAATTTAGTGTTTTAAAAAATAATGAATCACAATAAGTTATTAACTGAAACATATCGCAATCAATCTTATAGTAAGTATGGTTGTTGCACCGGAATAAGCTGTAAATTTACGAAAACAAATTGCTATGTGAAGGAAAACACATCCTCTTATGATGAAATGGCCGACGGAACAACGTTTCAGGAAACTGGGAATTAGGATATAGAAGCAATCGATTGAATTAATTGAAATATTCCTTTTCCTGGTAGTTGATAAGCTGCGATACCGAGGTGGAATGGAAATCGAAGTGTTATTAAATCTTATTAACTGATAGTGAGCCGATTTCTCACTGAGTAATTGTTTTTATTATTTTTAATCAATTAGCTCGTATCTCAAGCCAGATATTTATTGCATTCATAATTAATTGCCTTAGTGCACAATATGATTAAGATGTGAATATATTTTAATGACCTTCCTTTTTGAAACACGACAAACGCAAATCTGAGTAGGTGTATTGTGTAAAAAAAAAATGATGCAGCAGTCAAACCTTCCCGAATTCGCAAAAAACAAAAGGTTATGTATATTAAACAAACTAAAATATATTTCTTCAAAAACGATTTTACTTAATTTAGCTATAAACATTAAACGTTCCATATTCGCACCACATTTAGCTAAGTGCCAGCCACACCGAAGCATTCTTGAAGAAATACTTCTGCCTTAGAAAACATAGTTTTAGGTGCAGTACTGCATGCTGTGGGAACAGAGTGTAGGTTTGTTTACATGCGCATGCATTATTGTATTGGTTATCATTCCTTTACTTGAGTTGTATTTTCTCATGACTGACGGTCGTAACTCCACCGCAGAATTAATTCAAGAGGGCAGTTATCTTGGGCAGATACATCTTGTTAGGCGCCCAGGTCGTTCCACTTACACTAGGTACATATTGGTTTTACTTACAACATTATATAAAGCGTAGGCAGGCCTAGAGCAAACTTACACACGTGTTGTTTTTTGCACAAAAAATAGATCGGGAAGAATTTGTTTCCCAAAGTCTGGGGCTAAATGACTTTATCACGAACTACGTCTTTTACTGATATATTTGGCATTTTGTCAATTTATCTCAGCGGTGAATGAAAAGTGGGTCAATGACGCAAGGAAAAATAACAAAATTAAATAGAGATTATTTACCCAAATTCCAACGCGCAGGTCTTTAATAAGGCTTTTTAGCCGTTCCGATATTTAGTCGAAAATGGCATGGATTTCACTTCACAATTCATTAATAAAGTACGTTTTTTTACATGAGATAGGCTCACGCTTGACTACAACTTGCCTGATGTTAAGCAACGATCTAGCGCGCTTGCCTAGAAAAAAAAACGTACACCAAACTTCCCTTAACTCTTTGTTTAACACCTAACGTAAATCGATAGTTTTAGCCAGGCCTAAAGCAACATAATCTTATATCGAGAGAGCTAAAAATTATATCTGCATCTAAATACTCATAACAAATTTATGGTACAAAGTAAAGAGTTGAAAAGTGTTGGTATTCATGCCGCGCTCTCTAGTGTTTGTCGGGTGAAGTGGGATGGAAGAGCTCCCGAAGGATGTGCGTGGCGAGATGATATGCCATTACTTTAGGGGTTCTACAAACTTTGTTTTATGGGGAATTTGGAAAAGGATCAGTTACATTTTATATAACAGAATGTATTCCAATCCAGTTACAAAAACCAATAGTTACCAAATTGGATAAACAAACAAGTTTGTTTTGTTATCTGGAATCGGTGAAGAGTAGTCGCAGCGGAACAACACTAGATATTACTCCAAAGTTATCATCCGCAATGCATACCTCAAATAGTATTTGTTTATTATATCATTTTTTACTCTCTAATGATTCGACAAGACTGGTAACGAATTCATTGAGTTAAAAGCGTTTTAGATTGAATGGATTAGTGCTGAACAATTTTATTGCAAAAACTATTTTTTTTAGGAGCTGATTCACTTGTGTACATTTCACAGAGTCAGTGAACTCTTTTACCGACTGCTTACCTTTTGTTGGTTCAGGTTAAAGCAGTGAAGAAGTTACATTAAACACGTTTCCTAACTATGCGTACAATTTGTTATGAACCGTTAATTTTATTTATTTTACTTAAAAAAAAATCGTTCGTGATAAATAGAGACTTAGGTATACATAATTTTAGGCTTGAACATAATCTTGACGTGTAAATGACTTACGAAATAAAAATGATTTTCATTAATCTTTAAACTACATTTCAACTGTGTTTAATCTGTGCAAGCGATATTATGTGACAGCATTTTTTTTTAACTTTTACGGGTTTGCACTTGGCTATAGTTTACCTGATATCAGGCAAAGGCTATGGCCTAAGATGGCGCGTGCTTACCCGATAGAAACCGATTCATTCTCGCTTTGAAGATCACTGGATTATAGTGCGTGGGGAACAGAGAGTCAGGCATTCCATTAAACACATAGAAACGACAAACCAATAACATCCATAGATTTGTTTGGATGATAAATATATTTAAAAACCTCTAATTTCGTGTATCAAAACAAACCTCCTCCAAATTAATCTCAGTCGGCAGCGTGTCCAACTGTATCGTTGCACAATCTGTGTTTTATGAATACTCCGGTCGTTCGTTAGATCCGCCCTATTTACTTCACTACTGGCTAAATTTAAAAACGATACTCCCTACGTATCCGTCTATTAACGCTACACGTAAATGTCTGGCTAATTTATTAACCGTTGTATTTACGTACTCGGTATAGAAGCTTATTTTAAATGCAACTTAAGACACACTCTTAGAAGATATAGGCACTAATGATTCTCGATATACTAACCTTAAGTTCGGTTTCGAAAAAAGTAAAAATGTTGCTAGTGCTGCATTAAAACAAAACTGATAACGGACAGCCAGTTCATATCTCTGAAAATGTTGTAACTTGATTGCATAAATAAAAGAAACAAAAATAAAAACAAATTGAAAAGAAAAATAAATAAGTTTCTAGAGTAAACTGTGGTCAAATAAACCCCCTGTCAAACAAGTAAATATAAGAAAACGCATGTGCGTCTTATTTTGCCCGGCAACAAAATTCTAAAACACTGTCTGTGTGAGTGTCTAGGCCAGACTACCGCGTTACCCGTCCACTGCGTTACCCATCTGGCTCTATGCCAAACTATACAAGGTCCCCTAAGAAACTGTTTGTACGCCTGACTTGCGATTGATATGGTGCCGCTGACAGCTATGGGTAATCTTCACCAATGGCTGGCTAAGAGATGTTTTGTACCTTGGAAAAATGGTGGATTCTGGTAGCTCGAAAGATTTTTTCGTAAGGAACCATGAGCCTGGTTTATCATATTTCGCAATTAGCAATTGTCCTTCAGTATTTTTTACTCAATATTGCAGTTGCTGAATTTTGGTATTTCATTTTTTTTATATGCAAAAAATAATTTAATTTTATAGCAAGGAAAAAAAATGAAATAGACTGCCAGTTCGTAAAGCTGACTATGATTTGCAATAATATCGTTTAAGGAAAAACCGGCCAGTGAAGGCTACTAAGACAAACGGGTCCATCCTAAGTAAGGAATCGTCTACCAATAAAGCCATGTCAAAATTACTAGTGTTATAAAACTTTACCACACGTCAATCACCAATTATTAAATATTCCAAACCCTCCATTCACAAGCGCTGTTTGTGTTTGTATTGCAACAGACATCCGACAAGCATTGCAGTGGCAACTCATTAATCAAGCGAGAGCAAAAACGCGTAGGAGTTGCTCCTAAACCGTTCAAGGCCATGAAAGAAAGTGGGCCAGAGACATTAAATCATGTCGCAAACTGATTAGCTGATAATGTACTTGTGATATATGTACGCATACATGTGTACTTCTTAGTACGAATAGAGATTTTTGATGAAATTCTTCTTACTACTAACTATATAATATTATGTGTTTCGCTATTCATGTCATGGTAAATAATACAATTTTACGAGAGCGCTTACTTACCACAAAAAAAATCTAGTGACCCGTATCTTTTAATTGTTAATGATAATATAGGTATAATTGATGTGGCGACGCCAATGATTGTTTCTACCAAAGCTATACGACTGCTCAGTATACCCATTGCAGTTTAAAATCTGTAGCACTAAGTACTATGTAAGTAGAGTAGTTAGCTTAGTACAATGGCCCAACACTTCTTACTACATCCTTAAGCCTTGTTAGTTGCGCTTTGAACTCTGAGTCGTAACGAATCTAAAACCTAGCTTCGATGATATTTAGACTTTAGGTATCATGATGAACTATCACGACAATGGTTAACTTTGTAACATGTTGTTTTGTTGCTAGTTCAGTGATGTCATGATGTTAACAGAAATAGAGCGCTACAGTTTCGAACATATAGTTTATTTTGGTCCAAAACTGAATAATTTAATGTCTGCTTCTATGGAGATACTTGGAAGGATACTGTTCACACGATTTATTGTACACTTTAATCAGCCTAGACTGTATATTTACTCGATTTTTTGTGATTTTGGTTATACACTGATAGACACTTGAATAAAAGGTAGCCCAATGTATCTGAAGGTAAAGAAAGGCCTTTGGAAACCTCCAATAGTAAAATAAAGGTTCTAATGTTCGTTTCGATTCTAGTCATGTCCTACTTCAAACTACATGAAACTTCCAGGAATACCTATATTATCCCTAACTGTAGCTACTTTATTCTTTGTTTGTAAGTCCTTCAACGAGAAAATAAAAAGCTCCTAATAAAAACGTTCCATTCTCCTTGCCCCACTTCGATTGTCTCCGTTATGAGAAGAATAACAATCGGAATCCACTGAAATTTAATATCTGAAATGAGAAACGTTATTTTCTTTGAAGAGTGAAGCACTAGGCCTTGTGAATAGATCAGAAATATTTGAGCTGAAATACTTACCTACTGACCAAAGAAATATAATTATTGATGGATTATACATCTCAAATTATGATACCAATATATAAAACCCTTATTCCCAAAGTTTCATACTTCAAAGACAAAGTCGTGTCACATCATTAAGATAATGCTATACAAAGCCAGTCTTAAATTCAGAACATAATTCGAAGGCGCAAGATTCCTATGGTGTTACATTTCACATCTTACTCCTTTTATAAAGTTGCCATCTTAAACATCCTTATTTTCACCTGACTCTGTTTATCCTTTTCTATCTCGTATAACTCAGCATGTGTGAAAGGGTGAAAGCGGAGATTTGCGTCGATCAAGATGTGGAAATGACATTTGAATCGCAACGCTCAGAGGTTGCTAAATAAGGGTCTGCTCTGTGATCAGTGAAGGTGTACGCATTTCCCAACGCCCGACCTACGCTCCATTGTATGAAGGGCTGAGCTACGGCTACGATGTGCTCAATGTAATTTTGTGTCGATAAGTCTTTCAACTTTTATAGAAACATTTTAAGTCTCGTCGTTTACAGCATCGTAGTCTCCAGCAAAAGTTTTGACAAACTCCGTAGAAAGTGAAAATAATTTAACACTCACTCAAAATGTTTGACACAGTCTAAAACAGATTAAACAACTTTCGGTAACGTATCGTTTCGCGATTCGTTTCTCTAAATAAACTACTTTATTAACAGTTAACTAAACAAACTCCGTCTTGATTCCGCGCACGGAATACGTGTCAGCAGCAGATCCGAATCGAATGCCAAATTGTTATCGATATTACAGTCACGTTCGTATTCACATCACTACGCTGCCTACGATTGGAATCGACGAATATCGATTTTGGACTTTATTAACCTTCCAAATTGGGAATAATATTCACAGATATTTTGTAAACGGATATTGCTTTCTATCGCCCACTGCAACCGCAGTACATGATTGCCAGTAATTTTACTTATTAAATTTCTATTGGCAAATATTACGGAAAAAATAACAAGCATTTGACTACAGTCAGTATGATTGCATTGCTGAACTCTAGTGTGTTACTCGCTTACCTATTTATAGAATTAAGTAAATTATTAAAACTATGTACTTATGTAAACTTACTTACTTATGTATGTTATGTAAACCTAAGTCAGATCACGTGAACGTGTTACACCCTAGGCGTTAACTTCTGATGTTAACATCAGGCAGGCTGCAGTCAAAAGTAAACCTATCCAACGTAAAAAAGAAATCAGTTATTTCATCTCTAAAACTAAACTAAAACAGACAGACAGAAATAAAAAGTAATAGAAGATTGAAAAGAATTAATCAGCCGTCACTCGAAATTCCGTTTTAAAAGCTTTTGTCCCATAAATAGATCAGTAGGCCTCCAGAACACAAAGACGCACCTGAACCTCCGGAGGTTCCCACTTCAGCCGGCCTTGTTCATAGCTCTTAATTATTGCGGGAACCAGGTCGTGGTCGGGAACCAGAGCCGAGCCAGAAATATATATGTAGTTAAATCGTATATTATGTGGAGAGAAGATTCATGTAGATAGTATATCTTACATGTGAATTCGAACTTGGTTTTCCTGGGGTCGGAGAATTCAAGCGTACTTTGTATAACTTTTGGCTACAAATTAGTTTGGTAAAATGTAGTGTAGCTTGGTATTTCCTTACTTAGGTTAAGTTTTTAGGCTTTTGCTTGACTGTAACTCCCATTATTTACCCAGATTAATCTGAATCTGGCCCCGTATCACAGCCTAACGGCTACGACGAGGTCAGAGGATTCGAAAGATTTTGTAACCAAAGATTTTTGGCAAATACATTTATTTTGTATTTGTATTGTATTGTTAATATCTACTATTTAATTAGCAAACAGATCCTAGCAATGATTTCTGCACTTTAATGCCTCTTTCATCTATGGAAAGAAGGTACGGCTAAGAACGAGCTGTCGATATGATCGTATTCTAATTATTATTAACTTGCATATGTATATAATTGTTCTCTTTTCATTAAAAACTTCATATATTTCACTCATAGGTCAGTTTGATTAAAACTTAGATTACCCTAGATCTGCGTGGTCGTAACGGTTTTCGTTTTAAATTGAAAACCGGGATTACAGGGCGGCATGGAACCTCTGACATCGTTAAACTAAATGAGGTCAGTTGGGATTAAGCGGTAGTGGATTACATTCAAACTGTACTCGTACCTAAAAGGTATAAGTCGAAGCGCAGGAAAGGAAAATAACCAACTTTACGTAACCCGGGGTAAGCAAAAATGTAGCCAGATGATAGACGCTTCCGAAGCGGAGCTATTCGCATCTAAAAGAAGCAGATTGCCGATTTTTTTGCCAAATGACCTTCAAACATTTTTTTACAAGGAATGGGTTTGCACTTTACCATTATTCGCCTGATGGTAAGTAATCACGTAAGCAAAGTAATGAATACAAGGTAAGTAAGTACGGTCTAGGATGGAGCGTGCTTACCACCGAAGCAATTCACTCTTGCTTTTAAGACCACAAAATATCAATATGATTGTGTCACCAAATGATTTTGATGCTGATATCCTCACCTAATCTATGTTTCCCTTAATTTGGTGTACTGGCGTTTCTTCAATACTTTCACGTTTCATCTTTTTATTTCCTTCCTCGGGGAACATCATATGAAAATTCAAATACCTCACTCGGATGATTGCCTCATATTTGTCGTAAATATCTGGTAAACGGATGTATAGCTGAAAAACGCGTCGATATATGCTAATACGCCTGAAGGGTTTTGTCGATGTAAACACATTCCATTTGGGGGGTTATATGGCATCCAGTACATTTACCGTTTATGTTGAAAAAATGGATGAGTTTCATCTCTCAATGTGTCTTAGCATTTTATAAATTGGTATACGAGTTGAGTAGACTAAAATAGAATCCTTTAGTAATTCAATTTAGTGTTAATCTTTTGAAAGAATAGAACGCGTTATCTACTTATCTAATTATTGCTTTTACAGTTGCTAATCTTATCAGTAAATTTAAGTTGTTTTGTATTCCTGTTTTTAATACCAAAGTAAAAGTTACCTCCTACAATAATAACGATTTTATTGTAACTGTTACAACTTAAATCAAGTAAATTATGATTAACTAGTGGATGCCCTCGGCATCGCTCGCATTATTTCACGATAAAACGTAGCCTATGACACTCCTAATACCTCATACTACCTACATACCAAAAATCATGATAATCCGTTTAGCCGTTTTTGCGTGATGCGCGTTTAAATAAACAGACATACAGATAACCAGACAAAAAATATAAAAACTGCTGAAACGTGTTTTATTAGGTATTGATTTAAAGTAAACCGAAACATGTATTTTTTTCTAATATATCTTCTATGTTCAGATTTTTACCCTCTTCAGCTTTATTATATGTATAGATTGCAAACCAATTTTGTTCTGTGTATCACCTACTCTATTTTTAGCTATATTTTAGAAAATTACACAGTTTCAATAATTCAAACAAAAGGGATTGGAAAATTACCTTGCTACCTTCGCGAGTTTTGCATATTAATAACAGGAAATAAGTTTGGAAATGGAGAAAAGAATTTGTGTTAAGAAATTCTATTAGGTACGAACGGAAATTGCCAATTGTAAATGTATTGTTTGAGTTGGGGATGTGTTTGTTGTTTACAATTTGTTTTGTTTGTAACCTTGTTTACATAGTCCTATTTAAGTATAGAAAACATTTTAGATTATTAACAAAAATAATTTGAATTCCACTTTGTTATAAACACCACTACAGAAGACTACTTCTAGTCTATCTGAGTATAATTTAGTTAGCACTAAATTATACTCGGATAGACTAGGTTTCATTAGATAACTAAGACCTTTTCTTACATTTAAGAGCACTAAATCACCTACAAAATAATGAAATGCTGATTATTATTATACTATACTGCTCTATCTCATCTATTGTCATTGTAAACTCCGTGCTAACTTGCATAATATAGCACAACTGAATACCAACCTTCATTTCTTTAAACCTGCATTTTTTTCCGCGACATTCCCAATGTTTACCAACATTGCATCCAACTCACGCGATGTTCCAATTTGTTCCTTATCTAATTCCATCCATAGTATACAAGTGAAGTACCGAGTAAGCACAGCACGCTTCGCATTCTCTTATCTCTGATGCCTGAGATTAGAATAATGGATGGGACCTTCCCTGAAAGCTGACCTGATTCAATTTCATCACAAACTGTTCATGTAGGTAATCACAGTTTATGTACCGTTTGACCCAGTTTTCTTTGCTATTCTGTTGAAAAGTAAACTAATAAACGAGAAGTCTGGGTCTGGGAATAAATTGAAAGTTTTGGCGGTGGGCGGAGCCTGTAGGGTTTCTTACTGTGAAGTTTCATTTATTTTAAAAGTTGTAGGTTCTAGGTTGTTTTTCTGTTCAAATGGAAGGCTGACAGAGTGTTCTTTTAATTTACTCTAAAATTACACTCAAATTTTATGATAAAATCTAGATTAATTTCATTATGCTTGACGTGTCAAACCTAACAACTAGAACATATGAAAGAAGTAGTCGGAAGCTATGCTCAGAATTGGGTCAATAGATAAGAAACACAAAACACTTTTATAGTCAGTTAAAAATATATTAACCCAAAAATAATTTTCACAGACGACCAATTGTCATATCAATCTTGTTCATTTCTCCGAAATAATCTACCGCATTCTTTCCAATTATCTAGTTGAAATAGTTCGGGCGGCGATATTTTTTTAACCCGATCCAAATTAAATCGTGCCGTGATAGGCAGACTGTCGTAATTCGTAGTGCTAATGATTTTGTCACAAATGTAGAGCTAGACGTTACGTTTTATCATAAAGTTAAAAAAACACGAAAAATCCAGTCGACAGCCCGGAGCTTTGAGAAAAGTAGCAGTATTTTACTATGTAAAAAAAAAAGAATTTATACTTACACTTTATTGTATTAGTTAATATTTGCTCCTCAATGTTAAAGTATATCATGTTTTACTTATATTTACGTTTCCTTGTTTCAGGTTTGTATCCAGAAATCGGAACAAAGAGAAGTGAACAAGAACAAGCTACGTAGTTTCATGGGTCGATAAAGTTTCAGCTTGAACAATTCAATGCTACGCAAAGAAAACAAGGGGTTTTAGAGTATATTGATAGAGTATATCATCTATAATTTAAATAATCATCATCGGAGATATCCTGTTATGTCATCTTAGCAAAAATATTTGCGTAATGTTGCAATGCAACTTGCCCGAGGACTAGCAAAGATAGGCCTTTTGACTACCAAAACACAATTTTCCATATTTTTCTTTGAATATGAAATTTGGTATTAGATTTATAACTCTGCTAAATGCAATTGAAAATCTACAGCTCTATCTAGTTCGATCTAGTGCTCTGTTTCTCTAGACCTTACATTGAGGACTCAAGTGCCGCTTACCCATCAATCAGGCCCATTCTCGTCTCAACCCCAGTCTTTAATCTATAGATTACACTATAGACTCGGTTCGTTCACTCGGGTCATCGACTACGATAACCCCGTGGCCTTGGGCTATTGAGATCAAGAGCTCGCGGGATTTGGATGCTTATGAAGAGTGTTATGTATGTATAGCTTTAATATTTATTGAAGACCAGGAAGATGTTGTTCTTTTTAGCCACGTCTCAAGTTTATGGCATCGGCTACTGAAAGGTTGACTAGGAAAGGTCATAGTATTTCTTTATAGTCTTTCAGAAAGTCATAGTAATTCCTAAAATATAATTATTAAATAATATAATTCATAAATTTTAATTTAGATGTTGAATATTTTACTCATGCATTTAGAATTATTTAAGTTGACACATTGTATGATATTGATTACATACCAATTATGTTTGACATGATTTTAATAAAAAAAATACATTATATTATAAGTATTTTAACTTCTAAAATTTTATTAAAGCTAAATGTTATAAATTCAATCTGACGAGATATTGTAATTAGTGTAGCATATTCTGTGATATTATAGTACTTATATGTATATGTATGTTACGACTTTAAAGTATCAATGAAGATTCTTTATCTTTTTTTTATAGATAGAGACTGAAATAAAAAAAACTTTCTTTCAGCATCAGCAAAATAACCCAGACAGATTAAAAACTTAACGTTTTCAAAAGGTTAATATTCTTCTAAAACTCCATTTCCAATAAGCCAACGGACCTTTTTGCTCCACAGTGTTATCTACGTCTGCTCCGTCTTTGCCCGTAATTCGTTACTCTAACGACGTTGGTAATATAAACTTAGAGACGCCTATTTACCTATTTCTTGTCTGAAACTCTTATAAAACCCATCTCGCGTCCGAGTTGCGACGAACCAATCAGCGTGCAAATGTAACACATGATCTTTGTAACTTACCAATCACATGGATTTATTGACAAGCTATTAGATTCTCGGCTTATCTCGCTTTGTTTCGAGTAAAAAGTAGACACTCTCCAGACACAATGCTAAAACCACGATGATATGACGCTCCATTGCGGCGAGAAACAGGAACCAAATTACCAAAAATAAAATTTTGAGTCGTGATGTTCTATGGAAAACTATTGACCAGCATTGGGGAAATGTTAGTTATTGGTAATGGTGTACTGATGTGCGTCAGATTTTTTCCGCAGAAATGAGGCGTCTATTGGGGAAGTGTTGTTATCGTACCCGAGACGTTTACCTAAAACTGTAGCTCAAGTGGAGTGGCGATAACTATGGTAATGTGGGTTTTTGCGACCGGCTTCATGCTCGAATTATACAAGCGTGTTTCAAATGGTAGATTTATCGTGTTAGTGAAATTCGGCTGTAGGTACTAATGATCGCGTTTATAGTAAAACACTAGTTTTACTACGGACGACCGCGGTTTCGCTCCCATTGTTTCAGGATAAAAAGTAGCCTTTGACACTTCTGAGACCTCATACTACCTACGTACCAAAAATCATGATGATCAGTACAGCCGTTGTTGCGTGGTGAGCGTTTAAATAAACAGACAGAGATAGGTACAGATAAATGGAGACACAGACAAAATTTCTAGTAATTGTTGAAACGTGTTCTGCTATCAATTCGAAGTATCTCCTAACATTTTTTTTAATATCTTGAGTTCAGCTTCTGACATTCGACCCTTTTCAGCTTTCTTATATGTACACACATAGATTCTTTGCTCAACTAGCGAACTAGCTTCACTTTGCTTGATTAATGTTCGACAATACCTTAACTAAACTGACTTATACCACATACTCTATTTTACTGTAAGCACATTTCAAATGACGCTGCTGAAATACATAATTTGATGCTAGCGACATAATTACAATTTGAGGGTGGCAGCTAACCAAAATGTAATACCTATATCACCATATTTTATACCAACCGCTCTGAACTCTGTCTGCCTGACTTCCTGTTCTCCATAAACTATAATTCAGCGATCTTCAAAGCTAGAGTAAACCGGTTGACATTAGGTTAGTAGCACGCTCTTAGGCCATAGCGCTTACCATCAAGAAAACGATGGTTAAGTCAAGTTAAAAATAAAAATCACGAGAGTCATTCTTGGGATTAAATTGGGACAGTCAATGTACTAATCTATTCTGTACTTTAATCTAAAACTAAAGTGACTTTAAACTCGTTCCCTAGCTTTACCGTTAAACTTTTAACGTGAGTTTCCCGACGTTATTTTTTTATCTCTCCGCTGCAGGTTGAATGAACATTTGTTTACATTCGCGAGGCTATTTAGGGAATCTGGCGCTTGGGGTTTGGTAAAATGTTTTAGATAAGGCAAAAGGTAACGTGTTGAGAAATGGATTCGTTGCTTTTGGAAGAAAAAGATTCAGGTAGATTTACCTCGATGATAAAAGTAACTGTACATAATATACCTACACATGAATTTGACGTATAAATATTTTTTATGAATTTAATGAACATTGAAAATATGTTACTGTAAACCCCTGAAATTGGTAAATCCTAAGATTCACTGACTCTCAATGGTAAAAGTCTGAACTGTTCTTTCATTTGGTTCTTTACCCCTATTCACATGGTAAATCTTAAGAAATTAGATTTATCAAAAGGCGCGGTCATTGTTGAAAAAGGCATGTTTTTTACTCAGAATTAAAAATAAACTAAAATCGTAGGATTTACCACAGTTCGGGCGTTTACAGTAACACATACACAAAGTATTCACCATACACGTTATACTTAGCTCATTTGGAGCTTGTTAGTGAGACAAAACTATGAATAAACATATTAATCTATAGTTTTGTCCCACATTATAGCTTGGCCACGTTAGTCAATTATAGAAATAACCAAACAATATATCGAAAAGTACTTGCTTATACATATATAAATAAATAAAATAAATAAATATTTCAGGACATATCACACAGCGCCATCTAGCCCCATACTAAGCTTACGCTTGTATCATGGGTACTAGATAACGGATATAATACATATATAGTTTTCTTTTGTAAATACATACTTATTATATATAGAAACGACCAGACTCAACACAAGTAATTACAAATTTCAATATTCATAATTACTTGTGTTATGCGGGAATCGAACCCGCACCCCTAGATTAGAAGGCAGAGTCACTACCAACTAAGCTAACGGAGCAGTCAATATATATATATATATACTTTTGTATGTACTTGCTATTATAACCTGTTACTCTTGTACTTACTATAGTTAAAACAACACGCCGCAACCATAAACAATACACGAATAAACATTCATCTCTGAACCGGCGATTGTGTAACTAATGTGTAACTGCTACTTTGTTTATTTAACGTGTTATGAGCTTGATAACGTGTTTATTGCTTTAGTTTTGAATTAGAATTATTATTAGCGTTGAAATGGGCTTTGTTAGATTATATGAAACTTGTGTATGTTAGTGGATATGAAATTAGGTTTAATTAGGGTTAATGGAATCCGTAAAACGAATTTCTATTATTTATACATGAACTAACTTTTTAAGATAATCTTCTGCAACTACTACATTTTTTACGTGGGATTTGTAGGTTTACGTTTGACTACAGCCTGCCTGATGTTAAGCATTGCTGCAGCCTGGGGTGCTATGTTGTAGGTCTCTTGGCACGTGTTTTAACAAAGAACTGGACTCCTATCAACCTCCCAAATTTAAAGAGATCTAAATCATGATACATACATAATACGCATACAATGAGTAGATATAGGTAAGTAAAGAGTGATTGCTCAGTTGTAGATAAGTTTGTCTATCTACAACCAGTATCTCTATTGCTATTATATTTTTACGTGGAATAGGTTTACGTTTGACTACAGCCTGCCTGATGTTAAGCATTGCTGCAGCCTAGGGTGTAACACGCTTACCTATTAACTCTAGGTTTTGTGACCCCTGGATTGAAGTTCGCAGGAAACAGCTTCACAGTATATCTCAATATCTGTAGGTTTTCATGCTCGCAATACCCACTAAGCTCCAGTTTGCGAAACAGCCGGGAAACTGTTACCGCTTTTCCTAACAAGGCTGGGCCGGGTCATTGACTCCTCTCTGCCTCCGTTTTATATGGCGCGACACGACGTGAAAATAGGTTTAGTTTGGATTTGCATATTTATATAAATTACCTTACTGTATTATGTAAGTTGGTGTTGTCCTCTCTTTATCATAATTATGGATTTGATCGTAACTTGTAAAATGGTAAGCTATTAACTCATAACCTCAAAATCAGGAGTTGTAGTTGATTCGTTTATTTTGTTGACATTTTACCTACATTATATTGGCGGTGACATAGTTAGTTACATTTTTGACAAGTGTGTTTTACCTTAACACTTAAATGAATACTGTTGTCAATGTCTAGGCTCTTTTCAGTTATTATGATATTTTCTAGGTTTTTTATCTAGTTTTTCGATCTACGCTCAATTTACGTCAGATTTTTATAGAAAAAAAAGGCTAATATTACTCGTGTGGCAGTAAATCGCGTGAGCCTATCATAAAAACAGTCGTCGCCTGTAAAAGCAGGTAGCGTTTCCATATCGCCAACATTATTACGGTCGAGCGGGCCGGGACGCTACCCGGACATGACAATTTGGCTGCTCCGTAGACAGGGGTGGGTCTCTCAGACCACTGTGTGCAATGTACTTGATTATTGCGACAAGTTATGTTCAGCTTGATATGTAGATTATGTAAAGTAATCATAGGTCTTATAATTTGTTTAAAAATGTAATCCTTGAATTAAAAAAAAAAACGATACACGGTCATATGTTAAAGTGTTCTAAGTCGACACTTGGATTTTGGCAGTTAGCTTCCTCCAATTTCATTTTAGTTTATGTTATGTTTGTTACAGCTGCCTTATATGGAATTGTAAAGGAGAATTTATAAAATGTACCCTTACGAAGCCTTCCTGTATCGCTAGCTAATACCTAATATAGCACAACCTTATAAAACTCAACCCTAAACTACGCTGAACGAGAAATAAGCTGTAAATAAAATACTTAATCTTTTTTCAACGAGTCGGACAAAGGTGAAGTGTTCTGTACGGGGGTAAAAAGCACCCACTTGTGTTGACAGGGTTAATTGCCTGGGTGTAAAATGTGCCGTGTTTTCATTTTTTTGCCAGTGTTTTGGTAAAAACAGCCCGTTTTTAAACTCAAGTGTGTTTTCGACGTTTTGCCACGGGTTATTTTTGTGAAATAAAATTTTAGTATAAATATTTGTAGGCTCAGGTGGCGGCGTATTTTCAGTATCCATCATCATACATTTTGCTTACTGTAAAGACAGTTTGATTTAATCTAGCGCCTAAATTATCTTTAGAGCAATGACTGCGTGTGGTATATTGTACCTCAAATACGCTACACAGGTAAAACATGAATTAAGATAGTAACTGTAAAGTTGTTAATACGTTTGAGCTAAAGTCTTTAACACCTTACTTCCTGCTTTGCCAATAGGTACACTCAGAGCGTCCCTTGACAGTAGTTCCATTCCTAAAGGTCACTTAACTTGAAGATCTTTCGGTTTATTAGTCAAACAAATTAGTTAGGACAGTGGATGCTATAATTTAATTGAGTTTACAGTTGACTAGAGACCAGTTAATTCCATAATTGACCAAAATAGACCCCTTGATGACCGTGATGACGTTAATAGTTAACCGAATAACTTAGGCAATCATTATATTTTCGGTTGTCATTTGTGGAACATTTTTTTTATCTATGCTTCTTATTTTTTACTAGCTGTCACTTTGTCCGCGTGGAATAGTTATGTTGGGCATCATATTTATTTTTGCAAACAACCTAAATAAATAAAAAAACAGCCAAATTTATAAAGCTGAAGAGCTTTATAAATTTAGCTGCTACCCACGACAACCGTTTTCGCAGTGCACGCAACGGAAGCCCTCAAAGATGAATAATTTTCCCCGTTTTTTTTCGATTTTCCATTGTTTCTTCGCTCCTATTAGTTGCAGCGTGATGTTATATAGCTTAAAGCCTTCCTCGTTAAATGGTCTATTCAACACAAAACGAATTTTTCAATTCGCCCTAGTAGTTCCTGAGATTAGCGCGTTCAAACAAACTCTTCAGCTTATAATATTAGTATAGATGTGCTTACATGCGGGTTGTGATCACAAATATTACCCAAGTAACGAAGAAAAATGCAGGTTTGTCGCCGACGTCATTCTTTTAGTCGTATTTTCACCATAAAGTTTTCTACAGCGCTTTATTAACTAATCAGTTTTTCAATATCCTTCTATATTAAATGCACTTTATTTCTCGTTTCCATTCAACACAATTACACGTAACTTGTCCAATTTATCCCGAGTAACAAGGTCGGTCTGCACAAAGGCTCCTAAATCCCACTATCTAGTAAATTCTACTTTGGAACAACACAGTAAATTGAACTTGCAAATCCCACGGGACGCGGCCTTGCTCTAATAACTGGGTATTAAGTCCTTTCCATTAACACCTGCTGAATATTTGAGAGACGCTCTAGAGATCTTTATTAAGACTGCGTTTAATATGTGTTTTGAATGTTTTGTCTTCTCTTCTTCTTTTTATTTTGCTATTTTTTTCCGTGTATCACGATTTGTGTGACATTTTCTTTTCGCCGTTTAAAAAAACTATGTCGTTTAATATCAATCAATTCGACATTTTTTTTTACATTAAATAGGCTTACGTTTGACTATAGCCTGCCTGATGTTAAGCACCACTATAGTCTAAGATGTAGCACGCTTGCCTAGAAGATACCTATTTACTCTAGATTTGAAGACCCCTGGGTTATAATTTTCGGAGAACAGGGCTCCAGGTAGAGAGTTCCAAAGTCTCGATGTCCTTACTATGAAGGTAGAATCAAAGCGTTAAAACATAAAGTAACCCTTTGTTCTTTGTTTTATTTATTTGTTTGATCTGAGGATTTAACTATAATATTTTATAT
The DNA here is from genome assembly GCA_927399415.1 of Macaria notata. Classification (NCBI taxonomy): domain Eukaryota; kingdom Metazoa; phylum Arthropoda; class Insecta; order Lepidoptera; family Geometridae; genus Macaria; species Macaria notata. Next base: position 7,783,983 of record OV656742.1, read on the forward strand.
TTCAGTACTAGCTACCTAGAAAATATATAATAATCAGTATATGTCATCCTATCTTGGCCATCTCTTTGCATGTTTTAGTGGGATTTTAATGGATGTATTTCTATTTCAATACCTAAAAATAATATATGTATGTATTACCTACATATGTAGGTAATGGTGACATCAGATACATTAATATAAACTACATATTGATTCCTTTATTTGATTGCACTTGGCATTGAACTTAACGCTAAATTAATAGGTCATTACTTTTATTACTTAGCAAGTTAGTGTTATCTAAAACGACCGAATCAATAAAGAAGTAATCTACGACCAGACAGGAAACATATCACTTTTTATCTATGTAATTGCCTAATGCTATTATTCAATTTAATAATGAGACTTGTGGTCATTTTTTGCAACACCAATGGCTAATGTAATTTTTAAACTAATAACTTTGACGATGACTGGCATTTGTTAAAAGATTCGATTTCTATTATTGATTTTTGACTGTAGCGAATACGGTAGTTCGAATCGCAATTGGAAACATTATATAAAATATAATATTCAAAAGTTACTGATACTAAAAAGGCGTATGTAGTTGGTATAGTATTTTGCTTCCAAAAACTAACCAATGTCTAATGCTAAGCATTGTTCCAAGTATTTAGTCCCACTTCTCTTAAGCTCAAAGTGTCTAATTTTAACTTTCCGACAAATGTTTGTTTTGTACAAGTCTTGTTTGATTTGTTGGTAACTCCTCACATTATCGACGTGTTTCCCTTCACATGGCCAAGGTCATTATTATTATGTTTCGTGGTCATCATTGCAGTAAGTGGCCGGTAGCTCTGTTATTTTAGTAACGGTTCACGTATTTGATTTGGCATTTGAAGAAACTGTTGGGTTCATGAGATTTTTGTAGGATGGAATGGAATATACGCGGCTGCTCTGAGACAGATTGTGGTAATGAAATAGAAAATAATGACTATGGCTTCTTGTTTCCATTTAGGCGGCCTACTTGTATGCTTGATAAAGTTTTTTTCTTATGACTTTACCTACAAACGAGCAGCTAAAGATATATTCAGGCAGATTTCTCACTAAACAAAAAACTATTTTAGCCTGCGACTTAAATTGATAAATCTGGAAGTTTTGAATGTAGCAGTAATTACCAGAAACTTACACTGTAACTATTGCTGGATAATAGATTTATGATAAAAACTAGAAACTCGAAGAAAAGTTTATATACTTAAGAAACATGTTCCTTTATGACTTCTAACACAATAGAAACAGCACGTACCGTCTAAAACAACTGTCCACATCCCATCCAAAACTTAATGTAACATACGTGCTTCCCAACATAAAGCATAGTCGGTGAACTTGAAAGATTTCGACCCCTTGTACGTAACGCCGCCATGACACATTATGACATTCGGGAGGGTCTTTATGACCATCAGATATTCTTAATGATTCTGAAGGGTTCTTCTTAAAATAGATCGTGGTTTGACATTCTATTTTCAACTCTAACCATTATTACTTCTAAGTTCTGTTTTGTGTGTATCGAATGCATTTGCAGGGCTCATTTGTTTAACAATCATGAGGGTTTGAATTTTGGATGATGCGTTCCGGCTCTATTTTGGTATAGTCGTAATATAACCAATTGTTCCCTGCACCTGTTGTTCTATTTATACGAGTTGTTGTAGGTATACTTTACATACATATGTATGCATATGTTAGTCTTGTTTTATATTGCACCGTTGTTGCTATTTATGAATACTCCCTGGCCCCCTATCACGTCTATGTAATAAATATATTGTTTTTTTTTTAACTTTTACGGGTTTGCACTTGGCCATAGTTTACCTGATATCGGGCAAAGGCTATGGCCTAAGATGGAGCGTGCTTACCCGATAAGAACCGATTCACTCTCGCTTTGAAGATCGCTGGATTATAGTGCGCAGGGAACAGAGAGTCAGGCAGGGAGTACCACAACCTTGCGGTACGAACAATAAAGGTAGAAGCGTACCGTTTCGTGCGGGTCTTAGGAACTGATTATAAAACTGCATTTCTGATTTTTTCAATGTTTTCTAACGAACAAAAGTGACAAGTAAAAATTGGTATCGTTAAGTAGTTACCGAGATATTACAAGGTCCAAGCATCTAAATAGGTATTCTTACTAGGCACATAGTTTGAGTCTTGTGCAATAAATACTTACATATTGGTGTTAAGGCTACTGAAATACATTTTTTATCCTCTCGTCTAAATTTAGCAATGCCGATCTGTTGCCGTCTAATTGATGTGTCTGACGGACGGAAAAGAACAATTTATCTATTACTGTCTTCGGCCAGGTGGACGAAATTGAAAGGATGCAATCGTATTGTTTCTGCTTGATCTAGCGCTGCTGATTTTGGAAGTTTGACTGTACCTGAATGACTAAACTGGCTCTTTAGCAAGACACTCTGAACACGTTGTTTAGTTGTAATAACCGGCTAGCACTTACGTCAAAAATTACGTCGAAAAATTAGCTCGACAAGTTAAATCATGCCTTACGGGAACTATAATACGTTGTTAAGTGTTTGACGGCAGATTTGCTAGTTGAAGAATGCGCTAGTTTCTAGCTAGTGTAAATGAAACTCTGAAGAAATATGTAGTGTTTTTCCGCTGCGACTGCTCCTTAACCGACTTCAAACAACAAACTTGATGGTTTTTAGGTGTATTCCATCATATACCACCGCCACACCTATACACTACATATTTCTCCAGAGTTTCATTTACAATGGATTTCCGCAAAGTAACGCCTGATTCAATATCTTGTCTGTACTAGCAAGTTCCCTACCATGATGTAAATGGGAATCATTTTAAGTTGTTTCAATATTTAACGCTTTAATTATAAGGTAATAAAATATAAAAACAAGTGAAGGAAAACTAAACATACTACTTCTAACTACTACAAAAAGGGGCACTTAGAAAATCTTTAGAAAAGCCTAAAGATAATCTAAGTGCTCCAGCCCACTACCAGAGGGCAGCGTACCCAGCATGCTGGCCGCATTACCACGCTGGATGGCAATGCTGATACGTTGAGCCAGAAAAAGGCCAGCATTTTGGTCACGCGTCGCGTCAACCAAGCGCTCCGAGAGGTTTTGGAAAATAGTATGGGCTCCCGGACCCCACGGCCCCAAAGTCTCGACTCCAAAAGGCTCAAAGATGTAACCTCGGCCGAGGTTAGCATATTTGCGTCTCTTGTGATGCTCGGCAATAATAGCCGCCGCTCCAGCCCGACACCGTGTCATAGACAGATGAGACGGCGCCAATGTGTCGACGCAAGTTGCGTCCCACACAAGGGGCCGACCCAACTTCCATGGCACAAGAGTCATACCGTCAGGTCTTTTTCCATCGTCACGTGCTTGGCCGCTCGGTTCGAGCATAGCTGCAACATTGGCAGTGGAAAAAGCCCGTCGAATGATGTCGTTCAGACTAGCGTGGCGGCTAATTCTACCAGCACTCCTCGAACATGAGAGGCCGTGGTGCCCGAGCTGGTCGACATCAGTACCACACTGGCAGCGATGCGGTTCACAGCTCCTCGCACCCAAGCGCAGGCTAACCGCGAGTCGAAAAGCTGTCGGATCTAAAAGGTTACCTGTATTAAAAGAGGGCATGGCCTGCAGCCAAAGACCGGATTCCCACACACTGACCGCAAGGATGCGGGCGCGATCCGCGAAACTAGTACACGTATCGAGAAGTGATTTCCGTGCTAGTTCGCTGATCGACCGATCCCACAGTCTCTGGGAACGAGGTGTTGTAGGAAAATCGGTGTTTGGACAGGCCAGGCGCCAAGCATTTTTAGCTTCGTCCGTATGCGCAACTACAACTACGCCAGACGGGCCTAAAGCGGGTGCGAGGATTTTTTGGACCAATTCGTAAGTACCGTGGACAGAAGCCAAAAATGCTGGTAAAGCAACACTTGAAATTTTGCGGACACCCAAACCTCCTAACCGTACAGGTAGGGAAGCTTGCGACCATGTCCTGTCATCCATGTCCACATTCAAAACCGAAACTAGTGTGTCCTTTACGATGTTGTCTAAGCTCGAAAGGAGCCCATTGTGTTGCCACAATGGACAACATCGTAAATAGTAAGTGAATTTTGGAACAAACAAACAATATTTGATAATAGTAAACGCCATATGGGCGTTAATTTTGAGCAAACGGCCTAGAGTGTCCCTGAAATTTTGAATTTTGTCCTCTACGAAAGGAGAAAACGACTCATCTAGAATCGGTGAACCGAGGAGGCGAAGTGAACTTTTGTCTAGAATAGAAATACCCGGTGCCAAATCATTTAATTTAGATATGACTGAATCCTTGTCCGAACATGAATCGCAAACAAAAAGTTCGCACTTTTTTGAATTTAACTCGAGACCAACATGACGAAATTCGTCTACCAAAATTTTGAAATCATCGAGGACGGTGTTATAAGGTTGATTAATCTTTGTTATCTTTTGTTCACAGAACAGTGCGCCGATGTGGGAAGAGTTCATATCCAAGGCGACCAAACTACATTCAGCGTTAAAGTAAGTTTTCCTATTTTATAACTTTACTGTAACACAACATTTTAATTCCTGACAAAAAAATAACTAAAATAGATGAAAGTCAACCAATACACACCGAATACTCTAATTTTCAGTCCAATTATCCTAACAATCACCAATCAAATGATTCCATGTACAATTGCAACTAACCCTTGCATATTTCATCCCGGCCAATATCATAGAGATTGCCATTGAAGTTATCACTGTACAAGTATAAACGGTCAATTGATGCTAAACGATCGCGATTGTTGTCGCCCTCGCGCACATCGCCGGTTTAACATGGACCATATATCTCACAGGCACCCAATCTACTACGAGTATGCTAGTCATTCAATAATATACATATATCTCAGAGTATAGCGGGGATGTCCATGATAAAAGAAAAGTCACTGGGTCCCACTACAAATTATTTATTTTCGGAAGCGTCACGATACATTATTTTTGAGCCGCGGAGAGCGCAGGCGGCGCGCTCAGGAGTTTCCGTGCAACTAATTATGTTTCTGATTCTTTATTCTTTCGGAGCGCCGCGTGCCTTCCTTAGCGGGGGCGGGGCGAGGGCCAACATTTGATATGCGCGCTACAACCTCCCCCTCCAAGTCACATGATCGACCCGACTGTGACTTGGCTGGACGTCCACGACGGCGAGGATGTCTGATAGTAACAACATCTCCAATGTAAGGAGTTAGGGCGCTGGCATGGTACTTCCCTCGGATGTCCCCAGTTGAATCGACAACCTCAAAAGACGTGGGAGAAATGACCCTAGCAACTTGATAGGGCCCCTCTCGCTTTGGCGCGAACTTCTTGGTGAATCCTTTGGCTGCATTACTGTGCAAGTGTGTATCCACCAGTACCAAATCCCCAACGTTGTATGGTACAAAGTCTCTACGCCGCTGATCTCCATCCGCCTTCCTTCTATCTTGGTGGTCTTCGATATGGCGTTTGACATCAACGAGAATACGCCCAAACTCGTTCAGATACGGCGTAATTTGTGGCACAAAATTTTCTTGTGAAACTATTGCCCGAATGTCATTGTTGACATCTAGAGGAGTACGCATTTCGCGGGCAAACGTCAAATACGACGCAGAATGACCCGTGGTCATGTTGATTGCATTATTCAATGAAAATCTTACTGTAGGTAGAACCTTCGGCCAATTACGATGCTCAGAACCTACCAATATCGCCAGAAGTTGTTTTAATTCGCGATTCTTCCGCTCAGCGGGATTAGCTTCCGGGTGGTAAACTGGAGTAAGGGCTTGTTCTACCCCCATGACATACATTACTTTTTGCATTACTGCCGAAACAAACTGCGTACCATTATCCGAAATGATACGACGAGGCAAGCCGTAACGCAAGAAAACCTCTTCGACAAGAACCTTGGCACAGGTCTCCGCTGTGGTATCCTGAAGCGCAAACAGCTCTACCCAACGACTGGCAGTGTCTTCAACAAGAAGAATCCACTTCTCTGCGTTGTCGCCTTCAGGTAATGGGCCAAAAAGGTCCATGGCCAACACTTCAAATCGCTGATTCATTATCGGTGTCTGGAGTAGTCCTGCCGGTTTCATGTTAGTTGGTTTGTATTTCTGACATGCATCACATGCTTTTAAATACTGGGCTACATAAGTCCTCATATTTTTAAAGAAGTAACGTTCTTTTATCTTCTTTAGTGTCCTCTCCAAACCTAGATGACCAGCAGTCGGCGCATCATGAATTTGCTTCATGAGATCTTCGCGAAGAGATTCTGGTACAACTAGTTGAGGTTCCTCAGATTCATTATCTTGGTCACATCTATATAAGACTCCTTGTGACATGTAATAACCTCTATCATACCATCGGTCTGCTGTACTGGTCTGGTCTTCAAAGTCGGAGATGATCTTGCTGACTTCCGGATCAGCAAGCTGAGCACTACGGATATCCAATGGGCTACGATGTGGTAAGTCTACTACAACCGGACAAAGTTCGGTAGCCGGCTCCTCTACTTCTTCAGTGACGGGGCGGCTCAGCGTATCAGCAACCAGATTAACTCGTCCCGGAGTATACTCGACATTCAAATTATGCGCTTGTAGCTTCATAGCCCAACGTGCTAATCTTCCACTCGGTGTCTTTAGAGTCAGCAGCCACTTCAAAGGCTGATGGTCGGTTGCCACTAAGACTTGGGCTCCTTCTACATAGTCACGAAACTTATCTAAAGCCCAAACAACCGCTAGAGCTTCTCGCTCGGTAGTATGATAATTGCGCTCAGCCGAGTTAAGCAGTCGGCTAGCGTACACAATTGGTTTCTCCTCTGTCGGACACGAACCTTGTAGAAGTACGGCTCCTAGTGCGTACGAACTGGCATCAGTTCGCAATATAAAAGGTTCGTCGAAATCTGGCTGGCGCAGAATCGAGCTGGAGGAGAGTCGCTTCTTGAGTTCTTCAAACGCGATGTTCTGCTCCTCCCCCCACTGCCAGCGTCTGTCCTTCTTCGTTAAATCAGTCAAAGGCCGTGCGATCTCTGAAAATTGCATGATGAACTTGCGAAACCATGAGCAAGTCTGGAGAAAAGTTTTCAGCTCCTTCAAATTGGTAGGTGGCTTCATACTCATCACAGCTTCTACCTTTGAAGGGTCCGGTTCAATTCCTTGGGCTGAAATGACGTGTCCCAGATAAGTTACCTTCTCTCTTGCAAACACACATTTTTCCCTGTTAGCATACAACTTAAACAAGCGAAGACGATCAAAGACCTGTTTTAGGTCTTCCAGGTGGTGATCCAGGTCTTCCGAGATCACCAAAATATCATCCAGATAAGTAAGAACACAGATGTCCTTGAGTCCTGATCTCATCCTATCCATTAACCGTTGGAACGTAGCCGGCGCATTCTTCAAACCGAACGGCATACGGCAAAATTGGAAGTTTCCGAACGGCGTAGTGAACGCTGTCTTGTGTCGGTCCTCTGGCACTACCATCGTCTGCCAGTACCCCGATTTTAAGTCAATCGTAGACATTACAGCATTCGGCCGTGTACTCTTCAACAGCTCATCAATGACAGGAATCGGATAACGATCAGTTTTAGTCACTTTATTTAATTTTCTGTACTCCACACAGAAACGAACCTCTCCATTCCTCTTAGGTACTAGTACTACTGGAGCTGCCCACTCAGATTCAGCTTCTTCAATAACTCCTTCTTCGAGCATCTTATCTAACTCCTTTCGAATAATTTCCTTCTTCGCAGGAGAACAGCGATATGGTGGACTAGCTATAGGTGTAGCGTCTCCGGTGTCAATACGATGCACTGCAAATTCTGTCGGTTCCCCTCCTGCAGCAAAAATGTCCTCGTTGACATTCAGGACTTGGGATAATCGCTCACGATCCTCGACATTAAGATGAGTGCCTTCATCTTCCCGAAGCTCCACCGAAGCGCAGGTCAGAGCTTGAACGTCCATAGCTTCATAACGCATAGGTTGAGGTGTCCTATCATGTCGCATGTACCATACCCCAACATCAAAGTCAAGTACCACACCAGCTGCACGAATGAAATTCATACCTAACAGACTCTCGGTTGCATCCGGGAGCATTATGAATTTAACGACAAACGTTAACCCTCGCACGACAATTTTGACCCGTGCTACGTCAACATTTTGGAAGCACACTCGCCCATCAGCATATTTCAATTTTACAAACTTTTGTGAGAAGACATGACCATTATTAACTAAGTGTTCACGAAGGCTTTTACTACCTACACAATGCTTAGCGCCACAATCTAGCAATAAATCGCCTACAGAATCACAGATACGCACTTCAATAATCGGCCTAGGTCGCGAGTCGAGATCATCACTGATCATAGACGTTACGGAAACTGCCTGAAAGGCCACTTTTACCGCGTCACTTTTCGCTTTTTTACACGTTTCACATTTAGACCGTATAACACCTGGTGCTCCGCATCCAAAGCACGTGATACTAGGACGATTCTCCGACTGGGTAACATCATTGTTTTCTGCAGGTTTCTTTTCCTTCAGCCGTCTACAGGCGTCCTTCAAATGACCAAACTGTTTACAATAACTGCATTGAGGTCGTGACTTAGGAGCGCGTGTCACGCTGGATCTGGCAGCATCATTAGAAGACGACGGCGAGTTAACAGGTTGACTACTTTCGCTCAGAAGATCCTCAACTCGCCGGGCGCGCCGTATCAGTTCGTCAAAAGTATCGAAAGACGAGCGCGGAATTTTCTCTCTAATTCGAAGATGCAGCAATCCGTACAGCATATCCAGCTGGGTCGCTTGTGACAACGACGACGGAGGAAGCTGGGCATACAGGGCACGCACGTGGCATATGAAAAGGTCAGTGGCCTCGTGCTGACCCTGCTCACGTTCAAATATTTTCCTATAGATGAGATGCGGTGGCAGTCGGGGTCCAAAAGTGTTCTTCAACGCTTCGACTGCGTCCTTCCAGGTGGCCGTGGTAGCTTTAACTCCTTGCCACCACGTTGCTGCCATATCCGTAAGCAGCATGGAGAGCCCCCGGAGGGCAACGTCATCACTGACGGCAGCGCATTCCTTATAGGTTTGTACGGCGTCCAAAAATGCCATTACATCGGACGATTTGTCACCACTAAATCGAGCGGTGCATTTCAATAAGTTATTAGAAGGCATGTTCGTACCTTGTGGTCCGTGACTTAGCTGATTTAGTAGAAGCATAAGTTGTTCGGCGCTTAACACGATGTTAGGAGCGGCGGCCGCGCCCGCCGGGAACGGGGCGCCAGCCGACGCAGGTGCAGGAAGCGGCGCGCCCGCGGGCGCAACCGCAGTTGGCGGCGGCGGCGCCGCGCACGCCTCGGCCGCTAGGGCCGGCGCGGCCACAGGCACAGCCGTGACATCATCACAGCCAACGCTCGGACCCAGTCCCAGCGTCACCTGGTGCACACGATACTCGCGCGGTGGTTCGGCCTCCAGGCCGTCCAGAACAACCGGCGCGGGCGGCGGCGGCGAGTCCTCGGACGAGGCACCGGCACGCGTTAACACCATTGTCCGCAAAAGTCCACAAACACAGTACACGATATACCTAAACGTTGGTTAACTCGTACACGGGAGTTTAACTAACATTCACCGTTCATAATAGGTATAAACGTCTAATAAATAGCAATCACAGTCCATCATAGGTATAACGAAAACGAAACGTTCGTTTACTTTCTACACATACACGCGTAAACTGGGTTCATAAAAGTCTAGGTAACCTAACGACATAGGTACCAATGTGCATAAAAAAACCAAAATAAAACACTGTATAGTCACATAAAACACGAAACAATAGGTCCCAATCAAAGTCTAGGATACCTACGTGTTCATCCAGGTTCACTTGGTACGCACTAACACTGTCCAACTAGACAAAAGACAACCGACTTTATTCTCATATAAACACGAAACAATAGGTCCCCAATACCTACGTGTTTACTACCGATATTATTACGCTGAGAGTTCAACACCAATATACACAGGTACTTCAACGTAATTACGCGGCGAGAGAATATTATCGTTTACTCTAAAACTGCACGGACAACATTCGACTGAGTTCACAGTTCACACAACACTATCTCGATTTCCGAGAATTTTGAGTGAATGTATGAACGAACGAACGACTAACGAAGGAGCGGTATAGGTACTAGCTTGGCGCCATCCGATACACGGGTCTATTAACAAATATACTTCCCGAAGTTTCGTATTGCGCCACGTGCGTTTGCCCATATACTCACACACACATAGTAAGTACACATCACAGTTCACTGCGGTAAAATACGCAATATACCTACACGCTCACTTTCGCGAATAATTTTAACACTGATATTTAGAGTTCTGCCCCACGTTGGGCGCCATTATAGCGGGGATGTCCATGATAAAAGAAAAGTCACTGGGTCCCACTACAAATTATTTATTTTCGGAAGCGTCACGATACATTATTTTTGAGCCGCGGAGAGCGCAGGCGGCGCGCTCAGGAGTTTCCGTGCAACTAATTATGTTTCTGATTCTTTATTCTTTCGGAGCGCCGCGTGCCTTCCTTAGCGGGGGCGGGGCGAGGGCCAACATTTGATATGCGCGCTACAACAGGCACATTATACTCGTAATGTGTCTTCAAAACCGTTGAGTCAAGCATCTAGCCATCGTATTAAAAACAAGAAATATTAACCAAAGATTTAAGTAATATCTTACTCAGAGTCTTTTTCATACAAATGATACATTTTTTACGTACTTGTCCGTCATCGTCACGTCGTCGGAGAGGAGGGCAGATACAATATCTCTTCATTTCGTTTTGTCGTTTTTTTGCATACATTTTTTAAATTATCAATACGAGGAAAATGTAAAAGACTGACCCAACAATAAAACTTTGGCTGAACTCAGGTTCATACGTGAGATGGATATCCAAGTCCAAAGACTTAGACTAGGTTACTCGTAACGTGCTCGTAAAAACCCTTCGTCCTCCCTTCCCTTCGTCCTTCGTCACATGATTCCTTTATTGTATTTAAAATTAGAATTGTAACAAACACCAAACTCTGGCGTAGAAGTTTATTGTAACACTATAATGAGACGTCTATTAGATTGGATGTCGTTGCTGGTTTATTTATGATGCAGATATTGCACTTGATACTTGTTCGCCTGATCAATTCAATTTGAACTGGATGATAGTTGAACTTGTCATTGGCAATGTTGAAAAATCACATTCACAATAAGGCTCTTGTAAGCTCAATTGAAATACGTACATACTTAGATCTACTATTAATTACGTGTATAATTAATACTTTTTGTGTATCATTTGAAAACGAAAATGCTAATCAAAGACGCCATAACTAGAGTATGTTGTAAATATCTGTTAATCTTAATCATAGTTGGTTTCAGAGTAAAAACTTATCGCCTTGAGAAATGCATATTATGTATAAAGAAATAATATTTGTCAGTGTCTCATTAACTATATACGACAATGTAAATTTGTTTTCGCTGCTGACGTTGAATGTATTTCTTATATAATTTCATGAAAAATACTAAACGATGTTTCGCAAAATCTTTTTGCTATCTTGCACAAATTTTCAATAAAAATGTTATGGTCTCCACAGATCGGCGCTTGTGGCGATAGCAGCGTTTCTGGATGCTTTCCAGAAGATCGCAGACGCCGCTACCAACGCCAGAGGTCAGTACACTTTAGATAGCTTATTGTCTAGTCATAACAATACCAGAACCGATAAAAGATTTTTAGAACCTAGCTAACTGCTCTAAACTCAATCTAAACCCAAGAGGTATCAACAGCGTACGTACCAATACTGCGTAAGAAATAACTGGTTGAATAATAATAGTTTTTTTTTTCTATAATGGCTCATTGTTCAATGGGACTCAGTAAAAATGACAGTTGTGGCACTAGGTATGTAAAAGTTTAAAAATTATGTATGCTTTCATTTACAAAGACAGACATAGTAATGTAGATCCTAACCTACGAGTAGGTATATTAACTATTTTATACATTAAAAGGTAGACGTACGGTTGAGCTTGTAACTAACAAGGTAAAAATATGCTTATCTATAACACGTTGTTCTAAATAGACATTAAATAAAACAATCCCGTAAAAAGTAAGATAGTATTTAGTAATCTCTTACAAAATGTTAATTAAATTACTTTATTTTATTATCGAATTCCAGTCAGATCTTATCCAGCTTTGAGATCTACATATTTGAAGTATGTTTTTTTATTCATTTTGATATAGATGAGCTTCCATAAACATGCAATCCTCAGTCGATAGAATGCAAAAGATTTTAATATCAGTTTATAACTTTGAAATGGCAAATTTATACAATGGCAATACTAGAATAATAGTAAATTTCTTCTGAGTGACATTACAGGAAGAAATTGTTATTGGCTTAGAATTTACAATTTAGATATTTATAGCTATGTGTGAACTCGCTAATCTTTTTCCTTCTGAACTCCAAAGCATTTTACAAATACGAGTATTATTCTATTACTATACTGACAAGTCCTCGGCTCTCGCTTCCAAATCAAATGTGCCTTTATCATTACAGTTTTTTTATAAAGTAACTTACACCTAAGCTACAATAACGCTTCTAATCCAACTATTGTACTCGTATACCTTAGTATATACTCCTGGTACGTTGGGTAGACCACAGGGTGTGGGTCCGAAGCTGACTATCCCAATCACTTCCCAAGTCTTGCCATTCTCGTACATCAAAGGACCCCCAGAGTCACCCTTGCAGGAGTCCTTGCCGGGAATGCCTCCAGCGCAAATCTGACCCGATGTCAGCTTGAGATTTCTTCCGCCGGATCTGTAGGCCGGTTCACATACCTGGGGAAAATTGGTATTGCATGTTTAAAATACTGTTTGTTCCAAGACGACTTAAAATCTGTTATATTTACAATGTTTCGTTGGTCATCAATACGTTATACAACGATATCATAACCATTAGTTTAAAAGGCCATTTACAAAAAGCTTTTAAAATTTCGTTTATATACGCATACGACGTTCTATTTAGTTTGCTTTTATATGGTTTCTCTATAGCAAAGGAAACATGATCGAGATATATCGTATTGTTCTGACCATTTATTGCCTACTATCAATTTACCTATAGTAATTTGTATGGTATGTTAGAACGTATTGCCACTTGATTGATGTGCTAATGCGACAATGCTACGAGTAGGTATTTAGACAGATGATTCCTATAGATTTTATATACTAGAGAAAGTAATCAATCGAAGTTCGATTTTTTTAACATTATTTACCGGAATAAGAGACGAGCCATAACAGTATTTTGTATAACAGCAATACCTGCCCATTCCTTATACATTGACACGCAAAATATGGATTACAACTTAACCTGTCATAACGGTTAATTGGTGTGTTATTGTGTCTCGAAAATTTAACCAGATAATGTACATTGCCTTCAATTCAAGTATAAGTGTTTTCTAGTAATACACTAAGTAAATTTTATTTGGGACTTACATTTTTCTGCACATACGGCAAGTCGACGTGCAGTTTGACATCGCTAGAGGGCTGCGTGGTGGACACAGCTCCCCAGCCCGCCGCGAACAGGGTGAAGTTCTGAGGCGGCGAGATCGTGTGGTCGCTGCTCGGCAGGCAAATTGGACGGATGAAATCTGAAATTAAGGCAAAATATTAATAAATACTTGTATCAAATGTTAACAGATGAAAATGATCCCATGATAAATTCACTGTGGAAGTTCTCTTGGGAAAGTACATCGTGGTGGCGCCCAGATCCCATCATAATTTGAATCGAAATTGCTAATAAAATTTGAACTGCAAAAAGACTCCGTCAATGCTGCTTGGAGCGTTTTGTGTATCACCTCCACTTCTGTCTGACCCGCCCAGTCAAGCTCCTAAAATATAGAAGCACGACTTTGGGTTGCGGGCATATTAGTTCCACTCCTACGCCCATCATTGCAGTTGTAGTAATAAGTTAGGCATCTTACCAGTAAAAGGTGCAGCCTGTTGCAGCCGAATCAGTGCAATATCGTTTGGCGACTGCTTCCTATTGGTGCTGTAGTCGGGGTGCGCTATGGTACTCTCTATGGGGACTATGATCATGCCGTCAGTGCAGTCAATGCCGCCGGCTTCGACCGGCGCGCAGTCTTTGCCGTCGTTTTGCGTGTTGTACTCGCCGAGACGGACGTTCTTACTGGAAATTGTATGAGGAAACTTTTAGGAAGAGCTATTTTGAAGAAGAGCAAGAATGGTTTGTTCTGCTGGGCAAACATTTACAAGAGCAGGAATGGTTTCTCTTTGACAGACCCAACTTTCGGTGCGTTAATATAAGTTGGACTACCTCTATTTTTACCAAGCTTTGGAAAAGGGAAATTTTATTTGATCGGCTATCATAACATTTTAATGTGCATTAACTACTTAACATCTTGTCTAGCGACTCCATTAAGTATTGCCTCATATTAGTTTCCAAGTATTATATACATAAGATTGTAAGTACTGGATTTAAGATATGATAATTTAGTGGTACATGAAGACTGTAGAGCGCAGATATAACATTAGCTATGAATGTACTTACGGAGTGCCAACTTTCAGTACATCTCCAGCCACACAGTGTCCGGCGGTCACTACATATCGGCTGCTGATGAGGGCTCCACCACATAGCAGCTTTATTTTCGAGTTCTGTATGTACTCTATGATCACAAGCCATGGGTACTGGTCCACTGTTGTTGCGTTGCCACCTGGAAAACAACTTTTGTTTTAGTAAGTCTGTTATGACTGGTTATATCGCATCGAAATCAGATGATCTCTTTGGGGATCAAGATTTTGATTTCAAGAAGTAAGGGGACGTTCGGGAGACGTGCAAAGATCCCAGACAATTATTACGTTTCTTTTTCTGCTGCTTGGGAGTCTCTAAACCGTTCACTAATTTAACCGACCATATAGATTGTCTAAGTGACAATATCTATCCAGTATCCACTAAGGAATAGAGTTAGACATTATGCACTAGCAGTAAAGATTATGTCAACATTTTACAGTAAGTAGCACATAATGCGCTAGCCTTAAGTGACTGCAGGATCAGTGTCCAACCTTCGATATCAATGCTTTGCTATTTACGTGCTGTTAGATATTAAGAAGCACATACCATTAATTTTGTTTCCATTCCTGGTGTCGACGCCGCAGCATTCGGTAGCTGGGTCGGGCGGGAATGCGGTGGCGGTCGCAGCGCAGTTGCCTACCGGTACTCTGGTGCCAGCGTCACGACCCGGATCGCAGCAAACGCTGTACGGGTCTTTGCCGGTACATCTGTAAAGAAGAGTTTTACCTTATTAAGAGATTTCTCTGGACATCACTTTGGAAATATATCTTGTGAAGTTTTGTTGCAACTCCAGTGTAGTTCCGCTGCGAGTCCTTTGGATTCAGACAACTCAAACAAACAAATCTGTTTGTTTAATTCTTAGTTGTCTAAAGTTAGCAAAGAGGAGTCTCAGTGATTATTTAATATCATTCTATAGTTTTTATCTGAAATAGATTTCCGCAAAGTAAAACCAGATTCAACATCAGATTTATCCGAATTAATAGGCATTGCTTAAGTTACTGGTAGATAGCGCCGTCAATATTGGCCTCGAATATGTCTCCTTTTTTAAAGGAAATTATAGGTTTATCCACTGTAAATTACAAATTTGATTATGATATGGCAGGATAAAAGATAATTGAGTAATGATAGTCCAATGCTAAACTAATATGGTTACCCAAAATAAAGACAGTAAAACCCGTATACGCTTCGTTAGTAATTTATTAGATTATGAGTTCTTTAAACGGTAAGCAATTAAAAATACCACTATGAAAAACCTAGTAATTACGAGGCCGCGTTAAGCAGAATAATTAAATAAAATTACTAGTTTACCTCAATGAGTTCTTTACCTTACGGTACAATACACACATTATGTTTTTGAAGAATTATCCTGTTATGAGTCTTATTGTAGGTATATGAGAGACAATATTATTACATATCTCTATATGTACATAATATGTATATGTAATGCAGTGTTGCTGTGCTGTGATGTTGCGCCTAAAATCAGATCAAAGCTGAAGGGTTCATTTTGGGTTTGCGTGGTATCCAACGTCGATATAAATACAATACAAAACGTTTGTTGGGTTCAAAAACTTACATCTAGGTTCACTATATTAATAAGTATATACAAAATTATAGATGATTTGGCTATTGGAAGATATAGATATCTTATTCCTAATGCCATAAGATATTTGTAACATCGACTAACCGACAAAGCAGTTAAATTAAATGTATAATATTAGATCAAAACTACGCGCGTAAGAAAACATAGATAGAATTTTCTGCCAAGCCCTTAAATCATTAATAAGGAAAATAAATACAAGCTTTTGAGTGGGAATAATGAAAGAAAGAAAGAAAGAAGAAAGAAAGAAAAACATTTATTGTAGCAAATAATAATGAAACAAGTACAAACAAGAAATATATAAATTTAAAAATAAACCTATACTTAAAACTACTTAAATAAAATACATATTTGCCACAATACAACCCCAACTCAGCATAATGCTGGCTGCATAGCAACCAGCGCTGGTCTTCCGTTGGGGTTGGTGATGACGTCACGAACGCATACATGGAATTATTTTTAAACAGAAACAACAAAGACATACCTAGACAAGTTAATAAATACCAATAACAAATACAAATAAGATAGACGATGAAAAACAATTCTATTTTCAACAAAAGAGTACACAGTATCAACTATTTAATTTATATTACGGTTATATACATACAATATCTATATATATATATATACACAGTTAAATTTAGATAGCGCTGGTGTCATTGACTAATGAAGCTTCCCTTTTCTGGTGTTCCATAATAAATGTTTTAATGACCTTTTGATTGTCCACAACGATGTACACGGATAATAACGACCTTGACATTTAACGATACAGGTTTCTTATACCTGTTGCTGAGGATGCACTGACGACTCGTCCTTTAATCAAACATTTATAAGCACATTTACCTAACAATATATTGCATAGTTTTATTATGCTTTGACACTCTTATGCATGTAAACACTATATTTAATATTTCATAGCTAACACAAGTTTATCACTTAAACATCTTAAATATAGAACATAAAGTATTTCACAAATATCGGAAAGCTATTGACTCGTAAACGAAGCGCCTATTTTAACCAATGAAAGTGACGCCCGGATGCGTTGTTTTTAAAAGGACATTATCTGAATTAGTAAAACATCCAATGTTGATTTATACTGGTTGCCAAGTGGATACAACGGACTACATATTACTTTGTACATGTATTTATTTCCTTGAAAATGCATACATAATTCAGGAATATCTGTGCATGTACATAGGTATTGTAGATATGTGTTCAGGAAAATAACACGCATAAAATAGATCAATTAATTATGTTGTATATTACCTAAGTAATAAACACCTGATATTTATATATTATTTATTAAATGTAACGGTATATTTTTTCATTCAATACTTTTTTACCTTACCAAAAAACACATAATATTACTTCCTCGGATTTCTTGGATTCTCTAAGTGTAATTTAAATTATTCTTGTATTAGATTAATTATTTCAACTTGGCGACAGAAAATCTAACCAAAATTCGTTTAAATACTTACTACTTTTGGAGATATTATATACATAGGAATGTATTATAGATATGAGTTTAGAGAAGTTTAGGTAGGCATTTAATACAAAAGTATAGGTTAATATGGTGTCCAAGCGATAAAGTCGGTTTGACGTTTTCAAATTCTTTGTGAATTTTACTACAAGCTTTTCAGACTTGCTTGTCTTGAGTTTGCTAATTTTGATTTTATTGTACACTAGTGGGTGCTCGCGGCTTCGCTCGCATTAAGAAGTAAAACTTGCATCCCCTATTTCACCCCTTTAAAAGTGGCATTTCCTAAAATCCTTTCTTAGCGGATGTCTACGTCATAACATCTACCGGCATGAAATTTCAGTCCGATCCGTCTAGTGGTTTGGGCTGTGCGTTAATAGATCACTATATCAGTCAGTTAGTTAGTTACCTTTGAATTTTGTATATATAGAAGTACTTACTTGGAATTCTGAACAAACTGCATGTTCTCTTTGCTAACTGGTGGCTGCAGGAGACTGGCTAGCGAGGCGCAACTGTATATACTCACACAGTTGCCTGGCTTGCCCTCAGGAGTGTAGCATGGGTTTGGACAGCACACCTGCAAATTAACAAAACGAAGTTTTAGCACAATACATTATATAGGTAGTCTTCTTCTAAACGAATGAGAGTACCTATGGCCAACTCGGGGAGTCGAGAGATTATCAAGCCGCCCTAAGGGCCTCTGACATGGCTTATATACATTATAGTAGAACTGTATTCTTTCTTATTGTTGATTTTTTTTACAAGAAATGGGCTTGTACTTGACCATAATTCGCCTGATGGTAAGCAATCATTACGGTCCAGGGAGGAGCGTGCTTACCCAGTACTTAATTAGTAATCAATTATTATTGGTTAGTATGTATTCTTATATCCAGGTTTAAAATGGAGCGTCCGTATTTTGGGGACAAAATATCTATTAAATCTGTTTTTTTGCAACTTAAAATGTGTATGAAGATTTTTATAGGTATAGGTATGATGTGTGTTATCAACCGCACAAGTTCATATTGGGCAACGCTGAAGTTCATAATGTCAGAAGTGAACCGATATGACGCACGCAGAGATTACTGTTGTTCCGCCTTTTAACTATCCATGTACATATTTGTATTTTAGGTTAGTTATATATAAAACACAAATTTCCCAAGTTGCACTGCAGGACATGGTGCGTTAGTTATCCAGTAAATATACTGTGATTGTTGCACAATATTTGACCATAGGCTATAAAAGACAAGAATTAGGGGTTGTGTATTTTCAAGACTAAAACTAACAGGTAAACAACAAGAAGCAGAAGGGTAATTAATTTAGTTCCACAATCACAAGTCCCTCAGAGCTAAGTGTCTTGTTTTAATCTTTGATTTAATCGTTTGACAACGTTTACAATGACGTATGTGCGATTGTTATGTGTCTTACCTTTGGTGCTTTTCCATCGAATCCACATTTGGATTTGGTCAGGACATCAATGTCGCTCTGTGTCTTGGAGGGTTTCTTCACAATGTCCAACAGAGGTTGGCATTCGTACAGTGATTTGCAAGCGCCAGCGCCGCCGTCTGGTGTGCTGCATGATTCTGAAAAATTTGAAAATAAATATGAAAGAAGTCTTTTGCAAAATGGGATTTTGTTCTATGCACCATTTTGCAAGTGATTCTAGTGCAGACTTCTTTTGAAGTGCGAGCATCATTAGTGAGGTAAGTGTACAAAAAATGTACCACGGTTTTGATAAAGCGTGATTTTATTATTTTGTGACTATCTTTTGCCCTTTCACTTTACCTACATCGTATGGTGTTCTTAGTGTTTACAGGGAAACAAAATGTTAGTTACTAATTACTATGTAGTGCTACCAATGTGCAATACATTTTATAGATTTGCGTGCGATTTTCCTGTGGTTAATAAGTGATATAACCTATGCCTATCTATACATACCTACATATTTAATGTACAAAGGTAAAACAGCTGTTATAAGATCAGTTTTCCGCGTAATTATACTTATGTGTGTATTATCCGCACAACCTAGTTAGATCCTAGATATAGTTCCAAGCCAATATCTATATATATAAAACTCAAAGGTGACTGACTGATTGACTGACTGATATAGTGATCTATCAACGCACAGCCCAAACCACTGGACGGATTGGGCTGAAATTTGGAATGAAGGTAGATTTTAAGATGTAGGCATCCGCTAAGAAAGGATATTTGGAAACGCCACTTTTAAAGGGGTGAAATAGGGGATACAAGTTTTACTTCTTAATGCGGGCGAAGCCGCGAGCACCAACTAGTTTATCATATAATTACACTTGCATTTTAATATAGCTGTTGCACACTACATTATTGATTAATCCGCTATTTTTTAGACATTTTGTATCGTTTTGTAATAATCAAGGATAGGTTAACCTTAAATCTCTAAGCAGCACATTTTGCACAACAATTTTCCTCATTGGGTTTTGGTATTTAAAAGATCATAAATTACGTTGTATGTTATAAATATAATACATTATAAATTTACGTTGTGTATCTAATATTATTGTAGATTTAAATGAATTGAAATTGGAATTAAAAAAAAAGTAAATATTTGCATGTCAACAAAGAAAAAAGAGAAGACTCATTCAATGATGTAGTAATGACAAAATAGAGTCTTATTACGATTTGTATGTGGTTATTTATCTTAAACGATGTAATCAAAATACATTAATAATACAGTGAGTCATTTCATTATACATATATCTTGTAGGTACGTACAGGTCATCCAACACTACGTCACACCGCCCCAGTCTGACAGGTTTACGGGGATTTTTCTTTTGTTCTTCTTTAGTAACCGAGACGTTTATTGATGAGGATTTAAACTATAAAATGTTAATGATCATTTTATGGAGTTTTTTTTTACGAGTAATCTATATATATAAAACTCAAAGGTGACTGACTGACTGACTGACTGATATAGTTGATCTATCAACGCACAGCCCAAACCACTGGACGGATTCGGCTGAAATTTGGAATGAAGGTAGATTTTATGACTTAGGCATCCGCTAAGAAAGGATTTTTGGTAATGCCACTTTTAAAGGGGTGAAAAAGAGGATGCAAGTTTTACCTACTTCTTAATGCGAGCGAAGTCGCGAGCACCTACTAGTTACAAATAAACAAACAAGTGCTTTTAAATTCTTCCCCATACCGTGATTTCAAATACATTCATCTCTACACTTCATGCTGATTTTGATTCGGTGCGTTATAAAACGGATGGACAATGTACACAAAAACACATGCTTGTGCATTTTCTACAGCCTTTTATACACTCGCATGGCGGTGAAGGAAAATACGGCGAGGAAACCGACATGTATAAAGATCATTAAATTTGATGATGTGTCTCATTCGTGGAAGGATCTGGGTGCTCACTACAATGTACTTGTCCAAGAGTAGTCCCATAGTGAAGGAATTCTGCGGAAAACTACAACTATCAGTAATGAGGAACTACTATAAAAAGGGATGTGTGCATTTCCACACTCGGTGAACGGTGAATAAAAACATAGTCTGTGCCAGGTTCTGTGTAACTTTTTAACCGCCTTCCAAAAAAAGGAGGTTATCAAGTCTTCTAAAAGTTTTTTTGTGCTCTAGTGCTCATAAAACCTAGTTCTTATAAGACGTGGTGCCACCTCTACCACGCAAGTAATTTAACTCAATACTTATTGAACTTCTACCTGGATTTTCTACCTCTACGTTCTCAGGACTGACTGTGATGGTGTTATCTTCGATCTTTGGATAAGAATTTGCATCACCTTTATGTATCCAGTATACCACCCTGCAAGCTATAATAATATTTTTTTTTTATGTTAGGAAATTTTAAAGACATTCAAACTACACCTTTATGTCAGTACTGTTATTTTAGTTTGTACTGCTATTTTTTATCAACTTTGTTTCTCGTAGGATTGGGCCAATTTGTATTATAACTACTTAAAATTCGTATTTACAGACTATGTTTAGATTATCTGATCAACTTGTTGAACAAATTCGTCGTAAAATTTAAAAAAAAAAATGGTTTGAAATCCTTGTCACCATATGATAAAGAAATAGGCTGGAATTTTAATTCATAATTTGAAGGCTTTTGATGTAGAACGTGGGTGCTATCGCAGGTCAGCCGAATGGGATTATTCATGAACGCGAATTGCAAAAAAATAGTTTTAAGTACATAGGTATATCATTCAAATATAGAAAGTCACAAACGTGAACTCGGTAAAAACAAATGTAAACGAGTATTAGCATTTGCACGTTTCAAAATAAAAACAAACGTGCCTAGTTCTAAGAAGACTAACTGGTCTGAAGAATCCTGCTCTTGTCGAACCGGTGTTTTGACTAGTTTCTAGTTTAAAGTAAAAAAATATGAACATTGTTCATGTTTATGTTTAATATTACCCAAAAAAGGTGGGATACTTCATAGCCGAATTTAATGGCAAAGACGGGTAGTTATTTCTTTCATTAATTGGAATAGATACATTTCTCATTTTAATATAATATTAACTGAAACGATATGAGGAAAACTAAAGCATAAGGAAAATGTACCTTTAAAATAATATTTTGGAGCAAAAACCCACCTAAGAGTGAAAGAAACGTTTAAGTATAATATAAGATGTAAGGTTTATTTCAAGTGCACCTTTACATACTCATTATATACTTTGGCAAGTATATATAGGTATATAGTACACAAACAAGTAAAATGAAATCATCATCTCATGTATCGTGAACAAGAAGTGCCTAGACCAATGAACTCTGAGCAGATGACCTTTTTATCCATAATCTAAACCACAAGCAATTAAATTTAGGTACTAAGATACGAGCTAGAACAACAATACCTATATACATACTTATACCTAACAAATGTAAGATAAAAAACAACACTCGTGTCGGCAAGTTCGGAGGCCGCGAAACTACCGATATCCTGTCTTTATTATTAATAATTCGAAAACCACTTACGTCCATTCGCGAAACAGAAGTATGTAGCGATGATCGTGAACACCAACGCCGCGGGAGCCATTGTGAAGCTCTTTACTTTATCACAGCATAACACGTAGCACTGATTTCGGAAAACACGTCCGCTCGTTTTGGCGGTCAACCAAGCATTGCACGGAAAACCCTCGCAAGCCCGGTTTTACTGACCGCAAGATATGCCCATCTTCGGCTGCGATGGCTTTATGCAACAATATGTTGTATAAGATATGATTTACAGTTCAATTTTGAATGTGTATGTTGGCTCTTAAGACATTTCTGTATTATGCAGCTGTTTGTCGGATTAATATGTATTGTATTTATTTGCATAGGTTCTATATCTATAGTTCAAACCTGCATGTAAATGTGTAGCAAGCATCAATTGATCTTATTTGATAATGGTACATAAAAAGATGTTAAAATATTTATGTGACTATGTATTTCGATTCTCACTGTACGTACGGTGTTTATTTATGTTGTTGTTTTTTTTTAATATTTGTATTGTACGCTGTACCTCTATTCTATGGTGGCTTTAGGGAACAACTCCAAAAAAAATGTGTAACTAACTTGGAATTTGTAATAATTTTAATGACTTGTCACAAGAACTGGTATTGAATTCTTACTCAAAAATATATTGAACTTATTAATTCAGACGCATTTATTATTTCTTAGAATATAAGTTTATTCGCATAAAATTTTATTACCTACTTTATTGTTTGTTTCTTATTCTAACGGTTCTGGAATACCATTGTTGTCTATTTATTGATAAAGACTATAACTTATTAAGACTCTGTTACTCTGTAAGTTTTTTTTAGGTAGTTTTCTAAATTTAGATCTTTTTTTTTTAACTTGAACGGGCTTGCACTTGACCATAGTTTAGCTGCTTACCTGATAGCAAGTAAGGCTATGGCCTAAGATGGAGCGTGCTTACCCGTGATTCACTCTCGCTATGAAAATCGCTGGATTATACAATAAACTTACAATTGATTCGATATTTATGTTTCAGGAGCCACAAAAGAGATAGGCACAGCACTCACAAGAGTATGTCTCCGACATCGCGCCATCGAGTCCAGGATGAAAACTTTTATCGGGTAAGTTCCTCATCATCATCATCAACCGTTTCTTTGCCGCTAAGGAGCACCAGCCTAGCCATTTACAGGCAGTCCAATATACATTCCATTTACAGGCAGTCCAATATACATTTTTCCAAGCGCAAAGCGTTTTCGGGTGAAATATCGTGGCCTTAACACTCAAGCAGTAAACTAATAGGGTGCTGCAGTGATTTCTATCTTCCCACAATACATGTCTCATTCTAGTCTTCTGCCTTATGTGTAACTAGTAGGTGCTCGCGGCTTCGCTCGCATTAAGAAGTAAAACCTGCTTCCCTTATTTCACCCCTTTAGAAGCGGTGCTTCCAAAAATCCTTTTCTTAGCGGATGCCTTTTTTACGTCATAACATCTACCTGCTTGCAAAATTTCAGCCCGATCCGTCCAGTGGTTTGGGCTGTGCGTTTTGTTAGATCATCTTTGAAATTTATATATGTATTTAGATTTAATGATTATTTAATATGTTGATATCATTGCACAAAGAATTCATATTTTAATCTTAAATGTTACTTACATTAAATAACACGCTGTTATTTCCTTGAGGATAAAACGAATATATTTACATCTTTATGACATTATGTACATACTTTGCAATGTGACTCATAGTTCTTTATTGATTTTTTTAAATTTAGTACTTGTTATCCCATCCATCACAAAACTTGCCATATACACATTTTTTATTATTACTTTTCTTACCTTTTGTATAAATTAAAGTATATATATTACAGACAATACAAATATGCATTACATTTATTTTATATTTTGTTGCACCTTGTTCTTAAACTTCTGTATTAAAGTCAATATATCTTAATAATTTTCCTTCATAGATCGACAATCTTAACGTGAACTTAGGTAGTCTGCCATACAAAATCTGTCAGTTTGCTATTAGTTGGGGGCGCACATCTTTCCGATACTAATTCTTTTACTTAATACTTATAAGCAAAAACGGTCTTACTTTCATACTTGGCAAAAATGTCTTAACCAACGCACAATTCGGCACATTCCTCTACAAATCGTTACTTGTTCTCCTTGTACTATATTTTAAGGCTCCTTAAACTTAATGGCACCAGAATTGATAAAACTCATACGAACTCACTTGTTGATAGGTAACATTTTATTCTTATTGCTTAAATCGTTTTAAGTGCTTCCTTTCTTCCTAATTTTTATATGCGTTAATATAGTTTCAATAAAGATACTAATTTGTTTCGAATTCCAGTGTATTAATGGACACCCTCATCACTCCTCTGTCGGAGCGAGCTGACGAATGGCGGCGCGGCGGGTGCGCCACTGGAGCCCTGAGCAGGGAGCACGCGAGGGAGTGTAAGCGGGCCAGGACTGAGCTGCGGAGACGCGTGGCAGACGCGCAGAGACAGGCCAGGAAAGCTAGGAGACAGCCCACTGACGCTAAGAGACGGGCTGACGTTAGCATGCAGGTATAAGCTTAAATCTGTTTTAAAGAAATTGGTAAGAAATATTTTGTAGTCTTGACACAAAAGTGGAGTAATCCAATACAAAGGTATGAATGAAAAGACGAGAACACGGAAGGGAAGGCAAGTGGGTTAGGACTGAGCTGCGAAGACGTGTGGCAGACGCGCAGAGACAGGCCAGGAAGGCTAGGAGACAACCCACTGACGCTAAGAGACGGGCTGACGTTAGCATGCAGGTATGAGCTTAAATCTATTTTACAGTAATTGGTAAGAAATATGTCGCCGTGCTTTAGATAGAAAACTAAAAACGAAATAAGGATAGGTATGAATGAAAAGACGAGAACTCGAGAGAGAGGAGAAGAGGGCAGACACACAGAGACAGCCCACTGACGTTAGGATACGGGCTGACGTTAGCGTGCGGTAAGGTAAGTAAACGTTAGGTAACTGTTGTAGAGAACTGTTGGCAAGTCGGCAATACATCTTTGTATATGTGTAAACAGAGTTGAAATGAGCCATCTAATTAAAATAAAATGAACATTGGTTAATTGTAGGTTCTGGCCGTTATAGTAGCCTAGAGCGGTTCGAAAAACGTCAATATCAGAGTTAGACACTCTCAACGTCATCATCATCATCAGCTCTCTAAAACCGACTGCAGCTATAGCCAATCTCATACAAACTTATTTTTATTACAATTTTAAAAAGTTTCTTATCCGATATAATCTAAATTCCAGGATGTGCAAGAGCGCAAGCAGCAGCTGGAAGAGATGGAGGAGAAAGCCGTGAAGGCGGCCCTCATCGAGGAGCGCAACCGCTTCTGCCACTTTGTATCCATGCTGAATACAGTTGTGGTGAGTATTATTAATATTTTCTGGTTTAAAATGTTTGTAAATCTGCATCTCTGCCACAGTCTGTTAGTAATAACTTTTGTTCTACGTCTAAGTAGACTGTCTTATGAATCCTGGAATTAAAACGCCCGTGATGATTTGGATGTTACGAAATAAAATAAGGACACGATTTAAAAGTACACGTGTGAACCTGCAACACCTGACCTGAATATAAGTTTCCTTTCAGGATAAATTTGTAAATTAGTAATAGTCTCTAGACTAATTATAATTAATAAATAAAACGTTTATTTGATCTTCCACAAGGTTAGGTGTAGACTATTAATGTTCACTGCGTAGAAAAAGACTGCAACTGTTTAGCAGCACCTTTAGGTAGGTAGGTGCTTATTAATTAACACTTCTTGACAAAATTTAGCTATAACACCAGCTATCGCTTTCATGAAAAAATAATTAATCGTTCGGCATAATTTTTGACGTAAGCGATAGCTTTTATTTCTAAATTTCTTCTAAATTCCTAAATTTACTCATGTCATACGGGAACTTTAGTAAAGTGTTTTTTTTTATAAGTCCTTCATTTCCCATGTCCAGGAGAGTGAAGTGGCAATGCTAGCGGAGGTGGGGCACCTGCAGGAGGGCAGCGAGCAGCTCGTGCGACACACCGCCGAGCCCAGGACCCTGCCGGCTGCTAGCTTGCAGGTATCATCGGTTTACTGTGTCTTTCTTCTTGTGGGTGTGTCCTGTCGTATGGTATGCAGGGTTATTTTACTGACAACTATCGAATAACCTTCATAGGGTGGATTTAGTACCTACAACAATTGTAGTTCTACGACGTTTGGGAATCGAATTCGCGAAAACAATTATTTTCGGTTCTTATAGCGGGGATGTCCATGATAAAAGAAAAGTCACTGGGTCCCACTACAAATTATTTATTTTCGGAAGCGTCACGATACATTATTTTTGAGCCGCGGAGAGCGCAGGCGGCGCGCTCAGGAGTTTCCGTGCAACTCTTAATGTTTCTGATTCTTTATTCTTTCGGAGCGCCGCGTTCCTTCCTTAGCGGGGGCGGGGCGAGGGCCAACATTTGATATGCGCGCTACAACCTCCCCCTCCAAGTCACATGATCGACCCGACTGTGACTTGGCTGGACGTCCACGACGGCGAGGATGTCTGATAGTAACAACATCCCCAATGTAAGGAGTTAGGGCGCTGGCATGGTACTTCCCTCGGATGTCCCCAGTTGAATCGACAACCTCAAAAGACGTGGGAGAAATGACCCTGGCAACTTGATAGGGCCCCTCTCGCTTTGGCGCGAACTTCTTGGTGAATCCTCTGGCTGCATTACTGTGCAAGTGTGTATCCACCAGTACCAAATCCCCAACGTTGTATGGTACAAAGTCTCTACGCCGTTGATCTCCATCCGCCTTCCTTTTATCTTGGTGGTCTTCGATATGGCGTTTGACATCAACGAGAATACGCCCAAACTCGTTCAGATACGGCGTAATTTGTGGCACAAAATTTTCTTGTGAAACTATTGCCCGAATGTCATTGTTGACATCTAGAGGAGTACGCATTTCGCGGGCAAACGTCAAATACGACGCAGAATGACCCGTGGTCATGTTGATTGCATTAGTATGATAATTGCGCTCAGCCGAGTTAAGCAGTCGGCTAGCGTACACAATTGGTCTCTCCTCTGTCGGACACGAACCTTGTAGAAGTACGGCTCCTAGTGCGTACGAACTGGCATCAGTTCGCAATATAAAAGGTTCGTCGAAATCTGGCTGGCGCAAAATCGAGCTGGAGGAGAGTCGCTTCTTGAGTTCTTCAAACGCGATGTTCTGCTCCTCCCCCCACTGCCAGCGTCTGTCCTTCTTCGTTAAATCAGTCAAGGGCCGTGCGATCTCTGAAAATTGCATGATGAACTTGCGAAACCATGAGCAAGTCTGGAGAAAAGTTTTCAGCTCCTTCAAATTGGTAGGTGGCTTCATACTCATCACAGCTTCTACCTTTGAAGGGTCCGGTTCAATTCCTTGGGCTGAAATGACGTGTCCCAGATAAGTTACCTTCTCTCTTGCAAACACACATTTTCCCCTGTTAGCATACAACTTAAACAAGCGAAGACGATCAAAGACCTGTTTTAGGTCTTCCAGGTGGTGATCCAGGTCTTCCGAGATCACCAAAATATCATCCAGATAAGTAAGAACACAGATGTCCTTGAGTCCTGATCTCATCCTATCCATTAACCGTTGGAACGTAGCCGGCGCATTCTTCAAACCGAACGGCATACGGCAAAATTGGAAGTTTCCGAACGGCGTAGTGAACGCTGTCTTGTGTCGGTCCTCTGGCACTACCATCGTCTGCCAGTACCCCGATTTTAAGTCAATCGTAGACATTACAGCATTCGGCCGTGTACTCTTCAACAGCTCATCAATGACAGGAATCGGATAACGATCAGTTTTAGTCACTTTATTAAATTTTCTGTAATCCACACAGAAACGAACCTCTCCATTCCTCTTAGGTACTAGTACTACTGGAGCTGCCCACTCAGATTCAGCTTCTTCAATAACTCCTTCTTCGAGCATCTTATCTAACTCCTTTCGAATAATTTCCTTCTTCGCAGGAGAACAGCGATATGGTGGACTAGCTATAGGTGTAGCGTCTCCGGTGTCAATACGATGCACTGCAAATTCTGTCGGTTCCCCTCCTGCAGCAAAAATGTCCTCGTTGACATTCAGGACTTGGGATAATCGCTCACGATCCTCGACATTAAGATGAGTGCCTTCATCTTCCCTAAGCTCCACCGAAGCGCAGGTCAGAGCTTGAACGTCCATAGCTTCATAACGCATAGGTTGAGGTGTCCTATCATGTCGCATGTACCATACCCCAACATCAAAGTCAAGTACCACACCAGCTGCACGAATGAAATTCATACCTAACAGACTCTCGGTTGCATCCGGGAGCATTATGAATTTAACGACAAACGTTAACCCTCGCACGACAATTTTGACCCGTGCTACGTCAACATTTTGGAAGCACACTCGCCCATCAGCATATTTCAATTTTACAAACTTTTGTGAGAAGACATGACCATTATTAACTAAGTGTTCACGAAGGCTTTTACTACCTACACAATGCTTAGCGCCACAATCTAGCAATAAATTGCCTACAGAATCACAGATACGCACTTCAATAATCGGCCTAGGTCGCGAGTCGAGATCATCGCTGATCATAGACGTTACGGAAACTGCCTGAAAGGCCACTTTTACCGCGTCACTTTTCGCTTTTTTACACGTTTCACATTTAGACCGTATAACACCTGGTGCTCCGCATCCAAAGCACGTGATACTAGGACGATTCTCCGACTGGGTAACATCATTGTTTTCTGCAGGTTTCTTTTCCTTCAGCCGTCTACAGGCGTCCTTCAAATGACCAAACTGTTTACAATAACTGCATTGAGATCGTGACTTAGGAGCGCGTGTCACGCTGGATCTGGCAGCATCATTAGACGACAAAGACGACGGCGAGGTAACTGGTTGACCACTTTCGCTCAGAAGATCCTCAACTCGCCGGGCGCTCCGTATCAGTTCGTCAAAAGTATCGAAAGACGAGCGCGGAATTTTCTCTCTAATTCGAAGATGCAGCAATCCGTACAGCATATCCAGCTGGGTCACTTGTGACAACGACGACGGAGGAAGCTGGGCATACAGGGCACGCACGTGGCATATGAAAAGGTCAGTGGCCTCGTGCTGACCCTGCTCACGTTCAAATATTTTCCTATAGATGAGATGCGGTGGCAGTCGGGGTCCAAAAGTGTTCTTCAACGCTTCGACTGCGTCCTTCCAGGTGGCCGTGGTAGCTTTAACTCCTTGCCACCACGTTGCTGCCATATCCGTAAGCAGCATGGAGAGCCCCCGGAGGGCAACGTCATCACTGACGGCAGCGCATTCCTTATAGGTTTGTACGGCGTCCAAAAATGCCATTACATCGGACGATTTGTCACCACTAAATCGAGCGGTGCATTTCAATAAGTTATTAGAAGGCATGTTCGTACCTTGTGGTCCGTGACTTAGCTGATTTAGTAGAAGCATAAGTTGTTCGGCGCTTAACACGATGTTAGGAGCGGCGGCCGCGCCCGCCGGGACGGGGGCGCCAGCCAACGCAGGTGCAGGAGGCGGCGGCGGCGCAGCGCACGCCTCGGCCGCTAGGGCCGGCGCGGCCACAGGCACAGCCGTGACATCATCACAGCCAACGCTCGGACCCAGTCCCAGCGTCACCTGGTGCACACGATACTCGCGCGGCGGTTCGGCCTCCAGGCCGTCCAGAACAACCGGCGCGGGCGGCGGCGGCGAGTCCTCGGACGAGGCACCGGCACGCGTTAACACCATTGTCCGCAAAAGTCCACAAACACAGTACACGATATACCTAAACGTTGGTTAACTCGTACACGGGAGTTTAACCAACATTCACCGTTCATAATAGGTATAAACGTCTAATAAATAGCAATCACAGTCCATCATAGGTATAACGAAAACGAAACGTTCGTTTACTTTCTACACACACACGCGTAAACTGGGTTCATAAAAAGTCTAGGTAACCTAACGACATAGGTACCAATGTGCATAGAAAACCAAAATAAAACACTGTATAGTCACATAAAACACGAAACAATAGGTCCCAATCAAAGTCTAGGATACCTACGTGTTCATCCAGGTTCACTTGGTACGCACTAACACTGTCCAACTAGACAAAAGACAACCGACTTTATTCTCATATAAACACGAAACAATAGGTCCCCAATACCTACGTGTTTACTACCGATATTATTACGCTGAGAGTTCAACACCAATATACACAGGTACTTCAACGTAATTACGCGGCGAGAGAATATTATCGTTTTCTCTAAAACTGCACGGACACCATTCGACTGAGTTCACAGTTCACACAACACTATCTCGATTTCCGGGAATTTTGAGTGAATGTATGAACGAACGAACGACTAACGAAGGAGCGGTATAGGTACTAGCGTGGCGCCTTCCGATACACGGGTCTATTAACAAATATACTTCCCGAAGTTTCGTATTGCCACGTGCGTTTGCCCATATACTCACACACACATAGTAAGTACACATCACAGTTCACTGCGGTAAAATACGCAACATACCTACACGCGCTCACTTTCGCGAATAATTTTAACACTGATATTTAGAGTTCTGCTTCACGTTAGGCGCCATTATAGCGGGGATGTCCATGATAAAAGAAAAGTCACTGGGTCCCACTACAAATTATTTATTTTCGGAAGCGTCACGATACATTATTTTTGAGCCGCGGAGAGCGCAGGCGGCGCGCTCAGGAGTTTCCGTGCAACTCTTAATGTTTCTGATTCTTTATTCTTTCGGAGCGCCGCGTGCCTTCCTTAGCGGGGGCGGGGCGAGGGCCAACATTTGATATGCGCGCTACATTCTCAATATTTTTTTCAGTAAGCGATAAACATTTTTTAAGGTCCAAAATAAGACAAGATTGGTAGTGGGCGATCGTAGAGTCGTTAATCTTTTACAGACTTCAAAAAAAAAGAAGGGGTTATCAAGTCTTTTGAATGTTGTTTTTGTGTATATGTTACTCGATTACGGCTAGTTATAAACCGATTTTTAACCGACTTCAAAAAGGAGGTTATCAAGTTTTCTGACAGTTTTTTTTGTGGGTTTGTTACGCGATTACTCCGTTATGACTATTCTTTTATCGTCTGAGGTGGTGGTCCCATATAATTTTTAAATTTGTCATTAACATGAATGTTCTTCTAGGTGATCTGCGACATAAAGTCGTGCTACAGCGGGTGGGCGGAGGCGAGCTCGGCGCCGCACTCCCCGCCCCCCTCGCGCCTCGGCAGCCGCAAGTCCAGCCTCACCTCCATCTCTAGCCTCACCAGTCACTGCTCGGACCATCAACTAGGTACATGCTTTGTAACAGTATGTCACATGACATAAAGTCGTGCTACATGATATGAAGTCGTGTTACATGTCATGAAGTCGTGCTACATGACATAAAGTTGTGCTATTTCACATAAAGTCGTGCTACATGACAAAGTATTGCTACATGACAAGGTCGTGCAGCAGTGGGTGGGCGGTGGCGCGCTCCTTAAAAACGAAAAATCTCTTCAAAAAGAGATTTTTCGTTTCCCGGAATATTTATTTATTTATTTATTTATTTTATATCGAAGTATTCAAATAAAAATGTTAATGTTATTAATTTGCAGGTGTATCGAGCTCCACAGTAAGCTGTTCGACACCCATATCGAACGCTTCATCGGCGGGGACTATTCCAACGCCCAATAATGACAATCAGATGCCGCTGTCGCAGGTATTTTAGGGGTTTAGAGTAGAAAGGTAGTATATGACGTGTTTGTCTTAGATTTGATGGGGATTTTGACTATGTTGTCTTTCTTTGTAGCGCACTTTTTTTTTGGAAAGCACTTAAACTATGTATATGTGTGACCATAAAATTATATTTGTGTAGATAGTATTGTTATTAGATATTAATTGAAATTTTGCTTCAGTAGACATTCGTTTCAAATTAGTTTGCGTTTTTATCTTAGTTTGTTTTACCTTGCTGTAGGCCAGATTACATTTTCAAGTATTTAAAAAATTTAGTAGACTTTATTTTTTGACATTTTAATGTGTGACAATTGATTTAGTAGCCATTATCGTTATAAACTAGCTTCGATATCCATTAGTTTTTTTTGTTATGACATATTTACGTGTGGTATTTGTAATTCCTAGCAACTATCTTAGTTTTTATGACATTTCATTTTAACATTAACTAGCTTAACTTTTAATTTCTTTTTCATGTCATGACATTTGATTGTAGTAGCCATTTCCGTAGTGTTGCTTGACATTGTGTGTTGCTTGCACCAGTCGGCGCGGCTCGCGAGCGTGTGCAGCGGTGACTCCGGCTTCAGATCGCAGGACGCGCTGCAGCGGCGTTCGCTCTACGTTGATAATGTAATTGTTTAATGGACGTACAAGTGTCATAGAAAGAGTATCATTGGGCCTTATCACAAAACGTGGTTTAAATATAAGTCTAGACCAAGTCCGTTTTAGTTGTTCGAAAATGGTCTGTCTACTGTCATAATTATCAAATTGTTAAAATGTTACCAATGATAAATCAACGTTCTAATTTGAAGTTGACATTTTGATTGTTTTTATGTGATGTTTGAACAAAAAGAACCCACTTCTTATTTTCATTGTCCTGGACTAATATTTAAACCGCGTATTTTGATTTGTAAACTCCATAGACAATACGGAACTCGAGTCATTATGACCCATCGTCATTGCGACCGGGCTAAACGCATTTAGTGTTAAAATTTCTTAGTAAACATGGCTAAATGTGTTTTACAGTCGTTGTGCTAGCGGATCTAAAGATATAAAATTTAGACATTTCATCTTCCACTAGTAAAGAGGTCGATTTTTGTGTACTAAATGTTCAAAAACTAGACTCTGTAACTTAAAAATACTCGTTTGTTGCGTTCATACGTTTACGCCTTTTTCATACTTGCTTTAAATGAACTCTATCATTGCATTTGTACGTCCACACCTTTTTATTTTTGCATGTACATAATTATTTTTAGTTTACATTATTCGGTAGCTAGCACAATTAGCTTTAAGATGTAGCCCCCTAGTGCCCCCTACCCCAAGATTCACAGTTCTTTTAAAACTTCTTATTGTTTCAATAAATAAATAATCTGGGTCATTTTACACAGCGCCATCTAGCACCATACTAAGAAAACGGGTACATAACAATGACCAACTCTTGTGCAGATGTTTTGGTTGGTAAACCGTTGGTATCGTTTTACTATCGGTATCCTACACTAATATATCTCGACAATTCTTCACTCACCAACAATAAACTGACCAACAAACCAACACTCCTTTATACTTGCGTATGATTCTAGTATTGACTTGAAATTCCCCAGGGTTCAGACAACCAGAGCGTGAGCAGCGAATGCATGACGCCAGCCAAGAGCAATATGGACGACGAACATGTCGACGAATCTGACTCTGATATCATGGGGAACGCAGGTAACTGATATATATAATTATACTCTTTTCTAATTAAATCGTAATCAGTTGATAAGTTCACATTTAATATCTCTCCTATTAAAAGTATTCTACGAGTCTATACGGTTGAAAGACGAAATCTATTGAGCATTCGGTGATTCATTTTCTCTGTAAGTTGAAAAATTAGTATATGCCCGAGGCTTAGTTCACGACGGGTCATCGCGATTTTTGGTATTGTTGTAGTATAGGGCTACCATAATAACAACCATCAATTAAACATCAAGCCAACTCACTCACATGGCATATACTTGTCCAACCATATAATAGTTTAATATGACATATTTCTAGTAGTTTCTGAATAACATAGCTCCTAGAGCTAATCACTAAGTTTATTATGTTTCCAGCGAGCGCCACGTGGCCAGACTTGAAAGACACGGCGCAGTTTGAGCGCGCAGCATCTGCTATCATGGGACGTCCTCACACTATCTCTGCAGGTAAATGATAGCATAAGAAAATACAAAGCTATCGAAACTATTCTAGTAATTTTACCAGTTTTGCTAAAGATTCTATAAATATTTCTTAATACTAAAGTTAACAAAGCTTTAATCATGGTTTCATCGGAAGTCACTTGAAACTACTGAATGGCACAAGTACAACGCTAAACTAAATGCTCAAAAAGACGACGCCTTTCCAAAACTTTTGAAATGATAATATGGTATAATCTATCGTATATTTTTTTCTAGTAAAGTACCTAAATTCACCTAAGAGCGTGGAAAGAGGGTAAATTAAAATTCTAGTATCGTCATCTTTTATACTGTTTTTTAACATAAAAGAAGGTGTTTTTAAACATCATATAGAAAAATAGAATTTATACAAACATATTGATGAAATGATTTGTATAATTCCAGCGTACGAGCGCGGCCACCCGCGGCCGGCACTCAGCGTGCACACATTCACTCACTCCGAGCAAGAAATGTCTCAGCTCAGGGAAAGCGGCATCTACGCACGGCCACCATTGCCTACTGTAAGTTACTATAAAAAAAATTGTTTTTTATAGAGATTTGTTTTTCTGACATAAGCCCAACAGCTCGCTGTAACGCCTTCAGAAAAAAGTTAGCCATTGCTCACTTTTTTCTGTAGGCTTTACGTTATGAAGTACTGTAGTTACGTCAAAAAGATATTAGGCATAATTTAAGTTACTTTTGATAGTTACAAAAATATTATGTAAGTTTTTAAAGAGACAAACAAATGCCTACGCCTGCAGAAAAAAAGTGAGCATATAATAAGAGGTGTATATGCTTTGTCCATTATAGTAAGATCATTTTAACAGCTGTCGTCTGCATGCATATATATTATGTTGTTGGTAAAATAATCATCCTATAATGAATAAAGTATACACGAATAATTTCATTGCTCACTTTTTTTCTGTAGGCGTTACTGTGACTTAATGGATTTTTGACTTAAATCATTTATGTAAATTGTATGTGGGACAAGCCATAAAACATCACCTACGATTGACTGGTCTAACTAAACAATAAAATAGATTAATAACATCGATTCGTAATAATACTTCGGATTTTTATAGAAACACTACAATTTAGTTATCTTGTTTGTTACTTTGAACGTTCTAATCTCAGCAACTACTGGTGCTAATTAAAAAATTCTTTTTATGTTGAATAGACCATTTATCGAGGAAGGCTTTCGGTTATATAACATCACGCTGCAACTAATAGGAGCGAAGAAACAATGCAAAATGTGAAAAAAACGGAAAAAAATATTCAACTTTGAGGGCTTCCGTTGCGTGCGCTGCGATAACGGTTCAGGATATCAAAAAAACGTGTATGAAAGAAAAGAAAATTATTCCTCTTAAAATGATCTAACAAAATGTACGCAACAGTATATGTCTATCTTTTAAGGTTAACTCACTAGAACCGTTTTTATGGTAATAACTATTCCACGCGGACGAAGTCGCGCGCACCAGCTAGTATTCAATAGAATTAAGTACCATATCACTTTTTATCTAACTAAAGATACTTTTTCCATCTACTTCAAGTAACACACATTAATATATATTTCTACAGCGTTGTTCGTCGTTGGAGCGTCCTACTGTTCCCGCGAAGTCTTCGAACGCGAACACAGCACAGCACGAGTTCAAGCCAGGAAAGCCTTCCTCTCTGCCACCACATCTTACTAAAGGTAATTTATATTTAAGGAAATAGTAGACATGTCACACAAAGCGACATATTTACAATGCATAAATAAACAAAATTGTAAACAAATATGGTAGTTACATAAGGTCTCTGACACAATCAGAGGTGAAAAATGAACAGAATTATAAGAAAGTAATTATAAGAATATCTCTCTCTTCCTCTTTGTGTCGTATTTCCTCATGACTGATGGTCGCGACTCCCCCGCAGAATTAATTCGTTGGGGGAGTTCTCACAAGAAGATACATAGTGGTGGACCTATGATAATGTGTCACAAAACATAAAATAACGTTTAAAGTGTTTTAATATTAAAACTTTCGTGAGACATTTTATCAAGAGATTAACTAAACGGTCGCGCACGCAGTCTGCGTGTTGCCGCGGCCCAGAACGACCGTTCTGAAGATGGATGTCATAACATCCGAAACGCGTAAACGATTTACGCGATTTACACGTGAGTGAAAACCGTTTAATTAATCTCTTGTTTAAAGTGTTGCTATGCGTATTTCGCTATGCATGCATCCAACACTACCTACACATTCAACTTGAGTTGGGGCCGGATTTTTATATGAAACATCTATTTTGTATCTACGTTATGCTGGTTTAGTTTTATGTGACAAATAGTAGGTACTCGCGGCTTCGCTCGCATTAAAAAGTAAAACTTGCATCCCTTATTTCACCCCTTAAAAAGTGGCATTTCCAAAAATCCTTTCTTAGCGGATGCCTACGTCATAACATCATTTCATTCCAAATTTCAGCCCGATCCGTCCAGTGGTTTGACTGTGCGTTGATAGATCACTATGTCAGTCAGTTAGTCAGTCAGTCACCTTTGAGTTTTTATATTTAGAAGATAAATGTTTTTTATTCTTATGAAGATAATTTTAAGTGTAATAATTTTGTGATCAAATTTTGTATCATCATGTGTTCCCAGAAATGCCTCAAGCCCTGTACGTGAATATGTCTGAGCTGGCCACGCTGGCTGCGTCCCGCGCGCAACAACACCACCACAACGCAGAGCATCCACACCAGGAGAAGGTAACACAGTTTATTTACAGATAGGTTTAATATACAAAGGATTCTGTTAAAGTTCTTCAATTCTTCGTACTTAAGCGGACTATGGTAGATTGACATTATGACCAATCCTTTTTAATGTTCTCATTTGTTACAAAAAAAGTGGCAATTGCACTTTCAAATAGTTCCTACGACCAGCCATTGAATATACCTATGACCTATCTATTATGAAAGATTTATGTAAATTTAACGTATACAAAGTTAGAGATAAATAACACATCCATTTGAGGTCTACCTTGCTTTTAAATTACTTCAGTAGGTATGTATTATTATTATTATAACAAATTTGTTTTTTTAAAGGCACAGGAATACAGTTATTTTAGAAAAATATACTTTTATTATAAAAATACACTTCATAAATTAAGTAAATTGTATAAATAAATTTACTTATTGTAGTGGGCTGTATCTATTGGCAACGGCTTTTATTATTGTAACAAGACCGATTGTCACCTTATCAAATTGCCATTTTGAATTGTTACATTGTAAAAACATTATTTATGTGTTACGACACAAGTACAAAATTACTTTAACACTACACGTTCACATAAGATTTAAACGTACTACGAATTCCTTCGTCGATGTTCTTTTTAAAGTCTGTACTAATTCTATTCACCAAAAACTTTTAAATTATAAACGTAAAAAATGCAGAAATTTGATGAACTACGTTTGAAACTTTGAGCCCTCGAAAATTTGCTCATAACGTTGCACGACTTTTTCAATGAAAGTATTTGAATCTAATTTCCTAGTGCTGACATAGTTTCCTGACGTTTACAGTATGGTCTTGTTTTTATAAGAATGGTGTTCTGTCTCGGTTCTTCAAATTTATTTATGTATAAAAGCTATGTTAAATTTAGTTTGACCTTAACAATACGAGATAGTTTATCCATATCAGCATCGTCAATGTGGAAGAAGTTAATCAGTTTGTTGTAAAAACCCTCATGCTCGTTTCTTCGTCGATATGGTATAATGGTGCTCTTTTTTGACGGCTTGACCTGGAAATACACAATTTACAAAGGATTTTATTAAAACAATAAAAAAAATACGAATCTAGAAGTGTGAGAAAATTATTAAAAATCTGTTTCTACCCAATCAATAAAGTAAAATGTCAAATATGTAAAAAAACAGCAAAGTTACTTAATATGGTATAAAGAATGTCATGAATATGAAATAATTTTTAAAACGTTATTGGGGTCACTTCGACCCAAAAACAATATTTCCAGTATTTCTATGAGTTTTGTCTTATACATACAAAACTACTAATTACCACATCATTCACTCAATACCATCAAGCCCCCAAGCTAGATATAATAAAAAATATACATAGATAGTGAATACAAAATGAATTGCTTTATGATAGCAAAACGAAAATATGGGATACTCAGAATATACTGTATTATAATGTGGCGTACCGTTCCCTCTTCCGTTAGCTGTAGTGCAAATATCAAAAACAATCAGTAAGACAATATAAAAGTAAGTATTATCATCATCATCGATTGCCACATGGTTATTGAAAATTGGAGATAGGTTCTGGAGGGAGAAAAAGAATACTTTATGAACTTCCCTGGTGTCTTTTTTATACTTCAAATGTGGTACTGATGTAAAAATAACTCTTTGTACGATTGCCGGTAGTACTGCTGAAACTAGGTACTTTAGCTCAGTTTTAACAAGACATATCATCGCCAAAGGGTTATGACTCTCAACAGAACCGATCGTTAGGGAATTAAAAAGGGCCTAGATCATTACAAGGCATACAAGTTTTTTTTTTTTTTTTTACGTGTGATAGGTTTACGTTTGACTACAGCCTGCCTGATGTTAAGCATTGCTGCAGCCTAGGGTGTAACACGTTTACCTAGAAGATACCTATTAACTCTAGATTTGAAAACCCCTGGATTGTAGTTCGCAGGAAACACAGCTTCTGGTAAAGTGTTCCAGAGCTTTGCCGTCCGTACAATAAACGTAGAAGCAAAGCGCTGCGTTCGACACTTCGGCACTTCCACCATAAAACGATGTCTACCTGCGGACTTTCTGCTTGTTCGGTTATAAAACGGAGCTGAGGGAATCAGTTTATGTAGCTCCTCTGCACACTCTCCGAAATGTATTCGATAAAAGACCGACAGACTGGCCACCTTGCGGCGATGTTCCAAACTTTGGAGTTTTGCCTTCTTAATGGTGGTTTTACCTACTAACCTCTTAGCTCGCGTTTCAATCGAATCCAACGCCTCTAGCTGGTATTTTGCTGATCCATCCCAAAGATGCGAGCAGTACTCCATGCACGACCGAACTTGTGCTTTATACAAGGTAAGCAACTGTTCCGGATGGAAGTACCGACGCACCTTCGAGAGGATACCAAGCTTTTTGGCAGCCAATTGAGCCTTTGACTCAATATAGGACCCAAAATTTAATGACGAGGTAAGGGAGACTCCAAGTAGGTCCAGCTGGTTTGTGATTGGAATCGAGACATTCCGGAAAGTAGGGGCCAGGTGGAACGGC
Organism: Macaria notata; assembly: GCA_927399415.1. Taxonomy (NCBI): domain Eukaryota; kingdom Metazoa; phylum Arthropoda; class Insecta; order Lepidoptera; family Geometridae; genus Macaria; species Macaria notata. Next base: position 7,823,842 of record OV656742.1, read on the forward strand.
CTCTTTTTGGCGGAGAAAAGACACGCCTGCGTCTTAGTGGCATTGAATATGACCAGGTTGGCATCGCCCCAATCGGAGACTGCCTGAAGAGAAAGATTCATGCGTTCGACCATCGCCTCTCTGAGTGTTTGGATTTCGGCCGCACTAGTTCGTGCAGTGGACACATAACTCTCTACAACCGTGCTGTCGTCTGCATACCCAAAGATACCGGGTTTGAGCAGATCGTTAATATGCAGCAAAAATAGGGTTGCAGACAGTACTGACCCTTGGGGGACTCCGGCATTAACAGCCATCCGGTCAGACGAGCAGCCATCAACGACCACCCGAATAGACCGATCCCTCAAAAAGTCTGAAATCCACGTACAGAAACCAGAGGGCAAACCGTACGAGGAAAGCTTACTAATAAGGCCATCGTGCCATACCCTGTCAAAGGCTTTTGAAATGTCCAGAGAAACCGCCAGTGCTTCTCCGAATTTCTCCATTGCCTCACTCCAGATGTGAGTGGCATACGCTAGAAGATCCCCAGTTGAACGATTCCGGCGAAAGCCATATTGTCGATCACTGAGGAGGTCATTCGATTCTAGGTACGCCAGGAGCCTGCCGTTCAGGACGCGTTCCATACTCTTACAGAGAATGGACGTGACTGAAATGGGCCTGTAGTTTGCAGGGTCAGCACGACTACGTTTTTTGGGCACAGGCTGCACGTTAGCAAGCTTCCACGAACTCGGTACTATACCAGTCTCAAAAGAGAGCCTGAAGAGACGTGTCAATACAGGAGACAACTCAGGCGCACACGTCCTCAGTACTATTGCAGGAATACCATCAGGGCCACTAGCCTTATTCACATCCAAATTGCGTAGTGTTCTGCGAACCTCCATTTGGCGAATCCGGATTTCAGGCATAGCCACTGAACTGCCGGGTAAGACTGGAGATGTCGCACTACCAGCATCTAGACGCGAAGACTCCGCAAACAGAGACGCAAGCAAGTTTGCTTTCTCTTTGGCGGTGTGAGCCAAAGACCCATCTGGTTTCTGCAGTGGAGGCAGCGAGGGACGGCAGAAGTTAGCTTCAACCGTCTTGGCTAGAGACCAAAACGCTTTACTACCCTGGGTACGAAGCAAGTTTAGTCCCTATTCGGCCAACGTGGTCGAAACGAGCCTTCTGTAACACCTTCTTGCAGGACTTGGCTGTCTTGTTAAAAATTTTCTTCTTTTCACGTATGTCAGAAGCCTTTTGCAGTCGAGCGTCAACCCATGCAAGGTATGCCTGATGTTTGCTCGCCTCAGCGCGCGCACATTCAGGTCCAAACCATGGGCGAGCTGTGCTTGTCGATGGTACATCTGAATATGGAATAAAGTATTCCATTCCTTGACGCAACACATCAGAAAAAGCTTCAGCGCAGGCGCTGGGATCGCTCGAAGAAAAACAAATTGACTGCCAAGGGAAAGATGCAAAGAATGACCGCATCTCATCCCAATCTGCTGACTTGTATCGCCACAACCGCCGCGAGTCCCTAGGGCTGGGATCAGGCGGGGAGTAAACGGATACAGATTTCACCAAACAGTGATCGGATTTACCTAGGGGCGACGAAATCGCCACCGAATATCTGTCTGGATCGGTTGTCATCAGAAGGTCTAGACAATAAGGTGTGTGGGAGTCAACATCCGGTACCCTAGTGGCTCCCTGGACTAGTTGGGTGAGATTTAACGAAAGGGCAAGCCGCTTCGTTTCTCTTCCCGCATGGTCGGTGTCTCGGTATGGATAGAGCCAATCTTGATGATGGCCATTAAAATCCCCAAGTAACACTAGTTGAGCCGACGGGTACTCCTGTTGAGCTTCATCCGCCATCTCGCTGAGGTAGTCAGTGAGCCTGGTCGTCTCTGAATCTCCAGTGTGCGAGCGGTAGACACAGGCATAGAGGATTTTCTCAATGCCAGTGTCCACCAGGTTCCATAAAACCGAAAAGCTTGGGTCCTCAAATTTACGGAGACGCCGAGAACAAATGTCATCGCGAGCGTATAAGCATACGCCCGCACGTGGTTTAAAGTTGTGCTCCAGGGTGTACCCTGGGTAGGAAAGGTACGACACGTCGGATGGACATCTGATCTGGGTCTCCGTTAGAAACAACAGGTGCGGCTTCTCTGTCTCGAGGTGATAGTGGACAGGAACGATGTTGGAGTGCAGGCCTCTGATGTTCGAGAGGTGCACTTTGAGTGAGAGGGAAGTGAACCGCTGTGGAGCACGTTTTCTTCTGTTGCTTCTCATATTGGGAGTTTTTGTAAAGGTAGGTAGTCGGCAGTAGAGCGAGGTGATGTGAAGTAGACCCAGTGAAGCATATCAACTAACCACGTACATCGAATGGGGACTAGTCTGGAGACCGCGGGGACGCCCGTGCCCCCCCCGGAGGTGTTCATTGCGCCCTCTCGTCCGGTAGCCAACCGGAGCAATGACGCACCCCCGGGATTTTTCGTCAGTTGGCGGGACAGCCTCACGAGAGTGGCGGGCTCTCGGTTGGGTCCCCATCTACCTGCGGTCGGCCAGCGGTGCACCGTGCCACGGATCCCGCTACCCTCCATAACTAGCCTCCCGATGCTTGTGGTTCGATACGCCTCAAGCTCGGTATGTACAATACATCACCGCTCTGACCCGACACCCGTGAACGGTTTCACCGGACCACGCACCGGAACACGGCTGGGCCGCTTGGCGGTGCGACTTAGTCCGATGGGTGGTAACCAGCCACGGCCGAAGCCTACCACCGGTGTCGCCTAGTTTGCACCACCCGAGGACCACGTGTGGGGTTTCAAATCAGGGTATCCTCCCACGGACGGGGGCGATTTAGTCCTCATAGATTCTGTGGTCTTCAAAACGTTCTCTACGATGTCACATAACATAATTGGAAAAGGTAGATAAAATGACTTACAGTTTTTCCCAATGGAACTTTGCGGCGAGAGTCTCTGAGACCTGTCCTTCTTTGAGCTGCTTCTTGATGACTCGCTCCAACATGCGCAGGCAGGAGAACAGGTTCTGCACCGACTGCGGCTGGCGGGCGCGAGACGATGTCTGCAAGATGTGGGGGGAATTGTACGTTACAACTTCTACTTCTAACGTTTTCGTCAAATAATTTCATCGCTCACAATAAGTATGTATACTGTAAGTGCTAGTATACTTTATATTTCAGCTGTATTTTTATTAATAAGTTCAGTCGTTGACCGTGGCATAAAGATTATGCGGCATTTTCAATACCAACTCAAATCTGATTACGAAAATGTTAAACTCTAGTTAGCACAGTTGATCTTTGGATGGGTTACCAAAAACATGGATTCAATTTAGTCACATGCTTGGGTCTGTGACTCTTTAATTTGTATGTCATAGCTGTCGCTAAGCCATGTCAGAGGCCCCTAGATAGATCTGTTTGAAAACTCATGACACCAAAAGTTGACCACTCTAATACAAACTACCTATCATTGTCTTTGCATCCGTATAAAAATTATCGCAACAAACTAAATTAAGCTCTGTGGACATACGGGTTCATAATACGAATATCCGTTTTTTTCCATAGGCCTGGGAAAATTATAATGTAAAAATATTCCACTTACCATGAGTTCAACAGTTTCAAACAGCTTCTTCAGCTCCTTTCTCTCTCTCTCGTCCAATTGCACCGTGTCCTGGTCGAAGATCCCGCTCTCTTTCAGCTTGGCTTTGATCTTGTCCAGTGTAATTGGTACGTTGGAAGTCATCAGTTCACCGGTCTTGTACGCAGCTTTCATGTCGTCTGCGTCGCCGTTTGGACTGAAATATGAGAATAGTATTAGTTACTTCCGTGTGGGGCTAGATGGCGTTGTATTCAATGTCGCAGAATATTTATTTATTTATTATAAGGTTTTAGTCTACTTAAGCTATAAAGTACCTATATATCTCTAGGGATGAGCCTGCACTTCACAACACAGGGAGACCCTAGTGTGGAGTGCAGGTTACAGAATTGTAAAATAATACCTAAGTTTTATGTTCTTTTTAAATACTACAATAATATTTATCTTTTTATTAACAAGTAATTAAAAAAACAACTACTTATTTTAATGCCTATACAATAAATATTTCCGTCATATAGTTGTGGATACAGCCAGACTATTGCTGCTAAGATAAAATAATTACCCATGAGAAATCATAGAAAGATAGAATGAATAATTTTATGTATATGATTTCAATAAATTTTTCTTTCTTTCTTACTCCTGTAATTACTCGCTCAAACTTTCAAACGTGATCTGTGCCCAATTAAGTTGAATTGAACATCAAAATAAATAAATCTTACCATTGTAAGCTGTACTGCACATTCAACACAAACCTGAAACAGATTAAGATAACATTTTTATTTACGTACTGAAACCTTGGTTTACTTGTTATCAGCAGTTTTCCATGAATGAAAAACGCATTGGCGGTTGTATAACAATAATTGGTATGCCGGTCTTACTATATCGCTAGAGCATTTGAGAGTATTCTTGGATTAGAAATATTGTGTTAGTGTCTAGCTTCTTCTAAATACTATAGTTTAGTCTAGGTACAAAAGTTTTGTCACTATCATTATAAAATATAAAATTATACAAAGTATATAGTGTAATGTGATACCATCCAATTGAAAACAGACAAGTGTCTTGTTCTGGACCTTATCTTAACGCTCAAAAAAAATGGATTACAAAAATATGTACATACCTAGTTGCAAAACACTAACATGCATATAAAAAGTTAAAAGTTTTATAATAAGTCTAAAAATCACTCAAGATACCGTGATAGAAAAAAATATATAATAAACAATAATCCACTTACAAGATTTTGACCAGGAACCTCACTTGAGTCATTTGCACACAGTTTTATTATTTTCTTGTTTATTGAACAACCACACGTTCAGTTTACTATACGTCCACGAAATACTGTTTGATTCGCCACGCCGGCCCGCTTGCAATGCTGCGTTTTATGGCATGCAGTTGCTTGTAACGTTAAGATGCATGTAACATTGTTATAGCGCGACTGATGGGTTTTGATACTTTTTTGGTTGACTTATTTAAAAAAACGGTTGTGGTCAACTTGGACCTCTCGGTGTATATAGTGTTGCAATTGGATGGAAGTTGCTAGTGTAGTTTTTTTTATGTGAGCAACTAGCAAACCCGGCGAACTCCGTTTCGCCACCAGATGGCTTCGTTTTTTGTAACATTTCGTTTCTACTTAAAATATTGGTTTGTAGTACATGCTATGTATCAGTATGTGAAAAATGATTTTCCGTGTTTTCCCGCTTTTCTGTTGAAAATTTCTTGAATTTTCTTTGCTATAAACCTCACGGAGCCTGAGACCTTTCCAACGAATGCAAAACCGTGGAAATCGGTTCGTGCGTTCTGGAGTTATAGCGTCAGGAAGGAAAACCCGACTTATTTTTATATAGTACATTATGAAAATACCAAATAAATAAAGTCAGTTTAGATTATTTTATAATATAAAGTTTGTTAAAATTAATTTGAGTAGAGTAGTTTAGATTAAACACATCTTAGTCTACATACTTGGACAATAACATAATTTTTCTGTCATAGAATTTTAAACAGAATTCCTATTTCTATTTTAGGTTTTATGGGATTTCTATTAAATAAACAAACTATATATACTTATATCTCAAGATTATTGTGGGTCTTACTGTTAATGATCTAAATAACCTTATAATTTGAAATGGTAATGGAGTAGTGACAGTAGTAAAATAATCCTTTCATTAAGGTATAGGAAATAAAAGGAACTTATGTATTTTTGCTTTATTCCCAAGTATCAAGACCGTTCGTCGAGCCAAATTTAACCGTAATCCACAAATACCAAAACATAACATCTCGATACCCCATTGTTTCAAAACTACATAATATCCTGTAGTATATTGTAAAACGCCTGTTAATTATATAATACCACACAATGATATTATGCCCCTGGCAATTGTCGATACGAAAATACAGCTTGGGTTCATTGTTTCGTTTATTTTTTTTATGTTATCGTATGTCATCGCATTTCCCACTGAACGGTGTACATAATAGTTTTCATAGAATACATAATGGGTAGGTACATCCACATAACTAATCTGATTTTGGTGTCTTATCATATCATTTTGTTTTATGTCTCTATTCAAAGATTTGGGATAGTAGCATCGGAGCTTTATATTACGTTGATCATTAAATAAATAAAAAATGGTTTTTTAGTTACTGTTCGGGAACCTTTATTTTTACCTACGAAAAACAGATAAAGTTCTGAAGTCGAATTTCTTATGTACCACCACTCACACAATATACATTTCTATGGAGATAATTTTTTATAGCTATAGCTCCACCAACAAGACTTACAAATAAAAGAAGAAAAAAAGAAAACATTTAGAAGAATTGATAACCTCCTTTTATTAGAAGTCGGTTAAAAAGACAGAGTTCTTTGATTCTGTTCTCTTTTTCTTGCATAGGGAATATGAGTAACCTTGACGTTTACCAATCATTTCAAATATTACTCATTAACATACTTTTCTCTTTATTTCCAGGTGTGTTCAGAGAGCAGTGCCAGCGAGTCTTCTCTGGAATCTTCCAGCGGCTACGGCAGTCAGGGTGCCTTCGCGGCAGAAGACCACGCGCACCAGCACCAGGCCCAACATGCTGACGGTAAGCGGTTAACACCTATGCTTACAGTCAAATAGAAACGATTTTCGTTTAAACATTTTGATGTGTTTATGTCGTTTAGTGAATGTGAGTGTGGTTGAATTTTATGTTAACGGCAATTGAGTTTGGTTTGTTATTTGTTTTACACGGAGTGATTAAATGTCTTAGAAGTGATTGTATCTTTTGTGGATTATAATTTATACAAGAGTTAATGACTCTATTCTATGATTCTATGCCTGAGATAGTTTTGTCATATTTTTTTATTAGTTGCCTTATATCTTTATTTATGTTGTTAGGATCTGTGGTCAATTTACTGATGATTATAAGAAAAGTAAAAAATACCTCAAAAGAGTTAGTTAATATAATAATTCGTTAATTAAAAAAATAGCGCAAAGGTACTTTAAAAATAACATTACATCAAAAAAATCTATTTGAATTATCAATGAAATTTTCCATAGACCCCATTTTTATTTTTCTTTGTGTTGTGACTTTATTTTTCCGTTCCGCTTCGCATGCTTGTCTATAGTCGAATGCGAGATAGTGACCCTGCGTCGAGACAGCGATGTGTCCATCACGGCGGCGCGAGAGAGCTTCTCGATATCGCTGGGGAGTCTGGAGGAAGCTGTCAGGTCGTTGGATGAAGCTACGGAGTCGCCATCTTTCGCCACGATCGGGAAAAAGCCGGCTGTGCCGAAACGACGACCTGTGTCTATGAACGGTTAGTAAGAATTTGGGATTGATTTGAGCAAAATTTATAAATAGTATCTACTACTTAATGACGCAGATTGTCCTTAGATTAACAATTGGTTAATCTACAAAATTAGGTAGTTCTATGGAGGTGTTCGTCTTCAATCTCACTATCCAGCCATTTAAAAGCAAAATTGCGTGTATTGTTCTCTTTATTCCGCTTTCACGCTGAAATGGACCGACTTATCATCGTGATTTTGGTATGGTGATAGTATAGTGTTCTAAGGGTGAACTGACTGATACAAAGCGAGTGAAACAGGTCAGTGTGAAGTCAAGCGACGAGTGAAGAGAGTCTAATACAAACCTAATTAATGTAATAACGTTTTAACTTTAAAAACTTCGACAGTAGTAAAAGTATCAAATGGTGAAGAAAATTCTAGGTAAATAACAACAAATTGTGAAGAATTTAGAATCTTAAGATCACTTTACATAGCTATACTTTAAAATTATGTCTATAAAAACAAATAATGAGCCCGTATTTAATTATTCCAGCGACCGTATGGTCTCGCCGTGGTTCCTCCAGTTCAGTTGGCAAGCCGCCGCCGCCCGTGAGGCGGTCCTCTTCCATCTCGAGACCGCAACGACCGCCCTACCAGAATCAGGTATGTAAAAAACTACTAGCAGAGCTTAAGCCGGAATTATACTTGTCTGACGTGTTGTGTCGTGTCGCATCAGAGAGGTATCGGTTTCATATATTTAATACGCTGAGATTTATACTATTCTGTTGCAATCTGACGTGACGCCATCTGTCATGTCGCGACAGATCAAATCCCAGTCTGCGTCAGAGCAGCGGGGTGCGGGGCGGGTGTGTCGCCGCATCAGACAAGTGTGAACGCGTCAGTTCTGGATTGTATCCCGTCGGAATCGCTCGTACGCCGCGCCTTTATAGTTACCTACAATGGACGAACTGATCGAAATGGTACGACAATATGAAGTAATATATGATACAAAATGTCCAGAATATAAAGATAATTCTATCAGAGCAACTATTTGGGACGAAATTGGAGCCAAAATGAAACAACCACGTGAGTATCTTCAATATTTAATTACTTCTCCTAATAGCTTGAATTTGCCACGGTACTTGTCCCTCAGGGCTTACAAAATATGTTTTATATGCCTCACGAACTTGCATCGCGTCTTGAGAAGGGTTTCTGTTTAATGATCCAATATCTATAAATCCATTACTGCTGTTGATCTCACTTTCAAGGCTATAAATGCTTTCTGTTTCCTGCGTGTTAGAGCTCAAAAAATTATGAAGACAACAAGCAGCAAGTATGATCTTGTCTGCCATGTATGGTTGTACTTGTAAAGGCCCTTGAAACACTCTGAATCTAGCTCGTAATATTCCAAAAGCATTTTCGACAGTGCGGCGGGCACGAGACAAACGATAGTTAAATATTTTATTATGATCATTATTAACCAATTTTGCTTTACTGTATGGTTTCATTAAATATGTTTTTAAAGGAAATGCCGCATCTGCAACAATAGTGTAGGGCAAAGCATTTGTATTTCCGTATATCGATTTATTCGGTGGAACATTCAATTTATTTCTATCAAACATTTTTCCCATTAATGACTCTTGGAATATGCCACCATCACTGTTTCGGCCATATGCTCCTACATCTATCATAATAAATTTATAGTTCGCATCAACGAGTGCAAGCAATACAACAGAGTGTTCATTTTTATAATTGTAAAATGTTGAGCCTGCATTTATTGGACATATAATAGTAACGTGCTTTCCATCCAATGCTCCAATGCAGTTAGGGAAATGCCACAAGTTTTCGAAATCATTAGCAATATCTCTCCACATTTGTTCTGTGGGTTGTGGCATCACTATAGGAGACAATTTCTTCCAAATTGCTGCACACACTTCTTCCACTATAACTTTTACAGTAGTGAACCCCATGCGGTAATTGAAGCCCAATGATCGAAAAGAATTTCCAGTTGCCAAAAATCTGTAACATAAAAAATATACCTAGTATTTTAAATTTGTTTCAGCGGACAGATGTAAAAATGACTGGAATAAATTACGAAATTCTTACGTCAACGCAATGAAACGCCGTAAAAACAAAAAAAGTGGGCAAGCTGCTGTATCAATTTCTCCCTGGAAGTACGAAGAACAAATGAGCTTTTTACGCCCATATATGGAATCAAGGTTAACTACAACTAATCTCTCGTCTCCACCAGAATCGCCAGAAGCGGAATCAGAACATTCACAATCTTATAGCCGGCCGACAACACCCCAATCTACCTCATCCAACCCGAGACCAAGGGAAAGCACAGCAAACTTACAAAATTTATATGACTTAATGAAGTCTTCCCATGATTTAAGACAACAAAGGGTCCATAGAAAATGCCCGATTTGGATGAAACCGACATGTTCTTTTTGTTCTTAAAACACCAATCATTGTGACTCGCCAGATAATTTCTCCGCCAAATCAACCATCTACATCCATGCCGATAATCCAAACTTCATCAGACTTCTTAGAATCATCAACGCTCACACCATTGCAAAACTCGGATTCTCAAGTTCACTGTAATTTTGAAGATGGAACAATTTCATCGTACTACAGCAATGCAGATTTTTCTGATGTAAATTAATCTGATTCTAGGAAAGTTGATTATTCTAATACAAAATAATAAATATGATTACCTTAAACATACTGCAAGTCTTTCTCTTGTCCCAATAGGTTTCCGAAACTTCGTATGTTTTTTTTTAATATCCAGTTCGATCAAGCTATGAATTTCGTTAAATTGTGTCTTGGATAATCTAAAATATTGATGGAATCTTTCGTCATCACTTATAAGTTCCTGAACGAGACAGTGAAACTCGCCTTTTAACTCTCTTTTTCTATTAACCGGATGAACCCAGTATCTTCTTGTCTTTCTTTTTTTCTTTAGAAGTAATGTTAGTGCCAAAAATTGAAGGTCTTCAAATTCGGATTCAGAATCGGAAAAATCTTGGAAATTCATTTTTAATCTCGGATAGCAATGGTAACGTAAGAACTCTATGAGAGTTGTAGCAACACTAACTTAAGATTTCGTCAGAAGGCGCCTGAACACGACACATAAATGTGTTTGGTAGTTGTGACGTCAGTGCGCATCACGACACAACACGTCAGACAAGTATAATTCCGGCTTTAGTAAGGCAGGCTGTAGTTAGAAGTAAGCCTATAAGTATATAGCCTACCTATATATATCTGAATTCAAAATTTCATCCTTTTCGGTACAACCATTTTTAAAGATGGTGGAGAAAATCTTACGCTCTATTAATATCGTGTTCCTTTTATCAATTTGCTATGTGAATAATTCCAGGGTAACACCCAGAGTCCGTGCTCCGGTCCCAGCGATGTGGACAACCTGCCGCCGCCGCCTGCCTTCCTGCTGCAACCTGACTCTAATGATACTTCGCAACAAGGTAAAAAGATACAAACTTTATTAGCCTTACGGTATGAAAGGATATATTATGGATGCCTAGAAATTGCCACTAGTTATGGTAAGGTATTCACAACGTCACATCTACGTTACAACATTACGCTCGCTAATGTTAAAAGTCAGGTTTCATCTGGGCTCGCACATCTTAGAATAAAGCAGTGCTCAACAAACAGTCGGGCTGTAAAACGTAGATTAACGTATGCAAGCTTGTAAATCTAAATTTATAAAACTCAAAGGTGACTGACTAACTGACTGATATAGTGATCTATCAACGCACAGCCCAAACCACTGGACGGATTGGGTTGAAATTTAGAATGAAGGTAGTTGTAATGACGTAGGCATCCGCTAAGATAGAATTTTTGGAAATGCCACTTTTAAAGGGGTCAAACGAACACTTACTATTATATCAATAACATTACGTTTTTGGATATTAGTAACGAATAATGACATACTTAATTATAATCATCGTTTTCATGTATAATATTTGTGCTATATCTTATTTCGATTTGTTCTTTCTTTTCCAGGAATAAACGTAGCGGAAACCGTGAAACAGTTAACCGAGTTAAAACACATGCCTGCATCCCCCGGCCTGGTCCGGCGCAGCGTGCAGCAGCTACAGAACCAGTCTAACGCGAACACCTCGCCCACCGGCCTCTCCTCCTTCCACCAGTCCAAGACAAACTGGTGCTCCGTGACCAGTATAAACAGCACCGGCAACGTGAACCCGATATACGGGCAAGGAGGCCAGCGCTTGATGGCGTTTGAAAACTCACTCTTCGGACGGAAGAGCAGCTTGAATAGCTCCAGCTCGGAGCTTAATATGGGTGAGTTAATGTAACACTTTTGCAAAGTAGACGTAACGTCTGTAAACCTAACAAGGTCAAAACTAGCGTGCTAAATGTAAAATGTCTATTAGCATTATTTAACATCTGTACTATATTTAGTTTTCGGACAATAAATAAATTCATTCATTTCACATTTCACACAATTCACACATACACTCTTTCCCTTTTATTCTCTCTCTTTCTCTGTCAAAAATTTACACACAAACCCACCCACAAACACTGGGTCAGTTAATATTTATAGCGTTTCCAGGACGATAAGAAACTGTACACAGTAGGTTAGGCTATGGTGGCATGTGAGTCTTAATGTGAAGCAACTGTCGACGTGGTCAGTTTTTGGATGGGTGACTAAAAGTGACATTCCAGTTTGGGCGCTTCCGTGGGTCGGTTGACACGTTATATTGTAGATCTCATCCGTTTGTCATCATGTCAATTGTTATATGATTCGTATGTCTTAAAAACATAAGAACTGACTTACTTACTTTTTAGAAGTCGATCAATAAAATACCTATGTTTCTGTAACTCCAGGTGGTATGTGCGAGCCCCGCTCCCCGCACGGCTCCAGCCCCTCCACCCCCAGCTACGGGGACAGCAACTCCTTCTCCAGCTTCGGGCCGCGCGTCGCCAACGACTCGCATTATGGACAGACAGGTACGTTTCTATTTATCTTTATAGTTATAATAAACATCAGCCTTAAGTTATCCTCTTCTAAGCAAAAGGTCAGCCCGATTACGCGTTTTTCGTTAGTTTTAAAAATCGCTGAGATCTTTCGCTCCGGTGCGACGTGAACCTTTTTAGCGAAAAACGAATTGCTTCTTAAATTATTGTAAGCACGGCATAAATTTGAACTCTACCGGGAACGATGTTTCCTGCAAACTTCCAAAATATCCAGGGTATACCTTATTAAGAACTACTTTTTAGACAAGCATGCGAAAAGTGTAGTCTGTGTAATATTGTTTACCACTAGGCAGGCTGTAGTTAAACGCAAACGTTATTTTTCATAAATATAACTTTTTCAATTTTGTTTTTATTTTATATTCCAGGTTTCAAACTTCAACAAGAGAAGAAGTACGGTCAAAGTAACACGATATACGCTCAGCCGTCTCAGATAATGGGCGTGAACAGTTCCAGCGCTAACCATCACGCGCTCAGCCCGCTCGCCTTGAGGAAAAACATCGCGGCGAGGTCGCATAGTGCTGATAGACATCACATAGAACGTGAGTCGTGTTTAAACAACTTATTTAAAACAGTATTGTTTGTGGTTTGTCGACCTGTACAGTAATGTTTATAGAATAGAAAAATAAAGTATTCAATGTGTTTCTGTTTGTTTGTATGTTGGTATATTTTGTCAACAGATTTCTGGAACACCATAGGCAATTACTATTATTAACCATAGATATTTTTTATTGTATATAAAAGGTAGATCACTGTAATTTTTATCAAAATCAAATCCTTAATCCACATTTGTATGTGGTCTAGTATTTTTGTAATCCTAGCAAGATCTGAACAAAAATGTGTACAATTCTTACAATATCACATGCACACGATCAAATTAAAAACTTTATTTGTATTTGAGTGGATTAATAAAATCACTTACGGTGAAGGAAAACATCGCGAGGAAACCGACGTGTTTGAGGACCACAATATCGGAGGACATGTTTATTCCGTGGAAGGGCCTGGGCGCCCACCACGATGTATCTGCACAAGAAAACTCCCCTAACGAACTAATTCTGCGGAGGAGTCACGACCCCCAGTCATGAGGAAATACGACTCAAGAGATAATTACAATACTTAAAAAGCGTTTTACTTTTTTCACAGAAAGCGGCCTCATAGCTAGTCTAAGTGCGAAGCTAGCGCCACAGCTATCACCTCGCACGAGTCGTAGAGCTGTGTCTACTATCACGCAGGCAGAGTCACCTCCTAAAACTAAAGGTATACCACTAATATTATACAGCTGAAATTATGTGTGTGTGTGTGGTCATATTGGGTCGACGACATCGTCAAAGTCGAGGGTCCAACCTGGATGAGGTCTGCACAAGATCGATGCAGATGGCACATACAAAGGGAGGCCTATACCCAGCAGTGGGATCCAAAGGGCTGCGGATGATGATAATGATAATATGTGTGTGTGTGTGTGGTTGTTGCGTTCTCAAGGTCAAATAAATGGATCAAATTCGGTACGCAGAATATTAATATTAGAAAACTGTTACGGATAAATCCGGATGAAACCGAATGACGCCGCTAGTTGAATGTTTTTTTTATAATACAATTTTAGTTAACTTTATGCAAACCATTATACTGTTGACTAATTGATATCCCTTGTATCCCAGTGTCCCTAGGCGCGGCGGTGCAGCCCGCGTTCCTGGACAAGCTCTCGCAGACGCTGCAGGCTCGGCGCCGGCAGATGTCGCCGCGCGCGGGACAGGTCGTCGATGTTATCAACAGGCAGGCACTGGTGAGGGACTATCTCATTCTTCTTCTTATCGTATGAGAGTGGCCAACTCTGGTGTAGAGAGTTTATCAAGCCGTCCTAAGGGCCTCTGACATGGCTTAACAACTGCCATACTAGGCAAACAGCCGGTACCTACAATTTAACATGTCATACGACCTACGGAAGCGCCCAAAATGGCATGCCACTTTTCGCTCACCCATCCAAGGACTGACCGCGTTGACCTTTGCTTAACATTGGTAATCGCATGCGATTGCCTCCGCTAGCTGAGCTACGGGCGCTTTATTTATTTTTTATATCATTATAATAAACAAAAAAATAAAAGTCAAATTAAATTTTTTGTTAAGCCGAGAATACACACATTCCGTCTTATTACAAGACGTGGTCTAACAATTAATCCTGGACTTGGAAAATATTCCAAGTCCGTTCTTGTTGTTCAAAATTGGTTTTCTTCTGTCGTAATAATTAAACTGTCAAAATGTCACCATATATATTTAACATTCTAATTTGAAGTTCACATTTTGATTGTTTGTATGTGATGTTTGAACAACGAGAACCGACTTTTAATTTTCAAAGTTCTGCACCAATATTTATACAACGATTTGTAATTTGTAAGACGCATAAGTTTTCGTGTAAGTCCAAATTAGACTATAAGGCGATTATGTTCATATGAATTTTAGAACCACAAATGGAATTACGATATCCTTTTTATGCAAAGTACGTCATATACATCTGGGAATTATTTTTATCGCAATGCCTTTCTATTATGTACATGGTGTAGTTAAGGAAAAGTGATGATAAAATTATAAGAGGCAAAGTAGGTACTAAAAGTCTATAAAAGAGCATAAATGTAACGAATTAGTGATTTTGGATATAATACTTGGTAATTCAAAGAATTGATAATGTTATCAGCATTTCATTAATGGTCAATTCGTTGAATGACGTTAATTACATTTGCTTTAATATTAAAATAATGTATCCCGTTATGAAATTATCAGTTCCTTTTATGAATTACAATAATTGGATATCCTTTGTAAAATCATTTTAAATCCTTATGCGAGAAGTCTCGTTGCCTGGTAATTCCGATATGTTATCGTTAATTAGTGTTTTTTTTTTTTAATTTTATGACTTGATGACGTATGTAATCAACGTCATTGTATTCTTGCTTATATGTGTAGGCTACTATATCTTCATGGTGAAATTGGTTTATCATCATCATCATCATCAGCCTGATGAGACCCACTTCAGGGTATAGCCCTCCTCCCTCTTTAACGCCAATTCTCCCTGTCTTTAGCTGTTCTTGCCCAGATGTTTCCTTCTAACTATCTAATATCATCCAGCCACCGTTGCACAGGTCTTCCTACACTTGGTTTACGAGACGCGGGTACAATTTGGTTATTGCTTTGCTCCATCAAATTGTTTACTATCATATCAAATTGGTCTCGAGGTTTTTCATGAGCTTTTTGTCTATACAAAATTAGCTCAATTCAATCAAACAAAATCAACTATCTTTTCAAAAGGTTGTAATTGTAAAAAAATGAAGAGAAAAAAAATGTTTGAAAAAAAAAAACAGTTCAGTTACTTGTACTTAGCCGTTTGGATTCAGGTATCGAATCAATTAAGTAGGTATTTATTTTCCGAGAAGTAATTTTCAAAACGTACATATGTTTCAAGGGATAATTTAATTAATTACGAGTGTTGTCAAGCGGTGATATCGTTAGCCAGATAACGGATTAAATTCTGAAGGAAATTCACAATTTAACAATTAATTGATTCAAAACATAACAGTACTATTGAGAAAAAGTTTAATAGAAAATGTATTTCACAAAGAGCTATAAAAATTTCTTTAAAAAAAATCAATTCATTAACAGTAATACAGAAACAGCGAAATTTAAAAATAATTAATAAAAATCAGCCTAGCTGCTTGGAAAAATCACTATTTATTTTCTGTTTATTTTTATTTTATGTGTTATTAGAATCGGATGAAACTTTGACTTTGATAAATTTATGCCCTTTATAGATCAAATGCGGCCAAAAATTATAATTTTTTTTTAATACATATTGTATATAGTAACTTGTTGTATATGTTGTGTCTTTAACATTGCAAGTTATATTAAAATCTGTTAAATACTGAGTTATGATCAACCACGCATCCGATCGGAACATGTATGTACAAGGAAGGAAGTCAGTTTAATTTTTAAATCGCTTTCTCATATCTTTGTTAGTAATACGATTTTAATTAAATTACTCATAAAATACCATTCACATTAATTACATACCTACCTATCTGTTAGGTTGTGACGCAAAGTTACACGTTATGACGTATATAGGTTAATATATTTGTTCCGGAAATCCCCGCTTTGAAACTAATTAGGCTGGGTCAGGTATATCAGTATATGTATTTGGTTTTAAATATTTTTTACCATATATTGTTTCGACTGGGTTAGGTGTATCACTATATTTGGTTAGTGCATTTTTTTACCATATATGGTATTTTATATTTTGCTTCATCATTCGTTAATTTATTAGTTTCAGACTGCGGTTTCAGCTAATTAGTAATAAAATGTTACTTAGGGTTTTATATAATAGAATTTGCTTTTAAAAATTAATTTCGCAACAAATCACTCGTTTAATGAAACGCGTTTTCACTTCACATTATAAAATTAAACACCTGAAATTCATTTATTAGTATTGAAAGTCTTTTGTGTTTTAAATTGCATTGTATATATGTTTGTATGTATGTACGTAATAAGATGAATAGTTGATGGCCTAAGAGCAGCGAAACTTTTCGAAAAAAGAAATGACCGTTCGGTAGCGTGTTTTTATGAGCTTACTACCATGCACCCTGACATATGTATAGGAAGTTATTTATAAAAAAATAGAAATTAAATAAAATGTTTTTTTCTCCCGCAGCCCGACCCTCGAGTGTGCCACACATCCCTGATGGAGCAGATCAAACGTGGCGCGACTCTTCGCCGCAACAAGCAATGCAACGATAGATCAGCGCCTAAGATACGCTAGAATAGAACTAACTTGAACAAACATCCCTATGTGAGACAAATACTGGTTCGAGTATTTTAAACATGTTTTATTACAGATTTAGTACTAGTGTCGACAATATTTCTAGCATCCTTATGGACAGGATCTGAATCTATCGAAGTTTCCGACAGGTATTTTATTCTGTACTTGATTGATCAAACATATGTTTTATGCAGATTATTTATTGCTGTGAATAAGGTTTCTAGTATCATCATCTACAATCTTATATACTGACTGCACTAAAGTTTCCATAAGAGGTTTTGCACTGTATTTGAACTGAATAGCTGATCAAAAACTTGTATTATACAGATTATTTTAGTATGGTCAATATTTGTAGTTATTGGCTGTCTAAGTTAACTTCTTACGTAACAGACATAATATGGGACAGTTACCTAGACCATTTACTTGTGCGGATTATTTTTAAATATTACATATTACTGCCTGATAATACATAAACCAAGTAAATGTTTTAGTGATTGTTTCCGTATAGTACGAAATTAAAAATTGACATCAATGTACAATTCATAAATGATTCATCTGATTAACGAGTCTTCTGATGGTTGTGCAAAACGCTGCTCGAAAAACGAATTTAAAGTTCAATTCACAGTTCGAATTCCTGTCTAATAAAATCTGAAAACTCATGAAAATGTACAACTATTCATGATCCAGTAACATTTATATTTGAATATGGTTATTCGGCATGACTTTCACACGAATAACATTAACAAATTGATTTAATTGAACTTTGTGTAACCGCCGTGTTAACGTGAACTCATGACGTCTCCACCACACACAAACACACCACGTCACGAGCTTCTCTCCAGTTTTGATATAGACCGCCTGAAGGAAACTATCAAGTTCAAGGAAATAGTAACTTCTCATCTACTACACAATTACGGTTTTCTGAATGTAAATAGACCACCGGGTTATTAACGTTCTGAGGATGTTGTTATGGACATTTTATTTGGTGACGTAACATATGTAACTCTGCCCATGGGGAAAGACCGAGAGTAAGCCAGAAATATGTTAATTGCTATTAAAAACAGCTTTACAATAGATCCGACTCCTTTATATAGCCTCTTTTCTATGCAAGGAGGCAATTTTATAATGAACCTAGTTATGTTTGCGCAAAGAGTATCCTTAAGGCCCATCTTAACGGAAACTATAGTGGGAAATGTAAGATAAGATAAGATAAGTTTTGTTTGTATTTATTATACCTATATATAATTATTCTTTTTTACAAAAGCTTTTTATAATTTTAGACGTTACTCGAATTTCGACTAATAAATGAACAAGCAAGTATTAACGACTAAAGCAATAGTAAATATCGTTCTAAGACACGTCAACAAAACGGATTACGACAATAGCATAATTTTTTTCACATTAATCTCATAGTGTTAAGGAAAATTATATCCCAAAAAATGTTACATATTATAACATACATTTCAGAGCAGATGATAATTGCTGAATTATATCTAATAGTAATCATAATTAAGGTGTTTTGATGTTGCGATGTTGTGTAGAATCTAGGCAGCTATTTTATTTGTTTTGTGATAACGCGACTACCAACTTAATAGTATACAAATTTCGTCACATATCTGAAAAAACATTTTGCACGCGATCAACTATTGTATTGCAAAATGTATTAAATTATAGGTACAGTGTAACGTACATGTTATTATTTTGTATTACTTTACGTTATAGTTTTCAATGCTTTTATCATCGTAAGCTTTTATGTCATAAGCTTATAGATGCTAAACTACTCTTTATTGAATGACTCTCAAGTTTAGCAAAACATATACTTAAATAAAATTTAGAAAAAAATGTTATTAAAGTTGCGATATCACAAGACAATTTCCAGCTAGCCTTATGAATGTATACCTTTTGGGGAACTTTTCGATAATGCCACATATCTAGGGAAAGCGGTTTCTGAACTATTTTATATATATATAATACTCACACATTGTGTGTCCATTACAACGGTTCTTACTATATGTGAGTATTATATATACATATATTGTATATCTCAGTAGTATTTGATACATAAGCTTCGTAACTGAAATATATATATATCGACTGTCATATATTTATACAATAATAATATATATAAAAATTTTGTAAGCATAGATTTTTTTAGGTAGACGCGTAATTATGCTAACATTTTTAATTATTTTTTTTTAATCTTAGCCTATATATAGATAAAATATATAGCCGTTCGTTCCTTTGTCAGATAAATAATTATATTTTTTTAGCTTTTTGTTTGTTATTTAATATCTTTTTAGCGTATTTGTACTGATATTTTCTAGATTTTATTTTATCATGATTTTAGATTTAAGAGTGTTTATAATTACTAGCAATGTAGGATGGATGTTGTCTACATATCTGATTAATAATAATGAAAAATATTATATTTAGCATGACGTCCAATATTTCATGTATGCAAAATTAATAAAACCATCTCATATTGCAGGAGTAATTGTATTATCAAAATGTGTGTCTCATTTGATAACAAAACTTGCTAATAAAGTAATCTTTCCCCAGAAATTTCGCAAACAGATTTTTGCCATCAAAATATTTGGCAAAGGTCTTAGGATGGTCTAAAAACTCTCGATTCTAGAGTTAACCACTTTCGTTAAAATGCACTTACTTACGTCAGCATAAAATGATAATTCGTCATTATTTCCTTAAAGAGTTTGCCGATACAGAATTTGGTTTTTGGGTTTTCCATGATCATAAAAACATACCCTATAATAACTCCTTATATGTATGTATTGTACCTTTGATAAGAACTGTGACCTAGCTAGGTATGTGTCATTTTATTGACACATCTTGGCTCATTAACTGTTTTATATGCTATGATATTTCACAACTTGCATAGAAATCTACGGCATTTTTTCATTTATAGGTAGGTACTATTATTTTTTAATTATACATACATATAAAATGTGTAGCAGATTTTCATGTTCGTCTTTCATGAAAAAATAAATACATGTAACATTTCCAATTCTACTATTTTCAGACATCCATAGAATCATTAACTATGAATTGCGAAGTCTTTCCGTTTTTAATCATTTTCATCATCAACCAGTTTGCGTCCTTTGCTGAGCATCAGTGTTTTCTTGTACTCTACAGGTTTTTAACAATAAGACATATTGATAATATGAATATTCCCGCAATAAACTCTTACTTCCGATTTGCGTTACTAAAACCTATATTAGCTAAGAAGAGAATGTGTAATGTAATTGATTTTGTCAAATAAATCGATATTATGTCCCTTTTATGATTGTTTTATTTAAAGCTAACATAGGTATATAATATATTAAGGAGGTCAAGGAATTGGCAGAAGATCGGGAAGGATGGCGCATGCTCCACAGACAAGGGCCCAGCCCTTAAATTTATGATGATGATGATGATAGGTATATAATTGTTTTAAACAAGTATCACAAAAAGGTCTCTCAAAACGATACAAGCACTATAAACACTCGTCGAAGGCAAACCTGGAACTGGTTTACAAACGAGGCTGCTAAACATAGCGTTAGAATAGAATATAACTTTAATGTATACCATAAAACAGAGAAAGCGTTAGGTGCTTGC
This sequence comes from Macaria notata, assembly GCA_927399415.1. Classification (NCBI taxonomy): domain Eukaryota; kingdom Metazoa; phylum Arthropoda; class Insecta; order Lepidoptera; family Geometridae; genus Macaria; species Macaria notata. The sequence goes on from OV656742.1 coordinate 7,844,613, forward strand.
CGACAGTTTTTTTTTACTAGTGGAGGCTTGCGGCTTCGCTCGCATTAAGAAGTAAAACTTGCATCCCCTATTTCACCCCTTTGAAAGCGGTTTTTCCAAAATTCCTTTCTTAGCGGATGCCTACGTTATAACATCTACCTGTATGCCAAATTTCAGCCCGATCTGTCCAGTGGTTTGGGCTGTGCGTTGATAGATCACTATATCAGTCATTCACCTTTGAGTTTTATATATATAGATATTTTATATATCATGCAGCTAACTATATAACATCGTAGGTAGGATTGCAATACGATTGATTTATGAATCAGATTTTATGTTGTGGAGATTAATTATTTTGTTATACATTAAACAAAAGCCAAAACCGACTTCAACTCTACTGTCACGTTACTGAACAAAACTAAGCCTATAAAAAAAAACTACAACATAAATTCATTTGCTAAAAATCTAAGCCCGTCGGGCTGATAATTCAGAAGATATAGCGTATACAGCAGCGCCCCCTGGTGAGTTGTCATCGTAATACATAGCTAAAAAGATGCTCCCATTAAACCTCAACACATTACAGAAAACTATCAAAATCCGACTAGTAGTTTTAGAAATTTGGGTAAAATTGGTTTGCATAAACTTTATCAATTTGTTGGTTTATTGGTTTTTTCTCAAAAAGTACTGAACCGAATGAAAAACAATTTTTATGGGACCATCTCGGAAACTATCCTCATCTAATAAAAAAGATTTTTTGAAATCGGTTGATAAACAACGGAGTAAAAGCGTAACATCCTCACAAAAAAATCTTTCAGAAGACTTGATAACCTCCTTTTTTGGAAGTCGGTTAAAAATAGCGTTTTGCTTTGCTTTCATTACATCTACCTACAACTATATTATGTTCTAATCTGAATTTCACGTACATCTAATTAACCGTATCGATCCTTAGAGATGTGGATATGCTCATATTCGCCTTTGCTCCATTGTTATTTATCAACATTAACCAGAGGCAGACCACCAGCCCGATGATCGGTGATGATGACATTGCTAAGCAAGCTGGTGGAAACTGGATTAGAAGGGCTGGAGACCGTACTGTGTCACGCTGGAGAGGAGGCCTATACTCAGCAGTAGGTGGACACGAGCTGATATGATGATGAAGATTGTCATCTTATTTTTTAGCAGCAGGTGTCCCATACCATTTGTACGAGTCCGTAGGTATATTAAAATGATGTAAACCACGAAATAAGGAAGGAAAATGCGAAATAACTTAGTATTACTTAGTACGAGTATAATATGTTCTAATGAGAACTTTATCCTTCATTCGGTCTTGATCCAGCTTGACGAATAGCCGACTATAGCAAGGGTCCCCCTTGTTAGTTGGCTTTCGCTTTTTATAGCCTTTCTGAGGTACCTACAACCTGGATTAAAAGAGCATTAAAATTAGTTAGTGAAATGTATGCAGTATTGCTAATGATTATGTGCGTAGTGGCTGCAGTGGAGAACTTGCCCTTGGGGAATATTGGTGAGTGTCTTGTTTCTTATTAGTGTTTAAACGGCTACGGAACAGAAATAATTTTGAATGTCAAGACTGATAATTTACTGTACTAAAGTTCCTGTGAGGCATGATTAAATTTACCCATTCAAATATTCAATAACCGATCTAAAGTAATGCAGAGTAGGGACCAGAATTTGCTTCGACACTTTTAGTAAGTTTCGTGACTCAATAAAATGTGTTTTATTCTTTAACTAGTGGGTGCTCGCGGCTTCGCTCGCAGTAAAACTTGCATTTACTATTTCACCCCTATAAAAGTGGCATTTCCAAAAATCCTTTCTTAGCGGATGCCTACGTCATAACATCTACCTTCATTCCAAATTTCAGCCCAATCCATCTAGTGGTCTGGGCTGTGCGTTGATAGATCACTATATCAGTCAGTCAGTCAGTCAGTTACCTTTGAGTTTTATATATTAAGATTCCTAATCATGAGTCATTGATTTTAAATTTCTTAGTACAATGTGTCCTGTTATAACTTCACTATTTCTAACCTTGTTGTTATCAGTTTGAGGAAACACTGGACGTCACTACACAGGAACTGACCTAGTGTGAAGTAACAGGGCTTATCTACTAGCATTCTGTAATCTTTGAAGCTATAATTCGTAGCGTTAAAATTGATATGTGATTTTAAATTTATTTTTTGTGATAAATCATACAATAGCTTTTTACATAAAACAATCAATTACAATTTAATCTTAGTTCATGAAAATTATCATCAGGCAAATTGTGGTTATGTACAAGCTAGTTTTAATTTAAAAACACACTGGACATTTTGTTAGCGTCCCCTTATTTCTTGTTATTATCCAAAAGGATTTTCCTATTTAAGCGCGTGCGTAAACCGCAATAACAAAACAACACATTGAATAAATAAATATGAAACTTAAAAAAAAAAACACATTGAATGTATGTACATTGCACCTAACATAGCATTATATAGAATTAAAAATACTGTTTGTTGGTTTGTTAGTTACTAATTTCGTTTTCATTCTTCCTGAGAGTGTGTCACAGGTTATTTTTTTTTCGAAACAACTGAAGCGAAGCCTCGGTCGTACATTAGTAGGTATATATAACGTGTAAAATACCTACCTACCTATAAGTGTATAACAACAAGTATACACTAGTGTAGACAAATGATTAAGATAAAGATAACTTTAGTGATTCGATAAATAAATGTAATGCATATAATAAAATATCAAACGCACGCTATCTCTAAAAAAATTGTGCGGACATTCTACAGTTGAGATAATAACTAATCGTACAAGGATAACTTACGGTCAAAGGTAAAAGTACGATATATATTTAGTGTTCTTAAGTAGGTGAATACATTAAGTATTTCCTTATTTCAAGTTACTTAAAAAACTACAAAATCCTTATACCTAATTATAATTATGTCGCAACAAGTTTTTTGTAAGACGCTTGGTTTCCGAGATATCGCGAAAAAAACGTTTTCACCCCTTTTTCCAAGATGGCGGCCGGAGGACAATAGTGGCGACCCCACAAACTTGAAGTTAAGCTTCCATTGAACCCTCAAACATGCCCTAAAAATAAAATTGCGTCCTCTAAAATATGCAAAGCTCATGTAACATTTCAATGTGTGAATGAATGAATGAGTAGACAATAAAAGCAGATCTTACATACAAAGGTATCGTAAAAAGAAGTGAATATCGTAAAACAAATGCATAGTTTTTAGATACAGTGTTATTCTCTGAATACGATAAATTTATACTTTGAACTCCAAGTAAGGAGTTATATTACCTAACTTTCGATACTAAGTTGTGTTACTAATTAGAAATACCACATAGTTTTGTAATTATAATTTCCATGTAAATGTATGAATAAGTTTATGAATGAGTTTCTAATCGGTATTTATAGTACGTCATCACGTCATAGTACTCATATTATGTTTGTGTACTAATTGTAAAACATAATGTTGATGGTGGTCTATCTTTGTAAAATTTGGTCCATAGTAAGTATTTACTAAGGGATAATTTTCTTTAAATGCCGTTACAGATGAGAGTCATACACAGAAATCTAAATAAACAGGTACTTATTTAGATTTCTGTGGAGTCATACATGTTTTGAATGAACAGCCAAATTTTGTATCGCAGGTTTAATATTGACTTAGGTAGTATCACTAAACTAGGCCATTTACTCAGATCGAGATTATTTTACTTATTTATAAATAAATTCAGTAAACTATTGTCCAAGTCGAGAGTTGATCGGTTTCTTCTTGGCAAGCTCGCTAGATCTTAATCTGCAACGTTGCTTCACACAGTCGAATTGTGGTGACGCATGAGTTTATTTTTGCGTAAATATAGGCAACTTTATCGTAGGTTGCAACCTTGCATAATATCAGGCAGGTTGTGGTCAAACATTACCCTATTTTGCTTAAATAAAACTAAGAACTTTGTCCTTGCCTTCGTAGCTAACATCAGATAATTGTGGTGAACCATATGCCTATTTTGCATAAATAAAACTATGGAATTTGTATATTATCTTCTCAGGTCCAAAATGCAGCACAGTTGCATGTTTTTATTACTATCTGGCATAAATAAAACTAAGAACTTGGTTCTTTACGTTCTCAGGTCCCAAATGCGGCACAGTAGCCTCGTCCAGCCCCCTCCACCAGTCCCCGTGGACCGTGTACATTGCCGTGTGCATTTTTTCCGCAGAAATGAGGCGTCTATTGGGGAAGTGTTGTTATCGTACCCGAGACGTTTACCTAAAACTGTAGCTCAAGTGGAGTGGCGATAACTATGGTAATGTGGGTTTTTGCGACCGGCTTCATGCTCGAATTATACAAGCGTGTTTCAAATGGTAGATTTATCGTGTTAGTGAAATTCGGCTGTAGGTACTAATGATCGCGTTTATAGTAAAACACTAGTTTTACTACGGACGACCGCGGTTTCGCTCCCATTGTTTCAGGATAAAAAGTAGCCTTTGACACTTCTGAGACCTCATACTACCTACGTACCAAAAATCATGATGATCAGTACAGCCGTTGTTGCGTGGTGAGCGTTTAAATAAACAGACAGAGATAGGTACAGATAAATGGAGACACAGACAAAATTTCTAGTAATTGTTGAAACGTGTTCTGCTATCAATTCGAAGTATCTCCTAACATTTTTTTTAATATCTTGAGTTCAGCTTCTGACATTCGACCCTTTTCAGCTTTCTTATATGTACACACATAGATTCTTTGCTCAACTAGCGAACTAGCTTCACTTTGCTTGATTAATGTTCGACAATACCTTAACTAAACTGACTTATACCACATACTCTATTTTACTGTAAGCACATTTCAAATGACGCTGCTGAAATACATAATTTGATGCTAGCGACATAATTACAATTTGAGGGTGGCAGCTAACCAAAATGTAATACCTATATCACCATATTTTATACCAACCGCTCTGAACTCTGTCTGCCTGACTTCCTGTTCTCCATAAACTATAATTCAGCGATCTTCAAAGCTAGAGTAAACCGGTTGACATTAGGTTAGTAGCACGCTCTTAGGCCATAGCGCTTACCATCAAGAAAACGATGGTTAAGTCAAGTTAAAAATAAAAATCACGAGAGTCATTCTTGGGATTAAATTGGGACAGTCAATGTACTAATCTATTCTGTACTTTAATCTAAAACTAAAGTGACTTTAAACTCGTTCCCTAGCTTTACCGTTAAACTTTTAACGTGAGTTTCCCAAAGTTATTTTTTTATCTCTCCGCTGCAGGTTGAATGAACATTTGTTTACATTCGCGAGGCTATTTAGGGAATCTGGCGCTTGGGGTTTGGTAAAATGTTTTAGATAAGGCAAAAGGTAACGTGTTGAGAAATGGATTCGTTGCTTTTGGAAGAAAAAGATTCAGGTAGATTTACCTCGATGATAAAAGTAACTGTACATAATATACCTACACATGAATTTGACGTATAAATATTTTTTATGAATTTAATGAACATTGAAAATATGTTACTGTAAACCCCTGAAATTGGTAAATCCTAAGATTCACTGACTCTCAATGGTAAAAGTCTGAACTGTTCTTTCATTTGGTTCTTTACCCCTATTCACATGGTAAATCTTAAGAAATTAGATTTATCAAAAGGCGCGGTCATTGTTGAAAAAGGCATGTTTTTTACTCAGAATTAAAAATAAACTAAAATCGTAGGATTTACCACAGTTCGGGCGTTTACAGTAACACATACACAAAGTATTCACCATACACGTTATACTTAGCTCATTTGGAGCTTGTTAGTGAGACAAAACTATGAATAAACATATTAATCTATAGTTTTGTCCCACATTATAGCTTGGCCACGTTAGTCAATTATAGAAATAACCAAACAATATATCGAAAAGTACTTGCTTATACATATATATATATATATATACTTTTGTATGTACTTGCTATTATAACCTGTTACTCTTGTACTTACTATAGTTAAAACAACACGCCGCAACCATAAACAATACACGAATAAACATTCATCTCTGAACCGGCGATTGTGTAACTAATGTGTAACTGCTACTTTGTTTATTTAACGTGTTATGAGCTTGATAACGTGTTTATTGCTTTAGTTTTGAATTAGAATTATTATTAGCGTTGAAATGGGCTTTGTTAGATTATATGAAACTTGTGTATGTTAGTGGATATGAAATTAGGTTTAATTAGGGTTAATGGAATCCGTAAAACGAATTTCTATTATTTATACATGAACTAACTTTTTAAGATAATCTTCTGCAACTACTACATTTTTTACGTGGGATTTGTAGGTTTACGTTTGACTACAGCCTGCCTGATGTTAAGCATTGCTGCAGCCTGGGGTGCTATGTTGTAGGTCTCTTGGCACGTGTTTTAACAAAGAACTGGACTCCTATCAACCTCCCAAATTTAAAGAGATCTAAATCATGATACATACATAATACGCATACAATGAGTAGATATAGGTAAGTAAAGAGTGATTGCTCAGTTGTAGATAAGTTTGTCTATCTACAACCAGTATCTCTATTGCTATTATATTTTTACGTGGAATAGGTTTACGTTTGACTACAGCCTGCCTGATGTTAAGCATTGCTGCAGCCTAGGGTGTAACACGCTTACCTATTAACTCTAGGTTTTGTGACCCCTGGATTGAAGTTCGCAGGAAACAGCTTCACAGTATATCTCAATATCTGTAGGTTTTCATGCTCGCAATACCCACTAAGCTCCAGTTTGCGAAACAGCCGGGAAACTGTTACCGCTTTTCCTAACAAGGCTGGGCCGGGTCATTGACTCCTCTCTGCCTCCGTTTTATATGGCGCGACACGACGTGAAAATAGGTTTAGTTTGGATTTGCATATTTATATAAATTACCTTACTGTATTATGTAAGTTGGTGTTGTCCTCTCTTTATCATAATTATGGATTTGATCGTAACTTGTAAAATGGTAAGCTATTAACTCATAACCTCAAAATCAGGAGTTGTAGTTGATTCGTTTATTTTGTTGACATTTTACCTACATTATATTGGCGGTGACATAGTTAGTTACATTTTTGACAAGTGTGTTTTACCTTAACACTTAAATGAATACTGTTGTCAATGTCTAGGCTCTTTTCAGTTATTATGATATTTTCTAGGTTTTTTATCTAGTTTTTCGATCTACGCTCAATTTACGTCAGATTTTTATAGAAAAAAAAGGCTAATATTACTCGTGTGGCAGTAAATCACGTGAGCCTATCATAAAAACAGTCGTCGCCTGTAAAAGCAGGTAGCGTTTCCATATCGCCAACATTATTACGGTCGAGCGGGCCGGGACGCTACCCGGACATGACAATTTGGCTGCTCCGTAGACAGGGGTGGGTCTCTCAGACCACTGTGTGCAATGTACTTGATTATTGCGACAAGTTATGTTCAGCTTGATATGTAGATTATGTAAAGTAATCATAGGTCTTATAATTTGTTTAAAAATGTAATCCTTGAATTAAAAAAAAAAACGATACACGGTCATATGTTAAAGTGTTCTAAGTCGACACTTGGATTTTGGCAGTTAGCTTCCTCCAATTTCATTTTAGTTTATGTTATGTTTGTTACAGCTGCCTTATATGGAATTGTAAAGGAGAATTTATAAAATGTACCCTTACGAAGCCTTCCTGTATCGCTAGCTAATACCTAATATAGCACAACCTTATAAAACTCAACCCTAAACTACGCTGAACGAGAAATAAGCTGTAAATAAAATACTTAATCTTTTTTCAACGAGTCGGACAAAGGTGAAGTGTTCTGTACGGGGGTAAAAAGCACCCACTTGTGTTGACAGGGTTAATTGCCTGGGTGTAAAATGTGCCGTGTTTTCATTTTTTTGCCAGTGTTTTGGTAAAAACAGCCCGTTTTTAAACTCAAGTGTGTTTTCGACGTTTTGCCACGGGTTATTTTTGTGAAATAAAATTTTAGTATAAATATTTGTAGGCTCAGGTGGCGGCGTATTTTCAGTATCCATCATCATACATTTTGCTTACTGTAAAGACAGTTTGATTTAATCTAGCGCCTAAATTATCTTTAGAGCAATGACTGCGTGTGGTATATTGTACCTCAAATACGCTACACAGGTAAAACATGAATTAAGATAGTAACTGTAAAGTTGTTAATACGTTTGAGCTAAAGTCTTTAACACCTTACTTCCTGCTTTGCCAATAGGTACACTCAGAGCGTCCCTTGACAGTAGTTCCATTCCTAAAGGTCACTTAACTTGAAGATCTTTCGGTTTATTAGTCAAACAAATTAGTTAGGACAGTGGATGCTATAATTTAATTGAGTTTACAGTTGACTAGAGACCAGTTAATTCCATAATTGACCAAAATAGACCCCTTGATGACCGTGATGACGTTAATAGTTAACCGAATAACTTAGGCAATCATTATATTTTCGGTTGTCATTTGTGGAACATTTTTTTTATCTATGCTTCTTATTTTTTACTAGCTGTCACTTCGTCCGCGTGGAATAGTTATGTTGGGCATCATATTTATTTTTGCAAACAACCTAAATAAATAAAAAAACAGCCAAATTTATAAAGCTGAAGAGCTTTATAAATTTAGCTGCTACCCACGACAACCGTTTTCGCAGTGCACGCAACGGAAGCCCTCAAAGATGAATAATTTTCCCCGTTTTTTTTCGATTTTCCATTGTTTCTTCGCTCCTATTAGTTGCAGCGTGATGTTATATAGCTTAAAGCCTTCCTCGTTAAATGGTCTATTCAACACAAAACGAATTTTTCAATTCGCCCTAGTAGTTCCTGAGATTAGCGCGTTCAAACAAACTCTTCAGCTTATAATATTAGTATAGATGTGCTTACATGCGGGTTGTGATCACAAATATTACCCAAGTAACGAAGAAAAATGCAGGTTTGTCGCCGACGTCATTCTTTTAGTCGTATTTTCACCATAAAGTTTTCTACAGCGCTTTATTAACTAATCAGTTTTTCAATATCCTTCTATATTAAATGCACTTTATTTCTCGTTTCCATTCAACACAATTACACGTAACTTGTCCAATTTATCCCGAGTAACAAGGTCGGTCTGCACAAAGGCTCCTAAATCCCACTATCTAGTAAATTCTACTTTGGAACAACACAGTAAATTGAACTTGCAAATCCCACGGGACGCGGCCTTGCTCTAATAACTGGGTATTAAGTCCTTTCCATTAACACCTGCTGAATATTTGAGAGACGCTCTAGAGATCTTTATTAAGACTGCGTTTAATATGTGTTTTGAATGTTTTGTCTTCTCTTCTTCTTTTTATTTTGCTATTTTCTTCCGTGTATCACGATTTGTGTGACATTTTCTTTTCGCCGTTTAAAAAAACTATGTCGTTTAATATCAATCAATTCGACATTTTTTTTTACATTAAATAGGCTTACGTTTGACTATAGCCTGCCTGATGTTAAGCACCACTATAGTCTAAGATGTAGCACGCTTGCCTAGAAGATACCTATTTACTCTAGATTTGAAGACCCCTGGGTTATAATTTTCGGAGAACAGGGCTCCAGGTAGAGAGTTCCAAAGTCTCGATGTCCTTACTATGAAGGTAGAATCAAAGCGTTAAAACATAAAGTAACCCTTTGTTCTTTGTTTTATTTATTTGTTTGATCTGAGGATTTAACTATAATATTTTATATTTCAGTACTAGCTACCTAGAAAATATATAATAATCAGTATATGTCATCCTATCTTGGCCATCTCTTTGCATGTTTTAGTGGGATTTTAATGGATGTATTTCTATTTCAATACCTAAAAATAATATATGTATGTATTACCTACATATGTAGGTAATGGTGACATCAGATACATTAATATAAACTACATATTGATTCCTTTATTTGATTGCACTTGGCATTGAACTTAACGCTAAATTAATAGGTCATTACTTTTATTACTTAGCAAGTTAGTGTTATCTAAAACGACCGAATCAATAAAGAAGTAATCTACGACCAGACAGGAAACATATCACTTTTTATCTATGTAATTGCCTAATGCTATTATTCAATTTAATAATGAGACTTGTGGTCATTTTTTGCAACACCAATGGCTAATGTAATTTTTAAACTAATAACTTTGACGATGACTGGCATTTGTTAAAAGATTCGATTTCTATTATTGATTTTTGACTGTAGCGAATACGGTAGTTCGAATCGCAATTGGAAACATTATATAAAATATAATATTCAAAAGTTACTGATACTAAAAAGGCGTATGTAGTTGGTATAGTATTTTGCTTCCAAAAACTAACCAATGTCTAATGCTAAGCATTGTTCCAAGTATTTAGTCCCACTTCTCTTAAGCTCAAAGTGTCTAATTTTAACTTTCCGACAAATGTTTGTTTTGTACAAGTCTTGTTTGATTTGTTGGTAACTCCTCACATTATCGACGTGTTTCCCTTCACATGGCCAAGGTCATTATTATTATGTTTCGTGGTCATCATTGCAGTAAGTGGCCGGTAGCTCTGTTATTTTAGTAACGGTTCACGTATTTGATTTGGCATTTGAAGAAACTGTTGGGTTCATGAGATTTTTGTAGGATGGAATGGAATATACGCGGCTGCTCTGAGACAGATTGTGGTAATGAAATAGAAAATAATGACTATGGCTTCTTGTTTCCATTTAGGCGGCCTACTTGTATGCTTGATAAAGTTTTTTTCTTATGACTTTACCTACAAACGAGCAGCTAAAGATATATTCAGGCAGATTTCTCACTAAACAAAAAACTATTTTAGCCTGCGACTTAAATTGATAAATCTGGAAGTTTTGAATGTAGCAGTAATTACCAGAAACTTACACTGTAACTATTGCTGGATAATAGATTTATGATAAAAACTAGAAACTCGAAGAAAAGTTTATATACTTTAGAAACATGTTCCTTTATGACTTCTAACACAATAGAAACAGCACGTACCGTCTAAAACAACTGTCCACATCCCATCCAAAACTTAATGTAACATACGTGCTTCCCAACATAAAGCATAGTCGGTGAACTTGAAAGATTTCGACCCCTTGTACGTAACGCCGCCATGACACATTATGACATTCGGGAGGGTCTTTATGACCATCAGATATTCTTAATGATTCTGAAGGGTTCTTCTTAAAATAGATCGTGGTTTGACATTCTATTTTCAACTCTAACCATTATTACTTCTAAGTTCTGTTTTGTGTGTATCGAATGCATTTGCAGGGCTCATTTGTTTAACAATCATGAGGGTTTGAATTTTGGATGATGCGTTCCGGCTCTATTTTGGTATAGTCGTAATATAACCAATTGTTCCCTGCACCTGTTGTTCTATTTATACGAGTTGTTGTAGGTATACTTTACATACATATGTATGCATATGTTAGTCTTGTTTTATATTGCACCGTTGTTGCTATTTATGAATACTCCCTGGCCCCCTATCACGTCTATGTAATAAATATATTGTTTTTTTTTAACTTTTACGGGTTTGCACTTGGCCATAGTTTACCTGATATCGGGCAAAGGCTATGGCCTAAGATGGAGCGTGCTTACCCGATAAGAACCGATTCACTCTCGCTTTGAAGATCGCTGGATTATTGTGCGCAGGGAACAGAGAGTCAGGCAGGGAGTACCACAACCTTGCGGTACGAACAATAAAGGTAGAAGCGTACCGTTTCGTGCGGGTCTTAGGAACTGATTATAAAACTGCATTTCTGATTTTTTCAATGTTTTCTAACGAACAAAAGTGACAAGTAAAAATTGGTATCGTTAAGTAGTTACCGAGATATTACAAGGTCCAAGCATCTAAATAGGTATTCTTACTAGGCACATAGTTTGAGTCTTGTGCAATAAATACTTACATATTGGTGTTAAGGCTACTGAAATACATTTTTTATCCTCTCGTCTAAATTTAGCAATGCCGATCTGTTGCCGTCTAATTGATGTGTCTGACGGACGGAAAAGAACAATTTATCTATTACTGTCTTCGGCCAGGTGGACGAAATTGAAAGGATGCAATCGTATTGTTTCTGCTTGATCTAGCGCTGCTGATTTTGGAAGTTTGACTGTACCTGAATGACTAAACTGGCTCTTTAGCAAGACACTCTGAACACGTTGTTTAGTTGTAATAACCGGCTAGCACTTACGTCAAAAATTACGTCGAAAAATTAGCTCGACAAGTTAAATCATGCCTTACGGGAACTATAATACGTTGTTAAGTGTTTGACGGCAGATTTGCTAGTTGAAGAATGCGCTAGTTTCTAGCTAGTGTAAATGAAACTCTGAAGAAATATGTAGTGTTTTTCCGCTGCGACTGCTCCTTAACCGACTTCAAACAACAAACTTGATGGTTTTTAGGTGTATTCCATCATATACCACCGCCACCCCTATACACTACATATTTCTCCAGAGTTTCATTTACAATGGATTTCCGCAAAGTAACGCCTGATTCAATATCTTGTCTGTACTAGCAAGTTCCCTACCATGATGTAAATGGGAATCATTTTAAGTTGTTTCAATATTTAACGCTTTAATTATAAGGTAATAAAATATAAAAACAAGTGAAGGAAAACTAAACATACTACTTCTAACTACTACAAAAAGGGGCACTTAGAAAATCTTTAGAAAAGCCTAAAGATAATCTAAGTGCTCCAGCCCACTACCAGAGGGCAGCGTACCCAGCATGCTGGCCGCATTACCACGCTGGATGGCAATGCTGATACGTTGAGCCAGAAAAAGGCCAGCATTTTGGTCACGCGTCGCGTCAACCAAGCGCTCCGAGAGGTTTTGGAAAATAGTATGGGCTCCCGGACCCCACGGCCCCAAAGTCTCGACTCCAAAAGGCTCAAAGATGTAACCTCGGCCGAGGTTAGCATATTTGCGTCTCTTGTGATGCTCGGCAATAAAAGCCGCCGCTCCAGCCCGACACCGTGTCATAGACAGATGAGACGGCGCCAATGTGTCGACGCAAGTTGCGTCCCACACAAGGGGCCGACCCAACTTCCATGGCACAAGAGTCATACCGTCAGGTCTTTTTCCATCGTCACGTGCTAGGCCGCTCGGTTCGAGCATAGCTGCAACATTGGCAGTGGAAAAAGCCCGTCGAATGATGTCGTTCAGACTAGCGTGGCGGCTAATTCTACCAGCACTCCTCGAACATGAGAGGCCGTGGTGCCCGAGCTGGTCGACATCAGTACCACACTGGCAGCGATGCGGTTCACAGCTCCTCGCACCCAAGCGCAGGCTAACCGCGAGTCGAAAAGCTGTCGGATCTAAAAGGTTACCTGTATTAAAAGAGGGCATGGCCTGCAGCCAAAGACCGGATTCCCACACACTGACCGCAAGGATGCGGGCGCGATCCGCGAAACTAGTACACGTATCGAGAAGTGATTTCCGTGCTAGTTTGCTGATCGGCCGATCCCACAGTCTCTGGGAACGAGGTGTTGTAGGAAAATCGGTGTTTGGACAGGCCAGGCGCCAAGCATTTTTAGCTTCGTCCGTATGCGCAACTACAACTACGCCAGACGGGCCTAAAGCGGGTGCGAGGATTTTTTGGACCAATTCGTAAGTACCGTGGACAGAAGCCAAAAATGCTGGTAAAGCAACACTTGAAATTTTGCGGACACCCAAACCTCCTAACCGTACAGGTAGGGAAGCTTGCGACCATGTCCTGTCATCCATGTCCACATTCAAAACCGAAACTAGTGTGTCCTTTACGATGTTGTCTAAGCTCGAAAGGAGCCCATTGTGTTGCCACAATGGACAACATCGTAAATAGTAAGTGAATTTTGGAACAAACCAACAATATTTGATAATAGTAAACGCCATATGGGCGTTAATTTTGAGCAAACGGCCTAGAGTGTCCCTGAAATTTTGAATTTTGTCCTCTACGAAAGGAGAAAACGACTCATCTAGAATCGGTGAACCGAGGAGGCGAAGTGAACTTTTGTCTAGAATAGAAATACCCGGTGCCAAATCATTGAATTTAGATATGACTGAATCCTTGTCCGAACATGAATCGCAAACAAAAAGTTCGCACTTTTTTGAATTTAACTCGAGACCAACATGACGAAATTCGTCTACCAAAATTTTGAAATCATCGAGGACGGTGTTATAAGGTTGATTAATCTTTGTTATCTTTTGTTCACAGAACAGTGCGCCGATGTGGGAAGAGTTCATATCCAAGGCGACCAAACTACATTCAGCGTTAAAGTAAGTTTTCCTATTTTATAACTTTACTGTAACACAACATTTTAATTCCTGACAAAAAAATAACTAAAATAGATGAAAGTCAACCAATACACACCGAATACTCTAATTTTCAGTCCAATTATCCTAACAATCACCAATCAAATGATTCCATGTACAATTGCAACTAACCCTTGCATATTTCATCCCGGCCAATATCATAGAGATTGCCATTGAAGTTATCACTGTACAAGTATAAACGGTCAATTGATGCTAAACGATCGCGATTGTTGTCGCCCTCGCGCACATCGCCGGTTTAACATGGACCATATATCTCACAGGCACCCAATCTACTACGAGTATGCTAGTCATTCAATAATATACATATATCTCAGAGGCACATTATACTCGTAATGTGTCTTCAAAACCGTTGAGTCAAGCATCTAGCCATCGTATTAAAAACAAGAAATATTAACCAAAGATTTAAGTAATATCTTACTCAGAGTCTTTTTCATACAAATGATACATTTTTTACGTACTTGTCCGTCATCGTCACGTCGTCGGAGAGGAGGGCAGATACAATATCTCTTCATTTCGTTTTGTCGTTTTTTTGCATACATTTTTTAAATTATCAATACGAGGAAAATATAAAAGACTGACCCAACAATAAAACTTTGGCTGAACTCAGGTTCATACGTGAGATGGATATCCAAGTCCAAAGACTTAGACTAGGTTACTCGTAACGTGCTCGTAAAAACCCTTCGTCCTCCCTTCCCTTCGTCCTTCGTCACATGATTCCTTTATTGTATTTAAAATTAGAATTGTAACAAACACCAAACTCTGGCGTAGAAGTTTATTGTAACACTATAATGAGACGTCTATTAGATTGGATGTCGTTGCTGGTTTATTTATGATGCAGATATTGCACTTGATACTTGTTCGCCTGATCAATTCAATTTGAACTGGATGATAGTTGAACTTGTCATTGGCAATGTTGAAAAATCACATTCACAATAAGGCTCTTGTAAGCTCAATTGAAATACGTACATACTTAGATCTACTATTAATTACGTGTATAATTAATACTTTTTGTGTATCATTTGAAAACGAAAATGCTAATCAAAGACGCCATAACTAGAGTATGTTGTAAATATCTGTTAATCTTAATCATAGTTGGTTTCAGAGTAAAAACTTATCGCCTTGAGAAATGCATATTATGTATAAAGAAATAATATTTGTCAGTGTCTCATTAACTATATACGACAATGTAAATTTGTTTTCGCTGCTGACGTTGAATGTATTTCTTATATAATTTCATGAAAAATACTAAACGATGTTTCGCAAAATCTTTTTGCTATCTTGCACAAATTTTCAATAAAAATGTTATGGTCTCCACAGATCGGCGCTTGTGGCGATAGCAGCGTTTCTGGATGCTTTCCAGAAGATCGCAGACGCCGCTACCAACGCCAGAGGTCAGTACACTTTAGATAGCTTATTGTCTAGTCATAACAATACCAGAACCGATAAAAGATTTTTAGAACCTAGCTAACTGCTCTAAACTCAATCTAAACCCAAGAGGTATCAACAGCGTACGTACCAATACTGCGTAAGAAATAACTGGTTGAATAATAATAGTTTTTTTTTTCTATAATGGCTCATTGTTCAATGGGACTCAGTAAAAATGACAGTTGTGGCACTAGGTATGTAAAAGTTTAAAAATTATGTATGCTTTCATTTACAAAGACAGACATAGTAATGTAGATCCTAACCTACGAGTAGGTATATTAACTATTTTATACATTAAAAGGTAGACGTACGGTTGAGCTTGTAACTAACAAGGTAAAAATATGCTTATCTATAACACGTTGTTCTAAATAGACATTAAATAAAACAATCCCGTAAAAAGTAAGATAGTATTTAGTAATCTCTTACAAAATGTTAATTAAATTACTTTATTTTATTATCGAATTCCAGTCAGATCTTATCCAGCTTTGAGATCTACATATTTGAAGTATGTTTTTTTATTCATTTTGATATAGATGAGCTTCCATAAACATGCAATCCTCAGTCGATAGAATGCAAAAGATTTTAATATCAGTTTATAACTTTGAAATGGCAAATTTATACAATGGCAATACTAGAATAATAGTAAATTTCTTCTGAGTGACATTACAGGAAGAAATTGTTATTGGCTTAGAATTTACAATTTAGATATTTATAGCTATGTGTGAACTCGCTAATCTTTTTCCTTCTGAACTCCAAAGCATTTTACAAATACGAGTATTATTCTATTACTATACTGACAAGTCCTCGGCTCTCGCTTCCAAATCAAATGTGCCTTTATCATTACAGTTTTTTTTATAAAGTAACTTACACCTAAGCTACAATAACGCTTCTAATCCAACTATTGTACTCGTATACCTTAGTATATACTCCTGGTACGTTGGGTAGACCACAGGGTGTGGGTCCGAAGCTGACTATCCCAATCACTTCCCAAGTCTTGCCATTCTCGTACATCAAAGGACCCCCAGAGTCACCCTTGCAGGAGTCCTTGCCGGGAATGCCTCCAGCGCAAATCTGACCCGATGTCAGCTTGAGATTTCTGCCGCCGGATCTGTAGGCCGGTTCACATACCTGGGGAAAATTGGTATTGCATGTTTAAAATACTGTTTGTTCCAAGACGACTTAAAATCTGTTATATTTACAATGTTTCGTTGGTCATCAATACGTTATACAACGATATCATAACCATTAGTTTAAAAGGCCATTTACAAAAAGCTTTTAAAATTTCGTTTATATACGCATACGACGTTCTATTTAGTTTGCTTTTATATGGTTTCTCTATAGCAAAGGAAACATGATCGAGATATATCGTATTGTTCTGACCATTTATTGCCTACTATCAATTTACCTATAGTAATTTGTATGGTATGTTAGAACGTATTGCCACTTGATTGATGTGCTAATGCGACAATGCTACGAGTAGGTATTTAGACAGATGATTCCTATAGATTTTATATACTAGAGAAAGTAATCAATCGAAGTTCGATTTTTTTAACATTATTTACCGGAATAAGAGACGAGCCATAACAGTATTTTGTATAACAGCAATACCTGCCCATTCCTTATACATTGACACGCAAAATATGGATTACAACTTAACCTGTCATAACGGTTAATTGGTGTGTTATTGTGTCTCGAAAATTTAACCAGATAATGTACATTGCCTTCAATTCAAGTATAAGTGTTTTCTAGTAATACACTAAGTAAATTTTATTTGGGACTTACATTTTTCTGCACATACGGCAAGTCGACGTGCAGTTTGACATCGCTAGAGGGCTGCGTGGTGGACACAGCTCCCCAGCCCGCCGCGAACAGGGTGAAGTTCTGAGGCGGCGAGATCGTGTGGTCGCTGCTCGGCAGGCAAATTGGACGGATGAAATCTGAAATTAAGGCAAAATATTAATAAATACTTGTATCAAATGTTAACAGATGAAAATGATCCCATGATAAATTCACTGTGGAAGTTCTCTTGGGAAAGTACATCGTGGTGGCGCCCAGATCCCATCATAATTTGAATCGAAATTGCTAATAAAATTTGAACTGCAAAAAGACTCCGTCAATGCTGCTTGGAGCGTTTTGTGTATCACCTCCACTTCTGTCTGACCCGCCCAGTCAAGCTCCTAAAATATAGAAGCACGACTTTGGGTTGCGGGCATATTAGTTCCACTCCTACGCCCATCATTGCAGTTGTAGTAATAAGTTAGGCATCTTACCAGTAAAAGGTGCAGCCTGTTGCAGCCGAATCAGTGCAATATCGTTTGGCGACTGCTTCCTATTGGTGCTGTAGTCGGGGTGCGCTATGGTACTCTCTATGGGGACTATGATCATGCCGTCAGTGCAGTCAATGCCGCCGGCTTCGACCGGCGCGCAGTCTTTGCCGTCGTTTTGCGTGTTGTACTCGCCGAGACGGACGTTCTTACTGGAAATTGTATGAGGAAACTTTTAGGAAGAGCTATTTTGAAGAAGAGCAAGAATGGTTTGTTCTGCTGGGCAAACATTTACAAGAGCAGGAATGGTTTCTCTTTGACAGACCCAACTTTCGGTGCGTTAATATAAGTTGGACTACCTCTATTTTTACCAAGCTTTGGAAAAGGGAAATTTTATTTGATCGGCTATCATAACATTTTAATGTGCATTAACTACTTAACATCTTGTCTAGCGACTCCATTAAGTATTGCCTCATATTAGTTTCCAAGTATTATATACATAAGATTGTAAGTACTGGATTTAAGATATGATAATTTAGTGGTACATGAAGACTGTAGAGCGCAGATATAACATTAGCTATGAATGTACTTACGGAGTGCCAACTTTCAGTACATCTCCAGCCACACAGTGTCCGGCGGTCACTACATATCGGCTGCTGATGAGGGCTCCACCACATAGCAGCTTTATTTTCGAGTTCTGTATGTACTCTATGATCACAAGCCATGGGTACTGGTCCACTGTTGTTGCGTTGCCACCTGGAAAACAACTTTTGTTTTAGTAAGTCTGTTATGACTGGTTATATCGCATCGAAATCAGATGATCTCTTTGGGGATCAAGATTTTGATTTCAAGAAGTAAGGGGACGTTCGGGAGACGTGCAAAGATCCCAGACAATTATTACGTTTCTTTTTCTGCTGCTTGGGAGTCTCTAAACCGTTCACTAATTTAACCGACCATATAGATTGCCTAAGTGACAATATCTATCCAGTATCCACTAAGGAATAGAGTTAGACATTATGCACTAGCAGTAAAGATTATGTCAACATTTTACAGTAAGTAGCACATAATGCGCTAGCCTTAAGTGACTGCAGGATCAGTGTCCAACCTTCGATATCAATGCTTTGCTATTTACGTGCTGTTAGATATTAAGAAGCACATACCATTAATTTTGTTTCCATTCCTGGTGTCGACGCCGCAGCATTCGGTAGCTGGGTCGGGCGGGAATGCGGTGGCGGTCGCAGCGCAGTTGCCTACCGGTACTCTGGTGCCAGCGTCACGACCCGGATCGCATCAAACGCTGTACGGGTCTTTGCCGGTACATCTGTAAAGAAGAGTTTTACCTTATTAAGAGATTTCTCTGGACATCACTTTGGAAATATATCTTGTGAAGTTTTGTTGCAACTCCAGTGTAGTTCCGCTGCGAGTCCTTTGGATTCAGACAACTCAAACAAACAAATCTGTTTGTTTAATTCTTAGTTGTCTAAAGTTAGCAAAGAGGAGTCGCAGTGATTATTTAATATCATTCTATAGTTTTTATCTGAAATAGATTTCCGCAAAGTAAAACCAGATTCAACATCAGATTTATCCGAATTAATAGCCATTGCTTAAGTTACTGGTAGATAGCGCCGTCAATATTGGCCTCGAATATGTCTCCTTTTTTAAAGGGAATTATAGGTTTATCCACTGTAAATTACAAATTTGATTATGATATGGCAGGATAAAAGATAATTGAGTAATGATAGTCCAATGCTAAACTAATATGGTTACCCAAAATAAAGACAGTAAAACCCGTTTACGCTTCGTTAGTAATTTATTAGATTATGAGTTCTTTAAACGGTAAGCAATTAAAAATACCACTACGAAAAACCTAGTAATTATGAGGCCGCGTTAAGCAGAATATAAAATTACTAGTTTACCTCAATGAGTTCTTTACCGTACGGTACAATGCACACATTATGTTTTTGAGGAATTATCCTGTTATGAGTCTTATTGTAAGTATATGAGAGACAATATTATTACATATCTCTATATGTACATAAGTATAATGTAATGCAGTGTTGCTGTGCTAAAAGCTTTGGTGATGTTGCGCCTAAAATCAGATCAAAGCTGAAAGGTTCATTTTGGGTTTGCGTGGTATCCAACGTCGATATAAAAACAATACAATACAAAACGTTTGTTGGGTTCAAAACCATACATCTAGGTTCACTATATTAATAAGTATATACAAAATTATAGATGATTTGGCTATTGGAAAATATAGATATCTTATTCCTAATGCCATAAGATATTTGTAACATCGACTAACCGACAAAGCAGTTAAATTAAATGTATAATATTAGATCAAAACTACGCGCGTAAGAAAACATAGATAGAATTTTCTGCCAAGCCCTTAAATCATTAATAAGGAAAATAAATACAAGCTTTTGAGTGGGAATAATGACCTTTTGATTGTCCACAACGATGTACACGGATAATAACGACCTTGACATTTAACGATACAGGTTTCGTATACCTGTTGCTGAGGATGCACTGACCTTTAATCAAACATTTATAAGCACATTTACCTAACAATATATTGCATATGTTGTTTTATTATGCTTTGACACTCTTATGCATGTAAACACTATATTTCATAGCTAACACAAGTTTATCACTTAAACATCTTAAATATAGAACATAAAGTATTTCACAAATATCGGAAAGCTATTGACTCGTAAACGAAGCGCCTATTTTAACCAATGAAAGTGACGCCCGGATGCGTTGTTTTTAAAAGGACATTATCTGAATTAGTAAAACATCCAATGTTGATTTATACTGGTTGCCAAGTGGATACAACGGACTACATATTACTTTGTACATGTATTTATTTCCTTGAAAATGCATACATAATTCAGGAATATCTGTGCATGTACATAGGTATTGTAGATATGTGTTCAGGAAAATAACACGCATAAAATATATCAATTAATTATGTTGTATATTACCTAAGTAATAAACACCTGATATTTATATATTATTTATTAAATGTAACGGTATATTTTTTCATTCAATACTTTTTTACCTTACCAAAAAACACATAATATAACTTCCTCGGATTTCTTGGACTCTCTAAGTGTAATTTAAATTATTCTTGTATTAGATTAATTATTTCAACTTGGCGACAGAAAATCTAACCAAAATTCGTTTAAATACTTACTACTTTTGGAGATATTATATACATAGGAATGTATTATAGATATGAGTTTAGAGAAGTTTAGGTAGGCATTTAATACAAAAGTATAGGTTAATATGGTGTCCAAGCGATAAAGTCGGTTTGATGTTTTCAAATTCTTTGTGAATTTTACTACAAGCTTTTCAGACTTGCTTGTCTTGAGTTTGCTAATTTTGATTTTATTGTACACTAGTGGGTGCTCGCGGCTTCGCTCGCATTAAGAAGTAAAACTTGCATCCCCTATTTCACCCCTTTAAAAGTGGCATTTCCTAAAATCCTTTCTTAGCGGATGTCTACGTCATAACATCTACCGGCATGAAATTTCAGTCCGATCCGTCTAGTGGTTTGGGCTGTGCGTTAATAGATCACTATATCAGTCAGTTAGTTAGTTACCTTTGAATTTTGTATATATAGAAGTACTTACTTGGAATTCTGAACAAACTGCATGTTCTCTTTGCTAACTGGTGGCTGCAGGAGACTGGCTAGCGAGGCGCAACTGTATATGCTCACACAGTTGCCTGGCTTGCCCTCAGGAGTGTAGCATGGGTTTGGACAGCACACCTGCAAATTAACAAAACGAAGTTTTAGCACAATACATTATATAGGTAGTCTTCTTCTAAACGAATGAGAGTACTATGGCCAACTCGGGGAGTCGAGAGATTATCAAGCCGCCCTAAGGGCCTCTGACATGGCTTATATACATTATAGTAGAACTGTATTCTTTCTTATTGTTGATTTTTTTTACAAGAAATGGGCTTGTACTTGACCATAATTCGCCTGATGGTAAGCAATCATTACGGTCCAGGGAGGAGCGTGCTTACCCAGTAATTAGTAATCAATTATTATTGGTTAGTATGTATTCTTATATCCAGGTTTAAAATGGAGCGTCCGTATTTTGGGGACAAAATATCTATTAAATCTGTTTTTTTGCAACTTAAAATGTGTATGAAGATTTTTATAGGTATAGGTATGATGTGTTATCAACCGCACAAGTTCATATTGGGCAACGCTGAAGTTCATAATGTCAGAAGTGAACCGATATGACGCACGCAGAGATTACTGTTGTTCCGCCTTTTAACTATCCATGTACATATTTGTATTTTAGGTTAGTTATATATAAAACACAAATTTCCCAAGTTGCACTGCAGGACATGGTGCGTTAGTTATCCAGTAAATATACTGTGATTGTTGCACAATATATGACCATATAGGCTATAAAAGAGAAGAATTAGGGGTTGTGTATTTTCAAGACTAAAACTAACAGGTAAACAACAAGAAGCAGAAGGGTAATTAATTTAGTTCCACAATCACAAGTCCCTCAATAAAGCTGGTGATAGCTGAGCGCAGAGCTAAGTGTCTTTTCTTTTGATTTAATCGTTTGACAACGTTTGCAATGTGCGATTGTTGTGTGTCTTACCTTTGGTGCTTTTCCATCGAATCCACATTTGGATTTGGTCAGGACATCAATGTCGCTCTGTGTCTTGGAGGGTTTCTTCACAATGTCCAACAGAGGTTGGCATTCGTACAGTGATTTGCAAGCGCCAGCGCCGCCGTCTGGTGTGCTGCATGATTCTGAAAATAAATAACATATTTGAAAGAAATCTCATGCAAAATGGGATTTTGTTCTATGCACCATTTTGCAAGTGATTCTTGTGCAGACTTCTTTTGAAGTGCGAGCATCATTAGTGAGGTAGGTGTACAAAAATGTACCACGGTTCTGATAAAGCGTGATTTTATTATTTTGTGACTATCTTTTGCCCTTTCACTTTACCTACATCGTATGGTGTTCTTAGTGTTTACAGGGAAACAAAATGTTAGTTACTAATTACTATGTAGTGTGCAATACATTTTATAGATTTGCGTGCGATTTTCCTGTGGTTAATAAGTGATATAACCTATGCCTATCTATACATACCTACATATTTAATGTACAAAGGTAAAACAGCTGTTATAAGATCAGTTTTACGCGTAATTATCCTTATGTGTGTAATATCCGCACAACCTAGTTAGATCCTAGATATAGTTCCAAGCCAATATCTATATATATAAAACTCAAAGGTGACTGACTGATTGACTGACTGATATAGTGATCTATCAACGCACAGCCCAAACCACTGGACGGATTCGGCTGAAATTTGGAATGAAGGTAGATTTTATGACTTAGGCATCCGCTAAGAAAGGATTTTTGGAAATGCCACTTTTAAATGGGTGAAAAAGAGGATGCAAGTTTTACCAACTTCTTAATGCGAGCGAAGTCGCGAGCACCTACTAGTTACAAATAAACAAACAAGTGCTTTTAAATTCTTCCCCATACCGTGATTTCAAATACATTCATCTCTATACTTCATGCTGATTTTGATTCGGTGCGTTATAAAACGGATGGACAATGTACACAAAAACACATGCTTGTGCAATTTCTACAGCCTTTTAAACACATGCTTGGCGGTGAAGGAAAATACGGTGAGGAAACCGACATGTATAAAGATCATTAAATTTGATGATGTGTCTCATTCGTGGAAGGATCTGGGTGCTCACTACAGTGTACTTGTCCATGAGAAGTCCCATAGTGAAAGAATTCTGCGGAAAAACTACAACTATCAGTAATGAGGAACTACTATAAAAAGGCATGTGTGCATTTCCACACTCTGTGAACGGTGAATAAAAACATAGTCAGTGCCAGGTTCTGTGTACCTTTTTAACAGCCTTCCAAAAAAAGGAGGTTATCAAGTCTTCTAAAAGTTTTTTTTGTGCTCTAGTGCTCATAAAACCCAGTTCTTATAAGACGTGGTGCCACCTATACCATCCAAGTAATTTAACTCTATACTTATTGAACTCCCTGTACTTCTACCTGGATTTTCTACCTCTACGTTCTCAAGACTGACTGTAATGGTGTTATCTTCGATCTTTGGATAAGAATTTGCATCACTTTTATGTATCCAGTATACCACCCTGCAAGCTATAATAATAAAACCTTTTTTTGTTAGGAAATTTAAAAAAAATTCAAACTACACCATAGTACTGTTATTTTAGTTTGTACTGCTATTTTTTATCAACTTTATTTCTCGTAGGATTAGGCCAATTTGTATTATTACTACTTTAAATTCGTATTTACAGACTATGCTTAGATTATCTGATCAACTTGTTGATGAAATTCGTCGTAAAATTAAAAAAAAAAATGGTTTGAAATCCATGGCCCCATATGACAATAAAGAAATAGGCTGGAATTTTAATGCATAATTTGAAGGCTTTTGATGTAGAACGTGGTTGCTATCGCAGGTCAGCCGAATGGAATTATACATGAGCGCGAATTGCAAAAAAATAGTTTTAAGTACATAGGTATATCATTCAAATATAGAAAGTCACAAACGTGAACTCGGTAAAAACAAATGTAAACGAGTATTAGCATTTGCACGTTTCAAAATAAAAACATACGTGCCTAGTTCTAAGAAGACTAACTGGTCTGAAGAATCCTGCTCTTGTCGAACCGGTGTTTTGACTAGTTTCTAGTTTAAAGAATAAAAATATGAACATTGTTCATGTTAATGTGTAATATTACCCAAAAAAGGTGGGATACTTCATAGCCGAATTTAATGGCAAAGACGGGTAGTTATTTATTTTCATTTTTCAATTGGAATAGGTAGATACATATTTTCTCATTTTAATATCAACTTATACGATATAAGGAAAACTAAAACATAAGGAAAATGTACCTCTAAAATTTTGTTTTGGAGTAAAACCCCACTTAAGAGTGAAATAAACGTTTAAAAGTTTAATATAAGATGTAAGGTTTATTTCAAGTGCACCTTTACATACTCATTATATACTTCGGCAAATATATTATAGTACACAAACAAGTGAAATGAAATCATCATCTCATGTATCGTGAACAAGAAGTGCCTAGACCAATGAACCCTGAGCAGATGACCTTTTTATCCATAATCTAAACCACAAGCAATTAAACTTAGGTACTGAGATACGAGCTAGAACAACAATACCTATATACATATCTACTTATACCTAACAAATGTAACATAAAAAACAACACTCGTGTCGGCAAGTTCGGAAGCCGCGAAACTACCGATATCCTGTCTTTATTATCTACTAATTCGAAAACCACTTACGTCCATTCGCGAAACAGAAGTACGTAGCGATGATCGTGAACACCAACGCCGCGGGAGCCATTGTGAAGCTCTTTTACTTTATCACAGCATAACACGTAGCACTGATTTCGGAAAACACGTCCGCCCGTTTTGGCGGTCAACCAAGCATTGCACGGAAAACCTTCGCAAGCCCGGTTTTACTGACCGCAAGATATGCCCATCTTCGGCTGCGATGGCTTTATGCAACAATATGTTGTATAAGATATGATTTACAGTTAAATTTTGAATGTGTATGTTGGCTCTTAAGACATTTCTGTATGAAGCAGCTGTTTGTCGAATTAATATGTATTGTATTTATTTGCATAGGTTCTATATCTATAGTTCAAACCTGCATGTAAATGTGTAGCAAGCATCAATTGATCTTATTTGATAATGGTACATAAAAAGATGTTAAAATATTTATGTGACTATGTATTTCGATTCTCACTGTACGTACGGTGTTTATTTATGTTGTTGTTTTTTTTTGTAATATTTGTAGTGTACGCTGTACCTCATTCTATGGAGGCTTTAGGGAACAACTCCAAAAAAAAAAATGTGTAACTAACTTAGAATTTGTAATAATTTTAATGACTTGTCACAAGAATGGGTATTGAATTCTTACTCAAAAATATATTTAACTTATTAATTCAGACGCATTTATCATTTCTTAGAATATAAGTTTATTCGCATAAAATTTTATTACCTAATTTATTGTTTGTTTCTTATTCTAACGGTTCTGGAATTCCATTGTTGTCTATTTATTGATAAAGACTATAACTTATTAAGACTCTGTTACTCTGTAAGTTTTTTTTAGGTAGTTTTCTAAATTTAGATATTTTTTTTAACTTGAACGGGCTTGCTCTTGACCATAGTTTAGCTGCTTACTTGATAGCAAGTAAGGCTATGGCCTAAGATGGAGCGTGCTTACCTGATAAGAACCGATTCACTCTCGCTTTAAAAATCGCTGGATTATACAATTAACTTACAATTGATTCGATATTTATGTTTCAGGAGCCACAAAAGAGATAGGCACAGCACTGACAAGAGTATGTCTCCGACATCGCGCCATCGAGTCCAGGATGAAAACTTTTATCGGGTAAGTTCCTCATCATCATCATCAACCGTTTCTTTGCCGCTAAGGAGCACCAGCCTAGCCATTTACAGGCAGTCCAATATACATTCCATTTACAGGCAGTCCAATATACATTTTTCTAAGCGCAAAGCGTTTTCGGGTGAAATATCGTGGCCTTAACACTCAAGCAGTAAACTAATAGGGTGCTGTAGTGATTTATATCTTCCCACAAAACATGTCTCATTCTAGTCTTCTGCCTTATGTGTAACTAGTAGGTGCTCGCGGCTTCGCTCGCATTAAGAAGTAAAACCTGCTTCCCTTATTTCACCCCTTCCCTTATTTTTGGAAGCGGTGCTTCCAAAAATCCTTTTCTTAGCGGATGCCTTTTTTATGTCTACCTGCATGCGAAATTTCAGCCCGATCCGTCCAGTGGTTTGGGCTGTGCGTTTTGTTAGATCACCTTTGAGATTTATATTTATGTATTTAGATTTAATGTTTATTTAAGATGTTGATATCATTGCACAAAGAATTCATATTTTAATCTTAAATGTTACTTACATTAAATAACACAGTGGACGCTGTTATTTCCTTGAGGATAGAACGAAAATATTTACGTCTTTATGACATTATGTACATACTTTGCAATGTGACTCATAGTTCTTTATTGTTTTTTTTTAATTTAGTACTGGTAATCCCATCCATCACAAAACTTGCCATATACACATTTTATTATTATTACTTTTCTTACCTTTTGTATAAATTAAAGTATATATATTACAGACAATACAAATATGCATTACATTTATTTTATATTTTGTTGCACCTTGTTCTTAAACTTCTGTATTAAAGTCAATATATCTTAATAATTTTCCTTCATAGATCGACAATCTTAACGTGAACTTAGGTAGTCTGCCATACAAAATCTGTCAGTTTGCTATTAGTTGGGGGCGCACATCTTTCCGATACTAATTCTTTTACTTAATACTTATAAGCAAAAACGGTCTCACTTTCATACTTGGCAAAAATGTCTTAACCGACGCACAATTCGGCACATTCCTCTACAAAACGTTACTTGTTCTCCTTGTACTATATTTTAAGGCTCCTTAAACTTAGTGGCACCAGAATTGACAAATCTCATACGAACTTACTTATTGATAGGTAACATTTTATTCTTATAGCTTAAATCGTTTTAAGTGCTTCCTTTCTTCCTAATTTTTATATGCGTTAATATATTTTCAATAAAGATACTATTTTGTTTCGAATTCCAGTGTATTAATGGACACCCTCATCACTCCTCTGTCGGAGCGAGCTGACGAATGGCGGCGCGGCGGGTGCGCCACTGGAGCCCTGAGCAGGGAGCACGCGAGGGAGTGTAAGCGGGCCAGGACTGAGCTGCGGAGACGCGTGGCAGACGCGCAGAGACAGGCCAGGAAAGCTAGGAGACAGCCCACTGACGCTAAGAGACGGGCCGACGTTAGCATGCAGGTATGAGCATAAATCGGTTTTAAAGAAATTGGTAAGAAATATTTTGTAGTCTTGACACAAAAGTGGAGTAATCCAATACAAAGGTATGAATGAAAAGACGAGAACACGGAAGGGAAGGCAAGTGGGTTAGGACTGAGCTGCGAAGATGTGGCAGAGGCACAGAAACAGGCCAGGAAGGCTAGGAGACAGCCCACTGACGCTAAGAGACGGGCTGACGTTAGCATGTAGGCATGAGCTTAACTCTTTTTTACAGTAATTGGTAAGAAATATATCGCCGTGCTTTCGATAGAAAAAAAGTAAAAACGAAATAAGGATAGGTATGAATGAAAAGACGAGAACACGAGAGAGAGGAGAAGAGGGCAGACACACAGAGACAGCCCACTGACGTTAGGATACGGGCTGACGTTAGCGTGCGGTAAGGCAAGTAAACGTTAGGTAACTGTTGTAGAGAACTGTTGGCAAGTCGGCAATACATCTTTTTATATGTGTAAACAGAGTTGAAATGACCCATCTAATTAAAATAAAATGAACATCGGTTAATTGTAGGTTCTGGCCGTTATAGTAGCCTAGAGCGGTTCGAAAAACGTCAATATCAGAGTTAGACACTCTCAACGTCATCATCATCATCAGCTCTCTAAAACCGACTGCAGCTATAGCCAATCTCATACAAACTTATTTTTATTACAATTTTAAAAAGTTTCTTATCCGATATAATCTAAATTCCAGGATGTGCAAGAGCGCAAGCAGCAGCTGGAAGAGATGGAGGAGAAAGCCGTGAAGGCGGCCCTCATCGAGGAGCGCAACCGCTTCTGCAACTTTGTATCCATGCTGAATACAGTTGTGGTGAGTGTTATCAATATTTTCTGGTTTAAAATGTTTGTAAATCTGCCTCTCTGCCACAGTCTGTTAGTAATAACTTTTGTTCTACGTCTAAGTAGACTGTCTTATGAATCCTGGAATTAATTCGCCCGTGATGATTTGGATGTTACGAAATAAAATAAGGACACGATTTAAAAGTACACGTGTGAACCTGCAACACCTGACCTGAATATAAGTTTCCTTTTAGGATAAACTTGTAAATTAGTAATAGTCTCTAGACTAATCATAATTAATAAATAAAACGTTTATTCGATCTTTCACAAGGTTAGGTATAGACTATTAATGTTCACTGCATCAAAAAGACGACAACTGTTTAGCAGCACCTTAGGTAGGTACTTATTAATTAACATTTCTTGACAAAATTTAGTTATTACACACACACAGCTATCGCTTTCATAAAAAAAATATTAATCGTTCGGCATAATTTTTGACGTAATCGATAGCCTTTATTTCTAAATTTCTTCTAAATTCCTAAATTTACTTATGTCATACGGGAACTTTAGTAAAGTGTTTTGTTTTATAATTCCTTTATTTCCCATGTCCAGGAGAGTGAAGTGGCAATGCTAGCGGAGGTGGGGCACCTGCAGGAGGGCAGCGAGCAGCTCGTGCGACACACCGCCGAGCCCAGGACCCTGCCGGCTGCTAGCTTGCAGGTATCATCGGTTTACTGTGTCTTTCTTCTTGTGGGTGTGTCCTGTCGTATGGTATGCAGGGTTATTTTACTGACAACTATCGAATAACCTTCATAGGGTGGATTTAGTACCTACAACAATTGTAGTTCTATGACGTTTGGGAATCGAATTCGCGAAAACAATTATTTTCGGTTCTCAGTATTTTTTTCAGTAAGCGATAAACATTTTTTAAGGTCCAAAATAAGACAAGATTGGTAGTGGGCGATCGTAGAGTCGTTAATCTTTTACAGACTTCAAAAAAAAGAAGGGGTTATCAAGTCTTTTGAATGTTGTTTTTGTGTATATGTTACTCGATTACAGCTAGTTATAAACCGATTTTTAACCGACTTCAAAAAGGAGGTTATCAAGTTTTCTGACAGTTTTTTTTGTGGGTTTGTTACGCGATTACTCCGTTATGACTATTCTTTTATCGTCTGAGGTGGTGGTCCCATATAATTTTTAAATTTGTCATTAACATGAATGTTCTTCTAGGTGATCTGCGACATAAAGTCGTGCTACAGCGGGTGGGCGGAGGCGAGCTCGGCGCCGCACTCCCCGCCCCCCTCGCGCCTCGGCAGCCGCAAGTCCAGCCTCACCTCCATCTCTAGCCTCACCAGCCACTGCTCGGACCATCAACTAGGTACATGCTTTGTAACAGTATGTGACATGACATAAAGTCGTGCTACATGATATGAAGTCGTGTTACATGACATGAAGTCGTGCTACATGACATAAAGTTGTGCTATTTCACATTAAGTCGTGTTCCATGACAAAGTATTGCTACATGACAAGGTCGTGCAGCAGTGGGTGGGCGGTGGCGCGCTCCTCAAAACGAAAAATCTCTTCAAAAAGAGAAAAATAATGTAGACTTAAGCTCTCGTACAATTACGAGTTCAAGCATTATTATAAGCGCTGCTGTAGAATATACCTAATAGAAGTTTGAAAATCGAGTTTGTGTTTGAAGAATCGTAAACTAGGCTGCAACCATATCGAAGTATTCAAATAAAAATGTTAATGTTATTAATTTGCAGGTGTATCGAGCTCCACAGTAAGCTGTTCGACACCCATATCGAACGCTTCATCGGCGGGGACTATTCCAACGCCCAATAATGACAATCAGATGCCGCTGTCGCAGGTATTTTAGGCGTTTAGAGTAGAAAGGTAGTATAGGACGTGTTTGTCTTAGATTTGATGGGGATTTTGACTATGTTGTCTTACTTTGTAGCGCACTTTTTTTTTGGAAAGCACTTAAACTATGTATATGTGTGACCATAAAATTATATTTGTGTAGATAGTATTGTTATTAGATATTAATTGAAATTTTGCTTCAGTAGACATTCGTTTCAAATTAGTTTGCGTTATTATCTTAGTTTGTTTTACCTTGCTGTAGGCCAGATTACATTTTCAAGTAAAATAAATTTAAAAAAATTATTTTTTGACATTTTAATGTGTGACAATTGATTTAGTAGCCATTATCGTTATAATCTAGCTTCGATATCCATTAGTTTTTTTTGTTATGACATATTTACGTGTGGTATTTGTATTTCCTAGCAACTATCTTAGTTTTTATGACATTTCATTTTAACATTAACTAGCTTAACTTTTAATTTCTTTTTCATGTCATGACATTTGTTTGTAGTAGCCATTTCCGTAGTGTTGCTTGACATTGTGTGTTGCTTGCACCAGTCGGCGCGGCTCGCGAGCGTGTGCAGCGGTGACTCCGGCTTCAGATCGCAGGACGCGCTGCAGCGGCGTTCGCTCTACGTTGATAATGTAATTGTTTAATGGGCGTACAAGTGTCATAGAAAGAGTATCATTGGGCCTTATCACAAAACGTGGTTTAAATATAAGTCTAGACCAAGTCCATTTTAGTTGTTCGAAAATGGTCTGTCTACTATCATAATTTTTAAATTGTTAAATGTTAAATGATAAATCAACGTTCTAATTTGAAGTTGACATTTTGATTGTTTTTATGTGATGTTTGAACAAAAAGAACCCACTTTTTATTTTCATTGTCCTGGACTAATATTTAAACCGCGTATTTTGATTTGACTCCATATTTTAAACTCCATAGACAATACGGAACTCGAGTCATTATGACCCATCGTCATTGCGACCGGGCTAAACGCATTTAGTGATAAAATTTCTTAGTAAACATGGCTAAATGTGTTTTACAGTCGTTGTGCTAGCGGATCTAAAGATATAAAATTTAGACTTTTCATCTTCCACTATTAAAGAGGTCGATTTTTGTGTACCAAATGTTCAAAAACTAGACTCTGTAACTTAAAAATACTCGTATGTTGCGTTCATACGTTTACGCTTTTTTCATACTTGCTTTAAATGAACTCTTTTATTGCATTTGTACGTCCACACCTTTTTATTTTTGCATGTACATAATTATTTTTAGTTATACATTATTCGGTAGCTAGCACAATTAGCTTTAAGATGTAGCCCCTAGTGCCCCCTACCCCAAGATTCACAGTTCTTTTAAAACTTCTTATTGTTTCAATAAATAAATAATCTGGCTCATTTTACACAGCGCCATCTAGCACCATACTAAGAAAACGGGTACATAACAATGACCAACTCTTGTGCAGATGTTTTGGTTGGTAAACCGTTGGTATCGTTTTACTATCGGTATCCTACAGTAATATATCTCGACAATTCTTCACTCACCAACAACAAACTGACCAACAAACCAACACTCCTTTATACTTGCGTATGATTCTAGTATTTACTTGAAATTCCCCAGGGTTCAGACAACCAGAGCGTGAGCAGCGAATGCATGACGCCAGCCAAGAGCAATATGGACGACGAACATGTCGACGAATCTGACTCTGATATCATGGGGAACGCAGGTAACTGATATATATAATTATACTCTTTTTTAATTAAATCGTAATCAGTTGATAAGTTCACATTTAATATCTCTCCTATTAAAAATATTCTACGAGTCTATACGGTTGAAAGACGAAATCTATTGAGCATTCGGTGATTCATTTTCTCTGTAAGTTGAAAAATTAGTATATGCCCGAGGCTTACTTCACGACGGGTCATCGCGATTTTTGGTATTGTTGTAGTATAGGGCTACCAAAATAACAACCATCAATTAAACATCAAGCCAACACACTCACATGGCATATACTTGTCCAACCATATAATAGTTTAATATGACATATTTATAGTAGTTTCTGAATAACATAGCTCCTAGAGCTAATCACTAAGTTAATGTTTCCAGCGAGCGCCACGTGGCCAGACTTGAAAGACACGGCGCAGTTTGAGCGCGCGGCATCTGCTATCATGGGACGTCCTCACACTATCTCTGCAGGTAAATGATAGCATAAGAAAATACAAAGCTATCGAAACTATTCTAGTAATTTTACCAGTTTTGCTAAAGATTCTATAAATATTTCCTAATACAAAAGTTAACAAAGCTTTAATCATGGTTTCATCGGAAGTCACTTGAAACTACTGAATGGCACAAGTACAACGCTAAACTAAATGCTCAAAAAGACGACGCCTTTCCAAAACTTTTGAAATGATAATATGGTATAATCTATCGTATATTTTTTTCTAGTAAAGTACCTAAATTCACCTAAGAGCGTGGAAAGAGGGTAAATTAAAATTCTAGTATCGTCATCTTTTATACTGTTTTTTAACATAAAAGAAGGTGTTTTTAAACACCATATAGAAAATTAGAATTTATACAAACATATTGATGAAATGATTTGTATAATTCCAGCGTACGAGCGCGGCCACCCGCGGCCGGCACTCAGCGTGCACACATTCACTCACTCCGAGCAAGAAATGTCTCAGCTCAGGGAAAGTGGCATCTACGCACGACCACCATTGCCTACTGTAAGTTACTATAAAAAATTGTTTTTTATAGAGATTTGGTTTTTCTGACATAAGCCCAACAGCTCGCTGTAACGCCCTCAAAAAAAAGTTAGCCGTTGCTCACTTTTTTCTGTAGGCTTTACGTTATGAAGTACTGTAGTTACGTCAAAAAGATATTAGGCATAATTTAAGTTACTATTGATTGGTGATGTGCTATCGTTACAAAAATATTATGTAAGTTTTTAAAGAGACAAACAAATAAGCCTTAAGCTGCTCACTGCAACGCCTGGAGAAAAAAAAGTGAGCATATAATAAGAGGTGTATATGCTTTGTCCATTATAGTAAGATCATTTTAACAGCTGTCGTCTGCATGCATATATATTATGTTGTTGGTAAAATGATCATCCTATAATGAATAAAGTATACACGATTATTTTCATTGCTCACTCTTTTTCTGTAGGCGTTACTGTGAGTTAATGGATTTTTGACTTAAATCATTTATGTAAATTGTATGTGGGACAAGCCATAAAACATCACCTACGATTGACTGGTCTAGCTAAACAATAAAATAGATTAATAACATCGATTCGTAATAATACTTCGGATTTTTATAGAATCACTACAATTTAGTTATCTTGTTTGTTACTTTGAACGTTCTAATCTCAGCAACTACTGGTGCGAATAGAAAAATTCTTTTTGTGTTGAATAGACCATTTATCGAGGAAGGCTTTAGGTTATATAACATCACGCTGCAACTAATAGGTGCGAAGAAACAATGGAAAATGTGAAAAAAACGGGGAAAATTATTCAACTTTGAGGGCTTCCGTTGCGTGCGCTGCTATAACGGTTCAAGATTTCAAAAAAACGTGTATGAAAGAAAAGAAAATTATTCCTCTTAAAATGATCTAACAAAATGTACGCAACAGTATATGTCTATCTTTTAAGGTTAACTCACTAGAACCGTTTTTATGGTAATAACTATTCCACGCGGACGAAGTCGCGCGCACCAGCTAGTATTCAATAGAATTAAGTACCATATCACTTCTTATCTAACTAAAGATACTTTTTCCATCTACTTCAAGTAACACACATTAATATATAAATATTTCTACAGCGTTGTTCGTCGTTGGAGCGTCCTACTGTTCCCGCGAAGTCTTCGAACGCGAACACAGCACAGCACGAGTTCAAGCCAGGGAAGCCTTCCTCTCTACCACCACATCTTACTAAAGGTAATTTATATTTAAGGAAATAGTAGACATGTCACACAAAGCGACATATTTACAATGTATAAATAAACAAAATTGTAAACAAATATAGTAGTTACATAAGGTCTCTGACACAATTAGAGGTGAAAAATGAACAGAATTATAAGAAAGTAATTATAAGAATATCTCTCTCTCCCTCTTTGTGTCGTATTTCCTCATGACTGATGGTCGCGACTCCCCCGCAGAATTAATTCGTTGGGGGAGTTCTCACAAGAAGATACATAGTGGTGGACCTATGATAATGTGTCACAAAACATAAAATAACGTTTAAAGTGTTTTAATATTAAAACTTTCGTGAGACATTTTATCAAGAGATTAACTAAACGGTCGCGCACGCAGTCTGCGTGTTGCCGCGGCCCAGAACGACCGTTCTGAAGATGGATGTCATAACATCCGAAACGCGTAAACGATTTACGCGATTTACACGTGAGTGAAAACCGTTTAATTAATCTCTTGTTTAAAGTGTTGCTATGCGTATTTCGCTATGCATGCATCCAACACTACCTACACATTCAACTTGAGTTGGGGCCGGATTTTTATATGAAACATCTATTTTGTATCTACGTTATGCTGGTTTAGTTTTATGTGACAAATAGTAGGTACTCGCGGCTTCGCTCGCATTAAAAAGTAAAACTTGCATCCCTTATTTCACCCCTTAAAAAGTGGCATTTCCAAAAATCCTTTCTTAGCGGATGCCTACGTCATAACATCTACCTTCATTCCAAATTTCAGCCCGATCCGTCCAGTGGTTTGACTGTGCGTTGATAGATCACTATGTCAGTCAGTTAGTCAGTCAGTCACCTTTGAGTTTTTATATTTAGAAGATAAATGTTTTTTATTCTTATGAAGATAATTTTAAGTGTAATAATTTTGTGATCAAATTTTGTATCATCATGTGTTCCCAGAAATGCCTCAAGCCCTGTACGTGAATATGTCTGAGCTGGCCACGCTGGCTGCGTCCCGCGCGCAACAACACCACCACAACGCAGAGCATCCACACCAGGAGAAGGTAACACAGTTTATTTACAGATAGGTTTAATATACAAAGGATTCTGTTAAAGTTCTTCAATTTTTCGTACTTAAGCGGACTATGGTAGATTGACATTATGACCAATCCTTTTAAATGTTCTCATTTATTACAAAAAAAGTGGCAATTGCACTTTCAAATAGTTCCTACGACCAGCCATTGAATATACCTATGACCTATCTATTATGAAAGATTTATGTAAATTTAACTTATACAAAGTTAGAGATAAATAACACATCCATTTGAGGTCTACCTTGCTTTTAAATTACTTCAGTAGGTATGTATTATTATTATTATAACAAATTTGTTTTTTTAAAGGCACAGGAATACAGTTATTTTAGAAAAATATACTTTTATTATAAAAATACACTTCATAAATTAAGTAAATTGTATAAATAAATTTACTTATTGTAGTGGGCTGTATCTATTGGCAACGGCTTTTATTATTGTAACAAGACCGATTGTCACCTTATCAAATTGCCATTTTGAATTGTTACATTGTAAAAACATTATTTATGTGTTACGACACAAGTACAAAATTACTTTAACACTACACGTTCACATAAGATTTAAACGTACTACGAAATCCTTCGTCGATGTTCTTTTTAAAGTCTGTACTAATTCTATTCACCAAAAACTTTTAAATTATAAACGTAAAAAATGCAGAAATTTGATGAACTACGTTTGAAACTTTGAGCCCTCGAAAATTTGCTCATAACGTTGCACGACTTTTTCAATGAAAGTATTTGAATCTAATTTCCTAGTGCTGACATAGTTTTCTGACGTTTACAGTATGGTCTTGTTTTTATAAGAATGGTGTTCTGTCTCGGTTCTTCAAATTTATTTATGTATAAAAGCTATGTTAAATTTAGTTTGACCTTAACAATACGAGATAGTTTATCCATATCAGCATCGTCAATGTGGAAGAAGTTAATCAGTTTGTTGTAAAAACCCTCATGCTCGTTTCTTCGTCGATATGGTATAATGGTGCTCTTTTTTGACGGCTTGACCTGGAAATACACAATTTACAAAGGATTTTATTAAAACAATAAAAAAAAATACGAATCTAGAAGTGTGAGAAAATTATTAAAAATCTGTTTCTACCCAATCAATAAAGTAAAATGTCAAATATGTAAAAAAACAGCAAAGTTACTTAATATGGTATAAAGAATGTCATGAATATGAAATAATTTTTAAAACGTTATTGGTGTCACTTCGACCCAAAAACAATATTTCCAGTATTTCTATGAGTTTTGTCTTATACATACAAAACTACTAATTACCACATCATTCACTCAATACCATCAAGCCCCCAAGCTAGATATAATAAAAAATATACATAGATAGTGAATACAAAAAGAATTGCTTTATGATAGCAAAAAAAAAAACGAAAATATAGGATACTCAGAATATACTGTATTATAATGTGGCGTACCGTTCCCTCTTCCGTTAGCTGTAGTGCAAATATCAAAAACAATCAGTAAGACAATATAAAAGTAAGTATTATCATCATCATCGATTGCCACATGGTTATTGAAAATTGGAGATAGGTTCTGGAGGGAGAAAAAGAATACTTTATGAACTTCCCTGGTGTCTTTTTTATACTTCAAATGTGGTACTGATGTAAAAATAACTCTTTGTACGATTGCCGGTAGTACTGCTGAAACTAGGTACTTTAGCTCAGTTTTAACAAGACATATCATCGCCAAAGGGTTATGACTCTCAACAGAACCGATCGTTAGGGAATTAAAAAGGGCCTAGATCATTACAAGGCATACAAGTTTTTTTTTTTTTTTTTTACGTTTGATAGGTTTACGTTTGACTACAGCCTGCCTGATGTTAAGCATTGCTGCAGCCTAGGGTGTAACACGTTTACCTAGAAGATACCTATTAACTCTAGATTTGAAAACCCCTGGATTGTAGTTCGCAGGAAACACAGCTTCTGGTAAAGTGTTCCAGAGCTTTGCTGTCCGTACAATAAACGTAGAAGCAAAGCGCTGCGTTCGACACTTCGGCACTTCCACCATAAAACGATGTCTACCTGCGGACTTTCTGCTTGTTCGGTTATAAAACGGAGCTGAGGGAATCAGTTTATGTAGCTCCTCTGCACACTCTCCGAAATGTATTCGATAAAAGACCGACAGACTGGCCACCTTGCGGCGATGTTCCAAACTTTGGAGTTTTGCCTTCTTAATGGTGGTTTTACCTACT
This sequence comes from Macaria notata, assembly GCA_927399415.1. Lineage (NCBI taxonomy): Eukaryota > Metazoa > Arthropoda > Insecta > Lepidoptera > Geometridae > Macaria > Macaria notata. Next base: position 7,882,366 of record OV656742.1, read on the forward strand.
AACCTCTTAGCTCGCGTTTCAATCGAATCCAACGCCTCTAGCTGGTATTTTGCTGATCCATCCCAAAGATGCGAGCAGTACTCCATGCACGACCGAACTTGTGCTTTATACAAGGTAAGCAACTGTTCCGGATGGAAGTACCGACGCACCTTCGAGAGGATACCAAGCTTTTTGGCAGCCAATTGAGCCTTTGACTCAATATAGGACCCAAAATTTAATGACGAGGTAAGGGAGACTCCAAGTAGGTCCAGCTGGTTTGTGATTGGAATCGAGACATTCCGGAAAGTAGGGGCCAGGTGGAACGGCCTCTTTTTGGCGGAGAAAAGACACGCCTGCGTCTTAGTGGCATAGAATATGACCAGGTTGGCATCGCCCCAATCGGAGACTGCCTGAAGAGAAAGATTCATGCGTTCGAACCTGAAGAGAAAGACTCTCTACAACCGTGCTGTCGTCTGCATACCCAAAGATACCGGGTTTGAGCAGATCGTTAATATGCAGCAAAAATAGGGTTGCAGACAGTACTGACCCTTGGGGGACTCCGGCATTAACAGCCATCCGGTCAGACGAGCAGCCATCAACGACCACCCGAATAGACCGATCCCTCAAAAAGTCTGAAATCCACGTACAGAAACCAGAGGGCAAACCGTACGAGGAAAGCTTACTAATAAGGCCATCGTGCCATACCCTGTCAAAGGCTTTTGAAATGTCCAGAGAAACCGCCAGTGCTTCTCCGAATTTCTCCATTGCCTCACTCCAGATGTGAGTGGCATACGCTAGAAGATCCCCAGTTGAACGATTCCGGCGAAAGCCATATTGTCGATCACTGAGGAGGTCATTCGATTCTAGGTACGCCAGGAGCCTGCCGTTCAGGACGCGTTCCATACTCTTACAGAGAATGGACGTGACTGAAATGGGCCTGTAGTTTGCAGGGTCAGCACGACTACGTTTTTTGGGCACAGGCTGCACGTTAGCAAGCTTCCACGAACTCGGTACTATACCAGTCTCAAAAGAGAGCCTGAAGAGACGTGTCAATACAGGAGACAACTCAGGCGCACACGTCCTCAGTACTATTGCAGGAATACCATCAGGGCCACTAGCCTTATTCACATCCAAATTGCGTAGTGTTCTGCGAACCTCCATTTGGCGAATCCGGATTTCAGGCATAGCCACTGAACTGCCGGGTAAGACTGGAGATGTCGCACTACCAGCATCTAGACGCGAAGACTCCGCAAACAGAGACGCAAGCAAGTTTGCTTTCTCTTTGGCGGTGTGAGCCAAAGACCCATCTGGTTTCTGCAGTGGAGGCAGCGAGGGACGGCAGAAGTTAGCTTCAACCGTCTTGGCTAGAGACCAAAACGCTTTACTACCCGCTGGGTACGAAGCAAGTTTAGTCCCTATTCGGCCAACGTGGTCGAAACGAGCCTTCTGTAACACCTTCTTGCAGGACTTGGCTGTCTTGTTAAAAATTTTCTTCTTTTCACGTATGTCAGAAGCCTTTTGCAGTCGAGCGTCAACCCATGCAAGGTATGCCTGATGTTTGCTCGCCTCAGCGCGCGCACATTCAGGTCCAAACCATGGGCGAGCTGTGCTTGTCGATGGTACATCTGAATATGGAATAAAGTAGTCCATTCCTTGACGCAACACATCAGAAATAGCTTCAGCGCAGGCGCTGGGATCGCTCGAAGAAAAACAAATTGACTGCCAAGGGAAAGATGCAAAGAATGACCGCATCTCATCCCAATCTGCTGACTTGTATCGCCACAACCGCCGCGAGTCCCTAGGGCTGGGATCAGGCGGGGAGTAAACGGATACAGATTTCACCAAACAGTGATCGGATTTACCTAGGGGCGACGAAATCGCCACCGAATATCTGTCTGGATCGGTTGTCATCAGAAGGTCTAGACAATAAGGTGTGTGGGAGTCAACATCCGGTACCCTAGTGGCTCCCTGGACTAGTTGGGTGAGATTTAACGAAAGGGCAAGCCGCTTCGTTTCTCTTCCCGCATGGTCGGTGTCTCGGTATGGATAGAGCCAATCTTGATGATGGCCATTAAAATCCCCAAGTAACACTAGTTGAGCCGACGGGTACTCCTGTTGAGCTTCATCCGCCATCTCGCTGAGGTAGTCAGTGAGCCTGGTCGTCTCGGAATCTCCAGTGTGCGAGCGGTAGACACAGGCATAGAGGATTTTCTCAATGCCAGTGTCCACCAGGTTCCATAAAACCGAAAAGCTTGGGTCCTCAAATTTACAGAGACGCCGAGAACAAATGTCATCGCGAGCGTATAAGCATACGCCCGCACGTGGTTTAAAGTTGTGCTCCAGGGTGTACCCTGGGTAGGAAAGGTACGACACGTCGGATGGACATCTGATCTGGGTCTCCGTTAGAAACAACAGGTGCGGCTTCTCTGTCTCGAGGTGATAGTGGACAGGAACGATGTTGGAGTGCAGGCCTCTGATGTTCGAGAGGTGCACTTTGAGTGAGAGGGAAGTGAACCGCTGTGGAGCACGTTTTCTTCTGTTGCTTCTCATATTGGGAGTTTTTGTAAAGGTAGGTAGTCGGCAGTAGAGCGAGGTGATGTGAAGTAGACCCAGTGAAGCATATCAACTAACCACGTACAATGAATGGGGACTAGTCTGGAGACCGCGGGGACGCCCGTGCCCCCCCGGAGGTGTTCATTGCGCCCTCTCGTCCGGTAGCCAACCGGAGCAATGACGCACCCCCGGGATTTTTCGTCAGTTGGCGGGACAGCCTCACGAGAGTGGCGGGCTCTCGGTTGGGTCCCCATCTACCTGCGGTCGGCCAGCGGTGCACCGTGCCACGGATCCCGCTACCCTCCATAACTAGCCTCCCGATGCTTGTGGTTCGATACGCCTCAAGCTCGGTATGTACAATACATCACCGCTCTGACCCGACACCCGTGAACGGTTTCACCGGACCACGCACCGGAACACGGCTGGGCCGCTTGGCGGTGCGACTTAGTCCGATGGGTGGTAACCAGCCACGGCCGAAGCCTACCACCGGTGTCGCCTAGTTTGCACCACCCGAGGACCACGTGTGGGGTTTCAAATCAGGGTATCATCCCACGGACGGGGGCGATTTAGTCCTCATAGATTCTGTGGTCTTCAAAACGTTCTCTACGATGTCACATAACATAATTGGAAAAGGTAGATAAAATGACTTACAGTTTTTCCCAATGGAACTTTGCGGCGAGAGTCTCTGAGACCTGTCCTTCTTTGAGCTGCTTCTTGATGACTCGCTCCAACATGCGCAGGCAGGAGAACAGGTTCTGCACCGACTGCGGCTGGCGGGCGCGAGACGATGTCTGCAAGATGTGGGGGGAATTGTACGTTACAACTTCTACATCTAACGTTTTCGTCAAATAATTTCATCGCTCACAATAAGTATGTATACTGTAAGTGCTAGTATACTTTATATTTCAGCTGTATTTTTATTAATAAGTTCAGTCGTTGACCGTGGCATAAAGATTATGCGGCATTTTCAATACCAACTCAAATCTGATTACGAAAATGTTAAACTCTAGTTAGCACAGTTGATCTTTGGATGGGTTACCAAAAACATGGATTCAATTTAGTCACATGCTTGGGTCTGTGACTCTTTAATTTGTATGTCATAGCTGTCGCTAAGCCATGTCAGAGGCCCCTAGATAGATCTGTTTGAAAACTCATGACACCAAAAGTTGACCACTCTAATACAAACTACCTATCATTGTCTTTGCATCCGTATAAAAATTATCGCAACAAACTAAATTAAGCTCTGTGGACATACGGGTTCATAATACAAATATCCGTTTTTTTCCATAGGCCTGGGAAAATTATAATGTAAAAATATTCCACTTACCATGAGTTCAACAGTTTCAAACAGCTTCTTCAGCTCCTTTCTCTCTCTCTCGTCCAATTGCACCGTGTCCTGGTCGAAGATCCCGCTCTCTTTCAGCTTGGCTTTGATCTTGTCCAGTGTAATTGGTACGTTGGAAGTCATCAGTTCACCGGTCTTGTACGCAGCTTTCATGTCGTCTGCGTCGCCGTTTGGACTGAAATATGAGAATAGTATTAGTTACTTCCGTGTGGGGCTAGATGGCGTTGTATTCAATGTCGCAGAATATTTATTTATTTATTATAAGGTTTTAGTCTACTTAAGCTATAAAGTACCTATATATCTCTAGGGATGAGCCTGCACTTCACAACACAGGGAGACCCTAGTGTGGAGTGCAGGTTACAGAATTGTAAAATAATACCTAAGTTTTATGTTCTTTTTAAATACTACAATAATATTTATCTTTTTATTAACAAGTAATTAAAAAAACAACTACTTATTTTAATGCCTATACAATAAATATTTCCGTCATATAGTTGTGGATACAGCCAGACTATTGCTGCTAAGATAAAATAATTACCCATGAGAAATCATAGAAAGATAGAATGAATAATTTTATGTATATGATTTCAATAAATTTTTCTTTCTTTCTTACTCCTGTAATTACTCGCTCAAACTTTCAAACGTGATCTGTGCCCAATTAAGTTGAATTGAACATCAAAATAAATAAATCTTACCATTGTAAGCTGTACTGCACATTCAACACAAACCTGAAACAGATTAAGATAACATTTTTATTTACGTACTGAAACCTTGGTTTACTTGTTATCAGCAGTTTTCCATGAATGAAAAACGCATTGGCGGTTGTATAACAATAATTGGTATGCCGGTCTTACTATATCGCTAGAGCATTTGAGAGTATTCTTGGATTAGAAATATTGTGTTAGTGTCTAGCTTCTTCTAAATACCATAGTTTAGTCTAGGTACAAAAGTTTTGTCACTATCATTATAAAATATAAAATTATACAAAGTATATAGTGTAATGTGATACCATCCAATTGAAAACAGACAAGTGTCTTGTTCTGGACCTTATCTTAACGCTCAAAAAAAATGGATTACAAAAATATGTACATACCTAGTTGCAAAACACTAACATGCATATAAAAAGTTAAAAGTTTTATAATAAGTCTAAAAATCCCTCAAGATACCGTGATAGAAAAAAATATATAATAAACAATAATCCACTTACAAGATTTTGACCAGGAACCTCACTTGAGTCATTTGCACACAGTTTTATTATTTTCTTGTTTATTGAACAACCACACGTTCAGTTTACTATACGTCCACGAAATACTGTTTGATTCGCCACGCCGGCCCGCTTGCAATGCTGCGTTTTATGGCATGCAGTTGCTTATAACGTTAAGATGCATGTAACATTGTTATAGCGCGACTGATGGGTTTTGATACTTTTTTGGTTGACTTATTTAAAAAAACGGTTGTGGTCAACTTGGACCTCTCGGTGTATATAGTGTTGCAATTGGATGGAAGTTGCTAGTGTAGTTTTTTTTATGTGAGCAACTAGCAAACCCGGCGAACTCCGTTTCGCCACCAGATGGCTTCGTTTTTTGTAACATTTCGTTTCTACTTAAAATATTGGTTTGTAGTACATGCTATGTATCAGAGATGGCGCTGTATGTGAAAAATGATTTTCCGTGTTTTCCCGCTTTTCTGTTGAAAATTTCTTGAATTTTCTTTGCTATAAACCTCACGGAGCCTGAGACCTTTCCAACGAATGCAAAACCGTGGAAATCGGTTCGTGCGTTCTGGAGTTATAGCGTCAGGAAGGAAAACCCGACTTATTTTTATATAGTACATTATGAAAATACCAAATAAATAAAGTCAGTTTAGATTATTTTATAATATAAAGTTTGTTAAAATTAATTTGAGTAGAGTAGTTTAGATTAAACACATCTTAGTCTACATACTTGGACAATAACATAATTTTTCTGTCATAGAATTTTAAACAGAATTCCTATTTCTATTTTAGGTTTTATGGGATTTCTATTAAATAAACAAACTATATATACTTATATCTCAAGATTATTGTGGGTCTTACTGTTAATGATCTAAATAACCTTATAATTTGAAATGGTAATGGAGTAGTGACAGTAGTAAAATAATCCTTTCATTAAGGTATAGGAAATAAAAGGAACTTATGTATTTTTGCTTTATTCCCAAGTATCAAGACCGTTCGTCGAGCCAAATTTAACCGTAATCCACAAATACCAAAACATAACATCTCGATACCCCATTGTTTCAAAACTACATAATATCCTGTAGTATATTGTAAAACGCCTGTTAATTATATAATACCACACAATGATATTATGCCCCTGGCAATTGTCGATACGAAAATACAGCTTGGGTTCATTGTTTCGTTTATTTTTTTATGTTATCGTATGTCATCGCATTTCCCACTGAACGGTGTACATAATAGTTTTCATAGAATACATAATGGGTAGGTACATCCACATAACTAATCTGATTTTGGTGTCTTATCATATCATTTTGTTTTATGTCTCTATTCAAAGATTTGGGATAGTAGCATCGGAGCTTTATATTACGTTGATCATTAAATAAAAAAAAATGGTTTTTTAGTTACTGTTCGGGAACCTTTATTTTTACCTACGAAAAACAGATAAAGTTCTGAAGTCGAATTTCTTATGTACCACCACTCACACAATATACATTTCTATGGAGATAATTTTTTATAGCTATAGCTCCACCAACAAGACTTACAAATAAAAGAAGAAAAAAAGAAAACATTTAGAAGAATTGATAACCTCCTTTTATTAGAAGTCGGTTAAAAAGACAGAGTTCTTTGATTCTGTTCTCTTTTTCTTGCATAGGGAATATGAGTAACCTTGACGTTTACCAATCATTTCAAATATTACTCATTAACATACTTTTCTCTTTATTTCCAGGTGTGTTCAGAGAGCAGTGCCAGCGAGTCTTCTCTGGAATCTTCCAGCGGCTACGGCAGTCAGGGTGCCTTCGCGGCAGAAGACCACGCGCACCAGCACCAGGCCCAACATGCTGACGGTAAGCGGTTAACACCTATGCTTACAGTCAAATAGAAACGATTTTCGTTTAAACATTTTGATGTGTTTATGTCGTTTAGTGAACGTGAGTGTGGTTGAATTTTATGTTAACGGCAATTGAGTTTGGTTTGTTATTTGTTTTACACGGAGTGATTAAATGTCTTAGAAGTGATTGTATCTTTTGTGGATTATAATTTATACAAGAGTTAATGACTCTATTCTATGATTCTATGCCTGAGATAGTTTTGTCATATTTTTTTATTAGTTGCCTTATATCTTTATTTATGTTGTTAGGATCTGTGGTCAATTTACTGATGATTATAAGAAAAGTAAAAAATACCTCAAAAGAGTTAGTTAATATAATAATTCGTTAATTAAAAAAATAGCGCAAAGGTACTTTAAAAATAACATTACATCAAAAAAATCTATTTGAATTATCAATGAAATTTTCCATAGACCCCATTTTTATTTTTCTTTGTGTTGTGACTTTATTTTTCCGTTCCGCTTCGCATGCTTGTCTATAGTCGAATGCGAGATAGTGACCCTGCGTCGAGACAGCGATGTGTCCATCACGGCGGCGCGAGAGAGCTTCTCGATATCGCTGGGGAGTCTGGAGGAAGCTGTCAGGTCGTTGGATGAAGCTACGGAGTCGCCATCTTTCGCCACGATCGGGAAAAAGCCGGCTGTGCCGAAACGACGACCCGTGTCTATGAACGGTTAGTAAGAATTTGGGATTGATTTGAGCAAAATTTATAAATAGTATCTACTACTTAATGACGCAGATTGTCCTTAGATTAACAATTGGTTAATCTACAAAATTAGGTAGTTCTATGGAGGTGTTCGTCTTCAATCTCACTATCCAGCCATTTAAAAGCAAAATTGCGTGTATTGTTCTCTTTATTCCGCTTTCACGCTGAAATGGACCGACTTATCATCGTGATTTTGGTATGGTGATAGTATAGTGTTCTAAGGGTGAACTGACTGATACAAAGCGAGTGAAACAGGTCAGTGTGAAGTCAAGCGACGAGTGAAGAGAGTCTAATACAAACCTAATTAATGTAATAACGTTTTAACTTTAAAAACTTCGACAGTAGTAAAAGTATCAAATGGTGAAGAAAATTCTAGGTAAATAACAACAAATTGTGAAGAATTTAGAATCTTAAGATCACTTTACATAGCTATACTTTAAAATTATGTCTATAAAAACAAATAATGAGCCCGTATTTAATTATTCCAGCGACCGTATGGTCTCGCCGTGGTTCCTCCAGTTCAGTTGGCAAGCCGCCGCCGCCCGTGAGGCGGTCCTCTTCCATCTCGAGACCGCAACGACCGCCCTACCAGAATCAGGTATGTAAAAAACTACTAGCAGAGCTTTAGTAAGGCAGGCTGTATTTAGAAGTAAGCCTATAAGTATATAGCCTACCTATATATATCTGAATTCAAAATTTCATCCTTTTCGGTACAACCATTTTTAAAGATGGTGGAGAAAATCTTACACTCTATTAATATCGTGTTCCTTTTATCAATTTGCTATGTGAATAATTCCAGGGTAACACCCAGAGTCCGTGCTCCGGTCCCAGCGATGTGGACAACCTGCCGCCGCCGCCTGCCTTCCTGCTGCAACCTGACTCTAATGATACTTCGCAACAAGGTAAAAAGATACAAACTTTATTAGCCTTACGGTATGGCATCATATAGAATAACATAGGTACTAGAAAAGTAAAGGATATATTATGGATGCCTAGAAATTGCCACTAGTTATGGTAAGGTATTCACAACGTCACATCTACGTTACAACATTACGCTCGCTAATGTTAAAAGTCAGGTTTCATCTGGGCTCGCACATCTTAGAATAAAGCAGTGCTCAACAAACAGTCGGGCTGTAAAACGTAGATTAACGTATGCAAGCTTGTAAATCTAAATTTATAAAACTACAAGGTGACTGACTAACTGACTGATATAGTGATCTATCAACGCACAGCCCAAACCACTGGACGGATTGGGTTGAAATTTAGAATGAAGGTAGTTGTAATGACGTAGGCATCCGCTAAGATAGAATTTTTGGAAATGCCACTTTTAAAGGGGTCAAACGAACACTTACTATTATATCAATAACATTACGTTTTTGGATATTAGTAACGAATAATGACATACTTAATTATAATCATCGTTTTCATGTATAATATTTGTGCTATATCTTATTTCGATTTGTTCTTTCTTTTCCAGGAATAAACGTAGCGGAAACCGTGAAACAGTTAACCGAGTTAAAACACATGCCTGCATCCCCCGGCCTGGTCCGGCGCAGCGTGCAGCAGCTACAGAACCAGTCTAACGCGAACACCTCGCCCACCGGCCTCTCCTCCTTCCACCAGTCCAAGACAAACTGGTGCTCCGTGACCAGTATAAACAGCACCGGCAACGTGAACCCGATATACGGGCAAGGAGGCCAGCGCTTGATGGCGTTTGAAAACTCACTCTTCGGACGGAAGAGCAGCTTGAATAGCTCCAGCTCGGAGCTTAATATGGGTGAGTTAATGTAACACTTTTGCAAAGTAGACGTAACGTCTGTAAACCTAACAAGGTCAAAACTAGCGTGCTAAATGTAAAATGTCTATTAGCATTATTTAACATCTGTACTATATTTAGTTTTCGGACAATAAATAAATTCATTCATTTCACATTTCACACAATTCACACATACACTCTTTCCCTTTTATTCTCTCTCTTTCTCTGTCAAAAATTTACACACAAACCCACCCACAAACACTGGGTCAGTTAATATTTATAGCGTTTTCAGGACGATAAGAAACTGTACACAGTAGGTTAGGCTATGGTGGCATGCGAGTCTTAATGTGAAGCAACTGTCGACGTGGTCAGTTTTTGGATGGGTGACTAAAAGTGACATTCCAGTTTGGGCGCTTCCGTGGGTCGGTTGACACGTTATATTGTAGATCTCATCCGTTTGTCATCATGTCAATTGTTATATGATTCGTATGTCTTAAAAACATAAGAACTGACTTACTTACTTTTTAGAAGTCGATCAATAAAATACCTATGTTTCTGTAACTCCAGGTGGTATGTACGAGCCCCGCTCCCCGCACGGCTCCAGCCCCTCCACCCCCAGCTACGGGGACAGCAGCTCCTTCTCCAGCTTCGGGCCGCGCGTCGCCAACGACTCGCATTATGGACAGACAGGTACGTTTCTATTTATCTTTATAGTTATAATAAACATCAGCCTTAAGTTATCCTCTTCTAAGCAAAAGGTCAGCCCGATTACGCGTTTTTCGTTAGTTTTAAAAATCGCTGAGATCTTTCGCTCCGGTGCGACGTGAACCTTTTTAGCGAAAAACGAATTGCTTCTTAAATTATTGTAAGCACGGCATAAATTTGAACTCTACCGGGAACGATGTTTCCTGCAAACTTCCAAAATATCCAGGGTATACCTTATTAAGAACTACTTTTTAGACAAGCATGCGAAAAGTGTAGTCTGTGTAATATTGTTTACCACTAGGCAGGCTGTAGTTAAACGCAAACGTTATTTTTCATAAATATAACTTTTTCAATTTTGTTTTTTTTTATATTCCAGGTTTCAAACTTCAACAAGAGAAGAAGTACGGTCAAAGTAACACGATATACGCTCAGCCGTCTCAGATAATGGGCGTGAACAGTTCCAGCGCTAACCATCACGCGCTCAGCCCGCTCGCCTTGAGGAAAAACATCGCGGCGAGGTCGCATAGTGCTGATAGACATCACATAGAACGTGAGTCGTGTTTAAACAACTTATTTAAAACAGTATTGTTTGTGGTTTGTCGACCTGTACAGTAATGTTTATAGAATAGAAAAATAAAGTATTCAATGTGTTTCTGTTTGTTTGTATGTTGGTATATTTTGTCAACAGATTTCTGGAACACCATAGGCAATTACTATTACTAACCATAGATATTTTTTATTGTATATAAAAGGTAGATCACTGTAATTTTTATCAAAATCAAATCCTTAATCCACATTTGTATGTGGTCTAGTATTTTTGTAATCCTAGCAAGATCTGAACAAAAATGTGTACAATTCTTACAATATCACATGCACACGATCAAATTAAAAACTTTATTTGTATTTGAGTGGATTAATAAAATCACTTACGGTGAAGGAAAACATCGCGAGGAAACCGACGTGTTTGAGGACCACAATATCGGAGGACATGTTTATTCCGTGGAAGGGCCTGGGCGCCCACCACGATGTATCTGCACAAGAAAACTCCCCTAACGAACTAATTCTGTGGAGGAGTCACGACCCCCAGTCATGAGGAAATACGACTCAAGAGATAATTACAATACTTAAAAAGCGTTTCACTTTTTTCACAGAAAGCGGCCTCATAGCTAGTCTAAGTGCGAAGCTAGCGCCACAGCTATCACCTCGCACGAGTCGTAGAGCTGTGTCTACTATCACGCAGGCAGAGTCACCTCCTAAAACTAAAGGTATACCACTAATATTATACAGCTGAAATTATGTGTGTGTGTGGTCATATTGGGTCGACGACATCGTCAAAGTCGAGGGTCCAACCTGGATGAGGTCTGCACAAGATCGATGCAGATGGCACATACAAAGGGAGGCCTATACCCAGCAGTGGGATCCAAAGGGCTGCGGATGATGATGATGATAATATGTGTGTGTGTGTGTGGTTGTTGCGTTCTCAAGGTCAAATAAATGGATCAAATTCGGTACGCAGAATATTAATATTAGAAAACTGTTACGGATAAATCCGGATGAAACCGAAGGACGCCGCTAGTTGAATGTTTTTTTTATAATACAATTTTAGTTATCTTTATTCAAACCATTATACTGTTGACTAATTGATATCCCTTGTATCCCAGTGTCCCTAGGCGCGGCGGTGCAGCCCGCGTTCCTGGACAAGCTCTCGCAGACGCTGCAGGCTCGGCGCCGGCAGATGTCGCCGCGCGCGGGACAGGTCGTCGATGTTATCAACAGGCAGGCACTGGTGAGGGACTATCTCATTCTTCTTCTTATCGTATGAGAGTGGCCAACTCTGGTGTAGAGAGTTTATCAAGCCGTCCTAAGGGCCTCTGACATGGCTTAACAACTGCCATACTAGGCAAACAGCCGGTACCTACAATTTAACATGTCATACGACCTACGGAAGCGCCCAAAATGGCATGCCACTTTTCGCTCACCCATCCAAGGACTGACCGCGTTGACCTTTGCTTAACATTGGTAATCGCATGCGATTGCCTCCGCTAGCTGAGCTACGGGCGCTTTATTTATTTTTTATATCATTATAATAAACAAAAAAATAAAAGTCAAATTAAATTTTTTGTTAAGCCGAGAATACACACATTCCGTCTTATTACAAGACGTGGTCTAACAATTAATCCTGGACTTGGAAAATATTCCAAGTCCGTTCTTGTTGTTCAAAATTGGTTTTCTTCTGTCGTAATAATTAAACTGTCAAAATGTCACCATATATATTTAACCTTCTAATTTGAAGTTCACATTTTGATTGTTTGTATGTGATGTTTGAACAACGAGAACCGACTTTTAATTTTCAAAGTTCTGCACCAATATTTATACAACGATTTGTAATTTGTAAGACGCATAAGTTTTCGTGTAAGTCCAAATTAGACTATAAGGCGATTATGTTCATATGAATTTTAGAACCACAAATGGAATTACGATATCCTTTTTATGCAAAGTACGTCATATACATCTGGGAATTACTTTTATCGCAATGCCTTTCTATATGTATATGGTGTAGTTAAGGAAAAGTGATGATAAAATTATAAGAGGCAAAGTAGGTACTAAAAGTCTATAAAAGAGCATAAATGTAACGAATTAGTGATTTTGGATATAATACTTGGTAATTCAAAGAATTGATAATGTTATCAGCATTTCATTAATGGTCAATTCGTTGAATGACGTTAATTACATTTGCTTTAATATTAAAATAATGTATCCCGTTATGAAATTATCAGTTCCTTTTATGAATTACAATAATTGGATATCCTTTGTAAAATCATATTAAATCCTTATGCGAGAAGTCTCGTTGCCTGGTAATTCCGATATGTTATCGTTAATTAGTGTTTTTTTTTTTAATTTTATGACTTGATGACGTATGTAATCAACGTCATTGTATTCTTGCTTATATGTGTAGGCTACTATATCTTCATGGTGAAATTGGTTTATCATCATCATCATCATCAGCCTGATGAGACCCACTTCAGGGTATAGCCCTCCTCCCTCTTTAACGCCAATTCTCCCTGTCTTTAGCTGTTCTTGCCCAGATGTTTCCTTCTAACTATCTAATATCATCCAGCCACCGTTGCACAGGTCTTCCTACACTTGGTTTACGAGACGCGGGTACAATTTGGTTATTGCTTTGCTCCATCAAATTGTTTACTATCATATCAAATTGGTCTCGAGGTTTTTCATGAGCTTTTTGTCTATACAAAATTAGCTCAATTCAATCAAACAAAATCAACTATCTTTTCAAAAGGTTGTAATTGTAAAAAAATGAAGAGAAAAAAAATGTTTGAAAAAAAAAACAGTTCAGTTACTTGTACTTAGCCGTTTGGATTCAGGTATCGAATCAATTAAGTAGGCATTTATTTTCCGAGAAGTAATTTTCAAAACGTACATATGTTTCAAGGGATAATTTAATTAATTACGAGTGTTGTCAAGCGGTGATATCGTTAGCCAAATAACGGATTAAATTCTGAAGGAAATTCACAATTTAACAATTAATTGATTCAAAACAAACAGTACTATTGAGAAAAAGTTTAATAGAAAATGTATTTCATAAAGAGCTATAAAAATTTCTTTAAAAAAAATCAATTCATTAACAGTAATACAGAAACAGCGAAATTTAAAAATAATTAATCAAAATCAGCCTAGCTGCTTGGAAAAATCACTATTTATTTTCTGTTTATTTATTTATTTTATGTGTTATTAGAATCGGATGAAACTTTGACTTTGATAAATTTATGCCCTTTATAGATCAAATGCGGCCAAGAATTATAATTTTTTTTAATACATATTGTATATAGTAACTTGTTGTATATGTTGTGTCTTTAACATTGCAAGTTATATTAAAATCTGTTAAATACTGAGTTATGATCAACCACGCATATCCGGTCGGAACATGTATGTACAAGGAAGGAAGTCAGTTTAATTTTTAAATCGCTTTTCTTCTCATACCTTTGTTAGTAATACGATTTTAATTAAATTACTCATAAAATACCATTCACATTAATTACATACCTACCTATCTGTTAGGTTGTGACGCAAAGTTACACGTTATGACGTATATAGGTTAATATATTTGTTCCGGAAATCCCCGCTTTGAAACTAATTAGGCTGGGTCAGGTATATCAGTATATGTATTTGGTTTTAAATATTTTTTACCATATTATGGTATATTGTTTCGACTGGGTTAGGTGTATCACTATATTTGGTTAGTGCATTTTTTTACCATATATGGTATTTTATATTTTGCTTCATCATTCGTTAATTTATTAGTTTCAGACTGCGGTTTCAGCTAATTAGTAATAAAATGTTACTTAGGGTTTTATATAATAGAATTTGCTTTTAAAATTAATTTCGCAACAAATCACTCGTTTAATGAAACGCGTTTTCACTTCACATTATAAAATTAAACACCTGAAATTCATTTATTAGTATTGAAAGTCTTTTGTGTTTTAAATTGCATTGTATATATGTTTGTATGTATGTACGTAATAAGATGAATAGTTGATGGCCTAAGAGCAGCGAAACTTTTTGAAAAAAGAAATGACCGTTCGGTAGCGTGTTTTTATGAGCTTACTACCATGCACCCTGACATATGTATAGGAAGTTATTTATAAAAAAATAGAAATTAAATAAAATGTTTTTTTCTCCCGCAGCCCGACCCTCGAGTGTGCCACACATCCCTGATGGAGCAGATCAAACGTGGCGCGACTCTTCGCCGCAACAAGCAATGCAACGATAGATCAGCGCCTAAGATACGCTAGAATAGAACTAACTTGAACAAACATCCCTATGTGAGACAAATACTGGTTCGAGTATTTTAAACATGTTTTATTACAGATTTAGTACTAGAGTCGACAATATTTCTAGCATCCTTATGGACAGGATCTGAACCTATCGAAGTTTCCGACAGGTATTTTATTCTGTACTTGATTGATCAAACATATGTTTTATGCAGATTATTTATTGCTGTGAATAAGGTTTCTAGTATCATCATCTACAATCTTATATACTGACTGTACTAAAGTTTCCATAAGAGGTTTTGCACTGTATTTGAACTGAATAGCTGATCAAAAACTTGTATTATACAGATTATTTTAGTATGGTCAATATTTGTAGTTATTGGCTGTCTAAGTTAACTTCTTACGTAACAGACATAATATGAGACAGTTACCTAGACCATTTACTTGTGCGGATTATTTTTAAATATTACATATTACTGCCTGATAATACATAAACCATGTAAATGTTTTAGTGATTGTTTCCGTATAGTACGAAATTAAAAATTGACATCTAATGCACAATTCATAAATGATTCATCTGACTAACGAGTCTTCTGATGGTTGTGCAAAACGCTGCTCGAAAAACAAATTTACAGTTCAAATCACAGTTCGAATTCCTGTCTAATAAAATCTGAAAACTCATGAAAATGTACAAGTTTTCATGATCCAGTAACATTTATATTTGAATATGGTTATTCGGCATGACTTTCACACGAATAACATTAACAAATTGATTTAATTGAACTTTGTGTAACCGCCGTGTTAACGTGAACTCATGACGTCTCCACCACACACAAACACACCACGTCACGAGCTTCTCCAGTTTTGATATAGACCGCCTGAAGGAAACTATCAAGTTGAAGGAAATAATAACTTCTCATCTACTACACAATTACGGTTTTCTGAATGTAAATAGACCACCGGGTTATTAACGTTCTGAGGATGTTGTTATGGACATTTTATTTGGTGACGTAACATATGTAACTCTGCCCATGGGGAAAGACCGAGAGTAAGCCAGAAATATGTTAATTGCTATTAAACACAGCTTTACAATAGATCCGACTCCTTTATATAGCCTCTTTTCTATGCAAGGAGGCAATTTTATAATGAACCTAGTTATGTTTGCGCAAAGAGTATCCTTAAGGCCCATCTTAACGGAAACTATGGTGGGAAATGTAAAGTTTTGTTTGTATTTATTATACCTAATTATTCTTTTTTACAAAAGCTTTTTATAATTTTAGACGTTACTCGAATTTCGACTAATAAATGAACAAGCAAGTATTAACGACTAAAGCAATACTAAATATCGTTCTAAGACACGTCAACAAAACGGATTACGACAATAGCATAATTTTTTTCACATTAATCTCATAGTGTTAAGGAAAATTATATCCCAAAAAATGTTACATATTATAACATACATTTCAGAGCAGATGATAATTGCTGAATTATATCTAATAGTAATCATAATTAAGGTGTTTTGATGTTGCGATGTTGTGTAGAATCTAGGCAGCTATTTTATTTGTTTTGTGATAACGCGACTACCAACTTAATAGTATACAAATTTCGTCACATATCTGAAAAAACATTTTGCACGCGATCAACTATTGTATTGCAAAATATATTAAATTATAGGTACAGTGTAACGTACATGTTAATTATATATATTTTGTATTACTTTACGTTATAGTTTCCAATGCTTTTATCATCGTAAGCTTTTATGTCATAAGCTTATAGATGCTAAACTACTCTTTATTGAATGAATCTGAAGTTTAGCAAAACATAAAAAATGTAATACAAGTTGCGATATCACAAGACAATTTCCAGCTAGCCTTATGAATGTATACCTTTTGGGGAACTTTTCGATAATGCCACATATCTAGGGAAAGCGGTTTCTGAACTATTATATATAAATATATATATATAATACTCACACATTTTGTGTCCATTACAACGGTTCTTACTATATGTGAGTATTAAATATACAATATGTATTGTATATCTCAGTAGTCATAGTATTTGATACATAAGCTTCGTAACTGAAATATATATATCGACTGTCATATATTTATACAATATTAATATATATATAAAAATTTTGTAAGCATAGATTTTTTTAGGTAGACGCGTAATTATGCTAACATTTTTAATTATTATTTTTTTAATCTTAGCCTATATATAGATAAAATATATAGCCGTTCGTTCCTTTGTCAGATAAATAATTATATTTTTTTAGCTTTTTGTTTGTTATTTATATCTTTTTAGCGTATCCGTACTGATATTTTCTAGATTTGATTTTATCATGATTTTAGATTTAAGAGTGTTTATAATTACTAGCAATGTAGGATGGATGTTGTCTACATATCTGATTAATAATAATGAAAAATATTATATATAGCATGACGTCCAATATTTCATGTATGCAAAATTAATAAAACCATCTCATATTGCAGGAGTAATTGTATTATCAAAATGTGTGTCTCATTTGATAACAAAACTTGCTGATAAAGTAATCTTTCCCCAGAAATTTCGCAAACAGATTTTTGCCATCAAAATATTTAGCAAAGGTCTTAGGACGGTCTGAAAACTGTCGACTCTAGAGTTAACCACTTTCGTTAAAATGCACTTACTTACGTCAGCATAAAATGACAATTCGTCACTATTTCCTTAAAGAGTTTGCCGATACAGAATTTGGTTTTTGGGTTTTCCATGATCATAAAAACATACCTTATGATAACTCCTTATATGTATGTAATGTACCTTTGATAAGAACTGTGACCTAGCTAGGTATGTGTCATTTTATTGACACATCTTGGCTAATTAACTGTTTTATATGCTCTGATATTTCACAACTTGCATAGAAATCTACGGATTTTTTTATTTGTAGGTACTATTATTTTTTAATTATACATACATATAAAATGTGTAGCAGATTTTCATGTTCTTTTTTCATGAAAAAATAAATACATGTAACATTTCCAATTCTACTATTTTCAGACATCCATAGAATCATTAACTATGAATTGCGAAGTCTTTCCGTTTTTAATCATTTTCATCATCAACCAGTTTGCGTCCTTTGCTGAGCATCAGTGTTTTCTTGTACTCTACAGGTTTTTAACAATAAGACATATTGATAATATGAATATTCCCGCAATAAACTCTTACTTCCGATTTGCGTTACTAAAACCTATATTAGCTAAGAAGAGAATGTGTAATGTAATTGATTTTGTCAAATAAATCGATATTATGTCCCTTTTATGATTGTTTTATTTAAACCTAATATAGGTACCTACTTATATAATTGTTTTAAACATCTCTGTGAGTCGTATTTCCTCATGACTAAGGGTCGTGACTCCCCCGCAGAATGAATTCGTTAGGGGAGCTGGGCGCCCAGGTCCTTCGGATATTGTGGTCATCAAACATGTCGGTTTCCTCACGATGTTTTCTTTCACCGCTAAGCGAGTGCAAATCCACACATAACATGAAAATACAAGTCATTGGGTGTAGGGCCGGATTCGAACCGGCCGGTTTTAAACATAAGTATGACAAAAAGGTCTATCGAAGCGACAAAAGCACTAGAAACACTCGTCGAAGGCAAACCTGGAACTGGTTTACAAACGAGGCTGCTAAAACATGGCGTTAGAATAGAATATAACTTCAATGTAGGTATACCATAAAACAGAGAAAGCGTTAGGTGCTTGCCGACAGTTTTATTTTTTATATTGTATTTATCATGCAGCTAACTATATAACATCGTAGGTAAGATTGCAATACGGTTGATTTATGAATCAGATGTTATGTTGTGGAGATTAATTATTTTGTTATACATTAAACAAAAGCAAAAACCGACTTCAACTCTACTGTCACGTTACTGAACAAAACTAAGCCTATAAAAAAAAACTACAACATAAATTCATTTGCTAAACAAATCTAAGCCTATCAGAGAACACCGCATCAAAATCGGGCTGATAATTCAGAAGATATAGCGTATACAGCAGCGCCCCCTGGCGAGTTGTCATCGTAATACATAGCTAAAAAGAAGCTCCC
The DNA here is from genome assembly GCA_927399415.1 of Macaria notata. Taxonomy (NCBI): domain Eukaryota; kingdom Metazoa; phylum Arthropoda; class Insecta; order Lepidoptera; family Geometridae; genus Macaria; species Macaria notata. The sequence goes on from OV656742.1 coordinate 7,901,388, forward strand.
ATTAAACCTCAACACGTTACAGAAAACTATCAAATCCGACTAGTAGTTTTGTAAATATGGGTAAAATTGGTTTGCATAAACTCTTCAATTTGTTGGTTTATTGGTTTTTTCTCAAAAAGTACTGAACTGAGTGAAAAACAATTTTTATGGGACCATCTCGGAAACTATCCTCATCTAATATAAAATAATTTTTGAAATCGGTTGATAAACAACGGAGTAAAAGCGTAACATCCCCACAAAAAAAATCTTTCAGAAGACTGGAAAACCTCCTTTTTTGGAAGACGGTTAAAAACAGGGTTTTGCTTTGATTTCATTACATCTCTACCTACAACTATACTATGTTCTAATCTGAATTTCACGCACATCTAATTAACCGTATCGATCCTTAGAGATGTGGAAATGCTCATATTCGCCTTTGCTCCATTGTTATTTATCAACATTAACCAGAGGCAGACCACCAGCCCGATGATCGGTGATGATGACATTGCTAAGCAAGCTGGTGGAAACTGGATTGGAAGGGCTGGAGACCGTACTGTGTCACGCTGGAGAGGAGGCCTATACTCAGCAGTAGGTGGACACGAGCTGATATGATGATAAAGATTGTCATCTTATTTTTTAGCAGCAGGTGTCCCATACCATATGTACGACCCCGTAGGTATATTAAAATAATGTAAACCACGAAATAAGGAAGGAAAATGCGAAATAACTTAGTATTACTTAGTACAAGTATAATATGTTCTAATGAGAACTTTATCCTTCATTCGGTCTTGATCCAGCTTGACGAATAGCCGACTATAGCAAGGGTCCCCCTTGTTAGTTGGCTTTCGCCTTATAAAACCTTTCTGAGGTACCTACAACCTGGATTAAAAGAGCATTAAAATTAGTTAGTGAAATGTATGCAGTACTGCTAATGATTCTGTGCGCAGTGGCAGCAGTGGAGAACTTGCCCTTGGGGAATATTGGTGAGTGTCTTGTTTCTTATTAGTGTTTAAACGGCTACGGATCAGAAATAATTTTGAATGTCAAGACTGATAATTTACTGTACTAAAGTTCCCGTGAGGCATGATTAAATTTACCCATTCAAATATTCAATTACCGATCTAAACTAATGCAGAGATCAGAATTTGCTACGACACGCGTCTTTTTATTTCTACTTAGTTTCTTTAGTAAGTTTCATGACTCAATAAAATGTATTTTATTCTTTAACTAGTGGGTGCTCGCGGCTTCGCTCGCAGTAAAACTTGCATTTACTATTTCACCCCTATAAAAGTGGCATTTCCAAAAATCCTTCCTTAGCGGATGCCTACGTAATAACATCTAACTTCATTCCGAATTTCAGCCCAATCCATCTAGTGGTCTGGTCTGTGCGTTGATAGATCACTACATCAGTCAGTCAGTCAGTCAGTCACCTTTGAGTTTTATACATTAAGATTCCTAATCATGAGTCATTGATTTCAAATTTCTTAGTACAATGTAGCTTGTTATAACTGCTCTATTTCTAACAATGTTGTTATCAGTTTAGGAAACACTGGACGTCACTACACAGGAACTGACCTAGTGTGAAGTAACAGGGCTTATCTAGGTACAAGCATTCTGTAATCTTTGAAGCTATAATTCGTAGCATGAAAATTGATATGTGCTTTTAACTTTATTTATTGTGATAAATCATACAAATGTTTTTTTTAAATAAAACAATTTATTACAATTTAATCTTAGTTCAAGAAAATTATCATCAGGCAAATAGTGGTTATGTACAAACGTTAGTTTTAATTTAAAAACACACTGGACATTTTGTTAGCGTTCCCCTATTTCTTGTTATTACGAGTATCAAAAGGATTTTCCTATTTGAGCGCGTGCGTAAACCGCAATAACAAAACAACACATTGAATAAATAAATATGAAACTTAAAAAAAAAAACCACATTGAATGTATGTACATTGCACCTAACATAGCATTATATAGAATTAAAAATACTGTTTGTTGGTTTGTTAGTTACTAATTTCGTTTTCATTTCTTCCTGAGAGTGTGTAACAAGGTAATTTTTTTTAAAACAACTGAAGTGAAGCCTCGGTCGTACATTAGTAGGTATATATAACGTGTAAAGTACCTACCTACCTATAAGTGTATAACAACAAGTATACACTAGTGTAGACAAATGATTAAGATAAAGATAACTTAATTATTCAATGTAATAAATGTATTTCATTTATAAAAAATATCAAGCGCTTGCTATCTCTAAAAAAATTGTGCGGTCATTCCACAGTTGAGATAATAACTAATCGTACAAGGATAACTTACGGTCAAAGGTAAAAAAACGATATGTATTTAGTGTTCTTAAGTAGGTGAATACATACATTAAGTATTTCCTTATTTCAAGTTACTTAAAAAACTACAAAATCCTTACACCTAATTATAATTATGTCGCAACAAGTTTTTTGTAAGACGCTTAGTTTCCGAGATATCGCGAAAAAACGTTTCCACCCCTTTTTCCAAGATGGCGGCCGGAGGACAATAGTGGCGACCCCACAAACTTGAAGTTAAGCTTCCATTGACCCCTCAAACTAGCCCCAAAAATAAAATTGCGTCCTCTAAAAATGCAAAGCTCATGTAACATTTCAATGGATTACAGGAGTAGACAATAAAAGCAGATCTTACATACAAAGGTATCGTAAAAAGAAGTGAATATCGTAAAACAAATGCTTAGTTTTTAGATACAGTGTTATTCTCTGAATACGATAAATTTATACTTTGAACTCCAAGTAAGGAGTTATATTACCTAACTTTCGATACTAAGTTGTGTTACTAATTAGAAATACCACATAGTTTTGTAATTACAATTTCCATGTAAATGTATGAATAAGTTTATGAATGAGTTTCTAATCGGTATTTATAGTACGTCATCACGTCATAGTACTCATATTATGTTTGTGTACTAATTGTAAAACATAATGTTGATGGTGGTCTATCTTTGTAAAATTTGGTCCATAGTAAGTATTTACTAAGGGATAATTTTTTTTAAATGCCGTTACAGATGAGAGTCATACACAGAAATCTAAATAAACAGGTACTTATTTAGATTTCTGTGGAGTAATACTTGTTTTGAATGAACAGCCAAATTTTGTATCGCAGGTTTAATATTGACTTAGGTAGTATCACTAAACTAGGCCATTTACTCAGATCGAGATTATTTTACTTATTTATAAATAAATTCAGTAAACTATTGTCCAAGTCGAGAGTTGATCGGTTTCTTCTTGGCAAGCGCGCTAGATCTTAATCTGCAACGTTGCTTCACACAGTCGAATTGTGGTGACGCATGAGTTTATTTTTGCGTAAATATAGGCAACTTTATCGTAGGTTGCAACCTTGCATAATATCAGGCAGGTTGTGGTGAAACATTACCCTATTTTGCTTAAATAAAACTAAGAACTTTGTCCTTGCCTTCGTAGCTAACATCAGATAATTGTGGTGAACCATATGCCTATTTTGCATAAATAAAACTATGGAATTTGTATATTATCTTCTCAGGTCCAAAATGCAGCACAGTTGCATGTTTTTATTACTATCTGGCATAAATAAAACTAAGAACTTGGTTCCTTACGTTCTCAGGTCCCAAATGCGGCACAGTAGCCTCGTCCAGCCCCCTCCACCAGTCCCCGTGGACCGTGTACCTGGAGTATCTCCGCGGGGAGCAGCTCACCAGCGCGCGCTGCGGGGGCACCCTCGTGGGCCGCCGCCATGTTGTCACCGCTGCGCATTGTATGAAGCACCCGCACTTTGATACGTAAGTTTTTTGTAGTATGAGAGTTACCAGCTGTAATGTACGAAGCTTTAATAATAAACTAGCGGATCCGACAGACTTCTTCTTGTTTGTTGACTCTTTTACTCTTTACTTAGTTAGAAAACGTTTGTATGGGAAAAAAAATGGGCGGTTTTTAGGAATTCTCCGATATTTTTTCTCGTCTTAAAAACCATCCTTGAACTCAAAGAAGAAAGAAGAAAAATATATACATGTAACACACCTAGAAAAGTTAAAGTACATATTTTTGTGGTTGTGTATGTATATTTCTTCTATACGGCTTAGTACCTGAATAGATTTGGTTGGAAAATTGTGTAGAAATAGATTTATTTCCTTGTTTGTTCTTCATATACTCGAGATGTAACATGCTTACGAGAATAACACAGACAGGAATATACACATATTTATTCTTTATTTAGTCTCTATTTACATTACGGTAGCGAAACAGAATTTGTTCTTTTTTGCTCTAGGTATTACTTATTAGGACACATCCCTGTCGAAGTTTGATTAATCTAGTATATAAATATGTAAGTATACATATTTTATTCCAGCCCAAATACTAACAAATTATCCATTCGCAGCTTAAAAGTCCGTCTGGGAGAGTACAACTTGCAAAATGGCGTCGATTGCATTGATGGAGTCTGCACAGACCGCATCGTCACCATCAAAGTGAAGACTATCACAGCACACCCTGGATACGATGGAAAGGAGAACGATATAGCTGTTCTGACCTTAGAGGAAGATGCCCCTTATTCTGGTAAGTTATTTTACAACCATTTAATTATTAAGTTATTTATTTTATTTTATTTTGGCCAGTATGCAGGGCACGCTGCCCTCTGGCAGTGGGCTGGAGCACTTACATTATCTTTAAGGTTTTGCTAAAGATTTTCTAAGTGCCCCTTTTGTTGTAGTAAGAAGTAGTATGTTTAGTTTTTCTTACCTTGTTTTTATGTTTTATTATTGTAAATAAAGATAATTTCTTATCAAGTTTAATTTCACAGTTTTACGGCAATGTTTAATGTCTTACATCTGTAAACAGCAGGAGTTATTTTAGATAAAAATACGTTTTGTTTCCACTACATTTTCTAAATTAATATTTCAAACATTATGTACACACTAATACATATGCAATTCAACGTAAGCGGTATGTTACATTAGGTAAATGCTTACTTTATGTTCTTCCGGGAATATGGCGAACAAGTGCTGAAAAATCCCATTGTTTCAATTGACTCATTTCAATACACGATCAAGAATTTGTGATGGTGTTGGTGACAATTGAATAACTAAATAATTAATCATTCATTACCTGCGGGGGATCCCTCTGAAAGGCACATTACATTATAGGGCCTGTTTTACATGACTAAACATATAAGGGATTGAGAACAATATATTAAAATACCTACAGCTTTCTGTTATGTTATATGAGCGTTAAATATTAATACTTATACACTAATCAGTTGGTAGCACCTACTTAATAAAATTACATGGTATTTAATGCGTCATTTTGTTTATTTGTTTTAAAAAAATATATTTTTTAAAATAAATACTAATAATTAAATGTTTAAATAGTTCTCCTAGTTACAGTTTTACTTAGAAGTAATAGTCCAGTATCCTCTTTAATCCGCTAGTAACTCCGATACTGATTTGCTGTATTAATTTAACTTTATTAGGCTCATCGAGCATAAAATTACTATACAATATCAGCCAGATATGACACTGAACTTATGAAATAGATTTTTTCATCTCGCCTATATAACTTGGCTTCGTCAAATGGTTTTAAAAACTCTTTCTTCTTCAACAATTACCTATCTATATCAGGCTATATTCTTCCAAATGTCTAAGCTCATTCTCTATTGTTACAGATTTCATCCGCCCCGCTTGCTTACCGACCGGCCAACTTCAGGACGACATCCAATTCCTCGCATCAGGCTGGGGCATTATACCTAGAACTGGTTTATACAGTCACGTGAAAAAGTCTATCACTCTTCCTTGCGTTAACCTCAATGCCTGTCAAAAGGCTTGGGAAGATAAGATTTTGCCTAAAAACGTTATCTGTGCTGGTGGTCAGTCAGGTATTGATACTTGCAGTGGAGATTCTGGTGGTCCTTTAGTTTGGATGAAAGAGCAGGCAGAGCTTTGGGGTGTCATCTCGTCTGGTAGTCCTCATTGCGGTACTGAAGGCATGCCAGGAATCTATACTAAAGTGGTAGACTATTTGCTATGGATTGATGAGGTTAGGCAAGGAAATTACTAATGTATTTGTCATATATCTCCTGTATGGACCATAGAAGAGTTAGGCTAAAGACTCACGAAGCGTTTTTCCGGAATCGAGTTTAATTTTCAAAACTCACGAGATCGGAGTTTTGTGCGGGTCCGCAGCCGCCGCGGCTGCGATTATCGCCCGCAAACCTGGCAATTGATTATCACAAAAAGGGCCTTCGCCGGACGCTGATCGCAGAGCGCGCGGGTGGAACCCGCCGCGGCTGCGGGGCTGCGAGCCGCGCCCGCTTGGAGCCGCGCCCGCTTGGCGGGTGCAGCGGGAGCCGGGAAGAATCGCAACCGTGAAATCTGCTTGAGTTTTTTTACATACATATCTGTATTCTACAAAGGAGTCCTTAGCGTTAGAGAGACATGAAATGTCCTTGGTTTATAGTTCTGCCTCAAATTGACTGACTTTAGCTTAGTAACACGTGACATCGCTGGTTCGATTCATGCACCGGTCCAATCCATAACTTAGGCAGATGTTAGTGGTTGTATATAAAAAAATATTTGGTCGTTTTTCTTATTGCTGTTTTTGTTCACGAACTGGTCGATATTTTAAGGAAAGTGATTTTGAAATCCTTATTGAGTTGTGACAGTTAACATTTTCCCTTTTTTCTTTCTTGGGGAGATTAAATAGGTATCAAAGTGTAAGATTTTAATAATTGAGATCATGTGTATGTTATAAACCAATTCAATTTATGAAAAAAAAAAATGTGTTTTAAAAATTGTGTGTTTTATATACCTAATATAATAAGTTAGCTTATAAACAGATTTTGATATGAAATACTGTGATGCTTAACTTTATGTATAAAAATCTATTTAATTGTGTAATTCAATGTGAGTATAAGTACAATGATAATGATAAGTACAAAAGTTTTGATAGGTCTTTTAAGTTTATACGCTATTCAAATTTATTTTTATAAGTGTAAAAGATACACATCCTGTATAAAAGGTACATATCCTTCGAGTCGTGTATGTAATTTGAAAAGCATAAAAACAGATGTAAATTTTGAAAAAAAAAGAAGAAATAGTATATTTCGATTGTATACTACTGCATACATTTAAGAAAAGCGTTGTTTGTAAAAAAGAATACGTTGGCGAAAAGAAAAGAAATAAAAATATTTAAATTTTGCCAAATATATGGTTTTTCGCTGTATAAACCTGAACCTCTATTATAAGGATATTTATTAAGACTCAATTAATGATGATGATGACTTATGACCCATTTTTTACTTATATATTACGTACCTGTGTTTAGCAAATATAGTAAGTTAGTATCTTTATTTTTTCACTGGTAGTACCTACCTATAATTTTTCATAAGAACTTTTGAGTTTTTTTTTTACAAGGATTGGGTTTGCACTTGACCGTAATTCGCCTGATGGTTATAGTTATTAGAAGCCTACCTTTACTAGCTTTTACCCGCGGTTTGCACCCATTATTATACATGTAAATCTTCCTCTTGAATTCCTCTGTCAATTAAATAAACTTGCATCTAAATCCGTTTCTTAGCTTTAAAGCGAGTGTGGCTCAGCGGTTCCAGTGTCTGCTTTTCATCCAGACGTACCCTGGTTCGAATCCGCCCTACACCAATGACTTGTATTTTTCAAGTTATGTGTAGATTTGCACTCGCTTAGCGGTGAAGGAAAACATCGTGAGGAAACCGACATGTTTGAGGACCACAATATCCGAGGACATGCGTCTTCCGTGGAAGGACCTGGGCGCCCACCACGATGTAAGAAAACTCCCCTAACGATTTAATTCTGCGGGGGAGTCACGACCCTCAGACATTTTTTTTTTTTTTTAACTTGAACGGGTTTGCACTTGACCATAGTTTACCTGATAGCAAGTAAGGCTATGGCCTAAGATGGAGCGTGCTTACCCGATAAGAACCGATTCACTCTTGCTTTGAAGATCGCTGGATTATAGTGCGTGGGGAACAGAGAGCCAGGCAGGGAGTTCCACAACCTAGCGGTACGAACAATAAAGGTGGAAGCGTACCGTTTCGTGCGGGTCTTAGGAACTTCCACCATAAACCGGTGTCGTCCTGCCGTACCTCTACTCGTCCGGTGAAAGAAGGGCGCGGGCGGAATTAGTCCGTGCAATTCCGCGGCACACTCTCCGAAATGCAACCGATAGAAAACCGACAAACTGGCGACTTTGCGACGGTGTTCAAGACTTTGAAGTTTCGCTCGGCACAGTTTATTATTACCAATGATCTTCTTGGCTCGACTCTCAATGGCCTCTAGTGCCTCAAGTTGGTACTTGGCTGATCCATCCCAAAGATGCGAACAGTACTCCATGCACGACCGAACTTGTGCTTGATACAAAGTAAGCAGCTGTTCCGGCTTGAAGTACTTTCGCACCTTCGAGAGGATACCCAACTTTTTGGCTGCAACTTCGGCTTTAGACTCAATGTGAGAGCCAAAATTAAGAGTAGGGGACAATGTAATACCAAGAAGATCAAGGTGGTCAGTTATCGGCACAGTCGAATTTCGGAAAGTGGGGGCCAGCTCGAATGGCCTCTTTTTAGCGGTGAAAAGACACGCCTGGGTCTTCGCAGCATTAAACCTGACTAGATTGGCATCACCCCAATCGGAGACTGCCTTGAGAGCCAGGTTTATACGCTCGACCATCGCCTTCCTGAGCCACTGGATCTCGGCCGCACTGACCCGCGCTGTGGATGTATAGCTCTCTACAACGGTGCTGTCGTCTGCGTACCCAAAGGTTCCGGGTTTCAGCAGATCGTTAATATTCAGCAGGAAAAGAGTTGCAGAGATCAGGAAGAGAGAGTCATGAGGAAATACGACTCAAAGAGAGAGCTTTAAAGATCTAACTAAGCATACATTCAAACATAGGGACAGACGCGGGAAGAAACTGACTTTTTATAGTGATATTTTATTTCACCATAATTTGGTAAGAGATTATTGTGACCTACGATGGAGTGCTTATGTGTTATGTGTACTCATGCGGCGGGGGAGTCACAACCCTCGGTAATCTTCATCTTTTCGAAGAGTGGGCAAGTCTCATTCGAATAATGAGGAAATAACGGTAATGAGAAATAACGACTCTTCAAGAAAAAGGTGCATACAGGAATTCAAAATAAACAAGGAATTACTTTCTCTAACATTTATTTAATCATATCTAGATCAAAATTGTATAGAAACTGAACAACAATAATATAATCGTTAAGATGAATAATCAGTCTTTTTTAGATATAATAATATTAGAATAAATCCACTACGAGCTTAAGAAGATCTTAAATAACAAAAATATTTACACATTTTTTTTTAAATTAATACTAAGTATTTTTCTTAGATTTAATTTAACTGTTGTTTACAAAATGTTATTTTGGCCACAGGCGGTTGGACCGGCAAAAATTGTTCATATATTTATCATTACATACTTTTAATGTGAATGACTGTTAAATAATATTTATATAATTATAATATTATGTACACTAAACAATATTTGACTAGAAATTACAATATCGGCAACTTTAATCTGTTAAACCAACTATAACGAATTCAAAACGAGAATTAGTAGCTCTATCTTCAATTTCTGAGATCCTATTGCGTTTCGTTTCATTTTCTTAGAAGTTATTTAGATAACAATCGGGTGTAAGGTTATGTAATATGTATGTATAATTACAAAAAATGTATTGTACTTGTCTCCAAATATTAAAATGGGAACCTTTTATCATCAAAGGTTTTCCAAAAAAAACTAGTCAACTAACTGACAGCTTGCGTTTTCTGACAAACTCTGAGTAAGACAATATTAGTTTAAATTTCCGTGTTTTTTTGGTAGATGCACGCAGGTCAATATCACATTTTTGCATACATGCTGTATTTCAATTTAAAAGTAAATTATATTATACTCGATGTGTCGAGTCAAAGATCCGTGGTCCACCGAAATGATTACACCAATACTGAAAAAGCGGGTTACCTGTGGTGCGGCGTTCGACATACTTCTGTGAAAAGAAAATATCAATAAATCACATTGTCATAGAAAATCAAATTACATTTGTTTGTTCCAATGTGTGCGAGTGAAATTTTACAATACCATTTTATAAATATTTCCAAACAAACTGTTTATTTCCTTTTTTATAGGAACTTAAACGGTGGAATCTATATAAGATAAGGCGATAGATCACTACTCAGGATACATTCATAGTTACATAAAAATAAGTGATATATTTAACTTACTTTTATGTGACTTGAAAGTAACATTAATGGGTTTTACTAGTTATTGTCTAAATATTAACCAAAACAACTTACTTCGTGGTACACTCTTTAACGTCGACTTTGATATGCTATCACTGTCTTCAGATTCTGAGCAAACTTGGAAGCTCGTTTCTGAAAAACAAACATCACATTTTTATATAATAAGTATACAACGACTCTTATCTTACTTAATCTGGCTCCATAAATGGAGCCCTTATTTATTAATTAAAATAAATAAGGGCTCTATCTTTACCGATACAATTACAATACAGGTACAATTTACACTATCGCAGGGAATTTGTCGATTAATTTATTCGCATGATCTGATTTTGTTCCTTTTACCAGCCTCAATATAGCATAACCTGGATTATCATGATGTTTGGCAAGGAAATAGCTAGAAAAAAACGCAAAGTCACAGTTAGTGATTAGTAAATACCTGTATCGTATCGTTGTTTGTGGTGTCGTGGTGGCATGTCCTGGTTGTCAACATGTCCAAATGTACGGAAACCCACTGCGAACTGGGCGTAGGGCGAGATTTCGTACAGTTCTGAAAAAAAACAATTAATTCACTTTCTATTATCATACTCGTATTTGGTCTGTGTTCTTAGATATGTCCCTAATTTCTGTGGTCTCGAAAATACTATTGCTACAATTGGCATAAAAAAAATATTGTTGCATGAATTATATCGTTACATACAGATTTTTATTTCTAATTGTAACTTTGTATGATAGCAGCAAGATCTGGTGTCAAAAAATGTTCAGATTCTCCACAGGTTGTCGAGATAAGGACGTTTAGTAAAAAAATCTATGACTAATTTTATTTTTTCTCTCAGTCATGTTTCCAATTTAGACAAATTTTTCGGTTCGGGATGAATAGAAAACTGGTTCTTAACAGATCGACTGTCATCCCCAAAAACTATTCATTAAGTACGAATCCTCACCATGTTTACTATTGTTCCTGCAATGTAGCGGCGCGCTATATATCCTGTTCTGAGCATTCAGGTTGTTTTCCTTTGCGTTCAAGTTGGTATGTGAGGTGTTTGCAGTGAGGTTCCCGCTTGAAGACTTGTTGTCTACCGTTATGGAATCACGGTACTCGGTTAAGTTTCCACTCCTGGAATGGAAACAAACTGGTTAGTTTCAAGGTGATAAAATCAATGATAAGAGCGTAACAGTAAGACGAATGTGTTTTAGCTGATATTCAGAATTTGATGTTAACCTTCACTCAGCGGGATGTTATATTCAAGAATTTTATTTCGAACATAATTTGCACAATACTAAAACTCGTTTTTTCTTCTAAGTTACAACTTGCAATTTAGTTAGATTTAAAGTCTAGCTAAAATTGTAACAAACAAGTTTACTACAAGGTTCATTGCTACCTGGGTACATATGCAATAATCATATTAATGAGTAGTAGTTGCTTAACATCAGGCAAGTTGTAGTGAAGCGTGAGCCTATTTCATGTAAAAAAAGATTAAAAAAAAAACTAAATAAATCGACAAAATAACGCTTACCTTTGCCTCTTCACCAGTATATAGATACAAGTCACGAGACACAGAGCGAGCAGGATGGAGCTGCATATGATCACCACCATGTTGATGTCAAACATGTCTGACGGTGGACCCACTTCCGCTGGAAAATAAAATAAAAAATGTTAAACTAGAAAAGTTTGATGTAGAAAATTATTCCTGTATCTTTACTCTAAAAGTTGTTTACAGAATTACAGATTAGTGAAAATGCGGGTAGTATGAACTTTCCGAAACGAGTTAAGTCAATGACCTCGTATTGCCCAAGATAACTTCCCCAATGATAATATTTCTGCACGCTCAACGATTGAATTGACCTTCAGTAATCTTCTTCGAAATTCTGGTGTCGAGAGTTTATCAAGCCGCTCTAAGGGAGTGTAAGTAATGAGTAATAGGATACAAAGAGGGAGTGCAAGTAAGGTAATCGAGCAACAATCTGGATTTTACCAGGATCGGATGAAACTGGTCCAAAACAAAAAACTAAATCCATCGTAATTTTATGAGCCCTCGAATATTTAACACGAAAGATGGATGTTGTTATGTCATGGAGTTTAGGTACTTACTTCCATCCTCATTCTTCGTAGCAAAACTATACATAGTAGTGATGCTCCCGGCTTCGTTCGTGGCTGTGACTCGGATCTGGTACCAGGTGGAAGGCGCCAGGTCGACGATGGAGAAGGAACCGGTGCGGTAAGTCTTCGCCTGGTACGGCAGCTGCCAGGATGGGTGGTCGACGTACGTTTGCTAGAGATAAAGAATGAGAAATCATGAATAAATGGTTACTAATTAGTATGATTATATTACCGTGAATTTCTTTCACAGAACTTTGGAAGATCACAGTTAGTAAAAATTCAGTGTGCAAGCCCGACTTGCCCGCTTAACTTCCCGTAGCAATTTATGTGTGAATTTGATCGTCCTGTATTTGTTAATTAATTTGTTTGATTAATAGGATTTGGTTCATTGAGTCAAAACTGTTCTGAAAAGTCGACATATAGTTTACTATCATATACAGATCACTGGAGCACTAATCACAAGTTAGCAAGAGATTCTTTAGTTTTATGTAACCAGACCCACTGCAGGGCAAAGGCCTTCCTACCCTCTTACCTACTGCAGAGCATTAGATATCGAATAAAAATCTGTCTTTACCATAGTATCTCTAGCTCTCATCCAGGTGCGTCCCCCGAGCGGGCGGTACTCCACCCCCCACCCCCGCAGCTCGCACCCCCCCTCGTCCCACCCCGCTAGTTGCACCAACAAGTGCGTGCTGTTGCTCCAGAACCACTCGTTCGTTGATGGAGCTATCGGTACTGGAATAGAAGTAATATTGGAATTCAATTATTTTCATTAGGATACTAGCTTGGATAGCGTCATTTGTTTTGTTACAATGAGATTAATAATGATTATATAAGATTTCGCTTACAATTTATTTATGAGAGAAGAAGAGATAGAGGCCTACTCGACCCAGAAGACGATACTACAAGTTAGTTTAGCATACATAGTTAAGCAAAATGAAGCTGAAGTGAAAATGGGCCAAAAATCTTGTGGAGCAGTTTATGACCCCTCCGCAGTACATGTATCAACGAGACAACGACCAAAAATTAGAAGTGAGCTCTGCCATGAACGAAGCAGTGCAAGAATACATATACTTGTATTTACCTCCGCCTAAAGTGCTGACATCCATGTACGCAGGCTGCGAAGTCCCCACTCTATTAGTGGCAGTGATTCTCAGCGAATACTTGGTCCCACACTTCAACCCCGTGAGGACATGTTTGTGAACTCCAGACAGGCTCGCCTGCTTGTTGGCCGGCCACGCCTCTTGCCACGGCCCGTTGGACTCTTTCCATGTGAGACTGTAGGCTGAATATGAATAGACGTTGTGAAAATGCTACATCATTACATAAGTCTATATAAAAAGAGTTATAAGACTTTGTTTTCTTTCTTTTTCTAAACATTTCCACATTTTAAAATTAAAAACGAATATTTTGAAGTAACCGATGCCATGTCAATATTTTTGTTTATACTTTTAAAGGCGCATAATAAAATTTAAAATAAAGCACGCACGGAGAAAAAAAACAAAACTATTTTGTCATATAAGTAGTTAATGCATTTTAGACGAAATCGTTGTTAATTTGAAAAGGAGATTTGAAACAAGACTTACTAATTTTCTGGCTAGAACTCCTATTGCTAACAGTGTAATAGGGCTGTTCCCACTCCACCAATATCGAGTCCTTATAAGGCGTAGTTCTCAACACTGGCGCCTCAGGCAAGGGCAGCACTATCACGGTGTACTCGACGGAGTCTGACCCGTACAGGTTCTTGGCAAGACATGTGTAGTTGCCGCTTAGGGACTGGTCTATATCTGGAAGAGAAGTTATGATTTTAATTACCTTTTTTTCTTATGATATTAATACATACATATGTATTTCTATTTAGAAAAAAAATGGCTTGTGAAACATATGTACATAAATTAGGGTCTACTGCGACAAACAAAAGAATATACAGAATGAAAAAAAAATGTTGCGAAATTAGCTCGTATTAATGACTTACTAACACGAAAGCTTCTAGAACATTCTTCGTATGTGCAACTATAAAATTTATTGAACTACAGGTTGCACATTTATAAGCGGACTGTCATGGTTCCTTGTAAACCACAAATGTGACTCAGGAAATATCTTCGTACTCCCACATTTTACTGTATCTTTCAATGTAGCATAGCACAAGCCATGCTCAAATGGATAACATTACTTACTATTAATAAGTAGGCTGTCATCGTGGCTCCTGGTGAACCTCGGGTGGTGCGTGATGATGTTGTGTTTGTGGTACCACACGGTGCGCGGCGGTGGTACTCCCACGCACTGGCACACTAGCAGGAGCGGCTGCCTACCCCCACTGATAACATTACTTACTATTTATAAGTAGGCTGTCATCATAGTTCCTGGTGAACCTCGGGTGGTGCGTGATGATGTTGTGTTTGTGGTACCACACGGTGCGCGGCGGTGGTACTCACACGCACTGGCACACTAGCAGGAGCAAGCTGCCTACCCCCACTGATAACATTACTTACTATTTATAAGTAGGCTGTCATCGTGGTTCCTGGTGAACCTCGGGTGGTGCGTGATGATGTTGTGTTTGTGGTACCACACGGTGCGCGGCGGTGGTACTCACACGCACTGGCACACTAGCAGGAGCGAGCTGCCTACCCCCACTGATAACATTACTTACTATTTATAAGTAGGCTGTCATCGTGGTTCCTGGTGAACCTCGGGTGGTGCGTGATGATGTTGTATTTGTGGTACCACACGGTGCGCGGCGGTGGTACTCCCACGCACTGGCACACCAGCAGGAGCGAGCTGCCTACCCCCACTGATAACATTACTTACTATTTATAAGTAGGCTGTCATCGTGGTTCCTGGTGAACCTCGGGTGGTGCGTGATGATGTTGTGTTTGTGGTACCACACGGTGCGCGGCGGGGGTACTCCCACGCACTGGCACACCAGCAGGAGCGAGCTGCCTACCCCCACTGATAACATTACTTACTATTTATAAGTAGGCTGTCATCGTGGTTCCTGGTGAACCTCGGGTGGTGCGTGATGATGTTGTGTTTGTGGTACCACACGGTGCGCGGCGGTGGTACTCCCACGCACTGGCACACCAGCAGGAGCGAGCTGCCTACCCCCACTGATAACATTACTTACTATTTATAAGTAGGCTGTCATCGTGGTTCCTGGTGAACCTCGGGTGGTGCGTGATGATGTTGTGTTTGTGGTACCACACGGTGCGCGGCGGTGGTACTCCCACGCACTGGCACACCAGCAGGAGCGAGCTGCCTACCCCCACTGATAACATTACTTACTATTTATAAGTAGGCTGTCATCGTGGTTCCTGGTGAACCTCGGGTGGTGCGTGATGATGTTGTGTTTGTGGTACCACACGGTGCGCGGCGGTGGTACTCCCACGCACTGGCACACCAGCAGGAGCGAGCTGCCTACCCCCACTGATAACATTACTTACTATTTATAAGTAGGCTGTCATCGTGGTTCCTGGTGAACCTCGGGTGGTGCGTGATGATGTTGTGTTTGTGGTACCACACGGTGCGCGGCGGGGGTACTCCCACGCACTGGCACACCAGCAGGAGCGAGCTGCCTACCCCCACTGATAACATTACTTACTATTTATAAGTAGGCTGTCATCGTGGTTCCTGGTGAACCTCGGGTGGTGCGTGATGATGTTGTGTTTGTGGTACCACACGGTGCGCGGCGGTGGTACTCCCACGCACTGGCACACCAGCAGGAGCGAGCTGCCTACCCCCACTGATAACATTACTTACTATTTATAAGTAGGCTGTCATCGTGGTTCCTGGTGAACCTCGGATGGTGCGTGATGATGTTGTGTTTGTGGTACCACACGGTGCGCGGCGGGGGTATTCCCACGCACTGGCACACCAACAGGAGCGAGCTGCCTACCCCCACTGAGACTGTACCACCTAATGATGCTACTCCGGCCACCACTGGAAATAATGAGAGAACAAGTTTATGTCTTCGTCAATGCTGAATCACTTACTGTTACTGATTTATTTCCGAAAGCTTTTACAAAAAACTTCTTTCTCTTCGAATAGTATTCCTCATTCCGGAGGGTCGTACGTGACTCCCCCGCAGGATTAATTCAATATAAATGTCATCTTGGGCAAGTAAATTGCGGTGGAGAACATGGCCATTATATAGCCAATGCCTCTTGCCCTTGTACCTCGGGATGGGTATATGTCAGTTTTCATTAAATTGTAGATGTGTTGCCAGTATAAATAAATAAATAAAGTCTACAAGACTACTAACCTCTAGAGCTAGGTGTATGAGTGACCCGCCTGCTCGCCGCCCCCTCACCGGCCGCCGTGTGGGCTGTGACCCAGGTCTCGTACGTGACTCCGCTGGTCAGGGCTACGAGCTCCGTGGACGTGCGACTGGATCCAATGCGATGGGGCTGGGGTATCCCTGCGCTGTGGATTGAAAACGTGACAAATTAGATATCTTCATTTACTTGACAAGCATCACCGACACATGTCTATTCACACGATATAGCAAGCGAACTAGACCAGCTAATGTGATGGTGAATATATTAAATAAACAAATAAATATATACATTGCAGACAGCGCCATCTAGCCCCACACTAAGCAATAGCTTGTGTTGTGAGTATTAGTGAAGCCGGAAAGATGCCGGCACAATGGTAGAGAATTTAAATTGATCGCTGGTTTACCGCAGCCACGGCAGAAAAAATGGGTCGCATTATTTTATTATCAATTGTATATCATTTATATTCATCAGTACGACTTAGTATAAGGCAAAAAAGACATCATACTTAGGTGTATTTTCTGCCTAGAATACAAAAAAAAAACTGCAGATTTGGAGCTAGAGGATGTAACAATCTAGAGAACTGACTATCCAAGTGGCCTAGTCTTAAAAAAAGTTAAACTATGAATGACATGGGTATCGGTACCTGGAAGTAGGTTTCACATAGACAGTATAATGTAAAATTTCTCCATTTGGATGTTCAGGCTTTTTCCAGCTGACGAGTAATGATGAAGAGGACAGCACCAGCACTTTGATGTCCGCCGGAGAACCAGGCACTGGAAAACACAGAGGTTGTATTTGTTAGGTACATGAGCCACAATTGCTCATTGTCACTTATTTTCAAGCCACCAAATTGTCGAGAGTTTTAGTGATCACGACCTACTCAGCGGTGCTACACACGTTGTTCCGGGATAAAACGCGGTCGAATGAAAACCATACAAACACTCTCACGTCAAACTAGGCCTTCATCATATTTTTGTGATTTTATCTATTGCAATATTATTGATGATATATTATAATTTTCTGATGCAAAATTGTAATATATGTAGCTGGTAGAGACATTTTGTAAATAACATTATGTCTGTAGGTATGCTTTCTTTGACTTTATTTAGCATTTAACGTTAATACGTTATGTCTACTACAACAACGTACCATCCTGCAGAGTGGCACACACGATAGGATATGAGTAAGGTCCGACTCCAAAGTTGGAGAAGCCAGCCACTTTGACGGTGTAGTTGGAATACTTCAGTAAGCCTTGCAGGTACAACTCTGTGTGTAACGATGTTTGATTCTGCCAAGCTCCTTCTGAAATATCAAAACGTGTGTCAACTATTATCATATAAGATAATACAATATCGTGACTTTGACTTTATTAAATTAGGACATACAGGTTAATATAGTGCCACAAAGTGTAATTGTTTTTGCAAATTAATCTAATTTTAAGAAATAATAGTATTCCTTTTGACATATTTATGTATATCTTGCCAGCTCAGGGGTTAAAGCACAATAGTTTTTGTAACAAGTATATGAATTGCAAATTCTGATCGAGATAAGGCTGGCACCAGCACTGCGGTTAATATGCTAATGTTTACAGATAACAGATAAACAAATAACCCTAAGATGTTTACCTTCAGTAGCATAAAGAAGCGTGTATCCGACGAGAGAGTTGCCCTGCCCGGGCAGTATGATGGGTTGCCATCCGACGCGCAGTGACGAGGATGACACTGCCGTGCATTCCACTGATGATGGAGCTTGCTCGGGCGCTGGAGGATAAAGAAAGAGATGATTGGTAGGTATTGGATTTTGATTGTATATAAAAATAGAGAGTGAGGTAAAAAGCGAAGCGAGTAATATTTGGATGTGACATATTGTAAACTGGACCACAGATTATGGAAGTACACTTATAGTTGACTTCCTTCAAA
Organism: Macaria notata; assembly: GCA_927399415.1. Taxonomy (NCBI): domain Eukaryota; kingdom Metazoa; phylum Arthropoda; class Insecta; order Lepidoptera; family Geometridae; genus Macaria; species Macaria notata. Next base: position 7,919,958 of record OV656742.1, read on the forward strand.
ACTATTTAAAGAAATTTTTTATGTTCGTAATTGGGTGATTTCGGTTTCGCGATGTTGGACCCAATAAGTTGACAAGAGAAAAGAGGTATAACATTATAAAGTTTACTGTAAGAATAATATCTAGTTTATTTGTAGAAGTATTATTTATAATCCTTTAACGTACCTCCTTCTCGAGTATCTTGAAACACTGGCAGAGAGTAAGGGCCGGATCCTGCATTTGTGTACGCAGACACCGATACAGCATACCTGTGAGTAATAAAATGAAGTAAATTCATCAAAGAAGTACCTATTTCGCTTTTTTCAAAATCATTGTAATATTTACTTTACCTGGTATTCTTAAGAAGTCCACTCAACAACGTCTCTTGTTTGCCAGATAGTTGTTGGACTTTTACTGTTCTTGTTTCAGCATCATCTGAAATATGATATGTTCAATTAGAATTTACTTTCGCTTTAAAAACGTAACTTTTCATTTGACTACACCTAATTTAATGTTAAACACCACTGTTGTTTTCGATTTAAGTAATGTAATATAATCTAAGTAGGATTGATGGACCACAATCGCCTCTCTATTTTTATTTAAATAGATTAGTGTTGTTGGTTGTAAGTATATTGCGTTGTTTTTAGTTTTAACATATAAACAACGACTTATAAAGGCAGAGTACATTTTGAACAAACTTGTCAACTAGCTTTTTTGCATTAATGAGTTTTTCAACTTTTTTTCAATTTTAATGTATAGTCTACTATTTATCTGTTATATTAATTCTTCTTACCTGTGCCTACATTCTGCGGCGCTGCCTTCACGTGGTACCCCAGCAGAACCCCGTTGTGCGTCTCCTTGAGAGGAGGCAGCCACGACACGTGCAGCTCGCCGGGGCTCTCTGTCTGCTCCACCTGCACGCTCACTGGAGGGGAGGAGGGTGCTGGAATGTAAGGGATAGTGGCTTAGTATTGTAGGCTTATTTATTATGTTAAAAAAAAAATGACGAGGATGGTAAATAAGTGACGATTGATGTAGGTAAGATCGTAATGGATGGTTGCTTAAGTAGGTACAAAAAAACCGAACAGTTTCATAGTTAGCTGTCACACTCACTGTCTATGGACGGGTACCTAGGTAGTAGTTTACTTATTACTTCAGAAATAAAAAAAACCCGATAATTCAACACATCTTGATATGACCTATGTGAGCTGGAAAGACATCAGGCTGTTTGATAACGGTATTATTTAAAAAAAAACCCAATATCATACAGATTCTCATAAGACCATACAAGACTTTGAATGTTCCAAAGGTAATACCTACTAATTTTAAATCATTGTACCTTCTTCATGCGTAGTGAAATGTATAGGTGGAGTGTAAACGCTCACTCCCACTTGATTGCCGGTCGCTACTCGAACTGCGTAGGATGTGGCAGGTCGCAGGTTTTGCAGCTCGAAAGTTTGCCGAAGGTCGTTGTCTTTCCTGGAATCATAATTAGCACAAATTTCTAACAAGTGTTTAGAAATGTGATAAACAAGTAAGTTGAGTGTCACTAAAAATTTACTGTCAAGAATCCTTAAACTTCCCCATGTCCTTCCAAAAACACTGTCTTGGTCTCTTTTTTATTTTTGAGAGAAACTAACATTGTCGGTTAAAGATCTTCATTTTTCAAACTATTCTAGGCTACCAGACTTTATAATTGCTGCTCTAGGTAAATAAATAAATAAAATAATACAATCTTTACTTGTTGATGTCATCTGTCAGTAAATTTTTTCCCTATTACCGATCGCGGTTTTTAAAATGATGCTGAATACTGCTTACCTAGTAACATTGAGAACTGTAGCGTGTTCCCAAGTATCAGTGAAGTGAGTGTGTGAGTACTGCACCGAGTAATGCCTCGCATGAGCTCTCAGTATGTCTCTCCACGAGATATTGGCTGTACGAGACCGGACTGAATCCATGCGCAGATCTGATGGGGGTGTTGGAGGTTCTGAAATAAAGGATAATTAGATTGAAGTATTTTAATTGAATGCAGTACCTTACATGTTTACTTGGTGAGAAAATAAAGTAGCTACTATGATAATCAGTTTTTTTAGAAATTGTATTTGAACGCACCAAGAGTATTTATATTGAGTTATTGGCCCCCACATAGACTAAATTGAAGGCAATTCGAAACGAATTCCTACTAATACTAATCGATACTTGCAAAACGAAATATTTTTTCTGAATAATACTGGAATGTTACATCCTCTCTCCAATCTAAATTTCTTGACTATCTATAACTACTTGCTTACCAAGTATAGTAAGATGTACATTGAACCCAGCAGTGCCATATGGGTTGCTAGCTCGACATTGGTACACTCCTGCGTCGCTGGTCTCCGAGTACTGGAGGTTGATGGTACTTAGCAAGCCTAGTGGGGTCTTCGTCTCTGTCACTTTCACTCTGAAATAGGAATAGAAAAGGATCTTATAAATGATAGGATAATGTTATGGAAATAATAAAGGTATGGGAGTAACAATGTTTTGCTAATGAATACATTGAATACCAAGAAACCCAAAAGGAACCTATCAACGGAATCATGAAATAAAGCACGAAGTTGGTATATTCTTTTCAAAATGTAAGTTTGCGTTTAAGCCTCGAAGTGATGATTTGTGCCTACATAGATTGAGTTATAAAAAAGCCCTTTAAATTCAAAACTGACACACAAATTATGTTGATTATGTTACGAGTGTAACTTTTAATATGATTTCAATGTCATTATTTTACTATACCTTATCATATTGTAAGCGTTAGGTACTTGTGCGTGACCATCAATTTAAGAGTGATATGAAAATAAAATTAGTTCCTGTAACCTGTTGAATAAATGCAGTAGTCATACTAACGTCTTCCTCATTAGTCAATGTAACCCCTACCTTTGTCCCTGTGAGTCGACAGGAGCCCCGTCATGCAGCCACGTGACCCTGACGGGGTCATCTCCCAGAGGCCGACATTCGAGCGCGATCGGGTGGCCCAGCCGTGACGTCACGTTGGATGACGACGACTCGAAATGCACGGGCTCTGAAAAATAGACAGCAAAACAAATTTTAATATTAAAACTTTCTTGAGATATTTTATCAATATGTTATTTATTTATTTATATATGCTGTACACAATACAAAATGACATAGTAGAACTTTTTCTAAAAAAATTGGATTGTGTGACCCTGTTGCTTGTTTAGTTTAGGGCATTGCACTTTACAATATTAACTTAAACACTATTTTACTTAATACTAATGTAGTTGTTATTTACATGCCTAAGTACTTAATAATATCCTTTAAAATTTTAAACCTTATGTACATAGTTCTATGATAAATATAAATATGTATGAGATCTGTGACATATATTGCGATATTCTTACATACATTATAGGTACCTATATAATTTTGTTGCATAGTACTTACATTGTAATTATTCTCTATGAGATCAGTTACTTGTAAGTAACTGATCTCATTATTAGGATCTTTAAATGGAATCGTCTTGTAGGAATTCATCTATTGAGTAGTAACTTTTTTTTATTAGGAGCTTTTTTAATTTGGCTTTGAATGTTTTTTCTGAGGGTTCATTACGGATTTCATGTGGGAGTTTATTGTGTATTATAATAACTAAACGGTTTTCACTCACGTGTAATTCGCGTATGTTGTTTACGCATTTCGGATGTAATGACATCCATCTTCAGAACGTGCGTTCTGGGACCGCGGCAGCGCGCAGACTCATACGCGACCACGTACGTGAATTACACGTGAGTGAAAACTGTTTAGTTAACATATTGAGCAAAAAAAATGTTATGTACTTATGTATTTTGATTATGATCATAATCATCATACATAGACAGTTTTGTCCCACTGCTGGGCATAGGCCTCTTTTTGCCATGTCAGCTATTTGATGAAGCAGTATTGTTGGTCCTTACTGTAACTTTTGGTAACTGTGATGGTGATCTCTATGTAGCTAACTTTTTAATAAGTATCTTTAGATCAGTGTTCTAAAAGTGCCATAATTTTCGTCATTTACAACTGTTTAAGAATTGTTGTTGAAATGAAGTAAGTGTTATAAAGTAAAATGAACATTATTTTAAGACCTCCATTTACAGAACAAAGTAGCAAACAACATCTTAGCGCCGATTGTCGCTATCTCCAATTTCCATAAAGTAGACAAATTTCTCGGAAAGTTTTATAAGTAGGTTCGGGTATTTCAAAGCTCCCTTCAAAGGATAAATCCGGTACAAGTAATACAAGTTACCGGTAGTTTGTCTCCGTTGGCGACCTGTTACCGCTTTTCTGTCTGCCAAAGATTAATCTTTGTAGATGCAACAAGTAATATATAATGCCAATTAATTATATTTTTAAAGTTTCGTGTGACGTGTTTGGCGCTGTGTGATATGTCCTGTTTTTTTTACATTCTTATCAATATGTAACAATACGTTTTGTACTAAAAAAAAACCGCATTAGTTACATATTGATGACGGGTAAGCTGTTCGGCGATTGAAATCGAATACTTGGAGTGTGATTTCTACTGGAGATTTAGGGGTACACTATTTTCGTTGATAGACTACTAAACTAATCTAATGGTTGCCTGGACAAGATTGCTTTTAGCAATAAGGCCGCCACTTGTGGCACTAGAGTAATTTATGTAAGTATTTATTATTAATTTTGATTTATATGTGTGTGACAATAAATAAATATCTATCTACCTAACTACTTTAGGCAACTTGTAGTGAAGCGAGCAAGAATGCAAAAAAATATTATTTTAATATTTTGAGTATGTCTGGAAATTACCTATCCAGAAGTTCAGGAATCTATCAGAGATCGTCTCTTCCTGCCGAGAAAGTTTGTATAAGCTGTTACCTTCCTAAATTTGAACTGGGCTCTGTTGCCACTTTTAAAGCAAAATGTTTAAATTACTCTCCTAGTTGGTTCTTCACTTTGATATAGTCTAAAATTTAGTGCCGTATTTAACTGAGTATTATTTAATAAGTGTGTAGAATGTAGTGCAGATGTATGAATATCTTTATTATAGAGAAACGGTAAATCGCCATGTTTGAACTCTGTCGGAATATTGTCGTACTTTGTCACTATAGATGTAACTGTAATAACATCCATTTTATATAGTAATAGTATATTTTCCTAGTGAATGACCGTGGTTTCATCAGCTTTATTGGGCTAGAAAGATATTAAACCAAAAATCAAGAGATCAGTTGCTTCGTGGTGATTTGAAAGAATAAAAAACAGTAAGAACTATTTCTTATTAAAAAAAGTAACCCTTCAATTTTAATTTTAATTCTATGATGTGTGAGATTATTTGATGCAAATACGCGTATGTCAGAAAAAAACAACATAAAAAAGCTTAATCAATATACGGAGCTATTATCATAAAGCTTCCAAGCTCACAGGTTTGGTACCAACGTAAGCACCGTTAGCTATTCAAATGTTAAATCTGGGAATCGTGTCTAGCTATTGGATTTACGTGGAACTGGCAATGTTGGTTAATAAAAAACCAGTTAAAGTTAGACTTTGGGAATGGTTTTTGGAAACCCCATTTTAAATCTGGACAATGGAGATAGATAAATATTGGTTTGTTGTGAATGTATAAAATACACTCGTTTTTGGTTTGGTCTAGCAACCTATCTTTCGAATCAAACAAAATTTCTTGAATTTTCAAAGGGCGAAGAGCAAAAGTTGTTTTAGACGTTGTAAAACCATTCTTTGTAGATTATGCCTTAGTTACCTATAACCACGTTCATATAACAAGCTTATGTTAGCTTAATTAAAATCATTTTTTTAAGAGCATTGAGTGCTGTTATTGGAAATATAAATAAATAAATACACATACGTGAAGTCTAAATAGTCTCAAGGCTGAGCACGCTCCATTCTTTTTCATAATGATTGCTTACCATCAAACATATTACGCTCACGTACTCATTTTGTTTGAATACAAAAGCCAGAGAGTATTTAGTGCATAATCTGACTTACTATTAACACTCATCCAAACAGTCTTGCTCAGCGGCTGGCCGACGCCGTTCTCAACGTTGCAAGAGTACAGACCCTCGTCTGCGAGGGACACCTCCTCAATGACGAGGGTGCCGTTGAGGAGGCTCAGGATACCGCCACCAGCTAGTTCCAGGACTGGTTGCCAGGTGCCGAGAAGAGCTGGAATACAGGTTGATGTCATCATTAGATTTACAATGTTTTTTAGGGTTCCGTACCTCAAAAGGAAAAAACGGAACCCTTATAGGATCACTTTGTTGTCCGTCTGTCCGTCCGTCCGTCCGTCTGTCAAGACCCTTTTTCTCAGGAACGCGTAGAGGTATGAAGCTGAAATTTATATCAATTACTCAGGTCTACTGTCCCTTCAAGCTGTGAAAAAATCAAACTTCTAAGCCAACGCAATCAAAAGATACAGCCATTTATGCCGCAAATTTTCGACACTTGCAAGGGAATCAAAACCTACAGGGTGCTTCCCGTGAACTCAGAATCTTGAAATTTGGTACGAAGCAACGTCTTATAGCATAGATAAAGGAAAAATTACGAAAACCATAAATTTTTAGTTACATCACAAAATATTTAACCTTGCAGGTTTGTACGGAACCCTCGGTGCGCGAGTCCGACTCGCACTTGGCCGGTTTTTTTTTAATTGTTTGTAGATACTCTTTAAAATTAGGTACTTTCAAACTTCAAAGCTAATTGTGCGACATAGGGACCGGTGGTCATGCGTAGAATTAGGTGCCATCGCATCGCAAGAGGTGTCACCACTTCTGTTGTGAAGTGCGTTCTGCTCAGGAATTCCGAAGAAGTATTGCTCCCCTGCTCTCGAAACCTGTTTTTAGCGGGATTAAACCCTCGCAGGTTTAAGTCGATTGTGGAGTATCATAATATTATATATTAACAACATATTTGAGCATACCATCCTTCTTCATCCAATGAACCTGAGGCTGAGGGTATCCGCTGGCACTGCATGAAACAGTTCCTTTTCTGCCGAGTAGTAGGGAAGAGTTGGAAGGCTCCTCTAACCACTTCGGTGCCACTGAAATATACCAGTCAAATTAAAAATAACTGATGACGCCCTTTTCGGTACAATGATCAGCTGCGGTTTTTCAACGTATGTACATACCTACCTACATAGCTGTAATTGAAAATTCAAACATGTATTTAGTGATGTACCTTATGTAATGCATAGTATTTTGTTATCTTAATCAGTACTGTATATTTGGACTTATAATGTATGTTTATATCTCTTCTTTAACTTAAGTATCGTGGTAAACTTTTATATTTCAGTGTTAAAAGTTGAGATTCATCAGTAAAGTTTTATAGTTACGATAGTTCGGACTTTTAAAATAACTACAGTACTTTTGCATGATACATTTTAAGTTTTCTACAAGAAATATTTAATTAAATAAAGTAATCATTACCTTTAATATATAGCTCTGTGGATCGATTCACCTTGGCCACGTGGTTGGAGGCGACGCACGTGTACAAGCCGCAATGTTCCAGAGATACTTTCTTGATCACCAGCGCGCTGAATAACTCCGAACTACGTTCTACAACCTGCGGATATAAATTACCGTATAGAAACTATATCAATGGTTTTGATAACTGACTTTGTGGGTAAATACATCCAACACTAAACATAAATACTGCCCTAACAAAAAAATGCATTTGTAAAAATTTAGGAAAATCCATTTTCTCTAGCCTATAGTATAAGGTCAGCGGATACCGCGTTCAATGACAATACGTATAGCCACAGTACAGCTAGTAATCTTTTACTAAATGCCAAAATGTTCTTAAATTTTGGCACAAATTAGTAAATTAAAATGAAAAACGGTATTTATTTCTGACAATTCTTGGGATTCAAAGATAATACTATCCAAATGTTTTATAAGTAAAAATGTTGAGGTATAAATAACATGAATTGATCTAACATTATGAGTAATAATCTAATATCAAACTATCATCATCATTCTGTATATTATTAAAATCGCAGCTCAAGTTTCGTCGCATAAAACAACTAAATACTAGCCAACTGTGATTTGCCACAGTTTGGTTAGTGGCCAAACTTTGGCATTAGTGGATCGGTTAGAGTTTAGAATTGGATTTGATTACAGTTTACGAACCGTAAACTTCTTCTTCGAACTGTTTATATTTAGCTTTATATATTGTAAAGCAAGAGTGTATATGTATACAATATAATATATAGTATTAATTCTAACGTACCCAACTAAATAAATAAATTATAACCTATGCATGATACAGTTAGAGATCTTACATAGTTTTGATGATAACTAAAATATGAAAATGCAATACAAAGGTTAAGTACTCAAATAGTATATAAACATATTTTTTCTTTTTACTTTACTTTGTACGAAAAATTCAGTTGTTTTTACTAGAATTAACGTCGTTATCTTATATTTAGTTCGTACATATATGAGAAAATAAAAAGTACGTGTGGCTACTACATAATATAGAAGTACAAGTAATTCAAGGCATTTTAATTTGAATTAAAGAGTTCTTTTTCAAGTAAGTGCGTAGAAAAACAAACAATGGCCATCAAAGAAGAAAACAGTACCTTCAAATTCCCAGGAATTCGTTTCCCATCTTTCAGCCATTCAAAATGTATGGGCAGGTCACCACTCCTCACGTTACAGTAGATATTTGCCACCTGTCCTTCTTGAAGATTACTTCCTAATAAAAGGTCATCTAACACCGGTGCCTCTATGACTTGTATCTCAAAAGCTCTTCTTGCCATTTCTCCGCTTGGGCTGGTGACTATACAAGTATAGATGGCTCCATTTAGCTCTTTAGACACTTCGGAAATGGACAGAACACCGTTTATGTTGATGCTGGGAGCGTCTCGACGAAATTTTCTGTTTGAATGAACGCTTCTTCTGTATCGTGAGGAGAACAGACTGTTCGTGTTGACGGTCTTTCCTTGAAATTCCCAGTCTATTTTGCTGCAACAGTAGAAGACAGATTGATGATTTTGTTTGGTTGTGTGTTTGCAATAAAGCGTTAATCGTAAGAACGTCATTTGAGTGGGGTTTTTGTGGGTATTTACTCTTCCATGCGTAAACAGCTAAAGAATTTGGAAGATATTGTTTATAGAAACAAGATTACCATAGAGAAGATGCACCCACAAGAATTAATATTCAAGTGACTAAATTGTACAAATAATACAACTCTATTCATACCTGATTGGATATCCATAGAATGGACACCTCAAGTTGACAGTTTCTCCGCTTTGTACCTTTACAGGTGGAAGGGCTCTGATGTACGGCGGACCTGCACACATTAACATCTGTTACTTTATGAAAGCTTGTACAGATTTTCATGTAATGAATCATATAGTTGCGTAAACTTATACAAGTTATACACTAGCATCTGAACAAATTCATAAAAATGTATGTGCTTTTGTTAGTAAAATTTTGTAATCGTATGTTTCCTATTACGAATCATCGAAATCGATTGAATTAAATATTGTTGAGTTGGAGGGAGAGTGTTACCATCAAAGTGAATCAGCGGAGGAGTCACAACACCTAGTAATGAAGAATATGATGCGAGGAGGAGGAGGCTCATGCTTGGCCTCAACTAGCTTAATGTCAAGCATCAAACGTAAAACTTTAGTAAGTAAATCATACCATAAACATCAAGCCTGTTCTCATGGCTGGCCATATGCTCCCCTTCCTTGGCAGTGCAGGAGTACAGTCCCCCGTCCTCCACCCTGACACGCGTGATGTTCAGCTGGGCCACCACGGAGTTGTCTGACGTCATCACCTGGCCTAGGGCGTACCTGGAAAGAAACATTGGAAAATGGTTTAACTATTTGTTTGAATTTTACTCAAGCATTTTTTTTCTTTATTGTTCTATATGTTTCCGTTGCTAGGTTTATGTATGTTTAACAACATACCCGACTACGTTAAGCAATAATTGACGATGCTAATGATACCGTAAAAATCGTCGCTATTTATGGTCCGATTATAGGTTAGGTTATGTCTTCAAGTCAAGAGTAAACCGGTATCTTCTAGGCAAGCGCACTAGGTCATAGATTAACGTTGCTTAACATCAGGCAAGTTGTAGTCAAGCGTGAGCCTATTTCATGTAAAAAAAAGTAAACTGTAAAAAAAGTATCTTTACTAGTTATTGAGCAAGCAAAAGTGTGCAAGGATCACTGTGTTCCAGATTGAAAATTAATTTATAGATATTTATTTTTCCAAGACGGTTACATAAAAGAATGAGAAAATAATAGTTACGTATGCAATTACCTGGCATCAGTATTACTAGAGACCACGATCCCGTCTCGTTCCCAAATGAACTGCGGTGGCCGGTCGCCCGCAGCTGAACATTGCATGCTGATCTGAAACATGGAAAATGTTTTATTAATAAATAAAATAATACAACTTCGATCCCATAGAGAGAACACGCAAAACATTTTGTGGTCGAAGCGGGATGCAATCTTCGCCAGAATGACGAATTTTCAAGAAATTACTAGTAAAAAAATGCAGCAATGCTTAACATCAGGCAGGCTGTAGTCAAATAGCGTTTGACTACAGCCTGCCTGATGTTATCCCACGTAAAAAAAGTAATCGCAAAAAGTACCGTAGTCGACTAAACTACAAACATTTTAATATACATTTTTTTTAATTCATAGTAATTATTTTATTCAATAAACAACAAAACATTTAATATATTAACTTTAAATTATAGGAATTAGTAAAATATAAACACGTAGGTACCTAATGTAAACAACTTAATCTACTTTATCAAAAGGCAGCGTACCCAAAATGCTATTGGGCAAAATACAAGCCAGCATTTTGGTCACGCGTAACTTCATAAATAGTTATTCATAGTTAGTTTTGTTCAAAATGAATAAAAACATATTTTACTTACATCGCCACCTGGAGTTACAGTTCTTTCAGTGAAGTGCTGAGTTATGACCACTCGACCATCTGACATTCTTTTTCTTCTATCCAGACCTGTAAAGAAGATTAAAAAGAACGTTAAGATTTTACTTTCAAAGTTCTACTTATAAACCAAGATTATCAGTGAGTATTCGTTTGAGTAATTCGTTTTGTATTTTTCGTTTGCAGAATGACAGAGATATAAAAAAATACAAAATTAGTGTTTTGCTTAGCTTGAGTTTGTCACAGATTTTTTTAACAACTAACAAATACTATTTAAATTTAATCCATTACGTTCATTTGATTTGTACAAATCATTAATTAAAAAGCGTTGCATTACAAAAATTGTTTGAGGCTGATGCATTTGCCAACATAAATAGTTAAAGGCACTAGAAATGGCATCTCTAATGCGTTGCTAGGCAACCGGTGACGTCACAACATGGCGGCAGATATTCAGTAAGGTGGTGGACCGTAAAAGCGTTGATTGGAGCTCTCACTGCGCTAACAAGGTCTTCGATATACGTACACTGCAAGCCCGATGATGTTCAGTATTGAAAAAATTGTTATAAAAATATTATTAATGTATATTTATTTTCCAGAATTTAATTTAATTGGAAATATATTTATTTTAAATTATCCTAAACGGTATACAACAATAATTTTGTTACATAGTCATTATTATTAAAAAAAAACAGATAAAATAGAATTCAAACTTAGTCTAGCGCAACAAGTGATGGCCTTATCGCTAAAAGCTTCTCTTAAATGCAATGATAATTATAATTTTAATAAGATTTTCCAAGTTCTTTTTATTATTTTGCAGTCGTTTAAAGTAGTATATTTAAGTTTTCCTTGTTTTTATTTTATTATAATACTGAATAAAAGCTCGGCGTGTTAAAAAGTAATATCTATCAGCATGTGCATTATTTTGCGCTGACACTGTTCGCATACTAAGTCGAATATTAATTTGGCAGCAAATGTGTCTCCGACGTCCGATCAATTTGCCTGAATCGGTGATGAAGCCCTGATGAAACAGTTCTACCTACATATGCGATGTATGTACATAAATACGTTTGTATGTAATTACTTTGATCATTAGCTTGATTGGTGGATTCAAGGAACGGTTTAACGTCGTAGTGATTGGAGTTCAGATAAAAGGTTGCTGGCTAGAGGTTATGAGATTTTGATGGCAGTTTGACAGAAGTTTGTGAGAGTCTCTAATTTTGAGCGATTACTAGTCCCAGTAGTTTCCGATGAAGTTTGTTACAGTAGATATATTTTTTTTAATAGATTGATAGATATGTATGTGTGTATATGTTTAACATCATGTAGGCTAAAGTGAAACTTTAGCTTAAATCGAGGAAAAGTAATAAAAATAAGTACGTAAAGACTTTGGTAAGATATATTTGGTTTAATATATATAGGTATATCTGGGAGCATGGTTGTGCCTCTGCCAAGTCGAGCAAAAAAGTGGGATTTTGTTGATGTGTTTCAAAAAATCATGATGCATATTGATTCGGCACTAACTTTGATTTATTTTCAAACTAAACACTCTGATTTATGAACAGTACTTATCTGTGATTGGAAACGTATTTGAAATTGTAGTTGCCATATAAATCAGTTGCATATTTCACAGCATTTGTGTGGCTGAATGATAATAGAATTTATAAGTAGCTATTAAAATATATAGCGCGTAACATTTTGCCTGTTACACTAACATTATTATAAAGGTTATGTTTGTGAGTGTGTATGTATGTTCCTCTTTGACACTGAAACAATTGGACTGATTTGAATGAAATTTGGTAAGTACAAAAGATAGTTTAGAATCTGTATTCACAATTTTTATCCCGAAATATAGCGAGATTAGCATATAACCTTATCCGAAACTTTTCAGTAACTGTTAAAACATTCAAATATTCCGAGAAAGGAATATTTTACTAGTCACCTACATACTCGTATGTGGAAAATAACTGAATTATACGAGCCCGGTCTGTCTGTCACTAACCGACTAATACTGAACCCAAGTATCTGCCGGATGTTGTTACCGAGGTATAATGATATGCTAACCGTAGTCCGTCTCGATTTAGCCGTAGATTGCCTCGGAATTGAGGCAAATTGGGATGCCTTTGCCCGAGGAAACACTCGACTGAGCCGTCAAGAGATAGTAAATGAATAATTTGTGCTTCGGAATGTACTTGTATATGTATTATTTTGTTTTGAATGTTACTTAAAATTTTTGAAGAGTGCTAGTTTATTGTATTTGATATAAAAATGTTTTGAAGGTGAATGAAAGTTTATATGAGTGAGCCTTTTGCGTTACTCGTGAAAACATCTGGGCGTATTGATAAAAAAATGAATTAAAATTATGACAACAATTGAAATTTTATCATGTATTCTGTCTCACTTTCAAACTCTCTCTCTCTCTTACAAAACTTTGTAAATATGGTTTTCCTGTTTGTTAAAACAAACGTATTCAGTATCCATGCTTTATTCTAGGTTTGTCCAAAATCAATATATTAGATAAGGACAGTTCAAATACATTTCAGTTATCTAAATGCTGTTAAACTATTTCATATTTAATTTCGATTTGAATATTTAATCTATTTGTGACAGCCAACGTGCATCAAGGTAAACATATAGTTATATGCATAGTCATCAGATTCAGAGGCGGTAATCAAAAGCCATAATTGAAGTTGCGGCGGCACAAACACTACCCCATATCCTGATAGGTAGGTTTGTGTCAACTGATCATCAACAAACATGGTAGAAAGTAACTATGGAGATGCAATAGTTTTAGCTTCCAGGGCCTAACGAACTATTTAAATTTAATTACAGTTTTCCTGACAAACTTACAACATTTGCTGCTTATTTAGTTTTTAAAATGTGTGTTAATATTCGTTGGTATATGTAGACACTAGCAATTCCATATGAACGTTGAACCTAAGTGTTTAAGTATGCTTCGTTCTCTTATCAAAGGATTGATAATATATTATTAGGTAGGTATATATATAACTAGTGGGTGCTCGCGGTTTCGCTCGCAATAAAAAGTAAAACTTGCATGGTGAAATAGGGGTATTTCACCCCTTTAAAAGTGGCGTTTCCAAAAATCCATTCCTAGCGGATGCCTACGTCATAGCATCTACCTTCATTTCAAATTTCAGCCCAATCCGTCCAGTGGTTTGGGCTATGCGTTGATAGATCACTATTATCAGTTAGTCAGTCACCTTTGAGTTTTATATAATTAGATAATATATGTATAGTAGATTACGCATGGTCTATTTTGTTTCCAATTACTAAGACTAATGTAAGGATGGCACTAGTAGTGACTTAATATACTCTGTGCCTACAGTATACCAGATATTTTTTTTATTAGATAAATGGTAAATAGTCATTGAGAAGATTGAAAATCCTGACTACCGCATCCATTAATTCTATAACCTTCATCCTTGTGTGGTCGGGAATTGATATGACATCGTGGAATTTCAATTCCTAAAGGAAATAGCCAAGCGGGATTCTAAGCGAATAAGCCTATAGGCTATCTAGACTTTATACCTTAGATTGCAGTGTTATTCTTTGGGGAGTGTTGTTTGGTTTTTCAAACACAGTTTAAATCACATAAATTGGTCGCATGCCAAAAACAATTGTGTAATTCATGTTTTTTTATTTTAAATTAATGAAACCATAAATGAAAAATAAAAGTACAAGAGTATTATTAATATAATATTCCAACGAGCAACAAATACTAACGAACAAATTATAATCATCTTTAATTGTATATCGGTAGGTAATCATTAAATATCAATCATTTACTAAAATAACTATACTAAATATAAGTATAACAGAAAATGTCCCCCAAAAATGTACTGTGTCATCGCTTCTCTCAGCGGATCTGCTAAAACATCGCATTTGTCAGTAAAAAGCACTCTCACAAATAACATCACCAAAGAGAAGATCATAAAAAGCCTGAAAAACTCCCATTCACACACTACTTATCAGTAGGAAAATGGTGAAAACGCACTACAAATAAAAAATACATCACACACTATAGTCTTATAAAAAGCTTTTTTATTTTTTTAGCAAAGTTTAACACGACGTGGTGCTTGTTGTTCTAAAGCAGCTGCAATTAAATGATAATTGAAAATTAAAGTAACCTAAATACAGGTCTTTATCCAAAATTTGTATACACATTAAGATGACCCTGATCACATATGTGATGAAAATTAAACATATTCGGGTTTCTAACTTTTGTTTCAAAAGTTTTCCACTTCCAAAAGTGAATCTTTGAGTAATCCTCATAATATACATACCTATATAAAACATCAGGTAAGTTGTAGTGTAGCGTGAGCCTATCTCATGTAAAAAAACCTACCTTTTTAAAATAGCGCACATATTCATACATCCAATTGCAAATAAACCCAATGCAGTACAACCTTAGGCCGAGTACAGGCGTGGCAATTCAGAAAGCAGATAAATAACAGCGATAAATAATCTGCGCGTGACACGGGCCGTGTGGAGTGCCCCTTATGGCGCACACTGTGGCTGTCATTTACACCGTACCGCAACAATGTATTAATATTTCCTTTTTTTTAATATTCCTAAACCCTGGTTGTGATTATTTGTCGATGGCTGGATGGAGCTTAGTAGGTTTTATTAATAACTAGCTGACCCGGCGAACTCTGTTCCGCCTTAGAGGCAATAAATTAAATAATTGGTTAAGCCGTAATAACTATAGTTTGAATAAATAAATAAATATCATGTCTAATAATGGCATGGAAAAATAGACAGCTATATGTTGGGGTATGACATGTAAAAAATAGAAAACTATGCTAGCTCTTCTATGGGTTATCACAAAAGAAAAACTTTCAATATACACAAATTAGATCCTAAAATATATCATGCATAATGGGATAATCCAAATGAATTTACAGACTGACTTTTTTTTAAGGAATAACAATATTTAAATCAACGGATACAGATAAAAAAATACAGTTCGTCATATTATGCGTAAAATGATAGCGAACTTTTATTTTATTTTCTATGGGAAACTGCTATTCAGTCGAGTGAGCCAATTTCCAACAAATTAAGCAACTTAATTGTACTATAAAAAATAAACAAATAGCAATAATACCTGTGTAAATGACAGCCCCGTTTTATTGGAATGCCCTTTGTTGTGGGGAGCGCGGATTACGGTTGTTTTGTTTCGTACGCCTCAGCTAATGATTCATGAGATTTGTTGAAATATGGGCCACGTGATACACGTAATTTGTATGAATTAACTCATTTGTACCGGGTTATTGCGAAGGTGTGTACAGTGTATCAATTAAGTAATAAATCATAATTAATCTCAGGCCATAGTTATTGCTTAACATCAGGCAAACTATGGTCAAGTGCAAACCTGTTTTAGTAAAAAAATATGTGTTTTTGATGGTTTGCTTCTCTTTTACGTCGCAGCAATGTGACGTGTGTGTGGTATTGGTGGCATAAGTAAAAAGAAAATTTGGAACAAAGAAATGTGGGCATAGCCGAGGGCATCAAAAGTCTACAAAACAATGATTTTCCACTGCGAAATTGTTTTTTAGCTTATTCTGTTGTTTTTTAGAAAGTTCAGTTTTTTCTTGCAAACAAATTCACCGTCTTAGCAGAAATGTATAAACAGGAAGTTTTTATTACTTCAAGATTGGCTTTTGGCATCGTAAAAAATCTACAATAGATGTATACTTTTACGGATGCAAAAGACAAGATGTGAAAAAATGAAATTAACGTTAATAATACATATCAGGAAATGGATTGCACACGATAAGCTTTATAGATTCAAGATTCCTGCAAATTTAATTATGACAATAAAAAAATTAAGTGCCAATTAAAGTTGCCTAAAGCTACATTACTTTTTCAATAATAGTACTAAACTTCTGAAAGAAAACTTTCCACCTTGAGAATTGCATACAAGCTGTAATTATTATAGTATAAAAAGAATAAAATAAATCATTTTATTAATACTCCATATCTAAATTAATCTATGAAGGCCTTGTATAACTTACCTATTTCAAACAGATTAACGCATTGATGTCATTATAAACATCAGAAAAGCTTCTTGACAACAAAATAATAAAGTCCAAAGTTAATCAGATCGCTAAGTATTTAATTATTTACGAAAAACTCTCGAATCATCGAATTCCGTCCTTGTTCCGTCATCCTATAATATTGTGGAAAATATCTTTACCTTTCAAACCAATGTTCCGAGAATTGGAAATTTTCTTTCCCCTTCTAATTATGTGGATTTTACTGACAGTATTGTAGTTTATTGTTTTTAATTTGAGTTTTTGTATTTAATTTTGATTTTTAAGTAGTGATTTTTTTCCACTTTTGCTCTTTGAAAATCAAAGAATACTGTAACTGCCAATAATGTTTGTTATACAATAGATAGAAACCAATTCAAGATTTGTATTGATGTAAATTTCAGATTGGTTCAGCTATTTTAACATAAAAAATGGTATAAAACTATACACTCAAACAATACTTGTGTGACATGATGTCTTTGGTACAGTGATCAAATTGACATTATCTACATATGTATACTAAGAGTATATGTTATATCTTTCATTATATTGTTCTAATAATAGTATAGAACATCACACTGTTTCAGAAACGACTGTCAAAATTCACGTGACAGAAACTTCATCCTTACTACGTCGGTTCTAAGGACTGGTTTTCTATAAATATTGAGCTTAGTAACTGTCAATATAAATAGACAGTTATTATTTCTGTTCCCTCGGCGTCGACATAACGTCGCGAGTCATAAGTTCACGACCGATTGCACACGATGGAGGCTCTATTTTTGTATGTGTTTACTGTAATGGAATGTATGAAGGATAATATTTTCCAAGACCTCTCGGAGCGCTTGGTTGACGCGACGCATGACCAAAATGCTGGCCTTTTTCTGGCCCAACGTATCAGAATTGCCATCCAGCGTGGTAATGCGGCCAGTATGCTGGGCACGCTGCCCTCTGGTAGTGGTCTTGAGCACTTAGATTATCTTTAGGCTTTTCTAAAGATTTTCTAAGTGCCCCTTTTTATGTTGTACCTGGTTAGACATGGTAAGTTTAGTTTTTCTTTCCTTGTTTTTATATTTTATTATAATATTGGAAGGTGTGGTGGTAGAACAAAGTATTATCATCATCACTTCTTTACAAAACTATGTGATAGTTAGATACATACATGGTAAAAATCTAGTATTGTAAAATCTGGTTTGAATATTAAATTTGTCTGATATAATGTCGAAGGTTTCATTAAAAATAATGTACATAACATTTTATGATTTGAAAACCAACTATTATATTTTATTATCTTAATTGTTCCCAGTACGTGTTGTTCTATTGTGTTGTAAATTATTCCAAGAGTTGCATTTTTGCATTAGCAAAATCAACATTGATACAAACATACTTTTTTCCAGAAATACACGCGTTGATGTCATTGAATCCTAAAAGCAAAATTGCGTTTTTGATGGGTTTTCGTAGACCACTGCGATTGGCGTGGCGTTCGTAGAAGCTCTACAATGCGACATCATCAACATCCACCTCTACGAACAATATTCAGTTACAATTCAAAGCAGGTAAAGTTCACAGAAACACGCAATTTCATGTGAGAAGCACATATTTCGTAGAACCCTAGTAGATATCTAGTAGATTCATCTGGTAGATTTTCGTAACCTATTATTTTTTAAGCATTAATTATAATTACTCATATTTATTATTATATTATACCTAAATAGACCCTTTTTGACACTAAGTTTGTTTTTCGCTCTTCACAACTGATGAACATGGTGATATAAAGTACGTATGCATTAAGTTGCAGATAAACATCTTACTAAACTTTTAGTTTATTTTTTCTCTCACACAATCAAACATATTAATGTCACATAAAAACAAAATCATGTGAAGGCAAAGCCTTACAGTTTCTACTTACCCGTGTATCTTATAAGATAAGATATTTCTTCTGTCCTATAAAAACATTTGCTAAAAAATATGGAAAATATTTTTCAAAAACAAGGACCTTCGGGGCTAGAGAGTCAAGATTTGAGAAGGGTTTCAGATTTACATAAAATAATAGACACTCTGTGGAAATCATGATAAAATATTCTTACAAGCGAGCACTCACCTACTTTTGGTCGAGATTTATTAGAATTAAGCATTTTCTTCTTTTGTTTCATAAGTAAAGTTAGAATGCATAACCAACTACCTAATGAAAAATATTATATTCCTTTTTAGTAAACGTTCATGAAACAACAATGGCGCGTTGTTTAGCTGTGTTAAACTGTGATTAACAAAAAAAACTAGATTTTTTGACACCTGTCTCATGTAAAAATTAACTTGTGCATATGCAATTTTAATATATTTTAAATGTAAGATGAATGTAATAGTATATAAAAGTTGTCTATTCTAGTTTTGACTGACAGACGAACGTTTTTTGGTAATCAAAAAATACTGCGCTGTGGCAAGTTATTAGTAGAACTCTATTGATACAGGCGAAATATTAATTCACTAAACATCCAATGCTATTGACAGTGTTTTCGCTCCAAATATTGTTACAAAATTACCATTATGGATTTAATAGAAATGAGAATATCTAGAACAAAAGTAAACAAACGAACGTAAATACAAATAAACGCACAAACCTACAGGACATCACCTCCTGTATATTTATTATTTTATTATTTTTCAGGTCACCGAGCAGGCAAAACATGGAACTACACAGCCAGCATAAGAAGAGCTGCCAAAGTTATCGATATCTAGAAATATCCGTGGATTTTCAATCAAAGTTCGACGACGAGAGGTCAGGTTACATTTGTCATCTGGAATATTTTTCTTAGCCGGATTTTTTGGTGGAAATGTCTTCGGGTGGTAAATGTATTCAATATTTTATACAATACTAGTGATATGGTGTGGCTTCTCTGCTGTAATGGCAGTATTTTTGCTCCTGTTTGAGCTCCTTTGATGTTTGCTGGATTTTTGCTAGCTCGTTTAGAAGTAAATGTGAATAAATGTAGGTAGTTTCCTAGGCAATTTTGTTTGAGCGTCTAGGAAAAGCGTATATTCTGGGTCAATTTGTGTGTCCTTGAATTTATCATAATCTTGGCTAGGATTTAGCCACACTAAAAAAATAATCCTCTTGTCTAAATATTGTCATGTAATTTTATCAGTGCCCGTAGCTTAGCTAGCGGCGGCAATCGCATGCGTTTACCAATGTTAAGCAAAGATTGACGCGGTCAGTCCTTGGATGGGTGACCAAAGAGTGGCATTCCATTTTGGGCACTTCCGTTGGTCGGATGACACGTTAAATTGTAGGTCCGGCTGTTTTTCTAGTACGGCAGTCGTTAAGCTATGTCAGAGGCCCTTAGGGCGGCTCGATTAACTCTCGACACCAGAGTTGGCCACTCCCATTCGATAAATTACATGACAAAATTTATTATTAAAAATGTTAGGTGATATTTTTTCTGTAACAAATATAAGGTGCTCGCGGCATGTATGGTAACATAGGTCAAATAATACACTACATTGTTAAAAAACAGATCACACTCTTGACAAGAGAGTTAGAGACTCGCATATATTCACATAAATATTATAGCAAGAAATAAAAGTAGACACGTCATAACAGTTTCGTGTCTTCCAATATTACTGATACATATTCTTTTTCCACTTGAGTGATACTGTCGGTTCGGTGTGAGCTAAGAGTGAAGCTTCAGACGCGTCGGAGCGTAGTTGCCGTGAAGGCTCACCATTACAGATACCAAATAATGATGTTGGTATTTGTGGCAATATTTTCATTGTTTTTCTATAGAAATACTTATCTTTTTTCACCGAACACTTTGTTTTTATATCGGTAAAAGTAAGTAGGTATTGGTTAAATAGGTTCTCGGAATTAAAGATTTGTCAAAACTATAAAACAAGCATGTTAGTTAAAAATAAATTATATAGTACAAGCGATAGAGTTTGCACCAAATAAAAGTTTTAATAATCAATAACAACTGCAACAGATGGAAAAATTATAAAATATAATCTTGCTAAAATCCCTGATATGATAACTGAATATGAGTTAAGAATTATTCTAGGTTACAGGTTAATAAAAAATAACTCTTACTACAAAGATTTTTTATTACTTGATAGGGTCACGCCTACAACTCGCCTGATGTTAAGCAAGGATTTAATCTACGACCTAGCTCGCTTGCTTAAGAGAAACCGGATTTTAAAATCACATCACTTTTAGGTGTATAAACAGCATCATAAAGTAAAAACTCGTATGGGCTCATCGAAAATCAGTTTCCACATCGCTGCATCCTCTCACGCCAGTGGTCTGATGTATTCTGTACTTTGGTGCATTTTACCTTCGTTATTTTACGAAGCTTTATTCGTGAAATTCTTCTTTTTTAATACCTTTTTCTGGGAAATATTGACTGATGATAATAGGTTCCTGTAATGGAAATACTAAAAGTATTTTGTATCCATTAAATTTTAATCAATATTTTTACTTTTTCATATAAGAGCCTGTCAAAATTAAAAATATATACCTATCTTTGAGCGTCTATAAAAAATCTTTCAATGGATTACTCTTAAGACAATTTCAATTATTGTAGGATATGATACCTAAGTATGTAAAATTGTAAATTCCAGCTATTTGTCGTCGTATCTGAGTCAGAAGTCCTTGAGAAGAGTCAAAAATCTCGACACCATAGTTTGCCATTCATATCCGAATTTTAGTTACTTTATTTATTTATCTCTATTTATATATATTTTTCGAAGCATAAATTGCAAGCTCACTTTTAGAATCCTATGAAACGAGAAGTATGTAAATTGCGCAATTGCTTTATGGGATTTTGCTATTTCATACACATTCAATAATTAACAAGGTCATAGGGTATATAGTAATCTGCTTATATACTTGTATTTACACCTGCTAACACTTGAGTAACAGGTTATATCAAAATGCCTTACGGTCTTACACTATCTTTCCTACACAGTCTATTTAGAACATGTTCTTTATAAATGGAAAATAATGTGTTATCTATATAAATAATAAAGCTGAAGAAGGTCGAAAGCCCAAACATTGAAGATATTTAAAATAAATGTTTGGAGATACTTCGAATTGATAGCAGAACACGTGCCAACAATTTCTAGAAGTTGACTGTTTATCTGTGTTTCTGTTTGTCTGTTTATTTAAACGCTCATAACGCAAAAACAGCTGAAAGGATTATCATATTATGTAGGTCTTAGGAGTGTAATAGGCCTTTTTATCCCAAAATGACGCGAGCGAAGCCGCCGACGTTCACTAGTCTATATGCATATACATAGATGGTACCTGGATCTAATATTACATACTCGGATGGACCCAGTAATTGCTTGTTAGGTTAGATCGTTTGCTAGCATACCTAGCACCGAGGTATTGATTCTAGGAATTCTAGGACTTGTTCCCGACTGGGTGAATGTTTCGTTTGTTATGTGGAGTATGAAGAGAGGGTTGTTATGGTATGGAAGCAATTTTAAGACTATTTATGTCAATAATTATAATTTAAAAGGTAATGTACATAATGTGTTGTACCAATTTCTATAGCAACACAAGTTTTATCTTACTCATATTGTCTTTAAATATCCTGATTTAATATAATGTTTGTATTATTTCTAAAGTGTAAATTTCATCATCATCCACAGCCCTTGGGATCTCACTGCTGGGTATAGGCCTCCCTTTGTATTTGCCATCTACGTCGAACCTGTGCAGACCTCATGCATGTTAGATTGACTTTGACGATTGAAGTTCAAATATGTATAAATCAATTTAAAGACCGTCTGCAAGTTTTTTCCGGTTAAGAAAAATCCTTGTACGTATTTGGTAGCTAAGTGGTATGAAGTAAGGTAAAAACAGATGTTGCATGTACATATGTACTTATTAGCTGCACTGTGTAGTACTTCGTTTACCTGTACCCCTTTTTAGCTTTTTCGTACTATATACAGAAAACACCAAATCTTAACAATTCAAACTAGTTAGAAAAATTCCAGGAAACACCGCAGAGCGCAGCTAGTTTCCAATTCTAAGTCGTTCCTTAAGCCACTTAGCCAAGAAATCAAGCGCCGAGTTTACCTAACAAAGATTTAACGTACCACCTGCCGGCAGGGAAGTGCACTTTAAGTGCTTAATATTTATAACTTAAGAGCTTGTCGCTGAAAGATTACCTTAACTCCCAAGAAAATGTGCTAAGATAATTAAGATAAAGAAAGTTTTTTAAGTATCGTTTATATTTCAAAAATAAATCAGATAATATAAACACTTAATCCTGGGCTAATCATTATGCTAATTAAAGTATTAAGATATTGGATTAAGATGAAAAACTAGAAACTAAGCGAAGGCAGATAAATCACTAAATAATAAAATAAAACTTAAATAAAAAGGTTATTTCTATTAAGCTCTGTCCTCTCACACACAATAAAAGCTCGAAATCTCCAAAAAACCATTGACCCGAGCCCCAATTCAATAAATCATATTGAGAACCGTACCAAAAAGTCTTAATTTGAAAAGTTTTTACATTATTAAAAGTCTATTCATAGTGAAAGCTCCGAAAGTTGAGAAAAGGTGCTCGGATGACGGAATGAGTGGACGAGCTTTGGGATAGGGGTGGCAGTGGTTTTTTAAAATTTTGGTTGATTAGTTTTTAAATTTTGACTGGTGGGTGATCGCGGCTTTGATCACGTTAAGAAGAAAAACTTGCATCTCCTATTTTACCCCTTTGACAGTGGCAAAATCCTTTCTTAGCGGATGCCTACGTCATAACATCTACCTACATTCCAAATTTCAGCCCAATCCGTCCAGTGGTTTGGGCTGTGCGTTGATAGATCACTATATCAGTCAGTCAGTCTCCTTTGAGTTTTATATAGATTTTCATGATTGGTGTAATTGTATCTGATTTACGTAAATAAAAATATAGATTCTATCTTTGATATGCAAAAATTCAAAGCAAAATTTACTTTTAAATTTACTGTAATGCCACAGCTACTCTTCCAAAACATAACATGTGACTTCCTATTGGCATAAACAACTATTTCAACCAGTTTGCCGTAAGACAATTAGTGCCCATTTCGATATACACTCATAAAATCATTTAGTTTACATATACTCAAAAAATTAGTTTAGTTATGGTATTATGTTTTTAAGTTCACATGGTGTGCGTGTCGTCACCGCCAGCCACAACAGAATATCAGCGTTGGTGGCCCTGTGCCGCCAGCATTAGGCTGAGTTGCGGCTGTATTGGGACATCACATTCTTAGCATGAAAGTTTAGTAAGTACATACCTCAATAGGTTAAAGTTTGCTTGCCTCAATAAATATATATTCTTTCTTTCTTTCAAACTATTGCTGAAAAAATATAATATATAATCACCTACTAAACACATAGTTGACGAGAGAACTGGCAACCCTAGATCGGATCAAGTAAGCCGTATTAAACTTTTCTTGTTATAGTGCATTGTCGCTAAACAAGCCCGGTGTCGGTTCGACGCCGGCGGCTACCAATTTGACGAAGGAAAATATTTAGGTTTCACAAACTAAGGTGGAAGTTTTAAAGGATTTAATTAGCAAAGTTACGACCGCGACGCTTATTGGAAATGGGAAGGTGTTGATATTTCGTTAAAAGTAATATCTTTAAGTTAAACTTGTGATTGGTATGTAGTGAAGTCGATAAAAAATGATTCAGTCAAAAAAAACTTGAAAAGCTTGGTCTTTGAGTCTTTCATATAATATATAAAAATGAGCGGAAAAGACGAAACACTATTTGTATCTGTTTTGCCATTATTTATTATTGATTTATAAGCAGTGCAATCATTTTGCAATTATAATAATAAATATAATTTGGCTACGGCCCACTGATGCCTTAAAGATACCGGGTGTAAGACCCGTGAATCTGTAAATATAATTTTTAGATGATAAATTTGCAGTTCTACAAATTTTCGACTTAGCAAAATAAGTGTAGCATGAAATGTGATCACACAATAAATAATACAATCAAAATAATCGTATTATCAATGACACTTTGAAAATTAAAAAAAAGAACTTGAAGAAAAGTAAGACTGGTTCGGGAGGGAGCCGGTCGCTACCTACTGCCTGCGACTGCCACGCGAACTGAACTCACCCGTGCTGCAAGCGCGTGGGTCCACTTTGCAGCGGCAGTCGTAGGGAGTGGTGGCCTGCGCTTGCTCCGCTGATTTTAACCTATATACGATCGCAAGGACGATCGAAGGTCGTGTTGTTTCAAAATAAGATAATAAATATATTATGTAATTGTTTCACTGTTCTAATCATTGATGCATTTTTTTTGAGCAAATATTATGATATACATGTAAATTCTAGACTAAAGGTTGAAGAAGAAAGATATTTTTAAGTGATGATTTTATTTTAATTTTATATTGTATAATTTAAATGAAATACCTGAGATAAGTTATAATATTTTTTATAAATTATATAATAATCAAATTTGTATTTAATGTAAGTGCTAGGATTAAATGTACTACTAAATTGTTATAATAACTATTCATAAAGAATATTTTAAAAACAAAACAAAACTTTGAAAATTTTAAAAATTGTCCCGATTTATCTTTAACCTCCACTTTAATCCAGTCTCTGTCCGAAAGCTCTAAATATTTCATCTGTCCATCTACAAACAGAATACTGAATGCGTGAATGAAAGCTTCAGTGGACAACTTCATCATTCTGTTTGAGAATATTGGATGGGTGGGCAATGACGGCATAGTCACTGCATGACAGTGTAAGATTAATATTCTTTAAGCTGGAAGCTAGAATCATGTTATGTACCTGCCTATTGTCTATACCATTATGAAGCACCCGTAGCTCAGCTAGCGGACGTAATCGCATGTGCTTACTGATTTTAAGCGAAGGTCAACGTGGTCAGTCCTTGGATGGGTGGCCGAAAAGTGGCATTCCTTATTGGGTGCTTTTGTGGGTAGGATGACACGTTATATTGTAGGTCCCGGCTGTTCATCATAGTACGTCAGTCGTTAAGCCATGTCAGAGGCCCTTAGGGCGGCTTGATTAACTCTCGATACCAGAGATGGCTCTCATTTGATGAGAAAAAAAAGACCATTATAATATAACAGTGAAAACTTGGTTTATTTGATCAGCTTTTACTTTATAGCAGCGAGATGAATTATCGTGATTTTAATATTATAGGATGCGTGTAAAGTGGTTTAATTTACTATTGTTCATAGGTAAAACCTTATTGGAAGATCTTACGACACAGAGAAGCTGATAGATTTACATTTATAAGTCATGGAAAAACTATCCTACCGAAAAAACGTGAAGAATAACACATGTTCTGTTTGACAGCCAATAATAGTGAATTTCTACTTCTCGTAATACGGCTATGAGCCTGTTCAAAGCCACTTTTAAACTTTGTATTATTTAAACGTGGTTTAACTATTAGTCCAGAACTTTGAAAATATGCAGTCCGTTCTTGTTGTTCAAAATTTGTTTTTGTTCTGTCATAATAATCAAATGGTCATGGTAAATCAACATTTAATTTGAAGTTGACATTTTGATTGTTTGTATGTGCTGTTAAAACAACAAGAAACAAACTTTTTATTTGCAAAGTCTTGGGCTACCATTTAAACCACGTTTTGTTATAAGACAGAAACTGTTTGTAGTTAATAACTTGACCTAGCGATGATCATTGTTTTTTAATGTCATGCTTGTATGTATAGGTATATTTTTCAATAACCGCCATTTATCATAATCTCTGTTCTGTCACTCGATAGGCATCGTTACTTCGATACTGGATCGTGATAAATCTCACTTCCATAATAATGTGATATTTGAGGTAAATAGGTTGTTTTTACGCCGCCCTTGCGTGAAAATACGTTATCGACGGATTGAAACGTTTCTTAATAAATTCGTTTTTCATAATAAATACGAGTACAGTTCAAATAAGTTACAGTTACTGGTAAGACTGGTTACTAATCTATAATCTCTTAAAGTCGGCTTAAGTACAACAATAGGTACCATTTTTGTTCACGAATATAAAAAGAAGTTTTGTTTAGAAAATAAACATAAAATAATATTGAACAAAAATTGATGGGTTCATAAAGGTTTAAAGGGGTTTGCGCTAGTTTTCTTTGCTTTAAGAAAGTAAATTTCATGGTTACTACAATGCTATACCTAACTAGCAAACCCGGCTAACTCCGTTTCGCCCAGAGATGGCGCTGTATGTGAATAATGTATTACCCTTTTTTCCCCCTTTTCTGTTTAAATTTTCCTGAATTTTCTTTGCTATGAACCTTACGGAGCCGGAGACCTTTCCAACGAATGCAAAACCGTGGAAATCGGTTAATGTGTTCTGGAGTTATAGCGTCAGGAAGGAAAACCCGACTTATTTTTATATAGTAGATGAGTTCCAATTTGTGTACGCTATCTTTTTATTATTGTACTCCGCGTGAAAACAAATTTCGAGTAATAAAATGATTTTAATTACTGGCTTACCTCTTTACGGACCGCAGTAAAATGAGAAATTTATAAAGTTGAATATGAGACGAAATGATTTACTTATTTATATCGGGTCCTGTCATTTGAGTAGATAAATAACATTACGCGGCTCAGCGGAGCTGAAAATTGTTCGTGGGAGAGGTTGGGACGAAGTAAGAGCGGGTTGCGGGTTGAAAGCGCGGGTAGCGGAGCGGATATTATTAAAAAAAACATTTGTTTTCGTATTTACTATTTTTTATATTTTATACAAACACGCCTGTTTTAACTGACTTTCTCTTGTATCATACAAAACATATACAACAAATGCAGTATAAAAATAAACGAAACCTTCTTTATTTTCCATCATTGTATCACGAGTATAAGAAAAGTGTTTGTTTGATTGTTCATTTTATGTTTTTGATTTGAGTGTTTTTTATCATTGAAAACTACGAGGCGTTGTTGCATGATAACAATATTAATTAGCAATAAATATTATTCATTATGATCATTGAGAAATAGCTACATGTCTGACCATATCATGTTGTCGGAGGTCTCAGAGTTTCGTTTGCAAATAATCTTTTCGGTTTTATTATGGCCTCTGGGATCCTGACTGGAATTGTTTCGTCTACTTGATGTTTTTTGATGAGCCACAATTTGTGGGATAAGTTTTTAAATGACTGAGTCATTTCACGGTGGAGCAATTTTGGGTATTCGGTCAGAGTGAAAAATGGGCTTTGTATCGGAACTGCTGACTGTACACTTTTTCTTCCTGTTTTGGAGTAATTATGAGGATTATGTTGGTCGTTTTTTATTATTTGATGTGTTTTCGAGTTTAATTGTAAAAAACCAATGATTGTTACCATTTTTAGGCTAGTGTACCGAAAACCATAATTTTATCAATAGAAATGGATGAGAATTTTTTGTATTTTCAATTGTTTTTTTTTACAATACATTTACTGAGTATCTAGATGAAGACATTTGGCTAAACGAATACCATTTACGAAACTAGTACGCTCCAAAATACGCAAAACCTCAACATTATGCAGAATATAAGCACTAACGAAACATAAAGTAACAATTACATTGGTATACCAAACCGAACTAGCTTCTAAGTCTTTGAGAATAAGAGAGAAAATCTCATGAGATTGTAAAATAACATTAGTCTGTGCTGAGCAGATGTGCTACTGAAGAAGTAGTTACAGTATTTTTAGAAACGGTAAAACAACTTTCGTAGCAGTGGCTACGCAGTTGCTACGAGCTCTACGGCGTAGAACTTGAAACTACTAGAAGTAAGGTCTACGAAAACTAGTTTCTATAACAGGATTTACACATCGTCTGTGAGTGAATGTAGTTTTTTATTTTGTTGGTAGTATGTATAAAAATTTGATAGAAAAATAGTAAGATAGATTACAATAATTAACATAAAGAATTACAACAAACTTATTAAATTAATAGTAAGACTGAGTAATTAATCATGTCTCGTCAAACTAGGGTATCAAAATAATTATCATAATAATATTAGCAACATATAAATTAAACAGAAAATGTATTTAGTATGTGATCAACATAATTAAATGACGACAGTAGAATAAAATAGAAAATTCTTAATTGCAACAGACGATAATAATTACAAAGAAAGAAGAAAAAATACTTATACTAGTGCCACAAGTGGCGGCCTTATTGCTAAAAGCAATCTATACTAATATTATAAAGCTGAAGAGTTTGTTTGTTTGTTTGAACGCGCTAATCTCAGGAACTACTGGTCTGATTCGAAAAATTCTTTTTGTGTTGTAGAGACCATTTATCGAGAAAGGTTTTAGGCTTTATATTATCACGCTGCAACTAATAGGAGCGAAGAAACAATAGAAAATGTAGAAAAAATGGGGAAAAATATTCATCTTTGAGGGCTTTCGTTGCGTGTGCTGCGAAAACGGTTCAAGATATCAAAAAAAATGTGTACGTAAGAATTATTTATCTTGAAATGATCTAACAAAATGTTCGCAATTGTATATGTCTATCTTTAAAGGTTAACTCACGAGAACCGTTTTTATGGTAATAACTATTTCACGCGGACGAAGTCGCGCGTACCAGCTAGTTAACTTATATAAAGTGATGTATGGATATCCTTTATACCGAGTAAAAAAAGTTATCATCTGTATTTAGATCTTCTTATCGAATGAGAGTGGCTAACTCTCGTGTTGAGAGTTTTTATATGTATATATTTAAGCTGCCCTAGGGTTTCTGACATGGTTTAACATCTGCCGTAATAGACAAACAGCCGAGACCTACAATGTAACGTGTCATGCGACCACGGAAGCGTCCAAAATGGAATGCCACGTTTCGGTCACCCATCCAAGGACAAATATTTTAAGATAAGTAACTGGTAGTACAGTAACTGTGATTTGGTTCGCGTAAAGGGTGGAAGACATATTGCGGGCGAATGTGAGGAGACAGGCCGTTGTTTGCCAAATGTAAGGTGCTGCGTTTTGAGGGAATCTCGTTATTGTTAAGGTTTCTTTCATTAAAGTGATGGAACATTAGTCGGGACAGTTATTATATTGAATTAAAATGTTGAAGAAGAAATGCTCATATTAATATGTAAAGTATTTTCAAATGTGTTATAATTATTGCATTTTTTCCAGAGAAATAAAGCTTCTGGACTCATTTAATGCAGACAGTGCAGATTTGTTGCCACTTTATAAAAAAAAATTGTAAGCAGATAGGTAGGAGCTGGATTAAACAGGCTGGAGACCATACTATGTGGTACGCTGGAGAGGAGGCCTATACTCAGCCAGAGGGTGGACACCGGCTGATACGATGATCATTATGATATAAATTATATGATATACATTAGAATATTATTAATAAAGTCAGTATCACATAAAATTCACAAACTTAATACTGGTCACAACAGTCATTATGTTTATAGTTCAAAATGTGATATAACTAAATTTTAATAGAACCTTATAAATACTAGGAAGGTTTTGTTACATAAAAACTTCATTCAGTAATTTTAGTAGGTATTCAATACTTAATTGAGGTTTAATAGCCTTAATTGGTTACTCAAATTAATTAGTATTTCAGGGAAACGCTTCAGACATTATAATTAATCCTACTTTGATGTTAGCTTAGAGACACTACCTATTATGATATTCAAAGTTATTAGTTGTTAACATAAAATTGTTTAGAGTACATACATATACATAACTGTATGTGTATAAAAAAAACAAAAGACTATTATTTCAGGCTTAACCCATAGTTACTAAAACTATTTATTAATTTTTATTTCTATGTTTCTTATGTTTTTACGCTTTAAATACAGAATTGTTTTGGATAAGATTCGGTATGTGGATAGATTTGCAGGTTCAAAATATAAGTATCCATCCATCTCCTTAAAACGCGGAGAAAAATTACAAAACTATAAAAAAATGTTAGTAAAAGTTGATACAAAAAAATAAAATAATAACCAAACATTATGTACTCCAAATTTTGCAACATTTAATTAGTTTAATAGATGTCATATATTGTAGTAAATGCTAAATATAGCAAAGCTCAACACATCGCTTTCGCATAACAAGCCGTGATTATAAACCTAAACACTTATAATAACAATGGCCACATTCATACAGTCCCATATAGACATTCAGACAGTAATCCGACATAATCCCTGTCTGATAATACGGATATTATTGTTGTATTTGCCTTCAAACATCGGATATTGGGCCCTGAGCAAACAGAACCGGTCCTTCTGGGAAATTAAGATAATGTTGAATGGAGCATGTATTTACTTGCGAATGGTATTGATTGGATTTAGGATCGTATGAAATGATGAGTATTGCTTAAAGGTTACGTTGTATAGCTATATTAGTATCTAGTGGTTCCTGTTATTGCCTTGGATAATTCAAGATAACATGTATTTTAAGACATAAAAGCAGGTGAGAAACACATATATAACAACGTTACCACATTTTTTGCCGTGACAAATGAACAACATACAGCCCCGCTCATGAACTTTTGTTAGTTAATTACCCTTTTATAACTAAGATTTTTAACCAACTTCAAAAAAGAAGGTTATCATGTCTTCTGAAAGTTTTTCTTTAATGTCATAAATAAATACCAAAAGAATCCAATTTATTCGACATTTGATTCTTTTGGTATTTATTTATGACATTACGGTCAACTATTAGTTAACCAATGATATCTAAAATTAATGTTTTTTTCATAAAAAAAACAAGTTGAAATTATTTGAACATTTTTTAATTATCAAATAAGACTTCACTTTAAACAACATAAACTTATTAATTTTCATTACCATTATACAAACGCCCCTTAAACATATATTTCAAAGCGATTAATAAATTAGCTTAGTAGAATAACACAAAAGCCCCTTAAAACATTTTTAGAGATCGCTAAAATTACCAACACTCTCACTTATCTGCCAATTTAAATAAAGAACAACCTTTTTAGATGCAAATCTGTCTTGAGACCGTCGTATTCTATTGTCTCCTTTTAAATTGACGTTGAAATTTTCAGTAGCCACTTACGGAGGTGAATTTTTCATCACGTACTTAGAGAGATGTGCGGAGCAACACCTGTCGTAAATACAGGAGGGAAAGAGAAGACAGATCGCTGGATAAGGTATGTCAGGTTCTGATCTAGTCAAATATGAGTCTAACTATGGCTCATTCAACAGGTCTGTGTTAAAGAGGTGTAAAAACACTAAAATTACTAATAAAGGATAGTGTTTGGTAAAATTTCTGCACCAAATCATATTATGACTTATGCCGATTTATTACAAAACGTGGTTTAAATATTAGTCCTGGACTTTGAAAATAAAATGTGGTTTCTTGTCGTTCAAACATCACATACAAGCAATCAAAATGTCAACAAAAAATTGGAACTTTGATTTAACATTGGTACATTTTGAGAGTTTGATAATTATGGCAGTAGACAGACAATTTTCGAATAACTAAAACAGACTTGGTCTAGACTTATATTTGAACCACGTTTTGTAATAAGGCCCATGCTGTTTTTAACAAGGTAACAAAATCAAATCCTTGGTTGTTGCTAAACTACTTCCACAATCAAACATAATATTATATTAAAGATACCAAAAACAATTGCAGCAAAATAGCATTTTTGTTCTTGTCCAAGAGAATTTTCCCAACGAATTATTTCTGAAGGGTTACTATAGGAGTGAAATAAGAGTGTGAGAAATCTCTATTTTTAACAGAGAGAACTGAAAAGTTCTTTTCCATAATACTATAGCGGGTAACCTCAATATGCTTTACCATACTCTCTAAGCAGAGATTAACATTTTCCCCCGGCTGGTTGCTTCCAGTGATGGTGTGTCTTAGAGACAGTGAGGTCGAGCAATCACCTAAAGTGCCCTCCCGCAAGGCTTGCTGCGGTGTCTGTGAGGTTTGGATACGTTAGGATAGAAATAAAACACCTGTCAGCTAATATCAATGTTAATTTTTTTATAGTTCGTAAATTATAAAATCAAGAAATGTGATATGATGTCATAAACGTTTGTTATTCAAAATACAGTGTTCAATTTAAATATAAAGATAAAAAATAGACATATCAATTGATATAATTTACAGAGCTAGGTATGCAAAATCACACGAAATCTCATGCAAACAAATTAAATTTAGTATTTCAAGAAAAGTCATTGAAAAAAAGAAATCCTTCTGAAACAAAATCAGTTATCATGGTTACCACTCTGGCCAATTTGATATACCTATATTGACCTCTATTATATCACTAAACTAACCATTTATTTTAACAAATAATAAATAAATAATATATAATTTAAAAATATAATATTATATAATTTATTAGACCGTGATTATGTATCATGATGATGATGATGATAAATCATTTAATATTTTATCTCATATAAATTTTCATCCATTAAATTCATAGGCACCCAAATACATTATTTCGTCTTCATGATAATAGAGTAAAAATACCAGCACAAGCTTACAAAACTATTCCACCTCTTACCTATCTGTCAAGAAAGTCCCACGGTCCCACAAATCAATGTCCCCCTACCGGCACACGAACACGCCCTGAGTGATAAATGCATGACATTTCGCGAAACATTCGTTACCATTACGTTACCTACTCCGGTTGATGTTATTAATTGATTTATGCACAGTAACGTTCTACTGCCGTGATATGGGATAGTTTGCGGCTTGATGTGAAGAGTTACAAATATTATTTGATATGTGCAACTCAAGTGTTTGGTTTATGTATGAACTTATATGTATCAAAATAAAACAAACAAAAATAAATCAAAGAGCCCACCCCGGATTGCTCCCGGTGCAAAGGTTCCCATTACGCTCGCCGCGTTGCCACGTTGAATCGCCATGGCTAACCTTTGCACCAAAAATGATCCAGAGCGGGTGTCTCCCGTCTTCTCGTTCTCTTCTCTTTCTTATACTATTAGTTAGTTACTTTATGTTTTATAAGTTATGAATAAATAGTACAAATAATTTGAAAGTAAAATATATTATCTTACATATATATGTATACATAATTACTGTAAGTAACAAATTTTTCAGTATTGCCATCCAGCGTGGTAATGCGCCCTCTGGCAGTGGGCTGGAGCACTTAGATTATCTTTTGGCTTTTTTAAAGAAGTTCTAAGTGACCCCTTTTTTATGTTGTAGTTAGAGGTAGTATGTTTAGTTTTTCTTCCCTTGTTTTTATAAATTGTTATTATTTTAAATTTATTTATTTATTAATAATGAGTTTTTTTAAGTATTGCATCACAATGATCGCAAATTGACCTAACCGATATAAATAAATGTTATTATCATAAGTTACGTTTTGTTTATTTTTACAATAACCACAAAACCTGCGTTGGGCATCAGAAGTTTTATTAAATTTTAATTTTATCTTTATAGCAGATTGAACGAAAAAACTATTACAAATTTATGTATTGTTCCAAATTTACCAGATTTCTATGGAAACACCACTTGTTGGGTAACTGTATTTAAATACTACATTTACGGCAGTCATTACTTATTAACCAATAATGTAAACATAAGCTCTTATAAGCTCGGATAAATCATACATAATAATTCTGTGAATAAATAAAACTGAACACCAAGGGATTACAAACTAGCTCTATTTACATTTAACATGTTTGTTTCATGTGAATTTTTAATTTTAAATCCTTACGTCGTTGCTTTATTGCAAGCTTTGCGAAATGTATTGGAAATATGACAGTTTTATTTATTTATTTTGTAGTTTTTAATGTCTTTTCTCGACTATAAAAATGAGAAGTGGATGGGAGGTTTAGATGCATTAATTGGTACATAGAATGTTTCTACTGTTTAAGAACTCAAAAATGTATACTTTGTTAATGTCGTTGTTAGAGTTTTGGTTTGTGAATTTCTGCCACAAGTTTGAAATTTAATGGATCGTTATCAAGATAGATTGATTGAATGTAATATAATATATGAGATATTATTGAGATAAGTCGGTTTTCTTATACTTACTAAATATATATTAACAAATGGTTATTCTTGGCTTATGAAGTGAGTCTTTTTACTAAACTGAGTGAGTTTTTTTAAGTTTTTTCTAAACCACAATAATTATTGATTAAGTTCACAGAAATTGTGATGAAGTGGAACATCATTGCGATTAAAATAAAATTACATAAAAAAACGTTAAACGAGCCGATAATGTCGCCAGATCAAAAGCAAATATAAAAGCAATTTAAAATTATTTCTATTATTTTTAAACACTTCAGATATGTTTTGACATGAAAATAAAAACCTTTTGTCACATAAGTATATCACTGATTGTTTTGGAGCCATTTTCTAATGTTTTTTTTTACTAAGTTTTTGATGTAGACCCTTTACACCAATAACAAAGGAAGCCAAAAATATTATTTGCAAAGAGTTTTACCTTTATAATTTAATTTGAAAGCCCTTTTAGCCTTTTTTTTACTTAAAATCAGCTATGAATAATTTTAAAGACATAAATTCGCTAGAAGTAACCTAAATTACTTAACCTGTTTGACAATAATATTATTAAGTTTAAATTTGTTTGTGAGTAGATTAAGTTAACTCTCCTCGGCATTATTAATATTAATCATTCTGTTACTTAATTAAGAAATAACTGAATTTATCAAACAGGTGCTAACCTAGTTTGATGTCCGGGGTTGATCTGCTATTGTATAGTAAGCCACAATAGGGTATACAATAGGGTATATGCATGGAACTGAAATTTGATTTTTGTAAATAAAATATAAAAATATACCAAAATACTAAACGAGCTGTGCAAACCCCATTTATATCCACTGAAAAATTAAGAAGCTATGACCAATTGAAGATTTCATTCCATCTCTTTCTAAACAGAATTTTCTATGTATTTTGTATGGCGTTAGTGCCATGTGACGTCACAGGGCATGTCGGTTCTCTCTGTCTAATCGTAAACTAAAAACGTGTATAACTGCGTTATTGTTCAAGCTAATTGAAAAATAGCCAGAGACGACGCAACCTGCGTAGAGTTGTTTCGTGAGCTCGACATATTGCCACTGCCTTGTGAACTCATCTTCCAGGTAGCCCTTTTCACACATACGCACCTGCACTTGTTCCCTCGCAGGGGAATTCATGGCAAGTACGGATTGCGCAGCGACAGTAAGAAAGAACAATTAGTAACACCGTCGCATCGTCTTGCGAAGTCGGAGAGGTCCGTGTACGTGATGGGTCCCGCGGTATACAACCGTTTACCCGCTACCGTACGTGATGCACCCTCCACCGCGCGCTTTAAAACCAAGCTTAAAGCTTGGCTGCTCGAGCAGCAATTTTATGACCTTGACACATTTTTCAAGGCACCTGAAATGTGATATATAAAATAACTATAGTGATACATATATAATAGACTGACATGTAATTTAATTGTATAACTTGTATGACTTGTAATAATGAAATTATCAATAAATGTATTGTATTGTATTGATAAGTATAGGTGAACCTGTAAAAAACCATCCTTGAAAAATTTAAAATCCAATTCAACACACAATCAGATAGACTTTGGAATTTCACCACACATTCTATCAATCCCAAAGTACCCCAAATCTCTCTTCAAATTCAAAATTGGACTTTTCAACTATGTCAATTCCACGTATCCATTTAAACTCTACGTTCGTGTAAATTCGAAGTGTTATATTGAAAATTCCCGGAAACTTTTGGTCCCGTCTGACGTTTGACAGTTCGGGAGATAATTAGAAATGATTTTCAAATGGCATTTATTGGAAAAGGTCATGAGGTTTTATAAGCTTTATTGGCTTTGAAATAAGGTTCATATTTGTTACTAGAAATGTTGCAAAATTATGGGGGAGTTCTTCTGGAATGATGATACGTGATATCAGAAGTAAGAAAACGTGTCTTTAAGGAAGTGTTGATGAAATTAAATTGAACTGAGACATCGTCACGTGCGTACGGACTTGTATTGTTTACATTTATCATCATTTACGTATTGTTAGATACTTGAATTTTTAATTACTAATTTTATAATATTTTGAAAAGAGATATTGTGTGTATGAGTTGTATTACATTTTGTGAAAGCCAATGCAGTCATATTATATTTTATTTAATACATAGTTAGCCAGTATCCTAATAATAGATAGGGTATGAAACCTAACACGTCGTTTGAATACTTTTGTTGGTAAAGTTCGAAATAAACCACATTTTTTAGTAAAAATATTAAATATATACAAGTATGCTTCTGAAGAAAAGAATATCTAAATATATAAAACTCAAAGGTGACTGACTGACTGATTGACTGACTGATATAGTGATCTATCAACGCACAGCCCAAACCACAGGATGGATTGGGCTGAAATTTGGAATGAAGGTAGATGTAATGACGTAGGCATCCGCTAAGAAAGGATTTTTGGAAATGCCATTTTTAAAGGGGTGAAATAGGGGATGCAAGTTTTACTTCTTAATGCGAGCGAAGCCGCGAGCACCCACTAGTTATTATAATAAAAAAGGTAATATATTTATAATATAACTAACTTTAGCAATAAACTTTCAGTTCTATAATTCGAAATCATCATCAAATTACAAACCGTACTCAACTTAGATCAAAAAACAATCGTAACTGAAAAGTTCATTCAACTGAAAAGGCATAATAAATGTCAATAAAATAAAAAATACCCTCATCAAATACTACGTACCAACGTGACAGGTTGAAATTGTAAATTTCGATTTCGCCTTTGGCTAGGGATCACCATGAAATTGTATAATATAATATGGATTAAGTATTACTTGACTGGTCTCCAATATTATTAGGTTTTTAATATTTCTGGTATCTATTCCGAAAGGCGTGTAAAAACACTAGGAAGGAACTAATTACAAAATTATGTTCACTAGAGTATCACATTATTAAATACTAGTGGGTGCTCGCGGCTTCGCTTGCATTAAGAAGTAAAACTTGCACCCCATTAAAAGCGGCTTTTCCAAAAATCCTTTCTTAGCGGATGCCTACGTCATAACATCTACCTGCATGCCAAATTTCAGCCCGATCCGTCCAGTGGTTTGGGCTGAGCGTTGATAGATTACTATATCAGTCAGTCAGTCAATCAGTCAGTCCGTCACCTTTGAGTTTTATATATTTAGATCTATTGAATTATAAGGCGTTTTTAATTAAGTTTTGGCTAAGTTTGTAATGATTTTTATTCGTTAATATTTATAGTTGACAAAAAAACAGACAAGTAACGCAATTTGGTTATCAACGTTTATCTTACTGACCTACAGTAGCTCCCTTGGCCAGATTGTAATCGAAATTGGTATCGATGGGGAATTTCTGCCACATTCGATGTTACGTCGATAATTGATATTGACGTATTTAGGTGACCCCATTGATCTTTACATACCTATAATAAAGCTGAAAAGGATTGAAAGTCTGAACATTGTAGTTATTTAAAAAAAAATGTTTGGATATTCTTCTAATTGATAGCAAAACACGTTCCAACAATTTCTAGAAATTTTGTCTGTTCATCTGTTTATTGAAACGCCTATCACGCAAAAACGGCTGAACTGATCATCATGATGAAGCGCCCTGGTTCGAATCCGGCCCTACACACCAATGACTTGTATTTTCAAGTTATGTGTGGATTTGCACTCGCTTAACGGTGAAGGAAAACATCGTGAGGAAACCGACATGTTTGAGGACCACCATATCCGAGGACATGTGTCTTCCGTGGAAGGACCTGGGCGCCCACCACGATGTATCTGCCCAAGAAAACTCCCCTAACGAATTAATTCTGCGGGGGAGTCACGACCCTCAGTCATGAGGAAATACGACTCAAGAGAGATCATCATGATTTTTAGTACGTAGGTAAAATGAGAAGTGTCATACGTTACTTTTTATCTTTAATATAAGCATTAATTACTATTTAATAACTTATTTTTAAGCTACTTAACAACTGTTAAGATTATGTAAGTCAATGTTGTTGATCGCTGCTGTGTAATAAGGCTTTATTTTAACGTGAAATAAGCTAACGTTTGCCCTCAACTTGTCTATTGTCTAATGATAAGTTAAGTTTGCGACAAACTAGTGCGTTTGTCTAAAAAAACAGATTGTTTAATTGTTGGCCAGCAGAAGAACATTTGAAGCTTTAATATAGATTAAATTTAATTTGTCTTTCAAATAAAAGCCATAAGTAAATATTACAACTATTACATTCTGTACTAATTACAATAGATTCACAGAAAACTTCCGGATATCCTTTCAAAAGTGAATTAGTACTTTACCACATTTTTTATAATAAAGTGGAAGAAACGCGCAGACCGTCTGCCTGATGGTACGCAGTCACCGTCGCCTATGGACATTTGTAACTGCAGAGGTGTTGCAGCTCTTTGCCAGCTTAGAGAGGTGTTTGAGAATAACCTTTTAAACATTTGCAACCTCAGTTCTCAGACTACCTACTAACTTTTTTTTTGTTAACCTATACTGTCCCACTCCTGGGCGAAGGTCTCCCCCAACTCTCTCCATGCGTCCCAGTCGAAGGCTTCCTCACGCCAGGCACTCCGAAACCGGTCGAGATCCTGACGCTAGCGGGTCTTGGGCCTTCCTTTGCCACGTCGTCCTTGAGGTTCCCACTGTGTCACGATCCCAGCCCAGCGTTCGGAGCGCATACGAACTACTTGCATATTAACTTATTTATACCTAGTAAAACAACTTCATAATTGGCTACGATGTGATCCCACTTACGAAGTCGTAAGACGTCTCTCACGCTTTGTATCGCCGATTACTTGAACAAATACTTGACGGACACACCGTGTACTTATACGACAGTGAATGTGATAAAATATATCTAAAAAATAAATTGCAAAGCATTTCACTTTTTTCTTTATTTGGAGAGATATTTTGAATTATGAAAATAGTGTAAGTCAGTGTAAGAAACAATACAATTTGTACCCAATTTTATTAATTTACCAATTTTTAACCAACTATATAGAAATGCCATTAAAATGTTTTATAGATTTTTATTATATTTATTTATTGCTATTTTAATTTTAATACAAATGTTTTATCTGTCGATTAATTATAAATATAACTTAAATATTTTAGTAGCCTGTCATTCTTTTTAATGATTTCAATTATCAATACAATGAATTTTGCGACGAACGAAATCTAACTAGCCTTAATTATACTTGAACAATTATAATTTTACTTTTAAACCTAGCCCAAACGTTTTGAAAATAACCATGAGAAGAAACGAAGCATAACTAATTAGTTAACGTTTTTTCTACCACGCACCGATAAGAGAATACATTTTCAAAGAAACTAAGTGTCTGCCACTCAATTCCACAGTCCCGTCCCCTTATCCAGGCTATCATCAGAAGTGGTCGTCTCGAGCGAAACAAAAGCGGCTCAAATTGGGCCTCAATGAAGAAAAACACGCCTCTTGTTTGTTCTACCCTCGTAACGAGGCGTCTCCACTTGGAGACATCATGTTCGCTGGCTACAGGAAATTAAGTTGGAAACTTTTGCCGGGACAGTGGTGACCTTTTTAACCGACTTCAAAACACTCTTTATTGACTTTTTTTAGTCAGTTTGATAAGGAAATAAACTTGCGGTGGTTTGTGGAATAACCCGCTTTTGTTGTTAAAATAAAGTCTTTTAGCCTTTTTAAATTCTTCTCTCTTCTTCTTCTTGTTTACTTTAGTATCGCATTTTTATACAATTCAATTCTTCCAAACATTTAATGGATGATTTAGAAGTAATTTAAATTCGGTTTTATGTAAATATAAAAAATAAATAAAATTAGTATTCACATTGAATTATTGAATTCTATGTGTCACAGTCTGGTTGTTAAGTTGTATGAAATTTCTCTGAAGTGGTTTATAATATTGGTGAAGAGTTCAGCTATTCTAGGATTAGACTAAAATTAGTTACAGTAACGAATATATAATGTGAATAGAATATATATATATATCTCGTGCATCAATACATTGGTACAAACCCTCTTACGTAAATAGATAAGATATTGCACACACCGAAATGAAAGCTGTGAGTCAAGTTTAAAAATAAGGAAGTAGAAAATCATGTCAATAGAAGTTTCCTTTTCCGTCTGTAGAACCCTAATAAATTTCTTGAGCCATTACAGGTCCAATTCTCAAAATGCAGTCGTCCTGAAAAAAATTACCGAACTTCCGTGTTGCCTTCCAGAGGTAAAGATGTCAGGGAGGAAAATTATTGCGTATGCTTTCTAAATATTCTTGCCAAGTTTCTACTGCGACTTAGGAAACAGAAGATGTGATAAATAAGTACGTGCGTATGAGAGTGGGCAACTCAGGCGTCAGAGTGAGATGAGAAGATGAGCTAGAATTAGTACCTTAACTTTTGAAGTTCTTGAAAATAAATATAGTTTTTGTAATGATTGTACTATAGATAAGGTAAGATAATTACATTGTATAATTTCGTTCTGGATTTGCTTATATTATAGGGTAGGGACTTGTGTACAAGAACTTAACTTGAAAAAAATAATCAAATTTTTAGGCCTTATTGAGTACATTAAATTTATGCTTGACTACAACTCAATATTTAACAAGAAATCGATTTAATCGAAGTAAACAATTTAAATTATATAAAATTTTAGCAATGCAAGGTCCACATTTTTAATATCTCCAAGAAGAGGGATGAAATACTTTTGTGTCTATTCGCTCACCGCAACGACATCCTTTGCTTTGAAAGTAAGGTTTTCAATTTCTTGTGTTATGTTTTATATCACTTTGTAAAGAAAAGAATATAAGAAAAAAAAATCTGTTACGTTATTTATTTATCTATAAACTGATATGTTGTTTACCTGTTAATTTTTACAAAAGATTATAAGATTTATAAAAACCAACCAAAACTTTTGTCTCTTGTGGATTTGAAATCCAGTTATTGTTTTCCATAAATGGAGAATTGATATTTTTTTAGTACATGTCTAGTTGTTTTTTATGATAAACAATGGTTTGAAATTGTTATCAAATAAACAATTGCAATCATTTAAGCTAACAACTAAGCATAAAAAATAAACACGCTCGGCAAAAAAAACATTGAAAATAATGTCAATGTCATTTATACTGTCCATTTCTAGTTTTCTATCGCAGACTTTTCAATTTCCCGCTAATTTCCGTTCTGTACTACACAGAACAATGATATGTAATACCACGAATAAATGGATTTTTACAAGGGAAATATCGTACATGTGCTATACAGTTCTGCTTTGACAGTAAAATAATGCTGGGTGTCAGGTTTTTGCGGTCTTATTAAATAGTGTTGTTCTTCTATATTTTGTAGTTGTAGTTAAAAATGATAATATAACGTTTTGCCAAGCTAATGTTAGTAGTGCAGTTGTTAAGCTATTTTATACAAACTCAAGTGGCTTGAGAACTTATGACAGAAAAATTCGACTGAGTTATAAGAGCTTACTTGTTCATTAATTAGTAGACAATAGAATAAAACATAAAATTAGAAAAGAAGACTTACCTAAGTGTAACTAAATACTTCGTAACAACTAACCAAAATAAATAATTTAGACCGTAATTTAGATGAAAGTAAACCCAACAATACCTACCTACGCTGAAAACTTTTAACGCTGCCTATTTTTCTAAAGGCAAAAAAGCTTCTAAAAAGCTTTCAAAAGCGCTTTGTCACGCTTTTGCGCCGTTGTTTTTATAAGAGGCTTCTATCACTATAGTGTTAAAGTTTCACCGTTTCAGTCGGTCTCCCTGAAAACAGGTGTTATGGCGCGGAGTTATTAAGAAACTTGGAGAGAAACACTGAAAATTAACTGTTCCACATTAGTTTAAGAAAGTAGGTATATTAAGCAAATAGAAACATCAACGCTTTGCATTATTGTGGGCTAGAAAAATATAACATAAAACATTTGTATTACGCTTAGAAAAAAATCAACCAGTTAATTTAAAAAAAATGTAAAAGTAACAATCAAGACTGCACTAGATATTTATTTCCCGATTAAACCTTAACTCTCAATAAAAAATTACATTTATGTTCATGCATTCAACATAAGTTTCAAGCAGAACTTAAAAATCAACATAATATTTTAATTCGGCACCATAATAAACCTTGTTAAAAACAGGTATAATAATTTAATTGTGTGACATTTTATTAAAATATAATTGAACGGGATTTATTATATAACTAGTGGGTGCTCGCGGCTTCGCTCGCATTAAGAAGTAAAACTTGCATTCCCTATTTCACCCTATAAAACTGGCATTTCCAAAAATCCGTTCTTAGTGGATGCCTACGTCATAACATCTACCTTCATTCCAAATTTCAGCCCAATCCATCTAATGGTTTGGGCTGTGTGTTGATAGATCACTATATCAGTCAGTCAGTCAGTCAGTGACCTTTGAGTTTTATATATATAGATAGTAATACAATCGAATACATAGTGTTCATATAAACATAGAGTTAGGATATAAAATCCAATCTAAGCATAGTCAGAGTGACAAATCCCAAGCTCTACATTCCGTGGTTCCCGCTGAAAACAGGTGTAACTCATATACTGAAACTTCTATAAATACGAACCGAGTTGTGCTAGTTTTATTGTAAAACTTCTACTGGACGTGTAATGTTAGTTTAAAGGGTTTTGTTCAGTACAATTTTGTTTTATACGCGTTTAAATGTTGGTAAAGCGCTCAACATGCTATTTGGCTTGAGAAAAATTTAATACAGACAAGTTTTTTTGGTTACGTATATTTAATATTTTCAAATACATCGCAAGTCTTACAATGATAATAATGATGA
The DNA here is from genome assembly GCA_927399415.1 of Macaria notata. Taxonomy (NCBI): domain Eukaryota; kingdom Metazoa; phylum Arthropoda; class Insecta; order Lepidoptera; family Geometridae; genus Macaria; species Macaria notata. The sequence goes on from OV656742.1 coordinate 7,963,652, forward strand.
TGTTCGTAGATTTTTTTATAGATTTAAGACAAAAATATTTCATTTATTTGTGTTAATGAAATATTTTTTTTTTAATAAAAGTGGAAACATATTTGAATTTCGATAAAAAACATGCGTTTCTATTTCGTTTTGTAGCAACGCTCTGCCCAATGAGAGCTATTACCTGAATAATTCATGCAAGCCTTTCTATGTATCTTGTATCTACTAGTACCCACGACACAAGCGTTTGCTTGGTGTGGGGCTAGATGGCGCTGTGAGCAATGTCCCGGAATATTTATTTATTTATTTCACACCTAACTATCATGATAATATTTGTATCCATCCCTAATACCGCGTCTCAACACCATATATCTAGTAAAATAAGTTATGTTCTTACATGATTATGTTGACACATCAAAAAGGGTTCAAATTTATACCTCTTTTGAGCCGTTGTACCTCATTATAACATACAATGCCAGCACTAATGATCTACAGCACACGATTGTTCTGAATACTGGGTTATTTGGAATGATATTTAATATAACAGAACTATAGTATGTAAGCAATTTAAAAAAAAATGAGTTAAGTAATACTTATAGTTTTTTTTAATAATGTTTTTTTGTAGACACGTATATAATATAATTATAAATTAGAACTAGTTAGATAAAAGATGACTGAATTGCACTCAATTCAAGAACTCAACCTTTGTCTTACTTAAATAAATTCATTTGAAGCTAAATAAGGTCATCGCTTTTTTTCTTGAACTAATAGATCAATTTGGATCAAAATTACCATGAAGGTAGACTAGACCCTAAATTAACAAAAATGCTTACCTATACCATGTATATATTCAAAGTAACATTACGCGGTATATATATTTGTGGGCACTGTTAATATTTGTAATTCATGTCATGTTCTCACTATATTTACTCGTGAAATTATTTACGTCTTTACATTAAAAAATTAAAAGATTTTTATTTGGAAACAGGTAAATGTGATACAATTTAGTGTAGCTCTGCCTTCGACTGTAGTGTCGACTGTGTTGTAGAAGGCAGGATTTTCCAGGGGATCAAATGGTTTAAAATAAAATATATTATTTTTTTATTTATATAATTACGTAACAAAATAATATTACTTTATACATATCACCTGTGTTATTTCCCACCTAACCATGTATCCAAAGTTCGTACGTACTTAAAATAATGAAGTCGTATGTGCTACCCCTTTGGTCCTTCAGTCCTTTCATGAAACGTTCTACATTATACGGCCAAAGCTTTGAAATTCAGGATTATCCATCGCCGTTCTTTATTTGGAAAAAAGAGCTTGCCATAGTGATATTTGATTTTTGTACTTAATTGTGTTCTCTGTAAATGAAACATAGGTTTTCTGAAAAGGTAAGATTTATAAAAGATATATTATTGTATAAATAGTTTAAAGCTTTCTTGGTTAATGCATTTGTTTCAAAAAGATATTAATGGTAATCAAAATCTCTTTTAAAGGATTTAGACAACTTAAATGATAACGGTTCTTAACGATATAATTATCGAAGAAAGTGTTACATTTTATAGGACTCATTACATATTTCAACCAATATTACTTGATGGGTCAATGTGAATGCAGTATTTACACCTATGACATACGCAACATAAAAACTAGAACAAAATAGCTGCGAAGTTTTAGCTGTGTTTGTTTTTTTATGAAGTAGGTACCTATACTAGTAAAAATACAAAATTTTTAAACGATACGGTTTCGCTATTTATTAAAGTGTAGGTCCCGGCAGTCGCTAAGCCTTGTCAGAAGCCCATAGGGTGGTTTAAAATTCTGATACCAGAGTTGGCCACTCTCATTCGACATTACACATTAAAGTAAGTAAATTATTCAATACTATTATTATTAGTATCATGGAAGTATTTCTAAGATATTACAACATAACCGAAGCACCTAGGCAACTAACCAACTTGTTAAACAAGTACTCCAAGACGTAATCAAAATCGGAACCCGTCGGCGCCCAATCACCGCTCGAGATTGGTCTAACTCTAAACAATCTCCTAACTCGAAACCGCTAGCACACATACAAACATTGGGAATGTTACAAGGTTAATTGAAAACGAAATAACAAATTAGTAACACTTTTTCTATGAAACTTTATTTCGCCTAGCATCTTAGGCGAAATAAAGTTCGCTTCTTCGCTGGCTCGGCCACGTGGAAAGGATGGGAGAGGATCGTTCTCTGAAGAAAGCGTACTTGGGACGACCAACTGGTCGACAGCCAGTCAGACGTCCCTAGTACCGCTGGATGGACCAGATAGAGGAGGATCTGCAACAACTCCATGCTACCGAGTGGCGGGAGATGGCGCAGAACCGAGAAGAAAGGCATTTCTTTGTGTCGGAGGCCAGTATCGAGTTTGGGTGGCAGCGCCACATTAGTAAGTAAATAACACCTTTAGGCAAGAACGATCCCACTTACTTTGCACATGGAATGTACAGAAACGTGTGTCGGTTAAGACGTATTTTACCGAGTAAGTGAGACCGTTCTTGTTTGAATAGTCTTATACGAGTACGTACTATTACATTTTACTTTTCGAAAAAGCATAGAAACACTTACGACAAAAAGTATGAGACCGATTTTGATAAAACGTGTATTGATGTTAGGCATATTCTCACATAATACAAAAAGGTTAATATCAATATACTTTATAATATCAGCATTGCGATCCAGCGTGGTAATGCGGCTAGCATGCTGGGCACGCTGCCCTTTGGTAGTGGGCTGGAGCACTTAGATTATCTTTAGGCTTTTCTAAAGATTTTCTAAGTGCCCCTTTTTTGTCGTAGTTAGAAGTAGTATGTTTAGTTTTTCTTCCCTTGTTTTTATATATTATTATTGTAAATAAACTTTAATCATGTCTTTATAATTATTGTGTAATCAGTGTTTGGAAAAGTGTAGAGTGTGTATGTTCCTAGGTCAAATTCTACACTGAATTTCATTCAAAACTACTTGACCAATACCTAACACCTTTTCCTGGCTTACTCTATATTACTCTGTATAAGTATAGACCACACATACACAAAGCCCTTAATTAGTAAAGTTTAGACCGCGGTTGTATCTACGTAGGGTCAGTATCAGAGCACGTAAAAATCGAACATGAGTTACTTGAAATGATGACCATGATAAGACATTTTTGGGACAAGTGGTCACCATAGTAGTAGTACCATGCTACAATTTTTTTTTATGAAAATATTTTTAATATAATGTGTGCGTGATCTTAATTAATGTAATTGGCTTCTGACCGTTTTAATTAATAAATAAATAAAACGAATATATAAATAAGACTAATAGATAAATATAAATAATCTTTATTGATAATGTAAAGTTGTAGCATAGGTATAAGTACTAATATCATAGAATATGCTACACAAATTACAATATCTCGTCAAATTAAATTTATAACATTTAGTTTATAACACTTTATTAGGTATCGTTACTTTTATTTTCTATTCTAGAAATCTGCTGTTTAATTCAAGGAATGAAAGGGAATCTAGGGTTTAATTTTGTAAGCTATTTTGTAATGTACAAATAGATTACAAGATTCTGTGGCTTGCTTTGCTAGGAAATTGACAATAATAGCTCAGGTAACTAACTACTGGAATTGCGTTCGGTTTGTGGGAAAGTTTCTCGTCAGTATTATTTTTTATAGACAGAAATCTATGCATATTAATATTCAAGTAAATTGATGTTACATAAAATAATAAGAAATAAGCTTCATAACTTTTTACTAAAACTCAGAAACATTTTTGTAAAATAATTCGCAACATGAGGTTTTATATGCGTGAATCTGGTACAAAAAGTAATCTTTGCATTAAGCCAGGGTCAAATATATCTCTGTACTAAATTTCCTCTAAACCAGCGTAGTCTTTGAGTGTCAAAAAGTAGCATAACGCATATTTTTTATTAACCTATACTGTACCACTCCTGGGAAAAGGTCCCCAACTCCCTCCATGCGTCCCAATTAAAAGTCGTTTTATGATATTAGTGGAATAAATAAAGTTGTAGGCTTACTAAGTAATGTTCAGTTTGTAACAAACTTTACTCTAACACAGATACAATTCAGTACAAATAGAGTCTGTATCCGTGTATCAATCAATGTGCAATAAGGCTGCCTCCAAGTTCCCGAATCAGCTCCTACCCTCAGGGAAATAAGCAAAGTTTGAATTACCGAATTGACTCCGGAGCGGAACAAATAGCGCGAGAATTGCCCAAGACAAGTTGATCTATCTCCTCCTTGGATTGGTTCTGGTCTATGTACTTAGTATTTTGTAGATCGTTATATGGTTTCTAAGATGGGTTGTAGTCAAGTGTGAGTTTTTGTAGTATTTATAGAAAGAAACCTTAGATCTTGGGTTGAGTGGTTAGCAGCCTTTGCTGTCAAGTAAGAAATTTGAATTCATTTCCCTCTGGGGAAAGGTAAACAGCTTGAATATGTATTTGTATATCAATGTTTTTATTTTAATACACACAAGGTCCCTTACACAGCGACTCTCAAGCACATTTTAGTAATGTTTTTACTAAATTACTTCGCCAATAAATGCGTTTAGGCAAATAACGAACAGGAAATACATATTTATATAGAGGTTAATGCTAAGGCTGCTAATCACAGGACTTGTAATAAATAAGCTGTATCAAAGCTATAACGTAAAAAAACCACAGAAATATCACATGAAACTTCCTGAATTCCCAAATTATGATCCAAAAATTTTACCCGTCACTCAACAAAAAAGCGACGGAATATTATTAAATCGTCGCAAATTCAACAAAGCAAGAACACAACAAAGACATGTCTATTTAACAAGTTCCCGAAAGTTGGTAACAAAGTGCAAACAAGAGTTTTGATAAGCAGAGATTGTCTTTCGTTATAAAGGGGGGGAAGATGTGCCGCTTTGTCGACAAGGGGGAGGGGGTTACTTTTTTTTAAGTTATCGTATGTTCAATTGAAAAGGATATTATTGAAATATGGGAGACGCTGATTTTCTACTTCGATTAATAATGAAACACGAGGTAGAAAATCAGGAATTTTGATTAGTGTAGGCTATAAAGATTTAGATTTAAACAAGAAACAAGAATAGTACTAATGTGATTTACACACATTTATGAATGTATGTACATAGTAAATATTTTGTTGTAAAAAGTTATTGTAACACTGTTCTAAGAGTTTCATTCTTTCGAAATCAAAACTTTATATTGCCCCTTGCATATTTTCCTCAAATTTATTCAAATAAAATGACATGTATGTATGCATATAGCTATTAAGTAGGTATATACGCGCGTGTAAACCGCCCTGACGTTCGCCAGGTAGCGGGAGGTGCGAGACATGTGTGAAATGAGTAATAAAGAAACTACAAGTGTAATATGGCGTTTCATTGTTAAAATCTAAGAACATAGCATTTTGGCGACGAGGATGTCTTCGTTTTTGGGAACGATCGATAGTTTTGACCACAAGAGATCGGATTGGGACGTGTTTATAGGCAGACTACACCAGTTCTGCAAAGTAAACGCTGTAAGAGAAGATCACAAAGCCGCGCTGCTCCTAACCTATCTTTCGGAGGAATCGTACCGGATCGCACGCAATGTAGTATTCCCACGCGAGCTTGAACAATTATCGTTTGCTGAACTAACGAAAGTTTTAGCTGAGTACTTCAAGCCCAAGCGGTGTGTGTTTGCAGCCAGATCGGAATTCTACAAAGCTGTTCAAGACCCCGGCGAATCTGTTAGCGAGTGGGCTGCGCGACTTCGGGGATTAGCAAGCCATTGTGACTTCGGTGCCGTCCTGGAGATTGTGTTACGTGATAAATTTGTTCTCGGTCTCATAGACGGTCCAGAACGGGACAAACTATTTGAAAAGGATGCTGCCCACTTGACGTTTGCAAAAGCGTTGGAAACCGCCGAGTGGGTGTCAAGTTCCAGGCAATTGAAGCAGTCTATTAAAGAAGAACCCATATTTAAAATAAATGGGCCTGTGCAAAGGTGCTATGCGCACGGTTCCGGAGGCGCTGCAGCCCCGGGGGCGCGCGCGGGCGCGACATACGGGCGGCAAGACGGCGCACGGAGCGCCGCCGCCGGCGCCGGCACGGCTGCGGGCCAGAGTTCGTGTGAGGTGTGTGGATTGAAGAACCACCTCGCCGTCAAGTGTAGGTTTCGCCGTTACAAATGCCAGATATGTGGAGTTACTGGCCACCTGAAAAAAGTATGCAAACAAAAACTAAACAAGGTCGACGTGGAGGATAACACGCCGGAGGAGGACTGCCAGGAGTGCAAGCTATTCAGCATGAGGTACGGCACTTATGATCCGATAGAAATAGTTGTAAGTATTTGTGATCACAAACAGTCAATGGAACTAGATTCAGGGGCAGGTGTCACTGCCATCCCAGATACATTGTATAAACAGAAATACTCTCAATATCCGTTATCAACTTGTAAGTCTAAAATGTGCTTTTATAATGGACATAAAGTAACACCAGATGGATATTTTTACGCTGATGTGAATTATGACAATTTAACTGAGAAAATTAAGTTTTATGTAATAAAAGGCGGCGGTGCCCCTATTCTAGGAAGAGATTTTATGCATAAATTTAACTTAGGAATTATGCCTCTGGATAATAAAAATATCACATTATGCAACAACAACTCTGAATTAAAAACAATGTTAAGTGATTATAAAGATCTTTGGAGTGACGGTTTAGGCAAGTTTAATAAATTTACAGTAAACTTAAAGTTGAAAGAAAGTGCTCGGCCAAGATATTTCAAACCTCGGTCAGTCCCCTTTGCATTAAAAAATAAAGTAGAAGCTGAGTTAGATAGGCTAACGTCTGTTGGTATTTTAGTCCCGGTAAGCCATTCAGACTATGCAACACCAATTGTTCCAGTTTTGAAAGATGACGGAAAAGTTAAAATAGCGGGTGATTTTTCAGTTACGCTGAACAAAGACTTATGTATCGATAAGTACCCAATGCCGCGCATTGAAGAGGTGTTTGCAATGCTGGGCGGCGGGGAGCTTTATACTAAGCTAGACCTAAGTAACGCCTATAATCAATTTTGCTTAGATGAAGAGTCACAATTGCTAACAACCATTAGTACAACGCGCGGGTTGTTTAAATATACGCGGTTAGTTTATGGGCTAGCAAATGCACCAGCAATTTTTCAACAAGCAATGGAGAAGTTGCTGGTAGGTATTGATGGTGTCAGTGTATGGTGCGATGACATTTGCTTGACCGCCCCGTGCTTCTCCACGCACATGTCTAGACTTCGGGAAGTCTTACATAGACTGAACGGTGCCGGTTTAAAGCTGCACAAAAATAAATGCGCGTTTCTTCAACCGAGCGTTACCTACCTCGGGTTCGTAATAGATAAGAACGGCCTTCATTCATGCCCGAAAAAAGTTCAGGCCATTTTAAAAGCACCTTCACCGACTAATGTGCAGCAATTGAAACGATTCTTAGGTATCATAAACTACTATAGAAATTTTGTCCCCGGCGCGTCGTCAATCTTAGAACCACTACATGCGTTATTACGTAAAGATTCAGTGTGGACATGGGACAAGCCACAACAGGACGCCTTTGTTAAAATCAAGCGCGAGCTAGCGTCTGAACGCGTGCTGACGCATTTTGATCCCAGCGCGCGCCTCGTGCTGGCGGTGGACGCGGGCCCGGCCGGGCTGGGCGCCGTGCTGCAGCAGGGCGCGGAGGGCCGCGAGCGCCCGCTGGCATACGCCTCGAGGTCACTCGCGCCAAGCGAACGGAATTATAGCCAAATACATAAAGAAGCGACCGCTATCGTGTTCGGGGTAAAACACTTTCACCAGTACTTGTACGGGCGTGATCAACCTTTTGTTTTAATGTCTGATCATCGGCCTTTATTAGCTATTTTTGGTAAAAATAACGGCATTCCAGTGATGACGGCATCACGACTACAAAGATATGCATTATTTTTGTCCGCATATAATTATGAAATACGTTATATGCCGGGACATAAAAACGTACTCGCCGATTTCTTTTCAAGAGCGCCGATAGAAGCGAATGTTGAACAATCCGGTTTAGATAACAATGAAGACGTTTCATACTTGAATTTCATTGATAAAACACAGTTACCGATTTCGTTTGAAAACATTCAACAAGAGACGGCAAATGATAAAACGCTACAAATAGTCACAAAGTACATAACAAAAGGTTGGCCGCGGAAAATAACATGCAATAATGTGCTACCATATTTTAAATGCAAAACAGATTTAGAAGTAGTGCACGGTTGCCTGATGAGAGGTCACAAAATCGTTATTCCTTCAATTTTGCGACAAGAACTATTGCAGGAAGTTCATAAGGCTCATTTTGGCGTGGTGAAAACAAAAAGCATCGCACGAAGTAAAATGTGGTGGCCAGGTATAGATAAGGATATTGAGGTCACGGTCGGCGCTTGCAGCGCGTGCGCAGCCACGCGGCCCGCCCCGCCCCGCGCGCCGCCCGCAACCTGGCCGCGCCCCGCCGCTCCCTGGGAGCGCATACATATCGACTACATGCAGGTTGGCTCCCGGGTATTTTTGATAGTAGTCGATGCACATAGTAAATGGTTAGAATGTCTACACATGCAAGGCGGGCTGACAACTAATGAACTGATAAAAAAATTAAAATTATTATTTTCAATGTTTGGATTGCCTGAAACCGTCATGTCTGATAATGACCCTAAAATAAGTAACGACATGTTCAGTGAATTTTGTAAAAGTACAGGCATAAATCACTTGACCTCACCGATTTATCACCCGTGTAGTAACGGCCAAGCAGAAAACTCAGTGAGAACTTGTAAAAAAATGATTAAATGTATTCTTGCGGGCTCTGAAAACATGCATTGTAATCAAGTACTCGATAAGTTACTGAATTTTCTATTTGAATACAGAAACACGGTTCACTGTACCACCGGCGAGTCACCCGCTAAGTTAATGTTTAACCGGAACTTGCGAGGAAGACTCGATCTAATTTTGCCACCGAAATCACACGAACGGGCCACCGGTGATACCGTGAAACCTAGTAGGCATTTCCATAAGGGACAGAAGATATGGGTTAAATGTTTTGTATCTCAAAAAGCAATATGGAAATTAGGTCACATTGTAAAAGTGCTAGGGAATCGATTATATAATGTGATTGTAGATAACATAGAAGTTAAAAGGCATGTCGATCAAATCATGAAATACACGGGAGGTCAAGCGCCTCAGATGCGTCATCAAGGGTCGATTCAAGCGGAGCCCGATAGTACGGCGGGAGGAGAAGCGCGCGCTCGCAGCACGTCACGAGACGCGGCCGCGCCGCCGCCGCCTGCCTCGACCCCTGACAGCGCGCCTGCGCCCCCGCGCGCCGAGGTTATTGTTGTTTCCTCACGAGGTGGTCGTTATGACTTGAGACCAAGAAACAAAATTGTTAATTATAAAGTTTAGATATTAGTACATAGGTATGTATATTACTGTTTTGTTTGTTACCAGGTTTGGTTGCTAAAGGGGGAGAGATGACATGTATGTATGCATATAGCTATTAAGTAGGTATATACGCGCGTGTAAACCGCCCTGACGTTCGCCAGGTAGCGGGAGGTGCGAGACATGTGTGAAATGAGTAATAAAGAAACTACAAGTGTAATATGGCGTTTCATTGTTAAAATCTAAGAACATAGCATAAAAGTATCGCCTACATCTGAAACTAAATGCTTCCCCCGAGACAGACAGTTACCTAAAGCAATAAATCTTCGTGCACCTCTATCATTCAAGTACCTGGGCTTTTCTAATTTCACTTTGAAATCTCTTACCGAAATAAATTCCCCTAAATCCCTGACACATAAAGTAACGTAAGCTATAAACTTTCTGCTGAGATGCAAAAATGAGTGAAGAGCTCAACTACCTTCTTGTGATGCGAAGCGATTTGTACAAAGATATATTTTTACCTCTATTGTACGTAGCGCAAAGTTGAGGAACTCTCTTCCTGACTCCTTGTTCCCCACGCACTATAATCCAGCAATCTTCGAAGCGAGAGTAAATAGGTTCTTATCGGGTAAGCACCTTAGGCCATAGTCTTTACTTACTATAAGGCAAACTATGGTCAAGTGCAAACCAGATTCAATTTAAAAAAAATATATATTTGAAAATTCTAACTTATATGATGAAGAGAGATAATGATAAACGACAGGATGAGTAGCGTACTAGAAGAGAGGCCTATGCTCAGCGGTGGGAGATAACGGGCTGATGATAATGATGATGGTGTTAGCTTGTACGGTTAGATTAAAAAGTTCCATGAATACACAAATATCAGTTTGATGGATACCCATCAAATGAGTATCAAAAAAATAATAATTGCCAGCAAAAAAGACTCTGAACAGATGGATTTCCACAAAGTCATTTTGAGTTGAAGTCATGTTTGTAAATAAACTTAATGACTAATTAGTAGTATGTAAATTGGGGCCCATTAGCTACAATTTTTTCTATTTCTGCATCTTAATGTTTTTGTTATTGCTATGCTATATGTGCTCAGTATTTTTTTAAATACATCAGTAGTTAAACCTCAGTATACCAAAGATGCTTCTGAGATGACTTTACAACTAATGGTTTGATATTTTTTGACGAGAACAGTTTCCGTTACAAAATAAAATTTTAACTAAGTAAACCGAATAAAACACGGAATATTATCGCTTTGTGAGTAAGTACTCTAAGTACGCTAAATTTTACTAGAGACTGCATCGACGCTTGCTTGATAAGAAATGGACGCTATAGATTTTACAGAAATTGGTTCCTTAAAGCTTATATTATACTAAGTCTTTTGTGAAGTGAGTGTGGTTATGGTGGAAGATTTTTAGCAGCATATTTATAGCTAAATGATGCTTCATACAAGAGGTTTTATACCTATATAAAATCTGTAAATGAAGAAGCGGGTAGTAATAAACAGGAGAGGTTTGAATCGATAGCCTAATTAATGAAATTGTATGGCACAACTAAGTACCTATATTTATAAGTACATGACAAAATAGAATAGCTAGATGAATCATGATATATGCAGGTAGATTCTGGCGTCATGCGAACAAACATACGGACATAATTTAATGTAAAACAAGCCATTATACAAGAAAAGTAAAATTTAAAATACGTTTGATTACCGATAAAATTTGTCTAAAGTTATTACAGATTCACGTGACTTTTCTCGCATTGTTGAATTTAACAGTCACCTGTGTTACTTTCAAAACTATTTTCCAAATGAGAAACAAACAGATCAACAATCAGACTTTCCCTTTTAAATATAATGAATTAGTATGTGCATTTTCATTGCATTAATCATCTCTAAAGTACAAACATACTTAAAAAACTAGCCAATCGTGACTTAGAAATCACAAATGAGTTTTAGTTTTTAAATCTTTTGTCATTATTTCACTTACTTATTTATTCTAAAATAATAATTACAGTCACTCAAACATTTTCCTCTGTGTAGTCCTTTAATTGCCTGTAAATTTAGTAAAATCTGATACTACATATACATATGTACGTATAAACGTGACAACGCCGACTCCATTAGAGCATGGTATCGCGCACTTCATGAAATATTCAAGCGCTCGCGTAGGATACCGACCACGCTTTATTAGCACCTTGGATGTACCATGCCCGTGTACATTGTTCAAATATGTTCGCAAAGGGACAACAACATAATAATATTGTCAGTTAATGATGTACGTTTTTAGTAAAAAAAATAGTGAGCTGATATGATTACAAAAACAAAAGAAATCCTGTAACAAAACTTTTGTCTTTCTACTCCAACATAACAAACAACTTTGTTTATACAAGATCAAAAAATTTCACGTGCGATTCTTCTCACGTGATTTTTTTTAAATTGTCATTACACCCAATAATTTGTAAAAACGTCACAAACAATGATAACTCACAAAATGCAGGGGTCTTCAAATCCAGAGTAAATAGGTTTCTTCTAGGCAAACGTGCAACATCTTAGACTACAGTGGTGCTTAACATCAAGCAGGCTGTAGTCAAACGTAGGCCTATTCCGTGTTAAAGAAAAATAAAAAATAAAGTTTAATATCGTTCTTCTTTCTTGTACCTTCCTCAGCTCTTATTGATTATCTGCTAAAGCTGACTTTATCCTTCAATACGGTGCTAAATTCAACACAAAGTAATAAATAAACTCGAATATCCGCCGGCTTCGCTCAATCACAATTACCTGCCTGTTTTATTTACCGACAAATAACGTTATATTTTATTCATCATATGTAAAAGTCATTCGTTTGAGCTCATGTGGTGTAATGCATGAGATTAAAGCGAGTTAATATTTATTAAGGTTGATGATATTGATTAAATCAACAGAGAGTTACGTTAATAAATTGGATGTTTTTTTTATATTTCTCAATTATTTCCTATCTCACGTGAGTGTGAGAGTGTAAGTGAATCTTGTTGAAAGTGCTTCGTCATTGACTTTAACATAAATAAAAAATAAAATAAAACATATAAATCTAGCAAAGTAAAAATTATGAATCCCTTTTAATTAATATGTTAACATTACGGTTATCACTCACTTCTAATTTTGCTTATGATGTTGATGCGTTTGGGTGTAATGCCACCCATCTTTATGGTTACATATTGAAAAGAATGTATTTGGATAGGTTCAATAATAAAACACTTTTAATTGGTTTTTTATACACTGTTTTAATTGAGACCGAAACATTTTAATTCGTTAATGGGAATTAATATATAGTAGACAAGTAGATGGAAATGTCGAGATTTCTTAGTTTTTTTAAATAGCATTTTGTTACACAACATTAGAAACCCTTAAAATGGCAGACAGGACATTTTGCAAGGCAGAATGACGGCAGGAATGGCGTAGTCGCCTATATTGCTTATATATTATGCTTAGCAGTGGGTGATAGCGGGCTTTTGATAATGTTCATGTTTAATTCATTCTATTAAATTATAACTACTGCATGCCAGACACCCGGCACAGGATCCCATCCAGAGATCAACCACGAAGGCGGTGGCGAGACGACATCGAGGAGGCAGCGGGCAGTACCTGGACAAGGCTGGCGCAAGACCGAAACAAAAAAATCTACAAAATCATGTGATGTCTTCTAATTTACATACGTATCTAGTATCTACATTAGTTGGTAGTATGTTTAGCTTTTCGCATATCGCTTTTAGCGATTTATTTTTATTTTCCTTCTTTGTAATTTATAACATGTGTTGCAATAAAGAATTTTCTTCTTTCTATGTTTCAACCTTGTACCACACACGGATACATAATTCACATTGCTCGTCTCCCGCCTAATGTATTAGATCCAAACCTAAATATTTATGTGTGATCTCCAATTTACTAATGAATTTTAGGAAACGGGAGATAATGCATGACTTATTCAGCAACTCGAGAAATGTACGAGGAACTAGGAATTGTGTAATTAGTAATTAGTTTGCTAATTTTCTCTTAGAATGTGTTTAATTATGTTTGGTATTAAGTACCTATGTAAAGTATCTTTAGATTGACGGAACGCAAGCAATTTTACTAGGCTAAAAGTTGTTTTGTGGAATATCTTAAAATTTTATTAATAATCGTTAGGTTTTGAGTAAATACATAGATGTTATTCTAGGCAAGCGTGCTGCATCTGAATCTACAGAAGCAATTTTTAATAAATAAATTAATAACAAAGCAGTACACTAATTTATAAAGCGTTAGAAAGCTTGCTAATTAGTTGTTTGATTTTTTCAGGTAACAACAAAAGGTTATCATATTTTTGCCTTGTAATAACAAGGCCCTAGATAAGACTAGCTTTTATTTCGAAAAAAAATTAGTAGGTACGATAGTTTTTATCTCCATATAAAAATCATTTTAGACAAAAACAATAAACAAACAACCAAATTTAGCCATCCAAATACCTACACTCGGTACATAAAAACATAGCTGCGGCATTAACCAGGCCTGTAGGCTTTGACGGTTATTGACAGGCTAAGTCGCGAGCTGGTTGTCAGCCCGATGTCGGCTGAACCTCGACTCGATGTATAAATGTGACGTTGAAACTTTTATCCCGCCTGAGATACATATAGAAATAGTATTATCATGTTACTAAAGGTTTATAGGCTGTTTGGTTCCATGGTGGTTTTTAGGCTGTATAAAAATAGCCTATTATTGTAGCTGTCATCCTCAACATCAGCTTATTAAAACCCACTGATGGGCATACGCCTACTCCCTATTACGTCAAATCTCTGTCTTGCATTGTTCTGTAGCATGTTTATGGTACTACGGTATTTAATGGTAAGTATTCGTTTAGATTGTTTTACCACTTTACTCTGAATCATATTTATTTTATTGCTAGAGAGAAACTAATATGAATACAATCAAGAATATAGAAAAACTAACTAATGTTTAGACCTTTTTAATTAATTTGAGGTAGTAAATATATGGGTACAATTCTGCGTATGGGATAGCTTAGATAATATACACGTTTTTTTTACCTCAGAAAGTTATGTCAGTGTTTTAAACGGCTTGGAATTGGCGCCAGAATTGACATCGTTACACATTGAATTGTTTCTTCAGAAATAATAGTATGAAAGCTCTACATTTCTTAGTTTGAGGCATCAAGTACCTAAGTCAGTTTGACAGGCAGAGGAACCCAATGAGGGTCGAATGAGGGTGCGATACTACTGACATTTTGTACGTAACGACTGACTTATTGGATGTTAGCTGAGGCTATTTGCACTAATATGCAGAGAACTTTATAATAGGGTAAGTTTAGTTTTTTTTTAGTTTTGAGCGTGTATATAACCTGCGTATAACTAAAGCAAAGTAAAATAGAATAATGGGTGCGTATGCATGTTAAACCTTCTCGTATAATGATAAAAACAGTTTTAGGACTTAATAATAGTAGTTTATGCAACTGTCATATAATTATGGGTATTAAAACACGAGTGTGAGTTTATGAAACGAGCGCAGCGAGTTTCATAATAGTAACGAGTGTTTTAATACCCGTGTTATATGCAGTTGCATACACTACTTTATCTTCACTAATGCAATTAATCAAACAACAAGAGTAAAAGCTGACAATAGTTAATTTTTCATATAATTTTCTAGATTTTTCTGGCAAAAGATTGTGAGTTACTTTTGTTGCCAATTCTAGAATATCCGGAGGCGTACAAATATCATCGTCGCTATCCATTTTTAACTTTTAATTTGTATTTAAAAAACAAAACACATTGCGGAACATTAAATTCACGCGTACGTGTATTGTCACAGTGATTTTGCCGCCATTAAAATCTTACCAACGAGAGTGCAGCGCGACCAACCTGATTGGCCCTGCAATCAGGTTGGTCACGCTTTTCCGATGTTATAATGAGCTATTACGATATCGATGTGGATATTATAACATCATGTGAAATTGCTTAAATTGAGTGTTTTGTTGTCTGTGCTATAACAGTAGTAATTATAAGTCAAGTATTGGAAACATAAGTAGAATGTTACAACATTAGTGTCGATAAAATAAATTATGTTTGTAATATATGTATACTACTACTATTGCCTGTTCGTTAGTATTAATAATTTCTATGTTTCTTGAGAGCACAACTGCTTAAAATCCTCTAAATATATTTGGACTATTTTTGTTGATGATTGCATACCAAAAATATAATATAGGTATGTAATAAAGATTTATTTAAAAATGATATTATTTTTTTATCCTCTTATAAATAGATTTTTTGTAGTCATACCAATTCTAAATAAATATGTTTAAGTTGTCTGCAAACAAACTCACGTAACAACAATAGAAATTTCCTAAAATTTTTTGTTATCATACTTTTACTTTATCTCAAATCAAAGCCTTAACATAACAGATGTTATTTTTCTCGGCGCACAAATAAAACAGCCTCCCACGTTTCTCACAAAATAAATCTCGTATCATAAACAAATCATAATAATATTCCTTCAAGTTGTGCAAGCATCGGGGTTAGAGATTGACAGACTGACGTAGGCTTGAATAGGGCAAAAAACAGGCACAATATTAACTGTACAACTCTTATTTAAATAACAATAGAGTCTATAATTGTCTAAATGGTTTAGTTCATTCAAGTTGTAAGTTTCGTTTGGCTGGCAGGCAGCTGGTAGTTGATTGATATGGGTAATGGCATGGCAGATTGGTCTGCAATGGGTTAAGACCTACAGAGTTATTGTACACAATTAATATGTCTTCCGTTCCTCGTACAATAGGCCAGTTTAATTAGGACAATGAACAACACAACACAAAAGCCTTTAACATTAAAACCATGTCTGCAATATGTACTTTATACCTTAATACCACTCTCCATAATATTTTTTACTTATTATAAGTATTTTATTGTAAAAGGCCTCTCAGTTGGCAACGGCTCCATTGATGTCTTAAAAATACCGGGCGTAAGGCCCGGGATACTGTAAAGAAAAATAATATACTAGGCTAGGATCTTGAAACACGTTAAAAATTAAATATATTCAACATTTAACTTGACAGAATAAAAAATGTGATTTGAATAAGGTTAAATAAATCATGTTTCTATGTGACGTGTCTAGTTTCTTTCTAGTTATCCTAATCATCAATTTTCTTCCAGATATTTCGCAAAAGTCAGACAAAGAAAAAACATCTACTTAATAATGTGTGCCATGTTTGAATCACTATCCTATCTTGCTGAAAACAAAAACGTATCTTCTTAAACATTTTCCTCATTTCAGTTCAAACCTCACTCACCCTGAAATGTTCATAAATTGCACGAATATTCCTGGAACTTGAACTAAACATATTCCAAATAGCACTGAAAATTTACGCTCCTGCCACCATCAAAAAGATACCTTCAAAAATTCACCGAAATTTCCATCATTCAGCGCTTTAACCTCAGAAATCTCGAGAGCCACAATATATACGCTATATGTACAATATGTACATACATAATATAAGCAATATGTATATGTATAGAATCTGCATAGTACGCTACGCAATAATGTTGAGTGCTTCTTACTTCGTGTTAGGTGGGATATACACCGGAGGAAAATAATGAATTATTTCTGTTTTTTTAATGTTATGACTCTTTGCATGGAAAGTGGTTTCCTCACTAGTTTGTACTTGTATTATTTTATAGTTCCATGTAACAAAAAAAAATGCTTTTCTTATTAAAATCTTGAGGACGAGTTGCGTAAATTATAAACATGTATTTATTCACAGTTCTAAGTAATTTAAAGTCGGATCAGTAGTCATATGCTAACTTATACAAATGTATGTACCTTTTATCGAATGATAGTGGCGAATCCTGGTGTCGAGAGTTTTATCAAGCCGCCCTAAGGGCCTCTGACATGGCTTAACGCCTGCCGTACTAGACAAACAGCCGGGCCCTACAATTTAACATGTCATTACCCACCCACGGAAGCGCCCAAAATGGAGTGCCACTTTTTGGTCACCCATCCAAAGACTGACCGCGTCGACAAACATTGGTAATTGCATGCGATTACCTCCGCTAGCTGAGCTACGGGTGCTACCTAAAAAACTAATGATCATAAACAAATACCCAGTGTATTGCATCCTTTAGTTCGTCGCGGGAGATATCTCGCGAACCCAAGTTTATAGTGGGAGCGTACGTAAAATGAGGTATAGTGTCAGAATATTCTAGCAAGAATACCTAATATCCAGAGATGTATGCTTCTGACTACCAAATGGCACTACCGCAAAACTAAGAGGGAAAGTCGAAAATCTTTAGTTTACATGAATGAGCCGAAGTTTATAGTAAATACGTACGTAAAATGCAGTAGGTATAGTTTCAGAATATTCTAGCAAGAATACTTAATATCTCTAGATGTATATATTTAGCTACCATATAGCACTACCGCTAAACTCAGGAATAAAAGCTTCCGTTTGCATGGATGAACCATAGTCATCAGAATATCATTGCAAGAATGCTTAATACCTTATCCAGAGACTTATTATTGACGGTAACATATGGCACTACCGTAAACTGAAAAAACGTCCTTTTCACGAGTGTTACTCTGTACTCTTAGCAAATGTCATCTTTTTGCTTGTATTAGGTAATATTTTGAGCTTAGTTTTATCATACATTTTTTAGACTTTGCATGTGATATTATTTCCTACCACCTAAGCTAAGTTCATCGCGAAAATTTCCTTTGATGTTAAATGTCTTATGATAAAAAAAAACAGAGTTTTGTAATGAACGATGAAGCTACCATTAATAAATTCATCAATAAAGTTGTGGCTGAAATACAGCCACGACTACACAATTTCATACATACGTACATAATTATTGTGTTGACATGACTCAACCATGAGGTAGTGTCATTTGCTAGTGTCCTGAGTAATTGTTATTTAAGAGTTATTCCAGTTATTTCAGTGAGGTTATCTCAACTTTTGAGCGAAGAGATTATATTAAAAGAAATATTATACCTAGCTACGGAGATTTTGTTTGAAATATTTAGGATATTTTTCGCTTCTTTTTACTTCAGTTATTTTATTATTATACGTTAAAGGTGTTCAGTTTCATTCAGATTTAATAAGTGGTTGTATTAAACTCGTGTGGTTAAAATTTGATATTCAAAACGTTTAATATCGTGAAAACGTAAACCGGTAGGTAAGTATTTAAATTAATATAAGATTTCACAGCGATGTAAAAGTTTACTTCAATGAGAAGAAATTAAACATTTATTAGTTTGTTTTAACTATTATCTAAAAATATATTATTATCTGATAAATCGAGATAAAAGACTGGTAACTTTAATTTAGAAAATAGATTTAGGATAGATATCATATATCTTTTTAACATAATAATGTCCTGGAAAAAATTATACTTACTAATATACAAAAACCACATAAACATACAGAAGAAAAAAAGAAAAAGAAAGTTCTGACAAAAGGACACTAAACTATGAAATATAAGTAACCAATACCTTTTCAAAACACAAAATGGTTATTTGTAAAACATACAGATATATCATATGTTGCGAGAGATACTTATATAAATAACTATTAAAACACAAAACAAACTCTGTCTCCTGCTACAACCGAGTAGAATTTATGGGTTTACTTTAAAAGTATGAAAGTGCGAAACAAACGTATATCACACCAACTTGTACTAGAACTTCTGAAAAAATACTGTAAGAGTTATTTCTGGATATTAAAATAAAGCCTGTTTCTTCCTATCCCACTAAATAGTACTCGTGTATAGACAAACGATGTTGGTGAAAGTGTGCGTGATTGTATGTTTGTTACTTCGGCAAACTGATTCGGATAAAAATTTTATAAGTAAGTCTATTTTGGACCCTGGATTAATGCATAGTCCTCTTTTATTCCAGATTATTGCGGGTATCACCGCGAGGTACTGCTAGTTAGTATTATAACATAAAAAAAAACAAAAAAATCAAAAACCGACTTCAAGTTTTACTAAAAAGTTAATAAATAATTTATTTTCAATTATGCGACTTCAAATTCAGAATTGGGAGTAAAAAATCTATAAAATTATTGAAACTTACTTACTTAATCCTATAATTATTCTCATTGAAATCCGTAATATTTGTTGTCGGTGCCAGTCACTGGTCAAACGAGATCGTATCGAAGTCACAGTTCCAGTCTACTTTGGATTTGTTCCTAACTAATCCTGATAGGTATTGTTACGACTGGCACCTTTTTTTGGAAGTCGGTTAAAATACAATGTATTACGCTTCTTGTTGACTAAGCAGGTCAAGTTGCGAATATTGTGATTGTATGTAATATTTCTTATTCAAAATGTTTTTTTTTACGAATATTGTATGAAAAAACTACTTAAGTTATTAAGAAAGTAACATGTAAATTATGTAACTTTCTTAGTTACTTAAGTATTTATTTCATTATCGCATTAATGAAAATGTCTTTAAACATTATTCCACTTACTTTATTTTCTTTTTTCTCTTAGAAGTCTGTAACAAAGTTGATAAAATTAAAAGAGACACCACAAGTATCTTTATGTATTTAACCATCACAGGTATCTTCTAGGTAAACGTGTTACACCCTAGGCTGCAGCAATGCTTAACATCAGGCAGGCTGTAGTCAAACGTAAACCTATCCCACGTAAAAAAACACAAGTCACAGATGCTTAAATGTATGTTTTCCAATAAGTACCAAACTATTCGTTGCATTACTTTGTAAATGTAGCCACCTCACCTATAAAAGCGGTCCACCGAATACATAAACATGTCCCGCGGAATCGTAAACATATCAACTGGGATTCCAGCTGAAACTAGTAGACGTTACCGCTACCTACTTTGTTACGTTTGCTATGTTTGGATTTGATATCTTACTAACATTATGCCTGTAGATTTTATCACTTACTAGTGTATGTCTGCTGCCTCCTTTGCGATATTTTGGGATAAAAAATCCTTTGTCACTATTAGGCACCATATCACAAACTAGCAGTGCCTGCGACTTCGTCCGCGTGGTATAGATATTTTGGGCATTAATTTCTTAAATTTTGTTGTAAATGTTGTTGTCTTCGTTTTCACAGCGCACGTAACGGGTGCCCTCAAAGATGAATAATTTTCCCCGTTTCTTTTACACTTTCTATTGTTTCTTCGCTCCTATTAGTTGCAGCGTAAGTGATAGCCTAAAGCCTTCCTCGATAAATGGTCTATCCAACACAAAAAGTATTTTTCAATTCGCACCAGTAGTTCCTGAGATTAGCGCGTTCAAACAAACAAACAAACGAACAAACTCTTCAGCTTTATAATATTAGTATAGATCAGTATGATTCGTCGCTGCGTGGTGACCGAAACAATCAGATAACCAAACACACATTTTTGGTCTATATATTGTACTTCTTATCGAATGAGAGTGGCCAAATCTGGTGTCGAGAGCTTATCAAGCCGCCCTAAGGGCCTCTGACATGGCTTAACGCTACCGTACTAGAAAAAACAGCCGGGACTATAATTGGTGTGATTTTCTGAAATGTGTTTGCCTTTCGCAGCTTTAAAAAAATATAATTTTTGTGATGAATAATTTTAATGTAAAATAACAAAAACGTACATACAAAAGTGAGTTATAACGTAAGACAAACCGAGCAACTACTTAGATATCAGTAATTACTTCTTATATTTTTTTAATCAAACAAAATATAGTACTGTTCAATACATGCACTGTCTCTGCTAATTAGCCACCACTAACGGTATTCTCCGTAATGAATGCAATATAACCGCGTAGCTTACTTCAATGGGTGTTGGAAACAAACTCTTCTCGGAATTTAGGTCTCTTCTTAGAACTTTGCAGGTTCCGCCTTAAATGATGTCTATTTAGTACAAAGTCTCTGCTAGCGACGGCCTTAACTAAGGTCTTTGTTGGGACGTAAGAATAAGAGTTTAAATAATTAGATACTTTGGTTTTTTAAATTAAGAAAGCGAGTGTGGCTCAGTGGTTGCAGTGTCTGCTTTTCATCCAGACGCACCCTGGTTCGAATCCGCCCTACACCAATGACTTGTATTTTCAAGTTATGTGTGGATTTGCACTCGCTTAACGGTGAAGGAAAACATCGTGAGGAAACCGACATGTTTGAGGACCACAATATCCGAGGACATGTGTCTTCCGTGGAAGGACCTGGGCGCCCACCACGATGTATCTGCCCAAGAAAACTCCCCTAACGAATTAATTCTGCGGGGGAGTCACGACCCTCAGTCATGAGAAAATACAACTCAAAGAGAAATTAAGACAGTTTATGCATTTAAAAAGGTACTTATTATTTTACTATTTATTTTTACCTTAAACAGGTTAGCACTAGACCTTAGTTTGCCTCACAGGTTTTTCTGGTAGTAGTAATAGATATTGTATAATTTGAAGCGCATTAACTGATAATAATTGGTTCAATCTCTCTTCTTTTTCTCGTTCCACAACTTAAAAACGTCACAAACAATGATAACTCACAAAATGCAGGGGTCTTCAAATCCAGAGTAAATAGGTTTCTTCTAGGCAAACGTGCAACATCTTAGACTACAGTGGTGCTTAACATCAAGCAGGCTGTAGTCAAACGTAGGCCTATTCCGTGTTAAAGAAAAATAAAAAATAAAGTTTAATATCGTTCTTCTTTCTTGTACCTTCCTCAGCTCTTATTGATTATCTGCTAAAGCTGACTTTATCCTTCAATACGGTGCTAAATTCAACACAAAGTAATAAATAAACTCGAATATCCGCCGGCTTCGCTCAATCACAATTACCTGCCTGTTTTATTTACCGACAAATAACGTTATATTTTATTCATCATATGTAAAAGTCATTCGTTTGAGCTCATGTGGTGTAATGCATGAGATTAAAGCGAGTTAATATTTATTAAGGTTGATGATATTGATTAAATCAACAGAGAGTTACGTTAATAAATTGGATGTTTTTTTTATATTTCTCAATTATTTCCTATCTCACGTGAGTGTGAGAGTGTAAGTGAATCTTGTTGAAAGTGCTTCGTCATTGACTTTAACATAAATAAAAAATAAAATAAAACATATAAATCTAGCAAAGTAAAAATTATGAATCCCTTTTAATTAATATGTTAACATTACGGTTATCACTCACTTCTAATTTTGCTTATGATGTTGATGCGTTTGGGTGTAATGCCACCCATCTTTATGGTTACATATTGAAAAGAATGTATTTGGATAGGTTCAATAATAAAACACTTTTAATTGGTTTTTTATACACTGTTTTAATTGAGACCGAAACATTTTAATTCGTTAATGGGAATTAATATATAGTAGACAAGTAGATGGAAATGTCGAGATTTCTTAGTTTTTTTAAATAGCATTTTGTTACACAACATTAGAAACCCTTAAAATGGCAGACAGGACATTTTGCAAGGCAGAATGACGGCAGGAATGGCGTAGTCGCCTATATTGCTTATATATTATGCTTAGCAGTGGGTGATAGCGGGCTTTTGATAATGTTCATGTTTAATTCATTCTATTAAATTATAACTACTGCATGCCAGACACCCGGCACAGGATCCCATCCAGAGATCAACCACGAAGGCGGTGGCGAGACGACATCGAGGAGGCAGCGGGCAGTACCTGGACAAGGCTGGCGCAAGACCGAAACAAAAAAATCTACAAAATCATGTGATGTCTTCTAATTTACATACGTATCTAGTATCTACATTAGTTGGTAGTATGTTTAGCTTTTCGCATATCGCTTTTAGCGATTTATTTTTATTTTCCTTCTTTGTAATTTATAACATGTGTTGCAATAAAGAATTTTCTTCTTTCTATGTTTCAACCTTGTACCACACACGGATACATAATTCACATTGCTCGTCTCCCGCCTAATGTATTAGATCCAAACCTAAATATTTATGTGTGATCTCCAATTTACTAATGAATTTTAGGAAACGGGAGATAATGCATGACTTATTCAGCAACTCGAGAAATGTACGAGGAACTAGGAATTGTGTAATTAGTAATTAGTTTGCTAATTTTCTCTTAGAATGTGTTTAATTATGTTTGGTATTAAGTACCTATGTAAAGTATCTTTAGATTGACGGAACGCAAGCAATTTTACTAGGCTAAAAGTTGTTTTGTGGAATATCTTAAAATTTTATTAATAATCGTTAGGTTTTGAGTAAATACATAGATGTTATTCTAGGCAAGCGTGCTGCATCTGAATCTACAGAAGCAATTTTTAATAAATAAATTAATAACAAAGCAGTACACTAATTTATAAAGCGTTAGAAAGCTTGCTAATTAGTTGTTTGATTTTTTCAGGTAACAACAAAAGGTTATCATATTTTTGCCTTGTAATAACAAGGCCCTAGATAAGACTAGCTTTTATTTCGAAAAAAAATTAGTAGGTACGATAGTTTTTATCTCCATATAAAAATCATTTTAGACAAAAACAATAAACAAACAACCAAATTTAGCCATCCAAATACCTACACTCGGTACATAAAAACATAGCTGCGGCATTAACCAGGCCTGTAGGCTTTGACGGTTATTGACAGGCTAAGTCGCGAGCTGGTTGTCAGCCCGATGTCGGCTGAACCTCGACTCGATGTATAAATGTGACGTTGAAACTTTTATCCCGCCTGAGATACATATAGAAATAGTATTATCATGTTACTAAAGGTTTATAGGCTGTTTGGTTCCATGGTGGTTTTTAGGCTGTATAAAAATAGCCTATTATTGTAGCTGTCATCCTCAACATCAGCTTATTAAAACCCACTGATGGGCATACGCCTACTCCCTATTACGTCAAATCTCTGTCTTGCATTGTTCTGTAGCATGTTTATGGTACTACGGTATTTAATGGTAAGTATTCGTTTAGATTGTTTTACCACTTTACTCTGAATCATATTTATTTTATTGCTAGAGAGAAACTAATATGAATACAATCAAGAATATAGAAAAACTAACTAATGTTTAGACCTTTTTAATTAATTTGAGGTAGTAAATATATGGGTACAATTCTGCGTATGGGATAGCTTAGATAATATACACGTTTTTTTTACCTCAGAAAGTTATGTCAGTGTTTTAAACGGCTTGGAATTGGCGCCAGAATTGACATCGTTACACATTGAATTGTTTCTTCAGAAATAATAGTATGAAAGCTCTACATTTCTTAGTTTGAGGCATCAAGTACCTAAGTCAGTTTGACAGGCAGAGGAACCCAATGAGGGTCGAATGAGGGTGCGATACTACTGACATTTTGTACGTAACGACTGACTTATTGGATGTTAGCTGAGGCTATTTGCACTAATATGCAGAGAACTTTATAATAGGGTAAGTTTAGTTTTTTTTTAGTTTTGAGCGTGTATATAACCTGCGTATAACTAAAGCAAAGTAAAATAGAATAATGGGTGCGTATGCATGTTAAACCTTCTCGTATAATGATAAAAACAGTTTTAGGACTTAATAATAGTAGTTTATGCAACTGTCATATAATTATGGGTATTAAAACACGAGTGTGAGTTTATGAAACGAGCGCAGCGAGTTTCATAATAGTAACGAGTGTTTTAATACCCGTGTTATATGCAGTTGCATACACTACTTTATCTTCACTAATGCAATTAATCAAACAACAAGAGTAAAAGCTGACAATAGTTAATTTTTCATATAATTTTCTAGATTTTTCTGGCAAAAGATTGTGAGTTACTTTTGTTGCCAATTCTAGAATATCCGGAGGCGTACAAATATCATCGTCGCTATCCATTTTTAACTTTTAATTTGTATTTAAAAAACAAAACACATTGCGGAACATTAAATTCACGCGTACGTGTATTGTCACAGTGATTTTGCCGCCATTAAAATCTTACCAACGAGAGTGCAGCGCGACCAACCTGATTGGCCCTGCAATCAGGTTGGTCACGCTTTTCCGATGTTATAATGAGCTATTACGATATCGATGTGGATATTATAACATCATGTGAAATTGCTTAAATTGAGTGTTTTGTTGTCTGTGCTATAACAGTAGTAATTATAAGTCAAGTATTGGAAACATAAGTAGAATGTTACAACATTAGTGTCGATAAAATAAATTATGTTTGTAATATATGTATACTACTACTATTGCCTGTTCGTTAGTATTAATAATTTCTATGTTTCTTGAGAGCACAACTGCTTAAAATCCTCTAAATATATTTGGACTATTTTTGTTGATGATTGCATACCAAAAATATAATATAGGTATGTAATAAAGATTTATTTAAAAATGATATTATTTTTTTATCCTCTTATAAATAGATTTTTTGTAGTCATACCAATTCTAAATAAATATGTTTAAGTTGTCTGCAAACAAACTCACGTAACAACAATAGAAATTTCCTAAAATTTTTTGTTATCATACTTTTACTTTATCTCAAATCAAAGCCTTAACATAACAGATGTTATTTTTCTCGGCGCACAAATAAAACAGCCTCCCACGTTTCTCACAAAATAAATCTCGTATCATAAACAAATCATAATAATATTCCTTCAAGTTGTGCAAGCATCGGGGTTAGAGATTGACAGACTGACGTAGGCTTGAATAGGGCAAAAAACAGGCACAATATTAACTGTACAACTCTTATTTAAATAACAATAGAGTCTATAATTGTCTAAATGGTTTAGTTCATTCAAGTTGTAAGTTTCGTTTGGCTGGCAGGCAGCTGGTAGTTGATTGATATGGGTAATGGCATGGCAGATTGGTCTGCAATGGGTTAAGACCTACAGAGTTATTGTACACAATTAATATGTCTTCCGTTCCTCGTACAATAGGCCAGTTTAATTAGGACAATGAACAACACAACACAAAAGCCTTTAACATTAAAACCATGTCTGCAATATGTACTTTATACCTTAATACCACTCTCCATAATATTTTTTACTTATTATAAGTATTTTATTGTAAAAGGCCTCTCAGTTGGCAACGGCTCCATTGATGTCTTAAAAATACCGGGCGTAAGGCCCGGGATACTGTAAAGAAAAATAATATACTAGGCTAGGATCTTGAAACACGTTAAAAATTAAATATATTCAACATTTAACTTGACAGAATAAAAAATGTGATTTGAATAAGGTTAAATAAATCATGTTTCTATGTGACGTGTCTAGTTTCTTTCTAGTTATCCTAATCATCAATTTTCTTCCAGATATTTCGCAAAAGTCAGACAAAGAAAAAACATCTACTTAATAATGTGTGCCATGTTTGAATCACTATCCTATCTTGCTGAAAACAAAAACGTATCTTCTTAAACATTTTCCTCATTTCAGTTCAAACCTCACTCACCCTGAAATGTTCATAAATTGCACGAATATTCCTGGAACTTGAACTAAACATATTCCAAATAGCACTGAAAATTTACGCTCCTGCCACCATCAAAAAGATACCTTCAAAAATTCACCGAAATTTCCATCATTCAGCGCTTTAACCTCAGAAATCTCGAGAGCCACAATATATACGCTATATGTACAATATGTACATACATAATATAAGCAATATGTATATGTATAGAATCTGCATAGTACGCTACGCAATAATGTTGAGTGCTTCTTACTTCGTGTTAGGTGGGATATACACCGGAGGAAAATAATGAATTATTTCTGTTTTTTTAATGTTATGACTCTTTGCATGGAAAGTGGTTTCCTCACTAGTTTGTACTTGTATTATTTTATAGTTCCATGTAACAAAAAAAAATGCTTTTCTTATTAAAATCTTGAGGACGAGTTGCGTAAATTATAAACATGTATTTATTCACAGTTCTAAGTAATTTAAAGTCGGATCAGTAGTCATATGCTAACTTATACAAATGTATGTACCTTTTATCGAATGATAGTGGCGAATCCTGGTGTCGAGAGTTTTATCAAGCCGCCCTAAGGGCCTCTGACATGGCTTAACGCCTGCCGTACTAGACAAACAGCCGGGCCCTACAATTTAACATGTCATTACCCACCCACGGAAGCGCCCAAAATGGAGTGCCACTTTTTGGTCACCCATCCAAAGACTGACCGCGTCGACAAACATTGGTAATTGCATGCGATTACCTCCGCTAGCTGAGCTACGGGTGCTACCTAAAAAACTAATGATCATAAACAAATACCCAGTGTATTGCATCCTT
Organism: Macaria notata; assembly: GCA_927399415.1. NCBI lineage: Eukaryota > Metazoa > Arthropoda > Insecta > Lepidoptera > Geometridae > Macaria > Macaria notata. Next base: position 7,991,241 of record OV656742.1, read on the forward strand.
TAGTTCGTCGCGGGAGATATCTCGCGAACCCAAGTTTATAGTGGGAGCGTACGTAAAATGAGGTATAGTGTCAGAATATTCTAGCAAGAATACCTAATATCCAGAGATGTATGCTTCTGACTACCAAATGGCACTACCGCAAAACTAAGAGGGAAAGTCGAAAATCTTTAGTTTACATGAATGAGCCGAAGTTTATAGTAAATACGTACGTAAAATGCAGTAGGTATAGTTTCAGAATATTCTAGCAAGAATACTTAATATCTCTAGATGTATATATTTAGCTACCATATAGCACTACCGCTAAACTCAGGAATAAAAGCTTCCGTTTGCATGGATGAACCATAGTCATCAGAATATCATTGCAAGAATGCTTAATACCTTATCCAGAGACTTATTATTGACGGTAACATATGGCACTACCGTAAACTGAAAAAACGTCCTTTTCACGAGTGTTACTCTGTACTCTTAGCAAATGTCATCTTTTTGCTTGTATTAGGTAATATTTTGAGCTTAGTTTTATCATACATTTTTTAGACTTTGCATGTGATATTATTTCCTACCACCTAAGCTAAGTTCATCGCGAAAATTTCCTTTGATGTTAAATGTCTTATGATAAAAAAAAACAGAGTTTTGTAATGAACGATGAAGCTACCATTAATAAATTCATCAATAAAGTTGTGGCTGAAATACAGCCACGACTACACAATTTCATACATACGTACATAATTATTGTGTTGACATGACTCAACCATGAGGTAGTGTCATTTGCTAGTGTCCTGAGTAATTGTTATTTAAGAGTTATTCCAGTTATTTCAGTGAGGTTATCTCAACTTTTGAGCGAAGAGATTATATTAAAAGAAATATTATACCTAGCTACGGAGATTTTGTTTGAAATATTTAGGATATTTTTCGCTTCTTTTTACTTCAGTTATTTTATTATTATACGTTAAAGGTGTTCAGTTTCATTCAGATTTAATAAGTGGTTGTATTAAACTCGTGTGGTTAAAATTTGATATTCAAAACGTTTAATATCGTGAAAACGTAAACCGGTAGGTAAGTATTTAAATTAATATAAGATTTCACAGCGATGTAAAAGTTTACTTCAATGAGAAGAAATTAAACATTTATTAGTTTGTTTTAACTATTATCTAAAAATATATTATTATCTGATAAATCGAGATAAAAGACTGGTAACTTTAATTTAGAAAATAGATTTAGGATAGATATCATATATCTTTTTAACATAATAATGTCCTGGAAAAAATTATACTTACTAATATACAAAAACCACATAAACATACAGAAGAAAAAAAGAAAAAGAAAGTTCTGACAAAAGGACACTAAACTATGAAATATAAGTAACCAATACCTTTTCAAAACACAAAATGGTTATTTGTAAAACATACAGATATATCATATGTTGCGAGAGATACTTATATAAATAACTATTAAAACACAAAACAAACTCTGTCTCCTGCTACAACCGAGTAGAATTTATGGGTTTACTTTAAAAGTATGAAAGTGCGAAACAAACGTATATCACACCAACTTGTACTAGAACTTCTGAAAAAATACTGTAAGAGTTATTTCTGGATATTAAAATAAAGCCTGTTTCTTCCTATCCCACTAAATAGTACTCGTGTATAGACAAACGATGTTGGTGAAAGTGTGCGTGATTGTATGTTTGTTACTTCGGCAAACTGATTCGGATAAAAATTTTATAAGTAAGTCTATTTTGGACCCTGGATTAATGCATAGTCCTCTTTTATTCCAGATTATTGCGGGTATCACCGCGAGGTACTGCTAGTTAGTATTATAACATAAAAAAAAACAAAAAAATCAAAAACCGACTTCAAGTTTTACTAAAAAGTTAATAAATAATTTATTTTCAATTATGCGACTTCAAATTCAGAATTGGGAGTAAAAAATCTATAAAATTATTGAAACTTACTTACTTAATCCTATAATTATTCTCATTGAAATCCGTAATATTTGTTGTCGGTGCCAGTCACTGGTCAAACGAGATCGTATCGAAGTCACAGTTCCAGTCTACTTTGGATTTGTTCCTAACTAATCCTGATAGGTATTGTTACGACTGGCACCTTTTTTTGGAAGTCGGTTAAAATACAATGTATTACGCTTCTTGTTGACTAAGCAGGTCAAGTTGCGAATATTGTGATTGTATGTAATATTTCTTATTCAAAATGTTTTTTTTTACGAATATTGTATGAAAAAACTACTTAAGTTATTAAGAAAGTAACATGTAAATTATGTAACTTTCTTAGTTACTTAAGTATTTATTTCATTATCGCATTAATGAAAATGTCTTTAAACATTATTCCACTTACTTTATTTTCTTTTTTCTCTTAGAAGTCTGTAACAAAGTTGATAAAATTAAAAGAGACACCACAAGTATCTTTATGTATTTAACCATCACAGGTATCTTCTAGGTAAACGTGTTACACCCTAGGCTGCAGCAATGCTTAACATCAGGCAGGCTGTAGTCAAACGTAAACCTATCCCACGTAAAAAAACACAAGTCACAGATGCTTAAATGTATGTTTTCCAATAAGTACCAAACTATTCGTTGCATTACTTTGTAAATGTAGCCACCTCACCTATAAAAGCGGTCCACCGAATACATAAACATGTCCCGCGGAATCGTAAACATATCAACTGGGATTCCAGCTGAAACTAGTAGACGTTACCGCTACCTACTTTGTTACGTTTGCTATGTTTGGATTTGATATCTTACTAACATTATGCCTGTAGATTTTATCACTTACTAGTGTATGTCTGCTGCCTCCTTTGCGATATTTTGGGATAAAAAATCCTTTGTCACTATTAGGCACCATATCACAAACTAGCAGTGCCTGCGACTTCGTCCGCGTGGTATAGATATTTTGGGCATTAATTTCTTAAATTTTGTTGTAAATGTTGTTGTCTTCGTTTTCACAGCGCACGTAACGGGTGCCCTCAAAGATGAATAATTTTCCCCGTTTCTTTTACACTTTCTATTGTTTCTTCGCTCCTATTAGTTGCAGCGTAAGTGATAGCCTAAAGCCTTCCTCGATAAATGGTCTATCCAACACAAAAAGTATTTTTCAATTCGCACCAGTAGTTCCTGAGATTAGCGCGTTCAAACAAACAAACAAACGAACAAACTCTTCAGCTTTATAATATTAGTATAGATCAGTATGATTCGTCGCTGCGTGGTGACCGAAACAATCAGATAACCAAACACACATTTTTGGTCTATATATTGTACTTCTTATCGAATGAGAGTGGCCAAATCTGGTGTCGAGAGCTTATCAAGCCGCCCTAAGGGCCTCTGACATGGCTTAACGCTACCGTACTAGAAAAAACAGCCGGGACTATAATTGGTGTGATTTTCTGAAATGTGTTTGCCTTTCGCAGCTTTAAAAAAATATAATTTTTGTGATGAATAATTTTAATGTAAAATAACAAAAACGTACATACAAAAGTGAGTTATAACGTAAGACAAACCGAGCAACTACTTAGATATCAGTAATTACTTCTTATATTTTTTTAATCAAACAAAATATAGTACTGTTCAATACATGCACTGTCTCTGCTAATTAGCCACCACTAACGGTATTCTCCGTAATGAATGCAATATAACCGCGTAGCTTACTTCAATGGGTGTTGGAAACAAACTCTTCTCGGAATTTAGGTCTCTTCTTAGAACTTTGCAGGTTCCGCCTTAAATGATGTCTATTTAGTACAAAGTCTCTGCTAGCGACGGCCTTAACTAAGGTCTTTGTTGGGACGTAAGAATAAGAGTTTAAATAATTAGATACTTTGGTTTTTTAAATTAAGAAAGCGAGTGTGGCTCAGTGGTTGCAGTGTCTGCTTTTCATCCAGACGCACCCTGGTTCGAATCCGCCCTACACCAATGACTTGTATTTTCAAGTTATGTGTGGATTTGCACTCGCTTAACGGTGAAGGAAAACATCGTGAGGAAACCGACATGTTTGAGGACCACAATATCCGAGGACATGTGTCTTCCGTGGAAGGACCTGGGCGCCCACCACGATGTATCTGCCCAAGAAAACTCCCCTAACGAATTAATTCTGCGGGGGAGTCACGACCCTCAGTCATGAGAAAATACAACTCAAAGAGAAATTAAGACAGTTTATGCATTTAAAAAGGTACTTATTATTTTACTATTTATTTTTACCTTAAACAGGTTAGCACTAGACCTTAGTTTGCCTCACAGGTTTTTCTGGTAGTAGTAATAGATATTGTATAATTTGAAGCGCATTAACTGATAATAATTGGTTCAATCTCTCTTCTTTTTCTCGTTCCACAACTTACTTTATTTTTACTTTTCGTATTACGTTTTTTTCGTAAATCCGTATTAAGATTTATGGAATCGAATCGAATTTGTCTTTCATGTATTGTCACCTCAGGAGCTTTTTTTAGAAGCCTACCTAGATAAGTAAATCTCAAAATAAACTATTTTCCTTATAAAACTAATATTTTGTGCTCCTCACGCCACGAAGGAAGGAACTAAGAAACAGTAAATCATAATACACCACAAGCTGACAACTAGCGCCATATTTTCCCATTTTCGCCGCATCCTCTACATGGAAGTTTACTCAGAAATGCATTATTTTAGTAGAAAATAGAAAATCTTCGCACACGTGAGAGAAATATGAAGAAAAATAATGATAGTGAAGCAAATTTTCCATAACTAGTTTTCTTTCACATCTGTTTAATATGTCTTGCTTAATATGTACGGCAATATTATTTCTAGAATGAACATTAAAATTATTTTATTGTCAGATAACTGAGCTAAGTTGACAATTTAAGAGCGTGCGATAGATGGTGCCAGAGGTCTTTAGGGCGGTTTGATAACTCTCGACAACAAATTTGGCCGCTCTCATTCGCAGAAGAAAAAGAAGTTTGTACTCCTACATACATTATAGTATCAACATATTAAACTAACAAGTAGAACAAAACATCGCGGAATAGACAATGTTTTCATCTTTTCGTCCGTTATTTCCGGAACAAAGAGAAACGCAATGAAAACAATAGAATCTCATTACTATTTGCTAATCCAAGATGCACCAATAATAGTTAGTAAGCCGGGACGGGCAAACCTATCTAAATTTGTTTGGTGGCTGGTGAAACCACACTATGGATTGTATACAGCGCTATTTTAGACTTTGACTTATAAATTATGCCCAATGGAGCATGGATCTATTTATGTCGTAATGTGTGTATTTTTGGCACTTTATAATTCAGTAAAAAATAAACTTCACTAAAAGTAATGGATACGTACGGGTAAGTATCGAAAGATATGAATTATCAAATAAAGTTTATTCATTATTTCTAAAAAAAACACATATGGCAACTAATCTAAGTACTTGGTACCAGGGCACCAGAAACTAAAAGCAGCTTTGTCACTGCATACCCACCTCGCGTAGTTACAATTCCAGGCTAATCATCCCACCTTCACAGCTACGCCCTCTTGCTAGATCCGATTGCATTTTCCAAATTCTCAGATTTACTTTATTTTTTATTCGGAGAGAAAATAATCTAACCAAAAGTATGCACATGTAGTATGTGTATGTATCGCCACATCAAATACTCGTCCAACTGAAAATTCACTGGTTAGCTTTGGGTAATGTTTTTGTAAGTGCTGCAAAAAGTTATTAAATAGAAATCGTATTAATTAATCAAATAAAGACATCTGTGAGCCTAGGTATCAGGGCACCAGAAGCTAGCAGCAACTTCACTGCAGATCCACCTCGCCTGGTTACACAACGCTACAATTCCAGGCTAATCCCACCTGCACAGCTGCGCCCTCTCTCTGGATCCGATTGCATTTGCCTAATTCCCAGTCGCTGTGGTGGGATTAAAGTAATATATTTGACCCGATGTTTGTATGCAGTAATTGTACTAATGCGGATTAAATTGTGTATCTGTATATAGGCTGGCTAATGTAACTGTTCAGTACCTAAACAATACATAGTATATAGCTGCAAATACAGAGAAGAAGTGATAGAAAGTTTAATCTAAATGATTAAAGAAAGTTTTATGGCGAAATTTTCATGTATAACAATAACAACTTATAATAATAATAATAATATCCTGGGACATTGCACACAGCGCCATCTAGCCCCACACTAAGCAAACGCTTGTGTCGTGGGTACTAGATAACGGATATAATACTTATATACTTTTATTTTGTAAATACATACTTATTATACATACAAACGACCAGACTCAACACAAGTAATTATAAATTTCATCAGGCATATTGTCTGCCTCTTTCATTTAACAAATCTCAGGATGTACTTTTTATTACATTTCCTTGTTCTGTGTTTTGATTGCTGTATAGGTACCTACCCAATACAAGCACCAATGTTTTTTTTCACAAACCAACTACTCTGATCCACACATTTATATTTAAAAAACAATGGAAGATACTCATTTATATTTACCAAAACTATTACTTTTCATAAAATTATACAGGCACATAAAACATTACGTCTGGCCGAGTAAGCACAACGGTTGCAAGCTTGGGTAATCCCTCTGGTTCGGTACAGAGCATAGACTATACTATTCAGAGACGTCTAAGCATTTATTTTGTGAATTCAGACCATTTTTGGAGCCAGTTGCTAGAATATAGATGAATAGATATGCTCCACTATAATGGCCAAATACCCCGTCATATGTAAAAAATCACACTAATCATACCGTAAGCAATTGTTACCTATATCATGGTAAAACCCCGTAACGAATTTTTTTGCATGTATTAATTTGGGACACCGTTTTATTAAAATAGATTTCAACGGTATAAAGAATCAACGGATATAACACGTATTTTTATTTGCTATATTCGATGGTTGGATGACATTGCTATGCACGTATGGATTAGATAAGCTGGAAGCCATACTGTGTGGCGCGCTGGAGAGTAGGTACTCAACAGTGGGTGGAGATAATAATGATGACAATATGCGTGTTTTTTTTAATCATTACTTTTATTAAAACACACAAAATTAAACTATACAATAAAAACTTAAACTACTTCTAAAACTAAAATACTTAATCTGAAATGCCTGTAGTAGAAGGAAAGGTCCTCAAAATGCTGGCGGCATTTCCGCGTTGTATAGCAATGCTCACCTAATGCCGTTTGCGGTGGAGACATTGGGGCCGTGGGGTTGGATTTGTATCGGGACCTGGCCAAGCGTTTGGTGGAAGTGACAGGTCTCCAGAATGCTGGCTGCTACTTTGCTCAAAAGGTGAGCATATGCGTGTTGGGTTCACACTATAATGTGTAGTTTAATAAGAAAGATGTCGTCGGTACAGAGGGACAGCATCTGGACCGACTCTAATTGTTGTTGGAAATGGGTTATTGTTACAGACTTGGACAGGACACTGCTGCCGAATTTGCTGAATTGTTATTTTGCAACAATTTGTATGTTATTAAGTTTGAATTCTAATAATTGCTCTTGAAGTTCTATACTATCAGAACTTTATGACATATAAACAGATTTACAGAAGAAATTGCTACATTGCTTTATAGAATGTACCTTATTTTTATCCGACCCGACTTCTAAAGGAGGTAGTTATCAATTCTTCTGAAATATTTTTTGTTGGTATGTCATGCGATTACTGTGTTTTTATTTTATTTTATTTTTATTTAAGATTTAAGAACTGATTTTAATTTTTTTTAATACCTGCAATCTAGTTTTTGCTATAGGACAATTTAATAAATGTCTTTTTAAATTTTTTAATTTAATAATTGTCTGCACTTTCATGACTGTGTTATTCTGTACTCATACTAATATTAACCTTCTATATGTATAGACCGTACTATGTGGCATGTTGGAGAGGAGGCCTATACTCAGCACTGGGTGTACACAGGCTGATGATGATGTATAGAGTATATACTAACTAAATAGCAATAATGCCTACATTGGTAGTGCGTAGAACGCCCACTGGGCACATGTCACGGGTAGTGTCAGTTGGATTTATGCATCGCTTCGTGGCACAATTGCTGACGCGAACTAAATGAGACAGTTCACATGTCACTGGCGAGCTTAATATACGCAGTGATGGGGAATGTTGCTAGTATATGTAGGTACTTTTGTAATTATTGAATTGTAATACATTTTGTGGGTTGACGACATTAGAAAAATCGCACCTGGATTCAGTCAGACGCAGGACAGGGATGAGTGGTGTACAAGAAGAGAGGCCTATGCTCAGCAGTGGGCGATAACAGGCAGATGATGAATAAAGTTTGGAAAAGTAATTGTTGCACATGCTGCAATTTTGCTATGAGTATAAAATTGCGTCTTTGCACCAACTGTCATGAATCAAAACTTGTATGGTATATTCTCATAATTATAAGTCTGGCACTTCTGGCAGCCTCTTTTGGAGCCAATATCAGTAAAAAGCATACTCTTTATTGGACCGCAGCGTTTGTATGTGCGGATGTCACTCACTTAAATTGTGTAGAGTGTAAAAATATACGACACAATGGTGTCGTTCACGTTGCTTGGTTATGTATATTGATCTTTTTCATCCCCAACCATCGTAAGCGTAACCAATTAGTGCTGTCATTATGTTTTACTGTTATATAAATAATCTCTCTCTCTCTCTTCGAGTCGTATTTCCTCATGACTGAGGGTCGTGACTCCCCGCAGAATTAATTCATTAGGGGAGTTTTCTTGGGCAGGTACATCGTGGTGGGCGCCCAGGTCCTTCCACGGAAGACACATGTCCTCGGATATTGTGGTCCTCAAACATGTCGGTTTCCTCACGATGTTTTCCTTCACCGTTAAGCGAGTGGAAATCCACACATAACTTGAAAATACAAGTCATTGGTGTAGGGCGGATTTGAACCAGGATGCGTCTGGATGAAAAGCAGACACTGGAACCACTGAGCCACACTCGCTTATAAACTCGCTTATATAAATAATAGGTAATCATTTATTACAATAAAGATTACAAGTGGTATCCTATACCAATATAGCACTACAAAAATGTATAGATTTGCCACAACCATTTCGAAAGATTTTTCCAACAATACCCATTAGAAATCCCCAAACGTTTCCAGAAATGAAACACCGTCATAAACCTCTGTGATGACATTAGAGGAATCTTTCCGCGATCTCAGCGGAAACTGTTAATCATGTTAATGACCATTTTATTCGGAATTCAGATGGCCTGATATAAAAGGTGGTTGCCGAGATTTATTTCAAGAAGACCGTTTTATAAAGGTCACCGTTGAATTAGACTTTATCATGATGATCAATTTGTTGTGAAACAAAGATTTGATTATAATATACTATTGTATTTGATCTTCTTCTTCTTATCGATTGAGAGTGGCGATCTCTAGAGTCGAGAGGTTTTCAAGCCACCCTAAGGGACTCTGACATCACTTAGCGACTGTTGTGCTAGAAAAACAGCCGGGACCTACAATTTAACGTATGTTTGATGGACTTTGATGATATGTGATATGTGATAATAATATACTATTGTATTTGATGGACTTTGATGAAATGTGATATGTAATTTATACTATGTCTGGTGTACATGACTAAAGGCCTTTGTATATGATATGGGTTTATTACGCTATTTTTTAAATATGGTTAGTTAAAATAATCATTCCAAGAGTTCAAGCTGCTATTTTTTCCGTTTTATACCGTTTTATTATTGTCGTAGAATAAGAATTGCTTACAGATGGTAAGTTTGATAGTGTTCCGACAGTTGCTATTTAAAAAAAAATATTACTCTACTTGAAAGATAATTTTGAGTAAAAACTGATGAATAAAAAGATATAATTAGTATTCAACTTTATCTAAATGAGCATCAGGATAAAGAGCATGTTTGTATATAAAATCTAAGTTTTCAAAAGAGCGACTGAAAGCATCAATTAATTTAAATAATGCCAGCTAACTGAGTTTACCCAGTTCGTACCGGTTTGGACCGGCTTAATCCGGATTTGTGCAGTTTTACATACGTTACGCGCTTGCGTCGCAGCTGCTATTTATTTATTTAAATGTTAGTAATGATCGAGTTTGATTATTTTATTTATTTGTGAAAATTCAGTTTATTTTACAGTGTCCCGTAACTACAAAGATATTATTTATACTGACTAAATTAAAAACGCGTTTGTTTTACGTAAAATCACGTTGATTCAATCAACCCGTGACGGTCAAAACGAGACACATAACAAACAAAATATAACTAAATGGAGTCCATTCTATTTGTAATATCAGAGACAAATAACTGATACATAGAATAACAGACGCACAAACAAGTCAAAGCTAGTCAAACTCTAACGGAGTCTGTTTCAATGCCAAAGGTTAAAAAAGTAAACTGCAATGTCCATAAAACAAAGACCCTAGATCCGCAGCACTGATCACTCAGTCCAAATCCAGCGGCGTACTTACCCCACCCAAATGGTTTAAACCCATTCACATGGTACTGTAAAGGATAGGCCTTGTCAATACCTTTACTTTACCTTTCTTTAAAATTATAATAAGTTAACAAAGATGGACTAACTGAATAGCTTACGCAATATCGGAAAACGGGTACATAATATACCTACTCAATTCCCCACTAACATTATAAAGGCGATGGATTTTGCATGTTCGTGTGTGTGTTATTTCATCACGGTCAAACGGTTAAACCGAGTTTAATGAGGCTTGTAATGTGGATAGGTTGCATCTTCGTGAGGTGAAGAGTCTCACATGACTATCCTGATCAACAAGAGTACTACGGTGTGGCACCGCAATATATTGATAGCATATATATATTGATGCATGCGTTTAGAAAATGGAAAACAAAACACACTCTCAGTTGGTTTGGACAAAATGGCGTGTATAAACAAGTCTAGTGCTATTTTATGTCGTCACTTAAACCGGCTGAATCCTCCGCGTCGGATAAAACCAGATTTATGCAGTTTCCACCGGATCCCAAAGCCCGAGACGGGGAAAATGCAAATGTGCGCTCCAAGCGAGATCAAACGGAAAATTGTCTGACTTTTCGTCGGTTTAATTAAGATTTCAACAACTAAAAAAATTGCAGACGGAGAAAAGAGAAAAATGTATGTTAATCTTGTATAAAAATGGCCAGATTAAACAGAAAATGGAGTATAAGAAATGCTGAAGTTATAATCATTTTTCTTCTATTTAAATGTCGTGAATGCAAATTGTTGCTTCGACAAACTTGGATGTAGGTATCGTAAGGAAAGATACTTCTTAAATAACCTCATTCAATAATAGACAACAGCACGTTACATTATTTTTTACATAAGCTGGGTGAAGTTTTTATTGGTAAATTTTGACTGTTGGGGACTCATATGTAGCCTAGCGGTTAAATGCATAAACATATGCATACAAACGTACGGCGTATGTTCAAAATCTGCCGGTTTTTATTATGTTCACTAACTTTTTAACAGGCTAACATAATATGAAGTAGGTACGTAATGGTGTCTAGATGTTTTCTTACTATTTCAGTATTGTACTTGAGTTTGTGACCGTGCCACGCGCTAGGTCCCTCAGTGGGCCTGTATTACGTAAGCTACTGCTACATTCCTCACTGAAATCATTTAATTATGATTTTATGACACTTACTTGTGTAAGATATTCCATAAGGTAAGGGTCAATTAAGTTTAAGCAATCTCCAGATTATTAAGCTACTAAATTATCGAATTTTGAGATTATATGTGCTTGGCTTCACCCATATTAAACATATACGCTCTGCTTGTACTATCTTGAATGTGACTAAGATTTATTCCGGCTAGAAATGAATATTGATGAGCCGTTTTAACAGTTGAGAGACGCAACGTGAACAAAATACTCGTTATTCGCCATCTTGGTTTTGGGGCAAATTTTGGGGTTTGATTGGGAAGCCATTTGTTTTATTTGAAATGCATGTTCTTTTTATTGTGTAGTTTGAATAATAGTTGGCTATTCTTCAGAAATTGCAGAAATTGTTACTTTTTTCAGTTTTTTTCTATCGTATGCTGGGTGATTTAATACTTAGACTTTGTTTTGTATAGTTGTAACAATTCAGTAAGATTATGTTGTTAGTAGGTTAGGTAAACATTACGCGCATAAGTTGAATTTGTACTTTTGAGAGTAAAGGAGACTAATGCTAAATAAAACTATTAAATTTCTTACCTTTGAAAGTGTTTCCTTGGTTAAAATTCCTGAAACAAACAACGCAATTGCTTTAAGTGGAAAGTAAATGATGCGATCATTCCTTATGGTTAAGCGTAAGCATAAAAAAATCTATCATGGATGTTATACCTACAGCTAGAAATTTAAAGTTGTAAGGTACTGAAATGCCAAAATACTTCAAAACTAAATAGAAATAGGTACCTACTAGTTATAATAAAAAAAAAGTTTTCGTTACTTTATACCGCTATTTTCTTTTGTATGGCCAGCATCATATTCAAATCTAACTTAAAGCTTTTAACATAAAGCGGAAATACAAACGTTTGTCCAATATTTACCTAGTTTGAAAGCTACTTTTCTCTTTCTAACAAGAGAGACTTAAAGTCTGTCTAAACAAACAATCCTGCTTTGCCAGATAAATCCTATTATGGAGTCAGTCGAGTTTGCAAGTTTTTCCAATCGGCTTATGGACTGCAAGAGAAAAGCTGGCATGAAGACTTGCTTGGGCCAGATATGTATTTTTTTATTTTTATTTGGTGAGAATAATATCACAAAATAATACATTGTAACAAACAGATATTAATAAATTATAAATAAATAATAAATATTCCGGGACATTGAACACAGCGCCATCTAGCGCCACACTAAGCTAACGCTTGTGTCGTGGGTACTAACGATAACAACGATATTGTCTACAGTTTCGGATAATCTAGTGTATATTACTAGAGTGTATATGGTATTTATCGAACATTGTAATGCATGTATAATGTATTATATCATAACCATATACAATTTTGTCATACGATTTTTATGTAGCATCGGAAATCGGTTTGTGAAGAAAAAAAATGTTTTAAATTTATTTTATTTTAGAAATCGGCAGACCTTTTTATTGTATCCTTTTTTCAAAGTCAAAGTCAAAGATATTTATTGCGAAATATAGGTACAATTGATGGTAGTGAGATTACATAGGAACTCTATACTTCCACCCATAAGGCGTGCAAATTACAATTAAAATAATATACAACATTGAAAAATTAAATTTAAATATATGTCACTATAAATATTGTATACCTAATGTCAATATATCTGTAATATGTTTTACGGTTCTTATTATAAGTCATCTTTTTATGAAAAACCATTTAATTATATTTTCAACTAAACATTTCATTCCCAACATTTACAACCAGTTTTCATATACAAGTATACATTTCGTATGTACCTAACGTTTCTAATAGACCGATCCTAAAATTCATAACGCCTTAGCAAAATATTCAGCCAGAAAATGTCCTTGACTTGACTATGTAGGGGGAAACAATAATAAAAATAGATTAAAATTGTCAATGGAACGACAAAAAAAAATGGCTGACTTGTCTATAATTTTTAATTTGACTTAATGCTAATTTACTTAAATAATAACTTGAATGAGATTTATAAACCTAAAAGTTGCAACGTGTCGATGATTTTATTTTGTATTGGAAATAGCTTTTATGGCTGTTTCTGTGAATCACTTAAGAATATAATCAAACATAGTATTACTTACGTAAATAATTTCTAACTAAGATTTTTTTTCCAATTAGACTTATAATCTTATTTCATTACATCTAAAAATAAAAGCACTTCTAACAGAAACTCTTCAAAAGACATTCTCAAGTAGGCACAAGAAAAGAATTTCTACAACTTCTTGCTATTAAAGGCCAGCATTTTGTGATATAATAAATAACAGAGAACATTTTTTGTCTTATTTTAGTTAAGAGTAAATTTCGTGAAAAGTTACAATTTCCTCTTTTAAAATTTTTTAACGAATAGAATTTTATTGTTCAATACCACAATTGAAACCTAACTTTTAATGTGTAAATATACTAAATATGTTTTTAATTTACTACAAAATTTAACTACTAGTTTCCGATCAGAAGATAAATAACTGTTTCTCATAGAATATATACCAGTAATAACGTTTATACCTACACGAATATCATGCCTTTCAATGTAATAAAATACCTTCTGTCCTCCACTTGCCCACGTGACAGAAAAACTACCTATTTGAATTTCAAACAGACCTTTCACATGCAGCAGCATCCCTTATTTTGCCTTACATCCTCATTATAATATTAAAACTACCCCTTACCATGTCTTCACTCAAAACCAAACCCAAACACATAAACTATACGAACTAAAATCGGCTGGCAAATCTCGTACAAAAGATCGAACGAGTTATGACATAGTGTGATCAAACAAAATTCAATCTTATGAACACAGTTTACAGTCTAAAGTTGATTGCAGAGTTGTGATATGAGATATAAGAAAAGAATACGATTTATTTCAGTCAAGGGATAACGCACTCTATTTCTATATGATTAAGTATGAAAACTTACATTGTGTCTTCTGCCGAGTATGTGTCAACATCAGATGGGATGCCATAGACTAGTAGAGTATCTGTAAACAAACGGAATGCTGTTATGTTTGTGATAAGACCTAAGATATTCTTTGGAGGGTTATCCTTTTGACATGAAAGCTTAGGCATCTAGGCAACAAATAAAGTACGTGTATAATATTGTGAAGGGTTTGTTTGAACTGAGATTACATATTTGCGATGAAATAATGGAGGGCCTATTATGTTCCGAGTAAAACCACAGAGAGATGGTATTAGGATTAACAGTGTTAATGTGAAAATATACTTTTTGTTTTTTTGTATCAAAATAAGTAAAAAGTATTTTGGTGTTAACTTCGAAAGCATTTACGGTAGTGCTGCTGCGTGGCGTATGCATAACTCCTAAGTGCGTAGTTTTTAAGTTATGTAGAACATTTTGAAGACATACTTTAAATAATATAATAAATAAATAAAAATTTCGTTTATTGCTCCAAATATATAATAAAACTATACATAAATGCACTATAAACACCGCACTAGGCGAACCTGTGTCGCGGTGTGATTGACTTCTCGTTCCAGACTTTACTAATAACAATAATGAAAATAATATATACATATTAAACTTTGTTAAATTTCTACTTTAAGATTGATTTTAAGATGAAGCGCCCACAGCTCAGCCAGCGGAGTAATTAGAAAATCTTTATAAAAGGCTAATGATAGTCTACAGTATATTACACTTATAAATACAACAGTAAGTCGATTCATCGATCAGTGAACATCAAATAAGCCGCTTAGCGACCAGCTACAGTTCTACTAACAAGCAAAGTTACAAATCCGACTCAAAATCGAGAGGAAAACGTACTTTGATGGCGCCAGGGGATTATTATAAGACAGATTGACAACAAAATATTATGCAATTAGTGTTGTAATACTGTGTTTTGTATTTTAAGTGAAGACGTTAGTAAGTAAGTTTGTATGCGAGTGGCTGATTTTGGTGTCAGAGTTTTCAAACACTAGCCCTAGGGCCCTCTGACATGGCTTAACGTTTACCGTACTGTGACAAGGGAGCTTGTAAAAGATCGTATTTGATTGTGTCACACTCTTTTTCATTGTAAGTGTGTATTATCAGCATATTATGTTTCTTCACCATTTATACTATCAGACATCAAATTTCAACTAGAATAGTCCAATCACATGAACGGTAAAAGAATAAATAAATTTTACATTTTCTTAACTAAAACATAACCATAATATAATCTACCATACTTCTAACGAGCAAGCCACTAAAGCAATAGAAAAATTAGTTACAGAAATCCCGCATTCACTCCGGCTTCCCGCTCTTTTCATGCCCGATACAAAATAGTTTTTCACAGCGCAAACAAATAAAAAAAGACGTAAGAAATGTCGAGCAGGCCAACGCATTCAGCTCGATGTTTGCATACGACACACGGAGAATACTGTTCATTAAAATGCATGAAGTTACGAAAGAGGGCATAGAGTTGTGTGCAGATGGCGCTCGAGGGCGCGGTAAGCTGTTTGCCTATTTTGTGTGAGCTTCTGTGAGTGGGATGATGTGAGATTGTGATGGGATCTTTATAGGTAGGTTTAGCAATGGCTTCTTTTGTAAAGATTCTTGTGCGTTCATAGATATAAATAATTTGTTACGAGTATTATTCGATTTGATACGTGATATCATTTTATTTTTCAAATATGAAATCACTGTTTTTACTTTGACATAAAATAATAAAACTTGATGATCCACACCTAAAATCTTAATAGAATGATAGCAAGAGCTAGTTTTTTTTACATGAGATAGGCTCATACTTGACTACAACTTGCCTGATGTTAAGCAACGTTGTAATCTACGATCTAGCGCGTTTGCCTAGAAGAAACCGGTTTACTCTCGACTTAAGACCGACAAATTATAGTTATTGCAAAAAAATGTTACGAATGAAAAACGGATTTTACAAAATTACTGAATTTATTTGTTATTCTGTTATTTTTAACCAATAACAAAGAAAATGGGTTATTATAATTTTGACGTTTCGGCGTTTCGTTTCCGAGCGGAAACGTTCCGAATTCGTGTAACACCATGCAAATCAACGTAATCAAAAGCGTATATGAGTGTGTTCATCTTTTTCTTGACTCGGAATGTTGCATTTGTATGAGGATGGTAAAAATTTTACCTAAAGGCAACGGAAATTCTAGCGAGTGTCCTGGGCCTGGTTCAATACTCATTTTACATTTTTTATACGCCGTCACTGTCCTTTGCAAGTTGAAGTTGAAAATAATGTTCTTTCATGGAAGTTTCTTCCTATGAATTTCGAGTGTGTCTTTTTGCGAAAAAACTAAATGAGACTCTTTTGAATTTTTATGTGCGAATATGGGTTACTTTTCTTTGTTTCAGACTTTTAATGGGGATGTAAGTCCTATAATGACAGTCTTTGTGCTTACATTATGTCGTGTAACTAAAAAAGGTGTAAAAATTTTAGACTGCTCTGTTAGCTTAGTTGGTAGTGGCTCTGCCTTCTAATCTAGGGGTGCGGGTTCGATTCCCGCATGACACAAATAATTACGAACATTTAAATTTGTAATTATTTGTGTTGAGTCTGGTCGTTTCTATGTATAATAAGTATGTATTTACAAAAGAAAAGTATATATGTATTATATCCGTTACCTAGTATCCATGATACAAGCGTAAGCTTAGTATGGGGCTAGATGGCGCTGTGTGATATGTCCTGAAATATTTATTTATTATTATTATATTATTATTATTAATTTTTCTATATTGCTATTCTCATTGTTAATGTATCTCTAGGAAAAGAGCAAACTATAGTATGTAGTTTAGTTATATAATCTGTAACGTCTCAGAGTTATTTACCTTTATTATTTACTTTTCTTCACGACTCAAGCGTTTCCTTAATATGTGGCTAGATGGCGCTGTGTGCAATGTCCCGAAATATTTATTTATTTATTATTTGTGTTTTGTTTTGTAAACAGGTGTTTTTTTTTTCATTTTTGCTTAGAATAATTTTTAGATTGCAGAAATAATATATCTCCTTATGAACTTGTCAGGGTCAAAAGCTACCAAAACCTACGTTTTGACGCATCACATTATAACATGTAGTAAGTAGGTAAGTTTCCATTTTCTTATACATATTCCATCAATTAAACATACATATAATGTACAGATCATACTGGCTCCATTAACTCAAAGGCCGATATAACAGTATTAATTACTAAAATAATTAATAGGGCAGAGAGAGGGGCTCAGGCGTGTTGAAAGCCATCCTTTGATGTGAAGGTATTATGATAGTAGATACATATATTTTGAATATGAAATTATGCTAGATATTTAATGATAGAGTCTATTTCCTCCCAATAATATTATAAAGATGAAAGTTTGGGCCTAAATGTGTGCGTTTGTAACATGTTCATGCTCGAACGGATTAACCAATTTGGATAAATTCGATACATTATAATCTGGATAAGCACATATAAGATATGTCTTTAATGCACACCAAAGAAATCAAAAACTAAAAATAAATTTAAAAACTTATTTAATGCACACTGAGCGGCCTTATCGCCTTAGGCGATTTATTCCAGGCATATATAAGTAGGTAATACAACAATGTTAATTTTATGCATACAAAAAACAAAACTATCAAGTTAATTTGAGCACTTTTATACCTAAGGCCATATTTTCTTGATGATTACATAGATAATCTCACAGTTTTTTAACAGGTACTTAATATTTACTAACCAACAGAACTCCACTTAATGTTTACTATCTCTTTAGTTAAATTTTATTCAATTTTGTAAAAGTATAGTAAAGTAGAGAAATCATAACCATTTCGTTAACTGTATGATCCTAATATGATCATACCTTCGAGCATCGATCATACCAAGTAAAATTAACTGTCAAAAACACATTGCATGTCTCTTACGTCTTATAATAGGGATCTTTCATGTGACTCCTCTTACATCTAAGCCAGTGATTAGATAAACAACATGTGAGGGCATAGTAATTATTTGCCACAAAGCAACAGTTAATATTTGGCAAAAGATGAAACAGTATTTTGTTCAAAAGCCCTTTGACGCGTAATTGGCGGAGGTAAAGGCGGAATGGGATGGTACTATCAATTTATTTTAAGATTTATTTATGTTAGAGAAAAAAACATGCGTATGAGTGGAGTGAACCTTAGCGTCGAGAGTTTTCAATAGTTCTCAGTGGTTTTGTCTTAATTTTTTTACTGTACGGTGAAAACCGGTTTATAAATAAGAGCATGTAAATTATATTACTGGGCGTATATCCTGATGACATTAAAAATACAAATAAATTTATTCATAAAAAACTATTACAAAACATGTATATGAATAAGTATAGTTAAATTATTTATTTAAAAGTTTTTGGATTATGTTCATTGTGTTAAGGTTGGTCCTGCTCTAAGAATACCTGTATCGCAAGCATATAAGCATATGGAGCATATATGCCGAACTAGCGAAGTGCGAGTAAATAAAGTTTGACCGAACACATCGCCAACGAAGCATTTATGGAGATGACAATGCACGTAGTGTCATAATATAATAATTTTGCTTATGACATATAATATTTCAACTTTCTCAATTTAGTAGAAATCAGAAGCAGTCTAATGTACAAAGTTTACTTGATTTCATTTTACAAAAAAAAAAATATTGTCTACTGTCTCTTGTTATCTACACTATAGCATATTTTTGGTTTACTTTTGGTACTCGTACTAAATTGAAAGAGTTGATATAATCTTGCAAAAAATTAAGCCAAAAAATCAGTTTTTATTATATTTATCAATTCATAACATTCATACAACTGACAACACACATTATTAAGCCAAAAGTTGTTGAAATGTAGGTACCTATTAGGTATTAAAACCATCATGGTAACAGTAAATATTAAGTTATCCCTTAATTTGGTTAATGAAACGTATCAAACGCGGTGGCATTACTTGGGAAATCTTGTTACGTTTATCAAACCATTATTAATAAGCTAATTACAAACAAATACAGTCTCTATTGCTAAGCAATAAAGTTCAGAATCTGTGTAAAATCACGAGTGCTTACTTATATTTGATTTTAGTGATGGGGTATTATTAGGTTTATTTGTGTTTTGTTTGTGCAATATTGTGTCATTACATCAGTAAATAAGTACGACTGCTTTAAATTAATTACTACTTGTATGTCACTGAAGAGACTTCGCCGAATGGGCTATATAGAAGGAATGGGGGATGATCGTTATGCCAAAAACGCGTATCTTGGAATCCCAAATGGTCGCCGCCCTGTCGGTAGACCCAGATACCGCTGAAGAGACGCCTTGGAAGCTGACTTGCAGGAACTTGAAGTTGCAGACTGGCAAGTGGTAGCCCAAGACCGGCGAAGATGGCATTCTCTTGTGCTGGAGGCGATTCGGGTCGCTGCGCCATAGGAGTAAGTATGTCACAGTCTTATGCTACTTTAAATTTATGTAAGTATTTGAAAACAAAACTTTTCCAATTAAACTTTCGTAAAAGAGTGACCAACTCTAAGTCGAGAATTTTTAAGCCGCCCTAAAGGCTCCTGACATGGTTGAACGAATGCCGTACTATGAAAAATACCCGGTACCTACAATGAAACGTACCATCCGTCCTTCGGAAGTACCTACCCAAAATGGAAATTTATTTTTGGTTACCCATCTAAGGACTGATCGTGACGTCGCGTCGCTTGCTCAACATAATAAGTATTAGTAAGTATAAAATATGTCTATATATAATATAATTGTATTCTTTTTTCTTTTCAACAATCGCATGCGATACTTTCGCCAGGTTAAGTAAAGTAGTAAGGATATCAACTATCAACAACATGATCACTATATCATTATAAAGGTCAGCTATAATAAAATGTGTTTATGATAAATGTCCAACATTTTTCATATCAATGCCTCGACACATTTCTTGAGTCCCGTTTTGACAGTGACATATGAGTACTCATATATTTCGGTAACACCCTGCATGTTTCTCTAATCGAATATAAAGCCTTCTTATTGATGTACGCAGAGAGGAAACTGAGTAAACAAATTACAATATAGGTATGATTTTATTTATGTATCTTTACATATGATAAAGCAGAAGAGGGTCGAAAGTTTGAACATTAAAGATATTTAAAAAAAATCTTTGGTGATACTTAGAATTGATAGCAGAACGCGTTTTGACAATTTATAGATTTTTTATCTGTGTCTATGTTTGTCTGTTTATTTAAACGCTCATCACGCAAAAACGGCTGAACGGATCTTCATGATTTTTGTTTAGGTAGTGCTTTTTTATCCCGAAATAACGCAAACAAAGCCTCAGGCGTCTACTAGTAAATAACATATTGCATTTGTTTAATTCGTCCTTTTTAACTGATCTTATTTTGAGTTGAGTCTTTTTTCAGCACGTTGGTACCGTGTGGCACTAGAGAGGAGGCCTATACTCAGCAGCTAGTGGACACTGGCTAAAATAATTATGATGATGACGTTTTTTTTTCTTCTGTTACTTGCCAATGCTGCATAAAAAAAAACAACAGGACATAATATGTATGGTGAGTTCATGTGAAAGTAGCTAATTCCAGTGTTGTGAATTTTTAAACTGACCAAGTGTTATTCGTAGTATAGCTTACGACAGTGTTACTATTTACATAATGCCTACAGCTATGAGCGATACAAAAAAATTAATGATTTATTTATTTTATTTATTTATGATAAACTCACCAATATTTTTAGTAGACTCAAAACTAGTCAACTAAAAAAATAATGAAACCAACGTCAACACAGAACCAAAGCTCATTTATCTGACTCCAGAATTAATGATAAAAAGCAAGAAAAAAATGTTTGTTTCCATTTTCCTACTTGTAAAGCATTTGTAAACGCATCGGTCTGAGCAAATTTTAATGAGTCGACCACTACAGAGGTTTTATCTGTTTTTTATTTTTCATTTTGCGGTTTATTTTTATTTTATTTTTCGCGCTACAATGTTTGCATTTTTGCGTCATTTGATCTGAGTTGTAAGCTTTGATTGCTGCTTTGATCAATAGTTCTTAAGATTATGTAGATTTAATTGCAATCATTAATTTATTTATTTACTAACAATTTGTTTGACAACATGTTAATTATGAAAGACTTAATCAAAACATTGAGTTTTTTGTATTTCTTTATAGGTCTTTGTTTATTTGTTGGAATAAGGTAGTTTTTCATCAAGTTTCCATTCATTTTGGTTACATAATTTAATTATATTAGTACTTTTCAGGTATTTCATAATTAATATTATGCGTCAATTTAATAAAAGTAATTGTAATGAAAAAATTGCATAGGTATTACTTAGGTACATTGCGAAAAATGTTTATTGGGTTCAAAAAACTTAGAACTAGGTACCTACACTATATAAATAAATATACTTGCCATTGCTTATATATGTAAACAGTGTGATGTCACCAGGACAAGTTATTTCTGTACCCGGGTGATAACTTCATATATTTAAAAGAAATCTACTCGATCACTACCAAACACCAATTAAAACAAAAGCAAACATAATCTGCCTTAAAACCCAATTTAAATGCGTCAACAGAGCAACAATACTTGGCCGCAAACACGACCGAGTTTAAACTTAATTCCGTATTAATTTGCGTAGTAATTAAAACTTTAGCTGCAAAGTTGCGGCTCGATTGGGCTCCTGTCACTTTAACTGGACCCATGGACCCTGGGACTTGAGGAATTAAATAAACAAAGGTCACACATTTGTACCTGTATGCTTAGAAATGGTATGTAAGCCATATTATGCGAGCCCAAGTATGCCTTTTTTGGATTTCTAAGGTGTGTTTTGGTATTTTACTTGAAATTATTCTAAAAAACCTTATGTATGGCTTAATCAAGCACCACAAATAATAAATAAAGCATTAATTTATTTACAATAATAAAATATAAAAACAAGGGAAGAAAAACTAAACATACTACTTCTAACTGTTGCTGTTTTTTGTGTATGTTATTATTTATTATGTTTAGTGTTGTATGCGTATCATATTTTACTAACGTGCGTGATGTCACCTGCCGGTCCCAACGGAAGACCAGCGCTGGATGCTTGCATCCAGCACATGCTGAGTTTGGGCCGGATTGTGAAACAAAACATGTACCTACCTGTATTTATTTTTATATTTTTTTGTGTTGTGTATTTCTTGTTGTTTTGGGTCATAATAAATTGATTTTATTCTTATTCTTATTCTAACTACAACAAAAAAGGGACACTTAGAAAATCTTTAGAAAAGCCTAAAGATAATCTAAGTGCTCCAGCCCACTACCAGAGGGCAGCGTGCCCAGCATACTGGCCGTATTGCCACGCTGAATGGCAATGCTGATACGTTGAGCCAGAAAAAGGCCAGCATTTTGGTCATGCGTCGCGTCGACCAAGCGTCAGCACCACAGCACATTTTATTCGAGCTAGTTGTTAGCAAAACAGACTAAAATCTCATTTTTCATCTCACCATTCATACCCATCTTCAACTGCAAGTTAAATAAGATGGAGAGTAAAAATACGATAATCTATTTACTTAAGGGTAGTGAATTTTGGTTTGCTATTCCATAGCGTCTATAACATTATAGATTAGCGGTATATTTACCGTATAGATTTTTTTTTACGAAAAACCAATAGGTTCTTATGTTTGGTGCTTTACACTTTCTACTCGTTAGTGGTTAGCAGTTTTGCAACCATGTTACAAGCTAGAGGTCAAACGTCTGACCTTCTGTCTTAAAGTGAAGTGAAATATAAAATACTTACTGATATTTAATGCTGATATTGACGCAAACACAAGAAGTATTCGTCCAGCCATTTTCAAATTACCTGAAACCAAAAATATAGTTATTTGTAAATCACCCAAAATTGCAAAATTAGCTTCATTTTAAGTAAAATAAATTTCGAACAGTTAATTGGAATGCCCAGAAACATTTTCAAATATGAATATAATAATAATAATATATGTCTTTATTGCACACCTACACAAGTATATAGTACAAAGTAAAATATGAACAAATAATAACGTACAAATGGGCAATGGCGAATATTACCAATTTGAAATATTTTTTCGTGCATAATAGTGAGTATTTATGAACTTCATAGTTATTATAAACTGAACAGCGAATCGTTATTTTCTGTTATATTGCTTTTCAGTAAATACGAATGAAAAATATTATTTTTGTGCCGATGAAATATCAGTCGCCATTGGTATTCTGAATTAAAGCCTTTATATTTCAGTTTCCACAATTTTGTTGTTAATTAAAAATGTGATATATCTCGTCATTTTTCCTATTAGTTGCGCTAATTAGAAAAACATTTTAACAGAAAAATATACAGAAGGACGACAAAATTTATAATCTAACCTAACTCTTAAGTTAGTTGTCAATTCTATGAAACATATCATAAATTTTTAGTATAAAATATCTTTTTCTGAGTAACTTTTATTTATTATTTACTAGACACAATTACATACTAATTATTATTTTTTTAATTGGGTAACTTAAAATACATGTAACCACAGGGATTTAATAGCAACGCTCGCTGTTTGTATATCACATGAATCAGAAGCAAGTACTCCTTCATATAAGTAGAAAGGTGTACATTTCACTCTTAAGTGCCGATAAACCCTTTCAAGAGTCCGTCAATGACTCTCTACATAATCTCCCCCACTCTCCCCCCTCTTATACCAAACCGGAATATTAAAAAACTCTCCGTCAAAGTATGAACGTAAACAAACATCTTCAGAAATTGTAGAGTTAAAAAAGTTTAAGTGTGGATCGCGCCGGCTAAAGTAGACCTTAACACGCACTTAAGAGTCCGTTTTGCGGCTGATGTCTTAAGATCTTAGGGCTGGTACTGGGGATTTGCGTGTTGGTGAGCTTGTAGTTTAATCGTGTAAATAAGACACAGTATATGGCATTAAAAAGATTGAACTAGCATTGATAAATATAATATTTTTTTATTTAGGTTGAAAAGACAAAAAACGCTTTCAGAATCATTGATTTTAGTAGGTAATAACAAAATACTAGCTAATCATATGTGGAGAAAGCTTACTGGTATAGAACTGGCTTTCAAATGAGGTTACCATCAGAAGTCATTAGAGTAAAGTTTGTGTCACCTCATTTTACAAAGAAGTTGCATAAATAGTGCGTCACCGCAACCCTGGCAGGATCTTTTACACTCTTGACTTAATGTTGGACAAGATTTTTTCTGTGCCCTTCCTTAGTTGAGGAAATCTGCTGAGAAATTTAAAATTTCATAAAGTAATAGACGAGTCAGGCAAATTACCACCCTGGCTGGGTTTTTAATTATTTTTAGTAATAAGGAAAGGAAATAGACGACTCGAGAAAAAAGTTAAATATGAAGGATAGACTTGAACGGCTGGTGGAACTGTTTATTTCTATAGATTAATTTAATATTTTACACGTAAAATACAAAGTTCAATTTGTTTTTGTGATTGAAAATCGTCATAAATATATCGCTTGCTAAATCATCCCAAGTACCCTCGAATGGTTACAAAAATTGATACCATAGTGGTCACTATAATTTGAAGGTAATATAAATTAGCCTATTATTTACCCTACATAAATTAACCATTTTGTACCAAGCCTTGTTAGCGAATTTCAGTTCAGTAAATGTATGTATGAGAAAAAAATCAATCAAATGTGGTCATAAATGATGTGGCTTAATAAAATATGTTGCAATACTTCGTCTAAGAGTTTGAGATTGAGAGTAGCCAAATCTACTCTTAGAGTATTCAAACCACCCAAGATGCTTAATTATTATCATATTATGTCAATCTGCCAAAATTTGTGATATCTATGGATGAGAACTACAATTGAATATGTCACCCGACCCTCGATATTAAACAAATAAATATATTATAAAACTATCGTGAGGGATTCTTATTAATATGTACCTATTACGGTTTTAACGTACCTACGTCTAGTTTCGCGTATGTTGTTCATGCATTTCAGGTGTAATGACACCCATCTTCAGAACGTACGTTCTGGGACCGCAATAGCTCGTAGACTGAAAACAACATACGTGAATTTAGACTTGAATAAAAACCGCATTTTTTTATTGGACTACAAGTTCTAATAATATTAACACTTATTAATAATGTGCTTTAAAAAAAGGCATTTTATTAAACAAAAGATACGTCGAGCATCCGCTACGCTGAGAGAAAGTTGTCTCTCGTGTTGTAGCAGCAATAGTTTACATATTAAATATATTAAATTTTTATTAAAGTGCACTCAGCCGCTTGGGTATGGCCGTCTTCAAATGCCGTAGACGAAAATATGATTGGAACATTTTGTAATTTCATCTTCGCGCCGAAGAATTAACGTCGTTCTATAATTAGATTTAGAAAGAACTTCTCAGATAAAACGTTTCAAAATGAATGAAAGCTACGACTTTGAACGAATTTATAAATGAGAAGGAATACGTAGATATATTAATATGTAATAGTATTTTATAGGGAAAAATATTATGCTTGTTCATAATTTTATGAGCTGCAATTAATATGTACGTATCGTTGCAAAAATCACGCTTTTTGAGGAAAATACCTATTTTTAAAATTTTTATGTCAAAGTAAAAAAATACTAGTAGCACACTCAAATCTAAAATAGTTTATTAAAAGTAGGTTGGTATGATAAGTTCTATTCCAGTACAGGTATGCTGAATGCTCCACTTAGGAGCATGGTTGACACTCTAGGTAATTTAGAGGTCATATGAACTTTATAACTGATCAGTATACAATGAGACCAACTTTTAAGAATTTCAACATAAATTTTACAGGCTCTAAGTAAAATTGCATATTCCGTATCACAAAAGATTTATGATGGACAACATAAAAGTTTTGCAACATTTTTATTTAGTTTACAAAGATCAAAGTCCAGAACAGTACAAATTTTATGACCGCGCCTTGTGTTCAGCCCCTCATTTTATAATACATCAAATAAGTATCCTCGCATAACTTCACTGCGGAAAACCAGTATATTTTGATCTTGTGATATGATGTTATACTTAGCTGATATAGTTAACGTTATAGTGGTTTTGACGCATCAGTATTTTGTATAAAGTGTTTGAAGTAAGGTGTCGTGTATTTTATGTTTAAAGGTTTTAAGTAACATATCCGTTTTGAAGCTTTTAAACGAGTAAATAAGCCACAAATGTATTTTCTTTTTTATTGTTGGTAAAAACTTAACATTTTATTGTGTTGTATTAATTTAATTTACAATATTTTAAGTATTGTTATTATAAAAATAGTTATAGAATTGGTTGTGTTTTTGTTTTAGGAATACAAAGGATTTACTAGAGATGTTAATATGTATTTACCAAAAATTTAAACAAAATCTCAAAACTTTGTGCAACGTTTATCAAACACATCGCTTGAATTCGTATAAAATCTTATCTAAAAATCTCTACCCATATATTCACAGCACACGTAAACTATTTTATGTTTACACCATTGTCCATTTCTGAAGATTCATATCAAAACCGAAACGCAATAATAACCTCATAACCCAATATGAGAGGGAAGGCTGAAGGCATATAAACCGACCCAGGAGATATAACCCGTTTTATGTATTATGAGATGGCATAGTTTTAGATATAGATCATACTAACACAATAACTCTGGTTGCAAGAGTTTGAACTATGATGCAGCGGATTTATCTATCGTGCCGCAGCAGTGTAGCATTTGCAAAAAAGTTTATATTAAAAATATTTTTCGAGTCTCGTTTTTGTCTGGATTTAATACAAAAGTTATTTTAAGTAACATGAACACAAGTAATATTTATACTGGGAAGAATTAGGTTACAAGATTTCATATAATATGTCGCCACTTCATGATAATATGTACATTTTTATACCTCAATAAATATTTTTGAATTTTCAGTTTTTTTATACGGTCTTGATAAAAGAATGTATGCAATTTACCTACACAGTAATGCAAACAGTAGCTTTTAATAAATCAATATGACAACGTAAAAATATGTTTATTTTAATGAAAATCTATCACTTTTAATTTCATATAATTTTATTGTTTCCAGCAATCTGTATAAACTTAAGTAAGTATTACCTTGTGAATTTTAATTCAAAATTATCTATACTAATATTATAAAGCTTAAGAGTTTGTTTGTTTGTTTGAACGCGCTAATCTCAAAAACTACATGCAAATTGAAAAATTATTTTTGTGTTGAATAGACCATTTATCTAGGAATGCTTTAGACTGTATAATATCACGTTGCAACTAATAGGAGCGAAGAAACAATGGAAAATGTGGAAAAAACGGGAAAAAATATTCATCGTTCAGGGCTTCCGTTGCGTGCGTTGCGTAAACGGTTCAAGATATCTAAAAACTATATATGAAAGAATTATTTCTCTTAAAATTATCTAACAAAATGTTCAGAATAGTATACGTCTATCTTTTAAAATTAACTCACTAGAACCGTTTTTATGGTAATAACTATTCCACGCGGACGAAGTCGCAGGCACCAGCTAGTATCTTATATTCAGTACAAATATTACTTTTAATACAGAAAAATTACCTTGGTTAACACTACAAGAAATCACCACCGCTCCCGCACTCACTCACCGCACCGCTCTGTTCGTATCTTTAAGAGATGACATAGTTTTATGTGACACCCAACTGTGGTGGAAAATAAGGTTTGGATCTTGTTTTTTAGAGTTTTTAGCAAAGCTAGTGCTATAAAGTCACTGGTTTATGACGTTTGTAGACCAAAATATTATGTTTTGTGACGTTATACTGCTGATTAGATGGCTAGATAGCACGTTCATATTTTTATACGTTTATTTGTATGTGTCCTACAAAGGTCGTATGTATTTATCTTTACTGAAGATTGTAACTCCTACGCTGAACTATTATATCTGTTATTTAGAAGGTTTTATCAACACTACTAGTCAAAATAATCTCCTAAAGAACAAAGAAATATAATGTTTTGGTGACGATATATTTTCTCAAGAACTATTAAAAAGTGACCATTCTAAACCATACAGAAAAATCATTTTTTTTTTAAATTTTCATTCAACCACAAACATCTCACTTTTTGAAACATTCTTCACAACACAATCAACTTTTCAGCTACATATTTATCTCACGACTAACTGGCGTAACTTATTTAACTATGGTGATCGAACATCACATTGACCGGACCGGGACGAGTGACGTATTAAAAGTGAGACTTATGCTCAGCAATGGGCGATAACAGGCTGATGATGATGATGATGATTGCACGAAATCCTCGGCAGACCTGCATAATATTTATTTTATTTTAACAACAGATAATATGTACGTTACATATTGACATTGTACTAGTTCCAGGCTGGCAACATCCTTCGCATATCCGTAACCGGACGCTAATCGCCCGCCACCGGTTATTGATGACGGCGATTAATCTTAATCACTCCTTTCACTTAGCGACCGTTTGTTTTTCTATTCCAACCTGATTGGGAATTTGGGAACGAGCCATCTGGGGTTTTTTTGGGGAATTTCGGGCTAATTTATCGTGGTAGGGCTTAAAAAGTTTTCTTTTTTGGACGGAATGGTTTAATAGATGAAGGGAGGGTGTTGAGGATCTAATGTAATTAAATTAAATTTTAAGTTACAGTTAAGGAGAAAAAAATCTTCATAATTCTTCCTTACATTTAATAAAATGTTGTTAAAGATCGACTTTTTATCAGGAAATTCATTTTTTACCAAGACATCATCACATTTGACATAATAATATGTACTAGATTTTGAGTTTATATTAAATTTACGAAATGAGTTATAAATGCCAAAATTAGATCAAGTTCAAAAACAGGTGTAGGTACTTTTAAACAGTTTTCCTGAGAATTTGATTAAAATATAGGATATAAATATATATAACTTTAAAACAGTTTTCCTAAGAATTTGACTAATCTAAAGAATATAAATATATCAATTTTTTTTACTTAAACGGGTTTGCGCTAGACCGTACTTTGCCTGATAGTAAGCAATAAATTTATGACCATATATTTATGGAAACATTCTAATACAAACGACTTCCACAACTTGCATTACGACAGGCGTAAACAACATTTTCTCGCTTCCAATTTTACTAAATAACCCCGAGGCATAATATGTAGGCACATTACGTTTTATTTTCCTCGGAGTTGCGTTCGAAAGCACATCCGATGAGCGCTGTCGTTCGGAACACATTAACAACGCGAGTATCTGGACCAATGACATCACAAATAATAGACGCCTCAGTAAGTTATGTCCAGATTCAACAAATCGTAAGATGAAGCTAAAGTATGTGTAGTCTCTAAAAAGATATTAGTTTCAGTGACGCGGTTGTCGGTAAAGTATTCGTTTTTATAATAAAATAATAAGGTATTTTATAAGAAAATAATAAAAAATAGTTGTATGGTCAAAATATTGCAACAATCATGTATCAATGATTTTTGCAATATTTTGACCTATTTCGGTAATGGTAAAAATTGGTGATTGACCAATATACAAAATATACATGACTAGCAGCGTTCTTTGTTATTACCCGTATTTATCGTGTATAAAAGGAGCCAATGTGCTAATCGCGGGCCTAATCTACAAGTAATTATGAATACTAAAATTTGTAATTACTTGTGTCGAGTCTGGCCGTTTTTATATCTAATAAGTATGTATTTACAAAAGAAAAGTATATAAGTATTATATCCGTTATCTAGTTCCCACGACACAAGCGTTTGCTTAGTGTGGGGCTAGATGGCGTTGTGTGCAATGTCCCGGAATATTTATTTATTTATTTATTTTATTTTAATCTACCTACATCAAACAATGCTGCTTGGTCTGCGCTGGACATATGGTTGACGGAAACTTTTGCAAAGACAATTTTAGCTTAGTTAGTAGTCTCCGAGTTATATTGCCTATGCATGTATATATGATCTGAACGCACCTCTCTGCGGGTTACTCGCGTGCATCGATGGCTTTCTATTAATATTTCGAGTGATACGAAGCTAGTGATGGGGTAAAAGTGCGTATTTTATCGATAGTTTGTTCCGTATTAATTTAATTTTCCACTTCGATAAATAGAAGCATTGATTAACACAAATTAAAAAAAAAAACTTTCTCTAACCGCATATAGCATCTTCTTATCGTGGCAGGTAAAACTAACTAACAGATAAACAGACAAACATACAAAACGTACTTTTATCGAATGAAAATGGTAGTACTAGCTAGACTTATTTACTGGTGAATCAAAAAATATTCAATCATTATTTTTTTTAAGTAAATCAACTAAACAGATAAATGACATAGCTTGTTAAACATTTTGTGTCTATGTTAATTTAAATGCACATTTTATTTTTATGCATCCGCTATCGGGCGAATAATGATGAAGTGCAAATCCAATCCGTTAAAAAAATATCGATAAAAAGTATCGACATTTCCCCATCTCTAATAGAGCTTAGGATGCGATGTCATTTGTTTGAAAGCTCCTTACGCCTCAGTGGCTACAGGATAAGCAGAAATATGTCGTTGTGCAGAAATTGCCTGCGGATTTCCTATACGAATGTTTGCACTTTTATTTCCCGTCACGGAAATGGAACATTAGGCTAATTACATAGAGCTCCAGAGACGTGATTTTTTTATTTATAAAGGAACGTAACGTAAATTGAATATGGCATGTTTCTATAAGCATATTTTTATAATAGTGCTGTAAATAGAAAGCTGAATTATTTCGAGAACGCTCTGTCGTATTGTAAAAAGACCCACTTATTATAGTAGGAAAAGGCTGAGCTATGTTGATATCTCTCAAATGTAAAAAACAGGGGCAATTATTAAAAATATCACAAAAAAAAGATTAAAACAGTTGTCAGCCATCACCAGTACGCTAAGCTCTATGATACAAACTCTTGACAGAAAACCACTTTTTGATTGACAATTGCTTCGCTCGGTCAGTAATGACAATTTTACACTAATGGTTTATTTCGTAATC
The DNA here is from genome assembly GCA_927399415.1 of Macaria notata. Lineage (NCBI taxonomy): Eukaryota > Metazoa > Arthropoda > Insecta > Lepidoptera > Geometridae > Macaria > Macaria notata. Next base: position 8,022,802 of record OV656742.1, read on the forward strand.
ACACTAAATTCTGTGTTCAAGGTTTCACCAAGTTTCCGTCATCCTCCGAATTTCTGCCGGTTTTAGCCCGATATTTAGCCAAAACTTTACTAATTACCGAAGTTCGTGATACAGCCCACACATCTGCGTCTAATAGTTTGACGTAGTGATGGGGTAAAACTTAGTCTATGGAGTTCTCGAGATCTATTCGCTAGACTTTCTCTCAATATTATTCTTATATTAAAGTTTGTGGTATAGTGAGGTAGTAAAATAATTTTAACATTGATTTGAGTTTCTTAAATCTTGTTTTTTTCCGCTACTTTCTTGTGTAATGAGTAAAACATGTTTTCAATTGTGAGTCTGAACAAGTTATAGTTTGGTCAATACTAGGTATCCTATAAACAACATTTTGAACGTCTTCGAGCATTTACATTGGTTAGCAACTGCCTGTACATATACAAATGATACAATAACGTATTCAATATCATCCGACTTTATATCTGTCATAAAGCAGTCTTGATCCATTATGACGTATGCTCGTATAACAAACATAATGCCATAAACTCTTGCAATAAACTAAGTAATGAATAGAATCCATTTAGTTTGGGATAGTTTGCCCATAAATAGGTCACTAGGCATTATTACGATGAAGGGGTTTAGTGATATGTGAATAAACATAATCTTGTGTGTTCAGAGATTCACATATATGTATCTTTATAAATAAAAACACTTGTATGTCTAGTTTCATACCAGTGCCAAAAATAAGCATTCTTTGATGTGTTCCTAGCCGAATACAGTACCAATATGTAAAGGTAAGTCTTGCTCATGTCATTGTCAATGCTTTATTTGAGTTACAAAATGGATACTAAAATGCGATGACGATCTATGTGTGAATCAAAATTATGATGACAATTAGATAATATCGCGAATTTATGTGAGTTTAAATGTTCCTGCTTCAAGCATAAACATCTTCATTAATTTATAAGAAACTAGTGAGTGCTCGCGGCTTCGCTCGCATTAAGAAGTAAAACTTGTATCCCCTATTTCACCCCTTTATAAGTGGCATTTCCTAAAATCCTTTCTTAGCGGATGCCTACGTCATAACATCTACCGGCATGAAATTTCAGCCCGATCCATCCAGTGGTTTGGGCTGTGCGTTTATAGATCACTATATCAGTCAGTCAGTCACCTTTGAGTTTTATATATTTAGATTTGGTTTTTACGATAAACTTTTTATCTCGAATTAATGCCACCACATGGTGCCGTTAGTGAATTGATAAAATAATTAGTTCAATGGAAGATTTAAATCAATTCAAGACTTCGATGATAGTTATTTAATTTCAAGACTGGACTATTGCTTTTAAAATACTTATTATATACCACATCACTAATTGCAAACATTTAGTTCAGGAACTCGAAAATAACTTGAACTTGGTGCAGAGATATATCTACCACGATTTTATTCGTCATCGTCCGTAAAACACAGGATTTACAGCACATACAAACAATATTCATTCGGATGTTTGCTTTAAAATTCGAATATTTGCGAGGTAGTATTTTTATTTGAGGAAATATCCCGATATATTTCGGAGCCAGATTTTTTGTATTTTAATTACAAAAACAAATTATACTTTTGAAAACGTGTAGCTATAGTCTAATTTGTCCATGGATAGTAAACCAATACGCCGCTACAAGAATGCATTAGAGTTTATAAATTTATAAATTGATGTAGGTAACATTATTCAACGTTACATGCAAATAAATGAATCTGAATCTATATATTGCGTGTATGTAAAGCGACGAATTATATTTAGTGATGCCATTTTATGTTTAAGTTTTCAAAGCCAGTCAAAGATGTATGACATAGCTGGTATTACTATATCAATAGGAGTTACGTATTGCCTAAAACTTTCTTTTTCTTTTCAATGTGAATGTAAACTTCTTTGAAAAAAAATTAAAAAAATATACAAGCGTAGGATAAGAACATGTCTCTAATTTTTATTTGGACTCCTTCTGTCGTAACAATGTTACTTTACACAAGAAAAAAAACATCATTCAGTCAGTACCCAATCTTCTACGCCCAAAAACTTTTCAATATTAATCTAAAGGGGAAATATATTACCATCGACTTTCCAACTTTAACTCGTGGATAAAAAATCCCAAGTCAATAGACGCAAAAACTTTGTTTTTCATTCACTTTCTTTTTCACTTTTTTGTTTGAAACGACTCACGATTGATGTTTTTATTACAAGTACTTCCTTCGGTCGAGAATTTGTTTGAGTTTTGATAATAATAACAATTTTTTCGAGTACCTACTTAATACTTACTCAAGCAAAAAGAATAGTAGGTCTTGTTGAGATGCTGTCGGAAAAATAGATAGGTACGTATATAGGTTATGTAGGTAGATGTTATATTATTTCATACTTGCGAAAACTTGCAGTTTTTCAAGTATTTTTTTCATTAAAAAAAACTACGTCACTACTAAGATCATTACGGCGATACTGACGAACAAATATAATAAACTCGGTTCATTTATATGCAATGGTATGTTAAGTAACAACAATTTTTTTTTACGGAATCACAAAATACACCGTATAAGTACATAAATCTTAGATGGTATAGGAGTATAATACCTGTTCCTACTAGGTACTCCAAAACGAATAAAAATAGTATAAAAGCAAATATTTTTTTTTACATGATATAAGCTTATGCTTGACTACAACTTGCCTGATGTTAATCAACGTTATAATCTACGATCTAGCGCGCTTGCATAGAAGAAACCGGTTTACTCTCGACTTGAAAAAAATAATAATGTAAAACACCGGTATTAAACTAGCCATACAAGTTTTTTATTTATTATTATTATTTTATTTAGTAAATTGACATTTTAAAGTGAAGGTTTCATCTTTATATACAATCGTTGGCACGCACTTTCTACAATACAAGTCCATCATATACGAGTACATATTTATAGACGTGTACTTGTATTGTGCAAATCATAATAATTTTTGAAATAAAATGAAAACATAAAATTAAAAATACGTGACTACGTAGATACAACATCCATTTCAATTTAGGAGATACAAAAATTAATCCAAACTTAGGAGTGCGGCCATAAAAATATGCTAACAATATTTCAAGGCATATTTAAAAGAAGGTTGTACAAACAGAGATTTTATTCGAAACGACTCGGAAAGTATTTCGACAGAAACTCACAGCAGTAAACATTGCGGTGCTTCGCTAAGACGGACATAGTATGGTTTAGGAACAGTGAGATGATTGACGTATAAGAAAATATTAATAAGAGTAATCGTATATATGCAGTAGAAGAAAAGAAGCCCTGGTCATCAAAGGATGAAATGGCTAGATGACATCAAGAAATGGACAAAGCTAAGCTACCCGCATCTAAAAGAAGCAGCATGGGATCGCAAGAAGTTTTGCCAACTGATCTCCGAACTTCAATATGAAGATGGCACCCGACTGATGTAATCGTATGTATGCAGTTTTTCAGTCTTTCTCTCATATTTGTGTAGTTTAGGGAATGGTTTACAGTTACATTACAAGTATTATTGTATTCCAGCTTAACTTCAGCCCTACAACAATAACTTGTATTTCGACTTATGTGTTTATTTGCATTTGATTAGCGGAGAAAAAAACGTTATTGCGGAACAAAAGAGTTTGTGGCTCACCAAATCTCTACTACAATCATAGGAATTATTTTAAAAATATTCACTCAATAAAATTGGCATGGAGGCCATGCTGATGCAAACAACATTAAACAATCATGATCTGAATAAAATGGTAGTTTACTTTCCTTCATTCCTGCTTTATTAAATTTTTTATAGAATTTATTTATAAAGCTGAAGAGTTTGTTTGTTTGTATGTTTGTTTGTTTGAACGCGCTAATCTCAGGAACTACTGATACGAATTGAAAAAATATTTTTGTGTTGGATAGACCTTTTTTTAAGGAAGGCTTTAGGCTATATAACATCACGCTGCAACAAATAGGAGCGAAGAAACAATGGAAAATGTGGAAAAAGCGGGGAAAATTATTCATCTTTGAGGGCTTCCGTTGCGTGTGCTGCGAAACCGGTTCAAAATTCAAAGAATTAATGCCCAAAATAACTATTCTACGCGGACGAAGTCGCAGGCACAGTTAGTGTAAAATACCTGACAAATATCTCTTTTACCAGTAAATACAACTCTTAATCAATTAATGAATGATAAAATCAGAATTGCATATCAGCTTAACTAAATAACCCACCATTCTTTCTTAGTCGTATCTCTCACTGCTGAGGATCGTGACTCCTTTTGATCTCGTTGACTAGTTGTCGCCATTTGTTGCATTTAGCCTCCTCAGACAAGAGGCGTATTTTATAAATAAATAAATGTCATTTATTTCAGACTTTGAGTCCATACACACTAAAGATAAAATTAAATGAAAATTATTACATAGCAGGCATGTCAAACAATAATCAAACCGAGTTATTAAAATTAAATGTCTACTAATAAAAATAAAATTAAAATGTCAAAGATTACAGTAAAAATATAAAAATGTCAAACTCTAAAATACTTTGTTACCCACTAATATTTTCTTTTTGAAAGGGTCGTAAAACATGTGTAGCTGTGCGGCGTGATTGATGATGGGGCAGTCGAGTCGTGCAGCTACAACCCGCAGGATGCTGTTAGTGCTGCCTCGGACGCGGCTGAGCATCGAGGTGGCCCGTTTGCGGAGTACGGCGTGGAAACCATCTACCCTTGCATCCGCAAACATCCCCGACGCACTGCAGCGCCACGGCAGCCCCAACAGCATCCTGAACGCGTTGTTGTATTGCACTCGTAGCGCGTTGATTGCCTTGAGTGTATATGTGGCCCACAGACTGCACGTATAGAAGGACTGACAAAATGCTCTGAATAATGTTAGCTTTACTTCTGCCGTACATCGTGCAAATCTACGAGCCAACATATTGCCCCTGACAGACAACGCCCTACGTTCTCTCTCGATATCCTCAACATCAGAGAGGTTCTCCGTGACCCAGTGTCCCAGGTACTTGAAACGCGAAACTCTCGCCAGTGGAACTCCGTTTAGTGTTAATGGCGGAACGTTGGAAATCTTAAAACCGCCCGACTGAAACACGAGGAGTTCGCTCTTTTTAGTGTTGTACCTGAGGCCATGTGTCCCGGCATAAACCTCACAGATGTTGAGGAGTTTCCTGAGCGCGCTCACAGAGGGCGCCAGCAGCGCCATATCGTCGGCATAACTGATGTTATTAACAAAGGTACCGTCAATAGAACATCCGACATTGGCAGCGCTCAGCTCCTCTATAAGCCCGTTCACGTACAGGTTGAAAAGGCGTGGCGAGGACAACCCCCCCTGCCTTACTCCACAATTCAACCCATACGCATCGGAGAACTCGCCCGCCCATCTTACAACGTTGGTTTGGTTGTTGTACCAATAATCAAGAATTCGAATGACTTCCTCAGGGAGACTGGTCTGCGTCCTCATCTTGCTCCAGAGCACCTTATAGCTGACCAACTCGAATGCTCTAGAAAGATCAAGAAAACACGCATAAACCGGTGTTTTCCGATCTGTGTAGTACCGGACAGTATGCTTGAGGCACAAGATCGCAGATTCTGTCGATAACCCAGCTCGGAAACCGAACTGGGCATCGTGCAGCTGCAGGTGCTTGCTAAGTATGCCATCAAGCAGACTGTCCAGCACCTTGGCTATGGTGGTGGCTAAGGAGATGGGCCTATAGTTCGTCTTGTTATTTTAGTGAGCGCACTGACGCATATTTTTGGAATAGAAAGACCAATGAGCGGAGAGCATCGTGATGTCAATGTCCATACATTGGTCTTCCTATTCCATAAGCACGTGTCAGTACGCTCACTGAAATCGTCACTTGTCTAATGGGGCTGAGGCTTGGTGCACTGTAACGTTTACTGGTATCTAAATAATCCAGATTTTAATAATAAATCTAGACTGGTTTTACTGCTAAGCTGTTTAATTTCTCCACTGCGCCTGAAACTTGTGTTTTCCCGCAACCGAAGTGACTCGTCCCGAGCATTAATTGCACAAGTTTGCTGTTTATTGCTCGACGGTTTTAAAACTGCTGTTTATCTAGCTAGACGGATTCAGAGGTGTTTCCAAGTGCTTATAGAACAAGCATAAAGCTCTTTTTTACTATCTTCATCATCATCATCAGCCTAATGAGACCCACTGCAGGGTATAGGCGTCCTCTCTCTTACGCCAATACTGTCTGTCTTATTATTTTTTGAAAAATTGCACTAATATTATAAAGGCGAGAGTTTGTGTGTGAGTGAGTGTGTGTGTATGTTTGTTACCTCTCAACCTCAAACTGCGGAACCAATTTCGATGAAATTTGGTATGAAGACAGATTAAATCACGAATTAACACATGATTAGGTTAGTTTTCCGGATCATCGCAGGTAACACCGCGGGGCGCTGCAAGGTAAACGATGATAACAAAATATCAAATTTATCCCGTGAAAGAAAATATTTCAGCAAAGAAACACTTACTCCCAAAATGTTAAAAACTCAAAATGCTTAAACTTTAGCAATGTTCTTTTGCTATGTTTAAATAAATAAAAAACATGAACACTCGGATCATCGGCAATAATATATCCCGATGAAACGTGCTAACAAAAGTTAAACTTACTTCCTAGCAAGCTTAATGAACCAGTGAACAGAATTACAAGCTTTTTAATTATAAAGCTCCCATCAGATATTCACGGTAAAGCTTCCATGAAACTTAAAGTATCTAGTTTAATTAAACTCATATTAAACTAGTGTCGCTAACTCGCGTATACTGTACTATATGTATGCATGTGGTGGCAATTATGAACACTTTAGGTATAACCTGTGGCAGAAAGAATGGAAATGACAGAAACGGTAGTTTCTGTTCCTAATCAGGATTTTTTTTAAGAATCAAACAAATTTTATTTAGAAACATTGTTGCTTGGGTATGTATTGCTTTTTTAACTGAATTAATTATTTATACTGATTTTATATTTAAGGATGTTAATTTTATTATTATTATTTTTTTTCAATTTTTTTTAAATATTGTGTATTATATTTTTTTTTTTTTTTATTAAGACAGTAATTACTGTTGATGAATTAAATAATATCATTTTTATTATAATATTCTACAACAGTAACTATTATTAACAACGTACGGCATTGTTACCTTTACCCAGGATAAAATAGCCTACATTTTAAATAATATCTCTACTAAATTTGACTGTGAAAGAGTAACGTACTGCATGCATAGTTTTGCATCAAAAGTATAAGACTATTCATTGTTCATTACCTCAATCAAAATTCAAATTCAAATTCAAAAATTCTTTATTGTACACCAATATAGCAAGAGAACACAAGTATAAAGAAAAAAAAAACCCATAATATTGGGACAGAGGGCGGCCTTATCACTTAGAGTGATCTCTTCCAGGCAACCTAGTTTGGAAAACAACGATAGGAAAACAGTAAAGCTGGCGTACCTAATAAAACTAATACAACTTAATAATAATTTAACAAAAAGAACAACTAAAAACCTAAAAACATGTAAAATGCCTACATTTATATCTATTACAAACAGAGAAAGGAAAACAACACATAATAAACCTACTCAAAAAGAAGGAAAAAAAAAACCTGAGTCCACAAATTAGTCATGCATATAATAATTATGAACCAAGCTCTGAAAAATAGGAAGGGATTTGGCCTGCCTAATATGAAGTGGCAGGTCATTCCATAAGCGAATAGCTTGCATGGTGAAAGAAGAGTGGTAGACAAGGTTGGAATGGTTGAAGTCAGGGATACACAAGCGGAGGACACGGGAAGTTCGCAGGGAGTCGGTATGGGAAGCCGTGACATAAGAAAATCTTTCTTTTAGATAAAGCGGAGTGAAAGGATTGAAGAGGATTTTGTACAGAAGGGATAGGATATGAGCATTACGGCGAAAGCGGATAGGTAACCATTTGAGCTTTTTTCGAAATTCGGATATGTGGTCATATTTGCGCAAACCAAATATAAACCGTATGCAGAAATTTTGGAGGCGCTCGAGTTTATCGAGCTGCTCATTGGTTACATCAAGGTAGCAAGCATCAGCGTAATCTAATATTGGCAGAAGAAGAGATTGCACAAGGGCTAATTTAGTCGTGATAGGCAGAAAGTTACGGAGTCTCCGCAAAGAAGCAGAAGAGGCAAAAACTTTACGGCTCACTTCAGTTAGCTGAGGTGTCCACGTCCATTGGCTATCAAAATGGATTCCGAGATTCTTAACGGAGTCACTAATTTTTATAGGAATGCCATCGAACATAACCGCTGGCAAGCAAGACCAGTTTATCCTAGAAATTAAACGGGAGCTTCCAACTACGATCGCTTGGGTCTTTGACGCATTTATAGACAATCCGTACGATTTACTCCAGTCGCATATCCGTTGTAAGTCAGTATTAATAGAATCTATAGCCTCGTGGAGGCGCTCAAGAGGTGCTTGGGTATATCATCATATATGCCTCAATCCTCAGTGTAAAAAGTTTACCTTACAAAAAAATGATTCTTAGTGATATTTAATCTAAATTCTCTTAAATTTACGCACCTACGTAGTTTTCACCCGCCTGTGTTTGCTACATTAGTACCTACCCAAGTTTCACCCATCTGTGTCTCCTACTCTATGTCTCATCGACCTTCAACAAAGCTAATGAGTTTGAAACTTCATATAGGATGCATCAACCAAGCTTTTACGGTGTCCCTTAACTAGATATCAAAGTTATTTAGCGTGGACGGTGTTTGATGACAAAGTGCCAAATTATAAGTACAGTGGCGCCATCTTATTACGTGGATGGAATTGGAACTAGATTGGTACTGGTACGTATAAAACTTTAGTAATTTGAAAGAACTTACTGATAGTTCTTTAAAGTAAGTAACACTTTTTTTTAAAAGCCTGTGAAAGAGACGTGTGTAGAAATTGTGAATTATCTCTAAAGTAGAACATAAAAAAACTGTCTCCCTTATCGAAAAATTTTTTTTAGTGGGTGATGTTTTTGTTTCTTTATTACTCGTATTAAACGGTTATTTTTAAGCGGCATTACTGAAACCTCACTGAATATGGTCTTTTCCCGTAAAATATTTTGTTTATTTTTACAGTCATATAATCAAATAAAAAGGTTCTTTCATTTAAAAAAACAGGTATATTTACCCCCAAGATACAAAGCCAGAATTACTTAAATAAGGACAAGGCCAGGCGAGTGGGCAGTTTAATAAATACCCTCACTCACTGAATCCATACAAACTTCAATTTGTGTACCTACGAAATCTACAGGGTTACAAGAAAAACAATATTAATGGTGTTTTTAAATGAACATAAATTAAATGAAAAAAAAGGCTGATTGGGAAGCACTATATATGCGTGAAACTGGAGAACGCACAGTGTGGCGATTATTGAGAGTGGCCTATGCTCAGCGGCCTATGCAGCGTTCAAATAGAAACCGGTTCACACTCATTTTGAAGATTACTAGGTATTGTAGTTTGCCCGGAGCAAGAATTAAAGGAATTAAATTTCTATCAATATTTGTAGTGTGTTGCTTTTTACAAGACTCATTAATCAATTAAAATTGTACTTTCGTTTGGTTTCAGCTTACCCGAATGCTGACTTCCCATCTTTTTAGTTTCTTATTTAAGATTCCAACTAACCCTGTTTCTTCCAACATAAGCGTGTATCTAGACGTCAGAGATGTTAGATTACCCTCAAAAACATGCAAATTTCGGGACGTTCCAATTACAAATTCAAGCCGCGGTGCTAAACAAATTTTCGTGAAACTTTGCCTCCCTGTTTGTATTTACTGACGCGTGACTGATTTAAATAACACGAAACTTTTCATGAAAAGACATTTGCGAGTATTTTGAAACAGTGTTTGTGTATGAAGCTTATGAATTCTATATTCGACTTTCGATGTATAAATTTGAATACAATTAATATTTTATATCTGTAGCGTATTTTGTATATTGTCATTATTTTTAATCACTTCTCGAATTGGTCTGATATTTATTTTTATGAACTGGGAGTGGATCATTCATACAAACTTACTTTGACTTCTTAGGTACAAAAGTTGTTGGTGTTATTTAAACAAAATTAGTGCAAATTTTCAACAAAATCAAATAATAATAACGGCTTGATTAAACCAAGCTGAGTCATTTTCTGCCCATTAGGTACCTTTAGATGAACAAACAAGTTTCTATTTACTATTATTAGTTCCGAATGACTTCATAATGGAACTAAATAAGTACATCAAAGTAGGTAAGATTCTCTTTTTGCCTATCAAATATACCTACAGCATACCATGTCTCAGAAGGTAATCAACGTAGTTAAAGGAATGGCATCCTACATATTCCGTTTCTGCGCAAAGGTTCAAATTTGCGCCAGTTCTTGTTTTTCATCGGAAACTTTTGTTCACATTCAATCGAATGCCGGCGAAAAAGTATCGAATAACGTTGAAAAAGTCGGGGCTATATCGGAAGTAAGGCAGATGTGGAATAACAATACTATTGGAAAGAACTTCAGCTCGTACAGAGTGGCTCTAAAAATAAAGTACCTACGGATGTATGTACAAATACACGATGACTCAATATACTCGTACAAATTTATTATCTATTAATAGAATACAACGAATGATTTTATAAGTTAACATGACATCAGATCGTTTATTACAGTCTGGTTTCTAAAATATTATTCAGCTCAGCAAAAAAATAAATATAGAAACCAAATATTCATAGCCCAGTTAAAGTTATTCATACAAACGTACCAGAAAAAATGTTTCATATAATTGCAAATTCCAAACTTTATTAATAACATCATCGAATTGTCCAAAAATCAACAGCTAGGTATAGGTACGAAATAACATTTCGTCTGTCAAAAGCAATTTTAAAGAGACTATACAAAGCCATGGAGTCATAGGTTTAGTATAGCCCTGAAATCTTCCCAAACACACCTTATTATTCGAAAACAGGCAGAAGGAAGCAAAAGTAACTTCTGCGCGGAATTTAAATCGAGATTTTATTGAGATAATCGCCCTCCAAAGAATTGGTCTCGAACAAACAAACGTACAGAGCGGTTGGAAATGCAAAAACCGAAATAAATCTTGGAAGCGAGACGTCAGACCGATTCTGAAACGTTTCTCATTTAAAATTCCAGTGCCCACGTAATTCGGAGCGAATCTGGAGATCTACCATGATCTGGCAAGTTCAGGCTAATATGTCTTTTTGGCATATTTATGCCTGGTCACATTTCTTTTGATGATTTTTTATACAAATAGGTATACGATTCGAGGAAACATGATGGATATCACTTCTTTTTCTTCTTATCGAATGAGAGTGGCCAACTCCGGTGTCGAGAATTTATCAAGCCGCCATAAGGGCCTCTGACATGACTTTACTTTCATTGGATATCATTTTGACGACCAATAGTTATGTACATATATTTCTTATAACTATTGTACATAGGTGACATTTCGTAAATGTATTAATATGATAAATGCTGGGAATAAGGATATCCAATAAAATATACGAACCAATCTCGCAGTCAGTCCCGAGGCGAGCTCTATAGATATCAATTATTTTACGTAAAACTTATCACTAACGTTAATCAAAAAAGAAATTAAAGAAACCTTACCAATTTCTGAGTTTTATTTAAAACTTTGTACGACATAAAAAACCGGGTACTTGTTGTTCCTTAAAATTGAATCTGATTCTTATAATTTAGCTACAAACATACATTTAGCTACAAACATACATGCTTACATACTAACAGCTTTCTTCTCAAACTAATTATTCTGACTCAGCTACAAATATAAACGCTTCCTTACTAACAGTTTCCTTCCATTCCACTAAACAACAAAATAGACATCGACCGAAAACAATTTCGAAAAATAAAAGAGTTTTTGTCATCCCAATCCATCATCCTTTCAGTTCGCTGCAATTCATCTTTCTCAAGACCCAGAGTAGCCCCTGAGGTTCATTTGAAATTCGTCGTGCTATTTGAATTGGAGATTTTACTGGCTTTAATCTAAAACCGACGGATGATGCTGCGAACGTGTGCTACCATCTGCTAATTACGACCCTGGAGAGACCTGACAATTTAGACTGGATTTAGGAGTAAGGAGTTGTTGTTATTCTTTACAAGTATTCCTTATTTTTTAGGTCAGTTAGCTTCAAATACAGTATTGTATCAATCACGCTTCGATATGCCAAAAAACTCTTTGTCTAGCCCCATAATCGTGTACATAATGTAGAAGATTAGGATAACTCAAGGCAATTAAGGCTCATTGCTACAAGGCATTAAAATCTCAAATACCTTGAGCTCTGTGTTAAACAGGAGATCCAACCTCAGCTGCTGCACTTAACTATAGCTACATACGGATATATACGGTAAAAATATTACAAATCAGGTGTAGCAATAGATTTAGAATCTTATTAAATTTTACTTAGGTGTCTTTTTAGCTATTTTACCAACTATAAAATTACACCCAAGTAAAATTGAGGCGCAAATAATAACACCCAAGTTAAAATTATAATATTATAATTATAACAATTTAAAATAAATCTAATCAAATCAGCTACGTGATTCGTAGCCATTGCTACACCACGTAGCACTTGCTATGAAATACTTAATGTCTAGCAATTAATACATTTTTTTTAACTATGAAATGTATGGCGAAACAGGAATATTTTTGTGATTTATTTCAATGACTCAATAAATACTTACGATTATGTAGGCTTTGACTAATATAACGGTGCTATCAGCTAAAAGAAACGTTGATATTTTTATGGAAAAACAATTACAGTACGGGTTTTGGTTCTGTTTGAGTAATAAAACTCTGAAGCAATTTTAATTCACCTTTTATGAATTTTTTCGTATTTGATTTAAAACCTTTTTGAAAGGGTGACCAAAGTTTATATTTACACGTGAATGTAAACTAAATATAAATAAAGCAGCGCCTAAATAAATAATGATGTTATCTGATAATTACTGGGCTTTTGTTGATATTTGACCTCATATCTCTCTGGCCTGTTAGCTTAGTTGGTAGTGGCTCTGCCTTCTAATCTAGAGGTCTCGGGTTCGATTCCCGCATGACACAAGTATTTATGCACTTTAAAAATTTATAATTACTTGTGTTGAGTCTGGTCGTTTGTATGTATAATAAGTATGTATTTACAAAAGAAAAGTATTTAAGTATTATATCCGTTATCTAGTACCCACGACACAAGCGTTTGCTTAGTGTGGGGCTAGATGGCGCTGTGTGCAATGTCCCAGGATATTTATTTATTTATTTATTTATATTCAGGGTAACTAATTATTTAATTCTATACATAGGGGACGCCCGCGGCTTCGTTCGCTTTAGTTTAGGATAAAAGGTAGCCTTTGACACTTGTAAGACCTCATTCTACCTACATACCAAAAACCATGATGATCCGTCCAGCCGTTTTTTCGTTATGAGCGTTTTATTAAAGACATAAATAGAGACACAGAATAACATACAAAAATGCATTAAATCGTTGGAACATGTTTTTTTTACCAATTCAAAGTATCTCCAATATCCTAATATCTTTGATGTTCAGACTCTCGACCCTCTTCTGCTTTATTATGTATAGGTAGATAGATATATAGATAATATGCACAAAAGAAAATTATGTATCGTCTCATCTGGAAGAGATTGCTCTGGGCAATAAGACTGCTAAATGTAATTAGGTTAAGAAGTGTGTGTCAAAAAAATATTTTGCTTTATTAAAAATAAAGGAATCGTTTGAATATTTTATTTTCCGGTGTAAAACATAGTTGTATTGTATCAGAATGGGATTAAAAATCGTGACTTCGATATGTTGGTAGTACCTATTAGTACCAAGAATTTTATACAAATTTTTTATCCAGAAAGATGGGATAAAGCAGGTTTACACTAGTATAAATCTATAGAGTATTTTTTTAATATAAGGTACCGCTCAAGCGAGTGTGGCTCAGCGGTTCCAGTGTCTGCTTTTCATCCAGACGAACCCTGGTTCGAATCCGCCCTACACCAATGACTTGTATTTTTCAAGTTATGTGTAGATTTGCACTCGCTTAGCGGTGAAGGAAAACATCGTGAGGAAACCGACATGTTTGAGGACCACAATATCCGAGGACATGCGTCTTCCGTGGAAGGACCTGGGCGCCCACCACGATGTATCAGCCCAAGAAAACTCCCCTAACGAATTAATTCTGCGGGGGAGTCACGACCCTCAGTCATGAGGAAATACGACTCAAAGAGACCGCTCATACAGCAAACATATGTATATTTAGTGTTTGGATGTGATGCATCAAATTTCATCCGGTAAGTGACATACCTAAACTGTTCAAAATAAATATTATAAAGAAACATACTGAAGTAAATAATTTAACGAGATGAAACTAGTTTTAATGTGCTTACCCACTTCATGATAATTATTTTTATAATAATATAATGTTAAGTATGCAAATCTCGATTGAAGTTGCTTATTTTCTGATGTTATTATTTAATGTTTTCTAGTTTATTCCGGAAATGTATACATATAATACGATTTTTATGAGATAATTTTTGCGTTTGATGTTAAAGTAAAAAAAAAAACAACAAATATCACTACCATTTAGGCCTTATTCAGTAAATATAAATTCAGTAGCCTGTGAAACAATTTGTAGAAATAATAAAATTTCGTTATCTCTATTTTTTAAATAAGTAGGGGGTAGTTAAAAAACTTACCGATTTCACATAAAATTTACAAAGTCCAACATCACATCAATCCTTTTCAAAATCAAATTCGGAAAACAAAACACGCACAAAACTGTTCACTAAAACAAAAGATTATGGAACCATAACAAAGTTTTTCAAATATCGAATTACGATTTTCCCGACAAAGTTGTCGAGCGAATACGTCCTCTCTCACCGACGGCTGGCGAGCAACTGAAAATACTCAACGGGATGAGATGGGAACGCAGTAGCAAACACATTTCCAGACAGATTCTAATGACTAACGAACGAAAATCAACCGTAAAAGTAACAGTATAAGGTTATTATTTTTTTGTTTTTGGTAAAGAAAATGTATCGTATGTAGGAATGATATTCGGTACGTAAGAAATTATGTTGAACAAACTTGTATGTCACATTTGAGGTAAGCGAGAAGGGTATTTGTGAATTTTAATGTTGGCACTTAAGTAATGTAAGTGTTTGCGTTAGGTGTTGAGAATGTAAGGGTTTTGATTTAAATTTGTGCGTAATAAAAGTAGGTACTGGAATAAGGATTTAGTTTTAAAATACGCGTAGTTATGGTCTGTGAGTATAATGAGATGGCTCATTAATTATAATATAATGAGAAAATGGTGGTTTATTTACGAGTTTCTCTTGTTTTACCTTCCAATTTAAATCTACTTCAAAATATTAAAAATCGAAATCTTTCTTTTTAAATAACTTACTAAAGGGTAAAAAAACAAGACAGATAAAGTTAAGCTATATTCATTCTTTACCAAGGGACTGCCCGCGGCTTCGTTCATGTTGTATCGGATGAAAATATGATGATGATGTTTATTGCGACTGCTGTTTAAATTTTTAAACTTATATTTCATTAGGAAACACACAAACTACCTAAAGTACCTTCAAAACCTTTTTTAGCGAAGGCTACTCATAATAAAGCCCAATGATGTACGATTTATAGCGTGTCTATTACCTACTATTGTAAACTTCCATTTAAAAATATGTCCACCATTACACGTCAGATAGGAAAGGTACGGGTTACAACGTGTTTACACTAGCTACGTGATGTATCCTTGTACAGAGTTAGTTGGAAATAGTTGACGATAGTTTGGATTAAAGTAAGAAGGTTCGTAAGAGATTGACCAACTCTGGTGGCAAAAGTTTGCAAAAAAACGGTGCGTTAGCCTCTGTTATGGTTTAATGACTATAAAACTGTCATAAACATCCGAGACTTACGATAAACCGTGTTCATCCGTCGTTTGAATGTACCCGATATATATATGATTTTTTTTTTGCTGCGTTCACCCATCCAATAACTTGACCAATTCAGTTGCTTAGCTCTGGTTACTATCGCACGGATACTTCCGGAAGTAGGTATCTGGTGGAAAAAAAAATCATATTAAAACAATCATTCCACTTTATTTGGTAAAAAATACACTGACTTAAGTAACTAAGAAGGTAGTGTACCTTGTCTTGGTTTCAAGGCCATATTTCCTCTTAGTTAACAAAGCATCGTGTATTGACAGCTAATTTTATTGATAACCCTGTAAGTATCTATATATGTATCTAGCAATGTAACGTGCTGTGTTGTCGGTTTCAGTCTTTAAAGTTTTACTGCGGTGTCGGACGAGGCTTCATAAAATGGTTTATTTTGGTAGTTAGAAATAGATGTCATAGGAAAGACGGGTCAAATGGAAACATGGATTGACAAACAACTCCTCTTTGCGTCGTGTTCTCCATTATTGAGGGTCAGGTTGGATTTAGCCGCAGATGTCATTCATTGGGAAAGTTGTCCTGGGTATCTTGGTGCGTCACATGTTTTTGGATTTTGTGTTCTCAAACATGTCAGGTTCTTCATGATGTTTTCCGTCACCGCTAAGCGAGTGCAAATCCACACATAACTTGAAAAACAAGTTTTTGGTGTAGGGCCAGATTCAAACCAGGGCGCGTCTAAATGTGAAGCAAATTACACCACTGAGCCACTAGCTTCAAGCCACTAGCTTTAACATCTGTAACGTTGCAAAGAAATCAAATACCCAACACAACCAGCCCTATTTCCCCCAAACTACCCGGGCCCTTCCGCGTGGTTTCCTCTACTCATAAAATTTCACCGCTTGTCCCATCCTAATGATTTCTGAAATAAATGGGCTGTTTCAGATGCCTTGCATATGGGAATTGGGTTTTGGCTGATAAAAGCAGTAAGAGAAGTTTGGTACTTTTACAATCGCAGTATTTATCAGTAAGATAGTAGTGTTTACACTATATTGTATCTTCAGGCATTTATGTGGCTCAAGGCTGGAGAAACTTGTAATAGGTAACGGAAATTAAAACTGGCTTTCCAAAGAGACTGCGGAAAAAAAGGTTTAAACCCCCTTTTATATAAACAAACCTGCAAACTTAATCGTTTGTTCATTCTGAATTTGAAACCGGAATACATAATAATGAATGAAATGCTTATTACATTCTTACTGTCCATAGGTACCCATGACACAATTTAAGCGTTTCCTTGTTTTTTTAGTGTAGAGCTAGATGACATTGTGTGAAATGTTCCGGAATATCTATTGATTATGTAGAATAATAATTAACGTAAAAAAGAGATGTTCTTTTATGTAATATAAAATGTTACTTTATATTATTATGTCCATACTGTTAAGAACATATTTCTAAAATGAGTTGTTACTTCGCAGCCTCACCGCGAATATTACGAGAAGTTTAGTGAGATGATGGCTTTACTTTTCATAATATCTTTTTTAGCCACATTTGGAGGAAAAGCGAGCGAAGGAAACGACTTAAATTGAATACGTGTTTCCATTTTTGTTTTAATTTATTTTTGTAACAGCTTAACCCATGTATTATGGAAATAATATCTTCTCTTACACTTAGTATACCCAAGGAGATACTTTTATGTCTACTGAATTACGCTTAACCTTGTAATTCGAAATACTGTTCCTATTGTGTTCAAAAACTCATTACCTATTACCTTATCTTTTTGCAAAATCATAGGAAATAAAAACTTTTTTTAAAGCTCCTTACAAAAAATGGATAAAACCTTGATTTTAGCTATGTTATCTAAACCTCTTTGCTTGTCGAATCCTCAGAGAACCGTTCTCAGTTCAAATGTTGGAATTCAATCGAAACTTTTCAATCCGTTAGAATAGCTTACAATTTGCATAACTACTGACTTTAAACCAGTTAGGAGTGAAGTGAATTTTGCTGGCCTTGGCATAGACATTATAGAATATTCCATATTTGAATCTTAAACCATGATTACACAATTGCAGGATAGGATTTATATTCGATTGGCTGACAGAGTAAAATTAAGGTATTAAATTGATTTATTACAAAAATTCATGTTACAAATGATTAGTACTTATAATGATTTTATTATAATATATTTAGTAAAAAAAGATAATTAAAACACAAGAAACAATTCAAGCTATTTCCTTGGCTCAATCCTAATAAATCATCAATCGATCGATTTATCAAATTCTTTGATTTTGATCGTACCTACATGTCAATCAGAAATAGAACAGAAATTGATACAAAAATACTAAATTAGTAAGTTTAAACAGATAAAAAAGCATCTATTATGTACTTTTTAACAACTTAAAAATTAAAAGAATATTATGTTATTGCAAGTTAACTTGGTTTTATTAGTTTAAGTTTAAGTTTAAGTTCCGTAGGCAAGTAGAGTGACTTCCCATAAAGGTCTTGGTATCCAATCACTGCGAGTCGTGAAACAATGTCGATAGAATGGCATGGAGATATTAAAACCAGAGCGTATACGAACAATATTTGCATAATATGGTCAGCAAATACATTTTAATTTAGTTTTCATTAACTAGTAAATTTTGAAAAAAAATTAATTTGTCTTAAAAATATTTATATCAAATTTCTTAGCGAAATTACTCGTAGTTCAACCAATTAAAAATATATGTTAATTAAACTAACCAATCTAATAAATAACTTAAAATTTGTACTAATCAAACTTAACTTATTTTAATGATTTAATTTTTAACGTACCGGGTTATATTTAAGTCGATGGTATACGATAATTATGACCTAGATTGCAAGTTTTAAACTCGTTTAATTAAACTCGTTGTTATGCCAGTATTATATCCAGAAAAAAAATACCTATAAAATATATCTTGGGATCTCAAACTACCCCAAAATTCAAGCTTTTATAGCATTATATGATAGGGCTGTGGAAGGACCTGATCGCCCACCACAATGTAACTACCCAAGAGAACTCTCCTAACGAATTAATTCTGCCGGAGATTGACAACCCCCAGTCACGAGGAAATGATAACAATGAATGTTTACCAATGTTAAGCAAAGGTTGACGCGGACACTCTTGGATGGGTTCGCGAAAAGTGGCATTCCGTTTTGGGCGCTTCCGTGGGTCGGATGACACGTCAAATTGTAGGTCCCGGTTGTTTGTCTAGTACGACAGTCGTTAAGCCATGTCAGAGGCCTTTAGGGCGGTTTGAAAACTATCGACACCAGAGTTGGCTACTCTCATTCGATAAGAAGAAGAAGATGAGGAAATACGACTAAAAGACAAAGAGAGTAATGTTTAGTTAATTCAATTCGCTCTGTATTTTCATTATCTTTAGGCTGAAGGCATTCTAGCAAGCTATCACTAGCCGGGACGTGATGTTATTAGACGGTTAGTTTAGAAAGTCGATAGTTTAAGCTAGCTTGAATTCTAAAGATTAACTAAAACGGTTTTCACTCACGTGTAAATCGCGTAAATGGTTTACGCGTTTCGGATGTAAACCATTTACGCGATTTACACGTGAGTGAAAACCGTTTTAGTTAATCTTTTGATAAAATGTCTCACGAAAGTTTTAATATTAAAATAGCTTGATTTCTGTTCGGTTCGGAATTTTCTTTTTTCATGGCATTATGAAAAGTTAAACTGTGAATTGTTTCGACTTTGGTTTTACAAGTTTTGTATAGGTAAAAATGTGTCAGCTTTTTATGACACCAAGACTTAAAATATCAAATTTAGTACTTTTCTGGTAAAGCCATTTTTTATTATTTATATCGATCAACACAGTCACAATAAACTTCATTTTGTTTTGGTAAAATGACTAATTATTTTCAGAAATGAAATACCCTGTTTTAAAAAAACTAACCAACTAACTAATGAGTGAGACATTTTATCAATATGTTAACTAAACGGTTTTCACTCACGTATAATTCACGTATGTTGTATACGCGTTTCGGATGTTATGACATCCATCTTCAGAACGTATGTTATGGGACAGCACGCAGACTGCGCGCCGCCGCGTAAACCACATACGCGAATTATACGTGAGTGAAAACCGTTTAGTTAACATATTGAACTAATTTTTACAACTAAAGCTTATCAATTTCGCTTTCAAATTCAAGTGACCTATCCCTACTTCTATAATATAAACAATTACCTAGAAATACTAACACTCGATCGCACCAAATACCCACTTCCAAACTCCTTGAACTATAAACTTTAGAGCCAACTTCTCGGAGAGTCATCGAACTATTCGACTCGAAACTAATTTTATAGCGATCAAAAATCCAAGCGCATTCCTCTGACATAAACTTAGCAAACTATTTCTGAAGTTTGAAGATTCTTGCGTTAGGAAATCTAGTAAATAATTGAATGTTGAGAATTGTCGTGGTATGCTCAGTGCTTATACTTACGTTATTATGATACAATTGGTTTGAAATAATAGGGTACTTAGACTTTTTTGTGGATTTTAAAAGTAATGGATAATAATAAGTAATATTCTCGACATGTGACTTCAGCTCGATTAAATTTGTGTAAAAAAGATACAGTGTTAACTAAAACTGTCTTTATAAAGTTAACTAGTCTCATTATTCAAACTAAATAAGTTTAAAAATATTAAAAATGACATCAGAAGGCTTCACTGTCCATCAATCCTACATACATAAAATGATTCAAAGGTTCGTATAAACCTTCAAAGGCCCATGTAAAATGTTTACAAACACTCAACCTTCCGATTGAATTACTGTTTTCCGAGAAATCACAACGCGGCTTCACCGTTCCTATCCAAACTTATTCGATTATTTGAGTGCAAATCGAATAATCGAACAAGTTTATCGTCGTAATCGATTCCCGATTAATTCGGTCGGCATCGAGAGCACTCGAATCGTTGTTCGGAACGTTACGTGTAATAAACCAACTATGTCATAAAGCGAAGCGATTTTATAAGTAATGTATGTATCTCTGCTATCGATCGACAATGATATCGTTTTTTTTATATAGTATAAGCAAGCCCGCAATTCCGCAAACAGTAGTCTCATCTTGTTATCTTTAACAACACAATTCAAAAAAGTTATATAGTTGTTTTTTCACTTAATTCGTTGAAAAAACTCAAAGAATCGCAAATAAGTACGCACATTTTTTTACGATACTAACTTGTTCGTATTAAAATGACAATGACACGTTCTAAGGAATAAGACTCTGTCGACTTGTAGTCAGAGCTAGAGAATGTTAAAACTCGACATGATCCAAGTAATGTAAATATCTCCGAATATTAAAAAAATATTCTAGATTAGAGTGATTTAATATTTTTTTCGTAGACCTAATCTAATCATTAAAATATTTACGCTCAGGCTAGGTCTAACTTTACCCAACAAACATCGCTTGTATTCGTATGGAACAACGAGTAAGTACAAGAGACAATTATACGGATTTAATGATTTGCCTAAGCCGGCTTGATTTATTTGAACAGATGTGGGGTAATTTGGGATTAAGGGCGATTTAGGTCCAACCGCATGTTTTACAGCCTCTAAAACCTTTGAAAAATACCATGCTAATTGCTACTGTCAAATACTTCTTTGCTTTACTATAAAAGATAATAGATAAAATCTTTATACACCTTATGACGTCACATTTTGCCGGATGTTGGATGACTTATGGGCGAAACGCACCACGCTGTGGACTCCAGGAGTTGCAAGACGTCGCGGCAGGCCTAGACGGAGATGGCGGGAGACTCATTTTGTCAAAACTGGCCACACAGAGCAATAATATAGAGAAAGAGGATAGCGAGGCCTTTGCCCAGCAGTGGCTCTTAATACTAATAATGACGTCACATCATATATGGCAAGTCAGTTTACATTTTGTCCTTCTTTACTAAATTATCACTCTCATCATCTCATGTATTTATACTTTATGTAATTGTATATGTTTACATTTACCGTTTTTAAATTTGATTGGCTCACTTTTGACCATTACTCGCCTAATGTTAATCAACAAGTGATATATATAATTGAATGTGATTGTTTTATAATGATTCACTTTAAGAAGTCAAATTTATCTAGCCTAGTAAAAGTAAAGTTGATAAATGTGATCTTACGAGTATATGTTGATTTTCAAGTTTTCTATGCGAAAAAGTAATGGCCCATTGATTTTCATTTATAAGGTCGATACAGATGTAATGATTTGGTAAAATTAGACCCGCTTTCACCTTTTACTATGTATATTTCAAATACTTTTGGTAATGTTTTGCACTGTTTATAAATTCTAAGACTGAAATCTATATTATTATAACTTATCTTCTTAACTTAAATCTGCGCAGGACCGGGACAAGTGGCATACTAGAAGAGCAGCAGTGGGCGATAACGGGCTGACGATGATTATCTAAGAACTTAGCCTACACAATACTTGATAGGAAATATACGATATCCAAGTATGTATATGTCATGTACATATATGTTATCAAATTCCACTTACTTCACATGACTTCCTTTCCTTTCGGACCGACGTTCGGAGAGTCAACACGAGTCCTGAGGATGCCTCGTGGAGAGGCGAAACACGTGTCGACTAGAATATCTTGCCGAAAGAGAACAGCAAAGCTTCAAGACACAAGGTGCGGTGTTGGGAAGATCTTGAGATCCACGGAGGCCACGTTGGTTAGGAGGTGAGGTGTGGCGGTGGTATGTGGAGGAACACACCTAAAAACCATCAAGTTTGTTGTTTGATGTCGGTTAAGGAGCAGTCGCAGCGGAAAAACACTACATATTTCTCCAGAGTTTCAGTTTCATGACTTCCTTTTCCTCTTTTCATATCTTAAACAATTTCCTTTTACATCGCAGTTTGTAAAGAAAACAATATTTCCATAAAACTTAGCATCAATACACGATAAGTTTGCGAGCGGGGAAAATTGTAACTATATTTTATTAACGTTTTTTCTAACTTCTGGTAGGTGTTCTCGTAAGTGAAGTAAAAGTGCTGCCATTTGGTGTAATTTTCCCAAACTTTAGCATCAAAACGATTCGCTCGAATAGTGTTGTGCGATTTCTTCGAGTATCGGAACTCGGTCGTGCGAAACAGAGCACCGTTTATAGAAATAGGTTGGCTATCCGGCTGTTTTGGAAAATGATCCGGCATAAAATTATATCCATCTTCTCCTGTGAGTGAGAAAAGATGTTATTGATGGTATTTGATAGTACTTTTATCAGCATGAAGAGAAAAAAGAAAACGTGGTGTTATTTTATAGAAATAAAAAGTCTGTAATAATGAAAAAAGAAATGCCATTATTTATAACTATTTTGTTATAATCAATTTTTGTACCAAAGTACCTCATTGCAACAACAATCCATTGTTTTTTTTAAGTTTGTGAACATCATAACTGGGAGCCGGACTTTCTGTTTGATTTTAAACAGTTGTTTTTAAAGCGACAATTATAATTTGAGCTGCAACCCGCGTCATTTCCATATAGGTATTTTATCCGGCAAAAAATAAGATCAGCCCTACTTAGACATTTTGGGCCAAAAACAGTTTTTTCGATATAATACCGAATTATTTTTCCTTTCACTGGTCGGACAATACGGATCATAAAGTTTTATAGTGGCAGGGCCGGTTCTCCAACACCAGGTTAGGGTACGGAAGCGATGTTTAACGGCTGATTAAAACACCGGTTTATGTTTCGTGTTGAGATGGTCAGATTGTTTTACTTTTATGTGTTGCTGCTTTTCGTTTAATATAATTTAGAAATCTTTTGTTTGAAAATTTGAATTTCATCAACATGCGCTGTCAAAAAACAAATGTTTATGATATGTATTCCTAATTGTTTAGTAATTATTTGTTCAAATTGAATTTAATTTAAAAAGGTAGTCTGTTAAATCTGATTTGAGCTACGACTATAATGCTTAGGATTTTATTTTAGCAGCTTAGCCAAATATTTTTTTTTGCTTGCAATTAATTAATTTACACTTGACCGTAATTAGCGGTAATCGTAAGCGACCATTAAAGTCTACTTTGAAGCGTGCTTAGTGCTTACCCAGTGAGAACTCATTCCCTTTAAAATATTGATTTACTTTCGAAGTAGGTGCGTTAACCAAAAGTTTAACCTTAGTTTAACTCCATAGAATTGGCCTTCAAATGCAGGCTTATTACCGATCGTCCTAAACCGGATTAGTGCTGAGAGCACTTAACATTTTATTTTTCGTCATTTTCGCGACTCGTAAAGATCGTACGTGGCCAGATCCGGCTTTGTGGTGAAATATGAACGTGCAGTACAATAACTGCCAGAACAGTAAGCTTGTCTTAGCCATAATTAATTTTTTTTAGCTAATTAAACGAATTCCTACTTTTCTAAACAAGAACCAAGAATAATTACTTATTATGGATAACAATAATATCAAGATATTGCACATATTTTTTAAAAATAATATCACAATTTACTTGTAATAAATGTATGTATAATAATTAAAAAAATAACCAACGTTGCTAAAAAAACTAAACGGTGCATAAAAACATTGTCAAAAACCGACTTGTTTGATGACCAAAAATCCTAAACGAGAGAAATCCTCCAGAGAATTAATTCTGCGGAGAAGGATAGTCTGCATCTTGACCCTAAATCAGTTCACTTAAGATTAGACCCAAAAAGATGTAATTTAATTCAGGATATAACTGCCATACTACAATGATTATAAGAAACCTACAGTAAAAGGTATCAAAAGACTTTTAGAAGCGTTTAAGAAATAATTTCACACTAACTACAATAAATTAGCTATTGCTTACATTGAAAAATGCACTGATCTTTGTCATATCAAGACTTAGCTATATTTATGTTTGCACCCGAATTCGAGGACATGTGTCTTCCTTGGAAGGACCTGAGCGCTCACAAATGTGAACTCCCCTGATGAAATTAATTATGCGGGAGTCGCGCTTCTCAGTCATGGGGAAATACGACTCAAAGAGGAAAAACCAAATTATTTCCCCATTTAAATTACGATCTTTTCTCTTAAACAGCACAGTAAGCTTAAATGAATGCAGATCCAATAGTTCGCCTAAACGCCCCATTTCAATTCGTGTTAGTGCCGGAATCACCCCATATACATGCAAATTGCGCGGCAGCTGCTAACCGACGCCGCCAGATGGCGTATTTGAATGTAAATACTATAGAATATAGTTTGGTATGAGTCTAGTTTTGTATTAGAACATATATGAGAAAGTAAAGGTACCTGAGATTTTTTCCATATGGTTGTTGGGGCAAAATGTCTGTGTCATTTTCAGGGCCTTTTTCGAACCACAAATTATAGTTTTATAGTCAACACAATTTTGCAATAACAATTACTTATTTGACCTTAAAGGTGAGTAAATCTGTTATTGAAACAAAAATACTTACATTGGTGGAAGTATCACAATTAACAATTAAATATTATTTGTAAAAGTTGTTTGAGGGTATATTGTGTTCTTCATATTATACCAATTTATGCATAATAATAACATAATAATGTAATTTTATTGAAAACGCAATAATACAATGAACGATTTTTCTTTGACTTTATCCTTTTCGGAAGATTTTCCATGTTATCTACTTATTATTTAATAAAAAATACAAAATCTTATAAAAAATATATTCTATAAGGTTTTGTCGTCAATATTGTGCCAGAATTAAAGTTATTACTGGTACCCAGTCATCCACCTCACGGATCAAAACTGAATTGTCATCATTCTTCCTCATATATCGATTTACAATACATTAACAATTTAATTTACTTACTCATCTACCACGACGATCAAAACCGAATTATCGTCTCATATATTGTCATAATCATACATTAACAAATTAACTTACGTGATCCTTGCAACCGCAACCAGAACAAGGAAAAACACAACAAAGCCGCGACCACAAGATACTTAAATTAGTTCTACACTCCCCTGCCTTTATTAAATCCTTCTTCAGAAGATTAAGCTCATTATTTCCGTATTTTTGTACAAAAAGCTGCGGTCACCCAATTAAATCGTGCTAGGGACCTCGTAAGCCACAACCAGCTGGATGCAGCGGAAAAAACCACACGGACTGTCAAAAAATGTTGGGCAACCGGAAAAAAGCTGGATAGTGGCAAAAAGTTTAAGAAGATACAAACTCATAGAATGGCAGCTACGACTTACTTACAAAGTAAATAAGTTGATTTAATAATTGGCAAGGATTTTTTTTATAAATGAATGGACAGCAGAGGAGGATATTTTTTCGAGTAGATATATAGTTCTTACAAAGAAATTACATATTTTGATTCAAAATAGGTATCTGAAGTTTCAAATCTAAATTATTAATTTAGGCATAGTCTTGCGAGTAAAATACCTAAATATTTTTTTGCTAAGTAGGCAAACATTTGCCTAATAACTAGCTAGATGTAAAACATTACCACTATTGTAACATATCGGGCAGCTATGAAGGTACTATGGCTAAATCCACAAATTTATTTTCAAAATTCTTGTTGGAATATCCATTCAACCAAACTACTTGAATTCTCTGGCAAACGCTTAAAAAAACAGGGCGGTGCATCGGAGAAACGTTGAAAAAACGTGTGAAAAAACATAACGCATTAATTTCGTTGCGATCGCTGGCTCGTGACAGCGCCCAACAATATGGGAGCTGCAAGCCACATATGAATTTCGGCTTAGGAACCGAGCTGCGTTTAGATTCAACCACTAGGTGAGAAAATAATTGTAGGTATGTGCTATTATATTTTGATACTGAAAGTAATTATTTAATTGAATTTATTTCCTCTTAAAACCCAAATTTAAAAATAGCCGAAATGTCCATCTTTGCATAATATGATGTTGCATAATCAAACAGTATATTAAATAATTACGTATCGATAATTCCATTGTATAGAAATGAAAACGTTTCTCCGCTTTCACACCAGAATGGAGCAATGGCTAATCGTAATTTTAATGTGGTGTTAGTATGAAACCATAAAACTCAGCTTGTTTTCACTCTCTCTTCAAGCATGACTGAGGGTTGTGACTCTCTTGCAGAATTAATTCGTTGGGGGAGTTCTCTTGGGCAGATACATCGTGGTGGGTGGGCGCCCAGGTTCTTCCATGGAAGACACAGTTCTTTCACTTGATGCAAAATACAACTGGAACATAGTTTGTCTAAACGAGGCATGACCGAGATCCGCCACTGCGAATTAGTGCGACCCAGCTGCCTACGCAGATAGCCGACTGATTGTAGCATCAATTCCGGTTTAGCATTTAAATTGACGACTCTTGTGTTGCTGTTAATGGGGTACTTGATGGTTAGTTTACGAAGTGGAACTGTAGATGGCAGCAAAACAAATACGTAACATTGCTATAGATGTTACACAGCTATAGGTATTCCATGCAGAAGTTTGTTGTTCAGAAATGTATGCATGTATAAAATTATGTAAATATTATATTTGGCCTACCACGTAGACTAACTGTGTTTATGTAGAAAAAAGAATTCAATATTTTTATTTACTTATCGTTGAAAATAAGTAAGCTGCCCTAAAACAACCCACAGCCATAACAGGCTTATATACTGAATAAAGTTATTTGTATTTTTTTAGTGAGAAATATTTATTGTCATCATCACAAGCCCGTTATAGTCCACTGCTGAGCATAGGCCTCTTTTCTAATACGCTCTCCCCCGGTCCTGCGCAGATTGAAGCCAGCTGCTTCTTGTGTGAAAATATAACAGTAAACAATAATTCAAGAGTAAAGTGTGAAGGCCCGGATACGTTTCTGGGTTAAGGTGCCGGTTACATTAAGGTGCAGTCGCCCGTGCGTTATTTCCATACAAAGGTTCTTATTACATAACGTGGTTTAACTATTAGTCCAGAACTTGGAAATATGCAGTCCGTTTTTGTTGTTCAAAATGTATCTGTCTACTATCATAATAATCTAACTGTCAAAATGTTACCAATGATAAATCGACGTCCTAATTTGAAGTTGACATTTGATTGTTTGTATATATTTGAATAACAAGAACAGACTTTTATTTTCAAAGTCTTGAAATAATATTTAAACCACGTTTTGTAATAAGTCGGAAAGTATTTTAAGTCTTAAAAAGTATCTCAAAAGAAAGTCTAAAAAATCGAAAAAAGATAAGCTGATGAATGAGGCTAGATTTTTGTTTAGATACCAACAATTTGAGATATAAACCATCAGTCTAGCTGTCTTAGTTTTTGAGTCCTAACTATACAATAATTTTTATGAAGATAGCGCACGGTGACTGCACGTTAAGGCGGCGTCGCTCGTGTTACTACATAATGCCGCACTTGACGCCACCTTAATTAGTACACAGCCAAGATGAGATGAAAACAAGGAAAATGTGAAACATGGAAATTGAAGGAGATTATGTTTTTATTTGAGGTTTTAGAGCTTTATTTTCTGTTTTTAGGATTTAACAAGTCTTAAAACATGTCTTGTTTATTTTAATGAATAAGTGATTTGGTTCGCTGTTTGTCTAGTACAGCAGCCGCTAAGCCATGTCAGAGGGACTTAGGGCGGTTTGAAAACTCTCGACACCAGAGTTGGCCACTCTCATTCGATAAGAAGAAGAAGAAGGTTCGCGATTTCAACGTAATAAATAAGTATAAACTTTTGTAGAGGTAGTTAGAAAGTTTATGTACCGTTCTTAAACTAGTTCCAAGGCAATATTATATTATTATAAGAAAAATCAATCTAAAAAACTCTTTTTTCAAAAAAAGGTCTTAGCAACTCAGGTATCATTGATTTGTTTTGATAGACTGGACAATTTGTTATGAAATACTAGAAATAGGCTAAATCTAATTAAATTTATACTAGGAAGTCTTCATTTTACCTATTCAGTAGTTATGTCCAATTATCCAAGCTTTGCTAACGATGTTCTATTCATTGCACCTATTTCTATTTAGCGCTTGGAATTAAATGGTTTTAAAAAGCTTTTTATTTTCAAATTCAACAGTTGAAAACATTTATTACCTACCAGTCGTGATTGTCAAATAATTAAATATTTTTTTTAAATATATAAAAGTTATATCATAAATCCTTAAAATTACTACAATAAAAAATCAAAATAATTCATACTATACAAAAATGACGAGTGACTGAACGTGGTTAATATGTGTTGCTAGTCTATTGGTGACAGGTTGCTCTCTTTTTTCCTGAAGGCGTTACAGTGCGTTTTTGGTTTAGAATTTCTGATTCGTAACAATACTAACCAAACAAAAAATATTTATGACTGTAGTGCTTAGAAACAACTTAAAACATGCCGAATAACTACAGAATTACTCTAGTATATAAATAGCACATTAATTGACCAATAACAGCGAAGTTCCAGTGAATACTCTCTTGTGTGAAACAATTACACAGGACACCTAGTGTGGGGGAACTGAAGTGTCTTGGTATTTCTTGGCAAGACTCCAGGTGGCTATGGACTTAATGTTACCGCAATTATTGTACTTTTGTGGAGGAACAAGTGCTTTTGCAATTGTTATAATTGCTGCTGTATTAAGAGGGTAGGTAATTGTTTAATATTTATTTTCAATACAGGGGTCTAGAAATCTAGAGTTCATAGATATCTTCCAGGTAAGCGTGTTACATCCTAGGCTGCAGCAATGCTTAACATCAGGCAGGCTGTAGTTAAACGTAAACCTATCCCACGTAAAAAAAAGTTTGGGAATTTACGGTTTTATGTTAAGTCAATTATTAAATATATGTTTCGAAAGATACTGTTGGCTGACATAATACATAGATTTATTTTGATACATGAATTTTAAAGTAGTGTTCACACTATGCGTCAGTTGATTATGAAGTCGATGGTGCGAGCGAGTTGTACGATTGTGCGTGTGTGAGTGACTGCCTACATTGCATGCCTACACTGTTTGTTGTCATACCACTTGAACTTGTACACAAATTGAGGGTAGTTAGATATTAAAATAAAAAAAAACATTGTTTGTAACCTAGCTCATAAGACGTAATAATAATTAAATTAGAAACATACTGGGAGGTGACTCTGGCCTCGTAACACAGCCTAACGGCTACCACGAGGTCAGAGGATTCGAAACATTTGGTGACAAATTTTCTTTGGCAAATAAATGATTTTGTATTTGTATTTTTTTTTATATTATGAAACAAGTTACTGACATATATTATCTTTGATTTGTTTTGTATGGAAAAACATTATTTTGATAACTGGCTTCCAGGTTTTTTTTACCATAGGATGGGTTTGCACTTGACCACAATTCGCCTAACGGTAAGTGATAATTTAATTACGATCTAGGATGTAGCGGGTTTACCCAGTAAGAACCGATTCACTATCGCTTGGAAGGTCGCAGCATTATATTCTGCGGTGAGGTTTAGTGAAAATTTTATTCATAATGGTTCAAATGGCAATGATATAATTTTTTTTATATAGAAATATTAGTTTTTAAGTCTGTAACATAAAAAAATATACTTTAAAATTTCAAATAATGAATTTCAGCACAATGATAGAGTTTTTATCATTTAGTGAGAGCTCTTACATTTAGCTTAAGCTCCAACTTGTTGGGTGAGCTTGATGAAGTAATAGTAATAGTAACTAGGTCAGTAGATTTTTAGCACTCTATATTTCAGCAGCAGGTTTTGTATGGAAATGATTTTCAATATTTCTTGATTAGGTTTATTTTTCGAAGAAGTTAGTACATAAATGTTATTTGTATTGTAAGGAATTTTATAAAACAAATCCTTACGTTTCTGACAGTATGCTACTAGTATATTACAATATCAGGAACAAATTCGAACAATCGAGAACATGACTAAGAAAAAAAATATAATTATTACTAAACAAGCCCAAGACTCGATTTGCGTGTATACATTTTACTTATACTTTGGACAATCTGACAAAGGATCTGAAACGTAAACACCGCACTAAGAAGAATAAACAATATCTATTCTCAAATGTCGCTTGTACATATAACAAACTTGTACCAACACACGCCAAAAAGACAAAGAATGGTCAGAAAATGACGTTAATAACAGCGTCCCGAACGTGGCACGTTGCGCCGGACAGCCCTGTCCGGTTCAAAGCAGCGTGGTAATTGGAAACTGCGTCCGCGGACATCGGGACATGCACTTCGGGACTCGGCGTGACATACACTGCGGGACATAGAATCGTGTTTAATTAATTATTGATTAATGTTATTATTAAAAATATATTTATTAAGACATCAAACAACACGAAAAGCAAAACACGTTTCGTGTCACAATCCGCGCCCAACTCAGCATGTGCAATCATCCAGCGCTGGTTATATTATTTAAATATAGCTTGTATTATTTAATTTGAAACAAAACGGATTCCATTACTTATAACCTAAATAGTTTTGATTTGATTTTCCTTTTCATTATGCTTAGAAAACTAGTAAACTCTTGTCTCCACCAAAAAAAGTAAAATAGATTAATAATTCAGTTTAATTAATACCTGTTTAAGTAACTAAATAAGATAGTTTTAAAAAAGAAAATATTGTCCTAGTTTTAAGTTAAATTTTTTAAATTAGTTTTAAGCTTTATTACACCCTTATTGCCTTGTGAACGGGATAAATGTAATTTTTCATTGAGCCTAATAAAGGAATTGAATTGAATACCACCTTTCTCGATCTAGTTTTTTTCATCCATCACAAGTTCACAAAACAGCATTCTAACCTCACAATTATGCATCCCTGGTGCCATTTTCCCAGCACTGCACATCTGACACTGTATGACCCAGTTTTTCCTACAAAAGCCTCTTTATCCAGCTTTGAATACTAGATTTTACATACCCGGCGACTCGGCTTTTTTCTGTTTTTGGGAACTAACCGAGGTTTTTATATAATACTTAGCCTAGATACGAATGCTGAGTGGGCTCGTTGTTTGTGATTTTTTTAGTTCTCTTTAGTGGCTTTGTAGGGTTTTTAGTCCGGGATTAAACGCTTATATTTTAATAGCTTGTTAGGTTGTTGTGTAAGTAACGATATTTTCTAACGTGTTTAGTATTTTCGTATTGCGATGGAGGATTTACACTTTCCAAGTTTTTAAGATACAAATAATATTTGTTTCAATTGTATTCTGCGCTGTAAAAGAATTAGTTAGCATTCCCCAAATATTTCGTATCGGTCTTAATTAATTATATTATATTGGTAAATATATACGTAAATCTATGGAAGAAATGTGTATCTACATTTTGGAACAAATTCAGACTTTGAAAACATAATAAGCAATAGAAATATAAGTCAACAATATTGACGTGTAGCCTTAAAATTAAGGGCACACCTGTCTTTTAAGGCCGGATTTATCCAAAAAGTCAGTCCTTAAATCCATCAGCTCGTAGTTTCGTTGCTGCAAATTCATTCCGACGTGGACGCCTGACCGCGCCCACAGATAACATGCTGTTACAGCTGAGACGCGTTTGTAAAGGATAGCTACTGGAGATAGTAACTAGACTGGACAGTTATGGATAACTTAAAAATAACACGAGAATTTGCAAAGAAAAGGGGTATATGGTGCTGTATGAAATGTATACATATTATTCTTATAGTAGGTATATACCCTTAGATCTAGAATTGATACGTATTGTTTATTAAAATTATTAATTTTATGAACATTATAAATATAATTCACTATGAAGCTTTCATAGGCAAATATCGAAGCCAGCACCGATGTACCTTCAAATTTTGAGGTCTTTAGAACAAGCCAGGTTTTTCACGATTCTCGTCATACGAGTATAATTACACAAGCTAGGTAAATTCTTCTGTTAATTTTAGCTTACAAACTAAACTTTCTACCACCGAGCCACAATGCCTCCAGTAACTTGCCAAAACAAACGTTCCTTTCAGTTTGTAGCCACATCCTGGCCATATCGCTGGTAATATCGGCTGCCCGCATCGCGATACGCCGTCGATTCGGTTAGCGGAATTACACCGAACAGGCTATAGCGTCCAATCGGTTTTGCGAGCATGTATTTTGAAAATGCAGATACAAGAGACTTGAATTCGTACTGTGATACTAGAAACCTTGGCTATTTAATACGTGTATGTCAATTTTTTGACGAGACTTTTACAGTCATCATTTTAGTAGATAAGTTATAGCAATGGTTTTACTAAACATGAAACTTCACAGCTGTGTTTGATGCACTTCGCAACATCATTTCGTTAGAAATTTCTCTTGAGCAGATATATGGTGGATACCCAGGTCTTGTCAAAGATGACACAATGATGATCTGAATGTCTTCAGATAATGACCATATCGAATGAGAGTGACCAACTCTGGTGTCGAGAGTTTATCAAGCCGCCCTAAGGGCCTGTGACATTAAAACAGAAAAACAAAACAGAAGTAGGATTCCTGAAAACAAATTGAGATATGGATTAAATTGGAACGAAACAAATTTGACGCTGATCTGCTATTAGTACGTTAATAATCATCGCTTAGTAAAAGTTAAACGGTGAATCGGTTCTTATCGGGTAAGCACGCTCCATCTTAGGCCATAGCCTTACTTGCTATCAGGTAAACTATGGTCAAGTGCAAACACGTTAAAGTTAAAAAAAAAAAAAAAAAGTTCTGACATCATTTGAGCTAACAGTTGTCCACCACAGACTCTATGTAGATATAAGTTCTAGTAATATAGTAAAACGCTTCTGCTGTAGTGTTTTCCAAAGTTATTTGCATGCAAATAGCACAGCTGCAAGCTACCAGATCTCAAACTGCTTCAAAGCTGGTTATATGCAGAATGAAATCCTAGAGTGAGATAGAGTCAAGTAAGTTCGAATATGCGATTGATATAAGTTTGAAATATTATCATCTTAGGATGATTTATATAGACTGATGAAATTATTTATGGTAATGTTTACTTTGCTTGAAATCACTTATACATTACAAAATATCCAAAGATATTAGACTTCGAATAAAGGTAAGTACACCAAAAATAAAGAAAGAAGATATGGAAATAACAATATGAGCTTTACTAGTTGTACAATAAATACCTGAACCGATTTGGATGGAATTTGGTATGGAGATAGATTAGACCGTGGATTAATAGAATTGCTTATTTTTATCCCAAATTAACACGGGGTACACTATGGGCAATCAATCTGACATATTTTTAGAGTAGATAGATAAATAGATAGAAAATACTTTATGTAACATGTGAAATACAGTACAAAGAAAGATCACTGTACAATTAAATTACAATGGAAGAGATTAAATATATTATATTTGTACCACAAGTGGCGGCTTTATCGCTAAAATCGATCTATTCCAATGCAAACATAACCATGGAATGCTACAAAACTAAATAGTGTTCAAATAAGAACTGATAAATAAAAGTTTAAGAAACCTTTCCGCTCCCATTGGCTTAATTACGGAGATAGGAATAAGCAAATCGCGTTTCAGCGGACTGCAACGTTTCACATTTAAATTCTTGCATCTACCCACATTTTCCTTGTGTTCGTAGAATAAGAGATGAAATAGCTATTTTAAAAGGTTGTTTTGTAATAAAATATAAATTCAAGTTTAAACTATATACATTTTCAAACTTTAGAATAGGAAAAAATAATTATATCCGTTATTTAGTATCCATGATACAAGCGTTAGCCTAGTATAGGGCTAGATGGCGCTGTGTGGTATGTCCTGAAATAACCTAATATATTATAAAACATATTATGTTTTATTTATAAAAAAATGCGTTTTTTTTACTTGAACGGGTTTGCACTTGGCCATAGTTTACCTGATAGCAAGCAAAGGCTATGCGACTTTTGACGGTCAAGATTATTTTTAAGAAAAGTTACGTTTAAATTTATTCAAATTAAAAATATTGTGCAGGCTAAGCACTTAATTCCTGATCTGTTTAAATATCAGAAGTAGATAGAATAGTATCATGCAGCGCAAGAACGCAGCAAGCGTGATGAGCACTTAATATTAAATTATTTAATTCAATTGTCTGCTAGAATTTAAATTTACGTGCAGTATTTTTGTAAAATTTTACTATTTTCATGGGACTCAGTAAATCAAAGGCAGTTAGAATGTGTTCCGTAACATGAATATTAGATAGATACATAGATAGATAGATAGATTGATGCTTAATTGGACACACATAAAAACATAATACACAACGGAAAAACAAATAATTAAAACTAATGCCACAAATGGCGGCCTTATCGCTAAAAGCGATCTCTTCCAGGCAACCGTAGGATGGAGAGGAAAATATATAAAAAAGACTAGACGGGGTGTACAATAACGAGCACATGAAATTTGACTATAAAAACTTAAACAATAAACATAAACATTAAAATAATAATAAACTACTCAAACCCATACTTACATATGTTACATATGTACCATATTATACTACGTTATATATAAAACAATGAATATTGTGTATTACCAGTACTTATAATTTTGATAACGAATCTTCAGTTTTTTTTATTCCTAGACGTAGTTACTACTTGTTACTAGTTACTAGCATAGTAAGTTACTAAACGTAGTTTTTTCCAACCTCTCTGCCTATTTCCCACATTTTCATAGCAATGTTTGGCCCTGAGCCAAATGGCATTGGTTTTTAAATTTTTAACTCGTTCGTGAGGTAAAGCGGACAGAATTGATGGCAACATTAATATTTCATTCCATGTCCGTGTGTTGAAAACTACACTGTTTCTGTGTTGCCAGGTTTTGGGGTAAATGTTTGCGTTTAAATTGATTTATGACAGATGTTGCTAGTTTTATCTGTATTTGTAGGTAATATTTTTTTTATTTTTATTGTGTGTTCAAGCTATTTTATTACCATTTATTATATTTTTAGGTTTGATGCAAGGTTTCGAAACTACCACTGTAATAAAACGATTGATCAAAGAGAATTAAATGGATCAAATTAAAATCATACTATTTATTAAGAAGATAAAATTTTGCGCGGTCAAACAGCTAAACAACTAAACCAATTTTTAGTGCAGTTTGATATATAAATCGTAGATAGATTAAACTATTTTCTACGTGAGTAATATCAAGTAGCACCATATGTCTTATTGCAAATCACTTTACTTATTTTACAATAATAACAAATAGAATCCTTTTAAATGTTTTGTTGTGCATGATTTTGTATGATGGAATTTTTATTTACACTATTATATCAAACGTTTTATAAGCTAAGGTGAATTAATAATTTCGAAACTCAAAAAAAACTTTTTTATATTTTTTATTTGCCAAAACATATCTGTGCTACTAAAATCCTTGCTAGTTTAATACAGGCAACATTTGTTAACTTAATTACTGCCTCAACATGAAGCATTAGTTTGATGTTTTAGTTCTGTAATAACAGATCAAAGTAGTTAGCATTAATTACTCTAATTCTAGAAACTGGTTAGTTTCTAGACCAATCACAGACTAGAGTAGATTAGATTTGTTAAACGAACCTCTTCGGCACTGAATAGACTTGGAGTTACCACAGATGTTAATAATTTTATATGTATGTATGACACCGACGTAATTTATGTAAATTTTTATTACTCAAAGCTGTACCTACAACACTGTATTTTATGCACAATAAACAAATTATTATTATATTATTATATATATGTACATACAATTATGTAATAAGTTGCACATACATTTTTTTATATTATATCATATTTATGATGTACCTTATTGCAATGTATACTTGCGCATTTTTTTGTATGTGTATATTAAGGAGGAGGCGTTATAATAAGTCGTTATTGAAATTTAATAGAGTAATCTAAATATATAAAACTCAAAGGTGACTGACTGACTGACTGATATAGTGAGCTATCAATGCACAGACCAAACCACTGGTCGGATTGGGCTGAAATTTGGAATGAAGTTTGTTATGCTTATGACGTAGAAAAGTAAGAAAGGATTTTTGGAAATGCCACTTTTAAAGGGGTGAAATAGAGGATGCATGTTTTACTTCTTAACGCGAGCGAAGCCGCGATCACCCACTAGTGTTATATATAAAGTAGAGATTAAAATTATATTAGTGACCTATTTGGTCACTAATAATTATTCATAGCCATACAAAACCAAATAATATTTTTCAACCTTTCCTATAGTTTTTTATATCTCTCGTGAAGTCTAAATACCTTAACGAAGCTAATTTGTTGTAACACGTTTAATATTCATTGAAGTTTGTTATGTTTGCGAAGATAATATTACTTATAGCATGTTCTCTTATTTGTGGACGGGAAGTGACAAGTTTTCGTTTGTTTTTTGTTTTGTTAATCAGACAAGTCTAGATTTAAACAGACTTATGATGTACATAGGTATCAAATAAATGCTGAAATTAATGAGTTAGAGAGCATTTTCTTTAAATCTTGTTTAATTTTAATATCCAATTTATTTTAATGTTATCACTTTAAGGCTTAGTGACTAAAGTTACCGGAGTTTGACTGGCCTGTTAGCTTAGTTGGTAGTGGCTCTGCCTTCTAATCTAGGGGTTGCGGGTTCGATTCCCGCGTGACACAAGTATTTATGCATTTTAAAATTTATGATTACTTGTGTTGAGTCTGGTCGTTTGTATGTATAATAAGTATGTATTTACAAAAAAAAAGTATATAAGTATTATATCCGTTATCTAGTACCCACGACACAAGCGTTAGCTTAGTGTGGGGCTAGATGGCGCTGTGTGCAATGTCCCGGAATATTTATTATTATTATTATTATAATGACGTCAATGACATTAAGAAATCCACAAATTTGATGATGATGTTAAATAAATACTTACACCGAAATAACCAATTTAATTTACCAACCATCATTAAGGAAAACCTATATGTATATGACATCCGGTTCAGCATTCTCTGAAGGGACGTTGTATTAGTCTCTGCATTTTTTTTAGATTAGTAAAATTATCTTTATTAATGTCTTTTATGTATGAAGCTCGTAGCGCTCAGCTACGAATAGTGCTACGAATAATGCTACGATGCTACGAAAAACAATACATTTTAGTTATATTTATTTGGGGTTAATTAAGTTATCATTGCATAACAGAATTAAGAGCTATCCTAAAACATACTCAATATGTTTAGGTTTTAAAATAATTCTTAATTCGAAGCAGTCGGTCAAATTGAATTAAAAATATTGGTAATGCATAGCAATGTATCAGTAATTAATTAAAAATACTGGTGATGCATAGCATGTATCTTTACTGGTTTGATCTACTAATAATCAATTAAAATGTAATTAATTTGTATTAAGCCATATGTAGGTTACGCAGTTTCACATTTGCGACAGCCGGAGGACGTTAATTGGTTGTATCACATTTAGAATTCATTGCTGTCGGCCATATTACTCCCGGGATCCCGCGCTTGTCAGGCTTCTGGGTTACAGGATACATGATAGGTACTTTTACAAACGTGGTAAAATATAAAAATAAAAGTTATGAAGTATAGAATAATACATAAAAAAGAACGAAAATCTAAACATACTTCTGCCACAACAACAAAAATGGGACACTTTGAAACACATTTTTTTAACACGGTATAGCCTAAGATTTGAGCACTACAGCCTGCTTGATGTTAAGAACCACTGTAATTTAAGATATTGCGCGTTTGTCCAGGAGGAACCTTTTTACACTGGATTTGAAGAACTATGGGTTATAATTTTCTGGAAACTGGGGGGTAGAGAGTATCTTCTGCAAAGCCTATTATTACAGGTATTTATTGAAAAATAAAACAAAGCCAAGGACAAGGAGTGAAATTGGCCACCAAAGTTTGCAGCCGTTATATAACAGTATAAAAAATCAAATAATATTTATTGATACACGTCATTTAGGCACTGTTTAAACGAAATTTAAAATAATAATAATAATACTAAAACCGCAGGGGCGACTTCATGGCGAGTCGTCGGTGAGTGGCGTCACCGCGGACCCCGATTCCCTGGGGGCTAAATGAGACCCCCTGCCTCCCGGCTTGCCTTGATTGGCCGTCCGGGAGTGGCAGACGCAAGAGCTCAGTACCTAAGCTCCAGGGTGGAAGTGTTAAAGGGCATAACGCC
This sequence comes from Macaria notata, assembly GCA_927399415.1. NCBI lineage: Eukaryota > Metazoa > Arthropoda > Insecta > Lepidoptera > Geometridae > Macaria > Macaria notata. The sequence continues at coordinate 8,061,808 of OV656742.1, forward strand.
GCTAGTACCGCTCAGAGAACGCGCAGCACACCTCTCGACACCCTAAGCCACTCACACCAATGTTGCCCTTCCGGCGTCATCTTAGGCTGCCTTTTGTGGAGGGCCCATTTAGTGAGTGGCAAGTCATCACCCGCTATAATTTTTATGAATGAGGCATAACTGGCGGGTGCCGTTCCTCGTACAATAGACCAGTTTAATTAAGTCAATGAACAACTCAACACAATAGCCTGTAATATTAATACCATGTCTGCAATAGTTACTTTATATACCTAACATCCTCTATCTGTAATTTTTACTTAATTTTAAGTACCTATAATATTGTAAAAGGCCTCTCAGTGTTGGCTACGGCCCCACTGATGCCTTAAAAATACCGGGCGTAAGGCCCGAGAATCTGTGAAGAATAATAATAATAATTAAGTAAGTAAGTAAGTTTTGCTAAGTACCTAAGCTCCAGGGTGGAAGTGTTAAAGGGCATAACGCCGCTAGTACCGCTCAGAGAACGCGCAGCACACCTCTCGACACCCTAAGCCACTCACACCAATGTTGCCCTTCCGGCGTCATCTTAGGCTGCCTTCTGTGGAGGGCCCATTTAGTGAGTGGCAAGTCATCACCCGCTATATTTTTTATGAATGAGGCATAACTGGCGGGTGCCGTTCCTCGTACAATAGACCAGTTTAATTAAGTCAACGAACAACTCAACACAATAGCCTGTAACATTAATACCATGTCTGCAATAGTTACTTTATATACCTAACATCCTCTATCTGTATTTTTTACTTAATTTTAAGTAAAATATTGTAAAAGGCCTCTCAGTGTTGGCTACGGCCCCACTGATGCCTTAAAAATACCGGGCGTAAGGCCCGAGAATCTGTGAAGTGAAATAAAGAAAATAATAATTACTAATTTACTCGTACCTTTGGAAAATTGTATTTTTAGAATTAAATGGTGCATATCCTATTCGTTAGAAAATTAAACAGTCAATCTAACAGCATACAAACGTCCTGCCATGCCGCACAAAATACAATTACAGAAATGGAAAAATACTTGAGCTCGTCCCAGTTACGAAATTGAAGGTGTAAAACAGAGCGCATAGAAACCAGATTTTGAAGTAGTTTATATCAAATCTCAGTAACGTATTTCTTTGGTTTACATTTTTCTCGGCCGCAGATAGGAATTAAATACTAATTATACCTCAATATCAGCGCAATATAATATGGTCAGTCAATTATTCCTAAGGAATTAATTCGCTAATAGATACATAGTAACACATAATAGTCAATAACACACATACATACGTGTGCTAGGCTTTAGTTATTAAAGACGTGTTTTTTTGGAAATTTCAGCAATTTCAGTTTTGTAGAGTCACATGAGATGAATAGGTATATTCAAATCTAGAGTTAATAGGTATCTTCTAGGTAAGCGTGTTACACCCTAGGCTGCAGCAATGCTAAACATCAGGCAGGCGGTTGTCAAACGTAAACCTATACCATGGTAAAAAAAATATCGTCACTAAGCTATAAAAAAAACGTACTTTTATTACAATAAAAAAAGTCATTGAGTTTCTATTCAAAATAATACATTAATAATCTGTTCTTAAATATTATATCGCTCTGTGTGTTTTTTTATTCGAAGCACAATGTTTCTTCGAAAACATTATTTCTTTGCTCAAAGTTACTTCCATCTTTGGAAGGGTTTATCTGGCTGTATCTCGATGTTCATGAAATTACTTCGCGATCCGTGACACGTGTTATATGACACCATCTTTTTGTTTTCATTATATCTTTTATTGTGACTTTGACCTATATGATGGGAAATGTAAGACTATATAATATTATATGGAATGAATTTTCTTTTGAACGGATATATATACTTTATTTGAAAAAACTTACAAAACAAATTTTACTAATTAAAAATAAAAACTTAACTAATTAATAACTTACTTAAACATCTATAAAACACCTATAAAAAAATTAATGAATGGTAAATGGTATGAATTGTCATTTTTATTTGAGTTTTATAATGATTTGGATTAAATTTGTCATGAAACATATATTATTTGCTAAAATATGTTTTTGATTCATACCACGACTATATAAATGTAATAAAAAAGTGACGAATTTTCGAAATGAATACTTATATAATTTACTTAACTGAAAAATCTTGATATTTGAATTGTTTTCAACTCATGTGTGTATTTTTCGCCACCAATTTAAATAATACTCGTATACTCAGAAACAAATACTTTGTTTATTTATATTTGCTTTATTTTGTAGTCCATAAAATCTCATCATTGGCTATCTGCCACAAAAGAAAGCAAGACCAGTCTAAATGGCAAATGAAACCACATAATAACTGGCCTATCATAATTACATTACCCTTATTAATGTCTTCACAGAAATCGTACACTAAAAATTACTCAATCCAAGATCAAAAAGTCATCCACCTCCCGACTTCCGGAATTCCATTTACGAATTTCCCATTCCACATTATCAAATCATATTTTCAATAAAATCTGCATTTCAATGGCGATCTGTCTCGAGTTCAAATCGTATTTCACGGGCTCTTCTTGCCTTATCATAGGGCGTATATTTGCTTGACAAATGTGGCTTTTAAGCTGAGAAGATAGATGTTTTGTTATGGGAGTATAGACTTTATTAGTATAGTAATAAGGTTGATATTGATATGGGTAGCCTAGAGCAGTGGAGCGTGGTATAACTGGAACGCTTGGTGTAAGTGTAAGCCGCAATCTGCCGACACTCAGGTGGTATGAACGTCGAACTAGCGTGGAGGAAACTCTGTTAAAGAGACATTTTCTATAACAATATTGTTCATTTTCCCCATGTGCGCAATTTTTGGGACCTTTTAAAGGATTTACAAATAACTGTATAAATAATATTCCAGAACGTTGCACACATTGAATTCTAGCAGACATAGACATACCAATTACTAAGCAAATTTTTTTGGCTAATATGCTTATATATAGAAGTGGATCATTTTATGTAATTTCTTGAAAAATCGTTTCTCATAGAAAGGTAGAAACAAATAAAATCGCTAAACACAAGTTTATTTGACTGGCCTGTTAGCTTAGTTGGTAGTGGCTCTGCCTTCTAATCTAGGAGTTGCGGGTTCAATTCCCGCGTGAAGCAAGTATTTATGCATTTAAAAAATAATTACTTGTGTTGAGTCTGGTCGTTTGTATGTATAATAAGTAATTTACAAAAGAAAAGTATATGTGATATAAGTATTATATCCGTTATCTAGTACCCACGACACAAGCGTTTGCTTAGTGTGGGGCTAGATGGCGCTGTGTGCAATGCCCCGTAACATTTTTTTTTATTTCATTAGTATATAACGGAAACATAAGACTTACAATACATAGTTTGTATTCATAGACAATTAATGTAAATTACTCCAAATAAAATAATACGAATTATTTCCCTCTCCACACTAATCGAGCCACTTTATCTGAATCCTCTCAGATCTGGCCGTGAAATATCGGCGGCGCGCACCGAATGCAAAGAGACTCACATTACCATATCGCTTGACGTTTCAGTGCCAATTTTACTACCGCTTTACCGACGCGGCGATGGAATTCAAACCACGCATTAAGAGCATTGCTGTGTTCTTCCAGATGTTCCCAGGATCTTCGCATATTGAATGCGTGATTCAAGAACAATAGAGTTTTTTTTTACTTATGGCTTTTTTACAGGTTTGTGCCAAATTTAGACTTATTTCGAGTAAGAATAACTCCTGTTAATTTTATTTAAAGCTCAATAAGTGATAGAGATGAAGATATGATACTTTACAAAAAAAAATAAATTAATCTTTAGAAAGAGTTCTAAAGGTTCGAATTTTATAGCTCTGTTACAAGCAAAACAATGACAATAAAAAGTTGATGTTATTTATATTAAATCTTATTTATTAGAGTAAGACAAAAAGTGATTGACATTCAACCATATGATTGAACCCAACCAAACCAAAATTTAAAATTAGCAAGCTGTTAGTATTATTTTAAAATATCAATTAGTGCTCCATTCATATTACGCAAGGGTACAATTTCTATGCGCTGTGAAGATTGAAATATAGTAACAAGTTGCAATCCTCAAAACGCTTTCAAGTTGCATCCAAGCTACGAAGAATAATAACTTTACACTATTGAATTGTAATAATTTCTTACATACAATTTCCTTGACTGGCCTGTTAGCTAAGTTGGTAGTGGCTCTGCCTTCAAATCTAGGGTTGCGGGTTCGATTTCCGCATAATACAAGCAATCATGTTTTTTTAATTTGAAATTACTTGTGTCGTGTCTGGTCGTTTCTACGTATAATAAATAAATATAAGTATTCCAGGACATTGCACACAGCGCCATCTAGCCCCACACTAAGCAAACGCTTGTGTCGTGGGTACTAGGTAACGGATATAATACTTATATACTTTTCTTTTGTAAATACATACTTATTATACATACAAACGACTAGACTCAACACAAGTATTTATACTATTTTAAAATGCATAAATACTTGTGTCACGCGGGAATCGAACCCGCAACCCCTAGATAAGAAGGCATAATAAGTATGTATTAACAAAATAAAAGTAGGTATATACTTAAGTATTACATATATCCCGTATCTAGTACCCATGGTACGTTTGCTTAGTGTGGGGCTAGATGGCGCTGTGTGCAATGTCCCGGAATATTGATTTATTTTATTTATTATTTAAATGTCGCGACGAGAATGCTTCCACATTGCATCTCTCTCTTACACACCACTCGCACAAGGCTTACTCGTGATTGGTTATGATAACGCTAATAACTAAATGTAGCCTAGTAGTTATGACATAAAAACAATTTTCTTATGATATAATACTTTATTTACTATGATAAAATATAAACAAGGGAAGAAAAACTATGATGGTCACAAAAAATGGTCACTTATGACTGGTCACTATAGATCTAACTAACTCAATCCGACGGCAGCGGTTGACTTTCTCCTGGAAATATTGTTTGTCATAGTAAAGTTTCTATAGCACCTTTATTCGTTGCATCCGAGAGAGTTCCAGAAAATGTGACCATCTGAAAAGTTACTGTAGTAATCCAAGCTTTTGCAACTAGCTCTCCCGACTTTCATGGAGCTTAGAAAACTTGCAGTCGTAATAGTATTTTAGTTTTACCTACTTTAAGGACTAGTGCACATGAAAATTTTAAATTTTAGTGTGCCTTTATAATACAATAGATTTATTGATATTTCTTTCTCTCTCTCCCTCTCCTGAAACTTTTCTCTGCCAAGTTTCATAAATTGTACATGGATATAACAAGCCAACATCCGCAAAAAAAAGAAAAAAGAAAATGTTAACATTTAAAATATGTACTTGTATTTTTAAAGATCTTGCTATACAGTTACTAAAGTTTCAGTTTATAGTAAAAGTGAATGAGTAAGTCAATTTATATGCGAGTGGCCAACGCTAGTGTTAGACTTTTCAAACCACTCTAAGGGCCTCTGATATGTCCATATTACAGACGGAACCTACAATTTATCGAGTCATCCGACTTATAATTATAAATAAATAAAAATAAAAATTCTTTATTATCAGGCACGTAACCCATAGACTGCAAGTATGTTATTTGCAAGCACTATGTGCGATATTTCATTTTTAACCACTTATTTTGTTTTAAACCAGTTAGGAATCTATTTTTATATCCGTATGCGCCAGCTTTATACAGAATATTTCCTCTTTTTACACAACAAAAAGACGACAAATGAGAGCAATTAACTGCAAACTGCAGTTTCCTGCAGAACTGTTTGTTGTCTCTAAGAAACTCTAAATATTTTAGATTGCAACACCGTTTTTGCTGAAAGAACTTTTTCTTGAATTTTATAACGAGACTTCTAGGTGAATTTGCAGATATTATCTCGGTTACATATGTAATAGTGAACGTGGGATTGTTAGTCTCTTTTATGTGCAGGAAAGAACATCCACATTTTTTATATAGATTAAAATGTTAAAATTTTTGTGATAACGAGTATGTGTGTTACTAAAATGCGTTCTGACAGTGCTATTAAACAGTAGTTTCGTTTAAACCAGCGTCTCTTTGTGTCGGAGGCCAGGAACCACTTTGGGTCGCAGCGCCACATTAGTAAGTAGGTAGTCAGTAAGTCAGGCACTAACTAAATTATACACTGATTATTGTTAAATAGATACTTACGTGTGTATCGTAAATCAAACAAAAAGAAACTGAAATCAAAATAAAACAAACAAGATATTAAAAATTTTCTTTAGTCACGCAAGCTGTAAAACGAATGTAAGAAAACTTTACAAGAGCTTCGAGCTATAAAGTTTGCGAGCGTACATTTGTGCCTAAAACTTTAAGTCCAGGCTGAAAAGGCTCCAAAGTTCTTAGCCTAGTAAGTAGGTAGTAAACTTGACATAAACATTATACAGGGTGCTGGATACAATTGTGAGTGAATAGTTAGGGAGCCTGCGATTGTTTTAATAAATTCAATGTATTGTCCACAATCGCATTTCTATTTTGATGCAAGGTATGTGTATTTCTTGCAATGATTAAATTTTTCTAAAAACATAAAGACATTTAGCTTCCTTAGACACAGTTACTGTTTTTCCTAAGTATCTGACCAGAATATTTAAATTAGATAGAAAATTGGACCCCAATGTTATGTTTTTTTAATAATAAACATATTTTTAGACTATTTATTTGTCATGCCTACATTCAAATTACAAGAAACACATTAAGGATTTTATCAGTAGTATAGTAATTCAAAATTATATATTTTATATGTGAATATTGGTACATAATTTGCATAGTTATGATAACAAAAAAATACAAATAACAAGCTCCACATTCCGCCGGTGAAGCGCACGAAATTAATAAACTTTATTTTACGAGCGGTCTCAAAATATTAAAAAAAATCTTTATGATATTATTTTCAACCCCCTACACCTAAACTAAAATCATTAAACGTAGCAGCTATCCAATGCAGCTAAATGTAAATAAGACTGTACTGGAAGGATGAAACGGAATTTCGCTTGAGTCTTGAAAAAACGCCACCAAGCGGGCTCAGACAAAAACTGTGCTGGCTGAATTGCTTTCTGACTCACTGTCTTGTAGGTTACAAAGATAAACAAATAAATAAAAATATTCCGGCACATTGCACACATCGCCATCTAACAGGCCAGTCAAAGATACTCTACGTCTTCTTTTAGATATATTATTTTTTCAAGACTCGTACTTAGCGTTTTGCTTCCACTTTTATAGTACGGACTGCTAAATTGTGGAACTCCTTGCCTGACCAGGGAGTCAGGCAAGGAGTTCCCCGTGGAATATAACCTTGCGATCCTCAAAGCGAGAGTGAATCGGTTCTTAATAGGTAAGCACGTTCCATCCTAGACCGTAATGATTGCTTACCATCAGGCAAATTACGGTCAAGTGCAACCCCATTCCTAGTAAATAAAAAAATATATTTTTTTTAATTTGATTCAAGTTCACGAGCCATATACAGAAGAACTTACGACAGAAGGTATATTAACTGATCAATGACAGCTGCTTAGTTGAATGATCTTTGTTTTTTTAACTATACATGAGAGAGTTTAATAATATACTGTATTAATACGAAGGTATTATATCATTCAATGTTGAAATGAATACGAATAATTACACTTTACATCTCTCATGTTCGGTAAGTAGGTCCTTATTACCCCCAAATGAGGCTTGTAAGTAACCAATTAGCGCCCTAGGGTAATAATGTAGCTAGAAAAGCCCTAGGGCGGTAAGTAATTTAAAAAAAAAACATTTCACTAGGTAAAGATACCTAGTAGACAAAGGAGGTCGCTTCGCTATTCAAACTCAAACTTCTTCGTATGATAGTCATCAATTTTAAATATCGAACGGCGATGCGCAATGTAGTTCCTGACAAAAAAATATGAAAAATGGCGGGAAGAGAAAACTTTTATTTTAAATGTTGTTTGTTTTTGTTTTTGTTTTTTATTATAAATACGTGCTAATTAGGAAAAAAACATGAGTTCTGCAAGTGATGACGATATATTATGTAAGCTGCACTCCTGATTCAATGAAAATGGAAGCTGAAGTAGCAATTAACAATATTTTGCTTGAAAGTTCTAAAGAGAGATATTTGAAAACCTACGACGAGTTCATGGATTGGCGAAAAGAAAAACGAGTAAGTTCTGATTTTGTCCGTGACCAGCAAATATCACAATCTCAAACTATTAACATACCCAAAAAGCACCTGTCCCTAAAATTTTAAAATTGTTCTCGTTTCACTATAAATTTTAACCATTAAAATGTTTTATTCTTGTAATACGGGTTTTTTCTACTTACCTCACAATTGAGATGTAAAGCAGAGTAGTTAGCTTGGGTGTAAGCATCAATTGCACCCTCGAACTATAGGCGCCCTCGCTGCGCTCGTGCGCCTAACTATCTCGGGCTGCAATTGATGCCTGTAAGGCAAGCCCTCGGCTACTAATCTACTATTTATTTCATTACACTTGAATTAACGGCATGTTTTTTTTTATCCTGAAAATTTGATGAATAAATTTGGACAATATATTTTGCTTATTTGCTTTTTTTTATTTTGTTAAACAAAAATAACAAATTATTATCAACACCAGAGTTGGCCACTCTCATTCGATAAGAAGAAGATTAAATAACACACTAATATAATAATATTCACCCGTGTGTCCCACAAGCAAAGCTTCAATTAAAATAAGTCCATCTCAATATTCCGTCTGAAACCATTACTTTATACAGCCAACTCGGTGTCCTTAACTGGGATATAATTGTTAATCCGGACTAAGGAAATAATTACAGACAAAACATAGCGTACTCTTTGTAAACTAATTTGAAATTAAGCCAAATAATCTCTTCTTCTTCGTATGAAGATTCGTTGGCCACTATAACTCAGGTGTCAGAGTTTTCAAGCCACTCTAAGGGCATCTGACATGACTTAACGACTGCTGTACTACGTATCAACCGGGCGCTCACTTTAACGTGTCATCCGACTTACGGCAGCGCGTGACGGAACTTGCATGATTTAAAATCTTCTTAGTAAGCAACCAGTCTGCACTAAAAACCTTTTTCTTATAAATATATCCATCGATATAATTTATGTCGCGTTGGTGAAAGACCAGCGCTGATTGCTTCCAGTAAACAGCATTATGCTGAGTTGGGGCTTTGTTGGGCAGACTTATATATTTATTTATTTATTATTTGTATGTGTGTGTGTGTATATTTGCTAAATGTCTGTAAATCTGTCTATGATCTGTCTCAATAAATGTTTTTCTATTTTCTTTGTCTAAATAATCACTCAAAATAAAGGAGAATAAATGCGTTAAATCAGCAAACGCTTAACTTTATAAATTATAACATGTATGTAGCTTCTGTTTTATGTTTATGATCTGTCTATGTTCTCTGCTCCCAGATTTTAAATCCTACCGCCGGTGTCCTTAATGAAATATCTTTAAGCTGTGCTTAGGAGGTAAATTGGTTATGAAATAAAATTGCACATTTAATCGTTTTATTTTTTTCTGTAACTGCATTGATTATACCTATAATTATATTTATCTTATTTTACTCAAAACATGCTTACGTATAATTACAGCGCTCCTCATGTAAGACACCACTATTGTCTATGATATATCACGCTTACCTAGAAGAAACCTATTTACTATGGGTTTGTAGACAACTGGGACATACAGAACTGACTATAGAGATTTGAGGAACCACTGCGTTTTCGGGGAAAATGAAATAACATATAATCCCACCACTAACACATATGTAAAAAGAGTAAATAAGTTTCTTCTAGGCAAGCGTGCTACATCTTAGCTATAGTGATGCTTAACATCAGGCAGGCTAAAGTCAAACGTAAGCCTATTTAGTGTTAAAAAAAATGTTTTTACTTTTTCTAAATAATGTTTTAACAAACAAGTTTGTACTATTGCAATTCGTCCTCTAGGCGATAGCTCAATGCTGAGCATCGTGATGACCCCGACCAAAATTATGGACCATTAGACGCCATTTGTCACGATCGGTAGCTTCGTGTATGGCAGCACTTGCTTTGGCGCCAATGTGTTCAGCCACCTGATCGGACCATCTTGTAGGGCTTCGACTATTGCAATTGTTGATGTCTTTATCGAAGCTAAAAAAATGTCAAAAGAGAACGTTTCTTATTTTTTCATTTACGAAATATCCTCCAATCAGCGCTAATTCAAACTCAAACACACGTAGGACTGTGTGTAGCTGTAATTATTCAGAATCAAAAGCTTAGTAATATGAAACCTCTGGATAAGCTTTTTGACTACACCCTTGGAGATACTGTGTTTTTTTGTCGCTGTCATTGTGGTAATAAAAAAAATATGGCATAATGTTAATCTAGGTAAGTAGATTCTATTAGATTAGTGTGTTTTTGAAAAAATGGGTATGATATTCCTTCACATTGAAATAGGTAAAACAATTATGGTGAAATTTGGTAAGTGTATAGTTATGTACTCGCAGATAAATTAAACAGTGTATTATGGTATGACATTTTTATCCCTGACTAAATTAGGTAGCAAGTGCGGCGGGTACTGCTAGTAAAAAATAAGCATTATGTAATTTATAACCCATTCTCTATGGCTACAGTAAACATTATAACTTTCAGATGTCTAGGGTATTGCAATCTAGGTGCCTAGCAACACATCTAAATTTTTAAATGTTTGGGTTCGTATAAATTGTATAACAACCTAAGTAGTGAATGTTTGAAGAAACTAAGAATATATTTTATAATTTTATTGCGGCAAATCTATAATGGCTTTATATACAGGTTTGGAAGGTACAAGTAAAGTCGAAACTCGCGCTGGATCGCAGGTAGAATAAATTAACGGAGACACTGTGGGAACAAGATGGTGGCGCACCAGGAGCTGTGACATTGATTTGATGGATGCGGTATTTTATACGTGTAATATTTAATTATAAATACACGGCATTCTAGAATTTAAGTAAATAAATATACACATCTGGCTTAGACCGTTCTGTTGTAGCTGTGACATTGATTTGGTGAAAGCGGCATTTCTCACGTTGTTATACGTATTTGCAAAGACACGTTATTCTAGATTTTAAGCAGAAAAAAATACATACCGGCTTAGAACATTTTGTTGTAATTTCATTATGTTAATATAATAATTTAAAAAAAATAACATAACACGCAGCATTAAATTTGTTGAAGAGTTCTCTTAGGCAGAAATATTGCGTCGTGTTAGATGCACAAATCATTCTTATGAGATTTTCTCGAATTTTAAGGTCCTCATACATAAAACTATAATTATGATAGTTACATAAAAAACTTCTCCGCAATCTTTGATCTTTTTCGTCGCTAAGCGAGTGCAAGTCCACACAAACTTTGAAAAACCAGCCATTATTGTGGTACTGAGATTAATCATCATCATCATCAGCGTGATATCGCCCACTGCTGAGCATAGGCCTCTCTTCTTGTACGTCACTCGTCCCAGTCCTGGGTTCAGAATAATAAAAGAAGATAAATATATATGTTAGTAAATTACCACCTCCATAAAGTGTGTAACATCTATCCACCCACTAGAATATTGCGAGCGTAATCTGCATGTCGTTACGTTTCCCCTCCTCCATAATAAGTAATGAGGACACACTAAGGGGGCTGGGAGTTACTAAGCATATGAATAGGAATCCTTAGAAATCTAAAATTAATATAGTGGGTAGTTTGTACAGAAAAATAAAACTGGTAATAAGAAACCATATAGGGGTAAATTTGTGCTTTCTCAGTCTGCTGTATCTACCGATTTGGTTGACATTTGGCATGAATAGTTATGGATACCTTAGATCTGGATTAACACATTGGTTTCTTTTTATCCCTGATAAAAGCGCGTAGCATAGCAACAAGACAATAGGCGATAATATAACCCATAAAATCTTTTGACAAAAAACTAAATTTCTTGAATGAACTTTTTCAGTTTGATATTAATCTAGCTAGGTTTTTAAACGCAAATATTGTCTCACTGAGATCTTGTAGTTGTATATCAAAAATAACAATAGATAGCATGTTTTATTGCCATTTACCAGATTGGAAATAATACATATTCAACTCAAACAAAATATAAGTTATTTTGTACAAAATAAACGCCCCCGGGTGGATTCGAACCACCAACCTTTCGGTTAACAGCCGAACGCGCTAGCCTGTTGCGACACGGAGGCCATGCTTTCTATCTCCAAAGCTCAGCTTAGCTGATAGTAAGCTCAATACATAAGATCATAAGACTAATAAAAGTGTAAAAAGTTGTTGTGAGACTGGCCAGCTCTGATGTCAGAGTTTTCAAACCGCTCTTGGAGCCTCTGACATTGCTTCTAGACTACCGTACTATAAAAATGGCTCATAAAATGTGGATAATAGTGAAATTACAAGGAAATTTGTTGCATTTTATACGTTATATTATTTGATATCATGAAAATCGGATTGCAGGAGTTGAGATGATTAAGTTTTAATATGATTTGTATGAAATGAAGTAATAGTGATTTTACTACAAAAACCTTTGCATATCAAATTAAAAAACTCGTATTCATAAGGGTCCAAGCTATGTTAGATAATTTAGACAAGCCCCCAAATTCGTCAAGTTTGCTTTTAATGTTGATATTTCATATTCTAAGCCTTTAATGGACCGTGTGTGTACTTTGCCAGGTTTGTTTGACTTTCTGTAATTTCAGGAACAATTTATAAATGTTTGAGTTGTCGCCTGTTTGATTTCGTTAACTTGGGATTCTAAGCAGTAAGGAGGACGTTATCTATAAAAGGAAAAAGGTCATAATGATGAAACAAAGAAGACAAAATTATTAAGAATATTAATAATGAAAGTAATCATTTGTTAATGATTAGTTATTATTACTTTTGAGATTGACCATTTCTGGTATCTAGGGTTTCAAATCCACCCTAGAGGCCTGTGTACAACAATCAAAGCCATTGTGGCTTTGTGGCTATCGTACAGTTAACCATCATACCCATGGAAGCGCACGAACGAAATAATAAACATTGATTTTTCACAACTTCAGAAGAAACAGTTTCAAAAATGTTTGTAATAAATGAAAAAAATATGACAAATTGGCGAATTTACGAAAACTAGTCTATTTTGCTCCAGTTTCTTTAAAATATACCTACCTATAATAATACCTAGGTATAAATACGCAGATCTTAGAAAACAATGCTATCTCTCGGCGCGTGGTGTTTAGCTAAAGGAGACGTTTAACCTTAAGACACCCTTCCAAGAACTGATCACGTTAATAATTGCATATCATTAGCTAGAAAGCATATGAACATCTCCGCTAGCTGAGCTACGCCATTCATAATACGAGTATTAATATATCGGGGTAAATTTTATTATTAAAACTTTCGTGAGACATTTTATCAATATGTTAACAAAACAGTTTTCACTCACGTGTAATTTGTGTATGTTGTTATATCAGATTCAAAATCAAAACATTATTTTAAATTCAATAATGACCGAATTAAATGAAACACACTAAAATCATCAACCAATTCATCAATTAGCTATGCTCACATAATTCAAATAGAACCACATACTATAACGTATATGTGAATATACTAGTATAGTGTATAGAAATAGATGTAATAATCTCGCCCGAGCGTAGCAGCCCCAAAGGGAATGCCCGATGAACTCACAACATAAGTACAGTACATGCAGCTAACTACATTATAAATTCTGATTGTATGGAGCTACTGATGTGGCATGTAGGTTGTGTTGAGTGGTTCGATATAACTATCTTTATTTTCAAAAGCAAGCCGCTCGAAATGTTTTAAGTTAGTGTTTACTAGTGGGTGCTCGCAGCTTCGCTCGCATTAAGAAGTAAAACTTGCATCCCCTATTTCACCCCTTTAAAAGTGGCCTTTTCTAAAATCCTTTCTTTGCGGATGGCAACGTCATAACATCTTTCTGCACGCCAAATTTTATCCTGATCCGTCCAGTTGTTTGGGCTGTGCGATCACTAGGACAGTGAGTCGGTCAGTCAGTCACTTTTGAGTTTTATATATTTAGATTGATGTTTTATCCGACTTGAGTCGTATCCTCATTACTGAGGGTCGGGACTTTAACTATGTTTTTTTTATTACTTCTCTTAAGTAGAATATACAACATGTACAATGTACATACAACGTGGTGGGCTCGTTAAATTAAGTTTGTGATAATAATAAAGTTACAGTGGAAATAATTTTGTTCTTTTATTATGTATCTACTCGAATTGTTAGTTTATCTTATGCAAAGATCTTTAAGTAATTTTCGCTACAACTACTACAATATTTATTTTTGAATTAAACAGTCTTTAATTTCAAAACTGCTATTATGTTCACTTTATTAGTTCTTCGTCATGATAAACCGTTATGGTAACCAGTAATTGTTTTGAAGTTTGTACTGTAAAATCATGCTTTAATAAAACTTTGAGAGCGTGTATTTAACGAAAACAGCAAGTAAACTCGTAAATAAGTAAAATAAAATGAGTGTAATTCCTCCTGTGCATCATTAAGCACGCGTTTGTGGAAACTCACCCGTGAAATGAAGATGTTGTGCAATAATCCTGCTCGGAACAGACATTTTGCAACGGTGGGAGTAAAGTTGATGGAACTGGCATGCTGTTTAAAATGTAAACCAGTAAAAAATAACTATTAAAAACAATTAAGTTACACATTAACTACAATGACATTGGAAAAAAGTATAGGAATTGGAAAAGTATATATTTAAAACACTTGAATCGGGACGAACGCCTTTATTTCATATTTTAATAATAATTTTCTTTTTTTTTTTCTACTGTAATGAGTCCAAAATGACGCCCCAAAAATATGAGACAAAGAAATTCAAACGCGCACACACTTCAAAGTAGGTTTTACTATAAGAAAATGTTGTATTGGGCAAAAGTAGTATTTATATAAAATAAGATGAAATTCTCTATTTTTTGAGGAATAAGGAATATCTCAAGATTTGTTTTGTAGTTACTCCCGTATTTATTTGACAAAACAAACAAATTTTTGAAATGACAGTATTATGGCACACTCCATGTGCGCTCCGAAGCGATAGTGACACGCAAGAGAAGCAAATTAATAAATAAAAATAAATAAATATTCCGGGACATCTAGCCCCACACTAAGCAAACGCTTGTGTCGTGGATACTAGATATCGAATATAATAGTTTTCTTTTGTAAATACATACTATACATTGAAACGACCAAACTCAACACAAGTATTTATCCATGTAAAAATTCATTAATACTTGTGTTATGCGGGAATCGAACCCGCAACCCCCAGATTAGAAGGCAGAGCCACTACCAACTAAGCTAACGGGCCAGTCACATATCTATACTTACTAATATTATAAAGCTGAAGAGTTTGTTTGTATGTTTGTTTGAACGCGCTAATCTCAGGAACTACTGATGCGAATTGAAAAAATATTTTTGTGTTGGATAGACCAGTTATCAAGGAAGGCTTTAAGCTATATTACATCACGCTGCAACTAATAGGAGCGGAGAAGCAATAGAAAATGTGGAAAAAACGGGGAAAATTATTCATCTTTGAGGGCTTCCGTTGCATGCGCTGCGAAAACGGTTCAAGATATCAAAAAAAAGTGTATAAAAGAATTATTTCCCTTGAAATAATCTAACAAAATGTCCGCAACAGTATATGTCTATGTTTTAAGGTTAACTCACTAGAACCGTTTTTATTTAAAAAATATTAAATTTTTAAGTGTCAAAATATGTTTTATCCAGTATTCCGACATCCTCCGACCTACATAAGACAGCGTTTAGCAGGTGTGTGTAAAAGCCCCCTTAATAGGTGTCTGCGATATTGCTCCATCATATTGTTTTCAGGCGCGATATTAAAACTACCAGTTTTACTGTCGGGCGAAATGAGTTCTCATATTATTGGTATTTTATATGAATTATTGTATGGTGTTATAGGTAATTAGCTAGCTTTTGCATATGATTGTTGTATTTTTGTACCTTGAGGAGAATGCACTCTCCTACAGCACGAAAACTCTCTCAGTGTAGGAGATGCGTGCCATAACTAATTGAAATGTATCTACACTAATATTATAAAGCTGAAGAGTTTGTTTGTTTGTTTGATCGCGCTAATCTCAGGAACTACGAGTGCGAATTGTTTTTTTTTGTGTTGGATAGACCATTAATCGAATAACATCACGCTGCAACTAATATGAGCTAAGAAACAATGAAAAATGTGAAAAAAAAACGGGGAAAATTATTTATCTTTGAGGGTTTTCGTTGCGAAAACGGTTCAAGATATCAAAAAAATATGTATGAAAGAATTAATACTCTTGAAATGATTTTTCAAAATGTCTATCTTTTAAGATTAACTCACTAAAACCGTTTTTGTGGTATACTTAGCTAGTTCAATATAAAGTGTTAAAAAAATAGGTATGAGTGATGAGATAGTTAACATGAAGGCTTCCCTACGAATAATAATACAATAGAAACGTAACTAAACAATAAAAATATTCCAACGATATGGTCAACCGCTGCCGTAGTGGTTGAGTTGGTGGGTGAGGTTTAATCCTCTAACGACTAACTCAACGACTGACCAAACTCGGCAGCAATCGACTATTATTTGCTATCGTAACCAATCACAAGCAAACTTTAAAAAAAAGAAAATTCATACCTTGGATAGAAACTTACTTGTTAGGACTCATTTCTTCACTCCAATTACAGTTTGTTTATACTTCTGTCTGTAAGCCAGAAATACAACAAACAAACCTGGCAAATTTCCCATTCAAGAACTTTTTCAAAAGAATCAGGCTACGGTTTCGCAAAAACATTCGAAATCAAGTGTAAGTCGAGATTACTAAAGAAAATGCAAATATTCTTAAGAGTCGAAATCAAAACATAGAATTTTGTAGCTGTTTTACTGTAAAATAGACCTTAAGTTGATAAAAATACGGATTATAGGAATGGCACTGAAATATGGTTTTGATTTCGAACTAAAACTGTTGTGATGCAAACAAGATGCAATTTAACTGGGGAATTCGTTTAGCTATCGACACGCTTTGTATCTTATTTTTTGTGACAATTTTCCCCCACCTGATGGTTCGGTATAGTTTCAAACCTTAATAAAGCATAGAAATGTTAATTCTTTAATTATAATTTAGCAAATTGAATTAAAACAGTCGGAAATTTGACTAAACATATTCCAAGTTAATTTAGGAAATAAACATGTTTTTACACTGTAGAGTCAGACCTTGACCAATACATCACCTGAAGCGATACCTGAAAAAGCGAATACAGCTGTTACTTAAAAATGTTACATAATTCAACTCTTGGGCGCCAAAATATCGAAATATTAAAATTAAAATAATTCCGATCCTCCGATTTGCTGACATTTAATCAACAACCACAACTGCTTTAAAATATTAAAGTGAGCACTTAAAAACATTCCAAACGTTCAAATAAAGAGATAAGTTTCAAACGATTCCTGCGTAAAAGGAACAAGTATATTTGAAAAGCATTTATAGGAGTGAATTTTGCTAGAAATTGCTGTAAGCGGGAAAATCTGAATTGGATATTTTAATAGTGAAATAAACAGGTAGAGGTGGAAACGGGTAAGTGATGTTAAAGTGTTCTTTACAAGCTTCTAGCATTTTTTTATATTTTTGTTGGAAGATAAAATCATAAATGTATATCTTGATTAATGTATTAATATAAGGTATAATTTAATGTCTGTTTTATGGGTTTCACGGATTATGGTGAGATGTAGTTAGGTAGAGTTTCGGAAGAGGCATAAGGTAAATACCTTATAGTCTGAAACAATGTAGGTGTTTAAATTATATACATTTATAGCAAATAATTAATTAATTAACTAAATATATATTCCGGGACGTACATACATAATTTATCATCACTTTAGTCTGTATTTATGAAGGCTTCCTTTCCAGCACGCTTTCTCAAACTTCCTAGTACATTTGTGTACCGACAGTCAATATAAAAAGAATAAAAGTTAATTTTTGATGACATATTAGTAATACCCTAGAAAACTCACCAAAATTAGAGTCAACCACTGTCTCATACGATCTTACTTACCTATGGAATAAAGCCACGTTTCCTTTTTTTATTCCAAACTAGTGGACGCCCGCGGCTTCGCTCGCATTATTTCAGGATAAAAAGAAGCCTATGAATATGTTTAGCGTTTAAATAAACAGACAAAAAGTGTATCAATAGTTGGAACTTTTTTTTAACTTGAACGTGTTTGCACTTGGCCATAGTTTGCCTGATAGCAAGCAAAGGCTATGGCCTAAGATAGAGTGTGCTTACCCGATAAAAACCGATTCACTCTCGCTTTGAAGATCGCTGGAACGTTATCAATGCTAAGTATCTCCAAACATTTTTTTAAACATTTTCAATGTTCAGACTTTCGACTCTCTTTGGCTTTATTATATGTACCTATATATATTTTTCTTTATTATGTGTATACATCTTTTCATTCTTGCTTCCATGTTTCCTTTATATTTATAAAGATTCAGGAGTAAGGTGTCAGTAACGAAGCAGGTTAACGTTTGTTTCCACGCCGATAGTTTTCTCATTTGCGACGATGATTATCCTCTGAAGAGTTATCAAAACTCGCGCGAGAATCGAGAAGTAAGGTAATTGCAGATTGGAGAAAAATATGATGATAAATCTGTACAGTGAAACATTATGAGTGATACCTACTACGAAAACATAACACGATTTGTAGGTATTTTTACTTGATATATTGATTTTTATATTTACAAGAATGGGTAAGTTTGCTTTTACATTGTATAAATGTGTTTAAGCTAATAAAAATCCCGAATTTTTTTAAGCTAAGGCCACATGTAAGAAAGCAGTTGCACACGTTACAATATATTTAAGCCAAATAAAAAGGGTATCTCACAGAATTCTTTATATATAATTTTACTTATTAATTATTGTAGGTCATCATCATCATTCACAGCTGCTTTTGTTCCAATGCTGGATGTACCCATAAGTGGGACGAAATCTGCTGTAAACCAGTTGAAAGCCAGCAACATATGCCTCTCTCATCTCTCTCTGTGAGTCGTATTTCCTCATGACTAAGGGTCGTGACTCCCTCGCAGAATTAAATCGCTAGGGGAATTCTCTTGGGCAGATTCATCGTGATGGGCGCCCAAGTCCTTTCACGAAAGACACCATGTACTCGAATATTTAATTGTAGTATGTCGTATTTATCGTAGGTAATAAAGCCATACATATATACATACATTCAAACAACACAACAATAACTATCAATCAACCTACTCAGCCCTACAACAAAACTAACAAAAACCTACACCAACATGACTAAAGCAAAGTCCCTTTACAACTTGCCCTACATTTTTCTAGCTTCGTAAATAAACAGTACAGAGACAGCCTTACTCGGCCCGCAAGATCCAACTTAGATTAGTTGGCCTGTTTGCCTCTCTTGCAATTACGTACGTACTGTCTGTTGATATTATGAGTATTGGATTCGAGTTTCATTCTGGATGTTTCGTTTTGGAGTTGGCACTAGTTTATGTTGAAGAATGCAAAATTTTTAATGCTGAAAGAAGTAGGTTTGGAAATAGAGGCTTTCAATTCAGGATGGATTAATAACATTTTAACCCTTTAAGGACCACGGGGACAACCATGTCTCACACGGAAAAAATTAAATAATTCAATAACTAAGAAAAGTATGGGTGTTATTTTAAGTTTGATAAGTTCCTGGATGTATTGTTCCATTGTTTATCTGTGGTAACAAAGCATTCAAACTGTCAGCTGTTGTTTGTGGTCATTGGAAATTATTGACAATAAGTTTCGCATGGATATCTAATTTTTTGAAAAAGTGTTTTGATTTGTAAAAGTCGTTGTTAATATGTATATTATATCGAGAAGAAAATGTGGTAAATCTTAAACATTATAAGCCACTGTTTAAAACTTCAGGCAGGCTGTAGTCGGATGCCACCATATCGTGATTTTTTAAATCTACTCAAAGCT
Organism: Macaria notata; assembly: GCA_927399415.1. Lineage (NCBI taxonomy): Eukaryota > Metazoa > Arthropoda > Insecta > Lepidoptera > Geometridae > Macaria > Macaria notata. The sequence continues at coordinate 8,081,856 of OV656742.1, forward strand.
CTTTATTTTAATAAGCTGACGTCACAGATCTTAAACGATAACAATACATAATATCATGCAAAAAGAATTTAATTCAGAAACTATCTGACTTAACTTTTGCTAATCTCATCTATTTTTCGCAAAAATCCGTGCAATACAATTTCATTTGGAGCAAAATATATCCAGCGCCATACTATCATCATAAAACGCGAGTAAGATAAAAAATCTCATCAAAGCGCTGCAAAAGCAACTCTATTTACATTTTATTTTAGAAACTGCAATCAGAGCATCCGTGATGCCAGCTGCAAACGTGAACTGTGCATTCCGTATGTAACGAAGAGCTAGATGTTAAAACAGTTATACTTGGAAAGATAGTAAAAAATGCTAAGGGTTTTACGTGTTTACAAATTGTCTTATATTTTTTATTTATGTAAGTACTTCTTTTTCTTCTTCTTTTCTAATGAGTGTGGCCAACTCTGTGTCGAGAGTTTATCAAGCCGCCCTAAGGGCCTCTGACAGGGCTTAACGACTGCCGTACTAGACAAACAGCCGGGACCTACAATTTAACGTGTCACCCGACCCACGGAAACGCCCAAAATGGAATGCCACTTTTCGGTCACCCATCCAAGGACTGACCGCGTCGACCTTTGCTTAACATTGGTAATCGCAAGCGACTGCTATGTAAGTACTTACACTCAGAAATTAGCAGTAACTTAAGCATTGAGACATTTAACTGTCATACAAAAATAGCTGCTTGAACCTAAAATTGAATATTTTACTCGATCTTAGAATGCGCTCATATAGACTGTACTCACAGATTGAATTTTATTTTATTTTGGGTACTGAGTATTGTTGAATATAATATCATCATCATCATCACCCACTGCTGAGCATAGGCCTCTCTTCTTGTACGCCACTCGTCCCGGTCCTGCGTAAATCGAATCCAGGTGCTCCCTGCAGTTGTAAATAATATACCTATGTACATTATAACAAAAAAAAACGTATCGAAAATTTCGAGGCTATTTATAAAAATACTTGCTAGTAATAATCTAAATAAATGTGAAAAACCAGACCAAGTAAATAAATTCAATAAAGCTAATGTCATTCAGCACATTGAAAAAATTATAACATACATTTTGATCGAAATTAATGTTTTAATTTGTACTGATACATTCACATTGACCAATATTTAGTCCACGTAGTATACCTAATGATTTTCCAACTCTATGGATTGTCCTAATTCCGAAACTAGCAATTCGGAGTCTGCCACTGTTTAAAGCAAAAAGGATATCATTTTAAAGCGCACAAATAAAAGTTATTTGAGTAATGAGTAATGTTAGTTACGTAATGACATTACAGCGTTTTGTTTTATTTTGGAATAAAAACTAATTACTGTAGGCATGTTTATTAATAAAATAAACTTTATTAACAATAATAAAATATAAAGACAAGGGAAGAAAAACTAAACATACTACTTCTAACTACTACAAAAAGGGGTACTTAGAAAATCTTTAGAAAAGCCGAAAGATAATCTAAGTGCTCCAGCCCACTACCAGAGGGCAGTGTGCCCAGCATACTGGCCGCATTACCACGGTGGATGGCAATGCTGATACGTTGAGCCAGAAAAAGGCCAGCATTTTGGTCATGCGTCGCGTTTTGGAATTAAACTTATAATCTTTTAGTTTGGTATTGTTTTAAAACCTAATTATAATTGCAAAGAACAAACTTAAAAACAAATCTGTCGTAGTTCAACTAAACAAATATAGTAAAAACATATAAATACAAAATCAAATATGACATGGTGAAGTCCATTAGAATTTCGTCTTCTGTTCCTTATCTGATTTATATTTTATTGTACAAGTTATATGCAATATTTTTCTCGCTTAATGGTAAAGGAAGACATCATGAGGAAACAGTAATATTTGATGATTAAATATCCGAGGACATATGTGATGTGTATTCCGTGTTAAAAACTGTATCATCTGAGCATTCCCCCAGACATCAATTCTGCGGGGGAGTAACGACTCTCATTAATGGGGAAATACTAATCTAATCTTTATTGATACTGTAAATTTGCAACACACACATATTGAAATATAATCATGGAATATGCTACACAAATTACAATATCGCGTCAAAATGAATTTAATACACTCAATAAAATTAGGTTTAAAATAATAAAAAAAATTACATAGTCAAGTTTTATGATTAAAATTAATAATGACAATTTTGTTAAGTGTTAACATAATGTCAAACATTATAACTAAATATTCGAGGAATATCAACATAAAATAGAGGACGCAAAAGTACAGCCTAAACTAACCTTCTCGACAATTCACAATCCATGAGCGCATCATACGCACCTATTGTACAGAGCACAATGCCCATCAGATGCAGGACTTTTTACTATTTTTATTGTGAAAACAAAAACCATTGTTTTTCGGCTTCATTGCGAGTATTTTCAGCTTTTATTTTAAAGTTAGTTTCTCGCTTTTGAAATTGATAATAGTTTCGTTCCGTTTCAGCTGCCGCGTGACTACTGAATGATATCAATTTTGTTGTGGATGGTAAAATAGACCACTAGTTTCTGGAGAAATATTTTCAGCATTTGTTTTTAATGAAAAAGTAAGTACATACATAACTATATGTGAGTAAGATATTTATTTACAATAATAAAATATAAAAACAAGTGAAGGAAAACTAAACATACTACTTTTAATGAATAATAAATAAATAAATAAATATTCCGGGACATTGCACACAGCACCATCTAGCCCCACACTAAGCAAACGCTTGTGTCGTGGGTACAAGGTAACGGATATAATACTTATTATATACATTTCTTTTGTAAATACATACTTATTATACATACTAACGACCAGACTCAACACAAGTAATTATAAATTTTTAAAATGCATAAATACTTGTGTCACGCGGGAATCGAACCCGCAACCCCTAGATTAGAATGCAGAGCCACTACCAACTAAGCTAACAGGCCAGTCAAATGACCTTGATTATGAGCGGTTTTGCTTTTGGTCATAATTATGGTATTTGGACGTTAATACATTTCTCAGTAAAAGTAAACCAAAAATTGATACTTAGTTAGTGCCGATCTGTAATACGAAACTTGTGTGTTTTTTAGATCTGATAATAATAATATAAAAAAACATTTATTTCAGACCTTTAGTTACGTTAGTTAATATAACGTTGAGAGTGTTTCGTATCCCAACTAATATGTCTTTTTCAATATTCTACATTGTGATCGTCAGCGGCCATTAGGGTGACTTGAAAACTCTTGCACCAGAGTTTACCACTCTAATACTAACTTATAATATGTACTTACAATAGTAACGTACAGTAATATAATATTATACATTTTGAGTACCTATTAGAAATAAAATACTGAAGCTAAAAAGTTTCATTTCTGTAATTTCGGATATAACGTCATGTAAAGTAAGGTAACGACATTACGGTCCTTCCTCAGTTAAATTTAATTACACCATCATAGGCCGTTGAGAGCGTTACGCACGTTTATTAGCGTAAAGATATTAAAATTCAAAATATTTTAGTATCATTTTAAAAAGATATTGAGTTCTTATTAAAAAAAATAATGCCTGAGCTTTATTACCTCAAAAACTTATAAAATGATTTTGATGTAATTTGTATTTGCTCCCTTTGTAACAAAACTACTTTGATATAAAAATAACAATACCTACATTGTTTCCATGGAAAACTCCTTTAATCTACCTACCTTTATAATTTTGCTTCGAAGTTAAGAGTTATAACATTAAGTTTATTCTTGAAAATTGTTATACATTTCGTAAGCTTGATATAATAATAATTCCTAGTAGCAAATAAAAACATTTCTTTTTCCATATAATATTTATTTGAAATATTTAAGCGAAGTAAGCATCGACGGTGAACCGACAGACCTTCTGGGGTGGAGGTGAGGTCTCGTACTCAGGTTGCATGGCGGGGCAGCAGATGTGAGGAGTGCAGGTACAACCTTCGAACTGGAAGGAAATTATAGGGTTTTAATTATTTGTTAAGCCATGTCAGATATTTATTGATTGGTTTGAAAGAAAGAAGGTAAGCATTTGTTTTAACACACAGAACATATCAATAAAAACATAAAACAAGTTGAAAAACAGGTAGAATACACATGTGATGTAAGTTACATTGTTGTATCCCATGCGTTAAAATAGATTTTTTTTCGTTTCTGGTTGTCCAATGCGTCGTTGTCTTAGCTATATATAGCATAATAATTTCTATATAATTAAGATAAAACGAATATGAGCAATGTATTATCGAAGACCTCGCTCATATTTCAAAATCATATATGTATATTTTGAAATTATCTTACCAAATAATTCTTACTATACAAACGTTTTAAATTACAATAACAACAAACTACTCACAGTAACCTTCTTCTTCTTCCCAGTACTTCTTCTAAACCGCAGCCACTTGGGTCGTCTACTCGCGCAGTTGCATCGACTGTTTCTTCTTTCTTTGGCTGACTGTTGAAGCTTCGTCTTGATGTCAGTCCAGGAAGATCGACGGCAAGGCTTCCCGCAGGAGCAGGACGCTCCTGGTTAAGGAGCCCGACTATATTTTTATACAAATTTATTTATAGTAAGACTTATAAACTAAGAAAAACTCATTGATTAAACTAGTAGGTGCTCACGGCTTCGCTCGCATTAAGAAATAATATTGGCATCCCCTATTTCACTTCCTTAAAAGTGGCGTTTCCAAAAATCGTTAACGGATGCCTTCATCATAACAGCTACCTGCATGCCAAATTTCAGCCCGATCCGTCCAGTGGTTTGGGCTGTGCGTTAACAGATCACTATATTAGTCAGTCAGTCAGTCACTTTTGAGTTGTATCTATTTAGTTCTAACATATAAGTCCTGAAAATAAATCGCTGCCAATGAACTGGGGACGATTAGTGTGAGTTTTCTGGTGTATTTATTTTGTAGCTATAATTTTATAATCGACTATGAATCAAATTAATGAATTTTCAGGACTTCCCTGAAACACTGCTTTCTCTTCGACGTATCAAATTTTATACAAATGAATTGGAATAAAATAATACTATGCATCCAAATAATAAGCTAGCTTTTTCTGAAACCATCTATGTATATATTTTATCATTACACCAACCGTTCGTTTCTTTTTTGCATTTTGTAGTTTTTGGAAATTACTTTAAATTAGAAAATGGTATGGAGTGTAATAAAAAAAAACAAAACTACTACCGTTTCACTCTGAATTTCTAGAGGCAAACTGTTTCAACGATTGTAATATAATAATATATTCATTAATCTTAGTGAAAGTGGTTTTTTGTGGTTTTACCATACAACGCTATTAACTGTACTTTGAGTTAACTTTGTCTTACCCATTTTCAAACGTAATATTTATATCTCTAGTGTACGCTTGTCAAACATATACAGAAACTCCTGAGATACATAAAGTTTACAGGACCAATTATTTACGTTAATCAAAATAAAATATGCAAACACAATTCATTATAAAATTGACAAAATCGAGTTTACAAATCATTTCATAACCAACGAGAAATTGAATGAACGAATAAGTTGAGTTTTTTATCTACCTAGACAAGTTCAGCGAATATTAGTAAGAAAAATAAGCGTTTAGCTTCGACTTTCATCGTGCGAGCAGCCAAACTGTGGAACACATTGGCCGAATCTTTATGTCCCTTGAACTATAGTTTTTTTTTTTTTTTTTTTTTTTTTTTTATTATTTGAATACATCTAACTCCCCAGGCGGTTTATGGGGGAACCTAATCTACGCTTTCTTACGAACTACTTTACAATTTTTCTTACAACCTGCTTTATTAATTTAATTTACCTACTGACTGTTTACATTTTCATTTAAATTTCTAATTAGCATTGTTTTGGACACAGTTTGTCGGTCTTCAAGTCGAGAGTTAACCGGTTTCTTCTAAGCAAGCGCGTTAAATCGTAGTTTATTATGTTGCTTAACATCAGGCAAGTTGTAGTCAAGCGTGAGTCTATCTCATGTAAAAAAAAACCCAATGTTATATCACAACAATACATTTCTCTTATTGGCAAATCCGAGCACTAAATCTCGAATCCCGCCCGAGAGCGCATCGAAGTTATGCGCCGTAGAAATACCAAACTACAAGACCAACTCAAATAAGCAATTAAACTACAGACCGCGGATTAATTATTTGTTTGTAGACAAACTGAGCGGTGTCGAGTTTGTTTTTACTTGTGTAACTCGATAATTGCGAGTTAGTTAACTAAATGTACAAATTTTCATGTGCATTGTGAACTAATTAATTACACAATATTATATTTGTACCTTGTCATATAGTAGTTGTAGTTTTTTGTTATAGTTTATACGCTCGATATCAAGTTACAAAAGGAAAAGAATTGCATTTTGAAAGTTTGATTTTTCATTGAATTCAGTGGACAAAGAAATAAATATATACACATGTAACTTAAAGCCGTGTAATTTATGTATTAGCTGTGCTTTAAAAGGTTGAGCTCAGGGTAAAGACTATAAATGAAGATATCTTACATACGAATACACAATATTTGTCGCAACACTCGATTTGCTTTCTTCTCTACGATCAAATTTTCGTAGCACATCTACGCAAACAGCTACAACGTAGCATGTCTACGACATTATTATGAAGAGCAATCAAATTGATGTAATAATATTGAATTTAAAAAAATGTCCTTATTTATTTATTTTCTTAATTTTTACTCTTAACGTTTATATAATCGTAATTTGCAGATTTTTCTCATATAATTTATAGCTTTAATGAGTAACATGAGACCGGGTATAACAAACCCTTTCACCCCCAGAAATAGCCATTTTCACGAATATAAATAACTGTGTAACATTCATACATTGTTCGAGTTCTTTTAGTTAAATCAAGTATTGTGCCCGTCCTACAATTCCAAGACCGAACTATTATGATTGTGGCTAGAACTTCGTGGTCGCGACTCAACAGATTGCGTGATAGTTTGTACGGATACAATGAAATAGTTCTGTATTATCTATTTGAGTAACTTGTATTATCTACAAAGATACTTTCGTGTATTCAATAAACTTACATTTTGTTAAAAACTAATTTAAAAAACTAAATACTAACAATAGAATTAAAACTTAAACTACTTCTAAAACTATAATATTTAATCTAAAATGCCTGTAGTAAAAGGAAAGGTCCCCAAATTACTGGCGGCATTTCCGCGTTGTATAACAATGCTCACTTTTTGAGTAAAGTAGCAGCCAGCATTCTGGAGACCTGTCACTTCCACCAAACGCTTGGCCAGGTCAAACGTCTTTCATTTATTTATTCTTGCCCTTATAGGTTACAACATACCGATGGTAACAGCGAAGAATGCTTAGGTATGACTATGTATAAACAATCTTCACAAGTACGCCTTTTGGCTTGCAAGCAATTGAGGTACACAAGCCAATAAAAATAGACGTACATGGTTTAAAAACATACCAATGCTACTGGTAAGTTTCATTTGTTACAAAATGTTGAAATGCCTACCTCTTGAATTTTGAATCATGATATATTTTAAACACTGGTGGACAATGAGGTTTATCAATAAAGTCAGGTTAGGTAAAGTCAAAAGGTATTAAATTCAGGTAACCATCAGAACACCTGAGAAACTCGTAAAACATAAAAGCTGAATAACGACTAACTACGTCAAAAAGCTAGGATTTTAAATAAAATGTATCTTACACTTGCTTCTTCTTATCGAATATGAGTGACCAACTCTGGTGTCTAGAGTATATCAAGCTGCCCTAAGGGCACATGGCTTAACGAATTTTACACTAAATGCTACTCTTTAATCATGTATCCATAATTTAAAATTACCTTACCTTGGATTTAGGGTTAAACAAAACTATAATTAGCTAAATTTCTAAATTAAATAAAATCAAAATAAGTTAGGTATGTCAACCTATATATGGACTAATAAAATTGAGAAACATTAAAATATTGAGATATATGGGTCTAAATGGGTTACATAAAATGTCAATGTCATAATAATAAAAAAAAAAAAAAACAGTCAAGAGGTAGAACAACAAAGCACTGCTACTTCAAATCGAAACCTAACAAATTCATTCACATGTTTTATTCCCCGTGACCTATATGTTTCTGTATGAGTGCTCAGTGCACCAGCGCACTGAATCCCAATAACTTGGTCAAATAAAACTATTTTTTAGTCGCAAGCGATATCGTTGGAGCGCAAAATTGGATCTGTTGGTGACGAAGATTACTGCGGTGACTTTTAGATTCTATAATGAAGGTTTTAGATGTTTTTTTTTTGGAAGAATCTATAAAATTAAGTTATGATTTTGCGGTGTAAAATCACCGCGGTAACACTTGATAGCCTCCTTTTTTTGAAGTAGGTTAAACAAGTTATAAGAAATTAGATCTATTGTTACACTTTTTTGTTTAAATATTAACTCATTTTTAGTTGGTTAAAAGGCCTACTTAGTTTATTTTACAGTTTAATTCCTGCGCCATTTAAAACAGGTTGATGCTACTACTTCATAGTATTCGTGACGTTTTGCCATATTGTATTTGAACTTTTCCCTCACGGCAGTCTCCGATTGGGGCGATGCCAATCTGGTCAAGTTTAATGCCTCAAAAACACAAGCGTGTCTTTTCTCTGCAAAGAGGAGGCCATTAGTAATGGCGCCTTCTTTCCGAAATGAAACTGTGCCCATCACCGACCATCTAGAGTTGCTAGGTGTCACTTTGACTCCGACCCTCAACTTTGGCTCCTATATTGAGTCTAAAGCTCAACTCGCAGCCAAGAAGCTGGGTATCCTCTCCAAGGTGCGACGATATTTCACTCCGGAACAGCTGCTGACCTTGTATCAAGCGCAAGTTCGGTCGTGTATGGAGTATTGTTCGCACCTTTGGGATGGTTCTGCGAAGTACCAGCTTGAGGCGTTGGAGTTAATTGAGAAACGGGCAAAAAAGCTCATCGCGAAAAACTCACTCTGTAGCTCAAAATTACAAAGCCTTGAGCACCGCCGTAAGGTGGCCAGTCTTTCGGTTTTTTACAGGTTGCATTTCGGAGAGTGTGCGGAGGAATTGCATAATTTAATTCCTGCAGCCCCATTTCACCATCGTACGAGTAGGGGTTCGGCAAGAAGGCACCGTTATACAGTTGAGGTTCCAAAGACTCGTACCAAGCGCTTTGCTTCGACTTTCATCGTGCGAACAGCCAAACTGTAGAACTCCTTGCCCGAATCTCTATTCCCCTTGAACTATAATTTGTCGGTCTTTAAGTGGAGAGTAAACCGGTTTCTTCTAGGCAAGCGCGCTACATCGTAGACTATAACATTGCTTACCATCAGGCAAGTTGTAGTCAAGCGTAAGCCTATATTATGTAAAAAAAAAAAAAAAAAGAACAGAATGTTAGCTCAATTCGCCGCTTAGGCACCACTAAAACTTTCAGAAGTATTTAAAAAAAATACGATGTTTTTGGTATTTCTTAGTAGCCTATAACTTGGCTAAGAATTTTCTAAACATACTTGTAAAATTTTCATCGAAATCTGTTTTATCGTTTTTGAGTGATGAGTGTGTAAATAAATAGACAAAAATAAAATAAAAAGGTTTGTAACCTGTACTGTTATCTATTCTAAGTATCTCCAAATTATTATTATGTCTTTATTTCTCTTCACAGATTCTCGGGCCTTACGCCCGGTATTTTTAAGGCATCAGTGGGGCCGTAGCCAACACTGAGAGGCCTTTTACAATATTATAGGTACTTAAAATTAAGTAAAAATTACAGATAGAGGATGTTAGGTATATAAAGTAACTATTGCAGACATGGTATTAATATTTGTTGAGTTGTTCATTGACTTAATTAAACTGGTCTATTGTACGAGGAACGGCACCCGCCAGTTATGCCTCATTCATAAAAAATATAGCGGGTGATGACTTGCCACTCACTAAATGGGCCCTCCACAAAAGGCAGCCTAAGATGACGCCGGAAGGGCAACATTGGTGTGAGTGGCTTAGGGTGTCGAGAGGTGTGCTGCGCGTTCTCTGAGCGGTACTAGCGCCGTTATGCCCTTTAACACTTCCACCCTGGAGCTTAGGTACTGAGCTCTTGCGTCTTCCACTCCCGGACGGCCAATCAAGGCAAGCCGGGAGGCAGGGTGTCTCATTTAGCCCCCAGGGAATCGGGGTCCGCGGTGACGCCACTCACCGACGACTCGCCATGAAGTCGCCTCTGCGGTTTTATTATTATTATTATTCCTTTCACATATATTCAATGTACAGACTGCGATCTTCTTGAGCTTTATTATATGTAAAGACAGAAGATTGATTAGATAGATATAGATTACCTGAACTTTACCATCATCATCATCATCATCCACAGCCCTTGGGATCACTGCTGGGTATATGCCTCCCTTTGTATGTGCCATCTGCGTCGATCTTGTGCAGACCTCATCCAGGTTGAAAGTTATTACCTGAACCTTACCAACGTAGGTACAAATGTAATGTAAAGTATCTAAAAGTGCTAATCCATGCATGGGATCGATGACCTAATTTGAACAAGGTTTGGATTTATTGTTCTGAAAGGACCCTCGTGTCTGAGGGATGATAGGGATTCGGATTTCACTCGCTCCTACATTTGATATGTTAGCGAGGGTCCTTACTACTTTGTACTAACGTGTTTGATTCAATAAACTATTGAACTGTCTTTGTATTCTAAAGTGTTAAGTAGAGATAGGAGTATTTGCAATAGAACTGATTTGCTATTATTATGTTTATTAGTATGTTACTTTTTACGAGAGTATTTTAATGATTTAATTAAGCTTTATCTTCAACCACATTGTTAGTTACTATGTCCAGACAGACTACCTCAAATGCAAGAGCCGTACAATGGAACACGGACTCGACTGGACATGACTGTCAAGTTATGAACACCAAGTAATTGAACCAACACACACAACACTATATTGAAAAGATTATCACGCACGCCTTATCTTATTTACCTATGTTAAACTTCTAGCTTATGTTATTTGTAGTTCATAACCCGAATTTTACGGGTTTACTGATCGAAGTAAATACAAAAAAAAGTTCGTTTGAAGTACATTTTATCAAAAACTTTTTTTTGCTTTTCATCAGAATTTATAGCGCAATTAAGGTATTTATAAGTAATATGTCAGAACTTCTATCTAAGAACCCCAACCTACTCCAAATTAATCAACTTAAAAAAGAATATGTGTGTCGGAATTTTTTGATCTGCATCATGTCCTGACATCACTTAACAACTTAATCAAATGCAAATAAAACCACACGATGTGTTTCTAACATTTATTTTATTCAATAATGTTTGAAATTTTATTCACATTTCTCTAAGTAAATCGAGGATTTACGAGTTGATTTAATATTTAAATAAACATTAAATAATCAGTCTTTTAGAAGATAATTTCAATTTTGGCTACTTTTTTATTATTAATGTCTTATCAACTTTGACATATATTATATAATATTATGATAATATTATTATTTTCGTAACGTCTACTCGGTACACTGGTTTAGATTTAAACCAAGTCAAGTACATAATTATTATAAAATTTACAATTTGATATGAAAACTAATAATTACGTTACAAAATATACAATTATTTATCAAAGTTAAGCAATTAAACATATCAGCAGTCAATTACAGTAAATTGATATGAGTATTCGTAAAAAATTGTAAGTGAAATTTGTACAAATCTCGAAAATGTCGAATTGTATTTGCTAAATTTAATCTGCGATTGAATGAGTTATGTATTTATGTAATGTCAAAAGATTAACTAAACGGTTTTCACTCACGTGTAAATCGCGTAAATCGTTTACGCGTTTCGGATGTTATGACATCCATCTTCAGAACGTTCGTTCTGGGCCGCGGCAACACGCAGACAGCGCGCCGCCGCGCGAGCGGCCCGCCGGGACACGGGCGCGGGGGCCTGTGGTGGTGGGGGTGGAGGCGAGACGATGTTACTACTCCCGGCCGCTTCGTCCTCGGGTCGCTCCACTGCTTCATCAGAGACAGCACCATCGACTGATGTACCGGCGCACACAAAACTGACCGTATCTTGATCCAAAGCTCCAATGATCCTTCTCTTCGTCATCGTATTAAGAGCTGGGACCCACGCCGGAGGAAGCGCCCATCCACGGTCTCGGTTGAAATTCGGGTGGCGGTTGATCTCTATAGCCTCTCGTACTTTCCGTGGACGATTTACGCGATTTACACGTGAGTGAAAACCGTTTAGTTAATCTTTTGATAAAATGTCTCACGAAAGTTTTATGTAATGTATAATATTTTGTTACAGATAACAACAGTATTGAGCTTGCAATTACATTGAAAGTTTTCTTAATTATTACTTTTATTAATACCGTTAAAATAAAATAAAAAGTATTATTTAGTAATATATTGTACACTAAAACAAAACAAAGTTTATTCATATTTTAAATGAACACAACCGCTTGTAACATATCCAACTAGATATAATTATTTAAATCTAAGTTTCTTCAGCTACCTATGATGTGGTATTCTGCACGCTTCTGCAACAATATAAAAGAAAATTCATTTCTTTTTAACTCCTTGAAAAATATAATGAGGTCTAATTTTTTTTTGTTTAAGGTTAAATATAGATAGATAGATATACCCTTTATTAAAACACCAGCACAATACAGAAATTTACATTAATATGAAAACTTAAGCCTATAGTACGTTCCATTTCGATTGGCAATAAAGTGCGTTGACCCCTAGTCAGTGGCTGAGAGTGAAAATGATGTAACTTACAATTTTACCAAAATAGGTCCTAAAAATAATAATTTATCATCGAATTTTATTACAACTAAACAAAGTACTAGAACACACTAGAATTATTTATTTGACATATTTTTTTGATCTTTATGCTTATTAACTGTGATTTTTGTAATAAGAGTGTTTATCGCGCTAACAGTGTTCTATGTTATACTTTATTTTAAATATTAGTAACGAAAACCTCTTTTTATTATTATTATTATACTTAAAATGAAAAAAGCATTGCAACACTTTTTGTAACACTAACCAAAGTACTTTTTGAAAATAATACAAAACGCGAGTTATGTCCCTTTTCCAGACATATTTTGTTACGTCAGACAACAGAGATGCGTCACCTTCGGCCGCGTTCGCGTGGCAAAGCCGCCATTTTGTTCAGTGTTCGGATAGCGCTTGCGTTCTCGGTGATCCGTAAAATATTTTTGTTACATTTTAGTTATTGAATCCGTTATAATTTTGTTGAATTTTAGTTATTGAATCTGTTTTTTTGTTGTTACCTGCGCTGGTTATGCCTGTAGCACTACCTATTATATAACGTTGAGTAACAAAATCTTTAAAAACTACAAACTACCTACTTGGTACTGCTTGGTGGCAAAATGTAGGTATTTGATTTTCTTTTGGTACATATCTATGCGAAGCCCTGTAAATGAAACACACCGGTAGGTAAAATAAAACAAATTATAATCAGTGTCATAAAAGGTTTGTCATCTCTGCTAGACCATTGAAAGGTCAACGCACTTTATTGCCAATCGAAATGGAACGTACTATAGTGTCTTAACAGGCGACCTTACCGCCAAAAACGATCTCTTCCAAAGTAATGATAAACTTAAAAAAATGATGGTGGTGAAAAACTAATTCATTGCCTCAATTTTTTTTAATTGCTATGGAAAATCAGACATTTGATTACTAGGTCACCACAAGAGGCAACCGCAAAAGTGGTAATGTGTACTAGGTAGAGCAAATCGGCCCAATATGAACCTGTTAAATCTACTGCTACCTGCCGAATCTTATCATTGTCTATTGCTTGTATCTATTTATTTATTTTTTCTGTAAGAGATCGGTCATAGCGATAAGGCCGCCAATTAAGACGCTAGCTTTAATTTATATGTTTTTTGTATTGTTTTATTATATGTGTTGTTTTTATAATGTATCTATCTATCTATCTATTTATATTTTTAACTATCATTATAACAAGAAAACTAAGTACAACTTACTTCGAGGTGCACTTTTTAATGTCGTAGTTCTCGACACGCAGTCACTCTCCTCGGACTCCGACCTCATTTGAAAACTTGTTTCTGAAATTATTTTAAAATAAAAAATTAAGATCTCTCTTGAGTCGTATTTCCTCATGACTAAGGGTCGTGACTCCCCCGCAGAATTAATTCGTTAGGGGTGTTATGCAGATACATCGTGGCGGGCGCCCAGGTGCTTCCACGAAAGACACATGTCCTAGAATATTGTGGTCCTCAAACATGTCGGTTTCCACACGATGTTTTCCTTCACCACTAAGCAAGTGCAAATCCACACATAACTTGAAAATACAAGTCATTGGTGTAGGGCCGAATTCGAACCTGGGTGCGTCTGACCCCCGGGGAGAGTTCGGGGATGCGTAAATGCATTTCTTCCACTAAAAAAGGGTGCCTCTGATTGAAACTAAATTGCCATGCCATTAATTTATAATATAATTTAAAAATTTATAAGCATTTTTTTCTTGGTTTGAATAAAATTATACGTCAAAATAAATCAACGGTAAAATTTGCTTAAATACACCTCCCACAAACAAAGCACCAAAAATCACCAATTTATTTCTAGGACATCCAACCAGTAGAGTCAATGAGCGCGCGATGGGAATTTTCATGCTCTCAAAATGTTATAATAATGTATATAACTTCTTGTACAATTATTCATTTTTGACTATTTAATTAATAGTTTGGACTACATAATAACTTGATTGAACCACTTCAGATTTCATTCAATTTTGATCTAATTACATACGATTATTTAGCCATAATAACGTATGAAAAAAAAATTAACAAATATAAACTATAGTAATAGATAAATACTAACCACTATCATATCTAGATTTGCTATTCCCAGGTATGTGCAGCCTAGTCGGCGCCTCCTGGTTGTCTTGGTGGCCAAACGTGCGGAACCCCAGCGCAAACTGCGCGTACGGACTTATCTCGTACAACTCTGGAAAAAGTAACGGAAACATGATTTTATCAAGGTGATATTTTTTCAAACAGTAATCATTATAATTTTAGATCAAAAATGCACTTGTGGCTAACCACAGGGAGTCAGTATTGATACAATTTCTCTCTGCGAGTCGTATTTCCTCACGACTGAGGATCGTGACTCCCCCGCAGAATTAATTCGTTAGGGGAGTTCTCTTGGGCAGATACATCGTAGTGGGCGCCCAGGTCCTTCCACGGAAGACACATGTCCTCGGATATTGCGGTCCTCAAACCTGTCGATTTCCTCACGATGTTTTCCTTCACCGCTATGCGAGTATAACAATTCTGCGCTATAAATTCGTACCACAACGTACAGTTTGCAGGCACGAATAGGTTTACTTTGTTGTCACTGTATTACGAGTACCAGCAACTTTCGCAGTATTGCTTTGTGGTGGAAAGTACTATAATGAAAATGCTTGGAAATATTATTGTGATACCAAGATGTAGGTTGTTTACAGCAGTACTATTCAAAAAGCGCTATAAGCGCTAGTTATTGGGTATCCATTGATAAGAACAGTTTCATTCCAAATTGCCGATTCGGACTACCTGTTAGTGAAATGCTTGAATGCAATATTGTTTTCTCTGTTTCCCACTCACCGTGTTTAGCATCATGCGTCAAATGCACAGGAGTGCTGTAGACCCGACTAGTGATGTCCTGCGGCGCCCCTTGCGGCGTATTCGCAGTGTTGTTGCTTCGTTCCGACTTGCATTCTGTTGTCAGGCTGTTGCGGTATTCAGTGAGGTGCTGGTGACTGAAATGTGATAGGGAATGGAGTTAGTTTTTAAACTTTTACTTATAATGGTTAAAGTGTGTTATTTTTGGTAGCTAAAAATTTTATCATTTATAAGAAAAAATGAATTAAATTGGCTTTTAAAAGACTTCCAAAGACGTTCAAATATGAAATGAAAATTGCCACTGGGTCAGATGAGAACCAAATCCAGATGCGGGAAAAAAGTTCATGTCGTGTTTCTAAATATTTCATTTCATTTACCATTTCGATGATAAACTTAACAACATTATAAAGTTCTTTATTAAAACTTGTAATAAGAAATAACATCGCAAGACCGGGACCGGTGGCGATCTCTTGTATTGGAGGCCAAGAATCACTTCGGATCGCTGCGCCAGCGGAGTATAACAAATAACTTAAAACTCACGTATGTCTCTTGACCAGTATATACACGCAGGTGAGGCAGCACAGCAGCAGCAGGATGGAGCTGCACACGATCACCACCATGTTGATGTCCAGGTACTCCGACGGAGGACCCACGCTCTCTGGAATGAGTTGTACTCTCGGTTAGATTTATTGAATTTTATATTTTTGTAATAATCGATCAACAGGTAAATTTTAAGCGTAACAGCTATTTTGCCACCACACAAGATGAAGAAAGTAAATTCTTGAAATTAATTTTTTTTTTTTTCAAATTATGGTATTACACTAAACAAATGATGGGACAAATTTATGTGATCTAAAAGTATGTACTTTATGCATAACCATAGTTTCTAAGATTGAATTTGCTGAAGAATTTTTGTGATACAGTTCTAAGAAAGAACACTTTCCGGACAACACACTAACAACAACTTGAGCATAACAATCATCATTTTTCACAGTCCTTGTAATCCTGTTGCTGGGTATATGCCTACCTTTCTATGTGTTATCTGCAGCTATACAGTTTACGGGTCATCAGACTTTGACATTAGAGTTATTGGGCGATACCACACTGTATTTTATGTTTTTTTACCTCTCTGTAGCATAAAATAATTTGGATTACCTTAAAAACAGTAGTAGTACCATATTTAAATTTATGAGTGCCAAATACTATTTGATGACTGGCTTACACTATCTACCTATATACTGAGCTTACTCTTACTCGTCTATGCTCTTACAATAATTTATCATCTTTACCTCCTAAAACAGTAGTAGTAGCATAGTTATAAGTAGTAGTGTCCCGTCCCGCCGAGTTGGCCACGGTGACCCGCAGCTGGTACCACTGCGCCGGAGAGAGTGGCCCGATGGCAAAGGAGGATGGGGGACCCGCGCTGTAGGGGGACCATTGGTGGTCTAGTATTGGCTGGAAACATACATCATACAATTTTGTAAGGGGAAAATTTATAAAAAAAAATATTCAGACATTAATTTGGTAATATGGATTGTTATTAGATTGTTTAAGTTATTTATTTATTTGTGTTCCGTTTTCATGCTTTAGGCCGATGTTTTTCTTACGTGGGATATATAAAAATAAAAATAAATCCGGGACATTGCATACAGCGCCATCTAGCCCCACACATAGCAAACGCTTGTGTCATGGGTCCTAGATGACGGACATAATACTTATATTCTTTTGTTTTGTAAATAGATTACTTATTATACATACCAACGACCAGACCCAACACAAGTAATTATAAATTTAAAAAATTCATAAATATTTATTTCAAGCGAAAATATTTTTTTATACGTTTGCGTTTGACTAAACCTTCCTGCTGCTGAGCATTACTGCAGTCAAGGGTGTAACACGCTTAAGTACTTAGAAAGTACTTATTAACTATAGATTGTATTTTGTTGTTTTAGATTTTGAGATATAGTCCCAAAAGTGATGTAGGCTAGACTAAGCTTGTTTGATACGAATTTACACAAAAGATAGATTAAATTATAGATTATTCTAGGGCTTTTTAATCCCAGATTAACGCTGGTAATATCACGGCGTACTGCTGATTGTAGATAAATCAACTATCAAGTCGACTACAGTTTTATGACACAAAAATATCAAAAGCACGTATAAATGATGTCAGCTTTCATTTGTAGACAATACAATGTCAACATACTTTATAGTGCTGCTTATGCAGGTATTTTCAGTTTTTTCTTATCAAATGTAACATTTCGCATATGAACACAAATTAACTTTCATTTTTAATCTTCTTATTCTTACTAGGCGCTTCCATGGGTCAGATGACACGTTAAATTGTAAGTACCCGCTGTTTGTCTAGTACGGCAGTCGTAAAGCCATGTCTGAGGCCCTTAGGGCGCTTTGATAAACCCTCGACACCTGAGTTGGCCACTCTCATTCAATAAGAAGAAGTATTTTTAATGACTCACCAGTTTATTATCAGCCTTCCTCCACGTCTTGCCTCCGTACTCCCTGTACTCGACATCCACATGAGTGATCTCACATCCATTATCATCCCACCCGCTCAGCTGAATGTAGACGTGGGTGGCGTTGCTCCACAGCCATTCGTTCGTGGTTGGGGCTATGGGCACTGGAAAGAAGAGGTTGGTATAATTATTAATATGTAAATTTATGTGACAATGATTGAGCTCTTCTATCTTTTTACGAGTACTCTAAGAAGATTTAAATTCAAATTCAAATTCGTTTATTTGTCTGCGAAACATGGGTACATAAAAGGTCTTAGGTCAGTTATAATTAAGAGCAAACATCGCACTTTCAAAGATGTAAACACAAGTCATTGTTAAGATTTTTAAACCTTTAAAATAAGGCCAACTTTGCATTTTGCGCAGACCACAGATCGCACGCACACACTTTTTTTGAGCAATAAATACTGATGAGATGTTTGTTACATTACCCCAAAACAAATACCATATCGGAGCAATGATGAGTCATTCCCATGATAAGCCGTAATAACTGTTTCTCTGCCTACGGTTTTTGAAAGCATGTACAACGCGTAGGAGTTTCAACGAAACGTTCGAATACGAGTACAATAATCAAGTATTTTTCTATCCAGGGTTTATCAAATCAAGAATAAAAAGACTTCTGTTTTTAAACACACGGGTTATTTCTATAAGAATTGATTTTTGATATTAAATTTAAATTAATAAGCTTAAATGACATGAATCTGTTAACTTTAGGTTTGTATGCATAAGAATAATTGTGAGGAAATTGACAGGCTACGGTTGTCATTCGTCGAATGGTCTAAACGAGCACAACGACGTATCTATTCAATAGATCTCTTATCCTCACTAAATTATTCTGTTTGGGAGTCATAATCTTTGGGAATATTTCTGATCAATGAAAATTATGACTCCTAAGGAGCAAGATAAACTTACCTCCCCCTAAAGTAGGTACATCAATATAGGCCGGCGCGGATGCCCCCACGGCGTTGACAGCTGTCATCCTGACAGAGTACTTGGTGCCACACTTCAGCCCCTCCAGAGTATACTCCTGAACACCTTGCAGAGTCGTCTCCTTGTTGCTCCAGGAGTCTTGCCAGGAACCAGTCGCTTCTTTCCAGGTCAGATTGTATGCTGGAATGATGGTAATTCCATATATTAATTTAACGAAGCTACATTTTTGTAATTGGTAATCCATTATGTATTTATTTCAGACACTTCAGAATGACAATTCCCACAAATTGTGGGATATTATATTCTAAATCAAGAAAGATTTATACAACTGTGTTTGACTAAAACAAGTCACCGACATTGGTCCGAGCGTTATCAACAAAATATACAAAAAAGCTAAATGTTTATGGAATTTGAATGATTTCTCCATTACTTACAAACACCTATCGGTAAGTTCTTGCCTATTTAGATTCACAATTACCTATTTACAACCAGCATATATGCTGAGTTGAGGCTGTGTTGCGGCAGATTTTATGCTTGTTTGTTTACTATGAACTTACTTGTGTTTGTTTCGCTGTTAAATCTGCCACAACAAATGTTTTCTTTCTTTCTTTTTTTCTATTTTTACTATCACACAGACTTATAGTATGATATCATTAGGGTCATATTGTAACATGTTCTTTTCAATTAATTTTCTTTTTCTTCTAATGCATATATCTTGCATATTATGTAGCTATACTCGACAAGTACTTACTCAATTTCTTATGATTAGTGTTAGTATTCCAGTGCAGATGTATGGAGTGTTTGCTCGGTGTGGCCGCGAGCGCGGGGGGCGCTGGCGTCGCAAGCACAGACACTGTGTACGACACCGAGTCAGAACCGTATAGGTTCTTAGCAAGGCATGTGTAGTTGCCACTTAGGGACTGATCTATGTCTGGAATAGAAAAAAAACATGATTAAGATACAATCTACCTATTTCAATATATTATAAATTAAGCTAAGTAGGGTCTAAAATTTGTACATAGAAGATAATTTGAAATTAAAGTTTATACTTCAAATCGATAACAGAACACGATTTAGCAGTTTTTAGTCATTAGAAACGGCTGAACGTATCTTCATGATTTTTGATATGTAGGTAGTCTGAGGTCCTGGAAGTGACATAGTTTACTTTTTATTCCAAAATAAAACGTGTAAAGCTGCGTGCGTCCACTTAACTTCACTCGTTTTATTTTGACGGTTTGTTGTTATGCATTAATAATATGCATAGCAACAATAAACAAGGTAGTTTTACTTACTATTTATGAGCAGACTGTCATCATGGTTCCTGGTGAACCTCGGGTGGTGCGTGATGATGTTGTGCTTGTGGTACCACACGGTGCGCGGCGGTGGTACTCCCACGCACTGGCACACCAGCAGCAGGGAGCTACCCACTGCTACGGATATTGGACCACCGAGAGACGACACGCCTGCTACCACTGGGAAACAGGAAAATAATGGTTTAATCTGTGCACAATAAGTTTGCCTTGTTATTAGATTAAAGATTGAATAAAAAGCTAAAAGAATATGCTGTTATGATGACGCCTAGGCGAGGAACGTTTTCTATTTATTCAGATACCAATTAGTAATGTTTTAGATCTGGTAAGAATATGGTCCCATTGGAAAGGCAAAGGTTTCAGTGAAATTCACTATGGATAAATTGGTACTACTGTTGTACCTAATGTCATCATGAACACAATGGAGCTTTGAAACTTAGAATATCAAGGTTGTTTAGTGTTTTTTGTTATGCACATGGCTTTGCTCAGTACATTTTTTAGTAAAAAAATGTCTTGTAAGCCAAAGAATAATCATAACATCATCTGACTCACCTCTATCAGTAAGTGTAACAGCATGCGCGGTGGTAGTCCCACCCTCGCCGGCGGTAGTGTGCGCTGACACTGACACCTCGTACTGACGACCTGTCAGTCCTGTCAGTGGGAACGTCAGCTGACGACTACTGCTTGCTTCGACGCGGTAGCTTTGGGGAGTGCTGGAACTGATAATAAGTGATGATAGTTTTGCATATGGTAGGTAAACGTAGGTAAGCTTTCATAAGTTCGTGTGAATTTACTCGTAATTTAAGTTATGGAAAACAACAATACCTACAGTTCTATACTGTACCGAGCATATTAGTTTTCATTTGCAACCCAAAGTAGCATAATACCACTTCTAGCATGTTGAACAATCAGCATATCAAATATAAAAAAAAAACTTCGGTTGACTCATGAATGTGGAAGTATAAGTGAAAACGAATGTGTTTGGAGAAGAAATATAATGTAAATGACAACATGTTTTTTACTACTACCAACAAACCACCTCTTTTAGATTATTCAATTTTTGGCCTTTGTGTCTTATTTTATGTATAAAACCTACTCACATCAAATCAAATCAAAAATGTACCTACAAGCTACCAATATTTTAAATTTCACATACCAATTTATATGCATTTGTTTGGTGTATGTTATTTTAAGTGGAACATTAGCTTTTCACCAAGTGGCTTTGATAATTTCAACTAACCTTGAAACAGGTTTCACATAGACCGTGTAATGCGTTATTTCTCCATTAGGCTGCTCCGGTTTCTTCCAGCTTACCAGCAGAGACGTGGCTGAAGATACCAACACTTTGATGGCCCCCGGGGGACCAGGCACTGAAAACATGGAGTATACTTTAAATTACTACTTACTTATTATAACTTACTTAGGACGGAAACTTGAGAACATAACACTTAAAACTTTAGCAACATCGATCAAAGATAAATAAATAAATAAATATTTCAGGACATCTCACACAGCGCCATCTAGCCCCACACTAAGCAAACGCTTGTGTCGTGGGTACTAGATAACGGATATACTTCTTATATACTTTTCTTTTGTAAATACATACTTATTATACATACAAACGACCAGACTCAACACAAGTAATTATAAATTTTAAAGTACATAAATACTTGTGTCATGCGGGAATCGAACCCGCGACCTCTAGATTGGAAGGCAGAGCCACTACCAACTAAGCTAACAGGCCAGTCATGAAGATTAATGAAAGATAAATTAGTCATGGGCTGAGTCTATTTTTAACTAATAACTGATTTGGCATAGATATCAAAACTCCTAGCGGTAAAAAAACTGAGTAGCCAAAATTGTTTCTGTGATGATCGTTGTTTTTTATTGGAATCAAGGCTTTAAAATGAGTATTAATTTTTCTACCACAAACATAAATAGGTTAGGAATAGATGGAATCAATTAAAATATTTTATGGCCCACAATGTTTCTTTTTTGTTTAATTCTACTAAATAAAACTTACCATCTTGTAAAGTAGGACAAACAATGGGGTAAGAAAACGGTCCAACTCCATAGTTCGAAAAGCCAGCCACTTTGATGGTGTAGTTAGTATACTTTAGTAAGGCTTGCAAGTAGATTTCAGTGTGTGGAGAACTGATATTCTGAAATGGACCTTCTGAAATATAAAAAAAAAATATATTCTAAAGTGATAAAACGTGTTTATAATTACAGATGTTCCATGGAAGAAAATACAACTATACTAGAGTGGAAATGGGAAATAGGCGCGACCAGGCTGCCCAGAGTATGTCCATAATAATATAAGATTTAGACAAAAATAGGTTTGAAATAAAGTTAATATAAAATTATTAGTACAAGTAAATACGATGTCACTGACAAATTCTTTGTTTTCGTTTGAGTATTTCTATTATTGTATTGTTTGATGTTTACAAAATCTGACTAAATATGTCTTCCGTGGAAAGGTAAACCACCACAATGTATTTGCCCAAGAGAACTCCCCAATAAATGATTCTGCGGGAGAGTAACGCTTAGGAAATGCTAGGCAATACGACTCGAATAATATTGTTTATCCATCTACTTTTGTTTGTCTCAGTCATATATGTCAGTCACGAGTTTGAAGATAAAAGAACGTAATAAAATGCCGTCAATTCAGTCAAACAGTATGCATGCGCACATCCCTAAAGGGGGGGGGGGCGCTTCCGGTACCATTTTAATAGTGCACCCTGTATGCGCTTGATATTTCAGAGGCTAACCTTCAGTCCCATAATACACGGAGTAGCCCAGCAGCGAAGTCCCGTGCGTAATGATAGGTTGCCAAGACACTCTTAGAGACGTGGAGGATACTCCTCTGCACTCCACTGCTGATGGAGGCTGTTCAGGTGCTGAAAAATACGGGTAAGATTGCTACATTACTTTGATTCGATAGTCTTATTTGTACGAGTAAAAGCAGAAAAGCTCTGTGAAAAACTTTCGTTTATGAAGGATATTAAGTAGACTGTGCTACTTCGGGCTTGTAAAAAAATAGTTAGTTATGCCTTTGTTAGAGAAATAAACTATTCTGGTGTCACCTATAAGACACCAATATTGTATTAGGCGTTTTTAAAATATATCGAACTTTCAATGTAAGAACGTGTTTTTATGTTGACAATTATACTAAGTTGGCACACTACAAGATGATCTTTCCAATTAGGTTAACATTTTTGTTCAATACAGTGTAGGTATATTAACCCAATTTGAATTATTTAAGGGAGGAACAAATTACAAACCTCCTTCCCGAGTAGTTTGGTATACGGGCAAGGAAAATGGCCCGTCTCCAGCAGAGTTAAAAGCGCTTACTGACACCGCATATCTGAAATTTAACACATTTTATGATTTGACATAATATGATTTAATAATACTGTATAATTTACTGAGATATTTGTACCTTAGATATTATTGCATATATACCTAGGATATCTAGTTATTTAAAACTTAAAGGTGACTGACTGACATAGTGATCTATCAACGCAAAGTCCAAACCACTGAACGGATCGGACTGAAAGATGTTGTGACGTAGATATCCGCTAAGATTTAAGGATATACCTCTTTTAAAGGGGTGAAAAAGGAGATGCATGTTTTACTTCTTAATGCGATCGAAGCCGCTAGTTATTAGATAAAATATATAATATAGCCATAAAAAACTGAAAAATTGATGCAGAGTCAGAAAAACATTAAAGTAAGTTATTACCTTGTATTTTTCAGTAGCCCTGTGAGAATCGTTTCTTGTTTGCCTTGTCTGGATGATATTTTCACTGTTTTGGTTTGAGTGTCATTTGGACCTGAAATCAAAAGAAATGTATAATATTATATCTATCATAAGAAATGACTTGAGTTGTAACTAGTGATTTTATTTGAACCAACAATCAGCAGCATTTAAGTTGGCAGGACACATTGATTGTAGATCAATAATTGATGTGTGTGTTCAGTCACTGAGGCGTTTTGTGGTATTTAAAAATATCACTTGTATTTCGTTCTCCGTACGTTTTAAAGCCGCCCTTATACATATAGTAGATAGTACCTGGTATAGTATCTCTAGCAGGCGACGCCTTCACTCTGTACCCCCGTATGGCCTTGCCTCCTGGCGGGGGCCCCCAACGCACTGCCAGCGACCCTGCTTCCGTAGACTGCTCCACTTGGATGTTCACTGGAGGTGATGATGGAGCTGGAATGAGGGGGATTGGGTTTTTAATATTGTAGAAAGACCAAACCTTTTCGCGTCATGTAATCGAACAAGGGTGATGAATTCTAGTTCTGCGGTATTGCTGCAATTTCGCCAATGTCACGTCTCAAGAGAGCCACTTTATAGAGTTGTTCATCCGTCTTTGAGTGCTCAAACATGGTTGTCAAGTCATGTTATGGCAAACAGCTATCACGGCTCAAATGGAATGCCGCTTTGACCCATCCTAGGTACGTCCGCATCGACAGTTATCTGACATTGACTATTGTATGCAAATAGCTGCGCTAATGGCGCTACGGGTGCTTCTTTATTATGAAAGTTAAATACAAAGACACTTTAGCTGCATTTTGTACGCACACCATATCATTAAGAGTTATTATATATCAGCCGCTTAGTCTGAAGTGTGGATTTTCGCTCCTGGCAGCTAGTACACCGTAGCCTAGCGGTTAAGGCGTTCTGGCTGGTAATCAGAAATACGCAGGTTCGAATTCTGCTGATCGTGATTATTTTCGCTCATTTTCCAATAAAAAGTTTAAAATATTATAAGTGTTAATGTGTAACGATATTTTTCTTTATTATTGTATAAATTGATTTTTGTAATTATGTTACTAAGTTGATTTTTTTACCTTCTTCCTGCGTAGTAAAGTGCACAGGCAGTGTGTAAGCGCTGAGTGCTACTTGGTTCCCTGCAGCCATCCGTACCCTGTACTCTGTTGAAGACTGTAGATCGCGGAGCTCCACGCTCTGGCGAATCTCGTTCACTCGTCTGAAATATTGTTTTTAATAGATTATACTAAAAATTATACGCAAAAATTCCAGGTTTATAAATTTTGGCATTGAAAACAGTGTTCGAAATAAGGGGTTTAAAAAAACACAAAGTATAATATCTCGCAAGCTATGAGAACACATTAGTAAAATTGGTGATCAGCTAGCCGGATACCCATCTGGCAGTAGAGCGTTCTGGTCCCTTGCAAAAGCAGCTGAGGGAAATTTCTGCAGATCATCCTTACCAGCGCTTCGTAAGCCGGATGATAGTTTGGCCCACAGTGCGAAGGAGAAGGCAGATCTCCTTGGTTCCTTGTTCGCCTCCAACTCGACACTTGAAGATGGAAACTCAACGCCACCCGTACTGCCGCGTTGTGAAAGTTCCATGCCTGATGTACGCATAACTCAATGTGCGGTACGCAAGGAGCTGTTTTCCCTCGATGTGCGTAAATCGAGTGGGCCAGATGGAATTCCGGCTATCGTCCTCAAGAAGTGCTGTCCAGAGTTAGCTCCAGTCTTAACGCGTCTATTTCGTCTCTCTTACGCCACGGGCCTTGTTCCATCGGCCTGGAAAGTTGCACTTGTCCACCCTATCCCTAAAAAAGGTGATCGTACGAATCCGTCTAACTATCGCCCTATAGCTATTACATCCCTTCTCTCCAAAGTAATGGAAAGGATTGTCAATTCGCAGTTGCTTGGATATCTAGAGGAGCACCAGCTGATTAGTGACCATCAATACGGCTTCCGTCATGGACGCTCAGCTGGTGATCTTCTAGTTTACCTAACGCATCGATGGGCAGAGGCAATTGAGAGTAGGGGTGAAGCACTGGCCATTAGTTTAGACATCGCGAAAGCTTTTGATAGGGTGTGGCACAAAGCACTTCTAGCCAAACTTCCCTCGTACGGACTACCTAACGGCCTGTGCACGTGGGTGTCAAGCTTCCTATCTGGTCGTACTATTAGTGTTGTAGTCGACGGATCACGTTCCGAATCTAAGCCGATCAATGCTGGGGTCCCGCAGGGTTCCGTGCTGTCTCCTACGCTATTCATTCTGCATATCAATGACATGTTGCAGATTAGTAATATTCATTGTTATGCAGATGATAGTACGGGTGACGCATGTTACCGTGGACGTGTAAACCACAAGCGCTCAGAGGTTGAAGAGAGCAGATGCAAGCTTGTGTCTGACATTGAGTCATCCCTGGAGAAAGTCTCTCACTGGGGTGATATAAACTTAGTCAATTTTAACCCATCTAAGACACAAGTGTGTGCATTCACCGCTAAGAAAACACCTTTTGTTGTAGCGCCACGTTTTCAAGGTGTTTCCCTCACGGTATCCAAGAACTTGGAAATCCTTGGGATGGATATATCGAGCGAGGTCCAATTTAGGGGACACATCGAGGCTAAGGCAAAATTAGCCTCTAAAAAACTCGGTGTACTTAACAAGGCGAAACGTTACTTCACGTCGGGTCAACGGCTTCTACTTTATAAAGCACAAGTGCGCCCTCACGTGGAGTACTGTTCGCACTTGTGGAATGGTGCACCGAATTATCAACTAGATCCCCTAGATTCTATGCAGCGGAGAGCCGTCCGAATTGTCCATGATCCCAAGCTGACAAAAAAGTTGAAGCCGTTGAGTCTCCGTAGGGATGTGGGATCCCTCTGTATCTTTTATAGGCTCTTTTTTGGGGAGTGTTCTAAAGAGCTATTTAATTTAATTCCGGCAAATCATTTTCATCACCGGACTGCTCGGCACCGTGAAAGAGCTCATCCTCACATCTTGCAAAATTGGAGCTCCCACACAGTCCGTTTCATGCGCTCGTTTCTTCCGCGAACTTGCAAGATGTGGAACGATCTACCCCCTGAGGTCTTTCCACGGAGCTACAATATGGGGAGATTTAAAAAGGGTATTCACAAACACCTCTCTAAGCTGGCAAAGTCCTGCAGCACCTCTGGAGTTGCAAGTGTCCATAGGCGACGATGATTGCTTACCATCAGGCAAATCGTCTGCCTTTTTAACACTTTTTTTTATAAAAAAAAAAAAAAAAAAATGAGACTTACTAAAGCTAATTTGTGTGAATTTCGTTAGTTTTGATCCCCTTTTGCTGACCGTTAAATGTTATTTACTCTTTTCAGAACACCCTGTATATAAAAATGAAAACTCGAGTGATATTAACTAAAAATAAACAAACCAGTCTGGTGGTAAACCTACAGCTTTTGCTTAAAATTCTATGTCATCAGTGAATAATTATTTTACAATTTCGGAAAATATTTACACAAAAATGGAAAGAAAATGTAAGAAGCACTTAGAACAACGTTACTGTGACTTCTATAGATGTTTTTATAGCCATATTGTTTCCCAGTGAAACCTTCCGATTGATTTTTTGTAAATATCTAGCAGGATTTTCCGAGCTTATGAGCTTAAAACCAAGAAAACCAGGTCTAGTTGGAGATTTCGGTTCTCATACATATCTTATCTTATGCTTATCTTATCTTACCTTGTAATATTGACAACTTTAGCAGCATCCCACACCTGGTAGTTGTTGTCAGTGTACTGCAGCGTGTAGTAGTGCGCGTGAACCCCGCTGTCTCTCCAGGACACTCGAGCCAGAGTACTGGATACCAAGTCTAGTTGGAGGTCGTGGGGTGGTGTTGGTGGTTCTGAAATAATACGTCACAAAGTCAGATATTGGTAAAACCAAAACAATCTAGGTAGGATCTAGGAAGGTAGGACAAGAAGCGTCATGTGGAATATCCGGGCAGATTTAATGTAAATCCTAGCGCCCCAAGTTGAGTTAAAAATGGTGAGATCAGATTGATAGTTGCGGCTTCCTCCTTTTAGAGCTTGTCACGTTGTCGCACTAATAATAGATAGTTTGTAGTATCGCTTCAGTAGGTGAAGTAAATACCTAAGTATGTTTTAATGCCACAACATAGCTAATAATTTTAAACTGGATGAACTATCCCAAAAGTGACATACGATACGAGTAGGTTACATTTCATGTCCGAAGAAGACTGAAGAATAGCGTTAATTTTTTGTCAGATATGGGAAAACATACTGATAAACTGCTTTTTTGAATAACTAAATAATACCTACGTAAAATCCTGACAAGAAACATACCTAATATTTCCAAATGCACATTGAACGTAGCCACTCCGTAGGGGTTGCTAGCTCTGCATTCATAAGTCCCTCCATCTCGCGTCTCCACATATGTGATGGTGATCGCACTGTTCACCCCATTATGGGCCAAATTTTCTGATATGGCAACCCTGAAATGTAAATAAAAACATACCTAATGTTAATTTCATCATCATCGTAGGCCGTATATTTCAATATGGGTTTAATCATCATATAACCGAGGAGGACTGTGATAAAATTGCTGATTAGTGTAGGGAGTCTTCACTCGTTCGACAATTAAAATCCCCGTATTTTTTTAAAATAAAAAAATATATCGTACCTGGTAGAAGCAAAATCAATAAGCTTCCCATCATGTGTCCATTTGACTCGAATAGGGCTATCACCTCGCGGGCGGCATGCTATCGTGGTTGGCAACCCTACCTTTGTAGTTACGTTTTCATTCATTGACTCAAAGTGCACCGGCTCTGGAAAATAATAGGAATAACACTCATAGAGATATCAGGTACATATTATTATAATTATTCAATTTCAATAAAATAATAGAACAAGAAGAAATTCCTAGAGACTGGCACCACTCTATAATAACTCTGCTCTACAAAAAAGGCAATCCGAACTTGATGGACAACTATCGACCAATTAGCTTACTTCCGACTCTATACTAACTATTTTCTTCAATCATTCTCTTTCGGCTTACCAAAGCCTTGGACGAGCAGCAGCCTCGGGAACAAGCTGGGTTTCGGAAGGGGTTCTCTACAGTTGACCATATATTCACGCTCACACAGTGCATCGAACGTTGCGTCGAATACAACAAAACACTCTATCTGGCATACGTAGACTACACTAAAGCCTTTGATTCGTTATCCCACAAATACCTGTGGGAGAGTTTAGAAGAACAGGGTATAGAAGAAAAGTATATCACAATCCTAAAAGTGATTTACAGTAACACAAAAGCTAAAATAAAAACTGAAAAGATCGGTCCATCTTTCAACGTAAAGCGCGGAGTAAAACAAGGCGATCCAGTATCGCCAAAGCTTTTTACGGCAATTCTAAAGTCCATGTTTCGAAATCTGGAATGGTCAAGTTACGGATTAAATATAAACGGACTGACGCACCTACTCGCGGACGATATTGTGATCATAGCCGAAACGCACTGCGATCTACAAAACATGCTTGACTCTCTCGACACAGAAAGCCGTAAAATAGGTCTTTGTATGAACTTTACCAAGACTAAGGTGATGAGAAATGGGATTCAAAGACCTATTTCAGTTGGCGGCGTAAACATAGAATATGTCAACGAATACATATACCTTGGCCAGCAGATAACTTTTACCGACTCTACCACCAAAGAAATCGATCGCAGAATCGCCATTGCCTGGAAAAAGTATTGGGCAAACAAGGACGTGTTTAAAAGCAAACAGCCAATATATTTAAAGAAAAAACTAATGGACAACACGATCCTGCCGTCGCTCTTATACGGTTGTCAAACTTGGGCGTTAAACAAAAAGCTCATACAGAAAATCACCACTTTTCAGCGAGCTACGGAGAGATCGATGCTGGGTCTAAAACTTATGGATAAGATTAAAAACGTAGATATCAGAAAAAAGACTAAGGTTCTAGATGCCGCTTCGATGCTCTGCAAATTAAAATGGAAATAAGCAGGTCACATTGCCCGAGCGACTGATGGCCGGTGGAGCGAACGCATCCTCCACTGGCACCCCCGAGACACGACCCGCAGCAGAGGACGGCCCCGCTCCAGATGGAGCGACGACATCGAACAGGTGGCAGGCGCTATCTGGACACGAGCGTCACAACACCGAGCGAGATGGCAATACGAGGAGGAGGCCTATACCCGTGTTTGGGTGCCTAGTTAATATATTATTTTTAATTATTAGAATTGTGTAAACCTACTAAATAACAGGCAAATAAAGGCTTTTTTTTATTTTATTTTTTTATTATGGCCTCAGAGTTAGAGTAAACAGAAGCACTTCTTACTATTTCTATAGATTAATATTTATTTTATTCATATAAGATTTTGAAGAAAACTCAACGAAGACTACAAGAAACAGACTTTTTTCAAAATTATATCCATTTCAAAAATAGATTGAAGCTAAGTTGAAACGTATGTAATACGAAACGTATCTTATGGATATCAATAGTAAGTTGCGAGTAATCCGTAAACGAAATTGGGAATGCTTTCTGTTCGGCAGCGAGTTTTGTAGCCACGTCCGTCGCGTATGAAGGCTAGACGTAGACTGATCGGCCTGCGGGGCTGCGGGGGCTGAGGTTATGATTTGAAACGCACGAGATACATCGGCATACGAAAATACACGAAACTGGAAGCAATAAAATGAAATAATTAATTCGAAATCATGTCACGTTACAATATTGTAGCCAAGAAATTTCATCCCCCTCTTTTTGCTCACTGTAACACGCTTACAAAATCAAATACAGATAAGTATCGCTTGAGTTGTGTATATAGCTATTTATTTATGGTATTTTGTTTTTTTATGGTGTCCATGGTTATGAGAGACAGATAAATTAAGTAAGTAATTAATGTCGTCTTAGAGTAGCCAAACTGTGGTGTCAGAATTTTCAAACCGCTGTAAAGGCATAATGACATGGGTTAACTTATAAATGAATGAACTGAAATATGGGGAAAAGTCGCGAAAAGCAACCAGTGAGTGGCAACGGTAAATATAAACTCAACCAAGTTTTAAATCTCTTTCTACTGCTTTACTACAATACTCTGCCACACTGAAAAATCACAGTTTTAGGTGCCATAATAGCTATAAGAAAACACCTCTACGTTGTATTAGAAGATTGTACATATATTGACATAATTAGCTCACATACGTTTATGACTAAACTTTATAATAAAAAAAACCTTAACTTACTATTAACAGTAATCCAAACATTGGCACTCAATGCATCTCCAACTCCATTGTCCACGTGGCAGGCGTACATTCCTTCGTCAGAGAGTGATGCCACCTCAATGATGAGGGTGCCGTTTGGAAAACTCATCACTCCTCCTCCAGCTAGGTCCAGGACTGGTCGCCAGATGCCTAGTGTTGCTAAAAAGTATGAAACAGGTTATTTAGTCAAAATAGTATTCATACATTTCATTAAAAATATTATTCATAACAAAATAATAAGTATTTTTGTGCGATAAAATAAGTGGAAATCATATGCAATATAATTCACATCTGCGTCACGGTCTGTGCTTGGTCATAGGAAAGAAAATATCTATTTATGTACATATGAAAATGAAACAACATGAAGATTTAAACAGCACCCTAAAAGGACCTCACTTTTTAATTTATTTCAGACTTAGCATTATAAATACTTTTCATTTCAATGTTATTAAGAAACCCTTACTATCTCTCTTCATCCAGTGTATCTGTGGCGTAGGGTATCCATTTGCATTGCAATAAACAATGCCTCTCTGTCCGAGCAACAGCGATGAGTTCTGAGGCTCTTCAATCCATTTTGGTGCCACTGAAATCAGTTTAAGACAACGATAAATACATAGTGTTATGTGAAATAACCTGGTATATATGTTAATTTATTAGGTTTACTTTTAAGACAATTGTATAATTGGTACAAGGTATCGACCAAACAGTTTTGACATGTAAAGACTTAGGTCATAACAAAAGTTTAAAATGTGTATACATTATGTAGCTTTGATTTGGTAGCTATATTTTTTATTTATATTATGCTATCAATTTCGAGAAATTTGATTATGTAAGCAAAAGATTCAACTTAACTTATTGCTATTTTATATCGTATGTATGTAACTATATAAAAATATTCTACTAACCGTTTATATATAAATCTGACGTTTGATTTACTTTTCCAACGTGGTTGGTGGCAATGCAGGTGTATTTGCCGCAATGTTCTAACGACACTCTCTTTATTATTAGAACGCTGAATAAGTCTGAACTTCGTTCAACTACCTGAAACAAAATGATATCGCATTACGATTAAAATATGAAGCTAAGTTTTAGAGTACATATGTTAGTTATGTTTGTTGTCTTAATTTAGATTATAAGAATAGATCCTGGATCATAGGCTAATATTTTGTATGTTTGAGTTAACGCTGACAAAACTGTGGGTGGCGTTAATTTATTAACAAAATACTCTAGTTTTGTAAAATTATTTTTAACCGGTCCTACTCTTGACAAAACAGTCGTGATCTGTTCTGTTTAGTAGGTAGTGCCTTTATTGATAAAATTAGGAGGGGTCACTACACCACATATCTTAATATCATTACAGATTTTTACCTTCAAACTTGCCGAAAGTTTCTTCCCATCCTTCAGCCAAGAAAAATAAATCGGTGGATCTCCACTAATAATGTTGCAGGTGATCTGAACTATCTGACCTTCTTTCAATCCTGTTCCCATACGAAGTTCGTCCAGCTCTGGTGCTTCTACTACTTGTATATCGAAAGACCTGGAAAAAGCAATAGTTTTCTTTTAGTTTGTTATATTGCAAGTAGAAATTCTGGGAAATTAAATTGAAATCTCTTTAAGAGCTTATAATATTTGCCTCCATTGAATGTGTAGTTAGTATGTTAAAAACTTCTTAACCAAACTGCGAAAGTACTAACTAGTGCTTAAAAAAATCAAGTTTTATTTATATGAGTTAACAGAGTTATAATTGAGATAACTTAATTAACTTCTTTACTATGTAGGTACTTAGATTAAAAAAAAAACAAATTTCACTCTTCCAAAAGTATGATACGAGCTGAAGCTTTGCATGGATGTGATGATGATGAACAAGTTTATTTAATAAGATAATATTTAGCTTAGTTAACTTAATAATATTTCGACATATTTCTCACCTTCTAGCCATTTCTCCATTACTGCTAAACACAACACACGTATAACTATCCGTAGTTTCTTTATCAACTGACGCGATACTGAGCACACCGTCTCCCTCTGGCGTATACACCTGTCTTTTTCTTCTGTTCTTGTACGGAACATCATCATTGAGAACATTTTGCCGCTTGTACCGTATGTGTGAGAGAGATGTACTGATGATTTTCTTTCCTTTATGTTCCCATTCTAACTTACTGTGGAAGGAATTACAAAACATTTTACAAAAGGTCGGTAATTGAAGGTAGATATAGATTTGTCATTCGTCAAGTTGGAGTTTGCAAAATTTGTGACTGTAAATGTGAATATTATGAGAGCGTTGGCCAGTGAACAACTTCTTGTGATTTTGATGTTAATTGGGGACGCGTTATCGCAATACTGGTTTCAGTAAAATTTTAATCTTCAATATTAGATAAGTACTTTAACCGTGTATTACATAGATATATTCTAAGAAAACAAATCAAATTTACCTTATTGGATACCCGTAGTATGGACATCGCAATTTCAAAGATTCTCCGCTCTGCACTTTGATTGGAGGTAAACTTCTGATGTACGGCGGACCTGAAAAGTGTTGAAATTAAACAGGAATTATTTTTCGAAATACTTATTAACACACTTTTATTAGGTCGTCTCGTAAATCTCTACATCAAAGTGATTATCTGCATACCAAATTACAGCCCGTGCCCGATTGGTGCAGTGGTTTGAGCTGTGCAATGATAGGCTAGTCAGTAAAGCAGTCAATTAATTAAAATTATAATTGTCATTGTAGATTTATAAGACTCCTAATTGGTAACAATCAGAAGAACCCTGAGCTCCGCGACACAGGGAATACTACAGCGGCAGCCAGGGAGCATGTCATTAAAATTTTAGAATAAGATAATGAATTGTAAAATTATCATACATAATACCTTGCCATTATTATTTGACTCAATAAAAAATATTATTATTATATTATTAGTAAGTCAGCCACCGTTGTGTACAGAATACAGGTAATAATCAAGAATTCGAAAAAATAAAGGGCCTTACCATAAACATCAAGTCGAGCCATATGCCCCGTACTGGATTCTCCCTCGATAGCTGTACAAGAGTACAGGCCCCCGTCTTCGACCCTGGTACGTGATATGTTGAGTTGAGTCACCACTCCTATTCCAGATGGTGACATCATCTGCCCTAACGTGTATCTGAAATAATTTACATGTTTTTTGACAACTGACCTTCTTAAAAATAGGGAATATTTTTGTTCTTACCTATAATGATATTAGGAAAAAAGGGGAAAATAACTTAACTCCCCTTACGAATGAATTCTGAGGGGAAGTGTCACGACCCTCAGTCATGAGGAAATACGACTCAAGAGAGAGAGATAATATTAGGAATAACATATACAAAGAACCAATATTGCAGGTCTCTCATTTAAAATATTCAGTAATGTCAACATACGCGTTTTGCGTAAGTACTAATCAATTTATTCATACCTTTCAGCCGCAGCTGTCAAGCAGTAGTGTGCTGTTACTGCTTGGTTTGAAAGTTTAAATGTTATAAATAAAGTTACTGGTATAAATGATCTTCTCTCCTAGACTAACATAATATCGTATAGTAAGAAAAAAAATGCAAACACTATCTTCCTTCGTAATAAGAAAATTATGTGTATTTTGAATTATTATTTCTACTTCTCTCTATGATTTTGTTACAGTTGCAATAAGCAATGTTTATTGAAATGCCTTAATTATTATAATTACATATAATTACCTAGGGTCAGTATTAGATGATATGACTACGCCATCCCTCTCCCATATAAATCTAGGAGGTCTATCCGCCGACGCTGTGCATTGAAAGCTCATCTGAAAACAGTTTTCTTTTTATTTAGATGACCTCTATTAAAAGCCCTTTTATTCCACAACGTGGTTTAAATAATTAGTGTTAAAGATTGAAATAAAAAGTCCGTTCTAGTTGTTCAAACAAAAATGACACATACAAACAATCGAATTTCAAGTTCAAATTAGAACTGTAATATTATAAAAGGATGATAAAAAGTGACAATTTAATTTATACTCATAGGTGTTGGCAGTCTTATTTCTACTCATATACATATTAGAAAAATAATATAGTTACAAGGACCAAATTTTTACTTTCACAATTCGAGACAAATATAAATTAAATAAACCAAGTTTTGGAATAAGGACAATCGTAATTAAAACATGTCATAATTTTGACATTGAGGTAGGATCCTATGGTAATTTATGGTATGGTAATTTTATGTACAAAACCTAAATTAAATGCAAATAGTACGTAGAATTATTCGAATTAAAAGATACTTACATCTTCACCCGGCGTGGCGACCTTATCATTAAAATGTTGTGTGACTATTATGTTACTTGTACCCAAGTCTCTTCTTATTCTATGGTAATTTGAACCTAAAATGTAAATAATAAAATTACTAATAGTAGGTACTCGTACTAAGATAGTTGACATCTTTACATACTACTTATTCTCACATAATACTTACAAGATTTGAAAAGTTTCGTAGCAACACATTTTCTGATACAGGTGAATGCTCATAAACAGGACATTAAACGATAATATATTTTTTCATTGCTTTGTTTACTCACCTAAATTTAATTGTACATCTTCTTGCCTCCGTTTTGTCTTTCTGTGGGATACTGACCTGAAACAAACATAATACATATAATGCAAAGTAAATTCTTTGAAAGACAAACTAAGTTAATTATGCTATCAAATCCTTAAATATAGTTTATCTACCACTACATATAAAATAACCTGAGATATACTGTTATATAATAAAGAACTGTCAAAGCTGACATCTAGCGAGATATTGAAGAAGTTGATTCAAAAGGGGTCACTCTCGCTCTACCACTCTGTTTTAGTATTCGTAGAATTCCTGAATTCAAATAAGGTTTAGCTTTAACTTGTCTGAAATAGATTTTCATGAGTTAAACTAGATGGCGTTAGGGAATACAATGTTTTGTTTCCTTTAGTAGTAGGTAGCAAGAAAGACAGAAATTAACACTTATTTTCAAATTCATTGACCTATCTACGTACGAGGTAAAACAATATATAGCACGCTTGAGCTGTTTACTTAATGTACATTGGTTGGGAGAAAAAGTTAGTTTTACTGTATATAAAAATCAACCGATGCAATAATACACCACTATCTATTCCGATTCAGAACTCGCAAAGTATATTTAGCTTTTAGTTAAAGTTAAAAACATTTATTTTTGACCATCAAAAGATGCAAGCGCCGCTTAAGAACGACACTAGTGCCATTTAATTAATTTATTGTAAATGTTATATATTAATGTATGTACTTCCATACTTTCATTTTAGTTTTTGTTCTATTATTTAATGTATATTTTACGCCGTCTGTTATGTGTTATAAGTTTGTACTATGGTTTTGTTTGTTTACGTTTGCTACATGTACATTTTTATCATGACTATTGTGTTCAAATCACTCTTTATTATATATACTTTTCGTCACGTTCGTGACGTCACCTGCCGGTTCCAACGGAAGACCAGCGTTGGATGCTTGCATCCAGCACATGCTGAGTTGGGGCCGGATTGTGACATGAAACGTGTACCTACTTGTTTATATCTTTATCTTGTATTGTTCTGTATCTCTTGTTTCGTGTCCTAATAAATGTATTTTATTCTTATTCTATAAAAAGCTGAAGAGGGTCGAAAGTCGAAATATTGAAGATATCTAAAAAATTGTTTGTTTAAATTGATAGCAGAACACATTCAAACAATTTCTAGAAATGATGTCTGTTTATCTGTGTGTCTGTTTATTTAAACGCTCACTACGCAAAAACGGATCATCATGATTTTGGGTACGTAGGTAGCATGAAGTCTTAGAAGTGTCATAGGTTATCGTAATCCTGAAATAATGCGAGCAAAGCAGCGGGCGTTCACTAGTGAAAGAACAAACGTCAATTCCCATCAGCATCAGCGTCGGTCGATCCACAACAATCTCAGTTAAACGTCAGTTAGCTGCATAAATTAGGCTGAGTAATGAAATTACGCGCGCGCATGCCTCCGCATAATGCCCGATTTGAATTTATGACTTGCCAGCGAACTGTGTACAGAGTTGATGGAAGTGCAGTTTGTGTGCTCGTAGCATATACATACCTACTTCATAGATATGTATAGGTGGTATATAAACCTAGTATCTGGGGCTAGAGGTCTGTATCTAGAACGGCAAGTGCATCGTTTTGAGATGATACGATTTTGTTGGGTCATACAGTCAGTAAGTTAAGGTTAGTTTAGTAGCGCCCGTAGCTCAGCTGACGGTGGCATTCGCTTACGATTTCCAATGTTAAGAAATTGTCGACGCGGTCAGTCCTTGGATGCGCGACCAAAAAGTGGCATTCCGTTCTTGGCGCTTCCATGGGTAGGATGACACATAAAATTATATTGGTTTCGGCTGTTTGTCATAGTACGGCAGGCAGGTCCTTAGGGCGGCTTGATTAACTCTCGACACCTGAGTTGACCACTCTCAGATAAGAAGAAGAAGAAGAAGAAGTTATCGTTGAGCAGGCGACTGTAGTTTTTAAGACATTACAGAAGTCTATGATAGGGCTTAATTTTCAATGATTTGGGTTTGATTGCAAGTTGCTTAAAATTGGTAATCGTCTATATATTTATTTTGAAGACAATAGAAATAAGATAAACACAAAAAGGTATTCCGATAAAGTAATAGGACATAAGCTATCAAACATAATAATAAACTTTCTTGTGTGCTCTTACTTATCAACTTTGTTCACATATTTTGTTGGTAGGCTTACAGAGTTAGTCATAAAAAATAAGGATAACAAATAGCAATGTTGAAATTTGTTTAAACCTCTGAATAAACTGCAATTTTCTTAGTACAAGCAATGCTAAATGCATTATAAAGTTGATGAATTACTCTGATGGGTAACTAAATCAGAGTGTTACATGATAATAATAAGTATTTATTTGTTTTGTAATATTTATGATTTTAATAAATATTTCTTTCTTTCTTTTCGTTCTTTCTAAAAAGTGGACATTATATCTGGACGCTTCTGTGGGTCAGATGAAACGTAAAATTGTGGATCTTGGCTGTTTATCATACATCTGTGTTAAGGCATGATATGGACAGTCTTTAAACTATGTCAGCCTTTGAAATAATCTTCGAGACATAGAATTTGGCACTCTTATTTTGAAGCCGGGCGAGCCGAAACTTGTGTTTTTATGTAATTTGTTATTCTGTTTTAGTGTAAATTTTGTATCTTCCGGGTTCTAATCCTCATTCGATGAGAATACAAAAACGGGCTGCTTGCGAGAGGCGTATGTCCTAAAGGGGCGACTTTATATTGATGACAATGATGATGATGATGGTGATGAAGTATAAAAAAGGCTTATTATATTAGTAAATTGCTAGTAACCCTGTAAGCAAAGTTTAGAGAGGATTTAATGCTCGAGTAAACTTACATTGTTGAGTGGCTTGTTCTTTGCACGTGGAAGGATATACCTGTAAAGTAACAATATGTCGGGTTAGTTCATTTAGTTAAAGTGGGTAAATTAGTTTGAAGATTTGAGTTAAAAATAGTTATTGTCATAGAAACTGTGGCTAAGATAGTGATTCGCATAACAATCATTATCTTGATCCATAAGTACGGCGTAATTTGTTTTCTAAACTAATTTATACAATGTATACTAAGCCTAAGTTAGCTTTAGGATAGCCACATGTGTTTGTATCGCATATCTTGTATTATATGTATGTTTTAATTGTAAACAAATTGATCCCGTGGAAGATCCTGCCTTCTACAACACAGTCAACACTACAGTAGAAGGCAGTGTAACAGTATATTGTATAATTTACCTGTTTACAGATAAAAATCTTTTATCTCTTTTTAAGTAGGTACTTTGAGTAATTTTCAAATCATTTAATACCACCTATATGTTAAAAATCATAACGACCTGACACTGTACCACGGATTGCCAGACTAATGCCCAGAGTAACAAATTGATTAGACAAGTTACTAAGAACGGCACATACAAAGGGAGGCCTATACTCAGCAGTGGGATCCCAAGGGCGTGTAGATGTGTCACAAGTGTGGATGATGATGATGATGAATCTAAGCCCAAAAAATTAAACCTTGTCAAGTCACTCATGCAATAGTAAGATTTCAAAACCTGTCATTGCTAGAATCCAATCTGGTTCCGTTGAATGAAAACAAAATTAAACTCAATCCGGTTCAAAATAAAAGCTCGCAGAAAACTCTGGGAACTATTTTAAACTCGGCTCCGTAGAGTCCACTAGAGCGCCGATGCAATACAAACTTTCTCTGGCCTGCACTGGATATTACTTAGCAGTGATTATTTACTGAATATTTATTAATAGTTTAAACTGAACCGAACTTCGCTGGAATCGTGATTTAAGGTACTATAATAATTTATCGGTCTTAAAGTTGGGAGTGAACTGTTTTCTTTAAAAAACACGCTATATTATAAATTAAAACCTTGCCTCTTTAAAAATTTTGCATCAGGCAAGTTGTAATGAATTAACGAAATAAAAGTGCAGAATAAACTACTTGACTACTTTTGCGTAATTATCATCATCCGCAAAGCCTTTTTAAGGGAATTGGTTGTAGGATAATTTGTTAAGTGTTAAATATACATACAATAAGCTAACTAAGCTTTCATATAATACTTTTATTTTGTACACATAGCAAAAAAAAAACAGAAAATAGATTCCACTGGATTGGCTCCAAAGCCTCAAATTCCATTGTAGGACTAAAACAATAACAAATATAAGTATATTCAAAGTTTCTAGAAATGATATAAAACGCCATACACAAAACACCACGCCACGTTCAAATAAGTTCACGGAATCAAGCTTCCAATTTCACTAACTCCTCTAAACGAAAGCAAAACAAAAACAGAATTAAAGTCCTTCTATTTTCTAGAAAATTCTAAAACTATTTAAAACACCGGTCTCGTAGCTTCACTAGTGCCGATGTACTACAAAGTTTTGCCCTGAGCTTGCTTTACTAAGCAGAGCACAAACTTTACATTAGCCAAGTACCTACATTCTGAATTAATTTAGAACTAAAAGATTTGTAGGAAGGCTGTTTCTTTTTCGATTCATTTAATGCACCCTGCTTTCTTATTGTTTTGACTGACTTCTCAGCCATTCCAAGTTTAATTGAGAATCCACTTTTATTTTCAATCTTATTGGCTACATAAGATAAAATACAATGAAAGGAGTAAATAACTCTTTATTGTTGGCACAAAACATATAAAGAACATAAATATAAGCCGCTTGAAAGTGATCTCAATTTTTCCTTTAGGTACTTGAAAGTGGTCGAGAATTCGAATAAATAATCGAATACAAAAAATACAATACAATATCGGGTGTTACTATTACATAGCTTCCTTTTAATTTGAATCAAAACAGGTAACCGATTCAGGATGCCAATTGAAAGTGCATGTACGATAAATAATATTCTTAAACTTTTTATTGGAAAAGGAGCGAAAGTAATCACGCCCGGCAGGAT
Organism: Macaria notata; assembly: GCA_927399415.1. Lineage (NCBI taxonomy): Eukaryota > Metazoa > Arthropoda > Insecta > Lepidoptera > Geometridae > Macaria > Macaria notata. The sequence continues at coordinate 8,122,847 of OV656742.1, forward strand.
TCGAACCTGCGCATTATTAAAATAACTCATGTAGATGTTCTTGTTTAGAACCTTTGAACTCTAACTTCAACAACATAGAGCTTATTATAAAAGTAATCAAGTGACAAACAAGAAACAGCAGACGTTACTTATACGAGACTTTGGCAACTGGAAAATAGCGAACACCGCACTGTGGTCGAAAGTTCCCCGTTTCCTACCACTAATCTATATCGAACTTTTCTAATAAACCAAGCCAATCCCAACGTTAACACGAGCACTTACGATGCAATTTCGTTTGCTCAGCAAACTTTAAGAACCGCTAAAAGTTTGACGAAATTTCAAAAGCGACGCTTAAAAAACGGATTTGAAAAATATAAACTTTTTCGTTTAGCAGCGCTTATCCCTTCGGGCGGGTTTTAGTTGTTTATTAATGTTGTATTGTACAGATTTTTCGAGTGGTAAAGTGAGTTTTAATTTAAGTGACTAATATTTTTTCTCTTCAGCCTCGGCTTCTCTCGCATTAAGAAGTAAACCTTGGTTTTTCGATTTATAATTTAGATATCTGTCCGACTTAAAAGTAGACTATAAAATTAAAGACTGTTCTTTGTCACATCACTGCCAAAAATTATTTTTTGTTGACCCAAAGAAAAGTTTTTAACTAAAAACTTATTAAAAGTTATTACTTTACTCATTAAAAGAACTTCATTAATCTGTTTATCGGTAAAAAAATGAAGACCAAACATTGTTTGCTCTTTTTAACTCTCGGAATAATATAAGCTATCTTGAGAACCTAAAACGAATATAGAACCTGTATTTGAAAAAGAACAAACAGGAATTTCATAAGTAAAAATAAATTTCAACAGAATTCTGAGACAAATTCCTATCGTAGAAATCTGTACGACAACTCAATAGACTCAAGTTATGTCCATCTCTAAGTTATTTATCAGATTTTTCCGATTTAAGAGGATTTTCCGCTGGAATTCCTGAAACTTTTCCGGAAGAATATTGTTAGAGGGACTGATGGACTGATTGTCAATAACAATCAGTGTTTATTATATGGTCTTGATGATTTTTTTCCTATTTTATTTAGTGTAGGTTTGTATTTGAATGTAACCTGCTTATTTCAAAGTAAAAAGTACACGTTTGATTACTATACAACAACTGATGTCGAAATGGTGAAAAAGTTTTATCACTGATGCAGCACACTTACCTGGAAGAACCTATGATTTATTCAAAAAGACAAAACCACACATACATAACCAATGGAAGGTAAACAAGTTACCAAGCGATTGTACAAATATTTCCATCGTTTTGTATCCTTTTACTTCGCAACTAAATGTTTTGAAATTGCTGATTAATTCTTTCTTCAACCGCTTGTGATCATTGGATTAATTTTGTAAAATTTATTACAATAAGAATAAAATTTGGGTGAAACGTTGTATAATGTGACGTAATAAGGAATATGCACAACTTTTTTTTTACTACTTCAATAAAAGCTTTTTAATCTACAATCAGCATAGTGAAATTATTTTTCAACTAGCTTTGACAATAACGCAGTTATAAACGTTTTTAGTTTACGATTAGACAGAGAGAACAGTTGACGTCATATGGCACTAACGCCATACAAAAAACATAGAAAATTCTGTTTAGAGAGAAAGAGATGGAATGAAATCTTCAATGACTTTATTTACAATAAAAAAATATAAAAACAAGGGAAGAATACCTAAACATACTACTTCTAACTACTACAAAAAAGGGACAATTGGTTATAACTACTTTATTTTTCAGAGGATATAAATGGGGTTTGCACAGCTCGTTTAGTATTTTGGTATATTTTTATAGTTTATTTACAACAACAAAAAAAACAGTTTCATGCATATCTAATGCATAGGTGTCAATAATTGCCATAATATATGATCAAATTTCATAGTCAAATGTCTCACTGATCCTTACCAAAACAAAACTAAATTTGAAATAATACCGACCGAGCAAATAAAACTTGCAGAACAGTTTCTAAAAACACTTTGTACGGCCACTCTAAGTGTAACAGTCTGTAAAATAAAAGTTGTGTAAATTCTGAAACGAACTGAATTTACGTACAATCTACTCTACAAATCTATAGACTGTTCATTCGAGGCTCAACTTTTAATGCTGTCGGTGTAGAAAGATACAGTAACTGAACTCATGATAGAGTAGATTAAATGTTTGTTTTTTTTTAAGTTATTGATTTCAGATTATTTTTAGACGACGAAATTTTATTCGTATTTTTGTAATACCAGCAAACATACATAAATATACAACAGGCAGACGCAGTAAGCGACTTTACTTTATACTATGTAGTGATAGTAATAAAAAGTGCAATGCAATCTGTCTGAAAATAAAACCAGTTATTTATACACAATTATATAGGTAGTATTGTATTATTAGTGGTCCAAAATAAAATCTATACTAATATTATAAAGCTGAAGAGTTTGTTTGTATGCTTGTTTGTTTGTTTGAACGCGCTAATCTCAGGAACTACTGGTGCGAATTGAAAAATTCTTTTTGTGTTGGATAGGCCGTTTATCGAGGAAGGCTTTAGGCTATCTTTCGCTGCAACTTATAGAAGCGAAGAAACAATGGAAAATGTGGAGAAAACTGGGAAAATTCTTCATCTTTGAGGGCTTCGGTTGCGTGTGCTACGAAAACGGTTCAAAATTCAAACAATTAATGCCCAAAATAACTATTCCACGCGGACGAAGTCGCAAACACAGCTAGTGTTATATAATTGGGACTTACAGAGTCGCCCTTTTAGAGTAGTTTATGCACCAATTAACAGTTTATTGTTTGACTTCCTTTACAAGTGCAATCTATTTTTTACGCTTTTTTAATGGCTTTTAAAATTTAATTTTAAAAGCCATTTAAAAGCCATTTTGTACTGTATAAATAACATATTTTTTCCACATTTAAAACAACAAAACAAAGATAAGTATGTGAGTTAAATGTGTCAAAATATTTAGTATAAAATATACTTGGACACCAGCTAATTCACAAAAAGGTAGATAAGTACATTATTAACTGTTTTCCAGTGGCTACAAGCATCTATACAACAACTTTGCTTCGGCACAATAGCGGACAATCTAAGTTATAAACATTATTTATTACACCATTAAATGTTTATTAGCTTAGTACAACTCAGTAATTTAGTATATCTCGGTAAATTTGTTAAATGGCTCGTAGTTTGTTATTTATAACGCTTTTGTAGGACTAACCTTGATGGAGGGACGTAATTTCGGGTATTGTTTTCTTTACAGGAAATGTTTTGATAAGAAAAGGAAATCTGACATACATATATGAAATGTATGAATTCAGTTTGTGAGAATTTACTTAATCTCCATTTTCAGATTAAGTTAGTTTTTTTTTATATAGAAATACAATTATAATATAAAATATAATAATAATTTATCAATACATATAATGTTTAAGGCTGTCCAATGCACATTAAATTAGTTTTTAAGCTCGTTTTAGTTTTTATTATTGTTTGGTGTGAATTACATCTCCCTATCTATCTACAATACATGTATTCATGTTTCATTAGTCTTACAACTATTTTATCTTGTCCAACAAATGTGCAAGAAATGAGACGCCCGAAGCAAATGAAATACCTTTATTGTACGAATCTCAAATTAAATTCGACTCGCTTTGCTTTCGTACAGCATATTAATGTTTTCACGCTAGATTAACTTCCATTCAAATTTTATAAAGCAATCCATAAATAAATTCTACGAACCATTTCACAGTACAAAATCAATTGCTCGAAAAATATGCGAGGGAAAAATATAATCGCTCATAAAAGTACGAAACCCTTTGGGCATTATGCTTATAAACGTATTAATCTTATTTGAATATTGCTGAAATAAGCCTATTTTTATATTCAAGTTGGTTTGTATTTTCGGATAGGTTATTTTAGTATGTGATACTACTTGTTTTTGCGAAAAAAACGAGTGTGGCTGGGTTGAGGAAGCGTACAATCCCGGCCCTAAACCAATGACTTTTTTTTGGATTAACACTTGCTTAGCGGTCAAAGAAACCATCGAGAGGAAACCGACATGTTTGAGGACCACAAAGTCTATGGATGTCATCCATGAAAGGACCCTGGCGCCCACCATGAGGTATCTGCCCAAGAGAACACCCCGAACGAATTGAGTGACGTCACGACCCTCAGTAAAGAAAAATTTGACTAAGACGAAGAGACTTGTTTTTGTCAGAAAGAGATAATTTGATTAAAGTGTAATGTGGTGCTATCAAAATAAAAGAAGAAGAAGATACATAGTATATGATCCTAAAACTACGACACATACACAACTACAAGTACATTACATACCTCGATAGGCGCCCCCGGGGTCCCTGAGGTCGTCGGCTCTGGAACAAAGGTACTAGTTAATTATGAGCAGTCTAATCAAGGGATATCATGTTTCGGTGTGTTGGCTGGAGCGAATATGGTGGTGGACTTGAATGTGGTTTTTGTATGGTCAAATTTGGCTAGGAGTTAATTTGTCAAATGCTAAACCCGCAGTATTGTTGTTTATTTAAAACTAAATTATTAGTAACTGAGCGAAAATAATCACGACTGTCAGGGTTCGAACTTTCGTATTATAATATGGTTAGTCTGATTACGAATGTGTTTACGAGTGCGGTTCCGCGGTTTACGCATCAACTTTTCATCCAGACGCACCCTGGTTCTAATGCAACGGAGCTTCACAACATAATTCCTCCGTCTCCATTCCAACGTCGAACAAGCAGGAAGTCAGCGGCGCGTCACTGGTTTATGGTGGAAATTCCAAAGACTCGCACGAAGCGCTTTGATTCTACCTTCATAGTAAGGACAGCGAGACCTTTGAAACTCTCTACCTGGAGCCCTGTTCCTAGAAAATTATAACCCAGGGGTCTTCAAATCTAGAGTAAATAGGTTACGTCTAGGCAAGCGTGCTACATCTTAGACTATATAGTGGTGCTTAACATCAGGCAGGCTATAGTCAAACGTAAGCCTAATTAATGTAAAAAAAACTGGTCCTACACCAATGACTTATTTTTAAATTTTTGTGAGGATTTACACTCGCTTTTCGGTGAAGCAAAATATCGCTATATATAGGTGCCAACCACGATGTATCTGCCCAAGAAAACTCCCTTATTGAATTAATCCTGCGGGGGAGTCACGATCTTCAGTCATGACAAAGACTCAAAGAGAGAGATGTACGAATACACATCATAATAAACCCACAGGAATAGCTTCAAATTAGCCACATATCTAACTATACATTATAATAATAAAGCTAAAGAGGTCAAAACTCTGAACATCTAAGATATTAAAAAAAAAAGTTTTGGAGATACTTCGAATTGATAGCAAAACACGTCCAATCATTTCTAGACATTGTATCTGTTTGTCTGTGTCTCTGTTTGTCTGTTTATTTAAACGCTCATCACACAACGTCTCATCAGGCAGGCTGTAGTCAAACGTAAACCTATCCCACGTAAAAAAAAACAAAAAAGTTGAACAGATCGTCATGATTTTTGGCATGTATGTAGGTAGTATGAGTGAATAATGCGAGCGAAGCCCCGGGTATCCACTAGTAATAAATATAAATTGAGGCAGAGTTTGTCCTACAGTAGATTCATTCCACAATGACTTGGAATAACGTGGGCGTTAGTATAACACGGTCTAATTTGGAGGTAGCATTAGCAAGGGAGTGTTTTTGTCACAAAGGTGTCAAGAGTAAGTGGCATCAAGTGTCATTTGTGAGCTTATGAGGTACTTTGTTTTAATGAATTACGTACTACAATAAATTAATTCTTAAGTTAATCTAGCTGAAGTTGTCCTGTGTGGAATTTTGTGGTAATACGTCACTTTTTAAGGTGTAATAAAGAACGACGTTATATTTTCACAAGTCCCGCGTAAGTCGTACGATTAACAGTAGACAATACTTTCTCTACACCATATTCTATTGTATCTAAATTTAGTCACAAATTATTTAATTATGCTATGTTATGTACCAGTGTGTTTTGTGAAAATAAATAATCTCTATCATAATATATCTTAAAGAACGAACGTAATTGAGTTATATTATCAAGTGCTAAACCCGCACTATAGTTGATTAACTTAAACTTTAATTGGAAAATAAGCGAAAATAATCACGACTTCAATCATGGCAGGATTCAAACCTGCATATTTCTGATCACCGTCCAGAACGCCGTAACTATTTACGCTACGGTCTACTAACTGCCAGGCGCGAAAATCCACACTCATTTCTAAGCAAATCAGACTAAGCGGTCCTGCCGGCCGTGATTATTTTCGCTCATTTTCCAATAAAAGTTTAATAAACGTAAATACATGATATAAAAATAATAAAAATCGTTTATTTGCAAAATTACATTTACAAAATTTTGAGTTTTACATAGATTCATGATCTTAATATTATTCTTAAACTACATAATTTACATAATAAGGAGGTAAAATTGACAACCTCTTTCTTTTGAAGTTCAAAATCTTCCTACACAGTTAATTACAACAAACTCCTTCCTCAAACCTTTAAGCCCTATATAGATTAGTCTATATTCTGTGTAGTACAACGTTTTAATACCGCTCTCTCAATTTAACATTTCAACGGTTTACTGGGCTCTTACTTTGTCACTCGCGATCGTAAATGCTTCGGCTTGAGGTACAGTGGGCGGGAAATTTAATTAGCAGGGTGAGAAAGAGAGAAAAATACTAATATATGAACACTTATTTATTTAACCGTGACTTGTCATTATTATAGAAATGATAACATATATTCACCTATTTTTCAGGTATTTGTTTTTTTCTGCAATCTTATACAAATTCAAATTCAAAGCATTTATTTCGACACACAGGACACAACAATATTAAAGATAAAGATAAAGAATCTTTATTGATAATGTAAAGTTGTAACATAGGTATAAGTACTAATATCATAAAATATGCTACACAAATTACAATATCTCGTCAAATTGAATTTATAACATTTAAGTAGTTTTAATAAAATTTTAGATATTACAATGTCAATTTTATTAATGACATAGTGAAATTTTTGTTATTAAAATCCATATACATTGTCAACAAAAGTTGACAACAGATAGAACAGAAAGGTGATATTACATTGATGTATCCTGTGCGTCAAAAAAGGTCATACCTCAGCATTAATGCTGCAGATTGCTCTACATATATTATGCATAAAGCTAAAGACGGTCATTAATCTGTACATACAAGATAATATTTGAAAAAAAAATTGGTTAGGTATACTTTAAATCGATAACTGAACACGTTTAAGCAGTTTTTAGAATTTTGTCTGTTTATCGGTATGACGCTCATCAGGCAAACACGGCTGAACGGATTATAATGATTTTTGGTGTGCAGGTACTGTAGGTAGTGTGGGGTCCTGCATGTGCCATAGGCTACTCTTTATTCCGAAATAATGCAAGCAACTCCGCAGGCGGCCACTTATAAATAATCAATAAGTACAAATGTAAAACCAAGTTATTAAATCTATTACTTATTCAATATTAAATTAATCTTGTACTAATATGAGATTAATTTAATGAAAGAAAGAAAGAAAGAAAACATTTATTGTGACAGATTTTAAAAACACACAGGAGTAAAAACATAAAAACAAACATAAAATCTGCCACAACACAGCCCCAACTCAGCATAATGCTGGTTGTTTGGAAGCAACCAGCGCTGGTCTTCCGTTGGGGCTGGCTGTGACGTCACGCACGTACAAGAAGGCAGGCAAACAAACAAAGAACGTATACAAAGAGGAACACTGGTAGTGGAAGAAATGAAATACAATTAATAAAAAGATATTACATAAGAGCTAGGGCTATAATGTAACATGAAGTAAAAATAAATTTCTATCTAGCTTTACAAAAATAGAACATAGTCTTTAGAGATGTGGATTTATTCCTATTTATTTATTATTGAGTCAATTGAATCGAAAGGTTTCTTTATTCGGAATGTATTAAGCTCAAAATATATCGCTGCCAGTCTGGTGATTACTATAATAACTAACTTATTTTATATGATTAGGTTTCCGCGAAGAGCGTAATTAGTGGTCATGTCCATTTACTTGTATGTTTTCCTGTAACGTATTTATCTAATACGGTTTATCTTATTCTGTAACAAACGTGCAGAATTAACTTACCTACAATACAAGTAAAAAAGCTTTATGCTGCGATAAAACTAATCTTCTTCAACAGGAAAATATATTTACAAAACATTGTTATATTATACTAGGATGCTTGTAATAAACGCCATATGCTTTAGAGACAGCTTTTATACATGGTTATTTATCCATTAAATATTATAAACGTTAACTATTAGTATATTTTTTCGTCAATCTGTATTGATGAAATTTAAAAAATCTTGTAATATATTTTTAAATATGCTATGAACAATTTTACATAGAGCTATAATTTGGAAAGTAGGTCACAAAAAGAAAAAGATTTAATTGTATAAAAAAAAGTGCCAATTGATTGCTGCCAATAAACAAACTGTTAATTATTTCACAAATTCAAGAACCAAATTCAAAACTCAAAATCAATGATAACCATACCTAAACAAATTAAAAAAAATCTACATTTCTGAAACTTTTACTCAGTGTGCTTTCAACTCTACGAGGACATTCACTGTCATAAAACTTTAAAGCCAATAAAACGGGGGCCATCTCCGAAACAGCTGATAAGCGCTTTTTTATTTAACTGTACTTTGGCCACGCTCGCTTGCCGATTTACATTTTTCAGTCAAGTGAATTTTCAGTGCTTCTTCCGGTACTTTTGGTACTCTTTCCGAGGATTATGTAGATAATCCTTGTTTGTTGCGTGACTAAGTGAAATCACTCGATGTTGCTTTATGATTAATTCAGATTAGACCAAACTATAATTTTATTTGTTATGTAAATTACCTTTGTAATATGTTTGTCCCATTATATAGGGAAAAGACCTTCCTACCCTCTTTCCATTATTCTCTGTCACTGTCAGGTTATTGTTAACCACTCCGTAAGTTATGCAAAATATTGCTATTATATTAAACCTATATACTATTAACTAGTGGGTGCTAGCGGCTTCGCTTGCATTAAGAAGGAAAACTTGCACCCACTATTTCACCTCTTTAAAAGTGGCATTTTCAAAAATCCTTTCTTAGCGGATGCCTACGTCATAGCATCTACTTTCATTCCAAAATTTAGCCCAATCCGTCCAGTGGTTTGGGCTGTGCGTTGATAGATCACTATATCAGTCAGTCAATCAGTCAGTCAGTCACCTTTGAGTTATATATATATATATATATAAATATATAATCTATGTATAAGCATATAGCTAATCTATATATATATATATAGATTAGCTGCATAGATACGACGTAAAAAAACACATATTCGTAACACAGCAAAACATGTACTTACAAACTTTTAAACTGGAAGACTTGTGAGTCTCGATAATATTATGCAATTATCTTAAGATTCAAAATACTTTTCCTAGTATCAGTTTTGACTGCTCTGTTAGCTTAGTTGGTTGTGGCTCAGCCTTCTAATATATGGGGTGCGGGTTCGATTCCCGCATAACACAAGCAATTATGCATATTAAAAATTTGTAATTACTTGTGTTGAGTCTGGTCGTTGGTATGTATAATAAGTATTTATTTACAAAAAGTATATATGTATTAAATCCGTTATTTAGTACCCATGATACAAGCGTTAGCTTAGTATGGGGCTAGATGGCGCTGTGTGATATGTCCAGAAATATTTATTTATTTATTTAGTAAAAGAACTTTAAACCAGTAAAATTTCCATTACTTACTCTAGGAAATCTGTTCTTATTGGGTACAGGAATTTAGGTATTCAAAGCTCAAGAGGTTCTAGCGTAATACTGGAATTACTTCACTTTTATTGCCTGCCGTTTCAGATAAGCTGAGCTTTAAGTTTTAGATTTCACTTTGTTTTAAGTTAAGTAAGAAGAAACTTATTTAAAGTATGTATCATAGGAAACTAACGCTGTATAAAATGTCTTTGAGAAATAGTTTTGATATCAAACCATTTACCATATCAACCATACTATCAAGAACATGAACGTTAATATTAAAATACTTTTTATCTACACTAATGTTGTAACATTCTACTTATGTTTCCAATACTTGACTTATAATTACTACTGTTATAGCGCAGACAACAAAACACTCAATTTTAGCAATTTCACATGATGGTATAATATCCACATCGATATCGTAATATCTCATTATAACATCAATAAAACGCGACCAACCTGATTGCAGGGCCAATCAGGTTGGTTTCATTGATGCGCGCAGCTGCGCTCTCATTGGTTAGATTTTAGTGGCGGCAAAATCACTGTGAAAATACACGTACGCGTGAATTTAATTTAATAAATTAAAAATGGATAGCGACGATGATATTTGTACGCCTCCGGATATTCTAGAATTGGCAACAAAAGTAACTCACAATCTTTTGCCAGAAAAATCTAAAAAATTATATGAAAAATAAACTATTGTCAGCTTTTTTTACTCGTGTTTTTTGATTAATTGCATCAGTGAAGATAAAGTAGTGTATGCAACTGCATATAACACGTATTAAAACACTCGTTACTATTATGTAACTCGCTGCGCTCGTTTCATAAACTCACCCTTGTGTTTTAATACCCTTCATTATATGACAGTTGCATAAACTACTATTATAACTTCGTAGATAGACGCAGCTTCTCACACGAGGAGTCTAAAAAATACTACCGTCACTCTTGGAGTCCTGTACTACATACAAAATAAAAATCATAAAAATCCGTCACTACGTTACACTCATAAACTCACTACCTTATTTATATGTACTAGGTTTAATGACGTATTTAAACATACTTACTTATACAATTGATTGTGTGTTCCTCCTTTTTCAGAGTTGCTTATTGATAAAACAGCATCTGTAACAATAAGAAACATTGCATTACAGTAAACTTACACACAGAAGTTATCGGAACGTGCGTCAGTAAATCGACGCGTAAAATCACAAGACCGTTTATTGGCAGTTGACTTGTACCCACTAACGTATAAAGAATGTTTAACATCCAGTCATATAACATTACCTACATACATATATTAATAAAGAAATCGAAGTAAAGAACCTTAGACTTGGCACGACCTTGTCTAGATTTCATTACTTTTTAGAGATAAACAAGCAGCTCCATCGAGACTTGGCTAGTTTTTTACAGAATTTTGTCTTTTGGTGGGATATATTTTAATCGTACCTATATTTAATACACAAGTACCTCAGTCCCTCGATCAAACAAAAACACAAAACGAAGGCAAAAATCTCCGAAAACGTAAAGCATAAACATTTTCAAACAAATTTATATCATTCAGAGCACAATAAATCCCAATTTGCGGGCGTACCTCCGTTTAATGAGGGCCCATTCAACGGTTGAAAACTGACTGTAATTCACAAATTTCAGCTAACAACTTGTATTGAAAACCTTACCCTACATTTGAGGCTGTGCTATGATAAATGGAGTAAAGTGACTTGGAGGAATCTTTTTTTAATGTACCTCTATGCTCATATTTTATTTGTTTATAACTAGATTGCCTGGAAGAGATCATTTTAGTAATAAGGTTGTCCAATATCACTAGTTACTATCTCCCTGTTTTTGTTAATTTATTCTCTATTTTCATGTACAATAAAGTATATTTGATCGTTTTTTTTTTGTATTTGTTACGACTCATGAGAGAGAGTTGCCTCATGACGGGGTCGTGAATTCCCCGCAGAATTATTCGCTAGGGGAGTTCTCTTGGGCAGATACATCGTGGTAGGTACCCAGGTGCTTCCACGGAAAACACATGTCTTAGGATATTGTGGTCCTCAAACATGTCTGTTTCCTCACGATGTTTTCCTTTACCGCTAAGCGAGTGTAAATCTACACTAAACTTAACTTGAAAATACAAGGCATTGGTGCAAGAACTAAGTTTTACTACTTTCGTACCTTCGTAGTAAAACTTGATAATATGAGAAATCTAACGATGTTTTAATTTTTTCATATCATGCCTTTTTTACTACTAAGACAACGAAGGAAGTCAGAGTAGAAAGCGGCGAAAGCCACAAAAATAAAATTAAAAGGCAACATTCAGATGAATAAAAATCGTCCTTTTTTCGACCTCAATTAAAAGTATGTAAAAAAACAATTGCATTGATAAAGAAATAAACTTTCAAAATTTCCTACTGACTGTAACGTTCCAGTTCCATTTAAAAGAAAGAAAGAAGAAAGAAAAACATTTATTGTAGCAAATAATAAGCAAATAAGTACAAGCAAGAAATAAATTTACTTAAAACTACTTAAACAAAATACATATTTGCCACAATACAACCCCAACTCAGCATAATGCTGGCTGCATAGCAACCAGCGCTGGTCTTCCGTTGGGGTTGGTTGCTTCCAGCATGTACCTCAATCCCACCAAACCGTGTCATAATGGGAACAACCCCGGCCGCTCAAGTGAAACACAATTAAAGTTTGTTACGCACATTACGTCTGATAGACGTTGTGACGTAAGTGTCAGACACACATATATGACAAATTGTTATGAAAAATATGAGAATGTCAGTTACTTATACTTATATTTGTTATGGACTGGCCTGTTAGCTTAGTTGGTAGTGGCTCTGCCTTCTAATCTAGAGGTTGCGGGTTCGATTCCCGCATGACACAAGTATTTATGTACTTTAAAATTTATAATTACTTGTGTTGAGTCTGGTCGTTTGTATGTATTATAAGTATGTATTTACAAAAGAAAAGTATATAAGTATTATATCCGTTATCTAGTACCCACGACACAAGCGTTTGCTTAGTGTGGGGCTAGATGGCGCTGTGTGATATGTCCTGAAATATTTATTTATTTTAATTAAATTCGCAAGTTATGGACGTATGATAGGACCATAGAAGTAATACTAAGATACAAGATCTTTGGATAGGATTGATTGCAATAGAAATACATATGCACAGTCTAATAAAAACTGATGCATTACATGATTTTATAAAAAGGATTTCATGATATTTTAGACATTTTATTTTGTCAAAAAGAATTTTCCATATACAGTAGCGTAACAAACGTCTTTATGATAAAGAAAATTGCTTCTCTTTGCACAGTATCACGTAAAATAACACCTTAACAAAAATAAAAATTTGTTAAAGTTTTGAGCAAAATCGTTAAACAATTGAAACATAGGTTTCTATTTATACAAAAATATAAATATTTGACTTGTGCCCTGCCGGGCATACTCTAGTACAGGGGTTCCCAATTTATTTTTGGTATGGAACCCTAATTTAATATACTTTTCCTAGCGGAACCCTATGTAGATAACTGGGAATTTGCCTACCATACAAAGGTATAAATGAAAAACATTTTTTTTTGAAATAGTTTTTGAACATTTACTGTAAATATGTAGGCTTTTATCAAGGACTTTTATTTTATTATTTTTTACGGAACCCTTGCGGCATTTCCACGGAACCTCAGGGTTTCGCGGACCACCTTTCAGGAACCGCTGCTCTAGTATAAGTATGGGTTTTCGGAACTTTATTGACTTGGATTTTATGAGTGGAAGTCTCGTGGTTATACTGTCCATGATTACGCATAAAACAAATTAACTGCGCTACCGAAGTTGTAAAACAAACGACGAAAGCCATAAAGTACGGGGCGAAACAATTTGACGTTTTTAATTGTTTCAAGTGGCTTCTATAGTAATTATGAGAGAATTATCTTTTGTTTATCAAGAAAATGTTGAAAATTTTGCTGAAAAACAAGGGATGAAATCACTAGGTATATATTTTTATCACGGATTAGGCTTACGTTTCACTACAGCCTACCTGCCTGCTGAGATAAGCATAAGCTTGGTATGGGCCTAGATGGCGATGTGTGGTATAGCCTAAAATATTTATTTATTAGATACAACAGTGAGTTTAAATCTCAGACTTTAAGGCTCTATTTAACTGTTTTTTGTTTTTCGATCACTGTTGGAGAAATTTACTTAATTATATTCTTCCTGTTTATAAAATATCTTCATCTAAGTTTGATACAAAAAACAAGCTTGGCTTCAAAGTACATACGATTTCATTTAATTATCGCATGTTATACAAGAGTGAGTTTAAATCCCTCTGTAGAACGCACTGAAGTTAAGTAAGTCGTGTCTAGTAGCAGAGCGAGTGCGTGTAATAAGACTCTATCTCACTGTCATTGTGGGATTGGCCACAGTTGGAGCGGTTTAATTTTTATAAAAAAAACCAAGTATTAAATCCTAGTAGTCCCCGGCCTTTTCGTATGCATTGTTTTGGAGCAAATACAACTTTAAGGTCCTTATGACAAAACTAAAAAAAAAACACGTTTATCCGTTGCTATGCTAAATGCAAGGAAACAAACAAACCAACTTTCTAGCAAATACATTTTGTCTATATTTAGTAGGAGTAAGTAGTGTTTTTTTAAATAGATTTTATATATTTTTCTTAACCCGATAAGTTAATTACTTTCTTTTTTACAAAGGAATGGGTATGCACTAAAACCGTAATTCGCCTGATGGTAAGCAATCATTACGGTCTAGGATGGAACGTGCTTACCCAGTAAGAACCGATTCACTCTCGCTTTGAAGATCGCAAGGTTATATTATTATTATTTAAACAATCGACAATATTTTTCCCCAGCTGGTTATTTAAAGTGAAACAAGCATTCAAGTCGTAAAAAAAATACGAGAAATTGGCAGCCAAAATTCACCGTTCAATGCTTATCAACTGGAAATCTAGTAAATCCTAAAATATATGCATTAACCGAGTTCAAAAAAAGGAGGTTATCAAGTCTTCTGAAAGTTTTTTTTCCTATAATAATCGCTGTAACTCCACCTCAACCTCAAAGAAGCATCACCGCTGGCTAATGGTGCGGAAAACATTAGGAGAGAGTAGTTAGGTCGGAGGGACAGGCGCCGTGTTTAGGCTTTTTGTGCTGATTCCATGTTGGATAGCCATGGTGATTTATTTCAATCTGTTTTACTGAATGATTTGGCTGTCTGGTTAACTGAATTATACAGTGATAACTGATATTACTACAGCGGTGCTTAACATCAAGCAGGCTGTAGTCAAACGCAAACCTATTTCATGTGTTACTTTGAAAATGAATATGATCTATTTTTAAATACGAAATAAGGTACGTACACAATTTAGATATTAAAGATGCACAAACACTTTCTGACATAAAAAAAAACTGTGTCACCATTTGTAATACTAATATGGAAGGAACGCAGATTCACTGTTGTTTCGAGATTATAAGTATTATTTGGCAATTTCTTGACCCTATTGTATTACAAAACTAAAAATCACAACGATCCCTCTCTGTTACGCTTTCTTTCTGAAAAAGGTGCAAACCAATGAACAAAATGCACGCTGTCTTAGGATGGATGATTCTTCTGAATAAGGTTATGTGTTCTTATGTACAAAATGTTAATAATAAAGAAATCAGATTAAGTATTATGAAATACTTTTTTGCTATCTGTCATGTCTGTCCGTCTGTTAAAATTTTATAAAAATTTCTAGTCGAAACTTTCAAACAGTCAGAAACTAGGAATTAAAAAAATATGTATGTGAATGCAAATTACAAAAGTGCCCTAGTGTAATTGCCACTGCTAGTATACAATCTAATCAAGATGAACAACGGGCAACAATTCAACGTTAATTTAATTTAATCTTAAAATCACAAACTCAATTTCGCTTATGAGACAAAACCACTACCGGAAGTTTCATTTAACGATTTCGCATTTCCATTACAAAACCGTTCAAAACAAAACATTGTAACCAGAAGGGCCTGTAAAGAGCCCATTGCCCAACCGTAGGTAACATTATGCTGCCTGCTGGATAGATTACTTTGTAAAGATACTTACTCAAATTGTAATGTTCCTAACCGATTTTTCTAGGAAAAAAATATAACACACAAAATTGTCAGATTTAAATTAAATTAGCAAAATAATATTTGTGGCAGATGTTTACATATATTATTTATAGGGTTAAGGTTAAAGTTCTGTTATCAAAACTATGTATATCCAGTATACATATAAAAAAGCTGGCGGAACAGCAATGAGTGCTTAGCAGAAGATTTAGATTTCATAGTCGAGTACACACATATTATATTAATTACGTGGGTTGGATGACACGTTAAATTGTAGGTCCCGGCTGTTTGTCTAGCACGGCAGTCGTTAAGCCATGTCAGAGGTCCTAAGGGTGGTTAGATCTCATCATAATGGTTAATACCATTGGATTTCATATCGACTGTTTACATTTTCATTTAAAATTTCTGTCTAGATGTTAGTTAGATTTAAATATTTAACTCATAGTAGAAGTACACATATGCTAGAAAAATTACCCTCAATTATCCTCGCTCTTAGACTGCAGCTGACCTTTTATGCGTCTCTCTCAAAAGCATAAAACTGCAATGTACAGTCTAGAAACAATGTTTGTACATCCACTGGGTGTAATCAGTACCCCACCCTAACGCAACATTTGCCGCTAACGATCCCCCGTACATTAGGTACCATTATCTCTAGTTACATACGTAGATTACAGTTTGTGGCACATACAATGCTATAGTGGTTGCTGGTAATGGTTCTCTTAGTTATTGATCTTCACTAGGTGATATTAGGCCAGGTGCACATATTAATTACATGCAAAGTTTTCTACATTTGCATTTGAATTGAAATGTTATGTGATTATATGTTTTTATTTTCCTAAGGTTTTGAATAAAACCTACCAAGCCAAACCTGGGCTTAAAGATAAAACAGATGAACATACATATAAATTTAGATGTATATTTATATTGAATTTATTGATGATTTGTCATATAATTATAGGTACTCATATACTTGTCATCGTATTATACCTTATGAAAATGCGTAAATTGGCTTTAAAAAGCACACATGTTTCAAAATGAAGGTGGTTGCCAGTCCAATCGCCAAAATACCATTCCTATATGTAATATATTTCCTTAGTATAAATAATAATAGATATAATACATGTACCATCCCGCACACCTGGCAACCCATCCTAATTACAACCATCATTAGAACATTAATTAATCCAGTAATTAGTCGGGACAGCCGGAGCATCAGATTCGCTATTGTGGGTATATTATACATACAGGGTGCCTTATAATTGATCGTAATTTGTTAACTTCTCCTGTGTGAAAATATACAAGAAAACCACAGTTACATAGTAATCATATCGTTAGTAATGCAAAATTAACAACCGCCATTGCACTCGGTACATAGATGGGTGATCCAATAAAGAAAGACATATTTTATCACTTCAGACGTGTCTTTAACGGGTTTATACTATAGAAAAGACCATTTGATTTTTTTTTATCTTGATTGATTAAGAAAATGCATAATACCGTCTTATTACAAAACGTGGTTTAAATATTAGTCCAGGACTTTGAAAATAAAAAGTGGGTTCTTGTTGTTCAGCTATCACATACAAGCAATGAAAATGTCAATTTCAAATTGGATTTTTGATATAACCTTGGTACATTTTGACAGTTAGATAATTGTGACAGTTTGTAGATATACAATTTTCGAACAATTAAAGCGGTCTTGGTCTATACTAATATCTAAACCACGTTAAAAGGCCCCAGCAGGGCTAGCACGGGCAGAAGACAATATATCCCGAGGGAAAGAAAAGAATTTGTTTCCCCGCTGTCAATTTTGGCAAGGAGTAGCCGGGGAAAGTCAAACCGGGATAGATATACCTATATGCGGATGATTTACAGATATATACACAGGCTCTTTAATCTCTGCTCTCTAATTTATCTCTGCTTCATGAGGCGATTGACACCACGAACTCTGACTTGGAACACATACGAGACTGGGGTAGGTCGTATGGTCTTGCTATCAATGCTAATAAGACTCAGACGATTATTATCGGTAGTTCTCGTATGGTGTCCAAAATTGACTGGTTCCGACTGCCCCATGTCATATTTGATGGGGTGGTGATACCATTCAGTGAAGTAGTTAAAAATTTGGGTGTTTTCTTTGACTCAACTTTTTCTTGGGGTCCACAGCTAACTGAAGTAAGTCGTAGAATTTTTGCATCATCAGCCTCTCTCCGCAGATTGCGAAATTTTCTTCCCATATCTACTAAAACTGCGCTTGTTAAGTCACTTCTCTTACCACTTCTTGATTACGCTGACGTTTGTTATTTCGATTTAACCGAAGAGCAGCTAAACAAACTTGAGCGTCTCCAAAATTTTTGCATACGTTTCATATTTGGTTTGCGGAAATATGATCGTATTTCAGAGTCACGCAAGAAGCTCAAATGGTTACCGATTCGCTTTCGCCGCAATACTCATGTTCTTTCCTTTCTCTACAAAATTCTCTTCCATCCTGTCACCCCTCATTACTTGAAAGAATATTTCAGTTTTGTGACTCCCACACATTCTGTCTCCTTACGTCCTAGTCGATCTCTCCTTCTGTCATTTCCATCATCTTCCTCTACTCAGGCTAATATGTACTTTCATAAGTCGTTTGCAGTACATGCTGTAGCCTTATGGAATGCTTTGCCTCTTTCTATACGTAAGTCTAAATCCTTATTAATTTTTCAAAATCAAATTTTCCACCATTTTTTAACTTTGGCAAATCTGTAATTTATTATTCTGTATGTAAGTAGTGTATGTGTTTTAATTACTTGATTGTGTAGGTATTTGTTGTTGTAGTTAGGTTTTTTTTTGTATGTATTTATAAATTCCTTACATTTGTTTTAGTACACCTCTGACCCTTTTCTTCTCAGCTAATCGTGTCCATCCAAAGGTTGCCTGGAAGAAATCGCTTAAGGCGATAAGGCCGCCCATATGTACGTCATCATAAATTTATCCTTTCATGTATTTCTTTCATGTTGGTGTGCAATAAAGACATATTATTATTATCTTTATTTCACTTCACAGATTCTCGGGCCTTACGCCCGGTATTTTTAAGGCATCAGTGGGGCCGTAGCCAACACTGAGAGGCCTTTTACAATGTTATACTTAAAATTAAGTAAAAAATACAGATAGAGGATGTTAGGTATATAAAGTAACTATTGCAGACATGGTATTAATGTTAGAGGCTATTGTGTTGAGTTGTTCATTGACTTAATTAAACTGGTCTATTGTACGAGGAACGGCACCCGCCAGTTATGCCTCATTCATAAAAAATATAGCGGGTGATGACTTGCCACTCACTAAATGGGCCCTCCACAGAAGGCAGCCTAAGATGACGCCGGAAGGGCAACATTGGTGTGAGTGGCTTAGGGTGTCGAGAGGTGTGCTGCGCGTTCTCTGAGCGGTACTAGCGGCGTTATGCCCTTTAACACTTCCACTCTGGAGCTTAGGTACTTAGCTCTTGCGTCTTCCACTCCCGGACGGCCAATCAAGGCAAGCCGGGAGGCAGGGGGTCTCATTTAGCCCCCAGGGAATCGGGGTCCGCGGTGACGCCACTCACCGACGACTCGCCATAAAGTCGCCCCTGCGGTTAATTATTATTATTATTATATACGGCGGGAGTAGCATTATAATATTTTATTCCTATTTTGATGCCATAATTACGAAATCAAATTAAAATGAATACAATGTTTGAATTATGCTTCAAACGTTGTATCAATTCATCTAACCTTCAGAAATTGTTCATTCTTTTTATTTTTATTTTATATTTACAGCGGGGAGTAGCGTGATAAAATTTCATGAATATTCCACCATAAACGTCAATGGGATAAATTATATTTCTTTCCACTGTTGTCATAGTTTGTCATGATAAGAAAGGTGGGAGTGAGTGACACTGTCAGGTGGTTAAAATGGGGGAAAGACTATTTATTCCCATGCCGTGCTTGCCCTGCTGGAGTCTAATGATACATTCTTACGCATTATCCGATATATAGAGAGACACTGGCATACATAAATCAATCATTTTTATATATCTAACAACAGTAATGACAACACTTCCTTAACTTTTAAAACCATGGACCAAATACTGCAGAGTACTGAGCCTCGCTCTAGTTTCCTGTAACCCAGTAAGACGGATGTACCACCGTTATATTGTACTAACATATGATAGTCGTTAGTGAGAAATGTTGCGTTAACTGCTATGTTGCTTCTGTTTCAGGTCAGTAGGCTTTGTCTTAACTTACGAGTTTATACAACTATAAAGCTATACGAATGGTTTTGAACTTTGTATCAATAGATAACTGTTCTGACTTGAAAATGTCTCACAAATTCCATATAATGAGAAGTAGAATCACGTACGTTTATTAAATCGGACATATATGGTTACGAAAATCATTCCATCCTTCCCGTATTCCTATTGATAAATGGAGTAGAATAATCTTCACTGCTAGTATATATGACACATGCTGAGAATACCGTGGACAGCTTTCCGTACTAACGTGTCGATACTAAAACAACTGGGCATCAAAACCAGACTATCCACTTTATGTCTGAAACGGATCCTCGAATATTTTGGTCATATTGCCCGGAAAGATGGCGACAACCTGGAAAAACTGATGATCACAGGAAAAGTAGAAGGCAATCGATCCCGAGGCCGCAGCCCAACACGTTGGTCGGACCAAATTCGCACCACTTTAGACACTACAGTCTATAAAGGAAGTGGAAAGATGTCATCAAGGAGAAGGTGCTGGGAGGTGGTGGTCACGATCCTCAGACATGAGGGATACGATTCAAGGAGGAGGATATATGACACGATTAATGAACTGAGCTATAATATAATTTAACCGATAATTATTTGTTTTATTTTTATCTTTAACCAATAAGATTTTTAACATCTATTCTACATTGTATTATCTTATCCACCTGTTTGGCTATGAGACGTCCAACAAATAATTTTACCAAAAAAATAAAAGAAACAGGCTACAACTGTCATTTGAATTATTAATTATAGACGTCTGTTTGAACGGAGCTTATAACTTAGGTATATTCAACACATAAAAATAAGCAAAATATAACTTAAATACGTAAAGCTTGAACATTATAATTATCCTACCATTTTCTTTCCTTTCACATATAATAGAATAGAATTTCATAGAATTTCCAGATAATATTTTCAAAGTTTCTCATCCCGTTTAATCCTAGTCTATTTCGTG
Source organism: Macaria notata (assembly GCA_927399415.1). Classification (NCBI taxonomy): domain Eukaryota; kingdom Metazoa; phylum Arthropoda; class Insecta; order Lepidoptera; family Geometridae; genus Macaria; species Macaria notata. Next base: position 8,144,009 of record OV656742.1, read on the forward strand.
TAAAATAGAGCTGCAACAGGGCTTTAAGCCACTACGATAATTACCCCTATGAGGGTTCAAAAAGAGGCGCTATTTGCACAGTACATTGGACAACTTTATAGTCAGTAAGAGCTGGTTGAGCGCGAGCGAGGGGAAAATTTTGAGATAAATTTAGCAATTTAGTCAGTTCAATGCACTTTAGATGGATGCAGCTAGTTTTGTCTCTGTGGAGTTATTTTTGATGATAAAGGAGTTATACTTAAAAGGATAAGTTTTCCATTTGCCAGTATGCTGGGCACGCTGCCCTCTGGCAGTGGGCTGGAGCACTTAGATTTTTTAGGCTTCTCTGAAGATTATCTGTGTGTGTAAGTGCCCCTTTTTATGTTGTAGTTAGGAGTGGTATGTTTAGTTTTTCTTCCCTTGTTTTTACGTTTTATTATTGTAAATGAAGTTTTCCATTTAAACAATAATACACGTGTATTATAAACTATGCAAAGGTAGGGGTGTTTTAACATGTAAAGATAATGTAATACATTACTTTACCAATATTAATAATACTTGCTCTTATCATTACTTGTCATTTTTACTGTTTGACGTTTCAGTTTAATACAGTTCTTAACGTTAGAAAAATTGTCGTATACTATAATTATATGCACTTATAAAATGTTACATATGTATATAGTTTACCTATAGTGTTTTTATTTTGAACTTGTATCATTCGAACTTCCAACATCATTTTAAACAATTGGCTTTTAAACAACACAGTTAACACTACAGTAAAAGGCAGAGCTAACCTAATTTGTATCATATTTACCGTTTACAAATAAAAATCTTAAATATAATATAATATTTCTAACAAATCTATTGTCCTTACCGTCTTTATAGACCATTCAGTAACAAGCCAGCCGCAAAAAGGAAAGCAGAAAAACCATTACCTACCGCCGATGTTAAATCGAGCGAAACTCACGTCATTAGCTTAATTACATACCAAGAAGAGGCTTTTTCTGTATCATGAGGCTTCTCTTGATGTATTGGATTCAGAAGCATGAATATTGTAGGCTTTCATAATTATGTGGTATGTGATATGGACAGAAGATATTCAATTAGCAGTCATTAGTATGTGCATCTAAAAGTAACAGCATGGGATCGCAGAAAGTTTTGCTAATTGACCTCAAAACTTCTACATGATGTGGGCATCCAATGATGATAATGAGTAAATTCAAGTTTTACTAGTTTATTTTAACGTATAAAATTAACTTTTATAAACAATTCACTTTCGATTCACAATTTTTCAAATAAAATTTGGATTTAAATTTGTTAACCTCAGTTATTAATTTATTTTTCAAATCTTTTATATAGATGAATAAAATTAATCATATACTAACGAAACATTTTTGCACATGAAAATATTGCCACATATATTCTAATTCTCGGCCTGTCTGAACATCAAACCGACTCGCAAATAAATACTACCTATCTACATAAATATCAAGTCACAATTTACGCGTATCGAAACGTCTCAGTTCCAATATGGCGGCGTTTCCGTTTCCTGTCACATTAACATCCACTCGCGATATTGCGAGCAATTTTGTAAAATATAGAGAAAAGATATAAAATATTGTTTCCTCTACATAATAATATAGGAAACATTATTTATTCGACCAGATTTTATGAGTTGATTTTGTTGACACGAATATAGTTTAATATATGTATGTATGTTAAATAATAAATTCACTACATAAAATATTATTGTATGTCGTATGTCATATACTTAGTCCTTTAAATAATAATAATTGTGGGCAAGAATGTAATAAGATTAACCATTTTCCGAACAGACAAGCTAAATCTTTGATCATGATGTTTATAATTTGTAAGTGTTATTCAAGACTTACCGGATTTCAGAGCCACAATACCGGAATGTTCCGATATAAACCAGAATTAACTGGAATTAACTAGATTGAACAAGATTGTAAGCGAAATTGCTGGCGAGGATTCGGCCGCAATCTGAGATTTTGTTACGTGAGACAAGGATTAGATATGAACGAATGTGGTATTTTGGTATCTGGTGCTGAGAAGACTTGATTAGTAAGGAACTTGGTGGTGCTTGTGCTATTTACTTATTCGAATTCGAGTTCATGTATTCTTGCAAATCATTCCTTTTTTGTAGAAGTTGATGATATGATTCAACAAAAACTAAATAACTAAGTTCAGTAAAGTCCATTTGTTTTTACAAGAAGTCTCTCATAAAATATCATCCTAATTTTATATAACACAGTTGATTTGCAAATTGTATGTAACATAATATATTATATTTATTTACTGTGTGCAATGTCCCAGAATTTTTATTATTTATATTTAAATACTTTACCAATTTGAACTCATTATAACGTCAAGTTTATGTGTTTTTGAGCAAACTATGTAGGTATGACTGAAGTTTTAGCCAATGTGTCTCTAATTTATCAATTTTTAAATGATGAAACAGAAAAAAAGAACAAATAACACATTACTATTTTTTTGCGTTGCGCTGTGTGATATGTACTATTTATTTATTTTAGTGTTTGCCACATCCAAACATTCTCAATCCTCGGCACATCATCGCGGGCGTGAGCACAGCTCGCTATCTCCTTACATTTCAATTATCTGGAACTGTCTTTATTTTCCACGAAGAAAATTTGATAATATCTCGGCGGAAAACAATGAGATCTTCCCTTCAATTACAATTGTAACAAACCCCAACAGGAATAGCGTTGTTTACTTCTAACTTGGAGATTATCCTTGACAAACTGTCACAAGCGTGGGAGGGGCTTAAGGAACGAAATGCCATGTACATATATCTACGTATCTATACGGAATCTCTTCTTTGTCTTGATTTTTGTAAATTTAATTTGAATCTTGAGTTCATACGTACCAAATACGTAGGTTTTTACACCCTAGGCTAGCAATGCTTGATATAAGCCGGGAAGTAGTGAAACGCAAACTACGTGAAAAAAGAATTCTGAATAAATATTGGATTTTCATAAATTAAATATAATTATGTTTTAAAAAATAGCGTTGTATGATTATTACTACTGTCAGCATTTTGTATTGGGAAATGAAAACTAAGTTGTTATGAAGTTTATGTAGAGATTATTTGTTTTTTTTTTATATTTAGCATAATATAAATCATTAAGCAAATAAATGAGTCAAAACAACTATAATCTTTTTATAAAGATATTCAAACAAATAAGTCGCTCGTTGGATTCTACACTTTATTGATTGACAATGGTGGTATTAAAAATTGAAGGTATTTTTAGTTTAGCAGAATTTTCAAATAAAATAGCTTCTACGAATCAGCAATAATTTAATACAACTATTTGAAAACATTTAAAATTAGAAATAGAACCAAAGATCGGAGAAATAAAACTTGAGGTTAAAAATCATTAAGTAAATAATTTTCTGTATACATATGTATACAGCGATGGTTATTGTTAAGCTTTGTCAATAATTGCAAAAAAAGCCACAATCAAATATTGATCAACATTAAGTGTTTCATGTCGTTTTAGAATTAAAAAATAGCCACTCTTGAATTAAATGGAGATGAAATCGCTGAAAAATAACGGTTTAATTTTATGATTATATGCCTCAACTTTTTTTGGCATGAAAATGCTTTGACATACGTTTGGGTGTAGGTATAGAAGGAAATGGGTACCAGATTATATTTGGTGAAAGAAAACTGATTTGTTCCGCTCAAAATTTTCTTATTTTACATTTTTGGCTTCAGTACGTAGGTATATGAGTCGTAGACTTTTTGCTGCTTCTTTTCATTACATCATCACAAAAGAAAAATGGATCTCAAAATAGGCTGCGAACCATAGAGTTTTACGAACAAATTAACTTTGCTGGGTTAAAAAAGCTACAACTTTTTTGTTGAAGGGAATTTTTGATGAAAGTGTTGAACATGGGGCGAAAAATATTTTTATACAATATTTTGACGTGTAGTTTATTAAAGCTACCATTTTGGTTAACATCTGAGTTGCGTTCAACAATTTTGTGTTCAAATTTACCAAAAAGAGGGATTCTAGATGGCGTTTATTAAATTAGGAAGCTCGTAATTTCATAAGGCAAGGAAATGTGACACGTAATGAAAAAAGAGTTTATTTGGTTTTAGGTTTGTTTTTTACTCAGCTTTATTTTTTCGAGAAAAATCTTGAAACTAACTTAACTGGTGAATTTGCTTTAGGTTTAGGTATATATTCAATGGTCCAATGGTTGCGTGGAAGAGATTGGTTTTAGCGATAAAGCTTGTGTATTGTGGCACTAGTATAAGTTATTTTTAAACTCCTTCTTAGTATTTTTTTTATTTAGTGTGTTACGATAAATAATATTCTATCTATCTATATACCTATATATTTAAAATGACCTAAACTCAGGATAATGTACTAGACATGAAGCGAGTAAGATACAGTGCCCTTTCTAGCCAAAAATGTCTAAGTAACATACCAATTAGTACGAAAATTTTGATCAACGTATAATAATCGATATTAAAAACAAGAAGAACAACACAGCAATGAAAATAAAAAAAGCCCAGTAAAATGAACTCGCTCTCAAACCGTTTTGCACCGATTTCTTTATTCATTACAGTTCTAAGCGGGATGCTCTTAAGTGCTCCAAGTGCTTCAGACAATAAAAAAGGCTATTATTTCCCGCCGCTATCTACGGCCGTTCGTGGTAACGCCCGTTACGCCGTTACGCCCGTAACGGCGTTCGTAGGAACGGTTGCTAGTATTAGGTAGTTTAAGTTTTTTTTTTCAATTAAAGTAACTGCTTGAGTTTATTATCTCTTTGAACTAGTTATTTCTTAGTCCTTAACTGTTTTAGGATTTTTTCTCTTAACACAATTAAATGGTATGAAAAATAATACGTAACAAGGGTGCAAAACAGTTTGTGAACATTTTTTTCTTAGTTGGAGAAAATGAATAGTATTCTAATATCTAGACAAAAAGTTTTATGATTAATATACCAAACAAGAAAATCTAATCAAATACATTCCATAGCAAATAGGTAATAAATATGACCAAAGAAATATTATATTTTTTCTAAACTTTAACTCCTCATCAAAACAGCAATCAGAATAATAAGCAGGAAACCATCACTTCAAACTTATGTAAGTAAACACATCTGTGTTACTACGATATCGGTAATAGTAGATTAGTAGCCGAGGGCTGTAAGGCATCAATTGCAGCCCGAGATAGTTAGGCGCACGAGCGCAGCGAGGGCGCCTATAGTTCGAGGGTGCAATTGATGCTTACACCCGAGCTAACTACTCTGCTTTACATCTCGATTGTGAGGTAAGTAGAAAAAACCCGTATTACAAGAATAAAACATTTTAATGGTTAAAATTTATAGTGAAATGAGAACAATTTTAAAATTTTAGGGACATTTGTTAAAATTTGGGAAAATTTTTGTTTTTTGGGTATGTTAATAGTTTGAGATAGTGATATTTGCTGGTCACGGACAAAATCAGAACTTACTCGTTTTTCTTTTCGGCAATTCATGAACTCGTCGTAAGTTTTCAAATATCTCTCTTTAGAACTTTCAAGCAAAATATTGTTAATTGCTACTTCAGCTTCCATTTTCATTGAATCAGGAGTGCAGCTTACATAATATATAGTCATCACTTGCAGAACTCATGTTTTTTTTCCTAATTAGCACGTATTTATAAAATAATCCCAAAAACAAACAACATTTTAAATGAAAGTTTTCTCTTCCCGCCTTTTTTCATATTTTTTTGTCAGGAACTAAATTGCGCATCGCCGTTCGATATTTAAAATTGATGACTATCATACGAAGAAGTTTGAGTTTGAATAGCGAAGCGACCTCCTTTGTCTACTACTCGAACTTTTTAAAAGTGTGAAATGTTTTTTTTAAAATACTTACCGCCCTAGGGCTTTTCTAGCTACATTATTACCCTAGAGCGCTAATTGGTTACTTACAAGCCCCATTTGGGGGTAATAAGGACCTACTTACCGAACATGAGAGATGTAAAACTATATTCCTGTATCTATATCTTAATTAACTGTTTCTATTAGCATAACAAAAGAATGGAGTGTGCAGGTTACCTATTGTTTGTAAACTGCCTTTGACTTCTTCAGGAAAACAGAAAATAAATAATTCAACCTTTATTTAAGAGATAGTATGATAATTATGAGCGTGGAAGGACCTGGGCGCCCACCGCAATGTATCTGCCCAAGAAAACTCTCCTAACGAATTAATTCTGCAGGGGAGTCACGACCCTCGTTTATGAGGAAATGCGACTCAAAAGAATGATGATAATTATGTTAAGACTTCCAAACATGTAAGCCAAATTGTATTTGTTTATTTCGTCAGTTAGACATTTTGACCTCCAGCATGAAATAAATGATGTAAAGCGTTGTGGTTGTGTGGTTGCAAAAAATACATGGCTGTTCTAAAATGGAACTGATATGATTAGCAATTGTTTGATTCCCTACTTCAATTTAATATATAGTTTTAATAGTTACATATCCGTTATCCAGTACCCACGACATAAGCGTTTGCTTAGTGCGGGGCTAGATGGCGATGTGTGGAATGACCCGGAATATTTATTTATTTAATTAAATAAAATTTTACTTTCTTCTGAAACTTTGCTTCATTCCCTTAATTAATCGGGCCCATATTTTATGGTTGTCGTCATAAAGAGTAGTAACACGATGTGGTTGCAACCCACGGCTGCAACCATATACGGTTGCAACCGCAACCCGTCACGGTACATCGTGGCATCCCGGTGGCTGTAAATCATAGACCACGGCGCATTGTTCCACTTCTGTGTCGCTGCACCGCTAAAATAGCTGACGAGGACTTATTCTGCATGCTATGATATTTTCAAAATTTTGAGCTTTATTCGTGGTTTGCATGCACCCCAAACGCTGCGCTGGGATTGTGATACAGTGGGAATGACGGCGTCTATTTCAGGGTAAAAGTAACCTATGACACTCCTAAGACCTCATACTACCTACATACCAAAAATCATCATTCATGATGATACGATTGGTCGTTTTGCGTTATGAGCATTTAAATAAACAAACACAAACTAATAAATAAACAAATATAAACTGACAAAAATCTATAAATGGTTGAAACATGTTCTGCTATCAATTCGAATTATCTGTAAACATTTTATATCTTCAATGTTCAGACTTTCAAATGTTATGCTTTATTATATGTATAGATTTTAAGCACAGGGAAAAATAAAGTGCAATTAGATGTGGTGGTTTCCCTACAAGCCCAACAAAAAAAACAACATGTCATTAGAATAAGATCCCAAGGAGCAGTGAGATAAACTATTCGAACGTCCAGCATATTATTATCACCGGAATAGGCCACCAACACATATGTAATAGGTTCTACGTGGTAGCTATTCCCCCGCTCTATACAATTCTGAGGCGAAAATTCGAATAAATGGTTTGTAAATCTGATATGGTAGAGCGAACTAAACGTGCCATTGTCAAAATGCACTCACGCGGCAAGGTGATAATTTAGGTCTAACTTTCTTTTGCACTTGCATAATTTTAAAAGCTTTTTCTTACTCTCTCATGGTATCTAGTTTTCATAATGTAAGCTATATTTATAATTAATTGAAATTAAGAGTCTTAAATGTAAACATTAATGCCAGCCCCATTGTATCCTAATAACAATTACAGGTATTTGATTCACTTAATTAATACTAGAATTAAATAAAGTAGCTAATTTGATTCTACTAAATCCATGGGAAGTTTTTCTGACGATCTTCGGCCCGCAGATAGGCTTCTACCGGGCCATCCCAGCCTCCACAGAGTTTGGTTCGGATAATATACAATACAGATTCCACATCGTGTACTTTTAGCAAATAACTTCTCGTCACTATTTTTTTATTTCTACTTTTAATAATTATATTTTGAGAAAGCAAATGTGTTTCTTCACGTAACTAGTTTGTGATTATAATTAAAATAATATACATCGAACATTTACTTTAGATAAGCAAAAAAACTCTTAAATTAAGATCTATAATTACCTGCTTGCACGTAAAATTAGTTTCTGTTGTCGCGGGCGTTTGTGTGGTTTTCAAAGCTTTAGGACAAAACACTCGTAGCAGTCTCGTAGCAAGCTGCTACGAACCAGCTACGGCGTAGCACTTCGTAATCACGACTTTGTTCACACCCTACATAGACTAGAAAAAGTTTGTAATAGAAAAAGTTGCACGTGGAAAGTTGTATACTGTTTTATACAATAGACTTAAAGCTGCGGCTTGAAAGTTTTGTACTGAACTGGCGCTTGCGCTAGTTGAAAAGGCTTTTAATCCTATTCGTTTCCAATAGGCATGGTTATGAAATTGAAAGTAAACTGTGTAGACAAAATCATTTAAATCAACAAAAAGTAATCCTTCAGTAAAACAATATGTTATTTGAAGAGAATTGAATTATTATAAATTGTTTGTCTTAAATCCTAGCATTAAAACTATGTTCATAAGAACATAGTTTTTTTTTTTAAGTATAAGCATCGTAGTGAGTTGATTAATGTCGAGCCAATATCACCTCCAGTTATCACTGACGTTTAGGTTCATATATTGATTTTCATGCATACACATATTTTTATACATAGTAACGGTAAAGACCGTGTATCGATTTAATTCGCCGAAAATTAGCTTCATTATAATAAAAATAAAATAAATCGACATCATATCTCATTCGTTTCGTTAATAAGTTAGAAATAAGTTGAGGTAATGATGTACAAAATCTTGCAAGTTATTACAAACTTTATATACTCGTAGCTATAATTCTATGTTATGCATTAATATACGTACAATATATATTAATACTATATAATAAAAAGGTTAGCATATTAGGTATTATTCCGTCAGGCACATGACATGCCGTTAATTGGATATCGCCGAGCTGGATTGTAATTCAATAACTTATAGCGATATGATTAGAACTGATATAATTCTGTACAAATAATTTATTTTTTAATTATTGAGGTTCTTATTTATGACAACTATAGTAACACAATAGCGTAACCAAATTATTTAACACGCATACTAATAACTAATCACCTCTAAATTTCTATACTCCTGGATTGTAGGTCATAGGAAATATGGCTTATGGCAGAGTATCTATATATAGGTATATATATAGGTATAATAAAGCTGAAGAGGGTCAAAAAAAAACAATAAATATAAATTGTTTTTGGCTATGTTATTGAGTAACTTTTTAAATTCTCTAAATCGTATTTCCTCATGGCTGAGATTCGTGATTCCCTCGCTGAATGAATTTGAAAGGGTAGTTATCTTGGGCAGTTACATCGTGGTGGGCGGCCAGGTTCTTCAAAGAGATCTTAAGGTAAATAAGGCTATTTTGAACTTAAAAAACATTGAAATTTAATCAAATAATCGCTGTAGCATGTATTTAGGACCAACCACGCAGTACCAGCAATGTAACCACGGCCGCGTTACACAAGCCCACACAAAACGGTAATTAGTATTTGATCATTAAATTTCAAAACCTCCTAATAGCAAGTGTTTTCAACAAAGATTTAATAAGATTCCAAAACAATTGGAAACAACGTGGAAATGCTGCCAGCAGTAACCAACATAATACTGTTTTCTTTTGTGTAAGTATTTAAGAAAATAAATATATACACCACATTTTGTTAACGTAATGTTAGAACTAAAAGTTCTCATGTTATTGAACTATTAAAAAATTATGTTAATTCTTTGCGCCTAGAATGCGCCAGTTTGCTGGTCACGGGTTACCTGAACTATACTGTCAATTATAAATATTTGTAAATGCAGCGTGGCAATGCCACGAGCATGCTTAGAACTTTGCCTACAGGCGTAATTTTTTTTAAGGTATTTTTGGTTATTACAATCTGAAGCTTATAAGTTAGTAATAAATAATAATAATAAATATTTCAGGACATATCACACAGCGCCATCTAGCCCCATACTAAGCTCACGCTTGTATGTTAGTAATTAGTTAGTAATAGTTAGTATTTTATGTTTTTAGGTTATTTCGAATAAAATACATTTAAAGCAGCAACTATGTTTAAAGAAACATACAACCTACATATTATATGAATCTATATTTGTTATGGAAATATGAACAAACAAATCAACAATTTCGTCCTGTTATGAATTCGTAAAGTAGATTTTAATGAAACGAAAATGTCCAAATTATTTCAACTCAACAAAATTAGCAAAGTAATTTCGCTGTTTTATTCCATTAATGCGGATTAACACGATTTTAACAATATAACGTTAATTCAATAAAATTACGACACAAACAAATTACTCCATGTAATAATTTTAAATTTTGAACAGGGAATACAGTTATGCGATTATTTATCACTGCGAACACTAACTGTCAGAGAGGTAAATTTGTTATTATGTAATATGTACATGTATTGAATCAGTAGGAATAAAATGTATGAGCTTTTTATTTTAAATTTAATTTATTTATAGAATATAAAATTCTTATAATTTATGAAAATTGACGTGACTTGTTAAATAGTAAAAAAAATATACTATAAGAAATAATATAACTGCCACGTTTGTATTGTATCTCATTCAGTATACTTATGTATTTTTAAAAGTTTGTTGATTGGTTGATTTGACACACATTTTGTGGGGCTGTTGATGTATATTTTTTTTGTTTATTTCAGAATCTACGTATAAACACGCATAAAAAAATAGATCATTAATATTATTAGATTAATAATAAATTAGGTAATTAATATATTAGTTTTAATCAGAAAAGAACAAAAAAGAAGTAAATAAAATAAATATAATACAGTAATAAAAATAATTTACAATAAAATAGAACGGAAAGCTTTCTTTTTTGGATTCGGTTAAAAATCTAAAAACCCTCTGCAACACAAATCAAAATATTCCATAACGGTTAATAATTAAATTTTTTGCCGTTACGTACGCTTGTAATGATTAATGGACAAAACGAGCAGTCACGAGGAAATGACGTTTTTACGACGTCATTTGGCATGAAACGTCATGTGTTTGTGTCATGTTTATGTGATTTTTAAAACCTTTTTATTATTGGCAAGGATTTTCATATAGGTAACTTGCAGAACCCCATGGTGTTACCGGCGTTAATCTGAGATAAAAAAGTGTTAACCATATGTGCTTATCAGTTAATTCAAGGATTAATCTACTTTCTTACCAAATTTCATCAGTTTTGCTGTTTGTGTGTGAAAAGGTAAGAAATATACACACTCACTCTCACAAGGCACTTCCGCCTTTATTATATTAATGTGCTGTGAAATGTTATTTTTGTACAACTATTATTCGCTTTATGGGTTAGTCCTAAATTTAACGTTATTAGATAAATGAATAGATAAATAATAAATATGTGAATATGAATATTCCGGGACATTGCACACATTAATGTTCACAAAAAATATATATATAAATATTTTAAAACATTATGCACAGTGACATCTAACCACATAGCATCAAGCATGGATACTAAATAACGGATAAAATAACTTTACTTTTGTCAATATATGCATATAATGCATTAAATTGTTCCCACTTAAAATAAATATAAAACTGAAACTGTTGTAACTTGACTTGAATAACCATAAGAATTCTCTTACAATTGAAGTTTCATTTTAATCTGATGTGTTTTTCTGCTTTCACCCAAAAATTTCACCCAGAGTATCTATATAAAAGTATAATATTATTAATACCAAACAAATGAGCAAAACCAAACTTTTTGCAATACAAAAAGTGGTCAGACGTAAAAACGGCACCACTGTTTGGGGCAAACATCAGAAATGCCCGCGGCACTAAAACACAATACAACTAACCGAAATATCTCATAAACACCATTCATTATGGGCCGCTTTAGTTGTATACCCTCGGAAATTATGACTTTCAGACTCATTTTTACTCACAGTCAAATATCAACCTTATTTCAATGGATTACGTGTTATATTACTCTATTGAACATTATACTGGTATAGTATTAAAATGTTATGTCGAATTAGGTTCTACTTGATAGCAATTAGGTGGATATTTGTGAATGTTAAAGCGAGCGAGAATTATTTACTGAATAGTGAACCCTAAGATTTGACGTTACGGGTCAATTTGGCTCATTTATTTTTGGTTCACAAGCACTTTTCTGGCAAAGTTATTGAGCGAAATTGAACCTTATAGTTGAAGTAATTAAGTATTAAATGCAAAGGAGAGTTTTCCAGTAATTATCATTAAAATTCGTGATTCATTTGTCTGTCTGATGCAGTTGGTTTGTTTCGCAGTTTGTTTTGTGTTTGAATTTAAAGTTGTTACTTTATAACGAGTTATTTGAGGGTAAATATGAAGTTAATTGCGAGCTGCAAAGTTGTGATTGCAATAGAAAGCTTTGAATAGCTAAAATTGAAATGTTTTTTTTAGATGAATAAAAGTACATAACCTAACTGTCTACTCAGAAATATAAATTTACTTTTAAATATTACAAGAAATAATCAGATATTTTATACAAAGTATTTGTTTTTTAATCTGACGCATTTAGATTAGTTTATATATATATATATATATTATTTTTATATATATATATATATATATATTTGTAAGTGTTACTATTATTTTTTATTGTTTTGAATTAAATTAATTAATCTGACGCACAGATAATGATTTGGTTTGAAAAAAAATTGACATAAAGACAAATATATTGTGGTTCAAGAGAAATAAAGAATCTAGCAAAAAATCCACTTGTCAAAAATTTGGTATTTTTTATAAATTGGACACCAAACTTGAAAACAAAACAGTGTAATAAAAGCAGGGTTTCAGTACAAACAGAACTGAGCTAAATATAACGATTTATAGTCGTTCATAAATCTGCAATGAAAAATATTGTTTTGCTGATATAGCATTTATTGGCTCGAACTCTGGTGCCCGAGTGCTGTAAAAACAGTTTTACAAACACTGGAATCGAAGTTCAAAATAAATGCAAAAATGAAAGCTGTTGAAAACGGATTGCATTACTATGACTTCATTATTTAAATTATATGTATTTTCTTATTATTTCTTGTTGTTCATTATATCGTTGTATATTGTCTATAGTGTCGAAAACAAAGGATTAATAACAACGTAACAAATTTATTCTCGTCTCGATTTCTATGATTTTCGTGCAAAACTTATAAATTAATCTATAATTTAGTAACGAAATAATGTAGTATGTTTATGCGATATTATGTTCAATTTAGTTACATTCAAATTGAATAGTGACATGTTAGCCTAAGAATTAATTAGATCCATGAGTCTTTAAATCTAAATAATATTATATAGACAAACGTGTTAAGGATTATGCATAGACTTTCTAAGCTTCTGAAAGTTTAATCAATAGTGCCTATATTTTTTTTATTTTTCAATGGTTTTAGCAACAGCAAAGCTCCATATCTGAATCATACTTACTTTTACTTAAGTTTAAAAAGTAAGTCCTCACAAAATTTGAAACAATAAAATGTTTCGTATCAGAAAAATTATTGTGTCAATTGAAGCTTAACAAATCATCAATGAAGTAAGTACTCAAATCCTATAATTTCTAACATACGAAAACTTCTTGTACAACATTTCAGTGCCACGTTGTTCTCTGTACGCAGAACGTCGTATAACGACAGGAAGAGGCTTCGTTCTTCCGTTGCTTTGAGATAGCGTAATGGTTGGAGTCGTCGCCCTTTTCGCCTTGATGTATTGTGCCTAATGGAAGCTGGGCCTATATTATATATAGAACTGTTGTTATGTGCTATACAGTGTAACTGATAACTAATACATAACACACACACACACACACACACAAACACAGAGAGACATTGTGTTCCAAATTATTAATTCTATAAATCTTGACAATGCAAATAAAATTTTGAAACCTATATTCCCCGCATAATAATTGTAGGGTTGTGAATGTATGATAACATAATTGATAATAAATAATTTCATTTCATTTCATAGTATCCTTCTAGCCGTATACTAAGCAAACACTGTGTCATGGAAACTAGATAACGGATATACTACACTTAGGTACATACATACATGTATACTTTTCATATGTAAATACATGCATATAATATATAATGACCTTACGCAACACATATAAGTAATTGCGTATTAAAAGTGGACAATTATTTGTGTTGTGTGGTAATATTATAAATTTGTAAATAACACTCATCTGATTTATTTAGTTGATAGAATTGCACACAAAGTAATTTTAATCTTAATTATTTATACTTATATTAATAATACATGGTATTTGTGAATATCCAAAAATGGTTTAACAAATGTGGTTGTATGTTGCTAGCTACTTAGTGTCGGTAGGTTGCTGGTGTTTTTAGGTAGTGTATACTTTTTGCTAAAAGTAAGCCTTTTGAGGAATCATTACACGAAAATACAAAAACGAAAGACAAGTGCCTAGATGCTATACCTGAGTGTGTGTTTATACTTTTTTCAGCTTAGAAGTTGTGAGATTATAATATATATACTGATAACAAAAAAACATAACTAGGACATGCAAAATTTTAATAACACAGAAAAAGAATATTAGGTACTGAAAAATCTGCATAATACTGGAAACTACATTACATGAGAACTTACGTGTTGTGAACTTACATAATTAGTTAATTTAGTACAATTCACTACTATTACAATGCTGATTTATACATATAATTTATACACACTTAATACATAAATAAATATTAAATAATAATATGAAAAAATAAGTTTTAAGACACTCTTTTCTCTTGAGTCGTATTTCCTCATGACTGAGATTTATGACTCCCCCGCAGAATTAATTTGCTAAGGGAGTTTTCTTAGGCAGACACATCGTGGTGGGCAGGTCCTTCCACGGAAGACACATATCCTCGGATATTTGTGGTCCTCGAATATGTCGGTTTCCTCACGATGTTTTCCTTCACCGCTAAGCGAGTGTAAATCCACACATAACTTGAAAATACAAGTCATTGGTGTAGATTCGAACCAGGGTACGTCTGAATAAAAAGCTGACACTGGAACCGCTAAGCCACACTCGCTTAAGAAACACCGGTTTGTTATTTTTATTAACCACCTTAAATACATTAGTAAACCAACTTATTCATCCGAACCATAACTAAAACTACCTGACGCGTTCACCAAACAATCTTGTTCAGAAACTTTCCGAATCACAAAGCCTATGTTAATTTTCCTCTGAACTTTGTGTTATGATAATCTTCTCCTAACTTTGAGCCCGCACTTTCTTCGACTATCCATATGTTTTTGAAACAAAGTTTTTGTGAACACATTTGGTGAGACGTTTGATAGTAAATATGGGAAGATTTGGAAAAATAAACAGTAGTATAAGATTTATAAACCAAAATAAAATATTTTGTGTGGCATTTTACATATACAATGAGCAAATACGATGTTAACCATTTTGCTTGATCCGTCACATTTTATTGTTGTGTATAATTTTATATTCAAAATCTATGTATATAAAACTCAAAGGTGACTGACTGATTGACTGACTGACTGACTGATTGACTGACTGACTGACATAGTGATCTATCAACGCACAGCCCAAACCAATGGACGGATCGGGCTGAAATTTGGCATGCAGGTAGATGTTATGACGTAGGCATCCGCTAAGAAAGGTTTTTGGGAAATGCCACTTTCAAAGAGGTGAAATAGGGGATGCAAGTTTTACTTCTTAATGCGAGCGAAGCCACGAGCACCTACTAGTTACTTTATAAGTATTAAGTGGGTCCTTGCATTTTTATTGAAAAAAAGTAGCTTATGTCACTCCTAATAATGTATATAATTACACCCCATACTTGAAATGACAATGACGCGATGTTCCTTTATAATACGATGTTCTTTTATAATAAACAGAATAAACATTTGCTTTTACAAAATGGTATGATTTCTTCATATATCTTGATTTATTGATATAACATACTCTAGTCCGATCAGGAACCAAATCAGTTACAGAACAGATTTATTTACGTTAGTCCCGAATTTAATCTAAACACGTTTACATATTCCCTTCTCTTGTAAACTAACTTATCTTCCATTTGATTTATCGAAGGACCCTCAGACCCAACATATTTACATAACTGGGGAGATATTTCTGTGTCTAAGTTCGGGAGTTCGGGAGAATCTTGAAAAATGTTTGCGGAGGTGTATCAGAGTGTTTGTTGTTTACGGAGACGGTTAGAATGTACAGGCTTATGTGACAGGTATACAAGTATTTAAAATTGTCATTCGTGGTAAATTGAGCCCGTAAAATTAGGATTTATCTGTTTTTCTAGGAGGTTTGTTACTATTAGATGAGAGCAATAAAATGAAGATAATATCTACTACATATCAACAGTAAACTTTAGTCAAATCATATCGTCTCATACTACTTAATTCATGAGAAGATATTTTGAGTATTCAATGGTCAACAAATACTACAAACAAAAACTTACAAAAAATTACTTAAAAAACTAGTGCCAACCAACAGAGCTTAGATTTGGTTCTTAACCGGCTTCAAACAAAGGAGGTTATCAATTCTTCTGAAAATCTCCTTTCCTTCTTATAAGAACCATCATCGACATAATGATTTGATTGTTGACATAATTTTGCTATAGCGTAGTACAATGATAATAATAACAGATAACTAAACAGCAAATGCTTATAATTATTATCATTACAGTTGTGTTATTGCACAGATATATATCAACATTCAAAGTACTTTCTAGATAACCCAGTAAAAGGCTCATAAAACAATCCATCGACTTTGAAAATCAATTTGCAGCAGCACATAAAAGATGGTGTCGAATATCCTAGGAAAAATGGAGGTAAACAATAGGTTTCCTGGTAGCTTTTCTATTTAGTTTATATAGGCAGTTGTGGTATAAAATTTATTTAGTTACAAATCATTTGACATATATATATATATATATATTGACACAAAAATGCCTCAATGCTTGAAGACACGACTCTACAACCAATGTGTTCTGCCCACAATGACGTATGCTGCCGAAACATGGACGCTCACCAAGGAAACCATCGAAAAGATGAGAGTCGCACAAAGAGCAATGGAACGGTCCATGTTAGGCATTGCGTTACGCGACAGGGTTCGTAATACTGAGATCCGAAAACGTACGAAGGTGGAAGACGTCGGGTCTCGTATTACGAAACTCAAGTGGCGATGGGCTGGACACTTGGCGAGACGTACTGACGGCAGATGGAGCAAAGCAATAACTGAATGGTACCCACGGCTA
Source organism: Macaria notata (assembly GCA_927399415.1). NCBI lineage: Eukaryota > Metazoa > Arthropoda > Insecta > Lepidoptera > Geometridae > Macaria > Macaria notata. The sequence goes on from OV656742.1 coordinate 8,161,268, forward strand.
GGTAAGCGAAGTGTAGGAAGACCTGTGCAACGGTGGCTGGATGATGTAAGAAAGTTAGAAGGAAACATCTGGGCAAGAACAGCGCAAGACAGGGAGTATTGGCGTAAGAGGGTGGAGGCCTATGCCCTGCAGTGGGTCCCATTAGGCTGATGATGATGATGATATTGACACATTGAACAATTATAATGTTTTTGGGAAAACGCTTAGTTCTGTCTTTTTTTAAAGTTAATTTTTGGGTGTCACCTCTTACAGTTTGACTGTATGTATTTAAAATAATATTATAAATTTTAATGCAGTTGAGACCCTACTTATTTATTTAAGCTGACCAAAATATTTCACTGATAGTGATAGAAAAAGCATAGTAGGTACATTTATATACATTTGTCGTGTCATATTTCACGAATTTAGTTTACATGAAAATTTCTAACGTCAAATATGGCGTAGAACCACTGCTTGTACTTTGTTTTTCAGCGTTTTTGTATCTAACGACACAAACAAAACTTCTTCTTCTTATCGAATGAGAGTGGCCAACTCTGATTTCAGCATTATCAAACCGCCCTTAAGGCCTCTGACATGGCGCTACAAACAAAACAATTAACATAAACATGATTTTGTGTGTAGCTTCCACTGCAATAGCCAAAATTTGCTTCACTTCTTGACGACACTAATCTCATTAGGTCTAGATATCCCAGCCATTTAGTGCTAGATTCCAAAAATCAATAAGCAATTAGTGCTTTCGTGTTGAGCTTGGAGTACTGTGTGGCAAGAGCTCTGCCAAACTAATCGGAACTTTTTGAAAGAGATAGAGGAAATGGAGAAGACAGTTTAATCATAATATTGCTTTATAACTTGACTATGTTTAATATTAATAAGTGTTTTTATGCTTAGATCTATGTTAAGAAAACATTATTGACAATTTTTTTTTTGTAAAGTAAATACAGGTTGCTAAATGGCAAGATTTTCGATTGTAATGGTGATCGAGTGTAACATAGACAAACATTTAAAAACCTTCGTATAGATTCTTTATATTCCACAATTTAACATTAAGTTTAAAGAAATAGTACTATAGTTAAGCTACAACAAATAGATAGAAGGTAGGCAAATTGCATATTCTTTCAAGACATTCACATTGCAATATCGCACAAGACATTCACATTGCAATATCGCACAAGTCTCAATTCTTAACAACTTAATCCGATATCAAAAGCTTACGTTCTCACTTAATCTCCTCAATTGTTCATTTTTATCTTATCAAAACACTAAAACACGAAAGTAATGTATCCTACTTATAATATGCAGTAAATTGCCTCATCCATAGTCCGTATTTCTCAGCGCCAACTCTCGAATCACGATATTCAATTAGTAAGTGATAAAGGTAGGCCGCGGCGGGCGGTGCCGGGTGAGTTCGCTAGCGAGCGTACTAACTCAATCATCAGCTTAACACAGAGCAAAATTTAGCCCAACGTGAGATTTGCTGAGATGGGTTGAAAAGAAATAGTAAGGAGTTTAAACTCTGTCTTAGTTGTGGGAATGTTATTTTGCTGTAATGGTATATGCAAATGACAGAATTGTACATAAAAAATATATCCAGTCCATTTTTAATTACGCTTATAATTCATTGTTTAACTGACTCTAAGTTATCCATTACTCAACTTCTTTATAACTAATGGGTGCTCGCGGCTTCTCTCGCATTAAAAAGTGTCACTTGCATTCCCTATTAATTGACCCCTCTAAAAGAAAAAAATACAAAAATCCTTCCTTAGCGGATGACTACGTCATAACATTTACCTGCATGCCAAATTTCAGCCCGATCCGTCGAGTGGTATGGGCTGTGCGTTGATAGATCACTATGTCAGTCAGTCACCTTTGAGTTTTATATAATACTAGCAGATGCTCGCGGCTTCGCTCGCATTAAGAAGTAAAACTTGCATCCCCTATTTCACCCCTTTAAAGTGGCATTTCCAAATATCCTTTCTTAGCGGATGCCTACGTCATAACATCTACCTTCATTCCAAATTTCAGCCCGATCCGTCCAGTGGTTTGGGCTGAGCGTTGATAGATCACTATATCAGTCAGTCAATCAGTCAGTCACCTTTGATTTTTATATATAGATAGATTTAGATAATGATACAGAAGAACAAGGAAAACAAACTATTTGACTCCTATACAACTACTTCAAGACAATGTTATCAGTTATATTATCATGATACCTAACTGAATTATAAATTACGCTTACAATTCAACTAGCAATTTTCACAACCCTTAAAGACCCTGGGGCTATTTAATTGCTTGACTTCCTGGCAGACCCCTCTATAAATAAAGATCAAGGAGTCTCTCAACTGGTCACTCATTTGAGACTAATCATACGGGACATTCGATGCTACGCAAGTGGAAAGCTTGCGGTTAATGAGAAGTTTAAATTTATTTTTTATGCGTGTAATCTTAATGAAGTTGTGAAATTAATATTGACTCTTAATAAAATACAATATATCTTTATTGCATACGAAAATAAATTAACAAAATCAGAAGAACTTAAACTATAAATAAATGTAATGTGTGTCTTAATCACAGTTATTGCGATGTTTCTTTTGTATTTAATGGTATCTATACGTATATATTTTGCTAAGTTAAGCCCGTAACAAGATTTTTTCAGTATCTTTTTATTTTAATACTACCTAGTAGCGTCAATAAAATAGGAAATTTAGAAAATATATATTGACCTATCGATGTAATAGCGATATTCATTGAACGATTGAACTACATTTATAATTAGGTAAAGGATTCCCAGGTTATGTACATCACTACATAGTATACAATAAATTTATAAATAGAGAAATATAAATAAATATTTCAGGACATATCACACAGCGCCATCTAGCCCCATACCAAGCTTACGCTTGTATCATGGGTACTAGATAACAGATACGTTTTTTGTAAATACATACTTATTATACATAGTAACGACCAGACTTAGCACAAGTAATTACAAATTTTAATATTCATAATTACTTGTGTCATGCGGGAATCGAATCCGCACCCTAGATTAGAAGGCAGAGCCAACTAAGCTAACAGAGCAGTCACAGTATAGTCGCTTCTTGCGTCTGTCTATTGAATGTTTATGTATGTATAGTACATTTTCATAGATCTTTAAAACGACTTAACCAATTTTGATGCAGTTCTTTTTTAAATTAACTGTTATATTAGATGCGAAATACTCAAAACTTGTCCATCACTATTAATATCAATGTACACAAAAACTTGTCTCTCTACTACTACGAATGGTTGAATGTTAGCAAGAAGATTTGGAATGTTAAACTACATGCAACATCGTACAGTTCTCCCGTTCCCTAGAGGTGCATAATACCTTGCATACAGGCTAAGGCTGTACTACATTTACGTTATATATTTATTTATCTATTTATTTTTAAGCACGAATTACACTAACGAAATGATATTATAATAGGTATATATTATACCTATGTAGGAGAAGAACTGATAAAAGAACACATATTCTAACAATGTATTGATTTTTGGTTTGTTTACTGTGTCTCTGTTTGTCTTTATATTTAAACGCTCATCACGCAAAAAGGCTTGAACGTAACTTCATGATTTTTGGTACGTAGGTAGTATGAGGTCCGGAAGTGTTATAGGCTAATTTTGATCCCAAATTAACACGAACAAAGCCACGGGCGTCCACTAGTCAACAATATCCCACATGCGTACAATATACCACCGCAAAGAGGTAGCAATACAGCCTCTGTTCCCAGTAATTATTAACAGCCATGATTTCCTGCCTCGGCTAGGCTTCATAACATTGTTTCCTGCAGAATTGGGAATTAGTTTACAGCTAGCAGGTAGCTCACAATGCTGTTGATGTTTGGCGAATATTTTAGGAGCTATATGGATATATGCATATGGGTAGACAGACATATAAGAAATAAAATAAAAAAGAATAAAATTAAAGACATCATAATCACCTAATAAATATAATAGGTACTTCCTAGCTAAGCGTGTTACACCCTAGCCTGCAGAAATACTTAACATAAGGCAGGCTGTAGTCAAACGCAAACGTATCCCACGTAAACAAGAAATTATAATCATCCACAGCCCTTGGTATCCGACTCCTGGGTTAAGGCCTCCCTAATGCACTGATAAATAAATAGAGACATATCAAATTGTGAAATTTGACGTGTCTTGTGTATTAAATCCTTTCAGATTCGCTTATGGTACTAAAATTATTGTATGATTCTAGTAAGGGGAAAGTTTGAGTATTTGCGAGTTAAGTATGCTTGTTCTATGCTTAATCAGCTAGACTACGAGTATTTTGCTCAACAGCACGTTGTTAATTTATTGCAATGTTTAGACAAGTGTCTTTAGAACGTTAGCCAGATTTTAAGTCTTTGAGTAAAATGACTGCGCAGTAAAAAATACACAAACAAATGCATATATAAAGATTTTTTTTTATGATGGCAGAATAAATACAGTTAGTATTTCGATTTATATGATAGTATGGGAGCTTAAAACTATTTACATCTTTTCAATACTTTTGTCCTAAACTTTTTATGAAATTAATTGCTTGTTTTCTTCAAATAAATATCTTTCGTATTAAACGTTGTAGTTGCTCGTATATATACTTTAATAAGACATGATATCTCGGAAATCAGACTTTAGAGATTAATTCAGCCAATAACACAAATTGTAATGCGCCATAATAATCTTTTTCACCCGGCGGTAGTTGAGGCAGAAGCATTGAAAAATTTTAGCTCTTAATTTTTTAATACATTAATTGGTGCAAGGAATACTTACAGACAAAAGTGATGCACAAATGGGTGCATTAAGTCTCCCTGCCTGCCAGTAAGTGTTTTCTCTCCTTTCCTCACAGTGCACATAACAATATTTCACTTTTTACATATTGCACTACAACATAACCTCAAAACACTATCATGGACACAGTTCAAGATACCCTATCTCAGATGATGGTTACTTTTAACCAAAGAATGGACAGTATTGAGGGGAAAATACCATCCTCGCCGGATAGTCCTGGAAGTCTGGCTGCAGAGTTATCCTCTTTCAAGGCATTTGTGCTGACTACCTTCAGGGCGCTGCAGGCACAAATTGCTTTGTTGGACCTGCAAGTCGATCAAGGTGAGATGAGGGCGCGACGGAAGATACTACTGCTTCATGGTGTCCCGGAGAAGACACAGGAAGATACTAGTGAGGTGGTAGCCCAGTCCATGGTGAAGAACCTGAAGCTTGATCAGTTTTCGGCGGCGGACATCAGCAGATGTCACCGTATGGGGCGTGTTGCTGCCAACAAGCCGCGGCCGATATTATTCAAACTTCGCGACGTTGCCCTACGTGATCAGATTTCGTCGTCGAAGAAGAGCCTCAAGGGTTCGGGGATCACGATCTCCGAATTCCTCACGAAGGTTCGTGATGTTTCGTTCGTTCATGTTTTAATGGCTGCTCGCCAGCGCTTCGGAGTCTCGAAATGCTGGACGAGAGAAGGCAATGTCTTCGTATTGGACTCTGAGGGGGCCTGCCATCACGTCAACACGGTTGCGGAATTGTAGGCTACACAGCCGAAGCAAGTGCCAGCTGCTAAGCTCAAGGCGGCAAAAGGAACGTCGAGTGCCGCTGAAGGTGCGAAACCGGCGGCGAAGCCGAGGCCCAAGGCGAAGAAATAATGTGTTTTCATTATGTTCATGTTATTTTGTGTGCTCAGTATACTATATGTTATCAATATATAGATTTGAGTTTGTTGTCATTATCACAATTTTACTTTGATTTGTATTTTTCGCTACCTTCAACTCAATTTGATCAACTTTTTGTTTTGTTTACATATTTTTTTTTTAACTTGAACTGGTTTGCACTTGACCATAGTTTACCTGATAGCAAGTAAGGCTATGGCCTAAGATGGAGCGTGCTTACCCGATAAGATCCGATTCACTCTCGATTTTCAACTGACAATAATTCTAACTGTCAATGTCATGTTCTGTTTTTTGTTAGCTTCGTGCAATGTAAATTTAGCCTCAAAATTATATAGTATAGTTTTCATTATTAATTTCACAAATTCGTTCCAAGACTGTTTCAAATATTTTTAGTATTAGTAATTTTATTTTTATATATTATTATTTAGATTGTTGTACCTAGATATGTAACTAGAGTTAAGTTTTAGTGTGCATTTTCTTCCAGTTGCAAAACTGGCAGGTGGACTATTTAGAATTCTAAATAGTTTACACTATTTACATATTGAATATTTATTATTAGTACCTATATATATTTATTATTATTAAGTATTTATTTATATAATACAATACGTAATTATTTTATTTTCTTTTTGTCATGCTATACTCTAGCGATGACGATTCTGAATATGCTAGTTGTTCATCATTTGATGATGCAAATAGCTCAGATAGTTTTTGTAGTTTGCTAGCAGAATCTGTTGAAACTTTTGTTACAGATTTTCCTAAAAATTTCAACGTCTTCCACATAAACGCTCAGAGCATTGCGGCACACCTTCCAGAGATACAAGCGTCCTTCGTACACTCTAATATTCACGCCCTTCTTGTCTCTGAGTCTTGGCTAAAGCCTGCTCTCTCATCTAATTTTGTGTCGTTGCCAGGGTATCGTCTCATAAGAAATGATCGCATTGGTCAGAAGGGTGGTGGCGTGGCTATTTATTTGACTTCCAATATTCCTTTCTCCGTTTTTAGCACTTCAGCTCAGCCACCCCCAACAAATGCTGGTGAACATCTCTTCATAGAAGTTACTCTGCAACACACTAAGGTTCTCTTAGGAGTATATTATCCGCATTCACGTGATGTTAATTACTTTTTGTCACTTGAAAAACTCTTAGAAAATCTGTCTACTCCTTACCAACATACAATTATCTTGGGAGATTTTAATACCTGTTTATTAAAACAAGACCATAGATCTTCTTAACTTATGTCACTAGCTAGTTCATGTAACTTAACAATCCTTCCACTTAATGCTAAGTACTCACAATCCGCCACACTGTGAACCATCTCTTCTTGACCTTATCCTTGTTTCTTCTCCTTCTTGTGTTGCGAGACATGGTCAGTGTGCGGCGGATGCTATTTCTCATCATGATTTAATTTATTTGTCTTATAAAATTCGTCCTCCTAAAGTCAAGCCCAAAGTTGTTGTATTTCTGCGAAGTTTTGGTAGTATGAATGTAGATAGTTTGCGCAAGGATGCTAAGGAACTAGATTGGTCATCAGTAATCAATGGCAGAAATATGGATATCAAAAGTTAAAGAATTTAACCGCATCTTAACTCAGCTATTCGATATTCATGCTCCTATTCGTGCTATAAAGATGAAGCATGCTCCTGCACCTTGGCTAAATGATGAAATCCGTACGCTAATGCGTGAGAATTTAGTGGCGTAGGTTAAGCTGAAGTGTGCTGAATCTGAAGCTAAATATTAAGAAGTATGTAGAGAGACGCAACGTCTGCAAAAGAGCGTGTAGGGACGCACAACGCCAACACATCTATAATTCTGTCCAGGATGAAGACCCAGCGAAAGTGTGGAAATTCTTACGGTCAATGGGAGTTGGCAAGTCCCGTCCGGACGCCATTCCCAATAATATTAACCTGCATGATTTGAATCAGCATTTTTCCTATTCTTCTAATATAATGGACCACTTAAAGCCAATACTTTAAATAATCTTCTTTCTGTTAGTCTTCCTGACACTGTCCTCTTTGACTTTCATCAATTTGCCGCTGGTGATGTTAGGATGTGTATATTATCCGTGTCATCTAATGCTGTTGGCAGTGACAGTATCAGTAGAAGGATGATTGTACCTATCCTTGATGAAATCCTTCCCATTATCCAGTACATGCTTACCTTTTCTAACTCCTCAGGAACCTTTCCCACGGTGTGGAAAGAGGCTCAAGTCACACCACTTCCTAAAACATCGAATCCCTCTTCCTTTTCTGAGTTTCGTCCTATCTCCATTCTTCCCTTCCTCTCCAAAAGTTTAGAAAAACTGGTGTATCAACAATTATCCTCATACCTCTTTAAAAACTCCCTTTTAAACCCTTACCAATCTGGTTTTCGCTCTGGGCATAGTACCACAACTGCGTTGACAAAAATTACTGACGACATCAGAGTTGGTTTGGGAAACTGTCATCTTACTGTGCTGTCACTGCTAGATTTTAGCAACGCCTTCAATAATGTGGATTTTGATATTCTGTTGGGATTATTACGATCTCTTAATCTTTCACCAGCGGCAATTGCATGGTTTCATAGTTACCTGTTTGGTCGCCGGCAGAGGGTACGCGTAGATGATAATTATTCGTCTTGGTGTAATATCTCTGCTGGTGTGCCACAGGGCGGCGTGCTATCTCCTCTTCTTTTTGCTATATTTATTAACTCTATCTCTTCTAGTTTGACTTCTTCCTACCACCTCTATGCAGACGATTTGCAAATATATATCCAATCACCGCTAGTAGATTTACATGATGCCATAGCTAGTACGAACTCCGACCTTCAACGCATTCGAGACTGGAGTAGATCATTTGGTCTCACCATCAACCCTGCTAAGACGCAAACAATTATAATAGGTAGTTCCCGGATGATCTCCAAGATTGACTGGTTTCGATTGCGACAGGTTATCTTTGACGGAGTTCCAATTAGGTACAACTAGCGATACCGTTAAAAATCTAGGCATTATCTTTGATTAGCAATTCTCGTGGGGTCCACAGATTGCGGAAGTAAGCAGAAAGATTTTTGCTTCATCTGCATCTCTTAGGCGCCTTCGTAACTTTCTACCGATTACTACCAAAACTGCACTCGTCCAATCCCTTCTGTTTCCAATATAAGACTACGCTGACGCTTGTTATCTCGACTTAACCGAGGAGCAGCTCGACAAACTCAAGCGTCTTCAAAATTTCTGCGAACGTTTATATTTGGACTGCGCAAGTACGATCACGTCTCTGTATATCGGCAGAAGCTCAAATGGTTGCCCATCCGTCTTCGCCGCAATTCTCATATCCTAACCCTTCTTTACAAAATCCTATTCTTCCCGTCCACTCCATGTTTCTTAAAGGAACGTTTTGCATTTGTGACCGCCTCCCACTCCAGCTCCCTGCGCTCGTCCCGGTCCCTTCTCCTCGAGATCCCTTCTACCTCATCGTACTCCAACTTAATGTACAATCATTCCTTCACCATCCAAGCCATCAAATTGTGGAACATGTTGCCATTGCCTGTTTATAAGCATATTATAAGCATTTTCCAAAAACTAGTGTATCATCATTATTTATCATCCATTTAGTATTATGTCTTGTATTGTTTATTATTATTTATTAGTGTATTATCTGAGTTTGTATTGTGTTCTTTCACTTATATATTTATTTTACGTATTCTTGTACACTGCCTATTTAAGATTCTATATCCTGTCCATCCAAAGGTTGCCTGGATGAAATCGCCTAAGGCTATCGCCTTAGGCGATTTCTTCCAGGCAACCTGGCAGCCAGCCCACCCAATGTGCATTAAATTAGTTTTTATATTTCTTTTTATATAGTAATTTCTTTGGTGTGCATTAAAGACATATATTATCTTATCTTATCATCATTCGTTTCCATAATTACATTTTTCTCCATAAAATCACTGATGCAGGGAAAATTTCAGTAAGTCATAGTAATTAGCTTAGTATGGGCCTAGATGGCGCTGTGTGCAATGTCCCGAAATATTTATTATTTATTTATTTATTAATTTTAAAGCTTGTAATAGAAGACTTACATTATATTGTAAGTTCAACATTCAACCTTTGCAACAAAGCCTGATACCCGAAGCCATGATTGCATGTATATATTTTATGTAGGTATAACTTGCGCTACACAGTTATATCGCTATAAGCATTAACATAGAACTGTTATGTGTTTGATCTTTGTTCCAATAGCTTTGAAAACTTTGAATAGTAATAGTATGGTATTATTATGTAAGTTGAAATTAGGTTTACCTACTTGAAAGGAAAGATGAACTCAATGTTGATGATTTATGTTTTTATATCTGAACTAGTGGGTGCTCGCGGCTTTGCTCGCATTAAGAAGTAAAACTTGCATCCCCTATTTCACCCCTTTAAAAGCGGCTATTCCAAAAATCCTTTCTTAGCGGATGCCTACGTCATAATATCTACCTGCATGCCAAATTTCAGCCCGATCCGTTCAGTGGTTTGGGCTGTGCGTTGATAGATCACTATATCAGTCAGTCAGTCAATCAGTCAGTCAGTCTGTTTTATATATTTAGATTGGGCTGGTTATCAGTTTACTTTATCTATATGCTGCTTATATACGACCGAGATATGCTTTGTCAATTATAGGTAGATAATTTCGTACCTGTCAGCTCTATAAATTTTATTAACGATATGTGCATTGTGATAAAACAGCTTGTGAAATTTATTTGATTAAACGAAACCACAGAATTGTCACAGTCAATCATAAATAACAAAAAAACCCAAGACACTTTTTATCGAGCACGAAATAAGAACTTCAATCAACGAAACAATGAGAAGAAGGAAAATTAAAGATTTTTTCCCAGCATCGAATTGGATGGCATTATCCGAAACCGAACCATGAAACAATTGCCGCTTGACGCACTCTTGCATAATTAATTCATCATTCGGCGGTTTGAAGTAATTAAAATTTTGGAAGCGCACCGGTGGTGCCGTATTATGCATTAATTATTGGATTTTTGGACGAAATTATTCGGAAGTTTGACTTGACTGACAAATTAAATTTTAATAAGGAACTACGCAAAATTTTTATGCTAATGAAGAGAGGCTTATGCTCAGCAGTGGGCGGAAACAGGCTGATGATGATGAAGTAAGTATCTATAAATAATATAATTCTATTTTGTCTAGTTCTCAGTATTTCCGTCTATGGTTAAGTGAAAAAGTATTACTTATTCTGTAATGCCATGTTTCAAGAAAATGGGAGCTTCATTGTAGTCGTTTAATTCAATAAGCAATTTTAGTACCAAGTTCACTTTAATATCTGTTCTTGGTAACAGATGGCATCAATTGTTAACTTGTGTTAACTGCGTCAATTATGCTAATACCATGCACTAAATTTTGAACTGAGAACCGCTCATTTAGTCATAAAAACAATTTTGAAAAATCACCCGTTGAGTCATATTATGATAAAATTTTACCCACAAAAACAAACGAAAAAAAAATGAGTAGACCTAATAATCGGCAGTGTGTGTGTATATACAGACTAAGTATGATATTGTGTAATTACCATCTTCCCATTAGTACTTCTATCCAAAACTCATTCCAAGCCACCCAAAAAACAAACACCATACTCTGTGCAGGACAAAGTGTTATCAAAAACTATATATAAAGAGCATACAGTACAGTGACCATGATTCCGTGTACAAAGAGATTCGCCGCAAGCTATTTACTTAATTACCCGATAGGGGGCGAGACGAGCGTGCATTTTGTAAGGCTGCGTAGGGTGACCAGCTAACCATATGGGTGGGGAAACTTAAGATTATTATAATTCGGTTCATTTAACGTAAGTTTTAAAAATAGAGGTGTATATAAGGTGTAATGCAATAAAAACGCAGTGCCTATACTAAAGCTTATGTAATTTGATATTAATGTTTCAAAGTGTTTCATATCTGTAAGTTTATGTTCCTATTTTTGTTTTAAAAGTGCTTAGTGTACGAATTACTAACCTGTAAGTAAATCAAGTTCATTGTACCACTAGGAATCAAATTGTGTTGAACTAGTTTTATAAGTGATAAACACCTTTAAAATTGAATTCAATTGAAAAATAGAGGCAAGAAACATTCCATCCTTTTCGCTTAATATAGGTCTTCTTAAGTGCGGAAAGAATGGAATGAAAATATAATACTTACTTTCAGTATTTTTTTTTCAATAGAGTTAAAACAATAGGATCCGTCACACGTAATTTTTAGAAACGCGTTGTGTAGACAAAGTTTTCAAAATCTATTTTGAAATAAGGTTTAAGTAAATGAACAATTCAATCTCAGATATGAACATAATAAACGTTCGTTGGGACTAAGTTTTGTGTGAAAATAAATGTTTTTTATATTCAATGAAATCTTTAATGAAAATAACCCAGCGAGGCGTAATAAAAGCTTACTTCATGGCTACCCTACCCGTACGTTGCCCTATCTGGCATCATTCTTCCTTATCAGAAGCCAAACTGTTGCCTTTCTTACATAAACCTTTTTCCAGAATAGAACGCCTATAATGTATATCATGTACGTGGATATGTATATATGCATACATATCTACTTATTGTGCAAAACATCTCTCAAACAAGTGTTTTGAATGATTCCCATATTCCCATAGTGAAATTGTAATGACGTTTCCTATTTTACATTTAATTATACCTTGTTGTTGAATTTATTATTTAAATAGTTTTATGAAAAATGTGTAGCGTCTGATGTTATACGATGAAGAAAAGTTTTATTTTAATAAAGCTTTGTCGCTAGAAGGATACGGACGAACGATCTTTTGAAATGATTACATAGAAAGTTAGTAAATAGAAATAAAAAAAAATGTTTCTTACATTAAGTATCTAAATAGTATCATGAATTTGATAGTAGAGTATTTCAATTTTTTTTAATAACTATTATATTAACAGAGTTTGTTTTGTAATAGGGGTTGCATTTTAAATATTTACTCACATACTAATTATTAATTTTCCTAATGTTATCTCAAAACCTACGTTTACTCAATTAAAACAAGAAGTTCTTAAAGATTATGACACTTAACAATCCTTCTATAAACACACATGTACTGTACAAACAACCAAAATCAGTGCAACCTATAGACTTACATGTACAAACAGCTATACTAAGTACAAAAGCTAACCTCACGTACACAACCCGTTAGCTGCAACAACCGCTGAAAAACACGCTGCAAGTCGTAGCATTAATATTAACGAGAGACCGTCTGAAGAGACTTGTAAACCGTATAACATTATCTCGAGCACTATGAATAAACGTTGCACAAAAACTACACTACACTAATGACATTGAATACCCACGGACAGGTTTTCGTGTGTGTGGTGAGTGTGAGCTTTTCGTGACATTGTTTAAAAATAAATCTATAAATAAATATTCCGGGATATTGCACACTGCGCCTACTAGCCCCACACGAAGCAAATTATCGTAGCATAATATTTTCCTGTAATATGACAAAAATTATATTTTTGAGTCGTGAAATATCTTGCATCCTGATCTATGAACGATATTTGTATTAAGTAATTATTTCACATACATATCTATTGTGTTTACGTTTTTCTCGGTATCACAAACGGACGGGTTTGTAGACACACGCACTTGAAACATACTGAGACATGCAAACAATGTCATCATGCATCAATCATTATTAAAATATGTATTTTATCTACACTAATGTTGTAACATTCTACTTATGTTTCCAATACTTGACTTATAATTACTACTGTTATAGCACAGACAGCAAAACTCTCAATTTAAGCAATTTCACATGATGGTATAATATCCACATCGATATCGTAATAGCTCATTATAACATCAAAAAAGCGTGACCAACCTGATTGCAGGGCCAATCAGGTTGGTCGCGCTGCGCTCTCGTTGGTTAGATTTGAATGGCGGCAAAATCACTGTGACAATACACGTACGCGTGAATTTAATGTTTCGCAATGTGTTTTGTTATTTAAATACAAATTAAAAGTTAAAAATGGATAGCGACGATGATATTTGTACGCCTCCGGATATTCTAGAATTGGCAACAAAAGTAAGTCACAATCTTTTGCCAGAAAAATCTAGAATATTATATGAAAAATTACCTATTGTCAGCTTTTACTCTTGTTGTTTGATTAATTGCATAAGTGAAGATAAAGTAGTGTATGCAACTGCATATAACACGGGTATTAAAACACGAGTGTGAGTTTATGAAACGAGCGCAGCGAGTTTCATAATAGTAACTTCATTATATGACAGTTGCATAAACTACTATAATTCAGCGTATTACACTGATTAACTTGAAAGATGTTAAATCGTACTATGTCGACTTGTATTGAAAAAACTTGGCCTGTCGTTAAAATTACAATGTCCACACACTACATGGTGCAAAGGGACCATCATTTGAGATTTACTGACTTGGAAATTGTCTTAAAAAGCGACGAGGTAAAGTATTTTTTTTTTAATTAGATAGACTCACGCTTGACTACAACTTGCCTGATGTTAAGCAACGTTGTAATCTATGATCTAGCGCGCTTGCCTAGAAGAAACCGGTTTACTCTCGACTGCATAGAATAAAAATAAAAATTGATAAAAAATGCTTAGGCAGGTAAAATATATTATGTTCTTGTTATAAATTTAAGGGTACAATAGAAAAAAAAACAAACAACAAAAAATAAATAAAACTTTATAAATTACATATCACTTTATTTATATAACCCGGTCTTAATCATTTCCGGTGCAAATGTGTCCATCAAGCTTGCTGCATTTCCACGCTGATTGGCTAATTGGAGGAACGGAAATCTAGGGAATCTAGAGCGGGAGTCACCAGTCGTTTAGTTTTCAACTGATCAAATAAGTAATTTAAGAAAGCGGTCTTGGCGGTCATAATCTATAAAACAACATTACTTACATTGTTTTTGTCTTGATTATGAGCTGGATCGAATATGAATCACAAATTGAACTTCACATACTCTTTATTTAGCTACTCTCTCTCTCTCTTGAGTCGTATTTCTTAATGACTGAGGGTCGTGTCTCCCCCGCAGAATTAACTCGTAAGGGGAGTTTTCCTGGGCAGATACATCGTGGGCGCCGCCCAGGTCCTTCCACGGAAAACACAATTATGTCCTCGGATATTGTGGTCCTCAAACATGACGGTTTCCTCACGATGTTTTCCTTCACCGCTAAGCGAGTGCTAATCCACACATAACTTGAAAATTCAAGTCATTGGTGTAGGGCTGGATTCGAACCAAGGTGAGTCTGGATTAAAAGCAGACACTGGAACCGTTGAGCCACACTTGCTTATTTAGCTACAAAACTTTTTAAATACGTTTCCAATAATCCCGAAATATGTGACAGAGTGTAGTGTACGTGATAATTTAGGCCACATTCAGTAGAGTCGTGTTGAATGGACGGAATGTTGGACCGGACGTCCGCACAAAAGGGCCTTAACGAACCTTCTCGGTCGCTTCGGGGTCGAAATTGTATCATTTCATAAGGTTTTCACACGTGACAACCGATTTTTGGCACGTTTCACTTAATATTTATTATCTTGAAGGAGTTTTACGAGTAGATATGAGACACGTTAATTGATAGAATTGTAAGTATTTATACATATAATAAAGCTGAAGACTGTCAAAAATCTGAACAAAAAAATATTGACTAAGTATACATACTTAATTTAAATCGATAATATAACGTTTCAGCAGGTTTTTTATAATATATGTCTGTTTATCTGTTTTTTATTGAAACGCTCATCATGCAAAAACTTCAGAACGAATCATCATGATCTTTAAGTGTATGTAGGTAGTATAAGGTCTTAGGAGTGTCATAGGCTACTTTTCATCTGGAAATAATGCGAACGAGACTGCTGGCTTTCATAAGTGTAGAATATATATAAGTTAGCAAACAGGTTTTAAGAGCATTTTTATGAGAGTGGTAATCAAGTGAAGAATTTATAAACTTTTTTAACTTAATTTGATTTAGTTTTATGGCTTCAGTTCTAAGACAAATATTATAGGCGTATATATTATATAAATTTTACCTATGTCCTTGATCGAAAGGAGTTATTGCGTGTTAAAACAACAATCTCTTTTCTCGGTAACCAGACTTTTGTTTCTTTTTATTTATTTTTTTTAGATATTGTGTCACTGATATTCACAAAAAAAATAAAACAGCACACCAAGCGACCTAGAACTAAAAACCTGTCAGATGCAAAAAAAGCTGTACAAAAACCGCATCGTGGAGCGAAAATTCACAAAATGTTCGAAGCGTTTTCTACAATGTTCAACAAAAGGCGATAACGAGCAAGCCTCATTTGATATCTAGCAGAAATACCGCCATTTTGAAAGTTTCACATTGATTGAGGGTAGTTATGAACAATGTAAAACGTCTGCGCAATTAACTAAGAAATAGAATGGAGAATTTTTATATAATTAAAATTTTGTTACATTTATTCAGAACTTAATGGATCCCAGTTGCTTAGCTTAAATTGTATATCATCATCACAAATTTAAGGGCAGGGCCCTTGTCTGTGGAGCATACGCCATCCATCCCGATCTTCTGCCAATTCCTTGACCTCCTTATACGACATGACCTGACGCCTTTTCTTTTACTTGGTCCATCTATGACCCTCTCGGTCTTCCTCTTCCTCTTCGGGCTTCCAATTTTCTCTCAATAATGTTTTTCATAAATTCGTCGTGTAAATTGTATAGGAATACAATAAATCTTTTGTCTTTTTCGAGACCAGAATACCTATATCACAAAAATCATATTGACCTCCTTTCCTTTGTTCCTCTTTGGCGTCATAAAGAAGAAACAAATGAATCAAACTAACAAAAAAACTACCTAAGTCTTGTTCGTATTTTGTTTTTTAAAACATAAATCTACTATGGCATTTATATTTTTTTTATTCGTTTTTTTATATTTTTTTGTACACTGCCTGTTTATAATTCTTAGTAATGTCCATCCAAAAGGTTGCCTGGAAGAAATCGCCTAAGGCGATAAAGCCGCCCAATGTACAGCACTCTAATATATTTAAGCTTATTTCCTGTTTTGTTATTTATGTTTTACATTGGTGTACATTAAAGATATAAGTATTCTATTCTATTGTATTCTATATTTAACAAAAAGATAACTCATTGACTTAATTAATAAAACATTCCAAAACGTTCCAAGAAAAAATGTAGAATACAATATTAGTACGTTGCGGCGAATTGACAGCATTGAATGAATGAACGGAAGAATGAATGAATTAATGACTTGCAATCAATGCAAGACCGAACGAATACAGCGAGTTTCTTTGAATTTCTTTCATGATAGCAAATTTGTGTTGCTTTATATCGGTCTTTGGAATTTAATTTTCAATTAGGTTTGCTTTTTAAATCAGTGTGAATGCAGGTTTTTTAGAAAACACATTTTAAAGAAGTGATTTAAATCATAAAATCAGTGCAAAAACTACAAAAATATATCTGTAAAAAGGTTTACTAATTATTAAGTACACGTTATACTATATTGATTCCACATTTACTTAAAAAACCTGGAATGAACTACTTATCATTTTATATGATCATTTTTCTATTATAGAAAGTTGAAACCAAACCACTACAAAAACCTTCATTTGATTATGGTTTATACGTAAACAAATAAAAAAACAAACAAATCTTCACATCAAGCAAGACAACAACATTTCATTCTCTAAAATCCTCAACCTCTATGACAGGCCCCACAACAGTTCCCAAATTCAAATTGGCCCTCTAATGTCTTTCCCAGCAAGATCTAACTTTATCCAAACTCAGTAGGAATATCCAGTGGTTGTCACCGCAATAATTGGCAGGTAACCGCACTTCATTAGCTCAAACAAACTCACCCG
Source organism: Macaria notata (assembly GCA_927399415.1). Classification (NCBI taxonomy): domain Eukaryota; kingdom Metazoa; phylum Arthropoda; class Insecta; order Lepidoptera; family Geometridae; genus Macaria; species Macaria notata. The sequence continues at coordinate 8,178,865 of OV656742.1, forward strand.
GGCAAGAACTTTACACTACTGTCGGCAACTTCGCGCCCGGTGATGGTAATTTTCAACGGTATTATGTCCTTTAGATGGGTAATTGTTATAAAAAATACAACATAGATAAGATGCATAATGACAAAAATCTTTTTTATTTTATCTATACTGTTCCACATTGGTCCCACATAACCAAAAAGCATAATTATTAAAACAAAAAATACGTACAAGCTATATATATAGGTATAGATAGATAGCGCTGTACATAATTTGTTATACGTTATGTCTAACTAGTGGGTGATCGCGGCTTCGCTCGCATTAAGCAGTAAAACTTGCATATTTCACCCCTTCAAAAGTGGCATTTCCAAAAATCCTTTCTTAACGGATGCCCACGTCATAACATCTACCTGCATGTCAAATTTTAGCCCGATCCGTCCTGTAGTTTGGACTGTGCGTTGATAGATCACTATATCAGTCAGTCAGTCAGTCAGTCACCTTTAAGTTTAATATATTATTTAGATTTATGTATGTTTATGGAAGGTATGACAAACATACACAAATAAAACAAAGAATCGACATGTGTTAAAAAAACAGTCAAGTGTCCCTTCAGCTTGTCCAGTAGTTATCATATTATAAGAAGTGCATTTTACTGCTTTAATACATACCTACTAAATGATTTAGATTACAGTTGATTGGTTCCATGATTTTATATAAAAATACTACAAATATCACGCAATAATCACAAATATGGCCCTTACAGGATATTTATAATACATGGGCTGTTAAAAAACTAGTAAGGAGTCTCAATATAACACCGTCAATGACTTTACCCCACTGTTGGGTAAATTTGCACCGTTGAAGGCAACACTGCACCCTGTGGGGTAACTTTACACCAGCAGACTTGTACCTCGATGGTAATGAGTAAGTGAATGGTTGATTGGTAGTGAAAGACAGATCGGTGAGGTTAGTTGCGCTCTGGATGGGAGTAGATGTAAATTATTCTGTAGCAAATTTCAATATGTTTTTGTACGTCAATTTTGCAATTTTGTTGTATGCATTTTTCAATTTATGGGGTCGGTTTGCAATTTGTTAGCAGAATAGGTACTGGTTTTTACACAGAGTGACTACTCTCATCAGATCTCCGTAACCCTGAAGGGTTAACCAAGATTGTTAATGCCATATTTTATTAATTTTAACAAGTAAATATAATATACCAAAGGATTTATCAGAGTAAAGTTGTTTATCTTGATAAAAATACTTGCATTCCCAAAATGGCAGTGATTCGTTATTATCGGTGAGAAAGAGGAACAAACATTGACAAACCAACGAACTATCGCTTGCTTAGTATTAGGGTTTTTTTACTTTTATATCGTATTATTAAATCATTGTAATTTAGTAGGTATATTTTTAACTTACTGTTCTGAAGGCACAAATTGCGAACCTACTTAAATGGTACCTACAGTTTTCTTCTTATCGAATAAGACTGGCCAACTCTAGTTTCGAAATATTATCAAGCTACCTTAAGGGCTTGAGACATGGCTTAACGGCTTAACGAATGCCATACTTAGACGAACAGCCGGAACCTACAATGAAAAAATAATAAATAAACCCTACACCCTAGGCTCCAGCATTGCTTAACACCAGGCGGGCTGTAGTCAAAGCAAACCATATACCATGTTAAAAAAACATATAATAACGATTCAACGAAACATAAAAAAATATATTCTCTACTCTCAAATAAAGTTTCTGGAAGGCAAAAAATTGTGTATTTTGGGCGCTTTCCGCCCGAAATTGACTTGAATTCAACTTGATGAGGCTCGCAAAAACTTTCGCTGCGGATGTTTCAAAAGACTCTATTCAGTCTCATTCGCGTAAAGCAAATGCCTCATATGGACAAAATAAACATTCAATTATGGCATAATATGTCTCTTAGATATATAATAAAGCTGAAGAGGGTCTAAAGTCTGAAACAAACGAAAGTGCGAAAAAAAATTATCTTGAGACAAAGGCAAAAGAACTACAAAAATGTATGAGTTTTTTTTTTCGTTTAATATATAATGAAATTTACTCAGTATGCTATCCAAGCTTCCATAGTTTTTTTTTCTTATATTTAATCTCTTTTAATTTTAGCGAGACAGTTGCTTCACGCGAAAGTAACGCAAAAAACTTTATTAAAAAGGAAAGAAGCTTAGCTTGCTACTAATATTACTTATTTGTGTGTAAAATATGGCTTCATTCAATTTTAGGAACTCCAAATAATATATTAATAAAAAATTTTGACACAATATTTTAGAAGAAATATCCTAAAGGGAAAACTGTAATGAATTTAGGGCTAGTTTTTAGTATTTCATTACTTGCGACTAACAAATAGTTTTTTTAGGCAAGTAATGGATTTGCACTTGACCATAATTAGGTATATTATATTCCGCGGGAACAGGGAATCAGGTTATTCTTTCTTTAAATTATTAGTTATCCTTCATTTAAATCCATGCTATACAGCTGTAATTTTGTTTATTTTTTTTTTCTGAATAAATGACCGAATTGCAAACAAATTTAATGCTTCTTCACGTGTTAATTCTTTACCAAAACCAGCAGTAGTTTTTACTGTATAATTATACAGCAGAAGTGTTTCGTAAATACTGAAAACAAAATTGACATCATAAAATAGGAACAACGATTATAATGGCAGTAACTTCGCCCGGACCAGCCACTTAGCTTGCGTCAAGCGGTCAAACATAGACTATACCCAACGAACTACTAACTACCTATGTATCCTATATATACTTAAAAGAAAAGTATGTACGTATTATAAGCATTATCCATTACCCGGGACATAGCGTTTGCTTAGTATGGGACTAAAAATCCTTGTGTAAATGGTTTTGAAATATTTATTTATTTTTATTTGCATTTTTTTTTAAATTTTATTATAATAGGATATAATAGAAGGAGTAGAATAGAATAAAAAGAAGTATGATAATATCCACAAAACCTTTCACGAAGCAAAAGATCTAAACAGATAGAGGAATTTTGTCAACACCAGAGTGATTCAACGGGGGAGTCACGACTCTCAGCAATGAGGGATACGACGAGAAGAGGATGATGATAGAATAGAAGAAAGTAAGATAGAAAAATAGGAAGTAAGATGGTGTTATATTATGTGTTGTTAATGAAACTCTGGAAAAATATTATTATATATAAGTATAAGGTAAGATCTTAAGACCCGCGGAGGTCACTTTGGTTAGGAGGGAGGTGTGGCGGTGGTATATGGAGGAACACACCTAAAAACCATCAAGTTTGTTGTTTGAAGTCGGATGGAGCGGTCGCAGCGGAAAACTCTAGCATATTTTTCCAGAGTTTCATTTCCAATGGATTTCCGCAAAGTAACACCTGATTTAATATCTTATACTTATGTGTTGTTTTTTACAATTTTGCGTCTATTGGGTTCTGACGTCGTAGCCGTACAATGTGGCTATAACTAACTGCAATGACCCAGATAGTTAGCCGTATTCATGCCCAATTCATAGCTGGAATATAAATGTATTTAACACGGTTTCTGTGAAGGCAGTGATATTAACGCTTTCATGTTGCATGAATACTGAATGTGTTTATTAGACTTTGCTTAGCTGAAGCGCCCGTAGCTCTGCTGGCAGAGGCAATCGCTTGCGATTATCAATGTTAAGCAATTGTTGACGCGGCAAGTCTTTGGATAGGTGACCAAAAAGTGGCATTCCATTCTGGGCGCTTCCGTGGGTCGGATGACACGTTAAATTGTAGGTCCCGGGTGTTTGTTATAGTATGGCAGTCGTTAAGCCATGTCAGAGGCCATAATGGCGGCTTGATTAACTCTCGACACCTTTCTCATTCGATAAAAAGAAGACTTTTTTGCTGTAGTACATGATTTAGAAAATATTTTTAGAGTTGTGTTCTGTAATTTTCCGTTGAAGGATTTGGGCGCCCACCACTATATATCAGCCCACGAGAACTCCCCTAACGAATCAATTCTGCGATGTTACGACCCTCAGTCATGAGGAAATACGACAGAGATAGTTGCAAGTGATTTTGACTTTGCGCATGTGCACAAACACCATGCGAACTAAATCTGAAGCGCGTTATTAAGTAACCATATCGAACTGTAAGACGCATTGCCTGCCCCTGTCTAGTTACCCAATAGTTTAATATTCATAATATGAAACATAATTAGTTCAGTCTTACAATTTCTTACAATTAACCTTTTATCAACAAGTTCAAAGAACACTATCAAAACAACAAAGTTCCGACTTGATTCTAAGTAATTTCCTGAAACTTTAGACACTTTTGGTGTATAAAGTTTTAACTGACAACCAAGGCTGAATTTCAGACGTGTTTTGCCCCAGGCTTGTGCTTTGTTTACTTTGAGCGAGTTAGTGGGAAAGTTGAATTTACAAGTATAATTATCATCAAATACCCGAAACATATTTTTATTTTAACTAAAACTAAAGTTCAATTTAACATTAATCACTGAATTACAAAAACAAATAATTTAACTTAAGCTTTTTATTAGAAAATGAGTGCAAATTATCACATAGGTTCGGCAGGATTCGAACCGGCGTATTTCTGGTTAATAGCCAGAACGCCTTAACCGCTACGGTCTTGTAACTGCCAGGCGCGAAAATCCACACAAATTTCCTAACACTTCAGTCTAAACAGCTGATGGCACCACTTGTTCTGTTAGAATATGTCTAACAAGCACTCATGTCGATGTACTATAGACACATGATTTGACAATTAACTAAAATGCTATAAACAAAGCATAAAAGTGGTAAAGAGAACTTAAACGTTAGGCCTAATTCTGCTACAAGATATCTCGAGTACCGTCTGTAACAGACTATGCCTTCAAATACCGATTATCGTCGAATATATTCATAGTATAGTAATCTTGTTTCTGTCATATGACACCTGTAACTAAGATATGCTTGTGTAACTTGTATCCAATAATCTGCTTTGAGTGGGCTCGAATAGTAATATGAGAGCTATTGCATTCCCATTATCTCTGGTTAATGATGTAATCTAAATATATGAAACTCAAAAGTGACTTACTGACTAATTGACTGACTGATATAGTGATCTATCAACGCACAGCCCAAACCACTGGACGGATTGGGCTGAAATTTGAAATGAAGGTAGATGTTAATGACGTAGGCATCCGCTAAGAAAGGATTTTAGGAAAAGCCGCTTTTAAAGGGGTAAAATAGGGGATGCAAGTTTTACTTTTTGATGCGAGCGAAGCCGCGAGCACCCACTAGTTCAATTATAAATATTGTTTTATGACTCTTCAAACCTGTTATAAATAAATACTTCTTCGTAAGCGCTTTACATATTTAAACTACCATTGTAACTTAAATCTGTAGCAAAAACCACCAATAAAACAACCAATACACCATTTATAACGTATACGTAGGTATTCTGTGTATAATAAATGATTTATCGAATAAAATAGTATTTTTAGGGTTCCGTACCTCAAAAGGAAAAAACGGAACCCTTATAGGATCACTTTGTTGTCCGTCTGTCCGTCCGTCCGTCCGTCTGTCAAGACCCTTTTTCTCAGGAACGCGTAGAGGTATGAAGCTGAAATTTATATCAATTACTCAGGTCTACTGTCCCTTGAAGCTGTGAAAAAATCAAACTTCTAAGCCAACGCAATCAAAAGATACAGCCATTTATGCCGCAAATTTTCGACACTTGCAAGGGAATCAAAACCTACAGGGTGCTTCCCGTGAACTCAGAATCTTGAAATTTGGTACGAAGCAACGTCTTATAGCATAGATAAAGGAAAAATTACGAAAACCATAAATTTTTAGTTACATCACAAAATATTTTTTTTTTTAATAATCTTAAACTTACTACCCTTTTCCTCATAAACTCTTTGTAAACCTTGCAGGTTTGTACGGAACCCTCGGTGCGCGAGTCCGACTCGCACTTGGCCGGTTTTTTTCTATACAGTCATGCTCCATCTTGGACCACAGTGACCGTTCCTTCGGATATCGTTTTAAGTGACCGATTGGTCAAATAAAAATGTCTGACTGTGCGTAAAGTTTAAAAATCATACAATTTGATATGGCTGTTTAGTCTGAATCTATGGAATCATCAGCCAAATTATATCTGTCTGTTACATACATAGCTCGTAGACATGGACTGTGCATTCACTCTTTTATCATTCACACCGTTCACTAGTTCACATTCATTCGTTCATTCATACATAGCCGTACATAAAGCTTCCATTCATTACGTTTGTAATGAGCAGAGAACTCCCGTCACAATGAAATCTGGGATTTGAAAAGAATTTCGGTATCCCGTGACCCCTTTCCGTGTTTGCGGTTAATGAGCGGACTCTGTTCTTTTTGTTTGTGGCTTGTATTGTCTTCGATGTACTTTATTTGGTACTAGATGAAACCTTTTTCAGCTAGAGAAGTAAGTTGCGTGCTGTAGTTGTTCAGATAAGAACATTGTGTGAGTAAAAAAACTCACAATTGGATTCTAGTTTTTGAACTACAAAGGGCTAGTAAACTTTTGTTAACAATTTTAGTTGGTAACTATTATATTTTATTTTTTCCTTGACAATTTTTTTTAAATACTTTTGGATTCTTCGAACTATTATCAAACAGTATTAAAATTGATGACAAATATACATATTATATGTATATAGTTCATAGAAACGGTTACAGTAATTTCCAAAATCAAGCATATTTTTTTTTTGTAATTGGCTGTATGCATACATTTTGCACATCCTTTTGCAATATATGTATTTGAAACTCTAGTTACGTACATATAAATATAAGTTATGTATGTATGTACACATACATATATGAATAAACGATACCATGACGATATTTCTATTTTAAACTTTGGCGCAGCGCAACACTATATTTTTTGCAAGAACAATATTTTCGTTGTTTCAAAATATTGTAAAATATCCGATAGTGGAGCTGCATGGATCTATCGCTTTGAAGTTAACTTTTTGAGCTGTTCTACTTTATTTTCTAATCTTTGTTTGGTTTACAGATGAAATTGGAGTTTTCAATTGAAAGTCATACCTAGATAAAATGGTGAAGGCTGAAACTTACATAATATTCACTATTGTTTTGATGTTGTATAGACTTAATTTATTAAATAAATTTCGTATTATTGCCAGGCCAAATTAATAAAGTAATTGTGTCCTTTTTACCTATTTTACATACATATTATTTTTTATTAGTTCGATATTGAAAAAAAATAACATAGTACAAGTACATTTAAGTACTATACAATATATAAACATAATAAATAGTATCTGTCAACAATCAGAGACTTGTAAAGTTTCATATCACCACCAAAATGTGTACTACATTCCTATTTACACCACAAATACAAGTGATCAAAGTGAGGGTAAATAAAATAAGTACACAGTATACATCCCACCCAGCGTCACTCTCACGTACTTGAGCGTAATGTAATATGATGTATAAAACATGGCGCAGAATAATAATAGAGGCAGATTCTCAACTTATTTATTTTTTCAATGTTGTGTGAAGGTATGTCTTTTATCCACTTTTTTTGTGTGTGTCTCAATAAAGATATTTCTATTTCATTAATTTAGTTTGGATACAAAAAATTTTTGCAAAATTTACATATTAATATAATACGTAGCTTTAAAAGTTTTGCGGAACCATTGTAAACTACTAGTGCCTCGCAGTGTTGCCCGCATTAAGTGTGGGTTTAACAAGTAGCATATGTGTGTTAATCCTTAATTTCATTAAAAATTGGTTCCATATTTCGAGGGTGATAAAGATAAAATTAAAATATCTAGCATTGCGCAAAGGACAATTAGTATTAAATAAGTAGTAATTATATGGTGATTTTGTGCGGGTTTTATTTTGAGAACAAAGCACTTTCATTTCATTACTGCCTAAAATATGTTAGTAAATTAATTGAATCCTTCTTACTCTATACATTTGATAGGTACATAGTTAGGTTTCTGCTCATTTCCTCATAATGAATATTCTGAACATATTACAACGTTAATATCAAGTCAGAGGCAAGCTGAAATTAGTAGCCTCAAGCTGTACACGTATGAAATTCTGGCCATCAATACACATGTGTGCGTGAGAAATGAGATAAGACGTTTGCATGTGTGTGTGTGAGTTTCCGAGAGAGGTTTGTTTATAAAATATACAATCCATAATAATATATTGAAATAGGTTACCTTGTCTGTGTTGCTAGGTTAGTAACTGGGTTGTCTTATTTTTTGATGTTGATATAAATAAAGTTTACATCTAACTTTTAACCAGAGAAGTTGGATCGATCCGGAGGAAGATCTCCAGCAACTGACTTTTAATATATAGCTGAGATGAGTCTACTGATAGCCAATAAAATTATTAACTAAATATTCCGGGACATTTGGGGCTAGATGGCACTGTGTGAAATGTCCCAGTACATAGTATGCTAAACAAAGGCTTATGTCAGTATATTATGGGTAGTATATATTACATTTACATACTTTTTTTAATATATACATAAATAGAAGCATCGAATATAATTGTAGGCCATGTTTTTTTTTTATATTGATGAGTTTATTCCACTTGTGAATTGATTTCTTCGGAGTTCCTGTCCCTGTCTAGAAATAAAAAAAAATATAAAATTTAGGTAATGTTATATTAATCAATTTGTAATGGTATACTAACTTGTTTTAAAAAAAATCATAAATATATGAAATATTAAATATGTGAATACTCCTCCTTAATAACCACGTATGTCTACTCTGATATAAACCAATACGTAAACCGCAGCAGCAACCGCTGCATTAATATGAAGGTATTATGGTTTTGGTAGAATTTCATACAATAGGTTGTTGTTAAAACTATTAAATTATACTCACATGCATGTAAAAACACTGCAGCTATTGTTAGCTTCCAAATATTCCTCATTGTGTTGTTGGTATTCTGAAACAAAACAATTTTTTGAGGTACGATTACTATTTCTTGGATTTTATACAGAAATTAATGTCTTGTAAAGGTTTTCAAAGAAAAATTAAACGAAAAAAACCTATCAATCATTTATTTACTGATTATAGAGCTTGATCAAACAACGTGTTATAACACGTTTCACTACAAGAACAAAAACAAGAACATTTCACAAAATTCAATTGTTATTTTGCACAAATCCAAAACCTTTATCAAATTCTCCAGTGCAGCCCGCATACAATACAGTTCAGATCATCGACATCATTTTTAATAAACACCCAATAAAGGCCAAACAAATCCTTTCTTATGTATGTATGTATGTTTTATACTTCGTTACGGGTGATTCTTGTGGCCACCGCAAGCAAAGTAAACTGTATTAACCGTTACTATGTTAAAAAAAAAAACCAAATGAAACCAAAGACCTAAACTGGAATAGTTTAAAAAATTGTTTGACTATCTACTAGACAAATGTTATTATATATTAAACGATTTTGTGGAAGAGGAAAAGATATTATTCACATAACTTGGCTAGCCACAAAACTAATATTTGTACGCTTACCGGCCGAATATTAAATATAACAAATTATTATTATAATATTCATTTAATTTGTATGAGGATAATTGTGTAAATAAATTAATTTTAATTCTGATGTGATTTTTGTCAGTATTGAAATCGGTTTTCTTTTTCTTATTCATCAATCGTTTTCTCCAAAAGCGTATGAAGGTGACATGCTTATTGATTGTTAAAGTTTCTACGTTTCCTCTGGGAAATTTGGAAATTGACAATTAACCATGAATGTCTTATTTTCCGAAGCAATAAAATGTATTCCGAAATAACTAACAATTAAAAAAAGTGTCTTTTATTTTCGTTTAAGTAACATATTAAAAAAAATATTTATAGTATACTATGCGAAACTATCTCCTCAATCATTGCTACTTAGGCGTCTCTTAGTAATATGTTCCATGCTTCAGTCTGACGTATTCAGGTCAACTTCCAATCTGGAAAGTTTCTGGAAATGTTTCAATTAAAACCTGCTCGTTTCATTGGAATGTACTGTATAAGGGGAACTTCCGATTTCTGAAGTCGGAAGTTTCAAATTTAACACTTTTTCAATGATTACTTTATGATAAAGATAAAGAATCTTTATTGATAATGTAAAGTTGCAACATAGGTATAAGTACTAATATCATAAAATATGCTACACAAATTACAATGTCTCGTCAAATTGAATTTATAACATTTAGTTTTAATAAAATTTTAGAAATTATTACAATGTCAATTTTATTATTATCATACTTAAATTTTTGTTATTAAAATCATGTCAAACATAATAATAGGTATGTAATCATACATAATGTCAACTTAAATAAATCTGGATATTGATGGGTAATTTATTGATTTAAATGGCTGAGATGGTCTAATGCACATTTATTATAATATGTTATTTGTGTTTTTACTATCCGGGTTAACTATGTTTTTTAACTTGAAAATTATTAAAAATTAATATAATATAAATAGTTGTTATGCTTCGTTTTTTATATTGCGCCTTGTTTTAACTCAAAGCATTTCTTATATAGTATTTTTTGTTTTCAGTAAATGTAAAAAAATATCCCTATAGTTGAAATAATATAAGATATTCAAATAGTTAAGAATTAATAGAGCAAGTACTCCACTTTTCGTTTATGTACTTAGTTACCTAAAAGCACTGTATCTTATATACATATAGTACATATCAATACATATTCATTATGCCTATAATTTTCATTTTCTATGCCGGTAAAACCACATGGCGTAGCTAGTATGGCATAAAAATTCAATCAAATTTTCTCGTAGCGATTTTATTACTGTGTTCATTAATACGGCTTCGATCTCCTAATTATCAGAAAATTTCTTACTTTGATAGCGAAATTTCTTACTCTGATAGCGAAATTTCACTAATTTTTACGTAGACCAAAGCGTCATGTAATATTATGTACATGCTATAAACTTTTGTTTCTCCTTCTTAGGTCGTATTCTTACTTGCTGAGGATCGTGGCTCCTCCAAGGAATAAATTCGTTTTGAGTTATTTATGTTAACAACCAATTTACATAAATAGTGTAGAATGTCCAATTTTCTCCCAATCAACTCACTCTTGAGTCGTATTTCATCATGACTGCCGGTCGTGACTCCCCCGCAGAATTTATTCGTTAGGGGAGTTCTCTTGGGCAGATACATCGTGGTGGGCGCCCAGGTCCTTCCACGGAACATACATGCTCTCGGATAGCGTGGTCCTCAAACATGTCGGTTTCCTCATGTTTTTCTTCACATAAATTGAAAATACAAGTCACTGGTGTAGGGCTGGATTCAAACCAGGGTACGTCTGGATGAAAAGCAGACACTGGAACCGCTGAGCCACACATGTGGCTCATAATCATTCAATTAACTAGCGAAATAAAAAAAAACATGCGCAACTGTTCAGAAATTATAAAATTGAAGGCAACTATCCATATATAAATACAATTCATTGAGTATACCTCAACCTTTAGCCTTGAAAACTCGTTTTTAATTTATTTTTTATATCATGCAGTAAAGTTAAAAAAATATCCTACGAAATACGTGATAAAAAGCGGGTACATTCAGGACCTCAATGAAATTGCGACTGACTTTATACAGTCGGGGTATTATTTTATTTTATGAAGTGAACTGGAATATTTTTGATTGCAATTTGATGGCGCAGAAAGGTATCATTTTTACACCATATTTTTTTACTTTATTATCAAGCTACATGTGCCCTCTGGATTCACTTTTTTTAATGTTCTTTATCTAAGACATTGTCCAAGGCATTATAATATTGGCGTACCTACTTATTTTAACCGACAATTATTTAACCCACAAACCACAATTCATATCTGATACATTCACTTGAATATATCCGATATTAATTTATTACCTAATCAAAATTAAACTTTGGCTGAAACCACAAGAGTGTGGTTTCAGCCAAAGTTGCCAGAAAGAGAGTATAGATTTATTCATAATCTGATGTAGAAATGGGCAAAAATAACCACGAATGACAGGAATCGAACCTGCATCTTCCAGGTATGCGTCCTGTTTACCATATCGGTCATGTTTACTTTCAGTCTTTTTTACATATGTTGGTATTAGTTATCTTATCTATAATGTTTATTTATTCTGTAGAACAAACAGTAATTTTTGACTAATTTACTTTATGATTACAATAAAAATCTTTTGTTCACACTTTACATTGATTCGAAGCAAATGATTAAATCTTTCACGCCGACATTGCACAGTTTTATCTGAAGGAACCCATCTTTGACGTACCTAACTTTATCTCGTCCCAATATTAATCCATTATAGACTTTAGACAAATAAAAATAAGGTTCAATGTTAAATGGAAATTTATAAGAATAGATGGACGATTGTCAAAAAATATCGGAGAACCTTCCAGAACGTTTGGAAAGGACGAGAAAGTAGTTCATTATCAGATACATAATTATGTAGGGTGTCTATTCAAGATCTTTTCATCTCATCTTTTATCAGATAAGTTATGGAACTTTCTTTAAAAAAATTGAGGGTCGTGACTTTCCCGCTTAGAGTATACCTATAAGTATACCTATATATTTGATGAATTAGGAAAGATGTTGTGAAATTTGGCTGCTAAAGGCTACGTTTTGACTGAGAACATAAAATAATACTAAATTTCTATATTATTGGAGTAGAACAAATCTTTAATTCGTATTATAACGTGATAACTAACCTAGATTTCTTTGTTGATTGACTGTTGATTATGTTTAACAATTCCACATATCAAAACTTTGAGTCAATTATCACCTCCGCACAATATCCTGTATTATCTGAGTTTGTATTGTGTTCTTTCACTTATTTATTTATTTTACGTATTCTTGTACACCGCCTATTTAAAATTCTAAATTCTGTCCATCCAAAGGTTGCCTGGTAGAAATCGCCTAAGTCGATAAGGCCGCCCATTGTGCATTAAATTAGTTTTTAAATTTCTTCAATTATATGATATCTTTGGTGTGCATTAAATATATATCTTATCTTATCTTAACATTGTTGGAAAAAAAGTTAAGACTTACTCTCATGTTAATTTTATCACGTTTTCTTTTAGAATAACCAACAATTGACACACGAAAAACAGATAGCGGCAATGCCATAAATGAAAAAGTAACACAAGATAGACGTGTCATGACACTTTTCTTCTATTCCTGATTGACTGCCCTGTTAGCTTAGTTGGTAGTGGCTCTGCCTTCTAATCTAGAGGTTGCGGGTTCGATTCCCGCATGACACAAGTAATTATGTAGGTACTTTAAAATTTATAATTACTTGTGTTGAGTCTGGTCGTCTGTATGTATAATAAGTATGTATTTACAAAAAAAAAGTATATAAGTATTATATCAATTATCTAGTACCCACGACACAAGCGTTTGCTTAGTGTGGGGATAGATGGCGCTGTGTGCAATGTCCCGGAATATTTATTATTATTCCCTTTCAAATCTATATCTATGTATAATAAAGCGACAAAGGGAACTAAAATCTGAACATAGATATCAGAAAAAAATGGGTATACGTTTTAATTCATAAAAGAACAAGCTTCCGCAGTTTATAATTTTTTTCTGTTTGTCTGTTTATTTAAACACTCATCACGCAAATATGATTGAACGGATTATCATGATTTTTGCTATGTAGGTAGTATGAGGTCTTAGAAATGCCATAGTCTACTCTTTATTCCAAAATAATGCGATCGAAGTCGCGGCCGTCCACTAGTTATGAATATAAGCTTACAGTTATATGCCAGAGCTTTACGGGTCGCCATAGGAATAATACTATTATGGGAGTATCCCAGATTTTCGACAAAACCCTTGAGATGACGTTTTTCTTTGAAAAAGCAAACGCAAACACATTTTCTGCACAAACAACTGTCAAAGTCGACTAAGAAACCACCGGGATAATCCTTTTTTAACCCCTGTCAAAAAAGAGAGGTGATTTAAGTTTTGTCTTTGGTTTATCTATATGTTCATTTGCAGCGTCATAGTTCCCAAACAAATGGACCAATTTTACGAGTAATCTATTTTTTTTAGGTTACCTGGTTAAATGGTAGTAATTTTAAGCGTTTAAAAATGATAAACACTTAATTAGTACTACTTCCATAAGACTTGTAATATGATACTTTGTCTTTTGTGAGTTTAAATGTGGTTTGAATAAATTGTCTACGTGCAGCAGATATCCTTAAATAAGTGTGATAGTCAATATATTATATGAAATATCAAACGAGAGTGGCCAACACTGATTTGACACCAGAGTTGGCCACTCACATTCGATAAATTTACCAAGCCGCCCTAAGAGCCTCTGACATGTCTTAACAACTGCCGCATCATGACAGACAGCTAGGACCTACAATAAATACTATCTCCTGTTTGTATAAACATATTTGGAACCTAGTGAGTTTTAACCATCGCCCGTCTTCACCCTTGTCAAAAAAGTGACAAGTGACAAACCAACAAATTGGAACGAAAATAATAAACTGACAACTTTTCGGAGTTCCGTACCCCTAAAGGTTATGACGAGTTTCTTAATGCAACCCCATTATATAGAAAAAAAAAGAGTGACGGTCTCAAACAATTGTATTTTTGGTTTATTTTTATTTTATATTTGCTTGCTAAAATGTAAAGTTACGTATTATTATAATATATAAAAAAAATCAAAGATTATCAACGGTAAATGTATTTGTGTATGTTATATTTAAATATGACCTAGAATAGCTTAAAGTTTTATAAAGTCAAAATAAACATAACAAGAGCTTTTCTCTCTGTTAAAGTTTTCATACATACATTAAAGATATATCATATTAGACTTATTAGAAAAATCTTAAATTTTTGAAGTAAACTAAACTGTATTCTTATTACAGACTAGTGGGTGCTCGCGGCTTCGCTCGCATTAAGAAGTAAAATTTGCATCCCCTATTTTATCCCTTTAAAAGTGGCATATCCAAAAATCGTTTCTTAGCGGATTCCTACATAACATCTACCTTCATTCCAAATTTCAACCCAATCCGTCCGGTGGTTAGGGCTGTGCGTTGATAGATCACTATATCAGTCAGTCTGTCAATCAGTCAGTCACCTTTGAGTTTTATATATATACATAGATACATACATAGATTTATATAGATAAATTGTTAAGTATATAACCCTAGATCATTAGAATTCCAATGTAAAAACTAAACATTAGAAAGTTTAGTAATCACATATTACAAAATGCGGTTTAACTTTATTAGCTCGGAACTTGGAAAATATGTAGTCCGTTTTCGTTATTTAGAATTTGTTTTCTTCTGTCATAATAATCAAATTGACAAAATGTTACGTTTTGATATTTTGATTGTTTGTAAGTGATGTTTGAACAACAAGAGCCGACTTTTTATTTTCAAAGTTTTTGACCAATATTTCTTCTTTCTGAACTTTTGGAATTTTAATTTACTTTACGTTTCATCTTTTTATGTATTTTTTTTTCATATTATGCCACAAATAAACATTCTTTATGTACATAAAAACATACGGCACCCTTAGTGCGCGGTAACGATTTCAGCTCAGTTTTGTATAGGCACAATCTGAGGCTTAACGATCTAGCTTTTGTGTGTATTTTCCAAGAAATAAAAGAATTCCAAATGAAAATATGGCGCGATATTTGTGTGCCTCAAGAAAGGAGACAACAGACAGAGTCCTTAGACATTCATTTTTATTAAGATTGTAATAGAAATATGACTCAAATCTATATCACATACAAGCGAGACAGTGTTTTTATGTTTTGCTCTCATGAGACACTCAAAGGTGACTGACTGACTAAGTGAACTATCAACGCACAGTCCAAACCACTGGATGGACTGGTAGATGTTATGACGTCTCTCTCTTTGAGTCGTATTTCCTCATAACTCAGGGTCGTGACTCCCCCGCAGAATTACTTCGTTAGGGGAGTTTTCTTGGGCAGAAACATAGTGACTTATCGTGATAAGTGATTCGTGATCGTGATCGTGTTTATGACGTAGACATCTGCTAAGAAAGGCTTTTTGGAAATGCCGCTTTTAAAGGGGTGAAATAGGTGGCCCAAGTTTTACTTCTTAATGAGAGTGAAGCCGCGAGCACCCACTAGTCATGAATAAGTTCTAAATAATATTCCAAATTATCACTAAATAAAAATTGCTTTCATTTTGTATAAGTTATGAACTAAAATTCTGTGATTCATTAACGTCTGAGACACAAGTAGTATTTTTAACAATAAAAGTATTGGGTTAAATTATTTTGACTTCAAGAATATAAAACCGTGAATTACATTAATTTAACTGCGTTTGTTATTAAACTTGCAACATCATTTTATCTTATCATCATTTATCAGATTTCACAGGATCTAATCTACCTCCGAACCAAATTGCATCCAAATTGGTTAAGCCGTTTCAGCGTGAACAGGTAACAAACATACACTTACTCCGATACGCACAAACTTTCTCTTTTATAAGTTTAGTGTAACTAATAAATCTAAATTATCGCAAAGTATATCAATGTATAACATATCTTATAATTATATATCAGTTGAGTTTATATTAACGGAAGTATTTTCTGTCACGTATCGTACAAAATGTTATTAAATTATGATTGTAATTTTAATATAAATTCTGTCTATTGTCTTGTTTGTCACAAAAGACGCGTTATTTAATATCGCTGAACTTATTCGGTTATGAGGCTTGTGTTGTGACGTTGAATTGACAGATTACATTTTAGGAAATGATTTTCTGTTATTCGTAAAATTATTATAAAATCTTGCAAATATCATTATAATTTTAAAAATAAAATACTATTGATAACGTGAATATTGTGACAGAATGTACTTATGTTATGCCACAAAATACAACACATAATGAATGATAAAAACTAGGATATGTATAAAAGATAATGGATTGTTTTTTATTTGACAATTACTATGTTCCTTAGTTAGCCCTAACTACATTGGTTCACTATCTCTCATCTTAATCAAACAATCACGAGATTTTTGTTTTTATTGGTACCAAAACAAAAGAATATCACACTAACACGTCGCAAAGAAAAACTAACACCAAAAGAATATTACCAAAAGTCTATCACAGATATAAAATTCAAGCAACTCATCCCCATCTCATTAATTAATTTGTCTCACCAAGATGAACTAATTTGATATGCTCATATTTGATACATATTTATCTGTCTAATTTGATACCTAGTGAGAATGGCTGAGCGGTTCTACTGTCTGTTTTTAGGGTTCCGTACCTCAAAAGGCAAAAACGGAACCCTTATAGGATCACTTTGTTGTCCGTCTGTCCGTCCGTCCGTCCGTCTGTCAAGACCCTTTTTCTCAGGAACGCGTAGAGGTATGAAGCTGAAATTTATATCAATTACTCAGGTCTACTGTCCCTTGAAGCTGTGAAAAAATCAAACTTCTAAGCCAACGCAATCAAAAGATACAGCCATTTATGCCGCAAATTTTCGACACTTGCAAGGGAATCAAAACCTACAGGGTGCTTCCCGTGAACTCAGAATCTTGAAATTTGGTACGAAGCAACCTCTTATAGCATAGATAAAGGAAAAATTACGAAAACCATAAATTTTTAGTTACATCACAAAATATTTTTTTTTTAATAATCTTAAACTTACTACCCATTTCCTCATAAACGCGTAAAAGTATTAAATTGAAATTCATACCAAATACTCAGGTCTATAATACCTTTAAGCTGTAGCAAAATCAAACTTCTATGTCAACGCAATCAAAAGAAACAGCAATTTAAGCTGCATATTTTGAAACTCGCAAGTACTTGCAAGGGAATCAAAACCTAAAGGGTACTTCCAGTCGACCTTGAATCTTGAAATTTGGCATGAAGCAACGTTTTATACCACACATAAAGGAAAAATTCCGAAAACCTTAAATTTTTAGTTACATTACAAAATATATATTTTGTAAACCTTGCAGGTTTGTACGGAACCCTCGGTGCGCGAGTCCGACTCGCACTTGGCCGGTTTTTCATCCAGACGCACCCTGGTTTGAATCCGGCTCTACACCAATGACTTGTATTTTGAAGTTATGTGTGGATTTGCACTCGCTTTACGGAAAGGAAACATCGTGAGGAAACCGACATGTTTGAGGACCACAATATCCGAAGACGTGCGTCTTCCGTGGTCCTTTTATTTACGTGGAGGAAACGCTTTGAGCGCTCATCACAATGTATCTGCCCAAGAGAACTCTAACGAATTAATTTGGCAGGGAGAGACTCTCAGTCATGAGGAAATACGACTCATAGAGAGAAGATATGATTTAAATTACGACCAACCCAATCCAAAATCAATACATTTGTCTCACTTAGATAAACTTATTTGATATGTTCTAATTTGATTTCGACCAGCTTATTCCAAAATCAATTCAATTGTTTCACCAATTGGTACGTTCTATTGTCATTTATCATAGTATCAGTGGATAGTAACTGTCAAGTTACGGCTAAAATGGCCGCGGGTCTGGGCCGGGCGGACTCGGGGGAAATTACTAGCGCCGGTCTATGGAGACAGATGATTTACAACCTACGGGTGGCTTTCCAGGAAGGAGGTGTTATAGTGAAAATAAACAAGATAGAATGAGGTTTCATAGCATAAAAGTGATGTTAAGATGAAGGCGTTTAATGGGATGTTGTTTTCATTAAAAGGAATCGGTTTTTTATTACTGTGAGTGGTTATATAGTGGTTATCTTGAAGCTGCTTACAATGGATAAGAACATTATTTCTGCACTTGGAATGTATACGTGATCAATAATTACGATTTCCTTATGTGTAGTTCCATTAAACTCCGAATTTGACAAAAGAAAAGAAAGGCAGTACAAAAACTTTATGCAACATATTTGTAAAGTTATTTTAGCATTTCAAAAATATATCCCTAATTTTCCTATCTGTGACATACTTGTACAACTCAAACCAGTAAATCTAGAATCCTAAGTGAAGACTAACGGCGTGTTGAGTGAACCATATTTGAGAGCTAGTTCCATACCAGTAAAGACAACTAGTGATCAATCAACAACTTAGCCTGCGCTTGGGTGCGAGGAGCTGTGAACCGCATCGCTGCCAGTGTGGTACTGATGTCGACCAGCTCGGGCACCACGGCCTCTCATGTTCGAGGAGTGCTGGTAGAATTAGCCGCCACGCTAGTCTGAACGACATCATTCGACGGGCTTTTTCCACTGCCAATGTTGCAGCTATGCTCGAACCGAGCGGCCTAGCACGTGACGATGGAAAAAGACCTGACGGTATGACTCTTGTGCCATGGAAGTTGGGTCGGCCCCTTGTGTGGGATGCAACTTGCGTCGACACATTGGCGCCGTCTCATCTGTCTATGACACGGTGTCGGGCTGGAGCGGCGGCTATTATTGCCGAGCATCACAAGAGACGCAAATATGCTAACCTCGGCCGAGGTTACATCTTTGAGCCTTTTGGAGTCGAGACTTTGGGGCCGTGGGGTCCGGGAGCCCATACTATTTTCCAAAACCTCTCGGAGCGCTTGGTTGACGCGACGCGTGACCAAAATGCTGGCCTTTTTCTGGCTCAACGTATCAGCATTGCCATCCAGCGTGGTAATGCGGCCAGCATGCTGGGTACGCTGCCCTCTGGTAGTGGGCTGGAGCACTTAGATTATCTTTAGGCTTTTCTAAAGATTTTCTAAGTGCCCCTTTTTGTAGTAGTTAGAAGTAGTATGTTTAGTTTTCCTTCACTTGTTTTTATATTTTATTATTGTAACTAGTGATCAAATATACAAATTTTCTACAGATAACTTATCGTACGATAAGATAATATACCTAAAAGATACATATAAAATAATAAATGTACGCTAAACTTTATCAGTAAGATAAACACAAAAAGTAACCTGCTTACAAATTCGTTAAAGATATCCTTACGGACCAATGATAAAAGGAATACCCCGTCAAATTTCCGTCGAAGCCTCCCATAAGCATGAATATTGTATGACAATAGATCATAAACGTACTCTCCACGGTCATTGTAGCAAAGAATACAGCAAATAGATTCCATATTATCCAGCCCCAGCCCACTGCCAGAGGGCAGCGTGCCCAGCGTTATTTGAATTTAAATTGAGGACAAGAACAACAAGTATGCAGATAAAATTACAAAGGTAATATTAATTATATTGAGCATAACACAATTCTAACTCATCATAATGCTGGCTGCATAAAAGCAGCCAACAACATGCTAGCATGCTGGCTGCATTCTTCTTGTTATTGAATGAGAGTGGCCAACTCTGGTGTCAAGAGTTTATCAAGCCGCCCTAAGGGCCTCTGACATGGCTTAACGACTGCCGTACTATGCTGGCTGCATTACAACATTTTTGTATACGTGGTATCTATTTCTTGTAATCTGAATTTTCGCGCCATTAACGCACTCGTACATAATTTCTTATTACAAAACGGAAGTTGGGTCTCATGAATAACGGCCATTGGTGAGGTAAGAATACCTTTCGAACCTTCAAGTGAAGAGGGATAAGAACAGTATGGGCTACGACGTTAACTTATCGTATATATATATAAATATTAAGGTAAAAAAAGTATTACAATTTAATTGATATTTATTTCTGAAAATAAAATTGGTTTTTGAAGCAATCTTAAATCCTTAACAAACCTTAGTGACTTGAATTTTAGGAGGGATTAGTCTGACTTCGATTGTGTACAATTCAAATGTTTGGATGTGTAATGTGACTTTATGACGTTACTACATGAAAAAACTGTACATACCACCACCTTATGTATAAAAAAATTACATTTGAATTGACATGAAAGACACAAAATCGTCCTTTTTTTTCTCTTTGAGCCGTATTTATTTACGAATGAGATTCCTAACTTCACTGCAGAATTAATTCATTAGAGAAGTTCTCTTGTGCAGATACATCTTTGTAGGTGCCTTCCACGGAAGACATTATAATTGTCATGGTTTCCTCGTGGTGTTTTCCTTCACCGTTAAGCTAATGTTAATCCACGCGTAACTTGAAAAATAAGTCATTGTTGTAGGACCGGATTTGAACCAGGCATGAAAAGCAGGCAGACCTTTAAACCACCGAACCATACACGTTTATATGCAAATTCAGCACTTACTGATCCACTGCCCATACTGATCATATAGTAGCAGCCAGTGGGCCTCTGGACCCTTCCGGTGAGGTCCACGCCGAATGAAAATTTCAAAAGAGTTGCCATCATTTTTAAGCATTTCGCTCATTTACGCTTCCGTTCCGTTCCTTTCGTATTAATTATTAACCAGCTCCCCCCGAGTTTCCGGTAATGTTGCAAGTTTTCTGGGAAACTTTGGAAGATTACCGTTTCTGATATTTTTAGAAATGTACATTTGTAAAAGGATTTGCATACGGAATAATGCTTTTATAATTTTTAAAATTATAATATAATGCAGTTCAATCGAAAGTAATAACAAATAAAATGTTAGATCAAATTTTTTTGACCACGGGTTATTGATGTCATTTATTTAACATAATTTATGTTAAAATAAAAAAAAACGTTCAGGCTGAAGTAAGTGCAGTTTACGGCAAATTTTCAGTACGATTCACCACAATTTTTAAATTTAGTTAGTATTAAAAACTTGTAGAAACCGGCATTATAGAAAATCAATACAACTAGGTACTCCAATAAACGAATTTTACGGAGGAGTCACGACCCTCATTAATAAGGGATACGACTCAATGTTGACTGATCAGATAAATAATTAACCTGTTCCTTAAAACTTCACGGTAAATTAGCGTACATACGTCACGTTGTTAGATATATTCAAATCTTTATAAAGTACGTAGATAATTTAATTTGCTCTTGAATTTGAATTCACACAATAAAACAAACATAAAAGACATACCTTGTAGTTTTTGTGACTAACTAGTGGGTGCTCGCGGCTTCGTTCACATTGAGAAGCCGAACTTCCAAAAAAGCCCCTTTAAAAGTAGCATTTTTTAAAATCCTTTCTTAGCTGTTGACTACGCCATAACATCTACCTTTATGCCAAATTTCAGCTCGGTCCGTCCAGTGGTTTGGGCTGTGCATTGATAGATCACTACGGCAGTCAGTCAGTCAGTCACCTATTAGTTTTATTATATTAAGATTTAAATTAAATGAGCTTCTATTGCCATGAGCATTTCGAATTAACTTATTGTACAGATATATAAAACTAATGTGATTCACCTATATTATAGAGTAGTATTGCCATTGTTAATATGAAATTAAGTCCATGCTTCTTCTTTGTATGAGAGTGACCAACTCTAGTGTCGAGGGTTTGCATTTCACCCCAAGGGCCTCTGGCATAGCTTAACAATTATCGGACTTAGACTTACAGATAGGAATTGCCAGTTTAACATTTTATCCGATCCACGGAAGCGCCCAAAATAGAATGACACTTTTTGGTCACCCATCCGAGTCGAATTAGTTAATATTGATGTAACTTATACCCATTATTGATTTAAACGCGAATTAAAAACTTAATTCCGGTTATGATTTTAATATTTCTACAATGCAAACTCCAAGTTTTAAAATAAAAGTAAATTTTACTCAAATAATGTACTATCCATAAAATTAACAGAATAAACCCTGTATGATCAAGTGACAATAACACTTATTTGCTACATAAAAAATCGGTTATATCTAAAATTTTGCAACAGTTATATTTTAACAATAAAAACCTTACAAAATATTTTTGATTCATCTGATAACCATCTAATTAGTTTTACGACTTATAACGTAAGTCTGTGAAACAATAAAATTTCAACACAATCATTAACTTAAAAACTTACCTAACAAAAATCCAATGCACTCCTTTTTAAAACACACTAGATTTTTTGCTTATCTGTCGAGGTCACTTCAAAAAGTTTTACTTCAAAAACAGAACTTTCAAAAAAGGATTGTAACGAAAACTACGATCGAAAAAAGAAGTATACTTCCCGCCGATTTCTCAAACTTCGACGCGGGTTTCGTCTCTGGCAGCACAAGCGGTACTGGCTGAGGGTTGATACGGGGTGGATTCTAGGGGTGGGAATTGACATAGAACAGTTAACCAAGTGCAACATTTTGTACGGAAAAAGAACTTTGTTGCAAATAAATTAAGCTACAACGAACAGGCCATTTATTTATTTATTATGGCACACTAAACAGAATAGGTTCTTAAATTAACTGAATATACATTTTTATGCTGGTTTCGATCCAGAACAAATTCAAAAACATGTGTACACAGCTTGATCTAAATGTGAAGGTTAATAATAACAATACTGTGAGTTATAAAGAGAATACAATATAGCTACTTATAATAAATATGTTTGTTCGATTATCATCTGATGTTTCTTTTTATGAAATTTTAAACTTGTTTAAATCCTTTGTCAATAGGGGTGTAGCCGTTTTCTAGAACGCGGATTGGTTTAATTGTCCTTCAAATCAATTTACACACGTTGTCATACAATACAAAATTTGAAATTCGCCAATGACCGTGCATGTAAATTGATTTGATGGCAAAATCAAACTGGTCATCGTTAAGTGTAGAAACCGGGACCACACCGGGACTGAGAAAACTTTATTCACATGTTACCGTTACCGTGTGTAGTATTTTATAGTGTTTTTTTTTTATTAAATGGGCAACGCTTATCTCTTGCTAATACTATGTCGACAGGGGTGGGTGATTCTGTGGAGAAGCATGGAAGCTGCAAATGATAGCGATGTTCCAAGTTTGAAAGTAAGGGGGGGTGTACTTTATAGGGGAGGCGATTGGAAAATTGTTGGAAAACTTCCACTATATTCTAGATTGCTTGTAGTTTTGGCGATAGTTATTTTGATGGCAAGTTACTTCGATGTATGAGGTGAACGATGAACGAGTTGGTAGTTTATGAGATAACTGGTTAAATACTTCATAGAAGACTTTTATAGAGCTTTATCTATTTAAACTATAGAATAGTATAGGTATATTGGTAAATTGAGATTCGGATTCTAATTTTACTATTTTGATTTATGTGTTTGAGAATTTTAACTATTAGTCGAGTTTTTAGACCACCAAAGTATCTTAAACCTTGAAGTTCTATCCAGGTGCTATATTCATATGCAGTGAATTAATGATGATGAAAATACCTAATCCATGTAAATCATACATCATGGTACAGTAATTAGACTAACCTAAACGGAAATAGATATCCTTAAGGCTATGCAAGTATGTGTAAACACATATTTATTAGATTATCCAGTATATTATGAGCCATTTTGATATGAAAACCTAATCTATAATCTAAAAGATGAATTTTTTTCTGTCTTTTTCATTGCCAAAAGAAATAAATTAAAAAAACAACATTAATACAAATGAATAATATATTGATTTTTTATTGGATTTAACACAAAACTTTACAAGAAAATATATTATAAACCTAGTGCTACACAGCATTATCGCTCAATCTTATCTCTTAAAGATTTTTTCTAAAATCGCTCCGCCCATATTTGTACCCGCTTCCTATCACCACGTGACCAGTCGGCGTTTCGCGCCACGAACACAGTTATTGAGTTATGAATTTTGGAGACAATTTATTTCCAATTTGTTTGATTTGTGGCATTCCCATTATCTGGTCGCAATTTGGGACCAGACGAGAAGACGCATAAATCGATCCTTAATGATCTGTAAAGGCAAATGCGTTAAGCAAATACATAATACTGTAATTATTGTACAGTAATCAAAATAGTTGTTTTTACAAATTACGTTTTTTCTTTTGCATGAATCGTAATTCTTATTACTGAGGGTCGTGACTCCCACAGAGCATCAAATATTTGGAGGAATTCTCTTGGATTTATATAATATATCTTTTTTATACTATATGGAGAAGACGAGCTGTCAACAACAAAAAAATGGAAATGTCAACTCGACCAAACTGGCCGACTAATTTTTGGATGAGTCGTAAAGTCAAGAGGTCATTTTTTTTTTAAATATGTGATGATAATGATTTTAATCTAAGATTAATACCAAAAACATACTTTATACACTAATAATAATATTCGTGTATAATGAATATTTAATATTTATTTATTTAATATTTTTTTATTTAATTTAATATTTATTTTATTTATTTAATATTTAATTTATATTTATGTATGTAAGCGTATTTCTAAAGACCATAAACAGTAAACTTATTCCGTTACTAGTGGACGCCCGCGGCTTCCTCGCATTATTTCAGGACCAAAAGTAGCCTATGACACTTCTATGACCTCGATACTACCTACATACTAAAAACGGTGATGATCCGTTCAGCCGTTTTTGCGTGATGAATGTTTAAATAAACAGAGACACAGATATGCAAACAAAAATTCTATAAATTGTTGGAACGTGTTCTGCTATTAATTCTAAGTATCTCCAATTTTTTTGATATCTTCAATGTTCAGACATTCCTTCTTCAGCTTTATTATATGTATAGATATTATTCTGTGCAGAACTTATAATTACAAAACATATTTTACCTTAGATGTTAATTGAAGTCTCGTTGTTGATTGCACATTTATTATTTTAATTCAGACTTAGTTTCAATCAGCACAGGTGTGCTCGTCTATAAGGATATCAATTATTCGAATTTGTTTAAATTATACATGTTATTCTACTATATATATATAAACACTTGAAAACAAATATATATCTATATATTATATATATATATAGGTATATATATATATGTTTTTTAAGTGTTTTAGCAAACTTTTATAAGTTTACATTTTACATGTACTAAGAATATATTTGAGTACTTAAACTTAGTTTTTATGCTATTTTTACTGTTTCGTAAATTGTTTATAAATGAATAATGGACTTTGTGAGTCCGCTTGCAAGACAGGTAAGTGGTAAAGTTATTTAGTTGTTCTTAATGTTTTTTTAAATGTCAGTATACACCTAAGTTCTCACTAAAATCCAATTATTTTTTGCTTCTGCACAACTCTGTTATTTGTAATAGATTTGTTAACATTTTTTTCAATGTAAGTATCTAATGTTTGAACGAATTGAGAGGTAAAATGAATAAATAAAAAAAAGGAAAAATTGTATGTTTATAATGTTTTTCTTATATACCAGGTTAATTAATTTGAACTTTACAATAAAATTTTTTTAACACACTGTTTATCTTCTATTTTCAATGTGTATTATGTGGTAATACTTAATGTAGGGTGCAACTTACTAAGGCATAAGTGAAATAACTGTATTTTATCCCTCTTTTTTGCAGCTGATCGTAGCAAGTTCACCTCAACTGGCAGCACTTTCTGTGGGAGGTCTGAATGGATATCCAGCAGTTCTGATCAACCAGCTCAAAAGCAATGATAGTGTTATCTCACTCGATATTGATACCACGTCGTGGATTGGTAAGTATTAGTAAGTACAAGAAGTTTTTCAAAAATATTCTTTAAACTCGTTTAGTTGTAGTTTGTTTACATTGTTATTTACAACATAATATGATTATAAAATGTATTTACATTGTACACATTTTCAGAGTAAAATAAAATGCATGAAATTTATTACATTTTGTTTTATGCACAATGAATTATAAAATAACTAGTTTGTGCTCGCGGCTTCGCTTGCATTAAGAAGTAAAACTTGCATACCCTATTTCACCCCTTTAAAACATGCATTTCCAAAAATCCTTTCTTAGCGGATGCCTACGTCATAACGTCTATCTGCATGTTAAATTTCAGTCCGATCTGTCCAGTGGTTTGGGCTGTGCGTTAATTGATCACTATGTCAGTCACCTTTGACTTTTACATATTTAGACAGGAATGATTGATTAAAAAGTAAAATAAAATAAAAATATTCACCATAAATATTTTACATATTTAGGTAGAATTTAATAACTTCGAATTCTAGATCAAAACATGATGCAACTCGACATAACATAGGTAATTCATAAATAATTAATAACTTGCATTGTCTTAATTTACGGTACATTAACCATGCAATTTCTTTTCTGCTTCTATTCACGGTCTGGCTGGTATACCTAGCATAGTGATACCTAGTCTTATGCAATGGCGCGGAAGAAAGATGGCATTTATTGTATCTTGTCTCAGCATCTTACTCGGATGGACTCTTATATTCTTCGCCAAGAATGTCACAAGCATACTAATTGGAGAATCTTTCCACGGGTTTGGAGGAAGAAGCCTTAATGCTGTCAGCCTTATCACCATTAGTGAAATGGTAGATCCAAAGTACAGAAATACTTCTATGATTCTGTTTGGGATTATAGAAATGATGGGCCTTGTCGTCGTTACGATAGCTGGATACTTTCTCGACTGGCGGACTGTTGGTATCATCCTCGCTGCACCTTGCCTTATAGCTCTGTTAATGGCAATCATATGGCCTGAATCACCTTCTTGGCTGGCCTGTAAGGGAAAGTTTACCAAATGCGAATCAGCGTTCATTTTGCTCAGAGGCACTGGAAACGAGGCCACAAAAGAACTGACTGAACTTATTCGAGCGCAAAAAGAATCTCTACAAGAGATAGAATTGCAGAAGTCTTTGAACAACTCTTCTGTCAGAGATCTATGGTTCAAAATTTGTAGAAAGGATTTCTTTATTCCTATACTTTACGTGATATTAACTATGTTTACTTTTTATTTCAGTGGACCATTAGTTGTGTTTACGTATGCGGTTCAAATAGTAGCGAAAACAACTGGTAGTTCAGATTACATCTGTTTTGTTTATATAGATGTGATCATTATTATAGGATCAATAACTGGTATTATTTTGCTCAAGAAATTTAACAATAAAGATATATTGTTTGCTAGTTTAGTTGGATCTGGAATATTCTTAATTACTTCTAGTGTAATGATATTTTGTAAAGATTTTAACGGAATGCCCGAACACGGTTTGCTTTTGTGTGTTTTGGGTAATTTGTTCTGTTGTACATTTGGAAGTTGTTACTTGACCTTTAATATATCTGCTGAACTGATTCCTGTAAAGCACAGAGGTTTGGGAGGTGGTTTCTATGTTATAATAGCTTGTCTATTTCACTCTGGTGTTTTGAAAATTTCTCCTTATTTATTTGATTACATAGACGTTTCTGGAACATTTATTATATATGCAGTGGTATCGTTAGCGGGTGCTTTTGCAATTTGGTTTCTTGTGCCAGAAACAAAAGGTAAGACTTTACAAGAGATTGAAGACTTATATAACAAGAATCTCTAGTGTTTATTAATGTACATAGTTGGAATAGGAGTTTAGTGTTACATAGTACCAGAATAAAATGAAACATATGCTATATGTACAAAAAGGTTGGTTTAATTAAATGTTTGTTCAAGTGTTTTTGTTTAATTTTATTGTTTATGTTATTGAAAGCTAGAATAATATATCTAATGATAATTACCACGTACATTCTATGATCTTTTATGCAACAAATTTTATATAAGAAATTGACATTTTAATGCCCTTCTGCGGCCTCTTTGTGCGGCTATTGATCTACCTTAGCAATAAAATTACCAAATTAATAAGGAGTAACATTTCAATGTCTGACTCGTAAGCCATTAAATTAAGGTTCAAAATGGCGTGACAAACGTTTCATAAACTTAAAACTAAGTGGTTTTAACGACAAGGGAAGTCAATTTAAGTTTTGGAGAAATCTTGATAATGAGTTCTTGAATGTACAAATCAAACTTGTCTATTAGAGATTTTGTCTGTTACCTCTTGTTTGAGTTGAGAAGGTCTATGGGTTTACAGTTTTCATTCAATGATGATTTGGTGCTAGACAATCCGAAAAGGGGCTGAAAGGAACAATATAATGAGAGCTATCCTTTTTTGACATTTGACATTTCAAACCTTACGATTCAGTAGCGATCCTAGCGGCAAATTGGTGATGTTTGCTTAGTTTGAGAACATTTGACCTCACGGTACACTAGCGCCTCTAGCGATGATCTTACGGTAGCCCTCATTGGCGCAATTATAAAATATACAAAAAATATGTTATTGTCAGGGATTTTGCATGTTTCACGATGCTACAGAGTAACGGATCATTAAGCTTTTGATAAGATGGTAGTTATAGACACTTAATTAATTGACTTAGTTATTTTTCTGTATCGCCATACAGCCGATTGTAACATTATTAAAACTGTATAAATATTTTGATTGATTGTTACCGAAGAGTTTAAATTAACAAAACCTCTCTGCGGCCAGAAGTACGAATAGAAACATCGGTTTTTATAATTTAATAAAAAAAACTAAAATATCTAAGACTAAATTACTTTTTATAATTATCTCAAGTGTCATTATTTCCATAAAACAAAATAGATTACTATGCATTATTATGCTGCTTCAATAGAATGCATAATAATACATATTAATTTATTCTATCTATAGCAATAATTGCTAGGCGTTTAAATAACCGGCATTTACATAACATATTATAAGTATACATATGACACAAGCGTATGCTTCGTATGGGGCTAGATGGCGCCGAACGAAATATCCCAAAGACGTTATGTAAATCGTTTACACCGTACTTGTCAATTAAACACAAAATATGCACATGAATAAACAAGTGCGGTGTGGTATCGCAGCTTACGAGCACTGGTTCATAACCGCCTCCGACTGTGGCCTGCTAAATATTTGATTTGCGCCGAGACGGGGTTTAATGCAGCCCGCAAATTATGAACGTCTGGATGAGATGTGTCGAAGAGCGGGTACCGCACGATTTAAAGGCGAAACACAAGGTGTGATTCTGCTGCCTTTGAATACTTATTATGAGTTAATTTATTAAGTGCTAAACCCGCACTATGGTTGTTTAACTTAAACTTTTTTTGGAAAATGAGCGAAAATAATCACGACCGGCAGGATTCGCACCTGAGTATTTCCGATCACCGTCCGGAACGCCTTAACCATCTAGGCTACGGTTTACTAACTGCCAAGCGCGAAAATCCACACTCATTTCCATACACTTCAGACTAAGCGGCTGATGGCGCCACTTGTGCTGTCAGAATATGTCTAACTTTGAATACTTGTTCCAATCTCGTATGTTTAATCCTGAATTATTTGTTATATGTGGTCAAAAACACAGATTTCTGCTCCTACGTCGACTACAAAGATACTAAAACCTACTAATGCTACTATTTGGATATTACTCCAATACGACGATACATAATCAAAATCTTATTGTATATTTTATTTTAGTTAGGTATATAGGTACTCAGGTTTTTGTGCATGTACCGATTTCTGGAAACTCTTAAATGAATTTGATATTGAAGACCGTTTTTTTTCATAGCTTCTCTTATACTAAATGTAATGTGCTCAGTGTAGACCCATCTTATCTGGAAGCAGACGAAAGCATTACGCTTCTAATCTAAACCCAAGACGCGAATATATTTAGTTTGATTTTTGAAATGAAAATCCTGTCATTTAATTTAGATGCAGCGTTGATTTGAATAATATTTTTATGTTAAGCCTGAATTATGTTTTTTTAGACTAGTTTGTACAAAAAAGCTTGTTATAAAACGAAAGACATTTATTTAGTATACAACATATAGTAGCAAAAAAGATATATATGGTTAGCTTAGTATGAGGCTAGATGGCGCTGTGCGATGATATGATTATGCCCTGAAATATTTATTTATTTATTTTCAAATTACTTTAAATTTTGTTTGTCAAAAAACTTACTTAAACGACTCCTAAAATGCATTTTTTCTTGACTAAATAAGGTCGAAGCAAAAGTTTTTTTCTGAAAGTTATCCCATCAAAATGTCCTCGCCACTTATTAGAGGTCTTGTGATTTTCAGCTATAAGGCGACACGGGAACCCAATTTAACTTTGCTGAAAACTTCTTAATAAAATTCATGAATTACAAATCTTATAGTCTGAGAGTTAAAGAGTGCTTATCACATTAAAACCAAATAGTGTGTGTTGGTCTGTATTATTCTCTTTCGGGCCGCAATGGAGCGATGGATCTTCATGATATTTTGCCTTGGTATGTAAAAAATAGTACGATAGGGGAGTTTTCGAGAGTACATAGTGGTGCCCAGGTCTTTCCTTCCTTAATTAATTCTGCAGGGGAGTCACAACTGTCAGTCATGAGGAAAAACGGCTCAGGAGAGAGAGAAAGAGAGAGAGAGAGTAATATAAAGTCCCTGACAGTGGTGTAAGCTCCTATTTATCCAAAAATAAGCGAATGCAGGCATCTATCAGTTACAATTATTACACTCAAAGTGAGTTTGTTTGTAGTGATTTATTCAAGCAATGTTTTTTTAAAATTTATTTCCATTTAATTACCATTCATTTAATTTGAAATGCTAAAACAATCATCAATCTTCACTATCACACATGTCATTTGTATATTAAATACAATATAATTTTGTAAAAAGTATCATATAGGTAAATATAAAAACTTTCCTTAACTAAGTTTCAAATATACTTTTGGAAAATCTGCCGAATTATTAAACAAGTATTCGCACTCATAATTATAAAGCCTTCAAACTTAGTTTACAAAGTTTCGCTCTCAATTATGTAGCTTTGGAAACTTTGCCATTATGATTGATTAAATATCAAATTTTACCTTATTTTACCAATAAGGTGTTACTATGCTTAGTCTAAGATTAAGATATTTCGAATAATGATTAGATAATATTAGATAGAATTAAAGTTCATACATCATCCTCATCATAAATTTAAGGGCGAGGGCTTGTCTGTGGAGCATGCGCCATCCTTCCCGATCTTCTGCCAATTCCTTGACTCCTTATACGACATGACGCCCGCCTTCTAAAACCTTTCTTCTAAAGATACTTGCCAGCCTTCCTCTTCCTCTTTGTGCTTCCAGTTTCCCTTCAATGATGGTTTTCTATTGACCCATAGGTACATTTCCAAAAATATTTTTTACTGTTACCAATGTAGACCAGGTTCAAACGGTGACGTTTGTCTTTTTATCACGCTGCCAATCTTCCTAAACCTTTTGGTTTACTATTAGCAAACGTCCTCGGCTAAAGTAAATAAGCATGTTTTTTTAATATCTTGCTTGCTTTCTACAGTGGTGCTCAGTATCAGGCAGGCTGAAGTAAAACATAAGCCTATCAAAAAATCACATATAACATACAGCGTTCCGTTTTTTTCCGACTCATTCAACCTAACTTCCTTCCAACAAAGAAAGTCGGATACGAAACTAAACTAAAGTAAGTGTAGTGGTAATCCAAATAGTCTACGTAATCCCACAGAGGGACAGCAAAATGTATCCTATCTCTTCCTGTCGCTGGCGGCCTCTGGAGGGGCGCTCTGAATCCGTCGCTCTATTTAGTCGCAAACACGTGACTTAGACACACTACAAATACAGTAAGCAAGCTAGTCTGAGAGTGGCTAACTATGGTGTCAGAGTTTTCAAGCATCTGACATTGCCGTACTATGACAAACAGCAGTGACCTACAATTTAACGTATCCTCCACTGAAGCACCTAAAATAGAATGCCACCTTTTGGTCACTCTTCCGAGGACCGCGTCCACACTTGTTTTACATTAGTAATCGCATGGTATTGCCTCCAGTAGCTCAGCTATGGACGCTTCGATTACTAATTTAAGACAAATATATTAAAATCTACTATATAAAAATAAGTCGGGTTTTCCTTCCTGACGCTATAACTCCGGAACCCACGAACCGATTTCCACGGTTTTGCATTCGTTGGAATGGTCTCGGGCTCCGTGAGATTTATAACAAATAAATTTCAGAAAAAAAAACCCAATAGAAAAGCGGGAAAACAAGCAAAATATTTTTTTACATACAGCGCCATCTCTGTTACATAGCATGTACTACAAACTGGCGAAACGGAGTTCGCCGGGTTTGCTAGTCTTGTATAAAATTAAGATTTTCCCATACTGCTTAAATGTGGTAAATTTAACCGGAAGTTTACGTATTGACATGTTGTATTGATATTGAGTCCCATTGAGCATAGTTAAGCTTCCTTTGAGTTGTTCGTTCGTTGCTTTTATGTCTGGTGATGTGCAATTACTTAATAGATAATATTGAATTGAAACGTGAAAGAGCAAAATCTTGAGAAATTTGGTATCTACAACAATCTAAAAGTTAAAATGATGTTTGGATTTTATGATAACATTAATTACTAGTAGACGCCAGTGACTTCACTCGCGTTATTTCCGGATGAAACGTAGCCTATGACACTTCCGGGACCTTATACTACCTACATACCAAAAGACATGAATATCCATTCAGTAGTTTTTGCGTGATGAGCGATTAAATAAGCGAACAGAGACACAGAGAAACAGATAAACAGACAAAACATTTATAAATTGTTGGAACGTATTCTGTTATCAAATCTAAGTATCTCCAAATAATTTTTATTTTTAACTAGCTGTGCCAGCGACTTCGTCCGCGTGGAATAGTTATTACCATAAAAACGGTTCTAGTACGTTAATCTTAAAAGATAGACATATACTGTTGCAAACATTTTGTTAGATCATTTTAAGAGGAATAATTCTTTCATACCTACATATTTTTTTGATATCTTGAACCGTTTTGCAGCGCACGCAACGGAAGCAAAGATGAATAATTTTCCCCGCTTTTTCCACATTTTCAATTGTTTCTTCGCTCCTATCAGTTGCAGCGTGATGTTATATAGCTAAAGCTTTCCACAATAAATGGTCTTTTCAACAATTTTTTTTTTCAATTCGCACCAATAGTTCCCGAGATCAGCGCGTTCAAACAAACAAACAAACATACAAACAAATTCTTCAGCTTTATAATATTAGTACAGATATATTCAATGTTCAGACTTTCGACCCTTTTTTCAGCTTTATTATATGTGCATAGATAGATGTAGTGAATTTAACACCTATTGCTATGAAAACAATACCTGAAGCCAAAATGTATTTGATATCGTTGTTCTTTTGATCAATAATTATGTAGGAATTATTCCATTTCATTTGTTTTGTTTTGTTTAAAGAGAATGTTCAAATATGCTTAATAAATTATGCATGCTATGAAAAAACAATGCAATTTACGTTGTATTAAACAACACTTATTCTTATAGGAATAAAAGGCGCAAAATATTTATGGACTTTCATGCCTTCGCAGTGCAGGCAGATTCTCCCGCCACGGCTCGCTGAATGATATAGTGAGACGGGCACTTGCCACTGTCAACGTACCATCAGTTCTTGAACCGATTGGCATGGTCCGTGACGATGGTAAGCGCCCCGATGGCCTCACACTGATTCCCTGGGAGCGGGGAAAAGCTCTTGTATGGGACGCAACTTGCGTCGATACACTAGCTCCTTCTCGTTTCAGTGGAACAGTACAAGCGGCAGGAGCCGCGGCGGACGCAGCAGAAGAAGCCAAGCGGCGAAAATATACATCATTATCGACTGATTATATTTTCGTACCGCTTGGCTTCGAAACTTTTGGTCCGTGGGGTAAAAGCACGAAGTCTTTTATAAAAAAATTAAATAAAATGTTGATTGACATCACTAGAGACAAGAACGCTGGCTGGTTCCTTGCGCAAAGGATTTCTATAGCAATCCAGCGTGGGAATGCAGCCAGCGTTCTTGGCTCCATACCACATGTAGATTGTTTAAATTTAGTTTAGATGTAAACTACTCGTAAAATACTCTTTTTTAGTTCTATTAGTGTTAATATGTGCAAAATATTTATTTATTCAAGCATAATATCATCACATACAATTATTTTAATCTGTTGTTTAGCGTCATTACTATACTTAGGTACTCCGCTGGCGCAGCGACCCGAAGTGAGTCTTGGCCTCCGATACAAGAGATCGCCACCGGTCCCGGTCTCGAGCCGCTTCCCGCCAGTCAGCTACTTGAAGTTCGCGCAGATCTGACTCCACGGCGTCCTTCCAGCGATACCTCGGCCGTCCGACAGGTCGGCGGCCACTCGGCACACCGAGATAGGCTCTCTTCACGCTACGATCATCTCCCATCCTCACTAAGTGCCCCAGCCAGCGAAGTCGATGGGCCTTCGTCTCTCCCATAATATTCGGCTCACCCACCAGCTCTTCAATCTCCAGATTTTTCCTCAACCTCCAGCTACCGTCCTGCCCCTGAGTTGGACCCAGAATCTTACGCATGATCTTTCTTTCTGCCACGAGCAATTTCTCTTCTTCCTTGAGAGTCAATGTCCAAGCCTCACTACCATACATTAAAATCGGATTAAAATCATTACTATGATTATACAAATTTTCATTCTTTTGTAAAGTTTTTCCTTTAGTTTCCGGTATGAATTTCCATATAAACAAACTTCCAAACATAATTACCTAAACAGGCTAGACTAATTTCGGAAGCCTTTTTAGTTTAGAACATGTATTCGTATGGTGATTTTTTTAATAAAACGAAGTGAAATAAACACTATATAATAATATATAATGCTCCTCCTATGCCTCTATGTTTTACAGGAATTAATTATTTGGTACTCATATTGAACGTTAAATACCCACTACCAAATATACAACAAAACATATACCAAACCATTTGAGTTCTGGTGGCAAACTAATATGAATATATTTTAATGGATATTGTGAATTTTCTATGTTTTTAAGCCCATTTGACAAGTTGCTTATTTCCATGGCATGTTATCGAGAAGTTAAAATGCATTTTATGACAATAGCAAGTGCATTGGATTTTGAGTCATAAGTTTTTTTTACAAAAGGCACAAATTGTTTACATTAATACACCACCATGTACCAATCTAATTTACTATACCATTTGGTAAAAAAATAGTACTACGTAAGTTTGTAATAACGTACTGCTTACGTCATAACCTTTTGAGAGAAGCTTTTAGTGCATTTAATTATTTGTTTTTTTTATGAAATTTATTTATTTTGGGGAAAATATATGTATATGCAGGCATATATATATATATTATGGTTTTAAACGCTTACCTAGAAGGTACCTCACTCATACTCACAAAAGATTTAAATTGGATGTTATTTGGCATGAAACACTACTTCCCGTAAAAAAATCCAAAGTTTTGCTATCCTTACAATAAATGTAGAAGCAAATACATTATGTTTTGGAAGTAAAACTACGGGGCACAGCTAGTCGAAAACAAAAATAAGTATGTTAAAATACATACTAACTTCCTAGAATATAATGTATAAATGGTGATAATTTTAGAAAACTTGAATTAGTGCGAAATAACTGGAACCGTGTCCAATTCAGCGGCAAATTATACACGGTTACTGTTGTTGTTTCAAATACAGAGATGTAAATCGCACTGGATGAGAAATTCACTAGCCACTAGTGGACGCTCGCTGCTTCGCTCGCATTATTTTGGGATAAAAAGTATACTCCTAAGACAATCGACATACTAAAAACAATGATGATCCGTTCAGCCGTTTGCGTGATAGGGACTTCAATAAACAGACAAACAGACAAAACTTCTAAAAACTGCTGAAATGTGTACTGTTATCGATATAAAGTATACCTATTTTTTTTTTCTAATTATATTCTGTGAACAGTTTAATTCTTTCTTCATCGTTATTATAAGTATAAAATAGATTAGTTCAAAAAATATAATTTTGGTAATTTTCCGCATTTCATACTACTCAAGTAATTTTCTTTTCTTTTTTGTAGTAGATAGGTATAGAACACCATGACTCCACTCCAAAATGTATTTACTGAGGAAAGTCTCTTGTATAAATATCGTGGTGTATAATGAAGTCCTTCCACGAATGGCATATATATATTTTTTCTTTACCGTCACAGTATCTAAACCCATACATAAAACTTGAAAGTTTTTTTTTTTGTTATGGCTTTTGCGAATATATGAGTTCGCAATTCTGCCAATGTCAAGTGGGAAGATAGGCCATCAAACTTAGAAATTTTATGAAAGATTTATAAAATTTGTATGGGAACATTTTGAAATTTTGTGGCACTAATGCGGTGAAATATCTCATAATATAAATTATAATCAGAACAAGATCTACTCGTATAACAAAACTGTGAAAATCTTTTTGCAGACTGCACAACAATTGAATTCGGTTAAGAACGGAATAGCGAAAAAAACTGATACCAAATGGTATTACTTTTTCCGTTTAGACCGGAGTAACCCAATTTTCCGTAGTCAAATTAAAGTGTCTTATCCAGGATTTAAATTGAGTCAGTCAAAAAAATTATTATATTTATTTCTTGATGCCAAATTCAATAGGTACCGCCGTTGTCACTTCCAAAAATCTCTATACATCTTCGCTCTGCCTACTTATTTGGGCGCAAACTGAAAATTAATGAATCCCTATTATACGAGATTCGCAGTCCCAATTCGATTGTTCTATTTAGACTTCCATAACAAATGATAGCGGAATTCAATTACCTATTCAGACAACACAGTGGCTCTCAAAGTTTCGTATTGATTGTACAAGCGACGCGACACTAAATTATTACAGAAACATAATCATTCATTAATTGTTACTATATACTTATGTAAATGGATTGTTGTTATTTTATAAATTTATTTAGATCTAATCAATGACATGTAAGAATTTACTTACCAATAAATAACTTTGACTTTGACTTTAGCTAAAGTTACTAACCTATTTATTTTAAATTTAATTTATCGGAACCAAAACCTACGTCAAAGATAGTTTGACTCATGTATTAATTTTGTTAACAAGGAAGCAAAATAAATAATTATAATTATGCCGGTGCAATGTCAGCAAGAGATAAATTATTCTTTTAATAATTTATCATGAACCTGAAATCTTGTTTTGTACCGAATTGACGCGGTATGCCATTATATTTTTCTTTTTTAGTATGCAACGCAATTTAAAATCTATCTGGCAATGGTATGTATATATTCTTACAATATATAAGTAATAAGTAAAGTAATTCAATTTGAAAACCACTGGCTTACGGTTAATGGAATTCATTTCATAACGCGCTCGGAAATGGGTTACAAATAACTAACTCGCTTGACTATAGAAACTATTATATAATCTTACAACTGATTGGGGTTGCATATATTATTGTAATTATGTAGTAATTAAAAAAATATATTAAAAATATGTAGATTATTAAACTTGCTTTGATTTTGTAATCAGTAATCAGTCATCACTACTGATCGAATCAGTAGATTCGATTATTGAACAGTCAAAAGAAAAAGTAGTACCTATATAATTTAAAAATTAAAAACATAGTAAAGGCATAATAAAATAAATAAAATGTGACACATTTTTATACTTCTAGTTAAGCAGGTGCTTTTTGGACGGATGCTCTAAGTGCAATCTAAAAACATAAAATTCAAAGGTGACAAGCTGACTGACTGACATAGTGATCTATCAACTCACAGCCCAAACCACAGGACGGATCGATCTGAAATTTGGCATGTAGGTAGATATATAAAGTAGGCATCCGCTAAGAAAGAATTTTTGGAAATGGCACTTTTAAAGGGGTGAAATACAAGTTTAACTTTTTTTGCGAGCGATGCTGCGAGCACTCACCAATCCTATATAAACAGCTAGGTAGCTGGGAAGGTACTGCACAGATACAGTTTGAGTCGCTGCCGGAACCGCGGCTTATCGTCAACTGTCTAACTTAGAGCTGTCGCGTTGAGAGACGAGGAAATGCATTACTAGACGCATTACTGGTTTAAGTCTGGAGGTGATAGCGAGAGATTCAAATGTGAATTTATATTATTGTAGTGTTTTATTGAATAATAATAAAAATTAAAACCATTTATTGCAACATGAAACCTTAAATTAGAAAAAAAAAAACAAACAAAAATACATAATACAAAATGTGAGTACTTACTAAATTTAAAGTTTCATGTCACAACCCGGCCCCAACTCAGCATACTATTGCTCAGCTACCTATTGTGTGTGTTATTGTGTATTGTATCACATAAGAAGACGACTACGGTCTGCCTGATGTTAAGCACCTAAAAGATACCTATTAGCTGTAGATTTGATGACCCCTGGGTTGATAGACATAATAATTCAATAAAAATTACTATTACTTAGGATTAATATGGTAGGGATATAATTATTAAGAAAATCGAACACAATAGCTACAACTTATGCACATTAACTGTTATTTCAGAAACAATGGAACCAATTCTGATAACAATTACTTAACCTTCGACTTACTTTACCCAAAGGCTGTTGAAATTGAGGCCTAAATTATTATTTTAATCATGGCTAGGGAGTTAAAAAAATGCTTTAAAAAAAGAATAATCTATTTTAAAATTAACAACGAATTGTAAACATATATACTGGTACATACTGCATTATTGTAAAATTGTTTCCAAAACCCGTTAAAATAACCCTTTTCAGAAAAACAAAACTACAAACCCTCATACTTTAAGTTCAACGTGGCAAAAAACTCCCCTAAAACTATAACAATCACACCCGACACTTAAAACTAACTTAAAACAAACGTTCCAAAGCTTTTACCCAAATTGCTAACAGTTTGCAGTTAAAATAGGTTTCAGAATCAGAGAGGATCAAAAAACGAATGGATAGATCTCTACAGTTAATCCAAGAAAGTATAAAGGAGATTCTCTAGGTTTTTTATTCATTAAAACAAGTTTGAAATAGACCATAGTTTTTTTGCTATTTGTTTATTTGCTTGATGGTAAGCAATAGCTATGGTCTAATATGGATCATGCTTACCGAATTAGAAACGGTTCATTCTCGCTTTAAAGATCGTAGCTTTTTAGATCTGTGTTTAAACATGTTGTATATATTGTGTATGTCGAAAAAGTTTATCCTATCTTCGTAAGATATTTCATAGAAATTAGTAAAGTACGAAGTAAGTACGAAGTAACACACTCACATTTTTAACAAACAAAGTAAGAGGAGTTTTGTTTATGGTTCTGTTCTTCATTTACTCAGCAAACTAATTAATTATAATTATGTAATATGATTACCAGGCATTTTTTTAACTGTTTTATTTTAACTAAAACGGGTTTGCACTTGACTATAGTTTGCCAGATTGTAAGCAAAGTCTATGGCCTAAGATGGAGCGTGTTTACCCAATAAGGACCGATTACTAATTAATTTATTTACATTACTCCAGTCGTTCTCCACCTGTGGAGACGAGAAGCACAAAGTCGGGCTGAGTGGCGTGCCTTGGGAGAGGCCTATGTCCAGAAGTGGACGACCGTGGGCTGATGATGATGATGATGACTCCAGTCGTTGTGTTTTTTGTTATTTTGAAACTTTACTATATTTACTATCGTTTAAAATAAACATTATGCATTTTAAAAACGATTGTAAAGCTGGGTAGAGAATTCAATCGTCTGTTGTTTCCAAGAAGCGGTTATATTCAACTCTAAAACGCCGTAACTCAGTAAATTTTGTAAGAAACTTCAGTCTTTTTACTATATCGATAGTTGTATAAACTACTACCATTTTGAACTTTAAGGCTATGTAAATAGAGGCCAAGTGGATCAGTTTAATGGATTTCTTGAAAGGAGATTCAATATTTGTAAGAGATTATTGGAATAATGTCCATTGAGCACTTTTCTTGGGAAAGAAAATAT
Source organism: Macaria notata (assembly GCA_927399415.1). Lineage (NCBI taxonomy): Eukaryota > Metazoa > Arthropoda > Insecta > Lepidoptera > Geometridae > Macaria > Macaria notata. The sequence goes on from OV656742.1 coordinate 8,219,350, forward strand.
TAACTGAAAGATTTGTCGATTTGCAGATATTAAGTAGATCCAGATTATTTTTGTTAGCTATTGGTTTTAACGGTTTTTTTTTACTTAAGATGAGCTCACGCTTGACAACAACTTGCCTGATGTTAAGCAACGCAATCTATGATCTAGCGCGCTTGCCTTGAAGATATTTGGGTGTTCTATGAACAAGATTCTGGCACAATGATATAATTAATTAAGATCCATGGAAGCATAACTCACACTAGCAAAACATTGTCAATGATTCTTATAATACGTTTTCTATTGCAATAAATGAAGCAATGCTCGTAACCATTTTAAAATTGCTACTTATATACATTTTACATCTAATTTGTAACCAAGCAGCGAAAATATAAGTTGACTAAGTATTTGTAATTTTAGACACATACTGCAATCATCTTTTAAAAACTACTACACCCACTCACTTCACTTAGGTACCAGACTAGACATATATTCTAATTGGCTCTCTGGTACCCTCTGTCGCCAGGCAATGGAACTACCCTTGATAGGCAATGATTAAAGCGATATAAATGATCTGCGGCCGCTGTGGACTTCTGTGCACAATAGCCTATTGTCTCATCTTTGATATCTACTAATGCACCGTTATATGAACTATGGGCTTGACGTCGGTGCAACGTACTAAAAATAACATTAATATATTGTTTTCAGGCAAAGTTGTAACTCGTTTGTTATACTAATATATAAAAATAATATATAAAAAGTAATACTACATATAAAAAAACTTGTACGTGTACAAAAAGTTTTCCTTCTTTTATCATTAAAAATACAGCCAAAATACAGTGATTGCTTACCGTCTAGATGGTGATAGTGTGGTCAGTGCAAACCCTTCGTTTTTATTTAAAACAACTATATGAAGTAGCATAAGTTTTTACAAATTGATGAACGTTAGCTAAATATGCTTGAGGAAAGAACATAAAATGCGTTAGAGTACTTTTAAATTTTAAACGTTTACTTTTAAATTTCATATCCCAAACTACAAATTTTATTTTAGATTTTTAACCTCTTCCTAACCTTCTCTCCTCCTAATCTTCCTCTGTGAATAATTTACAAATACACAAACAATAGTGATACAACAAATCAATGACAAATAAAAAATCAACCTAAAAGTCGCACCGTTTACAATCGTATCAGCTGTACGCCGCCAAGGGGGTTGAATGAATGAGCGGACTAGGTAAGAGCTATATTGTGTAAGGGATGAAAACTTGGGCACGGGGAACAAATAGCTATTGTTTTACATCCCTCTTGCTACCTTATACTCGTTGACAGTTGATAATATGGCTACTTTCTGACTATCACTTCAATTATTTTTTTTCTCTCTCTCTCTCCTCTCTCTTTGAGTCTTATTTTTTCATGACTAAAGGATCTGACTCCCACGTAGAATTAATTCGTTAGGGAAGTTCTCTTGGGCAGATACATCGTGGTGGGAGACCTGGTCCTTCCACGGAAGACACATGTCTTCGGCAAAATTGTGTTTGACTCATTAAATGTAGAAATGTAGTCATTCCAAGCAAGGCTTTCTAATTTTACTTTCCATTATTCTTGTATAAGTTTTTTAGTTGATACGATACGAATTTTATGGCTTCATGAATAAAATTGGCTGGCAAAAAAGAGTCTGGCACAGGAATCACAACACTAGATAAAATATACTTATATGACAGTGTACTGCTACACATAAGGCTGTCTAGCAAAAATAAAACGTTTGGTGCTTAATGACTGACCTAATACAAACTTTTACAGTTTGTTCTTCCAACGCATGTAAGATATTTGATACTTAGTTTAAAAAAATAAAAACGCGTGTGTTTATGTACTGTTTGTCATGTCTATAACTCCAATTCTAAGTTTGTATGAACGCTTTGAGCCTGTTGTGGTAATAGTACACTACGGAATTATGAAAACACGCTATATTTTCGCATAAAAAAATATGAATGTACCCGTAGTATCGTTACCTAATAAAGACTGAAATCTTTATTAATACATTTTCAGTGCTGTCTAAATTTTGTGCTATCGAGAATAGGTCGAATTGGGTTATTGACTAAAATCAGGGAAATAACATATTGCCGACTTAAATTTGAAAATGAACATTCCGTAATAATCGCCATAACAGGAATTAGTCAGGATGCAAAATTTAGCCAACCATGTGATACATAGGCGATAAGCTTTTGATTTTAATATACTGAAGCTGCATTTAAAAGGTTATTACGAAAAACTCTGTATTTAAAGCAATTCTTTTAGTTAAGCTTGCAATAAATCTAAAAAATATCCTTAAAATATCCAATCGTAACAAAGTAAAGTAAATCAAATCCACGCAGAGTTTGGCAACAGTGTGCAGTAAAATAGGTTTCAGTGTAAAAACGGTGAAAAAGGCTTTTTCTTTTGGGCCAACTGCCTTTTTTGTTCGTATTTATTTTATTTTACTTAAACTGACCTTACTGTTAGGCAAAATGAATTCCTTCCACTCCATTCAGTTGTTATGGAAGTCCAGTCTTGCACCATCGGGTCGGTAGTTGGCTGCGACGTCTCCTTCCAACAGGTCTTCTACATATCGAATGATAGTGGCCAACTCTGGTGTTGAGAGTAAAGTTTATGAAGCCGCTTAGGGCCTCTGACATGGCTTAACGAATGCCTTACTAGACAAACAGCAAGGACCTACAATTTCATAAAACGCTAAAATTACAAATCCAACTTTTTTCACACTAGACAGTCAATAGTCTTCATAGTCAGCAAGTCTTCTCAAGCGACTATCGCAAAAATGCTTTCTGAACCCACAGATTCTGTATTCTGTGCCCACAGTAAGGCGTTTAGCGACATATAATTAGGATACTTTTAAGATAGATTTAATTATTATTGATCATTATTTTAATAGTACCTGATTACATTCCATAGGTTCACTTGCATCGCTCAGACTTTAAATAGACGAAGGCGCAAACTCATTCCGGGGCTATACAACAGTTCCCGTGAAACTGCGGACGTTCAATCCAGATAAAAGGAACCGATACTGTGATCCAGATGTCTTTGTTCCCCTTGATAATATATAGGGGATAAGAAAACGTATTCTTTAGCAATGCAAGAATGTAGAAGTACGTAGGGAGCTGCTATAAAATAACAGAATAATAAAATTGGTAGTATAGAATTGTAAATGTTCACAAATGTCGCATCGAAAATGCTTCCATATTTCATCTCTCTCCTATGCCCAAGATTGGTTACGTTGCTGTAAATAGTAGGATTCTTCATTGTGATTAGTTGCCCTGCCTTCCAACTCAACTTGAAGAATTCAACTAGAAAAGCCTCTCTCAAGAACTTAAGACGGCGGCGGTTGACCGTATTGACCATGACCGTGTGGCGTGTATTTTTTTAACAAGGAAAGGGTTTGTACTTTACCGTAATTCGCCTGATGGTAAGCAATTATTACGGTATAGGATGGAGCGTGCTTACCCAGTAAGAACCGATTCACTCTCGCTTTTTTAGCTCAGTTACGTTTCCATAACATTTATTAATTATTCGTGGACACTACTCTAGAGACAAATATTTGTTCAAGTTCAGATTCCCGAACTTTGGATAGCAATGTAAGGCCATAAATGGAGATAACTAGCAAAGCTTTACGTATTTACTCGTATTTTTACCAGAACTTTGAGTTGAAGTGATACTAAGAGTTTAAAAATATTTTCGTTGGTTTGTTCTGTTTAATTACTTATTTGGTGCTGGTTTTTTTGTTCATCTTCATTATATGTATCTTAAACAGTATTATTAATGAATATGATTGATTAATCCAAAGGTAGTAAGTTGGAGATTTTCAGATACATCTCTGTCAAGTCAACAGTCAAGCTTCATCAAGTTGTGACTAGGTTTTTTATTACCTCGTAATAACAATAAATAGCCCAAAATATCAAGATTAACAAACTCAGTTTTATGTTAATTGAATGTGTATTTATGCACGTTTTATACTCGTATATGACAAACAACAAAACAATCGGATGAATAGACAACCTTTTTTTTTTAGAAAGCATCGGTAAAAAAGAAATAAATGCATTACTCCAACGAAGAATCTTACTATAACCCTCTACTCCCTGTTCAGTATTCTGTACCTATCTTTATAGGAAATGATTTCAAATTCATATTGGAAGGTGTTATCTGCGAGTGAGCCATTACTGAGCCAAAGTGGCCAGATCTACGAAAGTTGGGACCTAGAGTACCAATTATCGCTAGACTAGGGGTGCTAGTCTGAATTGAAATCATACCTACAGGGTTATCTTGCCGGTAACATAGATGTATCTATACTTAATATCATAAAGCTGAAGAGTTTGATTGTTTGAACGCGCTAATCTCAGGAACAACTGGTGCGAATTGAAACATTATATTTGTTTTTAATAGAACATTTATCAAGTAAGGCTTTAAGCTATATAACATCACGCTGTAACTAATAGGAGCGAAGAAATAACGGAAAATGTGGAAAAAACGGGGAAAATTATTCATCTTTGAGGGCTTCCGTTGCATGCGCTGCGAAAACGGTTCAAGATATCACAAAAATATGTATGAAAGTATTATTTCTCTTAAAATAATCTAACAAAGTGTCTTCAACAGTATATGTCTATCTTTTAAGGTTAACTCACTAGAACTGTTTTTATGGTAATAGCTATTTCTCGCGGACGAAGTCGCGCGCACCAGCTAGTTATTTAATATAATACCTAGTTACAAAAAAGCAAACATGTCCCTAACAATATACCTATGTATATACCATAATGTTAAAGGTCATGAAAAAAATCCGTAAATATTATCCGTTGCTTTATGACAACAAACGCACTACAGCTTTCAAAAACTACATAAATTATTTACATCCAAAAATCCAGTCAAAAAGTAATTTTGACATTTATTAGTAAAAGTTATTAGTAAAGTTTAAAATCTGCTAAGTCGCCAAAAAATTGATATATTATGATTTCTCATAAGTACAATACTTTTTAATAATATGTATGAGTACTTTAATGGCTACAAACAAAACTCTAAATTTCTCATCGTAATTTTATCTCAACATGTCCAATAAAGTAAGAGAATCCTATTTGAATTTTACAACCCTAGTCTAGCCAATTTCAAGTTATTCCTTGAATGTAGTTTCCGAACTAAGTGCAGAGCTGTACTTACTTCGTACTTAGTTGAACTTAAATGTAAGCGAGGGTTAAAGTGTTTCTTAGCTTCAGATTAGAGAAAAGCTTAGCTAAAGTTAATTGAATCTAAATATATAAACTCAAACTGACATGGTGATTTATCAATGCACAGCCCAAACCACTGGACCGATCGGGCTGAAAAATGGCATGCAGGTAGATGTTATGACGTAGGCATCCGCTATGAACGGATTTTTGGAAATGCTACTTTTAAAGGGGTGAAATAGGGAGACGCAAGTTTTACTTCTTTATAATTCGAGCGAAGCCGCGTGCACCCACTAGTCTAAGATATAAGTAAAATTCAATTTAAGTTAGGCCTTTCTCAAATCGTTCGCTGCGTCAGGGTTGCTTTATTATCCTTCGCCTCCATCAGGAGTTCGTCATTGCTTAGGATTGTGGCTTCCCCGCATAGTTACTTTATAAGAGAACTTTTTAGTTTGTGCTTCCTGTCAAAATATATGAACAAGGTCTTCTTTGTAGGCTTTTTAAAGCATTTAGTAATTCTTGAAGTTAGGATTCGACATTAATACCTTTGACCTCGTACAAGTCGATTGAAATGCGCATCAAATGTTTCTCAAAGTTGATCGAACGTGGCAGCATCTAGCTTAGATTTGTTATGTAATTGAAGAGGATTGCTCGTTAATATAAATAATTTAAAAATGTAAATGGATTTTCCCTAAGAACAAGTAAGCACTTTGATAGTTGAAATTTAAAAATTTTTGCGTATCAACAGAGCTTCACAATATATGTTTTGGTAAAAAGATAGTGATGGTAGTAACGAGGGTGACATACCCTCGGTTTCTAAAACGATCGATTTTGATTCTCCCTTTTTTCTATAACAACCAACTACCTGAAAAATTTGTTCGCAGATTACAATATCTGCTATCCATACATTCTATACATATGTTATAGCTAAAGTGGGTCAAAAATCTGTACAAAGAACTGTTATTCGAAAAACTGTATGGGTAGGTATACCTTAGATCAGGGGTCGGCAACCGGCGGCCCGCGGGCCGTATGCGGCCCGTGGACTATCTTGGTGCGGCCCGCAAGCCTGAGGTCCGTAAGAAAAAAAATACCAAAGCAAAAAGCAAAAATTCACTAGAATTTATACGGCCATGCGTTGGGCCATGAGAGTACGAGAGTACGTTGAAAGCTCGCTCAAACGCGGGGTGATAAAATTTTACCTATTTCATTTCTTAACAACTGTTTATCAAGACTGTGATATTATGTATTGTTTCTACCGAAAATAAAGATTTGCTGTATTCAAATTCTTAGCAATATTTTTTGCGCTTATCCGCCGCACATGGCCGTCGGCGGCAGCTCCTTTGAAACAATAGGCGGCGGCACTCTTTGATTAGACGCAGGTGTGCGGCGGCGAAAAAATTCAAAGCGACGGGCTTTAGTTAAAATCACAGCCGCGCGCAGCTCTCTCCTCATTCTGTTGTGGAAATTCGCCGGAAAATCACGTCTCATCTGGTTGGCAGCTACGCGATTCGTTTCACCTTTCTTCCCTTCGCTAATAGCTTCTCACGACGTATGAGGTAAGTACATATATATATACGTTGTATGCACTCGCGAGCAATTTGTTATATTTTGTTTACTGCTTGTTAAAGTGAACCTTCAGATTGATGGGTAAAATATATTCTATGGACGGGGATAGTACTAGACACGACATGAAGATAGTTATGTCATGTTTTCATTACCTATTTTTTAATGGGGAGTTGAATTTGTAGGTGCCAAATCGAACATATTTATTTTTTTACACCGAATTTAAATTTCTTCATTATTGTTACAGAATAATTATGGAAACATGGCTTCAAGAAAAAGGAAGATAGAAGAAGAAAAAAGAATTTTTAACGAATTATGGACAGAATTATACTTTTTTATCGAGTTTAAAGGAAAACCGTTATGCTTGATTTGTCAAAAGAGTATTTCTGTAGTAAAGGAATATAACCTGAAGCGACATTACGACACTGAGCATAAAGCTAAATTTGACTGTCTTGAAGGAGAAATACGAAAAAAGAAAATTTTTGCTTCGAAATCGTCATTAAAAAATCAACAAAACATATTTAAGGTTGTGGCAGACAACAGCGAATCGAATGTTCGTGCCAGCTACAGGGTAGCAGAGATTCTAGCAAAAAGTGGACGTCCGTTTACCGATAGTGAATTAGTTAAAGAGTGTGTCTTAGCTATAGCAGAAGAAATATGCCCAGAGCAGAAAAAAATGTTTGAAAGTCTTAGTCTCTCTGCCAGAACTTGCACCCGACGTACCGAAGACTTGGGTGCTAATTTGTGTGAACAACTCAGGGATAAGGCACAGTCTTTTGACTGCTTCTCTTTAGCGATGGATGAAAGTACGGACGTGTCGGATACAGCACAGCTACTCATATTTGTACGCGGCATTGTCGATAACTTTACTGTTTACGAAGAGCTTGTGAAAATGTGCAGTTTGAAAGGTACAACTACGGGAGAAGATTTATTTCACCATTTGGAACAAGCTCTGGATTCATTGCAATTAAGTTGGGAAAAGTTAACAAGTGTCACTACCGATGGAGATAAGAACATGAGCGGTCAAAACAAAGGTGTTGTCGGGAGAATCATCAGCAAAGTGAAAGAATCTGGATCTACTGTGCCATTGATTTTTCACTGTATTGTCCATCAAGAGGCATTGTGCTCCAAGGTTATATCCTGGAAAGAAATAATGGATACTGTAACATCCACTGTTAATTTTATAAGAAGAAATGGGCTCACACACCGTCAGTTCCAAAAGTTTTTGAAAGATCTGGAAGCTGATCATGGTGACGTGGTTTACTACTGTGAAGTAAGGTGGCTCAGTCGAGGTGCCGTTTTGGAACGGTTTTTTGATTTGAGAAAAGAAATTGGCAACTTCATGGAGATGAAAGGAAAGCCAGTGGAACAGCTCACTAACAAACAGTGGATTATCGATCTTGGTTTTTTGACTGATTTGACTATGGAACTGAATCAGCTTAACAAACACTTACAATGAAAAAATAAATTGATTTGCGATATGTATTCAGATGTAAAGTCATTTGAGATGAAACTGAAACTGTTTATCAAGCATATTGATGAAAAAAAGCTTGACCATTTTCCTAATTGCGAGAAAGCCGTGGAAGAAGCTGGAGCTAATTTTGAGTGGCAAAATATTACAATGAGAAACGTGTTAACACAACTACAAACTGAGTTTGTAAATCGATTCACCGACTTTAAAAAGATCTCCCTTAACATGGAAATATTCCAAAACCCTTTTGCAATTGATATTAATGATGTACCAAGCAATTTGCAAATGAACATAGTAGATTTGCAAAGTAATAGTACACTTAAAATGGCATTTAAGGAAAGCACTGACTTGGTACAGTTCTACGGAGGTTTGAGTTCTGAAAACTTCAAAGAATTGAAAAAGTTTGCTCAGCAGATAATCACTATGTTTGGTAGTACGTATTTGTGTGAGCAGACTTTTTCAATTCTCAACTACCGCAAAAATAAGAATTGTTCACGGTTAACGGATGAACATTTAGACGCGATACTGCGCGTGATACGCCTACGACTAAAATGAAAGCAGACGTTAAAAAACTTGCAAGTCAAATGCAGCCGCAAAAATCTCACTAGTTATTACTTTTATGTTAGTATAGTAATTTAATTTAAAAATACATGATTGTATGAATATATATGCGTTTTATTTCATATATTAAAAAAATTATAAATAAGTGCGGCCCGCACTATTACTCTGGCAAAATATCTGGCCCTGCTATAGCAAATGGTTGCCGACCCCTGCCTTAGATCAATAACAGAACAAGTGTCAACTTTAGTTTTTGTCGGTTTTATCACGCAAAAACGGCTGAACATCATGAGTTTTAGTATGTAGGTAGTATGAGGTCTAAGGTATCAAAGACTACTTTTGATCTTGAAATAATGCGAGAGAAACCGCGGGCGTCCACTAGTTTTAAATAAATGTATTAAAATCATCATTCTGAATTTGCTCATAGAGTAATCAATAAAAAAACAACAAGCTACCAATTCCCTCCAACTGTATTACATGTATTGGTATGCATGAGACCGCACGAAGCGACGGATTACTTAGAACACCTCCAAATTAAGCAAGTTAACAAACAACGCTAGTAACAAGCTTGAATAACTTAGGAACTGTAACTTAACTTTCTTACTTGATTCTAAGTCGGTACAGATAGGGTCAGTTGACAACAAGACTAGTAAATCTAAACAAAAGTATAAATATAACTACCAACAGTATAGTGTATATTCTGAAGTGGAAGTGGTTTAGTATGTTAAATATTTATTTATTACTTATGTACTAACAGCTTAAGCCAACACGTACATTAAGCCAACTATTATTATATATATTATAACTACCTACTATAATAATGCTAAAGCATTTGGGTAGAACATATTATAAACTACGTTACTTAAAAATTTACAACAATCACAACGAAATTTCCTATATTTAGAACAGAACACATCTATGTCTCTGTTCTGAGCAATCATTGCATTGAGCAAGCTAATGGCTTGAGCAGACGGTGCGTACTGCGAGGTACATGTGCGCGCGCGCAGCGCAGCAATATCAGGAAGTTCAGCATCAGTCCTTTTACTTCCTATTTAAAAATACAGAAAATACTTGCCAATTGCAAGAAAAAACATATGCTTGAATAGCAATATCACATTGCTATTATTTATTTCTGTTTAAGCAGCAACAAACACATTATCTATGGCTCAATCAATCATTCGCCCATCAAGCTATCACGGTTCAGAGCAGCCTAGTTATTATAACGTGCGGTGGTATCGTGACAGAGAAACAAATAGACAGAAAAAAAGGAAGAAAGTTCATATAAGAGTGGCCAACTTTGGTGTCAAAAAACAGCAGTCTGTTTTGGTCCTGAACCTGTAAAACATGAAAAATAACGGTTGCTTCATACCTTTAAAGGTGCAGAAGCTCTAAAGTCATGTCAGGTCTTCTTCTTCTTATCGATTGAGAGTGGCCTACTCTGGTATCGAGAGTTTATCAAGTCGCCCTAAGGGCCTCTGAAATGGCTTAACGACTGCCGCACTAGACAAACAACCGGGACCTACAATTTAATGTTTAAATTTCTGTCAGGTAATCTTATCTTTAACTTCATCACCTACAATACAATACAATACAATATAACTTTATTATGCACACCAAAAATAAATTACAATATGAAATGAGCTTTTAAACTATAAAAGAATGCACAAGTGGGCGGCCTTATCACCTTGAGTGATCTCTTCCAGGCCTATCTCCTACTATGACAAATCATCTTTCGAAAATCCAAATATAGCCTGTTATATAGCTTCGTAGCATTGAATATTGTGTTGTTATGTCCTACGTACTCGTAGCTACATAGCTATTTATTCTGTGGCTATACGTACGTTGGTATCGTTCTGTATAATCCGCGAATCCATAGCTTAATGACAAGCCGTGGCAATTTACTGAGATAGGCAGGACACTCTGGTAAAGACACTTGGCTTAGGTACTCGTATGAAAATTTTCATGTATTCATTTGTTTTTTTTTTTCTTCATAGAATGAAGATTGAGTACTTTATTGATTTTTGTGTTAACTATTTTATACGATGTAAGCATTAGCAAATTGATAGCATTAGAAAAAAATACGACTTAAAAATTTTGAAATTTAGAAATATATAATGACAAATGAATCTAAATCGAAAATAAATCTATACCTTATACTTATAGATCTAAAACTTGTACTATGTATTTTTTGTGTATGTGTCTCTCACTTTTGCAGAACTACATCGCAAGGATAAACACTTTGCTAAAACAGCGACACAAGAAAAAAATACAAAAATAACCTTCACATACAAGCTACATACCGGGAGTGCGTCCATATTTCCGGGACATAGTCTCATTACATATTCCGACACGCTCAATATTAATGCGCGCCACACTATGTAAATTGATTGATAAATGGCTATACGGGAACAACACCAGCCAGTTTGAACGATTTTCAGTATCCATGTTTATGGGTCATTGTAAATAATATCTTTTAGGCTTGGATTCGTATTTCATCATCAGCATATTAGCCTGTATACTGCTGAATATAGGGCTACTTACGTCTCTAGCCTTTTTTTTACTTGGAGGAAATGCATTTACGCATCCCCGCACTCTCCCCGGGGGGAGGGGCAGGGTATATCGGGCTCGGAGCAAATGAAACTCCACTAACGACTAAACCCTACCACGATGTCCCTACGTCTTTGAAAGGGCGGGTTTCACGGGCAAGCGAGCAATGCTCCACAGCAATTCTCGCCCAAGCGTCTCCAGCCTGACTAATATGCTGAGTTGGGGCCGGATTGTGACATGAAACTTCTTATATTGTACTCTTGTTTTTTATTGTGTGTCTGTTTTTTATTTTATTTTATTATAACTTCTATTATAACTTCTATTGCTGAATGTTGCATTTTTTAATGCGTGTGATTTCAGTCTTATGTCAAGAATAACGGAAGTTTAAAATGTATTTTACTAAAAAATAATTTGTTTTCTCTGTATTAAAGGTATGTGTTTGTTTGTTTAGTTTTGTGTATAGCTCTGTCTCTGTCTTGAATAAAAAAAATAGTTTGACATTGCCTCTTGTTATCATAGTACATACCTATATATTGAAAAAATACTAAAAATAAGACTGAAATACTTTATTCATAAAAATAATATTAAAATCGAACTTCTTAAAAATATTTCAACAATAACCTATATTAGCATTAATTACGCATTTGACTAATGACGTAAACCTATAATTAACAACTGAGACAGTGAATAATCCGCTGAAGATCGTTAGGGAATTTTAATTTCACTGAATAAATACGATGCTATTTTTCAGAGGTTTCCGCAAAACCTTGCCGGAGAAGCAAAAATGATTAACCTAGATGATTATAATTCGGATTATGCTGGATGAGATACATTTTAGAACTAGATGGCGTATCATTTTAATTATGAACCTATTCGAGCGTTAAGTATCAAAATGTACCTTCTTTCTTTTTCTTAGAAAAAGAAGTTCTTTTTTAGAAAAATAGTCACCAATAAGTCCTAACCTAGTCTCCAATGTTTTAAAATTTTAACACCAGAGCTCGCCACTTGCATAATAGATACCATTTTTTTCTGTATTTTTATAACCTTGTCCACACTTGTCATATGTTCTTATCATAGTGATAACCTTATCAAGGTACCTACATACACTTTCAAATGCATATGAATATTATAATCAGATACGTAATTTCGCACATGTACACATCGCCGAAATAGCTCAGTTGGGAGAGCGTTAGACTGAAGATCTAAAGGTCCCCGGTTCAATCCCGGGTTTCGGCAGTCCTTTTAATTTTGAATATTTTTGCAACCCAGGCTTTCTCTTTACTTCTTTAACATAATATAGTGAAATTATTTTCTGTTCATTGCCATACATCCACTAACTGTTATTTCTCCCAGATGGTTTTGTAAATTTTCACCACCGGTCTAAGAAAAAAACATTTTATTTTCTCATCCAAAACTTTCTAATCTACGTGGAATTATGACAGCGTGGAAACTTGCAAGCAAGACGGATTACCGCGTCGTCTGGCGGGGTTTATTTGAATTACACTTCTGTACGTAGATTTACTGTGGCGTGCTATATACCTTACTAACAGTAGGAGATGTTTAACAGTTTTTTTACAGCTGATAGGCTCACGCTTGACTATAACTCGCATGATGTTAAGCAACGTTGTAATCTACGATCTAGCGCGCTTGCCTAGAAGAACCCGGTTTACTCTAGACTTGAAGACCGACAAATTATAGTTCAAGGTGAATAGAGATTCCGGCAAGGAGTTCCACAGTTAGGTAGTTTGCACGATGAAAGTCGAAGCAAAACGTTTGGAATGTTTTGGTCATTTGGTTGTAAGTTACACAATATGACAAAATTACTTCTATTCAGGGGCTTAATTTGATCAAAATTCAAATAGCCAGTTAGAATGTCAAGTAAAACTTTTATAAGATTTAAAAGTAGGCCTTTATACCAACGTCGGAGTATTACTATTCTGTGACCAAACATAAGATCAATCTTTTAATCCGTCTTCTCATCTTGATTTTCTCTCGTAGTTTCCTTTCTTAATTGACACACTATATAGCAATAGCAAATTATGTCATTGGTTCATGACAGAGATTTATTCAGGCCAGAACGTGGATGTTTTCAACTAAACCCTACACCATTGACCAAAGTTACTGTACTGTACCATGCTTGTACGGTCGTCAACTTTGTTGATGGACTTTGAAACTGGATCCCACTCTTTTTATCCACTTTTTTATTTACGTCGTTGAATTTTATCGAGTTCCGTGAAATATGAGCAATAATATTATTTCGATGGAATGGAAAAAGTTGCCGCATTTATTCTGAAACTGCAGCTGTTTAGTGCCTTAGTAATAAAATCATGAGACGTGTATAAAAAAATATTGTCTTTTATGAACTAGGACGTGTTTATCTGTTCTAGTAGTTACTTATGCATAGAACTAGACTAGACTAGATTGTTTAACTAGTGATGCACGTGGCTTCGTTCGTATTATTTCAGGAGAAAAGGTAGCCTATGACACTCCTATAAAAAATCATGGTGAACTGCCAGCCTTTTACGTGTTATTCGACCTATAATTCAAACTATTGTTAAGTCAATTTAATAAATTCCACCCATCATAAATTTTTTAATTATTTTGATTATTAAGTATTGATTAATAGGCCATTAAAAAAATTGACATAAAATGTAAGAAAATATGGTATGGTGTTAAATGATGAACCTACATTATGTACAAAAGTATTTTATGTAAAATATCGGAAACAAAGATGTCGCTGCAAATCCATTCGTTTCTGATGTAAAAATGTCTGTAAAATGCAATGTACCGCGTTATTTCCTTGAAAGAAAGCAAACTCAATGATTCCCATTAGTCAAAGCGGCGGGAGATGACGTAGAACTTAGGGAACAAAACTCACCTTGGACTAAAAAGCACTAAAATAAGTGTTTATCAAGTAATTAGTAAACAAAGAAAATTACCAATACTATGTTTTTTTTAATAATAAAGCTCACACATAATGAATAAATATCAGTTCATAAATAGCGGAGTAATTGACACATCAAACAAACATTCTGCCGAAATGAGAATCGCCTAATTTTTTTAAGATTATTTTAGTATATGCCCGTCATTGTACGTGTTAATGTCTATTATTTCTTGTAGATCAAAAGACAGTACAGAATTGGGTGGAATTTGGTGTGGAGAAAGAGATTAGACTTCGCAAGTAGCGTAATTTCAAGTCAAAGTAAGTAAACAAAGTTCAATTCGTGTAAGCGACACTGACTCATATAACACTAGTAAAAAGGCACACGTCTTCACGACACCTGAGATTCTGTGTTGCGCTATCAGGCTTTATCCGGTTCGAATCCCAGCCCTACACCAATGACTTGTTTTGCAAGTTATGTGTGGATTAGCATTTGCTTAGCGGTGAAGGAAAACATCGTGAGGAAATCGACATGTTTAAGGACCACCAATTCTAAAGACATGTCTCATCCGTGGAAGGACCGGGGCCCACCACGACGTACGAATTAATTATGCGGGCTTCAGTATTGAGAAAAAGACTAAAAAGGATACATGGGGTCCAATAAAAAAATTTTTAGGTCCCGGCTGTTTGTCTAGTACGGCAGTCTTCAAGCCATGTTAGAGGCCCTTAGGGCGGCGTGATAAACACTCGACACCAGAGTTGGCCACTCTCATTATATATACAGTAAGAGCTATTTGTTGTTCACCGCTCTGTGGCAGAGAAGCGCGAGACAAAACATCTGCTTTGCAATTCAAACCGGCGCGCCTCATTTGACTGGCAAATACTTGCGAATCTGAAGCTTAGTGCCACTGCTGTACCTATAAATGTACGGGGATGTACACGATGCTATCGGAAGATTTCTAATAAAATCTTATGTATAAATATGTACTTGTTTGTAAGAATAAATAGCTTGTTTAAAAACTATCATATTGACACGCACAAAATTGACATTATTATAGTAATAAATCTTGAATATGTAAAATTTTTAGTTATTTAATAACAATTTATTGAGATAAAATGTAATAGGCTAATTCAATTTGACGAGATATTATAATTTGTGTAGAATATTCTATGATTATATTTAAATATTATATGTGTGTGTTGCAGCTTTACGATATCAATAAAGATTATTTATCTTTATCTTCATAAATACATATTTATTTTTTGCCAGCACTGCACAATGCTTAATAGCATTTAGTAACAAAATTCCCTAGTAAAAATAGCTTCTTGCCTATAAGAGCTTTAAAATAACCTAGACATATCGGTAAAATTATCAATCTTACCGGGAAACTATTGTCAGTGTCGGCTGTGGTCCCTTTTTGTGTCAGATATTACGTTACTGGATTGTATTAAAAAAACTCATACATACCTAGAAAGAGTTACTGGTAAACTTACCATTAACTCCTTTAAGTAGCTACCTGACATAATATAACCTTTGAAGAGCGGCTTTAGATCCTCAAAAGCACAGTTTTTTCCACTACTTTCGAAAAACTAACAGTTCAAATATGTTCGGTTAAGTCGTTTTATGGGAAATGTTTGAATTATTTAATCTAATAATAATTTTCCTTTGGAACACTTCACGTTAACCAGTTTACCTCGAACACCACGTTTGATCCGTCATAGGCCCTCCATTAAATATTTTAGGATCAAAGTAAAACTCTGAAGCCTTATTGCTTTTCAATCACCGATTTATCGAATACGGAAAACAAAATCATAAACAACTTCAACTCGACTCGAGTAATCGCCTGCAATCGAGTCAGCATCGGTAAATCGAATTATACGAACACCGACTTGCTGTGCTGTTCCGAAAATACGTGGCCACGGCTTTGCGGAAAATATGAGTTTAGGGAACTATTTCTACGACTTTATTACTTTATTTGCATTAAATTAAACAAAATTACAACCAAGCAATGTTACACCGTAAAATTTTGTATATATTTGTGAATAAAAATGCTCACTTTACACCGATTTTGTATCGTGTTTCATGTAAAGGGAATTACGGGACGTGCTAACTTTGTCCACAACTTCGCATGCCTAGCGTTTCTTTTTTCGCTGGATTGTCGTGGTCGTCTTTTTGGATAACATCCCAGTAACCAGCGCAAGCGGGATTTGAAATGTCAGGTTATCTGTAGAGGTTGTCTGAGTTATGTTTTTATTAAACAGTTTTATTTAGCTGGCGAGTGTGGCTCAGTGGTTCCAGTGTCTGTTTTTCATTTAGACGCACCCTGGTTCGAATCCGACCCTACACCAATGACTTGTATTTTCAAGTTATGTGTGGATTTGCACTCGCTTAACGGTGAAGGAAAACATCGTGAGGAAACCGACATGTTTGAGGACCACAATATCCGAGGACATGTGTCTTCCGTGGAAGGACCTGGGCGCCCACCACGATGTATCTGCCCAAGAAAACTCCCCTAACGAATTAATTCTGCGGGGGAGTCACGACCCTCAGTCATGAGGAAATACGACTCAAGAAGAGAAGAAGAAGATTTAGCTGGACTGGTCGGTGTCGGATAATTCTACGTAAGATCATAATTTTATATATTATATGCCTTCATAACTTTTATCCGAGGGCATGCGTTTTCCGTGGAAGGACCTGGCCACCACTATGTATCAACTCAAGAAAACTCGCCTAAAGAAGTAATTCTGCGGGGGATTGACGACCCTCAGTCATGAGGAAATACGACTTAAAAAAAGAGAGGAAAGAGATACCTTCATAACGGGGAATTCAGTACAAATCTTTTTCTAATATTGTGAATCCAATATGGCTCCCAAAGTAAATTAACGTTTTGAGTAAAAAAAGCAGTGTTTTACAAATTCGGAAAGTTTTTATTCAAATATGTCAATTTAGAGGTGTTTCTTATTTGTTTCATTTTTGAGTGAAACCTTGATGAATACAAGCGATTTAATCGATGCCTAATAATTGATCATGACAATTATGTCGGTTCGGTACTATCGATTTATCTGCAACGAAATCTCCAACAGAATAATTTACTATCGAATAATTATACTTATAGTACAACTCATGTTGAGGTAAGTAATTCCATTTCTATCATATGGATTTAAACATTATGGTCATAAGCTATTCAGTATTGTTTTTAAATATCTTGACAATGTGTCAAAATGTTTTTTTTTTACGTGGTATTGGTTTGCGTTTGACTACAGCCTGCCTGATATTAAGCATTTATCCCGTAAATTTCAAATCCACTTTTTTTAAAAAACCACTTCAACAAACGCCTTGCACAACGATCTACAATCAAAATTACCTAGTACGAAAAAAGCTGACAGAGGACCTCACTAGTGCAGAAATTAGATATTGTATTACCGTTGCAACATGGAAGAAATTATGAAAGTTTTGCAGTAAATTCAAGCAGATATAAAATCTCAGAAACAAGAAATGAAACAAATGGAGGTTAACATTAAGGATTCCATAAATAAAAATATCGACGAGAAATTTACACAAATTGAAAAAAGGCAAAATGTAATCGAAGAAAAGCTGGAAAAACAACAGAAAATTGTCGAATATTTAGATAGACAATTACGAAAGAAAAACATCGTTTTCTTTGGAGTTTTAGAAAAAGAACAAAAGTATGACGACCTAGTCGAAATAATATTGCACATCATAAATAAAAACATGGATATTTCTTGCAGCAACTGGGAAATCGAATCGGTTAATAGAATTGGGAAAAAATCCGACCAATTGTAGTCACTATATCGACTGTGAGCATAAAACTAGAAATTCTCCGCAACAAAAGATGCCTTTTGAGTACAAATATTTACATAAAGGAAGATTTTCCAACTTACGTTTTACAGAAACGTAAGGAGCTCCAAGAAGAATTAATAAAAGAGAAACAAGCTGGAAATAATGTAGCTTTACACTACGATAAAATTGTCAGGCTCAAATCTCATCCATTAACAAGCTCCAGTATGGATTCAGTACAATCAAACAAGGATCTGAGCGCCCACCACGATGTATCTGCCCAAGAGAACTCCGCTAACAAATCAATTCTGCGGGGGAGTTACGACCCTCAGTCATGAGGATATACGACTCACAGAGAGAGAGTGTGATTGATATATTTGCATCGAAAGTGTATCTTTACAATGTGATCATAGTTTCTTTTGCTTCCAGATCCGTGCAGTCCACGAGCACGTGAGCAAGTTATTCCTGCGCACGCGCTCCGTGCACGACCCGCTGGCTGTCGAGTTGGAAGTCTTGTACAAAATCCTGCTCTTACAGGGAGCGACTTACACACCTATGAACTTCTGCACGCTGTCTAGGGGATTAATACTAACGGTAAACATTCAAATATTAACAATAGAACTGGGAAGCACATCCCAGTTAGAGCACTCGCCCCGCAGGCAGACCACCAGCCAAATGGATCAATGACATCCAGTATTTTTGGCCAAAATTACATTACTTATTCTCTCTCTTGAGTCGTATTCCACATGACTGAAAGTCGCGACTCCCTCGCAGAATTAATTCGTTAGGGGAGTTTTCTTGGGCAGATACATCGTGGTGGGCGCCCTAGTCCTTCCACGGAAACGAGTAGTTATTACTATCAATTATTATACAAGTGATATTTAATCCATCGAGGGGCCTCTCTGGACAATAAAAGCACAATACCGACACCAATGGCACCTAGAGTAGGAGGCCAATACCCAGCAGTGGGTCGGCAATCGCTGAAGATGATGATGATGATGTCAAAGAACTCTTATTCAACGGCAATCAAAATTCTACTTATTACTCTAGTTTTTACTCTTCAATTGCCGTACTGATGTGACATTTTTTTTACGTGGGATAGGTTTACGTTTCACTATAACCTGCCTGATGTTAAGCATTGCTGCAGCCTAGGATGTAACACGCTTACCTAGAAGATTAACTCTAGATTTGAAGACCCCTGGATTGTAGTTCAACATCTAATGAAGTCAAAAAATAATTACTATAAATATAACATATTATGTAATTCATAACTATCACTTTAAAAATTGAGATGACTAATCAATAAATATATTTGTTTCAGTTTTGCGGGAACATAACGACGTATTTAACCATTTTTATTGATATAAGTTAATATTGCGGTAAGGAAAGGTAATAAAGTTGTAGTACATAAATCTACCTGTATTATTATTGTCTCTAAATTATAAAAAAACAATCATTTCTTTTATATTAGATCCTTTGTTTCCTTTCAGGAAGTAAATATATACAAAACAAGCTAATAAAATCTGTCACAGGAATACCCGAACCTAAATAATTAAAAAAAATTGAGAAATCCGTACTATGAGTATGACGTCGTATTATATAATACGACGTCATACTCATAGTACGGATTTCTCAATTTTTTGTATATATAATTTATTTTCAGTTTTTTTGTTACCTGAAAACCTTATTTTTTTGAAATGCAGGCTAATAAGTGACATAAAAGTAACAAAAGACCTGCAATTCATTGAAAACCCATTCACACACACACTTACACACACACATACATACGATAATAATGTCACCCTAACTGCATAACAGACAGTATTCTCTTTGAATGCATGTTTAAAAGAATTTGCAGATTTTAAAAATAGAACTGCGTAGTGTATTCGTAGCAACCTCCGCAAACTACACTTGAATCTCTAATAAACTGACTAATTAACGACGTGCATTCACGAGGATAGCTTGCGACAGAGTGACCAAGGTTTGGGGAAGTGTGAGACAACAGAATAAATATCAGAATTATTTTAAAATAAATTTAATTGATATCAAAGAGATACATTACAATGTTACGACGAATTACACAAAAAAACAACTGCATAGTTTTTAAAAGCATGGAGTCTTGCTTAAAATATTATTTTCTAGCTTACGAAAAAAAATGTGAGAAAACTTTTAAACAAAATACCATCCCATGTTTATTTTAGACATTGTATACCTTCATATCTTTTAACATCATAGGGATAATTTTACTCTCATAATGATTCATTATTATTTCATATATCGATTTGAATTAAACGCAATTAATTGTCAAACAAAAGTATTACATTTATACGTATAATAAAAGTGTAGAGGGTAAATATCTGAACAAAGAAAATTATTAGATTATTAGAAACAACTTGTTTGGGTATACTTCTTTAAATCCAAAACAAAACAAGGTTCAACAGTTTTTAGAATTTTTTTCTGTTTATCTGTTTATTTAAACGATCATAACACAAAAACAGCTGAACGAATCATGATGATTTTTGGTATGTAGGTATTATGAGGTCTTAGAAATGTCATAGGCTACTTTTATCTCAAAATAATGCGAACAAAGCCGCGGGCGCTAGTAATAAATATAATCCTGGCATATTTCCGAAATCATGGTTATCCTAATACACAACCCTGAGTGTGCAATTAGCGTACACTTGTTGACAGATTATAACCATTCTTCATCTCTCTCGCTCTGGCTTCAATGAACGAGTGCGACAGAGAAGGAATGATTGCAAAGGATGCATCATTGCATTGAGCTTTGGATCAGCTTTTGCAAGTTGCTGTGTACGAGGCATAGATTATCTTTAAATAGATTCCTAAGCGACTAAAAAGGAGATTTTTTCAATGATTTTTATGTTTTTTATTGTTTTGTATATATGTATGTAACGCGATTTATCTGCCGATTATGAATAAATTAATTACAACTGCAACCTAGACCTGGGCGCCAACCACGAAGTATCTGCCCAAAAGAACTACCCTAACTAATTAATTCTGCAGGGAGTCACGACCCTCAGTCATGAGGAAATACGACTCAAGAGAGAGACAACTACAACATTTTTTGTTATGTTACCAAACTATTTTAGTAGAATGGCGAGCTATTGAAAGTCTGTATGAAAAGGAATAATTAGTTAAAAAATAATGTTATTTTTTTTTACCTAATGGAATTGATTTGATACGATATCCATTTACAGTAGGTGATCATTGGTTTGTACCGCGAATAAAATTTTATCTGAATTAAAATAATGTTTGAATTCGAAAATACGCTAGTCGTGCTCCAACTTTGATCACTCAAACTCAAGAATTTAGAAAAATTTAATTATTTGTTACTTCTTCTCCAATGTACATCATAATTGCGACCTATTCGCTAAACGAGATCACTTCCAGATAAGCGTAGGGCAAAGAGAAAATGGTAGTAGAAAAAACTCCTTTTAAAGAATCTTTTCTTTAATAGATTTATTATGTTTTTACACCTAATGGGTTTACATTTATCATACTATTTATTGCACTTCAAACTTATTTAAACTTTATGGGTTTTTTTAACTTATTTCTTAACGTATTTTTGAATAAATGAATATTTTGATTCTGATTAGAGTATGATTATGCACTTGACCGCAATTTGCCCGATGGTAAGCGATCGGTCTATGATGAAGCTTGTTATTTGTGTACAAATAGACGATATCGTTTATTCGTATGATCTTCTTATCGAATTAGAGTGGCAAACTCTGGTGTCGAGTTTATCAAGCCCCCAAGGGCCTCCGACATAGCTTAACGACTGCCGTACTAGGTAGCCGGGACCTACAATTTCACGTGTGATCCTACCCACGGAAGCGCCTAAAATGGAATGCCACTTTTCGGTCACCCATCCAAGGACTGACCGCGTCGACCTTTGTTTAACATTGGTAATCGCATGCGATAACCTCCGCTGGCTGAGCTTTGATAAGTTACCATGATTGATAACCTCAGACAGACAAACTACGAGCGTAATCTGAGAGTATAGAAGCACGTATCGCGTGTATTTTAACGTATTTTAAAAACACCGAGTGCACGTTTCAAATCGAATCGAAATCGAATTGAATCTATTTTGACAGACTAAACACAAGCAGATGATGCATTATAAAGTCATTTATAGTATATCTTTAAATTATTTATATGTATACGCAACCGACCAAACTGATCTCTTTCGCCGCTTTCTTACTAAGGTTGCCTGGATGAGATCACTTAAGTAGATAAGGCCGCCCACTTGTACATATATTTATAGTTCAAGTCCTTTTGACATTATTAATTTATTTTGGTGTGCAATAAACATACTTATATTGAATTAAATTAAATTGAAATGTAGTTCCTTAAGATGAATAAAATATTAAATACGAACAAATGTTTACTAACTCATGAAACAATGGTGTTTTACATAACGCCTACGTCACACACCAGAAGTCAGGGTATAAAATGTAGTACCTAAGTCTAGCAACATGACAAAATTATTTTAAAATAATACGTAAGCGTAAAAAATCGGACGCAATAGATTAAATTAATTACATTCTGTTAAAATCATGTATTACAATTGTTTTAACTGTATTTTATTGTATCATACAATTAAGTATAAGAAATAATTTACTGTATCCTCTAAGAGAAACAAATAAACAAAGTTACCTACTAACTAAACGTAACTTTCTAGCCTTCGTTCACTTATTTTGTTTGTAATCGTTATACCTAATAAGTATTTCTAACCAAGATTTGTTCATCGCTTTCGAGAATAAAAATATACTCAGAAGAAAAGAGACTTCTTAACAATAAAAGCAAAACCATATTAAGACACTTGTAGAAGCCCGCGGCTTCGCTTGCATTATTTTGGGATATAAAGTAGGCTATGATACTTCCAAGATTTTATTCTACCTACATACAAAATATCATGATGATCCGTTTAGCCGTTTTTGCGTTTTGAGCCACAGACAAACAGATAAACCGACAAAAAATCTAAAAACTGCTGAAACGCGTTCTGTAATTTAAAATATCATCTATGTTCAGATTTTTCACCGTCTTCAGCTTTATTACATGTATAGACTAGCAAACCCGGCGAACTCCGTTTCGCGACCAGACGGCTTCGTTTTTATTTAAAAAAAAAACCTCACTTAGCCCGATACCTTTCCAACAAATGCAAAACCATAGAAATCGGTTCGTGCGTTCTGGAGTTATAGCGTCAGGAAGGAAAACCCGACTTATTTTTATATAGTAGAGATTGTATTATCAGTATTCTTGACTTCATAACAGCAAAGTCCGTTTCATCACATCTAAGATATTCTCCCCCTGAATTCGAATGAGGCGCTCCACTTATTCGATTTGTACCGCGCAGGATTTCAGTTTGTAAGGAACTTGATCCGAGATCTTGAATAGAGTGTTATTCTTTACAATTTGCTTCTAAATAGGTCGACAGATTTTGTAAGTTCAAGTCGTTCCAACTGGAACGATATATAAAGAAATTTGTTTATATTTCATCTATCTATATACAAGGTGTAACAGAAGGGTGTGACAATATTAAAGAGTATACATATATATCATGTAAGGAGTCATATACCAAAATATGAAAAATTAAATCGCATATATTTTTTACCATACAAAAATTAGATAATATTTTTCACTTGATTTCGTGGCAGCCCTAGCGAGTGACGAAACCGAAATAAGCACACATTCTTTCATCCCGTTCTAGCATTCGTTTTAACGCAACGTATTCTCTCTCTCTCGCGCTCTCAGAGAGACACCGCCGCGCCGTGTCATTTGTCAATGAAAGAAAAGTCAATGAACGCTCAAAATGATGAGATGTAGGGTTGCAAGTCTTAAAGTTTGAATGAAATTTCAACTTATAATTACTCGAAATCTATGACACTTAGAATTCTGAAACCTAGTGGGCTGTATTCTATATATACATAGGTATGTATAGTATAAGTATTGTCACACCCTTCTGTTACACCTTGTATATGTATAATAAAGTTAAAGAGGGTATACATTCTGAACATAGAAGATATTCAGAAAAAAAATGTTTGGGTAAACTTTAAATCGATAACAGAACACGTTTCAGCAGTTTTTTTTGTCTGTATATTTAAACGCGCACTAAGCAAAAACGGCAAACGGATCTTCATGATTTTTGGTGTGTATAGTATGAGGTCCTAGAAGTGAAATACACTTTTTATTTTGAAATAATGTTCTCTAGTTTAGACATACATTTACTAAGTAGGTAACTCGTATTAAGAATCAGCTATTATTTACAGTTTTTCTATTATTTACATTTCTAGTTTTTCATCGTAATGTTTGGCTAAACTGGCTAAGATTTCATATTTATATGGTAATTTTATATGTATATAAAACACGTGTATCCTGTGTTTTATATACATATAAAATTACCATACCCCTTTGGTAAATGTAGTAAATAATGAAATCAAACATCAAAATCAAAATGTTTATTAGAATAAATACAAGTATAAATAAAACAAATAATTCGCACGAGTAGAGGTTCGGCAACGAAGTACCGTAATACATTTGAGGTTCCAAAGACTCCCCCTGAATTATAATTTGTCGCTATATCGTAGATTATAACGTTGCTTAACATCAGGCAAGTTGTAGTCAAGCGTGAGCCTATTTCATGTATAAAAAAATCTAGTTTTAATTATAATTTAATTTGGTTACATTACATAATATATACATTAATATTACATTAAAGTCTGTACTAATTGGAATATGCACCATATTCTGTAGTATTTTTTTCGTACCCTGATAGAAATATTAAAAATAACCTAATCCTTACCATCTCTCTGTTTCTGATTTGTATAAGCCAAAAGTAATAGCACTATGAGATGTTATCTTATGTTCAAGATTCCAATACTAAGAAAAAACCCTATCCAAAATCCCGTAAGTCTGGATCTCTCAGTTTTATCATTGATACAGCAGATAGCTTTTAAATTGCCATTTATCTGTAAAAATATCCGACCAATTTCATTTAAAGTTTGATAATGGTTTTAAAACTTTACATCTTAGAATATTTTTCTTAAAATGTGTATTTTACCTGAAGCTTTAACAACTTTAAAATTTTCTCTCAGTGTTTTCGTAAATAGTACCTACTTTTTAACCAAATTATCGTTACCTTCTCGAGCTTCTGGAATGCTATCAAGAGATGGCGCCACCGTTGCGGTGCTCCAAAAACCGTTACAGTAACATGGAGTGACATGAACAAGAACAGCGCTGTCGTCAATATCCACGGAACTGATTTTAGAACATGGAAGTTTGTGACTACCAGCTCAGTTATAACTGCGCTGATATGAATCACATCTGAAATTAAGTTATTTTTTTAATTTCATGGGGCGTATCATATCCTAAGCTGCAGTAATGCTTAACATCAAACGGGCTGCAGTCGTAAAAAACTGCAACCAAACTTCTCTTTAAAATTTTGTACAAGGATGTCTTGATCATTCATCATCATCATCATCAGACTTTGTTGACCCACTGCTGGGTAAAGGCCTCCTCCCCTAGGGGCCATTGGTGTCGGTCTTGTGCTTTTCTTGTCCAGAGAGGCCCGTCAATAGATCGGATGTCGTTGATCCAACTGGCTGGTAGTTTGCCTGCGGGCGAGTGCTCTCCCTGGGAAGCCATTCGGTTACGGTTTTAGTCCATCTTCCGTCGTTACGACGTTTTATTCGATCATTGCGAACCGAAAATAGCGAAACACTACAAATTAGCAAAACATGTGTTGAATATAAAGAAAGTACTATAGGTACTAAGAGTAGGTACTGACTAAAAAGCATGGTTAATGTAAAGCCAAACAAAGAAATGGCTCGAGATATTTTAACTTACCAGCCATCACCATATTTCTTGAAAGATAATGGAGAAATACCACAAAACCTGGTCACTCTCAGATAACTTGCTATATTCCCTGATTGTATGAAGTATTCTGGTTCAGCCATGGCTATATCGTAATACAATTGTTATTGCACTTGCAATGCTCTTGGCTCTACGGTTCATTTTAGACACTATCCTTTTTAGTTACAATATTAATAATAAATATACAGGTCAAATAAACCCTGCTTTAAATAGTTAAAAATGAGATCTAATCATTAGTAAGCGGGTGCGATAAATGAAATGTATTTAATCTATACTATCTATACTAATATTATAAAGCTGAAGAGTTTGCGCTAATCTCAGGAACTACTGGTGCGAATTTAAAAATTATTTTTGTCTTTAATAGACCATCTATCGAGGAAGGCTTTAGGCTATATAACATCACGCTGCAACTAATAGGAGCGAAGAAATAATGGAAAATGTGGAAAAAACGGGGAAAATTATTCATCTTTGAGGGCTTCCGTTGCGTGCGCTGCGAAAACGGTTCAAGATATCACAAAAATATGTATAAAGGATTATTTCTCATAAAATAATCTAACAAAGTTTCTGCAACAATATATGTCTATCTTCTAAGGTTAACTCACTAGAACCGTTTATATGGTAATAACTATTCCACGCGGACGAAGTCGCGGGCACCAGCTAGTTGTTATATATTGAGAACAATTTGTAATAAAATTGTAAAAAATAATGTTCAGCTATGCAATCTAAATCTCTCAAACGTTGACGGGTTTATTTGAAATAAACTTAAGTTTTTACTAAGTAGGTAAACACAATAAATATTTCTAGGTAGGATAAATCTTACACGTAGAAAAACAACAATTATTGTACACGCCAAACAATAGAAAATAATATTTACATTACTTATATTTTTACACACTATCAGGGGTAGAACACTTCAAACTAAAACGCGCGACGCCTTCGATCAATAATGCACTAGATTCAGCATTGCTTCCAAACACGGCTGAAAAAGTGGCATGAGTTTACTATATACTGTAAAGATTACGATACACAGAAATACAAAATATTATGACTATATCACAAAAAATATTTATATGAAAGTCAATCTTACTACTGCATCATAAGGTTGAGTTTCCACTAATGTCGTATACATCATAAGTCATCTTGCTCCGCGATAACAACGAGTGCTCATAAAATTTTATGACCATACGCAGTGAGCGTTAGAAAATTCAACCGTATTGCTATAGCGATAACGCTTAAATTCTAACCGTCGTAAGGCCGTGTGACGGTATTTAACTTACCATGATATAATAGAACATTGAATTCATAGAGTAGCTTTGTTAATAAAAAGGTGGATAATTCTTTTACGCTTCTACACTAATATCACCTGTTTATGGTGGAAGTTCCAAACACTCGCACTTTAAAAAAAAATAAGAAAGAGGAAAGAATTGATGTTTTGTTTTCCGAATTATATTACATTTACTACTTTATATCCCGGATTAACGCGGGTGAAACTGCAGAGTGCTGCTAGTATAGGTAATACAAACATTTTATTTTTCTTATAATATTAAAAAATAAATTTTATTACAGTATTATTTTATTAAAACAGTATTACTTAAATCTTGCATGCTATTTTAACACAATAAATTAAAAATATTAAATATTTTTTATATATTTAAACTATTATATATATAAAAAACTACATCCATTTTACAGTCTAAGAAAAAAAAAGCATGCGGCGACTCCATTAGACTTGTTCTAAATCAGGCCTAATTTGTTCTTTTCTCGCGTGTTAAATCTATTATGCGTGCGAAAGAGACAACTGCGAAACAAATACAAAAGGATTTAAATTCTAGAAATACTACTTTGGAGATGATAACTGGACTATTTCCAATATTAATCACTGTAAGTATTTGTAAAAAGTATAAAACTTATCGTAAATACGAAATCCCATGTGGTTTTCTCTTTGTAAGCGTGTTATTTTTGCAACTTTTCACAGTACACTTCGGCATTGTTTCACATGACGGTCGGCTCGTCACTGACGGCAAAACAGTGCTTAGTGTGAATTTAAGCACTGTTTAGATTGGTCACTTTTAGCGCGCTTTTGCGTGATCTAGGTTATATTTGATCGAAGCGCGACGCAATCAAAATACGTTTGTAACGTACGTTCGTAATCCACGCGCAAGCCAAATTGATTCTGAATGTTTCGACTTACAGTTTACTCTCAAATCTATAATGGTTGCGTTAGTACAATAATACAATTGTATTATCTTAGTGTTATACTTAATCAATGGTTTTTTGATATACTCTCGACACCAATGTTGGCTACTCTCATTCGTTAAGAAGAAGAAGAAGAAGTAGCTGTTTTAATGTTACCTACTATAAAAAAATGTCAACAAACTAAAATGTTTGCTAAATTAAGCACGTTTCTTACGAATTCTAATCTACATTGCTTATTGAAGAATCCAGATATAGTTACCGATACAATTCAATAACATTTTTGTACTTTGGCGAGGCGGTCAGCGAGCGAATGATTCACCGTTTGACACACGACTGTCGAGGGTACTTTACTGTGCCCTCCGCTTGCTGCGTGATACAAACAGGGAGTGAGGATCTGTTGTACTCTGTATTCTCTGACACTATTTACATTTATGGTGTGTAAACACTAATTATATACTGTACCTGACGTTATGTCAACAAAAGTATTTACTTACGCTGATACATTGTATTGCCTAATGATACAGTACTAGTACAGGTGTTTTGTATATTTAAGTAGGCAAAATACTACACATTTGTTTAATTTAATTTCATCAAAATCACTATGTACGTAAGTTGGCCATATAAAACAAAACCATCTAAAATAATGGAATGTTTTTAGTTCGTTTAGCATTCACCCACAGATATGTTTGTAAGGTAAAGTTTAAGTTCTACTTAGGGTGCATTTTAATTAAATCATTTTACTGCACCCTAAATTAATTTAACTGAGGGTGCAGTAAGCGAGACCATACCTTCATACAAACTGTTGGAACCATTAAAAAGAAAAAGATAATATAGGCATTTACCATTTACCTGAGTGATAAAATGTTTCCACAAAAAGCGATGTTGAAAGCTACAAACCCTTTTTATACATGCCTCATAAACTAAAGTACCTATCAACATAACAAACGACCTTCTTTTACTACAACATTCAAGAGATATTCACAATAATACGACGTCGAACAGTAGTAAAGGTGTAAATAATCGAATTCACAGCGCATACACGTATCTCGATAGACTTGAGCTGGAGACGTGAGCGGCAAACCAAGTCGCGTGCCACGTAAAATAGGCGACGGAGCCTTGGAGCTTGGAAATATACTTTTTTTTATTATCAACTAACTAGCCCGCTTGTCTAGAAGAATCCGATTAACTCTTGACTTGAACACCGAAAATGGATAGCTCAGAGGGAATAGAGATTCCGGCAAGGAGTTCCACAGTTTGGCTGTTCGCACTATGAAAGTCGAAGCAAAACACTCGGTGCGAGTCTTTGGAACCTCAATTGTATATCGTTGCCTACTTGTCGTTCCTCTACTCGTGCGATGGTGAAATGGAGCTGCGGGAATTAAATCATTTTCTGTTTAGCCGTTTTTGAGGTAGGTATGAGCGTTACAAAAGATCTTAAATCTGAAACGTGTTCTGTTATGGATTTAAAATATACCCAAACATTTTTTTTGAAATATCGTCTACATAATGTTCTGATTTTAGACCCTCTTCAGCTTCATTCTATCTATTAGATGTTATATTTTACTAAGCTGTGATTCTAAGAAGAGTGAAACTCTTGAATAAGATTTATGAGCTCCATGTCTTGAAGGAGTTTACAAGCTTTAAGTCAGCCTCGCGATTGTTGCGGACTTTATACTTTCTAGATTTCTTTTCACATAAATAACTTTATTCCTCTATACCATTTATTGAAGCACATAGATTCGATTCAGCGTTATTCTGGTTATTCGATCTACATATATTGAAGAGTACGGTTAAAAAAAAGAAAGAAAGAAGGCAAGTTGTAATAGAAAAAAAACTTTCAGGACAATTGATGACCTCCTTCTTTAAAGTCGGTTAATTAATCAAAAAATATTTATAAAACACACAATTTATTCATCGCAATTACCAATCTACCACTAAACAATCACTTCTTATAGCTGTTAAGCATTGCTTGGACTCCCTTGTAAACGTCATCTACAAAAGTCTTAGGCCTTTCAAATGCTGCAAAATGGCCACCACTGTCCAGGTTAGAAGATCCCACTAGGTTAGGGTATTTCAGACGCAGGAGGAAGTCTGAATGCTGGACGATTTCGAACTTCATGCGAAGAGCCCAGGTAGGTACTGGTGTTGGGATTCTGAAATAATAATAGATTTGTTGCAACTATGTAACATAACTTTTTTAGTACAAGTAATAACAATCGTTCCATAGAACCATAGTTCGTTATTTATAATTACTTGTGTTGAGTCTGGTCGTTTGTATGTATAATAAGTATGTATTTACAAAAGAAAAGTATATAAGTAATATATCCGTTACCTAGTACCCACGACACAAGCGTTTGCTTAGTGTGGGGCTAGATGGCGCTGTGTGCAATGTCCCGGAATATTTATTTATTTATTTTTATTTATTTTATAGAAGAAGTTCGTTTACCTCTGACCACAGATGAAAAAGTATGAAAAATATAAGTATAGAAAAGTAACTGATTTTTACAACTCTCCAAAAGTCGTGAAACGGCTGCAACTGCTATTATTATTAACTAAAGGCACTGCACTTATATTTCAGTTTTTCATTTTATTTTTTAATATATAATACAACATACGACGTGAATTACACGTGAGTGAAAACCGTTTAGTTAACATATTTTCTATTCTTTTCATTGTAAGATAGCCGGCGGATCTAGATGCCGTAGACGTCCACCGCAATATAGTGCCAAATCCACAAAAAACTCACCGAGCCAAAGTATTCTGCACATCGCCAGCACTAACAGTCTCCTTGAACAGCCTCAAAGCCGTGGCAATACTCTTACTGTCCCAGTACAGCATAATGTTATCGAACAGCTTCTCCAAGCTGTAGTGCTTGTTCAGACCTCCCATGGACTTCTTCCTGTTCTTGGGGTCTGTGAGGATCATGATGCGGTCCACCATGTAGGCGGCCAGACCTACGGGGGAGTCTTGGAGGGCGATGGCTGGAAGTGAAATAAAAATAGTGAGACGAATTCGTTCGACAGATTATTTTATAACTGCTTCGGGTGCCCCTGACATGGCTCCTTGTATTAACGCAAAAACAATAAAACTATCAATTTATTTAAAGAACTCCATTGCCTGACTCAAACACGGGCTGGTAATCGGTTTTACTACTATGTACCTAACTGTCGAAGCTTAGTGAACACGTTCCATTTTAGACAATAGTAAATAAATTTGTAAGAAAGTGTTGTAATGATTGCCTATCATTGGTGAGTTATGGTCAAGAGTGACCAATTTTCGTATTTTAGTATATAAACAGAAAACAAAAAAGTAAATACCTAGTACTACTCTTTCTTCTCTTTGAGTCGTATTTCCTCATGACTGAGGGTCGTGACTCCCCCGCAGAATTAATTCGTTAGGGGAGTTTTCTTGGGCAGATACATCGTGGTGGGCGCCCAGGTCCTTCCACGGAAGACACATGTCCTCGGATATTGTGGTCCTCAAACATGTCGGTTTCCTCACGATGTTTTCCTTCACCGTTAAGCGAGTGCAAATCCACACATAACTTGAAAATATAAGTCATTGGTGTAGGGCGGATTCGAACCAGGGTGCGTCTGGATGAAAAGCAGACACTGGAACCGCTGAGCAACACTCGCTTTTACCTAGTACTAAAATGAAGCTAATTCTGCTATTTTAGCAAGTTCTTACCAATAGTATCAGGCTTGGTGGCCTGAAGGTGGAAGTACCCTGACTCCTGCATCAGGAACTTGGCTTTCTTCGCCAGCGGATACATGCGACTCTCGAGCCCTGGAGCAACGGCGCTGGGCCACAGACTGCCTAGTACCCACAACCAGTTGGCGCCTTTGGAGAAATTCACTAGAAAAAGATAAATTATTTTTAGGAAACCGAACTATTCACATAACTCCATTTTGCATTAAAATCAAGCAGGCATTAAAAGCCAATAAGTTCGTGTGAAAAAACACCAACACAGGTTTCGAGAATTACCATTCCACCCATAAGAAAGGGTTAGCCTATGCCATTTTGAAACCACGAACATTATTTTGAAAGTTTTTAGTAAAAAAATAAATATTTCGGGACATTGCACACAGCGCCATCTAGCCCCGCACTTAAGCAAACGCTTGTGTCGCGGGTACTAGATAACGGATATAATACTTAAATACTTTTTTTGTATATACATACATACTTATTATACATAGAAACGACCAGACTCAACACAAGTAATTATAAATTTTTAAAGTTCATAAATACTTGTGTCATGCGGGAATCGAACCCGCAGCCTTTAGATCCGAAGGCAGAGCCACTACCAACTAAGCTAACAGGCCAGCCAAGACGAATAAAAAAATTTGCATGAGTGTATCAGACACTCTCAATCTCTCAGTTTGTTTGAAACATGGTTTTCCGTGCGTGTACAAAACATACCATACGTTCAAGCCAGTCCAAAAACCAACACGTACCTGGGAAGTTAGTATGGAATCCAAGCACTTCATTCGGGAACAGGGTAGCCATGTGCGAGCCAATCAGGTGGCCGAAGTCACCGCCCTGGACGAAGTACTTCGTGTGGCCGATCCTGTGCATTAGGTTCCGGATGATGACCGCCATCTTGTCTGGTGACATCCCTGGTCTTGTAGCAGCCTGGAATATAAAAAAAACAATATATATAAAATAGCTGATTTCAATATTGCGTTAGGACTAATTTTACAATCGCATCGAGTGCAATGGTCTTAGCAATTTATGCACCAGAATTACCGATTGATTTATTGATTGAACAGTCGCGCGTTGGATTTTAAAACTAAAACAAATGACTGATCCTCTATTCGGCCTTTGGCCTGGATTTGAAAATGAATATAGAAATAAAAAATTATGCTGGGACATTTCACACATCGCAATCTATATATAGATTTTTATAGATCTATGGTAAGTAAATATATTTTTACTTACATCATGTATTTAATAACCTTAGTAAAATGTAAGTAAATAACTATCGAAATATTACGAAACTTTTACGAACTTTCAGTATAAAGATCTTATTATTATCCTACTAAAAAAAATATGTGTTAAAATTGTCTTTTCTTCTGCAAGCTTCAGAATCGAATTGTTTCAAAAGCCAACAAAAAATACAATTTACCTCAGAGTAGATAAATCCAGGCAGACTTGGCACGATGACTTCAAAGGTGAAGTCATATCCTTCCCTTACGTTGGTAAGTCTTGGGATGACTTCGTAGAACTCTCGGATTGAACCTGGCCAGCCGTGGAGCAGCAGTAACGGGTATACCTGTAAAAAATAAATAAAAAAATCAATAATATACCTAATTAATTATTAATATAATTTATAACATTATGCCAGATTGCCAGTATAACAAAAGTTGATCTATTTGTTTCGTTTTGTACGCAGAACAAAGCCACATAACTTCATGTTTTATTATTTGTAGATCTATCCACTTGTAAATTCGTACATTTACGTACAGAAGGCAAAAAATATTTGTTGTCAAAACAGTTTTTCTCTTCTCTCTTCTTTGTATAAACATATATTTCTTACTAGTAACACTTAGTAACCATTTATTGTTAATAAAACTAGGCTTACTTACTATAATAATAATAATATATAATAATACTATGACTTGAGTGGACTTATTCAATGCTCAGGTAAGGACCTCACACTTTCACCATTCACTCATATTATGTGAGTAGATTCTAATAAAATTCTTATGCAGAGAAACATCGATAACACATATCAATTACTAGTGGGTGCTCGCGGCTTTGCTCGCATTAAGAAGTAAAACTTGCATCCCCTGTTTCACCTCTTTAAAAGTAGCATTTCTAAAAATCCTTTCTTAGCGGATGCCTACGTTATAACATCTACCTTCATTCCAAATTTCAGCCCAATCCGTCCAGTGGTTTGGGCTGTACGTTGATAGATCACTATATCAGTTAGTCAGTCAGTCAGCCAGTCACCTTTGAGTTTTATATATTTAGAAGTATGTCAAGAAACTTACCTTGATATTCTTATTCTGCAGGTTAGGTTTGACATGCATATAATGCAGATCCAAGCCTTGGACGCGCGTCTTAAAATGAGGGTACTTGTTCAAAAACTTAGACCGCTCTCTGAAGCTATAGTCAAAGATCCAGTTGGTCATGAAAGTGGCGAAATCTGTCGAATTGACTCCATAAGTCCAGGCAGATCTCTCTAAACTAACTTGGCCGCGGCTGCTTTGCGTGTTCCGGCGGTACAGTTCAAATAGAGTACGGATTTGTTCTTGCATCTGAAAGGAGACATAGATTTCAGCTTAGAGAATACATAATTCAGATATTATTATCAATGGTCAAGATATGAAAGATGGTTTAAACGCAATGAGCTCGACCTTGAATGAAATATATTATAATCCATGGTCAAGATATGAGAGATGTTTTGAACCCAATGACCATGAAATTCAGTGAAATTGAAGTTTAATAAAAAAAAACACACGATGAAGTGATTTTTTCTGTCTAGTTTAAGTAATTACACACAGAGAACACACAGGTTTACAGAAAAAAATCGTTTTCGCCTTAACATTTCATATGAACTAAAAATGCAACCTAAATAACAGAAAACGCATCAAAAAGAAATGGACAGAATCTGTTGCTGATGCGGAAATTAAACCTCAATCGAGTTTGTTTGCAGAATGAAAGCTGAACTAACTTAATTTTAACTTTTGTTCATTTCAAACCGAGGATATAGGATACGAATAACTTAGCTTGTTTTCAAAATAAATGAAAACTTACTCTAAGGCAGAATGTAACATAATATGTGCCGAAAAGTGGCATTTCATTGTGGACGCTTCCGTGGGTCGTATGACACGTTATTTAAAGGTCTTTTTTTTTGAAGTCGGTTGATAACATAACAAAATAAAATAGAGCAGATATGATGTTACTAAATAATAATAACGTTTATAATAACGTAACGTTACTAATTTATAAACACCTAATCAATTATTATTGCTATAAAAAATACAGTTTTACTTGCGTTAATCCGAGATATAAACTTACGTGTTCATCGAGAGGCCTAATCTATCTTCGTATTTATTTTACAGACACAATAAGTAATGTGATACTCACAGCCTCAGTAAACACAATCCTATACGGTCTGATGTCAGTGTCCTTGTGGTTGGTACCAGCTGGTCCCCAGTACTCCTCCAGGTCGACCTCTGGCAGTGGCGGCACATAGCTGACCTCGGAGTATACCTGGTATGCTGCTATCGAGAGGATCAGGGTGAGGAGTGATGTCAGGATCACGACCTGGAAGATGGGTTGATTGTATTAGTTTTTTTTTTATACGCAATAGGTTTATACTTGACCAGAATTTGCCTAACGGTAAGCGATTTTTACGGTCTAGGAGGGAGCGTGCTTACCCAGTTAGTACGTCAGTAGTTTTATTTACTGCCAAAACAAACGGTAATTGGTCTGTGCTAATTGTCGGTTTTACGTTCTATGCTTGCCAGATATTATTGCAATCGACATGATTTTGTTTAAATGTGATTATGTTTATTAACATGTTTTATAATTAATGAGAGTTTTTTTAAAGAGTATTTAATTGATTTGAAAAACAAATTCCTTTATTAGCATACTAAAATGTATTTACATTTACCACGTTAAGAGGGGAATTAGGGCGTTGCTAAATTTAAAACTAAATATTCTAAAATCTAAAACTTAATATAAAATTTAAAATCTTAAACTTAAATTTATTAAAATAATAAGAAACAATATTTACACATATTAACACTAATAGAACTAAAAAAGAGTATTTACATCTAAACTAAATTTAAACAATCTACATGTGGTATGGAGCCAAGAACGCTGGCTGCATTCCCACGCTGGATTGCTATAGAAATCCTTTGCGCAAGGAACCAGCCAGCGTTCTTGTCTCTAGTGATGTCAATCAACATTTTATTTAATTTTTTTATAAAAGACTTCGTGCTTTAAAAGACCCCACGGACCAAAAGTTTCGAAGCCAAGCGGTACGAAAATATAATCAGTCGATAATGATGTATAGTTTCGCCGCTTGGCTTCTAAACTTAAACTATTTTCTTATATTATCTTTTATTAATCTATTTTACATTGAGATCATTATTATATCCTAAATCAAATAATGTTAAGTAATTAATAACTACTAGTAAATAGGATAGTGAAAATAGGACGGATACCGGATAGTTACCGGATATCCCTTTCATCTCTTGTAATATTCTCTAGAAACAGGGACCAGTGTGACCACCCTAGAAACTAAAAATAAATAAAACAACATACGAAAACATAGAATCCTTCATTTTCACTTTTATGTCGAGAATTTTGACTACACATAAACTAACCCATATAAATAAAACACGTACCTTCTATCGATTGATGAAAACTTTATCAATGAAATTGAAAATAAATGATTGATAACAAAATCAAATTAACAAGCGCGTATCTAATTAGTAGCAACGTTTATCATAATTAAGTACATAGGGACACGTCAGTCGATTGACATATTTTATACCAAACACCACATCAGCGTTTAGTAGTTTGTTAACTGATAAGAACGTTATCAATAAATAGATCTTGTTTATTTTTTGGGCGTGATTGCCTACATCCAGACATTATATTGACTTTGAAACCAGAATTAATAAAATATAAAAACAAGGAAAGAAAAACTAAACATACTACTAGTTTGGGGTCTACAGTTAACACTATTATTGTATTGTAAGTTAAACAAACTATAAATATTGTAATATGTAGGTTAAGTTTTCAAATGGCAAACAAACATATTTTTACTTTTACTTTTACTTCTAACTACTACAAAAAGGGGGCAAGGGGAAAATCTTTAGAAAAGCCTAAAGATAATCTAAGTGCTCCAGCCCACTACCAGAGGGCAGCGTGCCCAGCATACTGGCCGCATTACCACGCTGGATGGCAATGCTGATACGTTGAAACCAGGTGGTTACAATTTCCAATCTTTATGTATGTGTGTGTTTAAAGTACCTAGGCACTCGCCACGATGTATCTGCTCAAGAGAACGCCTAACGAATTAATTCTGTGGAGGAGTCACGACCCTCAGTCGTGAGGAAAGAAAAGATGATATAATGTTGTTGTAATCATTTAAAGATTTAACATTTATGATGATTTATTTTGACTTATAAATATGTATGTGTAATGTGTATTTAGATTTGCTGTTTTTAATATAAACGTTATCTCATATGCTTTTTTAAATTTGGGGCACCAAGCATTTTGTAATTGTTAACGAATATCGCAGTTCTATGATACAGATAATTCTTCGAAATCAAAAAGAAGAAATGCCCAAATAGAATTATTGAAACTTACAATGCCTAGCTGGGGCTCGTAATATTAAGAGTGGTACGTACATATCTTTGTAATGTTTAGTCATTTCAAAGATATTATTAAAGATAACGATATCTGAATAAAGAACGAAGCTGCAGTTTTCTCTGAAAATTGTTTCTTCAAATCAAATCTTAATAATTTATTGTACACCAATTATAAATTTTCACCCGAACTAAACTTAGTGTAAAGTTTATTGGTTTTGTATTTATTAATTGGAACAGAGGGCGACCTAATCACTGAGTGATGTCTTTCTTCATAAGAGGCAGTGTTAATCTTTCCAGTAGTAACAACAATATTTGCCGTAAAAAACAGCATTAGATTTGGGTTAAAAACAAAAGGGGGGGTTAACCTTAAAACATAGACATATACTGTTGCGGACTTTTGTTAGATTATTTCGAGAGAAATAATTCTTTCTTACACATTTTTTTGATATCTTGAACCGTTTTCGCAGCGCATGCAACGGAAGCCCTCAAAGATGAATAATTTTCCCCGTTTTTTCCACATTTTCTATTGTTTCTACGCTCCTATTAGTTGCAGCGTGATGTTATATAGCTTAAAGCCTTCCTTGATAACTGGTCTATCCAACACAAAAATAATTTTTCAATTTGCACCTGTACTTCCTGAGATTAGCGCGTTCAATAAAACAAACAAACTCTTCAGCTTTATAATATTAGTATAGATTAGTGAAAAATCATAAATATGAAATAAGTATGTCGACAAGACACGTGTCTCGATGCAGTTTCTTATCAGTAGCCGGCTGATGTATAATCAATAAAAAAAAAATTACTTACACAATTAAATAAACTTCTACACACGCCGCTGCCACCATTTTTCTTGCTTTTATTACTACTATCTTGAACATTTTCTTTCGAACTTTTCTCAACCTTTTCCGACTTTCCCTTTTTAGCCATTTTGTTGTAACAATTAAATTAAATACTCGCGTCGATTACGACTAATCTTGAAGAACTGAAATCTGTTGATTTATTTTATAATATTTATCGATATCATTTTCTTTATCAGAAAGTTATGTGATTAGTGTTATCTGTTTTATGTAATTTTTAATACACCGATGAACAAATTTTACTTACTTGGTTTATCTTCTTTTGTAATTTATTGATTTTTTTGATGTCATAAATCTTGTTATTCCTATAAAGTTAGCATCTAGTAAACTCTGGTGTCAAGAGATTTTAAAAACTTTATGAAAATAACCGCTGACAGGAGCTTAGATAAGATACTGTTTTAATACAAAAATATTGATGCAAATAGTACAAATATACCAAAACCAATTAAAAACCTCAACACCAGAGCTTGCCGCTTCTTCACATAGCAAGAGAGGCATTCCTTTGATAAGCATGTATAATGTTTTTTCACGCTAAGAGCTTGTGTTCAGGTTTCATTTTAAGATAACGGTTTCTGGGTCGGCCGCCTCGGCGGAGCGCAGCCCTCAAAGGCGGGGAAGAGGGTTTATGATACTGGGGAATTTAGAGACAACTTCAAAAAAATGCGAGTTAGGCTTCTTTTTTAATTTACCTATAAATTCAATTCCAAAATCAATAAACAACAGAAGCTGACGATTAAGTTTCAATATATATATTTTGTTTGTAAACGAATGTATACGGATAAGAAATGTATAAACAAAGTTTTACTTTTTAATTTGAATAGAATACGTTGTGAATAATCCATAGACACATCATAATAAGCTGTAGTTTTATTTTAATACAAAAATGTGTTTTTATGAATGTGTGGTGGTAACAACAGCATTCTAACAACTATAGCTGATAAATATGACTGTCCCATCCAAAGACACTGGGTGAAATCATTAATGTAATATGTTGTTTAAATTAAAACAAATATGTTATTTTAAATATAGGTTACTTATTATATAATAGTTTATGATTCATGTAATTGTACTTTTATGGATCTTGTATCTGAAATAAAGAGATTATTATTATTATTATTAAACGGTTGATGTACCTATGTGTAATTTTATTTAAGACTATTGACCATACATTAATCTAAATCTATCAATGAATAGCCCAAACCACTGGACGGATCGGGCTGAAATTTGGCATGCAGGTAGTTGTTATGACGTAGGCAGGATTTTTGGAAATGCCACTTTTAAAGGGATGAAATCCCTATTTCACCCTTTGCATCCCCTGATGCAAGTTTTACTTCTTAATGAGAGCAAAGCCGCGAGCACTCATTAGTTAAGTAATAATGTTAAATAGTAAAGTTACTAGGTGTAAGTTGGCTAATATTTGATATAAAAAAAGGATTTTTTTTTAAACTACTGTCACCCTACAGAGCTTTCACTTACATGTAATAACAGTAAGCTTTCACTACGTTGCACTGTCACTTACACTGTGTTTACTCTAGACGAATACCTCCTAGCTTTCTATCGTGCCCTAGTAGAAAACCAGTAGACTTCTGGATAAAAGTAGATTGACTGATATTTTTCCAACTATGCATAACATACAGACTCTCTGCATTCTAATCTAAGGTTGCATGTTCGAGTTCCGCATAACACAAGTAATTATGAATTTTTAATTACTTGTTTTGGGTCTGGATGGTATATTTTTTACATATGCAAATTTTATATACCTACGTTATCTAGTACCCACGATACAAGCGTTTGCTTGAAGCTGGTCGTAGCTGTTGTTTATTTAAGTTTAATCTGGAGACATTAAAATGACACCAGAAGTTCTGCATTGCTTTGTATTCTTTTAACGCCTTTCAAAATAGTATTTAAAAGTATTATGTCTTGCCGCTAAATTCTACTTATTTCCTTTAAAAAATTGAACAAACAAAAATTTCTCAAATATCTCTAAACCTACACACAATACGTTGAACCTCAATGAAACTTCTATGAGGATGATGGAAAATTTATTTCTTCAAAGAACTCAAAACCGAGACGACAAGAAATACATTCAGTAGAAGCCCGCAAGGCGTCAAATAACAAGGAAAGTTTTCATCGCTTCACTCAGACTTTTGAGTCAGTAGATGAAACATATCTGAGATTCTGATTATATCTCTTTCCTTCTTCTTGTTATCGAATGAGAGTGGCCAACTCTGGAGTAGTGATTTTTCAAAACCACTCTTTATAACCTAATATCTCTTTACTTAATGTATCATACTTCAATTCAAGATTAGCAACAGAAATACTGAGGATGATGATAGACATACCAAGATTGGAGTAAATATATGTGAATAAATAAATAAAACCCCTACCTCAGTTAACGTAAGTCATTACAAAAAATTGTAGGTCCCAGCTGTTTGTCAATGTACGGCAGTCGTAAAGCCATGTTAGAGGGGCGGCCTGATAAACTCTCGACACCAGAATTGGCCACTCTCATTCGATAAGAAGAAGAAAAATACAAAAAATATCCAACCTAAAGTAAATTTTTTGAAACTATCAAAATAATTTAGAGAATAAATGTGCCATAAAAAGAAACAGATCAGTTTTAAACAGCATTGCAGTGTAGTTAGTGTTCTTGTTCATATATTTCCTGTAGGTAGATTTATAAAGCATTTATTAAGTATTAGAATAATTTAAACCACATCTATGACCAAAAAGATCTAAGTCTTTACGACACAGCCTGCGGGTTTTGGATTGGAAACTGCGATTTCCAAATAATTAACTTTACAATAATTAAAAATCTTACACAGATGGTTATACATTTTAAGTACAATTATTAATTTATTTTTTTCTCTTATAACTAAGTATATGTAATAACCAAATTGAAGGAAGTGGAAAGATGTCATCAAGGAGAAGGTGCTGGGAGGTGATGGATCCTCGACACGATCCTCAGACATGAGGGATACGATTCAAGGAAGGAAGGAATAACTAAATTACAATCAGTTGTGGTTATTGTAGTCATTTGTGCGTAAAAAGATAAATTAATTATATTGGGCCCTTTGTGAAATATGACTTATCAAATAACATAATCAAAATAGGTTCATAAACAGTACATTGACCAAGTAACATACACAAACAAAAACATAAATTGAAAATCTAATGTTTTAAAGGCAGTTAAAACTAAAAACAAACCAAGCCATTGCGAGAGCGAGAATTTTAATCTGTAGTAAGAAAAAAAAGTATATAAGTATTATATCCGTTATGTAGTACCCACGACACAAGCGTTTGCTTAGTGTGGGGCTAGATAGCGCTGTGTGCAATGTCCCAGTTTTTTTTTATTAGTATTGTCTCAACAGCATAAATTTATGTAAACTCATTACTCATAGATTTTATTTTGATCTTTTCTATCTAAAAAACGTAAGCGGCACATTTCTCTGCGGTTTTCGGGAAGCCTCAGCTGTATAACAAAACTTTTAGTAAGTTCTCGGAAAGATTACGAATCCTGAAAGATTTTAATTACTTACACTTGCCTTGTACAAACATACTATCTACGTCCTCCGTAAAACCGGGATAAATAATAACATATTTGTTACTAGTAAACGCCCGTGGCTTCGCTCGCATTATTTTGAGATAGACTATGACAATTCTAAAACCTTATACTACCTACATACCAAAAACATGATGATCCGTTCAGCCGTTTTTGCGTTATGAGCGTTTAAATAAACAGACCGAAAAATCTAAAAACTGCTGGAACGAGTTCGGTTATGGATAAGTATAGTACACCCAAACAATTTTCTTTCTAATATCTTTTATGATCACATTTTTGACCATTTTCTGCTTTATTATATGTACCTATAGATTCCAAGATTCTATCTATCTCCACAGGCTTAACCCATTTCATCGCAGGATAAGCCTTAATAACGATTAAACTTAAAGGAAAACCATAAAAAAAATCACAGATAACACATTTTCTTAATATATGCGTAATTTTTCGGTCATTTAATTCGATTACTCAATATGTACAAACATTGTAATTTAATTCTTATTAGTTAAAATGAAAACCACTGTTTTAACAACTAATTTATAAGTAAACAAATTTTAAATAGGTACATTGTTATCAATGCAAACAAGCTGTTAATCAAAACAAATGTAAACAGTTATATTGTTAATTATTTATAACTAGGTTTGCCATTTTAGTGATAAAAAGTTGATAGTAAAATGATTACACCTAATTTGTATATATGTTTATACACGTATATTGTATGCAAGTTTTCACATTAATATTTACTGAAACTCTGGAGAAATATGTAGTGTTTTTCCGCTGTGACTGCTCCTTAACCGACATCAAACAACAAATTTGATGGTTTTAAGGTGTGTTCCTCCATATACCACCGGCACACCTCACCTCCTAACCAACGTGGCCTCCGTGGATCTCAAGATCTTCCCAACACCGCACCTTGTGTCTTGAAGCTTTGTTGTTCTCTTTCGGCAAGATATTCTAGTCGACACGTGTTTCGCCTCTCCACCTGAGTCCTGAGGATGCCTCGTGGAAACACGTCAGGAGGTGAGGTGTGGCGGTGGTATATGGAGGAACACACCTAAAAACCATCAAGTTTGTTGTTTGATGTCGGTCAAGGAGCAGTCGCAGCGGAAAAACACTACATATTTCTCCAGAGTTTCAGTAACAATGGATTTCCGCAAAGAAACGCCTGACTCAATATCTTACATTAATATTTCTTTACATTTAGAATACAATATATTCACTATCGATTCAATTATTTCTCATACAATTGGATATATTAGTACATCATGAAACTGTCCGCTAGATTTAAACGATTTCTCCTCGCTTTGTACTTTTTCCAATGTTCCCTCGACGATCTATTAAATAATATTACAATAGTAGGCAACACTAAACGAAACATAAATATCATATCCAACGCGAAAGCGTATTTTATATCTATACCGTTGAAAAACGTCACAGTGAAAAAAAAACAAACGGTAAATCCGTCACAAACAATAGCAACACAAATCAAGGAGCTTATATGACTCATACGACGTTTAGACATCTTTTTCTTACAACAAGACATAACAGATTGGATAATTCTCATAAACAACACTAAAGATATTACCATAACGTAACAGACACATATATGACCGTAAATATAGTAATGTTTATTGTTGATTTTCTTGTTTATTTCAATCACGGCAATAATTATGAAAGCCATAAGTGTGACAGACATCGTCACAGCTCGTTTTTCGTAGGAAATTTTACGAGTCAGCAGTAACACTAGTCTTAGATACGCTAAAACTGTTGCGTTGAAAGACCACGAAATGGAGAAGACAAACATAGCAATACTTGTGCTGTAGAATAGTTCTGGATGACTTGAGCTAAAAGAAACACTGAACCCAACGCCGCACCAACATAAATGTATTGTTCCGAACACCACTTGCATCACACTGATATAGTTCTGAAGAGATCTCCAGTGTGGCATCAAATACCAAGCAATTGTTAGAAGCAAAGAACACTTCAATGAGACAGCTGATCCAACACAAAAACCTACTTTCAGCCAAAACGTGTAAGAGAACATATTTATTTCAATTTTTATGAGAAAAACAATAATAAA
This sequence comes from Macaria notata, assembly GCA_927399415.1. Taxonomy (NCBI): domain Eukaryota; kingdom Metazoa; phylum Arthropoda; class Insecta; order Lepidoptera; family Geometridae; genus Macaria; species Macaria notata. Next base: position 8,263,260 of record OV656742.1, read on the forward strand.
GTTGTATATTTTCTTGAAGTTTTTAACTTTGAACAAATACTTGATTTCACAATCACGCAGCACACTTGCTGACAGTATTAAGCACTACGCTTTTAAAATTAAAAATAATATGTTTTACCACACACATGCTTTTAATTAACAAGTGTTGATAAATGTACAACTAATTATATTAAAGTACAGTGATTAGTACTGAATTTTATTTATTTGTCGGACTATGAATGTCATTGAAAATATTGTTGGGTTAAAGTGATAGGTCCTGTACATAGTTATAAATACTAAACAAAATCCCTCCACAAAACTCCAGGCAATAAGTACCTACAGAATGTGAACTCTTGAAGACATAACAATAAATCGTATAAATGTATCGTTCTGTTAGTAATATTTTACTTATTTGTAGTTATTTACAAAAATACAAAAAAACATATAAGTATACAAGGTTTTGGACATAAAAATGGTGGCTCAGAACTTTTAAACGTTTTGTTTAGGTACTCCTTTTTTTACGTTGTTGTGTTTAAAAAACATCTGAGGACCACAACTACTCTATCAGGAAGGGTATGGCAGATAATAACAATAATCATGCGATTCATTTTCTGTTAAACCGCGGCACTTGCAGTAAAACTTTTTAAAACGAATATTTTCGCCGGCAAACCTCGCTGTCGTTTCACAAAATGGCGGCCCTTATCAGCGTCGCTTGGAACATGACATATCGCTCCCGAATATAACGACGGAATATGAACTTGTACCTCTTGTTATTTTTTGATAGAAAATTGGAAATGAAATTTGTTTTTGGACTTAGCTCTTCGTTTTTTTTGCCAAATATATTTTCACAAAAACAGTCACTCAATCGACTTTAACATGACAACCGCACGTCCAAAATGATTGAAACTAGGATGAGGTGGTATTTATATGCTAGTGCCGCCATCTTCAAATTGAGAACAGAAACTTTTCAGACCACCCAGGCATGTTTAGGTAACTTTAGTAATTATTTCTGCATACATAATTTTACGAGCATTTGTGGTATAACTTTTAAGTCTACATAATGGGGACATTCGTAACATATCAAACCTAGTTCCGTTGATTTTTCCTAGCAATGATCCCAATTTTTGGGGGTGTCCCAAACGGCGCTCGAAAGATGATGATTGGATTCCATTTTCGTTAATATCCGCAAAGCTTTGACCTATTTGGTGCGTTAATTGTCATCCACAGTTCGGAAACATATTGCGTTGCGGCCACAAATAATTATGTGTGGAATTCAACCAAACACAATAAGTCTTGGATGTAGGAAAGTTTTCCGGTAGATATGGTATTCATACAACATAAACGTATTAGACAGAGAAAATGGAAAGGCCTATGTAAATGACCACCAAGAGGTAGAAGATAAATGTTCGTAGTAAATTTTAGGAGTCAAATTCTGCCTTTACAAGTAATCATATTTCGAATTGAAATCGTTTGGAAAAGTGTCCTTTACCATTGCCTTGCAATAATTCAATTCTATTTCTTAAAAGTTAATTCGTTTGTGATTTTATACGAATAACATTACAAATTTCGGTCATTAAAGTTTATTTCTTTGTGATATAAACTTTTCACTTTCATAGTCGATAAATAAATGTTTTTAACCAGGATATGCTATATAAATGGGAAATTCTGACACCTCCATTCCGAGCGGTTGGTGCGAAATGTCTGCGAGTGACGTCACAAATTGTCCTCTATTCAGTTGCGAAATTACAGCCAACGTGTGCCGAACTAATTTTGCACGGATTTTCTGCACGGAAAATGTCCTCGATATAATTCGGAACGTTTTCAGTAAATATGATGATGAGTTTCCTTAATATTCTCCCATTTTCGTTTATCTTGTTGAAATTGTATGTGAGTAAAAAGTAAAATAGATAATAATCTTCATAATAATAATGGTAGGTCCCGGCTGCTAGGCTAGTACGGCAGTCGTGAAAACTCTCGACACCAGAGTTGGCCACTCTCATTCGATATGAAGAAAAAGAAGAATCTTCGTATAATATATTATTCTCTACAAACTGTGACTTAATTTGCAGCTGAGGGGAGTTATGATTCCTAATAACTATTATCACAGTCAATAAAAAAGCCTTATAAATTAATAGATTAGTTTATTTGTAAATTCCACAGCTGAAGAGATTATTAGGTTTTATACACAAAAACACGTATTATATTGGTAACTATGATACAAAATACATCAAACATTGCGTCCCTATGAATTTCGAAAGAAAAAATAATCACGTGAATAAAGTACCAAAATTGTACCCCCTTTTTATTGATTGTAAATTTTCGTTTCGATAATTGCATAGCAGGCATTTGAAATATTAATTTATATCCATAATAACCAATGTTTTGAAATTTAATAAATACAATAAATATGATTATTTAAAATCCCAAGGAATCCCATCGTTTCTTACATTATCAGCAATCCATTTCCTGAAGCTAGCTATTTTTAAGAAGACGCCGGGTAGTTTTTTATTTCCACAAGGAAAAGGCCCAAATAGAGTAATCCCGATTAATTTATTTCCAACCATGAGCGGTACACCGCCGTCGCCCTGAAATTTAATAAAACAAAAATTCATGTATAAATAAACGTTTTTCATACTTTGGTAATTACAATAAGTACATACATAGGTACTTAGACCTAGGTTACCTAAGAGAAAACAACCTTCACATGCACATGACGAGCGAGAATACTCAACGAAGACAGCTTATCTCGCGCTTTAGTTTAGTTCATTCAAATTTGTCTATGGAATTGCCACGTGTCCTGACTAAGAATCAGTTATAGTCACTGTAAATAATACAGCAAAGTAATTATAATGTTACATATCGGAGAGTGTGAGGGGGGAATGCATGATTTAATTCCTGCAGCCCCATTTCACTATCGCACGAGTAGAGGAACGGCAAAAAGGCACCGATATACTCGTATGTATAGTTGAGGTAACAAAGACTCGCAACAAGCGCTGGATCGACTTTCATCGTGCGAACTGCCAAACTGTGAAACTCCTCAAGTCGAGAATGAATTGATTTCTTCTAGGCAAGCGCGATAGAACGTAGATTATAACGTTGCTTAACATCAGCCAAGTCAAACGTAAGCCAATCTAGATGAAAAAAAAAGGATTATATTGATAGGTAAAAATTAGGCCACACATGTTAGTACATACTCGTACTTCTCGACATTTGTCGACAAAAACGACGAGATAAATTATCTCGCGGCGCGCTTGATAGCCTGCCTACGTATGTCGCGCATCATTTGATTGAGTTGAGACGAAAAAATTACGTCAAATAATTTGTATACGCCTTTTAGAAAAATTTGTAATTTAATGGCACACCGTGTGACTCGACATAAGCGTCGGGCCCTGTATGGATACAACGCTATGATCGTCGATAAAAACCACGTAAAACTTATCTTACAGTGGTCTTTTAACATCAGGCAGGTTGTTGCCTAACGTAAGCCTATTTACTCGTTTTGCGCATCTTAAGCCTGCTGATGGTTACGTAAATGAAAAACTCTTTTGACAATACTAACCGAACAATTATTTTCAACTAGTGGACGCCCGCGGCTTCGCTCGTATTATTTTGAGATAAAAGGTTAAAAATGAACATAACTTTTTTATTTACGAACTGATTGAAGTGAAATAAACACTAACAACATGTTAGTGAACACCGTAGACAAATTGGTTTAGCTGTTTTTAAGTCTATAACAAACAAACATACCTACAGCCAAACAGTTTTTTTTTAAATAATGATTTTTGTGTTCTGTTGCATCAATGAAGACACGTCAACAATTTTTTTTTAACTATCTTTCATGTACTGACACCGTTCGGTTACAGCTTTATTATATCTTTACTAATATTATAAAGCTGAAGAGTTTGTTTGTTTGTTTGAACGCGCTAATCTCAGGAACTACTGGTGCGTATTGAAACAATATTTTTGTGTTGAATAGACCATTTATCGAGGAAGGCTTAAGGCTATATAACATAACGCTGCAACTAATAGGAGTGAAGAAACAATGGAAAATCTGTAAAAAACGGGGAAAATTATTCATCTTTTAGGGCTTCCGTTGCGTGCGCTGCGAAAACGGTTCAAGTCGTGGGTAACTGCTATAAAAATAAATATGATGCCCATAAAACTATTCCACGCGGACGAAGTCGCAGGGACAGCTAGTGTATAGATAATGAGAAAATACGTAGACTCTAGGAATAGGAAATAATATTCTATACTTACTTTGCATGCATCGGCACCCCCAGTTGGTCGGCCGGCGCAGAGCATTCGCGATGATATGGTGATATTAGAGGCGGACCAAAGTTGCTTACATTTATTTTGGTCTATGAGAGGAAGATCGACAACACGTAATTCCATTGGGAAACGATAGAGCTGCAATCAGATAATATTATTTATAATTGATAGGTAATTCATTGATATCAAGCAATTAATACACGTCACATACAAAATAAAACAATATTATATTACTAATGGACGCCCTTGGCTTCGCTCGCATCATTTTAGAATAAAAAATAGCCCATGACACTCCTATCCTAAGACCTCATACTACCTTCATATGTACATACCAAAAATCATGATGATTCTTTTAGCTGTTCTTGCGTTATGAGTGTTAAGAGCGTTGTGAGTGTGTATATATACAGACAAAAAGATAAATAGAGACAGCTAAACAGAGAAACAGACAAAAAATATAAAAACAGCTGAAACGTGTTTTACAATCTATTCAAGATATACTCAAACTTTATTTTTCTAATATCTTCTTCTTTATTATATTCTTCAGTTTTATGATAGTATAGATTGAAAAATGGATGACAAGAAGATATTATTCAACTAACGTGATCCATGCCCCATCCTATTAGAGTGGCTTTGGTTCCTGGCGGTGGTAACGGCTCATCCTGATTAGGTAATGCAGGTACGGCCTTTATTGTCTTCCCATTATACGTTATTTCCTTGTCAAGCCAAGCCAAGCCAATATCATAATCCCAAGTTTTGTATTGAGGATGTATAAGTGTATCCCTAACTCCTCGAATTGTCACATGACGAAGATCAAATTCTGTTCTGGTATCAGTGCCGGCGCGAATTGTTATTGGACTGTGCTTTCGGCCCCTGTGAAATTACGATTAGCAAAAGTAATTAGTGTAAACTTGCTCATAAAGAAAAGGTAATAATATCTAACTAATATTATAAAGCTGAAGAGTTTGTTTGAACGCGCTAATCTCAGGAACTACTGAAAAAAATATTTTTGTGTTGGATAGACCAGTTATCAAGGAAGGCTTTAGGCTATATAACATCACGCTGCAACTAATAGGAGCGAAGAAACGATAGAAAATGTGGAAAAAACGGGGAAAATTATTCTGTCCGTGCTATCCCTACTGCAGGGCTAGCACGGACAGAAGACAATATATCCCGAGGGAAAGAAAAGACTTTGTTTCCCCGCTGTCAATTTTGGCACGGACTAGCCGGTGGGAAGTCAAACCGTGATAGATATACGGCGAGAGTAGTGTGATAAAATTTCATGAAAATTCCACCATAAACGTCAATGGGATAAATTATATTTCTTTCCACTGTTGTCATGCTATGAAAGGTGAAAATGACAGGTGTCAGGTGAATAAAATCGTGGAAAGACTATTTGTCCCCATGCCGTGCTTGCCCTGCTGTATCTGCACTTTGTTTTTGCTCACTTATCTCGGTTACAATTAAGTGATATGTATTCCAATCGATTGCTGAAAACCTAATTAATATAAGGAATCTTTTTTAATAGTATTAGATTGCAACATAAAAAGCAATTACTGCGTACTTAAATAATATGCTTCACAAATTACAGTCAGTACATCTCGTCAAATTGAATTTACTGAATATATACGAAATGGTATTCGTTTGCTATATATTTATGTTTATATTTTTCTATCCTTTGTTTGCAAAAACTCACGTCTTGGTCCAAGCATCTTAGCTCACCAAAAAAAAAGTTAAACATAGTAAATATTATAAGTTACCATTCAATACAATGTGCTGCAGTCAGAATAACTTTTGGCGTGATAATGACTCCGGCGCACATATTTACAAACGGCGGGGTTGATGCAAAATGTATAATGTATGGAAATTTTTCTATCGCTGCCGGTTTACCACCCCAAATTCTATATGTTAAATTTTGCGCAGAACTGATGTAACATAACCTAAATAAGAGTAAAACTAAGCTAGTAAAGTGTAACATGGTCAGAACTTAAGCAAAACTTATTGTCAGATTGAAATTATTATAGTTTGAGATGCTATTTTGTTTTACAAATTTCGTTACTCTTTACACAAACGCGTATTGATAACACATCACCTATGTGAAAGTAAACTATTTAATTTTAATTCTTTATATAGGCATAGTATGCTCAAATCTAATTTTAATTCGAGAATTGGTCGCGATACTGTAACAAAAACTAGTATGAAATTAAAAAAAATCATAAATATTATATTTTATTTGTGGGGGACAGCGGAGCATCTTCGTTATCCATAATAGTAATTCTACCGGCTGGGCATGGGTATTTGGGCATGGAGAAATAAAACGTAGCACTTCAACTTATTGATGGTATATTACAATTTGTTGGAGGTTAAACTATGAAATACAACTGTAGGAAGATTGTCTGATATCTAATTACACTAATTCGGTCGACACTCCAACCAACACGTAACGCCACAACGCGATGCGAACCGATTGCCGTCCCAAGTAAGAATGCCGGTTTCTCGCACGGCACTAGCGCTGGTTGTTGCGTCAGAGCAGGACCCCGAAGTTAGTCTCAAGTCAATGTCAGCCGTTATAGACAGTGACACAAACATTATAACACATTTCGAACATTGTGACAGCTGACAGTGACATTGAAACCAACTCGCCTACTCTCCGAATCAAACATTAAGATCAACTTAAACACTCTTCGAATCAAACGCGCCGACACGGCCAGACTGACATTCGCACGTCCTCGTGCGATCCGTTTTCTCTAGCAGCAGATGACCTGGAATTAAAGAAAAGACACAACTGGGATCACAAATGTCATTTCGCTCGTCTATCCTGACAATTTCGAAAGATATCATTCAGTACACGCACATATTATCAGTATCTACATTTGGCTTCGAGAAATTGAGATCACGTCAAGATGTTGTTTCAACTAAGTTAATTATCACACAAAACTTCACTATTCGACCTCGTGCGAATATGACCGTACCGCTGCAGGGTACCCCCGCCACCAAGATCGCCACTCACCGGCAACGACAAGGAAGCACCGGACAGCCCTGCAGCTGCAGCTCCACCCCAAGACACTATTCGACATCGTGCGAATATTATCATAACGCTGCAGGGTGCCCCCCACTACCAAGATCGCCACTCACAGGTAACGACAAGGACGCACCGAACAGCCCTGCAGCTGGAGCTCTACACCACGACATTATTCAACTCCGCCAAACAAGCCACTGCAGGGTGCCCCCACCACCAAGATCGCCACTCACAGGTAACGACAAGAGAGCAACGGACAGCCCTGCAGTTGCAGCTCCACTTCACGACATTATTTGACCTCATGCAAATAAGCCACCGCAGGGTGCCCCCACCACCAAGATCGCCACTCTCAGGTAACGACAAGGGAGCACCGGACAGCCCTGCAGTCGGAGCACCTCTCTACGACAATATTTGACATCATGCAAATATCGCCAAATCTCTAGCTTCTACCCGACGGCATCTCATACGACGTGACGTTATCTCATCTGACGTGAAACCAACTAACTCTTAAGCAATGGTGTTGAATGATACGTAACAAAGTCACATCTCAAAATTAAATCTCTAATTCACTTCCCAATGCTGAGAGGGTCGCCGAGGTGGCGCTCATTGTGTGCGAACTAGCAACCAAATCGTATCATCGTCTGATGAAACCTCCTCATTAATTTAACTCTGACCCGCCGTCTCGGCCTCCTCCTCCTCATCGTCAACATAATTAATCAAAAAGGTATCTACCTACTTCTATTAAGCCGTCAAGACCCCTAGGCACTATGCCCAGATTTTCGTGAACATCTTTATGAATCTGATTTTAACTATCTTTTCAAAACGTGGGTACCTGTGCTGCATTACTATGCCTTCTATTCTAATCCTTTCGCAGTACCCAGAAATTGATTGACTGTTTTACTATTCACTAATGAGTAACCAAAAGGAAACGAGCTCACCGGGAGTATGGTCAAAGTGTCTCGGGCAGACTATGTACGCTCCAAACCACGCCGACAGCATCCCTGCTCTGGCGGTGCTGATCAGCAAGAAGGCGGCACCACTTGTTACTGGCTGGGTGCGAGGAGTGACAACAGCATTCTGAAAACAGAAACGGATACGCGCCAGTACTGAGGCATCTAATATGGGCCATTTAAACAGGGATGATTTCAGATTCAGTTTCATTTTATTTGCACAGTATATATCTTGAAATTCAATCTCTAACGGACACGACTCCCAGAAAAGCTGGACTGTTAACAGAAAAATCTCAACGAATCCTGTCAAGACCTGATTTTACTGAAATATCTTGCGTAAAATAGGAAAAGACTACTAAGTTAAAACTATGACAATGTTAATTTTGATTGAATCTTGAGTTTCAATTAAATTTCACAGTGCACAGCTGACCTATTATGTGGCATAAAATGAACTGCCACTTATTTAGCACTGCACAATCATAAAATAGCTACGCACTAACAGTTATCAGCAAATTGGCAATAAATTTTCTACAAAAAAATTCAATACTTAATCGTACCGCAACATTTATAGTGCTGTATGCTCGTATTAACTGGTATGGTTCTTCTCAATAACGCCTTTTAATCATTTATAACAAATTGCAACCAAATCTTACTTCGACAAAAGAGCATTCAACACCAGAAACGTAATGAATTTAAACAATATCACCTTTGATATCCGACGAAGTTGCACGCTGCACTCAGTCACCACTCGACCCTGGCTGCGCTCGCCCGGCCGCGTGCTACCACTGCTGCTTCATGTGCCGTGGCCGCCCGGCCGCGTGACACCACTGCTGCTCCATGTGCCGTGGTCGCCCGGCTGCATGCCACCACTGCTGCTCCATGGGCCGCGGCAGCTCGACCGCATGCCACCACCGCTGCTCCATGTGCCGCCCGGAGCGCACGCCACTGCAGCGGCATCGCGCGTCACTGCCACGTGGCATGAGTCTGCTGCAGGCGCTGCTTATGTACTCCCTCACGATGCGGTCTATATCTTGTAATTTTCTTGCTTGTCAATTATTTTCGTCGTTTCTTTCGTAGTCTTTCTTCTACGACATTTTAAATTAGAAGATATGAAAGTCCTTCCAAATCCAAAAAGAAAATCTTGTCTTTCAATTCACAGTACACGTATTCGTAAATTTCAACGCAATTATAAAATCGCTTTATGGTCTTCTCTGGTCCAAGGATTATCGTTGCCGCATTGATAAGTTTCAGTAAAACACAAATCCCAACTGCTTTTTATCTTTCACACGTTTTTGTTCATTGACACGAATAATTGATAATGTTCGGGGGTCTGATTTTCACGTAGGCAGAACATGCATGGCTCCCATTGTGTTTCTCGGCGATCAATTATTTCTCCATTTTGCCATCATCCCACTTCTGATGTGGGGGACAGCGGAGCGTCTTCGTTATCCATAATAGTAATTCTACCGGCTGGGCATGGGTATTTGGGCATGGAGAAATAAAACGTAGCACTTCAACTTATTGATGGTATATTACAATTTGTTGGAGGTTAAACTATGAAATACAACTGTAGGAAGATTGTCTGATATCTAATTACACTAATTCGGTCGACACTCCAACCAACACGTAACGCCACAACGCGATGCGAACCGATTGCCGTCCCAAGTAAGAATGCCGGTTTCTCGCACGGCACTAGCGCTGGTTGTTGCGTCAGAGCAGGACCCCGAAGTTAGTCTCAAGTCAATGTCAGCCGTTATAGACAGTGACACAAACATTATAACACATTTCGAACATTGTGACAGCTGACAGTGACATTGAAACCAACTCGCCTACTCTCCGAATCAAACATTAAGATCAACTTAAACACTCTTCGAATCAAACGCGCCGACATATTTATATTCCAATATTTCACGTCACACCATAATATTATTGTTCAATCATTATATAAAATAAAACCAAAATCCATTTATTTCAGATGTAAAGGTACCTATATGTATGTATATGTATGTATATGCATATGTTTTGTAAAGAATTCATCGATTAATCCAAATTTAATTTAATTGGAATAAAATACGCCAGCTTTGTAGCAGCAAACTTTTTTTAAATGGACGAAAATCAAATGACAAATATGTAGTTTCAAAGCCCAAACAACATTTATGTACCTAAGACTCCAACACCTATGCATGGTTTTTAATGCTATCATCGATCCACTGCCTGTATTTGACTACATTAGCATATACTCCTGGTGAGGTTCCGAGACCACATGGTTTGGGACCGAAGTTGGTGACTCCAACCAACATGCCTCCCAATATGAGACCTGCTCCGCTGTCCCTCTGAAAAACAAACAAATTCAAATTCTTTATTCCAATTGGAGATCTCAGGGCTGGCCGTTTTTCTTTCAACGTTTGAGTCTATCTATTCAAAGAGGAAATACTGCCAGCATCCTCTGAACACTGCCGCACAGCGACAGCGTGCTAAGTTTTTGTAAAATTATCTGTTTTTTTTCTGTATGTTAGGTCTGTATACACTAATGATATGTTACATAATACATTAATTTAAATAATGTATAATGATAAAATTAACAAATATTGCTAGAAAAATAAGTACGTAATATATATAATAATGAAGATAAAATAAAATAATCAAGAAAATAAAATCATGAAAACTTAATGTCAATTAAGAATTACATGGTCGTTTGTATGTATAATAAGTATGTATTTACAAAAGAAAAGTATATAAGTATTATATCCGTTATCTAGTACCCACGACACAAGCGTTTGCTTAGTGTGGGGATAGATGGCGCTGTGTGCAATGTCCCGGAATATTTATTTATTATTTATTTTATTTACAATAATCAGGTCATAATGTTTTTTTTTCCTTTATTCTGACACCTGGCTTGAATCTGGCCCTACACCAATGACCAGTATTCCTAGTTATTTATTTATCGTATAAAACTTTAAGCTCTCTCTAGAAAAAATGTTTTACTCTAGTAAAAGTATCTTCCAACTTTGACCACATTCTCATTGTGTTCAAGTTGCTATCAGCATTTTTCTATGGTTAATAAAAGCATCCTTAACAATTTTACTGTACAGGAGTTTAAAATTTACAACAAGCAGTTCAAAGTAGTATTCCACTGTCCTGCGCTAAGACCCATAAATGGGCTTGTGTTGCGCTACAACTTATTGATAAAGTAACTCTTAGTACAAACACATACATTTTTCACTATACAAGTTTGTAAAGTTGGTTGCCTGACTTAATACAACAACCTAACAAACAACCTCTCAATCAATTATATGCCTGATATATGAGGAAAATGAGGAGGAAGAGATCTTTAGGCTGTTCTAAAAATTACTCAAGTACATTACTTATTTTTTTTAAGTGAAGTCAGAAGCAGCTTGTTCGTTTTCTCCATTTTTAACCGACTCCAAAAAGGAGGCTATCTATTCTTCTTAAAAAAAAATTCTATATAATAAGTATACAAGACATACCGCACAAGTATCGTGTTCTCCTTGCGGGTAGTACCCAGCACAGATCATTCGCTCCGTTATGACTGTGTTCTTCAATTTGTCCCACTGATTCTTGCATAAATCGTGGTCCACGATAGGTAAATCCACAGAGCGTAAGTTTTCAGGAAATATGTTTTGCTGAAACGGAAATGATTTTTTTTAGTAGTAGTAGTAGGTTTCTTCTAGGCAAGCGTGCTACATCTTGGACTAAAGTGGTGCTGAACACCAGGCAGGCTATAGTCAAACGTAAGCCTATTTCACAAACACAAACAGCTGCAAAAATGAATTTCTTTTAAAAATTTACAATATACCTACAAGGTAACTAGTACCTAAGTAATGAAAAAGATACAGATATAGTAATTAAATTGATTCTTAAAGAAACCTTTTGTGAGAAGAAAAACCAAGAATATCTATGTGACCCAAAGATATGATAACCTTATGCCGTCTTATTACAAAACGCGGCATAAATATTAGTCCAGGACTTTCAAAATAAAAAGCGCGTTCTTGTTGTTCAGACATCACATACAAGCAAACAAAATGTCAACAAATAATTTGATATTTTGACAAATATTACATACTATTTTGATAATTATGACTGTAGACAGACAATTCTCGAACAACTCATAAGGCCCATGGTTTCTAAAACGACAGAACGCCTGATTCAATATCTAAACACTGATTCCAGTGTGTGACCACCTCTTTAAATATAAAATATTCAACACACCTCTGTCAATCCCCATCCAGCAACTTTCGTCATAGTATTAGTCGGTGGGTCTGGATCGTTTGCTTTTGGCAAACTTGGCACTATCTGTATCTGATCCGTATTGGTGTTGAGTTCTCCGTCGAGCCAGAGCAGGCCTACATCTCCGTCGTATTGACCATTGTAGGTAGGGTAAACTAGGTAGTCTTTCACACCGAGTACTGTGCCACCAGTCTTCCAAGATGTGGAGCCGGCGCGGATAGTCATTGTTCCGTTAGACGCGGCCCTGGAAAGTCATCAATAGGTATCTGACGCCTTTATCGACACACTGTCGGGTAATTTTTTTGTCGTTCCACCAATGTTTCCCTCAACATGAGTCAAGGACATTTTCTGGCTATGAAATTTTATGATCGGTTTATTAGAAACGGCACATGCAAAATTTTTACTTGTATATGAAAACTGATTGTACATGTTGTGAATAAAAATGTTTTAGTAAGAAATGTAATGAAATGACACTGTTGGGTATAGGCATTTCTCCTAGGTGCGAGAGCTGTCAATCTACACGATCGACTTTCTCGTACAGATAAAACATGTATCGAATGAAATATGTAACTAAATCTAACATGATAAGGTAAACTACTGTTTGTAAAAGATTGGCCTGTCTGGTTGAAGATAGATACTTTTTATTGTAACACACACAGAAAAAAAAACAAACAGAAACACAAAAGACTTAAACAATAGTGCCACAACTGGCGGCCTTATCGCTAACAGCGATTTCTTCCAGGCAACCGTAGTATGGAGAGGAGTTGATAGAAAAATAAAGGACGGGGTGTTCAAAAAGAGAAAATATATACTTATAACAATAACAATAACATATTCAATATTATATAATAATAAGTATTATAATATGATAAATAATGTATATTATATATATGTGTAAATAACTATAAATATATATCACATTATACATCTTAATTATTTATATTGAAGCACATTTAATAACTCTTGGAGAACGTACTCAATCACTCTAAAACCACACTTGAAACAATTCTTAAAGTTAGTTTATTTTCGTTAATTTTCAATCAAAGTTATGACTAATTTTTAAACTTGTTCAACAACAAGTTATCTAGTAAATAAATGCCTAAATGTGTTATAAGTGCAAGTAAGTAAAATAATGTGAGTTACCATACAATACAATGAGCGGCGGTCAGAATCACATCTTTTCTGATAATAGTTCCTCCACAGTAATGTGTCCCGTTCACTTGAAAAGAAATAACATAAGGAGCTTCCTGGATCTCTATTGGTGTTCCTCGCCAGATCCTAAATATTAGATCTCGACATTCACACAGATAAACTAATCCGAATAAGAGTAAAACTGTAGTGATTTTCGGCATCATGTTAATGACTATTGGCAACTATTTTAGCTAAAGATTTATTTATGCAACACGTTTTGCAAAATCCTTCCGCCTTCTCATTGGTTTGTAGTAATGTTCCATTTATATAAGTATATATTGTCGCAAAAGCATCTCATTAGGCCAATGTTTGTCTAATAATGTGCATAATATAGGCTATTATGCGTGATTGAGGTCTTGAACTCTGATCAGATGTCAGTAAAATATGTTAGGACTTGCTTAACTTAATTGTAAGAAAGCAATACAAAGGTATTGTACAAAACCAAGCCCGAGTAAGTGTAAAATGCTTCGTTGTAAAAAAATGCTTGATTTCAATGCATGAGTAGGATCAATAGGAATCTACTATAGTTTTTCAGTTCGTTATTACCGATTACATTACTATTCACATTGTAATTTAATTCTCACGGCTGAAAGTTAACATTTGAAAACAAATACACCAATCAATGAGCGTAGCGGTCACTCCTGCGGGCCTACCGCGAGTAAACTATATCATTGCTTTCATTTATGACGTCATTTCAATCATGGACGTAATAATAAGCAGGACTGAATACTAAGCAAAAAATCTCAATATTTTGTTTTCATACAACAAACTTTAAAGCGTAGTATTTAAGACATAGTTTTACGCTACCAACATGTACAGGGGCAAAACGGTCCGAGCAGGATGGGAAACAAACGGCCTCCGAGCTTTTTGTTCTACTCAGACCGGGTTTTGGCTGACAGTGCTCAGTCCTGCTATTACTATTACGTCCATGTTTGTGATGAAAATGACGTCATAAACGATAGCAATGATATAGTTTATTTTTAGGCGGCAGACCCGCTGGATGGAAGACCTATGTAACGAATAAAGTGGTATTCGTTAAACATCTAACTATGTAACCTGTAAAATATAAATATCCCGTAAATACAATGAATCCCGTAAAAACAAGCAATAAAGGTGTTATCCGAAGAACCTTGCTTGGAAGCTAGCTCCATTCCAGCAACAAAACGGCAATGACCTACGCCTAAGACCGCATACTACCCACTTTCCAAAAATCATGATGATCCGTTTTTGAAAACGCTCATCGTGCAAAATCGGCTGAATGGTATACTTTAGATCGATAATAAAACACGATTCAGCCGTTTTTATAATTTTTGTCTGTTTATTTGTTTTTCTGTGTCTCTGGTTATTTAAATAACAAAAAACTTATAAAAACTGCTAAAACGTGTTTTATTGTAGATTTAAAGTTTACCTACCTGCCCAAACACTTTTTCTAATATCTTCTATGTTCGGATTTTTGACCCTCTGCCTGCAGCTTTATTATATTATGTACCTATAGAAGATAGATTTATAAGTGAAAGTTAGTATTGATTTGGATTCGTAGGTATTTCAGTTTTATGTTGTTAAATGACACCATGTCAAATTTAAGACCTTATTTTGTGGTACTATTAAACCTATACGTTATATTCCTACCAAAATCACATTGTTCCGTTGCACCTTTGTGGCGTAAGAAGTGATCATTTATTTTTAAACTAAAGCAGGTTGGCACTTGACTATAGTTTGCCTGATGGTAAGCAATAGCTATGGTCTATGTTGAAAAAACAAACAAACAATTCAACAAACTCACCTTTGATTTATTATTATATAGGTATAAGCAAAAAATATTACAAATCTATTACAAGTTTAGGAAACAAGAACTTAGATATAAGAATCGTAATTTATTGTAAGAGTAAGCTTAGTGGGGTTAGATGGCGCTATGTGATATGTCCTGAAATATTTATTTATTTATTTATTGACTCTATATAAATAATATTATAATGCACTACACAGACATTTCTGTCAAATTTATGCCAACACAATAATAAAGTTATTTTTCCAGTTATTTCCAATCGGACCGAAGATTACTTATTATAATCGAGCTATCTAATAAAAAAAATACTTATCACAATCGTCCTAAATATTGTTTAATCACATTCCAAACATCACCTATAGTTTATTATTCCGTTTCAGTACCAATGATTATTAATACGAAGATAATTATTTCTAATGCTGTCGTCGATCCAGTCTCTATAGCTGGCCACTTTGGTATAGACCCCAGGGGTGTTTGGTTCACCACACGGACTGGACCCAAAGACTGACACACCAATCAGCTTGCCGTCTGATAGTAGACCGATGCCACTGTCACCCTGAAATTAAAAAAATTATAAAGAAAACTTTTTTACAAAATAAGAGTGACATAAAAAAAAATGAGTTGGGGTAATATTAAATTGTTGATCACAGATTGTTATTGACAGTGTACCAGTTATTATTTAAGTTTTCATCAGCTTTTCTTACGCTTCACTTAAAAGTACATAAACTCTCAAATTAGAGTTTGGTATTGAATTGGCACTACAATGCTTTAAAAAGAAAGTAAGTAACGATCTTAATCAAATCTTAGTTAAACGATCGAGTTGAAAATAAAAGTTTGAACAAAAAAGAAGCTATCGATTTCCTTGTGTATATTAATGGATGCAATAATTTCTCAATTCGAACAATTAAGTTTTTACAAGACATAACTATAGGTATTAAATTTTCGACAAAATTGAGAAACTTTCCAATATTTGAATTGAAATGAACACTCTACGTTCATTAGTTACTTACTTTACAAGTATCTTTACCGCCTTGCGAGAACCCGGCGCAGATCATTTTAGACGTGATCTCAATTTGCGGAGTTTCTGACCAAATCTGTTTGCAGCTCTCGTGGTCGAATATAGGCACTTCTACGCCACGCAACATGTTGGGAAATGTGTTGTCCTGGAAAAAATCGCAAGATTAATGAATAATATGAATAGATACTTGTGAGATATTTGTAAAAATAATGTCTTAAGAAGAGTAGGATTCGATGTCACGCTACAATGGCGAAGCAATTTATCTTATTGTTTCGTTTTGTTGTAAAGAATTAAAAAAAAACACTTTATACATACATATGTACCGAACATGATATTCAATTCATGTTTGATATGTAAGACAAAAATGCCTATCTTGGAACGGAACACCACAAAATATAACAACTTATTACCGATGACTGATGTTCCCCCGTTGTACGGAAGGTCCAACCAGTTGAAAGAAATATACAAACTAACAAACACAGTTTCTTAATAGTACGATATGATCACCTAAATCATCTCGTAAATGATATGATACTTCTTTTTCTTATCGAATGAGAGTGGCCAACTCTGGTGTCGAGAGTTTTTTTTTCGACGGCCTTACTAGACAAACAGCCGATATGATACTTTGCATCCTGTTTATCAACTCACTTCCATCTGCCCCCACCCCGCTGCAAACGTCACTGTCCCGGCCGGTGGGTCCTTTTCACCTTGCTCTGCTATATCAAGCACTGGCTGTATTCTATCACTCAAAGGAAGTTTTCGATCCAGCCAGAATAAAGCTATGTCGTTCTGAAAAGTCTCAGGGTCGTAGTGAGGGTGGATGATGTAGTGTCGCATTCCAACTGTTGACCCACCCGATGTTCGGGAAGTAGAACCTGCTCGGATCTCTACTCCGCCTTTTGTCATTTTTCTGAAACACATGCATTATAAGGTTAACAAACATGAAGTTAGAAGCTATTTTATTTGTAAGATATATACATTTGATCTCCAGAACTATTAATATATATCATTATTTATTCTCGTTTTTTTTTATTTAATTGATTGTTTTTGAAAGCTGTATGATTTAATTAGGTAGTAGTCATGTTAACAATCGGCACTACAAAAAACTAAACTAGAAATTTAACTGAGCAGACGTTATATAATACAGCAATCCTTATTCGTAGTGTATCCCAGTTTTTATTTAAATCCCGAAAATTTACTGGGCTTCTTTTTTAAACACGGTAATTTTCAATCATGGTGTAATAAGGTTTATACTTATTTTAATTAAGTTCTTTATAAATACCTAAAACAATGAGCAGCAGTCAGAACCACTTGGTCAGTTATGAGTGTACCACCGCACCGGAAGGAACCATACGCACTGATTGCCACCGAATATGGCGCCTGTTCTATTTTGATGGGCACCCCGCGCCAGATTCTAAACACGAGCTCATGATTTGATCGACCCGAACAAAGATTTAATAATAAACAAATGATTGCGACTTTGTACCACCGCATGTTTGAAACAAAAAAAAACCCGGACGTTTGAATAAAATTGTTGTTTTTTTTAGTTTTGCTATATTTTTATTACGGATTTTTTAGATGTTAACGGTTGAATTTTGTGAGAAACATTATTAAATGGTTATATAAAAATACCCATTTTAATATTTTATTTGTAGGAACAATTTCAATATTGTAAGATTTAGCTTCAGTATTGAATTTTCATAAAAACAGTGTGTTTGCCGTCAATCCATTTTCAAACATGTTTTCAGGCCCCTTTACCAAACTAATAATGCACATATGTATATAGAAATATTTTTGTTAGTTTAGTTATGTTATTGTAATACGGCTATGTTTATTTTTATTACAATTTAAAGTATTTAGTTCCAATATGTTACGTTACAGTAGCTGAAGAAGGTATGAAATTAGAAATAATTGGAATAGCTCAAAGGTTGAAATATTCGTGTTATTTTTACATAAGTTTTATTTACTGCATGAGATTGACCAATGACTATATTTTATATAGGTGCTCAACATATTATTTAGACATCTTTCGAGGGGTTTTACATTTTACTTCACATATTTTATTTTTCAATATAATGATCAAGATTTTTTATTTTATTTATGAGCGCATAGTATACCTACATACATATGTAATGATAAACCTGCTAAACATGAATCAATATAGCATGTATGTAACTTTTTCAATACTAATAAAATTATAGATCAGCTACCATCATTTGATATCCCATTCTGGTTCAGTGGCATTTCATTTAGATACTTCCATAGATCGGATGACATTGTAGGTCCCGGATATACAAATAGCCGGGACCTACAATGTCATCATGGCAGCCGTTAAGCCAGGTCAAAGACCCCTAGGGCGTTACGAAAACTGCCACCTGAGCTGACCACTTATGTACAAACTTATTTACTTTTTATTCCAGTTTAGGCATACTACACCTACTTCTACCTTCAATTTTAATTATCACAGATTAGTAGGCAATTACTGCCTCAGTCACAAGGTAATGATAACGTGTTATCATGTGTCATACAATACACCCAGTTAATTAAGCTCGCTCGAACCCGACTAGAGGGGATGTACGGGTGGGAATATGAACGTATTTATATGTATATATTATAAACTGTTGAAGTATATCTAAGAAAGATTAATTTGTTGATTGTATCTGACATTTATTGAAAATTAAATGATTTTACAGAGATTATTATCTCTGTAAAATCATTTAATTTTCAAAAAAGAAAGAAAAACAAGGACGGAAAAGATACTAAAAGAAACCTACTTTTTCGGATATGATTGCACCTGACATACAACTAATATTTTTTACACCAAACCCACATCATTAATTGCCAACCTGCTTTATTTCAAGTTCTTATCGTATGAGAGTGGCCAACTCCAAGAATTTTCAAGCCACCTTAGAGGCCTCTAACAAGACATGGGTCAACTGACAAGACCTGGGTCAAATATATGAAGTTGTAACTTATAAATAAGTTTCCGTGTGTTTCCATGATACTGGTATATATACAGGGATAGTACATAGAGGTCGTTAATTAAAGCATAACAACGTTATCTGCTCTGTCGTATCGATTAGCGCTCACTGGGCTATGCATAGTTAAGGCTGGGTCGGTGTTAGGCACAAGGTGTAATTATATTATTACAGGGTTTCTGGTATACTACGCATAACATAAAGGAAAAGCCACGTTTAATGCCCTTAGGGTGACGTGATAAAATCTCTACAAAAAAACTGACTATTCCCATTAATAATAAAAAAGATAAACTTAGCTTAAGTACTTACCTACAATACGACACAAACTGTTTTTTTTTTTACATCAGAAATTCAGTGTGCAAAATTAACAAAAAAAAAATTAAAACAATTATGTAGCCACTATGCATACCTATAATAAAAAATACTTAATTATTGTGTTCAGTCATAACACTCGCTTACAAATACAATATTTTCTTTGTAAATATTCACACCCTAAAACGAAAGCGCCTCGCAATCCTTAGCTAGCAACATGCAAACTGTCGCGTTGCTAAAAACAATCTGTTTGCTACGCCAATTAATAATGCTAGGACAATAACTCATTGCTTATTATAGTGAAACGAGAGCCGGCTCATTAATCATACTCAGTTGAACTGAGCTTGTGGTAAACGTGGTTTTAAAATGCCTTTACTGCGCTTTACTCATTTCTTTGCTGAGAATTTTTCAGCGACATATTATATTTTTATAAACTGAATTATTTATCGTTTTCGCACTACCAAAATACATTTATTAACGAAAGATTATGAGTACCTTGTAACCTAGCAATTACATATAAAAAAACGAAAGTATGTGCGTTGTTCTGTTTGTTCCACTTTCTCGACGAAACCGAGTAACGGATCATAATTTTTGAGCTAGAACAGGACTCTGAGATATTAATTAACGTATTGGCATAGGCTTACTTTTAGCCTGAGAACTTGCATCCATTTGTATAAAAATAAGAGAAATATTTTATTGATAATTTCATCATTCTATATGTTCAAATTGCATGGTTTTGTGTATGTTTTGTATGTAACAACCTGTTCAAGTACTACATGTATTATATTTTTAGGTAAATCCAAAACGTAACAAACAAAGACGCATTATTTCGATTTGTAATTCACTCAAAAGAACCAATTCCTCCTACATCGGATTTAGAAAAAAATACTACACTACTAAAACAGTCGGAAAAAACCATTTTACTTCCGTAATAGGCAGTATTTACCGACTTAATCCAGTCCAAGAATAACGAAGTATGTTTACAGAGGGTCCTAAGAAAATTGTCGTTACCATAAGATAATAATTCTTTGGCAAGATCTCTGGCGTTTGCAGTCTAATTTCAGTAGCACCTGACGGTGTCTCACGAGTGATAAAATTAGGGGGCTACTATAGAGATTTGGCAGAGTTCAGGTTTTATAAAGTTAACTCCTTGCCCGAGTCTCTATTCCCCTTGAACTATAATTTGTCGGTCTTCAAGTCGAGAGTAAACCGGTTTCTTCTAGGCAAGCGCGCTAGACCGTCGACTATAACGTTGCTTACCATCAGGCAAGTTGTAGTCAAGCGTAAGCCTATATCATGTCAAAAAAACTGGTAATATAAAAAACTAGTAAGTGCTCGCGGCTTCGGTCACATTAAGAAGTAAAACTTGCATCCCCGTAAAAAATGTGGCATTTCCAGAAATCTTTCCTTAGCGAATGCGTACGTCATAACATTTACCTGCATGGCAACTTTCAGCTTGATCCGTCCAATGGTTTGGCTGTACGTTGATCAGTCAGTCAGATAGTCATCTTTGAGTTTTATATAGGTATTTAGAAGATAAAGTAAAGCAGTGACGGCCATGGTGAAAAATCTTAATACTTACCCTACCAAATAATATGTAAAATAATACATTTAAATTAGCTTTTTTATAACGAGCTTACTTAAAACTAACTTATGTGAATGATCAAATTATTACTTATTTGATAATTTAGTTTTAAGAATGAGTGAAATGATACATAATTCTGTGATCGGTGAAGGGGGTTTATGCTGGAAAAAATCCCAAATGAGGTCATCGCATACAATTTTATAAACGTAGGTAAATAAATGTCTTGTCGACTTCATCATCATCATCACCAACCCATTATCACCCACTCCTAAGCATAGCCTCCCTTCCATCTAGTCTAGTCAACTAGTAAATAAATCATTAAAGTTTTCATTCAATTATTATTTTGGCCATGTCAGAGGCTTTTAGGGCGCGCCCTAAAGGCCGATCGGCTTGATGAACTCTCGACACCAGAGTCGGCCACTCTCATTCGATAAGAAGAAGAATTTCAACCTTTCCTTGTTTGGAAGGAAATGAATAAACTCACTACCTATCACAACATAACGACTACTTTGCATTGATAACTTTTTGCTTCTCTAAGAGGCTAATAGATATATGGTTTATAGTAGTACCCCAAGCCCCTGCTTATTCGTACCTATCTCATTTCCACGAAGATAAGCACATACTCGTGTTATATACCTACTTATGTATATATGTATACTTACAGCACCTTGAGGGTGTTAATTTGTATTAACGTAAACCAGACACTTTGGCAACGAGTAAATTCTGCGGCGACATTTTTGATGTGGGATTTTTGTTTATCTAAAAAAAAAGTTTCCTTACTTCAGAATTAATAGAAAATTTTCTTAATTGAGGCATGTGTCTTCTGAGTTACAGTTTTCAATCTTATAGATATATACAGAATAAAAAATATTTCAATGATTATAATTAATTATACATTTAAGAATGTCAAAAATTAACTAATTTAAAACAATTCGACTGTGATTTATTATAATTTTTCTGAAATTTCTGTTCATGGATTGATGACAACGAAAGTAGCATTCAAAAAGCGTATTATGCCTATAATGAAAAGTGGGTATATAATTTGGATCATTAAAACTATAGTCCTATTACCCACACCTTTCTGCAAATTCTGAAAGAAGATGGTAGATAAAATAGTTGGGCGTTAATCATTCACGCAACATTAGTTCCTGACCAGTATATCAAGCCAAAAGAAAAAATAGGGCTGTGCTTTAAAAAAAAGGTTAAGTATTTTATTTGTATTGATATTTCTCAGCACGTTAGACTGATATGATGTTGATGATGAATAAATATTTAGTCACTATTTGATCCACCATAACACCAATTTAACTAAACTACATTTCCAATTTCAGATAGATCGTAACAAGACTAATTACTTTGTCTATTTCATTTTCATTTAAGGAATGGGGTGATAATAATATAATTATATGAAATGTAAAATAACAGAAAACTTGATAACCTCCTTTTTTGAAGACGGTTAATTGACAATACCAGGAGACGCTTGGTTGTTTATTTTTATCATACACAAAAATATCAATAAATTGTAAATTCAATTGGTAACACTGACACAATCAACAAAAAAAAATAATAACATTACTAGTCATCGAAAAAACAAGAAATCAAATCAAAATATATTCATTTGTACCCAAAATCTTTTTACAGAAGCGAGAACTTTAATTCAAAGTTCAAAGAAATTTAAAATGACAAACATACTTCATCATCATCATCTTCTACCCTTGTCGAGTCGACCCACTGCTGGGTATATATAGGCCTCCTCCTTTTCCTAGGTGCCATTCTACATTTCAAACATACTTGGCATAAGTTAATTTTCTCCTTAGTAGCTGATATATTTAATGTGCACGCGTCAAAAATTACTTCTAAAATAATCTCACTGTAACTGTTTGTAGCAGACATCCCTATTAGTATCGTCTTTTGTCTGCCCGTGCTGCGCCGGCTGCCGCGGGTGCAATAGATTTGCCACTTTTCTATACACATTTACAATTAACTGCTATCGTAACAGTATACCTAGGCAAGCGCGCTACATCGTAGACTATAACGTTGCTTAACATCAGGCAAGTTGTAGTCAAGCGTAAGCCTATTCCATGTTAAAAAAAAAAAAAACCTATTGAAATTAAGTGGAAAGCAGGGATATTTTAATTGCCTAAAATTCTTAAAAAATTCTCTTTGAATAATCTTATATATAAAAATGAATCGCAAAATGTGTTGGTAAGCGCATAACTCAACAACGCCTGGACCGATTCGGCCAATTCTTTTTTTAAAATGTTCGTTGAAGTTCAAGGATAAAAAAATAATACCATAAAATACAGGCAGTGTACGGGCGGCCATTCTTCGATCTTCAAAACTACGCAACGGGATGGATGTGGTTTTTTTTTAACAGATATTGTTTTAAGTGGACGGTTTTTAAGTATGTAACGTGTAACCGTGCGAAGCCGGGCAGAGCAGCTAGTAAATAATAAAAATATAACTGTAATTTTAGTTTAAATTCTCTAATACTATAATTTTTACCAAATTTAGGAAGTTTTGTACCATATACTTTGGAACCTCCTCATTAAGTTGTATTTAATCATCACTGGGGTCATGACTCCTCTGCAGAATTAAGAAGTAAGTAGTAGAAGTAATCAAGAAGTTTTCATAACTCAAAATCTCGTTCTGATCTCAACTTCAAATAATTGTGAAATTATTATATGTATACAGTGTTGATATGTCTATATTAAGCCATTATAAATAATAACTAACGAAATTTTACACCAATTTTATTTGAACGAGTAAAACACGGGTAACAAGTCAAACATTATAAAATTACTCATAAAAGCGGCCACAAAAAGTTGCCCGTTTGCACGCCTTTTACGCGAACGAAGCTTATGACTGCTAATCTGTTTCATAGCAGAATATCCGGCTGTAACTAGTTATCTCCAGTTGGAACCAGCTAGATCTGGTTATGTCTGGTTAATTCGCGTATATTTCAGGGCGGGAAGCGGGCGCTTTGAAAAACTTGATGCATTTAGAGCACGGAAACGGGCGCTTTGAGCTTTTGCAGTGTGAATGATTAATTTTGTTTTTGAGGAAATGTTGCCTGTTGTAAACTGTTCCTACAGAGATAAGTAGCTTTCAACTGCATATTTTTATTAGTGGCCTGCTAAAAACGATTTGCAACCGTAGTAGTATGGAAGAGAAATAAAAAAATCTTAATTTTACAACTTAGGGATTCTTATAATCTTGTCACAGATACGAGAGAGTTCACGGACCAAGTGTAGTAAATAATTACAAGGAGCCTGCCCACTAAATATAGTCTTATCATTAAACTGGAGTCAAAATAAATAAAAGAACAGACACAAACAACGGTTCAGTGGCCGGTCTGCTGATAAAATAACTGCATTATAAATACAAATCGGCAAACATTTGTGCATTTTATGAAATAAATCGTTTAAAATGTTCGTCATATCGCTTCTTGTCTCAATAATTATATTATTGACTCTGTCATTATATTTGAACGGCAAACGTAATGAAAACTACTGGAAGAGACGTGGTGTTGTGTTTTGGAAGAAGAATAAGACATTTGGTGTGTTTTCGACTTATTTATGTGGAAACAGATCTTTGTTCGAGATCTTCGGAGATATGTACAAGGAATACTCTGACGCGCCAGCGATAGCGTTTGGATCCGGTACAACTCCATCCATATTCATCAGAGATGTCACAAACATACACCACGTGACTGTATCTGATTTTGAATCATTTAGTGACAGAGGCTTGACTTACAGAGAAGAAGATGTTCTAGCGAATAACGTTTCTCTGGTATATGGGCCTAAGTGAAAGCTATTACGACATGCTCTTTCCCCACTATTTACGACTGCCAAATTGAAAAATATGCACTACATAATCGACAAATGCGCCAGAGATTTCGTATACTTTTTGAAAACCAATCCGGAAAAACAGGAAAAAGGAGCTTATGATACCATGAATACCTTCTGCTGCGCGGCGCTAACAGCTGCTGTCTTCGGCTGCAGCACTGGATCCACCTTCGAATTACCATTCATAGCCGTCATTCGTCAAGCCCTAGCAGCGACCACCTGGAGTAACTTAAAATTTTCCATATCCGGAATGAGCCCACGCCTGTTCAAACTATTGGGTTTGACAATGTTCCCAGTTCCGAAGAAAATCTTTGTTGATACTATCAGGCAGGTGATCAAAGAGAGAAAGAAAAACAACAGTTCGAAGAGGCATGATTTCATTGAACTAGCAGCCAAGCTACAGGATGACGGTTTGTTAAAAGATCCAGATACAGGATATGAGTTGGAGCTAACAGACGAGGTCCTCGCTTCACAGGCGTCATTTTTCTACATGGCAGGACTCGAACCAAGCGCTAATGGACTTTTTGCAACCCTTCTAGAAATCGCAAGGAATCCTGAAATTCTAAAACAAGTCCTAGAAGAAATTGACGAAGCATTCGAAAAAAATGGCGATGAACTAACATATGATACGATAAAGGATATGAAATATTTGGACAAGGTCACAAAAGAAGCTCTGAGAATGTATCCGCCAGTTGTTATTTTGACTAGAGTGTGCGTCAAAGATAGTGTGTTGCCGGTTGGTAACATCGAAATTGAGAAGGGAACTAAAGTGTATTTACCGATTTATTCCTTACATTACGATGATGGCTATTTTCCAGAACCGAATGTTTTTGATCCTGACAGGTTTATTAATAAGGGTGATATGAATAGAGCTTATATTCCATTCGGTAAAGGGAACAGGGTCTGTCTTGGACAAAGATACGCTCATATGCTTATAATGACAGGTGTGGCTCATATTTTAAGAAATTTCACCGTTCAGAGTGTTTTAAAAGATGGTAATGTACAGTTTAAGAAAGAGTTCATATTTCTCAGGTTTAATAATTGTGATGTCAAAATGAGTCCTAGACATTTTTAAAGCATTTTTGTTGTACATATGTACTCACTTATTTATTTTAGTTATTTTTATTTTTCCTCACGGGATCTCGATACTACCTACATAACTTTTTGAATATTGCACACTATAAAATTTACTAACCCCTAGTGTGTAATAGTAAACTAACAAATAGTGGATATCTTAGTCATGGGAATATTAATTAAAAACAGAAAAAAAATCTTTCGGTAGCATTATTACCCCTAAACAGCAATTACTGAAGTAAGTCTAAGTGACAATTATTAGTTAAAATGCGATGTATAAACATTATGTCTATACAATCAGCGTCACATAAATTACAACACAAAATTCACGAAATAATTAGCTCAAGTGTACTTCCAGAATAAAACGCGTTTTCTGCAATATTACGCTGAACGTAAAACTTTCACCGTGAAATTAACGAGTTTTCGTAGTTTTGAATTAAATGTTCATGTTTTGCCGAGAGCAGTTTTATGTTTAACCGCCTGTAAAGAGATGTCTTGCAAGCGATGCGTTAATGCTTAATGTTACCATTTTTTATATGATCGAGTATATTATTAATCGACCTCCAAGCTTCTATATGAAGATAGCCTCCGATGATGATGATGATTAAAACGTTCCTTTAGCAATACATACTCTTAACTAAAGCAGGAAAATATAATTGAAAAATATTATATGGATCTCTTTTTATGTAAACACATGTCATGATGTTTTTTTGACTTACTTAATATTTTGTCCGAATTTGAACAAAGTCAGCTTAGCTCTGCACTTTTTAAGTATGTACAAAAGTGTGAATCTAAACTATGATTTTTTTTAAATCGTTTGTTTACAATAACAATACATAAAAATAAGAGAAGAAAAACTTAACATACTACTACTAACTACAACAAAAAAAGGGAAATTAATATTTTATAAAGCCCTCGTTTAGAAATCTTTTCTATGACAACAAAATGGTTTGAAATAAATTAAACATCCCATAAGCAACATACATAATTAAATTAATATTCTATTCTATTATATAATGTACATCACACAAGTCTATTCTGATTGTTAACACAAGCGTCTAGTGCTCTAGTCAGCTAATCAAGACATCTTAACTTAGACCTAGAGTTAGTTGTACAGTTCCTGCGTTCAAACTCCTCACACAGGTACATGCAGCATGTAGTTTACTATAAAGTTTTGCATGTACAGTTAGCATATTCAGTACACGCATTAATAAAATCTTACGTCTTACCAACATCAATTACTTGTGTTGAGTCAGGTAGTTTGTATGTATAATAATTATATTTTAAAAAAGAAAAGAATATAAGTATTATATCCCTTACCTATTACATACGACACAAGCCTTTGCTTAGTGTGGGGCTAGATGGCACTTCCCATCAATACATAAATTTTACATAAGTGCCTTTTTGTTTGCGTTCCGTACCTTTTTTCTCAGTAACGCTTTGCATGCATGAAGTGCTCAGACACAAAACCAGTAAACTGTCTGATTTAGTAAAATTTTACTGTTGAAAATGTACACTTAAGCTGTGTTTTAAAACATGGTCCAGATAAGTTCAAACGGTAACCATCATAATCATTGCAAGCCTGTTTGGTTAAAAAGTCCTATTATAAAATTAAACTGGAGCTAAAAACAGGCCAAGTGTTACTTTCATTAACCTTTATTAGCTACTGATAATAATTATTACCAGCTTGCACCCAACCCACTTATTACGTAGCATAAGCCTCTTCTTTCTTATCCGAATTACAAGTTTTTTTTTTTATGAAAACAAAGCTTAAAAAAAACTCGTTAATAAATCAAAAGGACATACATATAGCAGTACTATAGTTTTAATATCCTTCTGTACCTCGACCACAGAAAGCTCGGCCACTTTGACCGAGTTGATAGTTTTGTTTTGGTATGACTACGTTAACGTCTAATACAAAAAAGTTCGTAGAGCGTAGAGTTTGCTACGTCTTTCGCGTAGCTCTACTATTCGCTACGAAGTGAAAAAGCTAGGATTCTGTCTCATAAGATAGTGCTGAAGTTGACACATAAATTGAATTCAAAAGGTGTTTTAGGTTTCCTAAAAACTGATGTAAGTTTAAAAGATTTTTTTTATTATATTATATACCATTTTGTTTCATTATATTTGGAAGTATGGGAAAGAAAAACACTTTCACACTCATTTCGCCGTAGGTCAAGTCACGGCGAAATTAGTGTGAAAGTGTTTTTGTCAATGTTTGAATTTTAAAAAGACCAAAGCTACTTTTGTTCCCAAAATAATACAGACCAAGCTACGTATAACTAGTATGACATAAAATACATATCACCGTTCCCTGCCACATTTTCCAATACATCGTTAAGCCAGTAGATTACCGCGGCTCGATTTCAATAGTTTATCTTTAAAAATGGCGTCTCGCAGCACGAACCAATTTTCAATATCTCAGACGTGACTTGCTTTCATGTTCATTTTGTAGTGCTTGCCTGAATTAATGACACACTCACAAAGATCGTGGGATGAACAAGGTCTCTGGTACGTGAAAAAGCAACCTGATAAAGAATAAGGAGGAAAAACTAAACACCATCATCATCCACAGCCCTTGGAATCCCACTGCTAGGTATAAGCATCCGACATCCGTTTGGTTTTGCCATCTGCGTCGATCTTGTGCAAACTAAACATTTATACTACTTTTAACCAGTGACCCACGATACTATTAAGCATCATTACCAGTAGTGTCATTGGGAATTTGCGAGATCTTCTGAACTACCGATACAGTAGTGTCGTAGATATTTGAAAAACGCTTTGCATATGTAACCCATAACTTCTCTCAGTCAATTTTAAGTATTTGTTTCAAATACTTACGATACTAATAAACTGCTGTTTTTGCTTTGTGTCATGTCAGAAGTTCTTTTAACTGCCACAAAAAAGAAAAGGAAAATCTTAAGAGAAAGTGTAGAAAGAGTATAGACTGATCAAGAGGGTATAAGATATTGATACTGGGCAAGTAAAAATAAAATAAATTAACTTATATCAGATGTGTTCTAAATTCTGCCAGGCACTGCAGAAAACAGTCTCATGAAGGTTCGGATATCGGTTAGCATTTTAAAAGTGTTTGCTTTTTGGTGATTGAGAAAATGGAAAATGACGTGTTTAGGTTAGATATATTGTTACGAAATATATCGTTGTTGTGTTATATATAGCCTTCTTTACCTCATGACTGGTGGTACTTGACTACTTTATCAGTTTTGATTAAATTTTTTAACACAATCGACGAGCAAAGAAATGAGATAATTCGTTTGAGTAACAAAAGGACAGAATGTTATTATGTAAATTATTTCAATTCTTTATTCGTATGTTGTTTTTATCCAAGATAGGCTTATTCGCGCTTGACTACAACTTGTCTGATGTAATGCTTTACTGTAGTCTACGATCTAGCGCGCTTTGGGTGCATCCGTGGATGGGATGATACATTCAATTGTAGGTCTTGGCTGTTTGTCATAGTACGGCAGTCATTAAACGATGGCAGAGGCCCTTAGGTCGGTTTGAAAATTGACACAATTGCATAATATAATTCCTGCAGCCCCATTTTACCATCGTACGAGTAGAGGTACGGCAAGAAGGCACCGTTATACAGTTGAGGTTCCAAAGACTCGCACTAAGCGGTTTGCTTCGACTTTTATCGTGCGAACAGCCAAACTGTGGAACTCCTTGCCCGAATCTCTATTCCCCTTGAACTATAATTTGTCGGTCTTCAAGTCGAGAGTAAACCGGTTTCTTCTAGGCAAGCGCGCTAGATCGTAGATTATAACGTTGCTTAACATCAGGCAAGTTGTAGTCAAGCGTGAGCCTATCTAATGTAAAAAAAAAAAAAAAAAAAAACACCAGAGCTGACCACTCTCATACGAACTTACTTTTACTGATATATTTATAAAACAACAATACACAATGTTTATATATATAGGCTCAAACAAATAGCTTTGGCTGGCGATTACATATGTACAATACAACCGCTAGGCCTGTGGCTCTCTGCATGATTTCTCAGGGGAGTCGACCACGCTTCCGTCCATTCTTAGCGGGATTACCGTTGTTGTAATACTGAGTGTATTACTTACCTTACTTACTTTACTAGCATAAGTAAGTGTGTTCTGTACACATGCTCAGCAAACAGACAAACAACCCTGTCTACGAACAAATGCTACACATTTATGTAGTTTTAAATCGAAGAAGATTTATTACTAGTAGATTTTATTGCAAACATTTATTTCCAATTATTTTGTCCCAATACAATGTTCTACATAAGTTTATTTATGCTTGTGTTCTTTTGTTATTGGTGTGCAATAAAGAATTTAGATTTGATTTGATTTATTGTGACATTTTAAAAAAAAATTAAATAAAATGTTGATTGACATCACTAGAGACAAGAACGCTGGCTGGTTCCTTGCGCAAAGGATTTCTATAGCAATCCAGCGTGGGAATGCAGCCAGCGTTCTTGGCTCCATACCACATGTAGATTGTTTAAATTTAGTTTAGATGTAAATACTCTTTTTTAGTTCTATTAGTGTTAATATGTGTAAATATTTTTTGTGACAGATTTTAATTTTAATTTACATATAGACAGACATTTGTATTTACATTAATAAATAATAGTATTTGCACTAGGTACCAAGTTCAAGCATATTATATTCTAAAACCCTTTCTAATATATTATATAAAACAAGTATTTCCTGATACATGAAAATCTAGCGCTACCAATTCATGCATTTACAACAAATTTAATTGCATGAGTAAACTAACACCATGTTACGTTAATTTCGTACTCTAATAAGCTGCTGTAAACAATGCCTGGGTAATAATCAACGTACAGGCTTCGACATAGTATTGCAGTGGTAAAGGACTAGACTTGCTTACACATTCTTTTCCGTCGAACATATTTATATATTTAATTTGCTTACATAATAACTAGATGATGCCTGCGGCTTCGCGTGCCTAAGTGAAGTAGCATTATATAGGACCATTTAACATCGCCATGTTCAGTCCTGTGCCATTTCCTGCCATTCAGTGGCTTCGAGCTGGGACAAATCCTTCTCCATCACTCCGTTTAGGTCGCCAACCGGCTGTCGACCAAAAATAAACAACTTTCGATTATATCATAAAGGAATGAATTAATATTATAAGTTGTGTAACTGCATTTAGACAATTCAAAGCTATGTACAATAGCACTATTTCAAGACAGATATTGACTGAAACATTATTATAGTGTTATTTATACTCTCAGTTCGTTACAAACTGAGATTGCTCGGTGCGTTTACAAAATGTCGTCCTTAGGCCAGTCAGTTAATATTCTATGTCGATGCGAACAGCCTATGACGTGCAAAATTCATGAAATTTGCCGAAATTGAACCGAAATTCTGTTTTCACATTCGGCGGGTTGCGCTGTTATAGCTTCAATGACATCACACATAATAGACATATATGCAGGCATTGAAAATAAAAAGATTTAATCTCACAAATTCAATAAAAATTCGACATATGATTTTCAGAAATAAAGGACAGACTTATTTAAAACAGATACATAATCATACTATCATTGTTTGTTTTTTTTTATTCTAGATAGACTCACGCTTGACTATAACTTGTCTGATGAACTGAAAACTAACCTCGTATACGATCAAGCGCTTGCTAAAAGAAACGATTCCTTTTCTCGGCTTCAAGGCCGAAGAATATATGCTACAGTTAAAGAAGTTGTGATACATTACCAGATACGAAATTTGAACTATCATGCAAAGTTTCAACGTTTATATTGCATTTTGCACGTTGGTATACAATACAATTCAAAATAAAATACTACTATTTCATACAAAAATATACAAGCAATTAAAATGATACATACCTATGTATGTTCATAAGTTTAATCCGTCGCTAATCGCTATCAACGCGTGACAGTTTTTGTTTCTAATTGGTTCGCGCTGGACATATGATAATCAGAACGGCTTCTATAAGGATTAGTGAGGTGTCATTGAATTATATTATCTGTGACATCCTGTTCAGGCAATTTCCAGTGAATCGATCATTGTTCTAGGCAATTATTGAAGTTTGACCTATTTTAAGATTTCACCAATATTTTACTCGCAAGCGAACCGGACGATATCTCTATTCTTTTGCGTTTAAAAGGAATAAAAACAAAATAAATTCGTTCTCTTGAACAGAATCAGGAAACATAACATTCTACAGATGCAAGTTATAATAACATACATGTATTTAAGTACATATACCTTATACTCTCTCTCTCTTTGAGTCGTATTTCATCATGACTGAGGGTCGTTACTCCCCCGCAGAATTAATTCGTTAGGGGAGTTTTCTTGGGCAGATACATCGTGGTGGGCGCCCAGGTCCTTCCACGGAAGACGCATGTCCTCGGATATTGTGGTCCTCAAACATGTCGGTTTCCTCACGACGTTTTCCTTCACCGCTAAGCGAGTGCAAATCTACACATAACTTGAAAATACAAGTCATTGGTGTAGGGCGGATTCGAACCAGGGTGCGTCTGGATGAAAAGCAGACACTGGAACCGCTGAGCCACACTCGCTTAGTATACCTTATACACAATTGACATGATTTTAGAGCAAAGATTATGTCAATAATGTTGCTATTTACTCAGATAATAAGTATAAAACATTTGTACAGTGACCGAAGTGTAAGTCAAAAATTTATCATTAGTGGCCACCGCATGTTTTGACTGATTAAAAAATTTCTGTTAAGTGACTGCTTTGACTGTAGTAATAAATAAAATAAAATAAAAATAGCCTATATTTCCCTTCATTCAATAATCAAATTCCAAATTTATAATGTTATTAGTTGACTGTTTAAAATTACAATATGTTTGTCAGATTTAGTTTTAAGATTATAATTCTTGTCAAGTAATTTTCATAATGTCAAAAAAATAATATTTATGTACAATCGACGTCAAATTTATATTAGTAATATTTAAGGGATCGTCCAACTTTGGACGTTTGCCTCCTCCAACTCGTGCCATGTGCTCCTCGTCTTTGCTATTCTTGTCCACAGTTTTTCCGCCACCGCCTCTATATAGTCTCTCCATCGTCTGACTGGCCACTGTAGTAAAGGAATAATTAAATTTGTCGATGTGTAAGTCGAATATGGGATCGCAGAAAAAAATCCCCTGATTTTCTTTTCCGAAGATGGCACCCGATGATGATGATTATGATGATGAGGTATAACTATATACCAAAGTTAATTATACCTTGTATAGTGTCAGTCGTTTTGTGAGGCTCATTTGGAGACGCCGTGTCACTCCGCGACGCAGTGCCGTGATCGTGACACGTCTGCCAGAGGGACTCAAACTTTGGAGCTTATTACGCAACGACATTGAAGCTTGAAATCTAGCGTTAATAGGTACCTTCTAGGCAAAGGTATTACACCCTAGTCTAAAAGCAATGCTACAACAGCAGGCAGGCTGTAGTTAAACACATTCCTATCCCATATTAAAAAACAGTACCTATCACAAATTGATTTGATCAAAAAAAACAATTTGGTTTGGATTTCCATTAAAATCTGTCCTAATAAATGTTAATTTCAATGATTTGTATCCCAAAATTGTAGTACAAACAAAAAAATCGCATAATACTAGGTATTGCATTGATATAAAAACGTTTAGTTATAATTATAAGTACCTACTACAACACTAATTGTTCATTAACACAACCTTTGACAAGAAAGATCAGAAATTAATCTCATCGATGACTTGATAAAATATTAATAAGAATTGTAAAGCTATGTATCCTACGAGTGTAAGTTACATTACATTTAAGACCTTACGGCTGAGACCTGCATGATACTTATGAAGCAGAAGTCCTTACCGTCTTGTTTAAAATTGTTGTTTTCATTGTTCAAAAGTTCTCTTTGTCACAGTGTTAAAAAATGTGTAAAATATTTTTATTTTTGATTGTCTCTCTTGAGTCGTATTTCCTCATGATTGAAGGTCGTGACTCCCCCGCAGAATTATTTCGTTTGGGGAGTTCTCTTGGGCAGATACATCGTGGTGGGGGGTCCGGTTATTGCACGTACCTGTATTCCACGTCCCTATATTGTACGGGAAGTATTCCGATGCCATTTGGCATCCAATTATTGGGGCGTACAATATTGGATGCGCATTATCGTGACGGCAATTATCGCCCCGAACCAAACCGGTACGGGCGATAATGTGCGACACAATATTGCACACCCCGATAATTCGATGCCATGTACATGAAATATTTGCCCGTGCAACACTTGCACTACAACAGGACTTGGCTCCTCCTCGCTCCGCTCGTCGTCGCATGTGCGTGGTAGAAAGCAACCTAACGAACCTAATCTACCTTCTGTCACAGACAAGTGACTTCGAGTCCAACACTTGCACTACAACAGGTTAGGTTAGGTTTAGCGTCCCGTAAAGTACACCCCAACCCTGTATTTCATGGCCCTGGATTGCACGCCCCAATAAAACGATGCCATGTACACCATTTATCGTGCTGTACAATACGGTGTCGTGCTTTATCGTCCGTACCAAGCTTGTACAGGCCTGTATTTCATGGCCCTGGATTGCACGCCCCAATAAAACGATGCCATGTACACCAATTATTTCCCGTACAATCCAGGACCGCGCAATATCGGGCCGCGCATTATTTGGACGTGCATTATTGCTTCCCGTGGTGGGCGCTAAGGTCCTTTCACGGATTTATGAAACACATGCAGCTAATTTTATTCAAAAAAGTTCTGCACCAAAGTTTGAGCGCCACTGCACATTATTCCGCTCACGCTCGCCGGGAATCGAATCAGCGACCCACACCTTCGCCGGCAGCCCGTGATAAATCCCATTCCAACACAAATCTGCTCGCTTTAATATTGTACACACGGAACGAATGTCTTCATGAATTTTAGGTGCCTACTAACATCATCATCATCTATTTCATTTTATTTATTCAGGAGCATAAGATACAGCTTAACAGAGGTCAACCTTCAAACCGTTATACATTTTTTATTTGTTAACAATCTTTGTATAAATATTTTCAAAATACACTTGATTACTCGATCTAACTCCATATGTATGAAAAAAACAAAAGTGACTGACTGATTGACTGACAAATCTATCAACGCACAATCCAAACAAATGAACTGATCGGGTTGTAATTTGGCATGTAGATAGTAACTATGGTGTATGCATTCGCTAACACGGTATTTTTAAAGGGTAAAATAGGAGATGCAAGATAGAGTACATACATATATATTATAGGGTATGAAACTTTAATTGATAATAACATTTTTTAACACAAGCGAAGTCGCAAGGCCCCACTAGATTAGAAATAAAGAATTTTTCCGGGACGGGAGATATCAATAAGGTTTTATCATCGAAATACCACAATAAAAGTTATAGCTTATCATCACTCGAACCGCTATCAAGTGCAAATCCAAGTAAAAAAAAACAGAAATAGGTAGGGTCTACGGGCAGAAACCCGTGGTGTGGGCCCAATTTAGAGACGCCATTCAGTTATTTAAAAATGTACGAGTGCCGAAAATTATCTTTGAATAATTGAAGTATAATTTTCAGCTTCTCTTTTTGACCTTGATAAAAAAACGAGACATTTTTCGTACATCATTTGGAAAATAGCTCATATTTTTCTTTTGTTCGAAAATGATGTGCTGAAACTAGATTTAAAATTTATGCGCAGTACGAGTATTTATTATTTTCAATTTATTTGACTTATTGTATGTATTGCAATACTTACATTCAATTCATTGTAAACGCAAGTTTTCCTATTTTGTTTTTCTAAGTACCCAAATATGAAATCACATTTTCTACGCTAATTATAAAGAACATCCATTAGCGAAAATTTTAGGAGTACCTAATCTATACAGGGGTCCTAACAAATAACTTCGTGTACAATATGTGTAGGTGATGTATGTATTAGTCTTCAACCCAAAAAAAATAAGGCAACTGAGTTTCATAGTTATAGCTGTCCACAGTTTCTTTTGGTTTATTTTAATTTTACAATTCGAAATGTATATTCATATCCAGGGGTCTTCAAATCTAGAGTAAATAGGTTTATTCTAGGCAAGCGTGCTACATCTTAGATTATAGTGGTGCTTAACATCAGGCAGGCTATAATCAAACGAAAGCCTATTAAGTGTTAAAAAAATTATTAAATTGTTAGAAATAGGCGGCGGTAGACTTTGGATTCTGGCCTATAATGGAAAGGTAACTAAGTTTTAACTTGTAAAACTGGTTACCATAGAAAAATAATTAATAAGCATTAATTATTTTACCATGGTAACCAATAACTCTGAAATATTGAATGTAGGATCGACAACGTTCGTTAATTTTATGCGGAAAGTTCTGGCGTTTCAGGAAACTTGGTAATTTATCGCCAAACAAAGATAACTTCGCCATTTTACATAAAACAACATGGACTTTGTAAACATTGGCTTGTATTTTCAAAATGTATTTCCAGGCAGATAACTTTGTATTATTGATTGGTAATTCGGTAGTGATAATTAATCGTTCAAGCATACAACATCTTCGACCATAGAGACGGGCGCAAGTAAAAGTACGACAAAAACATCATCATCAGCTTATTACAGCCCTCTGTTAGGCATAAGGCCGCCAACGGGTTTGCACTTGGCCTTAGTTTGCCTGATTGTAAGCAAAGGCTATGGTCTAAGATGGAGCGTGCTTACCCGATAAGAACCGATTCACTCTCGCTTTGAAGATCGCTGGATTATAGATAGTGCGTGGGGTCAGGCAAGGAGTAAAATTGTAAAATGATTAAGTAGTATCATAAGCAGACTAGTTTTGGAGGGTTAGAATTAGGGAAAAAGAAGTTACAGATAGAGTAGGTAGAGCCTGCCACTATACATATGTAGCAGATTAACGGTTTTTTTACGTGGGATAGGTTTACGTTTTCTGCCGTGAACAGCGTTGTACAATACAATACGAGGTTACGTTTTTAAATTATTATAATGATAAGACATTTCCGACGGAAAATTCTACAAGGGAAATATGTCTAAATCACCTTGTCCCCTATTGTATGCTGTTTTGCGTGTACGATCCAATGTCTACCCCAATCAAAACACGTCGCAAAATTATAATTAAAAGCTGCAGAACGCATAAAACTTATCAGACAATAATCAGTTATAATACCACTGAATAGAGACCTACATTTATAGACATTTCCATTGCATGTTCACCAAACGTGCCGATCAATAATGACGCATAATGCCTGTGACACTAGGTTTGATATTCCATTTTGAGGGTAGTTTTGCAGGTTAATTGGAGATCGCATTGGGAGCGGTAATGACGTCATCGATCTCTCAAAAGCAAGCTTCTTTTCAATGATTATTATAGATCTGGTTAGTAACAGTTTCATTTTGTATTGTGACCATAACCATAATTTGTAATTAATCTCAACTGAATTAATATTGAAAGAGCTAGTGAAGTGACACTATGGTTTTAATCCTATGCTAGCCTTAATTTATGAATCCAAGTTTCATTTTTTGCATGATGATATATGAAACTTTGATTTAAGGTAGGTACCGGTTGTTTGTGATAATAGAGCAAGCAAGTGATAAGCCACGTCAGAGGCCTCTAGGTTGGTTTTGAAACTCACGACACAAAAACTTAGCCACTCTCATTCGAAATTTCTATTTTTTTTTTATCTAGATATTGACGTACATTTGACTACAGCCTGCCTGATGTTAAGCATCACTGTAGTCTAAGATGGTGCACACTTGCCTATAAGAAACCTATTTACTCTAGATTTAAAGACCCCTGGTTAGTATATAAAATAATTACAAAAAATACATATCATTACACAAAGAAGTAGGGTAAGTTGCTACTGTAAGCTATGATACCCCAAGGACCACAACGTCGCTTGTACGGGGTTATTTCAGTCAACCTGGTGGTCAAATGCCCCACTGTCCAGTCAGTGGAAAAAAACATGGGTACCAAACCAATATTCTTTGAAAACAAAATGTTTTCTTATTTTCTGCTACATGTGATGGAGCATGAAATCGTTGACAATGTTGAACTAAACCAACGTAATGTAAGAAAATTATTATTTGTATGATTATTTCAAACGTCAAATAAATCGGAGATAAAATAAATGGAAAAATTATGGGCCTACTTTTACGGAATTGAGCTATTTTATACGAACTATCGTGTCGGATGTGTTTACTCATAAATTGATTCACACTTAGGTACGTGGAAAATTACATTATTCTATATTACATACATAGGTAGGATTCGTTACTTGCGTTAGTCGGGATTAAAAGCTTGGGAGATCATTCTAGAGTTTTAATGCCTTCAGCCAAACGTCAAAACCCGGTAATCTGTATCATGTCATATACTGTAGGTACATACATCATTATAATCTTGTATAGGTATAATAAATGTTGAACATAGCATACAATCTTTTACGTTTTATAAAAGCGATACGGTATTTTATGTGCAAAATTTTGTTTAAAATACAATTATACAACTAAAACTAACTAGATCAAAAATCAAATGTGGAATAATAATAAATTTCTAAGTAAAGAAATCATTGTAAGCAAGAAATCAGTGAACTTTTTGAACTGAAATCTAAATCAGATCAACAAAAGGATAGACGTGCTCAGCTCAAGTCTCAAATATATTTTTTTACCTTGTATCGAAACTTATGCATCTTGTGATGTATAATTTCCAATTAACAAAATAAATAAGAAAATATTCCAGGACATTGCACACAGCGCCATCTAGACCGATATTGATGTGTTGAAATTTCATTTACTATGTTAACAAAATATACCTTCTTGTTTCTTATCGTGTTATGTATAGTAACTTGCCAAAAACAGAATTTAAGGTTTAGAATTTGGGGTGGTAAAAAGATTCCCATAGAAAAGGCACCTTACCAAGCGTCTTTACAATCAAAAGGTAAAAACTTATGTGGTGGAACTATCATATCCAACGATGTCATTTTAACCGCGGGACATTGTGTGAAGACGATACGGTAAGTCAATACGTTTCTATGTATAATTAGTATATATTTACGAAAAAAAGTAAATAAGTATTATACCTATCCGTTATCTAGGACACACGACACAAGCGTTTGCTTAGTGTGGGGCTAGATGGCGCTGTGTGCAATGTCCCGGAATATTCATTATTATTATATTTTTTATACACTTTGTTATCTATACGGGTAACTATAAGCAAATGCATCTCACAATGCATTTTTGCCGAAATTATAGAAAATCAATTATATCGTATCGAATCGTAATAGTTATGATCGCCTACCATCAGGCGAATTATAGTTTACATATAATTACTAACCCGACTGCATCCCATTGTGGTCGGAATCTTTCTGAAGATTGCTTCCCTTCGTCAACAAAAAAAAGACATGCTACATAATAGAATAACACGTACGTAGGTAGTAGTATAACTTAATAACTATGCAATATTTTTTTAAATGTTTTAGAACTTTCCAAAATCGACCCGAGAATTCTAAGGTAGAGGTACGTGTGGGATCAAGTTTCAAGAGCTACGGAGGGACTGTGGCTGAAATCAAAGACATGATAATACATCCAGAATACAACACCACGAGGCAAGTAGAATAATTTATTATTTTCCTGCATATATTATTTTACATATGAAAAAGAATTTCTGGTACCACATTCAGCAAATTTAAATGGCATAATACCTACGGTAATAGACGTAAAAAAACAAACATTTTGATTTGAATTCGCTCATACATTTGATAGTCTTTGAAATAGCTTACTTAAGAGTGCATAAAATGGCATGTATATGTACCTACCTTAGTTCTTATTGGGTACGTCTACGTACCTACATTCCATCTTAGGACATTGCTATTTCTTATCATCAAGCAAACTATGATAAAGATAAAACCCATTTCAGTTTAAAAAAATGTTATTTCAGTTGGGCCGACAATGATTTGGGCCTCATTGTGTTGGAGAACCCCCTGGTGTACAGTCAGAGCATCATGCATGTAACATTACCAGATCAGGGAGAAGATGTACCAGATGGTACCAAAGCGGTGGTGGCGGGATGGGGCATGACAGAGGTAAGGAAATAGTTTGTTATATACGCCGGTAGATGTCGCTAAGTTAAAAATTTGACGTGATTGTTTCAAGGATTTCATCCCTCTCTTTCTCTCGAGGCTTTTGTTGAGGCTTGATTCAAGTTAGGTAGCCATACCTACAAACATATAAGTAGGTATGTCCCTTTAAAGAAATGAGAAGAATCGATTGCGATCTAATCTACTATATAAAAATAAGTCGGGTTTTCCTTCCTGGCGCTATAACTCCAGAACGCACGAACCGATTCCCACGGTTTTGCATTCGTTAATAAAATAACGAAGCCATCTGGAGGCGAAACGGAGTTCGCCGGGTTTGCTCGTATAACGTCATACATAGCTAAAACACAATATGTGTGGAAGACACTATTTTTAACACTAGATAAAGTTTTCAGGTGTGTGTGTGAGTGCATACTTTTTTATCTTTTGTGGGCGTAACTTATTAAATAAATATTCCGGGACGTTTCCCATAAGCTCCATACTAAGTAACGAAATATAAGCTATATACTAACCAGATTTTTTTATTGGTTCTCCAGACGGGATATGTAGAGACACTACGAGCGGTGGAGGTATCAGTAATCAGTCCTGAAGCATGCAGAGAGAATTACCACATGGAAATAACTGACAACATGCTGTGTGCTGGCAACCCTGGCAAGGATTCTTGTGTGGTTAGATGTTTTTCGTTTTTATACTCCACTGCTTGACAATAGAGATACTTAGGTATGGGGACAAATTGAATTAAATTTTCGTACTTAACAAATCAAAATACTTTAGGTATTGTACACCAATAACAAAAGAACACAAGTATAAAGAAATTTAGAACATAGTATTGGGACAGAGGGCGGCCTTATCACTTGGAGTGATCTCTTACAGTGATACTTACATTATCCGGGAGTCTATAAATATTTGACATTATACATTAGCATCGTTATTAGCATTAGCAGCGTAAATCTAGGGTAAACTAAAACCAATGTTGATCCGATGTTTAATCTATTTCCATACCAAATTCATTCAAAGCGGCCCAGACACAATACAGGTCGCGGCTTATTTGCCTCGACAGCTATCTAAAATATGAACGCCCATCGAGCCGTGCAAACTGAAGGCAGGCACTTATAAATTTTAGTTTGGTATAAGTCTGGACTTATAATATGTCTGGCTTATAATACTTATACCTATATACAACACACTCAACACTCACAAACTTTCGCATTATGATTATACCATTCAATAAAATCGCAAGTGTGTTTGTTAGTTCCTCTCTCTTAGGTACCTACACCGCAAGTTATGTTTATCTCTAACTCTTTCATGAGTCTTATTCCTCAAAATGATCCCTCATGACCGAGGATCGTGACTCACCCGCAGAATTAATACGTTAGGGGAGTTTTCTTGGGCAGATACGAGTACATCGTGGTGGCCCAGGTCCTTCCACGGAAATACATGTCCTCGGATATTGGGGTCCTCTAACATGTCGGTTTCCTTATGATATTTTCCTTTACCGTTCTTTTCTTTGAGTCGTATTTCCTCATGACTGAGGGTCGTGACTCCCCCGCAGAATTAATTCGTTAGGGGAGTTTTCTTGGGCAGATACATCGTGGTGGGCGCCCAGGTCCTTCCACGGAAGACACATGTCCTCGGATTTTGTGGTCCTCAAACATGTCGGTTTCCTCACGATGTTTTCCTTCACCGTTATGCGAGTGCAAATCCACACATAACTTGCAAATACAAGTCACTGGTGTAGAGCCGGATTCGAACCAGGGTGCTGTGGATCTGCATGAAAAGCAGACACTGGCTTCGCTAAGCCACACTCGCTTTCTATCTCTACACAACGGGGCAAATCTACAAGTAACAACTAAATAAAATGTAACCTTTACTTTCACAGGCCGACAGCGGTGGAGGATTGGTTGCCAATGGTAAATTAATCGGCGTCGTGTCTTTTGGTGCTAACGAATGCGGCAGAAGTGACACACCGGGTGTATATGCCAACGTGGCTGCTCTGAGGGACTGGATTGATGACACCATGCGAAATACTATACTTAGCTCAAAAACTCATGTGCCAGCTGTAGTTGGATAATTATTTATTAAATAATAATAATCAAAACGGCCGAAGCCAATTATATTAATTATTACAATTATTATAGATAGATAGATAAATATTTTATTAAAACACCACATTTAAAAAAACAATACAAAAAACATAGATATTAAAATTAGCGTCTTAATTGGCGGCCTTATCGCTAAGAGCGATCTCTTCCAGGCAACCAATCTGGCAGGGATATAATCTTCAATTTAAATGAGGACGAGGTGTTTAAGATATTAAATAAAATATGTAAGTAATGAAAAATAGATCAGAAGATTTATCTTCTAGCTAGTCTTATAGCGAAGAGCCTCGATCAACACCTTAAGAGGCTCTCCATGGAAGGTTGGGACAGATACAGAAGACAGTGATCCTTGACACGGCGCATATTGTCAGGATGTTCCTTTCTTTGTAGCCTCTACCACCGGTTGCTTGGGTCCTGCCCCGTTGCCGGCATCACTAGTTTTAAGTTTTTTTATTTGTTTATGATATTTCATTTTTTTATTCATATATTGTAAAAAAATTAAAAATAGTAGTAGATAAATGAATATCATCATAATTATAGTCATACAAGTCAAGTTTAAGAAGTTACAAATCAAGATAAGATAATCATTTATTGATTAACTAGTAGAGATAAAAACTGCTGAAACGTGTTTGGAACTTGGACTTGGGAGCTGTTGTACATAGAGTCAAATTCATGAAAGTTTAGTATTGATGGATAATTATTTATTGATAAATTGAAACTCCAATTTGGATACCTGTACTTACAATTTGACATACAATCTGTGACTGAATTTTCACAAGTTTTTAGTGTGATTACATCAATATTCTAAATGTGAAAGTTTGTATGTATGTATGTATGTTTGTTGAGTACATACCTATGAAGGAAGAACAAACAATATTGTTCTTCCTTCATAGGTACTCAACCAAGAGAAATATCAAGAGAATCAAGAGATTTGTATGAAGTTTGGTGTGGATATAGATTAGAACTTGGATTAACACAGACATATGTAGTATAAATCATAAGGAGCTGGGACTTGAGATTAATGTCATTATATTCATGAAAAAAATTGATGCAATTTTATAAATTATTTGAACAATATTTATATAAAACTTAATAAAATGTAGGTTCTTAATCAAATAAAACATGACTTGGCTTTACATACCTTTATTTAATATTAGTGACAATTTCCATTTGAGGTAAGTAAGTAGTCATAATAAGAAGTACAAATTGTATATAATTTACAAATAAGTTTTGTACCTATGTTTCTTGATACTTCATTATAATTTACAAATAAGTTTTGTACCTATGTTTCTTGATACTTCATTATAATTTACAAATAAGTTTTGTACCTATGTTTCTTGATACTTCATTATAATTTACAAATAAGTTTTGTACCTATGTTTCTTGATACTTCATTATAATTTACAAATAAGTTTTGTACCTATGTTTCTTGATACTTCATTATAATTTACAAATAAGTTTTGTACCTATGTTTCTTGATACTTCATTATAATTTACAAATAAGTTTTGTACCTATGTTTCTTGATACTTCATTATAATTTACTAGCGGACCCGACAGACTTCGTCCTATCTGTTGACTCTTTAGTTATTTTAAAAACGTTTGTAGGTATGAAAAAAAGAAAAAGGCGGTTTTTAGGGATTTTCCAGCATTTTTTCGTTTTTTTCTCGCCGTAAAAACCATTCCAGAACTTCAACGAATATTAAAAAAAAAGAATTGGCCAAATAGGTCCAGGCATTGTTGAGGTATGCACTTACCAACACATTTTGCGTTTCATTTTTAGATATAAGGTTTAACACATTTCCTTATATTCCAGGGTTAGGGCCATCTTCCCAATTTCACTTAGGGTTGGCTTCTAATCAACCTAATTTAGTGGATTATTGGTTTGATACAGGTCTCGAGTTTCCATTACATCTATTCATCTTCTTTTTCTGCTATAATATTTAAGAGAGCAGTCAACTCAAGTGTTAATAGATTTCATTATTTCACTGCAAATAGGTACATATTACATGTAGGTACATGTATTTTTTCTTTCTTTCTTTCTTTAAATGCAACTCACATCAACAATAGCTTCTTGTGTACAGATTGGCACACAGTTACCAAATAAATTTGAAAAGTTGGTAAAAATTATGACTTAGAATTTATCCATAAGTAATGTACAATCTGAAATAATCTCACATCTCTATGCTTAACCGGTACAAGTAACATTACTGTATCCACTATCATATCCAATATGTCACAGAAACTTTTCACAGTTTCTCTGAGTTCATATTTTTATCAAGTTGTCTGCGAGTATACACTTATTCTGGACTTTCATCA
Organism: Macaria notata; assembly: GCA_927399415.1. Classification (NCBI taxonomy): domain Eukaryota; kingdom Metazoa; phylum Arthropoda; class Insecta; order Lepidoptera; family Geometridae; genus Macaria; species Macaria notata. Next base: position 8,308,026 of record OV656742.1, read on the forward strand.
TCAATTATGTGTTAGCTATCATCTCTAGTTTTAATTTGAGTAAGGTATGCATCTAAGAATGACTTTTTTGATGGCCCAGCACAGTTAATTGATTCATTAGCACTTGATTCACCCATTTTAGCCATCTCAGTTTGTATTTCATCAACCGTTTTTGAAGCCTTCTTTGTTGTTTTCGTTTCTGAGTCTTTCTGCTGTTCTTTCATCACATTATGTTTGTAAGAGTCCTCATCATTTTTAAGTAATGTTTTGTCATATTCTTTAGTGTGAAACTGTAAATCGTAGGGAGTAGTATTCAAATGTTTTAATTCCGGCTTTACTATATGGCTGTTATTCAACTCAGCTTGTACTATGAAACATCCTATTTCCCATTGGGTTTTCTTGGTTTTCTCTAACCAAGCATCAATCCTGAAATTAAAAAAATAATAAATATTATTTACTAAATCTATTTGAGTAATTTACCTTGGAAAATATCCTAAATGACTGATGATGATAATGATTTACTCCCCAAAACAAAAACCACAACTACTTGGGACTTCATTGAATTCACAAGTACCTAACCATAATCAAGTTTTTGTCGGAAAACTATCTGAAAAGGAAATAAAGTTCTAAACATAACATTAATTTTCAAATGGGTATAATAGCACACATTTATAACACATACAAGAAACATAGGCCAGTTTTAATACATTAAATATATACCTATGTAAGTATAGTACCTAACTATTGTATGCCTAATAAGACACTAGATCAATCTTGAATCAGTACCTATTATGTATATGTATATCTGAGTCATTATCTACAGACTTCTAAGAGTTATTCTTTGTCAAGTGTGCTAAGTGCTAAGCCCACACTATGGTTGTTTAACTTAAACTTTTATTGGAAAATGAGAGAAAATAATAACAACCAGCAGGATTTGGACAGACCAGATAACAAGAAAATCAGTATAAATGTTCTCATAGTGCATTTTCCCAGTTGCCTCTTGGCATAAGCCTCCTGGAACATTATTCATTGTATATTGTCCAGTGCTACCTTCTTATAGTTTCTTTAGTGTATTAGTGTTTAGTATGTACCTGCTGTATTAATGAATAATAAATAATAATGTCCCTTCTACTAAGAAGAGAGGCCTATGTTCAGCAGTGGGTAATGGCGGCTGATGGTGATGATGATGATGTACCTACTATTTGCACTTCAAACAGGCAAATATATAATAAACCCAACTAATACATATTTATTTTTTATGATTGTAAATTGTAATACATATTAGGTACCATATCTTTGGAAAATAAATTATTTTAGTCTTTGACTTATTTTAGCATTTAACTATATTTACTTTTATAAAAAAAACTGAGGTACAAACCTGTCAGACACAATAGTAGGAAGCTCATATTTGACTGGTCTGTGCCTTACCAGAACCCTGAAACTAGGGCAGATCTTTGTAAGTAGTTTTTCAACATTTTTAGATAATTCTGGGTTATATCCGTGCATTATAATTGTATTTGGGGGGCCAAACTGCATGAATATTTTGTACAACTCAGTTGATATTTCCTGGTGAGACCTCTCTATTAGAGGCCGTAAAATTGTAAAATGGGTTTCCAGGTCATAATAGATTAGCAAGTATCTGAATTTATGATCATGTTTTCTCTGTGGCACAGCAATGGCATGTACACTGCAGACCTTGACGGGGTGCAACTTCTTGTTATTCAGGGCACAAATGGTACATGCCTTGTGGAATAGTGGTAATGCTATCCAAGGATATTTGTACTCAACCCCGAGATTCGTCATCATTAGTCTTATTTGCTTGGAGAGATATTGTGGGTCTCGATGACCACTTTCCACATGCAGTGGCATGAACAGGTCGAATATTTCCTCCCAACTCAAGCATTGTGCATGGATCCAGGGCCACTTTCTCTGCTCCACAAGCCTGTTTGTACCGTTTATGTTTATCACCTCATATTTCTCATGTCTCGCAAGGCCAGCATTTTTTAATCTCAGATCTATCATTTTTTCAATGCTATCCTGTTTGTAGAAACGATATACCTCCGAGTATTTAGGGTGATTAGCAAAAGAACTAGCGAGCATGAGGAAATCTTTCTTGGCTTCTACATAGTTGACTTCTGTATTTTCGTTGTAATTTGATTGTTTAGACATTCCAATGAGGGTTTTACCACCATACAAATAAATAAATGTCTAGTTTATTCAACTATTTACTAACAAGGACGTTATTTATTTAAGTTCTTGTTATTCTTATAGCTCGTTCAGTTAACATAAGGACTAACAAGATCTTTGAGTTATCAATACGAATACCCCTTTTTTTAAAAGGGTAATAGTATTCTTTGACGAATACCACTACGTTTTACTATTTTAGACTACAAACAATTTTTTTTTTATTAATGGGCTCTGCGGCACCGCTGCAATTTCGCCAATGTCACATCACAAGGGAGACAACTGGTTATTTTAATAGCCAGTAAAAATAATTAACATGGCGCTAATCAGTACACTCCTTGATTGGTTTTAAAATCCATTTATTATTTTTATATAGGGTTTAAGAAACCCAGTCTAAAGTGTATTTTTAAATTCTGGTAGTTATCAAATTAAAAATTGTATAGGTATTTAAAGATTTAAAATAATATTTATTTTAATCCAAATCAACAAAAATTAATAGTAACACTTCCAAATAATAATAAAAAAATAAACATTATATATACATATTAAAAAAAAAAACTAATCTACATTTTCAAAAGGTAGCGTACCCAAAGATTTAAATAGTCCGCCAAAACCAAAACGCTACTTTGACAATAATATGGCGCTGCAATGGAATCGGTGACGTCACAAGCCTGTATTGAGATCTGTGGCATTCTGTCATCTGTGGCACATATCATCCACATACAATATTGCAAGCAAACAATAACAAATAACGAAAGTGCGATTGGATTTAGTGATTTATGTGCTACAAAATGAGTTACAAATGGTGTGCAGTTCCAAAATGTACAAATACGTCAGTAAAAACTCCGAACAAACTATTTCTAAGTGTTCCAAAGAATGTCCAAGTGCGCCGAAAGTGGCTGCAACTTTCTCGGAGGGATAATGACATAGCGAAAAGTACAAATATTTTCTTCTGTGAAGACCATTTCGATGTAAGTAAACGTAATATTGATAGGTATTATTTAAATGCTTTATTACACTAAGAATGTTAATCTTTTCTGATGGATTTGAGGTTATAATATGTACTTATATATTGTTTGCAGAATGTCTCTCTCAAATCACTTCGAACATCGTTTTCCATACCTAATATTAGTTGAAAATTGTAGCTACAGTCTTATAATTTCAATTAGCATTGCACTAAAGGTTCCAGACTTACTTGTTTGTTTTTTACAGATGGAAAATGACATGGCTAATTACTATCAGTACAAAATGGGTTTCAGCAAGAAAATTATATTGAAAGATAATGTTTTGCCATCAAAATTTCATTGCCAGCCAGATCACATTAAAAGAATGTGTGATGCTGGTACTTCCCGGTATGCATTTGTCAAAAGGCAAAGAATGGAAATTATTAAACAATGTGAAGCTGAAGACATTTAACAACCTGTAACAGTCAATGATGAGCCTACTACTATTGTAGTTGAAAAGTCAACTTCAACAACATCCACTTTTTTTGAATTTTTAAAATTAGGTTGAGCTACACAAAAGTAATTTTTTCTCATTTTGGTAACATACATTAGAAGCTGAATTTTAGCTCGGTACTTTTCTGATATGTTGCTATTACAAATGTAATTAGTTTTGGTAGGTATGTTCACTTGTCGGACACTTGACCTCAATTACAGCATCTTTACAGATTTCATCTGGAGATGCAGCAATCATGGGGTACTGAGATGACACAAACAGACCGCAGGGCTTCACTTTCTTTTTCAATATAGTTTGCACAGTTTTAATCACTAAAGATTTTAGTCTTCGGCCCCTTTTCATGGCAGGCGTGTCTGGGGTTTTTGCTCCCATGATTGCAGCTACTAGAGATCCCTCTGATGTTCGGCAATGACTCACATCATAAACTTTGGATGCTGTGATGCGAGTGTAACGTAGTTCATGCCATAAAGGATTGTTACACTGATCTTTAGTCGAAGTTTCTATTTCAGCCAGAGTGGTGTCACTAAGCGACTCTGTTAATGATGATAATACTTTGTCAACATCATTTTGTAGATCACTGTTTTGAATAAGATACATATGTAATGAAAACTGTTTGACATCATTGTACTTAAAATTTGGATCATATTTCAATAGCTCACAGTTGGTAATTTTCCTTTTTTAATTAATTTTTGCTTCTTGAACAAACTCTGTCAAGAGGTTAGTGTTGGTTTAACATTGTGGAGCTTGCTTGCACAACTGTTCTACAGTAACATATTTCAAGGTTGTACCTACTCTGGAGAGCTTTGATTTCTTCCAGAAACATTCCACCTCAGTGCAAGAAGGTTCCTCTGTGTGACGATGGGTCCACATGAGGAATGCCACTGCATGTTTACAGCCACGCTGAAGCTGCGCAGTCCAAGCACTGACAGCTAACAACTTCAAACTTATTCTCGTCTATCACCATCGTAACGTTGTAAGAGCTGCTTCTCACTTTGTGCTCAGGACAAATCTTACACTTCATTGGGCAAATACCTGACTCGCGACGTAATTGCACATATCCAATGGCATCATCCCCATATGATTCCCTTGCAGACCTGTAGAAGTAAACAAAACAAATTATCGTTTATCACATCTATAACCTATAAAAGTTGTGGAAGTTCATCATCATTTCACTTTCTTATGATATAATTTAAGTGATCATTTAGGTATTATTATTCTTACTTTGCTGTTTTTACATTTTTTAGCTCCGAGGCATAAAAATCGGAATTATTTTTGAAAAAAGATATAGATAAAAAGATAAAGAATCTTTATTGATAATGTAAAGTTGCAACATAGGTATAAGTACTAATATCATAAAATATGCTACACAAATTACAATATCTCGTCAAATTGAATTTATAACATTTAGTTTTAATAAAATTTTAGAAATTATTACAATGTCAATTTATTCACAGACTCTCGGGCCTTACGCCCGGTATTTTTAAGGCATCAGTGGGGACGTAGCCAACACTGAGAGGCCTTTTACAATGCTATACTTAAAATTAAGTACAAAATTACAGAAAGAGGATGTTAGGTATATAAATAACTATTGCAGAAATGGTATTAATGTTACAGGCTATTGTGTTGAGTTGTTCATTGACTTAATCAATGTCAATTTTATTATTATCATACTTAAATTTTTGTTATTAAAATCATGTCAAACATAATAATAGGTATGTAATCATACAATATGTCAACTTAAATAAATCTAGGTACAGTCAAGAAGGCGTAAGCTGAGCTTTGCATTTGTGTGGGTGTACATAGATAGTGTAGGTGAGACAATCGGCTTCTCCATCGTGCGATAGCGCCATCTCACTCCCCCGCCCACCTGCCATACTTCACCCACACAAATGCAAAGCTCAGCTTACGCCTTCTTGACTGTACCTACTGTCAATGAAATATTACCGACCATGATTGCGTCTACTCTGGGCAGGTTTCTGCTGTCTGCTTTTACGAAATCGAGGTCCATGGTAAAAGTTCTTGATGGAATTTGTAAAATTTCGCTAACAAATCACACAAAATAATGAAATCTTATCATATATGTTTCGAAATATAATAATACACATGTAGACAAACAATGTTTACAAGCTAGTGACGTCATCATAAATTCGACCAATCAGGAGAGTTTTGTGTCACGTGACAAGCGTTTAAAAATATGCATTTTAATTTATGGGTTTTTTAATATATTAATTATTATTTTCAACTAACGGTAATAAATAACCAATTTACACTCATATTATATACGGATGTCAGCAATTGACACTTTATTTTTCGCATTGTCAAAAAGCCTATTATGCATGCGTGCCAAAAATAAGAATAGGATTGCGTTTGCTGCCAACTTCACACGATAACTGTCAAAATAGTACTGCCAGCAAAATAAGTGCATAATAATTTATTATTCATATTGTGTTATAATTTATTGTTCATAGATAGGTACAGATTAAGATTAATAAGTTAATATTAATAATAATTGTATAATCATTATATATTCATTTAAAAATACTATTCTTGAATTTTATTAATGTATAATTTTGGATAAATTAATTCTACAGGTATGAACATATTACATATTTAATGCTATGAATAATATTATATAAATGCTTTTTCTTTCAAATCCTACTCTTTTATAAGTACAATTAACTAGTAGCGCTCCACGGTTTCACCCGCGTTAATCCAGGATTAAAAGTTTAATCCGGGATAAAAAGTACCCCATGTTTGTCAAGGTGAATGTAGGATTCCAATGATGAAAGATTTTTTTTAAATCGATCCAATAGTTTCCGAGCCTATTCAATTCAAACAAACAAATAATCAAATCTTTACTCTTTATAATATTAGTGTAAAAAAAAAATTAGAAAAATCTAATACATTTTACGCCAAATCTACACCAGATTCGGCGTAAGATGTATTAGATTTACCAAAAAAAACGTAAGTACATTAAAGATTCAAACGGAATCATATTTATGTAATTATTTTTTGTACACTATACACTTTGGGTATTAAGTTAGCGCGTATTGCTGAACAAAATGGCGTCTTGACAGTCCTATTTTTATTTGGCACGCATATATACTAGACTAGACTTTCTACTACTCCTTCTTAACTTAAAATAATCACGAATGTTGTCAAAATATACAGAAAAACAAAAGATAATTATAACTTCATTTTTGTGATCACTACAGGGGTATTTGACTTATTTTCGTAAACTACTCCAAAATGTTCTAAATTACTAAAAGAAACGCTTGACGACTGTTTTTCTTAAATTTAATTAATTAAAACACCGAAAAAAAGAAAGCTGCTGCAATTCGCAACCACATTTATGGATATTACTCTAGAAAAGAATATCCTACACGGGAAAAGCTAATTAGATCGATAAAAGAAGCAGGCTTATTTTTTGGCAGTACTCAAGCAAATAAAATGCAAGAAATTGTCTCGTTAGTTTTTTCTTTATAGTGAGGTGACCTGCTTAAAAACATCGATTTAAGTGAATGAATCGATACGGACTTGAAACACGTGAATTTTAAAAAACATAAGGCGAATCCCTGTCCCATTATTATTTTTTCATTCGTAAATTTAAGGAGCGAAATAAGACAAGTACCTCCATTATTTAACAAAAACATTGCATTTATTCAGTTGAGCTATCAGAACTGCTATTCGTGTTTTCATCTTCATCACTGCTGTCAGCACTCAGAGAAATAATTAAGTAATTCGTTTTCAATAATATTGTCTATTCCTACCTCTAACTTCATGGTCTATTCTCACATCTCGTTCAAAATCTTGTAATATTATTTTATAATTATTCTATTTAGTGATTTTTTGTATTTTTATAGTTAGTTAAAAGAATAACAAATATAATTACGTTCTATTTTAATCAGAACGTAATTAATGGTTTTTAATTTATGGTGATATGACTTCACAAGTAATCAAACATAGCATTCGATTTTTAGAGTAACATTCCTAGTGTTTAAAAAAAAAGGGTTAACTGACGCAACATTGTAATTGTAACGACGTTCAATTCTTTAGATCAGAAATTGTTTATAATGTTTAGAATAGTTTATTAGTGAAATTAAATAGTAAAATTACTCGTATCAGTCATTATTACAATAAATTTATATGTAATCGTTTTTGTGCAGTTCTAACAAAACAAAACAAAAATATTTTATGTCCGCCGTTACAAGGTTACGTTGTTTAATTTTGATGAATTGTCAAATGTTACCTATTATTTTGGCCCAACTATAAGTAGGTACCTATTTCATTTTATTTCAGAACAATGGCTCAAGGAAAGAACAAATTGTCAACTGGTGTTATTACCATCATAAATAAATTTAAAGTGCATAGGAAAAATCAAGCATTCCAAGGTCTTATGATCTACCAGGTAATTAATTGGTTTACTTACCTTTTTGTTATATAAATTGATTTAAAAAAAATTACATCACTCTTTTATTGAATATCTGAGAGAAAGAAAGGAAACATTTATTGTGGCAGATTTAACTAAAAAAAATATATATAAACAAACAAACATAAAATCTGCTGCAACACAGCCACAACTCAGCATTATGCTGGTTGTGTGGAAGCAACCTGCGCTGGTCTTCCGATGGGGCTGGCTGTGTATCTATTTTCTTACTGAGTGATCTTAAGAAATAGAATAATATCTAAAGAAAAACAAGGATAATATTAATAACTAAACATACTACTTAAAACAAAATAGTAAACCATGCAGAAACTTTTTATTAAAGTGGAAAGCCTACAGGTGGTCTAAGTGCTCCAGTGCACTGCCAGGGGACACTGTGCCCAGCATAATGGCTGCATTGCCATGCTGGATGATAAAGCTGATGTATTAAACCTAAAAAAAGTCCAGCTCATATGAACAGTTAAATACCAAAGGATTTATCAAAAAATGCTACACAAATTACAAAACTATCTTATAGCTATAGTATACGTTCAAATTCCCTTTATTGATCCATTCAAGGTGTGTGTACATTTGTATTGCTGCAATTTGTGTTGTACACTGAGGGTTTTCTGTACACCATTCTAGATATCTTTCGACTCTGTATTATGATGTACAGTTTCTCCGCACCTGTACTTTATTATAAGTACTTAGGTATATACCTACACTTGCACATAGGCAATGGTTAATTGATCTATAGCATAGCTATATGTATGTAATTTGTTATAACTAAGTAGTGGCTCAAATTACGAGGTGATAATGTGAATGTTTGTTTGTTCTTGTCTATATTAAATGGCCGAAGTAATTTGGATAAATTTGTTATAATCATTATATTTATTTGTTTATTAATGCAATACACAATACAATGTTACAATTTTAGAACTTATGTGAGTTTAGGGCAAAGCAATTTTAAAGTAGAAACAATTTTTTCCTTACCATTGTTACTTATTTCTTTTTCAGGACTTGGACACAGAATACTGTTTAATTAAGCCATTATTGAGTAAGACTGATATTGAAATAACAATGGAACTGTTCAAAATATTCACCACATTCGGTGCTCCAAAAGAGGTTTTTGTATACTATGATATAATATAACTACAATATTTATGTTTTTAGTGCATGTTTTCCTTGTAGATTTTTTTCAAAACAAAAGTATTAAATATGTAAATATATTTATTTATGTTTCACCTAAACTTCACTACCCTACTTACTACCCACTGCTGAGTATAGGCCTACTCCAGTGCACCATACACTATGGTCCTTAGCCGGTCTAAGCCGAGTCCTGCTGAGTTTATTTTACTATTCTAACTCCGTTTTACATACCTCTAAAGTATATTTTTTTTTTAATTGCCTGGTTGTTCTGTAACTTTATAAAAGTATGTACCTACATAGGTAATTAGTTTATGTTTTTGTTTATTTAAAAAAAAAAAATATTTGTTTAATTTGTTCACAGGTGCTTGTTAACTCCTGCAACCAGGATATGATTAATAGTATATCAGAAAATATAAAGACATTGTGCCCTATGTTCAGTGTGTCATTTATCCGGAAAATCAGTGACAAAAATGAGTTAGCTATGAAGGTAAATCAGTATTAATTATAAGTAATTATGCTAATTAAAAACCCTAAATTTAAATAGAATACAATCCTATCATTTAACACCATTTCATAAGTTTCTTAATTCGTTATACTGAAACAACCAAACCAGAGCACTCATGTGTTTTACTCAGTTCAAATTTATTTATTTGATGAAAAGCACAAATTTTTGATAGGTCGTCTTCGTCGGTTTCTCATCATAGGGGTGCTCTAAGTGGAATACTATATTTTGTCTATAATATGATCTCTACCTGAAATATATAAAAAATAATACAAATTTTAGATTAAATAATAGACAAATAGAAGACAATAATTATACTTAGCAAAAATATCAAAAATACCATATCATGCACAATATCCAAAATAAAACTTCCTTACAAATAAATAGTTTATTTTTTACGTCAGTTCTTCTATACATTTTTAACAGTTCTAATAACATTTCATAATCATTATGATAAAAATTCCAGGTGGTAACAGAATTACACAAATGGACGGAAAAAAATCAAAAAGCAGAGTGGGAAATAGGGTGTGTCCGAGTGCAGCTTATGATCAACAAGGAAAAAGACAAAGTGACCAATCTGTCACCATACAATCGAATGTTCCCCAATATTGTAGAAAGCAATGACCAACAAAAAATCAGTTACAAAATAAAATATGTTGTGGAAGATGCACCCGTACAAACAATACAAACAGAACCTGCTGTAATCAACAAATTGGAAAACTTGAGCTTTCTGCCTAAAGCTAATGTACCAGAAAATAATACTCCAATAGTTATTAAGAAGGAAGTGGAGACTGAACCAGAAGATGATTCTTTGAACAATATGCCTATTGGTGAAATTGAAGTGAAAATGGAAAGACTTGATGAGTGGTAAAGTACTAATATATAAATCATCTTCAAAGGCAAAGGATGCCATGCCGAATTGTGTGTATGTATGTATATTACATATGTACGGGAAATTTGTGAAGACACTGGCTAGATAAAGCCTAGCCATTGTCTCTTGCTACGCCCCAATACCTCGGGGCACATGTATATTTTTTTGGAAAATTGATTGTGTGCATGTATTAATTAATAAATATATTTCATGTATATACAAGTTTGTCCATAGATTTCTCAGAAACTAAGAGTATTATCCATAATTTTATTTTATTTACTTGTTAAATCAGGAATCCATCGAGTTCCATTCAAATCGGCCATTATTTTGTATGGAGTTTGTTTTTTTTTTATCTAGATTGGCTCATGCTAGCCTAGAACTCGGTCTTCAAGTCGAGAGTAAACCGGTTTCTTCTAGGCAAGCGCCCTAGATCGTAGATTATAACGTTGCTTAACATCAGGCAAGTTGTAGTCAAGCGTGAGCCTATTTCATGTAAAAAAAACTCGCCTGATGTTAAGCTAAGCTGTAATCTACGATCTAGCGCGCTTGCCTAGAAGAAACCGGTTCACTCTCGACACAAATACAGTCTGTTGTCTATTAGTTAACTTTTTTTTACAAGAAATGGGTTTGCACTTGACCGTAATTCGCCTGATGGAAAGCTCTCAATACGGTCTAAGATGGAACGTGCTTACCCAGTAAGAACCGATTCACTCTCGCTTTGAAGATCGCAAGGTTATATTCCGCGGGGAACAGGGAGTCAGGCAGGGAGTCCCACAATTTAGCCGTTCGCACTATAAAAGTGAGTAGGTAACTTGTGAGTTTATTCTTATATCTAGGTATCTTATTTCATTTAACCTCTTACCTAAGTAAGTACTTATCGTCAATGTTATATTTACCTACATATATATTTACTTTAAAAAGAACCTATACTTAGATAAGTTTACCAGATATCAACATAAACTTGTGCAAAATGGTCGCCAAGTCCAATATTTTAGCTTTAATTTATACATTTTATGTAACTAGTGGATTACAATTTGCAAATGGTTTAGAAATTGGAATAAATAAGGAAGGTAAAAGTGCTAAAAATAATACTATTCTGAAGATTTCTTCTGAAGAAAGTTTACTGTCAAATGCTACAGGTGTGTATTGTTCTGCTTAATTTAATAGTATGATAATTAACGCATATTAATGAATATATTTTCCTGTCTTGCGCTGTTGTTGCCCAGATGTTTCCTAAGGAGTATTGGCCTAAAGGGGAGCAGGCCTATACCCTGCAGTGGGTCTCATTAGGCTGATGATGATGATGAATGAGTTATTTCCAAGCATCTACCTAGTACCAATGTGGTACCATATTTTTAAGGTAAGGTATAAATAAAACGTCTAGAATTTAAAGTAATTTTTAAATTATTGTATATACCTATGTAAAACAAACTAAGTTAGGTATTATCAAATTGCTACGTTTGTGTATAATATATGTACACTAAATACTTACATAATAATAACTATAATATAATATTTTTTGTGATTTTCGTGTTTTACAGTTTGCCTGATGTTAAGCATAGCTGCAGCCTAGGGTGTAACACGCTTACCTAGAAGAGACCTATTAATTCTAGATTAGGATTGTAGTTCGCAGGAAACACAGCTTCCAAACCTTTGACGTCCGTACAATAAACGTAGTGGCAAAACGCTGGGTTCGACACTTCAGCATTGCACTTCCACTATAAAACGGTGTCTGTCTACCTGCGGACTTTCTGCTTGTTTCTTTCAGACCTATTCCCTGGTCCCATCGTGGTGGTGATAGTGGGAGGTGGGTCGGTGGGCATAGAACAAGCTCCGTTCACGGTGTCTGTCCAACACAGGGGCAACCACAGCTGCGGCGGGGCCGTACTTAGGAACGATGTTATACTAACCGCCGCACATTGCTTGATTGGGTAAAATATACTTCTATATATGTATGTTTCTAAGCGAATGTGGCTGGGTCGCGCGTGCTTTACTTTCTGACTCACCCAGATCCGAATCCGGCATGACACCAGTGACTATTTGTATTGTGTTTTTTTTTTTTTTTTTTTTTTCCTTCTTTTTGAGTAGGTTTATTATGTGTTGTTTTCCTTTCTCTGTTTGTAATAGATATAAATGTAGGCATTTTACATGTTTTTAGGTTTTTAGTTGTTCTTTTTGTTAAATTATTATTAAGTTGTATTAGTTTTATTAGGTACGCCAGCTTTACTGTTTTCCTATCGTTGTTTTCCAAACTAGGTTGCCTGGAAGAGATCACTCTAAGTGATAAGGCCGCCCTCTGTCCCAATATTATGGGTTTTTTTTTTCTTTATACTTGTGTTCTCTTGCTATATTGGTGTACAATAAAGAATTTTTGAATTGAATTGAATTGACTATTTGTACTAGCTTAACGGCGAAGGAAAACATCGCGAGGAAACCGACGTGTTTGTTTGAGGACCATCTAAGACGTATTTAACACAAAATTACCTGAAAAATGGCTTATTGTGAGACTCGCTTTACGAGCGTAGGCGAACCTTAAAATAGTTCATGGAAATTATTGTAAAACCCACGTTGTGTTCTCAGATATAAAGTTGAAGACTTGACAGTACGCGCCGGATCTATCTCAATATCAACCGGGGGCACATTAGTCAATGTGCGCTCTAAGTTAATATACCCAAGTTACACAAGTACAAGGAAAAACGGAGACATTGGTCTGATATGGCTGGATGTACCTTTAAAGTACAGCGAAACTATAAAGGCTATAGAGTTGGTAGCGGAAGGCCAAGAGGTTAAGGAAGGAACGATTGGTTTCGTTACTGGCTGGGGTTATCTTAAAGTAAGTTGATTTAAATTGTTATATGTTTGTTTTTTGGAAAGCAAAAGTGGCTTCTTAAAGATTATTACAGATTAATTGAATTTTCCCTTAACCAAATTAAGTAACTGTCCAAACTTCATCAATATAAAATATTCACGCATTTCGTCTTCCAAGTCGGTTGTTTTTTAATCCATCCATTAAAATATATAAATAAAATATATCAGGACCTGTTTTTCCTTTCAGGAAAACGGCGGTGAATTTCCCGACAGTCTTCAAGGAGTGGAAGTGCCTATAGTTAGCCAGGAGAGCTGTAACGACGCCTATGATGGCAAAATACTACCCACGATGATGTGCGCTGGACGAATCGGTGGCGGGAAAGACGCTTGCACGGTTAGAATTTTTTTATATGGATAGTGTTTGCTTTGATCATTACGTCATTACGGTCCAGAATGGAGCGTGCTTACCCAGTAAGACCCGATTCACTCTCACTTTGAATATAGCAAGATTATATTCCGCGGGGAACAGAAAGTTGCAAAGGGGTATCACAATTTTAACTAAAGTCCTAAAAAACATGTAGTCAATGAGCAATTTTTAGATCTCTATTTAAATAAGAGTTAGTATAAAAACATTTTCTATGTAGATGGCCCTCACGCCTGAAGTCCAAAAGATAAAAATTAAATGTCTTCTAAATGTTTGTGTGTAGTATTTAAAATGGCTGAAATTGTTGATCGAGTTTACATAAATTAGTTGTTTGCACGAGTATGTTACTCCACGGATATCTGGGAAACTAAAAAATACAGAAATAACGTTTTAGTTGTACAGAGTTGTAATATGCATTGCATTGGTGCTCACAACCAATGCAATGCATATTAAAGTCGAATTTAGTTGATCAAAAGCAACATTTGGTGTAATATTTTCGGGAATTTGTGAATTCAACTTGATTTTTAAAATCTTTTAATATGTTTTTTTTATTTCCAGTATGACAGTGGCGGACCCCTAGTACACGCACACAAACTGATCGGCACAGTGTCGTGGGGTCGGGGCTGCGCCAGACCAGAGTACCCGGGGGTGTATGCCAGGCTCTCGACCTTGCGGGGCTGGATACTAAACAATATGGGGACGAATCCAGCCGACATGTGAAAAGAAGAAGCGATTTTATCAGACTCAAAATAAAATAAAAATACTCAGTTGTAATAATCTTCCTGTTTTTCACAAGTAATTAGTAGTCAAGATAGTGGAACAACCAAATTTATCATAAACCTAAAAATAAACATCAACATTTATTTATTTTATTAATATTCTACTAGTTCGCTCGTATTTATTTATTTATAATGGTACACAAAACAGAATGTGTTCCCAAATAAGCACGAATAAAAGTAGTATTATTTCGGAATAAAAAGTACCTACCCTATGTCATTTCCAAGAACTCATACTACCTACATACCAAAAATCATGGTGATCTGTTTAAGCAGAAAACAGATAAATAGATAAACAATGGAAATTAAAAAAAAACTGTAAAGTGTTTTATTATCGATTTAAAGTAGGTAAGTAATACCCAAACTATTTTTTTTTAAATCTTCTGTGGAGTAATATTTTATATGATTTTCGTTTATTATTTAATTAGAACCTCCCCCTTTTTTATTAAAAAATAGACTTTTATTCAGAGGACATCATTAAAAGTATCACTTATATGTTTTAAATATATTATGACAATGTATACATAATTATGTAGATAGGTACCTATTATTTTGGATCGGGTATTTTTCCCACTCGAGTTGCGATTAGAAAAGAAACGTGTAAACAAGTTAAAAAAACAGATGTAACATTTCCTACTACAGTAATAAATAAGGTAGGTATTTAAAAGGCTATCTTTATGTATGGTTATCATTTTGACTAGTGTATACTTACCTACATACTATAACTGTTGATGTAGGATAAGATATTGAATCAGGCGTTACTTTGCGGAAATCCATTGTTACTGAAACTCTGTAGAAATATGTAGTGTTTTTCCGCTGCGACTGCCCCTTAACCGACTTCAAACAAAGAAAACATGATGGTTTTTAGGTGTGTTCCTCCATATACCACCGCAACACCTTGACTCTTCGAACGTCGGTAAACACGAGTCCTGAGGATGCCTCGTGGAGAGGCGAAACACGTGTTGTTAGGAGGTGAGGTGTGGCGGTGGTATATGGAGGAACACACCTAAAAACCTTCAGTTTGTTGTTTGAATTCGGTTAAGGAGCAGTCGCAGCGGAAAAACACTACATATTTCTCCAGAGTTTCAGTGTTGATGTAGGTATTTGCGAGTATTTTTATCAGGCGTTGATAAATATTGTGTATACCTACTTACAATTATAGCGTACGGCATAATTATCTCTTGATTTTAGTATCACTTTTAAATGGGTATGAATGGTATTCTTTGAACAAATAATAATTTTGGTTTCAGGCAGAACCGGTACAAGTGGCGTACTATAAGAGAGGCCTATGCTCAGCAGTGGGTGATAACGGGCTGACAATGATGATGAAATAAGTTGATAACTCTTTATAAATACCGTTTCTGCCTCGTACGTACCTACTTCCTACGTAACTTTAAAGATATTAAGAACACATTCTGTTTTGTGTGCCATTATAAAATAAATAAATAATATCTACTACAGTAAAATATCATTATCATCAGCTTATAGGACCCACTGCAGGGTATAGGCCTCCTCCCAGTTGTTACTTTCAAACTTATATAGGTACCTATAAATATCAGTAAAAATACATACTTATAAGCCGATTTTATTATTGGGAAAGCACGAGCCATCTTAGGCCTTCGCTATTGCTTACCATCAGGCAATCTATGGTCAAGTGCGAATCTTTTTTAGTAAAAAATAATGCTATAAGTAGGAAAATAATCCATGACGTCAGCAATAAATTTACAAGCATATAAGGAACATCGCTCTACGTATTTGACTCATTCATTCTTTATAACTGAGAACACAATGATCAACGCAAAGGGAAGTGAGTTCAACAGGAAAATGTGTAGTACATTGTGGATTTGCTTATTGTTCAGTGTCTTGATATTTGATGAATGTGCGAATGCTATGGAAAGTAAAGGTATGATTTATCATTTATATGCTTTGTTCTATGTACCTACCTCCTAAAAATGTATGTACCTATCTCTTTTATTTCTTCTACCTTATTCTTTATTTCTTACTGGCAGCGCCTCGCGGTTATACCCACCTTAAACCTGGATCTGTGTTAATCCAGGGTTTAATCTATTGCTGGAGGAGGGGCGCAAAACGCGCAGCCGTGGGGGCTTGGCAGGATGGTATCCTCGCTAGGTCCACACGACGAGGCCAGGGAGCCACCCGTTTCCTTGAGGCCATACGGCCTGTCCTAAGGAATTGGGTGGAACGAAAGCATGGCGCGCTCACCTTCCGGTTGACGCAGGTACTCACGGGGCACGGATGCTTCGGGAGGTACCTGCACAGAATCGGTAGGGAGCCAACCCCGGTGTGTCATCGGTGCGGCTGCGTGGAAGATACCGCGCAGCACGTTCTCGAGACATGTCCGGCGGAGCTCGGACCGCGATTATCTCTAATCGCGGTAGTGGGGAGAGACCTCTCCTTGTCGACCATCTTGCGAGAGATGGCTGACGACGAGAGGTCATGGCACGCGGTGGCCTCCTTTTGCGAGACGGTGGTGTCGCAAAGGGAGGCCGAGGAGCGGGAGCGGGAGGTGAATCCTGCCGCTCATCCGATCCGCAGAAGACGGACACGGAGGCGAGCCGCTCGCGCTCGGACTCCGTCTCCACTAGGAGGCCCTGGGGCGTGGGATACGGGGGCCTCCCGAGGAGTCGATGCCTGGATGTCCCTGGGCATCGCTCGCGCAGTAAGAGGGAGGTTGTCCTCCTGAGGCGGGTCCACCTGGACAGTGGACTGCGGTTGGGACGGGAATTGCGGAGGAGTATTGCTCGCTTGCCCGCGAAACCGGTCCTTGCCGAGGTGAAGGGACATCGTGGTAGGTTTTAGTCGGTAGTGGAGTCCCATTAGCTCTGAGCCCGACATTAGCAGTCGTTAGCCATGTCAGAGGCCCTTAGGGCGGTTTGAAAACTCTCGACACCAGAGTTGGCCACTCTCACTCGATAAGAAAATGAATAACAAGCTCTTGAATATTTGTTCTGCAGCGCCATCTAGCGCCAAACTACACCCGTTTCCTATATAATGTAATTAT
This sequence comes from Macaria notata, assembly GCA_927399415.1. Taxonomy (NCBI): domain Eukaryota; kingdom Metazoa; phylum Arthropoda; class Insecta; order Lepidoptera; family Geometridae; genus Macaria; species Macaria notata. Next base: position 8,325,622 of record OV656742.1, read on the forward strand.
TTTCTTATCAAACGAAAAAACAACACGAAGCTCGTCATTGGTAGGTATGTTGTTATGATGGTTGATTCACCTTTTAGCCTAGACACCACAATAATAAGGAAAATAACTAGTTTAAAGGCTGATAAGGAATATGGGGAAATACCTAAAAGTAGGTAGGTACCTATATTATATTCTCTTGCCATAGGTACCTATTCTTCGAATATCTGTTGTTGTAGTCATAAATAGTATTGTACAGAGTCACTTAGTGGTAACAAAAAAAACATATTAATTGAAGTATTTTTTTAACATATTCATAGGTAAAGATGTCCTTAATAATATTAACTTCGATAATAGTGACAACAGATAAAATATGCTGTTCTTTACAATAAAATTAATTTGTTATGGCAAAATGTAAATTTGCTATGCATTAACTAGGATATGATTTTTTTCATTCCTAGTTGTTTAAAATATGTTTAAGTAGATATCTACAAAAACTAGTATCTCCGAACTTCATTTGCTTTTAAACAAGAAAAAATACGGGTATGAATAGGTACACATATTAATTTTATCGCTCTTATTTAAAAGAAAGTAATTGTTTTGCATACTGTTCGATACTAGGTAAGTGGACTGTATGGGGTTGATTTTGACGTCACAGAATTGATGCAAAGAGGGCAATCATAAAAAGCACTCACCAATCTTTCATCCACGACGCTGCTTCTCCGGGGATAGCCTCCGTGATGCGCGACAGACGAATGGTGCTGCACCTGCTCCTCTTCTATACGAATTCCTATAGTTAGTTCTGTTCCAGAGTCACGGACTCTGGAACTGCTGGGGTGTCACGGACACAACCAACGCGCACGGCGCGACCTTGGCAACTTGGAGAAGTGCTGCTGTGTCACGGACACATCCACCGGCGCGATCTTTGCTACTGCCCGGGTCTGCGACGCGCAGACGTCCGGCTCTTACAATTCACAACTACCCTCAATTGCATCATAATATATACTATTGTAAAAACCCAACACATACTTTGTATAGCCTAAAACTCAGCCTAAGAAAAGTTGAGTCATGAATCTTCTTAGTTACGTCTTATTCCTCATCACTGAGGGTCGTGAGTTGGCCCCAAGAAACGCTCGCAGTTTGTAACTTCAGCCTCCTTAAACAAGAGGCGTATTTTAGTGAGCGTACTGACGCATACTTATGGAATCGAAAGTCCAATGTAAGGAATTGACATCACGATGCGCTCCACGGGGGAATAGTAAGTAATACGCCTCTTGTGTAAGGGTTGATGGCCTAGTGGATAAATGACTAACTGTAGTAAATTGTGAAAAAAGTTTTACAGATGTACCTACCGTAATTTTTTTATTCCACTCTTTAGCTGCCCCTCACCCCCCGGACCTATCAAGCGACCCCCTGGCAGTGTCTCCAAGTGGCACCATCCGTGGGTCCTGGCTGTACACACGCCGTGGTAGACCCATCCGGGCCTTCAGAGGAGTGCGTTACGCAGAAGCTCCTGTGGGAGAGCTGCGGTTTCAGGTAAAGATACTATTGGTTATTTTTGTAGGCTCACGTTTGAATACATCTTGCTTAACTATAACTTATTTTTATGGATCAGCTTTTTTGCCTAGAAGGAACCGGTTTACTCTCGCCCCTTAATGTCGCTGTAGAATCTAGTGTCTTCAATGGGTACCCTCTGCGGGTCCTGGTTTTTCACACGCCGTGGTAGACCTCTCTGAGCCTTTAGAGGTGTGCGGTTCGCAGAAGCCCTCGTCTATGCGATAAAAAAGGCTACCCCTGTCATTGCCTTACTGTCAAGTTTAAAAATTACATCAGTAATAAAACATATTGCCTCCACATTTCAGCCCCCACGCTCCATCACCCAGTACCCTGGCGAAGTGAACGCCACAGCAGACGGGCCGGCGTGCCCGCAGCCTGTCATAGACGAGGGATATAATGTGCACGAGGACTGTCTGCGACTTAATGTGTACACACCTGCGAACACCAGGTAATTCTCATACTAATATATTCTAGAAGTAACTGTATGTTATTTTAGTATTGTTGAAATATATTGATAAAAACGAGTAGGTTATATACCATTTCATCTAAAGTTTATAATGGACTAGTGGGTGCTCGCGGCTTCTCTCGCATTAAGAAGTAACACTTGCATCCCCTATTTCACCCCTTTAAAAGTGGCATTTCCAAAAATCCTTTCTTAGCTTTTTCTTTCTACCTTCATTCCAAGTTTCAGCCCAACCCGTCCAGTGGTTTGGGCTGTGCGTTGATAGATCACTATTATCAGTCAGTCAGTCACCTTTGAATTTTCTTCACATAGATTGCAAATGGAAATGAGTGTATGTTGCACTAAAAACCTTGCTTTTAGTGATGCAGTTTCTAATTACTTACCTTCGGTAGATAGTAAAGTAACAATTCTAAGTATGATACAATCTAATGCCTTCTAATCTAGGGGTTGCGGGTTCGATTCCCGTGTGACACAAGTATTTATGAATTTTAAAATGTATGTATGTATAATAAGTATGTATTTACAAAAGAAAATTAAATAAGTATTATATCCGTTATCTAGTACCCACGAGACAAGCGTTTGCTTAGTGTAGGGCTAGATGGCGCATGTGTACAATGTCCCGGAATATTTATTTTTATTTATTTCTTTTCTTCCAGGGAGCCTCTACCAGTGATAGTATTCATGCACGCGGGCGGCTTCTACTCTATATCGGGGCGTAGTGATATAGCCGGCCCGAGCTACTTGCTGGATAAGGACGTAGTACTGGTCACCATCAACTATAGACTTGCTTCACTTGGTGAGTTTTTATACTAAAGCCATTAAAAAACAGAAACCTTTATTACAACCATATGGCGCAAATACATTAATCGATTTTAACATTACCCGCGTTAGTTAGGGATTAAAAGTAGCCTATTTGTTAATTCAAAGTCTAATCTACCTCCATACCAAATTCCATCCTAATCCGCTATGTCGTTTGAGGGTTGATAAAGTAACCTGATATACACGCACGTATAAACTCTCGCGATAGTAAAATATTAGCAGTGATGTAGCAGGCATATGTTTTCTTGTCATATTATGTATGTATACCTATGTCCTGTACATTTTGTATAATAATTTTAAGTTAATTATTGTGTTAAACAAAGATAGAAGTAAATGCCGGAAAAGTCTGGGCGCCCACCACGTTCTACTTGCCAAAGAGAACTTCCCGAACGAATTGATTCTTTGGGGCGATTGTGGTCAACACATTTTTGTTAGCAAAATTACTGCTGGATCATAGTAAACTTGCTAGACCCGCATGAAACGGTACGCTTCTACCTTTATTGTTCGTACCGCAAAGTTGTGGAACTCCCTGACTGACTCTCTGTTCCCCACGAACTATGATCCAGCGAACTTCAAAGCAAGGGTTAATCGGTTCTTATAGGGTAAGCACGCTCCATCTTAGGCCATAGCCTTTTTTTACCATCAGGCAAACTATGGCCATGTGCAAACACGTTCTAGTTAAAAAAAACTTTCTATTTGATATTTTCAGGCTTTCTAAGCACCGGAGACAAGCTAGCCCCAGGGAACAATGGCTTCAAGGACCAAGTAGCAGCCCTTAAATGGGTCAAACGGAACATCGCTGCGTTCGGTGGCAACCCTAACCTGGTTACACTGGCTGGATACAGCGCTGGGTCATTCAGTGTCATGCTGCATATGGTCTCGCCTATGAGTAAAGGTAAGGACTAATGAATCTTTATCTTTCTTTATTTATCCTTTAATTTTTTCTTCACTTTTGAAAGATACGACTAATAGTATGAACAGGATGCAGCTTCGAAGGGCAGGAGTAGTCAATCGCTCTTTTTCAAATAATTTTGTCAATAAACAAACAAGTTATTAAAAATAGAACATTTGGCTTAGACCTATTCACACAGCGCCATCTCCTGGGTTTGGAATTGATGTAAAACGAGACAGTGCGCGCGCAGAGTTCTACGCTGAATCTCTTATTGTATGTAGGTACATAATTACTTTGTGTTGTACAGATACACTCAGTTATAATATTTATATTTCTGTTTCAGGTTTATTCCACCGAGCCATATCAATGAGTGGTTCTCCGATCTCTCAAATAACGCTGCCTTCACATCAGCGCCATCTAGCGGTGAAACAAGCGGAACTACTAAATTGTCCATCTGAGACCACGAAAGCTATGTTGGACTGTTTGAGAACTAAAACTTCAGTCGAGATGGGGAATACGCTTGATAGCTTCTTTGTAAGTTGCTTTTAAATATCTCTTACACTTAGTTTTTATTTTGGGCTTATTTTTTTGCAACAATAGATAGCGTTCTTTTGAAAAAATCCCATAGCTTTGTACTATGTCAGTTGCATGGCAGATGCGATTAACTCATCTTAACTCTGTTGAAAGCCATTCTATTTGGGTTATTACCATAGATACCTAGCTGCCACAAGTCCGTGCGAGCAGTCCTTGGATGGGTGACCGACGCAAAATTAAAACACTAGATTGACAATAAGCAGTTTGTATATTTAACAACAGGAACTAAGACGCTTTGAAAACTCTCGACACCAGACCTCACCACATTCCTATATTTTCCTTCACAGGAGTATGCATACGATCCAGTGCTAGTTTGGGTCCCCATAATCGAGCCTGACTTCGGCCAGGAGCGGTTCCTGGTAGAACATCCCCTCAAGTCGCTGAAGGAAGGCAGGTTCCACCGGGTGCCTTACATCATCAGCCAGACCAAGGATGAGTTCTTTTGGAAGGCCTTCTGTAAGTTCTTAATGTCATCACACTTATGAATGAAAAGAATGAAATAAAAAAAAATGTTGATCCTTGAAACCAATACTTTTATAATGGCGTTTTAAATTGATGGATATAAGTTAGTGTGTTTATTTGTTCGTCGTGATTCGGAATGAATTTTGGTACAAATTAAATAACAAATTTATAGCCCGAATTAAATCAATATAATTATTAGAAACAACAAAAACTAATTTAGTGTAGTTGTAAATTTAAGATGGCCACTGGAGAACTGTAATTGGCTGAATATATTTTCTAACAGTTTCAATACGAGTAAAGTAAGGTACAATTGAAGCTTGAATATGTATAACTACAGATCACAGAAACATGTATAGTAAGTAGTTCAGATGCAACAGAGACAAGCCTAAAATACATTCGTACAACATTCTTTACACATTACGATACGACTTTAGTAGAATAATACTATAGTAATAATAAATAACTATTCGCTCATGGTTCATGTCTCTGCAGTCTGTAGCCTTTACTACCTGAGCTTGGGCTATGCCCCGCTGCCGGCGGCACCACTAGTTTTAGATTTAATAATTATATTTTTTGTAAATATTTTGCAAAAAACCTCTAAAATAGATAAAACTCTGGATATTGAATAACAAAAATCGTATTGATTATTATTATTAATTACTTTTGATATAAATACTTATTTGTTACAGCTATCCTCAACAACTCCACTCTGTCTGAATCTATGAACGCAGACTTCCACCACCGAGGTGAAATCTCCTTCCAACTGCCTCCATCTCCCTCTACCAAAGCCACTGACATTTTACGACAACATTACTTACCCCATAATGGTGGGAAATTGACCAATGATAGCGAAACTGCCAGTGGTTTGGGGAAATTGTACAGCGATGGTATCATTGGATTTGGTGTGCACAAGTGAGTATATTAAATTATCCGATAAATTTTCAAGTGCCACGATTATTTCTTTCTTTCTTTTTTTATTTCTTTCTTTCTTTCTATCTTTGTTTATTATTACACAGAACATATTACAGCTTAATGAATGCATTTGATAGTTATTGATCGAAATAATTTTGAGCTAAGCTATATTTGTTATTTCTTATATTGATACGGAGAAAAAGAGACAAAATTTGATTTTGTATTTAATAAATAATTTAAAAGCTTTAGCTTCTTTTAGTAGTGAAGTGAGTTTCTTAAGAAGCAAGCTCCTAAATTCCAAAATTAGAACAGAAATTGCAGCTTTTGAAGTAACTACTAGATCGACCCTTAACAGGGAGTATGTTAGTTATCCTGTGTGTTCATTATTTAATTATATTCTGTTCCAGGCTGGTGAATGCAATGGCAGTCTATTCGAGGCAGCCAGTTTATTACTACGAGTTCGCATACGTCGGGACACACAGTCACTACACAGATCCTGTCACTGGGAAACCAACAGGTATGCCTCTTTTTCAACCGACATCTTAAAAAGGAGACAATCTTATGTATATGACCTGCATATGCGATGAATTGCGATGTGATATAGTCAGTGTATAAATATTAAGTAGTTTTAGTTCGAGGAATGGCCGATAGATGGCGCTAGTGGTAGAATTAGATCGCAGTTTAGCAAGAAATGTAAATATTAGTGAATAAATTAAGAATTAAAGTTTCTTTGTCTTCTGATCCGGCAGATTGTCGTTTTACATAAATTTTTGCATAGTGTTCCTGTACGCAGTACTGGAGATACTGTCTTGCAGTTGTTACCTCAGGTAGAAGGTAGCAAGGGAGTCCATACTTTTACAGTCAGAGTGGAGTATGAAGATCCATTTAGACAAAACATTGTGGCAAAATTCACAAGTGTACTTATGTATTTTTTGTAACAAATTAAATATGTTTCAACTTAAGGGAGAGATCAGTAAAAGTTTCATCAATGCAAAATGATTTTATTTAATCAAATATAGTACCTACCTATAATAAACTGACGGAACTGACGACAAGTTTTATCAAAAAAGATTCAATAGTTTTTGGAATAATAGATGGTTGAAAGGTTACGTTGCTCTCACTAAACTTATCTAGATATCATCATTATTATCCACAGCCCGTTTTGTCCTACTGCTGGGTATTGTTTTCTCTCTTAATATGCCATTATCAGGATATAATTTCCCCAAATTACTTGTTGCTTCCAGGGGCCGCTCACCACGACGACCTGATCTACCTGTTCTCCATAAACGCCTCATTCCCCATCATCCCAGCCTCAAGCTCCCAGGACTCAGACATGGTTGGCTTCATGACCGCCGTCTGGCACAACTTCGCTACCACTGGGTATGTGCTCTTTTTAATAATAATAATAATAATAAAATCATTTATTGACACAAATAACATTTTAAAATATACAATAGTTGTAGCCTGTAATATAATCTTATAAAATATGTGTAAAGTACATTTTATTTGTGCAATGAATTGGACCGGTTCTTCTGAACTAAGCAAGAATGCTTGTGTCTCAGGAGAACCGCACCCCCAGGTGAGTTTACAATAGGTGTGCTAGTTAGGCTTCATCCATAATCTAAAAGTATCAAAGTTAACATTAAATTTTTTATCTATTATTATCAGTCTGTTAATTATATAAATATATATATATATATATATATATATATGTACTTACATTAATATTTTTATTAATTTTGTTAAAAGTACCTTTGTAAGTGCGTACGCGTGTGTGTGTGTGTGGAGTGTTTTAAAAGAACAAGTTTATTATGATCAAACAAGTTATTTTGTCAAGTGCTAAACCCACACTATGGTTGTTTAATTCAAACTTTTTATTGGAAAATTAGCGAAAATGATCATGACCGGCAGGATTTGAACGTGCGTATTTCTGATTAGACGGGCTAGATGGCGCTGTGTGTAATGTCCCGAAATAATTTATTTATACATAGGTATAGGTTACAATGTACAGATGGTAACAGTGAGGAATGCTTGAGTATAGCTATTTCAGAAATTCACATTTCGGGTTACAAGCAATGTAGTATTTATTATTATGTTTTTTCTTTGCAGGGATCCGAACCCGCTACCCTGCAAGTCGCCGTCCTGGCCAGCCTTCACCCACTCTCAGCGCAAGTACCTGCGTATAGATTCTACTGTTACTATTGAAAATAACTTATTTCATGACAGGTTCCGAGTTTGGGAAGGGTTGTATAACCCACGTCATTGTGAATATTGTTTAGATTAGAAAAAGCTTATCAAAGAACACTATTACCCCTTTTGGAAAAAGGGTGGCTTATGCTTTGTTCATTTTAGAATTATAATTTTGACAGCTGTCGTAATTGCCGTGCTATAATGGACAATGTATAATCTTTTTATCGATTTTACTAAAAAAGGATGTCAATATACCCTGTGCTTAATGTACAGTCAGATTGTAATTATATCATCGAATAAAATGATGAATAAAAATTATTTGAAGTAATTTTTTAAAATGGTATCTTACACCGTTCGTAACCGTTCTTTTATTTTATAAATTCAAATTAAAAACTTGTTTCTTGATCTGTTTGTTCCTTACAAAAATGCGTAGAATATATTATAGAAACACGCAGAAATACCGCAAAGCACCGTTTCCTTAGTTATTTAAGATCTAGTAGTAGGTTAGGTACTTCTAAACGGATATTCTTGGCTAAAATAGTCAAATAACTGTTATTTTACCATTATAATCAAATTAAGGCGGTATGCGGTTTCCACTGCCTTAAGGGGAGAACGGAAAAATTAAAAGCAAAACCAGTGTTTGAATTTAGAACACGCGTTCCATCCAACCAACGAGTTGAGATGCGTGCGCGGCCTTCGCGGTACGGTGGAGGCGGAGTATGATATATATGCAGAGATGATACAACATGGCTAGCTTATATCTGGCTATCGTGAATCTGATCTGATATAATGAGTATGTTTATTATTTTCGCGCTAAACTGACTGAGTCTATTTGGAGGAATGTTGTTACCAGATAGTCTAGATCAGTTATGTACAATTCTCCCGGAAAAAAGCGGATAACATCGCTGAACACAGTAAACATTTAATATTCATTTGTGGAAATTTTAAATAAGAGTTTACAGTGTCTAAGGTAACAAACCAAACATTGAGAGGTATGTTTGGTTTGTTACCTTAGACACTGTAAACTCTTATTTAAAATTTCCACAAATGAATATTAAATGTTTACTGTGGCTATTGTAATTATTTTACTTAGGTCATGTCGAAATTGAGATAGCCAACCTGTTAAATTGGCGCTACAACTACTCCCTAATTTACTGTTTTAGTCATATCTCTCTGTGATAAATCAATTTCAAACATCTGTAGGAACTATTAAAATTTTAAAATAAGAATAAAAAACAATGCAAGATAAAAAAAAACTTAAAACTAGTTTCAAAATACTAGATTACTAGATACTAGTTTTTACTTAGTAAGCAAGCAAGCGTGTATTAATAAAGTAATTAAATTCAATTTAAGATGCTAATTATAAAATTACACAAAAAAACACGTCACAGAAAACAAATTAGCGAGAAGGAATGCGTATCCAAATTGGCATTGAGAAATTCGATGCGATTTGTTACAATTCCAATCAAATTATACAAGTGGGTCAGACATTAATAACATATTTTTACAACCGACACGGCATCTACGACATGGTGCTAACATCTTTATATGGTGTCCTTTCACCGAATCATGTCCCGTTCTTCCACATCCCGCTTGCGCAGTGGCACAGAGACTCGCTGTACGCTCAGACGGCCGCGGAAAAAAGATACGGAAGCATGCGGTTCCATTTTTTAAATATAGAAATAGAAACTTTTTAAGAATAAAAACTCTTTTGTTCTAATTTGGTTTCGTGTAAGTGATAAGTGAACTTTCTATTCGGCCAGTGCGTGGTTTATGGTTCCTGTGGTGGTGAAAATGAGACATTCACTTGTTTATTTGGTAAGTCATTCTTGTTACAAACACGTAGATTTAATTGTTAAAAAATTTAAAACATTAAAATATGTAGCTTTGGATAGAAGTTTATAAAAATTAAGCTTCATCGAGCTTAAAGCTCTAATAAACTTAACATTGAAAGCTTAAAGCTCAAAATAAACTTTTGGTGTGAAACTTCGTAACGAGTACCTATGTAGTATAAAAAGCGGTTTGAAAACTCTCGGCACAAGAGTTAGCCACTCTCATTCGATAAGAAGTAGTATAAAAAGCCCTAGAATATTTTTTTTTTCAAAGCTTTACTGTTTATTAATGCATACTTTAATGTAAAAGCTTCGTTAGAACTAGGTCTTGCTATCTTTAAGTGTTCATACTGTTCATTCGGTATCCCTTCGCGGTTACATCTATGCGCTTCCGTAAGCCGTATAACACGTTAAATAGTAAGTTCCGGCTTCCCGCCACAGAACTACAGACATAAACCATATCAGAAGCTCTTTGGGCAGTTTAAAGACTCGATTCGAGTGATTTTCACGTTTATTTTTGATCCACAAATGCTTCTGAGACACGTTTATAAAAATGAAAAAGCCCTGGCCCATTAGAATAGAATAGAATATAAGTTTAATGTACACCATAAAACATAAAAATTACAAAACAGAAATAAACATACTTAAATTAAAGTGTTGCACATTGGGCGGCCTTATCGCCTTAGGCGATTTCTTCCAGGCAACCTTTTGGATGGACATAACTTACAATTGTAAACAGGCGACATTAATGAATTAAAAAATCGCCATCGTTCTGAAATAAAAACATGGTTCTTCGCTTTTCACCTTTAATAAAATAGTAAAACCAGAAGTTATATTATTGTATGCTAGTACCTTAACTTGAATGGTTGGCTGCGGGTAGAAAGTAGTGAAATGTCGCACCAAACAATACAAAAATTGCTCTCAATTCAAACAGATTGTATTGTGAATAGGATAGTTAGAGTAGAGTAGCTCTTTCTGCGAGCTATAAATGGCTGCATTATATCTGGTCAATGGTTTCAGTCATTCATGATATGTTCTTCACAATCTCGAAAATGAATCTGCGAATGTATCAATAACTAGCTGTACCCGCGACTTCGTCCACGTGGATTTGGGCATCATATTTAATTTTTGCAAATAACCTCATCAGCTTTACAAATTATAATCTGTTACCTACGACTTGAACCGTTTTCGCAGCACATGCAACGGAAACAATTTTCCCCGTTTTTTCTACATGTTACATTGTATCTTTGCTTTTATTAGTTGAAGCGTGATGTTATATAGCCTAGAGCCTTCCTCGATAAATGGTTCAACACAAAATTATTTTTTCAATGCGCACCAGTAGTTCCTGAGATAGCGCGTTCAAACAAACAAACTCTTCAGGTTTGTAATATTAGTATAGATTATATATCGTATAGATAGTATCATCAAGTTATATATGATTGTGTACAAGTACAAAACTGCTCCACTGATTAAAAAAATGCACCATTTGTTTAGTTTTTCATCGAATTCCTTGAACTCCCCATATGACTTTATTGCTCCGCATTGCCAGAAACTTGACCACCAGCAGGGTGTTTCACAATAAGTCGGATACGGCTCCGATTCGATTGAGACGGGTATCAATCGGTAGGGAAAGGATTTTTCCAAATCAAAATGCTTCCATACGATACCTTTAACAAATTTATTCGACAAAAAAATCGGAAACTCTCCCTGAACTAAAAGCTAGCGGATTCGTTCCCTCCTCATCCTTATTCAAGTGTATTCGACATGTGAAACGCCCTGCAGGTTACCGGACACGCCATTGCCACAAGCAACTCTATGGTCAAATGTAAACCATTTCTGTGCTAGACTGAGCTTTACTTAGGCTGCTGGTATTCTCCGTTTGGTTTTGGACCCAACGACATTAATAATACTTACTTATATACTTGCTTTAGGTATTATTAATGTCGTTGTTCTGACCACACATTTTCCACACAATATAATGAGAGCTATAAGGAAAACTTTACGTTAAATTACAGCCTATACAAAAAACATATATAAAAACACTCAGATATGTCCAACATTCAATGTAATATATAATTAAGATTTTCAAACTAAACTATTGAACACTAATATTCAACCTAAATATTAATTTTCATCAACTTAGTAACATGATTCAAAATTTCAGAAAGCGCGTTGAAGTCTTTTGCTTGAAGAAAAATAAATTCGCGCATAGTGTTAAGCTTTGGTTTCCTAGGAAAGCGGTGCCTTCGTATAGCGGCCGTGATATTACGGACGCAAAAAATAATTAAAGTAAATTACGGTGCAAGTTACCGCTCTCCAGGAAACCGCGCCATTTCGTTTACATAGACAACGGTTTAGTGACGTCATTCACCGCTGTATTACGGCCGCTATATGAAGGCACCGCTTTCTATGAAATCAAAGCTTTACACAGAACGGTGTTTTACACGCTTAGTTATTAAGCGTGTTAAACCGTTCTGTGTAACATTTAGAAACATTATTATTGTATGTTTCTCAGGTTCACTTTACCCTTGTTCTCTAAGACTCGTTTTTACCCCTATATTTTTTTTATATATGGAATCGTTTTTAATATCTGTTCTAAAATACAAGGCTACCTTTATTTTCGAATAGGGTTTGTGGCCGTTGAGCTTGCTACTTACTTCCGGGGGTCGGATGACACGTTACATTGTAGGTCCCGGCTGTTTGTCTAGTACAGCGGTCGTTAAGCCATGTCAGGGTGGTTTGAAAACCCAGAGGTGGCCACTCTCATTCGATAAGAAGAAGAAGAAGAAGAAGCGTTCTACTTGATTGTTTTGAGCCAGTATGAGATAGGTATGTAGGCTCCATGAATACTGTAGAAAGTACAAAATATTGTTGATATCAGTAATAATCATTCATTGTTAGTAAAACTAGGTTTCTTTACAGGGGTCTTAATAGTAGTTACAAGCATAATATCTCTAGTTTATACCCTGTCGGGTGTACTCACATAATCTATTTAATATATTATCATTATTTTAATATCAACAACAGTTACATATGTATATTTGAGGTCTTAAATAATCATGAACTTTATATGCACCATAACCAAAATATGATTAGTGGCAAGTGGCATTCCATTTTGGGTGCTTTCGTGGGTCGGATGAAACGTTAAATTGTAGGTCCTGGCTGTTTGTCATAGTACAACAGTCGTTAAGCCATGTCAGTGGCTCTTTAGGGCGACTTGATAAACTTTCGACACCAGGAGTCGGCCACTCTCATTCGATAAGAAGAAGATAACCAAAGTAATGTACCAGCTGCTTATTAAATAACCTAGTAATAAGTATCTCAAGTTAAACACGGTCCCGTTCAGTCACGGATCCAATCGTAATATTGCATGTGAACACGCGCGCTGCATTCTACGCTTGCACGAATATTTGTGGGGGAAAATGCTGCTCTAGAAGAAGTTGTGAGAATTTATACAAATATATGTCTGGCCTGTTAGCTTAGTTGGTAGTGGCTCTGCCTTCTAATCTAGCGGTTGTGGGTTCGATTCCCGCGTGACACAAGTATTTATGAATTTTTAAATATATAATTACTTGTGTTGAGTCTTTTGTTGTATGTATAATAAGTATGTATTTACAAAAGAAAAGTATGTAAGTATTATATCCGTTATCTAGTACCCACGCCACAAGCGTCAGCTTAGTGTGGGGCTAGATGGCGCTGTGTGCAATGTCCCGAAATATTTATTTATCTATTAAGGTAGGTCTGATAGGTGAGGGTAAGAATTGTCTCGGCAAGCTGAAGCAACATCCAGACACTTAACCTGAAGAATTATGAAATTAGTAACCTGAAAGAAAACACATGAAACCTGAAATTCATAAATAGATACATAACCTGTTTTGAAAGTCTTTTCCAGTAACAAGTTCTCAAAACAAAATTCAAAGTCACGTATTCAATTACAGCGGTAGGCAGTGTAATTAAATTTAACAAGTCTAGATTTCGCGCCAAAATTATAACACCACTTTCATCAGAGGCACAAAAGTGAAAACTATGTCAAATAAAAACTCGAAAACCGCAAAAATAAGATACGAAACAATAAAATTACTTATGATAATAGCGGGCAGCGAGCCGAGAACCGAAATAAGCCGAAACGTGGATAAAAAGTTTGGATAAAAGATAAAAGTGAAATGAAGAAAGTGGAGCGACGACTTGAGGTCTTTGGGACTGTTGACGAGATGGAATAGTTTATAGTATGAACAAAACAAGAATGGGTTCAACGACATATCAATTGTTAAAAACCTTACTATTCAGAAATTCCGACATAGTGTGTAAAAAAATGCATGTGATAGGTGCTATGCCTCTTCCCATAAAAAAAACCATCGTTAGGCAAGCTACTGCCTTCGATGCAAATGGCAATGGAGTTCGCATTTATAATCGCCACTAGGAACACTGACAAACAGGGACGGCTTAGAAATATTGATAGAAAAATTCACATAAAAGCGTAAAACATAAAATTTGCTAATTGTACTCTTCTAAAGACAAATGATCTGTAATGATGGATACAATTTTTTCCATACTAAGTAAGTGTTTTAAAATTGATATGACGTATTGTTGGATGTTGTTTGCAACACATTTTTCTGGTGGAATGGTCTAAATACACTTTATCCTATTATAGAAGATAGGTAGGTAGTTAGTAATCTCCGAATTGAACGTCTATGGCTGGGCCCTTTGTTTAGTACAAGAACGAGCTAGTTTAGGTTAGAGCATTTCTCCGCACCTTTAAATAGGCAAGGTCGTTTCTAGAATGATGAATGATGTCGAAATGTCTCTAGGACCACCAAATTCTAAAACATCTGTCTTCCGTGGAAGGATCAGGGCGCCCTAAATAACTTTCTAACTAATCAATTCTGCGGGAGACTCTCGACCTCCAGTAATACGGAAATATCACTCAAGGAAGGACAGGTAAATAGTTAAAATAAAACATAGCTCAGAAATCCACAGAATGCTCACAAAGGCAAACCGTAAACAAGGTGTGTTGGAATCCAGGCTAAGCGATCGAGCGCGAAAGGAGCAGCCGTTACACTTTCCCGCGCCAACCAGCGCCTGTCTGACGCCGGCACATTGTTCAGTTCAGACATACCTAATGATAGAGTTGGCTTGTAAATTTATATACGGTGTCAAGACCAATAGGCTTATGATGCGCAGTACCAGATAAGATTCCAGTGGATTTTGTTGATAAACATAAGCTCCCTGCGACCATCAAAGAAATCAAGTCTGAAGCTATATTTCGTAAACGACACAGAATATTTTTATTGGAAGAGTGTTAGAATAGAATAGAATAGAATATATCTTTAATGTACACCATAAAACATAGAAATAACAAAACAGGAAAAAGCTTAAATATATTAAAGTGATGCACATTGGGCGGCCTTATCGCCTTAGGCGATTTCTTCCAGGCAACCTATTATTAGTGTTATTATTAAATAAAATTATTTTTGAATGATGAAACAATCTGGCATTTATGATCTTGATTGTTTGATTTAATTGTTTATTTTTTACATTTAAATTTAACTTGATACTTTGTGAAACCAATTTGCACGCCCTGTGGGTGAGAATGTAGCGGTCCATATCTTATTTTCGAACAATTCTGTAAAAAGATTAACTAAACGGTTTTCACTCACGTGTAAATCGCGTAAATGGTTTACGCGTTTCGGATGTTATGACACCCATCTTCAGAACGTTCGTCCTGGGCCGCGGCAACACGCAGACTTCTCAATTCAATTCTGTAAAACTTATATTCTGCAAATAAATGATTATGATTATGAAAACATCGAGATGTTAACAGTGCTAATATGAGCATCTAAGTGTAGTCGTCTGGCACTGACAAGAAACCAATGTTTTTTGTTCTCTGTGGCACGTAGTTGAAGTTGTCGTTTCGATAATGTTTCGATCATGGAACCGGTATAATACCTAGAGAGAGATGAAATGAAAATCCTTGGTTTCGATATTAGATGAACTGGACGTTGCGCATCATAAACTAAGTTAGGTTCTCTTAAGGTTACGTTACTTACGGTTGCCTGGAAGAAATCGCTATTAGCGATAAGGCCGCCAGTTGTGGCACTATTTTTTAAGTCGTTTGTGTTTCTTCTTTTTTATCAATGTGTATTACAATAAAGAGTTTTATCTATCCATCTATCTCTTAAGAGTAGAGAGTTTACTAACCATACAGTGCGATATGGCTTAACAACTCCCGTAGACAATCACAATTTGGTCACAGGTATAAATCTTCAATAGGATGGTAGATAACGAGTCACGCCGAAAGTGCAGTGATATGAACCGATGACACATTACTGATTTTTAAACTTTCCAGTATGGAGAGTGGTAAATCTCGCTAATGTCTGAAATTCTTGATTTCCGTTCCAATTCTTGATATAAAGGTCGATTAACTACAAAATGGTCAAGGAATGCAAATCAAGAAAATTGCCGGAATTACCCCTAGACATTAGATGTATGTCCTTTCTTTAAATAAACTCAGATAAGATGTACTATAAAACATAGAATTAGACAAAATGACACACTACTGTCAGGTTTGCACAGTTAAGCTATAAATTAATCCTTTTAGAGATTAGATAGAGGTGTGGGTTTTGATCAAAACAAGACTTTTTGGTTTCGTGAAAATCAGAACAGCTAGCGGTTTTCAATGAGTAATACTGTTTGGATAAATGGATACAAAATAATTGTATTTATGTATTTTATTATCTCTCTGTGAGTCATATTTCCTCATGACTGAGGGTCGTGACTCCCCCGCAGAATTAATTCGTTATGGGAGTTCTCTTAGGCAAATACGTGTACATCGTGGTGGACGCTCAAGACCTTCCACACAAGATACATGTATTAAACCTGTGTTATAGTTGTAAGATCAGGATGCCATTTTTATTATTGGCTGATTTTTATCCACAGGAAAGTTTTCGAACAGAGCCTCGAAAAAATTACAAAAAAAGGATAGAGAAAAAAAATTACCGTGGGATGAAGTAAACCAAAGCTCTGACTAAACTATTGGTAAACAAACTCAGGGATTTTTATACCTTACATTTTTATTGTTAAGTATTATTTTTACATTCGTTTGCTTACCTTATAATTTATTGAACATTTTGAATTATATTATTGTTGAATCAATCACAATCATATTTCACTGGGGAGCTTTTAATAAAAAAAACAGTACCTATTATATTGTACCATTCGATGGGCTTTTGATCTCAAGTATATCCGGCCATTTCGGAGCGGGTCGAAGAATGCTTGGATCAGGTATGTGACGTCATGGATCCCGTTAGCAGTGACCTTCACCTACTGACTCACGGACCAGTGTATGAGAACAGATAATGTAGTACCAGATGGATAACTTCTAACCAATTCTAAACTTTCTCTCCTTTTCTTTGCTTATGTGTTTGTTTAGAGGTGAAACATTACAACCTATTTTGCTAGGAAATAGTAGACGAGTCATACAAAGTGACATATTGATTTACAATGTATAAGTAAACAAAATTGTAAAAAAAATATAATAGTTACATAAGGTCTCTGACAATCAGAGGTGAATAATGAAGAGAAAAGAAAAACCTATTTTGCTAAGCTTACCTACACAGTCGAGTTTATTATTTTTGATATTACTATACTTAATTCGGTTACGGTCGACTGATTGACATTTCTAAGCTTTTGGAAATTAGTGAGCGATGGCTTCGATAACTGATCGTGATTTTCACTCCTTACCAAATAAGTATATATAGTATAGTCAAATAATACTCTTCATGAAATATCTACTCGTTCAAGTCATGCTTCTATATAACTAAACACACTTTAGTACACTCAAACACACACACTCACACAAACACACTTACACATACACACACAGTTCCATGTTTCTCAACTTAAGCCAAAACCTACTTTTATTTTTTATTTTTAAATCTTTGCAAATTTACTTTCTGAAATGTAAATAATTATTTTTTGTTCATACTATACCTAGCTATTATCAAAGAATCCGCACCGAAACACATTACAATGGACAGTTTGATTTGTGAGAGCGTCTACGATACAGGTCTCGAACCTAGTGTAGGGCTCGCGTAATCATTTAGGAACCTTTCACTCACTGCAGTTAATAGTCATTTACTTACCTACTTAAAATAAGTTAATAGAATTAAGGTTATATTTGTAAAATGGTAATAAATAAATTTTGTTTGTTGTTTTGTTGTTGTATATATAAAACCTTAGTAGATACGGACTTAGTAGATATTAGTCGATATGATGCCATTTAGCAAAACAAAATAATTTACAAATTGTCGTTTAACACACACAATTTCTTTCTCTGTCCCGCGGCCAGAGTTACACATCTGATTTCTTCCTCAACATGTTTGTGAGTGGTGATTGGTCATTGACCTGTGAAACTTCAACTCAACTATGTGACTTAAATTCTTAAACACCGTCTATTCCCTCCTTTCGTCTGTGATATAATTTATTTAGTTAGATGATCATTATTTTCTTAGATAGATAATAAGTAGAAATGTGTGTTTTGTCTGGGTTCTATCATCAGGGTGTGTCTTTCTGTAGAATGCCTCTAATAATAATAATGAAGTGTAAATTTTGACACAAAAAAACCATAAAGCAAGTTCCATGTAACGAATGAAATAAACCGATGTATGTTACTTGGTGTGATTTCTCGTCAGTTCAGTTATTTAGCATACGTAGCGGTCAGTTAGCCAGTTAACTACGGTTTAACCGTTTAGTTCTTAGTTAGTCGGAGAAAAGTGGAAGTGTTAGCCTAGATCAGATAACACGGCAGATAAATATCTGGTTCTTTGACAGCCTACATGTTTTAATGCCCATGCAAAATGTTAAAAAAATATTTAAAAAAAGCAAACCGCAACTGCTCGTCGTCGTTACTGTTATTACAACCGTAAAAACAACACTGAGCTAAATCAAGATTGGATAATACTTGTATCTATACTGAATAACATTGAGGCTGCCCGATTATCACACATTTTAAAGCACATGAGTTTTCAATTCCTCAGTAAAAGGGGTTATGTACACTAGGTAAGCGCGCTTAATTTTAGACTAAAGCGGTGCTTTTCATCATAGTCAAGCGTAAGGTGATAAAAACGCCTAACTGTAAAGTTTAAAAAAACATATATTAAGAGATACATGATTGTTTTCTTTACCTCTTTACGAAATGCTGAAAGTACCTGCTAATATCAAACATCTTACAAAACAGATGTCAACACAAAGGAAATAATCTTACTTTTCCACAAATGGCTCTTCTTGGTGTGGTCTACTAACGATCTAACACAAATGCCACTGCAATCTAAACTCTATTCCTAAGCGTTAAGATCGACGACATATAACTGTATTCGTCTTTTAGAATCAAATAAAATATGAATCAAATTGCACCTTACTGCCTTGTAATAAGAACCACCACAACAAATACATGATATCATGTAAGCAGTAGAAAAAGACCACCAGCACCGTCAAATTTCATGGCAATTTGTGCCATAAGACGTAGTGTGAAGAGTTAAATTGCTATACGTGATAATGTACAGGCACCGTGACGATGTGCCAGTCTGATTAGCAGATGATGAGGTTCTTGCTGGTTTATGTGATGGATGGCAGTTTGATGACACTTTGTA
Organism: Macaria notata; assembly: GCA_927399415.1. NCBI lineage: Eukaryota > Metazoa > Arthropoda > Insecta > Lepidoptera > Geometridae > Macaria > Macaria notata. The sequence goes on from OV656742.1 coordinate 8,344,966, forward strand.
CGGTGGTTATTAGAGATGTAAGTTGTATGATGAAATAATAAGAGTAGCTCAGCTAGCGGAGGCAATCGTATACGATTACCAATGTTAAGCAAAGGTCGACGCAATCAGCCCTTGGATGGGTGACCAAAAAGTGGCATTCCATTTTTGGCGCTTCCGTGGGTCGGATGACATGTTTAATTGTAGGTCCCGGCTGTTTGTCTAGCACGGCAGTCGTTAAGCTATGTCAGAGGCCCTTAGGGCGGTTTGAAAACTCTCGACACCAGAGTTGGCCACTCTCATTCGATAAGAAGAAGAAGAAGTGTAGGAATGTCCGCAGTTTGGTCTGGTAGGCACTGGTTCAATTCCGACTCTACCAATGACGTTTTTTTTTTTTTTTTTTTATGATGTTTTATTTTTTTTCAAGATTTGTTTAGCGGTCTTGCAGGAAAACATCGTGTGTAACCCATTACAGCTAATGTGCTAATTTAAGGTCTAATCTAACTCTAGTCCGGTTTCACCTAAAACGGTTCAGTCATTTGAAATAAAAGTAAATAAGTTCGTATGAGAGTGGCCAGCTCTGGTGTCAAAGTTTTCAAACCAAAGGGTCTGATTACAAAAAACAACGACTAAAGAAATAGATATTGAAATTAAATAAATAGAAATAGATTCTTTATAATAACATCTTTACAAGAAAATTACCAGCGTTTGGATGAATATATATGAGGATATTTTATCTGTATAAAAGTGGGTACAGTCAAGAAGGCGTAAGCTGAGCTTTGCATTTGTGTGGGTGAAGTATGGCAGGTGAGCGGGGGAGTGAGATGGCGCTATCGCACGATGGAGAAGCCGATTGTCTCACCTACACTATCTATGTACACCCACACAAATGCAAAGCTCAGCTTACGCCTTCTTGACTGTACGTATCTACTTTTCAAACAATACAACGGTGTCATAGAAGCAATTTTGACAATTCCCATTATTACAGCTGTAAAATTGATGATAATTATGTAATTGCCGCAAAGAGTTCTTCAAATTGTGTCGCGTGATAGAGGTTGAAAAGTGAATGGAAGCTTTTCTTTTCGAAGATATCATTATTAAGTTTTTGTAAAAAAATGCTGGTTTTTTAAACTAGATGTCTATGCTATAGAGATATTTTTACGCAGGTGAGTATAGAAAAATGTTGTAATTTCATATCATGTACATGTTTAATATAAAACAATATTATTTTATCATATTATTAAACATTTTTATTTTTATTTACATGTTTCATATATTTTCCTATGATATTTTCCTACCTTGCTATAAGACTTCAATTTTGTTTTTTTAAAGCTTAGGCTTGATAGTTTCTGTGTCTCTTTTTATCTAGAAACTCTTCGAATTTCATTTCTAGAAGATAGTCAAAGCATCTTGTGCCAGTTAAAAAACAAATTTAAAATCATTCGTGCTCAATTTAACTACAATAATCGAAGCTCTCTTTGAGTCGCATTTCGTCATGACTGAGGGTCGTGACTCCCCCACATCAACCATTGTTTTAGATTTAACTATAAATACTTATGAAAAAACAAGATTAAAGCAAATGTTGATCAATTGTTGACATGCAAGAAGTAACTTATCATCTAGGGTCTTCAAATCTAGAGTACCTAAATAGGTTTCTTCTAGGCACGCGTGCTACATCTTAGACTATAGTGGTGCTTAACATCAGGCAGGCTATAGCCAAACGTAAGTCTATTTAAAGTTAAAAAAAAAACAATACAAATCTTTGACTGACATTGCAAAATACGTCACCAGTGGTAGTAATAGGTAGGTACAGTACACATGTACATACAAGGCAAGATTCCGGGAAAAAGAAGCCCTGGCCGTCATAGAATGAAATGGCTAGACGACATCAGGAAATGGAGAAAGCTAAGCTACCCGCATCTAAAAGAAGCAGCATGGGATCGTAAGAAGTTTTGCCAACTGACCTCCGAACTTCAATATGAAGGTGGCACCCGATGATGATGATGATAATGCACATGTTAACCGGCGCACACGCATCGAGGTGCAACCAGTAAGTATCCAGGTCGCAGCTAACGGGGCGACCTACAAGTGTGCAGTACTTTGTATTCTATACAGGAATATATACTTTGAATATATACCGGGCTTGAATACAAAATACAAACGCACTTTGTTCAAACCAAAAAAGGTGAAAACTAGGTGCCATGTATTAGGTTAAAGCGGAAATACACAAAGAAGGGATTTTGGCAAAGTCAAGTCCTTTCTGATCGATATAAATTCTCAAGAAAGCATTTGGATTATTTAATGTTAAAATGTTAACATTTATAAAAAAATACAAGATATTTATTAAAAACTGTAAATGAAAAAAGAAATAGAAAATTATATATTTTTAAATGTCTAAACTCTTTGGTCTGGCCTCTTAATTTTTTTTATTAAACATAATATATCTTTTACTTTACTTAATAAAATCTATTCAGGAAAAAGATTTTATCAAAATATTTCCAAAGAATCGTTGTTACAAATTCAATTTATTTGACTGTTTTTTACAAAGACCGCAAAATAACATAATTCGAGTAAAGTTGGAAACAGAACGAGCTAACAACCTATAGATTACTTTCAAGTCATAAATACTGAGTATCTAGATTTATCTTAACGTTTATCTAAATGAAGCCATGAAACTGACACTAAAGTTAAATTTAATCAGGTTAACGAACAGACCTAGCTCTAGAGAAATCTTGATAGCCCTTTTATGGCCAGAATATAAATTAAATTAGTTTACATCTTAGTTACTACACTTTCTAAGATGAAAAGCTTTGATTACGAGCTGTCTTGTTTGTTACAAATACCTTAGTAATATTTCCGCTGTGGAAAAGATATCAACGCGCTGCGCGGTCTTTTAGATCAGATGGAAGTGTGTATTTTTATCAAAAGGCCAAGACTTTTATCCTGGTAGAAAACAATTAACAATTTAGAATTATATTGGACATTGAAAATATAAAACTCTATATTTTAAATATCTTTTGTTGCATTTGCTTATTCATATGCATGAAATAATTTATAATTTCTAAAAATACCTAAGTTTTAGGTCTCTATGACGCTCGAGTAAATCCCTTCTTGCATCATATGCTCTCCTTCTACAAGTATGTATCTATACTTTTACATATGTTGAAGACCAGAAAATCAGCGTTCGTGCGTCTTTCGTGGAATGATCTGGATGTTCATAATTTAAGGGTTTAAAATAAATAAAATAAATAAATATTTCAGCACATATCACACAGCGCCATCTAGTCCCATACTATAAGCTTACGCTTGTATCATGGATACTAGATAACGGATATAATACATATAATCTTTTTTTTTTTTTTTCCAAAAGAACTTTCCCTGTGATTCGATTCTGGAAGAGTGAGGATCCTTAACAATATATTTCTGTGTTATTATACCAACTTGTTTCTCCCTCCTCATGTTCCAGGTCCCCCTGACCCTCCTCCTGGGCGGGGTGCTCCCGCAGACGACTCCCCCAGCGCCGACCTCGTCCACCGAAGCCCCCGACCCGGCGGAGGAGAACCCGGAGGGGTACTATGCCTTTATGGAGTCGCCTAACGCTACGCCACCCAGGTGAGAGTCAGATTTAGTTATTTTACCAGTCATTATAATAAAGTTATATCTGGAATATGAATCTATATACATATATAAAACTCAAAGGTGACTGGCTGTCTGATATAGTGATCTACCTATCAGCGGTCAAACCACTAGACGGATTGGGCTGAAATTTAGAATGAAGGTAGATGTTACGACGTAGGCATCAGATAAGAAAGATTTTTTGGAAATGCTACTTTTAAAGGGGTGAAATGGGAGATGCAAGTTTTACTTCTTAATGCGAGCAAAGCCGCGAGTACCCACTCCACTAGTACATAATAATCATCGAACATTAAATTAATACTACTGCTAAAATATATAAGATTATTTCCATTTACTACTGTTGTCGTCGAAATATTTTTTAATTTGCCGTGAATTGTGCTCATCGCCGCAAAATATGGATCAATTTTAACCACTACAGTTTAATAAGTAAGTGAATAGTATAGTACGCTTGCCATTAAAACACCTAATGCGCCCTGATTATAACGATAATTCTGCGTTCGCTTTGATAATAGGTAAGACAAAAAATATTTTCTTCTATTTTGCTATAACAATACATATTTTCTAAATTCCAGAGTCCGTCCTCCACCCTACCGCCAGGTGCCCGTAGACTGCGCCGAGGCGGAGTCTCCGCGCCCCCACGTGTCGGCCTCCAACCTGTGCGGGGACCTTAACCGGGGGACCATTCCCAGGAACCCCATGGGACAGAACCCTAACGGGGAGCCCTATCCATTGTGAGTTGAATACCCTAGTGGGTGATTGCCCTATGAGACAATTGGTAAAAAAACCCATGTTTTTCAAAGGCTCATAAAGATTGAGGCAACATTAATATGTAGATGACAAAGACTAATGAATGGAACATTTGCTGGTTTCTCTATTCCGATTCAAATGATGTAACTAAGCACGCTACTATTATATACTTTTATGGTTTTATTTAACGTTTTTTTTCACCACTGTAAGTTTTGAAGGTCCTCTTCTCCCTTACCCTTCAAAATGATTAAATTCAGGTCGAAACTTTTTAGTTCGGGTTTTATCCACGCAGAGTTATCATTCCCGGATTCTAACACACATTTTTCTATGTTTTCAGTGAACTACTTCGCAACCACACGCTGAGGTTCCTGTCCCGCACACTGCCCGTGCTGAAGGCGGACGATACCGTGCCTCGGGTGGCACACATCGCACAACCTATTGAACATAACAGGTATGATGTCTGCCATCATCTCTCGTAGGTAGAACTCGACCAATGAGAAAAGCGAACCTAATTAATATCAAGTGTGCCCATTTTTTGCCCCATATAATTTCAGTATTTTCATTAATTTAAATAAAACAAAGTTTTTTTTTAAATAAACTGATACGCTTTACTACGATCAGATAGGGTCACTGAAGATTTCATAAAGAACCTTTTAAAACGCATAAGAGAGCGGTCTCAGAAGCTTTGTTCTTTTTTTCAAAGTGATGATAATATTAACTTACAGCGACATTGAAAGCTTTTCAAACACTCTTAACTCTCACTCTTTTATAAAATATCTTTTTTTTCTATTTCCAGACTAGAAGAGCGTAACAAACGTTCCTTAGACAGCGAGGAGACAGACAAGGTGCCTTCACACGCACTACCCGCCGAGCATCGCAGCGCGGACGCTTCCGTGCCTCGGGAGGGCAGGAAGTTCTGTGACGAGGGGGGCGTGTGAGTACTATTTTATTATTTATTTAGCCATCATTGGATTGGTGCTTTTATACATGGACTAGTGGATGCTGGCGGCTTCGCTCGCATTAAGAAGTAAAACTTGCATCCCTTATTCCAAAAATCCTTTCTTAGCAGATGCCTCGTCATAACATTTACCTTCTTTCCAAATTTCAGCTAAATCCGTCCAGTGGTTTGGGTTGTGCGCTATGTCAATCAGTTACCTTTGAGTTTTATATACATATATATGTATATATAGATTGGGTTTGAACTTGACCATAACTCGCTTGATGGTAAGCGATAATTACGGTCTAGGATGGAGCGTGCTTACCCAAAAAGAACCAATTTAATTTTGCTTTTACGACATAGGGTTTTGTGTAACATATGTGCAAGTCTAGGTTTAGCAAAAGCCTAGCTAGGATTAAATTACTACGCCTATGATGCACTATAGTGCTATGCTATATAATTTATAAATTGTGGACCACACTCCGCGTAAAATTAAAATTAGACAGCTAATGACTTATTTATTTTATTTATGTATTAAAATATAACGACATAGGTACCTACTGTTAACATTATTGGAACTACTAGGCACCGATTTTCAATCAAATATGATTGCTTGGTCAGTTAATCGGAATATTGTATTTTTCGTACGGTTTCAAAATTATAAAATAGAGGTAGATGATTTATAAGATCACAAATTTAAGACCTTACTTTTTTTTTAATCATAATTTTATTTATTGGGGCTTTAGCCAACACTGGCATGTCAGTCCCAAGACCTTACTTCATAGGATCATTTCTATAGTAAGCTCTTCCCAAAGACAGACTCAATAAAAATAAAAATAAAATAAATAAATATTTCAATACGATAAATAAGATGATTCACGTTTTTAAACAAGTCGGTGACTATAAATAAAACAGAGCACATAACATGTTAACCAGCATTTATTTACAAAATTGTAGTCAAAATAAAATAAACCCAGCAATGGATTATAATTTTAACTATTACTTACATATTAACATAGCATTGTGCAAAAGTAGTTTTTTTATTTTTACACAGACCCTTCTTACTTTTATATTAGTTTTCTTAAACTATTCATATGATAACTAATTATACAAGGTGATTTCGAAGACAATTTATTTTACCGGTGTTCATTCCAATTATAGTAAAAAATTAACAATATAACAGAAGTACCCGATTGATATTATAATTCTCATCAACCAATAAAAATAAAATAAATAAATAAATATTCCGGGACTTTGCACACAGCGCCATCTAGCCCCCCACTAAGCAAACGCTAATAAAACTAGGCAACTTTTTTTTTTAATTTGACGAAGCAGTGCAAAGTGATTGTGTAAGTAACACACATAATCATTGTAGTATCAACTATCATCTGTCTTAAAAATCACCTTGTATTTACTATTAATAATAAAATTTACTAAGGCCCAGTTACACAGCAAGACATTTATTGCTAAAATCTTGATTTGTCGATCCAAGTTTCAAGCATTAATTTTCATAGAAACTAGTACATTGAAAGTTTTGCATACAATTATTACATGCATGGAATAAAATGTTTTTCTCTACAACAACAATAGCTATAATATATAAAATGTGCTTGACATTGAGATAAAAAGTTTTAATATTAATGTTTGAAAATTATAGCTTGAAGAAGCACCACGATAGAGGCAATAAAGTGTTCTTATTACATTTAATTGTTTTGCACTTGACCATAATCCGTCTGATAGTAAGCAATCATTATGGCCTAAGAATCCTAAAATAGCCAAAATATAGTATGACCACTATGAATGGCAAGATTTCGCTAAAGTTTTTATGTCATTCAAAACAAACTCGTACGTGCCATGTCCCGCTCCGTCCACAAACGTCACTCGCTTGTCCTTCTCCATCTACGTGAAACAAAAAGAAAAAAAAAACTTTAAGCAAAATGAAAAAAATATCAAGGGATCTGTTGTTGCAGCGACTTCTTAAAATTCTGACGAATTATTATGTTATGTGGATGAAATACATTTAGGCATCCCCGCACTCTTCCCCGGGGCCAGCGGGGTATGTCAGGCTCGGAGCTAATGAGACCCCACTACCGACTTCAACCTACCACGATGTCCCTTCGTCCCGGCAAGCGGATTTCTCGGACAAGCGAGTAATACTTCTCCGCAATCCAATCTATCGTACCCTGATTAGATCCAGGCCACTGACTTGTTTTTCAAGTTATACGTGGTATACGTGGATGCAAACGGCGAAGCAAAACCTCATGCGTAAACCCACATATGTAAGGACCACAAAATCGGAGAACCTAGGCGCCCACCACGATGTAGGTATCTGCCCAAGAGACCTTCCCTAATGAATTAATTATGCGAGGCAGTTACGGTATCCGAATACAAGTCGAGCAGTTACTTCCATCACGCACCGCTCTAAGCACTGCGCGTAATCTAGGATAAAGGTGTCTAGAGGTAACCAAGTAGTAGGTAGTTGTAAAGTTTCACCTCCTTCCTGTACTTCAAGTGCTCGGGCCACACGCACTGGTCAAAGTATCCGTCGATGTCTGGCGGATCGTACAGGCGCAGCACGCGCCGCTCTATGCACTGCGCGTACTCTAGGATGAAGTAGTATCTGGAATAAAAAAAATACTAGTTTAAAAAATAGCATCTAAGGCTCATAGGTGAAGTCTTCTTCGATGTATCCAATTTTTCAAGTTGACGTCCAACGTTCATAATTTCTCAAGTTGACGTCACAGTTGAGGTAACCGACATGTTTGGAGGAGGAGGCGGGGGAGTCACGATCCTCAGTCATGAGGGAATACGAAGAGAGATTCTTCTAATTAAATGTGAGTTGTAGTAATAAATCGTTTTTTTTATTTCATTGAACACCAAGTCCAGGCGACACTGTTGTCATATCTATTTACCTCAAATCACACAGATCATTCAGAGGCTTATAATTAAGCGCAGTGAAGCCTTCAATGATGAGCAGTTTCTTCCCCGACAACATTTCCACAGCCCCTTCTCCCGTAGACACCGCGTGCGCTTTGTTATTTCCTTGTATAGTGTCTAACACGTCGCGGTGGAACGTGTCCATGTCTGAAATAGGTAGAAAGAAACAAGTCAATATTAGACCTGTTTTTTTTTAATTAAACTCTATCAAGTACCAGAAATCTGGATACATGAATTTATAAACCACCTCTCAAAATGTCACTTGATGACAATTATTTGGCATGGAAGTTGTTAGTGTTAGGGCCAGAAAAGTAGATAACGATGGTCAGTCCATTGTAGCGTGACAGTGGAACCAACAATCCAAAACGACAACCTGACAAACACACTTTTGATTCAATAACTATGAACACATTATAAAATAACGCCTGACTGAGAAATGCGAGCAACGCCTAATAGAAATAAGTGAGCAATTACACTTTATTGATTCAATATACAAATATAACTCACCAAGTGCTGTCAATATGTCATAATTGTTATGGTCCAACTTGGCACACTTGACATGGCGGGGGCTGTCGTCCGGGAAGAAGTACCTGTCCTGGTGGAACACCACGGATGGATGGACGGTCTCCACGACACGGTTGGACAGCGTAGTCTTACCGCCGCAGGTTACGCCTGGAATATATAGGATGATAATGATTAAAACGTTTATTTGAAGTTTCACAAGGTTGTACAGTAAGAATGAATGCACTCATTACCATATCAAAAATTACTATATAGGTTACTTTAAAAAGGAACAAGCGAACCAATAAACAAACTAACAAGAAAACTTTTCTACAATTCTATATGATGCTGTGTTTAGGTGACTTCATTGGAAAGACAATTCTTTTGACAGTCCCATACTCCAAGTCTGACTAAATCAAATAATAAATAAACATTTGATTTGAAAATCATTACCTGAAATCCCCAAAATAATCCATTTATTTCTCTCTGCCGCAGTAACAGTACGCGCCATATCGCCAGATGACATCTTACTTCAGAGACACTCACAAAAATACACTTGATATCTATACAAGTATAAGTTAAAATTCTTAGTCCATTCTTTATTCTTTGTCAGGAGTTTACAATGTAATTCTTCAGTATCAGATTTGCTTAGAAATGTTTCTGATTCTTTCTCAATTTTTTTAGTGTAGATCTCGTAATATTTTGAATTATCTTGTATTATAAGTATGGGTATAGATGGTATATACTAAATGCCATGAGTCCGCCGATGAAACAAACTCCCCAGCCAGCACTGGCGAGTAGAAACCAACTTGGGTCTGGTATGTAGGAGTATATTATTGTATCTGAAACAAAAAGTTGATGTTGAAGAAATATAAATAGGGACAAACAAAAAGGAAAAATAAATAGGGTGATTCATTATTTTTATAGTCTGATATGATCTTTTGTTAAAGCATTTTCTTAGTAAATAAAGCAGAATGATTATAGACTAAATTGAAAAGTTGAAATTTTATATTATTACTCAGCTAAAAATCATTATGCCTATTATTCATTTTATCTTAATTGGGTCATCTCTTAAATCACTACTTTATACCACTATTACCACATATGTACTCAAGTTATTTAATTTTTTTTATAAAAATAAAATATTTAAAACATTCTCACCTTCATCAATAAATGGATATGTGTTTACCCAGAATGCCAAAACTAGGAATACTGTGATAGTCCACAATAACACTACCTTTCCAACACTGGAGTCAGAAACATCCATTCACAATAAAGCAACTCTTTTTACTACTAGTCATTAAGGTTAAAATTGCTTGAAATATTCTTCAAATAACCTGTGTTCATGTAAATATAGGTCTGATGTTTTTTTTTTTTATATTTGTCCAGACTACAATTTACTTTAAGCTTGAATGCCTTCAAAATATCTCAAGTTCTTTTATAAAGTTAGCCCAATTTCAACTTGATTTAACTAGGTCCTATATATCGGTAGATTCAGGTGTTAAAATGCTTTCTTGGACTGTTTCTTTTTTTGAGATTTCTTTTTGCTAGGCTTCTCGTTGTCTTCTGGGAAGAGAATAGACTTGGTTTCCTCTTTCTTGACCTTGATTTTATCAAACACAGGCTGGCCTGTGGCTGCTCGTTTCACTATCTGAAAACAAACAAAAATAATAGAACATACACAGATAACAACAGTCTCCTTCATTAAATACTAGTGCTTGTTTTGGCTAATCAGGCTAATTATATGATTGTGGTAACTACAAGAATACAGTTACAATTAGTAGAAAATCATACATTTTTGCTTAGTTTTAAGTGTATGCTATGTCATAAATGTATACTTATTGAAAAACATCTGAAGAGATACTTGGCCAAGTTTAATTTAAGTACATACTTACATAATTTGAAATTGAGGATATCAGTTAGTTACTCAATGTTTATAGCATACTTTATCAAGTGTATAAGTCAAGGAAATAAATTTACAACATGCTATAAAAAGAGATTTGATACCAGATAGCATTACCAAACAACTTGCCACAGCAAAAATTAGTAAATTATTAGTGTTTTTAGTGAGAGTACTCATTAGAATTCAGTTGATTTTGTGAAATTGCAGATAGAATAGAAATAACATACCAATTAAGCTGGTGATATAATATCATGATGTATTATTGTGATATAAGTTAATTATGGCTAACACAGGATGACTAAGCAATGTTTAAATAACTACCTATTCAAGAATCTTCTAGCCATTCTTTCTAAACAAATTGACAAACAATATGGGTGCCTGAAGTAATGAATAGAAAAAAAATTATTTATAAAGAAGTGCAGGTTGTCGACAGATCAGTACAATCTGGGAGGACTGGCTGACAAGAAATAGAGGCCTATACTCAGCAGTAGGAAATAAAAGGCTAATGATACCTTTTTAGCTGTTTGCTTGTCAAGTGTTGGTTCCGATAGTTTCAGCAGTTTAGTGATGTTATCTTGCTTTTCCTGGCTTTCTTCAGTTTTCAAATCCTTCTCCGTCTGTTTAGTTTGTGTCTCAGCAAACAAGTCTGAAGACAATAAAGTATGATGAATAAAATTAGAACCACATTTATATTATAAATAATATCAGTTTATTTCTGTTATATTGGAGTAAGGACATTTTGAAGTTATTCATGCGTAAACATTAAAAAGCAAGAAAGGAGTAGTAACAGTACCTCCGTAGATAAGCAAGGATGCCTCAGTATCACATTTTCAATAATATCCAGTGCAGAGCACAACTATTTTCGATGAATAGTGGACATAACGTACACTCGAAAACTTAACCACTTAATATCATCGGCGTATTGCCTTGCCTGTTGTAGCTCATAAACTGTGTGACGCAATCTATTGTAGCTAATAAATTTTTATCTTACCTTGACCTGAAGCCCCTTTTTGCCGGCTACCACGTTTCTTGGGCTTGGAAATGTTTTCTGAAATAATGACATGTCTCTTGTTTACAATTTTACTAACTCCACTTAGCAACCGTAACATAACTTGCATCGCAAAACTCACCCGGCGGATCCACGAACTCTAGAGCTTGTCTCACCAAGGCTGCAGACATTTTAGTAGAGAAAATCTAGAAGAAAACATTTATTTTTTGTAATTTCACTCACACCTGAAACCATTCATAACCTCAACAGTCAACTCAAACATGAACTGACTGAACATGAACATGAACATCAAACATCAAACTGACAACTGACACAAAAACAAAATTTTACATTTGACACTTATTTCCTAACTATTGAACTGTCAGTGTCACACATAACTTTCCTGGCTACAACCTTTTTGTTTATTTATTCTATTTATATAAAATATAATTTGTGATTGTTACAGGTTCTGCATGTTGTATCGCGCTTTCAATGGCAACAGCGAACCAGCAGCAAGTGTAGAACGCCGTGAAGACCCTGGCCATCCTGCACCAGTTCCACAACACCGATATGAGGTTAGTACAAGTACAATTTACATACATATTAATTAATAAGGAAATACTAATATATCGCTCTGTATTTAAACTCTTTCAATCAACTACAAAATGATATATTTTTTTTTATTGACAGGGTCCCCCGACACCATGCCCCGCTCGTGTGGAGTATGCAACTCCAGTGTTCGCGCGAAACTACCAAGGTGTTTGGAGATACGTGGTCCAGATACCTTATGAAGGGTACTTCACACAGACTGTGGAAGTAACTAGGTAAGAGATTCTAATCTATTTTGAATGTTCGGTTCCCGTTCGTCGTAAAATTCCTAGGTATAGATTCGTCTCATAAAGACTCTGATAGTTGCTATTAATTTTATGGTAGGCGTTAGCCTGGTAAATTTTCCCTCCAAATGTTACTATGATAGACAGCCGGGACGTACATTTAACAAATCATCCGACCCACAGGAGCGTCTAAATTTAACCAGCATTTTTTTGCAACGGTCACCTATCCAAGCCCTGGACGTGACGCTGGTTTTTTAGCCTAACTTTAGTAATCATGGAAGAATATTGCAATACAATGAACCACATGCACTTAACCTATGCAGTAAGAATATATTATATAATATGCGTGTGGTTCCTTCCGAGAGGAATAGGAAAACCAGAGCTTACCTTACAGCTCAAAGTTCCTGCGCCACAGAGTAAACAGAAAGAAGTACACAGTACCTAATGTGTAAAGCCTCCATGCAGATGCATGCAGTCCCGCTGCCACTACCTGGAGGGCGGCTGCCTGAGCTCCCCGCGCTGGGTGTCGCTGCTGGTGGCAGAGCTGCACTACCCCAACACGGAGCATAACATACAGGTGAATAATAAAATTGTACCATTGCATGTTGAAACAACGTATGCCATCTAATAGAAATAGAACTGTTCTTTTCACTTCAATGTTAGTAGACCACAGCTTCTAACGATCCCCGTTTTCTTAGATTTTTGTAGAGTAGATGTTACTGTAAACATTGGTTTAATGACTCTTCTTTGAGTCGTATTTCCTCATGACTGAGGGTCGTGACTTATGAATGAACTAATGTGTGTACCTAATGTTGTTTTTAGTCTGTTTCTTCCTCTTCCACGCCGCAGCAAAATGACGGATGACAGTGATTTTTGGCGTGGTGGTAGTAAAGGATCCTAAGAATTTAGCCCAAGAATCTTAGCGGCGCTACCCGCGTTAATCCAGGGATAAATCTTTGCTATCTTTATTATCCGGACTCTATTATATCCATAGCAAACGTTATCCAAATCGTTCAGTCGTTTTAGCGTAAAGATAACAAACACACCTGCATATAAACTCACAGCTTTCCTGCAACATTCATTAATTTGAAGAATAATTTTCAAACCTTTATTTTACTGTTTATTCACCTCTCTCCCATTGTTTCCCAGGAGTACCAGCAGTACCTGCAGAACCGCGGCGGCAGCGCCGACCCAGGAGTAGAACCCAGCACTGAGAAGCCTCCACACTGCGATGGACATGATGACCTGGGCTGCTTCCAGGTACACGTCATAACATTTAAGATACACACAGAAAGAATATAAACTGTACCTGACCGTAGCACATCTGGCGGAGGCAATCGAATGCGATAACCAATGTTATGCAAAGGTCGACGTGGTCAGTCCTTGGATGGGTGACCAAAAAGTGGCATTCCATTGTGGGCGCTTTCGTGGGTCAGATGACACGTTACATTCCGGCTGTTTGTCATATTACGACAGTCGTTAAGCCATGTCCGAGGCCCTTAGGGCGGCTTAGGCTGTTTGGCACAGTACATTATGTATTCTGTGACAGTACCTACAACAGTCATGTCAGAGGCCCTTAGGGTGGCTTGATAAACTTTCGACACCAGAACTGGCCACTCTCATTCGATAAGAAGAAGACTGAACGTAACAGTAAAATGTTTAGTAGTGGGGAGAAATATAGATAAGACAAAACCTAAACGTACGATTTTGTATGTAAGTATATGTTTTATCGTAAACAGTAAAAACTATACTTAGGTACCCGGTCTTTCTTATGTAGCTGAACCTATCTAAGCTAATATTGAGCATGTATGTACAAAGTTAAGTCAATTCTCTTACGCGCTCTACATGTTGCGAAAGGTTGCCAACGAAAAAACACTACTTAGCTCCTACCATGCCTATGTTGGTTCTAAACTGCGATACGGGGTTTTGTTTTGGGCCAACTTTCAGAGCTCAAAAGAAGTGTATCCGAGCTATTTGTGGCCTCAGACAAACAGATACATGTAAACCTTATTTCAAAAAACTAAATATAATGACTCTTCCCTCGATATATATCTACGAGTCTGCAGTTCTAGTTAAGAAGAATATCAATAATTATGAAGTTGTAAAGAGTAGACGTCGCGACACTAAGAACACAATTCGTGTACCAAAATGTAGACTACAAATGTACAGTAAGAGTAATTTTGTAATGAGGGTTGACATTTATAATAAACTTCCAAATTTGTTGAAAGAGATTACAAACGTAAATGTTTTCAAATATAAATTAAAGAGATTGTTAATTGACAAAGTGTACTACACGATTGACGAATTTCTTAAGGACAAAATGCAATATAATGACATTTAATTTAAACAGATATAATTCAATGAGGTATTATTCATTTTTTTTTAATAATTTGTTTATTGTGCATAAAATACAGTGTTGTAGGTACAGCTTTGAGTAATAAAAATTTACATAAATTACGTCGGTGTCATACGTTGGTATGGTTAACTGAGTCTTGTACAAGGTACCTCAAGGGTCCTGAATTGCAAGACTGCAGTACCTCCCGCCGCAGCAGGCTTCTTTGCCTATATTTACACTGATTTTACGATTTTATAACATAATTATACTGTCCTAAATATAAATAAAAAGATTACAAAAATATGTATGTATTGCTAATTATTAACTAATTGTAAACAAACTTTTGGTCAGTGATACCAGCATTGAGGTAACAAATCCGTAGAATGTACATGGATTATCTGATTTACTGACCGTCAGTGTAAATTTTAAAAACTAAGCAAATTTTCAGCCTATTGCTAGATACTAGCATATTTAATGCGGCTGAGAACACGGTACTATGTGGTGTGTGTGTGTTAAAAGTTGTGATCTGATTGTGGGTGAGTAGGTATTGTGTGTAGTTCATATGTTTGCCTTGATGAGTGTTTGATGATTGTGTGATTTTTAATACTGTGTGTGTGTGTGTGTGTGTGTGAGTGTGTGTGTGCATTTCGTTTCATTAACCGATTCCTTTGTACCTGTAGTTGAGCTATGTAAGCTGAGTGTACGTAATAACATCATAAGTAGATGGATACTCCATCTACGTCCATTTACGTACGCAAACTTATATTCAACTTTGTTAAGAAAACTACATACTACAGTATATATATTATAAGACATTGTCAAAAAAGGAAATAAATAAAAAAAAAAATTTACTATTCATTAACTTGATCTAGGTATCACTTGTTAGTGGGTAATTTCATTTTATTACATTCAGTAGCTCTTCTGTTTTGTTGTAGTTCAGAGTAAGTAGGTATTCTACGGTTTTTCTTGTGCATTCGTGAGTTGACAGAGCTGCCAAATTGCCTATGTATTTGCACAATTTATTGTATAGGTCTGGGCCTAATTTGCTAGCACATAGTCTACCAAAGTTTGTTCTTGTCGATTCAATCGCCATGACTTTGTCCTTTCTTCTCTTTTTCCGGACTATTTCCCGGCGTTCGTTGTCTATCAGGAGATGCTGCCTAGTGATGACGGCTTTTAATTAATATTGTAATTTTAATTTTATTTTTCCGTCGGTTTATTTATTTTTAATTAATACATGCATGTGTGATCACCCTCAAATTTATAATGTCATTTATGTTTATATATTTCTTTTTTAATCTAGTTTACACAGATAATTTGTGCATACCTTAGCAGGTTAAAACGTGGCGCGCTTAACATTAATTTATTATGTATATAACATCTATTGTGATACCCATGTTTTGCACAAATAAATAAATAAATAAATAAGTTTAGTATACGCACTTTTTGCTATTTAATTCATATAGTTTCTACGCTCTTATAGGCAATTTGAATTTTTTATTAATGTATATTTTTATCCCCAGGTGCGTCTCTACTACGACTGGTTCCTGGTTCCCGGCTCCTGCAAATGCTGGCGACCAGACTACTTCGCGCGCTACGTGCGTCGTCGCCAGAACAACGAGCTTTAATGATGATCAATATTAACTAATTTATATCATCACTAATTTATAACATCATTAACTAACATCAAATTGATTTGAATTGGAAACGCTTTAGTCGGATTTTACAGACTTTTTAAACTACACTACACAATCAGATATATACGTAAGATGCTGCGAAGAAGTTCGACTAATTTATTAACTCACGACTATTTTCCGAAGGCTTATAAAGATTTCGACTCTCTGACCCAGTACCGACTGATATATGATTATAATAATTTCGATCAGCAGAAACCTTTACGTTTAAAAGTAGGTAGGTACTTAATTATTTGAGGTCTGTTTTTATTTATGGTAATTTCGTATAAACGCACCTCGAATCAAGGATAGATCTATTGTGTTACCTATAACATCACAATAAAAAACATTAAATGGTAAAGTAAATTACAAATTTACAAACTGAAATTATATTTTTAGTAATAATGTAATAATATATAAGTAATTATATTTCCATTTTACGCCTTGTCACGTAATTTTTAAATTAAAATAGTTGTAAATTTTGGTGCTAAGACTATATGACGTTGTGAAGCTAAGACTGTATTTATATTTTATGATTTTAAGTATTATAAAGTAGGTATTTTGTACCAAATCTATATTTTTGTAAAGTTCAGTAGGAAGGATCTCTTACGAAATCTTAGGAATATTTTGATGTAAGGGATAGTTTGATTGTAGCAATATACATAGAGCTAGAACCGATGGCTTAAAATAAATATTTTTTTTTTTCCTCTGGAAATGTATGTTGAGCTCAATCTGCATTTATTTTAGTTTAGATAAAATAACTAAATGTAGGCCAATTAAATAGGTCACATATATTAACACCTAAAATTTTAGCATATTTATACTTACTCAACTTCAACTGAAAACAACACAATTATATAATTTAATTTTTGTTCAACGGAAGAACCCTGGCAGCGCGACACAGGGAATCCTACAGCGGTTGTCAGGGACACCTATAATGTTAACAAATGTGTTCTTTAATTTTTCATCTCATCAGTTATAACATTATAAAATGTAAGGAAATTACTGTCAGATGTATGTTGCTTATTAAATCGGCCCTACTAAAAACATAATTTAGTAAGTAGATAACGTAGAATAATAACTATGTCTCTATACCTTATTATTTAAATAAAAGTCGATTTTAAAAAGTATTTAGTTTTTTATTTTGTAGAGTAATGAGAGAAAATACTGATAAAAATAAATGTATAATGAATTAGTTTACGAATATTTTTATTGCTACTCCTAAGAATCAATACTACAGCAGGGTTTGTAACTAATTGGACTAGAGTTACTTTCAAGTGCCTAAAATAAATAAATAATTAGGTACCAAGAAGCTGTCAGTTACGAAAATATGAGAAGCTAAATACTTATTACAGAAACCTCTAACGTGTATAGAAATGTAATAGAGGTTCTCAATTTACCCCAAGATTCAAGCACAACCTGCAATAGTCAATAAATTCTGCCCCATAATGGCTACAAAATATTACGATTTGAAATACAAAATACTTACTGAATACCGGACTACATCTATAACTAGCTGGTGTCTACAGTTGCCTTTCTTACTGTCTATAATTACTGGCCAATCTTTGTGCAATCAATTATCAGTTATACCTTCATACTTTGTGTCACTACTGATTTTTCTAACCAGTACCATACGACCCTTATTTCATTTACCCGTGAATTAATGATCCTAGGATTTTGTTTTATCTTACACCATTACGATTCTCTCTTCATTTGTTTCTTGTGCGTTTGTCTCAGAGTCATCAGGTGTTGTGGGTTCAGCAGCAGTAGAAGTATTAGCTGTATTATCTGTGATGACGTAACTGATAACTTTGAGGTCATAGTTTGCCAATCTAGGGTCTTGGGTACTGCTCGCTGATATTGCATTGCTTGAGTTAGTTTCTACATTTTCAGCATTGCTTTGAGCATTTTGTTCTGCTGTTGGCTCATCAGCATTTGTTGATGATCCAGCTATTTCGCGTCGATTAACAAGTGGAGTCCTGCGTCTGCTATAGATCAGAACTGATGGCACACCATTTTTGTTGGAGAATTCAACGTATGTGTCGTTGTAATCAGGCGGGGGTTCTTCGTACTCTAACTTTGGACCTCCAGGGTCTGGTATCTGTTCATCTCGGAGACACTCTGAGTAGGGCGGTGGTAGATCCACGCTGATTACTTCGCTGTAATCTGCTGGTCGGTCCGAGTGGGAAAATTCTTCATCTGGCATTATGACGACGCTGCTGTCTGCTGCTTGTCCTGTTGAGTAAAATAAAAGATTAGTCAATATATATATAAGCTGCTTCTTTAGGATATGACGGATATTACATTTATTTTTATGATAGGAACTTACGATTAGTTGCTCGTACAGTCGGTGTAGGCCACTCCTGGGATCGACGTCGAGCTGAAACAGAGAGATCTTCGAAGATTTCAAACCAGAAAAATATTGCACGCGTAATGCACCCATCCCAGATAGTTATTACATAGGTACTTGTGGTCCCAAAGTAGCCCTTCCCAGAATAAAATCCGTAACGTATCAGGAGCAGCGAACATCCTCATTATTCGTGAAGGTACACAATGAATACCTACTTATTGTGTTGTGTACTATTTTACACGTGTTTTTGTTTCAGTAAATTTTTACTAAGGATACCTAGGTTTGCGTTTGCTTGTTTAGTCAATGATCCAAAAACTCACATTTCAGCAGATTCAGATCCAGGCACTTGTCAATTGCCCTTACAAGTACCACCACCAGCACCACCAGGGCGGTGCCAAACAGCCAGGCTCGGAGCGTGGCGCGGGGGGACAGTGGGAACCCCCCTGTCCCTGAGGTACCGTGGCTGGGGTTAGAGCCAGCGGGAGCGCCACTCGCTACCTCCCACTCTACGTTGACAGGAGGCCGAGCACCGCGAACTATCACCTGGAATTATAGACAATTTTGACTTTAGTGAAATTGGGATGATCAGTAAAATATTTAAACAATATAGTTTTCAAGTTTTGGTAAATGAGAGCTAGTAATTTTTAGGGTTCCGTACCTCAAAAGGAAAAAACGGAACCCTTATAGGATCACTTTGTTGTCCGTCTGTCCGTCCGTCCGTCCGTCTGTCAAGACCCTTTTTCTCAGGAACGCGTAGAGGTATGAAGCTGAAATTTATATCAATTACTCAAGTCTACTGTCCCTTGAAGCTGTGAAAAAATCAAACTTCTAAGCCAACGCAATCAAAAGATACAGCCATTTATGCCGCAAATTTTCGACACTTGCAAGGGAATCAAAACCTACAGGGTGCTTCCCGTGAACTCAGAATCTTGAAATTTGGTACGAAGCAACGTCTTATAGCATAGATAAAGGAAAAATTACGAAAACCATAAATTTTTAGTTACATCACAAAATATTTAACCTTGCAGGTTTGTACGGAACCCTCGGTGCGCGAGTCCGACTCGCACTTGGCCGGTTTTTTTCTGTCTGCATAGTACGAGTACAACGGACACTGCTAAAGATGTAAAATGTTCGGTACACACACATGCTTGGCGTACAGGCAACAACTACAACAATATCGGTAGACTGGACGGTGTATCAATTGACATTCGAATAATGTCCCTTTCGTAATGTGTATGTACGACGGGGCTGTAAGGTGAGTATGATAATCTTCAACACAATCAAACATTAATATCATTCAGCGCGCAAGATCGTAGATTACAACATCGTCTCAGGCGAGTTGTAATTAAGCACGAACCTATCAAATGTAAAAAAAACATTTATTTTCACATAAGTCTGTAGCTATACCTTCTTATGTTATGGACTTACACCAGGTATTCTAGACAGATCTCCCGAGTGCGCGAAGATGGGATCGTACTGATGGAATGGATACTGGTTCCAGTTAGCACCAGAACCAGGTGCAACTGCTCCGTTGTTGGTGCCTTGGCGACCGTTGTTCACGTCTGGGAAACCACCGAATCTGGAATTACAAAGAAGTTAGGTTTAGTTTATCATTTAGGTTGGGTTAGTTTTCCTTGGACCGGATTAAGCCGAGATAAACACTGGGTAGCTTAGTTTAAGAATTATATAAGTACACAACTTGATAAGTTAAGTTCCTATTTTGTTCAAAAATCGTAAAATGTAGGTTATCTACCAAGAATATCATTGATCTACCAGCTAGGTATTCCATTTAAGATGGTAGGAGTAAAATATAATATATACATATACCTACGTTATATTTGCAAACTCTTCCTTTGGGCTTTCTTTCCTTCCGCCAATTGTTATGTATGCGTCAATTATAACAATGGTGTGGCCATCCAACTTTAGTTAAAGTAACTAACTAAGCGATAAGGCCGCCAGTTGTGGCACTATTTTTTTTAAGTCTTTTGTGTTTCTGTTTGTCTTTTTTTTGTCAATGTGTGTTACAATAAAGAGTTTATCTATCTATCTAACTAATATTTACATGTATTAATTTATATATTTTATTTATTTTATAGTTTGCTTAGTGTGGGGCTAGATGGCGCTGTGTGCAATGTCCCGGAATATTTATTTATTTTATTTTATTCTACGAATATGTAAAAAAAATACTTAAACAATTCGTGTTAATAAATGATTTTATTATTATTATTAATCGTCTACCTGAATATGGGCTGTGGGTTCCGTCCGTACGGTCCGTAGGCGTAGAGCGTGAGGCCAGGCGCTGGTTGCAGATGGTCCCGGTACCGCGAGTGCTCGCGCTGGATTTGGCGGCGCAGCAGCTCGTTGTACGCCGGCATCGCGTTCAGCCAGGAGGAGGACAGCCATGGTGGGAGCGTGCCCGACGGGTGGGACACTTGCATGGTGGGACTGAAACATGAAAGAATACAAAACAATATATCTTTACTGCACACCAAAACAAAATAGCAATATCAAAAAAGACAACTAAAAATAAATGTAACGAATAATGTATAAATGTGTTATGTAAGTATGTTAACTATAA
Source organism: Macaria notata (assembly GCA_927399415.1). Lineage (NCBI taxonomy): Eukaryota > Metazoa > Arthropoda > Insecta > Lepidoptera > Geometridae > Macaria > Macaria notata. The sequence goes on from OV656742.1 coordinate 8,366,360, forward strand.
ATAAATGTACAAGTGGGCGGCTTTATCACCTTGAGTGATCTCTTCCAGGCAACCTTAGCAAGAAAGCGGTGATAAATAATACTTAAAATAAAACCTATATCTAAACAGAAAAAATAAAAGAAAATCAAACTAATTTACATGTTACATATTACAGATAGCTGTATAAGCTTACTGCACTTTTCTGTGACAGGAAATTATTATAATATTTCATTCTGTGATTTGTTATCATATCATTATCGTCTATTATTTTCGATTTCACTGCGAAACGGAGCGACGGATCCTCGTTACTTTGGCTAGCTAATACGGCGAGCGAAGCCACGGGCAACCACTTATTACTAAATACCTACATCAACATTATCTACAGCTATTTTTGTCCAACTGCTAGATAGGCAGCTCATCGATAGCTTTGGATTGTTATCTATTAAAATAAATGAAGAACTCGTAATCAAAATAAAGTTCTGTTATGCATTTACTTTTGTTACGAAAAATGCCTAATAGTGCCGTTGCTATTGTTACCTACTGTAGTTTATCATGAGTCATGTTCACATCACACATCGGTATCGTACATAATTATATACAAGTACGATGAGTACCTACCTACTAGTTATTAAGCCGGGACTTGCACTAGGGCAACGAGAACCGACTAATTGACCTGGATCTTGACCTCTTCATTAATGTACCTAATTTTATTTTAATACTGAGGTTGGTTAGTTATTTCTCACACCTACACTTGTGTATTTATTTATTTATTTATTAGGCACACAACACAATACACCGAAAATACATGATTAACAACAAAACACATAAAAGGTAATGATCTATTCTGTGCATCAAACACATGTGTGCACAACATGATTATAAACTGGATGACCAAATAAAAATATTATGGAATAGAAAATACTGCATGCATATGAAAATATTTATACTTACGTAGGTACATATAACAAAACTAAAAAAATAAAACAAAATAAGCTATAGAAGGTCAAAAATAGATAGGTAGATGATATGCGAAAAAAATAATCATAGTCCAATTAAAACGATATTTTTAAATGATAGAATACATCTAAAGAAAATAGCGTTGCTGATTCCTTTTAAATAAATATAACCAGTAATTATTAGTTGGTCTCTAAGTTACCTTGAAATACTCTAATTGGGAGGAAAAGAAAATACACACCTAGGTACCTACGATAAGAATTTCCTTTGAACGAATGCAAGTGGGAATGAGAAACATTTCCTAGCCCACAAGGCTTAGCTTATAAATATTTATATGGATAACTCACCAAAATAACCCTGGCTGATTTTGTACAAAACCACTCCGTAAATTCAATCGATATTCAAAACACTTGAATTTAATGAAACCATTTTCACTCTCACTGCATTTTTGTGTAAGGAGTTCGTATTACTGTTTTTACTATTAAATTATTGTTTTGTGCTAAAATACGTGTTTGTAAAGCGTGTTTTGTGCGAAGCTCACGGATTGATTGGGTTCATTTGGACCATGAAGATAAAGATTTGGACAAACTGTGCGCGCATGCGCGGAACCTACCACACTGATGCAAGGCGCCTACCAAACAGACTACAATATTAACTTGGCTGCGAAACCTGCTGCAGAAATCCTAACCTTATTTCTAGGTACCAAGAATCAAAATATCAAGCAAATGTTCTTGAATTCTTGATGAAAACATTTGGGGTGCTTAGGATTTGCTACAGAAAAATGCACTTTTTGTCAACGGACTAACGACTATAGTACAATAGATGTCTTGTTGTATGATTTTCGTGAGACGATGAACAGTAAAAATTGATACTAACCTTTAGGATAACTTGTGATGATCATCAGCACGATGCTGCTGTATTGACAGTATTGATATATGTAGCTGTGCTAATTGATCTGGTCGAGCGGTTAATATATTTTATTAAGTGCTGATCATCATTATCCTTAACATTTTTGTTACGTAACATTAACTTTTTGGTGTCGCGCATACAGCTACATTTTTACAGAATAATGTTTTTCTATTTTACAATAGATTTCAGTTGAACTGTGATTAGTACCTGCCTACGCATTTGTATTACAGCCGACTTTGTAATGAAATATAAATGATAAGAGACTAATCTAAAACTTGATTTAAATTACATTATAAAGTCGGTGTCTAAATACATACGGCAGCCGCCTTTAAACGTGGGAAATCTCTGACTAAAATCTTATGATTAGTTCTATATCTCAAGGCTTTATCTTTGTAGTACTTTTTTTATAATGATACCACTACACCCAGAAAAAACGTTGTAAATTTTGTTTAGGTTAGCTAAATATAGTTTTTGAGTCATTGGTAAAATTACGGCAATGCCTCAGGTTTTGAAGTTTTTAAGCAGAACAAACTACAGCAGTTACACTAAGTACAACAATTTAACAATTTCTTGCCATTTGAAAAGAAGAAATGAAGGGGAAACTTGACATTGATCATTTTGAAATTTTCCTGCATTTGACCTACCTGTCTAAAGCGACACCTGCTAGAGCTTACTCCACAGTAGGGTCTAAGTTAAAGCATGTCTAAAGTTTTATTAAAAATAATTACAGAAAATAAAGCCCTCCTCGTCTAATCTAGATCCAGCATTATCTAGGTCTTACTTTCCCGTTTTTCCAAATCTTCTCATTGGCAGATCATGGCTATTAACCCATTTACAAATACCGGCCTGGATTTTGGATGGACAAAACATTGTACATACATACATACATACCTAGTTACAAAGAGTATATAACAATACAGGGTTAGTGTTGTTATGCACCTAACTATTACTTATTGGATTTGCCCTCGCTTATCGGTAAAGGAAAATCGTCATCGTGAGGAAATCGGCATGTTTGAGGAACCGCAATATCCGAGAAAAAGTAATCCTACGTGGAAGGACTTGGGCGGATTCATCTGCCCAAGAGAACTCCCTTAACAAAGCCATGAGCAAATACGACTCAAGAGAGAGAGAGAAAAAATAATTTAATCATATTTGATAATTTGCTCGAATTGTCAAAGAACAGAACTAGATAAGTAGTTCTGAGTGTATCAATACTGAAACTTACTGTAAGAAGTATCCCTGTATTGAGCTGTATGTGGCTGGGTGGTGGAGCGACAGAGACAGGATCGATGCCCGCGCGACACTCCGGCGCCTGCAGCCGACAGGCAGTGGCACACTGGGAGGGCAGAACATAGTAAAGGGGAAGAAGACATAGTAACATTAGTACATCTAGAGTAAATAGGTATCTTCTAGGCAAGCGTGCTACATCTTAGACTATAGTGGTGCTTAACATCAGGCAGGCTATAGTCAAACGTAAGCCTATTTAATGTAAAAAAAAAGACATCAGATTAATAGGCCCTGTTTAAGAAGAAAAAAAATACCTACATTGTACATGCCTGCGGCTTTGCCTTGCCTGATATCGGGATCATAGCCTATGCCACTCTCTGGAATATCGACCTAATGCTGTTACCTTAAAAAAATCACTATGATCCGTTATTCCGTTGCAGCCAATAATACACTTTCGTATCTATACTCTTATGATATACCTTATATCCATGGAAGAGTCCCGGACTGAACATAATCAAATTATGTTAATTTAAAATTAGACTTTATGGTCTTTTCATTGACATAGCACGTTACAATACGAGCATCACGCCGACTAAAGTAGAAACTGAAGCCCCTTTATCGTCTCCCAGTGTGCCCCCAACCTGCCATTTTACTCTCGTTTCGGGGAGAATTCATCAGATGGCACAGTGGAGCCACTTCAGTCGCCCGCTGCAGCACTTACCATCACCACGCGAACTTGCTCGTACATTGTGATAGAAGATATAATGTGAATAGAATCTGGAAGATGTAGGATCACTACTTACCATCATCCTAAGGAATGCACAGACTGCTACGGAGTTATTACAAGTGCAAACTTAGAGAGTGATTAACTGGTGCTTACCATTTTACCAGAACTTGCTCTGGATTAGTCAACAAACGTACGATTTTGCTGCTTATCATCGAAGGTAGTCTGATCAGAGTCGACAAGTGTTCAAGAATGTAGATGTTCTGTGATATTCTCAAAAATGGAGGAGATGAAAAGACCTTTGTAAAATAATCGTAGAATCGGCAAAATCCAATCATAACTTAAGGTAAGTTTACGACATTATTTCTGTTCAAAAAATATTTAAACTGCCATACATATTCTGTTACATAGTGGTTATTATTATTTTGATTACTTCTAATCACGAAAAATTTAGTAGTCCTGGAAACGCCTAATATTTTTTACGAGCAACGACACTTGTTTATTGCCATGCTTATATTTGCAGGCGCCATGGCGGCCGACGGGGCCGGCGGCAAGGCTGACGCAGGGGGTGACGACATAGTCAGTCATTCGGCTTGGCTCACGCCTGTGTTGATGGTCTATTATCTGTGCTGCTGGCCTCAGGATGCTAAGTCAGGTAAGGATCATTATCACCATCAGCCTAATGAGACCCACTGCAGGGTATAAGCCTATTTCCTCTTACGCCAATACTCCCTGTCTTGTCGTGACAGGTAAGTATATATTCGATTATTACTGTAACTTCTAATTAAGTTTATTTACATAATGTCATTTGCAATAGCTCTCGTTAGTTAATTGCCATCTAGAGTGCCTATCAACATAAGTTAAAATACCTATATCTACGAGTACTCGCTTAGTTTAAGCAGCAGCAATAAGAGTATAGCCAATTTCATTGAACTTGCGTTATAAATTAACGTAATTAAATCGTAGTTTTTGTGCAATATAGGTATAACATTGGTTTTCTTTATTTCCCAGACACAAGCTCAGAGAGGCAAGGCAGTCGACGTGGAACATTTGGTCATGGTATGTATCAGATACAACTTAGACTTATGTCTAGGTGTCCTTAGTTCATTTTCCCCCTGCATCATCGAGGCTACGTAAAATCAGAAATCAGTTCCAAGATAAGATTACTAAAATTAGGAATCCTGTGACTTAAGTAAGTTGAGTTCACGTTTTATTCACGTTGCGTACAAAGAATGTAGCGACCATCAAGAGCTTTGGATGATTATAGTGGAGTAGAGTACTATACGTTTCCAAAGGATTTATCTTGTTGCTGTTCGATATAAGTACATTTACGTAAGGAAGTATTTCGTCTTTCTTTACACATTTAAATTTAAACTCTTATTGGAAAATGAGCGAAATTAATCCCGACCGGCAAACTTCGAACCTGCATATTTCTGATCACCGTCCAGAATGCCTTAACCAACTAGGCTACGGTCTACTAACATTTAAATTTGTTAATACAATAAAGTTAATCGCCTATAAAAATATTTTTCACCTATTTCCAGATTCGGGTTCTCATCACCGCATGGGTGACTTCTTCAGCCGCAGAATGGGGAGTAGCGCAGTTTCCCTGCATCTTCCCAGCACTTCAGGTATTGATGAAAATGCTAGAAAAATTTGATGTAAACTAAATAATCAATTTCATCACATGTATATTCCAAGTAAACTGTAGCCTATGTCAGTTTGGAACTCTACACCTAGTAGTGTTCGGTTTCTTCAAAACCACGCGAGCGAAGTTGCGAAGATCCACTAGATTTTTTTTCTTCCAATTTTATGTTTAATCCTAGAAAGTGCGAATGACCTTTCGACTTTGCAAGGATAGTACGTAACTGCCTTGACCTACTACAATACAATTTGGAGAGGAGCCAATAACAATGACGTCATGGCAATGCTTTTACTGACCGTTTAATAGGTACTGTAACTTCCATTGGAACTGTGCAACTGCAGCAAGTTACAGTTTTTTTAACTAGGCACAGTAGGCACATATGTACATAACTATAATGATATGAAACGTACTTTCAAAAAATGTGTTTGATTAAACTTAAACCACATAAACTCTATTGTTGGTTTCCTCTTTGTTTATCTACCTACAATTTCAGGAATCTCCTGTCCTGTTTTTGTGCTTGAGTCTTTATTTACTTATTTATGTATAAATATGCTGTAGGTACACGTTACAATACAAAATTACATTTTAGAACTTATTCTAAAAAAATTGAATCTTACTATTGTATTGTGAAATAATTATTTAAGTTAGAAGCGTGACTGCGAGCTTATACCTAACTAGTGGGTGCTCGCGGCTTCACTCGCATTAAGTAGTAAAACTTACAACTTGCCGATACCTACGTCATAACATCTACCTTCACTCTAAATTTCGGCCCATCCGTCCAGTGGTTTGGGCTGTGCGTTGACACACTATATCAGGCAGTCATTCAGTCACCTTTGAGTTTTATATACTTAGTCAGAAGATGAAGGATGTACAGGAGCTTATGTCAAATCCTCACACGATAAATTTAACTTAACTCCCATGCATTCCAGGTCACAAGAAAGTGCCTCTGTCAGCACACCGCAGCCACGAAGAGATCAGACGCCGCAAGTCTCACCACGAGACTAGAGACGACTCCACGCGCTACCACTCCGCACCTAGTGTTATCGATGAGGTTTGGTTAATCTAATATAGATTACTCACTCATAATATAAAAATCAAGTTTTTCACAAAAACAAAAAACTACAAGACTTGTGTGAAATTTATGTTCGCCGTTGAACTGCAGCGCCTGATGTGATGTGATTTTCACCATTTTGGTCAGTTGTTTAATCCTTAACGGCATTGTTCCTAAATACCTAATAATAGTTCATTTGGTTTTATCAATTCAATTTCAATTCCCTTATTAGCTAATATGTAAAAAAATACATTTATCCATATTAGGTGCTCCACCGTCGAGACTGGGAGCGTTCCACCCGGGAGCTGCACATCCCGCTGAGAGCAGACGTGGACGAGGCCCTCTCGGTGTCCTCCGCCAGCCCCAACGCACCGCGAGCTGAGCCTGAGTCGTCTGATATTGAGGAGCACAGGAGCGATGAACAGGTACTTTTTTATTACACACAGTGCAATGTACATATCATACCTGCAATGACCCCGAAATTAAAGTATCGCTGTTTACCTCTGTGAGATAATCATGGTTTCTTAAATTAAATCATTTTATATTACTGCACAGCTAAGAGCGTTATGACCAAGAGCTCAATATTCACTACTTTTTTATTCTCTTATTGCAGATTGTCAGCCGCGTCTGCAAGAAACACTACACTAACATAAAGTCATCGAAAGCAAAGAAAGAGCGCCAAGCTGAAGACGACAAAGACTGCGACGCAACAGAGATGTCTAGCTTCTACATCGGAGATAATGACTGTTCATCTACCGTCACCAACTCCCCAAGAAATGAAATCAACACATCCTTGACAAATTCTCCGAGAAACGAATATGGTGCTTCTGCCACAAATTCGCCAAGAAATCCAAGCTCGGTCACAAGTTCAACAATAACTTCCCCAAGAAGAGAAGATGTCCAAAGTAGATCGAGTTTCCGTGCTAAAGAAGCGAAGCAATCCTTTAATGAATCCATCAGATCAAAGGACCGTCCGAAACAAACATTGGTACCTCTAGAAGAACATCAGCCCAGAACGTTTGGATTCTGTCTGGATGACGTCATAGAACAACTGGAATCTCTGGATCGGTCTGGAGCAACTCATCATTCCATTGAATCTAGGATCAGTCTTTCAAAGCCACCATTTCCACCACCGTCTGTTGGTAAGTTCTTGCCGGTATTACAGGGTTCGTAATATTTCGTTACACCTAATCTTCTATCTATTCTTTCTTACTATACTCAATCTTGATGCGTGTCTGAATCAAGCTTAACTTAAGCTTATAAACTTATCAGCAACAGTTAAAAAAAAAGCTTGCACTCTGTGGTGTCAACTTTTTACTTCTTTATGTCTTTATGTCAAATAACTGCTAGTTTACAGCCTAGTACTTCTCAGAATTATTGTGATTGTTGCGCGTCTTACTAACACATGTATACACATGGTATATTATATACCTATTTATGGCTTATGAACTCTGAATGAATCTTGGAACTATAATCCAGCTTGTTTGTCTGCTTGTGCATGTGTGTGTGTGTGTGGCTGACAGAGGCAGTGGGCTACGAGGGCGGGGCTTGCTACCTCCCCTCCCGCGGGCGCGTGTCCCCCCGCGCGCCCCCACCCGTGCTGCCCGCGCCCCCTGGCGGCATGCGAGCGAGGCACGCTAGTGACGGGGATATACTCGCGCCCCCGCACAGACCTGAGTCCGGCGCTTTCTCGGGTACGTATTGCGATGATAGCATAATATTTAATTTATTTGGAATGTTGTTTTATTTGTAACGTTTTTTAAAATATTTATATATCTGAACATCAAATAATGTATATACTTTAAATCCATCGCAGAGCACGTTTCAGCAGTTTTTAGATTATGCTTATATGTACTTTACATAATATACCTATCTGTTTATTTTAAATTTTCATCTCGCAAAAACGTCTGAACGGATCGTCAGGATCATTTTGGTATGTAGGTATCAGGTCTGTGAAGTGTCCTAGGCTACTTTTTATCAAGAAATAATGCGAGCGAAGCCGCGGGCGTCTACTAGTAAACAATATAAACTTGTTTTTACTCCGTATTTTCAGAGAGTGACTTGGACCTGGAGCTGGATGTTGATGAAGGGGAGCAGCCTCCGCCCTACGAGGAGCTGCACCAATACTCGCCCGCCCTCACCCCGCCTAAACCAGCACCAAGGGACCGGAAGGAAACTGCCATTTGAATCTGAGCTTCTTGAGTTCAATACTGAGGGTCGTAACTCCCGTATAATTCGGACTTGATTGGGGGAGCTTTCTTTAAAATCTTAAAAGTGATACCGCAGGGCACAAGGGCTAGATAATAGTCTTTCCACCATTTTTATCCACTTGTTGTATGGAAACTGACACGTGACAGGTGGATAAAATGGTGGAAAGACTATTAGTTCTCGTGCCGTGCTTGCCCTGCAGCGTATCTTTTATTACTCACAAAAAAAATTGTATTTCACGGTGAGACTTTTTATGTGTTTGTTTTTCTTCTCAAAAGGCTGATTTGTATGAAAATTGGTTTGGAGATTGGTAAGACCTGGAGTCACACATAACATTGTCATTAATATTTATTTCCTTTATTGATAAATTCTCAAAATAAATAAAACATTATAAATTTATATGTCAAATAACTAAATAACCCGCCCTTATCGTTCCTGGTGCAAATGTGCCCATCAAGCTCGCTGCGTTTCCGCGCTGGATGGCAATAGCAAGCCGTTGCACCAGAAACGAACCAGAGCGGGAGTCACCGGTCGTAACTCTAAGGGTTAATATATTTTCCATTTTAAAGTGTGACGCATTTTCTGTAATAATAACTTTGTATTAGTTGGTTTTATTTTGTACACGGGTAAAGGTACCGAGAGCAAATTTAAAAATATAGACGGTTGTTTTTTAAATATTTTCATAAAGGTAGTAGGTATTTTTGATACGATGTATGAGTGATGACTGATTGAATCACTGTACTTATTGCCAATTTTATTTGTACATATGTACATCTTAGACATTATCTACCTCTATTCATAATTTGAAAGAAAGTAAGAAAATATTGAGATAAATTGAGACACACACAAAACTTTAACCTATTTACTTACTAAACTTACTTACATGCTAAGAATGTGATGTCCCAATACAGCCGCAACTCAGCCTAATGCTATATGTATATGTGTTATATATTTATGGTTATTTGCACTTATATGTAATACGTGTTATTTGTTATTATATATATAATATTGAATATTTTATTGTTTGTATATATTTTCTCTTTTTTGAACACCCCATCCTTTATATTTCTTTCGACTCCTCTCCATCCTACGGTTGCCTGGAAGAAATCGTTACTAGCGATAAGGCCGCCAGTTGTGGCACTTAAGTCTTTTGTGTTTCTGTTTGTCTTTTTTTTGTCAATGTGTGTTACAATAAAGAGTTTATCTATCTATCTAATGCTGAAGGCACGGGGCCACCAGCGCTGATATTCTGTTGCGGCTGGCTACATTTTACGATATATGTATAATACATATAATATGATTCTGCAGTTATACATATTTTTTGATGTTGCTTGGGAGAGATCATATAATTATGTATTGTACCTACGTACGTACACGTGAACTATTATAAATACTAAATTTATTAAATTGTTGTTAATTATATTGAGCCTTTGTTCTGTTATATTTGTCAATTAAATTATAAGTACATAGAATAATATTGTTAGTAAGAATTCCAATTTTCGATACCATGATGGATATATTTAATGAGTATAGGAAATAAAATTGTCTATTTTGCCAAGCAATTGTTAAAAATAGCCTAAAAATGAAGCCAATGCTTTCTTTTTACTTAACATAAGAGCTCTAGATTAGTCAAAGTTGTTTTAATAAATGTATAGTTATATTATATGGCTTATCTTTTCTATAGTAGGTATAAGTACTTATAAACATTTTCCTCAAAGTTTATCATAATCGTTCCTACAACAAAATAAGTACCTACAACAAAGTAGACTCCCGCCGATTGTCCCCATATATTCAAAATTACTTAACCGGTTTTGCCGATTTTAACCGATAGTGTTATAAAAGGGAGGTTTTTATTTATTTATTTATTAATGCAGTACACAATACAATCGAATAATTTCAGAACTAATTTAAAAAAATGAGACGTTTGACCCTGTTGCTAGGAACTTTAGGGCATTTCCTTAAACTAATTTACATTGCTATTACTTAATTATATCCTTTAAAAATATTATTTTAAAAGTATGTGCCTTATAAATATAAGGCACATACTTTTATATATATAGACCTACATATACTTATGTATCACGTTTACCTAAATTATCTGGTGGAAAATGGATAGAGCTTAAACTTATAGGAGCAATATGTCAAAATTTAAAAGTCTTCTTCAAAATATTATTTGTTTTATTTAACAAACAGACGAGTAGAAAACTGATACAGCTTAAAGTTAAGCAACGATTACAGACACGAAGCTTCATAATATTATAATAACAATCCATTTACAAAGGATTTATAGACATTTTATTTTGGCACAACATTACTACATTTTGGCAGTCGATTATAGCTAGTTCATACAATAAACTTTACTGTAAAAACATTGATAGTACTTTCTTAACCTACTTATTCGATATAAACCATTGATTGGTTAGATATTAAGATATATTTATCTATCTATCTATCTATTTGGTACTAAATATAAACACTCAAAAACATTTACTTAGGAACTAAGTTAGGTTGCGTTACTTTAATCTAATTGGTCACAACACAACTTGGCTAGAAAAAATTGGACGGCCAGCTTAATAAAATATTAAAATTACTTAGGTAAATAAATTTTATAATTTTAATTAAGTATAAAGCATAAGACAACAAATTGAGCTTCGATCAAGGAACTTCAGCAAATACACCATAAATAAGTCAACCTACAAACGTAAATCCTTACATATTTTAAATACAAATCTGGTTGTTATAGTCAAAATGTATAAACAATATGAATATGATTTGAACAATTTAGAAACCCATCTTATGTCCTTATTAGGCTAAAACTTTTATCATAGGGACTAGCTGTGCCAGCGACTTCGTCCGCATGGAATAGTTATTACCATAATAACGGTTCTAGTGTCTTAATCTTAAAATATAGACATATACTGTTGTGGACATTTTGTTAGATCATTTCAAGAGAAATAATTCTTTGATACATGTTTTGTTCATATCTTGAACCGTTTTTGCAGCGCACGCTACGGAAGCCCTCAAAGATGATAATTTTCCCCGTTTTTTTTTCACATTTTCCATTGTTTCTTCGCTCCTATTAGTTGCAGCGTGATGTTATATAGCTTAAAGCCTTCATCGATAAATGGTCTATTCGACAAAAAATATTTTTTCAATTGGCACCTGTAGTTCCTGAGATTAGCGCGTTCAAACAAACAAACAAACTCTTCAGCTTTATAATATTAGTATAGTATAGATTAAATAACGGATTTATTGGGTACATGTTACAGTCAGCCATTCGAACCTAGATCACCTGAACAATACCCACACAAGCGAACATACAATCGTACTGGATTTGAGCTGGCTTCCAAACTTTTAATATTTAACTTCGTATTTTGTTAGAGCTCTCAAACAATATAATATTAACTAAGTGTAGATTTATAGATGAACTTAAGAAATAATTTGTTCACAAAAGCATAGCCATTATGTTTTTAGCCTATCTAGCATCTACTTCTGTCCCGGCCGGTGGTGGCTGGGGCACAGGCAGTTTATCTTGCCCGAGCAGGGGCGGCGCTAGTTGCGGGGGCAACGGGGGCATCTCTCCCCCCGTCTGCAGGGCCGCGGGGGAGGTGCTGGTGGGGAATATGGTCCCCCCGCGGCAGGGAGCAGGGGGGACTTGCTTGCAGAGTGCGGCCATTGCTGTAGCACTGTCGCGGATTACTGCAAAAAGGAGATAAGTATTGCGTTATGGTTAATTATGGAAGATTATTTCATGTCGAATTTCTGATGATGATTTGTGAAAAAACGTCATCAAGTGTGTAAGTTATACCACAAATAAATATAAAATTAGAAAAAGCACATATTAGGCATTTTCTTAAGCTTGGAGAAGGCTTACGTTTAAATACAGCCTGCATCCCTGATAAAGCACTGCTATAGTCTAAGCACGCTTTATTTTTCTAGAACCTATTTACTACGGATTTGAAAACTCCTGGATTGTAATTTTCAAGAAAAAGGGCTTCTGGGCCTCGTTTATTTTTATGCCCTATACACACATTTGACAAACAGACTTCCAACAGCCCACTTACCAGTACAAGGGAGTAGACAAAAGAGTTGTCATTATTTGTATGACAACTGATACGCCACCCACTCTTTTAGAGGTAGATTGTGCAGACGAGTCTTTGATTATAGGTTTTTACACTCATCACGATTAAAATCAGTTCGTTACCCTTTACCTATATACCTATAGGTAAGCGAGTGTGGCTCAGCGGTTCCAGTGTCTACTTTTCATCCAGACGCACTCTGGTTCGAATCGGGCCCTATACCAATGACTTGTATTTTTGAGTTAAGTGTGGATTTGCACTTTGCATTAACGGTTAAGGAAAACATCGTGAGGAAACTAACATGTTCGAGGACCACAATAGCTGAGGACATGTGTCTTCCGTGGAAGGACCTGGGCGCCCACGATATATCTGCCCACGAGAAGTCCCCTAACGAATTATTTCAGCGGGGGAGTCACGACCTTCAGTTATGAGAAAATACGACTTAAGAGAGAGATCGTATGTAAACGTTATTATTTTTCCCATTTACTTCTAAGAGTTATTGGTAACCATATAGAAGCCAAAGGTATGTTCATAAAATTCATACCAGGTTGCACTGGATAGCCCCGCGGCCGAGACTGATTGTTAGAAGGCGTAGTCGTTGGCGTCTCTTCTTGTGATAACTCTGTGGATAAACAAATCACAATTAGATATAAGATAAGAAGATAAGATATGTCTTTTAATAAAATAAAAAACCTTTATTTGCCTGGTATTTAGTAGTTTCACACAATTCTAACAATTAAAAATAATAGATTAACTAGGCACCCAAACACGGGTATAGGCCTCCTCTTCGTGTTGCCATCTCGCTCGGTGTTGTGCCGCTCGTGATATGTCTTTTATTCACACCAAAAAAATTACTTAATTAAAGAAATGTAAAAACTATTAGATATGTGATTATTAAGACAATCGACGCTTTTGAATCGATACTAGTCATAGATATAAATAACATGACGAATATATGTATTTCATGGTCTGGTTTCCGAGACACAGATAATTTTCTAGTTCGGAAGCCAGCAACTTCGAAACTTTTTGTGTCTTGCGTATATTTTTGTCAATGAAGAACTGATTGATTGATTGACATATAACAATATTTCTATGGCTGAAATGGTAACGCAGGGTGAACAAGGATGATGCTCTATTTTTTCGGGTTGATGACCCAGAAAAAGATAAGCCTATAGCCGAGGTTGATAATCACTTATAGCTGTATCTTTTTTTTGAATAGGTACTAAATTGCTATGTTTTGTTATTGAACTCCAACCCTCTCTCTCTTGAGTCGTATTTCCTCATGACTGAGGGTCATGACTCCCCCATAGAGTTAATTCGTAAGGGGAGTTCTCTTGGACAAATAGGTACATCGTGGTGGATGCCCAGCAGGCCTACTGCCTAAGAGTAAACTATATCAATTGCTATCGTTTAGGACGTTATTTTGTAATGATTGAAATGACGTCACAAACGATAGCAATTGATATAGTTTACTTTTATGCGGTTGGCCCGCAGGTCCTTCCACGGAAGACACATGTCCCTCAGTCATCAGTAAATGCGACTCAAAGAGAGATATTAGTGTTTGGTAAGAGTCAACGTACCTCTGATCTTGGAGACGAAGAAGTAGCAGAAGTAGCAGCAGAGCAGCACGATGAGGAAGAGGATGGAGACGAGGGCCACGTAGTAGGCGGTCTGGTTCGGGGGCCCGCCGCGAGGCACGCCGCCGCCACCCATGATGACCACACTGGATAAATTAACAAGCATGGAAAGGTCAAAATAAAACGAAGTACATAGGTAGGTACATCTTTATCTATGCATGTAATAATGCTGAAGAGGTTCAAAAGTCTTAACATTGAAGATATGTATTTAAAACATAAATTATTTGGAGATACTTCGAATTGATAGCAGATCACGTTCCAACCATTTCTAGAGAAACGCTCATAACGCAAAAACGGCAGAACTGATCATCATGATTTTTTGTATGAATATAGTATGTGGTCTAAAGAGTGTCAAAGGCAACTTTTTATCCTGAAATAATGCGAACGAAGCCGCGGGCGTCCACTAGTAATAAATAATAAATAAAGGTGACCCGGAGAGTGATATAGTCTGCCTCTTATCAAAAAAGAATCAAAAGTACCAGGGTTCATAATGAGGGACTTCAAGGGCGAAGGCTGTCCAGATAGTTACCACATTTATGTACTAACTAATAAGTGCTCGCGGCTTCGCTCGCATTAGGTAGTAAAACATGCATCCCCTACTTCACCCCCCTTAAAAGTGGCATTTCCAAATATCCTTTCTTTGCGGATGCCTACGTCATAACATCTACCTGCATGCCAAATTTTTACTCGATCTGTGCAGTGGTTTGGGCTGTGCGTTGATAGATCACTATGTCAGTCAGTCTTTTCAGTCACCTTTGAATTTTATATATTTAGATTATAAGCCAGTCTTGAAAGAATCCATTTCAAAAAGATAAAAGAAAATATGATCAGTGAGCAATGCTGACCACACCTAGTACGTCTAGCGTCTATTAACATGTTAAGTTTGGTAATCAAAAACTCTAGGAACCACCGAAGCAGAAAAGCACAAGTATGATGCTTTTCATCAAGCTAGATGCAATAATGTCTACTTATTGACTTTTGTTCCATTTTTAATATTGGCTTTAAATTATAAAAAAAACCGTAGCACCTAAGACAGTCTGTTTGCGGCAGAAAACTTAATTATTTAAATAGAAAAATAATAAATTAGGTAGATAAAATCCGACTTACCCGCTTTTTCCCAAATCAACAGCTATCAAAATGATTTACTCAGCACCAATCACTAATCAACCATCATCAAAACTTTATTACCACTCATCGATTAAATTCCATACGATCTTTATTACAATTAAACTATCTAAGTGTATAAAAGTACAAAACGAGGTAGATTATAAATTACATAATAATATGATAAATTAGGGTTTAATATAGAAATATAGTTTTTTTAGGACACTTTATCTCGTGGTAAGAAGCATGGTGACTAGTTTGATCTTTATACGCCACAGGCGCCCTCTGGTGCCCTCCCGACGGAACACTCACACTATGAAGATTCTGACATTTTACCCAATCGAAGGGTCATAATGGAATAAGGTTTCAACACACATCTGTCGAAAAAATATATTTAATAATCATTATGTACAGTAGAATATACATATACTTGTTGCTGGGTCTAGGCCAAGCAACAAACTGTATATAAATGACCCCAATTGAAAGATTTTGTTTAGCCGACTAAGCACCAGCTTGGAAATTCATATAGGAAAACTGCAGAAATCTGTCATCAAGCTGAAAGCGCCGGTGGGTGAGTAGTTAAGTTGATATCCGTTTACGTTTACTGATCTTTGGGTCAACTGATAATCCCAAGAGATTTGCATGCTTAATGATGGGTCGATCCACCATACTGGTAGGTACTCGTTTAATAGGTTAGATACAAATTTCACTTCGTATGGCTGCCTGTTGATTGGTCAATTAAGGCGAACCATCGTAGTTCTAGTTGCGGATTGGTCCCTTAACTCTTTGATCCATAATTCTAGCCAACTCGTTACAGGTAATTCGTCTAACCGTTGCGATGAAATCGCGATGACTCACTATTCTGCGAGCTGATTAATCTCTTCATTAATTATCCATACTCCTAACTACCCATTTAGAAGTCTTCTGCTTACATTACCTCTGAAGAAAATAAGGGGTCGTAAACACGACGCGACTCTCTGTCGCCAGCACATAGAATAGGATAATAAGAATATAATGTGAAGTAGCGATCTGATATAAAGATTATCTTGTAGATGAAAAGATTACTTATTATATTTTTTCTATTGATGAATATAATGTTTCTATAGATAAATATAATTATTAATTTCTACTTCGAAAAAATCTAAGTGCTTATAATGTTACATACTATTCACATTTTAGTTAAGTTTAAGATTTTCTGGTATTTTGTAATTAATTCAAGGTACTTAACTATTAGGTCTAGATAATTTTGATTCTTTTTTATCTAAATTATCCCATGGATTTCCATTAGATGTTCTGATTTATATCAGAACATTTAATGGAAATACAAACACACATATTTAACAACACAACAACAACACAACATTTTATTTATACTTATGTATACTTAGTGCCACATACAAGCGAATGAAAAAACTTCGTTGAAAAATTCTGGGAAACACAAGATGTGTCACAGATTATAGCTTACATGATAGTATGTACTGGGTCGTCCTGAAGGATGTGAGCTTGTGTAAGCCTCTCTCTCTCTCTCACACACACACACACACACGCTGTGAGGCTGGTGGAAGGAGTAGGTAGGTACGGAGGCAGACGAGGCAACAAGTGACGCCACTCCGGCGCCAGAGGAATATTAGGGGTGCTCATAAGAACGAGGGATATTTTTTATGAATAAATTATCTCTCTGTCTTTGAGACGTATTTCCTCATGATAGAGGCTCGTGACTCCTCCCCAGAATTATTTTGTTAGTGGAGTTCGCTTGGGCAGATGCATGGTGGTGGGCGCCCAGCGGTGTGTTTCACAATGAGTCGGATACGGATCCGATTCGATTAAGACGGATATCAATTGGCACGGAAAAGATTTTTCCAAATTACAATGATTCCATACGAATCTTTTAATTTATTTATTCATCAGAAAAATCGGAACCGTTCCGTGAGCCAAAAGCTAGCGGATTCGTTTCCGTCGATGATTAATTCGATTTTGTTTTTTCATGATATTTAACCCGATTTACACATAATTATACATTGATTTATTTCTATTTATAATTATTCATATGAAATCTACAGTAAAAATGGTAAAATTAGCCTTAAAACTTATATTTTAAATTTCTACCATTGTATTTAATTTCTACCATTTTTAACTACGAGCGGATCGGATCATATCCGACTCATTGTGAAACACCATGCAGGTCTTCTACGGAAAACACGTGTGATTATGATGTTTATATCCTAATTTTCCGTTATAAGAGGTGCCATAAGGGACATGAAAACAGAAGAGCGTTAAATTTACTCCCAATTAAATAGAATAAAACTTATTAATGATGGATACAACCCTTATATGGATACAACTGCCAAATAAAAACTATTATTATTACTCGACCCACTTCTCATTTACCTGGGCTTAAGACTAATTTACTTTGTGCGCTATTTTTAACGAATTTTCTTCAAATAATTAGTCCTGAAAGTTTCAGCCAGTCAACCCTATAATTCAGCTTCACAGCCGGCATAGTGGCGCCTAAGGAGTCTTGTACTCTACGCATGCGCGCTTAAGTCTTTTCCTTGTTCCTTCTTACGATAAATTGATATAGGCGAAACGTATCTTAAAAATAATATCACGAGAAGAGATCTACCAAATTTTTATGTAATAACCTTATGTAATTTGATTATTAAAGGTAGGTAAATGGAAAAATCATAAATTTCAATTGCATTCACATTTATTACCAAAATTATTAGAATAATCATTACTTAAATCTACGGATTGAACTTAACATAACGATCTAATGACTGCAATTCTGACACGCCATAATGTTGTCATTATCAAATAAAATATGGCGGCTCTATCCGGTCTTACCTAACCCAAAACAAAAAACATGAAAATACATAAACAAAACTTTCTAAAAGATGACATGTTAGAATTGCTGTCATTATTAACCTTTCTCTTTTTACTAGTTTCGTTATTTATTTATGTATATTTGGAATACCATTTGAGAATTATCTAATGAATACAAATGTATCACAATTATTTCTTAATATTATTTCTTATTTTTAACAGATAATGATAACCAACGCCGAACTCAAAGACAACTTTGGTACATTGGAAGTAACTTTTGAAAATGTTCAAAAATATATTATATTTTTTACAAGGAATGGAATGGGTTTGCTCTTGACCGTAATTCGCCTGATGGTAAGCAATCATCATTACCATTATCAATTGCTCTATATGTAAATTACTTACAATCACCAATCAACAAGCGTTTAATTGTAAATTTTCATAAGATACACATCAAAATAGGTTCAGCAATGGTTACCAGTAACTTTTTATAAAGGCCGTTCCACACCACAGGCAAGTAGCAACGGATCGCTACGGCTTCTGTCGAAAATTACACAAAACAGCAGTGTGAATCGGCCTTTACTTATTTTTACAATATACACAACAACAAATACCGTGGTGAGGCATAGTATTATGTATGTTTTTTTAATAAAAGTAAATTCTACCATATACTATACAAGAAAATCTGCTAACACAGGTATATCAGGATAAAAAATAAGTGTATTGTCATAAAGATAAAAATTACAAAGAATTAAGTAGTTCACCTGTAAAAAGTTTTTAACACTATTATTACGCTTAATCTACAACATTTTGGGTGTATTTATTTTATATACACCACGCCTTCTAGGATAACAGGTAAGCGTTTAAATATACATTGCTATACAACAGAATATTAATTAACATGTCTTATAAGAGTTTAAGAAGTTTTGTTTGTATTCATTTAACTAAAGGAAGAGCCTGCACTTCACAACACAGGTTATCCTAGCGTGGAGTGCAGTGAACATGTAATAGTTACTTAGTTTTTTTCTGAAATAAATAATTTGAATTGAAAAGTCGGCGAATTTACTTCTCTGCGACTAATTACAATTATTTTGAACATTAGGTAATCGTCGCACAATTTTGTTGGTTCGGTACCTAAGAATTAGTCTTTATCGTTTGGTGCGGGATATATTAAATTGACTGACAAAAGTCAGTGTAATAACAGTAGTAGAAATCTAAGAAAAAGTGAGCATTTGTAACATTGTAACATATTAGTATTTAAGTTGTCTTTTAAAAATTGAGATTTTACAAGCTTTTTTATAGTTTTTTCACCACACTCGTGGAATCTCGATCGTTCACCTGTGTCTATCTATGTCTGTCGTAAATGTTCATAAATATTGCCGTTTCACTCGCACAGGTTGCTTTCGTGACTGGGATGATAAAAACATATAAAAAATAATCAATTCTAAGCTACAAGATATGATTTATAAGAAAGAAATTACAAGCCATAAGATTATCATAAGAAAAACAGTGCCATTACGGTTTCATGAATTAATTTTGAATTTCTTTGTGTACAATTTTAGTGATTTAAATGAACACATTAATCATTATAGATAATTATCTATAAATAAGATAAAAAGCCTCAATAAACTACAAATAACTAACAAATATAATAATGAAAGTTTTATAAACGCCCTGTATTTATTTATTCGACAGAAGAAACGATTGCCAACCAGACGTGAAAATAGGTAAAAAATAATTTTAAAAAAGGTTTTTTGTAGCAAAAAGTCTACATGTCAAATACCAGGTTACTTATAAATTATGTACCTATAAATCTTCGTGAGTTTTAAATTTTAATATGATAATATATGAACAGTTTGTAATGGAGTACACAAAACGGATATAAGTTGTAGGCCGTATAATATCTTATCAATCTATAAGCTTAGAAATCTTTCATAGCTGTGAATGAATAAACAGTATTTTGTTAATCATACATGTAACATAACTTTTCACTTTGTTATCAGCGCAATCTGATGGCAATACATTTTCGATGTAAGTGCTTTTAGGTACTATACATAAATTGACTAACGTACAATTACTATGCATATTTTCACTTGGCTATAGCTATTCTGATAAAAAAACGGCTTTCCAGTCTATGATCAAGTGCGCTAGCCTAGAAGAAATCGGCTCACTCTCAAAATGAAGTTAGAAATATCAATCAAATCACGATTTTTAAACTGTTTGATAGTTTTGAAGATCTATTATGTACACAAATAGGCATATAAGCAATAGTTTCAACTGCTTACATATAGGTAAGTAGGTACAAATTTCATTGTTTCATCTACATAATTCGGCCCTGAAAAATAAATTCGTTAAATAAATATAATTACAGAATTATTATCACATACATAAAGCAATACATAATCTGATTCATTTTGTACTTTTGTAGGTAGCTTTGGACCATAAAATGGCAAACATGTATCATAAAAAATAAGCCAATCACAGACAAATTACAAACGCGTTCCGTTATGTGATTGGTTAAGTAACAGCGGCTCTATTTTGATTCAGTGTGCCGGTATCGTAATCAGATAAATAATAACTTCATGTATGTGCTACAATTATAAATAATTAATAAAGATAGGAAACAATGAAATGCATAATTCTAAGAAAATAGGAAAATTAACACTCTTAAGTAGGATTATTTCTATAAATTTCAAAGGTAGTATCTTACAATAGGTCCCTTTCAATCAATCATTCTTCTTCTTATCGAATGATAGTGGCCAACTCTGGGGTCGAGAGTTTATCAAGCCGCCCTAAGGGCCTCTGACATGGCTTAACGACTGCCGTACTAGACAACAGCCGGGACCTACAATTCAAATTCAAGGCATTTATAACTACTAAATTATAATTTACAACTCAAAAGTGTCATCCGACCCACGAAAGCGCCAAAGGAATGTCACTTTTTGGTCACCCATCCAACGACAGACCGCGTCGCCCTTTGATTAACATTGATAGCTCTTAATGATTTAAATATGATTTCGACGGGTTCCAACATTATTAGTGACAAAATAAAGAGTCTTATTTCTTAATCGGCCAACCCCTAGGGAATTAGAGTTTATAATACATTAGATTAGAAGGGAGCCAAGCAACCTTTTTTATTGAAATGAAAAGCGCTTCAAACTCACAGATTGTATATAGGCAGGGTACCTGCCTGTATGGTCTGGAACATACGTTAATTAAATTTATATATTTGACTAATAAACTATTTGTTTTGTATATTTTTTATAGAAATAGAAAGTCCAGTTAATGCCCTCTGTCTATGTTTGGTCTCTGACCTGTTAGCTTGTTAATTGCTTCTTATCGACCTTTCAAAGACTAGTAAGGGACTTATCAATCTCATTACAAATATTGTTCTTGTGACCTAAGATTTTAGGTTTCAAATACTAAATAAAAGGCAAAATTGGTGTTTTATAAACTTATTAGAAAATGTTACTCAGGAATATAGTAAACAAATTATATTCATCGTTTTTCTTAACATCAAGTACATACATAGATACAAAATTATATAACTAAGATTGGTGTCACAAGTCTTATCGCCATAAACAAACTCTTCTAGACGACCGCCAAGAGGAGAGCTTGTGCAGCGACACACTTTTAAAACACCTTTAAATACTATTAAGATATTTTATAACTATTTCGCGTGGTTATGAATTACAATCTTCAAATCTTAGGATATAAGGCGGTTTTCCTTCGACCATGTACATAATCTCGTAGTGACGATATAATCTTCAATAGACGATGTGAACTATTTCTTCTCGAAGTTGGAAAGACGATATAAGTATTACAGTTTTCTGTGACGATTTTTTCGATTACAAAATGTCATTTCATCAAATCTTCGACGGACGATGTCTTCGCGCATACGATCCAAAGACATTATGCCATTTTTTTTCAGACTGCAATTCTGCAAAATTGACTCGCCAATAAATCTCGCCAATTGTCTTTTGTAGCGTGGAAATATCGTCCATCGCCACAATAAGTCATCGAGACGATTTTATGTAATGTATTTAGATTATTCTAGCTTCCTGATTGGTTATTGCGGAGCGTAAGGGTTGAAAGGAGGGTGTTTCGATTCGTTGCTCATCACTTGATCGTAGGTCGGTGGTAGTGCTGGAAATAAGAAAAAAATATATATAAATACCTACTGTTGCAGTTGTCCTATAATCTACATATGTTACGAATACATGCATCTAACAAACTTAGGCAGGCAGGTAATTCGTTTAAACGTAAACGTGTTTAAAATTTATTGTGCAAGAGGGGTACATACTTCAAATTTAATGTAAAATGATATAATATCTACAAGAATCACAAAACTAATTTCACTTTCAATGCAAATAAGTTAAAGATATAATTTTCCTACAAAACAAGAATAACGCATACATCGCGTCATCTCAGATAACAGGCATATAATTATAAACCAAATACGACTACGTATTGTATGATAAGCATAATGGTGAAATCGATTATATGTGACGAATACTAATCGATTTAAAAAATACGGCCACAAACAAAATACCTATTTATGACTAACAATTTTGCTACTATCTACATAATCTACACAATCAGTAGTTTTATTTTATCAAACGACATTTCTTAGAAATTGAAGGATCAATGCTACTATGACTACATGCTTCGAATTGAAACCACCTTGACTCGATAAATAAATTTAAGATTTTGTTTGGGACGGTGCCTTTAGTAACAACACTGATAAAAGCATCTGTGGGAATCAGTATAGAAATAGCTAAGAAAAAATTTAGGGGAAGGTTTGAAGTCGAGAGTATCTTTAAGTTTTTGGATTCTCACTTCACAATAATTCATCTGATAGTGTCAAAATAAGATTATGGCTCACTTATAATCGTGGTCACTTTATAAGAAGCGGTTCAATGAAGATGGCTAGATTTTGGCAAGGAGTCAAGCATAAACTTTCAATTTCCAATCCGCCAGATTTTAGTTACTTATGACAAAATGGTTTAAGTCAAGATGGTTACAGTTTGAAAGAGATAAAAGGGCAATACCTTGCGCGTGCCATCCTGGGGGAGCGATTCCGATGAAGGCTGAACCAAAACCACGCGTCAGTTAAATTACATACTAATATGAATACTTTTTAACATTTTAACTTTTATACAACTAATTATTTAGATTAATAGACGGGTTCAAACACGTAATTGAAATATAGGAAATAAGACACGCTCACGGCGAACGCTGTCAGCGCTGCTCGAGATGACATCGCGAAAATGCGCTTTGCCATTTCGGTGCGTAGTTTCTACGTTTTAGCAATTTTTGAAACGATTATAAAATCTCACAGAGTCAACTGGCACGTCTGATGCAAGCTAATTTGTATTATTTAGTAATACAATTAATACAATTTCTGGGCTTTATATATGATCCCCATAGATTTTTCCTTCCCTGAACCGAGGAAAACAAATGAGTCAACATTATTTTATTGTGTCAACAAATGGTTCAATCAAAGTAACTCTATTGTGGTATTTGTGGTTTTATTGTATTGCGAAATACAACGCAAAATATATTGTAGGCGGGGAAATAACCCGTTAAACGGAATCATTGGACACTAACAACACGGTATGAGTATTATAAAGAAGGTCACAGAATAAATAAGGTCGAATTCAGGTCTTAGCTCAGACCTTTTTTAAACTAAATGGCTTTGTCACCGACCACCATTAGTTAGTTCCTGTTATTACTGTAAAGAAGAACCTCTTTGCGTGTTGTATGTTAACTCTTTTGTTTTGTTGTAAATAGTGACAGTTCGGTTGGCGGGAATGCGCAGTGGTGAAAAATCTTTGAAAAATAAAAGTTGAGTAACGTTGTGCAAATTAAAACGGCGTTTTTTCCTATCGCTGACTGAACCCGCTTCCGTAACATTTCCATTTAATAACTACAAGTACCTTCGACCATTTTACCATAGTCGAGACTAAAAAAATCCATTGACTAATAAGGGTAATACATACTATCACCATCATCATCCACAGTCTTCCCGATGTCACTGCCTGGGCAAAGGCCTCTCTTAAAAATTTTATCAAATTTCGGACCGATTATAATGTTTTTTTTTTGTCAAATTATATAAATAAATATTTAAGGACATCACACAGCGCCAACTAGCCCCATACTAAGCTTACGCTTATATCATGGGTACTAGATAACGGATATAATACATATATACTTTTCTCGAAACGACCAGACTCAACACAAGTAATTACAAATTTTAATATGCATAATTACTTGTGTCACGCGGGAATCGAACCCGCACCCCTAGATTAGAAGGCAGAGCCACTACCAACTAAGCTAACAGAGCAGACAAATTAAGTCTTGAAGTAATTTCCTTGCAAAGTCATTCTTAGCGCTGATGCCGATTATTCTAGGTCTATTGGTCTGTGGATCCCATTTTCTTGTATACATATGTATTCTTGATGATGAAAACCTCAGTTTTCCGAAACTTGTCGAGCTAATTTTTCGACATAATAATTGACGTAAGTGCTAGCCGGTTATTACAATTAAATTTATACATATTATGTAGGTACTAAACTGCAATATCTGCAGTATAACAGCATAAATTATTTATTTGCATAACGCGAGTAACGTCACGTAGGTGGA
The DNA here is from genome assembly GCA_927399415.1 of Macaria notata. Classification (NCBI taxonomy): domain Eukaryota; kingdom Metazoa; phylum Arthropoda; class Insecta; order Lepidoptera; family Geometridae; genus Macaria; species Macaria notata. The sequence continues at coordinate 8,391,345 of OV656742.1, forward strand.
TTTGTTTTCAGTCACATAGGAAAATATGCAAACAAACATGTTCCTAGAATCAAATGCAAAGTCTAGAGTCATCAATGGGAAACTTTTATGCGACATATTTTATTGTATTGTATATTAAAAATATCCTGAATCAGAGCAGTTCAAACGTTCGTGGGTGAAGTATTTATGCGTGTTTTATTTTGATCTATACTAATATTATAAAGCTGAAGAGTTTGTTTGTTTATTTAAACGCGCTAATCTCAGGAACTACTGGTGCGAATTGAAAAATTCTTTTTGTGTTGAATAGACCATTTATTAAGTGAGACTTTAGGCTATATAACATCACGCTGCAACTAATAGGACCAAAGAAACAATGGAAAATGTGAAAACAAAACGGGGAAAATTATTCATCTTTGAAGGCTTCCGTTGTTGCGCTGCGAAAACGGTTCAAAATTCAAAGAATTAATGCCCAAAATAACTATTCCACGCGGACGAAGTCGCAGGCACAGCTAGTTATTTATATTTTAAAATTAATTTCAGACTTAAAGGAAAAGATTGTTAAGTAAGTTTGTTATAAATAGCTTTTAAAACGTTTTTAGTAATATCTGGAACCGACTACGCGCAATCACTTAACAGTTTGTCTACATACGATTTGGTATAGTATAGAGGTAGTAGTTTTTTTTTTTTAATTTTTACTTTGAATTAACGCGGGTAACATCGCGCGGCGCAGCTAGTAATTCGATAAACTGATTCAGCAAGTTTTACTCCTACATATGAATAGGCGGAATTGACAACATGTTTTTTTACAGATGGGCTCACGCTCGACTCCAACTTGCCTGATGTAATCTACGATCTTGCGCGCTTGCCTAGAAGAAACCGGTTTACTCTCAACATGAAGACCAACAAATTATACTTCAAGATGAAAAGAGATTCGGGCAAGGAATTCCAGTTTTGCAGTTCGCCCGATGAAAGTCGAAGCAAAACGCTTGGTCGCGAATCTTTGGAACCAAAACTTTCCTTTTTTTTATAATCAATCAAAAAGTAACTTACCATGAGCATCAGGCGCGCTTGGCACCGCCGGCTGAGGCATTGAGGTCGGGTAGGGCCCCGCGGGTGGGTATGCCGATACTGCTGGGTAAGGGGCCCCGGCCATGGGGTACGGGGCAGCGCCAGGGTAGGGCCCAGCTCCGCCGGGGTACGCGGCGCCCGCAGCGGGGTACGGAGTGCTAGTGGGGTACGGGGCCCCACCAGCCGGGTATGGGGACCCTCCGCCGTGAGTCGCTGGATGTACTACTGTAAGTAAAAGTAAAAGTAGTTTTTTATAGAATGCTATACCGGAAGCGCTTGTGGCGCGGTGTATGCGATCCGTTGACGATTATCAAAGTTTAGTTTAGTATCTATAATATGCTCGGATAAGTGTTTAGTTTTAGGGCCCTCATTTCAAATGCATTAATCATAAATAAAAAAATAAAATCCTTTATTTATGTACTACAGAGTGTATTCGTACCACTAAAATAACTAAAACATAATGTAAAACTAGTAACTTACAAAGGTACGTAATAGTGTACTTTGTTTTCTTGCATGGGTGTCCTGACCATGCCAATAAGACAGAGTGGCATTTACATCAGGGCGCTTCCATAGTTTGGATAATATGTGATATAGTAGGTCCCAGCTATACGTCATATTATCCTTACTATATAAAATTTGGATGAGGTCTGCGCAAGATCGACGCAGCTGGCACATTCAAAGAGAGGCCTATGCCCAGCAGTGGGATAGAGTAGGCTGTGGATGATGATGATGATGATATAAAATCTGAATCTTCGAACAGCATAAACCTTATAAGTTATTTTAATAGATGATACAGGTAAATATGTGAATCCCTAGTAGCACATTTCTAAAACGAAGAAAAACCATAGTAATAACCACATATAAAGATTATTTACTTATTTAGATATCCTAAATGCGTCATTCAACGGCAAACCGGAAAACACGCCATAGTCACGTGTTTAAAAATATCTAATTACAGCATGTATGAGGATAAATTGATTAAAACTAAATGTGATACTCATGTCTTGGGTATAATTTGCAATTTTGTAGCCTTTTGAATGACTCTAGCTGGCCTTTTTTCAACACAGTGAATTACGTCTTGGCTGTTGGTGCATGTAACCTCAGTAAATATATAATATTTATTTGAACCTTCATTTTAACTCAGCATTAAGCACTCATCATCATCTTATCAGCCTGTGACCACCCACTGCTGAGTATAGGCCTCCTCTACAGCGTGCCAAACAGTATAGTCTCCACTAAGCACTAATTATACAAAAAAGGTTTAGTGTTTGTTCTGCTCTAATGCAACGGAACGCCAAATCGTGGTGATTTTCACTAAAGTGATTAAATTAAGATAATGGTATAAAGGTTATAGTGAACGAAGGAAAGAAAGAAAAGTATAGTGGACCGGGATTTAAGAGGACGCCCTGAGAAATTGGTAGCAAGAATTCGTATTTTACTCGACATGGACAAAAGCAACTAAACTAAAATTTTATGTTCAAGATTCATCATTTCAATTACTTACTATATTTTACGAATATCATAACACCAACGGCCAATTTTTGTAACACAAAATAATTAATCAAAAAGATCTCTATAAAGTTGAGTATATCGATTTTGTCGGCGTTGGTTTTGGATTAGAGCATTAAAATTTTCCACACATGTTAATTAACACAATCACTTTGATTTGTGAATAGATTATTTGAAACAAATTCGTAGTTTTTGAAATAAACGACCAAAACCATTTTGTCGCTTGCGCCCTTTCGGAATAAGTGGGGTTTTAGCGATACTTGCCACCCGCGCCTGTTCGGCGGTGCAGGGCGCTTGGACCTACAATTTCAGATTTATAGTTAGCCACTGCGTCGTCTTAAATTGCAACGTGACTAAAGAAAACAACAATATGGCGTCTACAAGTATATGTACGCATACTAGGAATCTCAAGTAACGGGAACGTGACAAAGGAAAACAATAATGTGTTTTACTACAACCAAATGATGGTCAAATAAATGTGACTGTAAAATCCGAGGACATGTTAATAGGTATCTTCTAGGTAAGCGTGTCACACCCTAGGCTGCAGCAATGCTTAAAATCAGGCAGGCTGTAGGCAAACGTATACCAAAAACCAATCCCACGTTAAAAAAGTACCTGGGCGCCCACCACGATGTATCAGCTCAAGAGAACTCCCCTAACGAATTAATTCTACGGAGGAGTCACGACCCTCAGTCATAAGGAAATACGACTTAAAGAGGGAGAGATAGGTAACGTTGAAAAGTCTAAAAATTTGAAGTGTATAATGCTGGTGCATACCTGTAACAGTGCTGTACTGCTGCTGTGGGTAGTGCACGTTGGGACCCGGCGGTACTGGCACTGTGCTGTTGGGGTCTGGGGCCGCTGGGAAAATAAATACAAAATTATTTAAAATCTTTGTCACAATATGTTTCGAATCCTCTGACTTCGTGGTAGCCGTTCGTTAGGCTGTGTACAAGGCCAGAGTCATCGCCCAGTATATTTCTAATAATTAAACTATAATACAACATAATAATATATTAAGCTATTTAGAGTGAGAACTTCTATTTGATTTTAATTGATTCGCAAACTCAGAGATTTATCGGAAACTTAGCTACGTATTTATGTAGTGGAAATAAACGATTTTGGGACTTACAAATATGAATGGTTGATTGGTCGTGCTTGATTAGTTTTCAAGTGAAAGGTTTTCCGAATTTGTGACATACCCAGTATGTAAATGATCAGAAGAACGCTTGATGGAAAGAATCCTCCCTAGTCCCTGATTTAAGAGCATACCTTTGCAAATAAATGTGTTATCGTATTGACTGGCCTGTTAGCTTAGTTGGTAGTGGCTCTGCCTTCCAATCTAGAGGTCGCGGGTTCGATTACCGCATGACACAAGTATTTATGTACTTTAAAAAAATTTAATTACTTGTGTCGAGTCTGGTCGTTTGTATGTATAATAAGTATATATTTACAAAAGAAAAGTATATAAGTATTATATCCGTTATCTAGTACCCACGACACAAGCGTTTGCTTAGTGTGGGGCTAGATGGCGCTGTGTGCAATGTCCGGAATATTTATTTATTATTTATATTTATTTATATTGTATTAACAATAACTCGTTCTAAGCTAATCTAACCCATGGCAGAGGTAACAGTTTTAAAAACTAGCAATATTAAATTTCCCTAATCATATAGTGTACATAAACCTAATTATTTATGAGGGTCACGCCCTACCGACGCCTTTACCGTTTACGACATAAATCATTTTCAAAGGGACATCCGTCTATACTTTCCTTTCGCTCCAAGGTAGGTCACACACCTGATTGACACCCGCATTGTACAAGGTAACGTACCTTGTATAATGCTGGTGTCCATGTCCATATGTAGCGATAGCCCCTTTCAATCAGTTGAAACGAGTGGAAATAATTAAGGCCCAGAGGATTCGAACCTGTATACGCTGAAAACGCCAGGATGCCTTAATCTTTAGCCAAAGATTCATAGGCAGACTCAAAAAATCTCTCGTACAAGCTTTCGAACCAAGAGGCCAATATAAAAGCCTTTGTTAGGGTTTCGTATTAGTAGCACGTGATGGCAAAACTCCATCTTATCCTATCGAGATCCCATTCCAATAATATTATAAAGGCAAAAGTTTATTTGCGTGTGTGTCTAAATTTGTTACTTCTCGCTCAAACGGCTGAACCGATTTAGTTAAATATTTGGTAAGAAGGTAGACCATACCCTAGATTACCAAATAAGCTACCTTTTATCCCCGATAAACTCGGGTGAAACTAATAATAAAAGATAGAACATATTTTTATTTTTTTTAATTTTTAATATTGTGATAAGTACGCCTGATGTACGGATTTCCTAATATAGTGTTGTCCAAACTAGGTTACCTGGAAGAGATCACTTTAGCGATAAGGTCGCCCAATGTCCCTGATTACCTTCCACCTTTATGTTAATTGTGTACTTTTTTTGGTGTACCTACTATAAGGTATATTTGATTGATTGATTGAAGAACATGTAATACTTACGTTGCAGCACCCGGCCTCTATACTTGGTAGACCGACAGCACCTGCAGCATATTGCCAGCAACACTGCTATCCCAAACACCACAGCGACGCCGATGATGATGTCCATTGCTCCTCCTCCGCCTACTACCCACTGGGAGTCCCAGTGCGAGTGCCAGTCTTGGTGGGAGTGACCCTGTGGGCAAAGAGTTTTTATGTAACTTCTTAAGAAGGAGGTTTATAAAAGCGAGTGTGGCTTAGCGGTTCCAGTGTCTGCTTTTCATCCAGACGCACCATGGTTCATCATGAACGATGAAAATCATCAATGATGAAAACATCGTGAGGAAACCGACATGTTTGAGGACCACAATATCCGAGGATATGTGTCTTCTGTGGACCTTTGAGCCCACCACGGTGTATCTGCCCAAGAAAACTCCCCTAACGAATTAATTCTGCGGGGGAGCCACGACCCTCAGTCATGAGGAATACGACTCAAGAGAGAATAAGGAGGTTAGCAATTCGAACGGTTTCCAAAAGTAGGTTATGTTCGACCTGTATGTGTCTAAATTTTTTATCTTTTATTTTGGAATAGGAGCGAAAATATTCACGACCGGCAGAGCGAAAATATTCAGAACCTGAGCGTTATAGTGTCAGAATTGGATAATATTCGAGCAAGTATGATGATATTAAGACTTCTAAACACTCAATGCTGAATTTAATTCTAAATGTATGTATGTTGCATTGTCAAAACTGCTGGAACTGCATAATATTTTGCAGTTCCAGCAGTAAGTTGCATAACTCACAACTTGGTATCGCTGGTATCGCTGGAGTAGGAATGGGCAAGAGGGTTCATTACCATTAGGCGAATTTCTTGCTCGTCTTGCAATTCTATACAATAACAAATTTGATATGATATTGCACGGGCGTGGTATGGTATAGTTCCTAAACTATCAATTTATTAACAAATTAGGGTAAATAGCTATTACATGCTGGTTATGTTAACGTGTTAATGACTTATTTTTAATTATCTATGCTATGCTCCATTAGAACTACAAGTATTTTTTTACTGTTGACAGTCATGCATGTGACTACCCGGTCACATCAACATCGTTGAAGATAAATATTTTTTCTAGGACATTACACTCAGGAACAGGACATAGGAGGAGCATGCCTGTGTATTGGTAATTTATTTTACCTGGCTGGATAGGTAAATAAAAGCCCCATCTAAATGATTCTGAGGTTTAAGACTTAATTAACTAAATCTATACTATACTAATATTATAAAGCTGAAGAAGTTTGTTTGTTTGTTTGAACGCGCTAATCTCAGGAACTACTGGTGCGAATTGAAAAATAGTTGGATAGACCATTTATCGAGGAAGCAACTAATAGGAGCGAAAAAACAATGGAAAATGTGAAAAAAAAATGGGGAAAATTATTCATCTTTGAGAGATTCCGTTGCGTGTGCAGCGAAAACGGGTCAAGATATCATAAAAATATGTATGAAAGAATTATTCCTCTTGAAATGATCAAACAAAATGTCTGCAACAGTATATGTCTATCTTTTAAGATTAACTCACTAGAACCGTTTTTATGGTAATAACTATTCCATGCGGACGAAGTCGCTGGCACATCTAGTACACAAATGAAATGGAAGTAATTTAGATATACTTAACTATACTATTAGTTATAGTATTAGCAAACTTAAAGCATATTATTTTATAACAGCATTAGGCATGAGCTTAAACAAACATCCTTTGATTCTTGTAATGTTGCCAGATTACAAAACAGGAAATACCGAACTTGTTTACAATAACCACATAATACAGTAAACCTAATACAAATGAAACATAACTAGTCACAAGAAAACCCTTGAAAAGTAACCGAACTGAGGGATAACCTGCTTAGTGTCAGCCAATAACTATCATAATGTATGTATATAATATATGTATGTACCTATTATATGTATATAACTATTGATATATATACTTTATGCACTAATTGTGTCACTCAATGTCTTCACCTAATTTCTAAAAAAAATATCATCAAGACTAGGAACTGATATGAGCTACTTTCAAGTTGCAGATATCAATCTATAATAATTGTACACCAACTACTAATGGCCTCACTAAGCGAGTCTATTTCTGTGACGCTTCGTGAATTAAGTAAAATTTTTGACAACAATGGTCTAATAGGTACCCTTCCTGCTTTTTTTGGATGACGTCAAAAAAGCAGGGAGAAACACACAGGTCACCGTTCTAATTCCCAGACCCCTAAAACAGATGGGCAGAGTAGCCTGACTCCAGGAACGTTCAGAGATCTGACAATTTAACCAGTGTGCTCTTCAATAAATCATCTAAAGGTCCAAGAAGATCTGAATATTTCCAGAGTGGACAGCATCTATAATAATTTTATGTAAATAAAGTAGTAAGTACTTATGTAGTTTATTTGTGTACCTACATCCATGAGTACATTTTCTTATAACATAATTAAATGTACTTTGTGGTCAGTTCTATTTTAGTATTTCACAGATAGGGATAACTTTGCCTTCTGGTTAATTAAACATATAATAACAATATTAATTTATAAATTCTAGCATGTCTAAGGTCTATTAAATGCAGTTTGAAAACTCACAACAGTAACCTAACCTAGCACAATAGGTTCTTTAGCAAACTTAAGTAAATACAAGAACTCCTCTCAGTTGAGTATAAGATAGTACAGAATTCAATAAATCAGGTATTGGTAGGTATGATCTTACCTAATCTTCTTCTTATCGAGTGAGAGTGGCCAAGTCTGGTGTCGAGAGTTTAACAAGCCGCCCTAAGGGCCTCTGATATGGCTTAACGACTATAAAATGTTAAGGTACTCAACTTGTATGATATTGAGTGTAATGGCAAAAATACATAGAGATAGGTAGATAGATAAGTGCGTTATCATTTATCTCATACTACCATTTAACTATGCAATGCAAGTGATAACACAAATATGTTCTCACTAGCAAAACTCATTAACAAAACATTTTAGATAACAGTGATTGGTGTCAAGCAGGTGATAGTTATACATAAATATGTATTGATTTGCTTTCTATAGATCCTAAGGTTGCTTGGAAGAAATAGCCTAAAGCAATAATAGCATTACTAACTTGAGGGAAAGGAAATGCAAAGAGACACAGATACCACCATGAGTCCACACATCATAAGAGGCAGACATTGTTATTAGTATGTACCTACCTATAAAAGTAGTACATTTAACAACAAACACTACCAATAACGCCACCTAGTGGGTAAATTCAGAAGTAGTTACAACCATCAGAAGTAAAAGAATAATCTAAGGAAACAACTAACAGACACTAAAATTTCTAATAACTTGGTGCCTAATCCCACCCACATCATGAGAGTTAAATAATTATATTATTACCTAGGAAAGTTGTAATACAAACAATAATACACTATCAATGGCGCCACCTAGTGGGTAAAGTCAGAAAGAGTCACAATCCTCCCCAAAAAAAAAACTAAGATATGAGAGTGAAAGGATAATTAATAATAATTAATCTTTACTGCTATTGGTCATTGCCAGCAATGATAATAAGTAGGTAAGTAATAATTTGCAAAACATACTAAGTTCAACCATTTTGTTTTATGAGGGTAAAAGCAGTATACTCACGCTCATGTCCAGTACTTTTATCCAGTAAACTTTAGACACTGAATAACACAAATAACTAATTTTATTACGATTGGCAATAAATTATGGAATATTTCTATGCAAGCACAACTAAAGGTTATATATAATTAAGTAATATAGTAACTTCAGACAGGAAAATAGAGGACTAAATGAAGTACCTACTTAGGTATGATTTAGGTTTATCATATATTATAGGTAGGTAGGAAAATTAACAGGATAAAAAGAAATAATTCCCTATACCACTTATATTACTCTGCTTGTCACTTACAATCATTTTAATACGAAATATCCTAAATATTTATAATTTGACTAGTTAGTACTGCTAGCAATTTTACTTTGTTACCCGTAGTTAGTGTGTATTGCAAATTTTTATCTCGTAAAACAGGATGTTGCTATTGCAGTTGTCCTGTTAACACATAATGTTATAGTGAAGTGATTAAATAGGCAAAAGTACCTATCTTATTGTGTATTAAGAAAATACTGAAATAGGAAATGTCAAGCTGTGTTATAGCATGAATATCTTTTACAGACAGTTCAGGGCAGTTCAGGTATTAATAAATGAAAACTAAGATATCTTATCAATTGAGAAATACGTTATTAAGTACCTCTGTAAGTATGTTGTTCAATTAAGGGTGGTCAATTAATATAGAATCATAAAATGTAGCCTATGTCACTTAAGGGACCCCACACCACCACTAAACCAAAAATAAAGGTGATCTCATGCACTGTTGCAGCTTGAACAAACAATTAATAACTCACTTTTCATAATGATATGATGTCAGGCAGCTTTATGGTACTAAATCATAACATTTTATGTTAATATGAAACTAAAACAATTAGTAACCTCAAGAAGTCTTTCAAGTATAGAAAACTTATCCAACTGAGAGTCAAATAAATCATGAGAGATCTAGAATACAATAATAACTATAATATTTTTATGATTGATTTCAACACAATGTTTAAATGTTTTAAAGAGCTCACTGACAATGTTGCCTTGTATTAAGTACTAGCTGTGCCTTCGACTTTGTCCCCATGGAATAGTTATTTTGGGCATCATATTTATTTTTGCAAACAACCCATTTCTTGTTAAAAAAACAACCTCTTCAGCTTTATAAATCATATCTGTTACCCATGACTTGAACTGTTTTTGCAGTGCACACAACGGAAGCCCACAAAGATGAATAATTTTCCACATTTATTCCAAATTTTCCATTGTTTCTTTGCTCCTATTAGTTGCAGCGTGATGTTATATAGCCTAAAGCCTTCCTTGATAAATGGTCTATTCAACACAAAAATATTTTTTTTAATTCACACCAGTAGTTCCTGAGATTAGCGCGTTCAAACAAACAAACAAACAAACTCTTCAGCTTTATAATATTAGTATAGATTGAAAGAAAAACACTTAAGATGAAAAAGATTACCAACCATAATGTCCTTTTCTGTACAATAATTACCAATTGCTTTAGCGATTTAATTTCACTAGCACTTCAATGATTCAAAATTTACCATTAACATGCAACACAGCTTCAGTTGTTCAAACAATAGCTAAACTACTTGAAACTTCATTTGCACAGAGCACAGACTTGCTGATAAAGTGATTCGACACACAGATATCATGCAAGAGAAGGGGTTTATTAGTCATTATACTTTATACACATATTTATAAAGCTTCGACACTGTTTCTAGCAGAGTAATATACTTTATCAGGACTGTATTTGGCTACATAATTCAAAACAATCGCAGGAAATCCATGTCTTCTGTATATTCTACCTCCTCAAACTTCAGGGGAAAACCCTCCTCACTGTTTACGACTGTTCATAAAATAACAGTACATACAAGTTGACTTTGTTATTAGAATATTAGTATTCAAGCGGCGATTTAACGGTCGATTAAGCGATTCAAGTACGACACAGAGAGAGAAGCAATTCTGACAAACCTTGAACCAGTCATCTTCATCAAAATCAAAACTATCATGTCCCAACATTTTCAACAAGTATTTCACTTCACAAAGTAATTTCGCGCCTACTCGAGCTCTCGACGCACAAACGCAGTTTCTTGCGAACTGAGCTCGATAACCAGATATGTGATGACGCTTTTTATCGTTGTGAAATGATATTACTCATCACAAATCCCACACAAACAAGTTTAGTTCGGAACTGGGCTTTCCGATTTGACACCAACACTCACTTCGATTTTGATCTTCACGTAGATTGCGGGTACAAGTAAGATGATGATAACATAGGAAGACGGTAGATAACACTTCTTGCTTAGAACAAATAAAATAAATTTAATCTTAGTTTATTAGTACTTTCCTTTCATGAAATTCAAGATCAAGAGAAAAGAACTTTTTTTAGCTACAAAAACATGAAGATGAAACACATGACAAGTGACATTGAAAACTGAAAAAAAGATTTTTTTTATGTTGGCTATGCTTCTGGCTTCCACCAACAGCTATCCACGCTTTCTATACTTAAATACATGTTTGAAATAAGATATATTCACGTAGTCATTTTTATTTATTTATTTATTTTTATAAATAAAAATCATACGATTTCAATAATTTCATAGCTAATTTTGACACCATTTTTTAACTAAAGATATGGTATTCAGCTGTCATGAATATATTTTCTATCAATGTCACATAACATTGATTGAGGATTGAACACATAACCTCAAAATAAATTCTGCGCCTTCTGCGGTATAAAATAAACATTTAGTTATACTGTAAAAAATTGGGCAATAAGTCTTTTAGTACTATACGCAAGATGTATCGTAGTATAATATGCCAGAGTCTGATTCAGTTCCGTCAAGTGCTCTCGATGAAGTCTGCTCATCTCCACACGAATGCTGTGTCCTTCGCAGCCAAGAAGACTACTTCTGCTGCAGGAGGTACTACCAGATTACTCTCTTATCTGATAACTCTAGACATCAAAGTTGGTTACTCTTACCCGAATGTCAAATCAATTCATATGTCGCTTCAATTGCCACCCCTTAGCAAGTTAAACAATAATAATCATTGTTAAACACCTGTGCAAACCTGCAAGTGCCTGTCAAACGTGAAAGCATAGAATACGTTTCTCTTTTCATAGAGTTACGCCACCAGCACGGCTAGCACGGGCAGAAGTCAATATACCCCGAGGGAAAGAAAAGAATTTGTTTCCAATTTTTTATCCCCATGCCGTGCTTGCCCTGCAGCAGGGCAAGCAAGGCATGGGGATAAATAGTCTTTCCCCCATTTTATCCACCTGACAGTGTCATTCCCACCTTTCTTATCATGACAACAGTGACAAGAAATATAATTTATCCCATTGACGTTTATGGTGGAATATTCATGAAATTTTATCACGCTACTCCCCGCTGTAAATATAAAATAAAAATAAAAAGAATGAACAATTTCTGAAGGTTAGATGAATTGATACAACGTTTGAAGCATAATTCAAACATTATATTCATTTTAATTTGATTTCGTAATTATGGCAACAAAATAGGAATAAAATATTATAATGCTACTCCCGCCGTATATCTATCCCGGTTTGACTTTCCCCGGCTACTCCGTGCCAAAATTGACAGTGGGGAAACAAATTATTTTCTTTCCCTCGGGATATATTGTCTTCTGCCCGTGCTAGCCCTGCAGGTATTTATTATTCTGGTTTACATAGAGGCTAAAAAAGAACATATCTTTTCTTATTCATAGGATTCTGCAACACATTATTGTAACAATAAATATAATGTTGAATAAATGAATTTTGTTTATCCTCAGGTGTAATGGGTCTTGGTAAGGGTAAGAAGAAAGGTGGTAAGCTCGGTACAATGGAGAAGAAGGAGCTGCCAGTTGAAACAGATCCCAACAAACTTGTGTCACAGGTCTGTGGCTCTAATATCTACACCACAGGAGAAGATGTCAAGGTAAATATGACAACTTATGTGTTAACAACAAGAATGCTGGCTGGTTCCTTGCGCAAAGGATTTCTATAGCAATCCAGCGTGGGAATGCAGCCAGCGTTCTTGGCTCCATACCACATGTAGATTGTTTAAATTTAGTTTAGATGTAAATACTCTTTTTTAGTTCTATTACTTTTAATATGTGTAAATATTGTTTCTTATTATTTTAATAAATCAACTTATGTGTTTTAAATTTTACATATTACAATTGACTTAAGTATGAAAGCAGTTGTGTAACTTTGGTAGTCATAAAACAAAGAATACAGTACACGAAGCTCATGATGCTTTTATTTTAAAATTATTAAGTGCAAACCCATTCCCTGTTTTTTTTTTTTATTAAAACCAATATCAAAAGTTTCTTTTATAGAGACATTTACTGTCTTCTCGCTTTCTCTCTCTCTTTGTTTTACAATAAAAAAGGGATTTTAGAATGCACTGCAACTTGTTTACACCCTACATGAGACAGGACAGAAAATTCCCATTAATATTGAAAAGGTGAAAGTGTCCGTATCTATGTTTTGTAATACTTTGGCCAAAATGGCTGAACTGATTTAAGTTAAATTTGCTATGGAGATAGTTTAGACCCTTGATAGGCTACTATTTATCTCAAATTAACACAGGTAAAACCATGGGTTACTGCTAGTAAAATATAAATATTTAATGATTATTAAATATAACTGACCAATAAAGAAATATAATCATAACACACCCATTTTTTTTAATTAGCTAGGCTCATGCTTGACTACAACTCCTGATAATTAACAAATTATCTCATGCATTTCCAGTTAAAAGAAGACAGTGAATACCCTGACTGGCTGTGGTCCTTACGCACAGGCCCGGCACCACTGATTGAAGAGCTGGACCCCGACACCAAGGAGTACTGGCTGAGGGTCAGAGCTGCCGGCATACGGAGGAACAACAAACTCAGGTCCATGAGGAAGTTCTAGGTTCTATGATAGATTGGGCAACTGATGGATGTTTTACAAATTTGGAAAGTTTTCACTCAAAAATAAAACATTGATTCAACATTAGGTAATAACTTCTTTACATGGAGAATCACTGTTGGTAAAATAAATAATAATAATTCTAATATACTAGAACTACATAATAGACGCCCGCGGCTTCGCTGTTGCTCACATTATTTCGGGATAAAAGTTACTTACGACACTTCCGGGACCTCATACTACCTACATACCAAAAATCATGAAAATCCGTTCAGACATTTATGTGTCATGAGTGTTTCAATAAACAGACAAAAGTCTATAAATTATTGGAAAGTGTTCTGTTATAAATTCAGATTGTATGTGTATCCAAACATTTTTTTAAAATATCTTACCTAGCTCTTTGGTTTTCTCATATAATTCTAATCATTGTTTAAAATTACTTAAAATCCTATTACATATATAAAAAAATGTGTGAATTTACAATTGTTTGTTTTTGGGACAGTCTATTTTATATATAGTACATAATGTAGTCTATTCTTTCTAGTTTAATTGTTCTACCTAAGTTATATGCTATATATATGTAAATAATACAAACTTAGATAATATTCCTATGTTTTATTTACGCCGACATTACTTATTTTTACAAAACTTTTACAATTTATACATTACATAAACGGCACAAAATACTGATCCACTTAAATTTCTCAAAAAAAAATACTAAACAACATACGAAACACTTATAAAAATTTACAATTTGTATCAATGTACAATATACTCATTAATTAATTTTAACACCACATTTTGACAATCACCGCTATGGTTTTATCAATGAATATTCTCTTTGCCAAAACTTTTGATAGAAGAGTCTTTATTCAATTCTAACAACTTGGAATGTTGGTTTTGGGACTTTTAAAAAAACGAAAGGTGGATAACTTTTTGTTGAAATCAGTTAAAATACTAGGAAATATTAGAATTATCTGCTCACAAAGGTAGTTTCTTGTAAAGCCATTTCATTGTTTTCTCTATATATCTATCATGGTTTTGCTGAAAAAGCTAATTCTTGGTTATCATTCCATAACACCTGGTAACCTTATTCATGAGATACAAGTATTTCTATAGAGTTCATATTTCATAGTTTTGTATGTAGCATCGCTGTTACGAGTATCCATGAGATAGAATAAAATTAATCCAAGTTTGAACTTCTCTCAGTTAGAATCAATTCAATTGCTTGTTCACCATTCTTCTGATATTCTATTATGTAGTTTCATGTTTCAATATTTCTTATGATATATAAAATCTATGTAGCAACTTAGTATGATATGTTAAGTATGTAAACTTTCTTCAAAAATCTTTGCACGTTGTTATATGCTAGCTTGTCCCATACAATCTATATTTATATCTAATATTTATTGACCATCCATAATATTCTCTTACTTCAAGTCTAGGTTGGTGTTGACATTGTATAGCTTTTCCCATAAGATCTAGCTTCCTTCTGGTTTTTTATAAACAGTCCATGGTGTCCTCAGCAATGATCATGGGACAAGCATGTGTCGCGTGCTTCGTACCGAATGAGTACGAGTATGGATTCTGTAAGTAAAAAATAAATATTATTCACAATTAGCTCTAAGAATTGAGAAGGAAAAGTGCACAGAAAGTACGACGGAGTAAACAGTTTTGGATGTAATTCAGTATCATGATAGATTACCATGTAACGTTAATTTGAGATTATCACTGGTAATAGACACAGGCAGAATACCTCGTTCAAGTAATAGTGAATCTGTATAAGAATCGCCACCTTTGATGTTAAACATTTTCTATCAGCCTACAAAATATTACTTTGCCTTGGATCTCTTTGGCAAGTACTGTGTAGTTTGGTTTCCTTCATGATAAATTTCGTTGTGAAACTCTTTGGACTAACTACTGCGTCCTTACCTTCTTGATGTTATACAAGTTCGGTGGGTAAGCGGCCGGCCCTGGTGTCTTCGTCGCCTTGCCAGCGCCGTCCAACCGAGCACCCAGCGAATAGATTGGTTGTCTGTATTATGCAAACAAATATTGAATTTTAGGTCAATGATCATTGTTTTTGATCTCCAATAGAGGTTCTATTCACTTCTGAATATTCATTAAAGCTGAGGGCCATTTTGTAGAGAATAAGGAAATCAGACAGAAATCGCATTAGGCGATAAGGCTCCCACTGTACCGACTATAGGTAGGTAATATTAATTTCTGAAAGATATTCTTACATTTTTGTACAATAAGGGATTGTTTACACTTATTGTAATGATTATTTTTAATACGAATTGTTAGTGGGTTTTAAATTTTTACCTATTTACTTCAAAGGAAATTGACTTTAGTTAAAAGTAAATGTATGTAAATAAAAATCTGGATACATTACTTGTTTCTATAAACATTGGTGTCCTGCTGGAAGTAGACGGCCGGTCCTGGTGACTTGGCTTTAGGGTTGAACCCTACGCGCGCTCCCATCGTGTACGCAGGAGTGCCGGGGCCCAGTCCTAAGGAATATAAGGGTTGTTTGAGCGGTAATGGATATTCATATGCATGGGTACTCCTACCCCCTAATTATTTTATTATCTTTGCTGCTTATTACTTGGCAAATGCAGGATTAAACTGTTTTTATGTTCAACTGTAAATAATTTGCACCATCTTCGAAAACCGTGTATGAAAAAAAACTAAACCTAAACTAGTACATCATTGCTTGGCAGGCTGAATGCCTAACTAAACATTAGCATAAATGTAGGTAACCTAAGCTTTTGCTTGTGCAAGTGTCACTTCAGGTAGGTAGCCTATTTTTTTAAATATATAGAATTATAGCCTAAAGGTCAAAGCCTACCTATCAAGTAAAAGAACTACTAACGTAAAGCATAAGCATTAGGCGCTGGTCCAGGCCTCTTCAGCTGGAAAGCTAGTCTGGCTCCCATGGAGTAGACGGGCGCTCTCGGCTCTCTCATTGGCGGACAGCGCTCCGGCGCGTGTGCACCCGGGCCCGGGGTTCTGAGCGTGCTTCTGACTGGTAGCGAGGCGCCGAACGACCACGCCGGCGATGTCATGTTACCGTCCCTTGAAATTCAGTCAATCTAAATATATAAAAATCAAGGGAGCTTGACTGACTGATTGACTGACTGACTGATATAGATATTTATCAACGCACAGCCCAAACCACTGGACGGATCGGGCTGAAATTTCGCATGCAGGCAGATGTTATGACGTAGGCATCCGCTAAGAAAGGATTTTTGGAAAAGCCGCTTTTAAAGGGGTGAAATAGGGGGTGCAAGTTTTACTTCTTAATGCGAGCGAAGCCGCGAGCATCCATTAGTCAATCAATATAGCTGGTGTGCGCAATACAGTTTTGTAACTAGTGCGCATACCAGATAGATTGTACCTATATCACAATTATTTAAGTTTAATTAATGAATTAGTTAATTTAACCTAATGTTAAGTTTTTTTAATTGTAAATAGTCATATAAACTTTTTATTTATTTTATTTATAGCTTTATTGTACACCAGAAAACAACAATTAAAGAACAATCTACGGAAATATTACTTAACCTAGAATATTAAATAATAATGAATATTGAGTATTATAATAGGCCCATAATGAATTTCTCTTCTCGTTGTTCTGTTTGTTCAACTATCATGCCAAAACGGGACGGATCTTCGTAATTTTAGGTAATAATGGGACCGTAAAGTAGAGTTGCGAAAAATACCTATGTACCTACCTACTTAGTTTGTTAGATTAAATAAAAATTCCTTTAAATTGTAGGTCCCGGCTGTTTGTCCAGTACGGTAGTCGTTAGGCCATGTCAGAGGCCCTTAGGGTGGCTTGATAAACTCTCGACACCAGAGTTGGCCACTCTCATTCGATAAGAAGAAGTTTGTTAGAAAAAAACTCGTACATTTTCTCTTCTTCCTAGTCACAGCGGAGCTATGGATCACCGTGTTCTTTGGTGTAGAGGTAGTATAAGATATTTCTATCTCGTTACCAAGCAAGCAAAGACGTCGTCGGTGTGACCACATCATCATCATCAGCCTGCTATCGCCCACTGCTGAGCATAGGCCTCTCTTCTTGTACGCCATTCGTGCCGGTCCTGCGCAGATTGAATCCAGGTGCTCCCTGCGGTTGTTCTGATGTCGTCAACCCATTGCATTGGTGGGCGACCTCTGTTTCTATGGCCAGTCATGGGTCTCCAGTCCGTGGCCACTATGATAAGTACAAAAATATTAACCTTGTAACTCTGTCGATCTTATACGCCGGTCCTGGCCCCAGTTGCTTGATCCGGAATCCCGCGTTGGTGCCGAAAGAGAACATTGGTTCTCGGTGCTTTGAGGGGTCATGGTTCGGGTGACCACACGTCGTCGGGAGGGCGTAGGCGCCCGGCCCGGGACCTGGGATAATATTATAATAAGTATTTAGGTACTTATATGCGGAAATAAAAAAACTTATTAATTACTTTTAAATATTAGCCAATTATGATGAAATTTGGACTGTTCCATAGGTTAACGTACCTACCTACGTAGGTACATACCTACTCTTGATTATTTTGAACTATTCAGGTTTCCAAGAAAATCGTGGACTAACATACAGCAGAGCAACAGAAACTGAACTGTTGCGTCACTGAGCGATGTGCTTAGAAGCCTCAACAAATCTTCCAACAATAACAACAATATCCCATATACATACAAGCATGTCGGTTTGATGACTTCCTTTTTTGAAGGAGTCGGTTAAAAGCAAAAGCCTGCCTCACACATTTCAATACACTTAAACATTTATAAGTATTTCAAACTAGTCCAAAGTGCAGTTATAGGACACCACTAGTCCAGTTTAGTAAAATATAGAAGCACAAAATTAACTCACCTATAGGTTTTGCACAAGACATCACGGATGATTTTGTGTCCTATTATCACTAGAATTTTGATTAAATTTCACAGTAATTTAGTAAATTATTAATTTTGAATAAAACAGATAATTTTGTTGTGACGGCCAATAAATAGGATCCAAAATAAAACAAACGAAAAGACGTGAAACGTCACTCAAGTAAATCTTAGTAAAAAGGATATTGATATATTTTTACAGGAAAAAGTTTTTGCATAAAATATGAAAAATTGAAAATTTCTGTCACTGCGTTTAGATTTTGGGTAATTCCGTGGGTTGGATGATTTGATACCTAGTTATTGAAGATCCCGGTTAGTTCTTGGTAGTAAGCACTTTTTAGTACTCCCGATCTTCCTAGATCTGTTTTCCTAGCCTATTTGCATTGGTTTGCAAAATCTAGACACTACTAATTTTCCAGTGCTAGAAATCTTTTTTTTTTACAAGAAATGGGTTTGCACTTGACCGTAATTCGCCTGATGTTAAGCAATCAAATCTTTTACGGATTCATTGCAACTTAGTCTGTGTTGTTGTCAATTTCAAGCCACTTATTCCTCTTTCATTTTTGGAAATCATATCGAACTGTTTTCGCTTGATCCTATAATGTTTTATACTATGTTTAGCTGAGCTGTCGAAGAAATAAGTTTTTAGTATGGCTAAAAATAATTTGTGTCTCTCTCGATATGGATAAAAGGTAACTACAAATCAAACAGCAATGATGACAACAATCAAAGAGTGTATGGTGTATTCATATTTTCACAAAAATATCTTCTTCCTATTGGAAGGTGTGGTAGCGCTGTGAGGAAGGTTCTGCCATCGACTGTTCTTCGTCATCGTCTTCTTCTGGAGTTGGTGCTCCCCACTGAAACGACCAGTTACTTTTAATCCAAACAATGAGGTTCCCAATTGAATCTACTATTTGTTACAGATCCCTGAAATAAAGTTCCCGACATGAATAAATTTAAGTACCTAAACACCCGCTAGCATTACGCCAAAAATAAGTCAATAATTAATAGAATAAGTTAAATAAGAAAAAGTAAGACAAATAATTATTTATTCATAACTTATAAAACATAAAGTAACTAACTAATAGTATATATTTACAAGTCTTAAATATAATATTAAAATATATAATATACCTAAAATAAAATTAATTTTAATATGAAAAATATATCTGCAAGACTTCGGTTTTTTTCTAAACATGATTCTTTAACAAATCTGTTGAAATAAACTAAACTATTTTAGTATCACATAACACAATCAGATACATATCAATTTTTTTTATTTTTTTTATTCCATATTTATTTTATTAATGCATACCTGCATTAAGTCAGATAAAAAAATCATAGAGGTATGAAAATATATGTATGTACTAACTTGAGGTGACAAAGGATCTCTAGCCAGCGCGCGGTACAAGTACGCAGCATACAGCAGGTTGAGCACACCGAGCGCTCGCATCGCTGTATCAAACCCAGCCAGCCACGCCAGGACGCCTCCTGCTGCTGGACCCAGGGCGTATGCAGCTGCACTCGCTGCCTGGACGAGAGCTGCTGCGTGAGGGGCACCGGCACGACCTGGAAGAAAGCAAGTTATTGTTGGATTAACGAACTTTGACACCGGTACCGAATAGAAAGGTAGAAAACAGTGAATTTGGTAAAGCTTACCACTACAAACTAAGCTGTGTATGTATGTATAAATTGATCTCCTATCCACAAAATGTGGGAACAATGCCACTAATCATGTCTCACCTAAAGCATAAGAGCTAGCCAATGCGTGTATAAATCTTGACAAAGGTAGCCACAAGACAGCCACATCTATAGCAACCTGACCAGACTTATAAAAATTGAATATTAATAATAGTAGTTACCTGCTCTAGCCAACAACGCTGGTACTAAAGCAGCATCCAACGCCCCTAATCCCGCTCCCATCATAACATGAGGTCCAGCCAATGCCCGCACGGATCTTGACAAGGGCAGCCACAAGGCAGCAGCAGCAACAGCAATCTGCCCAGTCAGGGCCACACGCTCCCCGCCCATAGCACGCGCAATGCCGCCGGCAAAGCTTGTTGCTACGAGGTAAGCTGCGCTGTCCGGGACGAAGACTGCTCCTGTTACCCAACGCTGGAAAGTTAAAAAGTTATTTTCTTGTACCATTTATTATAAGTTCAGTAAACCTACACAGAAAAAAAACCAACCATGAATTATACGGAAATCAATAACAAAACATGTAGGTACTTCTATATTTTTCTATGTATTGCCTAATTTTGTTTGTAACTTGTTCTGGCTACATTTCTTGGTGGCATAATAAGTGAGAGCGTTTGCACCTTTTTTCTGCACGAGCCGCTGAACTGATTATGAATAAATTTTGTATAGACGTTTGTATAGACGCGACTCTTTGCAAATTGACGCATAGGCTTATTTCAACCTGGATAACGCGGGAAGCTTCGGAGCGCTGTTGTGTATATTTGGACACGCTATCTACTTTGTGTCTACGTGTGATGTGTCGGTACCTATTCTGCCAACGACGTCCTCATAAATTGCCTATGAGGAACAAAATCTACACTCATCTTATGAAGAAGAATACCAAAAAAAACATTATGCGACGTATTAATGGATCAAGCTAGACAAGACCTTGGATAACGTCCAAGGAACACGGAAAAAAAAAAAAAAAAAAAAAAAAAAAATCTACACATTACGTTACCTGCGGATGAAACTTATCCATGATCCATATAGGCAGACAGGGCTCGAGCGCGGCCATGACGCTCGTGGTCAGCAGCACTGCGCCGGCGCACGCCCCCGCGCACCCCGCGCTGCCGCCCCGCGCCGCCGAGAGCGCGGCTAGCACGCCCCCGCCTGATGTGGTAGGGCATCCCTGGGTAACGTGTATGTATTAGTTTCCTCAGAGACTAGAACCGTAGCAGTATATTTGTATATAGACAGACAAACACATAAAACATCACTTAACTTTGCATTATATGGTAAGCGGCATTCCTGGTATAATTTATTACTCTGTGGTAAGCGGTATAAAGTTGTTGTAGTAGTATGGCATTAAGCGTTACAACACTACTAATAACTTTGCCTTTTGCCTAATACAATTTATACTTTATAAAAAATAGTAAATTTTACAGGAAAAGCCTAATAATCATTCAAAATAATTCTCGTTGCGTATGCTTTGCCCAGTAAACATAATTAATTGTAGTTAATTCTACAACTTACTCTGTTGAACTCCTCCTTACCCAAGAACAGGTATTGCAAGACTAAACAAAACATTTTAAAACCATTCATCATATGATAAATTGTAGAACATAAATAATTTTATGGAATAAGTAAAGTCAGTAGAACTACCCAGATTCAAAACAAGGGCTCCAGCAATGATGATGAAGGGTGCTGCGCGGTTCCACAGCGCATAGGTGGCGCCACCAAATGGATACCCCACCAGCACACCTGAAAATATTGAAGACGGTTTGGTCATCAATTCATCATCATTTATTTTTTACTGAAGGCTGCACGTGGATAATAATGGACGTGAACCTTACCTACATTGCCCGATTGACTGTAATCTGCCTACACATAGATATTCCTATATCTGCCAACATACATATAGGTACATATTGCCTACACTTACACTATCTTTAAATAATACTAACTATCCAATAAAAAAGAACTCATATACATGTTGATCTGAACAATATGTACAATAGACGTGGACTTTTTAGACTGTTACAAATACTTGCTTAGGACTTTTTTGTGTGAATACTTCTTTAACTCCCTAGGTTGTTTATGGGGAACCTTATCTACGCTTTCTTAGTTACCAAGCGCCACAGCCCCAAGTAGGGCTCCAAGGGTCCTGTCGCGGTGCTCCCGTGGAATGGCAGCAGACGCCAGCGCCAGCCCCGCCACGCCGGCCGCAGCGGCGCCCACGCCCTGCGCCGCGCGAGCCACTCCCGCAGCCACGGCCGCGGCACTGCCTGAACGACCGCTGCATAGCGTGAACACTGGAACACATATATACAAATACTAAAAAAATGGTTTGCGGGTTGCGGTGGTATTATTAGATTAAGTATATTTTTCAAAATTCATTTACTCATTGCGAAATATAGGTATTTACAAAGGTGGTATTATCAAATTTCAATTTTTTTCCTTATATTAACTCGTTCTTCATCATTAATTTGGAATGCTACTGACTCTGGTCAATAATATAAAATACGCGTAAGGACCACATCCAATTACCTACACTTTAGACCATGGCCTTCCAATTACCTATGTTTTTATTTATTGTATATCCTATACAATATACAATGACTATTATACAATTTGACTTGTAATATGTATTACCAATAAATGGTTTATCGTTTATCGTTTATGTGAGCAACATCAGAAAAAGAGAACAGGCTTGCTTCTCCTTACATCACACTGTCCCCTTAAACTTCATGTGAGCAACATCCGACATCACGATGCGGTTCGCTGGAGGGATTTTTTAAGTCAGTCCCATACATTGGTCTTGTTATTCCATTAGTATACGTCAGTACGCTCACTAACAATACCTCTCTTTTTTAAGGGAGCTACAGTAATTTAATTTGTCAAGTTGTCTCGCTAGAGGATGAATACTTAGTGCAGCCAGTAGTAGCAGCGTAGTGCCGTGACGCAGCACTACAGCAGGTCCAGCGCGGCACACAGCAGCGGCTGCTGGTCCTGCTGCCGCCAGCTGTGCCAGAGCCTTGGCGCTCAGCACCAGCCCTACAGCAGCTTGAGAAGCTCCCACTCCTGTATAGATATAGGTGTAATGAAAACGTACGATAGTTACACCAAGGGTACTCTGTATTCTGTGACCAAGGTAGGTATGTATTCTATTTAGTCATGTACAGTGACGAAAGCAATGGGATCGTAAGAAGTTTTGCCAACTGGCCTCCGAACTTCAATATGAAGATAGCACCCGATGATGATGATGATGATGATGATTGACGAAAACCATAGAAATATGACGTCTTTTATTCTTATTCGTATTGATGAGAATACCAAAGCAAATGTATGTACATGTGATAAGATTTGCCTCAGTTAAAGCACTCTCAATTTTGTGGCAAAAGCATCAAAAATCAGTAGGTACTTGCTATCTTCATTAAAAGTGCAGTCGCCTGGTCGCTATTTCCATACAAATTGCTATATAGACTTGAAAACTCAGAAACATATGTAGATCATTAGAAACATAGGTTAATATCTCAAATTCTTGATATCTTTCTTAGTTTTTGAGTCTATTTATACCTACAACAGTTTGTATGGAAATAGCGGCCAGGCGCCTGCATCTTAACAATCTTTGACCGTTTCACGAAATAAGTTTCACATGGTTTGAAAGTATTGTCACGCGGACTACTTCGTGAAACAAGACCTTGACTCAAGGAGGGAATGTTTACAGCTGTCTAAGTCTATACAAATACATAAATAGATTGATTCTATCGAGTCCGTGAGAGTGTAAATCAGGCCTGAGAGATAGATAGACCAACCTGGGGCATCTCTAACAGTGGAGTTGAGGAGAGTCGCGAGCGGCGCGGGGTGCTCCGTCCACTGCGCCAGAGACTCGCCGCGGATCCAGTCTGGGATTATTGGCACTGCAAATACTTGGCATTTAGGTTTCTTCTAGGCAAGCGTGCTACATCTTAAACTATCGTGGTGCTTAACGTCAGGCAGGCTATAGTCAAACGTAAGCCTATTTAGTGTTAAATAAAAATAGAAAAAAATATATTACGTTTCTACTGACTACTGACTTAGGTACTTACATAATAGATAAGGTGTTCATAACCGTTGTTTATAGTCGAATTTTCCAAATAAAATAAGACAGACACACGGTACAGTTTTTTCAGAGGATTCTTTTTATGAAAATTCTAGCGGCAGTTGTTTAAAAAAAAAACAATTTTTGATCAGTTTTCCATTTTTACTGGTATAATGTGCACCTATCCTCTATTTAACAAGCGTACCATGCATCGGGGAAGATATTGAACTGATAAAACAACTATTATTCTAGACTTTTCATAGGTGAATGCATCCGCCAGTCTAAAAAGCTCAAATGATCACATTATAATAATTGCAAACTTTCGAATTTTTTCTGAGTAATATTTGGTCTACCGATCTGCTTTTTCTGCTAACTATAATTGATTAAGTTATGCTTACCAAGCACCGTAAGCAGAACGTTGTCAAGGAAGAAAGTAAAATACACAACGGCAAATGCAATCGGCCAATGTGAGGCACTTTGCTCTTGCATGGTGAGAAAAAAAACACTCGCACACCCGACAATAATTTAAAAACTTTTTGTAAAAAAAAGAGTGAATCAAAGAACATGTAATACCTTGAGCTAAAGAGGCAAGGGACTAAAGTGGAGATGAGGGTAACGCGTCTGAGCCATCTAATGGCTCTCTTACACATTGGACCAATGTTGGTTCATTTTGAGACGTGTTTAATAAATCTTTTTAATATATACATTGCATCAATAATAATGAAACAGTAAAATACAAAAAATAATACATGAGATAGGCTCACGCTTGACTACAACTTGCCTGATGTTAAGCAAGTACGAAACAACAGAACTTTGTTGCACACAATATAAAATTAAATACATACGAGTACAAAATAAATTACAGTAAGTAATAATAGGTACAATGGGCGGCCTTTTCGCATAAAGCGTTTTATTTTAGGCGGTGCATATTTTTATGCACATCATAACTATAAAAAATAAATAAAAATATCTGATGATGATAACAATGACCCACTAATGGCCCGAAAACTGTACATACAATGTCTACCGCGTCCTTTATTCCCATGCTGTCCCGCGACAGCCGGGTCCCATGTGGCTGCACGACGTTGATAAAAGATCCAATACAGTTTCAATCAGTGCCCATCCGCGCGTGTGGTCACCCCTTTATACAATTTTGCGCCTCGATTGCTCTACTGGTAAATTATGGTAAATGGAATTGCTTGAAGTATGTACTAGTAGGTAGAACTCATTCATTTCCTTATTTATTTTACGATACAAATAAGAGTCTTGTAATTATACGTACCTACTTAAGGAACTTTATTATTTAAAATTATGTGTGTGAAATTTACTGCTAACAATGTAATATCTAAGTAACTTATGTAGTTCTTATATCTTAGTATATTTTTACGTTGTTTGTCGATGGATTGGTATCAAAAAAACTTCAAAAAGTAATACCTAGTCATCTAAGCAAGAAAAGAGAGCTGAGAGAACCCAATAAAATAAACGGATGACGAAAATAATGGCGCGAAAAAGTTTCAAAATAATAATCATTGCCAAAGTGATAAATCAACTATAACAATTTTTTGTTACGGTAACACCACAAAGTTACGTCTACGTCATTTTCTCCGGGTTGTCAAACTCATAAATCGAAACTCGAAATGTCAGATTTGTCAATACAATAGGGCAGTTCATGCAATAGAGGAAATGTTGTAGCTCGTCGAAATTTATTTTAATAACTAAAGTTAAAGGTGAATAAATTCTGTGTAGTTATGTGATGAGTGAGCGGTGGCTGGGAACAGTCGGAGCGGAGGTACGGAGTGGAAGATACCAGTTGTGTCAAAGCGAAGAGTCTGGTGCTTTTGGTCTTTTGGCAGTTCCATCAAGACGAGTCTTCTCAAAGCTATGGTAAGCCAGGCTTCGTCATTCCACCGCTCTCTGAACCCCCTCTACTTAACGTCACATATTCCCGTTACTCTGTTTGCGTCAGAACGAAGACAGCCTATATCTTAAAGCCTACTATCTTTATATTTTGTAGAGCTTTATGTAAACTTTTTAACATGCATCAGGTTTTAATTAATGTGCCCATTACTACAATGTTTTACGAGGTTTTTATGAAACCATTAAATTGTGTATGGTAATTAAATTTTTACCATTTAATATGTGGGTGCAGGCATATAATTTTTTATATCTAGTACATACTTATATGAATATTATTTATGTACTGATTACGATTCTAATAAAAAAAAACTAATATTAATTGGACAAATAGGTAATTAATAAAAAAATATTTTGTGAGTTTTTTATGCCAATTGGGATGGGTTTTAATTGACAAAATTTTTACTTTGAATGAAATTTAAATAAGAATTTCTTGCAAGCTACAGACAAACAACAATCTCTCTGTATTAAAAAATAATATTCTGCCGAATACAGGTGGATTGGCAGAGGATCCTATGAATAAATTTAGAACATGGCTAAGAGAAAAATTGCAATAAAAATATAATTTACTTATACTTCATTTTGAATAAGTAACTACTTACATAGTTTATAGATGTTTTTTTTATTACCAAAAAGTACAGCATGTAGGTATACAAAATAAAGCATGATCAAATTACCTAGATGCATATGATAACTTTATAGTATTTGGTCAACTTAATTACTTATTAAAATGTTTGAAGGCATTCCATGCTACATAATATACTTACATTAATTACATAAATGTGTGAAACATCCCACCAATCATCATCTGCTATCAAAGTAATTCATCATTGTATGTTTTTTAAAACTCATTATTAAAATATAAAATTATAGTTTAAGTACCTAATATTTATTTATTCATAGCTAATAATCACAAAAATAATTTACAAACTAGAACTTATAGAAACATGATCTTATAAAATATGTGAAAAACTCATAAATTTATAAGTCTAACTATTGTGTACAACTTTCTTTATAATATTATACTCTTATTGTTTGTAGACAAAGTCATTAATATAACTGGTAATATTATATTAATATAAGTAAGATATCACAATTTCCTACCTTGTCTGTTGAGGAAAACCACACTGTGTCTGGGTAAATCCCACAATTCAGATGTCAGTAAAGAACACAACACATACACATAGACTGTACTTGATTAAATTAAAAATAAATAATTTTAATACCTACTTAAGTATGTAAGTTGGAAAGGCAAAATGCAGATACAGGTATATATGAAACAATCACTTTATTGACTGTAGTAAATCAATAGGTACTTACATACATATATGAAAAAACATATTGAAATAGTCTTAATTTATAGATTTATTCTTATTCTTGATTATGGGTCAAAGGTGAACTGAGCTGACATTTTACAAAGGCATATTAAAGCAACAGAATGAGTATTTAAACTTAAAGTACTTTATTGGTTTTTAACCAATGATGACAATCATCCACTGTTCAACCAATCATATAAGTTCCCAGGGGTGAAATTCCCTGCTGAACTAAAGTAACTAACTACTTAGGTAGGTACAGCTTTTATTTTTTTGCATAAGATTAAAAATATCTAGATAAGTACATTTATTTTTAACTTTGGATATGAATAATTATATGTACCCAGTATCCTGTCACTTTTGTGAGTGTGTGTGTAAGTCTGGGCAGTTCATCTATTGCCCTAAAGTGTCCTCCAATCTCGTCAAATTAAACCTATTTATGAAATATTGTTTTCTAATGATAACAATTCTTTTGTTAAACTTTATATAGGAATCACCCTTTTAAGTGTCCATTCTCTTCATATTAGCTAGGTAGGAGTAAGTCTACATATGAAAAATTGTAAACTAATAGTTAAACTTTCTATAGGAAGTATGCATTATGTGTTTCAATTAGGTGCAATTAAATTGTACTGTAACATGTCAACACAGTGTCATGTGACATGACCTTCCTCTATACATTGCACAGGGTGTCAAATGTCAGTGTGGAACATAATGACACACACACACTGCAATGACACTACAATGATACTATTATATGCAAGTGTGGCTTGGTTGGTGCTGTAAGCATCTGCTTGACATTCTGACTCACCCTGTTTCAAATCTGGTCATATATGTATCAGTGACTTGCTTTTCAAATTATTTGTGGATTTGTGCTCACATAACCATGCAGGCAGAGATCTTAAAGAAACCAACATGTTTGGGGCTTTGGGCACCACAAAATCTGAGAACATGTATTGTGTCTTCTGTGGAAGGATCTAGGCGCCCACCACAATGTGTTTGTCACAAGAAAACTTACAAACAAAACAAATAGTCGAATTTGTACCAAATTTCATCCCAATTTGTTTAGCCATTTGACCGTGAAAGGGACAACATACACCCATACAGACTTTCACTTTTATGATATTAATGCTGGGTGGTGATATTGTGATATATTTAGAGGAACCACGCTAGCGCATATGTTAATTTGAGATAAAAGTAATGTGATCATACATTTTTTATACAATTTCGGATATTATCTGCCCAAAAACGTCATATACTGACGTGGCATCATTGGCGCTAGGAGTTATCATATAATTTTATCATATAGGTACCTACATACGTTCTACATCCGCGAATCCCATTTACAGGAACCAGAGTTTACACAAGTAGGAATATCGTTTGTGGAGTTGAATTATTTATCCTTGAACTGTATAGATTTTAGCCTACAATCTAGCGACATCGTAAAGTACTTTACTAGGTTATATTTAAATTGTATGTATCTTTCAAATGTAATCATATCAGCTTCATGTATTAATTCTGTTTACTCTTCATCTATTTTCTCTTTTTACTTCTTTTTATATTTGTAAACTTTCTTATTTAACTCTTGACCCCGCGCGTCTCAAAAGGGTTATACCTGAAAATCAGCGCTGCAGAGCAATCTGCAGCATTAATGCTGAGGTATGACCTTTTTTGACGCACGGGATACATCAATGTAACGTAATACCTTTCTATTCTATCTGTTGTTAACTTTTGTATGTATATATTGTTGTGTCCTGTGTGTCCAAATAAATGCTTTGAATTTGAATTTGAAGTAGAAATCATTTTATTCTCGACTCGAAGACTGGTCAATTTAAGTCCCATTGTAGAAGATATTTTTTTCTCACCGTCAGGCAAATTTTAAGTCATGTGCAAGCCCATTTTACTTACTTTGTTAAAAAAAATTAATAGGAACAGATTGAAATAAGAAAGTTCTTCATTTTCGTGATCTGTCTAAGGTAAAGGTCTACAAACATTGTTTTGCCGTACAAACCCCGTTATAAATTGATGTGCGCTCACACCAGCCAACTAATCTAATCAAGCATCAATCACTCCGCTAACTAGATGGAAACTCTAATTGGCTAGAGGAGCTCTAGATTGCTCCGCTGTTATTAAATCTTCTCACCGATAAGTTCTCGCAGTTCTCCTGAATGTGGTTTTAATCAATCAGCGTTTGAGAAGCAAGCCAGGTTTTGGATGGGTGACCGGAAAACCGGGTCGATTGATTAAATAGAAAAGATTTTAAGTATCATAACTATTTTTTTATTTTAATAAAAGTAAGTAATAAAACAACAAGTACTTAGTTATCATAAGTTTTATAACTTCAGGTGAAAAGGGGCATATTAATATTTCCGTGGGATTAGTATGATGATGATGACTTTTAATAAAAAACGAATTCCGTTTTTTATAAAACAATAGTTTTGATGTCATTTTTATATGTTGCATTTACCGCTGACCTTTATTCCAATTTGATAACACGAAACTTTTTACGTGTTTTTACTGTAAGTGACGATAAAACAATAACGTTTTAAAATATTGGATAAAATGCATATCAATGGTACTGTCAGTTCATAAATAGGGATTGCCGAAAATCTAGAAACTTATTGGTTGAAAGACTTAGCTTCAATTTATGTTTGAGTTTGTCCATACATTCACTTACCATTTCAACATTACTAAACAATTTCAGATCATTCCTCTATATCCGTTAAAATTCCTCACCCAATACCCATGACGAACTGTTCGTCAAACCGTCAAACATAAATTGCGGAGAATTGATAAATTCCTCGTCTCACCCAGCATTAGTCATCTATCTTACGCGTAATTTGCATGAACATGGTGTGAGTGCTGTGTAAAGAATGGCCAGAAGGGTTAAGGACCCAACATTGACACTTGGGCACTTATAAATGTACTATTCGAAGTATTCTGAGAATGTATTGGAATTTTGAAGCTTATGCTAGTTGAGATAAAGGTCTAACTCCCGGAGTAAACGAGTTTTAGTGCCCAAAGCTTGGTGGTCGTGTAATTATTTTGCGGTAGATTCCCTGAATGTGCATAACAGTGCCAATTTTGGAGCAATTTTGAACCGTATATTTGATGGGATAAAGTTCAAACTGCTGAAGCATCTTTAGTCTCCTAGTGCATGATAACTAGTTGTCTGAAGCTTGTTGACTGTTTAATTATTTTGTGGTACAGACCCAGAATAGGCTCATAAACTGTGCCCAATATATACAAGCCATAGTCTTGACACAATGCATTTTTTACCGACTTCAAAAAAAGGAGGTTATCAAGCCTCCTAAAAGTTTTTTTTGTGTTACGCGCTTACTCTGTTATTTATGAACCGATTTCAAAAATTATTTTTTTATTCGACGGAGATAGTTTCCGAAATGGTTCAATATATTTTTTATACACACTAGACGCATCCTAGTTTTAATATCGAAGCTTTTCCGACAGTGTTAATGGTATAGACACAGACAGACCCAAAGAAAATTTGGACTTTGACAACACAAAGATATAAAGCTATAGTTTACATACGATGTTATTTTGAACCCTATGTTTAGTCGGATAAATAATAATAAATAAAAAATAATAAAAACCTTTATTGTTTAAACTTGTTACGTGTTACGTAAATGATTGCATAGGTATAAGATAACAATGTTTATGGACTACGTTGGTAGGTGTACTAAGCCCTGTACTAGGTATCACAAAGGATCCTGTGTTACAGGGCTATAGTATCCTTGCCGCGGGATACAATTCCAACTGTCGAAAATCTTGATTAAATCAAACTTTACCTGAACTCTTGTGAAGTATATTTGTGGTACAAGCCTTAAATGCGCAAATGCGCAAGCGCATACTGCCTACAACAGACAGATAGATTGATGCAAATGTATGTACGGATGGGTAGCCATATGTGCCGAGCCGTGGGAATCACCTACCTACAGACTATAGTCATACCTATTGCAGAGAAATATATATAGAGGTGATTCTCATGACCTTTTTGTACGGTTTATGGAATGATGTATTCGTGATGTACTTAGTACTAAAACTGCTAATAAAACGTTTATTTTTTTCTTAAAATATGTTTTTTTATTGTCGCTGGCACTTCTTTTCAGGGCTAAAAAGACCAAGCCTATCCAACTCCTCTTCTACTTGGTATATGTATCTTTTTTGGCCTTCATCTTTAT
This sequence comes from Macaria notata, assembly GCA_927399415.1. NCBI lineage: Eukaryota > Metazoa > Arthropoda > Insecta > Lepidoptera > Geometridae > Macaria > Macaria notata. The sequence continues at coordinate 8,423,030 of OV656742.1, forward strand.
GTCTTGTTTTTACATTGGACAGTCAGGCATTTGACCACCAACACTTGTGTACGAGATGGCTTCAGATGACCATCTAAAGACGACTTTCGAACAAACGTCAGTATGACTTTGGATGGTACTTCTCACAACTCTGTCGTGCTGTATACACTATACATAATGTTCTGGCGCTGTTTCATGATTCTCTGAGCCTTGAAGAGTCTTACCCATATTTTCTTGAATGCCTAAGCGTTGGTACTATTTGTTTTTCTATGGCCTAAGTGTTCAGCCTTTGTTTAAACAGGGGCTCGGGCAGCAGAGCGTGCAATCGATGCCAAATATTTACGCAATTTGCCGCAAATCGAGCCCATCTGTTTGCGCATTTATTTATAGCACAAGGTGGATCCGATAATCTAGATTGTTTTAATCGACATGAGTGGAGCATTATTCTTTTACACTCCGTATCAGTGTTTTTCAACTGATACCTTAGTAGGGGGTACGTGCGCGTCGTCACCGGCATACGAAAAAGTAAAAATGTGGACATTTAGACGTTTTCCTCGAGGTAGTACGAAAGCAAATTTTGAACTAAGTACAAGGTTGATAATTAAATTTTCTAGACTAATAGTTTTAATCCCGAAAATCAAAAGAAATGAGACGGTTTAAATATTAGCACTATATTTTCAATACAAGAGAATCGAGATATCTCTCAACGCAAATCAATTATACCTGTTTAATTCAATACACATCTGTGAATGCATTCAAACATACATCCGTATTATTAACCACGTTTGAAAACGTCCATTAGAGTACGAAATATGTACGACCGTTATTACACAATAAGCATATTAACATTTTTACGATAACTACGTAGCTAAATGTATTTGAAACATGCTGTTATATATAATATATTTACGTACATTTTATGCATGCATTTTCCTTGTAAAATATATTTCCTATTCATATGAAAACGGTACCTAATCTGGTTTTATACTAACTAAACTAAACAAGGAGTTAAAAATAAAAAGAGTTCACCCGTCGTACTAACAATGTATGTATATAGCAAAAAATAGACGCAGAAAACGATGTTGAATAACAGTTTGTAGTTTAAGAACCATAACTCGGGCTCCAGACTTTCATAAGAGCTCAACCATAAACATCAAGGTTCACAATTCATATCTTATGTTCATTTCTACTGTAAATATGTCCAATTCAGTCAATCGTACTAGAACTAAGTGGGTTGCAAAGATAGCGATTCAATGAAATCAGTGGAACCGGCTCCCAGATTTATTGGAGCGAACTGTAACCTGCATACAGTTACTTATACACACGTATATGCTCTGATATGAATTGTATCAGTAACTGGTACCTGTATATCGTTCGATTCTCCATTGTGATTCATTTGCCAATCACGTTTGGACATTCGAAATAATTAAAAATCTATTCAGAATGCACCGCAATGTTGTCTCGAATCAAATTGCGTTGGGTGTCTTGATTGCGTTCGTGCAGAATTTTAATGACAGGACGACGTTTCTGGTTATCAAATGGAGCGATTGCCTTTTAGTTGCCTCGACTGTTTTGTAAAGAAGATGCCAGTCGAGGTTTGTTTAGTTAGCATTTAGCACTTGGTAGATGTCGAAGGCGAATTGCTAGGTCATTCGATGACTTTTTAATCTACACCCCCTAGTCATCAAAAAGCGGCCAAGGAAAAAAGTAAATATTGCCTTGCTTTGCATAGCATGTCCGGTTAATTTAGTAATTATTCATCAATAGTGATGTTGGTAATCTTAAGCCTATCAGTCTTAAAAAGGTGGCTGCCGTTCTTCGTTGTGCTATTGCACGGCTTACAAGACTAAAGCCTATGATTACGGCAACAGGTGATGTTGTTTGCGTAACTCGGAGATGGTCAATTATCGCGTGTCTTCAAAGAAGCTGAAGAGGCCGCCAACGTGTTTGGTTAACGCGTTCGTGACTCCGGCCTTTTAATCAAATAGGCCTTACGTCATCGAGCCACCAGAGACAGGCTAACCTATACATTTATACATACCTATGCGCGTTTCGTAATGCGATGTGCAGTCTCAATCACAATCGAGGAGATATTGCAATATTTGCGAGCGTCGTCAATATTATAATGAATCGGCGCGACAAAGGCCAACCGGTTTCCATTGCAGCAGTACGTGGACAGTATCTGTGTAGAGTAGTCGTCTGAGACGAGAGACTGACGGCTCCATAAAAAGTGACCTTTCATTTGTAGGTAATTCCGCGTTGTTACGCGTCTCGTTTCGCCCTTATGTGGTATTTCGGAGAGGCCGCAGTCTTCACGACTTGCCTATTTGTTTATATGACACGTATTATGTGGAGTCGTAATAACTCATCTTTACTTTATGTTAATGGCTGATTGCAGGCGCTTACCGAGTTAGTTGAGTTTTGGATGACTCAGAATGCATCTCCTTGAGTTTAAAGCTTTATCTAAAACCTACCGTTATCACGAGATTTGATGTCATCAGTTTTAATTAGAAGCGAACTAATACACAAAACTACTTTATTATGTAAATTGGATCAAGTTGCAAGCAACCTGTTCAGACAGTCGAGGTCGAGATGACACAGTGTGCAACTGTTTAGCCTTGGACAAGAATCGTGTCTTCCAAAGGCACTCTCGTGAGTCTTGCAGAGAAGTATTCCTCGCTTGCCCTCAAAATCCGTCCTTGCCAGGACGAAGGGATACCGTGGTAGGTTTTATTAGGTAGTAAATAAAAAAAAAATAAGTGGAGTCTTATTAGTTCCATACCCGATATACCACCTCTTTATATGATATGCGTATAAGATGCGTAAATGCATTTCCTCCACGTTTAAAAAGGCAGTGTCGTGAGGTGTTCAAACTTGGCTATTCTATCTGGAATGCGTATTCAATGCCGTTAGAGGCCTTGCATGGTCACGAGAACTGGTCGCGGCGGTTCCGGGTCGTTTCATCTCTATGATATCACACCCAATAAACGCCTCTCTCTATATGGAATAAAATTCCGACACATAGGCATGCCTAATAAATTAAAGTGATAGGTCAGTTACAAGTATTGGACAATACATATTTGATCAGGTTTAGGTAGTGGAGATACGCCCGATTATCGAAGCGAAATGGCGAATTGGCCTATCCTTAAATGGACTTTCGTAGGTTATTAGATACGTTAAAATCTAGAGCCCAGCTTTATTCTTTCGATTTTAGTAAGGTTTTTGTTTCTGTACATTCCACGTGTCCAAAAATAAATGTTTCTTTCTTTCTAGCCACTAAACAATGTTAGAGGCCCTTGTTTTAATCAATAATTTTCAACTTTAGTGAGCCACTTTTTGCGAACTTAAGTGTTTAATTTTTGTCTGTATACTGATATTTCCGTGGCTTGAAAAGACTGTAAGTTAGACTATACTCACACAAACCATATTGTTTTGAGAGATGTCTACAGATTATTAAGTCTATATTCCATCTCTACGCCCCGGGCAGTCTGCGCAAGCGCACGCGACTCATATCTATCTATCTATACATATAAAAAGCTAAAGAGGGCCAAACATCTGTACATAGAAAAATGGTTTGGGTATGCTTTAAATCTATAACAGAACACATTTCAGCAGTTTTTAAAATTTTGTCTGTTTATCTGTTTATTTATGTCCTGTTCTGTCTGTGTGTTTGTTTATCCGTTCTTGGAAGGATCTGGGCGCCCACCACGATGTATCTGCCCAAAAGAACTTCTCCAACGAATTAGTTCTGCGGGGAGTCACGACCCTCAGTCATGAGGAAATACGACTCAACGAGAGCCTGTTCATTTGTGTGCGCATCACACCAAAAAAGATAAACGAATCATCATGATTTTTGGTGTGTACGAGTAGCTAGTATGAAATTCTTGGAAGGAACTTTTTATTCCGGAATAATGCGAGCGAAGCCGCGGGCGTCATTTAGTCTCCAATATTAATATCGCTGCAGGGTTGAGTGAACTTGGCGCAGCATTCGAACACGTACGGAGTTATTTAGAGCTTATCTGCCGGCTTCATTAGTGGACTTATCCCTAATGAATGCATGCTACACTCGCATTGACGCTAGTGGATGCCGGCGGCTTCGGTCGCGTTGGGGAGGGACAAAAGTATTTATATAGCATATGTAATATCTGTATTTACAACAATAAAATATAAAAACAAGGAAAGAAAAACCATACTACTTCTAACTACAACATAAAAAAGGGGTATATGTAATGCCACTCTATACTACACTATACCAAAATCACGATAGTTAGTCGCTCTAGTGTGAAAGAGGAACAAACAGAATACACGTTAACATACACACTTTCGGTTTTTGTGCTATGTGATGTATGATATACTGATTTGTAGTTTTTATCGCGATATGGATTTCACCGCTGAAAGTTCTCCTATCAGAGGCTCAGTTATGATAAGTTCGTATTTTTTAAATTTCATACACTAAATAAATGCATGGTAAATTTTATATTTCTAACTAGTGGGTGCTCGCGGCTTCGCTCGCATTAAGAAGTAAAACTTGCATCCCCTATTTCAAAGTGGCATTTCCAAAAATCCTTTCTTAGCGGATGCCTACGTCACAACATCTACCTTCATTCCAAATTTCAGCCCAATCCGTCCAGTGGTTTGGGCTGTGCGTTGATAGATCACTATATCAGTTAGTCAGTCAATCAGTCAGTCAGTCACATTTGAGTTTTATATATTATATACTTAGATTTATTAAAATAACTAGCAAAGAAAATGTTGGTTTATAATAAGCGGTCATAAATTACGATTTTTTTTCCTTGGATCCGTTAAAACACCTGGAATTTATTTGATTAATGCTACATTTAAGTATATATAGTTACGAAACTTACTTATATCCGATAACCTTTCAATATAAATTGCGATTATATTAATTTTAACAGACGATTCATATTTAAAGTCTATGGAAATCTTTTGCTAAAATAGCCTGTCTCTCATAATTTAACTTCTGAGGCTTTCTTTGATTAATGCTATATTAGCTCTCACTACCAACATATAACCGATTATTTAATATTAATTGCGATAACGTTAATTTTGACAAACGATCTATACGAAATCTTTGAAACAGCATTGTCTAACATTATTTATCTTCTTTGGCTATTTTTTTTAATGTTACTTTAGCCACCACCGAAATATATCTAATAATCTTTGAATATAAATTGCGTTTACACAAATTTTGACAGGGAGTTTACTCGTGTGCTTAAATCTATAGAATCATCTGCCAAAATATCCTCGCCTAACAACAATCCATCCTCCGTTAATTTAGCTACGTGAGCGCCACCTGCCTTGTCTAGCTAACTAAGCACTCGTCTCTACGTTTGTTACTGTCACCAGCAGTTTATCTTCGAGGTGTCATACCTATTAATTTACTAGGCAAATAAGCTCACAGTAGACCTCGTGAATCGATTCAGTTTTGCTAACGTTGGTTATTTATTCTAAATTGAAGTAATCTTATCATGACACTATTTCGGTGATATACCAAATATTATGTAGGCATTTCTGTTCCAATATTGTTTAAACGTATATAGTTGTGATATATATGCAATAATAACGTATTTAGTAATACGTTATAAATCATCAAAACCGCTCAAAAAATAACACATCAGCCTACATTTAAATTAAATCTGTAAATCTATATCTTTCGTTTCTTCTTTCTTTCTTTTAGGTGTTTTCTTTTTCTCGTGGGACTTACCCCATCCTAACCACACATAAAAACGATAAAAGTCAAAAAAAATTGTTTGGTACTTATAGCTCTATAAGAATAATAAATACCTACAACATTGTGATAAAATCTCCAGAAAATTTGAATATGAGTGCACAAAACTGAAATATATTAGTATTTAGTACCTACATATGTCCGTTGATGCAGAGACGCTTAGCTTATTGATTTGCCCATACATAATGTAGGTACCTAAATACATAAAATATTATATTATAAGTACCTACCTACGTAGGTTGTATCTTCTATACATTACATATAATAAAGCTGAAGAGGGTCGAAAGTCTAAACATTTTTTTTCTGAACGAGTTCTGCTGGACACGTTCCAACAATTTCTAGAAATTTTGTCTGTTTATCTATGTCTCTGTTTGTCTGTTTATTTTTAAACCCTCATCACGCAAAAACGACTGAACGGATCATCATGAGTTTTGGTATGTAGGTCCTATGAGGTCTTAGGAGTGTCATAGGCTACATTTTATCGTGAAATAATGCGAGTGAAGCCGCGGGCGACCACTAGTCTACAATATGTTTAGACAAGTTTTTTTATACTTAAATATATAAAATATGACTATAGAAATACAGCTACATACGTTCAAGCAAGTTTTCACCGAGCATTGCCCTGCGGTGTGACCGATAGCCTTCACCTCTTAAATTATTGCTACGACTTCCTTCTACCTAGTAGTAGCTGTGCAAGTTCAACCGAGTTATGTTCTCAACTTTACTGTGTACCGAGTGGATGTGTACTTTGCTTAATTTTATATACGGACTTTACCGGTTACTGAAATATTATATCTTTAATCTAGTGTTTTTAAAAACTCGGTGTAAAGTTACATAGTTTAAAATTCAATTTTGGGTTTCCGTATAATTTAAAAGATTAACTGTAAAATCGATGGTTATTTTTGATAAGCTATTTTTTTTTCGAGGTTATTTTAACACTTTTTGATCGATTAAAAAGAAGGGTTTCAGTTCATGTGAATATTTTGTTTTGCTAAAGTTAAATAAAGCACAATTTATTTTGATGTATTAAATAATCAAAAATTAAGTAAATATGTAAATAACTAAAACTATATTAACGCTAGTTTATTAAAGTTTTGATGACAAGTAAGCTCACGCTTGGCTACAGCACAGAATAAATAATGCTACAGCTCGCAAAATGTTGAGCCGTGAGGTAATCTAGAGCGTTTGCATAAGATACCGGTTGACAAGTTGTGAAAATTATGACATTGTGACTAGTTTTTTTACAAGTTTTGGTGAAGTGTTCGACACAGTTATGACGAATATGGGTATGTTGTTTTACGTAAACACTTTATCGGTAATATCAATAACAAGCCGTGCTCGCGACTTCGTCCGCGTGGAATACCTAGTTATTTTGTGCATTAATTCTTTCATACATATTTTTTTGATATCTTGAACCATTTTCGCAGCGCACGCAACGGAAGCCCTCAAAGATCAATAATTTTCTCCGTTTTTTTACACATTTTCAATTTTTTCTTCGCTCCTATTAGTTGCAGAGTGATGTTATATAGCCTAAAGCCTTCCTCGATAATTATGGTCTATTCAACACAAAAATATTTTTTCAATTCGCACCGGTAGTTCCTGAAATAAGCGCGTTCAAACAAACAAACAAACTCTTCAGCTTTATAATATTAGTATAGATTAAATAATATTTTATTCTCTATGTGCAAAGAGCCGTGGTAATTTGCCTGTATTGTATGTATATGTGTCTGACAAAAAAGATATTATTTTATTTATTTATTTAGTGGTAGCTGGTGGTGTTAGAGATTTGCATTTTTTTCTATTTCTGAAAAGAGTGTAATTATGAACAGATTTCAAATTTTTTTTTTATTATGTGGGGATTGTTTCCGAAATGGTCCCAATTTTTTTTTTCTTTCGGTCCAGTACCTTTTGAGAAATACCAATAAACCAACAAATTGATAAAGTTTATGCAAACCAATTTTACCTACATACATATATTTTCGAAACGACTAGTCGGATTTTGATGCAGTTTTCTGTGATGTGATGAGGTTTGATGACAACTCACCAGGGGGCGCTGCTGTATACATTATATCTGCTAAATAACTAGCCCGATTTTGATGCAGTTTTCTTTGATAGGATTAGATTTGTTTAGTTAAGTGAAAGTAGACCTGAAGTCGGTTTTAGTTTTTTAAAATAATGATTATGTCTATTACTTACTTACTTTGACTACATTTTTGTAAAGTCTTGAATACGGATTAACTGCAACGTTACTAATGATATATGTAATTATGTTGATAGTCACCGATTCTAATCGATATCTGCATTTCCTAAATGAACATATTTTGCATTGCATTCATTAATTTGCAAGTCTTATTAGTGGATCCTTAATAAGATTTTTATTTTGTGGGTCGCTAAGTATGGTGGCAACTTTTTTATGTAGCCACAAGTAACGGATTGTATAAATAATTTGATTTATTTATTATTTGATCTAATAAGCTTGCATGCTTACAAGTATTATTTGCGTTTCCAAAGAATTTATTAATAACATAAATTAACTTTTATTGTAATTTTTCCTTTCCTTTTGTTTTCCTAACTAATTAACTAAATTATGTTTAAAATTTCCAGCTTGCCTCTCTAGAAATAACGATAAAATCCAGTTACTGTACAAGGAAATCTGTGTATTACAGTGTTTAAAATTCTCTAAAAAAAAAATCTAGTATATCTTTAGGTTAGGGAACATAATTATTATTCGAACAGAAAATTACTTAATAGGTAAATACATGCATACCTATTATGTTTAATAAACCATATACTGGGAGATCATCGTATTGAATAGCCTAATTAATCATTTAAAGTGACGATCATCATCATCATCATAAATTTAAGGGCCGTGCCCTTGTCTGTGGAGTATGCGCCATCCTTCCCGGTCTTCTGCCAATTCCTTGACCTCCTTATACGACATGACACCCGCCTTTTCTTTTATTTGCTCCATGTATGATCTTCTCGGCCTTCCTCTTCCTCTTCGGGCTTCCAATTTTCCTTCCATGATGTTTCTTATAAATTCGTCATGTCGTATAAGGTGGCCAACCATCTTCCCTCTTCTGTTTTCAATAGTTTCCAGTATTGTACGGTGTTCTTGGACCATGCTCAGCACTTCTTTATTGGTCTTTCTTTCTGTCCAACTAATTTTCTCCATCCGCCGCCAGCACCACATTTCAAAAGCTTCTATTCGTTCTCTATCTCTTTGAGTCATGGTCCAAGTTTCGCTTCCATAAAGAGCAATACTCCAAAAGTGACGATAATAAAGAATAATGTTTAAATTATCTGTTGGTCTCAAGGTTTGATTGTTATTATTTCAAAATCGGTGCAGTTTTAACTTGAGTAGGTCACATACGTACAATAACTTTCACTCAAATGTAAATTTGTAACTAAGCGCCTAGCGGTGTGTTTCGGCAGTCCCTTTAAGAGCTAATTCCATTCTGGAATAGACACCCTCCACCTTGGATCACATAATCACCGGGGCGTCATTATGGGCGAATACGATCCAACCTAGACCATAGCTATTGCTTACTATCATCAAAACTATGGCCAAGTGCAAATCTTTTTTAGTTAAAAAAAAGTATACACAAAAAAAACTAATATTTCCTGTTTTGAACGAATTTCAATCAACTTAAAACTACGTGTACCACTAACGTAATACCGTTTACCTACTATCGATGATTAGTTTACCAAGTTTACACAAGTACCCACATGTTTACGTTTAAAAATTCAGCCCAGGGTTAAAGCGAGCTATTACAAGCTCATTACATTATCATAACGGCGTATAATGCAAGTGCAATAGCCGACATTGCGAAGGACGCCTCATGGTTTATTAAGCTTCTATGTCGTGATGAAGATTTCATTACTATTTATTTATCGTGACTAGACGCCAATTAGGAAGGATACCGACAACCTTCAGACCTCTAAAGATTTGTAAAAAAAGGCGTGATAAATAGATTCCGTATTCAAGGAAATTAGTTATTAAAATTACAGTTTTAATTGCTGTTTGAAACAACAGTATCAATTCGAATCAGTTATTTATATTATATATTTATAATATCGGTATTTTTTCCGTCATTTATTGATATAATTTTCCCGGATGGAAGTTGGTAGATATAATATTTTATCCCCCTTTGCAAATAATGTTACTTGGACTTTACCACAGTCCACGTAATATTTACCTACTCCATTCTGACGAAAAGATATGAACCAAAAAAGTTAAAAGTTATTTCTGGAATACAATGATAAAACAAATAATATCAGTGATATGCAATTCTTCGTTCTGTTGAGCGCCACACTTTCAACTAATCCTGTGTTTGTGTGTTGCAGAGGGCGGGCGGCGCATGTGTGGCGGCGTGGTGAGCGGCATGGGCGCGGTGCGGCGCTCGCACGCCGGCGCGCTGCTGGCGCTCGCGGCGCTGCTGCTGCTGCTGCTGGCGCGCCTGCCGCCCGCGCCGCGCCCCGCGCCCCGCCCGCGCCCCGCGCCTCTACAGTCCTCCGCGGCGCCCCCGCCGCCCTCCACCGAGCCCCCGCCCGCACCCTCGGCGCCGCGCACCACCCCGGCGCCCGCGCCCTCCCCCGCTGCGGCCGCCCCGCGTGACCCGGACACGGTGCTGGTGCGCGACGTGTGGGCGGGCGGGCACTCCCGGCCGCACCCCGAGCTGTGCCCGGCGCTGGGCGCGCGCCTGCGCCTGCTGATCCTGGTGACGTCGGCCCCGTCGCACGCCAGCGCGCGCGACGCAGTGCGCCTCACGTGGGGCCACTACCGCGCGCGCTCCGACGTGGCGCTCGCCTTCGTACTGGGCGCGCCGCCCACCGCGCTCGAGCCGGCGCTGGAGCGCGAGGACGCTCTCTACGGGGACCTCATCGTGGGCCGCTTCCTCGACTCCTACTCCAATCTCACGCTCAAGACGCTCTCTATGCTGGAGTGGGCGGACACGTATTGCCCGCGCGCGCCGCGGCTGCTCAAGACAGACGACGACATGTTCGTGAACGTGCCGCGCCTGCTGCGTTTCCTGGCGGACCCGGCCCGAGTAAATGCCACAAAGACCATGTGGGGCAAGTTAGTGCGCAAGTCGCGACCCATGCGCACAGCCAAGTCCAAGTACCACGTGTCCCCGGCGCAGTACCCGGGCAAGGTGTTCCCGGACTTCGTGACGGGGCCGGCGTACGTAATGTCGGCGGACTGCGTGCGGCCGCTGCTGGCGGCGGCGCCCGGAGAGCGCTACTTGCGCCTGGAAGACGTGTTCGTGACGGGCGTGCTAGCTGCCAAACTCAAGATCGCACGAATACACGCGCCCGAGTTCTACAACCGCAAGATCGCAGCGCACCCGTGCGCCATCCAGCGCGGTCTCACGGTGCACATGGTGCGGTACCACGAGCAGTTCGACTTCTGGCGGAAACTCCTCGACGGCAAGACCAAGTGTGCAAAGACTTAACCACAACTCACCTGACTCCCGTGGCCAAGTGTAGTGAACGCTCGAATGTGAGGCGGTGATAGTGAACACTGATGGCAGTGGAATGAAAATGAATCTCAGTGACGAATCTCGCGGATGATGATGATGTAATTAGAAAGAATCTCACGATGCGCTCCCGACCGTGCGATAGACCGTGCGATAGACGGTTCGGTATAGAGTTCGGTTATTTCGCATACAACTACGCTCTGGAGACTAAACTTTAGTGTTACTAACGAGCTAGGAAACTATTAATCAATTGAACTATATAAAATACTCACGCGAAATCTTACCGATCTATAACGGACGTCGATCGAAAGCGCAATCGGTTCCACTCATGTTATTTTTAAAGTTTGACGTTTGGAGACTTTGAATAAGTATCGTTCTGTATGTTTTGTACTGATGTAAAAATACTCCTAAATGAATCCGAACCTGTGGAAATGCTAAAAAGAATTTTATTTTTGTACATCGAGTTGGAAGCGAGCTCTCCCGCTGTCAATACTCGTTTTATTTTATTTACAAAGGTTTATTTTAGTATGTTGTATGTACTCGAATTTTTTAACGATCGTGTGATGTCTATTTTGTAATGTTTTATTTAGTGTATATGTGGTTTGCACGTAGCATTCCGAAGGGATGGAACTAAGTTTTTATAGTTCCATCTCCTTTAGTCATCTGTGCGCTTACAATCAACTCAGTATAATGTAAAAATTCGAGACCAGATTTCGCCATTATTTATAAAATAACTTATTTACTTGATATCCCATATCTCATTTTCCAATAAAATATTAAGTTATTTACTTGATGTATATGTATGCATGGTGCATTCAAATACAATTCGCCAACGAATCGGCCATGAGATTATAGTAATATTTGAACCAAATTTTTATTTAATAATGATTCATTGGCATATCGTTTTTGGCCTTAAATTAAAAATGTTATTGTATTGATTCTAAGCGCACAATATATGGCGTCCATATAAAATAAGATGAGGTACTACCATCCTTTTGGCGTTATTATTATATTCTAAGACTATTACTGCTACTCTGGGTTATATTAGATTCTCAACAAGTTTGTATACTTGTATGTATTGCCTTATACAAAAATATCAATAATTTGTCTCTTTCACTCATTGCCATCACTATCAAACTGTGAATTAAAAAACAGATCATTGTGTGGAAAACTGATGAAACATATATATTTTTAAGTAAGACGGGGTGTTAGTCTTAGAGCATAAATTAACTGACGTTACTAAGGAGTGGTAATACTAATATAGCCCTATTATCATCGAGCTAGGATTATACAGAGACACAATCTCAAACTAAAAAGCGCAGGAAAGTGTCCGAACGCTAACATCGTCAGCGAGCGCAAACAAAACACTGCTTGACTCGCTCTTACATATATTAAGAACGTGCAAAAGAGATAGTTAATCCAAAAGTCTGCTCAACGAGTAGCGTGGGCAGAGTTTTCGATCGGACATTTTTTTCAAACGTTTGTGACTCTATATAATCCTAGCTCAGTGCCTATTATGTACAAAAATGTTGTAGAAAATTGACTGTATGTATGACAACGTCGAGGATGCCTCGACCGGTGTTGGTCGCCTCGCCCCGCGCGCTATTTATAAACCCCAATTCTTTTTGTACCTCACTTGACCACTCATTTACCTCCTTAATTTTCTTTTTCCTTAAAAAGGATTTCTCCTCTTTACTACCAGGCTTATTTACATGCCAGGCTTCCTTATTTTATTTAAAGATCCCAATCTGAAGATTACCCAGGTGGCAATTAACTTGTATCTAACTGGTTTTCTTTTGCATTCGCAAGTCTATTCAGACTTGAAATGCAACTACAGAAGAATAGAACAGAAAAACTAGCTATCTATGCTTAGTTCCAATAATATCTTCCATAACTAGTTATTGTTGCTCTTCCTTGATCATTACTAAATCCCCTGAAATCCTTTTAATTCCCGAAAATAAAGGTTAACAAATTTCAATTCTTTAAAAATTTGTTAACCCCCTTCTCATACATTTCACCCTAAAAACATTATGCGCGCCGGTCGACGCACTATGCACACTAATCTATGAAAAGGAACACTTAATAAAACTCTAATATTACCGTAAATAGTACAATCTAATGATGAAAAGTACAAAAAATACTTTTTTCCAAATATAAATTACCTACTTACTTCGAAGTTAACGCAAATAGAAACTTGGAAAGTTAAAGTTACACCATATGGGTTATGTAATGATGGTTTATCAACTATCTTGGGATATTTACAGCGCCATCTAGACCCACACGAAGCAAGCGCTTGTGTTGTGGGTAATAGATAACGGATATAATACTTTTTTATTGAGATCATTATAAAGAGTTGTTCCTTTTCACAGCGTAATATATTGTAACGTTAATAACTAGTGGATTTATATATATTATCTGTTTTTTTGTATAAATTTGTCCGATTTGACAGTTTTGGGCCCTAAACATATGGACTAGAAAAACAGGGTTAGGTGAAATTCTTTTAATTTTAATTAGTTGAACTTCACAAAACGTAATCCTTAATAAGGATTACGTTTTGTGAATCCTTATATCTTTTGATATGTTGAAAGTTCTATATTTTTTATAGATATGTTTGAACCACTGGTCGTATATGTTAACAATTCATGACAAAAATATATGAGTACCTAAGTATATAATTACTCGTTGCGCTTCGTCAGTGGCGCCACATTTTATGAACTAAGATTGTACAGGGTTATTGTTACCTATACTTTGTCCACACAAGACACTGCTTAACATCAGGCAAGTTGTAGTCAAGCGTGAGCCTATCTAATGTAAAAAAAACAAGATGATTTATTTAAAAGAAACGATGTATATGGAGGTAATTTTTATTATTTGTTGAATAAACAAAGCGTAATTATGTTATCTTCAAGGGGTGGTTTTATGGCAACCAATATTTATTTTACGTGGGATAGGTTAACGTTTGACTACAAGATGCCTAATATTAAGCATTGCTGCAGGGCGTAACACGATTACCTAGAAGATACCTTTTAACTATATATTTAAAAAATCCCCTGAATTGTAGTTCGCAGGAAACACAGCTTCTGGTAAACTGTTTCAAAGCTTACAACAAATATATACCTAAATTATTTATTTATTAATTGCACCTTAGCCGTCAGTAAACCTGTATATGAATGGATGATAGTAATATCGCCACTGGAGGGCGCATCGAGCCAAATATTCGATCAAATAGTATAAATATACATAAGCACATATATTGTAAGACCTCTGGTTGTACCACAATCGTTGTAAATGTAAATAAAGTACCTATATACCAACTCGACGGGACGCTTTGAACTTAAGACAGGATTATTAAGAAATTGTTTTCTAAAGCAAGAAAGAAAGAAAATAAGAAGGGAATTTTACTATAAAAAAGATATTATTTTTCAATTATTATTTAGTACAGATTTTTAGCTAATCTGCAAAAAAAAAAAAATAACTGCATAGAGAGCGTTTCACGAGATAACTTGCACGGAAAAATATGAAACTAATTTTTTTTAGTTAATAGATGTTTGTATCACACGGTAGTGGTGCCTTGATTGAGGGAACTGTTTCGTGAAACTGTTTTCGTTTTAAATTAAAATTTACCTGTGCTGAACCCAATAGGCTAGATACCTATTGCTTAACGTATAATAACATTATCAATGTTTAATCAACAGCTGCAAATTGTTCTAAGAGCGTTTTGTATCGTTGTCAAAACCTATTCGTATCAAAAAAAATAATACAAAAAAGTATACTTATATGTATTAAGTATATCCGTTACCTAGTACCCCTGATACAAGCGTAAGCTTAGTATGGGGCTAGATGGCGCTGTGTGATATGTCCTGAAATATTTATTTATTTATCAATAAATGATAAAAATAACAGTCAATCAAGCAGCTGAATAGACAATGATTAGTATTTTATAACGCGGCAAATGTGATTCATTCAGTTTGCTGCTTTTCCATATAAAGCAAGAGTTTCGATTAAAAGCTAAAATAAACAATGTCTTAGTAACCCTGTGTTCTGAATACAAAGCGTCCAGTTGCCTGCGCGCGCGCAAGGTTGAATCCTCGAAACTATTTGTTTTATTTTTCACTTTGAACCCTAATTTGTACCTATATACCTAATAGATAGAATTTTTATTTCCTTATAGAATAGGTAGGTACTACTGCTGCTGATATCGAATAAAATTATAAACTATAGTATTAAATTGCATTATCCTTTTAGAAACTATCTTAAAAGCGAAAGTATGATTTGTTAGCCGTTTTTTAACGCTTTCACGCCATAACGGAGCGACAGATCATCGAGATTTTTGGTATGGTGGTAGTATAGGATCTTGAAAGTGACTCGGGCTACTTTTTATCCTTTTATTAGGATACTTATCATTCATGTAGAGGCGAAAGTTGTGCCTTCTAAATAGAAACCGCTGAATTGATTTAGATAAAAATTGTTAAGGAAATAAATTAAGTAGACCCTAATTCAGCACTGCAAGTTTTTGTACAGATTGAATAAAAAATAACCTTGGTAAGTAATTTTGCAGCGGAAAGAAGAAAAAAATAAGAGTCACTACAAGGTATCTAATATTATCTCTAAAATTTATGATTTGTATTTCCCAACCGAACTTGTTCGTGTTTAGGAAACCATAAATGTGAATCAATCGTATGTAGGTATACCTACTGTGTATATTTTTACCTCTAAAAGCGGTAAGTAGAAAAAAAAACTCCACATATTCATTTCCTCTACATATATCTATCATTAAAACCATATCTCAAAAACTAAAAACAAGCGATTTTGATGATACAATGCTTCTCTAAGTCGAAACACGTAATATTTAGCACCATTTAGTTTGCGAAAAAAGGTACATTCATGTTTAGAAGCTTCCTTCTTATCGAATGAAAATGGCCAACTCTAGTGTCGAGAGTTTATCAAGCTGCCCTAAGGGCCTCTGACATGGCTTAACGACTGCCGTTCTATGACAAACAGCCGGGACCTATAATTTAACTTGTCATTAGACCCACGGAAGTGCCCAGAATGGAATGTCAGTTATTGGTCACTCATCCAAGGTCCAAATAAAATAGATAATCAGTAAATTTTTCGATGTTTAATTAGCATATCGATCGTAAACTTCTTTTTTAAAGAAGTCAGTCAAAAATGAAACAAAGCATGAACAGTATGGAATTGGAATTTATTTCCTAATATTTACATTTCTTACTCTTATAAAATAACTTTGATATCATGGCTATAAGTTACTTATGGCAAAACCTACTCTAAATATAAGCTGTTGAGGTTCACATTTCAAAGACACTAGAGTAAATTATTAACGAGAAAATTATCTACTTAACTGTGCCTCTATTTGTATTAATCGGTCATATTTTTTTACAAAGATGTTACCGAATTAACACAAATGAGTGCTAAATTTATTTTACTAGCTTATTCTCAACAAATAAAAATATTTTACAATAGTGTCTTCAAATGATTATTTATCATTGAGTCACAATATGTAACAAGATTGGACCAGTTCACTATTTTTAATCTGATTTCGTTTTTAGCAGGTATAAATAAATAGAGGATTTTTTTATTGAGACTAGAATTAAGAAATATATATTGCATAGTAATTATCCGTTATCTATACCTAATTTTAACGTAAGTCAATGAAATTTACAAAAATATGTTTTTTTTACAAATTGTGCTACAGTTTATTGCACTAACCAATTTTTCGAACGTAAAAGTTATTAAACTCAAGTGAGTTTATTTCGAAATATAGTACATTTATGACTAAATAATATATTAATAAATATTGAAATAAATTAAAGGAATAATAGGTGTCCATCAAAATATTTGCATTATGTCCATACTACACCATTAAATTTCACTTGCAATTTATTTATTACTAGTGGGTGCTCGCGGTTTCGCTCGCATTAAGAAGTAAAACTTGCATCCCCTATTTCATCCCTTTAAAAGTTGCATATCTAAAAATGCTTTCTTAGCGGTTGCCTACGTCATAACATCTACCTGCATGCCAAATTTCAGCCCGATCCGTCCAGTGATTAGGGCTGTGCGTTGATATATCACTATGTCAGTCAGTCAGGCCCCTATGAGTTTTACATTTTAGGATGAAACCACATTATTTAAGTGGGAACACTAAATATAATTATAATTTACAGCTGATTAGAACAAATAATTGTACGTCTGAAACGGATTTTACAATTATTTTCATAAGTACAATAATTTTACTGAAACAGTATTCATGTAAACTGTGATTTGTTTAAAAAAGGGCCCTTAACGGTCTAAATCGAAACAAATACCTATGTATAAGATAAGGCACAAAAACTCAGAAATATTAACTTTTTTTTCAGTTTTTTTATGTTATTACACAAAAGATTGAATGAAAGTTTTGGTCGGTGATCTTCTGATTGGTGGATTATTTTCTCGGCTATAAGTTTTTATAGTGAGTGCACATTTTTTAATATATTTTTCTTAAATAAGATGCAAGCAAAAATATTTGTTGTAGCATGGAATCTTTTTTCACATTTATACATATTAACAATTCGATGATAAATTAATTAATCAAGTTACATATACAAATGTATATTTTCCTTTAATTTCTAAAAATAACAAAAACAAATGTAACAATAATCAAAATAATTTTAATTGAACAAATAATAATATTTAAATTTAATTTAATTTTACAATACCTGTAAATGTCAACTATATAGGTAATTAATGGCAAAATAATTGAAATAAATATGGATTTTTTAAAATATAGTTTATAATAATAATAAATACTCTATACAGAGTTCTAAGACAATAGTATGCATTGTTGCATAAATTGACAGGTTTAATATTGCCATCCTTTTCTCACACACGGGAATGAAAAGAGACGTTACTAACCTACATGTCTATGTACAATTAAACAAGGATTCTAGGCTAATAATTAATTATTATTGTAGTAATTACAATAAAGAATTTACGTAATTTCTTAATAATTACATCAATTATTCTACAAAAAACCTGTACTATATACATTTGTATATTATATACTCAATACGTCTTATTTATATACTAACTAGAAGTCAATAATTTTCATACGATAGAGTTTAACTCTCCTTTAATTTGGTGTCTACATTTATTCACAATTTTATAATTATTAATGATTTTCATTTATTTTAAATACAGGGTTAAATTCAAAGAGCCTTCCAGACTTTTATGCCATGGGTTTGGGCAAAACAGAACTAAAAAAAACTATATTTCACTATAACCTATGTTGTTACTATAGAATATCAGGTTCTTTTCACTCAACCCTGTTGTACTTTTATTTATATTACAATACACATAAATAGTCCAGGGCTTTAACATCACGTGTTACACTAACCCTGTATAAACACACAAAAGGAATGAAAATTTTTATCGACAATAATATTGTATAAATGCAACAAAAAACTAGTCTGTAAATCGTTTTTACTTCGTCATAAAGTTCTAGATCCGTTTTTTATTAAAAGTAGTTTTTTTTAACTAGAACGGGTTTGCACTTGGCCATAGTTTGTCTGATGGTAAGCAAAGGCTATGGCCTATATATTAATTTTATTACGGTACGTATTATATACGTAGTTTATAATAATATTCGTATAGTGTACTTTTATGGGTCAATTTCTTTCCTATCTTTAAGGAAAGCTTTTTATTTTCGTCTTTCAATTTACAGTTTTTTTAATACATTCTATTTTCTTCTTCCTTTTTAAAAGATAACGATATTTTGCAAAGTGATTGAATTATTCGTAGTTCTGCATCCAGAATCCTTTTTTTCTAATTTTCTTTGATTTTTAAACATATTTTTTAAAGAAACCCTCATTCCGTCATTATCCCGCCTTATACCATCACTCTTTAGGTTCATTTTTGATAATTTCTTTTCTAAAAAAGTTTTCAATTAACCAATATTCCTAATTGCAATACGTCAAATTGGTGATCATTTTACCTTAATTTTACTGTTTAGACCAATTTATTATTTTAGCCGAACATTTCAATCGAAATATATTTTTGTCTAGTGCCAATTTGTTTAGCTACTGGCAAACCAGTCTCAGTTTTCTGGTATTTTTTTCTTACTGTATTTAACTTTTGTAGACTACAGTTGATTGGTATCCAATGATGTATCTACTGTAAAAGTAAATTGTTTCTACTAAGTCTGTTCAAGTCCTCACACAGTCAAGCTCGTTATAAGTTGTTGACACAGCTTCCCATATTCTCTTTGATCTCCCGAAACTCTTCTCATTTTCAAGCCCTTTTTCTCCATCGCTTTATTCTCACAAACGACCAACTCGATTTGAATCCCGCCCGAGTAAACTAAGTTTAAAAATCCAGTTAGGGATTCAGTGTCGGTTGTCTTTTCTATAGTTTCCACGAATATGTTTTGAGGAGGGACTCTGGAGTTGATCGCTTCCTTGAGAAGTTCTATGATTCTCACGGAGTCTAATTTTGAGCAGACCGTGGATAGAGTGACTTCATAGTACTCCTGAGCGCAACACACGTCCTGTGGACTCAGTAGTATTGGGATTTTTTCTTCGGGACGGCAAACTTCGGACAGTCTCAAGTCCATGGTGGATCTCTGGATCTTGTCAATTTCCTGGTCGTTTTTGGACATGTACACGTCTTCGCAGTACTCCTTGACTTCGCCCAGTACCCCCTGAGCGGAGAACGAAGTTCGAGGAGTCTCTCCTTTTTCCGAGAAACTGCCTCTTCCCAGGTCGCTTTTTTCCGAGAAGCTCCCGCGCGTGCAGTCTCCTCTCTCAGAGAAACTGCCTCGATCTGAGAAGGAAAACGACTCTCTGTGCTCCGAGAAGCTGCCTCGATTTTCACTAAACCCTGAACTTATGGACACTAGATTAGAATAAATACTCTGTATGTTTTGTTCGCAGTTCGGAGACACCGTCGTCGAGTCGTTGGATAGAGAATCGTCGCTGAAGCCTAGTGACTTGTCGCTGCCTCTTCTCTGATAGTCTTGTTCTTTGGGCGATTGTACTTCCATGTCTCTGCTTTTGTCTTCCGTGACTTCTGTTTCTTGGCTGACCTTCCGTCCGATGCCCTTGGTGATGGAGGGTCTGTCGTCGAGGTCGGAGGGTTCCGAGATGACGAACTGTGGTATGTGGGGGTATTTGTTCTCGAGGCTGTCCATGGAGTCTTCGGAGGAGGACGCGACGAGGGTCACTTCGGAGCCGAGACAGTCTGTGAGGCTAATTTGTGGGTGCGTGTGTCGGTCGTGACCGTTGCCCGCCTCCTCCTGTATCATGTGCAGCGGGGAGGGCGGGGGATGCGGCGGGGAGGCGAGGGGGGAGTTGTTGAGCGAGCGGTGCAGGAGCGGGGGGTGGTGCAACAGGGGGAGCGCGGGGTAGCTGGGGTCCGCCTCCACCGCGCTGCGCAGGTCCAGTGCGGCGGCCGACGGCTGCGGGGTACCTGTGGGAGACACATTTTTAAGCCAATAGCAAATACAGGGCACTCTTGTAAACTGTGCAGCGGGTTTATAAAGCTTATATCATTGTATGGATGTAAAACGAAATCAAGGAAAATGGACGTATGTCCAATAGCAAGTCATCAATATTCGTGTTTTTCAAAGCGTCGCATTTTGTTTTTACTTTGGAATACTATGAGCTTAGTTAACTGACCTCTAGTAATAGATCCCGTGTGCAGGTAGCTGAGTCCCTCCGTGATCTGGTGCAGCGGCGAGCCGGCGGGCGGCGCGGGCGGCTCCGAGCCCGTCAGCGCCAGCCCCAACGCCGCCGCCATCTCCTGCGGACACAGACACACATATTTAAAGAGCTTTCTCTGAGCTTAAAGAGCTTTCTCTGAGCTGGTAAAGCGCTGCAACGCCTCTGGCGTTGTATATGTACATGACGGTGACTGCTTACCACCAGGCGGGCCGTTTTTGTTTTTGCCACTTTTTTCTAAAAAAACAGGTACGCGCAATAATATTTCTGATAAATTCATAACGAATTTATCAGAAATATTATTGCGTTGGGTAGCGACCGTTATTCAATTGTCATACGCCAATGAATCAGTCATTTTTAAAGGAAAACATTGTGACACATCCAACATAGGTAGGTAGACAATCATGTGATTTTCGCGCAGGGCGCCTGGGTGCCCACCACAATATATCTGGCTAAGTTTTCTAATGAAATAATACCGCTGGAAGAGAATTGCGAAGGAGCATTGCTCGCTTGCCGAGACGAAGGGGCTTCATGGTATGTTTTAGGCGGTAGTCTCATTAGCTCCGATGTCGACATACTCTTGGCGAGTGTGCGGACGCGTAAATGCATTTCCTCTACGTAAAGATAGGGGGAGTCACGACCCCCAGTAGTAGGGAAATCCGGCTCAATGAGGTGAAAAATATTGATTAATACCTGTGTGAGAGTGCCGGTGCGGTGCAGCTCCGCCGCCACGGTGTCGGGCAGCGCGAGGCGCGCCGCCGACAGCAGCGCGCGCGCCGCCTCGGGGGACACCAGCGACAGCTCCAGGGACGCGCCCGACGACGCGCAGTGGATCGGAGAGCCTGGAGGAAGAGCATAGGTTAGTTAGTTAGCTCAGACAGCCATATCTCTATGAAGACGAATATATCCGTATCTATGATATAGTGTGGTGGCGCGTCTACCCACCCTCACAGCAGCTGAAGTGGAAATTATACACATGGACAATACATATGTGACTAATAAAATGTTATTGAAAAGAGTGACGGCACCACTTGTTGAGCGTATTTGTTTATAAGTCCTTTTTGTAGGCTATTACACTATTTTAAAGAATTAAAAAAGAAACTCATAAATTGGTTGGTTGGTGGTTGGTTGGTATTGGTTCTCATAAATGAGATGCCAGTGCCACATTCAGCAGAAGATAACTTTGTCAGTGCCACCTTCAGTAGAAGGTAAGTTTAAAAAACAAAATCATCATATAGTCATAGAAAGATAGATCAATATACACAAAACGACATACATCAGATACTTTCGTCTTTGTAATACAAGTGTGATTGAGTTAGTCTAATCAAGAATGAATATTATAATTACCTGGCATGGAGAGCGAGGAGTACCGGCCGTCAGGCAGAGGCGGCGAGGCACCGCTACCACACCGACCCACCAGACCACGCTGGAAACATTCAATTACAATTTAATACGACGAAACCTGTATACTATTTGTTTGTAACTCTTAATAAACTGGGATTTAAATAACAATTTTATAAAAAGAGTTACTAATTTCGTATAAGAGAGGCCAAATCTGGCGTTAGAGTTTACAAACCGTCCTAAGGGCTTCTGACATAGCTTAATGACGAACATACTATGACGAACAGCTGGGACATATACATACGTAATTTAACGCGTTATCCGATCCACGCCCAAGCGCGAAAACTAGCCTCTCTTGGAATTATCAGCTCGGCACTAAGTTGCAAATTCTAAGTAGGTCACTGATTGATCATTTTTATGCCAATGACCTGTAATTGTCTGATCTTATGTTAACTTACAAACATCTAGAATTTTCCCAGTAAGTGCTAAGTTATGAATCTTGCCCACATGAACTTCAGGGAAAGAAACATGGGAAAACCAATTAGTCATGCCTCAAGAGAGTTCTAGAAGTTTACAAACACAATGGACATCACCTCGTCCTACTCATTTCGTTTGAAGAATATATGCCTGCCAGATTGGTTGCCTGGAAGAGATCACTCTTAGCGATAAGGCCGCCAATTAAGACGCTGATTCTAATATGTATGTTTTTTTTGTATTGTTTCATTTGTGGTGTTTTAAAAAGTATTTATCTATCTATCTATCCAAAGACTGACCGCGGCGTATCGTATTGAGCCCTATAGAGCATCAAATAATACTCATTATAGGTTAGAGAGCAATTGTTGTAGCTGGTGTACTAATGATAATCAGTTGAATAAAGAAACTGGTCATGACAATCAGTTAAATCAACAAACTGGTCATAAGGAAAAGCTGTGGACTAAGATGTATTCTAGCCCAATAAGAACCAGGTTACTCTCGCTCTGAAGATCGCGAGATAAATTCGTGGGGAACAGGGAGTTCCATAACATAACGGCACAATTCCTCACCTGCAGTTGTTGATATTCCAGCCTCGCCGACGCCAGATCGTGCGCAGCTCGCGGCGGGGAGCACTCAGCTCTCCTTACTGGGGAGTACCTCTCCGCTCCGTGCTCTCGAGCTACATCGATAACATAGTGATTATTGTAACATTCGTACGTATTCAGGTATAAAGAATGGTAGATCAATCAGTGGCTATAGATAGATATAGGTATGTCTATCGCAAATATGGAAAAGAGATCTGCATATTAAGATAAACAGGTACAGTGTTTTTCGAACTTAAAGCTTAAAGTTTTAACTGGTAGATTACTAACTAACGAAACAGACCTAAAATGTTCGCTTTTATGATGCTTCATAGAATTGTGGACCTGTACCACTTAATTGTTTTGTTTCAACTTGATATGTTTACTTTTATTATGCGCGAAAAAATAGGGGATTTTAGCAGATAAACAAACTTTGTACACGGAAACATCGTTAATTGAAAGACTGTTAATTTATTTATTCTAATTTTTTAATTTGCAAATGAATGTATACGAATATTAGTTTATGAAATTAAGTTATGTTGTTCGCAATTACGTTCTGAAATTGCTAATTGGTGTTTACTTAAGCTAATATCTTAATACCTACACTAAAAGTTATTTCTAATGACACACACAGACACCCACAACTACGAAAGTGCAAAAACACACACACACAAACATGCAAAAAACCAACTACATTGCAAAAATAATGTCAAACCATTAAAACCAGTCACTTACCATAATTAGAATATATTCCCTAAAATAAAGAATGAATGAAAATTAAAAAATGTTGTTATCTTATTTGTGAAAATTAAATTGATATAATGACCAAAACCAAATGAATTCCCGCAAGTCGTTTCTACTTATGATGTTTTTTGATGACAAGTTTCTTAGTTTAGGTAAATTTCCGGCACCAATTCTATAAAAAACATGAATAAAGAATTGATATAATTATGTGTAATTTAGAATTAGGTTTCATAAGATCCATGACCCATAGCCCGTATGAAGTTTATATTGAACCAAAAGCCTGACCCATAACCCAATGAAATAAAAATAAAAAAACATTAATTACCCATTTCCTGTACAGTAGCCAAGGTTTGCAACCTCACTCGCTGTGGTCCGGAGTTCTTTCTCTGTCTGGTACTCGTATACTGATTCATTCCATAATTTGGACTTGACGGCCCAAAACTCGATTGACTAGGACCATAATTCGCCTGGCTGGGACCATAATTCGACTGGCTTGGACTAAAGTTTTGTTGGCTGGCACCAAAACTGGACGTAGGAGCTCCAAAATTTGTACCTGGGGCACTAAAGTTGCTTTGCACAGGAGTGCCTGCCGTGATTGACCCTGAAGGCATGTTGTTATTCCCTTGTATGTTCAGATCCTGGAAGTTGTTTATCATCGGCGTGCCAGAGGTTATAGATCCAAAATTAGTAGGCCCGGTACCAAATTTACTACTTGTGTTGGAAGCAAAGTTCTGCGTATTCATTCCCGTTATCTGGCCGAAAGTATTCGAAGTTGTGCCAAAATTGGTGTTTTGCGCAACGAAATTGTTGTTCGTCCCGAAATTGCTGGGAAAATTGTTATTTGGACTACTAGCCGTTACGTTTCCAGTTCCAAAATTGGGGCTATAATTTGTATAATTATCTAAATTTCCTACTGGTGTGCCGCTCATGATAGATCCTTGACTCGGACCCGAAGGTGCTGAACCACCGGGATTTGTGAACACATTATTGTTTCCAAAGGAAGACATGGTAGGACTCATCGGTGTCCCGGTCATTATCGACCCTTTAGGCGACCCAATCATGGACCCCTGGGGTATTGTTTCTAGTCTCTGCTTTGGATTGCTTTGGCTTTGGTTATAGCTCGAAGTTCCCGCTGTAATTGGCCCTTGATTTTGACTAAAAGCTGGGGTTCCAGATATGATAGATCCCTGGTTTTGATTGTAATTCGACAGCCCAGGAGTCCCAGGATTTTGGTTTTGAGTAAAGCTTGGTGCTCCGCTAGTTATGGACGCCTGATTCTGATTGAACGGTGTCCCGGCAGTTATTGAACCTTGGTTCTGACTCTGGTTAGCGGTCCCTGCCATTATCGACCCCTGATTTTGGCTAAATCCTGGATTTTGGCTGTAGCTGGGGGTCCTAGCCGTTATAGATCCCGGATTTTGATTAAAGCTTAATGTCCCCGATGTGATTGATCCTGGATTTTGATTATAGTTATTTCCATACGCCATCGTGTTTTGATTTTGGCTGAAGTTTGGAACTCCTGTCATTGATTGATTTTGGTTATAATTAATTCCTTGTGATTGATTCTGACTGAAGTTAGAAGTGGATGCTTGATTTTGTTGGTAGCTTGGAGTTCCAGCGGTTATAGAACCCTGGTTCTGGTTGCTTGTCCCAGCCATAATAGATACTTGGTTTTGACTAAATGCTTGGTTTTGGTTGTAACTTGGTGTCCCGGATGTGATTGATCCTTGATTTTGGCAGTACCCGGGGGTACCCGGACTTGGGGGCTGGTTGGATCCTGACTGGTAGCTGTTCTGGATAGAAGGTGGAAGGTAGTCCCTCTTCATCCGAGCTTCGACCTCCATCACTAGTTCAGGACTTATGACTAAAAAATTGTGAGCGAAAAAAAGAACATAAATTAGCGAAAAAACTAAGATGCTGGCAACATGCTGCTTATTGTGAGCCAAATAGAAACTACAATGTTTTTTATTTCACCTTTTAATTGGCAAAGTAAAATAGAAAACATTTCAAATAAAGAACAACAAAATTAACATCGCATAAAACATCAAAATGTTATTGATAGATTGAGCAAAGATATACAATCAAATTTACAAATTCTTTACATAGGTAAATAAAAGTAAATAACGTACTTTTGTAACACACATATATAAATCTGTACTCAAACTAGCTATTACAGCAAAAGCAATCATAAAAATCGTTAAAAAAAGTTTTCAAGAAACATCCGGCCAAAAAATTACAAGCAAAGCATTTATTTAAATGGTCTATTTATGAAATTGATACCGCTTGTATTTCTACTTTTGATAGTTTAGCTATTCAAATACTTCAGGTTTTAATCAATGCACCAATTACACGACTTGTAAAATTTATGTATTTATTATGTTTCAAACACAATGTTCGATTACAGAAAAAAAGTAAAACAATACATATAGGTACTACAATCAAAAATAGACAATTATTTACGGTATCATGTTGGCTCTACAAAAAACCCCCATCACAAATAGACCAGTTAAAAACTACATCTAAACAACTACTACCTACAAGTACTACTATTGCACCAATTACACGACTTGTAAAATTTATGTATTTATTATGTTTCAAACACAATGTTCGATTACAGAAAAAAAGTAAAACAATACATATAGGTACTACAATCAAAAATAGACAATTATTTACGGTATCATGTTGGCTCTACAAAAAACCCCCATCACAAATAGACCAGTTAAAAACTACATCTAAACAACTACTACCTACAAGTACTACTACTATACAAGCAGTAGTGTGCACTCACCGGGCGGGCGCTCCGTGACGGTGAGGAGACCAGTTCTTCTCACTCGCAGGCTGGAGGTGGACCCTGGGGAGGGACTGGCCTGGAATACGGAAGGGAATATTGTAAGATGTTTTTTTATTTATTTAAAAGCAGCTAATTGACAATGATGACCTACAATATACCTAAGTAGTAGCTTTTGTAATACTCTAGAATCTAGATAATGATTGATTATGTATACGTTCTCATCATATTCCAAATATAACATAACTGACAAGAAAAGAATCTGAATCTGAATAAAAAAAACAAGAATGGTGGCAATATAAGCGTGCTAGGTAGGCTATAGTCAAACGTAAGCCAAAAAAAATGTTCAAATCGACATAACACTATCGTTGAAATATATTATTTCTCAAATGACGTAAAGCAGTAAGTAATGTAATAGGGTTGGACAGGATCGAGTGAACAGCCAGGAAAAGAGGGGCTTATACCAGCAGTCGGTTAAACCAGCTATAGATGATGATGATGAACTGAAGTAAGTACATATTATGTATAATGTATTGTATATTAAAATATAAAAGAAAAGTATGCATATATGTATTATATCCGTTATCTAGTACCCATGGTACAACCGTAAGCTTAGTGTGATATGTCCTGAAATATTTATTATTTTTATGTATAGGTATACTCACGGTGTTGGTGTGTGTGTTGTTGTGCGCGTCTTCAGGTGAGGTCACGGTGTGCCGTTTGCTCGACCCTCGGGTCACCATGTACCTAGCAAACATTACAACAGATATAGTTAATTAACCAGTAAATAGATAAATATAACCCTGTACAATTTAATATTACTAGTCGTTCCTGTAATAGCAGTTATCAATGTATGGTCTTGAGATCAGTAAGACGAGTATTTTCATCTTTTTTTGTTTGTATATTTTATATATTTAATTCTTCGAATATTCTTAAGAGATGTTTTATTATAATTTACAATAATTTTATAGGGGTACCTTGTACAGTAACCACTGGTATAAGGTTAATTTAAATCAAATGCAAAGAACTTAGACTATCTTTAGGCTTTTCTAAAGATTTTCTAAGTTCCCCTTTTTTGTAGTATGTTTAGTTTATCTTCCCTTGTTTATATATTTTATTATTGTAAATAAAGTTAATTTATGAAATTGTAAAAAAAATATGCAAATATCTGTTAATTAAGTTAGCGTTAAGGTAAGAAAATAAATAGGTATTATTAATTTATTGTTAAGTATCTAAAAAATGGTTTTATTTCTTAATGTTAATATAGTCACCTGCATAAGTTAGTGTTGTAGTCTTCACCCCCCTCCCCGGGCGTGTCTCCTTCCCCTCGGGACCCGGACCCGCTGTCTGATACCTGAAAATATATATCAATAATTGTAGTTAATTATAAAAAGTTATGCATATCATTAGCAATTTTACTTTGGTATAAACATAGACAAAATTAACATCCGCCTGAATCTATGAAACACTATATATTTTTTATCGCGAAATAGGCTTATATTTGACTACAGCCTGCCTGATGTTAAGCACCACTGTAGTCTAAGATGTAGAACGCTTGCCTAGAAGAAACCTATTACACATGTTCGGGAACTTTTCAATCGAAATCAAGACGCCTATCAAAGTTCTTGGAACTTTTACGGTTGGTAGATCATAGTCATTCGTAAAACATCCTGCGGATATCTCGTTTTTTCCATGCCCTGTTGAAATAGGTATGATGATTTTTTAACAAGGTATGGGTTTGCACATGACCGTAATTCACCTGATGGTCAGCAATCATTACGGTATAAGATGGAGCGTGCTTACCCAGTAAGAACCGATTAACTGTCGCTTTGAAGATCGCAAGATTATATTCCGCGGGGAACAGGTAGATGAGATGATGAGATGGGTTCTCATTTATTGATTTTTTATGATTTTTCTTGTTATATACTCACATGATGCGGCGGAGCTGAGTGACAGCATGCTCTCTCCCTCCCTCGTGGCACGTGCGCACCGCCGTCTGACGCCCTCCGACCGAATGTAGACGCTGAAACAATACAACATGTTTAAACTACGGCTTTTTACGAAAGCACATATACAAAGCTGCTATAAAATAGTTCGGATAACAATAATTATTAAGATTAGCCGTTTTTGTATTAGATTCTATACTGAAGAAAAATTGAGAAAAAAAAAAACATTTTATTTATTTTACCACAGCCCAATTAATTTATTTTAAAGAGTAGCAAAAGCTTAAGAATTACGCACCTAGGCATACACAGATCATCGACTTAAGTTTCTCTATACCTAAATCACAACGAAAGGATTTTCTCTTAGGATAATAATATGGAATAGAAAAAAACTTTCGGAATTCTCCATTCATCGCAAACGTTTTATAGGTAGGCATATTTATAAACCAACTGGGATATTATATTCTGTTCAAGGGAGTCACGACCCTCAGTCATGAGGAAATACGACTCAAAGAGAGATTTATAATCCATCTAGGATATACATCCATATAGTACCATACATCCATCCATCTAGTATCTAGGATATATGTATGTATTGTATAAGTACATATATATTGTAAGACATTTTATGTACCCATGTTTCACAGACCAATAAATGAATTTGACGATGTATCTGCCCAAGAGAACCTCTAACGAATTTATTCAGCGGGGGAGTCACGACCCTCAGTCATGAGGAAATACGACTCAAAGAAAGAGGATATATCTTACAGTGTGTCTGCATGGCTATGGGTGGTTTGAGCAGGTGCTGGTCCTTCACGCTGAAGTATGCGGGCGGCGCGTGCTGTACGGCCGGCAGCTTGGCGGCCAGGTTCGTGTTGGGCAGCAGCGACACCGGCCCGTTGCCGCCGCCGTTCTGAGGAATATATACATGGTTACTGGTTAAGTCGACCTATTCCCGTTAATGGCGTGTAGTTTACATTGTTTCCGACTGATATGTCTATGAAACACCCTAGCTAGCCTAAACCTAGCTGTTTTTGAGATATTTGAATTTTATTGTATTTTCCAAAAAAATACCAGATTGTCGGCTGTCAGCTTAGATATTTTGAAATTTGTCACTCTTATTATAACTATTATGGATATTTTTAAAGTACAATAAAATGCTTCATTATCTCAATAATCAATTTTGTACATAATATGGACATTTAAAACATGAAAAAATAATCAAAATTTAGTAAGTCCATTTTTCTTTCTAAGATACTCAAAAAAATTAATATGGCGTCTGATCTGCAGATATGCTTAAAATATGTACGTTTCATCAGCTTTCCAACAAGGTATATCAACCAAGCGGTAGAAGTAAAGCTTGTATTCCCTGTTTCACCTCTTTATAAATGGCATTTCCAAAATTCCTTTCTTAGCGGATGCCTACGTCATAACATCTACCTTCATTCCAAATTTCAGTCCAATCCATCCAGTGGTTTGGGCTGTGCGTTGATAGATCACTATATCAGTCAGTCAGTCACCTTTGAGTTTTATATATTAAGACTTACGTTATAATGCGAAGTGACGTAGAGAGTGGAGGGCCGCAAGTCCGCAGAGGCGGCCGCACACACTCCCAGCTCGCTGCCCTGCAAGTACGAACATGTTTATGTTAGCGTCCATACTTTGAATTTCCAGAAATCAAAAGATAACAATATAAATTTCTATCGCAAATTCAATCAAAACTTTAATATAAAAGCCTGGTTTGTAAAACCAAACGATAATATTGCATACTACATTTATAAATATGCCAAACAAAACATTTCAAACAGCGCCGATATAAGTTTAAATAATTACTGCGGTGCGCGCATTTTGCCGGTATTTTATCTATTCTGTAAATGATTCCAGATATGGATTCCATGAAAGTGTTTGTCACATAATATCACCATTATGTTTGATATAATTTTAATGTCAAAAATTTACATAATTTCTATACTAAAACTTGACATTGTAACCTTGTGATATTTTAATAAATTAAATTTGACGAGATGTTGTAGTTTGTGTAGCATATTCTATGATATAAGCACTTGTGTATGTTGTAACTTTCATCATGATCATGTCAGCTCGTGTTCACCCACTGCTGAGTATAGGCCTCCTCTCCAACGTGCCACAATATAAGTACACATACATATTTTTATACAAATCAGATCAGTACAAAAATCGTCAAGCCATATCAAAGGCCCTTAGGACGGTTTGAATACCACATACACACACTTTCAAGCACAAGAAATCTTGAACTTCTTAAATATTGCAAATCCTTTACGGTCTCACACAGTATCAATAAAGAATCTTTATTTTTATATTTTATTGATAAATGTTAATTTACGCTCTTGCATTACGCTACACTAGGTTTTGTTTTTTTTTTTTACATGAAATAGGCTTACGCTTGACTACAACTTGCCTGATGTTAAGCAACGTTATAGTCTACGATGTAGCGCGCTTGCCTAGAAGAAACCGGTTTACTCTCGACTTGAAGACCGACAAATTATAGTTCAAGGGGAATAGAGATTCGGGCAAGGAGTTCCACAGTTTGGCTGTTCGCACGATCATTTTGTAATCCAAAACTCGCTACAACTGTAACAGACAAGCGAGTCTGACCTGCGTGTGCCGGCAGTCCCCAGGTCCGACCGTGTGCCGGCGCGCGGCGGGCGAGGCGCCGGGGGCCGCGCCCGCGCACCCGGTGCTCTCTTCCCAGCAGCAGGAACCAAACTGAAACAAAAGTATACAATACATAACAATAACCAGAAGATTACACAGTTTATGAATGAGCCGTATTTTAGCGGGTGCCGGACCTCATGCAATAGGCAAGTTACATTAGAACAATTAACAGCGCAACAAAATAGCTTAAACGTGTACCATGTCTGCAATAGAAATACATTTATATACATACATCCATTTTCTAAAGGTATATGTTACTTAATCTTAAGTATTTAATTGTAAAGGGCCTCTCAGTGTTGGCTACGGCCCCACTGATGCCCTAAAAAACCTAAAGAGGTTGTAAGCAGAAGATTAGAATTATTCGACCCAATGAGCGAAGCAAACGTATAGATAAACTTGGACAAACATTCGTCCAGATATTAATACCTACTATGTTGGTTCTCGTGTAGGTTTAGATTTCGATTGTTTGGTGAAAGGTGATATGTATACGTTTTACGAATAAATAAACTTTACTGTCATTGGCGAATTTAGATTGGGTGTTGGTTCCGACATAGAAGAAAAAATATTACTAAGTTATCGGCATATCGAAGACATTAAATACTGACAAGGTTTTGTGAACATGAAAATAATTGGATACGGTTAATTAAATGTGTAACATTCGTAAAACAATACCATATCTAGAATATTTTACTATCGCGCCATCTATTGCGTTCGCGCGGAATCACTTCACGGCTTTGCTTGCCAACTATTTTGTATCTTGTATTATTACCTTCTCCAAGTTATGTTGTGTGTCAGTGAGGTACTCGGGTGGCTCCGCCGGCAGAGGGCCGAGCGGCAACTCCACCGGGCTCGACTCCTCGGCTTCCATCTGTTCTGATGTGTTCTGGAAATTAGGACACATACAGTTAAGCAAGTATTCGTTAAAATTTAATTTTCGGTAATTTGGAAAATACGACTGCATTGGCATTATTGGCACCTTATACAAACTCTTACCGTATGAAAAACATAACTGAACCAATTTCAACATAACTTGCAGTAATTTGTTATGAAAAGAAACGATATAGCTCGTAGTTTTAAAGAAATTCGCAGCCATACACTTACGAAAATTGACATTATGTGTTTGGAAGCATACTCATCTTTTAACCGAATCTGACAATGAATATTACATACGTACACACAGGTATAATTGATAATCTGTGTTTGTAAGAAGTTGGTTAACTTTTCGGTTACATATTAGGTTGAGCTGAAGCAAGTTTTTCACTATGATCTTTATCAAGGAAATACATAAAGCTGGCTTATAACTGACAAATAAATAATTATGTGCCGACACAATAACAAGACTAATTTTGATCATCAATACAGCAGGTATGAAAAAAAATCTGGCTAAAAGTTACAAAAAACCATATTACTTTGTGGTTTATCGATCAATAAAACAGGTGTACGACTAAGATACTGTTTTAAGTAAATATTTACCTTACAACTAGTGAGATCAAGCGGTTGGCCCGTGGTCGACTCCAATGAATCTGGAATTAACAACATAAACTAGTGAAATCACGGTATTTAACCTTTGAATCAAAAACCTTTTAAATCTGTATTTACGACTTATAAGCCAACGCTTGGCTAAAACTATTACGTATTGTAGCAGTTATTGGTGGTTGTGTCTAGACTCTAGATATAACTAATAATCATGAAAAAAAAACTCAAAAATATATTAAAGGTTCGACTCCATCGAATCTGGAATTAACAACATAAACTTGAAGATCACTAGTAAAATCGCGGTAAATTAACCGTTGAATCAAAACCCTTTAAATCTGTATTTACGACGTATTAGTAAATTGTTACGTACCTACTGGGGTTTCTGCGACACAGGATGTTCCTAGTGCCCAGAACCCATAGGCATATAAAAATTTAAAAATGCAGTATTCTTAGTTGGATAAGTCAAATATGTTATTTAAGTTAATCGTTAAGGTAAATAAATTATTGTTATTCCTATTATTGTTGCAATCATCTGTGTCGTGTCTAGATGTAACCAGGAATCTTCAACTTAACATTCCAGAATATTTTACAGTTAGACGAGTAAACGTGATTATTTTGGTATAAACTAAAACAGATTTGTACTTGACCTTAGTTTACATGATGGTAAACAATATCTATGTTCTAAGATGGATCGAGCTTACCCAATAGAACCGGTTCTTTCTTAAAGATATTTCTAGCTTTACTTTACTTGTATGCAAAACAAACCACAAGTTGACAAAATCATTCCTTTACAATCCAAGCCATCCAATTGTGGAACATGTTGCCATTGCCTGTAAGGCAAGCAAAATGCTTATAGACTTAAAGCATTTTCCAAAAGCTAGTGTATCATCATTATTTATTATCCATATAGTATTATGTATTGTATTGTTTATTATTATTTATTAGTGTATTATCTGAGTTTGTATTGTGTTCTTTCACTTATTTATTTATTTTACGTATTCTTGTACACCGCCTATTTAAGATTCTAAATCCTGTCCATCCAAAGGTTGCCTGGAAGAAATCGCCTAAGGCGATAAGGCCGCCCAATGTGCATTTAATTAGTTTTTAAATTTATTTTTATTATGTAATTTCTTTGGTGTTCATTAAAGACATATCTTATCTTATCTTAAGTTGACCAAATCATTCACCTATCAAAGGAATATGTCACTTATATTAATATCATTAAGGTTGTATTTACCGTGCTGCAAACTATTCCTTGCACTGGTCCGCTGCAATAACTTGTCCATCAGTAAATGGTATATCGCCGATATGTGGTCGAACCTCTGCTCTTGGACTGCCTGCAAATGGAAATAGAATTGTTATAGCAATTTGATCTTTATTACTGGTGGATAAAGGTGATTACTGTAATTAGGGGTTTATGGGCAATGAAGACGTATCGTTTTTTGACCTTACGATCCACTAGCGATCTTATCGGCAAAGTAAGAACATTATGGACCTCATTGCGCTACTAGCAATGATCTTACACGGGATAGCCCTCATGAATATTTTGCCTCTTTTTCGGATCCGGTTCGAAAGACCAAGTGTGGACTATTTTTATTGTAAATTATTTTTTATGACGAGGTTTGATAATTGCCGACATTGTTTCTTATTTAGTTATTAATTATTTTTGACAAAGCTCCTTTACAGCTGCTTTATTATTAGAATTATTACTAATGTATAAAATTATTAATTATTGAATGTGAAATGTATAACCAATTTGACGCGTCGTTATGAACTATTTATTATTTTGTAAACCACTTGTAATGAAATATCACATAACTGACAATAAATGAATCTGAATCTGAATCAATAAATTTAAACAGTTTAAGTGATAATATATTATCAGTTTATAAATAAGATGACATTATTCCACTAAAGAAATTATTAATAAAAAAGATAGAAATAAATATTTTGTTATACAACTAACGAGTAACTTAACAATTTATTTACTAGAACCCGGTTCATTGAAGATAGGTGTTATAAATGGCGGCCAAATTCTTTTTATCCTTTTCACACAAATAGAGGCATTCACATAACCGTATCATATCTTAAATGAACCGTATTCTTATCATAGTTTTGACTGTAATACGGATCCTGCTAGAAGGACAAAAAAATTGGTTATTAAAAATTTAAAAAAAAAGGATCATTTTTGTGGTGCAATTGCTAAGTTGTTTACCATGTAAGTTACCTGCTGTATGTGTGTGTGCGTGAGGCCGGGTATGGTGAGCATGTGTGCCAGCACCGTGTCGTGGTGTCCGCTGGCCGCCTCCGGCGCGCCGCCCGCGGGGTGGCAACTGCAACCGCCCGACGACACCTCCACTGATACGTCTGGGGAATAAGGACAAGATTAAAAACCCTTGATTACCTCCTTTTTTTCTCCTTTTAATTCAATTTAGTATTTTCTTTATGTAACCACGTGATACCGGCAAATATGCAGCAATGCCGCAGAAGCTATTTAAGAAAAGTTGAACCTCCTTTTCTGATGCACGCCAAGATAAAAAAGGCATGTAGAAGTATTTGGGTCATTTCAGTATTATATCCGTTATAGAACCCATGAAACAAGCGTTTGCGTATGAGGCTAGATGGCGCTGTGTGAAATGTCCCGAAATATTTTTAATTTTGTTAACTATTCATAGCATTAGATTATCTCAGAACCGGCTCAGTAGTGGGAGATAATCGACTTCGCTATTGACGATATACGTAAGCCATGTCCAATCTGAGTCGGTGCCTTATACAAATACATATATGATAGAAAGTGACAAAGGGAGGTACAGATAAAGGGAGAGAAAGAGTACTTACCATGTGGCTGGTGGTGCTGCAGCCACCGGTGCCTGGCCACGCCTCGCAGCGTGAGTCGCTTCTCGGGCTCCACCACCAACATGTGCCGGATCAAGTTCTCGCATTCTGCAATACAGAGTTGTGGTGGTAAAACAGGTTGCATGTTAGTTCCGGGGATACATCAATAGATGGCGCAAAAGCACTTGTGGCACTTGAATAGATAGAGAAGCATACTTGGGTCACATGGGAAGTAGGACATTTATAACCGACTTCTAAAAAAGGAGGAGGTTCTCAATTCGTCTTATAGCGTAAGTCTATTTTTTTTACATTTCAGATTTTACTCTACATTAGCGACTTAAGCGGCGAATTGGAGAGGTTTTGCACCGAACTCTAGTACTGTTGTAAGTAAATCTGTAGGCGGGCACCTGCGGCACAAGTGACATACTTAGTGCAGGGCTCGCAAGTGCATGTATTTGAACCTTTTAGTATAATAAGTTATTTTAACACTGTATGATTATGTTTAAGGTTATATTGTTATCTCTTTTTGGCTAACGAATTTGAATTGAATTTGAATTTGCTGAATATGCAAAAATTTGGAGCTCAGGCTACACTAACGGTGAAACATGAGCAAGGTTTCAGTAGCATACCAATGGCAAATTATACTTATTTTTACAAAAAAAAACTACTGATCCACAACCGCGTTTTATTTATTTTAGGTAAGGATAGTGTTTGTTATTTTTGTTTTGTTTTTTAGTTTGTTTGAGAGCACATTCTTTGACAGTATACGACGCCAAACGATATGATGATAGAAGATCTGATCGAATATTTAAAGTGACTAAACATAACACAGCTTTTTTCAAGCGTTTTTATCCTTTTTTAGGCCCTTTTCTTTACAATACAGTGAATAAACAAATTCACATATATCCCTTGTCCAAACACAAATGCAAGGAAACGATTAAAAAATACCTCATTAAACTAAATTATTCATCGACCGAAAAAATGTTCCAATTAGTAAAATAAGAAGAAACAGGTTAAAAGTATTTATACATTTTTAACATCTCACAATGACTAACTGAGATAAAGTTTATGTACTGTTTTCCATATCCCTTCATTCAAACATGTCACCTTTCAGACACAATACTCACACATTCATTTACAGTCACGCACACACACACACAAACTAGATTCAAACCGCGCTTGCGCGATTATTTTTAGCTGCTATTTGTATTATGTATTCTGTGCTGCTATCGAATATAGAACTTTGGTTATGTATACATGTAAAACTGTTTAATTTTGTTGCTTAGTAACTGTTTACTTGTTATGTCTGTTTTTTATTTTTCTATAAGTACTTAACTAAAAGATGTAATCATAAAAGCTAGTAATTGATAATAGTTTGTAATAGATAGGTATAACATGTAAGTTCACTCCGACCAAACCTAATTTCATATATAATTTTAGATTTAAGAAGCTAACCGACATTCAATGATAGGTAACTTAACCTTTTAGAATGTCGTATACTTGCGTAGGTAATATTTCCAAATGTAGTGCATTGCAGGCTCATTGCTTTCGCGAGAAGTCCCCGTGGCTAGAAATACAAGCAGTTTGCTTAGTTCTGCCGCGGTGGCTGATTGGGGGAGTGGTGCGACTGTAGGTACTACAATGGCCTACCCATTTTAAAATAATTTTTGTTTTTTATTATTAGCGTTATGCCTACCTTCTAGAATCGTTTGCTGGGATTTGTTCTTGTCGTGGAATGGATGTGTATGTATGTATATATATATGTTTATATATGTATGTATGTGTGTCTATTCTATGATTGGGGCAGGACTTGGCGGGTGGTTTTGGAGGGTGGGTATAACGTAGATACTTAGATATAGGTAGATTATTAATTATTCGTTTAAATGTTTTTGTTTATACGCCTACAATTAAGTCTCGATTTATCAATAAATAATTTTCTTTCTTTCTTTCTTTCTTCATTTACCTTGGCTCATAAAGTAAGGTATTCGGAACTTCCCGCTCAGTACGACGCTCCTCAGCTCGTGCAGTGTACCTCCGTCGAACGGAAGCGCTCCACACACTAACACGTACAGGACCACTCCCAGAGACTGGAATTAAAAAATATATAAATAAATACATTTCCGTGGCATTCCTCGTTATTGAGGGTTGTGTCTCGCCCACAGAATTAACAAAAAATACTAATGATCTTAAAATGAGCAAAAATTGTAACTGTAAGTGGGTCTTGCGATCTTCGAATTATGCGTAAGTGTCCCGTTGATGGGAACTGTCTCTTTTATCCGTCGATTCGAAACATGACAGTACGGAATTATACAAAAGCGTAGAATTTTTAGTACGCTTAATATTGAACAAGTACTTAATTTTAATTAATAATTAGTTCTCACCCATATATCAGCCTTAGGTCCGTCGTACCGCCGTCCCTCGAATAGTTCCGGCGCTGCGTACGGCGGGGAGCCACACCACGTGGCCAGGGGAGAGCCAGCGTTATACTCGTTACTGAACCCGAAGTCTGCCA
Source organism: Macaria notata (assembly GCA_927399415.1). NCBI lineage: Eukaryota > Metazoa > Arthropoda > Insecta > Lepidoptera > Geometridae > Macaria > Macaria notata. The sequence continues at coordinate 8,461,336 of OV656742.1, forward strand.
GCTGCGGGGGAAAATGTACCGTGAGGATACCTCTGAGATAAAGTCCAACTTAGAATGAAAACTTACTTCCAGAAACACTCACGGATTAGCACAGCTAAGCTATAAATGTTCTTGCATCAAGCGCTTGGATGGCTGACCCATGTATTGCAATAGTCTAGGGCCTAGACCTAGGACCAAACTGTAGCAGTGTAGGCGCTGCTACAGTTCGAACCATCATCATCAGCTCGTTCTCACCTAGAGCTGACGTTAGGCCTTTTTTATCGACTAGCCGTACTAAGACGATGGGACCTAAGACAAGTTTGTATGAAAGTGGCCCTGTTACCTTGATGTTCATCTGATTATCAAGCAGTAGGTTCTCCGCCTTGAGGTCCCGATGCACGATGCCCCTTGAATGTAGGTATCCCACAGCTGAGACCATTTGACTGAACGCTCGCGCCGCCTCGTGTTCTGGCATACGACCTCGGGATACTAGGTGATCTGGGAGAGGAAAAAAACATATAATTTATATTGGATACTAAGGCGGACGCCCGCGGCTTCGCACGCATTATTTCGGAATAAAAAGTAGTATAATGTTCAGACTTTCGACCCTCCTCAGCTTTATTATATGTATAGAAGTAGAAGATACTTGTAAGAAACTGTAGATATGCAGGCAAGGTATTGTTGTTTTTTGTAAAAGCTGGTTTTACTAGTAACAAATCAAAAACCTTTTGGGGATTTTTCGTTTCCTTTACCTTGCCTGATATTCGCGGAAGACGGAATTCATTTTAATTTGATTTCGCAAAACTTCAAAACGGTGATTTACCAAAACGTTGAATCAAAAAAATAATTCATAAGTAAATATAAAATTTCAATTGCAAAATGTGTCTTTGGCAGACCATTTTAATATACTTTGTTCGTATGGTTAGTTTACGTTATCAAAGCTGTGAAAACTTACCAAATATTTCTCCGTTCGGTGCATATTCTGTTACTAAATATATCGTGTGATCACTTTCCATAACCTGAAATGTACAAAACCAAGTTTATGGACTAGAACACTAAAAGTAGCGGGCTTAGAATTATTATAATATTTCTCGTCTGATCGTTAATTTAATCTACGTTAAAAAGTGGTTTAAAACATGTCAACGCCAGAGCTAACCACTGCCTCATTATACATTAACCGGCCTGGCTAACTACCACCTTTTTTATGTGGGATAAATTTGCGTTTGACTACAGCCTGCCTGATGTTAAGCATTGCTGCAGCCTAGGGTGGTAACACGCTTACCTAGAAGATGCCTATTAACTCTACATTTAAAGACCCCTGGATTATAAAAAGACCTACCCCCAAAAAGAAAATCTGTCGCATATTTACGATGTATTCCGGCCGACTCGTTTGGGTGCCAGTTCTATTCCAGTTTAGGCATGCTCTATAGCTCTGCCAGACTATCTTTTGTCACTAATATTTTGAAGGTATGAGCGTGTGTAGGTTTGACACTTCTTTATGCTCTAACGGCTTAGTGTGGGGCTAGATGGCGCTGTGTGCAAATGTCCGGGATATTTGCACACAGCGCCATCTAGCCGTGGGACACTTACTAGATAACGAATATATTACTTATATTATACATAGAAACGAGCAGACTCGACACAAGCAATTACAAATTGAACAATACATATGACGAACAAACAACACTCCACGGTGTTACCAGCATTAATCCGTGATAAAATGAAGCCTATGTATTGGATCCGAGATCTAATCTATATTCATTATCAAAATCAATCAAATCAAATCAAAAGTTTTTTATTGAACTTAAATCTACCTATATACTAAATTTGTAGCTTAAGACTAAAATAATGAAATATACAACTAAAATAATTTAAGTGCTACAATTTAATTATGAACTGGTGCCTCTGAACTAAGCTAGGCTTGTATCTCAGGGGCACCACTTCCCCATGTGTGTTGACATTAATTAACCTACTACAAGTGCTTAATAACTGATTTGAATATGATTTTATTGTATAATAATTAAAATATAGTTTGTGTGTGTGAGCGTGTGTGTGTGTGTGTGTGTGTGCATATGTATAAATAAATATATATATATATATATATATATATTATATTATTATGCATTGGTTAGTGTGGGGCTAGATGGCGCTGTGTGCAAATGTCCGGATTATTTGCGCAAGCGCCATCTAGCCCAAAAAATACGTCTTAGTTACTGTCAAACGTAAAAGAATAAGTTTAATTATATTCTTACCTGATATAACCTAACTATGTGCGGATGCCTGAGTCGTTTCATGATGGCGATCTCGCGGAACGTTTTCTTCAAGTTGTCTTCATCTAGCCGGGATTTGTCTATTATTTTTATTGCAACCTGAAACAGAATTGGAATTTGTTCCATAAAAGTTCTAGGGAAGGCGAGTAAGACTTATGCTATGAATAATGAATATAGTCTATATATTTAGAAAAGAGCGAGGTCCTGCAAACGTAAAGTAAATAAATGGACCTTAAATATGTAAACTTAAAATTAACTGGATATTTGTAAAAATGTTCAATATAGTTGGCATAACAAGTCCCCATAAATCACACTGATATGTGATTTTTATACAAAGTATAAAGTCATTCTTATCGTTTGTGCTATTATCACAGGCCTTCTAAATGGCTCTAGTTGTGTCAAGCACTAGTAGACAATTGGAGAGCTTGCCATTTCCGATAAATTTTGACAAAACATTTTCTCATAGTTTCGCCCTCATAGAGGGCGGTAAGCGCACTACATTAAAATTGTAGAGAATTGAAAGATAAGAATCACTCATTTCTTCTTCCGCCCGTTACATAGATAAAATAATAAATAATAGAATATTCAGTTACACCGAGATTTCACCAGATTTACCAATGATATAGCTTCGTACGGAAATAGATAATGGTCACGTTACAACAATGTCTATCGTTATTATCAGCACAATACAATACCGCACTAGATAACAAACAACCTAACAGGCGAGGTGTCGTTATCAAATGTTATGAGACAATCGTAGATTTAAGTTTGGTTGGTCATCAAGCTATAACTTAACTCATTAGTTTACGACAATCGATAAGCCATATTAGCGACTGTAATGACCGATTGAAATTTGACTTTAGTTTATCATTGTCTTCCAATAAGAGAAACTTATAGACGGAGAAAAGTGGTACATATCTTCTCTATTTTTTATGCCAATGCAAATCTATGATTTCCTCTCCATCCTACGGTTGCCCGGAAGAGATCACTTTTAGCGATAAGGCCGCCATTTGTGGCATAAGATTTAAATTTTCTCTTGTTTGTGTTGTGTTCTATTTTATTTGTGTGTCCAATAAAGCGTTAATCAATCAACCAATCAAATCAAATTCGTACAATATATGTACGTTTGAGCCTTCACTCAATAATAAGGCGCAAGTTATAATTGTAATGTTCCTACTTAAATACCCAGTTATTTAGTCGAGAACTTCTTAAGAAATATTTTACTTAAGCATTAATAGGTGTTGTGAGCAACGCAACCTCTTGCGCGATCAAAAGGTTTTGTTCAGAGTATATACTAGATCTACGCTACTATAGTTATGGACGTAAACAAACACGGGGAGTCGTTTAAAAAAATAGTTAAATAGCTAGTAGTTATACCCGCTTACTATATGTCTTATGTCTAACTCCTTTTGTCGAAACTGGTCACAAAGAGCAATTAACGGAGATGAGTGGAAAGAGGATAGAGAGGCCTTTGCCCAGCAGTGGGACGGAACCGGCTTTTAATAATAATAATAACTATATGTCTTTTACACGCGACTGCGGATACGCTATGGATAAGTAATTATTTTGACTGTAGATATTTGTTATTGGTAAATCCTGCCATGTTTAAATCACTTCCACTGCTGTTATTCTGCCTTTGTTGTAAACTAATACGGGTTTGCACTTGGCCATAGTTTGCCTGATGGTAAGCAAAGGCTATGGCCTAAGATGGAGCGTGCCTGCCCGATAAGAACTGTTTCACCCTCGCTTTGAAGATAGCTGGATTATAGTGCGTGGGGAACAGGGAGTCAGGCTGGGAGTTTGCGAGGAACTTTGCGGTACATATAATAATGGTAGAAGCGTGCCGCTTTGTGCTTTCGTACTTTTTTATGTCGCAAGGAAACTGCTGTAAACTTTTAGACAATACTCCTTTATTTCCCGAGCCGAAGCCCAAGGGAAAATAACTTTTTCCCTCGAAGCCAAAAAGGGTAAAACTTGAGCAGTCCTTTGAACCCTTTCCTTAAGGACTTACGAAGTCTCGAGGAGCAATTATGATAAACAATATATTTTATATGGATATTACTTGATAACAGGTTTCAGCCGGAATAACACAATTCTCTTACTAGGATTTTAGATTGGCGAAATAGAAATCACAAAAATTACCTATTCTCGATAGGAACTTACTTATTAGATATTTGTTAAAAACAAAGAAAATAAAAATCACAATTTCGTACTTAGATACTTAAGTAGAGAAAACGAACTAAGTAACTAATTATGGGTAATTAATCGATATGTAGTACATTGTACATAGAAATATGATTACTAGAATACGTTCCATAAATGCACCTTTTTAGAAGTTGGTTAAACAAAACGTTAAAATAAACTAGACTTGCAACTTATTCTATTAAAGTAAGGTAGGTACTACTTACTCCTTAATAATAACCTTTCTCTTATTAAATTTGAAGCCCAGATCGTCTTTTTAAGGGCAGGTGAAAAAGGCAAATAGAGCGCAAGGCTAGACGGACCTTGAGTACCTACGGATAGTCGTATCGTGCTGGTATTCAATATCTACCAAGGATGAAGCGGGCTGCCGTGTCAAGGATAAAATATACACGCGGGAGTTCTCTTCAAAATCTAAAACCTTGTATCGGTATCTTGTATTTGGTTTTGTACGTCTTCTTCTTCATATCGAATGAGAGTGGCCAACTCTGGTGTCGAGAGTTTATCAAGCCGCCCTGATGGCCTCTGACATGGCTTAACGACTGCCGTACTAGACAAACAGCCGGGACCTACAATTTAACGTGTCATCCGACCCACAGAAGCGCCCAAAATGGAATGCCACTAATGGAATGTTTTGTACTAAAAAAAGTAAGGATGAGAATGGTCAACCTAAACTGCCCTAAAGGCCTCTGACGTGACTTAACGCCTGCTGATTTCCTATACTACGAGTTAGCTTTATATTATTCGCTGTCAGCATCAAATATATGAATTGATTTGCATGTCACAGGAATACGCCTGATGGTCCTTGTATAATTCGCAATACGAACAAGTTTAGTCTTGTTTTGGATATTCGATCCAAAATAATTCGCAGGAAAAAGGGAATAGTTAGAGCAAACTTTTTCATAACGCACAATAACAGTCACTTGGACCATGAATTGGTTAAATTTTAAGCTTTAGTCTGCTGTTGAGTTTAGATAAAGGAAATCGGATATGCCCGACATCAGAGTTAACATATGGGTTCAAAATCAACGACACGTGTCGAGAAAACGTAGGCTTCGTTTGGCTAGTGTTTTAAGTACTTTATGCCCTGATTTTATTACAATAGATTACCTAGTACATAATAGAGTTGAGCACCAGAAAATTCGAGGACATGTCTTTCGTGGAAGGACCTGGGCGCCCACCACGACGAACTCGCCGAAAAAGGAGCAAAACTCAAGAAACTCTTTTTCATATTTATATATAGGTCATATAAATTAATGGTATGATAAGCCAGCTATATTTCGAAAACTGAAATATCAAAGCCTTTGTACTTAGTAATTTATTTTATTGTTCAAAAGTCGATTTTGATTACGCCATAAGAGATATAAGATAGAATCCATTGAAAAAAAGTTAAACTAACAAGAGTACAAGAGATAACTACTTAAGATTTTTTACAAGGAATGACTACAGCCTGCCTGATGTTAAGCACATCTGTAGTCTAAGATGTTAGTGTAGTTAGATGTTAGTATAGCTATATGGTCAGTTTATAGCATATCAGCGTGAGGTAGCTGCAGTAAGGCCAAGTCAGTGACCAGCCATGACTCGACCTTGTACACTCAGTGCTCACTTTTTCACTTTTTACCACTTTCGGTAAAAAAACTCTCGTTTTTACAGGAAAGTGCGAGACTACGGTTATTGGTTTTACTTTTTGTGGCGCTCAGCGTATTACGTAGTTAATAGTAAGGCTTTTACATAAGATTTACATTGAACGTACATAACTCGCGTAATGTGCTGTACGGTGCAATATAGTTACTTATGTCCCTAGTTCAGTACTTAGATTTACTAGGTGCATGAATAAAGTACCTATGTTATATGTTACCTATAACTATGTTATATTACTCAGGTGCCGGTAAAGAAAAGTGGTCTGAAAAGGTCAGGGAAAATGTTGCACTAACATTTTTTACAATACACTTGATGAATATGATCGGTCTTTATCTGTCAAATAGATTGACTAATTTATATATTGTTCTGCATTTGTTTATTTGAAAGTTAAGTTAGCTTAGTAAGTTAGCGTAAGTAGGTAGGTATTTAATGATTAATTTCGAAATTTATAGGTAACTAACTATTGACTGCCAAGTTCACAATCACCAAGTAGGTACTTAAGTTAACTTACAAGCTATTAATTTGTTTGATTAGTTGTCTTATACATCACGACATAGTGTAAATATACAAGTAGCTTTCTGCCGTCGGTGTGTCTGCCTGTATATGCTTGGATCTTTAAAATTGAGCAACAGATTTTGATGAGGGTTTTTTAATCGATAGAGTCTTCGAAGAGTATTGATCGAAGGATAGAGTAAAGGTTTATATGTACCTACCTATGGGTAACTAGCTTTTGCCCGCGGTTTCGCACACATTATTATCTTCCAAATATATGAAACTCAAAGGTGACTGACTGACATAGTGATCTATCAACGCACAGCTCAAACCACTGAAATTTGGCATGCAGGTAGATGTTATGACGTAGGTATCCGCTAAAAAAGGATTTTTGGAATTGCCACTTTTAAAGGGGTGAATAAGGTGATGCAGTTTTACTTCTTCATGCGAGCAAAGCCGCAAAATCACTCACTAGTACATATTTAAACCCTTTCTCTTAAAACACTATCTACTTAAGTACTTATTAAAAAAAGTGCACCAAAATCTGTTATTTTAAAGATCTACCTAAATACATAGGTACATATTAGATAAGTGACAAACGCGGGAAGCGACTATGCTTTATACTACGTAGGATGACATCTATGAAATAGTGGAGAAATACTTTTATTTTTGAGGTTTCACGTGAAGCCGCGAGCAAAAGCTAGTTAGTTTGAAATATTGAATCCTTGCAGCGTCCCACAGGGTCGGCGCGGGGTCAGGCCCCGGCCTTGCAAAGGTCACTGTAGGTATATAGCTTAAACTATAGGATACCTAGCCGGGCCACACAGAACCTGAGTACATTATATATAGGTAAGTATTGCAGGTTTAAGGCCATAGGGCATCAGGATTGTCTGAAATTTTATGTTTACTTGCTCTTTCAAAAATGAGCATTATGTACTAAAATTACTTACATATTCACAATACGTCATTAAATTTTCTGTAACTTAGGTTTTTGTATTACAGCTGGGGTTCATTAAGAGGACGCCCTGAGAATTTGGTAGCAAGAATTCGTATTTTACTCGACATGGACAAAAGCAAGTACTTAAACAAAAATTTAATGTTCAAGATTCATCATTTCAATTACCTACTATATTTTACGAATATCATAACACCAACAGCCAATTTTTGTAACACAAAATAATGAATCAAAAAGATCTCTATAAAGTTGAGTATATCGATTTTGTCGGCGTTGGTTTTGGATTAGTTAGAGCATTAAAATTTTCCACACATGTTAATTAAAACAATCACTTTGATTTGTGAATAGATTATTTGAAACAAATTCGTAGTTTTTGAAATAAACGACCAAAACCATTTTGTCGCTTGCGCCCTTTCGGAATAAGTGGGGTTTTAGCGATACTTGCCACCCGCGCCTGTACGGCGGTGCAGGGCGCTTGGACCTACAATTTCAGATTTATAGTTCGCCACTGCGTCGTCTTAAACATGACTTTTATAAATTGATGATGATGTTTTTTTATAAGGAATGGGTTTGCATTTGACCAGTTTGCTTGGTGGTAAGCGATCGTTATGGTCTAGGATAGAGCATGCTTGATGATCTGATGTCAAGCATCTACTTAATCTGTGTTTTGTGGCAGTCTCAATTAAAAAAAAATATTCCGGGACATTGCACACAGCGCCATCTAGCCTCACACTAAGCAAAGGCTTGTGTCGTGAGTACTAGATAACGGATATAATACTTATATATACTTTTTTTTGTAAATACATAGATACTTATTATGCATAGAAACGACTAGACTCAACACAAGTAGGTAATTATGTTTTTTTTTAATTCATATATTCTTGTGTCAAGCGGGAATCGAACCCGCAACCCCTAGATTAGAAGGCAGAGCCACTACCAACTAAGCTAACAGGCCTGTCAATTCATATTTTGATCTCTGATTCAGCTAAAAAGAAATTCCCACATGAGCCCTAGTGGTTGATAGTAGAGGCTGACATTGGCATAGAATTCTAGAATTGAGAGTCAATTCTACACATAATGGACAGACATCAACCATTATTAAGCCCTGTTAGTGGCCCTTAGTGTGGTTTCAAAACTATGATAACTTCCAGAGTTGGCCACTCCCTTACTCTCTAACTTAGTTTATACACAGGACTAAGCATATTACCTAGCAGTGTTGGGCAAAATTTTATGGTAATTAACAAATGATCAAATTGTTATTGTAAAAAGTAGTAGTTGTTTTAACAATTACTTCATCATCATCCACAGCTCTTCGGATCCCACAGCTGGGTATAGACCTACCTTTGTATGTGCCATCTGTGTTGATCTTGTGCAGATCTCACCCAGGTTTATTAACAATTACTTACAATTGATTAATTGTGCATTACAATAAAATTTGCTACCTAATAAGTACATATATGTATAATAGCTTATGCCTAGCACTTTTAACCTATATAGGCTAGAAGTTGGGTATTCAGATACACTGGAGTTTAAGGTCATAAGGCCATGTGGGATGTGTGGTAAGTTTCGTGTTATAATCCTATCAAATAACTACTGAAAATGTATTTAGTGATGACATTTTATGGTAATTTTTACGTAAGTATGTCTATAACATATACCTATATATACCTATACATCTAAAGTATTTCTATGTCATATAAATAACTGACAACAGATGGAATAAAGCAGTTACAGAGTGGTGGCCTAGAGTTGGCAGGCGAGGAGTGGGTCATCGAGATGGGACGATGACATCATCAAAGTCGAGGGTCCAACCTGGATGAGGTCTGCACAAGATCGATGGAGATGGCACATACAGAGGGAGGCCAAAACCCAGCAGTGGGATCCCAAGGGCTGTGGATGATAAATAAAATATTCACTCTTTGTTTTCTTTCTTTCATGGAATGAATATGGAGATAGTTATAGTTAGCAGGTAATCTCTAGCATACCTAATAGGTCTCTATAACCTACATGTCTATGGTCTAAATTACTTGAGATGTTATTTATTAGGGTATTGTGGCAAGTTTAGGTATTAATTCTATAATACATAGATAGGTACTTAGATAGGTATAGTGTAAAACTTTGATACATCAATGTAATACAATAATGTATTAAACTAATAAATGTATTTGGAATAATGATTACCTAATAACATAATAATAACACATGGGTTAGCAGTATGTTTGTGAAATAAAATAGTTTTAAGTTAGAAATAGGTAGTCATTTTTTGGTAATCCATATAGAGATTTATTTCAATGCAACATATTACAAGTAAACTCAATTATTATAATATGTATTGTTTTTTCTCTTAAATCAGTTTAGCCACTTTAATGTGAAGAGTGAATAAAGGTAGGGATAAAATTGATAAAATATAAATGTCTTTCTCAAAATATTCACTTTTTGTATTGTAAAACACAATACAGTGTTTAAGTAGTATTATGTGAGTATAAAATTTTGTGTATATGCAAAAGAGGCAGAAGTTTTGGCGCGGGGAAACTGTACATACAGGTATGATGTACCTACAGAAAACCCTCAGCGTACAACACGTACAGCAATACAAATGTAAATACCTACAAATGTACGCACACCCTAAATGGTTCAATAAAGAAATTTTGAATTTGAATTTTTGACCTTTCTTAAGGAATGTTCCTATTCAAAAGAGAAAATTGAATCAAATTTGTCTTCTTAGTTATTTTAAATATTCAGTAAATATGTCCATGAAAAGTAGCCAGCACATTGTCAGTAACCCTGTACTGGTGAACACACAAACAAACATTCTCCCATTGAAGTGTTGCCAGCATCAACAAACACTGTTGGTGTTGCCGGCAAATAAATATTCCCATGTCAATATTATTGTCTCAGGTGGCCAGATTTTGAATAGGTAAGATATTAATTGCTCGGTGGAAACTTTCAGTACTGTATTCATTTTTATGATTTATGGTAGATTAAACAGAAGGATATGCCTTAGGTATTGACCTAATAACTGATATTAAAATACGTACCTGTGTTGTGTTTGCACCTTGCAGTAGGTCTCATAAGAGCCTGAAGCGCAAGTGCATCCACTCCCACATCATTTTTATTAGGCAAAATTGGATAATGGGTCTTGATTAGCTAAGTTCTTTGAATTAAATATTAGGTACTTATTTTATAAAAAAAACCCTCAAAACAGTCTGGCATTTGTTCACTAGGTTTCCAAAGCCAGTAGTACAACCAACAGTGTGTTCGAAGGACTGGCTTTCAAATTAGGCTGTGTTAAGTGTTATTGACTATAGTAGAATGCTATGTAGTTATTTCAGTTCTAAATAGTTTTCTATCACAATGTTCTCTCTGATGTCTTACTCCCAGTCTGGTTTGAAAGTTTGTAACCAGTCACTGGGAAAAAGTATAAGTTATTAAATATTTAGGTAAGTAAGCCTCCTAACTTAGCAATAGTTATTGTGTCTTACAAGCAAATGTAATTTTGATTATCATTTGATTTTATCTAGGTATTATAGTTTTTAAGGAAATTTAATAATTTCTCTTGGTATTACATCCATGGACTCCAGCCGGAAGTGGGCTGGACATGTTACGTGAACCACGGACAATAGGTGGAGTGCAAGGATGGTCCACTGGTACCCACGAGACAGCACTAGGACAAGGGCACGGCAAAAGAGGAGGTGGTGCGACGACATTACCCAGGAGGCAGGCATAAGCTGGCCATGACTAGCTAGAGACCGCACTACTTGTAAGGCAATGGAGGAGGCCTATACCCGTACTTGAGTACCCGTACTTATAATACAATTATAATATTACACATCATTTATTTTAATAATTTAAACAGTTTCATATCGAAAACATTGTAAATATTTAGTTTTTTAAGGGAATAGAGGCAATTTTTTTATTATACCTAGTTAGAAATTACTGCTCTCAACTTCTTTCATTACAGCCAACACTTCTTATCAAACAAGAGTAGCCAACTCTAGTGTCAAGAGCTAATGAAGGATGGCAACGGAAATAAAGATATTGTGTGTAATTTTATCTACTTTAGAAGTTACTATCAGCTAAATAGGTACATTTAACTCTTATACATATGGGAAGATTGGGGAATTCCTACCGACTTATAAAAAAAATATTAATTAGAACATAATTTAATCTAATAAATGTTCCCTAAAAAAAGTATGAATTACAGCTTCTTTTGTAAAAAAAAATATTTAGTGAAAGCATTTTTCATTCTCATATCTTGTAAAAACTTGTGATGAAAGATAGCATTGCGCTTTTTTAATGGAAATTAAAAAGCAAGCAGAGTTCTCTTAGCCAAAGGCTAATATTTAATGTGCAGTAAATACATTTCATAAAGAAATATGTACTTGAGTAAGTAAGTAGGTACTTAATTAACACATCATTAAGTACAAAATTAATCAATGACTCCCCTAGATTTTTTATTGTTTTGTTTTTCCTCTACTTACTTAATTGTTAATTTAGTAAGTGAAATAAACAAAACAATGTTAAGTCAAGTAATCACTTGTAGTTGTAGGTACATAAGTACTTAAGTAATTAATTGATGTTTTTTACTATGGTAGCAAGTGAAACAGGTAAATAATATTGGATCAGGTAATAAGTGTAAGAATTAATTGTGATTATTTTTATTAATTGTAGCTTGTATTTGCTGTATTCCATATCATAAGTTTTTAGAAAGCAAACATGGGGTGATAGGCCCTGCACAGATATATAGGTAAGTACTGCTTGGGGTGTTATGTGCATTTAGCATCCATCCTAATTTTCTTCTTTCTTTAAGTTTAAGCTTTAAGTTTACAAATGTTCTGAGAGTGATACAAATTTCAAAACTAGATAAAACAATTGATTGTTGTAATTTTTTTCACTCCCACAAAATATTTAAACCTGCAATTATGAAATATTTATTTTGTCATGAGGAGTTTGGGAGTTCTCTTGGGCAGAAACATCGTGGTGTGCACCTAAATCCTTCTATATCCAGGATTTTGTGGACCTCAAACATGGTGAATAATTTGTAGGTAAATATAATACCTAGAGACAATGGTAATTTGTTTTATACTTTTTTTTACACGATATAGGCTTACATTTGACTATAGCCTGCCTGATGTTAAGCACCGATATAGTCTAAGATGTAGCACACTTGCCTAGAAGAAACCTATTTACTCTAGATTTGAAGACCCCTGGGTTATAATTAACTGGGACCAGGGCTCCGGGTAGAGAGTTCCATAGTCTCGCCGTCCTTACTACGAAGGTAGAAGCAATACTACTTACTTAGATACAATAAACATTTTGGTACTAGTTTAAAAGACTATGATTACATTTAAGTACCATTTTAAGTATTCTACAATCTATGTAGGTATAGAATAAGTATGTTTAATTAGTATGTATTTACAGAACACTTTTTACACACAATACCTAGGTAATCATAATAAGGATTTTTACTAGAGATTTAATGTAATATAGACAATACCATCCAGTGACATATGCAGCAAAAAAATTGATATAAGAACTGGTTCAAACCAGAAATAACACTTTTAAGTTGCCAATAAGAATCTAACAAGAATTAAATGACTACACTACACAGGCCATCTGAGGAAATAAATAATTAGACAAATAAACTCCTTCAATGACAAGAGTAGCTACATAATTGACTTCAGGATGAACAACCTACCAGCACTCAATTGATAATGATCACAAGAAATATGCTCCAAGCTGGCAGGAAGGTCATACTATTTTGTAACTAAACATTTAAATAATGGTAGGCCTAACATACACATTTTCCTTAGAAAAAAGTGAAATTCGAATTTGGAATGTGAATATGTTTATTATTTTTTTATTCAAAAAGACCAGTGTTATCCGGCTAAATTAGAAAGCTGCCAGTAACACGGCCCTAATGTGATAAACAAGTACTCGCGAACAGACCGCATAATGTTATTTTTTTTGTAAAACACGTTCTTTCTCCGTCCACATTCATCAGATTGTAAACGAAACTGGTTCTCTGGTGTAAACTTTGGCAAACCTGAGCGCAGCGCTGCCCAAAACCTTCGGTCGAGTGGAAAAATCCATAGACTTGCAGCCAGATAAACAAGGGAGCAGGGCACACAGTCGACGCATACGTCGCACCATGTACTCCGCCAGGTGATATACACTAATAAAACACTAAAACCACTGGAATACGCGACGAAACGACGATGGGTACGCACCTTACTCTTAGTTATAACATGTGTAGCCAGTTTGACAACGGCGAAGTTACCCGTCCCGATTGTCTTTTCGAGTTCATAGTTGCCGACGCACACTAGCTGGTCTATTGGGAAGTGTTTGCTTTTGTGCATCGGCTTCACATTGCTGGCCATTTTCGTGAAAAACGCGTGAAAATTGGCCTGGAGCTAAGAATCCATCGCGAGATTTTCGACTACTGTTTAGTTCTACGCGCCTGCCGCAGCAGCGCCACCGTCGCTCACGTCATTCGCCTTGGGACGTTCAATCGCGGCCTCAAATATTTCATTAACAAACTAAATTTAATGGACGAACAACTTAAAATTCTGCACTATTTTGGCAAATAAACTACTTTCACTGGCTTCACCTAGCGCTATGATAACGGTGCATACGTCATAATAACTTTGACAGGATCGCTTATCAGCATTTCTCTTATCAATGCGTATGGATTCTATTGAACATCACTCGATCATGAAAAAAAGAACTCGATTCACAACCTTTACGCGAGTTGTGCTGTCTCATTCGCGTCGATTCATTTTTCACAAGAGAGACAGAGATGGGTTGATCTATGTTCGTCAAGCGAGTGGCCGATGACGTCAGGAGTCACGGCTGACGTCACACGCGGCAATTTCAAATTGCTAGACGGTGTGGGGCGTACGTCAGCCGAAAATATCGATTTTTCGCAACTCTTTGAACTAAACAAAGGGAACGCACGAGTTTTTAAATCTCTTTGTTATGTACGCAAAAGCTATTTAGTACAGTATAAACCTAAAAATTTTAAGAATTGAATTTCTTTTTACCTATTGCAATATCTACCTTATAAGATACATTTTTTTTTACAATACTTATCAGCAAAATAAAGAATTGTGATATTTTATGAAATAGCTTAATTCATGCAGACTTTCTTTTGTAGAAGTGTTTACCGACTCGATAAATTATATTAAAATATTAAGTATTACAATATTCTAATCTGTTACAAAATTCTATTTAGGTACACGTTTTTTTTAAAATAATATATTTAAAAAGATCAAGTATCATACATTACACGGGCATTGAGAAATCATATCTTGATAAAGTACGCATTATCAAATTCAGAGATATGAATCGGCCCATTGACGGGCACATCTTCATTCTCAAAGAGGTTTGTATCGATCTGGGTGAAATTTAAAACAGCGCCATCTATCCACGGGTAGATAAACCACTTGAACATGGTGCATTTTATTCAAGATTCAACAAAAATTTGAACTGCAATTTTAGCGTAGACTGATCTTCTACTTCTCTCTTCTATGGCTAGATGTCGCATTTTGGCAAGTATAGATAAAGTTGATAAGTACCTACTTACTGTATGCTAATGATGACTGCATGGTGTACATATAGAAAATACATTTAATTTTCACCATTCGTATTTACCTATAAGTAGGGTCCACATAATGGTGAAGACTATCTTTAGGCTTTTCTAAGAATTTTAAAATCTTAACCGCAGATGCAATTGCGTACATATATTTAAAAACACTGAAACTAAGTGTTAAGTATGCGCAATTATATGTTTTGTAGGGTAGTTGTAAGTTGCGCTGTGATCGCCGCTCGGGCGATACAATAAATTAGTTCAACGCTAACTGGTGTTTGATTCGCACGCCCGACGTAGATGTACCTAACACTGGCGACGAGGCGAACCAAAATGCAGTCGGGCATTTTTGGTGTGTTGGACTCATTCGACCATACTGTCAACGAGTGGTCGACATACCGGTGCCGGCTATCGCAGTTTTTTATTGCGAACAATCTTAATGAAGATAGTGACAAGGCCGGCACGCGTCGCAAGGCAATCACATTGAGCGCCTTGAATGAAGGTTCCTTCAGGCTAGCGAGGGACTTAGCGCTGCCAAAGGACGTGGCAGAGCTTAATTTTGAAGCCGTGCTAAAACTATTTGATGATCACTTCACGCCGAAGCGCTGCGGATTTGCGGAGCGTCACCGTTTCTACTCATCAGCGCAAAACCTGGGAGAAAGCCACCAGCAGTGGGCCGCAAGGATCAGAGGCCTGGCCGCTCACTGTGGTTTCGCAAGTATGGAAGAAGCTCTGCTCGACCGCTTCGTGATGGGAATGTCCCCGGGACCCGAGCGGGACATGCTGTTTGCCAAGGACATCCAGGAGCTCACCCTCAGCAAGGCGGTTCAGCTGGCAGAAAGTGTGCGGTGCGCTCGCGAGGGAGCCGCGGCAGCGCCCCTCGGGCCGAGCTCGGCCGCCATGTCGCAAGCCCCTCGGCAGCAGGATGGCGTTTTTAACGTGCTTAAAGAAAGCGGAAAGTGTCGTGTATGCGGTTATAGTAACCACAAAAGTGGCGAATGTAGGTTCAAAGCTTACAAGTGTAAAAAGTGCGGCCGCGTGGGCCATTTACGTAAAATGTGTGCGTTTAATTCGCGGGTGAAGCGCGTTGAGGCATCGCAGGAAGAAGGTGAGGTGGATGTTGGCGATGATGGTGAGTCATTCGATAATATTCGGTGCTCGGGAGACAGTCCAATGACGGATTTTGTCGATGTTGACGGAGTGTGTTTCGAGTTCGAGGTCGATAGTGGCTCCCCAATTAATTCAGTTTCGGATGACACATACGAAGATTTTTTCAGTCATCTCCCGTTGTCACCTACGAATAAAAAATTTAATAGTTATACCGGCGATAGATTGGACGTCATAGGTTGTTTCCGCGCCCCTGTCACGTACCGCGGTGTCACTCGCGTGCTCGATATTACGTGGTACGCGGAGGCGGGCCGCCGCTTTTAGGGCGCAGCTTTATGTGTGCGTTCGGCTTAGAAATCGCGCCCGCGGCCGCGAGTTCGGATGTTAAATTTTGCGATTTGGCGGAAAAGTCTAACATCACCAACTTAGTCTCGGAATTCCCTGACGTTTTTTCAGAAAAGTTAGGGTGTTTCAAAAAAATTGAGGCCAAACTGCACCTTAAGGCGGATTCAACACCTAAGTATTTTAAAGCGAGGCCGGTCGCTTTTGCCTTAAAAGAAAAAGTCGATAAAGAGCTAGATCGTTTAGTTTCAATGGGCGTCCTGAAACCGGTTGAGTATTCGGAGTATGCGTCACCCGTGGTACCGGTACTCAAGCGCGACGGAAATGTTAGGCTGTGCGCAGATTTTTCGGTATCTATTAACAAACAGCTGATCGTAGAAAAATATCCGCTGCCAACGGTCGAAGAGTTGTTTTCAAAACTACATGGTGGTAAATACTACTCTAAGTTAGATCTCTCGCGCGCGTACTCGCAAATCCGTATATCAGAGGAT
Organism: Macaria notata; assembly: GCA_927399415.1. NCBI lineage: Eukaryota > Metazoa > Arthropoda > Insecta > Lepidoptera > Geometridae > Macaria > Macaria notata. The sequence goes on from OV656742.1 coordinate 8,478,400, forward strand.
TCACAAAAATATACGTGCATCAATACGCACCGGGGCTTGTTTGTGTTTACGCGCCTCGTATTCGGTCTGTCTAGCGCAGCAGCGATCTGCAAATTTTTTAGACGATGTGCTAATTTCTGGGGTCTCCGAAGCCGAAAATTTGAACAGAGTTCGCGCTGTTTTAAAACGTTTGCAAGAGGCCGGGCTATCCGTGCAAAAAAAAATAAGTGCGAATTCTTGAAACAAGAAATTACATATCTCGGCCATGTTATTGACGCGCGGGGCATTCGCAAGTCAGACGAAAAAGTGTCTGCCATTTTAAATGCTCCTATCCCCGGGAACATGACTCAGTTGCAATCGTTTTTAGGGTTAATTAATTACTACAGAAATTTTATACCAGACGCATCGTCAATACTAAGTCCTCTTCATGAGCTTTTGCATAAAAATACCAAGTGGGTTTGGACCACGACACACACTGCTGCTTTCAATGCGATAAAAAAAATACTGGCTTCGGATAAAGTCTTAACGCATTTTGACCCCAATGCTAAGCTAATTCTGACGGTAGACGCGTCCCCGTACGGGTTAGGGGCCGTGTTATCACAGGTTGGCCCGGATGGTACAGAAAGGCCCGTCTCATATGCGTCTCGTACTTTAACAGCTGCAGAGCGTAACTACTCGCAAATTCAAAAGGAGGCAACGGCAATAATTTTTGGGGTTAAGCGTTATCGGCAGTATTTATACGGCAGACAAGAACCGTTTGTCCTTCGTTGCGATCACAAACCTCTCATATCGATATTCGGTCCACACAAAGGCGTCCCCGAGATGTCTGCTAACAGATTGCAAAGATACGCGATCTTTCTCGGCGCGTACAATTACACGATCGAGTACATCAAGAGTGCAGATAACAACGCAGATTATTTGTCGCGAGCGTGCCTCCCCCCGCGCCGCGAGCCTGCTCCGGAACCTGATAAAGCGACATACGTAAATTTCGTATTAGACGGGTCGCCATCGATTTCTTTAAAGGACTTACAAGCGGAAACAAAGCTAGACCCAGTGCTGTCGAAGGTACAATTTTATATTTGTAAAGGCTGGCCTAATAAAATAAGCGACCCGGAACTGAAACCTTTTCATTTATGCCGTTCGGAGTTGTCGTGGGAGAACGATTGCGTTATGCGCGGTCATAAAGTGGTTATCCCGGCTCGGTTGCGTGCGAAGATTTGCGAAGAGCTGCATAGTTCGCATTTCGGTATAGTAAAATTGAAAGCAGCAGCGCGCGCGCGGTTCTGGTTCCCCGGCATCGACGCTCACCTCACGCATCTTGTGGCCGCGTGCGCGGTGTGCGCGCAGCTGCGCCCCGCGCGCCCCTCGCGCCCTGGCCACACCCACCACATTCTTTTTATAGAATCCACGTGGATTTTTAGGGCCATTGTGCAATAAAATGTACCTGATAATAGTTGATGCTTATTCAAAATGGGTTGAATGTTTTAATATGAACGCGAACTATGGATCCAGAGCAGTTATAAATAAACTAATAGAATTCATGTCACGAGTAGGGGTCCCGAACGTTTTAGTGAGTGACAACGGGAGTTCTTTCACGTCCAGGGAGTTTAGGGATTTTTGCTCAAACAATAACATTTCTCAAGTTTTTTCTCCACCGTTCAATCCGGCTAGTTACGGACAAGCCGAATCGATGGTCAAAGTGGTTAAAAATGGCATAAAATCTATTGTTCTCTCATGCAAAAACAAAAACGCCTCGGACGAAAATATTTTTAAATTTTTGTTTGACTATCGCAACTCGAAACACTCCACCACCGGTAAATCACCGGCCGAGTTAGTGTACGGTCGGCTGCTGCGAGATAGGCTCGATGTTGTAAGCACGCGTGGCGTCAACGTCGCGCCAACCTCCACCGACCTCGAAGTTAAACGTAAACAGTTCTCACAGGCTAAGCACTACGGAGGCACCAAGCGCCCCGATTTTAACCCGAATGACTTAGTGTGGGTTAAGAGAAATCTACAAAACGGCAAATTTAATTGGATCAAAGGAATAATTAAGAAGCAGTTGGGCAAGGTGGTATATTTGGTGTCGGTTCCAGAGCTTCGTGCTGAAGTCAGAAAACATAAGAATTAGCTAAGATCAAGGCTAGAGAAAACAGGTGTTGCGCACGATGCATTCCCCCTGGATTTCAATCCAAACATCGTAGAATGCGACGACGAAACTGAAGCTGATTTCGGCACGCCTTGCCAGTCTCCACTGCCAACAGCGCGCTCGTCGAGTGCATCTCCGCGCGCCGGCATAGCTAGCCCAACAAGCACTGACTCAGTCAGCCCGCCCCGCGCCGGCCCCGCCAGCTCGCCCCGCGCCGGCCCCGCCAGCCCGCCGCGCGACAGCCCCGCCCGCGACAGCTCGCCGCGCCGCAGCCCCGCCGGCTCCGCGAGCGCCTCGTCTGTAGCCAGCTCGCCTCATAGCGTCATCCCCGGCAACGTTCAAGGGGAAGGGGAGAGTGATCCCTCCGTCACAGCTAAGCGTAGTCGAAGGAAAGTCAATTACAAAAAGTTCTTTTGAAACTATGTTGTGGAGGGATGTTAAGTATGCGCAATTATATGTTTTGTAGGGTAGTTGTAAGTTGCGCTGTGATCGCCGCTCGGGCGATACAATAAATTAGTTCAACGCTAACTGGTGTTTGATTCGCACGCCCGGCGTAGATGTAACACTAAGAAGTAGAGATTAAAAAAAATGCCATACGATAAAGATGTTGTGCGTGCTTTTAACATATTTTTTACATATTTGTAAAGATACTGCCCTTAAAAAATATAAAGATAAACTCAAGATTATTTTACTAGTTTCGCTCAACGACATTAATAATACCTTTATTAATGTCGTTGGTTTCGCTCCCATTGTGCAATATACTATACTTATACCAGAAATGAGTAGTCTAGTTTATTCAAGAATCCTATTTATAATCTCCGTACGAAATATCAAAGTCGGTTAAGCGTAGAGGAGAAACAAATAAACTCACAAATGTTCATCTTGGTTGTAATTGCAAGATACCTATAGGTATGTAGGTACCTACTTAGATTTTTGCAGGGTTCTTGATCTGAGAGAAAAGTTACAAACTACCATTGGGAGTCCTATATGACAGAAATATAATAAAACGCATCAAAATTAAATCATTTAAATATATATTTCTATAGATAGAAATCTGTTACGTATTTTACATAAATAATAATCTCGGCCAGGGCCCCAACTGTTACAATAAATGTACTATTATTAATTTATTTATAATACAAGACATCTTAATAACAAGACCCATCTACAACGTATTATTAAAATGCCTTATAGAGAATATTTCACTATCATTTCATAATTTAAGTTTCTTTGGTTAAAATTAAGATTCATTTGTGATATAAAAAAACTAAAGGGTATAAATACTAAAAAATCTCAACAATTGAATAAAATGATTACTTAAAAAAACTTGCTCACTCATATCGATAAAGGGCATAGCACACTATATACTTCCTTCAGACTTTATATTAAGTCAGAAAATGAGCTGCTAGTGTGTTGTTTATGCGATGAACAACTCGCAGAATAATACCATTTATAATACTGACACGCTAGATACTGAGCTACCGATAATTCAGTGTGCTATGCCCGTAAAGCGCACTTAATTATAGAAATAATTTATATTATTTTAATATCGCACAGCGCGCGTAAATTACAGAAGTTTATGAGGCAAATTCATGGCTAAAATGTGAATTCCAAAATACATGGTAAGTACATGAATGTAACACTCGTCAGCAACACATTTAGTAATAGGTATATTAAATTATACAGCATTATCTGAACACCAGCAACCTCGCAAGACTAAGTAGGTACAGGCCGCGAGGTCTAAGCTGAGCTTTGCATTTGTGTGAGTGATCACCAAAAGTACACTCAGACAATAAAATCCTAAAAAAATTGTATTTATATTTTTTAATATAAAATTCACAAATAAAAAATATATTACCAATTCTTTTACAGCGGAAATTGCACCGTCATAATTTTCCTTATCACAATCGTTTTAATTTTCACTTTCGTCTTATGTGTCGTGTGTTAATAATGAATCGTTACATTATTATTATTAACAGCGGCGTCGTATCCATGAAACTTTTTTTCCTTCTTTTATTGCGTGGTCACATACATATTTCCATTCTTCTATAGTGATAGTTTCATTTTTTTTCTTTCGCTAACCTCATTATTGTACGTTTTTTTCGCTACGTATTGAATTCATATTTTTTTGACTTTTATTTTGTTTAAATATTTAAAATGAAACACGTAACGGTGCTATCAGTACAAGAGGTGAAGTATGGCAGGTGGGCGGGGGAGTGAGATGGCGCCGCGCTGTAAGCCGGTTGACAAAAAACAGTAAAAACCGGTTTAAACCAAACTAAGGTGGCGCCGCGGTCTAAGCCGGTTGTCTCACCTACACTATCTATGTACACCCACACAAATGCAAAGCTCAGCTTACGCCTTCTTGACTGTACAAGTATTGTAACAGCATACAATTTAATGAATGTCTAAATTTGTCTATTGTATTTTCAAACTTTCGAAAATTCACAAAAACAAATTCTTTCAAACATTATCTTAAAAAGCGATGTAATTTATGAATTGAATTGAGCAGCTGATTATTTAGTGATTTTTTTAAAGTGATAGCTCAAATTTATATGATGTTAGCTACCCAGTCCTGCGTATTTTCTTGTGCTTTTCAGATAACCTTGTATATTATGATACTTGCGATTTAGTTTCCCGTAATTTTTGCGCACTGTTTATATTATACAGCGTGATGACTTTCACAGTGACCGTATCTCGCCGACACAATAGCTTTGTCTCTTTCTCTCTCATAGTGTTAGAAAGAGAAGAACTGACTATTCACATTGTTAAATCGACGAGAATATAGTCACCATATATATTATTAAATTACTAAAACATTGTAATCGCATAAAATCTTACACGACAATGGCAAATATATGTAAAGGGAAAGCAACTGTAACTCTTCCTTACGAATTATTTTACTCACACTATCAAGTTATAAATACATACGTATTTTGTTAATTGACTTGTAATTAAAAATTGACAAAATACATACATATTCGAAAAGTTACAAGGCATTTTTAAAGTCTACCACGCGAAATACTGAAAATGAAAAAGAAAAATGAATAGTACAGTTAATTTTAGAGAATAACATTTTGAACACTAGGCACGTCTAACAAATTTTACATTCATGGGTATGTTCACTTGTTTTACAAATCGTATAAACAAAGCGAGGCTTTGATAAAATTTTCTTTTGCGAAAAAAAATGACAGCAGAAAATTGCTTTCTACAATTTTTAGTATAAACTATAAGCTAGGCTTAGATTAATGAAACATACCCACAAAAACTCCTCTGCTAATATCAATTATCTTCTTACACCAATTGTTCATTACATTAGTTATATGTTATTTTTTTATTAACTTTTGTACCATGTTTTACAAGTAAAGGTAAATAATTACATTACTTACTAAGTAACGTACTTTACCGAATAATTTCGACATCAAAATGCGTTCATATTCGAGACGTAATTTTACATAAAATATCAAATTGAATTTATTAAGTCGTACCAGTTTGAAAACAAGACTGGATGGTCAATGGTATAAAAGCAATTTAATTTAGAAATAACACATCCCAATCTACGGCGTAATCTAGCGTAGATTCTACGCTATTTTCCATATCAGTATTTTTCAATAAATTGTTATATATTTTAAAATGCAATAAAATCGTTACTAAAGTAATTTGGGACCTACAAAAGATTTCTTCCACCCACAACCGGTAAGTAGTAAAATGCATAATTTACAAACGACAAAAAAAGAAGAATAACCAACAATAATTATCATCATCAATGTAACACGAATATATTATTATTAATATTTCTATCTAAAACAATTAAAAAGCTCCGTATTACGAGATGCAACTTTTAGTAATAGTAACAATAAATTATTAAATAAATAAATGACAAATGATTCAAAATGGCATCCTTAATAGAATAAAATAAAAACTTAACATTACCGTGTCGTCATATTTTTTTATTATGGGCAAGTCCGGGTGATATACACTATCTTGCACTTAAGTTCTGTAACAAAACAAATTACAATGTTTAAAACAAAAAGTAATGAAGGATTTATAAATAATGTTATTGTTAGTAATGAAGAATTTGATCCGTTTAAAATATGACAACACACTGTATATCGCTTTGCCGTAATACATATTGCAGGGTTTCCTGAAAGGCATCAGCAACCTCATGATTAACTTGCTGATTTAATAACGACTTCCCTAGTTTTAAAAAAACTAGTTGTACACTACGACTTCCCTCGTTTTAAAACAATAGGCATGCAGGGAAAATACGAAACATACCTACCAATACTGCATACCTCAATAAAAGTGTATTTGGGATGGCTCCGAGGATATACAACCACATTCCCAAGAGTATTAGATGTAAAGATGACCTTAATGTTTTTAAATGTATGCTAAATGAACTATTATGTAAAAAAGCTTACTACAGTGTTGATTTGTTTTTCAAAGATAAGTTTAAATAAGAATGTATTCTAAATCAAATTATGTAACTTTATATTATTAGTTGTAAAGTCTGTAAGCCTTTCAGGTGGAAACTAGTGACACAATACGCTATAAATGTTTGTCTAGTTAAGCAACATATTATATACTGTAACACCTTAGCACCTAGTTTCACAGACCAATAAATCATTCATTCATTCATTCATTCATTCACAAACGTAATTGTAAGTTACGACTTGCCTAGTTTTAAAACGAACGTACTTGTACATCGTGTTCAGCCACTTTATCCTGTGAGGTTGCTAATGTTAATAAAGTCACCTATATAGAGGTTTATTGACAAAAGCAGTGATTTAAAATAAACAAAAAAAAAATTGCCACAAGAAAGTATTTTTGATAATAAACAAACCATTTCATTAATTCTGTAAACAATAATATAAATTCCATTTTCGAATATTGTTTTAAAAACAAATTATATCTAATCACAATATTTGTTACAGAATCAATGTTGTATATAGACATACCGTATGTACAATTCAACTAATATATTCATATTAGTTTACAAATACTGAATTTTAAAACACAAACATTTATTTTTATTATTTGTAATGACATAAACCGTTTCCAACATAGGTTTTCTAACCTTATTTTTACAGACTGATTTTTCTCACAATACGTGTAGTTAAAATCAACATAATTTACATAAAGATTCATAAATAAAAATCTACACAACGATGTAAAAATACTGTACATTTCACTATTTCATATTATCAATAGAACAAGTAAGCATTATTTTCTGTATATAAATAAATATGAAATATCTGTAGGTATATTTTCAAGTGACCAAAGAAATTTTTAAGTATAACTAGTATATGCGATTTAAATTTATTTAATAATTATAATTTTGTTGTAAATTTATTTATAATTATAATTATTAAGCTTTACACTGCACAAACAGTGCTAGGACGAATTCTTTCATTAAATCTAGTCTAGGGTCCGAGCAATATTAGGTATTATATTGTATTTTCTGAGTGTTTAAAGCATCATAATTAATTTGATAAGCAGAAAAAAAACATTTCAGAATACTTCATAACCTTCTTTTTTTTGAAGTCGGTTAAAGAGGTATATACACTAACTCTCGTTTATTACCATAGTGACATCTGTTAATTGCAATATATGTATGTATATTAAATTATGAATATACCAAAGTACGTGTTTTTATTATTTTAATATCACTGCAAGCGTTCCTAGTTAGTTTTAAAGACTAGTTAATGTGTTAATTTATTAAGTATTCGTGCAATATTAGAGACGAAGGTTTTTTGGCGGTGGTATAATAGAGATAGTAACACTTATTTTAACTCTCAATTTTTTTATGGAACTGTCTAATTTATAGGTAAAACACAGAACATTATGATCAAACGAAAACTCACTGAAGAAGTATCATATGATATGATAACTCCTCTCATGTTCATATATGACTTTTGTTAAAAATAAGTTTGGTCTCTAAATCAACTTTTAAAGCCAAATAGCCTTTGTCTCTAAAAATCCACTTTTAATATCCACAAAGTTATCAATAAATAACTAATTGCATGTTGCTCGCCAGTTATCATAATAACATGTAAGTTATTTAAAGACTAGCTTCGCCCCGCGGATTCACCCGCATCCATTCCGGATAACAAACAGAGTTACAGATTTTTAAAATGACGATCAGTTTAATTCTTCCGTCAAATCAACTGATATGCGCTGTCATTGGAGGAATTCAAATTAACAACCAGCCAATCACAGCGCGGATAAATTACGAAAGAATTAAAGAAATCGTCGTTCTAAAAACCGGGGGTATGGGTTAATGCGAGGTCTTCTTTCATCTATCTTTCCAAGCCAAATTGCATCCAAATCAGTTTAGATAATTGAGCGTGAAGAAAGATCTTAAATGTTTTGTTCATGTTAGCATCATAATATTGACAGCTGACATCGCCATACATTTTCAAATACTTTCACTACACTATCTCTCCCTTGTATGCTTACATTTATAAAACTACACAACGGATTGAGAAGTGTTTTTAGAATAATGTTTTTATGTATATTTCATGCCCATGTATACCGTGCGAAGCCGAGCCGGGACGCTAGTATTTTATATAATGTATCGAGTTGACAGCTGTCAAAATTATCAAGCTATGTACAACCAACGTGAAAACTGGCACATTACTTAGTTATGGCCAACAAAAAGAAACCACACACAAACCTCCTCCTATACAACATTAAATATAACTCTATACACATACAATATGTCGAACCTCGTGAGTGCAGGTCGCTACGAGTGGTTGTTGCGCGAGGAGCCCGCCAGCTCGTAGAACAGCACGTAGGCCTCCGCCGACACCACGTCGCGGGGCTTGATGGGAGACACCCTGCAAATTCAAATATAATCTACTATAAATATATACTATACTATACACAATATTGTTTTTGTGTCTAAAATCTTCAGAAACGCGCGAACATATACCTAAATCTTAACAATAATTCTGTTTTGGGCCACCGAGATACAGGCCTGGCCTAGTTCGGGGCTCGTTGGAAGCGCACATAATCTAGTTCTGTTTTTATAATAATGTATTGATCTAATTATGTATATAAATGTGCTACCATGTATAACTGTACTGTAAAATATAAAAACTAAGTCGGGTTTTCCTTCCTAACGCTATAACTCCAGAACGCACGAACCGATTTCCATAGTTTTGCATTCGTTGGAAAGATCTCGAGCTCCGTGAGGTTTATAGCAAAGAAAAATCAGGAAAAATTCCAACAGAAAAGCGGGAAAACAGGGAATATCATTTTATACATACAGCGCCATCTCTGGGCGAAACGGAGTTCGACGGGTTTGCTAGTGTATTATAGCTATTATTAGCTTTATTGGATGCCACATAGATAAAAACTACAATATTATAGACATGATTCCTTTTTTAGTAAATTTTCATAACGCGTCGAAATAAGGTGGAAGATAATTAAGATAGATTTTATAAATGGCAGCCAAAGTGATTCTATTACTATCCTTTTCGCACAATATAGTGCCACCATTTGAGTGAAGAAGATAGAATGATTTTGGCCGTCATAATATATGATACTAATCTATAATGAAACGGGTTCTAAATATGTACAAGTAAGTAATATCCCTTGAAACTTGTTACTTACGTACAAGACAAGCACAGTAAGTACATACATTATGGAAAAATGCATGTTACATTTTAATTTCATAGTAAACATGTAATATTCATAAGTTAAATAAGGAGTAGAACTGACCGTGAGTCATTGTATTCGTGCCAGTCGCCGGTGTAGGGATGCTTGCAGTACGCCGTGTAGTGGCCCGAGTATGTGGTGCCTGCAACATCATACGAAACAATATAAACTTAATGAAACGATGATGAAAAACCTTAACACCGATGAAATGTTCACAAACTTAATTGGGAATGAGCAAAAATAATCACGACCGGCAGGATTCGAACCTACGTGGTCGTCACGGTGGATTGAGTGTCAGGCGCAAAACTCCATTGTGTTTTTGACATACTAAGGTCACCTTTAAAAGCCGTATTTTATCAGTAACCCTGAATGTAAATAAATCCGGTCAGCGGGAACTCCACCACCACGTTCAACAAGTAGAGTGGCAGGCCCTGGTATCTAGTGGTTACATACCCGAGTGGTTGGAGACAGCGTACAGGTTGTAGGTGGCCTGGTGTCCGCGCGTGGCTGCGTAGGGCGCCATGTCCAGCCCGCTCAGCGGGAACTCCACCACCACGTTCAACTTGCCGCGGAAACGCTCCGTAGGAGAGAATCTAGAAGTAACATAAATTCAAATAATAAGCTGTGTTGTATAATAAGCTACTTTTCGCTGCTTTTTGCACTCTTCCATGCGGCGGTAATCGACCCATGTTAAGCAGCCCTAAGTCCTTATGCAGTTACGACAGTATAGCAGTTACCTACGAGCCAAATATAAACATTTGATTTATTAATTTTACATCGAACACTGATAACGTATAATAATAGGTACAACACGTTACCTCTTGAGATGCAAGACGAGTACTTGCGGGAACTTCTGCACCGTGAACCACTTCAGGCACTTGCGACGCACGCCGCACTTGCTGCACGTCTGGAATTAGGGTATATTGCATGGAACTGAAATTTATTTTTGTAAATAAACTATAAAAATATACCAAAATACTAAACGAGCTGTGCAAACCCCATTTATATCCACTGAAAAATAAAAAAGTTATGACCAATTGAAGATTTCATTCCATCTCTTTCATTCAAAACAGAATTTTCTATGTATTTTGTATGGCGTTAGTGCCCTGTGACATCACAGGGCATGTCGGTTCTCTCGGTCTAATCGTAAACTAAAAACCTAATTGAAAATAATTTCACTATGCTGATTGTCTATTAAAAACCTTTCATTGAAGCATATTCCCCATTACTTGATAAAGCATAAATATATTCAGTACGTTTCGGGAAAGTTATACAGGCTTCTTTTTAGCCTGTATAACTTCCGAAATCATGTACTCCGTCGCTCCGCTGTAACGTAAAAGAAGAACAAACAGACAAAAATAGAATTATATCTGCCCCCTGCCAGGAGCGGCTTTAAACTACAATGTAAAGATTTCCAAATTGAGTACAAATTGTATTCAGCAAATTTAAAAGATAAATGCAATCTAATCTTCTAGTTTTGCATTTGCACATCGTTTTGCTAGAACAACCGAGGTCCTCAAGTTAGTGTTGTATGTATTATAGTGTATAGTTTAGTACCGGTTTCTCATCTCCGTCCATTTCCTCCTCCTTGGTGAAGTGCTGCAAGCACTGCTGGATCTTCAGGTTGCCCGTGCGGGACGGGATCGGCAAACTGCAAAACCAAATAACATGATTAGTTTTACTTGTTTTTGAACGTGGGCTAGGTTTGAGTTTAACTACAGTCTGCCTGATGTTAAGCATTGCTGCAGCCTAGGGTGAAACACACCTAGAAGGTACTTGCTAGATGGCGCTGTGTGATATGTCCTGAAATATTTATTTATTTTATTTTTAGTGTTCTTCCGCTGCGAGTGCTCCTTAATCGGCTTCAAACAACAAACTTAGATTACTTAGAAGTTTTTAGTTACATACTTGTTTGAAGCTGGTTAAGGAGCCCCCGCAGCGGAAGAAAACTATTTGCATCACCAGAGTTTCATTTACAATGGTTTTCATCAATCACCTGAGGTCCCAGAAGGGGTCGAAGGTGACGCTGTCGTGGTTGCAGTGCGTGCAGCGCAGGGTGGACTTGAGCTGCCCCACGAAGATGTCGCCCACGCGGGACTCCTCCATGCGCAGGTAGCGCTGCCACGCCTCCGCCGCCTTCGCGCTGTCACTGCAATATCATGTATTACAACTTTACTAGTTAAAATAAAATACAGAAACAAACATACAGATGAACGAACAAAACTCTACTTCCCGCGCGCGGTACTGAATGGCCCCAGTACACTGGCAGCGTTTCCTCGCTGAATAGCGATGGAAACGCGTTGTGCCAAGTAAGATACCGAACAAGGATCCAGCCCTCTATCCCGCATAATGCGCCCGAGGTCCTGAATGAGTCTAGTCTGATTACTAGTCATAAGTTTCGTTTTGTTTGTCAGCAGCTTATAACAAGCACCAAGACAGCTTGGCGGTTGATCACATGAAGATCACATTAAACATGCAAACAAAAATATGCTCGCCAACTTTTTTTATTCGTTTGTGAATACGACACCAGTCAATATGGTTTACTGTAAACGAACTGAGATCTTGCTCGTAATCAAGTTTTCAAACCGTCTGAGGATTTAAGGGATAGCTACGTGAAGTCATCATGATCAGCCGACCGAGCATAGACATCTTTTACGTACGTCACTCGTCCCGTCTTAATAGTTCCTGAAAATAATAAAAAGTCTTACCTGAGGTTGTCATCGATCTCAGTGAGTATGGGCTTGGGTTTGACGGTGATTCGGTTCACGTCCTCGTGCAGACCTTCCAGCAGGTAGCGGAGGAACTCCTGCCAAATACAAGATATAACTTACAAGTAGAACTTAGTGTATGAACATGTGTAATAATTTTGGCGAAAAATAAGTAAATATGATCGTTCAGATCATCCCGCAAGTTTCCCTGTTTCCTGAAACTGGTTTTTGGATTCGAAGACCTCTCTCCAAAGCCTAAATAAATAGAGTTTTACAAGTAATCGTTATATGTTAAGACTACGGCATTTAAAGCTCCTATGGCTAAGTAATTGTTAAACTGTTATAGTTACCTGCGCGTCCTGCTGGCTGTACCCCATGAATCTGGGCGCGAACCGCTGCACCTGCGACTTGAGGGCGGTCGTGTTCACCACTGAGTCACGCTCGCCCGTACGCCACAGCTCCTTGATTACACTCGCGAAAGCTGGAAACAGAGAGATAATTGAATAAATTAGTTGCTTGGCAACTTCTACTCGATTAATATTGTAGAATGAAGGAGATAAAGATTAGATATTGTATCAGGCGTTACTTTGCGGAAATCCATTGTAAATGAAACTCTCTAAAAACTACTAAGTTTGTTGTTTGAAACCGCAGACGTAGCGGAAGAATTGATTAAGATTGTTATTAAAATCCTGTCAAACATAATATACGTATACTCATGAGGAAATACGACTCAAAGATAAGATATTGAATTAGGCGTTACTTTGCGGAAATCCATTGTAAATGAAACTCTGGAGAAATATGTAGTATTTTTCAGCTGCGACTGCTCTTTAACCGACTTTAAACCACAAACTTGATGGTTTTTAGGTGTGTTCCTCCATATACCACCGCCACACCTCACCTCCTAACCAACGTGGCCTCTGTGGCTCTCAAGATCTTACCAACACCGCACCTTGTGTCTGCAAGTTTTGTAGTTCTCCTTCGGCAAGATATTGTCGTCGACACGTGTTTCGCCTCTCCACGAGGCACCCTCACGACGTGTTGACTGCTCGAACGTCGGTCCGAAAGTCTTCGTGACTTTCGGACCATAATAATAATAACATAACACTACACCGATATTTCTTCAGTTTCATTTACGACTCAAATAAATAAGTGGTTACCTCCAATGAGCGCGCCGCGCATGCAAGACAGCGTGGTGTTGATCTCGGAGACATGTTTGTCCGCCGTGAGGTACTCGAGCAGCGGCCGCGTGTTGGACAGGCACTGGATCACGCTGTTCATGAAGCATGTGTTGCCGATGTTGCGGAGACCGTTCAGTCCTGGACACGGAACATATGTATTGATAATTTTTTTTAAAGGGTTATATTTTTTAAAGGAGTTAACGCCGCAATTTTTTTCTTCTTCTAAAAACAATATGAAATGTCACGACGATCCAATCAAAATGCATACATTACGGATCGGCAAGTTTAAGCATATCAAGTATGAAATTGACTCTATATTTTGTGAGCTGATATTATTTTGACAGAACAAGCTATGAGGAGCTTATTTGATCACAGTTTACTATATATTTTCTGTGGGATCGAACTTACCGCTGGTTTGACTAGAAGTTTTCTCTCGCGTCTCCGGGATGGAGTCGCGGTCGGCGCTGCGTCGCAGCCCGCTCGGTCCGCTCTTACCGCCAGCCAACTCCTGCAACATCGGCCGCGAGTGGCTTAGCTAGCGAACATTGCTCGGACACTTTTGACGAACACTTGTTCGGCAACTTTACAAACATTTTAAAACTACTGGAATGCCAAAATACAGTTAGAAATAAAATAAAAAACACACTTGGTAGTAGAAACAATACGAAAATGATCCAGCAAATAATAAGAAATTTGCAGAATCATAAAAGCATATTTACAATTTCAGCTCAAAAACTCATATTAATTTAATGGGAATTAAATAGTGATGAAAAAACACCATGCACAAAATAAATAATATATGATATTGATAAAATAAATAATAAATTTAACGCAACATTCTGATAAATTGCAACAATAGTTAATTGCACAATTTCAACACTTTGCTTTTTATAGCTTAAACAACAAAGTAGTAAATCATTTTTTGTTTTCATTAGTCGCAGCATTAGTTTTACTTCGTGTGGATGACTAAAATTGTAATAATTTCTCTAGTCTATTTAGGATAGTTAAATTACTTTGCAGAACTCTCAGGATTGTTGTTAGTAGAGGTCAAAAGGGTATAACAGACGGGCAACCGCACATGACTTGTTACCATTCGAGCTAGCGTCACCGCGGCGAGCGCGAGCGCATAGCGACTGTGCACGCGACCGTTGACGGTGACACGGCCGCTACGCTCGGCGACGGATAGTCGCCGAGCTTGTGCGCGGTCTGTGTAGACCATATTATATTAGCAGGGTAGAAAAAATCACAAACGACGATAATTTTATTATTTCATCTTGCTAGCGTCAGCAATTTTACGTAACATTGATATTGATAGAGTAATGAAGTATGTTTCATTACACGGTATAAATTAACTTTTATAAGCATTTTACTTTTGAGACCATACTAATGTGTATTTTCTAAAAACTACTTTTACCATTAAGTCAAAGATCTCAAATCTTTACAAATACCTACACTAGTGTGCACTTTAATGTCTTACCACTTGCCTATACCGCAAAACTGAACACTACTATGCAGAAAAGTTCTATTCAATACTTTTTCCAAGAACTAGGACTATAAAATGGATAGTATAATATAACCATAAAAAGTATTCAGCAAGTGGTGTCGTATACCTGGTGCAGCGCGTGCGTATAGTGCGGGCGCGGCTCGCGCCGCCGGCAGCCGCACCTCATGCCGCAGCAGCCGCGCGCCGCATGCCGCCAGCACCAGCAGTAGGTACACCATGCACGGCTCCAGGTACAGGCTGATGCTCGCCACCGTGCTAGGGGAGCTCAGCTGGGACTGACTGTGCCTCGGTCAACGGTTGGTATTGGTAAGCTGACACTGTTTCTCTCCGAACGCTTCTATGTCTTCGAACGCTACTACGTCTCTTGGATCTCCGCTGATCTGACAGAGACTTGCCTTTCCGAGCTCTTAGCAAGGTGGAACTGGCTTGTACAATCAATTAGACGACTTTGTGCTTGAGTCTCTTCAAACGCTTCGTAAACCACTTTAAATGCTCCGATGGCTCTCTATGCTTTTTCGAACGCTGATTTGACCGAGTTTGACTTGTCAAACAAAGAGTTTATTGGACAAAGTCTTTTCGGTAAACACTTAGCTAGCTTGAGCTAGATTTCTTCAAACGTCTGGCAAACCCTCTTTCAACGCTGATAAGGCTGAATGGTAGTTTGGACTTGGCCTCTTCAAATGCCGAATTGCCTGAGATAATACCAAGCTGGCGTGAACTGTGCCTCTACGACTGCTTAGCTGGCTTGGAATATTTCTCTTCTACTGAAGAGAAGTTAGCAATAGGTCTATAAAACACGATGTTCAAACAGCAGCACTAGATAGACTTGCACACTGATCTGGGTTGAATTTAGCCTTGTAGAAAGCTAATCCAACACCGACGTACACTGAGTTTTGTGTTAAAAATTGTCTCTCAAATGAGGACGTTTAAACTGTCTAAATGTAAGTTTGAACGAAACTGTCTTGTGTCACACCGACTCGACTAAGCCTGTTTGTCGATGCACTGATTTTCTTTGAGGAACTGCTTTTTAAAGAATGTTCAGATGAACGAGAACAGTTCCAAAGTTACCGCTAGGAACTTGGCAACAACAGCTTTCTTACACGCTCGAGTCTTTTATTCGTCAATATTTTTTCAAGACACTGACTTCAGGGTCTTGATTTCAGCAAAAATCTAAGACCCAGTGTTGCTTAATGCTTGGTCCGTAAATAGGTTAGCGCGTTTATATCACTTCAAGAATTGTAAGAGAACGCTTTGTCAATCAGGAACTTCAAAATCAGGCAGTCAAGTCGCAAGCCTTTAGGTTCCCAGTTATCGTACCTTGGATCTCAAGGTTTAACCCGATAAACAGCGTCTTTTGGTCATCTAGTACCGTCCACCTAATTTATTGTACAAGTGCACTTACTTGCATGAAGCAAGAGGAAGTGTGTGTTGGGGCTGCACCGAATTTCTTACAATTATAATGACTCCGAAAAAAGTGTTAAAAAGGGAATAATGCCTACTTTGAAAGAGTAGCAATATAAGTTCGAAACCAGTGACAATACTTGCTTCTAAAGTCGCACTGGGACTTAAAGCTGGCTTAAATTAAGGTCAGCTGTAGTAATTTATCTTATCCGAGTATGTTATCTTCTTTGTAAATATAGCATATAGAGTTGCGTATCTGGGATAGGACCTGGGAGCAGTTGGGGCCCGGCCTTACAGTGGGTTTACGTTAGTATACTTTCAGAAGAGAAGGGCTTGTCTCGGTAGGTCCATTTAAGCTCATGACAATTACTTGGAGATGGAATGTTGTTTCTATGGAAGTTAACAGCTGGGACTTGAGAGGCCAATACCAGTATCCAAGAGAGGGAAAAGGGTAGTCGCCATCAAATCGCTTCGGTTATACGAGTGAGATTCCAGCCAACACGACCTTAGCTTTTTAATCTGTGCTCTTTAGGTTGTATTTTCACTGACACAAACCGAGGACAGCACAAGATATTTTTTTAATAGTTCACATTTCACACTTGTAAAGTTCGTATCCAAAGTCAAAGATCACTGACGCGTCATTTAAAAATAGTACGAGACGCTTTTAAAATAGAGTTCACAATCACAAGGGCAGAACCTACGCGCAAGGTCACTTTCGATTTAACACTCTTTAGTGGGAAACTTGGTTGTGTAATCTGACGTCTGTCAAATTATGTTTGACAGGTAAAAACGCGGGAAAACGCGCAATCTGGCTAGTCATTCCCACGGGGAATGGCCGGAAGAGCATTTTTTTTCTATTCGGGCAGGTTAGAGCGGTCGCTCGGCGAAGACTAGTGGGATTTTGGCTGAATGATGCCAGTTGCCGGTGCCAAATTTCGCAACACCTAGACGGTTCAACCTATCGGCGTTTGGGTTCTGTCATAGATCAACATATTGGCACAGAATATGCGACAGTCGACAAAATATTGGACAAGTATAAACCTATCCCTAGTAACCTTATTATAAGAGTGCAGAGTAGTCTAAAGTTTTCGATTCATATGGATTACCTTGATACCCATCTAGCCTAGGAACCATAAAGAGAAGACACATAAGGTCATAACGGCACATTTACATAAATTGACAAATCAGAATCTCTAAAACAGACTTTCTACTTACCACAATTATTTCTTTTATATAAAGTCTCTCAGGCCTATACCATGCATGGTAAATGATTACACATAGATGTAGTTGTAGTCTAAAGCTTTGATTTCCTAGGAAAGCGGTGCCTTCACATAGCGGCCGAAATACAGCGGTGAATGACGTCACTAAAACGTTGTCTATGTAAACGAAATGGCGCGGTTTCCTGGAGAGCGGTAACTTGCACCGTAATTTACTTTAATTATTTTTGCGTCCGTAATATCACGGCCGCTATACGATGGCACCGCTTTCCTAGGAAACCAAAGCTTTAGGGTAAATCACGTTTACGCATTAGAACACTGTTCTCTTTTGATTTATAGATCTCAAAATATGAACGAATGAATGAATGAATTAATTTGAATGTAGGATTTCGGAAATATCAAAACTGGAAGTTGAATTATTCTGTGATAAGATTTTTGAAAACTTACCAAAACTATTTGCAGTAGAAATATCGCCATTACTTTAAACCTCAGCATGAAACTGAGATAAAGTATACTATACGCGATAATCATGCCGGCACAGTTTCATCATATACAGTTCAGTAATTTTATAAAAAAAATCCATTTTAATGTACTACATACAATCACAATTTTCCTAAAATACTAAAAGAATTAACTCACTTTCGACCTAAATAGTTTTTGGGGCACTTTGAAAATCACATTTCGGAGCATTTCAAGTTTTTAACTTTCAAAATTCATAAAGTTTTCAGTCACATCACAGTCACTTGAATCTTTCACAAATTACATTTCTATACAAAATTATAACCTTCATACAGATTTGTCAAACATTTGAATTTCCTTTTATCTACAGGATGTATTACGTACATGAAGATAAACCTGATTCTCCTATCTAAACGTTTAAATATACCTGTTTCTTATGTAATATCTGGCTTATCTAACTCGCTACCGACCGTTTACTGATAATACATTTCGGCGTCACAGAATAAGTGTTAACACATACATACATACGTATTTCACAACTTTGAATTTTGATATGTCGCTATAGCATCTATCGTCATCGTGAGAATCTGTGCTAATAAATAAGAAGTGCCCGGTATACTTCCTGAAAAAATCTAGAGTTAATAGGTAACTTTTAGGGAAGCGTGTTACACCCTAGGCTGCAGCAATGCTTAACATCAGGCAGGCTGTGTTCAAACGTAAACCTATCCCACGTAAAAAAGTACTTTTCCGAGATTTAAAAGAATCTGTGCCTCTATATACAGGATAGAGTTTAAGCTCTAGTTGTTTGAAACTAAGCAACGTAGTATTTGGCAAACTGGACCGCTTTTATAGGATATTTGTCTAATTTAAGTATTCCTATTCTAAATTGTATCCAAACTGATTCAGCTGTAATTATCATACATACTCAATTGTATGCGCGTGAGAGTATTAGATTGTAACTTGAGACAAAGCCCGGACAACTATTGGTTTGTGGATAGGTGACTGATTGTAAACGAAACATAGATAGAAATCTATAAAAAAATCATAGCCTATAGGTATGGGAAACAATAACCAGCAATTTTGTATTCTACATTTTTATTTTTCTATTGTCGACTCATTTAGAGGCTGAGCCATAGAGTAACATGCAAAAAATGGCATAAATATCCCCAAATCACCAACAACCGCTTTTTTCGCAAGTGCCGCTCTAGAGTATCGACTAAAATCAAATAACACCCTTCAATATTACACAACCAATTTCTTACCAAAACGCCGAAAATAAGCACTAAACACGTAATATTTATTACGAAATAAGCAAAGAAAAACACGTAAAAACTTTAGGCACGGGTCCGAAAAAATATCGAAAATCTATTGACAGGTGTCGGGGATGACAGTTTCCTTTTTTGAACGCGCGACGAAGTTTTCAAACTTTTAGCAGTATGGAGGTCGACATCATAAAGCTTTGGTTTCCTAGGAAAGCGGTGCCATCGTATAGCGGCCGTGATATTACGGACGCAAAAATAAATAAAGTAAATTACGGTGCAAGTTACCGCTCTCCAGGAAACCGCGCCATTTCGTTTACATACACAACGTTTTAGTGACGTCATTCACCGCTGTATTACGGCCGCTATATGAAGGCACCACTTTCCTAGGAAATCAAAGCTTAAGCAAAAAGTTTGGTATGAAATTATTTTTAATTTATACGAGTTCAGTTGCGTGAACACGATCTTACTAGAATAGATGGAGTAAAGCAGTTACAGAGTGGTGGCCTAGAACTGGCAGGCGAGGAGTGGGTCGTCCGGTCGCGAGATGGGTCGACGACATCGTCAAAGTCGAGGGTCCAACCTGGATGACGTCTGCACAAGATTGACGCAGATGGCACATACAAAGGGAGGCCTATACCTAGCAGTGGGATCCCAAGGGCTGTGGATGATGATGATGATGAGAATAGAATAGCCTGAGTGTTTGGTGACGACTAGTCTAAACAATACATAGAAAAACGAAATAATAAAAATTAAACCATTTCGAAATCCACAGCCTAATCGATCTGAATTGGAACGACAACAACTTTTTATATGCCATTAAAGAAAGAGGTCAAATGCCAATCAAACTATGCGACTCACATCTGTCTAAAAGCGCACGCTTTTTCGTTTTCTTTTCCTCAAAATGGTGGGAAATATTGTTTTTTTTTCGCGAGCACGTGGTTTATCGCGACGTGACTACAACGCCGGTTAGTGGACGATTTATATTTAATTTCTAGATCATACTAGTGCTGGTTATTTTCGGCGGCGGATTCTGTACGGTCCGATTGTCAACCGAAATACATATATCAGCGAAACTCGAGGAAAGGTGTGTCTAACTCTATTATTTAGACACAATCATTTTTTTTACATGATATAGGCTTACGCTTGACTACAACTTGCCTGATGGCAACGTTATAATTTACGATCTTGCGCGCTTGCTTAGAAGAAACCGGTTTACTCTCGACTTGAAGACCTTTAATTTAATTTCCTTTAATTTTTAGGTTCTAATATAAATAGTTATCAAAAACTTTATGCCGCTACTCTGTTTTAAATCTATCTGTTTTTCTAATCACGGCAGAGCGGCGAATCCGACTATCATAAAATTCGTTGCGAATTCAGTCTACTTCTTCAATACATACTAACGATGATATTTTTATCATCGCCATTAATAGAAGCCATTATATAATATACATAATACATATATGTGTATACAGGGTGTCGTTAGAGCCAACTTGTTGAAAAGGGTAAGATGAAAAATGTCTAATTTTTTTTACGTTTGACTGTAGCCTGCCTGATGTTAAAGATGTAGCACGCTTGCCTAGAAGAAACCTATTTACTCTAGATTTGAAGACCCCTGGGTTTTAATACTTTATCCACAACCTTGGTATACCTCCTACACGCTACTACTCATACTATAATTTTATATTGAGTAGATGGCGCTTTAGTTGCCCTTTGAAGGATACCTCGTCTGCTTTATTTTTAAACGACTTCAAAAAAAGGAGGAGGTTCTCAATTCGTCTCATTGTTTTTGTTGTTAAAGTGGGCTGATGGCCATTTTTTTGGCAATCGTATGTACAATGTAAAAAGGTCATACTCTAATGAAAACGGTCGAGAAACGTGTAACTGCTTTGCAATGACAAACATCCGGGACCATCAATTTAACGTGTGACGTGTGTTTTCTTCCAGTTTACGCTATCACTTCTTCCTATCGAATGAGAGTGGCCAACTCTGGTGTCGAAAGTTTTCGAACCGCCCTAAGGGCCTCTGACATGGCTTAACGACTGCCGTACTAGACAAACAGCCGGGATACTATAATTTAATGTGTCATCCGACCCACGGAAGCGCCCAAAATGGAATGCCACTTTTCGGTCACCCATCCAAGGACTGACCGCGTCGACCTTTGCTTAACTTTGGTAATCAATGCTATCACTGCATCTATTAGATTCTCCCTCAATTTATAAACTTATTATATTTGGGCGCAAGTATCGACCTGTGGCTGTGTGCGTGTCCCGACCTCATTACGGTTACATTATCTATGACTTCGGTTTTTCTGTCCGCCTGGTAGGTAGGTAGTTTCCAAATTATTTTATTCGATTTAGTGATTTCAGTAGAAATGTTGTTATTGAATCACGAACGTTGGTTATCACATTTATTTATTTTTACATGAGATAGGCTTACGCTTGACTACAACTTGCCTGATGTTAAGCAACGTTATAATCTACGATCTAGCGCGCTTGCCTAGAAGAAACCGGTTTACTCTCGCCTAAGGCGATAAGGCCGCCCAATGTACATTAGATTAGTTTTTAAATTTCTTTCATTATGTAATTTTTTGGTGTGCATTAAAGAAATATCTTATCTTATCTTGAAGACCGACAAATTATAGTTCAAGGGGAATAGAGATTCGGGCAAGGAGTTCCACAGTTTGGCTGTTCGCACGATGGAAGTCGAAGCAACCCGCTTGGTGCGAGTCTTTGGAACCTCAACTGTATGTCGGTGCCTTCTTGCAGTACCTCTACTCTACATTTGGGTCGCTAAAAGAGTACCTATTGGTTCAAAGAATTAACAAACTTCGGTTTAAAATGGTAGAAAGAGTTAAGAAATTATCAGCTTTTGCTCCCATAATGTCTATCGGTGAATAAAATTGTTGTTTTTTTTTATGTGTTAGGATTTATAGTAAACCAAACTGAGCATAACCCGACTGCTTTAGATAAAGTCCGAATCATAAGTACAATTTTAACTTTACCCACTACGGGTCTTATTACAAAACCTGGTTTTACTATTAGTCCAGAACTTTGAAAATATGCATTCCGTTCTTGTTGTTCAAATTTGTAATTCTTCTGTCATATTAATCAAACTATCAAAATGTTACCAATGATTAATCAACATTCTTATTTGAAGTTGACATTTTGATGGTTTGTATGTGATGTTTAAACAACAAGAACTGGCTTTTTATTTTCAAAGCCCAAGACTTATATTTAAACCGCGCTTTGTAATAAGACGGTATAGGTCAGATAAGTGAATTAATACAACTCTTAGAACGAAAGCAGTTGGCTTTACTTTAATGTACTTATAACGTTAAGGTTGCCTGGAAGAGATCACTCAAGGTGATAAGGCCGCCCACTTGTACATTTATTTATAGTTTAAGTCCTTTTAATATTGTAATTTATTTTGGTGTGCAATAGATATGTATATTAGAGATTATAAAGAGATATTGTATTGTATTGTACATAACTAGAAACACTATATAAACTAACTCTGTATACACATCTACAGTATATCTTTACTAATATTATAAAGCACAATCCAACTGACATTGCTCAGCTGTTTGTTGATAGGTTTAAAATGAAATCTGACCTTCCTGTGGATGTGATCGAGACTTCACCAGTCACCTAGGGTCCCTATCTGTAGTGTCAATAATGACTTGATTGGCGTTAGAGATGTGGTGAAGGCAGTGCGAAACATGAAAAGGGGCAAGTCTCCAGGCCACGATGGTCTGAGTCTCGAACATATCTACAGTGCAGGTGATATGATATATGTCAAGTTGTGTGATTTTTACAATCTGTGCTTAAAGTACTCCTACTTACCATCGGACCTCATGAAGACAGTCGTTGCACCAATTGTAAAAAACAAAACCGGTAATGTTGCCAGCTCGACAAATTATAGACCTATTTCTTTAGGAACTGTGATTGGAAAGGTGTTTGAACGGCTTCTGCAGCCCTCACTGGTAAATAATCTTCGTATTGATGATGCACAGTTTGGTTTTCGTCCAGCACTATCTACGGACTTGGCCATTTTTAGCCTGAAACACACGGTAAATTATTACCGCGCTCGTAACACTTCAGTGTATGCCTGCTTCCTAGATCTGAGTCGCGCTTTTGATTTAGTAAACTACAGAATTCTCTGGAATAAATTGGCCGCGGCGCAGGTCCCGGAAGAAGTCCTCAAGATGATCAGGTACTGGTACGAAAATCAAACCAATGTAGTGAAATGGGGCGACCAGACCTCCAGCGAATATAGGTTGGAGTGCGGTGTTCGTCAGGGGGGGCTTACCTCTCCGGATCTTTTCAACTTATACATGAACGACCTGATTGTGGAGCTGAGAGGCACCAGAGTTGGATGTCACATCGGTGACATATGTGTCAACAACTTCAGTTATGCTGACGACATGGTGCTCCTCAGCCCCTCCATCAGCGGCTTAAGAAAACTATTGGCTATCTGCGAGAATTATGCTGCAAGACATGGTCTTAAATATAATGTAACCAAAACAGAGATGCTCGTTTTTCGCGCAGGCAAAGGTCCGGAAAAGGTACCTAACGTGTACTTGTTGGGTTTGCCCGTGAGGGTTGTGAAGCAGTTCAGATACCTTGGTCACATCATGACCGAAAACTTAAGGGACGACCTGGACATGGAACGGGAAAGAAGGAACCTGTCCATCAGATGTAATATGCTCGCGCGTCGATTTGCAAAATGTACTCCTGAAGTGAAGGTTACTCTGTTCAAGGCTTACTGTATGTGCCTTTACACATGTCAGCTATGGACTGAGTATTCTCGAAGTGCTCATCACGCCATAAGGGTGCAATATAATAACGCATATCGCATCCTTATGAAGAAATCAAGGTACTGCAGCGCGTCGGGCATGTTTGCTGAGGGGCGGGTTCCTGATTTCTTCGCAGTTATACGGTCCCGCATTGCTTC
The DNA here is from genome assembly GCA_927399415.1 of Macaria notata. Classification (NCBI taxonomy): domain Eukaryota; kingdom Metazoa; phylum Arthropoda; class Insecta; order Lepidoptera; family Geometridae; genus Macaria; species Macaria notata. Next base: position 8,502,869 of record OV656742.1, read on the forward strand.
CTTTTGGGAAAGAATAAGGAGATCAAATAATGGAATACTGCAGTGCCTGTCTGAGGATTTATGTAGTCCCATATACAAATTTTGGATGTATACTCACCAGAGCGAAAATAAAAAATGACTCGAGTTGCAATTTTATTGAATTGCAATTCTTAGTTTTTAGTTGTGACACTATTTTATATTTTTATATAATATAATTTTATTGAATAGTTTAAGACATGTCTATGGGTTATGTGCCTGATAATAAAGAATTTTATAATTATTATTATTATTATATAAAGCTGCAGAGTTTGTTTGTTTGAACGCGTTAATCTCAGGAACTACTGGAGCGAATTGAAAAATTATTTTTGTGTTGAATAGACTATTTATCGAGGAAGGCTTTAGGCTATATAACATCACGCTGCAACTAATAGGAGCGAAGAAACAATGGAAAATGTGGAAAAAACGGGGAAAATTATTCATCTTTGAGGGCTTCCGTTGCGTGCGCTGCGAAAACGGTTCAAATCATAGGTAACAGCTATAATTTATGAAGCTGAAAAGGTTGTTTGCAAAAATAAATATGATGCCGAAAATAACTATTCCACGCGGACGAAGTCGAAGGCACAGCTAGTAATATATATATCTGGTCCACTCTAGTTCGCGAAATGGCAACGAACTCTAGGTCTTTTTATAAACATCATACTGTTTGAACTTATCGCCGACCAGAAGTGGGCTCGACGTTTGTATGGGATAAATAATAACTTCCTTGCGAATAGGTCATGCCCTGATATTAGGTAAATCACTTTCTGGCATAAGTGTTTGCTTTGTATGGGGCTAGATGGCGCTGTGTGAAATGTTCCGGTAATTTATTCAATTAACGCGAGTCATGCATTATTGTTTGTAACATTATACTATTATTCTTGCAATTAATATATAGTACTTTATTATATACCTAAGTGAAAATAGGTCGTTTCAATACAACAATTTGTACTTAGTACCGTAAAAGATATACCCGCCCTCTCTTGCTATTAAAAACCTACTAATTAAAAGACATCCACACGATATGTATATAAATAAATATGTTTGAAGGGTTCGTATTTTGCTAGAAAGTGTCGAAAGAATACAATATAGTCATCCACACGTTACCTAAAGTAAATATACAACAAAAACTAAATAAATATTCATAAATTCCTTAAAGACAAAATTATATGATAAACTTATTTGCTTAAAATGAACAAAACGCACAAAACATACAGAAATGAAAAAGTGCACAAAAAAGAGCCACTTACTAACATATACGAGGCAAGTGCTCTTAAAGATGTTGCTAGATTATTTATTTAACGTAAATTAATAGTATTGAAAATATGGAATATGAGTCCAAAGTTTTATTTTTAAAAAAATATAGGTTCAAAAACTGTGAAAAAACAGCTATAGGTAATAAAAAAAGCTTTCCTATTGCTAATATTTATTCCAACAGACTATTTTGTTAATTTATTTATTTTCTTATTAAATCGAATTTTCTGCAGATTTTTTTCTTCACTATCTAAGCGGCATCTTTATTTATATTGTAGTAGATAATTTAAAACCCTTTAAACATTCTACTATGTCTTTATCAACACATAATTGCATTTCCCAAAATTAGACAAATTTTACTTTCAAGAGCAAAAAGGTACCAGAAAAATAGCCGTGACAAAAACTGGAAATAGTATTATGTTGACCTACTTATCCTAATTCAAAGTAGGTACGCCAAATGACTTTTGTATTGAAAAGAAAATTTAGCACTTTGGCGCGAATCCAAGTCGAGGAGCGTTCAAATAAAACATATAATTTTCTTCTAGATCACCATTTGAATAAATTACAGACGATATAGAATTTGCTTTCGTATATCCTGTATGTACCGTACAAAAAATCTTTAAAAACATACTGACAGATTGTTTTTCTGCTATTTTTTTAACATCGATATTTTTTCTTTCAAAACTTTCGTAGAATCAAACAAAATTAATAAAACTCGGGTTCTAATGTAATAAATACTTGACAACAATCACATACATACGCAATAAATGAGAGATATACCTTAAGCGAAGACGTAAATTACCTATATTGGACTCAAATTCCATATCAACATAGTTTTTTCGTCACCAATAATCTAGCAACAGTGATTTATCGAGAAGCATCTAATGTACTTACCCCCTTGGAATCATCGTAGTCCTTAAGGTCCAACACCCTCCTCCTACTCGTCAAAGTGTCCGGACTCGAGTCATCCGTCGGTTCACTGATCGTACTTTCTGTACTCGTCTCCATAGACTTCACTCCATCTTCAATCCTGTCTTCAGACTTTTCCGTTCTCTTTTTCAGGAAATTCTCGTGCTCAAATGTTTTGTTCTCGAACCCTGTGCCGCTTGGCGATTCTATGTCATTATCGTTCAAAACTGTCTTGTCGTCTTCTGAATCTATGTATTTTAAGCTGACTTTTGATTTTCTAGGTTCGGACTTGCCGTTGGTTAAGACTTCTTCATTGATATTGTTTATTTCTTTGTTTTTCGGCGTGGAAGTACCGGTGGCTATTGGCTGCGAAATCTGTATGTAAGACGCGAAATTAGACGTATGTTTAGGTGTTTTAACTTGCTTTTCAATCTCGTTTTTCAACGCTTCTTTAGATTTTGTTTCGGGACTGTGTCTGATTTTAACTTCAGGACTATTTCTTAGTTTAACTTCGGGGCTGTTCCGAAGTTTTTTGTAATCTACATCGCCGTTTTCGACTTGTATTACTGTAGATTTTTCTAGAATCTTTCCGATTGGGTTGTTTGGATCTAATTGACTTTTAATACTGGCTAGTCTTTCGGATGGAAGTTTTGCAGTGAGTGACGTAGTCATAGAATTAGTTTTCTCCACTAATGGTTTAGCTAGAGATACGGGCTCTGATAAGGTTTTGCTAATTGAAAGATCTGAGTTAGAATTTGACCGAGAACTAGACACGTCCCATTTGGTGATACCATTTTTATCAACGTAAGGTAGATGAACAGGTACAGGTTTGTCGTCTTTCGATAGTTTAGTGTATCCAACAGTGCCATTTTCACTGTCTTTGAGTTGGTTAAGATATTGTTCTACACTAGATTTGGTGTATTTGTTTGTATCGTTCGCTGGTAGTTTGGTTACAGTCATTTTTGGGTCGAATCTCTTTCTGATTTCCGACACGGATGGCACTTCGTTTCCATTCGAGTCCTTATTGCCATTGGACATTGAGCTTCTTTTCCCGTAGCTGGGTGAGATTTCTTTGTATCGTCGTCCCTCGGGTTTCTACAAAGTTTTATGAAAAGATTTCGTTTCTATGGAACTAGATGGCGCGTGTGAGTGTGTGTTAGTTTTACATCATGCTGCGCTGTGGTTCCGGTTCGTTCGCGCCATATTCAACTTTATATGAAACTAAATAGGATTTAAATTTCTTTACATTAAGTGTTTTAAATAATTTGTTAGGGAAATGCTGTGATATATACAAATAAGGAATTAAGAAAGAAGATCTTAAATATGACGTAAACGGCAGGTGTATGTAGGTACCACAGCTTGCATCTAGAACTACAATGCATACATCCAGGAGGACATTTTTTCGAAACATCCAAAACGCCTCCACAGATGACGTGACAACTAAAAACTGAAGCTGAAACGCGCTAGAGGGAGAGAGAAGATACCTATTTTCAACTCGACAGAAAGAGACAAATAGATATTTCACTGCCCCTATGTAGAATGGCTCTTTTAGTGCGCAGAATGTTATTTAATGATAATGTAAAACACACCAACACACACACGCACACGTGTATATATACGTATATATAGCAGTACGTGTGTCTGCGAAATTTATGATGACGTCACGCCAGTTCATCTGGTCTTATGCACTTAGATGATAGAAACTTGACGATCACAAGAAATCACGCTATCTCGCTCGCACGTATTGTTTCGAGAATCGTGGGAGCGAGACAGTCTGATATACTTACTTGAGATATAGGAACTAATTGATAACTTCAAAATGGCTTAGGTCTTATTCAACACACATAAAGTAACACACACACTTCACTTACCTATCTCTAATGACTTTTATAACATGTATTTCATAATAGAACAGACAAAGACACAGACAAGAAGAAGATAAATAAAGAAGACAGAAGAAAACTAACATGCTTCAAAAAACTGATGACTGTCACAAAAAAAAAACTGAGAGAAAATTACTAAAATATAATGTGTTGATGAATCTATGAAACCTATTTCTATCTTGCGTTCAATCTAGTGAGCGATGAATTAATGAAATATGATGCTCCAAATGTTAGTTTGTATGTATTGTGTAAAGTCATAGAACCATTTTTCCTATTTTCAGAGCAGTGTAGTCTGTTCATTCTGTCATTATTATTATATACTGGTATCACTAAATATTTATTGTTAACTGTTATTGTCAAATCAGAGTTCTTGTGTTTTTGATACCAAGTTATGTTTTAATTTAAATCAAATTATATTTTAGGATATTTAAGTGTAACTTTCAGCAGGAGAAAGACTGCCGCGGCAAAGATACTATAGCCCTGTAACACAGGATCCTTTGTGATACCTAGTACAGTACACCTACCAACGTAGTGCATAAACATTGTTGTCGTATACCTATGCAATCATGTACGTAACACGTAAGTTTAAACAATAAAGGTTTTTATTATTATTTTTATTATTACCTATTTTTTATTATTTTCTGTACGTTTCTTCTTTTTCTTATCGAATGAGAGTGGCCAACTCTGGTGTCGAGAGTTTTCCAACCGCCCTAAGGCCCTCTGACATGGCATAACGACTGCCGTACTAGACAAACAGCCGAATATGTATGCTTAATATCAATGACGTACTCAAATAGTCAAAAGAAGTATGAATCACCAATTTTACTAATTACTGAAAACAAAGGTAAGAAGAATATTTCTAAAGGCCATTGACTTATTCTCCTTTACAATATACTATAATTAGTCTAAAAGTGTCTAGACTATGTATTGAAAAATGCAATTGTCATTGTGTGAAACTTATTGGCAACAACCCAAATTCAATACTTATACCTACTACTTATATCTGTTGACGCATTTTCATTTCATTTTCAATGGAATCAGAGTACAAATCAAATCATTTATTTTGCGAATATGCACAAATTGCAAGATAACAGCAGATGGAAGGCTAAATGGTAGGTACATACAAGCAAAACTTAGAAGATGGAACTAGAAGAAAAAAAAATCTAGAAACTTAACTCAAAGCTAGATGGCGCTGTGTGCAATGTCCCGAAATATTTATTTTTATTTTTTATTACATTTCAAATATAGTCACGACTACACAATTTACAATTAAATACTTAACAAGTTTAGAAAAACTTCTTGTCTTTTGGCAAGATCATAGATCGTTTAGTTTTAGAAAAAAAAATACAATTCTTTATTGTTTATGACTGTGTACTTAACATGGTAAAATAACAAACTTGGTATCAACAGCTTTGCTTTTTGCTGACACTTACTAGACATAAATGGTTTTACTTCTAATTTTTCCTTTGAAAAATTTAAGAAAAACCAAGAAATTGATTTAATTCAATATTTCAAGTGCTTTTTCGCCTCAAAATATAAAACACCAAAGAAAACGAATGGCCAATATTGTTGATTGAGCATCGACGTATGTATTTATAAAGAGTGAATCTTTGTCATACATAGATGAGTTAATGGATTTTCAAATTTTAATAAATGATTGACGTGAATACATTCATGTAGATTCAAACCCTTTAGTAATGCTTGTGTGTAGTGTACCTAACTGTGTGTGTATATGTGTGTGACCTGAGTAAGTGTGTGTGTATCCTTTTGTTTATATTTTTTTTAATAAATAATATCTATTACCTATACCTATTTTATCAGAGCCATTACATATATTTGTCACTAAAATTACATTGAATTTTCTACAAGTGTAAGGAAAGTATAGATATAATATCATACTAAAATGATATTATAAATTAAACTATCGTAAGGACTCATTAATCCTAACTTCAATCAATAACCCAATCATAAATTTCGCAAACACACCAAATAAACAAAGAAATAAATATTGACAGTTACGATTCTGTATTGCGTTGTTTAAAAGGTAAGGCAAACACATCGGAAAAAATAAAAGGCAACTAATTTGAATATTGAATACATGTAAGAAGGCAATGAAAATATTATCTTAAAAATATTATATATTATAGCAGAAAAACATTCTTAACTTAAAAATTTTCGTTGAGAAAAGAACCCGCCAATCACAGAAGCCCAAACTGTTGTCATTGATTAAACGACGTCAATTTGGACGTCTTCGATTAGCGGACACATTTCAAAGCGATAAGTTTTTACCACAAAAAAAATGTAAACGCAATGCAAAATCGCCATATATTGTGTGAAAGTTGACTAGTATATTATGTGATAGATATATAATATTTACCTCTATTATAGTAGCAGCCGAGTTCCTAGCTTTCCTCAGTTTATCCGACACAGGCGGCCGCCCTATGTCGTTTGATATCGACCTGGACCTGTAAAATGTGTAGTTTTTAATTCTTGGACTGTCATACATGGCTTCTTTAGTATGGGCTGTCATAGTTGTGTCCTGTAGATTTTATTTACTAAGCAGTGGATGTATAACTCAATAAAATAATATAATCTTCTTTAATATAAAAATGAATCGCAAAATATGTTGGTAAGCGCATAACTCAACAACGCCGGGACCGATTTGGCCAATTCTTTTTTTAAATGTTCGTTTAAGTTCAAATATGGTTTACTCGCCGGGAAAAAATCGAATAACTGCCGGAAAAACCACAAAAACAGACCTTTTCTTTTTCCCATACAAACGTTTTAACCAAAACGTATAGTAAAAGAGTCAACAGACAGGACGAATTCTGTCGGGTGCGCTAGTATATTATATATGTAAATGTTTCGAAATTTATATGACAGATAGAAAGGGAAAGCACAATTTTATCTACCAGGACATCGACTTACTTATCTAGCGTAATAAAAGTCGTCATAACATCTGTAATAATTGAATCGATATGTATAAATACTACGTTGACATCAAGCAGACTTAGTAATGTACAATTTAATACTACTTAAAAACTTTTACCTCAGAATAGAAGAATCAGAAGTATCAAAATATTCATGGACACACGTTCTATGAAAAAGCTACAAATTTTCATTTAAAAACAACTTTTCATTTGGCAAAAGAAGTCGGCTGCCCACCACGATTTATCAGCCGTATAGGGTACTTTTCAAAGATTATACGCGGGAGTCATGACTATCATTTAATTTTATAATAAAGTTAGGATTTTATACTTGGATATTAAATTGTAGGTCCCGGCTGTTTGTCTAGTACGACAGTCGTTAAGCCATGTCAGAGGCCCTTAGGGCGGCTTGATAAACTCTCGACACCAGAGTTGGCCACTCTCATTCGATAAGAAGATACCTGGATATTTCTCCATAGTTGTTAGCATGTTGCTGCAGCCTCTGCGTGAGTGGCACGTAGTTATTGGGCGAGTATTTGTCGTACAGCTCGGCAGTGGACATGGCGAGCGCTGACGAGCTCGGGAAGGCGCGCTTGGGGCGAGGTTCCGCCTTGCTGCTCTCACTGCGAGTCGTCGAGATGTCGCGCGAGCGGGACTCCGAACGCTCGGAGCGATATCTAGAAGAATGGATTATTGTTAGTTCTTATAATACCTTTCTTCTTTTCTCTACCTGATTCCACTATGTGGAGTTGGCACAGCATGTTTCTCGCTTCCGTTTTTTTCTAGTACTTAAGAATAATGAATAAAATACATTTATTGAGACACAAAACAACACGAGAAACAGAAAACAATAAAATTGAAAGATAGAAATACACGTTTCGTGTCACAATCCGGCCCCAACTCAGCATGTGCTGGATGCAAACATCCAGCGCTGGTCTTCTGTTGGAGCCAGCAGGTGACATCACTGCTCTCGCATACACATCCTTATTCACAAAGCTCATCCATGTCTTTCTAGGGCATTAGGGCTATATCATACCACACGGAAGATTGTGTGACATACCATGTGAAAAGACCCTATGTCCCTTATTATTGAAAGAACTGTGTGCAGTGCTAATTATGATAAAATCAGAATATATTGAGGGTAGTTCTGGTATGGTCTGTACGGTACCTGGTAGATATTCCGCTGTCGGAGTCAGTGACGCTGGGCGCGCGGGAGCTGCGTGAGTACTCCACAAGGGAGGTCTTCCGCTCGCGCTTGCCATCGTCAACTGAGTACCGGGACCTAGGGAGGACGGAGTAAATGTTAGCACATGCAATCTTACCGCTCGGTCCTTACAATCGGTAATAAGTGAAATCTAAATATAAAAAACTCAAAGGTGACTGACTGACTGATATAGTGATCTGTCAACGCACAGCCCAAACCACTGGACGGATCGGGCTGAAATTTGGAATGAAGGTAGATGTTATGGCGTAGGCATCCGCTAAGAAAGAATTTTGGAAATGCCACTTCTTAAGGGGTGAAATAGGGGATGCAAGTTTTTACTTCTTAATGCGAGCGAAGCCGCGAGCGTCCACTAGTTCTTCCATAAAATCATTTCTTCGCGTTGTCATTGGCTGTAAATTTGAATTAAGTACACCAATGATAACGTAGAATTTGTTTTTTTTTCTAGGCTGATGTTGAACAACGTTATAATCTACGATCTAGCGCGCTTGCCTAGAAGAAACCGGTTTACTCTCGACTTGAAGACCGACAAATTATTGTTATAGTTCAAGGGGAATAGAGATTCGGGCAAGGAGTTCCACAGTTGGGCTGTTCGCACGATGACAGTCGAAGCAAAACGCTTTGATGGAAGAATGAAAATGGTTGTCTTTCTAGAATTCGATCTCGAGCGGGCAATAAGCAGCTGTTTTGACGGTGTAAGATTCGTGTCCATAGAGTACTGAGACTTCGGGAGGACGGTGGAAGTGTAAATAGAGACGGCATAGTACAATTTAGTAACTGGCCTGTTGAAGCCTATGACGGAGAAAAGTCATCATACAAAAACTAATCAAAGAATTATGTTCACCGAGTACCAGGACTCAGGGATTACTGTGCATTTGCGTCAATGATTTAATTAACAAATTAGAATTAACTTAATTACCTGTATTCAGTAGTCCGGTCTCCATATGAGTTCCTTAATGTGCTAGACACATAAGTTCCGCTTGTAGACCTGATTGAGGAGAGAAAACTAGTATTTTAGCAACGTTGTAACAATTTTATAAACATAGACATTTGGAAGTGTGCTAACATAATAATAATTGGCAGGATTCGAATCTGCGTCTTTCAGGATTCAGCCACAAATTAAAATGAGATTTAGAATCTATACTAATATTATAAAGCTGAAGAGTTTGTTTGTTTGGACGCGCTAATCTCAGTAACTGCTGGTGCGATTATAATAATTATTTTTGTGTTGAATAGACCATTTATCGAGGAAGGCTTTAGGCTATATAACATAACTAATAGGAGCGAAACAACCATGGAAAATGTGGAAAAAATGGGGAAAATTATTCATCTTTGATGGCTTCCGTTAATAACTATTTCACGCGGACGAAGTCGCTGGCACAGCTAGTCAATAATAAACTTAGGGTTGGATTTAATAATCAAAGAGTGTAACACTCAGAAAAATGAATCATATTTTTTATTATTTTAGTTTTAATTTGGATAAAAATTTGACTGTCATGCTTTTGACCACCAGTTAGCCTCAACTGATAACAGTATGAATGAATGACACTGTAGTCAAAGATAGAGCACATAAGTACTGGAATAACATACAAATGTATGAATCGAAATGCCTATATTGGTAGATCCCTCGTCCTCCTTGCGTCGTATTCCTCATATCTGAGGGTCGTGACTGCCACCATCCATAAGCCTGTCTCTGATGATCTTCCGCCACCTCTCTCTATCCTCAGCGTCATGCAGCGCTCCATACACTGATGTATCAAATGTGGTATGAATTTAAGAAGACAAGACTTTCCACTATCTGCCTTAAGCGAATCCTTGACTACTTCGGATATATTTGCTAGGTAGATCCCAAACTTGTAGTTAAAACAAGTAGATGCTTTTCCTCCCTAATAGGGTTATACTGGATGGGCCACTAAACTGGAACTGGAAACTAAAACCTATGTGTTACTCATTAACTTTCTCACTAATGAGTTATGACTTATGAATATGGGTTTTCTTCAATCAATCATGTATGTACCAAATATGGTTTTTCCTGTCTAATATTGAGCCCATAGGTCAGCTGAATAAGTTTGAATAAGTTCATTCATTAAACTGATGAATTGGAAGTCATAGTTATGATGTTTTGTATGTATATTATAAGTATTATATATTATATAGTAAATGTAATGTAATATGGCTTGTCCAATTGCTCCTAGAAATTATTCTTGTATAATATAATGCATGCATGCTTTAGTAAAGTGTATGAATAATGTATTATTTTTTTAATACTAGCTGTGCCTGTGACTTAGTCCGCGCGGAAAAGTTATTTTGGGCATTAATTCTTTGAATTTTGAACCGTTTCCGCAGTGCACCCAACGGAAGCCTTCAAAAATGAATAATTTTCCCCGATATTTCCACATTTTCCATTGTTTCTTCGCTCCTATTAGTTGCAGCGTTATGTTATATACCCTAAAGCCTTCCTCGATAAATGGTCTATTCAACACAAAAAGAATTTTTCAATTCGGAACAGTAGTTCCTGCTGTGCGTTCAAACAAACAAACTCTTCAGCTTTATAATATTAAGTATAGATGTATGCATAGACCTATAATAAGCCTCGTTCAAGTATATTATAATTACCTGTAATATGGCTTGTCCAAGCTGGTGGAGGAAGCCAAGCTCGAGCGGTACGAGCTGGTGGTGGTGGAGAAGCGCGTGGGGGATGCGACCGGCATGGTTCACTGCTTGTGGCGGCTCGGGCGAAGGTAGGGCATGGCTTTCATGCTGGAACAAACACATTTTATAAGATAACATAATCATTTATTCATCAATAGAAATACCCAACTTATAAACTAAACACTTTGATTAGAATATATAGTATATCTTAAAGTACCTATATCATATTCATAAGATCTTTATCCTAAAAGCACCCAACTTTAAAGGTAAAATCAAAACAGATTAAAAATACTAGTGGACGTCCTCAGCGTTGCTCACTTTATATAAACTTAGAAACAAACAAAATTTCAGAAAAATGTTGGAATGTGTTCTGCTATCAATTCAAAGTTTCTTTTTTCACACGGTATAGGCCAACATTTGACTACAGCCTGCCTGATGTAAAGCACCACTGTAGTCTAAGATGTTGCACATTTGCCTAGGAGACATATCAGAAGTAACTATCTCCAAACATTTTTCTAAGTTACTTTATTTATTCTTTTTTTAAGCCATGACAGAGTATTGGATCTCCATGATTTTTGGCATTGTGTTAATATAGAGCCATGTCAGGGATATACTAGATTAAAATGAAGAGTTAACCAACAAGTTTGTAAAGAGTCACTAACTCTGGCACCAGGAATTGTTATTCTTAGTTTTTTTAAATATTGTATAAGTAGTAATTAACTAAGTATATCATGAATTAAACACTTCTGTATCAGGAAAAATTACAATTTTGTAAGGTATCTGATGTCACTTGTTATTTTCTTAGTGTGGTCAGCTCTTAGATGAGGAACCCATATTATAAAGAGGTTTAGTTTTAGAGGTGTAGGTTTAGTGAAATGACTATGCAATTATACTGTCAACACTTTAAGCTCATAGATTACTATTGTTTAAAAACATGTTCCGGTACACATAATCCACAAGCCCCAATCTTAAAATTGAAATCAATTGAAATTTAAGTTTATTGATTTTTTTCTACAGTTAAATGAACTGGTTCACATAGTAACAAGCACACATCCACAGGGCCTATCAATCACTATTTCACATGAGATCATCTCTTCAACAATCCATTGACTTCAAAGAATAATCTATTTAATACAGTTCATTGAACTGAAAAGTAATGAACATTGTTTTGTTCGATGTTTACATATTTTCATGGGGATACATACTTGTTTTCTATTTTATTCAATAACAATTATGTAGTTATAAATTAGTTTAATTTTGTTTAATATTCGTTTAAAAAATTTGCCTGAAGATAAGCAAAAAATTACTTTAACAGGAATTTACACTTATAATTAAGGTGTGTTAGTACTTAGGTAATCTGATCTGCAATGTATATAGTCGGTAGTTTATTCCTTATGTCACTTTTGCATCAATTAAGTATTATTAATGTGGTAAAACAGAGGTAGTTTTAATCCCTGCATCTAATTATGTGGTACATGAGTTGATTTATAGAGAAGTTCATAAAATATTATATAATAATACTATATTATGGGATATTGTATACATAGTGAACACAGTATCAAAGAAAATTAAGTATTTACCTAGATGCTTTCTCTAAAGATTCTTTAATACATAAAGCTACTTAACTTACATAGAAGAGTGTGTTGACTGAGTTTCACAAAAGCATAATTAATTATTTCATGACCTATTGCTTAGTATCTTAGTTAATTTAAGTACTTATAACTAGCTTTTAAAGCTGTCTTATCAAAGTTCTTATAAATAATTAGGAACAGGATAGTACTTGTTTTAATTGTTATTGCATGTGGATCTATTTACATATATTATCTATCTACCTAGTAAATAAGTTGAACAATGTAATACCCTATGTAGACAACAAAGCAGTTTATCTTATTATTTTATGGCCAGTTAGGCAGCTATACAACCTAACCACACAAGACTTTATTGGCTTATGAACACTGGCAACTTTACTGTCAATTTTGCATTATTATGTGAGACCTTGAGACTCCATAAATGACAAAATAAACATCTGCCTGCATGTGTGAGTTAAATTCTTATTTATGACATAGATAAATATTGCTATAAAGCTGGGTTTTACTTTCAATAACCTTGAGCCTGTGTTATACAGCTATATGTGTAGTGAGTGAAGTCAAGGTCACCACATTGATTCAATTAAAACCTCCTTCGAGTTTGCCGAGCACCGTGCTAAAGCCAATTATTAAGAAAATGATTAGGTACTCGAAAAAAAACAAACAGGCATGGTCGCAGGAATGTTGAAATTCGACACCAGCCAGGGAAAAATAATTGATTACCAATTTCAAGGCCGCGCGAAAAACCGCATTTTTATCACGCAAAAGGCGCAATTATCACTTTCACACGACTCACCCAGCCTCGCACTCGCTAAATCACCAAATATATATCCCAAAATACATTGGGGATATATTTTTAGCCGAAGAATTTTGCGTGACACAGCTTCTATGTTTTACATTATTATACACAGACCAAACGCATTTTGCCATGATACGTGACATACTCGGAATCGTGAGCTCGGCATGTTCGTCTTAATTATAGGCTTGTAACTAGAAATTGTGCTAGATACTCACAAAATATTGGAAAAAAACTGGTATCCAAGTAACAATCCAATCACTAAAACAATATTTTTTTACACTTTGACTCGCTTCGAAGTTTATATAATTATTGTATCACACGCGTCGAACACTTATCTCGTCACTTTTAAGCTTTATTTGTATTATAATGGAGCAGTATCGCAGAGAAAAATATTTTTCTTTTTCATGCTCCTATGTAATTTTAGAAGGCTCCATGACTCCATTTGTCTGACGTCACTCAAATGTTGGCAATCCTATTTTTGTGCCACTTCCTACTCAGGCGATAAAATGTCTTATTCACATACGTTAGTTTACAATTTTCGCTTTTATCCCAAGGATATAAAGTTCAATATGTGCAACACTTTTAAGCCATAAAACTTTTTAACAGTGCTGCCATTATGAAATAACAATGTGTCAAATATTTTGACATTTTGTGAAAACAGCTGATTGTCTTTGTAATTTTTTTATAAATATTGAATTCACATAGAATTTACAATAAATTTATTTGATACATTCAATGAATTATTTTCAAAGCGTTAATGCATATATGCAAGAAAATTAATAAAAAAATATTCAATGTCAATAAAAATGGTAGACAACGCCATCTAGGGGGAAGTAGCATCTCAATTGTACCGTATCACAAAAGTAGAACTAGATGTCGCTAGTGCTTCATAAAGCAGCAGCAAAAATTTGTTATGAAACGATTGAACGATGTAAACGTTAAAGGTAAGGTGGGATGGTAAGATAATTTTTTAGGGGTATGATTTTTAACGCATTCTCTTGTCAAAGACAAGAAATGGTTTTAAATACAAGATAAATGTCTTAAATTTAATAGACTATGATGTATGTACACGAAATAATTCAATATTTGAATACAGCCTACCCGTTGTTAAGCACCGATGTAGTCTAAGATATAGTACGCTTGCCTAGAAGGAGCCTATTCACTCTGGATTCTACAACCCCTGGTTTTTTTGGTAGTTAGAAGTAGTATGTTTAGTTTTCCTTCACTTGTTTTTATATTTTATTATTGTAAATAAATACTTTATTATACTTAGAAAAAAAAAAAAAAATGGGTTTATTCGTCTTTTATATTATTTTTTTAGGTTTAGGTAAATACTATACAAAAAAACCTTTTTTCCACCCTAATCGTACCTATGTTAAGTAAGTGTTATTCGTCAGGACATTAATCTGTTATTTACATGGCTTCATATAATTAATGAGACATAACTCTTTACAAGTACCTACTGGTCATATAGTCTTATTGAATCAAAAAATATAATTTAAAGAGGAGGTTATAAAAAAATGTTATCTTCAAGTCAAATTGATTATCTTCAGCACTTAACAGTCTGTTCCAGCAGTCTTATTCGAGAGCCTATTCCATTCCAGTAAGGAGTACCTTGAACCCTTTGATAAACTACCTTGGACATAGTTTAGCTTCCAGTGTCGCTTTAAGCATCGTGCTTCTTAAATGCCTGATTGTCGATGGTAAAATAAAGTCTCTTTGGAAGGATCTTTTTGTAACTCGATTAAAGAGGTCCTCTAGGAAGATAAATTAACATCCATTGTCCAAAATTAACAAAAACTGCGTGTCCCACGAACTAACAGACAATTGGTCGCCAGAACAGACATTATACGGGGTAACTGATTACCAGTGAACACATTTTAATTAACTCTTTTATTCATATGAATAAAATTAAGCAAAAGTATATAATTTAATATAATAAAGAAAGAAGAAAGTTTTGTAGTTTTATCTTTACTAAATGCTTTAAAGTTTTACTTATAAACCTACTTGGAAATGAGCAAAACAGGAGTCGTGCCTGCATCGTCCAGTTAAACGGCGCATACGGCCTTATCTGTTTACGTCTGTCTAACGTTAGCGTGTATTAGCGTCAGTTAGAATTTTACTGTTTTTTATTGTAAGGTTTAAGTATTTTTTCTGTGGGCCGCTAATACTTTTAGTTCTATACTGAATTTTAAAAATTGCACATAATGTAGGTAGGTAGTAAACTTTGCGAAAGAAAACTCCTTAGAGTGTCTACAATTGTTAAGGAATGTCATCCCTTTTTTTCTTTCTTTCCGTATTAAACTGAGTGTTTGCTTTCAAGTACCTAAGTATAAAATGTGGAAAGATTTAATAATGGTTCAATGCTCATTCGATCATATATGAATACACTTAATAACATATTTTTAAATGAATAAAATAATTACAATTATTTTATAAAGTATATCTACTGTGGTGCTTTAGAAGTAGTATGTTTAGTTTTTCTTTCGTTGTTTTTGTATATTATTATTGTAAATAAAGTTTGTTACATATTTACAAAGTGAAATTATTAGACGAAGTGAATCATTATTAACCCTGTACTGTATCTACACATGAACAAGCTCCAATTACAGTTTTATTTGTGCCTCGTCGTTTAATTGATAAAATAACGTTAATTTGCGACCCACTCTGTACGTATGATATACTGACTCATTATCATCATCAGCAGCACCGTGGCTTCGTACGTGGTTACCAAGGTTAAGTAACTGCATGTATAATATGGACAGAATCGAATATTTGCTTGAAACCATGTACATATTGGGTATTATTATGACAAATAAATAGATAACCTGCCACTTTTCTTGCCACAAGATAGAGTCAAGTTTGCTGAGCTGAAACTTCACGTGTCTTAACACTGAAAGTAATATCAACACATCATCTCTGTAAATACATAAATAAATGTACTTATAGATTTCCGAATAGGCTTTAAACTTAACCTATCAATTTGACATATATCCATATATTTATATATTTTAACTACAATCAATTTTATCTTCAAATCTAGAGTTAATTTAAAAGTTATCTTCTAGGTAAGCGTGCAGGCTGCAGCAATGCTTAACATCAGGCAGGCTGTAGGCAAACGTAAACCTATTCCACGTAAAAAACATTCTGAGACTTGCATAAAACAGTAACATTTTTAAGGTTAAATTGCATTAAAATCGACACTTTATTTGTAAAGGCCTAAAGGTCTTACATATAAAGTATACCTACTTGCACCACGACTGTTAAAATATTTAGCCATTTTTAAAGTACATAGGTAAGTTTGACGCTAATTGCGTTTAAGAATTATTGTGTGAGTTATAAATAAATAAAAATATAAAAAAAAATCTTTATTGGACAACTAAAATTGATCCATTTTTGTTAGTAAAACTTAACTATAGGACTTATAACTAATGTTAGTACCTACTATAAGATAAAAATTGAAAATTGATACTTAATTTAAAAGTAAAGGAGCTCCTATGCTAGGGCACGCCACCCAAGCCAGGATCTGACCATGACTCTGACGAAGTGCCTCAGCAAAGGCGAGTTATGTGAGTGGGCCTAATAGTAAAAGAGAATCATGTCAGAGGCCCCTAGGGTGTTTGGAAATGTTTCGACACTAGAGTCGTCCACTCTCATACGAACTTACACTAATTTGAATAAATTATACAATGCTTGTGTTTTAGTGTACCTATGTGTTTTTAAGTCGGTATGTCTGTTACTAAACTTCTTTACACTCAAATGACTGAACCAATTTTGATGAAATTTGGTATGGTGATGGTTAAGATCATGGATAAAACATAGTTTATACCATATACACAAACACTAGTTTTTATCCTGGATTAACCGTGGTACGTAAACATAAAATGAATTCCTAGTAACCTTAAGGACGCGTTTACATAGTTTGAGCAAAATATGGATGTGTTTCGATACATTTTGTGACGAAACCAAACTAATTAGAATATGACAAATAAGTCATACTTATAGAATGGGTCTTCAACTGTAATGCAAGGAAGGTTTTTTGAAAAAATATTTTTTTATAATTTTGGCGAATATTAGTAACGACCGCTGAGTACTACTTTAGGTACTTTTATACCGAGATAGCGAGTGAGTGTGGCTCAACGGTTCCAGTGTCTGCTTTTCATCCAGACGCACCCTGGTTCGAATCCGCCCTACACCAATGACTTGTATTTCAAGTTATGTGTGGATTTGCACTCGCTTAACGGTGAAGGAAAACATCGTGAGGAAACCGACATGTTTGAGGACCACAAAATCCGAGGACATGTGTCTTCCGTGGAAGGACCTGGGCGCCCACCACGATGTATCTGCCCAAGAAAACTCCCCTAACGAATTAATTCTGCGGGGGAGTCACGACCCTCAGTCATGAGGAAATACGACTCAAAGAGAGAGAGATACTGAGATAAGACTGCGAACTTGGCAATAAGTCAGACTTTAATTTTATAGTTCCTTTTTGCACGAAACTCTCTAGATATGGGCCTATCATATTTCAATATATTGGCAACTAAGATTACTTACAAGTGAAAATTATGAAAAATTAAATTCATTATTTTGGCACCTGTACGTACTTATTTAAACAGATATCAAAAACTCCTGAACCGATTTTGATGAAACTTGCATTGTTCCTTAAGTTGAAATACCTAATTTGATACAAAGTATCATATCAATATATTGTGCATGTATGGTTTCCAAGAAATCTGTGGACAAATACACACCACGACATTGGCACCCATGTTTTTATCATACTCAAAATGATCCCAATTTCCGGCAATATTACAATCGTAAAAAAAATGGATATATGTCAAATTGATAAGCTCCTTTTTTAAAGTCGGTTAAATTATGGCCTATAGTGAAAAACGCTTTTTCGAAGTAGGTAAAAACGTTTATTGTCCAGCACAATTTAAAAAAAAACCTTAAAGTTTTTATTGAAATTAGCAGATATTTTTCACAGATCTCTATTCAATAAATGTTTTAATATGAACAGAAATATCTGAATGTGAACTTCCATAACTGATATGTACGATTTTTATTGGCGTTTCCATGAGACCAGGAAAATTAAAATAATTAATTAATCAAAAAATTAAGTAGACATCATCATCATCAGCTTGTTATCGCCTACTGCTGAGCATAGGCCTCTCTTCTTGTACGCCACCCGTCCCGGTCCCGCGCAGATTGAATCCAGGTGCTCCCTGTGGTAATAGGTATACATACGTCAGTCTTATAATTGATCTAAAATTATAATGTCAACTTCATAAAAACCCCTTTTAAATAACCTTTTCGTTACAGTTTTCTTAATTATTTGTTGGAGATAGTGTTTCGTTTTGGCTACATTTACTTTTAATTTTTAAATACCTATTTTTTAACATAATATGCAATATTTGTTATGGACTGGTATTTATATTTATTAAGTCTTACATTAAAAAAAACTCCCATCCAAATAGTACGAAATGACCTGAGGCATAGCTAATTATTATACTTTTCATAATTAAGGGTTGGCTAAAATAAATACCTATTTAGGTATTGGCAAACTACTATATATTTTTGAGTAGATAATAAGGCCTAAAACTAAAAGTCCAATTTAATTATATAAAAGTTTAGAAAATAAATCCTAATCCATTTAAGCGGGAGTCACCGGTCGTAACTCTAAGTTTCTGCCCAATTTCCCCGATGAATGTCTTCGCAACTTTACTCCAACAGCCCATCGTTTCCACTGCCAGGGGAACAAAGATGTAATGCGACTCCAGGGCAGCATACTTGAGCCTCTTCTTGATGCAGGCATCTTCTGCTGCGGCTGACGGGGAGAGGACTGTGCGACTCAGGTGGCTGGGGGCTACTGTGCTGACACACGTGGCGTCCCAAATGAGGCACTTGCCATTTTTCCACGGCACCAGAGTCAGCCCGTCCGGTCTCTTACCGTCAGCTCTGCTCAAAAACTTAGAGTTACGACCGGTGATCTCTGGATCGTTACTGGTGCAACGGCTATCTATTGCCATCCAGCGCGGAAACGCAGCGAGCTTGATGGGCACATTTGCACCGGGAACGATTAGGGGCGGGTTATTTAGTTAATTTGACATTAGTTATTCATAAAGGTTATTTACGTTAGAAGTAGTATGTATAGTTTTCCTTATTTATCTATAATTGACATGTTACAAATAATAATATTAATAAACTATGCACACACACATTAATTAATTAAACTTAAATAATTGTGATATACAATCTATCTGGTATGCGCACTAGTTAGAAAACTGTAAGCTAAGCGCTTAAATGAAGTACTTTAAATAATTATTAAACGATCCATTTAAGTATATGGAATATGTTCAAAAACCATTATTTTTCTTTAAAATATCTATCTATATACAAATAGGATCATTTTAATTACAAGTTGTTACCTAATTACCTTTTTCATTTATTCTCAGAGCTAGTAGCTTTAGGTATGTCCTATCCGTCTATGAGATTGATACCATGGCTAGTTGTTGGCGGTGCGGCGTGCAGGCGGAGACGCGGCGCGCGCTTGTCTCGCACCGGCCCGGCTTCGGCCATTTTCGAACCGTGTCTCGCGCGCGCGCCGGTCTTTATCGCTCTCCACCGACTAAAAGGGAACCCACTCCCTTTACAAACAACCCTCCATACCAACAACCCCCTTAACATTCATACCAAACTCTCAGTAACTTTAAAAAAATATCGCAAAAAAAATCTAAAAAAAAATTTCGTATCGTGTCAAATTCAGCTAATGTCGAAGCCGATGAGCCTAATTCCTTATCGGTATTTTATCCTGTATTATCAGACGTATAGTTTATCGCGAGTTAGTCGCGGGAGTCGCGCGCGCGGCAACTCTAGGCCTAAACTCGCGGCGCGCGCGCCAAATCGCGAAATTTTTGCAAACTTTTCGACCTCAATTCCCCAATAAGATTCTTATAGGCCTATTTAGGAGACTGTTGAATATAGTGCTGTGGACTGTCCAAAGTTGGTTTGAAAGGGATTTGGGACCGATTTCGATTTTTTAATTTGGATTTTTGACAATTTTGTGGAATGAGTGTGCACGGGCTTCCCCTGTGATGGTGAAGTGCTCATTACGGAACACCACGTGGATTTTTACCTGAAATTCTGCATGAACCGGTAAGTATTTTTATTACTAAGCCCATATCAAGAACAGTTATCAGGGAAAAAACTTATTTTTTAAGTTAATTAACCCCTTTTAGGCGACGACGCTATACTTGTCACGTGGATTACAAAAGTAGCCTTTACTCCCAGATTTCTGTATAAAACTACTAAAATGCATGAGCATAGAGTAATTTTACTAGTAAATTATATTAATTAAGCAAAAATGTCCCATAATAGTAAAAAAGAAAACCAAAAACTCACTTTGAAAATTTTAGTAGAGTCATCGCTACACCAACATCTTCTAAGACCGTATAAATTATGAATATCAAAAGATTTTCTTCGATTATTGTTTATTTTGAAAAGAATATTCTTTTATATTTGTTAAACAAGTATATTATTAACTAGAGTATCATGTTTTAACCTATTAAAAAAGATTTTAATAGGGACACACTCTTCGTCTAAGATATTTTAATTTGGCCTATTCGAAATCCTTAGTCTACTTTATTTGTTCAAAATTTATATTTAACGGTATAAAAATTTTCTATAAATCAGTTTTTCTTCTAATGATGTCAAAAATCAGATAGTAAGGTCATAACACGTGGCCAGAAAGAGTAACAGACTCTTCCATTACTTCCAGTGCTCTAAAGAATGAGGTTCCTTTTATTTTGCCAATGAATCTTCTAGTTTTTAATTATATGGCGTAACTTACATTGATCCACAACTAAAAATCTGTAAAATACTAGATTTAATCTATGTCCATACAAAATTTCAATTAAATCAGTTCAGCCGTTTGAGAGTAACTTAAGGATAAAGTAAGGGTTGATTTTTCACGTTTATATGTACTTAACTCTTACTTGATTAACTCTCGACACCAGAGTTGGCCACACTCATTCTATAAGAAGACTAAGGTAATCAAGTATTTAGCTGAAATTTTAAAAAATAATGTAATTTCATGCCGAAATTTAATAAACTTATGACATTCAATTATATTTCTAAACATGGCTAGTTAAATACTAAACATAATTGCCTACATAGATTATATTGTTTTATTTTTTGTATGTACTTAGTTATTTTTATGAAATTTTACAACTAGGCCTAAATTAAAATATTGTATTTTTGGCTTTTTGAAGAGGAAATAACGTTTTGTTTGATATTTAATTATCTAAACGTTAACTAATTTTATTATACAATACAATATAGTAAACACTTTTAAATAAAATTTGTATGTTTTAAAAAAATAACAGTATCCATACTACAGCCCATACACATATATTTCTTACAGGCAAGCGTGCTACATAGACTACGGTGGTGCTTAACATCAGGCAGGCTGTAGTCAAACGTAATCCTGATGTGCTAAAAACATATTATACCTATTTGTGTCTATTTTGTATAGATTTGTGAAAACTTTAAAGATTTTCTTGTATTACGTAGGCCCTAATCTAACCCGTACCAATTTCCAAGAAATTGGATTACCTATATAATTTAATAAAAAGAATCATCACGACATAAATTCAGAGCAAATTAACTAACTAGGTTAAACATAGGGAAGAAAAAAAAAGCAAAGTATATATAAATCTACATTTTTACGAAGTGTTTTTAGCACATGTAAGTACATAGAAAAGTGAAAGCCTAAGTAAGTATACAAGAGTATGTTTAGTTTTCCTTCACTTGTTTTTATATTTTATTATTGTAAATAAAGCATTTTCTAGTATACAAGTACTTAAATATTTTTAATTCCGACATTTTTGATAAATTTCCGCCAATATCACATTACGTAGATGTCGAATTGATTCTGTTATATAGAAGGTACGAAAACTCTCGATAAAATCTACAAATTATGATATTCTCAAACTGAGTCCCTGAAAGTATTTTAAAATGCTTATTTATTTATTTCACACAATCAAAGGCGTTTTATAATATTGCAATATTGAAATTTATGTTGTCATAATATTCAAAAATTAGGTCCACGGTCCATTTAAAAATATCATCATTGATAATGGTTAGAATTTAATACAGGTGGTATTTTTTAATATGCTGAATATAGAAAAAACATTTTTTTTTTAATTCAATTACAGTCTAAATAT
Source organism: Macaria notata (assembly GCA_927399415.1). Taxonomy (NCBI): domain Eukaryota; kingdom Metazoa; phylum Arthropoda; class Insecta; order Lepidoptera; family Geometridae; genus Macaria; species Macaria notata. The sequence goes on from OV656742.1 coordinate 8,525,340, forward strand.
AATCAAACTTTTTTTTATTTCTGTAGGCAATTACATGCTCATAGAAACGTCGATTTAATTTTTTTCGATATAATCATATTGCATTACATTTAATATTAAAAGTTTCTAGTCGATGATTATTATATATTGTACACTCCCCTTGCTCTATAAATATATAAGACATCTCGAGTAGATAGTTATTAACATTATATTTATTCATAGATCTTATGCCCAATAGGTCTATGAATACAACATATAGGTACATTCATATCTTTAAAGAGGGTTGAATTGTATAATAGATTCATCAATTCAGTATTTAGTTTACTAAACGACAATTTCTCTACTTATTCTATTATAAGTTTTTTAATTCTTATATCAATTACACATTAAGGGAACTTAGGCAGGTAAACTATGGCCAAGTGCAAACCCGTTAAAGTTAAAAAAATCTTACAGAATTAAATAAATTAAGTTCTCCTAAAATTTATTTCAATTGCTTTACCCCTCCCCTACAATAACTGGAAGGAAAATGATTAAAAAATAATCCACAGTTAAATCTATTTCCAAACAAAATTTTATGAAAAGTCATGAAATTTTGTGCCTTCTTTAAGTCATAAAGAAAATCATACACGTAATATAAAAATAGGGGATTATTCAGTTACATAAATAATCATATTTTTTATATAAACTTTTTTAAATTATATGTAGGGTGTAATGATAGAAACAAGTTATTCCCTATCTATTATATCACTTGTGTTCCCTTAAGTTTTATTATACTGTACATTTATATTTAATCATCATTGACCAAAATAGATAAAGGGTGTTTCTTTCCCGACCTATCCTAGACGAATATCTATTTATTCAAATTATATCACTATCACTAACACGTCAAAATAATCCAATAGCAATAAACATATTAAAATATATTCACCCTTTCCAGTGAATTATAATAAGAATTAGAATATAACCTGACCATTAGAACAAGTTTTTTATAAATAAATTAAGTATACTTTATAATGTGGGAACGACCTTGCTATACCTTAGGGGCTAAGGGGTAAATCCAAGGCTAAGAAATAACCTGTCTTTTAAATTATTACGACACCATATCAACTGATCTTAAGTAATATGTAATTCAAAGAAGCAGCTGTATAATTATTGTTATAAGTTTTTTTAAGAAAACGTTTTTTTTCGTGCTTTGAAAAATCTATATCAAACTATTCTCAAACTTGTCGGGTTTTGTTTCGTCTACAAATTTCTACAGTTATTTTATGAATCTTGAATCGGTTCTTATCGCGTAAGCACGCTCCATCTTAGGCCATAGCCTTTGCTTACCATCAGGCTAAATATGGCCCAGTGCAAACCCGTTCCAGTTAAAAAAAAGTTTTTTCAATTTTCTTCATATTTACATAAAAACATTTTATTAATCGGCTAACGGGAAAATGGACAAATTTAATAATAGGTAATTTTTTTAGTTGTCTACACGGTTGCTAATTATATTTATGCATTTTAATATCTTAATATCCACCAATTCTATCATTCAAAAATTTTCATTGGAAAAAATCAGCCTGTATAGCTATGGAATAAAAAGTCAATTTACTAATTTCTAATATCTTCTATGTTCTTCTTCGAAAAATGTCTTAGTGTAAATTACAATTGAGCAAGTTCTTGAATATAGGTATGTATTTAATTTGAAACTAGTGAGCCCTGCTGCTTTACTCACTTTAACCGGAATGAAAAAAAGTTATTTGAAAATCCAGGGCCTACCTATCTACTTCGGCTTAACTTTGGTAATCGCTTTTTGCTGAGGTGGTTAATGACGGTGGCCATTTATGATGATGGTGATCAGCTGGCGGAGGCAATCGCATGCGATTACCAATGTTAAGCAAAGGTCGACGCGGTCAGTCCTTGGATGGGTGACCGAAAAGTGGCATTCCATTTTAGGCGTTCCGTGGATCGGATGACACGTTAAATTGTAGATCCCGGCTGGTTTGTGTAGTGCGGCAGTCGTTAAGCCATGTCAGAGGCTTGATAAACTCTCGACACCAGAGTTTGCCACTCTCATTCGATAAGAAGAAGAAAGCCAAACAATCCGGTCATCCAATTTAAAAAAAAAATAGTCCCAAAATCAAAATCCGTGGAAGGACCTGGGCGCCCACCACATTGTATCTGCCCAAGAGAACTCCCCTTACGAATTAATTCTGCGGGGGAGTCACGAACCTCAGTCATGAGGAAATACGACTCAAAGAGAAATCAAAAGCTGGTCCCAGCCGTGGATATAAATGGGTGCCTAAAGACGGATGTTTCGTACACGAGTAAGGCTAGACTTGTATTATTATTAGTGTTTGCAAAAACTCGGCGGACGAGCGAGTGACGTCAGACGCGTACTGGGTTACTCTGAACTTCGGTAAACGTAACAAGCCAAAATTATACTTTATCAATTGTATTTTAAATTAACAAGCTAAATATATAACTACTTATACTTATATTCTCCATTTAAATTACTTACTAAAATATTAAATGAAATCTCGAGTGTATAAGCTTTTTATGTTCAGTTTTTAATCATGCATGAATGTAATTTTTTTATAAAAAATAATAGAACATGAGGGATTTTTCATATTTTGTAACAGAGTTTTGTAAGTGAGATAAAAAATACTGTTTTTTTATTTATTTACTTTATTTGTACTTAGTTGTAGCGGTGCGCTTCGATTTTGCTCGAGTTAATCCAGGATGAAAATCGCCTAAGTGTTTATGCAGAGTCTTATCTAATTCCGTACCAAACTTTATCCAAATCAGTTCAGCCGTTCAAAAAGCAATATCAATAGTACCATACCTATTGAAATAGTATTTTTTTTAGCTGAAACTACCTTTTATTAAAATTATATGTGAAAAAAATATACAAAAAAGGGTTATGAAATAAATGTATATTATGTATAAATAGGTATATAAATAAGATTCCAATAAGTATCCGACTATGTACGAGTAGTTAGTAATAATAATGTAAAAAGAAAATTCTTATAAGACTCGTTACATATGCACTTATAAATTTACTTTCTCTATAGTCCTGTATAAGCCTGTATAAGTATAAAAGGTGGAATCGTGATTCTTCTTTTATAAAGTCGGATGAAATAATAAAAAAAAATTATAACGAATAAATAACTTATGTGATAGTAACTAGCCCTGTATAGATACTTTTATTAGATTTGTACCGGATGCAAGGTAGCTACTGATTTTTTGAACTATTTGCTGATTTTCTTTACCATTCGAAACAAATAAATAAAGAGTACATTATTGTGCTGTTTTTAATTAGTTTAATTACATTAATAATGATGACATACCGAGCTGTATGAACATTGTGCACATATTTGTTTTGTTTTTACATATTGATTGGCATGAGGTTAAAAAAATTCAGAGGACTAGGTTATCAACCTCCTTTTTTTGAAGTCGGCTAAAAATACCACAAGACCCGTCTGATTTGGCTACTACACCTAACTACTATGTGAATCGGCAGGCTCATAGAGGGAACGAAGACATTAATTGTTGACATTGTAACATGTAAAGTCTGCCACAACACAGCCCCAACTCAGCATAATGCTGATTGTGTGGAAGCAACCAGCGCTGGTCTTCCGTTAGGGCTGGTTTCACGACACATTCAATGTCAGTTTAATTAAATAAATTTCATTACCTGCCCTTCCGTGGGTCGGATGACACGTTGAATATTAGGTTTAACCTTAGGTCCTAATATGATGTCTAATGAGACCTGATAAATTGACCCTTCTTACCTATTGGTGTTTCTAGACAAGAAAAGTACAAGACCGACACTTATAGCATTTACTGGAGGATGCTTATACCCAGCAATAGGCCGACAAGGGCTGAAGATGATGATGATGACCTATTGGTGATTCTTCTATGCCATATTGAAAGAATTGTTGTTATTATCAGGTAATATATCAGGACATCGTTAAAGGCGAGGGTCCAATCTGGATGAGGTCTGCAGAAGATCGACGCAGATGGCACATACAAAGGGAGGCCTATACCCAGCAGTGGAATTCCAAGGGCTCTGGATGATGATGATGATATCTGGATTCAGTTCCGGCTATAATATCGTGACGTCACGACTCGGACTATTGGCATAGTTAGCTTAGCATGCATTTCATATCTTGGAGCTGCCTCAAAATAATAGTTTCAATTACGTTTTTAAATTTTAGAGAAAATCCTAAATTACAAATTATGGTAACTTTATTTTGAGTAACAGTAACCAGACATTTTGAGATAATAATTTAATTTTGCTTCCCGTTTTCAAAAATTATTTGGCTTCTTACTCTCTCTCTCTCTCTATCTGTGAGTAGTATTCCCTCATGACTGAGGGTCATGAAACCGCCGCAGAAGTAGTTCGTTAGGGGAGTTCTCTTGGGCAGATACAAAATGGGCGCCCAGGTCCTTCCATAGAAGACACATGTCCTCGGATATTGTGGTGCTCAAACATGTCGGTTTTCTCACGATGTTTTCCTCCACCGTTAAGTGCAAATCCACACATAACTTGAAAGTACAAGTCATTGGTGTTGGGCCGGATTAGAACCAGGGTGCGTGTGAATGAAAAACAGACACTGGAACCGCCGAGCCACAATCGCTTACCACTTTAGATTTATGTTAAGTAGTCGTTATTGTAGGTTTTGCTTCATAGACTAAAACCAAGCCATCCACTTCAATAAACCTGCACATCTCAAGGAAACATTATTTTAGGTAATAATAAAAATGCAATGAAAGATATCTCATTATAATAAGGGCAAAACTTCAGGAATATCATTATATTTAAATGATAACAATAATTAATGACAAATACGCAGTAAAACAAATAATAAATTATTATTCGATTACAAACAAAGGTATCTGATTCAACGGATTGTTATTGTTGCATTTTAAATAATGCAATTTAATGAGAGGTCACTGACCACTATATAGATATATTGATAGGTCATATTTATCATCATCATCGAATGACATCTTATACCCTGTTTGTGTAAATTGATGTCCAACAGCCCACTCTACATGCATCTACATAGAGAACGGTTTCATGATAAAAGACCAGGCGATAAGCCCAACAAAATACCAAAAAAGCAATATAAAAAAAATCGTAAAAAATAGACATAATAATTAATAATAGGGGTAACGAAAGGGCAGACAAGCTTCAAAATATAATTATAATAATAACAAAATAAATAGATAGATATATACTGAGATAAAATATTCTTATTTGTAACACACGAAATAAAATCTACTAAAAATACTAAATAGATACTTACATATAAAAAAAAATATGCGTACAGTTTGAATTATAAAGTCGAATTAAAAATTAGAAAGTCGAAACTGCTTTTAAGGTAACATTGTAGGTCCCGGTTGTTCGTCATAGTACGTCAGCCGTTAAGGGATGTCAGAGACCTTCAGGTTGGTTTGAAAACTCTGCCACCAGAGTTGGCCACTCTCTTACAAACTTACTTTTTCAAAATCAGTTAAAAATAATGTCCCTACACCCACATATTTGTCAAGTGAGTAGGTATCACGTACAAAAGTAGTAAACTCTAATAATAACTTTACACGTGTACAAATTATCAGATGCAGACGTTTTTTTAACGTCTCGATGTGCTCGTAAAAAAAGTCGAGCCTTTTCATACATGAATCGTCTTCGACGTATGAGTCAGCCATTTTGGATTTACGATTACGCAATTCTTATCCGATAAAATGTGGACCGATTTTTGCCTAAAAATGGTATCTCTTTTCGGTTCAGACCGGAATCACCCTGGAGTCTTGCCACCCAAGGGGTTAACCTAGTTTTCTTATATTATTATTATATTACAATCAGAAAATAGGTAGAATCATCTAGTATAGAAGTGGAATAAATATCGTTGGTCAAAAAATTATGTATAATTTATACACATTTTTTCTGGACCATTTTACAACAATCATTGATAAAAATACAATAATATTATTTGATACAATTGCCTGGTATAGTTATAATAAAATATTCACCTGATTTATAACTCAGTATAAAGTCACTGAAAATTTGATTTTGAAAACGTAATTTGCTCTTATATTGCTTATTTGCCCTAGTGCCTTTTACAATGTATACAAGTGGTACTATATAATTTAGTTTGGCTAGCTACGACCAAAACAACTAACACCGCCACCACCTTCTACTACAGAGGTTTGCTCCACCCTATGCCATAGTGTCTCTTCTGCGGGTGTTTCTTTGGCTACATAAAAAAAATCTGCTTGACTGTTCAATGTAAAACTGTTATCGGTCTCTCATTTGATAAGAAAGAAAGAATACATTAAAAAAGCCAGTTCGTATGAAAGACGCCAACTCTGGTGTCAGAGTTTAACAAAGTAATGATGATGATGATAGTTCAGTAAAATAATACATTGTAATTGTAACAGTTTTTAATTGATTACATTACTTATACACGTATCTAGATACGAGTACATTTCAGAGGCCCTTAGGACGGTTTGAAAACCAGAGTTGGCCACTCTCACTCACTTTTTAGTACAAGAAAACTTGAACTTCTCAAACATGCAAATCCTTTTATATGTAAATTGAACTAGTTGTATACTGCGGCACACCCTGTGCAGAATATTTAATAAGATCGTCAAGTCGCCGCGACGTCTGCAAGCTCAAGGTTACCTGGCGCATGTCGACAAATTTGGACAAGCCATAAACTAGAGTAAAGCGAAGTGTGGATGAGATTGGAACTAAAAAGTTGTAGTCTTTATTTATCTAGGCGCACGGCCCTGGGAAGTTTTTTTTATAAAATCCTAAAACAATTAACTTTTGTTATATCAATATATATTGTAATGAAATTTTTATAAAACATTATTGCTGCCATTTTTTTAAATCTGTTTTTTTAAATGCTCTCATTATGTATCTGTGGTTCTGTTCTGAATTTAAAAACAAATTGCTCCAGAGAAAAAATAACAATACTTAACCATTTTCACATGAAATACCTTAGAACTAGTTAGTAGGTCAATTTGATAGCTTTATCCCAAAATTATTTCCCTGTATCGTAATGCTGAGGGTTATGACTCCCCCGCAGAATTGGGTGAGTTCTCTTGGGCAGATATGTACATCGTGGTTGGTGTCCTTATCCTTCCAAGGCACAAAATATATTGTGTACTAGTGGACGCCCGCGGCTTCGCTCTGATTATTTCAGTATAAATAGCTTTTGAGACGTCTCAAGACCTCATACTTCCAACATACCAAAATCCATAATGATCAGCCGTTTTTGCGTTATGAGCGTTTAAATAAACAGACAAACAGAGACACAGATAACCAGACAAATTTTCAAAAAATTGTTGTGACGTGTTCTTTTATTAATTCTAAGTTTCTCCAACTTTTTTTTAAATCTTAAATGCTCAGACTTTCGGCCTTCTTTGGCTTTGTTATATGTAAAGAAGATATAGAATGGATAGATGATCACTAATTCTGTATGATATGATAGCAAGTGCTGCCATCGGTGAAAAAAAATTGTAATCTTAAATTAAACTTTTATTGGAAAATGATCGAAAATAATCACGACCGGCAGGATTCGAACCTGCGTATTTTCGATCACCGTCCGGAACGCCTTAACCACTAGGCTACGGTCTACTAACTGCCAGGCGCGAAAATCCACACTCATTTCCATACACTTCAGACTGAGCGGCTGATGGCGCCACTTGTGCTGTTAGAATATGTCTAAGAAGCAATCATATCGATGTACTATGGACACCTGATATGACGAGAAATGGGCCTTTCGCGTTTTAATTATGAGTTAATTTTATTAAATACGCAGGTTCGACTCCTGTCGTGATCACTCATTTCCCAATAAAAGTTTAATTTAAACAACCATAGTGCGGGTTTAGCACTTAATAAAATTAACTCAATAGTAATCTTGTTTAGACTCTACTCGATTGTTATTACTAACTTTAACCTTATTAAGGTTGGTGCGGTAACCTGTTAGTTATTTTGGTCAACTATTGGGACAAATATGTAAATGACATATGTATTTTATTGTTAGACAATACATAGTATAACGTATGTTCACAAAGAATAAGCATTATAATTTTAATAAATAATTTAAAATATTCCAGGATATTGTACACAGCGCCATCTAGCCCCATATTAAGCAGAAGACGCTTGTGTCATGGGTATTATTATAATGGATATGTATTTAATACGTATACCTACATATATGTAGTTTAATTTTGTAAATGAAAAAAAAAACTAATGGTACGATGAACTGATGGTATCTACACATATATAATCTTTTAATTGCGTAATTTTATGCAAAGGCTTACTCACATAAGACACTATTTAACAAAAATAATCTCTTTCCCTGGTGACTGATATTTATTTTTTCTCAGAAGCGACTGCCTTAAAAGAACAAATTATAATATTCTTAATATTTCGTCAACTACTTTCTTTCTAACCACCCCTATGTGTTTACAGAATACATAGACATTCCAGTGCAAAAAAAAAATCAGCTAAAAAAATCCTTACTTGTCTGTTATCAGATTGCTTTTGCCTTCTACTGATTAGAAACTTCAATTGATAACAAATCGAGGGCGCCAGAATGTCTCACTGTGTCAAACGAATTTTTTTATATATATTCATTTTTGTTGGGGAAGTAATATACAAAACAAAATTAGCGAGTGTGGTTCGGTGGGGAAGCGTCTGCCTTACTATTTGACGCACCTAGGTTCGGTCTCTTCCGTGGAAACACCTGGGCGCCTACCACGGTGTTTCTGCCCAAGAGAACTCCCCTTACGAATTAATTCTACGGGGAGTCACGAACATCAGTCATGAGAAAATTAATTCTGCGGGGCAGTCACGAACATCAGTCATGAGAAAATTAATTCTGCAGGGGAGTCCCGAACATCAGTCATGAGGAAATTAATTCTGCGGGGGAGTCCCGAACATCAGTCATGAGGAAATTAATTCTGCGGGGGTCACGAACATCAGTCATGAGGAAATTAATTCTGCGGGGGAGTCACGAACATCAGTCACGAGGAAATTAGTCACGAACCTCAGTCATGAGGAAATACGACTCAAGAAAGAGATTCGGTCTCAGCCATGCACCAATGACTTGTTCCAGTTATTCGTGTATTTGTAGTATTGGTTCACTGTGAAGGAAAAAATCATGAGAAAGCTGACATGTTTTAGTTGTTCCATTTGTTAAATATATTTAAGTTGTATTAGTATTATTAGGTACGCCAGCTTTACTGTTTTTCTATCGTTGTTTTCCAAACTAGGTAGCCTGGAAGAGATCACTCCAAGTGATAAGGCCACCCTCTGTCCCAATACTATGAACAAAATTTCTTTATGATTGCGTTCTTTTGTTATTGGTGTACAGTACAGAATTATTGATTGATGTTTGATGACCACCACTCTCAAAACCACGTGTCATCCTGACCTGGGCGCCAACCTCGATGTACTCGCCCATAAGATCTCTTCTAATGAATAAATTGACAATTATTTTATACACGACTAGTGGGTGCTCGCGGCTTCGCTCGCATTTGAAAGTAAAACTGGCATCCTCTATTTCACCCCTTTAAAAGTGACATTTCCAAAAATCCTTTCTTAGCGGATGCCTACGTCATAACATCTACCTGCATGCCAAATTTCAGCCTGATTCCTCCATTGGTTTGGGCTGTGCGTTGATAGATCACTATATCAGTCAGTCAGTCAATGAATCAGTCAGTCACCTTTGAGTTTTATATATATAGATAGGTTTACACTTGACCATAACTCGCCTGATGTTTAGCAACATGTCAAGATTTAGCGCGCTTGCCTAGAACAAACCTATAACCCTTGACATTTTTTTTTCAACTTGAACGGCTTTGCACTTGGCCATAGTTTACCTGATAGCAAGCAAAGGTTATGGCCTAAGATGGAGCGTGCTTACCCAATAAGAACCGATTTACTCTCGCTTTGAAGATCGCTGGATTATAGAGAGTGGGGAACAGAGAGTCAGGCAGGGAGTTCCACAACCTTGCGGTACGAACGATATAGTAATTTTCAAATACTTTACTTACCATCACTCGAAATTTGACCATTTTAAGAACATGTCACATGAAATTGACGGACGAAGTGAGGAGTGTAACAGCTATTTATAATGATAATCAGCAACCTTGATAATCGTTACACGAGTACAGTAGGTATTTCACATTATTGGGCCGCCATTTTTATCACCGGCTAATAGGCTGAGTATATAAGCGAGTGTGGCTCAACGGTTCCAGTGTCTGCTTTTCATCCTGACGCACCCTGGTTCGAATCCGGCACTACACCAATGACTTCTATTTTCAAGTTGTGTGTGGATTTGCACTCGCTTAACGGTGAAGGAAAACATCGTGAGGAAACCGACATGTTTGAGGACCACAATATCCGAGGACATGTTTCTTCCGTGGAAGGACCTGGGCGCCCACCACGTTGTATCTGCCCAAGAAAACTCCCCTTACGAATTAATTCTGAGGGGGAGTCACGACCCTCAGTCATGAGGAAATACGACTCAAGAGAGAATAGGCTGAGTAGATAGAATTCACCGACTTCAAAAAAGAAAACCCATGATTATACCTATATGCTAATCTTATTTTGATTTGTTTCAGGAATCCATAAGCTGAGACTACAAAATATGTAAGTATAATTCTCGTGTATTTTCATATCGTTTTCTTTTTTCATTTTATTTAATTTTCCAAAGTTACAATTATAAAAAAGTGTTGTTCTTTGATTCTAGAAAATACTATTTTTTTATTAATTTATTCAACATTGCAAAACATATTCAGTAAAATAATAAGAAACAATATTTACACATATTAACACTAATAGAACTAAAAAAGAGTATTTACATCTAAACTAAATTTAAACAATCTACATGTGGTATGGAGCCAAGAACGCTGGCTGCATTCCCACGCTGGATTGCTATAGCAATCCTTTGCGCAAGGAACCAGCCAGCGTTCTTGTCTCTAGTGATGTCAATTTTTTTTAATTTGAGGACCCTTGGATTAATATCAGATTGCCTTTTTTTCTGAAAAATAAATAAATCAAAACAAGAGCTTGAAACGAAAGACAACTGCGTGACATTCTTATTCTTCGTTCATAGCATGGACACAATTTAACTTCAAATTATTCAAATATAATCATTGTAAATTTACTACTAATACCGCAAAAAATATATTAGACAGGTGAGCGTCAGCGTGTTTGTTCATTTTTCATAACTGAGTCGATATAAAGAATAATTTTGGTGTTATTTTATTAATTTACCTATACAATTTATTTTATTTTGTTTTGATTAGACTTTGTGTTGACAAATAACTTACTTTTTGTAATTAATTAATCTCAATATTATTCTGTTTCAATTTGAACCAAATACATACACATCCAGTGCCATCTTGCTATATATGAGTGTCATTAATTACACTCGAAACTTATAAACAACATTCGCGAAATTAGACGGGAGTGAAAACCGTAAGAGTTACATATTGATTTTAATGTAAGCACTTTCTTTAATTCTGAATTTCTTAATTGTATATGGGTGTAATTCCGAAATAAATGATTTCTATTCTATAAGAAGTGTGAGTAAAAATTCACAAGTCCAATTCCGAATCACATGGTTGAGCATCAAAAAGTGAATCACCCAAACCGTGCTATGTCCCCTGATTCACCGTCAGATATCTCGGTCGCCAAGAGTTTCCAACTGACGTCATTGCACCGGGTCAACATCCTGCTCTGGCATCGTTTCATGACCAGCCAACAACAAACCGCGACGAAAATCCGAACTAATACCATTTCCATACAATTTACTACCTAATAAATACAGCGACGCCAGCGCCATCGGAGGTCAAGATATACTAGCTGGAAATTAGTACGTAGGCCACAGAAGTATTTTTTGAGGTAGGTAGTGTCTTTTCAGATCTTTGCTGGGGAAATAATTGTATGCTTGAATTTTGAGTAAATTTACAGTTGGTATAGGTGAAAAAGGTAGATTATCATCATTAACGTACAAACTGTACAAATTTTTCTTTATTTATAATTATATATTATCTATACATATCACATTATAAACATACACTTCGATATATTTTATATACACATTTTCCTCCTGAATTTCCTATGTATTTTTGTAAACTGTACATTTATTTATAAATAACATAGCCTGCCCTCCACAACACAGGTTATCCTAGTGTGGAGTGCAGTGAACACATTGTTATAGTTCATTAGTGTTTGACATAAATAAATTATTAAATTATTATTATTAAAATTAACATCAGCCCGTTATCGCCCACTGCTGAGCATAGGCCTCTCCTATACGCCACTCGTCCCGGTCCTGCGCAGATTGAATCCAGGTGCTCCCTGCGGTTTTTCTAATATCGTCAGCCCACCTCATTGGTGGGTGACGACATGTAAGTACGTGGTAATATCTGTCGATAGATGTTTATGAAATTGATACTGTTTTTAGTTTCTAACCGTTTCTTTTTGTTGTTCGGAAGGACACTTTTGACCTGGCGTCTCAGGGTTCAGTCCCAGTTTTAACCAACTCGTTTAAGTACATTTTGTACTCGCTTATCGACGAAGGACAAAAATGGTGAAACGTAGCATGCTTATACTACAAAATTATCCAAAATGTGTCTTCCAATAATATACTTTTTAACCTATACTATCTACATAGGTATAAGAGCCACTAAGTTGATTTCTATGCAATATTGACTTTGATTTGACTGGCCTGTTAGCTTAGTTGGTAGTGGCTCTGCCTTCTAATCTAGGGGTTGCGGGTTTAATTCCCGCATGACACAAGTATTTATGCACTTTAAAATTTATAATTACTTGTGTTGAGTCTGGTCGTTTGTATGTATAATAAGTTTGTATTTACGAAAGAAAAGTATATAAGTAGTAAATCCGTTATCTAGTACCCACAACACAAGCGTTTGCTTAGTGTGGGGCTAGATGGCGCTGTGTGCAATTACCCGGAATATTTATTTTATTTATTGTGTTATTAATATAATTTGTTTCATAACATACAGTTTTCAGTCATAAAGTAATATCAAATTGTACCCGATTCACACCAGACTACTGCTAACGCATTAGGTACTTTTTTGTCAATATGTAAGGTTCTAACCACATAACATATACAGGGTTAGTTTGAACTAATGAGAAACCGTCTTTTTTAACTATGTGAAAACTAAAGAACAATAGCTTTACCTTTTACAGGGTAACCTGTTACTAATGTAATATAATAATGTAGTGGTACGATGTACTTTTTGAATGGCAGTAATTTTTTTTTCGCAAATTTGCAAATATCTCTAAAAAAGCTGGTCGATTTTGTTGTGAAATTCTTACTACACTCATCATGCATCGCACATGGTTTTTTACAACATAGGTATTTTTACTCAAAAACACAAAAACAGAAAATCTGAAATTCTGACTCATTTTTATTACGAATAATTAATCTTCTACTATATACAAAAAAAGTCGGGTTTTCCTTCCTGACGCTATAACTCCAGAACGCATGAACCGATTTCCACAGTTTTGCATTCGTTGGAAAGGTCTCGGGCTCCGTGAGGTTTATAGCAAAGAAAACTTAAGAAAAATTTCAAGAAAAAAGCGGGAAAACAGCGAAAATCATTTTTCACATATAGCGCCATCTACTTAACTATTCCACGCGGACGAATTCGCGTGGGCACAGCTAGTATAATATAATAAAAAAAATCGTTTACTTGTGGTCACAGGAGTGGGACAAAATAGATTAACAAAAAAAATTGTTCCAAGTTATCAGGAACCTTGTATCATCAATATGCAAATTCCGCTATCAGTATTATAGATCCGCGAGATAGCTCAGCTAAATGGCAGATAGTATTGAGGTCAAAGATTGGATATCAGCCGCTATCAATGAAGGACTAGGAGGCCCCGAGGGGAATATACTTTCTACTTTATTTATGTAACTATACTGAAATATGTGATAAGATATTTTTAGATTTTTTAGCATTTTGCTAAAAAATCTAAAAATACTCGCCCTTTATAAAGGCCACATGAAAAACACTACATGTTGTTGGTTATGTTTGATTTAATTAACACATAGGTTGTGCTGTACGAGTATATTGTATATAGTCTGTTCACATTCTATTACATATGCTATTTAAAACAGCAAAGACCTGTCTAAATAAATATACAGCCAATACGGTCATCCATTAATTATTATCACTAGTAACCCAGTGAGCTTCGACACGTTTCAATTTTCTACCTGAAAGATCATGATAAAAAAATAAACAGATCAACATCGCATAAGCCAATAGAAAAAAAACTAGACGAATGCATCGAGCTCTCATTGGGTTATCTATTCTCATAGAAAAAAAACTACGGCCCTTTACCACCGAATCTATTTAAATATAGAACCGGATACAGATAAGTTTTGTACATATTTATTCTAGAGCCCCACTAGTTGAAAAAGGAACGACCAATAGGAACGCTTCCCGCGTTTCTAGTCGATGACTTTGATTTATATTTGACGGATAGTTTTGGAGGGAACGTGGAATGCTTTGTGACTTAGCGCGGTTCATATATTGAGCAGATCGCTGCAGAAGCCATATTAAAAAGTTGAAGTTGAAGATTGAGCAGATAGCAGACCCTATTTTATATTATTTTTGTACACAGTTAGACGGCAAAAGCATAATTTATAGTAAATTATTGTCATCTTTGATCAATTTGCTCTTGTGCTTTTACTGATCGTTCTTCATTAAAAAAGAGCTGTCAAAAATAAAACTATTACTCTAAGAAGTGTCCGCGCTTTGCCGAATTCTTGGCAACGAAACAAAAATGTGTGTGTTTTATATCTAAAGCATACCTCGGAGCACTAATGTAAAGTATTGAGGAATTCTTAACAGTTTTATTGCAGTGGCTTCTAAATGACCTAGAAATGTGGCTAACGCCCTGGCTCGTGACGTCACAGACACGCGCCGTCATCACTATCATCAGCTCTGTAATATTCATTCTAGGGGTGAATATAATGTTTACTATGAGGGATTTTATATTTATAAATATGAAAATTTCACATAAATAAATATAAAATTGTCATATTTATAAATATGAAATAAAAATATATTTATATATGTATATGAAAAGTGAAACAAACGTGAAATTAAAAAAAAAACTTTCAGAAGACTTGGTCCTCCTATTTTTGAAGTCGGTTAAAATAGATAAGTGAATAGGTAATTCTTTACTGTAGGTAACACAACATTTTGAGAATACAACAGAGAATAAATTTTTCCAGTGCCACAAGTGGCGACCTTATCGCTATAAGCTATCTCTTACAGGCAACCATTGGATGAAGAGGAATAAATAAAGGATTATTATACGGACGTGGTGTACAACAGAATAAGAAAATATTGAATTTTAATTGCATTAAAACTGTTTGAAATCCAAGCATTTGATTAATCAAACTGGAACACGATTACATTTTCTTTCAAGAAATATAATTTAATCATCATCGTCATCCACAACCAGTTTCGTACCACTGCTGGGTATAGGCCTCTCTCATATTATGCTAATGGCTTCAATCTTTAGCCAGCCTCTTCCAGGTTTTGTCTTGCCACAGATGTTATGTGTAATTTAATAATCTAAAATAATAAGACCAATAATGCACAAGATAAAATTAAATACTCATTCGTGTAAGTAGGTAAGCATGCACCTAAGTTATGATACTTAAAGTAACAACCAAACTCTTCAGACAGTGTACTATACATACACCTGTATCGATATAGGTATATCACTTAGGTTGACATTTAGTCTTTGTTCTTTAATACCCTCTGTAATAAATCCCAAATTCGACCCTCTACCCTCAGCCAAGAATTCTTCAACATTAACCCGTTAATTCCACCACTTGGCAGACAAACTCACTAACAAAAGTTTGAATAAAACATAAGTATAAAGTGTATAGTTTGGTACTTACAGTGCCAAAATCCATACGGACTCGAGTGGTGGGTGCGACAAGGATGGAACATGTTGCAAGAGGCAAGAGAGACAAGGACGGATGCCTCCCGTCTGGGCCTTGTAAGCTGTCTGGCAGGGTTTGAGGTGTGGCCACAGTGGTAGCTGGCAACTTGAATATGTAATTTTAAAATTGTAACTTTAGTTTGATGTTAGATTATATCTTTACTAACTACGAAATACTCAAGCAAGTACGTATATAATACTTAAGTGATTCGTTCGTCGCCCATTTTAGCAGCAGTGACAACCCGAATGAACTTATTTTTTAAGGCAAGGTAATAAATAATTTGTGCTAGCAAATTAGTGTGATGCCTAGCACCACAAATGTCTTAAAGAATGCGTACATAATTTTTTTTTCCAGATATTTATTTCCCTTTACCCACTCTCACTCCAACACCAAGAGGGTAGTCGGCGCATTACCTGTCATTCAAATAATATTCCGGCATTTTTCTTTTTTTGCGATAACACCACAAATTACACGTCATAATCTATTCCTATAATATCTATTTATTACATGTCAACCATTCTGAAATTCTTATGAATTACAGTCCACTCTCTTGTTGATATAGGTAAAAGGCTGTTGCACGTCTGTTTCGCTAGAATGCTACACTCCCAATATGTACATGTTTTATTTATTTACTTACTTGAATCTAGATATATGACGTACAAAGTTAAAAGGTAAAAATAAAATAATAAAAAATTTATTAGACACACAAGTTCTTTTGATAACACTAATTAATAATGAAAATTTCAATAGGCCAATTTTTGAATACAATAGATATGTCGAGCAGCGGCTACGCTGACAGAAAATGGTCTTTCGAGTTGTAGCAGCATTCCTGTCTCGGAAACATTTTTTTCAAACATTATTTTAATATATATTGAATTTGAGATTCTTTATGATTCATCTATCTGTCTCGTGAACTGATGAACTTTTTTTTTCGTAGACATATTAGCATTGTTTTGTTTAACGCAATACATACCGCAATATCCTTTTTATATCTATCTAAAAACAAGTGAAGGAAAACTAAACATACTACTTCTATCTAAATGATCTTTATGTATCTTTGTATATTGCATTCCATCCATATGCCATAAACGAAGTGTTTTCTTACTTTATTCATAATCATGTTTTTTTACAACTCCTCTCACTTAATCCGCTCTCGCTTCTGTTCGCGCTCCCGCTACACCCGCGACCCAACCCGCAGGTCGTCGGCCGCGTACACAACGCACTGTCCGTAGACACAGATTACTTGCCAGTCCGAGGCTGATACTTACTGCACCCACTGACAGACTGACGGCTAGCTTGACGCTACCGTCGTGTGGAAGGCACGATTTAGGTGTAAATCTGATGTTACTCACCTAGTATATCAGTTCGTGTGAGAGTGACGTGCTCTGGTGTCTTGAGATTTCAAATTCAAATTCAAATTCAAATACCACAAAAATATTTCTGAAATGGCTTATCAAATCCTCTATTATGAGGAACAGCCCAAAACCACAGAATCGAGAGCATACATTATATGCCCTATCTAGGTATGTGTGGATCTAATCCATGAGAGCACCCAAACCAAAACTTGTACTTTAGCCACCAAGGACTGGGTAAAGCTTCAGGACTAAATTGATTGATGCTTGACTTGGTTTTTTTTTCATGGCGTTTGACTACAGTCGCACAAACACATCAATCTATCAAGATATGGGCACTAATTCTTATTCTAAGGTGGGGGCGATGAATCCTGCACAGACATCCTTCTTGGGGCGTTTTGTGCATTTCTCCCATTTATGACTGACCCAGCCAGCCGAGCTCCTTAAAATATCAGAGTGCAGCCTTGGGTTGCTGGCATATCAGTTCCAATCCTACTACCGTCGCTGCAAGAGTTGTGATATTTGAAGTGGAACCACTTGCACTGTCAAGTGATGTTTCTGTTAGCGCCTGTCTTAGGTTCTGCTATGGGCTTTATGTAGAAGGTAGGTGGTATCTATAGAGTCCAACTCATTCGAGGATAAAGGCCAATGACGTCGGTAGACACGTAATCATATACATGTAATTGCATAAGGTTTAATGAATGGACAGAAGGTTTTTTAAGGATGAAAGGGGTTTGTACTTGACTACACTTTATATATGTTTAGCATGAAAATGACGCAGATTTTTCCACATATCTTGTCGTGGCACTAGATTTTTGACTTAGATTTAAAATGTTTTTCTTGGTTAGTGTTTTTTGTTCAATGTCTAATATAGCTTTTATCCATCTATCTATCTATTAGTCTAATAATTCCATCTAACTCTTGCCTCGTTCATTGTTCCTAGTTACTCTGTATATTCCGTAGCTGAACCTACTTCCTGCCAGTCAGGTGGCGAAGTAACGTCGATCAATACCGCCGTCTGCAACTATCTGTAAACTACAACTACATAGAAAACAGAACTACACTTGTAACTATTTCTTGTTATTTATGCACTACTGTATTTGATATTGTGCACATTGTCCGTCATAGTACTGTCTTTTCGGAGGCCTTTTGGGCGGTTTGTAAACCCTCGACAGCAAAGTTCGCTAAATACATACAAATTTAGTAACTTTATAAGCATGTCAGTAATTTCTCATAATTTATACACCACTAGCATAACAAGTAAAGAAAGTATGATAGTGACATACTCTGGTGTCCAGAGATTTTCAATCAACCAGGCAACGCTTGGGTGTAAATGGAGCTTATTTTTTCACTGTCTCCCTCACGATCAAAAGACTGAACGCAATACTTTACTTACTTTTTACTTTTAATAGCGCCACAGTAGCTTAGCTTTGGTGATCGCGAACGAATCCATTGAGCCATGAACGCTTCTATAATGCCTATTCTGAAAAAATCCTATGTGACTGGACTGTATTAGAATTGCCAGCAATGTCATAATGCGGCCACGCTAGGCACGCTGCCCTCTTGTAGTAAATTAGCTAGATCGTTTCAGTCCCGAAATCGCACAACATAAAAGATCTTTTGTAATTGGTTGGGCATATTTTCAATCAGTCACATATTGTTATTTTGAACACCAAAAAAAAAGAAAAAGTCTCAAACTAAGTATGAAAGTTATAAAAGTACTTTACATTAAAGAAGTGTTCCAACCTCTGAACCGAAGCAAAAAATCGCTTTCTACCGCGCACTTAGCAACAGAATTCACCCGCTTTGTTTTCGACAAGGCCTTTGAATCTGCTACTTTGAACTTTCACCCGTATATTTAGTTGGGTAAAGTTTATTTTGGCATGACAGGTGCAGCAGTACTTGCAAGTCTTGAAACCGGGTTGAATATAATTGATAAGCGCAAGACGTGTTTGTTTGTTGGTTTTTTTCTCGCGGAGTGCCGCAGGGCCCCGCGCTCTGCCCGCCGCTCTTTGTGTGCGACCTTGAGGATCTCTTGGGGTGGCGCGCTTCACTGATTTACTATTATAATAGAGTATTGTCTGTCACTTTGATACACAGTGAAATTTTATATCTATTCAGAGAGTGATTTGGGACTGGTTCTAGAAATAAGTGTCTCAAATTATATCTACGAATTACGAGTACTTATAAATAATTAAATCGGTTGCTAAGGATAGATAATCTATACTAATATTATAAAGCTGAAGAGTTTGTTTGTTTGTTTGTTTGAACGCGTCAGGAACTACTAGTGCGTATTGAAAAATTCTTTTTGTGTTGTATAGACCATTTATCGAGGAAGGCTTTAAGCTATATAACCTCACGCTGCAACTAATAGGAGCGATGAAACAATGGAAAATATGGAAAAAACAGGGACAATTATTCATCTTTGAGGGCTTACGTTGCGTGCGCTGCGAAAACGGTTCACAATTTAAAGAATTAATGCCCAAAATAACTATTTCACGCGGACAAAGTCGCAGGCACAGCTAGTCTATGATATTTTGCTACAATTACCCACGCATTCCAGCTATTTAGTTACGAAACCATGTGTAGAAAATGATATTCTTGCGATACTCAATATTTCGGAAAAATATCCTCTGTCATAATACAAGTTCATTATGTGTTTACAAAACAAACCTATATGTCGGCGTGTTTGATTCGAAGAGTGTTTAAGTTGTTGTTAATGTTTGATTCGGAGAGTAGGCGAGTTGGTTTCAATGTCACTGTCAGCTGTCACAATGTTCGAAATATGTTATAATGTTTATGTCACTGTCAATAACGGCTGACATTGACTTGAGACTAACTTCGGAGCCCTGCTCTGACGCAACAACCAGCGCTAGTGCCGTGCGAGAGACCGCCATTCTTACTTGGGACGGCAATCGGTTCGCATCGCGTTGTGGCGTTACGTGTTGGTTGGAGTGTCGACCGAATTAGTGTAATTAGATATCAGACAATCTTCCTACAGTTGTATTTCATAGTTTAACCTCCAACAAATTGTAATATACCATCAATAAGTTGAAGTGCTACGTTTTATTTCTCCATGCCCAAATACCCATGCCCAGCCGGTAGAATTACTATTATGGATAATGAAGATGCTCCGCCGTCCCCACATCAGAAGTGGGATGATGGCAAAATGGAGAAATAATTGATCGCCGAGAAACACAATGGGAGCCATGCATGTTCTGCCTACGTCAAAATCAGACCCACGAACATTATCAATTCTTCGTGTCAATGATCAAAAACGTGTGAAAGATAAAAAGCAGTTGGGATTTGAGTTTTACTGAAACTTATCAATGCGGCAACGATAATCCTCGGACCAGAGAAGACCATAAAGCGATTTCATAATTGCGTTGAAATTTACGAATACGTGTGCTGTGAATTGAAAGACAAGATTTGCTGTTCGGATTTGGTAGGAATTTTATATCTTCTAATTGGAAATGTCGTACAAGAAAGACTACGAAAGAAACGACAAAAAATATTGACAAGCAAGAAGATTACAAGATATGGACCGCATCGTGAGGGAGTACAAGAGCAGCGCCTGCAGCAGACTCATGCCACGTCGCAGTGATGCGCGATGCCGCTGCAGTGGCGTGCGCTCCGGGCAGCACATGGAGCAGCGGTGGTGGCACGCGGTCGAGCTGCCGCGGCCCATGGAGCAGCAGTGGTGGCATGCAGCCGGGCGGCCACGGCACATGGAGCAGCAGTGGTGTCACGCGGCCGGGCGGCCACGGCACATGAAGCAGCAGTGGTAGCACGCGGCCGGGCGAGCGCAGCCAGGGTCGAGTGGTGACTAAGTGCAGCGTGCAACTCCATCGGATATCAAAGGTGATATTGTTTAAATTCATTACGTTTCTGGTGTTGAATGCTCTTTTGTCGAAGTAAGATTTGCTTGCAATTTGTTATAAATGATTAAAAGGCGTTATTGAGAAGAACCATACCGGTTAATACGAGCATACAGCACTATAAATGTTGCGTAACGATTAAGTAATGGTTTTTTTTGTAGAAAATTTATTGTCAATCTGCTGATAACTTTTAATGCGTAGCTATTTCATGATTGTACAGTGCTACATAAGTGTGAGTTCATTTTATGCCACATAAGAGGTCAGCTGTGCACTGTGATATTTAATTGAAATTCAAGATTCAATCTAAGATAGCGTTGTCATCATTTTAAAAGTTAGGAGTGTTGTCCTATTTTACGCAAGATATTTTAATGAAATCAAATCTTGACAGGATTCGTTGAGATTGGTCTGTTAGCAGTCCAGCTTTTCTGGGAGTCGCGCCCGTTAGGGGTTGAGTTTCGAGATAGGTACTGAGCAATTAAAATGAAACTAGATCTGAAATCATCCCTGTTTAAATGGTCCATATTAGATGCTTCAGTACTGGCGCGTATCCGTTTCTGTTTTCAGGATGCTGTTGTCACTTCTCGCTGCCAGCCAGTAGCAAGTCATGCCGCCTTCTAGCTGATGAGCTTGAGCACCGCCAGGGCAGGAATGCTGTCAGCGTCGTTCTGCGCGAACATGGGCTGCTTGAGACTGACACCTGATCATACTCCCGGTGAGCTCGTTTCCTTTTGGTTACTCATTAGTGAATAGTAAAACAGACAATCAAATTCTGGGTACTATGCGTAGGGATTAGAATAGAAGGCATAGTAATACAGCACAGGTACCCACGTTTTGAAAAGATAGATAGTTAAAATCAGATTCATAAAGATGTTCACGAAAATCTGGGCATAGTGCCTAGGAGTCTTGACGGCTTAATAGAAGTAGGTAGATACCTTTTTGATTAATTATGTTGACGTTGAGGAGGAGGAGGCCGAGACGGCGGGTCAAAGTTAAAGTAATGAGGAGGTTTCATCAGACGATGATACGATTTGGTTGCTAGTTCGCACACAATGAGCGCCACCTCGGCGACCCTCTCAGCATTGGGAAGTGAATTAGAGATTTAATTTTGAGATGTGACTTTGTTACGTATCATTCAACACCATTGCTTAAGAGTTAGTTGGTTTCACGTCAGATGAGATAACGTCACGTCGTATGAGATGCCGTCGGGTAGAAGCTAGAGATTTGGCGATATTTGCATGATGTCAAATATTGTCGTAGAGAGGTGCTCCGACTGCAGGGCTGTCCGGTGCTCCCTTGTCGTTACCTGAGAGTGGCGATCTTGGTGGTGGGGGCACCCTGCGGTGGCTTATTTGCATGAGGTCAAATAATGTCGTGAAGTGGAGCTGCAACTGCAGGGCTGTCCGTTGCTCTCTTGTCATTACCTGTGAGTGGCGATCTTGGTGGTGGGGGCACCCTGCAGTGGTTTGTTTGGCGGAGTTGAATAATGTCGTGGTGTAGAGTTCCAGCTGCAGGGCTGTTCGGTGCGTCCTTGTCGTTACCTGTGAGTGGCGATCTTGGTAGTGGGGGCACCCTGCAGCGTTATGATAATATTCGCACGATGTCGAATAGTGTCTTGGGGAGGAGCTGCAGCTGCAGGGCTGTCCGGTGCTTCCTTGTCGTTGCCGGTGAGTGGCGATCTTGGTGGTGGGGGCACCCTGCAGCGGTACGGTCATATTCGCACGAGGTCGAAAAGTGAAGTTTTGTGTGATAATTAACTTAGTTGAAACAACATCTTGACGTGATCTCAATTTCTCGAAGCCAAATATTAGATACTGATAATATGTGCGTGTACTGAATTATATCTTTCGAAATTGTCAGGATAGACGAGCAAAATGACATTAGTGATCCCAGCTGTGTCTTTTCTTTTATTCCAGGTCATCTGCTGCGAGAGAAATCGGATCGCACGAGGACGTGCGAATGTCAGTCTGGCCGTGTCGGCGTGTTTGATTCGAAGAGTGTTTAAGTTGTTGTTAATGTTTGATTCGGAGAGTAGGCGAGTTGGTTTCAATGTCACTGTCAGCTGTCACAATGTTCGAAATATGTTATAATGTTTATGTCACTGTCAATAACGGCTGACATTGACTTGAGACTAACTTCGGAGCCCTGCTCTGACGCAACAACCAGCGCTAGTGCCGTGCGAGAGACCGCCATTCTTACTTGGGACGGCAATCGGTTCGCATCGCGTTGTGGCGTTACGTGTTGGTTGGAGTGTCGACCGAATTAGTGTAATTAGATATCAGACAATCTTCCTACAGTTGTATTTCATAGTTTAACCTCCAACAAATTGTAATATACCATCAATAAGTTGAAGTGCTACGTTTTATTTCTCCATGCCCAAATACCCATGCCCAGCCGGTAGAATTACTATTATGGATAATGAAGATGCTCCGCCGTCCCCACATATACATTACAATATTATTTTTCTCGATGTTTCTTAGGAAACAGTGGGAGTAGATTGTTATTATGATTCGACGGAGACAATGTTAGTTTAATGACCTGGGCGCTGTTGTAGACTAAACTTTAATTAGTTTGTAGTCAAAACATGATGAGGCGTAGACTAAACTGATTACTAGGGGACTTGATAAGTACAGGTAGGTACTATAATATTGTAAGCCCTGATTTTATTAAAAAACAATAAGTATGGTAGAACTGATAAGTTCTCGTAGGAAGATTTACTAACGTGATCTTGTGCTATAATTGATTTAATTTTTGTATTATGGTATTTATTGCAAATCGAGCAAGTCACGGATGCGATAATAAGCTTAACGCTTGTCCCATATCATTAGCATGTTGTGTTTTTAACTTCAAAACTCGAATCTTAAGTGACTACTAAAATAAGAAGCGTCTTCATTGTAATACCAAAATTAAGAACAAATATATATACATATGTATATATATATTAATTTACAATTACAATACACTTTTGCATTGTAATAAAGAAGGGGCGATACTAAACATACTACTTCTAACCACTACAAAAAGGGACACTTATAAATCTTTAGAAAGCCTAAAGATGGTCTAAGTGCTCCATTATTGAATTTAACCTCTCAGCTGAAACACGATGGGTTATAAACTGACGATTATGGCTATCCAGGGGTCTTTAAATCTAGAGTTAGAAGGTATCTTCTAGGTAAGCGTGTCACATCCTAGGCTACAGCAATGCTTAACATCAGGCAGGCTGTAGTCAAACGTAAAGCTATCCAAAATAAAAAATATTTAAAGAGTTTGCTAGTTAGTAGTATTTTAATATCAGGCTAAAGGCTCTAGGCAGTGGATTTCATTGTTTGTGCGTTCGTATTGCCTGCATGGCTAGCTACTACCATCAAATGTAAAACCTCTAGCCAAACGTCGAACGGTATGTTCCAGCAGCCTTATTGGAGAGACAATGTCATTCCGGTAAAGAAATGCTCTATTATGAGCCACAGTGTCAATTATGGAGGAATGGAAGTCGCTATAGGTGACTGGTTGTCAAATGCCTAACAGTCAAGTAAAATGAAATCTTCAGTCAGATATAGAAAAGTTCTTAACGTATTTATATTATAGTAAAATTCAGTTCCAACAAAATTGAGGTTTAATTATATTTTTAACTATTACAGGTTGGTCTAAGATGGATCGTGCTTACCCAATGAAAAATAAAATAAAAATATATATTCCGGGAAATTGCACACAGCGCCATCTAGCCCCACACTGAGCAAACGCTTGTGTCGTGGGTACTAGATAACGGATATATACTTTTCTTTTGTAAATACATACTTATTATATATACATACGACCAGACTCAACACAAGTAATTATATTTTTTTAAAGTACGTAAATACTTGTGTCATGCGGGAATCGAACCCGCGACCTCTAGATTAGAAGAACTGGTTCACTCTCGTTTTAAAGATCGTAGGATTATAATCATAACTTAATTTGATTTAATTTACATATGTAGTGCCTCAATAACCCTGTATATTGAAAAGTCCTTGTATAAAAGAGATAGCGGCCGAGAGAAAGGGACGCCCGATATTAGGTCGAGGTTATCAGCGCTGGTACATATTCTGTGACTGATAAGGAATGACAATGATAAGCACTTGTAGATATAATATAATGGCGGGGAAAGAACTCTCGCTCGATAACGCTGTCATTGACTTGAGTATGAGGGTTAACTCCGAGCTTTTTTTTTAATTGAACGGGTATTTACTTGGCCCTGTGCCAATGATTTGTTTTTCATATTTTGTGTGGATTTGCACTCGCTTAGCGTCGAATTAAAATATCGTGAAAAAACCGTTCAAGGACTACAATATCCGAGGACATGTTTCTTCCGTGGACCTGTGCGCCCACCGTGATGTATCTGCCCACGAGAACTCCCCTAACGAATTAATAATGCAGGTGAATTACAACTCTCAGTCATACGAAAAGGGAAGGAAACACGATTCAAAGATAGAGAGACTTGACCATAGTTTGCCTGATGGTAAGCAATAGCTATGGCTTCAGATGGAGTGCTTATCCAATAAGAATGGGTCTTGTTTTGAAGATCGCTGAATTATAATCCACGCGGAATAGGGAGTGTTCTTACTAATTATAAATAAATAAATAAATACTCTGGGACATTGCACACAGCGCCATCTAGCCCCACACTAAGCAAACGCTTGTGTCGTGGTATAATGAGTTTATAGTTTCAAAAAATCTGTGGGTCGGGAGTCAAACCCATAAATTTGGAACATGGCTAAGAGAAACGTTATTTCACAGAAAACGTTTCAGAAAAATATATCATAACATATTCCCGAGCTAGATGTTTACAGCCTGGGTTTTATAATATTTTCAGAACATAGGTTTAAATAATACCTGCTACAAAAAAAAAAAATTGCTAAGAACAGCTATTACGTCAAACACAGTCTTTCATACTAAAAATGTAGGTATATCAATATAAGTAAATAATAACATTGGCGTCGTCGGAGGTAGAAAACTTGGAAAACTATTTCTAAGAACGTGCGTAGGTCTACGACTAATGCTACGAAGTCGCTACGAATTCTAAAACGAAAATAAATTATTTTGTAACTGATTCTGATTACAAACTGCAGCAAAATGAAACATAGGAATTCGATTCGATTGAGAATATGTATATTATTTAGAATCTGAATTTTCTATACCAACATCAAAAATATATTAACATAATAAAAGCTCTGTCTTTGTCTATCTCTGATTCATATATCCTCATGACTGAAGGTCGTATCTCCCCTGCAGAATTAATTTGTCAGGGGAGTTTTCTTGGGCTGATACATCGTGGTGGGCGCCCAGGTCCTTCCACGGACGATACATGTCGTCAGATAAAAGAAAATGTAATATATCAAATCACAGGTTCTTGTTTTCAATTTCGTGCGCTACATTCCACTCTAGGATAGAATGTACCTGTAATGAACATATCTACATAATATTCACAAATCTTAGGTATATATAATACTAGTGGATGCTTGCGGCTTCGCTCGCATTAAGAAGTAAAACTTGCATCACCTATTTCACTTCTTTGAAAGCGGCTTTTCGAAAAATCCTTTCTTAGCGGATGCCAACGTCATAACATCTACCTGCATGCCAAATTTCAGCCCGATACGTCCAGTGGTTTGGGCTGTGCGTTGATAATAAATGAATAAATAATAAGTTTGAGTTAATAAATTTGAGTTTTATATATTTAGATTAATCAATAGATAATTGTACTGATGTCGACCAGCTCGGGCACCACGGCCTCTCATGTTCGAGTGCTGGTAGAATTAGCTGCCACGCTAGTCTGAACGACATCATTCGCCGGGCTTTTTCCACTACCAATGTTGCAGCTATGCTCGAACCGAGCGGCCTAGCACGTGACGATGGGAAAAGACCTGACGGTATGACTCTTGTGCCCTGGAAGTTGGGTCGACCCTTGTGTGGGACGCAACTTGCGTCGACACATTGCATGGCGCCGTCTCATCTGTCTTTGACACGGTGTCGGGCTGGAGCGGCGGCTATTATTGCCGAGCAACACAAGAGACGCAAATATGCTAACCTCGGCCGAGGTTATATAGGTATATTTGAGCCTTTTGGAGTCGAGACTTTGGGGCCGTGGGGTCCGGGAGCCCATACTATTTTCCAAAACCTCTCGGAGCGCTTGGTTGACGCGACGCATGACCAAAATTCTGGCCTTTTTCTGGCTCAACGTATCAGCATTGCCATCCAGCGTGGTAATGCGGCCAGTATGCTGGGCACGCTGCCCTCTGGTAGTAGGCTGGAGCACTTAGATTATCTATAGGCTTTTCTAAAGATTTTCTAAGTGCCCTTTTTTGTAGTAGTTAGAAGTAGTATGTTTAGTTTTTCTTCCCTTGTTTGTATATTTTATTATTATCAATAGATATCTACAAATATAAAATGAAAGCTACACCTACTTATTTCCCATCCCAATCTGAAGTCAGCAAACATTGGCGTGAAAACCTGCGCAGTACAGATCTAGGTTCTTCCTAGAATCCCTAGAACCTAGCCTAGCTCGCCTGGGACACGCACACAGATGTAACCTAGGCTCTGTGTATACACTATAGATGTGATTGTGAATGTGTGTGTGAAGTATCGAGTAAAAAGGAGAGGTTAGAGAATATATCCTTGGAGACAAAATAAAGGAGGTTAATTTAATTGTGAGGTTGAGTTGTTTCTTTTGTCGTATTAAAGGATATTATATATGATTGTAGTCTTTGAAAACGTTTCAATATAGAATTTTCTAATGATAATAGTACATGTTTTGGTTTTGAGTTAGAGGATTATGCAATGTATCATCCTCCGTGTAGAATATACTATGGTGAAATGCTGTCAAATTAAATTCTTTGCCTAAAATTTAAATTTGTTAAACTAAGAGAAAACGAGATTATATGAATTTCTTTTGACTTGGAAAATTACTTTATGTACATCTAACTTATCAATAATCTGGGTTAAATACAATAAATAACAAAATATTAATGTATTCTAGATCTAGATACCTATATAAGCAAACTTTATTTTACTCCAGGATTATGTTTCTTGTCTGAAGAGAAGATTATACCAGCCGATGTCTATATATATAAAACTCAAAGAAGACTGACTGACTGACTGATATAGTGATCTATCAACGCACAGCCCAAACCACTGGACGGATTGGGATAAAATTTGGAATGAAGGTAGATGTTATGACGTAGGCATCCGCTAAGAAAGGATTTTTGGCAATGCCACTTTTAAAGGGGTGAAATAGGGGATGCAAGTTTTACTTCTTAATGCGAATGAAGCCGCGAGCACCCATTAGTTATTAAATAAAATTAGCTCAATGAATACATAGTAATTTTATAATTTAGATACACAGTTCGTCCTGACCTATTTATTCGCTCATTATCACTGTGAAGTAATTAAATAATACCGTCTAGACATAATATTACCTACATATGGTATGATTATATGGTAGTCTCAGTCATTTAAGGAAACTGTATTTACTTCTACGTACATATGTACATATATGACATATATGGTAATAAATATCCTTACGTGGCTATAGTCTCTGAGTCAGTTGTACTTAAATAATTTTACTGTATAAACACAATAATTTAATATTCGTGGTCAATGGCATCTCATAAGTGATTTAATTGACGTTTCTAATCTATCCTATACTAATACAAATTAAATGTTTTGTGTAATATTAAAACTTAAATAATGTAGGCATGGAATAAATTGATGGTAAGTAAAATAAAAAATGACGTGTACCCATGTAAATGCAATAATATAATCATTATACGTTATAAAATTTTTGGATTCCATTTATTTTAGCAGAAACGAAAGAAAATTTTTATATTGAATAAAATAAATAATAACGTGTACCTATATAAATGCAATAAAATAATCCTTCTACGTTATTAAAAAAATTTGGATTCCATATATTTTAGAAGAAACGAAAGAAAATTTTTCTATTGAATAAAATTAAATGTAATAAGTTTCTGTTATTAAATTACCTATTTGGCATGTAAAGCTTAGATACACGAGCTCACAAAATTATGGAAATCTATTTTGAAATGCTAATAGTTAGTATGTACTTTTTCAGATCTTTAAGTAGATTTGTAACATAATAGAAATTTCTCAAATTTTCATGGCATTAAGTTTTGATTGTTGATAAAGGTACGAGTATAGCATGTGCGATGCAGTCTTTGCTGCGCGTATATTTTTTTCCAAGTGCGCACTTACCCAGTCAGGGTAAATTCAAGACCCGTTCAGGGCTCGAATAAACTAAAATATAATCGTGTTGCTATGGAAAAGCAGTGTACCGGTCGCTTACTTTCGCCAGACGCGAGCATTTCGATGCATTTGTGCAGTTGTGTGCGTGCATTTATGCATGTGTGGGGCCCTCCGTCTGGCCCTCAGTTTGCCCCGATGCACCGCCCCGACTGCATGTCGCATCGAAACCCGTGGAAATATACAATTTCTTAACCAAAAAAGCCTCAGAAGTGACCAATTTGAAAAGAAAGCGCCAGTTTAGCAAGTCACAGGTTTAGGATTTCAGTTCGTTCCCCGATGCTCTTTGTCCGGCCGCCATGTTGGACCGTCTCGCGAGGTGAGTCCCGCTTTCCAATTTTTTCGAATTTCAAATCGTGATTTGACATTTTTTTCCACTTATTACTTTCTCTCTACTTATTCTTCCCATTTCAAACCACATTCACGTTCAATACATGTTTTCTCAGCCAGTATCTTGCGAAGTTACCAGAAAGAGCAGTCTTTGTTCGTCAATTATTTTATTATCATTTCATAGAATAATGAGTGTGCAGTTGAGTATGTCATAAAGTGCGAACGCGAATGGATCGATATCACACGCTATGACGTATTTAATTAGCTATCTTCATCGTTGTTACAAACCGCATTCACCATTGTCTCGATACATTATGCTATATTTAGCTTTACAGCACACATGTCAGCGCTCTCACTACATTTTTGCGTAAATACATGCATTCGTAGTGTCCACTGATTGCAATGATTTTAATGCAACGTGAAGAAAGGATTCAAAATTTAAAAATCGATCGTTACGTCACAGGTCGCCATTTTGAAAATGGGCGTCCCCCGCGACGCTGTGCCACACACACGTGAAAATCGTTAAATTATATTTTGCTCTTTTATTACAAATTGTAATAAATTTTTTGTATTTATTTCAGTCAACGTGAAATGTAGCATTTTCATGATCGTATTTGAAGCGTTACAATGAATTTTAAAATGTAAAGCTACTACCTATTATACTCTTTTGAATCAACGAAAGTTCGAGAAGTAACTTAACGTGTCAAAGAGATATCAAGTAAAATAGAAATAATAAAAATATTTTACAAAACTAATGGATAGGTTTTGTTAGACTTTTATGAGAATTTCACTAAATTTTAAAATAAAATGTAAAATTGCATGGCTGAGCTGTTATGATGTCAATAATAAACACCCAGAGTGCTTTTGCGTGCTATTCATAGACTATTATTAACCAAAAAAGCATAGTTATCAGCTTAACGTTATTCGTTTTTCTAGATAATAATATGTCTCATGTATTGTTGTAATAGAAACTTTTTCCAGGCAACCTACCTACATAAATTTATCCTTTACAAATGAAGAATAGCCTGGAATAAAATATATTTAGGCACCTATATAAGATACAAATAACTTAGTATGAATACTTTTCTATAATCTTTGTTTTTTTCCATGTCTGCTATATATACAAAGGTCTTTTTCTTATCGAATGAGAGTGGCCGACTCTGTTGTTGAGAGATTTCAAACCGCCTTAAGGAACTTTGACATGGCTAAACTAACGACTGTCTTATACAAAGGTAAAAGACTAACATTAGTTTTACAAGTACATATTTTGTTGTTGTTATTATTTATTAGCTATAACATTCATCGTAGGTATATAGAATTTACAAACTATTAGCAGAAAATCTGAATTGAATGTGACATACCTATCTAGATCTTTCCTCATAGGTATGTCTATTTATCAGCAGAAACCAGGGTTGAAGGATGATGATTAAGAGTTATTGTAATTAAGCTTCTATCAAGACTAACCATAGCACTTTTTATGAATAAATGAATAAAAAATATTTAATTTAAGTTACTGTGACCCAAATCAAGATACCAAATATGTATGTATATTAAACATTTTCATATATTCACAATTTCACATATATTAAAAAATCTATACGCCATTCATATTGAATATTCTTTCAGCAAGTCAAATAGGTGAAGAAACCTTTGTTCAAGGCTTAGAAATATTTTATTTTAATTTAAACTTTATAATGGAAAATGTGCAAAATAAATAATCACAAAACTACGCAGGTTCGAATCCTGCCGTTCGTGATTATTGTCTCTCACTTTCCAATAAAAAGTTTTAAGTAAAAACAACCATAGTGCGTGTTAAGCATTTGACAAAATAACTCATAACATTTTAAAATAAATAAATACTCTGAGACATTGCACACAGCGCCATCTAGCCCCACACTAAGCAAACGCTTGTGTCGTGGATACTAATTAGATAACGGATATATTACTTATATATACTTTTCTTTTGTAAATACATACTTATTATACATACAAACAATAATATATATTTGTTTGCAAGTTAGTAAAATAAATTGATTTTTGAGACATTTCGTGTATTTACAGCTACTGAAAGAATGTAAAGAGTACATGGTGGTAGTTCATTGGTAAATCTGAAAATTATTATCATCCTCCAAAGCAAGAAAAGTCTCTCTCAAGTTTTTATTGGGGGTATTGTAAATGCATTATTTTTTTAGTTCAATTTGTTGTTTTTTTTGGATATTTAAACCATACCTACGAGAAGATATGGCCGTTTCAAACCCTGAAAATGATAGAACCATATTAATACATCGTTTATTTTAATTTTTCACATATTACATAATCCTATTAAATAAGATACTGTTAAAACCACATAAGATAAATTAAAGATATTATATGAGCAGCGTCCCGCTGTTACCCCCATTAATTCGGAATAAAAAGTAGCTTTTACTAAAACAAACGAATACTAAACTTCTAGTGTGAAATAAATATGTCAAGAAATACATCTAGCTTCTCTCTGTCTGTCACCCGTTTCTTAATCAACTTACAACTCCAAATTCTTATTGATCTTTATCTTAATCTATGCATACCTAAGCATATCGACCAGTCTTTTTAAAAAAAACGTGCCTTATAAATGGGTCATTAAATGGGAATAAAATAGGTACCTAGACACATTCTAAGTAAGCACTTACTCAAACTTACTTTAATTGCATAGTAACCTTAGGCCCGACTCCATAACATAGATAAACTTATCAACTTTTATACTAGGAAATTTTGTCACTGAATTTTATAAGGAATCATTGAGCAAGTGGGGCTTCGTAATGGTTGTAAAAGAAAACTGAAAACATAACTTAAAGGCGAAGTAACCTATAACTGCATATAAATGTATATAAAAACTGCAAAAAATAACCCCATATTACCATAAAGGCAGTACAATACATAAATAAATAAATATTTCAGGACATATCACACAGCGCCATCTAGTCCCATGCTAAGCTTACGCTTGTATCATGGGTACTAGATAACGGATATAATACATATATATACTTTTCTTTTGTAAATACATACTTATTATACAAAGAAACGACCAGACTCAACACAAGTAATTACAATTTTTGATATTCGTAATTACTTGTGTTATGCGGGAATCGAACCCGCACCCTTACATTAGAAGGCAATGCTACTACCAACTAAGCTTACAGAGTAGTCATACACGAGTAATAGAACTAGGTACCTGATTATTAAAAATATTACAATTATAATTAGCAAAATGTTCTAACTTGACAATTCGGGTCGTCGACCGAGATATCACTATCACATTCTCTTAGAGATAGGAAAATTGCAGACCGCATCATGTATTAGCCAGATAATACAAACACGTACATTAGATACCATTGAAACAAACGTTTACATGTGTTTCAATTCGATCGTTTTCATCATTTATTTATTTATATTCAAACACATTTTATACTAACAGTATTATGCCAAAACATACAACAAGTTATACTTAAGGTTAATATATCATACACTTAGTAAAACAAAACAATCTATATACCTACATATTTACAAATAATAACTTAATTTTTGTTAATAATGGGACGACCATATCACTTACAAAGGCTACACATTCACTATAAAATACTCTAAACCTACAACAAAACACATCAATATCAGTGTTGTGTGCAATCATATTGGTGATTGATAAAAAAATCTAACCTAGATACTCAGACCTAAAGTAGGTATAGCTCGTAAAATGTATTCTGTGGTATACATGTACTTTGAAGTTGATATTTAAAATGTCATGTAATAATTGAATGTCTGCCAGAATGCTAATAATAGA
Organism: Macaria notata; assembly: GCA_927399415.1. Classification (NCBI taxonomy): domain Eukaryota; kingdom Metazoa; phylum Arthropoda; class Insecta; order Lepidoptera; family Geometridae; genus Macaria; species Macaria notata. The sequence continues at coordinate 8,558,989 of OV656742.1, forward strand.
GGAGTCCTTTGATAGTACGTATCTACTCCAGATATTCAAATATTCGATTTTTTACTGCATAAGTATTTAAATAAAAACGTAATTTAGGTTATGAGTCCTTTCTAACCCTAAAAACTTCATTTCTGAGTTCACAGATATGGAAATTCAGCCCATATGTGCCTATGTGATGTTGTCAAAATTATTTCTTTATTTCCACTGCATGTGCGTCTTTGGTTTGTGTATATTTGTAATAATGTACATAGGTTATCTACGTATATCTCATAAATCTTGAATTATTTTTTTGTTTGTTTAGATACAATAAATTTATCTTTATCTTATCTATCTTTAATTTATATTTCATCAAAATTAGTTCAGTAGTTTTTGAGATTATCATTAGAATGCTCAAAAACAGCTGATTCATAAGCTTTTGATTCCGTATTATTAAAACAATCTTCAATTCCCTTTTATCGGTCTGTTAAATTATAAGTTTATTAATATTTCCTATCTATACTCATAATTAGCGTGTCTGTTTGTCTGATAGCAGACCAGGACTAGGAGGGCCAGAGAGTGTATCAAGTATTCGTCACTAACACTAGCTGCGCCCTACGGTGTCACTCGTGTTATTCCAAGATCTCCACTATCGTATTTTATCGATTTCTATCTGATAGAATATAAATAGGATAAAATTTTATTAAAAACACAAATCTACATTTCGTTTTACATGTGTCTTTATAGCATGTTTGTAATTTTGAAAAGGGCATTAACAGACTTAGAAACTTCTTCATCAATCATGCAATCAATCAATGAATCATGCTTTTAGCAATCCACTGAATTTTATCTGTAACAAAATGATACGGTTTTTTATGCCTACTTATCTTATATACTTCACTTTCTAACGCACGACTATATGGTTATCTTCAAAAGTATATGTACCTAGAGCTAAAAAAAATCAAAAAAAAAAGAAATACAACCCAATCAGAACCTATATCTACAAATTATATTATACATCATTTCATGAACACAAAATCATCCAATCATGGCTCTCGGAAGGATATGTATCAAATCCTTACGAACACAAAATCAGTCCTTCCTAGAAATGTTCTACATAAAAACCCCGTCATAATTATATATTCAACCTCCTACCCATCCATATATACCAAAAACGCAGGTAGTCATAAATTTTATCTCTACGATAAAAACTCCTAGAAAATAAAATAGATCCCGCCACCTCCCAATCACAAGCCGAAAAAACGACAAGAAAAAACATGAAACGTCAACCGTAAAAAACCGGGTTCGATTTTCGAATAGGCCAATAGTGTAGTCTATGATGCACCGCGGCAGCCAATCAGGGACGCAAGGGCGACGAGATGCGCGCGAGTCGACGCCCTAAGGGCCTCGCTCTATTCAAATAAGGAACGGCCTTGACGGTAGGAGATTCTATTGGGAAACGACGGACTTTGTTACTGTGACGTATACTGTGATAGGGCCTTGGGTTTGTGACATTTTATCGAACTTATCTTTCTCAGGATTTAACAAAGGTTTTTCTACAAAACTGTTTCTTTTTATACTTCTTCAAAATTCAAAACGATTTAAATTTTGAGTCCATCTAAATATCTCTATAGCTTATTAAAGTAAGAGTAATTCAACATTTTGGTAATCATTTTGTAACCATCAAACTAATGATTATTATTGCAGTCAGAACCATAGATACCAATTTCACAGAGTTGACTACAAATAAATGATTTCATTATTATTAGTCACTAATGTAATGTTTATTACTAAGCTTCTCAATTTATCGACTGTTTCATAAAAAATAATAACTATAGAATAAAATTAAATGTAGTCTAACTAAAACTTACGTATAACTGATAAGTATTGTTTATTTTTACATGTATTTTAATATAAATTCCGCACAAAAATCGGCTCACTGTTTTTACCTTGAAAACCTTGATAGCTTAGTAACACGACCGCGGTCATTAATGCCTATAAAATAATTAAAATTCAGATGTGTAAAGATTTGCAATGGTTATGAAACTTATTACCAAACCCACCGGCGCCACTGTGGCGCTGCCGCCGTGATAACGTAGAAACTAGTGATGTCATGTTATCTGCATGAATTTTAACCGACTTCAAAAAAGGAGGTTCTCAAGTCTTTTGAAAAGTTTTTTAAGCAAAAATATCATGAGCATATTTAAAAAACTTTATTAAAACATCTCTCTCTTTCTCTCTCTTATCGTATTTTCTCATGACTGGGGGTCTTGACTCCCCCGTAGACTAAATTCATTAGGAGAGTTCTCTTGGGCAGATACACCGTAGTGGGCGGCCAGGTCCTTCCACGATTGTTATTATTATTTTATTATTTATAATGTAGGTACAAAGTAAAGCATATTTATTTTTTGTTTAAAGTTTTGTAGCTATCGTATCTACATATATGCTGTACTATATTATACCTCAAATGGAAGATATATCCAAACAAACGCTACGCTCTAAATAAAATCCACTAAACATAAGCAATTTCAAAAAGCGTAACTAAATAAATAAATAAATAAATATTTCAGGACATATCACACAGCGCCATCTAGCCCCATACTAAGCTTACGCTTGTATCATGGGTACTAGACTTATTCCGTACGAATACCTATTTTTTATGGAAGGTGTGTGTTATATCGTGAAATATATTTATCTATTTATAGCTCTGAGACCAAAATGTAATTTCTAGTACATTGTGATCCAAGTTCACGATGTTAAATTACTAAGCTGACAAAGCTCTATGTAGATTTTTATTATGAACTAGCGGATGCTCGCGGCTTCGCTCGCATTAAGAAGTAAAACTTGCATCTCCTATTTCACCCCTTTAAAAGCGGCTTTTTCAAAAATCCTTTCTTAGCGGATGCCTACGTCATTACATCTATCATTTCAGCCTGATCCCTCCATTGGTTTGGGGTGTGCGTTGATAGATCATTATATCAGTCAGTCAGTCAATCAGTCAGTAAGTCACCTTTGAGTTTTATATATTTAGATATTAATTACAATGCTTTTTGAGTATATGAATCTAAAATATTTTTAACACGTGTCGTCTGTCGTCCCAACAGTAGCACGAATTTCAAAATGATACTGAAAATCAGTTTCTTACGTTAGGGTTTTTATAAATAAATAAATAAATATAAATATTCCGGGACATTGCACACAGCGCCATCTAGCCCCACACTAAGCAAACGCTTGTGTCGTGGGTACTAGATAACGGATATATTACTTATATACTTTTCTTTTGTAAATACATACCTACTTATTATATCATACATACCAACGACCAGACTCAACACAAGTAATTATAAATTTTTTAAAATGCATAAATACTTGAGTCACGCGGGAATCGAACCCGCAACCCGTAGATTAGAAGGCAGAGCCACTACCAACTAAGCTAACAGGCCAGTCAGGCCAGTTTTACAAATCAAAAAAGTAAGATCGTATTGGAGTGGCCTGTTGTCACTCTCATGTCAGAGTTTTCAAACCGCCCTAGAGGCCTTTGTGATTGCTTAAGAACTGCCGTAGTAAATGGAATATTTATATCGACTTTCAAAGAACGCACATCACTAGTCCTGTCAGACATCGATCGATCACATCACTGCCTTCCGGTGTGGCCGGTATAAAATTACAATTAATATTATTGCCAGTTTAGCATTAATTATTTTTTATTATCACGCTATAATTTTGTGAAATTTAATACTGAAAGTTGAGTTTTTGTGACTGTGACTTGGCGTGAAACCGGAATGAGTTTCATATCCCAAATCTCAAATAACCGTTGCAATAAAGGTTGCAATAGTTTCCATTTTTTACATTTGACAGTCTGAAATTTGAGTGTCAGATCATCTGAAACTAGCATAAGAATTGTGGAAGGTGGAACTATTTCTACAATGGAAAAGAACAGAATTGGCTTTCAAACGAGACTTCCAAAACACATAATTAGGCACAATAACATATTTTTTTTCATACGCGGGAGGAACTACAAAAATAAAATAAATAATATTATAAGCCATAATCTCACTATATGCAACGGTATAAAAATATTTCATCAATAAATGTATTTTATTTTGCATTTGACATGACACCCAAGACGCATAACATACTAACATACTCGTACTTGTTATCTCGTTTATGTGCATAGCATATACTATATCTAGCATGGTTAAATATAATACATACAGATATAAACATGTTATATATGTATGCGAAGGAAACGTCCCATTGAAATGCGACAGGATGACAAACTATTTGATGTGGTAGGTCAGTTACTTCTATTGTAACTTACATGGTTTACATTGCAATTACTACTAGGCTATAATATACCTATAGGTACTTATTCTTGATACGAGAGTGGTCATATCTATATAGTGTCAAGAGTTTACAAGCCGTCGTCGTACAGTACAAGTCACACGTCACACGTGTACACGTCGTACAAGCGTCGACAGTTGCATAACACTAGACTAAAGTGCCCGCAGCCCATAGTCAGGTGTACTGGGGCATTCGTACTCGATTACCAAAGCCAATCAACTATCGATATGGCTATTGGTCAGACCTTTGAATGACCAAAAAATAGCGTTTTCATTTAGGTACTTCAGAGGGTCTGAGTGTACGTTAAACTTTAGAATCTGACTGCTTATTACATGCGGTAGTGATTGATATATTTGACACATTATGTAAATTAATATGTTATTGAAAGATCTATAAATAAAAATATATCTATTGTCCAAGAACACCGAACAATAATGGCGACCATTGAAAATAGAAGAGGGAAGATGGTTGGCCACCTTGTAGCACATGACAAATTTATGATAAACATCATTGAGGGAAAATTGGAAGCCCGAAGAGGAAGAGGAAGGCCGAGAAGGTCATACATGGACCAAGTAAAAGAAAAGGCGGGTGTCATGTCGTATAAGGAGGTCAAGGAATTGGCAGAAGATCGGGAAGGCGTATGCTCCACAGACAAGGGACTTGCCCTTAAATTTGTGAGCTGAAAGATCTGCTAAAATTATAAAAAAAATACGGCATGCAGTTAACGACTTTCCTTTGACCTATGAAAAGCCTTCATTTCCCAGATATTGAACCGGTGTCAGTGACACAGGAAGAAGTAGTTTCCACTTGAACTAGTGCGTAAAACACGATCTTGGTACTCTAGTCTCATTGTCAACTACCGAGGCATGGATCTGCTTACAGTCAGTGCAGAGTTAACAACTTGCTTAACTTGCTACTTGCTTAACGAGTGGGTTTCTAATCGGATGGGATAAAGGAAAACCTTATCAATCAATCAATATAGCTTTATTGTACACCAGAAAAAAAAGAAACAATTTACAGTAATATTACTTAACCTAGGTACATTGGGCGGCCTTATCGCGTAGAGTGATCTCTTCCAGGAAACATATAACCAGCAACAGCTTAACTTTTGACGCTTTGCTAGTACGGATGTCTTATTAATTTTATGCGCTACTATCAAAAGAAAAAAATATTTTAAAAAAAACTTCGACGTTTACCATCTCTTGGAATGTGGTCAAGTGCAACTCCATTTAATAAAAAAAAAACAAAAAAAACAGTAGAAATTTCTTCGTCAACGTCAACCAAAATTATATTAATAAATATTAAAATCATCTACTTACATAATATGTATAGATAAAGCGACATACTGACACACATGACCTACCACAATGCACTGTATTGTGCCAAATTGGTCACACAGGTCATACTATATAAGCTACTATATTTAACTATTTGTATGTATATATGACGGCACATACTAATAATGTTGAAAGTTTCCATTCTATTATGTTTTTAGATATGCTACTGGTATCTTGAGCAAGTCATTGGTTTGATAGTAAGCAGTGAATTTATTCCACAGAGTTTAGTAGTTCATAAGGTATTATAAGGTTACTGGAATAATGTAGATATCGCAATTCAGGTTAGGTAATGTAACTTTTCAACCTAATTATTTGTATGAACATACAGACAAATAGACAGACAGTCTTTTACTAATATGCATTGGTATGCAATGAGTTATGACATACCATAAAATTGTTAGTAACGTCAATACGTAACACCGAAATTCTAAAAATTGGAAGCGATTCAGAGAGGATGGAATATTTTGAAAATTATTATTTTCATCGAATTGGAAATCATCATCATCCACAGCCCGTTTTGTTCCATTGTTTGGTATAACTCTCTCTCCTTTCATGCCAGCCCAATCGTTACAGTGCCAAAATAGAAAAAAAAATGAGGCATCACTCACAATTCTTTTTATAGTTGTTTGACATTTTTAATTCAAATATATTTGAATAATGCATCTAGACTAGCCTTGTGAATACAAAAATGCATTTAAATTAACACTGTTGTCCGAAAAGCTTGAAAGGCCAAAGGGGTGCGTTACAATACAAATAAAAAATAAACATTATGGGGATGTCCATCGCTTTCTACTGTATAGCACCCTCCCTTTTTAATTTGTCTTCTTTTTAATTTGTCTTCTTTTTTCCGTTTGATGTAACGATACATGCTCACAGAATAAGTAGAACGTGTTCAGATATTGCATTTTGTTCACGATTTTTGGGATTTTATCTTTATTATTGTGAAGATAAGGCCCAGTATTGCATGACGTTAACGAAATGCAGACAGTAGTCATACAATATGTAGCACGTCATCAGTGAGGGAGGGTGATTTTGACTTTTTATTTTCGGGGGTTGATTTTTTGAGCTTCATAGAACCTACTACACATTTTCTTTGATCTTTGAAATGCGTTTGTGCTTTTTCTGGTCATGTATTTGTTAAATTGTTGGGAAAAATAAAATAAAAAGATTTTATAAAAGGGGTCCTTTTATGAGACATTATTTTTTCATTTTGCTTCGTTTATATGTACCTATCTACCTATATAAAAGTTTGTTTAGTAATGTAGCTCTGTATACAAATGTAGATTATAAAACTTGATATGTAGGTACCGCAATGCTTTTATTTTTTTTAAATTTTGATTTAGTTATTTACTTAAATATTTTTTATAGTAGTTAGGAAGTACAGTAGTTTATATAAAGTAGTACGATATTCAAATATTTGTTTCTTATTTTTATATTTTGTTTGTTTCAGGTATTATCGACTCTTCAATAATTTCTAAGTAAGTACGTCACAAAATTCTATATGTTAAAGGATATATTATATAATAGATTAACTTATTGAAGTATGTGAGATAGAATCATTATAAAAAAATTGAGAAAGGTAAGTGCAAGATGTCTACTTTATTTAGTTAATTTTATTATTGTATTTAATTTAATAGATTTATTCAAATTATGATTATGAATGAAAACATTGTTACTAAAAAATCTCTAAAAAAATTAAAGGCATAGTGTTGAAAATCTGCTGTTTAATAAATTTTGAGGTTATGATATAAATTCTTATCCGCTTACTATACCATCAATTATTTATTTTTTATTCCTAACAATATGTTTAGATGTAAGTATCTAGTAGGTATGTATTTTAATTTAAAATTATGAAACAAAACAATATTTTTTCCCATGCGACAATTTAACAGACCGTTACTTGTTTTTTTTAATGAAAATATACTCACCTACTTGATAAGTTTGTTATAAATTACTTACTTATAAATAAATAAAATAGTAGAATAAAAATGAAATGTGTATTTTCCTGAACAGCTTTAGTTTTTTGTTTAAGTTAAGTAATTAAATTACTTACTATTTCTTGTATTTTTACTATTTCTTGTATTTTAGTTTAATTTAGAACCCTATTAAATATATTTAATAGGGAATTTAAAAACCCTAAATTGATTAAAAACCCTATTAGGGAATAGGGTTTTTAATCAAATTTATTTTTCACATATTTTAAATAAGTAACTAAATATATATTCCGGAGACCTAGAAATTAAATCTCATTTTTTATCGTTACGAAGGGCAAAGGGTTGACGAATCGCTTAATCATAAAAATAGATAATGTAATAAACTCAAATTAACCGTTTTGGTCAATAAAACAAATTGTCTAATGTCATTTATAGACACTGTATTTTGGGTACCTAATGCCGTCGGCAAAGTCTAGGCATATTTTAGATAGCCTAGATTTACCTAGGCTATCTTGATTTCGAGTCTCTTACTAAAACTATTTATATCTATCAAAGTAGAAAAATAAACGTTTTTGTTTTAAAAAAATTGGCAGTCCAAAATAGAATTTAGAAATGTTTTTTTTTTCAATTATATTTTATGAATTTATTTATAGGTTGGTATTTTTTTATCTGAATACTTGGATTTGGTGCAACAAGATATTTTAATTTAGGAATAGTGTTTCTTTTCTATCCTACTGTGTTTTATGTTGTTAAATAACTCCGTTATTTTTTAATTAGGTATTTATTTTATATACTTACTATATTTTTAAAAAAAGTCTGATGGCTTCAACGATATGTCTTATAAATCTGTGAATAATTAACAAAAAAATACTTTTTGATTTAATTCTTATTATTTGTTTCATGGTCAATGAAAAATAAGATATTTTGGAAAAAAATATATTTAAAAAACCGTATTTTTAAACGACTTTACTATCAGACTTAGAATAAATTTATCATCATCTATTTGATAACATAAATTTTGAAAAAAATACATTTCAAAATAAATTTAAAGAAACGGGGTTTACTAATATTTAAAAAAATAAAAGGATTTAAATTCAATAATGAAAATATTCAAGAAAAATTTGGGAAATATAATGGTTAGCGAGAACCTACTTACTAACTTGATGATTGTAAAAAATATAACGTCTGGATTATTATTTATTTAATCAACTTTTTTATCCGTTACCTATAATAAATAAACAAGAATCTTTTATTATATATAAAAAAACCAAGTACCTAATAATATTACGCAAAAATATACTCCACAACTCCAGCAACGTATCTTCAACATTTATTTAAGCACAAAGAGATACTTAAATATAAAAATAAAAGGTAAAATGAAGAGACGTTGACCTCTAAGGTGCTATCCATATGCCCTAAGGGCCATATCTGGAAAATGGCATCAGATTCCCAGAAAAAATGTGGCCTAAACATTTTATAACAATTTTACAACCCATCAAACTCCGAAAATGGACCAAAAAGTCTGCCAACAGATGGCAAGAAGGCTCTTCCTGACCTCAAATTTGCGTAATTTCGTTCGATTTTCAAATTAAATCAGTGGAAAAGAGGCTGATTTATAAAAAGTGTGAGGTCGACCGGCGTCCGCGCACCGGACCGTTATCCGACCGGCACGAAACTCACAGCATTGTCGACGTCTCGCTCGCACGCGTGACGCCTACCCTTACTCCCACTGAAGCGGGCGCGATTATACCGTGACCGTGATTTTTGATACTTTAGCAAAATAGCATTTATTTAAACCAAATGAGCTCTTATTAAAATCTGAATTAACTTGGTAGCTTATAGACATGGCTGTAATGTTATTTAAATTCAAGTAGTAATTTGTTATAGATAGATTTTAAAGTAGACTAAAGATCAAGATCATTTGCTTCGATTTCCCAGTGCTTCCATGCAGGATGTGGTGTTGTTTCCGCAGGAACTAAATAGGGTCTTAGCAGGATGAACTTCTGTCCATTATATAATCTGCTTTACATAGTTTACCCTTGTTTGTGTTGCTATCTATAAAATAAATTTACTGACATTACTAACCAAAATCATTATACCTACCCATAATATAACATGAAGTCAAAGCAATTTTAATACGTGTATTTTACGAGTATATTGTCTTATGCATAATATTTTATGGCTAAAAGAAGTTTTTGTGACTTTCAATAATAATGGTCATAAAAAGTAAGCATTTACAATGTTGATTTTACGACTAACTTGAATGCCATGTTAGTACGGACGGCATATTGATGACGCTTTTGTTGAGCATTAAAGTTTTGTCATACTTTCCTTATTTTAAATACTAAAACTCTGGGTTTTTAAGATATAAGTTTATTTTTCATTAAAAAAAAACAACCACTTTCAAACATTTCTAATTGAATCTTTAACGATTTGCTTATTCTTTGTTTTATAAACCAACAATTACAAAACAAAATATTGCTTGTTGTTTTGTAAACCAACAATAGAAAAAAAACCAGCCATTATCACTAACAACAGCATGTAAACGCTACTAAAAATAAGTCTTAGTTATGATCCAAAATAAAGTTGATAATGTCACAGAAACATTTAATTTAAATTGAAAGGGCTAAATAATGAGCATAGTAGAATGTTACCATAGCTAAACAGGATAATTACTGTAGCTGGACGAGTAAAAAACGACCTTGCAGACTATAAAAAGTCAAAGACTTTAAACCGGACTCTTACATCTTTTTTGTATCTGGCAATTTATCTGTCTAGTGTCACGTGATGACTTTAGCTCAGAAAATGAATGATTTCTGCTCTACCCTCATTTTAACGACAATAATGTTTTAAAAGGATTTCAACCGCTTTGAATTGTTTTGTAGGTTTTGTAGGTCTGTATTTGCTTTGTAAGTCCCAGCTGATTGTCAAAGACCAGCTGTTGTTAAGCCATAGCAGATATCTTAGAGCAGTTTGAAATCTCTGACACCTGAGTTGGCCACTCCCACAAAAACTTATTTTGTCTAGTTTTTTAAATCATACAGCGTAAAACACTAGATCAGTAATTATTTCTTCATGAGGGATAAAAACTCATCTTGTGACGTAGATTTATTAACTTTAAAGAGACCGCGCGCAGCCCGTAGACGTATCTAGTACTTACACATACAGCCAAGAATGTCTGATCTTCAGTGTTAACGCGAGGCCACTAATTGACTTGAGTTATAAATAAAGTCTATTTATAACCGGCGTGGTTGCTATGCGCCTGCGCTGTGCAAACCACGCATCGTTGCCGTTCTTGAAGCTCCTTTCTTGCACTACTTAGTTTACATACTTTTTGCATAGTGTACTCGGACTGAGTTGAAGAGTTTGTTGTTTTGTTAAGATTGTGAATTTAATTTTTGCAGTTACATATTTGAAAAAAAGTTTTTTTAAGCCACTTTTTTATTTGGTCTTACATTTTAAATAAATCGATTTGATTGGATTTATAACAGTTTTAAATATTTGGAACGTTTAAATCACTCTTTTAAAAAAGTTAACTCATAATAAAAGAAATAAAATAGAAGGATCAGTGTTTTTTATAATAACAAACTTTTCAATGCTTGTTTGTTTTTCTTTAACCCTGCTTTCTTTAACACAGCTGCCCTAATGGCCTGTTTAATCGAATGTTCCAGTGCAGGCTCCAGATATAGACTGTGCAAAGAGAAAGTCGTACCCAATGGAGCGTCAAGCGAACATTTATAAACGCCCTTCTTCCATTCATACATGCATCATTGTTCCATTCAAGATCATTAACAAGTTTTTATATATAGCTTTTTTCTATATTGTGTATTGAATTGAAATACATACATATTTTTAAACTGATGTTCTATGTCTGAATCAAATGAATGATGAATAAAGTGTTTTTAGTTGTGATTAATTATTATTAAATATGTATATTGTGATTAGATATGGCCTATTGTTTATCACCGAATAATAAAATGAATATACTTTATGCTAATTATTTTAGCGTAATATTTGATTATAAAAATTATACGTTATATTTTTACCGTATACTGTCAAATAATTTATAATAAATATTCGCCTTTCATAGTAATTTCACTGAATTTTGTAAACAACGAGTGATAAAACGACAACAAAAAAAAATTACGCATAATATCAAGACTGTTCGTCGTGGTACATCGATCGAAATTCAACAGTGGAACAAAAAGTAGACCGAGTACCCCTCTCTCAGTCGCACTCATTGCCAGACGCCGCGCGGGAGAAGGACGGAGCTAGCGGCCGCTGCGCCCACGAAGGCCGGTACATTGAACCCTGCACTTGAAAGCTGCACAATCAAATTTATATCTGTCCCTGTCTAAACTGAAAGATCCAACGCCTCTCAAACGGTACGTTTTTGAAGATTGCATCGCAACCAACTTTTTGTCCCTGTCTCAACGAATGGTGACACGCGGAGTTGCCCGCGCGCGATTTCGTTCGAAATTTAAAATTTATTTTCAAATTCGAAATTTGAACAGCCTGTCAATTAAAAATGTGGGTTTTGTTTTAAAGTGAAATACTTCTTTAAGACTTGTCATCTATATTTTATTTCCTTTTAGATTTTTATTCGTAGTCATCAAGAGACAAATTAAGGTAAGTTAGGTTATAATAATTTACATCCCACACCTCAACTGACCACGTTTTTGCTTTTCTACATTTTCTAGAGGAATGTAATGAACAATTAGTTTTATTTTAAGGCCAAGCCACCTCCCGGTTTTGTACTATTTAACCTGGAACTAATCGACTATCCCACCTGTTTGACGTGTCATCTGAACTATGGTAGGTAGCACTCTTAAATAATTAACAACCATCCAAACCCTAATATGTAATTTAAAGCCTTGCTGTTTACAATAAGTACACTATAATAAATGAAACCAAATAGATCCTCTTTATCTCCTACAAAAAAAATTATACCTACTCAAAAATGAGTCTGGTTTTTATGAGAAAGTACTCAAAACAAAATTTCAAATTATAAATCTTTTAAGACAACGCTTTTGAAATAAAATAAAAATATTTTGAAAAATTATGAAAAATGCTTAAATAGATACCTACTTATTCAAATATGTTGTAAAGTAATTAAATATTTTTTTTTACTTTTCATACAATACATAAGTAAGTACTTAATATTTGTAAAATTGAATTTAAAAACTAAATAGTCTAGTAGAAGACCAATAATTTTATTATGAAATACCTAACGACTCTCCAAACTCCATGCGATAAAAATCATCCCAGTTTCTCCCTGTCACTTATTTATATTGTTTTTTTTTTAAACACGACTAGCATCTCTTAGTAATCGAATAGTCGATGAAAACCAGATTTTTTGAACAATCACTTGGTCTATGTACCTCGATCTTACCAATATTATTTATTCTGTGCCGATACTCCTTGGATCAGTAAACAGCCCAAAACTAAAATCCCAAAAACACTTTTTTTAATACTTTTCAATTTTACAGAGATCCTTCAGGAATAAAAGGACTTGGGAATTGAATACCTATAGTTATAATTAAGTAAAGAACTACCTAACCTATATGTATTACGAGCCTCATTTTTGATAAAGTCGTATTAAAACATTGAAGCAATAAAATAACTTATCATACATATATGATACAGATACAAGTTAGGAGTATGTAGGGTAGGTACATATATATATCCAAATGGCTGTATCGATTTACAAGCAATTTGGCATAGGCAAAAAATAGACCCTAAACTAAAACATAAGCTACTTTTCTATCCCGGGTAAAATAACAGGACACCACTAGTTTATGATGTTTTCTGGAACAAATATGTACTTTGACGAGAAATAAGGTACTCGTTTTCATGACGTCAATATGTTAAATCACTGACCACAATTCATTACTAACAATTAATTAATTTGTGGTTAATTACAAATCCTTCTAGCTAACATTGTAAAACTCATTTTTGTAAATCTGACACCAAACACGTTGTGGTCTGTTCCGGCTGCCTCGTTCGAGACCCAGTTCCATTTGAATACTACAAGCCCCACCCTCGAGCTTAGGGTGGCTTGTGTTGTCAATTCAGAAGATTTGGTGAACAAATGACTGGCTGGATATGGGGTATAAAAATACAATTATTGATAGAAGCACTAAATATTATATTTAGATTTCATATATGTACATGGTAACCGGTAACTAAGGATATATACAAGTAAGAACCTAAAAAATGTCCCCTACAACGTAGGGGGATTAAAACTTGTGGAGGAAGAAAAAAAAAAAAAAAAAAAAAAAACTAAGGATATATAGGTATAACAATTTAAGGAAAAAAAACTTGCTTCTTTTTTATAGCGAATTTCCTAAATCCTAGTAGTAGAAATCAAATTGCTTTACTAAAACTGTCCTTAAAAAGTACAGGTTATGTTTAAGTAACCCTTAACCCTGTATAGGGTGTGATAAGCCCTAGGCTGTAGGAGCGCTTAACATCGAGCGAGCTATAGTCACCTTTACTACGTTAAATTAAGAAAAATAAAATCTAAATTTTGCAAAGCAACAAAATCAACAAATAGACTCCATTACAACATTCACAGATCTACAGCAGAGTCTAAAGAAGGCCATCAATCTTAATATATCCGTTTTAAAGTCAACGTATCTTTCGCTTCACACAATTTTAGTGCTCAGAATAAAATACCGTGGAAAATCTGTTTCTAACAGTGTTTAGTTGTTTTTGTTGATGACCTATTTAATATTGTATCGTAAAATAAAGTAACGGTACCCACATTAGGCTTATGCCCTGTCAGTGGGTATCATTAAGCTGATGATGATGATGGTACCTACTTTTAATCATTGGCTTATAAAATTTGGTGATAGATTACTTTTTGGTTAAATAAAAATCAATTATTAACAATAATAATACAACAATAAGGGAATAAACCTAAACATACTACTTCTAAGCACCACAAAAAAACGATTTGGTAGGACTAAAAATATTAGCGGTTATCAAGCACCTAATGCTATGTTCCGGTAGCCTCAATTGAGAGCCTGTTGTCGTCTGATACATACAAGTATGCTGTGACCACACCGTCGCTTGTGGCCATGGTCTTTCATTCAGACGTGGTGGTCAAATGTTTCAATGAACAAAAATAGTTGAGGTGTTACTGAACTAAATATATTATTACTATAGTCAATAGATTTCTATTCTTATTTTTTTTATCATAAATTTGCACCTATTAATATAAAAATAATTCATTTTATTTCTTCGGTACATACTCGACGGTATTGTTTTTTGATTATTCAAAATAACGTAACTTCATGTTTAAAAACATGTTAATAAATTGTGACGTAATATTTTTATTGTTTTATGAATTTTACATATTACACGTATGAAAAAAAACTAAAAATATTTCATTGAATAGTCTGTTAAAATAGGGGGAAAATATGTTTCATCAATCAAAAATACCAAAATTTCCCGAAAATTCACTTAAAAGCAAAACATCTGAAAAGCCTTCTATTTGACCTTGATGTTATCGGTTAAGAAAGTTATGACGTTACCAATACCGTCATACCTCTTTGAAATGACCTTGCATTTATTATTGCCTATTTTATATAACACAGGTTTAATAAGCAGATAATAAGTATACTTTAATTTAAGCCAAACAAATTGACTAAAAGGTTACCTATGGTATGAGACACGAGGGTCATTAAAACACATTATTATTTTTAGATTATTTTACTCTAAAATACAATGTACAAACACATTTAAAAAGCCTTCCATTCGACCTCGATGTTATCAGATAAGAAAGTTATGACGTCACTAATACCGTCATACCTCTTTGACATGACCTTGCGTATTTTAAAGAACAGCTTTATTTTAATTTAGGGCAAAAAATTTATTTAAAATCAGCTTCAACCTAATATTAAGTGTGTGTATTTTAATCTAGACCAAATAAACAATTATTTTTAAAACTTACCCATGATTTGAGATTATGACTAAAAATATGGGTATACTGCGATACAAATATTTCATTTCATGCGAATGAGAATAGTACTCGTTGTTACAAAAATCATCATCAATAGATCTAGGAAAGTGGGTCAAATCAAAGTGGTGGTTTTAAACAATTACACTATTTATAAATTAATAAATTATATCTTCAGATTTTTTTATATTATCACGGTTGAATTTATAACAAAATATAGGTATGTAAGTTAATGGATAACATTTCATTTAGTATCGAACAATATTAACTTAAAACGTTTTTGATATTCCCTTGTCCAAGAAATCGCGGTTATTTAAAATAATAATAAAAATACGTGAATGGAACCCTAAAACACTGCCAGTAATTTTCTTGTTCACGGAACAGGTAAACAGTTTTTTAGGTACACTCTTAGGCTCCTAAATATATCAGGGACAAATCATCTAACAAAACACTAAAATTAGGTATGGTAAAATTGAACATTTAAAATGAAACAAATAATTTACCATAGGGTATTATTATGTATTCTGTGCCATATGTAGGATGCCCAGATAAGTGTTAAATTGACCTATTTAATCAAAAATGAAAATGTATCGTTTTAGTCTAATTAAATCCAAGAATAAAACCCGTAATGATTTACAAACCATAAATAAATAATGTAATGATTTTAACCTTGAAAACGAATTTTAAAACTTTGTAAATA
Source organism: Macaria notata (assembly GCA_927399415.1). Taxonomy (NCBI): domain Eukaryota; kingdom Metazoa; phylum Arthropoda; class Insecta; order Lepidoptera; family Geometridae; genus Macaria; species Macaria notata. The sequence goes on from OV656742.1 coordinate 8,575,234, forward strand.
AAAAGATGAAGCAAAGTTTATAAAGTCTTGCAAACTATATAATCATATCATAATTACAGAAAAAATAACCACTACCTTTCAAAAAAATATATACCTATGTATATATGTATAACTCTGCCATGAGTCCTCCACAATTGACTATACTCTTAAACATAACTCTGATAAATTACTCCTCCACAATTGGGACATAAAAACCATAGTCTCCATCTTTCTAGGACAAATGAACGCACTAATAAAATCCATCATGCAAAATGTTACAATTTTTTTGTTGCAAAACTTTCTCCTTACTTTTTCCTCCTAAGTCTATGGAGGTTCCAACTACAAAGTTGAATTACTGTCTATATTTAGCGATGGTTTTTTGCTTGACCCGAGTGCGTCCGGGAGCGACCGCTAGTGCGCGAACTGGTTCGTGCCCCCGTGTCATTGTACTGTGCGCGTGCGCATTGCGCCGCCAGATACGAGAAACGTCATCCGGCAGTGTGTAATACGCGATCCGCTATTCGGTAAATAAAATGTTACTATACTGTCGTATGGTACGTTTAATTTATTGTTTTAGTTGGAACAACGAGACGATGCCTTTTTCCTTTATTCCAATGTTACTATAGTTTTGAATACACACAATATACATATAGTATTTGTACAGGAAAATAACTGAACGTAGCGGAGTGAAAAATGGAAAGTGACATGCGTTCAACCTCACCATAAGTCATTAAGCTCTGTGTAATTTTCACTCATTCCAAAAACCGACACGCAAACCACGTCAATAAACGTACTCGATACGTACGTATTACGTCAGTACGTACGTATTGTGCACGTACGTGTTCAGATAAAACACCTGTTGAATATTCAAACCATAAAGACGCCTCAATAATCCGAAATAGGCTCGATACACTTAAGTCAAATAACTCCATATTAGATCAAATTCAAATTCTATTTAGTATTTATTTTTGTTAGTAAATGATACTTGTTACGTTTTCTATAGAGTGTAAAATTCAAGGCATTTTGTCATTCTGTTGCTGACTTCTGAGTCAGTATTTTAATCATTAATGTTAATAAAAATCAATAATCAATGCCAATATTATATTTAGAATATAAGAAGAAATATGTGAGTAGCTGTTGAATTGTGACAAGTTAGTCAAATTTAGTTATGTTCTTTTGAGACGAGTGATGTGCAAGTAAGTAGTTAAATTTGTATATTGTGCTGTGGTTTTTCCCGAAATCTTGCTTCACAGGACCTTTTCGGTACCTAGTGCAAGTTTCCGGGGCTACCTCACGGACCTGATTCCTACTTGACTGCACCTGGCAAACTGTGTTCCCAATGAATGTACGTGTTAGAATAAGTATTTTTAGTCAATAAACAATTTGAATTTTTTGAATGTTGAATATAAATTATTAATACGCACGACAAAAAGAAGCAATGAAACGTCTACACTATTAAATTAATAATTATATTAAACCAATCAATGTCATTAACAAGTAGCCTGCTTCGGTCATGAAAGATAGAGATAGCTAAAAAAAATAAAATATAAAACTTTGCTGCATGTTTATTATTTTTATAATTATACATAGATAGATATGTAGTACATAGTTAGCCGTCTATCGCGTGTATTGTCTTTGTAGCACGTGACGTTGACCTTGACCTCTCCGTAGTACAACGGACACGTCCACCGAACGAATTAAAGTCACTAGGACACTGATTTATTATTCATTATTTTATAGAAGATGTGAATTGCTATCAACTATAAATCTGTTCCAGTAAAGACATGCGCCATCTGCAACGACGAGACGTTTGTGCGTGTGTAGCTTCTTGTGATTTGGTGACCAAATACTTAATTGTCATGTTAAAGCAATCTATAACAATGTTTAGAGATTGAATAGTACATATAAACTTATCTTTATAGGCTTACCAGTTCAAATTAAAACAACAATAGGCTTACCAATTTAAATTAAAATAAAATTTTGGTGTTTAGTGACGTCGATTATTTTTGACGATGCGTATCTAAGTAATCACACACATTGTATAATTGTATATATTGTATAAGGTTGAAGCAGAGTATCGTTGAAAAATTGACGAAAGGTACTTTTTGTGTATAATAATCATGGCTTTCACATTTTGATAACCCGAGCGAGGCCCGAGTAACATTCATCGGTTATTCGGCGATTTAATTATGTAAGTAGGACTGGTATGGTTTTCTTTTTGTCTTATCATTGTTTCGAATATTTTTATTTCTTCTTATTTCTCTCATACCAACTCACCTAATACTCCGCGGTATCGTACCGTGCCCCGTGCGAGTATGGACACGGTGTCCCCACACCGGCTCGCCGCGTAGCGCGGTAGCTGCGCGACCGGTCTGCGAGCCACGCGTAACCTCGCCCCACCGCCACGGGTTCCGTACACCAGTTATAGAGCTCACTTCTTCACGACTAGCCTGTTAGCTTAGTTGGTAGTGGCATGCCTTCTAATCCAGGGTTGCGGGTTCGATTCCCGCATGACACAAGTAAATATAAATTTTAGAATTTGCGATTATCTATGTCGAGGGACGTAATAAGTATGTATTTACAAAATAAATGTGTCTATTTGTAAGTATTATATCCGTTATCTAGTACCTACGATACAAGCTTTTGCTAAGTGTTAGTCAGTGGGCTAGATGGTGCTGTGGGCAATGTTTCGGAATATTTAATTATTTATGCTTAGAAATAAATAAAATCTTATTAAAATCATTCATCATGAGCAACATTCCTTGTAAACACAAACAATATTTTGTCTTTACATCATACATACATTTGTACATATTAAGTAAAAAATTAATAGAAATAAAGTCTATTTTTATTATATTTTAATGGTGTAGTACGGAACCCTTCTCTGCGAATATAAGTCGGACTCGCTCTTGGCCGGTAATTCTTCTTTAGAATGAGATTGCATTTTTTACACATGCCAGTGATTAGACAATTTTTTTGTAGTTGCTACCCAACCTACATAATTAATTACATAGCCTGTCTATTATAGTACATAATGCTCAATAATCTAGATGGCGCTGTGTGCAATGTCGCGGAAAATTTATTTATTTATATAGGTTTTTCCAGGGGTTTTCAAATCTAGAGTTAGTAGGTATCTTCTAGGTAAGCATGTTACACCCTAGGCGCAGCAATGCTTAACATCAGGCAGGCTGTAGTCAAACTTAAACCTATCCCAAGTAAAAAAATATATCGGGAAACTTGTGTATAACATTTTAAAACAGATAATTTAATTGTTATTGAAATTTGAACAAGAAAAGGAATATTCGTACTTATTAACTAAAATTGTAGAACATTTTTTTTGAACCACACTATTTGGTGTTGTTAAATTATACGAACGCGTTGAACTCTTTTGTTCCAAAAAACGTATACGTAATTTAATTTTCTATATTTTTTATACCAAGTATTTAATTTAGCGTATATCATTTTGAATTCAAATAGTTGTAAACGAAAACTTAAATGACACTCACGACAAAAACAAATCACGTCAAAATTTGTGGGCTACATAAAATTGAACCCATAACCTTGTTGACTGGCCTGTTAGCTTAGTTGGTAGTGGCTCTGCCTTCTAATCTAGAGGTCGCGGGTTCGATTCCCGCGTGACACAAGTATTTATGTACTTTAAAATTTATAATTACTTGTGTTGAGTCTGGTCGTTTGTATGTATAATAAGTATGTATTTACAAAAGAAAAGTATATAAGTATTATATCCGTTATCTAGTACCCACGACACAAGCGTTTGCTTAGTGTGGGGCTAGATGGCGCTGTGTGATATGTCCTGAAATATTTATTATTATTTATTTATTTATTATTAACCTTAATTTTTCCCTAACATGAGACTCCTGCCAAAAAACGCAACGAAATCAAAAAACATGCAACAGAAATGCAAATAGGCTTACAAAAGGGAATTTTAAAAGCATCGATTTTTTTAATCGACAGCAGCTATTGGTTACTTTTTCACCCCTATTGTGTTCCACCCTGGACCCCCATGGCCTAGCCCCATCGGCCAATGGTGTCCAACCACTACCCTTACTTTCACCCTTAATCGATGGCAAAAGAAAGCATAAAGGCAGGGGTGGTTTTACCGACTGTTGGAAAAGAGGTGGGCTCGGAACATGATATGAGTGAATTGTGAATGAAATAAAGAATGGCGTGTACAGAGGTAGTAGGAAAAAGGGACTTTTATGGGATTTTTTCAAGACTCAAAGACTGATCTTGTAGTAAAAATAATTGTAATCTCTAATTGTTTTTGAATTTTTTTTGTCAGATATCTCTAATATATACCTACCTACCTATAATATACCTACTTATTATGCTTGACATGATTTTAAGAACAAAAATTTTCATTATTTTTTTTATTAATAATACAGATTGTAACTTCTAAAATTTTATTAAAACTAAATGTTATAAATTCAATTTGACGAGATATTGTAATGTGTGTAGCATATTCTATAATATAAGTACTTATATCTATACCTATGTATGTTGCAACTTTACAGTATCAATAAAGATTCTTTATCTATATACACTTATCACATTTTCAACAATTACTTATATCCAACTTGTTTATGCTTACATTGCTTACATATAGTATGTACAGACAGTACATATATTGAGTTGATTCTGTAAGTGGTTAGACTATGCATAGTTATACTATATATGCACTTATAGATGTGAAAATGTAAGTTGGATCCTTGGTATTTTTATTTCACCTTTGTTGCATGTAGGGCCGACATGTTACAATGTGTTTTTGCCTTGAAAACAGTGCATTCAAAGACTACGGGTAATTGCTAACTATACAATACAATAAATGTTAGCTTTCTATGTGAGTAATTAAATTAAAGTTAAGGTTACACGTGTTGCCAAGTCATTGAGTTTGTCAAAACAAAACCTTTGATTGACTTCCGCCTTTACCACAGAATAAGTAACAGTAGGTTCAGAAGTCTAAAACGATTCGTTCAAATCCTAGTATTGCAAAAACTACGCAGTCGGTCGACGAACTTTGTCATCGTGTGCGTGACTTAATGTGTGTGTATTCACAGACAGTGTCAACGCAGTCTAGGTTGTATATGTGTGAGTGTGCCTTTTAGGAGAATTTGGCAAGATTAGGAATGCTGCAGATGAGCAATTAGATAAGTAAGGAACAATAGGAAAAGTAACTACAGGCGCCTAGCTGTGTTTCTTAAGTTGATCTGGGATTTAAAAAACTTTCATAAGAATTGATTACATCCTTTTTTTTAAATCGGTTAATAAGAGTGCATAACAAATTTAGTACAATTCTGTTCAGTTGTTTGAGTGCGAATAAATATACCAAATAAGAATACAATTACACTTTTTTTTTTCATTTACTATATTATTGTAATATGATAATAATTAGAGTAAATACCAGGCAATAATTTAAAGAGGTCAAATAAATGCTATAATTTATTTGAAAAGAAAAACAGTACATTCCTTAATATTTTATTAGAATTCACCTACAAAAACTGTATGTCTGTACGTTTTCTATTCATTATTTTGTTTTATCTGTGTGACTGAATGCATATTATACAGGGTGTTCATGACTTTTCCAATAAGACTAGTCTTCAATGAAATTCAAGCAAAATAATTGTCTTATTAGGTTTAGATTTTTACTTATTTTCCATAAAAATCTTATAAGGTCGTATTTAGTGTAGTATGGAATTTTATTATATCTGAATGTCAACCATCATGAAATGTAAAACTTTACGCCAAACGCTAAAAATATTGTTTCAGCAACTTCATTTGGGAGCCAATTCCATTCTAGTACATGTTTGGTATGCTCAACCTTGGGTCACAATGTTGCTTGTTCGTGTGTTCTTTAGGTGGCCTAGGGGTCATAAAGCCTGACTTTTCATTGTAAAAAATAATAAAAATAACCAAATTATTCTAAATAAGAAACTATTAACACAGGGTAACAAAGTAGTAATTTAATTCAACACTCAAAAATTATAATAAAATAAATATTTCGGGACATTCACACAGCGCCATCTAGCCCCACACTAAGCAAACGCTTGTGTCGTGGCTAGGTACACTACTAGATAACGGATATAATACTTATATACTTTTATTTTGTAAATACATAATTATTATACATACAAACGACTAGACTCAACACAAGTAAGTATACATTTTTAAAGTACATAAATACTTGTGTCATGCGGGAATCGAACCCGCTACCTCTAGATTAGAAGGCAGAGTCACAACCAACTAAGCTAACAGGCTAGTCAATTAATAGAAACACTTACAAATAAAAATATATACCTATATATACATATATATAAACAAACTAATTTACAAACAGATTATACACACGCACTAATTAAAATAATAATTAATTCAATGATAAGAACTTGTAATTAGAATTAATACAATAACTGCTACACATGTTATTATAAAAAATGGCTAAGAAATTTTAAAAATCATATACTAATTCTTTACCTCAAATCACGATGATCCGTTCCTCCAATTTCAAATTTCAAATTTCTTTATTAGCATTAAATGTACCTATTTACATTTACCCTGTTCAGAGGGGAATTAGGGCGTTGCTAAGATTAAAACTAAATATTCTAAGATCAAAAACTTAATATAAAATTTCAAATCTTAAACTTAAACTAGTATGTATGTGTACAATATTTTCTTATATTATCTATTATTAATCTACTTTACATTGAGATCATTATTATTATATCCTATTCCTTATTTTCGTCATTAAAATAGTCTTCTATTGTGTAGTAGCATTTCTGTATAAAATATAGTTTTAGTTTAGTTTGGAAAGTTTTAATATTTTGTTCTTTTTTTATGAAGTTTGGTAGTTTATTGTATATCCGTATAGACATGTAGTATGGCCCTTTCTTGTATATTTCTAGTATTGGTTCCGGAAGTACTATTTTAAATGTTCTGCGTGGATTTGGGTCTATTGTGTAAAGATTGAGATTTTTCCTGACGAAGACAGCATTTTCATATAAGTAAATACAGGGCAATGTTAGGATTTTTCTTTCTTTGAAGTGTGATCTGCAGCTGGTACTGATATTGATGTTTACTATTATTCGGATACATTTTTTTTGCATAATGAATAACTGTTGAACGTCGGTGCTGTTTCCCCACAGTATTACGCCGTAGCGTAGCCAGGCAAAAGCATAGGCGTAATATGCTGTTAATGCTGTTTCGATATTTGTATTGATTTTAAGTATGGAGAGGGCATAGGTGAATTGAGACATTTTAGTTTTTAGTATTGCTATGTGTTCTTTCCAGTTCATGTTAGTATCTATATTGACTCCGAGAAATCGACATTTCTTTATTTCATCCATTTCTAGAGTCATTGATAATGTGTTTAGGTCGATAGATTTCCTTTGGTGTGGTAAGTATTGGATTAGTTTACTTTTTTGTGTGTTTATTTCTAAGTTTCGATCTGATAGCCATGATTTTATAGTTGATAAAGTTTTTATAATATTAGCATGTATTTGAGAGTTGGTACTTGGAGAGCATTTGAATATGAGAGAGATGTCATCTGCAAATAGTGTGCAATGTGTATCTAGTAATTTGGGCAACTTGTTAATGTAAATAAGGAAGAGCACACATCCTAGGACGCTGCCTTGGGGGATTGAATGATTGATTGTTTTCATCTCCGATTGAATTGTTTTAATTTGTCCAGTGTCTGGGCATTGTTGTTCTATTTGGACTAACTGAATCCTGTTTTCTAAGTATGATCTTAGCCAGTTTAATGGTTTGCCTCTTATACCAATATCTGACAGGTCCTTAACAAGTATTTTATGTGAGACTTTATCGTATGCTTTTGTCATATCTAGGAGTATACTGATGGCAATATGTTTATTTTTTATAGTCTCTAGAATTTCTTGTGTATATTTGAACATGGCAAGCGTTGTCGATGAGTTTTTCCGGAAGCCATACTGGTTTTCGTCGAGGAGCTTGTATTTTTCAAGAAAATTGTATATCCTATTTGAAATGACTCTCTCAAATATTTTGGATATGGCCGGTAATAGAGCTATTGGTCGATAATTGCTTACTTCAAGCTTTTTCCCGCCTTTTTTTAATATGGGTCTTACTTTTGCTATTTTCAAGCGATCTGGAAAGCATTCTTGGTTTATCGACATATTTATTAATCTAGTCAGTGGGGGGGTTAGTTCTTCCATGCACAGCTTGATTAGTGATGGTGGAATGTCATCAACTCCACAGCTATGCTTATTATTTAGCCTTTTAATTATATTACAAACTTCTTTTTCAGATACTGCAGATAGATACATTGAGTTACTGGAAATATTATAATTTATTGTCATAGATTCATTGTAAGGAGTTTGAGTTGCTTTATTTGATTTGTGATCTGTTTGACCTACTGACGAAAAGTAGTCATTGAACGCATTTGCGACTATATTTGGCTCATTAGTGTTTATGTTGTTTATTTTTATAGTTATATTGGAATGTTTTTCCTTCTTGGGCTTATTCGTTTTTTCTCTTATTATATTCCACATAGTTTTAACTTTGTTTTGGGCTTCTCTCATTGTTTTTGCGTAGTAAAGTCTGTTTGATATTTTAACACATTTTTTTAGTTGTTTTTTGTAAGTTGTGTAATGCTGTTTAAGTACTTTATTTTTTGTATGTAATACTAGAATATGTAATTGTCTTTTATGTTTACAGGAGATTTTTATACCTTTAGTTAGATACCAATGTTTAAACGAAGAGCAAAAAGCAATAATTATTTGAATCTGAACTTGATTTTTTTAAATTTATTTACCAATCTCCCACTATTAACAGAGATTTATTATTATTATAACCTGTTTAGTTAAGTAATCCTTTATTGTACACCAGAAAATTACATGTTATTATTTTTTTATACAATAAAAAGGATTATGATTATTATTATGATCATGAAGTACATACAAGTAAAACAAGAATAAACATTTATTTAAAATCAAGTTACAGTGGGTAGCCTGATCATATTCAGTGTTTATTATTGTTCATTATGTAATTAACTAATTTAATTACTAGACTTAAGGTTCTCACGTATATTTTACATTTGAATGAGGTCCTCTTAGTTTATCTATTTTCTAGTGCCTAATAAAATTAATAAATAAATAAAAGAAATTTTATTTATTTATTAATTTTATTAGGCACACAACACAAGACACAGAAAATACGTGAGTGACAGCATAACATTTTAAAGGTATTGATCCATTCTGTGCATCAAACACATGCGTGCACAACATGATTATAAACAGAGACAAAGTTCAGTAAGTTAAACAAAAGTATTTAAGAATTAAAATAATACGATACTTATGGAAATTACAGTTAATTCTAAATATTAATCAAAAATTAATACTCACTATATAACATCCTGTATAGTAACACACTACAGTATAAATGTGTATGTGTGCGTTGTCTGGCTTTAGAAGTGTGAGTGAAGGGCCTTCCTTTGACTTTAAAAGGACGGGACTCCTTCTTTTTCCTATTTTGTGAAGAAACATATTGCATACTTTATAGTCGAAAAACTATGAGTATAATGAAAAAACTCGGTTAAAAATAAGAAAATGTGTTTAATATTTATTGTGCCTCAATAGTATCTGAAAATGGTTATGTACCCAATCCCTTTGTTTCCTTTCAATTATTATTTCAATAAAATAAATAAGTGTAGATTTGCAATCGCTTAGCGGCGAAGGAAAACATCTTGAAGAAACCAACATGTTTGAGGACTACAATATCCAAAGATACGTGTCTTCCGTGGAAGGACCTGGGCGCCCACCACGATGTATCTGCCCAAGAAAACTCCCCTAACGAATTAATTCTGCGGGGGAGTCACGACCCTCAGTCATGAGGAATACGACTAGAAATATAACAATATTATTTCCAATAATGTCCAGCAATCTATTCATCTGTCCGTCTACTTGAGTTCAGTAGGTATCCGAGGTTGGTTTCAGTTTGACCTCAATTTGATACTATTCATCTATTTTATAGGCACAAAACATGCTGTTTTCGTAGGCGTTAAAATGGGCTAAAAATAGCATTTGTTTATCCATGTCTAGTCTTGTTCTTATCGAATGAGAGTGGTTAACTCTCGAGCCGCCCTAAGGGCCTAAAACATTGCTTAACGACTGCTGTACTATGACGAATGACTGGGACCTATATACTTATCACAGTTAAAAACTTGTAAGTAGGTACTATGTATGTATAAAATGAGTGTATGTATGTATTTTAACCGACTTCAAAAAAGGAGGTTATCAGGACTTCTGAAAGTTTTTTTTATAACTTTTTTACGCTATATTAGTAGAATATGTTAAGTGTATGGCCAAACACTTAATAGTGCAATTCGACAGCTTTCTTTGAGACCACGGTGTGGCTTGTTGTTTCTACTTTTTATCCTGGATTAAAAATGTGTACGTAAATAAGAATACCTCATGGCGACAATAATAAAACTCAGTACAGCTTACTAAGTAAGTCTACTTGTAAGATACTTTTTTATGTAATCTGAATTATAACCTCATTTGTTAATTTACTCTGTGGTAACGAATCTCTGTCGATAAGTATTCGAATTTCAAATTAGAATACATTGAAAGAAGCCTGTCGCCAAGAAAAAACATAAGCAGAACGATTGTAATTTTTAATTGAAAAATATTGAATTGGTGATTACAATATTGAAATACCATATTAATTAGTTTAATTTTATCATTCTAATACACTTACATCTACAGCCAAATTATCTATAAATTTGGTTACTTATAACCAATACTTTAGTATAGCTATAGTATATTATGTATGCATACCTGACCTACCCTAACAAGTCTGGTGTTGCGTCAGTAAGTTTCCTTTGTGGAAAAACCCAGTGGTTAGAAAATTGTGTTACTCGGTTGCTAAGCTTGCCTCGGTTAAATATAGGTTAGGGGGCTGTTTTTTTAGTGGTAACCAAAGTTATACAGGGTTAGTCTAAATGGGGTTTTTTTTAACGGAAGTGAATTCTGAAAATAATGATTTTTTTATGTTGCATGTCTTTAGGAATGGCGTTCAGGTTATTCAACCTCGCAAAGCTGGCAGCTTTCTGGAAAGTTTTCTCTTTTTTTTTTAAGTAAACTTATTAAGTAGGTATACTATGTAAACATATGAATTAGATTACGATTATAATATAGCTTCTTTATAATCTAACTTAATCAAAGATAATTAGTGTTAATTCCAATCAAATCAGTTCAACCTTTTGAACGTAAAAAATGGACAAACTTACTCACTCACAAATTTTACTCTCACCTTTATCTAAATATATAAAACTCAAAGGTGACTGACTGATTGACTGACTGACTGATATAGTGATCTACAAACGCTCATCCTAAACCGCTGGACGGATCGGGCTGAAATTTGTAAAGGAGGTATATGTTATGACGTAAGCATCCGCTAAGAAAGGATTTTTGGAAATGCCACTTTTAAAGGGGTGAAATAGGGGATGCAAGTTTTACTTCTTAATGCGAGCGAAGCCGCGAGCACCCACTAGTTATATATTATATGTAGTAGTTATTTTAGTCACATTATTAAAGATCTTATTCTTTGTTCTCAGATTCATGGAGTCACGGCCACAGAAGCTAATCAAAATGGCAGCAAATATTTTCGTTTGGTTGAATCATATTACTTGAATAAAATATTTGAAGATATCATAATATCAAAGGTTGATGATACAGGTAAGATTAATTATTCTATCCAAATGAATAATATCTCTAGTTAAAAACTAAACTATCAGTAATAGGTTGTCAGTTGGGTACTAATGTATCTGTGTCTCTTCAATGTAATTTTCTTACAATTAATCATTAACAGATGCAATATATTTATCATCCAATCACAATGTACCGCTGAATAGTTAAAACAGATTCCGTCCTGTTACACAATGTAAACAAAGGCCTAAATAGTAATACAGGATTTTCAAATAAAAAAGTCGGTTCTTGTTGTTCAAACATCACATACTCGTATGTACAAATAATCAAAATATTAACTTCAAATTAAAACGTTGATTTATCATTGGTAAAATTTTGATAATTTGTTTATTATGACAGTATATAGACAAATTTTGAACAACAAAAACGGACTGCATATTTTAAAGTTCTGGACAATTTTTTTTTAATTAGGGCTGTAAACTGGACAACTCAGCAAACATACAAGTAACAATACAGTGGTTGGTTACAAACAAAGCCGCATGTCCTACCTACTGCAGACACTGCATGCATTGAACATAAAAAAACACTCTTAACACTATAATAATATGCTTAAAATACGTAAACAAGAAAAAAAATAGTACAATTTAGGAAATTAAATAGAGATTAATAAAACCTTTTGTGTTTAAGTATGTCTATTTTCACTTCGACGAAAATATATTCTATTTCAAGTGATACAAAAATAAAAGTATTTAAGTATAAATCAAGACACTAGAATAGGTTGTCGAGCGGTCAACAATACCCGGGTCTAGACGTCTAGGTCCCAGGCTAGACTAGGGTTACTCTAGGATACCTACACTGCCAAATACCTAGGGCATTCAACTTGGATACTCGATTGTTTTAACTTGGATTAAGGCAGTTTGATAGTCGTACGTGTTAAAAATATTGTTTTTATTTAAAATGCAATTTATTTTTAACCGACTTCCAAAAAAAGGAGGTTATCAAGTCTTCTGCAAGTTTTTTTTTTGTGGGGATGTTACGCGATTTCTCCGTTGTTTATCAACCGATTTCGAAAATTCTTTTTTTATTCGATGAGGATACTTTCCAAAATGGTTCCATGTTTTTTTTTCGGAATACTAATATGATTGTACCTAAGTTTCAATAATTTGATAGATTCTTTTCTAACTCTGAATTATGAGGTCGCAAAAATGAAAATAAATTATTTAATAACTTTTTAGTGACACATGAAGTCGGTTTGTGATTTTTTTGAAATAAATGTTATATTAAATTCAGTCGACTTTAGAAAGTAAGGGGCTTTCCTGTTATATGTATGTGTATATCATAGAATTTTGTACTATTTGGATATTAATCAAGTTTTTAACCGAAAACAACAAAGAAATTATTTTTATTTACCTTTAATGAATGTAAGCTGGCATAGTTCTGAGATAAAAAGTAGCCTATGTCGGACGATATGGGTAGATTTTAATTCAGGACTCTGCACTACAACCATACGAAAAATCACAATAATGCGTCGCTCCGTTACGGTGCAAAGTGGAACAAACACCTAACAAACACGATTTCTCTTTTATAATAAAAAATAGTACTTATGGTTAATGTTCATAATAAAACAACACAGTAATCTATGGCACAACTGAGGAAAATAAACTTTAAAACCAACATATTGATGTACCAACTAAAACTACTTAATAAGTATGTATTTACAAAAGAAAAGCATTTTATATCCATTATCTAGTACCCACGACACAAGCGTTTGCTTGGTGTTTGGGCTAGATGGCGCTGTGTGCAATGTCCCAGGATATTTATAAATATTTATTTGATTTTATATTAGTGGACGCCCGTGGCTTCGCTCGCATTATTTTGGGATAAAGCATATGACACTTTAAAGACCTCATAGGTACTACCTGCATAGCAAAAATCATGATGATCCAATCAGCCGTTTTTGCGTGATGAGCGTTTAACTAAACTTACAAACAGATAAACACAAAATTTCTAGATATTGTTGGAACGTGTATGTGTGTTAATATCTTTCGACCCTCACCAGCTTTATTATTATGTATAGATAGATTGACTTATAAAAGGATTCTTATACGAAACCAGTAACCCTGAATAGGTACCTATAATAGACAGGTAAACAAAGACCTGAGTCTGAACCTAGTTTAGGGCTTAAAATAACCGGCTAGGCGAGTCTCAGACCAGTTTCCTTAGCAATAAGGAGTCTGCAGTCTCAACAATTCATATGTTGATGTAGGTCAGTGTTCGGCCATTTTACTTTTTTTCACTAAGCCGGAGGCTGGAGCCGTTTAGGCCATTCTTTTTCTTTTGAACTTCTTTTTCTTTTTGACACTCCGAGCCGCGGTGGCTTTATTGTGGTTTTTAGGGTTCAGTTGGAACTTGGTTTTTTAAAATTGTTAAAAATGTGAGTTTTACTTTGATATACTACAATACTCGTATCTTAATTAATATTTCATTTTATTTCATAATCTTAGAACAATAATAAAACTATTTTACTCCTTGATTTAATAATACGAAACCCTTGCTCAAAATTTATTCATATTTCGCTATCACTGTTATTTGTATAATCAGACATACATTCCTAAATTAAATGTACATATGTATGTACTCAGTCAATTTATTCTAAAGATTGTTCCGCGTTTTTTTAAGTCTTACTAAGAACTAATACCGGACTTCTTGTAACGGACATTTGTTGAAAAAAAATATGTTGTAAGTTAATTTTAATGAACATGATTTTTCTTAATAGCTATGACATAAGCTTTTTCTAAGTAAACCTAATTGCTTGTTTATTTAAAAAAAATACACGTGTTAAACTACGGAGTCAAAAAACATATATTGCAGAAAAGTTTTAAAGATAAAAAGCTTACACAAAGCTCTTTTGGGCTTTGACCCTAACAAACTCGGAGAAGTTAATTTGAAGAGCTTCCGTTTTCGAACTTTCATATTCCATTCATTGTAAATTACGCCGTAACACCCAGTAATTAAAATAGGAAATCAAATACACGTATGCTGTCTAGACATCCATTTTCCTCCTACATCAAAAAACGAGCACTATTTCTTTACACTGAAGAACTATTCTTCTATCACGCATCGAATCAAACCCAGACGATAAGCTTTTGCCTCCTTCAGGCAAATAACAACCTTTTTGTTAACAATATAAGGTTGCAAGTCGTAAGATAGGTGAATCGTTTTCTTTTTTTTATCAAAGTGGTCCGATATTTCAGTATGTTGCGAATCTTCGAACGATAAAGTACGGTCGCGTTCGTTCGAAAATTGTAATAGCGCGCGAAAAGTTCTAACCTAAAAGTTCCGTTTAGATTTTTGTTAGTCTAAAGAGTTATTGACAAGTTTTAATAGAATCTTCGGGTGCTTTAAAAAAAACTTGACTGTTTACGAATTATTAACGTAAATGTTAGTTATTTCAGCTAAAATGCTGAAATTACTTTACTGATGGGATTTACACTGAAACTATCAGTCAACTAGCACGAACTTTCAATGCTTTTGATGAAAGTGTAAATGTAAGGAGAGATAATATTTAACGAAAGATTTAGAAGAAAGTGTAAAAAAACGGTGGTTAAAAAAGTGGGTTTGTGAACTGCTTCTGATTTAACACGTGTAAGTAATACTTTGCACAAATAATTTATTACAATCATCATATTTTAAAGAAAATTAATATAAATCATGTTTCTGTCACCCTTTTTTTTCTTCTTATCGAATGAGAGTGGCCAACTCTGGTGTCGAAAGTTTTCAAACCGCCCCAAGGGCCTCTGACATGGCTTAACAACTGCCGTACTGTGACAAACAGCCGGGACCTACAATTTAACGAGTCATCCGACCCACGGAAGGGCCCTAAATATGGTCGGATGACTTTTCGGTCTCGGAATGCCACTTTTCGCTCACCCATCCAAGGACTGATTGCGTCTACCGTTGCTTAACATTGGTGATCGCATGCGATTGCTTCCGCTAGATGAGCTGCGGTGCTTCGACATTTAATAGCTAGATGGCGCTGTTTTCATTATTTTGATAACTAGTATAATCCTGAACACTCGCAGTGTTACCGAAATCCAATATAGCAAAAATGACAGACAGACAATAATTTTGGTCTTATTTCGTTGATTTTTTTACAAAGCCATAAAATTGTTTTACGTGTACTTTGGGTGAGTATTCCTATATTACTCATTTTATAGCTCGAGATACATTAATCATTAATTTATCGGTACATGCCAAAAGAAACTGTCTGGCAGTTTGCTATAAAAATTAAGTAAAGTTTATAAAAAAATATTATTACCTCTTGAAACTTGAAGACAACTTTCTTTAATGAATGCTTTCTATGATTTGAAGCGAGTAGGATTACATCTAAGTATATTTATCTTATTATGCCCGGTGTTCTCTTCAGTGAGATACTATTGTGTCTAGTTGCATAAATGTAAAAACATAAGGTTTTTTTCGCTCGTATTAAGGAGTAAAACATGAATTTCACCCCTTTAAACGTGGCATTTTCAAAAATCCTTTCTTCACGGATGCCTACGTCATAACATCTATCTGCATGCCAAATTTCAGCCCGATCCGTCCAGTTGTTTGGGCTGTGCGTTGATACATCACTATATCAGTCAGTCAGTAAATCAGTCAGTAACCTTTGAGTTTTATATACCTATATATAGATAAAACACTAACATGATGTAGTGATGTTTCTCGTTTCATCCTTTTGACAAAGATTCAAAAGAGACAAATAATCAAGAGCCATAGGTTTCACCTTACAATTAATTATAGTACAATTACAAGGCAATTTTCTCCAGAGCGGCCTAGCAACAACAATACTCCATACACACGACTTGTAGTAAAAAAATATCGTACTAGAGTTACGTATTCTAGTGGCGAGTGTGGCTCAGCGGTTCCAGTGTCTGATTTTCATCCAGACACACCCTGGTTTGAATCCGGCCCTACACCAATGACTTCTATTTTCAAGTTCATTGTGGATTTGCACTCGCTTAGCGGTGAAGGAATACATCATGAAGAAACGAACATGATTGAGGACCACAATATCCGAGGACATGTGTCTTCCGTGGAAGGAACTGGGCGCCCACCACGATGCATCTGCCCTAAAGAACTCCCCTAGTGAATTAATTCGGCGGGGGAGTCACGACCCTCAGTCATGAGGAAATACGATTAAACCTTCAAACAGAGTCGCTTGTGTTGGCTTCGCTTGCGGCGATTTAGTCACATGTCTGTCTGTCTTAAATATTTTTTTAAAGCAAGATGCTTTCCACACGGGCACACGAGACGTCATTACATAAAAAAATACAAAAAAACATAATAACAGCGGCAATTTGGTCTGAAGCGTGGCTTGGTAACAGCGAGACAATACCGCACGTGTGGGGGAGCGGGGGGGAGGAGAGGGAAGGTCATGCGTTGACTCTGTGACGTCATGATGACCTGACTCAGCTCTGCACCTAGAGCGGTTTGAAAACTCGACACTAGAGTCGCTCAATGCTATACGAGCCTACTCTTAACCAACTTCAAAAGAAGAATTGGTATTTAATTGCTATTTATTTATTCAATTCTTGAATAAAACCATTTAGTACATCAATGATAACAAAGTTATTTCAATCGACTTGTAAAAAAACTGAATTATGAAGATTTAAAAAAACAGGTAGACCCTACAAGTATCATATACCTATATCGTACTTGCAAAAACTTTCGGTTAGAAAAATAATAATTTAAGCGCAAAGAAAACAGAAGACTTTAAAACCTCCTTTTTGAAGTCTGTAAAAATAGTTCTCTTCAACCCAACTAAGCATTATTGGTCATAATGCTTACACATCGGGAGATCCCTCAAAGTTAATAAGAAACTTTTACCTTTAGAAGTCCAAAAAATCATACGAAGTATATAGTATACCCTGAAGCATAAGCAATTAATTAATTATTGACAATTGATTGTAATTGTGATGTATTCTCTGTATAGTATTTGTATACTTAGAGCTGGACAGGTGACCTGTCCAAGGTCATGACCTGGTGACCTCCACTGTTTGACCGACCGTGACCAGTACTGTGAACTATGTGACATAATGATAACAACAATCTTTACTTTGAGGTGAGCTTAATCGATTATCAAATTCTTCATAAATCATCTCACCAATTTTTATGTCATAACATAACAATAGAAAACTGTGTTTCTAGATTTGTTTGTTTGTTTATTCCACTTTCATATTGCAACGTAGCGACGGATCATCGTTAGTTTTGGTTCTGTTTATGTTACTGTAGCAGTAGAGTCGTGCATCGTTATGAGCTGGCCCAAGTATACATATTCGCTCACATACTCTATATTGGTTTCCTCAAGTTTAATAGGAACTTTATCTCCATTGGTCATTACTTTGGTTTTTGAGAAGTTCATGTAGAGTCCTATTGCTTGACTCTTTTTATTTAGGGTAGAGAGCATTTCTTGTAGTTTATTAGGCGAGTCTGCCAAGATTATTATGTCATCGGCGAAACGCAGGTGGGTCATTATTTCACCGTTTATACTGATGCCGTGATTAGACCAGTCTAGATTTCGGAACATTGTTTCTAGTATCGCTGTAAAAAGCTTTGGGGACACTGGGTCTCCTTGTTTTACCCCTCTTTTTACTGCAAACGCTGGCCCTATTCTCTCTGTTTTTATTTTGGCTTGACAGTTGCTGTAGATGGCTTTTAAAATTCCTATGTATTTTTCATTGATGCCTTGTTTTCTCAAACTCTCCCAAAGGTATTTATGCGAAATACTATCGAACGCTTTGGTGTAATCAACGAACGGCGTATCGCAATAGCGTGGAAAAAATATTGGGCCAATAAGGATATATTCAAGAGTAAAATGCCCATACATCTCAAAAAACGTTTGATGGACAATACCATACTGCCATGCTTACTTTATGGTTGCCAGACCTGGGCTTTAACAAAGAAGTTGATACATAAAATAGCCACATTCCAAAGATCTGCAGAGCGTTCGATGCTGGGTCTGAAACTGAACGACCGAGTACCAAACGCAGAGATAAGAAAGAAAACAAAACTCATCGACTCAGTATCAATGCTCTGTAAGCTCAAGTGGAAATGGGCGGGACATCTTGCTCGAAGCTCAGATGACCGGTGAAGCGCGCGCGTCCTACACTGGTACCCACGCGACTGCACCAGGGGACGCGGCCGCCCACGCAGCAGGTGGAGCGACGACATCACGCAAGTAGCGGGGGTCACATGGACGAGACAGGCGCAAGACAGAAAACTGTGGACACACATGGAAGAGGCCTTCACCAAGTTTTGGGTGCCCTAAGCAATTATATACCAATTACTATTTTATTCTAGCGATATTTTAAAACTAATTTTATTTTTGTGATTTTTTTACATACTTAAGCTTATTTCTGGGCAATAAAAGGCTATTTCATTTTATTTTATTTTTATTTTATTATGTTACTGTTCTGACTTTGTTTACTTTGAGTTCCGATGTAACGTGAGCAAAACCACGAGCATCCACTAGTCATTTATAAATGTACACCTACTATGAGACAATTTGATAGATTTGCACTCGCTTAGCGGTGAAGGAAAACATTGTGAGGAAACCGACATGTTTGAGGACCACAATATCTTAGGACATGGGTCTCCCGTGGAAGGCCCTGGGCGCCCACCACGATGTATCTGCCCAAGAAAACCCCCTAACCAATTAATTCTGCGGGGGATTCATGACCCTCAGTCATGAGGAAATACGACTCAAAGAGAGAGAGACTATGAAACGAAAATATTTCATTTTTGCGTGAAACAGAGTTGCAACAATGGATTTTAAAACGGGTCATGTTGCATGAAATAATACCAACGGCTTATTATTAACCTACTCTACCAACAAACAACGACAATAGGAAAAAGTTTCCATCACAAAAAAGTAACTTGAAAAAAGGTTTGCAAAAAAAGAGTTTTACAAAAAATTCAATGAGTTTTTAACAAAAACACTACTTTTTCGTATAAAAATTAGCGAACTTTTGTCAAAGCACCCTTTGCTAGAACCCTAATCGGAAATCGAACCCCATTCACAATGGGGTTAAAAAAGAAACTTAAAAAATCGATAATGCCAGCGTGACTTGAATCGAATCGATGCAGTTTTTTTGCAGCAGATGGCCGGTTTTTTTTATCCTAACACGTTGTATATTTGTCAATAACAAAAAAATATACTTCCTTAGAAAACCCCAAAATAAATAGAATAAGAATATTTTAGAACTTGGAACCTAGAGATAAAATAGATATCAATCAATAGAATAATGTTATCTTAGAATTTTCCCAGCCAATCTCAAGTTTCGAGAAAAATTAAATTCAACGAAATGTAATTTATAATTGTCGATACTTATTCAATTTCTGGAAATATTTGCAAACCATTTAATCGAACGGTTTTTTTCTGATTCACAGGTTAAATCTAGTTTTATGCGATTATGATTTGTGAAAATCTAGTTTTTAACAAGGTCTACTGGAAGTGGCCAACTACCTGATAGATTAGAATAGATATAAATAAATACTGATATCTTCTAATTAAAAACTTAACTTATTTTTATTAAACTTTTAAATTAAAACTTATATTAAACTTAAAACACCTACACCTATATATCTGTAGGCAACGTTCCTAGCATGCTGACGGCATTGCCAATCATCCAATCAAATGCATCCAACGGTTGCCTGGAAGAGACTGCTTTTAGCAATAAGGCCGGCACTTGTGGCACTAGTATAAGTATTTTTTTCTTCTTTCTTTGTAATTATTATCGTGTGTTGCATTAAAGAATGTTCTATTCTATTATAGGTATATTGCCTCGTTGGATGGCAATGCTTTTCTTTCTTCTAATTACTTTCTAATCATGTGTTTCAAACTATTTGAATATACAAGTGTGTATAAAATCATTAAAATATAATTAGTAACATAAAGGCATAACCGTTTAAAGGCTGCTTTTGTACGTCAAAAGCAACGACTTTGGACATTCGCGAATTAGTTTAAAATTAAAACCTAACACGACCGCTCTGTCAACCATGTCTCAATGTGATAAATGAAGAATGATGGTTCAATTTTTATAAATAAATCTGTCGTTGTGTTATTTTGATATTACTAATATAGTATCAATCAGTCAGACATAATAATTGTTGTACTTCCCGTAGAGGTACTTCCTAATTTCTTATCAACGACATACCGGGACACCCACAAACAATTATTTCACCTCAAAAAATAAAATTCGTTCATTAAACCGCATCCCTTTACGCGTGAGTTCGAAAATCAAATAAAAATAAAATAAAAATCCTCTTTTGTCCATTCTTCTTTTTAGCTCTGCAGCTGATTTGAACAGCAAATAAAAATGAGTTACGCTTAATTTTTTACACAATTTTAATAGAAAAAGTAAAGATTTTTCGGTTTAATTTCTGTAGAATAGAGGCAAAACAAAACTGAAATTAAAATTAAAAAGAATGTAAAGTGAGTTTATGTAACTGAATATTTAATGTGTAACCGTAACACATTAAACTTTATGTGAATTAAATCGTTTTTATTTTTTAAACGAACTTTAAACAAGTGGATTCTGTCCTACATCACCGAACATTATAATATAATGACTCCCGTTAAGTGTTACGTCAAAAATTAACAATATAAAATGTACCCACTTGCTCTCCTGCGATACTCGCTTCCGCCTATACGAGGGGCACACCCTACAGCGCCCTAGCAAACCGGTCTGTGAAGAAGAACAAAAAAGAATGTCTGCCGCAACAGACGGGCGCGGGTTCGACGTCTTGTGATATCTACCTATACATACATACCTGGGTATAGTTGAAGTCAGATAGCCTTTAGAGATTTTTTTTTACATGATATAGGCTTACGCTTGACTACAACTTGCCTGATGGTAAGCAACGTTATAGTCTACGATCTAGCGCGCTTGCCTAGAAGAAACCGGTTTAGTCTCGACTTGAAGACCGACAAATTGAAGTTCAAGGAGAATAGAGATTCGGGCAAAGAGTTCCACAGTTGGGCTGTTCGCACGATGAAAGTCGAAGCAAAGCGCTTGGTGCGAGTCTTTGGAACCTCAACTGTATAACGGTGCCTCCTTGCCGAACCCCTACTCGTACGATGGTGAAATGGGGCTGCAGGGATTAAATTATGCAATGGAAAGCGTTTTGATGGAAAACTACTACATGAAAAAAAATATTGAGTAAATGCGAACCTCCTCTTTTGAAGTCGTCTAAATTACTTACGTTTAACTTGAATTGAAACTAAAACTTTTGTTTATTTAGTCCCTAAATAAAATCGTGGACACTGTGATATGACATTATTCTTCTTATGGAATGAGAGTGGCCAACTCTGGTGTCATGATAACATTATTAGATCCTGTACTTAAAATAAAAATATTCAACCATATTTATGTTATTTATGTTTTTGTAGATTTTAATATAAGCCATGTTACTAAAAAAAATATCCAAAGTCCTCAAAATCTGGGAACTCAACACCTCAACTATAATAACGAAATAGTTCAGCGGAGGAGTCACGACCCTCAGTCTTAAAGAAATACAACTCATACAGAGAGAGATAATAACAAATGCTCAATAATCTCTATAAACATGAATACTCGAGTTTTGTAGTTATTCCATAATTCAGAAATTTAGAACCGCCTTAACAACAAGGCAAACAATATCCAAATTATCTCAAACCACAATGACCAATACCTAAGAGTTCAATAACCTATCGAATCCTTCAACAATAACCCTGTATGACGTCACAGGTACATACAATGACACAAGACAAGCCCACCGGAAGTGGTCCAGACGTGACAGATAAACAGACAAACTCTCTTTATGTTGTGTACAACGTGGTATCGGAAATAATTAACTGGATACATGTTAGATAATAGTCTAAGCACGCTCTATCTTAGACCATAGCTATTGCTTACCTATCATCACGTAATAAAAAAAAACTATGGTCAAGAACAAACCTGTTTAAATTAAAAAAAAATAGTGTACAGATTAGTGAGTGTTAATATAACCCTATAAATTTTAATCAGAGATTGTGTAAAGCTCGTAAAATAATTTATCTTAAGCTGTACTTTACTAGGAATACATATGTACACTAGTTTAGATACCTTGTAAATTTTATTTGAAATGAAGATATTTTGAAATTGAAAAAAAAATATAACCCTGATAATTATATTCTGGACAGAAGCCTACTTGTGAGAGATATATACAGTTACTTGGAACTAGAGAGCTATCAAAAGACATATAGCATGTTTTTTTGCTTTTGAAGTAAAACCACCAAAAGGTAGTAGAGACCCAATACACGAGTACATGGCTACTTACATTAAATATACAGGATAAATAAATTTCATGAAATATCTGCCAAAAGAACGTCTAACGAATTAATTTACCTGCGGAGGTGTCACGGCCCTCAGTAATCAGAAATAAGACTAAAATCAACAATCAGGAGGAGGTAACAAATTAGTACCTTAATAATTATAGAAGAAGGTTTGGTACAAAAAAACCTACTTCTGTTCATATTTTTTAGGGAATTTAATTAAGCCAAACTGTGGAACTCCTTGCCCGAATCTCTATTCCCCTCGTATAATTTGTCGGTTTTCAAGTCGAGAGTAAACCGGTTTCTTTTAGGCAAGCGCGCTAGATCGTAGATTATAACGTTGCTTAACATCAGGCATGTTGTAGTAAAGCGTGAGCCTTTCACATGTAAAAAAAAAATTGGCTACTTCGTGAAAACCCAAAATTAACATGATATTTTGAAGCCATCTTGTACGCATACTTTGTAATGTGTTTTATCAATAGTATTATTATTTAGATAGATATTCTGGATATTAGACCACTGCGGTTGAAGGCAGAGCATTCCATCACCTACCTACGTACCTACTAGATTGAAAATGGTCACAGAATACATAGTACAAATTAGGTTTTCAAACTAAATTGCCCATAAAAATGTGTGTTTTTCTTGTTTGAATAAAATGTAATTCTATTTAATTTATTTATTGATTGTATTTTTTTGTAAACTTTCAAGTGTGCAAATATGAATAAATAAATAATAAATTCTTACTTAGTTCTCTTCAAAAAAGATTATTAATTTTCTATGAACACACGTTTACAATTAACTAAACTAATAAAACTCTTAAGATAAACAAAATACAATCAATATTTATAATCTTATGTATAAGTATGTATATCATTCATATTAATCATTATTAATAATTGTTATTTGTCAAATTCCAGGTCATTCCTGATACGAAGAAACAAAGAAGAAATCATAATAATCTATACAAATGTGACTTTTGTATAAATGTCAAATATAAATGACTAATTATACATTTCATCGATACAATAATATCATAATCTCTTCAATTAAGGGTAAATTCGTCCATACGTAATGGTGCATACGTAAATACTGGACCGATTTTGATGGATTTTAATCTGACTATACACTATACAACTATTAATTTAGACTTATATACCGACTTACCAAGTTGGTATATCTACTGTATAGTCAAAAGCAAAATATTTATTTTGATATCCCTTTTTATTTTTGAGATATTCCTAGCAAATATTCCTACAAACATAGAAACATATATATGTATATTTACATACGTTTCATTGTTTGTTTTTATATATGTATATACATATATCCCTTATGAAACTAAGCAGACGAGCTTGGACATGTAAATAGGCTTTCAGTAGTCTTAAAATATATTATATTCATTATCGCATTCACATACATACTTAACAAATTAGTTTAATCAAATAAATCACATTACATGTCTTACTTTTTAGTTAACTACCTAATAACTAAGTACTACCTTTTTAGTTAACCCAATATCAGGCCCACATCCTGGAATAGGCTGATGATAATGATGATAGACTTCAAGGCTTTCGCTTGCTCGATAACTTTATTTTTACTTGCTCAAGTCACGTTTGTATAGATATTACAAATATGTATAATGTATATAAAGAACTTTCTTGAACTTTAAAGATATAGAAGTACATATGGATCTTAATTTAACCTTCAGAAGTGGAAAATGGAATCTAACGATTTTTCAGGTAAGTTCAACTTTCTCCATTTAATTTTTTTTTTATTAACATATTTAAAATTATTAATTAATTTTATTGTGTTGCGATGATAGCTTGCACGTTTATTTTATTTTATATGCTATTTTAAGTACTTACGAAGCCTCTTGAAACTACGTGAATGGTTCCAAATATTCTTCGAATCAACCCCTAAATTCCCTGCAAAAATACATTGTAGAAAAATACAAAAGGAACTCAACAAAGAACCTTGCGTCATAAGTAATAAAACGATTCGAGAAGATTCTAGTTAAATGTGGGCAGTGATTATTTTTCTATAACAAACAAGTAAAGCATGAAGCTTCTAGAAATTATAGGAGTTTCTAGAAATTAAAGAGCCCTATAAAATAGTCTAGGAGCTACCCACCAGTCTAGATCGAAAAACCAATGGTAGTTTGCATGTATACTTGGCGCAAATTTATCGCCTATATGTAATTAATTAGGTAAACATTAATTAAGCATCGACATACAGGAAGATAATTATAAGAATTACCTACTTGCTTTCTAAGGGTCTAGAAACGATGCTCTTTTAATAATTATCTTAATTATAATTTCGTATATGGATAAGCCAAAGTCTTAGAAAAAAGTAATTTCTTTTGATGAACTGAAGCCATCCTTAAAAGATTATTCGTTAGTTACCAGCCCTGTACAATAATAACAATTTAAGTTTCTCAATTTTTAAACTCTACTTCCCACATTTTTGAACTAATTTACGACTTCTACAAACAAAAGTATAGGATTTGACGACAAGAAGAATATTTCTCATTACAATCATCCCTTACAATTTCTTCCCGTCGCCTCCTGTCTCTCCGAAGCGGTTTCCATGGCGACGCTCGATCAGCTGGCTAGACCCCCCCGCCCCCGCGCCTCATGTCTAGACGGCCGCTAGACGCCTACTTACCTGTCATGTTTGCCTGGTACTTTTAAAGATTTGTTTGGTTGTACCTAAACAAAAAAAATATTAAAATTTATTTAAATACAAACGGTCTTATTTATAAAAAATGCCTAAAGTATGCTATAAGCTTACTATAGTTAAAGTGTTCAATAAGCATTTAAAGTGTTCTATAAAGTTTGCTATTTATAAACGTTCTATAAGCCTTCTATAACTATAGTACCCACGTGGTACCGACAATAAGCCAAATCATTGCCAGTATAAAGAAAAAATCAAAGAAAAACGAAATAACCATAGATAATACGTATCTTAGTGCCAAATATATGCTAACTTTGTCATAAAACACAAAATTTTGTCTATACTCAGACACAAAGAAACGTCAAAGTTGTTGATATTCAGACGCTCAAATATCAAAAGTTTAAATAAAAATAAGTAAATAGCATCAATCCTGCTGTCCAGAGGATTTGCGATGCTGAAATAGCTATTGCAGCTTCATTGAATGTGGAGCGAGCAGTGCAGAAAGCACACCGAAAACCACGCGGCCTGTGTAAGAATCAAACATATTTTATAAGTTTTTGTTGAGTTCGTATGTTATTAAATATTACTATTTAACAGACATCGCAATCGTCAGTTACATAATATACGGAGACCTCTTCAAGAAGACGAAATAAGTCAACTGATTAATTATGGTAAGCGCATTTTGATATCTTCTTTTAGCAAATATTATATAAAATTAGGTATATAAATAATGGAAACTACTACTAATAACTGTTTTCCTTTCAGGCAGTGAGGAGTCAGAAGAGGAGGAAGAAGGGGTTACCCCTTCGGTGATGGTGCCTCGAGTGGCGAGAATGTTTGTGGATGAAATGGATGAGGAGATTGAAGAAGGATGCGTCCACATAACCTTGGATTGGCCTCCTCGTCCATCAGTTCCTGACCCAACGCCCCCTTCGACGTCGCCTCCTTCGCCGCCGCCCGCTTCGTCGTCGCCTCCTTCTGATTTGGGCCTTCCATTAGAACCGACTAATAAATTTAAGTTTGACTGGAGAGGGTTTTCAACGCCTCAAATTGATCCTCATTTGAGGCGAGAACCGTTCTCGCAAAATATAGGTCCTACGGTTTCTTTCACGAGTCCATATTAATAATAAATATAATAAACTAGCTTGACAGTATGTTGAAATTATTGTGAACAAAAAACGGCTGGACTCTGCCGCCAGGAACATATTGTAAACTAATGAAATATGAGACCCACTCAAGTGGCTTTTGAAGAGGTGGTTTTTTTGTTCAAGTTTAAGAAACAGGTCCAGTGAAAAAAAAAATTATGTAGGGTATACCATTTGTTTTTTAATTTCATTTTAAATACAAGACTGTATATAAAAAATATAATATTTAATCCAGTTATTGTTTTATTTTGTATATATGAGAAAATTAAAGTTAAGTTTTAGGAGACCCATGTAGGTACTTTCTCATAGAACAGATACAATGCAATATAAAATCAAGCTTAAATGGTGAAGGGAGGTAAAGAAATATATCTTTAGTTTAAAATAAACTGTAATTTTCATAAATTTTAACTAGATTTTGAAATAAAATGGTTTTTCTAGACCTAGGTCTCAAAAATTAGTGCTCAACCCCTGTCTGTGAGAGCGTCCTGTATTGGGACCCACATATGCGCTGATTTTGACATTTAGACAGCTAACATATGAAAGGTTATAAACTCCTGCTGCCCAGAGGATTTGCGATGCTGGAATAGCCTGCCGACAAGAGCTACATGAGGCCCAAATGGCCAACGAGCAACAAAAATTGAAAAATTAAAAGAGCTTATGAAATTAAAAATAATTTATTATAAAAGTAAAACAGAATGAAATACATAGAAAGACTTTTATTAACATGTTTATCACAAATCACACATACCTACTAAGATACTTTCATTTAGCATTATCACATGTCTGTACCTACTATTAATTAATTATTACAAGAGCAGCAGTGTCATTGTGTACAAAAAGGGGTAAACTTTATATATAATTCAGAGTGGAGACACATAATGTCACCGGATCTGGTTTTACAATTCCACATTTTTCCTTGTTTTAGTTATCACTTCTATGTATATGTAAATGTGTCACCAAGCACCTAGCAGTATGTTCTTGCAGCCTCCTCTGAGAGCCAGTTCCATTACAGTACAGTTATATGCCAACTTGAGACACATAATGTCACCGGATCTGGTTTTACAATTCCACATTTTTCCTTGTTTTAGTTATCACTTCTATGTATATGTAAATGTGTCACCAAGCACCTAGCAGTATGTTCTTGCAGCCTCCTCTGAGAGCCAGTTCCATTACAGTACAGTTATATGCCAACTTCAACCACAGTATATATTAACTACTCACTAAAATGTGACCTAATAAATGATTGCATGATGGCATTTGAGCGTCCACTTGCAACTTATCCTGGCTCCTCTTTGACTACTGGATTTGCCTGGTGAGCATCCGAGTTACTTGCAAGCACAGCATCCCCCTGGTCAATGGCAATGTTATGTAATATGCAAGTGCTATTATTGTAGGCTTTACATTCTCCAATTTGCAAGTCATTACAAAAGGCACTGAAAACGCTGTTTTAAAACTCCAAATCATCGCTCCACAGTGTTTCTTGTTGCTATACATATGACATTATATTTTTCTTCACACCTATTCTAGGGCCTTGATATTGGTGTGAAGAGATATGGTTCCAATTTATAGCCGGAATCTGCTAGGAGTCTTCCTCTAAATGACCCCATCTCAAAGCGCTCTTTGAGTGACGACTCATTAAAAATTCTTGCTTGTAGTTGGATTATTATTTGGATTGCGACACCGTATTCTAAAAAAAATAATTTATATTACAAAATTTTATTGTTTGTTTTTACTTCAAAGACAGCAAATCAGCTGACAGGATAGTCGGCCATCTTAGATCTTATAGCACCGCTATAGTACGGTTATAGTAGGGTCCTCGCTACTATAACTTTACAATAGACTTATAGAACTGTTTAGCGCTATAGTACGTTTATAAATACCGATTTTGGTCATTTTTCTTATAGTGATGTTATAGAACACTTTAACTCTTCTATAACTTTTTATAAATAAGACCGAAAGAATTTACTTATACAGAAGAGAAGTTAAAACTAAACATACTATGTATTTCTAACCACAAATAGGGGGCACTTAGAAAATCTTAAAAAAAGCATTATCTAAGTGCTCCAGCCCTCTGCCAGAGGGCACTAACAGAGGGAAGCAAAATTTTAATTAACAAAATCACAGAAATCACAGAAGTGTTAGTTAAAAGCTGCCTATATTTTCATGGTTGAAATCAAGTAAGGAAAAGTCCTAATTGCAAAACGATTCTTAAACCCATTTATCAACAAAATTATAGATGGTGAAAATGTATTTGTTTGTAAATTGTGCTAATTGTCCTAATTATAATGTTAAACCTTAAAAAAAGCCGGTAAAAATAAATAAAACCACAATTATCAAATTCAAATAGAAC
The DNA here is from genome assembly GCA_927399415.1 of Macaria notata. Classification (NCBI taxonomy): domain Eukaryota; kingdom Metazoa; phylum Arthropoda; class Insecta; order Lepidoptera; family Geometridae; genus Macaria; species Macaria notata. The sequence continues at coordinate 8,604,430 of OV656742.1, forward strand.
TTTATCAATGAGACTAAAAATTGGAATCGATATTTAATTTCAACAGGGTTTTCGTAGAGCTTACTTAAGTGTTTATTTAATAGGTTTTCCTTCCTACTTTTGTCATTTGTCAGCAAAATTTTAGCAAACTTATAGTATTAATAAAGCCTTAAGCGGCCTCATCGCCTCTGGTGATCTCTTTTAGGCAACCCTTGAAAGGACAGAAAATATAATCGTTAATAGACAACAATAGTGCATACCACTATAACTTGCAATAACGGTTTGATAAAAATTTGCAGACATACTCGTACAATTACCAGAAGTACACGCCCACGACTTTGCTCTTAGAATTGTTGTTTGTTATTAATCCGTAATTGATTAGGTATTTGGGACAAACATTATACGAAAGTAAACACGGTAATTGCTTGATCATTATTTTTTGTTTTTCTACGCTTTTCTTAATAAGTTTTGTTGGTAACAAAATAGTCTTTTTTATTATCATCACCAATTAGTTATAGGTATACGAACACGTAGTACTTATAAAGAATTTTGATATAAAATTAGTAATTTTAGTGGTGATTTTAAATATCTACATTATACCAATAACCAATCTCTCTCTTGAGTCGTATTTCCTCATGACTGAGGGTCATGACTCCCCCGCAGAATTAATTCGTTAGGGGAGTTTTCTTGGGCAGATTTACCGTGGTGGGCGCCCAGGTCTTTTCAGACATAAAGACGTAGGTAGGTACATTATGTATGCACTATCAAATCTTCTATCCATGTACCTATACATATAATAAAGCTGAAAAGGGTCAAAAATCTGTACCTAGAAGTTATTAGAAAAAAAAATGTTTGGATATACTACTATCTTCTACTTTAAATCGATAATAAAACACGTTTCCGCAGTTTTTAGATTTTTTGTCTGTTTGTCTGCATGAGGTCTTAGGAGTGTCATAGGCTACTTTGTATCTCGAAATAAAGCGAGCGAAGCCGCGAGCGTCAGTAGTTAAATATAAAATGTTGATCTAATGAAAAAGCTTATTACATTTATATAATTTGTTTCCGTTTTCTCTCACGGTCTCTCTCTTTTTTTTTATCTCCAGCTTGCCGATGTGGAGCTCCCGAGCAGACTGTCCAGCACGTAGTTTGACTGTCCTCTGCTGTCCTCTAACCAAGTATGACGGGCAAATGGAGGATTTTAAAATCTTAACTGTAGATGCGATTGCGTGTTTAAAAACAATAAATTTATAAAGTAGAGATTAAAAAAAATGCCATACGATAAATAAATAAATTTGTTGTTTTTAATGGCACAATTTGACAATTCGATTTTCTCAGTCATACACTATACCTAATTAGTACATCCACATCGTTTATTTTTACCGCGTATTGCGAATCTTAACACCCCAACGGTATTTTACCCCACATTCGACCATCTGCCGTTTTCTCTCACGGTCTCTCGTTTTATGCTTTTTACCGCGTTTTTTTACTTTTTTACGCAAACTTGACGGAAGAGCAACACCTGTGCGAATTTCTTTAGGATTCTTGGCTTGACGCGGTATTGTTATTCAGGTTTTTTGGTTAAATAAATATAAATATATTATTTGAAACAAGTAATTTGATGTTGATAATTTTAATTTTGTATGGTATTACTGTATGGATGAATTATTACCTTTATTATTTATAACTGGACATTGAATGTATTTAGGGCAAATGTCCTGTACCTAATAAAAAGTATGTAGGTAATTTAAACATTACCCGAGAGGACATGTGTCTTCCGTGGAAGGACCTGGGCGCCCACGATGTATCTGCACAAGAGAACTCCCCTAACGAGTTAATTCTGCGGGGGAGTCACGACCCTCAGTCATGAGGAAATACGACTTAAGTGAGAAAATTTGAACATTGGCCACATATTCATTAAGGACGTTTCATTATGATTTGTACCTTCCTCCTGCAAGTTTAAGCGACATTCCATTTGGGCGCTTCCTTGGCTCAGACTACACAATAATTAGTAGGTTTCAGCTGTTTGCTAGTATGTACTTCAATCGTAAAGCTTTCTCAGAGACCCTTAGGGCGGTTTTATAACTCTTGACGTTAGAGGTAGCCACTCTCATTCGAACTCACTTTAAATTAAAGTTTGGTCCTGGATTATATGTAAACTTAAAGTAACATATGTATTTTTATGTTCTAAATGTGATATTTTTCCTTATTCCAGGAATCCGAACCCGGTGGCGCGAGAATGAGATGAAATTACAACTGGAAGGAGTTATCCAAAACCCCACCTAGACCAGTAGAAAATACTGAGATCTATGCCCAGCTATTTGTAATATGTACAGTATATTACAAACAATAACAGATACAAGAACCACATGCTTATATATTTTATCAATTATTAAAATATTATTTATTGGTGGCCATAATAAAAAACACAAATTACAATGAAAATGGTATCATAGAATGGGGGCATTGGGCAAAGTTTACACTAAAGTAATCTCTTTTAGGCAACCTAGTATCGATAACTGTGGAAGAAATCAATGTCTATCACTGACGTACTTATGTTAAATTAAAAATAGCAAAATTGAACATCAAAATATAGTAAGTAAATGAAATCTATACATAGTAAATAAACTTTATAGGTATCAAGATCTAAATAATAAAAAGAAATAAACATTTTTAAGGAATGAAGAAGGAAATAAGGATGTTCTGGCATATTTTGCCCACATACATGCTGTAAATGTAGACAAAATATACTAGAATGTCCTTACTACATCTATGTACAAAACTAATAACATCTTTAATTAAAACCAAGCAGAGTTGAAAATCGTATAAATTTAAAACTGGCAATACAACCTTACGATTTTTTTATTATTAATAAGTACTTTTTTATTTTGTGGTATAAGTTTGTTCGTTATTATATTGACTGCGAATTTATTTTTATTACTGAATATTTTAACTGTGTTTTGTTTCTTAAATATAAACAAAATTACAAAGATAAAAAAATATTCTAATGAATGCAAAACTAGTCACTCTGATAAAGAAAATTAAAAACAGGAACCTAAATTACAAATCTAGGTTTATTTACCGGCTAGCACTAGTCAAAATATATATCGACAATAAGCTCTACATGTTTCGAAGCACTATTGGCTTTAATACAAACCTAAATGTACAATGCCTAATGGCAACAAGATCGAGGCAGCTGGCACATTTAAAGAGAGGCCTATGCCCAGCAGTGGGATAGAGAAGCATGCGGATAATGATGATGATGATGGAAATTTTAGTACTGTGACTAAAATACAATTTGAATTGTACAATTTCGTACAAAATTTAATTACCTATTGCATCCGTAATTTTTTTTCCAATTTTCAGCAGAATACCCGTTCTAACTGGAACCCGTAGATCCGAACTTGTGACGCATTAGACGGTTGGAACGACCGCGACACTGCTGTCGCCAATACTTGCGACTTCTTGACTACACGTGCGACACAAATTATTTTAACCGACGACCATGGAACTGTATAAGAATATGTCAGGACACTGATGTATTTTTTATATTACCGATGCACGAAAAACATTAGAAAAAAAAAAGTTTTTTCATAAAATGATAACCACTTCTTTACAAAATGTAATGATTTTTGGTGAGTGTGTTAATATAATAAACTACACGCAATGCAATGTGTTTAGTTCTTGTGTGAGGCACAGGAACTAAAGACATTATAAAACTGCAGCTATAAGAGCAAAGATAATTAGGAATTTATTAGTCGCATACGTCATTGAGTCGCACAGTCGCGCGACAGTGGTGTCGTGTCGCCCACACAAGTTCGGTGATACGAGGGCGCAGTGAGAGTGGAATATCGACGGCTTCAGTTCTTCATTTATATTTCATTTCTTTGTGTAATATTCATTGTTTTTTAATATATTTTTATATAGGGGTTACTGATTTTAAATAAAAATATATGTGTACAATACATATAGTACACACATACGAAGAATATACGAGTACAGTGAAATGTATTTCAACCACACTATGTGGACGTGAAATTTATTTTTTATAACTAAATGTTGTGTTATTATCGTAAATTTGAATTAATTTTCGTAATTTTCTTTGTTTTTGTATTCATTTTTCTTGCGTGCAATAAAATATTGTAACGTAGGTACATAGATCAGTTAACCCTCTATAAAATTAATTTCACAAACAAAAAATCAATCACACTAAAAATAAACTGATAATAAAAAGAAGAAGAAGATGAAAAAAGAAGAGAGAAGTAACAGAACCCTGGTCGTGGTGAGGTAGTAGGTTGTATAGTAATGTAATACACCTTTCGGAGAGACTGTATAGCCTGCTAACTTTCCTTGCCCAGGGTTAATGGCTACGGAGGAAGAAGAAGAACAAGGAAGAAGATGACACATGATCATGATCTTAGGCTCGCCAGACTAGGGGTGCGGACAAACTCGTGCTCATCAAGCACTCCCTCGAGAAGTCAGCCAAGCTGACCCACAAAGCAGGCCCGGAGGTGTACAACAGGCTCCCAGACTGTGTGACTAGTACAATAAGCATTACCAGCTTCAAACATAGACTAAAAGATTGGCTTCTCAAGCAGACCTTCTACTCATAGGAAATGTTCTTAAAAATTGATGGCAGAATTCGACGAAAATGACTAAATGTGTAATTGGATTATATTATAATTCAAAATATGATTATGTAGTTACTTAAGTGTATACATACATACTATGTGGTATATGAATATTATTTTTGATTTTGACATGTAAACTCTGTTTATGATTAAATTACTATGAACTATGAACTATAGCCTTCTATCTTACTTACTTAGTATCAGCTTACTATCAGTCAAACTATGGCCAAGTGCTAACCCGTTTAACTTTTATTGGAAAATGAGCGAAAATAATCACGACCGGCAGGATTCGAACCTGCGTATTTCTGCTACCGTCAGAACGCCTTAACCACTAGGCTACGGTCTACTAACTGCCAGGCGCGAAAATCCACACTCATTTCCATACACTTCAGACTGAGCGGCTGATAAAAGTTTAATTTAAAACAACCATAGTGCAGGTTAGCACTTAATAAATTAACTCATAATATTTATACCTGTTGCAAAAACGTTGAACATGATTGAGAATAAATGCATACTAACAAAACAAATGATAATTAGCGGACGGGTTTATGTACTCTTTTTGTAAATATAAAAAACGGGTATTTTTCAAAATGGGAAGATAAAATTTAGAGCGGGTGTTATGTTGTATGAGATGAAACTGGCGAATGCTACACGACATGGGCCTCTCCTAGCTAAATCTTAAGAGATTGGTTAATTAGTAATTATAAAAATCCTACTCCGTCGTTTTTTTCATTACCAAAGGCTGCCCTGTAAAATTAATTCACTGGGGAAGTATGTGACATTTTACGAATTGGAAATGTAATAATTAAGTATCAATATTTTAGTCTCACTTCTTCACCAGATTACATAGTTACAATATACATAATATACGAAGTTGTGCATCAGAATATAAAATAATATCTACTCATATCCTGAATCTAAATGAAATGGTGTATAATAAAAACTAAAATATAATTAACTAGTTACAATGTGATATATGCAAGGATGCTCAAATAAAAAAAAACAATGAAATAAAAGGAGTTTGATATTTGCTTCTTGTATCAAATCATACTATAGCACTTAGGTACTAATAAGGATGTTCATTACAATAAATGAAATTACAATACATAAATTACAATAAATGAATTACCTACGAAAAATGTTGTTTTATCTTATTTTAAGTTTAAGTATATACCTATTATGAAATACCAATTATGTGACACGATCATACTGCGTGCCATTTGAAAAGTTTTCCTACTACAGATGCACTAGAAACGTAGTATTGAATCTCAAAACTCAGCTACGCTACTCTGATCAATGATTTATATAGAATATCATTGACTCTGATTAGTGATTACCTACCTGCTAATATAGCCAACAGAAATATCTTAAATCATTATACCTAGAAAGAATATTGAAACTCATTATCACTGTAGTAGCGTTTTACATCATTTTTTGACCGGATGATAGTTTCCAATCTCGTAACATGAGTTTCGGAGTTCATAATTATAAAGATGTACATATTTTCCTATAGATTTTCATAGTACGTCACTCTCATTGCACAAATACAATAATACTTGTCTGTTTCCAACTGCATAGTAAAAATCTATCTGGTACGATTTTTCACAAAGTTTTGAAAGTTTTCCCGTCTCATCGGAAATATAGTCTAGATCTTACTATCTTTGGACGACTAGCGCCATCTATCGTAAACAATTTGCTCCGTTAAAAAAAATCCGAGTCAAAGTTATGCTACTCGACAATAGATGGCGTTCAATATTTTTTTGTACTGGTAACATTGCGATAATTGTAAACTTCGTGCTATTTATATTGTCTATGGTATTTTGTTTGACATTACAATTGCTGCTAACTTCACACAATTATCGTCAAAATTTGAAAGATGGCTACCGTAAAGTTTGCAGTTGTTGATGTTGGCGATTTTCTATCGAAAAAACAAGCTGCCGAGCCTGATTTAGCTTCAGACTGGGCCAAGCTCGAAGAGCTTTACAATAAAAAGTAAGTTGCATGCGAAGGACCCTTCAAAAATGTGCTGAAATGAGATGTTTTCATTCGCTAACCTATTTCTTTGTTTTGTGTAGATTATGGCATCAATTAACACTGAAACTTCAGGAATTCGTGACCCATCCCGCAGTTCAACGAGGCGACAACCTCATCCAGCTGTACAACAACTTTATAAGCACTTTTGAGAACAAGTAAGTCAAACTTGCTTGTCATGTTTGCGGCATACAAACTTGTCATGAAATGATGAACACCAACAAACATTTTTCTATTTTAAAACCACAAAACGCAGTGCAATTTATATAGGTTTTCATTATCTGACTATACTATTATAGTAAATTCGTTATTACGATAGGTATTTGAGCTGAGGATCACCTTGACTTAAATGCCTGTGCCAAAATTATATGAACCTATGTTATGTTTCAGAATAAATCCTCTTTCCCTAGTTGAGATTGTGGTTCACATTATAAAGCAGTACCAAGACAAGAAGGAAGCAATCACCTTCCTTGAGAAGGTGGAAACTAAAGTGAAGATTAATGATGAAGCTCTTGCTCTCTGCAAGGTAAGATATTCATAATCAGACTGAATCTAATCACTACTGAAGATAGGCCACCTCCAGTGCACCATATAGTATAATCCTAAGCCTATCAAAGCAACAAGGTAACATTTCTATAGTCATAATTTTCTATCGGACGTAAGTTAATTGTTACAGCACATAGACTAAGAACTGGACACATGCCGTTAAAAAAATTCGCATTCCTCATGCGGAAGGCGGATACACCGAATTGTGAAACATGTGGAGTTGTAGAGGATGTGTACCATGTACTGGTAGAGTGTGTCCGCCTTCAGCAGGAGCGGCGCGCCCTTGCAGTGACCTACCAACTCAACCTGCGGGATGTGGGTTGCTTCAATGATATACTAGCTGTGCCTCACTGTGACGCGGCGAGAGATCTGTTCTCCTACATGTCTCAACTTAAGTAAGATATTTGGGTGAACAGGTCATCTCCATAATAGTTAATTATTTTTGTAATTAGTATAGTATATACAATGGGACTGACATGTAATAACAAAAGTCCCTTAAAAATGAGAATAAAAAAAAAAAAAAAAAAATAGTCATAATTTAGACTATAGGGTTAAGTATAATCTTCTTACTTTCCACTAATATTAGGCAGCGAAAGTTTGTGGGTGAGTGTGTATGTATTTCACTTCTTCTCACTCAAATGGCTGTACCGATTTGGACGCAATTTAGTGAGGAGGGAGGTTAGACTCTAGATTATGGGCAATTTTTTCCCAGGGTAAAGTGGGTAATATTGTGAGGTGCTCAATTGATTCAAAATTCATTGTATACAAATCTATATGTAAATATATAAAACTCAAAGGTGACTGACTGATTGACATAGTGATCTATCAATGCAGGTAGATGTTATAACGAAAGCATCCGCTAAGAAAGAATTTTTGGAAATGCCACTTTTAAAGGGGGGTTGTGCAAAGTTGCAAATACAAGTTTAACTGCGAATGAAGCCGTGAGCAACCACTAGTATTAAAAAAACTCTGCAGTTAATGCTTATTCCTCTAACTTGCAGGTGCTCCAGGGTCAGATCTTCCTGGAACAGCTCCAGGACCTGGAGTCGACGGAGAGAATCATCTCTCACCTGGAGAAGACCCTGGATGATGCAGATGGAGTCACACCCGTGCACGGGAGGTTCTACAAGCTGGCTTCTGAATATTACAGGTTGGTTTTTTTAATAATGGCTTTATTGTAGTCATACATTAACCTATCCCACTTAAAAAAATATATCCTTACCCTCTCATTTGTATATATTTATTATTATTATCCCATCACATTATTAGTTACTGAGAATATAGATATTCTAAAGTAATCATAAGTAGTTTGGAGTTTATGTACACAATCATACTGTGAACTTAGATAATGAACAACTTGAAAAATAATATATTAATTTAATTAATCAATGTAAAACCATTGTTCTGAACAGTGGTATTGTCTCTTTATACAATTGAAGTGTAAGATCTAATTTATTAAAAAAATACTATCTATTGCTTGTTTTCTTAGAGGGTAAGCATAATATTCTTCTGTTGAGCCACATTGTAGCAGCTGTAATGACAGTCATCTACTAGACTTCTGTTCCTTGAGTTGTATTTCCTTGTTACTGGAGATCATGTGTCCCTCAGAGAGATATTTGTAGATAGATGTAAAAAAAAGGTTAAATAAAATATACTAGACTAAAAATAAAACCTGGTTGGTTCGGCAGAGTCCGCGGTCCCATGCACAAGTACTACCGCGCGGCGCTGCGCTACATCGGGTGCTCCAGCGGCGGCGCCTCCCTGCCGCCCGCCGAGCGCCGCGCCTGCGCCCTCTCGCTGGCCCTCGCCGCAGTCATAGCGCACAATGTCTATGATTTAGATGAACTGGTGAGATTATCAAACAATATACATAGTTTTATTGTACACCAGAAAAATATATTTAAAAACAATTTACAGAAACATAACATAACCTACATACAGGAAATCGTGTCTACTCTTTGTTTTAAATTATGATATTGATAATAAAGTAGAGTCTGCTTAGTTTTATGTCTAGTACATTATATTGAACAACTAAAACAAATTAGGTTTTGTTCGATTGCATCAGTATTACTATTAAATGCCTGTAGTTTAGCTCGGGTTGTTTTGCCATAAATAATGTCAGTGAAAAATTGCATGATTGATCTGTCACCATACTTAAAATCTCAATAAAACCTTGCTATGCAGTTTTTGTAGTGGTACAAACTTAATTTTGCTCTTAAATATATAAAAGAAAACGTTTGTCAGTCTAGACAAACTTACGCATTATGTCTAGTGCAACACATTTCTGTAATCTTAAGTTAAACCTGCCATCTAAATATTCTTATTACATGCCTTAATATTTTTCTAAAAAAGTTAACACCTATGTAATAAACTTAATAAAATAATACTTGCAGCTAGCGCACCCGATCCTGGACTCCCTGAAGGGCACGTCAGACGCGTGGGCGGTGGAGCTGGTGCGTGCGGCGGCGCGCGGGGACATCTCCGCCTACGAGCGCGTGGCCTCCGCCAGGAACCACCCCGACCTGAAGGCGGCCGACAACGTCATACGCAGGAAGATCGCGCTCCTGTGTCTCATGGAGGTAGGAACATGTGTGTAAGACGATTTGAATATGTGTCCTTGAAATGTGGACTCTCAAGGGTACATGACGACACTTTCATACGGAGGAAGATCACACTCTTGTGTCTCATGGAGGTAGGGACGTGTCTGTTTCATCATTTGAAATGTGGACTCTCAAGGGTACATGATGTCACTATCATACTAAGGAAGATTGCACTCTTGTGTCTCATGGAGGTAGGGACGTGTCTGTTTCATCATTTGAAATGTGGACTCTCAAGGATACATGATGACACTATCATACTGAGGAAGATCACACTCTTGTGTCTCATGGCGGTAGGGACGTGTCTGTTACAGCATTTGGACAGGTATCCTTGAAATGTGGACTCTGTAGGGTACACGACATTATCTGCATGCTGTGGCAGATGTGTATTTTGGACGATGGAGTATTATTAAGGCTATTTGAATTGGTGTTCCTGACATGTGGACTCTCAACACAAGGTACACAACGAAAATGTCATGTGGTGGATGATAGCCGTGACATGTCTAACGTAGGAGCATGCACCTATCTTGGATTACTTGAACCGGTGGTGTCCTTAAATTTGGCCTCTCAGGAGTAACTGAAAGTTGTGTTGTCAAGTGAAAACTTTCCGATTTTATGACCTTTATGAATAAATAATTATGTGTACATAATAGAATTTTTTTAAAAAAATTATTATACATATCTTTAATTTAAGTACACCATAATAAAAGAATTACAAAAGATTTCTATCCGTAATTCCCAGATGGCGTTCAACCGCAGCAGTGCGCAGCGCAAGCTGTCGTTCACGTCCATAGCGCAGTGCGCGCGCGTGCCGCTCGGGGAGGTGGAGCTGCTCGTCATGAAGGCGCTCGCGGAGGGGCTCGTGAAGGGACACATCGACCAGGTGAGGGGAGCTCTCCTTACTGAGGGTCGTAACACCCACATTTGATTCATTTGGGGAGCTTTCTTAGGCATTTAGTGGGGGCGCCTTGGTGTTTTCACAGAAGAAATGTGATTGCTAATTTAATACCGATATATGTTGGTTTTTCTCTCGATATTTTCCATCAACATTTCCAAATGCAAATTCACACTGAACCGGAACTTTGTATAGTCACATTACACCAGAGTAGAGCTGGGAACCAGAGAACAGCCATTTAAATGTAAAGGAGGAACAAACTACTTGCTTAACTCACAATAGTTAGACTAACAAATTATTATTTTTTACATAGTAAGTAGTTTGTTTTTTTATTATAAGTTTTAGTTTGTAAGTTGTTTTTGTGTCTGTAAATAAATAAATATAATTTTGATTAAAATATATCGTGCTATTTTAAAAACTATGTTGATTTTTTTTTATAATTTATTAACTATCTGTATCTGTCCACTGCAGGTGTCCTCCACGGCGTACATCTCGTGGGTGCGGCCGCGCGCGCTGGACGCGGCCGGCGCGGCGGCGCTGGCGGTGCGCCTGGACGACTGGTGCCGCGCCGTGAAGGCGGCCGCCGACCTGCTGCACGACTCCGCGCCCGACCTGCTCACTGCCTAGGTACACTGTACACAAACGTATATTAAATATTGGGACATCACTTGAAGTGAAACCACTGGACTGGAATGGAAAGTAAGCCTATTTCGAGTAAAAAGAAGTACATATATCATCAGCCCGTCATCGTCCACTGCTTAGCATAGGCCTCTCTTTGTATGCCACTCGTTCCAGTTCCAGTCAGAAATTGAACCCAGGTGCTCCCTTCGGTGCTTATGTCTCCTTAGATAGATAACACTTTATTAAGATCACCAACATAGTAGAATGAATACATAATAAAACACACAAAGCTTAAAAATGTTGTCTTAATTGGCGCCCTTATCGCTCAATTCCTTTACTTTCGTACTTGTTCAATTAATTTTTCTTTTTTTAACGATGAGACTATACGATATACTATAAGTAAAATTATACTTACAGACTTCTTGACATTATAGGTTATTATAAATTAGTGTGTAATGTTCTCGATTATTTGTAAATTGTAATAGTTAATGCATATAGTTGCGGCAGTTGTAATTTTAATTACTATAAAATAAATAATATTATTTTATTGTTTCAGGTATTCCTACAATAGTGTCCAGTTCAGCGTTCTTCATTTATCATGCTACATTTATAAAACATAATTACATATAAACTAATAAAAATTATAAAATCGTGACATGTTATTTAATATTAGGTAATAGCATAGACTAAGTATACTCAAGACTTGAGTATACTTAGTCTATGGTAATAGTATCTACAATCCTATAACCTTATAACTTACTATTTACTGATTAGATTAGAATATTACTTTAATGTTCTGCATAAGACACAGAAATATACTTAAATAGATTACATTGGGTGGTCTTATCGCTTTATTTACAATACATGAAAAATTATTAACTATTTATTAGGACACATGTCCAGGATTCTGGCACCATGCATCTGAATTCTGAACTATAATCTCCCTAAACGAGTACCTATGGCAAAACCAATAAATGTACTAGATAATATTATGGCGGTGCCAGTTGTAGTACTTGTTCGCATGTAATAGATTACACTGCTATTAAAAAAAACTATAATTTGTAAACTTTTGTTTTACAAATATATTGCGAAAGCAAACGTAGTTTATTATTAGTGCACAAAAAAATAACATAATAAAAAATTGTGGTAAAGGTAATTATTACAACATGCCATGAATTATTATGCGTGGATAGTGAATTTTCTACAAAAAATACCTACCCCACTGCTACTTTATTTCGGAGTACAACTGTGCCAAAATTTTATTTTATCCTACCGCAGTATGAATTAAATAAGAATAATTACTAAAACAAGTTACATAAACTGAGGTCCAGCATCTTAAATAACTATAACATTGATAGATAGATAAATACTTTATTAAAACACCATATCATGAAACAATACAAAAAATAGAACATTGGTTCAGTTTTACGCAACAAGCGTATCAACTACACGACTCCGACGCCTTTGTTACTATACACTTCATATTGGTATAGTATCTACCATAGAAATCGAATTATTATATTACCTACTTATTTGTGTTTTTTATAATATTGCTTAAGTATAGGATTCTACGTATGCTATGGAGATTGTATGTAAATTATTCAGGAAAAAGTTGGTAGAAGACAATTTAAAATTGGCGCGTATTCTGGAGCCGCCATTGAATTTCCATTTGACAGACAAATAATGTTGCCACAGCTTTAATTCGAATGAAATAATCGATTACAAAAGTAGAGAATCATGTGGGATTGTTTATTTATATCCATTTCGTTCGTTTTTATGCTTTTTTTTTCATGAAATTGGTGGCGACGTGATATTTTTTTAAAGTTTACCTACTCATATAAGAATCACGAATTCTTATAAGAAAATTAATTAATTGTTGATTGTTGAGCTAGTTAGTTACTCCCACGCTCTTGCAAATGGCGTCCGCATGACGGATGACTGCTGCAAGTAAAATGTCCAAACATCCACAATTCATACAAAAAGTGGCAAAAGGTTTCAAGAATACAATTTAGGACGACATAGGTACGTACTCATAGCTGATTTAAGGTGCTTTGTTACGTAATTCAATTGTTATTGTTAATTATCCATCAACCATCTCGCTCAGTTGTTGTGATTCGTCGCTGTCATTATTTACAATCCACTATATCCGTCTCTTTCTACGCCGTAGTTTTCTTCCAATAGGTTTTTCATTTTTAAGTGTCCGAGTGAGACCGCGACGAGGCCCCATGGAAAAATATGAGTAAAAATTTGTTCTTCTAAAAATTATTGATTTTTCATAGTCAAAAAAGCCAATGCGAAGTGATAATTGCATACGTGATGTTACCACGGCCGGACCTCAAGCGGTGAGTGTTTCGCATCTATTTTGGTACATTTTCTCCTTTTACGAGATGTGAGGTCGCGAAAAGTCACATTTTCAGCATTCAATCGGTAAGACGACCATTTTCTCGTGTTTTCTTAGCCCGTTTTTGCGTCTATGTATATCTTTGAGTATGTAATTGTTTAAATATTGATTATTTTTTCATGTTATGGGGGCATGCATGTGTGCGCTGCACGTATGTTTATAACATTAGTTAGTGGGGCCTGAACTATTTTGGGAACGGCCAAATGTTGGCTGTGCTCATGTTTTAACCATTGAGCTGCGTACTGCGCTGCGGTCAACATATTTAGCCGTGATTTTGTGCTTCATAAGTGCTTGCATACCTACAATATTGCTGAAACTTCATTATTATATCTTTCAGTACTTATACATTTACCTTGACGCAAAGGTGAGTAACGTTGTTTTGTACCTACCTGTACCTAGTAAAAATATTTTCTTTATCAGTCTTATGGCCAAAACTAATGTTACACCGTAGTTCTTGATAAGACCATAATAAATTGATTTTGAGAACCAAAGCAAAATTAGCGTTGATTTTTTACAGCTAGCTTAGTTGTTCTATTTACTATCATTTACAGAAAATATCGTAATTATTTATAATTTATCTGTAATTTTCTTGTTGATATTTTATTTACTTATGTGTAACTGTTAATCCAAATCATCAACCATAACTAATATTAAAAACTGTAATCTAAATTACAACAAAACTACGAAATCCTGCAAAAAATATTATCCATCTAAGTAGTATGACATCATTGAACAAAACAATAGCTCACCAAAAGTAAACAGAAATTATATAGGTAGGTATCAACTTTTTTAAGTAAGTACAAATGAATACTTTCATGATTTTTTTCATTAAATATTAAGTATAAAAATAACGATAACATACCTACTTATTATTGAGTACCTAGTTATTTAACTAAAAGTCTATGTTGTATTTTTATTACCTACCTATTCGTTTATTCGTAGATATTATGTAGATTCCTATGACTGTGAATTTGATATTCGCATTTTGTTACCTAAATCATCTCGCGTTACTCTAGGTGGAAACGTGTTCCATCGCCAACTAAAAATAAAATTTTAAGAAATTTGAGCAAAGCTGATCCACGTTTGACATCAATATTGTTGTCGAAGATATTTTGTTATTACACTTACATGCATTCAAGTTACAAATGACCAAAGAATACGTATTTTGCTCACTTACGTACTGTTGACTTATATATTTTTTTTAAAGTAACTGTGTTCCAAAAAGTAAATTCAGCTATGTACATGAATCATATTCAGTAATCTCGTAGTATCGCACTTGTATCTTATCGTATGCTATCGTGTTGTTTTCCTGGAAGCATGACTGACCCAAATAAACGTACCTTATAAGCAAAGTTACCTCTGCTGGTAATATTTTGAGGTCTCAGGTGGTCTCAGTAGGTACCTACCTTTAGGTCAGGTAGGACTATCTGATAGGTTGTAATTACGAATAGATTACTGTCTTATTACAAGTACATTTTTCAGAACCCTAAGTACTATACTATACATATCTTTAAGTAATATAGTTATAGGTAATGACTTACTACAGCACGAGTAAAGTTACATATTATATTGGTTTTCAAGCGCACGTTTAATAATAGCTATCCCGCGTACCTACTCTAAACTCTTAAATGTTGAACCATTTGAGACCTCAAAAAGTTCCAAGGACTAGAGGGCCAAGCGACAAGAACCGATCCCTCAAAAACAACACAGGGGGAACATTGAAATGAGTAAAGATAAAAAACTCGGGCCGGGTCTGGGGCGCAGGCCGTCGACCCTAAGGGCGTCGGAAATAGATCGATACTGGATGAGGAAGCTCACTAAATGCACTGCCTTGAGGACTTTACGAGGACAGCGCGGTTTCATTCGAGCGGCACAATATTGTAGCGAGTTTGTAAAAAGATAATTATTAGATTCAAAGTAACTGCTCGAGTAGCTACATAAATCGTAAGCAATAGAAACAAAATTGAGAAAAATTGGTAAGAGGTCCGGACTTCAAATATATTTGTGTTACGAATAAAAAGCTATGGTTTTTCATGCTGACAAAACGAACAGTATTGAAATTTAAAGGACAAAATTACCAGCTTTCAAATGCTGCTAAAAAAAATACTTTGAAAAGTTCTTGCGAAAATAAAATCTTTCGAACATTTCACTATATATTCGTAAACATGATACATACGTATAATTATCATTTTTATCTAATAATTAAATTTGTGACAAAGTTTATGGGACAAAAATTGCGTTTGTAAACATCAACCGATTTAATCAACAATACTTACATTATTTCATCTCTTGAGATTAAGAGCCTTCTGAGAAATAAGACGCGTCTTGATGTATCGATACTGAAAATTGACAAGTAGGTACTTCTCAAAAGAGCTTCAAGTTGAGAACCATTTCCTCGAATCGAACCAACAAACTAAAGAATCGTATATATTCATCACATACACAATTGGAGTTGAGGGAGACCTTTGCTCAGGAGTGGGACAGCGCAGGTTGACAACAAAAAACAATTATATGCGAATACTCCAGCATTATCTAAACCACCTAAGACGGGTAAAATTTCGTGTCTAGAATATTATATCGGCTAAAATTGTTAAGAAATAAGATAATAAAAGAATAAATAATAAACCAAAGCACCCGGACCCGATTGTGAAGTTCTTGGAACCGCCTGTCTGGGTATGTCTGCGCGGCCTCAAATCCGTACAAATATAGTCGAGACCCCCGCGCGTGCTATTCCTGGCACCAGTAGGGTCGTCGGCCTGTCGGACCCACTACACGCAAGCTACGTCATATTCTATGACGCAGGAATCGATGGATTGGGGAAAGAATTGTATATATCGAAACGCTAAGATCGGATAGTCATTGACTATTGATTTCTTCGTTATTTGCAATTGCATTAGGTATTTAAATAGTATAACTTTATACAAATCAGAATCTTATATAGAATGATCGCTGGTTTAAGTCATTAATCGTAAATTTTCATATAATGTGATCTCATAGGTATCTTATCAAAATGTTTCGATTTGAACTCTACTTTTTCAGATAAGTTCCCGGTCGATAGTAGGCCGTGAGAATGTGTCTATTCCATGTAAATAAATAATTTGGTTCAGCATAAAGTAAGCAAACTTTGGTTTTGGGCATCTTTCTCGATAGAATATAAGTCTATATAAAATCGGGTATGTTAGCCATGTGAGGATGCATCAGTTACCATTCCACGGAAATACGTTCGTCGTAGCCAAAATTGGCTTTGAAAGCACTATCTTCATCACAGTCCGGGTGTCCATAAGTTAATTAATTGAGATGACAAAGTACATAAATATTAAGAAAAAAGGTATTTTTTTAAATCATTTATTCATTTAATTAAATGTCACTCTTGTAACATTATACAAAATAATCAGCAAACAGATTTTCTTAACTTAACAGCCGTATTGTATAGTTCATAGAGTCGCCTAGCCTCTGGAGACGAGGGTTGAAAAAAGGTTCATTATACCTATATATTGGCAAAAAAGTATATGTACATAACAAACGCCATACATACACTATCATTATTGTATGGATACCACATAGTAAGCGTCTCTTTATAAACAATGCGATCATGACCACCAAGTAAGTTTTTTATATGAAATCACAACCATAACGCAACTGCACATGGGAAAATTATAGATCATTAAATTTCTGGGTTGAAAATATGATAATTTGCCGAATTTTTCATTCGTGCATAGTTTGGAATAGGAGTGTGTTGGGGCATTTTAATGCCCGCCCCCACGCGCCCGCTTCTTCTTATTATCGAATGGGAGTGACTCTGGTGTCGAGAGTTTTCAAACCACCCTAAGAGCTTCTGACAGGGCTTATCAACTGTCGTACGAGACAAACAACCGGGAAGCACACCCACAAGACGTATGGAAATTACTTAATTATAGAAAATTTCTTATTCGAATAAATGCAGTTTTGGAAATCAAATATTAACTGAGCTCTATTTCTCTCAAAAAATTAGGTACCTTCTCTATATATTTATCAGCAAATAAAGTTATTTTTAGTATAAAATATTTGTTATTTAAACCATCTTGTCTACTTTCAGTGTAAGTAATACTCACTAAACTAATGTACTAAAACTGATTTTATTTTGTTTCAGGTACATTTTATGAAGGACCTATATTACAGTATTTAAAAAATAAATTATATACAGTCTAGTCTATAAAGTTTCTACTTAAAAAGTATTCAATGTACTTAAAATATTTTTTATAAATATAAAATAAACCTAGTGTAATTATTAGCCTGTGATAGTATTTGGACTATAAAGATGTGCAATTTTTTACTATAAAATCTGCCAAAGATTATTGTAGATATGTTTTTATTAGTTTGAGTAAGTTCTCGGATTTGATACAAGATGGCGTTACCTCCGCAACAGTTCTGTGTTCGATGGAACTCTTACCACACTAATTTACAGGTGAGTCAAATTTATTGCTTATTGTTTTTAACATCAATCTAATTATATTATATGTACATACAAGTTATTATGTACATTTTTAGGTACCTATATCTTCAAAGAAACAGGAGAATAATCTCGTTTAGGCGCTTTCTTCCTAAGTTCTTGTCAAATGTAATAACTATTAGCATACTATTCAGTACCTTATGTATCTTTAAAAGCCTAATCAATTGTAATATCTGCTTGTGTCCCAAACGCAAAATAAACAATATTTTAGGACATACCAGACAGCGCCATCTATTCCTATACTAAGCTAATAAAATAAAGTAAGTTTTTTTATGAGAGTGGCCAATTGTAATGTCGAGAGTTTGCCAAAGTTTTTCTTACTACTAGACAGTATTTTGAGGACCACAATATCCGAGGACATGTGTCTACCGTCGTAGGACTTGGGCGCCCACCACGATGTATCTGCACAAGAGGAGCCCCATAATGAATTAATTATGTAAGTCACGACCATTCGACCCAAGAGAGAGAGAGAGAGAGTACTAAGTTTGGGTTTGCGAGTCACATTAGGACTCACATGGGCTCGGAAGAATAATATTTAAAGGGTCACCGTTATCGATAACTATAAGGAGGACTATACTAAAAAACATCAATCTTCCTCCTCAGTCGTGGTTCCCTCGCCTGCTACTAAGCGAGCAGTTTGCTGACGTGACGCTAGCATGCGAGTCCCGCCAGCTGCGGTGCCACAAGATAGTGCTGTCAGCATGCTCAGCATACCTCGAGCGGCTGCTGTCCCAGAACCCCTGCAAGCATCCCATTGTGCTCATGCGGGATATGAGGTGAGATATTTGATAAAGTATATTGAAAAATCTTATTTAGTTACGATTTTACTGTCAGCTCAAGTGCCACAAGATGGCGCATGTGTGCATGCATTCCTGCCAATAGATGTTAAAATATGCAGAAATTCATGCATTTTTGTATATTGCTTAGACATAACTATTGAAGGTTATGTTTCATTATATGGGTAACTAGTGGGTGCTCGCGGCTTCGCTCGCATTAAGAAGTAAAACTCGCATCCCCTATTTCACCCCTTAAAAAGTGGCATTTCCAAAAATCTTTTCTTAGCGGATGCCTACGTCATAACATCTACTTACCTTCATTTCAAATTTCAGCCCAATCCGTCCAGTGGTTTGGGCTGTGCGTTGATAGATCACTATATCAGTCAGTCAGTCCTTTGAGTTTTATATATTTAGATTGGCTATCTATATCTAATGATGATAATAATCAACTTGGAAACTTCGTTTATTAATAGGTATAGATAGCGCCTCTTGCCAATGTGTCTGAGTTACAGTTTACATACTGAAAGTTTTGTCCCGCAGGTTCAGCGAGATGCAAGCGCTAGTGGACTTCATGTACAAGGGAGAAGTGAATGTGACTCAGGAGGAGCTGCCTAGCTTGCTCAAATCTGCTGAAGCGTTGCAGATCAGAGGTCAGTATAGGAGTCAATTTTGATACTTACTATTGAATTTATAGATTTGAATGAACAATTCAATTAACAAGTGATTAATTAGCTAGAAGCTATATAAAACTATGTTTTACTATAATTCATGAGAAATAGACAAACCACATATATCAACTAATCACTTTTATTTTGTGTTTGAAAGTAAAACGTAAAATATATGTCAAACAAAGCTGTTATTACAATGATCTATTTTTCTGTTGGACAATTGCTTTACTCCTAAAAGTAGCTTAATTTAAATTTTCGCTATGTACTATACTTTCTATAAACAAACCACTTTATTTTCCTTAGGTCTGTGTTCGAGCGAGAATAGTTCTAGTTCGAGCCAGGAGGCGGCGCGAGAGAGCAAGGACTTTGCCGGCGCCAGCGACGCACTGCTCGCCAACGCACAGAGAAATACTGAGCATAGTAACGGTTAGTACTTTTAACCGACTTCAAAAAAGGAGGTTATCAAGTTTCTGAAACTTTTTTTTCTCCTTCTTTCAGCATAAAGATTTATTTATTTATTTATAATGGCGCACAAAACAGAATGTGTTCTTAAATGAACTAAACATACATTTAAAGCTGGTTTGATCCAGAACAAATTCTAAAATATGTGTACACAGCTTGATCTAAATGTGAAAAAACATGGTAATGTTAATTGTAAAAACACCATTACCCACATTCTATGTACAGGTGTCTTAGTTGTATATTAGTTCATATTTTTGTTTTGCTGAATAAATCAATACTGAATTTAATAAAAATAATTGCTTACTTACAAAAGCGACATCTAGCGTCAAATTGAATTAGAACTCAACATAATTTTAAGATGCGCCCAGATATTGCTACATTCAAAATTCGTTATAATACTATTTTTAGCTCTCAGACGAGGCTGTTGGAACACAGCGTTTAGTTGCATGGCGACAGATTTGACATTTGAGAATAGAAGCTAGTTAAAAAGTTCCAGAAAATATATTATGTTTCACTTTTTTTGTATTTTACTCCTTATCCGCTACAGAAGAATCATAAAACAATATAAGTGGACTTAAACTTTAGTTAAATTTAAATTTACAATGGTTTTATGTTTATCCCAGGCCCTACCCAACAAAAGCCCTCGCCCCCGCCCACTCCGAACGGCACCAAGAAGAAGGAGGAAAGCCCCGACGTTAAGGAGGAGACGGTGGAGGAAGACGGACTGTACTATGGAGAACTGGACAACGATCATATGGAATATAATGAGGTTAGTTGACAATGTTTTACTTAATATGTAACGTTCTACAGTTACATTGATGTACCAAAACCTGCAATATGCATCTTTAGAAGTGATACTATTCAAGACACATTATGTTTTTTCAACAATGGACTTATTTATTACTACTCTACTATTTTCTTACACACATTACCATCATAACTTAAGACACTTTAGACACCATGCCTATCTTCTTATAAAATACTCAGCACTTTGTTAAATTATGTACATTGCTAACAAAAGTTTTGAACAGTTCATCAATCTACTTATCAAAATGTTAAAATTAAATGTTTAGGTTGCCATAGGTTGATTCGGTAATGCAGCGACAATTATAATATGACTAGTTTTCCGTACATTAAATGGCGAAACATTTGAGGCTACTAAATTTGTGGGTAGTTGGAAAACTTGTCATCAAAGCTCAGTCACTTATTCATACAAGCAACAGCACACTTTACAAACTTTGATTACGCATTAAGAATTTCTTCTATTCAATTCAAAGAACGATTTATTGAACATTTCGTTCCACCGCCATCTATCGGGTGCTCTTTAGCAACTGCTATTAATATATGCACATTTCTACAGGATGACGAAACGGGCAAACCTGGCAGCAGTCTCGGGCAAACTTCTGGTGAGTTTTTAATACACAATTTTTTGTTTATTTTTATTCCATAATACGTTCAATGTTTATTTGCAATGTGACTTCTCTCTTGTCACTTGCTTTTTATTTTATTAAGTTTTTAAATTGATTTTAAAGTAATTAAAATTATCGCGGTTTTAATCAGTCGGTCCATGAATATAAAAGTGTGTTCAAACAATAAAAAATAGAGTGAAGATCATATTGTGAATGGACATTGCCATGACAAAAAAAGCATTAAAAAGAAAAATGTCTGTAAGGTAGGCCAATTTTTCTATAGTAGTTTAATATTATTTAAATTTTGTAGTTTTGTATTGTCAAATTTTGAACCATGAATGTTACTAATTGGTCGAAATTAAATATGTAGTAAACTTCTATCTTACAGACATTTAGTCTTTTTGTGTTGTATAAACATTCATGGTTCAATTGTGAATTCAGGTAACTGGAAATTTGCATTTATTTAACGCACACAACATATTACAAGGATTGTTAAAACAACTGGTAAATTTATATTTAACAGTATTATTTTGTCCAGTTATTTGATTTCCAAAATTGTTTAGTAATAATGTACATTTCAAAATTTACTACATAAGTACTGCTATATTTTACTCTCCTTATTTATATATATGTACTCTAAAAATCTCTTAAGATTTTCTGACATAATATTTTGTTACATAATAATGGTAATCAACTTTCAGGTCGTAATTTCCTCAGAGTAAAGCCGGAGAGCGAACTCTTCTTCCAAACGAAACTACAAAACCTTGCCAAAGCAAACACGGACTATCTCAACAAACTATCCAAAATGAATGCCGTCGAAATAAGAAACGAATTCTCTAAATACGGCCTCAACACTAACGTGAGCGACGATTTCGCTCAAAAAAGCGCTGAAAAAGCTGAAAACGACTACTACAAATCATGGTTAGAACAGAACGGAGAACTCGAAGTGTCTTTACTAAAAGCGAGCCAAATAAAGAAGCCAAAAATTGACTTGAAAAACCAAAAATCGGAAGTTGAACTGATACCGAAGATAAAAGATGTTGCCAGTAAAGAAATCTTTCCGAAAATGGTGGAGAAACAAATACGCAGACGCGGCAGGCCGCCGATTTTCAAGGATAAAAATGTGGATATCGGAGAGTCTGTGTTGAAATCTGATTTGGACCAGTTCTTGGAGGGCAAAGAAGTGAGCTCGTCAGGGTTGTCACGGAAGGATTTGGAACGAGTAATGATGGGCAAGTTCAACCCTAATAGACGGTACTCAAATGAAGCCATGTGGGCAGCTCTCATGGATGTCAAGAAGGGAGGAAGTATTTACAGGTATGTGTCTTTTTATTTAATATGAACAAAATTGTATTCTAACGATTCTGTCTTCTATAATATTGCCTATGTAACAGATTATTACAATAGTATAATTACGATTTTTTTCATATAATGCTTTTTTTTTGTTTCCAGGGCGGCTCAAACCCACAAAGTGCCTCGCAAGTCCCTCCGTAACTGGATGAAGCGTTGCCACATAAAGTCCTCGTTCCCGATGCCGCAACAACTGAAGCAATTCGTCGAAAACAGCAAAAAACAAAAGGAACTCTCCTACGAATATCCCCCCATGGAACAGAATTATGAAAAAAGCGGAGCGGAAACGGACCTGGCTTCATACGATGGGGAAATAGAATTTGGCAAACATTTCCTGTTCAATTCCAACGTTTCCAGCGACGAAGGCGGCAGAGTTGAGGAA
Organism: Macaria notata; assembly: GCA_927399415.1. Lineage (NCBI taxonomy): Eukaryota > Metazoa > Arthropoda > Insecta > Lepidoptera > Geometridae > Macaria > Macaria notata. The sequence goes on from OV656742.1 coordinate 8,627,664, forward strand.
AAAACTGGGGACAATAACAGTGGAGAGGGCAACACTGCTGCGGTAAATATGTCGACGCACGAGAACGCTGACAATTAAGGATTGTCTATAATTATAATGAAATTTTGTAAAATTTATTTATGCAATATGAGTTCGCAGTACTTCGCAGCGTTTTAGTAAAATGAAATATGTTCAAAATAATGACGACATATTTTATACAACAAATGGATAAATTGATATAAAATATGTCATTGACATATTATTTTATTTTATTAGTCATAAGGTTTGCTAACGCCACCTGTTAAGGAAATTAGGGAACGTCTTTTATAAAAGTGTGTAAATGAAATGCCTTAAAATTTCAGCCATTTTTGGCTTTGTCTGGTATACTGTAGTAGTATACTATAGGAAAATTCTGCCAAAGAGAAATCAAAGATCGAAGTTTAAAAAATCATATATTGTGAAAATGTTACAGAATTTTATTTACTTACTAGCTTTGTTATATTATTTTTAAATATATTTTTGTTATGATTCGGAGTTGACTGGACTGGACTGAATGTACAACTATTGTGACAGCTCTGCATTAAATCATGTTTCTATTCATATAATTGCGTAAATATTATGAAAAAGAGGGCAGAGCTAAAATTTTTGTTGTACAAAATGGTCAAAATCAAATATAACTTTGAATGTTGTCAACAATAAAATCTTGCAACTTTAAATCAATTTCTTAAACCAAAAATCTGGACAGTTTTGTTTTATAGCATAAGGTTTACGATTGCTAATTTATATAAGTTTATGTTGTATTAACATGTAATTATTATTGTTAAGAAATTAAAAAAAATACTAATTGGCCTTTTAAAAAAAACGTGTGCTTGACGGACTACGTCCATTGAAAATATATAAAGAAAAGACTTGAATATGAAATTTTTTAGTGTTAAATGTTTATAAATTTTCTAGTATGTAATTGTAGTTATTTTCTAAAAATAAACTTAATATAAATTAAACACAATTTTACCAAATTTTTCAGTACTTAGAATCTGATTATAGATTAAAATAAGTATATCTAGTTTTAGAGTTAATTAAATGGTGTAAGTACATGAATTAACTACTTGGCCTAGTAGTCAATATAATACGTATTAAAGCTTATTAATTTTATTTGGCTGAAATACAACCTACTTATTTAATTCAAATATTATTGGATATAAAGTTATTGTCCTTAAAAATTCGGTCTCATAAGTGCCTGGTAGTATTAAAAAATTATAGCTACCGAGAATTCTTTATTTAGCATAAAAAATAATTACTGTGTTGTATGTACTTAACTATGGTTTTGTGGCTTCGATTATTATATTATTATTGTCGTTCGGTGTGATTTTGTATATAAAATCATTGTTTGTGGAATGTTATTGTCATAGTTACTATTAATTATTATATAATAAGATCAATTTACATATGTACACAGGTGTTAAATGTGAACACTTAAATTGAGGTTATTATTATTATTTAAATATAATTATGTATTTAATTAATTATTTCGTAACATTTATGTATATTACAATCTAAGTCCCAGCGGTCACTATATCTGCATCTAATTAATTAATTGTATTTGCTGGATGAATACATAATTATATATGTCTGAATTAAATCACTACAACTATATAAATGTACTTAATCGAAATAATTTGAATTCTTAAAAAAATAATTAATAACACTGATTATTGAAATCTCGGAGGTTATTATGCCTATAAGGTATTTCAATCCAATAATATTTTTGAACCCTACCAAAAACCTAATTTTCAGAAAAGTATCATTTTGTTTCGGAAAAAAAATTGCTTCGTATATGTATGTTCCTAAACGAAACCCTTACCACCAATTTTATTATTTTTACCATTCACATGTTGTTCCTATGTCAACTGTAATCCCTTAATAATAGATTATTATATTTAAAAATTAGTCCAGAATTTCGAATATATGCAGTCTGTTCTTGTTGTTCAAAATTGCTTTTCTGTCGGAATAATCAAATTGTCAAAATGTTACCAATGGTAAATCAATGTTCTTAATTTAAGTTGGCATTTTGATTGTTTGTATGTGACGTTTGAACAGCAAGAACCGATTTTTTATTTTCAAAGTCTTGGACTAACATTTAAACCGCGTTTTGTAATAAGACGGACTACTTCTAACTACCACAAAACAATTAAACTGCACTTAAAAAGTTTTGCCCACTGCCAGAGGGCAACGTGCCCAGCATACTGGCCCCATTATAATTCCTTTACAACTCATTATTATTATATCAATGTGCAATATACTAATTAACTGTGTATACTGATATCTGACTAAAATATTTTATTCACATTAAAAAAAATGTGTCTGTTATCAGTGATGTTGCGTTAAAGCCAGTTCATAAAAAATGTCGGACATATACACGCCTTCTCTGTCAAGTGCCTATTAGTATATAACTATATTAATAATATATAACTTACTGTATAGATATTAAGCTGCTGCTATTATAATATATTATTTTATTTAGTATATAATATTTATGGTCCCAAATAAATACATCAATTTGTTTTAAAATCATGGTTTCGAGATCCTTGTAAGATCATTTTAATTTATTTCTTCTCTGATTATTATTATGTACCTATTACTAGTTATTACAGTATTATGTTTAAATATTTGTGGCGTTGATGTTGAATCATTATTATTTTTTAATTTAAGTATGTACTTAATTACGTATAATATATTAATATTTGTCTGTATATTTTACATGGTTCCAAGGTTTTACGAATATCCAAAATAAAAATTAAACAAATACTTTTTATATGTGTTGTATAACTTTCATAATATTTTTACATATTAGTGTTTTATCCGCTTTCAGAATGAACTAAGCTTTGTATATAAAATTATAGCTGCTATATTATACTATGCATACATATATTAAAATACCAAAGATTTATCAATTTGTGTAGATATACAACTTTGGAACCATTTATATACTTCCACCTTTTGTCTCTTACTACACGCAACCGCCCGATAAATATATGTATTAATATACATAATTATTAATAAATATTGAATATTAATATTCTAGAAGATACTGATTGTACCAGTTTTTGCTATTATTATGAGAGTTAATAAATGAGAAACTTAACTAAAATTGTTTTTATTTTTTGAAATTCATTAAAGCTTTTATCTAAGTGAGTAAACCCTTGCTAATAAATTCATTACCCATCCTAAGCCTGCCTGCCAATGGAGTTATTAATTTCATTTTAGATATACATTTTATTTTATTGCATTTACCTAGAGCTCCATCCTAGACCATAAAAACCGCTTACTATTAGACGAATTATGGTCGGAATTATTATGGCATACTTATTTCGTGAAAAAAAGTCTAATAAAAAATATACACCACATTAATTAAAAGAACCGACTTCGTTATTTAATTTGCAAATGACAATATTAGTTCGAACCCCCATAAATTAGGCGACTTTTCCTTGCTTTTTACCCCGTCCCGCCTGTAACAAGCCAGGAAAGGTGCGCCCTCTTTCGATAATTTCTCAAAAAATTATATACACAGAGTATATAAAGTATATATAAACAGGGGCGTCATCTTTCCTCCTTGTTGCAGGCGTGCGGACCTCCACGGAGATCGTGACTCGACATTTTATCGACATGGACCATGGGATACCTTTAAACATTCACGCAAGACCCCGTATCGTCGGCAGACGACCTAACGCAATCGTCAACATAGAAACAGACGTCTTTCAAGAGAAATCCTACAAGCAATATTCGTCCCAACATCTGAGAGACGCTCTAATCGCAGTCAAAAAAGGTTACAGTGTATACGCAGCGTCGAATAAGTATGGGGTTCCGAGGAAAACTTTGAGGAATTGGATGGAGAAGTATGATATAAAGAGTCAGTTCTCGAAAGGACGCCGTGGGACCAGGACGTCGACGCAGATTTTGGATCCTCTCGATTTGATGGTCGAAGCTCGCTCAGAGAGATTTGATGAGGCTCTATAAATAGATAGCATTTTTCTTATACAAAGTTTTGTTTCCTTTCGATTATGTCTATGCATGGTTACTGATAACTACCGCAGAACCTATTAACGGTTGCTATAATAACATTTATTACCTAGTAGGTCCAATAAGTTTACATCTAACACTTGAAAATTTTACTTAAATCAAAAACATCGCAGGTCGAAGAAATGTTATAAAACATGTTGGATTTTTAAAAAAGTTATTTAGAAATTGTACGTTAATTATCAGTAACCCAGTATTCTTCTGCTTTTTCCTATTTCATGAGCCAAAAATTAGAAAGGAAGGCACACAAAATATCAGAATTGTATCTTAACAATAATCGTAAGGTAAAAATGATTTTTATGTATTGTAATAGCTCTTGTACTTAAGTGTAAGTTTACTTGCCAAAATAATTTAAATATTATGCCAATAATACTTTAAGATTGAATATGGTTTACCTATTACTAATATTACTTAATATTTTACACAGACTTACAGGTGATTAATTATTTATTGTGATGAGATAAATTACCAAATGACCTAACTATAACAATATTTTTGTCAATCACTTAAAATAGAACAGTGAATAGAACCTACTATATTAACTAACACATTTTATATGTAAGTATTCAATTTTAATATTATATATACAGGGATAAAAATATTATAAGATTTAGCTCCAAAGAAACACAGCATGGTATGGTTTGATGATTATTTTAGTATTTTTGCTATCATTTATTCATATGACGGCAGACTAATTGTGTCTTATTACAAAACGTGGTTTAACTGTTAGTCCAGAACTTCAAAAATACTCAGTCCGTTTTCGTTGTTCGAAATTTGTCTGTATATTGTCATAATAATCAAACTGTCGAAATGTTACCAATGATAATCATCGTTTCATTTCGAAGTTGGCATTTTGATTTTTTGTTTGTGATGTTTGAACAACGAGAACCGACTTTTTATTCTCAAAGTCCTAGACTAATATTTAAATCACGTTTTGTAATAAAACGGAATGCATTCAGATTTTTATTTTTCGAATGAGTCCATTATGGCCATGTCTATTAGGTATACTTAATGAAATAATTTCGATTCTGAATAATAAGAATTATTAGTCGAATATTGTACTTAATGTGTCTAGTCTAAATATAATCTTACCGTATTATTGTAAATTAAGTTGTATAAGGGATGACTTGCTATGGGATCTTGGCAATAACTGAAACGGAAATTTGTTTCTAATTTATTTGAATATTAAGTAGGTATTTTAGGCGTAATTGATTTATATTTTGTTTAGGTAATAATAGGTGCAATACAAAACATTTATGTGGTATCTAGTTTCTATTTTCTTTAGATTTTTCGTTCCTAATAAGCCAAAATAGTTTATACATTATATAATATAAGTTTTAGTTATGTACTATTTGATTTATTATTAAAGTTTAATATTTTATTTTACCCTTTGAACCAATGAGTAGAACATTGTTGATGAATACTGTGTCTAAAACAAATATGAGCCAAATAAAATTTAGCACTACCTAAGATATTTTTAATATTCAATATTATGGCGTACCTATAACAATAATATACCACTTGTCACAAAAATACATGTATAAATATTATGTCCACCCATCATTGCAAATTGCAAATGCATTTTCAATTATATTATTATCATGATTTCAGTCGATTTTATTCTTATTGACCTGTATTTCACATACAAAAAAATGGCATCAAAAAAAATTGTATTTTTGTGACAAATATGTCTGTAAATGAATATTGTGAAAATGCCAATATTTATAATACAATAGAAGTAAACTAGTATTAAATTACGGGTGATTGTATCGAAGCGATGGATAATAAACATTAATAAATATATAATTTGTGTCGTGAATTATATTTGATTTACCTACATGCACTTAAATAAAACTACCTATATTTATCAGACTATTGAAAATGTGAGTATACAATAATCGATTTATTTCTAATCTAACAATTCCTATTAACACGGGGTTTCTATCTTTTGTAATCTTTTTCACAAAGTGTTAAGATGAAAAATAGTCTATATAATATCTGGAGACCCTATACCACTGCTAAAAACTGCGACGATCCATTGCTCAAATAAAGAACAATCAACAAACATACCAACTAACATTCGATATGATGATGAAGTTTACTTTAAAAAAACATTTGTGACATTCCAGACTACGCGATAGCCAACGTACAGTGCCAATACGACAGTCCAAGCGACACAGAGTGCGAAGACCGCGGCGCGGCGCCTTCCACGGACCACACGTACGGACGAGCGCAGGACAACAACAGTAACTGTGAACCACCAGCATTTATTATACAACAGGTCAGTTTAGCGCCATCTATATGTGAAATTAGGTAACTCTTGCTAAGCTTAGTGTTACTATCTATATTGATACGACAGCTTCATTTTGAACACAAGAGCAGGATAAGTACTGTGAACCACTAGTATTCATTATACAACAGGTCAGTAAACAAAGTATAGCGCCATCTGTCCGTGAAATTATGTAACTCTCACCCAGCAAATTAGCGCCATCTCAGTGCCGTTACAAATAAGCAGTAATAGTACAACAGCCTCATTTATGTATCATGTAGTACGAAACAAATAGAGAGTGAATCATAGTTATTGAAAAACAAAAATGAAAATTGGCGTCCGTACTCATCCAAAGTTTTCTTAAAATAACTAATTAATCAAATCCTGTCTAATTCCAGAACCAAATGCGTGCCGACGCCAGCACGCTAACGAGCGTGGTTCCACTAGCGCCGAAGATAATGACGATAGCGCCAGGCTACCCATCTGTCAACCTCATACAGGTGGCCGACCAGACTGCTGATGCTAACTACGGACCTACTAGTGTGAGTACATAAATATACTTACTAGAAGCGCCATCTAGTTGTTGATCAATAGTGATAGCGCTGGGTTACCCTTCCGTCACCTACTTTTTTAAATTTTAGCCACATCACAGTCATATTTTAATATTCGAAACGCCCCCGGCATTCAAAAAATAATAATAATCGGCAGTATAAAAGGAAGCTCAATTTATCAGAAAGCTTGCTTTCATACTGCCGATTACAATGTTTTTTATTTATTCACAGACAAACCCTCTGCCCGGCGAGTTCAGCATAAACAAACGCATCCGCCGCAGCGAGTGCGTGCTGCGCGCCGCCGCCGACTGCGTGTCACGTGGCCTCACCTTCCAGACCGTGTCCCGCCAGTTCAACATACCTATATCTACTATACGGTGCGTTTCGTTTATATATATTTCAAGAATATTTACAGCACCATCTAGATTTTGAGCCGGCAAAATTATTTATAAATAGCTGCCCGCCGTCTATATCTTCTATACGATACATTCCTTTTTTAAATATATCTCAAATACATCAAAACTGTCGTACAGCGCCATCTATCCTTCATAAGCGCTTACTAGTTTATACATAGTTGTAAATTGCTAAGTGCCGCCGACTGTGTGTCACGTGGTCTCACCTTCCAAACCGTATCACGCCAGTCCATTTCCACATACCTTTAATCTACCATACGATGCGTTTCGTTTTATGTATTTCAAGACTTATCGTTGTGTTGCGTTCTTTAAATATCTGGCTTTTATACAGCGCCATCTTACATTTAAGCGCTCTAACTAGTTTCGTCAATAATCACCTTCCGGACCCAGCGCCATCTAGCATATAAGCGCGCTTGCTCGTATAGTTCCTAAATTTTTGTTACCACGAGTAAAAAAGTTGGAACGATATAGTCATTCCAAGAACAACAATACGCACTAAGCATGATCCAAATTTTGTTAGTAATTATCTTTATTGTTGTGTTGCAGGTTCTTCATGGCACGGAAAGGGATCTTACCGAGACGACGGCGGGGGAGGAGTACACATCCACAGGTACGTGTTATTTCACTGAAAAAAATCTGTATTCCGGGACATGTCACTCAGCGCCATCTAGTCCCATACTAACTACACGCTTGTGTCATGGGAACTAGATAGCGGATACAGATACTTTTCTTTTGTAAATACTACTCTTAATATTTTGTAATTCAAATTGAAAATGCATAATTACTTATGTTATGCGGGACTCAAACCCGCAATCTTCGGATTAGAAGGCAGACACACTAACAACGAAGGCACACACTACTAACTTAGTCTAGTACGGCAGCCGTTAAGCTATGTCAGAGGCCCTTGGGGCGGTTTAAAAACTCTCGACACCAGAGTTGGCCACTCTCATTCGATAAGAAGAAGACTACTAGTCAAATAAATATATTTATGTAATATTATTTCAGGTGATACAATCTTCAAGCCCCGAGCCTCCCTACCACATGCAGCATTACAAACTGCCCAGCATGCTGGCCTTGAAAGCGGATGACGAGGAACAACAAGAGTGAGACAGCAACATATAAGTAAGGTGGTGTAAGAGCGAGAGGAAGAATAAGCGTAAAGATCTATTGTATAAAATTAAACATGGATATGTAAAAAGGGATACTTACGTATAAAAATGGCGGTGATAGTCAAATTCACTTGTAAAGAAGCGAGATAGAAATATCATAAGATCGAAGTTTAATGAAATTCCAGTTCGCTTTGAAAGCTGATGATATGAACAGCAAGAGTGAGAGAGCAGCATCTAAGTTAGTTGGTGTGAGAGCGGGAGGGAAGTACAAAACATAGGTTTTATAAACTGAATGTCAATATAGTGATGGTATAAGGGAGATAATTTGTCGGTTTTCAAGTCGAGAGTAAACCGGTTTCTTCTAGGCAAGCTAGATCGTAGATTATAGCGTTGCTTAACATCAGGCAAGTTGTAGTCAAGCGTAAGCCTATATAATGTAACAAAAAAGATGGCTATAGTCTGTTGTAGAGAAGAATATTATTGTTGTAAAACCCTTGTTCGAGTATAAATATAGAGACGGTCAGAAAGGGATGGCTTTAAACTGACTTTGTTATGAGTGAGTGAGATAGAAATATCTTAGTTTTTTTATATTATTTTTATTTTGATGTTTGTAAAAATGTTGCATACCCTAGCTGGTTAAGACATGGCGCGCTTTATATAACATAATGTGTACAACTTACCCATGTTTAGCAAAATAAATGATTTGAATTAGTTGTGAAATGAAGAATTACAAACTTCCAGTATGATGGCTTTGAAAGCTGAGGATGTAGAACAGCAAGAGTGAGACTGCGGCAGCTAAGTAAGACGATGTAAGAGCGAGAGGGAAGATGTTTAAGTATTGTGAACTTTTCAAGGAACAGGCAGAAAGAAATAGCTTATAGATAAATTTTTTTAGGTCTGTAAACTGGACAACACAGCAAACATACAAGTAACAATACAGTGGTTGGTTACAAACAAAGCCGCATGTCCTACCCACTACTGACACTGCATGCATTGAACATAAAAAAAAACACTCTTAACACTTTGATAATAATAAGACAAAATCTGCGATGAGAGAATAAGATAGGATTTTGCTTAAGCATATATAGTTGAAGGAATCGTATAACGGAAATAATGATTATACTTGACCTCGGTCGAGATGAAACGAGAGAATATTTGAAGAATGACAAAGTAAGAGAAAGAGCCGAGAACAAAATGAAAGAAATTTGACGTGATTGTAATTTGTTGTAAGTTCAGACTAAAATATAGTCGCATATAAATTGTTGTACTGCGGGAAAGTACATGTGTATAAATAAAAAATAGAAATAATTTAATCAATGGCTAAATTATGCTACTACATAATTTGTCTATAAATAGTGATATATGTACACGTAAGCTCTGGGATAAAAATGTATGTGTCATTCTTGCTGGTAGCCCTGAATACTATGGTAACTATTAGAAAATAAGATTAGATTGACCGCTGGGAAAATGTGTTTGAAAACTCAGATTTTAAAGATAAAACATACTATTAAAATTAAGACATGTCGGAAGCCCTTAGGGCGGCTTGGTTAACTCAAGAGTTGGCCGCTCTCATTCGATAAGAAGAAAACTTTTGGCGTACCTAATCAGTTTGAACAAATGAACACTGCAAGTGATACATATAAAATATCTATCAGAAACTCTTATTCCCGGTAAAAAAAAACAATCCAATTGACTTGTTGGACATATTCTAACAGCACAAGTGGCGCCATCAGCCGCTAAGCTGAAGTGTTTGGGAATGAGTGTGTGAAAAAATTTGTAGACCGTAGCCTAGTTGGTTAAGGCGTTCTGGACGGTGATCAGAAATACCTGGTTCGAATCCTGCCGGTCGTGATTATTTTCGCTCATTTTCTAATTAAAGTTTAAATTAATTACTTATTTATTCTCATAATTTCAAACGCATTCTCTCGACGGTCACGCTATAATAAGAAAATATAGATTTAATCTTATTTACTGTAATTTCTACGGAAATTAAAAGTATAAAAATGCTGTGTATATTATATTTAAGTATGTTAGTATTAGAATCTCACATAAGTATGTGTAGTGCCATCATGTAGTATACAATTATATACATTTAGTGATGTTTCCTGCACAGTATTCCTCTATTTTTACTTTTAAAGTATTCGTTATGTTATTCTTTATGTACATACTACATATTAGTATTTTTTGGAAAGTATATTTATACTTTAGATCAAGTAAGTAGACAGCTTCTAATTGCATTTTATTTGTTGGCTCCAAATAAAAGGACTGAAGTCAGGGACCTATCAGACAGAGAGCGGTCACGCGGTCAAGCGTTCTGCGTTCGAGCGTGCAATTGCTCACAAACCCGCTGACGAACGGTCGACGCGGTACCACTAGTGTCACTATGATTTTTGACAATAGTTCTTCATCGAAAGGCGAATTATTGATTTTGTGATCATTATCAGCGTCAAGAAGGAAAAGAAAATACTGGGTTCGCCCAGTAAATAAGGATAGAGAACAAGATGGAGAATTTCATAGACTTTTTTCTAAATGGGTCAATGATGAAGAAATTTTTTATAATTCTTTTATTTATAGTTATCCTTTGCATCATTTAAAAAACGCCTTTCACGTACTAACCTTATTAGGTTTTCGGTCTCCATCTTCCTTCAAATTTGGTCACCGAAACAGGAGTGAACGCGCGAACGCGTGCGTTCTAATTGACCGCCGCTGTCAGTATGCCTTCTGTGTGAGCATTATCAATGTAACGTAATATTATACAAAGAACGCAAAACTGACCGCTTGACCGCGTGACCGCTCTCTGTCTGATAGATCCCTTTCATATTGATTTGTATTATTGTCTCGTGAAATGATCGAATTTGTAAAAATATCACCATGATTGCTCTTGAATCAATCGTATGAATGTTAAAATACACTAACTCATAACCTTATAAGGGCAGCTTGAGTACTTCTTCTTCTTATCGAATGAGAGTGGCCAACTCTGGTGTCGAGAATTTATTAAGCCGCCCTAAGAGCCTCTGACTGGCTTAACGACTGCGGTAGATACTTTGGACAAACAGCCGGGATCCACGGAAGCGCTTAAAATGGAATGCCACTTTTCGGTCACCCATCCAAGGACTTACCGCGTCGACCTTTGCTTTAGTACTTTGAAAGCAACAAGTTTTTTCTACGATTATTGTAATTTCTGGGGAAAATGTGGTTCTCTATACATATTGACAAGAAGCGATGACTTTTAGCTGCCTTATTTCGTGATCTTTGTAAAAAGATATAGAACACAAGTTGTCCTTGCTTTTGTTGTACTAAAGCTGCCCTTGAAAAAAGTTATGCTTTGGTAACTACCACCTTACCAGTAATTGCTATTTAATACACTACTAGTACTAAAATACTGCTACAAATTATTATGTAATGACTTATTTTTAATTATTATGATTTCAAGGCAGCTAAAACCTATCTGTGAACTTAGAAATAGCCTATGAAGTATTTTTGTCTGAATGTACATTGTGTATGCCTTAAAATATAGAAATCTCTGTAATTGTACGTAGAAGCGTATTAGTAGATATGCCACGCAAATAAACAAAATATTTTGTGTATTCATGGCTTTCCTTTCCCAATTCCATTTGCTAGGGTCCGCTTGGAACACGAAGATATATTTTCAATAGCTTTTGTAAATAGTTATTTTACGTCAAAATAATAATAATAATGTTTATTTGACCTTAATAAAAAGAAACATGTATAGCAGTAGTGAACACTTGAAAATTGTACTAACTATGAAATAGGGCTTAGGACTATACACTAGTTGGTGAACCCTGGACATCAAACTAGGTCAGCACCTGTGTGATGATGTGCATTTATCGACACTTCTATTTCTTCTACGTAACCATGCTTTATCTCTACTAGTAGAATTACTTTATGGAAATAGATACCGAAATTCATTAAAATTTATCAAATATATATTTTTTTTAACACGAAATAGGCTTACGTTTGACTATAACCTGCCTATAATAAATAACACCCAAATTGATAGTAACTATATTTTTATTGTAATAAAGCATATTTGGTCGGATCAGAGATAACTATTATGTATATGCTCAAGTCACCGGTCACTTATTAACAATGTCTAAAAGAAACATACCTACTAAAGGGAAATTTAAGATAGCTAGGATTCCGATATTATTTATAGGAGATATTAGAGAAAAATATAGGACAGAGATTGAACTTTCATATTGGTTATAAAAGAAAATGAGTCCTGATAAAAGATATATCCACCAGCTAAAGATTCTTGAAAAAACACCAAGTCGTTAGTAACGAGAGTAAGTACTGTCAACGAGATAGTCTAGCTTGAAAGGAGTTGCCTATAGCAGTGGGACAAAACTGGCTGTGGGTGATAATGTTTTTTTTTAATTTGACAACAATTTGCCTGATGCTAAGCACCACTGTACCTAGTCTATCATTATTATTAACTGATGTCAAAGTGACCAGTTACATAGAGTTATATACAGTATACATACATAGGTACATCAAAATTAACTAAGAGGTAGAGCATTCATCTCACACACGCCGTGGTGTCCGTACATACGTTCAAATAGTGTTATAATTTACAACATTGAAATCGGTTGTATTTAGTTAATTTACGAGCATTTCGCAGAAGGAATAAAATAATTACTTGTGTTGAGTCTGGTCGTTTGTATGTATAATAAGTATGTATTTACAAAAGAAAAGTATATAGTATATATCCGTTATCTAGTACCCACGACACAAGCGTTTGCTTAGTGTTGGCTAGATGGCGCTGTGTGCAATGTCCCGGAATATTTATTATTATTACTATTTAGATAATATAAACAGTCAATTTTAATTTATGTGATATTTCACTAAGATGGCTATAGTTTGCGAATTTATATCAAACAGATACTAAGTTCATCTTTATCTGATATTCAGGCAGACCTGTTTATTTATATGGAAAGTTTGTACTCAAAATTAATTAAATACAACCATCATAATTATTGTAATTCTAAAGTATTTTTACAACTTACAGCACGACATACTGACTCGACAGAAAATCTACACTTGTTTGCCCTTAGATAAGTCTAATGCCCAATTGGTACCATTTGATCAATGACATCATAATGGGCTTTTCTTATTGGCAGAGTATTTTTCCCTGGAAATTAGTTAGCGCCGTGTGAAATATCCCAGATATATCTGTATTTGTACCAGTAAACTTTGATTTGATTTATATTATTACTTTATTTGATGTCGAGCCGATATGCAGTGCCATTAATTACAAATATCTATTCATTAAGTACAGTAAGAAAATAGTGGTTTTCTGTTAAACATTACATATTTGTCGCATTTTGTGATGTAGGCCGAAAATACTATTTTACATGTTTCTATAAATTTGTGATCTTAATTTTATTTCTCTAAATCCAATAGATCATCAACAAACTTGTGTATAATTTTGCCTAACTTTGTGGTTCTTAACACTTACAATAAGAATTAACTAATAACGGCAACTATGTCAGAGAAAATTAACAATAACAATACAATATATATTTAACTTGAACCAATAAATAAAGCATTTATCATATCTTCTCACTTGCACAAACATACAGGTGTGAAAGAGAGATGAAATGTTGTGAATGTTTTTTTTTTATTGATCCAAGTTATTATGGTTATAGTGAGATAGCTTTAGGTAGAATGTACACTTATCAGTTTTAAATCATAACAATAGAGTCCCTAATTTTGATGTTACTGAGTAACTGTTGTTTTTTATCAGGAATTTGCTTTGAAAAGGGCTACAAATATTTTGAACCACAAACTCAAAATCATGTTTTCACTGATAAGTATACCTTTACGTTACGTACATTTTGTGATATGGATAATTTACATAGTATTGTCAGAGCTCAAAGCGAGAAACTTCATTTTTTTTATTTACCATCAAAAGAAAAAAGATTCCATCTCTTAGAAATAAATAAAACTTAACGATAGAGTGAGTATCACTTACATTTATCAGCTTCATGCCGACACAACAACAACAGATGCAGTCTGCCTGGACTGGACCTAGCTCGATCATTTTATGCTACGAATAACTGATACAGAAACAAAACTTAGCTAAAAAATTATTCCATGAGTTAGTCAATTAGTACATAGAGCGGATACAAAACTATATATGGATAATATCCGTTATCTAGTACTCATGATACAAGCGTAAGCTTAGTATGGAGCTAGATGGCGCTATGTGATATGTCCTGAAATATACATATATCTTGAAATGCGAGATCAATTGGTACAGAGCGGATGAAATCCAGAGGCAGACTATATCAGACTGTGTGTAAGTCACTTTTACAAATAAACCTAACTAAACACGTATATATGCAAATACAAATACAAATTAAATAAAATATGGCAACGATTAACACATAGTGACTGAAGGTGAGCGCTCACTTGACTGTGCCTCTTTGAAACAAAATATTTAAACTCATTTAAGAAACTTGTTTTTAACGAGTAAAATTTCATTATAGTTTTTAACCAATCAACAAGCCAAGTTACAGTTTACTCCTTGTCTACTTTGATCTTAATCCGGTTTTTGAACCAGAGGTTTTACTGAAAGTAGATATGTCAAAACCACTGCCACTATCGTATGGAAGTATTGGACTATACCATAGAGATAAATTTATATAAGGATTGATTCCTCTCAGCACACTAGATGCATTTATAGGTTATAGCCTGTTTTTATCGCTCCGAATGAACAATTTCCTTATTTATTGGTTCTAATTAAAGGCACAGACAAGTGAACATTCACCTTAATAGCTACCAAGAAAAGATCACTAGACCGGACTTACTTTAGTATGTATTTATACAAGGTTATAAGAAAACAATGAGATAAGCTGATACAAGGTATCCAATATACAATAGATATTCTGCTAGATAAAACACATTTATTAATTTAAGGCATAGGTGACAATGCGGTGGGTTGACAACATTACAATAACCACAGGGAGCATCTGAATTCAATCTGCGCGCGACCGGGACGAGTGGCGTACAAGAAGAGAGGCCTATGCTCAGCAGTGGGCGATGAGCAGGCTGATGATGATGATAGGTGACTAAGCATAATGATTTTACAAACCTTCAAAATGAGGTTTTTAGTGTGTCCTATTAATAGCAATTTAGTATAATATTATTATATGTGATAACATCATTATAAGCTGAATGTAACCTGTTTCAGCTTATCCCACTTCTTTCCAATAACCAATACTAAAATAGATACTAATTTCGGATCTAAGGCACTATAATTTCCTAACACTAACAAGTTGATTATTTGTTTTATAAAAGAAATCATTAATTTGTACTAAAAATAAACATATTATTTACAAAGCAAATAATTTTGAAGAACATAATATGTTGATCCAAAATATTGCATCTAAAAAAACCCAAAGAGATTAACAAACCTTCAGAATCAAGACTGATACATTACAACTTCATTCTAATTTGTACAATTTTTATCAAACGCTAGTTAGTCCATTTCTTTTATAAAACAAAGAGAAAATTCAATTTCATTCACATCAAAAAATAGTTTTCACATATGTACAAGTGATTTAGGCAAGGCTTAGTGCTGGCTTACTAAAACGAGATCTGATACAAATAGCATGAATATCAGATGCTATTTTTCATCATCATCATCATCATGATGATGATAAATAGCATCTGTTATTTTTATCTGTTATGCTATTTTTACGTGCGTTATATATTCAACGAAATCGCCACAAGAGGAACACTAATAAAACACTTATAAGTGAAGAGATAAAAGCTACCGAGCTCAAGAACTCCAGTCCGTTTCCAACTTCATATAATACACTAATCAGATTTCATTAACATTTAAAATTAAGTGTCTCATCACGAATAAATTTACTAACGATCACGAAAAAACGTCATTGCATTTGAAAACAGTTAGATTTCGTATGTGACCCATTGTGCTAATTAACAACAAAATCGTTATTGTGCATCACATTCAAAACAACAAAAATAACACATCAACTTTGAAAGTTATTTCCAATATCAATTAGCAATGACGTCGATAACCACGTTATCGCGTACCACATGATCGTTATTTGTGGTTTCTTCTCCGTTCGCGTTCACATCACTATCTATGGCGGGTAGATTGTCTATGATAGAGCTCAGCGTTTCGACGTTTGAATCTGACGGTTGTATGTTTGAGGTGAAATTGCCGTTAACATTGTTATTGATAACTGGTGATGTTTCAGCGTTGTCGTTGCCGTTGACCGCGTCACTATGCCTACAGTTGTTATCACTGGTTGGTCCGCATGGCTCACTGTTTACTTCACAGGTGGAGCTGACAGCCACGTTGTCAATCACATTGTTATTATCACTGGTCATATTACTGACGGCCCCCGCGTAGGTATCACCTCCACTAGCGCCACTGTTCCCGTTGACATCACCGGTGCCCAGGTCGTCGTATCTCGGCGGCATCTCCACGTTGGTGGTGGCTTCTTGGTCGACGTCAGTGCTCTGCCGGTTGAGACCCTCCCGGCTGAGATATTCTGGTGGCGGTCCGTACAGTTTGTATCTGGAAATATAACATTTATTTTTATTTGTGCGCCTAGTAGACATAGGTACGTGAAGGTGAAGTAAGTTTTATTGTAGCTTTTTCATATGATGTTTGAATAAAACTATTTTCTTCAGATAATTACCGATAATTATTATATTATAAAGATCAGACAGGTTCAGTATAAGTCACAGAGTTTCTTGAAGCTCAGTGCTGTATCTGTGCTCAGTAGAAATATGTCTGTATGTGTGTTGAAACATCTACTTATTGTAGGAATTTCAGTCTAACTAAACTTTTCGCTAGACTTAATCTTGCCTAACTAAACAATATTTTTTTTTTATTCCGGAACATTGCACACAGCGCCATCTAGCCTGACACTAAGCAAACGCTTGTGTCGTGGGTACTAGATAACTGATATAGTACTTATATGCTTTTCTTTTGTAAATACATACTTATAATACATAGAAACAACCAGACTCAACACAAGTAATTATAAATTTTAAAATTCATAAATACTTGTGTCATGCGGGAATCGAACCCGCAACCCCTAGATTAGAAGGCAGAGCCACTACCAACTAAGCTAACAGGCTAGTCAATTATTATCAGGTTAGTTAATTATTCTATAATATTGAAGATGACTGACCTGACAGCTTCAGTATAAGAGGGCGGGTTCCCCGCGGCGCCGGCGCCCGGGAAGTGCTGTATATCGGCGCCCAGCAGGCGTATAGTGCGCCCGTTGAGCGTGTACGTGTCCCGCGCGTCGATGCGGAGCAGGTCGAGCGAGTCGAGCGGGCGCGCCGACTCGGCCACCGGCGTGTCGGGGCGGGGCTCCGTGCGGCCCAGCCGGGGGATGCTGAGCTGGAAACGACCTGCAGATAAACACGTAAACACGTTAAACATTAGCATTTTAATGTTACTATTAACACGCTCACACCAGGTGAACACATACATGCTCTCTCTCTCACACACACACACACTCTCACACACATAATGTGTCTTACTCCAGAACTATTTACTCTAATGAGTTACCTTAAGGTTTGTAAGTGCTTTTGTTAAAAAAATATATGTATGTAAATTTGTATTCGTATTGTATTTAGCATGTGTGATGATTGTTCTAGCTCTGCTAGCACGGTGCTAGCTGCGTTAGCTAACACATAAACTATGTAAATTCTAAGGACAAGCAAGACCCAGACCAGAGACAACTGTATTCCATGTGCTTCATGGCTTAATCATAGCACATGTATTTTTCTCATATAGCAACAATAACTAAGATTACATTTTTTTTAAATCTATATTTTAAGAGGGAGTTTTGTCGAAGCCGACTATGTCACTCCCATAAGGCTTATACAATATACAATTACATTAATTTAATATACAATTACATAATTGCCGGTTGTGTGACAAAAAAGAAGACTTACAACATATTTTGATGGAATGTGTCCGCGGCGAGACTTTACGCCAGAAATTGTTTGTTAATACTAGAAATTGTAATAACAACAGTGTGGGACTATGTAGCAGTATCTTGGCTTCACCTACTTCGGACGAGGGCAAGATTCTGCTATATATATATAGTAATTTTATGGATAAGATTACATAGGTGTCGTTATTTAGTTCAACTCCCTTCAGGACTGAATACAAAAAACAATTTGTATTTAGTCCTGGAGGGAATGTAATCTTAGGAAGCATCCTAAATCTTTTAAGTTGAATATTGTGTTGGTATTGCCCTTACCAAGTTGCAAGGTCAGCCGCTGTCTATCTAGTTGATCCATGACTCTCTCCAGCGTATTTCTCCTCATGGTCCGTCGCCGGAAGAACTCCACCGGTGTTGCCATGTAGTTCAACTCCCTGCCCATCTCCTCGGGACTGAATATGAGCTCCGTGTTGAGCTCGCAGTAGGTGGGGGAGCGGTAGTCGAGGGGGAGCGGCGGGGAGTGCGGGTGCGAGGGGGAGGAGGGGGTCGAGGAGGCGGGGACCGATGTTAGCTCCACGTCGGGGTGCGTGGGGACCTGCGAGTAAGTAAAGATATTATATTATTATTGACTGCTTTATAGCCTAGCGTTGTAGTAAAGGATGTGGTGTGGGTTCAGTATTATAGAAAAACGAATAAGATAATAATATAAACATTACAAGTAATTGGATGTAAATCACATCACACTACAAAAAAAAGGAAAAAGTGTGGTATGATTTACCGTAACATTGAAAATATGCTTAAACTGTCACTTGACAATGAAATTAGATGTAAGTGTGTATGTGTTTTCTAAAACGATTGCACCCATTTGGATCAATTTTGATACAGAGGTAGATTACACTCTGACCTACGATTTTTGTACCGGATCAGAGCGGGTAGCACAGCGGGGCGTCACTAGTTTATTTATCGAAAGAAAGAAAGAATTAACAACACAACGTAAGTGCATAATAAAGTTAAGAAGACATAAATATATTTGTACCTGTCTGTATCTGGACGAGAATATAGACGTGAGTCGAGCCAGCCCGCGCGGCGGAGACGCTACCGACGGCTCCAGGGGAGGGAAGCGCTGAAATATACATTTTATATTTATATTACACACTCACATTTCTTCTGTGTAAACATAAAAAAAAAATTAAGACAAGCAGAATACTTCATTTATTTTTTGATAATGCATCCTGAAAATGCAGATTCGAATCCCGTTTACAGTGATTAGTTTTGCTAACCTCGTCTTAGTTATTGCTAAAGTCATCATAATATTCAAAAGCGATGGAAGACGATCTGGATAAACACAAATGAATACAATAGCACTGGAAAGAAATAATCGAAAATAGGGTATGGACGCTTTTGCCCAGCAGGACAATCTCTCTCTTTGAGTCGTATATCCTCATGACTGAGGGTTATGACTCCCCCGCAGAATCGTTCTCGTTAGGCTCGTTAGGGGAATTCTCTAGGGCCGACATGTCGTGGTGGTAGGTCTATCCGCGACAGGACAGTACTGGCTCTCAAGAGTAATAATTATATAATCTAATAGAGATAATCTACTAGAGATAATATTTGTACAAGTATACAGTTTGTTCAGTAGTAAGTAACCCTGTATCACCTGTGTATCCAAGTCGGTGGGTCGGTGCGCGGGCGAGCGAGTGGGCGACACTGTTATGCCGTCCTGCTCTAACAGCCGCGAAGCTTCGTAGCAGGGGGGGAAACTGTGCGCCTGAAAGTTAAAAAAAATATTGATATAGAAGGACATTTATTAACAGAAATGTTTCAGTGTGTAAGCATCATTGAGACAGGATTAAATAGATAAAATATATCTTTATTAATCTTATGGCAACGCACCATATAGGGCTAGTCAGATTACAGCAGATCCTCGAATTATACAGAGTCAAAAACGCTCAAAAAAATGTCCGAGCCAAAGCTCTGCCCACGCTACTCGTTGAGCAGACTTTTGGATTACCTATCTTTTTTGCACGTTCTTAATATATGTAAGAACGAAAGAGACAAGCAGTCTTTTGTTTGCGCTCGCTGACGATGCTTGCGTTCGGATACTTTCCTGCGCCTTTTAGTTTGAGATTGTGTCTCTGTATAACCCTAGCTCAATGGTAAGCACCTTTGTAAAGTTCCCAATAAAATGTTGTATGGAGATAGATGAGATCTTTACATTGGATATTGGAAAACGCTTTGTGCTTGGGAAAATGCCTACAGTTGCTTATTCGCATGCAATTCCACGCCGTATTAACATGAGAGCAAGAGCGAGCATCGCGCGCATGGCCGACGAGTCTTTTCCACACGCAAACAATTTTGCACAATTTAAGCAGTTTTGCAGACGTTTTTGACGAAATAAATTCATATAAAATCAGCAATTCAGAATATTCTCATTATGGTTTTCCACTCCTCTAAATAATAGCATTACCTTTTAGATAGAATTAGATTGGTTTAAATTTCTGTACTACTTTTGGAAAAAAAGGTGAAAACTATGTCAAAACAACTATCTTTCAGAAAATAAAACTTTCGAGCGAAGAATACGTTATCGTGTTTTGGCGTCATTTATAGTCTTAACACTGAATCAAAATTATATAAACTGATGCAATTTTAGCTCCATCTTATATACTTCTATTTTATTTGATTTTTATTAAATGTCGATTTCACATAGCACCCCGTCTTAAGCTCTTAAAAGGTTGTGGTTTATTGCCTAGTAGCCCGGCGCGGTCCGCGTGCGTGTAGCCGCGCGTTTCATCTGCATACCTGGTAAGTAGCCCTGTATACCTGGTGATACTGCGCGGTGTAGTGGTGCGCGGCGGCGCGGTCCGCGTGCGTGTAGCCGCGCGCTTCATCTGCATACCTGGTAAGTAGCCCTGTATACCTGGTGGTACTGCGCGGTGTAGTGGTGCGCGGCGGCGCGGTCCGCGTGCGTGTAGCCGCGCGCTTCATCTGCATACCTGGTAAGTAGCCCTGTATACCTGGTGGTACTGCGCGGTGTAGTGGTGCGCGGCGGCGCGGTCCGCGTGCGTGTAGCCGCGCGCTTCATCTGCATACCTGGTAAGTAGCCCTGTATACCTGGTGGTACTGCGCGGTGTAGTGGTGCGCGGCGGCGCGGTCCGCGTGCGTGTAGCCGCGCGCTTCATCTGCATACCTGGTAAGTAGCCCTGTATACCTGGTGGTACTGCGCGGTGTAGTGGTGCGCGGCGGCGCGGTCCGCGTGCGTGTAGCCGCGCGCTTCATCTGCATACCTGGTAAGTAGCCCTGTATACCTGGTGGTACTGCGCGGTGTAGTGGTGCGCGGCGGCGCGGTCCGCGTGCGTGTAGCCGCGCAGCGCCGCGCGTTTCATCTGCATCTTGCAGATGGCGGACACCAGCAGCACCACCGCGATCATGAATATCAGGGCGCACGCTGGAAAGTAAGTACTTAAATAAAAAAAAATTCTAACATATAAGTTACAGAATGTCAATATTTAGAAGTATTTTCGAGTCTGTTGGCGTGCGCTTTCACCCGCACTAGGCAAGCCTGTGTCGTTGGATCAAGGTTCATTTCATTGCCATTGCACATTACATTGATTCTAAGTTTAAGTGTCAAGTAAGTCAAGTTTATCTAAGTGCAATCTGTATTAAGTTTATATAAGGAGATAGTTGAGTTCAAGTTCAAGTTCATTTATTCATAATATTAATTACATGTCACAAACTCAATATAAATAATTGCTAGTACATTTGATGTACGAAAAATATACAAGTACATTATGTTATCATAATCTTTATACACCATACTCAAATCTTTATTCCATTAATCAAATTAAAATTAATAAATCAATAAATAATCCAACAATTAATAATACAATAAAAAATTCACACATCATCAAAACTAATACATTTCAGAGATAAATCACCGAATATTGGGAATGAATTCATCAAACTTATAAAAAGCTTGATCAATAAGCCATTTTTTCAATTTTCTTTTGAACCCTTGAAGACTTACAGCCTCAATAATTTCACTGGGTAGCTTATTATATACTGTCGGACCCATGACGTGCGTTAACTTGGCCGACTTCTCTAGCCGGCGCGATATGTTAGCGAGCTTGAGACCGTGGCGAGTGCAGTAATCGTGCCTCGAGGCTAGCTCGGTGTACTCGGCCAGATGGACGCGCGTGTACACGGCCACCTGGTAGATCAAGATGGTCGGTAGCGTCATCACACCAAGCTCTTGGAAATGGGGGCGAGCCGGAGTATCCCAGGCGACGCCAGCTACACATCTGACAGCCTTTTTCTGGAAGATGAAGGCGCGCTTCCAGTCCGCAGCTCGTCCCCACAGCTCAGTGCCGTACTGTAGCAAAGAGTGAACCGTCGCGAAGTAACACGAACGGGCCACCTCGCGCGGCACCACTCTCGCCACCCTGCTCAGCGCGAAGCAAGCGCTACCGAGCTTCGCACACAAACCGTCAATGTGGACGTCCCACTTCAAACCTCGGTCTATTTGGAACCCCAAGAACGTGGTCACCTTCTGCTCCTCAATACTCACCCCATCCACCAGCACTGTCAGCGGTCTCAAAGACCTACCTGACAAACTAAACTGAATGAAATGAGTCTTGGCGAGATTAAGGGCCAGCCCGTTAATGTGGAACCAACTTAGTAATTGAGACGCCGTCTCGTTCAACTTCCTCTCCAATATGTCATTCGAAGCTGCGGTCACGATTCCAGCCACGTCATCGGCATACATGAGAACGTCAGCTGACGTCACAGCACTCGGCAGATCATTTAACAGCAACGAAAATAAAACGTTGGAGACCGACGACCCTTGGGCCACTCCCATAGTGGTATTTAGTGGGTCAGATCTCTGTGAACCGCCGCTACCAACAACTATCTGTGACCTGTTCTGCAATAACCCCGTCAGAAGAGCGTGAGACGCTCCGTTGACACCGTAGTGACGCAGCTTGGCTGCCAGCACTGACCAGTCAGCGACCTCGAACGCCTTCGAAAGGTCACAGCACAGTAGCGCCACCTGTTGCTTGGGCACGGAATCACGAGCCTTCACGATGCGGCGTACTACCTCGCGAGTCAATGACGTTGTTGAATATCCCTCGCGGTATGCGTACTGCCGGTCGGACAACGCATTGGTCTCGGACAGGAAACCTACTAGCCTGGAGCTAAGACCGTTCTCCAATATTTTCGCGACTGCAGGTATAATAGACACAGGTCTGTAGCTATCTACTGCTTCGCGTTTCCCCTTCCCTTTGTATAATGGCGAGACTTTGCTAAGTTTAAACTCATCAGGACAAACGCCCTCCCTCAAACAGCTATTATACAGTTCGGCTAACACTGGAGCTAATGGTATAATAGCTGCTCTAACAATTTTCATCGATATCTCGTACGCATCTTTAGATACCTTCGGAGGGATCCTGGTCACAACGATACGGTACACTTCGTCCGCGGTGAACCTGCGGAGCCGCAGCGAGCGGTCTGGCGGCGCGCGGGCAGCGAACAGGGCTGCGCGTGCTCGCTGCACGTCCGCGCGCGGTGCCCCGCACACAGCGGCTGCACTCACGAACCGTGAGTTCATTGCGTTGACCACCGCTCGTTTACAGCAAAACTTAGTGCCGTCGGGCTTTCTAACTAAGTCAACGAAGTCAACATGAGGAGCATTATTCTTACCTCGCTCCTTATTGATAACACTCCACATGACCTTTGAAGTGTTCTCACTGGCCCTAATTAGCTTACGGTAGTACTCGGATTTAGACTTATTTACTAAGGACTCGTAATATATATTCATATTAGAGATCAGTTCCTGAAGAGAAACATCCGAGGGGAACTTGTGACTAAAATCGGTGATATCAGATATCAATGACGCATAATTGGTAACCTCTGGTGAAACCCAAGAGGAATTCGATTTTTTATTATTACAAATTTTCTTCAGAGGGAAGCAATCATTGAATTTATTCCTAAGTATAGCTAATAATGACGTCAATTGATCAGTGGCATTGTTATTCTTTAGCATGAATTTGTCCCACTCAATGCTGTCAAGTGATGCGACAAAGTTAGCTTGATTCGCATTGGACAGACACCTAGCGTAGGTATGTTGTGGCTGAGGCTGTGGTAAGCAGCACAGTACTGTGCACTTGACCCCGAGGTGGTCGCTGAGCCCCGTGGTGACTCGTTCCACACTCACCGAGCCCGCGGGCAGGTTAGTGTAGGCGTGGTCCAGGCTGCTAGACTTGCTTTGGCAAACTCTGGTCGCAAAATCAACCTCATTACGCAAGTCATGGGTAGACAACATGTCTAACAATATATTTATATCTACCTTAGGCCCGGCTATGGTATCAATATTAAAATCACCGACCAGTAAACATTCTATCCCAATTTCAGTAATTTTATCGAGCAAGCGCTTTAAATGAGTCAGAAAATCTTTCGTATCTATCAAATTAGTCCTATATACACAAATTACAGTGATTTCATATTCAATTAAATCTACAGCCGAGATCTCTAAGTATCGCTCAATAGAGAGTGACGTCAGAGTTTTGTTCTCAGCGCACTTAACATTATCTTTAACAAATATGCACGAGCCGCCACGCTCATACTGCGTCCTGCAATAATACGATGCTAGCTTTAATCCATCAATTGAAACGCACTTGAGTTTACATTCCGTTTGGAAATGTTCCGTCAGAGCTAACACATCACAGCTAAAAGCACCTTCCAGCTGCACCTCGATCTTCCCCGTCTTTTTGTTGATGGAGCGAATATTCTGGTGACAAACCGTTAGATACTTATACAGCAGCTTCGACACATTCGAAATCGCATTATGAAGTGGAGGCGCGGGCGACGTGGTGTCGCCGCGACGGCTCCGTGGGACTGGCGACGCCGCCTGCGATCCCCACTCCGGCGCGGCGGCGAGCGAGAAACCAGTCCGATATGCGAACTAGTGGTGGCCACGCATCCGGCGAACTGATGATGTCGTACATACTCTCCGGAAATCCGATTATAAAGGAGGCATGTTTGTCCGATTGTATATCTCGTTTAGTGACTGTGTACTCACTACATGGTTTAATTTTATTCAGGAAATTACGCACGATCTCGGTTGTTGTATCAGGTTTGAACGACCAAGCCTGAATATGTTTTAGCCGTTCAACCGTCTTAAGTTCATCGTCTGGCTTGCCTGATCCGGTGATGATTTTACGTGGCCGGATACTCGAACGCTTCTTCGTCACTGTAGTCCATCCGTCCTGTACACCTTTGGTGATTGTAGTGGTTATGCCGGATTGGCCGGAATCAATGCCGGTTGTCACATCACTAGCCTTCGATATCGTCTTTGCAACGCTCTGTTCAGTGAACGTTTTGTCACTGTCTTCTTTGTTCTTGTTGGCAGCATTTCCTTTGCTCGCGTTCTTATTGGTCACCTTTTTGGGAATTGAAGCGGCGCTATTCGCCGCTGCAGCGGCTGCCTTTGCAGCGAGCCTCACTTGACGAATCGGGCGCTCGGACGGTGTTGCTGTCTTGGGAACAACTTCACGTACTGCTTCGACCGTTCTCACCGTGTTCGACGATTTGCCGCCGTTACCCATTAAAGCCGTTTGAAGTTCCAGAATAAGCTTGTTTTGATTTTCGAGTTTCTGGTCTTGCTTCGTCAATTGACATTCTAAATTCACTATCTTCTCAAGTAACACACCGTGTAACTCGCGTACAACAACTTCCAAAGGTGGCGGGGGCATGTTTTAATATTTTAAAACATTAAAAACACGGAGACACTTGTTTACAACGCGGCAGTGTTGCCAACCGCCTCCTCGTCAAGGTAGTAATATAAAATTGTAAGTTGACAGTTTTAACTTACCTGTGACAGTGTAGATGGTAGACTGTATGAATCCGTAGTCATCCGGTGCGCGGTGGTCTTCATAATACGAGGGGGGCAACTCGATGTCTAGCAGACCACCTCCTGGAAACAGTAGTTTTACATTCAATATGTTACTAGATACCAAGAAATACTTGACCAAAAACTTTCCTAATGAGTAAAATCTGCGGGGTGTCACGACCCTCAGTAATGAGGAACACGACGCGAGGTTGACATTAGATAATGGCCGCGTCTTCGTTTGCGTTATTTTGGTATAAATAGTAACCTTTGACAATTGCGAGACCTAATACAGTAAAAATTTTCTTCTCTTCGGCCCGATATTTTATCAAGGAATTTCCTATGATAGTGAGATGAATCGAACCTCTATAATTACATGGGTTTTATTAGGGTTTTGTTATTTTTGTTATATAGAAAAATTAAAAAGTAAAAAACGTCTTCTATTAAGACAACAAGGCTAAACCGAGTCTTTATAACTGGACTAATGAACTGGACTAATCCATCCCTTTCTCTATATTAGAGAGATATATATTCCTGATATGATAGTGATAAGTAAGTACGATACCATCATGCGGCAGCTCCCTGTTGTACTCGCCGCAGCAGTCGGGCTGGTGGCAGAGCGGCGCGGCGCCGCGGCAGCACGCCAGCGCGGAGATGCAGCGCCCCGACGAACAGTTCAACTTGTCGGGGCCTGGGACAATAAACAGCTTTGGATCAGTCATCATCATCATCATCAGCCTAATGGGACCCACTGCAGGGCATAGGCCTCCACCCTCTTACGCCAATACTCCCTGTCTTGCGCTGTTCTTGCCCAGTTGTTTCCTTCTAACTTTCTAATATCATCCAGCCACCGTTGCACAGGTCTTTGCTTTGGATCAGTAATGCAAGGTAAGTACCTACACATGATAAATCAAAATTGGGAGTATAGGGGTATGAGGGAGATTGCTAATGCCCTGCTAATAATAATAATATAAATCACTGTATTATAGTTACCGTAAGGCATGATTAAATTTATCAGACAGAGTATAATCGTGATGAATTTACCACAATCACTCAACACTGTCTTGTCACTTGTCAGTCAACACTGAAACCATATCTAGGCATTGTTCGGGTTCAACGCTGGACTTTAGACATTTTAGCAGAACTTTTGTAGAGCTAAGACGACAGAAATTAAACTTTAAACCAACAGCTTTTAGCATCACTAACTTTACTAACTAATACATTAATCCACATGCAAGGCTGGGCAGTATTTGAATTACTTGTAAGTAAAATACGTAATTGAAATACATATACGTATTTAGTATTTGTATTTCAATTACCTCCTTACAATGTAATTTGTAATTCGTATTTCAAATACCTGACGCCGAGGTATTTTGTAATTAGTATTTCAAATACCTGCGGCTTTAAAATACATTTTAAAAAAATACATTTTTACAAAGTTTGTGCTCATCAAGACCTGTAGAAAGATTGTTTTCTTTAGCAGGTTTTATTCACTCTCCAACAAGAGGCTGTTTGTCTGACAGCACATTTAAAAATCTCGTGTTCATGAAAGAAAACTCTGGTTTTACTGATTAATTAATCTAGTATTCCTCTACTTTTCACCCCGTGCTAGATTACTATGTAGACCAGCACGGGCTGAAAAGTATTTTGTAATTTGTATTTTAATTACAAATAGCTAAAATACTGTATTTTGTATTTTATATTTCAAATACCTCACTTAAAAGTATTTTGTATTTTAATTACCTGTGATACGGTATTTTGTAATTTGTATTTCAATTAAAGCAAAGCATGTATTTTGCCCAGCCCTGTCCACATGTGTATCAGTATGTTTGTTGTGTACATACATATATACGTGTAATTATGAAAACGCTTGTGTCATAACACCAAAGTGAATGTTTTAAGAAATGTTATTGACTTACGTGCGCAGACGCGCGGCAGACACATGGTGGTGCTCTCGTCCTCCCCGCGCGCGCAGTCGCTGCGGCCGTCACACACGTACATCGGCATCACGCAGCGCGCGCCGCACGTGAACGCGCCGCGCGCGCACTTTATTGGACCTGGCGGATACATATTAAAACATTGTATATTACAGACAATCCAGCTTAGCCAAGTTGTTTTTTTTATGTGGGATAGGTTTGTGTTTCACTAGAGCCTTTTTTTGTGGAGGAAATGCATTTACGCATCAGCGCAATGTCCAGGGGGCAGCGGGGTATGTCGGGCTCTGAGCTAATGGTTCAGAGCCGACTAAAACCTACCACAATATCCCTACGTCTTGGATAGGGCGGGTTTCGCAGGCAAGCGAGCAATTATACTTCTCCGCAATTCCCACCCAGTCCTCAGTCCAAGGTCAACGTAGGCACACCTCACGAAGAGTGCCACCCACCTCTCTTGCGGCACAAGCGATGCCCAGGGACATCCTCAGGAGACCCTTATCCCTGCTAGGTGTGAGATGCCTCCGCATCCCACACCCCAGGGGTTTCACTCGAGCCTGCCTGTAGTTACACATTGCTGTCAAACTATGTACATTCAGTAAGATGGTACAGTGAAATAATTTGTCACTGCCTTTATGAATTTGACAAAATTTACTTGTGATTTCAAATTGCACAAAACCAGATTTGTTGTCACAGAGTATTGTGAAATCCGAGGAAGTCATAAAGTGTCTCTTAATAGACCTACCTCTAGTCTGCACAGCAATATACTTGGTGACACTGAAGGGAGGCACAGAGCACATGTAGTGTCCAGAGTCTGAAACCTGCAGCCTGGAGCGCTGCAGGGTGCTGGTGATAGCTAGCCCACTTGGAGTCACTTGCAATGGCCTGGAAAGTTATAACAAGAAAATGTTTTAATAAAAATTGTAAGCTAGAACATAATGTTTTGAATGATATTCGAATTATTTGCTCAGGTAAATAGAGTGAAATAAAACTCTGTCTACTTTAATAAATTTGTTAAGATTCAGAAGTTAGATAGTATGGAAAGAATGATATACTTATGTAGGTACAAAGAAAACATTGTTAACTTTGCTCACATTTATTCAGAAAAAGGGTAGTTTTTGATACTCTCACAACTTTTTTCCAAACATGAAAAATGTTCCAATTAATTGCTTGATGTTTTTTTACTTTCATGTCAAACAGAAACAAACAGCTCTAAGAAATCACTTTTACCATTATTTTTATTAGGTACCATAGTAAATTATGTTTGCTACTGTATTATATTTGTTACCTATCATTAGTAGCAGTAGAATGGTTGCTGGGCACATAGTTCCACACATAGTTCCTGTGAGCCACATCCCCCTTCAGCTCACAGATGAGTGTGATGCTGTCATTGACCTGCCGGACCAGCACATCCAGGTACTCCGGCTCATCTGGGCTGTACAGCACTAGGGATTGGGTCAGGACCAGTTCTGATGTGCCTGGAACAAATCATTATAACAAACATGTAGTACTTTATTAAAGATTTTTCTTTGAAATTGTAAAAGCTTGAAAATAGAATTGGATTCCTTAGCCAATCTAGCCTGAAAAGTGTTTCTTTTTAATCTATTACAATTTTGTCTTGACTAAAAGGCTGTGATGGTATAGATCCCATAGACTTATATAATTAATTACTTACCCACTATTTTAAGGCCAATGTGTTATGTATATTGGTGTGGTACAGACTGGTTTTGTATTACAGATAGCTATCATTATAAATTTCTATATAATTTTAGCTTTCAAAATTATTAGATAATCAAATAGGTAATCAAGTGAAAAGAATAAACCAAAGTAGTTAGCACAGTAAATATTATTTACTTAAGTGCTTTATCTATCTTTGTAAGTAATTGAAACTGGCTGGCATTATGTCTTCTTGATCTTCGCTTCTCACAAGTACCTGTGAGAAGCGAAGATCAAGAAGACATAATCAAATTATACTCTGAAACAAGAGCTCATCAATCTGCTCTCTAGGATGTTAAAGAAATGGAATTTTGAAATAAAATTCTTTGCTTATGTAAGTGAAATCATAACTTATGTAACGATTAGATACATTTCCATGCAAACATCACCAGAAGGATGGTTGTCAAGTGAAAGGGCCATCATAAATAACCGAAATTGTTTGAAACCTAGAAACCCAAAGAAAAAAATTCACGGCGTACAGCAATACAAACCAAGGTTTTACGATGAATTATTGGACGATAAGCCCAAAACTGACAGGCTGCCTTGGAATTAACTGATAACTTATGCTAATATTCACTTGCAATCGAAAAATCAAGGTCTTTTTGACCAAAAACAGCCATAAATATAGCCAAAATCTGTGTACGTGAAACTTACGATAATACAGCAAACACTACAACAGTACTTGGATTAAAGTTTAACTTACATGATTGTGAATTAAAAATAATGAGAATTACACACGAGAACAAGTATTTCCACACCGAAAACATTTTTATTTACTTATTTATCATTTTCTGCGTTTGACATTCAATTCAATACAATTCGGCCATTTTTGTATTGTCCATTTCATTCCGTTTCATTCCACGCCTTTTACGCACTTGCCAGAGCGCTTCGTCCATTTGAATAGATTCTAGCATACGAGACGTGAACAAATACCTACAGCTTGCAAATCGCAAAATCCAGCCAAGCTTCAAGGTTTCAGCGAGTAATAAAAATGAAATATTCTGATATTTGAACAAGTTTTTGGTCATTTATTTTATTATAATGTAAATGTGATAATGATGGTTCATTTATAAAAGCGTGCCATCATACGCAATATTTTACAGATGAATAATGTTACTGACCACTTGTTTACGTCTCTAGCATAGAGATGTAGAAGAGAAAACAAAACTGAACTTCCCTCATGCGTAAATGAGGTATAGATATAAATCATGCTATAATGACAGTAAAAGTTAGATGTCAAAATGCGTGGGACCTGGAACATAATTGATTATCGTCCAGTCAACAAAAAATAAGTGGAAAGAAAAAGAAAATAACAAGGATACATATGTACCTATTTTATATATTATTCCACAAGTTTCATTTCAGAATGGACCTAAACAGACTTCCAAACGATAAAAAACTTGAGCTTTGCAAGTGGTACTTCAAAGGTATTAAATAATCATGGTATTCAAATTTTATGATTTACCACCCACTAGGGCTACTGAGTCACTTTCGCCAATCCCATTTTTTACAGTCATAAATTATTTTTAAAGTACTATAGTATAGACATATACAGTAATACCTAGTTATTTATTGGTCTATCAGACAATCTAATTAGATGATAGTACCATTAACAATGGGCCCAGTATAAAGTGTATGTTTTCTTTCTTCATATTCATATAATAATTAGCTTCGATTCCTTTTCAGTTGGTTGTATATTTCTACCATTTGTATGGGCTGTAAATGCTATATGGTTCTACAAGGAAGCCTTTCAAAAACCACCATTTGATGAACAGAAACAAATCAAGAAATGTAAGTAATTTTGAATGTTTTGTAAATAAGTCAATTATTTTAGCTTTGATCAAATCTTTAATCTCATGGTTATAATACTATATTCTCTGTTGCTAGCTTCTAAAAACTTAAAATTACTTGTATTATCACCAGGCTACTTTTACTTTACTGTCCACACAACACCAAAGGCTTTGCAAACTCTCAACATTACATTTGGCCACACATACTCAACTGAGCTATCTGCATTCAAAAGAAGCAGCATAGGATTGCAGAAAAATTTGGCTTACTGGCATCCAAATTTCAATATAAACATGTCATGTCATGCTTATAATGATGATAAAAACTTAAACTGTAACCTTTTTTTCTTGTTCCAGTGGTGGTGCTCAGTGGAGGTGGGGCTGCTATATGGGCCGCAGCATTAGCTGCATGGGTGACAGTGTTCCAGACTCAGAGAGTGGCCTGGGGACCTACTGGAGATGCACTCGCTTTCATACTGCCTATGGGAAGGGCATAGCCTGGTTTGAAGAACTGAAATTATTGTATCTCGGATTGGATCCTGTGGTGGGGATGCCTTAAAATAATTCCAGAATTAATATTATACTATATAAGTATGGACTTTCAGGTAAATTAATAAAAGTGCATAAACTGTTGAGTGGAAGTTATAATCAGCTAATCAAAAGTATGTGAGTATTCTTGTTCCTTTCTAATGGACAAATAGCTGAATTAATCTGGATGAATGTGATATGGAGGTAGTTATCTGCCTCCATGTTATACACACATACATACTAGATGATGTTAGTATTTAATATGACTAAGAATGAGGATATCTTATCCCATAAACTCTTCCACAGAAATGAAATTCTTAAGTTGTGGATTAATACCATTTTTTTAGAAACTTCAGTTTATCTTTTTGATGAAACTTAGTTGAAAAGTTAAAAAAACGAAGATTTTTTTATAGGTTTGCTTAATCTTTCATTTATTTTTTATCTAAATTATTACATAATCAAATAATATTATATTAAGAATTTGTAAATACATATAGATGTAAGTAAATAAACAAATTGATACAATGATATAGATATATTTTATTTATTTAAAACATCTTTTTGTACATTATATACATTAGGTAACTTATTACATAAAGATTTCGTAATACATAAATGCTTACTTGTCAACATGCTTAAAAGAGCACAAAATTATTTAATATCTGTGAAATGCTATGCCAAAAACAGGGCCTCAAAATTGACATGATTATACAATCTAATGAACAAGTTTTACAAAAATTACTTCAATAATTTCAAACAAATTTAACAACTTTATTTTCAGTTTTGATAAATCTTGGCATTTTAATAAGTATACCTACATATGTTTATTTATTTAAAATACAACATAAATACGATATATGTATATTAAGTTGATTGACACTCAATACATACCAATGTAAATAACATTTATATAGTTTTCTAAACACATCCCTACATAGAGATCAGTATATAGGTACTTGAATTTATGTGAACATTTAGTAGTAAATGAATAATGAAGGAATCAACCATTTATTGTGTAATCAGATTTTTTTAAATTACTTTTCTTTTAGTGGGTAGATCACTTTATATGAATTCTTAGGTAAATTAATGATTATTGATTAACACACATAGACATCACAATGACAAGTACATTAATAAATAACACTCATTGATAATCCAGTTCGTAATAAAGTAACCAAGTCTCATACCACCCTAGGGGCCTCTGAAATGACTATCATACTATGATATACAGACAGACCATACAATTTAACTGAATCTCATTGATTGTTATACTTTAAAAACATTTGTTTTTGTTTTTTGAATTTTAGGTATTCTTCTTATCAAATGAGAGTGGCCAACTCTGGTGTCGAGAGTTTATCAAGCCTTTATTTTATATTAGTTTAGTTTATAAAGACCTCTGAAATTTAGTTGGCATTCACATTAATAAAATCATGGATAGACATTTCTAAAAATCCTGGAATGATACTATCAGTTTTTCTATGATCGGATATTTAACATGTAACTAATTTAAAAAATACATATTTTCTAGTCAATAACAATACAATATAGGAACCAGTTGTAATAATTATATTTATTAGCTAAAATTTGGCCATTTGAGTCGTACTCACACGGCGATAAGGATAAGGTTTTACTTCTGTAAAACCTTGTGGAACATTTTTAAATAAAATTATAATAAAAGATCAATATTATTTAATTAAACACATTCAATTTAATACTCGCACTGATTTGGTATATTAAAGAGTTAAAGTTAAAATAGCTAAAAATTATGAAAGTCAGATTGTCTTTGTGCCAAACTTTATCATAATTATATTGATAACATAATAAAAAGGAAAAGAAACTTTTGTCTAAACATTGTTATATTTTCTTCTCAATTAAGCACATATTATTTCTTAACATAAGCAAATACACATAAAATCTGCAGCCTTATATATGTATAGAAGATCCCTGTTTGTTTAGTTGTTTGTGTGTCATTCTATTCTTACTCGCGGCGGGGACGATAGTCTTCTGTCTTGACGGATTTTGATTATTTCTGCAATAGCCATCCTGAAAATAAGGATTACATTTATAAACTATTACTTATCCTCTTCTTCTTCTTTATATATAAAAATGAATCGCAAAATTTGTGGTAAGCGCATAACTCAACAACGCCTGGACCGATTTGGCCAATTTTTTTTTTAATATTTGTTGAAGTTCCAGGATGGTTTTTGGTTTTGGCGAGAAAAAATCGAAAAAAATGCCGGAAAATCCCTAAAAAACGCCCTTTTCTTTTTCCCATGCAAACGTTTTCTTACTAACTAAAGAGTAAAAGAGTCAACAGACAGGACGAATCCTGTCGGGTCCGCTAGTTTTTAATAAAGGCTGACTAGCCTTTATTAAAAACAAGAGTCAACAGACAGACTTAGTAGACTTACTAAGCCAACAAAGTAGTAATGGGAGTGGAAAATTAAAATATGCTATTTTCATGTGTACTTTTTTAAAATAATATATCAAACTAGAACAAAAATGGACACTGCTTACATTGTGTTACAAAATATGTGATCTGACGATTTGTAGTAGGAATGTTAATATGCAGTTATTTAGATTATATTGGGCAGTTTATGTGATCGTGCTGTTATGTAAATTCGTGCAGTTTAGCACCATCGTGCAACTATAATCGTGCAGTTATCTACCAACTTACTTAGTAATAAACTCGGCAGCTAGCGCCTTGAAGCCAGGCAATGAAAAGAGACCCTTCACCATCGATTAAAGCAAATAAGCAACGTGCTACAGTCATTTGTGCAGTATTGTTTAAAACGTGCAGTTTCCAAAATGTGCGGTTTAGTAAAATCGTGCAGTCTAGTAACATCGTGCAATCTGGCAATCGCTGCACGATTTTCAGCAAACATATAAAATTTGTACACATCAACTTACTTGGTAATAAAGACGGCAGCTAGCGCCGTGCAGGCAATGAGCATGATGAACACTTGTCTCCAGCCGGTGCCGGACACGACCCCGGCCAGCATGGGTCCGAGCGCGGCCCCGAGCGACCCCGTGCCATCGATGATGGCCGTCACCGTGGCCAGCGCTCGAGAGTTGCCCGATAAACTGCTGTGGGTACCTGGAATATTATATTATATTAGTTTTCTTTCTTTCAAATATAGTGTTGGTGTATGCTGAGCCGATGTGTTTGCCCTCTTAGTCATAAAAAGAATTACAAGCGCGAACACTTTACCGCATGTGTATATGTAGGTTTTTATGTCTTCTTTCGTTTTAAGGACAGAGTGAAGGACCTTATAAAAATCACAGTACATTTTTACACGGCCCCGCGAGTGATATAGACTACTTCTTGTATAAATATAGTTTATAATAGGTACATTTTTAAATCAGGTAGCATTTAACCACTCGTTCTTTTCTCCTGTGCCCTGGAACTGGCTTAAAACAATATTCCTCGTATGAAAAAATCTTGTAATCACTAGAATTACCTAAATCCTATGATAAATGCCCTTGAGTATATTGGGCCAAGACAAAACAAACAACATTCAGAAGAATTGAGAACCTCCTTCTTTGAAGTCGGTTAAAAACTGTCACATATACAGTCAATATAACATATTTTCGATAGACACTTACCCAGGTCAGCGCTGACCGCGGTGGTGATGAGTGCGTACGGTCCGTTGACGAGCGCTCCCGTGATCACCAGCAGTGTGCAGTTCATCACGTAGGAGCTCGCGCCGAACGCCTGGTACACCAGCAGCTGGAACAACAATATACAGACATGTTTTGGGAGTTCAAGATAAAAGAAGATAAAAACTTATAGTATCCGTATATAATTGTAGGTCCCGGCTGTTTGTCTAGTACGGCAGTCGTTAAGTAATGTCAGAGGCCCTTAGGGCGGTTTGAAAACTCTCGACACCAGCGTTGGCCACTCTCATTCGATAGGAAGAAGTGAATGCCCGCAGCTTTGCTCCCATTATTTTGGAATAAAAACTAGCCTATCTCACACCCATGACTTTGTACTACTTACATACGAAAAAAGATCCGTTGAGTCGTTTTTCTGTGACGTGCAACCAAATAAACAGACAAAGGTTCTGAAAACTGCTGAACAGAAACGTGTGATTTTATCGATTTAATGTATATTCAACCATTTTGTCTCATATTATATAGTATTATTTATTTATTAGTACGCCACCGACCAAACTGATTTCTTTCACCGCTTTCTTGCCAAGGTTGCCTGGAAGAGATCACTCAAGGTGTTAAGGCCGCCCACTTGTACTTTTATTTATAGTTTAAGTCCTTTTCATATTGTAATTTATTTTGGTGTGCAATAAAGAGATATTGTATTGTATTGTTTTTCGGATATCTTTTATGTTCAGATTTAGATTTATTTATATCGTATCGGCGGCCTACAGAGCTTACAGTTTCCCAAAGTACGCTGTAAGCCGATTTCCTTACCGCAGGTGCGCATGCTATATAGAAGGCGAGGCAGACGGCGGCGGGCGCTCCGCTGCGGTCCGCGATGAGCCCCGCTAGGATGGCACCTAGGGCTCCGCCCGCGTCGAACACTGTGGATAGCTCGCCGGACTCACGAGCTGTTAGTGATGCTGTTAACAGATAAATAACATTTTAAAACTTAATCTGTTTAGGCCTTAGATACTCGAGGTAGGTAGGTAGGTACTATTAGGTCCAAAACTGAATAAGAATTTGAATATTTCGCTTTTCGCTGGCCTTGTGTTGCACAGATTATTAATTAGAATACTTTACTTAGTTCTCTACTGTATCAGTTACGTTTAATTCTAACCTAATTCAACAAGACTCAGTACTATTGATATCTTAAAGTAATGACAAAAACATAAAATAATACCATATAAACAAGTTAAGGTAATGGCAAAGTTTTCTATATCCGGTTTGATTTTAATTACAAGTGTATATAATCTCTCTTTGAGTCGTATTTCCTCATGACTGAGGGTCGTGACTCCCCCGCAGAATTAATTCGTTAGGGGAGTTTTCTTGGGCAGATACATCGTGGTGGGCGCCCAAGTCCTTCCACGGAAGACACATGTCCTCGGATATTGTGGTCCTCAAACATGTCGGTTTCCTCACGATGTTTTCCTTCACCGTTAAGCGAGTGCAAATCCACACATAACTTGAAAGTACAAGTCATTGGTGTAGGGCGGATTCGAACCAGGGTGCATCTGGATGAAAAGCAGACACTGGAACCGCTGAGCCACACTCGCTTTCTCTATAATATTGTACTTTGACTCATAAAAGTAGCATTTGAAAAATAACTTACTCGAACTATTAATATACATCGGCAGCCAATACAGGAACGTGTAGCTGACGAGTTTCGCAAAGAAGAGCGACAGAGAGAACTGCACGACACCCGGGATCTGTAGCGCGCGTGTGAGCGAGACGGCGCTAGTTTGTACGCTCGGCGGCGAGCTTCTACGACCGAGGAGAGATGTCGCCTCTGTCGCTTCTGGCTCTCTCTGGAAAGGAGAATATATAATTGTTTCGCTGCGTTAAAGTGTTAACTTAGAATTTGGTTTGTTCAGTACGTCAATATCATTGAGTTAGTATTATACAGTCAAAAACGCTTGGAAAAAATGTCGGAGCCAAAACTCTGTCCACACTACTCGTTGAGCAGACTTTTGGATTACCTATTTCTTATGCACGTTCTTAAAATATGTGAGAGCGAAAGAGACAATCAGTCTTTTGTTTGCGCTCGCTGACGATGTTAGCGTTCGGCCACTTTCCTGCGCTTTTTAGTTTGAAATTGTGTCCCTGTATAATCCTAGCTCAATGGTCAAAATCCACAATTTTAGTTTTCTTTCTTTTTGTGTTGTATTTCCAAATGACTTGTCTAAACTCTCCCAACGAATTAATTCTGCGGGGGTGTCACGACCCTCAGTCATGAGGAAATTTTGACTAATTAGTACCCTGAATAGACGAGAGCTTGTGAGTGAGAGTGTATGTTTACATACTCTTAGATACTGACCTGTGAAACGTTCGATGAATGTCGATTCGGTCGTAAGTTTGCTGCCTGAAATATATGATAAAAGTGTAAGCAATTAAATTTTGAATTTTGTGTCTATTTTAAATAACTTATCAAGTTTGCCAATAAGTAAATCAATAATCATTTTAAAAATTGGTCGAAAAAACACGTTTAAATTTAATAAGTAAAAAAAAATATTCTTCTGAGATTGATATTGTAGTTGTTCATACATTGGAGGTTTGTAAATAATCACTTTATGACATAAAAATACTCTACTATACCATTTGATTGCCACCAAAGATGTGTGTAGGAGACAGCTATGATCATAAAAAGGTTAAAAATGAATAAAAAAATCATCTTCTTTTATATTAACTAGCGATCACAACACAATATGAGTGGCATTACATTTTGGGCGCTTCCGTGGGTCGGATGACACGTTAAATTGTAGGTTCCGGCTGTTTGTCTAGTACGGCAGTCGTCAAGCCAGGTCAGAGGCCCTTAGGGAGGTTTGAAAACTATCGACACTAGAGTTGGCCACTCTCAGTCGATAAGGAGAAGAATATGAGATATAGTACACACCTGATCACCGACGATGACTTGCGAAGTACCTTCATCTTCTTTATCAGTCGTCTCTTCATCGTCATCTGACATACTAGTACGCACTTGTGTTACCTGGAAATAAATATAAAAAAACACATTTTAGGTGTATGTAGTATGTACATATTGTACATAGATAATTAGAATGACTTTTTACTAAAAAATGATTTGACGCTCTACAAAGGCTACTGTCATTATTTACATTCTTGAAAAATACTATTTTTTTTCTAACATTGAAGTTAATCTGATCATAGGACCACATTTTCAGACTTCTATGTTCTGGTACTAAAAATATCCACAAAAATAATAAATAATAAGAAAAGTGACCCTTATTCATAAGCCGCCTGAGTCCAAAGTCCAATCTCACTGTGCATCAACAGTCAATTGCTATTCGATTCACACGAATAGTGTCGTAACCACCACAACACGTATCATAAAAAAACACCTTATCAGTATAGAGTTATAGAGTGCAATCTCACCGTCCTGTCAGTAGTGATGGCCACGCTACTCGGCTCCGGCGCGAGGAACATCCACACAAGGAGAGCGATAATCGCCATCACGCAGGCTGGGGTTATAAACGACATCGACCAGTCTGTCTCCACGAACGCTGAGGCCATTAATGTGCCTGGAGATGAAAGAAAGAAAATTATTTATGTATAAAATTACTGATTTTATTAACCTTAAAACTAAAGAGATGAAAAATGACTTGTTAATATGTACATATGTGTTAAAGAATAGCGCAAGACAGGGAATATTGGCGTAAGAGGGAGGAGGCCTATACCCTGCAGTGGGTCCCATTAGGCTGATGATGATGATGATGTGCTAAATCCCGTGAAGCCTGATTAAATTTAGATATTACACCGGCTACCACTTGAGAATGCAGCCTTAGTGTTCGAAACATGTCGAGCTAATTTTTCTCCGTTATTTTTGAAGTGTATACTAAAAACTTAGCTACTCATATAATAAAGCTAGAGGGTCCAAATTCAGTACATTGAAGATAGACGAAAAAAAACTTTGGGTATATGACTGTACTTTAAATGGATAGTACGTTTCAGCCGTTTTTAGATTTTGTCTGTTTATTTAAACGCGCATCACACAAAAACGGCTGAACGGATCATGATGATGTTTGGTATGTAATAAAATTCATATTTACTTAATATTCCCTTAAGATTAGAAGGCACACCCTCTACCAACTAAGCTAACAGGCCAGTCTAAGTCTAGCCTGGGACTAGATGGAGCTGTGTGATATGTCTTGATTTTATTTTTTTATTAAGTATAGTCTGTGATAATGAACTCACCGAGTATATTCCCGAGGCTAGTGTGTGAGTTCCAAATGCCGAACAGGAGTCCTTTCTTGGCGTTCCCGAACCAGTTCCCGACGATAGCTACTGTCCCCGGCCAGCCACTGGTCTGCGCTACTCCGGCGCCTGCCTGGAATGTCCGAGCAATATCATTATTTAGTAGTAAATGGAAATGTCTCAGGTATTTTTAACAGCAAA
Organism: Macaria notata; assembly: GCA_927399415.1. NCBI lineage: Eukaryota > Metazoa > Arthropoda > Insecta > Lepidoptera > Geometridae > Macaria > Macaria notata. The sequence goes on from OV656742.1 coordinate 8,667,929, forward strand.
TAGGAAAAGTAGACAACTAGACAAACATACTCTAATTTTTTTCATAAAATTACAGACAAAAGCGAAAGTTCGGTCTCCGAAGTTACCAGTAACTTTTATTTTAAAATTCCGATGTCCGACTGTTTCTCATTCTTTTAAACACAAGCGGCCCCACGGTGATACCCGCGTTAAATTGGTATAAAAAGTAACCTTTTTTGGGTACTTACTTATATTTAAACCGATACGTTTTAGCAGTTTTTATATGTTTTGTCTGTTTGTCAGTTAATTCAAACGCTCATCACGCAAAAACAGCTGAACGGATCATCATGTTTTTTGGTATATAGGTATTATGAGGTCTTTGTACTGTCAAAGGCTACTTTTTATCCTGAAATAATGCGAGCGAAGCCGCAGGCGTCCCCTAGTAGGAAAATAAAAGTACCTGTATAAGTAGGTAGTATGATATGTTGTGTATGGAGTATGTCCTCGCTATGCCGAACAGGTAGCAGAATGAGGCTGACAGCAGCATGCCGATCGAGAGGAAGTAGCGCAGGTCTACGCGCTCCGCCACCATGCCTGCGGATAGACAGAGAAAATATCTTAGACAGACGGAAACAAGCTGGTCAACTAGAAAAAAAACTTGTGGGCAGTGGTCACTGCCACCTTTGTTTGGAGCGAGTAAATATTAAGTTTATGTTTTTTTATACAAAACGTGGTCTAGCTATTAGTCCGGAACTTTGAAAATAAAAAATCGGTTCATGTTGTTCAAACAATCTAAATGTCAACTTCAAGTTGATTATTATTTAGTAACATTTTGTCAGTTTGATCATTATGATAGTAGACAGACAAATTTCGAACAAACAAAAACGGACTTGGTATTTTCAAAGTACTGGACTAATAGTTGGACTACGTTTTATAATAAAGCCCAAAGTTAAATTACGGTGAAACTTATAGTAAACATACAGTTATAGTTTTACAATTCAATATAATGTTGAGAAATTTCAAACTGCCCTTAGGGCCTTTGACATAGCTTAAAATGAAAATAAAGAATGGGCAAAACTGTCACCTGAGACGAACATAGCAGCTGCATATGAGAACAGGAACGCAGAGTCCAGAGCTCCCAGTAGTGTGTTAGCATCTGTCGTGTCTGGAAAATAACATAATGCATTTTTAGTAAATGGAGAAGTACAGAAAATATTGTAACTGTAATAAATCTATATAATGTAGGCAGTTGTTACAGGTATTTTATTATTATTTTGATAAGAAGAAATCTAGTTATGAATAAATTAAAAAATAAGTACCTATATGTATGTAGGTAGGTATATATATACATTTAAGTTTCAAGAAAAAGACGCTCCGGTAGAATACATACTTAGTTTGTCCGGTGGCAAGAGAGTAGTGTATGCCTACATTGCCTATGCTTAACTTTTTAGTGAAAGATCTAGGCACTCACTATCTATATGTATCTTCCCAAGAGAACTCTCCTACCGAATTAATTCTCCGGGGGAATCACGACTTACATTTATGAGGAAATACGACTCAAAGAGAAAGAGAAGACTATTTTGTATAAGATAGAAAAATAACCTACTAATGGGTGGCTAGTTACACCACTGGACCTCTTGGTGTTTCATCACTAATAGACGGTACTGAAGCGACACCCGCACGCATGGCGAAAAGATGGAGCAAAACTGGCTCTAAAAATGACTTACTGAAAGGTGGCCAGTTACACCACTGGTCGTCCCCCGGCGCGACATCTGGCGGCGGCACCAGCGCGCTGCAGTTCTGGTGCAGCACACTCTTCACCACCGAGATGGGCTTGCGTGTGAGGTGGTACGTCATGTACGTCAGGTAGGTCAGGACGAGCACGCTGGCTTGGTACCTTGAATTTGTAACAAATGTAGGTATAAGTAAATAGTTACAGATTAATTTATCAACATGTACTAGTGAACGCTCATAATGTGTCTTCAAGTCGAGAGTGAATCGGTTTCTTCCAGGCAAGCGCGCTAGATCGTAGATTACAACGTTGCTTAACATCAGGCGAGTTGTAGTCAAGCGTGAGACCATCTAGTTTATGAAAAAAAAAGATAATAAGTAGTTTACGCTAAGTGTCTCTCTCGAGACTTCATACTAGCCCTGAGAGTGTCATAGGCCAATTAAAAAAAAACATGATCAGTAGCTACGTCGCGTTGCGGCGAGATAGAAAAAAAATAACTGACGAAGAACGATCAGACGACATTATTTTCGTGTGGATGATTATAATAACTTTATTTTTTTATGCAATTAGTACATAGCTTGATTTATAAAAAAGTGACATGACTCTGGCGTTAAGAGTTTTTCTAATATGCTAGGTATGAAGTCACTGCCATGGCTAACTGCTTCTATTTTATAACGAACTAGTAGTTCTGCCACAAGATACATAAATACAACTTCTGCCCGCGGCTTCGCACGCTTTATTATAATATATATGTAAATCTTTCTCTTGAATCACTCTATCTATTAAAAAAACTGCATCAAAATCCGTTGTGTAGTTTTCAAGATCTAAGCAAATAGACACACAGACAGACGTGGGAAACGACTTCGTTTTATACTGTATCGTGAAAAAAAACCCAGGCCCGTTGTGATAGAACTTGTCCAATTGAACCGACTTCAAAAAAAATGGATGCTTAGTTCTTCAGTCCATGAAAAAACTTTTGAAGCATCCAATAAAAAGATGGTTGCCGATTTCGATAACAATGATACCGTAGGTAATTCATAAATTACTTCCGTGAAATTATAGCTTATCAGTTTGTACGACTATAATCATTAATGACGATCACGAAAAGCAATTAGCTATCTAAAGAATATACATCCTTATCTTACGCATTGCAGATAGTTCTAACTAAAAATATTGTTTATATGATAAAAAGTAGTAAGTAGTTTTATTACTTACTAGTGGGTGCTCGCGGCTTCACTCACATTAGAAAGTAAAAATTGCATCCCCTATTTCACCCCTTTAAAAGTGACATTTCCAAAAATCCTTTCTTAGCGGATGCCTACGTCATAAAATCTACCTGCATGCCAAATTTCAGCCCGATCCGTCCATTGGTTTCGGCTGTGCGTTGATATAGGTAGATCACTATATCAGTCCGTCAATCAGTCAGTCACCTTTGAGTTTTATATATATAGAAGAAGAAGAAGTACTAGCTGTGCTCGCGACTTCATCCACGTGGAATAGTTATTTTGGGCAACAAATTTATTATTGACTTGAACCGTTTTCACAGCGCACGCGACGGAAGCCCTCAAAGATGAATAATTTTACCCGTTTTTCCCACATCTTCCATTGTTTCTTCGCTCCTATTAGTTGCAGCGTAATGTACATACATAGCCTAAAGCCTTCCTCGATAAATGGTCTATTCAATACAAAAATAATTTTTCCTGGGAGTGGTTCCTGGGATTAGCGCGTTAAAACAAACAAACAAACTCTTCAGCTTTATAATATTAGTATAGAATAGATAATTATGAATAGTGTGAAATCTCAACACATCTATACATTTATAGCGACATTTATTTAGTTTCATATTAACATGCAAGTTTTCTTACGAATACATAATGCTAACTAAAACATTATTATTTTGTGTAGTCTAAATAAATAATAGAGAAACCTTGGACTAGTAACCAATTGTTGTGAAATATGTATGTGTGAATAATTTCAGTCTCAGTCACTTATTTAAAATATTCTTTTAGATCATGATGGATACCTTTAGAAAAAATTGTATTTTTTTTGTAAATTTGTTATTAGGTACTTGTGTTGAGTCTGGTTGTTTCTATGTATAATAAGTATGTATTTATAAAAGAAAAGTATATACATGTATTATATCCATTATCTAGTACCCACAATACAAGCGAATGCTTAGTATGGGGCTAGATGGCGCAGTGTGATATGTCTTGAGATATTTATTTATTTATTTTAGTAAGAAAAGGATATCGTGATAAACTTATAACTTAATAATGTTAAGCAAAGATTGACAAAGTCAATCCTTGGATGGGTGACCGTAATGTGGCATTCCAATTTAGGCGCTTCCGCGTTTCTTTTGACTTGTTAAATTGTAGGTCCCGGCTGTTTGTCTAGTACGGCAGTTGTTAATTAAGCCATGCCAGAAGCCCTTAGGGTAGCTTTCTAAACACTCGACACCAGAGTTAGCCACTCTCATTCGATAAGAAGAAGACTTTAACAGTAACATTTTTCTATCCGCCATACTTATCAGCTCACCTAATGTCACAGGTTTATCTTATCTCCAAACATAAAAAATTACACTTTTTACATCAGTATAGGTTATAGGTATTGATGAATTCCTCTAGTTAAATTGACATGGGCAAGGATTCTTAAATACATTTAGTTACTAAATTACCTAGTTAAAACAGCTAACTAATTGTATTTACGTCTCATTGAGCAAATGTATTTAGCACATTGCTAGCACAATATATCATTCAAAAATGTTTTAAAGCTTCATCATCATTATCATCCACAGCCCTTGGGATCCCACTGCTGGGTATAGGCCTCCCTTAGTATGTGCCATCTGCGTCGATCTTGTGCAGACCTCATCCAGGTTGGACCCTCGACTTTGACAATGTAGTAAAGCCAATTTGTGTTAATTCAGGAAAGACTTGTTTTTTAGTTAAGAACAACCTTCCTAACTAATTTAAGTAGGTAATAGGTATAATAAAGTATAATTCTTTTGTCATTCAATTAGCAAATGAAGTTGTTAATTATCTAATTGCTGTTAACTGTCATATTAATTAACAATAATATTTATTTAATACTGAGATTGCTTGGTAATTGACATAATATTTTCACATTATAAGTTTAAATAAACAAACAAATACTGTTAATAATGTACCTAATCAGTGAGAATAAGTTACTCATGTTAAGTAATTCTTATGATTATGAATATTTTACCTAGAAACTATTATAGATAAAGATAAAAAGATAAAGATATATTTATTTGCAAGATGTAGTTTGATAATACAGATGTTGTGTAAGTGCTAAAAATTTGGAATCATTCATCTTAACCATTACTGGTATGCGAAAAATTATGTCTGGAAAAAAATTACTTTAATGTCAATTGAGATAATATTAATGAATGTCATAAATTAGTAATTTTATCATTGAAAAATAGCTTAACAGAATAATAAAATTTAGACAGTAAAAAATTAAACAATTTCCTTTTGACAAATTATGAATTTGACGGATTGATTTCGGCAGATGATTAAAAATGTTTGGTCCCATACTTTGACGATCCATTACTCTTTGCAAGTTTATACATATGCAAATTTTTCTTTACAAACATTGCAGTCTCAAATAAATACAGACACGGAAATGGCAAAATTTTTAGTTTTGAAAAGTATAGTTTACATGAGTCCATTGGCCGCAAATGACACACTGATCTTAGACATTTTTTCTGTGCAATAAAAATAGCATTCCTCTTTGAACAATTCCCCCAGAATATAACACCGTATCGTAAAGTAGACCTAACATACGCATGGTAAGACACAAGTACAGCTTGTTGATTTGCTACTTTGGACAACCTATACAAAGCATATGTGAAACTACTCATATCAGACTCAGATAGTATTTACATATCAAGGTATACAAATCAAAGCCATCCTATCCCAGATTAAAGTAGCATAGGTATGTGTTAATTGATGGTCCAACCATTTGGTTATGTATATAGAACAAATATATGTACCTACCTACATATACATACTTTCATCCACATAGTGAAAAACTTTTTTTTACACTGAATAGGCCAACACTTGACTACAGCCTACCTGATGTTAAGCACCACTGTAGTCTAAGATGGATTTCCTTTCACCAAGATTACTATAGTTTTGTTTTAAGAAAAAGTTTGTGTGTTTACCTACTGTTGTAAGTACAACTTAACATTAAAAACAATCAAAAGCATTAAAACAACAGACTAACTCTGGTGTTAACAGTTTTTAAAACACCCGAGGGGCTTCTCACATATTCATACAAATATCTATTGATTTATGATGTTTGATGCATTATATTACATTAATGTAACACAATGCATAAAGTGTGACTAATCAACCATTTATGTGTCACGGGCACATCTGTGTCAATGATATCTGGTACCAGAGTTCATTGCATGGCATTTGCCATATTTGGTGGCTGTTACTTAGAAGTTTTTATGTAATAGTTTTTATGCCAAGAGTTTTGCTCAAGGCTTGTGTATTAAGATGATACTTGTAAGTCATAATTTGATATTTAGCATTATAGATGAACTTTATTTTGAAGTGCTGATAATTACTTAATAAATGTATTACATTAGTAATAAGTAAGTACTTTAATTTGCTTGCAGAAACATCGGAGTATTAATTGGGCACAGCATAAGTGTACAAAACAATGTATTATCACAAGTCACTGTCTCGTCTTGCCTGTCCTGTGTATTATCACCTAACTGCAGACCAGGCCAACCAGTCACTCTGCTGTAGTATGAAAGAAGAACAAACCAAGAAACTCACTTTTACATTAAAATTCAAAGCTTTTATTTTGACACACAGGACACAACTATATATACAATAACAATAATGTAATAGCATAATGTATTAGGTCAGCAGACTGCATTATTACTTTGTAATTATCAAGTAAGTACTTAACTATATCTATGGTAACAAAATTTGATAGATTACAGATTACTAATATTACAGAAGGTGTTGTGTATGTTACAAAAAGTTGTACCTATGCAATTTCTAGCTCGAAAGTTGGATAATATCCCTTGCAGTTGATACAAGTAGTTATTACATGCGCAAGTAAATAGTAAATTAAATCTAAGACAAACATAAACAAATTAACTTACCATCGTAACCGATTGATTCTAAACCGGGGGCAGAGCGCCCCACTGACTTTCTGCAGCAGCTGAATTCCAAAAGGGGCGTCTTTATTCATCGCGCGGCGTCTGTAAAAGGCCCTAGCAACACTTCTACATAAACTCCACATAAACTAAAACTAAACCACTTAGCCTATCAATCGACACTACAAGACACACAAGAACCTCATGGCTGACTGCAACAGCATCGAATGCCACACGCGAAGCTTCGAATGGCAAAATAATTAAATTCCTATCCTTTGTTTACAAATTCTCTCAAGGCAGTCGGTCAGTTATTTGTTTATAACAGACGAAGATTATGATCTATGGCAAAAAATTGCCATGCAAAATGTAGGTTTAGTAACTCTATTTCGAAATAATTAGCACTTAATTATTTAAACTATAGGAAAAGTCTAAAAATCGAAATAATGTTTATGCTATTTCTCGCAAAAACGACACGTATTTTATTATTCAAAAGCATTTCTGAATTATTCTGCAAATGCTTGACAGTGACATAACTGACAATGACATTGATTTTCCGTCCCAATAAGCCTTCAGTAAGCCATGCGCGTTGTGAAACCTTGACGCATTTGCTTTTTTAAAAGGGTAATAGTATTCTTTGATTTGTTGTACATAGTGGTTTTTTTTAAATTTCGGTGGTCAATAAATTATTTTCTATTAAAATTAATTGTAATATCCAATTGGTCCACACTCCACTCTTCTAATGTGTGTTCTTATAAATTGTGTATGTGTGCAAAATGATGTAGCAAGAATGTGGAATTCAATTTTAATATGAAGAATTTCGGACTAGTCTAGTACCTTACCTACTTGCCGGTGGATACAGATCTTGTGTTGAGTGTGGCTTCTTATGATCTTGAAGTTTTGCACTGCTTTTAAAGGTATAAACTTGCGATTTCCGTATATTTTCAATATATTTGTAGGAGCAAATTGTAAACAATGTTTCTTACAAAGGTGTCACACACACACTTTGTACCTGAATCCTTACACACTTTGGAAATGAAGGCATCGAAGATATCCGACATAACGAAATCAGAACAGGTCATAGCTGATCCAATACAGTTGGTGGAGCATGTTGATAAAGGTACTGATAACTATGAATACTTGAATGCAAGCTTACAACGGATGGCCATTCCAATAGAAAAGCCAAATATTACTGAAACAAGAGAGTCAACTTCAGGACTCAACTGCTTACCTTACAAATGTGCAACAAGTCGTGGAATCTGCTTCTCATGATCTTGAAAAAGAAAATATCACTCCATCAGCACCCATGTTTGAAGAAAAACAGCCTCAAGTGACATACCAAGAAGCCAACATTGAAGACAGAGAATTCAATTTAGAATGCATGTCAATAGAAGAGGTGGAGAGTGTGTTTGCAGGGACAGTGATGAGTGCCATGCAGGCCCTGAGTGACAGGGAGGAGGCCATCGTGGAGGCAGGGCCCCTCACTGGGCCTGAGCACCCTGAGCATTGGTTGACCTCTTGTCTACTTTCAAGTAAGCTTATATCATTTCTTTTGTATTTAGGTGAAGACAAATATATGACGACTATGAAGGAAAAGATGCTTATATTATAGTATATGAAATGAATTTTTTGTGGTTTTGCAGATCATCACTTTGTGCACTAGAGAATGAGCGTGCGAGGCTAACCTGCAATGTTGACAACGAGGAGAGATCCAGGTCCACTCTGTGGAAGGTTGAGAAACTGCTCATTTACAAGACAAAGCAATGCAAATGTGGCAGTAATGTGGAGCTCAGAGCTACCTACGAGCATGCAGAGTTGCAGAAGGACAGGTGAAGAAACTTAACTAGTATGCATGTCAGGTAGAGTGGGATATGAAAACACTTCAAACTATAGAGTGCCAGGAGATGGTATAGATTCTATCCTATTTAGGTCACAGTGCCAAGTTAGTTTTTTAACTGGCTTTCAAAAAAAAGAGGTTATCAAGTCATCTAATTATTAGTTTAGTATGCACATGCATACTAAATAGGAAAGGTTCTATAGCTAACTCTTATACCAAAAACTGTGTTAATAAAAGTTACATACTGGATGTTAATGTACTATATCTGATGTAAAATAATTTGTAAGGTAAGACAATAGAATTATTAACTGTTAACTTTTAGTTCAAGTTGGGGATTTGCATTGAAAAATGTTTATCTTATCATATAAATGATTATCTTATCTTTTCTTACTACAGGTTGCCGGTGGCCAAACTGAGGTTGGAGGAGTTGCTGCGAGACATCCAGGACTCGTACTGCCACCACCAGCACACCGCCATGCTGGCTCACTGCCAGGTACCTACTGCCTACCAATAATAGTATTTTATACACTTGATAGACACATCTAGCATGCTTGGCTGAAGAAACTGGCTTACTCTTGACTTGAAGACCAACGAATTATAGTTAAAGGTTCAAGATTAATGGTACCTACTTAATTGTATGTACATAGAATATTAGCAAGACATGTCATAACTTATAATGATCAATAACAAGGGCATAGATCTATGAAAGCAACCCCAAACCCATCTATGTATTATTACTAAGTATTTTACCATGTAACTAAATTAGTATAAGAAAAATAGTGTTTAAGTACCTACATATTGTAAGAAATGTGCTATGCCCTAAAATACATAATACCTCGGGGCACATGTAATTTTTTGTTTTGGAAAATTGTATGTGTGCAAGTATAAATAAAAAAATAAACTTCAAACAAGCAACAGGGACACACAAATTCAATATTTTTTTTAGAATTAGTTCTAAAATGTACTATTGTATTGAGTACAGCATGAATAAATAAATCTGTCTAAGGTCTAATTTGAAGAAATTGGCTCACGCTTGACTACCACTTGCCTTTTTTTTACATTAAATAGGTTTATGTTTGACTATAGCCTGCCTGATGTTAAGCAACGTTATAATTTACGATCTAGCGCGCTTGCCTAGAAGAAACCGGTAATTAATTTATGCTATAATCTATTCATTATATTGCAGTGGTAAACCTTTGCCTCGCCAGCCACCAACCATCTCTTTATGAAGAAAGTATTTATATTTACTACAGACCGAAGAAGAGGGACGAAGTAGAGTTAGCAAATTTGAATCGTAATGATATAGTGATTAACATGGTAAACACTGGTAAACAGGAACGATATCGTCTTTGATACTATAAAGTTTATTCCTTATCTTAATTTCAACATTTGAAAATAAATACTTAATAATCTGAATGTAAAAGTTTTCATATTTTATTTCATTTTTACGAAATTCTTGTGGATGTCCACGTTTTCCTTCGAATTATTTCGGAATAAAAAGTAGGACCTCATACTACCAACGTAGGTACCAAAAACTATGATGTTTGTCGAATATCTTCTTTGTACAGATTTTGACCCTCTCTAGTTTTGTTAAATGTATAAAGATAACTACCCCACTTCACTAATATTATAATAGGTAAAGTAAGTGTGCTCTTTTGTCAAAACTAATACTAACCTAAGCTTAGTATGGGTAGGGCTAAATGACGCTGAAGTATATTATTTTACACTTAAATTTGTTATTGTTTTTTAGAAAATACGGGGAAATTCAAAATGATGGGTGCCCATCCAGGCCGCTGATGAAATACAAAATGCTTATTTGGACGCTTTTTTTTATAATTAACTTCTTGTGCGTTCGTAAGATGGCGCTATTTTTGATCGCATGATATTTCCATAGACACGTACTTCTTCCCTTTTTTTAAAAAGGGTAATAGTATTGCTTTTAATCATCATTATCATTACCAAAGACCAAGCAACGTTAAATAAATTACAATAGTAAATGCTAAGCAACTTAAAATGACACCATTGTTTATTTTTAACAGCATGGTTGGTTCTATTACAAAATTACTAAAGTAGCTATGTTTATAATATCTTCCTATATGATTACTACGATTTTTTAAAGCACCTAAATAGTTTTGATTTACACAAAATAAATAGTTAGGTAGTTAAAGTAGTATTTGATAACTACAATTATGACAGATATTGTGAGTTGTGGAAATATGTACCACGTCGTTACCAATTTATTGACGCCTGTCATACTTATCTTGGCAAAACACTTCATAGCACAATTTGAAAAAAGGGTAGGAGGAAGAAAATACATGAGAACGAATACAATGAATATTTGTATATTTTTTGTTAAGGTTGTTATTCTTAAGGAGAAGGTTCTTTCTCAGGTTCTGCTCCTGGCTCCGCACCAGGCTCTGCGTGGTCCGCACCAGGTGTGGCTGCAGCATTGTCTGCGCCGGCGTCAGTGCCACCTGCCTCATCTGAAATCGAGAGTGAATTGGTTCTTATCGGGTTAGCACGCTCTATCGCCACCTTTGCTTACTAACAGGCAAAATATGACCAAAAAAACATATCAAATCACACTTCACATCACACTGATATTATAAAGGCGAGAGTTTGTGCGTGAGTGAGTTGTGTGAGTGTATGTTTTTAACTCACGCTCAAACGGTTGTAGGTACCTACCTACCGGTTGTTACAATTTTTTTTTTGTTTTTTACGGATGAAATTTGGTATGAGGGATTATACCTTAGCTTATGTGTTGCAAACACATGCTTTTTCCCACGCTACTGTCTTCTATTTTACGTGTATTTATTTTCAATGTCGATATTTTTAAACAAGATATTTTTGAGGCGTATGTATGTACTTACTCCCAGCTTCGGTTCCTTTGCCTGCTGCATCAGTGCCAGTTTTGCTGTCACCAGCTTTGGCTGCATAAAAAATATAAAAATATATATACAATAATATATAACCTTTGTTCTATCATTCATTATTTTATTTAATATCTGTAACACCTCGTCCTACTCATTTCGTTTGAAGAATATATCCCTGCCAGATTGGTTGCCTGGAAGAAATCGCTCTTAGCGATAAGGCCGCCAATTAAGACGCTGATTCTAATATGTATGTTGTTTTTTGTATTGTATCATTTGGTGTTTTAATAAAGCATTTATCTATCTATCTATCTACAGCAATCAATATAAAGCATAAACCAATACTTTTTTTCTACGACTTCCAGTAAGATTTTTTTGCATATAGCGCCATCTAGCCCTACACTAAGCAAACGCTTGTGTTGCGGGTACTAGAAAACGGATATAGTACTTATTTTTTTGTAAACTCACTTATTATACTTACATAGAAACGACCAATAACCAGACCCAACACAAATAATTATAGATTTTTTAAAATTCATAATGACTTGTGCTATGCGGGCGGGTATCGAACCCGCAATTCTAGATTAGAAGGCAGACCTACTACCAACTATTAAGCCAACAGGCCAGTCGAAATGGCCGAATAGATATAATGAGACATGTATATTTTTATGAATTTATAAATTCAATATGTTTTCTTAATAGTAAGAAACCTTAAAACGTAGGGGGATTAATAATTGTGGAGGAGAAAAAAAAACTTTATTTTTTGCAACCCAAAAAAGTTACAAGCATCCTGTGTAAGTAGAACGCAGCAAATAAGCCTAGAAACACATAGACAGACAGATCAGAAGAGGTGGAGACGAGAAAATCAAGCCTAGTGCTGTCTTGGATTGGGAGAAGACTATGCCCAGAAGTGGATGATGATGATGAAACCTAGAAAGTATCTGTACAGTTGCACTTACATGTCTTGTTCATTGGTATCCATGGACTGTGAAAACAAATATGTGTCTATATATATATAAAACTCAAAGGTGACTGACTGACTGACTGACTGGTATAGTGATCTATCAACGCACAGCCCAAACCACTGCACGGATCGGGTTGAAATTTGGAATGAAAGTAGATGTTATGACGGAGGCATCCGCTAGGAAAGGATTTTTGGAAATGTCTCTTTTAAGGGGGTGAAATAGGGGATGCAAGTTTTACTTCTTAATGCGAGCGAAGCCGCGAGCACCCACTAGCATCGTTACACACCGCGTCAGAATGTAAAAATAATGGGACACCGCTCCTAGTACATCATAATATATTTGTCTTTTTTAAGCCGATTACACTTACGATTTCGCAAATAAAAGTTCTTTATTATTTTTAGTATAAAATATTTCAGTCATTTCTATACGGAAGGGGGGGCATAACGGGGACGTTAAGGAATAAAAACAATAAAAAATTAATCAACTATGTTTATTAATTACAACTAATCACAGTTTTTTGATAACACATACAGGTACAATTTGGTATACAATTTGGAGGAATTAACAATCACCAATGTTCTTACTTAAATTTTTACGAAACCCTAGTAAATAATCCATCTTGCCCCAGGGTAGGGGCAGTATGGGGTACCCATTCGGGGCAATACGGGGTACATGATCATTTGTCTCACAGAATGAGCAGATGTGGATTTATTCATCATTGTCGTCATCAACACCTGCACGGGCTGTATGTGCCCAACACCCACAAAGCTGACAGGCCACCCAACCTTCCGAGGATTTCAAATACGTATGATTAATGTCCATGCAATAAATGCATAATGCGTCTTTATCTACATTTTCAACATTAGCTTTTTAGTTGGTTTCTTCGAACCTTTTTTCAGCCCCACTTTTGGATTAGAACATTTCTTAGTCCGCTTCAGTTGTTCTCTTTCTTCTAGTTCCTTCTTGTAGGGTATCGAAGTAAGAACAACAGTTTTTCCTCTGCGATAGTTTTTTCTTGTCTGGTTTTTTTGTTCCATTGTTGGGATTGCGAGAATATCCTTTGGCGAAGCATTTCTAAAGGACGATGTTAAATCACAACATACTTTTCGGAGAATGGGTTAGGCTGTCTAGTTGACGTGATGGTCCAGGCTGAAGCTCTGAGACAAGACTTTTTTCTAAAGGTGGGGTTGTTGCAGGAAAATGTTGCACGTTAGGGTCTCTTTCCGTAACAGAAGCTATTTCGGGCTCATCACTTGCCAGTGGTAAGTACGTCAGTTGTTGATGCAGCTAAAAAATCTGAATATTCAAAGTTATTTTGATTAAACGTCCATATGCCACATTTTCTGATGCCTGATTTTATGCCTGATATTTTGCTTAGAACTGCATAAATTGCATGTTACATGCTTTCTACGGACCAACTGCTTCTCAAGCTTTTCTTTTTGTAGGTTCACACCAATTTAATACCTAAAACAAAGTACATTGTATGATTAGGTAAACGAACAGACCGATTTTTGAGATAACAGGGGCACAATGGGGCAGTAGTTACGGGGCATAATGGGGCACCCCATCTTGCCCCGTAGCCATGTCCCCATTTTGCCCCCATATCTAACATTGTTTAATTTAGCGAACCAAAAATAACTGTCAATAGCTACAAAGATTTCAATCAAACCATACAAATACACAATGTCACTAGAAAAACAAAACAAAGAACGATTGTAGTCATCAAAACACTTACCTTGTTACATTAATTTTCGTAAACACACAAAATAAGATGAAAAACACCGAAAAAATGTTTTTTGTCGTAAGAAACAAACGCGCGCAGTCTGCTCGCTGTTCACTGGCGGACTGAAGTCTAATGCAAATTGGCCGCCTGTTAGCGTAAACAAAACGTGGCTAGTGTTTGTAGTTACTTGTATATGTGGGTGGCCCCGTTGTGCCTCGTGTCCCCGTTATGCCCCCCCTTCCCCTAATGGACATAGTAAACAATATGATGGAATAGCGTTCTTGGCTCCATACCACATGTGGATGTATTAAATTTAGTTTAAATGTAAATACTCTTTTTTAGTTTTATTAGTGTATATATTGTTTATTATTAATTTAGTTAATTGTTTTGCTGAATATACGTAATTACCCTGATGGAATTGTATTTTTTAGTAATATATGTTTGGTATACTTACATATAGTATAGGTACTGACGTTTGATTTGATAGTTACTTACATCGTAGATTTGGTTGAGCTTGGCATCTGTCGCGCGGCCACAGCACGCGCCTCTAAGATATCTCTGAAATTAAATAATATTGTGGCGGTATGGCTTTATTAGCTTCGGCTGCCCAAATTCGGTACAACCATTGTTGGATTTTAACTAATATACGCGACATTACGACACTATTCGTTGTTTGAATCCAATCAGTCGCGACATTACGACACTATTCGTTGTTTGAATCCAATCAGTCGCGACATTACGACACTATTCGTTGTTTGAATCCAATCAGTTATTATAGCCCCCGACCGGGCTATAATATCATCATACTCGTAGTTTCATGTTAGATAACTTATTACAGTTTTTTGATCTGTTTATTTCTCTTTCTGAAGAGTTTTTTGTGTTTTTTTACTTGAAAATAAAGAGGTTCATGGAATTCTCTGAATAATTAATTGTTTTATTTCTTATCTAGTGGTATTCTACAGGGTGTCTGGTTCCAAGTACCCTAATGCCCTATAACCTATTTGAGCACGTGTTCCATAAGAGGTATATTGGTATCTCCTCTTGGCAAAATTTATGGAAATCTGTCCCTTTTTCAGCTAATTTCCAATTAAAAATTTATGCATTATTTACCCAAAAAATGTGTAAGTATTAGCAAGTCTTGCCTAGCTAGCTTTAAGAATATGACTTTTACTATGACATCGTGATCAATAAATGAATATTCCGTGACATTGCACACAGTGCCATCTAGCCCCACACAAAGCAAACGTTTTAAGTGAATATTTATACCAACACTATACATTCCAGTCACCTGAGAAGTTTAACAGAGATCATAGAAGAAGGCAGGCGCGCCTCCACTGGGTTCTCCAGCACCAGGATGGAGTTGTCTTCGTCGAAGTCTGCGTAGAGCTCGTGAGAGGGCACCTCTGTTTCCACGGAGGACACAATGGCCTCAAAGTCGTAGTAGATGTTGTTGGCGTGATCCTGGGGAGGTAGACTGGCTTATTATGCGTGCTCCGCGCCGCTTCTCACACAGAGACACGCCGCTGCCGCCTTCAGAGGTAGCTTTCGTTATGCGGCCTCCAAATGTTGGAACAACATCCCGCCTCCGATAAGGAACCTGCGTACTTGGTATACCTTCAGACTAAAATTAAAGAATTTTATTTTTGAGCATCAAAAACGAGAACCCCGTTTCAGAAATGACACCAGCGCAATTTAATACTCACGTTCAATTCTATATATATTTACGATTCGTTTTGCAGTACCTACATAAGTTTTTGTCCATAAGTATATATTTTATCGGGACCTGGCCAAGCGTTTGGTGGAAGTGACAGGTCTCCAGAATGCTGGCTGCTACTTTGCTCAAAAGGTAAGCATTGCTATACAACGCGGAAATGCCGCCAGCATTTTGGGGACCTTTCCTTCTACTACAGGCATTTTAGGTTAAGTATTTTAGTTTTAGAAGTAGTTTAAGTTTTTATTGTATAGTTTAACTTTGTGTGTTTTAATAAAGGAAGCAAATCAAGTATATATTTTATTCTGTATATCAGTATTTTATATGTATTAGTGTAGCCCTAGCTCTTATGTAA
The DNA here is from genome assembly GCA_927399415.1 of Macaria notata. Taxonomy (NCBI): domain Eukaryota; kingdom Metazoa; phylum Arthropoda; class Insecta; order Lepidoptera; family Geometridae; genus Macaria; species Macaria notata. The sequence goes on from OV656742.1 coordinate 8,684,214, forward strand.
TATCTTTTTATTAATTTTATTTCATTTCTTCCACTACCAGAGTTCCTCTTTGTATACGTCCTTTGTTTGTTTGCCTGCCTTCTTGTACGTGCGTGATGTCTTGAAACTTGAAAGACCAGCGCTGGTTGCTTCCATACAACCAGCATTATGCTGAGTTGGAGCTGTGTTGTGGAAGATTTTATGTTAGTTTTTTTATGTTTTTACTGCTGTGTGTTTTTAAAATCTGTCACAATAAATGTTTTCTTTCATTCTTTCTATTACTTTACTAGTGGACGCCCGCGGCTTTGCTGGCATTAGGTACTTTGAGATAAAAAGTAGCCTATGACACTTCTAAGACCTCGTTCTACTTATGTACCAGTCATGATGCTCCATTCAGTTGTTTTTGCGAACCTAATGAGCGTTCAAATAAACAGACAACAATTCTAAACCACTGTACATATCGATATTTCCACTTAAAAATTCTCAGTTTAATGGCCTATCTTCCCACTTGACATTGGCAGAATTGCGAACTCATATATTCGCAAAAGCCATAACAAAAAAAAACAATTCTAAAAACGTCTGGAAAGTGTTCTGTTATCGATGTAAAGTAAGCCGAAACATTTTTTTTCTAATATCTTCCATGATCAGATTTTTAACTCTTTTCAGCTTTATTATAGATAGATAGATAGATAATTCTTTATTGTCACACACTTATAAAAAAATAAATTAATAAAAAATACTTACATAAACTAATCTAGTGCCACAAGTGGCGGCCTTATTGCTAAAAGCAATCTCTTCCAGGCAACCATTGGATGGAGAGGAATAAATAAAGGATTATAAAGGACGTGGTGTACAACAGAAATAGATGCGATAGGAAGAAAAGATATAATATATTATTATATGTAAGTATAGATAGATAAATAGATATAGATCGTATGTTATCCTATTATATTTTCTACTATGATAAGGAGAGCAAAGTATAGACGCAAAAGTTCGTAGGTACGTGTACTCGTATGTGTGATCAGAATCAGCCTCTTTTATTGGAACGCATAATGCTTATACATATCGAAGTTGTGTGGCCAGCACACATAGTTGTGTTTCTAATTGTGTATTTATTATGGGACCATGTCCAACATAGAGGGTTTATTTATTTTTATTTATTATTTATTTATTACACTGTATTATCGTGCAGTTGACCTCATCACCTGAAGCGATACTTGTACATTGTGGTGCAACAAAAATCATGTCTATACTGGTACTAGAATGGACTAGCTACTGACTGTTCTATCACAATATAGAAAACCTTTAGACTGTGGTTCTATGCTATGCTACTAGCTATTAGCACACATTATGTCAGTGGAGAATGCGTCCCACATATCTCGACCATATGCTCTCTCTTTATAATAAAATTACTACTACTTCTTCTTATCGAATGAGAGTGGCCAACTCTTGGTATCGCGAGTTTATCAAACCGCCCTAAAAGCCTTTAACATGGCTTAACAGCCGGGACCTACAATTTAACGTTTTATCCGACCCACGGCAGCCCCCAAAATGGAATGCCACTTTTTGGTCACCCATCCAAGGACTGACCGCGTCGACCTTTGTCTTAAAATTGGTAATGCGACTGCCTCCGCTAGCTGAGCCACGAGAGCTGAGACAAATGTAGAATAACAGTGGCGTTACCTTTCCTAGACTGGGAAAGATCTTCCAGCTCTGTTCTTTGGTGATAAATCGTCGCGTAGGCCCCGAGGGGCGAAGCGCCCGGCGTAGCGCGCGGCGCACGGGGGCAGCTTTATCGCTGGCTCCCATCAGGTTGAGGAGGCGCTCCACTGACGCCCAGTCCCATTTCTCGGGCTCCAGCTTTGTCCCAGGTGGTGGAGCGCGTTTCAGTTTTACTATGAAAGGTGAAGAAAACAATGTAATATAAGTACCTAGTTGTCGCGTAGAATCGTCAATAATGTAAAATAATCTTTTAGGAACAAATTATAGCATCATTATGAAAGCAAAAGTCAGGTTTTGCATTATAGACCTGTTTGTTTCGCTTTTACGGAGCTGAGAAGCGACGGATGATCATGACGTTTGGTATGGAGGTAGTAGAGTACTCTTAGGAGTCCATTGGTTTCTTTTTGCCTCAATACGACTCGTAGGATGTCGCGGCTTTCTATCTACTAACTAGATATTATGTCGGCATAAATTAAACAAATTCAAATTTATTTTATTAGCAAAAAACTTATGCTAGTACGAGTACGTACACGAATTTTAATAAATTTTGATTAAATACAAGTAAATAAATAAATTTTAATTTAATTTAATAGTAGTAACAAACATGTATACATGGTAGGAAGTGTAGGAAGACCTGGGCAACGGTGGCTGGATGATATTAGAAATTTTGAAGGAAACATCTGGGCAAGAACAGCGCAAGACAGGGAGTATTGGCGTAAGAGGGTGGAGGCCTATGCCTTGCAGTGGGTCCCATTAGGCTGATGATGATGATGATGATGATGATGATGATATATGGTAGGTATAACCTCTCAGTTCTACAGGAGCAGTCTCGTCCAGGTCATCCAGGAATGCCTTCCTGTAGTAGGACACAGCTCGCTCCAGCCAGCCCGCGCGCTTCACTGATATGCTGCCTATTGCTGCGCCCGCGCATAGGAGCGCGCACAACCACGGCTAGGAACATGGTATATATTTATGCATGGTATAGATAAATGTTAATTGGTAAGTGTTTAAAATTTTATAAGTCTTCAATTTGTGTCGTATGTTTAGTGGCCGTTGCAACGATTCTTAAACGCATTTAGCGATATTAATTATCTAGTAAAGAATGCCTACCTAAATATATCGTCGAGTTATTGTGGCCCTTAAGCTTAGAGTACAGAAATACCTACTACATAAACATAATAGGTAGGTTTTGTGCGATGAAAACAAATTGAAATATGTGGCAAAAAGACTACTATGCACTTTTAGTATCACAATTTACTGTCAATTCTTTAACACCTCTTAATTTACTTAAAACAAAATCTTACCAATATGTCCATCACTAAGATATTTAATGCAACATGTTACTTCAATGTTTTTCTAAGAAAACTTTTATTGGAACAATATTAATCACACTATCAAATTTAACAACAGCGAAAAGAATTAATGAAATAGTAATAACTTTTTTATAGCAAATTAATACATGAGAGCTTATTTAATTATATTTTTAGGTATTGAGTGAATAAATGTTTGTCCTTTCTTCTTTTATTTTATTTTATTATTTTTTTATTCGGCTAACAATCAAAGTAACAGAATCATCCAAAATCAGTTCAGTAGTTTTTTAGAAAAAGTACCTAATATCATATAATAAATTAAACCTATTTTATGAAATTACTTCTTGTATGGCCTACTACACAATAGCTTGTAAAATTACGTACAGGCTCTGCACCTTGAGTGGTAGGTTCCTGCATAACATGCTGCATCCAGTCACGCGCTGCTATATTTGCTACTCTACTTTTTTCATTCTATAAAATGTTCCCGCCATTTCCACAACACACGTGTCAGTTGAAAAAAAAGCAAAAAAGTAAGGAGTTTTTATTGTTAATCCCGTCCTTTGGCTTCGTAACACTGACCATACATCCCATCCGTTTTGTAAACAAAAGGAAGGATGTCTTAGTTTTATGAATATCGCGCGGGAAGTTGTAAGAAATGGTTTTACGACCTTCTAAAATTGTGTACAGGTTGATCGTCTTTTGTAGCAGCAAATAGGTATATTATCACCGAACATATTATATAAAACTCAAAAATGACTGACTGATTGACTGACTGACTGTATCAACGCAGAACTCAAACCACTGGACAGATTGGGCTGAAATTTGGAATGAAGGTAGATGTTATGACGTAGACATCCGTTAAGAAAGGATTTTTGGAAATGCCACTTTTAAAGGGGTGAAATAGGGGATGCAAGTTTTACTTCATAATGCGAGCGAAGCCGCGAGCACCCACTAGTAATGAATATTGTTGAGAATGTTTAGGATAATTATATTTTTAAGATTTATACTGATTTAAAATCAGTATACGTATGGGTTTTATACATCAGTAACTGCATCTAAGCGTCTTACCCGTCTTGTATCTTTTAGTGTGATACCAAGATTAATTGTAAAAAAAAAAACTATGTTTATGTTTTAATACGCTTTTTTTCGGAGTTCTATATACCTAGAAACCAAAAAACCGAAGTAATTTCTTTATAGAAGCTTAAGTACCTACGTTGAGAAGTAATTTCGTTAGTATACTTACTTATGACAGTAGTATTGTTAAATTTGATTAAATGCTTTATCATATGGAACTTTATATTATTTTTGAGTAGATATTAATTTCATAGTAGGTACCCAAATGTTTTTCAATTATTTTGCAACTAATTCAATAGTCAGTTACCAAACCACATACACATTTACTTTTGATTACATTTCCAATGCTACAAACAACCACCCTGTACAAAATCACTCGGTTCATTATATAACGGATGACAAAAGAGAGCTACAATCGACTTCCGCTACCATTCTGGCGGTCCACACGCCACTTCCGGCGGACACTCGCATCCAATACAAGCAATTTTATAATTATTTACTTAGGCAACTGTCAACGGAGGCGACAGATTGTCTATTGACGTTATTGGCGTCTTGGACATTCCCAGGTAAATCAGAAGGAATGATTTTTAAGCGCATAGATAGGCTAGCGCAAGTTTTACCATAACTTGCCTGATGTTAAGCATCACTGTGGTCGTAGTGATATCACGTTATCTTCGATTCATGAAGTAGGTACAATCTAGAGACAGAAAGACGGCCTCAAGGTGCGAAACCCCAGGAATCTTCTTTTTATCGAATGAGTGGCCAACACTGGTGTCGAGAGTTTATCAAGCCGCCTTAAGGGCCTCTGACACAGTTTAACGACCCCAGAAATAATATCTAGGTAGTCAGACACAAACCTTATCATTAGTCAACATCTAGAATTAATGCAATTATTTATTGTCTTTTTCTCACAATAAACGGAAAGATTTCACTTGAAATTATTTTGCTGACATTTCACCAAGTAGGTAACTTCCATTTCCTAAATAATGCTCTCTTTGATAGACGAATTCGTTTTCTAATCATAACTTTCCACCGTCAAATTAGGCCGTAACGGAAGATCAAACCACCGGAAGATCAGTATAAACAACATAACAATAGCTAAAGAATCTAAGTAAGGCACAAAAGAACTTTTCCGTTTCTTTTACTACAATAATCCTCGTAACTATTTTGTGTCACGTACAGCAGTAAAAAATAGTTGTTTTACAAGATCAATAGAAACGCATAACAAAAGAATCGGCTAAACTGTAGAAAATAGCTCTACCCAAAAAACATAATAATTTCGCGGGAAACCGAAATAGTCAACGGAAACGTGTCTGCCTAATTATGACTTCACACTGACTTCCTTTCAAATTGGCAAATAAATATTTATGCAATAATAAACCTTATTAACCAAATGATACGTCTCAATATCCTGAAGCTCTGACTAATCAATAAGACGTTGTGTATTTGTTCTTAGTGCGGAAACGATTTGTCTCGACCACATGCTGACAGACCGGATGCGAGAAATTCGTTATCGATTTTCAAAAAGCATCAATCTCTATCCCTTTCTAGCTATATACAATTAGAAAGGGATAAGAACACCCGCATTTGGGATGACCGCAAAATGCTTTTTGGATAACATTCTATGGTCAAACTAATATGTACTTTATTGCTTCTAGGTAAGTTTTAAAATTGCACGCTCTTTAACAAGACATACAACAGAACCTAATTTAAACTTTACTTGAGACGCATAAGGTTTGAAATTGTATGCAGGGTGTTGGGACGTCAATGAATTCATTCATGTTTGTAGTATGAATGGCTTTCAAAATGTTTTTATTTTATTCCGCTCTTGACTTGAAAGGAAGGCAGACGCGTACGCGCATCCGAACGGTGCACTTCTTGCGCAATAATTTTGCGAGTAAGAAAATTGCAATATTTTTAAACGATAAAATCATATACTTAAAAGAATATTTTTAGAAGTGCAGTGAGTGAATAACAAGTGGTTTTGTGTAATTTTATAGTTTGGGGAACCCTAAAGCGTTTTTTGGTGTTAGCTGTGTCCGTCAGGTTGTTTAATGGTAAGTTATCGATTGAAATTTTGGTATGTCCCTTGCTTTTTTTAAATCTTGGTTTATAAGCCTACATAATACATACATATTATTGCCTTTATTGAATCTAAGTTTCTTTGGTGCTCTGTTTATTACTCGTTTACGCACAACAACGAAGCGACAGATCATCCTGTTTTTTTGAGGCGATCCAGATAATTATGTATGTAGAGAACCTGAACCTTGGTACCAATATTATAAAGCTGAAGAGTTTGTTTGTTTGTTTGTTTGAACGCGCTAATCTCAGGAACTGGTGCGAAATGAAAAATTCTTTTTTTGTTAGATAGACCATTTATCGAGGAAGGTTTTAAGTTATATAACATCACGCTGCATTTAATAGGAGCGAATAAACAATGGAAAATGTGGAAAAACACGGGGAAAATTATTCATCTTTGAGGGCTTCCGTTGCGTGTGCTGCGAAAACGGTTCAAGATATCAAAAAAATATGTAGGAAAGAATTATTCCTCTTAAAATGATTTTACAAAATGTCTGCAACAGTATATGTCTATCTTTTAAGATTAACTCACTAGAACCGTTATTATGGCAATAACTATCGACAAAGTAAAGTAAAGGCAAGATAATATAATAAGTTTATTATATTAGCATATTTACTTTTTTTTCGACGACTAATTATAGTAATTATTTTTAACACACGACTTGTTAAAACAATCTATGTACTTATTATAATAGTGGCATGAACTCAATTCTACTAAACTTTATAACGATAGGTTTGAAATAACCTAAAATGAATTTACGTTTTTGACGTATTCTCAAAAACCTTTGAAAAAAAATAACTTGATAAACTTTCGACACCAGAGTTGGCTACTCTTATTCGATAAGAAGAAGTTAAACCTTTATAGAATAGAGGCAGGAAGACGTATACTTAACTATAAAAAAATAAGTTTAGGTACTTCAAATCTAAAGTACATACTACATAGGTATAGTCTAAGTTGCAGCACGCTTGCTTACAATAATTAAGAAACAGTACAATTATAGATGATCTAATCGCACCCAGTTATTAATGAATATTTATAAGAAAAATATATAAGCGAGTGTGGCTCAGCGGTTCCAGTGTCTGATTTTCATCCAGGCGCACCCTGGTTCGAATCCGGCCCTACACCAATGATTTGTATTTTCAAGTTAAGTGTGGATTTGCACTCGCTTAGCGGTGAAGGAAAACATCGTGAGGAAACCGACATGTTTTAGGATTACAATATCCGACGACATGTGTCTTCCGTGGAAGGACCTGGGCGCCCACCACGATGTATCTGCCCAAGAGAACTCCCCTAACGAATTAATTCTGCAGAGGAGTCACGACCCTCAGTCATGAGGAATACGACTCAAGAGAGATAAGAATAACCATAAATGTTGTTAATATGCGTATCCTGTCAAGTGGGTGCCTAATTCACCAGTTAATTAACAAGCCAAGTTGATGCAAAAACATCAACAAAAAGGCTCGTTATTTTGAAACTGGAGTCGAGCAGCTTTCCTGACAGATGGTAACCCGCGTTTTTATGACGCCGCCTGCATTGTCGCGTGTCGACCACCTGCCTACCACATCCTTCATAGCTTTTTTTACTAACGGTGAAATTTCGAACTAAAACTTTTCCAAAAGTTTTTACTTATACACTTTCTTATCGATATCGTGGCAGTGGCTCCCCTTATCTGAATAAGATAAGTTGGTGTTGAAATTCGGGATATCCTTATCCCTTCTGGCAAAAAAATATGGTACGTAATGGGGAATGTTAAATGACTAATCTATAACGACAGGGGAAGCTTGTTTCCGGTTCCTGCAATTGGGGCATGTCGGTGTATGTGTTGCGGCCATATTTAATTTAGATGACTAATTAATTAGATTACTTATGGCATGGAAGCTGTACGCACGTATCATGTGACTCATCTTAATGTAATGTAAATGAATGAGAGTGGCCAACTCTAGTGTCGAGAGTTTTCAAACCACCCTGGGGGGGGGGGCTCTAACATGGCTTAACGACTGCCGTACTAGCCTAACAGCCGAGACCTACAATTCAACATATCATCCAACCCACGGAAGCACCCAAAATGGAATGCCACTTTGGTAATCGCATGCGATTGCCGCCGCTAACTGAGCTACGGGCGCTTCACTAAAGAGAATGAGTATTATGTGATAATCGTCTTCTTTTGTTACAGCCAATAGAAAGACAGACTTTAGTGTTCCTAACAATGAATCAAACAGAAGAGCCTGCCTCTCTGAACTGAATTGAGTCTAGTGGAATTTAGTTTATGGTGCACCGTGTCTCCATAATAAATATACATTAATAAGACCGTGGAAAAATCTAAGCACAAAGACTACTTTCTACCTCAGATTGAGGTGGGTAACACTTAACATGAGAATCGTCTATTAAAAAAACTATTCTGAGTGTGTGTTGTTTACAACAAAACGTTAGAATGTAATTGTATCAAAGTTTCAATATCAACTGGGTCACAGAAATCCCGTCTACGGTAAACTCTCTATAATAAATGTAACTTTACGAAGATTAACAAGACCGTGGAAAAATCTTAGCACAAAGGCTACTTTCTATCTTAGATTGAGGAGGGCATCGCCGTGGGACGCTATCAGATATTAATTGTGGCTACAGGCTTTTTGTTTGAGCCCCAATACCATTTTTTTTACATTAGATAGGCTCGCGCTTGATTACAACTCGTCTGATGTTAAGCAACGTTGTAATCTACGATCTAGCGCGCTCGCCTAGAAGAAACCGGTTTACTCTCGACTTGAAGACCGACAAATTAAAACTACAGTACTTATAATAGCCCTGATGTCTATGGTGGAAGACAAACTGTAGAGCAAGAACTACAGTGTCAAAGGAATAGTTTTTTGATAAGTAAAAAACAAATGTAAAACAGAAATAGCTTACCTATATAATATACCTACACGCATTTTGTGATCAACTGTCCTGCTCGTCATTTATCATTTACATAAAAACCGCCCGGAAACCTTTTTTTTTTTATTCAATAATTTCAATTCACCAATTTCCTAAAACGTGAAAAAGACGGATATCCTTTTGGCGCGACAATGCACCGCCATCTTCCCGGAAATGGATCATTTACAACACTCCCGCCGTTTTGTCCACCGGAAACCGGAAGTAGGCCACGCGACCGTACTCATGCTGGATTATAAAACTACATTTTATGCAATTGAAGGAAGTCGAATCTATTGACGGCGGATTGCAAAGGATAATAGAAGAAGTGACTTATTTGTGCTCAACAATAGTGTAGCCTTACTTGTTTGTTATTCGTAATCTGCTCTGATTTCGACTGAACAGAATTAGCACTACCAACTTGTTATCATTCTTATATTTTTCGAAACTGCGCCTTGCGCTTATAAACAAACAAACAAATAAAAATAAATTGTTGGCATCATCCATGTTATTTCATCACACTGCTAGATCATAGACTAGTTCGGTTAAATTGTTTTGTCTGTCTAGAGAGTTAGTCTAGAGAGAGCACGGTTCTCAAAACTTAGGAAAAGTATTTTGTATGGATATGGTACTATCGCCCAGCCAGACAAACTAAAATTAAAATTAGAGGCAAATTATGCGCTTAATGCCACTATAGCCACATAAATATGCAGTAGGTAGGAATGTTTTTTGTAGGTAGGTACACATATGTATTTGTCGTTCTTTACACCATTATACTCGTAGGTCGGAGACGTTGCCCACTATACATGTACGTACAACTTGTTCGCTCGCAGCCAATAACAGCTGTTGTCTTCTTGTTGCAGGTGTTCCAGAGCCTCACGATGCCGAGCCAGGCGTGCCGCGCGCTGCACCCCGCCTGGGACGTCGACATGTCCCTGCTCACACAAGATGGACTGCCGTTAGGTAAACACATATACCTACCTGTTTTTACTACTAGTAAACGGATTAACATTGGGTTTTAGCCCGTCTGATGTTGATGGTAAAGCATATTGTAACCATTTTACTACTTGACACCTACAGTTAGAAAGCCTTAGTTCGGCTTGTAAGCTCAGCACCCGCATTTCCCATACTTGAAGTCGCTGTACGTCAGTACGGCAACCGTACACAATTACAAAAAAAACTTTCAGAAGATTTGATAACCTCCTTTTTTTGAAGTCGGCTAAAAGCTACGCAACAGCCGTTGCGGCCACTTTTTGGAATAGATGACCGTGGCAAATGACAGAGAAGCAATTCCGTCTATTTTGAGCTCTTAAAGGTTGTGTAACATGTTTACCTGACAGCAAGGTCCTGGCTGTTCATAGTACCTACGGCAGTCGTTAAGATATGCCAGAGATTCTTAGGGCAGTTTGGAAATTTTCGACATGAGTTTTTTTTCTTACATTCTCAAGCAAACTCATTATTCAATTACTTCCAGATCCCCGCACCTGGTGTCGCTCCGACGTGGGTCGCTGGGTGTCCCTCCACGGCGGTCTGCCAGACAGGTTCCCCATGAACGGGAAGGCGCTCTGCCTCATGACCAAAGAGATGTTCGTAGCCAGGGTGCCGGACAAAGGAGTCAAGTTGCATCATGTAAGTATTTTGGTCTTGTATTTTAACCATGTTAAAGCTGCCAGGATGGTTTCGAAAAATCTTGACACTAGAGTTGTTTTTTTTTTTTTTATGAATCTGTACCTAATGTAACTTGCATGTACCTACAAACATTATTGTATTTTCTGCGAATTCGTCTTAACGATATGAGTATGTGTTTGGTGTGGAAAATCAAATTGTAAAAGCCGACATGAATCGTTTTCAAAATTGGCTCCGGGTACATAGTTTTGTCCTGAAGAATATAATAAATACTCTTGTATACGTAGAAGATCAAATATGTAGCTCCTTACGTTACGCAGTTGAGGGAATAACTAAAATTGTGATTTGCAATTTTATAAAACTTCTAAAATTTTACTTTTTATTTCCAGGATTTCAGAAGACGTCTGGCTAAAGCTTTAGCATTCCAAGAACTGTTTGAGAAGATGTCAGAAAATTGATCATTGCAGCTATTTCTAGGTCATTCTGTAAATATTATTTTCTGTTGATTGCAACTAATTATGGCAACTGACTAGAACATTAAAAAGTTGGCCTCAGTGATTTTTCATAATGCACTTTACATTTTAAATGAGTAAATGTAATTATTCTCAAATTATAAAGAGGAAGCATGACTAATATGTAATACTTACCATCTAATTTATAGACGTGGTTTCTGGTGTGTCTTAGTTGTTATTTACTTTTTAATTATGTTTATAGCCCCCAGAGCAAAATAGTAGATATTACCTATTTACCGTAACGCGCTGCATTGTGAGGTACATACATATATCATATTATGAACACAGAAAAATTGTGTCTGTTTTTCAAGTTTCTAGCGAGAAAGACTAGTGACTAGTGGGTGCTCGCGGCTTCGCTCGCATTAAGAAGTAAAACTTGCATCCCCTATTTCACCCCTTTAAAAGTGGCATTTCCAAAAATCCTTCCTTAGCGGATGTCTACGTTATAACATCTACCTTCATTACAAATTTCAGCTCAATCCGTCCAGTGGTTTGGGCTGTGCGTTGATAGATAACTATATCAAGCAGTCACCTTTGAGTTTTATATATATAGATTGTATACTTTGTTTTCACCACGTACAATATAATAGTAATGTGTATACTTCCTGCTAACTTACTGTATATTTGGAACTAGATTATAAGTAGCTAAGTTTACCTTTCTATTGAAAGTTGGGTCGTATATAAGTAGGTAAAGACTGTATTTTTTTCCCAGTATTAATTAAACCATTTAGAAATGTTAAAGTAATTGATTAATAAATAGAATAGTAGAGTAAACTTACAAATTAGTTACCTAAGTGTAGTTAGTAGGTTTGTAAGTTTATTTTTAATTACGTAATTTTTGTAAATCTAGTCAAGAGTTTGAATAAGAATAAAGTCGAATTTAAAATTATACTATTGTTTTTATGATATGAAATGGTATGATGACGAGCAACCTACCTAAATAGTACATATTATCTTAAATATAAGTATTACGATTAGGTATAAATTAAAAAAGCCAGAATTTTATAATTAGAGTAATTTTTGAGGAAGATTTACAAACTGATTAACTTGTGATTTGAGGCTGTTAATAATGATAATAAAATAAGGACCTTTTATTGAGAGAAGCAATGTCGCATCTTCAAAAGGAAAGTTTCTAAAAGTGCATACCGACTACCGAGGCTCCTATGGTACGTACGTTCTTTCTTTATTGAGTGGCCCGAGCATATTTTTGTTGCTGTGCTAATTTAGCTAGGCGTTTTGTTGTGACCGTCTGCAAAAAGTTAATAGTGACTTAAATTTTTAGTACTTTTAAATACGATTGAACACTTCAATGTTTTTCTGACTTGTATAAATTTAATTCCATTTAAGATTACATAAAAATAACATAATAAGTCAAGAGATTCTCAATTCCACAGTAAGAAGACTCACCATTGTAGGTACCTACTTTCTTTTTACTTCAGTCTGTCTCAGTTTTAGTTATGATCATTTTGCTTAGCTGTGGGTGACGTAAGGGAGTTGTTCATTTCTTATTCTCTCTTGAATTTCTTCAAGCACATCTTGCTTCACTGCTTCAAATTTCTCTTGAAATTTTCTGACGTCCTGAAAATTAAAGTTTGTTTAAGATGTTGCTCTATTTTCGCATATAGAGGCGTTTTTTTAATTTGAATGTAATTTACTTTGGTAAGGAAATAAATTATTCATATATGACCTTTTAGAAAAAAAAATATTCTTGGTAAGTATATTATGTATGTAGAGAGCTGTTTTTTTTGTACTGCACGAAACAAGAATTTTGATAGGTATGTGTTTAACGCTTGTGAAATAGTATGATATTGATGTACATAATATATAATATAATGTTCCTATCCTATACAGTAAAAATGTAGATCAGTAAATTGTAGAAAAATATGTGAAGAAAATGTTAAGTTAGTCAGTTAATACCTCGACTGTTCCTCGCACACATTGTTTAGTCTTGGGTTGACGGGAATCTTATCCACAAGCTGATAATGATGATAAATAGCAAAATGTATATTTTGCATACATTACATTACATTACCCACGGTAGCAGGGACTACTGATGATGGATGCCATACCTGTCTGGTCTCCCTCGCCAGGATGCCCATCAGAATGATGAAGTTACTGAGGGTCAGGTCCTCCCGGTTCGGACACACCCGCTCGTAGGATATGTTGAAGAACTCTTCCACTATAGCTCTAGTCATAAAAAAATAGAGTAACGTTATACGTAAATGAAATATGGTTTGTAAAATATTTTTTTACAAACCTATTAGCAATTCTATGAACTACCAAATGAGACATTTTTCAGGCTTGTAGGAGGTTCACACGCCAAAACAAACTTCTGTGACTCCATAGCATAAAAAGTAAAATGGCCGCCATTTTTCCTAGGTAGCATAAAAAAAATTCGAGGCGTGGTTTGTCGATAAATTCGACCATATAATATATTAACTTTAAAATCTGCGACATCGTTCCCCAAACACATTGCATATAAAAGAAATAGGTGTTAGTTACACCTTTATAACTCAAGAACGGATCTAGCTGAAAATTGGCCAGGAGGTAGCTTAGAACCAGGAGACGGACATAGGATACTTTTTATTCCGTTGTTTATTTTTTATTAAAATGAATGAAATCCTAAATCTGCTTATTTATATGTAGTCCCTAAGGCGGAACAGAGTTCGCCTGAGCTCTGTTCCGCTTTAGGGAACTGTATGTAGATTACCGTCAGGCGTTATAAAATATCGATATAGGACTAAGTTAGATTAATTACTTTGTAAATCAAACCATCGACAAAAACTCGATAAAAAATTAATCTTGTTAACTTATCCACTTCTTTAGTTGCAGATACTTATTTAGTTATAATATATGAATGAAACTTACTTATTATCAATGATTCCACATTCATTAAACCACCTCTTGATAACTTCGTACTTCACTCCACCGGTATTACTTGCGCCGTAAAGTATTGTGTACACTTCTTCCAAATTATTCATTACTTAATTTTTATTCATCCATATTATACATAATAGTTATATTAACACATTAAAATATTAAAGCTTATGCAAAAATCGATCTGATACTAACGAATCTGGAAGGCTACGGCATGCTCATAGAACGCCTTTCTATTGCAAAATTTTACAGCGAACTTTCTCCGTGAGCTAATCTATACTTACTTGGTACGTTGGTAGTATATGATGAACAAACTGACTTGCTGAACTCGCTAAATTTAAAAACAATATTGGGTGACTGATTCTTCAAGTTGTATTCTTATAACTAGGGACATATAGTGTATATGACTAAAGTAAGTTTTGAATGTCTCAAACGATCATCATCATCTCAGCATAACACAGACTTATGTAACACAGGTGTATTGCGCAGTGATCCAACTATGTACTATTACCTAAATACAGTTATAATTAAGTTTACTATTTAAATTAAAATTAAAATATTAATTAATATTAATCAAATCATAATATTCCGGGACATTGCACACATCGACATTTAGCCCCAAAATATGTACAGACACTATATTTTAGCGCAATAAACGATTATTGTTATTAAATGATATGTAAGATTTCGATTATCATATAATCATAATCATCTTTATTCATAATAAAGTATTACATGTCAATAAAAAATATACGAAAAGAACTACAATGTCCTAGGTAGTTATTGTAAAACGAATTAAATATTTAACTTAAATATGTCAAAATCATAGACAGTTTCCTGGATAAGCCAGCGTTTTAATCTACTCTTGGAACTTCCTAAGCTTGGTGCCGATATCACAGTTTCTGGAATTTTAATATAAATTGTTGGACCTATAACATGTGTAACTTTAACATATTGACACGATATCTAGGCAAAAGAAAGTAAAAATTGTAAAGATATGTATTTCCAATATTTCGCTTGCAAGTTGTATAGCGTAGATAAAGAAGTAAGTTCACAAACCACTACTCGAGTGCCTAAGAAAGTTAGACAACTTAACAACTGCTTCCATGATTTAAAATTTTAGATACAGTGTGAAGTTTTGTTGCCCCTATATATAATGTCAACTTATAATACCTATTAGAGTTTTTGGAATCAAACTTCATACGTTCATGAATCAAGTAATCATGTTCCTAAAAGTACTGGAATGTTTCGACAGCCAAATTTTAGAGGCAATTCTCTTCCAGTAGGTATATACTATTCCTAACTCTGTGGCTTCACCATAGACCACATGTATGCTGATTCTGCTTAAATTATCTCACTTTTAGATCTGTTATTTTTTTGTGCTCTGCGGTCTACTATGTAGGTAAGTAGTTATCGTCAGTTTATTTTTAAAATTATTGTTTACCACAAAGCCAATATGGACAAGCAGACAAAGAAATATTGCAGCTTGCATGTATTATGAGTAGATTTAATTATTTGTCTTAACAGATGCTCCATGCAATAAAATACTTACTTGCGATTTGTAGAACGGCAATGACTTGCGTAGAATGGCAATAACTGAAATGATATTAAAAAATACCTAAAAGTACAAACTTGTATGGTATTTAGTGAAACTATACACAAATAAATTGCTGATATATGCATTTTAGTTCATATTATATTTCTTTTCAATAGGTACAACACCCTGTATATCTAAAGAAGTGCAAAAGACACGACACGTCAGGCGATAGAAAACATTTCTTTATTAGTTCAAGTTTTCAAGGATGGCGATAACTTTGTTTTTATATTTTCAAACTCGATGTTTTGTTCAAGGTTGCTTCTATTTCCGTATCTTTTGTAATTTTACCGTTATGTTAAAGAAAAAAAGTTGATAGTTATAGACTATGCATTTTTACTAACAAAGTCAATTGCAATGTTGCTTATTGCAAAGATGAATAAAATTGTATACAACTTAAACTTTGGCCTTTGAGGCCAAAGTTTAAGTTGTATATAATTCGTAATATTGACGCCCTTTAATGTTTCCCATATTAAATAGTAAAAAGTGAAACATAAAGGAACCTTTACGTATTATTCAGGGTTTGTTGTAACAGCAGTCAACAGATTCACACCTTATGAAATTACTAGTAAATGTCCATTTATACTTTCACATCTAATCTAATATTATAATCTATACTATATGATAATATTATAAAGCTGAAGAGTTTGTTTGTTTGAACGCGCTAATCTCAAGAACTACTGGTGCGAATTGAAAAAATATTTGAATTTGAAAAATAGTTGAATAGACCATTTATCGAGGAAGGCTTTAGGCTATATAACATCACGCTGCAACTAATAGGAGCGAAGAAAAAATAGAAAATGTGGAAAAAACGGGGAAAATTATTTAACTTTGAGAGTTTCCGTTGCGTGCGCTGCAAAAATGGTTCAAGATATCAAAAAAATATGTATGAAAGAATTAATGCCCAAAATAACTATTCCACGCGGACGAAGTCGCGAGCATAGCTACTTAATAATAAAAACTTATAGTAACAACAAAAACAAAAGTAATAAATAAACATAGTTTAATGCTTCAAATAAATTATTTCGCGCCCACCTTATCTTGAATAGCCGAGGCAGCTTGCGCGGCGGCCTGGGCTATAGCCTCTTGGAATTTAGGCACAGCCTCAGTGAGCGTCTTGGCCAAATCATCGAAGTTCTTCTTCTGTTCATCTGCTATCTTCTTAACTACGTCTTTGAACTTCTCCAACTCAACGTCTTGCTTGTTCTTGACGTCGTCGAAAAGCTTGCGAGCCTTTTCTTTTGCCTCGTTTGTGCTTTCGATTAGTTTTGCTGCAAAAAAGTATAGCATTTCTAAACTTATAAATTCAACGATTTCGTGAGTTTGTTTGAGGGAAGTCAACTCTAGTGTCGAGTTTTCGAAGCTAAGGGCCTAGTTGGATGTCAAAGTAGGTATGTTTGGACACTTCACGCCGCCATGGAAGGCATAATGTTCGCGACATTGTTTTGTTTAGGGTTTTGGTCTTGTGTCTAATGTTGTAATAGCTAAATTATTTTAAAAGTTATGTAAGTTATTAATTAATGCAAGTAAGTATTTTCTTACATTCTTCCAACCACTTCATAAGAGAGTCCACGGAGTTTTTTCCATTTTCTTTAAACTTTTTGAAATGTTCATCCATTTTCATGTGAAAGTTCAAATATGTATAAAATTTCTGAAAAACTTGCTACGGAAATTTCTTTATCCTTGTAATCCTTAATGTATTATCATTTTTATTATAAAACAATACATTAATTTTATTTATCACATTTTAATTTAAGCAAGAATTTGCCAGCGACAATGACATGATATATTGACATTGATTGATTCAATTCATATAAAGACAGCTTTTTCCTTTTCCATGCGGCCTTTTTATTAAAAAATATTAATGACCTTTTAGATGAGTAGAACCTAAATTACTCTATGGTAGAACCACTTTGTTGGGCAGAAAATAAACCCAAGGCATAAGAAACAGAGAGTCATAACAATTCCTTGCATTCTAGTGTTGTACAGTTCTTCTTCTTCTTATCGAATAAGAGTGGCCAACTCGGGTGTCAAGAGTTTATCAAGCTGCCCTAAAGGCCTCTGACATGGCTTAAGGACTGCCGTACTAGACAAACAGCCGGGACCTACAATATAAGGTGTCATCCACCCATCTGTTGTACAGTTAATATTATATAAAAAAACTGAATTTTAGTGATCGGGGTTTTAACGGTATTAAAACAGAGATAAACCTTATGAACCTTTATTTCAGCTGTATAATCAGTAAACCAAATCAGGGTCAATCGTTACAGAATTACAGTGTAAGAAAAACAAAGATCATCATTCACGCATTTTATTTTCAACAATACATAACTAATTGATATGAGGGAGTTAGTGATGCGCTCCCACCAATCTACAATACAACACTAAGCTATTTAGTGAGTCGATTCTGTACATAAAAGATTTTGTATTGATCCACTGACTAAATAGCCTAGTCAAAAGATATTTTGAGTAGGATTTTTCATTTTTTCTTTCCAAAAGCTTCTTTGAAAGCACTGGCGCCTGCCATGAAGGCATTTACAAGCCTGGGTGCCTCTTCTGTGACTACCTTGGTAAGGTCTTCTAAGGTCTTCGATTGTTCTGTGGCTAGCTTCTGCAGAGCTTCCTTGAATTTGTTGAACTCGACGTTCTGAGCGTCCGCGACTTCAGCAAACAGCTTGCGGGCTTTCTCTTCCGCTTCAGCTGTACTTTCTATTAGTTTTGCTGAAATTTTAATAAATTATTCGAAGAAACTTTGACACTAGACATGATTAGGGTAGAAGAAGAAGATATATTATAGTAAAGAAATTGACAACCATTATAATTAAATAAATTACCATAGTTCATAAACAATAGTAAGTAAGTCTTTACGAGAGGTAACTAATTGTTGGTCCCAGGTTCACTGGTTGTTAAAGTATTAACCCGTCAAAGGGCCCCTAGGGCGATAATTAAACTCTCAACACTAAACTAAGTTACTCTTATACGAATAACTACTACGTCGCGTCGTACTGTATTGACGAGTCGGAGGCCCCTAGAGCGGTTATTAAACTCTCGACACTAAAATAAGTCATTTTTATACGAACATACAATTAAGTTGGTATATATAAACAGTAAATAAGTTAGTACTTAAACTAGGACTCGTACAATCTTTCATCCAGTTTACGATTGAATCCACGCTGGCTTTCCCATCTTGTTTCATTTTATCAAAGGCTTCTTCGAATTTATCCATTTTGTAAACGATTATCCAACCAAAGATATATTAAATATTAACAGTAAAATTAATTTAACCAAACTTGTAAAGAGATATGGTAAATATTTTATAAAAAATTAGTTATTGATATGACAATAGTAATATTCAAGATGGTTATGCCAATGGTCTTCTATATAAACTGGGTTATGCACGATTTAATACAGTTATCATACATCGGCTGCTTTAAATAGCTCTTTCACAATACATAAAATGAAGTACGAGTAATAAGATATAATAAATAAAAACAAAAAAAATACATATGTCTGCACATTTTTGTACAATCTCAACTTTAAAATTACCATGTGTATTCTTCGCATGAAACTTCTCATATAACATTGATCGAACTTTGCAAGTTCGTTTAGTCATATATTATATATTACGTTACTTATCTAAACTAATATAATAAAGCTGAATAGTTTGTTTGAACGCGCTAATCTCAGGAACTACAGGTGCGAATTGAAAAAATATTTTTGGATTGAATAGACCATTTATCGAGAAAGGTTAAGGCTATATAACATCACGCTGCAACGAATAGGAGCGAAGAAACAATGGAAAATGTGGAAAAAACGGGAAAATGATTCATCTTTGAGGGCTTCCGTTGCGTCTGCTGCGAAAACGGTTCAAAATTCAAACAATTTATGCCCAAAATAACTATTCCACGCGGACGAAGTCGCAGGCACAGCTAGCATATAATATATTAAGCTTCAGTGCTTCAAAATTGGCAGAGCTCTACAAATGCTACAACATATTAGTACCGCTACGAAAGTGCTACGTCACACAATAGACATAAACGCGTAGCCCTCTACAGATTTTTTTATAAACACATAAATGTGTTTGTTTCTTTTCATGAAAAGTAGCAGTGTATTGTGTTAATCACGTATATAGCAATATTAAAATAGTTTTTTTACGTGGGATAGGTTTACGTTTGACTACAGTCTGCCTGATTTAAAAGAATTGCTGCAGCCTAGGGTGTAACACGCTATAAAAGTTATACATATTTCCTATATACGAGTATATCTTCGCCTTTGAGTTGCATCGGCTTGATTACAAAATAACATTTTAACATTGGAAACACTCATAATATATATTTTTTTAAATTAAATAATTTATAGTAAGTATTTTTTATTTAATATAGGTAGGTACGTATTTTGAATTGGTAGGAGTGCTTGGCTAAACCTGTTAGAATATTGATTCATGAGTTTAATCTGGATTATTTATTTTAATGGATTCGTTTTGATATTAAATAAGTTATTGTTTAAGTTCAAACTTCTTATAAATTATTTTTGGATCTTTTTGACAGAGCCGTAGCAAAGAATAGTTTAAAGTTTTAAAAATAAATTGCAGTGTTTTTGGAAGTTCTGTGATATTTATTTTTATAAAAATCTTTTTAAAATTATTTCTCTTATGTTACCATTACAATCATGCTAAAACTAATTCAAAGTCTTCTTTAACATATGCTTAATCCACAGAAGAAAATATCATAGGCGAACAAAATGGAAGCCGCTTATGAACAACTTAAGAAAGATAGGAAGAACAATGTCGATAACTTAATCCAATGGATGAAACAATGTGAGAAATTTCAAAATTATCTACATGATCTTGTTACTAACACACATGTTTTTTGATAAAAATAGCTAATTACACTCTCGAGTTTCTATATATTACCACCATACCAAAAATCTCCATAATCCATTCTTTTCAGTAGGTTCATAAACCATCAGAGCAAAAGTGCATTGCTTGGTTGTATTTTATTTTCGTTATTTCTCTTCCGCGCTGCAACAAAGAAATCCATAAACGTTACGGATGTGACATTATGCTATGTTCATTTAATTTTCGGACTTTTTATAAGTTCATTTCTTAAAACGAGGCTAAAATTTGCCACTAATTTTCAGCTAAAGTAATAGGTGGTTCATCGGAAAGCGAGTCCAAACTTCGTAAAATGTTTGACGACGCTCGTGACAAGCAAGACGTGGATTTCGCCAAGTTCCAGGATGTGGTGTCTAAGGCTGCTGCTGAGAAAAATAAGACTGCAGACCAGGTAACAATGTTGTACAGCATTCACACTTCTTCTTCTTATCGAATGAAAGAAGCCAACCCATCAACTATTCACACTTCATGGGTAAGCATTCACAAAAGACTGAAATATCTATACTAATATTATAAAACTAAAGAGTTTGTTTGTTTGAACGCGCTAATCTCAGGAACTACTGGAACTTTGGAAAATTATTTTTGTGTTGAATAGACCATTTATCGAGGAAGGCTTTAAGCTATATAACATCATGCTGCAACTAATAGGAGCGAAGAAATAATGGAAAATCTGGAAAAAACGGGGTAAATTGTTGATCTTTGAGGGCTTGCCCAAAATAACTGTTCCACGCGGACGAAGCCGCAGGCACAGCTAGTAACCAATAAGTCGACTAAAGTAAAACAAAGTTGCATAAGATATATGTAGGTTCATACAATGATTACAGATGAACGGGTTCTCAATCAAGACAACTGCAACACAAAATGTAATGTGTAAATGCTTGGTGAAATATTTGACCTCACAGTGGAAGGTAGTTCTGCGCCTTTCTGTATACATCAACTAATTATTATTCCCGGATTCAATATATATGCAACCAGAGTGTTACATTAGTTTATTGTCTTATAGTCACGGTGATTCTTCGTTTCATTGCGGCATCATAATAGGACCGGTATTGCCTTAGTTATCTTTAATTCTGTATGTATGAGCCACGTGTTGTTTATTTCAGGTGATGAAAATGATGACAGACGCTCTTCCGAACCTGCAAGGAGCTATGGCGTCAGCGGCCAACGCTTTACAAAATGCCTTCAAATAGTAAAAAAAAAACCGGCCAAGTGCGAGTCGGACTCGCGCACCGAGGGTTCCGTACAAACCTGCAAGGTTAAATATTTTGTGATGTAACTAAAAATTTATGGTTTTCGTAATTTTTCCTTTATCTATGCTATAAGACGTTGCTTCGTACCAAATTTCAAGATTCTGAGTTCACGGGAAGCACCCTGTAGGTTTTGATTCCCTTGCAAGTGTCGAAAATTTGCGGCATAAATGGCTGTATCTTTTGATTGCGTTGGCTTAGAAGTTTGATTTTTTCACAGCTTCAAGGGACAGTAAACCTGAGTAATTGATATAAATTTCAGCTTCATACCTCTACGCGTTCCTGAGAAAAAGGGTCTTGACAGACGGACGGACGGACGGACAGACGGACAACAAAGTGATCCTATAAGGGTTCCGTTTTTTCCTTTTGAGGTACGGAACCCTAAAAATCGACTAATAGTTATTTCACTGGAAAGTTGATATGTTTTAAACTTTCTGTGTGATTTTATTGGCGTACCTCTTAATAGAATACAAATAAATATGAGTCTTGATTACATTGGTTTCTTTCTAAACAAGTGTACTAAGCACATAAGTAGTAAGTAGGTAAGGATGTAGTGGCTACAGTTGGTGCCCTAGGAACAGTCAACACATTCTATAACAAAATCTCATCTTGATCCATCATCATTGATATTGTTGAGACACGAATCAAACTCAGATTTTGAGATAAGTAGGAAGAATTAATCAGGGAATATCATCTCCTTTCTATAATATAGACACAAACAAACTTATTCAAAGTTTTGTCTATGCCACTTTTTATCTATAACCTTAGTTTATGGATTGCAAGAAAATGTCAAATCCCTGAGCAAAAAAAAAAAACAACCCAACCGTTTGCAAAAAATATGTTTTTATTAAATGTTTCATAACGACAACCATTTATGGTAAATTTACCTCAAAATGAAGCAAAAACGACGCTTTTAATTAATATGCATATCAAAGGTCATGGTGTTTGTTTGCTGTAAGTATAGATAAAAGTACCTACTTACTATAAACTTTTGTCTTCTTTGGAAGGACTTGTGCACACCAGGATATATCTGCCCAAGAGAACTTTCCTAATGAATTAATTTTGTGGAGGAGAGGCGACGCTCAGTCATGAGGCAATACTACTCAAAAAGAGAAAGCAGATTTTTTTATGCCAAAACAAACCAAAATTTATATTTATATTGTTATGTTTGGTTTGTGTTACACCGAATATCATATACCTATGAGCTTTACCGTCTATCAAAGTATGTACATTATATAAAATACACTAAAAAGTATTTCAAATTACGCTAAGGCTTTGATAACCACGGGCACCCAACTGTTCATGGCATATATTTTCAGATCCACTGCTTAGGTACCGGTTCCCGTTCAGGTACCAGTTCCCGTTCGAGTTTCAGTTCCCTTTCGGGTTCCCGTTCCCGACTGAGTTTCCGTTTGAGTTCCCCTTCGAGCCGGCGGCCCTGGCGGTGGGTGCGGCCAAGGGCGCAGGCGCACTGCTGCTCGCCGCCACCATCATCTCCTTTATAGGCGAGTTCAATGAAAACAAAAAGTGGATGGAAATAATTTCTTAATTATTTTTCTACAACTAAGAATAATTACCTACGCCCACTCTCTTCGCTATGAAGCTAGACAACATGTCTTGTAGAATACTATTTATTTTAATGATAACAGTATAATCGTGAGGATAATTGGGCGCAAGTACAAAAAGTTGTAATGTCAACACACCAGATTTATATACGCTACTTTGAAAAAAAGGTTTACATATGCATTGTATCCGTTATTTAGTACCCATGACACAAGCGTTTGCTTAGTATGGGGCTAGATGGCGCTGTGTGATATGTCCTAAATATTTTTTTTTTAATTCTACTTGTAGGAGTAGCAGGTCAGCGGCTCAGCGTCCCGCGGCCGGCGAGCTGGCCCGGCGCGCCCGCCCTCCCGCGCCCGCCCACCACCAGCCCAGCTCCCCGCCAGCACGCCCTCACACCCATGTCCACCAGGACACTCCACTCACAGTCACTCTTCGGATTTACCAGAAGCACACAGAGGAAAAGAGAAGAAGTCTACACGGGAAGTAAGCTCCACATATCCAAGTGAGATAGTTCATAACTTCAAAATACCGCAACGTCGATATTCCTTGATTAATTAAAACGCATTTAGTAACAAACTTAACAACTTGTCTTTAGTGTGTAGTTATGACATCAATATGTGTAGGTTGTTTGATAATTATTTTTGTAACATATTGATTCCCGTTAGGGCTTGATTTATTTCCTGCTCAGCATCCATGCAATATATGCATTTTAAGACTATCATATTTTTCAACTTAACTTATAGGGCACTATGTAACAGAAATAATGAATTATGCGATATTATTGTTATAATTTCAGTCACTGCTCTTCCTCCTACGCTTGGTCCGTCAGATGAAGAAAACTATTTGAAAGGTAGTTCTTTTATTTTGTATTTTTTTTTGTTTGAAGACAAGACTAAGGGTCGTGGCTCCCCCGCAGAATTAATTCGTTAGGGGAGTTCTCTTGGTCAGATACACCGTGGTGGGAGCCCAGGTCCTCCCACGGAATGTGTTTACTATTGTTAAGCAATTGTCGACGCAGTCAGTCCTTGGATGGGTGACCTTAAAGTGGCATTCCAGTTTGGACGCTTCCGTGGGTCGGACTGTCAGGTATTTAACTCTAGGTTTTGTTAAATCGCCATTATTGTGTTACAGATGGTAACAAGCCTTATCATTACGACGTTGCATATATGACTGACATCCGTACATTGACTACGGCTCGTAGTCGGGATGGTAAATATATTCAGTTTTATTTATTCAGTAAGTAATAATAATTCAGTTTTATTAATTCAGTAAGTAATCCAGATTAAATATAGTATTGCTTATATACAGGGTCATTGTCACTAAATAACATTTTAAGGGAGTTCATAGCGCGTCAATAGCAATTACTGTTGTTTAACGACTTTTGGAAATACGCAAAAATAATCAGCTGTTTCATACAGAAAGTTCATCGCCCTCTGACAAAATATATAAAGAACCAACATTTTTTTGCGAATTTCCAAAGTTTGAACAGAAGTTGATGCTTTTGACTCATTAAGCCGGCCTTAAAGGGTTAAGCGTAAATAAAATCAGTAACACAGGGTTAATTCAGAATCTAAAATATCTCCTTACCAAATTCATTCCAATCAGGTCAATCGCTTTAGCGCGACGAAGGAAAAAAATCACCTCACAATTTTCTCACCTTTATAATGTTTGTGACGTTCGTATGATGAGATTGTCCTCACGAGAGAGTCACACCAGTAGCGAAAATCATGTACCAATATGGTTTACTCACATACATTATATTATCATTTTTACAGAAACAAACGTCTCGGATGAGTTTGATCTTACTAGCAGCTGATCGAGGTATTTGGGCCTCCGAATAACATAATCAAACAAATGCATGCAATTATGTATAACAATTATTATATATAAACATATTAACTAGCTCGCGTTTTATTTCGGTGTTCCCTCTTATCTATAAACGGTTTCTTCCCGTTGTCCCCGGTGGACGTGTCCCCGGTACGGGGACAACGACACGGCAATTTTTTTACTTCCCGTTGTCCCCGGTGCCGTTAGCCGTAACCACATAAAATTATGTTAGGTAAGAAGTTTTATAAAAAAAATGTTTTTTTTACATGAAATAGCTCACGCTTGACTACAACTTGCCTGATGTTAAGCAACGTTATAATCTACGATCTAGTGCGCTTGCCTAGAAGAAACCGGTTTACTCTCGACTTGAAGACCGACAAACTATAGGTACATACATAAAACACGTTAACTACGTTATCTGTAAGTGAGATTCTTGTTTAAAATCGAAAATCCTTAATGCTCAATTCATATTATATTTGTTTAATTTTTTTTCAATCACCTTAAAGGCATATCATTAGTTTTAGCACGAATGTGTTTAATTTGTTTTATTAGGAATATGGGCAAAATAACAATAAGCTTTTACTGGTATTCAATTAAATATAGGAATAAGATGACGAAATCTAATAACCTATCGATTCAATTCCTCGGAGTCCGAGCTGAATATTATTTCGAGTGACGCAGCAGCTGCAGCGGTGATCAAATCCAAACTAAAGGAATTGTAGGTAATTGTAATCAGGACATTTTAGTTTTGTCTTTATCCGACCACATTGTTATCTTGGCCAAACTGTGAAAGAGGTTTTTCCTTTTACCATTTAAGTGTTTCCTGACGCTTATGGGATTACTACTAAATAGTTCTCGTTGGCATCGAACTGAGTCCACGATAAATAAAAAAGTTACTTCGGATATGGACTGAGAGTGTACTCTGCCATTAATCAGATGTATAGGGTAGGGTGGGGCAAAGATCCGCAATTTTAGGTTTCAACCTTTTTTCTCACCCAATAAGTAAAAGGTCCTGCAGGTTTTGGCTTCACTGGAAATCTTAATTTATGTGCTACAATATACCATTTTATTACTAGCGAAATAAGCACCATTTCGGAAAAAAAAGGAAAGGTAGACAACCTTGCCTTTGCGGACCTTTGCCCCACTGTTTGGGGTAAACGTCCGCAGATTCGGGGCAATTGTCCGCAGCTGCGGATCTTTGCCCCATTGAAATGAAATACACGGAAAAATTAACTTTATTCAGTTTATTTATTCACAGTTATGAGTAAAACCATTCCAGTTCACTGACTGAATAAACATTTCGGGTCGTGCTAGTTTTTTTTGGCTCCTTTATACTCGAAACGACTGATCCCCATTCATAATCCGGTACGGGTACGGTGGGGCAAAGATCCGCAGTGGGAAATGATCCGCACGGTCAATTTAAAATTGGGCCTGCAAGTACAGTTCTGGTGTGAACGGCTTCACATTAGTTTTGCGTTTGTAGTTTCTATAACGTAAAAACAAAAATTAGAACAATGAATACAAATCTTGGGGCAAACGTCCGCGCGCGGACCATTGCCCCATGCAAAATGCGGACCTCTGCCCCATTTTGTCATTTTGTAATCACAAACTAACCTAAAAACAAGAAATGCGCATTTGGCCAAATTATTGTTCATAGATCGCCTTTCAAAACCTGAATTATGGAATTGAACCAGTAAAACAGTAAGCAAAGCGTATAGTAAATTACATTTTCAACTGAAGATGACCTACGAATTATTACATCAAAACAAGTAAAAAGAATTCTAACCTCATTGTTTTTGTTGTGCCGGTCGGACGCCATGTAACTTTTGTGAGTCGTCTTCTATCAATGTTGCCAGCATAAAAATGTGTCTAAAACCACGACAATATTAAGCGATCATTTTAAATTGACCGTGCGGATCATTTCCCACTGCGGATCTTTGCCCCACCGTACCCTATGTGGTACCTAACTTTATTTTTATTTAGTACTAGCTGTCCCGGCAGACTTCGTACTGCCTCAACCGATAAATAAAAGACCTAATCTTTTGTATAAATTAATTTCATTTTTTTCCCTTTTAAACCTTCCCTAGACCTCCACGAACATTTCAAGACTAAGATAAGATAAATCCGTTCAGCCGTTCTCGAGTTTTAGTGAGACTAACGAACAGCAATTCATTTTTATATATATATATGTAGATAGATAGATAGATTCATTGTGACTGTTACAGTGACTTCACTAACTAACTTCACTCGACAGTAGATACCTATACTAGAAATTGGTAAGGGAGAGAAGTTGCTTTGTCGGACATTAGATACTAACATTACTTATGTATGTATTGAAAGTGGGGGGAAAATGTTGACTCCTAAATCTAAATCATTATCCTGTACGTGTGTTGCAATTAACTATTTATCTATCTACCTCGACTTGCCATGAATAAAATAATAATTAGTACAAAGCAAAACAATACATTATAAGTAATTAACACAAATTAAGAAATACAGCCAAAATTTTGGCCACGCTACCTAAAGCAATATTTTATATTAGGTAGGTATATATGTAGGTAGGGATTGTACGAGGAGGGCGCTGCTGTGCTCGTGTTTACATCGGCTCCGTATTTGATAACCCATTAAAATTGTTTTTCAAGTGATTTCGAAGCTGATATCAAGTTTAATAAGAACATAAGACTACGGATTGCGTGTAAAAAGTGAAGAAGTACCAGGATTCGCCAATTTAAAGCAGATATTTTGAAAATATTGTACACAACGAATCTGCAAGTCACGAAACAGTTCGGAGCGAAAAATCGAAAGAATCAACACAAATCGCCATCCCTGATGTCAGTTAGTGCAAGATTAATACTAGTGCAGTGATCAAAGTGAAAAGGGGTCGAAATTTGGGTCAATTTTGAAAAATTACACAGAAATATACGTAAATAAAAACAAGTGGCGCCATCTATCGAAAACTGCCTGAACTACGAGGCCATACACTTACTAAACGATTGATCATTTACTACTACAAACAAATACGTCGCGAGCGCAAGATATAAACGACCCGTGGTTAATTAGTACCCAGGAAATCCGACAGAGGGCTGCACTAGTATCTAAAAGTTTGATTTTGTATCTCCAACTATAATCACCACTACGATGGAAGAAATGATGAAGATTTTACATAATATTCAAGAAGATATAAAAAATCAAAAACAAGATATGAAAGAAATGGAGGGGAATATTAAAGATTCAATAAATAAAAACATTGATGAAAAATTTGCATATATCGAAAAAAGGCAAAATAAAATGGAAGAAAACCTAGAAAAACAAAAGAAAATTGTACAACAAATTGACAGACAACTAAGGAAGAAAAATGTTCTTTTTTTCGGAGTTATGGAAGAAGAAAGAAAATATGACGACCTAGTCGATCAAATATTGCTAATAATCAACACGAATATGGATATTTCTTGCAATAGATGGGAGATTGAATCGGTCGCAAGGGTTGGGAGGAAAACTGAAGGGAAAATCCGCCCAATCGTTGTTACAATATCAACTTTGAGTAGAAAAATAGAATTACTGCGCAACAAAAGATGCCTCTTGAATACGCCTATCTACATTAAAGAAGATTTCCCCCCTGATGTCCTACAAAAGCGAAAGGAACTTCAGATAAACCTGGAAAAAGAGAGAGAGGCTGGAAACAAGGTAGTTTTACGTTATGACAAGTTAGTTAGACTTGGAACTCACCAATCGAAGATTTCCAGTAATGAATCTGTACAGCCCAACAAAAGAGGCCTCTCAGAATCACCAGAGTATATTACCGCTACAAAATCAGGTACCTCAGATGGAAAAATGAAACAAGCTACAAAGAAAACAAAGCCACAGAACATTACAAACTACCTTCGGCCTTCACAGCTACCTCCACAAGCGAGTCCAGCTCACAGACCCCTGACAAGCTACGGCATGCCTTCCACAACTAGCAATACACATGATAAACGAAAAAACTAAGCAGCTCTCTTCTCCCTTCTCCAAGACGGCCGGTCACCGTGGAGAAGTTAGACCAAATCCCCCTAACACAAAAAAGTAAGATAATAAAACAAAAACAACACTATTTAAATGTGGCTTCGCTTAACGTTAGAACTCTTTTATCAGAAAGTAGAGTTACAGAGTTGAAAACGGCCATAGCGCAGCTAAACTGGGATATTATTGGATTATGTGAGATAAGAAGATCAAATGAAACTATTGAGGAACGTCAAGATTTTATCTTTCTACATTCACCTGCGATAAACGGACAATATGGAGTGGGCTTCGTTGTGAAAAAATACCTCAAGAATTCAATAATAAGCTTCAAATCCTTTTCAGAGAGAGTAGCCGTCTTAGAATTACAAACATCTGATAAAACAACCTGGGCTTTTATACAAGCGTACGCACCAACTGAAAAACACCCAATGATAGATATTGAGAAATTCTACCAAACCGTAGAGGAAGCCCTAGACTACATACAATCAAAAAACATCATCATAATGGGCGACTTCAACGCCAAAGTGGGAATAAAACAAAAAGGCGAGGAGCTAGCTTTCGGAGAGTTTTCAGTTGGAGGAAGAAGCCCACACGGGCAAAAACTGATAGAGTTTGCTATGGAACACAACTATAAAGTTGTAAACAGTATGTTTAAGATAAAATCTCACAAAAAATGGACATGGCGACACCCAAATGGAAGAAGCTTTAACGAGATTGACTATATACTCACAAACAAGCCGAAACAAATCCAAAGTTTCAGTTTGGTACACCAACTTAACTTCGAGACGGATCACAAAATGATACGTTGTAGAGTTTCTCTCCCAGCGAAAATTGGAAGAAAAAAGTTCAGCGCTACGCAATGCAGTAGAAACCTACCCGAAGTCACAGGAGATATGGCTACTTATTGGGAAGACAAATTTATGGAAAAAATTGAAAATGTGGATAATTTGCAAAAACAATATTCTCTTCTTGAAACCCAAATTCAAAATGTAATGAAAGAAATTCCAAAATCAATTAAAAATAAAAGAAAACACATTAATGAAGAAACGGAAAAGCTATTGCAACAAAGAAGTCAATTGTACCGAGAAAAACGAACAAAAATAGTTAAATCACAAATTACAAAAATTAGCAAACAAATAAATAAAAATATAGCAAATCAAGAAAAATTAGAAAGAAAAAAGATATTTGAAAATTACTTAAGCAAATCAGGAGCTATACGCAAGGCATATAAAGAACTAGCCCACAAGCAAGAATGGACAGCGAACCTAAAGAACCAAAAGGGTAGAGTACTTTCAAAGCGACCTGACATCTTAAACGAAGCTACTCAGTTCTACCAGGAGTTATATATGCAAAATAACCAACCCAAATCAACCCAAAGTGATTTATCTGACTACAGCTTTTCAAACATAGGGACTGAAAGCACACCACCAGACATACTTTTATCAGAAATCACTCATGCAATTAAGACCCAAAAGAATGAAAAAGCTCCAGGAAGTGACAACATAACCAACGAAGTCCTGAAATCGTTATGCATACCACTTCAGAAGCCACTAAAACTAATTTTTGATAAAATACTTGAGGTAGAGTCAACACCCGATGAATGGTCAAAATCAACTATTACACTGATACACAAAAAAGGAGATAGAGACGACCTCGGAAACTACAGACCAATAAGTATTATGACGAACGTATACAAAATATTCTCGAAAATACTGCTCAGCAGGATAACAACAATTTTGGATGCGAATCAACCTAGAGAACAAGCTGGTTTTAGAAAAAAAAATTCTACCATGGATCACGTACAGGTGGTAACGCAGGTAATCGAAAAATCTAACGAATATGGAATACCTGTGTACATGTGCTTTATAGACTACAAAAAAGCATTTGATTTTTTACTACACGACACGATATGGAGAGCTCTAGAACAACAAGGCGTTAACAAGAAATATATAAACATAATAAAAGATATATATTCAAAATGTAGAGCCAAAGTGCGTTTAGAACGCGATGGTATGGAATTTCCAATCCAAAAAGGAGTCAGACAGGGCGATCCAATCTCACCAAAAATTTTCTCGGCCGTGCTTCAGTACAGTACAGTGTTCAGATCGCTACAATGGGAAGGTAGAGGTATAAGAGTAAATGGGGAGTATCTCAATCACTTAAGGTTCGCGGACGATATAATATTATTCTCAGAAGACGCGCCAGACTTGGAAGATATGATGAGAGAGCTGTCCTATGAAAGTCTCAAAGTGGGCCTGGAGATGAATGCCACAAAAACTAAAATATTGACAAATAGAGAACAAGTTCCCATCTCAGTGAATGGTACAACGATCGACTATGTGGAAGAGTATGTATACCTGGGAGCTCTAGTATCTTTTAAGGATTGCACTGAAAAAGAAATCAACAGAAGAGTCACCCTAGCTTGGAAGAAGTACTGGAGATTTAAAGAGATCATGAAGAACAAAGAAATTAAAGTAGATATAAAAAGAAAACTTTACGAAATTGCCATATTACCCTGCATAACCTACGGCTGCCAAACATGGTCACTACGGAAAAAAGATGAAGAAAAGATTGCCATCTGCCAAAGAAAAATGGAACGTAGTATGCTCGGTATAAAGCTATCAGATCGAATAGAAAACAAAACCGTACGACGCAAAACAAAATTATCTGATGTGACTGTAAGGACACGGCTACTTAAATTCAAGTGGGCAGGTCACTTATGCAGACAAGAAAACAGCAGGTGGACAAAGAGAGCCACAGAATGGATACCCTTAGATAGAGCCAGAAACCCGGGGAGACCAAGGAAGAGGTGGAGGGATGTGTTCCAAGAAGTCTGCGGTCCTGATTGGATGAGGAAGGCGAGAGAGAGAGATGAGTGGAAAACAATAGGGGAGGCCTTTGCCAAACAGGCAACTTCTGCTGACAAAAATTAAAACTCAAAGTGTGAATTTTTTAACTAACATATTAATTTTGTGGCAGTAGAATAAAGGCTATTTTATTTTATTTTTATTTTATTTTAGGTATATATGTACTTACTTACTTACTCCGCTAGCGCAGCGACCCAAAGTGAGTGTTGGCCTCCGATACAAGAGATCGCCCCCGGTCCCGGTCTTGAGCCGCTTCCCGCCAGTCAGCTACTTGAAGCACGCGTAGATCTGACTCCACAACGTCCTTCCAGCGGTACCTCGGCCGACCAACGGGACGACGGCCACTCGGGACACCGAGAAAGGCTCTCTTGACACCACGATCGTCTCCCATTCTCACCAAGTGACCCAGCCAGCGAAGTCTATAGGTATATTATGTATATCTTTTATATTTGGAGCATCTTTGTATTATTATTATGTTATTAAATTATAGATTGAAATTAAGAAACTGTTAATTAATTCAATTAATTAAACTCCCGCATGTTTTATGCCTCTCTAAACGTTTTAGGTAATTTTGCAGTTGGAAAATTTACTCCCCAAAATAAATAAATATTTCAGGACATATAACACAACGCCATCTAGCCCCACACTAAGCTTACGCTTGTATCATGGGTACTAGATAGCGGATATAATACATACATCCTTTCCTTTTTGTAAATACATACTTATTATACATAGAAACGACCAGACTTAACACAAGTAATTACAAATTTTAATATTCACAATTACTTGTGTCATGCGGGAATCGAATCCGCACCCCTAGATTAGAAGGCAGAGCCACTACCATCTAAGCTAACGGAGCAGTCCATAAAAATATATTGAATGATGTCATATACACCTGCGTGATTATCCTCACCACAATATATCTTTTGTATGAGGATAATTAAATTAATTAACTATTATAATTTATATTGCTACATAATACATATACGTACTTACAAAATACGGAGATACCATTGTTATAGTGTTATTTGTAACATCTATATCAATATGAAGTGGTGTTCCGTTGTTTTAATTATTAATATGTTTGTGCTTTGCTCTTCTGAAGGTAAGTGAATGTTTTTCAATAATGTACACGTAAACCGCCTTAAGTGATATAAATTGAGGTCGCAGTGAATGTTTATATATATATATATCGAATTATTTTTTTCCACTGCCATTGGTTGTCTGGTAATTTATTTAATTTATATATTCCTGAACTTGATCGTAATTTGGAGTTCAGTATACTTTTATTGATAGGTGTCCGGAGCATTTTTGGAATTTAATGGAAAACATTTGAGTGAGCTTATTATCTATTCGCCTCACCCTAAGTAAATAAAGAGTGGTAAAAGTAAATTATACCTTTGTTTCAAAAATATGTAAGTAATTAATTATTGCAGATGTACAATTACTAAAGTTTACCATAATGGATACAAGTGCTGGAGGCAGCGGAGACCTGAAATGTTCCGGAGATATTTTAAACATTGAACTCAACAAGAAGTATAAGATTAGAATCGACTATGTTGGAGA
Source organism: Macaria notata (assembly GCA_927399415.1). Taxonomy (NCBI): domain Eukaryota; kingdom Metazoa; phylum Arthropoda; class Insecta; order Lepidoptera; family Geometridae; genus Macaria; species Macaria notata. Next base: position 8,717,858 of record OV656742.1, read on the forward strand.
TTGTAGATTCGAGTATGAAATGACAAGGTAAGCAATAAACTTACTCATTATGACAGTTAGTACTCATCCTAAGCAGAATTTCGATTTCGCCAACAATTTGTTTTTTTTTAACTAGTAGTACTGGTATGCGCTTAGCCATAGTTTGCCTGCTTAGCCGATAAGAACCGATTCACTCTCGCTTTGAAGATCGATCATTTACGAGTACATTAGAGCCATCGTAGGAGTCTCGTACAACACTCCCGCCAGGGAATACTTCCGAAGTCTGAGGATTCTAACGTTGCCATGTATAGTTATATTGCAAGTGGCTATTTATATGAGGAAGAACCTCGACTCGTACGTGACTTATGACAGCTTGGTTCCTTATAGCATGCGGGACACTCGTAAAATTGTTGGAGTAAACAGAACTCTATCAAAGTCAAACAAGCTCACACATGTCATGGGCCCGACGGTATATAATAAACTGCCGGACTCTATCATTGATGCTCCTAGCTTCAGTAGCTTCAGATCGAGACTGCAGCGCTGGCTAATCGAGCACTCGTTTTATACGATTGATGAATTTACGAAACTTAAATTGAAACCAGTACATTAGTACTTACATCTTTGTACTAGGATAAATATTATTTATTATGACATCTAATATTAAATTGTTAATATTTTATAATTTTTGTATTGACGTGTAAATAATTTACGAAATAAAATGATTATGATTATTATGATTATGATTACATAATGCCTAAGGTATAATATGCCTGTACTATTAAAAAAAAGTTTGATTATGCTTTAAATCCATGACAGAACACGTTTCAACAGTTTTTAGAATTTACGTCTGTTTATATGTTTATTTATATAAACGCCCACAGCGCTGTAACGGCTGAACGGATTTTCATGTTTTTTTGTATGCAAGTAGTATGAGGTCTGATACATAAGTGTCATAGGCTCCTTTTTATCTCAAAATAATGCGAGCGAAGCCGCGGGCGTCCACTAGGCTAGCATTATTATATATTCGTTGGTAATACTACACCTATAAGCAGATGCAAGCATATTCATCTGCGTAATTTAGAGAAGTAGCGACAATAGGGTCATTTCGCCTGTTCGCGTCCATTTAGTGCAGTTGGAAAGTTTGAAGGAAAAAATAAAAATGTTGCAGCAATAGTTTCAATGAAAAAAAAAATGTTATGTGAACATTATATAGTCTATTTTAATATTAAGTTTCAGTTTTGTTCGAAACATCTGTAAAAATGTTTTTTTTTAAAAAAAGGCAAATTCCGAAATTTGGCTTTTCACCTAGTTTGCGTCTACAAAATCCAAATTGCGTCCACCCGTGGACCATTTTGCGTCCACCAGCTTAAAGAAGGTATGTGGGGGTGATATTTTTAAGGAAATGCAAAAAAAAGACTGGATCTTAAAAATTGATTTATTCAAGAATATAATTACTTAAAAACAACATAAAGACCATTTTATAAAGCTCTTATAAAAAAAAATACTTACTTATTTTTCTCAGCATAGTAAGGACCTTAAATTAAAAAATCCAATTTTTTTTCTTACATATATTCGATTTTATCCAATATTGTGGTCTTAGGATTACCATAATCTTTGCGTATTTGTCTTATAAATTTATTTTTCTTCTGATAGTTGCTTAGCACTTTCTTCAATTTTCTTTAAAATATGTTTCCTTTTCTTTCTTGTTTGATTGTTTGTTCCGATGAAATCATTTTAAAAAAAGATTCTTATCTAGATTTATATAAAATAGAATTTTAAAAATATAAAAAAAAAATTATGCTATTATCTGTATTTCATAAAATGGACGCGATTTGTTACAAGATTATATCCCATACGAATAGTTTGCTTCCACGTGTTAATATAGATCTTTGTGTGTTTCTACACTCATAATAATGTGGACGCAAATTGGGTATTACAAGCGTGTAATACTAATTTCAAAATGAACGGAATCCCAATTTCTATTGATATTTTAATTACATAAAAATAAACAACTAACTAAAACGTAAATGGATGAGTTCGCGTCCACTGTGGACGCATAGTGCTAGTTTTATAAATTTATTTATTTATTTATTTATTTATTTATTTATTTATTTATTTATTTATTCAGTGTAGTAATTCGCGTCCACCTTATTTTAACTAATTAATAGATAATAATAAAATATAAAATAAAATAAAATAGCCTTTATTTCCTGAATTCAATTATTTCATTTACATATTATAGTTACTTAGTTTATTTACAAAAAAAAATAATTAAGTTGAGTTCTAGATTACTTATAATAATATTTTCTTGTATCAGGGCACCCAAAAGCGGGTAAAGGCCTCTTCCTTGCTGGCCCAGGCATTGCGGTCTTGGGCTAGTCTGGTCCACGTGACTCCAGCCACCTCCACGATGTCGTCTCTCCACCTCTTCTTCTGTCGGCCGCGCGTACGAGTGGTGTCCCGCGGGCACCAGTGTACGATGCGCTCGCTCCATCTGCCGTCGGTAGAGCGGGCGAGGTGTCCCGCCCATTTCCACTTCAAGCGACACATCATTTTTACTGCGTCTAAGACCTTGGTTCGCTGACGTATCTCTGTGTTCCTTACTTTATCCATAAGAGTAAGGCCCAGCATGGAACGCTCTGCCGCTCTTTGGAATTTAGCGATTTTATCGCCTGAGTCTTGTGTCAGCGCCCACGTTTGACACCCATATAGTAGAGAAGGAAGGATCGTATTATCCATCAACCGTTTTTTCAAGTATGTAGGCATACGACTTTTAAAGATATCCTTATTAGCCCAGTATTTCCTCCATGCTGTGGCTATTCTTTTGTCTATTTCCTTAACGTCTGCGTTTTCGAAAGATATAATGCGCCCAAGGTAGATGTATTCGCTAACATACTCTATAACAGTATCTTGCAGTTTTATTGCGCTCTGAATACCGTTTGTCATTACCTTTGTCTTTGACAAGTTCATATAGAGGCCGATCTTCTTGCTCTCTCTATCCAAAGTGTTTATCATTTGTTCTAGAATTGTAGGTGATTCAGCCATTATTACAATATCATCTGCGAAACGTAAATGTGTGTGCTGCTCTCCATTTATATTCAAGCCGTACGTAGACCAATCTAGCTTGCGGAACATGGACTCTAGGATGGCTGAAAACAGCTTTGGGGACACTGGATCCCCTTGTTTTACTCCTCTCTTAATATCAAACGGCGGTCCAATGGTTTCCGTTCTTATTTTTGCTTTATAACAATTGTATATTGATTTCAGTATCGATATGTATTTTTTGTTTATACCTTGCTCTCCCAAACTAATCCATAGTTGTCTGTGTGATAATGAGTCAAAAGCTTTTGTATAGTCGACGTATGCCAGATATAGAGTTTTATTGTACTCTTTGCATCGTTCGATACATTGCATGAGTGTGAACATATGGTCTACGGTAGAGTATCCTGATCTAAAGCCAGCCTGTTCACGGGGCTGCTGCTCGTCTAACGCTCTTGTGATTCGGTATAGTATAATCGAGGAAAACAACTTGTAGAGTGTGGGCAGCAGACTTATGGGCCTGTAGTTATCCATACATTTAGGATCTCCTTTTTTATACAATAGAGTTATAATCGAATATTCCCAGTCTGTCGGGATCTCTTCTGTTTCCATAATTTGATTGTATAAGCTTGTTAATGGAATCACCAGTGGCTCTAGCATCGCCTGAATTGTATCGTTGGTAACTCCGTCTTCACCAGGGGCCTTATTCTTTTTTAATCGACGAATAGCGCGCTCTACCTCTGAGTACAGAAGAGGAGGTATTGCCTCTTGGTTTTCTTCAGTTGTGTGGTAAGAGGTGCTCTCCTTGTCTTGGTTGGAGTACAGATTAGAATAGAACTTTGTTGCGATCTGCAAAATGTTATTTCTATTTGTAATTATTTCATTCGACGCATTTTTTATTGTTTTTATCCACTCTTTGTCGTGATCGAATTTTTTCCTGCTATATTTTGTAGAGCTCCGATTTTCCAGTTCAATTTCTATGCTTTTTTGTTTAATTTTGTTTCTGTTTTCTTTTATTGTTTTACTTATCTTTTTGTATAAGTGTTTAAGCCTGTTTTTCTGTGTGTTTGTTCGAGGATATATGTTTTTCAGTTTTTCTCTTTCATCTATCAGAATTTTCACATACGGGGTAATTATCTCTGGGTCTGATTCATCATTCATAATTTGTGGTAGTTTTGTTATGCAAGATTTGATTGCTGAAATTGTAGAGTTGTATAGATTGTTCACATTTTTGCTGTCCGTATTTGGTAATTGTAGAGTTATAAGGTGTTTTAAAGACTCTTCTTCAATTGGCGAGTAATTTCTATTTTTATGACGGATTGTACTACGACTTTTCGAAGTATTATCAAAACAATACGTCATTCTGACGAGTCTGTGATCAGTAGGAAACTTTGTTGAGAAGACTTCCAGATTTGACACTTTTTGTTTCTGCTTTACTATTATAAAATCAACTTCATTACGCGTACGTCCATCTGGAGATTGCCAAGTCCATTTTCGCTTTAGTCGTTTTTTAAACAATGTGTTCGCTATGGCAAATCTGTATTCTTGACAAAAACTCAATAGGGTTTCTCCTCTAGCGTTTCGTTCTCCATATCCATACGGGCCACATACATCTTTTTCCTCCGGTAATGGGGTTCCAATTTTTGAATTAAAATCTCCCATTATGATCGTGTTTTTTCCTGTCTCTATCAAGGCTTTTAGTATGTCCTGGTAAAAAATATGTAGCTCAGCTTCTGTGGTCTTATTTGTATTTGTAGGAGCATATATTTGTATGATATATAGTTTAGAACCATTGATTTGCAGGTCAAGTCGAATAACTCTATCTGAAAATGTACGAAAGTCGACAATACATTTTTTCAAGTGAGGAGCCACTATAAAGCCCACTCCGTTGCGTCCTTTCTTGTCGCCCTTGTACATAAGTAGGTATTTTGTTTTATCAATTATTTTCTCTCCGCTTATTTTTACTTCAGAAAGTCCTATAACGTCGTAGTTAATGTTTTGAAGTACATTTTCTAGTTCAATTAGTCTGTTACTCGCTTTTAATGATCGGATATTATAAGTACATATTTTCAGGTGTTGTTTCGTAGTTTTTTCCGTGTTTATTTGATTGATTTCTTTTTTTTGACTTGAAATTGTTGAGAGAGTAGGTGTAGAATTCGAGTTGCAAGGAAGGTTGTGGTCTGAAACTCCCACCGCGACCACCGGTACTGGGAGTTGTAAGTGTTTTTTATAACTAACTTGTTTCTTGGTTATAGTTCTGTTGTTCCGAGAGGTAGCTTTATAGTATTGGAGTGCCCGAGGTGATTGCTATTCTTTGTTCTGACTGGTTGTAGGTATTTGTTTTACAGGTTGCGGTGTCTTTTTCATAAATGTAGCAATGGACGGGCTCGAACTTATGTTATTTTTGACACTCGAGGTCTGTTTGTTGTTAGTAGATGAAGCTGTTGTGCTACTGGTTTTAGATTTCTTATGAGAGGGTACCGTTTTGTTGGAAAGTGTACTAATATTACAGGATTTTTCTGGCGGGCTAACTGAAAGCGGTCGCTTGTTATTACTTTTTTCTTTCACAATTATGCGGTCGTATCTCAAGACGGCCGGGATACCCTGATCCCTATATTCCTGTAACTTCGGTATTAATGTTTTCCTGAGTTCTAAAACATTTTTGGGAAAATCTTCTTTTAAATATGAACCCGTGCCTTCTAATGACGATTTTCGTTGGAGAAGGGTTATTTTTTTCCCATAAGTAGCTAAGGTGAGTCTTATAGGTCTGGGTTTATTCCCTTTCTTTCCCATTCTACCAACAAATTCTATGTCCCTTTTATCTATCTCGATATCCATTTGTATATTAATAATTTGTAATATTATTTATTTATTTATTAGGCACACAACACAATACACAGAAAATACATGATTAACAACAAAACACATAAAAGGTAATGATCTATTCTGTGCATCAAACACATGTGTGCACAACATGATTATAAACAGTGACAAAGTTCAGTAAGTTAACTAAACTAAACTAAAACAATTAAAATAATTCATATATAACAATACTTATGGAAGTTACAGTTAATTGATAATATTAAACAAAATTATAAAAAAAAATATATATATATAAAAACATGGCTAAGGTACAACAGGAATTTGTGTAGCAATCAAAACAAAACAATGTGAAATACAACATTATTATTATATTAAAACACCTTATATAAATTATTTCTAAAAGAACTGAGACTAATTCCGAATATGTCTAGATCTTCATCATTGTTATCTGAGGCGTTACAACTCTCAAGTTCGTTATAGGACCGACACATACGCACCATAGGGCTATTTTTAGATACATTATTTCTATAAATGTCGTTAGTGTAAAATACATTACATGAGCTGCGTCTGAGATTATATTTTGAGTTTATTTTAACAGATGCAAGCAAGATAGGGCAATCTACAGTGGAGTGTATAATCCTATGTAGATATAATAGCTCAGCGACCTGTCTCCGGACGGACAGCGGACTCAGTTTGAAGTGTGTGACGCGGTCCTCGTACTCCGGGTACCTGCGCTGCAGGCCGTGGCGGCGGCACAGCGCGGTCAGGCAGCGCCGCTGGATACGCTCCACGTTACTTGTGTGAGTTTTATAGTAGGGTGACCATACTACGGCTCCATATTCTGCGATGGGCCTAATCAAACTTTTGTAAAGGTAAAGTAGACTGCTTGGATTTTTAAAGGGTTTAGTGATTCTGAGAGTGAACCCTAAGAGTTGATGACATTTTTTAACAATATTGTCGTAATGTTGTCGGAATGAAATTTGCGAGTCAAATAAAACTCCTAGATCTCTGGCCTCCGTTTTACGAGCGAGGCTAGCTCCGTTTATGGAGTAACTGTAATTATGCTTGAGTTGTCTAGTCGCAAAGGAAAGGACAAAACATTTATTTATATTTAGGCTCATTCTATTCTCATGGCACCAATCATTTACAGCCTGAATGTCTGTCTGCAGTATGCAACAATCGTTTATATTTCTTATTGATCTATATATCTTTAAATCATCGGCGTAAAAAAGACAGTCGCTTTGAATCCGTTTTTCAAGGTCATTGATAAACAAAACAAAAATTAAAGGCCCTAAATGTGAACCTTGAGGAATCCCGGACGTAACTTGGGCGGGTGTGGAGTAATAACCTTTTATGGCTACCATCTGACTGCGATTAGTAACATAAGACTCCACCCACCGCAATAAATCACCATGGATACCGTAGTGCGCGGATAATTTCTGAACTAAAATTCTGTGAGGTACTTTATCAAATGCTTTTGAAAAATCAGTATAAATAGCATCTACTTGTTGACGGTAATTGAAAGCATTACATATGTATTGTTTGTAAACAAGCAAGTTACTAACAGTGGATCGACCGGCGACGAAACCGTGCTGATTAGGAGAGATAAGCTGCTTTACATGGTTGTATAAGTGTGGATACACCAACGATTCAAACAACTTGGCCAGACATGATAGTATGCTGATTGGGCGATAATTCTCACACTTAGATTTGTCACCTGACTTATGTATAGGGATTATGAATGCACACTTCCATCTATAAGGAAACACGCCAGAACTGAGCGACTTTTTAAATATTAAATATAGGGGTTTACTTATTTCCGTCACGCAATTCTTGACAAAGTAAGCCGGGATACCGTCGGGACCAGCCCCCTTATTTTGGTCAAGTTTTTTAATAGCTTTTACTATGTCAAGGTTTGAAATATAAATTTTTGATAGAGTAGAATGATTAAAATCCGATAAATTATCGTTATTCAAATTAGGTTCATTTTCGTAAACAGAGTTAAAATAAGCTGAGAATAATTCACAAACTTGTTGTATATTGCTAGCAGTATTCCCATTGTAGCTTACTGTTTGTGGTATCGATGAGCTGCACTTTTTACTATTTACGTAATTCCAAAATAATTTCAAATTATCCTTCAGACTATTCTCCACGTTTTCTGTGTATGATCTGTAACATTCATTGATAAGTTTTTTACATCTAGTACGTAAGAGGTCAAAAGTATCATAATCCCTAGGATTACAATATTTTTTATAAATTTTATGATATTTAAGTTTCTCCTCTAGGCACTTAATAAGCGGGAAACTGAACCACATAGGATAAGAAGACGGTTTTTGTTTAATGGTCGGTGTGTGCAATTTAATAATATTATTTAAGCGATCATAGAAACAATCAAGTGCAGAATTAACGTCCAACGCCTCGAGTAGCTCGTCCCAATCAGTGTCAGCCAAGTGTCGTCTCACTCGGTCGTAGTCACACCTACGGAAGTTATACCTGACAGCGAACGGATTAGCAGCAGGCGCGGCGCGCTCCTGTGGCGAGGGCGCGGCGACGTGCACGCACAGCGCGGGGTGGTGGCCGTCCAGCTTGCTGAGCGCCGCGCACTCTCGCACACTGATGTTACCGTGCGAGCGGCTGTACATCACCAGGTCGAGGAGACGGTTGTTTTTGTTGGGAACATGATTATATTGATACATATTGCAACTAGACAGAGTCTCCAATAGTAAAAGCGCTTTATTACCCGAAGTCCACACCGGGGACATCCGGTTTGATTCGTCGGTCCTTTCCCACCTAATATGACGAGTATTAAAATCACCTAATAGTAGCAACGGTCCCATACTAATATTGCTGTTGGTAACATCTTGAATATGTTCTAGAAACTGTTCATGAAGTGCCATTTTAGGTGGGAAATAACACAGACATATATTTAATAGACTCCTATTATCTGTTGTAGTGAGAGTGAGCCACATATCTTCGTGGTCACTCTCCCACTCGCTCCGCCTCATGATGGTGAGGTTCTTCTTGACGGCGATGGCGAGGCCCCCGCCGCCCTCCTTCTCGCGCGCGGCGGCGTGGCATCGGTCCTTGCGGAATACGTTGTAACGCTCGTCAAACAATTCTTCATTCATTACGCTCATTATTATATCTTCCAGTTCAGAATAGCTTTTTTCCTCTTCGGATATACCGAAAAAAATTACATTTTTCTGTCTCGATTTTCGATCCATTTCCTCCAATCTTTTATCCTGTTCTTCCTGCTTATTTTGAATTTTAGATAGAATTGTTTCGTATTTAGAAAATTTTTCTTCAATCTTTTGTGATACATTTCGGGTTATATTGTCTTCAACCTGTGTGAGCCGTGCGTCATTATCCTCCTTGATTTGCATTCGTAAAGCGCTAAACATATCTGCAAGCGCCCGTTGGTCTGACATTTTTATTATTTACGCCCTTTATCTGTGTTGTAATTTAATCGTTGCGCCCTCTATTGGGTGCAAGCCAAACTACAACCTGGGATCAGTTCGTAGTCAATTATCTTACGTAGTGGTGTTATGATCTACTAACAGATGGCGACACTGTTTCTTTTATGACCCCGTCAATAAATGTCGCTTATTTTGATTGACGCTATGTTGACACTTCTAATTATGCGGTTTGAATATGAGCCGTTACTCAGTGGCTTATAAATAATGAATTATCACAATTATATTTCCTTTATATGTTATTGAAACGTGTGTGCTTGTGATTAAATTGTGTGAACCACTCACTTTTGCTTGTCTCCGTGTTTTCAAATATCCAGTGTTTAGTGAACAATTGGGATGTTTTTCCTTCGACCAGTTTTTATTCCGTGAGTGTTTACTTCTCAATTGAAGCTTCGATTTGGTATTTTATACATTTCCTGAAATGTTAAAGCCCTGAAACACTGATTCTAAACGTTTTCAAGAACAATTAACTGACAAGACTATTTTTTTACGAATTTAAATACGGGAGCACTTTGTAAACAAACTAGTGTGGATGGCGCCACCTAGCGGAACATTAATAGATAAAAAAAAGCAAATTCATACTTAACATAGTTCGTTTTTTCATTATTCATGTCTAGAAACAGCTACGAATCCTAAAATTCACATATATCCAAACAAGAGTTACCGTCATACGCGCCGCTGCACACTATTTTTTTATTAACATCCCACAGGTTCGCACTCCGTAGATGAACAACCGAAACTAACTATTTTTTTAAACAGGTTGAGTAGGCGCACGGAACATTAGTCTATGTGTGCGTGCTTCTTATACATTGAGGTATTGACAGTAATCACTTAACATTTAATTAGTGTGATAATATACTTATTTTCGAGTATTTTTAATAGCAGGTCCGTAAAATGGACGCGAATTGGGCGATGGACGCGAAAGGGCGAACTTACCCTACATCAGTTTAAAACGGCTGATGAGTGACAGTGAAAAAACATATACCTAACATGTAATTATACGTTTCAGATCGGGACCCCTAATGAGAATAAGCGGTTATGAGAAAAATAATCATATGCATAAAGGAAATGGTTACTATGAGTCTGTAAGTATGGCCTAGGTTGTCATAGAATGTGGCTGTCGTTCATTTTACACTATTTATTTTTTCATCCCAACATCTCGGAAAGATGATTATTACTCTTCAATACCTGAGTGCAAAAGCCGTTTTTATTCTCTAGAGGATAAAGTACTTAAATTGAATTTAGAACATCGCGTGTTGTAAGTTTTTGAATAAAAAATCATTAAACCTATTTACTGCTACCTCTATGGTGCCGAATATAATATCATACAACTTTTTTTAAATTTGTTAAAAACTCAGACTCGGAACCTTCTTGGTGTTCTTTTTTTCAATTTGCTTTGTACGCGGTTCTTTACGCGGCATATTTTCACGTCATTGTTAAACCTTATATTAAAAACAAGAAACTTGAAAACCAGTGAAAAAACTAAAATGAGTGATTCTAGCGACGAGGAAGTTTGTTTGACGCCAACAGAATTGACTGAAACTGTTAATAATGCGCAAATGAGCTTTCTCCCTCAACAATCATGCGTTTTGCATTTAGTCATTTCCTCGCTGAGGTGGAATGAAAAGTTACGTGTTGCACTCGAGTGCAAAGATTTTTCACCTCGTGCTCTTTTGATTCCCTTGCTAACGCTCCTTCGCTTGCTCGGTCATCAAAATTGAGCAAGCGGTTACAAAAGCAACTTTGCACTCTTCTATAACAAATAACTATTCAATCTGATAAACTACAACCGACAAATTCAATGTCAAGTTGTTGTGTAGTTTTAGTTTGTTATCTGATTTAAAAAATAAATAAGTAGTATAAAAAAACGACTATAGCGCCGCGCCGCTTAAACGAACGTGGTTATTATTTATAGTCAGTGGACGCCGGCGGCTTCTCTCGCATCATTTCGGGATAAAAAGTAGCCCATGCCACTTTCAGGACCTTATAGTACCTACTTACCGAAAGCAAAAAGATCCGCACAACCGTTTTTGGGTGACGTACGTTTAAATAAATAAACAGACAAACATTCTAAAACTGCTGAAACGTATTCTGTCGAATATCTTCTTTGTATGTAGGTATGTATTATCAGTCATTGTTTGATTTCAATTAAAAATATAATTAATAAAAATAAATTTGAATGCAATGCATTTTTAGGCATCATTCACTGCATCGGAACTAGGCAGTTTTAATTATCTCGGAGTTCTTTATTGCGAATGCTTGGATGTATACAACGGAACATGCACATATGTAGAAGGTTCAAACATGTATGACCACCCACGTGTGAGTTGCACAACAACGATCAACGTTTTCAACCCTGGAGAAAAGAGTGAGTATATTGTAATATACAATTTTAAGTTAATCTTATCAATGCCAGGCAGTCAGGTCGGGACTGGGTCGGGACGTCATGAGCGTGGAGCAAAAGCTGTAGACAATCATTTGTAACCCAACCTCCTTGTAGGGTAACTTCTTGAACGGAGAGAGTTTAACAAAGAGGTTTGATCATTTCAAGGTTGCTTCCAAAAGAGGCGCAGGTTCGCAATATTTTATTTTGCTAGTGTTAGTTTGTCATTGTTTTCCGGTTTCAGATAAAAAAATAATTAAGTATAGTTCGATGCCATCGTGTCCGATTTGAACAGTTCAGAGGATAATAACACCATAAATCTTTACTTCGCTAAAAAACAATATGGTTAGATATTCATAACCACTCGACATCGTATAGTCCTATTGTGTACGGTACGATTGCTAGTAAATACTAAATTACTGTCCATATACAGAGCAATATATATATATATTTATATACCTACATAAATAAAAAGTTATTTCTAAGATATACCATCACAAGTTGATTAATGAATAAAATATGTACAGGTAGGGTAGACCGGGGACGATTGAAACAATTTTAATTTAACTGCACGTAGTACAGTCATGTTTTGTATTACCAAATCAAGCGCTAACATAATATGAAGTGTCAGGATCTGGCTACATAATAACGTGTATTTCAGAAATCTATCTAAAATGGCTGAGCTATAATATCGTTTTAAAAACGATAGGGGAAAGTGTTTCAATTGACCCCACATTGTGGTCAATTGAAACAGCATGTGGGGTCAAATGAAACACCTCAATATTTTCGAAAATACGTATTTTTGTTAATCAGTTTTAATTATTTTCGTAACTTCTAAATTATTTAATGAGGTGGGGTAATAATGGGAATCACATAACTAATATTTCGCCATTAACGACAACCAAAATATTTTTGATGTAAAATATTTTATAAAAAATTCTTACTATGCTACTTAGAGCGCTTTATGTCACATTATTATTAAAGATTTAACAAAAGAAATTTAGTTTTAATGTGATTATAAGCTAAAACAGAGAATAATCATAATAAAATTAATAAATCTCGTTTCATACAAAATGGTTTGTTTCAACCATAACACTGTTTCAATCATAACAATAATTAAATCAGAATGTTTGCTCCTATTTGGGACACTAATTAACTAGGCAGTGTCATTTGTTTTGTAAATATTTAGAGTCATTGTGTCAAATTTAACAAGCCTACTTTGTTTTATATTTTAAACACTATTATATAGCTGAATAATATATAAATATAGCTGAATTATAACCCATAGTTACGGAATCAACGGGGGCATTTCCTGGCACACTTTCTCGCTTTTTCTTATATCTTGACAATGAGACGTGATATAAACCAAACATATCTGCAGCCTTTCTCAAGGATTTTCCCGAGAGTAATTCTTCATATGCCTGCTGGTATGCAAACATGTCTTTTGAATTCCTATCTGTTATATGTTTTCTTCTTCTAGGCATCTGAAAAGAAATCTGTACTGTACGTAACTGAAAACAAGTAAAAATCGCCTACTTTACGTGTAGGGGAAGAACCACTATTTTTTAAAATTTTATTTTACGACTTTGTCGGCGTAAGTTATATGAGTACCCATGCAAAAAAAAGCTTTCTATTGTCGAAATGTGTTCTTAAATACAGATAGGGTCAGTTGAAACACGATTGTTACAACCATACCCATAGCACATGTTTCACTTCCAAGTCAAATACTACGGTCCTTTTTGCTGTAACCCTTCATCAAATTTAATAGAAACACGCATAAAATACCAAAATTAAAGACTAAGCTATGAGAAACAGTAAAAAATGAGAGTAAAAATAGCTATAACAGATATTAAATGATCGTAAATTCTTACTTTTGGGCGCGAAATCCGTCAAGACGTCCTGTACACCGCTATGTCGCTCGCTCACTCGAGCGTAACTGGCCAAATATTGCAATATGGCCGACGATGAATGGAGTGACGCGTCACGTGCGTACGTGTAACGGTTTTCGAGAAATTTGAGTTGTTTCAATCATGACGTGTTTCAATCGTCCCCGGTCTACCCTACTTATACTTTACCATAGATCGACATATCGTCAAAGCCGTTTCCAAACATGAATATCCAAACCTATATTATACTATTTCCTACTTTCTTAAGTATCTACATTTTTTAATCATCAGCAAATATAAGTTTTACCTTTCTATTATCAATATCATGTGATATATTATAAACGATATTTATCGTACTTTCAGTTAATCTGCCAGAAGCGAGCTTGGCAGTGAACACACAAACTTTTTCTACGTCGGGATCCGAACAAGACTACTATTATCATGATGGCCAAGGCACTATGTTCACATGCACGAGAACTGTTGGACAGCAGATTCAATTGTCGTTTACAACATCCGGTTAGTAGTACTCATGTTATATTTATCCAAAGTACGGCTGCAAACACGAGGAAAATGCGGCGGTATTATTATATTGATGCACGACCGTACTTTACTGGGTTTTAACTCGCTCAAATATTGTTTACAAAATTAATTAATAAATTAGTAATTTTAGATAGAGCTAACCTATTAGTATCACATTTACCTGTTTACAAATAAAAATCTTTTTCTATATTGGAGTGATTTTTATCATCTAAGTGTTGTTTTTTATGTATAACACAGATGTTGTACAAAATACAATTACAGAAATAATGACTAATATTTGAATCTATAAAATATGAAATCCAAATTTTTTGAGAGAATTCTTACCAATGTTTTATAAAAATCGGTCCAGCCGTTTGTTAATTATTAGCTTACTTTAAATTGATGAAAATTAAGCCATCTTTAATAGCCTTTATTGATCGTGTACTATAAGTTTAATAAGTTGTCCACGTGTGCTTTCTTAGACCCTGATTCTACACAACCATGAGGAATCCTTAGAAAACCCAACCATTTTGCCAACTTTTACTTGATACGTCAGCTTCAGATTTGATCGCCAGCTGAGGTTTTTTTATGTTAAAAAGTTATATCCAATTGTATCAACAAATTGCAGATAAAAGGATTGCATCTACCAATTGGGAAAGAATTTCTTCAGTGAGCATGTATGTGAAGCTGACATCTAGTTTGAGCGGCACTAAACTGCAATGCCTCGTCGCTGGTGATACAGGCTTTCAACGTATATTTGCCTCGTATTTCATGTCAAATGTTAACATCTCTCAGGCATTTTGAGCGTGACAGCAAATACTACACCACTCATTCAGAAAATTATATATACACTAGCAGTTCCTGAGATTAGCGCGTTCAAACAAACAAACATACAAACAAAGAAACAAACTCTTCAGCTTTATAATATTAGTATAGATTACTGTTTATTTAATATGTTTCTCTATAAACATACATCGTATGTTGCTTCTTATATATAATGTTTGTATAATTTGCAGCTGGCAGGTTTGTATCTACTGGATGGCAAAACTATCCTTCAGTGAGCATGTATGTGAAGCTGACATCTAGTTTGAGCGGCACTAAACTGCAATGCCTCGTCGCTGGCGATAGAGGCTATCAACGCAACATAACATTGAATCTAATGCTCGCAAAACAAGGTAAGTTAACTACGTTACTGACTGACTACAGATTGATAGAGGAATAGGAAGATTCTGCTGTGCTTGCATCGGTATCATAGCAGCGGATTGCGATAAGCAAAATACAGTTGGTGTAATGTTGTTCGTCCGCAACCTGTTTACATCAGTATTGTTTATAATATTATAGCTTTTTAAGAAATTAGGTGACACGGTCGATAAGAAATTGATTTTCAAACTGTTTTTAACATGAAAATGTTTTTTTTAAGTTCTGTATTAATTTTTCAGGGTTAACTGCTTTCAGAGTGAATGGACTGATACCACTACTGAGATATCAGTCGGATGTGGAATACCACTACGAGTATATATTCCACGATGACGAAGAGTTAACAGTGAAGCTTATAAAAGATGATGATACAACACTTGACTTACCTTCACTGTGCTATGTTGAAGGTTCAAATATTCCGTATCAAGTAAAACATTGTAAGTACGAAGGATATGGCAAGTGAGAAAATGAAACAGTTAACTATATTTTTCAGACGATTTTGTTTGTAGTGACATATCACGTGTATTTATTTTTTCGACTAACGCGCGAAAAGCAAAAAAATCTGCAAGTCCTGTAACCTTTCTGTTTACCGCTAGGCATTATTGTAATATTTAATTTGAATAAAAGTAGAAAATTAAGATTCTTTCATCATCATCATAAATTTAAGGGCCGTGCCCTTGTCTGTGGAGTATGCGCCATCCTTCCCGGTCTTCTGCCAATTCCTTGACCTCCTTATACGACATGACACCCGCCTTTTCCCATTACTCCAAAATTGGGATAAGTAGTGCGGTGGTTTCCCACTTGCCTTCCGCACCGCGGTACAAGAGCTGGTTGCCCATCAGTTGCTATCCTGACCAGAACCCTTCCAGAGCCTTCCTCTTCGGCCTCTCGCCAGTACCGGTGTTACCGCTGCCTAACACCGGGGAAACGCTTATTTAATGGCGGCGTTTGATCGCCATGTCACAGAACCGTTGTTGGACCTTTTGTAGCACTTTATAAGTTAGCCCGCTCCACCAGACTACCCACTACGTCCTGATAGTTCCGCCGCTGTTGGTCGGGGACTGCTTATTGGTTATTCGCAGCTAACCACCATATCTGGTGGCCGTTCCACTATCCGCCACCCGTGGACCCCTCCGGTGTCTGTCAGCTCAGCCCCGGAAGATTCTTTATAGGTCTAAAAATACTCGTGATATATGGGGGGGACGGGGGTTTAATCATAAACATCACCATGTATCACCACGGGGGAGGAGGGGTTAAAATGCCAAAAAAAACATCACGTGATTAATAGACGGCCCCTAGCGGCAAGCTATGAAACTATCGAATATACAAATAAATGATAGCAAGGATAATAATGATACAGGTTAGCAAGCGTTTGGTCCTTGCCACAGGAGATCTCAGGGCTGGCAGCTATTTTTCTCAACGTTTGGTCCTTGCCACAGGAGATCTCAGGGCTGGCAGCTATTTTTCTCAACGTTTGGTCCTTGCCACAGGAGATCTCAGGGCTGGCAGCTATTTTTCTCAACGTTTGGTCCTTGCCACAGGAGATCTCAGGGCTGGCAGCTATTTTTCTCAACGTTTGGTCCTTGCCACAGGAGATCTCAGGGCTGGCAGCTATTTTTCTCAACGTTTGGTCCTTGCCACAGGAGATCTCAGGGCTGGCAGCTATTTTTCTCAACGTTTGGTCCTTGCCACAGGAGATCTCAGGGCTGGCAGCTATTTTTCTCAACGTTTGGTCCTTGCCACAGGAGATCTCAGGGCTGGCAGCTATTTTTCTCAACGTTTGGTCCTTGCCACAGGAGATCTCAGGGCTGGCAGCTATTTTTCTCAACGTTTGGTCCTTGCCACAGGAGATCTCAGGGCTGGCAGCTATTTTTCTCAACGTTTGAGTCTTTGCATTCAAAGAGGAAATACTGCCAGCATCCTGGGTTCCCTGCCGCACAGCGACAACATGGACGGTGTGCTGAACTTTTTGTAAATATCTGTTTTGTATAAGTTTTCTGTATTTTTAAGTCATTTTTGTATATACCTTAAGAATGTACATAATATAATATAACCGGAGGAATTAATTTGTATACAATTAGCAAAACAAATTTAAGAATATCTAGTTTAATTTATTTGACAATAAATGATACGTTTTATAGTTAATTCGTAGCTTTCACTTTGCTACATCGTTAAAACATAACATACCACTTTTTAACTGCTTTTTCAGTTTTTGGGCATGTAGTACATCAACTTATGGACCAAGAACTAAAATTTCCGGTGTACCAAGGAGCGAATGGCACTGAACTTAACTGTTTTGTAGCTACAACGCAACCAATGAAATATATCAGATATTCCATCAGCTTTATATTTCACGATATCGAGCATGGTTGGTGAACTTTGTTTTACTCACATCTTTTTTCCCGAGATTTTACTACTAATAACAGTTTACACAGGGGGTAGGTAACTCTTTATTGATTGAACAAAAAAGTTTATCAAGCCCAAAGTCTAATCATAGTGAATCAACTAACATAAATATTATGTACAATAATGAAAAATACATACAACTTTGTAATTTCCATAATCTTTGAATGTACTGTATATTATTAGACGGGATGAGAATTACATATATTATGCGACTAGTAGACGCTCGCGGCTTCGCTCGCATTATTTTGAGATAAAAAGTTGCCTATAGCCTCACTACATACCAAAAATCATGATGATCCGTCCACCCGTTATTGCGTTATAAGCGTTGTAATAACAGACAAACATTCTAAAAACAGAACACGTTTCAGGTGTTCTGTTATGGTTTTAATGTTTACACAAACCTTTTTTTTCTAATATCTTCTATGTTCAGATTTTTTACCTTCTTCAGCTTTAATATATGTGGATAGATTGTGTATTTGTAATAAATTTACAATTGTTTTTCAGAACCATACTTTGACGGTCTCTCTATGTCTAACATTTTGTTATTTTTTGTAAATAATACGGGAGAGCAATTTGAATATGAAGTAGATTCTACCAGGGACAACTCACGGATTTGTCGGCAGCCACTAAATGGTGAATTACAATTATTAGACCCTTGTAAGTATTTTTTTTTAATCTAGTAAAATAAACAGTTTTTATAATTATATTATAGAAAAAGGAGGATTACATAAAACGTACCTACTGACTAATTATCTATTGTTGCGATGTGGAATATTGTATGAGTTGTTAAAATAATTTCAATTGCAAATGTTTTATTGTAAATGAATACTGCATGAGTATACGTGTACTGCTTGATCTATGTTCCTCGCTTTTGTGATTAAAAAGATATTTTTCAAACCTCGCTGCTTTGCTGCAACATAAAGTGTAACACCTGGAAGAAACCTCTAGATTTGAGGGATCCCTGAATTGTAGTTGGAGAAAACATATTTTCCGGAAGAGTATTCAAAAATTTTGTGAATATCCGAAATTCAATAAGTTATTATAACTATCTACCTACATTACATGGAAAAAGTGAAGAATTACCAGGATTCGCCAATTTAAAGCAGATATTTTGAAAATATTGAGCACAACGAATCTGCGAGTCACGAAACAATTCGGAGTGAAAAATCGAAAGAATCATCACAAATCGCCATCCCTGAGGTCAGTTAGTGCAAGATTAATACTAGTGCAGTGATCAAAGTGAAAAGGGGACGAAATTTGGGTGAATTTTGAAAAATTATACAGAAATATACGTAAATAAAAACAAGTGGCGCCATCTATCGAAAACTGCCTGAACTACGAGGCCATACACTTGCTATACGATTGACCATTTTGCTACTACAATAATACGTTACTCAGTTCTACCAGGAGTTATATATGCAAAATAACCAACCCAAATCAACCCAAAGCGATTTATCTGAATACAGCTTTTCAAACATAGGGACTGAAAACACAACACCAGACATACTTTTATCAGAAATCACTCATGCAATTAAGACCCAAAAGAATGAAAAAGCTCCAGGAAGTGACAACATAACCAATGAAGTCCTGAAATCGTTATGCATACCACTTCAGAAGCCACTAAAACTAATTTTTGATAAAATACTTGAGGTAGAGTCAACACCCGATGAATGGTCAAAATCAACTATTACATTGATACACAAAAAAGGAGATAGAGACGACCTCGGAAACTACAGACCAATAAGTATTATGACGAACGTATACAAAATATTCTCGAAAATACTGCTCAGCAGGATAACAACAATTTTAGATGCGAATCAACCTAGAGAACAAGCTGGTTTTAGAAAACATTTTTCTACCATGGATCACGTACAGGTGGTAACTCAGGTAATCGAAAAATCTAACGAATATGGAATACCTGTGTACATGTGCTTTATAGACTACAAAAAAGCATTTGATTTTTTACTACACGACACGATATGGAGAGCTCTAGAACAGCAAGGCGTTAACAAGAAATATATAAACATAATAAAAGATATATATTCAAAATGTAAAGCCAAAGTGCGTTTAGAACGCGATGGGTATGGAATTTCCAATCCAAAAAGGAGTCAGACAGGGCGATCCAGTCTCACCAAAAATTTTCTCGGCCGTGCTAGAGACAGTCTTCAGATCGCTACAATGGAAAGGTAGAGGTATAAGAGTAAATGGGGAGTATCTCAATCACTTAAGGTTCGCGGACGATATAATATTGTTCTCAGAAGACGCGCCAGATTTGGAAGATATGATGAGAGAGCTGTCCTATGAAAGTCTCAAAGTGGGCCTGGAGATGAATGCTACAAAAACTAAAATATTGACAAACAGAGAACAAGTTCCCATCTCAGTGAATGGTACAACGATCGACTACGTGGAAGAGTATGTATACCTGGGAGCTCTAGTATCTTTTAAGGATTGCACTGAAAAAGAAATCAACAGAAGAGTCACCCTAGCTTGGAAGAAGTACTGGAGTTTTAAAGAGATCATGAAGAACAAAGAAATTAAAATAGATTTAAAAAGAAAACTTTACGAAATTGCTATATTACCCTGCATAACCTACGTCTGTCAAACATGGTCACTTCGGAAAAAAGATGAAGAAAAGATTGCCATCTGCCAAAGAAAAATGGAACGTAGCATGCTCGGTATAAAGCTATCAGATCGAATAGAAAACAAAACCATACGACGCAAAACAAAAGTATCTGATGTGACTGTAAGGACACGGCTACTTAAATTCAAGTGGGCAGGTCACTTATGTAGACTAGACAACAACAGGTGGACAAAGAGAGCCACAGAATGGATACCCTTGGATAGAGTCAGAAACCCAGGGAGACCAAGGAAGAGGTGGGGGGATGTGTTCCAAGAAGTCTGCGGTCCTGATTGGATGAGGAAGGCGAGAGAGAGAGATAAGTGGAAAACAATAGGGGAGGCCTTTGCCAAGCAGGCAACTTCTGCTGACAAAAATCAAAACTCAAAGTGTGTAATTTTTAACTAACATATTAATTTTGTGGCAGTAGAATAAAGGCTATTTTATTTTATTTTTATTTTATTTTATTTTACCTACATTACCAATCAATATCTTGCCACCAATTGGAATGCGTGTACTGCTTCTCAGGTCACTTTGAACGATCACTTTCACATGGGACGAAGCTTGCAGAAATACATCCCAACGTCACTTCGGATAGTACAAACCGTTTAAAAAATTGCTTTGACCTGAAGCCAGATCAGAACGAAGCTGTACTGAAATGTGGCGGTATATATGTGCGACTAGTTCGGAAAAACACTACAACTATCAATCCCCGTAAAACTTCGGGTAAGTACCTCTTTATGTTTCTAGAACGTAATTTAAGTAACTTAAATCTGGGGGCACGTCAGTGCCCTGCCAAGTCAAGCGCGAAGTAAACACTGCCGTATCATCCTTTAGTGAAACCATTTCGCTGCATTTTCAGGCCCCTATTTGAGAACCTCTGGATAAGACTAGAACACTGAAATTTTCGTCATCTAATAAACTATATAGACACACTTGAAATCCAAAATTTCTAGTTGGGAGATTATTTAGTTTCGAAGCTAAGGGAAAGCAAAGTTTCGCATTTATGACACTCACTCATGATCATCAAAATAGAACTAGTACTTCCCATTATTTCAGAGATCTGAAATTTGGTACAGAGTTACGGTTTAATTGTCACATAAAGGAAAAACACTAAGACAATCGAAAATCTGGAGTACCTGGTTACCCTGATTAGAAAACACAAGAGCCCAGCCAAACTATTAGAAATATTGACATACCGCATTTACAAAAAAAAAATCAACTTGGTGGGCCGCTTCATTTGATATCAAAAATTGAAGGTCAGAAGTATCTGATGAAGAACCTTCAGCTGGTCTCAGCCGTATCTATACTAATATTATAAAGCTGAAGAGTTTGATTGTTTGAACGCGCTAATCTCAGGAACAACAGGTGCGAATTGAAAAAATCTTTTTGTGTTGAATAGACCATTTATGGAGAAAGGCTTTAGGCTATCACGCTGCAACTAATAGGAGCGAAGAAACAATGGAAAATGTGGAAAAAACGGGGAAAATTATTCATCTTTGAGGGCTTCCGTTGCGTGAGCTGCGAAATCGGTTCAAGTCGTTGGTAACAGCTATAATTTATAAAGCTGAAGAGTTAGTGTGCAATAATAGATACGATGCCCAAAATAACTATTCCACGCGGACGAAGGCGCACGCACAACTAGTTATAGATATGGTAATGCCCCCTACTATTATTGGTACATACAAAATTGACTGTCATTGCATAAATCCAGCGTAGTGGGACACATCTTTTATAAATTTCTATAAATCAATTAATAAGCCCACGTTTCTACAAAAAGAAGTGAAATCCCACTAATAACATTCTTTTTATTTATTTATTTCTGTACAAAACTAGCCAAATCTCGATGGAGCTGCTTGTTTATCTCTAAAAAGTAA
Organism: Macaria notata; assembly: GCA_927399415.1. Lineage (NCBI taxonomy): Eukaryota > Metazoa > Arthropoda > Insecta > Lepidoptera > Geometridae > Macaria > Macaria notata. The sequence continues at coordinate 8,740,057 of OV656742.1, forward strand.
TTAAATCTAGACAAAGTCGTGCCAAGGTTAAGATTTGTTACTGCGATTTCCTTATTATTAGAGTCAATGTTATGTGACTTAGCCGTTGACTTGTACCCACTAAAAAATAAAGAATGTTCAACGGCTAGTCATATAACACTAACTATAATAATAAAGGAAGTAACGAACCTTAGACTTGGCACTACCTTGTCTAGATTTCATTACTTTTTAGAGATAAAAAAACAGCTCACTCGAGATTTGGCTAGTTTTTTACGGAATGGTTTTGGTGGGATATCTTTTACTTGTACCGCCCGGGACAACAATTATTGTTGTCCCGGTCAAAACATGGGTGGGTGACCAAAAACTGGCATTTACTACCCACTAATCTACATACTGTACTACTACGTAGCGAGTGTGGCTCAGCGGTTCGAGTGTCTGCTTTTCATTCAGACGCACCCTGGTTCGAATCCGGCCCTACACCAATGACTTGTATTTTCAAGTTATGTGTGGATTTGCACTCGCTTAACGGTGAAGGAAAACATCGTGAGGAAACCGACATGTTTGAGGACCACAATATCCGAGGACATGTGTCTTCCGTGGAAGGACCTGGGCGCCCACCACGATGTATCTGCCCAAGAGAACTGCCCTAACGAATTAATTCTGAGGGGGAGTCACGACCCTCAGTCATGAGGAAATACGACTCAAAGAGAAGAGAGAATCTACATACTAGGCGAGGGTCTTGTGGTCTTGTTAAGTACAGTAACTGTGACTGGCCCAGCCCGTAGAATAGAGATAAATTATATGTAGGCACTGAAGAAGAATCCTTCACTTGCATTCTGGTCGACAAATGTTTAACTGAGACAGCCGGTTTATTATTAAAAAATAATATAAAAGAATTGTAACAAAACTTGATAATAATTATATACTACTGCGGCCTTTCAAACGTTTTGTGTTACGAAGCAAATTATAACGATTAATTTTTAAAATCACCACCACCGTAATTATGCATATGTACATGTATGGTCATTTGAACATTGAATCTATTTTTTTCTTTATTCCAGCTATGGCCATTGAAATGGCAATTGAAACAACTTATCAGAACAGTAACTCTCCTGAACTAATCTGTGAGTATATATAGATATCTGAAAAAGTGTCAGTATACATTTAAATATATACATATCCAAACAATTGTTTGACAGCAGTTGTTTTAATGATTGAATGTAAATAATGTAGGATTTGTGTCAGGGATGTAGCTGTAGCCTGCGTGACACATCTAGCGCGTGGCACGGTTTCAAAACATATGTACAAAACTAAAATAGTAAGTAAACACCTAGATTTTAAGAAACATTTTGTGCGCACAATCATTTGTCTCAAATAAAAATATTTTGATTTGGTTTGAATTGGATATTTTTTTTAATCGATGACAGAAAGTACTTATACACAATCAATTTTTTTTTGGGTATATTTATAATGTATAAAGGAACACGTTTCAGCTGTTTTGGAATTTTTATCTGTTTATTTGTGTGCGCATCACATAAAAACGGCTGATCAAAACCAGATCATCATGACTTTGTTCGAATATTTTTTTTATGTACAGATTTTAATATTTCTTAATGTTTTTTTTACCAGGAATGGGTTTACCTTTACCGTAATTCGCCTGATGGTAAGCAATCATTACGTTCTAGGGTAGAACGTGCTTTCCCAGTAAAAACCGTTTAACTCTCGCTTTGAAGATCGCAAGGTTATACACACAACGAACACTCACGGGGAACAGGGAGTCAGTAATGTATAGATTATGATGTTGTTGCAGACAGTCCTTGGTTGGTGGCCTCCATCGTGGCGGCTGTGATGGTGTCGGCATTCGGCGCGATGCTTGTGCTCTGCTGCTACTGTCAGCGCAAACATATAGCTGCATTACAGGTAGGCATTTCTTACCACTGGAAAGATGTATACATCTTCACGAATATGTATGACCACTCTTCTCTCTTGTCTTTAAACTCACAAAAAATAAACTCATAAACATCATTTACTCATAAATCACTCTTTCATATTAACTCTCAGCCAAACCAGCTATTTTTGGACTAATAAAACATGATAAATTGGTTAATTTTGGATTTAATCGGTAAAATATCTAGTAATTGCTAATGCAATCAATTAGACAGATAACAAAGATAAAATATTTTTTTTTGTAGGTATAGAAAAATATTGTATTTAAAATTTTAACCTTTTTACACACCGGAAAAGCGGAATGCCTGCGCTACATACAGCAATAATTCTACTTATTTTGCCTTGCAACACAAGTACATCATCTTTTGCTTGGCACCTACCAGCCCATTAAAATGTATGTCTAAACCTAAGGAAGAGCCACATTACAGGTAAATTACATCTTAGTGTGGAGTGTACGGAACAAAGTAGTATAAGTACCAACATTTTTGCTAATTAAAGTTATCTTATCTTATCTTACACCTCAATGCAACCCGTGCGTTTTCAATGAGTCAGTCAGTTGATGAAAACAAAGATCTATAGCTGTGTTAAATAAATTTTATTACTCTACTTTATTTACGCGTCCAGACTCTTGGGTGTAAAGCTCGGTAATTTAGAAGGCATCATTTATGTTACTAATTGTCAAACATGTTGTAATAAAGGCACCACAGAGCCCTGCGATGGTGGCGCCAAGCAGGTCCCTGTGGAGCAACTGGACACTATTCCGCTCTGTGAGGATCATCACCGAGAGGACGGGAGAAGAAGCCGAAATCACAGAGAGTGAGTTAGTCTTATACAGTTAATTATTTGATTATTAATTAGTTAGGGGAGTTCTCTTGGGCAGATACATCGTGGTGGGCGCCCAGGTCCTTACACGGAAGACACGTCATGTCCTCGGATATTGTGTTCCTCAAACATGTCGGTTTCTTCACGATGTTTTCCTTTACCGCTAAGCGAGTGCAAATCCACGCTTAACTTAAAAAATACAAGTCATTGGTGTGGAGCCGTATTTGAACCAGGGTGCGTCTGGATAAAAAGCTGACACTGGAACCGCTGAGCCACTCTGGCTAAATATATTAATTGTATAATTAGTAACAAATAAAAAGTTTTGAACTCAGTTACTAGTTATGGTAATAGACCAATTCTTTTTGGAAAGGTTAATATTGAGCGGTGTTTTAAGGAAGTGAACGGGAATGAAAATCCAGAACATAATATTAAAGTGTAAGCTTTAGTTATGTTATTTTAATTTGACGAAGTCAGGGAGCGGTGGGGTTAGCTAGTTGCAGTGCAGGGTCATCATTTATGTGTTCTTATAATACTTATAATTCCAATATTCTAATCCAATCGTATGATTCCAGCTACATCTACTAATTACGACTATGCGTACGTGAACAACGTCAACAGGCTGGTTGTTGGGCCCCATGACAGTAAGCATTTATACGTATATTTTCATTCCACACAGCGCCATCTAGCCCAATATTATCTAAATATATAAAACTCAAAGGTGACTGACTGACTAATATAGTGTGTGTTGATAGATCAACGCACAGCCGAAACCACTCGACGGATTGGGCTGAAATTTGGAATTGAGGTAGATGTTATGACGTAGGCATCCGTTTAGAAAGGATTTTTAGGAAATGCCACATTTAAAGGGGGGAAATAGGGGATGCAAGTTTTGCTCCTTAATGCGAGCGAAGCCGCGAGCCCCACTACCTAGCTATACTATATATTCGATACCCATATTAAGCAAATGTAAATGTGTTCCGACACGTCATCCATTTGTGAGTATTGAGCTTGAAGCTCACCGAGGCGGGCCCTGATAAACAGTCGGACCGGTGTCGCCGGGGCTGCGGTCGCATGTCCAGCTTCACCGGGGCCTCGGATCGCGATGCGGAGGAGGAACACCCTGGTGTTTAGTGTGTATGCCTGTAAGCGGAGACTCCCACATAACCATGTCCTCCCCAGGGCTGGTAGTATCCATAAAGGATTTTCCTGGGTCATAAAAAAGGTTGCTTAGTTATTGCCTTCCTGCCTGCGCGTTCCTTGTTCTCCTCGTCTTTTAATATTACATAATTTACCGGATGCGCATTAGGTATAGTATTAATAACTATCAGTAATTCTATACATTTCCTAGTTAGGTATTGTATAGTATGCTGGATTATACAGATTGCCCATAACATATACACACCGTTACGGTAGGGTGTCTCCAAATTGCGTTGCAATAATGTAATTTGTCATAACGTGGTCACGGCGGCTTCAAATAAAAAAGCGATTCAATTATTTAAACGTCTTGTGTGTGCCCCCAATAAGCTGATAAATATTGCTAGTGATTTTACAGTAACCGTATATGAAGTTGTTGTATTATTGTTTATATTATGTTTGTTGGACAACATATCCGACTCATACATGTTGGTGCATTAATCGACAAACATACAGAAAAAACAAAGCATAAACTTTTGACATAACAAAATTGGTGCCCCTTACATATTGTCAGGAGGCGATGAACTATACGTATTAAAAAAATGTATTATTTATTATTGAAAGTATTTAGTATTCTAAGACTTAAATTAAAACAAGCTGATCAAATTTAATTAATTTAATTATTTCCAGATGTGGAGTCCTCCGATTACGACTACATAAGCACACACGGCTAACATCAGAAGACAGGCTGGCCCGCGTGATGTTGAGCAGCGACATAACTTCAGGAACTGATTGTATCCATGCTAGTATTATATTTATGTTGATGCACTCATAAGTGGTATTTTTGCTAAGCGATAGTAGAACATCACAGAAGAGTAAAGATAACTGGCATCTGTCAGTTTTTGTCGCCAATAATTTAGCACAAAATTATAATATTATTATAATCCATAATTATTTTAGATTATATTTATTCACTTACCTTATTAAAAATGAAATAAAGTTTATTTTCTAAAAACCTGTTAGTGATTGTAACTTTGATATTCGGACCGGAGATCATCGGACAAAGTAAAAATTAAAAAAAAAACCTTCTACATAATTGATTTCTTTTATTACACATCTTGGATAGTAATATCATGGTCTTTACTTATGACATTGCCGTTTTTTCTTACATTTTAATCTGTTTGTAACTTTTACGTACAGCTATATTTTTTCCAAATACAAATTTTATTGTATAAATTGTTGAATTATGTACCTTTTAGATAAAAAAAATGTATTACTATAGGGAAGTCATTGAAAACACCTCTTTCATTCAATGTGTCGTCGGTTTCACTACTTTAACTAGGTATATTTTTATCATATACCTACCTACTCCGTTTTTGAGGAATTGATATACGCAGTGCATAGCTTTTTTCCCATCTAACTATAGTTATCAATTGCTTCTTAATCTGTTCAGACATTTCCATATAAACATTAAAAATGTTTTTATGGTAGTAATATCATTTTTCTCAATTTCGTCATATAAATCGGCAATTTCATAGGTAAAGACCTATTATAGGTATAGTAATAATTTGTGGGTTTGTGTAATTTAGTTTCTACCATAAGGTATCTCATGTATTTTTTAAAAAGGAGAAGCTTTTTTTTAAGCTGTGTTTCCTGCGTACTACAATCCAGGGGTTTTCAAATCTAGAGTTAATAGGTATCTTCTAGGTAAACGTGTTTCATCCTAGGCTGCAGCAATGCTTAACATCAGGCAGGCTGTAGTCAAACGTAAACCTATCCCACATAAAAAAAAGGTTTAATATTATAGGTATATTTTTGTAAACATATTTGTTTGTTTGTCACGTATTCCTCAGAATCAGCCGAGCAGTTCTTGAGACTTAAACCAGGTTTTCTCGCACTGTTTATCTATTCTATATATAACATATGTTGAAGCCAAAAGGGTCAGAAAATTGTACCAAGATTCTACTATTTCTAACAAAAAATATTTGCCTATAAGTACATAGAATGATATCTTTTGGCCTGAGTAGATGTACTCTTTTACATATTCGATGCCTGTACCGTTAAGCATGATAGGTCTGGGGTCGCCATTTGTCACCAATTTTGTTTTAGATAAATTCATTTGTAGGCCTATTTTTCGGCTTTCAGTGTCGAGGGAGAGTAGCATATTTTGCATGTCCTCAAATTTCTCCGCCATGATTATAATATCATCGGCGAACCGTTAGTGAGTGAGCTGCTCTCCGTTGATACTAAGTCCGTATGCAGACCAATCCAATCTACGAAACATTGACTCAAGGATAGCTGTAAACATTTTTGGGGATATGGGATCTCCCTGTTTCACACCCCGTTTTATCTCAAAAGCCGGACCAATGCTTTCCGTTTTGATCTTCGCTTGACAATTTTTATAAATTTCTTTCAGGATTGCAATGTAAATTTCGTTGATTCCTTGCTCTCTCAGATTCTCCCATAGATATACAATCGAACGCCTTTGTGTAGTCTACATAAGCCAAGTATATGATTTTATTGTATTCTCTACTTCGTTCTATACATAGTGTAAGTGTAAAGATGTGATCCACAGTAGAAAAACCTTTCCTGAACCCCGCTTGTTCCCGTGGCTGCTGCTCGTCTAGGGCGCTTGTTATGCGAAATAAAATGACAGATGAAAATAGCTTATATAAAGTCGGGAGTAGACTTATAGGCCTATAAATTGTCCATCAGGTTTGGGTCGCCTTTTTTATAGAGCAAAGTGATTATTGAGTAGCTCCAGTCTTCGGGAATTTCTTGTTTTTCCATGATTTGGTTAAACAGTTTGGTCAACTGGGATGCAAGAGGTTCAAGCATGGCAATGATTGTATCCGATGAAACACTTATTTTTCTTGAGTTTGCTGATAGCGCGTTCTATTTCCTGTTGCAGAAAAGAGGGTACCGTTCCTAACTTATGTACATTTCGTTCCAAGACATCTGTTGTTGAGACCGAGTATAGACTAGATAAGACTCTACCACAAAGAAATAAGTAGATAGAAGAATCGCAATTGCATGGAAGAAATTTTGGGCAAACAAAGCCATATTCAAAATCAAGATACCAATACATCTCAAAAAAAGGTTGATGGACAGCACTATCCTTCCATCACTTCTTTACGGATGTCAGACATGGTCGTTGACCAAAAACTTAACACAAAAAATCGCCACTTTCCAGAGAGCCGCAGAGCGATCGATGCTGGGTCTAAGACTAATAAACAAAGTAAAAAATGTCGATACAAGACAAAAGACCAAAGTCATAGATGCATTATCGATGCTCTGTAGGCTTAAATGGAAATGGGCCGGTAATGTTGCTAGAGTTACAGATGGCCGGTGGAGTGAGCGCATCCTACACTGGCACCCTCGAGACACGGTAATAATACGAGACGGCACGCGCGCGCGAGGCCGCCCGCGCGCGCGGTGGTGCGACGACATCGTCCAGGTCGCGGGCGCGACGTGGTTCCGAGCGGTGCAAGATCGACACACATGGCACAACATGGAGGAGGCATACAACCGTCTCTGGGTGCCCTGACAACGCACTTTCAAATTGGTATATACTAGTTATAACAGTTATTTTTACAAAAGACTGTTTAATTTTTTTTAAATTCAGTTTATTATTATCGTTATATTTAAGCCAAGGCAAATAAAGGCTTTTCTATTTTATTTTTATTTTATTTATAAGTACTTAGAATCGATAACAGAACAGTTTTAGATGTTTGTCTGTTTATGTAAACGCGCATCACGCTAAAACGGGTGAACTGATCTTCATGATTTTTGGAATGTAGGTAGTTTAGGTCCTCGGAGCGACATATACTACTTTTTATTTCAAAATATTGTGCGGAAAGCCGCGGGTGTCGGCTAGTAGCTAAGAAATTATTTAATATTTCCTCGTACAATATTTAGCTCTATTGACAAATCACAGTGATCCGTTGTTCTGTTGTAGAACAGGCATAAAACAATATAGGTACATACCTACTCGTGGAAATATATATGTGATGACTCAGAGTAATTATATATTATACCTATGATGAAAACCAATACAGATACGAGTACGAGACAAAACAGGAAATTTGTTCTAATAATACGTACCTATTAAACGCAGTTTTCCCTTTTAATATCTGCTGGAACCCATGATGTACTAATGTACCTACTCATAATATGATTAATATAATTTATTAATAATTAATATATTATGAGTAGGTACCTACATTATGCTACATAGAATTACGAACATAGTCACACATTTTTATGTGTGTGTTTGAAATATTACTGGGAAACTATGCAGTTAAAGTTAGGGGAAAAATAAACAATAACCCCCCAATTAAAATTAAATTAAAACCATTCAGCGTTTTTACAATTTGTTCAGCAACGGCATCCTTTTAGGATGCCGTTGCCAAAGGGCGAAATAGAGTTCTGCCCTTATTAAACTGTGATGTCTCTCTGTCTATTTGTCCGACCGTATGTCTCAGCCACTTTATGTCGAAACTATTATGACTAGACAATTGAAACTTAGAAGGTACATGTATTCTGCTTACCGAGTTCCGATTTTTATACAAAATTAAAAATGGAATAGAGGGATTAACAGAGAACTTAAAAAACAACAACCTGTGCATGACCTTTTTTTTTCAAATTCAATCGTTCTGATGGACCTCCCTAAGCTTTTAAAGTACCAGAGTGAAAAAGCTATAATAATACCTATGGACATGCAATAAAATTATGTTGTAGTATAGGTAAGTAAATTCCACTAACATTGGATTAAACGAAATATAGTGATCAGTTTTTGAAATTGAGCAGTTTTGCGGATATCACAATATTCGCAATTCTAGCTTTGATATATACTTTAATATTTGGTATAAAAATAGAATAAAAGTTATAAACATAAAGATAAAGATAAAGAATCTTTATTGATAATGTAAAATTGTAACATACATAGGTATAAGTACTAATATCACAGAATATGTTACACAAATTACAATATCTCGTCAAATTGAATTTATAACATTAGGCTTTTATAAAATTTTAGAAGTTACATAGGTATGTCTAGTTTTATTAATAAAACAATGAAAATTTTTGTTATTAAAATCATGTCAAACATAATAATAGGTATGTAATCATACAATATGTCAACTTAAATAAATCTTGGTACTGTCACTTTAGCTGTATAGGGGCTAAAATGACAATTTGGCATCACACTCCTTACTCAGTAGTTAATTACATAATTTCTAAGCAAGTTTAGAATCAATTGGTAGTTGACTGTAGTCATTTTCAAAGTATTCTTTAAAACTGTATAGTGTCTGATCTAACAATAATTGTTTGACGCTATTGCAAAATTGCTGATCATTATTCAAAGACTGAATGTGTGCGGGGAGTTTATTGAATAGTTTCTCTCCCATTATAGTGGGTAGTTTCTTAGTCATACACAGCCTAGGCACAGTTGGTTTCAACAATACTCTGTTTATCTTGGTTCTATTTGAGTTATAAGTCTTAAGTTTAAACAAATGTGGATTTCTTTTTACAAACTTTATAATCTCTAATATATATTGTGACACTGACGTCAAAATCTTCAACTCTTTGAAATGGTTTCTACAAGACTCTCTATATCTACCTCCCACAAGTACTCTTATTGCTCGTTTCTGCATTATTAACACTCTTTCAAAGTCTGTAGCATTGCCCCATATACTTATGCCGTATGAAAGTATAGAGTGTATGTATGAATAATAAGTTTCCTTTAGGTGCTCTGGGCTTGTAATTGGTTTCAACTGTTTTAATGCATAAACCCCTTTTGCCATTTTTTTACAAGTATTATTAATATGTTCTTTCCATGTTAAGGAGGGATCTAAATCGAATCCTAATAGCTTAACATGCTTTGCGTATATACATTCTCTAATATTAATGGAGCTTCTTTAAAGTTTGGTGATACAGCATTGAAGGACATTATATTCGTTTTATCAGTATTCAGTTTCAGACCATTCACCGTAAACCAGTTTTCTAACTCTCTTAAAGTTTTATTTATACATTTCTGAAGTTCTTCATGTGAGTCAGCGGTTATAATCACTGTCGTATCATCTGCATACTGGATGACTTCTCCTTTAATTCCACTAAGGCATAAATCATTGAGAAATACCAGAAACAAGGTATTTTCCAATGACGATCCCTGCGGAATTCCTATATCTACTTTCCTTGGCGATGATTTATGACGTTGTTTGTCTATTTTCATTTCGACAATTTGCTCTCTATCTTCAAGGAATGATTTTATAAGTCGGAGAGGTTTTCCAGTTATTCCGTAAGCTGAGAGCTTCACTATTACAAGGTCATGACTCACAGAGTCAAAAGCTTTTGATAAGTCTAGAAATATTGCAGCCACTTTTTTCTTATGTTCAAGGCCATCAATAATCGTTTCTACTAACTTTTGAGCCGCAGACGTAGTCGAGTGATTTTTTCTATATGCGTATTGGGCATTGGTGATCAAATTATTCTGACTCATATGGCTCATAATATTGTCTGCTATCAGTGATTCTATAATTTTTGAGACTGTGGGTACTATTGTTATTGGTCTATAATTATTCACAGAAGTGGTTTCTCCCTTGCCTATATAACTATAATGGTGTGACTCTGTTCTTTTTTAGTGTTCTAGGATATTCATCCGACTGCAGAATATTGTTAATAAGGAAAGTTAGATGGTCCCCCAGACGCAAAATTATATCATATAGAAAAGATCCGGATATATCGAATATATCCATCGTCTCTGATCGGTCTATCTTTCTCTTAGCTATGTTCATTAGTTCAAGGGGAGTTACATACTTAAATTTAAAATTATCTGACGGAAAAGATCCCTGTATTTGTAGTAAACCCATTGCTTCTTGTATGTTTGGTGGGTTATTTGTCTTTAAGTTCTGACCAATTGAAATAAAATAATTATTTAAGTAATCTGCTATATTTTCTTTTCTTATTTTTATTTTGTTTTCGTCCAATAGATCCCATGTCCATTCTTTTATATCTTTATTTGTTTCTTCTTTAATTACATTCCACACCTCCTTTTTGGGGTTTTTTGCATTATTTATTCTACCCTCAATGGGTTTTTTCTTACTTTCATCTAAAAGTTTATTCTTTAACTTAGTTTTTATTTCTATTATATCCTGAGTGGATGTTACTTGTGGGTACTGTCTCTGAATTTGGTATAGGTCATGTATGTCTAATTGTAATTTTATTATATCTTCAGAGATCCAAGGACATTTTTGTCTATTTCTTATACGCCTTGTTTTGATTGGTAAATGCACATCCCTGTACCATATTAATTTATTAAAAAACTTTTTAAATGTGGAGCTGTCATACACACTAAATAATGTGTCCCAGTCTGTAGCTAACATTGAGTTACATAACTCTTCTATTTGATAATTTTCACAAAAGCGCTTTTCAACATATATAAATTTGGGTATGTGTTTCTTGGCAGTATTCAAGTATACTAATTGAGCATCATGGTCGGACCCAGTTGCTGTAGCAATGTGCTTAATGTTAATGTTACTCTCTGGTACATTAGTAACCACACAGTCAATTGATGATTTAGATCCTTTATCAAATCTAGTTGGAAAATTAATAGCATTTCTAAATTTATAGGTCTTTAGGATGTCATTTATTGCTGTCCGTTCTGAGGATTCCATTATATAAAGTTGTGCTTGCTTCTACGGAACCCTTCATGAGAGAGCAGCTTGCGCTTGGTCATAATTGAATTTATGAGCCAAGACCTCCCTATATCGCTTTTTTGTTATTGAATTATTGCTATTTTTATCCCAAATTGCAACAGGTATGCTGATGGTAAAAATATTTTTTCAATGTATGATAACCAGTAGGTACGTTCTATTCAAGTGCAGGTAGGTACATATGTTCCATCTTGGAGCACAGCGTCGCCTGTGTGGGTGTCGCATTAGGGCTCAGTGTCCTAAACGTCATATGATTGACTGTTTGGGGTAAAATAAGTAAGTTTGTATGAGGGTGACTAGAAGGATGGTTGTATATTGATTCGGATGGTTGACAGTAGTCAATTTACGATAGAAATGTTGTTTCGGGGCATTGCAAGGAATAATAGTATTTGTGTCGTGTTTGTAGTCGAGTAGGAAATTGTACCTCCAACCTCGACACACAGCGAATGGACGCAGTGGAGTTTTAGTCGGTTGGAGTCCGACACTACCTACACAAAGCCCCCAGTGCTGCGTGAAGGTGTCCGTTCCGGATTTCCCCACATAAGAAAGGAATAATAGTATTTGATATTGATAGAATTAGCTGGTGGTCATTTCCACGTGGTAATCATTATTTGGAAGCTGACTAAACTGGTCTAAGGACAATGGACATATTTAGCAAATGCACTCCCCAAAGCGTGTCAACGTCATAGTTATGGTCAGTTTACCGCAACATACAAGTAACTCGGCTACAAGGATAATAATGGCCACTTAATTACATCATTTACTGCCACAAGTACAGAACTGATTAAACAGTGCTACAGTGAAAATGTATGTCAAAAGTCCAGCAAAATGGAGTGGAGTTTATTCGTGCTAATAATTAAACTGCTCGTGCATTGTTCTGCTCAAGGTATGTGTATGAGAAAGGGCGGAAGTGATGTGTTGAATAAAGAATTGATATCATAAATTTGTTCAGATTAATATTGTTGTGTTTTCCTTCTACACAGACAAACTGTAAGCCAGTCAAAGATTGTTAAGTAATGCAGTTACAAAAATATAGGTACTTACAATGTTTCCTCTCAACAATATTAATGTGAATATAATTGCAGATGTACAATTTCTAAAGTTTACCATAATGCGAGATACAAGTCCTGATGGCGGCGGCGACCTGGTATGTTCCGGAGATATTTAGGATATCATTAATTTATTTATTTCCAAAAAAAATTGTGTTCGCCGACACCAGAGTTGGCCAATATCATACGGACTTGCTTACTGAAAAAATTCTGTTTTTTTTTTGCTTTCATTATTAGTATTAAGTTTATAAATATCTCTAGCTATATCTTCATGTTACATAATATTAACTATGTCTGAACTAACGTGACATATTCTTTTGTACTTTCAGTTAATCTGCCAGAAGTAAGCTTGGCAGTGAACACACAAACTTTTTCTACGTCGGGATCCGAACAAGACTACTATTATCATGATGGCCAAGGCACTGTGTTCACATGCACGAGAACTGTTGGACATCAGATCCTATTGTCGTTTACTACATTAGGTTGGTATGCTGCTTTATATTATTTACCTACTTGCAGCGGCGCGATAGTAAGTAGTCCGGTATAAAAAGCAGCATATTTATTGATCTAGGGTCTAATTCATTTTCATCGCAAAATTTCATCAAGAATATTTATCAAGACTAAACTGTACGTAAGTAGGTACTTAAAAAAAACTTTGAAAATTTGCAATAAATATATATGTCTGTCATGTCATCACAGCAAACCTGTTTTTTTTAAAGGCATCCTAAAAGTCGGTTCTATTCTTTATCCTTCGTCTAGTATATTTGCCTCGTATTTCATGTCAAATGTTAACATCTCTCAGGCATTTTGAGCGTGACAGCAAATACTACACCACTCATTCAGAAAATTATATATACACTAGCAGTTCCTGAGATTAGCGCGTTCAAACAAACAAACTCTTCAGCTTTATAATATTAGTATAGATTACTGTTTATTTAATATGTTTCTGTATAAACATACATCGTATGTTGCTTCTTATATATAATGTTTGTATAATTTGCAGCTGGCAGGTTTGTATCTACTGGATGGCAAAACTATCCTTCAGTGAGCATGTATGTGAAGCTGACATCTAGTTTGAGCGGCACTAAACTGCAATGCCTCGTCGCTGGCGATAGAGGCTATCAACGCAACATAGCATTGAATCTAATGCTCGCAAAACAAGGTAACTTACATACATACATATGTTTTGATTAAAGCTCGGTCGGAGAACAGCAAGAAATTGCCATCACGCTCGTAGCCGTGCAACAGCAGCCAGAAGAGCCATATGAATAAATAATAAATAATTATTGATGCTATACTGTATTTCTGAAATAAAAACTATTTTTATTTTATTTTACTTTAGTTTTATAAGTACTGTTTTTCAGGATTAACAGCTTTCAGAGTGAATGGGATGATACCTATATTGGGAGATCAGTCGGGTTGTGATTACTACTACTACTATATATTCCGTGATAACGAGGACTTGTCAGTACAGCTCATCAAGGATAATGCTAAATTTCCATCACCTTCAAGTTGCTCCGCTGAAGGATCAAATGTTCCATATAAATTGAAGAAATGTAAGTAAAAAATCATTATGATTGAGAAGAAGCCCTTAATGTGATAAGGCCGCCCACTGTTTCTGGATTTTAAGTATAATATGTTCTTTGTTATTGTATTTGTGTGTATTTCTGATGGACAGTAAATATATAATGATTGATAAAATTGCACCAAAATATCAAGCAATTTATTAAGTTTTCGGACTTCGGTCCCATTAATGTATTAAAAATACCGGCTGTTACCGGCCGAGAATCTACAAAGATAAATGCAGAAATAAAATGTCCTTTTTTGTACACACAAATGATACCAATTACTAATGATATTACAGTGGAGCAATTTAAACTCAAAATACAATCTCGAGCAGCTGCCTCGGTGTGAGAAAAACATGTACACAAAACTTTTATTTTTCAGTTTTTGGCATTCTTGACCCAGGAATGGTTGATCCAAAACCTTTGAATGAGGTTCCGATAACATTTCCTCTGAGCATCGGGGAAAAAGATACTTCCATCTCTTGTACTTTGCAGTCAATACAACCGCATGCACAGTACTGCAAGTATGAAGTCAAGTTTATTTATAACGATGTAGGATATAGTGAGTAAATAACTACTGTATTTAACAAAGTAAGGACTTCTGATAAAATGCAGTAAACCAGTTGTTCTTATCATATATAATGTGTGCATACATTAGAATACATTTAAAACGTATACGAGTACATTAGAAGGGCCCTTCAACTGAGGATACATATTATTTTTACGATACATGTGAACAGTTGTGTTTAGTATGTTTTTCTCAGTTGTTGGTACATATTCTTAATTGTTTAAACTGTGGAAATCATATACTAAAATAACATAAATTGTATCAACAGGTTTCTCTTTGCATGCTTTTCAATTCAAACAGAGAATTGGCGATATTTGCTAATTTTAAGAAACATATTTTGCTGCTATTAGTAAATTATTCCAAAATAAAGTTATCTGTGTCGAGTCTTAATATTTATCACGTAATAATATTTAATTTTCAGAACCCAATCTTCTCGATCTTTCCATGGCTAACATCTTCCTACACTATTGGAATGATGCGGAAAATCAATTAGAATATGAAGTGTATTCTCCGATGGCAAAATCATTGTTTTGTGCCAGTTGTAAAGATCCTGATCGCATAAAATTATCGGACGGTAAGTACCTATCTTTCTATAGTTAAAATCGATTAACATTGTTTATTAGTAGTAGTAGGCAAAATTAATAATAATCTATACCTACATATAATAATGTACATAGAAGATAAATTGAAGGAAAAAATGTTAGGTTGTGATCAATCAATACAATAGAACAGAAAACAGTTGACTTTGAACTTTTTGCCTGTTGCCGGCCCAACCTACATTGATAGAGTTTTACTAATGAGTACATAGTAATATTTTTTACTAAACATTTATTTCAATCGGTTCGTAAATAAAAGAGTTGTTGCTATTTGCTTCGATACGCACAACACAATAATTGGAATAATATATTTTTCTAAACAATTCCTGCTGTAACTTTGGTCAAAAAGACAATCTATTGCTTTTTGAGTGGTGCCAGCTAGGAATGTATTTTATGTATATTTCATTTTTCAAATTATTAATGTACTCACATAAGTAAGTAATAAACTTATGAACATGTTCACTGCACTCCACACTAGGATAACCTGTGTTGTGAAGTGCAGGCTCTTCCTATAGTTAAATATGTTAAGACACAATCAAAGCTGTTACAAAACTTTTTCCCTACCTCGACCTATGTGGCATGACCCCAAATAAAACGAAGAGAGACATTAAATGGTAGTTTTATTTTAAAATAGCGGGTAATGCACAGGTAAGTTTTACAAATTCAGGTAGATGGGAAATAGTTGTATACAATTGAAAATAAATAAATTAAGTTAAGATACTTCGGCTCGGAAGGATCCGGAGTAACAGATTACAGTATTTAAACACATTAAGAAATAGATTTATATTAATTATATTAAGGGAAGAAAGTTAAGTTACCTCGGCTCGGAAGGATCCGGGGTAACAGTTTACAAGATTAAGATTCACAAACTGCTAAGTACTTAGGGTACCAGTTACCGACTAAGTTACATATGGAACAGACCTAGGGATCGCTCAGCGAGGTGAACCTTGGAAATTATGATTGTTAAAATTGGTTGGTTTTTTTACACTAGTGACTATGGTATGACCCAATCGCAAACTAAATTAAACCGGAGGCTATAAATGAACTGTTTTACGGTACCGTGAGGGCGGAGCGTTACCCCTGGCCGAATCACCACGTGGCGCAGAAATTAGCCGGCGCGAACCAGAGGCTGGCGGGTGGCGGCGCAAGCTTTCAGACTCCGGCAGGCGAACAGTGGCCGCGAGGAATCGCGACGCAGTCTAGCCGTCGGCGTCAGACCGTCAATGAGGAAGTTCCAGGAGGAAGCCTCCTTCTTGGGATCTAGCCCCCGAGAACAACCCCTGGAATCGAGAAAGGGATACAGTTAGAAAAATGAGGCAAGCACAAGAAGGGGTCAGGCGAAAAGAAAGATGGAGACCGGCAGAGCACGTGCACGGAATGCCAAAAGGGCGCGGTTCGCTGGAACCTCGAGCTTGCCCGCACTTTCAGAGCTCGTGCCACGTCCTGCACGATCACGTCGCGGGCCGTCCCGACAGGATTTATATGCGATCCGGACGCCCCGATAACGAGAAGACAATGGAGTATGCACCACGGAATGGCGAGATTGCGTGACATGCAATCGGAACACAACTCGAGTAATACCGCACTAAATGTAGTAAAAACGACTCACCAGTAGTAATCTGGGGTTGTTCGTAGAATATAAGAACGCGGGCCAACAGGAACGGCGTGTAAGGCCTGGGAGCAGCGTCAGCACGGCTGGTAATGGCGGCTTCCGAGTTTCTCGTCCTAGCTCCTTTTCGCAGCGGCTCCCCTCCGCGTGGTGATTTTCACCAGCAGTCGACCACTGCTGCGAGTTGTTGAATTACGGACGACCGCCGATCGGAGAAAGAGAGCTGTGAATGTGAACCCCTGCTCCACGCTTTTTATTCCAATCTTTTCGATGTACAAACTCTCCACCTCCACCTGACACGTCCACGTCGATATGCTAGTGAGGGGACGTCATATTCGCCAAAATCGGTAAAATCGAGGGTCGTCATAGACTAAAAAACTCTATCGAGTTTTAGTGATGAGATAATTGAAGTAAGACGGTGATACCATACTAATATAAGAAAGCTAAAATGACCGCCAAATTCAAAATGGTAAATACACCAAATATGAATGTTACAAAGCTTACATACTAGTCAATTATGCAAGGTGTAACAGAAGGGTGTAACAATATTAAAGAGTATACATATATATCATGTAAGGAGTCATATACCAAAATATGAAAAATTAAATCGCATATATTTTTTTCCATACAAAAATTAGATAATATTTTTCACTTGATTTCGTGGCAGCACTAGCGAGTGACGAAACCGAAATAAGCACACATTGTTACATCCCGTTCTAGCATTAGTTTTAACGCAACGTATTCTCTCTCTCTCGCGCTCTCAGAGAGACACCGCCGCGCCGTGTCATTTGTCAATGAAAGAAAAGTCAATGAACGCTCAAAATGATAAGATGTAGGGTTGCAAGTCTTAAAGTTTTAATGAAAGTTCAACTTATGATTACTCGAAATCTATGATACTTAGAATTCTGAAACCTAGTGGGCTGTATTTTATATATACATAGGTATGTATAGTATAAGTATTGTCACACCCTTCTGTTACACCTTGTATAAGACTAGCTGGTGCGCGCGACTTCGTCCGCGTGGAATAGTTACTTATTACCTACCATAAAAACGGTTCTAGTGAGTTAACCTTAAAAGATAGACATATACTGTTGTTGACATTTTGTTAGATCATTTCAAGAGCCATAATTCTTTCATACACATTTTTTGATATCTTGAACCGTTTTCGCAGCGCACGTAACGGAAACCCTCAAAGATGAATAATTTTCCCCGTTTTTTTCCACACTTTCCTTTGTTTTTTCGCTCCTATTAGTTGCAGCGTGATGTTATATAGCCTTCCTCGATAAATGGTCTATTCAACACAAAAATAATTTTTCAATTTGACAAAACAAACTCTTCAGCTTTATAATATTAGTATAGATTACCTTCTATTTAACATTTATTTGCTGGTTCCCAGATGATAAATTCTGGACTTCGTTCAACAATCAGAATTAATGTGAACTAATAACACAACTAGAACTGAAACCGGACCAGGACGAAGCTTCAATGATTTGCTTTTCACAGAACGTGCGAGTGATTCGAAAGAAAGCTACTACACCTTCCTTAACGGGTACGTACACACTCATAATCAAAATATTCATTTATTCATAAATACGTCATAATTAATGTTTATGTTCAATATACATTCAATTCAAGTAAATTTACATGAGCAATTTACCATTTAACTATTACTAGCAACTATAGTAGTACCTTTTAACACATGCATAATTGTATCCAAAGTTAGAATGATTTCATAGAAAATAGTCTTAGCGAAAATGCAATAAGTTTTAAAAGTATATTGACAATGATTTACTTATACTTATGTGTTATATAAAATGTATGATCGATACGATCATTTCTTAATTTTTTTCTTTTCTTAAGGCTGGACTGTTTGAGCGGCGGTGCCACCGTCGTTTTTGACGCTGTTTATATTATTAATCAAATATCGAACTAAAATTGCAAAAAAACCTCGACATTGAATTTGTAGTTTGCTAGTAAATGAGTCTTTGTTTTTAAAAATTGTACTAACTATGAAATAGGGCTTAGGACTATACACTAGTTGGTGGACCCTGGACATCAAACTAGGTCAGCACCTGTGAGATGATGTCCAGTTATTTGTTATTTGTTTACTACTCTAGTAGTAAGTCTACAGTGATCTTTACAATACCATGTAAGTAATATTGTTTATTTGTCGACAGGATATACGTTACATCACCTGCACGCGCCGTTCAATACTGGACAAGAAGATGTAGGTAGGTAATACCTATATAATCCTAGTAAAACAGGTATCTACCACCACAATTGAAATAAACTAGCTATTGGTACCTAATGTACAACCTTTTGAGGCTTTAGGTACATCGAAATAACCAAACAACTTACAAACATTCAAACAAAATATGCGGGATATTCGCGAAAAATCAATTCTCCATGCATTTCGTCATCATTATCATCTACAGCCAATTTCGTCCTACACCCAGCAGTGGGACAAATACGGCTATACATGATGATCCTAATTAAAATACATGTAAAAGTAATACTGTGTGAGTACTTTTTAATGTATAAGTAATCGCTGGATGCGAGCTGCTCAAAATCATATTTCTTTCAATTTTACGTTTTTATTCACCTCAATCACATTAAAACGATTTTCTGAATTACTTACTAAAATAAAAAAATATATCATCCTTTAAAAATCAAAGTAAACTATAGCCTTAAACTAGAAAAAAGTTATGCTTTTGTTTATATCGTAACAAAACACAATCACATTCTTTCAATAGCGCGTTAGCTAAAAAGTATTTATTGCATACATATATTTTATATAGGTAATATTTAACCTCTTTTCTCATCCCGTTTGTATGTTGTAACCTCTTTTTACACTTCGCCGTCCAATATTCAAAAACTTAGCTCCAATTTATAAGAACGTATCAAAACCAAAAAAATTATATAGTTATAGAGAAAAAGAGAGGGATGAAAATCCTTGATCAAAACACAAGTTTATGTTCGACTTATATGCTGGCATATTGTTTGTTTATTCAGGTTTCTTCCATGCGCAGCCAGAGTGTGTAGTATAACTTGTATTCTGTGGTATAACGGAGTATTCATATCATTCCATAAGCTTTGGAAGCTTTGTCGGTCGTGCACTAACTGTTTCTATAAATCTAAGTACCTACTTTTAACGTAATGACAATGAAGCTTTGGAACTGTTTACCATGGTGCTTGTTTTCATAGTATGCAATCCAGAGATTTCAATTTTAAAATGTGTAAGTTTGTCAAGTGGCAACTGTTACATTTGCACTACAGCGATACTAAACATTAGGCCTTTTAAAAAAAATCAACGGGCCTAACCATTATATCCTATTAAGGATGCGTTAAAAATAGACCTCGAACCAAGTACATTTGATAAATATAATCTTCAACCAGAGTTGGAATAATTCGAAATTAATATTATATATACAGGGCTGTTTAATGGTAATTTTAAAAGTGTGATTTTTTTGGTTTGGGAAATTCGTGTTAAATCTGTACTTATACTTATAATTCAGGCCGCGGGTTGACGATCGTATTGTATGAAGCAATTGATTTATCCGAAAATGCATTAAAGTCGTACCTACATACATAAAAAATAATTGGATTTTATTATCAGCCGCATAGAAATAGTTCTGTGTTATTTACCAAATAACCATGTATAATGAAAAAAAAAAACTTTAAACTTTTTAATCAAAAAGGTTTTATTTTCCAATTGTTTCAGCTGTGTCTACAGCAGCTCCTGCAGACAGGTCTCATCAAAGCAGTTATCATCAACCTAATCAAAACAATGCGAATAATAACATACCAAATCCTATTACTGCAAAGCCAACCGAAAACGAAGATAAAGCGGTACATTATCCACAATATACGCCAGGAAAGGAGAATAATATTTACAATAATATAAATCCGCCCATTATAAATCCGCAACAAATACCAAGTTACAGTAACAACCAAAACCCAACCAAATTTCAGAATCCATCAGGAGCAAACAAACAAGTCGATACAAACACAAATATGATATATCATGAAAGACAAAACGCCCAACCTCACGAAACTGAAGGAAGAACCTCAGGTAATAGAGGAATGGTCATAGTAAACCACCAAATAAATCCCAACCATCTAGGCGTGTACCACAACCTAAACATCAGGCAGGCTGTAGTCTAAAGTTAATAGGTATCTTCTAGGTAAGCGTGTTACACCTGAGGCTGCAGCAATGCTTAACATCAGGCAGGCTGTAGTCTAAGGTTAATAGATATCTTTTGGTAAGCGTGTTACATCCTCCATATTCCCTGCTATCATTATTATAGTGATAGTCGAACAGATAATGTTGTTCGTCGTCTCAGCTGTAGCAGTTCATCATCTTTAGTATTAGAAAATCTTGACACTGATTTCGATTTCTTAAATTATTGCTTTATTTGCGGCAAATTATTCCAGGATCATAGTGATCTGCGTTAAAGCCGTAATGTATATCATGAATTTATTGAACATCCGGCTTATTCTGGAGAAGTGCTACGAATATAACACCCCCAACTTTCATGTGTTTCGTTGATTAACAAAAGGCTTTTGATTGCGCAAAGTGGTGAAACTTTGGGAAGTGTTGACCGAAATAGGAGTTCCCAACCATCTCGTATTGCTGATTCGGAGTCTGTATGAATCGGGGTATGAAACAGTCACTGTAGGAGGAGTAACATCAAGTCAGTTAAAGTTCCAGAAAGGTGTTTGGCAAGGATGCGTGATTTCTCCTATTTTATTCAATATATGTATATGGAGAATATATAATGCGCCAAGCACTGGAAACCTGGCAAGGCGGTACCAAGATAAACGGAGTCAGAATATCGAATCTCCAGTATGCAGATGATACCTACTACCCACATCGCGTCATCGGAAGCAGAAATGGCAGAACTGCTTAGTCGTCTCGAGACAGTCAGTTTACAAATGGGGCTTGCTATCAATAAATCTAAGACCAAACTCATGGTTATTGACCGTTTTGACACTATTCAACGTACTAACCTCCTAAAAGAATACGAGACTGTGGATCAATTCCAGTACCTTGGATCTACAATAACGAATAAGGGCAGTAGTGAACCCGAGATAATAATACATCGGAATGGCCAGGACAGCAATGACCGAACTGAGTATACACAGGAACATTATAAACCGAACCAAAATGCACCTTGTTCGCACACTTGTCTTTCCCATCGCCCTCTATGGGGTAGAGACATGGACAATCAAGTCCGCCCTCAGGCAGAAAATTGACGCCTTCGAAATGTGGGGCTGGCGCAGGATGCTGAGGATGCCATGGACAGCCTACCGCACAAACGTTTCTATATTGCACGAGCTTAAAATAGGCAAAACTCAGCGCTTGTCCACTATCTGGTTGAAAAGGATCGTACAGTATTTTGGCCACATTGCTCGCAGAGAACCCAATATTTTGGAGCGCCTTATAGTGACCGGGAAAGTTGAAGGAAAGAGACCGAGAGGCCGGAGTCTCATGCGGTGGTCTGACCAAATAACTAAAGAGCTGGAGATACCAATAAATGTTGCAATGCACCAAGCCACAGAACGAAACCGATGGCGACAACTAGTCAACAGTATCAGAAGGAGTCACGATCCTCAGCAGTAAGGGACACGACTAAGAAGAGAGATGTCATGAATTTACAAAAAAAAGCATTTTGGACCTTGTTCGCAAACGTATTTTTGTTTCTCTTTTTTGCCTATAACTTCTTTATTTTATATTTAGTGCAAAAAATTATGTGAACATATTTGTAGGCAAAACAATTTGCTACTATTTGTAAATAATGTCTTCACAATTTTTTTGTGAGACGCATAGTTTCCGAGATATCGCGACAAAAGCGTTTGCACCCCATTTTCCCAAATGGCGGCTGGGGGACAAAAGTGGCGACCCCGAAAACTTGAAGTTAAGCTTCTACTGACTCCCCAAACATGCCCCAAAAATAAAATTGCGTCCTCTAAAAAATGCAAAGCTCATGTAGTAGGATAAACAACAGAATCGACTTTTAGGATGCCCTTCCAAAAAAATACAGGTTTGCTGTGATGACATGACAGATTTAATATTTATTGCAAATTTTCATTTTTTTTTCAAGTACCTACGTACAGTTCCACAACTGTCAATTTCATAGTTTAAGAGTCTTGATAAATATTTTGGATGAAATTTTGCGATGAAAATGAATTAGACCCTAGATATTATGCTGCTTTTTATACCGAAATACTTACTATCGCGCCGCTGCAAGTAAAGTGTAATTCGTATGCCCGTGTGCTGCTGGCTGCTAGTATCGGACGTATCGGGAAATATCCCCTGTACCGGACATTGTTTGTGTTCTACTGTGGGAGACCAGAGAGGTTGGATTGGAACTTATTGTTGCGCCTCTTTGGTCAAATAGCTTATAAGAGGCTCGGATTTCATGGTGCCACTACGACCTCTTTGTTTTTTTTTCTGTACTTAATGAAGCGAAACCCACATAAACACTGGCCTAAGGTGGAGCATGCATGTACTAAATTGGATGTCACTCAAACAACTTGAGAGATACAGAGAGATACACACAACTAATTTACATCCACTTATACTTGACAAAGCTCCTAATAAATTCAGGTTGGCTATTATGAAAACTAAACTAACTACCCGTTAAAAAAAAGAAAATCATGAGAAACTATAAAGCTGTACAGATAGCCAATATATCATTCAAATCCGTTATAGTATAAAAATCTGGGCAATACTGATCTCACCTTCATTCTATATTTTTATAACCTCTCTGGCTACGATATATGCAGGGAATCAACATAGCGATGTACATTTCTAGTTAAATGGCGTGTTGCATTGCTTTCGAACGATTTCAAGCGATCCAGGCTTGCTCTATACAGAGACAAAATATATTCGACTGGAGCCAACTAAACAACGGTCATCAATTCGACTCAATGTAGATCTAGTGCTGTCTTTATTTAAGTTATTTTCAAACAATTATACTAGCGATTTTATCTTGTTTGCTGTTGTAGACGTATACGATACATGATTATGTATTACCTCAGAAAACGTTTATGACTGAACCTGTGGTTCCATTGGTAAAATTTGCAGCTGATAACTTTGGTAAAAAATTTAATTCAAAAGAAAACCACACCTGTTCATTAGTATGATATGAACGAAAAATAATTTCCTACTTTGTACTCGCCATTTTTTCTATATTCACGCCTAAATTGTTTCATCCACCATGTGGTACTACTTCTAGAATGTCCCACTAACGTTGGTTGTGTCGTTCCAGGCCAGAACGTGGAGATCACCCCGCGCGAGGCGGTGCGGCGCGCCGGGGACCAGCTCGAGGTGCTGTGCCGGGTGGCTTACGACATCGACTCCTGCCGGTGAGACTATATTTTTTTTAAATTTAAGATATTATATGGATTGAACTTGACCATTATTTGCCTGATGATAAGCAATCGTTATGGTAAGAAAACACGTGCTGGCTGACCTAGAAAATATAGGAGAACAAGAGAACAGGTTCCACTCCAGCCCAAGACGACTTGAAAAGTGCTTCGTTCTGAGATATTTCAACTTTTTAATTTTGTTCTTTGAAATTTGTTTGAGTTATGGGACTGTTGCCTCCTCGCGCGCTAATATTTACTTAATTTTGTATCCATTTTCCATCTCTCTTGGTTAAAAAGCGTACCGTAGCCTTACGCGTTCCCATATCGCCGCTGGACTGTTTTTTACATTACAACATCTACCTTCTGCCTATCAAACAAGTGTGCCGAGTATGAACCAGTACCGTGTTGTGTTCCAGGATGTCAGTGGGTGCCACCATGTACCGTCTGAAGCCGGGAGACACCGAGGGAGATGTCGTCTACCATGGACAGGGCTTGCAGGTCAGTACACGGGAATACGTTTAAATAACACCCTGTAATGTAATTATCTTAAGTAACTAATAAATAGACAAGGACAAACTGAACTGGCAATTAGCCTTTATTTCACTTTTTCACTTGTTTATAATTTTTTTGTGCCGGTCTAAACTTAACATGATTTCGCGGCGATTATAAAATCAGACGCATGTTTCTATTCTTAATGAAAACGTTTGAATTTGTGAAACACCGTACTGAATGGATCGAAACATGCGTCGTGATAATCCACGCGAAATCATTAAGTTTAGTGTATGATAGTCTAAATATGGTATAATTTGTTATTCCAGAACGGAGAATGCGGGGCTCTGATAAGGAACATTCGAGAAAAATGGAACGGCAACGTGACGTGCGTGCTGCCGCCGCAGTCGGGCTCCATCGAGATACAGACGTCCATGCGCCTGCTTGTAGCGAGTAAGAGACATAATTAAACACTACGATTAATTGATTCTTGTATAATTGTAGCTCCTTACAAATGTCGCGTCGGAAATACCACATTTACTAATAAATAATAAATAATCTCTCGCCCACACACTACTCGCTCATTATTGGTTAGGATACCGGAATATCTGATTTTTTACGAGATGAAAAGTAGCCCATGTCACGCCGGACCGTATACTACCACTAGGTACACCAAAAATCACTATAATCCGTTGCTCCGTTACAGTGTGAACGTCGAAACAAACACTCTTTTTTTTATATTGGATAGACTCACGCTTGACTACAACTTGCCTGATGTTAAGCAACGTTGTAATCTACGATCTAGCGCGCTTGCCTAGAAGAAACCGGTTTACTCTCGACTGAAGACCGTGGACTTTCATTTCCATGTAATGGTATGATGATTAGGGTTGTAAAAAAGGGGTTGTTGAAGAATCTAACGCTGGTGTCGAGAGTTTCCAGACCGCTTTTAGAGCTTCTAACAAGTCTTAACGCCCTCCGTACTATGTACACAGTTTTAATATTAAAACATTCGTGAGACATTTTATCAATATGTTAACTAAACGGTTTTAAGTCACGTGTAATTCGCGTATGTTGAACATGAACATATGTATATGAGAGAGAACCGTTTAGTTAACATACATATATGTACACAGTGTTAAAACTATAACTAACTCATCCCGTTTGTACATTGCAGAGGCTCCCAAGCAACCAGTGTTGCTGGCCCCGCCGCAGCCAGCCTTCAAGGAAGGCGACGTGTTCTCAGCGCAGTGCGTGGCGGCCGACGGACGACCCGCTGCCAAGATCAGCTGGTTCCTTAGTAAGTATACACTATTCTAAAGATAAACATTTTATTAATAACTAGCAAACCCGGCGAACTCCGTTTCGCCAGTTTGTAGTACATGCTATGTATCAGAGATGGTGCTGTATGTGAAAAACGATTTTCCCTGTTTTCCCGCTTTTCTTTCTTTTTTCTGTTGAAATTTTTCCTGATTTTTTTTGCTATAAACCTCACGGAGCCCGAGACCTTTCCAACGAATGCAAAACCGTGGAAATCGGTTCGTGCGTTCTGGAGTAGGAGTAGTAGATTTGTTTGAATAACATGTTATAGATTAATATTATTATTAAATTAAAGATACATTCTAAATGTACTAAAGGAGCAAAAGTAATCACGGCCGGCAGGATTCGAACTTGCGTTATCCTGATTACACGTCAAAGCGCCTAGACCACTCAGCCACGAAATTTAAGGGCGAGGCTCTTGTTTGTAAAGTATTCGTCATTCTTTTTGATTATTGGCTAATTATTCTTTAGATCCTTATATGACATAACAACTGCTGTTGACATGATCTGATTAAATCTAGAAAATCTACTTGTTTTAATCTAAAAGATGCAGCGCCCGTAGCCCGCTAGCGGAGGCAATCGCATGCAATGTCTACGCGGTCAGACCTTGGATGGGTGACCGAAGAGAAACATTCTATTTTGGGCGCTTCCGTGGGTCGGATGACATGTTAAATTGTAAGTCCGTTTGTCTAGTACGGCAGTCGTGAAGCCAAGTCAGAGGCCCTTCGGGCGGTTTGATAAACTCTCGACACCAGAGTTGGCCACTCTCATTTGATAAGAAGAAGAAGAATTTAAAAGTAATAGTTGTGGATAAAGAAAGAATTAAGTACACTTACCGCTACATTTTCTTTATCCTCAGATGACATGGAGCTCCTGACAGGCGTGCACCAGCCCATGGTGACGTCAGAGCCCGGCAGCGACCTGCAGACCATCAGCCAGAACGTGTCGCGGACACTGATGGCTGACGACAGTGGAAGGTAAGCAGACATGGAGACAGAGGCCCTTAGGGCGGCTTCATAAGGTCCCGACATCAGAGTATTTTTAAAGATTCGACAAGTAACCTTCAAAATTCAATTATTTCTGGCCAAGCTCTTAACAGTGTTTTCCAGCAGTCTCATTTGGGAATCAGTTTTAAAACAGTACATGCATACTCCACGTTAAACAGATAAACAATTTATTTGTAACCAAAAGCTTACACGTCAATAAGAAATTACAATTGTACATAACATTAATTATTATATATAAAATTACATATCTTATACCAATTATTTATTTTACAAGATATCTACCATTAATATTAATGTAGCTTTTTTTATTTGTTTTTATTTGTTAGGGCACCGTGTTCAGATGATGTCAAGTGACAGGCTGTAAAGTGTAAAAGTAAAACATTCATTTATTTAATTTGTACGTGAACAGCATTTAATGTGCTCATCATAATATATACCTAATAATGTTTTATGTGTTTTCCAGTTCGGGTGTGCCGAGTTGAACACGAAGCTCTTCCTTCGCCCAACGACATCCAGAGGCAGATTATTGTCAACTGTTAGTAGAAATAAAACAATATGTCTAACACATTCTATAGATTGTGCACTGAATTTCTTATTATCTCATTTTGCGATGAACATTATGTCACAGCCATATATAGTAACTTCAGTTCAGTTTTTTTTGTCGGTTACTGAACTTAATGCACTTAAATTTTTAATATGATATGTAGGTATGTCTAAGTTATTTAGATATGTCTAAGTTATTATGCAGATATAAATTTTATTTAGGTATTTTTTAATTATACTTTCGTTGTGCGTTAAATTAACATCCCCTTGTATAATTCCAGATCCGCCCAAGCGACAGGAGTCGGGCCCGATCACGATCTTCGGTCTGAAGTTGAACGAGGCAGGCCGCCTCAACGTGTCTGTGCGCGCCAACCCGCCGCCGCGCGTGTCTTGGTCCACGGACGGATACCACCTCACTGCGCCGCAGAGCTCCGAGGATGGACTCATGTCAGCGCCACAACCTATGCATCTGGTAAGTAGAGGTTGTTATTGGGTAGGCACGATTCATCTTAGGCCATAGCTATTGCTTACTAGTAGACAAAATATGGTCATATTCAAACCAGCTTTAGATTAAAAAAATCTTTTCTTCACGATTTACTACTAATGAAAAAGGATATATTAGAAAATGAGCGAAAATGATCCCGATCGGCAGGATTCGAACCTGCGTATTTCTGATCACCGTCCAGAACGCCTTAACCAACTAGGGTACGGTTTTCGCTCATTAGATTAAAGAACATGTTATTGTAAAAAAGCAAGTGAATTTGTTGATCTGTTTATGCTGCAATGGATTGCCAGATGATCGTGAATTTTAATATGATGGTAGTATGGTAGCATTTGGTCCCGAAAGAGACATATAGGTTACTTTTTATCCCGACACAGCACGACCGGTATCACAAACTTCTACATAGTATCATATTATTAATTAGTAACACCCTGCCTCCCCCAGGGCGGCGGCTACTACAACGTGACGCTGATCCTGTCCCGCGTGACGAAGGAGGAGGTGGAGCGCTCCTACTACCTGGAGCTGGCTAACGACCTCGGCAGTGAGAAGGTCACCGTGCGCATCAGCACCATGGACGAACCTGCAGGTAATGTCTTCATTGCCATCCAGGGCAATAGGTCCTCTCTCTTGAGTCGTATTTCCTCATGACTGAGGGCCGTAACTCCTCCGCTGAATTCATTAGGGTAGTTCTCTTGGGCAGATACATCGTGGTGGGCGCCGAGGTCCTTCCACGGAAGGCACATGCTAAACAAGTGTGGCTCAGTGGTTCCGCTTGATGTGCGCTTCTCATCCAAACGAACCCTGGTTCGAATCCAGCCCTATACCAGTGACTTGCATTTTTAAGTTATGTCTGGATTTACACTAGCTTAAAAGTAAAGGAAAACTTCATGGGGAAACCGACATGTTTGAGGACTACAATAGGTAATATGTCATCAAATATTTTTTCTAGACAAGCGTACCACATCTTAGACTACTGTTGCTTACTATCAAACAGGCTATGGTCAAGATGCGCCAAATATGACCGGGTTTTTACTCGGCAGATAATATGTAAAGCCAAAATAAATTGGTAAACAACTTTTACAATGTGATCATGAATCATCTCATCATTCTGTACCAATCATAATAGTAAAATGCGACCATTTTTCTTAAAAGTAAAAAATTATATGTTGTCGGGCGAATGCATATTAAGTCTTTTTGCAATTTGACTAAAAAAGCTCTACATCATCAAATTGAACTACCTATAACAGTTATAGGTAGTTCAATTTGATGTAGTATTCGTATAATATTGTTTCCAACAGCATACAAAGCTACTTGGTTGATGAAAGTCGAACTCTTTGGTAAGGACTACAAAATGAATGCAGCCTGCTTTGCCGTTGTTGATAGAATTTTACTTTCTTGATATCAATTTTGGTCGAAAGTGTATGAATTAGTGACTTGTTAAGGCTGTTTTTGTACCCAATTATAAGTAGATTAATTTAATACGTGTACATTAAACTCCCATTTATAGTTTTGCATTGACTGTGTCGAATTTATCGAATGTTTAAAAAATAGTTAATATCATAGCCGACTATTTTAATTACATTATATATTGTCATGCAGTTATATTTCATGGCATGATTATTTCAAATAATTTCCTATGTGGCATGTTCTTTATCAAAATCTCTCTAAATAACCGGATTATTTTACTATAAATAAATCATACTAGGTTTATCGTTTATACTTAGTTTTTTTAAGAACATTAATATGTGGGGACAGCGGAGCATCTTCGTTATCCATAATAGTAATTCTACCGGCTGGGCATGGGTATTTGGGCATGGAGAAATAAAACGTAGCACTTCAACTTATTGATGGTATATTACAATTTGTTGGAGGTTAAACTATGAAATACAACTGTAGGAAGATTGTCTGATATCTAATTACACTAATTCGGTCGACACTCCAACCAACACGTAACGCCACAACGCGATGCGAACCGATTGCCGTCCCAAGTAAGAATGGCGGTCTCTCTCTCGCACGGCACTAGCGCTGGTTGTTGCGTCAGAGCAGGGCTCCGAAGTTAGTCTCAAGTCAATGTCAGCCGTTATTGACAGTGACATAAACATTATAACATATTTCGAACATTGTGACAGCTGACAGTGACATTGAAACCAACTCGCCTACTCTCCGAATCAAACATTAACAACAACTTAAACACTCTTCGAATCAAACGCGCCGACACGGCCAGACTGACATTCGCACGTCCTCGTGCGATCCGATTTCTCTCGCAGCAGATGACCTGGAATAAAAGAAAAGACACAGCTGGGATCACTAATGTCATTTCGCTCGTCTATCCTGACAATTTCGAAAGATATAATTCAGTACACGCACATATTATCAGTATCTACTATTTGGCTTCGAGAAATTGAGATCACGTCAAGATGTTGTTTCAACTAAGTTAATTATCACACAAAACTTCACTATTCGACCTCGTGCGAATATGACCGTTCCGCTGCAGGGTGCCCCCACCACCAAGATCGCCACTCACCGGCAACGACAAGGAAGCAACGGACAGCCCTGCAGCTGCAGCTCCACTCCAAGACACTATTCGACATCGTGCGAATATTATCGTACCGCTGTAGGGTGCTCCCACTACCAAGATCGCCACTCACAGGTAACGACAAGGACGCACCGAACAGCCCTGCAGCTGGAGCTCTACATCACGACATTATTCAACTCCGCCAAACAAGCCACTGCAGGGTGCCCCCACCACCAAGATCGCCACTCACAGGTAACGACAAGAGAGCAACGGACAGCCCTGCAGTTGCAGCTCCACTTCACGACATTATTTGACCTCATGCAAATAAGCCACCGCAGGGTGCCCCCACCACCAAGATCGCCACTCTCAGGTAACGACAAGGGAGCACCGGACAGCCCTGCAGTCGGAGCACCTCTCTACGACAATATTTGACATCATGCAAATATCGCCAAATCTCTAGCTTCTACCCGACGGCATCTCATATGACGTGACGTTATCTCATCTGACGTGAAACCAACTAACTCTTAAGCAATGGTGTTGAATGATACGTAACAAAGTCACATCTCAAAATTAAATCTCTAATTCACTTCCCAATGCTGAGAGGGTCGCCGAGGTGGTGGTCATTGTGTGCGAACTAGCAACCATATCGTATCATCGTCTGATGAAACCTCCTCACTATTTTAACTTTGACCCGCCGTCTCGGCCTCCTCCTCCTCATCGTCAACATAATTAATCAAAAAGGTATCTACCTACTTCTATTAAGCCGTCAAGACTCCTAGGCACTATGCCCAGATTTTCGTGAACATCTTTATGAATCTGATTTTAACTATCTATCTTTTCAAAACGTGGGTACCTGTGCTGTATTACTATGCCTTCTATTCTAATCCCTACGCATAGTACCCAGAATTTGATTGTCTGTTTTACTATTCACTAATGAGTAACCAAAAGGAAACGAGCTCACCGGGAGTATGATCAGGTGTCAGTCTCAAGCAGCCCATGTTCGCGCAGAACGACGCTGACAGCATTCCTGCCCTGGCGGTGCTCAAGCTCATCAGCTAGAAGGCGGCATGACTTGCTACTGGCTGGCAGCGAGAAGTGACAACAGCATCCTGAAAACAGAAACGGATACGCGCCAGTACTGAAGCATCTAATATGGACCATTTAAACAGGGATGATTTCAGATCTAGTTTCATTTTAATTGCTCAGTACCTATCTCGAAACTCAACCCCTAACGGGCGCGACTCCCAGAAAAGCTGGACTGCTAACAGACCAATCTCAACGAATCCTGTCAAGATTTGATTTCATTAAAATATCTTGCGTAAAATAGGACAACACTCCTAACTTTTAAAATTATGACAACGCTATCTTAGATTGAATCTTGAATTTCAATTAAATTTCACAGTGCATAGCTGACCTCTTATGGGACATAAAACGACCTCACACTTATGTATCACTGCACAATCATTAAATAGCTACACACTAACAATCATCAACAGATTGGCAATAATTTTTTTACAAAAAAATGGCTTTATCGTTACACAACATATTATATAGTGCTGTATGCTCGTAATGACTGGTATGGTTTTTCTCAACAACGCCTTTTAATCATTTATAACAAATTGCAACCAAATCTTACTTTGACAAAAGAGCATTCAACACCAGAAACGTAATGAATTTAAACAATATCACCTTTGATATCCGATGAAGTTGCACGCTGCACTCAGTCACCACTCGACCCTGGCTGCGCTCGCCCGGCCGCGTGCTACCACTGCTGCTTCATGTGCCGTGGTCGCCCGGCTGCATGCCACCACTGCTGCTCCATGGGCCGCGGCAGCTCGACCGCGTGCTACCACCGCTGCTCCATGTGCTGCCCGGAGCGCACGCCACTGCAGCGGCATCGCGCATCACTGCCACGTGGCATGAGTCTGCTGCAGGCGCTGCTCTTGTACTCCCTCACGATGCGGTCCATATCTTGTAATCTTCTTGCTTGTCAATATTTTTTGTCGTTTCTTTCGTAGTCTTTCTTGTACGACATTTCCAATTAGAAGATATAAAATTCCTACCAAATCCGAACAGCAAATCTTGTCTTTCAATTCACAGCACACATATTCGTAAATTTCCTGCTTTTTATCTTTCACACGTTTTTGTTCATTGACACGAAGAATTGATAATGATCGTAGGTCTGATTTTCACGTAGGCAGAACATGCATGGCTCCCATTGTGTTTCTCGGCGATCAATTATTTCTCCATTTTGCCATCATCCCACTTCTGATGTGGGGACAGCGGAGCATCTTCGTTATCCATAATAGTAATTCTACCGGCTGGGCATGGGTATTTGGGCATGGAGAAATAAAACGTAGCACTTCAACTTATTGATGGTATATTACAATTTGTTGGAGGTTAAACTATGAAATACAACTGTAGGAAGATTGTCTGATATCTAATTACACTAATTCGGTCGACACTCCAACCAACACGTAACGCCACAACGCGATGCGAACCGATTGCCGTCCCAAGTAAGAATGGCGGTCTCTCTCTCGCACGGCACTAGCGCTGGTTGTTGCGTCAGAGCAGGGCTCCGAAGTTAGTCTCAAGTCAATGTCAGCCGTTATTGACAGTGACATAAACATTATAACATATTTCGAACATTGTGACAGCTGACAGTGACATTGAAACCAACTCGCCTACTCTCCGAATCAAACATTAACAACAACTTAAACACTCTTCGAATCAAACGCGCCGACAAATATAACGAGCATGACATCAGCCGGAATTGTGAAAAGAATTTTGCATGTCCGTTTTATTCTGAGACAAAATTTAATAAATGTTTGTTTTTTTAACGTTTGCATGCTTTTAGAGTCATATCATTGTCATTTCAATATTTCTTTAAAAAACCATTTCTATTAAACTTTCACTACTATAAATAGCATAAAGCTTTATATTATTTATAATATAAAGCAGTATACCAACCTAATGTAGTAAACGACAATAGGATCTGATGTCCAACAGTTCTCGTGCATGTGAACATAGTGCCTTGGCCATCATGATAATAGTAGTCTTGTTCGGATCCCGACGTAGAAAAAGTTTGTGTGTACACTGCCAAGGTCGCTTCTGGCAAAAATAACTGAAATTATAAAAGAATATGCCAGGTTAGTTTAGACATAGTGAATATGTAACATGAAGATATAACGAGAGATATTTATATAATAGTTATAATGAAAACAAAAAAACAGAATTCGTTTAGTAAGAAAGTCCGTATAATATGAGATTGGCCAACTCTGGTGTCGGCAAACAAATTTTTTTTGGAAATAAATAAATTAATCATATCCTGTACTAAAATTTGTTGGGCAATACAATATATTTACTGTTATATTATAATTCATTTAAAAATGTTTCATCCAATAACCAGGTCGACGAAGATCGTTGTATAGCGGGATCTTAGGCCATAATAATATTGTGGTTGAAAAAGAAAAGTCGAAAAAATTCTTAAATATTGTGTAGTCGAAAGTTTTCGACAAATATGCTGTGCTTGTTGTATTAAATAAAAAAGAAGCCACAGTTCTTGCAATAGTTTTTGCTAACAATTCAATCGCTTTTAGGGTTCCGTACCTAAAAGGTAAAACGGGACCCTATTACTAAGCCTCCGCTTTCTGTCTCCATGCTGTATCTCTATGTATCTCATTTACCGAGATAGCTAGACAGCTGAAATAATGTAATAACTATAAAAATAAATACCTAAACTAACACATAAACTAGATGATAGTACGGAACCCTTGGTGTGCGAGTTCGACTCGCACTTGGCCAGTTATTTTATTCTTTTTACAGATGATGTATCGGTGACGGTGAACTGCAAACCAATTGAAAATAGTAAACGCAATTATTCTAGAGAGACTCGCATACATAGTATAAATCACGAATATTATGACAATGAATGGGTCTTTATCAAGTGTGAAACAACTCTTTTTTCAAGAATTATATCTGATTGTAAGTAAGATTTAATTTATGAAACCATACAAAATATTTTAATTTAATTTGTTTCATCATTTAGTATCTTCGTAGTCATTTGTAAAGGTAGTGCTTGTTTGAAAGCTGGAATATTCTCCGGCGTTCCGAGCCATAATTCATACAGGTATAATTTATTTTATAATCATATTCAATAACCATTAGGTATAAAGAACTAAAATCGTTATATCTGCTTTGTTTGTCTGTTTGCTCATTTATTTATATTTTTCATCCCGAATCTTTTCAGCTATCGAATATATGGGTTCCGAGTTCTACATCCAAGGGCAAATGCAAACAAAAAGACATGCATACTTGTATATAAAACTTACTGAAAAAACTGCCAATAAATACGTGGATTGTATGGGATCTATCCCAAATAAAGTACCAAGACAAACTCGAATATATTTCACACGATCTAATGGCGTTACTCGTAAGTAAATAAATAATTATTTTGGACATTGCACACAGCGCCATCTAGCCCCACTTTAAGCAAACGCTTGTATCGTGGGTACTAGATAACTAGATACAATACTAAGTAAGTAAGCATAAGTAGCAAAGTAATTTGTAATATCTAAGGACACATTGGCAGGTGATCCTGTAACACCTGCCAATACTTATATCCTTAGATATTACAAATTACATTGTTCATGCTATTGTCATTCAGCAGCAGTGTTAGTTCGACATCTACGAAGAAAATCTGAGTTGAATTGATGCTGTAAAGTTGTCAAAATTCACTAAAGTATAACTCAAAACATAGCCAAGTCGGAGGCCCGTAATCAGGGCGGGCGGGGCTATGTTTCTTAAATTATAATCACAATTACTAGTCTAATAACATCATAATGATCATTTGCCATCCTTGGCTGTCCCAGTAAATAATTCCAGATTTTATTTCAAGAATTGCCTACAACTTATTCTTTTTAAAAATATATTGCTAGAATATGGGCTCATTTGAGAAAATGTTGTTTAAATTGTTGTAATATATTTGATTATTTAAAACGTAAATACAGCATGTCTAATAATCGTTGATATATATTTTAAATTATAAATAAAAATAAATTAAGTCGGTTTTTATGTTTAGGGAAATCTGGTTGTGATGATGATTTTGTCAGGAGATTTGAAGAAATATATTTCACTTCAAAAGAAGATGAAGAATACTCCTACAAGACGAACAGCGCGTTGTTTCTAGGGAACTGTAAGTATCGAAATTGTATAAAAAAATTATTCGAAAAAAATGGTGTAAAAACCTACGTTTGTTCCGTCATAATTCGTCCTATATTTAAACACCGTTTGGTTGTTAAACGTGGCTTAAATATTAGTATAGAACTTTGAAAATAAAAAGTCGGTTCCTTCTCCTTGTTGTTCAAACATCAGATACATACAATCAAATTGCCAACTTTAAATTGGAACGTTGAGTTTCATTGGTAGCATTTTGACAGTTTGATTATTATGACAGTATATAGACAAATTTCGAACAACGGAAACGGACTTGTATTTTCAAAGTTCTGGACTAGTAGTTAAACCACGTTTTGTAACAAGACTCAACAGGTGTACCTACCATAAACACCTAGTAATGTATTGCTACATTTTGTTGGGAATCGGTATGTGAGCACTAGAAACATTTAATTGTTGATCGGGTTCATTTTTAGTAACATATCGTTATTTTGTAATAGCTAGTATAATCATTATTTAATTCATAATAATTACAGTTACAATATTATCTATAAAATGTCAAGTTGAGATTGAAGTATGTGTAAAAACGTGTGAAACATATTATAAATTATAAATGTAATCAGTTAATATATTTTTTTCAGTTCCCAAAA
Source organism: Macaria notata (assembly GCA_927399415.1). NCBI lineage: Eukaryota > Metazoa > Arthropoda > Insecta > Lepidoptera > Geometridae > Macaria > Macaria notata. Next base: position 8,776,607 of record OV656742.1, read on the forward strand.
TAAAAGGGTTATCGCACGACAACATGTTGGCAGTATTCTTTCAGAAATACACCACATTGGAGATCGCATATGAGTATAACAAAATAGGTGAAGAATTTGATCTAACATGCACTGCAGACAACTCTACATGGGTCTACCCTGGTATGTATTTTATCTTTGGAGTCGTATTTTCTCATGACTGAGGGTCGTGACTCCCCCGCAGAATTAATTCGCTAGGGCAGTTCTCTTGGGCAGATACATCTTAGTGGGCGCCCAGGTCCTTTCCACGGAAGACATATGTCTTCGGATATTGTGGTCCTCAAACATGGCGGTTTCCTAGCGATGTTTTCCTTCACCACTAAGCGAGTGCAAATATACACATCACATGAAAATACAAGTCATTGGTGGGCAGGATTTGAATCAGGGTGTGTCAGGATGAAAAGCTGATACAGCTGGGCCACACTTGCTTATATGTATTTTTAACTCCTTGTAGATCAATGTAAAACCTAGTTAATTCAAGAAGAGTTTAATTTAATGGCGTCCAAAATGACGGAATGATTTTGGCCGCCTTTTATAGAACTCTTATTTAATGAACCTTATAATCATCTTTTATTATATGACTAGAAACACGTTGTGATTCCACTCATGGAAACATAAAATACTGTTCGTAAGTTAATAGTTAAGTAAGTGTATTCTTTTGTCGAGAGTTTTAAACCGCCCCTTGGGCCTTATTACAAAACCTGGTTTAAATATTAGTCTAGACCAAGTCCGTTTCAGTTGTTTGAAAATTGTCTGTCTACTGTCATATTTATCAAACTGTCAAAATGTACCAATGCTAAATCAAAGATCCAAATTAAAATTGACATTTTGATTGCTTGATGCTTGATCAACCAGAACCGACTTTTTATTTACAAAGTCCTAGACTAACATTTAAACCTCGTTTTGTAATAAGACGGAAAGTGTAATTAAATAAAGTAAAGTAAAGTGAAATATAATACATAAATTTAGAATGGTGTAACCCAAGAATACGAATGGAAGTAGAGTGCAATGAATTTGTTTTTTTTTTTCAGGTTATGTTAGCAAAACAGCTGGAAAAAACAAAAATAGCGCTTTATTCAAAATAAATAGTAAAATAATGTCTTATGTGACTTGCAAAAGTGGGGATTACTCTACTACAATTAAATTTCACTTCGAAGAAGTAAAAAGAACTCCTAAAACCATAGTACAAGGTAAAAAATTGATTACTGTGTAAAATCGAAATCGTCATTCGATTTAACAACCCTCAAACTCCCTATAGCGTCAAAATCATTCAGTTTGCTTTAGTTTCGTTAGCTTTTTAGATGAAACGGGACCCTATTACTAAGCCTCCGCTGCCTGTCTGTCTGTCTGTCTCCAGGCTGTATCTCATATACCGTGACAGCTAGAAAGCTGAAATTTTCACAAATAATGTATTTCCGTTGCCGCTATAACAACAAATACTAGAAATAAAAATATTAAGGGAGGTCCCCATACAATAAACGTGTTTATTTTTGTATTTTTTTGCTCAATATTAAAAACGGTAACAGGTAGACGCTTCAAATTTTCACAGAATATTTAATTGTATACTACCTTTCAAAATAAATAACAATAAAGTAAATCTTAAAGGGGGTCTCCCATACAACAAACGAAATTTTTAAACAATTTTTACTCGATCTTAATAAACAGATAGAAAAACTTTAATATTTGTAAGTAAATATTTAGAAATTTAATAACTATAAAAATAAATACACATAAAATAGATGATAGTACGGAACCCTTCGTGCGCGAGCCCGACTCGCACTTGGCCGGTATTATTTATTCTTATTTTTATACAAGTGTGTTAAAAAATACATATATTAATTGTGTTTGTTTCTATATGTTACCAAAAAATAACAAGATCCGTACGTTTATAATTTTCCTAGGAAGTTTATAAACCTTCGTAAGATTCTAAACGAGAGATACGCATCACATAAAAACGGCTGATCAAAACCAGATCATCATGATTTCGTTCGAATATTTTTTTATGTACAGATTTTAATATTTCTTTAGGTTTATTAAATGTTTTTTACAAGGTTTGCACTTTACCGTAACTCGCCTGATGGTAAGCAATCAATCAAACGTGCTTTCCCAGTAAGAACCGTTTAACTGTCGCTTTGAAGATCGCAAGGTTTAAACACAACGAACACTCGCGGGGAACAGGGAGTCAGTAATGTATAGATTATTATGTTTCTGTAGGTTTATTAAATGTATCGATTATGATGTTGTTGCAGACAGTCCTTGGTTGGTGGCCTCCATCGTGGCGGCTGTAATGGTGTCGGCAGGCGGCGCGATGCTCGTGCTCTGCTGCTACTGTCGGCGCAAACATGTAGCTGCAATACAGGTAGGCATTTCTCACCACCGGAAAGAAAATAGTGATCATACATTTACAAGAAGATGTAAATCACCCTTTTATATGAACTCTCAGAAGCCAGCTATTTTTGAACAAAAACGTGCAGCAGGAAAGTTAAATAAAAAAAACGTGATAAATTGGTACATTTTGGATCGGTAAAATATCTAGAAATTGCTAATGCAATCAATAAGACTTCTTTGGTTTTTTTTTTGTAGATATATAAAAATATTGCGTACTAAATTTTACACACCTCAATGCAACCCGTGCGTTTTCAATGAGTCAGTCAGTTGATGAAAACAAAGATCTATAGCTGTGTTAAATAAATTTTATTACTCTACTTTATTTACGCGTCCAGACTCTTGGGTGTAAAGTTCGGTAATTTAGAAGGCATCATGTATGTTACTAATTGTCAAACATACTGTAATGAAGGCACCACAGAGCCCTGCGATGGTGGCGCCAAGCAGGTCCCTGTGGAGCAACTGGACACTATTCCGCTCTGTGAGGATCAACACCGAGAGGACGGGAGATGAAGCCGAAATCACAGAGAGTGAGTTAGTCTTATACAGTTCCATAACCCACACGATCTCGTATATTCTGTCTCTTTGAGTCGTATTTCCTCATGATTGAGGGTCGTGACTCCCCCGCAGCATTAATTAGTTAGGGAAGTTCTCTTGGGCAGATCCATCGTGGTGGGCGCCTAGGTCTTAACACGGAAAACACATGTCCACGGATATTGTGTTCCTCAAACATGTCGGTTTCTTCACGATGTTTTCCTTTACCGCTAAGCGAGTGCAAATCCACACTTAACTTAAAAAATACAAGTCATTGGTGTGGAGCCGTATTTGAACCATGGTGCGTCTGGATAAAAAGCTAACACTGGAACCGCTGAGCCACTCTGGCTAAATATATTAATTGTATAATTATTAACAAATAAAAAGTTTTGAACTCAGTTACTAGTTATGGTAATAGACCAATTCTTTTTGGAAAGGTTAATATTGAGCGGTATTTTAAGGAAGTGAACGGGAATGAAAATCCAGAACATAATATTAAAGTGTAAGCTTTAGTTATGTTATTTTAATTTGACGAAGTCAGGGAGCGGTGGGGTTAGCTAGTTGCAGTGCAGGGTCATCATTTATGTGTTCTTATAATACTTATAATTCCAATATTCTAATCCAATCGTATGGTTCCAGCTACATCTACTAATTACGACTATGCGTACGTGAACAACGTCAAGAGGCTGGTTGTTGGGCCCCATGACAGTAAGCATTTATACATATATTTTCATTCCACACAGCGCCATCTAGCCCAATATTATCTAAATATATAAAACTCAAAGGTGACTGACTGACTAATATAGTGTGCGTTGATAGATCAACGCACAGCCGAAACCACTCGACGGATTGGGCTGAAATTTGGAATTGAGGTAGATGTTATGACGTAGGCATCCGTTTAGAAAGGATTTTTAGGAAATGCCACATTTAAAGGGGTGAAATAGGGGATGCAAGTTTTGCTTCTTAATGCGGGCGAAGCCGCGAGCCCCTCTACCTAGTTATACTATATATTCGATACCCATATTAAGCAAATGTACATGTGTTCCGACACGTCGTCCATTTGTGAGTATTGAGCTTGAAGCTCACCGAGGCGGCGCCTGATAAACAGTCGGACCGGTTTCGCCGGGGCTGCGGTCGCATGTCCAGCTATTCCGGGGCCTCGGATCGCGATGCGGAGGAGGAACACCTCCGGTGGTGGGTATGCTGGTAAGCGGAGACTCCCACATAACCATGTCCTCCCCAGGGCTGGTAGTATCCATAAAGGATTTTCCTGGGTCATAAAAAAGGTTGCTTAGTTATTGCCTTCCTGCCTGCGCGTTCCTTGTTCTCCTCGTCTTTTAATATTACATAATTTACCGGATGCGCATTAGGTATAGTATTAATAACTTTCAGTAATTCTATACATTTCCTAGTTAGGTATTGTATAGTATGCTGGATTATACAGATTGCCCATAACATATTATATACACCGTTACGGTAGGGTGTCTCCAAATTGCGTTGCAATAATGTTATTTGTCATAACGTGGTCACGGCGGCTTCAAATAAAAAAGCGATTCAATTATTTAAACGTCTTGTGTGTGCCCCCAATAAGCTGATAAATATTGCGAGTGATTTTACAGTAACCGTATATGTAGTTGTTGTATTATTGTTTATATTATGTTTGTTGGACAACATATCCGACTTATTCATGTTGGTGGATTGATCGACAAACATATAGAAAAAAATAAAGCATAAACTTTTGACATAACAAAATTGGTGCCCCTTACATATTGTCAGGAGGCGATGAACTATACGTATTAAAAAAATGTATTATTTATTATTGAAAGTATTTAGTATTCTAAGACTTAAATTAAAACAAGCTGATCAAATTTAATTAATTTAAATATTTCCAGATGTGGAGTCCTCCGATTACGACTACATAAGCACACACGGCTAACATCAGAAGACAGGCTGGCCCGCGTGATGTTGAGCAGCGACATAACTTCAGGAACTGATTGTATCCATGCTAGTATTATATTTATGTTGATGCACTCATAAGTGGTATTTTTGCTAAGCGATAGTAGAACATCACAGAAGAGTAAAGATAACTGGCATCTGTCAGTTTTTGTCGCCAATAATTTAGCACAAAATTATAATATTATTATAATCCATAATTATTTTAGATTATATTTATTCACTTACCTTATTAAAAATGAAATAAAGTTTATTTTCTAAAAACCTGTTAGTGATTGTAACTTTGATATTCGGACCGGAGATCATCGGACAAAGTAAAAATTAAAAAAAAAACCTTCTACATAATTGATTTCTTTTATTACACATCTTGGATAGTAATATCATGGTCTTTACTTATGACATTGCCGTTTTTTCTTACATTTTAATCTGTTTGTAACTTTTACGTATATTTTTTCCATATACAATTTTTATTGTATTAATTGTTAAATTATGTACCTTTTAGATAAAAAAAATGTATTACTAGTGCATATTACTTATAGGGAAGTCATTGAAAACACCTCTTTCAATGTGTCGTCGGTTTCACTACTTTAACTAGGTATATTTTTATCATTATACTCTGTTTTTAAGAAATTGATAAACACAGTGCATAGCTTTTTTTTTCATCTAACTATATTATCAATTGCTTCTTAATCTGTTCAGACATTTCCATGGAAATATTATTTTTCTCAATTTCGTCATACAAATCGGCAATTTCATAGGTAAAGACCTATTATATAGTAATAATTTGTGGATTTGTGTTAAGTATTTAGTTTCTACCATAAGGGTATCTCATGTATTTTTTAAAAAGGAGAAGCTTTTTAAGCTGTTTTTCCTGCGTACTACAATCCAGGGGTTTTCAAAACTAGAGTTAATAGGTATCTCCTAGGTAAAAACGTGTTACACCCTAGACTACAGCAATGCTTAACATCAGGCAGGCTATAGTCAAACGTAAACCTATCCCACTTAAAAAAAAAGGTTTAATTTTATAGGTGTATATTTTTGTAAACATATTTGTTTGTTTGTCACGTATTCCTCAGAATCAGCCGAGCAGTTCTTGAGACTTAAAGCAGGCTTTCTCGCACTGTTTATCTATTCTATACATTGTATACATATGTTGAAGCTACAGAGGGTCAGAAAATTGTACCAAAATGATTTTCTTACAAAAAATATTTGCGTATACTTTGAATCGATAACAGAACACGTTTCAGCAGTTTTAGATGTTTGTCTGTTTATGTAAACGCGCATCACGCTAAAACGGCTGAACTGATCTTCATGATTTTTGGAATGTAGATAGTTTAAGGTCCTCGGAGCGACATATACTACTTTTTATTTCAAAATAATGTGTGGGAAAGCCGCGGGTGTCGGCTAGTAGCTAAGAAATTATTTAAAATTTCTACGTACAATATTTAACTCTATTGACAAATCACGGTGACCCGTTGTTCTGTTGTAGAACAGGAATAAACTCGTGAAAATATATATGTAAGGACTCAGTGTAATGATACATTTAATATGAATGAAAAACAATACAGATACAAGACAAACTAGTATATTTGTTCTAAAAATACCTATTAAACGCAGTTTTTCCTTCTATCATTTCTGCTGGAAACCATGTTGTAAATACTCGTAAGTACACTATATTAATCATACTTATTATGAGTAGGTACTTTAGTCACAAGTTTTTTGTGTGTTTTTGAAAGGTTACTGGGAAACTAGGTAGTAAAAGTCAGGGGAAAAATAAGCGACAACCCCCCAATTAAATTTAAATTGTAACCAGCGTTCAAATTCACCGTTTATTTTTAGGATTCCAAGGACAAAGGGCGAAAAACAGAGTCCTTGTAAATTCGTATTCATGTCTGTCATTCGTCTGTCTACTTGTCCATCCGTAGCTCAGACTAAAGAAGAAAGAAAGGACTCGGCATAACAAACTGTAGTTACTGACATATCGGCATCTCTTTTTATCTTATGAGGGCAATCATAATGTAAAAGAGCACAACAGTAGTTTTATCAATGGCTGATGACGTCACAAAATGTATCACTGCGGCCGGTCGCCATGTTTTATCACAGCCAACAACAAGTACATCAGTTGTCATCGTAACTTGTTTATTACAGAGTTTTGAAGAAAATTTAGTGATATTAAGCGAAAATTGTGCTTGTTTATAGTGTGTGAACTTGCAAAATACTGCATTTATTATGGGTAGGTGCAGTGTGTTAGGCTGCCGCATGAAAAGCAACACAAAACATCCCAAAATAACGTTGCACAGGTAAGTAAACGAATTCATTCAAAATATCTTGTCTTTTCTATTATTTTAAAATATTTTGCTGTTTGTGGGAAAGTTTATAAAGATAAACGTGCTTTTCTCTATTCATTTACTGTTTTACTAATAATATTAGGCGATTATTTAAGAAAATCATTCGTCATAGTAAATAGAGTTGCGGTACGGCATTTTCAATGTATCGATAACTTAGCGACAGGTGAATATTATCTAAACTCGATTTCTTTTATTTGATTTTAGATTGCCAACATGTAAAGAAAGAAAAGAACAGTGGCTGGATATACTTGGTATTGAAAATTTGAATACTACAACCAAACATATTTTTATTTGTTCCCTGCATTTTGAAGACAAATGTTTGAACCGAACTTTAAATGTAACAAGACTGCGCGATGATGCTTTACCTTCAAGTGAGTTGCTGGTAAGTTTTGAAAATAGACCAGATAAGTTTATAGTGTTTACCTACTTACTGACAAAGTAATCGAACTAAACCAGTTGATGACAAGGGACGAGAATCATGTCAGCAGCAGTAATTCTATATTGTTGAAATACTGATAAAAAGTTTCAGATTTAAATGTACATAGAACAAAATAGATAAATGTACCTGTGTTAAAATGCAAGTTATACAAATGTGTGCATGTGTTAGTGATTAAATTGGCAATGTAAATATTATTAAACATATAAGGTTTTTTTTGTGTAGATACCAGCGCAAATAATAACAAACACACTCAATATTAAAAAGTATTGTTATTTTGCTTTACAGTTACCAGCCCAATTTAATGAATGCCAGGAACATCAATTTGTTTCTCACAAAGCACTGGAAGGGGAGCCTATCTGCAGCACTTCTAGCTATTCAGATGTAAGTATCCTTTTTACAATGTTAAGTATCGTACTTCATATTATACAATCTTGATTTTTGAAAACAAACACACTCAATATTAAAAATTATTGTTATATTGCTTTACAGTTACCAGCGCAATTGAATAAATGCCAGGAACATCAGTTTGTTTCTCACAAAGCACTGGAAGAGGAGCCTATCTGCAGCACTTCTAGCTATTCAGATGTAAGTCTTCTATTTTATGTTACTATAGGTACTGCGGGCAGCATAACTGGTAATTTAAAATAATTTAGGCCAAAAAACTTGTACGAAGTTGCAAAAAACTAGAAGTCAATGTGTTTTTTTTTTGTTTCAGGAAAAAGCGCTTGAAATTATTCAAAAATTTAAATTAAAATGTGAAAATCAGAAAAAAAAATAAAAAGATTAAATGAAAAAGTGAGAAGACAGAGTAAGAAAATAGCAGATTTTAAAACTGTAATGAAAGATTTAAAAGACAATAATTATGTGAATGATGATCATGCGGCTGTGTTGGAGCAGTGCGCAGGCCCCAAAGATTTTCTAAAAAGGCAAATTGCGAAATCGGTAGGAATGCCTTTGGAAAGACAATACAGCGAAGAAATTCGAAAATTTGCACTGACACTCCACTTTTTATCTCCAAAGGCCTATAACTTTGTTCGTCGTACGTACAGTTCCTGTTTGCCACATCCAAGAACTTTAAGTAGGTGGTATCAGAATGTAAACGCTGAACCTGGGTTTTGTACAGAGGCTTTTAATGCTTTGAAACACAAAGTTCAAACAAGTGAAATGCCAGTGATATGTGCTATGGTTTTGGATGAAATGGCTATTAGAAAGTCTCTTTGCTGGGATCCTCAAACTAAAACCTATTATGGACGAGTTAACGTTGGGATTGATTGCGATATGGACTCATTAGAAGTAGCCAATGAGTGTCTTGTGTTACTGCTGACCTGTATAAACGGTAGTTGGAAGTTACCTGTGGGATACTTTTTCATAACGGCTTTGTCTGGGGAACAAAAAGCAGTACTAGTTAAAACATGCATCCATAAATGTGAAGAAGTCGGCGTCAAAGTTGTGAGCTTGACCTGCGATGGTCCAGCTGCAAATTTAAGCATGTTTTCAGCATTAGGCTGTGATTTCAATTCAGGCCAGGTAACATTTACTTACAGTAACAGCATCATACACGCTTTTATTGATCCCTGTCATGCTATCAAACTAGTCCGAAATGCTTTCGGTGAATTGAGGGTGTTTTACGATATGCATGGCAGGAAAATAGATTACATCTACCTGGAACATCTACTAAATTTGCAGGAAGCCGCAGGACTGCACATGGCCACAAAATTAACAAAGGCCCACATACAATATCAAAAACAAAAAATGAAGGTACGACTTGCCACGCAGCTTCTTAGCGACTCGGTGGCAGATGCCTTGGAGCATTGTGCTGATTTAAAAATCCCGGAATTTCAAGGAGGTGAAGGCACAATTAACTTCATTAGGTTAATAAACAGCGTTTTTGATGTCTTAAACAGCCGATCAATTAGACCACCGGGGTGGAAAAAGGCTATATTTTCGGGAAATGTTGGTCTGGTAGAAGCTTTATTCGAAGGTGCCACAACCTACCTTCAGAATCTGATACTGCCATCTGGGCAGAAACTCGTCGATTCCAGAAGAAGAACAGGCTTTGTAGGACTTATTGTGGACATGATCAGTGCAATTCAACTGTATAAATATTTGATTGCCGGTACCAAACTTTTACAGTACCTGCCACTGTACAAGGTCAGCCAGGACCACCTCGAGTTGTTTTTTTCTGCCATCCGAGCTCGAGGTGGCTTTAATAATAACCCTAATGCGGTTCAATTTAGGGCCGCTTTTAAAAGATTGTTAATAAGAGCTGAAATTAGGGATGCGGGCATTGGCAACTGCGTTCCTCTAGAGCAAATTAACATATTAACCTGCTCTAGTAAGACAAACCCAGTCACGGCCATAAACGAACTAACAGAAAGGAATTCATTTGTTGAATTGCCAGAGGATGATAGTGAGTTGTTCGAAGAATTTATACACTGCATGTACAATAACTTACCCAACTACTCCGAAAGCGTAGTTACTTATATTGCCGGTTTCATATCTAGAAAGTTGGCTCGCTCTGTAAAATGTGATATTTGCGCAAATTTGTTATTTGGAGATGCACAAAAAAGCTTAATAACTCTGAAAAATAGGGGTGGATTGGTTTACCCGTCAAAAGACGTGACGAATATTCTGATTAAAATTGAAAAAATCCTTAAAGGTATTTTTCAAAAGCAGCTTCGGTCTGAACAGTATTATCTGCATGCATTTCGATTTTTCATGGAACATTTTGATGAATCCAATTTGTTGAAATCGAATTCCGAACATGACACGACCCACAGACTTTTACTTATTAAATCTATAGTCCAAACTTACATGGATCTGAGGTTTAAATACTATGGTAAGAAAACCACAGAAAAGATTTCGTTTCGCAATTACTTTAACAAAATCATATTATTCCGTAATGAGTAAATTACTGGCAATTTTATTAGGGTCCGATATGCTCTTATTTGATTATTGTGTACCTATATTTGTATATAGTTTGTATTTTTAGAACTTGAAAATGACTGTGATTGAGGGTTCAACATGCTCATAGTTGATTAATGTGTATATTTGTATTTTTATTTACAACTTGAAAATGACTGTCATTGAGGGCTCAACATGGTCTTATTTGAAACACGATTTGAAACATATCCTTTGTATTTAAAAAATACAAATTTTACAGTTTTACAACTATTATAGTTTTTAATAAACCTGTGTGAAATGGTAATTTTCGTTTTATTATGAATGATCGTGCCAAGTTGTATAAATAAAGTATTAAGTAATTAATAAAATTAAGTATACTCTGCAAAACGAGAAAAAAATCTGTACCTATTTAGTAAGTACCTATTTATTTATTCTTTTCTTTGGTAACTAATTACTTAAAGACCGTGTTGGTATTGAAGGCGTGGTATGCTGATCAGTAATAGTGATACTCAAGGCTCCTATACATATGCCCCGGCACGAGCCGCAGTAAGTGGCAGTCCGCACGAAACTCAATCTTAATTCCAATTTCGGTCGCATACTACGCCCACAGGTAAGATATAGGTACACGGCTATCACAAGGCTGCAGTTTTTATTCGTGATCGCAGCGGTGGAAACTGGGAGTAATTAATGGGATAAACATACCATAGTAAAATTCGTTTTATTATGAACATGTACAAGTACAGAATAAAGAGGATGTTCATTAAATTGCAGTGGCATCAGTACAGTATCCACGTGCCCTGCCATAAATAAAATGTCACTGAGCGTGTGCGTTTTTATAGGTCGCATTTCCACGTAAATAAAACTGAAGAAATGTAACCGAAACTCATTTTCGACAATTTTCAATTCTGCAAACACCGTGCAATTCAACTATCGATATTATAATGCGCGCATCCCTACGGCAAGCCGCCATCTTTGTGCCAGGCTCACGTTAGGTATGCACGTTTTTTTCGTAGGTATTTCATGTCCATTCTTTTCCTATTGTCTGTGAAGGCGACAAAGAAAAAAAAACAAAAAACCAAATCAAGCAAAAGGCGAGGAGAATACTCAGACTAAAGAAGAAAGAAAGGACTCGGCATAACAAACAGTAGTTACTGACATATCGGCATCTCTTTTTATCTTATGAGGGCAATCATAATGTAAAAGAGCACAACAGTAGTTTTATCAATGGCTGATGACGTCACAAAATGTATCACTGCGGCCGGTCGCCATGTTTTATCACAGCCAACAACAAGTACATCAGTTGTCATCGTAACTTGTTTATTACAGAGTTTTGAAGAAAATTTAGTGATATTAAGCGAAAATTGTGCTTGTTTATAGTGTGTGAACTTGCAAAATACTGCATTTATTATGGGTAGGTGCAGTGTGTTAGGCTGCCGCATGAAAAGCAACACAAAACATCCCAAAATAACGTTGCACAGGTAGGTAAACGAATTCATTCAAAATATCTTGTCTTTTCTATTATTTTAAAATATTTTGCTGTTTGTGGGAAAGTTTATAAAGATAAACGTGCTTTTCTCTATTCATTTACTGTTTTACTAATAATATTAGGCGATTATTTAAGAAAATCATTCGTCATAGTAAATAGAGTTGCGGTACGGCATTTTCAATGTATCGATAACTTAGCGACAGGTGAATATTATCTAAACTCGATTTCTTTTATTTGATTTTAGATTGCCAACATGTAAAGAAAGAAAAGAACAGTGGCTGGATATACTTGGTATTGAAAATTTGAATACTACAACCAAACATATTTTTATTTGTTCCCTGCATTTTGAAGACAAATGTTTGAACCGAACTTTAAATGTAACAAGACTGCGCGATGATGCTTTACCTTCAAGTGAGTTGTTGGTAAGTTTTGAAAATAGACCAGATAAGTTTATAGTGTTTACCTACTTACTGACAAAGTAATCGAACTAAACCAGTTGATGACAAGGGACGAGAATCATGTCAGCAGCAGTAATTCTATATTGTTGAAATACTGATAAAAAGTTTCAGATTTAAATGTACATAGAACAAAATAGATAAATGTACCTGTGTTAAAATGCAAGTTATACAAATGTGTGCATGTGTTAGTGATTAAATTGGCAATGTAAATATTATTAAACATATAAGGTTTTTTTTGTGTAGATACCAGCGCAAATAATAACAAACACACTCAATATTAAAAATTATTGTTATTTTGCTTTACAGTTACCAGCCCAATTTAATGAATGCCAGGAACATCAATTTGTTTCTCACAAAGCACTGGAAGGGGAGCCTATCTGCAGCACTTCTAGCTATTCAGATGTAAGTATCCTTTTTACAATGTTAAGTATCGTACTTCATATTATACAATCTTGATTTTTGAAAACAAACACACTCAATATTAAAAATTATTGTTATATTGCTTTACAGTTACCAGCGCAATTGAATAAATGCCAGGAACATCAGTTTGTTTCTCACAAAGCACTGGAAGAGGAGCCTATCTGCAGCACTTCTAGCTATTCAGATGTAAGTCTTCTATTTTATGTTACTATAGGTACTGCGGGCAGCATAACTGGTAATTTAAAATAATTTAGGCCAAAAAACTTGTACGAAGTTGCAAAAAACTAGAAGTCAATGTGTTTTTTTTTTGTTTCAGGAAAAAGCGCTTGAAATTATTCAAAAATTAAAATTAAAATGTGAAAATCAGAAAAAAAAAATAAAAAGATTAAATGAAAAAGTGAGAAGACAGAGTAAGAAAATAGCAGATTTTAAAACTGTAATGAAAGATTTAAAAGACAATAATTATGTGAATGATGATCATGCGGCTGTGTTGGAGCAGTGCGCAGGCCCCAAAGATTTTCTAAAAAGGCAAATTGCGAAATCGGTAGGAATGCCTTTGGAAAGACAATACAGCGAAGAAATTCGAAAATTTGCACTGACACTCCACTTTTTATCTCCAAAGGCCTATAACTTTGTTCGTCGTACGTACAGTTCCTGTTTGCCACATCCAAGAACTTTAAGTAGGTGGTATCAGAATGTAAACGCTGAACCTGGGTTTTGTACAGAGGCTTTTAATGCTTTGAAACACAAAGTTCAAACAAGTGAAATGCCAGTGATATGTGCTATGGTTTTGGATGAAATGGCTATTAGAAAGTCTCTTTGCTGGGATCCTCAAACTAAAACCTATTATGGACGAGTTAACGTTGGGATTGATTGCGATATGGACTCATTAGAAGTAGCCAATGAGTGTCTTGTGTTACTGCTGACCTGTATAAACGGTAGTTGGAAGTTACCTGTGGGATACTTTTTCATAACGGCTTTGTCTGGGGAACAAAAAGCAGTACTAGTTAAAACATGCATCCATAAATGTGAAGAAGTCGGCGTCAAAGTTGTGAGCTTGACCTGCGATGGTCCAGCTGCAAATTTAAGCATGTTTTCAGCATTAGGCTGTGATTTCAATTCAGGCCAGGTAACATTTACTTACAGTAACAGCATCATACACGCTTTTATTGATCCCTGTCATGCTATCAAACTAGTCCGAAATGCTTTCGGTGAATTGAGGGTGTTTTACGATATGCATGGCAGGAAAATAGATTACATCTACCTGGAACATCTACTAAATTTGCAGGAAGCCGCAGGACTGCACATGGCCACAAAATTAACAAAGGCCCACATACAATATCAAAAACAAAAAATGAAGGTACGACTTGCCACGCAGCTTCTTAGCGACTCGGTGGCAGATGCCTTGGAGCATTGTGCTGATTTAAAAATCCCGGAATTTCAAGGAGGTGAAGGCACAATTAACTTCATTAGGTTAATAAACAGCGTTTTTGATGTCTTAAACAGCCGATCAATTAGACCACCGGGGTGGAAAAAGGCTATATTTTCGGGAAATGTTGGTCTGGTAGAAGCTTTATTCGAAGGTGCCACAACCTACCTTCAGAATCTGATACTGCCATCTGGGCAGAAACTCGTCGATTCCAGAAGAAGAACAGGCTTTGTAGGACTTATTGTGGACATGATCAGTGCAATTCAACTGTATAAATATTTGATTGCCGGTACCAAACTTTTACAGTACCTGCCACTGTACAAGGTCAGCCAGGACCACCTCGAGTTGTTTTTTTCTGCCATCCGAGCTCGAGGTGGCTTTAATAATAACCCTAATGCGGTTCAATTTAGGGCCGCTTTTAAAAGATTGTTAATAAGAGCTGAAATTAGGGATGCGGGCATTGGCAACTGCGTTCCTCTAGAGCAAATTAACATATTAACCTGCTCTAGTAAGACAAACCCAGTCACGGCCATAAACGAACTAACAGAAAGGAATTCATTTGTTGAATTGCCAGAGGATGATAGTGAGTTGTTCGAAGAATTTATACACTGCATGTACAATAACTTACCCAACTACTCCGAAAGCGTAGTTACTTATATTGCCGGTTTCATATCTAGAAAGTTGGCTCGCTCTGTAAAATGTGATATTTGCGCAAATTTGTTATTTGGAGATGCACAAAAAAGCTTAATAACTCTGAAAAATAGGGGTGGATTGGTTTACCCGTCAAAAGACGTGACGAATATTCTGATTAAAATTGAAAAAATCCTTAAAGGTATTTTTCAAAAGCAGCTTCGGTCTGAACAGTATTATCTGCATGCATTTCGATTTTTCATGGAACATTTTGATGAATCCAATTTGTTGAAATCGAATTCCGAACATGACACGACCCACAGACTTTTACTTATTAAATCTATAGTCCAAACTTACATGGATCTGAGGTTTAAATACTATGGTAAGAAAACCACAGAAAAGATTTCGTTTCGCAATTACTTTAACAAAATCATATTATTCCGTAATGAGTAAATTACTGGCAATTTTATTAGGGTCCGATATGCTCTTATTTGATTATTGTGTACCTATATTTGTATATAGTTTGTATTTTTAGAACTTGAAAATGACTGTGATTGAGGGTTCAACATGCTCATAGTTGATTAATGTGTATATTTGTATTTTTATTTACAACTTGAAAATGACTGTCATTGAGGGCTCAACATGGTCTTATTTGAAACACGATTTGAAACATATCCTTTGTATTTAAAAAATACAAATTTTACAGTTTTACAACTATTATAGTTTTTAATAAACCTGTGTGAAATGGTAATTTTCGTTTTATTATGAATGATCGTGCCAAGTTGTATAAATAAAGTATTAAGTAATTAATAAAATTAAGTATACTCTGCAAAACGAGAAAAAAATCTGTACCTATTTAGTAAGTACCTATTTATTTATTCTTTTCTTTGGTAACTAATTACTTAAAGACCGTGTTGGTATTGAAGGCGTGGTATGCTGATCAGTAATAGTGATACTCAAGGCTCCTATACATATGCCCCGGCACGAGCCGCAGTAAGTGGCAGTCCGCACGAAACTCAATCTTAATTCCAATTTCGGTCGCATACTACGCCCACAGGTAAGATATAGGTACACGGCTATCACAAGGCTGCAGTTTTTATTCGTGATCGCAGCGGTGGAAACTGGGAGTAATTAATGGGATAAACATACCATAGTAAAATTCGTTTTATTATGAACATGTACAAGTACAGAATAAAGAGGATGTTCATTAAATTGCAGTGGCATCAGTACAGTATCCACGTGCCCTGCCATAAATAAAATGTCACTGAGCGTGTGCGTTTTTATAGGTCGCATTTCCACGTAAATAAAACTGAAGAAATGTAACCGAAACTCATTTTCGACAATTTTCAATTCTGCAAACACCGTGCAATTCAACTATCGATATTATAATGCGCGCATCCCTACGGCAAGCCGCCATCTTTGTGCCAGGCTCACGTTAGGTATGCACGTTTTTTTCGTAGGTATTTCATGTCCATTCTTTTCCTATTGTCTGTGATCCGTAGGTATGTCTCAGCCACTTTATTTTGAAACTATTTTGACAAGATAATTGAAACTTAGTAGGTAAATGTATTCTGCTTACCGAGTTCCGATTTTTTTACAAAATGTGTAATGGAATAGAGAGAACTAAAACTTAAAAAACAACAATCTGTGCATGACCAATTTTTTTAAAATTCAATCGTTCTTATGGACCTTCCTAAGCTTTTAAAGTACCAGAGTAGAAAAGCTATAATAATATAGACATGCAATAAAATTATGTTGTAGGTATAAGTAAATTCCACGAACATTAGTTTGAACGAAATATAGGGAGCAGTTTTCTAGATATCACAATATTCACAATTTTAGCTTCGATATTAAACATAAACATATTGATTGCAAAAACTTTGCATTGTACATAGAAATTAAGGCTCTGCCTTCTGCTTTAATTAACAACTGTGTTGCAGAAGGCAAGGTCTTCCAGTGGAACATTACTTAGATGTTTTACAATATACTTTGTTATTAATATATTATAATAAACCTTTAAAAAAAAGTTAAAACAACATTCAAAAGTTTGTATTTTTAAAGGTTTGTATATTGCCCATGTTTGTGAAATATAGTTGTCGTGTATTATGTATGTGTGTATGTATAATAATGTACGCGTGCGTGTATATGTTGTGTGTATATGTTGTGTGGGTATGTGTGTATGCGTACGTGCGTGCGTGGGATTATGACTGCTATGATGATCGCTTGTTCGGTTTCTTACATTATATATTTTTCAAACAATTTTTTCTGTATTATCATAGTTCAGCATGGCTAACCGTTTAACTATTACAAGTTTTAGTTTATGTTGTGTTGGTTTTTTAGTGTCAAAGTAAGTGTTTAGATTATTGTACAATTTAGGTGCAAGGTGACAGTAATGTCTCCAGGCGACTTCACTGTGGTATGCGGGGACTGGACATTAAGATATTTTTATTTTACTTGAAATAGGCTTACGCTTGACTACAACTTGCCTGATATTAAGCAACGTTATAGTCTACGATCTAGCGCGCTTGCCTAGAAGAAACCGATTTACTCTCGACTTGAAGACCGACAAATTATAGTTCAAGGGGAATAGAGATTCGGGCAAGGAGTTCCACAGTTTGGCTGTTCGCACGATGAAAGTCGAAGCAAAACGCTTGGTGCGAGTCTTTGGAACCTCAACTGTATAACGGTGCCTCCTTGCCGTGCCTCTACTCGTGCGATGGTGAAATGGGGCTGCAGGAATTAAATTATGCAATTCCTCCGCACACTCTCCGAAATGCAACCTGTAAAAAACCGAAAGACTGGCCACCCTACGGCGGTGCTCAAGGCTTTGTAATTTTCAGCTACAGAGTGAGTCTTTCGCGATGAGCTTTTTTGCCCGCTTCTCAATTGACTCTAACGCCTCAAGCTGGTACTTGGCAGATCCATCCCAAAGGTGCGAACAATACTCCATACACGACCAAACTTGCGCTTGATACAAGATCAGCAGCTGTTCCGGAGTGAAGCATCGTCGCACCTTCGAGAGGATTCCCAGCTTCTTGGCTGCGAGTTGAGCTTAAGATCCGCTTGTCAGCACAGGGTAGTAATAGTTAATTTATGACATTTTCGTATGCATTGTAATATGAAGAGTTTACGTACTGTAAGAACGTTGCATTTTTTATGTAGGTCTTCAGTGGGATACAAAAATGGTAGATTGAGCGAGACTTTTAAAAGCTCCCGTTTTGCTCTTTCAGCAATTTAGTTATTAGCTATTAGTTTTACCTGCCCCACCTTAGAGCTTATGCAATAGCTGATAGCGCATTCCGCTAGTGCTTTATAGGTCTGTATGAGAAGTGTTTCATCAGCAACGTTTTTTAAAGCTTTGAACACGTGTATAAGCTTTCTAGTTAACACATAACTAAAGGAACCTAATAGTATTTGATATTGATAGAACTAGCTGGTGGTCATTTCCACGTGGTAATCATTATTTGGAAGCTGACTAAACTGGTCTAAGGACAATGGACATATATAGCAAATGCACTCCCCAAAGCGTGTCAACGTCATAGTTATGTGGTCAGTTTACCGCAACATACAAGTAACTCGGCTACAAGGATAATAATGGCCACTTAATTACATCATTTACTGCCACAAGTACAGAACTGATTAAACAGTGCTACAGTGAAAATGTGTGTCAAAAGTCCAGCAAAATGAAGTGGAGTTTATTCGTGCTAATAATTAAACTGCTCGTACATTGTTCTGCTCAAGGTATGTGTATGAGAAAGGGCGGAAGTGATGTGTTGAATAAAGAATTGATATCATAAATTTGCTCAGATGGATATTTTTGTGTTTTCCTTTTACATAGACAAACTGTAAGCCAGTCAAAGATTGTTAAGGAATGCAGTTACAAAACTATACTTACAATCTTACCCCTCAACAATATTAATGTGAATATAATTGCAGATGTACAATTTCTAAAGTTTACCATAACGCGAGATACAAGTCCTCAAGGCGGCGGCGACCTGGTATGTTCCGGAGCTACTTTAAACATTGAACTCAACAAGACGTATAAGATTAGAATTGACTATCCAGTAGTTCCTACGGTGTACAGAGTAGCGAGGTAAGAACCAAATTTGCTTATTATGCCTTATCCCTGATGTCTAGCATTATCCCTGATGTCTAGCGACAATTAGTATGTGGTGAAGATTCGCAGAAAAAAAATGTGCTAAGGTAAACCTGTACCTACTCGATTACTCGCGCGCAATATTACACCGTATTGTTATAGAAACAAGGGCGAGCACAACTCAAAATATTTTTAATATACCCACATATCTATACCGATAAGTAATATACATACTTAACTCACTCAATACATTATAATAATGTAATAAAACATTTCAGATGGGGACGCCAAAACTTTAATATGCAAGATATCATTATGTTTGCAGGAAAAACCTATTACGCTGAGTCTGTAAGTATAGGTCACGTAAATGTTTGTTTTCCAAAATTAGTACTACCTTACTGCTACTATTGCTGTACTAGTGTTTGTTGTCAACTAATAATCTAAGCATATAATAAAGCTAAAGAGGGTGGAAAGTCTGTGATTGAAGATATTTAAAAAATATAGAAATTGTGTTTGTAAATAAATAAATAAATCTGTATTCTTGTATAAATTTTGTCGTTTTATCTGTTTCTCTGTTTATCTGTGTCTCTGTTTATATTTTTGTCTGTTTATTTGAACGGCTCGTCTCGCAAAAACAACTGCACGGATCATCATGATTTTCGGTACGTAGGTAGTATGAGGTCTGAGGAGTGTCATACTACTTTTTATCTTGACTATGCGAGCAAAGCGGTGGGCGTCCTTATAAATAAAACATTGGATTTTTCAGGATCTATTCACTGCATCGCTAATAGGCAGTTTTAGTTACAAAGGAGTTTTTTTCACACATGTTTGCGTCAACATACAAAATGGAATATGTAATTATAAGCAGGGCACAAGTATGTATCCCGACTACGGCATGACTTGCCAGGCAACGATCAATGTTTTAAACCCTGGAGAAACGAGTAAGTAATTATATATTTTATAAATATCTCTCGATATATCTTCATGTTACATATTAACTATGTCTAAACTAACCTGACATATTCTTTTGTACGTTCAGTTAATCTGCCAGAAGCGAGCTTGGCAGTGAACACACAAACTTTTTCTACGTCGGGATCCGAACAAGACTACTATTATCATGATGGCCAAGGCACTATGTTCACATGCACGAGAACTGTTGGACATCAGATCCTATTGTCGTTTACTACATTAGGTTGGTATACTGCTTTATATTATTTACTTGCAGCGGCGCCATAGTAAGTAGTCCGGTATAAAAAGCAGCATATTAATTGATCTAGGGTCTAATTCATTTTCATCCCAAAATTTCATTCAAAATATTTATCAAGACCCTTTAACCTATGAAATTGTCAGTTGAGGAACTGTGCGTAGGTACTTGAAAAATACTTTGAAATTTTGCAATTAAAATTATGTATAAGTCTGTCATGTCATCACATACACAGCGAACCTGTTTTTTTTTTAAAGGCTTTCATAATGGCACTCATACGATAGCCCGAAACTTCAGCCCGATCTGTCGAGTCAAGAGTGGCCTCAACGCATTCTTCGCTATCTATCCCGCGTGTGATATTTTTTTAGACAAGTTGAATGTAATTAATAATTTATTGTATAATGTTAATTGGTTGTTACCGTTTTAATGAAGTAAATAAATAAATGCATCCTTATAGTCGGTTCTGTTGTTTATCCTACGTCTAGTATATGTGACTCGTATTTCATGTCAAATGTTAACATCTCTCAGGCATTTTGAGCGTGACAGCAAAAACTAGGTACTCATTCAGAAAATTATATATACACTAGCAGTTCCTGAGATTAGCGCGTTCAAACAAACAAACATACAAACAAACAAACAAACTCTTCAGCTTTATAATATTAGTATAGATTACTGTTTATTTAATATGTTTCTGTATAAACATACATCGTATGTTGCTTCTTATATATAATGTTTGTATAATTTGCAGCTGGCAGGTTTGTATCTACTGGATGGCAAAACTATCCTTCAGTGAGCATGTATGTGAAGCTGACATCTAGTTTGAGCGGCACTAAACTGCAATGCCTCGTCGCTGGTGATAGAGGCTTCCAACGCAACATAACATTGAATCTAATGCTCGCAAAACAAGGTAAGTTAACTACGTTACTGACTGACTACAGATTGATAGAGGAATAGGAAGATTCTGCTGTGCTTGCATCGGTATCATAGCAGCGGATTGCGATAAGCAAAATACAGTTGGTGTAATGTTGTTCGTCCGCAACCTGTTTACATCAGTATTGTTTATAATATTATAGCTTTTTAAGAAATTAGGTGACACGGTCGATAAGAAATTGATTTTCAAACTGTTTTTAACATGAAAATGTTTTTTTTTAAGTTCTGTATTAATTTTTCAGGGTTAACTGCTTTCAGAGTGAATGGACTGATACCACTACTGAGATATCAGTCGGATGTGGAATACCACTACGAGTATATATTCCACGATGACGAAGAGTTAACAGTGAAGCTTATAAAAGATGATGATACAACACTTGACTTACCTTCACTGTGCTATGTTGAAGGTTCAAATATTCCGTATCAAGTAAAACATTGTAAGTACGAAGGATATGGCAAGTGAGAAAATGAAACAGTTAACTATATTTTTCAGACGATTTTGTTTGTAGTGACATATCACGTGTATTTATTTTTTCGACTAACGCGCGAAAAGCAAAAAAATCTGCAGGTCCTGTAACCTTTCTGTTTACCGCTAGGCATTATTGTAATATTTAATTTGAATAAAAGTAGAAAATTAAGATTCTTTCATCATCATCATAAATTTAAGGGCCGGGCCCTTGTCTGTGGAGTATGCGCCATCCTTCCCGGTCTTCTGCCAATTCCTTGACCTTCTCATACGACATGACACCCGCCTTTTCCCATTACTCCAAAATTGGGATAAGTAGTGCGGTGGTTTCCCACTTGCCTTCCGCACCGCGGTACAAGAGCTGGTTGCCCATCAGTTGCTATC
Source organism: Macaria notata (assembly GCA_927399415.1). Lineage (NCBI taxonomy): Eukaryota > Metazoa > Arthropoda > Insecta > Lepidoptera > Geometridae > Macaria > Macaria notata. Next base: position 8,798,691 of record OV656742.1, read on the forward strand.
CTGACCAGAACCCTTCCAGAGCCTTCCTCTTCGGCCTCTCGCCAGTACCGGTGTTACCGCTGCCTAACACCGGGGAAACGCTTATTTAATGGCGGCGTTTGATCGCCATGTCACAGAACCGTTGTTGGACCTTTTGTAGCACTTTATAAGTTAGCCCGCTCCACCAGACTACCCACTACGTCCTGATAGTTCCGCCGCTGTTGGTCGGGGACTGCTTATTGGTTATTCGCAGCTAACCACCATATCTGGTGGCCGTTCCACTATCCGCCACCCGTGGACCCCTCCGGTGTCTGTCAGCTCAGCCCCGGAAGATTCTTTATAGGTCTAAAAATACTCGTGATATATGGGGGGGACGGGGGTTTAATCATAAACATCACCATGTATCACCACGGGGGAGGAGGGGTTAAAATGCCAAAAAAAACATCACGTGATTAATAGACGGCCCCTAGCGGCAAGCTATGAAACTATCGAATATACAAATAAATGATAGCAAGGATAATAATGAAACAGGTTAGCAAGCGTTTGGTCCTTGCCACAGGAGATCTCAGGGCTGGCAGCTATTTTTCTCAACGTTTGAGTCTTTGCATTCAAAGAGGAAATACTGCCAGCATCCTGGGTTCCCTGCCGCACAGCGACAACATGGACGGTGTGCTGAACTTTTTGTAAATATCTGTTTTGTATAAGTTTTCTGTATTTTTAAGTCATTTTTGTATATACCTTAAGAATGTACATAATATAATATAACCGGAGGAATTAATTTGTATACAATTAGCAAAACAAATTTAAGAATATCTAGTTTAATTTATTTGACAATAAATGATACGTTTTATAGTTAATTCGTAGCTTTCACTTTGCTACATCGTTAAAACATAACATACCACTTTTTAACTGCTTTTTCAGTTTTTGGGCATGTAGTACATCAACTTATGGACCAAGAACTAAAATTTCCGGTGTACCAAGGAGCGAATGGCACTGAACTTAACTGTTTTGTAGCTACAACGCAACCAATGAAATATATCAGATATTCCATCAGCTTTATATTTCACGATATCGAGCATGGTTGGTGAACTTTGTTTTACTCACATCTTTTTTCCCGAGATTTTACTACTAATAACAGTTTACACAGGGGGTAGGTAACTCTTTATTGATTGAACAAAAAAGTTTATCAAGCCCAAAGTCTAATCATAGTGAATCAACTAACATAAATATTATGTACAATAATGAAAAATACATACAACTTTGTAATTTCCATAATCTTTGAATGTACTGTATATTATTAGACGGGATGAGAATTACATATATTATGCGACTAGTAGACGCTCGCGGCTTCGCTCGCATTATTTTGAGATAAAAAGTTGCCTATAGCCTCACTACATACCAAAAATCATGATGATCCGTCCACCCGTTATTGCGTTATAAGCGTTGTAATAACAGACAAACATTCTAAAAACAGAACACGTTTCAGGTGTTCTGTTATGGTTTTAATGTTTACACAAACCTTTTTTTTCTAATATCTTCTATGTTCAGATTTTTTACCTTCTTCAGCTTTAATATATGTGGATAGATTGTGTATTTGTAATAAATTTACAATTGTTTTTCAGAACCATACTTTGACGGTCTCTCTATGTCTAACATTTTGTTATTTTTTGTAAATAATACGGGAGAGCAATTTGAATATGAAGTAGATTCTACCAGGGACAACTCACGGATTTGTCGGCAGCCACTAAATGGTGAATTACAATTATTAGACCCTTGTAAGTATTTTTTTTTAATCTGGTAAAATAAACAGTTTTTATAATTATATTATAGAAAAAGGAGGATTACATAAAACGTACTGACTAATTATCTATTGTTGCGATGTGGAATATTGTATGAAGTTGTTAAAATAATTTCAATTGCAAATGTTTTATTGTAAATGAATACTGCATGAGTATACGTGTACTGCTTGATCTATGTTCCTCACTTTTGTGATTAAAAAGATATTTTTCAAACCTCGCTGCTTTGCTGCAACATAAAGTGTAACACCTGGAAGAAACCTCTAGATTTGAGGGATCCCTGAATTGTAGTTGGAGAAAACATATTTTCCGGAAGAGTATTCAAAAATTTTGTGAATATCCGAAATTCAATAAGTTATTATATCTACCTACATTACCAATCAATATCAATTGGAATGCGTGTACTGCTTTCCAGGTCACTTTATACGACCAGTTTCACATGGGTCGAAGTTTGTAGAAATACATCCCAACGTCACTTCTGATAGTACAAACCGTTTAAAAAATTGCTTTGAAATTCTGAAGCCAGATAAGAACGAAGCTGTACTGAACTGTAGCGGTTCATATGTGCGACTAGTTCGGAAAAACACTACAACTATCAAACCCCCTAAAACTTTGAGTAAGTACCTCATCATGTTTCTAGAACCATCACCACCACCATCATCACCACCATGCGCACCATCTTTTGTCTCAAATAAAAATATTTTAATTTGGTTTGAATTTTCAATTGGGTATTATTTTAGTCGATAATATAAAGTACTTATATCCAAGCCATTTATTTGGGTATATTGAAAATAGATAACGGAACACGTTTCAGCTGTTGTTGAATTTTTATCTGTTTATTTGTGTGCGCATCACATAAAAACAGCTGATCAAAACCAGATCATCATGATTTTTTTATGTTCGAATATTTTTTTATGTACAGATTTTTATATATCTTTAGGTTTATTAATTATGGTTTTTTTTACAAGGAATGGGTTTGCACTTGACCGTAATTCGCCTGATGGTAAGCAATTATTACGGTCTAGGATGGAACGTGCTTACCCAGTAAGAACCGATTTACTCTCGCTTTGAAGATCGCAAGGTTATACACACAACGAACACTCGCGGGGAACAGGGAGTCAGTAATGTATAGATTATGATGTTGTTGCAGATGCAGACAGTCCTTGGTTGGTGGCCTCCATCGTGGCGGCTGTGTTGGTGTCGGCAGGCGGCGCGATGCTCGTGCTCTGCTGCTACTGTCGGCGCAAACATGTAGCTGCAATACAGGTAGGCATTTCTTACCACTTGAAAGATGTATACATCTTCACGAATATGTATGATCACTCTTCTCTCTTCTCTTCAAACTCACAAAAAATAAACTCATAAACATCATTTACTCATAAATCACTCTTTCATATTAACTCTCAGCCAAACCAGCTATTTTTGAACTAAAAAAACATGATAAATTGGTTAATTTTGGATTTAATCGGTAAAATATCTAGTAATTGCTAATGCAATCAATTAGACAGATAACAAAGATAAAATCATTTTTTTTGTAGGTATAGAAAAATATTGTATTTAAAATTTTAACCTTTTTACACACCGGAAAAGTGGAATGCCTGCGCTACAGACAGCAATAATTCTACTTATTTTGCCTTGCAACACAAGTACATCATCTTTTGCTTGGCACCTACCAGCCCATTAAAATGTATGTCTAAACCTAAGGAAGAGCCTACACTCCACATTACAGGTAAATTACATCCTAGTGTGGAGTGTACGGAACAAAGTAGTATAAGTACCTACATTTTTGCTAATTAAAGTTATCTTATCTTATCTTACACCTCAATGCAACCCGTGCGTTTTCAATGAGTCAGTCAGTTGATGAAAACAAAGATCTATAGCTGTATTAAATAAATTTTATTACTCTACTTTATTTACGTCTCCAGACTCTTGAGTCTAAAGCCCGGTAATTTAGAAGGCATCATTTATGTTACTAATTGTCAAACATATTGTAATGAATAGACACCACAGAGCCCTGCGATGGTGGCGCCAAGCAGGTCCCTGTGGAGCAACTGGACACTATTCCGCTCTGTGAGGATCAACACCGAGAGGACGGGAGATGAAGCCGAAATTACAGAGAGTGAGTTAGTCTTATACAGTTAATTATTTGATTAATAATTAGTTAGGGGAGTTCTCTTGGGCAGATACATCGTGGTGGGCGCCCAGGTCCTTACACGGAAGACACGTCATGTCCTCGGATATTGTGTTCCTCAAATATGTCGGTTTCGTCACGATGTTTTCCTTTACCGCTAAGCGAGTGCAAATCCACACTTAAAAAATACAAGTCATTGGTGCCGTATTTGAACCAGGGTGCGTCTGGATAAAAAGCTGACACTGGAACCGCTGAGCCACTCTGGCTAAATATATTAATTGTATAATTATTAACTATATAAAAAGTTTTGAACTCAGTTACTAGTTATGGTAATAGACCAATACTTTTTGGAAAGGTTAATATTGAGCGGTGTTTTAAGGAAGTGAACGGGAATGAAAATCCAGAACATAATATTATAGTGTAAGCTTTAGATTTGTTATTTTAATTTGACGAAGTCAGGGAGCGGTGGGTTTAGCTAGTTACAGGGTCATCATTTATGTGTTCTTATAATACTTATAATTTAATATTATTATACAATCGTATGATTCCAGCTACATCTACCAATTACGACTATGCGTACGCGAACAACGTCAACAGGCTGGTTGTTGGGCCCCGTGACAGTAAGCATTTATACCTACATATATTTTCATTTCACACAGCGCCATCTAGCCCAATATTATCTTAATATATAAAACTCAAAGGTGACTGACTGACTAATATAGTGTGCGTTGATAGATCAACGCACAGCCCAAACCACTCGACGGATTGGGCTGAAATTTGGAATTGAGGTAGATGTTATGACGTAGGCATCCGTTTAGAAAGGATTTTTTAGGAAATGCCACATTTAAAGGGGTGAAATAGGGGATGCAAGTTTTGCTTCTTAATGCGAGCGAAGCCGCGAGCCCCACTACCTATTTATACTATATATTCGATACCCATATTAAGCAAATGTAAATGTGTTCCGACACGTCATCCATTTGTGAGTATTGAGCTTGAAGCTCACCGAGGCGGCGCCTGATAAACAGCCGGACCGGTGTCGCCGGGGCTGCGGTCGCATGTCCAGCTTCACCGGGGCCTCGGATCGCGATGCGGAGGAGGAACACCCTGGTGTTTAGTGTGTATGCCTGTAAGCGGAGACTCCCACATAACCATGTCCTCCCCAGGGCTGGTAGTATCCATAAAGGATTTTCCTGGGTCATAAAAAAGGTTGCTTAGTTATTGCCTTCCTGCCTGCGCGTTCCTTGTTCTCCTCGTCTTTTAATATTACATAATTTACCGGATGCGCATTAGGTATAATATTAATAACTTTCAGTAATTCTATACATTTCCTAGTTAGGTATTGTATAGTATGCTGGATTATACAGATTGCCCATAACATATACACACCGTTACGGTAGGGTGTCTCCAAATTGCGTTGCAATAATGTTTGAAACTTTCAATTTGTCATAACGTGGTCACGGCGGCTTCAAAATAAAAGCGATTCAATTATTTAAACGTCTTGTGTGTGCCCCCAATAAGCTGATGAATATTGCGAGTGATTTTACAGCAACCGTATATGTAGTTGTAGTATTATTGGCTATATGTTTGTTGGACTTATTCATAGAATATATCATATCCGACTTATACATGTTGGTGGATTGATCGACAAACATATAGAAAAAAATAAAGCATAAACTTTTGACATAACAGAATTGGTGCCCCTTACATATTGTCAGGGGGCGATGAACTATACGTATTAAAAAAATGTATTATTTATTATTGCAAGGATTTAGTATTCTAAAACTTAAAATAAAACAAGCTGATCAAATTTAATTAATTTATAATTTAATTATTTCCAGATGTGGAGTCTTCCGATTACGACTACATAAGCACACACGGCTAACATCAGAAGACAGGCTGGCCCGCGTGATGTTGAGCAGCGACATAACTTCAGGAACTGATTGTATCCATGCTAGTATTATATTTATGTTGATGCACTCATAAGTGGTATTTTTGCTAAGCGATAGTAGAACATCACAGAAGAGTAAAGATAACTGGCATCTGTCAGTTCTTGTCGCCAATAATTTGGCACAAAATTATAATATTATTATAATCCATAATTATTTTAGTTTATATTTATTCACTTACCTTATTAAAAATGAAATAAAGTTTATTTTCTAAAAACCTGTTAGTGATTGTAACTTTGATATTCGGACCGGAGATCATCGGACAAAGAAAAAATTAAAAAAAAAACCTTCTACATAATTGATTTCTTTTATTACGCATCGTGGATAGTAATATCATGGTCTTTACCTAAGAAATTGCCGGTTTTCTTACATTTTAATCTGTTTGTAACTTTTACGTACAGCTATATTTTTTCCAAATACAATTTTTATTGTATCAATTGTTGAATTATGTACCTTTTAGATAAAAAAAATTATTACTAGTGCATACTACTTATAGGGAAGTCATTGAAAACACCTATTTCAATGTGTCGTCGGTTTCACTACTTTAACTAGGCCTATTTTTATCATATACTCTGTTTTTAAGAAATTGATATACGCAGTGCATAGCTTTTTTCCATCTAACTATAGTTATCAATTGCATCTAAATCTGTTCAGACATTTCCATACAAACATTTAAATGTTTGTATGGAAATATCATTTTTCTCAATTTCGTCATAAAAATCGGCAATTTCATAGGTAAAGACCTATTATATAGTAATAATTTGTGGGTTTGTGTTATTTAGTTTCTACCATAAGGTATCTCATTTTTAAAAAAAAAAGGATAAGTTTTATTTTAAGCTGTATTTCCTGCGTACTACAATGCAGGGGTTTTCAAATCTAGAGTTAATAGGTATCTTCTAGGTAAACGTGTTACACCCTAGGCTACAGCAATGCTTAACATCAGGCAGGCTGTAGTCAAACGTAAACCTATCCCACTTAAAAAAGGTTTAATATTATAGGTATATTTTTGTAAACATATTTGTTTGTTTGTCACGTATTCCTCAGAATCAGCCGAGCAGTTCTTGAGACTTAAAGCAGGCTTTCTCGCACTGTTTATCTATTCTATACATTGTATACCTACAATCTAGAGTTAATAGGTATCTTCTAGGTAAACGTGTTACACCCTAGGCTGCAGCAATGCTTAACATCAGGCAGGCTGTAGTCAAACGTAAACCTATCACACGTAAAAAAAAAAAAAAAAAAACACATATGTTGAAGCTAAAGAGGGTCAGAAAATTGTACCAAAATGATTTTCTTACAAAAAATATTTGCGTATACTTTGAATCGATAACAGAACACGTTTTAGCAGTTTTTAGATGTTTGTCTGTTTATGTAAACGCGCATCACGCTAAAACGGCTGAACTGATCTTCATGATTTTTGGAATGTAGATAGTTTAAGGTCCTCGGAGCGACATATACTACTTTTTATTTCAAAATAATGTGTGGGAAAGCCGCGGGTGTCGGTTAGTAGCTAAGAAATTATTTAAAATTTCTACGTACAATATTTAACTCTATTGACAAATCACGGTGACCCGTTGTTCTGTTGTAGAACAGGAATAAACTCGTGAAAATATATATGTAAGGACTCAGTGTAATGATACATTTAATATGATTGAAAAACAATACAGATACAAGACAAACTAGGATATTTGTTCTAAAAATACCTATTAAACGCAGTTTTTCCTTCTATCATTTCTGCTGGAAACCATGTTGTAAATACTCGTAAGTACACTATATTAATCATACTTATTATGAGTAGGTACTTTAGTCACAAGTTTTTTGTGTGTTTTTGAAAGGTTACTGGGAAACTAGGTAGTAAAAGTCAGGGGAAAAATAAGCGACAACCCCCCAATTAAATTTAAATTGAAACCAGCGTTAAAAATCACCGTTTATTTTTAGGATTCCAAGGACAAAGGGCGAAAAACAGAGTCCTTGTAAATTCGTATTCATGTCTGTCATTCGTCTGTCTACTTGTCCATCCGTAGGTATGTCTCAGCCACTTTATTTTGAAACTATTTTGACAAGATAATTGAAACTTAGTAGGTAAATATATTCTGCTTACCGAGTTCCGATTTTTTTACAGAATGTGTAATGGAATAGAGAGAACTAAAACTTAAAAAACAACACTGTGCATGACCAATTTTTTTAAAATTCAATCGTTCTTATGGACCTTCCTAAGCTTTTAAAGTACCAGAGTAGAAAAGCTATAATAATATAGACATGCAATAAAATTATGTTGTAGGTATAAGTAAATTCCACGAACATTAGTTTGAACGAAATATAGGGAGCACTTTTCTAGATATCACAATATTTACAATTTTAGCTTCGATATTAAACATAAACATATTGATTGCAAAAACTTTGCATTGTACATAGAAATTAAGGCTCTGCCTTCTGCTTTAATTAACAACTGTGTTGCAGAAGGCAAGGTCTTCCAGTGGAACATTACTTAGATGTTTTACAATATACTTTGTTATCAATATATTATAATAAACCTTTAAAAAAAAGTTAAAACAACATTCAAAAGTTTGTATTTTTAAAGGTTTGTATATTGCCCATGTTTGTGAAATATAGTTGTCGTGTATTATGTATGTGTGTATGTATAATAATGTACGCGTGCGTGTATATGTTGTGTGTATATGTTGTGTGGGTATGTGTGTATGCGTACGTGCGTGCGTGGGATTATGACTGCTATGATGATCGCTTGTTCGGTTTCTTACATTATATATTTTTCAAACAATTTTTTCTGTATTATCATAGTTCAGCATGGCTAACCGTTTAACTATTACAAGTTTTAGTTTTAGTGTTTAGATTATTGTACAATTTAGGTGCAAGGTGACAGTAATGTCTCCAGGCGACTTCACTGTGGTATGCGGGGACTGGACATTAAGATATTTTTATTTAACTTGAAATAGGCTTACGCTTGACTACAACTTGCCTGATATTAAGCAACGTTATAGTCTACGATCTAGCGCGCTTGCCTAGAAGAAACCGGTTTACTCTCGACTTGAAGACCGACAAATTATAGTTCAAGGAGAATAGAGATTCGGGCAAGGAGTTCCACAGTTTGGCTGTTCGCACGATGAAAGTCGAAGCAAAACGCTTGGTGCGAGTCTTTGGAACCTCAACTGTATAACGGTGCCTCCTTGCCGTGCCTCTACTCGTGCGATGGTGAAATGGGGCTGCAGGAATTAAATTATGCAATTCCTCCGCACACTCTCCTGTAAAAAACCGAAAGACTGGCCACCCTACGGCGGTGCTCAAGGCTTTGTAATTTTCAGCTACAGAGTGAGTCTTTCGCGATGAGCTTTTTTGCCCGCTTCTCAATTGACTCTAACGCCTCAAGCTGGTACTTGGCAGATCCATCCCAAAGGTGCGAACAATACTCCATACACGACCAAACTTGCGCTTGATACAAGATCAGCAGCTGTTCCGGAGTGAAGCATCGTCGCACCTTCGAGAGGATTCCCAGCTTCTTGGCTGCGAGTTGAGCTTAAGATCCGCTTGTCAGCACAGGGTAGTAATAGTTAATTTATGACATTTTCGTATGCATTGTAATATGAAGAGTTTACGTACTGTAAGAACGTTGCATTTTTTATGTAGGTCTTCAGTGGGATACAAAAATGGTAGATTGAGCGAGACTTTTAAAAGCTCCCGTTTTGCTCTTTCAGCAATTTAGTTATTAGCTATTAGTTTTACCTGCCCCACCTTAGAGCTTATGCAATAGCTGATAGCGCATTCCGCTAGTGCTTTATAGGTCTGTATGAGAAGTGTTTCATCAGCAACGTTTTTTAAAGCTTTGAACACGTGTATAAGCTTTCTAGTTAACACATAACTAAAGGAACCTAATAGTATTTGATATTGATAGAACTAGCTGGTGGTCATTTCCACGTGGTAATCATTATTTGGAAGCTGACTAAACTGGTCTAAGGACAATGGACATATATAGCAAATGCACTCCCCAAAGCGTGTCAACGTCATAGTTATGTGGTCAGTTTACCGCAACATACAAGTAACTCGGCTACAAGGATAATAATGGCCACTTAATTACATCATTTACTGCCACAAGTACAGAACTGATTAAACAGTGCTACAGTGAAAATGTGTGTCAAAAGTCCAGCAAAATGAAGTGGAGTTTATTCGTGCTAATAATTAAACTGCTCGTGCATTGTTCTGCTCAAGGTATGTGTATGAGAAAGGGCGGAAGTGATGTGTTGAATAAAGAATTGATATCATAAATTTGCTCAGATGGATATTTTTGTGTTTTCCTTTTACATAGACAAACTGTAAGCCAGTCAAAGATTGTTAAGGAATGCAGTTACAAAACTATACTTACAATCTTACCCCTCAACAATATTAATGTGAATATAATTGCAGATGTACAATTTCTAAAGTTTACCATAATGCGAGATACAAGTCCTCAAGGCGGCGGCGACCTGGTATGTTCCGGAGCTACTTTAAACATTGAACTCAACAAGACGTATAAGATTAGAATTGACTATCCAGTAGTTCCTACGGTGTACAGAGTAGCGAGGTAAGAACCAAATTTGCTTATTATGCCTTATCCCTGATGTCTAGCATTATCCCTGATGTCTAGCGACAATTAGTATGTGGTGAAGATTCGCAGAAAAAAAATGTGCTAAGGTAAACCTGTACCTACTCGATTACTCGCGCGCAATATTACACCGTATTGTTATAGAAACAAGGGCGAGCACAACTCAAAATATTTTTAATATACCCACATATCTATACCGATAAGTAATATATATACTTAACTCACTCAATACATTATAATAATGTAATAAAACATTTCAGATGGGGACGCCAAAACTTTAATATGCAAGATATCATTATGTTTGCAGGAAAAACCTATTACGCTAAGTCTGTAAGTATAGGTCATGTAAATGTTTGTTTTCCAAAATTAGTACTACCTTACTGCTAGTATTGCTGTACTAGTGTTTGTTGTCAACTAATTATCTAAGCATATAATAAAGCTAAAGAGGGTGGAAAGTCTGTGGTAGAAGATATTTAAAAAATATAGAAATTGTGTTTGTAATTTTTTAATTGTATCTGTAAATAAATCTGTATTCTTGTATAAATTTTGTCGTTTTATCTGTTTCTCTGTTTATCTGTGTCTCTGTTTATATTTTTGTCTGTTTATTTGAACGGCTCGTCTCGCAAAAACAACTGCACGGATCATCATGATTTTCGGTACGTAGGTAGTATGAGGTCTGAGGAGTGTCATACTACTTTTTATCTTGACTATGCGAGCAAAGCGGTGGGCGTCCTTATAAATAAAACATTGGATTTTTCAGGATCTATTCACTGCATCGGTAATAGGCAGTTTTAGTTACAAAGGAGTTTTTTTCACAAATTTTTGCGTCACCATACAAAATGGAATATGTAATTATAAGCAGGGCACAAGTACGTATCCCGACTACGGCGTGACTTGCCAGGCAACGATCAATGTTTTAAACCCTGGAGAAACGAGTGAGTAATTATATATTTTATAAATATCTCTCGATATATCTTCATGTTACATATTAACTATGTCTAAACTAACCTGACATATTCTTTTGTACTTTCAGTTAATCTGCCAGAAGCGAGCTTGGCAGTGAACACACAAACTTTTTCTACGTCGGGATCCGAACAAGACTACTATTATCATGATGGCCAAGGCACTATGTTCACATGCACGAGAACTGTTGGACATCAGATCCAATTGTCGTTTACTACATTAGGTTGGTATACTGCTTTATATTATTTACTTGCAGCGGCGCCATAGTAAGTAGTCCGGTATAAAAAGCAGCGCATATTTATTGATCTAGGGTCTAATGCATTTTCATCCCAAAATTTCATTCAAAATATTTATCAAGACCCTTTAACCTATGAAATTGTCAATTGAGGAACTGTGCGTAGGTACTTGAAAAATTCTTTGAAATTTTGCAATAAATATTATGTATAAGTCTGTCACAGCGAACCTGTTTTTTTTAAAGGCTTTCATAATGACCGCACTCATACGATAGCCCGCAACTTCAGCCCGATCTGTCGAGTCAAGAGTGGCCTCAACGCATTCTTCGCTGTCTATCCCGCGTGTGATATTATTTGTGACAAGTTGAATGTAATTAATAATTTATTGTTAATGTTAATTGGTTGTTACCGTTTTAATTAAGTGAATAAATAAATGCATCCTAAAAGTCGGTTCTATTGTTTAGCCTACGTCTAGTATATGTGACTCGTATTTCATGTCAAATGTTAACATCTCTCAGGCATTTTGAGCGTGACAGCAAAAACTAGGTACTCATTCAGAAAATTATATATACACTAGCAGTTCCTGAGATTAGCGCGTTCAAACAAACAAACTCTTCAGCTTTATAATATTAGTATAGATTACTGTTTATTTAATATGCTTCTGTATAAACATACATCGTATGTTGCTTCTTATATATAATGTTTGTATAATTTGCAGCTGGCAGGTTTGTATCTACTGGATGGCAAAACTATCCTTCAGTGAGCATGTATGTGAAGCTGACATCTAGTTTGAGCGGCACTAAACTGCAATGCCTCGTCGCTGGTGATAGAGGCTTCCAACGCAACATAACATTGAATCTAATGCTCGCAAAAGAAGGTAAGTAACATACATTCCATATGTTTTGACTAAAGCTCGGTCGCAGAATAGCAAGAAATTGCCATCACGCTCGTAGCCGTGCAACAGCAGCCAGAAGAGCCATATAAATAAATAATTATTGATGCTATACTGTAATAAAGGCATTTTTTATTTTATTTTATTGTACTTTATTTTTATACTGTTTTTCAGGATTAACAGCTTTCAGAGTGAATGGAATGATACCTATATTGAGATATCAGTCTGATTGTGTTTACTACTACGAGTATATATTCCGTGATGACGAGGACTTGGCAGTACAGCTCATTAAGGATAATGCTAAATTTCCATCACCTTCAAGTTGCTACGCTGAAGGATCAAATGTTCCATATACATTGAAGCAATGTAAGTAAATAATCATTATGATTGAGAAGAAGCCCTTAATGTGATAAGGCCGCCTACTGTATCTAGATTTTAAGTATTGTGTTCTATGTTATTGTATTTGTGTGTATTTCTGATGTACAGTAAAGATATATTGATTGATAAAATTGCACCAAAATATCAAGCAATTAAGTTATCGGCCTTCGGCCCCACTGATGTTTTAAAAATACCGGCCGTTAGGCCCGAGAATTAAAGATAAATGCAGAAATAAAATGTCCTTTTTTGTACACACTAATGATGCCAATTACTATTGATATTACAGTTGAGCAATGTGAACTCAAAATACAATCTTGAGCAGCTGCTACGGTGTGAGGAAACTATGTCATCTCGTGTTATAATAACTTGTCGAGTGATGAGCGTACAGCAGTGACATGCCGGGGCTAGGATTGTATTATATCTGAAATAGGGTAACTTCTGGCATAATACTCCGTTATCTAGTACCCGCGACACAAACGTTTAGATGGCGCTGTGTGCAATGTCCCGAAATTTATTTATTATTTAATACTTACCTGTTTTTTTTGTCACTAGGGATGATACTTTACAAAACTTATATCTTACTTTTTCAGTTTTTGGCATGCTTAACCCAGGAATGTGTGCTCCAAAACCTTTGGATGCGATTCCGATAACATTTCCTCTGAGCGACGGGGGAAAAGAAACTGCCATCACTTGTACTTTGCAGTCATTAAAACCGCCTGTACAGCACTGCAACTATACAGTCAAGTTTATTTATACCAATCTAACAAATAGTGAGTAAACTTTGGTATTTAATAAAGTAAGGACTTGGTATAAAATGCAGTAAACTCTGTTGTTCTATGCATATAGTAATATATGTGTACATATTACTATATGCATTTAAAACGTATACTTTAAAAAGGCTTTATTACCACTGCTTCGGTGGGTCAACTAGTGGATAGCAAACACTGCCCACATACAGCGGGCCTACCGCCTAAGAGTAAACTATATCAATTGCTATCGTTTTTGACGTCATTTCAAACATTTGCGGTACTAAATGACGTTATAAACGATAGCAAATGATATAGTTTACTCTTAGGCGTGAGACCCGCTGCTCTATACATGACTAGTGGAATCAAGTTTATTTATTTGATGTTTTACACAATCTCAATTTTAGAACTTAATTTTATAACTAGGTAAATGGAATGGCTTGGTAACTCTGTCACTAGAAGTGTAAATAGGTAGAGCAACGAATGAGCGCTGCCACTGGGCTGCAAATATTCGTCGCTGCAAGATACGCAGCAAAGATGACGCACCGCCGCCTGTTTAAAACATATCTTTAGCCAACTTCTGGAATAGTTTTATTTTACACGGATTAGGCACGGTAATAGAATCATACAGTATTGTAACTCGGCCGTGTCCTTGAAATAAGTGCATACGCGCGGTACGTAAACATGAGATAGGGCTGTCGCTGTCGCCCACCTACAGCGTATTAATTGCATCTGGCTACTTTGAGTTTCTATCTAGTTTTGAGATTGTAAATTTATTACTTTTTATTTATTTATTAGCACAGATACTTAGTAACAATATAAAATATTAATATTACCTACATAAAATACTTTGTGAATTGAATAGAAAGTGTTCAATAAAAAATGCAAGTTGTTTTTTTGATTGATAGATTTAATTAAAAAACCATGATTATGTATGTGACTATAACAAATCAATTTTATAAATTTGCGAACGAAAAATATTTGAATAATAATCCAGCGATCTTCAAAGCGAGAGTGAATCGGTTCTTATCGGGTAAGCACGCTCCATCTTAGGCCATAGCCTTACTTGCTATCAGGTAAACTATGGTCAAGTGCAAACCCGTTCAAGTTAAAAAAAAAAAAAAAGGAATATATTTAAATGAAGTTCGGAATAGTTTTCTCCATTTTTTCTATATATTCCACGAAATCATCGCCGGGTACAATTAAAAAAGTTAACGAAAAAAAAGTGTAGGAGATTTTTGTTAATCTTGAATCTCGTTCTGACCCTCTAAATCTCGTAACGGTACGAGATTTCTCGTACGTCTGGCAGCCCTAACCTGCCGCGCGCATGCCACGACCCGAGCGCGTAGGTATACATAGCTCGCGCGTCGTCCGTTTATTTGAAGTTGGAATACTGTATGATTCTATTACCGTGGATTAGGCCAACGTTTGACTACAACCTGCCTGATGTTAAGCACCACTGTAGTCTAAGATGTTGCACGTTTGCCTAGGAGAGACCTATTTAATCTGGATTTGAAGACCCCTAGGTTATAATTTTCTGGAAAAAGGACTCTATAAAATAATTAATTTGGCCCGTATTATTATTATTATTTTTGGTTTATGGTTAAGATTTGATAAAATATGACTATAATGATCTACTTATGCTTACAAACATGCATGCCAAATTTGCCAAATTACGTGAGTGTACGTTTGCATTTATTAAAAATGCTATTACAGTATCACTGAATTCCTACGTGAAGTTAGAAGTTCTTTCTTGTGTTGTTTTCCTTGTAGTAGTAAAAGCTTCATAGAAAGCTAAATTATTTTTACGCTTTTATGTGAAATGTTGTATAGCATGTTGTTTTAGAGAACAGTTGTTGATACGAATTAGAAGTTGTTTAAACTGTGGAAATAATATGCTAAGATAACATAAATTGTATCAACAGGTTTCTCTTTGCATGCTTTTCAATTCAAACAGAAAATTGGCGATAATAGCCAATTAAAAAAAACATATTTTGCTGCTATTAGTAAATTATTCCAAAATAACGCTGTCTATACTTCGAGTCTTAATTTTTATTTATTATATTTAATTTTCAGGTCCGAATTTTTTTGATCTTTCCATGGCTAACATCTTCCTAAACTATTGGAATAGTTCGGCAAATCAATTAGAATATGAAGTGTATTCTCCGATGGCAAAATCATTTTTTTGTGCCAGTTGTAAAGATCCTGATCGCATGAAATTATCGGACTGTAAGTACCTATCTTTCTATAGTTAAAATCGTTTAACATTGTTTATTAGTAAAAGTAGGCAAATTGCATGATGATAAATAATCTATATAGAAGATAAATTGAAGGAAAAATGTTAGGGGGTGTTCAATCAATACAATAGAACAGAAAATAGTCGACTTTGAACTTTTTGCCTGTTTGTAGGTTTGTCTGTGTGTTTTTGCACGTTAATCTCAGAACGGCCCAACCGACTTTGATAGAGTTTTACTAATGAGTACATAGTAATATTTTTCACTAAACATTTATTTCAATCGGTTCGTAAATAAAAGAGTTGTTGCTGTTTGCTTCGATACGCACAACACAATAATTGGAAAAATATATTTTTCTAAGCAATTACTGCTGTAACTTTTGTCAAAATCTCTTGCTATTTGAGTGGTGCCAGCAAGGAATGTATTTTATGTATATTTCATTTTTCAAATTATTTATTTAAGTAAATAACTCATGAACTATTGTCCACTGCACTCCACACTAGGATAACCTGTGTTGTGAAGTGCAGGCTCTTCGATACAATCAAAGCTTATATACTAGTCAATTATTAGCTGACGCCTGGTAACAGATGAGATGAACTTGCAATCGTGCGGAGCAAACACGCCGCTCTCTGCACTAGGTCGAGCCTGTGTCGCAGGACACGTTCGTGCTGATCCACATACATATGTTATGTCCAAGGTGATAGGAAAGCAATGAGGTTACACATTATCTAAACATTACCTTCTATTTAACATTTATTTGCTGGTTCCCAGATGATAAATTCTGGACTTCGTTCAACAAACCGAATTCATGTGAACTAATAACACAACTAGAACTGAAACCGGACCAGGACGAAGCTTCAATGCTTTGCATTTCTCGGAACGTGCGAGTGATTCGAAAGAAAGCTACTACACCTCCCTTAACGGGTACGTACACACTCATAATCAAAATATTCATTTATTCATGAATACGTCATAGTTAATGTTCATGTTCAATATACATTCAATTCAAGTAAATTTACATGAGCAATTGACCATTAAAATTAACAAATGATTTCATAGAAAATAGGCTTAGCGAAAATGCAACAAGTCTTAAATGTTTAATGACAATGATTTACATTTATGTACTTATGATCTATTTTGAATATTTTTCTTTTCTTAAGGCTAGAAAGTTAGTTCGAGCGGCGGCGCCATCGTCGCTTTTGACGGTGTTTATATTATTAATCTATGATAAAAAATCTCGACATTGAATTTGTAGTTTGCTAGTAAATGAGTCTTTGTTTACTACCCTAGTAGTAAGTCTACAGTGATCTTGACAATACCATGTAAATAATATTGTTTATTTGTCGACAGGATATACGTCACATCACCCGCCGTTCAATACTGGACAAGAACATAATCCTAGTAAAACAGGTATCTACCACCACAATTGAAATAAACTAGCTATTGGTACCTAATGTACAACCTTTTGAGGCTTTAGGTACATCGAAATAACCAAACAACTTACAAACATTCAAACAAAATATGCGGGATATTCGCGAAAAATCAATTCTCCATGCATTTCGTCATCATTATCATCTACAGCCAATTTCGTCCTACACCCAGCAGTGGGACAAATACGGCTATACATGATGATCCTAATTAAAATACATTCAATACGTACGTGTATATACATTATGTACGTGTGAAAATAATACTGTGTGAGTACATAAGTTACCTTTAGGGATTCCGATGTAATGAACAAAGCAATCGCTGGATGCGAGCTGCTCAAAATCATATTTCTTTCACTTTTACATCATTATTCACCTCGATCACATTTCGCATAGAAACAATTTTACTGAGTCATGTAGGATAGGTAACTAAAACAAAAAAAATCTTCATTTAATAATCAAGTTAAATATAGCTTAAAACTAGGAAAAACGTTATGCTTTTGTTTAAATCGAAACAAAACATGCAATCACAATTATTATCTTTCAGTAGCGCGTTAGCTAATAGTAGTTTATGTAACTGTCATGAAGACTCTCGTTACTATTAAACACTCGTTACTATTATGAAACTCGCTGCGCTCGTTTCATAAACTCACACTCGTGTTTTAATACCCGTGTTATATGCAGTTGCATACACTACTTTATCTTCACTAATGCAATTAATCAAACAACAAAAGTAAAAGCTGACAACAGTTAATTTTTCATATAATTTTCTAGATTTTTCTGGCAAAAGATTGTGAGTTACTTTTGTTGCCAATTCTAGAATATCCGGAGGCGTACAAATATCATCGTCGCTATCCATTTTTAACTTTTAATTTGTATTTAAAAAACAAAACACATTGCGAAACATTAAATTCACGCTTACGTGTATTGTCACAGTGATTTTGCCGCCATTAAAATCTAACCAACGAGAGTGCAGCGCGACCAACCTGATTGGCCCTGCAATCAGGTTGGTCACGCTTTTCCGATGTTATAATGAGCTATTACGATATCGATGTGGATATTATAACATCATGTGAAATTGCTTAAATTGAGTCTTTTGTTGTCTGTGCTATAACAGTAGTAATTATAAGTCAAGTATTGGAAACATAAGTAGAATGTTACAACATTAGTGTAGATAAAAGTATTTATTACGTTTAAATATTATGTCATAATATAACCTCTTTGCTCATCCCGTTTGTATGTTGTAACCTCTTTTTACAACGTGCCGTCAAAGTCACAAACTCAGTTCTAATTTATTTAAAAGACGTATCAGAATGCAACGTTTAAATTCGACTTATATGCTGGCATATTGTTTGTTGATTTATTGGGCACCCAAATTCGGGTGTAGGCCTCTTCCATGCGCAGCCAGAACACGTAGGTAGTATAACCAAATAACGGAGTATTCTCCCATACGTCTTGGAAGCTTAGTCGGCCGTGCACTAACTGCACTGTTTCTATATAACTAAGTACTTTTAAAGTTATGACAATAATGCAAAGCGTCGAACTATCGTTTGTTTTTAACCGACTTAAAACAGGAGGTTATTAAGTCTTTTGAAAGTTTTTTTTGCATACAATAAAATTCATGGTTTTCCAAATTCAAAATGTGTAAGTTTGTCAAGTGACAACTATTAGGTACATCTTGCACTACAGCGATACTTAACATTAGGCTTTTTTAAAATAATTAAAACGGTCAAAACCATTTTATCCTATTAAGGATAAGTTAAAAATAGACCTCGAACCAGGTAAATTTGAAGAATATGTTGTTCGACATCAGAGGGTGACCAGAGTTGGAATAATTCGAAACACAATTCGAATTTAATATGATACATACACACATACAGGGCTATATTATAATGGTAATTTTAAAATTGTGATTTTTCGGTTTGGGAAATTCGTGAAAAATCCGTACTTATATAATTCAGGCCGCGGGTTGACGAGACGCGGTTGCTTAATACAATGAGATGTATTAAGCAATTGGTTTGTTCGAAAATTTCTTGAAATCGGATCAAAAATATTTGGATTTTATAATCTACCGGATATAAATATGTAGTTCTGTATTATTTACCAAATAACCCTGTATAAGTAAATGTTACAATGTACTTTTTAATCAAAAAGGTTTTATTTTCCAATTGTTCCAGCTGTGTCTACAGCAGCTCCTGCAGACAGGTCTCATCAAAGCAGTTATCATCAACCTAATCAAAACAATGCGAATAATAACATACCAAATCCTAATACTGCAAAGCCAACCGAAAACGAAGATAAAGCGGTATATTATCCACAATATACGCCGGGAAAGGAGAATAATATTTACAATAATATAAATACGGCCATTATAAATCCTGGGCCACAAATACCTAGTTACAGTAACAACCAAAACCCAACCACATTTTATAATCCATCACAAAACAAACAAGTCGATACAAACACAAATATGTTAAATCATGAAAGACAAAACGCCCAACCTCACGAAACTGAAGGAAGAACCTTAGGTAATAGAGGACATGGTTATCGTAAACCACCAAATAAATCCCAACCATCTTGGCGTAGACCAGACCATAAAAACAACCAACAACAACCATCGCAGGGTACATATCAGTTAACTACAGGAGTACCTGCCCCTACAGTGCCCAGTTCTAGTGTAATCCCGAGTACACAAATGGATGCTACCACAAGTAAAATTGATGCGTCTTCGTCCAATACACTTGAAAATTCAGGAGGATCCGGTATGTACCCCTGAATCATATATTTCTGTATGTACCTAGTACCTTTGTAACCTTATATGTATATACGTCTGATTGTATTGTACGTCTGTTGCTAATTTATAGTTTTTTTTTATATATATATTATATAATTTTATTTTTTTACCGGTGAATCGTTGGTTGAATCCCGAGAAGGATCGATTTTCACTGATTTTATAAAAATATAGGCATCTAATATTATGTCGCCACTGTACCTTATTCAAGAAATTGTGCACCAAGCGTAAATTCATACATACCTACTAGTAAAATTTAATAACTTACTAGAGTTATTGTATTTGCCAATTAAAAAAAGAGTTTCGACACATTCATGAGCCAAAACTCAGAATCTATGGGGCTTGTTATCTATTCTGAGCTTTTTGAAATAGGCGGTTACTTTATCTTACTAAGTTTTTTAACGAAAACCATAGAAGCATGTTGATTAATACAATCCAGGGGTCTTCAAACTTAGCGTTAAGAAGTATCTTCTAGGTAGGTAAGCGTGTTACACTCTAGGGGCAATGCTTATGTAACATCAGGCAGGCTGAAGTCTAATGTTAATAGTATCTTCTAGATAAGCGTGTTACACCCTAGGCTGCAGCAATGCTTACATCAGGCAGGCTGTAGTCTAAAGTTAATAGGTATCTTTTGGTAAGCGTGTTACACTCTAGGCTGCAGCAATGCTTAACATAAACCTATCCCGCGTAAAAAAAATAGCGCTGTGTTGTTGCAGACAGCGGGAGCCCGTGGCTGCTGGCGTTCAGCGTGGCCGTGGTCATCCTGCTGGTGGCCGCCGCCCTGTGGCTCGCCCACAGCTACAGCAAAAAGCGGCGGTTGCGTAAACAGGTAGGATACCTATGTACCTATCAATACTAGGATTACCTATCTACATTATTTATTTAATGGAAGAGATCACTCAAGGCCGCCGTATCTATTTCAGAACCCTGAGGTGGACTACCAGAACCTGCCGGAGCATCTTGAAGGCCCCATGGCCACTCCCACCCAATGGGACAACCGTCCCGATGACGTCACCTACTCCCATCCAGTCATAGAAAACTTATACACCGTCCCCACTGCCAAAGCGAACCGACCAAACAGACAGAACATAGAGCCAGTTTACTCACAACCACGAGACTCTCATATAGCTTACGAGAATACAGGCGTCGGGGCGATGGAACTGAATAATGAGGCGGGTTACGCGGAAGTCGGACAAAATGGGCCAGCATATGCATCAGTCGGACAAAATGGACCGACTTACGTTGAGGCAGGCCCGGCCTACGCTGAAAGTGGCCCGACTTACGCCGAAGCTGGCCCGACACACGCATCGGTTGGGCAAAAAGCAACACCACCGCAAGACACCTACGCACAAGTACAAAAGAAACACGAGAGAATGAACCAAACTAAAGGGCATCACCAGAATGTTAATCTTGATACACAAGTGTTACCGCAAGTCAACTATGCCAATGTTCATAACTTAAAGCCTGAATATTGTGGGTATGTCAACGGAGGCGTCAAGGACGATGTAGAACCAGCTTATTCAGAACTCTCTCAGAACATGTAGATATTTAGACTTCAAGAAACGAAACACGTTCGTGATTCGATGACAAATTTTGAAATTATGTACCTACATGTAAAGTTAAAACGTTTTAAAAACATGAGATATTATATACATATATTTAATTAAGCCGAGATTGAAATGCGTCTAATTCGTAAATGTTCATAGTAAAAATATTAGAAGAAACCTTTATGAACATAAATACATATTACATAATTTTTTTTATTATGCGTCTATATTTTTTAACTAAAAAATATTTGTCAGGATTTTATTAGGGATTATATTAGTGTGTATTGATTTTTTTAATGAAAACGAATAAATATCAATTTACATAAATAAATGTGTTTATTTCACTAAAACAAATCGTTAAAAAAATACGTAGGTACTTCTAAATTGAAAACAAGGGTTCAAGAAGTAAATAAAAATAACAATACATTATTTTATCTCTCAAAACAATACTAATGACAGCAATTTTATAATTAATTATATACAAAAGCTAGTATATACTGTATATAAAGAAAATGCCTTTCATTACCATTTTACTTTTATTTATATGTATGACCTTAATTCAGAGTAAAGTATTGAATACAGTATTTTATCTCAGGTTTAAAGAACTTTATTTCACACAAAGATACATTAATCACAGATAATTTAACATAAATTGAATTCATCGTCAAATCAAATTTCGTAACTACCTTATCTTCGTGAAAACAGCTAAAATGCGGCAAGTATACTATTGTGACTTTGATAACCATTTAGATATTTATACTGTATTCAATATTACTTTTACTAAGAAAATACCCATGAAAACACATTTTTTTACTTTGAGAAGTTTACTTACAAAATTATAGAATTTCGATATGAAACTAAGTATACATGGAAAAGTATATCTCTAAAGCAGCAATACAGAGTTAAGAAACGCTAAATGATGGCGTTTCAACGTATGGATAGAAACATATTGGTTAAAATGTCCTTGAATCTACACATATGAGAAAGAGAGAAACAGAGCCTAATTGTGCAAGAAACAGAGCCTAATTGCGCAAAAAACAGAGCCTAATTGCGCAAGAAGCAGAGCCTAATTGCGCAAGAATCAGAGCCTAATTGCGCAAGAAGCAGAGCCTAATTGCGCAAGAATCAGAGCCTAATTGCGCAAGAAGCAGAGCCTAATTGCGCAAGAAACAGAGCCTAATTGCGCAAAAAAACAGAGCCCAATTGCGCAAAAAACAGAGCCTAATTGCGCAAGAAGCAGAGCCTAATTGTGCAAGAAACAGAGCCTAATTGCGCAAGAAGCAGAGCCTAATTGCGCAAAAAACAGAGCCTAATTGCGCAAGAAGCAGAGCCTAATTGCGCAAAAAACAGAGCCTAATTGCGCAAGAAGCAGAGCCTAATTGCGCAAGAAACAGAGCCTAATGGCGCTTTTACCTACTTTATCACAGATCATAACAATAAGTTTAGCTAACAATGATACTTACAATATTTTTATCAAGGCTATAAGCACTATATGTAGTGTTAAATCTGATTGTAAACAATATAAAAAATAGAACAAACATAATTTTAATTGTGATGTGCTTGTTTATAAAATAAGCAGTACTTAAATGGAAAGACCGTAAATTTATTTTAATGACAAAATTCATAATAATAAAACAAATATGAACAACATACGGAATTACTGGTGAACACCATTTTGCCTAAATGCCTTTGCTTCTGATGGAAATATGTATACATACATAGTGTTTTTTACACTCGAGTTCTTATTCCTCTCGTAACCGGAATTAGCCCAGAAGGGTGGCTTTAGTATATATTCCGGAACATTTTACACAGCGCCATCTAGCTCCATACAAAGCAAACGCCTGTGTCATGGGTACTAGATTACTTGAAAGCGTTAGTCGACCCCGCGACTGTGAAGAGTTTTTATTGCGAATTTTTCGCAAAGCCGCCTGATTGATTGGCCGTCAGGTACCAGTAACCTGTATAGATAATAATAGAAACAAAAATAACTTTTTTATAGTACTAATAAGGTGATACTATCAGTCCTCTAATTTAAAAATAAAACTTTGAACTCTCATCCCTCACGAATACATTTATACTTGACACATATAATCTGAACATTCAGTCTATTTCAAAAGCTTGGTAACTTGGTGTTTATTTGAGCCCATACATCAGTTATTGATATTTTTTATTTATTTTAAGTAGCTGCAAATCTCTACGAGGCCTTAGATATCAGGCTCGAGTCTATAATGAATGGATTGTACGTTTTTTCTACAATTCAACAGTAGTAAAAATATATGACGACGACATTGTACGAGCCGCGGGTTCTTCATGGATGAGGTCTGCACAATAACGACGCAGCTGGCACATTCAAAGAGATGCCTATGCCCAGCAGTGGGATAGAGAAGGCTGTGGATGATGAAAAATATATTGTTCAGTATTTACCAATAAATATTTTGAGTTTTGAGTTTGTACAATCACTCGTTTTTGCGATGACTCAACTAATATCCAAACCCTTATAAAGTTTTGCGCAAAGTAAACGCAGAGTATAGTTACAATAACAATATTCTGTGTGACTCTTTGCAACCAAATAGCTGAACACCACAACTGAATCTTTGCATTTGTCTAGTGGACTGTAGAGAATCAAATACAAATAGAATTGCTTTCGTTGTCAGTGCTAAAGCACTGAAACTTTGTACATGATCGTAAGTTCAGTGCAGTTCAACTAAAACCATGGGACTTATAAATTTATCAAAATTTTCATTATCCGCTTGCTTGCCCGTGGTACCTAGTAGTAACCAAATCGAGAATTTAGAATTGCCTATGCCAAGTAGTAGGTACCATAACCTTGAAGTCAACTTTGTCCGTGGTTACTGGTAGTCACCATTGAGGGGCCGCGGTTTTTTCGTGGGACATTTTAGATAGGCACGCGCTGGGACCAGAAGCAAAGGCGCATTGCGCGCGGACTCCTCTGGGGCAAGCGAGCGGTTAAAATACTTGTGATATCCGAAAAATCGTTCACGATTATAACATTTTAGTATGTATGGCTCTTTTGTATTTTGTCGTTTGCCAATTATTATTCTTAGCATTACTATCTATACAAATAGCTTTACATTTCGCTGCCTACAATTACTTAGTAATTATTTACTAAACATCCTAAAATATATATCATAAGACAGCCACACAAATATTTTATTTTTCTAACCTAATATATAAATTGTATTGATTGATATCAACATCACATTATGACTAACGCATTAAAATAATTTTGAGACAAACACGTATTTACATTTTAATTTAGTTATTACAAAAATAACATTATTGATACGTTAGAAAAGCCTTATAAACTGTACATTTACATTTTTACATACAGAACATAAGTAATTTATTTGAAAAATTCAAAAATACATGAAACATGTCACCGATACATTTAAAAAATCGTGCATTTTATTTCTAAACATACCGTAGAAATAGTTAAATCAAACAACCATATAATTGCGAAAGTGTTTGTTGGTCTGTTAATTCTTCAACTGAGCAACGGGTCAATATGCCATGAATATTGCAATCCGATTCATTAGAAAAAGTTTTATAAAAGGCAGCCAAAATTATTCCATCCTTTACGCACTAATGAAGCAGTTATATTGTGCAAAAAGGATGCAATGATTTTAGCAGGTATTCGGCAAGTCAGGTCGGGAACCGAACACTTACATTTAGGGAACATAGCTAGGAAGAACGTTACTAAAACAATTCTTTAATTAACCGGGTGTCTTGTACACTGTCCAGTAGGCTTATGATGATATCTCGTATCGAAACGACTAAATTACGCAGAGTTATATGTCAACTTCAACTGTCAAAATACTCGCCACAGATAACAAAATTAGCTTTTCACTGTTTCTGGTCAGTGTCGGACGACTACATCTATACCTACATATAATAAAGTTGTAACCGGTCGGTGTCTGTACATCTATATATATAAAACTCAAAGGTGACTGACTGATTGACTGACTGATATAGTGATCTATCAACGCACAGCCCAAACCAATGGACGGATTGGGCTGATATTTGGCATGCAGATAGATGTTATGACGTAGGCATCCGCTAAGAAAGGATTTTTGGAAATGTCACCTTAAAAGGGGTGAAATAGGGGATGCAAGTTTTACTTTCTAATGTGAGCAAAGCCGCGAGCACCCACTAGTTAAAGATAATTGAAAATAAAAATGTTGAGAGGTCTTCATTGATGCAATAGAACACAAAAATCATGATTCAAATCTGTTTGTTTGTCTGTAGGTTTGTTTGTCGACGTATGAACTAGATGGCGCTGTATTTACTTTTTATTTCAAAATAATGCGAGCGAAGCCGCGGGCGTCCACTAGTTTAGAATATGTTATACAACGAGAAACTTATCTAGGCGCATCACAAGCCTACTGAAGAGTGTTCCAAGCTGCTTTATAACACCTTAGCGCCACGTTTAGGTGCTCACATCTTCTTTCCACTTTGATGACTATCACGAATGACAAAATGTTCACACGTCCAATTAAATGACGTTTATAAAGAGCTGGTAAAATTGTACGTGACTAATACAGTGTCTCATCAGTCTTATCAAAGTTATCACCCGTTAACGCTGGGCGCGTCTCGCGTCGGCCGCTTCGGTATGAAGGACACGGTCATCATGTCGTCCTCCTCTTGCAGCAGGCAGCCGTTCGACGACTTGTTGCGGGAGAATAGCCTGCAAGTGAGGGGATGGAAATTAATAAAAATACAAATAATTTATTAATAAATGTCAATTTACAGGTCAATGTCATATAAATTTGTATAATTAATATTTACATTTTAAAAACTCATCTACTGAGTAGATAGTTTTATTTAATAGTAACAATTTCAATTTTGTTTTGAATATATTGTAGGAAGCTGCATTCTTGATATTATCGGGCAAGTGATTATATAAAGTCGGTCCTTCTACATATACCGACTTCGACGACTTAACCAGTGAGTGTGTGGGTTGTACCAACTTATCCCTGTTCCTAGTTTGGTAGGGATGTGATTGTCCTGCGGTACTAAAGCTTTCTTTAATATGTAAATTATTACGTGTATAGAGACTAGAAGTTTATCAACGTTTTTTTGGCAGAAAATCCGAGACATTGCAAAAATCGTCATCTAGCACACTAAGCAAACGCTTGTGTCGTGGGTACTAGGTAACGGATGTAATACGTATATACTTTTCTTTTGTAAATACATACTTATTATACATTCAAACGATTAGACTCAACACAAGTATTTTTATTTAAATGCATTAATACTTGTGTCACGCGGGAATCGAACCCGTAACCCTAATAAGGAAACATTTTGAATTTATTCAACATGTAACTTCATCTTTTCCTCATCGAATGAGAGTGGTCAACTCTGGTGTCGAGAGTTTATCAAGCCGTCCTAAGGGTCTCTAGCTTGGCTTAACGACTGCCGTACTATTTCATATTCTGTTCGCACAAATTGATGAATGTGTAAACCGTCACGATGTTGCTCGATCTAATGACATGTGTCACAAGAAATGAATTAAATTATGATAATAATAAAATCGAGATCGAGCAACATCGTAAAAAGGATGAATCAACAAAATGATCATGCAAATGATATACAAATACAAAATAAATAAATAAATATTTCAGGACATATCACACAGCGCCATCTAGCCCCATAGATACTAAGCTTATGCTTGTATCGTGGGTACTAGATAACGGACATAATAAATACATATATATATACTTTTCTTACAAAAGAAAAGTATATGTATGTACATACGTGCGTACTATTAGGCATAGGAAAATAAACAAGACGTATTACCACAACCAATAAAATATTTTTAATGTATATCTTTATTTTCTAAGCACAACATTGCATACGATTTCGTAATTTGCATGCTAATCAACAAAACAAGACTTTATAAATAAGGATCTGCAAATTTTATTGCACATTTTTTTCAATTTATACCGATTCCTATAAAATATCACGTCTATGAAACATATACATTTCATATGAAAATATAAATAGGTACATACATAAATTTACTAACATCCCAGTCTTTAGAAAAAATATCACACAAAATATCACAAAACTCGCACCCGTCAAAAACAATCAAGAAAACACAACGTAAAACGTATACACGAAACATAAAAACACACAAAAAACACAACCATAAAGAAAACCCGAAGTAGCAAAAGTACACACCAAGTTCTGTATTTCTATACTTTAATCAACGCCGATTTCCACGAGTCCCGCTTTTTGCTGCGTGAGTGGGACAGAAATATACAGTTTAGAGAGGCAGAAAGAAATAAGTATATTGTAGAGAAGATATAAGAGATAATTGGGTAAAAAACCTTTTAATAAATTATTACATTATTTTAGTTGTAATAACCGGCTAGCACTTACGTCAAAAATTACGTCGAAAAATGTTAATGTTATTACATTATGTAATTATTAGGTACAAGTAAGAAACCTAAAAAATTAAAAATTGTGGAGGATGGAAAAAAAGGTATATTGTAGATAGTTCAGTATCTCACTATTGTAGTAATTAAGACACTGCAATCAGACTATACAATTTTGCGAAAAGATAAAGTACAATTAGAATGACCTTGATAAATAGATTTGACGAAAAGGTGGTCAGAAATCAGATACGAGAATGAGAAATAAATAAGAAACTGAGATAAAAAATAGGGTTGTGAAGAAACAGCTAAGTTGTCTACAACAATAAAAATAAATTTGCTAGAGTTCATAATATTATCAATAACATTATATCACGGTCGAAACTTGCATGTTTTTCGTCGAATGACTTTTGTCAGTAATGTATGTACATCTATGCTAGATGGCGCTGTGTGAAATATTTCAGAATATTGATAAATGTATATTGAAACAGCTGCTATATTCATAAACAAATAAGCAAACAAGTGATTTAGTTTACGTATGTTACCCAACATAGGCGGTTCTGAGCTCAAAGATCATGTATGTTTCGACTGTAATACAATTATTTTACCTACAAGTCTTAGGTTGATATGTAGATTGTAATATTAGGTCTTTACCTATGAAATTGCCGATTTGTATGACGAAATTGAGAAAAATGATATTTCCATACAAACATTTTTAATGTTTGTATGGAAATGTCTGAACAGATTTAGATGCAATTGATTACTATAGTTAGATGGAAAAAAGCTATGCATTGTGTATATCAATTTCTCAAAAACAGAGTATATGATAAAAATATACCTAGTTAAAGTAGTGAAACCGACGACACATTGAAAGAGCTGTTTTCAATGACTTCCCTATAAGTAATATGCACTAGTAAATACATATTTTTTTTATCTAAAAGGTGCATAATTCAACAATTTATACAATAAAATTGTATTTGGAAAAAATATAGCTGTACGTAAAAGTTACAAACAGATTAAAATGTAAGAAAAAACGGCAATTTTATAGGTAAAGACCTATTACGATTATTGTACATGTATACTAACTTGGCAAGCGGCGAGGCGCCTCGCTCCGTGGGGTCCACTCTCTCGTCCAGACCTCGGTGCACTGACACCGAGTCTAGGTCTTCTACTCCTGCGAATATACAAGGTAATATTCAGAATAGTTTTTTATTCAATAAAACTTTCGTGAGTGGTATAAGTAACTTTTTATAAATATTTTGAGTGTGCTGAGAAATTGTGTAATTTAGTTCCTGCAGCCCCATTTCACCATCGCACGAGTAGAGGCACGGCAAGGAGGCACCGTTATACAGTTGAGGTTCCAAAGACTCGCACCAAGCGTTTTGCTTCGACTTTCATCGTACGAACAGCCAAACTGTGGAACTCCTTGCCCGAATCTCTATTCCCCTTGAACTTGTCGGTCTTTAAGTCGAGAGTAAACCGGTTTCTTCTAGGCAAGCGCGCTAGATCGTGCATTATAGCATTGCTTAACATCAGGCAAGTTGTAGTCAAGCGCGAGACTATCTCATGTAAAAAAAATTATGATATATTTACCTGTACTTGCTAAATACTCAGCTGTCCGTAGCTGATCTGCGGTTTGCTTTTTAAACCTGTAAATAAGTAGGTATACACATTTTATTTCCATTAGGTACAGAGGTGAAGTAATCGTGTAAGAGCATTCCAGCCATCCGTGCCAAGCATCATAAAGCTCTTTCTATGTGCAAAAAATAGAATGAAATTATTGAAATGCAACAAAGATTTAAAAAAAAATCCTATAAAAAATAAGTTATACAAAACAATATCCAAAATTCGACAAGAGTCTAGATAATGATGATTTCCTTATCTTTGTTGTTTTCTTGTGCGGAGAATTCTGTTCATCCATAAATGTATTTGTTCCAGGATTTTAGACTTACATACAACATACAACTTGACACTTACGTTTTGAGTAGTAGACTGGAGCACACGACTGATACTGAGCTCATCGCCATTGCAGCGGACGCCATCCACGGCTGGAAGTACAACACATTACATTCATAGCATTTATATATCTGACGCCTGCGACTTCGCTCGCGTTGATTCGGGATAAAAATAGGTACTATATTTTTCTTAAACTAAATAGAAAGTGACCAGTTAGGAAATGGCGTTAAGGACTTAATACTACCTAGTAATAATATATGATTAAACGAACTTACAAAGTGAAGTTCTATCAATATTATATGAGTAAGTTTCATGCGAAGATATATTTTTTTTCGAGCTATGTTTATTATATCTGAAGCATGAAATTTACGAAATATAATTACAATGATCCATCGCTCTGTTGCGGCGTGAAGGAATAATAAACACCAAAAAGTCTATTTATTTTATACCCACGTCTGCGTTTTAGTTATTTCAGGATAAACAATACCAACAATCTAAAACCTTTTGCTTTCACTGTAACCTTTTACACAATGTTTCTGGCTATTATATGCGTGTGTATCTTGGGTATAAAAGATAAAAGATAAAGATAAAGAATCTTTATTGATAATGTAAAATTGTAACATACATAGGTATAAGTACTAATATCACAGAATATGCTACACAAATTACAATATCTCGTCAAATTGAATTTATAACATTAGGCTTTTATAAAATTTTAGAAGTTACATATGTCTAGTTTTATTAATAAACAATGAAAATTTTTGTTATTAAAATCATGTCAAACATAATAATAGGTATGTAATCATACAATATGTCAACTTAAATAAATCTTGGTACTGTCACTTTAGCTGTATAGGGGCTAAAATGACAATTTGGCATCACACTCCTTACTCAGTAGTTAATTACATAATTTCTAAGCAAGTTTAGAATCAATTGGTAGGTGACTGTAGTCATTTTCAAAGTATTCTTTAAAACTGTATAGTGTCTGATCTAACAATAATTGTTTGACGCTATTGCAAAATTGCTGATCATTATTCAAAGACTGAATGTGTGCGGGGAGTTTATTGAACAGTTTCTCTCCCATTATAGTGGGTAGTTTCTTAGTCATACACAGCCTAGGCACAGTTGGTTTCAACAATACTCTGTTTATCTTGGTTCTATTTGAGTTATAAGTCTTAAGTTTAAACAAATGTGGATTTCTTTTTACAAACTTTATAATCTCTAATATATATTGTGACACTGACGTCAAAATCTTCAACTCTTTGAAATGGTTTCTACAAGACTCTCTATATCTACCTCCCACAAGTACTCTTATTGCTCGTTTCTGCATTATTAACACTCTTTCAAAGTCTGTCGCATTGCCCCATATACTTATGCCGTATGAAAGTATAGAGTGTATGTATGAATAATAAGTTTCCTTTAGGTGCTCTGGGCTTGTTATTGGTTTCAACTGTTTTAATGCATAAACCCCTTTTGTCATTTTTTTACAAGTATTATTAATATGTTCTTTCCATGTTAAGGAGGGATCTAAATCGAATCCTAATAGCTTAACATGCTTTGCGTATATACATTCAGTTCCATTCTCTAATATTAATGGAGCTTCTTTAAAGTTTGGTGATACAGCATTGAAGGACATTATATTCGTTTTATCAGTATTCAGTTTCAGACCATTCACCGTAAACCAGTTTTCTAACTCTCTTAAAGTTTTATTTATACATTTCTGAAGTTCTTCATGTGAAGTTCTTCATGTGAATATGAATATAATAATGAAAAATACAATGAAGCTTATATCGATTGATAGACATTAATGTTCCCACCTGCAGCTGCAGGCCGACGAAGGCGAGCGCGCCGCTGGCGAGGGGTATGCCCAGTATGTTGTACA
Source organism: Macaria notata (assembly GCA_927399415.1). Lineage (NCBI taxonomy): Eukaryota > Metazoa > Arthropoda > Insecta > Lepidoptera > Geometridae > Macaria > Macaria notata. The sequence continues at coordinate 8,830,581 of OV656742.1, forward strand.
CGGACGCGAACAGGAAGTTGAGCCGCACGCGGCGCACCGTCGTGCGGGACAGGTGCAGGCACGCCACCACGTCCAGCAGGTCGTTCTGACAAATAATACATCAATAAATATTACGGGACATTTAGCCTCATGTTAAACAAAAAATTCAACTAAAGTACACAAAAAGTTCAAATAGCTAACTCTGGCGGGGAGATTTTTTAAACTAGTTTCGCTTGGATTTTGGCATATATGGCTTAAAGACTGTCGTACTAGGACCAACAGCCGGGACTTAATTGTTTTTTAAGTGTTGTCAATTGACCCACAGAACCCATACTGCCGTAACGGAAAGTTAAGAACTCAAGCATTTGGTGACCGATTTACTTTTCAATAGTGTTGGCTCCCACTCAACCCCACTCCCACACCCACTCAAGTGTGCCACAAATGCCAATCTTTTTTCCATACAATTTTTTTTTGTACTATTTCCGTGATGTACTTACCCTCATAAGCACTAAGTCTGCAGCTTCGACCGCGACATCTGTCCCCGACGCGATGGCGATACCCACGTCAGCCTGCGCTAGCGCAGGGGAGTCGTTCACACCGTCACCTACCTGAGATATAGAGGTATAATAATAATAAATAATAATAAAATTTTTATTTATGATAAACTTAAATCTATGTACAGTTTTAGAATTTGCAAAACCTACACTAGGTATCCAATCGGATCCTGTATTCAAAATTCAAAATTATTTATTGATGTAGATAAATGTACATACATGAAATAGCGGCTCTAGATACCAAACTAGGCGTTAGCCTGTATCTTGGTACCTAGTCCTTCCCAGTAGAAACATTGTTTGTGTACATGTTACATAAAATTGATAATAAAAATTAATTTAGCACAGTCTACAAATTATAAAATTGAATTATTACATTGTTAATATGTGTATAATTGATGACATAATAGAAAAAAAAATAGTTATTTTATGACGACAAAAGATTTCGACAAAAAAAAATTTACTTATTATATATTTATTAGTATTTTGTCTAATGTATACAATAATAATTACTAATTTAATTATAATTTAATTTTAATTATATGTATTTACAGGTCCAATAATGCATAAAAATATAATATATTCAACTCAACATCACAAATTCATTCGATCTGAAATTTCATTACATTGTTTAATTAATTATCTTACTTATGTACAGATTTAAACCTTGACTTGAATACATCTAGTTTAAAATTTCAAAAAGTTTTTCTGTCTCATCGTAAGTCAGGTTTTGTAGCCAGAGAAGAAGAGTTTTTTTGCATTCACTGATTGTTAAAGGATATATGTCGAGTGATTTAGAGATAATATTGTAGGCCTGCAGTTCTTCTTACCGCATCTACAACGTACCTATTCTACATTTACTTAGAGGTAGATATAGATAGGGTTACTGGTAACCAAATAACCAGTGTGAATGAGGAATTACTAGATAAGAACTATAAATTGTGACTAAATAATCAATTACTTTGACGTAAATAGATTTTTTAAATGAAATAAGTTCCTTTTTGATATATGTATGTCAAGTAACCTGATATATGGCATGGAAAAATAAATATCAAAATCAAAAAAAACTTAAATAACACTTACCATAGCCACTTTTTGTCCCTCCGCTTGTAATTTTTGTATCTTGGCAACCTTGTGTGAAGGTAATACCTCTGCGTAAACTTTATTGATTCCAACCTTAAAAAAACAAATAAAAATGATAAAATAAAATATCTTTACGCCATTTCCACTTAGATTTAACCCCATACAAATTTTTAACGGAAAAGGTAGTTAAATTATTATATTATAGTTCAATTATTTATATCATACGGCCACAATTTTTTTTTTTGGACGCTAAGTAAGCACATAAATTTGTAGGGCTACTGGTAACTAACGCATAACCTTTTAAGGGTAGCTTTAGTACATCTATACCAACAACTTTTGTTCTACAACTATTGGAAATTTGTGAAAAAAAAATCAGCTGTTCCATACATTTTGTTGAATATCTTCCATACTTTTGTATGGAACAGCTGATTTTTTTTCACTAATTTCCAAAATTTGTGTAACAAAAGTTGTTGGTATAGATGTACTAAAGCCACCCTTAAAAGGTTATGCGTTAGTTACCAGTAGCACTATATTAGTTTAAAAAAAAAATATTGGGTACATCAAAATGGTGCCGTGACCATACGTACATATACTTCACTGGATTGTTCTATCAATTGATTACAAAAGTACAGTATCCCAACTCACCTGTCTCGCGATGGCCACAGCTGTCTTCCTGTTGTCCCCGGTGAGCAGGCACACTTGCAGCCCCATCTTCTTCAACCAGTACACCGCGAGGTGGGCCTCTGGCTTCACCTCGTCTGCCACGCCGATGGTGCATACTAGCTGGTCTGTGGATAGATTTAAAATAAATAAATATTTCAGGACATATCACACAGCGCCATCTAGCCCCATACTAAGCTTTCGATTACTAGTAATGAATAATTACTTAGATTACTAATGTTATTTAAATAATTTAGGTTGCGCTACACTTTATTGTAATCATTTCCATATTTTTTTTCAATGCCTCTGTCCGCTTTGGAAAATTTCGGTGATCGTACTGACGCATACTAATAGAACAAAAAGCCCAAACTATGGGATTGACATCGCGGAGCGAATTGTCTCGTCAAACCCATACATTATTCTTTCTATTTCATAAGTATAAAATTTGCGTCTTGTCTAAAGGGGGTTAATGTGTATAGCAGTTTTGAGTAGTCATGCGAGGCTCTTTATGGCATACTGCGGCATTCCATTAGATAGATAGATTAACTCTTTATTGTTGACACATATTAAAAAACAGTACATAGAACAAATTGCACCTTAACTAGTGCCACAAGCGGCGGCCTTATCGCTGAAAGCGATCATTAGGCACTTAGAGGTATTTCTTAGGTCGGCTGATTAATTAAATTGTAGATATCAGCTGTTTCTCATTGCACGTACGATTGAGTTGAAGCCATGTCAGTCTCTTATGGCGGTTTGAAATACTCTCGCCACCAGCGTTAGCTATTTTCATTCGATAAAAAAAAACTCTCAGAAGACTTGATAACCTCCTTTTTTTGAAGTCGGTTAAAAATTTATAAGATACGTTACCGTTGATGGCAGCGAGCACGGCGGTGCGCGCCAGCTGCTCGTCCTGCTGCAGCGCGTCCTGCACGCGCCGCGGGACCGACACACCGTTGCGGTGCATCCACTCGCGGTTGCCGATCAGCACCACTTGCTCCACCTCCTGGGAATATTATAAGCACAATTAGGGAATATTCTACACAATATTTTATCATCATGGAAAGCATAGACATAGATACCAAACTTTAGATAAGTTTGGTATCTATGTCTATCTATACATATAATAAATCTAAAGAGGGTCGAAAGTCTTTTCGACCGTACGTACGTTACGTGGTACGAACGTACATTAAATATATTCGAAATAATAAATCGATAACAGAACACGTTACGGCAGTTTTTAGAAACTTTACCTGAAGTTATAAACAAACAGGCAAAAACGGCTGAACGGATTGTAATGATAATGATTTTTGGTATGTAAGTAGTATGAGGTATTGGAAGTGTCATTGTCTACTTTTGATTGCGTAATAATACAAGCGAAGCCGTGGACGTCCACTAGTATACAAGTAAAAGTACTAACCTCTCCCTGTTCGTGCGTGGGTATGAGCGAGTGCAGCCGCTGCGCCGCCTGCGCCGAGCTGAGCGCCGCGTCGCCCGCACCCTGGACTATCTCCACGGGCACGCCGCACAACATCACCGTCGACCCGGGCCTGGAAACGAATATAATACGTTGGATTATTATTTTTATTTGTCCACAACGTCGGTGTAAATAGTAGTAAAGACATGTCTTGACTGCTCTTTAAAGACACATGTCTTTACTTCTCTTTACACAACATTCCATCCTCCACTTTAGTATTTTTTTCCTCAATAGTATTTAATTATGATATATTTTTTGGCAGAATTTCTTGAACTTATCACTCCATTGCTGTCTTGGGCAAGGCCTCGAATTCTTTTGGCGTTTGACTTTCTACTTAAACCGTTTCAAGATGATTTTTACAAACATCTCATTTAAAACTATGCATCAATTAATAGGCAGATCTGGCCATTATAATACTAAGATATTGAATCAGGCGTTACTTTGCGGAAATCCATTGTAAATGAAACTAAAAAAACTTTCTTCGCAGCGGAAAAACACTATACATTTCTCTAGAGTTTCATTATAATACTAGTAAGATACCATATTTTGACATATTCTAATAGTTCAAAAACGGAGCCATTAAATAGGTAGTACTCACTTGGCCTGGTTAAGTACATTGGCGATCTCTGTGGAGTGTATGGGCGCGTGGCTGCGTGCGTGCAGGCGCGCGCGCAGCCCGCAGCCCGGCGCCGCCACGAAGCCCGCGCACTTCAGCGGGGAGTTGCCGCCCAGCACCGCCGTGCACCACGATACTATCGCTGGGATACAAGGAATATTGCTATTAGTACATTATATCTAAATATATCAAATACAAAGGTGACTGACTGACTGATAAAGTGATATATCAACGCACAGCCCAAGCCACTGGACGGATCGGGCTGAAATTTGGAATGAAGGTATATGTTATAACGTAGCCATCCACTAATAAAGGATTTTTGGAAATGCCACTTTTAATGCGAGCGAAGCCGCGAGCACCCACTAGTTATTTAATAAGCGTAAGCGCCTGTTTGTTTTTTCACACAATGTTGCGGATATCCATCGGATAATCAGCGGATGGAAGTAGTACAGGATTATGAAAGTATCATAGGTTTCCTTTATCCCGAAACGACATGAATGTAGCAGTAAGCATAGAATAGTTTTAAATAACCTATGCTTCACCGGAGAAAAATAAGTGCACTTACCAGACGCTACAGGATGTTCGGAGTTAAGCTCGGCGGTCAGCAGGCAAGCGATGATGTCCGGCAAGCTCGAGACGTCACCAGTCAGCAAGCACATCTTGGCTACGGTGGTCGTGCCTCGCGTAATGGTGCCCGTCTTGTCGAATATAACTGTCTTAACCTGAGAATAAGAGATTGTTAATTATTGTACGAAGGTTGGCAGGTTTTCTATTCGTGAGCGAAACACTGACAGGACGAGGTATAACACTGTCAATGAAATATAACACTGGCTAACCGAAGTATAACATTGACAGTGCGAAGTATATCAGGGCGAAGTATTGCACTTAACGTAGCAACGATATATAGAGTGTGTTATACTTCGCTGGTAACTTACTTTGTGTGCGCTTTCCACAGGCTCCACCCTTTTGTTAAGCAGTCCCAGCTCTGCGCCCACTCCAGTGCAACCATTACAGCAGTGGGCATGGCCAGACCCAGGGCGCAGAGACAAGCGATAGCCAGCACATAAAGAGCGAAGTATAACACTATATTGATTGTTATACTTCGCTGGTCTATTTAGTCACTTTTTAGTGTTATAGTCTTAATCTGTGGTATAAAAACTTACTTTATGTGCGTTTTCCAGTGGCTCCGCCCCTTTAATTAGCAGTCCTAGTTCTGCGCCCACTCCCGTAGCCACCATGACGGCAGTGGGCGTGGCCAGGCCGAGCGCGCAGGGACAAGCGATGGCCAGCACTGACAGAGCGAAGTGGAACGCTGTCTGCACGATGAGCTCCCAGTCTGAGTACGCGTCTAGGTACATCGGCTGGAAAGATAAAGAGATTGAGATGAGTTTTATTTTTAATTGAAGCTTGAGATTAGTTGAATAATATTTATATCACAAGAGCTCAAAAATTTACATTGGGCGAGTTTCATTGATTTCGGGTTCGGATTATTTTGCAGTACTATGAGAATAGCAAGGAACATGAGTTTGAACTTCTGCTAGTATTATAACTTTAAAACTATAAAAGATGACCAAACTTAGACAGTACTCTATCCTCGGTAAGCCAATAATAGAGAGTTGTAGAAACAATTTTATCTACACTAATGTTGTAACATTCTACTTATGTTTCCAATACTTGACTTATAATTACTACTGTTATAGCACAGACAACAAAACACTCAATTTAAGCAATTTCACATGATGGTATAATATTCACATCGATATCGTAATAGCTCATTATAACATCAATAAAACGCGACCAACCTGATTGCAGGGCCAATCAGGTTGGTCGCGCTTTATTGATGCGCGCAGCTGCGCTCTCGTTGGTTAGATTTTAATGGCGGCAAAATCACTGGGACAATACACGTACGCGTGAATTTAATGTTTCGCAATGTGTTTTGTTTTTTTATATACAAATTAAAAGTTAAAAATGGATAGCGACGATGACATTTGTACGCCTCCGGATATTCTAGAAATGGCAACAAAAGTAACTCACAATCTTTTGCCAGAAAGATCTAGAAAATTATATGAAAAATATTAACTATTGTCAGCTTTTACTCTTGTTGTTTGATTAATTGCATTAGTGAAGATAAAGTAGTGTATGCAACTGCATATAACCGGGTATTAAAACACTCGTTACTCACACTCGTGTTTTAATACCCTTCATTATATGACAGTTGCATAAACTACTATTATGCTTCGTTGCTCCTACACATATACTCGTACATGTTCTATTTCCAGTACATTCTAACTTTTTACTGCTTTATGATCGCACAAGGTACAACTTGATAATACATACATAATTAACTTAATTGTGCATACATATTTATTTATTTTTAGCTTGTACGGGTTTGAACTTGGCCATAGTTTGCCTGAAAGTAGGCAAAGGCTATGTCCTAAGATGGAGCGTGCTTACCCTATAAGAACCGATAGAATCGAACTTATTCGATTTTATATGTATAACTGTACATACCGGAGTGATCCGTTTGATGATGTTGATGTCGATGGCTCCGCTGATGATCCAACACACGCAGGTCAGGACTGACAGGCACACTACCACGGGCACGAAGTAACTAAAAAGTAAACGAAACATTTACTTTATTACATTTAATTTCCAAGCAATGTAACTTATTGAACGCAGATATTTGTTTAAGTAGTTTTTGGTCAACTATAGACATCGATGGCGCACAGGAAAACACCGTTCAAAAAGTCAATAAATTGCCTTGTAAGACAGTTAAATTTTTATAAAGAGGTTAAGAAAACTATCTAATGAGTTTTTAAAACTCCGCAAACCAAGATATGATTCAACCTTTACATAAATTTAGAACAGGTTAAAATTGTATTCTATTTGTGAGGTCCGTGTGTTATATGATCTTTTATTGTATAGTCAGACAGCCCATTATTTCTGTCACGTCCTAGTTTCCCCACTCACCCCGCGATGGTGTCCGCCAGGCGCTGCACAGGAGCCTTACTGCTCTGCGCGTCCTCCACCAGGCGCACTATCTGCGCGAGCGTGCTGGCGTCCCCCGTGTGCGTGGCGCTCATCAGGAGGGCGCCGTGCTGGTTTATACTGCCGCCTATTACTACTGAACCTGGGGGAATAGACAAGAAAATTATATAAGCTCAAAAAAACCGGCCAAGTGCGAGTCGGACTCGCGCACCGAGGGTTCCGTACAAACCTGCAAGGTTTACAAAGTTAACTAAAAATTTATGGTTTTCGTAATTTTTCCTTTATCTATGCTATAAGACGTTGCTTCGTACCAAATTTCAAGATTCTGAGTTCACGGGAAGCACCCTGTAGGTTTTGATTCCCTTGCAAGTGTCGAAAATTTGCGGCATAAATGGCTGTATCTTTTGATTGCGTTGGCTTAGAAGTTTGATTTTTTCACAGCTTCAAGGGACAGTAGACCTGAGTAATTGATATAAATTTCAGCTTCATACCTCTACGCGTTCCTGAGAAAAAGGGTCTTGACAGACGGACGGACGGACGGACAGACGGACAACAAAGTGATCCTATAAGGGTTCCGTTTTTTCCTTTTGAGGTACGGAACCCTAAAAATTATATAAGTGGGTTCTCGCGGCTTCGCTCGCATTAAGAAATAAACTGGCATCCCCTATTTCACCCCTTTAAAAGTAGCATTTCCAAAAATCCTTTCTTAGCGGATGCCTACGTCATAACATTTACCTGCATGCCAAATTTCAGCCCAATCCGTCCAGTGGTTTGGGTTGTGCGTTGATAGATCACTACGTCAGTCAGTCAGTCACCTTTGAGTTTTATATATTCAGATTATTGGAAATCTTGAGCTTGAAGCTTGATAAACTCTCGACACCAGAGTTGGCCACTCACATTCGATAAGAAAAAGATTGGAAAACAGTTTTCAAAGGTTACTAGCAGCATTGTAAGCTGTAGTAGTGCTACGTAAGTGACCATACCACTATATAATAGCGAAAGTGTGTGTAGGGTTGTTTCTTTTTCACACTAAAACAGAGCGACTCGTAATTTCAGGCATGTGGGCATATAAGATCCTGAGAGTGACACAAACGAATCCTGTGCGACTAGTTACGACTTAAAAATAGTATAGTTATCCTGTTTGTGTCATTGTTCATATTTTAAAACAAACAGCCTCTTGAACTATATAATAACTGATAATATCTTAGATTTACTATGCAAAGTTTTTGAAAAAAATGTTTGAGGATTGTTTTCAATATTAATGATTATTTGCTTCAGTTGTTGAAAAAAAGGCAATTTCGTATAATATTTCACTCACCTTTAGATTTAGCAACAGGCATAGACTCGCCGGTGATAAGAGATTCATCGCACGTAGTTTGTCCAGATAACACTTTGCCGTCCACAGGGATTTTGGCACCCGGTACTACCTGAGAACAAATAGACAAATACAATTTTTATATTATTATACATTTATTTGATTGAGATCCAATTATTTTATACTACTGATAGCCTCGTTGATTGTTTGTTATAAGTATTATTATATTTTCACGAAGTTAACTAAAAAGAAATCAGTAGGCTCGTACTATTATTTTTATTCTGTCACATCATAAAACCACTGTGATAGTAAGTATTACAAACGTGTAATTTAATCAAATAATTGGCACGCACATTACATATTACAAAAATACAATCAATAGATTTGAGAACTTCTTTACTTTTGAAATCGTTGTAAATTCTGTAATGTTTTAGCGCTTACCTTCAACACATCTCCCCGCTCGACCAGGTCGACCGGTATGCTCTTCTCTGAAACCACTCTCTCCTCGTGGTCCAACGTGACAAGCAGCGCTTCAGTCGGCTTCAGGGATAACAGCTTCGATAGGGCTTCAGAGGTTTTACCCTGGAAATACAATAAATATCAATATGAAATAAATAAAACAACCAACTGATTTATTTAACCCATATTTTGACACTTGAAATGCACAAATAAATTTAAAAATATTATCAATTGAAAAACGCTTAGTCTAAATTAAAAATATGTGTGACGATTGATTCTGACATTACTCTTAGCTTTCGAGAAAGGCCATGGCAGAATAAGGGAACATCTTGAGCCTTAATAGCTTTTCTGTTTGCTTTTTTTTACTGATAATAGGTCCCAACATTAGTAAGAACTTTACTATTTTTTTATTACTTATAAGATACTTGGATACCTACAATTGTTTTACGTATGATAGCAATTTTAGTTAACTTTATCATATATTTAATTAATAATTATAATAAATAAATAAAAACATTTGCATAAGTATAAGACAACAATGTTTATGGACTACGTTGGTAGGTGTACTAAGCCCTGCACTAGGTATCACAAAGGATCCTGTGTTACAGGGCTATAATATGTAGCTTCTAGCATTGTGGCATCATAACGAAGTGGTTTTTGAGTTCTTTTAAAAATTTAAACACTTACCTTAGCAATGTGCTCGAGCCAGCGCCCCAGCGACACGAACACCAGCAGCATGGGCGGCGTGTCGAAGAACGTCATCGGGCTGGTGTTCTGCTGCATTATCATGGCCGCCGCCACCACCGCCAGCGAGTACGCGTAGCTACAATACAGGACATACATTTATTACTCAGAGTTAAACTGCCAATAAAAAATATGATTATAAATTTGGTAATGTCCGAAAAACATGCGCAGGGTTTGAACCTGCAACTTTCTGGAAACGCTACTATGCGCAAGTATGAAGTAAGTGCAACTGTCAAAATTTGTATTAGGACCACTGTGGCCAAAAATTATAGAATACAAAAAATACACAAAAAATAGAGAATACAAAAAAACAGGACTTGATAATCTCTTTTTTAATATTTCATATATTTATTAGTACAGCTGTCCCTTTTTTCATGCTCGGATGCCATTTACTACATTTGACTCGTATGCGAAAACCGCACGCATTTCCGAGCTTTCTATAAAATTAAATTTCCTATTTAGTATATTGATTTAACTGTACCACCATATAATAAACTGCAATACTATTACGCGGTACAAGCATAGATGTAAGATCTAAATGTGGAAACAATTTACCGCATTTGAATATTAGGTATGATTAAATAAATAAATAAATATTTCGGGACATATCACACAGCGCCATCTAGCCCCATACTAAGCTTAAAAGTAAAAGATTAAAGGACCTGATAGTAGTAGTCATAGATATTAGTACATCCATGTTGGTTGTGCCGTGTCGCAGCGCTTTGTACGCCTGCTTGTAGAAATGATAGCCGCCGATGAACTGCAATCAAAAGACAGATCTATAAATAACAAGATTTCATTCTTGATTGTATTCGACTCATTCGTCTTGTGCGTGGAATAAATGATATCAGCGGTGTGTTTCACAATGAGTCGGATACGGATCCGATTCGATTGAGACTGAAATCAATTGGTAAGGAAACGATTTTTCCAATTCACCATGATTCCATACGAATCTTTTAACAAATTTATTCATCAGAAAAATCGGAACCGTTCCGTGAGCCAAAAGTTAGCGGATTCATTTCCGTCGATGATAAATTCGATTTTGTTGTTTCATGATATTTAACCCGATTTACACATAATTATACATTGATTTATTTCTATTTATAATTATTCATATGAAATCTACAGTAAAAATGGTAAAATTAGCCTTAAAACTTATATTTTAAATTTCTACCATTGTATTTAATTTCTACCATTTTTACTACGAGCGGATCGGATCATATCCGACTCATTGTGAAACACCATGCTGGAACCCAGTCCGACAGTTTCCAATGTTCTCTTTTCTATTTCTCCATTATATTTATTATTTTCTTCGAGTCAAAATCTGCATTCGCAACAAAATATTCATTTGCTCTCATCTTAAATAAATAACTAATATCATTATCTGACCTTGGTGCCCATAAGCGTATTCGGGACGACCAACTTGTCTGCGGCCAGTCGGACGTCCCAAGTACCGTTGGAAAGATCAGATGTAAAAGGACCTGCAATAGCTCCATGCTACTGTGTGGCAGGAGATGGCGCTGAACCGGGAGGAGTGGCGTCTCCTCGTGTCGGAAACCTGGGTCCAACACGGGTCGCAGCACAATATGACGCTGTTTGTCCATCGCATTCATAGCAGTGAGGTGTTCGTGTATGTGTTGAAAAAGTCTATTTTTGAAATCGGTGAACGGGCTTACATTTTAAATCCGTTGGGTAGCCGGTTGAATATTCGCGAACCTTCGATATTAAGTAGGGTCTTCTGTGATGATTATTATGTAAATAAATACCTGCAGAACGCACGTACACAACATACGCGAATTACACGTGAATGAAAACCATTTAGTTGACAAGTTAAATAAATACCTGCACGGGCGTGCAGAGCAGGAACATGATGAAGTTCTCCGTGCTGAGTCCGGGCAGGAGGCAGCACATGTCCTGCGCGGAGTGGCTCCGCATGGCCGCCATGAAGTACGCCATCGCGGCCATGCACGGCACGCCGAATATCAGCGAGATTAGGAACGCGGTCCGCCATTTTCTTATTTCCTCTCTGGAAATGACAGAAAAACTTCATATTTTCTCCGTAGTTTGTTTTTGCTAAAATTAGGTATAAAAATGTTTGTAAATAGATCAGTATATATTACTAGTGGGTGCTCGCGGCTTCGCTCGCATTAAGAAGTAGGTATGACTTGTATTCCCTATTTCACCCCTTTAAAAGTGGCATTCCCCAAAATCCTTTTTCATAGCAGATGGCTACGTCATAACATCTACCTTCATTCCAAATTTCAGCCCAATCCGTCCAGTGGTTTGGGCTGTGCGTTGATAGCTCACTATATCAGTGAGTTTTATATATTTAGATTACAGTTGATTTCAATAAAACAAGTTATGATAACTGACGTTCACCCTATAGCTGGTAGCCACGCCTACTTTAATAATCGTCTTACCCATATGTTTTTTTAATGATTAAAACTTTCATTTGTCTATAGCTCGCCTAATGTTGATAACTCAAAGCAAATCTGCTGGCCAGGAGACAAAACTGTTTATTCTGAATTTTAAGAATTCTGCATTCTAATTCTACATTGTACGTAGACTAATTTTCTCGGCGTCAACTTGTTCGTACGTACAGTCAAACTGTGGAACTCCTTGCCCGAATCTCTATTCCCCTCGAACTATAATTTGTCGGTCTTCAAGTCGAGTGTAAACCGCTTCTAGGCAAGCGCATTAGATCGTAGATTATAACGTTGCTTAACATCAGGCAAGTTGTGGTCAAGCGTGAGCCTATCTCATGTAAAAAAAACAACTTAATTGATAAAATAATGCTTACTTGTGTTCCAGATAGTTGTTAGTCCCTCGGTGGCTGGTGGCGACGGCCGCTTCGAACCCGAGGCTGTTGATAGTCTCACATATCGTCCGCGGACCGATCTGCTCCGCGTTGTACTTGATCTTACCTCTGGGAAATAATAAATTCATATGAAAAAGTAAAATAGATTATTAAAGATAAAGATAAGGAATCTTTATTGATAATGTCAAGTTGCAACATAGGTATAAGTACTATATCATAAAATATGCTACACAAATTACAATATCTCGTCAAATTGAATTTATAACATTTAGTTTTAATAAAATTTTAGAAATTATTACAATGTCAATTTTATTAATAACATAATTAGATTTTTGTTATTAAAATCATGTCAAACATAATATTATGTGGTTATTGATATTAGTGCCCATTGAGTAGATCATAAATGAGCAGGTAGTGACACTATTTCAAGAAAGAGTTTCGAAAGACTTTAGCGAGAGTAAAAGTCTAAAATTGATTCCAATTTTGCTTTTCATAAACAAAACATTGACTTAATGAGCATAATTTTTTTAACTGATTGTTTACCTTGTTATATTGTAAAGAGTTGCGTATTTTGCTGGGGCCGAATAACCAATGAAATCGTTTAATAGAAAATAAGTAGTTAATTACTTACTTGCACGTAGTTAAAGCAACTGAACAAGACACGACGCCGGTGAGTTTGAGAACGCTCTTTTCTATTTTGTTGACGCACGACGCACACGTCATTCCTTTGATCTGGAATAAATACAAACGTATTATTACAATCTGAGCAAATGAAATTCACTAATTTACCCAAGAGACATTATATACTCCATTATTTTATTTATATTTTCGATTTATATTATTACTTAGGACTTAGTTGTGTACTCCTTTAGTGATCTATTTCTGCGGGGAGTTATGCATCTATTTCCTCTGTATCCTATGTCCGTCTCCTGGTTCTAAGCTACCTCCCCACCAATTTTCAGCTAAATCCGTTCAGCCATTCTTGAGTTATAAATGGTGTAACTAACATCACTTTCTTTTATCTTATATATATATATATATATATACAAGGTGTAACAGAAGGGTGTGACAATACTCTATACTATACATACCTATGTATATATAGAATACAGACCACTAGGTTTCAGAATTCTAAGTGTCATAGATTTCGAGTAATCATAAGTTGAACTTTCATTAAAACTTTAAGACTTGCAACCCTACATCTTATCATTTTGAGCGTTCATTGACTTTTCTTTCATTGACAAATGACACGGCGCGGCGGTGTCTCTCTGAGAGCGCGAGAGAGAGAGAATACGTTGCGTTAAAACTAATGCTAGAACGGGATGAAAGAATGTGTGCTTATTTCGGTTTCGTCACTCGCTAGGGCTGCCACGAAATAAAGTGAAAAATATTATCTAATTTTTGTATGGTAAAAAATATATGCGATTTTCAATTCAATTTCAATTTCAAAATATCTTTATTTACATAAACTTAAGCTTAATGTACAATGCCAGTGTAGATTTTAATCCTAGGAATACATTGCAATGATATTAATATTTTCTTCAAGTCATAACACTCATCAAGAATTTATAGCTAGGTATTTTTAAGAAATTGTGTATAAAGTGGTGGTTAGGTACTGTTCTATTATTTGAAAGGATTTATTACAGATTTATGTAAGCTTATTTTAGAATTTGCGTTACATTTATTAAAACTATATTTCGTTATACAATGGAACGGCTAGCCAAATTGGCGGTAGTATGATATAATTTAACGCTCCGGTCCGGTCGCCGGTAAACAACAAGAACGTCGTCGCATGTGTTGTCACTCACACAAGCACACGCGGCCCGAGCAGCGCTCGCGCATGCATGCCGCTCTCGGCTGATACGCGCGGTAATACGGCCGAATACAGCATGCAAGCTCGCCGCGCCCGACCCTCGTATACCTGAGGATGACGCAGCCTATTCATCGCGAACGCATGAAATAAAAAAGTGATGTGGCAACTTGTATCGATTGTAAGTATCGTTAAACTCGATGTTGTTTATTCTGGTTTGACAAATATTTCTAATTTGACTATTACTGTGCTTGGGTAACATGCGTAGGTAATTTTTTTCTGATAATTTATAGATGAAGACATCAATTTTGGGCAGCCCAATTTTTAAATGTAGTTTATGAAGATTAGTTCGGAAAGGTGTACGGAAAGCGTATTTAAGAGCTTTGTTTTGTATGACTTGTAATTTGTGTATACATATTTGTTTTGCAAGTACTGCCCCATACTGGGCAGGCATACGTGAGGCAGGGTCGAATCAGGGTGCGGTAGATACGGAGTTTAGTGTCGCTACTTAGGCAGGACCGTCTATTCATAAGAGGGTTCAAGGCATTTAGCGCTTTGGCTCCTTTTATGCAGAGTTTCTGGGTATTAGCTGTCCAGTTAAGCTTTGTGTCAAGAGTTGTACCCAGGTACTTAACTGTACGACTCCAAGGAATAGAATAATTTTCTATTTTAAGTCTTCGAGTAGGCAGACGTCTCTGTCTAGTGAAAAGGATTATAAAATATATGCGATTTAATTTTTCATATTTTGGTATATGACTCCTTACATGATATACATATATGTAAACTCTTTAATATTGTCACACCCTTCTGTTACACCTATATATGTATATATATATACATAAATATATAGATTACTTTTCTTACATTACATAAAGTTCACTAAAAAGTGCTCAAAATCCACTGACCATAACTTGCATCTCCTTCTGCCCGCTGCCGTCGAACTCGCTGATAATGTCGGCCGGGAAGCCCAGCTCCGTGATGGACTGCGCCACATCCTGCGCGGATATCTTGCGGGGCTCGTACTTCACCTCCGCCTTGGCAGCCAGGAGGGCTATTAGGATTGAGTGGACGCCTGGGAAAAAATATATTATGTTAATTAATTCACACTTTCTAGAACCCGGTACACTATATGTTTTATATACATACAAGTATTTTTCACTTTCATCATCATCATCATATTATATATAAAGGTATAAGCCTCTCTCATAATATGCCATTGGCTTCGATCTTTAGCCAGCCTCATCCAGGTTTGACCAGCGACAGATGTTATGGCGTTACGTTCTTACGTTCTTCAGTATAGTTGAAAGAATATATATGTGATTATTTTATTTCACTTCCATAAAAGGACACCAACAAACCGTAACTAACTAGTATAACCTGGTACATTCAACGTGACCTTTATAAGGAGTAGTGAAAATCAATTCATCTTTTTCGCACAATAAAGCTCCACCATTAGTGGTAAAAGAATGGCATTATTTTCGCCGCTTTTTATAAAAGACACGTTAAATGAACCGAAATGTGTTTTCCGTGGCAGGATCTGGGTTCCCACCACTTTAGGCAGGTACTAAAAGAACATTCAATATTCAAAAACTCTGCGGGGAATCACAACCCTCAGTAATGAAGCAAAGTTAAAAAAATATTAATTAAATAATAATTCGATTTGCTTTCTAAAAAGCTCTTACCATACAACTTAGCGCAGTGTTTCTCAATCGCGGCGACGCAGGACGCGCACGTCATTCCGCGCACTTCCAGCGTACAGCGCGCGTACTCTACGTCTTTGTCGGGGGACTGTAGAGCTTTCAGTGGAGACGTTGTACCCTGGAAATGAATTTAAATTATTTAAGTTATACTCAACTTTTTCTTTAACTAAGTATTTTTTTAATTAAAGGAGCAGATACACAAAATTAGTTTTTTATGACCCAAAATTAATAGATGAATTTTGGTCTGTGTTTGATTTGTTTGCCCTTGAGAATACCAGACAAAAATATTACGGTGTTTTCAAATGAAGACTAATTTAGTATTTGAACATGTACAAAAAAGCTCACATTAGCCACTGTCCTGCTCTTGACCGGTGATATAATTTTGCCAACATCACCCGATCCATTCAGGCCAGTCTTTTCTTGAGTCGATGTTTCTGTAACAAACCATTTTATTACATCACTGCTGCATTATTAAAAAAAAAGCTGCCAGGGAAAATATCGGCTAGACAACAAAACAACTTTTAGTGACGAAGGAAACTGAGGTTTTCACATCCAAAAGAAAAAAGCAAGTTTAGCCAAGTGGTCTCCAAACTTCAGTAGGAAGATGGCACGCGCTGATATTCTTCTTCTTATCGAACGAGAGCGGCCAACTCTGGTGTCGAAAGTTTATCAAGCCACCCTAGGAGCCTCTCACATGGGCCGATGCTGCAGACAGGTGCACTGATGATGATGATGTTACAAGGTCTTACCAGCAGTATCTCCAAGGACAGTGACATCGAACCCTAGCTCGTAGACGGCGTCAGCTATCTCCCGCGGCGTGATCGGGGCCGAGTAGCGCACGCGGGCCGACGCTGCGGACAGGTTCACTGATGATGATGATGTTACAAGGTCTTACCAGCAGTATCTCCAAGGACAGTGACATCGAACCCTAGCTCGTAGACCGCGTCAGCTATCTCCCGCGGAGTGATCGGGGCCGAGTAGCGCACGCGGGCCGACGCTGCGGACAGGTTCACTGATGATGATGATGTTACAAGGTCTTACCAGCAGTATCTCCAAGGACAGTGACATCGAACCCTAGCTCGTAGACCGCGTCAGCTATCTCCCGCGGCGTGATCGGGGCCGAGTAGCGCACGCGGGCCGACGCTGCGGACAGGTTCACTGATGATGATGATGTTACAAGGTCTTACCAGCAGTATCTCCAAGGACAGTGACATCGAACCCTAGCTCGTAGACCGCGTCAGCTATCTCCCGCGGCGTGATCGGGGCCGAGTAGAGCACGCGGGCCAACGCTGCGGACAGGTTCACTGATGATGATGATGTTACAAGGTCTTACCAGCAGTATCTCCAAGGACAGTGACATCGAACCCTAGCTCGTAGACGGCGTCAGCTATCTCCCGCGGCGTGATCGGGGCCGAGTAGCGCACGCGGGCCGACGCTGCGGACAGGTTCACTGATGATGATGATGTTACAAGGTCTTACCAGCAGTATCTCCAAGGACAGTGACATCGAACCCTAGCTCGTAGACGGCGTCAGCTATCTCCCGCGGCGTGATCGGGGCCGAGTAGCGCACGCGGGCCGACGCTGCGGACAGGTTCACTGATGATGATGATGTTACAAGGTCTTACCAGCAGTATCTCCAAGGACAGTGACATCGAACCCTAGCTCGTAGACGGCGTCAGCTATCTCCCGCGGCGTGATCGGGGCCGAGTAGCGCACGCGGGCCGACGCTGCGGACAGGTTCACTGATGATGATGATGTTACAAGGTCTTACCAGCAGTATCTCCAAGGACAGTGACATCGAACCCTAGCTCGTAGACCGCGTCAGCTATCTCCCGCGGAGTGATCGGGGCCGAGTAGCGCACGCGGGCCGACGCTGCGGACAGGTTCACTGATGATGATATTACTCCGGGCAGCTCTTTTAGGGTTCCTGGAAATTGAGAAGAATAGATATATTTAAAAGACTTAAAATTTGGTTTATTTTTTCCAGTTTTTTTACTGCGAAACAGAAGTATTAGTAGGGAGTCAGCTCTTTTAGAGTTCCTGGATAAAGAAACACAAAGTGAGTATTGTGTTATCTGTAATACTTAGAAGGTTTAACGTATGGTTTATCCGCCAAGTTACCGGTAAGGTAAGGAATGCACATATCTGCCGGTTATTTAACAGCCATGCAGCTATAATATACCAGCACTGCCATTTTCTAATTCGTACGCTAAGGTTTCAGTGTGATTACAGGTCATCGAAACCAAATATCTCGCTGTGACGGCATCTGCTACGACCATTAAGTTATCGTTTTGAAAGTTATGGCTTAAATTTTTCACGTACTTATAATGTACATAATTCTTTTTACTATAACGTAAAACGACTTTAACATGAATATACAGTAAACATATAGCGTTCAGTAACAAATAAAAGTTGTGGGAATTTATTGTTTTTTTTTATTTATATTTAGCCTCATACAAAAAGTATGGCATCACTCCCACTTTTACACTAATGGGGAAAAAAGACACTTTCTAATTTGCGACACCTTATGCTCGTCTCGTCCTGATTTTTTTCCCACGTACCTACCTTCAATAGTGTTGACGCAGGACTGGCACGTCATGCCGACGATGGCCAGCTGCAGCTCGCTCTCGGTGCGCGCCGGCTCCATGTCTATCAGCAGCTCGGTGGGGATGTCTTTGGGGAGGAGGTTTCTGGGAAATAGAGGACATACATTAATAAGACTATTGAGCCAAAGGCAGATAGGTCTGCTAGTACCTTGAATTGTTTCTTACTCGAATGAAGTGAGCTTTTACTACCCTACACTGCATTCAATCCCATATGTGGGACATCCAATAAAATTGATACTGTGCAAAGTACGTTTACGTATGTAATTGGCTGTAGATGTTGATGCAGCTGAACTTAAAAATTTAGTGAGATCGGACAAAATAAGTACCTACTACCTAAGAAAGCTGGTGGCCCGATGTAACGACTAATATGTACACCCTCAATATTCAAAGTGTACATCAATCAGTCTTAGTCAGTTAAGTTGCTGACTAATATTAATTTTAATGGCTATGGACACTTGAACATTCTTTAGACCTCTTTCCATTTTCCGCGATGATGAAAAAAGCGTGCGGCTTATAACCATCCTAAGAGAACGGAGCTCCCCAATTTATTCTGCGGGGAGGTTACGACCCTTAGTAATAAGACATAAAATTATCACACTCACACTCTGTCTAAGATCTGGTGCCACTAATAATGCTCATAATCCACCAACCTGGTCTCGTCATCAGGCGCTTGCGGCACTTCAAAGCCCATATCCTCTATGTGCGCTGAGATGGCCTCCACGCTGCACGCGCGCGGGTCATAGCGGAAGTACCCGCAGCTCTCTGACAGTTCCACCTGGAATACCAGAAACATACATCCATATTTTATCACAAGGAGCAGACAGGTATTTGACCACTAGGTCAACTGAAGCGGATTCCGCATAAGCAACACTATAACCAATATTTGAAGTTGAAGCATACCTGTAATTAACTGAAATGGAACTTTGAAATAATATTTATAGCTTAATACAGTACTGTACCCCTAGCTCAAGTTTCCGTGCGTAAAGTCGAAAGTATTACTAACGAGTTGAATGCATTGGTAGCTGGAGTCAGAAATCGATAGTAAGTAATGGAAAGTCATCATACCCGGAAGAACTATTTCATATTTCTCTTTCCTTTTTTGATTAATTTTATATTTACTTCCGGTTACGTATTTGTTTCCTTCTTCTGTTCAATTAAGTAGATTGGTGTAGGTAGGTATATTATTTTTTTGTTGATGTGCTGTTTTTTAGTTTTGTTGGTGTTGCTTTGTTTTTTGTTGTTTCTTGTTGTATTTTGTTTTTTCTTGTTGTTTATTGTTGTTTTTTGTGGTTTCTTGTTGTTTCTTGTTGTATTTTGTTTTTTCTTGTTGTTTCTTGTGGTTTCTTGTTGTTTCTTGTTGTATTTTGTTTTTTCTTGTTGTTTATTGTTGTTTTTGTTGTATTTTGTGGTTTCTTGTTGTTTTTTGTTGTTTCTTGTTGTATTTTGTTTTTTACTTGTTGTTTATTGTTGTTTTTGTTGTTTCTTGTTGTATTTTGTTTTTTCTTGTTGTTTTTTGTTTTTTCTTGTTGTTTCTTGTTGTTATTGTTGTTTTTTGTTGTTTTATGTTGTTTTTTGTTGTTTTATGTTGTTTTTGTTGTTTTTTGTTGTTTTATGTTGTTTCTTGTTGTATTTTGTTTTTTCTTGTTGTTTTTTGTTGTTTATGTTGTTTTTTGTTGTTTTTTCTTGTTTATTGTTGTTAACAACAAAAACCTACAAGAAACAACAAAAACAACAAAAAACAACATAAACAACAAAAAACCTTAAAAAAACAACAATTACAACAAGAAACAACAAAAAACAACAAGAAAAAACAAAATACAACAAGAAACAACAAAAAACAACATAAAACAACAAAAAACAACAAAAACAACAATAAACAACAAAAAACAACAAAAACAACAATAAACAACAAAAAACAACAAGAAACAACAAAAAACCACAAGAAACAACAAAAAACAACATAAAACAACAAAAAACAACATAAAACAACAAAAAACAACAATAACAACAAGAAACAACAAAAAACAACATAAAACAACAAAAAACAACAAAAACCACAAAAAACAACAATAACAACAAGAAACAACAAAAAACAACAAGAAACAACAAGAAACCACAAATAACAACAAAAACAACAAAAAACAACAAGAAAAAACAAAATACAACAAGAAACAACAAAAAACAACAAAAAACAACAATAACAACAAGAAACAACAAAAACAACAAGAAACCACAAATAACAACAAAAACAACAAAAAACAACAAGAAAAAACAAAATACAACAAGAAACAACAAAAAACAACAAGAAACAACAAAAAACAACAAAAAACAACATAAAACAACAATAACAACAAGAAACAACAAGAAACCACAAATAACAACAAAAAACAACAAGAAAAAACAAAATACAACAAGAAACAACAAAAAACAACAAAAAACAACATAAAACCACAAAAAACAACAATAACAACAAGAAACAACAAGAAACCACAAATAACAACAATAAACAACAAGAAAAAACAAAATACATCAAGAAACAACAAGAAACAACAAGAAAAAATAAAATACAACAAGAAACAACAAAAAACAATAAAAACAACAAAAAACCACAAGAAACAACCATAATCAACAATAAACAACAGAAAACATCCATAAACAACACAAAGCAAAAAAAAATAATAATAATAGCAAAACAACAAAAACGGACAACAACAGCAAAACAATTTCAACAACAATTGTATTGTGTTATTATTATTATTACTAGTGTCACAGACTATATTTACAATGACATTTCGCTAAACATAAATTAATAAAGTAACATTTGTCCGTACTAAATTATTTTTATCATATTATATTAATAAATAATCCATTAAAAAATCCATGGCAAAATTGTCGACAATGATTCTCACTGAAAAAATTTAGGTGAGAAAACTTCCGATTATTTGTCGAAGGCTGGGTCTGGTATTCACGGATCATCTGTCAAAAACAATTTCTATCGCACAAACTACGTAAACGTCCATACATAATCATATTTCGAATCCTACGGAGCTAACGTATTCGAAAGTAAAATAGTTCAGTTACGCGCCACCAGGTTCGCTGTACGAATTTTGTATGAAATATGGTTCGACAAATTGTCGGATCCTGCGATGGTAATATTCCTGCTAGGCCCACTGGTTTGCTCCACCTTCGGCAACAGAATCGCTTCCATAAGAGGAAGAGGTAGCATTAAAGAGGAGTAGGTAGGTAGGTAGACAGGTACGCACGGTTCAGCTGAGCTGGTAGAAGCAGGGGTTCCAAAAATGAAACATTTTTATATGAACCAAGGACGTTTATTCGCCTACATGGCTACGCTAATACTAACTTACAAAACAATACTTAAAACTAAACTTAGTTACAATACTACCTGCGTACAAAAAAGGGACAGCGTGCACATGTGTGGGTCGGGAACCGACCGCGCGGCAGGACACTGGAGCCGTCTCCAGTGTTGATAAAAAACATTGGTTACTGCAGATGGCATAACATAACTCCTCCGTCCATAAGAATGAAATTTGACGATGATGAGTAAATCAGAGGAAAATTACATTTGGGTTTAGAAAGACAATAATAAAATTTATATGGATAAGTGCAAAGGATAAAAAATACATTAAGTAAAAACATTTAAGTTACATATTAGTGAAAATGCACAGACTTTTATCAAAACATGAAGAACTCAACTAAAATTTACCATTAGTTTGAGACAAAACAATTGATTAAATTCAACTAAATATAATGTGGTTTTCTGAATTAATTTTAGACAACATAATTGCAAAATAATCATGGTAGATAGGTATAAATAAACAATTGAAGTATAGACTATTAATGGAAATCATAAGTAGCGTTTTTAAAGTATTATGCTAGGTAATGTTACTATTATTTAAAATACATATTCATAATTATTATGCTATTTAGTATGGATTTAGAATAACAAATTCACAGCAGGTAATAATATAAATATTGCAAAAATAGTCAGATCACAAATAATATGGACAAACATGATTAAATTCTTTCTATTACACAAGCAATAAATGTTATTAATTAATATTAAATTTGATTGTCTTTATATTTCCTTATTACAAAGTTACGCTTTTTGTTCATATTTTATTGTATGTGGTCGTTACATTATGACACGTACGCACTTTGAGGCAACAAATCAAAAGATAATGCTTCAGCAGACGAATTAAAATTAAATTATTAATAAAAAAATGTGTTTCTTTTTTCTCAAGTTAAAATGCCTTTTACATATTTCAAAATTAAAAAATAGAATTAGGATGTGCGATAACATTTTTTTATAATTAGTTTAGAAATTGAATATCTACTACATTATAATGGTATGTGTGTTAACAGATCGCGGTAATATAACATTTTTTGTTACAACTTATTATCAATTACATAGTTTCACTTCGGTGGTTGCAATGAATAAATCAACGTAATAAAACTTAAAATTTTTACATATGAAAGATTGTTATTGGTATAACTTTAACGATTTTAATAGAATTACACATAAAGTAAAATTATACAAAGTTTTACATGTAGGAATGTTAGATGAATGTGACCTGTTATAATAAACAAAAAGTTAGTAGTACATTGTATATAAAATATTTCAATGCAAATGTAAAAATAATTAGAGCAAGTGAAGCAGTCTATAATTTATAAACAGGTTTGGGCAGATTTTACATTCAATTATAAGTTACTTGCTAGAAACTGCATTCAACATTTTATGGGGCCATTTTATAGAACAACAAATGATTGTTTTTACATGGATATGCGAATAAACACATAGGCAATGCAATTACGGAGAAAATTAAATAGTTAAACTAAATTTACATTTAAAGTTTTAGTTAGGTATATAATACAAAAACCTGTTATAATTGTCCATTGTCTGTTCCGCATTTTTTGTTCACTCTTATGTAACGTTGTTTCATCACTCCAGTAACGTTATCACAAATACGTTTTCAAAGTACGGCACTGATTGGGATTTCACTGTTGTAGATAAAATATTTCACTAGTTTTAATTTAACGGCTTGCACAAACACTTTTATGTAGGGCAGTTTCAACCGCCACCAGAGCTGGAACTTCGTTGAAGTATCAGGAGACATCATGAAGGCGACAGGCAGAGCTACCTGCATCACTTTGAGGATAGGATTGGATAGGTTTTAGGAACATAAACTGTTTTACGGTATGGGACAACCATCTAAGTAATTAAAATGATCTCAAACCTAGCAGAAATATTGAAATTATTAACTGAAATTAGTAGTATGTAACTAAATTAATACCTAACACACAAAATTACATTACTCATTATAACTTAACTAAGGTGGCTAGATTTTGTAGCCTCATCTAATGCTAGAGCTTAATTCTACTTAGCTAAGTCGCTATTGACTCCGCCGATTTCTAGTGCAGAGTGCAGCGACAACTTGTTAGCAAGCGATGCTTGTCTCACTCCCAAGTTACCTAGTCTAAACTTACATAAGTCACTATGCATCCCGCCGATTTTTGTGCAGTATGCAGTGACAACTTGTAAGCAAGCGATGCTTGTCTCACTCCCAAGTTCCCTAGTCTAAACTTACCTAAGTCACTATGCATCCCGCCGATTTTTGTGCAGTATGCAGTGACAACTTGTAACACGAGCGATGCTAGTCTCAGTTACAAGCTCCCTAGCCTAAGATCTATCTAAGTCGCTATTGATTCTGCCGATTCTAGTGCAGAATGCAGCGACAACTCGTAAGCAAGCGATGTTTGTCCCACTTACAGAGTTCGTGGAA
Organism: Macaria notata; assembly: GCA_927399415.1. Lineage (NCBI taxonomy): Eukaryota > Metazoa > Arthropoda > Insecta > Lepidoptera > Geometridae > Macaria > Macaria notata. The sequence goes on from OV656742.1 coordinate 8,855,185, forward strand.
TAGGTAGGAGGTCATGGGATTAGTGATGGGTACTACTCACATGCCGTCGCAAACCCTCCATGAGTATAGCTGCCGGCGCCGTCCTCTGCTCCAACCTCGAACCAGTTTCTTCTACAGCTGCACACGCGTCCAGGAGTCGTATTTGTTTGGTTCGCGGATTCAGGTTCCAGAACTTCGTGACATACACCGGCTGATGATGTTACTAAAGAAGTCTGGACTTCCTTTTATCCGCACCGGCTGCGCCAGACAGGTACGCACGGTTCAGCTGAGCTGGTAGAAGCAGGGGTTCCAAAAATGAAACATTTTTATATGAACCAAGGACGTTTATTCGCCTACATGGCTACGCTAATACTAACTTACAAAACAATACTTAAAACTAAACTTAGTTACAATACTACCTGCGTACAAAAAAGGGACAGCGTGCACATGTGTGGGTCGGGAACCGACCGCGCGGCAGGACACTGGAGCCGTCTCCAGTGTTGATAAAAAACATTGGTTACTGCAGATGGCATAACATAACTAGGTACACTAACAAACCAACGAATACATATACCATTGTTTTGATGATGGTATGATTCTAGTTTCCAGTATAAAGAGCATGCATTATTATACATACACACACACATACACACACGCATACACACACGCATACATTGTTATACATACACACATACATAATACACAACAACTATATTTCACAAACATGGGCAATAAACAAACCTTGAAAAATACGAACTTTTGAATGCTGTTTTAACTTTTTTAAGGTTAATTAGGTATAATATATTAATAGCAAAGTACATATATATTGTAAAACATCTAAGTAATGTTCCACTGGAAGACCTTGCCTTCTGCAACACAGTTGTTTACTAAAGCAGAAGGCAGAGCCTTAATTTCTATGTACAATGTGAAGTTTTTGCAATAAATATGTAATACCTAGATAATAATACCTAGATTTATTTAAGTTGACATATTGTATGATTACATACCTATTATTATGTTTGACATGATTTTAATAACAAAAATTTCATTATGTTATTAATAAAATTGATATTGTAATTTCTAAAATTTTATTAAAACTACTTAAATGTTATAAATTCAATTTGACGAGATATTGTAATTTGTGTAGCATATTTTATGATATTAGTACTTATACCTATGTTACAACTTTACATTATCAATAAAGATTCTTTATCTTTATCTTTTTATGTTTATGTTTATATGTTTATACTGGAAACTTTGGACCACAGAGTTGTTTTTAAGAGTATAGCATCAACAGTTGTCGTTATAAACCCGTTTCTTTTATAGAAACCTCTGTACATCGGACTGAACGGAGACAGACATTTAAATTTCAAAAACTTAGCTCCCTTTTTGGTACGGAACTGTAAAATAGTCGTATCATACCTTAACTCGTTGTATGCCGGGCAGGTCGCGCACGGAGCCCTCGATGCTGCTGACGCACGACTGGCAGGTCATGCCATTGATGGGCACCCGCACCGACACCAGCTCCGGGCTGTCTCTGAGGACAAACAATACCAGGTTAGTATTGTATTGTCAGATATATATATATATCTAAATATATATAACTCAAAGGTGACTGACTGATATAGTGATCTATCAATGCATAGCCCATACAACTGGACGGATTGGGCTGAAATTTGGAATGAAGGTAGATGTTATAACGTAATCATCCGCTAAGAAAGGATTTTTGGAAATTCTACTTTTAAAGGGGTGATATTTTTACTTCTTAATGCGAGACTAGTGACTGGTCTAAATAATAAAGGGATGAGAGGATCTCCTTGCTCGGTCCTTACATGTGGAAATAGTGGCTGGAGGTAACACATATCGTTTATAATTATTAAATATATTAAGGATCTGCTGGTGTTCCTATATTTTTTTATTATTTTATTTACATATAACATTTTTACGTACTATATTATTATTCAATATTGTTCAATATTCATTTATTCATAAAAAAAATATTTATACGTCAAATTACATTATTAATGAATTAGATAATTATAAATGTCAATTTGTATACAATTAATATAATAGTACAATGTACTTTGTACGTTTCATTTATTCGTCTACTTTGTAGAACTCTTCAAATTTATAAAAAGCCTGTTCTACGAGCCATACTTTCAATTTGTGTTTGAAAGTATGGCTCATAGAATTGATCGACTACAGTCAGTCTCAATATACATTGATAGGTTAATACATGTCTAGATAGGGGAAAATATACTACATAGATAGTGTATGCCCACCACAGCTTCGCAAGTGTTACTACTACAACTAAACAATAAAAAACCACGTAAAAAGAACATAAAGATCTAAAAACACCATAAAATCGATTATTCGCTCATTTGAATAACAAAGTGCAAAGATTGGGCTGATACAACCTTCTACCCCTATAACTTCCAACCAAGTGAAGGTAAATTATTTACTACATAAAAATTCTCAACGATTCTTGGAAACTATACATAATAATTATATATTAGACTACATACTAGTAAAGAGTGCACTAACATAATAGTTTAATATAAAACTGTAGAAATATGTATACCAATTTAATAAAAAAAAGCTATGAAACACTCAACATAGACTTTTTAGCAAATACCGACCTACATCTCTATCGCGAATTCAATATATAAATAAGGAAAACTACAATAAATTATGCAAATCGTATAACATTCACGTGACGTATTCTCCTCACGACATGAGATAATAAAATCTTACGCCTTGAAAAGGCAACGTTTCTGCGCCAAGGTCGAAAAAATTGTAAATAGTCAATGAAGCATAGCGTACATACCTCACAGATAAGATAGCGAACCACAACAAAGCCGCGAAATCACACGCTAAATTCGCCTATCGATCTCTCTCGAAACAATCTTTATTTCACACGAAATAAAGCACAAGATAGCTTAACACACACGACTTAATTTTAATAGAATATCGTTATCGATTCTAAAATTATCTCTATACGCTCAACAATAGAACACAGTTTTTAAATACTTCCGTAACTTCAGTTCAAAGAGGTTGGTATCGCTGCGCTCTAAAATAGAATACAATTCAAATTTGTTCGAAGAGTTTCTGTTCCCGCGCGCCGAGTGCAAATGATCTCGACCATTCAGCAATGTAGCGCTTAGGCTTTTTTGTTCCTCTATAAATACATGAGTCACAAAGCGCTATAATGCAGTACCACACAAAAGTGGTTGGTATTCCAGCAGCTACAGCGCTGTATTTCGAACGGCACTGTTGTAGCAACTTTGTTCAGTGACTCAATCAGCGCTTGAAGCGTTTTGCGGTGTTTCCTTATGGTGTCGTGTGAAGCCATTATGGTAATTAGTTTGGTATCGTCTGCTATTGAGTGCATTTATTGACTCAACAAGTATGCCATTGTTATGTTGATAGGAATTAGTAACATTAACATTAAGCAATTTTTTATCAAGAACGTGTCTTCTTAGGCATAATGATTAGGTGCCGTTATCAAGACAGTATACAATTCAATTTGTTCAATTACAATTAATTTAATTGGGTAGGTATCATTTATGTAATCAACATAATAAGTACATACTAAATAACTGATAACTGAGCGTTTATTGCTTGTTTTTCTTTATAGTTAATTGATTTTATCTTAAGTTTTTACGTTCACTTCAAATAAATTCAATTGAAACAAATCTTCGCATCTTATGAACAAAGAAAAACACCCATAAAAATTAAAACCTCTAGAACTTTCGAACTTTTACCCGCTCGTCCGCTATCCAATCGCAGGGCACACGCACGACGACCGACCAATCGCAAAGCAGCGCGCGAATTACCCGTAAAACAAACATGGCGACCGCGACATTATGTTTTTAATTTAGACTACACATAGGCTTAGGCTCATTCCATTCTACCACAATGTTTTTGTAAACTCACATTGATAGCCCAATGTTTAGAAAGTCAAACTGTTAAATAATAAATTGAATAGGTGAATCATTTTGTTATGCGTTCACATAAGATCAGTCAGAGGTTAGCGTAATCTAATTCGGGTATGTAGTTCACATAACAATTGATTACACATTACTATCAATAGGGGGCATGTGAATGTTACGATAGAGGTACTACTGTAGCTAATGGTTTATAGTACATATTTACATATTATATCATCGTAACGACAAATACTCACGAAATTAGTAAGCTTCGCTAATTTTCCGCAAGTAGCGCTAGTGTAGTGTAAGGTTTAGATTTAGAATGTCAAATGTCATTGACAGAACACTTTTACATGTAAAAAGCTTAATTTAATGATAACACTTATAATATTAGTAAAATATTTAAATTAAATATTAGCTTGACAGACTACACGTTATGTGCTAATCAAGAAATGTTGTGTAACAGATCAAGGAAAACGTATTGCAATGCCATCTCCAACAAAAATAATAAAATTATACACACATACATATAAAGTATCATCTACCAATAAACACAGTTGTGTTTTAATCGTTATTTTCGTATTTTTTCCAATAATCATAATTTTTTAACATTTTTTGCAGGTAGGTTATCGGAAGGTGGATACGAAAATATTTCGACCCAACCAGATTATCTTCGGCATCTCATGACGAATGCACAATTAAATTACAAAACGTGAGTGAGTCCATTGTAACTTGTGATTTAAAAATTAACGAATTTAATTCCAAAATCTTGCATCCGTTATAACTTATGATTTTACAAATTTACTTTAATCCCGGCATGGGAGTGTTATATCACTTAAAAACTTAAGCACAATTTTCTTTCGAAAAAGTCGGTAACCGTTTTTGCAGGTAGGTTTTCGGTAGGCAGATACGAAAATATTTCGACTCACCCAGATTATTTTCGGCATCTCATGATGATTTAAAAATGAACGAATTTTATTCCAAAACGTTGAATCCGTTGAAACTTGTGACTTGTTATAATGTAAAGATGTTATTATTTAATTTAAAATCTTGAAGTTGCGCTAAGGCGCTTGACGCATGCGTTGGTTGCCGTGCACGAAAAAAGAATGAGGACGACATCCAAGATGGTTACCAAGATGGCTTCCAAGTGAAGTTAGAAGGACTTAACTTGACTTGTATTGACTAATAGTCAAATCAGTCTCTGAAATTTGTGCAATGTTGCCTGTAGAATAAAAGTACTACCATGTTTATTATATCTGAACCATGAAATTTACGAAATATAATTAATAATATCTTTCAGAAAACAAAGTTTCTAGGGGAATCACCGAAGGTTGGAAAACATAAGCGAACAGAGCTTATCGGTAAGGGTGAAACTTACTTACTTTGCCTTAATTATGCTATCCTCAAAAATTGATATGGAATTTATCGTATAATTGAGTAGCACTAAACTGCGACGATAAAACAAAAAGTGCACGCACATGTTCCGATAGTTACAAATAAACAATACTGTTTTTATGGTTAAGGTTTGTCCTGACAAAAGTTGACCCAATCAGACATTAATGATAAATAAAGACTTTTTAAAAGAAAACGAATAGGTCGGGTGTTGCTTCCCACGAAGTTTTTAACTCCTAACTTCCCTATTAAATCAATTAAGTTTTTCAAAATTGTACGACATGAAACCATATGACCATATTGAATCAAGGTCTGTATTTACCTTTCACTCGGCAGTGGACAAGCTAGTGCTACGTCACACCGGCCGGCGAGTTACGAAATCAGAGCAAAAAGCACTTGATCCAGTTAATAGTTAATCCAGTTAACTTTTGAATAGTGATACCTACTGATTGAATAATTTTTGCACAGATTTAGACACAAGAAGAGGCTTATGCCTTGCAATGGGCTATGATATTCTAATGATGAATATATTTTTTTGGACGTAGTCTGCACAGGATTGGCACAAATGGTAGGTCAAAGTAATGTTAAGCCATAACTCGCATAGTAACAATAAGTGTTAAGTATGTAATTCTGTTTCACCGATCACAGACAGCATGCAACGGCTCCGCTGTCCCGGAGTGCGCCCTGGCGCTGACCCGCTCATCTGCAGGCCACTCCATACCTGCGTTATTGTATAGTTGTTTGCTCATGATATGCATGTTAGTATTAGCTTAGCCATGAAGGCGAATAAACGTCCTTGGTTTCCTTAAGAAGTTTTTCATTTTTGGGAACCCCGTCCTCCACCAGCACGGCCGCGGCGGTGCCGCGCCAACTAGTCTAGGTATATACCATGCCGTGGAGTTTCAAGTGAATGGATGATTATGATGATGATGATGATTGTTTTTGCGAAATGTGCATGCTTTATATTTTTTGGTTGCATAAAGGCAGTATTTTAAGAAAATCCATATCCTGGTAATCGTCATGCATAGCATTCAATCACAACATCCATAATGATATTGTTCTAGAACTTATTAGCTGTGAAATAATAGTGGATTAGCAGTTTTATTTATGGGTTTTCGAAACAAACTTTTAAATGGATTAGCCGGAGACGGATATGGTTTGTGGGTGACGAAGGTTGAGTAAGTTTGACCTTACACTAAGTACACATTATAGACTACATAGTATATGAGGTAGCTATGGCTAATACTACGAGTAACTATGTATTTAGTGGGTGTAGCGCCCGTAGCTCAGCTAGTGGAGGCAATCGCAAGAAATTACCAATGTTAAGCAAAGATCGACGCGGTAAGTACTTGGATGGGTGACCGAACAGTGGCATTCTATTTTGAGCACTTCCGTGGGTCGGATGACACGCAAATTGTAGGTACCGGCTGTTTGTCTATTTTGGCAATCGTTAAGCCATATCAGAAGCCCTTAGGGCGGCTTGATCAACTCTTGACACCAGAGTTGACCACTCTCATTCGATACGAAGAAGAAGTGGGTGAATTAATCTCTGTAGGCAGGATACAGCATTACTTACATATTCAGTAAAAAAAATTGCAATAGGCCTACCCACTGACTTAATTCTATGCGTTCAAAATACTTTTGGATTAAATTTAACGGTATATATAAAATATAAATACATATAAATATTTCAGGCCATACCACACAGCGCCATCTAGCCCCATACTAAGCTTACGCTTGTATCATGAGTATAAGATAGCGGATAATATATGCAACAACTTCGTTAAAAATGATAACTAGAGTTGAGAAAAATATAAACTACGAGTATTTATGGACCTGGCTGTTGAGAATAGCTCTCTTAGTAATTTCTATCATAACAGGTACCACCTAATCTATGTATGTATACAAAATAATTAAATGTTTATTAAAACAAAAGAAAATAATAAAGAAATATAAGTTTGCTCATGCCCAAACTTTCACCTTTATAATTATGCCAACGCGGGTAACATCGCGAGGCCAAATTTATAAATGATTTTATTTAATTTACTAGATGCGGTAAATTAAATAAAATCATTTATAAATTTGGCCACAATCTTTATCATGAATTCAAACACATACATAACTGTGAATATACCTACATTGATATGCGTACAGAGTACAATGTATTGTAATTGTACAATGACATCAGAGAGTATGACGTTAGAAGCTCAAGAGAGATAAACATTGACAATGAAAAGCACGTTACAATGTAACATATAGATTACAATGTTATTACAGAATCAATTCAATTTTAAAATATCTTTATTTACATAATAAATTATAAAATTTGTACAGACCAGTGTTTGTTCCCTGATTGTTATCACTATTCTTCAAGCAAATTTTGCTTTTTGCGAACTGTTTGCTGGAAGTTTTATGTAAACTTAGTAAGAATGGGGGTATTTATCCAGTTATTACACACATATCTACTTGTATTGATTATGTAGTCACATTTTAGATGTTACTGCAAAATTAAATTAATTTTTGTTAACAATATATTCCAAATAGATTGGGACAAGAGATTAAAAAACGTTCACGCTGGCACTGGATATGTTATTACAAAAGTTTAGAAGAAGCCTAGCAGAACTTATGTTATTATAGTATTTTTTATTGTTAATTACAGAAATAATGGCAATAGTATTTTAATCGACTGGAAAAACAAAGGCAATTTAAGAAGCATGTACGAATATTTTGAGTTACTGTCGATTATAATATTTTATGGTAGGTATAACCTTTGCCCAGGAGTGGGACAATATAGGTTAGCAAAAAAAATGGTATATAAATTATTCTTTTTGGCTTAAAAACTACTTTAAGTTGACCTAGATATACCGAACTTATATCATAGATCTTCATAACGACTAGATGGAAAAATGGCGCGCATTCTATTGCAGGCAGTGGGACGCTGAAACTCGTCAGATATGCGTGGGATGGTCGGTATTACCCTGAATGCGACCCTATATCTGTGTTACTATACTGAGACAATATAACTCATTGATCCCTCATATATTGTCTTTGAATTTGATGGAACATATAATAAAGCTGAAGAGGGTCAAAAAACTAAACATACATAGTTAATACACGTTCCATCCTAGACCGTAATGATTGCTTACCATCAGGCGTAATTACGGTCAAGTGCAAACCCATTCCTGGTAAAAAAACAGAAGATATTAGAATAAAAATACTTTATTCTTTAAAGCGGTAATAATATACAATTCGGCAGCTTTCATAATTTTCGGCTATTTATCGGTTTGTCTGTTTATTTAAACGCTGATCACGCGAACACGGCTGGACAGATCATCATTATGTTTGGTATGTAGGTAGTATGAGGTCTTAACAGTGTCGTAGGCTACTTTTTATCCTGAAATAATGCGAGCCAAACCACAGGGGTCCACTAGTTTTGAAATATGAGCTACTACATAAAGCTACTATTACTACAACCTGAATATCTATTATAATATATTAATAAACCGTCCCTATAATTTCAAATCGAAGAAGATATTCAGACAGAAAATGTACTTGACGTATGTTGAGGAAAACACTGGTGGAACATCAAAAGAACCTATCTGTCACAAAACCGTTAGGTCACTGACGAAAATAACTGATTCTTGATAGAAAACAGTGGTAGAAATTGGGAGAGACCTTTATACAGCAATTGAAGTTTAAAAAAACGTGTGTCAGATGTTTTAGTCACAAAGATACGTCTGTTACTTATTATGTCATTGAGAAGACTCGTAGCTGTGGTGTGGTGTGGGCGGTATTCAATTTATATATAGAACCGCCTACGTGCCGGTATTGCCTGAAAATGAAGTGAAAACGGGTGGCTGTAACTTTTAATGATATTTAAGTTATCGTCAGATAACTATTATATATTCTAGCTATATACATTCCGTTTTTTGCTTTTTCTAGCTCGATTATACAATCAAATAACTTTAATACGGATTTGCGAATATTTGTTTGAGACATTTTTGCAGCAAGGGATCAAATTATGCGAAGAGAACTTTAGAAAAAATTGACACAAACATTAATAAAAATACTTTAACTTCATCAGCAGGCTGTTTATAAATTCAGAATTTAAGAGTCAACAGACAAAAGTAAAGACAGTAGTATTTTATGGTAGGTATACAGTGCAATTAATTCCATAGGTACTTATTACTGATTTCGGCTTTAGAACTGACTTCGCAAAATGTACAAACTTTATATTTGGGGTATTTATAATGTGTTTGTTAATTAGATATTTGTTTTATTACAATTATTTAATACTTTTTCATTTCCAAAAACTTCAGATATTCTACACACTTGCGTCTTATCACTCGCACCTCACTAATCCTTCAGTAAAATATCTAATCATTTAATCCTGAATTTCACGATTAAGTATTTTAATGTCAAAACAGGCCAATGACATCCAATTGGTTCTGCGCAATTGAAAAAAAAAAGAAATGATTCGAGCTGTTTATTGTGACAACAATTTTGGGTACTTGTTGTATTGTATTTTTCACCGCATAATGAATTTGTAGGTATTTCAACAGACATCAGTCAGTTTTCATAAGCCTTGACTGTATACCGATATAACACGAGTACTACAGTAAAGCCTTCGAACACAACTTCAGCGTCGTCATGTAAAGTCATAACCTAGCGAGCTTATAATATATGTATTAAGTTCATGAGCTTTTCGACGGAACGATTGGTGACTTTAGTGCACCCACAAAAATATTTTCCGTTGATCTTAATGATTACCTGGCTAGATTTCGTTATACCCGTTTTCTAAAACGATAATAAGTTTAATTCTTTCATCAAATCAATTTCTACACTTAGATAATTAAAGGTTAATTATCTAAGTTTCTACACTGTGTCATTGGTGGATTTCCTATTTTCAGCCAATAAGAACGAGTAGAAATTAAATTATAAAAAAGAGACCGGATGAAACCGGCGGTTGCAGTTTATTCGCTACGCAGGTCAACGCATATTTTTTTTACTTATACTATTTTGTATATATGTATATATGTCGTAGGATAATTCGATACTTCGAATCTTCGCGGAAATCCTAGGGGTTTTGCGAAAACGCGGATAATTAGACATAGGCGAAAAATTATCTGTCCTGTTGTAGTGCTAGTGTTGGACTCGAAGTCACTTGTCTGTGACAGAAGGTAGATTAGGTTCGTTAGGTTGCTTTCTACCACGCACATGCGACGACGAGCGAAGCGAGGAGGAGCCAAGTCCTGATGTAGTGCAAGTGGTGGGGCAAAAATCCTGACTTAGTCCAGTAAGAATTGATAATTTTTCGCCTATGTCTAATTATCCGCGTTTTCGCAAAACCCCTAGGATTTCCGCGAAGATTCGAAGTATCGAATTATCCTACGACATATACACCGGACGGATCACACGCTAGCAGCAAATAATATTAAAATGAAGTCTGCCTTACCCATCTTCGTCGTCATCCAGCAGCTGATATTTAATCCCTCTGGACAGCATTTTGACACTTTTATTCACTTCTCACGAAATAAACTCACTCACAAAACAATTTACTGCATTTTTAAACTTCACAATGCCACGTCAAAGTCATGTCTCACTAATTACTTGATAACTATTATGTACTTAGGATTTAGTTGAATTTTGCCGCTTGGAATTTCGATGGTATATTAAGAGATTTTTAATAAACTGTATTGATTAAAATATAATTAATATAAAATAAAATTGAAAGTGGGAAAAAGATATTATAAACAAAAAATCACATAGGAAATTCAACAATATAAGGTTCCTAACATTCTAGTTCCAGTGTCGCTTGAAATTCAAACTAACAAATTCACTTTGGCCTCAGATAAACCCTATAAATGCCCAGAATGTATCTCTTAGGAAACAACCGTCACAAGCAGAAAGAAAAAAAATACTAGTAAAAACGCTTCGTACAAGCTCTCGTCAAGTTTGCTCAATTAGTCCAATCTAAATATATCAACAACGATTAGCCAATCTAAGATTAGTTACATTTACAGCACAAATTACGAAAATAGGCCAAAGACGGGCGGCGGACGACAATCAAGCAATTTTTATAATGTCTTATCAAAACCCGAATCAACAAGATTATTTTACTACTTACACAGAAATACACTTTTATTGTGACAAATAAACAAATAAATTTTTCAGGACATATCACACAGCGCCATCTAGCCCCATACTGAGCTTACGCTTGTATCATGGGTACTAGGTAACGGATATAATACATATACACTTTTCTTTACTTTACTTTTACTTTTTATAGTTATGGTGTGTAACTGAATTTCGTATTTTATAAGTGTTTCCGAAACAGTGTATTAATATTTAATCTGTAATTCTTTCATGTACCTACTTACTTAAATCCGATTCTAACCAATTAAAGGATTAATTACAATTTGAATACGCAAATAGTAAAACAATAATCGAGTGGTGAAAACCGTTAAACTCGACCTGCATAAAAAAATAAGTAATGAAAGATATGTTTTAGTCGAGTGAGGTCTGTCTGCTTTATGACTTTATGTAACGCTTACCTAAAAGGTAACTTTTACATCTGGCTTAAAACATCTGTCAATTTAAAATTTATTATAAGTACTGTTTATTTTAGTTATGCGTCCAGCAAGGTTTGAGAAAAATAACTCTTATTGCGGTTCAAATACATAATTATAGTTACAATCAAACTTCTAATACTCTATTTAACACACATCAATGACCTCATTGGCTAATTTAGTCAGTGATAACACTTTATATTAGTTGCTATTTCTCTCCGAAACTCCGAACGCATTTTATAAAGAGATAAGATAAAATACCTGTGGACATATTTATTTAAATTGTAACTTTTGTGAAGACAATGAAAGTAGATACATTCTATCAAAAAATAAGGTACAAATTGATTTTAAATTACATGCGTGTTAATTGTTAATTAATTGAATTTATTATCGTCTGTGGCTGAATTTAAATAATTAGAAACTCATAATGCTTTAGTTATCTGACATATATGTACATACCTATGTACTTAGTGGAGAAAGAAGAGTGAAGATGGGTGCAATACATCTGAAACGCGTAAACAACATACGCGAAATTATACGTCAGTAGTAACCGTAATAGCTACATGTTAATAAGAATGTGTCACGATGGTTTTAATAATAAAATAATATTGTATGTTCCACCGAATTATACTGGAACGAGATATCACTTGTCACCTTACGTGGTGTTAGTTTTTTCAATATATTTGATTATATTTCCGCCCCACAATTACTCAAACATATTAACATATGCAATAATTAATTATGTCTAAACTTCACTACAGTACATAACATAGACACAAAATCAATGACACGCTCTGTGCCCACGTAATATTTTATCTAATCTCTAATTTAAAGTGCTTTCGTGGAGTTGGTAACGTAAGTGAACTTTATAGCGTGCTAAGCGATGATAAATAGGTACTTATATATGTACTAGGTATTTAATTTTCACTCGGAACCAATGGGCCCGGGCGCAATCATTGAGGTGAATGTAGACTTTCACAATTATATATCTAAGAATTAATTAATCATCGGGAAGATAAGGATATAAAATTGATAATTCACAATTTCTCAAGATATTGTTATTTATGAACATCGTTGCAAAAATTGGCCAGTACAGAACTGAAAGACATTAATTATAAGTTAACAACTCACGTCACATATTAGTTAGGTATTTCAATTATTTTTTTACGTGGTATAGGTTTACCTTTGACTACAGCCTGCCTGCCAGTTTCAGGTATATTATGCGAATTAATTTGCTCTTATAAATATATTTTCTTGCTTTCATTCGTTCTTTTAGATGTTTTTGATACACAATTTTTATTCTACTGCGAAAGTGCGATAAAAGTGTATACTTAGTGCAGGGCTCACAAGAACACAAACAAACCTTTATAAATAAGATAATTGTACCTTTAAATATATTAGTTTAAGGTTTTAAGTAATACTGTTTGTATTTGTAAACTTTTAAAAGTAAACATATTATATCGTATCAGCTAATTAAACTAATAGGTAAATTATATATGTACAGTAACAATGCACTTGCATTATTTGTAAAGTACCTACTTACTTATCTGAAAGTTCTAGAACATTAATATATTCATAAATAAATACACGGCAGTTAGATAAAATATAATCCCTATCAGTATTTGCGCAATCCGACAATGGGCTATATTGTAATAAACACATAAACCTGCGTTTTCCGAGAAAATAATATACGTATTATTGCCTGGAATAAATATTATTGTGATAATAACTCTAGATTTAATAAGCTTGGGATTGATGTTCATTTGTATTCTTCAAGCTTCATGTCATGTTGAAGCATTGTTTATGAAAGAAAAAAAATGTGATAAAACAGTTTAACTAAAAACTAGCAGAAGCTAGTATGAGAAAATTTTATCAAGACTTGAGAATTAGGACAAACCCACATCGCCTGCAAAATTTTTCTCACTACCCAATCTATACTAATATTATAAAGCTGAAGAGATTGTTTGTTTGAAAGCGCTAATCTCAGGAACTACCGGTGCGAATTGAAAAAATATTTTTGTGTTGAATAGACCATTTATCGAGGAAGGCATTAGGCTATATAACATCACGCTGCAACTAATAGGAGCGAAGAAACAATGGAAAATGTGGAAAAAACGGGTAAAATTATTCATCTTTGAGGGCTTCCGTTGCGTGAGATGCAAAAACAGTTCAAGTCTTGGGTAACCAGCTATAATTTTTTTTTTGACTGGCCTGTTAGCTTAGTTGGTAGTGGCTCTGCCTTCTAATCTAGGGGTTGCGGGTTCGATTCCCGCCTGACACAAGTATTTATGCATTTTAAAAATGTATGATTTCTTGTGTTGAGTCTGGTTGTTTGTATGTATAATAAGTATGTATTTACAAAAGAAAAGTATATAAGTATTATATCCGTTATCTAGTACCCACGACACAAGCGTTTGCTTAGTGTGGGGCTAGATGGCGCTGTGTGCAATGTCCCGAAATATTTATTTATTTATTTATTATTTAAATTTATAAAGCTGAAGAGGTAGTTTGCAGAAATAAATACGATGCCCAAAATAACTATTCCACGCGGACAAAGTCGCGCGCACAGCAAGTATCTGTATTGTGCTGGTGTTTTAATAAAGTGTATATCTATCTATCTATCTATCTACCTGATAGTGCTACAACTCTATCCTAATTCTTAACTTAATCGAGTATTTGAATAGAAATCTATTCAAATGCTCGATAAAAGACAATTGTTCAAACGTAACGGTAAGAGGTCGACAGTCAACCCTGAACACATCTAAAGAGGATTCCAACACAAAAGAATGCCATATTTATCAAATACTATTGTCTATCACTTTGATTGTTGATATCTACTCTCAACTAGTCATTATGAACAATGAATTGTGACCACCTCGACTTGATACCTCTGTGCTCATAGCATCGACACGCTGAATTGCATTGTCAATTCAACAAATGATTCACCAACCGATCGTGAACTTGCTATTTCACTTGTCGATAAAGAGTATTTACAAGATTTTTTAGATCCCTTCCGGTGTTTATTTTGGTAAATGTTATCTCCGTCCTGGCTTCCCGAAAATGTTTATGGTACATTTATTTACTTACTTATTATGTGTGTTTGGTGATAAGATAAAAGCGAGTGTGGCTTAGCGGTACCAGTGTCAGCTTTTCATCCAGACGTACTCTGGTTCGAAACCGACCCTACTCCAATGACTTGTATATTCAATTTATGTGTGGGTTTGCACTCGCTTTGCGGTGAAGGAAAACATCGTGAGGAAACCTACATATTTGAGGACCACAATATCCGAGGACATGTGTTTTTGGCTCCTACCACGATGTACATATTATATGCCTAAGAGAAGTCCCCTAACAATTAATTCTGCGGGGCAGTCACAACCTTCAGTCATGAGGAAATACGACTCAAGAGAGAGAGGGGATATTATAATGCAACATATCAATTCAATGTTAGAATAGCACTCGTCGTCTAGAGGTCATTGGAGTCAGAAGGTGACCATATAAAAAATCTCGCGGCTCAAAAAAACCCTATAAACTAAAGCTTCTGGCACCAACCATTTGTAAAGGGGAATTCCTTGAGGTCAAATATTTCACACGCCAAGCAAAGGTGGTGGAAATTCCTTGAAGATAGAAATGACCATTGCAAACACAAACTTATTGTAAATTTAATAAACAAACTTATTGTAAATTTAATAAACAAACTTATTGTAAATTTAATAAACAAACTTATTGTAAATTTAATAAACAAACTTATTGTAAATTTAATAAACAAACTTATTGTAAATTTAATTAATCAGCTAGGAATTGTTTAAAATATCATTTCTTTTTATACTTGGGCGATGTTTTACAGTATTACATGTAAGATATTTCGTTTCGTTGCGGAAATCTATTGTAGATGATGTATCTTTAGCATAATCTGTAGTGTTAACAGCGGAACAACACCAAAAAATTATTTAAGTTATCATCAGTGAAGTAAGATAAGTTAGTTAATTTATCATGTGTTAAGTCTGATTTGATCAGTTTTCCGGAGTTGTTATGAAACAGGGTTCAAAAAAGTATCATATAAACACTTATGTGTGTGTGTGTGTTCGTAGTGATAAACACTAAGATATGATGGCGTCTCTTATCAGCACCAATCGATGATATCTGTCTCCATATTTATGTAGTAAACATGGTCACGAAAATGATAACGATATCGGTGGGATGGAACGAGCGGTTTCGAGTCAACAGTCTAGTAAAAAATTGACGTTTTTCAATTTATGTTCATATGAACAAACTGTATGGAATAGCTGAAAAAACAGTTTCTACCGTAACAATCGTAATATCAATCAACGAATACTGATTACTTTGCGAGCAACGTTAGACGAAAAGCTTACCAGAGAATGTTCACCCTTAGTTCTTCTTATCGAATGAGAGTGGCCAACTCTGGTTTGGAGAGTTTATCAAGCCGCCCAAAGGC
Organism: Macaria notata; assembly: GCA_927399415.1. Classification (NCBI taxonomy): domain Eukaryota; kingdom Metazoa; phylum Arthropoda; class Insecta; order Lepidoptera; family Geometridae; genus Macaria; species Macaria notata. The sequence goes on from OV656742.1 coordinate 8,871,510, forward strand.
CTCTCACATGGCTTAACGACCCTTAGTTATTTAAAATCAAACTGTACAACAGTACCTACATTTGTACAATATATAACTATACCACTATATTCGTAGGATATGCCTCGTTTTGAGCATAGCTCAGCGATCCAGAACGAATAGGTGTCTGGTATGCAATCGTATTAAATCTTAGACGACCAAAGTATTTAACATCAGGCAGGTTGTAGTCTGATATCTATACTAATATTATAAAGCTGAAGAGTTTGTTTGTTTGTTTGAACGCGCTAATCTCAAGAACTACTGTTGCAAATTGAAAAATTATTTTTGTGTTGTATAGATAGACCATTTATCGAGGAAGGCTTTAGGCTATATTACATCACGCTGCAACTAATAGGAGCGAAGAAATAATAGAAAATGTGGAAAAAACGTGGAAAACTATTCATCTTTGAGGGCTTTGGTTGCGTGAGCTGCGAAAACGGTTCAAGTTGTGGGTAACAGCTATAATTTATAATGCTGAAGAGGTAGTTTGCAAAAATAAATACGATGCCCAAAATAACTATTACACGCGGACGAAGTAGTTTTAGTACGATTATTTGTATGCTACGAATACTTTCACTTAGCAAGGTCTGATGGAGGAAATTACCAGAAGCATTACGGTACGGTTAGGAAACCGCAGCGCGTAATCGTAACGGATAGGTAATCGGTTAGTTTACTTATCACTCAATCTAAAAGAAAATATTATGTATTTGTCACCGAGAAATAACAAGATCCGTACGTTAAATACGGGCGTAAAATAATACAATTTATCTCTCGTTTAGAATCTTACGTTTCAGAATACTTGAAAGGATTTGTTCTTACGTTTGGATCTTGTTATTTTTCGGTGACATATACATACATTGAATTTGTGCAATGAAATGGGTGTCATGTAAAAAGAACGACAAAATCCGTCAAATGATTTAGCAATATAACCAATGGATTTAGGAGTCTCATCCATCAGTCTCGACCTTAGAGGAATATGACTAAAGAATTCCTCCCTAGTTGTATTCCTGCAAAATAGCCAATACGCTCCTTGACTGGTTTTAAAATCCATTTCATATTTTTATTTAGGGGTTAAGAAACCTAGTCTAAAGTGTATTTTTAAATTCTGGTACATATTTTCGGAAAAATATCAAATTAAAAATACTATATTTAAATAGTTCGCCAAAACGCTACTTTGTCAATATGGCGCTGCAATCGAATCGGTGACGTCACTAACCTGTATTGAGATCTGTGGCACATATCATCCACATACAATACGCAAACAAATGACGAAAGTGCGATTGAATTTAGTGATTAATGTGCTACAAAATTAGTTACAAATTGTGTGCAGTTCCTAAATATACAAATACGTCAATAAAAACTCCGAACAAACTATTTCTAAGTGTTCAAAAGAATGTCCAAGTGCACCGAAAGTGGCTGCAACTTTCTCGGAGGGATAACAATGACATAGGGAATAGTACAAATATTTTCTTCTATGAAGACTATTTCGATGTACATAAGTAAACGTAATATTGATAGGTACTTTTGAAATGCTTTATTACACTTAGAATGTTAATCTTTTTTTATGGATTTGAGGTTATAATATGTACTTATATGTTGTTTGCAAAATGTCTCACTTAAATCACTTCGAACATTTCTATTCATTTCTATTCCGCTGTTTTGCATAATATTATTTAAAAATTGTAGCTACATACAGTCTTAAGATTTCAATAAGCATTGCACTAAAGGTTCCAGACTAACTTGTTTGTTTTTTACAGATGAAAAATGACATGGTTAATTACTATCAGTACAAAAAGCGTTTTAGCAAGATGTTTATCATCATTTCACTTCCTTATGATAGAATTTAAGTTACCATTTAGGTGTTATTACTTTGCTGTTTATAAATTTTTTAGCTCCGCAGCATAATAATCGTAATTATTTTTGAAATATAATCCGACCATGATTGCGTCTACTTGGGGCAGGTTTCCGCTGTCTGTTTTTACAAAATCGTGGTTCATGGTAAAAGTTCTTGATGGAATTTGTAAAATTTCGCTAACAAATCACACAAAATAATGAAATCTTATCAAATATGTTTCGAAATATAATAATACACATGTAGGCAAACAATGTTGACAAGCTTGTGACGTCATTATAAACTCGACCAATCAGGAGCGTTTTGTGTCACGTGACAAGCGTTTAAAAATATGCATTTTAATTTATGGATTTTTTAATATATTATTTATTATTTTCAACTAACGGTAATAAATAACCACTTCTACACTCACATTATATACGGACGTCAGCAATTGACACTTTATTTTTCGCATTGTCAAACAGCCTATTCTGAGTTTGGAGCGAAAATCACTGTAACAATTATAGACAGTGCTTCAGGTAAAAACCCTGGAGCAAATCCCAAACTTTTGTTGTTTCAGTCAACGATTGAGGTCGACATTATGAAGAGCCATAACGAATTGATATCATTATCCTGTCCATTTGTCGCAAACAAACATAACAGTATTGTCATAGGTAGTTTTGTTTGACTTTGTTATAAAATTCACAAAATTACTTGGACCCTTCTTGGACTTAAAGATCTTGTTGGAATTTACTTGAAGAAAATAACTAAATATTTATTCTAATTTAAATGCAAGAATATCGTTGTCATGCTTTATATGTATAAACTATCTAATATTAACAAAATATTTATTTTTAAATCGGGCTGAGTGTCGTGCCTTTGGAGAGGTTCATGTTTAGAAGAGGACCACTGTAGACTGATGATGATGATTTGAAAAACTAATTTTTTTTAAATCGCTGTGGTACTATATTGTCCTCGTTTTCTCACGATTCGCGTAATGATCTGATTTTACTTTCAATTCAAGTTTTACGCAACTTTACCGTACACTTTCTAAATCTTGGTTTACGCTGTCGCATAATAATCTTTGCAGCGATGACAAGTTTTAAATACTTTAACTGACTTCAAAAGAATACAGTTATCACTTCGACTTTTCTATGTAGGATATTATATTACTAGATAAAAAAAATAGTTTTTGATCTAATCAGGGTTCTAAACATGTAGTATTGTAAATTTTGCTTATATTACCATGTTTGTGAGTATTTTTGCAAATCGTTTTCAGAAACTAATAGTAATACTGAGACGATTCATTTATACATACCTATATTGATAAGGTATTTTTATGAAATAACCAGTTGTTTACTTCTACTTTCATAAATTTGATAAATATAATGATAGAATAAATATTAATTGATGCAACAACAGTATTTATTAATCGTTATTTTTGGACGATCGGTTATCTTAGATCTGGACATTAAATACAATTTAGTGATTGATATTATCATACCTACCTAAATATATAGATAAAATCTAATTACTTGCATTATTCTTTCTTTTTCTTTCTGTATTTCAATGCAATCTTAGTTAAATTTATTTTTATAAGGTCTTAAAAACATTTGATGAGGGACTTTTACGGTCTTATTTACAAACGTGTTTTAACAACTGTTGAGTTAAAAAGTGTTTTGTCTCTCTCACTTCTTCTTAAAAATATTAATGTAAGATAGCGACAAAACACTTTTTAACTAAACAGTTGTTATAATACGTTTATAAATAAGACCGATAATAGTGTTTGAGTGAACAAATAAATAAAGCACAGCGTTAAAACACTTATCCAATAATTATCACGAGAGACCAATGTATCTCAGAATGTATACACTATAGGTACAGTCACAATTTCGAAGAGCAAAAGGTGAATTAGCATACTGACTGCCTAATGTTGTACATTATTAACTATTCCTCAGTAGTTTTAATAGTACACAGTCCTAAAATAAGTATGAATTATTCGTACAATCTGTCCTTAAAACAATAGAGAACGAACTTATTGAGATAATGATCGCTCGTTCTCAGGGCAGCAAACTAAGCCTTGAATATTTAAATGTGCATATACTATTAAACTTTAATGTAGCATGGGGCTGTGTGTAATGTCCCAGAATATATTTATATGTTTGTTTACCCAAATTCTTGATTTTCTTTCTGTTCCATATAAAATTACATATGTTGCTAAATATCCAAAAGTTGCAAAACAAAAGGTGTTGATGTAGATGAACTAAACACGCCCTTTAAAAGTTACAGAACACACTGTAAATTATATTCTTATTTTCTTCACCACAACACTGTAATCGTCAGACAAACAGGCACTACAAGTGATTCCGTCATATTTCCTACACAATACATTTTTTTTTCTTTTTATCGTATGAGAGTGACCAACTCTGGTGTCGAGATATTATCAAGCCGCCGGAAGGACCTCTGACATGGCTTAACGATTACCGTACTAGACAAACAACCGGGACCTACAATGTAACTTGTCGTCCGACCGACAGAAGCTCCCAAAATGGAATGCCAATTTTCGGTCACCCATCTGCGTACTGACCGCGTCGACCTTTGCTTAACATTGGTAATCGCATGCGATTGCCTTCCCTAGCTGAGCTACGGGCACTTACATTTTGGCTCAGGTGTACTTAGTATATGTAGTACCACATAATGTCGTAACATCAGTAACTGAGGCTACTTTACCATGAAGTGTGCTTTACCATAGCCTTGAATAGATTTCGTAATATCTAAGCACAATGTAATATACACCATACTAAATCATAACATTGGCATAATACCGCTATTACCGCACAATGACGGAGAGAAAAAAACAAGGCTATACGGATATAACAAGTTTCATAGGTACATACATATATGCTATATGTTTTATTTTAACACGGAATAGGCTTACGTTTGAATAAAGATTGAATGTTAAGCACCACTGTAGTCTAAGATGTAGTACGCTTGCCTCGGAGAAACCTATTTACTCTGGATTTGAAGAACCCAGGATTATAATTTTCTGGAAGCAGGGCTCCAGGAAGAAGGGTCCATAACCTTGTTGTTCTTACTATGAAGGCAGAAGCATAGCGCTTCGTTCGAGTCTTTGGTATAGTATGTATAGTCCCTTCGCACTTTTACGACTAAAATTGGCAATGTAAGTCATATGAGACCGTGTTATCGAAGCTTAAATAATTATGTAGGTAATATAGGTAGGTATGTAATTGGCAAGAATGATTAAAGACATGATACAAATGTATTTTAGATATGGTAAATCCTTAAGTATTTTGTTGTTGTGTCTTTGCGTATGCAGGAAAGCCCAGAACTCATGAGTAGGTAAAAAATACAGAATGTTGTTTAAATCGCTTATTGAAGGAAAAAAGTGTTTTTATTGTTAATTCAAAGAAGGATTTAAGTAAATTCATTAAAATTATGAATGTCCTTATTGACTTTACAAGTAATAAAGTATGTTTGTTTTTTATTTAGGTTGTATACTTTTGTTACAACTTAGATCACTACTATAGTATCAAAGCAATTTATCTATTCGTAGTTATAATATAACTACGAATATACATATTATGTACTCGTACTTTGCTAAAGTGGGGATAATTTCACTAGTTGTGTGTGTGTGTGATTTACTAAAATTGTACATAAGTATACATTACATAAGTAGGTACAGAGAGAATATTTTTCACATGTGATATACAATATCAAACATCAGATCAGAAAAGATACTCAACGCATCAGACAAATGAGTCATTTTAAATGGAATGATATTAGGAAAATCCCGAAAAGTATTGATTTTACGAATAATTGGTTTCGATAAATCACCGAACGAGGGTAGATAATATAAACCACGTGTACTATTGGTCAAGGTACGAAAAAAATAGATTGATAAGAAAGCAATTTTTAGAAATACTCGTATTTGTGTTAAATTTCTAAGCAACTTTACCTTAATTTTCCCATTACGTGCAAATAAAGCTTTGACAGAATTACTTATAGAAAAATGATGTTAATAAATAAAGAGTTCTTCAAATACAAAACGTACATATATATCATGTCAACACAAACTAAGGATATTCTATGATAGAGGGTACCTAAATAAACTCGTGAATGATTGTCAAATGCAGCAGCATTGCAAATATCACGATCAAATTCCAAAAATGACACAACTATATAATAATTTTGCGAAATTTGGAAATCAAATACGAAATTCTAAAGTGACGTAACTAAAGCTTACGACAAAATCAATCGAATTTGGAAAAAAACACATTCGAATTTCAAAAGCGACACTGGCATAGAACACTCGAAAACAAAAGAAGCGAGATAAAAACACAAACACTCTTTCCGTGCAGAGTTAAACCGGGGCACTCGATTACGAGCTCGATTCGATATTCGAAAGTTGCGACTAGTTACTCGATTACGCGAGCAAGCGAGTCAGCAGCGCAAAGATCGCGGGTACACTGAGCCGTCAGCCGACCAATTGAGGTGGGCCGGAGCCGTGATTGGAGACGTAAGGATGGGAAAACCACGGCAAAAGTTATCAATAAGTCTTTGGGAAAAGGGAAATCAATAACTACAATGAATTTAATGTACATAAACTTTATTTTAATCCAAAATTAAAATTAAGCTTATGGATATATAAAGGCTAGTTTAGAAAAGTTCACAGAACAATTTCTTGTTCAGTATAATTTTTTTATAATGTATCTACTTATTTCAACGACATATAAAAAAAAAATCTTCAATTTTAATTAAAATAATGGACATATAAATGTTAGTTAAAGAAAAAATACCAAGCAATATTTACTGCATTGGTAATATTTTGTAATCATTTGTTATTTATCATATCATCGTACACTTTAAATCCATGTAACGTTATCATCACATATCGCAAAGGTTGTGTTCACGTGAACATTTATCGAAAAGGCAGTAATAGATATGAAGATTAAACTTAATCTTTAAAGCTACTTTGGTAGTACTTATTTCAGTGTAAAATAATGTTTAACACAAACAAAAGGTCAAAGTACCTATACCGTAAGTAATTTCGTATGACAGTGGCCAGTGACTCTGGTGTCAGAGTTTTCAAACCGCCCTAAGAGTCTCTGACATGGCTTAGCAGCTATTTAGTTTGATAATTTATTTTAAAAGATGATAGTTTATTTATTTTTACGTGGGATAGGTTTGCGTTTGACTACAGCCTGTCTGCTGTTTTTAATTGTGCTCACTAGCGAGATGTCGATACAAAGTATCCATAAACATATCGATAAGCATGTCCCATCACTAAAACCGATTACCGGGCTTAGATCACAAGTCTGTCTCCCACCGACTCGGGCCTTGCGTGTAATCATAAGTAATCAAAACTATCTTACGACAGTAACCAGTAGGTACCTAAACAACATTAGGTACAACAGCTTGCTAGTTTCTAAAGACTCCTTTAAGCACGCACTATAATTTTAGTAAGTATGTGAATTCACAATGTATACGCCCAAGAGAACTCCCCTAACAAACCTAACAGACCCTCAGTCATGAGGATCAAAGAAAGAGAGAGACTGAGAGAACATTCTTAACATAAATTCATTTTTTATCAGTAAACATTTCCTTGTGTTGTAAATGTTATGGTCAGTTTTTTTAAAGGGAATTTTAATATGATTGAGAGGCGAAACACGTGTCGACGATAATATCTTGCCGAAGGAGAACAACAAAGCTTGAAGACACAAGGTGCGGTGTTGGTAAGATCTAGAGATCCACTGAGGCCACGTTGGTTAGGAGGTGAGGTGTGGCGGTGGAATATGGAGGAACACACCTAAAAACCATCAAGTTTGTTGTTTGAAGTCGGTTAAGGAGCAGTCGCAGCGGAAAAACACTACATATTTTTCCAGAGTTTCAGTTACAATGGATTTCTGCAAAGTAACGTCTGATTCAATATCTTAATATGATTGATTAATTACTCGTATTGGCAGAGCTATGCGTTTTACCCTCGGATAAAAAGTAGCCTATGTGGGATGCATGATCTATTTTTTTTCTATGAGTTAATTTATTAAGTGCTAACCTGCACTATGGTTGTTTTAAATTAAACTTTATTAACTTTATTTTCGCTCATTTTCCAATAAAAGTTTAATTTATTTTTTTTCAGCATACCAGTTTTCATCTAAATCAGTTGAACCGTTTCAGCGTGAACAAGTAACAAGCACACGTACAAACTTTAGCATGTATTATATTAATGGGAAATCTATTTATATAAAACTCAAAGGTGACTGACTGACTGACTGATATAGTGATTTATCAACGCACGGCCCAAACCACTGGACGGATTGGGCTGAAATTTGGAATGAAGGTAGATGTCATGATGTAGGCATTCGCTAAGAAAGGATTTCTTGGAAATGCCACTTTTAAAGGGGTGAAATAGGGGATGCAAGTTTTACTTCTTAATGCGAGCGAAGCCGCGAGCACACACTAGTCTATATATATAAAACTCAAAGGACTGACTGACTGATATAGTGATCTATCAACGCACAGCCCAAACCACTGGACGGATTGGGCTGATATTTGGAATGAAGGTAGATGTCATGATGTAGGCATCCGCTAAGAAAGCATTTTTGGAAATGCCATTTTTAAATGGGTGAAACAGGGGATGCAAGTTTTACTTCTTAAAGAGAGCGAAGCCGCGAGCACACACTAGTGGTATATAAGAGCCATAAGTATAAATTCAAGTAGAGCGCACAGACGGCTCATTTGAGATAGTTTTTTTTAAAGAGATATACTTATACAAAAAAAAAACAAATTTCTAGATCTTGCTTACTGTTTCGATCACAGCTTTTCACGACGCTGTTGCTTTTTTTTTAATTTTAATTAAAACATCTGGTTGGTATGAGAAGTCTTAATAATAATAAATAATAATAGAAGCCCTGAACAGGACACATCCTACTTAGTTTCAATATGCATATAAAAAGTAGGTAGGTATTAAATAAATCTATACTCTATACTAATATTATAAAGCTGAAGAGTTTGTTTGTTTGTTTGAACGCGCTAATCTCAGGAACTACTGTTGCGAATTGAAAAATTATTTTTGTGTTGAATAGACTGTTCATCGAGGAAGGCTTTAGGCTATATAACATCACGCTGCAACTACTAGGAGCGAAGAAACAATGGAAAATGTGGAAAAAAACGGGGAGAATTATTCATCTTTGAGGCCTTCCGTTGCGTGAGCTGCAAAAACGGTTCAAAATTCAAAGAATGCCCAACATAACTTTTCCACGCGGATGAAGTAGCTGGCACAGCTAGTAAATAATAACCTTACAACTCACTTTTACTAAAGGTCATTGAAAACAAAACAGAGGAGGTACTTTTTTGAAATTTACGAGCAAAGATACTTGCTACTTTTAAATCGAGAGTGATTCGGTTTCTACTAGGCAAGCGCGCTAGATCGTAGATTACTAACGTAGCCATCAAGCGTGAGCCTATCTAGTTTTAAAAAAACATGACCTTCAGGCATATGTCTGACCATTGCAATCTATTTTTACTACCACAATAAAATAAATAAATAAATAAATATTCCGGGACATTGCACACAGCGCCATCTAGCCCCACACTAAGCTAACGATTGTGTCGTGGGTACTAGATAACGGATATAATACTTATATACTTTACTTACAATATCATGTAATTTCATTTTATTGCACATATAATGACGAAATCCAAAGGTATAAGTGGTGTGGTGATACACTGTATCATATTTGATTCCCCCTTTAGTTTGATTTAGGTTATCGGTTATCACATTATCATGCTTGGTAACGCTAATCTATAGTATTTACTTTTAATATTGACTTGTAACTAACTGTATCTACTAGGTGATGTTGAAATAGATCTTGGACTATGATTATATTTTGGTAGTGTGTAGTGAGTGATTATATTTTATGAAATCGATATAAAATGCGACGACAAATTTATAGAATACCGTATTCATTACGTTATCTAAAGTAATGAGTTGAGTGAATCGGTTTACTGGGAAAGCACGCTCCATCCTAGACCGTAATGTTTGCTTACCATCAGGCGAATTACGGTCAAGTGCAAGTTGTTAAAAAAAGTAAATAATTCCACGTTATCTTAGTGTTAAACCCATGCCATCAAACCTGAACCCTAATTTCAAAAACAAATGACAAAATTGTACATTTGACTAGGAAGAGAGAAATCCCCCCGGGGAGAGTGCGGGGATGTAAATGCATTTCCTCCACGTAAAAAAAATGTGAGAGAGATATAGTTTTTTTTTATCTTTCAATCCACATTGTCTATGGAACTGCGAAAGATATATCTGTTCCATAACATTCCAATGTACGGCAATGACTATAATCATAGGTATTAAAACCCCTTACAACCATAGAGTTAACAACTCTATGCTTACAACAGAACTAATATTCGAAGTATTTGAACTACAGCAAATATAAGAGCAATGAGCTAAGATGACCCTTTATTACAATACATAGCAAGATATTCTACACTTTTGCTATGATAAATATATCAGGGACTTAGATATATTTATCAGAAGATTAGAACCTTATTTTACGCTTACTTAACTTATTTACCGGTTTTAAAATTGACTCCCCATAACTGACTAACAATGTAGGAAGATATTAAGAACAGAAGTTATAATTTAAAAAATCCAAATCACATAGAGGGCATATCAGAATCATGATGATTAAAATTATCTTTTTAATGTTGCATAACTAATTCTATGCTAGACATAAGATAGATAGATAAACTGAATTTGTACTTACGTGGAATCCTTTTCCAACATTTCTGTGCTTTCACCTGAAATAAATAAAATACATATTGTATTTTTTTTTATAATTATATTGGAGGTGTTTATGTTCATATAAATATATGTCACTATTTTACAAGAGATACTACATACACAAAAAATTTTGGAGTTAAATATCACTCACACATATAGATCATATAAAATAAACTAAACAAATATGTATCTCATATTTGTTATACCTACATATAACACAGTTTATAAATGACTGTTTAAATGTACAGGTTTATTTTGTGTTAAGTTGGCTGTTAACTAAAGTGGTCATTTAGAACTAGGTTATCTATACTCATTGTCTTAAAGCATGTCATTCTAATTCTATTATTCTACCTTTGTATGCCTATGTACCTACATCTATAATATATAAAACTCAAAGGTGACTGACTGATTGACTGACTGACTGATATAGTGATCTATCAACACACAGCCCAAACCACAGACGGATTGGGCTGAAATTAGGAATGAAGGTAGATGTTATGACGTAGGCATCTGCTAAGAAAGGAGTTTTGGAAATGCCACTTTAAAAGGGGTAAAATAGGGGATGCAAGTTTTACTTCTTAATGTGAGCAAAGCCGCGAGCACCCACTAGTTAGCACATAAACTGACGCCCACAGTGTGTGTAAGATAACAAAGTATTGATTTTCTGAATCATACATGGAGTTGAGACAAAATAACACATCCTATGTTCATTATCTGCTTTGTTATTGCTAGCTTTATGAGCCTGGTTTTGCTTGTGACAAACAAATAAATATAAATTTCTATAGAAGCGGGAAGATGGTTAGCCATCTTATATGACAACTTTCTGGAAAACATCATTGAGGGAAAACTGGAAGCATGATCAATAAGGAACGCCGAAGAGGTCATATATGTACCAAGTCAAGGAGAAGGCGAGAGTCATGTCATATAAGGAGGCCAAGAAATTGGCAGAGGATCGGGTATCAGCATGCTCCATAGACAAGGGTGTCACCCTTCAATTTGTGATGATCATGGTACTCTAAGTCAATCACTGAGCAGTTGAAAAACTGAGTAATTAGTTACGTATTAAATTAATAATAACTAAAACAAGAGAGTGTTCTATTTACATATTTTGGTGAAAGAAAATACAACACTTTCTTGCATTGTAAAACATGACATCAAGTTACTTTATCTCTTACACATGAATTGCATATATGCACTAATCTAAGGTAAATCCAATAGAATCAATAGATTAATGTTCATGCCAGTATTAACACTTTTACGCAAGATCTTGATATCCAGAGGGCAAATTGATTAATTAATTTGGTCAAAAATGTGAAGATATCAATGATAAAATTATTTCTACAATTTATTGAGTACTTTATGTTGAACTGACTTCTTAATTAAATATATAGATACCATACTAACAAATTCAATCCCACATATATTTACAATTCTTTGAATTTATTTGATTTGTTTCTTATATTGTTATTAAAAGAATTACAAAAGTTAATAAATAATAAATATTCCGGGACCTTGTACACAGCGCCATCTAGCCCCACACTAAGCAAACTTTTGTGTCGTGGGTACTAGATAACTGATATAATACTTATATACTTTTCTTTTGTAAATACATACAAACAACTAGACTCAACACATGTAATTATAATTTTTTTTAAATGCATAAAAACTTGTGTCACACGGGAATTGAACCCGCAACCCCTAGATTAGAAGGCAGAGCCACTACCAACTAAGCTAACAGGCCAGTAATATGTAGTAATAACAAGAAATTGTAATACTTAATCTGTAAAATTGCATGGCTAATTTTAGTGGTTAATTTTTTTTATTATTTATGCAATAAATTAAATAATTACATACCAGCTGTTTCCATTTTGGCTGTATAGTTGTTCACAGACTTCTACACAATATGTGGCAGTTTATATGTAGATATCAGCAAACCACCCAGTAGTACATTGAACCTGGAACAAAGATAACAAATCATCACTTGTCTTATGACTGGCCTGTTAGCTTAGTTGGTAGTGGCTCTGCCTTCTAATCTAGAGGTTGCTGGTTCAATTCCCACATGACACAAGTATTAATGTACTTACTTTGAAAAATTATAATTACTTATTTTGAGTCTTGAGTCTTTTGAGTTTATAATTACTTGTTTGTATGTATAATCTTAGTGTGGGACTAGATGGCGCTGTGTGCAATGTCCCGGAATATTTATTTACTTATGATCATTCGAATAAAGATATTTTTCATTTTTCAGTTTCTTTTGTCATTTGTTTATTTGTTGAGAAAGATAGATATGTACATAGTTACAAGAGATCATATCTATTAAAATAGGTACAAAGTAAGTTTACTTTTATAAAAAAAAAACTGATACTAAATTAATCTACCAATATTTATTTTATGCTTATATTTAATGATATGTTTACTCTATGTGATATGTGGGCTCCAAAAGAAACTGACCGACGCCGCGTAGACGCTTTTGAGATGTGGTGCTGGCGGCGAATGCTACGGATTCCATGGACCGTGTTTCGGACAAATGCTTCCATCCTAAAAGAGCTTAACATAAAGCAACGCATGTCCGCCATATGTGTGAAGCGAGTACTACAGTACTTTGGGCATATCGCACGGAAACCAGCGGACAATTTGGAGAAGCTCATAGTGACTGGAAAAATGGCAGGAACGAGATCCAGAGGTCGAAGCCCTACAAGATGGTCTGATCAGGTGGCTGAACACATTGGCGCCAAAGCAAGTGCTGCCATACACGAAGCTACCGATCGTGACAAATGGCGTCTAATGGTCCATAATTTTGGTCGGGGTCATCACGATGCTCAGCATTGAGCTATCGCCTAGAGGAGGAGGATGTTTACTCTATAATTAAAGTTTTCACTTAATTCCTCTGTTATTAGATGAACCTTTAGTGAAGCACTTAACTTAAGAATAATATGTAAAAAAGGAGTGGAATATACACAATAATCTATACACTGATAAGTTCATGCAGATGGAAGTATGGCTGTTTATGGTGTTCCATTGTAGTCTCTTGTAGTTTTTTAGCCTAGCCATACCATATAATATCACAGTGGGTATACCTAGTTTTTAGGTATTTTTCTAAATATATGTTATAAGTACATAATATTTAGTAACAAAGCAACAAATATAATATATATAACACTTCCATAATATAATTGTAATTAGTATCACAAACAATAGTAAGTAAGTACTGAATAGTATCACAGACAATCAAACAAGGCAAAGAAAAATGTACCTAAATCACATACAATTTTGAACCTAGAAACAAGATAACATATGCCAATTTATCTTGTATCAATATTTTACTCATTTGGGCTGTCTTTCTCCAGGACCTTTATGTAATGTGAATGTTCAAGCATTTTAGTAAAATGTAATTGAATTTTATATAATTTAGAATATATTTTTTTTATAAACATTAATTGTATTAAGTATTTTTTTAAACACTTCCAGTTAGAAGGCTCAATAATTATTGAATGATTAATTAATATGTTTCAAGATCCACCCATGTTGAATAACTAGACGTCACAAGCACAAGGACAATGCAAACAGATCAAATATCTAGCCATTCGCTAGAGAAAGTACCATGAATGTTAGTCTAATCTAAACTACCATTGTGTTCATTGTATGGTATTTCCATAAATACGTAATTTATGTGCAGAAATATCACTAAACAAACATATTTAGGTACTCACACGACATAGCAGATACTCTATAAAGCTGTTGACCTTTATTTAGGGCACAAAATCTAACTTTAAAGCTGATTTCAAACAATAACACAGACTCTAGGCCAAACTACTTTCGAAATTACTAGATTTTCAGTCAAAACTGCGGATTTTAATTGGTTTCTTAAAACTTTTTGATTTAGAAAATACTACAATGATATGTTATCGCAAATATTTTGATTTAAATTTTGGTTATTTGTCCCTAATATTGAAAATGCAGAAAATTACTTTTCATTTTGAGGAAAAAATGACAAAATGCAACAAATTATATATGACACTGACATTACTGACATGTAATCTAACACATCAGAATTAAAGTTGCTGATTTTAGATGACGGTTGAAATCTTTTGGCTCGTAATTTTTCATCATGTAATCTCATAGGTAGGTATGAAGCATAAATGGTATGATTTTGTTAAAAATAAGCACATAAACTTTTGTGCTAAATTGTAAAACGAATTCAATTTGCTTTTACTGTCACTGTCACTGTAATTGTCAACGTCAAACCGAATTGGAAGATGGTCTTGTCAATCAAATATTGGAAATATCGGAAAAATTGGATGTCGACGTAAACAAGCTTGGTCGACAGCAATTTTCTTAATTTTATTCAATTTTATAAATTAAAATAACCATGTCTGCACAAAACGTAAACGTATGTGATATCGGTGACGATGTGAAAGAAGTTTTAAAGAAATTCCGGTTTGCCAAACACACTTCTAACAGTGCTTTGATATTAAAGGTAGGTATTACTTTTCTTTCTTTCGTAGATATTTTAAAAGAGATTGCTTTCCTGCTGCATAAGCTGCAATTTTCAATGATTTTATGTATTTATGTGTTACATAGTAGTTTGTTCTAATACCATTGGAAGAGCCACTCCTAACTGAGTCATTGAAGCATATCAGACCACAATGTAATCTAGGTATATGTAACAACGTCATCGTTGCAATGTTCTGTGAGTAACTTCCTACGCATTGACGCTGATAGCAACTAGCGCCTATGCGTTGTTTGTATATTATAAAATGTATGCTTTGAACTACCTACTGTTTGTTAAAAACTTTATATAATATAAGTAAATAAGTAACAGTTTGGCAATTACTTGCTACTTCACGACTGTAAACACTAATCTAGTCTCTAGTTGACTTTTAACACAGGAATTTATTATTGAACTTTAGCAACTGTGATAAACAGCTAGAGTGTTCGCCATACATTTTAACATGTTATCCATCAGTACATAAAATTAAATCTACTTCTTGCTTGGCCTAACTTTGGGAATATAAATAAGTCTGTCAGTTTTTTTTTGTTCATTATTCACCTCTGATTGTGTCTGAGACCTTATGTAACTAACTCAGTCAGTTTATTTAGATTGAGATACAACAAAGTTTGTTTGCAGCTCATCTAATAAATCTTTAGTAGGACAATTAATACCAATAAATGTGTAATTGATTCAATGAAACAAGGTGAATCATTGAGGAAAATCCTGACATGCATTCATTACACATATTTACATAGCTTAGATGTTATTATAATGGATACTAGTTTGTTATTTCCTGCAATACTAAGGTTATCTAATATATATATATATATATGTATAGGTATGTTATTAGTTATGTGGATACACTTAACATTACCAAATGTGGCAC
Organism: Macaria notata; assembly: GCA_927399415.1. NCBI lineage: Eukaryota > Metazoa > Arthropoda > Insecta > Lepidoptera > Geometridae > Macaria > Macaria notata. Next base: position 8,887,549 of record OV656742.1, read on the forward strand.
CTAGCCTATATTTTTAAATGTTGGGTAAAGTGGTGGCAAAAATCATGTGGACAAAGGCACTATATAACTCATCTCACATAAAATAGATGAAATAAGGACAAAAATGATGATATTCTTTGTGATTACAAATAAGTTAAATATAATTTTGTCTAAAATCTTACTTAGAAAACATAATATAGGGAAACAAATAGCATTTATTCCCCTAGTTTCTTAAAATATGTCCATTTCATTTACTTCTTAAATTTGCACCAATTATAATAATATATAAATAACTAATTTAAGTACCTAACTACATACTTTATTACTTATGATGTTTTTTTATTTTTTTATGATTAGGACACCTAGGAGCAGGCAATTGTTTCAAAGTATAAAACAACAACAATATGAACTACAACTAAGTATATCTAAAACTAGCTGTGCCAGCGACTTCGTCCGCGTAGAATGGTTATTCTGGGCATTAATTCTTTGAATTTTGAACCATTTTCACAGCGCACACAACGGAAGCACTCAAATATGAATAATTTTCCCTGTTTTTTCCATATTTTCCATTGTTTCTTCGCTCCTATTAGTTGCAGCGTGATGTTATATAGCCTAAAGCCTTCCTCGATAAACAGTCTATTCAACACAAAAAGAATTTTTCGATTCACACCAGTAGTTCCTGAGATTAGCGCGTTCAAACAAACAAACAAACTCTTTAGCTTTATAATATTAGTATAGATAAATACAATATATATGTAATGTAACCTTATATAGCATACCTACATCTGTCTTGTGGCTTTGTCCAAGGCCTGTGAGACTGGTTCTGTTACATATGTTTTTGTTATGTTTTGTATCCATTTATTCTCAACTATGTTCTACATTTTTACAATATAAGTAGAAGTATATAAATATATTATGCAAAAAACGGTGCCACTGATGCTTTAAAAACAACGGGTGTAAGACCTGTGATTCTGTAAAGATACTAATTAGCAGGATAAGAGGATAAGAAAAGGCAAATTACAGTCAACAGTGCAAACCCATTCCTTGTTTACAAAAAGTGACAAAAATTTTCTACTACATATTGCTAGACTAAAGTTCCCTAACATATTAAATCTTATAAACTCTGCTACCATTCACTTAGAAGTTTATGTTTAAAATTAACTTTATGTTTTGATTCTACTACATTATTCATTTTATCTGTACAGCTATAGTAAAGCAGATTATTTTAAACTTTCCAGGTGAACAGAGAGAAGCAAGCCCTAGAAGTAGATGAAGAGTTAGAAAGCATAGAGCTGGAGGAGCTGCAAGACATACTGCCTTCACACCAGCCACGGTTCATAGTTTATAGGTAACTATATTTTTTTTAAATTCACCAATGTTTGAGCAGCTCAAAATCCAATGACTGGAGGGCATGTGGTTTGTATGCTCACAAGAATTCCTCAGTAAATCAAATCTGTGAGAAACGCGACCCTAAGTATTGTGGAGATTCAGAGAAGGAAATGACTGAGTAGAAATCATCATAAGTTCATAGAGCTCATTGTAAGACTTAGGCCTTCTGCATTTTACGGCTATAAGCCGAGTTTCGGTTTTCTTCAGATATTTCCTTCAGATTGCCTTGTCGTCCAGCAGATCTACCTGCACTACACTTACCTACCAAAATAAATAAATAAAAATTAAATAAATAACTTAACATAATACTGGTGCTAATACAGTATATGTTTTATATGTTTCCAGTTATAAAATGGAGCACAGCGACGGGCGGGTATCGTTTCCAATGTGCTTTATATTCTACACGCCAAGAGACGCACATATGGAGTTACAGGTATGTAAATATTAAAGTAGTAGTCTATGTCATTCTGTTCAGTATCAAAAATAATAAAAGTCCTATGCTCTATTGTGGCGTTAAAGAAGCACAAGTAGACAAAGAAATAACCAAAAATACATTATCGCTTTTATAGAACCTGATTATTTTAACGTGTTTTTTTTATAAAGAAAGATGAAAATAATTCCATCTAGGTTGCCTGGAAGAAATCGCCTAAGGCGATAAGGCCGCCCAATGTGCATCACTTTAATATATTTAAGCTTTTTCCTGTATTGTTATTTCTATGTTTTATGGTGTACATTAAAGATATATTCTATTCTATTCTATTCTATTTCACACAATATAGCTCCTCCATTAGTGGGAAAAGGATAGCTTTATTTTCTCCGCTTGTTATAACTGTGACGTTTATTAAATTAGATAAAATAATCATTAATAAACCCACTCCCCGTCTACCTGTAAATTAAGTACAGTCAAGAAGGCGTAAGCTGAGCTTTGCATTTGTGTGGGTGTACATAGATAGTGTAGGTGAGACAACCGGCTTCTCCATCGTGCGATAGCGCCATCTCACTCCCCCGCCCACCTGCCATACTTCACCTCTTGTACTGATAGCACCGTTACGTGTTTCATTTTAAATACCTATTTAAACAAAATAAAAGTCAAAAAAATATAAATTCAATACGAAGCGAAAAAAACGTATCAATGAATATGGATACAATAATGAGGTTAGCGAAAGAAAAAAAATGAAACTATCACTATAAAAGAATGGAAATATGTATGTGACCACGCAATAAAAGAAGGAAAAAAAGTTTCATGGATACGACGCCGCTGTTGATAATAATAATATAACGATTCATTATTAACACAAACGACACATAAAACGAGAGTGAAAATTAAAACGATTGTGATAAGGAAAATTATTACGGTGCAATTTCCACTGTAAAAGAATTGGTAATATATTTTTTATTTGTGAATTCTGTATTAAATAATATAAATAAAATTTGTTTTAGGATTTTATTGTCCGAGTGTACTTTTGGTGATCACTCACACAAATGCAAAGCTCAGCTTACGCCTTCTTGACTGTACCTAACTGTAATTTAAGTACCTAACTACATACTTTATCTACCTGTACGGTATAAAATAAATACGTATGTATATGTATATACATTTCTATATGTTTTCGTTTCAGGTGATGTACGCAGGAACTCAGCGCGCACTAGCGAACGCCGTCGGTGCCCCTCGCCTGCTAGAGGTGCGAGAGATCGACGAACTCACCAACGACTGGCTTGAAGAGAAACTTAGAAAGTAGAAGGTTATGAGTATCATAATATATGTTTGATTGAGGTAAAGGTATAGCTCACCTTTTTAAATTAATCGGTTGAATAAAACTCGAAAACTGGGAAGTAAAGGATTTTCCGCGTCACGTAATGTTATTGTTTTTTTTTACATGGAATAAGTTTACGTTTACAGCCTGCTTGATGTTAAGCATTAAGCATTGCTGCAGCCTAGGGAGCAACACGCTTACCTAGAAGATACCAATACATATTGTTCTAAGTTTGACTTGCCAAGAGTGTAAGCATTTTGTCTACTATAATTGTTTTGTAGCAGATATGCTCGATTAATCCACCTACGATCATTAATTTGTTTAAATTATGTACTGCTATGTGCATTGCGGTAAGGCATTTCATATTCTTTGCCAATTTTCGAGTTTTACTCAAAAATATTAAACTTCAAACAAAAGTATGAAAACTATTTTTATTTATGTTTATGGGCTTTTTGTTACCATCAGTTATTAATTCCCGCAAAAACTTCTATATCAATAAACATTTTGTACTGTTCCAAATATTCCAACTATACAGTGTGCAAATTACATGATATAAGATTTTGATAACCTTTTTCAAAGTAAAATAGTTTGCTAAAGTAGTTACTGATAAGTCTGTAGACGTCTCGTGATTGGCTGATTATTCAGCGCTAGTATTTTAAAGATCTTTGCCATGTACTAACTAACTTTGTATTTAAGCTCTGAGATCGCACGACTTTTGCTAGCACAAAACGTCCTGAAATCATATATAAACATGTGTACGAATTATTGTAAGAATAATTATTTATTTAATGTAACTTTACCTTCTCATTTTCAAAAGCTTAAAATCGTTTAGATAAAAGATAAGAAAGTTTGAAAGTAACAGTTTTTATGTTATACATATATAGGTATGTATAAGTACATATATAAATCATGATAGTTTAAAAGTCGTGTGTTGAATCAGAAGCTTTAAAAGACTCGGCAAGCTCTGAGTACAAACATCTTGCATTTACCTATATATACCTAAAATAGCCGTTAGGTGTAATTAGATATGTATAAAATGTATCCTGTAACTTGTTGAAGAGTATAATTAATTAACAAACTCCGATAAAAAACCTGGCGCATGAACTTTCATTATTCTCTAATATAAAGCAACGTCTTATCATAAACTAGTGGAAGCCCGCGGCTTCGCTCGCATGATTTCAGGATAAAAAGTCTGTGACACTCCTAAGACCTACTACTACCTACACACCAAAAATCATGATGATCCGTTCAACCGTTTTTGCGTGATGAGCGTTTAAATAAACAGACAAAATTTCTAGAAATAGTTGGAACGTATCTCTGAACTGTTTTTAATATTTTCATTGTTCAGACTTTCGACCCTCTTCAGCTTTATAATACAAACATATGTATAGATAAAATCTTGCATACACTTAATCTAAATGTGCTAACGGTGATTCTAAATTATTAATATAAAAATACTGTATTTGTAACGATTATACTCTTGCAACGACAAAATGAACGTAATATATGTATAAATATTTTATACTATAGGATCTCGTGTGTTAATATAAAAAAGCTAATATAATGTAGTATCTTACATAAAAAATGTATTTAATAAGATATTTTATATTAATATTGTCTAATGCACGAAACCAAAGCCTTTATACAGTTAAATTTAATAGTAATGATGTAAGGAAACTTATTTTCATTATACTTTATATATAAAGTATTTTAACATATGACAAGTTCAAAATTATATATGTTATTCCTTTTTTTATGTACAATATTTATCAAATTCATTCCAGTGGTAAAAATATGGGTAAAAGTATTAAAAGACAGTCTGGCAAATAAAAGATAAGGAAGTCATATTATAGTAATTCTTTCTCTATTTATTTATTTCAGTTATTTCGTTTTGATTGAAATTTGACCTCTTTCTTTCGCAATATGATTTAATTTTTTTTAAACAATACATAAGCATATAATTTGCTTTTTAAATTTGCTCGGCTGCCCTTTTTGTTTGCACAAACTTTTGTTGTAATTTTACTCCAATGTAATAAATAACACGCATAAAGTTATTTGCAAAGAAAAACGAATAAAATTTTTCCACATACCAGCAAGGCTCAAGAGATTTTGTAAATTATAACATAAAGTAAGTAGAAATATCTGTCTAAGCAATTTAGAGTGATTTTGAGCATTTATTTATATTCTATATTATACTGTAGTGTGCGTAATAAAAGACAATTTTACAAGAGTAAAATTTATTTAACAACCATATAGTTTTTTTTTATTTGGATATAAAAGTATTGCACATAGTTCATCAATATACTTTGGACGATATAACCATTACAAAAATAGCTAAATTTTAAAATGATAATAATTGTAGTCTATATAAATACATTGGTGTCTTCTCTCTTCCTTTTTCTCTTGCAAGTAAAGAAGATGCAAATTTCTCAACTTATCTCTACAGACTTTAAGTCACAGAATAAAAAATTGTTCTTAGATAAAACTTTACCTAAAATACATATATATTATATCGAAATACTTTATGCGAGGTATTCTTGTACGTAAGTAAGAATTGCACTATTCCTAATGTTTTGTACCCATTTATTAAAAATACTGTATAAGTATTTTAACATATTATTTACAAATTAATCTAATTATACATGATCCTCTTCCTCCTTTAGTCGCTTGCTCACTGCTGAGCATCGTGATGGTCCCGACCCACTTGGTGGACCAATAATCGCCATTTATGTCGTTCCGTGGCTTCATGTATGGCTATACTCGCTCTCTAACCAATATGTTGAGCCACTGCATGGATCGGACCATCTAGTTGGGCTTCGACCTCTTGGTCTTGTTCCTGCCATTTTTCCAGTCACTATGAGCTTCTCCAGATTGTCCGCTGGTTTCTGTGCGATATGCCCAAAATTATACATGATAATAGCCTCCTATCGCATAACGTTTTAAAGGCGGTTTTAGTACCTCTTTAGTACTTTTGTTTTACGACTTTCGAAAATTCGCAAAATTTTAAAGACAAAAGTGGTTGTTTATGTGCTAAAGCTGCCTTTAAAAGATCACGTCTTAATTACCCTGTAGTACCTACCCTGTATACATACATTCTACTTAGTCATCAAAGTTGAACTTAGTGCCCATAACTTTAGCGGTAGGTGTCGGGCATCCAATGAGGTCTATGCCTTGTTGTATCATATCTTTGTAATGTAGTTCTGCTAGCTCTTCATAGCCACATTTAGCGGCTAACGCCTGTGAGGTGTATGCAGTGAAAACTGTGCACGTTGCTTTGATGCCGAATGCTTTGCAGAGAGGTTTTCTATAATATAAATTAGTTATTTAGTAATACATAAAGGTATCATTGCAAGTTTTGTCAAACTTAGCATTATTAGAAAATACGGGACACAACAGCTGAGTAGATATCAGCACCCAGTAAATTTATCAGAAGCCTTAAAAATATATATTGAAATCGGTTCAATAACTGAGTAATCGCGTAACCCACAAAAAAATATTTCAGGAGACTTGATAACCTTCTTGAAGTCGGTTAAAAATGAACAAAGATTAAATATCGTATATTTTTAGAGTTAAAGTTTTGTCACAAAACTACAAAATCAGGTTACACTTAACATATAGTTTGTATTTTGTTTTCTAAAGTCGAACTCTTGTTAAAATACCTACAATTAAGGGTAATATCACAGTGTCGTTGCTGGTGCCCAGCTGGACAAAATACTGACTGTCTTGAAAAAAAAACTATTGACCTCTCAAAACAATAATTTCATGAACAAATTGATCCCCTGGAATATTCTGCCTTCTGCAACTCTGTACAGTAGAAGGCAGAACTAACATAAATTGAATTACATTTACTTGTTTACAAATAAAAATCTTTTATCTTTTTATCTCACCTCGCTTCAAACAGCCTAGCCCCAATATTCTGTCCCCTATGGCCAGGTAAGACGGTGAGTCCGCTGGAAGTGAGGTAGGTGTCCACCTGGTAAAGCTGGAACACATCCACCAGCTCCTCCGCCGTGATGAGGGTCCGGAGTAGCTTCTTCCATGGTTCACCTTGAACCTGTAACAATTATACCTGTTATAACGTAAGACCAATATTATACTACTCTATGCGGAAGACCCTTAGGGCGGCTTGATAAACTCTTGCCACCAGAATTGGTCACTCTCATTCGATAAGAAGCTAAAATAATGAAGAAAGTATGCGTTTATGATTATTACTTTATCGCACTTAAACGTGAACATCAATGTTAGTAAAATTTTACAGGTAGATCAATAGACGCTAGTAGACCGTACGGTTACGTTGTGAAATGTAGTACCAAAGCGAAATTGAGATTATTTATGGATCCTTTTTTACGCCGCAACTGTGTGACAAATCACCATGAATATTGATGTGAAGGTTATCCTGAGAGTGACTGGCTACTTTTTAAGCGGAAGCGCCCAAATTAACGACACTTTAAATTGTAGGTCCTGGCTGTTTGTCTACTAGTACTGCAGTCGTTAGGCCATATCAGAGGCTCTTAGGGCGGCTTGATAAACTCTTGCCACCAGAGGTGGCCACTCTCATTCTATGTATAAGAAGAAGAAGATATCTCCACAGCTTGAGCCAAGTCCCGGTTTCCAAGGATCCGATATAGTAAGTAGACTGTCTAATATATCTCCTCCTCGCTTCCTGTTCCTCATTACTAAAGGTTGGGACTCCCTTCTTAGTCATTATCTTGATGACCATTCTTCTCCGTCTGTTTTGGTCTTTTACTTTCTGAATGGCTACGTTAATGTTAGTATTTGGCATAGACCAATCAGTCAAAAGAGGAGAACACACACTTACTCCATCCAGCCCCTCCTCCTCGTCCCCCCGGCTCCTCACGATGAGTATGTTGAACCCCACCAGCTCGCTGGGCCGCCCGTCCACCTCCGTGAACACAGCCAGGCTCACCTGCTGGGATACGTACTGATCCCAGTTGGACTTGATTGTGGCTATGGAGACTGGGTCCTCGGGGATTCCTGGTAGTAAGAAATAAGTTAATGGGACATCTTTACCATTTTACTTGTACCCTGATCCCTGCCAGATTGGTTACCTGGAAGAGATCGCTTTGAGCGATTAGGTCGCCAATTACGACACAAATTTTAAGTTTGTATGTTTCATTGTGTTTTTTTCTTGTTTTTGGTGTTGATAATAAAGTGGTTTCTATCTATTTATCTATCTGTTTTTTTAAACTGGTGGAGGACCCAAGGTGGAGCCTTTTGTACTGGCATGGAATGACTGGTATTTTGTCAGAGTCATCAATATCATATTATGTGTTGGCGACGTATAGGAATTCGTTACAAAAATTACTGAATAATAAATACCTTAAAAACATAAATAGCTCCTAAAGGGCAGGCCTTGTAGTACCTTGCTCGTTACAAAAAATACAACATCGATCTTTACATTTACCTATAATGCGTACACTAGCAATAAGTACGAGTATTAGTAATTACTTGGGATTATATGCTAATGAGGAAAACAATCCAAGTTATTTGTGCTTAAAAAATATGACAAATCGTAAAGTACGAATATTGGTAAATATTGCTTGTTGGTACTGCGTATTGCTCGTCTTTGCAAATACAAGACTATGAACATATTTGTGTAAACCACTTACGTAGAATATCGCAAAGTGGTTCGTCTCTGAGGAATGTTTCTGTCATGAGATCCAAGCACTGCTGCTTGTATTCACCCATGTCTCGGATCTGATACCTGAAAAATAAATAAATATCATAATGACATATGATGTTAAAGTTAAGTTTTGTGAACTAAAGTGGAAAGTTTAACCTACAAAAATCTATATAATATATAAAACTCATAGGAGACTAACTGACATAGTGATCTATCAACGCACAGCCCAAACCACTTGACGGATCGGGCTTAAATTTGGAATGAAGGTAGATGTTATGACGTAAGCATCCGCTAAGAAAGGATTTTTGAAAATACCTCTTTTAAAGGGGTGAAATAGGGGATGCAAGCTCTACTTCTTAATGCGAGCGAAGCCGCTAGTTTTGTATAAAATCTACAAGGATAAGAAAGGCCATGGATGATAATGATGACAATATGTATGATAAACCTTTTGTGGCAACTGGTTAAATTTTAAGCTCTAACACTGCTAGAAGACTCAGCAACGTAATTTAATCATACATACTTAAATAATTTAAGTGTGATCGACCTGACAGAAATAGTTCCACATTGACTTAAGTTACTACTACTGCACCACTACTTCAAATAGAAAGCTCACGGTTAATTCTTCCATACAAAAGACTTCAACGCGTTGCACAATTTTCTCGAATATTGTGTACCTACAATATCTACCACTCGTGGCACTAGTATAAGTATTTTTTTCTTTCGTTGTAATTGTTGACGTGTGTTGCAATAAAGAATTTTCTATTCTAGTAATTTTTATTAATTACACAACTAAAAAAAATGTAAGCTACATTTTCTACTCACATTTGTGCTGGTTTTCCATCTCTCTCTCTCCCTTTGAACCTCCTCCATACTTGTCCCACTGGGATGCTGTCAGGCCTTGTCCACGGCATAGTGCTGGAAAATAATACAAAAAACAACTTTTAGAAGAATTGATAACCTCCTTTTTTGAAGTCGGTTAAAAAATTTACTTCAATTAACATGTGATGATAAAATAATTAACAATAATAATAAAGATTTTCTAAGTGCTCCCTTTTTTCTGTTGTAGTTAGAAGTAGTAGATATGTTAAGTTTTTCGTCCCTCGTTTATACCTATTTATTATTATTGCTAATTAAAATAATTGACTTAGACAGGCTTTTCTGAGAATTTACTTAGATTTTTATTTGTTTTCAGTAGTTAGAAGTAACTAAAACCATATCTAGTTTTTTCCGTACTTCTATTTACATTTATACAAAATTTACGCATAAATGTATACTCTAAAACATCATACCACTTTGAAGAATTTTAAAAATAAGATGTAAACAATGACTAAACTAAAGTTAAAAGTTAATGCAAATATTGCTTTTTCAAAACAACATTAGCAACGCACCGGAAATATGACAAATGTTTCTCGATTACATTATAATAACATAAACATGTTGGGAAACTCTACAATTTACCTGTATCACAAATTTACAAGGCAAACACGTTAAAATAACGTTAAAAGTTAAACTTACTTTAAAATTGAGCACAAAAACAACGTGGTTACAAGAACGAATAGGCAACACTAGCACAAATGCAAACTATTGAAACTAATAAGGACTCCTTGGAATGTTATCATTACGATATATTTATCACATACATTACCAAGTTTATTTAAACTTATGTCATGCCAAATTAGTCTTTATTCCAATCTAATAGATTACGTTTGAACTGTATAATAAAGTTCTGTGGTTAGGAGATAATACCACGATCTTGTATTTAAATGTACAGGAATATGTGTTTTATTAGCTCGTAGATAGAGTTGATAATGGGTGAATAATAATCTATGTCTCGATTGTGGTGTGCGTGTGCAAGTTTTCATTCTACTCACGACCACGACTCCGTCAAACTAATACCTAGTTAAGTAGGTATAGGGTAAACATTCAGAGTCAAAAATGTGGTTAAAACTAAGAGTATCATTTTCTAAGAACACTGAGCTCTGCCAGTTTAGAAGTTCAGCTTGAAAGAAGTTAAAAAGTGCGACACACGTTTTTATTGTACTTTTTATTTATTTTGGTAAGTAGCGCCATAGTTACAAATAAATTAGTATATGCCTGGTCGTTTAGCCCATTTAGCCTTTATAGCCTTTTTAAGGTAACGTAGTGTAATGAAGAGTTCTACTTTAATCTAATTACGACACGTAATCCAAGTATAAAATGCTTTTTAAACTCTATACTCTCATGAATTTATTATACTAGACACCAGAGATGGCCTCTTTCAAACGGACTTATGAATTTATGTGTTCTTAAGCTAATAGCATTATTTATGAACAAGATAATGAGTAATAATACCGTTGCTTTGTGCAAAATTAGCCGTGATAAAATGGAAACGCACCAAATCACAATACCACAAACATGTTTTGTTTCACTATTATACTGTATTCCATGTTTATATAAGATGATTATTATTAAAAACCCATGACAGAATAAGTACCTAAAGCTACTGCTGTAGTAAAAGGTAAAAATATCAAAGTGAAATACAGAAATTAGTTTATGACTTTTAATGAAATTCTGAAGACTCTAAAATCATATTTCAAGTAATACTATAATAATAGAATAATATCAAAATTACTAAACAATAATTTAACAAATGCTTCAATATCTTATAAGTACACTCGTATCGAGTAGTTTAGGTACTAAGATGTAAGATATATTGATTTAAAATTTTAAAAATAACTTGTCAATTTTTATCATTAATTACTTTTATTAACATTTTATCATATTAAGCTAATAAGCTAACATAATTAGTAACCGACGTATTTTTTTAATTAAATAAATGCCTGCTGCTTCGGTCGTAAACTGTCCAGATCATATCGTATGGAAGTGGCCAACTCTAGGTCTACTCTAAGGTAGCTTAGAAAACGGCCTCAGGGGCTTCTGACATGACCGAACGACTACCAACCTGTACTATAATTAACATCCAGGAGCAGGACTTATTTATCGTCTAAAAAGTATCTAAATACTACCTCTATTACAAAAATCACAGTGATCTACTGCTTCGTTACGACTAAAAGGAAGAACAAACTTACCGACCTACCTTCCCTTTTATTATATTAGTATGATTTTATCTAATACCTGATTGATTACAGAAAGATGCACTAATTATAATTAAGTTATATTATGTACTAGAAAAACTAATAATAAAAAATAATAAGACGTTCTCGCTAGAAGGTTGGGTTAAGGGTCAGATACAGAAGGGTGTGATGATCGGACTACCTTCACGTTGGGTAAGCCCAACTAATTTCATCTCTCCATATGGGGATTTGGGGTTAGTTGGGGAAACCTGGTGCACCCCGTCCACAGGTTAGTAACTTCCACTGTCCGGTGGATCTTGCTAGCCTGTGTCCAAACGTTCGATCGAGTCATGGGGGACTCCCACATAACTATCCGCCCTCCCCGGGGTTGGGTGGTACCTGTAATAAGTTTTCCTGGGAAAAAAAGGGTCAGTTACAGAAGGCTGTGATCCTTGACACGGCGCATATTGTCCGGAGGTTCCTGTCTCTTTAGCCTCTACCACCGGTAGCTTGGGCCCTGCTCCGCTGCCGGCGGCACCACTAGCTTTAAGTTTTTTAATGATATATATATAGGTATATATATAGACATATATTGTAAAATAATAGTTGTAAATAAATGAATACGCAGGTAAAAATAATAAGATAATATTTTTTCATAGAGGTACTCATATCAATTTGTACCAATCGAAGATATCAATGTGATACCGATCTACTGATTACGAGTACATGTGGCCTTGACAACTATTAATAGATCTATACATATAAAGAAAAAGTTATAACCATTAAGTCAACGTCAATGTCATGTGACAAACTGACAGCGCGGGGAAAGATTGAGTGTAGAGAAGGATTGAAGAAATTCTAAAAGTTAATGGAAAATTCAAGTAATAGTGCATAAAAACTAAATAAGAAACATTATTGTCGTTTCTATGTTATTTTCAGGTAAGGTTAAGTTAGTCATAGTATAATAAAATATATTTCATAAATTAATCTACCTGTCAGGGTTAAAACCTACAAATAAAACTATGTTATTTTCAGAGCAACACAATATGTTTCATTCCATCTTATAAAACGACAATTCTGTACAAAGAGAAGTCACAATATGGAGAAGCTGCGCTTTGAATTTACATTATTGCCGGGAAGTGATGGAAAATCAAATATGCTCGCTTTAACCTCAATTGAGACAGTCGAAAATAAAGTCTATGTATTACCTGAAAACTTACAATCGGCGACTCTTCATGTGGGCTTAACAAAAACGAGTGCCTTTAGTAAGGTGAAAAAGAGTTTATCAAAAAGATATCAAAAGAGAAATGTTTGGATTACATTGAATGATGAACTTCGTGACATTTACTTAGATGAAGATGATAACATTCAGTTTGATGGTCAGTTTTTGGAGGAATTGAATCTGAATGAATCGTCTCCGCTTCAACAGAAAGAATCTGCTGCTTTGGAAAAGCTTTTAGAGAAGTTGTTGGTTTGTTCCCAGGAAAAAAAACCACAAAACTTAAAAAATATTGCGGAGAGATTTGTAATAGAAAAATTTACAAGTAGGAACATGAATGCTAGCCAGTGGATACAGATTTTTGAAAAGGAATGTGCTCGTTTCGATGTGACGACAGATGAAGAAAAAATTGAAATGCTCCGTTTGTTTATGGACAAAAGTTGTGCTGACTGGTACAGCTCCATGATTATAAAATTAACAATTAATGCAGAGTGGTCAACATGGAGAGGAAAATTCTGTGAATCATTTACAAACAAGGGATGGGTCCCAATCACCAATGCCTTAACATTTACATACAAGGAAGGTTCATTGCTTGATTATGCTATAAAAAAAGAAAAACTTTTACTGGAAATGAGAAGATCAATGGATACAGGAACAATGATTGATCTTATTGCTGCTGGCTTGCCAGAAATTATTTTGAATAAAATAAATAGAGAAGAAATAGAAGATACTGTGAGTTTATTTAATGAGCTGAGTAAGTATGAGCACATGATAATAAAAAAAAATTATTATGTGAAAAAAAGGTATGGAAATTTTGAATCATATAATAAAAATATTAAATATGCACCCTGTAAAATTTGTGAGAAACTATGCAAAGGTGTGCGCTATCATCCCGAAGCTGCATGTTGGTTTAGACCAAAGGAAGATGAGAAAATGAAGAGAACCCCTATTAGACATGTCAACAATACAAGGATAGAGGCTGAACTGAACGAAACTGATCAAAAAAACTAATTGTGACACCATTAATTAAAGTCGGACTATTAATAAATGAAAAATATAATGTGAAGGGAGTTTATGACCCGGGTTCACAAGTTTCTCTGATAAATTCAAAGTTGTTGAAACTTCAAGGATCAGACAAGGGTTTGAATAAAGCAAACTTATCAACAATTAATGGTGTTCAGCAAGCGAAAGGTTTGACTAACCTGAAATTGAAAATTTTTGAAATGGAAAAAAATGTTGATGTATACATAATAGATGAACAGAGTTTTAAAGATGATTTTTTGATCGGATTAGACTTAATAAAGACATTCAAACTGGCTCAAGATGAGAATCTGAATATATCACAAAACCTCAGTAAAGAAAATGAAACATTTTCAACAGATGAAGAAATAAATACTGGAAAAATTTATAACGAGAGGATAGAGACCACACCCAAGACCTATGAAGTAAATTTTAATGAACATCTGAACATAGAAAATTTTGAAATGAAAATAAATCATTTACAAGAATATGAAAGGGTAGAAATCAATAAATTAATTGAAAGATATGAAACAGTTTTTGCTAAAAATAAATATGATGTTGGACAGGTAAATGGATATGAAGCAAGAATAGACCTGATGGTGGACAAATACTGCAGTAAGCGACCTTATAGATGCTCCCTAGAAGATAAAAAAGAGATAGAAGAACAAATAGTTAAATTATTAGATACGGGACTAATAGAAGAATCATACAGCCCATTTGCTGCACCTGTTACTTTGGCATTTAAGAGAGAAGAAAACAAAAAGTCTAGACTGTGCATAGATTTCAGGGATTTGAATAAAATAGTAGTACCACAAGCACAGCCATTCCCTCTCATAGAAGACTTGATGTTGAAGACCAGGAACTGTACATTTTTCTCAACACTAGATATCAATTCTGCGTTCTGGTCCATTCCATTAAGAATTGAAGACAGGAAAAAGACTGGTTTTGTAACACAAGAAGGACACTACCAATGGACATGCTTACCCTTCGGACTAAAAACTTCACCTGCTATATTTCAAAGGATATTAAGTAACATACTAAGGAAGTATAAATTAACAGACTTTGCAGTAAATTATATCGACGATATCCTGATTTTTTCGAGCTCATTTGAAGACCACATTAAACATCTATCAAAACTTCTCGAAGCAATAAAAACAGAAGGTTTCAGATTGAAATTTACAAAATGCACATTAGCATCAGATTCAGTGAAATATCTGGGTCATATAATCCAAAATAATTCTATAAAACCAGTTAAGGATAATTTGGTTTCGATCAAAGAATTCCCAGTACCAAAAACACAAAAGAATGTTAGACAATTCCTTGGTAAAATAAATTTTTACCATGAATATATACCAAAAAGTGCTATAATTTTGGATCCATTACACAATTTGCTTCGGAAAAATCAAAAGTTTATTTGGTGTGAGAGATGTCAAAGTGCATTAGATGCAATAAAAAGCTTACTCTGTTCCCAACCAATTCTGGAGATATTTGATCAAGACTTACCAATAAATATTTACACAGATGCCTCTTTAGAAGGAGTTGGAGCTATTTTGAAACAAATACAACTAGATGGGAAAGAAAAACCAGTTGCTTACTTCTCAAAAAAGCTAAATGCTGCCCAGAAGAAAAAAAAGGCTATATATTTGGAATGTTTAGCTATAACAGAAGCAGTGCGATACTGGCAATATTGGTTAATAGGGAAAACATTCACCGTATATACAGACCACAAACCTCTAGAAAACATGAATTTAAAATCTAGAACTGATGAGGATTTAGGTGACATGACATACTATTTATCACAATATGATTTCAAAATTAAATATGCACCTGGAACATTAAACCTGGAAGCAGATTGTTTGAGCCGAAACCCAGTACTGGATGCCAGTGAAAACCAAGAGGAGCAGTTACACATTGTGAATCTAATAAAACTGGAGGATATATTATCAGATCAAAACAAAAACATAGAGGTTCAACGATACAAAACAAATTTAATTGAAAAAAACAAGATATATCTTAAAAAAATTAGAAAAAAAGAAAAAATAATATTAACAGAAGATTTTAGCATAGAACTAATAAAGAAATTACATGAAAATTTGTGCCATATTGGTATTGGACAAATGCAGAGAACAATCGGTCCATTCTACACAGCCAAAAATTTAACAAAAAACATAAAAATTGTTTGTAAAACTTGTGAAGTATGCATAAAGAACAAATCAAGAGGACAAATAAAGTATGGATTTATGTCACATTTAGGCCCAGCCACAAAACCATTTGAAATAATGTCTATAGACACCATTGGAGGTTTTGGTGGTTCAAGATCAACGAAAAAATATCTACATCTGTTGGTGGATCATTTTACTCGATTTGCATTCATTCGAACATCAAAAACTCAGACCGCAAATGACTTTATAAAATTAGTCAAGGACATAACGGATACAGAGAATATTGGCATAATCCTAACTGATCAATATCCAGGAATTAATTCCAAAGAATTTAAGGACTTTTTACACACCAAAAAGGTACCTTTGATATTTACAGCAGTAAATGCACCATTTTCAAATGGTCTCAATGAGAGACTTAATCAAACATTAGTAAATAAAATACGGTGCAGAATGAATGAAAAAGGAACAAGAAAGGTGTGGACT
The DNA here is from genome assembly GCA_927399415.1 of Macaria notata. Classification (NCBI taxonomy): domain Eukaryota; kingdom Metazoa; phylum Arthropoda; class Insecta; order Lepidoptera; family Geometridae; genus Macaria; species Macaria notata. Next base: position 8,904,252 of record OV656742.1, read on the forward strand.
ACTATTGCACATGAATGTGTAAATAAGTATAATGGGATTGAACATTCTGTCACTGGTTTCTCACCACAATATCTGTTATATGGGACGGATGCTACAGTCTTACCAAAAGAGTTGAAACAGAAAATATCACATAATGACTGGATCAGAGACAGAAAAAGAGCATTAGAGAACACAATTAAATCTCATAATTACAATAAATCTCTTTTTGACAAGAAACTAAGACAGTGGGAATTTAAAGTTGGCGATATGGTGTATATTGAAAATGGGAACAGACTTAACAGAAGAAAATTGGATGAACTAAAAGTGGGACCATATGAAATAGTTGATAAAATATCTGATACAATATACAAGATAGATATAGGACACAAGAAAACAGAATCGAACCTATATCATATTACAAAGTTAGTGCCAGTTCATATATGGCAAGAAGATGAAGTAAACCAACGTTGAGAAAATTTTTGGAAAATTTTCTTGCCATCGGGGGGGGGGAGATATAAAGAAAAAGTTATAACCATTAAGTCAACGTCAATGTCATGTGACAAACTGACAGCGCGGGGAAAGATTGAGTGTAGAGAAGGATTGAAGAAATTCTAAAAGTTAATGGAAAATTCAAGTAATAGTGCATAAAAACTAAATAAGAAACATTATTGTCGTTTCTATGTTATTTTCAGGTAAGGTTAAGTTAGTCATAGTATAATAAAATATATTTCATAAATTAATCTACCTGTCAGGGTTAAAACCTACAAATAAAACTATGTTATTTTCAGAGCAACACAATATGTTTCATTCCATCTTATATACACATCATTTTGGTACTTATACCTTAGCTATGTTGATATATAACAAATGCTTACTTAAGTATGTACAAATGTAGTTCTGCGGTTAACTATAAATATATTTGGAGCAGAAATTTTGACACATATATTTCCTGTCGCACACAAAATAAACGTGAACAAATTTAGTATATTTATCGTGTTAAGTCACTAAACTAAGTTATGAGTCAAGGACACTTTTTTTTTACACGAAATAGGCTTACGTTTGACTATAGCCTGCCTGATGTTAAGCACCGCTATAGTCTAAGATGTAGCACGCTTGCCTAGAAGATACCTATTTACTCTAGATTTGAAGACCCCTGGGTTATAATTAACTAGGAACAGGGCTCCAGGTAGAGAGTTCCATAGTCTCGCCGTCCTTACTACGAAGGTAGAAGCAAAGCGCTTCGTGCGAGTCGTTGGAACTTCCATCATGAACCGGTGACGCCCTACACTAACACTAGTTAGTGTTATTCAGTTTTCAAAGTACAAATTAGTTTATTATTTAGTTTCGTATATCTTAGTTTTGGATTTATAATAAATTAATTTAAATAAAATGTATCTAAACAAATAACATAAACAGTATGCTCTCTTTAGTAAATTCCACTTTTGCCACTCTCATTCGATAAGAAGAAGAAGTAAATTCCTAAGGTTTGACAGATAGACGTAAAATAACAATGTAAGCCTAAAGTTAGTTCACCTACATAAACATTAAATCTATAAAGTAGAGAAATAAAAATGCCATGGTGTGAAAAAATGACAAAAAAACTGGACTCCGTAAAAGAAAATACTAACCGTGACATCACTGCTGATTCATCACCCACCAAAAGTACTGAAAACCTAACTATATACATGAGTTGGTACATAGGTACATATAAATACCCTACTATATAAACATGTATGTTTGTGTCTGTACAAAAATAAACAATAGTTTCTGGGAAGAACTGGGCAGGTGTAACTGAACTGATTCGGGATTAGGGATTGGAAAAAACGAGAGTTTTCCTCGAGTATCGATATCGATAAGAAGTTTGTATATTTTATTACGAAAATAACTAACTAATACAAGCTATTTTTCTCAACGATTGAGTCTTTCTATTCAAAGAGGAAATACTGCCAGCATCCTGGGATCCCTGCCGCACAGCGACAACATGGATGGTGTGCTAAATTTTTTGTAAATATCTGTTTTTTGGAAGTTTTTCTTTGTTTAAGTATTTTTGTATATTATACTTGTGAAATATATGTAAATATTTGTTTGTATATACTTAATGTCCAATATTTATAAGTATTTATATACTGTCGATACGAGTGTGAACAATTAATCATATAAGAATTACACAACATAAAGTAATAAGCAGGTAACAAATATTTATTAGTCTTGGTTAATTTGGTATAATTAAACACCACCTATGTATAAGTTAGGTATATGTAGTATTAACTAATAACAATAAGAATCTCTAGGATCGGGATAGAAATACATCATGACGGTCATGAACCGAATGTCGTCCATGTTGCTGCTGAATTTCGATTATACTTCACATAAAATCAGTGTCAAGACACGATTGCATCTTTAACGGCTAGCAAAATTGAAACTTGAAATGCGAATGCTCTGGGTCAGCGTCTTGTCTCTACACGAGTATATTGAAAATATCGACTTCCCACCTCTTCCCAGCACTGGGCACGCGTAATTTTATATTTCCCATCCAGATTTACATTCGCGGGATCATAAAACAGATTATATTCAGAGTAGAAGCGTTTGCAGCTCAGAGCGCGCGCCCGACGCCGCTTTGCCGCGCTTTTGCACCGCCGCCATATTTAAAAATAATCTTTTCAATTTTCGAATTTTTCAATTCGCGCGCTTATTTTCTGCGAGTGTTTTTGGTTTTCGAGTCGGGAGTCTTTGATGCCAGTGTTTTGAGTTTTTAAGGATCATGATACTGTATGGGTAAGTGAGTATTGTGTTTTTTTTTTTTCTTTTTATTGTTTTAGTGTCGTGTGGAAAAGCGTATGCAGCTATAATAGGCAGAGTTAGGTAACTTTGAATATTTAACTTGATATGATATGGACCTTTTTACCTTATTTTTCACATGCATAATCCAGCATTGACATAAAGACACTGTAAAAATAACGAGTGTGACACAACTATATCAGTATATATGTATATGTAATTTATTAACCATTTTTTTGTAATTCGGAAAAACCTATACATTAAAATTCACAATTATTTTGATAAAAGCTAATTAAACGTGAATTCGTTCAACCAGAAAAGATTGCTATTTTTATAATTAAATTGTAAGGTACACTTATCAAACTAGTGACAACACGTATCATTGTAATTGTAATTATCTTTGATTGCAGAAGCAATCTACAAAAAAATATAATGTGTTCTGGTAAAAATAACGATATAATTTAATTAGCGAGATGTCAACATCCTGATAACCTCCGGCTAGTTTGGAATACGGTCAAGAAAATGTTAGCAAACTAATTTATTAGGATTACTTCTCTTGCAGCGGCACTTTAAATACTTTTCGGTATTTTTTTTGTTTAGGAAACTCGTTGGACATTCTCAGTGAAATCAAAGAGATTTTACACTCCTGTTTTAACATATGTGTAAAACCTCTTTGGTTTTTGTGTGTATTTCCAATGAGTTTGCTAAAAAATTGATTGTGTTTCGCGCGACACAACACCTATTAACACAACTTGTAATAATACAAATTACGAGAAATAATAAACAAGGCGATTAAAATAAGGGTATATTTGCCATGAATAGCAGTTTCACACATAATCTAGCCAAGTTTCATTTATAGCCTGTATTTACAAATTATTCCTTACATATCTTACGGTCATACTTTGCTTCACGTCGCTAAATATTTAATTATGACTTAAATATGCTAGTATATTAGAACGACTACGAATATTTGACTATTTATTTATTTCTCCTTCTTCCATACTCTTTGTTAAAAGCAACGAACATAAAAAAATCAATAGATCCAGTTGTTTTAAATCCTCAACAGTTTTGCATGATTCATGCTGATTAAAGACTGAAATACCTAGGCAGGTAAATAAGCACTGATCTAGACAGCTCACACCCGTTGAGTCGTCGCGCGCACTAGTCGTCCGTCACGTTGCAGGCCGTTCCCTCCCGTGAGGGTGCGTGCGCCGCGTGCTGCTGCTCCCGAGCGGGAGGTCGACGCGCCTGCATCACTCCAGGAACTACAGCCTGTCGTCCCGGCGCTATAGGAAAGCGCCGCAGCGACAGGCACATTCGCCATCGGCACATCGCCACACATCACCACACCACTTCGAGCAACGCCGCCGCTGCTGGTGCGCCCCGCGGACTGGCGACTCGACGTCGTCCACGTGGAGCAACGCCGCCGCTGCTGGTACGCCGCGCGGACTGAGCGACTCGGCGTCGACGCGTCGAACAACGCCGACCGTCGCTGGTGCGCCGCCGGACAGAGCGACTCGTCGTGTGTGTGCGTGAACTTCCCCGGGGTCAGCGTACCCCGGCGCCCAGCCCCTCTAAAGAGCGCAAGCTCGCTGAGGACCTACCAGCTCCCCCTTGGGGACTGGCAGACGACCCACGACTCTAGACAGCTCGACGCTAATCTCAAGGTGATTCCAAATAACGTGAGGTTACAATAATATTTATCTTTAATTTTCTAAAGCTAATATCTATAGTTCACCTGAAAGTCTGTTAGGTATGGGATAATATGTTTTGTTTACATTAATTTGGTGATTCAGTTGGTAAGACGTCAGAAGGAGAATGGTTTCCGGATTTGTGCGTGTAAAAGTTTGAAAACGAGCTTAAAAGCTTTGTTTTTTGTTAAAGTGATACAATTTTAGAACTTTGATTAAATTAGTTTTTGAATAATCTAAATAAGTATATAAAACTAGAAGGTGATTGACTGAGTAATCTATCAACGCACAGCCTAAACTACTGGACGGATCGGGCTAAAATTTGGCATACCTACAGGTAGTTTCTTAGGCATCCGCTAAGAAAGAATTTTTGGGAATGCCCTTTAAAGGGCTGAAATAGGGGATGAAAGTTTTACATGTTAATGCGAGCGAAGCCGCGAGTATCCATTAGTCGTAAGATAAACTTAGGGATGGTTAGGTCTGTAGGAATTTATATATGTACTAACTTAATTTCTTAACATCAGGTGAATTGTAGTCAAGCATATTAAGTCTATCAAGTTATAAAAAGTCTATTTATTTACTTTATTCAGGTTTTCTATTCTCGTTTCGTCACAGGTCTCGACGTAAATATCGAAGAATGCGTTCCATGAATTGGCTAGAATGGATTTTATTAGTGTAATAAACTACACTATTAGAAAATTCGCTGAAAAGTAAACTACGGTGAATATTCAAGTTTTAGAAACAAACGTTTTGTACTCTCACGTATAGGCTGTGTTTATTCTATTACCTTTGAAAACCGTGATCTCCAGTCTGATTTTAGTTTTGAAACTTAATTTAATAAGTTTGTAATTTTTTTATCCAATTACACCCAATAACAAATAATTATCGCTAATAATATATAAAGTATATACGACGTACGTACCTGAGATTGTAAAAATCACTAGCTATTTCTGATTTTATATATCTACTCAAAAAGCTAATTCTGAATCACAAAAATAATACTATATTTATGTATATTGTATACACTAATACTGATATTGTGTCTAGATAGTATGTTTGTATGTTGTACATTATTGAAAATCGCTAATGCAATTTCGTGCAATTTAACCGTCTTTAAAGATAATAGCTCCATCAAATGTCTGTCAGCTGCTTTACAGTAAAAAAATCAGGTAAGTGATCTAGCATTTGGGCCGATGCCATAGCAGACAGACACTACAAAACTTTTGTATGCAATGTTTGGATGTCTGTATTTCGTACACTAAAAGAATTTGTTGAAAAGGAAAAGTATGTGGATTGCTATACATGTAGGATTAAAGATTGTTTTAAAGTCAGACCAATTTACTCCCAAACGCAATGCTTAACCATCAAGCGGGCTGTAGTCAAACGCAATCTTATCCCACGTAAAAAATACATTTTATTTATCATAATTTCTCATCTTCTTTGTCCTTGACTTCTTCTCTGTCCAAAAACTGTTTAATGTCATGTATAGGTTAATCATCATCATCCTCGTTCTTTTTCATCCCACTGTAGCTTTAAGCTTTTATAAAATGTCACTGAAGTGCTTTGCAATAAATACATCCAGCATTAAAGCTCATTACATAAACAAATACATAATAATAACAGCTCAAATAGTTAAACCTTAACAAGCTATTAGTGCTATCAGTAAGAGGCAATCATTTGCATCAAGTGACTTAATGGTTGCTGATTACTCTTTTTACCGTGGGTCGGATGACACGTTAAATTGTAGGTCCCATCTACAAGTTATAGTAAGGCAGTCGTTAAGCTATGTCAGAGGCTCTAATGGCGTTTTATCACTCTGACACCAGTATTGGCCACTCTCTTACGAAGAAGCAAAAGTTATTCTCTAATTTTTTTTCTTTCACTCTCTCACTTAAAAACGGCATGTACGAGTATGTATTTTACTGAATTTCAGCAGAAGTATGGTCTTTCTACAGGCGCCATACCTCCTGGCAACTGCTGGCACTGCTAGCAGTCCTCGAGACGCTTAGCATCTAAATATAACACTCACGTTTTGTGTGTACGTGAAAAAAACAGCTTTGTTATTTATCTCTAGTTTATTGCACGTTTTGTATTACGAAGTGTTGAGCAGCTGATTGTTTGTTTAAATCTTCTTAGGTAATAGTTTTATGGGTTTTTAATGTTATGGTTTGCTAAATTAGGATTACTTTTATATAAAATAAAAAAATTGCATTTCTTGCTGAGGCAAATAATGCAACCTGTTAGTGTGGATTACGGTTAAAGCATAGATTTAAGAAAGTTTCTTAAATCTATGGGTTAAAGTTTTATGATTTTGCTAGGGTATTTAACTCCGTAACAGAATATACAAAAAAAATACAAAGAAGCTCTATAGAGCTTGAAAACAGTAACTAAATGTTATTAATAATATACAGAAGCCTCAGTAATCTAAAGTAATGATGATTAGGTATGGTTTTCTTACAAAACAGTCAGGCATTTCACCATCTGTGCACCTCATGCGACACCCGTACGTACTACACTGTTGTTGGTAAGTATTACCTCACCAACAAACAGTACACAAAGTAGAGACCTTTTACCAGTCTAACTTCTTAAGTAGTCTAATATGACTCTGAATCTGTGACTTTGGCTGTGTTGCAAATTGGCAAAGTTCACTCCACTTAGTAACACTCGTAGACACCTTTGTTTTATTTCGCAGGCGCCACGCCGAGCTAAACTGGCGGACCTTTCAGTGACGTACCGAAGCTATTTGGCTATTTCTATTCCCACGTTTTGTTTGGGCGTAAAATCTTGTATCTGCGAGTAAAAATAATAATGTGATGGACGGGGAAAACGCACGATCTATCCAGTTTTATGTGTGCGAGAGAAAAGAATCCCACATGGTGGGCCGCGTGACTACATCAACTGGAGATTTTGTTTTGATTAACACTCGTCGGTTGTTTGCGAGTACTCGTATTCTATTGTAAGTAGCATTGTTGCAAGTCAGCAGAGTCTCAGCAAACCGGGTGATGATTGACTGACATGTGTACAAAATGCACTCGTGGAATGGTACAGACGTAGGAGCTATTTCGGGAGATTATTTTTCTTCGGGCCTTCATATCTGTTGAAGATTTAGTGGTCGCAGAGAGGGTGAGGATGAAGGTCGAAAGTGAATCCAACGAAAATATCAAACGGTAACATTTTATGTAAGTACCTACTTATGATGATCAGGTTAGTTTAACGTAGACACAATTATTGTACGGTTTCCTAATTTCAGGTTTATTTTTATAGTTTACAAATTGTACCTAAATTTAAAGAAAAGCAAGCTGGTGCCGCTTGTGGTAAGCATCATTCTTGCACATTTTATACGCAGTTTTTAACTAATGTGTATAATCTAAATGCATCAAAGTACCTACAATCCATAGAAGAACTACCTGACCTACAGCTCCTAATAATAAACCTGATATATTTACATCCAGTCCGTCGACCTCTCGACATATTGACTGATCCGTCACTAGACCATGCCAAATTATGTCAATAATGATCTGATGATACGCAGATATCGACCTTATATAGTGGTGATAGAAGCGATTGATTGAAGAAAGATTATGTCATTATTTGGATGAACTGCAAGGGTAGGGTGAAGTGATGATGGGTTGATTGTTTTGTTTGTGGTCGATTGCCTTTTTAATAGGCCTAGGCTACATCGATTAATTTTATTTATATTCATAATCGATGTCCAACGCCAGCCAGTAAGAAGGTATTTTGTTTTGTTTTTCATCGATCGAAAAATACGATCAAAAAACAATTTGGGCCAATCATAGATGAGTGAAGTAAAAGCTTTCTCATTTCAATACCAAGCAGTATGGTCTGCATAAACAAAAGTAGATTTTATTGGAAGGAATTATAACTTTGATTAATTAGATATATAGATAGATAATTCTTTATTGTCATTTCGCGTTCGGTTGGCGCTGCGATCGCACGCACCCACTCAACTTGTCTCCACGTCGTCGCAGTTTGTATAGAACTAGTGATGGGCATTAGTCGATCGATTAACTATCGATAATGTCCCAACCAACGTTGGACAAATACCTGAAGGATCCTGGATCTAACCCCTTCGTAGCTGTTGGGAAAAGATCCAGGGAGGAAACCACCCCTCCCGAGAAATCGAAGCAACCGAAGAAATTTCTTGGTAACCAAAGGATGAAACCAAAGAATCCAGAGACCTCCACCAGCAACCGGTTCGATATTCTTCCGGTTGAAGAACCTATTCAGGAATTGTTCCTGAACGCCAGCAAGAAAAAAATGGCCAATAACATCCCGCCTATCGTGATCGAGCTAACTGCTGATTGGACTCACCAGAAGGTAAGAGATACACTCGAAAAGTACGTAAAAGACTTTCATATTCAGCACCGAGGCCGAAGAATTGTGAGAGTTCAGGTTTACTCGGCTAAAAACCACCAGGAACTGCGTGAAAACCTTGTTAAAGAAAACCTGGCTTTTCACACTTTCACTAGAAATGATGAAAAACTCCCAAAAGCTGTTGTTAAAGGCTTACCACGATGTGTCCTCGATAGAATACCCAAAGAATTAGAAGACTTAGGGTTTGCAAATGCAACGGTGACTGAGCTCAAAACCTTGCATCCTTCTGACTGCCCACCAGTTATTGTGCATCTCCCAAGCGGAACTAACATGTCAAGATTCAAACAAATTAGATACTTATCTAGCTGTGTTGTAACGATAGAGCGTTTCAAGCCAAGCAAAAAAGTAGGAACACAGTGTTTCCGATGTCAAGGTTTCGGACACGCATCTAGAAACTGCAACCGACTGCCACGATGCGTAAAATGCGCCCTCTCACACCCTACTTGGGAGTGCCCAAAAAAGGATCGCGAAGAACCAGCGAGATGCTGCAACTGCAACGAGAGCCACCCTGCTAATTTTGGACAATGTCAGGAACGCCAAAAATATCTGAAACGCATTGAATCAAAGCGTTTAACGATTCCCAAAGCGGCACCACAGGTAGCTCCTCGTCCAGTAATAACTGGCACCAAATCCTGGGCACAAGTCGCCTCAAATGGGAAAAGAGCACCACCTGCAAGCAATTCACATCAGATTGCAGTTAACTTGGAACCAAGAAAACCAGAAAACTCGGCTGCAGGTACTCAAAGAAACCTTAACATGAAACAGACAACTCTTCACCCAGAGCCCGCAAACGAGAAATCCGCTATGGATTTCGAAACAATTGAAATGCTGGAGATCCTCAAGACGATGCAGTCACTTAAAGAAGACTTCAAGAAATGTAAGACTTTCATGGAAAAAGTCGTTTTAATATTTAGTCACTTGGGACATTATGTGTAGTTGTAAAGAACTTCGCGTATTGTATTGGAACGCTGATGGCGTCCATGGCAAGCAGCGTGAACTAGCAGATTTAGCAGTAAGCAAACTTAAAGCTGACGTCATTGCACTTTGCGAAACAAGGTTGACTAAAAATCTTGTCCTTAGGCTCCCTGGTTACGCTTGCTACCGCGCAGACAAGCGTGGTGATAATACCGGCCAAGGTGTTGCTCTTCTTGTTAGAGCTGACCTAACACATAGTTTATTGCCCATGCTTCCTACTCATGAACTTGAAAACATAGGTGTCTCGTTAGTCGTTAACAATGCCAAAATTAACATTTACTCGCTGTACCAATCCCCCAATAAAGCAATCGTACCAAAAGATTTCGATATCCTTATGTCTTCAGGGATGCAAGTGCTGGCTATGGGTGATACTAACAGCAAGCATATCTTATGGTCACCCGGTAAAGGTAATAGTTGTGGTAAAACCCTTTTTGAACATATGGTTTCTAACGACTATGTCATTTATGCCCCTCGTGACTTAACACTCTTTCCATACTGCGATGATCACGCACCTTCTATCCCTGATATAGTACTTTCGAAAAATGTTGACTCGCTTGTTGAAATAACCACCATACCAGCCCTAAGTTCTAACCATTTTCCAGTTTATGCTAGATTTGACATGTCACCCCAACGTAATCCCATAGAAAAACTTAACTACGCCAAAGCTGATTGGACTAAATTTCGTAAACTACTTAACAATAACATAAACCTATCTGTCAAAACTTACCTATCTGTAGCCGAAGTTGATAACGCTATACTCAATCTTCACCGGGTGCTCATTGAATCTAGGGATGCATGTGTACCCATTATGACCTTAAAACCTTGGTCCACCACTGCCTTACCGAGACGCATCAAACGGCTTATCCGCAAAAAGAACCGACTACAGAGATATCTTGCTGCAGAAACAAACGTTTATGTTCGTAAAGCATTACGAATTAGCATTAACACTATTAAGGTAGAAATAAAATTATCTATCCAGCAGTATGATGATACCGTTTGGAAAGCAAAATTGAGGCGTGTTGACAACCCAAGCGCTGATATATGGCGGCTGGTTAAGTCATTACGGACTAGTGACCAGCCCACTATACCAGCTTTAAAAAAGGTAAATGGGTCCCTAACCACAGCTCAAAATGAGCAATGTGAGGTATTAGCCAACGCCTTCCTCAATAACATGTTACTCACCAAGGATTGGAACAGCTGCGTTACGACTAATGTCAATCAAACTCTGTCAAATTTAGATAATTACCCAAGTTACGATAGTTCTTTACTTGTTAGACCAGTTGAAATTAAAAAAGTCATTGTTTCCCTAAAAGCACGTAAAGCCCCCGGACCTGATGAAATTTCTAACATTCTTTTAAAAAATATTCCTCAGAAGTGCTTAATACTAATAACAAAAGTTTTTAACGCGTGCCTTACTTTAAACTACTTTCCATCTGCATGGAAATTAGCTAAAGTAATAGCAATACATAAACCAGGAAAGGATACCACAGATCCCACATCCTATCGGCCTATCAGCCTCTTACCTTGTCTGGGAAAGTTATTCGAGAAAATTCTCTATAGGCGCCTGTCACGTGCATCTACCAACCTGCTTATTAATGAGCAATTTGGCTTCCGCCAAAGTCACTCGACAGTGCAGCAGTTAGCCAGAGTAGCGGAGTCCGTGTCACATGACCTGAACCTGAAAAAAACAACTGGAATGTTGCTATTAGATTTAGAAAAGGCGTTCGACACCGTTTGGCACAAGGCCCTTATTTTTAAGCTCTTGACACTAAATATACCCATACCTTTAGTAAAAATCATAAGATCCTACTTACTTGACAGAAGCTTCCAAGTTGGTAACTACTGCATCCCATGGAGTCGATCAGTAAAGTACCTCGGGACTTTTCTCGATAATAAACTTAATTGGTCAATAAATACTTCCAAACTTCATTTAAAAGGCATCAAAGCCATCAATGCTTTAATCCCTCTCTTCAATAGACGTTCTCGACTGAGCAGTCGCACTAAACTCAGAATATACTGCACCCTAGTCCGGCCCTGTATTACCTACGCATGTCCTGTGTGGGGCAACACTTGTAAAAGTAATATCGATAAATTGCAATTGATTCAAAACAAAGCTATTAAATATGCCTTCAGCATATTTAATAGCTTTAAGCTATTAAATATCCATTCCGCACGAACTTACAAAAACTTCACCGACAAATTAGATTACCACGTATAGACGCTTATATCTATAAACTATCTGAAAAGTTTTATTTGCATACAAACCCTATCAACGATAACCCACTTATCAATAATATTGGTAAAAGTCGAGTCAACAATATCGCATATATCGATAAATATCATCGATATAAACTCCCGCATCACTATTTCTTATCTGAATAACAAACTGACAGAAAAAAGATTAGGCTGCGTCTCGTAGCATAGGCGGTAGCGATCTGACGGCCGCGGGGCGCGAGCGCCCGACCTCTCTCGTGTTACACTCGGTATCGCGTGGGGACGGGACTCGCGCGTCGCCGCGTCGGCCCGCTGGCGCCTATGACTGTGACCAATACACGATTGAAACTGGTTTCGCGCTGCTTGCTGCGGACGGCCACTCGGCGAGTAATATTCATATCTACTGTCTTTTAGGCATTATTTTATTATTGTAAACAATTCTAACCGTAAGTTATTAATAGCCAAGCTATAACTAAAGCTTGCTAAGTCTAAGATTAAGGTCGTTATATTGTAAACTGCATTTTATTAAACATAATATTTCTGTAACTTAACTCCAACATGTTATAAGTTTATGCATAAGTAGTGACTTGATAAACAATAATGTAAATATTAATTGAACGTTACTAGGATGAATACTTACACTAGTAATTGTACATAGTCTAATTATTGTTATTGAATAAAGATATTTTGAAATTGAATTGAAATTGATTGTCACACACATATAAAATAAAATTAATAAAAATTACTTACATAAACTACTCTAGTGCCACAAGTGGCGGCCTTATTGCTAAAAGCAATCTCTTCCAGACAACCATAGGATGGAGAGGAATAAATAAAGGATTACAAAGGACGTGGTGTACAACAGGAATAGATGTTTTTATTTTTAATAGATCTTTTTATGTTGTGTATTTTTTGTTTTCCATCAGTTTTCCTACTTCAAGTCAATTAGAAAATCTTACGAGTAAACAGCAAAACCCACCGCTGATTTCCAATTACCAAAACACCAACTCGACCCAAATTCTCCGTCAATGCAAATATTCCAGAAAACTAGAAACAACAATGGAAATAGAATCCTCGAGTCACTTCGTTCCAGGTCATTGATTCTGTTTCCTGTTACACATAAAAAGACAATGTACCAGTTGGAACGTTCTCAATATCTGCACGTCATATCAGGACCTGTGGGAGGCACATATCACACCTCATTGGTGTATTTAATCATGACGAATGAGAAAGAAGTTGTCAAGTCTCTGGACATGAAATATAATATATTCATCATCATCATAAATTTAAGGGCGAGGCCCTTGTCTGTGAAACATGCGCCATCCTTTCCGGTCATCAGTCAATTCTTTGACCTCCTCATTTGACATAACACCCGCCGTTTCCTTTATTTGATCCATATATGACCTTTTCGGAACTATTTACGTTCCTCGTTTGACTTTCGTTACTGGAAAGACAACGACTCAAAACAATCCGACATACGTTACTCATCTATCGTATATTGATTATATTATAGGGTTACCGCGGATATGTGATGGCAGTCGCTCTGAATAAAAACAGATATTTTGCGAAATTTTTTGTAAATTGGGCGCAAACTCAAACCATAGACTTGGCTACGGTACAACAGCTGATTATTTAATTGCATTTCAGGATGGAAATTAACAAGTTTATTTCAGGAAATTAAGACAATGCGAGGTGAAACAATTTGTCTTCAGGAAGAGGAAGGTTAAGTTTGAATGGCCTGGAATTGTGACATTTCCTGACCCTTCTTTTGACAGATTTGGTACACAACGCATTTCCGATTACAGAAGCAAAAATACTTGAGTTTCTACTTAAAAATAATTTGTCGGTCTTCAAGTCGAGAGTAAACCGGTTTCTTCTAGGCAAGCGCGCTAGATCGTAGATTATAACGTTGCTTAACATCAGGCAAGTTGTAGTCAAGCGTGAGCCAACTTCAAGTAATAAAAAAACTGCACATTTACGTATTACAACCGTTATGTATAAAGTAGTTATTACATATGAACAAAACGAATTAGTTGAAAAGACCCGTTATTTTCTAAATATTCAGCTAAAACATTACAATGATAAAATTTGGCTTTAATTATCATCTTTGTCTAAATCCCTATTAATTTTTCAAAATCAAATTTTCCGCCATATTTTAACTTTGGCAAAGCTGTAATTAATTATTCTGTATGTAAGTAGTGTATGTGTAATAATTAACTTATTTTTTAAAAATTCAAGTTATTATTTCCTTTATTGTGTAGGTATTTGTTGTTGTATTTAGGATTTTTATGTATTTATTAATTCTTTATATTTGTTTTAGTACACCTGTGACCCTTTTCTTATCCAAAGGTTGACTGGAAGAAATCGCTTAAGGCGATATGTACGTCATCATAAATGTATCCTTTCATGTATTTTTTTCATGTTGGTGTGCATTAAATACATATAATTATTATTAGTTTGGTCAATCAGCCCATTAGTCACTTACACTTAAACTTAAGTCTTCAGTAAACCTCAATTTTACTTTGTGACTCAATCACACCAATTCCTGGAAATTCATCTCAGTTCAACACCCTGATTTTCGTTTCAAATGTCAATAAACTTTTTTGGTTTCCTTATTCTCATTGGTTGAAAAATACTTTTCCAGAAACTTTTTGGTATTTTTGACTCCTTATTTAGGGCGTGTGTCGGAATAAAAGAAGATATATTTTTGAGTCACCCTCCCAGTCAGACTATAGTCACCACAGTCAGTAAACATTAATCATTATCAGTAAATAAATAATTTATGTATTTTTGACATATATAAGCTTTTTCATTCTTGAGTTTAAATTTATTACGATATTCCCAATTTTATTTAACAGATACAGATAATCCAAACTTTTCCCTCAAATAAACGTGTATAGGTAGAGACATCTTCAGAAATAATTAACATAAAAACGTCAGGAAACGCATTTGTCTGGACGATCTCAATTTCTTGTAAAAATAACGAGATGTCAGATTGGTCGCGAGCTGAGTTCCCACTTCGACGTCTGTTCACTTCACTACATTCATGAAACATAAGGTTTTTTTTGGGCAGGGACTCTTTCTCTCATTTGATATTATGATAATATGAAACTGAAACTTATTGCTCAAAAATATTATTACGTTTTTATAAACTGAAAAAGCAGGAGAAAGTACTCAATACTAAAACATAATCGTTTAACATATTTCTTCAGATGGCTCGCTAAGCCAAAGTTGATCCAAAGCATGCTGGTACCCATGTCAGAGGCCCTTAGGGCAGCTTGATAAATTTTCGATACCAGAGTTGGCCACTCGCATTCGATAAGAAGAAGATCATTGTTTGGTTATTTTCTAATATTCACTTTGACCAACGAGTAGCTGCTGCTAAGCACTTAACAGTGTGTTACAGCAATCTCATTGGAGAGCCAGTTACATTCCAATATATGTAGGTATACTTCACTTTTAATCAATGTCACTCTTGGTTTAACCCTTACTTCCTTCCCTTAAGGGGAAATAGATGTCCACTTATACTTATGTATATATATATATATAGGTATATATACATTTTATCGTATATATAGACTAGATTTGATGCAAAATTTGCTTTTTATTTCCACCTGGCCAGTTTCACCAAAAAAATCGTATGAAAAATATAAATTCAAAGTTTTACAAGGAAATTTCTTTTCTATAAAAAAAATCAACAGAAATATAGAGAATATTAAAACAAAACAAAAATCTGAAAGCAGCTTCCTCGCGTTCTATTTCAGTCGTTATCATAATCAAAGATCTCAGTTTTAAACATCGAATTGGCAAGCGCAGAGTGTTTCCAGTAAATAGTGGTGTGCTGAATGAAATTTTGGGCAATATCAGCACAGCTGTTGTTTAGACTACGCTATAGTTCCATAATAACAATAAAAATACACAGATCTGCGTCTTTCAAACAAGATATCGTAAAAAAGAAAACTTTTCCTAGTCGTAAAACCAAAACATCTGATATTGCTTTAACGTATTAACTAAAACATGAGTAAATCTGTTTGAAATACTGTTGATTTTATTTTGTTATCCGATTCATTTGAATCAATGTGAATGAGAACAAGAGAACATTTCCCTTCTCTATTTATTGTTTACACACACATTCAAAATTCAAAGCGTCTTTTCGCTCGTTACACAAATCCTAATCATAAATTGTCGAGTTTATTATTGTTTCTCACAAAATAAAATACCCTTTGTGAATCCAGTTCCGTCGTTAAAAATGTGATAATTCTCAACTTTATTATTGTAACTACCTAGGTACTTTCTTAGTAAGATTATTTGTTTCAATCTTTTGACACAACACGAGGCATGGTTTGTGCCAATTCCACTTTTCAAGGCCTACATTTTCCAAACAGTTCAGAAACTCGTTCAAAAACCACGAACAGCTTTCCCGCCAACCACGGAGCATTTTCCCACGTATTTTGGGAGAAAAATGGCGGCAATCAACCACACAAGATGTAACGAAGGTCAATGTCGGTTATTCGCGAAACGACGTGATTTATTCACTAGAAATTAAGTCTGTGTTATTTTTGTGAAGTGTTAAAATAAATTCGGGATAATGTTAGTTAGGCGATTATTTTGAATGTCATTGTGTCATCACATAGTTTGTAGTCGTAGACCGGAAGCAGAATAATGCCCGCGACATCAAAAACAAGAACGTAGTAGGTACATACGTACATACCCAGTTCTAAATGACATAAGATTACTTTTACTGTGTATTTCAGTATAAATAAAACTAGTTTATACACCTCATTATATAAAAATACAACTCCATATATATCATCTTTAGGTTTTGTAGCATTTATTCTTTTAAGTAAAGCAGAACTAGTTCTTAAAAATTTGATGCTATCCAAAACAGAAACATTTCAGTATTTTTCTGCCACTCTGAGGATACCAACAACATATAAAACAATACAAATGTAAAATATCTATAATTGGTACTTTGAAATAACCAATTACCTAAGTACCCTAAATCTACACGAAATGTTACATTACGCTGGCTCATAAATAAAACCCAATCAAACGCGTAATGAAGATACATTCTGGCATCAAAACAAACTAAATGCTCTCGCACGTGCTGAGAGCTTGGCAGGAGAGTCCTCTCATGACTTTACGTAGTAATAAATACCTACCTATCTAGCCAATGTAGTGTTTGGCTATGCAAGCCCTAATATTCAAACTATTACGTCTAAGACAAGATCTAGTGTGAATGGACCTCATATACTTCCAGATTTTTTATACGTTAATACCTAGTGGTGTCACGCGGTTTTTCCTGAGTTGGGTAACTCAATTGAATCTATACTAATATTATAAAGCTGAAGAGCTTGTTTGTTTGTTTGAACGCGCTAATCTCAGGAACTACTGGTCCGATTTGAAAAATTATTTTTGTGTTGAAGAAACCATTTATCGAGGAAGGTTTTAGGCTATATATCATCACGTTGCAACTAATAGGAGCGAAGAAACGAAAGAAAATGTAGAAAATCGGGGAAAATTATTCATCTTTGAGGGCTTCCGTTGCGTGCGCTGCGAAAACGGATCAAGATATCAAAAAAATGTGTACGAAAGAATTATTTCTCTTGAAATAATCTAACAAAATGTCCGCAACAGTATATGTCTATCTTTTAAGGTTAACTCACTAGAAACGTTTTTTATGGTAATAACTATTCCACGCGGACGAAGTCGCGCGCACCAGCTAGTCGGAGATATAAAGCCTAATCCTAATGTCTACTTTATTTCATCCACTGCGATGTACACTCAAAGACTCACACTAATATCAGTGTGATAATGTAATTAAATTATTACATAAGTTCAAAAACTCTGTTTAAATTTTTTTAAGTAAAGGAAAATAAAAACTATTTTATTTTTATTTTTTTTATTTTATTTTTATTTATTAATGGAATTAAATTATTTGCTATTGCGGGTATGTACGCTCGAGAGAAAACATAGCCAGTATCATTTTCACGGACCTTTATAAAAATCGCGATGATTCGAAGCGACGATTAATAATTTGCAAACAAATTGACAGTCGCTGGAAGAGATTCTGACCAAAAAAAGACAAGTAAAACATTAAAAATCTTAAACTCTATTTGTTACACTAGGTATCACGTTTACAAGACCTACGCAGGGTCAGTGTATTAAATTAGGTAGTTAGTTCAATTTCTAAGAAGCTAATTAAGGCTTACGTTTTATCCTCTTTTAAATTACTTACGTAAGAAAATCCATATGCTTGTCTATTAACATTTTAAAATAGCTTATTTAATTACTCGTTTTATTAATATATCTCTATACTGTGATACATATAAATAAAAAATACCTTCTTATGTTTTAGCTTTTGTCCTATTTATTAGCCAACCTTGACCTATTGCTTTTTAGGCTATCGGTAACAGTAATATGCCAAAATGCACTTGCAGAGAGAAGTGGCGATTATCTGATTCTATTTCCATCGAAGCTTGGCACCCGCGCATTTCAAATGCTACAAGCGCATTCCTAGCAAAACTAAACAACATAATCTTTGTAATTTACACACATCGCTTTCTTAATTCAAGTTTTAACTCTTTGCCGAGTTTATTATTCGTTAATGTTAACTCGAATCTTTGAAACATTCAATTATTCGCGCCTTGATGGCGATATTTTACCGCCATTTTGGATTGGCGCCAAAAGTGAAACGTCAGAATGGGTGCGTTCAAAAACTGGCAAATGGTCGGCAATATTTTACGGCTTGACCTCTTCGGCAAACTATGTTGTTTTTGCTATTGAGATAAAATTAATTGGTTATTATGATATCGTAATAGCAATGGTAACTCGGTCTGGGTGAAGGATGATCTAAAACAGTACTTAATCATGGTGGAACTGGATTTCCGTGTCATTATTTGAGATCGCGTTCAAGGGCCGAACTAAGGGAATATTTAGGGCTGTATTTAGTATCTGTTAAATGTAAGGTAAGCGGTACTTAATAAAATATGTGAAAATTTAATGGTAATCCCAGGATTAAATTTTAAAGGTAGGTAAATAAAAAATACTTAAGTACATAATAAAAACTGATTATTACTTAAATCACGAAAACTTAAGATCGAAATTGAGTTTGCTCAACATCACAAAAGTCTTAGGATTTAATTTTTTACTCTTAAAATTTTCATTGAAGTGTTTTTTTTTGTTCCATTATATCATGTAAGGATACGTTCTATATACCTATTTCTTTCTTTGTTTTTCAGAATTTACGAGTTTTGGTTAGCATAAAATAATTGGCACAATCTAAAAATTCAATTAAATTTATAAGGACATGCAAATTTGTATGTCACAAAATGCAAATTGTACACATTATTCTGCCGACACAAGTACGCAATGCGAGAATTTCTTGGCATTATGGTGGAACCAAAATAACCAACGTGACTGTGATATTTACCTGAAAACAAAAGCAGGCAAACAAACCTACTTCGCAAATCTGGAATGCAATCCCGGAAACTGAAGATGTAGAAAACAGAGTCGAGGATTAGGAAATGGAATCATTTTTATGATTTGAAAGAATGGGGTGATGTGGTTTATATGATTTCTGTTTATGTTATAGTCGTCAAACTATTGTAGAGATTGAGATAATCACATTAAAATTTTATGTCAGTTTGAAAATATTTGGCTTCGCTAGAAATATTGACTATCAATACGATTGTTATTCAAAGAAAAATTATGTCAAAGCTTAAAATAACAAAAGACTGTACTGAATGATAAAAAATAAAAGTAGGTACTTAAAACAAATATTACGTTGAATTGCTAATTACATATTTACCTTATCTAGGTAAGGAAGTAGGTATGTGTTTGAAAAGTATCAAATTTCAAATAATTGATATCATGATTAAAAAAATAGTTTAGCTAGCATCTAAATTAAATACCAGACACAATAGCATTAGATCGTTTCCAAGCCAACAGCCAGAGAACCCATCGTTATTCTTTTCCAAAACGATCTCGCCAAAATCAACATTTTCATAGTCCCAGCCCACGGGCAGCAATATTTCCGAGCCAGTCAGTCTCCTGCCAAGCACAGGACTGAGGACACTCAACAAGAAGTAGGTGACGTTTATTCGCCAATCAAGACAATACAGGTCGACGAACCAGCGTCTCCGCGGCTATTCCTGTACCACCAACAGGAACAAATATCTCATTGCGATTTATCTGACGTGATATTATTAGATGAAAGACTGGTTTCCTGACAAAAATATTATGAAGACGTGTAGTAAATTATGTGATTTTTTGAGATTGGGTCGATAGTCTAATAAAAGAGGTCTTTGTCTTTTAATTGGCAGAGATGTTTTGAATTAGTCGCGTGAATAGGAGTTTGATGAACTTGATGTTTTATGATCGTTAGTCTAGGAATGCAGTGTTATTTTACAATACTTGCATTAAAAGTAAATCTGATTTAGAGTATCCTCTTTACATACCATAGTATTTATGTTTTATCAATATTCACTTACAAATTCCCAAAGAATTGAACCTAACGGGCTGTCGCGTCGTAATTCTATGATCTTCAAATCTAAGAGACCATCGTTACCTTCTGCAGTTGTGAGCCAAATGTTTTTATATCACCTTCCATTTAAAATGTTCTTCAGAATGTCTCGAATTTTCGAAAGCACGCTATTAACTTTAGGACCTGTCAGTTTCACCACCAGCTTAACCAATCTCCGCTTTCCGAAAAACATCTTGTGAAATCCAGGAAAATGTTCGCCATCAGGTTGTCTCCAACTGGGTATGTATTGCAACACGCGTCTGATATTGTAAACAATTGTATTTCTGGACGAATACGTATCACAGCCGAAGCCAAGCCCTGTGAAAAGAATAAAATATTGGCTATAAAATCGAGCTCGGCTTGTTTTCCTCAGTTCAATTTTATTCTGGATTTCCTTTCTGCTATCGAGATTGGATTCACAGAAATTATCTTTTATGTTTGGTAAAAAAAACGACTAGTCAATTTAATCACATCTTGTTTGTCTATCTACTATTTCCATGCATTTAATTTAGATAGTGTACTTATGAGAGGAAGCCTGTTGTTAGACTCGATTAAACTTAATCGAACAACCTAAATGCGAGTAACATACCTGTCAAATTAGTATAGCCATTTATTTGTCATGATATAATTAAATTCAAAAGTTACGAGCACACCCCTTCATTATTTTTAACCGAGTAATCTTACATCAAACTAAAAATTCATTTGATTAGCATGTTTAAGAGTGTGAATCAATCAACAATTCAGATTTATCCAAAGGATCATTGAACTATCTTACCCTCTGTCACAATTTTGATAATATTTTGCAGGCACGTTTAGTAAACCTGTCAAAAGATTTGTTTGTTAACAGGAACAACTTTCATTGATAACTAAAATTAGTAGGGTTTGAAATTTTAGTTGTATGTTTGAAAACGCAATGTGTTCTTGAGGTCTATCTTTTGGAAAAATCGAGCTTATAAGGAGAGCTATTAAACGTCTGGATTAAACTACGGGATTAGGTACACTTTTATTTGCAATGTCATCAGAATCTAATTTCGCAGCGATATAGTTTGGGAAGTCTCCATTTGTTAAGATTTTCAATATGTACAATACATGCATACCTACTGTGCTCTATACCTATTGCCAGACTTCTAAAATGGCTAATAGGCAATGTACTAAAAATTTGGATCTATCTTTCATCTTCTATCAGATGGAGTAAGCAGCTTGAGCCGTGCTTACTCCAAGCAGCGAAATACACAGAAGTCACAATCGGGTTGTCAGTGCAGGACTCTTCGCCCCACTGCAAATTAGAATTAGGCTACTTTCTTCGGTTCTAGACTTCTAAAGTAATTTTAAGTATAACAACCGGCTAGTACTTACGTCAAACGTAAATAAGTTTTACGTAGTGCGAGCCGGTTGTTATACTTAAATTTAATCATGCCTTACGGGTGTTCTGGAGTAATATCACAGATGCAAAGTCTGCAAAGATCAACTTTCTAGAAAAACGTTCCACTGGCGATAATGATGCACAGCTCCAGAAATCATGTCATGCACATCGATGTATCTGGGGCGGGCATATTTAGGCCGATGTTATATTTAGGTATTTACGAGGACCATTCTACCTGACGCCTACGAAACTCAGAAATAGCTGTCAGCTAATTATTTTACACGAAAACTCTTTGTTTTGTGCGTCTGGATTTTGTGGGTTAGTTTGTGTTGTGGAAACTGGGCAGGTCATTCGCCTGATAGTAAGTGGAGCGTCGTATTGACTGCGATTTGTTTTTGTATGTGTATTATAAAACGCTAGAAAATGAAAATCAAATGGTTATAATAATATCTACCTTTCTAATTACAGTATTTACTTACCTATAAAGATTACAGAGTGCCCGAATTGTTAAAAGACTATTTGTTATGTGCACAAGTAAATCCTAGAAGTCATACATTAAAAAAATAGCTATAGTAAACATAAAAAATATTAAGATATTAAAAGTTATACATTTTCACACCATTTTCGTTTCTAGCAATCATCTAAAGACTATTGCATTAACAATTCTCACAGGCGTTTACTAAAGGATACACAAGTACATGGAGCAAAGAGTCTTATCTTCGTAATGGATATGGATAAATTCACATTCTAAACTTACGAACCCCCATACTCATCTCAAAAATAACAAAACATGATCCACAATTGATCTGCTTAATGCAAGTAAGTAGGTAGGTACCTACCTACATAATTCACGATTCGCATTATTATAAAAAGTTAATTATGTTCGACATCAAAAAGAAATCTCAGCCGAAACGATGCGCTGCACATGTGCAGTAATAGCTGTTTTCGACAATAATCGTGAGTCCAATTGCAAACACTAAATGCGAAACAACCTTGTGTTGATGAGATCCAGGTGTTTCTTGTGCGTAAAATTGACTTGGATTGCAAACATTACACGATGACTGATAAATAACATGGCTTGCAATGTTTTTAATTGCATTTTAGTGTTTACTGTTAATTTTATTGCATCAGTTCAAAAAATCGTAACTATTTTAGGTATATTTATACTAAAGTTGCTGCACACCAGTTCTATGTATGATATTGTTTTGGTTACAAAGATAATTTACATCTCGCAAATAAATAAATTATTTATCATGTTAATTTATTAAGTGCTAACCTGCACTATGGTTGTTTTAAATTAAACTTTTATTGAAAAATGAGCGAAAATAATCACGACCGGCAGGATCTGACAGCACAAGTGGCGCCATCAGCCGCTCAGTCTGAAGTGTATGGAAATGAGTGTGGATCAAAGAATACTATTACCCTTTTGTGTGGATCTTCGCGCCTGGCAGTTAGTAGACCGTAGCCTAGTGGTTAAGGCGTTCTGACGGTAGCAGAAATACGCAGGTTCAAATCCTGCCGGTCGTGATTATTTTCGCTCATTTTCCAATAAAAGTTTAATTTAAATTATTTATCTTTAAATTTCTAACGTTTATAACAATCTGTATCTCGCAAATCTAGATTTAAGGTGAAATAACCTTCCCATACAAATCAATAGCCAAATCGATTTGCAACACATTAGTAATCATCATCATTATCAAGCATAAAACTGTATCATTTATGAGAAAGCTCAAAAATGCCAAAAACACATCGGCAAAGCTTTATGCAAATAAAAACTCATTGGTGGCCCTTATTTCGCTGAAATGGCAAAGCGTTCAGTAACCATGAAGGTCAGTTTTTATTGGCCGATATCACCAACAGAGCCGTATTTAGAAATTCAATGATGTATGTAGGTACTTGTTTTGCAGGGTTCGTATTTATTAATCGTGTTATTTATTACACGCATCAAGCAAGTTTAATGGGATAAGCTTATTAGCATATTTGTTGTGATATAACTCATCTTTTGAGTATGAATCTTTGAGTAGGTAGGTTAGGTATATTTACTTACGATACATGTGGTTAAAATGTATGTAGCCTTAACTTTTAAATTACTCATACAAGGACTAATAATACTCATCAACTGACTCTATTAGTGTCCTATTTTATTATTATTCTTCTTCATCTTATCGAATGAGAGTGGCCAATTCTGGTGTCGAGAGTTTTTAAACCGCCCTCTGATATGGCTTAACGACTGCCGTACTAGACAAACAGCCAGGACCTTACAGGCAATTCCATACGGAATCGCCCAAAATGGAATGCCACTTGCTATTTGATTATTGCTGCAAGCTTACTAAGTAATCTCATATATGTAGAAAGGTACCTACATACTTACTTTTCTAAAAAATATAGGTACCTACTTCCTTACACACCATAATATCTAGTAGATACCTATTACCTATAATACACAAATTGTATTAAAACTATATATTGTTGTTCCAGGTAATTGACATTTGATTCACCCGAATAAGAAAATAATACCTACTCGAAATGAATGGAGGAGCGAAGTAAATAGCGATTATTGAAGGTATCTTCAGCTGACTGAGCGTGGAGGGAAATACAGACAAAATGTCGCTGGTGGCACCGAGGAGGGTGCAGCTCGACTGGGCTCCTACCATACCGTGGTGAGACAACTACTCAACCAATATCATATCAATCATAATGATCTTCTAGGTACCCCCTCCAATACCTTACGTCCTGTACCTTAATACACCCCTGTTTGGTGTACCTAGGCCTTTTATTGATAGTCAATACTGGCGTGAACTAGTTAAGCATAATTAAAATGTTGTTTTTGTTACTTACCTAGAATGTCCAATACATTAGGTAGTAAAGTTTTATAATTAACTTTCTAAAAAATTTAATATGCAAAAAGCATAAAAGTTCAATGCCCCGCGCTTGCTTGGCCCATTGCTAACTTCATTGTACCGGTTGCGCGACTGGAGAAAAAACTTGTCCGTCAGCTGAGCGAATAGCGCTCACTTCAGTTTAGTGAAAATTGTATCTGTCATGGCTGCTCGATCGATGCTAGTCCGCAGCTAAAATTACGGTAAAAAGTAAAAATATGTCGTGACATGCGACGAAAAACGCCCTGCGCTCATTTGATAACGTCTAACAATTATATTCAACATAAAACTACATCCGTAAAGTGTTTATTCAGTGAGTTCTGAGCGAATCTAATTTTGTGCTCTGTCAATCCGGACGACACACTAAAACTTTCGGTGAGTATTTGTATACTTTTCGGCACATTTTACGCGTGGGTGCTTCAAATAAGTTAAGCATAAGTATTTAGTGAATAAATGAAGTAAAAATTGGCAAAGAAAAATCATCCATGTTCGAGTAAAAATCGATTATATGTGGGTGGGTTAGCCTTTCTGTACATTTATCCCGTTTTAGTATAACCCAGCCGAATTTCATAGTGATGTAATGGTGCGACAATACGTGCCTCAGAAACCTGTTTTTATTTTGCTGGGTTACTATTGCCGTTTCGTTCTAGCGTGTTTCTTGATAATTTTAGTCCCCACTTTCTAGTCATATTTAGCATTTTTCTAAGTAAAAGTATCTTGGAAAATATCACAGAGGGTTTTCTTGAGATTTTTAGAACAAATACGTAATATTATTTTGCCCAGTTACTTCAGAAATACTATAGATTCGAATCGATAATTTTTGCTAAGCCATACGTTTTGCCGCACCTAATAAGTCACCTTTTATGATCATTGAACATGCAATTACGGTTGATAAATAATTAGTATAAAGTTTAAAATCGTATGACAGAAAAAATAATGTGCTCCAAGTTGTCCACAGTTGCAAAAGAATTAAATCTTTAATTTTAAAAAATCTAAGAAGAATCTAAGTACATTTAATTTGGCTTTTATTAATTTTAACTACATATTAATCTAACTATTAGTTAATATATAATAAAGTACCAACTAGTTCAATATTTTAATTAGGTACCTACCTTAATTACTTGTTATTATGTATTGTTAGTAAATATGTACTCATATGATTTTCTTGAATATCTTCTTTCAACCTTTTCATAATTCATGATCCATTTTTAGGCATTAAAGTAAAGTATTTCAAAAATTTTGTAAAAAATTACAAAGAATGCCTCTCTCTCACTAAATACATATATTTAAAATACTATTCAGAATAAATAATAATGTGACATGACCCTCAATCTTACTAGAATATTGGTTATCCCTTTAGTGTTGCAGAGGTCTGTTGGCAGTTGCTTTGTGTAAAAACTGGTTTCTGTCAAATCTAGTTTATATATAATAGAATTTGGGAATGTGGCTAAGATGAAGAACAAACAGCTGTTATTTAGAGCACCCTACAAAGAATATCTTGCTTGAAAGAGTTACCATTTGCAAGTTTTACATTGTTTTTAATACATAAGAGCTATACTCATATTAACTACTTAAGTAGGTATGTAATTTCAAATTTGATGTATGAATAATGATGACAACATGATGTAGTATCTGCCGAGTTGATCTAATTTAGCCAATTGTCTCAGTGGGAGAGCAATTTTGGGTGTTGAACTTACTGATATATGCACCCACATATATAATGTGTTTACTTATACTTGTAGAAATGATGTCAAATAACCAGCCAAGTGCTATTCGGCTCATCAATATAGGGTTACATAACAGTTTCTATGAAAAACTTCAGAAAAGCCATGTAAATTTTATAGGAGCTCGGTTACAGACAAGACGAAAAATCATAGTACCACTTACAGTATTACAGTTCTCATTCTTACTCAAAACATATAGAACCCTAATAAAAATAAAGTCTGAGTAATATAGTGAGAACTGCTTAATTGTGGAACTCCCTGCCTGACTCCCTGTTCCCAACGGAATATAATCTTGCGATCTTCAAAGCGAGAGTGAATCGCTTCTTACTGGGCAAGCATGACACTCCATCCTAGACCATAATGATTGCTTACCATTAGGGGATTTATGGTCGAGTACAAACCCATTCCTTGTAAAAAAAGTGAAGTCAATAAAAATGCACCATTTCATACTTGAATCAAAGTTACTGTAAAGACAAAGATACTATAGTTATGCCTACCTAAATATCACTTGTGACTCACAATGTACGTAATATTAGTAGTTTTTACAAGCCAACTCCATTTTTTTCCCTTTTACATTTTTTCCTTTTAATTTTTTTTCCTGACATAGTTGACATAGAGTTTATTACTCTTGATTAGTCTTCTTATTGAATGAGACTATCAAACTGTGATGTCAAGAGTTAATGAAGCCACCCTATGGGCCTCTAACATGGCCTATTTTGGTTTTTTGGTACTAAAGTCAGAATATAAAGTAATATTATACTGATATGTTCTCTACTCTGTATGTTGTGAAAGAAGAAGAGACTGTCCAATAAACACTCTTTCTTTTATATGATAGTAACTATAATATGATACATATTAAGATGATCTAATATTAAGTGACCTTTACAAAAAAAGAAATGTAGGTGGAACCTTTCATGTTCAACCCCTCGAATCCCAATATCCTTCATGTTATACCTGAATTTATATTTAACACCTACATGGGCATGTTTCAGGGAAAATAACCATTTTCTTAGAAAGGTGGTGTAAAAAGGAGGAAAATAGGTTAAAGGTCGGAATATGTGTAGGTTTATACAAGAATGAAAGCCTTATTTTGAAGTTACTAGGTAGCAGGTAGAGGTAGAGCAATGCAGCAGTGTGTTTCACAATGAGCCGGATACGGATCCGATTCGATTGAGACAGAAATCAATTGGCACGGAAAGGATTTTTCCAAATCACAATGATTCCATACGAATCTTTTAACAAATTTATTCATCAGAAAAATCGGAACCGTTCCGTGAGCCAAAAGCTAGCGGATTCGTTTCC
Source organism: Macaria notata (assembly GCA_927399415.1). NCBI lineage: Eukaryota > Metazoa > Arthropoda > Insecta > Lepidoptera > Geometridae > Macaria > Macaria notata. Next base: position 8,932,076 of record OV656742.1, read on the forward strand.
GTCGATGATAAATTCGATTTTGTTTTTCATGATATTTAACCCGATTTACACATAATTATACATTGATTTATTTCTATTTATAATTATTCATATGAAATCTACAGTAAAAATGGTAAAATTAGCCTTAAAACTTATATTTTAAATTTCTACCATTGTATTTAATTTCTACCATTTTTACTACGAGCGGATCGGATCATATCCGACTCATTGTGAAACACCATGCTGATCTAATGCAGATAATGTCAATCAATATATATATATATAATATATATTTCAGGCTTTTTTTTCTGATTATTCAATTTAGTTTTTTTTACAAAGGTGATGATGTACATTTTAATTTAGTCTTCCAGTTCATTTTCATTAGAATTCTAGCTTCTAGCTTACCCCTGCAAAAATCTCGATTGAATATCGTTTACTCAGAATTCAGTATACGCTAACATAGGTACCTATATATGTTTAAGTATATGCTAATATGGGAAGGCTGCTTAGAAACCGCGTCTCCACACAAGGCCATAACTTATCGGAGCCGACCAAGCGTGGCTAGCCTGTTACAGATAATGCTGCAGTACTGTTCTAGCCAACTTTTAAACATAGACTCCTACCTCTTCTGCATTACCAACGTAACACTTTTTGTCTAAATTTGCGCTTACGTCAAAAATCATGTAGAAAATTTGTTCGATGTGTTTCGGAGCTGTTCGGGCTCCTTCATCAGGAGGACGAACAGCACGCTTCCCGGTTGGCCGCCTCATCTACCTGCCATCGATCATGCCTTTCGGGAACTTTAGCACATTTTGTCTATCATACATCGTTTACATGCTCACTCCTTTCTCTCTCTCATTCATCATTAATTAACATCGTACATGTATGTTTCATCTTTTTTCTGGATTATATCTGCGCTGGACCGAGACGTGTGGCGTACAAGAAGAGAGGTCTATGCTCAGCAGTGGGCGATAGCAGGCTAATGATGATAATGATGATCTGTTTCGTGAGGATATGAGTATGCTCTGTTCGACGTTTATGGGACATCTATTGCTTGTAATATCGTCGATTCCAGCTGAGTATATGAGCTTGTCAGTAACTATGTCTATCTAAATGACTAGCCCCAATCAAACAAGAAAGGGTTATCAAGGGTCGGTAAAATGACCGGCCTTCGGCAACGGTGATAGTTCTGCCTACCTGTTTACCTGGGCTTTGTGTGAAAAGCTACGAAAACTAATTAAATGTAGAAAAACTAGGGATGTTTTCGTTAGTCAATTGGAATCGAGAAATCCGTGAGTCATAGGAGTATTTCAAAAAGAGTTGTGTTAGACGTGGAAAGACCTGGACCGCCACATTTCTTAACAAGATAAATTCCGAGGTATTCTTTCAGAGGAGGAGTCACGCTCATGACCCTCAGTAAAGAGGAATACAATGTCAACAATAAAGTGTTTTATCTAGTTACGTGTATCTATACTTTTACGCATTCAAAAACAATCAAAATGTTATAAGCTCTATACTACAAAAACAATATTTAAAGAGCTATAACTATTTTGATACGAAAAACATCGGCATCATTTACAACGTATCATTGTAATAAACCACTAATGTATATTATTAGGTCAATAGACATCGGATCGTTGGCGAAAAAATATGCCAAGATCGTGACCTAGACACGATTTGAGATAGGTCAGCGTTTGGGATCGGCTTTTAGCTAAATAGGGCGGTTCTGTCCACTTCCTACCGTCATGAGGAAGATATTATATTATAACCAAGTACAGTTAATTTGAAATGCAGTTTAGTTTTTGTTAATATGTAGTAGTTTACTTTGCGAAGAATACAAAGTTGTGTTATGAAAAGTGGCTTATTAACATTTTTTTTTATCTCGACGTTCTTCTTTATGTACATATATCTATGTACCTAATAGAATTACGCTTTACTGTAAAATTGTGTGCCATAGTAGGTATAAGATAAAGCTAATTTTCGCCTTTTCTCGTATGTCTGTCCAAAATATATTCTGTTCTTTACAAATATACAGCTCATATTCCAAAGCTCGAGTAAGTTAGTAAGATCTCTCAACTTTTCTATTTACTTAGATTGTCTAGGATCTTTAGAGTTACGCAACCTAGAGATCAATTCAAGGATTTGTAGAAAGAAGGGTTTATATATTCTCCTCGTTTATTTCGTATCAGAGAAAAACCATATTTCCGAAAGCCTTTGTTGCATAACTGCGAAGTTTTCGCGCGAATTTCAGATATTTCTCATTTCCGTCGAATATCTTCCCTTTATGGGCTGCAAAAAGTTTTCAAATATCTTCTTGCATGAAGGTTCTCCGAAATAAGGTCAAATAGCCTGCAGTATTGAAGCATAGGCATTGCAATGTGGGAAACTTTAGGTAGATGTAGACTGAACATAAGCAAGCATATTGCTGATCTAATATATTGCGTATTTCTTTGGTCAGACTCTATGGAAGAACATTATTTTTTCTAGTATTGTGTTCTATTGCTAGCCATACACTCTCACTGTTTTTCTCTCACGAACAGTTAGTTATAAAAGAACTAAAGTAAGTTTACCAAACATATTAAATCTCGGGCGTGGACCTTTGAATGTCTTCTCATACAAAAGTGATAGCGTCAGTCATGAAAGCGACCTCTGTGAGCAAGACGATAACTCTTTTATGCGATAGAGATAGGCAAATACAGGTCAAAGACCGAAATTCTACGTGTATCGCGACGTGACTTTAAGTTAGTTTCAGTCTTTAAATTTTCCATCAATGGTTTAACTTGGTTTTTTGTCTGAGCTTTCGGTTGGTCTTAAGTAGTAGATTGGACTGTACAGCCGGCATAAAATTCCAGTGTTTCTAGAATTCTAGCATAGAAAAAAAATATATACAGAGTAGGTACTTAAATTTTACAGAAAACCTTGGTACGTCCGTTACTCGCGATATTATCATAAGACAGAAATATACACGACTAAGCACTTTGATCGTAGCATTATAAATACTAACGGGTGGAATATTGAGGATGTACATTATGTAACACGGCTTTTATGAAGTCTTTGGGAATATTATTTTGATTGAATGCTTTTCACACCCAATGTTTATCGCGTTTTCACTCTTGATCACCTATTACAGCAGAGTTAGAATCCAAATCAAAGAAAAAAAGTGTTGGGACAAGATTATTACAGCTGAGAAGCATTGGCTTAAATCCTTTCTGCTATTACTTATAAGTATTCATCTCGAGTCGTATTTCTGATTAATGAGGATTTCTCTTCAATATAGGTACCTCGGCAGAATCAAATAATTCGTTATATTGTTAAACCCGATTTAATCTAATTAGAATCATTTATTCGCAGAATATGGGTTCACAGAAATATTCACAGTTATATATATAATGATATACCGCTACATTATCAAAATAGGGCATGCAAATAGGAACTTAAATACGTAGCAATCTTTGGATTTTATTCCATTTCATGTACATAGGTTGTTAGTGTTAAATACTAAAAAGATTGTATATACATAGGTAATATGTAACTAGCTCAGCAATGTAGTAAAGATTTGTCTTTACTCTCTTTTTACATATAGTAGTTATGTATGTTACAACGTTTTTATGTATCCTTTAGATACTTTTATGTGGCTCGACCGACAATGTCAAGCAATACGTGTATAGCTGCGACACTGGTACATTTATTAACATAACCTTCAGTTGACATGTCAAATTGTCGATAAAACGGAAAATTTCAAATTCGTTTGATAAATCAATTGTGTCCTTAGTTACTATCTCACTAGATCGTTCTCTAAGTTGTAAATGCACCCTATGAAATATTTCAATAATGTCTGGTAATTTAACAGTTTGAAAGAGATGTTATGAAAGGGACAATTTTTGGTATGAATATTTGCTTGTGTTTACAATAGTCCAAAAGTTGATGAAGAAAGTTATTAGATAAGATGTACTCGTTACATAGCGCCATTTAGTACTTAATTCCATTTATTAAGACGATTAACTTATGATAATTTGGTCGCTAATCAAACAGCTGATTAAGTTGGGAAGGCTATAGTATTGACAACGAATGTAAAATACTACACGCTTTATGAGTAAGGCGGATTTGGTGGATGGGTGACCGGACATCTCCGGGGGATGATTAACATTTGAATCTGTTCCATACAAAGACCGATTGAGATATTTGCATCTGAATTCAGCTTATATTAGTCAGGCTAAATAAAAAAGGCAAAATTTCTAACGACTTAAATTATACAGTCAAAAGTATCCTACTCAGCTATAAATATTAAATTAATAGCCTACTTAGTCAATCGCTGCTCTACATTCCAATTAAAATTCCTCCCAAAGTACATTAAATAGGTTATCATTAGAACCAATATCAAATTTATTTGCGTATTTTAACAATCAACAGTGATTTATTGATGTTATTCGCGTTTATCTTGTAATTTATCACGTATGTGCAGTTAACCTATCATCTGTACTTAGGAGTAAGTGTTATCAATCAATAACTAAAACAATGTTGGTTTAATGCTGGGGCTACATTAGCGGGCGAAGATTCGTGCCGCATTGGCGCGCAAAACATCGTGCATCGGGCTTACACGACGTTTTTGTCTACACATGGCGGCGAAGATTCGGTAAACGGCCTATGGCGAATATTCGTTGTTCAGTTGTGTTGTTATAATAATATATATTAATTCCATGTTTGAATCAGACTGAAGTGACGTAGGTATGGCCACTCCAGCGAATATTGTCGCGACAAATCCCTTTGCCCCGATGCTACATCGTCTGCGCGCGAATACATCGCGTTGTCGCGATGTACCCGGCTACATACATTGCCGTAGCCCGAATATTCGCCATAGCCCGCTAATGTAGCCCCAGCATAATGAAATTAATGTTGGCGGAATTGGGTTTTGGAATCTTTTGGAGCACTGATTACCACCTTCAAGTTTATTGTATCCTTTACACATCTAACAATTAACATTTTAATCATCGTAACTAGACGCGTAAAGAAAAAAATGCGTCAGTCTCTTTTAAATTAACTATGTTTATAAATTGATTCTCTCAGCTCCTTTCTATAACCGAACAAGCAGAAAAACCGCAGGTAGACACCGTTTTATGGTGGAAGTGCCGAGGTATCGAACACAGCGCTTTGCCTCAACGTTTATTGTACGGACGGCAAAGCTTTGGAACACTTTACCAGAAGCTGTGTTTCCTGCGAACTACAATCCAGGGGTTTTCAAATCTATGTAGAGTTAATAGGTATCTTCTAGGTAAACGTATTACACCCTAGGCTGCAGCAATGCTTAACATCAGGCAGGCTGTAGTCAAACGTAAACCTATCCCAAGTAAAAAAAAAACTTGCATTTTAAAGAACAAAAATAGCAGTTTCGTTTCCCTATTCATAGATTTTTAGTTACTCATTATAATATCCGCGTATTACAAGTACATAGCCCTTTAATATTACTCTCTGTAAACCTCAAGGCTCATTCACGGATCTAGGTATGTGTATAGTTTTTTTAAACTTTTCCAAGCCTGTATTCAATATTTACTGCGTTTCCGAATTCATGCGACCTTTAAAAGGATATCTTATCAATTTACCTGGCGTACATACGGCGAATTATTTCTAAATATAGTCAAGGAATCTATAAATGCATGTGGTAGTCCGTCTATCTAGCTTACTGACACAACTTTGTAACTGAACATAGGCAACAAACGCTGCACATCTAGTAGTGGATCAATTCTCCAAGTTTGTGATCACTTGTATTCCTAATTTTCAACAAAGTTTAATAAAACAATGCCGCGAATACCCTTGAAAGCGGTTCGTTACTTAAATTGCTTTTATTTTTTTATTTGCAGGGAGCAAGAGCCGACTTGCGAGAGAGAAACCTCTTTCAAGAAAGAAGCACCGCAACAGTCTAACAGATCTGGTTAGTATCTTCTTTTTGTAAAGAAATGTTTGACGAGTATCTTCTTCTTTTTAAAAAGACTTTTTTTCTTAATCCAGCTGTTAAACGGCTTCTTAAAAAGTAACTTACCAATTCGAACTATACGCACGTGATTGGGTAAAAATTACGTAAGTACATAATGTTGATGTGTGTAAGCTTGTCCACAAATTTTACGGGAACTATAAATGATATCGATATGATTCTTTGAGTATTATATTACTTAACAGTACGCATGAACTTAGGAAGAAATGTCTATCAGCAAGTGATATGATTATACAATAATGATTTCATTAATTTAAAACTTAGTTACTCGAAGATTTTAATTATAGATAGCTCTTTGGATTATGCATTGTAATGCGTGTTCAATTAGCAATACTCAAACGTTGTTTGTCTAGTACAGCAGTCGTTAAGCCATGTCAGAGGCCCTTAGGGCGGTTTGAAAACTCTCGAAACCAGAGTTGGCTACTCTCATTCGATAAGAAGAAGAATACTTAAACGGTATCGTATATTCGTATTCGGCACCTACTAAAAAACGATATTATTTGTTCGTTTTATTGACCAATCAGGTCCTAATTCATACTTTATTTTTTTTAAAGTTGTGTACTCAAATAGTTGTTAATTTGCAGAGTCTTCATCATCGTCAGCGGACACCGCGTCGCAGGGTTCGGGCTCCGCTGCCGCCCCTGCGCAGCGCCCGAAACGAAATGAGCCCCAGGTAATTAGAAATTAGACTTAACCTAGGTAAATGAAACTCTGGAGAAATATGTAGTGTTTTTCGCAGCGGAAAAACACTAAGTACATATTTCCCCAGAGTTTCATTTACAATGAAATTCCTCAAAGTACCGCCTGATTCAAAATCTTATTTACCTAGTTAGTTATCTAATAACAAAGAAATACATGTACATATGTGCACTAATTTTTCAAAAGAATCTGAGGCCGGTTGTTAAACTGACACTGGTGTAGGTTTTGATGTGTTTAAATATGAGTAAAATGAACTTAGTAAAAGCAATTACGTCTCATGATTTTACGATCCTTAGCCCAGGATTAAAGTACCCTGTTAAATCTAAAATCTATGCTTAGTAGAAAAAAGAGACGTGCCTACACGCGTTATTAAGAAGTGTATTTGTATAAAAATCGACACAGCAATAAAAAATTTAATATACATATTCCTGTATCATCTACATCCTCAATTTATACTCTACCCAATATACTCTAACCGGCATACACCTTGCATTTCTTGGTCAATTATATTCACGGACCTATACAAACATAAATAGGTAGGTACAAATAAGTCGTTGAAAAACTCAAGTAAAAAGCTCTACACTTAACCTTGGTCAAGTTTAAGTTACACGCTCATTATAAACGAATCAAAAGTTAGGTACCAAGACACCTAGTTAGTTTTTTTTTTTAGTTTTTTGTCTCATTGTGTTATTACATCCTTGAATACTGCGATTGTTTAATTCAAACTTCCAATGTCGTAATATTTGGTTTTGTTAAAATATTTTGTCGACCAAACGAAAATTATGCTGTTATTGAGATCGAAAGAGTACCTAAGTACTTAAATACATTTTGACACATAAATAATTTAGCTTCTTTTTTGTGAAAGCTATGTTATGTAACCAAGCAAACCATGACAAAAATAGACAACCACAGATTTATGTTTAAGTGTCTAGTCACATTACAAAAATATTACAATTATTCTGTTCCATAGTTCGAAATAGAGATTTCATTTTTCCTTCTTGTTCCCAGAAGGAAGAGCGGCGCGTGGAAAATGCTACCCCGCCGCGCGTACAGCCCAATCCATTACTGAGGTGAGTGAATAAGTTTGTTTCACCTAAACATGCCATGTTCTTCAGCCCAATATTTGATAGCTTTTTGTTTTGCATTTGAGAAGTGAGCCATGTTTCACTCTCTGATACTTTGAAACAACAACATTTGGTAGGTCTGTGTTTGCTTTAGCCCTAGTTAGTTAATCAGCGTTTCTAATGACGTGCTCGAATGCATCCTTTGCAAATTATATCTGAGTAAAGTTATTCAATAAATGAGATCGTTTGTGACAAACAAGTACCACTCCTCGTAATTTTAAAAACATACCGTTGTTGTAGGACCAGGAACGAACCAGGTAGCGCAGGCGTTTGGGATCTTATTAGAATTACTCCTGCCAATCACCGACGGGTTTTTTTTAACGCAACGGAGCCACTGATCATTGTAATTTTTGGTACGGTGATAGAGCAGAGTTTTTAGTGTGTATTTAATTGACGGAATGGTGAAAATAATCAAGAATATCTCGCGTGGTTGCAGGTCGCGCACCCTCCCCAACTTCGGCGGCGGGCGCGTCTCGCCGAGCTCCCGGTGCGACACCTCGCGGCGCGCGCACCACATCACCATGGCCACGGAGGACCTCCTGCAGCCCGGACACGTGGTCAAGGAGCGATGGAAGGTGAGTCCGACGATAGGCTTCCCGTGTGTAGAAGGTTAGGAACCTGCGCCTCTCTTGTATCAGTACAGGCGGCCTACGATTTCATACTGTAGCACTGTAGGTGGATAAAAATTGTGGAAAAACTATTAGTCCCCTTTGCTGAACTAGCAGTGCAGGAGTCACGATAAAGTGGGAGTTTTGTTCATTGCTGCAACAACAGTTCCATAGGTTATTTGAGATCTTAAAGTTTAAGGTGTTAAAAAGTCACAACCATTATCTAGTGTACATGGTACAGAAATCAACAGAGGCTCTTTGGCTTAGTTCAGTTAATATCGAGATATTAATACATCACAACTTCATTTCTAAGTCTTATTAGCATCACCTTGACAAAATGTATGTATGTGCTTTATGCTTTTTTTTTCTTTGGCCATAACTTTGTATTGTGCCAGTTCTCAAGTAAAAACGGGGAAACCTTATGCGTTATGCTATGACAATGTAACTGATCAAAACTCTTCTCTTGTCTTCCTCTCCAGGTGGTGAAGAAGATCGGTGGCGGTGGGTTCGGGGAGATCTACGAGGGCCTGGACCTGGTGACGCAGGAGCAGGTGGCGCTCAAGGTGGAGTCCGCGCGCCAGCCCAAGCAGGTGCTCAAGATGGAGGTGGCTGTTCTCAAGAAACTGCAGGGTAAGTGAGAATGTCTATGCCAAAAGAATGTTCATCTCTCAAAGTGCCACTCCTCCCAATTATACGAAAACTAGTGTTTGTCGCCGAATTTGCCCACGTCTTATGAGAATCAAAAATCGTACCTTTATATTCCATTCAAAAATCACGATGACTCGTCGCTTCGTTGTGCTGTAGTATGAGTAAGAAATTATGGAATAAACAAACAAATGGAAAACTAGTCATAATCTGATAAGTCGAAAGCCTACCCTTTGATTAATTATCTACTTCTACTCAGCAGACTATCCCTAGATTGCCATTCGTTTACAAGCACTGGTGTGTTCTGGGTCCGAACGGCAAACTTTCAGGTGAATTTACCGGACATTGGATCCATGTCTTTTTAACTGAAATGTAATAGTCATAAAGCTGTTTTCAATGTGGTTTGTTTTGTTCGAATAAAAAATCACCACGTCCCATTTTGATTCGCAGGCAAGGAGCACGTATGCCGCTTCATAGGTTGCGGCAGGAACGCGAGGTTCAACTACGTGGTGATGCAGCTGCAGGGCAGGAACCTGGCAGAGCTGCGGCGCGCGCAGCCGCGGGGCGCCTTCTCTCTCTCCACCACCCTGCGGTCAGTAACTAATGGGGAAAATAATAATGAAACTAGACATTGCACACAGCGCCATCTAGTCCCACACTAAGCAAACGCTTGTGACATGGGTACTAGATAACTGATATAATACTTATATACTTACTTTTCTTTTTAAATACATACTTATCGAATTATATAAAACTCAAATGTGTCTGACTGACTGAAATAGTGATCTATCAACGCTCAGCCCAAACCACTGGACAGATTGGGCTGAAATTTGGACTGAAGGTAGATGTTATGACGTAGGCATTCGCTAAGAAAAGATTTATGGAAATGCCACTTTTAAAAAGTACTTTTACTTTTAAAAAGTAAAACTTGCGTCCCCTGTGAAACAGGGTTTTACTTCTTAATGCGAGCAAAGCCGCAAGCACCCACTAGTAAGCTAATAAGGTTGTGTAGTTAACTTGTCTGTATTGTATGTATGGATTGAGTGTCTGACATTAAAGTTTTTTTTAATATTATTATAATGGTGAAATAATAATAAAACTGGACATTGTAACTTGTAAAATTTGATTAAAGCTCAATGTAGTAAATTTAATTTGACGAGATATTGTAATTTGTGTAGCATATTCTATAATATTATATAAGCGTGTGTGGCTTAGCGATTCCAGTGTCTGCTTTCCATCCAGACACACCCTGGTTCGAATCCGGCCATACACCAATGACTTGTATTTTCAAGTTATGTGTAGATTTACACTCACTTAACGGAAAGAAAACATCGTGAGGAGAAACCGACATGCTTGAGGACCACAATATTCGAGGAAATGTGTCTTCCGTGAAAAGACATGGACTCCAAACACGATGTAACTGCCGAAGACAACTCCCCTAACGAATTAATTCTGCGGGGGAGTCACGACCCTCAGTCATGAGGAAATACAACTCACAGAGAGATATTCTATAATATAAGTACTTATATGATGTTTGCAACTTTATAGTATCAATAATGTTTCTTTAATGAATGAATGAATGCATTTATTGACTGAAAACTGGCTATAGTACAGATGTTAATGAATGCTAATAGAATTGATATTTTACATTTAGCACTCTAGTTTTTACCTTGTTAGGTTTACATACATATGATAATGAATTGAATTAAAAGATTCCCTCAATATAAAGAGAGAGAGAGAGAGAGAGACAATTAAACTGCCACTTCAGTCAAACGAGATATGCGATAGAATAAGTACAAAAAAGAAACTTTCAGAAGACTGGATAACTTCTTTTATTTGAAGTCTGTAAAAACTATATTGTACAACAGATAAAAGAAACACAAAAACACGTTACAGTAATATAGTTAACCTAGATACATTGGGCAACCTTATCCCATAGAGCTATTCCTTCCAGGCAAGAGATATCTGTTTTTTTGACAAGAATGTAAGCGCTTGGAAAATGTTGCGTGGTTTTAATGTGTGGCGTGTTTTTGTTACAGATTGGGACTGCAAATACTCAAAGCAATAGATTCAATACACTCAGTAGGATTTCTACATAGGGATATTAAACCTGTGAGTACAATTATATATGTTTATAATTCTACGATAAATTACGCTTATTTTAGCCGAAAATTATTGAACTACGTTTGGTCTACGCATTCAAATCCATAGTTGAATCAATTCGAGTGAAAATTTGACACAGAACAGTTGCAATGATACTTATCCTATGTTTTGCATTTAAAATTTGAAATATGCAATGGTTGCGTTTGCAGAGTAACTTCAGCATAGGGCGGCATCCATCGAACTGCCGCAAAGTATATATGCTTGACTTCGGTCTAGCTCGCCAGTACACAACCAGCAATGGACAGGTCAGACCGCCGAGAGCCGCCGCGGGGTTTAGAGGTAAGACAATTTTTGGAGCGTGAAGTTTATGGGTGGCTAGCACGGTCGGAAGTGGAATGGATTCTCAATCAGAGGGGCGTGGATTCAAATCTCGCGTTATCACAAAAAATAAATTAATTAGGACACCTAATTTGCACGTAATCAATGTTTATTTATCCTAGTCAGCTTTGTTGGTGTTTTAGCATAGCCAAAGTAATTATTCTGACAGCAGAAAGCTTTCATTCGAAAACTAATCGTACAATATATCAAATAATGCTCAATTTATGAAAACCAATAATAGTATTTATTACTCGGGCAAAATTGACTTGTTCCATTTAAATGAAAAGTTTCTGACATGAGAATTACTACTATTAACCATAACAAATGCGAGCTACATTCAGTTAGTCATACATTTGATAATATCTATGTTACTATGTTTACAGGCACGGTCCGCTACGCATCTATCAACGCTCACAAGAACAAAGAGATGGGTCGCCACGACGACCTCTGGTCGCTGTTCTATATGCTGGTCGAGTTTGTTAACGGACAACTGCCCTGGAGGAAGATCAAGGATAAGGAACAGGTATGGTACTCTAAAAAACAATATTAAACACATACCCTTGACAATATCCGAAAACTGTCTTCTTTCGCAGTCAGCTAAAAAGCTAAAGAGCCCTGCTAAAATATATAATAAATGCTAAATAGCATCCAATCCAACAAAATATAAAAACATAATTTTTTGGTCAATAGATTGCATCCGTAATGTTTATATAAGTGTACATATTTAGAATATGTCTTTAATTTTAATCAAAATCTGACATGTAATTCAAACAAATTATCAATGAAATGTTTATCTGTTTATCAAATATGTAATAATAAGAACTGGATAATTTACTTACGTAAAAGCAACTATATTGCTCACACAAACAGTATACATATAGACTGCCCTGTTAGCTTAGTTGGTAGTGGCTTTGCCTCCCAATCTAGGGGTGCGGGTTCGATTCCCGCATAACACTAGTACTTATGAATTTTAAAATGTGTAATTACTTGTGTTGAGTGGTCGTTTCTATGTATATTAAGTATGTATTTACGAAAAAATAAGTATATATGTATTATATCCGTTATCTAGTACCCATTATACAATCGTTAGCTTATTATGAGGCTAGATGGCGCTGAGTGATATGTCCTGAAATATTTATTCTATATTATTTTATTTAATAAAACATTTACTCTGTTTCCTCCACAGGTTGGGCTCATGAAGGAGAAGTACGACCACCGCCTCCTCCTGAAGCACTTACCATCAGAGCTGCGCCAGTTCCTCGAGCACGTCCAACAGCTGGAGTACGCAGACACGCCAGACTACTGCATGCTGACCTCGCTGCTGGAGCGCTGCTGCAAGCGGCGGGGGATCAGAGACCACGACCCGTACGACTGGGAGAAGGATGTAAGTGTTTTAGACCTTATTATTAGTAGGATAGGGTTGAATTTGGTTTGGCACTGTTATAAAGCAGTTCAAAATGTGGTAGAGGGTAAAGAAATTGAGCTTTACTACCGTCTATATAAGGTAGATTTAAGCAGAATATTGCATGCTTCGTTCACTTCTGGAACGCTGCTGCAAGAGAAGAGGCATTAGGGACCTTGATCCTTATGTCTGGGAGAAGGTTGTAAGTGTTTTATACCCTATGACCGTTGTAATAAGGTTAAATATAGCATAGTGTAAGCAGCAGTTTCTAGAGTTGTCATTTTTAGGGGATTTGAATCTTAGCTACATAAGTAGAGTCGAATTTAGGCTAAAGCTACAGACTATTGCATGCTGACGTCACTGCTGAAACGCTGCTGCAAGAAGAGAGAACCATGAATTTTTAGACTGGAAGAAAGATGTAAGTATTTTAGAGTTTATAGAGTCATACAATAAGGTTGAATTTGGTATGTACGTCAGGTTATGGTTAATAATATGTGTGTATAAAGAAATCTGAGCCGTACTTGCACCAATATATAAACTTAATCTGTCGAAAACTAAAATTCAAATATTCTACAGCGATGCTTTATCTTGCAGGCATATACGTTTATTTTAGTCAGAAGATTCTCAGAAACACAAAGTTTGGGTGAGAAAAAAATAAATAAAAACAGTGTGTTTTAGATTTTAGACTCATTTTGTCCGTCTGGTTTTTACATTTTCGGAATATGTATGTATGTATGTCATCAAATTATAGATTTAGAATATTGTTATCCTAAAAAGTTCATCAATTTCGGTATGATATCAAATGTGTTAAAAAATATAAATGTATAGTTTACAATCATATTGTGATAATTATTTTATGTGATGGATGGTTCTGACGTATTTTTAGGGTTCCGTACCTCAAAAGGAAAAAACGGAACCCTTATAGGATCACTTTGTTGTCCGTCTGTCCGTCCGTCCGTCCGTCTGTCAAGACCCTTTTTCTCAGGAACGCGTAGAGGTATGAAGCTGAAATTTATATCAATTACTCAGGTCTACTGTCCCTTGAAGCTGTGAAAAAATCAAACTTCTAAGCCAACGCAATCAAAAGATACAGCCATTTATGCCGCAAATTTTCGACACTTGCAAGGGAATCAAAACCTACAGGGTGCTTCCCGTGAACTCAGAATCTTGAAATTTGGTACGAAGCAACGTCTTATAGCATAGATAAAGGAAAAATTACGAAAACCATAAATTTTTAGTTACATCACAAAATATTTTTTTTTTAATAATCTTAAATTTACTACCCATTTCCTCATAAACGCGTAGAGGTATTAAATTGAAATTCATACCAAATACTCAGGTCTATAATACCTTTAAGCTGTAGCAAAATCAAACTTCTATGTCAACGCAATCAAAAGAAACAGCAATTTAAGCTGCATATTTTGAAACTCGCAAGTACTTGCAAGGGAATCAAAACCTAAAGGGTACTTCCAGTCGACCTTGAATATTGAAATTTGGCATGAAGCAACGTTTTATACCACACATAAAGGAAAAATTCCGAAAACCTTAAATTTTTAGTTACATTACAAAATATATATTTCGATTGTCGTAATGAACGAACTTTGTAAACCTTGCAGGTTTGTACGGAACCCTCGGTGCGCGAGTCCGACTCGCACTTGGCCGGTTTTTTTTTTTTGGAAATTTTAACTAACAGGAATTTGTAATGTTCATATTTGTATCACAAATACATGCAAGCCAAGGATTATAAACGAATGTCCGTGTTAACAACAATCCATTGCAAATGAGTACACCATATGTGACATCTTTAAAAAAGTTCATATTTGTTTCAATTAAGTACATGAGAAATCCAAAAAAAAAACAAGAAATATAAAAATATACATTTTACCGTGTTATTATAGTGTATTGTATGTTTGTGTTGCAGGCGGTGTCAGTGTCGCGCACGCGAGCGGCTGTACATCCGACTCCTGAACACGCGCTGCCCACCGACACGCAGCCAGACAACGTACGTATACTTTTTATATAGATATAGTCTTTATAGGGCGTTAACCTTGGTTGTCCAGGTGACTCAATCAACCCAAGAGAAAATTTAGTCAGCAAAAGCAACTTTTCTGACGCTAAATAGTCGCAGTGGAAAAGAATATTCAGAAAGCTCATCTGTATTAGATTTTTGATAGATAGGTTTTTTGCTATAGTAAAATACGGAATTATGTATATAATGTGCAATCCGACAGATTAGACGGTATCAAGATTACAAAACATCCTGCTGCAGGGATACCTCGATTTTTTTGTTATATTCTTACCGCACGCAATTTATCTCATGCCCAGTAAAACTAAAATATACACTTTGAAAACATAGTAAGGAAAGAAGAAGAAAGAAAAAAGAAAAAAAAAACATAGTAAGTCAATTTTAATACTAAAAATATTTCCAGGTAAGATGAAAGTGATGTGAATCGGTTCTTATCGGGTAAGCACGCTCCATCTTAGGCCATAGCCTTTGCTTGCTATCAGGTAAACTATGGTCAATTGCAAACCCGTTCAAGTTAAAAAAAATGTAACGATGAAGGAAAAAATACTTGTAATGAAACTTGCTCCATGTTGTCCCGCAGGCGCGTTCGGCGCGGCCCCGGCTGGAGACGGAGCTGACGGCGGCGGTGGCGACAGACACGCAGACGAACGCGCAGAAAGAACGCACGGACACCAAGCGCACCGCGCCCGCCTCGCCGCGACACCAACATGTTAATGGATATGTGAGTGTAACATACTAGTACATGCACACAACTTTGTTCGGCATAAAACGTAGCCTGTCAGTCGTGGGATCATACAAATAATCACGATGACCTTTACATTTCGATCCGGCGTATGTGAAACCAGAGTTTCGTTTTTATGTATCAGCATGATAAATGAACGAAAATATTTATTAATTTAACAAATAAGTTTCAGAATGTACATCTGATTTAAATATAATTAAGAATAGTTTAATATACATATAATTATTGAGTTCTTTGGCGTTGCTCTTTTATCCACACTAGGCAGGCCTGTGTTGTGGGGTCTTGGGTCGTCAGTACTTTTTTACTTTATCAATCAGTCAGGGATATTGCATGAAATATACCAAAAGTGGTACTAATGTAGTTTGAGGACCCCGAAATGTTAATTTTTTTCAAACCAGTAAATGATAAATATGTAGGTATAACACCTTAGAAGAAGTCAAACTTTTAACAATATGATATCAAAATAGGTCTTCCGTTTGGGAGCTGAGATCAATTAAATGCCACAATCAGACATACAATGACATACACATCTCATTGTTGTCGGCAGTTGATAAAATACTATCTTAATAAAACGCTGTATCGTTTCAGTCCGCCACAGAGAAGCCGACAACGGAAAAGGAGGCCGAAGCAAGAACCACTCCGGCTCCCTCGCCTGACAGACATGCCAAAGTAAGTTTAGATAATTTACTCATTGTAATCTATTAATTGATAAACAATTAAAGACAATTAGTCATATATTGTGAGCAGATGGATAGATATACTCCATGAACTAACTTTATCGAAAATGTGTATACATACATAAGTATTGTACGTAGCGATTCAAAAAAAAAACATTCCAATTCTATAATCTTATTTTTAAATCAGATAAAAACTCTTATAAAAATAATTATCATTGACAGCATGAATGTTGGAACGAAAAACAACCAGTCATTATTTCCTAATTTCATACTGGAAACGGAACACAACTCGAAGAAACAGATGAAACTTTTTTTATTAGCTATGTTTCTATTTCATAGCAGGAGACCAGTACGAGCGTGGTGACAGGGACCACTGCAGCGCGCCCCGAGAGACAGAGCGTGCCGCCTTGCAAGCCTAGGGCTCCACAACCTGGTGAGCAACAAGAAGATCTCTCCCATAACAAATCATATTTAATGCACTTAAACTTTTTTTTGGAAATAATCACGACCAGGATTCGAACCTGCGTATTTCTGACTAGCTGTGCCTGCAACTTCGTCCGCGTGGAATAGTTATTTTGGGAATTATAAATTATAGCTGTTATCAACGAACCGTTTTCGCAGCGCACGCAACGGAAGCCCTCAAAGATGAATAATTTTCCCCGTTTTTCCACATTTTCCATGGTTTCTTCGCTCCTAATAGTTGCAGCGTGATGTTATATAGCCTAAAGCCTTGCTCGATAAATGGTCTATTCAACACAAACATATTTTTTCAAATCGCACCAGTAGTTCTAGAGATTTGCGCGTTCAAACAAACAAACAAACTCTTCAGCTTTATAATATCAGTATAGATTACCAGCCAGGACACCTAATCTTTCAGCTACGGCACGGTCTACTAACTGCTAGGTGCAAAAATCCACACTTGTTAATAATTATCAATTTCAAATGTTGTTCTTTCCAAACACTTCAGACTTGTTAATCATTTTGGATGTTTTTAATTAGCTGACTCTACATCTAATTGATAAAATGTTGTGTCAAAATTCGACAAACTTTTGACGAACTTTTGAGCGTACATTAAATTAAATTTATTTATTTATTGTATATATACATATGTGTGTGTGTTTATATATATATATATATATTTGGTAAATATGTATCAATAATAGTGTTTCTTTCTTTCTAAATTGAAAATGGTGTTGTTTATTCCAGGCGGTGGTCCGACACTCGCCCGTCTCCGCGTGGTGACCGCTCCGCCGACCTGCGTGCAAGAACTGGCGCATACATCTGCCTCGCCTAATACAGGTCAAATATAGTTCTTAACTAACTAAACGTATGCCATCAATCCTCATTCTCGACTCGTATACCTCGCTACTGAAGGTTGTGTCTCCCCCACATAATTGATTCATTGGAGAAGCTAATTTATTCGCTCAGATCCAAGATGTAAGACTCATGTTCTTAGATAACATATTGAATCAGGCGTTGCGGAAATCCATTGTTACTGAAACTTTGGAGCAATATGTAGTGTTTTTCCGCTGCGACTGCTCCTTAACTGACATCAAACAACAAACTTGATGGTTTTTAGGTGTGTTCCTCCATATACCACCGCCTCACCTCACCTCCTAACCAACGTGGCCTCCGTGGGTCTCGTACTCATGTTCTTGGAACATGTCGGTTACGCCAAGATGTTTTCCATCACAGCTAAGCGAGTACAAAACGAAACGTTACTTGAAAACAAATGCCATCACTAAATTTGTGTTGTAAAAGCAAAAATGTGTATTTGTATAGACCTAAAGCCCACAGTTAGAAATTTGAATGAATCTATTATTGTTTAACAGGCGAAGCTGTGAGTCCAAGAATAGTCGCAGATGTGGACAGCGTACATTCAGACACGCATTTCAAACGAGGTAATATATTGTAACGTGATATATATATTTATTTGCAATGTTGTACAATTCACAAATATACCATTTTCTAGGCTAAAGTCCCTCATACCATCACTATCCTCAATTGTTGTAAACAAGATCAAATGACAATTTCAGGAATTTATATACTCAAGTGTTGGTTCTAAGTTCATTATTATTAGTGTTAAATTAAACATTAAATTGTTTGCAGGTCGTCGTCAAGCCCGCGCGCGCGCAGATCAGAGCTACACACAATTCGCAGTCATGGACGATGAGAACGTATCTGCTTTGCAACAGGTAAACACATTTGAATCTATCTATATACATACACATAAAAACTCAAAGGTGACTGACTAACTGACTGATGTAGTGATCTATCAACACACAGCCCAAACCACTGGACGTATTGGGCTGAAATTTGGAATGAAAGTAGATGTTATGACGTAGACATCCGCTATGAAATAATTTTTGGAAATGCCATTTTTAATGTGGTGAAATAGGGGATGCAAGTTTTAATTCTTAATGCGAGCGAAGCACCCACTAGTAATAACATAGAAGTAGTAAAAATATACTTTGTGCATATATTTCATGAAGCCTGAAATATTCGTGCATTACGTTGTTGAGCTCAAATTAGGATAACATGTCGATTTTACATGAACAATTTGGAAACGCTTTTTACTTCCGATTACTTCATAAAGAGTTCCTTATATAATTTATTCCGTAAGATTCTATATTCAAAGAGCCTAGATACCGCTCATAAACTAGTTGAGCCCAATAAAATTACTTATAGAAAGTTAATTTTCTTCCTAATACACCCTTTGGAAGTAGTTTTTAATCTATTTGTTTTCTCCAGGTGACCAAGGGAGGCGCGCTCACTCTAGTCTCGCTCTGGAAGTCCCAGTTCGACGATTCTGAGGAAACCACCGACAACGAGTGGAAACAGGAACAACTGCAGGTAATAAATTATCAGAGGTACAAAGACATTAATATTTTTAATGTCTTTATTTTTTAGTTACTACGATTTTTTTAAAGAGATTATAAAGGGCATAGGTGGGCAAAACGTCATTGAAGAAGAATTTGCACGTCCCGGCTTTTAGTTTCTCATAATACATTATTCCTGCCACTCTCACACGATAAAAGAATAGATAGATAAATAGAAAACACTTTATTAAAACACCATCAAACAGGAATAAACAGAATGAAACACACAAAACTTAAAATTTGTGTCCTAATTGGCGACCTTATCGCTTAAAGCGATCTTTTCCAGGTAACCAATCTGGCAGCGATCAGGGTGCTAGTAAATGGTAGATCTTTAATAACGTGAAAACAAAACACGAGAAAAACCGGCCAAGTGCGAGGCGGACTCGCGCACGCCAAGAACTAAACTTTGTAGTATCTAGAAACGTGATTTTCTATTATAGATAGTAGTACGGAACCCTTCGTGTGCGAGTCTGACTCGCACTTGGCCGGTTTTTATATTACATTTCGTATGTGTAACCCCCAGTCCCCGGAGCACCGCGCGCCGCGCGCCGCGTCGGCCGTGTCGAGCTGCTCGCACGCGCGCACGCAGCTGCACAACTCCAGCACCACGCCACACACGCAGCACACACAACGTGCGCACACGCAGGTATTATACTAGCCTCGGCAGAAAAGTACGCCCGACTGTGTGATTCTCACAGTGATAGCGATCTTCGTGTAACGTTTTCACTTGCTGTTTAAGAAAGCCTTGATAGTTTTCTAACGATTCTTCAATATTTGCGCACACGCAGGTATTATACTAGGCTTGTGAGAAATGTACGCCCGACTGTGTGATTCTCACAATGATAAATAAGCAATTTCCGTTTCTACTTGTTCTTTAAGAAAACCTTGATATTTTTCTAACGACTGTTCAATATTTTCGCACACGCAGGTATTATACTAGGCTCAATAGATAGATACACCCGACTGTGTGATTCTCTCAATGATAGCTATTTCCGTGTAACGTTTCCACTTGTTTTTTAAGAAAGCCTTGATATTTTTCTAAGGGCTCTTCAACATATAAAGCCAATTTCAATTTTTTCGCTATATAGGCTTCAAAATATTAAAATTACAAATTAACAAAGCCTCGTACAGTACAAGGAACGATTGCTTCAAGATCTAACAATGACTAATCTGTGTCATCTCCCCCGCAGCCGCCGCAGAAGTCCCCGCCGCCCCCCGCGCCGCCGGTGTCGCCCCCGGAGGCGGGGGCGGCTCCCCCCGCGCCCCCGCGCCGCTGCCTGCACATCCCGGGCATAGAGGCCTACCCACATCTGCAGCCGGTGCTGCCGCGCTGCTGGACACTGCCATCTATCGGTGAGTCGATTAGACGTCACATACAATGAATGAATCATTTATTGATCTATAAAACTAGGTGTGCTATTCAGTTCATTATATTGCAATTGGCAAAACCGATACGTGTATTTGGTACCTGTGTACAAAAGTCATAAAGTAAACATTATTGATCTATATGCTAGTCATTGATCATACCAGATGTCGCTTTAACAAATGCAAACGATCGAATAATAATAATAATTTCTTTATTTACACAAAAAACCTTAGACTAGTATACATCATTTGTACTTAAAGAAAATTGGATCAGAAAGGGTATATAAAAATGGGTAAATGATGTTGACTGTGATCCCCACGCTAGGTTTCCCTGTGTCGTGGGAATCATGCTCTTCAAAAAGGAAATATCTATACATACCTAAATATCTAAACATAATATATAGGATCTGTATATACAATTTTTTGATTAGTAAGAAGTACAAGATTATCTAAAACAGGAAATGACCAATTCCGAGCAAGTAAAAGACTAACTAAAACTATATGCTACTAGCTATAAAATCTTAATCTAAGTATTAATATTATTTTGATACCTATATGGCTACGAAAAATATTTAGGATAACTAAAACATTGTAACATGATAAAACTAAGGCTGTCTCGAGGATGGGATAGGAAGGGATGGTAGGTAGATCATATTGTTGAATGAGTTCGAGATAATTGTCAACTTGTTTGAGCAGAGCTCACGTGTAAATAAGTTACTGTCATTTGTATGATTGGGTTAGGTATTTTATTAATGACATGTGTTACAAAAGTGACTCAAAAGCGTTATTGGCTTTCATAGCTTTCTTCACTTTACCTTGGGCCATTTCTCTCTCTTGAGTCATATTTCCTCATGACTGAGAGTCGTGACTCCCCGCAGAATTAATTCGTTAGGGGAGTTCTCTCTCATTCGTTAGAGCAGATACATCGTGGTGGGCGCTCAGGTCCATTCACGGAAGGCCTTTACCGCTAAGGAAGTGCAAATTCACACATAACTTGAAAATACAAGCCATTGGTGTAGGGCAGTAATCCAACCTGGGTGCGTCAGGATGAAAAGCAGACACTGAAACCGCCGAGCCACACTCGCTGTACCATTGGATCATTTAACATACACGAAATGTTAACTAATGTGGTGTGTTTATAATGGCAGGTAGCCACATCAGGTCGCTGAAGCCGCCGCTGCTGCAGCAGGCGTCGTTCGACGGCGCGGAGGGAGCGCACAGATACCGCGTGGACGTGATGCGCAACGTGGCGTCGCGGCACCGCGCCTCGCCCGACCACGAGCGACCGCGGGCGGCTAGTCTGCCGGTATATACCATAATATATGTACATTTATTTATAAATAACTAGTGGGTGCCCGCGGTTTCGCTCGCATTAAGAAGTAAAAGTGGCATTTCCAAAATCCTTTCGTAGCAAATGCCTACGTCAACAACTATCTGCATGCCAAATTTCAGCCCGATTCAGTCAGTGGTTTGGGCTGTGCGTTGATAGATCACTATGGTTCAATAAACTCTCCGCACACATTCAGTCTTTGAATAATGATCAGCAATTTTGCAATAGCGTCAAACAATGATTGTTAGATCAGACACTATATAGTTTTAAAGAATACTTTGAAAATGACTACAGTCAACTACCAATTGATTCTAATCTTGCTTAGAAATTATGTAATTAACTACTAGGTAAGGAGTGTGATGCCAAATTATCATTTTAGCCCCTATACAGCTAAAGTGACAGTACCAAGATTTATTTAAGTTGACATATTGTATGATTACATACCTATTATTATGTTTGACATGATTTTAATAACAAAAATTATCATTATTTTATTAATAAAACTAGACATAATATGTAACTTCTAAAATTTTATAAAAGCTAAATGTTATAAATTCAATTTGACGAGATATTGTAATTTGTGTAGCATATTCTGTGATATTAGTACTTATACCTATGTATGTTACAATTTTACATTATCAATAAAGATTCTTTATCTTTATGTCAGTCAGTCACCTTTGAGTTTTATATATTTAGATTAAAATTTTTAGCATAAGGGAATAAAAGTTACAAAAGATAACATAACTAAAGTAGCATTAGGCCGCAGACGCCCACACTAGGTCTTGGCCTGTGTCTCATATGACTATACTTCCTGTAGAACAAAGTGTCCAGATTAGCAGTCTGCTCGCAGTCTTGCGCGTCTATATAGCTCAATAAGTATTACGCATAATCGTATTTACTTTTTTTAGATGATCTGATGAAGATGAGATGCATTATTTTTTTACTTGCTTGTTATAATTTTTTTAGGTATATAGATTGAGAACCAACCCAGCGTTGGGAACAAACTAGAAATAAAATATAAATTTTCATTCCTATTGTTGTTTCCAGAGCATATCATCGTCAAGTGGCCGTGCGCCGGCGCCGGCGCGGCGCGTGGTGGAGGCCGAGGGCGCCACTGTGTCCAGCCGGCTGGAGATACGCGTGAGACCGCCGGAGAACGCAGACCCATCGCACTCGGGTACTATGTCACTTTAATCATGCTTGGAGATAATAAAATAAAGAATAGAGAAAAAAAGATAATAAAATTAAGGAAATTAAATCAATGTACACTTTGTAACGACATCTACCCGGCTCGTTTGAATCTGTCCTGAATTTTAAGACAATTTGATGCCTGGGCATTGAGAATTCGGTACCGCTCTAACAGAAAGTACAAGTTTTTTAAGCTTGCTTTGGAACAATAATATCCGGATCAATGGACAGTGCGATCTCCTGTAAAACTGATCTAAAATGACATTGATACACCAACACGAGGGACCGTTTAAGCCTGGATCGTACGTTTGCGCGGCGCCACCGTCGTTTTTTCCTACATATTTTTTTAAATCAGATAAAAATAGTTTGATTTCGACGGTGGCACCGCGTATACGCACGATACCTCTACGATGTTAAGGAAAATAACATATTTTTTTTTCTAGAAAATCGGTACTTTTAATTATTTTATTATGTTATTTTTTTATTATTATTTTCCAGTAAAGATCCACTCGGTGGTGAGCGGCGGCGAGCCAATTAGGAACGTAGAGGATGCATCTATTTACTACGACGCGACCGAACATCATAGGGACAAACGGTAAGCCTACTGAAACTGCTAAAAAATCCATCCTTTGTTTCCTGAGAAATCTCTTTTGAGAAACAAAAAATTCAGAGATTATAGGTTTCGCCTATACAAGTGTGTCTCAAATCAATGCTGCTGCTTAAAATCAGTCAGTCAAGCGGGGTATGTCGGGCTCGGAGCTAATGAGACTCCACTACCGACTATAACATACCACGGTGTCCCTTCGTCCCGGCAAGGACGGATTTGGCGGGCAAGCGAGCACTATTTAATTGATTGTAACCAGTCCAAAAATTACAATTTTAAAACATTATAGAAGCTATTAAATTAGAAATATTTATTATATGTATGTTAGTACGCGTGCACATAATATTGATATCTATACGTCAGTCTGTTCGTCAGTTCGTCGACCCGCAGCGCTGAGAAGAGTCAGAGCCCCGCGCTCGAGAGGACCCGCCTCGACGCTATACCAGATAGGTGAGTCTCTTAACATCCAATAAAATTAATAAATATAATTATTTTGCATTAATTGGGGCTTAACAAAATTTTATCGGAATCCAAAGCTTCCTAAATTAGTTTGCACTGTGTCTCGGGAGCCGATGGCTTCTCCCTGCTAATATATATCTATTAACACAAATAAACAGAGTGACAATATATTATAGCAAATGATAGAAATGAAATGAAAACATTACAAAAATTAAGTTTTATAAAACCATAACCAGTTATCTTAACATGAACATGGTGCAGTAAGGTTAAAGTGGGCCTATTAATATAAAATAAAACATTTTTTCCGTCATGCCAGTTTCTAAGTTACTTAATTCTTCATTAATATGTATGCTCATGATATAATAAGTATGCCATAAAAATAAGATTAGAAAAAAAAAATACAAACACGTCCACGTACCGCACGTAGGTACGTACGAACATACGTAAGTTTGTAGGTATAATATTATGTATTAAAGTATCAAATATGTTTATTTGTCATAACTTAGCCTACTTACAGAAAACTATGCTTACTATGCTTGCTAGGTATTGCAGAAGTTCACATCAACAAAGTTAACCGCATTCACACAACTTTGATCACTATACATAGGTTTACGGTAGTAACATCGATTACGATTTTCTGTTTTTTTTTTATTAATTAATTTAATTTAAATCACGTAAGTACAAAAGTTAGTTTTAAGGTTAGGTTGAAATGTAGCATTGTATTTATTTAATGTTCCTATTTTTTCAATTGTATTTCAGAGCAAGTGTGATAATGAAAAGGGAAGGGTCTTCTGGCGGCGGCGACGGATCACAGAGCTTGAGAGATGTAAGTGTCTATGAACCACTATCCATTGTTGCTGTGAACAATAATCAAATTAGCGTTTATATATTACGCAAACAATAATATCGAGCTATCAGATGTTTGCGCAAAACTGCACATATTACGGGTGCATACGACTTAACTTACTACGAACAAATCGTCTCATTATCGGTCCAAATTCTTTCAGTAGACATAAGATGTTTCTGTTTTCTGAATTTTACTTTTTGTAAGATTTTTTACACGTTATAGGCCAACGTCATGCTCGTGCTTGACGTCAACTTGTATTGTTTTTTTTAAGATTGGATGTTATAGTAAATGTCTGCTTGATATACATATGTATTTGTGTTGTATATGTATGTTGCGTTGCAGCGCTCCAGCGGCAGCGGCAGCGCGTCCCGCATCCCGGTGGCGATGTGCGAGAACCGCCTCGCCAAGTGCGCCTCATGGAGCGGGGACTCCGTCGACACCGCCGACCTCACGCCGGGTAAATACACACTAGCTACTATACCCGCGTTAATTCAGGATAAAAATAACTTGCGTGCTAATTATTCAGGATCGAAACTAGCTTCATGTTAAATCTATTCAAAATTTAACACGAAGACTGGTGGCACCCGTTCGTGACAATCTTATCGATCTATATACAAGATCCCTCAAATAACTTTTTTCGTTTTAGAATGAATAAAAACTATGTAATTAACGCATTATAATAATTGTCGAAGAGTAGACAATATGGATAAAAATATTGCCACACAATAATGATTCGAGTATAATTTAATACTTATCTTTTGAGACTCATAAACGTAACTGATAAATGTATTCCCCTGCAGCGTTGCGCCGGCGCCGCCAGAACTCTGACAAGTACGCGGTGGACCCCGCGCGGGAACTGAACCTGCGCTTCGCTCGGCCGCGGCACCGCGCGCCGCACCAACACCAGCCGTGAGTACTACTGATACATATTACACACTTACCTAACTCTACATTAGTTGCTTATATGTTGGCCACTAACGTATTAATTGCTGATTGATTGATGACATGATTGATCATGTCTGGGTATCCTTACTGAATAAAATAATTACACTGGACGTTCAGGCTTTTGAACACCGGGTCACCTGAAGCGACATTCACACAAGCGTCACTGTGACCCAAGGTGAAACTTACCTGTATGTACCTCAGAATACAGCATAATGCATGTATTGTGCTAGAGTGGAATTGGCTTTCAAAAAGGAGCCTAAAGGGGATCTTTTGGAGGAGTGGAACAATATATGTAGGTAGAAAAAAAATACATATGTCGCAAGAAATTCTAGCTAGGCATTTCTTCTATGAAATACATCGATCAAACTTACACAAAAAGTGTAAATGTTTAATTTTAAGTTAACTTTAATAACTCACTACCCCTCTTTTCTAAGTGTAACTTTCTCCCTCCACAGGCGCAGCGGGTCGCGCGGCGTGGTGCTGGGCTCCCCGCCGGGCTCGCCCCCCGCGTCCCCCGCGCCGCCCCCGCTGCAGGCGGCGCCGCACAACGCCGCGCGCGCGCGCCGCTTCCGCCCGCTCAGCATCGCGCCATAGGTACATAAAATAAGTTAAAAATAAATAAATGAAATAAAATTGGTTTATTTTGCATAATTCTGTTTAACAAAAAGATATTGGAGTTCAAAGCCTCCCGAACTAGTTTCCACTGTCTCGGGAGCCGATGGCTTCTGCCTGCTTATTAAAATCAGCACACAAATAAACGGAGTGACAAAATATACACTAAACTTGTTCTACGCTGATTATTCAAGCCTGGACAATAAGCCAGTGTTGGAGAGCCAGTAAGCTAGTATTACGGGCTTTATGGAGACGAAACTGTATTCCTTTCTAATTTGACAGTACTAGCGTGTTCCAGCAAGCCAGGACAGTTTGCTGGCTTACTGTCCTTACTTGAAACACTAGCCGTTTGAACTATTTCAGAAAGACCTTTCAAGATCCCCTTAGTTTCTAGTTCATTATTAAAAAATAATCTAAAAAGTTTTGGATAAATCGTGTAAAATAACAATGTTATTTGATAACTATTGTGGATGCCTGTGGCTTTGCTCACTTTATATCGAGATAAATAGTAGCCTATACCACTCTCAGAACCGCATACTACCTATTATCCGTAGCCGTTTTTGGGTGATGGGCGCTTAAATAAACACACCATCAGACAATATTTTTTTAATTATTTAAAATTTACCTGAACATTTATTTTCTAATATCTTCTATGTACAGATTTTTGACCCTCTTCAGCTTTATTATATGTATATATGTCACTCGTAGAGCAAATTTGTATACACTTTACCGACATTTTATCGCCTGGGTCGTCTGAAGCGGAACTATGGCCCAATGTGAATGTGAAGTATACTCATAGGAATGTGCTCCTATATCTACATATACTACACTATATATACACATACGTGACTCTAACGCTTTCCAATTTTCTGTTTTTCAGGAAACAAGTCATGCCTTCAACGCCGGAGACACTCTTTAAGCTAATGTAAGCCTTGTATCAATGAACATAAGACATTATTTCGTACAGCTAATGTATGACTTACTAAGCGCAGTCGAGCCAAAGTACCTATATATGCTTAGTATTATTGTTCTATACATTAATTCTAACTCTGTCTCGACCGCCTGATCTATATGAATATGATTATTTGCTGTCCTTTTCTCCCCTTCGCGGTTGAAAAAGGATGCAAATAGTTTCAAAAGTGACAAATTTATTGACATAAAAAATGGCGGTTCAGGATTGAGCCCAAACAAATACGCTTGCTAAAAAGCAAATAATATTGTTATTTAATATATTATATGCATGTTAAAAAAAATCTGGACAACAATGTGACATTATTTTTGTGTCTGAGTATCTACCAAAACTATTGTTTCTCGTTGTATGTAACGAGTAAACTTTTGTCAAAAGTACTTACAAGTATCAGACATTTGTATGTAAAGGCACAACATATTTATTAAAAAATAACAATCAATATCATGTAATAAAATTTTAGATCTGACTGGATAATATGAATGTCGTATAAGTTTTGATTTACAAAACTTAAACTCTTCGAATTGTGATCTATATTCACAACTTAGATCTCTCTTTAGATAGAAAGCGTTTTCAAGCTTGCGAATTGTAGCTTGATTTTATATACTGGACGGCTAAGCCATTTTTGATGCGGGTCATCGGAATGTAGTAACAACTGACTGTAAAAAGGCGAAAGGTGGTTTCATTTGGTCATCATATGACATTTGATACA
This sequence comes from Macaria notata, assembly GCA_927399415.1. Lineage (NCBI taxonomy): Eukaryota > Metazoa > Arthropoda > Insecta > Lepidoptera > Geometridae > Macaria > Macaria notata. The sequence goes on from OV656742.1 coordinate 8,960,353, forward strand.
AAAAATAACGATGTAAATACGAAAAAAAATGACAACCATGTTTTCAAAGACTCATTTATAATATTAACCGCCATACTTGTAAAAGAGTAATATAACCAATAGTTAAATAGCTGGTTAGTCAAACATTTTTATCTTTTTATTTGTAGTTTTGACAACGAGTGAAAAAGACAAGATAATGTTTTATTAATCAGTGATTTTATTATGTTTTTTATAAGTAAGGCGGAAAATTGACCAATACAGTTTGTGTGAATCCATGTAAAAAAGAATCAGATAATTTATTTCTATTGCTGAAAAGAAAACAAACGATTATATCTATGACATTCACACGGCCATCTGTGATTGGTCGAAATATTTGACTTCCTTAGCTTTGAAACTTGTTATAAAACGTATAGGTACGTACGATGCATATTTTGTCATTAAAAATGTATTCGAAAATACTATCCTTATTTAAAAACTCATAAAATAACTTTAATCTCAAAGACTTGCGTTCTGAGCTCACTAATTTTATTTACTTAGTTAAAAATAATTCGCGGTTTGAACAAATAATAATTTGTTTATAATTATGTTGTATATAGTTAACTTATTTGATTAAAACGGTGCAACACCGCCATTGGTCACTACCTTGTGTGTAAATAGTTATTAATTTCTTTCTTTGGTGCTATGTTTTCAAAATTTATTTTTAGATTATAATTTAACATTTTTTTATATATTATGGGCATTCATTTACCTTAAATTTGGGCATTGATCGGTAGTGCTCAGTTGAAGTACCTTTTATCGTCATTTTTAAATCGAGTAAAATAAACTATGTCTACCTACACCCAATAAATCTTGGATCATCCGTCAAAATGACATAAAATTATGCATTAATATATTTCTAAAGTAAACAGCATGTACAAATTCTATTTACAACTCTGTTGCTTAGTGTATTTTATGTAGCAATAGAAAAAAAAAAGATAAATTGTTACAACTTGATAAATATAATCGATAAGTCACGCATCGATATCAGAACATCACTAGTGTCGTTTTATATTTTGATTATGCACGTACCGATAAGGAATACTCTATGTATAATGACTAAAAATAAATAAATATTCGAGAAGTCCCTTAAGAGCATGGTAGCACGAGTTTCGAATTGCCAAGATAAATGACACTGTGATTGTTAAGATAAACGTCAGTTTACAAGAAAGAGGTTCATGTCTAGGGAAAATGTTGGTAGTCACTCGTGGTACGCGACTAATTAGTTACCCTAAAGCTTAACTCTTTCTTGGACTGACTTGGGAAATAACGCCCTCAGGTGTAAAAAATTGTTAAAGTTTTAAAACGGTATTAAGCTAGAGATCGACAAGAAAAACAAATCACGAATTAGATATCGATATTTTTGGAAGACTAAGAAAAGATTTGTGATGATTGAGATAGGGAAGGTAAACGTACACTTACTGATTACAGTTAGGTACATTCTTAAAAGACAACAGAAGTTTGACCTGGGTAACAAATAGTGTGCGTTTATCTTAAGATGTAAAATTTGCTGCTGACATTGTATGTATGTATGTATTTAGGTGTGAGACGAATTTTTTTCAATATTTAAATTTGATTAAAAATGTTAAAATTTTTGCGTAAAAATAATTGATGTTGCACTCGTCTTAGGTACTTGTTTTGGGCGTTTATTATATTGTGGTGGTTATAAACGCGTTTTATATCGCAAAGGCAATATTCGGCTGGACTCGGTGACTTTATAGGTTATTGATGACAGAATTTTGAGATGTATAAACGCTACTCTCACGGTCTGCTGAAGCTATTTTCCCGACGTGTGCATTGCATGGCCAATGATATTGCTACCAATAATAGCTAAGTAATATAAAGCATTTAAATATAAATAGTTAGGAGGCTTTCTTGAACCACCAAGAATATGATAAACGCCCAAAAACGTTTCTTTACAAAAATGTATAAAATATATACAATTAATATCATATTTATATATATACGTTACGTAGATGCCATTAAATTCTAGTCTGCTGCTTAGTTTATAGTTATAGATAAATAAAAAATGTATGTAATAACTAAAAACTTAAATTAAAAAAAATCACAATGATTACAAAATATTTTTTAGCTATAAGTATTATGATATTACGACTTCTGAGAGAATTTGGGCGGTTAGTGCGGTGAAAGAGCTGCCATCTGTATTTTTTAATTTCGAATCTTAAATATGGCGGTAGTTTTTAAAAAGCTTGGGGCCGTGGCGTGCTTGGTCTCGAGTTTAATGTGATGGAAAGTATGAACAAGTAAATTCTAAATTCGATTTATAATTATCGATGTCGGTAAGCGCATCACTTCTTGACATCTCTATTGATCTCGATGGCCACGCACGATGCGTTCAGTTATCTTTCTAGTCTACAAAACAGCTTCCGTCTGCATAGATATAAAAAATGCTAATAAAAAAGTATGAGGCAGTTATTTTTATCAAATCGAATTATTTTGTATACATGAGGCAATTTTATTTTTTCTTTATCCAAATTCTGGTTGTTTTCTCTTGAAATTTTTACTCCAACTTTTTCATTTTGTATCGTTTTAGATCAGTCGCCAACAGCTATGTATTATATATTAAAGTTTTGACAAATTATGTATAACCAATTACATTAAACTATAGATTCTCAAGCAAGCTATGTGTTGGTCTACTATCTGACCTTACCAAGGCGATAATAGAGGCTTCACCTATATTATATCTTGGTAAATTACATAGTCGACCTGTGATGTGATAGTCATAATACAGACCTACATAAATAAAAATAAAATTGCCGAGTTGTAGTTATCCCTTACTCTGTATTGTGATCGTTTATGTTTCAGTCAAATTGTGTAAGTGTATGGCGACGGCGATGCGCTGTTTTTTATAAGGATGCACGCTCATATAATGTTTATTTTGCCATATTTTTTATATTTACCGAATATGCACAATGGAAAATTAAATAAAAGGTATTTGTCCTTGAATTAATGTGGTTTTATTATTTTAGGCATTCCATTCCTTTAGACAATTTATGCAAAGTACTAAGATATATTTGATAAAATATCAAGGGTATTATGTACAGTTGGAACAAAAGTAACGGAAGAGGATTCTTGCAAATATGTTTCTTGCATCTTGGTTTTTTCTAGATAAGCGCGCAAAATCGTAGATTACAACGTTGCTTAACATCAGGTAAGTTGTAGTCAAGCGTGAGCCTATCTCATGGAAAAAATACAACACAGCGAATTTTTGGTTAGTGTCATTTTAAGCATTTTTCCTTAAAAGCCTCTTCCGTTACGTAACTTTTGTGTTAAAAATTTCGCGATAAAGCTAGGTACACTTGTAATAAATCTATGAATAACGCCAATTATTTACAATTATATAGATTTTTTATGTATGTACATATATGATGGAAACAACTTGATTTTTTTACAATAGTAAAATTTTATGTAATTTACAAGCGCGCATTTAACAAATACAAAAATATACGTAACTAGTAATAAAAAAGCAAAACAATTAATTTTATTGCGATTAGTACGAATAGCATTCTTTAAAACATATTATATAATTTTAGTCAGTTGACATGGAAAATATAATAAGGGTCCATTGAAATTCCTTAAACATGAATAAAATCAAAGTAATTTTTAAGTGAAAAACACGAGTAATGCCTCTAACTGGACCTATACAATAACAACATCAACCCCATAATAATAATAACTTTTTAAATTTAGCAAAATATAATTCAGTATAAATGATGTCAACTTGTATGCACCTCAAATCTTGATTAGTATTTGTGTATGTATCACATACAATTTAAAATATCTGTTAAACAAAATCTGATAATATTTTTTTAATTGAAACAGGTTTGCACTTGGCCATTGTTTGCCTGATGGTAAGCAAAGGCTTCATGCTCTCGCTTTGAAGTTTCTAGATAGTTCATAATCTACAACTTTTTACCCATGAATATATCTGTCCACTAATTCACCATCTTTCATAGTAATGTGGATGTTGACTGCTGGTCGCGTACCTCAGTGCCATGTCGTAGTAATCCTGGTTCAAACTCTCCGCATACCTCATCTGGTAGTTACCTGGATTTGGTTGAATCACTGCTGGGGATTGACCCGTGCTATTTTCTGCTTCAACAACTTCTGGTTGAGGCTGACTTAAACAGTGAAAATGATTGTTTGAGTCGCCTCTTTCCATTTTAACTGAAATGCTCTCAATTTTAGGTACAACACTTTTATTGACAACCAACTGTTCATTTTCGGTATTCTTCTGAACGGTTGTTTGTTTTTCATCGTTAGCTAATTTCTCACCCAGTTTTTTCATATGCTCGTGGACATTTTTGACTATAGTTTCTATTGTTTGCTGGTTTAGTGGCGCCTCTTCGGTTCTAAGTGATGCGATCTTATTATCAGCTATGATTTTTGGTTCTATTCTTTCATCTGGATGATTCTTCTTGATGTGTACTTGCAGTAACCTACGTCTTACTGTTTTGTAATCACACAGATGACAGGACAAGTCACTTTCGCAAGTATGTTTAATTTGGTGAGTTAGTAAATTAGATTTACCTGTGGCTACATAATCACAATATTTACACTGCAAACTCTGTCCCAAATGGACGATTCTAAAATGTTCCTGCAATGTGAAGTTTTGTTTACAAACATAGTCACATAGAGTACACTTTAATGGGTAATGCACTTTTTGATGATTTGCATTCTGACATTTGAAATAGGACAGAAATGAACATAGATTGCAGTTTATAAGTATCACTGATTTACTTCTTTTTATATGTAGAGTTATTTGGTCCTTAGTTTTAGTAGTGAAGCCGCACATGAGACACCTGTAGGGGCGCACATCCTTGCCAGTGTGCAACCTCTGGAAGTGTCTCTGCACTGACGCCTTGTACTTGGCATTGTAGTCACACTCCTTGCAGTGGAACATTCTCTCCACTCCGGGTACTTCTACTACTTCTATTTTCCTCCAGTCTATTTCTTCATTATTTTTGTCTAATGTATAAAATTTATCATCTGATGTGTTAGACGGGTCTTCCGGCTGTTTTATTTTAGGAGTTTCATTTGGCTGTGTGTCTTCATTATTAGTATTTTGAGGAGGTATAGTGGCTATGTGGCCTGCAACAGGAGGTAATGAAGATTGATGTGCCTGCACGGGAGCTGTACTCATGTTTATTGCAGAATTGTTTGGTGGCTTTACAGGTTGACATGATGCTCTTATTTTCTGAGCGTCAAACTGAGTATGCAGCCTAACATCATCTTTGAAAGCTCCTTTTTCATATACATGCCTCTTTCTATGCAATTTCATTTCACAAAGATATTCTGATGAGTAACCACAGTAGGTACAATTGATGGGAGTTTCCTGAAGACTATGCTTCTTATGCTGATTCATTCTCCATCTGACTCTAGTAGAGAATTCACAATATTCACATTTAGTCGCTTTCTCTGACACCTCTTTGTGTATTATTGCTAAATGTCTACTAATGTGTCCTTCAAACTTAGTTTTGAATGGACATTTATCACATTGGTACATGGAGTTGTCCCTGGGTTCATGTCTCTTTATATGCTTGACGAAGCTGTGTCGATGGGCGGAGGCGAAGCCACATAGATCACATTGGAAGTTCTTTTCGGCTGCATGTTTCCGTCTATGCACAGCTAGGTTCCACTTGAACCTGGTTGTATAATCACACAAATTGCACTTGTATATTGGTAGAGCTAATAGAGCCGGGTCGTCTTTATCAGTGTGTTGGCCGAGGACATGTTGCTTCATAGAGGTAGGATACTTGGTAGTGTAGTTGCAGAACTTACAAGCAATGGGGGGCTCGTTTGTGTGCTTCATTGTGTGGTACTTGAGAGCATTCTTGTGCATAGCCTTGTAGTCACAGAACTGGCAGGAAAACTTTTTCAACTCAGGATCAACGGGAGCTCGCTTGTTGGGTGGTAGAGCTCTCCTGAAAAACATCATATGATAAATTAATTTCATGTAGAAAATAAACAAGTAAAAAATTATCGTATAATATAAAACTAGAAGAAAAAATCTGTTTAAGCTATGTAGTGTCTAGTATATCAATATTGTACAGTAACAAATATGCAAACATACTTTCTACACCGCTTCTGTGATACTTTCTTCAAATTTTCTGAGAAATCAATTTGAAATGGATGCAGTTTCTGCTCTGAATCATCAGGATTATCAAACTGGTCTGTTTCTTCTTTTGCATATGTGTAATCTTCATCATCATCTGGCTCACCGTCCAGTCCTTGCACTGTTCCTGAAATTATAAAATAAAAGATAGTAAGTAAAAGTTAAAAACTACAAATGTTACTTTCAATATAATAAGGTCTTGGTACCTTGTCATGACACTTATATTCTGGCACACCACAAATATCACTGAATCAATTTTGATGAAACTTCTGCTAAGTAGTAAACTAACTAGTAAAACAAGATGATGATAATAAAATACACTGATGTCTCAACAAACCTTCCTCTTCCACCTCCATTTTCACCCACACCATGGAGAAAGCCTCAGGAGGGACTGTCTCATCCATCTCTGGTTGGTTTGCTTCTTGCTCCTCAGTGGCCATCACTTCCCAATATTCTGTATTATTTGATTAATCTGTGTAAAAAACATTTATAAGCAGTTATGGTTTATTTTAGCAAACTACAGAAAACTATCTTTAATAAAGTATCATAGTCTAGATCATTGTACTCGGATATTATCAAATTTAAAGAACATCACATACACACCCAAAGGTCGATACAGGTCAAACTGATAACCTCCTTTTTTTGAAGATGGATAATAAAAAGTTAATGTAACAATTTAATTATAATGAGCAGGCAAGTGTAAATTTCTGTAGGCATCTCATATTTTATTAATTTGACCCAGGGGTGCTTATGGACAGCAAAAGTTCTTAATAAATAAATAATCAACACTAAAAATTCCTGAAGGACATCAGACCTTGACAGGATATTAATATGTCTTCATGTATTATTTGACGATATGCAAAGACATGGATAGTAGTGCGAAAAGCTATATACAAAGGTTTTTATTCATTCTGTGGACACAAACTGTAACGCGATGCATTTGTGTTTTTTATAAAGGTACCTATGTACCATATGAAAAATTCCAAGATGGTTATCGATCAATGAGCTGCATTTGTTATGATAATATATTGCTCACCTATTGAAGCTTATGAGTTCAAGATTTGCAGATAAATCCTGGAGTCGCCCTCCAGCGGTACATTAATTCTTTATTTTTTCGTCTGACGCTTCATATTCTCCTCGCCTTTTGCTTGATTTGGTTTTTTGTTTTTTTTCTTTGTCGCCTTGCTTGAGTCTTGACTTAAGTTGGCATTGACATAGCTTGCTTCTATTTTATTTTCCCATGCAACTCGTTAGAAACTTTATAGCTTTAGTAATTATCTAGTAAGTAATTATCTCTATAAAATCTCACTTTTTATAAATTTTACTGCGCACTGGGTAATTCATAAATTAATAAAATAAAATAATATATGCTTGTGTTGTGAGAAAACTATGAAGTCAGAATATTTAAAAAAACATTAAAACAACTGACCTCGAAACTGACACTGTCTAATCAAAAGTGTCAAATACATCCATGAAAAAAAAAACAAAAATTACTGAACCAAAATAAATACGAACAAGAGCTTTCGCAAAATAATTCAAGAAAATGTATACAGAAGTAGATGTTTTTGTGAGTAATTATACCCTAATTGATCCAGAAATATACCAGCTATGGATAGAAGGCTGCTCCTGTGAGTAATACTTTGTGAAACTTGATCAATCAACCCAATAGCTACTAGCTACTACTCCTTGATAATCGCAATATTTTTAGTTTTTATCTTATAAAATGTCTTGAAGAGATATCTTTAAGGTTCTTACTATTACGGTGATAACTCCATTAATGTTTATTATCGTTTCATATGACACGTACCAAGTCAGAACGTTTGGTTTAGTAAATCTATAAATATCATAATACTTGTGTGTTCTATGTATATGTATTTTGATTAATTTTAGCGAGCGAAGCTGTGTCCACACTCCACCAGCGAAGTATTGCCAAGCAGATAGCTGCTCCTGTCGATCTAATCGCCAGCGATGTCTTGGATCATTACAGGTGCAAATATAGACATTATGATGCGACTGTGATGTACTTTGTTGGATAAAATTATGTTAAGTCTAGTGTTAGCTTTTCAATGTTTTTTTTTGTACATCAGCAAATATAACAAAACATTCACAAGAATATCTCACAGTTCACTATATTATACAGAATTATGCCTTTATATTTGTGAAGTGGAATAAGAATAAGAAAATAAATAAACCAGAGCCATTTTACCATACATGTATGTATATAGGCACATGCATATTTCTTTTTAGCTATCTCATACAAATTTCTATACATTTACTTCATTAGGGATATAATATAATTGTGTTATCTAATTGATTTGACAAATATGCTTACCATATCTGTTAATTACCAATATAGGTACATATTTATTATTTCAGAACCTTTGCATTGCTGGAGAGGCTTCTCACAGTTCCTTCAAAATTATCTGAACAGATGATATTCCAAATTGATGAACCGACTAAGCAGATGCTGATTGAAAAGTAAGATTTTATTTTACAACTGTAATATTTTAATCAACAAAAATCATGTTAAAAAAAAACTGTTCAGCTGTCGGTATGTTTGTTCGTTATAGACTCGAAAACGACTGAACCAATTTGTCTACGGTTTCACTAACATGTTGGTGCATTTTTAATGTAATATTTAGTGTTTATTTCATTTCAATCGGTTCGTAAATAAAAAAGTTATGTTCATTTTAAACCTTTTTATCTCAAAATAATGCGAGCAAAGCCGCGGGCGTCCACTAGTTCGATATATATCTGTTTTCAGGGTGATCAAATAACCTATCTTTTAAGTTCAGTATTAAAAGTTTTCAAAAGTGTTTTTCTTAACTCTTGTAACAGCTAGGACCTACAATTTAATGTATCAGTTTCATATCAGTCACAGCAAATACTGTTTATCATACCATCTATTAATTGATGTGATATACCTTTCTATAAGTACATGTAGTGTTCTGTTTAAAATTCAGTTTGATATATTTAGTGTAACATTAATTCCAGGTACTATGACCTGGATGATGCAGTAATCAGAGAGTTGCTCGGCCGCAAACTGTCCTCCAGACATAGAAAGGACTTGGATGAGGTGTGTAAACCTTTCTAAAGAATTATTTTTAATTCTGTGTGTTTCTGTTATAGTGTGGCAGCATGGCTTACTTATATATGCCACAAACACCTGTATGAATGATAACATTTGTATATGCTTCAAGATCTGAGCTAAGTTAGAACTTGATAGAATATAGGGTTGTTTGACTACAGATCATTGCAGATCATAACACATTTATCTAGAAAGTATCTATTTACTCTAGATTTAAAGATCTCTGACTGTCTGGTTGAGGACTCTGACTGGTTTGCTAAAAGACAGCTTCAGTTAGGGTGTTTTAAAGTTACTGGATACTTTTATTTACTAGACATGTTTAATTGATACCTGCTTAAGTAGGAAACCTCCATAGTTGGGACATACATTTATATCACAGCCTCTTAGAACTGAATTACCTATAATAATTAGATAAAACATATTTTCTATAACTGGAATCTGTTTTGATTTGATCATGTAACTATATACAAGAGATATAGAAATTATTGCACAAAATTACTAAAGAAACTGAAAAATGATTATCACAGATCCAAACTTGCTAAAAATAAAAACAATTTAAAAAAGACATGGGAAACCATTAGGCATGTAACAAATACATCAAAAATAAAAACTAGTAATGAAGCCCTATTAAAAATAAAAGATAATACGACTGATTCTGTAAATTGTATTAATAAATATTTCTCTAATGTAGGCAAGACCTTAGCAGACAAAATCATTAACCAAGATTAAATTTATAATAAGAATAATCTCGATATAGATAAACTTGTATCTCAAAGGAATTCTATGTATTTGGCAGAAACTGATGAAACAGAATTTTATAATATAATATTAGGATTAAAAAATGACAGTGCTGTCGGTATAGACGGTATCTCTGTCGGAATTGTTAAAAAGTGTTTACCTGTCTTACTACCAGTTATAACAAAAATCTGTAACCTCAGCCTCACCACAGGAGTTTTTCCAGAAACATTTAAAACCTCAATTATTACTCCAATTTATAAGAATGGGAACAGAGATCGTGTCGAAAACTATAGACCGATTTCAGTTTTGACAATATCCTCAAAAATTCTTGAAAAATTAATCAATAGTAGACTTAAATCTTACCTTCAAAAATATAACGTTCTTTCCACTCAACAATTTGGTTTTAGAAACGGGGTATCTACCTCAGATGCTGTAAACGAGCTTACCTCCTTTATTGTAAATAAATTAGATAAAAAAAAGAGGGTAGTCGGATTATTTTTGGACTTGGCAAAGGCCTTTGACACGGTCTCTGTTCCTCTCCTTATCAAAAAACTAGAGCATATAGGCATCCGCGGAATAGCTTCTCGCCTTTTTGAAAGCTACTTGAGTGGTAGAACACAAAAAACAAAGGTGGATGGTATAATAAGTGAAGAACAGAAAGTTACCTTTGGCGTTCCACAAGGAAGCGTTTTAGGACCTAGCTTATTTCTAGTGTACGTAAACGATTTGTGTGATAAACAACTGTAAAATGGCAGAATATACTCATACGCGGATGATACAGCTCTTATATTTGAGGCCAATACCTGGCAAGAAGCCCAGGCATATGCTGAACAAGGCCTTAATAAGGTTTCTGGATGGCTACGTAATAATCTGCTGACCTTAAATATTGAAAAAACTAAATATATCCAATTTACAAATTCACGGCGCAGGATATCAAAAATAGATTTAGCAATACATGGGCAATGTTCTAATGAAAATTGTGACTGCCCAAAACTTGAAGCCGTTGATTTTGTTAAGTATTTGGGTGTCATTATTGACAAAAAATATCCTGGAAACCGCACATAAATGCCTTAAGTAAGAGAGTTCGTAAATTAATATACGTCTTCAAGCATTTACGTGAAGTAGCGGATAGAAAGCTCCTGTTAGAAGTATATATCATTCTCTATGCAGATCAATCTTAACCTATTGTAACACAGCATGGGGCGGATCTTGCAAAACTCAGTTCCTTACACTTGAACGTGCTCAACGAGCAGTGCTTAAGGTTGCCACTTACAAACACTTTAGATTTGACACGACTGAACTTTACAAAGATTGTAGAGTACTGACAGTCTGACAGCTATTCATCAAAAATGTTATTTTGATGCAGCACAGGTTATTGAAATATACTAATAACGACGGCAATCACAGAAGAAATGACAGATACTTTCCTATTCCTAAACATCACACTGCTCTATTTAAGCACCATCAATCTTTCTTGGGTCCTTATCCATATAATAATGCTTGTAGCAAAATAAATAGAATGATTAATCTAAATAATAGAGATTTACAGTCAGCAGTAGACAAATGGCTAAATTCTCTTGACTATGACGACACTGAAAAACTTTTAACTGTTTTAAAATAAAATGCATGACCAATATCACTTCTACCCGATATGTAAAAAATATATATAAAAACACCATACCTACTTAGACCAATATGTCACACATAAGAACAATGCACACTGCACCGCTTACATACTCGTTCAAGCACTTACATATAATCACTCAAACATTCTTACTCATTACCATTTATACATAACCGACTACACACACACACACACTCACACACACACACACACACTCACACACACACACACACACTCACACACACTCACACATACACACACACATACACTCACATAATAACAAAAAAATAGGCTAAGATTTTACTTTTTAAATATTTTTCTTTTTATTTCTTAATATCAATTTAAATTTTGTATAGTTTTGTTTCCGTAAGATGAGTTTTCCAACCTCCTAAAAAAAATGTTTCCCTGAAGGAATCAGCTGCTACAACACGAGAGACTACTTTCTCTCAGCGTAGCAGCTGCTCGACATATTTTTTTGTATTCTAAAATGTCCTATTTTAAATTAGATTATAAATAAGTTTAAATATTATAAGAACTTGTGTGTCCAATAAACATTTATTATTATTATTATATTGTGTCAGGTAGCAGAGCGTTCAGGCGCGCCGCTGCGCTGCTGCCGGCGCCAGTTCGACAATGTACGTCGTGTGTTCAAAGCCGTGGAGGAAGCGCCCGGGAATGTCGTCGCCAACATACGCGCCGCTTTCCTCCTGCCTGAAAAACTTGCCAAGTAAGGTGGCTTATGACGTAGTACCAATAAATATTATAAGGCATAAATACATAGTACTTAGTATGGCAGTCATTAAGCCATGTCAGAGGCCGGTTTAAAAACTCTCGACTCTATAGTAAGTTACCCTCATACGAAGAATAAGAAGAATACTTACCACTATTATTTTTAAATTATTACTGTAACAGGTAAGGTCCTCTTCAAAGGAAACAGCAGGTCTTAACAAGTCTTCTTTATTTATTACCACGACGGCGATTGGGTCATCCGGATCGACCAGAACATGCTTCGGGCGACGACGGAGGGGCTAGCGACGACGGAGGGGCTAGAGAAGCTACGGTCGCCGGGCGCGCTTATATTGGGGCGCGCATCGATGTGTGCGTGAAGTAGGCGACGCGGGGCGTGTAAGCGCATGCACACAGGCTGACGCTGCGCGGCGGCCGGCGTTACATTACTACTTATGTACATATCGCACCCTTAGGACGAAAACGACGTAACTCAAAAAAGCAACTTTTAGGGAAATCGCAAAACAATGTTTAATATTTTGGTACCTCTGCAATCTTTCGTCTATTATTCCGTGATTATTTACGTTAGTGACTATGTTTGTGCTGCACATTGTAAAAAAAACATTCAGCTATTATTGTGTCACAAAAAAACATAAATATTAAAAAGATTAGTATATATAAAAAGGTATTTTATTTTATCATTCATTTTAGGACCGAGGAAAATTATGTAAACTAGACGTTTTAGGTATTGAGTCGTTTTTCGGCCGAAAATTAATGCTTTAGCTAAGGATGATTAATAGTTAAGCCTATTTTGTTTTTATAACATTATATAATTTGTTTATGTTTTCCGACTTAGGTCTGTTTTTTCCTATCAAAATAGCAAACGATCGAATACCAAAAGAGAATGCGTCATTGGGGCAGAAAATAAAAACAAAAATAATAGAATGTATTTATTACATAATTGCAATGTTTGAATTGAAACAAATGAAAATAATCAATTGCGTTACGAATAAACAGTTTTACTAGTAACCATTACGAGAGAGACAATAGTTAATACAAGTTGTGAGCGGGCTTGTCAAGTATCGCCATACGGGGCGAATTTTGCCTTATCTAATGCAAAACATTTTTTTAAAAAACTTGCTAATACTTATGCACTTTATTTCAATAAGTATTTAGACAGTTTGGCGACACTAGTTTTGATTGGCAGATTGCACATTATTGCTGACTCTGTCATCTATGGTAATATCATTAAATATAAATCAACACTTATAATACTAACAGAGATCTTTGTTAATTAGGAATTCTTCTTAGTAAGTATAATAGAAATCTTTTATAAAAAAATATTAAAGATAAATCGACACTCGAAAGAAACAATCAGATATCTTTTTCCATTCGGAATCCGTATCCATAAAAAACAATACAATACAATGCTTAATTAAATCTAACCAAAATCTTTGTTCGTTAGGAACTTCTACTGTAAGAAAACGTAAATGTAAAACTAAAGTTAAAACAATTACCAACAAAAATGAGTTCTATATCTAATTTACTATTTTAGTACCTACTATAAAATTAATAGTAGCAACCCGAAACATCTTTCTTCACAGGGACTTATATTCTTCATCAGATATTCAGATAGTCATTTCAATCGTCTTATAACGATTTGTAGTAATCTTTATAAAATCCGGGTATTAAATTTTTTCGTAGCAATTCGCTTAGCCCTTTCTTTTTATTTTCACTCAATTTTATTTTTTGTGTGTATACTTTCGGGATTGAGACATCTTCAAGGTTAGGCATTCGTTTTCGTTTGTTCCTCATGTTGACACACTTAAAATTTTCTTGTGTGTAAGATGTTTTGAAGAAAAACATAAAATGTTTGTCTTTCACGAGTTTTAATACCTTGATATCGTTCCAAGACACCTGGTTGCGCTCATCGTCTTCGTTAAAATTATAACCCCACTGATCTTGCAGTGATTTTAAATCAATGAAAAAGTCATAGTTTAACTCCACTACTTTAAAAGGCTTCCCAGACTTCTTGAGATTTCTTATCAGGGCAACATACTAATGAGAAGTGTAAATTGGTCCTGATTTCAGGTTTTTTTTTCACTTCTTTTTCAATCAGGCTGTGTACGTTGTCCCCCTCGTTTTGTGTATGCCCGCGAATGAGAAATTTGTGAGTTATACTCATTATATTTGGAAAGTATGACACAACATACGAATAAAGACATGCAATAAACCTGTTTTTGTTTTGTCCACAGCAATTATCTGAATAGAAAATTATATTCAGTCGTTTATCAGGATATTTTTCACTGATATTTTTTAAATACTCAAATATGCATGATCCTATCTCGTTTGCCCCCCTTTTTCCTTGTTTTTCATCCCAAAAGTAATTATATACCTCTTCATAGGCGCCTATAGTTTCTTCTCCTTCAACTTCCTGTTCTATTTGGTTTTTATTTTTCTTGTCAGTTTTTTGAGCCAGCTCAGCCATGGTAAAGTTTAAGCAATTGAGTTTTGATATATAATAAAAAGAACTTGAGTCTCCCAAAGGGCATTGCATTACTGCTTGTAAATCGTATACTGTGCATACGTTGCCTCCACCAATGTTTCTGCGGTCGTTCTTCTTTTCAAGGCGACAAAGGTCTTTTTCTTTTAAATGGGTATCGAATTTTTCTTTCAGCGTTGCTTTGTGATCTACAGATGCCATTTCGTACTCCAAACACAGATCACAACGACCTTTTTTAGGCTGAAAGAATCCCAAGTTGAAATTGTTATTAAAAATTTGATTGTATAGCCAGTAGTCTACTTTGGGTTTATTTGGATCTCTTGCATCTGAGAAATCTCTCCAAAGATCTTTTACAGTCTTGCCTCCTTCAATGAACTCTCTAGATGTGGAGGCCCTTAAGTAGTGTGAAGGGACCCTTGGGATTGAATTTATATGGCTTTCGATGTCTTTTATAATAGTCTCGTCAATTTTCTTTCTATTTGTGTGCTTCCCTCTGCGATCTTCAGCTATAAATCCGTTTACATTGATTTTTTCTTTTGTAGTTCTTATCTGCCTTTCTGTTATATCTAATGTATTTATAAAAAACGTCTTACAAACTCGAATTTTTTGATTGTTAACTGTGAAAAAAAAACCGCATTATTTGGTGCTCTGAGCTTTTCAGCATTGGTATATTTATATTTCGGTTTGACTTCCATTATGCAAGAACTGATGAAAGATCTTTTAAGTTCCACGGTTGCAAGGTTCCAATACAATTCAAAAATTACAGTCCTTTGGACTTCATTAATTTGGTCAGGACATTTTAATCGACATGGAGCGCATGGGTTTTTAATGCTACGGACTGGAACTACTTTTCTAGATTTCGATAGGGATTGGTAAGATTTTCCGGTGTTTCGTAATCTTTTATTAATGTTTTGCTTCCATGATGCGGGATTACGTTGCCTTTTTCTAGAGTTTCTTTGAGTCATGTTCGTTTCATTGGCATTACTGGTTTCAGGTTCACATTGGGGTGTTTCAGGTTGTGAAATAGATTCTGCCGAAGAAGAGGATGAACTTCTAAGATGCGTTGACATTTTTTTGGGGTCTTGAAATGTAGGGTCATTATCACTTAAATCAGGGTCACTTTCAGGAGCATTGACAGGCGATACACAATAATTCGATTTCGGTATTACTCTACCACTTCTTGTAGTTTCTTGTGGCTGGCGAGTATTGGCACCATCCGCATTAACATGAGATTTCACATGTTGTTCTGTATCGGAAGTAGATGAACTGGATGAACTAGAGGAGCTAGAACTTGAGGAGCGGGAATTTGAGGAGCTGGAACTTGAACTGTTACAAGATGAAGAAGATACTCTTTTTTCCTGAATAGGTCTTGTAGTAAGTTTCTCACGATTACGAATTGATTCGTTGTCTGAGGCATCATTCTGCTGCTGAAAAACAAGACAAAGTGATTGGTTAGTAAGGTAGATTATGAATTATAGCAATAAGTAGGATATAGGCATTTCACACTTACCTTTTCTATATCATAATGGCTAAAGCTTAAAGTATTGCTGATGTTTGTCTGTGTACACTGTGGCGAGTTTTCAATAAACGATGGGGAATTTGATGATAAGTTTTCTATCAATTCATTGTTCACTGACGAAAATTCCTGCAATCATAAAAACAGTGATAATTTTCTTTTGTTTGTAAGTTTGTTTTGCTAGACTTGAAATTGAAATAATATTTTACTTACAAGTTCACTATGATAACTGTTTGTCGATTTATTTGGTGAATCTTCAGTAACTGCGGAATTTGGGTCTAAGTTCTCTTTTTCATTTTTCATTTTAGGAGCTGGCGATTCCTGGCGGAAGATGAAATGATAATACATTTAAATTAATTATCAATATAAACTAACATGCTCTAAAGAGCAACGCCGCATCCGCGCCGCTTAATAAATAAGTTAATTGAGAAATTAGACAAAAAAAAAGTACAAAAAAGGTAAAAAAACTGTATGTTAAAAAATATTTTAAAGATTTGTATATTGTTCATACCTCAGGCTCGTTTTCTTCGTATTTTTTTAATGCATTATGCAATATGATGTCTTTTCTTCTTTTCATTATGATTCGTTGGCGACCAAGACGCCTTATTTTTATCTAGGAAAAAATAAATAAATGGCTTAATACTCAATGAGCCACAAACAATAATACTTTGATAAATAAAAAAACGACTTGATTTCTAATTGGTCAAATTTAGTTCCCAAACATTCGTCGTTATTTATTATTAACACAGCACAACTTTAAATCCGTCATTGGAATTATAAGTATCTTTAGTATTAAAATGCCACAAAACTGAATAAGTCACCTATATTACATTAAAAGTCAGAAGAAAAGAATCGCAAAACTAAATTGGTCGTTTCCATATTAAAAATCTAAAGAGAACTTACCAACTGTTTCAGAATGAAAACGACGTATTAGTCTTTGAGTCACTTTCCAATTGACCGCGTGACGTCTTGCACTTAGCGATGCGAACACAACACTAACTGCGTCGTTCTCCCCCCGGCTCTGGCCCGCATTTAGTCGCGTAAGAAAGAGACCAACATAACTGTTTTGTCCTGTTCCCGCTCGAATATGGCTACGTTTGAGCTATTGTTACATAGAAAATTTAGTTTTGAGTCATTTTATGACGCTAACTCAATTTTCGTTTTTTTTTAATTGTGTCGTTTTCGTCCTAAGGGTGCGATATATTATAAAGATGGAAATTAGTAACTACACTTTTAGTTTATTCAACCTCAAAATTTGATATGGAGATAAATAAGGTCCTGATTAAAGTAAACAATCAATGGCACTAATAAGTTAAATGTGTATTGATTTCTTAATTTTTGCCCTATTTTGTATGAAATCTAAATCATATTCCTTTTCATTTCAGAAAATATGGAGCGGTAGTGTTCATAGCGTGTATGAGATTTGAAACCGCGAAGAGGAAGCTGCAGTATTTGACGTTCAATGACTTCTATCATTGTGCACAGGTGTGTGTATTATTTGTTTGAATGCTTTACATAATTCAATATATTTTTTGCCAAATAATCGTTAGTGGTAGCATAAACGATTTTTGTAAAAAAGAAAATAAGCAAGCAAGGATTAGCTTTAAACTTTTTATAAATATTGATGTTGACTACCAGAATGTTGTGCAAATGTCATTGTTGCCCGTGACTTAGAGGGGGATAAGTCTGGCACAGATCCCAATTGGGGTGTAGCAGTGTTCCAGCCTAATCTAATCTAAATCGGTATGGGTTTGCACTTGACCCTAATTCGCTTGATGGTAAGCGATCATCACGGTATAGGATGGAGCGTGCTTACCCAGTAAGAACCGAATCACTCTCTCTTTGAGGATCGCAAGATTATATTCCGCGGGGAACAGGGAGCACTGCTTTAGGTTAGGGTATTGACATACAAGATTCTTCCACTGCAAGAGTTGGGTGGTATATATATAGGATCATACTTTTTTACATATATTGCTACAGTTTAGGTCACAGCACTTCCCATTTCCACACTTGTTACTGTTTCTACAAAACTTTAAAAATATAATTACGACCAACAGCAACTCTGGTGTCGAGAGCTTAACAAGCCGCCCTAAGGGCCTCTGACATGGCTTAACGACTGCGGTACAGTAACAAATAGCCGAGACATTCAATTTAACGTGTCATCCGACCCACGGAAGCGCCCAAAATGGAATGTCACTTTTTGTTAACCCATTCAAGGATTGACCGCGTCGACAATTGCTGAACAGTGGTAATCGTATGCAATTACCGCAGCTAGCTGAGCTACGGGCGCTTTGCTTGCGTTATCCAGATCACACTTCAGTAACTGTTCCATTGTAAATGAAACTCTGGAGAAATATATAGTGTTTTTCCGCTGCGACTGCTCCTTAGCCGACTTCAAACAACAAACTTGATGGTTTTTATGTGTGTTCCTCCATATACCACCGCCACACCTCACCTCCTAACCAACGTGGCCTCCGTGACTCAAGATCTTACCAACACCGCACTTTGTGTCTGCAAGTTTTGTAGTTCTCCTTCGGCAAGATATTCTCGTCGACACATGCTTCGCCTTTCCACGAGGCATCCTCAAGACGGACGTGTTGACTCCTCGAACGTCGGTCCGAAAGACCGTCGGTCGAGTTATTTCTCCAGAGTATCACTTACAATGGATTTCCGCAAAGATTGATCGCCTGATTGAATGCTTTATGAATGAATACAAGTCAGTTGGTATTCCATTGTTTCCAGGCGATAATGTGCAGCTGGACGTACAGCTGCACGGGCCCGGAGTACTACGACACGGAGATGGACCGCGAGTTCCTGCTGGAGTTGCGCGAGCTGCGCATGCTACTCGACAAGGAGAAGGAGCACAAACAGTCAGTACCTTGATTACAATTAATTTAATAATTATCTGGCGGCTAAAACATACTTACTATTTTTTGAAAATGTTTTAAATTATTATAATTTAAGTACTGATTTTTTTATATTCTTTTGTCTGTAAATTGCGAGCCCTATGGGTGGGAGTATAGCGTTCGATTATGTGATATTTTAACAACTGTTTTTACCTATATTCCGCAATATATATTTTGAAATTGAATTTGAAATTATTTAAACTTTTATTGGAAAATCAGCGAAAATAATCACGACCGGCAGAATTCGAACCTGCGTATTTCCGATCACCGTCCGGAACGCCTTAACCAACTAGGCTACGGTCTACTTACTGCCAGGCGCGAAAATCCACACTCATTTCCATACACTTCAGACTGAGCGGCTGATGGCGTCACTTGTGCTGTTAGAATATGTCTAACAAGCACTCATATCGATGTACTATGGACACCTGATATGACGAGAAAAACATAAAAAACAACAACAAGTTTAAACAACCATAGTGCAGGTTTAGCACTTAATAAATTAACTCATAATTGAAATTATTTGTATGTACCATGTGTGGAGTAGCCTTCAAGTACAGGCTACAACATACAGTGGCTCGTTATGATTCTTGATTGCAAATCAATATAGTACCCAAAAAAAATACATATGCACATAGGTAGGTATATCTAAGTAGACATTAACTTTGGTCATTTCTATCTATACAGATAATAAAGCTGAAGAGGGTAAAAAATCTGAACAAGAAAATATTCGAAAAAAATGATTGGGTATACTTTAAATCCATAACAGAACACGTTTCATCAGATTTTAGAATTATTTAGAATAGACGCTCATAACGCAAAAACGTTTTAACGGGTCATCATGATTTTGGTATGTAGGTAGTATGGGGTCTCAGGTGTCATAGGCTTCTTTTATCTCAAAATAATACGAGCGAAGTCGCGGGCGTCGACTAGTGTATAATAAGCATGTATTTACAAAAGAAAAGTATTTAAGTATTATATCCATTATCAAGTTTAGTATGGAACTAGATGGAGCTGTGTGCAATGGCACAATTTTTTTATTTTGTTAATTTATTTATAATACGTTCCCTGTAAAACATTACCATTCTAGCAAAATCATGTAGCTAACATCATAAATTCTAAATCCTGTCCATCCAATAGTTGCCTGGAAGAAATCGCCTAAGGCGATAAGGCCGCCCAATGTGCATTAAATTAGTTTTTAAATTTCTTTTTATTATGTAATTTCTTTGGTGTGCATTAAAGACATATCTTATCTTATAAACAAGTAGGCTTGGTGCTTTAAGGTGTAGTGATACTTAAAATAAATTAACAATCACATAACATTAATGTTGACTTTTAATTTCCAGCCTGATCTGCATGCGATTGAAACCAAAACTGCTGGAAAAGTCGTATCAAGAGCTGGAGCTTAACTTCAGGTGAATATTAATTAAGAAACTAACCAACAAACACAATTTATAGCTATTATATTGTGATTAATAGCTATAAATTATATATTACCTAGTCAGGTCATAAATTCTGTCACATGTTTAATATAAAATAATTGAAACAACTTTATTCTTTATGTAACCATTTATATACCAAAGTGAACTTAACAAAACATAGATTCTTATGACAATAAAGTTTTTTCAAAATGACCTCCGTGATTTTGAATACAGGCCTTCAATCTGCGCGGCCAGTCGTCTATCGCTGCACGAACGAGGTCCATGTCAATATCGGCGGCTGCCTTAGTCAAGGATGTCTTGAGTGACTCCAAATTGGGATGAGGCTTTGAGCACGCCTTTTCCTCCAAGTGTTGCCATATCTTGTAATCTAACGGATTCAAGTCTGGACTGGAGGAGGGCCAGTCTTCGTGCCGGATGAAGTTTATTTCACGCGCCGCCAGCCAGTCTTGTGTGCTCTTCGCTCTATGAGCTGGCGCCGAATCTTGTTGGAATACCCAGTGCTTGTTATTGAACATGATATGAGAAACAGGTTCCACAAGGTTCGTCAGGACTGTATTTTGATACACAACTGCATTCGTTTTTACACCTTTCTCACAAAAATGTACCTCTGTTAAGCCCCAATAAGAAACTCCCAACCATACCATGAGCGAGGATGGAAAATGACCTCGTTGGACACGCGGAATACGTTTGCTCGCTTCTTCACTACTGTGTGCGTACACCTTATCATTTTGTTTGTTGTAGCTCTCTTTTACGGTAAAAAATTTTCATCCGAAAAAAGGATTTCCCGATATTTTTTTCCCGCGTACCGCTTCAACAAAGCGCGGCATCTCTTCAGTCTCAGGTCCATTAGACGAGCATTCAAACGATGTCCTGTTTTTCTTCGATATGCCCGAAGCCCTAAGTCTTCATTTAACACCATTTTCACCGTGGTTCTGCTTAACCCCATCTGAAGGGCCAACAGTTTCTGCTTACGTTTGGGATTTCTTTGAATTCGCGCATTCACAGCTTTTATCACTGCTGGAGTCCTAACAGACCGAGGGCGACCACTTCTTGACTTGTCATCTACACTAGAGTCTTCATTGTATCGTTTGATAATACGATAAACGAATCTTTTGGTTATATTCAAATTTTTCAGTATGTCAAAAATTTGAATTGGCGCGTAACCGCAACGATGCAATGCAATAACTGCAACACGGTCTTCTTTAAGCTTCCACTCCATATTTAAAAAAGAGTAAAATTCTAAAAAGTATACATTTTTATTTTCATGAACAATTCGAAATTCGAATTCAATAAACTTTTTTGTGGCCAGCATTCTAAAAGAAAAGTTTTTACTGTGTGACAATACTTATGACCTGACTAGGTATATTTTAGATTATAAAGTTGTTATTGTTGTGGTGTTTTTTTTTAAATTTCCTTCTAAAAAAAATATGACAAAATATATGATGTTTTGATATTATTCACATTTTACACTCGCAAGTCCGCAAACACACCTTTGCTTTCATATATAATTAACTAGCGGGTGCTCGCGTCTTCGCTCGCATTAAGTAGTAAAACTTCATCCACCTATTTCACCCCTTTCTAAGTGGCTTTTCCATTAATCCTTTCTTAGCGGATGTCTACGTACATCTACCTGCATGCCAAATTTCTGTCCGATCCGTCCAGTGGTTTAGGCTGTGTGTTGATAGATCACTATGTCAGTCAGTCACCTTTGAGGTTTATATATTTGTATAAATAATGATAAATATGTGATGATGCTGTAATATTTCAGATTATACACTCGCGCGCTGGTCGGGTTGGCCTGCAACCTGCACCGAGGCAGGGAGCTGCGCTCTCTCTTCATCGATCTACTTGAGAGGTATGTTTTAGTCAATCCTCAAACCGAGGTGGTTCTCAAAACGCAGTGATTTTATTTCCTTTGGTTCTCAATTCGTCTGCGTTTGTATGTAAGCACATTGCGTTATATTTATGGATTGATTTGGCGAGGTCTCCCGCGGTTTGAGAGTAATTGCATAGTAGGCTCATTTGAACCTTTAAAAAATATTGTACAAAAATCTCGCTTCCTAACTGTCCTGCTAGTTCTATCAATATTGTAAAGGAACCAATATAGTAAATATCTCTTTCGTAGGTACAATTAGCGGCGCCCTATAGTCTTGCTCGCATGAATTCGGGACAAAAAGTATCAAGATCTTATTTATGTACTTTTATACCAAATTTCATCTAAATTGTTTAAGTCGTTTCAGCGTAGAGAAGAAAGAAACATGAACACACGTACAAAATTACACCTTTATAACAGTGGGTTAGTGGAATTATCGCTTAGTGAAATGCACTGACATCATCAGCTGATTAAATCCCTTTTCACTTTTACTTACTTTAACATCAGGCAGGCTATAGTAAACGTAAGCCTATTAAATATAAAAAAAACTTGTATAGGATTATCTCTTTTACATGTACGATTATAAAATCTTTTATTTAATACCGCCAGGTGTATCGAGCCCCTCCGCCTGGGCTCGTGGCCCAAGACGGACTTGGCGCAGTTCCTGACTGCATACGAACACTGCGCCTTGCAGATGGATGTACTCAGGTGAATTTAATTCTCCTACGAATAAGTCTGAAATTCAGTGTCACTCTAGTATTGAGAGTTTTCATCGCCCTTAAGGCCTCTGACATGGCATAACGAATGCTCTGATAAACATCCAGGACGGTGGTAAAATTTAACGAAAATGCTTAAATGGAAATTTGGACGCGTATTACAATCTTAAAAGAAGAGATGTAATTTCTTCTTAATGCTTTCTTCTTATAAACAATCAATTTAAAAAGAATAATAATCGCAAATAACTTGAGCTGTGTTCAGTGAAAGAGCGCTCCTGGCGGCGAGTTTTGGAACTACACTAAATTATAGTAAAGATTAGGATTTGGTTTGTCTGTATTTTTCCTTTGTATTCAATATCAACCAATTGCGTCTTATTGCTATGATCGTGGTTTAGTTTTTGTTTACATACAATTTACACGGGTTCTTTATATACAATTTAAAATTAAAATTTACCATTTTTTTCAGAGAGGCTGATTTGAAGAGTGTCTGGGAGAGGTACATGCGTGTGATCAGCAAGTGTCTGCTCACGATGTACCATGTATAGCAGCCGTGTCACGGCAGCGCTCGCCAGTACCAGAAGCGACTTAGCATTGTGTAAAAAAATAAGAAAGTAAAAAAGAAGGACTTTAAATGTTATAAATAATATTTTGTTTTCTTATAAACGTTAAGTAAAAATTAATATGCTAATGTGCGAGTAAAACTACTGACCTAAACCATTTAAAAAATGTAGGTACATTTGTGTGAAACATAACTATAAACAGTGTATTTGGACTATTATTTATTGTAAAATACCTACTAATGCAGGAATGTGTGTAAAATGTGTTATCAGTGTCTATTTATGAATGTAATCTGTGTAATAAAGATTGCGTTGAATTATTTATACATGTATGTTTTATTTTAACTGATACGAATATGATGCCCATTCTTCCTATGACTAATTTTTTTTTTACATGATATGGGTTTGCACTTGACCGTAATTCGCCAAATGTTGTGTACATTGTGACCTTACAACAACAAGTCCTACTAAATACATACATTACATTTGTACTGCATTTTAGGTTCATGACTATAATAAATAAATTAGATATGTGAACAACATATCAAAATTAGGTACCTATAGTACAAGGGTGATATAACATTTGTTAAGAAATAAAGACACATAGCTTGTTTCATCATTTAATTTCATTTTCAACTTACTTTTTATTTTGACATTAAGGAGTAATAAGGCGTGAGTAATAATAAATACATAATTTAGGTATGTTGCCATTATTTTGTACATAATTAATAATTAAGTCAAATATTAATTATTTCAATTTTCATAATTAACAATTTTATCGAGCGAAGTATATGTAACATCATTTTAATACAAACATATTTTAGACTTTACAAGAAGCACATTATCACATTTTTAAATGTTTTGTTTAATTCTTATGTGTTTACAGTATCCTACAAAAAGTTTACAATTATTAACAACACAGAAGGAAATTCATGTTACCCATTGTTTGTATTGTTGCGTGATAAAGATAGCTTTTTTTGAACAATCCAAAAAACATTTGTATCAAAACAAACACACAGCAGTACTACTGTTATTTCTAAGTATTTACAAAAGTGAAAAAATTACAAGATCATGAAAAAAGTTAGCAAATGTTAGAAAAGTTACAAGTTGTGCGGAATGCTACGGTGTGATGAACTTTCGTTTGGACAAAATGATATCCTTACTAATCTAAGATCACATTTACATTAATGCTAAGCATTTTTTCATTTGCATTTTGTGGAAAGTAATGACACGTTTTGAGGTTATTAGGCTTCAGACATGAGCGTGCTATTCACGTGACGTCTCAGACAATTCTTTAGTTATTATCAGTACAGTTGTACTATAATTGTATTGTTTTACTCACTCTACGGAAATGAGCTCTTTATTTTGAATAATGTCTGCCACAACACATATCTAGCATAAAAAGCATTGAAGCTGCTTTAGAAAAATTGCCATTTCATTAGAAACTTTCTATCGAATTCGTAAATTCAAAAGCCTTAATGTAAAATCGAAACGAGTAGGTACACATCTAAAAACGTCTAGGAAAATTATAAATGACTTGGAATTTTTAATCTTTGATTTTTTGTAGTTAAAAGATACAATAAATTCTTTGATATCTTAATTAAAGTGAATTAAGAGTAGATACTAAAGGAATGGTTCTCTAAAATGCTAAATTATTATAATCTGTTAGTTACATACAATAATTACATATTTATTGTACGTATGAGGTTTTAACACATGGTTGTATAGATAGAACATTTTTATATCGTTTCGAATCAATTGATACTTAGAACAACAAGAACACTTAAATTTTGTGATATTGTTAAAAAACTGAGTCATAAGCAGGCCTTGATAGTATCAACAAATGTGGCCATTTCCGTAAAAAAGCCTTAAATATCTTTGTGAATGTCTGTCTATACAACCCTGAGTATTTAAAAAATTAGTTACATGGAAAAACTTTATGGATAATTTATAACGGATAAACATATAGGATGTATAAATTATAAATCAATAACACATAATATACTCGTAAATAATTTAAGCTCTATATCTAGTCATTATAATACAGTTCTATATAATACATTTTCAATTCATTTTTGTCTCACTTTCTAAGAGATCTCTTTCACACTTACACAAGTCTTTATTTTTTGATAATTTTAGCTAAATTGTAGGTCATAGAGTTACAGAAATGACAGTTCACAAATAAATATCCAGGAGTCATGTATGAAGAAGGGTATGAAGAAATTTAAAAAAGTTAAGACACCCAACTGGATAAAGCTGTGTAACATAGCAGTATTTTTATGAAAATAGATTATTTTCAACTTTAAATCCTCAGAAACTAATCAGTTAGGAGAGAAAAATATATAGCTTATATAGTTTGTTTCAAAAATATAATTATTAAACTCATCATACATTAATACTTAACAGTTCAGAGTTTGAAAAATATATAATTTACATGTTATTTTGTAAACTGCCATACTGTATATTTTTTATTAGACTTAATGTTCATCCTAATTCAGTCACCAATTGATATAACAATATCACTTTACGATGTCATTTTCACCGTGTATTAGTTCATCAATTCGAGAAAAACACTCACTTGAGAATTTTTCAAGTGTTTAAGTGAAAAAGTTCTTGGTCTAAGTAATTTTGTACAAGTCCACTTGTGTGAAAAAAAATGTCTACCATAATGTAAATTTCTTTTACTATCGTTTGATCCACCTTTGCATCTAAAACATTGTATTCACTTGAGTGAATTTTCACTTTACTTTCACCACACTAAAAAATACCTTCTACAGATTTCTCTCGGATGGGTGAAAAAGTTTACTTCTACCATCAAATCTCCAACTTACACAGACTATAAAGCTTTTTTCCGTCGGGATTTACACCTTGAAATGTCCACTCACTTCCTGTTCACAGTTGTGAAACATCGCTTGTAAAAAGTCAACGTCACTTTTATGACATCTCACTATTGTGAAAAGTCACTTAATGAAAACTCACCACTAAGCCATCTCATCAAAGGTCATTTTTGCTGAGAACTCTTCACATGTGAAAAGTCACTGTCGTGGATGTCACTTTTATGAGAACTCACTATGCACTTTTGTGAACAGTCACTGTAGTGAAAGCTCACTGATTTCAGAGATCGCTCTGAAGAGAGTCACTCTGTGGAGAGAGATGCCACTCCTTCTCATATGTCCACTTCCTGGATCTTCCTCTTCTGCGCCTTGCCAGAGTTGGCAGTCTTCATGGCCTCGTGCTTCAGCCGCTTGTAGATCTCGAACCTTCCGTAGCCGTACTCCTGGAAGAGATTTTTTTTATGTTAGATTTTTGACAAAAAAGATATTAGAAAAAAAAACTTACAATCACAAATCTATACTAATATTATAAAGCTGAAGAGTTTGTTTGTTTGAACGCGCTAATATCAGGAACTACTGGTGCGAATTGAAAAAATCTTTTTGTGTTGAATAGACCATTTATCGAGGAATGCTTTAGGATATTATAACATCACGCTGCAACTAATAGGAGCGAAGAAACAATGGAAAATGTGGCAAAAACGGGGAAAATTATTCATCTTTGAGAGCTTCCGTTGCGTTCGCTGCGAAAACGGTTCAAAATTCAAAGAATTAATGCCCAACATAACTATTTTACGCGGACGAAGTCGCAGGCACAGCTAGTCTTAAACAAATAGACTACACATTCAAACTTAATATACTTTTCTTTGGTCAGCCATACCCATAATTAATAGTTCAGTACATCTGGCTCGTTATTGCCCAGAAATATAAAATCGGGTAAAATTGCATTTATTCCGAAAGTCGCCTTAGTTTTGTATTATATGTATGTCTATTTTTTGTTTCTTTTTTTTTTTCAGAAATTCGCCATAGTTTTCATGACGAACTTCAAATTTATATTATTCTAGTGGGTGCTCGCGGCTTTGCTCGCATTAAGAAGTAAAACTTGAATCCCCTATTTCACCCCTTTAAAAGTGGCATTTCCTAAAATCCTTTCTTAGCGGATGCCTTCGTCATGGCATCTACCTTCATTCCAAATTTCAGCCCTGGGCTGTGCGTTGGTTGATCACTATATCAGTCAGTCAGTCAGTCAGACACCTTTGAGTTTTATATATTTAGATATCCATAGTTAACTTACCCAGTATCCAAAAGGTATCTGACTCTTGCTGGCGTTGACGAAGGACCACAGGCTCCAGAACAGGTGGCTGGCCAGCGCGAACGCCTCCACCTCGTTGAGGAGTTTATTGACCTCGTCCACTGTCGGCGGCGCCACGTGGCGGTCCTCGGACGTGGCCTGCGAGTACTGCTTCAGGTACTGTTTTATGAAGATCTCCTGCGGAAAGGGGAGCTGGTTAGGAACAGGGAGTCAGGCAGGGAGTTACTCACCTTATATCATATTGAAGTCTTTTTCTTTTATAGGGATACATGTGTGGAGGAGGTTCTTACAGTATTGTATTATCTTTTTTTATCAAATGAAGATGATTTGAAGAAAGCAAATTTGATTGGGAGGAGTGAATACTGACTGTTCCTGTTCTATAAAGATCTTCTGATTCCAAATGGAAAATGGGAAGTCAAATCGTACTATGCTTTCATCTCGATAAATAAGCACACAAAACTTTGTAATACAAAACAATGTCTCGAAAAATATAAAAGCAAATCGAATATTGAAAAATCAAAGTGGACTTCCCTTAACGCATAAATAACCCAAAAACACATACTAAAACCACCTTAGTCAACATTGGACGTGTTTATACAGCCTTCTGAAAAAGTAATCACATATACTTTTGCAAAATCACTTATTGTATCAACATTTACTTTTGAATTAAAATATAGTCAAGCATTGTAATTGCAATATTTATGCAGTAAGTGATAAACTTTTATCGTAATATATAAAATCTTATTTTAATCCAAGATTCAAGATATTTATCAATATAATAATTATATACATGTTATATAAATATGACGACAAATGTACATTGTGTTATTTTACATAAATTATAATTATACAGTGCTTGACCAACGTTTGTTGTTGCTTGATCAAAAATGAATAAAATGAAACGTACAGGGTTACCTAAAAACGCCAACAAACTCACAGCACTAGGTAGCTAACATTATTTACAACCACTTTTGTTTGAGGACTTTTGGGGAATACGCGAAAAACAAAAACTTCCTCGCTATCTGACGTAATGTTTAGAAATATTATTTTCTAAGTCATAAAACAAATGAAGCTGATGATGTGCTATTTAGTTTAGCTTTAGTTAAGGTTGTTGGTTTTTTACAGGTAACCTTGTACACAAAATAATATAAAAACATAAAGCCTAAATAAAAATAAGTGAAACATCAGTGTATTTATAGATGTGTAACACATTAAATAAATGTCTAGAACTGTATCATTGTCAATTTTAACTGGTAGTATTCTTACTTAGTTAATACATACTTAGTTCATGTTTGTCACTTCCATGTGATTTTTTTCTTATAAGAGCGTGTCGTGAAAATGAATGAAAAAATATGACCAACCAACAACAAGCAGAAAATCATAAAAAAAACATTCCTAATACAAAGTTATACTTTTTTTACAGTCCACAGTTTTCAATTTGGAACACAGCGGTCCGCGGGGGCCCACAGGGTGCGATCAGGGTGCGATCATGGTAGATCACGGTTCGATCATGGTCAGTGAAGGCCGATCACAGTCCCAGCAGCTAAAATACAAGCATAAACAAACACGAGCTGCGTAGTGGCAGGAAATAGTTTATGGCTAACAATGGCGATGATAAACATATCCAGTTACTATGAAGCAAACTTGTCTAAATCCACCGCAAGATAAACGGCAATATCTGCATCTTATCGTAGTCTACAGTTCAACACGCTTTGTTATAAATAAAACATTTGGTTTTCAAAAAATAATTCAACATGCAATCGCGATGTTTGTCAATTATACAATTTTTAAAATGTCAAAAAGTATTTTTGATCATTTTACGGTTACGTTTTACGGTGTCCTTTTTAGAAGTCTGTAAACAAAAGCCTTCAAGCTAGTCGATTATGTATCGATTTACTTAAGTGATCAATCAAATATGTGCATCATATGTATTTATGGTATGCTGATTAGTGATTAATAGAAAGGAAATAAATGTACTGTTATGTTAACATATAAGTGTTTATACAACTCCCAAACACCTAAATAAATTCTACAAATTTAACACGAAGTGTATTAAAAAACATTTCAAAACCACATACCACTTGGAGTGGAGTGCCACATACTCAAAGATTTACCAAAATTTACTTATTCATGACTTGAGTATTTTTTTTTGTTTCTTTTTCTACTGAGACCAAGAATAGACCATCAAGCTATTACCGACATACTAAATACCATAACTTATGTTTATCAATTGAAATTTATATTTAGTTCAACCTTTTTGCATCAAATGACTATTTACTGTATAATTACACACATTTCTCTGTATGACTACTAACCTTCTGCTCGAGGCTGGCCACGTTGTCGTGCAGCTCGTGGTAGAAGGGGTACTCCGGGTTGGTGTAGTCGAAGCGCCACTCCTGGAAGTGGTTGGCGAGGTCGAAGCCGCGGTAGTTGTACGCGCAGTACTCGAAGTCGATCAGCACGAGCCGCGGCTCGCCCGAGTCGCTGATGCGGGACGTTATACTGGGAACATAAAATATTTATAAAACATAATATTACATGGACTTAATATACGATAATAATGAAGCAAATACTTTGAGAAAATTTTTTGTGAAGTCGGTTAAAAATAAGGGTATAGTAATAAACATACTTCTAACTACCCAAGAATA
Organism: Macaria notata; assembly: GCA_927399415.1. Classification (NCBI taxonomy): domain Eukaryota; kingdom Metazoa; phylum Arthropoda; class Insecta; order Lepidoptera; family Geometridae; genus Macaria; species Macaria notata. The sequence continues at coordinate 8,990,981 of OV656742.1, forward strand.
ATTAAAAGTGGTCAATTAGAAAAGCCTAAAGGTACTCTGGGACATTGCACACAGCGCCATCTACTCCCATACTACGCAAATACTTGTGTCATAGATACTAGATAACAGATGTAATACTTTTATACTTTATTTTTGTAAATATTAACTCATTACATATATAATAGAAACAGAAGAGAAAATAAATACATAAGACATAACAAAATGTAAGTTTAAACACTACCATGTCATAAGCTGAGCATGTTTTATAAAGCAGGACTTAATAGTGATTGATTTTAGTCAAGATTCAGGAAATTCAGTGCATTATCCTAAATGAAAAAATAAAGCTAATAAAGATAATATTACCTATCGCAAGTGTTGCCATCTTCACTGGAGTCTTTGTCGTCGAAGTTAAGAGTCGAAGGTACAAACACAGTAGATTCGTTTGTATCTTCACCGTTTGTCACTGAATCCTCTAGTAATAGGATGTTACCTGCAAAATATAGAAAAAATTTTGATTAACCGGTTCAGTACAGGCATACTGATTACACACATTTTTTTTTACGTGGGATAAGTTTACGTTTGACTACAGCCTGCCTGATGTTAAGCATTGCTGCAGCCTAGGATGTAACACGCTCACCTAGAAGATACTTTAGATTTGAAGACATTACAAAAACATTCAATCTAATTGGAAATCTCTTTTTGAAGTCAAAAAACTTGAGAAAATACAGTTTGATTTTAATGTGTGTGACATGATTTTTAATATTGATAAGGAAACTACTAGAAAGACATGAGTTGGCGTCACTTAATTAAGCTGATTTTAATTAAAGGTTTTTTAGGAGATATAACCTTTATAGGGGCTAACGTCATTAACAACATTTTCTAGTTGAAGTTGAATGTCACATGCTATTGTATAACAGATAATTTAATGAGAATTAATCTTCTTCTTCTTATCGAATAAGAGTGACCAACTCTGGTGTCGAGAGTTTATCAACCCGCCCTAAGGGCCTCTGACATGGCTTAACAACTGCCGTACTAGACAAACAGTCGCTACCTACAATGAGAATTGATAACAAGAACTTTAATTAAAGTTCTCAACCAATTCAATCCGCAACAGCTGCTGACCTTGTATCAAGCGTTCAAGTTCGGTCGTGTATGGAGTATTGTTCGCACCATTGGGATGGTTCTGCCAAGTAGGTACCAGCTTGAGGCGATAGAGTTAATTGAGAAGCGGGCTAAAAAGCTCATCGCGAAAGACTCACTCTGTAGCTCAAAATTACAAAGCCTTGAGCACCGCCGTAAGGTGGCCAGTCTTTCGGTTTTTTACAGGTTGCATTTCGGAGAGTGTGCAGAGGAATTGCATTATCTAATTCCTGCAGCCCCATTTCACCACCACGGCAAGGAGGCACCGTTATACAATTGAGGTTCCAAAGACTCGCACCAAGCGTTTTGCTTCGACTTTTATCGTGCGAACAGCCAAACTGTGGAACTCCTTGTCCGAATCTCTATTCCCCTTGAACTATAATTTGTCGGTCTTCAAGTCAAGAGTAAACCGGTTTCTTCTAGGCAAGCGCGCTAGATCGTAGATTATAACGTTGCTTAACATCAGGCAAGTTGTAGTCAAGTGTAAGCCTATATCATGTAAAAAAAAACAATTAGCGTGTATAAAAAAACTTTAAATCTCACCTTCTTGCATATCATTATGACAGAAGACAACAGCAGAATCGACGGTCGCCAGATATTTCTTGAGCCACTCCACTTCCTTGTCGAAATCTATGCTCTTCAACTCTTTCACTATGCGTTTCTCTTCGTCGTTCTGGAATAGAAAGGGACAACAATATAATGTAATGTATAAAAGTCGTCGTGACAAAAAAATCGACATAAGCGGTTGTTGATGGAGTTTTTTAATGCCAATAGGTATGTTTTTAGAATTAGAAGCAACAATGTAAAAACTGTAATAAAATGTAAAGCAAATAAAGTTCACAATGTTCCTCCTCTTTAGTTTTATATCTAAAAACCAAGCCATAAAGCGTATCAACTCGACTTCCAGCACTTCTTTGACAGGCTTGACAAGTTTTCTAAAAAAAATGCAGACCAATGTGTGTTGCGCCATACATTTGTATCGATACAAATTGTGACTTGTTGTTTTCTTACTCTCTTGAGAAAGTGATCTAATGATAAGTTGACGTTCTTAACATGATTTAATTTTTTTTAAAGCTTATTTTTATAATATCACCACTCACCTTTGGCACATAAGTCCCAGACAGGCGTTCCTCGCGCACCACTTTGATCCACTTGCCCATGTTCTTCCAGAGCCAGTTTGGTTCCTTGTTCAGGGGTACATCCATGGAGTGTATGGCGGCCATCTTCTCAGCGATCTTCATTGAGAGGGAGGGTTCCGCCAGCTCTCTGGTTAGGAGCGATCGGGCCTGGAGACGAAGGAAAATAACATAATAAATCAACACTTATTGCATATTGTGGGATTGTGCCAGACTATTATACATATATGTAGCCCACCTCAGGTTAAGCAATGCTGAGGAAAGCAATAAATATTATGGCTAAAAATTCAGATAATTAAAGAATTCGTGTTAAAAAGTGATTGTCCAGTAAACAGCCATCATACTTTTCACTTTTGCCCTTAACGATAAGTACTAGGTACTATTGTATTATTTAATTCTGGCTGCCAGTAGCTCGCACTCAAACACTCGCGTTGATTCAGGATAAAAGATACCTTAAATCACTCTCAGAACACTATATTTATCATATCTTCTTCTAATCGAATGAGAGTGGCATACTCCGGTGTCGAGAGTTTATCAAGCCGCCCTAGGGGCCTCAGACATTGCTTGGCGACTGCCATATTAGACAAACAGCCGGTACCTACAATTTAACGTGTCATCCAACCCACGGAAGCACCCAAAATGGAATGCCACTTTTCGGTCACCCATTCAAGGATTGGCCGCGTCGACCGTTGCTTAACATTGGTAATCGCATGCGATTGCCTCCGCTAGCTGAGCTACGGGTGCTTCGTTTATCATATCAAAAAACATAATCATCAACAAATAAACACACACTTTTAGTATATAAAGCTATATATGATTGTGTAATAATGAATCCAACACAAAGTAAGCTTCAGCAGTGCTTAACATCAAGCAAGCTTTAGTCAAACCTGATTCTATCCTACGCAAACAAATATATACAAACAAAATAAATATCGATTTAACTACAAACTCGTTTCTCTTTATGTCCGACATTCACCTTGAGGAGTGTACTGACTCCCAGCTTGTAAAGATAGCCCTCTCTGATAAGGGTTCCTGTTTATATGTAGGTATTATCATCACATCGGACTTCATGCTGACATTTTGAAGGCTAAAGTGTGTTTGTGAATAATGTATGTTCTATGTTTATGTTGAAACAGATGAATGATTTAGATGCCCCTTAAAAATGACGTAAGTTGCAAGGACAGTAAAATTTAAGATTATACATTTTCTTTCGTATTTCTGACAGTTTTTGTCTCACTTTGTTTAGAAGCTGAAATAAAGCTATATCAGTATCACCTAAATATAAACTATATACCGCAATATGTTTGTACCAGTGTTAAGTTAGGAATATGCCGCGATACTATATCTAATGCTCAGAGTGATATGAAAGTCAAAGAAGCCCCATGATGTTTGAGGAACCTTTTTTTCTGAACAATATGGCCTCAATATTTACTGACAAATTTTCCATCTCTAACATTAACTTAACCGTGGATGGACCTGGGCGCCCACCACGATGTATCTGCCCAAGAAAACTCCCCTAACGAATTAATTCTGCGGGGGAGTCACGACCCTCAGTCATGAGGAAATACGACTCAAAGACAGGGAGAACATTAACTTACAGGAATATACTCCTCAATCCGTCCCCCGCTGAAGACGCCGTGCAGTTTAGGCCCCAGCTTCCTCTCGGAGAGGAGTGTGAATATCACGGACTCGGTGACTATCGCGTCCATGGCTCGCTCGCCGTGCACTTGCCCGTATATCCTCAGCAGAACCTGCAAATTGGAAGATAATTTTTATTAGTGCCACAATAAAAACAAGACTGATTTTCTCTGAATATAGTTCGATGTATTTAGTAAAGTTAATCTATAGATCTATGTATGTACATTATATGCATATACATACTCGTATGTATGTAGTTTTAAGCATCAAACGTACGCTGAGTTTGTGTTAAAAAAACATAAATCATTGAAATTTTTCATTTGTGTGGATGTCATTTAAAGCTGATGGTAAAATGTATAACTAACAGTATAACAAACCCAAGTAGTAATCTAGAGTATTTTATGTCAATCGGCTTATTCAAGAACTAACAGACGAACAGTACCAGTTAGGTACTGTATTCTCTGTCTAACTCAGGTTTTTGAAATTATTAATCGCATTCATGTTGTTCAAGCTGTGTACACTCATCTGAGGAATTTGTTCTGGGTCAAAACCAGTTTTGAATGTGCATTTGGCTTAGTTGGGAACTCATTCTGTTTTGTGTACCGTTAAAATAAAATAAAAATTAAATAAATATTCCGGGACAATGCACACAGCGCCATCTAGCCTCGCACTAAGCAAACGCTTGTGTTGCGGGTACGAGATAACGGATATAATACTTATATAGTACATTTTTTGTAAATACATACTTAATATACATAGAAACGACCAGACTCAACACAAGTAATTATATAAATTTTTAAAGTTCATAAATACTTGTGTCATACCGTTATAAATAAATAAATGAACTGAAAATCTCTAGTGGTCTGTTGGTTATAATTAAACCAGGATCGCGAGGCGATTACATAAATATATAATTGACTAATCAGTGTATATTAGTTTGTTTTTAATTACATACCTAATATCATGTTTCACAACGTGCTATTTAATAAAATAAAAATAAAAATTTCGTTTATTGCTCCAAAAACATACTAAAACTATACATGCACTATACATACATGCACTATAAACACCGCACTAGGCGAACCTGTGTCGCGGTGTAATAAGGCACGTTGGTACATTAATTCTATTAATAAATGCCTTAATATTATTGTAAACTATCCGAGTGATTAGAGAAATCAACAATAAATGAACTCCTAAACATATTATAAAGATTAGATAATTACCAACCCTGGCTATCTAAATATATAAAACTCAAAGGTGACTGACTGACTAATATAGTGATCTATCAACGCACAGGCCAAACCACTGGACGGATTGGGCTGAAATTTGGAATGAAGGTAGATGTTATGAGGTAGACATCCGCTAAGAAAGGACTTTTGGAAATGCCACTTTTAAAGGAGTGAAGTAGGGGATGCAAGTTTTAATTCTTAATGCGAGCGAAGCCGCGAGCACCCACTAGTCAAATATATAAATGTCTCATACTACCTCCATACTAAAAATTATGATAATCCGTTCAGACGTTGTTAGTTGTGATCGTTTAAATAAACAGATAAACAGACAAAAATGCCAAAAAATTCTGAAAAGTTTCCTGTGATAAGATTCCGTGAAGAAAAACCAATACAGTTCCACTTTATTTACATCCGCAACACAGGTTTCAAGGTTAAGGTATATATAAAAACTGCAAAGACAAGGAAAATGTCACCATTAATACCTATAGTACTCACTATCTATAGATTCATTGAATTGTGACGTTTTACATGGCCTCTACAAAACTTTTGTTTACGATTCTGCAGAGTATAGTTAATTGTAGTAAGTAAATCAATTATTATTTACTAATCTATTGTAATGAAAACTACTGCAAATGCGTCACGCTTTTGTTTTTCATTGATATATACATACATAGAAATTGTATTATATACGTACGGTCATATTTATAAACGTACTAGTGGACGCCCGTGTCTTCGCTCGCATTATTTCGGGATAAAAAGTAGCCTGATGACACTTCTAAGACCTCATACTACCTTCACACTAAATATCATGATGATCCGTACAGCTGTTATTGTGTGATGGGCATAAACAGATAAGCAGACAAGAATTCCAAAATCTGCTAAAACGTGTTCTGTTATCGATTTAAAGTATACCTACTTAATTCTAATATCTTCATAGTACAGACTTTTTACCCTCTTCAGCTTTATTACATGTAAAGATTTTAGCAACTGTTTCGTTAAAGTGTTTTTTCGCTCTCTCTCTCTCTCGTTTTTATAACTATTAATGGGAGAGATAGATAAATCACTTTTTAACTAAACAGTTGATAATATAAATTTATAAATAACGCCGTTACAATATAGTTAGGTTCTCACGGTATTGTTTTGAGAACGGGTAGAGTTTGAACCGAGTATCATCATATTGAATGTAATCTTTAGTTTGCAGGCTGTGATACATATTGGTCTACACGTGTGGGAATATTATCACAGCATAATATTAAGTGGCTCTTTGTATCTGAATGTCTGTTGATTTCTCATAAACCACCTACAATCTTACTTGTAATAATAAATCAAGAAGTAGTAAATATATTAATTACCTACCTACTTGCAGAGCCCCGCGGTTTTATGCGCGTTAATGCAGGATAATAAGTAGCCTACGAGTTAACCCTGGGTGTAATCTACTTCTATATCAGTTCAGCTGTTTGAGCATGAAGACTGAAGAGGTAACAAACACACACACTTACGCACAAACTTTTAGCTTTTAGAAAATTAGTGTGATAGTGTGACGTGATTTGTGTTTTCTATTTGTCTAATTATAAGCTTTATACTAAATATAAACAACTGACTTGTTCTTTGTGTTTTCTTGCGTGTTGTATTATTGGTTTTTGATCGAAACCTAACATTTTTAAAAGATTTATGACATCGACGCTGACCTTCCTAGGTCCTTCAATAATAAAACGTGTAGCATTAGCCTTGTCGATGATAGATACAAGTAGGTAGGTATAATTTTATCGCCTAAAGTCTAAAATTAGCAGTCTAGACCGAATGTCCAGAATAAATAAGATTTTCTATAACGTATTTTGTTTCCAATGATCCAGTTTTATTGCAAACTTATTTAAACGAAATCAGTCCTCGTATTGGTGGTCATAAACTATTGTAATCGTCATAACGAGAGTGAAGAGATCAAATATTGGATAGGTAAGCTATCTTGGACCACAATTATTGCTTACCATCAGGCAAATTGTGGCCAAGCGCAAACCTATATAAGTAAAAAAAAGATGATTAAAGTTCTTAGGCGAAAATCTAGGACAAAAATTACCTTCTTAGGTTCTTCAAGCACGTACGAGTTGGAGCGACGGGTGCGCTGTATGCTGACGGGTAGAGGGTTCGGTTCCGTCTCTGGAGAGCTGCCCCGTGACGTGTACACACCTATCTTGGATATGTCGTCAGGGAGCGCCACGTAGTATAGGAAGTTGGATAGACCGCCGCTGTAAGAGAAAAGGTTTTTATTTATCTTGAATCGTGTTTGATTGTACCTCGGTAAATTGTTTGGTCACAAGACCATAATGACTTTTATAAACTCAAACTCAGTGTTATCAATAGTAAGTATACAAAACGCCAATCACAGATGTTTTAAGGATTTCTTCTATGAATAGTGTTTCGTTTTGGCGTGGAAACGTTGAATGTAAAACACCCCGCTGGTATATGTACGTACCTCACGTACATATATCGGTTAAGACTTTTCTACACTGTACAGTCAGTTTCACTGCTGCATATAAATATGTGGTTGGATATCAAAAAACTCAGGACTAACATATAACCCGAAGATAATGCAATAGGCATAAGTTGCAAAAAAAAACAGAGTTTAGCAAATTAGCGAAATTTTCACCTGTGATTGTACCTAATAACGAATAGATCATCAAATAGTGATCACGTACCTACTCTTATTTAAAGTGTATTTATATAATACGAGTATTTATGATAAATCAATATGGGTCAAACTAAACATCTACTTTATAGAAGACGCAAAATAAATTGCAATTACATCCATCGTGTAAGTTTTTGTGATATCACTGTTAGCCTGCACCTAAATGCTGTAAAGTTGTAATCACTAACGTGCGTCTAAAACATTTATTGCGTTCAACAATAAATAATAGTGTTTGGTGTGTTGAGCTTATCCAAATATGGGTTATAGGAAAACTACTGAGTGATAACAGTCATTCAGACACTGATAGCGGCGTATTGCACTCAGGGACGAATCTAATATTTATATACTGTGTTCAGTAAAACATGAGACGTAGAAAAAGTATTTTATAATCCACTAGCGCGTGTCTGCCGCTTCGCTTTTGGAAGTTAATACTTCCAAAAACAAAACATAGAAATGTCTATGGGGCAAAATAGAACTTATATATGTATATATAACTTTGATGAATAACTTAATAGTTATGAGTTAATTTATTAAGTGCTAACCTGCACTATGGTTGTTTTAAATTAAACTTTTATTGGAAAATGAGCGAAAATAATCACGACCGGCAGGATTCGAACCTGCGTATTTCTGCTACCGTCAGAACGCCTTAACCACTAGGCCTTAACTCATAATTAAAACGCGAAAGGCCCATTTCTCGTCATATCAGGTGTCCATAGTACATCGATATGAGTGCTTGTTAGACATATTCTGACAGCACAAGTGGCGCCATCAGCCGCTCAGTCTGAAGTGTATGGAAATGAGTGTGGATTTTCGCGCCTGGCAGTTAGTAGACCGTAGCCTAGTGGTTAAGGCGTTCTGACGGTAGCAGAAATACGCAGGTTCGAATCCTGCCGGTCGTGACTATTTTCGCTCATTTTCCAATAAAAGTTTAATTTAATAACTTAATAGTTATAAATTAAAGTTTCATACACACTTGCAACCCCTATTTAACCCCATAGAAGTGGAATTTCCAAAAATCCCTTGGCTTGTGTTAAGAATTATTATTATCAATTAAAGTTTGAAGTGGTTGCAACCCCTATTTCACCCCCTTAAGTGGAAGTGGAAGTTTTCAAAAATCCATTCTCGTTTTTTTCGTTGATAGCACAGACAGTTAATCACCTTTGCCTTTTATTTATTATATAGATTTATTCGTGGTTTGCTACGTATCTCACGAAGCCTCGAGCATTCTTTAGGTAAATAGAGTCTAGATATGAGATATGGCGTATTCAGTGTTCTTGTACCAAGCAGTGCCTGTCAGAGAAGCAAAGTACCTACTCCAACTGTTTGATATGAAAGAACGTGTCTAAAACATTTGTTTTAACTTTTAACTCGTTATAAATAAGTAGCACAGTGTGCATTTGCACGTATATATAGTTAACCTTATGTAAAGTCACGGTCTGTTCGAAACAGGTTGCATTTAATCCACGTGTAAATGCTATAAATATAGTTTTAACATTGAGACATATGATGCAGAGCACACGGGCTTAGGTACGCTAGGTTTTAAAATTTCAAAACTTGGAATGGTCTATGTATTTGAGAAAGCATGTCACTTTACAATATAAAAATAATAATAATCACTTAGAAACATTTATAACAGCACATATTATAAATGAAAATATTTCGAAACTACATACTTACTTAATTTTTTACATCCTTAAATTATACCAATTTATTAAAAGGTTCACTCAGAAAATGTACATTCAACTCCCGACCTTGTTTCACGCGAGATAAAAACCGTACAGTAAAAAACCGATTCAGTACTTAACGACTCAGAATTCAATGTTATCAAGCAACGAGACACGCGAAAAAAATGTAAATAAACTAAACGACCTCACCAAGGTCTTCTGTACCTACGTAATAAAGGCTTTAAAAATAATGTTTCCTTAAAATCGTTATTATACTTTTTTCCCAGTGAGGATAAATATTATATTTATATATGATATTTATGTAAGGGATAGTTTGTTTCATTCTGCCGTTATCCTCTCAAAAATAGCGTTTCAATGTATCAATGTCTTACAATATTGATGTAACCATATTCTATATTTTACACCTCATTTCTCATTACTACTCACTTTTTCTAATTTAAAAATAAATTGGCAACTAATTCTAGAATTAGTAAAACTAATTCATGTAGTCAAACGTAAGGCTATTTCTTGATAAAAAATGATGATCAGAATGCACTGTCACTTACTGTCACTAAAAAGAGCATTCACAGTTTCAGATTTTGTTAGTAGGTTTTATCACATGGAGGTAAGCGAATGTGAATTTTTTAATCCTTTTGTTTGGCGAAGGTCACTCTTTTACCTCTTAATCCTTCTTAACCGTTCTTGTATACGATATACGATTCCCCCAAACTTAGACCATATCAGAAGTTTCCAGGAGGTCTGCTACCACATACTTACTCAGCCAGTTTGATAATAGTGACGTTTATCATTATCTTGCGCGGAATGTTTTGGAGGAAGTTGTTAGGTCAAGTAAACAATCGCTTAAACATTTTTATCGGTAAAACTGGAAATTACCAGTTTGGCGACCGGTTTGAAGTGTAACAGCGTCACTCAAGTGTATCAATGGCTAATTTAAATTAAATTAACTACACCTGTACTGAAATATTCATAGATATTATAGTTGACAATATTGTTCTTTAGTCGACTTAAAAAAAAGAGGTTATCAATTTGTCCTAGCTGTTTTTTACATGATATAAGCTCGGTTTCTTCTAGGCAAGCGCGCTAGATCGTAGATTATAACGTTGCTTAAAATCAGGCAAGTTGTAGTCAAGCGTGATCCTATTTCATGTAAAAAAACTTCTAGTTTTAATCTATATCTATACTAATATTATAAAGCTGAAGAGATTGTTTATTTGTTTGAACGCGCTAATCTAAGGAACTACTGGTTCGAATTGAAATTTTTTTTTGTGTTGAATAGACCATTTATCTAGGAAGGTTTTAGGCTATATAGCATCACGCTTCAACTAATAGGAGCGAAGAAACAATAGAAAATGTGGAAACAATGGGTAAAATTATTCATCTTTGAGGGTTTCCGTGCGATTTATTTATACTTGTATTTATTCTTATAAACATTTTGATTCTGATGTTTGATTTCATTATTTACTACATTTACCAAAGGGGTATGGTAATTATATATAATTACCGGTAAATGTGATTAATTCGAAAGTTTTAACCACTTTTACCAAGAGCACTGGTAATTATGCATAATTACCGCATTATCTACATTTACCGTAACATATACATAATTGTTTAAGAGAGAGACCTACACCCAGCCCAGCAGTGGGATGAAACCGGCTGTAGATAATGATGATTAAGGTAAATCTAAAATAAATAGGTGATAATTTAAACTAAGAGTACGTAGTGCTTGCACAATTAAGTACATTGTCTTAAATTAGCTACGGCCAGTAGCGGAAGTGATCGATGCTTTTTCAATTCTATCGAGTAAGTGACTTTTAGTTTCTTTTTAGTAAACTCTTTTGTTTGCTATGACGTTCTTTTGTTTTGCCTGTACTACGTTGTCGCGAAAACGTATCGCTCAGTCGTCTTAACTTTTTATTTTATTTTATAACAGAGGCCGCGGATTCATCCGCATTTCGTTGGGATACGTTGAAACTTATGTCATTTTCGAAACTCTATGCTATGGTTGTATAAAAATTAGATAGATAGATAAATACTTTATTAAAACACCACAAACGAAACAACACACAAAAAAAACATACAAATTAAAATCAGCGTCTTAATTGGCGGCCTTATCGCTAAGAGCGATCTCTTCCAGGCAACCAATTACAATGATACATCGATCCGTAGCGGCGTGTTGCACAAACAAACACTTTAATCTACTATATAAAAATAAGTCGGGGTTTCCTTCCTGACGCTATAACTCCAAAACGCACGAACCGATTTCCTCGGTTTTGCATTCGTTCGAAAGGTCTCGGGATCCGTGAGGTTTATAGCAAAGAAAATTTGCGAGCGAAGCCGCGGGCGTCCACTAGTTAAATATAAAATAAACATTTCAGGATATATCACACAGCGCCATCTAGCCCCATACCCATACTAAGCTTGAGCTTGTGTCATGGTACTAGGTAACGGATATAATACACATAGACTTAACACATGCAATTGCAAATTTAAATATTCAATTGACCAACAATCACACTTCGTGCCTGAAACAAAATAGTAATTTCAGTACCGATACCTGATTCTCCTAAAGTCCAGCGCGGTCGGTTCGACGGTCTTCCACGCGCCGTGCAGGTAGTTCCGGCAGATCCTGGCTGCGACCTCGCGCATCTCTTCCTCGGTGCCGCACAATTGGAGCTTCTGAGAACCAATAGAGATAGGTATGTTAATAAAATAAATAATAAATGGTAATAAATTTCGTTTATTTACTGTTCAAAATTAAATAAAAAAATATCTTTACATCGGAACTGGCCACTCACTCACAAACTAATTACTTTTTTGCATTTTTTTACGCAATTTTCATGTATTCGGACACGATTACCAAAGTGTTTTTACTTTCAACTGCAACGCTAATAATTCCAGAATTCCCTTAAGACCATAATTTGCCTGATGGTAAACGATCGTTGTGATTGATATTAGTTTTTGGTGAGTGTATGAAACTGAAAAAAAGTGATTAGATTAGATAAAGTGTTAAATTGTATGTCGGTATGCTAGCCATAGTATGGCAGTCGAAAACCATGTCACAAGCTTCTTAGGCGGTCGGGAAACTCTCGACCCCAGAGCTCACCTCTTCCACATTTAGTAAGTGCACTGTTATAAGTTGTAATCCCTCATGCAACACATAGGTTTAATGAGATTCAATCCACTTCACGTGACCAATTGAGCGTTTTATAACAACTTAATCAAGATTAAAATACAATACAGATGTAAGGCAATAAAAATAATTGCATTATACATGCTGATTCTGTATATATACCTACATTTGATGAAGTAAACCACTCACATCCCACGATATGGGGATTTTCCTACAGATAAGCTAAGAAATAAGACACAATCAAGGATAATAAAACTCTTATGAGTTAAGTGGTTGTAATTCATCTTATATTTGTATTAATAGATGCCCGCGGCTTTACTCGCTATGATTCAAGATAAAAAATAGCCTATCTGTGTCTCGTTCCGGTTGCTATACTACCTAAAAAACTGTGTGGTTCGTCGCTTTAGTACTGTTGTGATATAGGAACAAACCGATCAACAAAGACACTTTAATTTTTAGATAGATAGATAAATTCTTTATAAAACACCACATATAAAAAACAATACAAAAAACAAAAAAAATTAAAATTAGCGTCTTAATTGGCGGCCTTATCGCTAAGAGCGATCTCTTCCAGCGATTTTTATATGTTAAGTTATGAAATGTATGATTAATCTGTTTAAAATTTCAACTAACATAATCTAAGTCTTTTATCTACAAAGATACCCAAGTCCCTTTGACTTACCGTCTTCTAAAACGTGAACCATTTTAAAAAAATGCTATCGTTTCATTCAAATCTATCTCATAGATTTCAAATTCTAATTTTGGACTTTTTTTTTGGACCTTGTCTCTTGATTATGATAAAACAAAGACCTTTTATTTACAAAAACTAACGCTCAGGTGGAAAACTGCTTTCTGAATTAAAGTCACGTTTTTCCTCACGAGACTATCAACTGTAGGTATGGCTATTTGAGTCTAAGTAGTACCTATATGAGTAAATTGTAAAAGATTTGCTCCATTGAAGCAAATTACAAAAGCAACATGACTCGCTTCCCATTGTAAATTGTTTCCGTGAAAAATTTACGTTTTCAGCGCACATGGTTCACGCATTCAATGCTAATATAGTTTTATGGTTTGTGATGCTTTACAAAAACCGAGAAAAAGTAGCAATGCTCATGAGTTAATTTTTTTGAAAAGTAATAGGTGAGCTTTTGCTTTCTGTCTTGGAAATAAAATGAGAAATGAGTTTGATGAAACTGAAGCCACAACGGAGCAACGGATCACCGTGATTTTAGGCTTAGGTATACTACCCATACCTATATAGTTACCTATCTCGTCCGGGTGACAACACACTGTTATAAGAAATTACTGACTTAGTTTTGTATGTATTAATATAGTGAACTAGATGTAAGTATTTTTGAACCCAATAAACGTTTTTTGTATTGTATTGTATTGTATATAGTACCGAAAGTGACAAGCAACATTTTATTCCGATGCCACCCGGCCTGATACACTATATTAGAACTAGTGGAATATATACATACATGTATTAGTATATTATATATATAGGTATTTATCACACTTATATAATTACTAGCTGTGCTCGCGACTTCGTCCGCGTGGAATAGGTATTTTGGGCAACCTCTTCAGCTTTATAAATTATAGCTGTTACCCACGACTTGAACCGTTTTCGCAGCGCACGCAACGGAAGCCCTAAAAGATGAATAATTTTCCCCGTTTTTTTCACATTTTCCATTGTTTTTTCGCTCCCATTAGTTGCAGTGTAATGTTATATAGCCTAAAGCCTTCCTCAATAAATGGTCTATTCAACACAAAAAGAATTTATCAATTCGGACCAGTAGCTCCTGAGATTAGCTCGTTCAAACAAACAAACAAACAATCACTTCAGCTTTATAATATTAGTATAGAAGTATAGATATAGATTTTTAGATGAGCAAAATGACATACTCAATTATATAATTAATGGAAACAACGGAATTTCAATGTTATCAAAAACGTAGGTATCTACTTCATATTACAGATTATATGTATATAGGCAGAGCTAGGTTGTTGTCTGATTATTCTAGATAATGTCTGTAACTAATAAATAAATTGTAGTATTTATCTTAAGTAAATTAAATTTTGTGTTTATTGCAGCAAGACCTGATAAGATAGCAGACAGGTAATTGTTTAGTTTGAAAAACAATTAAATTTCTTATTTTATGATGATGTTAGAACACCCGTTCTTCGTACTCTAATTATAATACACTCCTTCCTACAATATTGATGATAATAATGAATATAGTATGATACACCCAGTTATAGAAAATAAAAACTCATTTTTACATATTCCTAAACAGATGTGTTGCAAATGTTTTAAGGCACTAAGATATGTTTGGTCTAATTCTAATCCCTACCAAATATGTATGTTTTGAAGGTTTAAGGTAAAGTGGTATGCCAGAGTTAGATCTATTGATTTAATGTAAAACAAACAAATACATACTGCTCAAAGAATGTTTTATGTGAGTGTCCAATAAAGTATTAATCAATCAATCAATCAATTAAAGAAAGACACACTTGTCTTTTTTTAATGATCACTGTATTTATAGTTCCTGTAAGGCATGATTTAATTTAAATGTAATAACCGGCCTCCACTTACGTCAATAATTATGTCGAAAAATATTATTTTGAATGACATTAACAGCAAGAGCAAGAGTTGTAATGCGCTGTTGGATGTCTATTTGCCAAACATGTGTACAATAGTGAATTATGTGATATATAGTTTCATTTAATAGGGAACATGCACAACTTTTTTTTTTACTTCAATGAAAGCTTTTTAATAGACAATCAGCACAGTGAAATTATTTTTGAATTAGCTTTAATAAAAACGCAGTTAGACACGTTTTTAGTTTACGATTAGACAGAGAGAACCGACATGTCATGTGACGTCACATGACACTAACGCCATACGAAATACGGAAAATACATAGAAAATTCTGTTTTGAAAGAAAGAGATGGAATGAAATCTTCAATTGGTCATAGCTTCATTATTTTTCAGTGGGTATAAATGTGGTTTGCTCGTTTAGTATTTTGGTATATTTTTATAGTTTAGGTATTTAAAAAAATCAAATTTCATTTCCATGCATGTTCCCTATTGTTAAAATTACTTAAACATATATTGGTTCTTATCGGGTGAGCACACTCCATCTTAGGCCTTTGCTTACCACCAGGCAAACTATGGCCGAGTGCAAACCCATACTAGTAAAAAAAAATATCTTAGTAAAATGACTCACATATGTTTTCAAAGTGTATATCTTAGAAACTTTATACAACAAGCTGTCAAGAGACCTAGGTTTATCTGTATACTATTATCACAATATTTTAGAGGTATAATAAACCTTATTGTAATTACTTTTTATCTGAGAGCACAACCTTTGTTCATTGTGATAACTATGTAACCTTTTGCAGGTTACTTTGATAACATATTAATATTATGAAGGCAAAATGTCTGCATGTGAATGAAGTTTTGTTAGAGTGTAATGCTATCTCAAGTTAATGTGACCAAACATATTTTTGCATCAAGCCACAAAATATTATTTTATGTCTAAAGAATGTAGGTACCTTTGACTGTCTGTTAACTGATTTCACCCACTTTTTTGCAAAGGTATAAGTTCTGTAGTAAAGAACTTTTGTTATATTATATTATCTTGAGTTATTTTGTCTAGTGCTTACCCACACTATGGTTGTTTAATTGTTTATAGAAATATGCAGGTTCGAATCCAGCGAGTCGTGATTATTTTCACACATTTTCTTACGACAAAAAGTTGACTTTGAAGTATGACTTTCCATCCTCTCTTATATTATATGTCCAAATACATGTGGAGTCTCGATAAGAATAGACTACAGAAGAAATCAATTTCTATAAACATACCTATTTAGCGAAGTCATTATTCACAATTATCACACATAAAGGTTATATGACAGTGAGATCAGATTTCAGGTTTCATTAAAAAGATGCATTGGTTTAATTGACTGTATTAGTTCTGACATTTTTAAATGGCAGAATTGATGTTAATTGTTAATGAATGAACAGTAGGTATGTGTAAAAAACAGAAACTGATGATCTAGAAATATCTTTGACTAAGAAAATAGGATTTTATATTTGTCAAATAGTGAATTTTTGTTTTGGTATGAAATACGAAGCAAAAGTTTGAATTAATTAATACCATTTACTTAAAACTCCTGCCCAAGAGAACTCCTCTAAAGAATTAATTCTGTGAGGGAGTCATGACACTCAGCCATGAAGAAATACTCACAGAGAGGCTTAAAACTTAATAGTGTGAATAAAACCTTTAATAACAAATGGAAGACTATTACTGCTATTACTAAGTGTAGATGTACCTATAATGCTAAAACATTATAAGTAATAAATAAGTTTAAGAGAGGCCAGACTCAGTTAGACTATTATAATTCAAGATAGTAGTCTGACATCATTAAGTATTGCAATATGTTATCAGGCACACAGGTCTACTTATACATTATTTGCATCCTGCACACTACTACAGACAGCATTACAAAAAATATATATACAATATATATATATATATATTTTATACAACAACAAAAAAACATTTATTAGTTATAACATGACATATACTGACTTATTTACATCATCAAATTTGAATGTTGTTTTCCTTATGTTCTAACCAATTATCTCATGACATAGTGGTTCTTCCACAGCAATTTTGGTAAACAAAAATAATAAGATTGAAAGGAATGAGAATTATGTATGTTTGGTTAGAATTAAGTATTTCCACAAAGATATTGTGTAATAATGACTAGAGTAGTATCAGTAAACAAATAAATGTACTTTAGTAATCATTTAAGACTAGAAATACTCATAGCATAATACATTTAAGCACATTTATCAACAAAGGTAGAGACTACATATTGTTGCAACATTAGGTATTTTTAGAACTTACATATTGTTGCAACATTAGGTATAAGTTAAGGTGTAACAAAATTTTAAACCAAGGCTGTAAATATAAGTATATTATTATAAAAAAACAGCAATTCTTAATGTTTGTAAACGTCACAGTCGTCACAAGAACGAAGATAACAGAATGGAAGTATACAGAATCTAACCTCAAAAGTATATATAGGATTTCTGTCTGAAATGTACTCTAGATTGTCATGGCAGATTTCCTACATAACAACAAGGTTATTTCCGAGTTATGGTTGATTATTGAATCTAATTCATTAGCATAAATGCAGAGAAAAGAGTGAAAAGTGGAACAAATTAGCACCTCAAATATTTGCTAATTTATCAATGGAACATACCCAATAACCACTCCGTTTCATGTCTGCTAACCTTTTATAACTGTTTCTTGCTTGTTTAATTACGTTTTTAAGAAATAAAGCCATTACTTTACTTAAATATGACTAGAACACAGGTCTAAAGTTTATTTTATATTATACAAATTGACAATGACAGTGTTATGACATTATGCTTTATTGATTTTTCTGCAAATCGGTGTTGCCTGTAGTTAAGATTGTAATTACCCGTGGACAGCGATTAACAACAACATAAAACTATATTATTTATACTGAATTAAAAACTGTAGTCATATGTTGATAATTAAAATCAAGCATAACACTAGCATATATCTACATAATAAAGCACCTATAAGCACTGTTTATAAGCAATTGCAGTATTGTTTATTAAACAAAGACCACTGATGACAGTATACATACATTAAATTTACACAATAAATAAAGGGACGAACATTTGCACAGTAAATAAATGTACAACAACAATTGTACTTTTTGTAAATGAAAAGAAAATTGAAAATATGGACTACATAATTAGAAGTAAGTATATGTGCGGAATACGCTATCGGTACCGCCGGTTAATTGTTTCTGTTTTTTAACAATATACAAATATGCTTTTCTAATCAACTTGTATTGACACAGACTATCTCGTACCGTCACATCACGTCACCGGTGGTATGATGTACCTACCTGGCGAATGCAAAAATGAAATGTATTTTTGCAAATCCTGCTATATTTTTCCCTTTATTTGCTAAACCAACAAAAACATATTTACCTTTGCCATGATTGCACTATGATAGTATTTTAATACGACAAATTATTATTTTCATACAATATTAATTAGAAAATACACGACTTTTTATACACGAACGTTACGTGCGTGCTGCGCAGTCTAAAAATATATACTGAGTCAAGAGAGAGAAGTCTGAACTGAACTGGGCTATATAAATTCGATATGGTATAGCAGTAACTGTAACGAGTGCGAGCGAGACAACAGATACTGTTTTGCGTGATTCGGAGTGAAATCGCAAGAAAAACATCCCTTGCCATACGTCACACTGTTCATTCAAACCCAGCCAAATTAAAACGTCACTTTTGTATAAGGAAACTGGTTAGCAGAGCTGTTACTTGATTATTTCGTTTGTCACTGATATACGGATAGATATATAATAAAATAAAATAACAACATTGACTCATGCAGATTTCGCGAGCATTAATTAATTAATTATAGTTAGGCGTACGACGATATAGTAGCTGCGGTTATTCTGTGCGTAATTAGGTTAAAAAGTACGTAAGTAGGTATTGCTGAGTGTTCATTACAATTACATCATCTAGGTACCTACTACGGTTTGCTCGCTTTCTTTCTTTTACCAAGAAATGTAATGTAAAGAAATGCGCTTAATTAATCAAAGTACTTAAGAACTAAGTACGTTCTATTCTTATAATAATAAAATAAGCGTAGGTATCTTGCTATTTCTATGGAACACGATATTTTTATTCTGATAATTATAATACCATTACAAAAAAATAGCATTTATATACTCAAGACCTATGAACTCAACGTCATCTGAACGATATCGATAAGTCCAATAATGATAAACGTTGTAATCTATATCCCGATACATCTGCTAAAGCCTTGTAATTATGTGGTAATCTGATGATAGGCTGTTCCATTGTTACTTGCCTAGTGTTCAAGATAAGGGCTTTTACAAATAACGTAAAGACATTAGTGCATTATTTACGGTTTTTTTTAAACGTTAACTATGTGTATGAAGATATAAGCGGAAAAGTATTATAAAAACAATAGGTACTAATGTTTCCTTTTAAAATAATAATTTTATAAAAAATACGGTCTGAAGTAAGTTACAGTAGTTATAGTAAGCGTAAGTCGATGCGGTCAGTCCTTGGATGGGTGACCGAAAAGTGGCATTCCATTTTGGGTCTAACTAAACTGTAGCATACTGTAGGTCCGGGCTGTTTGTCTAGTACGGCAGTCGTTAAGCCAGAGGCCCTTAGGGCGCCTTGATAAACTCTCGACACCAGAGTTGACCACTCCCATTCGATTAGAAGAATAAAGCGCATAAATATAAATTTGCCAGGGTGGAATGGTTTCGCACACGGTTGTTGCGCGGTAACCAAAACCAGTTGTGTATGTTTAGAACGCAGTACACTGGCCTTGGCTCGTCCCAGCTCATATACCTGTAGGTATGTCTTTTGAAGAACTGATATCCATACATTGAAAACATTTAAGCACATAGGTGCTCGTGGCTTCGCTCGCATTAAGAAGTAAAACTTGCATCTCCTATTTCACCCCTTTAAAAGTGGCATTTCCAAAAATCCTTTCTTAGCGGATGCCTGCGTCAAACTGTGGAACTCCTTGCCCGAATCTCTATTCCCCTTGAACTATAATTTGTCGGTCTTCAAGTCGAAGGTAAACCGGTTTTTTCTAGGCAAGCGCGCTAGATCGTAGATTACAACGTTGCTTAACATCAGGCAAGTTGTAGTCAAGCGTGAGCCTATCTCATGTAAAAAAAAATATACCTAGGTACCTTTGTTCCAAATTTCAGCCCAATCCATCCAGTGGAATGGGCTGTGCGTTGATAGATCACTATATCAGTCAGTCAGTCACATTTGAGTTTTATATGTATATTTAGATTCACATTAATTCTTCTGAATACATAGATAGAAACAAACACGTACGTAATTATCTGGAAAACACAATGAGTCATTGTTTTTGTTTATTGATAAACTCGAAGCATCTGTAGCGCCAGCTACGTCTTATTAGTTATATTTAGTACAGAGATTATTCACTTCCGATTAAGTATGTTGTTTGTTTTGCAATGGATACCATCCCATGTAGGCATATTAGGAAATGAGGTTGTAGATAGGATGGCTAAAGTCACATATTTTAGTGATCTAATATCAAATGTACGCGACAAGTGTGCGGATATGTGGAGACAGTATTTCGATGAGAGGTCCAGGTGCAAGGGGATCTGGTACAGGACCGTACAACCAAGCCTCTCCCGCTCCCCCTGGTTCGTGGGCGCGGATATGTGCCGCATTGATTTCGTAACTGCCTTTAGGCTTCGTTCTGGCCACATACCCATGAATAGTTTCGCATTCCTAATGGGGCGAGTTGATTTCCCCTTATGCGCTGAGTGCAGACTGGTGGAAGACATTGTGCATATCTTGGCAGAGTGTGACCGGAACGAAGCTGCAAGGCAGCTTTTTTTTACTAAATTATAGTTTAAAAAAAAAGATACGGGATGGTATAACAGTGTTTTGGGCGACCCGCTATCGCGGTTGGCCAGGGCACTATATAAAATTGTAAAAATAGGTATTAAGAGGAGGTGAGGCTGTATTAAGTTCGTTCGGGGGTGAATTTTCTCTTTAAAAAACCCCCTTAAATAAAAAAGATTTAAAAAAAGTATGTTGTTATAAGGAGTTTTTTTTCATACATATCTACAATATATTATAGGTACCTACATCTTTAGGGAATCAACGGGAATTACCCAATTTGTTGTTTTACCTATTTATAAGGTCGCAAATATGTAATAACTAGCTGGTGCGCGCGACTTCGTCCGCGTGGAATAGTTATTACCATAGTATTTATTTAATAATAATTAATACGGTCGTAACCAATTACATTAATTATTTCACTACCAAATATTCAAATACCTTACAATCACAATATTTACAATAACTTAACAATCAATGTCATATAATAATTAAAACATATTTACTTAATAAAAAAGTTGTCAAAAGGAAGTAAAATAATAACGTTTCTAGTGTTAATCTTAAAAGATAGACATATACTGTTGCGGACATTTTATTACATCATATCAAGAGGAATAATTCTTTCATACGTATTTTTTCCATTGTTTCTTCGCTCCTATTAGTTGCAGCGTGATGTTATATAGCTTAAAGCCTTCCTCGGTAAATGGTATATCTGTTGCGGCGAATGTGGATATTGCGGGAATTATGCATAATTCCCGGGAATTATGCATAATTACCAGTGCTATTGGTAAAAGTGAGAAAAACATTAGAATTAATCACATTTACCGGTAATTATACATAATAACCATACGCCTTTGGTAAATGTAGAAAATAATGAAATCAACCATGGCCAAAAAAAAACAGACAAGGAGACACCACACTGAATTATAATTTGTCGGTCTTCAAGGCGAAATCAAACTGGTTTCTTCTTTACTTTACTCTACTCTACTCGACTCTACTCTACTTTATTATTTTTATTTTATGTTTTGCCAACCAAACACCAAACAGAAGGTTTGAGCTCTTGATCCTCTACTCGTGCGATTTATTTTATTTGTACATGTATTTATTCTAATAATATATTGATTCTGATGTTTGATTTCATTATTTTCTACATTCACCAAAGGGGTATGGTAATTATTTATAATTACCGGTAAATATGGATAATTCACTACATTTACCGTGTGCGTTGGGAATTATGCATAATTCCCGGGAATTATGCATAATTCCCGATTATCCACATTTACCGTAACATATCCAACACAAAAAGATTTTTTCAATTCGCACCAGTAGTTCCTGAGATTAGCGCGTTCAAACAAACAAACATACAAACAAACAAACAAACTCTTCAGCTTTATAATATTAGTATAGAAGTATAGATGATATGTTGATTCTAATTCAGCTCCCCTGTTAAATCTAGATTGAAGTTATGTATTGATTTTGTGCCGATGTTTCAAAACTAGTTCATTCTCAAGGTTACATGTTAGCTCAGGTGCCTCGGTCTAGGTATCATTTCAGTTTTATTTAATACTGTGATACAGAGAATATTCGCAATGTTAAAAATTAAATATAGTATTATGATTCATATAGCTGATCCTCTACTTATCGAATGAGAGTGGCCAACTCTGGTGTCGAGAGTTTATCAAGTCGCCCTAGGGGCTCTGACATGGCTTAACGACTGTCGTACTATGACAACCGGCTGGGACCTACAATTTAACGTGTCATCGGACCCACGGATATGATGAATCAATAACGACTTTTTTGGATATGATTATTAAATAACAAGTTTAAATAAAATGAAAATGAATTATGACCAAATTAAAAATCAAGGAATTTTTCACCGCTGTGTTTGTTTAGGTACCTACCTACTTATATATTTTTTTAATAAAATCCTATAGTTTTAATGGAAAATGACAGAGCACGTAATACTAAATTGTAGGTGTACCGTAATATTGGTTGTTATTTTTTTCACATATGTTTTGATTAAAAATCAGTAATAAAAATAAAAATCAGTTTGTTAAAAACATCAAAAAACCAATAAACACAATGAAACACGCACAAAACTTAAAATTAGTAACATAGAAGGCAAAAAGTTACAGTTACCTATACAGTTTTAAGACTAAATCCTGGAAATGAAATGAAAAAGGACTCAATGTAGTAAGAGGGGCTGTAAAAAGTTAATAAGCATCAAATTATTTCCGGTTTGGTAGGTATTTCGGGTTTTTTGGACTTGTTCTTTTATTTTGAATGGCACTTTTTACCCGTAGGTACCTAATAACAGATTAAAGCGAGTGTGGCTCAGCGGTTCCAGTGTCTGCTATTCATCCAGACGCACTCTAGTTGGAATCCGGCCCTACATCAATGACTTGTATTTTCAAGTTATGTGTGGATTTGCACTCGCTTAGAGGTGAAGGAAAACATCGTGAGGAAACCGACATGTTTGAGGACTACAACATGCGAGGACATGAGTCTTCCGTGGAAGGACCCCTGGCGCCCACCGTAGTGCATCACGATGTATCTCCCCAAGAGAACTCCCCTAACGAATTAATTCTGCGGGGAGTCATGACCCTCAGTCATGAGGAAATACGACTCAAGAGAGAGAGAATAACAGATTAGTGTGTTAGTGTTCAGATGTTATTAGTTAAATTTTATAAATTTATCTGCATACTTAATAGAAAGGCAGTTAGGCTGCACCCAATTTGAACTGAAAACATAATGTCACTTATACAGTTTTACACATATAGGTATTAATAATAGTTGTAAAACTTCGAAAGTCCCGGTAATTAGATTTTACAATGTGTACGATAGACTGATAATACAAATGTAAACGTTTATACCTACCAGTCACGTTGAGACAATTGACGTGCTTGGGTACCCTTTACCTGTTCTATATTGGCTGCTGGGTACTTGTTTAAGATAAACAATTTATTAATAATATGTGCAATTACATTTAGGTAATTTATTTATTTTTATTTATTTATTTATAACGGTACACATAACAGAATGAGTTCATATATAAGCCAAATACACATTCAAAACTGGTTTTGAACCAGAACAAATTACTCAAGTGAGTGTACACAGCTTGAACAATATAAATTTGATTATTATTTTCAAAAACCTGTGTTAGACAGAGAATACAGTACCTAACTGGTACTGTATTCTATGTTCAACCACACAAACAACAACGATAAACAAGGACAACATTATTACAGACTAAATTTTATCTTACAATTAGTGATTATTATAATTGTAATTGAGTATTATAATCTAGGTAAAATAATATTGATGAATAACGAAGGACACCAAGATACCTATTACAATTACTCATTACAGACATTAATAAAGTAGTTAAGGTAGGTATGTACATATTTTATACAATTTATAACTCTCTGGTCATTTTATATGTATGGATTTAGCACAAATATACGTAACTTCATTACGACACGTCGAGGAGGAATATATATCAACAAACGAACTAAATAACTTTCGTTATTAAAACTTGCATCCCCTATTTCACCCCTTTAAAAGTGGCATTTCAAAAAATCCTTTCTTAGCGGATGCCTACGTCATAACATCTACCTTCATTCCAAATTTCAGCCCAATCCGTCAAGTGGCCTGGGCTGTGCGTTGATAGATCACTATATCAGTCAGTCAATCAGTCACCTTTGAGTTTTATATATATAGATATCGGTACGAATATGATCCGTTTATTATAGAAAAATAAATCGTCAAACCCAAGTGGATGTTAATGTTAAGATACTTTGTAAGAATAAAGATAAGGAAAATATTTATTCAAAAGAAAAACTTTACACAAATGAAAATTAAGCAACACTAACCTTGGCGTCTTCATGTGTTTTGTGAGAGAGTTTCCTGTTTTTCTTTATTATGGCCGAGTAGTTGCTTTCACTCTGAAAACAATAACGTTATAATCTAAACACGAGAGACAAGATATCTGTTAAAAACTTTATTTATCACTAGTGAACCCTCACGGATTCGCTCGCAAGATTTCGGAATAAAAAGTACCTTCCTAGGACCACATACCTACTAGGTAGGTACATACCAAAAATCATGATGATCTGCTTAGCCGTTGTACTACGTGATGTGAGTTTAAATAAATAAACAGATTAAAAAAAAACTGCTGTAACGTGTTTTGTTACCGAATTACCTAAAGTTTTCCCCTCTTTCTTAATATCTTTTTTTATTTTGTATAGATTTAAACCTATTCTCCTATATAATACTATTTACTAGATATTGTAAGGAGTAAATATGTGTATATAAGTTTGTAAGCAATTGTAACGTATTGGCTCAAAAAGCATTGGACCGAATTTAGATACAATTTGGTATAAAGGTTTATTAGAGTCTGGATTAAGTCATGGCTAGTTTTATCCCGGATTAACTTTTATGATTATTATGTTAAGAAACTTTCATTATCGGCTATAATTATATAGATTACAGTTTTCCGTAAGGTACCTAACTAGATAACCCAATTATTTGTTCATCTGTGAACCTTGAGTGTTTTCATGGCCATGTTTATCTTGTTTTACGTGACAATTGCGTTGTTTTAAACTGATTCATTGTATTCTTCTGTTTGTAAACACAATTAAAATTAACATACATTTAAGTGAGTTGCTTACAAGTTTAATTTGTTATACGTCTTTTCATGCTTGTAAATACAATTAAAATAAACTTTCATTTGAGTGAGTCCAACACCTTTTCGATTATAGGGGCCAGTTATAAAATCAATTTATTAGCATAGTTGACAAAATAAATGTGTAGGTACCTAGCTAATGAAAATAATGTGTAGTGTAGACTTTCAGTTCGAAAAAAAGCATTCGCTAGGTGTCGCTAGATTTGTATTTATTTAATTATTGCATGGTCATCTGGGAGATGTGTTAGATCTGGCAATATAATTTATACTTTATAAACAAAAAAGTTTTGTAAAAGAGGTTCGAATTCGCAGAATTCTTAGTTCAGAAACTTTTCTATAAATTTAATTTTAGGTACCTACCTAAGTACCTACTTATATAAAAAATGATGCTGTGTTACCGTATTAAAAAAGTATAAGTTAGTAGGTACATACACTTACACGTCCAACAAAATGTCCCTTTTCCAAACTTTCCAGTCGCCTTTCTAAGCAGTTTAATTTATTTTGATAATCATCAGCGATACACCGACAAAGGTTCAGAGATTCACCGAAAATTTTCATCTTACATTTAATTTCGTCGAAATCACCGCGAAGCCTGAGAAAAAAATTGCTTTCAGTACCTAAGTATACAAAGCTAACCACACCTTTCAGTACCTATCCTATACCTACATAGTTCCATTCAGCAAGTTCTGCAAATTCCATATCTCAGTAGGTAAGTACGAATTAGTAATTAGGTACCTACTTACTATGTACCTTCAAAGTTTGCACAGGCATTGAGTAAATAGGTATCAATAGAAAACGTGTCTAAATTTGGATCCTCTTGTGGACAACCAAAGAATAGGTAGGAAATATAAGGCAACTCAAACAAGCATCTATATTCTCGAAGAAGAAGGTAATAAGTACTGGAGATTACCTTCTGTAAGCAAGTTAATGTATGCATTTGAATGGTAGGCATTCAAACCGACAAACGACTAAGTAATGCAGTACCTACATTTATTTCTCTTTACCTGCATAGAGATGAGCTTATAGACAGTTTAGAGTCCAAAGTAAAGGTGTCAGAAGTGGTCGGAGATAAAAGCCGGTTGACTCTACTCCCTGGTCTTCCATGCTCTTGGTGTGAGAATACAGACGGCACCGGCTGGTCGCTAGAACTTGAACTTGGATCATCGTATACAGTGATTTTAGGCTTGGAATTGATATGACTCTTCGCTCGACGCATTCTATTGTGACTATTTTTTAGTTTTTTGTGTTTATTTACAAAAATTTTGACGTGATTTAATTTACAGTTTTGGTTTCTGTCAACTAAAATTCTTGAATGAAAAGAGAGAAAAGGAATAGCAGCGCCATCTAGTTTCGTTCTTGTGAACTATGTTATAAATTAAGGTGGCGTCACCTAGGTTAAATATTTAGCACTACTTTACCAGCAGGTAACAGTGATAAGATAATAGTTACACTAATGATTACTAGATGTAACATTCAAGGTAGACAATTTTAGTTCTGCTACTCGACACTAGATTTCACTAATTAAAGTAAATTAAAGTCAAAATTTAAAAGGAATAAAGTTTTGTCTCTCACTGACTATGGCTCTCTTGTATCAACTCATCATGTAGTATCTACTGCTGGGCATGATTCTCTTCACTATTACTTTCATAATATTCTTATCACTGGTACCTAAAGATAAATTGGCATAATAAAAAGTCATTTATTACATATTAGTCATTTATAATGTAGTTCAAATTCAAATTTCTTTATTAGCATATTGAATGTATTTTACCTTTATACATTTACCCTGTTAATAGGGGAATTAGGGCATGTAGTTGTAGGTAATAGCATTTTAGCGACACAAATAAACAAATAATCATGATTATAAATCATATTAAGCAATAATTAAACTATCATTTATAAAAGCATACAAACTGAGGTACTAGTGTATCTGTATATTACCAACATTTAATATATATAAATATATATATATATATATATATAATTAAGTGTTTAAGTTTCCTTATTGTTATACCTATGTCATATTATTATCTATTAAGAGTACTTAGTAGAAAGGCATTTTTTATTTAATTTCATTTTATTAATAGCATTTTGGCTTTTTTGCCAAAGGGAATCTGTATATTTGAGACTCGATTTAGCCGCACTCCTACATCAGAAAATTAAATCATTTAAAAAAGGTAAAATAATAAAAACAAAAGTATCTTATTTATAATTATCTCCATTTATTTCAATTATTTTAATCCTAATTATAACAATTAGAAAAAATGATGTTTCAAATACATAACAATGATAATTTGACTAAAATACTTCCACGATTTCATACAAAAGAGACCTTATGTTTATTTTACTTCTAGGATACCAATAACTATTAGATGGTCGACCGTTTTGGACGCAAATATACCAAAAGGGTCAAAAATCTAATTTATGGACAGGGGAATTTTCTTATAGGTACAAAATCTTTTTCTACATTTAAGTTTGTAAATACGTAAGTATATTATGTATTTATACATAAAAATGGATCTTAGTAACATAAAAAACTCAAGTAAAAAACATAATAAGCAGATAAAATATTCAATAAAGTGGCAGTTGTAATTTAAAGCCTTGTAAATAAACAAAATACATATTAAAAAAGCCTGATAAAACATTAATTACCTACCTATTTACAGATTTTAACAATATCATATAAATAAAAAATACGTTCCGTTCGCTTCGCAGCACCTTCAATCTTAAATTTGCTTTAAAAAAATAAAAAAAGTAATACAAGAAAATATTGCAATTTAAGAACTGCATTTTGTACTGATTCGATTAGAAGAAAATAATATGTGAAGGAAAAACATAATAATTTTATGGCACTTCCAATTTTTGCACAGAATTTTTAGTTTTTAGTTTGCGTTTATTTCTTGCCTTCCAAACATTTGCACGTAGAAGAATGCTTGTGTCCAACGACATCTGAGAAGGAGGGGTTGAAGGTGACTCCAGGGGCAACATACTGGGGGTTGGTGCCACTGCCTGAGGTCTCATACCTGATGATCTGAGGCTTGGTGGTGTAAGTCACAATTTTAGGCTTAGTCGTGTAAGTAACAATTTCTGGCTTAGTGGTAAAAGTTACGATTTCGGGCTTGGTCGTGAAAGTTACAATCTCGGGTTTAGTAGTGTAAGTGACGATTTTCGGCTTGGTAGTGTAGGTGAAGTATTCGGGCTTGGTCGTGAAGGTGACGATCTCTGGTTTGGTGGTGTATGTGACGTACTTAGGCTCGGATTGGAACACCTTTTTCTCGGTGTAGGTGGCTGTGAACGCGTTAGAGATGGGTCCCTTGATCTGTGAGGCGACGTTCAGTCCTCCGTTGAGATTGCTGGACGATTCCGTGTACTTGCTGGATCCGAATCCGAACTGACCGATGTTCTGAAAAGCGTTAAGGTCCTTAGCTCCAGTGACTTCTTTGACTCCTGTGACGGATCCCTTGATGCCGAACTGGGTGGTTTTGATTCCGGAGGAGTTGATTTGTCCGCTGAACTTGTTCTTGGTGAACTTGCTGCCGGTAGAGAACTTGGCGAAGCGCGCGCTCTCGATCAGACCGATGGCCCACTCGTACCACTCCAGGTCGAATTTCCAGAAGCCGGCGATTTGGTTTCCTACCTGGCAACCTGTGGGGAAAAGGAATGTTGATTAAGCGATGCTAATTTTGGTTGAATAGAATATAATGTTCTGGAATATTATTGAGTTATACTATAGTAATAGTTACAAAGCACATGTGGCTTCTGCAATACAGGGGTACCTAGTGCAGTGGCCACTGGTAACACAAGAATAAGGTCAATTTAAATCAAATAAAAAAAAAGATTTTGTAACATCGTAAGCGTGATTCTCCATTAATATTCTATAAGCCATGTCGTAAAGAGTTTTATCTACACTAATGTTGTAACATTCTACTTATGTTTCCAATACTTGACTTGTAATTACTACTGTTATAGCACAGACAACAAAACACTCAATTTAAGCAATTTCACATGATGGTATAATATCCAAATCGATATCGTAATAGCTCATTATAACATTAATAAAGCGCGACCAACCTGATTGCAGGGCCAATCAGGTTGGTCGCGCTTTAAAGATGGTTAGATTTTAATAGCGGCAAAATCACTGTGACAATACACGTACGCGTGAATTTAATGTTTCGCAATGTGTTTTGTTTTTTAAATACAAATTAAAAGTTAAAAATGGATAGCGACGATGATATTAGTACGCCTCCGGATATTCTAGAATTGGCAACAAAAGTAACTCACAATCTTTTGCCAGAAAAATCTAGAAAATTATATGAAAAATTAACTATTGCCAGCTTTTACTCTTGTTGTTTGATTAATTGCATTAGTGAAGATAAAGTAGTGTATGCAACTGCATATAACACGGGTATTAAAACACGAGTGTGAGTTTATGAAACGAGCGCAGCGAGTTTCATAATAGTAACGAGTTATATGACCCTTCATTATATGACAGTTGCATAAACTACTATAATAATATTTGCACAAGTGGAAAAAACACAAAAAAGTCTTTACCTGAGTCCCAAGAGTAAACACCACGGAAGGTGTAGTGGCCGTCTCCGGTGGTACAAGCCAGCCCACTGCCGATGTCAACCTGGAACACACAAACTCGATGATTATTATCTTGTACATATACATAACTTGCTCATGAAATAATGCCATTTTAGTCATGAGGTAATGGAAGTAACCTGCTGGATCTGTTGAATGCGATATATGCCTAAAAAAGATATCAACGCACTTCAAATACGAATATTCTTAGTAACTTACTTTTACGTGTATGTATTTTTGGCCAAGTAAATCTTAATTTAATCTAAATTTTGCTCATGGTCGGTTATGTATTTGAGCCTAGTCCTACAATTAGTGTAGGCAGATTAGGTAGTAACTACAAATCTAAGACGAGCGATCACTGCTGAAAGAGCTCCTAAGTACATACTGACTGCTCTGTTAGCTTAGTTGGTAGTGGTTCTGCCTTCTAATCTAGAGGTCGCGGGTCTTATTAATTTATGAATTTTAAAATGTATAATTACTTGTGTTGAGTCTGGTCGTTTGTATGCATAATAAGTATGTATTTACAAAATAAAAGTATATAAGTATTATATCCGTTACCTAGTATACACGACACAAGCGTTTGCTTAGTGTGGGGCTAGATGGCGATGTGAGCAATGTCCTGTTTTTTTTTAATTTATTTATTTGTTGAATAGAAATACAAGAGTGTTTTCCTCCTCACCTTGCAGATGCTGTTAGCCGGGTTGGTGGGCTGTGCGCACACGCAGCTGTCCTGCTCGTACTGCTCCAGCAGGTGCGGGTAGTCAGACTGCAGCTTGCTCTCGCACTCGCCGGGGTTCAACAGCGACACGTTCAGCGAGTGCATGATGCTGCCCTTCAGGTGAGCTGGGAAGAGACAAGAATAGGTCTGTTAGGAAAATATACTATTCAAAATTCTAAATGGAAAAAAATGTTGAAAATTCTTTGGTTAGGTTAGGTATGTTCTTAATTACAATTACATATTTTAAGGAATTTGTTTACATGTTTGTTACTATTATTATTATTCACATATAAATAAATTAGGTATTAAAGTAAATAGAAGTAAGTAGCAAGTAAATTAAATAAAAAAGTTGGCCATCGAACATGGTAAGTACCTAATTCGCCCTAGAGTTACATAGATAGAGTCAATTATTATGACAAATTTGTCTCATTGCGCCCAAATTATCTACTTTTTATCCACGTGTATGGTGGTAGGATAAATATGGTAGAAACATTATTGGTCCCCTTGTCGTGCCAGTTGCTGGTGGCCAAAGATATTAAATTAACAATCACATTAACAGGATGACATGATACAAGCACAATTCCAAACGTCTCTAGCGTTCCATTTTCGAGCAAATTCATCACAAGTAATATTTAATTAACAAACCAGTAACTACATACATAATTACATAGGTACTTGAGTGACGAGTACACACTACTTGAAAATAATTAAATATTTAAACAATAACTCATGTAAAACCTGTCAATTTGCGGTGTTCTCTGGATTGGCCTTTGACATTTTATTGGCAGTAGGCCAATTCGCGGCGACTTGTTAATATATTAGATAAAACTTTACAAGGTTATTTAGAAAAAAAGTAAATTGGACACCTGTTACACCGTCATAGTGAGTTACTGGATATATATATAAAATAAACTTTTGTTACTTATTTATTGATAGGATAAAGAAGGCGTCTTTGTCTTATGTAATCACTGGTTAAGTACTTTTTTTCTTTTTCCTTTCTATATATTTATATTAATGTTCGTTTTCATATCGTTGATCTACGTATTCTAAACTGTACAAAGGGTTTTGTTTCAGCTGTTCTTTAACACTCCATTGACAAGTGGTCATTTCATTTATTTACACAAAATAAAAATAAAATAGAGCTTTTCTAGTGTTCTAAATGTATTAAGTCAAAAATCTTCCATCTTCAAAAATATTTTACTAAAATCCCCTAAATGAGTTAACAAAACCCAATTAGCGTTAAATAGATTCGTAAAATACATAATTATATGTATACAGTATAACGTTGAGGTCGCATTAACAAGAGAACACAATAAATAACAGAAGAATCAATACAATATTGAATGTGTAATGCCAAGTCTTCGGAACAGGTCGCGTCAAGGTGAGATTTATTTGGTTAGACGACACTACGAGGAAAGAACGACGTTAGCGACTGTGCGAGAGTTCTGTAGAAAATAAATAGGTAGTAAATTTTAAGAGGATATCAAGAGGAAATAGTAATATTTAGATTTTATTAAGTAAATTCGCAAAAATTTCGTATTTAGTGATGAAATTTATAGATATATTCGTAACGCATTAAAAATAATCTAATTAAGACTAATGTAATTTATTGGTAAATCCAAAAAAAAACTCAATCTGTTTCAGAAGAATACTTACTCGTGTGAAAAACAAATAAATGCTAGGTCAAACAATATTTAATAAAATCAAAATTTCGCTGAAAATAATCACAAATAATAAGTCAAGCGCCCTCTTGCGTCAAACTCGAGGTACAATTTATTACTGAGCGAAGATCATATTCATTTATTTTGACCAATTACCAAAAAAAAAGGTTCATTATTTTAAAATTTTTGCATAATTAAAATACCCTTTCTTAATTGTACAGCCACAATTAAGGCACTAAATGACAATTCAATTTGCCGTATGTCAAATTTGACAGCATGTTTTGTAGCCTTTTGTTGTGGTATATATGATGCGCTTTATGTACTAAGGTTTAAAGCCTATATTTGCGTATCAATGTGTTTGACAAAAATGGTGTTGCATGTCTATTTTTGGACATTCTCCGTAATGGAAAGAAAGTGAAACATGTACGTGTTCCTTTATTATGAAAAATAAGATAAGGCTTCAATATTGAATGCATTACAATAAAAGTTATACAGGCTGTCCGGTTTCGGAGCCGCGTTATGTAAAAAAGTTGTCCTGAAAATTTCCGTAATTACGAAAGTTTTTTAAATTAAGAAACTTTGTGAAAATGGCTGAATATTAATCTATAAATGCACAATTAATTTACATTATAATTTCAATAATAGGTATAAAAGGAATTGAAATTTGACTTCTTAAATTGCCGGATTCTATAGGTTTTGTCGTGGGAATTGCAAAACTGATGGTAATGCAGCCTGGAGACTTAGAATTTAAATAGTGTTAGTTAGCCTATGTATTATGGTGTCTGATAGAACAACGATTATTAAACAACATTATTTACACAGTTCCAACTAAAGCAAAAGACAGAATCATGTAAATTATACAATAAGGTTGCTCAAATAAAAATTTACTTTACTTTACTTTAATAACAAGTCTAAAAAATGTGTTAAAACATAATATTCAATTGAATCAAGTTATAGGTTACTAATTTGCGTAGTGTGTATCATGGGTACACATCGACACAATCACAATGATGGAGTGCCCTGATTTACCCTAGCAGCAACTCGCTGCGTTACACGCATCAAACCGAGATTACAATTAGGCTGTGTATTAATTAATCTCAGATATAGTCTACCTTCATAACAATATTTTATCCCGTGCAATATAGAACGTATCGCCTGAGTGGCGTGTATGGATCTAGCTATAATGTTAAAGTAGAAATATGTACCTTGTGGAAATAATTGGATTCTGTGCAAGATACAGAAAAAAAAACAATTTTCATCTATATCGGTTTAGCTATTTAAGTGTGAAGAAGTAACAAACAAACACATGCGCAGACATTCGTGTTTGTAATATAAGTGGGATAATATTGTTTATACCAGTTTATATATTTATGGGATTTTATAGTTTTTTGGGTATAGAGCCTCCTGTATAAGTAAGCACAGGTTACATTTCTGGGTATAGCTCGCGTGTAGGTATATTTTAAGGAAAGCGCAAGTGAGAAGCTGCCAGTAGGTCAGTGTCGAGAAGTACTGATTGCAAAACAGGCGAGTAGTGTCTGAAATGTTCCCGGTCTTTTTTTCATGTTAAGTAATTGAAACAAAAAAATACATTAAAGTTTTATAACACAAGCTATGTGATGTGGTATAGGTTTATGTAGCAATATACTTTTTTATATAGGTATATACAGTTTAAATTAAAGTTTGATAAACTAGGAAACACTGCTGATAGATGAACTTATGGCGCACATTGATATTCATATTTTAAACATTATATATTTCCGTATATCATTAATTAAAATAAAATCAAATTTTGATGGCTTAAAGTCTATGAACATTTGACTTCAAAACACGTGTAAAATCTTAAAAAATTAGCAAACATGTGTCATAATTTATGTTCGAGCAAAAATTATGTAGTAGTTTTAGGAAATCATAATTTGCATAATCATAGGAAAATATTGAACTCTTGACCACACAACTAAATATAGGCACAGCATGTGTTAAAATATTAAAAGTTAACGACCGAAACTAGTCTTAAACTTCATTATTATAAGGTTTAAAATACCTTTTGCTTGTGGATTTAAATGTTTAGTTAGTATTAAAAATTGAGTATTGTTGCTACAAGGAAATTTGATCTCTAACCTTGTAGCACCAAGGTTTAAATCACAACTCGACAGTAGTTTGACCCGAGCTTAAATATTTGACGAGATGACATAATAAAGTGTAAGTTCAAGGCAGTTTTAAGAATTAAAGAATACCTATTTTTTACTTACTTTAGTAGTAATCACGTAATGTTATTATAAATTTGTAATATTTTTTAGTTTCGATTGTATAATATTTACGCCAAACTTATGGATGTGTTTGTATTAAGTTATTTTATGGAATCGTCGTATTGCTTAATAATCTTATTAGATAAAATGTTTATAAAAAATAATATATATCACAAATCGAAAATATTTTTAAACCTACGGCACTATCTACGGTATACTATCTTTCTTGCTCATATTTTTAGGTAAATATATATCTATAACTAAATATACAGTCAAGCTGGCGCGGCGCAGTTAGTATGTTCGAAAATCATTGAAAAACAAGTTGCATCAAGGCTGCTTGGCTCGGCGTCAAATCTCCTAATATTAACATACAAACAGGCCGAATATGTTGAATATATTACTAGAATGACTCCATTTGGTAATCATCTTGACGTCGGTATGTCGCACACTCACCATTCTGGTATTTTAGGTAATTTTTGTAGGAAAATATATAAATTATATCTGATAGTATTATTTGACATTTCATTCGAATTGCTTGGAACGATATGTCTTTATCGTCTAACAACTAGTAATAAGATTGATTTTTGGCGAATTTTATTACTACGTTACGTCTCACTTTATCCTTAGACGAAATATATATAACTGATCGAAGACTATATCTATAGCACTTAGATTATCTTTAATAATAATAATAATAATTTATTTATTTAGCACTTAAAAACTAGTTACATATGTTAATTCTATACAGTATACTTAAAAATATTTAACATGGTTTATTTACTTTAGGCTTTTCTAAAGATTTTCTAAGTGCCCCTTTTTTGTAGTAGTTAGTAGTATGTTTAGTTTTTTTCCCTTGTTTTTATATTTTATTATTGTAAATAAAACTATTACATACTTACTAAAAAAAAAAAAAAATCTATGTATCTGAAAGTACTCAATGTAGGTATGTTATATTTTAAGATCGATGTTTCGATATCAATCAATATTTATATGTATTTTTTTGACATACTCATCAAACAATAACAATTACACCTCAAAAATTAAAAAAATATATTTTCGTATTTTTTCTGCTATCTATACTCGACACCGGTTGCATCTCATCTCAGCTGTATATGTATATGCATGAATGTACGCGTGTATGTTTGTCAGTAAACATTGTGCAACACTAATATTAGCAGCTATAGCGATTTTATAGTATACAGTTATTGATATTTTATTATGTTAATCTGAGCATGACTTTATAACAAAAAACAAAGGCGTAGAGCCTTTTCTCTTTAGATTTTGAATGCTATTTTCATGATAAACTATAGAACTAGCCACTGAATCACATCAAAGCCCTATAAGGCGGTTAGAAAACCTTCGATTTCACCTCTCTCTGACACATAATTTCTCTTTTTTTACGTGGGATAGGTTTGCATTTGACTACATATTATATAGGTATAGCCTAGCCTACACGCTTACCTAAAAGATTCCTATTAACTCTAGATTTATTATTCTATTATGTTTCATACAGATCCACCAATCACATGATAAGATAGTTAGGTAGGTACTATATACTTACTATAGCATATAAACTATGACCTAGCGCCATCACAAGATGCCTACTGTTGCCTACATCGCCAGATTTGTCATTGCATTCCGTACATATGATTTTTGTATACATTTGATTCACACCTACATACTAGGTGACTAAGGCCATGACTATATTTTTGAAACTTTTGGATGTCACTTTAGGATAGGTATAGATATAGTTTATCAAGAACAGAAATTAGTCAAATTGTGAAGTTTAAGTGAAGGCCTGAATGTCTAATGAAAGTTAATGTAAAGGAGAAGCTAATTACACTAAAAATAATGAAATTAGTTGAAAGAGTGATTAGCAGATAGGATTTTATAACAATTACAAATCACTAAGCACTACTACCAAGATAAATTGACCATCTGTCCATCTGATGCATTGGGGCAAATTGTTAGTAATTTGTAAAAATAAATGGAAGGAAATGCAATAATCACTCGATTATTCAAGAATATTATAACATTACTTTGGTAAATATATAACACGTGTTGGTACTCCTAATTGCAAAATAAATTCAAATTCATTTATTGTTTGCGAACATGGGTAGGTATTTACAAAATAGTCTTAAATATAAAAATAAATTTAAAAAGTCCTCCAATAGTTCCTTTGATTTTCTGCAATTTTCTTGTGAAATAAGCAACTTAACACCGACTTATTAAATGGCTACTGTAACTTAAGAGGCTTTGGTCAATCTAAGTACAAATTAAAGGCATAAAATACTTATCTAATTGTCGTTATGGTAAATTAAACATCGGACGAAAATTCTTGCTTGGAATTTGTATGTAAATAAGTTTGACCGATGACCTGTGGTAATGTCCGGCAGACAGATTAAGTTTAGGTTTTATTGATACATATGTATATGTTTGGATAATTCTGTACTGTAAGTCTATTATTTCATGCCTTTAAGTTACTTGGATGAACCTCTTTTAAAAATTTGTAACATAGAAAATGTTAAATCTATACTAATATTATAGAGCTGAAGAGTTTGTTTGTTTGTTTGTTTATTTGTTTGAACGCGCTAATCTCAGGAACTACTGGTGCGAATTGAAAAAAAAAATTTGTGTTGAATAGAGCGTTTATCGAGGAAGGCTTTAGGCTATATAACATCACGTCGCAACTAATAGGAGCGAAGGCACTATAGAAAATGTGGACAAAACGGGGAAAATTATTCATCTTTGAGGGCTTCCGTTGCGTGCGCTGCAAGAACGGTTCAAATCGTGAGTAACAGCTATAATTTATAAAGCTGAAGAGGTTTGCAAAAATAAATATGATGCCCAAAATAACTATTCCACGCGGACGAAGTCGCAGGCACAGCTAGTTAGTTATAAAATGATTAGCCATGTTGTTCATATACTTAATAATCAAACCAAATTTTATAGGTAGGCATCAATTACAAGCCTTAAAAGTTGAGTTACTTTTGCTTTACTTACTCCTACTCTCTTCAACTTTCACCTCATCAATTATTTCAAATGCGCCAAATTTCTATAGGCTTGCTAAGTTATAGAAAACCCTCTAATTAAGTCTATTGTTGACTTAAATAAAAGTTACGTCAGATGTAACACCAACTTGAACTTAGGGTCATAATTACTTAACAAATGTCATTGGTGATGGCATTAGGAAATAGAATGATTAATGATATCTCTTGTTTCCTTGGAGCTTTTAGGGTTCGTTATATCATCGGTGCTGATTAAACATTTAAGCATATTTTGTTGATTTACTTTAGCAACGGGAGCTATATACATAATTATAAGCTATGTACATAAATATGATATATAGGCACTACTTTTTTATTCTGTGCCATAGAACAACCATTAAGTAAATAAAATTCTATGTTTAAATCTTCTGTGTATGTGTTCTTAATTACTTATTTTCGTAATATGGGTCAGCGCAATGTTGCTGGTTTTTATTAAGTAGGTATTAGTATACAAATACGTGTTGTTCGTTATTATGTTCATATCAAAATTATTTTGAAGAAATTACAATTGTAATACATAAGTTATTAATTTCAACTAAAGTGGCTACCCATTAATCCTAGCTCGATGCAGTCTTTATAAAAAAACATACAAAAGTGGTACCTATTTGTTTTAAAAATCCTTTTGTGAATATAATAATGCAATCGTAAAAACAAATTGAAATTCAAATACAATTTTCAAAGCCTCGCCTTTTAGGCTGAGTGCTAATAAATTACATACTTTCAGTGAATGTGGTACGTATGCGCTAAACAGCTACATTTGTGTGAGGTGTAGGTATTTCACTTCATACATTGCATAACAAATACCTATCTCATGATGACAGCAGTAGAGAAATCTTCGTAAAATGTAACCACAAAATTCATACATACATATATATTTCTTATCAACTTACGTATAATCGATAGCTTTGATTAAATCTTTCAATATGCATACTAGTGGTAAATTATCTTTTTGTAATTTCGATCCATACTCGACTTTTTAGATTTCTATGTAAATATTTATATGAAATAAAAGCCGAATTATTATTCAAAACAACTTACAAAATATAAGGAATTAAACTCTAATCCATAAACATATAATAACTAATGTCAAGTTAACTAAATAACCCGCCCCTAATCGTTTCCGGTGCAAATGTGAAATATAAGTAGGTATAGTTTCGTTAAGAGTATGCAACAGGTATGCATCAATAGTCTAACTTTTTTAAATCCATCGGCCTCTGTTTAGCAAGTTCTCCGGACTAATTTAATCGAAATCCTTATCTCGTTTTTTGCACAACTTATCTCAGAGTTTTTATTCTAATTTGCATATTACATGCGAAATGATTGTTTTACTGCAACCTTACTGACCTGTGTGCAACCCACCTCAAATTTATGATCAAACATAGCCACTTAGACTGTTATATAAAAACTTGTTCGAAAAATTTCAAGATGCGCTGTTTTTTTTTTGGAAGAAATGGGTTCGCACTTGACCGTAATTCGCCTGATGGAAAGCAATCATTACGGTCTAGGATGGAACGTGCTTACCCAGCTTTTTTTTTTTTTTTTTTTTTTTATTCTTTATTTTATAAAGGGTTTGGTCAGACATGACCATGTCTTTTACTTTACCCAGCTTTGCTTACGCTTTTCTTGGGGTAAAATGAAAATACATACAATACAGTTTTGTTCATCGTAATAAGTATGTAAAATCACAGAAACAGGTGAAACACGCTTTTTAGCTAGACTACCAAATTAGGCAAAATTAACATGGTTTAGGAACTACAACAATCTCTTCTTTCGACCCTGGTGTGGAGATTGCCTATCGAAAATTTAAAAGTATTTCGTTCTTTCCAGGTTTTTTTTTGGATTTGAATGTCAATAT
Organism: Macaria notata; assembly: GCA_927399415.1. Lineage (NCBI taxonomy): Eukaryota > Metazoa > Arthropoda > Insecta > Lepidoptera > Geometridae > Macaria > Macaria notata. The sequence continues at coordinate 9,030,901 of OV656742.1, forward strand.
TACTAACACATGTGATACTTTTTATAAATAAAAGCTAGCAAAACCGCGGCAATCCTTTAGCTTTTCATAAAGTCAGTACTAACCTTGCAGCACGATCTTTCCCCATCCAGTGACGATGCACTCTCCGGCCCCGTTGTAGAAGGCGTCCAGAGTCTCCTTGGCTCCAGGCAGGCAGATCGGGTAGATGTTCTTCGCGAAACGGAGGTTCTCTTCTAGCACCTGGGAAGAGAAGGGAGCTTATTATAATGATGAATTAAAGGTAGGTGTTACTACTTTTATGATATGGTACATTTTATTCAATAAAAAAACATATAAATATAAGTAGTTTGCTTTTTAGGACTGGTAGGATACTTATTAAGAAAAAGCCTTGATTGATATATCATTTCATGTAAAATTTATTTGTAACCAATCGATGTCGATTTATTTAAATTGATGAAAACTGGCTAACTCAAGTAAATAAAAATAATCTTTAAGTACCAACACACACATACATCAACGGTAGGTAGGTATTTAATGTATATGATAGATATACGTATTTAATATACTAAGTTCATATTAGCTTTGCTTACGTACAAACGTCTCAGACGCTACTTGACTGTTAGACCAAAGTTTGAAATTTCCATACGAAAATAATGGAAATTATAGTAATCATAACATATACATACACCGAATCTCTATTTCTCAAAGTATTCTAGAATAAGAAAAAAAACATAAATTAATATAGATTACAGTGATGCTTTCTTTAAAATGAATTCTAATGAATGTTCGCTTAACATCAGGCAAGCCGTAGTCAAACGCAAAGCTATGAATACATTTAATCATCATCAGCTTAATGGGTTCCACTGCAGGGTATAGGCCTCCTCTCTCTTACGCCAATACTCCCTGTCTTGCGCTGTTCTTGCCCAGATGTTTCGTTCTAACTTTCTAATATCTTCCAGCCACCGTTGCGTAAGTCTTCCTACACTTCGCTTACCGAGCCGTGGATACCATTCAGTTTTTTTTAATTACATTTGCCTACTCGAAATCCTTACCAAAATGGCGGCGTCATTCTTAAGGCTTCCCTTCTGGTAGAAGGGGTGTCGCAGGATGGTCTTGACCTGCACGATCTGGAAGGGCAGGGGCTCGTCATCGATTCCCAGCTTCCACTCACCACCCTTGATCAGCACGTTCTTGGCGTCAAGTCTGCAAGAAAAGTCTTCTATTACTTCTAGTTTCTTGACAATAAGTTTTACGACTTCATGTTTCCCAAGCAAAGAAACAGGAAAAAGATAAGATATTCATAAGAAAGCCAGCTTGTATGAAATTGGTCAATCTAGTGTTGACAGTTTTCAAACCGCCCTTAGAGCTGATATAGCTTCATCATCATCATCTCCAGGCCTTATCGACCCATTGCTAAACAAATCATCATTATCTTAATTTTAAGCCATCTTTTACACAGTGTTAAATAGGGAAGGAGGCTTATGGGATTTATCAATTAAGGTTATATGTATAAGCAAAAGAGGCATATTTCGCGCGGGCGTAAACTGCCATCCCACGTCACAGTTTCCTCGATTTCTAGTGTGAGATGGCAGAGGATCCCAATGCACCAACATTATATAGCATGAATGTATATTTAATCTACATATATATAAAACTCAAAGGTGACTGACTGGCTGACTGACTGACTTACTGACTGACTGACTGATATTGTGATCTAACAACGCACAGCCCAAACCACTGGACGGATTGGGCTGAAATTTGGAAATTTGGATTTTTCGAAATGCCACTTTTAAAGGAGTGAAATAGGGGATGCAAGTTTTACTTCTTAATGCGAACGAAACCGCGAGCACGCACTAGTTTAGTTTATAAGGATGTAACTTTAAGTTTTTTGAACATAAAGTATTTGTATTTGTATGTACCCTTCAACACAAGAAGCGCTGGTGACGACCACGTCGGGCCTGGTGATGACTCCTCCACAGAGCAGGCTCCTGTTGGTCTGCAGCAGCACCATCGCCTGCCAGGGGATCTCGGCGAAGTCAGCCTCTAAGTCGTTCCTGTTGCCGTACGGTTTCTGAGGCTAAATGAAAAAAAAACAAGGTTAGTTGTGGAATTTATATGATACATTTTTTATGATACATAGAAAAAATATAGAAAATGTAAGTATATTTGTAATTAGCGATTTCTTCTAGACAATATTTAGATGAGAAGTAGGATCAAGTTGTGATTTTCCAAAGTGATTTTGGAAACAAATATTTTTGATACAGAATTATGATGCAGGCTGCCAAAACGATAGTGTTGTCACATTTCCTTGAGCGGACGACCAAGAAAATGCTTTGCTTAAATTATTACTTATTTATTGATCAATATAAAGTAATTATAAAAAAAAATAGCGGATTATTTAAGAATAGTACATAATATATTTATTTCACTGAATGAGCGGACTTGATTCAAATCAAATTTGAAAATATTTATGTATATATGGCCATCGATACTGCTAGAATCACATGAGATTTCAAAATGTACAAGTGTATGCTTCAATCAATTCTTATTCAAAGTCATCCGAATGCCCTCAAGTCATATTAGAATTCTCACGATTAATTTTAAGTTATTTTTTTCCCATTCCGATTTCACAATCGAATAGATAAATTTACATGTCAACACTTTAATCGGCAGTTATTTCGACATTAAGGTCTAGTTCACATCTATGTGATTTATAAGTTCCGATCCGTTGATGTCAACTAATCAATCTTGATTTTAGTGAATAATGTACAAAAAAATCAAGAGTTCACATATAGATATTATTTAATGAAATGTCAAATCATAATATTCAATTATCGATGGAACGTGGTTTTATTTAGTAAAATTTTCCAAATAATACCGACCTGTTATAACTTTGCAAGAAGGGTATAACAAAATGAATTGGAACTGAAATATAAATTATATATATATTTATTCCATACTATTGTGTTTTCTATCTATGTGAACAAGACTTAACAAATCCTTTGATGAATCGATTAACTATAGATTATAATTCTTAACGAATGCAATCGAATGGTTTCTAATAATACTGTTTCAATCGATTAATTTGTGTTCTAATTAATAGGTTATAAATCTGTCAAGTTAACAAAGCCTAATGATTGGATATTTTGACATTTGGAATTAACAAAATGGCAATTTTAGACATTTTAAGTTTTTGTTGATTGATCCTTGTGCAAAATTTATTGATTTTTAGTGAGGTGACGATAGCTATCAAACGTTAGAAGGATTTTCAATTTATATATCAGATCATTTTAGCTTATTCTCGCATTTGCATATTCGCAAATATGTCTTATTAACATGTTATAAAAGTCTCATAGTAGATCATATTTTTTGTTACCTATACTATATTTGTTTTTCCCAAACTTTTCGTCGTAAGTATTTTACATAACCTAGCACATAAACACATATTTCATAATTTCCCAGACCACTTCAAGGGCGTCACATAACTGAAGATGGCGTCTGTAATTACGACAGTTCCCCATCAATTAACACAAGACATTAATTCCGACCAGTCTTTGGACGCTTGACCGAATTCCAGAACTAGTGTTGGGGTAAAAGGTCAGTGTCAATTAGTTATCGATGTTTATGCAATAGAGTGAGATGAGTAATGGTAGGTCCAGATTAGGCGGATCGAATCGTCAATCGATATTTATAATATGTAGGTTACAATAATTTTGCAAATGTGATTTTAATCAAAGGCCTACTACCATTATTTAAACATTCAGTCAATAGTCATTTACAAACTCAAGTTTAATGATATGGTTGGTACCTACCGGTATATTGTATTTAGTTTAATTCAAGTAATCAAAGCATCAAAAGACTTATACCTGAGGTAGAAGTAGGATAGAAATAGAAGTAGTAAATTAAGTTAACTCACGTTCAATAGTCCGAAAAGAAAATTAAGTTAACTCACGTTCAATAGTCCGCACTGTCCTCCAGCGTTGTACTGCGACAGGAACACCCTCTGCACTGACTCGCTGTACTCGTTCTCAACTCCAATACCGCCTCCTTGGGTCACTTGGAAGCCTTCGCCTCGGATCTCTCCACTGCCCACACCCTGGACCAGCTTCTGGCCCTGGCCTCTGATCACTCCGAATCCAACACCCTGGTTCAGTCCAAAGCCTTGTCCAGTAGAGATTCCGAAGCCACCTCCCTGGCTCACAGTTTGGCCTTGTCCAGTGCTAACACCGAATCCAACTCCTTGGCGAACGCCCTGGCCTTGTCCTTGGGTCAGTCCAAATCCTTGTCCCTGGGACACAGTTTGTCCGAATCCTTGGCTCACAGCCTGGCCTTGTCCTTGGCTCACTCCGAATCCAGCGCCCTGGCTGACTCCGATGCCACCTCCTTGGACGACACCAGTTCCGAATCCTTGAGATACGCCGAAGCCTTGTCCTTGGCTCACAGATTGTCCTGATCCTTGGGTCACGATCTGACCTTGTCCTTTAGTGACACCGAATCCTTGTCCTTGTGAGACGATTTGTCCTTGGCCTCTGTTGATTCCAAATCCAGCCCCTTGGCTAACGGCTTGACCTTGTCCCTGTTGGACAGCGAAACCTTGTCCACCAGTTACAGTCTGTCCCTGGCCTCTGATGACTCCAAGTCCTTGTCCCTGAGTCACGGTTTGTCCGACTCCCTGGCTAACAGTTTGTCCGAAGCCTTGGGTCACGGATTGTCCTTGTCCCTTGATGACGCCTACACCCTGTCCTTGGGAGACAAGAGAGCCCTGTCCTTGAGCAAACTGCTGAGTTTGAGTGTATTGGTTCTGTCCAGCCTGTTGGGAAAATACAATGTTCAGTTAGAGGAATATGCTAAAATCACATATCATTATAGAGGTAAGTAATAAAATGACAACAAAAATAAAATTCAATCTAATTATCAACTTACTTGAGCTTGAGCGTCATACTGTCCCCGGCCTCCCTGCCCGAAGCTGCCTTGTCCCTGGGTGACTCCGATACCAGCACCTTGGCTGACTCCGATGCCAGCACCCTGGCTCACGAGTTGACCTTGTCCTTGTGTGGTTTGACCGTAAGATGAGGAAGAAGTTTGGGTGAATTGGGATCCTTGACCGAATTGGGCACCTGGGGGAATAAAATTGTACTTAGAAGGAGCATGGTATAAGTGAGAATTATAAATAGGAAATATAGTTACAGTAAACTGTTCACAGTTATTCATCTTTGTAAGTATAATACAAAAATGACTTAAAAATACAGAAAACTTATACAAAACAGATATTTACAAAAAGTTCAGCACACCGTCCATGTTGTCGCTGTGCGGCAGGGAACCCAGGATGCTGGCAGTATTTCCTCTTTGAATGCAAAGACTCAAACGTTGAGAAAAATAGCTGCCAGCCCTGAGATCTCCTGTGGCAAGGACCAAACGCTTGCTAACCTGTTTCACAAATAATTTTGTGTCCGGAGACCACGGGCCCAACGTCTCAACAGATAGCGCAAAAAAATCATAATTTGCGCTAATCTGCGAGTATTTTCGTTGTTTCCCGAGTTGGGCCTGTAGTGCTGCAGCCCCGACGCTACGAGCGGTGGCACTGACGTGAGACGGCGCTAAGGTGTCTACACACGTGACGTCCCAGACCAAAGGACGGCCGAGACACCACGGTACTAAAGTAGCGCCGTCTGGCCTCTTGCCGTCATCACGTGAGAGCCCACTCGGCTCAAGCACCGAAGGCATGCCAGCGGTGGAGAGTGCCCGCCTGACTAAATCATTGAGCACCCAGTGACGATAAAGTCGGCCAGCACTCTTCACACAGGCCAACCCGTGGCGTCCGGACATGTCCACGTTCTGGCCGCACGGACATCGATGAGGCTCACATTTTTTTTTTCATCTTTGTTATTTTTTTTATTTTGTGGTAAAAGGATACGTCGATAGATGTTTCAAAACAAGGAGAACTAACAACTGCTTTATGACACATACTCTAACAGCGTTATTATTTCCCAAAATTAAGACATTCTACGCGAAATCAGTAGACATAACGAAATAAACCATAAAAAACTCTATAAATATTTCACCAATCAATACAGATTTGAATTTTATGGAGGCTATAAAAACATCAATGCCTTAAAGAAATTAGTCAAACGAATATAGTTTATGAATAGGTAATTATGAAAAGATATGAATTATTAATATATTTAGTTAAATAAACAAGATCAGGGGGTCGAGATCCTGCAATAGTTAATTAAATGATATTTTAATATGAGGTAATTTGGAGGTTATTGGGGTTAACAACATTTCATTAAAATGAATTAATTTTACTGAAAACATTTCTGTAACATTGAATTTAATTACTTTGTTTATATTATCATCTTCTTGGAGGACATATCGGTTAAAATTATTTGACATTGATTATACAACAATTAGTTTTTTTCTATCCTTACCTTGCGATTGCTGTCCGATGCCAGAGATTCCGATTTGTCCTTGACCTCCAGTGGTGTATTGACCTTGTCCTCCCTTAGTGTACTGACCCTGACCGCGCACCTCGTACTGACCCTGTCCCTTCTGGATGAAGGAGCCAGGAGTGGAGGTGGGGAAGCCGGGAGTCAGCTGGTTGGGGCCGAAGGTAGGGCCTAGTGGGGGCTTGGTGGTCCTGGGAAGAACAGGATGAGATTAAAAAAACTCAAAAATAATTAAGGCCAAAAAATACTTTCACACTATAACTTATATCTTTTTGTGAGTATACAGTAAGGGGATATTGTTGATTGATGCGTATGAGTTTATGTATGTTTGCCAATAATACACACAATGACAAGTTCGATTCGATTCTTCGATTAATTTGTGGTTTTGTGTTTAGTTGTCTAAAATAAGTATTCAACTGAAGGTTTTGCTCACTGACTCATGACTTTTATTTAGATAGACCAAAAATGGGACCATCAACTGATTTGATCAATTTCCAAAACTCGATTGATGTCGCTCAAAGTTAGCTAATCTAATAAAATTAGCTTACCTTGTAGGGCTGAGCAGCACAGATCCAGTGATAGGCGGGGTGCTTCCAGGCGGCCTGACAGTCACAGGTCCCCTGTTAATGTTGGTGGAGGAAGATCCCCTGCTGTCTGGCACGTACTTGCCGTCGTTACCCCCGAATACCCCGGGGACCCACTTGCCGAGCTGGTTGGTGGGCCATGGGTCAGTGTAGAGTGGGTCACGGCAGCACTTGCCGATGCGACCGCTCTCGATGTCTTTGCAGTCCTGGGAAATAATAGGAACTAGTTAGTTTTTTTTAACTAATATGGGCTTGCACTTGGCCATAGTTTACCTGATGGTAAGCAAAGGCTAGTATAGTGAATATGGTTTCTTAGAATTATGTGTAACAGCTACATGTGTAACAAACACGTCGCATGACGTCTTATTTACATTATTTATTATTTTACTTAAATTTAAGACATTACTTTCGGTGATAATGATCTTTTTCGTATCAATGTTTTGTATCTTTTCGAGAGTTTTTAATTAAAATATTGTACTGTAGAAGTAGATGTTCTTAAGTTTTTATGATGATATCAGAGTACATATTAAGCTCTAATATAAAAATCCATCTTACCGTAAGAGGCACTCTGTAAGCATCCTGGTCCCTGGTGAGTACGACAGTGGTGTTGGAGATGACTCCCTCCGCGGTACAGAACTCGATGGGTGTGCACTTGAGTGCGGCTGCGCAACCAGCAGGGATGTCATCTGGTAAGGAGGGAAGGGCGTTAATTTCCATGAAACCAAGTCCTAATATTAGTTTTATTTTAATATAAAATATATTGACAATATATTTTACAATTCTGATTAAAAACTATGGCTACAGTAAAGATATAACAGAAATAGCTCAAACTTACTTGGTGCAGGTCCAGGTGTGAATGGTCGGCTAGGTGGCTGTCTGGTCTCATCTAAGATGATTCCACCCTCAGTATACGTGGGGTTAGGAGGTAGACGAGTCTCTCTGTTGTTGGACGACTCTCCCTGAGGAGGCAGGTATCCAGGAGCAGAGGTCGATGGCACGAAGGGTGTCGGGGTCGGGCGGGGAGTAGTCGGTCTTGGACGAGGAGTGGTCACGAAAGCAGTCGAGCTGATTGAGTTGGAAGCGCTAGTAGAACTGTCCACGGGAGGCAGGTAAGGAATACCAGGCTTGAGACCAGATCCGATCGCTCCAGGACGGTAAATACCAGCTTGTTCGCTCCCAGCAGAGAACGAGTCAGTTTCGATGAAGTTGGACTGGCTCGTGCTCTTGAAGACTTCGTTGTTGAAGCCACCGCCGAATTTGTTGACTGAAGGAGCAACGGTCGATCCTCCGAATCCGTTGTTGTTTGAAAACTTGTTCCTTGAAGCTTCGAAGCTGGATGAGCTAGATTCGAAACCGTTGGCGCCAGTTCCGAAAGTACCCTGAGCGCCGAAGCCAGAACCAGCCTGCTTGTTGAAGCCAGAGTTCTGGTTGAAAGCGGATCCAGCTGATTGTCCGTTGAATCCAGAAGATGACTGGCCAGTTACTGCTTGTCCCTGAGCGTTAAAACTTGAAGCTTGACCGTTGAAGCCTGAAGCTTGGCCGTTGAATCCTGAAGCTCCAGCAGCTTGACCATTGAAGCCTGATGCTCCGGCCGCTTGTCCGTTAAATCCTGCGGCTTGGCCGTTGAATCCAGCCTGGCCGTTGAAGCCTGACGCCTGGCCGTTGAAGTTAGACTGTCCAGCGGCGTTCTGGTTGCTGGTGGCAAAGAGACTTCCTTGGCTGGAAGATCCGGAGAAGGTGGCGGAGTCCACACCCAGGGAACCCTGGAGACCACCGGCACCGGCGAGGGAGGTGGTTTCTAATCTGCAGCAGATTTCGGTTCTGGTGTTGCAGTACTGTTTCTGTAACAAGGGAAATAAAGTTTTACAAATGAAAGTTGAGGATAATGAGAAATTCAAAAACATGGGACAAATTTCCTTCAGGAAATTAGTGTCTTTATTCGAATATATTTTAACTTCATACATTCTGTGTAAATAAATCAACATGAAAGAATTAAATCCACTGTAATATATGATTTATGGTCGGCTGCACAGTCAGTTTATTGTAATGCACTTTTAATTATTTATGTACTACTGTTTGTATGATAATAATGTTCTATTGTAATTGCAAACAGTCAAACATTGTTTAAACAGCTTTTGTTACGCCTTAAGAAATTAATTCATAAACTACATCTATGAAGATAAAGTTGAAGACAATTTATTGGTTACTCAATCAATCAATATAGCTTTATTGTACACCAGAAAACAAAAATACAAAACTATTTACAGTAAAATTACTTAACCTAGGTACATTGGGCGGCCTTATCGCGTAGAGCGATCTCTTCCAGGCAACCTTAGTAAAGATCGCTAGGAAAGAAACTGTAAAAAATTTAGGCATAATGGTTGACAGTCAGCTCTCATGGATATCACAGCTCAATGAGGTCAGTCGAAAGGTCTTTGCATCCTCTGCAGCTATTAGGTGTTTGCGTAATTTTCTTCCGATTTCAACCAAAACTGCGCTTGTTCAGTCTCTGCTACATCCTATTTTAGATTACGCTGACGCTTGTTATCCTGACCTAACCGAAGAGCAGCTCGATAAGCTCGAGCGTCTCCAAAATTTCTTTATTAGGTTCATATTTGGCTTGCGTAAATATGACCACATTTCTGAATTTCGCAAAAAGCTCAAATGGTTACCTATCCGTCTTCGTCGTAATACTCACCTGCTGTCCCTCCTCTACAAAGTCCTATTTATTCCTTCCACTCCTTTATACTTAAAGGAACGTTTCTCCTTTGTGAGTGAAACTCACTCTTCATCCCTTCGTCTTTCACGTACTCTCATCCTACAATATCCTAAACTCAACCACTCCAATCTGTTCTATCAATCCTCCTTCACAATTAAAGCTCTCTTACTCTGGAACGACCTGCCTTTAAATATCAGGCAGGCTAAATCTCTGTCGATTTTCCAGAGTATGGTATACAGCTATTACATCTCTACTTTGTAAACTATCAATCGCGTTTATTGGTGTTAAATGTGTGTGTTCATAGTTTATTAATTTATTATTATTTGTAACATGTAAATTAGTTTGATTTTCTTTTACTTTCTCTATTTAGTTATAGGTTTAATTTTGTTTAAATTTTATTTTTATTTTTTAAGTATTGTATTTATTTGTACGCCACCGACCAAACTGATTTCTGTCACCGATTTCTTGCTAAGGTTGCCTGGAAGAGATCACTCAAGGTGATAAGGCCGCCCACTTGTGCATTCTTTTATAGTTTAAGCATCTCATATTGTAATTTATTTTTGGTGTGCATAATAAAGTAATATTGTATTGTATTGTATTGTAAAGAAACATGTAAAAGTCGGTGGCGTACAAACAACAACATAACAGATACCTTAACTAACAAACATACCAAACACTAAATTAATGCTAGGAAAGCTAAAAAAAAAACTAACAATGTAAGTAAAGGGAAAATTAATACATTGTCTCATACAAAAGAATAAATATATCAATCAATTAAATATATAATAGGAAATCATACCTTGGATTAATAATAATATACCAAACCCTGAAAAACTGAAAGAGATTTGGCTTGCCGGATGCGAAGGGGCAAGTCATTCCAAAGACGGACAGCTTTTACAGTGAATGAAGAGTGAGGTTACTCTTCAATTTGAGATCTTTAGAATAGCTTTGATTTTGAAATGTACAAGATTATTATATTATGTTTAGCTACTAAGCATAATTACACAAAATAATTTATCGTATGTAGCTGAATTATAATATTAAAGACCATCCACTTCACAGTAAAGTTCATATTCCAAATGAATAGCTTTCTTGTGTTAATACGATGTCTACTAACTTATTCTATTAAATGCATCCGAAGAAGTCATAAATTTAGCACCTAACTACATGTCTGTTGATTTGTATTTCTATACACAAGTTGTACTTATCCAGGTCAACACCACCCGACCTGACCTATGCTGACAATATAAATCATACTTATCGTGAGCTCACTGTATACCGGTAGAACATTAATAATGTTTTGTGTTTGTACAAGACTTTTGGTTTCATCTAAAAGTAAGAGTTGGGACTGTGTCGTAATATTGTAGGCATATGTGGTTTCTTTTATAAAAATATTGTCGCTTGAGCTGATGTCACTTGAGTCTCGTCTTCTGCTGTTTAATTACCCGACTATTTGGTACTAAACAATATTTAATTTACTTACTATCTTAGTTGTCTAACACATTTAACACATTTGAAATGATATAGGTTGCAAACAGCTTTTGACAAAAACTAGGTTTTTTAATATGCATGTGTGTTAGTCTTTCCTTTAAAAATATTTTAAAAATAAGTCTCAACAATTTTCTATACTTACCTAGCATAAAGCTATAATATGTGTAATTTACAGTACAATTCATTGCCACATAGTGTCTAGCGGAGTAGTACTTAATTTTAAGATAAACATTACATGTCACGTGCTAGAATAAGTTACTTAAGTCTTTTGTGTAAAAGCGGTGGCAAAGTTGTGATAATACCTAAGTTGATTCCACAGCCTATCTTGTAGTTTCAAGTCTCTGTTTAGATTTAATTTGTTTGGTATTGTATGATGCCAGTTGTATTATTTGCAAAATACTTAACATTAAGCTAATGTTTGATGTCGCAAAACCACATTTGTTTTATGTCTCAAGAAAATATTTTATTTTAACTCTTCATCGTCATCATCATCATCCACAGCCGGTTTTGACCCACTGTTTGGTATAGGCCTCTCTCATAGTATGCCTTTGGCTTCAATCTTTAGCCAGCCTCATCCAGGTTTGACCCGAGACAGATGTTATGTCGTCGACCCAAACTCTTACGAACAATAAAAATTCATGTGATTCTAATAATTATTAATTTATTTGTGCGCAAAAAATTGCAAATCACATTAATTATTGTCAATTTATGTTTGTTCATTGCATTGATAAATGAATTGTCAATGTCAAAACACTGTCATTATATCATAAGATCTATTATCATCTCATTTCTTTGCACCTGTCAACATCTTGAACGTATTGCAATATGTATGAATAGTCCATTTTAGAAAGTAGGACTGTTGGTGATTGATTTACGAATGATGAGAGAAATCAGGGCATAGTTTACAACTGAAATGACATGTCAACTGGTATGTCATGTTATTCATATTCTAAATGATTTGGTCCCGACTATATTAGTTTTGTATCTATAAATGACTTATGTAACACCAAATGGAGGATCCATGACCCGCATAGTATTTTTAACATCATCATCATCATTCACAGCCCTTGGGATCCCACTGCTGGGTATATGCCTCCCTTTGTATGTGCCATCTGCGTCGATTTTGTGCATTTTTACCATACTTTTACAAAAATGGGAAAATTCAAACTCCGTGTATATTATATACTATTTACATACAGTTTTAATTGATGTATCCTTTTTTGAAGAACTTGGATAAAAGTAGTAGCGCTCTGCTCTAACTGTGTTTACTTAGTAAGAGAAGAAGAAATTTGTTTTAGTATTTATGTAAAGCGAAACCGCATGGTCTAAGATACTATAACCTGAACGTACATAAGTGAGACGTAGGTACTACATCCAACAGGAATACGAAAAGCTATAAAAATGCTGTAAATAAATAAATAAAAAACAAGCCCCATACTAAGCTTACGCTTATAATGATGATAGTGATCTTCTAAACATGTTTTATTTTTTAATCGATTCGCTATCATTATATGATCGTATATGCGATATGTAAGTACAAGTATGTATATTACGTTACATAGTACAAATGTCCATGTAGGCAAGATACGCATAATTTTGGTTCAATTTAAATTTAAATGATCTAAACTGAACATCTTATCGCCGCCACCGCTGACCATTAGGTAAGAGTTAAACTTTAAAATCAGTTGACTTGAAAATTTGCAGACAGAAACTAAAATAATTTTCTAAGAAGTGGGAATATATGGTAATAATAAGCTACGACCATAAAATGCTACGATTAGTAAGATTATGATTTGTTTACTCTTGTACTCGAAAAAAAACACCAAAATATTATCTCTGATTTCAGATATAAAAATACATTTTAATCAGTACTAAAAATTATTACTTCATAAAACATTTTCTAAAATGGACTACATATATCTTATTTTACCAAAAAATGTTTGGTACTAAATCATACTTTACCAAATCTTTAAGTTGGCCTCCTTTCCTCTCTTTCGTTCAGTTATGGAATATAATGTTTATTTTTAAAATATAAAAACAATATCATAATAAATAAATCTGAAAATAAAATTAAGATCGGAAGATCGACAGTTCATTAATTGTATTGATTGCTTGTATTATCCGTACCTGGCTTCATACCACCAGTACATACAATCTGGCAGCGGTTACATCTCGTAATCTCGTGTACCGGTTGGTTCGCTACCACACGCCCAAGTCAGAGGTCATGTCGGCTCGTCAGTTAGCCATTGCCTAATCTACGCCTGAGGTTTATCTGAAGACCTATTTTAAAAGATTTTGTTAAAATCATAGACAAAATTTGAAAACTTTATAAAATAACTGTGTATATGTAACTATACTGAACAGTCAGTTAATATATCTTTTAAAAAATGCTGGCTATGGTTTTTGCTACTATTAATGCATGTACTTAATTTTTTTATAATTCTACTTCTTTATTATGTTTATTTAACGGTCGTGATTATTTTCGCTCATTTTCCAATAAAAGTTTAATTTATTAACATAAATTTTATTTATTTATTTGTTTATGTTTATTCATATATAAGTAGTGTAAACCTTTGTTCTATTTTTCATTATTTTATTTAACATCTGAAACACCTCGTCCTACTCATTTCGTTTGAAGAACATATCCCTGCCAGATTGGTTGCCTGGAAGAGATCGCTCTTAGCGATAAGGCCGCCAATTAAGACGCTGATTCTAATTTGTATGTTTTTTTTGTATTGTTTCATTTGTGGTGTTTTAATAAAGTATTTGTTTATCTATCTTACTCAGCTAAATGTCACATTAATTTCAAATTTCGATGATTGTAGGAAGCGTAAGTAATGTGAAAAACATTCAATTAATCTGTTGATTAATTAACCACAAAAACGCTCGATAAATTACAATCTCAAATGCTCGGAACAGAAAAATTAGCACTGTAAAATTCAGACCAATAATATCGGCATAGTGTCAACTAATCATTAAAATTGAGTTAATTTTAGTTTTTATACTATGTACAATTTGCACACCAGTAATGGTTGAGATGTATGATACTAATATTTGATTTTTATCACTTACCATCATGTAAATAAATGACATCTTGCAAATAAATGAATCTTTATCTTTATCGCACAATCTCAATTATTCAATTAATAAATCCTAAGTTAATTAAGCGTCATTCCACATGAGTCAACTATAGTAATCGCTAATTGTTTAATAATCACTTATCAATTTCGAAATGCCAATATTGGGCTTAGACAAAAAACCTCCAAGACTATTAAAAACAATATTTGTTCACTGCAAGGTGCCCGTGACCAATCAGATTAGACGTGACGAATCGGCTCGTGTATATAATGGCTTTATGACTACTGGGTGCTCGCGGCTTCGCTCGCATTAAGAAGCAAAAGTTGCATCCCCTAATTCACCCCTTTAAAAGTGGCATTTCCAAAAATCCTTTCTTAGCGGATGCCTACATCATAACATCTACCTTCATTCAAAATTTCAGCCCAATCCGTCCAGTAGTTAGGCTGCAGTGCGTTGATAGATCACTATATCAGTCAGTCAGTCAGTCAGTCACCTTTGAGTTTTATATATTTAGATTATAATACCGTGGTTAATTTTTGTAACACATCATCAATAGAGCTGTAAAATATTAGTATTGAGATGATTTTTGCAATTACTAGTGGACTATCACGGCTTCATGTATCTACATAAGAGTGTTTTGGATTCTATACTACAACTAACATTAAAATGACGATGATTCGTCACTCCGTAGTGGCGTGAAAAAGAAACAAATGAACTAGCAATCAAATTAATATAATATATAAATTATTAATCTTGAAAAATAATGATATTAATTGAAATTTATTCATGCTAATTGTAGCAATTTCTACTTAGGAGAATTGTTATTAAAATGATAATATACTAAAATTGCTATAAAATAGATACAATCGTACAGCAACGATACTTTCAGCCACTTTAAAAGAATTTTCTCAGTAAATTGTCGAGTGCATTAATCATAATTATAATTCACATTGTGGCATGGGAAACAATTACTTTTATCCGAAGCAACTATCTTGTTAGACATATCCTTGGTTATCAGACAACCTATTGTGCTATCCATTTTACTAGATAACATGTAGGTACATATAGGTATGTATACTTCAATGACTCGTTATCTGTGTATTACAGACCCTTTAATCAGTACGGCAGTCGTTAAGCCATGTCAGAGGCCGTTAGGGCGGCTTGATAAACTTAAACCACAGTTGGCCACTCTCATTCGATAAGAAGAAGATCCTTTAATGGTATAGGGTAGGAGGCATACGCAAAAATTTGGGTTCCCCGTAAATTATGTTCATTATAATCCTTTGCCAACATCCAGTGACACCCGAATAAAAAAAAAAAAAAATCGAGTCATGTTACTCAAACAAAATTATATAGGTATAAATGAATAGAAATATGTAATTGATATTAAAAATTTTATGCACTGTGGTAAAAGCTAGACAAGATAATCATAAAACACTCAATGTTTTACTTCAATAAGCTAGCACCGAAAGCACGCTTGTCTTGAAGAAATTTAATCTAATATGTACATATAACAAAACCTAAATAACGATTCACTATGATATATTATGTATATTACCTTTTTTTGTTAATGCGACTCTCGTACTCAAACATACAAATTCAAAAACCTAGCTAAAACTATCTTAAATAAATACCGCACAAATAAATAAAAGTCACTTCAATGACAAAAAGGTCATCAACTTTTACCTCAAGAACTAGTTCTACAACAATACCTATCCTCGGCTTTAGGTCTCATCTCTAACTGGCACTAAACTCTAAAAAACTAGACAATAAAAAAATAAATATTATGACGGAACTAGAATTTCTTGTTGCCCATTAATATTTTTATTATTTGATAATAATAAAGTTGTGTTTGATATTTATGGTTGTTATATCTTTTTCGAATTAATAACTTAGGAACCAATTTTTTTAATTTTTTTTATATGTTTAAATACTCGATAATTTTGATGAAAACAACAAAATTGTTATTTCTATAAATACATTGTCAAACAGAAATTTCCTAAAACACATGATTGTTTTAAAAACACGTTTTTTTTTAATTTATTGATACATTACTGACGCACAAATTATATTATTCTAATAACTTGAATAGGTATATATTACAATAATATCATGTGTCAAACCGGTTCAGAAAAAAGTTTGCACGTGACTTTTCGAACTTCTTTTTGCCCTGTTCTTAATTTAAATTTTATTTTTTAATCGTTCTAGCCAGACGAGCGGGTTCACAGTTCAAGGCACTTTTCGTCTTGATGTAGACATAAAAAGAAATGAAAATTGATGCATTATATTAATATATGTAGGTATTAAGACTTTTTGGAAATAAGGCCATAATATTGATAAAAGTATTGATATTTACTATTAAACGAATGCCATCTAGATATATGTATACTGTATTTCTAAAGCTTTTTGTGTAACTGTGATCATAATTTATCCTATTTACTTGTTTTTTTTGTGACAAATATAAAAGTGAAGTACTATTTTTATAATTACTCTCGGAGTTTTTGAGTTTTAACCTGTAAATTTAGTATTGCAATAGCCATCAAGTAGCAATAAAAGTGTAATAGTTTATAACAATCTGTACACTTGCTTGTGCTTGCTGAGATAACCACGTGGTGTCTACATAAATATTAATCTAATAGTTTTTTCCCCGTGAGACCGCGATTGTCCATTGTTACGCTACAAAGGAGTTTTTCTACCAAGTAGGTTTTTCTCCTTGGCAATTATTTACATAATTGGTACAAATGATGACGTTTAATTAAGTCATTTCCGGTTACTAAAGATTAATGACAGTTGCTATTCCCTTCGAACTAAGAAATAGAATATATATAGAAAAAATATTTAAGTAACATAATTAATCTTCTTCTTCTTCCAATGCCTCTCCTTAATGGAGGTTGGCCGTCAGCTCAGCGAACTTGTCCTATGTCTTGCGACACGAGAAATATGACCTCCTCCAACTCATAATGATGGGCAAAATCGCAGGCAAAAGACGCGTTGGAAGAAGAAAGAAATCGTGGCTGAAAAAACATACGGGAATGGACGAGTATTGCCAGCGTAGAAGAACTTTTTCGCTTGGCACAAGATAGGGACAAGTTCGCTGAACATATATAATTAATAGGGCTTGTATAATTTTATTTAACAAAAAATCGTAGAAAAATGGAACTAGAGCGCGTTGATGTCTTTTATATGAAACAACAATTTGGGAGTAAATTTTATTTCATATTTTATGCTAAGAATGACAAATATTTTAAGTTTATCAAAATACTAAAAACACAATTTAATTGCAGTTTAACGTAAACCTATCCCACGTAAAAAGAAAAGCCACATTGTATGTGTTATTGCAAACACAATCAAAATCAACTATTTCAAAACATACGTAGTACAAGCACTAACACATGAAAGATTTAACGTTCCTTTATATACTCCTAGCTCCATTAAAGTTACAAATATGGCCATTATTATAACAAAATGCCAGTGTTTCTGTTTGACAGAACATATGGTGCCCTTTTTGCAAATTGACATTTGAAGAGTCGCTTGTACTATATGGAAGAACACACGGCCTTTTAAATACTTGAGAATTATGATTATTGGTAAAATAGATAAATTTATTGATTTACTAGTGGACGTCCGCGGCTTCACTCGCATTTTTTCGCGATTAAAAATAGCCTATGACACTTCCGGGATATCTTACTACTAGGTAGATACATACTAAATCATGAAGATCCGTTCAGCCGTTTTTGCGTGATGAGCGTTTAAATAAACAGACAAACAGAGACCCAGATAAACAGACAAAAATTCTAAGTAACTCCACATTTTTTTATATATCTTTGATGTTCAGACTTTCGACCTACTTCAGCTTTATTATACGTAGAGATTGTAACAATATACAGGGTTATTAGTTCTTCTTCTTTCTCTATACCATATCCCACTATGTGTGGTCGGCACTGTCATGTCAATTCGATATATTGTCAAATTTGACGTAGAGCGTATGGCGTGCCCAGAGAAACACATAACCCATTAAACTCTCGGCTTAAGTACGTCAAATTCTTTAAGTTTGTATTAGTTTAAAATTAAGTTGATAGGTAATTAATTAATTATTCTAAAATAAGAAACACTCAATCATAATTTAGGTATTTAGAACAAAAACAGAGGTACTTCGGCCAGGTTTAAATCTACACGATTGCTACATTTAACTGAGCCAACGAGTGCTAATAAGTTAACTATAAATAATGCCCATCACTATTATCGTTGCCATCCATCAAGCAATAGGTTAAAATAATTATTATAATTATGTTTCTATCGGCAAATGGTATATTTTGCTCAGCAATTATAGCCAATAATTGGACGGCTTCTGTTTAATTGAATTTGTAATTTATATCATTTATTCGTAGTAGCAGATTTCTGTGGGTTTGTTTGGAAATGTAAGCATTTATATGTATATTTTTTATCAAATAAATCATTGTATATCTCAATGTATATAGCAGAAAGAAAGAAATAACTAAGTATATGTTATTTTAATAAATGTACAAAATTTTGTATATTTAAAAGACTTTAGTAGTAAATGAATATCTGAAATTATTAATGTCTGTCTATAAAATAAAAACATAATTTTATTTAATTACTCTTAGTTATAAACTTGCCAATCTTACGTACTGAGAATTACTAGATTTTGATTCATAATTTATTACAACGTTGATATCCTAATCGGCTAAGTGGTTTTGGTACTTACTACTTACTTAAATGTAATCAAGTGGTTTACACAAATAATTAGGTAATTAATAACATCTTAAACGTCTTACCGTAGAGACGACATACTGACTGTTGAACTTTAACTAATGTTCAAGTGAAGTTTTTAATCTGCAGGTACTACGTAATATGTAATTCTGTTTTGAAAGAGGTTATTATTACCATAAAAATGGTCTCAATCATTTAAGTTCCCTTTTTTAATCATAAACCTGAATAAACAAGTACTTTATGATAAGTATTTTGACTTTGTCTTTCTATTTAACTAGAAAACGTGTTAAGCTAACTGTAAACTGTGTTATGACTTAATTCTGTAGAGGTTTATGTCTGACACACAATTAAAAGTCATAGAATTCTAAACGTCATACTCATAATTGCAGCTAAAATATGTCGAAGCTTTTCAAAAATGGTATGCATATCCTTAAACCTACAAAGCGGCAAATTAGTAATAAACATAGATATTTATTTATTTATGTGTAAATAAGCTCAAATCTCTTGGCTAACTGCCGTAAAGAAAACATCATTTTAATGGTTGAACTCAAACGCAGCGCTTGCGCCGGTGGAGTAGCGATGAAAAATAAAACAACTGATTTTATCGGTTATGTAAACGAATTAGTATTCTGTAAAAGGGTGAAAAGGGTAGTGTGTGAGAAATAAAATAAGTTCGATAAAAAATAAGTTAGTAAAGAGTCAATCAGTTTAGAGCATAAAATTATTAAATTGTGAGTTGCTTAAGTAAACTATGCTTTTAAATGTTCTTTTCCTTGGTTGATACTGTATTTTACTTCCTACAAGTGCATAATACTGTAAATAAAATTCATACTTTCCGTATGAAAGAAGTAGTAGTAATCGATTAATTTAATTAAATCCAATAACATTCCACCCATCTTTGACCGCATTTTTTTATAAACCGTCTCAAAAGCTTTTTTTGCGCACCGTACCAAGTATCGCGGTGCCCTCTCAGTTTGCTCTGAGGTTGCAACACTTCAACTTTACATACAGAAATATGGAATTTATTATACATACTCGTCAGCCTTTCAGATGTTAACCTGTTCGGAAACTACTAACGTACTAACCTAGAAAGCGTATCCATTTTTATTCGACTTCAAAAAAGGAGGAGGTTCTCAAGTCGTTTGAATTTTTTTAATTGTGCATACCTATATTGAAGTCAATAACTTACTAAGTATAAAGATAGTAAAATTGTTATTAAATTAATTACTTGATTATGGCTCTACGATACTAATTTGACGTGTGCTATGAAAATTACAAATGTTTTTAAGTTTGTTTTACTTGAGTAAATTTCCTTGGTCAAAGAGCATACTAACGCAAATATATTTTACAAAATATTATCTATTCCATAAAACTTAATGTTACATTATAAACCAATCCTAGCTGGGAACACAATACATGATTATGGCTACATTATCTGACTATCAAGTGTTCCTTGACCGTTTTGAGCCGCGAGACATTTAGTAATTGTTTGTACAAGCTAAATAAATACACAATTATTTACTTAAGCTACCTCTATCGTGGAAGATCTTATTGGAGACCTTTGAAGACTTGTAATTACTAACTATCTATTATCTGTACTTGTGCTATCAATTTTCATACAGGCTAATAAGCCAATCCAATAAAGTTCATCTCCTTGTCAAACTATATCTTAACTCTTCAAGCACGGAGAAAGATTAATACATCTTACTCTACAAAGATTCGTTCTTGTAGTTTTTTTTCTAAAACGTACGAACTTTTTAAGTTTTAGTGCATCAATTTAAACCTATATTTGTCAATGACTTGTGAAAATTTTCCACTTTAACACACTAGTCTAAGAAACGTTAAATCTAGTGTGAATAAGTTCTTATGTTTAACCATTTACTTAACAAACGGTTATTTGTTTTGATCTCAACTATTTGGAATTTATTTAATAGACCGTTACTAAGAAGCTGTTTCACCTTACATAAGTTTAAGTCACAACTAAGTTATGTATATGTATGGTAGAGTATGTATGTAATACATAGAGCTTACATAGAGCTAATGTGGATAGGTGACACATAGCCACAAGTTACGAGTACATATCATATACATTGTTGTCATTGTAAAGATATAAGCTATTAATTTGATCCGGTTTTAGGGCTAGTAGCTGAAGTTTTAAATAAATTTCTATCACAAAACATTAAAACGAAAAAAATATACTTTGTAACTTAAGCATAGGTAATGCATATTAAAACATGTTCGTGGAGTGAGTGAGTGGAGAGCTTAAGTTAATTTCAATAGTAGTAGGTTTGTTCTAGGAACAATAATCTATATATATATATATATAAAAATGAATTGCTGTTCGTTAGTCTCACTAAATCTCGAGAACGGCTGAACGGATTTATCTTATATCTTAGTCTTGAAATGTTCGTGGAGGTCTAGGGAAGGTTTAAAAAGGAAAAAAAATGAAATTAGTTTATACAAAAGTTTAGGTCTTTTATTTATCGGTTGAGGCAGTACGAAGTCTGCCGGGACAGCTAGTATATAGCCTTATATATGATATATAATGTGATTAATTGTATTTCGAATCAACATTTAATAATATGATGCATACTGTGCATACCTAAGGTAACTTTATGTATTCATTTTATGACATTAATATTATTGACATCTCTATCTTTTTCTTTAAGTAGATACCTTTAAAGTTTTGGTTACCCATTTTGTGGTATGTTTTATCCCATACCAACAAATGTAACACCACATAGAACATCTATCTTTACAAACCATTTAAAGACATCCTAGTCATGTCAGGTACATAGTTCAATAGTTGGTGCGTCTACGCATTTAGCTAAATGCCAAGGCTGTATATTCGACGTTTGCGGATCGTTCTTTACTCACGCATTACATGTTTAGGGTTCATTTATGTGTTGTAATCGGATTATTATAATTGCTGACGTTTATCACCGCCTAAGAACAGGATATATATGATACAAAAAAATATAAAATTAGAAACTTATATTCTATTAAGTATTAAACCAACTGCTTCAAGTAACATTATATAATATCTATAACACAGAAAAAATACGTCATATTAACTTTTTATGCAATTGCAAAACAAGGAAATGTTCGTCATTTTCACGAAGACTGATTTTTTTTTCGTTTCTTCCGCGAACTTGCAAGATGTGGAACGATCTACCCCCTGAGGTCTTTCCACGGAGCTACAATATGGGGAGATTTAAAAAGGGTATTCACAAACACCTCTCTAAGCTGGCAAAGTCCTGCAGCACCTCTGGAGTTGCAAGTGTCCATAGGCGACGATGATTGCTTACCATCAGGCAGATCGTCTGCCTTTTTGCCACTTTTTTTTATAAAAAAAAAAAAAAAAAGACTGAAAAAAATATAATTGGTAAAAAATTTCAAACTGAATCTGACATAGGTAATAATATATAAGTAGATGTACCTACTATGTTGATACTGAAAGCCACAGTCTAACGTCATATACAGGTAGAGGAAATTTTCAGACGTAATTTTTAAAATTAGACTTTATTTAAATTATTTACTCTTTTTCAAAAACATACTCTAGCACAAGCTAGCCAGACTCAACACGAAACAGAAATCGTATTCTAAATTATACATTCAATTTTCACAATTCTCAATTGACAATAACACATTACTGTTTCACAGCTTCTTTTGCGCAAGTATTGGCCTAAATATCACAATAGTTAAAAATGTAGTCTTCCTTGGTTGAATCTAGATTTTACATAACGTATCTGCTTGTTTATTAATATCTTTGGATCTATGGCGACCGAAATACAAAGATAATAATGTCTTAATACAGGTTTGGATTTTATAAAGATCATATTTTGGTAAGTATTATATCATTGCTGTGTAGTTAAATAAGATTTAGATTGTTTGTTCAGGAAATAAATGACATATAGCAATAGAGCCTGGGGCAGGTTACAATCCATCGACACCAGAGTTTACTACTCTCAAGTAGTTACCTAGTTACTAACGAAAAAAAATTGTCTAAGTATAATTTTTTTATATTGTATTACACTCGAATGTAATATAAATTTTGTTTTATAAAACATACCTATTTCGCTATAGTTAATTTACCACGATTAATTAATAGCATTTCCGTAACTACCGTCCAACTATTGCCATACTCAAAGATTTTTTGTCCTAAGCGTCAAAATGAATTAATGAATCTAAGGATATGTTATTAATTAAACATCTTAAATAACTATACTTGGGTTTATACTCAACCACAAAAACACCAACAATAGTCTAACTGAACCGGATGAAGCCAATGTAAAAATACCATAACTATTACGCAAAATAACATATTACAGAAAAACCAGCTTTTAATCAAATCCTAATTTGTGAATCACACTAATCCAACATAAAAATAATTCACAAGAAGATCACCGCAAAATGCTGTCAATAAATACAAAAGCGTACCTTTTGAGATATGACGTTTTTGCAATAGATCATGATATAGGCAGATGTTTTGAAATAATTGTGCAAATATTGTCAGTGAATACATTGATGAGTTGTTGAGATACTCTTTTGTTATTTTATATTTGTTTAGGTGTGAAATTTGTTGCAAAAACTAGCTAATTATGTGACAAAGAAGCAATTGGTCAGAGCTACTGAAGGCAATGTGTGACTTCTTTTATGACTGACTTGGTCTTTAGTGATTAACATTTACCAAATACCAAACACTTACTAATTGTTTGCAAATTTTTATGCCATTTGATTGTAATAAAATGACCTTTTACTTGAATTCTATAAAGCTCAACATAACATGTTAAAGTTTTTAATTTACGGAAAAAGTTGGGACTAGTTTGTAACAGAAAAAAAAACGCTTTGCCGGAAAATGGACGACAAAATGATGTTCTCATTCATTTTAGTATTTCGTTATAAGACAAGAACGTGCAAAATACGAGTTTATTTAATAGGCAACCATAAAGTCTAAATCAGTTTTATGTGATTTCATTGAAAATCAGACGAACTAATGTAGATGGATAAGTTCTATTTAACACAAAGGATTTTTTACATTATACATGACGAAGAATTTGAAAGACATATACTAACTTTACCTGAATAGTAAATAGCTAATTATTTTAATTGCTAGTGAAAATATTTACTGTCAAGGCTTACAGTTATTTTACTTTCTGGTGAGAACAGTGATATTTATGATTTTTTTTTCACTGTAATTTTTTTAAATTTACTGTCAATGTTCAGATGGAGTTAGTTTCCTGTACTTATCTATTCTTGTTTATAAATATAATTTGTCGCGTTAATGAGCTACTCGTACTGGGATATTAGATGGTAGGATTTTATATTTCCATAGAACTACGTGTTAGGCGATATGTTAATTAATTAAATACCTTACAATGCATTTTATAGGCTACCTTTAAAGCTGTGGTCATAAAATACCAATTTTAGCGCATAGACATTTAATTTGCAATGAAGTTAAGATAACCAAAGCTATAAAAGTTATGACGTATATGGTATAAGAGGCGTCTAAATAAAAAAATAATATGTATTATGTATTCTAGAGTATTAAAATAAATAAAATAAATTATAATTTATTAAAAATTGTGCAGTCTGATTTTGAAGTATTAAAATGTGAAAGACTCACCTGTGTGTTAGCCTGCAGGAGACTGCCTCCGTTGGTGTTGACGACGCCGTTGTTGCACTGCGCCTTGTGCACACAGATGTATCCCTGACCGGCGCAGGTCTGCTGCAGGTCACCTCCGGAGTGGTCATGGGCATTCACGTTGCCGGTGTGTCTGAACGCTTCATCGACATTCTGCTGTGTCTGCTCGAAATCAAACTCGCTAGCCTTCTGCGTGTTCTGGATCAAGTTGATGTTAGACCCAGCAGTCGAAGCCGTGAACGGACTGGGAGAAGAACCCGTATATCCAGCGCCGGAAGCACCAAATTTGTTTGAAGAACCAAAAGCAGCCTGGTTAAAGTTCGACTGGCCGAAACCGGTAGCACCAGCCGATTGAGCACCGTTACCGGCGGCGAAGTTTCCTTGCGCTTGGAAGCCAGATTGGCCAAATTTATTCAGACCTCCGTTCAGGAACGGGTTGTTTGCTAAGTCGGCTTCTCCTTTGCTGGACGTGCTGAAGGAAGATTCGAATGATGACTGCGATGATTGGAAGTTAGGGTTGGCACTGCCAGCCGCGCCTCCTTGGCTCGTGAAGCCTCCGGCCAGTTTCGAGAAGTCTCCGTTCAGGAACGGGTTGGCTCCCAGGTCTAATCCAGCAGCGCCGGCGTTTCCAGTCGTGCTGAAGCTCGAGGAAGAGCTTTTGCTGAACTTTTCAAAGTTGCCGCCTCCAGCTGCCGCGTTTTTGAACGGAGAATTCTGCTGGTTCATCCACCAGAATGGGCTGTTTTCGCCTTCTAATAGGTTTCCTAGAGTACCAGCAGCGTGGAAGGTGAATTCGTTGCCACTGTTCTGGGCGGCGGCGGCTTGGAAGGCGTCGGCGTTTCCGAAGCGTTCGATTACCTTGCCATCCTTAACTTTTAGGCCGGCGCATCCTTTATCACTGGAGCAGCCCTCGAAGGACTGTTGAGTGTGGACTTCCGCGCCGGGTAGCTGCTGTATCGCGGCTAGAACATCTTTGGGCGACTTAAGGCCGAGCCTGGCGCCCCCGGAGCATGTTGTGCATCGTTCTACTCTCGCCTGAATGTCAGACTCTTCAGCCTCAATCTTCGGCTCGTTGTTTTGTGGCAGCTGTTTAACATCCTCGATGTTTTCAGGGTGTGCGTTGGTTGACAGGACCAAGATGGCAACCACTATTGGTAATAGTGGCTTCATATTTCTGTAACAAACAAAGGAAACAATTTTCAAGTAATTATCAAAAATATCAAAGAAAAAATACCCGTTGATTATAGGAAATTAATTAATTAGGCGCATAAATGAATATAATTATTAAATCTTTGTCAATTAAGTTCTCGTGAAGTTTAATTTAGCATATTATTGATGGGTGATTTATTATCATTAATTTTGTTTATTATGTTTATGAAACTAGTCGAAAATCTGGTTTGTGGTTTCTAGCCGTTTAGATACTTCGTTAAAAGTATATAAAGGAAGATTTTTTTTTCATTTGATATCTAATTTTATTATTATATTTAATCGTAACGTGTAATGTAATTAAAAAAACTAACACATTTATGAAATATCATCCATGTGTATAGACAGAACCAAGATAATTCTTATTCTTAGGTACCAAACCAAGTTCACTTAAAATGCCACATCCAAATAATATATTCCCAGCTCTATTAGTATATGTTTAATTTTCCCAGACACGTGTATAAATCAAGTTCGAGCAATTTTGTGTTTTATTGCATTGAAATAAGAGTCATGTATTAGATTCAGAACAGCAAAATAATGTTGTATGTTGTCCTTGAACTATAGGTTCATTTTTTTCGCGTCTCAAACGTTTTCGATGTTTGATGCAAAAGTCAGGATTCGGAAAAAAATCAAAAAAATAATGCGAATCTTATTCGAAACATATTTGATTTTTAAAATAATGAAAGAATTTTGGAAATGTTGTGGATTTCCTGTCAAAGTTAATTAATGTATTTATATTTAGTTGTAAATACATTACAAAAAAATTAAATCAAAAAATTAAGGCACATTAAATCAACGTGTCCCAGCACAGCTAATTAGCAAAGTTAAATAATCAACTAGTACTTAATTGGTTTATTACTTAAATGTGAGGCCAAAAGAGGCATTAATATATCGCATTGGATGTAATGTTTAATTGTAGTCATCAGGAAGATTGGAAAAAGCTGATGATTCATGATCCTTGCATTACACTAGCATCATTACGCAATATTACTGGCCTGTTAGCTTAGTTGGTAGTGGCTCTGCCTTCTAATCTAGAGGTCGCGGGTTCGATTCCCGCGTGGCACAAGTATTTATGCATTTTAAAATTTATAATTTCTTGTGTTGAGTCTGGTCGTTTGTATGTATAATACGTATGTATTTACAAAAGAAAAGTATATAAGTATTATATCCGTTGTCTAGTACCCACGACACAAGCGTTTGCTTAGTGTGGGGCTAGATGGTGATGTGTGCAGTGTCCCGGAATATTTATTTATTTATTTTTTATTACCATCTCTTCGGCAATTTATGAACTTTCATCGAAAAAGATACTAAAAATGCAATTCCTTTTTTTACACGTGGGTTTGCACTTAACCATACTTCGCCTGATGGTAAGCTGGGATTTTTATACAGAAAGAATAGAATGGAGCTTGCTTGAAGATCGCAAGATTTCATATATTCCCAACCAAATGTTGATGAGTCTTATGTCCATCAAAAGCCTCGATTTATTTGAGAATCGCACTTGTTAAGGCCGAGGTGTATTTATTCAGAGCGATGTGAAGTCAAATATTTGATGAGCATTGACATTCCTACTGGCCTTTATCATTCACTAGACAAGTTTATGGGGATTTTTTACACCTTGGCGGTCAGGTATAGGACCATTAGGTTACCTATAGAATTTGCACAAACGTCACTTATACTATGACATATGTACCTATATAGGCTTATATAGGTAATATAAGTAGTAAATCCGTTTAGTAACTAATAAAAAAAACTAGAAATTTTGTTTTGTTACTTAATGTTTAGATAAATTGTTAAAATATCTATAAAAGTTTCAGAAAATACAAATTTTAAGTAGGATTTAGAAAATCCTACAAACTCGTCTTAACAAAATTGTTCACAAAAACTTAATTAACAAATACTGAGACTAATGCTCGTATGTTTAAAAATAAAACTCATATTTTAGCAGATAATAATTTAAAATAACGGGTTACAAATTCACCGTTAAGTTGGTCTAGTTAAAACTACAAAAAAACTTATTTCTAGACTGATACAAAATGTGTGTGAATAAATGATACCTAATTTATTTTTACAGCTAAGCTGAGCATTTCGAACGCCGTTACATGTTTTTGCTTATAAGTTTACTGTGTGGCTAAAAATCGAGCAATTAGAACTACTTTTTTAATTGTTTTTTATACACAAGAGCCTTAACATTACATTGAAGAAAAAATAAGATTTACTTCTCTCTGCTGGCATGAATAATGAACAAATAGACAAACAAACACACATTTGCTTTAATATAATGGTATAATTTCATTAATAACTATAACTATCTTAATTTTTTTTTTCTTTTTTTAATATATCTGTAAATTGTTTTGTATGCTTGTGTTTTCTGGTGTACAATAAAGCTATATTGATTTGATTTGAACTTTTTCTATGCATATCATGGTCGTGTATGTATGTTGAGTTATTTACATGTTAAGTACATACATAGAGTCTAAGCGTCATGTTTCTAGGTCAAGTGGTTAGGACGCGGACGCCTAAAACAGAGAGGAGTGGGTGCAAGGTCGGACGAAAGCTGAGGTAATGTGCTTTGTACTTAAGGGATATACCTATATGAGTAAATAGAGTTATTGTTTTAAATTATTATAAAATAACCATGTATGTAATATGTGCAAGGATTAATTCATTTAATACCTTTATTAGCCCAATTGCAAAATTACATTTAACCTGTTTACGAGGGAATTAGCTTACCTTAACCCTAAAAACTAACCAAATTTAAATTAAAACAATGGTTATATCTATGTATAAACATTTAAATTAAATGAGCATATGCCATGAATTAAAGCCGTTTTATAATTCGGTGTTTACATGAGTAAGGCTGATGTTTATTTACTTAAACTTTATTGAATTGAGACAATTGTATAGTAATACCAGTAATGTATTAAGGAAAAAAACAAGCTAGCAATATCATACGTGTACCTCTTAAATGTCATAAGATAGCTTTGTAAAAATCAATTCAATAACAAATTGAGTTTATTAAATATAACTAGAATGCCAAAAACTAGTTTATGATTGCTCGCTGGAATCTAGACATTTATATTTATTGCTAAGGAAGACGGAACTGTGCCCATAAGAGTCATATAAAATAATATATCACCAAAACTTGATATATAAAATGTATATCAAGATAATAAAACAGGTGTCGGCAAGATTTTAAATTGACACTTACGGGAATATCGAACACAGCGCTTTGCCTCAACGTTTATTGTACGGACGGCAAAGCTTTGGAACACTTTACCAGAAGCTGTGTTTCCTGCGAATTACAATCCAGGGGTTTTCAAATCTAGAGTTAATAGGTATCTTCTAGGTAAACGTGTTACACCCTAGGCTGCAGCAATGCTTAACATCAGGCAGGCTGTAGTCAAACGTAAACCTATCCCACGTAAAAAAAAATAAAAAATATCAGTTGACATTATTATTTGGATCATATATTAATAATTGCATTCTATGATACGATAGAAGTGAAATTTGTAGGTATCTGTAAATAATAGCATTTTGCAGATATAATTGAAGTTGAATATATATTTACAGCGAGAGTGGCTCAGCGGTTCTAGTGTCTGCTTTTCATACAGACGCACCCTGGTTCGAATCCGCCCTACACCAATGACTTGTATTTTCAAGTTATGTGTGGATTTGCACTCGCTTAACGGTGAAGGAAAACATCGTGAGGAAACCGACATGTTTGAGGACCATAATATCCGAGGACATGCGTCTTCCGTGGAAGGACCTGGGCGCCCACCACGATGTATCTGCCTAAGAAAACTCCCCTAACGAATTAATTCTTCGGGGGATTCATGACCCTCAGTCATGAGGAAATACGACTCAAAGAGATATATTTACATCATTTGTAAATGTTAGGAACTGTATTTTATTATACAATGCTTTGGTATTATTAATACCTATGTATAATATTTTATTTTAATTCATTCACGATTTTTGTAAAACTTTGCGTTAAACTTAAAGTAAAAAACCTTGTCAAATTGTCCTTAAAACTTCCTTCCTTAGCATTCATTTCCTAAACAACACAGATCTAGCTTGTGTCAACTTCACTAAAGTAAATACACGCTATAGGTCTATATATAGCCTTATTATATAATACCAGACTTTTATAATATCTAGAATTGTGCAACGGTAGCTGACAGATCGCTATAACTTCATTTTTATCTCAGTTTGACAGCTCGACAAATCTTTGAATGTGACCTCAATAAATTTGAATGGAATTAAAGAAGCCATTTAGCCTTAGTTTTAAGTTGTTTTTAGACCGATAAATAAACCACAACGTGGTAATTTTGTTAAAATGAAATATTTTTGTTACATGTACTTACATAAATAAAACAATTATATATTTATATATCAAATCAATCTAAATGTCAAATTAACTAAATAACCCGCCCTTAATCGTTCCTGGTGCAAATGTGCCCATCAAGCTCGCTGCGTTTCCGCACTGGATGGCAAAAACGCATTAAATTTGGTATTTATGTATTTTATATATATTATTTAAACTTGTTAACAAAAAGATACGTTTATGTTATGTAATAACTAAGGTCTGTAACTTCACGTGGCCACCGTATCATAATTTGTGTAGTGATCGTTTTATAATATACCTAAGCAATAAACCGACAAAAACCTTACGTGAATGCGATCACTTTAAATATTAAATTGCCTGGTTATAAAACAATATAATGTTATATGAATTTAACTATTTATAGGTTCCATTTGTAATTTTTTAAAACGTTCTTGAGTAAAATAATTGTTTTCATGATTACGATTTTTATTATGTACTAGCTGGTGCGCGCGACTTCGTCCGCGTGGAATAGTTATTACCATAAAAACGGTTCTAGTGAATTAATCTTAAAAGATAGACATATACTGTTCCGGACATTTTGTTAGATCATTTCAAGAGGAATGATTCTTTTATACACATTTTTTTGATATCTTGAACCGTTTTCGCAGCACACGCAACGGAAGCCCTCAAAGAAGAATAATGTTCCCCGTTTTTTCCACATTTTCTATTGTTTCTTCTCTCCTATTAGTTGCAGCGTGATGTTATATAGCCTAAAGCCTTTCTCGATAAATGGTCTATCCAACACAAAAATATTTTTTCAATTCGCACCAGTAATTCCTGAGATTAGCGCGTTCAAACAAACAAACTCTTCAGCTTTATAATATTAGTATAGATTTGAACATACTTTTAACAAAAAAGAGGAGTTTTCTGTTCAAATAAATATTTATAGGCTCGTTTATTTGCATTATATTGTTATTATAAAACACCGACCATTATTATTTTTTATCAAAGAAGCTAAAGTTGTTTTACTTTCCCAAAGCTAACGATCTCAGATGGGTAATGACAAGCCTTTACCGTTCTTACATCTGTTATGAAATGCGGATTTAACACGACTCGTCTTATTATTGAAGTATCCTAAATTGTTTGAAAAGGTTGTGTAATCGTTGGTTTTGGACATTGGTTACATCCTTTCTCTTTGATATAAAATATTTACAGTTAAGATTATCACCCAATCCAAATCATAGAGGTATTGGAGTGGGTGATAATCCATTTCATTTGATTTTATAACTATGAAATAAAAATGACCACCGGACAGATATCATACGAGCATAAAAATATACAAATACCTACATATATTTCACAGCTACGTTTAGCTATATACTCTATCTAATACTAAGTATGCACGTTTCTATCAGAAAACAAATATACTTATACTTATTTATACTCTTTCCTCTTGATAAATTTAATTGTTAAGAGTCATATAGATACTAGCGACACCATGTGTTGTTTTAAGCTGCAAAACTATTACAATACAAAATATCATCCCATTGGTTCATCATCAGAAGTGACAGACATACATACGAACAAACCACATTTTCAAACTTTTGTCTTTATAATAAAGAATAATAGTGGAACGAAAAGCCAAAATACATTACTGTTATATGAGATGCCAATGAAAGCGAATCTGCTTTCTTCTGTTGGTCAGAAGTTACGTAATTTGACAAGCCAGTGTGTCAAGGCCAACTCTCGCCAGAAGTGTGTCGATTTTATTTTGATCGGCTCGTGTGTAATATTAGTACTATGTAAACAATAACTGATGAAATAATTGTAAATTGATGGGAAGAGTTGGCGGTAAAACTGTCTTCGTTTTGTTAGTAAATTTTTGGAACTAAAGATACTTCAGTATATAGTAGCCCTAGGATCAGAAGAAATTATTTTATCACCTATGTATATTTTGATTACCTACTTCATGCGTTATATTTTTTTCACAATGGTTAACTAGTCCTCACTCGCACCAACGTTAACTCGTTTTTTAAAGGTAAACGAAAAGTTGAAATTATTATGTTATCATAACTCTGTGTTAAAATAACAGTCGTACGTAATAGGCATAAAAATTGAACTTTTCGATGCAAAAACAAAAAGCTATCTTTGCTTTTATAAAAATGTATGCAAGTATGATCGTTGGAAAATTTTCATTCACTCTTCAAATATTCCGTTAATTTTGTTTTCTGTCTCGCATCATTCTTATCGGCAAAATATCACACGTTTAAAGCATACTAGTATGTATATATAATCAATATACATCGGAATTCGGTAAACTGAGAAACAAGTTTTAAAAGAGGAGCTTGCTTGCCTTTGTAAGTTACGCAACGATCTTCGGAATCTTGCCGGTGTCGCGACGAAGGCAACTAAAGTACTTGAAACACTGTTATATACTTTACATATACTGCTATCTAAATATGACATGTCTATAACGTGTGTTTGACACGTCTGTATATCTATAGCTTAGCTTTTAAATGCAGTACCTACTTCAGACGATTTGCTTTAGACAAAAGACATCCGTCATAATTTTCAGGCATGTTCCAGCAGTGCCGTTTGTGAGGAAGCTTTAAATGTAGTGCCGTCTTTGTGTTTCGTTTTTAATTTCTAAATAATCAATCAATTTTACTAATTGTGAGAAATTAGCTGGAGTGCTGGTAGAATTAGCCACCACGCTAGTCTGAACGACATCATTCGCCGGGCTTTTTCCACTGCCAATGTTGCAGCTATGCTCGAACCGAGCGGCCTAGCACGTGACGATGGAAAAAGACCTGACGGTATGACTCTTGTGCCATGGAAGTTGGGTCGGCCCCTTGTGTGGGACGCAACTTGCTTCGACACATTGGCGCCGTCTCATCTGTCTATGACACGGTGTCGGGCTGGAGCGGCGGCTATTATTGCCGAGCATCACAAGAGACGCAAATATGCTAACCTCGGCCGAGGTTACATCTTTGAGCCTTTTGGAGTCGAGACTTTGGGGCCGTGGGGTCCGGGAGCCCATACTATTTTCCAAAACCTCTCGGAGCGCTTGGTTGACGCGACGCGTGACCAAAATGCTGGCCTTTTTCTGGCTCAACGTATCAGCATTGCCATCCAGCATGGTAATACGGCCAGCATGCTGGGTACGCTGCCCTCTGGTAGTGGGCTGGAGCACTTAGATTATCTTTAGGCTTTTCTAAAGATTTTCTAAGTGCCCCCTTTTTGTAGTAGTTAGAAGTAGTATGTTTAGTTTTCCTTCACTTGTTTTTATATTTTATTATTGTAACTAAAAAGATTTTACTATATTTGAATTTTATTTTGTTTCGTATTATTTTCAATCTTGTAACTAGTTTTTTATGTGTAGGTATATAAATAAGATTTTATGTTGATGTGAATTGGATGTAATGTGAATTTCAGATATAGGTCCCAGTAACACAAAATAAATGACTTTTATTTGTCTACTTATAGTTTTATAATTAACACAACTCTCTTGCCAAGTGATTTTATGTTTGAAAATACGATAAATTTAGTATTAGTATTATTAATTTAGCATTATGCTTAAAAATACTCCAGCTCATATAGGTAATCATAACTATTTCTTAATGTTGTGAAAAAAAAAATATTTATTTATTTTAAGTTTAGAAACAACAGCAGTCTACAGAGACTGATGAAATAGACGTGGGTGATGATTATTTTTAATCTCTATAAATTAATTAAGGAGAACATTGCCAAATTTTCATAACAACTAAAAGAACATCTCTACATCCGCAAAAGACTTGCGACAAAAGATATTCTTAAACCGAACCGTTGCGATATATTTAAAATTGACAGGATATCTTTCAAAACGTTCTCAATTGATAACCGCAACGTATTGGTAATCCGATTTCGTATAATTTGGCAACATTTCTTCTAAACTCTAGCAACTCTAGCACATATGACGTCACTGTGGAGGTCATATCTTTGACCTCAGAGGTCATCCGAACGCTTACTTATTTACAAAACTTTGATGACACATTATAATGTGGAATTTCGTTATAATATTATCGGTTTCTAGGCCAAATTCAATATATTGACATATATATATTAGTCGTTAAGTGTTTTTATAGTTTGATTGTATGTTGTTTTTTTACTGAAATAAACAACGGTCCAGACAGTTTTTGTAGTTTTAATGAAACGTGATATGATTTAATTTATTCATGGTTATAAGGTGATAATTATAATTTCTCCATGTTTTAATATGTATGTATGTGTTGTATAATTATACGAAATTTAAAAATAGACTTTGATCGCATATCTACGGATAGAAAGAGACAAAAGACATATTTTTTTCTGATGGAAACAATTTTTTCAAACAATTTTTTTACTTTTTAGAATAAGCCTAAATCATATTTAGACTCAATTATCACAATTCACAACAACTCTTAGTGATCAACGCATTAAAAATTGTTTTTAGCTGGTGGCTTTGTCATTAAATGTGTTTAAAGTGTTTGTGCATGTGAGCCTAAAGATCATTGATGATGAACTATGATTTAAGTTAAAGTTATTACGTCGTTTAATAAGTATTAGTTTTTTCTGCACACGATATTGGAAGCTCTGTTTGCTCAGACGACACAAACACTCAAATCCGGCTTGGACCATCAGAATTATAGTTTTATGCAAATGACAAGACCTTGAAACTCTAATATATGGCCCTCTTACATTTATACAAAATTTACAACACAGATTATATTCAATCTGATACAGATTTGGTAACAATAGAAATATATTATTAAAAATTTGAATGTAGATCAACTTTTTGTGGGAATATATTTTTATTAGGTAATAAAATTGTCTTTGTGAAATTAATAGGTTTATATTATTATTGTACTTCGACCAAGGATGCCTCGGAATTGTATTTGTATTGTTAATTTGACAATGCATATTATTTGGGAGGAAATTTATGTGGATCGTATATTTCCAATTAAAATCTAAGAAAGGATGAATCATAGATATCGCAAATAAATAGAATTATATTTAGAGCCTACATAAGGATACATACCTGCCAGTATTAGGCCTATTAGCATCACAATAACTGGAAAAGTTTAGAGTTCTATATTGTTAATTTATGCTGAAATACTGTAATATGTAACTGATAAGTAAATAGAATAGGTATGCTTCAATTAAAGTTTAAAAATATTATCGATGTATACGCCAATCTAGGTAATGATATTTTACAAATAAAAATTACATCATATAGAAAACGTCAATCAATAAACAAGATTTTATCAAAAGGTCAACAATTAATTAACAAAAATAAAACCAAAAAAATCATTACATCAAAATACTTTTCTTAATTTATCTTAGTATTTAATATTCTAAATTTTACCAATCAAAGGTTAAAAGTGTCAAATCGTTACTTTTTGTGTAAAAAAAACAGGTATTTTAAAAACAAGTTTAACACAATAGATATAATATAAAATATATGACGTTAAATTGAGGTTTTATGCAAAATTATCATTGGATATCCCTGTTGGCTATTTACTGTCGATAATTACATTATATATTATTATTGTCATAATTACAGATATTTATATGATTTATAATATGTAGAGGAGACGATATTAAAACTATATTATACCTAAATATTAAAATCGAAGCAGGTTCTTAAGAAATACGCAAGGAATAATTTCGCATAGTTTTTGCAATTTGGTTATTAAGTTAGTCTTCTTTCACCCACGTGAGTTTTGCAATATATATAGATTAGTTTTTAATCTATTTCATATTTTTTTCGCAATGAATGAATGAGTTAAGTCGAATATAATTTTCGTTATGGAATTAGTTATTAGTTTGATCCATGAAACGTGTTGCAGAAGATAGGAAACTGATAATATATTATAGTGTAAAATTGCATTATGAAGTTGTTTGACGAACGATACATAAATATATCGGAACATTTCACACAGTGCCATCTAGCCCCATATAAAGTTTGCTAAAGTTTTAAACAATTCGAGGGTACAGACAAAAGGTAAAAAGGTACGTATATAGGTAATAGTCTAAGAGCAAGGAAACAGGTGTATAAATAGTCGATATAAAACACAATTAAAGTGTTGGAAGAAAAATAAAGTTCTTGAATGTATCTAAGCAGCCACTTATAATATAATCAGATAGAAAAACTAGATCAAATATCTATTTTTCAAACGATGATACAAAGGAATATCAGGTTATAAATGATATTCTACAAAAACGTAATGAAAAAAAAGATCACTTTACTCTTTGCATGATTTTGAAACCTCTGAAAGTTATATCTTTAATAAAAATACTGATTCCATTCAGAATAATTTCAATGATGACTTCTGAGACAGTCAAAAATATATTAAAAGTATGCATTAAGTTTTTATTAAACCTACTTTATAATGAAGGGCAAAATAAATGGAAGAAGCAAATTCATGAAGGCTTTTAAATGTGTAGTTATAAACAGGGTCCCTTGTGGAGGCTGGGATGGTCTTCGGCCTGGTAGAAGCTTATCTGCGGGCCGCAGATCGTCCGAGAACCTTGCCACGGATTTTAGTTGGATCGGATTAGCTAAGTAGTTAATCTTATTCTAGCATTACTCTAGTTTTATAAGTATTTTTTTTTAAGTAAATGTAATTGTTATTAGGCTACGATGGGGCTGGCATAAATGTGTAGTTTAAAGCCCCTAAATTTCAATTGAATAAAAAAAAAAAAAAATAACAGGGTCCTATCACTAAGGCTTTAAAATACGACCTTAATGTAAAAGAAGCTGCTCTTGCTCTAATTTTTTAATCACAAAACAAAATAGAACATGTCGTAACAGTTTGTCGATTTTTTAAGCTCATTGTAATGGTTTTCAAGGGTCTAGAGAAAAAAATATTTAATTTCATCATAATACTTTTCCAAAAGCGACACATTGTCTGCATGAGGGTTATTGTATGCAAGTCAATAATAAAACACTAATAACGTATCCTAATTTTCGTGTATTTAGATTTGCAAGCAAAGCCACGTGGTATTACTAGTTTTATCATCGCGCCTGATGTAGGAAAGATCCTAATTTACATTGTTTATGATTCGTTTTACAATGAACTGGCCATTCTAAAGAATTGATGTGCTGAGAACCTATCCATAGAAATTGTAACTTGTTTGTTCTTCATCGAAAGCACGTGTCTTGCCATGATACCTACATAATGTATTTTTAACTACGGCGCAAAAAATGTCTGTGAATCTGATTTTCTGTACATAACTTTTAAGTTACACAGACATTTTATTGATAGGTTTTTTAATGATTTAGTCAACTAGTTTACGAAATAAACTGTCGCAGTAGCTTTTGATAAAGTCTATGGAAAAACTTAACTAATTATAGCAAATAATATAAATAAATCCTCAATTAAATACTGTAGTGTTGCCACCAAATTAAAAGATAAGAATCTAACCGTTTGAATTTATACATAAAAAAATCCGCGCGGAGTTACAATCTAAGGAGTATTGTTCATTTTCAACAACCAAGGTTCCAAAAATGAGTTATTATGTTAGATACCACTAATTAACATTTAAAAACATGTTAATAACGCTCTGTGATTTATTACTTTTTGTCAAGTGGTAATTATTTTGGTCGGAACGAAATAGATATAAAAATGTCTTTTACACCGTATTTTGTTTAAAAATAAATCTTTCGTCAGCGCATATTATTTGGTAGGCTCTATTTTAACCGGTTTTATGGAAGATTTTTTTATTTGTAAAATTTTACTATTGTTAAAGTGAAATCAGAACGACTTATTGTTATAATTTTTGACTTAGAAGTACTACAGAGTCCCGAAAGTGACATATCTATATAATTTTTATCCCAAAATAACACCAATGTATTCGTGAGGATCCTTAAAGTAAACGTGTGTTTGTTCCTTCTTCACGCCGCAACGGAGTTACGGATTATTGTGATTTTTCGTATAGTGATAGTTTAGATTCCTGACAGTGACATAAGTGACATTTTATCCAAAAACAAAGCAGGTAAAACCATGGGCAACCGCTAGTAACAAATAAAGATAAAAGATTTGTGTCACATATCGGCGGTCTTTTCGTGAAAGCTATCTCTTCAGTCAACCGTAGGATGGAGGGAAAAGACGGAAAACATTAGTTTTAATGAAGTTTTATGGACCGGAGCAGTTAGACGATCTTAAGGCTTTTATAAAGACTTTCTAAGGGCCCCTTTTTATTTTGTCGTGGCTGGAAAGTTATATGTTTACTTTACCCGTTGTTTTTCTTTATACATATTGTAAATTAAATATACTTTGTTTAGTTCTTAACATTATATTCATTCATATTGAACTGAGGACATGGCAAGTAATTAATTGTAACAGCTACATCAATAAAAGTTTGTATCAATAATATTGCAGGTGGTCTGTTATGTACAAAAAATGCTCACGCGCAATTCCTCTTGCTCCTGGTACACGCGATCTCGTGTTACTAATTGATGATTTTTCTTTACTTTGTTCATTATTTTCCATCGTATACAGGGTTACTGATGTTTATATGAGTTATGATTTTTAAAATTTAAGTGCATGCAAAATGGATGGTTTTAATAATGTTGCGAGATTTTGGACTACCTCAGATTTTTTTATAATAGTTTTCTCTTCTAATTTTCTTAAAGGTTTCGTTTTATATTTTCCTTTTAATGCTGCCATCTTGATGGGAATCATGACGTATATTTTTTATACAGTTCCCATTTTTTTTCTACTAAGTCTTTGGAGAATAAGACATTTGACTGCAGTCAAACATTTGAAGAAATATGACATTAAATTGTATTTTTATTGGTAAACATTACGACCTCAACTCTCGACCTTTATTTCACTGTGTATATCTTCTTCTTCTTCTAGTGCCTCTCCCTAATGGAGGTTACTGTGCACATATTTAGCTTTTGTTCAGTATAAGCACAGTTTAAACATTTTCACTTTTTTCAGTATAAATCTCTGGTTTTCAGTAACCCAGTATAAGGCGATAGTTACGTAAAATCTGTCGGTTTGTCCTCGCATCATCCCGGATACGCAGGCGCTACTGATGATGACCGAATGTATGCAAATTAGGTACACAAGTTAGAAGCGCCTAGAATAGGTAAACGAGCACCTCGATTAATATTTGGGCATATGCCAATTAAAATTATTAGTGAAATTTTGAATTAGTACTTTTTTAAATTATTCTGATCCTTAAAACTGTCTGTCTTCCCGCAAACGCAGATCTGATATTATCCTCTATTATTGCTGCTAAATATATGTATCGGTTTTTATTTTATTACTCCGTTTTAAAACCACATTGCACTTTTTTTTCACGCATTTCGTTTATCTCGTGTGCATTTTTTTCTCAAAGAACTTAGTGTTAAATAATATGTTGTGTTTTGAATGTTTTTTTATCATTCAATTAATCTGCTTTTTCTTTTTCTTCTTATCGAATGACAATGGCCAACTTTGGTGTCGAGAGTTTATCAAGCCGCCCTAAGGGCCTCTGGGTATTCTAATTAATTATTCTATTAATCTGCTTCTGATTCCCTATTTAAGTAAGTATGTACGGGTATAGCATCATAGTGTATGTATAAATATGTACATATATATATACTTCAATTTATCAAATAAAGCTGTAATAGCTAAAGCTGTAGGCTATTATATTCTTAGTATGTAATTTGAAAAAAAAAGACAGAATAAATATGATATTAGCAATGTTTCATCATTTTTACTAAATGTCAAATAACGCAGCTGACAGGATAATGTTTCAACTGGTTGATTCCTTACGTATAGGTTTATATACTCGTTCATGTATATAAATATAGCCCTACAATGTCACATTATATACCTTAGTGTTTCTTTTAGTAATTATGTGCCTGTTACCATAATTATATGACTGCCTTATTATCACTAATAATCATAATTATTCAATTATTATTATTTTAAGTGATGTCAGAACGCTAATAGGACGTGTTTTCTTGTCGTATAAACTAATAATTTGTATTATGATTTGAATATTAAGTATTTTCGTTCCTGAGCCCTTGACATGATATATTATTGAAACAAACATAACATAGTTGTATGTATCGTTATTATAATATGCCATCAATAATGTTTATTTTAATACTAGCTGTGCCTGCGACTTCGTCCGCGTGTAATAGTTATTTTGGGCATTAATTCTTTGAATTTTGAACCGTTTTCGCAGCCCAAGCATCGGAAGCCCTTAAAGATGAATAATTTTCCCCGTTTTTTCCACATTTTCCATTGTTTCTTTGCTCCTATCAGTTGCAGCGTGATGTTATATAGCCTAAAGCCTTCCTTGATAAATGGTCTATCAAAACGATTTTTTCAACTCTCACCAGTAGTTCCTGAGATTAGCGCGTTCAAACAAACAAACAAACTCTTCAGCTTTATAATATTAGTATAGATTTAATCACGAGTGATGCTACGGTTGTAATAAGACATTCTAAGACATTTGCCTTGTTATGTTTTTTTAAAATTTTACAATTAGGTTTTTATATGTTAACTAATGGCTCGCGGCTACGCTCGCATTTAGAAGTAAAACTTATATCTCCTATATAACATCTACCTTCATTTCAAATTTCAGCCCAATCCGTCCAGTGGTTTGAGCAGTGCGTTGATAGATCACTATATCAATCAGTCAGTCAGTCAATCAGTCAGTTACTTTTGAGTTTTATATATATATAGATCATTACAGTCCGTATAAAAATAATCAATATTTCAGGACATGTCACACAGCGCCATCTAACCCCATACTAAGCTATAGCAAAATCATGGGAATAAATAGATTACCGATAAAATACATACTTTACTCGACTTTTTCTTTTTTTGTTTTTTATACGGATATATACTTTTCTTTAGTAAATACATACATACTTATTCATATGTCTCTTTGTTTTAAACTATAGGTATGTAATTTATCCATAAAAACAGCCTTGCTTTATTTTATAGCTTTATTACCCGAATACAGTAATCTCTAGGGCGGACGATTAGAACGATATTAATAAATTGACTCCCACAAAGCTAGCGCCTGATGTTATCGGAAATTAAAAAGCACACGTATGCATGTTAAATGACCCTTAAAATGATGTGTAGAAAAGGTCACATATTCAAATATCATAATCTTTAAATTATGACCTTAACTTATTATTGATGATGAAGCCATTTCAAGATTTTTTATCCAGATAGCACTGACATTTCACGAAAATCATTTTATTCACGAATTTAATGATGATTTTTCTTTTTGTATGTATTGCTTTTCATCTGTTTTGTTCTTATTTGGTCTGCATTTTCATAAATTAAGCTATTACGTACGTCATAAAGTCTAGACCTTTTGTAGCTAACTCACTTGCCTACAAATTTAGCACGTATGTTTGTGTAGAAGAAAATGAACTAACTGTTAAAAGTTGTCAATTAATTATCCCACCAAAAACATTCTGTAAAAAAATTGCCAAGTCTCGATAGAGCTGCTTGTTTATCTCTAAAAAGAAATGAAATCTCTAGAATTAGTTAAGCCAAGTCTAAGGTTTCTTACTGCGATTTATTTATTATTATAGGTAATTTTACGTGACTTGAGGTTCTCAAATACGGGGCTGAAAATGCGGCGAAACGGTTCGAGAAAAGGATGGTACGGCAGTGTTTGCTTCGCGCTCGACTTGGCGGGGGCACTGCCGTGCCCCCAGATAGTTCCAGGCGAACAGATAGTCGGAGTTCCATAACTTAGCAGTTCGCAAAATTTGGTAGTTCTATGTGTTAATTACGTGTTCAAGTATCAACTTAAAACTGATGTTGTTTGTTCACATCTTTGCACAAATATGTGTCACTAATACATAAATGGACTTTTTCATAACATTTCAAATATTTGAGTTTGTTTTTACGCTTGTTCTTGCGCATACGGTGACACGCTTTTGCAGAAATGTGTTGAGTTTTCACACATATGTGCAATAAGAGTGATGTATCAGATTTACTAGACTCGACACAACTTGTACATTTTCATTTATTCAAAAATTATATGTAGTATTTAATGTACAAGTGTACGGGTATACTAGCCACCCGGATTCACATGGTTTCTGTGTGCAATATCGCGGAATATTAATTTATATTTATTTATTTAGTATTCGAGTCCTGAAAGTCATAT
This sequence comes from Macaria notata, assembly GCA_927399415.1. NCBI lineage: Eukaryota > Metazoa > Arthropoda > Insecta > Lepidoptera > Geometridae > Macaria > Macaria notata. The sequence goes on from OV656742.1 coordinate 9,073,262, forward strand.
GATAAAAGCTGTCGCGAAATAAGGCGAGTGAAGCCGCGGAAATTCAATAGTATGTAGGTAACGTTTAGCTGGGTGTCAGTAATCTTTTTATCCTAAAACAATCAAAATACCTTCATTGAAAAAAATATGCTTAAAAGGGCAATAAGTATGTTTTTTTTAATTCAGCTACTTGATCAAAAACATGTCGATTATATAAATAAGTCATTTTTTAATCTACTTACAAATTTTGGCTCAAATATGTTGCACGCATAAATTTTCCTGTCTATATACTATGAATTGATAATATATATGTGCATATATTTTAATGCATCTATATATATAAAACTCAAAGGTGACTGACTGATTGCCTGACTGATATAGTGATCTATCAACGCACAGCCCAAACCACTGGACGGATTGAGCTGAAATTTGGCATGCAGGTAGATGTTATGACGTAGGCATTCGCTAAGAAAGGATTTTTGGAAAAGCCGCTTTTAAAGGGGTGAAATAAGGGATGCAAGTTTTACTTCTTAATGCGAGCGAAGCCGCGAACACCCACTAGTTTTTTATAAAGTCAGCTAGACTGTTAGGTATGTAAACTAGTATTCATATGTTAGTCGTTAAAACAATATCGGGAAAACCACTTCAGACATTTTGTGTGAATGCTTAAGCATATAAATGAATGGTTTTACCATATTATGCCATTATTGTTTAAGTTTAGGCTTCATTTGCATATTTAAACATGTTATAGGTATTTTTGAATGGATTTAGGTTGTTCTGTTCGATATTGTGTTCATTATTTATTGTATTACGCACTTTGTAATGTGTTTTTAAATTATTATGGTATATAGTATTGTTTTACTTTTTTTTTTAAATATACTATTTATCTTCTGCATAAAAATTACTCTAATTATATTTATTTCAAAATGTTAACAAACTAGAATGCAAAGAAGTTTCAAAACACTCTTGAAACCTTAACTACATTATGTTGTTTATAGTCGGTTGGTAAATATATAGAATAGGAAAATGAACATTGTTGAATTGTAGGTTGATTTAAAGTTTCGGTCAAAAAGGAATATATAAAAAATCTAAATTAAGATAAGTACAAATGAAAAAAAGAACAAATGTAAATTAATGTATATTTCTATACTAAAAGTTATACGCATCCACCCGGAACAAATCCAGTTGGTCGTGCCGCAAGAAATATGCAATATTTGCTCATATTCAACAAAAGTGGTCCGAAATTTGTCATGCTGGCCTTACCTATGCAAAATTCGTGCAAATATAAGTATTGTTTTAAAACGAAAGTGTAAATAATTTTTCAGGATATAATATGACATACTTAGCATAGAGCATAACTTTTACATCTTTTGCTTTCAGTTCCCATCAAAAGCTATGATAAATATTTAATTGAAAAAAATATATATAATGTGATACAATCTAACCGATGAGAATATTTAGAAACAAAACAAAGAAATATTTAGATACACAAAAAAGTTAACTGTAAGGGATAGACGATTATTCTCAACTATTTATCATCTTTTTCGTCACTAATTTAGTATAATATGCTTCAAGTATTTATTTCTAAAACAAGTTAATCTTCTTTTAATGTAAACAATTTTATTAATAATATCTATTTTCCCTATATCTACTGCTTACTGAAAAAGAAAATCGAAAAAACTGCTGTAAAAATTATCAGCTAATATCACACCAATATCATCCTTAGAAAAGACTTCAACGCGTTCTCCCAAAATATAAAAAAAACATGAGGGGTGTTCCTAAAAACAATCACCAAAAGCTCACTGTCCCATCCCTTAAAAGGTAGAAAAGAAAAAAAAACTCACATAAAAAGTAACCAACCACTCGTCACAAAACACAACTTTGCACTGCCACTGGCCAACGACAACGTTCCGTATTTAAAAACTCGATGACACTTGTCTGTTATTTTTTTTATTTTTCTCAATCGCGGATGGCACTACGCGTGCAGGCGTCGAATCGGCTTTCGGTTAAACAAGCTTACTTAATGCAGCGGACAGTCTTATATACATTGTGTTTATGAAATAACTCATGACCTCGCGGTGCAAGGGGTATGAATCATCTTTTTTCTCGTGCCAGCGATAAGGTTTTTTATTTTCCCCGGGGGTCAGTGCTTTCATGTATCGGTTTCTAGGTGTTAAAAATATAATGGCTTGAAAGGATTATACGTTTTTGTAATTATTTTTATTTATTTATTAGTTTTTGTAATATTAAATATCATTTTAGGTATATTAAAATTATTATTATATAATTTAAGTACATAATACTGGATTCAATCTGTGCAGGACAGGGACGAGTGGCGTACAAGATGAGAGGCCTATGTTCAGCAGTGGGTGATGTGATAACTAATAAATAGCTGATGACGATGATGATGTCGATGAAGTACATAAGTTGCAATTCACAACTAAATACGTTTTGATAAATAATTGTGCAAGAAATGTAATGTTTGTTGAAAAGTTGAAATACTAATTATGTTTCAATTTCGAAAAAGATATACTAGAGAGGTATTGAACATCAAGATGTAGAAATAACAAGCAGAGAGAAGTAAAACCACATGTTTTATTTCGCTAATTAATTCCAACGAGGCGTGCCTACTGCCTAGTATCATGTATCCGATATCATATCATAAATAAATAAAACTTTACGATTTACAATACGAATACATTGTTACATTCTGACGCAAATAACAATCGTCTTTTAATTGTATAAGGGGTATTTATTAAAATAATAAGAAACAATATTTACACATATTAACACTAATAGAACTAAAAAAGAGTATTTACATCTAAACTAAATTTAAACAATCTACATGTGGTATGGAGCCAAGAACGCTGGCTGCATTCCCACGCTGGATTGCTATAGAAATCCTTTGCGCAAGGAACCAGCCAGCGTTCTTGTCTCTAGTGATGTCAATCAACATTTTATTTAATTTTTTTAAAAAAGACTTCGTGCTTTTACCCCACGGACCAAAAGTTTCGAAGCCAAGCGGTACGAAAATATAATCAGTCGATAATGATGTATATTTTCGCCGCTTGGCTTCTTCTGCTGCGTCCGCCGCGGCTCCTGCCGCTTGTACTGTTCCACTGAGGCGAGAAGGAGCTAGTGTATCGACGCTCTTTTAATTCATTAATATTTTTAGCCAACTTTAAAAACTTTTGCTCAACAACAGGCAGGCTGTTGTCAAACAGAAACCTATCTCACGTAAAAAAAGGAAAAATATCAATTCGGTTTACATGATTTTGCAATGTAGATGCTCGCGAATTCCCTGACATTCTTTTTCAATAAAATTTGTCGTCTAACTTCCTCTCGGTGCCTTTACTATCACCACGCCAAAGTCTCGGTGATTCGTTGCTTCGTTTTAGCATGAAAGAAGAATAAACAGAACAACAAATAAATAAACACCATTTAATTTATATTATAATTAAAATGGCATGAAATAATATTGGGATACTTAGAATTTGGTTAAAATATTATGTTGTTTAGAGTATGTTTTATGTGTGACTTTGTAGAATTAAAACAAGAAAAAGAAGTAGAATGACACCTGAAAAAATTTTACACAGATTTTTAGTTAAAATCTGGTGCCTTTCAAATTAGGGGTCTGTTTTAATTTTTATAATTATTATGAAAAAATCAATGAAGTCTAATCAAACTTTCAAACTATTACCATTTTAATTTGCTAAATAATTAATAATGTATCGTTACATTTGTTCAACAAGAAAATGATCATTTAGATACACATAATAATATGCAAATATGAGGCTCATTTAGACCTATAATTTATTTCAGTCGTAAATACAGGTAACAGTGTTAAATTTACGTTATTACTTTGTGATAAAAACTTCACCTATCATTATCCTTGGCAATAACTAAGAAAACAAAGAAGATACTACGACGAAAGTAAAAAGCTGGCAGTGCCATGTAGAGTTATTTATCGACGACATCACACCCAATAAAAGGCATATTTTGGCGAAAAAATTCCGAAATACATATACCGAAAATCCACGACTGCATACCCATACATCAAATGCTATGCATAACTGATAAGAATCGATAGTAATTGATTCATGCAGGATAAATGGTTTGATTTTATTGGTTACAATTGACACTAACATGGCTAATGTTAAGCAATAATTGGTGACATCAAATAAACATTTTAGTGATACTTTTTTGTATTATTTGTGAACTAAGTCATAAAATATTCTAACACATCTCACATATGCTTAATATATAAAAATAGTTGCAATTGCAATCAGAATACATTTTTCTATCAAATTGCGTCCATTTTTTACCTGGATGGACCATTCCTGGAAGGATTAGCAAAAACCTGGGAAAAAGTCAATTAGGGAGAACGACTACTATTTTGCTTATAGTCATTATCGATATGTCAACGATGAAGAGATAATTATTGAGAGGTATCTTTGGGTTGTATTGTCTATGTCAAGAGCTGAACCCGGACCTGTGGTTCGTGGGCGAACCGCATAGTTACTGAGTGATGTCGGTTGCTGCGAATTACATAGCTTTTGGCACAGCCGGAGAAAAAATATCGTTTATTGCATTTCTGTGATAATGGTAAAAATAGTAGAAAACTGCTTACTAATTGACAAACCATTTTTTTACTAGGATGAAATGTATCTGGTGTAATTTTATCGTTATTAATTTTAAATTATAGCGTACACTAAAGATGCCAGTGAATGTAGTGATGTCCGTTTTTATTCTATTTATTTTTAGTTGGTACACGATTTAATTTCATGTTTTAAGCAATGAAAACATACAGACTTGTAATATAAAAAATATTACACATTCCATTATGGAATGTGTAATATTTTTTATATTACACATTCCATTCTCTCAGACATTTTTTAGAGCGCATACTCAGCAAACGCTTATATTATGTGACGTGTAAAATGGCTTTATTATCTATTTAAGTTAGCCAGATAACTAAACATGTCATGAGGTGTATTAAGTTAGTTTATTTTGTATTGTCTTGGTATAGGTTTTGGTTATCAAATACAACGAATTTTCATATTTAATTTAACTATTGATTTAACAGTTAAATATTGATGAATAAATGATGATTATGATTATTAAGAAGAAAGGATATTTTATGATACTTCTCTATAACTATTTCTTGTAGGCCACAGCTGTGCATAGTGCATGTATATGACAGGTATATGTGCAAACCTCCACGCAGGCCGTTTGAACCATTGTATGCGTAACATATACCCTTGGCGAGATTAACACTGCGCGTCATATTCTTGGTATCTATATGACGCGGCATATCGATTCATTGCATATTTCTGGAATAATTTGACTATAGGACTATATACTTATGAAATCTTCAAAACAATGATGCTATTATCATTGCTGAATAATAGCATTTTTGATTTAAATTATATTTCCAGAGATACATAATATTCAATTGTAGATAATACGGAACATAATACGTAAGCTTGCTTTATTATGATGAATAGCGAAAGCCACGAAAATTTTGTCTTATGGACAACACTTCACAACAGTTATGTTAAAAACAGTTTTTATTTTCTGTTTTAGTTAAAGTTCTAGTACTACCATTATAGGAATACTAGAACTTTAATAGTTCTACTATTAAGGCAAACATATAGTGCCCGTAGCTCAGCTATTCGCATGTGTTTACCAATTCAAAGTAATTACTGATGCAGTCAGTCATTGGATGGACATCCATTCATCCAACCATGGACCTGATAAGACTTACCTATAGTCTCGTCTGTTTTTCATATTTTGGTCGTCATTTGAAACCTCCCGGAAAGTTAAAAAATACTGTACACCAGGATTGACCGCCCTTATTATCTTCCTTATACGAGTATCTTCTTTTACCACATTTTATCAGTAGGTATGTATATCCGCAATTAATGATCAGCTAAATATTTTGACCACAGCTCTACAGGCAAATCCTTAATTAGTTATCAGTAATTGAATAGCTATTTAATTAATACAATAAAGTATTTTGTTCCGGTTCATATGGTTCAATTAGTACCGTTAATGTGGAAAATAAATATTGATTAATTATTATGATCATCAGTGTACAGTCATCAATAATTTTATTGGTCACGATATGAAACATAAACTTGGACTAAAATTTTAATAAATTAAGCCTTAAAATGTTAATCATTACAACATTAGAAGGCCTATTTTTTAAAATTTTTAAAATAAGGACACATCACACACTATATCTTTTCTTATTGATTTTAAGTAAATAAAAAAGGCTCTAAAGGTATTTAGCAATTTAGTTCCTAAATATTTTTAATCACTATGATTATATTACTATATTTATGTATTTGGTCATTTGTATGTATAATAAGTAAGTGTTTACGAAAGAAAAGTATATATGTATTATATCCGTTACTCATGATACAAGCGTAAGCTTAGTATGCGGCTAGATGGCTCTGTGTGATATTTCCTGAAAGATTTTTATTTATTTGATTAATAATTTTATTTATTTATGGGTATTTTTTTAATCGCTATGCAAAAGAGCCTAAATAGTATAATACAGTTCGGTAATTTTGATCAAACCAGCATTTCAAAACACGAGCTACACCTCGACGTTTTTTTTTTAAAGTTTCTGTTTCCAAATCCTGAAACGATATCTTGACGTGAAGATCATATCTTCTATCTTCTTATATAATATTTGATACAATTTTTCTAGCAATTGTTGGTCCGTTCCGGCATCGGAGATGAATAACAATGATAACATTAGATTAATACGATTATATTCAGACGTACATTGTCAGTTATCAACTAGATGTTATGAAACTAGGTGAGGAGATACTGGCTCGTTTGATTACGATATATTAAAATAGAATAACATTTATTGAGACAGATTTACAGACATTTAGTAGTAGACGCGCACACTTACAAACAATTAATACATTATTATACCTATATAATGCGAAGTTAGTTTTTAAATATTCTATATTATATACTGTGTATTTTGTGGTACAATTGTGAGGTTAGGTTAGTTAGTTATTAGGTTCAAATTATGATAGGTGTATTGTACATGGGAACTTGAACGATAGCTAATTTGGATTTATATTTTTTTATTTAATTAAATACTTGTACTAGTATAGTAAAGTGATTTATTTTTAGGACTTTGACTAAGTTTCTTATTGATAGGATAGTGGCGTTAAATTTTAGTTTTCCGCATGAACATTTTAATACTCAGGTTTTTTAAATTAACAAGTTAGTAAAAAAAATAGTAGGGACAAAATTATAAACATTTATTAAAACTGTTGTAATTTTTTTTATAATACTTTAGGATAGATATTATTCTAAATAATTTTCTTATTTGATTCCCCCGCTATCTCCTAAACTTTAATATAGATTGACTGTCGTACCTTCGTGCTCATAAATACACTAATTATAAGCCAACTAATGATTTAATTGTTAATCGAATGAATTACCGACATCATTCGTTTCGTAATCATACAAATGTGACTTCTTAGTAAATCATCTATTCATCATTTTTATTAGAAACTGAAACAATATATCCGTATAAATTGAGCTGTAAAAAAAAATATGATTCCACGTGTTTAATGTCAAATATTTAAATTAAAATCTATTAATACAATGTACATGCATATTATATATATGGCATAATATTATTAGGTAGTTTTTAAAACTCTAATTACGTACTAGTGGACGCCCGTTACTTCGCTCGCAGTATTGCAGATTATAAAGTAGGCTTTGACCTCATACTACCTATATACCAAAAATCATAATGATACGTTCAGCTGTTTTTACGTGATGAGCGTTTAATTAATATTTATGGCATATTTATCAGGTGGCCTGGACTCATAAGCAAACCTATACTAAGTAAAACATCGAACTATCATAATTCAGTGACCAGTCCAACTTAATTGGTTATTTCTAGGTATAGACTACTACATCGTAAAATTAATTGGCCTTTTTCTGGCTCAACGTATCAGCATTGCCATCCAGCGTGGTAATGCGGCCAGTATGCTGGGCACGCTGCCCTCTGGTAGTGAGCTGGAGCACTTAGATTATCTCTAGGCTTTTCTAAAGATTTTCTAAGTGCCCCTTTTTTTAGTAGTTAGAAGTAGTATGTTTAGTTTTTCTTCCCTTGTTTTTATATATTATTACTGTAAATAAAAAGATATTAAGTACATCGTAATTAAACCTGAGCCTATCTTGCATAAAATATATCTCAAACTGTGGAACTCCTTGCCCGAATCTCTATTCCCCTTGAACTATAATTTGTCGGTTTTCAAGTCGAGAGTAAACCGGTTTCTTCTAGGCAAGCGCGCTAGATCGTAGACTATAACGTTGCTTACCATCAGGCAAGTTGTAGTCAAGCGTAAGCCTATATCATGTAAAAAAAATGAATATCATATTCGTGAATCTTTTATTACACCAACCTATTAGAATGAAACTTTCATTGAACAACAGGATGTCCCGAAGCTATAAAATTATCATAAAATCCTTGCTGTCGTCTATTTTCTTAGTAAATTTACCTCAAACCCATTCTTTAAAGATGTTATGTTCCCGGATCTTGTCGAGGAAAAATGTCAAGTCGTTTAAAGATAGGACAAGGTTTCTTTAAGTTGCTATAGTGCCATGTGTACGGGTGGTATATGAGATATTGTAATTTGTGTAGCATATTCTATGATATTAGTACTTATACCTATACCTATGTATTTTACGACTTTACAGTATCAGAAAAGATTCTTTATCTTTTTATCTTCATCTTATCTTTATGAATCTGTAAAAGATTATCCCACAAAAAACATTCTGTAAAAAAATTGCCAAGTCTCGATAGAGCTGCTTGTTTATCCCTAAAAAGTAATAAAATCTCTAGAATTAGTTAAGCCAAGTCTAAGGTTCCTTACTGCGATTTATTTATTATTATAGTTAATTTTACGTGACGTTGAACATTCTTTACACGTTTAGTGGATACAAGTTTATTTACTAGTTTATTTTCAGATTTATTCAAATCTTCTAAAGTTTTTGCCTATTATGTAGAGTCCACTTAACTATTTTTTCTGATTCTAATCTATCTTAATTTTTCGTTAGAACTCTGGTTATTGTTTCTATGTTTCCCTTAAACTTAAATTAATCATAATCTACTACTTACAAGTCAACGGCCAAGTCACATAAAATTAACTATAATAATAAATAAATCGCAGTAAGGAACCTTAGACTTGGCTTAACTAATTCTAGAGATTTCATTACTTTTTAGGGATAAACAAGCAGCTCTATCGAGACTTGGCAAATTTTTTACAGAATGTTTTTGGTGGGATATCACTTCTTTTTGACAGGACGTGGACTAATATATATATATTTAATATTTTTTATTTATTGAGTAAAATACAGTTATATATATATAAATATAGAAAATTGAATGCAGTAGAAAGTTGGCTGAGGATGATGATGATTTTGTAAGATCCGATACATACCACCAGTTCTCATCATATTTAGTTCAAGCACCAACCCGCTATCTCTTATAGTTTTAGAGATCCCTTATGGTACTCCAAGGTGATGGTGATACTTGGCCTTCGGCCTCGCACCCCGCTCATTTTGACGTCGCATGTACTGCGTTGTCATATTTCTCATAAAAACGCTAATTTGGCCGTACTCTTACGTTTTCTCATCAGGGTCACCAGGTAGTCCAGATCTTCCATAAATCTTGTTTTGATAATTTTTCCTTTATGTGGGCGCTAAAATCTACCTCTGTACCAAATTTCAGCTCTCTAGGTGTATGGGAAGTACTAGTTCTATTTTGATGATCAGTGAGTGAGTCAGTGTCGAAAATGCGAAACTTTGCATTAGCATAACTTCGGAACTAATTGATCTACCAACTTAAAATTCTGGATTTCAAGTGTTTTATTACGAATTTCTAGATGACGAAAATTTTAGCGTTTTAATCCTATCCAAAGGTTCTCAAATAGGGGACTGAAAATGCGGCGAAATGGTTCCAGTAAAGGATGGTACGGCAGTTTGCTTCGCGCTCGACTTGGCGACTTGGCGACTTGACTTATTCTTTCTTTTGTACATATAATAAAGCTGAAGTAGGCTAATAATCTGTACATAAAAGATATTAGAAAAAATATTTGGTTATACTTTAAATCAATAATAAAACACGTTAGTCTCTGTTTGTCTGTTTATTTACATAAACGCACATCACGTTGATCAGCTGAACGGATCATCATGATTTTTGTTATGTATGTAGGTAGGTAGTATGAAGTCTTAGGAGTGTCATTGGCTACTTTTTATCCTGAAATAATGCGAGCGAAGCTGCGAGCGTCCACTAGTTGAGTAATATTTCTGGACACCAGAGTATATCACTTTCCTTGTCTCCCGTATGAAATTACTTACATACATATATATTTACATAATATTTAACCGACTTATAGTATTATATATATAATACTACTAGCTGTGCCTGCGACTTCGTCCGCGTGGAATAGTTATTTTGGGCATAAATTATTTGAATTTTGAACCGTTTTCGCAGCACACGCAACGGAAGCCCTCAAAGATGAATAATTTTCCCCGTTTTTTCCACATTTTCCATTGTTTCTTCGCTCCTATAAGTTGAAGCGTGATGTTATATAGCCTAAAGCCTTCCTTGATAAATGGTCTATTTAACACAAACAGAATTTTTCAATTCGCACCAGTAGTTCCTGAGATTAGCGCGTTCAAACAAACAAACAAACTTTTCAGCTTTATTATTTTAGTATAGAAGTATAGATAAGTCGGTTTGTCATAGCTGGTACCGGTGTTTTAGTGGCTATTAATATTGATCCAAGTTTTATTATTTTGTTTTGAGTGGATGTAAGGATGTAACATGATAGGTAAACAATAAATCACGGTTAGTACTAATTGTATGACTCAATAGGATGTGATCAAGAATTCTACTTGAAAAGGCTGATGATAATGATTGTTTTCAAATATGTTTTAGTTTTAGAAACTACCACTTTAATCTGTAAGCGAAATTTGTAGAATCTAGTCTAGAAATATGTTATAGAATTGCTAAGTAAGCATTAGATATCCGTTTTAAAAAAACATGTATTAATTTTTGTGTACCCTATATATTTTTAGTTTAGATAACTTAACTAGATACTAAATAACTTAATTTCATTTCTACTAACACTGTACAATACTGGACATCACGTTTCTTTTGGATATCAGTGTTTCTCTCTAAAAAAAAACACATGTGGGAGTAAATACCTATTTACTCCCACATGTGTAGGTATATAAGATAGAAACCTAATCAATTTAAGAGAAAATTGCCTTATATTATTTACACTTCTATGATTTAGTGTATGTATGTCTCTCTTATTTCTCTCTCTCTTGATTCGTATTTTCTCATGACTGAGGGTCGTGACTCCCCCGTAGAATGAATTCGTTAGGGAAGTTCTCTTAGGCAGTTAGTCGGCGTTGCCTAGGTTCTTCCACGGAAGACACATGTCCTCGGATATATCGGTTTCCTCATGATGTTTTCCTTCACCGTTAAGCGAGTGCAAATTCACACATAACTTGAAAATACAAGTCATTGGTGTAGGGTCGGGTTTGGGACCATCGGGATCAGAATCGGGATTAGATCCAGGGTGCGTCTGGATGAAAAGCAGACACTAGAACCGCTGAGCCACACTCGCTTAGCATATGTAGCATACATATGTACCATCACCCTAATGATTTCTCCTCCACATTGAATCGATGTAGATAAAGGTGTACACGGTCAGGGCCGCTACAGCCTACATCCGGTCCCGCGTCATCTCGCAATTTTACTCATTGTTAAGGACACATGTATGTATGTACAGTCACTGGGAAAATACGAAATTGATTGCGAAATTTAATTAAGCTTCGAGGCTGAAACCATGTTTAAATTGTAAGGTTCTCTAATTTGGGAATGTGTATACTAAGTAATGATATTGACAGTCTTAGTTTGGGTAATAACAAGTTTATTAAAATCCAATTTGGAATAAAAAGGTTTGCTTTTAGCCATAACTTGCCTGATGGTAAGCAATCGTTATAGTATAACATGAAGTGTGTTTCCCAGTAAGAACCGATTCACTCTCACTTCGAAGATCGCTTGATTGTTCATAAAAACACTGCTATTTTTATCATACACAAAAATAGCACGTATCTATTAATAGTGTTCAAATCCGGTAGAATAAAATAATCTACTACACGTAAAATGAAGCAAAAACCACAGCCTCAATTACGTGAAGCAGAAGCGAGTTAAAAACAACGATCTAGTAACAATAAGACAAATGAGTTATTTACATAAGTGAGATAGATTTAATCGCAGTTTTTCCGTTTGTCTTTATCTATGTGTATCTTGTTATACAGACTTACTTCTAATTAACGCATTTAGGAAAGCTTTGATACGTAAATAAAGCATGTAAGAGGTCTTTTTAGGGTGGCTTGATAAACTCTCGATAGTTAGCCACTCTCAATCGATAAGAAGCAATACTTACCTATTTTACGTACTTAGGTTCCGGTCGTTTGTATAGTACGAAAACGTTATATCAAAGGGCCTAAGAGTGGTATAAAAATTCCGACACCAGAGTTAGCTACTCTCCGATAAGAAGCAGTATATCAAAACCAAAAACGTCTTCACGACCTCTTTAAAAAATATTTTTTTTCTCGTAACTTTTTGTTAATTTCCACAAGCCGCCGAAAGGTTTTGGTTTAGTTTTATTAAAGCTACCATTAAAAAAAGAAGAAAGAAAGAAATATTAATTGAAATCATAAATATTACAAAACAAATAAATATTTTTATGCATCATGTAACACTATGATTTCTTGTCACAATTGTTTTAACATTCTTATAAAAATATTTAGGTAAGATATTATCCCACCAAAAACATTCTGTAAAAAATTTGCCAAGTCTCGATAGAGCTGCTTGTTTATCTTTAAAAAGTAATGAAATCTCTAAAATTAGTTAAGCCAAGTCTAAGCTTCCTTACTGCGATTTATTTATTATTATAGTTAATTTTACGTGACTTTAAATTTAGATACCTTTATAATCAAATAAAAATCACAAATTTTTAGAAGTTGATAACATATGTATATCATATTTAGATTTAATTTTTTTAGAGGCATTGAACAGTAAAGTAATTGAGTAATACGTACGTAATCACTAGCTCTGTATAAATACATTACGTAGGTATTTACGCATCTAACTCAGCTCAGAGGTACTAGGATCTATTCTATACTATGTCCGGTTGTGAGAACCGAGGATGCTGCGTGTTTTCCGCTTTGGTACAACCGCTATGAAAACGTATACAACCTTTTATTGAATTACGCGCTAATGCTATGACATCACGATTGCCCGAAACTACAGCCCGATCTGTCGAGTTAAGAGTGGCCTCAACGCATTCTTCGCTATCTATCCCGCGTGTAATATTTTTTTGTGACAAGTTGAATGTAATTTATAATTTATTGTTATCTTTTTGTGAACGTAATGATACTTTTTAATTTTAAAGATATCTCATTAAGTTGCTACTTGAGTGAATAATTCATTTCTTAATTAATGTAATTGGTTGTTATCGTTTTAATTAAGTAAATAAATCAATTGTATTATGTATTGAAAAAAAAACAATGTCGTCTTAATGGCGTTTATAAGTATGTACATACAGTATTTTTATTTTATAGTTAATTGTGTGCACAGAATCAAATTTTATAAAAACAATGGTTTCTACTAGGCAAGCGCGTTAGATTGTAGATTATAACGTTGCTTAACATCAAACAAGTTGTAGTCACGCCTGAGTCTATCTCAAGTAAAAAACACTATTAACATTTATTTTATATATATATATATATATATATATATACATGTTTTAATACATCAATTATTGTTGTATAAAATAAGTTTTCACTTCAACATCGCAATATAATATGAATTCCGCGCATCTAAAACTATTCATAACACAATTATAATAAAGACAGATTTTTGTATAATTTTTGCATGAACAATCAATTAATTGGTATTTAATTTCTTAATCACAAATTGATTTTAAGATTAATTCTGCATGTATATTAATAGTACCATGAATATTTGTATCCTAACTATGTATATATTGTTATGTGGCACATATATTACAGGTACTAGCGGCGCTCCGCGGTGACCGCGGTACCCGCCTTAATTCGAGATAAAAAGGAACGTATGTGTTAATCCAGGATCAAATCTATCTCCATGCCAATTTTTGTCCAAACTTCAGATTCAGTCGCTCGAGCTTAAAGCCAGGTTACAAACATATTACCACAACAATTGTATATAGAGCAATCCCATGCAGTTGTAGGTGTAATGTAGCTGATTTAATAGCGGTCAGTTTGGATTGAAAGGTTGGTACGTATAACATTTTAAACAGTAGAATGTCAAGTTTAGGAAGTTGCCGATTTGTATAACGAAATTGAGAAAAATGATATGTCTGAACAGATTTAGATGCAATTGATAACTATAGTTAGATAGAAAAAAACTATGCACTGCGTATATCAATTTCTCAAAAATAGAGTAAGTATAGTTATATATTTTGTTTGTATTAGTGGAATTGCAGAGATTGTAAAAATAGGCTATTCTTCTTTATTATAATTTTCATGATTTTTTCACAGCAAGCAAGATTCGATGTTTTCTTATAAATGTATTGCTTTTACACGTATAAAATTTTAAATATTTTCCTATTACTTTTTTTCAATCCAATCAACCATTAACCTTCATAAATCGTGATTATGTTGACTCATCTATTTAAAAATGCATATACATATATGTCATATATCCCCCAAATTGAATGTGTCATTGTCAATTCGTGCCTAATAACTGTAATTAACTCCGAAGTTTCTTGGAATGTTTGTTTTGTTAATTTTTATTGCCTTGTTAAAGTTGCACGTTATTTAGTAACTTTAAATTTACGACCGAGTAAGATCTTCATTAATTTTATTTCTCATAAAGTGTGCAACGTCATTTTACTTGTAGTCAAAGTTTCTAAAGAAAATTACTAAAAAAATCTATGAATTCACTTTAAAATATGATTGTGCTTAAAATATTTTCATAACTAAACATTTTCTGAACTTAATAAGCTCTTTACCGAATTTCATAAAAAAGTCCGTTATTAAATATAGAAAATATGTTTTCCATCAGGCTGTTTCCACTTAATTATTCAGTAAGAAACTACAACTAAACGGCGTTCCTGTTAGATTAGTAAGCCAGAGCTATTAAAACTCCCTGACAGATTGGTTGCCTGGAAGAGATCGCGCTTAGCGATAAGGCCGCCAATTAAGACGCTTATTTTTATTTCTATGTTTGTTAGTATTGTTTTTTTATATATGTGGTGTTTTAATAAAGAATTTATATAACACCTGCTCGTCAATGGCATATTATGTGTTATGCAAACTCAACTTAAAGCAAGTCATTTGTGTCCTATGGTCTAGCCGGGTCATTATAAATGTACTGAATTTCATAATCCCCTAGGGAATAATGACATTTGAATTTGGAATGCAATCAACATTGAATATACGAGCTCCTTGCAATCAATGACCAAACGTAAAAATTAGAATATAAACTTTTCATAGAGCCCTACACCAAGAAGAATTTATTCAAAATTAGAATGAAAACTTTTCAAGAAACCTGCATGAAGAAGAATTTGCCACTACAAAAAAAAAACAAATAGAACGAAAAGGCGCTAAACTGCAAATCTTTGTGTTATATAGCATTTTTTTAAGTAAGTACTTTCTTTTTAATTGTATTATGTTTTATTGCCTCGCAGTGTTTCTATAAAGTAGAGTATGCATTTTGGGGATAAAGCAGTGTATTTGTCTCGGGCGTTTTTGAACCCCTCGGCCTCGGGATTCTAGGTTTAACTCTCTCGCTTCGCTCGAGAGTTAACTCTGTAACTCCCTCGCTTCGCTCTTGAGTTAACCCTAGGATCCCTCGTCCTTGGGGTTCAAAATATCGCCCTTGACATAATACACTGCTTTATCCCCTTAATGCATAATCTACTATTACCTATCTATCTGTCTAACTCTTAATTCAATAATATAATATTTTATGTCATTCCCTATAATATCTTAAACACTAACTCCACACATCATTACTGCCCCAGTATGTTCGACTGCTGACCTCTAGTTTTTCCGTTAACCTCTTAATCTAATGGCAACTCTCTCATTGTCAAACTAATGTTCATCTATGTTGATTTCTTCTTTTAGTCACACTTTGACCACAAACAGTGACCGCCAAAAACTAAGCTGAATTCCTACAAACTACGTCAACATTGAAGGTCACGTGGGCGGTCCGTTAGACGATTTGTCATTAATATCATTTAAATATAAATATGATTATGATGATTCTTTCTAAAATATATTGTAATTTGGAGAAGGTCAGTGGCTTGGCTCATTTTCTTCACGGACAGGCTTTATATTTATTGGACGGCAAATAGAAGTCTGAATTAGGTATTATTATAATTGGTGTAGGTTTCCACTGTGTTATTTGGGAGAATATTGATATAGCTCAAATTATTTTCCATCATTCAATTAAACATATACAAAGCCGAACTGGTTTTTATAAATTATTGGTTGCTTGCGTGTATTTCTTTCACTCCGCAACTTATTATGACTTAATTATAAA
This sequence comes from Macaria notata, assembly GCA_927399415.1. Lineage (NCBI taxonomy): Eukaryota > Metazoa > Arthropoda > Insecta > Lepidoptera > Geometridae > Macaria > Macaria notata. Next base: position 9,089,895 of record OV656742.1, read on the forward strand.
GGTAGTTTAGGTTTCTGAAACTTGCGTTGGTTATTTTGATCTCGAAACACTTCAGTAAACTGGTGGATTTGTGAAGGTTTATAGTCATACAATTATTGCCCTTTATAATAGCCTATATTATTTACTTATTAAATAATAAATAGCGCAAGAATTTAAGATTTTTACTTCGATGTGTAGGCGATAAAGCGTTTATCTACGTATCTAATGTCAGTAAGTTAAAAATGTGTCAGTAAGCTTTCCAAGCTGAGCCTGCGTACTGATTCACAAGTCCTTGCCTGTATCTAATGACAGTTGACTCACTAATTGTTTGTGTTACGCCGCAGAGGTAGAACATAATTTTCACAATATGGAATGGCTGTTATGAAGAATAACAACATAATATGTACAATGTATCTATGTATGGTACTTTTTGATGTTATTTTTTTCATAGGTATTTAGCGAAAGTTACATGAAAGTATAGCTTTATTTGACACTAAACCCAACATAAAGCAAGTAAACATATTTTAACTTTAGTGCTATAAATGGCAACCTCATTGCTGAAAGGTAGCCGATTACTAGATTGTTATTATTTTCTAAAGCGAGTGTGGTTCAGAAGCTTCACACTTATGACTTGTCAGCCTTTCGTGGAAGGATCGGAGCGTCTACAACGATGTATTTCAATTCTGGGGTGTAGTCACGACCCTCAGTAAAGAGAAATACAAAATACAAAATCATTTATTTGCCAAAGAAATTTTGTCTTAAAATACACTTAAGGATCTTCTTCTTATCGATTGAGAGTGGCAAACTTTGATGCCGACAGCCGAATCAAGCCGCTCTAAGGGCTTCTGACATGGCTTAACGACTGCCGTACTAGACAAACAGCCGGGACCTACAATTTAACGTGTCATCCGACCCACAGAAGCAAGGATGAATCAGTACTACTAGTATACATCATAATAAGCAGTACCAGTCTCGTAGGAATATGTAGTATTAGCTTCAGATTTCCCTTCTACCTACAAGTCTATAGTTCAATATCCATGGTAAATATCGTAGGACTCAGCCTACAGCCGTAGGCGGCGCTCACGTCTCCATACAACCTTCAAGTGAAGGCGTCATCTCGTGATTAGTTGGATAAGTCTCTAATCCACTGGGTGTGAATGACATTCTATAGGAGTTTAGGATAATGAACGTCTGGGCTATAACTCGGATTTGCAGATTAGTTTGGGTGCGTCGTGACTTGTTTTGATAGTGTTTTCTGGTTTCTTGAATATTATTAGTGTTTGTTGTATGTTTCGCTTTAAATATATGTAAAGTGATATGAATTATCTACTATAACGAAAAGTTTTGAGCATCATTATCTCAAAATTACATAGTATATTTCTTATAAATATTTTTACGTTGAACAATAGTCGAACTATTAATTTGAATATCAAACGTATGTATCAATGTATTACCTATTCTTTATTTTTTTTTGCCAAAGCTTGTGAAATACACACAAATAATCCATTTTTTGGCAAAAGAAAGCTACTAACCCAAAAGCAAACACAGTTTAAGGTATCAAACTAGCTCTAAATCGAGTCTAGATTTATTTTTATTCTCCTAGGTGTTAAGAAATCGTCTAATTTCTCGGCGCCGGCGCCCACGCGTCCATCCTTAACAGATAACTAGGTTCGAGCTGCGCCCACGCAGGTTAGCACTACTTTGTATTGGAAGGGATATTTTACTTGACTTTGAAGAACCTTGGCGAAATAAAAAGCGAAAAGCGCTCTTAAATTATAAAAAAATATATATATTTACAGGGAAAGAAATCGTCGGTAAATAAATATGCATCGATAAATTCCAGGTAAAATCATTTTTATTCAAAGTGACGAGTTGATTCATTTGTCTGTGCAATTATTTAAAAGAAATATGTATAGAATTTTGATTTCGAAGGTAATTTTCTACAAGTGTACTTATCATATGAAAGTACAGTGTTTACTTTAAGTATCGTACCCATCAGATTTGAAACAACTGTGAGTTTAAATAAAAAAACCGGCCAAGTGCGAGTCGGACTCGCGCACCGAGGGTTCCGTACAAACCTGCAAGGTTTACAAAATATATATTTTGTAATGTAACTAAAAATTTAAGGTTTTCGGAATTTTTCCTTTATGTGTGGTATAAAACGTTGCTTCATGCCAAATTTCAAGATTCAAGGTCGACTGGAAGTACCCTTTAGGTTTTGATTCCCTTGCAAGTACTTGCGAGTTTCAAAATATGCAGCTTAAATTGCTGTTTCTTTTGATTGCGTTGACATATAAGTTTGATTTTGCTACAGCTTAAAGGTATTATAGACCTGAGTATTTGGTATGAATTTCAATTTAATACCTCTACGCGTTTATGAGGAAATGGGTAGTAAGTTTAAGATTATTAAAAAAAAAAAAAAATTGTGATGTAACTAAAAATTTATGGTTTTCGTAATTTTTCCTTTATCTATGCTATAAGACGTTGCTTCGTACCAAATTTCAAGATTCTGAGTTCACGGGAAGCACCCTGTAGGTTTTGATTCCCTTGCAAGTGTCGAAAATTTGCGGCATAAATGGCTGTATCTTTTGATTGCGTTGGCTTAGAAGTTTGATTTTTTCACAGCTTCAAGGGACAGTAGACCTGAGTAATTGATATAAATTTCAGCTTCATACCTCTACGCGTTCCTGAGAAAAAGGGTCTTGACAGACGGACGGACGGACGGACAGACGGACAACAAAGTGATCCTATAAGGGTTCCGTTTTTTCCTTTTGAGGTACGGAACCCTAAAAATAAAAAATGCAAATATTATTTTCTAGTAAAAAAAAACAGTTGCACATTTTTTACAATTTGACAAAGTTCTTAAGTTGCAACTGTGAAAAGTGTGCGGTTTCACACTTTACAATATTTTTGTAAATCGTGCAAATTAATCAGGAATGACATGTTTGAGAAATGATAAACACAATATTATTTGTAACCTTGACATGATTTTCGGTTGAACTACAAAATTAACATATGTATTAGCTACATATATTATACTTGGGTTGTGATATATCTAAACAATACCTACTAAATAAGGAAATATATCATTAGTTATATCTTGATTCACTTCTCCATACTAACAGATTTGTTGATTTAATTGAGATTTTTTAGAGAGAGAAATAATCAAGGTTTGTACCATTATTTATAACTAGCTGTGCCAGCGACTTCGTCCGCAAGGAATAGTTATTATTTTAAAAACGGTTCTAGTGAGTTAGTCTTAAAAGATAGACATATACCGTTGCAGACATTTTGTTAGATCATTTCAAGAGGAATAATTCTTTCATACATATTGTTTTGATATCTTTAACCGTTTTCGCAGCTCACGCAACGGAAGCTTTCAAAGATCAATAATTTTCCTCGTTTTTTTCACATTTTCCATTGTGTCTTCGCTTCTAGTAGTTGCAGCGTGATGTTATACCTATAGCCTAAAAGCCTTCCTCAATAAACGGTCTATTTAACACAAACATATTTTTTCAATTCGCACCAGTAGTTCCTGAGATTAGCGGGTTCAAACAAACAAACAAACATACAAACAAACAAACTCTTCAGCTTTATAATATTAGTATAGATTACCCAATTTATAATAATATTGATCAATGGTTAAACAGTTGTTCAGTTGAATAATGTGTTGTTTCTTCTCCTTGATAGTATTATCAAGGAATGAAGAAGATAAAACATTAATCAACTAATTAATGGACTTTAAAGCCGTAGTACAAAAAATCCTAATTTAAAATAAATTCATAATAAAATTGAGCCCTGTTTTTAAGAGGTAATTTTGTCACTTCATTTGAGGAATCGTTGTGCAAGTGGACCTAGGCAGTAATTTTTCCGGTCACTTTAGGTTTTGCACAAATGTAAAAAGTTAATATAGCTGGTAAGTTGGTATGGAAGTAACAAACTCTGGTGTATGAGTTTTCAAAACGCTCTAAGTACATCTGGCTTAACAACGTGTTATCCGATGAAAACTTTGAAGAGATATGTAGTGCTTTTTCACTGCCACTGCTCCTCGCCGACTACAGTCAAAAAAAACTTTTTTGACTCCTAAAAACAAAGTACTCGTATAATTGCTGTCTCAAGCCGGCAAGGAACTGTCAGCGAAACAAGACTACATATTTATCCAAACTTATCAACTGCAAAACATCTATTTTAGGCCATAGCTATTGCTTACCATCGGACAAACTGTGGTCAAGTGCAGACCTATTTTAGTTCAAAAAGAGAGTAATGCTTGATTCAATGTCTTATCTTCAATTAATACAGTTTAAATTTTGCAGTCGGTTCAAACAACGTTTATAAAATCATATCCTACGCTTCTTTACATGCGATCATACCGCCTTAATAATGTACAATTTCGATCGCTGTGACCTATCATTTGATATTTATTTATTTGAATAACATCTTGATTCCTCCATTACTACTGTTATGCTACAATAATGTCAAGGCTGTCAGAGTCATGACTCGGACTGTCAAATTGCTCCTGTCAAATTGTCAATTAGAGGATCTAGAGCCCGCAGGGTTTTGTTGTGGATTCCAATCCTAACATATACGTAATATACCTATCATCATATTTTTGTAAGTAATTTAATGACGTCTTTTGTTAAATTGCGAATTTCTTCTTATTGAATGAGAGTGGCTAACTTTGATGTCAAGTCAAAAAAAAAGTATCTGTAATTTTCAACACTTTATTTACACGATAAAAACTAAATTATTGGATTATTATTATCACCTTGCGTCGTGCCCCATAGATGCAACTGCGGAGAGAGGGTTGATAGCCTCGGTCACCACGGTCTCTCCTGTGCAAAGAGCGCAGGACGCATTGCTCGCCATAGTACGCTGAATGACGTCATTCGTCGGGCATTTGTCACTGCAAACGTCGCAGCAATTTTAGAGCCGAATGGTTTGTTTCGCGACGACGGCAAAAGACCCGATGGGATGACGCTTAATCCCTGGAAGTTGGGTCGGCCGCTGGTGTGGGATGCAACTTGTGTCGACACATTGGCGCCCTCCCATCTTGAAACATCTTCCAAACAGGCTGGCGGTGCTGCTTCATCTGCAGAGCTACTCAAACAGCGCAAATATTCTAAGTTAGACAAGGGCTATTTATTTGTACCGTTTGGGGTAGAAACTCTTGGGCCGTGGGGTCAGAGCGCACTTGACCTCTACCAAGATCTGTCGGGGCGTTTGAAACAGGCTTCGCGTGACCAAAATGCTGGCTTGTACTTTGGCCAAAAGATTAGTCTAGCTATTCAACGGGGAAATGCAGCCAGCATTTTGGGTACGCTACCTTTTGAAAATGTAGATTAGTTTTTTTTTCATGAGTTATATATAATGTTTTTTTTTTATTATTATTTGGAAGTGTTACTATTAATTTTTGTTGTTTTGAAATAAATATATTTCAGTATTTAAAAATTATTGGTAGACATTATGTATTTCAAAACTTCTCGTGAGTAATATATGTGCATGTATGTGTAAGCCTGTGAACAATCATTATTATCCACAGCCGATTTTTCTCACTGCTGGGTATACGCCTCTCTCATAATATGACTTGGTTTCAATCTTGTGCCAGCCTCCTTTTGGTTAAGATGTTATACGTTATAATCATCAATTCACCTAAAATATAAATAAAACTTACCATAATTTGCTGTAATTAAGTTTCGATTAAGCTTTTTCCAAGTAGTCAAGTAATTTATTTTAACCCTAAGTTGAGCAACAATACAATAGGTAAATGCCAAGCAAGGACGGAAGATTTCTCTTCCTAAAACCAAATGATTCAGTTATAAAGTCAAGGTTTTGTGACTCAGTGTATAGAAGGTACGCGTATGAAATTAATATTTTGCATATTATGAACGCACTGTCTGTAGCCTACAGTTTTACCCTTTTTTATTTCATAATTTAATCACCTAACAACTAAGGCAGGCGCATTGGACCTGTAAAGCTTGTACTTACATATGTAGTGAATAAATAAATAAAACAAATAAATAAAATACTAAATAGCAATTAAACAATTCAATCTTATGTATAAAAAATTATAATGACTCATTAACTGGTTATATTAATATTGTTTAGTTACATTTTCTCGTATTAATAGCTCTGAAAACTAGAGAAAAATAAAACTAAATTCTAGTTGATCATGCTATTATTATCAAGGCGAAAGTTCATAAGTTTTTTTTACAAGGAATGGGTTTGTACTTGACCGTAATTTGCCTGATGGTAAGCAATCATTACGGTCTAATATAAGTGTGTGTAATTTGGTTAATTAGTGGATTCATCTAAAATAGCTCTAAAATACCTGTTCATATTCATTCAGCAAATCTGTCATAATTTTAAATCAAAGCACCGATACAATTTACAACAAACAAACTCTCGAATTAATATCAATATATTAAAGCTTATAGGATGTGCAACATAAAAACAATTTGTTATAGTTATGCAAGAGTGATTCAGTTTTGGAATTGCGTCATTAAAAGCTTGCTTCATTTTGGCATTGTGTATCCTTTTTGAAAGTACGAACTGGCTTAAAGTTAAAATGTATCGTTTAATATGACAATTAATATTGCATTGTTGGGACTGAAGCTGCGAAATGAAAGTTATTGTGACAATTTTGAGTCAGCTACATAAACTATACATATATGTACATATGTATGTGTACAATAAGGTATCCATGAAAAATTCGTGCGTCATGGAAGCAATTGGGAGAGGCCTATATCCAGGAATGGATGCGACAAGGCTGAAGAAGAAGAAAGACAATAAGATATGAAAAGTATTTTAGTTTGAAAAACGGACTACCATAAAATTAATCAATAAGGAACATAAGAGTCAGATAATTTTATAAAAAAATAGATAAAACTATATACTATGTGATTATGTGTATTCCTATATTCAATTGCAGTATTCATCCCTTTTAAGTATTTGTATATTCTTAAGGTATAGGGAATATACAGTGTCTGTACGAGGCGGTCAACAGGGACGCGCGTGCTGACTCGTCCGATTGATGATGGAAACCTCAGTTTTCCGAAATATGTCCACCAAATTTTCGACATATTTTTTAAAGTAAATGCCGGTAAAAAAAAATTGTACACCCATTTGATATTTGAAGTTGGTACAAATTAAAGACATAATAAATTAATGTAGTTTTTTTCCCTCCTACATTATTCTTGCAATTTTTTTCGACAAATGCCAGTCTATGTTCCGTCAAATTAAGTCATATTTAAATGTTAGAGGTGTGCATGAGTCAGAATAGTATCACCCGGTATTTTAGCAATTATTTACGGTCGCAGCGATGAATTAACATACCATACTTTATTGTAGTGACACGAACTTCGATGCATAACTTATTCCTTTGAATAATTTAATGATTTGATATTTGCACTGGTTTTATTATAAAGCTTATTCGATATCTAATAATTATTGTCAGAAGACATTACAGGTACAGAAAAAAAACTAGTTTAAAGATTCAAAATCCAGAATGTTTTGTATTGTGTTTATTATCAGAAATCATACAGCTAAGTATCAATCAGACAATCAAGACAGCAGTCCATAACATGTGTAGATGTGGTGTACTAATAAAATATAAAATTCTTGTCTTATTTTCTTTGTCCCTTGAATTACAACGTGCTACGAAAGCAAATCTCGGAAAACGACGCACGGTGACGCAAAAAGGTGCAGCATATAATTTATAGCCAAGTCTTACATCTTAATTCTATTTATGGCGACTCTTCTCTCGAGCCGTATTTCCTGACTGAGGGTCGTGACTCCCCGCAGAATTAATTCGTTAGGGGTGTGATACATCGTGGTGGGCGCCCAGGTCCTTCCACAGAAGACACATGTTCTCGGATATGGTGGTCCTCAAACATGTCGGTTTCCTCACGATGTTTTTCACTTCACAGCTAAGAGAGTGCAAATCCACACTTAACATGAAAATACAAATCATTAGTGTAGGGCCGGATTCGAACCAGGGTGCGTCTGGATAAAAAGCAGACACTGGAACCGTTGAGCCACACTCGCTGTTTCTATTCTTACCTGGAACTAAATTTATTTTATATCTAAAAAAAGCAGGAAAAAGCAAGGCTGTTCTTATAATCATTAAGCTATTATTAATTATGAAAACAGCATTTAATTTCAGGGAAGTCTTTCTTTGTAAGTGACTCCACAAGGAAGAGGTTCTAAATCCCATAGAGATATTTGTTAAACTATATTATGACTATATTTTAAAAATGTAACTTTAACCACAGTCACTTGTTTGATAAGGTAAAACAAAACAAAAAATGTGAAAAAAATAACAATATTAACAGACATTGCCCCCGGACATGGGATATTTGACCTCATTTGTTAAGTTTTTTCCCCTGTTTATGCTTTATGAACGGTATTCCCAAACAAACAATATAGAAACATCTATGATTGAACGATTTATGCAAATTCTCGGAACATTATGCCATGGACTGTATAGTCTGGGATAGATCATAGTTAGTATGGATCAAGTACTTTTTCCGGTAAGGAGGCTTTTACAACGGATGAAACAATATAGCTTTATTATTGAGTTTCTATTCATCAAGTATTAAGTAAAACTAAATGGAATTATTAGTAGGATATTTTCGGTATGTTTTAAAATTTAATCTTATGTATTGAATTAAGGAAACGATATGTACCTTCTCATGTCATCAACCTATCGTTTTGATAAGCCACCCCTGCCTTTAAAACCATTATAGTTACTTATTTTTATCGATAGAATATACACATTTATTTAACGCAGCTTTTCTAAAAATCCTTACGCAACTTCGTATGGCACTTGACAAACTACAATACAACTTTAACTTTTGACGTTTCAAGTGTATAACGAACTTAACAATACCATCTTAGATACATCTTAAACTATTGTTTCGCGTCTCAATTTCCTTCCAGACATCAACGTAACTCCATTCAAAACTGCACAGAAAATTAAGCTCTAACTTGTGAAGTATAAGATAAGAAGTTGTTCGCATCAATGATGGTTTTAAAGATGTTTTGTTCAGTAGAAGACACACCCACATTTTGACCTCTGAGCAAAGGTTATCTATAACATAGGCCTGACTTGTTAGAGCTATGTGTTATGTATAGTTTATGACTTCATTTTGTATTGAATAACATGGAAACTACTACCGGATTTAAAGAATGCAAATAAGGTTCTATAGGAAATAGTAAAATGGTGGTATGGAATGTGTCTATTGTTATAAAGTTCCATACATTTGCCAGTTATTTTATCGCCAAACAGTTAGCGTACATAAGTATAATACGTATATCTTCACTTCATTTCACTAAATGGACTACTAAAATAATAAACCTTTATACTTTTGAAAATAATGAAACTGTCATACATTATGGTGGTTTGCAAATATGTACATACATACATCATAACATATTCTATACTTCTATATTTTCTTTTACCGCTAAGCTAGTGTGAATTTATTACATATTTTCTATACTAATATTATAAAGCTGAAGAGTTTGTTTGTTTGTTTGTTTGAACGCGCTAATCTCAGGAACTACTGGTCCGATTTGAAAAATTATTTTTGTGTTGAAGAGACTATTTATCGAGGAAGGCTTTAGGCTATATAACATCACGCTGCAACTAATATGAGCGAAGAAAGAATGGAAAATGTAAAAAAAACGGGGAAAATTATTCATCTCTGAGGATTTCCGTTGCGTGCGCTGCGAAAACGGTTCAAGATATCAAAAAAATGTATATGAAATAATTATTCCTCTTGAAATGATCTAACAAAATGTTCGCAACAGTCTATCTTTTAAGGTTAACTCACTAGAACCGTTTTTATGGTAATAACTATTCCACGCGGTTGAAGTCGCGCGCACCAGCTAGTGTAATTTAAAAACAAGCTTTTGGCATAGCTCTGCGTTTGAATGAAAGATCATCAGATCATAAGGTATATATCATATGTATCTACATTATGTATGAACCTATATACTCCCGCCGAGACATTTAATAATACAAAAACAATAATGAAAAAAAAACATAATAATGTTTACTATTAGGAGAGTAAACATTTAACTTTTATATGGTCAGAGAGTGATTTTCAATAATTTGCAGGCATTTTGAGGTGATAAATAAATAGGTATCAAATCAGACATAGATAACCAACTTGGGGTCGAAAGTTCGAGCCTGGCATTTAATATAATTATTTTATGTTTCTTTCTTTTTGCATCGATAGCTACTAGGTTTGTAATAATTTCCAATAATCTATACTAATAATAACATAAAAGCAGCTATGATGGTATGGTAAAGGAATTTAAAACGATTAAAATCCGGAATTTCGATATAATAGTTGATATGATCTTTAGAAACACATCAATTTTATCATTTCAGACAGCGAGATACAACATTTACCTTCTAATTTATATAAAAAGATAGATAGATAGATAAACTCTTTATTGTAACACACATTGACAAAAAAAAGACAAACAGAAACACAAAAGACTTAAAAAAATAGTGCCACAACTGGTGCAAAAAAGATGCTTAGATTAAAAAAAAAGCTTAAAATAGTAGCTTAGATGCGATGTTGATAGTTTTCAGAATATGGGAATAAAAGCTTCAATATTTATACAACACATATAAATACACTGGTAGGTACATCACCTAAAAAGCAAAAACCTGTTTATCTTATCTCATCAAGAAATGTATATGTACAATAATAAGAGTTCAAAGTAAATATGTTATGTACTAGTGGACGCCCACGGCTTCGCTCGCGTTATTTAGGGATAAAAAGTGGCCTATGATACTTCCGGGACCTCATACTATTTTTTACTTACCAAAAATCATGATGATCCGTTCAGCCGTTTTTGCGTGATGATCGTTTATATAAATACACAAACAGAGACACAGAGAACCAGATCTCTTTGAGTCGTATTTCCTCATGACTGAGGGTCGTGACTCCCCCGCAGAATTAATTCGTTAGGGGAGTTTTCTTGGGCAGATACATCGTGGTGGGCGCCCAGGTCCTTCCACGGAAGACGCATGTCCTCGGATATTGTGGTCCTCAAACATGTCGGTTTCCTCACGATGTTTTCCTTCACCGCTAAGCGAGTGCAAATCTACACATAACTTGAAAATACAAGTCATTGGTGTAGGGCGGATTCGAACCAAGGTGCGTCTGGATGAAAAGCAGACACTGGAACCGCTGAGCCACACTCGCTTACTACTAGAGAACCAGATAAATAGACAAAAATCTATACATTGTTGGAACGTGTTCTGGTATCAGTTCTAAGTACTTCCAAACATTTTTAAATTAACGTTGAGACTTTCGATCCTCTTCATCTTTATTATATGTATAGATACAGATGTGGATATAGAAAATAGATTTAAGTAAGTAAATACTTTATAAGAAACAATATTTACTTACACATATTAACACTAATAGAACTAAAAAAGAGTATTTACATCTAAACTAAATTTAAACAATCTACATGTGGTATGGTACCAAGTACGCTGGCTGCATTCCCACGCTGGATTGCTATAGAAATCCTTTGCGCAAGGAACCAGCCAGCGTTCTTGTCTCTAGTGATGTCAATCAACATTTTATTTAATTTTTTTATAAAAGACTTAGTGCTTTTACCCCACGGACCAAAAGTTTCGAAGCCAAGCGGTACGAAAATATAATCAGTCGATAATGATGTATATTTTCGCCGCTTGGCTTCTTCTGCTGCGTCCGCCGCGGCTCCTGCCGCTTGTACTGTTCCACTGAGGCGAGAAGGAGAATAATAATAATAATACTTTATAACAAAACGGACAGTAATTAGCTTTGAAACAAATTCGAAACGATTAACAGATTTGATGATAAATTTAGTTGTATTAACCGGCTAGCACTTACGTCAAAAATTACGTCGAAAAATTAGCTCAACTAAATTTAATCATGCCTTACGGGAACTATAATACAGTTGATGATAAATGTTTTTGGGTTTCTACGAAATAGTTTATTTTAAATATTTACAAGTCCTAAACATAATATTAAAATATATAATATATCTAAAATAAAATATGAAGTAAAATAAAACAAACAAAATTAATCAAAGAGCCCACCCCGGATCGCTCCCGGCGCAAAGGTTCCCATTACGCTCGCCGCGTTGCCACGTTGAATCGCGATGGCTAACCTTTGCACCAAAAATGATCCAGAGCGGGTGTCTCCCGTCTTCTCATTAATTCTTCGGCCTAACTCCCTGACGAAATCTTTAGCGTCACCACTCCAACTGCCCATGGTCTCTACGGCAACAGGAACAAAATGATGGAGCGTTTCCAAAATAGTTAAGAAATAGTTAAGAAATACCTCGCGATGACGGCCAAATAAAGTTTTTAAGAAATTATGATGCAATTCAACAATAGTTTTCAGATTCCATTCAAATTCATAATACCTGTCCGTTTAGGCAAATCAACAGGTTTGGTGTAGGAAATAGCGAATAAATCGTTAATTGTAAATGTGTATGTGTAAAAAAATCGCCATAGTGTAGTCAAGGGCGGCTGAGTTTATAAAGGAAGCCCCTGACCTTTCGGCGGTTTAATTCGGCTATCAACACTTACAATGCAGATTAAATACGTGCAGAAGTATAACTTGATATTTTTACAGGGATATTTTAATGCTCTTCTTCTTGTTGTTGAATGTGACCAGCTCTGGTGTTAGAGTTGTCAATCCGCCCTAAGGACCTTTGACATGGCTTAACAACTGTCGTGCTATGACAAACAGCCAGGACCTACATTTTAAAGAAAATATACAAAAAAAAATACTTATCTCTGGGGAAGAGTGTACAAACTGTCATCTTATAATCTTCGTAGTCAGAAGAAACGAGGGATTGTTTCGTTGACGACATTTTCTATGAGATTTTTACGATTCTAGTTTTTTTTTTATTTTACACATGTTCAGTTCGGTGATAAGCAAACATTTTTTTTCTATAAATAATAAGTATTATTAAATATATTGTTTAAAGATTTTTAGCGTCATATAATCATCGAAATGTCACTAATAATTTGTATTTGTAATAAGAAAAAGATTACGTTCTGTTAGCGACGCATAAATGTTATTGTATAATTTAGTTAATTATATTGTTTTTATTTGTAATGGGTTACGACTGTTAAAACCTAATAAGCATACCTGGTCTTAACAGTTGTAGACTAATAGTAGTTTATGCAACTGTCATATAATGAAGGGTATTAAAACACGAGTGTGTGTTTATGAAACGAGCGCAGCGAGTTTCATAATAGTGACGAGTGACATTCATAATATAACGTGTTATATGCAGTTGCATACACTACTTTATCTTCACTAATGCATTTTTTTAATTTATTAAATTAAATTCACGCGTACGTGTATAGTCACAGTGATTTTGCCGCCATTAAAATCTAACCAATGAGAGCGCAGCTGCGCGCACCTGATTGCAGGGCCAATCAGGTTGGTCGCGTTTTATTGATGTTATAATGAGATATTACGATATCGATGTGTATATTATAACATCATGTGAAATTGCTTAAATTGAGTGTTTTGTTGTCTGCGCTATAACAGTAGTAATTATAAGTCAAGTATTGGAAACATAAGTAGAATGTTACAACATTAGTGTAGATAAATAATGTATCGTTGCTAAGTCACGTACCTGTCAATTTTTTCGACGTGGCGCCACCGGCGCTTCCTTTCGGTCTTCTTGTCAACTATAAAAAAAATCACCAACACGTTTCCGGATATTATTAAGATAAAATGTAAAATAAGTTGTTAAATCAACATAAAAGTTATCCAGAACTCGTAGAATTTTATTTTCAGCCCACAACACGCTACACACCAATGTTTCTTTCTTTATTCATTTAGTCAACCTTATACCTATTAGTGATAAATCTGCGACTTCATAATTTGTCCACAAAAGTGATGACGCGTTATATTTTAGCATATAATTGTCGACTTGAATGAGGAAGAGCCAGAGTTATGTTGAGTGAAACATCTTTATAAAATTAACGATGTATTTTATGATGAAATTAATTTTCATCAACGACAACCAAAGTCCTGTTTTGTTGATTTGTTGATGAGACACATGGCAGTCTGATTTTTTTTTATACATTCAATAGGCTTACTGTTGACTATAGCCTGCCTGATGTTAAGCACCACTATAGTCTAAGATGAAGCACGCTTGCCTAGAAGAAACCTATTTACTCTTGATTTGAAGACCCCTGGGTTATAATTTTCTGGGAACAGGGCTCCAGGTAGAGAGTTCCATAGTCTCGCTGTCCTTACTATGAAGGTAGAAGCAAAGCGCTTCGTGCGAGTCTTTGGAATTTCCACCATAAACCGGTGACGCCCCGCTGACTTCCTGTTTGTTCGATGGTGGAATGGAGACGGAGGAACTATGAATATACCATATGCCTTGTCTTCTTGAAGTTTTTAATGATATACATATGATAAAAAATATTACTTTTATCATAAAAATCTATGAAAATCATTAGAATTATATGTAGCTTAAGCAGTAATATACAAAGTGCTATCCATTGATATTCAAAGCAATCGCGTAAAAACAAAGGATTTTTAAAACAAAATTCTTACGTCATTTTATTACAAATAACAAAAACGTAATGTTTATCTAGGAATTTCTATAATGACGTGTACAAAATCCTGATTGGCTTATCGAGATATTAATTATGTTTGTATTTTTTTTTACAAAAGCTTAAGGAAGTTACTTGCCTGAGCTATGCATCAAAACTATCAATACTGTATTTACCTCATGAATGAATCGTTTTTGTTAATGTTTTGACCAATGGATAGTCATCGATTGCATAGTAACTGTAAAAAATATGAATGGAGCTTTGCTAAGTATATTTTGATGATAATTAATTATATTTTATATTCATCTTCCGGATACATATGCATATTTGTTTGCGTTATTGAAAAAAGGAGCTGCCTCAATGTTTTTAGCGCTGTGTTAATCCATAATAAAAACCACTAACATGTTGTTTCAAAGTTTTGTACTTTATAAAAAGACAAATATAAGAGATAAATAATATATATTGAGTTAATTTATTAAGTGCTAACCGCTCAGTCTGAAGTGTATGGAAATGAGTGTGGATTTTCGCGCCTGGCAGTTAGTAGACCGTAGCCTAGTGGTTAAGGCGTTCTGACGGTAGCAGAAATACGCAGGTTCGAATCCTGCCGGTCGTGATTATTTTCGCTCATTTTTCCAATAAAAGTTTAATTTAATATATATTGATACTGTAAAGTTGCAACACACACATATAATATTGAAATGTAATCATAGAATATGCTACACAAATGACTATATCTCGTCAAATTTAATTTATTACATTTTATCTCAATAAATTGAAGTTTTAAATATTGGAACTTTTACAAGGTCAAGGTAAAAAAAAAGAAATAAGGTGCTTTATTTTTAACGAAAAATTGCAATTATAATATAGAGAATTACTACACTTAAAACTATTAATTAAAGCAAATTCATTTAAATTTTATAGCCAAGAAAGTGTCACAATAATCGATTAAATCGACCCAATATTTTTTATTTAGGTATGTATTTCGAGCATAAATTGCTTACATAAAAATAGTAAATTGAAATTATCTACTTATCCATTCTAAGCTAATTTCGTTTCTGCTACTCTGTAATTCCGTCGCATTAGCACTTCAAAAATGAATTGACTCTTATATTAAGTACGCAAAGTTTAGATAAAATTGACAGTAACTTGTATGAAGATAAATTAATTGGTAAGCATATTAATTTATATGAAATCAGAGGTAACCAACAAATATTTGTTGCCTTGCCGGTTTGTTTTTTTTTTTTTTACTTAATATAATTTAGATTTTTATTACATTGATAATACACAGCTCTAAGAGTGCAAAGGATTAAGTACTACTTTTCAATTAGTACCTTCTTTCAAAAGATTCAACATTTTCGGTACCTACGGCTTTACGTTTTTTTGCACGACGGTTTTAGGTCTGAATTTCAGGAAACTTGAGATAAGGCCACAATTCATATAAGGAATTGCTTTTATTAGTGCTAGCAAAACGGTCTTGTAGGTACTAATATTTTTATTGACTTGTAAAAGTGGTTCACCTTTACATAAGCTAGGTATATAACATCACAACATATTGCAATACATACTAATACTCATAGCTTTATGATGGATCACGTATTTTTAATGCTGTTGTGATTCGATATTAATTGATTTATTAATAGGTCAACGCAGAATAAAATATGTAAGAAGGAATTGCAATTTTATTCGGTTGGGTCATGTTTCATTTCGAATGATTGAGGTATAATATACATACGTGAGTAGTATTTTATTGCCAAATTTTATAACAGGCTATTCTTTGCATGCATATAAGTTTTTGTGATGTTTTTTTTTTGTAAAAAGCTCGTAAAACAAAAGTGTTTTGTACGATAGTTAGTACATATGAAAAGCACATTTTTAGCTATTGTTGGAGCGTCACATCCCGCTACCAACGGCTAGGTCACGCTATAACGGCGGGACAGGTCGACCAACGAGAGAGGTTCCCGCCAACGACGACAGGGGGCAGCCCGCGCGCCACAGAACGACAATACCCGTCTATCACACCGCACGCGCAACCACTAACCAGTAAAAATATACAGTCCACTCGCACCAAGACATATCCAACTCGTTGTTATCTCATCCAACAAGGCATCCCAATAGGACCGAGGAAAGTAGCAACAGCTATAGATTATTTTTATGTACGTTTGGATGAGTTTCTTATCATGGAGTTAATATAATTATGCCCATTATCATAACTACCAACACCACCCATTTTTACAATAACTAATAAAGCAACGTTCAAGACCCAGAAACTGCTTTGTGACTCATAATTAGAGTTAAAATGTTTCGCTACAAATTTGGCAAACAGGAAGACAATAATAATTACTTGATTATAGTCCAAATGTCGATCAACTATTCGATTAATTTGTTGATTGATGTCTAAAAATATTACTGTTATAAATATCTACCTATATAATAAAGCTCAAGGTTAAAAAATCTGAACGTTGAAGATATAAAAAAAATGTTTGGAGATACTTCGAATTGATAGCAGAGCACGTTCCAAAAATTTCTAGATATTTTGTATGTTTATCTGTGTCTCTGTTTATTTAAACGCTCATTACGCAAAAACGGATCATCATGATTTTTGGTATGTACATGTTACAGTTAAAACCAGTTTTCAGATAGAACGCGTTTTCCCTAGTTAGAACTAGTTTTTACTAAATGCCTTTGTTAAAACTAGAATTAACTAATGCTCAAAATTGAATATTAGTTAAAACTAGTTCTTACTAGACAAAACGCGTTTTTCCGAAGCGACTCGGTTAAAACTGTGACGACCGCTTGGCTCCTCCTCGCTTCGCCCGTCGTCGCATGTGCGTGGTAGAAAGCAACCTAACGAACCTAATCTTACCTCATGTCACAGACAAGTGACTTTACTAAGTACATGACTCTATGTCCTAGATCTTTTTAATAAATATTTTAAAAACTATATCTTATTTTCAATCCCAAATTAGTTTCTCTAGCGCTAGTTTTAACTAAAGCTCGGAGTGACAACTAGTTTTAACTGAAAATCAAATATATTAGTGGTCAATAATTCTAGTTTTGACTAGGTATTTCTAGTTTTAACAAAGGCATTTAGTAAAAACTAGTTTTAACTAGGGAAAACGAGTTCTAACGAAAAACGGGTTTTAACTGTAACATACATATATAGTATGAGGTCTTATGAGTGGCATGGCATGAAATGGAGTGACTTTTTATCCTAAAATAGTGCGAGCGGAGCCACCTACTTATGGATCTGATTAAATAATAATAAAAAACACTTGTTTGAAAGAATTTGAGAGAGACAAGCAAAAAAAACTATATAGATTATTGTTGGAGCGTCACATCCCGCTGCCAACATAACGGCGGGACAGGCAGAACGTCGATACCCGGCTATCGCACCGCACGCGCAATCATTATACTTACATAAATACAGTCCACTCACGCCATACTAAACTAGTTTTTATTATCCAAGGCTTCCCAATAGGGCCTAGGAATCACGAACAGTTTTTGGTCCTTCTCCGGCAACGTTGGCGATCTCAGTTTTTGGTCTACATACTCCGGCAAAATCGGCGATCAAGACGCAGCGGCGGTAGACAACGGCGACATTTTTGTGGGTCGAACTGGAAGCGGGACGACATAATTGTGAGTTCGTTCCAATTAATCCCGTCATATTCCTTACCCCGTTCTCCAATATTGCATTTTATTTGAGACAAGCTTCATTGTTTCTTCAACATTTCCTACCTAACTTAAAATCATTTGCATGTTACGAGTGTCAACAAAAGATAATTTTCTAACTTCATTCAACGTAACTTCAAGTTTGCATAGCAAAACAAATTCCATAATAATTTTTCTCGCTTATTACAGTGCCATAGCTCATTCAAAGGCATTTTTAAGTGTTTATTAACTTACGATTCCAATAATTGCAAAATTATTATGTACCCTCAAAAATAAAAATAAATGTTTCGATTCTGTTTCATGAATAAAATCATTTCAATTAATCTAATATGGCCAATCTAGATATTTTAATCAAAAAACGGAGAACCAAGAAAGAATAGGTTGGTTGCATACACTCCATTCATTGATGTTGATGGCATCCTTCGCGTGGGGGGCAGACTTGACAATGCTCCTTATGATTATAATGTGAAACATCCTATTTTACTATGTGGTAAACATCACTACACAAAATGTGTATTTATGAAAGAGCATGTCAAGCTTCTTCACCCCGGTCCACAACTATTACTAGCAACCATTCGACAGACATATTGGACACTAGGTGGTAGGAACTTATCTAAAACTACAGTAAATAAGTGCATCAAATGCTTTAGATATAAATGTCAAACTGTACAACCTATCATGGGTCAACTACCAGACACAAGAACAGTTTTAGAACATCCCTTTTTGCATTGTAATGTTGATTATGCAGGTCCAATACTTCTAGCCGACCGCAGGGGAAGAGGGTGTAAACTTATAAAAGCCTACATATGCATCTTTATTTGCCAAGCTGTAAAATGTGTACACATTGAACTCGTTACAGAACTCACCAAAGAGGCTTACATGGCTGCTCTCAATCGGTTCATCGCTCGCCGGGGCAGGCCTCTGAGTATCTTGTCTGATAATGCCACTAATTTTATAGGTACATGTAATGAACTGCAACGCTTCCTGCAGGATTCAGATATTTCATATGACATCACTCAAACAGGTATTGAATTTAAATTTGTTCCTCCATACACTCCACATTTCAATGGCTTAGCTGAGGCAGCCGTTCGATCAACAAAACATCACCTTAGAAGGTTACTCCAAGTTTCCCATTTCACTTTTGAAGAAATGATAACATGTCTGACTCAGATAGAAGCAATATTAAATTCACGTCCGCTCACCCCTATATCCTGTGATCCTTCTGACCTCACAGCCTAAACTCCTGCCCACTTCTTAATTGGACGCTCACTAATGTCAGCTCCTCACCCGCAGATAGACCACTTACCATTCTGCAGCATACGCCAGCGCTACAAGAGAGTGGAGCACATCAAACAGCACTTCTGGTCACGCTTCAACATAGAGTATGTCACACTACTTCAGAGCAAGACCAAGTGGACCCAGTCTCCAGACAAACAACTGTCACTTGGAAGTCTTGTCCTCATCAAAGATAAGGGACAACCACCTTTGCTATGGCTGCTTGGAAGAGTCTCGAAGATTATGCCAGGCGGAGACGGTTCAACCAGAGTAGCAGAGGTGAAGACCAGCCGAGGAACCATGCTGCGAGCATTCAACAACATCTGCCCTCTTCCACTTGATGCATAAGCCATCAACCCGGGGAGGATGTTGGAGCGTCACATCCCGCTGCCAACATAACGGCGGGACAGGCAGAACGTCGATACCCGGCTATCGCACCGCACGCGCAATCATTATACTTACATAAATACAGTCCACTCACGCCATACTAAACTAGTTTTTATTATCCAAGGTGTTGGAGCGTCACATCCCGCTGCCAACATAACGGCGGGACAGGCAGAACGTCGATACCCGGCTATCGCACCGCACGCGCAATCATTATACTGACATAAATACAGTCCACTCACGCCATACTAAACTAGTTTTTATTATCCAAGGCTTCCCAATAGGACCTAGGAATCACGAACAATTATTAAAAAAAAATTGGCCTGAGAAGCCCATAAAACCTTATTACACTAACTTAAATAAATAAGCTAAAATAATTACTTAACTTTACTAAGCTTTATTAAGTGGCTTCACTTATTTTCCGAGCATTTTTTGAGAGGGCCATTACCTTTGCAAATATTATTTTAAAACGGCAAGGTCTTAAATGATTGTTTTCGTTGCATAATTTGGAAAATACCTATTGCACGTAAAAATTGACATTGAAGGGCATTAGTGGTTAAGCTCCATTATTAACTTCTTACTTATTTAGGCTGTTAAACTCTTTCGTAATAAAAAGAGTATAAGTTGCTTATCTTTTGTCCTTTTATTCTATACCACATCCTTTGTAATCTCTTATTTATTCATTTCCATCCTATGGTTGCCTGGAAGCGATTACTTTTAGCAATAAGGCCGCCACTTGTGGCAATAGTACCTATAAGTTTTCTTTCTTTCTTTGTAATTATTATCGTGAGTTGCAATAAAGAATTTTCTTTTCTATTCCAAGTTGTATAAAGGGAATAAGTTTTTTTTTATTTTTTATCAGTTTTTTATTGTTCTAAAAAGCAAGAGCAAAAAACAAAACTTAGAAGCAAAGCTAAATCGTTGAATTAATTAATATGAATCTTAATGCGTAAGATTCACTGACATTTAGTAAGGATAAGATTTACTGACATTTTTGCAAGTAGTTATAATGTCATGTTTTTCTTGATACCTAGATACTTCTTATGGAAATAATGCGATGCCTGCAACTGTAATATGACAAAGATTAATGATAATTGTCATTAGTAATTTAAAGATGTAATCCAGCCATTTCTATTCACACAATTAAATCTTATGTTATACGCTTTAGTTTCTTAGCAAATCGTTGAATAAAACTTAAATTGACTCACCTACAAGTCATTTGCCGGATCTATGAAATATGTATATTAAAAAACTAGCTGTGCCTGCGACTTCGTCCGCGTGGAATAGTTATTTTGGGCATCATAATTATTTTTGCAAACAACCTCTTCAGCTTTATAAATTATAGCTGTTACCCACGACTTGAACTGTTTTTGCAGCGCACGTAACGGAAGCCCTCAAAGATGAATAATTTTCCCCGTTTTTCCAGATTTTCCATTGTTTCTTCGCTCCTATTAGTTGCAACGTGATGTTATATAGCCTAAAGCCTTCCTCGAGAAATGGTCTATTCAACACAAAAAGATTTTTTCAATTCGCACCAGTAGTTCCTGAGATTAGCGCGTTCAAACAAACAAACAAACTCTTCAGCTTTATAATATTAGTACAGATTGATCGTGCATGTCGTTAAAATCGTTACTAAAAGTTGCTGATCGTGAAAATGGTGTTCAAACACAAATCGCGGAAAAAGTGCTGCCATAGTTTTCAAAAAATTATCTTGGTTGTACTCAGAAAAGTTAAAGTACAGATGATAAAGATAAATGAAAGTACAAGATGGTATAAGCTGTCCGCTGGCATTTGAAGTTAGTACGTTCAAGGGCGATCGTGTCATCCATAAATCAAACGCATATCCGTTTTATGACATAAATGTTAGCAGTCGCGGTTTTTGGTCATTTTTATGTTTACTGTCTTTTTCTTGTATCTATATATATAAAACTCAAGGGTGACCGACTGATTGACCGAGTGACTGATATAGTGATCTATCAACGCACAGCCCAAACCACTGGACGGATTGGGCTGAAATTTGGAATGAAGGTAGATGTTATGACGTAGGCATCCGCTAAGAAAGGATTTTTGGAAATGCCACTTTATAGGGGTGAAATAGGGGATGCAAGTTTTACTTCTTAATGCGAGCCAAGCCGTGAGCATCCACTAGTTCAATATATTGATGTTGCAATTTTTTGTAACAAACAAAAGCTGGCAATAAAAGCTATTGAAGACAGGAAAATACAGTTATTGTAGTTTAAATAGTTAGCTTGCTATATTTAGTTTAGTAATAGCGTGGTTAGATAAGTATAATCATCGAAGGCAGGATATCGACAAATATCTGATATTTGCCCAATTATGAAAGCACCAACATTCGCACAAGCATCACTGTTGTCGAAGGATGTCTGTAATCTGTACCTACATATAATATGGCTGTAGAGGGGTCAAGTCCGAACAAAGAAGACATTAAAAAAAAATGTTCGGAGGTACTTCGAATTGATAGTAGAACATGTACCATCAATTTTTAGATATTTTGTCAGTGTATCTGTTTATTTGTGTCTCTGTTTGTCTGTTTATTTAAACGCTCATCATGCAAAAACGGCTGAACGAATCATCATGATTTTTTGTATTTAAGTAGTATCAGGTCTTAAGATAAGTTAAGATAATATGTCTTAAATACACACCAAAGAAATTACATAATGAAAGAAATTTAAATTGGGCGGCTTTATCGCCTTAGGCGATTTCTTCCAGGCAACCTTTGGATGGACAAGATTTAGAATCTTAAATAGGCGGTGTACAAAGAATACGTAAAATAAATAAATAATCAAAAATAATCGTTAAATAAATAAATAGTCTTAAGTTTGTTTATATCCTGAAATAATGGGAGCAAAGCTGCGGGCGGGCGTCCACTAGTAAAAAAATAAAATTGGACTCATAAAATATGACTTACGTATATCAAAGGATTAAGTAGAGCTATTGAAATCTATATCAATCTCTTTAAATATCTTGCAGTCCATCAAATCTTTTAATCGACTAACTTTCTAAATATAAGTTGTAAAACTTATTACACATAGGATTATCTAATTTGTCGTATAAAATAGATATTTTTAAGACCAATGAGATTGCTTTAAGTATAATGAAAAGCTTAGTTTGTCGACCAAATTAGTTTAGTGTTTGGGATTGATAAAATTAAAATTTTAGTCTTTTGACTAGGAAGCCGAAAGATTATTCATTCTAAACAGGCTTTCACAACTTTTAGATTCGGTGTTACAATAGTTTAGTCTTTGAATATAATTGTGTAAAGTAATGTTTAAAAAGTTACTAGGGAGTCTTTAGAAATAATAAATTAATCATCATCATCATCATCGGGTGCCATCTTTATATTGAAGTTCGGAGGTCAGTTAAATAAAATAATGAATATGAAAACCAATCGAATCAGGGTAGGGAAAATTTAAAACAATAACGTTATTTAATACTCAATACGTGTTTTTTATATGAACAATGTATACATACATATCAATGTATAATGTACATTAAGCAAACTATACCCATATAAGTATTAATTGAAGACATTGAGTCAATACAGTCTAAACACCTTTTTTTTTTTTTTTTTTTTTTTGACCCAGGAAAACCTTTTAAAAGTACCACTCGACCCCGGGGAGGGCGAGTGGTTATGTGGGAGTCTCCGCCAGAAGGCCGGCATACCCACTAAAAACCTGGGGTGTTCCACCTCTGCATCGCGATCAGGGTTCCGAGAGTGCGATGCATGCGTCCGCAGCGCAGTCTAAACACCTAGTCCAATGTACGTGGTCCGATTAAGTTACGTCTATTTTTAACCAGCGGCAACCAAAACAAAACTTCCGTTTAAGGAAAACCATCGGTTTGGTTGCTTAGTGACTCACAGTTAGCTGGTGTGTGTCTAATGTTCATAGAAAAAAGATTATGGGCTATAGGATCTTTTTGTAACAGGTGGTGGTGCTTAATTTAGCGATTAATAAGCTATTTACTTTTGTATCTTTATGTATAATCTATGAATGTGAAACGGTGCAGCGTAAACTACAACGAAATTCATACGAAAATATTTTAGAGAACAAAAGAGTTCAACGCGCTCAAAAACAAAATGTATGTTTACAATTTAATTAAGGTAATGGGTAATTATGAAGGTGAATACACAGGTGGAAGAGATCGCTCAAGGTGATAAGGCCGCCCACTTGTGCATTCATTTATAGTTTAAGTTTATTTTATAGTGTAATTTATTTTGGTGTGCAATAAAGTTATATTGTATTGTATTGTGAATACGTTATACTAGTTGTAATATGAATTGATCAGTAAATGAAAGTTTTCGCCCTCTTGCCCATTTCAGCAGTTCTCAATGTTCATACACACACCCAAAAGGTACGCGTTTTATATGTATCTACATAATTAAACAATATTTTTGTACCGTACTTACAAAATACAAAATTCACACTTTTAATAGAACTTTTCATTAACTACAGCAGAAAAAAGAGCATATTTTGTTATTGTATATGTACATTGTTCACGTTATACAATTCTTTTTTACTTTACTTTACTATTAAATATGAATTTTAACACAAAAAAATAGATTAAATCGAGTTACTTGATCGCTCACTACCTCACTAAAAAAGAAATCAATAGAAGAATAGGGATTGCGTGGAAAAAAATATGAAAAATAAGACAATACACATAAGCGTAAAGAGAAGACTGTATGAAGTGGCAATATTACCTAGCCTCACATACGGATGCCAGACCTGGGCTCTAAGAAAAGAAGACGAGAACAAGCTCAGGGTATGTCAGACAAAGATGGAGAGGAGTATGTTAGGCATAAAACTATCAGATAGACTCCCAAACAAAAGCATTAGGAAAAAAACCAAAATTAGGGACATAATCAAAACCATAAGAATTCTCAAGTGGAACTGGGCCGGACATATCTGCAGAATGAGCCAGGACCGTTGGACAAAGAAAGTAGTAGAATGGATACCAAGATCGGACAAGCGAAAAAGAGGACGACCACATAGAAGATGGGAAGACATATTTTACCAGAGACATGGAATAGAATGGACAAGGTTAGCAAGGAACCGTAAAACATGGAAGAAACTGGGGGAGGCCTACGCCAACGAGGCGACAGCTATGACACCATGACGATATATACAGACAAGAGAAATCGCACAATACCATGACATTAAAATTAACATTTCCTGGAACCAATAACAAACTTATGACATTTTATTTAATAAAACAATTACAGTGATGATGTTGTTATTGGAAATTCAATGTAATGTGTGAGCATGCTCCGTATAAATAGCTGAATAAATGGCTTTTTTATTTTATTTTATTTTTATTTTTTTACATGATCGCTATCGTTCGCACCACACCCTAACCACGATCGCTTGACCAAATCACGTGTTTAACCACAAAATCACCTCACATTAGGAATACGAGTAGGATCTCGAACCCATTGTGCGCTTAATCTGAGTTTTACAATTTCGCTAAATTAGCCTATGTGGTTAGAGTTAGGGATTCCCGGACAGAATCTTGCTTGTTGTTATATGAACAAAACTTGCCTAATACGTCTTGACCACTGATTGGTCTACCAAGGAAACAAATTTAATTATCTACTTGTATATATATTTTGTATATATGTATGTATCTGGAATTTCGAAACTCTAGCGTCGAGAGTTATGAAACCACCGTAGAGGCCTCTCAAAACATCCCCAGGGGCCTCTGACAGGGCTTAACGACTGCCTTACTTTAAATGACAACCACTTAACCACTCATATTATCACTTTTTAGTCACCTATCCCAGAGCCAAACGCGTTGACAATTGTTTAGCTCAAGTTTTATATATGTAGCTCCAATAACTGAGCTACGGGCTCTTCGGTGTACGTGTAACCTCCAGAATAATATTGATTTCCAGATATCTCTCTATATACTACCTTATCGGTTTTACATAGAGTGATGTTAATTGACGAATAGTTGCAATTTTATTCGGTGCAACTGCTTTTGATTTTACAAAGACCTGTGTTTTCAATTTCCAATTATGATTTTAGAGGTGCTTTTAAATATGGCGTCGAAATGTGATCGTTAAAAATATTAGACCACCCTTGAATCAACCTCATCGAATAATAAAAGAATGATTGAAATCGGTTCACAAATAACGGAGTAATCGCGTGACATACCCACAAAAAAGACTTGATAGCCTCCCTTTTTTGAAGTCGGTTAAAAAGAGCCTGCAATGAATCTTAAAAAGTACACAGGCTTACTGTTTCAAATATAATTTATTATTTCAGTGGCAGTATAAAATAAACAGGTTGTTTGATTACAATCGCCTCAGTATATTTCTTTTTAATTACTTTGCTCTCTCTTTTATTGCCGTCATGGAAGTGTTTTACAGGGCTTTCTCCTTATCCTTTATGTACCTAATGTAGGTACAAGATTTACGTACACGCAAGGTAATATAAAATAATTAAAATAAACCAACTTCTTGCATGTAAGCGTGACCCATTCAGTGTCGAGAGTTTAACTTGTCTACCAGTCTATTTTATCATTGGTAATGTTTTATTTTATTCTACATACACTATTGGTAGCATTGAAATAACTTTAAATTTTTATTGGAAAATGAGTGAAAGTAATTACGACCGGTAGGATTCGAACCTGCGTATTTCTGATCACCGTCCAGAACGACTTGGTAAGGTTAGTTAAAGTCAAACAACCGTAGTGCGTGTTTAGCACTTGACAAAATAACTCATAGAATTAAAATGTGATTGGTAGATATAGTTTTGCTCAGCTAGCGGAGGCAATCGCATGGCAGTCTATGGATGGGTGACCAAAAAGTGGTATTCCATTGTAAGCAGTTCTGTAGGTCGGATGACACGTTAAATTGTAGGCCCCAGTCACTGATTGTCATGGTATAGTCATGTCAGAAGCTTTAAGGTCGGTAAGTAAACTCTGACACCAGAATTGACCACTCTCAGACGAACTAACACATTCTTTTATAGTTTAAAACCTAACAACTAAGTCCAATAGTTGGATATTTTTAAAGCACAATACAACTATGTTAATATTTCGTTATTGTGTGTCCGGTTTGACATAACTCAGCTTAAATGGATTAAGCATGTGGAAAGAATTTGTTCTGTGTTCGCTTTCTGGTTTTGTAAAGTTATTATAATAAGCTTAGCAACTAATTTAGCTCTATTGTAAGGCATGAATAGTTTTAGCAAGTGGGGATCGGTAAAAGATTTGTCCAAATTTTGATATGACGCTCCCAGGTTCGATCCTCAATTTATACTCGTTTTCATTTACAAAACATTATGAAGAAATCTGTTTTTGAAATTTAAAACGTTTTATACTGTTCCTATTATTGTTATTGCTTGATCTGTGAACGTTGTGTGTTAGCAAGACACATAATAATAAAAATAAGCTATTCCGCAAGAAGTTACAAATCCTCAGTAATGAGGTAAACAAACCAAACAGTAATAAATATCTCTGTCTCTCTCTCTTGAGTCGTATTTCCTCATGACTGAGGGTCGTGGTTCCCCTGCAGAACTAATTCGTTAGGGGAGTTCTCTTGGGCAGATACATCGTGGTGGGCGCCCAGGTCCTTCCACGGATGACACATATCCTCTGATGAAATAATTATATATCTATACTAATATTATAAAGCTGAAGAGTTTGTTTGTTTGAACGCGCTAATCTCAGGAACTACTGGTGCGAATTGAAAAAATCTTTTTGTGTTGACTTGATTATTTATCGAGGAAGGCTTTAGGCTATATAACATCACGCTGCGATAAATAGGAACGAAGAAACGATGGAAAATGTGGAAAAAACGGGGAAAATTATTCATCTTTGAAGGCTTCCGTTGCGTGCGCTGCGAAAACGGTTCAAAATACAAAGAAATAATGCCCAAAATAACTATTCCACGCGGACGAAGTCGCAGGCACAGCTAGTTAACAATATTACCTATAAGGATACTGAAAAGTCAAAAGGATATATTGAAAAAACAACCTTAACCGAAAAACAAACTTTTCCTGTATTTCTTTATTCCAAAATACTCAATGCTTTAATCCCTATTAAAATAAGAAAAACCAGATATTAAACATTCACATTCTGTGATCTTAATATTATGCATGACATCGTGAATATAATAGGTTGCACAATTTAAACGCATTTAACCAAAATTACAATATTAAAATCGTCCCAACCAATGTCATCGATAGGCTGGGTTTACACTTACCTGATATGGGTAAGAATTTAGTTTTTTTTAACAAGGAATGGGTTTGCACTTGACCGTAATTCGCCTGATGGTAAGCAAACATTACGGTCTAGTAAACATTATTTAGTAAACGAACGCAGCTATTTACGATTTCATTTGCAGTAAGATTAATTTCTTTATCTACACTAATGTTGTAACATTCTACTTATGTTTCCAATACTTGACTTATAATTACTAATGTTATAGCACAGACAACAAAACACTCAATTTAAGCAATTTCACATGATGTTATAATATCCACATCGATATCGTAATAGCTCATAATAACATCGAAAAAGCGTGACCAACCTGTTTGCAGGGCCAATCAGGTTGGTCGCGCTGCACTCTCGTTGGTTAGATTTTAATGGCGGCAAAATCACTGTGACAATACACGTACGCATGAATTTAATGTTTCGCAATGTGTTTTGTTTTTTAAATACAAATTAAAAGTTAAAAATGGATAGCGACGATGATATTTGTACGCCTCCGGATATTCTAGAATTGGCAACAAAAGTAAATCACAATCTTTTGCCAGAAAAATCTAGAAAATTATATGAAAAATTAACTATTGTCAGCTTTTACTTTTGTTGTTTGATTAATTGCATTAGTGAAGATAAAGTAAGAGTATGCAACTGCATATAACACGGGTATTAAAACACTCGTTACTATTATGAAACGAGCGCAGCGAGTTTCATAAACTCACACTCGTGTTTTAATACCTTTAATTATATGACAGTTGCATAAACTACTATTATACACTCTCAAGACGACAGATTTTTTAAATTTGATTTGAGCTATGTCTTGTTATGTAAGTATATTGAATGTTATTAATCGCTTCCTTTTCAGTGAAAACTGAATTAAATGCTTTTTTCTTAAGCCTTATTCCCATTTGTAAAAAATGTACCTATTCGTATGAAAATAGACGGGTTAATATTTTGGTCAATTTTTTCGCCATGTGTGACTGATGCTTTAGTTTACGAAATGTGGATTCCTTTAAAGTGTTGCTAGGTTGCAAAGGTCAGTCCAATTCTTTATTTTTAATTACTCCATTTAGTTTAGATTTTTCCATCGATGAGTACGAACAATAGTAGATACCTAAGAATTGTAATAATGTTAATTGGTTTCTTCTTCTTATCGAATGAGAGTGGCCAACTCTGGTGTCGAGAGTTTAACAAGACGCCTTACGGGCCTCTGACGTAGTTTAGCGACTACCATACTAGGCAAACAACCGGGATCTACAACATTACGTGTCATCTGACCCACGGAACCACCCAAAATGGTATGCCACTTTTTGGTCACCCATCCAAAGGACTGACCGCGTTGACAATTGCTTAACATTGGTAATCGCATGCTATTACCTCCGCTAGCTGAGCCAGGGGCGCTTACTTAACGCGTTAATTGTCTGAAACAATAGTTTTACACTTACAGTTTTTTTAACAACGGGTGGTTAATGTGGTATCTATTTGACACTGTAAAAAGAAACTAATATACAAATAATAATCAATAGTAGAATAAAATATAGCACATCACACGAATATTATAAAGGCGAAAATTCTTCTTCACTCTCAATTGCCTGGACCGTTTTGGATGAAATTTGGAATAGGAAGATTAAAATCAGGAACATTACAAACTGCGGGGTGAAGCGAATTATATCATACATTTTGTTCATAATTACGATTATATAGCTACCCATCTAATCTGTAATTGAGACCTACAGAAATATTGAGCTAAGAAAACAAATAAATCATCAATCGATGTCTATTTAATAAAATAAAAATCAATTTACAAAAAATATGATATTTGTACCTACCGGAAAATTCTACCAAATTTATATAGGTCAACTGGCAGCACCAACAGCTATAAAAGTGTATTTTTAACAAAAGATGTTTTAATTTATAGCAATAAAATGCGAAATGAGTTCTCGTTTTGGAGTTTTGTTTCTAAATGCCTAATTTCCTATAAAATATGGGATCGTCCGTGAAAATTCACGTGTAAATTTGAATATATAATTTATAATCAACATTATCGTAAAACTAGGTTCGATAGGTGTTCGGATTTTATAACAATGAAAGGCTTTATTGTGTAAGACGGGTAACCCTCGTACAAACCACTTCAGCGAGATGGTGTTTCACAAATTGGGAAAGCTTTTGCACTAAAAGTTAAACGCCAATCATGCCAAGCCATTTAGCCCTTGGAACTTCTATGGTTGGAGAATTGCCTACAAATAACAAAAAAAAAGGTTTTTCGGGATAAGTCATGTCGCTTACTTATACTTATGGTCGAGTAATGAACTTTATTAATTCTACATCAGATAGGAGTGACGCTGAATTGGAAGCTTATGAAAGCACAGTAAGTAAAATACTTCTAGTAATTTGTCATAAGCATACTTAAGTTATGACAAAGAGCAGCAGAGAAATCAGATACCCTAAAGGCGGGTTGAAAACTATCGATACTGTGATAGCCTAGCTAAAAATAAACTTATTCACTTTAATCGTGCTTAACCAAAAATACCATCATTTCAATATAACTTATATTCTTCCGTTCCTACAAAAATATTGCAAAAAAAACAATGCGAATAATATTTTTATTAATGTAGCGCGAAAATCGCTTGAAATCATTTATATGGATTGCTCGCGATATTTTGCGCTTGACCTTTTACGAGGAATTTCGGTACAGGCAAGAAGAAAATTGTTATAAATAATTTTCAGGGACATACTCTACCTATATACTATACTAATACAAAGTATTGTGTACATAGTGAATTATCCCATTCCATCAAACCCAATAATAAATAGAGGAAGTTTGTAAGTATATAATTGAGTTCCTTATTTGTTCCTTCTTGCTCTAATACCTACATACCTTATTTGATAATGATGAAATCTGTTACCAAGAGAGATTAAAGCTTGGATTTAGACTACTATTAATCCAGGTGCGTGCGCAGCTAGATATTCAAATAAAAAAGAGTAAAGTTAATTTGCGAATAAAAGTTTTAAGAGCATCATCATCATCATCAGCCTGCTATCACCCACTGCTTAGCATAGGCCTCACTTCTTGTACAGTGCAGATTGAATCCAGGTGCTCCCTGCGGTTGTTCTAATGTCGTCAACACACCTAGGTACTAAAAATATTTTTTTATTTATTTTGTCATAATATCATCATATTCAGCCCTTGTCAACCCTCTGCTGGGCATATGCCTCATCCCCTAAGGCACCATATGTATCGGTCTTTTTCCTTTCTTGTCATAATAAATCGATGAATAAAGAATATGACTACCTATTCTTTTCTTCTCGAAAACTTTTCTGCTCGCCTATACATTGACGTTCAAAGTTAAATAAATGACTTATATTCTCTGCCTACGCCTTATCTTCAAGATTTACATCAAAATAATGTAAGACAGAGCATCGCTCTTATTTGACAGGCTAGGTGTTTGACCACGGCTTTTGTTGAAATATATTTATTTATGGACTTGAGACATAGGTGCTTACATATAAGTGTGGTTGTACATATTGTTATACATATCTTAATCTTTGGGTACAAACGAAATGATAAGTAATATCTTAGGGGAGAGACGAACTCTGGATTTGGTAGTAGTATAGTCTTAGCATATACCCTAGTTTATAAGCACAAGGTGCACATACAGTAAGTATTTGTGATTTTAATATAGACATTGAATTGAAATGAATTTTTCAAACACGTCCCATTTTTAAATAAAGCTTCTGACATGGTTTATCGACTGCTATATAATGACGGATATTTTGCATTCAATTAAAAAATAAAGGATAAAGTCATAAATCTAACTTTTTTCCCAAAAGATTAGTCTAGCTATTCCACGGGGCAATGCAGCCAGCATTTTGGGTACGCTACCTTTTGAAAATGTAGATTAGTTTTTTTTTATGATGTATATATAATGTTTTTTTTTTTATAATTATTTGGAAGTGTTACTATTAATTTTTGTTGTTTTGAAATAAATACTACTTTTTCTTTATCATAATCTAACAGTTTGTTTAAAAATATGGTCGAAGTATTAAGCCCGCTCCCCCCACACAGACAACACACACACACACACACACACACACGAGCTCTACATTTCACCGCAAGACAAAATTCTGTTTGTATGGAATGCCTTAATTTTCTGCTGTGATATTGAATACTTTGTTTTTCGTCGGTTGTAAAGAAAATCGTAGACGTTGTAAAAAAATAGCATGGTATTGAAGCACTACCTTGAAAACTAGGAATACTTTGTTAGTCTTTGATGGTAAAGAAAATCGTTGTAAAATAAATCACATGGTATTGATGTACCAAAACTGCCGAGAGAAGGTTGTTCAGGAGAATTATACATGAACCCTGTACTACTGTACACCTACTTAATTCATAATAGTCCTGTATTCAAAGATGTCATACCATTTCTTATCTCCGATCTGTTTCCCAACGTCCATCTGAACTTCATGATCTCAAACGCTTTGAATTCCAAACAATGTATTGAGCAATGAACTCTAATATTCTAAATAACTTATACCTAACCTAGAGCTAACCTTTTGATAACCTTTGTTCTTGCTTCATAGTGTGTGACAGCTTGAATGTCTGTCTCGGTTCTTATCTAGGGTACCTATAGTTACATTGTAACATGTCAAGTTAGATTTACTTATTATACATTATTATCTACCGGTGCCCGCCGGGTTGACTAATCTTTTGTTAATAAAAATTCACAAAATTGTCTAGTTGGTAGAGTAAATGCGGAACAACATAATCTGGTAAATACATAACTAATCATTTACCATCACCATCATCATCAGCAGCCGATTTTGCCACTGCTGGGTATAAGCCTCTTTTATTTGGCTTAATTTTTTTGGTTATCAATGCGGAGGAGTAGGTATTGCTCGCTTGCCCGCGAAACCTGTCCTTGCCGGGACGAAGGGACATTGTGGTAGGTTTTGTTGAGATGAAATAAATTGAACAAACATACTATCGATTTCATTATATAACCAGCTTTTGCCAGTGGCTTCGCACGCATTATAATACGTTACAAGCCATCCTCTTAAATCACTCTATCTATTTAAAAAACTGCATCAAAATTCGTTGTGTAGTTTTTAGTTTTAAAGATCAAAGCATACAAGATCAAACCTACATCCTACGGTTGCCTGGAAGAAATCGCTATCAGCGATAAAGCCGCCAGTTGTGTCACTATTTTTTAAGTCTTTTGTGTTTCTTATTTTTTTTCCAATGTGTGTTACAATAAAGAGTTTTATCTACACTAATGTTGTAGCATTCTACTTATGTTTCCAATACTTGACTTATAATTAGGTACTACTGTTATAGCGCAGACAACAAAACACTCAATTTAAGCAATTTCACATGATGGTATAATATCCACATCGATATCGTAATATCTCATTATAACATCAATAAAACGCGACCAACCTGATTGCAGGGCCAATCAGGTTGGTCGCGTTTTATTGATGCGCGCAGCTGCGCTTTCATTGGTTAGATTTTAATGGCGGCAAAATCACTGTGACAATACACGTATTGTCAGCTTTTACTCTACTCGCTGCGCTCGTTTCATAAACTCACACTCGTGTTTTAATACCTTTTATTATATGACAGTTGCATAAACTACTATTATCTATCTATCTACATATTACAGACAGACACGGAACGCGTCTTTGCTTTATAATATGTATTGATGGTATTATTGACTCATCGATCAATATCAGTCTACTCAGATAATTATTCCTTTAAGTAATCCAATAATAACAGAAACAATAAAATTAGACTCAACAATAGTCATTCAGATGTCTGTTCTTATGCAAAGTAGGAAATAAAATAATTGCAATTTTTTGCCCATCTATGAAATAAGTACCTAGTTCTCATTAGAATAATTACTTCATTTGACAAGTTTGATGGATCTATTACTTAACTGTATTGCATAATTAATTGTAGGATAGTTTTCGTCCGCAGATAAATGGAAATAATAAATTTGATTTTCGTAGACATTAATACTTAAAATGTAGGAAACGCAATTCATAAAACTATTTGGAACTTCGGATTGGCAAAGCATATAGGATGTCATTCCTCTTATGCTGATGGGTGACATTTTTTTACCAATAACAGTCTTGACAGATTGCATTGAATAAAATATGGTTAAAAAGGGTTAAAACCTTCGGTTAAAACGTCAGTTTTTTGGAGCAAAAGAGAGGGATGATCCTTGTTTTTTTTTGTTTCTCGAGTGAAAACGTTCCGAATTTCCACGCCCACCCCTCAGAGAGGGATGGAAATCCTTGCGCCCACCACGATGTGCAAAGAACTTCCCCTATGAATCTATCTGGGAGTTACGCACGACCCTCAGCAGTTAGAACTCCCCTATTCTCCATTATACTACCACATCGTGATAAAACCTGCTATTTAAATAGACTTAAGTGTATTTTTTTAAGTGGGATTAGTTTACTTTTGTCTACAGCCTGCTTGATGTTAAGCATTGCTGCAGCCTAGGGTGTAACACGCTCACCTAGAAGATACCTACATACTACTGTGTACATGTGTTAGGTATTTAATGTAATGCTGTAAATAAAAATCATACTTATATCGTGTAAAATATATTTATTTTTACAATTTAAAACAATAAGTAATCACCTATAGCTTACGTACATAGCACTAATTAAGGCACATTCGTTTAAATTAACTAAATTAAAATATCAATACAGTGCCATACGCGTACAACAATTTCTAAAACACACCGAAAAATAAGGACTTTGAAAAAAAAATTGATCAAAATTCTTCCATTCTCGTAACTGGGCTATAAAGGGTTTACCTTACGCTAATCAATAGTTTTTTTACGTAACATGGGCCCGCTTAGGGACCTAGTATGTACTACGGTCGCAATCCTTATGTAACAACAACATTATCTTGTCCAATAACCGATTTGTATTTAAATGGAATGAATAAAAAGAAATGACAAATCGCTACACTTAGGGAAATTAAATTGATATCAAAATGTCATAATTAGCGCCATCTAGTGGTGAGTAGCCGAACTACGTTAGGCCAATACTCATTATTTGAATCACTTTTGGTACTGAATTTGAACGAACCTAAAACATTCTGATATAAGTTTACCTGAATATGTAAATCCGTAAGAGATTAGTATATTTTAAAAATTGTTGTATATAATACAGGCTTGCTACTACAACTAAAGGTACAAGATTCGTTACATTTTGGCCACAAAGGCAACGCTTTTACATGGATGTATGTAAAATAAATAAACAAACAAACATATTTCTTCTAATTTAATGGTTTCTGTAATATAAAACCATAATTCTAGTTGTTTTTATATTATCAAGAGATTGCCATTTATGATTTTTTTGAAAAGTAGTTCTAAGAATGATAGCAGAAGTTGCAATTGAATAAAAAAATGGTAGGAATTGTGTACAATACTATTAGAAATAAGGTTTAACATTCAGATATGTGATTACTTATACATTTCATTTTTTTATCATAATGTAATTGAAAGCTGTATTATGTGTATTATATGTTCATTTATAACTGTTGAATGCAATGTCTTGTCTAAATGACTATTAAGAGAATATTTTTTTCATGTGATGTTGAAGTTTTTTTTTAAATAAAACTGTAGATTGAATAAACCGTCTCTTAATTTATAATACCTACTCGTAAATAGATTTCTATAAATAGCATAGGAATGTTAACGAATACATTTTAGTTGTAACGAAATTAAATTAAAATACGAACCGTAAAACTAAATATTTTAATTGAATAACTAGGTGTTGTATAATTATGATTAAATATATGTTTTTAAGATATATTATAATGAAGTTGTTCATAACTTCGGAAAAAAATACGTTTGAAAGTTAAAAAGCTAGTGTTAATAGGGTTTTTAGCAAATTTCAGTTTTGTAAAAATGTTGAAAATTTTACTTAAAATGGTGATTTACTTTCGTTCGCACATTTAAATGATTTTATGAAACTAATATTATAATTATACAACACCCAGTTTTAAAATAACAGTCTTTATGTACATCTAAGCCTCTAAGTAATGAGATTTAGAGAAACTATCACAAATTAATAAAAAAATACAAAATAAGTATAAAATATTAGACACTGGGATACACGAGTTGCATATAGTTTCAGCTTAAAAGCTTCAACAATAGCTATTAAGCTAAGATCAATATCTTAGGAAGCTCAACGTCGTTTTGCGTAGAATTGGAAATATGTATAGATAAAATAAGTTCGTATGAGAGCTTTCATACCGCTCTGAGGGTGTCTAAAATGGCTTAATTTTTTCTGTACTATGTATAACCGAGACAATCATATCATATAATGTAATGTAAACACGGATATACATGCTTAGTTAATATATGCACATAACTATGATTATTTAAAAATGCCTTAGTTTACTCAGATACGGACATTTCTGGCTCACAAGCTACAATAGTATAAATTAGACCTTTCTTCTATAGATATACAAAGTCTGAATGTGAAAGTCTACCTCAGCTATGTGTATTTGTTCATGATTACATTATGTACGTCTGTGGCATTATGTGCAATATATACTATGCATTTTTTCATGTATTACATACACTTTCTGAAATTATTTTTTACATGACCATGATACAAGTCTCTGATCAATTATTCAATAATTACCAAAATCATTTTGAAATAATTCTCTAAAAATAGTCTTTCAACCGTTTCAACAGTTTGGATCTCTTATTCAACGCATTTTTGTATCCATTCTTATCCACTGACTTACTGTCTCTTCTGGATAGAACTCTCTCCTCGAACAGCTGGTAGAAGTTTGGCGTTGGACAGTCTATTAACTTGAGTTGATGGTCTAATAAATCTGGTTTTACATCAGATTTGAAGTCTTGCTGTTTTTCCTTGTCTTTCGACTTTGAATCTGGTGATTTGTTGTTCTCTTGTGAATATGTTTCTTTGTACCGCACCGCCATGTTCTGTATGAAATGATTGAACATTGCAGTCTCCGTGAACCACTCGAGGAAGTATTGGTTCTGTTTTGAAGCTGCCGCTTTGATGAAGTTTTCTTTCTGTAATGCGAAAAACAACATTACTATTAAAGTAATAAGGTAAAAAAAAACTTTAAGAAGAATTGATAACCGCCTTTTTTTGAAGTCAGTTAAAGAATAAGAAATAACTCTTATATAATTTGGTCCGAAATAGCTTGATTTGTTAACACATAATACCAGTTTAGCCGTTTTAGCGCGAAATACAAACATTTAGATTATAATTACATTATTCATAAACTTTTTCTCTTTTTTTAGTGTAAAAATATGTTATTCTTCTCGATTCGAGCTTATGTCCAATGCCAGCTCTAGATATTTCTGGCAGACAGAACAGTGTATTATTATTTTATACATTTGTTTTTTTACATAATAAATAAAATAAATAAAATAGCCTTTATTTCCCTCGTTCTTTATAAAATTACATTTCATTCACTTCTTAATTAGGTTGTTTCAAATTCTGTTTAATATTGAATTTTAATTATGAAGATTTTTATAGTTGATATTAGGGCACCCAAAAGCGGGTAAAGGCCTCCTCCTTGCTGGCCCAGGCGTTGCGGTCCTGGGCTAGTCTGGTCCACGTGACTCCAGCCACCTCCACGATGTCGTCTCTCCACCTCTTCTTCTGTCGGCCGCGCGTGCGCGTGGCGTCCCGCGGGCACCAGTGCACGATGCGCTCGCTCCATCTGCCGTCGGTAGAGCGGGCTAGGTGTCCCGCCCACTTCCATTTTAAGCGGCACAACATCGTCACTGCGTTTATAACTTTGGTCCGCTGTCTTATTTCTGTGTTCCTTACTTTGTCCATGAGGGTGAGTCCAAGCATAGAACGCTCGGCTGCTCTTTGGAACTTGGCAATTTTGTCAACAGAGTCTTGTGTTAGCGCCCATGTTTGGCATCCATACAGCAAAGAAGGCAGGATTGTATTGTCCATTAGTCGTTTTTTCAAGTATATAGGCATACGGCTCTTAAAGACATCCTTGTTAGCCCAGTATTTTCTCCATGCTGTGGCTATCCTTCTGTCAATTTCTTTGCTATCTGCATCTTGAAAGGAAATAATACGTCCCAGGTATATGTATTCGCTTACATACTCGATGAATGTGTCTTGAAGTTTTATAGGAGTCTGAGTACCGTTTGTCATTATTTTTGTTTTAGAAAGGTTCATATGAAGACCAATATTTTTGCTCTCGCTATCCAATTTATTCAGCATATGCTCTAGGATTTCCGGTGTTTCAGCCATGATTATAATATCATCCGCAAACCGTAGATGTGTGAGCTTCTCTCCGTTTATGTTCAAACCATACATAGACCAATCAAGTTTGCGGAACATGGACTCTAAGATGGCTGCAAACATTTTTGGGGACACTGGATCCCCTTGTTTTACTCCTCTTTTTATGTTAAACGGTGGTCCAATGGCTTCTGTTCTTATTTTTGCCTTATATCTGCTGTATATTATTCTGAGTATAGATATGTATTTATTATTTATACCTTGCTCTCTCAAACTTATCCATAAATGATTGTGTGATATAGAGTCAAAAGCTTTGGTATAATCGACGTAAGCCAGATATAGAATTTTGTTATACTCTTTGCATCGCTCTATACATTGCATGAGTGTAAACATATGGTCGACCGTAGAGTACCCTGTTCTAAAGCCAGCTTGCTCACGGGGCTGTTGTTCGTCTAACGCTCTGGTGACTCTATATAGTATTATAGACGAAAACAATTTGTAGAGAGTCGGCAATAGACTTATAGGTCTGTAGTTATCCATATTTTTAGCGTCCCCCTTTTTGTATAATAGAGTTATAATAGAGTACTCCCAGTCCGTTGGGATCTCTTCTGTTTCGATGATTTGGTTAAACAGAATTGTTAGTGGAGATACTAATGGTTCTAGCATAGCCTGAATTGTGTCATTAGTAACACCGTCTTCGCCAGGAGCCTTATTTCTTTTTAAACGGCGAATTGCTCGCTCTACCTCCGAATTCAGAAGGGGCGGTATTGTTTCGTCATTTCCTTCGCTTGTGAAGTATGATATGCTCTCTTTATCGTGATTTGAGTAAAGGTTTGAATAAAATTCGGTTGCAGATTGTAATATGTCTCTCCTATTTGTAAGTTTTTCATTCAAACAGTTGTTTATAGTTTTGATCCATTCTTTGTTTTGGTCAAACTTTTTCCTTGTTTGTTTTATAGAGCTCCGGTTTTCTATTTCTATTTCAAGACTTTTTTGTTTAAGTTTCTTTTTATTTTCTATAATTGTTTTACTGATTTTTTTGTAGAGTTGCTTGAGTCGTTTTTTCTGTACTTTCGTTCTTGGATAGACGTTTTTTAATGTCTCTCGTTCCGTTATTAACACTTTCAATGTCGGAGTAATTATTTCACCATCAGGCTCTTTATTTATTTGTGGCAGCTTTGTAACGCACGATTTTATTGCTGTTATAGTAGCGTCATAGAAATCGTTGGTGGTTTTGTTTTGCATGTCCGGTAGTTGTAGAGCTATGAGGTTTTTCAGTGACTCTTCTTCAATCGGTGTGTAATTTCTATTTCTATGTACGATTTTACTACGCGTTTTGGGAATGTTGTTAAATTTATAAGTCATTCTTACAAGTCTGTGGTCCGTCGGGAATTTCGTAGAGAAGACTTCCAGATTGGACACATTTTGCTTCTGCTTTACTAGAATGAAATCTAATTCGTTACGCGTATGTCCATCTGGAGATTGCCAAGTCCATTTCCGCTTCGGACGTTTTTTAAATAACGTGTTTGCTATGGCAAATCTATATTCCTGGCAAAAGCTTAGTAAAGTTTCTCCTCTAGCGTTTCTTTCTCCATATCCAAATGGGCCACATATATCTCTTTCTTCATCTAAAGGGGTCCCTATTTTTGAGTTAAAGTCTCCCATTATGATAGTATTTTTACCGGTCGATATCAAAGCTTTCAATATGTCCTTGTAGAAATTCAGAACCTCAGTTTCTTTTGTCTTGTTTGTGTTTGTAGGAGCATATACTTGTATAATATTTATTATAGAAGTTTTTTTACATACATATGTACTTAATGTTATTTTGAACCCGAATTTTAAAACATGATTAAAAATTAAAAAAAAAACAGAAAGACTAATTTTCCTAAAAATAATAACTATAACAAAATAAATCTAGCTCACCAATTGCACTAGGGTTAAAAAAGATTAAAATGTCTACTCACATCAAACACCACATCCCCCCTCCCCAGGTCGCCCTCCCTCAGCTCCCCGCAGCGGAAGTGCCTCCAGAAGTCCCCCAGGATGTCGACGAAGAAGCGCAGGAACGCCTCCGATATCAACACGTTGCGAGTCTTCGTGTCGCTCTTCTCTTTGTTCTTTGTTGATACCATCTGGAAATAAGTTGAATTAGATTTAGTTTGTGTTATTTGTTAAGCACCCGCCCTATAATCAGAAACTGATGGAAAGATAAATAAGATATTTATCAATTAAGTATATGGAATGAATATTAGAGCAGCAAAGAATGTGATCACCTCTTGTCTATGGAAACTCTTGTGAATAAAAAAATACATTTGGAATAATACTTTTTTGAGAAATATTAAAAAATACATAGCACATCTTTTGATAAAGATAAAGATAAAGAATCTTTATTGATAATGTAAAGTTGTAACATAGGTATAAGTAGTTTTAATAAAATTTTAGAAATTACAATGTCAATTTTATTAATGACATAATGAAATTTTTGTTATTAAAATCATGTTGTTGTTTGGAGCATGTATCTTAGAATATTGAAATAGATTATATTTAAGGGATTTTTTACCTACCATTTCATTAATAACTGGTGTTATATTGTATGTACAAACTTAAATGAGCAATAAACAAATTATATGTATTTCATTGAAAAAGTGCTTACGAGCTTACCTAATTCAATGTTCGGTCAGGCCCACTTATTTTATATCAGTATCATACCTGTAAGGAGGTCTTGAGTGTCTTATAGCTGGTGGTGGGCAGGATGGTGGACTCGTCTCCGTGGTAGAACAGCACCTTGCTCTGCTGGCTCGACAGGTCTATGAACATGCCCTGCAAGGGAACGAGAACAAGTTTAGTAAGTACCTATTTACTTTTAGCATATTATATTTATATTTAGATTGAAATTTTTGATTAATTACACGGATTTTTTTACTTGCTCATTTTAAATATTTATTTATTTATTTGGCATCTATGTGTTAATATCGGCAGAGTACATCGCCCAACCGAATTTCATTTAAATCGGTTAGCCAATTAAACATGAGTATGAAAGAAACTTTAACACATTCGAACTCATTTTTTTGCATTTATAATATTAGTGTGATTTCTGTGCCAAATAACATGTAGATCCGTCTTATTGTTGAAACGTAAGCGAAGAAATAAAGTTCAGACATCTTTTCACTTTATAGAAGTCAAATAAACAAAGACGTCTTTCATAAACGAAGATAAAAACTTTCCGAGTTGCCATTCATATTAACCTCTCATGCTGTTATGAAATACAAAGCCGGTGCAGATGTAGATAAAAACACAATTATCCTCTCTGATAATGGCTTGTTTTGATAACTAACGAACCTATAAAAGACTCGCGGTTGCAAGTTTTAATTAGTTGTTTGCGAAATATCGACCAACATGGGTCTAGAACTGAATTTAAAAGACAAAGTGGTGTTAGTAACCGGCGCCAGCTCAGGTATAGGGGCCGCAACTGCTATAATTTTCGCGAAAGAAGGTGCCAATGTCATTATCACGGGAAGAAACGAAGCGAACTTGAAGAAGGTCGCAGAAAAATGCGAAATCGCCGGCAAAAAGGTATTTCCTATCAAAGCTGACATCACGAAAGACGACGAAGCAAATAAAGTTATAAGCAAAACAATTGAACAGTTCGGAAGACTAGACGTGTTGGTGAACAATGCGGGAATATATAGAGTAAACCCATTCTCTGCTGAGAACACTATATCCATATTCGACGATGTTATAAACACAAATCTGCGAGCTGTTGTAGTACTAACATACGCGGCCGTACCACATCTTATCAAAACAAAAGGAAATATCATCAACATCTCAAGCGTAGCGGCAACTAAGGTGCAAGCGAACCACACATCCTATAACACTTCAAAGGCTGCTTTGAACCATTTCTCTCAAACTTTAGCCGTGGAAATGGCCGAGAAAGGAGTAAGAGTGAATTTAGTAAGTCCTGGACCAGTAGATACGCCAATTTTCGACAGTTGTGGAATGAAAATCACAAATGAAGACTTGAAATCCTTAACGACGTTGAATAAGGTGTCAGAGCCAGAGGAGATTGGAGATTTGATTGCATTTCTGGCCAGTGAAAAGGCAGGTAGCATCACGGGATCTAACTATGTTATCGATTGCGGGTTTCTTTTAAAGTGATCAATTGTTTGTAGAAAAATGATTATGTGGAAGTGGCAAATTATGCCATTGAAACGCAAACTAGTTAAAAAGATAGATGAGGCCTTTCCCTGTCAAAGCTTTATTCAAAAAAAGTGATGGAAAATATAAATTATAGTTTTTTTTAACAATAAACGTCCCCCCCCATCCAGTTCAATTCTTATGTTATTTTCTTATGTTTTTTAACGATAGCACAAACTGATACGGACGTGATATCAGTTTGTTACTGCTATCGTTAAAAATGTTATATCATAATATTTTTATATGATAATACGGTTCATAGGTACATACTATCATAAGAATCACAACGAAAAGTAGATACGATTAGATAACCAACCCTATTAGATATGAATAACACAAATAACGTCTTTAGACATCCTCTGCTAGAGTTTTAGCTTTGTACAAGGACACAATCAAGAAATATATTCATATCACTGACCCCACTTTATAATCTTTATAACCCCACGGGAGAATATAGTGCAGTAGCATACATTTTAAAGCTCAAAAAAATATTAAATACCCGTGATGAATTATAATTCAACGTGTTGTCACCGTCCGGTGTGGCTCAGTGGTTCCAGTGTCTTCTTTTGCATCCAGACGCACCCTGGTTCGAATCCGTTCCTACACCAAATGTGGGAACGGTGGTGTCTCTGATTTCCTTGCAACACAGGACCTCTGGTACCTAGCGCAGGAGTCAGTCATTCCACCGCGTACCAAATACTTTTTAAAGTACATATTTG
Source organism: Macaria notata (assembly GCA_927399415.1). Lineage (NCBI taxonomy): Eukaryota > Metazoa > Arthropoda > Insecta > Lepidoptera > Geometridae > Macaria > Macaria notata. Next base: position 9,133,206 of record OV656742.1, read on the forward strand.
CATATACATCACATAAAATAGGTACGTTTACAAATGTATTTTGTGACCAATAAACTAGGTATTTGAATTTGAATTTAAATGTGTGGATTTGCACTCGCTTCACGATTAAGGCAAACATCGCGAGGAAACCGTCGCGTTTGTGTCCACAATATCCGACGACACGTGTTTTCCGTGGAAGTACTTAGGCGCCCACCACGATGTATCTGCAGAGAACTCCCCTAACGAATTAATTCCGCGGGGGAGTCACGACCCTCACTCTTGAGAACAATACGACAATACGAGAGTAGGTGGGTAAGTACTGACCTCCTCAAACGCCACTCCGCCCAAGTCGAGGTCCTTGCCGTCGCCCAGCATCCCCGCCAGCATGGGCACCGGCGCGTGGAGCAGTTCCTGCTGGATCTCGGCGGGGACCAGCGAGATGAGGGGCTGCTGCCACACGAACGGATACAGGGACGCCTGCAGGGCTTCCAGGCGGGATGACACCTCGCTGGAATGGATAGGACATTACATTACATGAAAACAAGGTGACGGTAAATAAAATGTCTTTAATGCACACCAAAAAAAAAAATACACGATGAGAGAAATTTAAAAACTGATTTAATGCACATTGTGCGGCTTTATCGCCTTAGGCAATTTTTTCCAGGCAACCTTTGGATGGACATGATTAAATAAATAGGATAAATAAAATGATAACTATCCATTTTCTCTTATCGAATAAGAGTGGCCAACTCTGGCGATTATTATTATTATTATACCCATCTGAGGCCATAGCTTATTGCTTACCATCAGGCAAACTATGATAAATGCAAACCTGATCCAATTTAAAAAAAAGTTCATAAGTGTGTGTGCTGTGTTAGTTTCCTCTTAAGACTGAATTGATAGAACTGATGTAATGAATGGTATTTTAATGGATAAATGTTAGATTGTGGAACACAATCGGCCTAAATTAATCATAGATTATCGCGGATAACACCGCAAGGCGTAGCTTGTACATGTTTTTAAGTAGTTGATAAGTAGATATAGCACAATATACGACTAAGTAAAAAAATCGAAAAAAGACAAATCACACACACATTGTAGAGAGTTTACTAAAAATAAATAAATACAATATCACAAGTTTTAATCTTAATTAATTTATTTATATGATCTGTGTATTGAAAATGACTACAAGAATCAAACACCTAAAAAATACGGTAGAATTATGTTTACCCCTCTTTAAGTCGTATTTCCTCATGACTCCCCAGCAGAATTAGTCAATAACTAAGTACTTCATACCTGAGTTTTTCCGCCCTGATGATGAGCTTCCTCTCCAGCAGTAGAGAGCCGAACACCTTGATAAGCAGACCAGCGCCGAGCGAGTCCAGCAGCTGGGACGTACTCTCCTCTTCTGCGCGGGGGTGCGCGGGCTGCTTTATTACTTTACTCCTGAAAATAAAATAAAAAAAAATGTTAAAAAGTTTAGTTAATTGTCAGGTGGAGTAAGGCAGTGATCAAGGCTGGTCACCGTAACGTCGGGCTTCCGACTGCAAGATGGGTCGACGACATAACATCTGTCGCTGGTCAAACCTGGATGAGGCTGACTAAAGATCGAGGCCAATGGCATACTATGAGAGAGGCCTATACCCAACAGTGGGACCAAACCGGCTGTGGATGATGATGATGACGATTCAATAGCAAGGCCCTTCAATGTAGTTATGTCCGTAGCTCAGCTAGCGGAGGCAACCGCATGCGATTCCCAATGTTAAGCAAAGGTCGACGTGGTCATTCCTTGGTTGGGTGGACAAACATTTACTTTGCATTTTTGGCGCTTCCGTTCAGATGTCACGTTAAAACGTTGGTCCCGGCTCTCGTTTACGAAATAACAATCATACTCACTTACTCTCTCATTTGAAAAACTGACGTTTTACAAAAGCTTTAGTGAAACCAGATGTAAAGATTTACTTTACATTTGAATTCACTTTTTTTTTTACTTGAACGGCTTTGCTCTTGGCCATAGTTTACCTGATAGCAAGCAAAGGCTATGGCCTAAGATGGAGCGTGCTTACCCGATAAGAACCGATTCACTCTCGCTTTGAAGATCGCTGGATTATAGTGCCATCCATAATATGAACCGTAATGACAAAGATGCATCATAGTTAATTACATAAGTATTTTAAAGATCTGAGTAAGATTGAATATATTTATGGACATACATACATCTGATATTGAAGTTTAGAAAAGATCTACTCACTTTGGACTATCCAAGCTCAGCAGCACTCTCATTGGCCCATTATTATTCTCATAATCATAATAATCGGCGCTGAGATCGTATTCGCCGTCTCCCTCACTCCTGCGCAACACTGGCATTGTCCTGCTCTTACTTTCACTGACACTTTTAGCATCTGGCACTGACAGTTGAGTTTTTAATTCACTTTTTAGCACATCACTATTTTTCACCGAGTCTGTTTTGGAAACGTCACTGTCGTTTGAGTTTTGTCTGTTTGTTTGTCTGGACACGTCACTAAAAGAGTCTTTAAAGGAGGTTATGTCGGTGGGTTTGTAATTAGGTACGTTGTTGATGAGGGTGATTTCTTCGCCGGGGTTCGGGAAGTCGGTCTCGAAGAGCTGTTGTAAGATGCACTGGATTTGCTCGTCAGAGCTGCCGTGGTGAGATTCTATTTCTTGGAGAACCTGTAAGAAACAATTTAAAGTTAAAAAGGATGTCTAAAAATCGTCCATTCATACTATAATATAGTTTGTTGATCGGTTTGTTCCTCAATCATGCCGTCGTTCGTCGCCGCCACACCGGTGTGACACATCAACATGATTTTTGCCTTGGAGCAATCGAGCTCTGAGAGTGACAAATGCTAATTTTTTATCGACACAACGCGAGTTAAGCCACATCCATTAGTTGTCTTATATTTAGATGGCGTTGCGTGGAATGTCCGGAATATATATTTATTTACGATATGGTAATTACTAAAATCTATCTCAGAATAAATAGTAGATACAAGACAATAAATCAATCAACAAGGCGGCCAATTTACCTTATAATAGAAACCAGGTGCTCTGTAGTTGCCTATAAGGCAGTAGCACAATGGAAGACATGTCGTGGCGCCCTCTGGAAGCACCCGTCTGCAGTAACTGGAATAATAGACAACATTTCATATTAATCAGTGACAATAAAATCCAAATTTTACGAGCACTTCTTCTTTTTCCGGTTTATGGTGGAAGTTCCAAAGACTCGCACGAAGCGCTTTGCTTTGATTTTCTACCTTCATAGTTAGGACAGCGATACTATGGAACTCTCTACCTGGAGCCCTGTTTCCAGAAAATTATAACCCAGGGGTCTTCAAATCTAGAGTGAATAGGTTTCTTCTAGGCAAGCGTGCTACATCTTAGACTATAGTGGTGCTTAACATCAGACAGGCTAGTCAAACATAAGCCTATTTAATGTTAAAAAAAATAAGGCAGTTTTAGATTTGTATATTATGTGTAGCTCTTATGTTTAGAACGCTATATTTCTGTCGCCTGCTTTTTGCTACCAATTTCACAATGCTATTAAGTTTCGGTCGCTATTTCTGGTATCAATCAAGTCATGCTTGTATGTTTCGAAAACCGTCTGTGCAAGTCGAAGCTATTTTGTTTCACAGTAAAAGTGTATGAGCCTTACGATTCATGTTTGATGTTATTGTTTTATTATTCATTCTTACCCATAAGAGCGCTCGCCCCTCTCGTCGGTGAGTACGAACGAGTAGCACTGGTCGCTCCGTGCGTCCGTGCCGCGCCGCGCAGCGCCGGACATCGTCTCGGGGAAAATTAGGTTCTCTATGTGCTGGGGGAGTTGCACCTGAAAGAGTACGTCGATATTTTTAGGTAACGGTATTAAAAAAAATAAGGCAAGACGATCCTTAAACGCATGAAGCGACAAAATTATGTAGTGAAAATGGGTTAAACGCGATTAAAAGTCTTTGTGGAAGTGATCATTTAAGTGGAACCACCCTTGAATGGGTTTACATTTCTGTATGTGTTGAGTTCAGGTGAAAATGTGCAAGAATTACGGTTTTAATATGAACAGTCTATGTAGTGGTTGTCAAAATATGAAGTCTTGATTTTGATTTGGAACAGATACTGTTGCTCTAATCTTTTTCATTTGCAGGGGGTAAATTAGCAGAACTACTAGTAATTGGTAGGAAAAAAAATCTCACCTGTGCTGGAAAAACAGTCTTCACGTACGCTTGCTCTGACAAATAGTTAAAACCGACCAAAAGACACACGTTAAAGAGCCCATTCTCTCTTGGCTCAAACGGCAACTCTATATCCACGCACCCCGTCTTCTCATCTATACTCAAGTTGTCAATACTGATGTCGCTGTCAAAGTCATTTTTCAAAGACAATATGTTGCCGCTTGAATCTGTCAGGTTGAATTTGGAATCAGTTTCCATCTTGTCTTTGGTTAGATTGTTTTGGGAGGCTCGGAAGCTCTTCCACGATCTAAAAGTGGAGTAGGGATTGTCTAAGATTTCCGATTTGTAGGAACAGATAGATGTTTGGTGTCGGAACCGGGTTTGTTTGATGTTTTTGGGCTCTAAGTACGCGAGGCGGGATGAGACTCGACGCACGTAGTTCTTGCGTTTCTCTGTGAGACTTCGCGTCAACTTCACCGACTCTGAAAATTGGAAACATATTCATCTTTAACACAGTTTTATCATCATCATATCATTGATACAGTAAGACATCATCATTAGTTTATTAAAGTCTTTTATAACATGTATGATAATTAACTCACAGGTCGTAGGTCCCGGCTGTTTGCCATAATAAAGCCATATCAGATACCACCAGAATTCACCATCTATATACTTTATTCACTCGCACTACGTATGCACACTCAACCATAGAATTTTTTTCGCAGTCTATTTTTATTTCGTTAACCTATAGTAAAATTGATAGGTGCGCGGTACACATTGCATTCTGACGATTAGATTGCTTTGAATGGCAAAAGCAGTTGTATTAAACAAATATTTTTCCTTTTAGACCAGGACAAACAAAACTATGCAAGATATTATTATAATCGTGACTAACTAAAATAGCTGCCTTGAGGATATTTGTTGTTTCATTTAAGCGTCAGGTGTTTCAGTGCTCGCACTTTCTTTATACTATCTTAATATGATAGGATAGTACTTTCGCTGGTGATAGTGGTGATGCCATCTGATTGGTCATTAGGCGCTCGGTAGTAGATATTTGAGGATATTATTTGCTTTTTGCGTCAGGTATTTTAGTAATCTCTCCCTCTTACTCTCTTTTTATACTAGTGAACGCCCGCAGCTTCGCTTGCATTCTAAAACCTGCTGAAACGTGTTCTGTTATTATACGCAAACATTTTTTTTTCCTAATCTATACTAATATTATAAAGCTGAAGAGTTTGTTTGTTTGAACGCGCTAATCTCAGGAACTACTGGTGCGAATTAAAAAATTCTTTTTGTGTTGAATAGACCATTTATCGAGAAAGGCTTAAGGCTATAAAACATCACGCTGCAACTAATAGGAGCGAAGAAACAACGGAAAATGTGAAATAAACGGGTGAAAATTATTCATCTTTAAGGGCTTCCGTTGCGTGCGCTGCGAAAACGGTTCAAGTCGTGAGTTAGCTATTATTTACAAAAGCTGAAGAGGTTGTTTGCAAAAATAAATACTATGCTCAAAATAACTATTCCACGCGGACGAAGTCGCTGGCACAGCACTAGCTGTGCCAGCGACTTCGCGTGGAATCTATGTTCAGATTGTTGACCCTCATTAGCTTTATTATATAAAATTATGTATAGATACAGGCGGGTAATTTTAATTCTATGTATATGTAATTTGAATATTTGAAGGGAATATTAAGGGGCTATAGGCTATTTTTATATGTATTTATACCTTCGCTAGTGTTGCCATCTGACTGGTCAGTGGGGAAGCTGCCTGGCTTGTGCTCCTCCATGATACAGGCGGCCGTCACCGTCTCGTAGATCTCGTTCATGAGACGATTCAACTGGAATCAGAAACATAAAACATATTTATTGCAAAAACTTTATACGGTACATAGAAATTACGGCTCTGCCTTCTGCTGTAGTTTAGTTTCTTTTGTAGAAAGCAAGGTTTTCCAGTGGAACATTACTTTGATGTTTTACAATATATATAAGTACTTTATTTAATATATTATAATGCACCTTATTTTTTTATAAAAACAACATTCAATCATAGATATTCAATAGATTATATTTTTAAAGGTTTGTATATTGCCCGTGTTTATTAATTAGAAGATATATTATTAGTTTATTACATGAAACAAGCAAAAATATAATAAACGGAAGAGATTTTAGAGTTTATTTCTATAATTTTTTTTGGTTGTAATTAAAAAATATAGATTTGGATTATTTTCCCACTATCATTGTATGATCTAAACCGATTCCAATAATAATCAATTAGCTTCATCGTATATCACAAGTTGTGATTAAGTGCGCACTCTTTCAGTAAAATAATACAACTATAGAATTAAAAAATACGTATAAAATACAGAAACTTATAATCAACAGATTTGGAACTAACAAGAAGATTTTTGATATGAATAATCCGTTTGTTTATGAATGTAAACGTTTTGACTTCTGTGTCACATATGTATCTACTAGCTGTGCCAGCGACTTCGTCCGCATGGAATAATTATTGTCATAGTAACGGTTCTAGTGAGTTAATCTTAAAAGATAGACATATACTGTTGCAGACATTTTGTTAGATCTTTTCAAGAGGAATAATTCTTTATACATATTTTTTTGGTATCTTAAATCGTTTTCGTAGCACACGCAACGGAAGCCCTCAAAAAAGAATAATTTTCCCCTTTTTTTCCACATTTTCCATTGTTTCTTCGCTCCTATTACTTGCAGCGTGATGTTATATAGCCTAAAGCTTTCCTCGATAAATGGTCTATCCAACACAAAAAGAATTGTTCAATTCGCACCAATAGTTCCTGAGATTAGCGCGTTCAAATAAACAAACAAACAAACTCTTCAGCTTTATAATATTAGTATATATATCCCGTAGCGTCCATTATCAGAGCATAAACAAACACTTATTATAATCAAAACTTTTTTACACCGGTCAAAAGCATGTGGGAAAACGTGACAATTGAAAAGAAATAATTATTGTTAGCAACAACGTAGTTTTTAGGTTCTTAATTGTTGATGACGAAATTAAGAGGTCATTTACATCAGGATAACTTGGCCCGGTAAAAAAAATTAACGCATATAGGTACCTTATCGTAATTAACTATTCGGCATTTATTACCAATGTTCACAAAATACCTACCTTTACTAAATAGAAATATCCTTACCCACAAATTAAAATATGATGATGATGCATTCCAAGCCGATTTCGGCTACGGCTAACGTATTACCTACGGGTAAGTTACTGATGCGTCCTCACATGACTAATATACCCTATTTTTTAGCGGTGAATGTTCTAGAATAGTTGCTACATGTGAGGATGCCATTTACATAGTTATAGGTAATGAGAAAAGGAATCATCTCAAAATTAAACCGCCTTCGAACTTTACCTATAACAATTAAAAAAACAAAAGAAAGATAAAGATAAAGAAAGTATAGTGCACTTTTCTGAGTTCACTATAAGAAATATCAGATGTTTTGCAAGACGTTTCATACAGTTTCTTCATAAAGAAAGATGCAACATATACACATAATAATTATGTACCTATGTTCCTATACTGTATTTAGTATATCAAGAAAATCATTTAACATTTTCGATTAGCTTCGTGTTTGAAATTTACTAACATAGCTAAAAAAATTACACTTTCTTCTTTCCTAGACTTACTTTATACACAATTAAACATTATATTTGCACAAGAATAGCTTAAAGAAATATTCATCACTTTTGCAAGTAGGTATTTGAAGTGCACGTGGACTAATGTTGAGTTTCCAGAATAATCAAAACTCCGAACAGAATCATGGAATATATAATAACATGTTGATAATTAATTTTAAATAGTCACTCTACCTTGATAAACACACTCCATAATTGACATAATTCAACCACACGACACCACGCACAAAACGCACCAATTGTCACCAAAAATATAAAAAATTCACAGATAAAAAACCACTTTAATTTATTTAAAAAACTTAGCAGAGAAGTGTCATGCAGTGCGATCTAAATTGTATAATATTGTATGTATTAAAATAAAGTTTTCTTGTGTCAAAGATAACGGTCGACCGTCAAATGTGACGATGTTATACGTTATTACACAATTCTTTTTAAAAAACGTGTTGTTTAGTTTTGATAACGGACATTGTTTTATTCAATTCGGGGGTTAAAGTGTATCAGGAGTTAGGTATTATTACAGTGTGTAATCGGTAATATTCGGTATTGCGCGCATAAATCGCAATTAAATATCTAAATAGCGGTAAATTGCTCGGCAAACTTTCCATTCGCAATTTATTAGATAAGAACAAAATGTAACTAAGACGTCGCTCCCACAGGAGAAGGTATTTACTAATGAAATGCGTATACATATATAGAGGTCGTACGAGGTTCTGTCATTTTACATTTATGTATGTATATGTCACCGAAAAATAACAAGATTCGTACGTTTATAAATTTCCTAGGAAATTTATAAACTTTCGTAAGATTCTAAACGAGAGATAAGTTGTATTATTTTACGCCCACACTTTCGCAAATTTATGAATTTACGACATCTCTTGGTAGATTTATAAACTAACGGATATCTATCCGTAAGATTCTAAACGGTTCGACCAATCACAAAAGAGCTTTTAATTTTACGCTTCTTTAGAATACGACAAATAACACACTGCTCTCTGAGTGGCCGATGTCGACAGTGACAATGTCCATAGACTCAAGAGGAAGGAGAAGAAACACGTGTCTTATTCAACCAATCAGAGCGTGGCGCTTGGTTATTCCTTACTTATTATTTTACGCGTGAGTTCGGTAAGTTTATCAATCAGCGAAAATCTGGGCGTAAAATAATACAACTTATCTCTCGTTTAGAATCTTACGAAGGTTTATAAATTTCCTAGGAAATTTATAAACGTACGAATCTTGTTATTTTTCAGTGACATATATATATATATATATATATATATATATATATATATATATATATATATATTATATTTTATGAATCTAGAATCTAGTTTATGAGCTAGAATCGGTAAGCAGTTGCCTGCTAGTAGTCTCATTTAACACATTAATATCAGAAGAGAATAATTAAAAATTGTTTAAAATGTTAACTAATGGTATCATTTTCATATAGCTTTTTACTAATTTTTCATCGGGTAAAAACACATTTACGCTAATCTATACTAATATTATAAAGCTGAAGAGTTTGTTTGAACGCGCTAATCTCAGGAACTACTGGTGCGAATTGAAAAAAACTTTTTGTGTTGGATAGACCATCTATCGAGGAAGGCTTTAGGCTATATAACATCACGCTGCAAGTAATAGGAGCGAAGAAACAATGGAAAATGTGGAAAAAACGGGGGAAATTATTCATCTTTGCGGGCTTCCGTTGCGTGCGCTGCGAAAACGGTTCAAGATATCAAAAAAATGTGTATGAAAGAATTATTTCTCTTGAAATGATCTAACAATATGTCCGCAACAGTATATGTCTATCTTTTAAGTTTAACTCACCAGAACCGTTTTATGGTAATAACTATTCAGCGCACCAGCTAGTAAATTTATAAAGATATTCTTGCTACAGTTGTGCATAACTCCGATGTACTTACAAATAATAAACAAATGAGGCTAGGTCATTACAATAATATTAACATGACATTTGCGATAATGATTTATTACTAGACATGCTCCATGGTCACGGTTGAAATGTATCGATGTTTTTCTTTACGTTCGTCGTGATATATTTGTGGAAGGACCTGAGCGCCCACTACGACGTATCTGCCCTTGCGAATTCATTCTGCGGGGATGTCACGACCCTCATAGTTCTCACTATGGGTTGTATTTCCTCATGACTGAGGGTCTGAGAGTTTATAAGAGAGAGATGAGTGTGAGTTTATGTTTCTGCAAGTATATTGAACCATGGTTAAGAGTACTCTTGATGATGTCATATTAGAAACAAAAATACTTAGCTCATAATCTGTTAGCGCCAGTTTGACTTCTAATTCATATTTTATCATGCATAAACACATGCACAGCGTCAAATTTTCAAATATTTTCATGTAATACATAGCGTTTAGCAAATGTACACACGATCTTCAGGTCAAATAATTACTTTATATACTTTTAAAATCTACAATTAACTCCAAGAAACAGTACGATAAGAACTTTATCCATATTAACGACTGAACTAGCGTCCTTAACAGAGTCATAAATTTTACCGATAAAATTATTTATCGATACTGTCCCAACCCTAGTGGTCAAGCTAATTACACTAAAGATAAGACGCTACTATGATACGTACCGACGCCGATTGGTCTGCCGAGAATTAAACTTTTATTGCTTTGAAATATGCCGAATTGAAGGAAATTTAGATAAGGACTTGCTAAAGAGGTTCCTGCCTACTTAATTATTGGGGCACAGAACTTTTCCTATCTTTTAACTAAATTGTAAACAAAGTAGAGTACAAAGAACAGCGGAGCGTTTCTCTTTGCGTATTAAATCAAAACAATGATAGAACTGGAGAGTCCTTGGAAATTGTAAGATCATGTACTGCTGATAAACTTTTGCTTGTGGTCATTGTAAAGTGCGGTCACGGAAAATGCCACAATAGTATAAAAAGTTACGTAGTAAGATTACTAGAGGCTGTTTAGGTACCTACAATCTTCTATCTATGAATCAATCTATCAATGAATTGCTGTTTGTTAGTCTCACTAAAACTCGAGAGCGGCTGAACGGATTTATCTTATCTTAGTCTTGAAATGTTCGTGGAGGTCTAGGGAAGGTATAAAAGTAAAAAAAATACAAAAGTTTAGGTCTTTTATCTATCGATTGAGGCAGTACGAAGTCTGCCGGGACAGCTAGTTTGAGATAAAAACGATCAGTCGTATCTTTATGTTCATCGATTTTTTCGAGTCTAACTATACGATAGGTTTATAAAATTTTAATACACACAATAGGTTAAGTAGAGTTTTAGTTATTAACACACTCTAAAGTTCACAGATCGTAGACCAACTTCAGTAAAAGCTTTCAGCGTTTACCTTCAACCTTTCAGGGCTATAAATCCATCAGTTTATGTGATTTTTATGGGTTCTGACGTCATGGCGTGAGTCATAGCCAGGTGGGTACAGCTTTGGCAGAGATTTTATCGCGATTCGTAACTCGAAAATGATCTAATATAATGGGTTTACCATTGAAACTAAAAAATCACGTGAGCTATAAGAGTCTATGTAAGGTAGGGTCTGAGTAAGCCTTGCTTAGATTTTAGTACCTACCTACTTAGTTTTTGATGAACTAAACTAAGTATAAAATTTGCATATCATTGTAAAAGCCCCACCGACAGTACTATTAAGAATTGGTAAATCTTAGAATTTACCGTACTTAGGGTTTTTCCAAGCAACGTTAATTAATCATCATACAAATATATGTAGGTACATTACATACGTGTTAAATTAATAAATTAATCACATGAATATGTTATTTAAAATAATTACAATAAAAATAACTATGAATATAATACGGTCTGAATCCTAACATGGAACGTAATGCCCAGGCAATAACTCTATGCCTAGGCTATACAATTTCAAGACCTTAGACCTAGATATCCATACACCGAGACAGAATAGACAGCAGTAAGCCACCACGTGTTGTATGCATCATCCAGCGTCCACACTGGCTAATTAGTGATTCGTAGATAATTATCACTGTTCTTTGTTTGCTATTACGTAACACTGTTCTGAAAATGGTAGGAGTAGTGTTTGATTTGTTTCGTGTGGGATTAATATTAGATTTACAGGTTAGTTTGCGTAAGATTGGCTAAGACAATTATAGTTTAGAGTCCACCCTACAGGCTTTAGAGATTAATAAACAGTTATTAATAAAGAACCTATGTGATGACGACAAATTGCTCGCTTGATTGTTTTTTTTATACTTCTACGAGTCAACTATTTAAAAATTCATCATTTGGGCTTGAAGTATTTGAGAAAAAGGATGTTTTGATATATTTTTTTTTTAATTTTGAGCAGATTTATAAAATATATGTATACCTATAGCATCGAAATGAAAATAGGTACGTTTTAAGTAATTTATATTACAAAGTGTTTTGGCTATCAAAAAGTAATTTGCGTTTACATGTAACTACGAAGGATTCGATCATTCATGAAAACCTAGAAAAACCACACCAAGGCTACAAAAACAGAGTGAGGTCGGCGCTGCTTTTCCTGATACCATTTGATTGATTGAACTACGTTTGTATTCTCGATGATACTTTATAAAAAAAATATGACGCAAATCTAGAAGAAATATATAGCCATATTATGAGACCGAGTGAAAACAGGTTTACTCGTTTTTAACCACAACAAATTTTTACCTGTAAGTAGGTATTTGATGTTATTATTATGATAAAATTTGAGTAACATCATGTAAGTAGTTACTTATGCTAAACTTACGGGGTTATATTGATGTGTGATGTGGATATCATTATTTTAGTATTAAATTAGACAAGAAACACCTTAGGAAGCAGTGCAAAGGGAAGTTTCATGAAAATCGAAACATAATTAATTAACATAAAGTACATATAATTAGTATAGGTACTAACGCAATGAAGTCAGTTTATTTTTTAGCCGTAAAAAACACACTTTAAATACCATCTAGTAGATTAATGGCTATTCTAGTAGAGTAAGTAGTCAAACAGATGTGTTTGTGACACTATATTCTGACGAAAACATCCGCTCTGCAGCGCTCAAACAACGGGCAAACAATTTGGAAATGAAAGTGGCTACCATTCTGTGATTAGTGTGACAAATTGTACGTCCAACTAGGTCAGTGATTGACAATGCACTGACCTGTGCAATTAGTTCAGCTATTTTCAACAAAAGGTATTATTTGCGATGGGTTTACGTTTAACCACTACTCGGATGTTTAGCCATGTCGCTTTCTATGGTTTAGCTAAAGGCAATACATACTTGGTGGTTATTTAAGCTTGGGGTTTTCTAGGTTTGATCCCCGTGTGGCATAGAGTTTGAGGCGATGTTATATTTGCAATTTTTACCTAAAAATTAATTCTGGTTTGTAAAGGAAGGTTTTTTGTTTCAATTGCTATACGTTCGACTATTGTGCTCAATTCATGGAACAATCTCGTTTAGAAATGCTTTAAACACAAAATATATGGAGTAAATTTAAAAACTAATACGATCTAATCTATTAATGACAGCTTACCATTAAGCGAAATGTGTTCAAGTGAGAAACCCATCTAGTATTTAAAGGAAACACTGATATTCTCTGATAAATCTGCCGTAATACATGTTTTCTTTCTTTAGATTATTTTTGGTAGATACTTATTATCAAGTAAGTTTTGAATAAATAATACATTCACCTTTGAGACCGGTTACTTCTTATGAGTTTTATCCCTAAGCGGCATTATTCCTGTAGGTACTGATCACATAAACGTGCTCCGAAACAAAATAACTAGACAAGTTACAAAGAGGGTACAATTTAGTTACATAAGCTTTACTTAGAAAAGTAAAGTAATTGAAAAATGAATTAAATTGTTCTACAGGTTGGGGACAAAAACTCTAATGCCCGTCAACCAAGAGGGTTAATTTTCTAGCAAGGGTAGTACTTATTTATATATATATATATATATATTGTTATTAAGCTAGTTTTACTGGCTTCATGTAGACAAAACTAGCTTCATTTCAGACCTAGCGTGTTCCAAGCAAGGATAATAACTAGCTTGAAAAATTAGCCTTGCGTATTTTGGACATAAATGTATAGGTATAGTTAATACAGTGAGATTAGGATTTGCGATAAGATTTTACTAAGACTAAAAAATAAAAATACACTTTAAATTGTAGGTCCCGGCTGTTTGTCTAGTACGGCAGTCGTTAAACCATGTCAGAGGCCCTTAGGGCGGCTTGATGACCTCTTGACACCAGAGTTGGCCACTCTCATTCGATAAGAAGAAGAAGACTAAGACTAAGAGGACGCTATTGTTGAAATACAAGTTAAATTGTAGGTCCCGGCTGTTTGTCTAGTACGGCAGTCGTTAAACCATGTCAGAAGCCCTTAGGGCGGCTTGATGACCTCTTGACACCAGAGTTGGCCACTCTCATTCGATAAGAAGAAGAAGACTAAGACTAAGAGGACGCTATTGTTGAAATACAAGTTAAATTGTAGGTCCCGGCTGTTTGTCTAGTACGGCAGTCGTTAAACCATGTCAGAGGCCCTTAGGGCGGCTTGATGACCTCTTGACACCAGAGTTGGCCACTCTCATTCGATAAGAAGAAGAAGACTAAGACTAAGAGGACGCTATTGTTGAAATACAAGTTAAATTGTAGGTCCCGGCTGTTTGTCTAGTACGGCAGTCGTTAAACCATGTCAGAGGCCCTTAGGGCGGCTTGATGACCTCTTGACACCAGAGTTGGCCACTCTCATTCGATAAGAAGAAGAAGACTAAGACTAAGAGGACGCTATTGTTGAAATACAAGTTAAATTGTAGGTCCCGGCTGTTTGTCTAGTACGGCAGTCGTTAAACCATGTCAGAGGCCCTTAGGGCGGCTTGATGACCTCTTGACACCAGAGTTGGCCACTCTCATTCGATAAGAAGAAGAAGACTAAGACTAAGAGGACGCTATTGTTGAAATACAAGTTAAATTGTAGGTCCCGGCTGTTTGTCTAGTACGGCAGTCGTTAAACCATGTCAGAGGCCCTTAGGGCGGCTTGATGACCTCTTGACACCAGAGTTGGCCACTCTCATTCGATAAGAAGAAGAAGACTAAGACTAAGAGGACGCTATTGTCGAAATACAATATTAAATTCGTATTACAACGATAGTGTTAGATATCAGTCACCGTTCTACTTCTAAACAGCATCCATTGTATGAGGATGATGGTGATATTTAAATGACTTTTATTTATTTTATTTTATATTTAAATGAGTGATGATGAGTATTACATATGTATAGTGTTGTCCAAACTAGGTACCTGGAAGAGATCACTTTAGTGATAAGGTCGCCCAATGTCCCTGATTACCTTCCACCTTTATGTTGATTATGTTCTTTTTTGGTGTACAATAAAGTATATTTGATTGATTGATATATAGATTGATAAGATAATGAAATAACCTACCTTCTAGTCTACGTAGACATTAATTTATTGTCCAAATCCCATGTTCTTGCACCTTTATGGTCTGCTAAAATTCACTACATGTTTCACTCAACATTGTTCAATTCACTTTGTTTAGGTTTACAGCACAAACAATATCCGAATAGCTATCACACAAGACAAGTATTCAATTCACTTTCAATATGTATTTTCAGCACCGATTCCAGATAACGACACTAGTTAGTTACTTTTCAAAGTATCTACTAGAATATCTGAATGACCACAAATCTTATTTATATTATTTAGTCGAAAACATTTTGCTTTATTCTAACACAACACAAGTATTTGATTGTTCGCCAGAGAATTTTCACAATAACTTCAACACGTATTTTTCGACGCCACTTTCTCGCGAATAGTTTCTATAATTTCTAGAGTACCACTAAAATCTATAGTTAGGTATATTATTTAGTGTAAAACAGTTTGTTTGTTCGCGTACCAAACACAACGGTTTGACTGTGCGCCAAGGACTGACGTAGAATAGTGAAACCAACTCATAGTCACGTGCGCCTCGGTTCACATGGCGCTCGAGCGTAGCACGAAAATACATATTCAGACTTAAAAAAAAAGGGGTTTACCAAGTTTTCTAAAAAAAAAAAATTGTTTTTATTTGTAGGGGGTATGTATATGGTGCATGCGGAACTAAGAGGAATAAAATGTAATGCATGCCCTTAGTTTACAGTATATTCTTCTTATAATGAGAGTGGCCAACTCTGGTGTCGAGAGTTTATCAACCAGCACTAAGGGCCTCTGACATGGCATAACAACGGCCACACTATGACAAACAGTTCGGACCTACAATTAAACGCGTATCGCGCCCACGGATACGGCTTGTATGGAATGCCACTTTTTGGTCACCCATCCAAGGACTGACCGCATCGAATAACATTGGTTTAGTATATTATTTATATGCTACTAATTGATTGAATTAGAGTTCAAAAGAAAGTAAGCGATATTGAAAAGTTTATAAATATCTTTCATGTAAGGGTAGGTTTTACATTTACTTATACAAACTATAGATTTTACCACTCGCCTCAACACTTATTATGTTTAAAACACAAAAAAATCTGATTTTATTTGTCCTTGTTCGCATTTAAATGATACAAGAACGTGTTAAGAAGGCAACTGAGACATAAGTGATCTTTATAAGAATTTGAATTTGATACTACACCGGTATTGTTAAAGATCAACATGAAAACTAGTTTCAAGTTTGATAGGTAGGTTATATTTCACTAATGTTCTTAAAAAAATATGTGAATATTAAGTGAGTTTAAGAAATTTCTTGAATAATTACTCAATTTTATAATAATACAGTTTTAAGTAGCTATTTCTTATACAATTATCATTGCTTTAGGAATTATTTAAGACCTGGAGAGAGTGGCTAACTCCAATTTCGAGAGTTTTCAATACATAATAAAAAATTGAGAAGCTAATAAATAATTTAAAAGACAACGAAGGTGCACGAAAATTGTATTGATTGACTTTTTAGCGGGCGTGCTGTGTGGCGAGCTGGAGAGGAAGCCTATACTCAGCAGTGGGTGGACACAGGCTGATATGATGATGATGACTTTTTAAGAACCAGTTCAAGTTCATTTATTCATAAAAAATATTTATACGTCAAATTTCATACACTCATAATTATGTAATATAAATACTTTATTAAATGTCACTCAATTTTAGGGATAAAAACATCATATTATTTATAAAAGGCTTTTTTTATTAGTTTAACGCAAGTAACACCGATTGGCGCTGCTAGTAAACAAAATTGCCACCAAATGCGCCGGCATATAAACTGAACCGCGCAAACATTCCGTGATTCTTCTGACTCATAGATAATGGACCTGAATTTAGTACAAATACTACAATCGCCACTCATTACGTGACGTCACGGTGTTAAATAGATGCACTCGAAATCATATGATACAAATAGTTTATTGCAACAATCTTAATATGTATGCCTAAATAATAATCTTTATCTTATCTTTGATTAAAACTATTTACTTAATATAGTTTTATTTATAACTAGCTGTGCCAGCGACTTCGTCCGCGTGGAATAGTTATTATCATAAAGATGGTTCTAGTGAGTTAATCTTAAAAGATAGACAGTACTCTCCCGGACATTTTGTAAGATCATTTTAAGAGGAATAATTCTTTCATGCATATTTTTTTGATATCTTGAACCATTTTCGTAGCGCACGCAACGAAAGCCCTCAAAGATGAAACAAAATTCCACGTTTTTTCCATTGTTTCTTCGCTCCTTCTAGTTGCAGCGTGATGTTATATAGCCTAAAGCCTTCCTTGATGAACGATCTATTCAACACAAAAAGAATTGTTCAATTCGCACCAGTAGTTCCTGAGATTTGCGCGTTCAAACAAACAAACTCTTCAGCTTTATAATATTAGTGTAATGTATTTTTTGTTGTATTGACTAGTGAGTTTTTTCTACGAATCAATTGCTTTTTTGCTTATGGCGTGTAAAGTGTTGTAACGATGCAGGATGCCGGTCATGATCTGTATGTCTATTAATGAAATAGTGATTAATACCAATCATTGTGTTGATGATATCTTTTTTATTTTTTATCTAGGAAAACCTTTTGAAGGTCCCAATCCCGGGGAGGATTTACTTTGGTTATGTGGGAGTCGCATTGCCTAACCAACCCTAAGGATACCCACTAAATGGAGACCTGGGGAGTTCCTCCTCTGCGTCGCTGATCGGGACCCCGAGAACGCTGGGCATACTACCGCAGCATGAGTTGGCGTTTTAATACATCACTCAATAGAGGGAACCAAGCACAAGGAAGCAAGTTTATTCTAGGCAAGCGCGCTAGATTGTAGATTATAACGCGTTGCTTAACATCAGGCGAGTTGTTGTCAAGCGTGAGCCTATCTCATTTCAAAAAAACCCGGGCTTCTGCTACCTTTTGTCCTAAATTTTATAAAATCATTAAATAATATAATTGACATATATTTCAATTAAATAAAGATAAATCCCTGCTGATCTACCATCCATCATTGGTAGTGGTATTTTCGGTGGTGGTAGTAGGGTATAAAACGACCTACCTACCTATATCTACTTCGGTTCATAGCCTACCTAATTAAGAAATCTTCCATCGCCATGTAAATGGTTACACATACATATATACTACACAAACAAGGTGTTTCCTTTACGATATGAATCATAGAGATAAAGATAGTTAAGTATGTACATTGTACATCCACCTCCAGTCCTCAAATTTTTGTAGGTATTTTTTAACCTACTACCAAGAATAAGAAGGTAAGATGCTCAACTAAAGGAAACATTAACAACACAGTCAATTTCGAAAAACAATACTAAAACTTTTGCATTTTTATGATTTTTAGTTACTTACGTAATGGCAAGGAAACTATCAATATAAGAACTTCTTATTTTTTTACTAGACATAAATGTCTAATAAATTATTATTAATATATTTGTTCTAGTCAACTAATGTAGTGTTAAGCATTCATTACAAAAATTTCGTTTTTAATGTCGGAGACACAAGTCTTCAAATCGAGAGTAAATAGGTTTCTTGTAGGCAAGCGTGCTACTTACATCTAAGACTACAGTGGTGCTTAACATCAGGCAGGCTGTAGTCAAACGTAAACCAAATCCGTGATAAAAAAAATTGCCATTGTTTCTTCCTATGCCTCCGTACACAGGGCACATGTCAAAATCTTAAATGTATATAAATATTAAAAACCTCATCATGATTAAATTACTCCGCATAAAAATTAAAAAAAATATATGACGAAGTATAGATACGACGGAGATATGATAAGAGTTGACCTCCTGCCTTATTCTTTTCCATGACGTAATTGCAATTGTAATCTCTTAAATATATTCTATGACGTATTTATCTACAATAATATCAGGTTTAGTACATAGGTACGTATGTATATATTACAGTTGATACTATGTCATTTACACACATACATACACGGTTATTTGTAACTAAGTAACTAACCGTCTGTTTTTATAACGTAAAAGTTTTTAATTTAGCAAAATTTTCATATCAAATAAAATTGTAAAGCGCTGCGATTGGCTGAATTTTTTTATAGTCACCAATGACAGCGCATAGAAATTGATTTGATGGGAGAAGGAAACTTATCGTCGTTTTAAAAACTGAGGACTAATAAATTAACGTCAAGAGTAAACCGGTTTCTTCTAGGCAAGCACGCTAGTTAGTGTTGCTTAACATTAGGCGAGTTGTAACTAAGCGTGAGCCTCTCCAGCATAAAAAATTTAGATAGCCTCCACTTTTATCATATACCTCTGTATATACCATACAAAACTTTTAACGTAGAAATACACGTTAAACGTAAATGGTATTCAATATAGTAGTGCTATTTGTGTGTCCTACGTCAGAATATGAAAATAGATAAATCTGTTTACGTTTCACATTTATGAATGGATGAGTGAATGAATTTCATATTTGTATTGTTTGTAGGTATTTTACAAGCATATTAATTTATATGCTTGACTGTGTGTGCGTATGTCTTCCTTCATCACGCTTTAAAACAGTTAAACAATATAGTTAGACTTACATATTGTGTTGATAAAGGTGATAACAAAAAAGTACCTATTCAAATATACCTATTCAAAATTTGTTGATTCAACATTAGACCAAGATATTTTGAGATTCTTGTTGGACAAATAAATTAAGGCCTATTTAGGGGAATACAAAAAAATAGGCATCTAATTTAAAGTAGATTTAAACTGCAAAATATTGTGCTAGCTGGCTTACCTCTGCTACAGAAATTCAATTTCAAATGAAATTTACAGGGCATAAAGCCCTCACAAACAGAATATGTTTTAGCGACATCTAGCGCCGAGCGGCAAAACTATATAATATGACGAAAATTTTACCGCGGTTTAGAAATTCCTCCATAGATGGCGCTGAACTAAATATTCAAGCGAACAAAGAATTTATCCAAACAGCTGCATTTTCTTATCAAAAATGAGTCACAAGCTGCAAACGGTAGCTGCTAAATTTAGGCTAAGTTTATTATTTAGATAGTAATGCCTCGATATTGCTGACAAGCGTATGTTTTACCAGCAGTAACGTTTCATCGTTGCTGATAAATAAAGAGCATGTTTATGTGTGACTAACACAATATTTAAGAGAACTTATCATTAATTTTCCTGCATCCAAAGTATATCCCTACATTGGGTTCAGTGTGGTTTTTATACATACTTACTTTGTATTTTTTTAACATGGACTTTTTACTTAGAAAGACTTTTTTATTTTTACTTAACTTTATTACACAATAAAGTCAAATATTTGATCAGCCTGGTTGCCTGAAGCGATACTGCGGTCGAAGTACTGTACTGGTATAAAACTTAACCCACCCCATTCTCTTCAAGGATAAGCTATTTGTATTTGTCTCTCTTAGCCATGTTTCCAATTTCTACTGACCACCAATAAAATAAAATATTAAAATAATAAACAAAAAGCTACTCACATTTTCTCTGTCCACATCTAACTGAGGATTTTTCTTCTGCGCACCAAATCCCACACCCTCTCTAGGTTTATATCTCTTCACTTCGGTCGCATATTTTCTTTCCGGAGTTTTCTTTTTATATTTGCTCTCTTCAAAGACATTTTCTATCGACTTTGCTATTTTCAGTACAGGTTTGATATTATTGTCTAGTTTAATTGGTTGGTTGTCTACGCGGGTGGATTTTCGGCCCTGTTCGAAGCTTTCTCGAAGTTTCTGGAAGTCTGATTTTGGTGCTAGAAAATCTGTTTTAGGTGTTGGTTCCTTCTTTAGATCAAGATCTGGTGTGTTGAGATCCTTTGTGGTTGTGGGAGTGACGTCAGCTGGTACTTCGTATTCGTTGGTAGAGAGATCCTGGAAATAAAGAAAATAAAGGATTAAGTATTTTTGATGTATGGATTTTTAAGTTGAGATGGGAGATTGGCGTACGTTCAATTTATTTATCAAATTTTCATAAGCATTATTAAAGGTTTAAATATAAATTAATAAATATATAAAGGTATTTATTATAAATCAGATAAACAATTAAGTAAGTTGGTACTTAAGTAATTAATAAAGAGAGAAAATTTGTATAGGTACTCCAAATATAAAATAACACCCTAAGCATCTATGGCGTTTGCTTCGGTAATAGTAGGTTTCGGAAAGTTTGTTATAGTACAGAGAGAAATACACCAGACTTTACATACATACACCAGACTTTAAGAATGTTCTATTATTTCAGAGTTTTCGCACTTAGGCGGTAACATTATTATATGAAATGAAATGAAAATATATATTCTTCCGGTACCTAGCAGAATAGAGATTCCGGCACTACACCCAAATATGTACAAGATAAAATTAGTCACATTGAGTACAGGTCGTTAGTCTAACCCGCATTAGTCTAGTGTGGAGTCATCAATATTAATGTGCAAACCCATAACGGGTGTCTGTATGTATGTATGTTTGTAGACTTTCTCCCCAGTATTGTCACAAGTAGGGTGTTAGATTTACGTACCTACGTGCATTTGTAGTGGAGAAAGTATGTGTTTTGTGTATGTATGTGGTGATTTGACAAAGTTGACATATGTATGTATGCTCGATGTTTTAGAGTTAACCTGCCTGTGTGACCTATGAATAAGAATATGCTAGGGACCCACGTACGTTCATATTAGCGCACGTAGTTACAATATTTAGGTACCTACCTTTTCTTTTTACGTGGGATAGGTTTACGTTTGACTACAGCCTGCCTGATGTTAAGCATTGCTGCAGCCTAGGGTGTAACACGTTTTCCTAGAAGATACCTATTAACTCTAGATTTGAAAGACCCTGGATTTTTTTTTTGTGAATACGTCTAACTCCCCAGGCGGTTTATGGGAGAACCTAATCTACGCTTTCTTACTAGCTACTTTACAATTTTTCTTACAACCTACTTTATTAATTTAATTTACTGACTGTTTACATTTTCATTTAAATTCTAATTAACATTGTTTTGGACACTTTCTAAAAGCCCCTGGATTGTAGTTCGCAGGAAACACAGCTTATGGTAAAGTGTTCCAAAGCTACTACTGTACTACCTATAGTGTAGTATTATGGATATCAATCATAGAATACAAAAGTACGTTGAGTAAAGCATGGGAACATATGTATTTAAGAAAGCCTGCACCTTTTCAAATTACAAAAATCGTATTTTAACCTTACAGCATTATCTAAAATGTGTCAAGAAGTTATGTGCATTGCACAAATATCTTAAGAAATTTCACACAACTCATAAAATCCTGTTTAAATTTTAAGTAAATATTGTTGATTAAGTGACAGCTTAAAAATTATTCATTTTAGGTACATAATCACCAGAGATAGTTTAAAAAACTCAGTCGTTTAAAAAAGACACTAAAGAACTTTAAACGGAGCAAAGCTGTCCTAAGAAGTTACAATTTTCAAAGTAACTTCTTAGGACAGCGTTTCAAATTTAAAAATACAAAGCTCTACATGTAAAGCTCGGTCGTGTACAGAATGCACAATGCAGTAAGTCAGTGTTTACATTTTCTTAACCGTTAGGTATTCGGTGGCAGGCTAAGTGGTTAACCGAGTACTTTTAATCTTTTCTTTCGTAACAGTTTAGTTATGTAGTCTAGGTGACTACGCTTAACTGAACTAAGAATCTATCAAGTGAGTATCCCATTAAAAAAAATCTTCTGTTTTTTTTTATATCGGTTTAGTACTGATTGGTACTTGTACATTTTGATTCCGAGTCACCCTAAAAGACAATTTAAGACAATCATATAAAATACTACTTTTTCTACTCTACTTCAGCATAAGTACTCACTTAAGTCATAGATTAAGCGCAAGAAAACATGAAAATAATAAGAGTAAAGTAAACTTCCAAATTGAATTGGACGAAAATCGAGACGAACGGCGCATACCTACTCCACATACAAGGGCATCGCTTCTAAATTTAGAATGAATGAAACTTCTAACTAAACAGTAAGTAAAGCACCGACACCCAATTTTGGATATAATCTGAATCTCAAGTAGTCTATAACCATCCGGGCATCCATAACAATTGAAACGATCAGGCCCACTTCTGACCGCAACCGCAGCGGGGTCGACGACCTCGTGACGTTGCAGACATTGTGGGGTAGGTCAGGATTCAAAATCTATTTTTGGTAGATAGGATTGTAAGGAGACGAGAAAGCAATTAAATTGGTCTGAAAGAAAACTTTGGAACTCCCGGCACCAAGAACCATACAATCCTTGAGTCTTCGAATCTAGAGTAAAAATTGTTCTTCTCGGAACAATTTTTTGCAGAACCCGCAATAACTTAGCGAATAAAATCTTAATGCAGATTTAGCAATTAGAAAAAATATACTACAGATAGCTATAAACTGGTCCAATTCGTTACGTCCAATCTCGTTGGCGTTGAGAGTCAATAAATCAATTTCGAAGATAAATCCGTGCACATGTGTTCAATCATTAGTTAACGTTGTCTTATCTACCATCTACCACATCGTCGCTTTCCATACATACATAATACACACGACCACTCATTTAGCACCTTCCGTGGACACAGTGTATATAATAGTTATATAACACAGACGTTATTCTTGATAGATCACGCAGTTTCTATCAATCGCGATATAAAAGTGATTTTGAAGTTGTTAATTTTAACTATTGTGTTGCGTTGCGTTGTTTCGTTTCACGCGACAGCCTAGTAAGGTTCATTAAGTACTATGTTCATAATAAACTAAAAATGCTCGGTAATTTAATTATCCGGTTTATTTTTCAAATGATCATTAAAACCGAATCCATAAATGCAGTTTTTTGGTATTAATTTTGTACCTAAGTACTTACTACTTACTTTAAAAGAAATCGTAATAGAAAGAACTACAGTTTTGGCGACGAGAAACTATTTTTAAACAAATTGGTTTGAAATCCTTTATGATTATCGTGCTGGATTTTGTTAGCATGGGCATAATAATAGAAGCTCTTGCCTTGATCGAGGTACGTACAACTACCTACTACATACGTTATCTACAAGTATTCAAATCACTATATCTGTGCACTAAACCCACGGATAAACCTGTAAGCGGTAAGTAGCAGATCACATTCACTTTCTATAATACACCGCTGGAGCAGGTTGGAAACTTGCCTCGGCTGGTGGCTGCTGGATGCAGGTAGTCTAGGAGATGGTGTGGGTGAAGCTGCGTTGGGATAATACAAATATAGTACATTTTGAATCACTTTTTTTAACAAGATAAGCTCACGCTTGACTACATCTCGCCTGATGTTAAGCAACGATTTAATCTACGATCTAGCGCGCTCCTCTAGAAGAAACCGATTCACTCTCGACTACATAGTATAAAGCAAAGTCACTTCCCGCGTCTATGTGTATGCTGCTAATATTTAAAACTACAATACTGATTTTGAAGCAGTTTTTTTTATAAATAGAGTGATTGAGTGATTCAAGAGGAAGGTTTATATGGATAATAACGTGTGCAAAGCCGCGGGCAAAGTCTAGTTAAACTATAGATTAGTCTTTCTTTAGTTACAACAATATGTGCGTATAAAAACGTAAGCTATTTGGTCTGTCTAGAACGAAAAAAAAGCGAAACTGCTCAGCCAGTAAAAAGTAGTACTATATTTGGTCTATTTCTGGCGAAAAGTTCCAGCAAGTTCCATGACCTTACAGCTGGTTTAATAGTTCCATCTTATATCTTTGATCCGATCAACTTCAGTCAAATAAACCTACATACCGTCATTAGCCACAAGCAACGTAATACCAACATCTCAGGCTCACAACCTTTTTGTAACACGGGTTAGGCATACATTTGACTACAGCCTGACTGATGTTAAGCACCGCTGAAGTCTAAGATGTAGCACGCTTGCTTATAACAACCCCATATACTCTAGATTTAAGCCACGTGGGTTGTAATTTTTAAAAAACAGGGTAGTGATGATGACTTGTGAAATTCTCTGCGTGACTCTTTGTTCCCCGCAGAATATAAGCTTGCGATCTTCATAGCGAGAGTGAATCGGTTTTTACTGGGTAAGCACGCTCCATCCTAGACCGTAATATTTGCTTACCATTAGGCGAATTGCGGACAAGTGCAAACCCATTCCTTGTTAAAAAAAAGATCAACGAAACTTGGTTCTTTTCGTCAGCCTACACAAAAATTTTACGGCCCAATAAAATCATAGTCTACAATTTCCTAGCTCCAATGTATGGGAAATGACACAACGAGTACCGAATAAGTTATCACAACACGGCGCCTGCGCAGCGCCCGGTAGACAGTAGACAGCGGTCAGGTTTCCGGTTCGGCAGGTGTTTACTTTTGCCTGTTTATTTGGGATCCGACCAGTACAGTTTCAATGGGAACGGAAAAGTGATAATAACAACGTTATATTTCTTGGGATTTGGTGAAAAAAGCGATAATAGTATCAAATTGATATTTTAAAGATCTGAGAGAGTTTGAAATTTTACGGATTAATTCGGGAAACAATATTTAGGACACCATATTTACAACAACTTGGCTAATAGTAAGTAAACGAAAACCGTTCCGTGAAAACATTGTACACAAATTGAATACGATGCAAACAGAATAGAGTATCTTTTCTAGTTAGATTCTTCCCGAAGGTTATGGGCAATTTAAAGTAAATAAGAAGAAGGTTCTTGAAAGCGAAGTTTCCTCTTTCTACCAAATATTAACTAATACTGGTGGTTACTGGTTGCAGTGAACGGGTATAGAAGATTATGTGATTTCACTAGCATTTACGATCGGATGCCCATTCGCTTTTTACGAGTTTATCTGAAACGTAATGATCCAACTCACCATTAAGACGATCATCCAAACGAATCTAATTATTTCATTAACCCAATGGCTTTGGGAGCTTAGCACAGTTAGAAAATTAAAGCCAAATTTACTTAATCAAATTATCTTAGTGATTTTGTCCTCAAAGTAGTTTTTTCGATCCTATTGCACGTATGTAAGTATTAATCAATAAATAAATTTGCATAACTTAATTATTTCAGGCTTAGGCTGCTACTTAATATCAAGGTGGTCTGAGCAGCCATATAAGGTAAAACCGGTCGTAGCAGTCAGCTAGGATATAAGTTTTCTTTCCAAGCAGACAGGAAGGGTTAGTGCAAAATACTACACACTCTACACATTCTTAGGCAGTTAACAGACCTAATAAATTTAGGTAACATTTATTAAAGGTCATAATTTACTCATAATTATCAGAAGCATCTATTCTTATAAGTTTTACACTAAAACAAACGAACTAAGAGAGACGAATAAAACTCAAATCCAGATGTTTGTGTCTCCTAATCCAAATCTTTGGTTTGGGGACAGCGAGATTCATCTAAAGTATTGCATTATGTTGCCATGCTAAGGGCACTTTAAGTAATTGTCAGGCAGACTTGTCTCTTAATTCCGAATGCTAATTGGGACGACCTTTACCTCATTATGGAGTTGAAAGCGACTCTTTGACAGTCTTTTATTAAACCTTGAATTTCGTCTTATCTTTGCATTTTGTGTGTAAATAGCTATTGGACTGGAACGAAAAGAAAATGACATTGAAGTGCTGTGAAAATTTCATTAATTAATTAAAAAAAACAAGTACTTAAGTATATTAACACACCGAAAGCAATATCATGTAAAATGTCGTTTGGACAAGACCAAATGCTTCTTATTGTCAACAAGTTATCAATTTAATGTAGATCTAAACTTTACATATAGTCCAAAATATGGTTCTTTTGCTATCAAACGAAACAAAGCACTGGCGTGCTGTGGCAAATGAGGACTAGTTATGTCAAAGCACAGAATACTAAAGTCAAACGTCAAAAATAAATCAAACTAAAAACTAAATTCTTCCTGGGCAATAAATAAATTAATACATAAATATTCCGGGACATTGCACACAGCAAAGACGTCTATTAATTTATTGTTCGTACCGCAAGGTTGTGGAACTCCCTACCTGACTCCCTGTTCCCCAGTCACTATAATCCAGCGAGCTTCAAAGCGAGAGTGAATCGGTTCTTAACGCTCTATCTTAGCCCATAGTCTTTACTTTTTATCAGGTAAACTATGGCCAAGTGCAAACCCGTTCAAGTTAAATATATATCTTTATGTATATATATATATACTCGTATATATTATTTACCGAGACTAAATGCAGACGTCTACCTATTGGGCAATACCCCTTTATCGTTTCCTCTGCTATACATTACATTATTATAAACATTATAATAAAACTAATATCCAATGAGCAATGCCAGGCTGCCAGTGATTCATCAATCATGCACGCAAGTGGCATAATGTAATAACAACTAATGCAATACAATAATAGCTCTAAACGTGAGTCCTTTGGGATTGAGTCCCTTATATGGTATTGTTATTTAACTTTGTTTTTTTGTTTTTATACATACATAATCATTGCCGTCACCTGATTTTTATTTCGCATGCTGTTTTTTACTTCATCGGATAACTAATTTAGCTTTACTATAAATACACGGGGCCTTCACTTCATTAACTTCGCTGTTTTGGGCAGTGCCCTGCGTGGTGCATCCATAATAGTATGAGATAGGTACACTCACGAAAGACCCTCAAATTCGCTTGGTCAGTTTTAAAAGGCAAAAGCTCTGAACCATCTATATTTTAATCACTGTAGTTAGACTGTGACTGTTTAACATTTTTAGCATAGTTTTCGACAATAACCATCTCAAATCTAGGTCACACGAAACTTATACAATATCAATCCAATCAACTATATATTGTATAATCCGGCGATTCTTTTAAAATGTCCAATTCTTGACAAGTAACAAGCCAGAGAGTACCGGAACGGAGCAAATTGATTTACCTACCTAGTTGTGTGATGCAATAGTTTTCTTAGTTAGTTACTTTCCGAAGAGGTGTGATGTTCCCTTCTGGGTTATTCCTCATTTCTGTGGTTGTACCTACTGATTTAAAAGTATGAGTAATAATACTGTGCAGTGTCATATCCCAATAATACTAAAGTAAGATAATACAGAAGTACTAGCAGTTAATACAAACGTTTTAGAAGATGTAAGTACTTTCTGTGTGTCACTTCAATACTAAGGTACTTATCTATACTATACTATACTAAAATATTATAAAGCTGAAGAGTTTGTGTGTTTGTTTGTTTGTTTGAAAGCGCTAATCTTAGGAACTACTGGTGCAAATTGAAAAATTATTTTTGTGTTGAATAGACCATTTATCGAGGAAAGCTTTAGGCTATATAACATCACGCTGCAATTAATAGGAGCGAAGAAACAATGGAAAATGTGGAAAAAACGGGGAAAATTATTCATCTTTGAGGGCTTCCGTTGCGTGCGCTGCGAAAACGGTTCAAGTCGTGGGTAACAGCACGTAACAGCTAATAACTAATCCACGCGGACGAAGTCGCGCGCACAGCTAGTGATTTATATGTATGTGTACGTATGTTTTAGTTGGCATTTACCAATATTTTTACACGATCGATGCCAATATCTAGTTTACATTCAAGTCAAATTTCGGCCATTCAATAGTGTAAATATTTAACAAAAAAAAATAAGCTATCAAAATTTTATCAAGCGAAACATTAAACTGCAGAGTCCAAACTCGACCGATCAATCGCACCAAGATCTGATGCAACCGACTTACTGTTCTTATCGAGGTTACCGCTTCCTGTTTTTTGTTACTCTTTGCCACGGATTATGTTTCAAAGATTCAGCAACTAAAGCGATTTTTTGTTCGTGGTCAGTTCAAGGATGGGTGACCGAAAAGTGGCATTCCATTTTGGGCACTTCCGTGGGTCGGATGACACGTTAAATTGTAGGTCCTGCCTGTTTGTCTAGTACAGCAGTTGTTAAGCCAAGTCAGAGGCCCTTCGGGCGGCTCGATTAACTCTCGACACCAGAGTTGGCCACTCTCATTCGATAAGAAGAAGCATCTAAAGCCACCCAAAAACATAGAACAACTTGCGTATGTGGCCTTTAAAAAAGGCTCTTGTAAATCGGAATCAAAATTACTAAGTAATTAAATGAAAAGTTTGGATAAAGTCAACAAAGTTACGTTGCCAGAAGCCGACGAGAAGCAGTCGCAGCGGAGCAAGACTACATATTTCTCCAAAGTTTTCATCTGCAATGGAATTCCGCTGAGTAAAGCTCGATTCAACATCCTATTTAAATTACTAGGCTACTAAGTAAGTAAAGAAGGGATTGAGCCCCATCATTATTATTTGACCCTATTTAATATTTTCGATACAAAAACCTAGTTAATGACTAAGTAATAAAAAACAGCATAAACAACATCAAAATGGTTATTCATTGTGATGTTGTTTATTTTTTGTAAATAATTACAAAGGTATATACAATATCTTTAAAATCTAGCGGTAATCCATCCAACTAGAGTTGTAAGACATGGAAATCGCGTCTTGGGTAATATTGGTGAGCAAGAACAGCGCTTGTTTGACTAACGGTTCAAGCGACGACTGACAGAAAGC
The DNA here is from genome assembly GCA_927399415.1 of Macaria notata. Classification (NCBI taxonomy): domain Eukaryota; kingdom Metazoa; phylum Arthropoda; class Insecta; order Lepidoptera; family Geometridae; genus Macaria; species Macaria notata. The sequence continues at coordinate 9,163,016 of OV656742.1, forward strand.
AATGCGTTTTTGGAAACAGTGAACTATGTCGAAGTGCTTGCCCTTGGGGAGAAAGTCAAAGACCGATAATTAGGTGTATGAGCAAAAGTAAAGTTAAGCCTCTATTGTAAGCTTCAAAAAAAAAATAAGGTGCTTTAAGTTTAAGCTTTAAGTTCTGCGGTAGTTTTATTGGACGGCAGGTCTTGCGGTGATATATAAATAATTCATTTATTAGGTACACACTAGCTAGAGGATGCCCCAAAAATTTTATAAGTTACATAAATGAATCACATTTTTGGGGAATCCTCTTATGTATGTCCAAATACTGTTTAAGAAACTATTGGAATTTGCTCGGATCTATTCGACAGCCGTTAACTACTTAAGTAAATATACATTGTTTGATATAACAACAGTGAAAATTTGTTTCAGATGTAGAAGAAGAGGATGGAGTTTCTGCGAAGACATGATCATGAAGAAACATGGTAGCAACTACCTTCGGCAATGGAGACATCGACAAAAAATATGTACTACAGCATTTGGATTTTCTATAGGTAACAAAATAGCATAGAACTAGAAAAGACCCAGTCTTCAGACATGTTGAATCCTAATTCTAAATTTGAACCAATGAACCTAGAAGAATTTAGGCTGTCTGGCACTAGATTAGGTTCAGTTTCTTGAGCTAAATATGTCGCACGTTTCCACTTACCGACGTGTGTATATAATATATGTAGTATACTACTTACGATGTATTGTATAGTTGGTGGGTATAGAGTATCGTAGTAGGCAGTAGTGGCATTGTTTTATATTAGAAAATAGTAAACATTGATAATTGCATCATATGAAAGACAATAGCAACGGTAAATGGTCCATGAGTGAGTCGTTCGCATTATAATTGGGAATCAGCCTTTGTCACTTACAAATACCCATTTGATGTTTCTTCCTTATAACTACTACCTGTGCCTTTGGTACTGAATATAAATTTTTACACAGATGGACATCAGACTCAAGTTTTATTAGAATACACCTGTCATATTGGAAAACTAAATATTACATACAATTTTCTTTTTTTTTCATATAAACAATATTCTACGAACTTTATGCTTCTTTTAGTAAAATATCTTCGTCTTCTTTCTTGAGTCGTCATGACCGAGGGTCGTGACACTCCCGAAGAATTCGTTAGGGGAGTTCTCTTGGGCAGATACATCGTGGTGGGCGCCCAGGTCCTTAGGAACTTAGTCTTACTCCTGTGTAAATTGTATCTTGTTATTACACTCAACATTCTTTTTGCTCCACGTCCAGACTTTATAAAAAACAAACAGTGACGTACATGGTGTCTAATATACTAAGAACTTCTAATAGAACAGGAAGTATTCCAAAATAAACCATAACCGTCATCAGCAGAAGGGGAAAATCTATATTTAGTTGGACTCGTCTTTAAATAGACCATCTCACAGCTGTTGGAATGATTCAACCAACTTCTTTAAGGGGCCAGACGCCATGTGGTTTTAAGTGGTTTAAGACAGAAGCTGTCAATGTTTGACTGAAATGTGTCATTTTTAAAATTTTAGTCTTCCTTTTGTCGTCGTAAGTTCTGTGCTCGCACTATTATGTATCAGCCCAAGAAATCTCTCCTAAAAAATTACATATATCTGCGGAGGAGTCATAATACTCACTTATGAGAAATACTAATGGCCAGACTTTTTTCACACTTTTCAGTCCATTTGGCCAACAGGCCGCCAGAAGCAACGGTGATCTAAAATGGAGCATGCATTCTACAAAACACAACCTTATAGAATCTAATCTCTTTTTTAACTTGCTGTCTTTAACTGAAAATCCTACTTTTTTCTAAATGTATGGTTTTAGAAGCCTTGGTTTCTTTTAGTTTTAGGTTGTATGCAATGGTACTAAAAATTTTGCGAGATGAGATTATCTAGAAGTTTACGAGGTGAATACATACTTAGTTGACCAGAAACTTTGAAAGCCTATGTCTAAGCTAAGTACTTTCGAGTTAAAGTAGGTAAATAAGTATGTATGTCGTTCCTAATTCCTTATTTATGTTATTAAATATATTCGATTATCCATAAATAATTACTCGATATTTAAGTATTCTGTATTTTGAACAAAACAAAATTAATAATGTTATTGCTTGGTTGCCCTCAACATAATAAGTAACATTTACCTACATTCCTTATTGATTAATATTATTATTTTACTTTATTAATAACGGCACCTCGCGGTTGCACCCACGCGGCTTTTCCAGGTTAAATGTAGCCTATAATTTAATACATATTGTATGGCTTTATCCCTTATATAATTAAACCTATGTCTAACTTATATCAAATTTTATGATTTTGAGCGTGAACAACGGAAGAAACACACATTTACTATTTAATTCCTTTTTTTATTATGTAATTTCTTTGGTGTGCATTAAAGACATATCTTATCTTATTTACATTTTATTCCGGCTTTACAATCCTGGATATTTCCGCAATTAATTTATTAAACAATACCTACTTTATACAAATAGAACCGAGACCTAGAACCTATATCAATAACCAGATGACATTGTGACTAACCCTGCAGATAAAAGTTGTGATAACACATCAAAACATGGATAAACTAAAGTGGAAGGCATTCAATTGATATGATGAAGTTCATTGAAACTCTTAGGTACATTGGCGTATAGAGAAAAATGCAGAACATTTCAATGGGCGTGTTTATTATAAAGGAAACAATATATTTGTTGTTATTGGTGAAATATAATTGTATGTTATTGTTGATAAATATGTAACTGCTGGCAACAAGTTGTGGATTATCTCGCATTTCATTCAATCTTCAGAAACGCCAGATCTAGAAGGCACTTTTTTTTTACATTAAATAGGCTTACGTTTGACTATTAAATAGCCTGCCTGATGTTAAGCACCACTATATTCTAAGATGTAGCACGCTTGCCTAGAAGAAACCTATTTACTCTAGATTTGAAGACCCCTGGGTTATAATTTATACTTTTGGATACCAATCATATCACAGACTGTGTAAAGCATTTGCTAAACTTTTGGTTACAGTTGCATGGTACCCAATAGAAGATAACTTCAAATTTAATAAAAAAAATATACTTGAGTACTTACATATAATAATATAAATAAGTATAAACATATTTTATTTTTTTTTGAGTACATTCATGGCTATAAACCGAAACTAACTATGCATTATACATAATAGTTTATCACCTATCTACATACTTAACACTGAAAGAAACACAGGCAAAATAAAGAATTGGAAGCAATTTCTTTACATAAGTATTTTCCACAAGTCGAGAGACTCTGGAATTCGGCCTTTTGGTATGGTAATGGCCGATAATGAAACACTCTTTGGTCAACAAAAGATTTGAAATGGCCATTCTTTGTGTAATTGGTCTCACATCACATTGCGTTAAGGAATTTGCATAAAGTCATATAACGTGTCTATTTTGGTAACTATTACTAGTTAGTTACATGAAGCCAAAACTTTTTTTACTAAGTTAAACGGGTGTGCATTTGACCACTGTTTGCCAGTTGGTAAGCATCAATAATTGTGGTCTAAGATGAAACTGAAAGAGTGAACTATCTAATTTTGGTATTTTCAATCAGATGCGATTTCCAGGGAATTATAGAGAGAGTTACATTTTTTTAAATTATGTTGTGTCACCTCACACTCGGAACACAGGAAAATTTGCTGCTTCGTACTTTATTTGCTAACCACATAAAGCTAAACATTTTTTTTATTTGTGCTATGAATAGAACCGTTTCTTCTGTACTAAGCAAGAATGCTTGTGTCTCAGCAAAATATTAATAATCATACTAGTATGTGTGCCTGCACCTCTAAAATAAGCATAGCTTGTGTCTTAGAGGTGCATGCTCCCCAGTGGTAATGAAAACAGTTGAAACAAAAAGTTTTCACGGGTAAGGCCTCAATATCAGATTCGGGGAAACAGAAATCCGACAATGCACTGCCGATTTTGTTCCCACACATCTGCAAGCCAAATCCAATCGATATACCAATATCGAATGTGGCAAGAAGCGATGTCCCGCCTCGGTCGCGGTGACTTTCGCCGTGCCCACACGCAATTGTATTAGACAATAGGTGCACTTTCGCCTCTGCGCCCATCCAGTGTGCGGGGATCGAATACCGATCGATTCGGACCGCTTACAACTTTAGAGCGAATAGGAATATAAGCAATTCCAGTGCTAGGAACCACAATACTATCTAACTATCATACATGTATTATCACAGAATTGCAATAATTAAACAGAGGCAGTGACTTTTCGGGGGATAAGAAAAATCTTGATGGTCATTCATACGAACTTACTAAAGTTATTTTTAAAGAATTGAAAGCACTTTACTATCTACTATACTATACCAGTATTTATACGACAAAATCTCTCCCGAATCTTAAAAATAAATAAATTGGAATTGCACAAACTACGATTCTCCTGATGAGAAACGATACTGCAATGTGATTTATTATGGAGAGCAAACCGCAGATCCAATGCGAGAATGCAGAATAAAAACCAATTCACAAAGGCTTAAAAGATAGAAGTAAATATAGATTGCGCATTATATTATCAGAAATTTAAATAGGTATTAAATTTATATTCAAAACAGTACAGCAAGTAGTTACCTACTTCAAATAACAACAGAAAGCATCCCTCAATATCTGTATCACGACAGAACTGTGTAAAAAATGGTCCGTATTTTACCGCCTATATCATGTGTGCATCGTCAAGTACCTAGTAAATTGCCACAACTGCAACAAACAAGGTCGGAGATAACAACCACGCCTCTACAACTGTCACCGCTATGAAATGCCTAGCTGGAGACCGTGTAGTATAACTGTGCACGCGGATAAAAACATAAACTAATAAGTGAGTGAGTGTGCAACGGAACTTCACAACATAATTCCTCCGTCTCCATTCCACCGTCGAACAAGCAGGAAGTCAACAGGACGTCACCGGTTCATGGTGGTAGTTCCAACGACTCGCACGAAGCGCTTTGATTCTACCTTCGTAGTAAGGACGGCGAGACTATGGAACTCTCTACCTGGAGCCCTGTTCCCAGTTAATTATAACCCAGGGGTCTTCAAATATAGAGTAAATAGGTTTCTTCTAGGCAATCGTGCTACATCTTAGACTATAGCGGTGCTTAACATCAGGCAGGCTATAGTCAAACGTAAGCCTATTTCGTGTAAAAAAAAAAAGTTCTGACCGGGACTTGCTCTTTAGAATAATGCAGCTAGTACCACCTAGTACCTGCTTGAACACACACTTCGCTAGAGCACAAAATTTGATAAAGATAAGATAAAGATATTAATGTCATAAAATGAATACATAAAAATACTTTAGGGAATCACGGTATGCATCATATAATAAAATCTGACATCAAATCTAATCTTTGAGGAAGTGTGTCATACGTAGAAGGGTTTAGGCGCCTGTCATGATGCATCATGTGCCAAAGAGGATTCCTCTTTTTGACGTGGAGGAAATGCATTAACGCATCTCCGTACTCGGAGCTCATGATACTTCACTAACGGGTTCTTCAATGACGGGTTTCGCGGGCAAACGAGCAATACTCCTCCGCAATTCCAGCCCTAACTAACCGTAGTCCTTTGTCCGAGTAGAAGGTAACTCTCTTACCAAGTTAAATTCAGCGGGGAGTCTCAACCGTCAATAATGAGGAATGCGAGGAGGACCTGCTCAAAAGCCAAAGTGCTGCTACCACTAAATAGCGGGTTCTTCGTAGTCTCACATCCAGTTAACGCAATGTGCGTAGGATGATGTTGTTACTGATGCAATACTTTATAGGCCGTTTTATACTTGACGGCCATGGTTAGGCAAGTCCATGTCGTTAGGTATGTTAAGTAATTTTAAGATTTTAATTTCCATGCATATATGCTTAGTGTGGGGCTAGATGGCGCTGTGTGCAATGTCCCGGAATATTTATTTATTTATTTTAAAGATGTTACTTTACCGAAATGCATAAATTTAAAAATACATAAATGTAAGTATGCATCTAGGCATTGCTTTTATGCTGTAACTAGTGGATGCTCGCGGCTTCGCTCGCATTAGAAAGTAAAACTTGCATCTCCTATTTCACCCCTTTAAAAGTGGCATTTCCAAAAATCCTTTTTTAGCGGATACCTACGTCCATAACATCTACTTGCATGCCAAATTTCAGCCCGATCCGTCCATTGGTTTGGGCTGTGCGTTGATAGATCACTATATCAGTCAGTCAATCAGTCAGTCACCGTTGAGTTTTATATATAGAGATTGTCTACTGTTCTTCAGATTCATACTCTACAAATTGTTTTGTGTTTGTTCTTCCATCATTTTTATGCTAGAAATAAACTCAGTTTCTACGTGTATGTGTAAGCAAAAATAGTTCTTTGGTTGCAAAATAACAGTAAGGCAGTACCTATTGAACCTTGGATGGAAGCCAATGTCGCAGTGTCGAAGCCTGCCAAATGTTTCCATCGATTTAACAACGACAAACCCACACTATTCAAAGATTTCTAGGATAACAGTCTAAATCAATAAACAAGCTATTGTGAACTCTTTCAAATCAATACAATGGTTTTCATACAATTTATCACCTCAACGCTCAAAGTTCCTTCGTTCGATTTCTTATTCTCATGTCAATGGTTAAATCGCATGCTAACTAGTTGTAAACTAAAATAATATTTAGATCTAACTTATCCCAAAAGGCCTCTTCGCTTATAGAATAAAACATGACATCTACAGCTGGTTCATCACACATTTTACGCAGAACAACTCCACAACCCACACCTATAATAACCATCTTTCTTCACGCATTCAATTCTTCACAACTGTGTCAACAAATTCTTCTGCTATTTCTACCTTACGCAATAATCACACTTATTTCCATACACACTAAAGCATGAAATCGAATGCAAATATTTATACGAGTACTTACTGTTCGTACTAGATTCGTAATTGAGCTGCTTCATTTTGATTTGAAATCTATATCTATTGTGTTAAAGTTCAAATCGTATGTAATACAAAATGCAGGAGTAATAATTAACATGAATGAATACTGTTAGTTTCTCACAGTTAAAAAGAGTATGCATGAATAAAATCAGCAAAGCGAGAGCATTGTTTTGTTTACGAGGGTTCTGTTCTGTTAGCACATAAGTAACTAAATAAATGGTCAACAAATTATAAGTTTCCTTCTTTTAACCCTTTTACGTTTACGTTTTATGTGTTTACGAAGCTACATAGAAGGCCAACGCGCTAAATTCAAATTTTAAGAAGTTGTGAGCCTGGAAAACTGCTCTGGGGTGCATGACACCCCACGCGACCGCTTATGCAACTTTTAAGGCACGCCCAATTGAGGGTTAAAACTTTTTTAAAGTGATGTGTGACATGTGTCAGTTGAAACAGACACATAATATGGACTATTGGGATATCTAACGACTTGACTTAACAACCTTGTATTAAAATATCAAGGTTGATCAAGTTTTATAAATGCATAACTGGGAAAATCCGCAACGAAAACCCATGACGAAGATGATACGTATATATAATTGTATATATATAGAGTACGGCATTATGACTGATGGCTCTCAGCTTAGCTGACATCTCATATCATCATCATCATCTTGAGTTCACAGTTTGAGTTGATCATCTTGCGTTGGAATTAAATGCCAACTGTGGTGCCCCCTATGTCAACATAACTATTAGTTTTCTATAATATCACACATGACATATCACACAGCGCCATCTAGCCCCATACTTAGCTTACGCTTGTATCATGGGTATAACGGATATAACACATATATATACTTTTCTTTTGTAAATACATACTTATTATACATAGAAACGACCAGACTCAACACAAGTAATTACAAATTTTAATATTCATAATACTTGTGTTTTGCGGGAATCGAACCCGCACCCCTAGATTAGAAGGCAGAGCCACTACCAACTAAGCAAACGGAACAGTCAATGTACACACAAATAATAAATAAACATAATTTTAGGAAGTACGTTCCTACATCATTATTGAGACACGAAACCCTAAAAACTGGCAATAAAGATGAGAATCGATCGGCACGCACAGGAAATGGGATCAGGAAGGAAACAGTTAAGGTAATAAGAATGCAAAGATTTGACAGAGAACTAGCATGAGAAACTAAGTCATTGTGGTATCGGTATGCAAAGCTTCCTATAGGAAATGGTGTTATTAATTCCAGAGAGATGATTGTAGTTATAAAGCAATGGTTAGGTTTTTAATTATGACCTAATTATATCTCATGCTATCTAGGTTATCTAACTTCCGCGATAGTTGAATTTAGTTTAACACTTGATAGATTAGGCATTTGACCACCAGGGCTAACGAAACAACAACAACACTATCAACTCCCGTGGTAAAAAGTTATGGAGTTGTTGAAACACTTTGTCCCGACTAGTTAAGTAAATGTATAACTACAACATCATCATCATCATCATCATCAGCCCACGGTCGTCCACTTCTGGAAATAAGCCTCTCCCAAGGCACGCCACTCAGCCCGACTTTGTGCTTCTCGTCTCCACCTGTTCCCTGCTATCTTCATGATGTGCTCGCTCCACCTTGTGGCAGGGTGCCCTACACAACCACAACATACTTAAAACTAATTAAGTTAAGTATGCATATCAATAAAATGGGTACTTAATTACTTACTTACATTTAGCGGTTTAATTATTCACAATACAACCTTCTAACTAAAACCTGTACAAAGATTTGTTTCTTACGGTGGCTAAGCTAAACTAAGTAAGTAGGTACCTAAGTAATTTAGAAAATTTAGGTCAATAATTTTAGATTAACCCGCGTACAGCTGTCTGTTAAATATTATAAACAACTACCTAAATGTAAGAAATCTATGAGGTCTTCTCGTCTTTTTAACTTATTTAAACATTTATATAAAATATAGTTAAATTCTATAAAATATTTACCTAAGTAGGTACTTAAGAGGCAGTATATTTTTGATCCAATCTTTAATACAAGTCACTAATTAAGAGACTAATGACAGTATGTTATAATATAATACAATGCTACATCACTAAATACTACTTTACCACGCAATAAATATAGAACAAAGCCTCTATAAGTGACACAAGTTAGAATCAAAACAACAGTTCTAACTATTGTCTACAGACTTCTAGTTCAACATTTAATAACAGTGCTGCTAAGAACGGTATTCTGTAAGTGGGTAATCTTTACATCTATGCAACGATTATATTATCTATACCAATGATATTCTATATAAACTGAGGTAGATGCGTTTATACCCCGTTCTGTGTAGCGAACTCAAATCAGGCTACGTAGCATGATTCGGCTCAGTTGCCTCGAAGCAACGCGCGGCGACGCACGTTGACGGCGCGACTTTTTATCAGTAAAAAATATTCACAACGCCATCGTATGTGTTTAGAATGTGCAATAATTACACTGGGACGAGTGCCAAAAGCAAGAAGGATGTGTCGTTTCATTTGTAATTATTGTTTGTCCTTTTAAAATAAAAATACAAATATTTAATATTACTATAAATCAACCAGTGACGCGTTGCCACTTAGCCATCTCCACGAAAGAGACAAATAGCGACTCGAATTCACGATTGACGGCGGACGTAGCTGTAAACATACGTTTATCTCTTTCTCACAACGGGGCTTTATATATCTCTGACCACTTTTACTTTCCTGAATAACGTAAACAAAGCTGCGTATATTCTACCTAAGCAGCTATAGCATAATTTCGCCACGCGCTAGGGCGATTTTGAATGAGTGTAACATCTCTATTTGTAAAATCTCATTGATCTATACATATAATAAAGCTGAAGAGGGTCGAAAATCTGAACATTGAAGATATTTAAAAAAAATGTTTGGAGATATCGAATTGATAGCAGAACACGTTCCAATAATTTATAGAAATGTTGCCTGTTTATCTGTATATTTAAACGCTTACCACGCAAAAACTGCGAAACGGATAATCATGATTTTTGGTATGTAGGTACTGTAGATAGTATGAGGTCTTAGAAGTGTCGTAGGGTACTTTTTATACTAAAACAATGCGAGCGAAGACGCGGGCGTCCACTATCTATATATATATAAAAAACTCAAAGGTTACTGACTGATTGACTGACTGATATAGTGATCTATCAACGCACAGCCCAAACCAATGGACGGATTGGGCTGATATTTGGCATGCAGGTAGATGTTATGACGTAGGCATCCGCTAAAAAAGGCTTTTTGGAAATGTCACTTTTAAAGGGGTGCAATAGGGGATGCAAGTTTTACTTTATAATACGAGCGAAGCCGCGAGCACCCACTAGTCGTATATAAAGTAATATGTATTATATAAGAAGAAGTGGAACCTGAGATTTTTGCGTACTTTATACCAGTTTACAAACAGTTGGACGCAACTGAAGGATGGATTTGGTAACTTATGCTAATTTGCAGAGTTATTTTAGAACTGCACGGACTGGGTAAGGCTTTGGTTCGTGGGTTATATAATCTTGTTTTAGGTAAAGTAGTTACTCGTACTTACAATAACATAAGTACCAGATTTTCTTAAGATAATAGAAATTTTACAGCTTTAAGTACTTAAACGTATTTACTTATCCCTAGATATAAAAAAAAACTTATTTTAGTGTTACCACAGCGAGGGACATTATTGATTGTTAAAATTAAATCAAATTTGAGTATATGTTTATGTAATTATATGTATGTAGGGTAAATATTTATAGCCTCTTAAACACGTGCACATAATTTCGCGATTGTATGACATTTCAATAACTTGTAACTAGTGTGAGTTTCATCAAAATTAATTCAGTAGTTTTTAAGACAACTATGTCTAACTGTCTACGTATTTGATTCGATTTCAACATGGCACAATTACTTACCTACTTAAATAAATAAAAAATATTGCTTGTGTTGAGCCTGGTCGTTTCTATGTGGGGTGCGATGATCGGACTACCTTCACGTTGGGTAAGCCCAACTAATTTCATCTCTCCATATGGGGATTTGGGGTTAGTTGGGGAAACCTGGTGCACCCCGTCCACAGGTTAGTAACTTCCACCTTCCGGTGGATCTTGCTAGCCTGTGTCCAAACGTTCGATCGAGTGGGGGCCCTCGCCTATACCTCCCCTTCGAGAGGGCTGGTTGTAGGGCCCGAGGCGAAGAGCTCGCCGCACCTCGCGGTGTAGGTGGAGCTGGGTGCTCTTTAAGAGCACCCGAGGTGGTCGCCGAGAGGCGAGAGGAGTTCGGTGTACCGGCCGAGTAGCGGCGACACGGGAACCGAACTCCGTGCGCAGAGGGCGCATTGGAGAAGGGCGGTCGCTTTGGCGTGCGACTGCCTGACTCCTGGGGGCTCTGGGTGGCAGGTCGGGGAACCTGTTGCCCTGGAATGAGTCCCCACAGGATGCATGACGTGTCCCGTGTTCTGACACGTCGTCCATTGAGGGTTGAGCTGAAGCTCCCCGAGGCGGGGCCCGTTACCGGGCCAGCATCACCAGGGCTGCGGATGTATGCATCGCGCTCTCGTGGCCCTGGACCAACGATGCGGAGATGGAACACCCCAGGTTTTTAGTGGGTATGCCGCCCTTATAGAGTGGGGCGGAGACTCCCACATAACCACCCGCCCTCCCCGGGGTTTTTTGGGTGGTACCTCTAATAGGTTTTCCTGGGCAACAAAAAAAAAAAAAAAAAAAAAAAAAAAAATGGTCGTTTCTATGTCTTATAATACCTAAGTCCGTATTTACGAAAGAAAGTATAAATGTATTATATTAATTATCTAGTACCCATGATACAAGCGTAAGCTTAGTATGGGGCTAGATGGCGCTGTGCGATATGTCTTTATTTATTTTTCCAAAGAGGACGAGTACGTTTATAATTGCATAAGGGGACTAAGTACTTAAGTCGGTTAAATTTGTCAAATGTCCACTTGTTCGAGTATCTACAGTCTAGTGTCTAGGCTACAAGTGTGCCGTTGCACTCTTATCTAATCATGTGTGCTAGTGACCGATAAAGTTTGCGAATATCTTCTAGCTTTGATTACAAAATTATTCATCAGTGACTGAGTGTTTAAATTTAACAATTAAACTTTGAAAAATGTTTTGTTAGTCTGTCCGTCTGCAACTATATATATTTATTTACTAGTGGACGTCTGCGGCTTCCCTCGCATTATTTCAGGATAAAAAGTAGCCTATTGCACTCCTATGACCTCCTACTATCTATATACTAAAAATCTTGATGAACTGTTCAGTTGTTTTTGCGTGATGAGCGTTTAAATAAACAGACAAACATAGACACAGAAGAACGACAAAATTTCTAGAAATGGTTGCAACGTGTTCTGCTATAAATTCGGAGTACTTAAGTATCTCCAATTTTCTTTAATTTTATTTATATTTATTACTTCCATGTTCAGACTTTCGACCCTCTTCAGCATTATTATATGTATATATAGATGTGTTTGTTAGTTCACTACATTAACTAAAGAACTAAGTTCCAATTTCTAAGCTCCATCGTAAGATACTTAATCTCTACTATTGTTTATTAGCAGAGTATGAGTATTTATTACGTAAAGTTAACGTACGTTTCGATAGATAGCATCAAGATGAAATTCCCAAAACATTATTTCGTTAATAATATCGAGTTATACTCGAAACAATGATATCATTCTGATTTATATTTTAAAATATCTATTTCCTTGCAAAACTATCAGTCGAAATTCCCCAAAAGCGTTTCGAAACGAAAAAAACTCGTCGAATAGAATTACTTTTAGACAGATGTTCGAGTGAATGACTCCAAACAAGTTGCTTCAAGGACGGTGTGATATGCATTCGGGTTTGTTTTTGTACGTAGAACTAGCCATGACTATGATATGTGGACTGGACACCTGGAGCTCGAAACCAAAATTAATTTAAAAGAAATAAACGGACTTCAATGCACATGCACAAAATTAAACGTGTCTTCTTCCGAAATGCACGAGAATCCAGAACTATCTCAAAATAGATAGTGTGAAACCGCGTGGATTATTTTGAACGCAGCTGTAGTACGTAAAGCATTTTGTGCATTATCATTCCTCTCATAAAGTGACGACGAATAAAACTATAAGATTGTTAAGTACTATTTTCGTAACTTGAATTATGAGTTATATATGCACATACATACTTATCTCTCTTATATATATTACTTTTTATAATCTTACTTCTAACTGTGATCAACAGAGCAAAGTATAACACTGTTGTGTATGTAATATTTATTAGCGTTTGTCGGTCTGTTTGATCCTAAAAGACGTTTTAAACGAACAAGCTTCTCAAACTAAGACGTCCGCGCAAAAAGTTGCAAAACAATGTATAATACGCCTTATAAAACAGCGGGCCAAGCATATCACCTTGACTCGGCCGGTTTCACATCCTGCCTTGCAAGCTAATATAATCATATCATAACTTATATTGTGCGTGTACCTACCTATTAGGTATGTTTAGATTGATTCGATACAAAATTATAACCTACATGCCTGACATGACATCCTATTGCTGGAGCAAAATTAACTGTATTATAATTTTAGACCTTGTATTCTGTTAATTAGACGAGTACTAACAGATTCAAAAATCTCCTAAAAAGACATGAGTACCTAAATAATAAGTACCTTGTTAATACTGAATTACTAAGTATTCGAAACTAACTTATTGTGAGTATCAAGAAAAATATTAATACAAGATATGAACTGCGTCACACCTTTTTTTTCGTGACTTAAGTTAAAGTTTAATTGTTTTAATTTAGCAAAATGACATTTAATATTATGAACATCATGCCTTAAACAATCGAAAAGAACCAACAATTATAGGCAGGTAAGTGCAATTCAGAGGTCCTTAGGGCGTCTTGAAAATCCTAACCCTAGAGTTGACCACTGTCATACAAACTTACTCAGAGCATGAAAATGCAAGTTATTAACTAAGCATATTAATATTATCTACATAAGTACATACGTCAAAAACCGGTAAAGGTAACAACAATCACCGATACATTTTCCAGTTATGTACATTACCTACCTACATACATTAATAGTCATGTAGGTTCAAAAGGTTATTTTCACAAGCCTTATTTGGAACATTACTTACCTACTTATTTATTGTATGCATTGAAATACAAACAATAAGTAGGTAATGTACCTAAGTACCTACCTAGTTATAATTTCAGTTCGATTATTGTAACATTAACTATGACTATTTCATCACTCTAACAAATATTATGAAAATCGAGTCCTCAGTAAGTAGTAATATGTAGTTGAATACAAATAAATGTAAGTTTATTCAGCCGATTTCGTTTGAACTTCTTTACGCTGAAAATACTGCAGAGAGGTGGATAAAATTGATATACCTAGCTGTATATATATGTATGTATATGTATAAATATAAGACCCTAGGTAAGTACTTCACATAAAAAGTTAAGTACTATTTTGCTACTATTTATTTCAAATAGGTAATAGCTACTTTTAGATAGGTAGCTCTGTTAAGCTCAGGTAGACTATAAAATATACAAAATGGTAAAACAAAGATCGTAAACATAACAAACACATGCAAACATGTAAATATTAACAAATTGATCATGTAACATGATGACTAAAAATCAAATAAGCTACCTAGACAGTGTCAGACTCACTTAGTACTTTATCCCCAATTACTTACTTAACGCAAATACTGTGTCAGGAGAGACAAACTTTACGTTCCACCACAAAGTCGGATGTGCAGATGTCGCCACTGTATTCTGTAGTGTCGTTTCAATTTGCTTGGTGGTCAAACGCCGGACTGTCAAATGTAAAAAGGTAACAGCGCGGGGACTAACTATATAGATAGTCATTAATTAGGAAGTGAAATAATTATTTAATTACGAAGTATTTACATCAACATTGCTGAGCTATTTATTAAGTAGGTACTTGTATGTACAAGAGATAGGCAAAACGATTGGACAAAACCAAATGTCATCGTTGACAATTCAACCGTGGGAAAACGTGCGCCGGCGCATTCTAACGCGAATTGACATCTGAACTCGCAATTAATCTGTCATTTGTCACCTGTCAAACTCAATTGCTACTTTCTCTTGTATGTGCGTACTTTTACTTTGCGAGGTAATTATTGTACATGGTCTATTTAGCATGTACACGATTATACTCTGTACAGGCGGTGTTGTGAAGAAAATGTATTCGATAGATAATTTACGTGTATCGATTTGTGCTGTAGCTTCTTGTAGATTCATTACCAGGGAACCAAACATATTGCGGGTAATCATGATGAAATGATGTGCCGATTTTTATCAAAATCGTACAAGTTGTAAACTAACAAAGTACCAAGTTAGTCTTTGCAAAATGTTACGAAAAGTCGGAAATACGTACAAACAGTAATGCTAATGTTTTACACTTAACTTGCCTTATAAGGTAAGTGAATAATGTACAGTCAAAAAGGCGTAAGCTGAGCTTTGCATTTGTGTGGGTGAAGTATGGCAGGTGGGCGGGGGAGTGAGATGGCGCTATCGCACGATGGAGAAGCCGATTGTCTCACCTACACTATCTATGTACACCCACACAAATGCAAAGCTCAGCTTACGCCTTCTTGACTGTACAAACTACAAGAACGAAATGTCAGTTAAGAGCGTTAAGATCTTCTTCGTCACATATTTTTTTTTTGCATTTATAAGTTAAATTAGTTCAAAAAATAACTAATTAAAAAATTGCTTGATCGTAGAAGTAAGACTTCTCTACCAATATTCTTTCGTCATAGCATTGAAGTACCTTAAACATTTTATTAGCACTATCTATGATTACCTAGATATTAACACCTGTACGAAGTGCTTCGAGGTCGAATAGTTATTTCGACACCGTAAGATAAGGGACTGGGTGAACGGGCCTTTACTTAGTCTAGAAAATTGTTTGGATAAGTAATCTATAGAATATATTGTTATTAATAGGCCATTAGGCGATATCTTTATCGTGCCTTTGCCATTGTTTCAGACTAAGGAATTAGTTTCCGATTTATTTATTTTTGCAAACTGTGCTACGGTTTTATTCATAAACTTATTTGGAAATGAGCGAAAATAATTACGATAAGTACTAGTACCACTGATCTCCATCAGTACTTACAAGTACGCTGGATTGGCTGGTCGCCGCATCGTTTTGTGCCTATTTGATTTTCGCCATCTTGGCGTCCACGGAACTAATAGTAGGGACGGGACAATGTAACAAATTATATCGACAAAAATCTAATTTTCGCATAGGCGATAGAGATACCTGTAGATGTCTATCCTTTTTAACCATTGACCTCTATTACTACTAGTACGCCAGACTGGCCATATAAAATAAAAACTATTTTGTGCCGATTTGAAGGGCCTCCCTTGAGTGTACTGAAAACTGTATTTGGCATTTATTTCTCAAAAAGCAAATTGCCATCGTGTTGTTTACATCCTTTCCGCGATTTTATTAACGTTTTAAGTGTTTAATATTTAATCTAGTATCATACAGTTCAATTTATATTGTAAGAAAAATTGTTAAGTAGTTAGTAAGAAAGCGTAGATTAGGTTCCCCCATAAACCACCTGGGGAGTTAGAAGTATTCACTGTCTTTTAATCAAATCTTATGATGACACTGAAAAACTGGTGAGAGTGTACAACCTAGATTTTAGGCTGAATACAGAAGTAGACCTTCTATTCTAGCTAACTAGTGTTCGTTCTTAAGCGTAGTTAGATCAAAATTACTCAAACATTTAACACAATATGCACACAACATTCCCACACACACATGCATACACACAAACACATAAATACCCTAGACTACTCATTGGAGATACCAAACATTCATACGTAATCTTTATAAACCCGCAAAAATCCTTGCATTCCTTTCATATGTAATGTATGTAATACGTGTAATACATTATCACATTATCTTTTTATTTTCTTGATGCAGCTTCAGTTTGTACATTACTGTTTTGTAACAAGCACTATTTGCAACTGAAACTCTGGAGAAATATGTAGTGATTTTCCGCTGCGACTCACCACATATTTTAACCATATTTCTCCATTTAAAATCATTGTCATAGAAAGAGCAAATGTTTACCTCAAATATGTAATTCTTCCCTAGGCCTCCGGGATACAGGCATTGCCTAGTTCGGGGTCCGCTAGAAAAGCACATGTATGTACTTAGTATGTAAAAAAAGAACGTAAATACCATGTCTTTATTATTTCATTAGTTAATAAAAAAAATTAATTTGAATATATGTATTACTCAAAAAAGCTTTGTTTTCCTATCTTTCTTCCAGATACATAGATTGCAATGTACTTTTCGTCCACTATTGTTGGTAGGGGTACGTTTGATGGTGCCGTTGGTTCTAATTCTGGTATTATTTTTCGGATACGGGTTTTGATATGCTGTGGAACATTAGCGATAAAAATTCTTATATGTAAAAATGTATGCAAAAATATGTTACGTATGTATTTAATCGCTACCGGGTCCAATAGACCCACACGCACCTTTTAGGCCCATAGCACTAACATGTAGCGCACTAACTGTCAGCTTAGATCGTTATCTACCGCCCTAAACTATAGTCAGAAGGTATTAAGAACGGCCACATTACAATCGTCGTAATTTCGAAATAATTCAACAAAATTCAAGGGACTGGGTCCACTGGACCCAATAGCGAGTCCTTAAGTGTTAAGCAACAGTTTTAGTGAAGAGTCTTTTAACCTGTAATTTAAAAACAAACCGTTCATTGATACAATTTATGCCAGAAAAAACATCGACAAATATTATCGATATGGAATATCGACAACACTATTGTGTTGTTTATGTTTATCAAAACTTGTCAATGTCAAGTCAAATACGTTCTAATGTCATGTCATGCATGTAATACATGCATGGAATTAATATATAATAATAAGGAATGAGCACTGCTGGTCCAATTACGAGCAGAACGAGGCGAATGTATGACAGGCTGTTGTCTTTTTCTAACTATGGTGATAATACATTATATAATTAGGATATTTCAATTCATCTTCCTACCAAATCTGGAGCAGTCTCTTTTGGGGCCCTATCTTACCTGCATCTTGCCATCATGATAATCCCTAGCTCTATTGACGCGTTAAGTAATAAACACCAACAAACTTACTTACAAAATGCACTTTAATTTGTAACTTATGATAGTAACCGACATAAAAGAGACAATTTGTCGTGTCCTTTAATCAATTGAATAACTTAATAATCTTGTAACGCTTATCACAAGATTTTAGAATACAAATATGAACGTGTACCGTAACCACAAACCTATTTCACTTTAAATAAAAGTCAACCTTTAAAAGTTAAGTATTAGTAAAGTCGCGACGCTTCGAAATAATATAGGTCACCTTAGTCCCAATAATGTAATCAGCATACCTGTTGAAAGATATATTGCAGCCACTATAAGATTCACTTCTGCATTCTGCATACACTACTATTTCTTATCATTTTGTTATTTTTACAATAAAATACATCTAAATTAGTTACAAATGAAATTATTTTTTTCCCGCTACCTTTTGTCATGATACCATGTCATCATAATGTTGCTTGTGTGAAAATAATATAATATCAATTTGTTATTTATTTATTTTATTTATTCTATTTTGTGTTAGTTTCACAAATTAATTCAGATTTCTTTGTGTCGAGTAAGATTTATAATAAATAAAATTAAATAATATTATTTATTGATAAATATGACTACGTTGACTAGACAGTGACGTTTCTCACAGATTATTTTTTAAACTGGCAAGCTGCTGAAACAGGACAACAGCCTGCCTACTATGTCTCTCATTTTTGACCGATTTCATCCCCGATTTAACATTTATAGAAAATGAACTTTAACTGTAGAAACATAAGGCTTCTATTCGTATAAAATCTAGTTCACAAAACAAAAAGAGAAATCCTGTGATCATGAGAGGGATGAAAATCCTTGATTAAATGTCAAGTTTAGTTCTAAGGACACTCTAAGGAGGCGCTTCAAATCGGCACAAAAAAGAGCTGTCATTTGGTATGGTGCAGCCGATCCAGCGTACTTGTACTGATGGAGATCAATGACTAGTACTAATTTACGATTGGTTACTTTTTGATTTAATTTTTTTTTTAACTTGAACAGGTTTGCACTTGGCCATAGTTTGCCTGCTAGCAAGCAAAGGTATAGGTATCGTTGCAGTATTTGATGTAAGTACCTAGTATGTTTGACCAATCACAAAAACCTATTGACTGATTGAAATAACTATCCCAGGAAACAAAAGATAGACCCTGGTAGAGTTCCAAGATAAAAATAGTTGTACCTAAGTATATTTTTTCAGCTCAGAAGAGACTTATCTTTGGGCACATCCCCATCTATTGCACGCTTGACTTAACTCCGAAACGTAATCACTGACTGTAGGTACTTCCTAAACAAAAGATCCCTCTAGAAAGTTCCAAACTAAGACCTCCCGAGTCCCTACACGAGAGCTGTTGCAACTACGCCGGGTTCCCACCCGGCCGACCGTGACGGCGTCGTGTGTCCTTCCAACCGATCTACTTCACTGGCTCTTAGAAACAAGATGCTCTGAGAAACCCAAGTATAGTTTGTAATTTTATTGGCTTTTTAGGCTTTTATTTATTTAGTCATACTTGCATACATACAATTGTCCAAAAAAAAAAGTATGTGCCCCGAGGTATCAGCACTAGTTTTATAAGTTTAATGCTATTGTCAAAATAATTTCTTTTGACACGTGGTTCGCATGAGCCCCGAACGCTGGGTTGGGATCGTGACACAGTGGGAACCCCAGGGGCGTCCGCTTCGTAGTCGAAGTAGGCCCAACACCCGCTGGCGTCGCGATCTCTACCAGTTTTGGAGTGACTGGCGTGAGGCGGCTATCCGCCGAGAACGGGACAGAATAGGTTAATAAAAAAAAATACTATTGTAGGTACACAAAGTTACGCCATAGCGTCTAATATGACAGCTGCTGATACTGGATAATAAGTGAATTGAATGTGGTCCTATAACAGTTACCTATAGTTTTACTTTGTTCACTTCAGCTATCTAACCTTTCAATTGAACAGTATCAAATAAACCAAACCAGGTCACACCCAAATTACCTATCCATCTAGTTTACAGTTATTCAGGGCAAGACAAAATAGTGTGTAGGTGTTACAATCAAACTAATTTAACCGTGGGAAGGGTGACTCACATACAAACACAATTTAGAGATATTCTGAGATACAGTGCAATGTACTTGGAGGTACCTAATGACACACATAATGTTTTGGTGATGTTGGTTTCATCCAGTTGTTACTCTAGGTAGTATTTTAGGACTTATTTGAGGACATGTTTCTCCTGTGGAAGGACCTGGGCGCCCAACATGATGTATCTGCCCAAGAGAAGTCCCCTGACAAAATAATTCTGTGGGGGAGTTACCTCAGTCATAAAGAAATGTGACTCAAAGAGAGATTTAGGACAGTGAATATTGTCACTCATTAAACTAAAAACATTGTAGGTTTAGGTAATATTTGTGTTAATCTCTTAAGTAGTCTATGTCACTCTTGGGAACCTAGGTATATTATCAACATAACAAAAAAATAAAATGAGTAGGTACTTAAATTTTTTTACTTAGATTTTGGGGTGATGGAAGAATAAATACTTAGAAGACCAAGAAACACACTTTCATTTTTATCTAGGTACATAAGTAAGAATATATTCATTTAAAAGATGGATGCATGAAAGTTAAAAATTAAATGCAGATGAGAAGACTTGATGATATCATCCAAATACTACCTAGTCTAATTTATTTCTTCTACTGACTTTACCCTTGAAGTAGTTTCAAAATGTAGATATATATTAAGTACTTCAAGTAACTAAGTACATATTTAAGTATTTCAAGTACTTACCTAGTTACTTAGTTCTTAGCACAAACTAAAATTTACTAAAGTAACTATATTTTTTGTACACTTGATTGTTACTTTTTAACTGTACTGTAAACATACTAATGGATGTAATTTATTAATTAGGTACTTACCGAACTAAAATCACTTTGTGAATAACTAAATAGGATTTTCCATTTAGGTTTAATGTATTGTGACATGGTTTTCCTTCTTTGTTATTTTGGTTAAGTAAGTACCTAAATAAAATAAGTCATAACCAGAACAGAAATTATTCCACCCATATAATTATATACCTACTACTATATCCATGCCATAATAACATTAGTATATATAGGTATATATAATAAGTAAGTAATATGTACTTATATGATACCTCATTATATATTGAATATTACTTTAGTATATTGATGGCTAATTAGTACAATATGATACTAGTAAAAATAAACAAAAACTTACCAAATCTTTTTTCAAATGCAATTCCTCCATACTTTTGCTGACACTGTTTTTCACACTGTTCAAAGTCCCATAAACACTTTTATCACTTCTTTTCACTTCACCATATCCATTTATTTCCTTCACTTCATCACCTATGTAAGGTTCATCATAGATATGATCATCAATGAAGAACGCAGATTTCTCAGCGCGGCATTTGCAGTTCAGATGGCATTTGAACCCATGATCCTTATCATCATTGAGGTGACATTTTGAGCATTTTTCGCTCATGAATGTGCGAAGCGGTGAGGTTTCTTTATCGAGGCTATCTTTACTACATGAGCAGATGTTTTTTAAAGTGTCACAGTTAGGATCAAAGCCAGCACTCAGTCTTGTATAAGGTAAGGAAGACATAGATTGGTTTGCAACACAGTTTAGTTTATTTAAGCAACTTTTCAGAGGTGATTCATTTGATTGATTCTGATTAGGCAGCAGTGTCCTCTGTGTTATATCTAAGATTTCAGTGCATAGATAATGTATTTCCTTGGGACGACTGGGGCTTAGATTTTCCTCTGCAATATCATAGATATTTTTATCTGTGTTCTCCTTTTTAGATTCACGTTTCATGAGAACTTGTTCCAGTTTTTCTAGTTTACGTTTAGTGTCGCTTTTTTCTTTTTCTATAATATCGGCTGGGTTGAAAGTTCGAGGAGGCTTTTTAGGCGGAGGGCCTGGAGGTAGGGGTTGTTTTAAAGCTTTCTTAAGAGTGTCAGTGAGCTTTAGGTGTGGGTTTTTACGCTCTAATTTCATTGTTTCACTGGAGCCTGCTAGATCTTCCATACCATCTAAATTTGTTTTAGTTTCTGTTTCTTCTGAACTCATAATAACAGGTTCAGGTATTTTTTCTATACTCTCAAATTGGCTCATTATCTTCTTAACTCTGCCACTTTTGTCTTCGTCCAAGTTTTCAGTCTCTGAACTCACTCCACTATCGGTCATCACTTCCTGTTTGTCATCATGTTTTTTTGGTTTTATAACCTGAGCATATTGAGCCAGTATATGAGGAGGCACATTTTTATCAGGAACAGACCTCAGCGGGCTCACCTCTTTGACCACACCTACTATAATTTCCTTTTCAGGATGGAATGGAATAAAATTTTCTTTTTTCATTTGCTGTTCCAGGACATTGCCCAACTTCTTGAGTCTGTCCTTGCTTAGTTTCCGCTCCATTTTCAAAAACTCGCTAGTCTCTGATCTGCCGTTACAACTGCCATGCCGTTTTGGGCTGTTCAGTTTTTGGCTTTTATCACAGCGAAATGCATGTGACCGGTGCAATTTTTTTCCTGGATCACTCACTTGCCGGGACAATATAGATTTTGTATCACTGGCACTCCGTTTTACGTCAATTTTGTACAATGCACTTGCGTTTGGCTTCGCTGTATAGTCATCACTGGAATCTGTTTCAGTTTCACTCACCTTATTATAGGCATATTTATCGTCGATTTGCCGCGATGTTTCCTTGTTGCCCTGGCCATCGAAGTCATTTCTAAACTTATACAACTGTGAATGTTGCTTTATCGGCGCGGAGTCGTTGCTCAAGTTCTCGAATTTGCTTTTAATTGCCTGCACTCTGTTTATAGGATGAGATATCATTCTTCCGCTGAATTATTTAAAACTGACGACATTTTTGATAACACAAGCTCACGTTTCACTCTAATTTCACAAATTTTGGTTTCAAATGTAGCTGTAACGATAACAAACTACAGTAACATTACACATGTTAGAAATTTTAAACTTGTTTATTTTTATCACGGCCAGTCCAAAGGCATAACAGTCACTGCAGATACAAAGTTGTTTTATAATTTAACAAGGCACTAACGACGCGTTGCAAATAGCTAATTGCGAAAGTGTAAACTTTTATCTTTTTACACGGTGATTAGCTAACAGCAACAATCACGGATCTCGTCTTCCACACAATTCCGTTGTTCAAAATAAGTTTACAAACTTTACAAAACACAGCCGTTCGTTACCGAGGGCATGGCACTGTCAAGCAGTGCTGCCATATCAAATCTAAAAATAACCACAGTTTATGAATCTTTAATTTATTAATTAGGTAGGTATATCGAGTACATACTATAAACATAAGTAAATGATTGATATTACACATTAAGCAAATGTGTTATGGTATTCTTATACATAAATATTTACTATCAATGAATTTGATACACATAATAATCAAACAAATAGGTACCAATGTAAAATTATACAATAAGTAGGTACCTAATCATTTTTGTATTGAAATAACAAGAGACCGGTAGATTTTTTAACAGTAAAATTAATAACTTCATTGTCAAAGAACTGTTTGATTTTCCAGGTTAAAAGCAGCCTGTGAGTGTGTATTTTTTTGTAGTTAACATAATGCTTTAGAATTTTACTTTGTAGTTAAGGTACCTATTAAGGTACCTATATAAATATAGGTACCTTAATTTAAAAAAACTAATATTTAATGAATTTGACATTTCCCGTTGCTAATAATTAAGTACTAGTATAATTGGAAAACAAATTTTTACTTGCAATACTTTGAATACTGTCAAATTTGACATATCAAATTGTGTTCGGATATTACATGAAAAAATGAGACAACTATGGATATCATGTTCTTGATTTTTTGTAAAAACACATACCTATACAGATTTTCACGCATTATAATAAATTTTGTAAAAACTTTAAAGATAAGATTACATTTCATTCAGCTTTACACAGCGTCATTCACTGGTAAGTAGTAAATTAAGTCTGCCATCTGTTAGCGAATTATTGTACTGCGAAGTAGTATGTTTGTTTATTACTTCCACCTGTTACCGGATAGCTGAACTATTAAGTGGTAGTTGTAGATTGATTTTTAGTTAAAAAACTAGATGGCGGATGATGTAGCACTTGTCCAAAAATAGCTAACGCAAAATTTTCAGACATAACTTGAAAAACAAGGCTCTAACAAGGGCTTCAATAAGTTTGAGTTTCTGATACTTATTCAACACTTCAATATTTTTGCTGGTTTCTGTTTGATAACTAAAAACTATTTGATTTCAGGGGGCGTTAAACTTTTTGTGTGAAACAGGTTATTTTTTCGATTTAAAAGTAAACCGGGCAATCGGACAACATACTCCTTGGCGCATATACCTATAGAGAGAGATAAAGATTCTTACACATGTATCAGCATTTTAACAAAACCAAGATGTAAAAGAGATATTCCTGTGTGATCAAATACAGATAGTGGCGCCCCTCTCGGGTTCGGCGTTTTTTGTATAATAAGTAGGTATTTAGCAAACGTCTTCCATTAAAAGACACAGGTCATTCCACGGAATTTACAGCATAGAATTACTTAGTTAAATAAAATAATGATAAAGATAAAAAGATAAAGAATCTTTATTGATAATGTAAAGTTGTAACATACATAGGTATAAGTACCTACTAATATCACAGAATATGCTACACAAATTACAATATCTCGTCAAATTGAATTTATAACATTTAGCTTTTATAAAATTTTAGAAGTTACATAATATATTATGTCTAGTTTGATTTATAAAATAATGAAAATTTTTGTTATTAAAATCATGTCAAACATAATAATAGGTATGTAATCATACAATATGTCAACTTAAATAAATCTTGGTACTGTCACTTTAGCTGTATAGGGGCTAAAATGACAATTTGGCATCACACTCCTTACCTAGTAGTTAATTACTTAATTTCTAAGCAAGATTAGAATCAAGTGCTAGTTGACTGTAGTCATTTTCAAAGTATTCTTTAAAACAACTATATAGTGTCATTACATTAACATTTAACTAAATTAATTAATTACTACATTTAATTTAACAAACCTTGATTTTTTGTAAATAAAACGCCAGTAGTACCTAAGTTTAACAAAGTGAGAAGAAGTGACTACTTATATTAACAAGAACTTTAATCAATGATATTATCTGTAACTAGTGGAACTCTGCGGTGTTACCTGCCTTTATTCGGAATGAAAGTAAGTACTCTCTTCTAAGACCTCATACTAGCTACAATTACCAAAAATCATGATGATCCGTTCAGCTGTTTTTGCGTTATGAGCATTTAAATAAACAGACAAACTAACAAAGATTCTAAAAACTTCTGAAACGTGCTCTGTTATGGATTAGTATACCCAAACAATTTTCTTTTATCTCCTATGTTCAGATGTTTGACCCTCTTCAGCATTATTATATGTATAGATAGGTAGAAGATATACGAGTAGATTAGCCGTCCTTATTTTGTGTCAAATTGTCCAATGATATCTAACGACAGAAGAATTACTTTATTCTCATCATTATGTAAATATTAGGTATTCTATAAAGACTATGCCAATAATAGGTATGCCAGATAAGTATTATATCTTATCAACAAGGATATAGGCAGGTATATAAAAGACACAAAAATGTGTGAAAATCCCAGATACGATCTCCGAAATTTTCATTGTTTGTAACTGTAGTTTGTTAGCTATATAATTTTATATTATACTGGTGGACGCCCGCGGCTTCGCATGCATTATTTCAGGATAAAAAGTAGCCTATGACATTTTTATGACCTCATACTAACTACATACCAAGAATCGTGATGATCCGTTCAGCCGTTTTTGCGTGATGAGCGCTTAAATAAACAGACAACATTTCTAGAAATTGTTGGAACGTGTTCTCAATTCGAAATATAGGTCCAAACATTTGTTTTTAAATATCTTCAATGTTCAGACTTTCGACCCTCTTCAGCTTTATTATATGTATAGATAGATAAGGTACCTAAGCATTATATATTCAAAATATTTTTTTGTCCATTTCCTTATAAAGTTTATATGTTTGTTAAATTAATGTTTCATTGTTGTATTTTATTGGATATTGGTTATAATTATCCCATCCCACTTCCCAACGCATTTCACAAATAAAGACAACTTTGCTAGTATACCTATGTCTGTATGATTGTATGCAATTTACACACAAACAGCAGAACCGTATATTAAACGATTTGATAAAGAAATCGATTTAATTTAGGATAACTAACTAACTAACTTTCATTCCACGAATTACGCGAGTAACGACGTGGGGCATTGCGAGTCATTTTTATCCGACTCCGAAAAAAAAAGAGTTATTGATGTGTGTTATTGATGTGGCGTGATACCGTATGAGAGTGGCTAGCTCTAGTGTCGAGGCTTTTCACGAGGTGTTACAAAAGATAAGACCCGGTAATATGAAAAAGAAAACAGTTTCATGGTAGATACTTATTCTACAAATTAGGATTCTCATAATTTTTCGTGAGGAAAAATAAGGAACTTTTTGGCTGAGTCACTGTTTTCTTATAACAGTACAAAATTTTAGGTCACAAAATTGCCCAACATAGAACTAGTTGTGGGCAAAGCAAAGGTCAAACGCAAACTTATCAATTGTAACATAGATATGTACTTATTAAAGTTAGTAAATAGGTAAGTAAGTGAAATAGGTATAAGTTCGTAAGAGAGTAGCTAATTCGGCTGTCAGAGTTTTTCAGCCCTAAGGGCGTCTGACATGGTTTAAAGATATAAAAGAAAGTCTTACTAATATAAACCTTAAAAAGTGAATTGGACCCAAGACGTGCCCATATGTTATTTATTTTTTATTTTCCAATTTTTAGAACGATACAACAAGTGTTTGAAATATGAACTTTGGAGTGTCGACAAATAGAATTCACTAGAAAAGTACCTGAACTACACTAAGCAAAAGTGCAGAACATATATCAATCAAAAGTCGACAGAAAACTTAATTAGGTTATGGGACATATTTATTAAGTCTACAAAAAATTTACAAGGGCTTGAAGAGGAGGGGAGACAGTCTTCGCTACCAATTTTCGGGACCTCGACGGGTCATTGTTTTATTTATGGATTCAAATTGTATTTTCCCAACTTTGTTCTCTAAAAAACGCGCGTAAAATTAGTGCCCTAAATTCGTTTATTTTGTAAAAATCATAGTGAAAGTAAAAAAAATCCTATGCAGTAGACGGTGGCGTTCAGACACATGTCCAGACTGGGCATAGCTGACTTTCTGAGCTAAGTAATTTTGTACAATTGTGTAACTGTTTGTTTTAATGATGTTCTCATTCCCGCCAATTTGGCCGTCACTTGCTTGTTCCCTTCTGGAACTGATTTATTTACATTAATTCATTTATTCCCAATCAATTGTTCAGGAAGAAAGAATCACAGATTCACTCTAATTTTGTTTCGAATATCTGTAGTAGATTATTGTAGACTAGCTGTGCCTGCGACTTCGTCCACGTGGAATAGTTATAGTTCAGCTTTATAAATTACAGCTGTTAACCACGACTTGAACCGTTTTCGCAGCGCACGCAACGGAATCCCTCAAAGATGAATATTTTTTCTCGTTTTTTCCACATTTTCCATTGTTTCTTCGATCCTATTAGTTGCAGCGTCATGTTATATAGCCTAAAGCCTTCCTCGATAAATGGTCTATTCAGCACAAAAATAATTTTTCAATACGCACCAGTAGTTCCTGAGATTAGCGCGTTCAAACAAACAAACAAACAAACTCTTCAGCTTTATAATATTAGTATTTAGTAGTTTAACCAAATTAAAAAAGTCCCTTTATAAAAGCCGGTCAAATCCACAATGTTATAACATTACGTATATATAAGATCATGAGGCCGCCCTCTTGTACATAATATCTATAGTTGAAGTCCTTTTATTATGTTAATTTATATTATTTGGTGTACAATAAAGTTGTATTGTATTGTAGTGATATAACCTTTCGTAAACTTTAAGGTATGCTTAAGCTTCTATAAATAAGAATCTTACTTTCTCTGACAATGAACTTTAACTTGACTAGATTGGTAGTGAAACGGAATGTGACCCTTGACACTCATAGGTATTGGTAGCCTGGAGCAGATTGCATTTAGTGATAAAGCTGTTAGATAATAAACAACGTGGGTTTGCAAAAACAAATACACATCATTTCACGCCAAACGCATAGGTTATATACAACATACATATGTCAGTCCTGAATACACGCTAAAGATTTATGTGACAAAATCAATGGTTGCCTGCGGTTTTGGTCGCGTTTAGGAAAAAATATGCTGTGCATGACTCTGTACTATGATCATACCAAAAAACATGATGATACGTCGCTTGGTTGCGACGTAGAAACGGCCAAGCAGACCAACACTTTCGCTTTCATATGATAGTAGATATTACTGTAACTTTAAATAATTACCTGCAGGTAGTAGGTACACATTAAAAACTTTTATTAAGTTCAAATGTAAGAGTAAATCTAAACTTGAAAGCTACTACAGCTCGGCATTGACAAAAATAAATAATAATGCTTTCTATCGAGCACTCATTTGTTTATTCTTCCTCTACCAGCTAATAGTTTCTACTGCTAATTTTATCGAGCTTTTACATTTCCCGTAATATCTTTCAGTCCTTAGGTTCCCTTAGTATCTTCATGACAAAATTTTCAGTGATCCGTCGCTCTTTTTGTTTGAATTAAGAACAAACATACCATTAAACACACCTTGACTTTCATGTAGGTAAATACGTATGTGATACAAGATGATCTAAAGGTACATACACACAAATAATTACGTAACTAAAAAAAAATAAAAAAAAATAAAAAAAAAATTATAACCCAGGGGTCTTCAAATCTAGAGTAAATAGGTTTCTTCTAGGCAAGCGTGCTACATCTTAGACTATTAAACTATAGTGGTGCTTAACATCAGGCAGGCTATAGTCAAACGTAAGACTATTTAAAGTAAAAAAAAAATTACCTCCATCAATATATGTACTAGTTCAAAGGTCAAAACTACGACTTAATTAAGTACATAATATAGTACATAATTGCGATAATAAGCTGTCATTTTGTCATTGTTTTCAGCGTGTTTGTGACACCTTGACAAGTTTCCTTAGAAAATGACAATGTTGCTTCAATAATTGAAATGAGACGTTTGAAAATGAATCAGATGATCAGGGCTGGCATCTGCTGAAAAAAAAAAAGAAAATAAACTTTATATTTGAATTGAATGAGACAATTTTATTATTCGCAGTAAGACACTAACTATAAAACACTGTTATCAGATATTTCACACAATAGTTTTTTTTAAAACTGCCATTTAATTTTTTTAGGTATCAGTTACAAAAGAAACATTCATTTATAAATAGTTGATTAGTAATTACATAAATGATAAACCTAATTGAAGTTAGTTTGTGAGCTATCATTGATCAAGTAGATTGATACATATGTACTTACGCAGTAATTTACAGATATATGTACTTATTAAGTCATTATATACTTTAAGAATCAGATCAACGTGATTATTTACGTTGACCAAAAATGGATTTGTAATGCAAGGTTGGACTCGAGGAAAAAATGTGACCTAAATATTAATCTTATGATGCATTCAAGTAAGTACTAAGTACTAAAACGCATAAAATCGTGACCTTACAGACCTCTTTTACGATCCAAATATCGGAAGAAATATGATTTTATTTTGTGGAAATGTTTTGACGAAATTCTACGAAATTTAGGCCAGATACAGGTATTGGGAAAATCCGAAGCGGTTAATATGTATATAATGTAGTAAAACAAACAATTCCATCTGAGTGTCGGCTAATCAGTGGCAGCCCTGCCGCATGCTTTGCAGTGCTTATTCAGAACTCTTGCAGCCACAGTCGGGCTCCACGGCCCGAATTGGTAGAACGTGCGACGCATTGTGCAACCAGAAAAAAGCAACCACAACCGCGGGAAAGTGCAACCGTGAAAAAAGTTTCGCGCGCTTTTTGACAGTGACAGCCGGTGGAAATTTGAATTTTGTCATTTTCGGCCAGTGCTCTCTTTCGTGAACTTTTTTTTCAGTGCATGTGAGTGTTTTGCAAGTGATACGAAAATCTCGGAATTGTCGTTTGAGGTTGGTATTATGTAGTATTATGTCATTTTTGCTAATTTTCGCTTTCACTTGAAGGCAGGTGGGGATTTAGGGCAGTAGGCCACTGGAAAGTCAGACGCGAAGAGGCTGCGGACCTAAAATGATTGGTTGGTCTCGAGAGTATTTCATTTTACTTTTTAAAGCCGGTATTTGTACTTGCACTTTTTAGAGCAATAAGATTCACAACCGGATTTTTATCGAGGAATTTTGTTGATTGATTTAAGTTTTTATGCAATTTACATGACCTTTTATGAATTATGTTGGCGAAAGACTCTGCAAGCTTTTTAAACTGGTTGTTTTATTAATTATTACCTGTGTAATCTACTCGTTAAATGTAATGTCTGTGATTAAAGGAAGACTTTCTTGTTTCACCAATTTTCCTTTTAAAAAAATTGGTAGATACTAAAGTTAATCGCTACAAAGATAGGGATTAACTTTAACAACCCGTTTATAATAATGTCGTCTATTTATTGATTTTGATATTATATCAAGAAGATCAATGGACCAGGAAATTGTGATAAATAAGAAAAACGATTTCTTTTGTAGAATCAATAATTTTAATTTTTCATGTCAAGTTGAATTTTCAATCAATCAATCAATCAATATAGCTTTATTGTACACCAGAACACAAAAAACAAAAACAATTTACAGTAAAATTACTTAACCTAGGTACATTGGGCGGCCTTATCGCGTAGAGCGATCTCTTCCAGGCAAATAATTACGTATAATAATTTTACGGATACATTTCACGCAAAATAAGTCCACTATCTAAAGCAAGTTTGTAATTATTTTAATTCGCTTTTGCTACATTTCGAATTGATGCTCCACATTGAAATCTTACATCGTTTTATTGTTATTTCATAAGTCCCTAACACCAACACACCCCTAGTCTTGATAAAACTGGCATAGTTTTATAATAATAATTACACTGTATCTAATATTTAACTCTACATATAAAAACAACTCTAAACATATTCAATATAAGTACAGCAATTAGTTTAATTTTAATAATATAATAACGGTTAGTTGCATAATTACCCACGTTTACTTTTATAACAAAAAGTTCAGTTTAATTAACACATTGAACAAACTATAACGTAATATTTTATGTCTAGTACATACGTCTATATGCATTATTTATATAGATACTAAGATGCATAATGTAAAACCTATAAATAATAAAATCTAACATAATCCTTTCATAATTCGCCTAAACGAATTTTATTATGAAACTAGTGGGTGCTCGCGACTTCGCTCGCAAGAAGTAAAACGTGCATCCCTTATTGCACTCCTTTAAAAGTGGCATTTCCAAAAATCCTTTCTTAGCGGATGCTTACGTCATAACATCTACCTGCATGCCAAATTTCAGCCCGATCCGTCTAGTGGTTTGGGCTGTGCGTTGATAGATCACTATTATCAGTCAGTCAATCAGTCAGTCACCTTTGAGTTTTATATATATCGATAAATACTACGGTGTTAAAGTATATAAATTCGAGATTAAAAATAATCTATATGTTAGTCCAGAGTTAATCAAACTACACGCCAAATCTTATTCAAAACTTTACCGCGGTTTGAGCGAGAAAAAGGAACAAATATATACAGTCACTTACACACCTAAATTGTACATAATATATTAAATGTTATAACAGGGTGATATTGTGTCTCAAGTACCTAGACGAAATATAATTACATTACTCATAAAAGTACCCTTTTTTCCCCAAATAAAATTACCAAATAGCATATTATTTAAAGAAATTAAACCGACGAGCTCAATTTCTTCACTTAAACTTAATTATAAATTATCATAACGGCAATTTCTGTGCCTTATATTTACATAAATATTCGCATAGATTTAGGTCTATTACAAATTTATTACATATTAAACGGAATAAATATTATGTCTCAATGCAAATAACTAATATAAAAATCCTTACTACTTAATTTGCATATTTCGGTAGATTGTACAGTCAGCACCAAAAATGAATGTATGTGTTAAAAAAAATTGTTGAGGTATCAAAAGCAAAATGAAACGTTAGCGAAAGTTAGTTATTGCTGCTATAATAATACGAGTATATAATAAAAACTGAACTCTTAACTAAGAAGAAACAAATTATTTTATGAATCTTATTTAATATTAATAACACAAAAGTATGTACTATGCTAACTGTTAAAGCTGATGTCGCCACACGGTTAATTAAAACATGTATTGCAATAAGAATGTGGCAAGTTTGAAAAAAAAAAAACTATTTCAAAATCAGCAGAAACGATGGAAACATTATAATGTTTGTTATTTTTTTTTTTTACATTAGATAGGCTCACGCTTGCCTACAACTTGCCTGATGTTAAGCAACGTTGTAATCTACGATCTAGCGCGCTTGCCTAGAAGAAACCGGTTTACTCTCGACTTGAAGACCGACAAATTATAGTTCAAGTGGAATAGAGATTCGGGCAAGGAGTTCCACAGCTTGGCTGTTCGCACGATGAAAGTCGAAGCAAACCGCTTGGTGCGAGTCTTTGGAACCTCAACTGTATAACGGTGCCTTCTTGTCGTACCTCTACTCGTACGATGGTAAAATGGGGCTGCAGGAATTAAATTATGTAATTCCTCCGCACACTCTCCGAAAAAATAATAAATTATGAAAATTATGTTTATGACTGTACTTCTGAACATACTTACGTAGTTAGAAATTAACATATTCCGCTGACTCAACTTATGTTCGTATTTGTATTAATTTTGCAATAAATCACTTCGTACGTGTAAGTATTTCTGTAGAATGATAAAAATAGCAAATAGAGACACTCGTTCGACCTATAAAAGTGCCGAGATTAGCGTTTTTAGCACTAAGATTATACGTCATTGGTTTTATATATTATTTTGATAGTGTGAATGTTTGTCTGCCCTTCTCGGATGATCTGAATTGAATGAAATTTCATGGATGTCTATAAATACCTCTACCTGTCTGTACTCGTATAATAAAGCTGAAGAGGATCAAAATTCTGAACATAGAAAATTAATGAAAAAAAATTGTCTCGATATCTGTATCATATATATAACACGTTACGGCAGTTTTTAGATTTTTTGTCTATATGTCGGTTTATCTCAAATTAATGCGAACAGTGAATCCGCGGGTAGTATTAATATAACTTCGTATGAGAGAGTCCAACTCTGGTGTTAAGAGTTTTCAAATCGCCATATGGCTTTATGACACGGCTTTACACAAAACCAGACGCTACAATTTAACGTATCATCCGATCCAGTCCACGATGGACGCGCTCAAAATGGAATACCATATTTAAGATTTATCACTTAAATTCTATTATTTTAAAGATTTAGTTGTTTCTTATTTCTTATAAGACTTATGTATTGAGAAAATGTTACGTAAGTCACATCAAGGAATTGACCTTACATTATACTATATATTATTATACTAAATTACTTATTATTTCTACGCTATTATCATACAATTTGTTTATTTACTTCCTAAAGAATTTCATAACAGAATCCCACGGTACATCCCACCGTTCATGGCTAACATTGATAACTCAATAGAATCATTAGAATAACTTCCTATACTGTATCTAAGAATTCTTACAAAATATTAATTTGTATATAATTGTCAAAGTTAATAAATATTGTATCACTAACTATTTTGTAAGTGCATAATTGCATGCATATGCATAATTTGCTATCTAAGCTCTATCTATTCACGTAGCTACGCTCTCTCTACTTTTTTTGAATACATTTGTCGTCAAAAATCACTCAATTTATATATTTCGTCGAATGAACAACCATATCTAGCTTACGAAGCATGAAACGGCATGTTTTGGCATGCTCGTTTGAGTACCAATAACCGACCATGGCAATATGTTCCACGGTTGACCACATTATCGCTTGTGTAATTTTCTAATGTCTAATAATAAAGTATATATAGATAGATAGATAGATTAACTCTTTATTGTTGACACATATTAAAAAACAGTACATAGAACAAATTGCACCTTAACTAGTGCCACAAGCGGCGGCCTTATCGCTGAAAGCGATCTCTTCCAGGCAACCTTCAGCTGGAGAGAAATAATCAAAAAGAAATACATATATATATATTATTTATATAGATATATATATATGTATTTCTTTTTGATTATTTCTCTCCAGCTGAAGGTTGCCTGGAAGAGATCGCTTATATATATATATATATATATTATTTATATATTTATATATATATATATATATATATATATATAAATATATAAATAATATAGATATATATATATA
Organism: Macaria notata; assembly: GCA_927399415.1. NCBI lineage: Eukaryota > Metazoa > Arthropoda > Insecta > Lepidoptera > Geometridae > Macaria > Macaria notata. The sequence goes on from OV656742.1 coordinate 9,197,616, forward strand.
TATATACTTGAATCGTATAAATTTCCTCATAGCTGAGAGTCGTGACTCCCACGCAGAATTAATTCGTTTGAGGAGTTCTGTTGCGCAGATATATCGTAGTGAGCGCCCAGGTCCTTGCACGAAAGACACATGTCCTCGGATATTGTGGTCCTCGAACATGTCGGTTTCCTCACGATATTTTCCTTCACCGTTAAACGAGTGCAAATGCACACTTAACAATACAAGTCATTGGTGTAAAGCTGGATTCGAACCAGGGTGCGTCTGGATTAAAACCAGGCACTGGAACCGCTGAGTCACACTCGCTTTAAAAGTACTTATATAATATTTGTGATGCTTATACAGACTGACGGTAACATGTATAAATAAATAACGTAGTAGTGGAAATCACATTTAGCCAGTCTCTTTTTTTATATTATTTCAGTTAGTTTGATAACATATCAGTGTCAAAATACAAAGATCATAAAACTATTTCGCGACCAGTTTTAGTAGCAACGATCAGAGGTTACGTAAATATTCAATTCAGTTAATAAAAATTAAATCCACGTAGGTACATCCTTTTTTAACCTAAGTTATTTAATGTACATTTTTATTCCTAAAGTCTAGATTTTTTACAATAAATTATATGTTAAGCACCTACCTACATCAATTCGAATAGACGTAAGCAAACAAGTATTCGCAAAACAAAAACGTGTACCTATTTTAGCTTTTTGAAAGCTATCATAAAAATAAAAGACTAAAATATTCATGCATTATTCTGGTTTAGAAGGTATAAATGTTATTTATACGTGAAGTCCAAAATGAACATGTTCATTGACGTCATAGCCTGTTTTTAGGGTTCCGTACCTCAAAAGGAAAAAACGGAACCCTTATAGGATCACTTTGTTGTCCGTCTGTCTGTCCGTCCGTCCGTCTGTCAAGACCCTTTTTCTCAGGAACGCGTAGAGGTATGAAGCTGAAATTTATATCAATTACTCAGGTCTACTGTCCCTTGAAGCTGTGAAAAAATCAAACTTCTAAGCCAACGCAATCAAAAGATACAGCCATTTATGCCGCAAATTTTCGACACTTGCAAGGGAATCAAAACCTACAGGGTGCCCGTGAACTCAGAATCTTGAAATTTGGTACGAAGCAACGTCTTATAGCATAGATAAAGGAAAAATTACGAAAACCTTAAATTTTTAGTTACATCACAAAATATTTAACCTTGCAGGTTTGTACGGAACCCTCGGTGCGCGAGTCCGACTCGCACTTGGCCGGTTTTTTTTTTTTTAGGAAAAATAAGCTTTGGAATTATTCTTTAGCCAAGAACGGGACACATTCAAATTCAAATTCTTTTATTGATCCATTTGAGGTGTGCGTACATTTATAGGTATTTACATTTGCTGCAATTTGTGTTGTATGCTGAGGGTTTTCTGTAAATCATACTAGATATCTTTCGACTCTGTATTATGATGTACAGTTTCCCCGCGCCAAAACTTCTGCCTCTTTTGCATAAACACAAAATTTTATACTTACATATTACTACTTAAATAAACACTAAAAAGTGTTTTGCCAGGGTGGTTGTAGCTAGTTGTAGCAAGATATACTAAAACGTTAAAATTAATTAATTTCTACATAATAATTATTATTAGACACAAGTACAATTTTTTAACCTTTTTGCTACAACTACACAAAAAAAGGTAAACAAATTTATAAAAAGAAATACATGTTTAGGAAACGCGTCACACATGCATAAGCTTTGTTATTTTCTCTCACGACGAGATAAAGAAAAACCAACATTAACTTAACCAGTTCTTATTTTCTTAACTCGTATTCCTCCTTACTGAGGGACGTGACTCTCCGTAGAATCTATTTATTAGGTAGTAGTTCTCTTGGACAGATACATACATCGTGGGGGACGTTTTCTCTATTTACTACATGTATAAAGCAAAGTCACTTCCCGCGTCTTTCCCTGTCTGTATGTACATATGCTTTGATCTTTAAAACAACACGACGGGTTTTGGTGTAGTTTTTTAAAGATAGAGTGATTCATGAAGAAGATTTAATAATTTTAATACGGTTTCGTGTAAGTAATAACGCGTGCGAAACCGCGGGCAAAAGCTAGTTAAAATATTTAGTACTAGGGGACAGCTGCGTTATTTCAGGATAAAAAGTAGTCTACGACACTCCTAAGACCTCATTCTACCTACATACCAAAAATAATGTTATTCAGCCGTTTTCAAGTATATAACGAACAAATATACCGACAGACACACAGGCAGTCAGAGAAACAGATTTTTTTTAAATATGATTTTTGTGTTCTATTGTATCAATGAACTCTCAACTATTTTTTTATATTATACCTATTTAATGTACAGACACCGACCTGTTACAGCTTTATTATACCTATATGTATAGATGTTGTTTGAACTTGTGACCACCACGTCATCTAAAACGACATTGTAGCTAAATTAAATGATTTAATAAAATTAATTATAATTAATATATTCTGGCACACAGCGCCATCTCGCCCCACACTCAGCAAACGCTTGTCGTGGGTACTAGAATACGGACAATAATAACTTATATACTTTTCTTTTTTAAATAACCAATACATAGAAAACGAACAGACCCAACACAAAAAAATATAAATTTAAAATTCATAGTTACTTGTGTTATGCGGGAATCGAACCCGTTAACCTAGATTAGAAGGCAGAGCTACTACCAACTGAGCCAACAGGCCAGTCTAGTGGTGGAGCATTATCATACATTGGCCTAGAACACCTTTATACTCGCCTGGACTCGAACCTGCGTCGAACCGGCTTGTTACGCCTAAGGTCAGCCACTGGTGGTTATGAGCTCTTCATTTCGTAACACTTCGGTATGTATTGTCCGATGGACTTTATACTTTGCCACAATCGACTCTGAAAATGTTCTTAGTTCTAAGCCGAACAAAGGATGATACATTTTAACTGACATTAAAAAATAGGGTTGACAAATAAACTGTATGATTTTCATGTTAGTTACCACGCTCTGTTTTGATGTATAAATAAGTCACACTTGAGAATGTTTTACAATCAACTTATTTCTAACACATTATGACACACAGTGTTAAGCAATAAAGATTTTGATCTTGAATAAATTCGGGAACTGAATCAATTCCGTTTTCAATGTAAACAGGTTTTTTTTAGTTTCATTGCGGCACGGAAAGAATTACGCTCTTGCTCGTGCGGTGCAGTTATATCAAAGTTATCAAAGCAAGACCCAATATAGGCACTGTTTTAATAGTGGTGTTTACTCTCTTGAAACGTATTTCCTCATGATTGAGAGTCGTGACTCCCCCGCAGAATTGATTCGTTCGTCGTTCTCTTGGGGAGCTACATCGTGGTGGGCGCCCAGGTCCTTCCATCAGGAAGACACATGTCCTCGAATATTATGTCCTCAAACAAGATCCTCAAGATGTTTTCCTTCACCGCTAAGCGAGTGCAAATCCACACTTTACTTGAAAATATATGTCATTGGTGTATTCGAACAGTTGTGTTACAGTAACGTAATTTACAAAACTTTTCGTGGTCTGCTGCAGCGGACTGTAATATTTTCATAGAGGTTTCTGTTCGCTGCACCTACATAGATAAACATATAAACTGCTGTATTTTTTAGTTCCATGGTGTCTTATGCCAAAGTCAAGTTAAGCACTCGACTTTGATGTAAGACATCATAGAACACACATCACATTCCCCGCTTAACAGGGTAAATGTAAATACATTTAAGTACTTATGCTAATAAAGGAATTTGAATTTGAACCAGAAACCACCGCTATCGATGTAAAATCGGTGGCAAATCCTATGAGTAAAAATGTTACATATGTTAATTTATGTTACGCTTTATATGCTCAATGATGTTACCGACATTGTTTGATCTAAAGATCTTTCAAAATCAAGCAATCACTAAAAAAAGCGACTGCGATTTCATATCAACAAATAACTTCTTCCCGATTTTCAAACCTAATATTAATAGATCAATAATTCTCTTCTGCTAGTTCTAATAATTTTGTGTAACTAAAACGGGTTTACCAGACGCTTACCAAATTTCATTTAAATCGCTTCTGTAGTTCGAGAATGAAAAAATAACACACAAACATTCACCTTCATAATATTAGAGGGCAATAGAAAAACGTAGATAAAAAATAACCATAGATCTATAGTATTAACCAAATAACACAGACACATCGTACAATTCCCCAGAACACAACATTGGTCGGCTGACCGCTCTCTCGGTTGAGCCACAAACGAGTTCCTTGCGAAATGTGTTGCGATTAGCTGGTCTAGAAGTACGGCGGAACTGTATTAGTTAACTAAATATGTGCTATTGCACATGTATAGACGGATGTCAAGTTTTAAGGACCTGTCCTAAAAAACTTTGAAATCTCTGACACTAGACTTGGCCACTCTTTTTTACAAGGCCAAGTTTTATACTTTTTTATGAGGACCGTTTTGTATGACGCGTTGGAGGTTATGATCGATACAGGCTGATATTATGATGATGATGATGACTTGTACTTGTATATTTTGTGGTGATACCTGTTTTCTATTAGGCAAATTATAAAAAAAAAGTTTATTACCATCAGCAGATATAGCCCTATGCTATTAATATTCTAACTTTACACAGCACAGCAAAGGCGATTACCGAACTGTCAACGCACAAAGTCTTTGGATGGGTGACCAAACAGTGACATCTCATTTGGGCACTTCCGTAAGTCGGTGCACACGTCAAATTGTAAGTCTCGGCTGTTTATCATAGTGCAGCAGTTGTTAAGCCAACTCAGAGGCCCTTAGAGTGATTTGAAAAACCTGACAAAAAGAGTTAGCTGTGTTTTTACAAAAGGAGTCTAATCGCATACGAACTTACTTTACTACTCTACATTTTCTCTTGAAACAACGCGAGCGAAGCCTCAGACATCCACTAATCTTTCTAATACATATAACTTAGATGTCTTAAATTAATCAGAACCAGATGTAAGCCACGCCTCCTCAGACATTGAACTAAATAAACGTCGCAAGTGAATGCACTTTCACGAGCTAAATATATTACAATTAGTTTGCACCGACTTTCCGGACTGACCAAAATAAATACCTCTATTTATTAACGTGCATAAATCAATGTCTTATTGTTAATTGGCAGGGTCTTTAACGAATGAGGAATAATGAAGTAAAAAACTAAGCACACTTCTTCATATTCATAATCATCATGGGTGCATTAGGGAAGGCTTATACCCCAAAGCATTTAAAATAAGCAAAGTGTCACCATTGTACAAGGGCAAGGGCAAACGTGACAGTATTGACAGCTATAGGCCTGTCTCGATAATACCTGCGGTGGCGAAGGTGTTAGAGAACGGGCTCAGCAAGCGCCTCACTGAGTTCCTGGTGTCAACGGATGCGTTATCCGAGCGCCAACACGCGTATCGCGAGGGGCACTCGACTACATCCTTGACCCGGGAGGTGATCAGGAGAGTGCTGCAAGCTCGGGAGAAGAAGCAGCAGGTGGCGATTATCTGCTGTGATCTCTCAAAAGCGTTCGACGTAGCTGATCACATGGTACTTGCTGCAAAATTGCAGCATTACGGTGTGAGAGGCGCGCCTCTTGCGCTGTTGACAGATCTCATGCAGAACAGAACGCAAACTGTTGTTGCGTGTGGCGGAACGGAAAGATCCGATCCTCTGGAGTCCGTGATGGGAGTAGCCCAGGGATCTTCCGTCTCCAACATTCTATTCTCCTTACTCTTGAATGATCTACCAGAGTCTGTGGAAGCTGCAGACATCTTCTTATACGCTGATGATGTCGCCGGAATCGTGTCAGCACCCAGTTCCGATCTTCTAGAAGAAAGACTGAACACCACCACCTCTCAACTGGCGGTATGGTTCAGAATGAACGGTCTTGCTCTCAACCTATCAAAAACACACTTTGTTCATTTTAACTTAGCAGGACACAGCACCAGGCCTTTATCTGTGACGGTTGAGGGAAGAAGATTGGAACAAGTGGTCGCTACAACCTTCCTCGGGTTTGAAATAGACCGAACCCTAACCTGGGAAAACCATATAGACAAGGTGTGTGGTAAGTTGAGCAGCGCTTGCTTTGCTCTTAGCAGAGTCGCCAAAGTAGTATCCGCCGAAGCAGTGAGGACGTGCTACTTTGCCACCGTGCACTCCGTGCTGCAGTACGGCGCGGAACTATACGGCAGGGCTGCGGAGTGGGAGCGACCGTTTAGACTGCAAAAAAGAGCCGTTCGATCTATCGCAAAAATATCACAGGATGAGTCTGCTCGTCCACACTTTGTGAAGCTGGGGATTTTGACGTTACCATCGCTGGTGATATACCAGGTCGCAGTATACGTTCGATTAAACCTAGCCTCGTACCGAGTTGTGGGCGGCAACCACTCGTACAACACGAGCAGGAGGGGCAAGCTCGCGGAGGAGTCCCGCAGCCTGGCGCGGAGTAGCAAGTCCACGCACGTGATGGGACCGAGTGTTTACAACAAGCTTCCCGAGCAGGTCACCACTGCTCCGTCACTAGGCAGCTTTAAGTCTCGCCTCAAGCGCTGGTTGATCGAGCAATCGTTTTACAGCTATAAAGAATTTTATGAACTATAATTTAAATTTAATATCATTAATTATGAAGTTTTTATTTAACTTATTATTTTTTATATGGATAAAATAAGTACGCTAATCGTATTTTGTATACTGTGAATAATTGACGTGTAAACTTTATTTTAATTTTTTACCAATAAATGAGTTATGAGTTATGAGTTATGTGCCATCTTCATATTGAAGTTCGGAGGTCAGTTGGCAAAACTTTTTGCGATCCCATGCTGCTTCTTTTAGATGCGGGTAGCTTAGCTTCTTCATATTACATACTGCAAAATAATAATAAAATTGGTCAGTTATATTATATTTGGGTTCAATTTTGTTTAATCTACATGGTAAAAAGTAGCAATCTTTATGTCAAACAATAACAGAAAATTTATTTTATAAACTATGAGAGAGCAATGAAAAAGAATAAAAGCGCAATGTTTTTGTGAATTTTCAGTAATTCCTATGATAAAAAACCGGTATTGCAACAAGCGCCTTTAGACATTTTCTATAGTAGCCCTTCTTCTTCTTATTGAATAATAGTGGCCATCTCTGGTGTCGAGAGTTTATCAAGCCGTTCTAAGGGCCTCTTTACTATGACAAACAGCCCTGACCTACAATTTAACATGTCATCCGACTCACGGAAGCACTCAAAATGGAATGCTTCTTATTGGTCACCGATCCAAGAACAGACCGCGTCGACCTCTGCTTAACATTAGTAATCGCATGCGATTGCCTCCGCTAGCTGAGCTACGGGCGCTTCGTTGTAGCCCTGTATAGTAGGTTTAGTTCCTTTGTCAATAGAGATACAGCCCAAAAAATACTTCAATTGTGCGTTCTTACACTGTACAATTAATAATACAATCATTGTAATTTCATTACACTATTGAACAATTACATACAATCAAAGCAAAACAAAAACCTCGCTGGACATGGTGTTTAAAACCGATAAGAAAAATCATACAATCTTTGCTTAGTTAACAATCAGTCAGTGCTTGGATGGGTGATCGAGCTAAGAGAAAACGCGAATGCTTCCGTACATCGGATGATAATATTATGTTAAGTTTGATGTCTCGGCTGTTTGACAAACTTGTGACAAAGTGACTGTAGTTAAATTTTATTTAACCAATTTTGAGCTGTACCTATACAAATTTTGATTCAATAACTATTGAAAAAAAAACCTCACTCTTCTTAGTTATTTATTAACCTTATACGCCGTGTCGCTTCCTATGTAACTTTTAGGACTCTTTACTAGCATCATATCAAAAAACCCAAAGATCAGTTGCTAATAAACAGACGAACAAACCAACAGACATCCTCTCGCTTTTAAATTTAATAATAGTATTTAGTATGGTTTGTAAAACCTTCACATGGTTTGTGTACATAGGCTTTTACTCACGATACAAATGATTTAGACATATATGGTAAAACAAGTGCTTCAATAGATAATAGTTATGGCAAGCCATAAACTTAACTAATTTACTAAACGCATACGTTTTCTTTATGTTATTTCTAAGTTAGAAAATATGATTACCTTCTTAGGTCATCTACACTTATTTAGCCTTCGAAATGTATGCAAGACTTATTTTATAATCCTATTCTATAATAAAAAGGTTATGTTTGCAATGGAACTTATTGACTATTGATGAAATGGAACAAAAAGTTTGTTAAACTATTAATTTGGTCTTCCAAACTATTAAATTTAGGAATATAAATATGAGTTTTTATTTATTTGATTGTTGTGTCCATGGATTTCTGGATAATTTACTAGAAATTAAAAACTTTATTTTATTACTCTTCAGTATGATTCCTGTTAGAGAAAATTCCTTCCTCAGTCTAAATTTGATTAAATAGTAGTTTTTGTAACATGAATGAAAGTGTAGTATATTGCTGCTGTATTGTTTGTTGTTTGCTGTTTTATTAATTTTTTTATTCAGTACTTAGATATAATTATGTAATATTAAATTAATTAACCTTACTTCTGATATCCGCCCTATAACGACTAAACGATCAATGCAAATTCATTAAACTTTATGATAATGTTGATTCTGTCGGTAATAGTAAAGTGTACACAGCTTCAAAACCTTTCAATCAGCAACCATGTTACTTGAAGAGGTGAAAGTATAGTTGCAATCTCAGACAAAATAAAAAGAAAACATCGGATTTACAGTTGTGACAGTGGTTGTCTATTTGGGGCGCTTTAAGTACGGTAGTATTTTATGTTCATAGAAACAACTGAAAACGACATATATGTACATATTTACAACATAATAATTGACAAAAATATACAGTAGTCGGTTGCGTCCATGATTTTTGTGCGATTTTTTTTTAAAGTGTGTTAGGTTTGCATTTAACTACAGCCCGCCTGATGTTAAGCATTACCAATGTCGATGTAGTCTGTCCTTTAAAAGTGGCATGTTATCTGGGTGCTTCAGTAACACGTTAAATAGTAGGTCTCTACTGTTTAAAGTATGACTGTCGTTATATCATGGCTCAAAAGCAGATGTAAAAAATTTCGACACAACGGTTGGCTACTCCCATGAAATGAAATAAAACCGAATGAAATTATTTATCATCAATTATGTTTATTTATTTATTTATATATGCTGTACACAATACAAAATTACATTTTAGAACTTATTCTAAAAAAAATTAATTGTGTGACCCTGTTGCTTGTGTGAAGTTTAGGGCATTGCACTTTTCTTACAATATCAACTTAAACACTATTTTACTTATACTATGTAAGCTTAGTATGGGGCTAGATGGCGCTGTGTGATATGTCCTGAAATATTTATTTTATTTATTTATTTATGTTATGATACATTCACAACCAATGATAATTTAGATCTAAGTATGATTTAATGTAGGGGTAAAATACATTTCAAAATTGGCATTGTCAAGATGTAAAGACCTAATTTAGATACAATAATGGTTTCAATAATTTAGATTCTAATTAAAAGGCGGTTGTAAATGCATGACAAAAAATTAGGAGTATCATAAAAAAATTATGATGGCGATTTTGCCACTAAAAACATCCAGTCGGACTGAAAGCCTTCTCTCTCATTAATTCAAAAGCTAAAAATTACAATCAGTTGTCGTCGGGACACCGTTATTGATAAAATCAGATAATATACAGAAAATATATGAGGCTGTTTTAAAATTAATAACATTAGTTACCAGAAACTTTGCATATATTTTATCAAACCGCATTTTTTATTAACAATTGACAGGGACTTTTTCCTTTCCTCATAATTATTTAGCTGACCGGTGAAATTCCGCCGTGCAAGATTTATACGGGGTTTCATCAAAGGTCAAGCAAGGGTTTGATGACGTTATATACTAATCCAATAATGGAAATTTTTAAAATGCGGTTTAGAGTTTTATTCTTTATTTTTAGCCGGACTTGCGCGTTAAGATTAGCATAATTTCTTGAGGTCAAAGTCCTTTATATTGCCGGGAGAAATGGTTGAACAGATAAAAACTTTTTGGGATTGGAACTGATTTGCAAACCATGTTAGTTTTAGCATTGTTAAACAATGAGAGAGTTGAATTCTGTCGGCAAGGGATTTTCAAACGGACGTAGAAGGTTTAGCACGTATGTATCTTTACGACTCTTCTTATCGAATGAGAGTGGCTCTGGTATCGAGAGTTTATTAAGCCGCCCTTAGGGCCTCTCATGGCTTAACGACTGCTGTACTAGACAATGATAGGATGTGAACATTGAAAAAGATTTTTTAAAATCGTTTGAAATTGAAAAGTTAAATATTGAACCAGGAATGGATTTTCAACAAAACAAAACTTGTGACTATAAAGATCTGTGGGTAGTTGTGAAAGTGTTTATAATATAAATAACGAACTTCAGAGCACTGACCCCGGAGTCTTGGGAATTAAATTATACCACTTTCAGTTCAAAACCTGCTCTAAGCCCAAATAAAATTAAAAAAGAAATGGAATAAAGGTCTCATGACCCGATACAATGACTTCCTAAGCGTTTTCACGTGTTTGAAATGAAATAAATAAAATAAAAAAACCTGAAAATGAACTTTTTATCGGGTTATTGACTCTCAAAACCCGTGTGCATGCTTGATATAACAAAGGAAAAGGTTTAAAAAACGAATATTTTATTTGTAATTTTAACTACGCATAAGATATATAAGTAATTAATGACGTATAGCGAGATGATGATGATGATAACTTAGGATCGAAATAACAATGAAATGACATGCAACAATAGTCATTTTCCTTTATGGATATTTCCATCAAAGTTTTTTGTATAATTATGCAGCAGTAAAGGGTTTCCTTTGTTGATACCAAAGAAATTATTGTTTTGTTGTATTTGTATTTGTATATACTTAAACCTAGTGCATTTATGAGTGAAATTTAATTTTAATTAATTAATAAATATTTCCTTTGATGTTTTTTTTCTGTAACTTTTTTAATCAATAAAGATAAAAAACGTTTAATATCGGATTAGTTTCCCAAAGCAAAAGTATTATACGAGTACACGTACAATGTTTGGTGAATTTTTACATGTATTTACACTTATGTGATATAACGGTTTGTTGTACCCGTGGATTAGTTGACTAGAGTATTTTTTCGCGATTAACAGAAAGTGGGTGGATCGGAGACCACAACAAAAACAAAAAGTGGCATTTAATATTTATTGATACATATTATCCTCTGCTATTTAGCACACTTGGCTACGACTCGCCTGAATAAAAAACATACTGTTATCACAGCTGTTATGAAGAACTAGCTGTGCCAGCGACTTCGTCCGCGTGGAATAGTTATTTTGGGCATCATATTTATTTTAGCAAACAACCTCTTCAGCTTTATAAATTAGGTATAGTTGTTACCCACAACTTGAATAGTTTTCGTAGCGCACGCAACGGAAGCCCTCAAAGATGAATAATTTTCCCCGCTTTTTTTTCACATTTTCCATTGTTTCTTCGCTCCTATTAGTTGCAGCGTGATGTTATATAGCCTAAATCCTTCCTTGATAAATGGTCTTTTCAACACAAAAATATTTTTTCAATTCGCAACAGTTGTTCCTGAGATTAGCGCGTTCAAACAAACAAACTTTTCAGCTTAATTATATAATAGTATAGATTTCAATGTTTCTTACGTTGTAATTCTACATAGCAGTATGATTTTTGATCGAAAATATTCTCTACATTTATTTAATCATCATCAACAACATAAGCCTAACGATTTAAATAAAAAAAGCGTGACGGGACCAATCTCAACTAACTACAATATGAATTATAACCCTTATCACAAGGCAATACAGTTCAAATTACTATGGCATTGTTACATGTGTCATTGACCGTACAATGAAGTAGACAATTTTTTCAATCATTGATTCGTTACAAATTGGCGGAGAATTTAATCTAACTACTAACCTATATACATACCTATATTTTCTACAGACAGTTTAGCTAAGAATCTCGTATAGTTCTCTTTAAGTTTTTTTTATGGTTGATAGGCCTTCGCTTGACTATAACAATATAAACATTACTTGACATTTCCTATCAATACTAATTTAGACTTTGACTCATGCAGATAATATATGAGAGAGGGATGAAAATCCTTCCTTTGACTTTAACCACAAAATACAGAATCTTTAACTCAACTGATGATAAGTAACAATCTATGATCTAGCGATTTTTTTCTATAAGTAACAGATTTAGTAGTTTTTTTAGTACCCCATAATATTAGGTTGGTAAGTACACCCTTCCAAAGCCTGGACCTGGGCGCCCACCACGCTGTATCTGCCCAAGAGAACTCCCCCAACGAATTGATTCTGAGGGGGAGTCACGACCCTCAGTCATGACGAAAAGCGACTAAGGAGAGAGAGGAGAGAGTTACATCTTAGGCAGCAAGAATGCATCAGGCGGGCTTTAGTCAAACGCAAACCAATTTCACTTAAAATAATATATTATGTCGAGATGATTTCGTTTAACATAACTACGGGCATTTTAGACAACAGTAGGTATTAGTATAACATAGCTATAAATTCCAAGCACGCACAAAACGTACATACGAGTAAAGACAACATAAAAATCATGTTATCTAGAATAAATACCAATTTACATAATGTACTCGGGTACTCCATAACATAATTGGATAAGTTTTTTAAACTGCGAATTTGCTTTACTGTTTATTAAACCAAAGTCGAAATAAAACATAAAAAACTATAATCCTTTTTAAAAATTAGCAAACACCTCTTTTACCTTGCCCGACTTGTTTCAACCTTTTCTTTTACGGAAAAAAAATCCCATATTTTGATAATAAAATGTCTTAATTTTTCATTTTTTCATAAAACTTCTGCAGCTTTTTTAGGATGAAAACTATTTATGTCACTTTCAGTACCATATTTTACGACCATGCCAATAATAAGAATTATCCGTTGCTCCGTGGCGTCTAGAATTATCCGTTGCTCCGTGGCGGTTAGAAAGAGGAACTAGAAGACAAACAAATTTTGGCATTTATATTTTTAGTTTTTCCTTCCTTCCTTATTAGTAAATACAAGCATTACCCAATGAAAATATTATGTTTATTTCAACGCTAAAAAACTGCAGAACAGTTCTTCATGTTTTATGGTATATAGGTAGTATGTGACCCCGGAAGTGTCATAGGCTACTTTTTATTCTGAAATAATGCGAACGAAGCCTCGGGCGTCCACTAGTTTCAAATATTTGCGGAAAATTCCATGTTTACGAACCGTCTAAAGTTCCTAGACCGTAAAAGTATGACGTCAGATTCATGACCTAGGCATGGAAAACCATCATTATCATTAAAAGCAGCAGCTTGTGACATCGCTTCCTATTTATGGGTGTTACCAATCAATCATCTGCTCATAGGCGTGCTATACAGAGGTACTAATTATGAACAGCTGTAAGACGGTGCTGGTATTGCCAACTAATAAAAATACACGATAAATCATCGTGAAAAAAGTAAGGTTTCATGCGGATTGACAAATAGGTATTTTTTTTTGTAAGAATCACTTGATTTTTTTTACGAATAAATAAATAAAATATAACATAATCATGATAAGTCTGACACCTGAATAAAAAGAAAACTATTACGTTTATAAAGAAAAACACTTTTCGTGATGCAATATTTTGCACTCAAATCTAATAATATCTTAAAAACAAAAAACACCTTAAAGATATGTCTATTAAATAAATCATAGAACGTCTAAAACCAAGTCTTAAAACTTGCTTAATAAATTAGTCGAATTGCTTTTAACTTAACCTTTAACGTTGGCTTTATAAATAGATGCATTCAACCGATTTTCTAAGCAATTGCATGAAAAAATCATCATTGATCTTTTGTTTACTCGGGCGGAAATTTACATCATTTCCGGTCAGAACATCGATTTTTAAACGATATAATTGTAATTATCTTCAGTCGATTCAAATGAAAAAAGACATTGCATGTCCTGACATTTCCGCAAAGATTATGAAATAGGTATAATAATAGGTATTTCATCTTGAAACCTGTCAATAAGTAATCTTCATCTAATGATATTGTTATTGATTGAAATAATGATATACATATATTATAATCGAAGGTCTTTGTGATCGCAATAGCGCACCATTCTTTAATTAATAAATTATTAGAATTCTACCACTATTAATTTAGTTAGGGCCGTATTTTTAAGCTGTTCTCGAGTTTAATTGGATCTCAAGAAACTTAATTATTTTGTTGTTTTACATATCTGATCCAAGGATTTTCATCCCTCTCTTTCTGATCAGTGACGATGTGTCAAAAATTGACGTTTAAGACAAATCCAAGAGTTTGCATGGAAAGAGAGGGATGAAAATCCTTGAGAGTTAGTGGGTTATTTGACACTAGATGTAATAGTATTATGGACTTGAAGCGTTTGAACTTGTATTTAATGATATGTAAATACAAAATGGTTTTATTAAATTTGTACCTATATATTTAAAATCTGACAAGATGATCCTATTTGTGACTGGCCTGTTAGCTTAGTTGGTAGTGGCCTTTCAATCTAGGGGAGCGTGTTGAATTCCCGCATAACACAAGTAATTATGAATTTTCAAATTGTTATTACTTGTGTTGAGTTGTTCAAGTTGTTCTTATGCATAATAAGTGTTAATTTACAAAAAAAAAGAATATAATGTATTATCCGTTATCTAGTATGCATAGACTAGGTATATATTTATAGATAGATGACACTGTGTGGTATGTCCTGAAATATATATTTATTTGCTTATAGATTTGCCTTACCTACAGTAGAATTGCATGGTAACGAATAAGTTGAATCAATTTCTAATTTGAATAAAACTATGAATTTAGCTAGTGTTAGATCTGGATACGGTTAGTGTGTTTTTTAGTTCTTATATTACAAGTAGAATCGACCAAGTGGAACGAAATATCACCAGCTCGGATATCAGGGCGAAAGGTGCTAGAGAAACTATTTATTGTATTAATTTAATTCTTGCAACACATTTTAACTAAAAATCTATACATATAATAAAGCTGAAGAGGGTCGATAGTCTGAACATGGAAGATTAAAAAAAAATGTTTCGAGGTACTTTGAATTGATAGCAGAACACGTTCCAACAATTTCTAGAATTTTTGTCTGTTTATCTGTGACTCTGTTTGTCTGTTTATTTAAACGCTCATAACGCAAAAACAACTGAACGGATCATTATGACTTTTGGTATGTAGGTAGTATGAGATCTTAGAAGTGTCATAGGCTACTCTTTATCTCAAAATAATGCGCGCGAAGCCGCAGGCGGCCACTGGTGTCTAAAAATGTGCCTTGTTCAGAGGACCCTGAACAGGGTTACAATATTTATTTTGTTATGTACTAACTTGTGTTTTTGTTAAGACGACGCAGTGGCAAACTATAAATCTGAAATTGTAGGTCCAAGCGCCCTGCACCGCCGAACAGGCGCGGGAGGCAAGTTTTGCTAAGAACCCCACTTATTCCGAAAGGGCGCAAGCGACAAAATGGTTTTGGTCGTGTATTTCCAAAAGTACGAATTAGTATCAAATAATCTATTCACAAATCAAAGTGATTGTGTTAATTAACATGTGTGGAAAATTTTAATACTCTAATCCAAAACCAACGCCGACAAAATCGATATACCCAATTTTTTAGAGATCTTTTTGATTAATTATTTTGTGTTACAAAAATTGGCTGAATCTTGAACATAAAATTTTAGTTTAGTTGCTTTTGTCCATGTTGAGTAAAATGCGTATTCATGCCAAATTCTCAGGGCGTCCTCTTAAGTACTGTTGAAAATTTTTTTACATCCGACCTACCTGATTCAAGTATAATAATCGTAAATCCATAGAAACACAAAAAAGCATACGTATACGAAATTTGAAAAACATATACAATTTATAGCCTTCCAACCGAGAGAGAATCTGTTCTTACTAGGCAAGCACTCTCCAGACCAATGATTGCTAACTATCAGACGAATAACAGTCAAGCGCAAAGCCATATTATGTACAAATCTAGAAAAATAGGGTTTTTCTAGGCAAGCATGCTAGATCTTAGACTACAGTAGTGCTTCACATCAGGCAGGCTGTAGTCGAACGTAAGCCTATTCCGTGTTAAACAATATAAACTTTTTACTTTTAAATTGGTAAATCGGGTCAGTCGCGCCTACCGCGTATATTTCCCCAATTTTTCTCATTGTTGAGAAATGAATACCTACTTGTAGTGTTTATCTCTGAAATCTGCATCGGTCTAAAAACTAACTAAATTGGTGGGCTCACATTTTTTCACTCAAAGTGAAAGGTATTTGTAAGAGTACTGCTTCACTTTTAATGTTACGCATAGATTGTCACATCTACGATTATAATGAATTAAAAATTAAAGTTTGTTTGTCTAGTATCTTATTCAGTTATAGCAGAACCATTTTGAATGATAGTTGATAGAAGGATAAGATTTTTATATACTAACTAGCTTTTGCACGCGGCTTCGCTCGCGTTAAGAAGGTATATTTAGTTACTAAAAAAAAGTCGCAAATACTTTTGTTTAGCGTGTGTCAAAAATTAGGGCCTACAAAACTTCTTTGTACACAATATTTTTAACTAATCTGTCAGTAGGCCCTAAAATTATAAAGCTATTGGATGAACTTACTCGTGAGCAAGCAACATAAAACTATCCATGAGAGAAGCTATGTTCTCTCAAGTCAATACCTGCAAATTTGAGAGAGAAATAGCAAACTTTTAGGGGAAACTGCAATCGTTTAAATTCGAACGGGATATCATTAGGTATTAATGGGATTCGTGGTATAAATACAGTGTCCCCTTTCGCACACCCAGTTAATATAATGGTTTCCACTATATTGCGATGCGCAATGCAAATAGTTCTGTTGTAACAGCAATTTTTCCCTTCGGCTAGACAAAAATGGGAAAATCTAAGCAGATTTATACAAACTTTTATCCTTCATTTTATCATCTTTAGGGGCGGAATTTACTAAAATCTTATCATAACCAGCGCCTAAGTCATAGTAGCTTTATGCATGCAAAGTCTCAGCCCGATCGGTTTAAAATTGACCAAGTTTCATACAAACTTTCATCCCCTATTTTATCCCCTTAGGGGTGGAATTTATCAAAATGTTTTCATAGCGAGCGCCTACGTTATAGTAGCTTTATGCATGCAAAGTCTCAGCTCGATCGGTTTAAAATTGACAGTTTCATACAAACTTTCATCCCCTATTTTATCCCTTAAGGGGTGGAATTTATCAAAATCTATTTATAGCAAGCGCCTACGTCATAGTAACTTTATGCATGCAAAGTTACTATGACGTAGGCCCGATCGGTTTAAAATTGACAAAGTTTCATACAAACTTTCATCCCCTATTTTATCCCCTTAGGGGTGGAATGAGTCAAAATCCTTTCTTAGCGGATGCCTACATTATAACATCTACCTGCATGCCAAATTTCAGCCCGATCCGTCCAGTGGTTTGGGCTGTGCGTTGATAGATCACTATATCAGTCAGTCAGTCAATCAGTCACCTTTGAGTTTTATATATTTAGATAATTAGCACACGTTTTATCTAGAACTAGCGGCGCCCTCCCATCCCTCCCTTCTTTAAACCGTCTTATCTCATACATCAAATTTCATCAAAATAAGAATCCGCATAAACACGAACAACGGATAAAACATATTTTTTTACGTGGGATAAGTTACGTTTGACTATAGACTGCCTGATGTTAAGCATTGCTGTAAACATGCACAAACTTTGCACTTATAGGCATATTGGTCTGTTTGTTGCCGCTTTCATGCAACAACAGAGCAACGGATAATCGTAATTTTCATATGGCGATAGTAAACAACCTTGAGAGTACTTTTTATCTGAACACCACGCGGGCGATACCACGAGCATACTAGTACTAGAATAAAATGATAATATGATGTGATTTGAATCAAGAAATGGACAAAGCTAAGCTACCCGGATCTAAAAGAAGCAGCATCGCAAGAAGTTTCGCCAACTGACCTCTTAATTTAAATATGAAGATGGCACCCGATGATGATGATTATGTGATTTCTGGTAGTCCAATATAATTACCACGGGCACCACCAGGCGGCGCCACTACCCAAAAACACTTGAAAAATGCGATAGATCCGTTGAACTTTAATCGCTCGTTGAGGCGTGTTGCAAAAAGCTACAGTATACTGCGAGTCAGTGACGCAAGTGTTACGTAACGAACCCACTGACACACAGACACGGTTACGTTTCCTTATGTACTGGGCTGCGTGGATAGGTTAGCAGAAGGATGTGGAACTAAAAAAGATAGATAGATAGAAAATAATAATATTTAGAAAAGTGATGAAGATCTCATTATTATATTGTAGTTGTACAGCCCGTCTAGTCGTTTCTATGTAATTTTAATTAGTAATCAGTTTTTTTTTACTCAAAATTATATCAATATTTGACGACGCACTATTGATGCCAACTCTTATTATTAACGTAATAAGTTTGTTCGTTCCTTAATTTTTATAAATGATATCTATCTATGATTTCCTCTCCATCCGTTTGCCTGGAAGAGTTCGTTTTCGGCAATAAGGCCGCCATTTGTATCATTAAAATGAAATATTCTCTTGTTTCCAATACAGCATTAATCAATCAATTATAGGAGCATTGGGCTAGTTTTTCAATTATTATTTCAATTTTTTTTTTGGTCAAATAACCTCTAAACTGCAGTATAAATATGGTATCCAATAATGTCAACAATTAGATGAGTCTTATTTATTAAAGTAATTTTTAAGGGTTACGTAATAGATATTTTGGATATTTCCTTTGAATTTTTTAAATATGTGTTTTTACGTCACAATATTTGGCGCAGGATGTTTTTTTGTATGATGTTGTGTTGTAAACGTCACGATTCAACGGACAGTTCGTTCGATTTGGCTCATACAAACTTCAACTCTATATTATTTCATAAACTATATACATAACTACTAAAGAACCAATATTAGGTAGGTATTAACAGTACCATCAAATAAAATGTAAACATTTGTAAAAATCACCTGTTATCAATACATATAAAAAAGTTGAAAACAGTCGAAAGTCTTGAAGAACATTGAAGCTCCTTTTTGTTGTGAAATAATGCGAGCGAAGCCGCGGAAGTCCATTAGTTAGACTAAAAAATCTTACTCCATTCGGTCCGCTATCACCTACTCTCTACAGAAATCTGCAATGTCTAATAAGTTATGTCATGTCCAATAAGTTTACTAGTCCGCGCTGCTTTTACCCACGATATTATGGCAATGGCAAAATGGTATTTCTGTTATTAAATACGTGTGAGTGACATGCCCCAGTGTCATTTAATGTCACACTACACAATTATGATTATGTTGGTTGTAATACATACAATGTAAAATACATATATATATTATGTACTCTTTCTTGTTCAATTTTATTTTATGATAATAAAATGTCAATAACACATTAAATCTAAGCACACGCATACATCGTTGAATTAATTTTACTTTATGAGACACAGTGAAAACTAGTTCGGGAGGCTTTGGACTTCAATATTTTCTTGTTAAACAGAATTATGCAAACCAATTTTATTTTATTTATTTATTTTATGAGGAGAACAGTTTATCAAAGTGTTAGGTTTTGAAATCAAATCCAGCTTGTGACGCAGTAGCTGGAATGGAAAAGCAAGCGCTCAATTTCTATGAAAATACTTCAATTATGATACTTAAAATAGGGTTAATAAGACTGTCAAAATTTTATTGAAATTATTTTTACACTGAGTAATTAGGAATTTGACAACTGCACAACAGACACTATGATCCAACGTTGTTCCGCAATGGGACAGGCTCTCTAAAGAGGTTACCGAAACACACCGTTTTGCCAAAACCCTTTTTTCAGATGTTTATAGCTTACTAGAGTGGACGCCCGCGGCTTCGCTCGCATTATTTTGAGGTAAAAAGGTAGCCTATGACACTTCTAAGGCCTCATACTACCTACATACCAAATCAAGATGATCCGTTCAGCCGTTTTTGAGTTATGACCTTTTAAATAAACAGACAAAATTTCGAAAAACTACTGAAACGTGTTCTGATAAGGACTATGTTCAGATTTTTGACCATTTTCAGCTTTATTATATCTGCAGACAATTTATCTGTGGTTCTCGACAGAAATATAAGGTCACTCATATTTACTCTGAGACCTCAGATCGCAATCTTAAGTACTGTAGAAACATTACTTGACATGTCACGAGCGATGATACACTCTGACTTACTTACTTGCAATTTAACTGTAGCTCAGTCTTCTTCTTCTTATCGAATGAGAGAGGCCAAATCTAATGTCTAGAGTTTATCAAGCCGCTCTAAGTCATTCGACCCACTGTAGCACCCTAAATGGAATGCCACTTTTCGGTCACCCATCCAAGGACTGACCGCGTCGACCTTTGCTTGGCGGTGGTAATCGCATGTGATTTCCTCCGCTAGCTGAGCTACGGGCGCTTCGCTGTGGTATTCGTGGTTATCAAAGTAAGGCAACTGTTTTGTATAAGAGCGTTTCCGTTGCTCGGATTAAACTCTATTTTCATTCTTCACTTGACTCTGATAGCATAGTTTTTCATTAAGAAGTTCAGGAATGAACCCCAAATTTGGGAACGGCTAACCTGGCATCACTGCAGTAAGATGAACGCATACAAACTTACAAGAGTGAGAGTTAAGCCATGTCAGAGGCCCTTAAGGCTGTTTTACAACTTTCTTATCTATTCCATAAATCAACAAATTAACCATGAGAAGGTATAGTCCTTATGAAATTCTGTACCTACAACGATTCAGTCATGTTATGTTTACCTAGAAATCTAGGCTACCTAATTGTGTCTAGGTCACAGGGAAAACCTAGATTCAAATCTCGTTTGTTGTTGTTAATTATTTTTATGCAAAATTGTCTTTTAATTGCAATAAATGCAGTTTCTGTTGCAAGGAGATGGTGAAGGTGACCGTTTGTCTAATGCCGGATCTTTTTGTCCCTAAATAAAAGTTTTATTTGTCTGAGCTGTTAATTCTTCTTCTTCTTTTGAGTCGTGTTTCCTCATGACTGAGGGTCGTGACTCCCCCGCAGAATTAATTCGTTAGGGGAGTTTTCTTGGGCAGATACATCGTGGTGGGCGCCCAGGTCCTTCCACGGAAGACGCATGTCCTCGGATATTGTGGTCCTCAAACATGTCCCCTTCACCGCTAAGCGAGTGCAAATCTACACATAACTTGAAAAATACAAGTCATTGGTGTAGGGCGGATTCGAACCAGGGTACGTCTGGATGAAAAGCAGACACTGGAACCGCTGAGCCACACTCGCTTATAGAGCTGTTAATAATAAAAATATATTTTTTTGTATCAGTAAAAAGTGATAATTGTTTATCCGCATATGCGAGTATACTATGCAAACATAAAGAGTACAGTTCTAATTAAAAAGTATTACCTATAATACATATATTCAACATTTGTTTACAAACGGCGCGCTACGACATAAATGTACATATTATATATTTCAGGACATATCACACAGCGCCATCTAGCCCCATACTAAGCTTACGCTTGTATCACGGGTATTAGGTAACGGATATAATACATATACATACATAAATTTAAGTAAGGATAATCTTATTCCGATGACTTTAAATTAATGACAAAAAATATAAAAGGCACTCCTTTAAGTTCTAATTATAGACACAAAAGTAAGACCAAAACTTTTTGTGTCTGCACGCGTGATAACAAGCATGCACCTCGGCCCAATGTTCTCTTCTGTTAAAGTCAGTTCAAGTGACCTGGCCAATTACCTTAATGTAAAATAAATACAGTAAAAAATCATTATGCTAATTATAAAAAAACATGTTTACATACCCTTCTTTATTTATTATTTATTGATTGAGACCCTTGTCGGAGCATCATCCTCAAAATAAAACTCGTTAATAACCGTTTTTTAGTAAAAAATCTTAATTTTAATGTTGAGTGGTTACCATAATTCTATCATTGAGTTATTGATATTTTTTATTCAATACAGAATTATATATTATTGCAATAGAAATAGGTACCCAATACCTATTAATAAAATAAGTTTAAACAAAATAATTTTACATCAAACTTACTTATTTAACTTAAGGTCTTGATTAAGATTATAAAATATTTTCTTTTGTATTCTGGCTAGCTTGAGTAAGCAAAGAAGGGTTTGTAGTTCAGCATCTTATAAAAATAGCATATAGTACGTTTTGGTTGGTCCATAATTTAAAAAAGAACTAAAACTGTTGAACACTGATTATGACGGAAAATAAATAACGGATGAAAATATACCATCAACTATATAAAGTATTATAGAGTATACACATATCTATACTAATATTATAAAGCTGAAGAGTTTGTTTGTTTGTTTGAACGCGCTAATCTCAGGAACTACTGGTGCGAATTGAAAAATTATTTTTGTGCTGAATAGACCAATTATCGAGAAAGGCTTAAGGCTATATAACATCACGCTGCAACTAATAGGAGCGAAGAAATAATGGAAAATGTGGAAACAACGGGGAAAATTATTCATCTTTGAGGGCTTCCGTTGCGTTCGCTGCGAAAACGGTTCAAAATTCAAATAATTAATTCCCAAAATAACTATTCCACGCGGACGAAGTCGCAGGCACAGCTAGTTAAACATATGTCCAAGAATCCTGAACATACTATTTCAAACTACTGCAAAATAAATAAAAAAAAAACATAAACACTAATACTATTAAGATAATCCAAGTACACAAATGGCCATAATACCTTGATCCTAGGTCTAAAAGTTATCATCAAACTAAACAGAAAATTTTCCGAAAACACAAAATCATAAACTAGATAACTCTGATAAGTGCAAGGCTAAGATCAACCCTAAAATTTAGGCCAATGCGATTGGCAATGCAATTAACAAATTTAAATAGTTTATGGATATGTAAATTGTTAGTTCCAAGTTCTTATCTCGTTTTGTTAGAATTTAACCAAAATATAACATCGTAAATAACTTGATTATTTACTTAAGATTATAAATAATGTAAACTGTCGTAATAATCACTAGTGGTGCAGCTCAACTTTGCATGGGTTAATTTGGAATTAGATTAAACGTGATTCTATATATTATGGCTTGCAAGCAGATACGAGTATGCTGAATTTCGTAAATTTATGTTTGTATGGATATCAATAACAAAAAGATTATTTTTAATTCAAAAATTAGCCGTTTATAAATATAAGGAACAGTCTAAGATTCATTAAAATTAATACAGTAGACCCTAGAGAGATTTAGTACTTAAATAAATAGTGGTTATATGTGTAGTAATTATAAATACATATAAATGAGAACAGATAAGAATAAAAAGACTGAAATATTTATCGAAACCAAAGGCAACATAGCTACGATATAATAAATCGTTAATTTATCTAGTACTTACATATGTAACCTAGGTCCCAAAAGAAAATGCACTAAAGCCCTTCGAGCCACAGTCCACTTGTTCTGTGATATCTCGTGGTATTGACCCACATTTAGTATGTACTTAAACAGGTTTACTTAAGTTACTCCGTTTGGTCAACTTAGCCCAGATGTCCTAGTCGATAATTAGTGTGGATGCGGCATCAGAAATACTATTTATTTATTTACACATATTTATAATAATTTAATTATACTCTCTGTACATGTCATTTTGTTATAAAAGACCATATTATTTAAAATACAATAAAATAGCCTTTATTCCCTTCAATATTTAAATTAGTTGTATACAATTTTAACTAAGTTTTAATTATAGTAAGTAACTACTGTAATTACAATTTTGGTGATATTATAAGGGCACCAAAACCATATTATATGTAGGTATAAACAATAACTTGTGTAGTGTAATTTTTAATTGTAATTTTTTAAACGTGATTTATTAGACAAAATGTTACCGTTGGTTTTTATAACTATGGGAGCATTTTGTTATGTCTTAAGATCGACACTCGTAGTTTGGTACCAGTTTCCACAGTGATACGTGTGAAACAAATCGTTTTATGTGAGGATTTAGTGAATTAATCAAGTTACTTTATTTATACTTACAAACTGGTATACAAAAAAAAACGTGTTTTTTACGACAGATACCAAAAATCATAAAAAGTATAGAGTAAGCCGTGGTATTCACCACAATGCACCTGAAAAATTCCGGTAAAAAAAAATGCGGTAGCTTGAGCATTGAGCACTTTACCCTTCTTCTTATCGAATGAGAGTGGCCAACTCTGGTGTCGAGAGTTTATCAAGCCGCCCAGACGTTTACAACTTTGCAACAAAAAAGAAAACTAGTTGATAATAATTATCACATCCATTTCGATATATTTTCGTTCATCGTGTCTTATCAACAGTTCAAGGCGACCGAATTAATCGATCTGTCACATCAATGTATTATAATTGAACCAATTTCAATAATAACTACCATTTTATTAGAAATCTAGTTGATTGTATAACTAATTAGTGTTATAGTAAGCCCTTTTTTTTTTTTTTTTTTTTCGTGGAGGAAATGCATTTACGCATCCCCGCACTCTCCCCGGGGGGGGCGGCGGGGTATGTCGGGCTCAGAGCTAATGGGACTCCACTACCGACTAAAACCTACCACGATGTCCCTTCACCTCGGCAAGGACGGGTTTCGCGGGCAAGCGAGCAATACTCCTCCGCAATTCTCGTCCCAACCGCAGTCCACTGTCCAGGTGGACCCGCCTCAGGAGGACAGCCTCCCTCTTACTGCGCGAGCGATGCCCAGGGACATCCAGGCATCGACTCCTCGGGAGGCCCTTATCTCTGCTAGGGGGTATGGGATGCCCCCGCATCCCACGCCCCAGGGCCTCCTAGTGGAGACGGAGTCCGAGCGCGATCAGCTCGCCTCCGTGTCCTTCTTCTGCGGATCGGATGAGCGGCAGGATTCACCTCCCGCTCCCGCTCCTCGGCCTCCCTTTGCGACACCACCGTCTCGCAAAAGGAGGCCACCGCGTGCCATGACCTCTCGTCGTCAGCCATCTCTCGCAAGATGGTCGACAAGGAGAGGTCTGTCCCTACTACCGCGATTAGAGATAATCGCGGTCCGAGCTCCGCCGGACATGTCTCGAGAACGTGCTGCGCGGTATCTTCCACGCAGCCGCACCGATGACACACCGGGGTTGGCTCCCTACCGATTCTGTGCAGGTACCTCCCGAAGCATCCGTGCCCCGTGAGTACCTGCGTCAACCGGAAGGTGAGCGCGCCATGCTTCCGTTCCACCCAATTCCTTAGGACAGGCCGTATGGCCTCAAGGAAACGGGTGGCTCCCTGGCCTCGTCGTGTGGACCTAGCGAGGATACCATCCTGCCAAGCCCCCACGGCTGCGCGTTTTGCGCCCCTCCTCCAGCGCTCCACCTCCTCGTGATTTACGTGGTAGCTTGAGCATTGAGCACTTTACCCTTCTTCTTATCGAATGAGAGTGGCCAACTCTGGTGTCGAGAGTTTATCAAGCCGCCCAGACGTTTACAACTTTGCAACAAAGAAGAAAACTAGTTGATAATAATTATCACATCCATTTCGATATATTTTCGTTCATCGTGTCTTATCAACAGTTCAAGGCGACCGAATTAATCGATCTGTCACATCAATGTAGTATAATTGAACCAATTTCAATAATAACTACCATTTTATTAGAAATCTAGTTGATTGTATAACTAATTAGTGTTATAGTAAGCCCTGGACTAGACCTAAGTTTATAGACCTTACAAGAGTGGCGTGTCAAATGCTTAAATAACTTTTGTTCAACATTTGGAAAATTACAATACATAGGTATATTTAGTGTAGACACCTTAGCGCCGTCTCACGTCAGTGCCACCGCTCGTAGCGTCGGGGCTGCAGCATTACAGGCCCAACTCGGGAAACAACGAAAATACTCGCAGATTAGCGCAAATTATGATTTTTTTGTGCTATCTGTTGAGACGTTAGGCCCATGGTCTCTGGACACAAAATTATTTTGTGAAACAGGTTAGCAAGCGTTTGGTCCTTGCCACAGGAGATCTCAGGGCTGGCAGCTATTTTTCTCAACGTTTGAGTCTTTGCATTCAAAGAGGAAATACTGCCAGCATCCTGGGTTCCCTGCCGCACAGCGACAACATGGACGGTGTGCTGAACTTTTGTAAATATCTGTTTTGTATAAGTTTTCTGTATTTTTAAGTCATTTTTGTATATACTTATGGTATATGTGTAAAAATTAGTTAGTTATTTTTGTAAAAAAATAAATATATATTTTTGTCACGTAATGATTCACTTTTGTGAGTAACAGGTTTTTTTTTTCGAACATGCAAAATTTGACGAATAGAAGCTGTTGTTGACCTGTTACACAATGGTGAAAATATAGCTGGGGGCCTATTTTGAGTCCCTACTGCAATAAAAGAAAGCTTATACTTTTACTTGCGGTGCCTTGGTGTTAGTTAAGAGTGGTTTAAGTATAGATTGGTAAAAAAGTAATAAAAGATAGACACGACATTTGTTTAATTGTATCCTGTTTAAGTGAAGATTCCACTGTTATTCTGACGATGGTAAAAAAAATGTTATAAAACAATTTTGCTAACAATTAACTGTGACAACGTGTAATTCTTTATTTTAAGATACTAGTTCCATATATAGACATTTTAGCAAACCTGTTAATTTGTTTATTAATAATTATTATTAATTACATTAAAATCGAAAAATAAAAATGCCTGCCGAAGCCTGGCAAAAATAGACAAAATCACAAAAATAATAAGCAATAACCGATTTACCTTTACGTCGAATCATCATGATTTAGCAGGCTTTCGCCGCTTCCTCCGTATTATCCGCAAAATAGCATATAATTATCTCTCTTATAGCTTCCTTGCTTCAAAGTAGCTTTAATATGATTTATATGTAATTTGCAATTCAAATCTTCATTCTACTAACAAAAAACTTGTTTTTGGCGTCACAGCTTACTTTAATGGGTATTATGATATCGATGATTCTATAATATTTTTTCTAACTAATACTAATAATAAAAATGTTTATTGGACACACAAATTCTAATAATACTAACACTTATTAATAATGTAATTTAAAATAGGGCGTTTAACTGTTATATGTATTTAAATATCAGTTGGCAATTGACGAACTCTTGCTTGATGGTAAGAATTTTTTTAGGTGGTAGGCCTCAAATACTTTGTTTCTAAGGCAATATTATTTTTTTCTACTATGTAATACTACATACCTAAGTTTATATACAATTTAGATTTATCTTTTTGTAAATGGTACCATATAATATTATGCAATTCAGTAATCTTTAAAATATTAATTTCATTCGATCATGGTGAAAAACCACGAAAACACTAAAAAGTATTCTAAGTAATTAATTTAAAAAAATGTTAATTTCATAAGTTTACAACACCAGTGGTAATTTATATTATGTTAACACTTAAAACTACAATCAGAGCGGAAATTCAAGAAATTAGGGGTCCCTTGAACTTGGGTTAAAAGAAAACCTGATCATCGTTAGATTTATGATAACATTTTGATGTATTCCAAGCCGATTTCGGCTATGGCGAACGTATTTCCTACGGGTAAATTACTGAATACATATTAATTATGATAACATATTTTTAATTTATATGATGCACTATTTTCTAAATATATAGAAACTCAAAGGACTGACTGACTGATTGACTGACTGACTGATATAGTGATCTATCAACGCACAGCCCAAACCACTGGACGGATTGGGCTGAAATTTGGAATGAAGCTAGATGTTATGACGTAGGCATCCGCTAAGAAAGGATTTTTTTTTTAACATGAAATAGGCTTACGCTTGACTACGACTTGCCTGATGTTAAGCAACGTTATAGTCTACGATGTAGCGCGCTTGCCTAGAAGAAACCGCCACTCTCTTTTTGGAAATGCCACTTTTAAAGGGTTGAAATAGGGGATGCAAGTTTTACATCTTAATGCGAGCGAAGCCGCGAGCAGTTTTCTAATATATACTTGCAGCTCTGTATTTGTCACACTTAAATTAGTATCGAATCTGAAGGTCCTAGGTTATTAATTATCTATACTATCTATACTAATATTATAAAGCTGAAGAGTTTGTTTGTTTGTTTGAACGCGCTAATCTCAGAATCTACTGGCGCAAATTGAAAAATTCTTTTTGTGTTGGATAGACCAGTTATCAAGGAAGGCTTTAGGTTATATAACATCACGCTGCAACTAATAGGAGCGAAGAAACAATAGAAAATGTGGAAAAAACGGGGAAAATTATTCATCTTTCGCAGCGCATGCAACGGAAGCCCCGTTGCATGCGCTGCGAAAACGATTCAAGATATCAAAAAAATGTGTATGAAAGAATTATTTCTCTTGAAATATCCTACAAAATGTCCGCAACAGTATATGTCTATGTTTTAAGGTTAACTCACTAGAACGGTTTTTATGGTAATAACTATTCCACGCGGACGAAGTCGCGCGCATCAGCTAGTTTTAAATAAAAAAAGTTTAATAGTTTCCTTATTTACTGTCATTTTAACAACCATCTTTAAAATACTCTACGAAGATAATCGTTTTCTTGAAAAACATAATTTAACTACCGATTTTTGCAGTAGTAGCACCATCTATTTTTTCCATGTCAAAACCAAACGCGTATACTTCATTAATTAGCTACAATATCAATTCTTAAAGTATTCATCTGATAGATAGAATTAAATTACTTAAAAGAAAACTAATAAAATAAAGAGGAGTCATAAATATCAAAGACTAGTAAATTCTACTTTTCCCTTTATTTCAAATTCCGCGAAAAATAAAAAAAATACAACAACAACGGAACCTTCAAGTTCTTTTTACTCACTTTAATTAATTTAATGATGGCATTTGGGCATTAGATAGTGATCTTCACGGCACCATTCCGAAGTGGAGGCAAGGTTGGGAAAGGGCACAGGGAAAGGTTGTGGAAACTTCTGCCATGGACAAATGAGTAAAAGAGTGGCCAACTCTGGTGGCGATAGTATACAGACCACCATCTGCCTTGGACAAGTAAGTAAATAAGAGAGTTGACAACTTTGGTCGTGAGAGTTTTCAAAACCACTTTTCGCCATGGAAAAGTAGTCTCGTATGAGAGTGGCCAACTCTGGTGGCGAGACTTTTCAAACCTGGGGGCTCATCACTTGTCTAAACAGCTATTACACTATGACAAACAAGCTGTTTCTTACATAGGGTAAGGTGACATACCCTCGGAAACGTGCAAAATGGAATACCAAATGGATAAGTTATCAAGCAACTTATGATGGGTCGGTGGAAGAGATGTCCAAACTATTGACAAAACTAAACTATTATTGGAAAATGAGCGAAAATAATCACGACCGGCAGGATTCGAACCTGCGTATTTCCGATGATTATTGACAAATTTATACAGATTATTGACAAAACGTAGGGTTTGTAAACGTATGGAATAGTAGTAGTGATAAATTGTTATTCTATAACACTGACTAAACATGTAAGGTCTTATTACAAAACGCGGTTTAATAGTCCAGAACTTTGAAAGGACCAAGTCTGTTTTTGTTGTTCGAAATTTGTCTGTCCGCTGTCCTAGTAATCAAACTGTCAAAATGTTACCAATGATTCCCTCTACGCCAATGGTGATCAACGTTCCAATTTGAAGTTGACATTTTGATTATTGGAATGGGATGTTTGAACAACAAGAATCGACTTTTTTATTTTCAAAGTTCTAAACTAATAATTAAACTACGTTTTGTAACAAGACGGTTTCATTTAGTAATCAGATTGCTTTTGACCTAAATATGTAGGTACACGTTAGAAAACAACTACACCACAAAGCATCAAATCTCGTAACAAAAAATACATTAAATTCAAATAACTTTATAATCATTGACACACATTGTTAGTGATCATTACTAAGGTATGTAACTACGGTTAAAATGATTAACGTGTAATATCCCGAGCGGATTTTCATACAAACTAATGCACAATAAAAGTTTGTATGAAAAATTATAATTCGAATTGTAGATACGATGAGTTTAATCAATTGCATTCAAATAAAAAGCTCGGCTCTTAAAATCTAAGTATAGAAAAAATCCAACTTAAACTTTAAGGTTTGATTAAGTGATGTTTCCACAAAAAGAAAACTAGTAAATAACAAAAGCCAAGTCAGCCAAGTGAGAGCCTACCTTCTCGTTTGGATCATCACATCTTATTCTTTACATTACTTTACTTTATTTCGGTCTTACTATTCCAAATTCCTACATTGTACAATAGTTACTTTACATTGAGACACCGTATCCAAACTGCATATTCCAATTCCGAAATAAAACATATTAGATGCTTATTAGAATTTATTATTAAAAGTTGTGGGTTGTATATGCCTGAATTAAAGACTTATTTTTTTGAGTTACAAAACGCACCTGCCCGAAGAATGTCAGCTATATCTACTAATACTTATTCTGTTACTATGTTAGTACCGCCTTTCTCTGCGCCCTTCGTGGCCTTCACACTACTTACCCAGTGGTGCCTGTCTAACAACTGCTAACGAAACTGTAGACGGTACTTGCGTTTGCAGTCGTTGGACGAAGCGGTAATCTATTCCTACCGTAGGTAAAGTGATTCCGAAAGTACTGGATTCTCGGCCAAATGTGTACACGAATGAAACATTTATTACATTTATTTTTGCAGTAGAAATGATATTACTTTTACATCGTATCGTTATCGAGATTGTATTAGTAGTCGTCACACGGGTTTATCCTCGATAATCTAGCATAATAAGTAGCCTATGTATGTCTTAAACAAGAATCTATTTGCGTACCAAATTTTATCCAATTCGGTTCAACAGTTTGAGCGTGAAGAAGTATTAACTAACACACACATCACACCACGCACAAATTGTTGCCTTTAGTTAGAAAGTAGGATGGGTTTAGTAGGATCGGTCTAGTGACTAGGCATATGCCTGCGACTTTACCCGCGTTGTGTCAGGATTAAAAGTGGCTCCGTTGAAATGTGAAAACGGTAAAACTACCAAACGATCGACCAACATACTCGTACCTTCGTTTTTACAATTTGTTGCCCTATAGATCAACTAGAATATCCGATTAGAACAATATCTCGTTGTTGTAAACATTGTTCATGTAATTAAATGTAAACCTGACGGAAAAACGTTTCGTATGATAGTTCTTTCTCTGTGCACGCCGTGAAACTGTGGAACGCTTTGCCGCTAGATATTAGGAAAGCTTCATCACTAGATGTCTTCAAAACAATGTCAAGAAATTGTATTTATCTTCTTTGGTTCTGACATAAGTTGCTATATTTGTTATTATTATTTTGTCTCTTGTATTACGCTATTATGTATATGTATGTATGTATATATGATTGTTATATTTGTTTATGTTTATGTTTATTCATATATAAGTAGTATAAACCTTTGTTCTACATATTTTTCATTATTTTATAGCATCTCGTCCTACTCATTTCGTTTGAAGAATATATCCCTGCTAGATTGGTTGCCTGGAAGAGATTGTTCTTAGCGATAAGGCCGCTAATTAAGACGCTGATTCTAATTTGTATGTTTTTTTTGTATTGTTTCATTTGTGGTGTTTTAATAATGTAGGTATTTATCTATCTATCTATCAAAACTTACTAACCTGCGAGAAACAATTATTTTATTGCAAAAATCTTTATTTCATAAATCCAATGGTCAAGAATAAATTTATGAGGCCAAGCCGACAAAATGCGCTGTGTCAAAAAATTGCAAACTGCGAAAGCATTGTCAGCTTTCTATTTCTTGCGATCAGTGAACGTGAGTAAGCATATTCTAACTAGGCCGGTAATATGCGCACGTGCCTTTTTACCGACTTACCGGCTTTCAAAAAAGGAGGCCCTTAATTCCACTGTTTATTAAGGCATTATAATATTTTGTTCAAGTCTTCTTCCTATCGAATGAGAGTGGCTAACTCTGGTGTCCAGAGTTTATCAAGCCGCCCTGAGGGCCTCTGACATGACTTAACGACTGCCGTACTAGACAAACAGCCGGGATCTACAATTTAACGTGTCATCCGACCCACGGAAGCGCCCAAAATGGAATGCATTCAAGTGTTCATGTAACACCCGAACGCTTGAACCTACACAAAAGTGAAGATTTCGACTCTTTCTATATAGAACGTGTCGAAATCTTCAAATTTGAATATCGATCTTCCTGAATATGTTGCCTCTCTATACATACTATTGATGGGATTTGAAATTGTACTAGTTTTAAAAATTCTTTGCTTTTTTACATAATAGATATTATGTAAGTCACAGTACTAACAAGATGATTTCATTTGCATTTCTAAAATACGATGGGAATACGATGGAATTATACCTATATGTTGCTATGTGAAAAACCTTATGAAATTTGACATTTAATTATCTTTCAGGAGTGTAAATATGTAAATGAAACATTTATAATTAAAATAAAACTTAATTTACAATAATACTACTAACAAGGGAGGAAACACTAAACATACTACTTCTTACTAAAACATAAAAAGGGGGGCACTTAAAAAATCTTTAGAAAAGCCTAAAGATAATCTAAGTGCTCCAGCCCACTGTCAGAGGGCAGCGTGCCCAGCATACTGGCCGCATTACCACGCTGGATGGCTTATTATAATAATTAGTTATAATTTGCATTATGTATATTAAAGATATATTATACCTACAGAATGTAAGAAAAATGTATTGTCATCAATTCTAATTTAACTGAATGTTGTTTTCGTAAGCGTTTTAAATATCAGATTTCAAGAGTTCATTGACACTTACTAAATTATTTTTTACATATGTAGGTACTCATGCCATTTGGAGTTTCAATAAAATTTACCATTTGTTAAAGTAATATAATAAAACAATATTGCTTTAAAGGTATATGAAAAAATGGCTTCTTACTTTTCGCACATGTTTCATTTATTACTCGTTTCACGACACGTATATTATCTTATTTATTGTTCATATATGTAAATATAATAAAATCTGTACAAAGACAATATTAGAAAAAAAAAGATATACTTTAAATCCATCACACGTTTCAGCAGTTTTTAAAATGTTTAATATTTAATCGCTCATCGCGTAAAAACGGCTGAACGGATCATCATGATTTTTAGTATGTAGGTAGTATGAGGTCTTAGGAGTGTTAAGTGTGTCTGTGGAGCGTAGCCGCGAGCGTTCACTAGTAATTTGATATGTTTATATAAGTAACAGACACATCATACTTTATCAATATATATATCTTTCAAAGATTTGAACAAACAAAAACACAAAACTAAACACACAAACTTTCACCCATGTAATATAAGTCGTATGACAATGTATGTAACCTCGTATATTATATACATATGTGATCACATAGGCATGTGAGTTTTTTGGCACTCCTACTGAACAAGTTGATTTCAACATGCGACGTGTCATTAGAATCTGTCTTTAATCATAGAGTAGGAGTGGCCAAGGATTTGTCAAGGATATAACGAGGCCCATTTCGAGCGAATGATTATATATATCCTATTTATGTATGTACTTGCTAAGCTAAGCTTGTCTTGATGACAGTGTTTAGTCTATTTTAATATTAAAACTTTCGTGAGACATTTTATCAATATGCTAACTAAGCTACGCGAATTACACGTGAGTGAAAACCGTTTACATAGTGTGTAGTCTGATGTCAGTACATTAATAAACAAACAAAAAAATATTTCGACTCAAAATTACTCAAATTACTTTTATATAAAAACAACTTTTAAAGTTAGATTTAAGTTTGTAGAGGAATAATGGTTACTCTGACCTTCACCTATTTTTCCAATTACTTTTTTCCGACTGTTTTGTTCCGTTTCTTTACTTTATACGTATGTAGTGGTAGTGCGTATTTTTCCCTGGTATTCCTCTTCTTCTTTGTTGCTCTATATTTCCACTCTTTATTTATTTATTAGTACTAGATTTTATTTGCGTAAGCGAGCAAAACCGCAGAAAGCCGTTTAACTTAAATTATAAATTAGAACCTCAAAATAGCATCAACTTTTACAATGTGCGAAGTAGCTCCAAAATATGTGGTAATACCGGGTCACTGATAAGAAACAACCTTCTGCGACTGTAGTATATCTGTACCAATAATAAGTATTGTCTTTTTTAAACTTTTTCAAACATCCAGGATTTGGAAGTAACGACAAATTTTAGCTTTAATTAACATACAAAAAAAATTACTACCAAAGGGAATCAATGTTATTTTCTCGACACATTGGCGCCGTCTCAGTCATTGACACGGTGTCGGGCTGGAGCGGCGGCTATTATTGCCGAGGATCACAAGAGACGGAAATATGCTAACCTCGGCCGAGGTTACATATTTGAGCCTTTTGGAGTCGAGACTTTGGGGCCGTGGGGTCCGGGAGCCCATACTATTTTCCAAAACCTCTCGGAGCGCTTGGTTGACGCGACGCATGACCAAAATGCTGGCCTTTTTCTGGCTCAACGTATCAGCATTGCCATCCAGCGTGGTAATGCGGCCAGTATGCTGGGCATGCTGCCCTCTGGTAGTGGGATGGAGATTATCTTTAGGCTTTATAAAGATTTTCTAAGTGCCCCTTGTTTGTAGTAGTTAGAAGTAGTATGTTTAGTTTTTCTACCCTTGTTTTTATTATTTTTCTCGAGAATATCCGAAATTATTAACAAAAATTGTACTTTATTATTTTAACAACAATAACACAAAAACAGAACATATGGCACTTTCATGGTCCGATCCGATAACACATACTTAGTCCCGACTATTTCTCACTATGCAAGCATAACCTACCTCATTTATTAAGCCATGTCAGAGATCACCCTAAGAACTTTTGACATTGAAAATCAAAATTTGAACATTCTCGGGGATTCGAAATAAAAAGATGAAGACAGTCAATACAAGACATTTATTCATAATTCCATAATTAAAGATCAATAATTAATACTAAGTCAACAGTAATTCAACAATGATAGTAAAAAAAAAACGACAAATTCGATATACTAGTCACTAGTAACTTTGTATAAAAACTGTGTTACGTTTCAACTCTAAAAAAAAGAAATGTACCAATTATAACAGTACAATGCCATCAGCTCTGCTGTGCTGCTATAAAACCGACAGAAATAGCACTCGTTATTATAACGACTTACATTTCTAACACCATCCGAAGTTCGGTTTTATAGCTAGTGAAAATTGACTAAAAATTGGATCAAGCCTGAATACTATATTATTTGTAGTTTGACATGGTAGGTTATTAACTTTTTTATTAATTAATCCAAAATAAAGAGGTTATCAAGTCTTTTAAAAGATTTTTTTTTTATTTCTACAGATATTTAATAAATAACATCCGGATATTTTGAAATACATTTGAGAGATGATTTAAATATGCTAATCCCAATAGTATTATTAAGGCGAATTGTGTGCTTGTACATATGTATGTTTGTTAAGAATTTACGCTCAAACGGAACTGACATGGATGACATTTTAGTACAAAAATCGATTTGTCTCTGGTTTATCTCATAATCTAGTTTTTATCCCGGATTTATGCGGGTAAAACTGCGGGGCCCTGCTAGTCTTCTTTTTCTTCTTAATAAATAAAACTCAAAGGTAACTGACTGACTGACTGACTGATATAGTGATCTATCAACGCACAGCCCAAACTACTGGACGGATCGGGCTGATATTTGGCATGTACGTAGATGTTATTCAAATTCAAAATTCAAAGTTATGTATATGACGTAGGCATCTGCTAATAAAGGATTTTTGGAAATGCCATTTTTAAATAGTGAAATAGGAGATGCAAGTTTTACTTCATAATGCGAGCAAAGCTGCGAGCACTCGTTAGTTAGTTCATAAATTAACAGGTAATAATTGTAATTCGTATGTATAAATCATGCAATGATATAAAGTTCCTTTTATTATATAGGTATATCCTAACGAACAACAATAATTTGATTTCCTCCACTAGGTGTCGTTCGTTAATATGCCGTTACAACACCTATGCCACAGATTAACAAACAGTAGATTCTACGTCTCGAGTATTGCGTGAAAACTGCCCAGGCGCATACTGGTCAAGGTTCCACCGCGGCCGCTGATTGGTCGAGCCGATCGTTCTATTTTCGAGGGGCTAACGGATTTTCCGAGCATTTTTTTCGGCAAACGCTTTTGATTGTATGTTGATAACGTCATAATCTGTTTATTCAATGCATAGTTTTTTTTATTATCGAAAATATTGTCTGAGATACTGTTAACATTTTGTTTGCAAGGTAGTATTTAAGAAATAATTATAATAGTTTACTTTTATACATTACGTATACCAACTTAATTTTTTGAATACCTATTATAGACCGTTAAGTTAATAATCTTGCTCATTTAAAAAGTATTTGCTTACTGTTTAACTCATGACTTGTCATGGCATTAAGTTAGTAACCTAATTCCAAATTGTAAGATGGTAAGGTGTCTGGCGTGAGGAAGCCTCCTCCTCCTTTACTCTAAATCCTTCATCATCCAGGCCATCCTCTTGTGGAACACGTTGCCCCTGCCCATCAGGCAGGCCAAGTCGCTGAGCATATTCCAAAAGTTAGTGTATCACCATTATTTGTCATTGTTATAGCATTAATTTATGTAGTTTACTTATGAAATAGTAGCTTATTTCGTAAATGTTTTGTGTAATATGTATAAAATATGTATGTATTTATTTATGTATATTTTGAGTATGTTTCGGTCTTTTAACTAATGTATGTATCTAATTATATTTTTAGTACACCGCCTGTTTATAATTCTTAGTAATGTCCATCCAAAAGGTTGCCTGGAAGAAATCGCCTAAGGTGATAAGGCCGCCCAATGTACAGCACTTTAATATATTTAAGCTTATTTCCTGTTTTGTTATTTCTATGTTTCATGGTGTACATTAAAGATATATTCTATTCTATTATATTCTAAGCCTTCGACCGGAATACATATTGTTGGAGGAGACCTTTGCCCAGGAGTGGGACAGTAAAGGATAATAAAAAATGATACTTTGGTACTATTTTTAAATAAATCATAAATACCGAGTAAACTACGAGGATAATGATAATTAATTCCATTCAAGGCTCAACACAATTATGATTTCTCAATGATTTCCTCCGCTTATTAATAGAGCCAATTAACTGTAAAATCAATTGTAATTGTTACAGTTATAGTTATAATATAATTGTATTGCTTGACAGGAATTGTGACAATTGCCATTATTATTAGGTTATTACAATGATACATCTTGTGAGATACAATGAGAAAAAAATAATAACAGAATAGTAACGAGCAAAATAGGATGATTTCGTTTATCACTAACACTTAATTTTTTTTAATTGAGAAAAGAAAGAAAGAAAAAAATTGGCGTGAAAGCACTTATTTATGCCAAACTTAAGTTTAAAACAGTAGAATTAAACAGAAAAACAAGAATGCTTAACATTATGCTAGTAGCTTGCTCTGAAACAACTGCTATTTTATGATAGGTTCGTTCTTTAGATTGCATTCCTTTATTTTTATTTTTTTAATATAAAAATATTATTATTAACAATTATCTATTGGTGTTTTTTTAATTGCACTAGATTAGTCAAAACACACCAACAGATTATATTTGCATAACATCGATAAAAACACAGATGTGCGTAAGATTGCTAAAAATAAGTGTTTTGATGGGTTTTTCTGTTTTAATTGGTTCTAGAATGTGTTCATACTCAAAGGTTCCAAAACAAATTAGCAATGTGCGTAAAATATCCTGGGGTCAGTAAGAACATGTAAATAAATGTACATACATATATTTTTTTGATTTGACTGGCCTGTTAGCTTAGTTGGTAGTGGCTTTGCCTTCTAATCTAGAGGTCGCGAGTTCGATTCCCGCACGACACAAGTATTTACGTACTTTAAAAAATTATAATTACTTGTGTTAAGTCTGGTCATTTGTATGTACATATAATAAGTATGTATTTACAAAAGCAAAATATATAAGTATTATATCCGTTATCTAGTACCCGCGACACAAGCGTCTGCTTAGTGTGGGGCTAGTTGGCGCTGTGTGCAATGTCCCGGAATATTTACATTTATATTTATTTTATTTGTATAGCTTTTCAAATTAATCTTATATAAGTACTCAAGTAAAGCAACATTTTTTTTAAAGAAGTCATAACTAGTTTATAACTAACATAGTTCGGCAGTCGTTAATCCATATCAGAGGCCCTAAGGGCGGTTTGAAAACTCTCGACACCGGAACTAGTCTCAAAACGAAAAAGACTAGTTTATACACCAATAAAAAAAGTAGAAGTATGTAATTTTTTCTACGTTTTCTATACTTTAAATATAACTAAGTACGCATTTTCGCACATTTTTTTTTTGTTTAAGAAAACTTTATTATAGGTTACTTTATTTTTGTGATCACAATAGTATAATCGTAAGGAAAAGGACAGTCAAACTGAACAATTAATAAAAGTATTCAATTATATTCGTTCTGAGAAAAAGTTTGTGGTAAAAATACACAAATACATAACGACGAAGCAACCATAAAGACCTTGTAAAAATAAAAATATCCTGCCATGAACAAATTGTACGGTAAGATATTGAATCAGGCGTTACTTTGCGGAAATCCATTGTTACTGAAACTCTGGAGAAATATGTAGTGTTTTTCCGCTGCGACTGCTCCTTAACCGACATCAAAAATCAAACTTGATGGTTTATAGGTGTGTTCCTCTATATACCACCGCCACACCTCACCTCCTAACCAACGTGGCCTCCGTGGATCTCAAGATCTTCCCAACACCGCACCTTGTGTCTTGAAGCTTTGTTGTTCTCTTTCAAGATATTCTAGTCGACACGTGTTTCGCCTCTCCACGAGGCATCCTCAGGACTCGTGTTGACTCTTCGAACGTCGCGTCGGACCGACGTTCGATGAGTCAACAGTTTCAGTAAATTGTACGGTCCCTATTAATTTATTCTGCAATATTGAATGTAAATAAAATCAGTCCAGTGTTGAGGTCTATTTTTGATTTTGTTTTGTCTAGACAATTTTGATTACGATAATAAACAATAAAAAACCTGTATGTCAGGAACTGATGCTTTTAGCTGCATTATTAAACCCAAATTTATAAAAGGTGATGTGATATAATATATTATGCAATTCGTTTTCATGTATAATTTGTTATATATCATATATATATAATCATTTTGGTACATGGGTCCAAAATGATCTGGAGATTTTTTGTTCCATTGTAATTATCTTATAAACGAACTACTAATGGTGTATCGGCTCACTTGTTTTGATTTAGAATAAAAAAAAATATTTTTCCGAATATATAGGTATATATTATATTCAATACAAATATAGATTTAACATTTAAGATTTTGGTAGAAGTGATGTAGTTTGTTTGAAAAAAATAAGATATTTTGTAAATTTTTTATGATATTTGAAAACCTTTAAAATGAGTTTAGTTTTCAGAAACCAATATTATTGCTTTGATACAAATTTGAGACTTACAATATGCTCAAAATTTTATAATCTCCATATAAGAAATATTTATAGAAAATATTATGGCCTGTCGCTTCCCGAAATATAACAGACTAGCTGGTTCCCGCGACTTCGTCCGCGTGGAATAGTTATTACTATAAAAACGGGTCTTTTGAGTTAACCTTAAAAGATAGACACATACTGTTGCAGACATTTTGTAAGATCATTTCAAGAGAAATCATTCTTTACTAAATATTTTTATCTTGAACCGTTTTCGCAGCGCACGCAACGGAAGCCCTCAAAGATGAATAATTTTCCCCGTTTTTTCCACGTTTTCCATTGTTTCTTCGCTCCTATTAGTTGCAGCGTGATGTTTTATAGCCTATAGCCTTCCTCAATAAATGGTCTACTAAACACAAACATAATTTTTCAATTCGCACCAGAAGTTCCTGAGATTAGCGCGTTCAAACAAACAAACAAACAAACTCTTTAGCTTTATAATATTATATAATACCTATATTATAGTATAGATTAGTATAGATTACAATATTACTAAATGTGAAGATGAGGATTACATGATTTAAGTATGATGTAGTTAAGTAATCATTATAATTATAATACGTTATCTTATAAAAGCTTAATTTATATTAAAACCTTGATATTTACTCACTTTGGACTTGCCAAATGCACTTTTTATCGTACATACTTCAATAAAATTTATTTTAATTAAGATGAATGCAACAAGTTGTATGATTGAATAGTTCAACCTACATTATGTATTATTATGCAACCTAATTAAATTCCATACATAAAGATAAAGATAAAGATATTTTATTTGCCAAAAAACACTGGTACAATCACAAAATATTAACGTATTACTAAATTATATTAAATTATATTAATTACTTAATTAATGTTAATGTGAGTTTCTTGTGAACCCCGAACTAGGCCTGGGCCTGTATCTCGGTGGTCCAAGATTGAGAGTAACCAAAAGAATCATTACCTAAGTCATTCGCGTATTACAATATTAAAAGTGATCACGTAATCTAATATAACAAAGTGATTTAAAAGACCTATAAAATACATATAGTAAAACCTTAAGCGAGTGTGGCTCAGCGGTTCCAGTGTTTGCTTTTAACTCAGACGCACCCTGGTTCGAATCCGACCTTACACCAATGACTTGTTAATTAAGAGCGGATTTGCACTCATTTAACGGTGAAGGAAAACATCGTGAGGAAACCGACATGTTCGAGGACCACAATATCCGAGGACATGTGTCTTTCGTGTGGCACCCACCACAATGCATCTGCCCAAGAGAACTCCCCTAACGACACGACCCTCAGTCATGAGGAATTACGACTCACAGAGAGTTTTTTTGCTTGTCTTTTTTTTCCAGAGACAAACATAAACACGATTGTACATAATTCGTCGTATGCAGTGATTCGACTTTAGTCTAAACTTTGTTCTATACCTACATACGTTCCCAGAAATAGTTTCGTAAAATGGTAACTTTTTTACCTAATGGTACCAAATATATCATTATAGTCACACATCGCGACAGTAGATGACTTGCAAAATTTAAATAATTACTAAAAACAATTTAATCCTAATTGACAGACCATTTTGATATCTTGTCAAGTGAATTTATCAAAAAACTAATCTCATACGTTACTAGCTGCGCGCGCGACTTCGTCCGCGTGGAATAGTTATTTTGGGCATCGTATATATTTTTGCAAACTACCTCTTCAGCTTTATAAATTATAGCTGTTACCCACGACTTGAACCGTTTTCGCAGCGCACGCAACGGAAGCCCTTAAAGATGAATAATTTTCCCCGTTTTTTCCACACTTTCCATTGTTTCTTTGCTCCTATTAGTTGCAGTGTGATGTTATATAAGCCTAAAGCCTTCCTCGATAAATGGTCTATTCAACACAAAAAGATTTTTTCAATTCGGACCAGTAGTTCCTGAGATTAGCGCGTTCAAACAAACATACAAACAAACTAACTCTTCAGCTTTTTTTTTTAGTATAGATATAGATTAGTATACGTTATAACTGAGTTACGTATGTGTGGTTTAGATAAATATAACAAAACAATAAAAAAAATACGCAAAGGATTTGTTTTTTAAAGGTTCAACTACATAATACTGGTTTTTAAATTAAGC
Source organism: Macaria notata (assembly GCA_927399415.1). NCBI lineage: Eukaryota > Metazoa > Arthropoda > Insecta > Lepidoptera > Geometridae > Macaria > Macaria notata. Next base: position 9,239,392 of record OV656742.1, read on the forward strand.
TTTGTGAAAAATAACCCAAAAAAATCTTTACAAAAGCAATATAATAGAAAAATTCAACAAAAATACATGTTATAGTTTTTGCTAGCATACTAATTAGTGACCTGAGTTATTTTTTATTTATTGCAGTACTAAAATGTAATTTTTTTGTATTTAAAATTTTGCAATAGCAAAAACTAGTGGTCAAAGTACCCGATCTATCTTTTAAAAGAATATTAGTTTGTTTATAAATGTGTGCGACGTGTGCATCACGCAAAACCTGCTAAACAAGTCATCAGATTTTTTGGTATGAAGGTAGTATGAGGTCCTGAGAATGACATAAGCTACTTTTTATTCCAAACCAACGCGAGCAAATCCGCAGGCGTCCCCTAGTGTAAAAATTATAATCAAATCAAATCAAATATACTTTATTGTACACCAAATAAAAATAACATATTTAACATAAAGGTGGAAGGTAACCAGGGACCTTATCACTACACTATAATTAATATTTATTAAATAAAATAATAAAAAAAATACATTTATTGGGACACGAAACAAGAGATACAGAATACAAGATATAAACAAGATATTATGAAGATATATTTAAAAAGCTCATCGCGTCAAACTTTGCATACACGTGATAAAGAAGGTACAAGACCTATGTATTCTTAGCGAAACACCTTGAGGGTCAAAACGTTAAAAAAATGACCCAAACAAATAAACAGGGCAAACTAAATAAATCATATTAAATCACTACATAGTATAAAGCTTAGTCGCTTCCCGCGTCTGTCCCTATGTCTGTGTATGCTTAGAATTTTAAAACTACCCATCAGATTTTGATAAGAGTTTTTTAATAGATAGAGTGATTCAAGAGGAAGTTTCATCAGGTCAAAAGCCAGTTTTGATATTGAACCCTGATTTCGTAGATTTTTTTTATTTTAGTAAAACTTCGAGTTTAGTTATTCGACAGAAGACCAAGAGACGAAAGAAAAATAATAAATAATTCGTGAAGATTTTAAACTACTGCCACAAGCGGCGGCCTTATAGCTAAATGAGATATCTTCCACCTTTTATACCATTACTAGTGGGTGCTCGCGGCTTCGCTCGCATTAAGAAGTAAAACTTGCATCCCCTATTTCACCCCTTGAAAAGTGGCATGTCCAAAAATCTTTTCTTAGCGGATGCCTACGTCATAACATCTACCTTCATTCCAATTTTCAGCCCAATCCGTCCAGTGGTTTGGGCTGTGCGTTGATAGATCACTACATCAGTCAGTCAGTCAGTCAATCAGTCAGTCACCTTTGAGTTTTATATATATATAGATTGTAGGTGTAAATGATAGAGCGATAAAACGAGCACGATTATGATACAATTGAATTATTTTATCACATATAAAACGCATTGTCGTCAATGATTAATTAGTTCTATAAATCAAATTTATTTATAGGCAATTATTATTTTGTGAGACATCTTTAGACAATCGCTTCATTTACTCCACCGTGTCGTTGGCATAGCGGTTAGTACCCTGAGAGCCAGAGAACAGTGTACTAATGATGATATTTGTACCGAAATAACTTTACTACTGATTATGAATAAACTATAGCTACGTAGTTATAGCAATAGTACATACACATGTTATCCCGAAGTTTAACTGTGATTTAAATTTTGATGTGATTTTGTAGATAAATAAATTCATACTGATGTATGTATTTATTTTAAAAAGCAATTTTGTGGAATTAACCGGCTAATTGTATATACCACAAGACTCAAGACTGTGTGATATTACAATTTTCGTTGGAATATACCTTGTAAACTACGATTTTAGGCTACGTCAAGTATGGTTTCTTTTAATGTCAATGTCTTGTTATCTTTGTATACTGATGTAAGCACTTTCAATTTAACTTAAAATGCTATGTTAGGTATAGATAGCATTTTTATTTAACAAGATTTCTGAGGCTCAATGAAATAGAATTACTAGTAGTTGACCATATCATACGACATCCATTTGGAAATAATCCACTCATAGTACGAGCATGTAAGTAACAGTGGAATGACGACAATAATTGAATTCTCAGTTTCCTGCAAGTACTGCCATAATTCCATGTTCACCAGACCGTTGACTTCCACAGTGTATCTTGAAGTAGGAATAATTTGTACAACGTAGCACGGAAATGGGAAAATTAGATTTTAAAATTAACGGTTGTTCGGAATTAAAGACATTTGACTTTTATATAAACGGTTATGTCGAAAAGTCATAAAACTGACTAAAATTTCAGATTCAGACATAAATTACTTCTGCATTTAAATACATATTATTCATTATTATTTATTTATGCATTCTTTTATACTTTGCATACTATTCTAATTTCCACGTCTGGGAATAAGGTTTGATAATTTTGATAGCATGTAGATAGTTTTTGCGAATTTGTCGCAAAATATACGGATATGACAGGTTTTAAACCTATCTTAGTATTAGGTTAGGCACGTGCGCATATAATCAAGCAAGTTTTCACATTTGTTTTCTGTTGATTTAATTTGCAAACTGCGCAGCGGCTTAAAAGTACATTTTAGTATTGAGATAATTAATTAAATATTATTTCATAAAAATATGATTTCAAATAAAATAGTTTAAAAAGTCAGGCATATAAAATTTTACGCGAAGCCACGTTGTATGATTCATAAATGTGACACAGAGTAGTAGCCACGACAGTGTTGTCCCGTGTCGCACAAACGTGCCGTCGCATCTTAACTTAGATAATTGTAAGTATAGTCGAGACAATAACGCTTTTCAAGTAAAATAAATCCTTACATATAATAAAGCTGAAGAGAGTCGAAAGTCTGAATATGAAGATAAATAAAAATGTTTGGAGATATCTACTTCGCACTGATAGGAGATCACGTTTTAACAATTTCTAGATATTTTGTCTGTTTATCTGTTTATTTAAACGCTCATCACGCAAAAACGGCTGAACGGATCATCATGTTTTTTAATATGTAAGTAGTATGATATCTTAGGAGTATCATAGGCTTCTTTTTATCCCGTAATAAAGCGAGCGAAGCCGTGGGCCTCCAAATTACAGTAAACAATTAACATGAAGAGACCTTCCAGACAGCGCCATCTAGATCTATATTAAACAAACGTTTGTTTTGTATCATGGGTACTAGAATACTGTTATGATAGATGATGAGATAGCACTATATACTTTTTTATAAAGAAACAACTAGAGTTAACACAAATTATTGTACTAAATTTAAGTAAGTAACTGTGTGAGTAAAGTGTGATATAACACCTTTTTTTTGACCCAGGAAAACCTATTACAGGTACCACCCAAAAAACCCCGGGGAGGGCGGATGGTTATGTGGGAGTCTCCGTCCCATTCCATCAGAGCGGCATACCCACTAAAAACCTGGGGTGTTCCACCTCCGTATCGTAGGTCCGTGGCCCTGGACCTACGATACGGAGGTGGAGAGCGCGATGCATACATCCGCAGCCCTGGTGATGCTGGCCCGTAATGGGCCCCGCCTCGGGGAGCTTCAGCTCAACCCTCAATGGACGACGTGTCAGAACACGGGACACGTCGTGCATCCTGTGGGAACTCGTTCTAGGGCAACAGGTTCCCGACCTGCCACCCAGAGCCACCAGGAGTTAGGCGGTCGCACGCCAAAGCGGCCGCCATCCTCCAATGTGCCCTCTGCGCACGGAGTTCGGTTCCCGTTGTAACCGTTGGATTCTGCATCCTTTGTTTTTTTCATTTTCTGGCTTAATACGTAAGTCGTGCGATGCCAGAAAATGTAAAAAGTCAAACACAATCCTAATGTCAGTTAGCTGTCATTGTCACCTTCTGGCCCAAAGTCGATTCGGCATGGTCATTGCAGATAGTGTGGCCAGCTTAACTAAATCCCGAAATTAAAGGAACCTAGGCTATTATTTGATCTAGTTCATTATTATAATTTGTTATAATTGGTTTCATAAAAATAGTAATAGTCTATTGTAAAATATCTAAACTCATCGTAAATCAAATCTTAATCGATTTCTTTATTAGTACTCCTCAAAGTTCACTTTCGTTTAACATTTTCATAATTGTGGCTCTTCTGGATTGAGAACAAGGTCGCATACTTAAATAGCAAAGGTATAGAGTAGAAGTTGACATATTTTAGAGTCTAAGGGAAACTTCGTTTACCCCTATTTGAGTCACACTAAGGGAGATTTAGTTGAGATGCGGCAACTCCGGTAGGTACGGAAGGTGCTGGAAGGCCTTGGTTCGGTCGGAGGGGGAAGAGCCCGCCGGCACCAGCCGGCGGGGCTTCCAGTTCTTTCTTGGCTAAGAAGATTCGCTGGAGACCAGTCGCTTGTCCTTCCTTACTCGTTTGACTCGCCGGGGAGACTTAACCCCAAGTGCTGATAGTAAAATTTACATATAGAAGTGCGCGATCTTTGAAACCCTCTGCCGGCTCAACTTTCCAAAGCCGCCACCCGCGTTGGAGGTCCACAATTTTTTAAGAAGTAGATAATATTTAGAAAAGGCTACACGTTAAATATTTAAGTGCGGAGACGCTTAGTTTACGAGATATTAATTTTTTAAAATCGAAAAATAATCCTTCGTTTTGACAGTTTCTTGACACTATGACGGCCATTAGCGTTTCGTTTTACGGACTGCTATTACATACAAGCGTGCGACTTATCAAACTATTATATTTATTTGCTAATGTGTATGTAATGTTTAGTTTTTGTCACAATTACGTATATATTGATGAAAAATACATATAATACGTAATTTTATTTATTATTTGATCGCAAATTTTTACGTAGTTATAATATTTTGTGTGTAACTTGTAACTTGATGAACGAAACGTGACGCCATTGTTTTTTTTTAGTATTGGCGTTACACTCTTCGCGTATTTGCCAGTGTCAAGTAATTTTCTTTCTTCTTCGATGCATGCTTGAGGTTAGGTTAGAATAGAAGGGGATGGCGGGGTCGAGTGAGCGAGCGTAGCGGGTTGGGGTGTACTTTACGGGACGCTAAACCTAACCTAACCTGTTGTAGTGCAAGTGTTGGACTCGAAGTCACTTGTCTGTGTCAGAAGGTAGATTAGGTTCGTTAGGTTGCTTTCTACCACGCACATGCGACGACGAGCGAAGCGAGGAGGAGCCAAGTCCTGTTGTAGTGCTAGTGTTGGACTCGAAGTCACTTGTCTGTGTCAGAAGGTAGATTAGGTTCGTTAGGTTGCTTTCTACCACGCACATGCGACGACGAGCGAAGCGAGGAGGAGCCAAGTCCTGTTGTAGTGCTAGTGTTGGACTCGAAGTCACTTGTCTGTGTCAGAAGGTAGATTAGGTTCGTTAGGTTGCTTTCTACCACGCACATGCGACGACGAGCGAAGCGAGGAGGAGCCAAGTCCTGTTGTAGTGCAAGTGTTGGACTCGAAGTTACTTGTCTGTGACAGAAGGTAGATTAGGTTCGTTAGGTTGCTTTCTACCACGCACATGCGACGACGAGCGAAGCGAGGAGGAGCCAAGTCCTGTTGTAGTGCAAGTGTTGGGTTAGGTAGTTAAGTACCCCATAGTGAAATCGTAGTACTTAACCTCAAAATACAAAAATGGTCATATCTCGAAAACTATTGATCTCCGCACCCCCCCCTTTTAGGGGAGGGCTTACCCACTCCCCCCCTCCCTCCCCCCTCCCCCCCAACCCCCCCTTGAATGGCGGCTTTGGAAAGTTTAACCGTTCTCCTTGCTCACAGGGTCTTTGTGTCGAGGGTACCTTGTTCCAGCTGGCTGCCGAAAGCCTCTAATCTGCATAGTCACATATTTTTATATCTACCTACAGAACTTCTGTACAACCCCGTCTCGGGTAAGTAACTTGTACCATAAACCTTCAATTTATCTATAGCTCACCTGAAAAACTGTGATCAGTGATTTATTCCTTGCTCACAGGGTTTTTTTATACTACCTCTGAAACTCAAGTGAGGGTGCCTCCACCTTCGCTACACTACACTACACCCGACGGTCTGCTGGTCAGCTCCGCAGCCTGAGGGTTGCCTAAACAACCCCCTGCGCCGCTACAGCAGCACCTGGCTCCGGGCCATCTGTACCTCAGGGTAACCGTGGGTAGGCCGAGCCTACCCACATTCAAAATTTTATTGTATTGTCCATTAACATTTTAATCGATATATGGTTGCAAAACTAGTGATGTAGGCTCGAAACACACCCTGAATAGCTTCTACTGCTGATCTAGCTGGCATTCAGTAACTAAGGCGCCCATTTATGGTACTAAAATCTAAATTCTGTAAGTTTATCTAGCCCTTCAGGCACTGCGTTGATTATATTGTATTTTACCTATCTCCTATCCTTAAGAGACTATCTATTATAAAACTGTAATGTACCTATCCTGTTCTCTGTTTTCAATATAAAAGCCCTTCCGGCTCTGTACTATTTCTTTTAATAAATAACCTTATCATATTCAGCCTCTTTCTTTCATTTATCGAGGTCCCTAGTTAAGAAATGCAGGTTTAGATATTAAAAAGGTTACACCGTGTCGCCGCTACTCGGCCGGTACACCGAACTCCTTTCGCCTCTCGGCGACCACCTCAGGTGCTCTGAAAGAGCACCCAGCTCCACCTGCACCGCGAGATGCGGCGAGCTCCACGGGCTCTCGGGCCCTACAACCAGCCCTCTCGAAGGGGAGGTATAGGCGAGGGCCCCCACTCGATCGAACGTTTGGGCACAGGCTAGCAAGATCCACCGGACGGTGGAAGTTACTAACCTGTGGACGGGGTGCACCAGGTTTCCCCAACTAACCCCAAATCCCCATATGGAGAGATGAAATTAGTTGGGCTTACCCAACGTGAAGGTAGTCCGATCATCGCACCCCGTGATATAACACCTTATCCAACTTCGTTAACCTTAACAAATCGTCTTTGAGTATGAAATGTTAAGATGAATATCAATTTTAGGCAGATAATCAAGAACAAATACTGTAAAGCACTTGAATTTGGTAACTTCTTTTGATAACAGTCAATGCAGCCACAGCAGTTTTTAATAGTACTCTATAAATAAAGAATTTACTTCAAAACTTTTCTACACATCTGTACCTGGTCTGCTCAATCATACCTATGGAAAGCTATTATTAAAACCCTATGATAATAGTTAAGATATAGCAAAACATGCCACAATTTAGCTAACAATCTCGACATGGAACTGCTATTTTTATTACCGCTATTATAATTAACACAATAAATAACTGCTAATTGTTGGATAACCACTAGTTAAGTTCGTGGGCTTTACGTTGATTGGGATTAATACCTATAAGGTTCAGATACTTGTACAGTTTTATTATACATATTATGAACAGGGTAAGAAGTTACCATAAGACAATATTAAATAATCTATACATGTAATAAAACTAAATAAAAGAAATAGTTTGGGTATACTACTAAAATAGAAACGTCTCAGCAATTTTTAAAATTTTGTTTGCCTACTTATTCCAAAATAAACTGAGCGAAACCGCGGTCGTCTACTAGTACTCTATAAAAAATCGGTATCTTTTTCTATGCTGCCATTGGTGTAATTATTATGTAGCTGGTGGAAATTTTTGAGCCAATGTAATGACGAGACAAAAAGGTATATTTTAAGTCGTGTTTTGTTTTATTTTTTTATAAATAGGCTTGCACTTTATATGCAGTCTATATAGTATATGTTACTCACTTTCTTTCACCGCTAAAGCTTTGGTTTCCTAGGAAAGCGGTGCCATTATATAGCGGCCGTAATACAGCGTTGAATGACGTCGCTGGAACGTTGTCTATGTAAACAAAATCGCGCGGTTTCCTAGAGAGCGGTAACTGACACCGTAAAATCAAAAAGCGGTGCTGCCATTTGCATGACGGCCGTGTTGTCGGTGTCAGATGGTTTGGTGAACGTTTTATTGATAGCTGTGAAGCTATTGACACTTTTTGTTTGACGTTTATTTAAAAACTAGCTGTGCCTGCGACTTCGTCCGTGTGGAATAGTTATTTTGGACAACCTTTTTTGTTTTATAAATTATATCTGTTACCCACGGCTTGAACCGTTTTCGCAGTGCACGCAACGGAAGCCTTCAAAGATGAATAATTTTCCCCGTTTTTTCCACATTTTCCATTGTTTCTTCGCTCCTTTTAATTGCAGCGTGGTGTTATATAGCCTAAAACCTTTCTCAATAAATGGTCTATTCAACTAACACAAAAAGATTTTTTCAATTCGCACCAGTAGTTCCTGAGATTAGCGCGTTCAAAAAAACAAACAAACTCTTCAGCTATATAATATTAGTATAGATAATGTCTGACGGTGTGTTAAAACAGCCGTGGAACTTTCCACATGTCATCACCGTAAAGACGGCCGCTATACGATGGCACCGCTTTCCTAGGAAACCAAAGCTTAAGTGGATTTGCACTCGCTTAGCGGTGAAGGAACACATCGTGAGGAAACCGACATGTTTGAGGACCACAATCTGAGTACATGTGTCTTCCGTGGAAGGACCTGGGCGCCCTCCACGATGCATCTGCCCAAGAGAACTGCCCTAGTGAATTAATTCTGTAGGGGAGTCACGACCCTCAGTCATGAGGAAATACGACAACAGAGAGAGAGAGAGACTCGCTTGCCTGGAATAAACCGGTTTCTCTCCTCTTAAAACCCACTTTATGTTACTAGATATCCTGTACACTCAGCCATAAGTCAGCTACACACTAAAATCTGCCACTTTATTAATTACTTATGTCATAATACTTGATTGATATATTTACGCCGCGGCGACCTCTGAACTTGTCCATAAAATATAATGGCTTGACTGTACAATATGACATGTTTTTCGCATGTCAATTCTGTTTATGTTTTGTGGCTGGTATTATATAGATATATACTAATGAAAAAAGGTACATATTGTGTCTAAGTAGATATATTGATAATTCTTCTTCTTATGGTGCCTCTCCAACTAGTGAAGGCTGGCAGTCAGCTTTGCATACTTTATTTTGTTAATTGACAAGCGAAACAATTCTGAAATTGATAATAGTGCTATGTAAATAAAATATGAATAAATATTTATAAGTAACTATAAATTGGTAAATACCAATAAAGATAAAGATAAAGATAAAGATAAAGATAAAGATAAAGATAAAGATAAAGATAAAGATAAAGATAAAGATAAAGATAAAGATAAAGATAAAGATAAAGATAAAGATAAAGATAAAGATAAAGATAAAGATAAAGATAAAGATAAAGATAAAGATAAAGATAAAGATAAAGATAAAGATAAAGATAAAGATAAAGATAAAGATAAAGATAAAGATAAAGATAAAGATAAAGATAAAGATAAAGATAAAGATAAAGATAAAGATAAAGATAAAGATAAAGATAAAGATAAAGATAAAGATAAAGATAAAGATAAAGATAAAGATAAAGATAAAGATAAAGATAAAGATAAAGATAAAGATAAAGATAAAGATAAAGATAAAGATAAAGATAAAGATAAAGATAAAGATAAAGATAAAGATAAAGATAAAGATAAAGATAAAGATAAAGATAAAGATAAAGATAAAGATAAAGATAAAGATAAAGATAAAGATAAAGATAAAGATAAAGATAAAGATAAAGATAAAGAATATTTATTGATAATGTAAAATTGTAACATACATAGGTATAACTACTAATATCACAGAATATGCTACACAAATTACAATATCTCGTCAAATTGAATTTATAACATTAGGCTTTTATAAAATTTTAGAAGTTACATATGTCTAGTTTTATTAATAAAACAATGAAAATTTTTGTTATTAAAATACAATAATTACTGCCTGACTCCCTGTTCCTCGCAGAATATAACTTTGCGATCTTCAAAGCTAGAGTGAATCAGTTCTTACTGGGTTAGCATGCTCCATCCTAATGATTGCTTACAATCAGGCGAATTATGGTCAAGTGCAAACCCATTTCTTGTTAAAAAAAAACGCTTTCTGTTTCCATTGCAGTATATTTCATACTTTTTTATTTGTATTTGTATGTTTGTATTTGGAATTGTATTTTTACTTGTATAGTTGAGTAACGGTTTTCTGATTACCTAATATATTATTCAAATATTAACTTCATGAAGGTACATTATACATGTCTATGCAAAATCATCATACTTTACGATATTCAAGCAAAACTTTACAAGCTTTACAATAAATATGTCATTAACTATAAAACCAATGATTATAAATATAAGATTCCTACAAGATTAACGTCTATGTATTATGATTAATGTATTTCTAGATAAATAACAGTGATTATTATAAGGTGTATCTATTATAGTATATTTAATAAAAAAAACTGCTTTTAATACACGTGCTCAGAACAACGTGAGTTAAATAAATGTCAAATACTACTTATTGATTGATAACATTTTTAACAAGAAATCTTAAAAATCATAAAATTTAAACTATGCTACGAGTTGTATAATAAGTATGTATTTACAAAAGAAAAAGAAAGTATATACGTATTATTAGCCGACAATAGAAATGAACTGGAAAAACTAATCAAATACCATTTGTTTGACGAAGCTTTTCAAGAAATAGGCCTCAAAATTAACTCAAACAAGACCAAAACTATGACAATCACCAGAAACCAAATTTACAATAGAAATCCCATTAAACTGCACAATAACCCAATAGAACAAGTACATTCATTCAAATATTTAGGAAGCGTAATAACAGAAGACTCAAGATGCACTCAAGACATAATAACCCGAATATCCATAGCAAAAACAGCATTCAACCGGAAGAAACATTTACTAAAATCCAAAATTGCAAAACACGTAAGAAAACAGCTCATAAAATCTTACATATGGAGTATTGCTCTTTATGGAAGCGAAACTTGGACCATGACTCAAAGAGATAGAGAACGAATAGAAATTTTGAAATGTGGTGCTGGCGGCGGATGGAGAAAATTAGTTGGACAGAAAGAAAGACCAATGAAGAAGTGCTGAGCATGGTCCAAGAACACCGTACAATACTGGCAACTATTGAAAACAGAAGAGGGAAGATGGTTGGCCACCTTATACGACATGACGAATTTATAAGAAACATCATGGAAGGAAAATTGGAAGCCCGAAGAGGAAGAGGAAGGCCGAGAAGATCATACATGGACCAAATAAAAGAAAAGGCGGGTGTCATGTCGTATAAGGAGGTCAAGGAATTGGCAGAAGACCGGGAAGGATGGCGCATACTCCACAGACAAGGGCCCGGCCCTTAAATTTATGATGATACGTATTATATCCGTTATGTTATCTAGTACCCACGACACAAGCGTTTGCTTAGCGGTGTGGGGCTGGATGGCGCTGTGTGCAATGTCCCGGAATATTTATTATTTTATTTATACCTATATTAGTTAAACTACATAAAGTAGGTTTGCTGTTGCTTTGCCTGCGGCTTATGAGAATTAAATTTGCCTTTATCGACGTAGTAAGTTGAAGGCACATTGTGGATGAACAAATAAACTATCCAAATCTATTTATATGTATGCTTAATTCGTCTTTACTTCAATATGGTACAATCTATATTTTTCATCCGAAAAATTAAATGTTAGGAAAGCCATGGTTAGATTTCTAAATAAAATATTATTCAGAATGATTTTGAGATATATTTCGTGTTACAATATTTTTACACATTTACCTTCACTTTCATCACTACATAGAATAAAACAAAGTCACTTCCCGCGTCGATCACTATGTCTGTATGTATCTTTAATACTACGCAACGGATTTTGATGTAGTATAATAGATAGAGTGATTCAAGAGAAAGGTTTATGTTTATATAATAACGCGTGTGAAGCCGAGAGCAAAAGTTAGTACTAAATAAAGTGATGTCAATAGCCTCAACAATCAAATAATGAGTTAGTGCTTGACCTTGTGGTCAGAGGCCTAGATTATCGAGTACCTAACTAAATTGTGCGCTAAAAACTCTCATTCAGTTCTTTCTCTCATTCAGTTTGTAATGTCACTTGATTGTGCTTATAATTAGTGCTATTTCAAAAATGGTGTTACTGAAAATAAAAAGTGGAAATTAATGGTTTAGTTATTTTAATAAAATAAATCGTTAGCAAAATCATTGTATAGAATAGTGAAAGTTACGTCTTGCCAGTTTATTATTTAGTTATGATGATTGCTAACCATCAAGAAAATTGTAGTCATGTGCAAACTGAAATATAAAAATAACAAAAATAAAATCTTTTTAAAAATGTGTTGTTTACATACGGTGATGAAATTTCTTGTTTCACAAATTAAAAGTAGCATGGAGTTATTCCAGATTCTTACCAAGTGTAAGTATAGTTGACAAACTTTATAACCGCAAGTTCAAAATAACGTAAGTTCTGTCTAAGAACTTGTTTATATTCGCAATAATTTGAATTTATTTTTGCTTAAACTACGATGTCTTTTAGCCCACTTAAGCACTTACATAGTAACTTATTTTAATACAACATCACACCAAACACAACTTAGATTTCTGAACTTACAGAAAGCTACATATTATCATTATCACTTATTAGTTAAGTCTATTGTCTCGGAAAAGATCAGGCTTCGTTGCAAACTTATTTTTTCTTTCTTATTTATTCAACTAGCGGGTACCAGTGGCTTTGCTCGTATAAAGAAGTAGGTTTTATTTTACACAAAGATACAATCATCACTTACATGTGAATCAATAAAAAATTACCATCTACATATTACGTTTGTCGTCAAATCAAATTTCGTAACTACCCTACATCTAAAATACAAACAAATATGACGCTGTCCGTCCATCGCATTAATAGCAGTGAGAGTGCCCGTTAATACGTGTTGATAAAGCCTATTATCTACCTGCATGCCAAATTTAAGCCCGATCTGTCTAATGGTTTGGGATGTGCGTTGAGAAATCACTACATATGTCAGTCACCTTTGGGTTTTATATATTATTTAGATTCACTTCTTCATCAATGCACCCCTAACAGATTGGTATGTTGTGGAGAGTCGGGAAATCGCCCTACACGACACTTCGCCATCTCTTTCTTCTTGACGAATCTCTCTGATATTCTTTCAACCATTCTTCAAGGGTGTTTCTTTGTCCCCAGATCCCGAATGTAGCAGAGCAAGCCACGCAGTAATGGGGCAGGGAGTGTACGCGGGAGTGCGGCAGGCGCGCAGCCGCCTGCTGGGGCTGGCGCCGCGCATCTCCGGCGACCGCCGCGTGCCGCTCAACGTGCTCATCTCGCAGAAATATAACCATGGTTAGTGAATTTTATATTTACTTTATAACAACCGGAAAGGATGGGAGATGATCGTGCTCTGGAGAAAGCGTACTTGGGACGACCAACTGGTCGACGGCCAGTCGGACGTCCCAAGTACCGCTGGAAGGACCAGATAGAGGAGGATCTGCAAAAACTCCATGCCACCGAGTGCAGGAGATGGCGCAGAACCGAGAGGAGTGGTGTCTCTTTGTGTCGGAGGCCAGGGACAATTTTGGGTCACAGTGCCACATTAGTAAGTAGTAAGTATGTATATAACAACCGGCGAACACTTACGTTAAAAATGATGTCAAAATGCTCGACATTTAGGTACCGAGATTATTTACATTCAATTATTGGACCAACGACCACTAAGTTGTTAGAACGACGCTCGCACAAAAATATTTTTTTACCCATGCTAATTTCATTTTAGTAGGTAGGCACATTAACTATATACTGCACCTTCGAACCCCAAATATCACGAGACCAAAAAAAAAACTGACTGTCTAGTGTAAAAATAGGCAAAATAAGAAAGAGTATAATATCAAGTGAGTAAATGATGAAAACTTCGGCCCACTGACACGGCGCGTGCGCAATATGTTGCGAAACGCGACCGTTTTTCATAACTACATGTGCGGATTAAGTCGTAAAAGGTCAGCGAAAACGGATTAAATGATTTATTGTGTGACCTCCTAAATACGACAGCGATGCAAAACTTGTTTTTGTACGAAAAAAATAAATACATTTATTGTACATTTATTAATACTCATTGCATATTATTTAAAAACAGTTACTTACTTCAATTCATTTTATAGACTATAAAAAATGTTGAAGATTCACGGTAGTAGCTAGATAGATAGATAGAAAATTCATTAGTACAACACACGATAATAATTTCAAAGAAAGAAGAAAAAATACTTATACGAGTGCCACAAGTGGCGGCCTTATTGCTAAAAGCAATCTCTTCCAGGCAACCATTTTTTTATTGTTAAACTAGTGCTTTTCCCGTAGCATCGTACACCATAAACTCGCAGATCTGTCAGTAAGTAAGTCGCTTATCGAATGTATACTTACTTCATGCCAATAATTAAATAAAAAATATACATATAATTGCTATAGATAAATATTATGTTTAAGAAATTGATGCCTAAACTCTTGTAAATATGTAAATAAATACATTCAAATCAAACATCTATTTTGCATTTGCATAGTTGAACATAAACTTTCATTCCGCCCACGCTTGTCCCACAGACCACACAATGCAAGCAAGCAACAGAGATTGCATGCGAGGGTATGATTTAGACCCGAAATGCAAGTGAAAGCATTTCCGCCTCAAGTTGTTAAAAACCTGCTAACAACTAGTTAGATTATCTTAAATACGTACTTACATTGTGTCATCAGTGATAAGTGAGTAAATAAATACATATCACATATTTTAAACTCTCTTTCTCGAGTCGTATTTCCTCATGACTGAGGGTTGTGACTCCCCTCTGAATTAATTCGTTAAGGAAGTTCTCTTGGGCAGATACATCGTGATCAGCCCAGGTCCTTCCACGGAAGACACATGTCCTCGGAAGGACCACAAGGTCATTAAACATGTCAGCTTCCTCACGATGTTTTCCTTCACCGTTAAGCGAGTGCAAAAGTTACCGCGTTATTATTTTTTGTACCGCCAAACATATATTACTACGTTGTTATGCAAAATGACAAATTTAAAAATGATCCTAAATAACAAGTACTATTGGGTCTTATTTTAGCTTGAAAACGAAAAGAGGAAATAAGGCTATAACTGCATCAATTTTAAGCCTATAAAGGCATATTTTTTTACTAAAGATCTGACTATATAGCAAGCAGTACTCGGTAGAATATTTCACAAATTCGGAACATGGCCAATCACAGACGCTGAGATATTATTTCAGCTGATGAAAGTAATTTACGAATCATAAGCGTCCCAAGGGGCTCCATTTATGATTAGAGTTTCGTTTTCTTGAAAAAAAAACCGCATTTGTGAATCACCCTGCAGATCTTTTGTGCCAACGATATTTGCTATCTCTCTTTGCTAGAAACCACCAAAAATAAAACCCGAGAAGAGGCCTAAAATGAGGAAACAAGCCAGCATGGTTCGCTGCTCGTCCAAAGCAAGGACATTTGTCAAGCGATTAGCGAAAATTTCCGGTCTCTACAAAAAAATCTTCTCTATTTTAAACTCTCGGATGACATAATACTCGTTACTTATCAGCGGGTTGTGAAACTGAGATTTCTGTATTTGGGATTAATTTGTGTTTTCGTCATAAGCCAAATAAACAAAAATGTCCCGCTTTAGCTTATTTTATGACATTATATTATGGAAGCCTTGCATAATTTTGCTAAGACAAATCTATACTTCTATATAGGTACTAATATTATAAAGCTGAGGAGTTTGTTTGTTTGTTTGAACGCGCTAATCTCAGGAACTTCTGGTGCGAATTGAAAACATATTTTTGTGTTGTATAGACGAGTTATCAAGGAAGGCTTTAGGCTATATAACATCACGCTGCAACTAATAGGAGCGAAGAAACAATAGAAAATGTGGCAAAAACGCGGAAAATTATTCATCTTTGAGGGCTTCCGTTGCATGCGCTGCGAAAACGGTTCAAGATATCAAAAAAATGTGTATGAAAGAATTATGTCTCTTAAAATAATCTAACAAAATGTCCGCAACAGTATATGTCTATGTTTTAACGGTAACTCACTAGAACCGTTTTTATGGTAATAACTATTCCACGCGCACGAAGTCGCGCGCATCAGCTAGTCAAATATATAAATATAGGATTCATAGTTTAGTAATCCATTTATAATGGCTTTGATGTACTTATATAGGTAGATTCTTTCTAAACGTACTTTCATTATACACAATTTAATATTATGTTGTTAAATTAATAACAATATATTTTGACGCATGATATTGAGCAATAATTTTCATAAGTACGGGTAAGCACGCTCCATCTTAGGCCATAGCCTTACTTGCTATCAGGTAAACTATGGTCAAGTGCAAACCCGTTCAAGTTAAAAAAAAAAAAAAAAAAAAAAAAACATTTCTTATCTTAGTCATATATAGTTAACAATTTTTAACTTAATTTGTACCCTACCCCCTGAAATAGGTGCATGCCTGTATTATGGAGGCTAATAACTTACATATACTTGGTTAAAATATAAACTGACCGAACAATTTATTTTTAAATAACGTACAAAATAATCACAAGCTACAAAGAGGGTGTAAAGTTAATCCCATCTGTGTAAATTCTGTTCGCTCTACCACTCACCTGGCAGTTTCCATATTTTTTTATATTTTTATTGCAATAACACACCAGAGTCGTAACGATGTTTGTAAAATAAACGCACATCATATTGCATTCATTGTTTACAAATCACATAAAAGTTGCATCCGTCAAATGCGATAATGTTACGATAGGTCACTATCGTTGTCAATGAACTTAAAAACACAAATACGTAATATGTTAAAATGCTATCAACAAAGATATACTAGATATTACTAGACTTATGTTAATATTTTCTAAGTTTTTATTATATTTTTGAGGAGTAGTATGTCTAGATTTTATTTATCATTTAAAGCACTGCTTATAAAAATCTTCATACATAATCTATATATATATATATATAACTCAAAGATGACTGATTGACTGACTATCAACACACAGCCCAAACCACTGGACGGATTGGGCTGAAATTTGGAATGAAGGTAGATTTTAAGATGTAGGCATCCGCTAAGAAAGGATTTTTGGAAATGTCACTTTTAAAGGGGTGAAATAGGGGGTGCAAGTTTTACTTCCTAATGCGAGCGAAGCCGCGAGCACCCACTAGTTTTATATAAATATCAAAGTCTTTTGCCAGTTTAAGTTTTTTTTTACATGATATAGGCTTACGCTTGACTACAACTTGCCTGTAAACTAAAGTCATTCTAAGACACGAATTCGGTGAGTATTATAATTCTAAATATGCCAACAGATAAATACATAGATAGATAATTCTTTATTGTCACACACATATAAAACAAACATAATAAAAATACTTATTAACAGATCTTTTTTACATAATAATCTTGCAATAAATACTATGTTGGTTAACCTTTTGGTATTACAGAGTGCAGTATCGTAATCGGTATTCTGCCCACTGTTTATCAGGAGTCGAAATCGTAAATTGGAAACAGTAAAAAGGACCCAAGGTCACATCTATACTAGTCTATACTTAATATTATAAAGCTGAAGAGTTTGTTTGTTTGTTTATTTGAACGCGCTAATCTCAGGAACTACTGGTGCGAATTGAAAAAATATTTTTGTGTTGGATAGACCAGTAATCAAGGAAGGCTTTAGGCTATATAACATCACGCTGCAACTAATAGGAGCGAAGAAACAATAGAAAATGTGGAAAAAACGGGGAAAATTATTCATCTTTGAGGTCTTCCGTTGCATGCGCTGCGAAAACGATTCAAGATATCAAAAAAATGTGTATGAAAGAATTATGTCTCTTAAAATAATCTAACAAAATGTCCGCAACAGTATATGTCTATGTTTTATGGTTAACTCACTAGAACCGTTTTTATGGTAATAACTTTTCCACGCGGACGAAGTCGCGCGCATCAGCTAGTAACATTATAACTATGAAATTGGCCAACTCTAATATCCAATCATCTATTACAAAAAAGAATCCTCGCTAAACTGCCAGTTACAATTTACAAACAAAATATTAAAGTTAACGACTTAATGGCATAACATATACATACCTAGTCTGTAGCAGCGAGTTTGTTAGATAAAAACCGGAACAGATAAGTATTCCAAGTTCATTGGCAGCATTATCTATACACGAACATGCAAAAAAGAAAGTTTTAATATTCACACTATTATAAATGTGAAAGGTTGTTTGTTTGTTTTAGTAATGGTGTTCGTGAATCACGTGCTGTTTTGAATGTGGGCGTCTTTGTGTGTAATTCACCTGTCGAGATCACGAGAGTCAATTCTCACGGCCACATTTTCGTTATTGATTGATTGATTGATAAATTCTTTATTAAAACACCACATACATAAAAAACAATACAAAAAAACATAGAAAATAAAATTTGCGTTTTAATTGTCGGCCTTATCGCTAAGAGCGATCTCTTCCAGGCAACCAATCTGGCAGGGATATATTCTTCAAAATAAGTGAGTAGGACGAGGAGTTTAAGATATTAAATGAAAAAAAAAATCTAAAAGTTTTTACTACTTATAAACATAAACAAATATTACAATAATATACACATACATACATATTAATACAAGAGACAAAATACGTTATTGTTACTTTCTTTGAGTCGTATTTCCTCATGACTGAGTGTCGTGGCTCTCCCGCAGAATTACTTTGTTAGGGGAGTTTTCTTGGGCAGGTACTTCGTGGTGGGCGCTCGGATGACACATGCCCATCATCATTATTTTATTATTAATGTCCATGAAAGAAATTACAAACATGCTGTTTTAGCTCATGATTTACTCTATGGGAGCTATGTTTACTAGTGTATGCTCGCGGTTTCATTCGCGTTGCGTCTAGATAAAAGTATGTAGTTTAAGCAAATCTTTAACTCCTATGCAACCTCCCCACCAAAATAAACGTAGACCTGTCGCTCTGTTGAGGCGTAGAAGAGGAACAAACAGAGCAAGAAACACACCTTCACTTTTATCATCATCACATCGAGAAATTTATGATCTCTTCTTCTCAGGCGTGGTCGTTAGATCATAAATTGCATTGTAGCCAAGCGTGAGCTTACCTGTCATTATACATACATACATATGCCAAGAATTTGTCTTATTGTCTTTATAAATATTTTATTGTATTCTATCTCTAGTTTAATAAATAAGTAATAAGTTATTTTTCATTAAACACCAGTAATATTACTACAGGTAATAAATTGTTGAATAACTCATTCGAGCGACATGTCAATTTTGACGCAAGGTTTTTGAATGTTACCTTGTGAATCAATGAATCAATACAGGAGTTTGGAATGTTGCCAGTTCACTTTCTAGCCCTTTATGACCTTAAAAATGCTCCAAGTTCCTAGATGGATAGGGAAATGATTCGTTTACTGACACCTACTGACACCATAACAAAATACACCCGCATTTTTGACGTGTATGACGGCACCGTACTTTGACGCTTCGTGACAAGGTCCGTCAATTAAGTTTAAAAGATAGGCTTTTAATTACGGCCGTTTGCAATAACCTACCTATCTTTAATCTCCGGTTGCTATCTACAGTTCTTTAAAGATTAGACACCTATCCATACTTGCATTTCAATAATCTATCTGCGAAATGTCTATCCGAGTCAACCGATAGATCGGCAGTCCTCCCGGGCGTTTCGTTTATGGATTGTAAAGATTCTGAACCCTCATTTTATTTGTGTAATAACTACATCACATCACAATCACAAAACAATTTCATTTCATTTTCGACCAAAAGAGTGAACCTTTATTGAGTGTAAAATTTCATAATTCAATTTTAAGATGTATTTTTATGAAAATATTTTTTCATAGAGAATTAAAACATATGAAATTGATAAAGTAAAAACGAAACGCACTGATGACATTTCAAAGTACACCAGTGTTGCCGATTTAGCTCTTTTAGAGCTAGAATTAGCTTTATTATCTGATATTTAGCAAGAATTAAATAAAATAAAATAAAAACAAGAATTATAGTTCTTTTATTTTATATTTTAACTTGAATCATGATAATTCTAAAAGCAACGGAACTGCAAAAGTATGTGAAATTCATTTTAAGAAGGACACAACCAATGCAATATTATTGAGTTATTTGTAGATATGAGATTAAAAAAAGGAGTATAAAAGTTTTATATGAAGATAAGAGTAATGTTACGATTTTCTGTTTTAATATTGATAATTTAGTTGCTATCAAAATGTTAACGCTATAAATATGTGGGTCAGCCTAGCCTTTTTTTAAATTCAACTGGCAGCACTAAAGTGCATGTTTTGTTTGTTATACATCCTTTTTTTAAAAAGGGTAATAGTATTCTTTGTTATACATGATCAGCTGTTGCCTGACCTTTCTAAGGTCCATAAAATAATACATCTTGTATTAAGTATATTACAAATATATATGTTTTGAGATAAAATCATTTTCATAGCATGCGGATTACAGGCATACAGTTGTGTTTATAGTCATAGTACCTAATTCATTGATAGTGCATTGCTTTTCTATGGACCAAATAATACATTTTCAGTGTTAATAAATTGTGATAACTATAGTCAATCAGTGATCAAGCTACAAGAACTTTACTTTATCAATAAAGATTCCTTATTGTGTAGGTATGTGTATGTCTGTGATTAGTGGTAGATATTGGGGTGTATGCTCGATGGGTAAAATATATGATAAGAATAAATTATCCAATTGTAATTTTACAGTGATTTTATTAATAAAATACCTAACTACCCTCTTACACCTATTACTTAGGTCAGAATTTAAGTAAATAATAGTATAGGTAAAGTGCATATAACATTAATATAAATTAAACAACAATTATGAGTTAAATGTGTAATTATCAATCAGGTTTTGTCGCTCAGAGTGACCTACACTCACTCACATATTACTTGTAGATGGTACCGGTGAGATAAGTAACTCAGGTGATAGATGAACTTCGGGGTGCACTTTAGCTACACCTTGCATTCTGCATATATTGTGTAATACTGCAGTTGCAATTATTACTGCCTGTGTAGTTTTTAATGCAAGTCGAATTTTTAAAGTAAGCACAGGAAAACACCTTTTCCAAACTCTGAAACACCTGTGAATAAATACAAAAATGTGAATAAAATGCTAGAAATAATTAGATATGAAGTAGTTGACAAGTTTGTTACCTTTCAATGGGGTTCCTGGTTAGCACATGTGCATTATTATACTGGTGCTCATTTGATGTCGCTGGACTAGCACCGCCGGTGTCATCAAATATGACTTGCTAGTATAGGTGCTATCTTCTATGAGCCACCTGTTGCCAAAAACTCCATCTTCATGATTATTTAATTCGGCGAAATTGGTTTACGCGCACGTAACTCCTTGGACTCTCATGTCGGCAATTGGAGACGAATCAAAGAACACGGCTTCGTAAAACTCATTGTCCGAATCGTCACTAAACTCCATTTTAAACGTTAATAACAAAATTCACACAAGATAATTACAAAAAATTCAAATACGATAGAGTTCTTTTGAACAATCCGTCAACAAAACCCCCGTTTCAGTCGGATAGGCCAAAACCCAATCTGTCAGTCGTTCAAGCTACTGACAGTTACGGATAGCATGATATTGAAATCTTAGATAATTAACCTGTCTAGATAGAGCTTGGCGCTGCAACGGTAACAAAAACAAATGGCCAGGCCGGGAACGCATGTAGTAGTGTTCACGCACACAGATGAATTGCCTTACACTGTAATTACTAGCGCGCTGAGTCCCATGTTTGTGTGCGTAATGTTGCCAGCATTTAAAGAATTTCCACAATGTTGACCAAAAACTGCTGTGATGTGAATTGTGATTCAATGTGAAATAATTTGAATAACCGGCCAAGTGCGAGTTAGACTTAAAAATGAAGGGTTACGTACCACCACGTAGAACCGAAGTGCTTTGATTGCTTATAAATAGATTTTTACTCGTTATGGGGTATATGATATTAAAAAGAATATGTACTTTGTTACAATTTATTTATTTACATAATTCAGAATCAGTTGTCTGGTTCCTATAGTACAAACTATGCTTAGTTCACCAAATTAATATTTGGTGAACTTTAATGACCTTCTCTTTGTATTTGTTTTTTAAATAATTTACGTTTCGATTTTACATCATGGCTTATGTTGTTTGTTTTAGTTTCATGATAATAGCGCAAGTCCAAATATTTTTCAACAATTAATCTCATAAGATTGGTCTGGTGGAGAAAGCCACAAACGTGATTTGTTTTCACTGAGAAATAATTTCGCCCTCCAACAAATAGTTTCATTGTACAAGAAACAATTTTCGAGTAGTTCAAGGGGGTCATTCGGAAATCTTGTCTTATAAATTTTCGAATGACGCTTTCAGTAGCTCTGCAAACAGAATATACAAATTTTGGGTAAAATTCAATTCGAAAGCTGGCAACTAATGTCACAGATTCCATAGGAGTATGTTACCGATGGTTCTATTCACTAATTCTCTCTAATTATACAAGATAATAGTCGTTTCAAATGTACTTACCGGTGATAAGAGATAGTTTCAGGTGTTTTCAAACGTCTTTTGTAGTTGCGGCACAGTTTTATAGCACAATACGCCATATTTTCGCCAGCAAAACAGAGAAAAACAATACGTGTTACGCGCGCAGAGTCTCAGGCGTCACTGAGTGACGCGGACGCGGTTAGCGTGTAGCAGCTACATGCTATTTTTGTTGGCGCTTATGGTGCGTTACTATATATCTAGACAGGTTAATTATCTAAGATTGAAATGCGATTTTTTCATCTTCTATGAAAATAGTAATCTATGGATAGAAATATTCCCTCCAAGCCCTCTGACAGATAGTTAGGCATGACGGATAGATAAGCCGTATCTATCTATGGTTATTGAAATGCAAATAAGCAAAATTAGTTACTATTGGTAGGATATTTAATCTGAGATTGAAGATAGGTAGGTTATTGCAAACGGTCGTTAGCCAATCTTCTTTACAATCGAGCGACCATAACAATTTTATAGAAATTGAAGCATTAGTAGCTCAGGCAGCTCTTGACAAGGCCAGTCCTTGGATGGGTGACAAAAATGTAGCATTTCATTTGGTCGTTTTCATGAGTCAAATTAACATGTTTAAGATTTAATTGAAGTATGTCCCTAATCTATATATATAAAACTCAAAGGTGACTGACTGACTGATTGACTGACTGACTGATATAGTGATCTATCAACGCACAGCCCAAACCACTAGACGGATTGAGCTGAAATTTGGAATGAAGGTAGATGTTATGACGTAGGCATCCGCTAAGAAAGAATTTTTGGAAATGCCACTCCTAATGGGGTGAAATAGGGGATGCAAGTTTTACTTCTTAATGCGAGCAAAACCGCGAGCACCCACTAGTATTAAACAAAGGTGGTGAAAGTTATTGTCACATAAGGAAACTACATAAGTTATACATTGCATGCTTTTTTTACTTAACAATATCTGCTAGGGTCACAGAAGATATTTGGAGGTCACAACAATCTAGTTGTGCTTTAAGCTTTTCGAGCTTTGCCGGAACCAATACAAAGTTTTGAGACCTTTCTCGTTACTTATGCAAATGTGTATTTAACCTTACTCTCCAGAGATCTCTTTTTGATACAAGTTTTTAGCGGTACACTTAAACTTTGTACCCAAAGAGCAAAGACCTTATTCCAATAAGATCTTTGCTCTTAGGATGTGGTGTTTAAGTATACCGCCAAAACCTTGTATAAGAAAATGGCATAAAAATCACTTAAACGTAAGAGATTTTATACACGCCATACCAAGACACACTAACATTCCTTTATTACGCTAAAATATGCACTCTTATCATCGACAATTTATTATATAAAACGTATATACATTATACATATAAGTGCTTACAAAAATAAAACATGGTTAAAATCGTATAATGTCTGTACTTAAAAATTTAAAGAATTAACTGGAAATCTACATACAATTTCAATTTACTTTTCATATAATGAACATTATTATTTATTTTTATACCTTCCTTGATGACATATGTATACAATGTATAAAATTATCATAACAATTTCTCGATAAATTGTTATGATAATTTTATACATTATTTTCTTAAGAAGATGGTTTAAAAGTAGCTGATACAGAAACTCTTGGTAAAGAAACTTTAAACATGACCGGAGTTCAAATGTGTATTATAAATATCAAGTAGTAGCATAATTATGTAATAATACCTTTTGGGAACTTTAACACATGCATATTAGTAGTTTATACAACTGTCATATAATTAAGGGTATAAAAACACGAGTGTGAGTTTACGAAACGAGCGCAGCGAGTTTCATAATAGTAACGAGTGTTTTAATACCCGTGTTATATGCAGTTGCATACACTACTTTATCTTCACTAATGCATTGATAATTTATTAAATTAAATTCACGCGTACGTGTATTGTCACAGTGATTTTGCCTCCATAAAAATCTAACCAACGAGAGTGCAGCGCGACCAACCTGATTGGCCCTGCAATCAGGTTGGTCACGCTTTTTCGATGTTATAATGAGCTATTACGATATCGATGTGGATATTATAACATCATGTGAAATTGCTTAAATGGAGTGTTTTGTTGTCTGTGCTATAACAGTAGTAATTATAAGTCAAGTATTGGAAACATAAGTAGAATGTTACAACATTAGTGTAGATAAAATATATTATTTAATCGTCCAAGAATATAAGCTTTTGACTTTTGACTCCATTCGATTTAAGCTTGGCAATTTCTATATCATTCTTTTTGTTATGTACATAAATGTAACAATCTGGACACTTTCTTGTTAATATTATGTTACAGGTGGTTATATTTTACTAGCTTTTGCCTGCGGCTTTGTACGCGTTATTATATCTGTAAACTTTTCTCTTGAATCACTTTATCTATTCAAACAAATTGCATCCAAATCCGTTGTGTAGTTCTAAAGATCTATGCATAACTGACTGCTTTACACTACGGTGTGAAGTATATGTAATCTCATAAAAATAAACAGTATATTAAACTATGATAAAACTTTAAAGAATTTCATTTTACTATTACAAAATGCCACTTAAAAAATGTAATAAAAGATTTGGCGTATAAATTATACACATTCTTCATGCATCTTTTTTGCGCTGCGCATTTAATTGTTAAATTCTTGGTTTGCATCACTAGGATGCAATGCACGTTGCATTTTTGGTCAAAAATACCTAATTGACCTCACATTGCACCTGTGTGCAACTTAACATGCAGTCGCCTGTGCGTAGTTTCTATACATATTTAAAAATTCAAATCCCGTTTTCAAATATATTAATGTGAGAGAGAGAGAAAACACTTTTTTACTAAACAGTTGTTGAAATACGTTTATAAATAAGACCGTAAGGTCTTATTACAGAAAGTGGTTTAACAATTAGTCCAGAACTTTGAAAATATTATGCAGTTCGTTCTTGATGATCAAAATTTGTTTTCTTCTGTCATAAATAGTGAGATTGTCAAAAGGTGGCCAATGATAAATCAAGGTTTTATTTTGAAGTTGGCATTTTGATTGTTTTTATGTAATGTTTGAACAACAAGAACCGACCGTTTATGTATTTCCAAATCCCTGGACTAATATTTAAACCGCGTTTTGTAATAAAACGGTGAAAGATGTGCCCCGGTTTCTAGAACGACGATTTATTTAATTCTCCTGGTAAGTCAATTTCTAGGCGTTGCCATTGGCTGAAAATTTGAAATCCCATAACAGCGTTTTGATATTTTATTTGACAGAGGGAACTACAACGCCTTCTAGGGCGACATTTTCTGTTCCAATACTTACCTATAGTTTGTGGTTTAGTTTCAGTTCAGTACTCAAATAGTACTCAAATACTCAAAGTAGAGTAGTAGTACTCAAATATGTTTTACTCTTTGAGTCTTATTTTGCAACAGTTTATTAAATAAAACCGGCCAAGTGCGAGTCGGACTCGCGCACCGAGGGTTCCGTACAAACCTGCAAGGTTTACAAAATATATATTTTGTAATGTAACTAAAAATTTAAGGTTTTCGGAATTTTTCCTTTATGTGTGGTATAAAACGTTGCTTCATGCCAAATTTCAAGATTCAAGGTCGACTGGAAGTACCCTTTAGGTTTTGATTCCCTTGCAAGTACTTGCGAGTTTCAAAATATGCAGCTTAAATTGCTGTTTCTTTTGATTGCGTTGACATAGAAGTTTGATTTTGCTACAGCTTAAAGGTATTATAGACTTGAGTATTTGGTATGAATTTCAATTTAATACCTCTACGCGTTTATGAGGAAATGGGTAGTAAGTTTAAGATTATTAAAAAAAAAATATTTTGTGATGTAACTAAAAATTTATGGTTTTCGTAATTTTTCCTTTATCTATGCTATAAGACGTTGCTTCGTACCAAATTTCAAGATTCTGAGTTCACGGGAAGCACCCTGTAGGTTTTGATTCCCTTGCAAGTGTCGAAAATTTGCGGCATAAATGGCTGTATCTTTTGATTGCGTTGGCTTAGAAGTTTGATTTTTTCACAGCTTCAAGGGACAGTAGACCTGAGTAATTGATATAAATTTCAGCTTCATACCTCTACGCGTTCCTGAGAAAAAGGGTCTTGACAGACGGACGGACGGACGGACAGACGGACAACAAAGTGATCCTATAAGGGTTCCGTTTTTTCCTTTTGAGGTACGGAACCCTAAAAATGACGCTCGGGTGACTGCACTTTAAGATGCACACTGGATGCTACGTGAGGTCAATGATTTTTTTTACAAAAAGAAGGATTTATGTATTTTTCAATCTGGATTTCTTGCTCGATCGTTAAAAACCACATTGCTTAAAATTACGTCTCTTTACTGGTTTCATACCAAATTATTAATTTGTTAAGTGTGGGTTAACTAGTAAAGGCTTTTCTTTGTCTAACTAGTAAAGGCTCTACTAGTGATATTTTTTAATAGTGTAAATTATCTCAAATGTATGAGGTACTTAATTCTTATTGGGGTGCGTTATGACCTCTTTTATCCACTTATCATCTTATTATGCTTATATTTATTTAATCGTTTTATCCGCCGATCGATATACGAAGAATATCGATTCTACGAAATTTATTCATCGCCTGTAACTATTTCTTTAAATGGAGTCTTATTCATAAAAAAATTATTTATTTAGGTATTTCACGTCAATAAATAGATAAAAAAGACAGCTATAAAAGTTTTTCTAAACAAAATATTTTTAATTTAAATACCCAACATATCTTCCAACGATCTTTAAAGCGAGAGTGAATCAGTTCTTATTGGTTAAGCACGATCTATCGTAGACTATAGCTATTGCTTACCATCAGGCAAACTATGGTCAAGTACAACCTGTTTTAATTAAAAAATACTGGTATATATGTTAAAATTAAGGCATATTTCGCACAGTATATATAATAGATAGCTAGTTATGCTATCGTGCCTGCCCGCGTCCGTTTAACCTACTTTCAGCCAAACAAATACGAATTAAAAACCAGTTTTACAACATTACTGGCTCTCCGTAATAATATGAGCAATAGGTGGCGAAGCAATACGTTTTACGTATAGTTTGTTAGTTAACGTAAAATCGGTATATATATATCTATTTTTATCTGAATTAAGTCTTGTCAACGGCATGACTTGCTTTAAAACTTAAAAAAAGTAAACTATATAATTGATTGATGATTATGCAATCAAATCAAAGTGCTTATAGAAAATAAATCAGAGCACATAGATAGAAGGACTTAATATACATATTTTGTTAGCTATATAATCTATGATGACTGATATATACATCCATAACAAAATATTTTAAACTTATCGCACCCCTTTTTTGGTTCAGAAGTTAAACATTTGACTACGAATCACCGTGTCCGAATCTGTTACAATAACAATCAGTACAAAATACAAACAAAACAATTTCAAACAATTAAAAGATAAACAATAACTTTACTATAAACTATTTATTATACAAATATAGCAGTTACAGAAACCTTACTCATAAATCATTCACAATATATTTATTAATTTATATAAATAAAACAATTTCAAACAATTAAAAGATCAACAATAACTAACTATTTATTAAACAAAATAGAAGCTACAAAAATCTTACTCATAAATTATTAATAATGTACTCATTAGGTTCAATAGCCGCTTAAAATGTAACACAATGTAAAAAAATCTTGAATGAAACATTAGTTGTGGTAATGTGCTATTTTACTATTTAACGTACGGTCCAGTTAATCTACTTAAATTATCTCGTACAATGTATTCCATTAATTATATAAAAATGAATGAAAAACTCAAGTACGCTACAATTCATAAAGAATCACAAAGTAGAATTTGTTGAAAATACAAAGCAAATCGTATGGTTTTATGAGGTTGTGATACATTAATAGAGTACTTATCACTTATGTATCTGTTCTTCACTCTCAAATGTCAGAACAGAACCCTTTTGGATGAAACTTGGCATGATGATAGATTGAGTCTTAATCAGGGTTAGGCTTGTTATCCCAGACTAGCAAACCCCGCGAACTCCGTTTCGCAACCAGTTTTTTAGGGTTCCGTACCTCAAAAGGAAAAAACGGAACCCTTATAGGATCACTTTGTTGTCCGTCTGTCCGTCCGTCCGTCCGTCTGTCAAGACCCTTTTTCTCAGGAACGCGTAGAGGTATGAAGCTGAAATTTATATCAATTACTCAGGTCTACTGTCCCTTGAAGCTGTGAAAAAATCAAACTTCTAAGCCAACGCAATCAAAAGATACAGCCATTTATGCCGCAAATTTTCGACACTTGCAAGGGAATCAAAACCTACAGGGTGCTTCCCGTGAACTCAGAATCTTGAAATTTGGTACGAAGCAACGTCTTATAGCATAGATAAAGGAAAAATTACGAAAACCATAAATTTTTAGTTACATCACAAAATAATTTTTTTTTTAATAATCTTAAACTTACTACCCATTTCCTCATAAACGCGTAGAGGTATTAAATTGAAATTCATACCAAATACTCAGGTCTATAATACCTTTAAGCTGTAGCAAAATCAAACTTCTATGTCAACGCAATCAAAAGAAACAGCAATTTAAGCTGCATATTTTGAAACTCGCAAGTACTTGCAAGGGAATCAAAACCTAAAGGGTACTTCCAGTCGACCTTGAATCTTGAAATTTGGCATGAAGCAACGTTTTATACCACACATAAAGGAAAAATTCCGAAAACCTTAAATTTTTAGTTACATTACAAAATATATATTTTGTAAACCTTGCAGGTTTGTACGGAACCCTCGGTGCGCGAGTCCGACTCGCACTTGGCCGGTTTTTTTAATAAACCTCACGGAGCCCGAGACCTTCCCAATAAATGAAAACCGTGGAAATCGGTTCGTGCGTTCTGGACTTATAGCGTCAGGAAGGAAAACCAGACTTATTTTTGTATAGAAATATATTTATTTCAAAACAACAAAAATTAATAGTAACACTTCCAAATAATAATAAAAAAATAAACATTATATATACATCATAAAAAAAAACTAATCTACATTTTCAAAAGGTAGCGTACCCAAAATGCTGGCTGCATTTCCCCGTTGAATAGCTAGACTAAAGGTGGTTGCGAAGCTGCCGTTCATTCTTTGAGAACTTATCTTTCTCACCAACCCGGGCAGGTTGTTCTTAAAGTTGACGTGAGGAATGCTTTTAATTCTGTTGATAGAAGTTTTCTCTTGAATCAGATTAAAACTCATTGTCCAGATCTTTATCCCTTTCTTTGGCAATGTTACTCAATAAATTCAAAATTAACATACCAACAGAACTTACTTTCTTCAGAAGTAGGTTGTCAGCAGGGTGATCCACTGGGGCCGGCTATTTTTAGTCTGGCAATTCACCCAATAATTGAAAAGTTGCAGTCTAAATTTAATGTTTGGTATCTTGATGATGGTACCCTCGGTGACGATGCTGCAACGGTTTTAAATGACCTTCAAACCTTAATCTCAGAATTCAGCTCAATAGGTCTTGATCTAAATTTTAGTAAATGTGAATTGTATATCTCTGATAACTGCCCATCCAAAGACTCGATGAAACAAAATTTTAATTCTATGGCCCCTAAAATCAAAATTCTTGCCAATAAAACTCTGCGTCTTCTAGGCGCTCCTGTTTTGGATGATTCATTTGAAGATTATGTCAACGAAAAAATTCAAAATTTTAATGCTTTTTCTGATAGACTAACTAAAATAAACATGCACATGGCTTATTCTATTATAAGACACTGCCTTTTCGTGCCTAAGATTACGTATGCCTTACGTTGTGCCCAGCTGTGGAAGCACCCAATTTTACTACATGGCCTGGACACAATTATTAGGCATACGTTATCATCAGTCATGAATATAAATTTAAACGAACGGAGTTGGTGTCAAGCTGCATTGCCTGTGCGATGTGGTGGTATCGGAATTAGGAAAATTTCATCAGTTTCTTTGCCGGCATTTCTGTCATCAATCGGCAGCACAAATAAATTGATCAAAAAAATTCTTCAGCCCTCCTTAGGAGATACTTTCGAAATAGTCCATTTCTCGGAAGCTTTAAACGCTTGGAAAATAGCCTGCAACAGTGATGACTTGCCCAGGGATCCTTCTTCTCAGAGGCTATGGGATGGACCGCTTTGTGAGCTGGAACGGAAGGCGCTATTAAATACGTCCAGCTCAGTCACAGAGCGCGCCCGTCTTCATGCCGCTTCTCGCTGGGAGTCGGGTCTTTGGTTGCAAGTTCTGCCGTCCACCAATGTTGGCAACCTTCTGGATAATCAGACCTTCCGGCTAGCCACATCTTTGCGCATTGGATCACCTTGCGTCGTGCCCCATAGATGCAACTGCGGAGAGAGGGTTGATAGCCCATATGGTCACCACGGTCTCTCCTGTGCAAAGAGCGCAGGACGCATTGCTCGCCATAGTACGCTGAATGACGTCATTCGTCGGGCATTTGTCACTGCAAACGTCGCAGCAATTTTAGAGCCGAATGGTTTGTTTCGCGACGACGGCAAAAGACCCGATGGGATGACGCTTATTCCCTGGAAGTTGGGTCGGCCGCTGGTGTGGGATGCAACTTGTGTCGACACATTGGCGCCCTCCCATCTTGAAACATCTTCCAAACAGGCTGGCGGTGCTGCTTCATCTGCAGAGCTCCTCAAACAGCGCAAATATTCTAAGTTAGACAAGGGCTATTTATTTGTACCGTTTGGTGTAGAAACTCTTGGGCCGTGGGGTCAGAGCGCACTTGACCTCTACCAAGATCTGTCGGGGCGTTTGAAACAGGCTTCGCGTGACCAAAATGCTGGCTTGTACTTTGCCCAAAAGATTAGTCTAGCTTTTTGTATAGTATATTACCGTGAATTAAATCTGAAAGCGCGGGCGCCGATATTTTAAACAAAAAAATATCTTTGGCTAGCAAGTCAATTCAGTTACATATGTCATTTCAATGTTACAAATTAATTGACTTGTCTCATATGAAATGTTTGAGATCTAACAGTCACAGTTGTAATATAATGTAGACAGGTTTTATTATGACTAATCAAAAGATAGCATATCTATTTTATCCATTGTTTTCTGTGATTCATCCTTTTATCGTAAAAATGTAAGGTCAAGTTTACTACGTTAATTACAATGTAATATTAAATGCATCAGTTGTTTACGAAGTAGGAACTTGGGACAAAAATCGAAAACCTTTTAGTTTGGGTTTGAAAGTTGTCAAGCGAAGGTCTCGAAGACTGTTAAAAAATAAATACTGACTTACTTGCTTGACTATGTTTAAAAATAAATTAACTTCGTTAAAAGGTAATAAAGATAAATTTAGACTGAAAGAGCAGCAACGTTCCAGTTCGCCATATTTCCTGGGTATGGACATCCTAAATTGGTGGCAAATTTATGATTTATGATATTAATATTATTTTTAAAGTTACAAGTAGCACTGAATGCACACTGAAGTTATTATATGATACATATATAATTATTACACCAGTATGATATTTCCGAACAAAATAATTTTAAGGTAGAAATTTCGCATTTGAGAAAACCTGGCGTAAAGATGGTAATAATGTAAGCTATATTGCAATCTACGAAAAACATTCAATAAATAGGTAGGTACATATAAAGGATATCCTGGATAGGGGTAGTACCGCGGAGTGCTTCTTGTAACTATATATTTTAAACATGTATAACACGTATTACAATAGTAACTTTCACTGAAGTTCTTAGTTTGAGAGGTCTAACACGAAGAACAATGGGAATCTGGAAATCTTTGTGTAGTCAAAGTAGTCATGTTTAGTCATTCGTCTTCGGTCATACTATCTATTGTCAATTTGCCAAGCGAATGATTGGTGCCATTGTTTTTGAGTGATGTGGCTCAGTGGTGGAACGTTTAGCGTGTAATACGATGCAGCTTATTCGAAACTGCCTCTGTGCTATAAGCTTAAGTTGAGTATGAATTTGGACTCCAACTATTGTTTAAATATTTTTTTGTTATACAAGAACAATTACAGTTGGTATTTCGATTTATACTATTGTACAGGAGTTTAAACCCAACATGAAGCAGTACAAGGTGGTATTCCATTGTCTAGGTTACATGTTTTATGAGGAACTCCTTTTTTGGTTAAAATGTTCTAGTCTTTTTCAAGCGAACTTAATACTACATAAATCAGTATAACCTGTCACAATCAGAAAGAAGACAAATAAGACCATCAAATATACTTTCGATTTCCTATTACTCGTAATATGGTAATAGAACTACGTAAAGACGACAAAACTTACATTTCTTACAACCGTAAGGTTACTAGTTATCTAACACTATCTGGTGCCCGCGACTTCGTCCGTGTGGAATAGTTATTACCATAAAAACGGTTCTAGTGAGTTAACCTTAAAAGATAGACATATATTGTTACGGACATTTTGTTAGATTATTTTAAGAGAAATAATTCTTTCGTACATATTTTTGTGATATCTTGAACCGTTTTCTCAGCGCATGCAACGGAAGCCCTCAAAGATTAATAATTTTCCCCGTTTTTTCCACATTTTCCATTATTTCTTCGTTCCTATTTGTTGCAGCGTGATGTTATATAACCTAAAGCCTTTCTCGATAACTGGTCTATTAAACACAAAAAAGAATTTTTCAATTCGCACCAGTAGTTCCTGAGATTAGCGCGTTCACACAAACAAACAAACTCTTCAGCTTTATAATATTAGTATAGATTAATGTACATAATCTCTAGAAGGTATGATTAGACCTCAGACAAACAATGACATTGTCTAGTACTTTTCAACTTCAAATGTTACATAACTTGACAAGATAAATAGAAGTAGTAATTGTTGTTCCTCAGCTGTGTGTTCCCAATTTATAGTATTGGCTCCCAATGTTCTTAATTTGTCGGGTTTATACACAGACCGACATAAAGATTTTCATTTTTTTTTACACGGAATAGGCCAACTTTTGTCTACAGCCTGCCTGATGTTAAGCACCACTGTAGTGATAGATCTTTACACATAATAAAGCTGTAGGGGGTCAAAAATCTGAACATACAAGATATTAGAAAAATATTTATAGGGTATGCTTTAAATCGATAGTAAAACGTTTCAGCTGGTATTATAACTTTAGTCTGATTATCTGTGTCCCTGTTTTTCTGTTATTTAAACGCTCATCACGCAAAAACGGCTGTGTGGATCATGATGATTTTTGGTATGTTTGTAGCAAGGATTTTCATCCCTCTCTTTCATGGATGGTATTCTGAAGTCTTAGGAGTGTCATAGACTACTTTTATCCTGAAATAGTGCGAGCGAAACCGACGGTGTCACTAGTCTGTTATAAAATGAAAACTAAAGCCGGCAAAGCCGTTGCCTATCCAAATACGAACATTCCTAACTACTTGAGTAAACAACGTTTTTGTTCACCGGTTCATATATCGGTGACTATAAGTACCTATTTATTTGACATGATAAATACCTTACCAAAACCGCTTATTGACTTTTGTACATATTTTATTATTTTTTGCTTGAGGTAAAGTATGTGTTTACATGAAAACTAGTAATTTGGCGAAAATTAGAATGTTCTTTTCTTCTTTAGATTGTGTAGTAGTAGTTCTGTCTTAATGTTAATTTGACCTCTATTTTGATATCTTTATACGAATATTATTAAATTTGATTATATATTTTTCACGGAAAGAGTTTATTAGTTAGAATAATTGTCTTTGTCAATCTTACCATCACATTAACTCCTTAACCTTTAATTAGAACTTCTAATAGGTGCTTTACTCACTTATCATACGATAATTAATATATTCTCATACACTATTAAAAAAAGTACTTAGGTTAATACAGAAAAATATTAAACTAGTGGATGCTCGCGGTTTCGCTCGCATTAAGAAGTAAAACTTGCATCCCCTATTTCACCCCTTTAAAAGCAGCTTTTCCAAAAATCCTTTCTTAGCGGATGCCTACGTAACAACATCTACCTGCATGCCAAATTTCAGCCCGATCCGTCCAGTAGTTTGAGCTGTGCGTTGAGAGATCACTATATCAGTCAATCAGCTAGTCACCTTTGAGTGTTATATATATAGATATGTGAAAAGGAAATTGCTTTTATAATATAATTTAAATGCATAATAAAGTTGTAAACAATAAAATCATGTTCTATTATAATAATCAAGATAATCGATTGCGATTTACGATGTTGTATTTGATTTATTACAATACAGCATGAAATATGATACGTTAGTTGTATTTTATTACAAAACTAGTGGGTGCTCGCGGCTTCGCTCGCATTAAGAAGTAAAACTTGCATCCCCTATTTCACCCCTTTAAAAATGGTATTTCCAAAATCCTTTTTCAGCGCATGCCTGCGTCATAAAATATAACTTCATTCCTAATTTCAGCCGCTCTCATTTTTTTCAGATAATAAGTAGCCTGTGATACTTCTAAGACCTCATACTGGGCATACATAGGCGTTTAAATAAACAGACAAAAATTATAAAACTGTTGAAACGTGTTCTGTCATAAATAATAATAAATTTCGTTTATTGCTCCAAAAAACAATAAAATTATACATTATATGCACTATAAACACCGCACTAGGCGAACCTGTGTCGCGGTGTGATTGCTTTCTTGTTCCAGACATTGCTAGTAACAATAAAGAAAAAAATAAATATACTTATAATGATAGCAGTACATAATAAACTTTGTTAAATTTCTAAGGTATACATTATGGATGTAAAGTAAACCCTAACAATTTATTTGTAATATGTTCTATGTTCCGATTTGTGATCATCTTTAGCTTTATTATGTGTATTATTATTTATATTCTAGAACTAATTGAAATTGCTAAATATTAATGTGAATACTAAATAACTAAATAATATTATGAAGACTTTTTAAGGACTGTAGAAGACATAATCATGTTTAAAATATTTTGACAAATATCTTTTGTTCCTAACTGTATTACTGTAATCAAGATCACTGGAAGGGACTAGCTAACATAGCACGGGTGTCCCCTCACCCAGTATATTAGGTAGTAATTAAGAATTATTGTAACACTTATTCTGAATAAATGAATTTTTGTTTTTTTTTTTTAATTTGAATTATACATTACTGATAGTCGTGACTTAAATCACTATTGTGTTGACAATCTCCCCTTATCTTTTTTAATATTTTTTCTTCATGTTAATAAAGTTGTAAAATAATAAATATTTTTTCATCCCACCATCTCGGAAACAGTATTTTTGCTCTTCAATATCTGAGTGCAAAAGCCGTTTTTATTCTCTAGAGGATAAAGTAAATTGAATTTAGAACATCGTGTGTTACAAGTTTTTGTATTAAAAAAAACATTAAATCAATTTACTGCTACCTCTATGGTGCCGAATATATCATACAATTTTTTTTAAATTTGTTAAAACCTTAGACTCGGAACCTTCTTGGTGTTCTTTTTTTCAATTTGCTTTGTACGCGGTTCTTTACGCGGCATATTTTCACGTCATTGTTAAACCTTATATTAAAAACAAGAAACTTGAAAACCAGTGAAAAAACTAAAATGAGTGATTCTAGCGACGAGGAAGTTTGTTGGACGCCAACAGAATTGACTGAAACTGTTAATAATGCGCAAATGAGCTTTTTCCCTCAACAATCACGCGTTTTGCATTTGGTCATTTCCTCGCTGAGGTGGAATGAAAAGTTACGTGTTGCACTCGAGTGCAAAGATTTTTCACCTCGTGCTCTTTTGATTCCCTCGCTAACGCTCAGGATTCTAATTATGAATAACTCGCTGCGCTCGTGATTCAATTTTAGAATCCTTCGCTTGCTCGGTCTTCAAAATTGAGCACGCGGTTAAAAAGCAACTTTGCACTCTTGTATAACAAATAACTATTGTCTTGTTAGTTAGTATCTATGTTTTTTTCCGCTATGTTTACTAGATCACACTATGTTTCTCAGAACAAAGATCTACCAAGGCATTAACAGGTGACTATTAACCTTTAGCCACCGATCTATTGGAAATTTTATTTACGGAAAACTGCGGTTTCTAGTTTGCAATTTATTATTTTATTTACATCTGGGTGACGTTGCAACGATTACTGGCAGCATTATTTATTATTCATGCGTTGTGGTATATATGTTATACATATTTTATATACTTGTGTGGTTTAGTCACTAAATTCAGGAAATTGGAAAAATCGAAGGATTTCGATATATACATATATCAAATGTCTGTAACATATATCTATACTAATATTATAAAGCTGAAGAGTTTGTTTGTTTGTTTGTACGCGCTAATCTCAGGAACTACTGGTCCGAATTGAAAAATCTTTTTGTGTTGGATAGACCATTTACCGAGGAAGGCTTTAGGCTATATAACATCACGCTGCAACTAATAGCAGCGAAGAAACAATGGAAAATGTGGAAAATTCATCTTTGAGGGCTTCCGTTGCGTGTATAATTTATAAAGCTGAACAGGTTGTTTGCAAAAATAAATATGATGCCTAAAATAACTATTCTACGGGGACGAAGTCGCGAGCACAGCTAGTTATATTTATAATATGAAAATTATTACCGCTTTGTCCTAGTTTCTTTTCGAAAAAGTACAAATCATCACTTAAATTTGTATTGAGGAGTGACTAGTATATGACATTAACAAAAAAAAATTACACTTGATCACATTTTGTCTGGGTGATCTGTGTGCGCGCCTGAATGCCTGAAAGTGATCAGTCTATGCGATAAGGGCGTCTTATGTACCTTTTTTTATCCCAGGAAAACCCTTTAGAGGTACCACCCAATCCCGGGGGGGATTTACGGTGGTTATGGAGTCGCATTGCCTAACCAATCCTAAGCAAACCCACTAAAAACCTCGGGTGTTCCTCCTCTGCGTCGCTCATCGGGGCTCCGAGAACGCTAGGCATACTACCGCAGCCCCGGCGACCGTCTTATGTACCTAGGTTAAGTAGTAATCTGTATTATGTTTTGCATATAGATGAATCCACCCACTTCATACATGTAAGTATATAGGTATATATATACTTACTGAAATACTCGTATTTTTCTATCAGGATATTTATTGGTTAGCTAATATTACCACAATGAGTGACATAAATTATAAATAAGGTCATAAGTTGAAACATAACAATGTGTTGTAAATGAATGAAAAACTACCCAACAATTTACGTAACTGAAGTCAATGCCTTATGATTTTTTTTAGTTTAAACTATCTGTATACCGTGGGTTTACGCATATTGCATAACATTAATTCATGACTGAAAATAGTAGTGTCCATTTTGGTAAGTTTTTAAATTGCTATATCACTAATTACTAAGAAATATCGAACCAAAAAAAAATTTACATAAACTTTAAAAGAGTTGACTATCAGAATAATATGGAAAAATATTGTCAGATGTTTAACTACCTAATACCTTCGATCAAATATAACCTAGATCACGCAAAAGCGCGCTAAAAGTGAGCAAACTAAACAGTGCTTAAATTCACACTAAGCACTGTTTTTCCGTCAGTGACGCGTCGACCGTCATGTGAAACAGTGCCGAAGTGTGCTGTGAAAAGTTGCAAAAATAACACGCTTACAAAGAGAAAACTTATAATAATAAAATATTATAAGTTTTTAAGAATAATATCATAAAAATAATAATAATATATAATAATAATATAATATCATGAATATTTTTTGTGATATAGTCATATTTTGTATTTCTGTGTATATCGTAATCTATACAGTATATAGTAAACTCATGCCACTTTTTTGAGCCGTGTTCGTAAGCAATGCTGAATCTAGTGCATTATTGATCGAAGACCTAATACACAATACTCAGTTTAATACAGAATTAAAGATAGCCTGTGTGTTATTATAATTCAGAGTCTATCTCGATACTTATTGTCATCCAAATCAGTACAGCCGTTTGATAAAAACAGACGAACACACATACTCACTAGCAAACGTTCTCCTTATTAGCGTAACAGTGTGAAATTTAACCTTTAGTTACATATAATTTGTAAAAATTAAACTCAGCAAGAGGTCTGCACAAGATCAACGCAGATGGCAAATATGTATAAAAGGAGGCCTATACGCAGCAGTGAGATCCCAAAGGCTGTGGATGATGATGATGAAACTAAGCAAGGAAGAAAATATATATATATTTTATTTTCTGAACTGATAGATCTTTGAACTCAATATTTGAACTTGACATTGTTAACTCGTGAACTTTGCTCGTAAACGTGGGATTTCCATAATTGTGGATTCACTGTATTTAAATCAAATGGTAATTAGATAAACAAATATATTGTGTGACTATTTGAACAAACAGAGACAAGAAATCAGACAAAGTATATATTATAAATATAATACCTAAATTTTTAACTGCGTCTATTTAATTTGAAAAACGAGTGAGGCTCAGCGGTCCCAGTGTCTGTTTTTCATGCAGAAGCACCCTGGTTCGAATCCGGCCCTACACCAATGACTTGTGTTTTCAAGTTAAGTGTGGATTTGCACTCGCTTAACGGTGCAGGAAAACATCGTAAGGAAACCCATATGTTTGAGGACAACAATATCCGAGGACATGTGTCTTCCGTGGAAGGACTGGGCGCCCACCACGATGTATCTGCCCTAGAGAACTAACAAATTCATACCGCGGGGAGTCACGACCCTCAGTCATGAGGAAATACGACTCAAAGAGAGAAATTTCATTTGAATATTTGTAGTTTTGGGAAAAATATGTATTTTTATTTACGTATCGATGTAGATGACTATATAGCTTAAATATTGATAAATTAATATTATGGATGCTTCCACTTGTTTATTACTACATTTTTATATCACTTTGAAATCACTTTGAACCTTACTTTATCAATTTGCTTGAACTTTATATATTAACAGTGGCTATAATGTGAGGAAACTAAACTAAATAATATAACTATGTAAATGGCATCCTTTTGAAATTATCGATACAGTAAATTATAGACCATCAAACAGTAGCAAACTATTGTTGAAAGTTTGAGCTGTTACTCATTATAATTATCATCTATGTATCTATATTTAAGTTATCTTGTTGTTTTTATTTTATTTTATTTCATACTCATCTATGCCTGAATGGAAAGAGCCTACGTTGCACAATACAAGTTTCGACTTAGTGTGCAATGTAGTGCACCTAGTGCTTGTAGTGCACCTAGTGCTTGTAGTGCACCTAGTGCTTGTAGTGCACCTAGTGCTTGTAGTGCACCTAGTGCTTGTAGTGCACCTAGTGCTTGTAGTGCACCTAGTGCTTGTAGTGCACCCAGTGCTTGTAGTGCACCTAGTGCTTGTAGTGCACCTAGTGCTTGTAGTGCACCTAGTGCTTGTAGTGCACCTAGTGCTTGTAGTGCACCTAGTGCTTGTAGTGCACCTAGTGCTTGTAGTGCACCTAGTGCTTGTAGTGCACCTAGTGCTTGTAGTGCACCTAGTGCTTGTAGTGCACCTAGTGCTCAATGTCTGTGTAGTATTATTGTACTTATATTATATTAGTTAAATATTGTACTTATCCTACTTTAAGCAGGTACCTACATAGCATTAAGATCTGTACCTAGTTATTAAGTGTAAATAAATGATTATTAAATGATTATTATTATTATATATATATGTGTGTTCGAAATAATGCGAACGAAGCCGCGGGCGTTCACTAGTACTAAATAATATTTTCTATGACCAGTAAAAAGTCCATAGAAAAGTTAGAAACGGGGTTTTGTTGATCTACTCGTAAGAAACTAAAACAGTATTAATAAAGAATCTACGAATAGTAATCCAATCAACCATCGGAACTGCACAACAGATAAAATACCAGTTCACAAAAACCTCGGAAGTCAATTCAGCGTTTTTTTCGACGTAATATTAGTGACATTGGACCCAATTCTGGTCTAAGGTACAGCCCTGACCCACTTGGCTCCTCGTGACCGTTACTGTAAAGATCCAAAACTCGTTTGCTTGTTTACCTCATTATTATGTATTTAATATTATAACATACGTATATAATATACTTACGTAATATGTGCATCCGAAATTATGATCACTACGTAATAGGTGCTTGTACCGAGCTACGTATTTATAAAAGAATCGAATCGTATTGGCAATGGCTTGATAAACTCTTGACTCCAGAGTTGGCCACTCTCACTCGATAAGACGAAGAAGAAGTATAGGTATAACGATTCTGTATAGATCTGTCATGATAAAGACACAGATTATGGTTTTAGCATGGAGGTACGACACTTACTGACACACAGATTAATGGGGTTAGTAGATAATAATTAAGAGCCCTTAAACTCTTAAACAGGATTAAATCCTAATAAGCACCTAATAACATGTTTTGTCTGCTAATTGAAATTCGATTAAATGATATTTCAGTCACATACTAACCAATTAGGCCTGTTTTAATATATTAGATTGAAATTCGAAAACTTTAAATTCAAGTCCATAAATAAACGACGCACATACGACTCGCTATAATTTAAATGTGACATATTGTATGATTAATAACTTTTTCTTATGAAGCCTAATTTTAGACTGTCAGTCAAGGTTTTTCTCATATTTGTCGTCGATGAAGGTTTCTGGAAAATACCCGGATATGTCTAAGACTGATAAACAGACATTTCTTGCATTAAATCAAATAATTTTGTTTGTTGTATCGTCTACATTAAAAAATCTTAACGATTTCACTTCTCTACTGAATTTGGGAAAAGGTTACATATCTTATGATAGAGACGTTAAATTGTAGGGCCTGGTTGTTTGTCATAGTACGGCAGTCGTTAAGCCATGTCAGAGGCTCTTAGGGCGGATAGATAAACTCTCGACTCATTCGATAAGAAGAAGAAGATAGAGACGATAGCCTAGAGAAATTATATTTTTTCCAAGGTATTGATAAGATTGTCATTCGCAATTAAGATCCAGACATGCAAATAGAGTTGATTACGTAAGTTACATTAGTAAATAACATTGTCGGGTACACAAACTTGAAATGTAATTGAAATTCACTGTTCATGTAATTTAAAGTTTACATAATATAAATCAATATTATTCCTTTATTTTGTCTTGAGTTGCCATAAAGATACTCAAAACTTTGTCTGACATTGTCAAAATGTTTTATGTGCCAAGCACCCTAATAGAGATATTATAAGCCGTTAAAGATTATGAGACGATGAATAAGTATTTTACTTATATGGTCTTACATTACGTGTGAACTTGAGTTTCCTACTTTCGATATATTATATTTTCAAAAGGGGTATTTTAGCAGTAAAAGTTTTTATAACAATAATTTCTTTCAATTTATTTTATTACCTTCTTGTTTGATGGTTATTTTATGTCAATTGGCCTTTTCTGATTTTGGTTCGTAAAATTATTTTTCATAAAGGCTGTATAATTTTGACATCAATTTATTATACGTATTTCGAAAATAAGAACAGACTTGCCTTCGAATATTATTCTGCCCTTTCTGCGTCCATTTTTTGTACTATTTATTTGCGATAAGAAGGCGCCATTGAAGGTATCTGATATCAAGAACAAGTTCAATATTTTTTTCAAAATTATCATAATTAACCAGACCGATGAGACTGATTTCCGCATTCCAATTAAGAAAAAACCAAAACTTCAAGTCTTGATGTCCCTCAAAATAAACACAAAGAAATCTTAAGATCAGATTTAAAGCATTAAACTATTTTGAATGATTTCCAAAACATGCAACAAGGAATGCCTATTATCTGGTTACCCATTCAAGGACTAACCGCATCGACACTATACGCTTTATTTTTTAATAAATTGCATAGCTGTAAATATTACCTCATAAAATAGTAAAAAATATGATCAGTTCGCTGAACCATACGGAAAAAAATTCTTAATGGCCAATGACCTTTCCCCGGCGCTATTAAAATGACACTACGTACATGCTGTTTAATGATGCTTCTACATAAATATACCTATAATAACTTTCACTCCTAATCATTCACTTTCATTGCGAGAGGCTTTCAACTCATCACTTTACACTTTGGATACGTATACAGTTACATTTTGTGTTTGATGAACATCTTTCTACTATTTAAATGTATGAGATGATTGAATGTATTATAGTTGAAGATACTTTGATTCGTTGCCTTTATATTAAAATCACCTTTAAGAATTTTTGACACGATCCTCAGTAAAGAGGAATACGACTTAAGGAGGAAACCGATATATTAAAAATAAATTTAACAACAAAGTTTTCATATAAATCATATTTTACTTGATTAAGATAAGTTAATTAACCACTTAAATGTTTGGTCCTTGCCACAGGAGACCTCAGGGCTAGCAGCTATTTTTCTCAACGATTGAGTCTTTCTATTCAAAGAGGAAATACTGCCAGCATCCTGGGATCCTGCCGCACAGCGACAACATGGACGGTGTGCTGATTTTTTTGTAAATATCTATGTTTTTTTGTAAGTTTTTCTGTATTTTTAAGTCTTTTTTGTATATACTTGTAAAATATATGTAAATATTAGTTAGTTATTTTCGTAAATAAAGTCTTAAACAAATTGTAGCATATGATATTGTAGTGATAGGACGATGTACACTACTACCACAAATGTTTTGTAAGTGCTTATCAATAAAGAAATTAAAAACAAACTTGCTTAAGAGGGCTCGAAATGTTGAACAAAATAGTTGCGAACACATATTTCACTTTAACTTAGACCATAACTATTGCTTACCATTAGGCAAACTGTGGCCAAGATTCAACCCATTTCAGTTTAAAAATACTTTTGCTACTAAACGTAAGCGTGTGACAAAATAAACATGTACCTAAATACAACATACATAATATCGAAATTTTATATGTATATTTAAAACCAGCTAAAACCATCGCCCTTCAAGCCGGAACACAGCATTATTTACCCACATAT
This sequence comes from Macaria notata, assembly GCA_927399415.1. Lineage (NCBI taxonomy): Eukaryota > Metazoa > Arthropoda > Insecta > Lepidoptera > Geometridae > Macaria > Macaria notata. Next base: position 9,282,782 of record OV656742.1, read on the forward strand.
TGCTTACTTTACTAAAGTCTAACTTGACTTGCACGCACGTGCATATGTGATAATGACACATGTGTGTGTGTGTGTGTGTTTGTTATATTATCACGTAGGTCGCTAAACCAACCGTGATGATCGGACATTATTTTCTGACAATACAAAAATGATCGATCTTCAATTTGATATTGGTTGTTAGTTATAGACAAGCGCTTCGATAAAGATCGAAAATTTGTAAAAATATTATTCATCTTTTTCTATTCAATTCAATTCAATATAATAAATAAACAATACCAAAAGGACTTAAACTATAAATATGTGGACAAGTAGGCGGCCTTATCACCTTAAGTGATCTCTTCCAGGCAACCATAGTAAGAAAGCGGTGAAAGAGATCAGTTTAATTTTTTATATGTTTTAAAGCGAAAAACATTGCGAACTAAAATGAAATTAGACCTAGATCAACAACACATTTTGCATGTACAATACTATTTTTTACATTACCGTGATCCTATTTATTCAATATTAAGGAAATAATTAAATGTGAGCGTGGCTCAGCGGTTTCAGCGTCTGCTTTTCATCCTGACGCACAATGGTTCAAATCTGGCCCTACATTAATGACTTGTATTTTCGAGTTATGTGTGCACTCGCTTAGCAGTGAAGGAAAACATCGTGGGGAAACCAATATGTTTAAGGACCACAATATCCGAGGACGTGTGTCTTCCGTCTTCAGGAAGGACCCGGGCCCCAACAACGATGTATCTGCTCAAGAAAACTGCCTTAACGAATTAACGCTGCAGGGGAGTCAGGACCCTTAGTCATGAGAAAATACGACTTGAAGAGAGAGAGAGAGAGAGAGAAGGAAATAATTAAAGTTGTGGAACTCCGTGTCTGTCTCCCTGTTTCCCACGAACTGTGATCCAGTTATCTTTAAAGCGAGAGTGAACCCAGTTCTTAAAGGGTAAGCACGCTTTATCTAAGTCCATAGCTTTTGCTTACCATGAGGCAAACTATGTTCAAGTGTAAACTTGTTTAGTTAAAAAAAATGTTTGTTTATAGTCTACAGTGTAATACGTTTACGTTACGTTTCGCATACGTTTTGTCGAAACTACCAACTTACGTCAAACCTATATAAAAAATGTAAACGAAATTACAATTTATCACCTTTAAGCCCAATAATCCGTGTATACTTTTCATTTAATACCCCTTTAATATAAGTACTTTTAAGTGACACTTTGAAATTAATACCAATACGTTAATAATTTTAAAAATTAAATGTAATGCCGCTAGACATTTATTTTAATAAGCAGGGAATAACCAACAAAACAATTATTAAGAAAGTTATTAAAAAGATTTTGTTTCAATCATTATATAATATAATTTTATTGTATAGTTTAAGACAAATGTCTATGGGTTACGTGCCTGAAAATAAAGAATTTTTATTATTATTATTTATTATAATGTACTTTATTTACGATATAATAATATACATACAAGTTTTTCGCTGCAACATAATTAAATAAATAAAAAATAAATAAATAATATTCCGGGACATTGCACACAGCGCCATCTAGCCCCACACTAAGCAAACGCTTGTGTCGTGGGTACTAGATAACGGATATAATACTTATATACTTTTCTTTTGTAAATACATACTTAATTGGACTGGTATTTTTATTTGCTAAATGAAATTATTTGAATCCCTGGAAGAGATGATAAGGCCGCCGCTGTGGCACTAGTTCAGATTCAGATATTTATTAATAACAACCAGCAATTACATGTCAATACTTTAAAAATAAATAAATCAATTATTTCATTTATTTAGCTATTTAGTCAATCAAAGCTTAAAAAAACAATGTATTACATATTTCATCCATTAATTAAAATTAATCCACAATTAAGGTACTCATTGTGTGAATAAAATGTCTTCTCTGTTAACCATTTTTTTAACCCTTATTTTAAAAGATTGTTTTGATTTGTTTTGAAGGATTAGTTACTAGTTTAGATGTAATTTGTTTTATGTACTGTTTTCTTTTTAAATTTGTGTCAACAATAAAGTGTTTGTCTATCTATCTTGATCTACCATAGTGCGTATTTTCCCAAAAAGAACCGATTTAAATCTCTTGCAAATAGATTGTATTTGGCGAGAAAGAGAGTGAATTCTGTATGTTTACTATCAAATAATTGAAACCAAAGAGTGCACCAATATTTGTTTCAAAATTTAATCGTCTGTAATAGTCTAAAAAAATCATATTACTTTTTTTTATTCTAGGTTAAGAATAAACCATGCCTGTGTTTCTGAGTCATCAGATTTTATATATAAATTATAATATGGTGGTTATTGGAAAATAACCGACACAGTCAGACGTAGGCTTCAGCCTTGACTGGACGGTAAACGATTAAATTCTTTATGAAGATACGTTCTGAGAACGCCACTGTTAGATGATTATTATGGCTATTTTCGTAGAAAAAAGGGTTTTCCTAGTGTGAATCATTTCTTCCGGGAAGACATGTTAATTAAATTGTAAAAAAAATGTATCGGAAAAATGTTTTTAAGTCTCTTCCGGGATGTCTTAATTAAATTGTAATAATGACTTATTCATCAGCAAAGTATGAACATAATAAAAACGTAAACAAAATAAATGTCACTTGGCATTAATTATTTCAATTTTTACTCTGTTCTGTGCAGCTTTTTATTTACTTTAATTGTGTATTGTGTTAAATCTATACTAATATTATAAAGCTGAAGAGTTTGTTTGTTTGAACGCGCTAATCTCAGGAACTACTGGTGCGAATTGAAAAATTATTTTTGTGTTGGATAGACCATTTATCGCGAAAGGCTTTAGGCTATATGACATCACGCTGCAATTAATAGGAGCGAAGAAACAAAAGAAAATGTGGAAAAAACGGGGAAAATTATTCATCTATGAAGGCTTCCGTTGCGTGCGCTGCGAAAACGGTTCAAGTTATCAAAAAATATGTATAAAAGAATTATTCCTCTTGAAATGATCAAACAAAGTGTCCGCAACAGTATATGTCTATCTTTTAAGATTAACTCATTAGAACCATTTATATGGTAATAACTATTCCACGCAGACAAAGTCGCGGGCACCAGCTAGTTCATTATAATATGTCAAAATATATACAGGGCTAGGTTTAAGTATCTTACATTCTTACGCAAAGCCGTTGTAGGGTAACTTTTGTGTAGCAACTTCTGAAAATTTCGGTTTCCAAGTCGAGAGTGAATTGGTTTCTTCTAGACAAGCGCGCTAGATCGTAGATTATAACGTTGCTTAGCATCAGGCGATTTGTAGTCAAGCGTGAGCCTATCTACGAGTGGTTTAAAAAATAAATGCAAACATAACAAATCGTATTACAAATCGGTGGATCCATAAAGTTATCTTTAGGCACAACGAAATAAACGCACGAGAATGAAAGAAATCGTTTTAACGTGTAGAATAAAACTGTAAATCTTGATGAACTAAATCCTATTTTACTGTATTATAGTTCCCGTAAGGCATGATTACTTTTCGACATAATTATTGAAGAAAGTGCTAGCCGGTTATTACAACTAAAAATGAAATCCAATTTTTCACCAAAATTACCAGTCTTGTCTCTTGAGTCGTATTTTCTCATGACTGAGGTTCGTGACTCCCCCGCAGAATTAATTCGTTAGAGGAGTTCTCTTGGGCAGATACATCGTGTTGGGCGCCCAGGTCCATCCACAGGAGACACATTTCCTCGGATATTGTGGTCTCAAACATGTCGGTTTCCTCACAATATTTCCTTCACAGCTAAACGAGTGCAAATCCACACTTAAGAGGGGGCCTAATACCAGCAAAACGCAAACAGAGGTATTTTCGATGCCGCTCTTTGATGCTAAGAAACATAAACATTGCAACGAAAAAAATATTGAAATATGGGTATAATCCCAAAGAAGACAAATAGCTGCATAGAATTTTGATAATAGGTCGGAGTTTTCTGCAAAAAAAACTACAAATGCCAAAGAAAAAATCTATTTTTATTCATTTACTCGAAATTATCAGCGATGACCCCGCATTATTTTTTATATATAAAATAGCTACAATTATGTTTTAGTTAAGTCACCAGTTACTTTTTCAATTTAATGTACAACTTTTGAGTAATTAAATAAAACTCGGTCAAAAATACACCGCGACTTTCAAATGGAAAAATGGATTTGAAAGTCGCGGTGTATTTTTGACTGTTGGCTGGCATTAGGCCCCCTCCTTGAAAATACAAGACATTGGTGTAAGGTTGGATTCGAACCAGGGTGCGTCTGGATTAAAAGCAGACACTGGAACCGCTGTGCCACACTCGCTTACAGGTCGCTCGCTTTAATTACCAGCAGCACTGTATATAAAAAAGAAAATAAATCCAATAGTGAAGGGTGTCTAGCAACTATGAAACACGGAAGACAGCTGGTGTAGATTTATTTTAAGCTCGTTTATCATCCCAACTTATTAAAATAAAAACAGGCCTTGAGAAGATCAGGTTGGTAACAACACTTATGCAGATAAAATTGCCAAAAAATTCCCTGTCCTCCAAACATTATTCGACTTCTGTGACTAAATTTTGCACAAAATCTAAGACGTAAAATAAAAGTAAAACCCACAGTGACAAACATTTATCACAACATTAAAAGGCAATTTCTCGTGTATTTTCAGGATCTAAAAATACATGGAAAATTACATTGCCTGTATTAATTTTCTTAGAAACCATATTATCGGATTAACCCCTAACTAGTAACTAGTAGTACAAATAGTATCAATAAACATTGACGAGTTCAAAACCAACATTGACAACCGCAGACCCTGAGTAATCGGTAACTGTAATATAATCTTACTTAGAATCTTGCGCGTCAGACTAACCCGGGGTTTTTCTAAACCAACTAAGCACCCTTGACATTGTAGCATATTAGCTAACGCTTACTACATTATTCACTACTATAACTAGCAGTAAAATACCATTACATGTTTTGTTCTCTGCTCAACGTATCAGCATTGCCATCCAGCGTGGTAATGCGGCCAGTATGCTGGGCACGCTGCCCTCTGGTAGTGGTCTGGAGCACTTACATTATCTTTAGGCTTTTCTAACGATTTTCTAAGTGCCCCTTTTTTGTAGTAGTTTTTTTTTTTGTTTAGTAGTAGTATGTTTAGTTTTTTTCCCCTTGTTTTTATATTTTATTATTGTAAATAAAGATATAATAACTAGCAGTTAGCAGATATGTATGTAACGCGTAAGTATGTATAAAAAGTAAGCAAAGACTCGAGTAATATATTTGATCTTATGTCCTAAGGTGTAGAATTATTATAATCTATACTAATATTATAAAGGCGAAGAGTTTGTTTGTTTGAACGCGCTAATCTCAGGAACTACTTGTCCGAATTGATTTTTTTTTGTGTTGAAAAGGCCATTTATTGAGAAAGGCTTTAGGCTATATAACATTACGCTGCAACTAACAGGAGCGAAGAAATAATGGAAAATAAGGAAAAAACGGAGGAAAAAGCGGGGGAAAAAACGGGAAAATTCATCTTTGACGTCTTCCGTTGCGTGCGCTGCGAAAACGGTTCAAGTCGTGGGTAACAGCTGTAATTTATAAAGCTGAATAGGTTTTTTGCAAAAATAAATATGATGCCCAAAATAACTACATATTCCACGCGGACTGAGTCGCAGGCACAGCTAGTTAAAAAATAAAGTCAGTGTGTCAATAGTTTGTAAATCAAGTACGCCAAAATAACTAGTAATACGAGTATATTATCCGACAGTTATAATAATCTGCGTGCCTCATCTCTTTCAAAGTTTAAACGTTAAGAGATAAATATGAGTACATACACTCATACATTTTCTTTTTTTAATAGGTACCTATGTTGTGATTTTCAGACTAATAATACAGTGGCGCTGTGTGTAAGATGCCGAAATATTTATTCATTTCTTTTTAGAATATTAAAAATCACTACTGTATCTGAAACTAACTGAAACATCTAAGACTAGTAAAAGAAATCGATATTTTTACAGGTATTTTACATATCACCCTTTAAAAAAAAGGATTAGAAAATGTGCTAATAAGATACTAAACTGTAAGCTATCAATTCTATGAAATTGGGAATCTATGAAAATGATTTACAGACGAAACTTTTGTGAATCATAAGATCAATTTCAAATTATCTGCTAATTAATCATTCATTACACACTAAGCAAAGACAGGTTTCAAAATCAACAATGATAAATAGTAAGCACAAGATCTGACCAATTTAAACAATCTTAGCTGGAATCTAACGTCACTATATAACCAGGGTTTTTTCTAACTAAACCCCCTTGACGTTATAATGTTTATCTGTATCATTTTCTATGAATACGATGATTCTTGTTTATGGTAATTGGTCTAAGCAAAAGGTTAACTCAAGACATGATATATTATGTTAATTTATTCCGTTTACAAAACAAGTTGTTATAAAGGTGGAGGGAATGCCCCATACGTGTATGATTAAATCGGAAGTGTTATTTGCTACTCAATTTTCTCGTAAACAATTGCTAGTTTTATAATAAGGTACAGATTAGGTTGTTAATTTACATGTTAATGTTTACTGTAAGAAAATACGTAAATTAGTTCATGTTTTGTTGCATAAGTGAATACTTAGAGAGACTAAGTAATAACTGATACATTGATTTAGAAATATCCATAAAAGAGCTAGAAAAATTGAAATTACGTGTAAGTTTTATGGTTATGTAGTTTAAAAAAAAATTGTGGGTGAAAGCATTTATTTTAAAACTCCAAACATGCAAATCTTTATCTTTGGCTGGCCTGTTAGCTTATTTGGTAGTGACTCTGCCTTCTGATCTAGAGGCTGCGGGTTCGATTCACGCATGACACAAGTATTTATAAACTTTAAAAAATTATATTTACTTGTGTTAAGTCTGGTCGTTTCTATGTATATCAAGTATGTATTTACAAAAAAAAGTATATAAGTATTATATCCGTTATTTAGTACCCGCGACACAAGCGATTGCTTAGTGTGGGGCTAGATGGCGCTGTGTGCAATGTCCCGGAATATTTATTTATTTATTTATGGTAGGATTTATGGACACTAGATCTTTGTTGAATGCCTACAGTTTGACAAATAGTTAATCAATTAATCTTTCTCAGTTTTTGTGTCTTAGTTTGAGTAAACAACAGTTTAAAAAAATGCACAGGAAATTGCACGTTAAGCGACATGCCTTAGCAATTGGCATTTGCAGGTAATATAGTAGCTCTATAATTAATGGAATTCATAGTTAGAATCAAACTCAACTAATTAGTTAAACAGGTCGATTGAGCTTAATTGGTGGATTATAATGATAGTTATTATCTTATAAATTCAACCTTGGTCTTTCAGTGATACTTTAATTATGACTAAAGTTATGCATTTATATCGAAACTGTTAGTGACTTTTACGTCAATTAGAGCAGTTATATTTGAATTTTGGTTTAACGTGTAACCTTACTTAGTTCTTTTATAACCCCACTAAAATTATAAAGGAAAGTGTTTGTGCCTGCTTGCTTAGCTGAAGTGGTTTGAATTAAATTTGGTTACGAGATATAATAATAATAGATAGATTTTAGTTTTTTTTACACTAAATAGGCTTACGTAACAGATTTTGGATTAACAGACTTTTTATCGCGGACTATCGCGGGCAAAACTACGAGTCACTGCTAGTGGCCTACAAAGCCTGGAAATATAATACAAATATTCATTTTAAACATTTTTGAACCAATATTTGTAAGAAATCGCCTAAGGCGATAAGGCCGCCCAATGTGCATTAAATTCGTTTTTTTTAATTTCTTTCATTATGTAATTACTTTGGTGTGCATTAAAGACATATCTTATCTTATTTTTACTACTGTTATTTCAGACATAGTTTCTCACGATTTCATATCCTACAACAAGGCCTTAAATAAGTAGCAAATGTAATATTTACATAACATACGAGGAAAATCAGTGTCGTACTGAACACAATGTTGTTAAATAACTCACAAAGTTATTGACGTATGATTATTTAGACTTACTCATTCATACGAGACTGAAAATTGTTGTTTATTCAGAACTAGTAATCTACGGATTCAGACTCTTGTGCAATACGTAATAACGTGACGTTTCCGAACGTGTTTTCACACAAATTGCTTTATGGCAAGGATCATAAACTCAATATCTGAAATATCAAGGACATAAAAGGGTTTATAAAAAAAACATTTCGGCGCATTGTGAACCTTCGACTTTTTTCGAAATCAGTCAAAAAAAAGTGTTTTCATACTAGCAGAAATATTTCAGAGGCCTTTAGGGTGGTTTGTCAATTTTAACACCTGAATGAGCCACTGTGTTACGATACTTACTTTTTGATACGAGTACAACGGTTTCCCACGAAAACTTCTTAAGTTTAGTTTACAAATCGGGCTGAATTTTAAAGAACAAGCATCTTCTTTTGACAATTTTTTATTGATTCCAGTTTTTTTTGAGACACTTGTATTTTAAGAAACAAATTCCTGTTTAACTCTCTCTCTCTCTCTGTCTCTCTGTGTAGGGCCGTATTACCTCATCACTGAGGGTCATGACTCCCCCGCAGACTTAATTCGTTAGAGGTGTTCTCTTGGGCAGATACAATGTGGTGGGCGCCGAAGTCCTTACACCGAAGACACATGTCCTCGGATATTGTGGTCCTCAAACATGTCGGTTTCCTCACGATGTTTTCCTTCACCGTTAAGCGAGTGCAAATCCACACATAACTTGAAAATACAAGTCATTGGTGTAGGGCCGGATTCGAACCAGGGTGCGACTGGATGAAAAGCAGACACTGGAACCGCTGAGCCACACTCGCTTTTTATTCCTGTTTAACTAATCATTCGTTAATAAAGGCGACAATTAGTCATCTACACCAGAGGCTTTTAAAACGAGGTCGAAACCGCATCAATCTGAGAGATTGCAATCTCAGTGTTTCCCCTCAATTACGCCATAACGAGATAATAGCCATATTTTCATTGTGATCAAACGCCGACCGCAACTGTAAGGCGGGTTTCAAACCGCAAGCGAAACTATAGGAGCTGCTTAGTGCTTAATTTATAGAAATGAATGCTTAAGACTTACTTTATAGTATTATTGTAATAGCCTGTAGTTATCTAGAAAAAAAACATTATAAATCAGGATGTTTGCCCTATTTAAGCTACAAGAATGTTTCGGCTCTCTATCACAATTACATTAGATGCTCAAAAACGAAAAAAATATTAGATTATTGAGATTTATTACAAAACGATGCCAACGGGGCGGTAGGTTGCCTGGAAGAGATCGCTCTACGCGATAATGCCGCCCTAAATGACGATCCGTTCAGCCGTTTTTGCGTGATGAGACATGCTTGATTTTATACTTGTACGTGTACTATGCACTACTGTACAACAACTTTCAAATACAATCCGCCTACATTATATCTACAAGTTGAAAACATACACGTTAACGATGAATGAAACACAATCAACAAGGCTAAAAGAAAAATCATACCTACAAATTATTTAACTGAATGAAACACATACTAAGCAAGAATGTATCTTATCAACAAACTAAGTGCATTGTAAAATAAATACAATTTATAGCGGAGTGGTTGGCAAGGTCGGGGCGAGGAAGACCGCGTTGCCTGGACCATGGGTCAAAGTCGAGTGCATAGACCATGGCATTGCTAATTGTGTTTTATAGGCTTTACGTACACAAGCGTGGAGCGTTTTAAAGGACCTATTTTTAATTATCATATTACAAATGAAGGCTCTGACTACCCACCATGAGATCTATCTATCAAGTATATAGTCTCTGCCTATGAGAATTCCTCTAATCTTCTTCTTCTTATCGAATGAGAGTGGCCAAGTCTGGTGTCAAGAATTTAACTCCTCTAATAAATGGACTATGTACGAGCCACGATCCTTAATAAATAAATAAAATAAAATAAATAAATATTTCGGGACATTGCACACAGCGCCATCTAGCCCCACACTAAGCAAACGCTTGTGTCGTGGGTACTAGATAACGGATATAATACTTATATACTTTTCTTTTTTGTAAATCAACCAACAACCAGACTCAACACAAGAAAGTATACATTATTAAAATGCATAAATACTCTTGTCAGGCGGGAATCGAACATTAAATCAGATAATGTGAATGATTAGAGGAACTCTATGAGGAAGACTAAATTCTCACTGTCATGAGATAAGATCAGTGTCACATCATTTCACAGCATCAGAATTCAAATCTAACATAGAATTAAATTCTGATCACGAATGGGACGAAATCATCATCATCATCAGCCTAATGGGACCCACTGCAGGGCATAGGCCTCCACCCTCTTACGCCAATACTCCCTGTCTTGCGCTGTTCTTGCCCAGGTGTTTATGGGACGAAATAGACAGATATAATAGCTTATAATAAATTGGTTTTTTCAGTTGTCATTATGGTTATTGTAGTGCCATAAGTGGCAGTCTTATCACTAAGAGCAAACTAAGACAGAGAATACGGATTTGAAAACATCGTTTTGTTTGTAACTTTATATTCCTTATCTAATATGTATATCTGTCTATAAAACAGAGTTAAGAAGTGTCAAAATAAATATTTGTGAGTATTTCAAAAATCTCGTAAATAGATAGTGCTTTCTGATAATTATAGACATGACTATAATCGCCTGTTAAAAGAAGTGGCAACAATTTCGCAGAACAGTAGATATCATTGACTAGCTGGTGCGCGTGACTTCGTCCGCGTGGAATAGTTATTACCATAAAAACGGTTCTAGTGAGTTAACCTTAAAAGATAGACATATACTGTTGCGGACACTTAGGTAGATTATTTTAAGAGAAATAATTCTTTCATATGCATTTTTTTGATATCATGAACCGTTTTCGCAGCACACGCAACGGAAGCCCTCAAAGATGAATAACTTTCCCCGTTTTTTCACATTTTCCATTGTTTCTTCGCTCCTATTAGTTGCAGCGTGATGTTATATAGCCTAAAGCCTTCTTTGATAAATGATCTATCCAACACAAAAATAATTTTTCAATTCGCACCAGTAGTTCATGAGATTAGCGCGTTTAAACAAACAAATTTGTTTTTCATCGTCCATCTTATCTTATTTGTATTTGTTATTGGTATTTATTAACTTGTCTAGGTATGTCTTTGTTGTTTCTATTTAAAAATAATTCCATGTATGCGTGCGTGACGTCATCACCAACCCCAACGGAAGACCAGCGCTGGTTGCTATGCAGCCAGCATTACCTATGCTAAGTTGGGGTTGTATTGTGGCAAATATGTATTTTATTTAAGTAGTTTTAAGTATAGGTTTATTTTTAAATTTATATATTTCTTGTTTGTTATTACTGATTTCATTATTATTTGCTACAATAAATGTTTTTCTTTCTTTCTTTCTTTTTCAAATAAACAAACAAACTCTTCAGCTTTATAATATTAGTATAGATATGAATATTGATAAAATGATTGATTGATACCTTTATATCAGCAACATCATTACGTAGGAATGCACATGCTATTTAGTTTTATAGATACTACATTCTATGGAAAAACATTTTAATTTAAAATATAGACATATTTCTTGGATTCTGGCCCACTAACCTTGCCCCATGGTTATAATTTCCTAGTACTAAGAATCTTGATATAATTATATATAACAAGCGTAAGGGATTAACCTTCTTATAAGGAAGATACGTGATTATATACATTACATGCATGTGTATACGACAAATGAAGGCAATTAACGATATAGTTGTGTCCCTCGGCGTTGCCTAACAAAAAAGTTGCTACAGCTATGACTGAGAAAGAACTATTTAAAAGACGATTAATTATTAAAAAAAATAAACTTTAATTGTAAAAAATCCCAATATGTTTAAACACATTTACAAACACATATGTCTCATTGTCTAGGTATAAAGAACGCAAGCTGTATAGCCTCTATATAGCCTCAGTTTTTAACCAACAGGCACATGAAAAAGATGCTGTTGATGCTACACTAATAATAAGATAATATGTTTTGATGTACTTTATCTACAAAAATCTAAATTATCCATACTTATCATGGCAAAGTAACTAGAAATAATAACATAAACTGAGTGCATGTTATTCTATGTATTTCCTATATGTTCACGTGAGAAGCATTTAATTGTTTTTTGCACGTGTTAAGGCAGTTGGTGCTAATAGATTTAACTACTTGTATTGTGACTGTTGTCATGTAAATGACATTATTTACTGATTGCAATAAAACTGGAAGCTGTTAACAACTTAGCGTAAATTGTCTCTGGTGTAACTTTGCATTCACGACGATTTTTTACTACATTGCATTCTATTAAAGTCAAGTTTTGTTCATGAGAATGTATAAAATATGCGAATGTATCTATTTTATGTAATTAATATATATTACTGAACCTTAACTAATATTTAAGCCTATTTCTAGACAGCAGTTTTATTTTCGTTGCTTTTAAATGATCTGCCGAGTGCTGTGACGTCAGCTGACGTTCTTATGTATGCCGATGACGTGGCAGGAATCGTGACCGCAGCTTCGGATGACATATTGGAGAGGAAGTTGAACGAGACGGCGTCTCAATTACTGAGTTGGTTCCACATTAACGGGCTGGCTCTTAATCTCGCCAAGACTCATTTCATTCAGTTTAGTTTGTCAGGTAGGTCTTTGAGACCGCTGACAGTGCTGGTGGATGGGGTGAGTATTGAGGAGCAGAAGGTGACCACGTTCTTGGGGTTCCAAATAGACCGAGGTTTGAAGTGGGACGTCCACATTGACGGTTTGTGTGCGAAGCTCGGGAGCGCTTGCTTCGCGCTGAGCAGGGTGGCGAGAGTGGTGACTTCGCGACGGTTCACTCTTTGCTACAGTATGGCACTGAGCTGTGGGGACGAGCTGCGGACTGGAAACGAGCCTTCATCTTCCAGAAAAAGGCTGTCAGATGTGTAGCTGGCGTCGCCTGGGATACTCCGGCTCGCCCCCATTTCCAAGAGCTTGGTGTGATGACGCTACCGACCATCTTGATCTACCAGGTGGCCGTGTACACGCGCGTCCATCTGGCCGAGTACACCGAGCTAGCCTCGAGGCACGATTACTGCACTCGCCACGGTCTCAAGCTCGCTAACATATCGCGCCGGCTAGAGAAGTCGGCCAAGTTAACGCACGTCATGGGTCCGGCAGTATATAATAAGCTACCTAGTGAAATTATTGAGGCTGTAAGTCTTCAAGGGTTCAAAAGCAAATTGAAAAAATGGCTTATTGACCAAGCTTTTTATAAGTTTGATGAATTCATTCCCAATATTCGGTGATTTTATCTCTGAAATGTATTAGTTTTGATGATGTGTGAATTTGTTATTGTATTATTAATTGTTTGATTATTTATTGATTTATTAATTCTAATTGATTAATAGAAGAAAGATTTGATTATGGTGTTTATTCATCTTATAAAGATTATGATAAAATAATGTACTTGTATATTTTTCGTACATCAAATGTACTAGCAATTATTTATATTAAGTTTGTGACATGTAATGAATATTATGAATAAATAAACTTGAACTTGAACTTGAACTTGCAGTATGCCCAATATTCATCTTGCAATAGCACCTATAACGATGCATGATAAATTTATCGTTAAAAGGAAAAGCGATAACATTTTAGAACATTGAATTAACCTTAATGATAACTATTAAATATGTATATTACATTTCTACAGATAGTACAGAAATAATAGCGTGAATGACAGCCAAAATATTAGTAACAATTTCGGTTTCGTAGACGCTCGTAGAACTTGCGTAGCTGTTGCTACGTGTGCTACGCATCCTGGCTACGGAAGGATATGATGATGCACTTCCCAAAAATATAACCATATCATATTTTAACATCAGGCAGGCTGTAGTCAGACGTAATCCCATTACATTAAAGTAAACATGATAGTGACTCTCAAGGAAGAAGAGAAATTGCTCGTGGCAGAAAGAAAGATCATGCGTAAGATTCTGGGTCCAACTCAGGGGCAGGACGGTAGCTGGATGTTGAGGAAGAATCTGGAGATTGAAGAGCTGGTGGGTGAGCCGAATATTATGGGAGAGACGAAGGCCCATCGACTTCGCTGGCTGGGGCACTTAGTGAGGATGGGAGATGATCGTAGCGTGAAGAGAGCCTATCTCGGTGTGCCGAGTGGCCGCCGACCTGTCGGACGGCCGAGGTATCGCTGGAAGGACGCCGTGGAGTCAGATCTGCGCGAACTTCAAGTAGCTGACTGGCGGGAAGCGGCTCGAGACCGGGACCGGTGGCGATCTCTTGTATCGGAGGCCAAGACTCACTTCGGGTCGCTGCGCCAGCGGAGTAGTAGTAGTAGTAAACATGATAGTATTATACAAGGTGTAACAGAAGGGTGTGACAATACTTATACTATACATACCTATGTATATATAGAATACAGCCCACTAGGTTTCAGAATTCTAAGTGTCATAGATTTCGAGTAATCATAAGTTGAACTTTCATTAAAACTTTAATACTTGCAACCCTACATCTTATCGTTTTGAGCGTTCATTGACTTTTCTTTCATTGACAAATGACACGGCGCGGCGGTGTCTCTGAGAGCGCGAGAGAGAGAGAATACGTTGCGTAACTAGGGCTGCCACGAAATCAAGTGAAAAATATTATCTAATTTTTGTATGGTAAAAAATATATGCGATTTAATTTTTCATATTTTGGTATATGACTCCTTACATATATATGTATACTCTTTAATATTGTCACACCCTTCTGTTACACCTTGTATAGAAATGATAATCCTGGAATTAATTTTTACTACTTTGCCCTAATACTAAAGTCCTAGTTTCAAATTGATTTATTGGTACTGAATTTAATTACAATAATAATACACAAAAACAAGTGAAGCAAAGCTAAACATAGTACTTCTAACTACAACAAAAAAGGGAGCCCTTAGGAAATCTTTAGAAAAGCCTAAGTGCTCCAGCCCACTGCCAGAGGGCAGCGTGCCTAGCATACTGGCTCTAGCGTTGTATGGTTAGCATATTTGCGCCTCTAGTGTTAATAAATACTAACTGAATTAATTTTTCCATGGAATGTATTGTAAAACCTCTTTTTTGTGTTGTTTGCAGGTCACCTGGCGGTGGTTATGTTCAGTATATGCACGGTGGTACTCGGCGTTATACTCTCCTTCGTGCCCTGGCTCGACTATATAATATTTAGGGTAAGTTCATTTGCACTATATACATCACAACATAGCACTAAAGCATATAGTTTTATATTCTTAGAGATGAAGGAAAACAACGTGAGGAAAATGTCAGAGAACCACAAAACCTGTAAACGCGTCTTCTGTGAAAGCAACAGGGTGACCCCCTTTATGTATGCATCTGCTCAAGGGAACTCCCCTTGCGATATAATTCTGTGGGGAAGTCACGACCTTCAGTCATTAAGAAATATGAATCAAAGAAAAAGAGAGAGAGAGAGAGGGAGATTATATTACCTATATAATATAATAGATAAATAATGACTTAACATATCTAAGCAATATATAACTCTAGACACCCGATTTGGCCACTCTCATTCGATAAGACGAAGAAGAACATATAACAATAAGCACATTTATACTCAAGTCCGCTCAGTATCTAGTTTTCATTGAAGCACCAATGCACTCACTGCACTATTTATTCGTATAATGGAGCGAGTGATATTTTTAGTAAATTTTTGGATTCTCCGGGTGCTATTCAAAATGTCTAGCTGAATAAAAATAGAATAAAAAACTCTCTACACTAAAATTAGCCACCCTCACATGAATTACCGACTATTTATTGGTATAATTCAACAAATTTACTAACTTCACAATAAAAAAACAAACGTACGTAAATGTGACGCAAAAATATATAAAGACTATTAAGTTTAGAATGTAAGTAAATCAATATTTCTCAATCAATCAAAATAGTCAGTAGGTCAATAATAAAATCCAACTGCCAGGTCAATAATCCACGCAGCCTCTATTCGAGTATAATATTTAATTAATCATAATCAAAACATACTCATCAAAATCTAACAGTGCCTTCAAGCAGATCAATGAGGGAAATTATGACGTACCGTTCAAATCTTAGCCGTTAATTTTTACCGTTTTTGTTACTGATTGGCATTGTGGTCATGCAAGTTGTTTACGTCTAAATTTTTGCGGTTTATACTGTCAAGTTAAGATTGTAATCTTAATTTAAGTGATGGAAAAGTTTATCTATTGTCGTCATAGCAAAATTTTAAAAACAAGGTCTATGACTTGTATATCGGCTAAATTTATTTTCGTATAATGGACCACAGCTACAGTTTGGTAAAAACCCGAAGGAATAACCTAAATTTGCGGTATCTACTAACAGAGCCCCGTGACGTTGCTTGGTTATATCTTCTGCGTAATAAGTAGGTAGCCGATGAGTTAATAGAGGATCTATTCCACTTCGATGGGAAACTTTATACAAATCTTTTCCACTCAAAGAAATAACAAAGATACACATGTACAATGTGCATTGCATTACATGCTAAAAAAGGTTTTACCTCCATAATTTTAATGTGATGATGAGTACGAGTCGTTAAGCCATGTCGCACAAAAGTAAGCTAATTTTCCCGGCTGCTTGTCTAGTAATAGTAACCCATGTCAGAGGCCCTTAGGGCGACTTGATAAACTCGTGACACCAGAGTTGGCCTTTCTTATTCGATAAGAAGAAGAAGCTAATGTAAAACCACCTTATCTACTATAGTAATTTCAAACTCATTTGGAAATAAGCGAAAATATTCTCTGCATCTTTTTAGACAGATCCCGTAATCATTAATTTCCAAATAAGCTTATGAAAAACATAAGCACATAATTACTAAAACAGTTTCTTTATTTGTTTCCAGGAACTAAAGCTGTGGAACGGCTCAATAAGCTACAGCTATTGGCAGAAGCCCGGAGTCGCGCGGCTGACCAAAGTATACATCTTCAATATGACCAACCCTCAAGGATTCCTAGAGCATGGAGAGAAACCGGCGCTGGTGGAGGTGGGGCCTTTTGTGTATAGGTACGTGGACCATAGTTAGTTATTAATACTTGTAGGGCTCAATGGGCCTTATAACAAAACGTGGTTTAGCTATTGGTCCAGAACTTTGAAAATATGCTGTTCGTTTTTGCTGTTCGAAATATGTCCAAAAAAAACTTCAAAATGTAACCAATGATAAATCTAGGTTTCAATTTGAAGTAGACGTTTAATTAATTGTATGTGATATTTGAACAACAAGAACCGACTTTTATTTTAAAGTCCTGGGCTAATATTTAAACCGCGTTTTGTAATAAGACGAACTGTGTTTATGTATTTAATTGTTTATAGTTAGATATAGGATTCAAAAAGGAGTTAAAGCTTTATGGTGTTATTCCTTCGACAACAATTTAAAAGTTTAGCCATCAAAGGAATCGTCTGATATAATTGCTTTTGTTTTATTGTACAGAGGGATTTTTTTTGGGTAAAGAAATGTCTATTATTCTATAATTTAGGGTAGTTTGTCATTCACGTCACTAGAATTGACTAATTTTACACGCGAAGCATAGAATTCTATTTTAATAAATGAGATCGTGCCGACTATAACTATATCAGATCAGAAATATATAACATGAGATGTAATGCACAAAATACTAGCATTCTTTGATAAATTGATACGTTAAAATCTATAAAACATAATAATTTTTACATAAATTGACCATTGATATTAAACACCACTAAATATAACCTCAAGCATCAGGTTAACAGAAATTAACATAAAAAATCTCATAAAGCTAGTTAACAAAACATTGCAACAGCGTTGCGTTCATCCACCTTGAGACATCGAAAGCGTAATTTCCCCTCTTAACGACCGACCGACGACCTCGTGATATATATATATACGCATATAATCGTATCAAATGTGTGATCTAACTAATTAGGTTAGTATAAGTTTGCATACGCACGTTAATTAGCTTTAGCTTAGTATGGGGCTAGATGGCGCTGTGTGATAATGTCCTGAAATATTTATTTATTTATTAATTACTTACTTACTTTTATTGTTGCTGTGATAAATGCCATTGTTTTAGCGTCAAGGCCGATTTTTTTCTGTAAATAGTGTTGTTAACTGTGACAGTGCGAATAATACAAAAAGCATTTCTAATTCAATATCTAATCCTTTCTTATGACCAAAAAAACTGTGATAGAACTTTTTTGTAAAATATTTATTTAATTTTAGGATTATTTCTTCTTCTTGAGATGCCATCTCCTACCGGAGGTCGGCTATCAGATGGGCAATTTTCACTTTTGACACATATTATTTCTTAGAAGTTAAAATTTTACGTACTTACATAACAATTAAGATAGATGTGTTAAATTTGACTAAAAGTCCCGGAATGGTCCTGTAGTTTTCAGACTGCTAAATATTTTACATAGTGTAATTGTACATACTTATGTAAAATGCATATCACAATACGGTTCTATAACTATTCTTTACCTCGCCTAAAATTTTGAATGAATGTATAAAATTGTTTTTTTACCGGTCTATAATGCTCTGGGCTTCACGGCACAGGCAAGTTTATTGTGCTGTCCAGTGCACACCTCCACCAAACTTGTCGTTTTGTACCTCACATGTTATTTAAAACTGGTGTTCTTGTACAAAGTTAAGGGAACTATAAACAAATTACAAATCCCCGGATCATATAGTTGACACAATAAGTAACTTTTAAATTTGACTCGAAATATTATATATATCTTATTTATAATTGCAACTATATCAATCCTTTATTTCACAAATTTAGTAAAAAGTAATGTCCAAAGGTATAATAATATTAAATTAAACATATACAAGTGCAACAAAAAGCATATAGAATATGTGTAGAAACCGATTGTATCAATCGAAAATGGAAAAAAATACTTTTGTCCAGCAAGAGTGAAAGGAATTATACTAATATAAAAAACAATCCTAACACATGTAGCCCATGTCACGCATAATTGTCCAAATATGTTCGTAATTGAGATATATTAAACACAGAGTGGGCATTAGGCCGGCCAGCGGTGTCGTAACAACGATGTTACGCCAATGTGTGCGCAAGTACTGACGACAACGAAACGCTTAGAACACTATGCCATAAAAAAGAAAGAGCATTTTTTGACAGTTTTAATTTAGATGTAATATGTTTATTTTAAATTAAACTAGCTGACCCAGCGAACTCTGTTCCGCCTTAGACGCAATAAATAAGCAGATTTTGGATTTTATAAAATTAAATTTAAAAAAAACGAGGGATAAAAAGTATTCTAATCTGCCTCCCCACCAATTTTCAGCTAAATCCGTTCAGCCGTTCTTGAGTTAAAAATGGTGTAACTAACACCACTTTATTTATATGTAATAGTTTTAAATCATGCTTTTTTATCTACTTTTTTCGTCTGATTCTGATTCTTACAGAGTTTCAGAGACAATGATTAATTTAGACATGTTATAAAGTAAACAGTTTTGACCTCGGTTTAGAAGAAAGTGGATTTTGATTTTCATGTAATTTTGTGTTTCGTACGAATAAAAAGCGAAATTATTGATCTATATATAGTAATTTTTACAATAAATAAATATTCCGGGACATTGCACACAATGCCATCTAGCCCCACACTAAGCAATGTTCACAAACAATAATAAAGATATCTATTACAATATCTATACACATTGGGTATCTATCGTTTTTCTATTTTATTTCTGTCATAAATAAAATAAAAAAGCCTTTATTTGCCATGACATGACGTTAAACAGTTTCTGTCATAAAAATCATTAAACACAATACCACGATCAAACTATTGCTCTTACCTTCTGATTCTGTGGATATCTTGTTTCCACAACATTAATAAAAAAAACAGAATATATATAGATAAATATTAATAATTAAATAAAATTACTTATTGACACAGACATTGTAGCATATATTAATTTTATTTTAGAAAATATGTGTAAAGTACATTTTATTTGTGCAATGAATAGAATAGAACAGATGTCGAATAACCATGTTTCATAAATAGCAAATAGGAGCATAGTTGTTGTTATTAAAAAATAATAACATCTTTGAACATTTTCGCGCGCGTCTATACCAGTATTATGTGGAAATCATAGCGGTTCGCCGTGTAATACAACCTGTATAAACCATGCGCGATGACAGAGTGCGACCATTTTATTATTTCACTTGATGCTACTGGTTTAAATAGTATATATTTACAAGTCTTACACATAATATTAAAATATACAATATACCTAAAATAAAATATGAAGCAAAATAAAACAAACAAAAATTAATCAAAGAGCCCACCCCGGATCGCTCCCGGCGCAAAGGTTCCCATTACGCTCGCCGCGTTGCCACGTTGAATCGCGATGGCTAACCTTTGCACCAAAAATGATCCAGAAATAGTTAAACGGTTGTTCATATAACGCTGGGTTTGTGAGAGTACCTAAATCAGTGATTGCATTATATAATTTAAATTATCTATTTGAGCAAACTGAAAAATCAATTAAATTAGATATTTAAAAGGTGATCTAACTCAACGAATACGAGTTGCCTTTCATCCTAGATTTATACTTCTCCAATCGAAACACTACCTTTAATTGTTTAAAGGTTAAAAGAGCGCGTTGATGTCTTTTACAGGACAATATTTTTAGTAGATATAATTCAAAAGCAAAATTTTAAACTCCATTTAAATTACTTCAGCAAAAATTTATATGAGTTGAAACCGATTATTCATTATTTAAAACCTATAAAGAAAAGCGCATTTAAATAGATTAATAATTGCTTTATGCGATCATATCACCTGATTGATGAAGATCATTTATCCTTCACCCAACACAGAAACATAGCGAGTATGATTTATGTATTAAATAATAAAATCGCACCACAGCAAAGCAGACAGCCAGTAATGTCTAAAAGGCATTCAGTAATTGCCGAATATCACGCCACCGGGGAAATCTGCTATGCAAACCTGGCCTGTTTGTTTTATATATATGTATGTATGTATGTAGGTACATACGACTACATACGTCATTTGATACGTGACTTTGTGGTTAGGATTCAGGAATTCAAATATTTGACTACTTTAAACGGCTACCTAGGGTATTGTATTTATAGCATTAATTCATAATCGTCTTTTTTTTAATCTATATTTTGAGAGGGAGTTTTGTCGAAGCCGACTATGTCACTCCCATTAGGCTTACACATTTAATATACAATTAAATACTATCAATAATAATCGTCATCATTAGCTTAATGAGACCCACTGCAGGGCATAAGCCTCCTCCCTCTTACACCAATAATCCCTGCCTTGCGCTGTTCTTGCCCAGATGTTTCCTTCTAACTTTCCAATATCATCCAGCCACCGTTGCGCAGGTCCTACACTTCGCTTACGAAGACGCGGGTAACACTCAAATATTGCATTTCATTTATTCATAAGAAATACTAATTTTATCAAAGTAAACTAAAACTTATTCTAAACGAGTGGGTGCTCGCGGCTTCGCTCGCATTATGAAGTAAAACTTGCATCCCCTATTTCACCCCTATAAAGTGGTATTTAAAAAAATCCTTTCTTAGTGGATGCCTATGTCATAACATCTACCTTCATTCCAAATTTCAGCCCAATCCGTCCAGTGGTTTGGGCTGTGCGTTGATAGATCACTATATCAGTCAGTCAATCAGTCAGTCACCTTAGAGTTTTATATATTTAGTTTTTATTTTTTTATATTATCAATGGTGGTAGAAATGGTCACCAGAAAGCTGACAACGTTTTTACGTTTCATAGAAACATTACCTACTTACTAAATTGAATCAATTGAGATCTACTTATTATAAATACCAAATTTCATTCTAATTGCTTCAACAATATCTTGAAAAAGAAGCCAATTCATACACTTCAAAACTTTTACATTTACGTGAATAGTGTGATTGAATTACGCAATGACTGAAAATATTCGAAAGTCTCATAAGATAGCATGCATCTAAAAATGACATTATTTTTCATGACTCTGATAGTATCTTAGACACGTAAACAGTCGCTTTCTCGTCACAAAGTAGTGGAAAGTTAGTTTTAGGCTTTTAGAAAGGCTACCTTGGCTCTAGGTCATTACTGTAAAATACCTACCAATTGTATGTACAAGTTGTTGTACCGATACAAGTTGTGGATAATATATCCAAGTTGGTAATTATGTTATGTCATGCTATGGTACTGGTGTGTCAATGAACTTTTTAAATAATGTACCGACTGATGATCTATAATGTTAATAGATGTTTTTTTTTATGTTATGGAACTTTTGATTGAGATTTGTCCTTGGGTGGAATAATTATAAGTGTGGACATTATAGATGTAATCCCAAACTGTTAAATTAAAATTTAATTGTAGGTGTGACCAATAATACCTATCGTTAAATAACTTTTAAGTTCCTCCAGGAGGTTAAAAATTGCCTTAAATATATGTAGTTTTGTTAAGATACTTTTATATGTATTACGTTTTGTAAATTTCAATGCAAAAACTTTTTTAATATGTTTTATACTTGAAAGTCAAAGATATTATCTATACTATAATATTATAAAGCTGAAGAGTTTGTTTGTTTGTTTGAACGCGCTAATCTCAGAAACTACTGGTGCTAATTGAAAAATTATTTTTGTATTGAATAGACCATTTATCGAGGAAGGCTTTAGACTATATAACATCACCCTGCAACTAATAGGAGCGACGAAACAATGGGAAATGTGGAAAAAACGGGGAAAATGATTCATCTTTGAGGGCTTCCGTTGCGTGCGCTGCGAAAACGGTTCAAGCCGTGGGTAACAGCTATAATTTATAAAGCTGAAGAGGTAGTTTGCAAAACTAAATACGATGCCCAAAATAACTATTCCACGCGGACGAAGTCGCGCGCGCAGCTAGTTGCAGAATATAGGTACATGTAGGTAGTAGATTACATTGGAACTCTATACTCCCACCCATAGGGCGTGCAAATAACAATCAAAAGATAACATTGGAAACTAAATTTAAATATGTATGTGTACAAAATGTCGCTGTAAATGTATAATTTCATCTGTTCCAGGGAAGACATGGAAAAAGTGAACATAAAATTTCACGACAACGACACGGTGACGTACCAACACAAGAAGATCCTGCGGTTCGCGCCGGAACTGTCTGTTGACAAGAACTTGAAGCTCGTCGTGCCTAATATACCGCTGCTGGTATGTATCTACATATTCTGTACTAATATTTATACACTATAATCTATACTAATATTATAAAGCTGAAGAGTTTGTTTGTTTGTTTGAACGCGCTAATCTCAGGAACTACTGGTGCGAATTGAAAATTTATTTTTGTGTTAGATAGACCATTTATTGAGGAAGGCTTTAGGCTATATAACAGCACGCTGCAACTAATATAAGCGAAGAAACAATGGAATATGTGAAATAACGGGGAAAATTATTCATCTTTGAGGGTGTCCGTTGCGTGTGCTGCGAAAACGGTTCAAGATATCGAAAAAATATGTATCGAAGAATTATTCCTCTTAAAATGATCTTACAAAATGTCTGCACCAGTATATGTCTATCTTTTAAGATTAACTCACTAGAACCGTTTTTATGGTAATGCTTATTCCATACGGACGATGTCGCTGGCACAGCTTGTCTATACTAATAATATTATAAAGCTGAAGAGTTTGTTTGTTTGTATGTTTGTTTGAACGCGCTAATCTCAGGAACTACTGGTGCGAATTGAAAATTTCTTCTTGTGTTGAATAGTCCATTTATCGAGGAAGGTTTTAGGCTATATAACATCACGCTGCAACTAATAGGAGCAAAGAAACAATGGAAAATGTGAAAAAAACGGGGGAAATTATTCATCTTTGAGGGCTTCCGTTGCGTGCGCTGCGAAAACGGTTCAAGTCGTGGGTAACAGCTATAATTTATAAAGCTGAAGAGGTAGTTTGCAAAACTAAATACGATGCCCAAAATAACTACTCCACGGGAACGAAGTCGCGCGCACAGCTAGTCATTCATAAAGAATGAGTGGGTTCTATATAAAAAAAGTGTTTTTTTTGTTTGTTAATGGTTCCTCCGCGGTCCTACGGCTCAATCGATTTGGGTAAATCTAAATGCTTTTAGTCCTGGATTAACTCAATTGCATCATGGCGCCACTTGTGAAGAGCTATCTCCCAAGGGCTAGTTCCCTGTAAACTTACCACGTAAAACATAATATTTTTTGCATTCTTTTGACTTTGAGTTTGTACCTTCACCGTGTTAACATGAGTAACACGACGAATCATCATTAGTTTAAACTGACTTTTAAAAAGAGGGTCCTCAATGCGCTTGTTTTCTTCCTAAATATATTTTTTATACTTACACTTATGTTTTGTCCTCAGACGGTAACCTCCTTCTCGAAGCACCTTCCGAACCTCCTCTCCAACCTGCTGATATCCGGTCTCAGCTTCACGTACCGAGACCGAGCCAAGCCCTTCGTTGCCATCACTGCTGAACAACTCGTTTTTGGGTAAGGCTTTGAATGGTCCTATAACTATTACATCGGGCTATGCCTGTCTCGGAGCTAATAAGACACCACTAACGACTAAAACCTGCCCCGATGTCCCTTCGTCCCGGCAAGGACGGGTTTCGCGGACAAGCGAGCAATACTCTTCCGCGAAGCAATAGTACTCCTTAAGCTAGACCGTTACTGAGTGGTGGCCAAGAACAGGCAGACGAGAAGTGGGTCTTCCAGCAGTTAGATGGGACGACGACATTATTCGAGTCGTGGGTGAGGTCTGCACAAGATAGACGCAGCTGGCACATTCAAAAAGAAACCTATGCTCAGCAGTGGGATAAAGAAGGCTGTGGATGTTGATGATGACGCTAGAAAAAGCTTTATTTCGAAGGAATTTCGGGCTACCTTAAGCTTTTTCAGTTACAGCACACACACGTGAAAGACCCATGTGATCTTGCCTAAGTAAGCTTGCCAAGCTTGGGAGAATCTAGACGTTATAATGAGTACGATGACTTGCTGGGAAATCTAAATAATTATAATCTATCTCAAATCTTAATTTGTTTCTCTACATCTACAGCATTACACTAGTACCTAAAATTTTTATAACTCAAAAATTAGTATGCAATTTGAAACAAGTCTTCAAAAATTTTCGGTCGCCTTTTTTGTCTGTTACTTTTTGTTACTTAAAACGTGCCGAAGAAGTTTTCTTATTGATAAGATTATAATTTAGTTCCACGTGAGCAATTACGATCACGTTCCTAGGTATATAGATTTATTTAATGGTTTCTAATCTAGATGGCAGCATATCGAGACAAATAAAAAAAGAATTGCTTGCGTCAATGGATGAAAAAGAAATGAACTAGTTTATTGCCTTGATTATAACTGGTATCTTAAATCTACTGTATGTTGTTTTTTGAATGTATGCAACGCAAACATTGCGCTCATTGGCTGAATGATTGATAACACCAAAACGGCTGAACGGATCTTCATGATTTTTGGTATGTAGGTAGTATGACCACATAAGAAAAAAAACCAGGGAGTACCTGGATTCAATCTGTACTGGAGCGGGAATACTAGAAAGCGAGAAAAGAGAGCGTACTAGAAGAGGGTACTATAACGGGCTGATGATAATGATGAGGCAGTATGAGGTCCTATGAACGACATAGACTAAACTAAATAACGCGAGCGAACCCGAGGGTGTATATAATATTTGTTTTTATCCACAGGTATGACGACCCACTAGTATCGCTGGCACATTTGTTCTATCCAAAGGGCAAGCGGCCAAACAGCCAGATGGGATTGCTGCTAGCTGTGAGTATTACCCTGTCTTAAATAAATATGGAAAATAAAACCAAGTTCAATGGTATAACATGCCTTGAGTATTGATTTCTATGATACAACAAGTAAGATCTAAAAATGTACCAAGAGCAATCTATCCTGAAATGTATTCATTACAACACAAATTAATAATACCTAACCTATAAAATTCTATTCTCTTATAAACTAGGAATTTTGGCTAATTCTCTTAAGAATATATTGAATTAATATTTTATTTTTTCCCGCTGTTATTGTCTAAAATGAATTATAAATTACTCTTATTAGCATAAACGTAGAACATTTATTCCACAAATTCGCAAATGTTACATAATACCCAATGCAAAGCAGCTATGAATCGTGTTTTTTTATCTTTATGTTCAGAGAAACGGTACCCTGGATGAAGTGTCAACTATTTACACCGGAGAACGATCTATGCAGGACTTTGGATACCTGGATAGAATCAACGGCCTGGACCACCTGCCTCACTGGAGGGACCGCCCTTGCAATAATATACGGTAAGTTAGTAATATGTACGTACATACATACATACGGCAGGCGTTAAGCCATGTCTGAGGCCCTAAGAAGGGTTTGAAAACACCATGCCATTAGAAAAAATGTCGACGCTTGATTTTGCCATTTACGTGCAAATCTATTTACATAGGCATATTTTAATTCAGTAGTAGCATCTCTAACAAAATATTTAACTAAAATCTCTACGACTGCGATGTTCGCTTGCGATCAACAAAACTCTATGCTGATCTTACAGCGATAATAAACCTGACCATACTAAGAAAGAACGCTGCGACTGTTAAATTGTCACATAAAATATTGGTCAAGTGCAGAACCTATTTATACAACAAATAAATACATATTTAATAACTTATTTTTGACTCACTCAAATACATCACCGTTTTTATATGAAGAAGAACATTTCCAATTAAACTGTCTCATAAACCGATTGTTAGTCAAGAAAATGGTTAAAACAGACAAGATAACTTCTCTCAAAATGTTGTAAAGTATGACAAGAACAGGTGTGTCATCATGATTTAAACAATATGACGAAATGGTCAGCAAAATGGGAAAATGTGATTCATATACCAGGGCCAGGCGATGCAATATGACGGGCTTTCTTGTTAACCTATGAGAGCGACCTTCTTTAATATGAAATGTTCTCGAAAACTATAAACTTCAAGAAAAAATATTAAGGTAAAAATATTTAGATATAGGTTAGGTTTTAGGTTAAACATTTTATTAGTGTATATGTTACGGTAAATGTGGATAATCGGTAAATGTAGTGAATTATCCATATTTACCGGTAATTATATATAATTACCATACCCCTTTGGTAAATGTAGAAAATAATGAAATCAAACTTCAGAATCAATATATTATTAGAATAAATACATGTACAAATAAAATAAATAAATCGCACGAGTAGAGGATCAAGAGCTCAAACCTTCTGTTTGGTGTTTGGTTGCCAAAACATAAAATAAAAATAATAAAGTAAAGTAGAGTAGAGTAGAGTGGAGTGGAGTGGAGTGGAGTGGAGTGGAGTGGAGTGGAGTGAAGTGGAGTGGAGTGGAGTGGAGTGGAGTGGAGTGGAGTGGAGTGGAGTGGAGTGGAGTGGAGTGGAGTGGAGTGGAGTGGAGTGGAGTGGAGTGGAGTGGAGTGGAGTGGAGTGGAGTGGAGTGGAGTGGAGTGGAGTGGAGTGGAGTGGAGTGGAGTGGAGTGGAGTGGAGTGGAGTGGAGTGGAGTGGAGTGGAGTGGAGTGGAGTGGAGTGGAGTGGAGTGGAGTGGAGTGGAGTGGAGTGGAGTGGAGTGGAGTGGAGTGGAGTGGAGTGGAGTGGAGTGGAGTGGAGTGGAGTGGAGTGGAGTGGAGTGGAGTGGAGTGGAGTGGAGTGGAGTGGAGTGGAGTGGAGTGGAGTGGAGTGGAGTGGAGTGGAGTGGAGTGGAGTGGAGTGGAGTGGAGTGGAGTGGAGTGGAGTGGAGTGGAGTGGAGTGGAGTGGAGTGGAGTGGAGTGGAGTGGAGTGGAGTAAAGAAGAAACCAGTTTGCTTTCGCCTTGAAGACCGACAAATTATAATTCAGTGCGGTGCCTCCTTGCCTGTTTTGTTTTTTGCCATGTTTGATTTCATTATTTACTGCATTTACCAAAGGCGTATGGTTATTATGTATAATTACCGGTAAATGTGATTAATTCGAATGTTTTTCTCACTTTTACCAAGAGCACTGGTAATTATGCATAATTCCCGGGAATTATGCATAATTCCCGCATTATCCACATTCGCCGCAACATATATATGTGTGTATATTGTTTATTATTTTTGAATAAACATTAAGGTTGAACTTGAGATAGATAAATGCTTTAAAATCACCAGCACAGCACAGAAATTGGCATTTTTTTTACAAGGAATGATGGGTTTGCACTTGACCTTAATTTGCCTGATGGTAAGTAATCATTACGGTCTAGGATGAAACGTGCTTACCCAGTAAGAAATGATACACTCTCGCTTTGAAGAAAAAAAAATAAAACTGAGCATGTTTTAAACAAATTGTTACACATTCATACCTCGAATAGCATAAATATTAACTGTCGTGATAACTTTACATTCAAATAATTATTTAGAAAAATACCGAACTATTGCTGATTACCTATGATAGAAAAACTAAGAAAGAAGGGGCCATGAGTTGCAGTTTAAATTGTAGTGTGATTTTGTAGTTAATAAAAAATATATAATAAAATTATTTTTTCCCGAATACCATAAATGATGTGGTTGAATGGAAGACAAGCTCTTATTATATAGCCCCAATTGGAACTATACATTTTTCTTTCTTTAAAAATTAACACTGTACAATAGTTTAGTTTTTTTTTTCTTTTATATAAATATTCCGGGACATTGCACACATTTATTTAGTTTTAGAACATGTGCAGGAACACGTTAAGTGCGCATTGTATAGACTACTTTATACATAGAATAACGTCCGAGTAAATCACATGTGTAATGAAAAGCATCACGCTTGCCTATTAGTGACATTGATTCAGTGATGGTTCCAATTCAAAGAAGCAGTGTTACTCATGACTGCATTGGGCTAGTCACTTCAAGATAAACATAATATTCCGTCTTATTACAAATTGTAGTTTAACTATTAGTCCAGGACTTTGAAAATACCAAGTCCGTTTTTGTTGTTCCAAATTTGTCTGTCTACCGTCATAATAATCAAACTGTCAAAATGTCACTAATGATAAAATCAACGTTCCAATTTAAGTTGATATTTGATTTTTTGTATGTGATGTTTGAGTAACAAGAACTGATTTTTTATTTTCAAAGTTCTGGACTAATATTTAAACCACGTTATGTAATACGATGGATTAAATCCAACATAATCCACGGAATACATTAATCAGTAGTTTTTCTTATCGAATGAGAGTAGTGACGAGAGTTTGTCAAGCCGCCCTAAAGGCATCTAACCTAATCAGTGCAGTCGCTTGTACGTGAGTCGCGTAAACGCTGCATCAGCAGCGTTTCACAAATTCGGAAAAGTTTCGGAAATCAAACGCTATGCGCCAATCCAAAGACGTCTAAACTGACATATTTAAACAAATGACCGTCGTCCACCAATCACAGAAGTTCAAAGGGATTCTACGATAGGCGTTTGTATTCGTCTTTTAGTTCACATTCGTATTCGAGTGAAAACTATCCATATTCGTGAAACTCTGCAGCCCCCTTAGACAAGTCACAAGAGGCGTATTTTAGTGAGCGTATTGTCGCTTACTTAAAGAATAGAAAGACCAATGTATGGGATTGACATCGCGACGATTGACATGCTACGTCACTCCCATACATTGGTATTTCTATTCTATAAGCGAGCGACAGTACGCTTACTAAAATACGCCTCTTGTCTAAGGGGGCTGGTAACCTGCCCCTTAGACAAGAGGCGTATTTTAGTGAGCGTACTGTTTCGATTGACGTAATATTTCCCCCCGCGGAGCGCGTCGCGATGTCAATCCCATACATTGGTTTTTCTATTCCATAAGTGAGCGACAGTACGCTCACTAAAATACACCTCTTTTCTAAGGAGGCTGGCGGTCAAAGGGCTGACTGAAAGTTGGTCAAATGAAATAAGAATTTGCTAAGCTTCCAAGCTAGCAACTTAAAATACAGAAAAAAAATACAATTTGTTAAAAAAAAACATTATGTTTCGTAGACACTTATCTGGCTTATCTCAACATAAAAAAACACATAGGAATGTCTAGAAATTCAAAACGCATATACGTGTAAGCCAGTGTAGGTAAATAGTTACGTGATCGCACAATATCAGTCATCAGTTACATTGGATATAATGTGTCTGTACGCCGGCTCATTGAAGGATTTTCCCTTTGTGTCACATCAAATATGGCTGTGCAAATATTTTAGGTTCATTGTTTATTTCCTGCTAAGATATGAACTCACTTAGCGATATCTTTTTTTTCTTGTAAATTGTGAAGTTTTCTTGGACACTTTATATCTAAAGATAGCAAAAGAAAATAAGATGATTTTCCTGCTTTATCTCTTTTAAATCCATTAGTGAATTTTCGATTGCATGTCTTATTAAAATATATATAAAATAGGAGCTAGTGCAATGTTGGTTGTTTTATGTTTTGATACTCGGACCTGTGCGTTTTGAGTCATATGCCAGTTCCAAGGTTTTTAAAAGATAACCTACTAAAGGTAAATCTAAATGGCCCTGCTATATAACCTGGGTAATATGTATAACCTGGTATAACTTTACATAGGTATAAAATAAAATAATAATAACAAATGTACGTGCTTTAAGAATTAAGATAGTATTTGATCCAAACTATTTACATTAATTATACAATATACATACTCCATACCAAAACATAATAAAAAAGGGACTACATTTAGTAATTTCTCACTAATAATGTTAGCCCTCGTATACGTATTCGGAGCAACGAATCATCGTGATTTTCAGTACGAGGCAGTGTAGTATAGGGTATAAATAGTGAGATATATTTTTTTATTTTTCGTGAAAAATCAAGGCGAAGCTACGACATCCACTAGTAAAATGCAATTTAAATTAACGATTCCATTTGTTCGCAATAGTTATCGAAACTAACATTAAAACAAGTTAATCTGTAAAAGGGCTGAGGTATTTAAAAATAACCTAGACCTAGCTTGATAGAACGGATGCTAGTAATTTAGCATCTAAGTTGCGATCACTTAGGTATCAGTTAGGTATAATAGGTAGGTATAGTGCACCTAGCTATTTAGCTAGCGCTGCCTTGGAACTAAAGGTCATGTTTGCATTGATCATAGATTACCATTTCATAGATTGACAAAAATCTAGTTTGCGGGGACAAACTAGATTTTTAAGCCTAGAAGCGAACCATGATGAAATTTGTTTTCTTTAAAAATGTTTGCCTACCTTTCTCTGTTGATCTTGAACTATCATACGAGTACGTACAATTATTGTCATTACAAATGAAATTCTTACTGTTTACCAGTTTAGTGACTAGATTTAACAATAAATTCAATTCAGTTCAAATTTATAATTATTAACTAAAGAAATAAAATACATACATACATGCACATAGAAGGTACATACTAATACGAAAAATAAGCTTATTAATACCTATATGATATAGAATTATATATATATATAGAATGATATAGAAAGAAATAACTGTTTTTTGAAATGTTACGAAAAAACCGTATTTAACGTGAATATACACAATTTCTTTGCACATATTTCTTTCACTCCTTCGAGGGCCAAATCTATTTCGTTTAACAATTTATCGAAGTAATCTGTGATAAAAATGCGAATTCATTCTACGTACATATTTTTCAACCTCATACGAGATAAAAGAAGAATTATATAACAGAAAATTTACAAAAAATATATATTAAGATATAAGGACAAACTTTGTTTCCGCCATGTGCATATGGACTAGTTTTGATTTAATGTCAAAATTAATGAATTCACTTTTGACATTTACTAATTTCAGATAATATTAACATTACAGGTAAATATTACGATACAACTCTTGTATACTAATTTACAGTTAGTTTTATAGGTGACCTGATCTATAAAATTAATTTTGATATAAGTGTATAAAATTTCAATCAGGATGCATTTTGTGTAAACTGGCATTTCAGAAGTTTATTATACTCGTGTGTATAATTGATTAAAATATGTCCATAATATTGCATCTGATATGAGTTATCGCCATAAAAAAACACTTATTTAAAACAAATATTCTCATTCACTGCTAATATATTTTGAATATGGGTCGTTATTTAGACAGCAATATAGGTAAATATTGATGATATTTTTTGACATGGAAACGATTTATAGGTTGAAATACAAATATATGTATTACATAGTCTACATTTTCTCCCATATCCATCTTCATTCAAGTAGTAGTTGAGAAGGTGTATATTTGTTATTTCTGCAATCTCAAATGGCTGAACCGACTTAGATGAAATTTGGCACGGAGATAGATTAGTTTTTTGATAAACTTATAGGCTAACCTTTTTTGCCGGATTATGGCGGGTAAATCCATGGGGCGCCACTAATAAAATCATATTTTCAAATTAAGTTAACTTAGTCTCTAGCAATAGGCCAAGTTCAATTCACAACATTGTATAAGTTAGCTATTAAGTTACCTACGCCTCAATTCACCTGCATCTACTTATTCAAAGTTATTTCAAGTTACATAACTTATACATTGATGCTACGGCGGCGGTTCGAGTATTACTTAATAACAATTTCAGGTAAGTGCTTGCCTTCAGTTCGATGACGGGCAAATAATCACAGATTACTTAGTTTAGATGCCACTTTACTTATTTTAAAATTTAAAATGGGAAAAACATTTAAATATATAAGTAAGTTAATAAGTTTTTCCGATCGCTGAATAGTCTGAATTGAGTTTAGCGTAGTTGATATTAATAATGCTGAAAATGTGATACGTATTACTATTAAGTTAATGATACATAAATCATATTGCCCGATTACATTGAAAATTTTATTTAATTCAGTAGTTGTCCCTTTCAAATTCAAAGCCCATCTCAAAAAATAATATAAGCATAATATATGATCATTAACGTATAACATTGCTAAAACAAGTACAACTTTTATATACCCAAGCACAATATATATTAACATAAAATTAAACCACAGTTGTAATAAAATTAATAAAACGTCTGATCAACCAAATCAATAATATATAATATAAAATTAGCATCCAATATTTATAATAGATTAAACGTAGTAATAAACCATTAATTAATTAATAATTAAATCACAAAAAGTTAAAATTAACTTCTAAAAACCTGTCTAATGCACATCAAGATCGGGATGCAAAAAGTGGTCGCAATAAAATCTATGCAAATTAATGATTAAATCAGATACAAATTACCTGGTTGCATTTTTGCTGATTAGTTGAATAATAAATAATTAGTTTGTAGGGAAATGACGGAGGTCAAACTGCGTTACATTTATTGTTTATTTGTTGGTCACTAGCATTAGTAGCGAGTTATAAGCGAGTGTGGCTCAGCGGTTCCAATGTCTGCTTTTCAACCAGACGCACCCTGGTTCGAATCTGGCCCTACACCAATGACTTGTATTTTCAAGTTATGTGTGGATTTGCACTCGCTTAACGGTGAAGGAAAACATCGTGAAGAAACCGACATGTCTGAGGACCACAATATCCGAGGACATGTGTCTTCCGTAGAAGGACCTGGGCGCCCACCACGATGTATCTGCCCAAGAGAACTCCCCTAACGAATTATTTCTGCGGGGGAGTCACGACCCTCAGTCATTAGGAAATACGACTCAAAGAAAGAGCATTAGTAGGTTTAACTTTATAATTTGAAGGGGCTAGACCAGTAACTCGAATAAAGTGTTTTTCAACCAACGACATTAATTTTGTAACCTAGCATAATTATGAGCTTTGTTTTTCCACTTTTATTGCTGTTTATTCGCAAAGCTAAGCACATATTAAAAATGTTTCACTCGCCATATAAATAATAATGCCTACGCGCAAAAGTTATTTAACAAACTTAGTTTATATCAGGTATTTATTTGTGCATTATTTGTTGCAGAGCGTCTGAAGGCTCGTTCTTCCCGCCGCGCTCGCTGACCAAGTCTGACATAGTGCACATCTACGACAAGGATCTCTGCCGGATACTGCCGCTCCAGCATCGCAAGGATGTATACAAAGATGGTGAGACTACTCTTTATTATCATAGCATTATGTATGGAAATAAATAACGGATTAATGAACTATATGTATAAACAAAACACGGCATATGATATGAAAATTATACAAACATATGTACATACTTATTAAAACCACAACAGTGCTTGACACCACGTTGCACCATATTAATTGGACTCTGAATTGCTCTCTCTTTCTCTCTCTCTGTCACTCTCTCTTCCGGTCCTATTCCTCATTAGCTTTCTCCGCAGAATTGATTCAATAGGAAAGTACTTTTAAGCAACATCCAACGGCCTTGGACGCTCAAAGAAAAGTAGTGAAAGATTACAATCATCATCATCAGCCATGATGATGACGATGATTAATGAGACCTACTGCAGAGTATAGGCTTTCTCCCTATTACGCCAATAATCCCTGTCTTGCGCTGTTCTTGCCCAGATGTTTCTTTCCAACTTTCTTATATCGTCCAGACACCTTTGCAGAGGTCTTCCTACACTTCGCTTACCAAGGCGCGGGTACCACAGTTATAGACTTGCTCCATCTGCCGTCAGTTCGTTGTAAGGTTGCAATAAAGACTTTTATCTGTTTATTCCAGGCATCCAAGCGGGTCTCTACACGCCGCCCGCGTCTACGTTCGAGTGTGCAGACATGAACCCGGACAACAAGTGCTACTGTCACGGCGAGGAGTGCCCGCCGCGGGGCCTGCAGAACATCAGCCCGTGTCAATACAGTGAGTATCTATCTGATCTTTCCATCCAACTGTTGCCTGGAAGAGATTGCTTTTAGCAATAAGGCCGCCACTTGTGGCACTAGTATATGTTTGTTTTTTCATTCTTTGTATGTAATTATTATCGTGTGTTGCAATAAAAAAAATTCTATGCTATCGATATATGGGATCATTGGATAGAATTAAAGTAGTAAAACATGGCCATGTTCTGTGCTGCGATCAAATTAATGCATCAGAAAGTCAAAGATATATCTATATATAAGTAAATATATTTTACCCGATGATAGTTATTCATCAATTTATAAAAGTTCTAAAGACTTCTAAATGACCTAATCGAAACCGATACGCCAATTATAGATGGTGAAAAGTTATCACTTGAAAACCAATTCGCCAATTAAGTATAGATGTCTTGATTGACGTTTTGATCAATATTACTGACACCCGCTAATTTTTAGGCCGAAGAATAAAATATTGCCTATTAATGTACATACATTAAGTATGTATTTATAAAAAAAAAAAACTGTTATATCCGTTATGTAGTACCCACGACACAAGCATTTGCTTAGTGTGGAGTTAAATGGCGCTTTGTGCAATGTCCTGAAATATCAATCTAAGTTGACGGCTGACTCAACCTGTGAATTGATGGCTATGAAAGATTCCAGACCGCATCTGATCGCATTCTATACCAAAGTCGCAGGTGACGCCATGGGTAGGAATAGCACGCGGTGACTCTGAGAGTCACAACGAACTATTCCACAAGAAAACCTGTACAAAATGCGTACACTCCGTAGTTTAAGTACTACGGGTATGTACACATGTTGAGAAAATCCCTAAAAAAAAAATATGAATTTGTTAACAGTATCTAAAATCTTAAACACGTCTAATAACATGAAATACACTGCGAACTAAAACTCATGACCATTAAGGTCACTTATTAAAATTAAAACAACACACCAGAAAGAACCCTAACCAAGGGCCACCGCAACACGGAGGAAATCCAGAAAAAAAAAATGTCCTGAAATGTGTATTTATTATTTTATTTATTAAATGTGATGGGATAGTGATAGTGATAAAATAAAAACAATGTTTTTGTTGTTCCCAGATGCGCCAGTATACCTATCGTACCCACATTTCTACGACGCAGACTCGACTCTGCTGGAAAAGTTCGACGGACTCAAACCTGTCAAGAAGAGACATGAAACGTATTTTTTGATACAATCTGTAAGTAAAACTATTTTTTTTCACATTGGCTGTCATTTGTTCATCAGCCCCCTTAGACAAGAGGCGTATTTTAGTGAGCGTACTGACGCTCGCTTATGGAATAGAAACACCAATGTATGGGAGTGACGTAGCATGTCAATCGTCGCGACGTCAATCCCATTCATTGCGCTTTCTATTCTATAAGTGAGCTACAGTACGCTTACTAAAATACGCCTCTACTTGAAATGACTCTCGTATAAGAGTGGCTATGTAGCATGCTTCTTCTGCAGTGTAATAGAACTAATTCCACGCGAACAATTGATGTTGCATCCATTTGTTGATTATAGGAACGTTTTGTTTAATCGTATCTTTAAACTGTAGTCAAACGCAAATAAGACTGAGTAAAAATCAAACATTTAGAACAATGTACCGGAAACTGTAATTATTGCAACCTGCAATCCAAGAGTCTTCAAATCAAGAGTAAATAGGTACATACAGAAAAACGTGTTACAAACACCCTTAACTAGAGCATTGCTAAACATGACGCTAGACATATTATATCGAACGTGATTCAGCACAGCATCTTCTTTTCAGTCGTAACACTCTTGGCAGAGTGGTCGTGGTCAACACAGCATACAAAACTTGAAATAAAATTAATCTTTTCCAGAAAATCGGCGTTCCCCTGGAAGGTTTCGTGCGAGTCCAGTTGAACTTGAAGGTGGACCGTGCTAAGGGTATCACCGTCAACAATATACACCAGTTCCCAGATCTTATCTTCCCTGTCATGTGGATCGAAGAGGTAAATGACGAAACTTATCAGTAATAAAAAAATAAGGTTATTGAAACATATACTTTGCAGAATGTCCAAGACCACCGATAAAAAGTAAAGAAAGATAAAAATATGGCATGGAGAAGCACTTCTTAAACTCAACTAATTGGTGGAGGTCAAAAACCACTGTATTTATCAGAGTCGCAGAGAATCAAACATTCCTTATATGATATTTTCTTCACCTTGCAATCTGCATCTAATCAAGGTATATGTAATTTGAAAATTACTCCTGGTATCAGTGGCATAGCCACAGATACAGACATAGCTTAACAGCTACCGTGTGTGTGTGGTTTATATTGTTTGTTGTGTTTTTAATAAAGTGTTGTATAGTGGGCTTACAGAATCTATAGACCTAAAACCAAGAAAATACTTACATTTACATAGACGCCACTTTTTAGTCAAAGAGCGAAAAGATTATAAAAATACTGAATGTTAATATTGTAATTAAAGAGCAAAAAGATAAACAATATTAAATGTGATACTTAACATTCACAAAATTGTCAGAGTATTCTAGTTTGACAGACAGAGAACTCTGAGGAATGTAGACCTAGGTAATAGTTTAGAAATGCAGATTTTACCTCTTGGCAAGGTGGCTGGTCACGTTATGACCATGACTTTTATAATCCGTGACCCCGCATAATGAGTTACTCATGTTTTTAAACTGACCAATAAATATTTTCGCAACTTTTCCTAACAAGTTCTCACTATGTAGCAAAATTCCATTATTGTGCGTCTATGTTCGTAGGTATTAGTCATCAAAAGTTATATAATAGGACGCAATAAAAACCTTTTTACATAATAGCATTATCATCATCATGTCAGCCCGTGTTCACCCACTGCTGAGTATAGGCCTCCTCTCCAACGTTTCACATAGTACGGTCTCCAGCGTGTCTGATCGATCTCCTACCTACTTGTTTAGAAATGTTGGCAGCCGTATCTCAGCCGGAGATTCTTAGCACCCTCATAATATTTTTTAACTTTTTTTCACAGGGCATTCATGAAATTACTACTCCAATCTGGAGGTGGATCTTCCTGGCCACCACCGTGGGTCCCATAGCAGCACCACTCGTCACCTACGGCATGATAGCTCTGGGTCTCTTCGCCATCGCCATCGTCTTCATCAAGGCTTACAAGAGCTTCGTCCTCGGACAAAACTCACTAGAATTCGTCGAGATCGGCCGAGAAACAATCAGGAGGAGTTCCACGATAATATTACAGAACTCTCACAGAATACGCGACGGGATACGGGACTGTCACCGCTCTTCGGCGTACCAACCGTTGAACTCAAACCAAAAACTTCAAGAACTAACGTCAGTTAAAGACTTAAGTAAGAGCATGGATCTTCTCAGATCAGACTTCGTTAAGTCCACATTCAGTGATGTCGAGAGAGAGTCGTTATTAACATCTGATAATGTTTTTATAATGGCCGAGAGTAGGAGTAAGAGGTTTAGTTTAAATAGTTAGGTTATTCCAAATTTTCAGTTTTAGGTATTAAAATTGACTGCCTCAGGATGGGTTTGGTAGTGTAGATGCCGCCAGAGCTTGCTTGGTCTTATTATTAAAAATATACTTTACCTTGTATACTTATTTTGTAACCTTATGTACGTTTTAAGATTTGTCCACCTTTATACCACCAGTTATTCGTAAAAAAAATCGTATAACCATCCGAAACATAAGGTATGGCGTGGATAAAATAGTACCGCTACTCTCCGCCAGAGGCGCTGATCAGTGTCTGGTCAAATGGTTCAACATTTTGTGATAAATTTATAATTCATAACTCGTGCTATGGATAGTAAAAGATGTTCAAATGTAACAGTAAAGTAAGGGATAAGTTCATAATTTTACAAAAATAAAAAGTACTTACTTAGATATATTATTCCATAAATGTGTTATTATTTAATTAAGATACTACAATGAACTTTCTTCAGCATCATCTGCTCGGTGTCGTGTACTGCTGAGCATAGGCCTCTTGTAATTGCAGTCAACTCTGTAGATAATAAAGACCACTAGCTCTGGTGGTGTTGCTAGAACATGTTTGGGACACTGAATTTGATGTAAGGTTACCATTTAAGTCGGGGTGTTCAAAATTGGTTACCTAATGTGTGATGCAAAATGTGAATTGAATGAATGAGTTTGTAAAATCTTTGCATAATTTAGACAAACCTATTTTAGTAGATGGTTTCGTAGTTTTAAATATGAAATGGTCTGCTAAAGACAAATCAATCTTGTCATATATTTTCATCATGATTATCATCATCCACAGCCTTCTCTGCACACTGCTGGGCATAGGCCTATATATTTTTATTTTTTAAAATCCTAAAGATATAGTCAAAGTGCTCCAGTCCACTGCTAGAAGGAAGCGTGCCCAGCATACTGGCCGCATTACCACGCTGGATTTCAATCTTAGCTTTACCTATATCATTTTGATTGTTACGATAATTGCTGTCTCTCTCTTTCCTGTATTTCTTGTAACATGAGATGAGAATATATAATGTCAGAAGATTGTGTTTTTATAAAACTATGCATAGATTTTACTCTTAGATAGAATGTGTTTTTTCGTAGGTAGTAAATGGAGAAACCAATACATACACTGCAACCTTTTGCTGTGATTTTATAATATAAAATATATTTTATCACAAAAAAACTGTTTAGAGATGTCATAAATATTTGAGTATGTACTGATTTCTTAACTTTTAGCGTAAATTAGATTGTATTGGTTTCTACCACACTACTCTATATCGGTCTTACTTAAAAACTGGATCAATGAGTGAATAGGATATAAAAAACAAGAGTGTGATGTTAATACATTTATATATTAAGGCTTAAGGCGATAAGGCCGCCCATATGTACAACGTCATCATAAATGTATCCTTCCATGTATTTATTTCATATTGGTGTGCAATAAAGACATATATTATTATTATTATATATGTACGTATAAACCAATTACTCGATGATTTAGCTTTATAAGTAAGACTGTACTTTATCAAAGAATTATTTTTGTAATGTAACTCATTTTTTACATTGACAAGTAGGTAAATTGCTCGATGTAAATTAGTATTTCGTAATTAATTAGGAACAATTTTACAGGGGTTTTGTAAAATTATATAAATAATGTTGCAATATGGATGCCCTGTAAGAATTTTTGCTCAAATTTTTGCATCGAATGCATTTTATGAACAAATTTCTAATTTAACTTTTACTTATGTGTACTATATACTGAGTTAGTGGTAAATAAAGCAATACAAATCAAAGGCGAACTTATAAATGAGTAGATGAATATTTTTGATTTTAGTATTTGCATAAAATAATCACTGTTCCATACAAAAACATACTGATGAATGGTAATGTATGAAGTTTGTAGGTATATATATGCATTTTAATGAATTACTAATTATTTGTATTCATATTGTAATGGCCTAGTATCCACTGCGCTATTTACGAGTAACTCAGGAGACATTTACATTAAAAATGTGTGTAAATTTACTGAAATCTATGTCTACTTAAATTTATTGTTAAATGGTGCGAATTTAAAATTGCTCAATTTTTGCATATATAATAATTTAATTAAATAACTTCGTAGGTGTATTGGGAACTGATTATACCTACAGATATTGTAGAGAATTTGTAACATTTTTAGACATGTAATGAATTGCAGATATACATAACGCAACTGTTTTATAAACATGACTCAACAAAGTCCATTTAAATCACATTTTTAGCACAAGTGCCTCAAATAGAAATATGAAAAAATAATTCAATTACCTATGTAAGGAGCAGAATAGTTCCACTACTCTCCACTAGGGGCGCTTATAGATTGCACCACACTCAACACTCTCACTTGAACCACAGAACAGAAAAAAAACAATGGAAGTGGTGCTCGTATCTCCTGCCTGTGCCACAATTAAGCAGAATATCGCAACATTCGCGGCGGCCATGATTAGTCGTGCATAGCGTGAGCTAGAAATACGTTCTGCAGCCGTACATTTTTTTTTTAATAATTCATGCCTTGTTGTGCAATTATTATGTGTCAAAATGAAAGCAGGACGAATAATTGATTAAATGGAGATGTATATTTTGTTTTACTTAAATGTAAGTTTGGCGACACCGGTACCCGTACTAAGTAGTTATAAGGGCAGTTCCATTGTTTTCTGTATTTCGTGGTTAGAACCTGCATGACAATCCTTAAATTGACTACTAAGTGATTGCGCACTGCTACTGCTTGACTGCAGAATAACTGACTCAAGATACCTGCGTTATAGGCGCATACGCACATTGCTAATACTATGAGAGACTTAAAAAAATAGTTATTAGATCTGTCTTTTTGTCGTCGGAAAAGACAACTGCGAACAATCAATGGTAAATATTATATCATATCTATGTGATATAGTTTCCAAAAGCTCAAATTCGTAGCTTTAAATTTGAGATTTCTCGACATTCCATTTAGTATCGTAACTGTTGGGGACTAAGGATTATTTTTATATGACTTTTTAGTAATAGGAACGTGTACATATTAATTCATAAGTAAAATATACTTAGTACTTTTGTAACTGATTGATTGTTTATAAAATTAAAAATTATACGGAAACAATCTTGCTGTTTGATTTTGTTCTTCTATTTTGTTTATGCGAGGGTAATCTCTTCAATCAATCGTGCAGCGGTGGCGCCACTACTTGATGTAGAGACAAGGACGGGAACCTATAGAAAATAATAAATGTTCACACACATGGGGAAGTGAAAGATCTGAGATACAAGCCTAGCTTAGTTCAGAGGCACCCGTTCAAAATTAAATTGTAATATTTAACAATATATGTGTTTAAGCTTTGCATGCGATCTTAGTCATATGCTACAAACTTGATAGATTTAAGTTTAATAAAGATTTTTTAAACTGTTTCTTTTTAATATTTGGTTGGACAGTAAAAAAATAGGTAGTTTTTAAGACTAGTTTAGACTATACTTACCTATTGCATCTGACAAGCAGGGTCACTTAGTTTTTGAGATCGAAGGTGCACATAAAAAAAAACACAAAATTCGAGCCTAAAAATTATTTTATTGACTAGCAAAAATTATGCCGTATCATAATATGTATAACCAACATGAAATGCTTACTCTATCAAGCACTTTATAATCTATAGTATACTAATAGCTGGACATTTTCACTATCGATTAACGCGGTTTTAAAAAATAAGCAACAAAATTTCTACATCTAGGTAGAGGCTGCGTACTGGCAACATTTTGACTCAAGAATTTGCATCCATGGGCTTGTCACGACAACAAAAGTTTTTATAATTGATAACATATTTATTTTATACTCAAAATAATAATAAAAATCATAATGGTAAAAGTATTTTCCCAATTTGTGACACTTTCAAATGTATTTCTTTATTCAAATAAAATATCTACTCTTCACATACTAAAAAAGAAAAAATAAATGTATTAAAAAGATTGTGTTGCCAGTAAGCAGCCTTAAATATTGGTTTCTTATTTAAATCACTTTTAAAATACATTAAAAATACAATATTTAAGACTACGATGTATACTTAAACGGTATGTATTATATAAAAAATGCTTAGACTTAATTTCACCGTTCCATTTACGTATATGCGTTTCTTCATAACATCACTGACTTACACAATAATTAAGGGCTATACCTAATGTAGTAAATATATAATATCATTAATCTGTTTAAAATGTTCGCATATATTTGACTTACATTATATTCATAGAAATTAAAATATTTTGATATCGCTTCAATATGCAATGGAAAAATAACAATTGATGTAAAATTTACATACATATATTATATATTTTATTTTCATATGGATATTGAATTAGGTAGTTAAATTAGTATAGGTATAGCCCTCATTCTAACATTCCTTTTTACACCAAAAATAATGTAACGTCACATCAGTATTGTCTATCAAAAAATATGTTTAACAATATTTTTACTAAGTAAATTGGTTACAATCAACTTTCCATTTAAAATATTGCTAAATTCCGTATACTGGGTTACAATTGATAAGTTTGATACAATAACTGATGGACGTCAAACTACATTTGAACCGAGGCCAATCGTATATTTCCACAAATCTAGCTTTCGAAAAAAATTACATTCTAAATTTAAAATTTCGATTACTTTTTAATACTTTTGCACGTATACAATTTTGAATCAAACGTTTATTTTTTAATTTTAATTTAAACCATTTGAGTATACCATTTTGAAATCGTATAATTACATCGTATAATCAGTTTAAAGTATTACTCTTATACATTACCAACTAATTCTAATATGGCGTTGTTAAAAAAAATACAACAATGAGAATTAAAACATTTTTTTTTACAATTAAAAATAAATATAGCTCTTGTCTATGGACGGTATTGTCTATAGTTTTTGTGGTAAAAA
Organism: Macaria notata; assembly: GCA_927399415.1. Classification (NCBI taxonomy): domain Eukaryota; kingdom Metazoa; phylum Arthropoda; class Insecta; order Lepidoptera; family Geometridae; genus Macaria; species Macaria notata. Next base: position 9,326,037 of record OV656742.1, read on the forward strand.
ATATTTACTTTTTTTATTACTATTTCACATTATGGCTCAGTCGGTAAAATGGCGGAAAATTAAAAGGTTAACTATTTTTTTTATTCACAACCGGTGTTAAAATTGACTAACGCTCGCTTTGAACAAAAATATTGCAAATTAAATCTCTTTGAGACGTCAACTATGTGCATTCATTCTCTTATACTTTACGAGAGGCAAACTTGTTTTCTATTAAAACAGTAATAAAATGTAGCCCAAACCATTATTAATTAGGCAAGGCACAAAATTCAGCGATTTATTATTATTTTATCCAATAAAATTTAACGAGGCATTTGCCACTGAAAAAAAAACTAAATAAACTTTAGTTTTATAATTAAAGCGCAAGTAATTAATAATATAGTAATTAACATGCGTTAAATTATAATAATTATATGTGTTGACGGAGCTTAGACTACATTTTATAACAATTAGATTATTAGCAAATATTTGTCGAAAAGAATTGAAAGTAATTTATATAAAAAAAACATAATCCATAAATATAAGTGGAAGACTTATAAAATATATATATTTATATCAATTAATTTCATAACATGAATTCAAAATAAAATAGTATGTAATATGTATTTAGTTTCGTATATATTTAGAGTGTTCTGATTACTTATTTTAAATGATATATTCACAAGTTTGCCTCCTTAACATGTCTATGAGTATTATCATTTTGTTATAGTTACAAGAATATTAGTTTAAATTGAGGTATGATTTACGTATACATGGTTCTATTATTATTTCTGATAAATAATAACCACAAACAACGAAAAATACACAAAACCCCATCTAAATAAATATTTTAAGAGCAGCTAAAATCATATGCTACAGGTTTTTTTAAGAGCTCTCCGTAGTATACATAATATAATGTATAAATTATAATAGTTGATGCCACTCACTTATGTAATATGCCACATTTTAATTACTTTTACAATTATAATATAAAATAAACAAAGTATAAAAAGTAGGTTATTATTTATCACAATAATTATCTATACTAATTTACTTACAAATAATATGGTATACTGTTCATTAATTATATGTCTTTTTTAACATTAAATAAACCGTATAAATATTTGTGACATGTAATGTTGTCATGACATTATTTCGATTAAAAATTAAATACGTATACATTATCGTATAACGAAAATTGATAAAGAATCGTATATTACACTTATTGTGATTAATGGATTTATATTTTTATTTGATTCTTTAATACTTTTCACGAACCAATTAGTTACATTAGGTTTTGTCAAATGGTTTTTATGTCATTGTTTTTTTACTTGTTACAATAAAAAACATTATTTATTCATTTCCTTTACACATCTACAATGTGTGCTAAATTTGAAAACCAGAGGATATTTTTTTGTATTTATTTCGTATATCTTGTGTTTATATTGTAAAGATTTAGATAAGGTACGGATGATTTAACTTGAACGTTTATTTATAAAAATCGTCGAGTTTTGTCATTTTTATCCATTTCATTTGTCATTCATTCATCAATATTTAGAAATATCGCCATACGTAGTTCCGAATTAGGTATACAAGTATGAAGTATAATTTGGCCGAGACAGTTTGGAAATCATCCACATAGCATCATCACTGAAATTGATAACTTTACAAATACTATGTAAAGTCACAATGACTATTAATTTCAATGTAGTTTATTTTTATTTATTTTTCAGTTATCCCTCGTAAATCTTGCATTAGTAATCGTTTTATTCACAGGGACACGCTCTATCGGTTGTATCAGGCACTGCTACCGTTAGGTTTAATTTTTCAACCATTTTTGTGAATAGTTTTGAGAGGTTTTATAGTTTGTTAACATTATGTAGAAAATATGCGGTCAACAGCATTACAATTTCTAGTAGTAGGTAATACTGTTTTATCAATATTTGTTGTGATTAAATGAAATTTTAGACAGCTGTTATCTTGTCAGAAATACTACTTTTATATCATTTGAGACGTGATTTGAACTATGAAATACGGATTTCCGTTTTTCAAAGAAAAGCTTCTTCAGAGTAATGTCCAATTTTTAAGTTCATCGCTTCCCATACGAAACACGCACTTTCTTTCAATAGGGGCTACCGTTTTTTGACATTTGACATTTTCAATCGTTATTTTTGAAAAGTAATATGTCAAAAGGGCTAGCCATCCGAGCGGCAAACTGGTGAAGTTTTTTGTTAGTTAGATGTTGGACCTTATGAAATCCTAGCGCCTTCAGCGGTGATCTGACACACTAAATTCGAACAATGATCGAAACTTCAACCAATACGTTAGTGGCAGCCAATAATTAATTTATAGGTCTTTAGGGTGCTTTTCATCTTCACATCTTTTTGGCAATACTATAGTCTGAAAGAACATCCTATTTTTTCAATACTGTAAGTCTGATACAATATGTTTATTTATTGTCGGGTGTTGTGCACCTTAGTGCATACTCTGTTGTATGGGGTACTGGTCTGTCTGTTCGTCTGTGTGCTCTGCTTCGTCCCCGGACGCCTCGCCCTCGTTTTCTTCATCTTCTGATGATGACAGGAGGCCTGCAATTATTGAAAATCATAAATAAAAACATCCAATCCAAGCCAACTTGAAGTGGGATTGGGCTGGACACGTCTGCCGCATGCCCGATGGGCCCCCAGTAACAAAAGACTTCGCGGTTTCTTCTAGGCAAGCGCGCTAGATCGTAGATTACAACGTTGCTTAACATCAGGCAAGTTGTAGTCAAGCGAGAGCCTATTTCAAGTAAAAAAAAAGACCCAGAAAGCGATGGAGGGACGACCTGGATAAACATCAACCAGACTGGAAAGCACTGGATGGAAATAAATGGAAAGAGGGTAGGGAGGCCTTTGCCCAACAATGGGACAACTTACTAATAATAATGGGTGCAGCATTTACCTCCCATGTTGGAGAAAACACCAAAGTGTTCCCTAAATAATAATAAATAAAAAGGCAAAGGTGTGTTTGTTGACATGTATGTTCAGTTTTACACCGCAGCTGAGCAACGGATCTACACGTTTTTGACTTTTTGATATGGAGATTAAAAATCCTTTAGTAATTAACATCCATTTTGGGTTGGATTATTTGTTTATATACCTGTTTTTTGCTTTCGCGTTTTTAATAAGAGACGAGAGACAATAAAAAACCATTTTTAACAACCACTTTTCGCATATTATTATTTAATAGATTACATATTATATTGTATATAATAGAATGTGAAATATGTACTGACCTGCAGTAAACTGTGGATTGGAGAGTGCGTCCGGCCAATATCTCTTGCTTATGGACGAACCGTTCTTGCCTTTCTTGCCGCCTAGAACATAAATATCAAGTGTTATTAGATGTATATCATGGACTTTGGAAAATAAGGATTTATATTATACCTATATTTCATTGTATGTACAGTATTTTAACCGGGTGTTTACTCTAAATAAAAATTTAGAGTTGTATTCTGGCGATGGTGTGTATTTGACGTATTTAAAAAAGCTGCAAGAAGGTAACTAGTTGTTCCCGGCTGTTCGTCCCAGGTTGTGGTTGACTACTGCGTGGAATCACTTTTTTTTTGTCCAGTTACGTTTCCATTTTATATCAATTATTCGTTTCTCTAGCACCTCTAGCGCCAATGATTGCCGTTCGATTTCCGCGCAAAACAAATAATGCACCGTTATCGATCTGCAATCAGTTGTGTTGACTCTAGTTGTTTCTTTGTATAGTATTTACATTTGTGTTTGCTTAGTATGGAGCTAGATGGCGCTGTGTAGAATGTCCCGCAATATTTATTTATTTCATTACTCTCATGTAAACACTGTCATACGATATGTATTCTTATTATTATCGAATGAGAGTGGCCAACTCTGGCATCAAGAGTTTATCAAGCCGCCCATGTCAGAGGCCCTTAGGCCTCTGACTCAGGCTCACTATACTATGCGTGCCAAATAAGAATAGGACTGTCAAGACGCCATTTTGTTCAGCAATACGCGCCAACTTAATACCCAAAGTGTATGGTGTGCAAAAAAATAATTACAAAAATTTTATTCCGTTTGAATCTTTAATGTACTTTTTTTTGGCAAATCTTATACATTTTACGCCAAATCTACATTAGATTTGGCGTAAAATGAATAAGATTTTTTTACACTAATATTATAAAGAAGAAAGATTTGATTATTTGTTTGTTTGAATTGAATAGGCTCCGAAACTACTAAACCGATCTGAAAAATTCTTTCACCATTGGAATCCTACATTCACCCTGACAAACATGGGGTTTAAAAACACTTTTTATCCCGGATTAAACATTTAATCCTGGATTATCGCGGGTGAAACCGTGTAGCGCTACTAGTTTATTAAAAATAAGTAGGATTTGAAAGACAAAACATTATTTATAATATTATTAGTAGCATTAACTATTTAATATATGTTCATACCTATAGAATTAATTTTTCAAATATTATTAATTAATAAAATTCAAGAATAGATAGATAGATAGATAGATAAATACTTTATTAAAACACCACAAACGAAACAACACACAAAAAAAAACATACAAATTAAAATCAGCGTCTTAATTGGCGGCCTTATCGCTAAGAGCGATCTCTTCCAGGCAATAGTATTTTTAAATGAATATAATTATCATACAATAATTATTAATATTACCTTATTAATTTTAAATTTAATATATGAACAAGAAATTATTGCACCATATGATTAATAATAAAAATATTATGCACTTTATTTGCTGGCAGTACTATTTTGACAGTTATCGTGTGAAGTTGGCAGCAAACGCGATCCTATTCTTATTTGGCACGCATAGTACGTATTACTGACCTGGCTTGTCGTTGCAGTCGAGCATGGGCTGCAGGATGCGGCGGCGCGCGTTGATGAACCAGTTGTTGACCTGCAGCAGCGTCAGCCGCGTCTGCGCAGCCAGCGTGCGCTTCTCCTCCTCCGTGGGGTACGGGTGCTGGGGAGCATTGTTATAGGTGTTTACAATCATTTAGAATAGTCAAGTTATATTTACGAACATTTTCGTGCTACAGCTTTTTCAAATCATTTGTATTTCACCATTCTACTACGGACTTTTTCCGTTTTTAGTACTATAGACAGTCACACAACTGAGTGCACGCTGCGTTTATACAACCTTATAACCTACAAAATATCTGGCATTCGTGAGATTTGAAGTGACCACTAAGTGGTGAAAGTGCCAAGCAAGCATGACCTGCGATGGCATATGTCTGAGAATACCGCGTTTGAACATACAAAAACTCAACCTAGCAACCTTCAGGCTCACAGGCTCACAGGCAGGCTACACCCGCTGTAGGTACAAAACCTGTCTATTATAGACACTTACTACTAAATGTTGAAAGAGCCAGGTCCGCATGACCTGCGTGGCATGCCTGGGCAACACGCCGCTGCTTGTACATTATGATATCTGTGGCATCAGTAAATTTGAACCAGCTATCTTCAGGCTCACGTGTTTCCCATGCGTCTCCCATGGCCACTATATTTGAGTGTGAGATTTGAACCAGCAATCTTCGAACCACCTTCGTGCCAGGAGCAAACGGCGACATCTGCTTTATCTGCGTATGTGATCTCTGTCGGCGTGCCTGGGCAGCACGCCGAGTTTGAACAAACTTACAAAACCTCTGGGCGCCTGAGATTTGAACCAACGACCTCCGACTCACGATTCCATGCGTTCTTCGACCTAGCTATTCTTCCGCCGACTTCTTTCAAAATTCGAGTGCTATAGCTGGTCTTACCACTAAGTGCTGGAAGAGCCAGGCGCGCATGACCTGCGTGGCGTGCCGGGGCAGCACGCCGCGCTTGCCGCCCGCCTCGTCGCACTCCTCCTCGGGCGGCGGCGAGCCCGACACGGACGAACACGAGTTGTTGGAGTTGGTGCCTGGAACACACAGGGATGATGTTGATTTGATAATGTATTGATTAAATTGTATGGTGGCTAGATTCACTACAAGTACGTGCACGTAAAGTTAATGAACTCGGTTTCTATGGCGGTTCACAGAGACATCATTATCATTTACAAATTAATATCTGTATTTGAGTAACTGTTTCAGAGACCAACACAACATAAACTGTTTAGTCTAGAATTATGAAATTTGATAAATATTTTTTATTTATCACACTAGTAAAAATAAATATAGCGGTTTGCTTCGACTTTCATCGTGCGAACAGCCAAAATGTGGAACTCCTTGCCCGAATCTCTATTCTCCTTGAACTATAATTTGTCGGTCTTCAATTCAAGAGTAAACCGGTTTCTTCTAGGCAAGCGCGCTAGACCGTAGATTATAACGATGCTTAACATCAGGCAAGTTGTAGTCAAGCGTGAATAATCTCACGTAAAAAAAGGAAAATGACTACCTCATGGAGTAAATTGAGGTTTAATGTTTACAATAAGTAATAGTGATTGTTTATAGTTCACATACGTTTATACAGATACCAGTTATGCTAAACCGTATAGTATATACATATCTTTGACAATAGTAAACAAAGTGGACGCTGGGCCTCACACTAGGCTGGCCTGTGTCGTGAGGTCCGGACCACTAATTACTTTAAAAGCTATAAAAGTATATATACCTGTGAATGTATCAGTAGGCAGCAGCCCGGCGCCTATCTGGCTGATCGGCGTCGACCCCTGCACCACGGCCGCCGCTGGAAAACAACACGTTTTTGTAATTAATAAGTAGATACATCATTTTACGTACGGTATTTGACTTATTAGTTTGCCTAAAGCAATATCGTAAAAGCGACACTTTGGTCTAAGGTGGACCATGCCAATAAGAGAGTGGCAACCTCTAATGCAATTTTTAAAAAACAGCAAAGAGCTGCAACCTACACTTTAGCGCGTTTACCTTTTCAAGGTAATGTAAACTGAAAATGGCGCAAGGGAGTGTTTACCTTTTCAAGGTAATGTAAACTGAAAATGGCGCAAGGGAGTGGCTTATCTTCGTAAACTATGAACAGATTCCGCGTTACATTGAACTATAGGCACTTTGGTCAAAGATGGAGCAGTTATGTACCGGAATGAGAGTAGTTTAGTGTGTGTGTGTACTCACGCGGTGGGTCGCGGTGCGGCGCTGCGAAGGGCAGCTCCGTGTGCGGGAACACCGGCGGGTACGTCGGCGCGGCCAGAGGCGCCGGGGGCGACTGAAACACAAACGCATGTATTTAGACACATGTATTTTTCACACAAAGTAAGAAAGATTGACTGTGTAATTATGTCCAAACAAAGAATTCGACTGTGGACAACTAATCACAGTGAGGTACAGGACTTGAGATTTTACACTTAACATATTATATGTATGTATATTCACACCAGACTTCTTCGGTCGTGGACATAGCTCCCCCAGAGAATAAATTAGAGGCAATTTTGATAATAAAAGGAATGTATATAAAACTAGTATAAGATGGAAGTAGACGTACATTTCATACCTGATATTGTGGCGAGTTGGACGTGCTGGAGTGGTCGTCCATGGAGCCCGACAGGTTGTTGTTGCTCTCCACGCCGCCTGCAATACATACATCTTATACGTGTTGTACCCTTGTTTGTAATGTAATGTAATTAATGCACATGTAATTGTTTATGGATAATTGTATGTGTGCAAGTATGAATAAATAAATAAACAAATAAATGGACTATTACTACAAACTGTAATATGTACTGTATATAATTATGTAGATATTTTTTTGTCTATTTTTTTTAACATGTTTTTTCCAAGATTTCTTGCTTAGGAATAGTGCAAAGTTTTGAGATGTCAGTGTTCGCGTAATTCTGTAAAGGGAAAATATGTACATATCGTACATGGGTTGGGGTGGAGCAGACCGTATTTTTTTTCAAATCATGCTTGTATTGTCTAAATAAGCTTATTACGAAATAAGCAAAACCCTGGCTATGTGCTGACTGTAGTCTAGCGGTTATGATATCCTGGTCACATACCAGAAAGATAAAGGTTTTACTCATATTTTTATCCAGGTAAGTTTATTCACCCAGACTAGTGTTCCTGAGGAGATCATACGAATTTTTGATTATTGGTACAGCAACCAAAGCAACGCTGTAAGGTGGGCAGGTGAGTTTTCTGAGTCATATGGATTGAGGTGTGGGGTGAGGCAGGGGGGGTTGTCCTCGCCGCGACTTTTCAATCTTTATGTAAATGGGCTCGTCGTAGAGCTGAGCAGCGCTGGTGTGGGCTGTTCCATCGATGGTACGTTCATCAACAACATCAGTTATGCCGATGACATGGTGCTGCTGAGCCCCTCGATAAGTGCGCTTAGAAAGCTCCTCAGTATCTGTGAGAGATACGCCGAGGCCCATGGGCTTAGGTACAACGTCAAAAAGAGTGAACTATTGGTATTCAAGGCCCGTGGTTTTAAAAGTACAAATGTACCACAAGTGGTTCTAAACGGAGTTCCTCTGACTAGAGTTTCACGCTTCATGTACCTGGGCCACTGGGTCACGGAGGATCTGTCAGACAATGAAGATATTGAGAGGGAGCGTAGGGCGTTGGCTGTCAGAAGCAATATGTTGGCACGCAGATTTGTTCGCTGCACAGTTCCAGTAAAGGTATCTTTATTTAAGGCATTCTGCCAGTCCTTTTATACGTGCAGTCTGTGGGCAAACTACACGCTGAAAACAGTGAACGCCCTGCGAGTGCAGTACAACAACGCGTTCAGGATGCTGTTGGGGCTGCCGTGGCGCTGCAGTGCGTCGGGGATGTTTGTGGACGCTCGGGTAGATGGTTTCCACGCCATACTCCGCAAACGGGCCACCTCGATGCTCAGCCGCGTCCGAGGCAGCACTAACAGCATCTTGCGGGTTGTGGCTGCCCGTCTCGACTGCCCTATACTAACGCACGCCGCACAGCTACACTTGTTCTATGACCCGTTTAAAAGAAATGTTTTAGTAGGAAATAGGTTAGATTAGGGTCTTCGTATTGCGGCGATGTGCTAAATAGTTGTTTAGAATGTTTTGTTTGTTGTGATTGTAATTTTGTGTGCGTAAATTTAAATTTAAAAATAATTAGTTTTGTTTCCAATTTTTGCTGTGATTGTAATTTTGTGTGTGTAAATTAGATAAATAATTACTTCTTTTGACATTTATAAGATTTTGGACATTTGTATTAATATGTGTTTAATAGTTTAGTTATGAATGGACTCTGTCTGAAATAAACGCTTTTATTATTATTATTTATAAAACCGTATTGCAGGTTTACCACTCAGCAAAATAAAGTAATCGTTACCTGCGCTATAGTCGGTCCTGAGTAAGTTTTCGCTCTGCATCTTGGTCTTGAGGCAGGCGATGTACCGCCCGCAGAAGTCTCGACATAGCTCCTGCACCTTCTCTAACTCCAGTAAGTGTATTCTCAGCACCTGCAATACAGAAATAACAGGTTAATTCGCATTTAATTGAATTGCTAGAAGTAACATTTTGTATAATATAGCAGTCTACAATTATACACATTAATTTTTACACGGTGTTTTTTTTGCACGGTTTTCACTTGACCATATTTTGCCAGATGGTAAGCGATCATTACAGAGCGTGCTTACCCAGTAAGAATCGATTCACTCTCATTAGTTAGTCTTCGCGTTCTTTTCCAGCAGCAAGTCTTAATAAGCTTAACTGACATAAACCAGAATCGGATTATTTATTGGTTTTATAATAAGTAGCGTTATACGCGGCATTACATGGGTATGCTCTTGATAACCAAATCTCAGGCTCAATGAATCATTGCAGAGGAGTATATGGCTCGCTCTTCAAAACCTGTCCTTGCCGAGACGAAGGGCCATTGTGGTAAATTTTAGTATCGGCACCAGCGGCTCACCTTCAATTTTGTTACCGCAATCTCACCTGTATGCACTTGATCATAAGGCCATCGATCTCCGGCTCGTCCAGCAGCAGAGATAGATAGATCGGTGGTCCTTGCTCTGATGCTGTATGAGTGCAGCCAAGGAAGTTGAGCTTTATATTCTAGTATTTAAGGTTCACAATACCGGAGCAGTATCAGGTCTACCAGCAAGTTTTGCCAAGCCAATCTCACCTGTATGCTCTTGATCATAAGGCCATCAATCTCCGGCTCGTCCAACAGCAGAGGCCGGCGGTCCCTGCGCTGGTGCTGCACGAAGGCCTGCAGGTCCGCCCCGAAAGCATCTGCCGCGGGGGGCTCCGCCCCGGCCGTGGCCTGCTCGCAGCGCTCCAACAGCAGCGCTAGTAGCGGGAACAGGGGGTGTCTGGAAGGAGGGTAAATAGTCTCATTTTTACACTTTCTCTATGAGCCGTATTTCCTCATCACTGATGGTCGTGACTCCCTTGCAGAGTTACATAACTCGCAAGATGAGTTCTCTTGGGAAGAGGTACATCCACAGAAAATCCCCGCATTATTATTACACTTCGATTTAAATACCATGTTGAAGTCCGGAAGTTTACATCAATCGAAGAGTGAGTAGATGAGTTTGAGTTTAAATGTCTTTTTATTTTAAGTAAAAAGTTTTCGACTTTGTTTAGCATTATGCAGATAGGAGTAAGTTTTTTGGTATTGAGTGCGTATGTTTTGTATCCTCTCAGCCCATATAATGTTCCCCAACGCTGACCAATTGGCTTACTTATAGACCGCGCGCTTGTCAGCCTCGAACTGCGCCTGGTCAGCGTCAGCGGCGGGCGGCGCGCCCCCCTGCATACCGCCTCGCTACCACCACCGACGTCGCATCTGAAACAGCAAGAAAAAATCCTTGAAGACTAATTAAGTAAATTAATACAAATATCTAAATATATATAACTCAAAGGTGGACTGCCCCGGTATATTATATTACTCTATGTGACTGCCTGTCTGACATAGTGTTCTATCTATCAACGCGCAACACAAACCACTGGACGAATCGGGTGGAAATTTGATATACAGGCAATGATATTCTATATAAACTGAGGTAGATGCGTTATACCCCGTTCTGTGTGGCGAACTCAAACTAAGCGAATTAGCCTGGACGGCTCATTCGCCTCGAAGCTGTGAACATACGTTTATCCCTTTCTCACAACTGGGTTTTATATAACTCAGATCTCTTTTACTTTCCTTCGCCACGTGCTAGGGCGATTTTCAATGAGTATAACGTCTCTATTAGTAAAACCTCATTGTATGCAGGTAGATGTTATGACGTAGCCATCCGCTAAGGATTTTTGGGAATGCCACTTTTAATTAAAGGGGGTGAAATAGGGGATGCAAATTTGCGAAATGCGAGCGAAGCCGCGAGCACCCACTAAAGTAGGGACAAGATAATAGGTCACTTTTGACAGATGTCAGTTTTATATTCATAGTGAGGTGACCTGCTTAAAAACATCGATTAAATGAATGAATCGAATGAATCGATACAGACTTGAAACATATGTGAATTTTAAAAATGATCATGCGAATCCCTGTCCCATTATTATTTTTTCTTTCATAAATTAAAGGAGCAAAATAAGACAAGTACCTACGTAATTTAACAAAAAAATTGCTTCTATTAAAAGAATTATTAGATTTATTTAAAGAATTATAAATATGTATAATTAGGCTTTACTATAATCACAACGTGGTTATAAATTTATGGTGATTTTTCTTCACAAGTAATCATTGCATTCGATTCAACTTACAATCCTATCAGCTTTCGATTTTTAGAGTAACATCCCTAGTGTTTAAAAAGAAAAAGGGTTGACTGACGCAACATTGTAACGACGTTCAGTTCTTTAGATCAGAAATTGTTTATTATGTTTAGAATGGTTTATTAGTGAAAGCAAATCGTAAAATTACTCGTATCGGTCATTATTACAATAAATATGTAAACGTAATTGACAAAAGTTAAGCAATTGTGCAGTTCTTATTTTATGCCCGCCGTTACAAGGTCACGTTGTTGAATTTTGATGAAATGTCAAAAGTGACCTATTATCTTGTCCCTACTGTAGTTACAAATAAAAGTATGCAAGCTATAATGTTGCCAACATTTGCAGGTACTTGTACATTTTCTCCTTCCCAAAAAACAAAACAACGTTCCAAATTCAAAATCCCGATACGCGCCGCTCAATAAATATGGCGGCAACTTTTCATCTGGCGCTTCCAACGTGTATTGTAAATATTTGAATTCGGAAAGCGCGCGATCGAACGCGGCCCGCATCCAAATGGCGGAGTTATCCACATTTGCGCGGGAAACTCTAGAGATGAGGTAAGGGTTGTTCATGCACGAGTTTCAGCGAACTGAGTGTTTGGTTGGTTAGTTGGTGGTTCTTTATCGACTTTACTTGCCGGCTTTTTAGGTTATCTGTATCACGCAATGTTCTAAGTAAAATATTGAACTATAAATTATTGTTTGTCTAGGTTTAGGCTTAGTTGTGAATTCAGGGTAATGCGAAAATCATGCTGTCTAGGCTCACTACTAATGTTTTAGTAAAAAAAAACATTAGTGTTGCTACATTTTTACAGCTACGAGTAGTTATTTAACTGCTTTGGGGATATTTTCGTATTTCATTGTTTAATCGTAATGTGAAAGTATTTATTTGATTTGGCAATTCTGGGCTTATTAGGAAAGATTTATTTCTTCACTATTCATTTTACGTAAGTAAATTTTTAAGACTCATATTCATTAACATCAACTTGCTCTTAACTAACTCTGCTCTAAACCCATGTAGTAACGTTAATCACGTAGTAACGCATAAAACTTATTTCCAATTAATATAATGACTAACTATCGACAGACATGTAATATGTAATAACCCATCACTAAGTAACGACGTAGTGCTGGAAAACAGACATTTCTAGACGCTCCCGGGAAGTTCCCGATGCATTTTTGATAAATGTGAGCTCAACCAGCTTTACACTACTTTAACGTTTTCATTCTCTTTGGTATGTTCGGTTACTTTACAAGCAGAATACTTAAATATTTTGCATCCTTGGGCTCGCGTCTAAACTGGAATTGTAAAATACCTTCTTATAGGTACATACAATTTAAAACATATAATCTTCTTAGCATTTACTTCATTAGGTAAGTACTATTAGAAGAATTCTAGAGTATTGAACTATTTTTAGGGTTCCGTACCTCAAAAGGAAAAAACGGAACCCTTATAGGATAACTTTGTTGTCCGTCTGTCCGTCCGTCCGTCCGTCTGTCAAGACCCTTTTTCTCAGGAACGCGTAGAGGTATGAAGCTGAAATTTATATCAATTACTCAGGTCTACTGTCCCTTGAAGCTGTGAAAAAATCAAACTTCTAAGCCAACGCAATCAAAAGATACAGCCATTTATGCCGCAAATTTTCGACACTTGCAAGGGAATCAAAACCTACAGGGTGCTTCCCGTGAACTCAGAATCTTGAAATTTGGTACGAAGCAACGTCTTATAGCATAGATAAAGGAAAAATTACGAAAACCATAAATTTTTAGTTACATCACAAAATATTTAACCTTGCAGGTTTGTACGGAACCCTCGGTGCGCGAGTCCGACTCGCACTTGGCCGGTTTTTTTTTTGTTTATTTTGATGATATTTTATTAAGTAACATAATTTACGATTGCACGTCGGTTTACTGGAGCAATCTCATTTTCTTATGAATAAACTAACCCTATTTCTTACACCCAACGTAAAGTTTTCCCCGTGATAATTTCTTATGCGTACCTAATAAATTTAATATGTAATTTATAAATAATATTTATATAATTTCGGAAATTATATAAAAAATATATACTTACAATATTTTGATATAGTTAGTAACTTGCTAGTACACAGGTTCAGTTCGAAAATAAATTAGAAGCTATGTATACATTTTTATTTTTTACATGTAGGCAAGTGCTATAATCTTGTAACAACCGACATTTTTAGGCAACCTCCGAAGTAAATAGTCCTAAACTAAAAGTGAACCAAGTAAAATTCCCGCCGAAAAATGGAAGACCCATTTTCCGAAAGAAACTTAGGGCCCAACATTCCCTCGGATATTTTTCACGTAAAATTCTTTAGAAAGCGTGCCGCGAAGTAAACAAAATACGTGGGGTATACAGTTTTTCCCCTTTTTCCTTATTTCCGGTAAATCGTTTGGGAATAATTATCTTTCGCTTATTTTGTCGGAAGGGAAAAAAGAAACAATTGTCTTATTTGGCGCGGTTATATTTTGTAAGGAGTTTGTGAGGCCTTGGAACTAGTTTATCTGTACAACTCTCTCTTGTTTACATTGCTTTATTTTTTCCCTTTTGTTGGAAGAATTCTACAATCTAAAATAGAGAGGTCATTCGTAAAATAATTCACGGTATCTCAAAGAAGCAAGTTCAGAAAATCTTAAATGAAGTACATCTGACCTAAATACAATAGCACCATACCTTTATTAATTAAAAGAGTAACCATTATTTTTTAAACTCGTATAGAACTGACATTTCTAGTAGCCTCTTATGTAAACTACAACACCGCCTTAAGCGACCGCAGACAAAACACGAAGTAAACAGCAATAAAACAATAAAAGGCATATTAAAACCGGAGACGCTGCGCCATTCATCACAAGTGTTGCCAGTAGATTGAAATAAAATACCCCGGAGTGGGCGAAATACCCTATAGTGGGAGAAATGCCCCAGTACCGTTGTAATCTCTTTCTGGATGGCAGATTAATAACTCTTATATGTTTTTAAAGAGTGTCGGATGTACTTTAGTGTTTTTGAGACTCAGATTTCTGAGGATGAAATCTTTGTGCGGAGGATAAATCTATGTTTACTTGTTTAGTAAGAATAGTTACTTTTATTTAATATTATGTCTAACCATAGCTTGCATTATGTAAAGCAATTGTGCAGTTTTCAACGTACCGTGTTTTCCTAGAAGAAACTAACAAATACTTATTCAATTCAGTAGCTTTCAACCACATGCAAAATTAATCTTAACACAACACTTTTAGTATTGTTTTCGTGTTAGTTTTGTCTAACACAAGCAAATAGTTTATCTTTTATATATTTAAGCCAAAAGCAGCGTCGGTAGCTGTGTGAAACATTTACATAGATAAGGTATGAAACTACAGACAAAATACGGTCTTCTATATTTTCATACATTAGTTAGTGAGCATTGTTCCTGGCACACAATTTGCTGGGTTAACAAAAATACGAGCAGTTGTTTCTAAGTAGAACCACAGAAGAACTCCAGTCACAGAATACCAACTATGCATGTAGTTTGGAGTACTAGTTACTGACCGCAAATTTACTTGTTCACTTCTTTATTGTCTGTATTAAAATTGGCTATATAGTTAAGTCATATTAGATCGTGTCATCGAATCTTTAATAATTTAGCTAAGTACCTAGGTAGGTATCCTAGAATAAAAATCCAAAACCGAAATCGGCAAGACCGGTTTTTTATGAGTTATTTTTGTCAAGTGCTAAACCCGCACTATGGTCGTTTAACTTAACCTTTGGCTGACGACCTGGTCTAAAAAAACACTAACGCCGAGGTTACATCCCACAGAATCACAATATTAAAAAAATTATAAAAAAATCTGTAAGCGTGCTAACGAATCTTAATTTTTACAGTTATTAGATGAAAGCCTTAGCTAATGAATCGTGCATAAATATAAAAATTAAACTTCAAATTTAAAGATAATCAACGAGTTAATAAAGTGACTAATATAAATATGTTCTTCTTGAAATATGTTTCAAAATAAAACGAAACTAGAAACTCTAACTCTAAAAATAAATAAAACTGAAAACACATGGGTTTGAAAAATTTTACTTTCGCACTTTGCAGTCATTGCATACTTGAAGATAGCATGTAAGGCACATCGACTGTGTCTTCAAAATGGCAAAACAGGAAGGTACCGGGAAAAAAGTAGCCACACGCCGCGTATTTTAAAAAATATTGTCATTACAAAAATATTGACGTCTGTGAGACGTATAGGTCGGCAGTTAAAGGTTAAACTTCTTAATGGAAAATGAACGAAATAATCCTGCCGGTAGTAATTATTTTCGCTCATTTTCCATTAAAAAGTTACGGTTGTTTTTATTTAGAAAAAAAAGCCTTTAAATCACAAACCTACCTACTTCTGTCATATATGAGTATTTAAAATGATATCAACATTTTTGTTCTGATAGATCATACAAACGATATCCCTATGAACGGTTTAAGAAACTTTACTCAAACGAAAAGAAAAAGTATAGTATGAAGAATTTGTGCTTCAATCTAAATATAAAACATTGTCTGCCCATTTCCCTACTCTGCGATAAGTCTGAGCAATATAACCCACTAGGAAAACTCAGCTCTCAGCATACTCGTGCCACCCCTATTTCGCCCGCTAGTTTATTATATTGTTTTTATTCTTACTTGTTATGTCACAGTTTGACACGGCCTTCGCTCTCCACAGAGGAATTTAGGTATCTCTATGAAGCGAATATTTTAGTCTCATTTCATGAATAGTCATGAATTTGCGAGCCATCGGAACGGATCGCGTGAGTTTATTATTTCTAAGTCTAGGAATATTTTGTTATTTCTCTTATTGCTCGCTGTATTGTATTAGTCGGGGTATTTTTGGTATATCTTCAAATTGGCTGAATGCTCCGTATTGGGACTAAATGAGTTAGCATCGCCGTATGTTCTGTCTTTGTATGTAAATAATGAATAGATGATATCTTGGATCCAATATGCTTTATTGCAGAAATTGTGCGAAACTAAAGCTTTTGTCTAGACGTAGTGACTACGTAATCTTAGGTATTTTACTTTGGACACCACTGCTATACTTATTTGCCGTTTGCAGAGATGATATCTCAAATTTCAATAAATATACAAATAAAGTATTACCTGATTATTAACGGAAGAATAAAATAACCATCTAAATGTATAATCAGCCCTTTCAAGTCGGATGAAAAATACACGACTACTTAACTTTTTTCAGTTTTTCCTGAATTTGCTTAAAGTAGAAAACCTCGAGAGAAACTTTAAAAGTTCAAAAATAGCGTCCAATTAATGGACAACCCCTTTTAGCCCTGAGAAGGGCAATCCCAAGAGATATCTGTGGGTAGAAAGAAGGAGATTTCACGCGGTTTTGTCTATGTAGTGACGATATTTCCTTAGGAAATATTATAGTTACATCTTAGATGAAAACAATATAAACTTCATATAATCAATAAGAAGAAACAACTAGATTTTCAACACATAGATGGAAAAAAATAAGGTATATTCATACGCTATGTCTTCGTAATTAATTATCCAGTTGTTTTGACATGACATTTTGTTCAGAAGTAGTAGTCTACTAGTACACGATAATTATTCAAATGCTTATACTTGCTTCAAAGTTATCAAACAGTTCTTGCTTGAATCTTCATCTAGGAGTCCTTACAAATCATTTTATTCAACTGTTACCACTAATACACTTTAAAATCATGAAGAAACTAACAGTCCTATTCATTATTTTAGTTCGTTAATACTCAGAGGCCCTATATTTTTAGGCTCTGTTGTCTCAAAAACGTTACCATACTTGTTTCATACTCCACTTAGAAAGACGTTAATACCAAAAGTGCCTACACCTAAACAAAGGCTGGTTTCCAGGGAGATAGGCCATCATTTTTGCAAGCCTTTTGTTCCTTATCAAAAACTTTCTGCCGATAGGTAAATATAATTTGTAAAATACAGCTGGCAAGACTTTTAGCGGCATTGCGGATTGCGGCATCATCTGTTTGTTAGTATTCTGTGCAAATGTTTTCGCGCCAAAACTATTTTCGTGTTGGCAATAATAAAATTACTAATGGCTAGATTTAAATGAGCCATAAACTAAAAATACCTCGACGTTATGTTTAATAAAATCAAGTCATTTTATTTTCAGATTAAGTATATAGGTCTTTATAGTTTAGAACACTATTCAGAATCAAAAAGCTAACAATAGAAAACTTTAGAATAGAGTAGACACCCGATTCAGACCATAACCGAATTAAAATAAGTCTGGAGAAATTCTCGCAATTTTGGCCACAACTATAAATTTCCTCCAAAAACAAAGCTCACGTCAGAGCGAGCACTAAGTAAACTGAAACAAGCCTGCCTTTTTACTCCATTAAAATCAATTATCCCCAGGCCTGTGTGTTGATTGCCTCGTTCCTTTTTCTCCATTTATCCCAAGCAAAGAGCTCTCCAATTTAGAAGTGAAGCGATAATTAAAAACGAAAAATCTAGTACGCCATCTTTCTTTTGCGTTCGGAAATCCCCCGACCTTTCCCGCCTTCGTAATTAGCTCAATTTCTGAACGCAACGTTCGGTGTTGCCAGAGTGGAGAAATCATTGTAGACGCTTTTTAATTTGAGTGATTGTTAAACTCGAGTGTGTGATTTAATAATGTTTAAATTGGGTTCGTTTGAAGGGAGTTCGTTTAATTTGTTCATATACTTTGAGTAAATTTAGAAGCTTTAATATTGTTAATGTCATATGTCACCAAGTACTCAACGGTGTGTTCTAGCAATCTGTTTTGAGATCCAGTTTTAATCCATTTAAGCCATGCACCATCTTCTTTCACAGTAGGTAACTTATGAGGGTGACGGTTGACGCGACCTGGTGGTCACCTGCCTGATAGTCAAGTGTTATAGAAATATATAAGGTTAAATTAAGTAATTATTGAAATGTCCGTCATAATAAAATTATTAGTAAATAAAAATACATACGAGCATATTATTACAAGACTCATCTATTGCAAGTCGATGAATCAAATGAGTCAAATATTATAAAAAAAACATGAAGATGTAACGGTCCGAAAACTATTGCGTTCTTTATCGTAAATGAATAAGTAGGTACTTAAATTCATTAAAAAATACATAAGGTATATTTACATAAAAAAATATCTCCAGAAACTAGTCTATTTCGTAAGATATGGAAGTCCATTCCACAACCTATAGGCTAACAAAACGCCACTGAACTAAAAACGCGAATAGGTAAAGTAAGCCAAATACCAACAGAATCGAACCCGATATAACAAAGCATTCGGCAACCTCCGTACAAATCAAATGTTTAGCATAAATATACGATAAACCGCGCGAGCCGCGACGGCCGTGATCGAAATGAAGATGGGCTTAGACTAAACTTGGTCTAGACTTTTGGGACAAATCTAGTATTAACTAATGGTAAAACGATTTGTAATTTAACCTTAACTGACTACACAAAAGGCGGTTCGCTGTAGAAATTATTATTGAAGAGAGAAAAAAAAGTTGTTAATCTTTCAACCAATTTTAGATGACGCAATTCCTTACTTGTACTATCATTGGAGTTGTTACAATTTTAAGTATGTAAGTCATACAAGTTTTAAACTAGAGTGTGTGTGTGTGTGATATAAGATTAATAATGTTCGAATATATATTCATCTTTTAAATTACTTAAGTTTTCCTGAAAATTTACACGCATGTAGCTCAATTATCAATAATAAAAACAATATCAATACAAATAAATATACGAACTACAATGTGTCATAATTGAAGATAATGTGCATCGATAGCCACGTAATTTATTTAATAGATTAATATTTATTTGGGTGCAATTACAATCTTAATTAGCAATTATCAACAATTTACATATCGTTATCAAAGTTATATTTAGTACGAGGTCACATAAAAGTAACGGACAAAGTTTAATTGAAGTTTTTGATGGACTTTAGACACTACCTGTATGTACTTGTATTAGTCTAAGTAAAGACGTATTTAAACCGTATCAGAGGCATATTAGGACATATTATTTGGAATCATTTTTAAGCTTAAGTTAAGCTACTAGCATCGAATTCTTCCAAAAGAACTTTCTCACTTTAGATAGATAGATAGATAAATACTTTATTAAAACACCATAAATAAAACAATACCATAAAACATACAAATTAGAATCAGCGTCTTAATTGGCGGCCAGGCCAGGGCTTCCAGGCAATCAATCTGGCAGGGATATAATCTTCAAATTAAATGAGTGGGACAAGGTGTTTAAGATATTTAAATAAAATAATGAAAAATGTTAGAACAAAGGTTTATACTACTTACTTTAGCATATAGATACATTCATTTCAAGTGATCAGAATAAATACTATACCATATCACGTAAGTATATAACTTTCTTAGATTTAATATACAACGCCAGTATGTACAACATTTTAGAAATATTTCTAATAACGTCAAAAACATGTCTAGAATGAAAAAAAATAAGTAGAAAAACTTACTGCATACGAGAGCGATCCTTTAACTTATTTACGATAATATTCGTTAAATAATAGAAGAGGCTCGTATTAAGAAACAAATTCGTGTTCAGAGGGCGTACGAGCGCGGAAAGGGTAAATTTTCTTCAATAGTGATGAGACACGATAATTCTATGTGTTTATCGATGTTTTGGTTATGGAATCTGCTTCGTTATTTTTTTGGTAAGTTTGGTTGTTTATTTTGCATTATACTTATGACCGTTGCATGGAAATCCAAAAACACCCGAACTAGTCAATAACTGTGTTTTGTGTACGCGTCGTTCTTTGCGCTCTGTGCGCATCTGTGCACTTCAGATTGGAAATGTAGTATCAGTTTTATTAGGTGGTAAGTGTATTTATCAATCATAAATGCCGTCTTTGGAACACTAATTATCTTGTCTATATTTGGGCCTATGTTATTCCGTCCATAACATGACGCTACGCTGCGCTGTGTTCTATCTGCGATGCGAGCATGACTTGATATTTGTGGCTTCTTCTGCATTACTCTTATATGGGTTTGATAATTCGTCGCATTGCAGCATGAAAAAAAAACAGACCAATTAACTAAAAATAAAGTTTTAATAATGCACAGTTGAGTACAAGAAAAAAGATCGAACTAATCAGACTAGCTTTACTAATGGCAATAAAATAATGTTACAAGAGAAGACTATAACAACATTTCTAGTACAAAAACGTAAGCTTAGTATTGGAGTAAGCATTAATAATTAAAATCTTTGTTTCTACCCACACTTGCATTGAATAAATGAGTTACATAAAAACAACTGAAAACTCGAGGCCCTAAATCAAAACCATCGATACCACAATGACCCCATCCCTATGCAGGGGTAGCACCGACATTTCCATGTAGGTCGCATAAAAATAACATTCTCGCCCGGCGTAGACACAGCTGCTCAAATATTGAGTCGCTGCAGCCTCCGATATACGAGATTGGCAACCTTTGTTTAGGGTTGCTATTAATCGGTTAGCAAAATCTATGGTTTGGTTAACAGAACATGTAAACACATATACTTATACATATTCAAAGATACAATAATTTTATTTGCTTCTGTAGTTTTTTGTTTTTACGCCAAAATCTCAAGCTTTTGGTTACGATAAACAATTTCAAGTCTTATAAAAAGGAAATACTCAACTGGTGTAAGCAGAGCTGCTAAATTATTGACTCGTTGCAGCTTCCGATATAAAAGACTAGCTGTGCCAGCGACTTCGTCCTCGTGGAATAGTTATTAGCATAAAAACGGTTCTAGTGTGTTAACCTTAAAAGATAGACATATATTGTTACGGACATTTTGTTTGACCATCTAATCTATACTAATATTGTATATTGGTCTACAGAATAGAGATAAAGTAATACAGTGGCTTGTATATGCATTTTTTATTCATACATCATAAAGAAAACTAATTAGATACTTTTTAAAATTCAGAATTAGTTATTTAGAGAGTTTAAACTGTGTGACAGAAATTTCAGTTTTCAGCCATCAATATTGCAAATTACATACAAGCTGACCAATCCATTTCAACACTGGTTTATACGTTCGTACTTGATGACGTCACCGATATTCCCGTGGTATAGGCCGCCCGTCCCGTTTCAGTTTTGCATATTTGTTACAATTTCAAAATAGACAAGTTTCGTCTTTTCAAAGTACGTGGTATATAACTTGACGACTCGAAAAACAGTACAACTACCAATCAGATCAATCAAATCAAATCAAAAGTTTTTTAATTAACTTAAATCTACCTATTTACAAAATTTGTAGCTTAAGACTAAGATAATTATTTTGTAAGTTTGATTATTGATCAATCAATCAATCATCAAACTTACAAAATAATTTAAGTGCTACAATTTAATTATGAACTGGTCTGGTGCCTCTGAACTGAGCTAGGCTTGTATCTCAGGGATGAGACCAGCGATAAATACAATTAATTTTAAAGACCAGGATTGGGAGAGTTCCTGTTTATAAGCAGTAGTTCATTTAACCAGTCATAGATGGATGTTTGATGAGTTAGGTGGTAGTACCTAATGTTCCCCACCCAATTCAAATAGCGTAGAGTCAGTTAATACGGTACTACTCCTAAAACACACTACTTAATTGAGAACATCTTCCTTTTGCTGAAATCAGTACAAATGCTTTTTAGTTTCTAATCCTCATTTTGTATTATCTTCATTATTCACGTTGGTTATTCAGTCATATTGGAGGAGTAAATTGATTATATGATAGAAATCAATGGTATTGCTAAAAGTGTCCCGATATCTGATAGACATGTGCGCTAGATCATAGACTATGTAAAGTATTGAGATAGTAGTATTAGTTTTAGTTAGTATGTAAAAGGAATATTAGTGTAACAAACTCTGTCGTCGATAGTTTCAAACCTTCCTGAAAGATCTCTGACATGATTTAACTGCAGGTTGTGATCAAATATTAGCCTTAACTTTCATAAAAAACACATAGTTTTCAATCCTTGACTAGTTCTAGTCAAGCTTAAGTCTATCCAGTGTACAAAAATCATAATTTTCCATCGCTTACTAACCTACAGCAGGACCACACGCGTCCATCATCATCGTTAGCACTCTAACCACGCTAATGAAACCCGCGCACGATCCAACAAGTGCTAATGGTCACAAACGTACCAGTGTTGCTGTTTAACGAGCTTTCTAAATGGACAATAATAGATTGGTGGGCAGTGGGCACGCGGTACGAGTTTTCCTGATTTGAATTGAAAAAAAAACACGCATATAGTTTCAGTTTGAGTTTCATTTTTGCCGTGAACCGTATATGCCCGGCACTAAATCTTTTATCGTATGATTTTGCACAGTATATGTATTTATGACTATTTTATTTACATAGGTATTATTTGATACTAGTGTCGAGTTTTTAAGCCGCTCCAGAGCCTTCTAAATAAATAAATATTCCAGGACATTGCATACAGCGCCATATAGCCACACACTAAGCAAACGCTAATGGATATTATAAGTACTTACTTAAATACTTTTCTTTTGTTAATACATAAGTACTTATTATACATAGAAACGACCAGATTCCACACAAGTTATTACAAATTTAAAATTCCTACTTGTGTCATGCGGGAATGGAACCCGCTACCCTAGATTAGAAAGCAGAGCACCAACTAAGGTAACATTAAGGGCCATTCAACCTTGATATACGCAATTAAAGATTTTTAAGCCTAGTATATTGCTGGAACAGGCAAGCGTTGTGCTTACCATAAGCATTTATTTACTTATCAAGTAGGTATATCTACATACGAATTAATTAAGTTTTACAATTGTCTATCTATTATATTTCATACATCAATTAACTTGCACTAGTGCCTAAGTCATAGTAATATACTTATTTATAGATCATTACTGTTTCAAATCACTTAATTATACCTAAATAACTTGATAAAGATAAATTGTATACAAGTAGTTAAACCCGCTATGACAATGACATAGTAAATTGATTATATCATATAATAATAATGCATTAATAATTATAGCTATTTTTGTATTAGCTTGTTAGCTACTTAGTTTAATTCGCACGAAATCAAGATTTAAATTCGCATTTTGTTAGATAAGACAAATTATTCTATCACATGACTCAGTACTATCTCTTAATATATCTAATCACTTTTTAAAAGACAACTTCATCAGACATAATTTATTTACCTACATCATTAACTAAACTTAGGTTTAAGACACGTCTCGTGTCCTATGGTTTTAGAACGCCGCAAAAATTCAATTTAATCAAACTGACCGGTATCTGGGTAACTATTCGGTATTAAGTGATTGTGGTCAAGATGGAAAAAGAAATTTCTCATTTATTGGCATGGCACTTCCTGGTTACAATTATCGCTCACCGTTTAATTAAATTTACAATAACAACCTTTATTCGATACATTCGATAGAAAATACCAGCCAATATTTATCTACCCACTAGCGGGACCGTCATAGACTTCCACACTTAAACCGAAATAGAGCTTGCTTGGCATTTTTGTACCACTATTTGTACAAAACAGCGTTCCCTTTTTCCCTCCAAGGCCGTTTCCCACCAACTGTCGGTTTCCCTAAACCGAAACAGGATCGGCAGATTCCGAATTCAAATTCGAAATTGGAACGAGGAACCCTGACGCGGCACGGGAAGACTGCTCTTCTTACGACTTCCGGCGAATTGTTTTCTTTATAAGTCTGGAAGTTTATTGGGTGGATAACTTTTGGAGTTCTCGTCTCTTAAACAAAACTCGATGCAAATACACAATATCTTCAGCGAGACGAGACACGAGACTGCTCAAGTTTTAAATTTATTGCAGATCTACACGCAACGTTCCAAATTAAATTTGTAAAGATATAAAAGAGCTTCTATTTCAATTCGGAGAATACGTGTTGTTCTAAGTCTAGCATAATTCAGAATTATATTTCCTCTGCACGGCAATCAGGCCCAGCTCGGCGCGAGGAGAGCCGATTACTTATGAAACTTTGATGAAGCTACCCTCACTAGAACTTTTCTCAAAAAATATCTCTCTTAAACCGTCCCATGACCCGGCCCATTCGTGCGCCGAAAAACCTAATAAACTTCAAAAACCATTCTGAAAAATCCCGAAAACTTATAACAGAGAGGAATTTTTCGCAACGCTCGAAATTCGCCGACTTTTCCCGCGAAAAAACCGCTTTGACAGCGAAAAAGGCGGGAACGGTCGCCATTACGCGCAAGTGACGCCTCGCCCGGTGGCATATAATTGGACAAGCTCTGTGGACAGATTTTAATAACATAAAACCAGGAGTTATGGCCTCTCCGTCTTGTATTTGGACGACAACAGTTTATTCGGTGAGCTATTTCATATTAAAGTCGCACTGGCAAGTATTCTATGGCAGGGGTGGTTGTGACTTTCTGGCATGGTTTATCTTCGTCCTTTGATATCTGATATAAACTCTGGATACCGCGGTTCTTCGGTCACATGCAGTGTGCAGTACTACCCACTAGGTAGGTTAATTATTTTCAACGGTTTCGTCAGTCTAGTAAAGAAACAATCTACTTAAGTACCTGCAGTAAGTTGTAAATAAATCCCGAAAACATCTCATGATTCCTTTTGAAAACACAATGATCATAATGCGAAAATTAAATGTGCAAGTAAATGTGCTTTCAAAAATACATGAATTAATTATTTCAGGGCCATCGGAAAATAAAATTTTATTCTTAGAACATGCATGCATGTTTGCTAATTTAGATATAAAAAACCAAATGACTCAAAAATTAATTTAGAATAGAATAGCTTTACAAATTGCTGCACATTGGGTGGCGGATTTCTTCCAGGCAACCTTGTATGGACATTACTTAGAATTGTAAACAGGTGGTGTACTAATTTAGTGCCTTAAAAGAAAAAAGCCGGTTGTATGTATATTTTTACGTAAAAAAATGTGAGAAAACCAACCAGTCCTTACGTCATACATAAGTAATCTAGCGCACTAGGCAGTGGAGTCTCATAGGCGCAATCGAGTTTTTAATTAACTTCCGCGGCTCCCCCACCCCCGGTTTTAGAGATCCCCGGGACCCAGTTTAAGAAACGCTCTGGTCTAATTCAAACATAAGCAAGTTATTCCTAAGCCAATTGCGTACCCGCGCTCGCACTTCACATTTCCGTGGCAATATGAAGCAGTGGCTGGGTGGAGCAGTATGGGAACTATTGCTTTTTATAGGGTTTAAAAAAGTTATTAAAAAAGTAATTTAATCTATTCGACTTGTATGTACCTATAGTGGAAATTAGATAGTTAAATTCAATGTGTTTATTGCAATCACATATGTTACTATTAGATGCTAGATTTCAGTACAACGATGTATATTCTTCTGCTGCAAAACTAGTGTCACAAATTTTGTGAAATTATGTTTGTATGGTCAGACTTTTTGTGTATGTAGAAAATATCCGTTTTACGTTCTATGAAATATAGGTAGCTAACCAATAAACAAGATCTTCCTTTAGTTGGACGTAAAGGCCAGTGGATGATGATAATGTTCATTCATACATATTCATAACATATAGGTTCTATAAGAGCAGATATATTTGATAGATTTGATATTAGGTCTTTAGGACCTATGAAATTGCCGATTTGTATGACGAAATTGAGAAAAAATATATTTCCATACAAACATTATTAATGTTTGAATGGAAATGTCTGAACAGATTTAGATGCAATTGATAACTATAGTTAGATGGAAAAAAAGCTATGCACTGCGTATATCAATTCCTCAAAAACAGATACCATGATGTATTATGATAAAAATATACCTAGTTAAAGTAGTGAAACCGACGACACATTGAAAGATTTTCAATGACTTCCCTATAAGTAATATGCACTAGTAATACATTTTTTTTATCTAAAAGGTACATAATTCAACAATTGATACAATAAAAATTGTATTTGGAAAAAATATAGCTGTACGTAAAAGTTACAAACAGATTAAAATGTAAGAAAAAAAAACGGCAATTTCATAGGTAAAAACCTATTATGATTTGTTTTTTATATATTTTTAGTAGTTACTGCACGCTCCCTGTACGAGAAAGGGTTTTAATTTAGCTACGGACGCGTAGGGCCCGCCTTTGTTGTATCACCGGAGCCTATTCCATTTGGAGGAAATACTGCTCCAGAACTCAACAATGTTTGGGACACACTGTACACTGTATACAGCTAACAAAGCTATGTATGTGTAGCTTGTAGGATGAGTGTTGCACTCTGACGGCAAGTTCAGAGGTTTCTAACCACCAAGCGCCATATTATTTTGTTTACATTTAGAATTATAGATTTATCTAATTTTGTTGTGACGACGAACGTTATGTATGTTTAAATTTTATTATATACACACGTAAGTGATTAGTTAGTCATATGTGTGTGAAATGAAGTCTTTGAACCTAAACTTAGCCGCTCCTGCACATCTAAATGAAAGGGATTTAGAAATACTAAAAACTTTAAACAACAAAGATTTTTTTAACAGTAAGAGTTAAACAAAAATGTTTAAGAACTGTCACGCCACCGCCTGATGGTAAGTGGCCACTTTCTATATTATACCTATTGTATACCTAAGGACGATAGTATCCCCAGAGGCTTTGCAGCGCTTTCAACATGATAAGGTCATAAAAAACAACACTGGAAGAAATCACTCTAAGCGATAATGTTGTCTAATGTAACTAAGTTAATACCAACTTACTGTAAATCATTTTATATCTTTTTTTCTGGTGTACAACAAATTTTTATTGTATGTGTGTTGTATTAATAGAAAACATGAGCCCAGAAAACTCAGATGAAGAAAAATAAAGGTCAAGGGAAGGAGATAGCAAGTATAGTTAATGTGCTAGAGGGAGATCAATAGACTAGCTGAAAGACTGAATAGTCTATCAGTCAAAATCCGTGCTCTAAAATCAGGAATTGATAAATTTCAGAAATTGTAAGAAGCTGTCTGTGAACTGTGAATGCCTATCACAATATTGAATCCTTAATTACAATGGGGATTAGAGAATATTGTGTATTATTATATTAGACTCCAATCAGATGGTGATTTTTAGAGCAGATATTTTATCATAATTGCCATTTTACTAGACTTTTAGACTACTTTTAGGAAACAATTAACTTTTTTATAAGAATATCTGGTGAACTAGGTTGAAATTATTTTATCATCAATTATTCAATCATTTAAAGATTTATATATGAGAGCATTATTTGTTCCAGATCTAAAAATAGAGGGTAAATTACTTATTAAGGCTTGAATATATCCATAAGGTAGTTTTTCATGCTGTACTTATTAAAGTATCATGTACTTACTGACAGTAAACCTAATTAACTTATGCACAATAATATTTAAAGAGGTTAGAATTCAATCAATCAATCAATCAAATATACTTTATTGTACACCAAATAAAAAAGAACATATTTAACATAAAGGTGGAAGGTAACCAGGGACATTGGGCGACCTTATCACTAAAGTGATCTCTTCCAGGTAACCTAGTTTGGACAACACTACAGGAAATCCTTAAAGCTGGCGTACTTAACACAATATTAAATAATTTAAAAATAAAACACAATAACAAATATAACATTCAAAGTAAACAATATACAAACATACCTACTTACACACAAAACTACATATTATTGATATTTAAAGGAAATAATATATACATTGAAGGAAATCACACAAAAATAAAAGAAAGCAGAACATATTTTTTTTTATATAGAATTGATATCTATAACTAAGTATTTTTATGGGGTAATAAAATAAATATGCCGGGACATTGCACACATCGCCATCTAGCCCCACACACTAAGGAAATGCTTGTGTCGTGGGTACTAGATAACAGATGTAATACTTTTATACTTTTTTTTGTTAATACATATTTATTACACATAGAAACGACCAGACTCAATACAAGTGTTTATGATGTTTTTGAATCCAATTATGAATTTGTGATTCCCACATGACACAAGTATAATTAGTTGTGTCATGTGTGCATCACAACCACAAGAAGGCAGAGTTACTACTAACTAAACTAACAGGCAAGTCAGCAACAACAACAGTGAGAACGAGAGAGAGAGTTGGTCAGAGAGGCCAAATTTAGAGTCAGAGTTATCAAAACAGCCTAAGAACCTATGGCTGGCTAATGTCATACTGACAAAGTGACAAACAGTTGGGATACATAATTTAAAATGCCATCCGACCCACAGAAGCATACAAAATGGAATGCCACTTTTTGGTCACCCATCCATGGACTGCCTGTGTCCACAATTGCTCTACATATGGCAAATGCCATACCAAGACAAAAAGCAGGGATACATAATTTAAAATGCCATCCGACCCACAGAAGCATACAAAATGGAATGCCATTTTTTGGTCACCCATCCATGGACTGCCTGTGTCCACAATTGCTCTACATATGGCAAATGCCATACCAACACAAAAAGCAGGGATACATATTTAAAATGCCATCCGACCCACAGAAGCATTCAAAATGGAATGCCACTTTTTGGTCACCCATCCAAGGACTTCCTTTGTCGACAGTTGCTTTAAATAAATTACATGTGAGTAAGTAGGTACCTACTTATGTAGTAAGCTACAGGCACATATTTTTTCTTCATCATCTTGATATCTATTTAGAATCTTCATTCAAAAGCAATATGATGTAAATAGACTTAGCAATATGAATACTTAAATATAGAGTTATAGTTAAATATAGAGTTTTTTAATTCAACAATGTGGTGGATGTCTGTGCTGAGGTGTAACTTCTGCAGCCAAATAAAAAACCCAAAATAGCATCCTTACATTGATGATAACATTTTAAGAATTAAGTAAAGTAAATTAACTTGTATTGTGTGTGTCTCAATAAAGATATGTCTACTTCAACACAGATGCCCCCTTGAAAAAAGAATCATACATTTATATTTATGATGAGTATTTTTTTGTTTTATGTGTAGCAAAAGCAAAATGTGTGATGACACTGGCAAGCATAAAGCCTAGTCATTGTCTCTTGCAACACCCCAATACCTCGGAGCACATGAACTTTTTTGGAAAATTGTATAAATAAATTATTTACCTATTTACATAATTATGTAAGTAAAACAATTTTAAGTTTCTGTTACAGTTATTCTTACCTGTGCAATAAATCATAATAGGCATACCTATTCTTCTTACATAATATGTTTAAAAGAAGCACCTACACATAAGAGATTTTTAAACAAATGCAAGATATTTAGGTGGGTACTGACTAAACCATGTTTTTTTTCTATGTCAGTGAAATGTTCCTATTTAGACACAAGGATTTTCATCCCTCATATTATCTCCATGTTTAGACATTGTTTTA
Source organism: Macaria notata (assembly GCA_927399415.1). Lineage (NCBI taxonomy): Eukaryota > Metazoa > Arthropoda > Insecta > Lepidoptera > Geometridae > Macaria > Macaria notata. Next base: position 9,356,076 of record OV656742.1, read on the forward strand.
TGTGCTGTCATTTACCTAAAGTTCTATACAAATATAAACATGAGAAATAAACTAAATTTGAATCAAATTAGTCATTCAAAACATAATTTCGATTACTTAAAGAATATTCGTGAGAATCTGCAAGGCTCTGCAGGTTATCTAATTAAGTTTATAAAAAGTGTTACAAAATTATAATCAAAATTCTAAGGTCATCAACACTTACGCCAAGTCGCTCGAGGTTGGTGGCACTTCTTTACCAGTTTGCAAGTGCGAAATATAATCTCGCAAAATCGCCTTTATCACTTCACATTTACTTTATTGAAATGTAAAAGGTCTTCAGATATTAAGTAGGTACCTATATAGAAATCTTTACCTACTTAAGCTTTGCATCACTTAAGTCGTAGAGCAAAAAATACTCTGTATGATATATTAATTAGGGTAATTTTTACTTCAACTTCAACTTTTTTAATTATGGCTTCTGCAGCGTTACCGCAATTTTGCCAATGTCACGTAACGGATAAGCTAAAAAACAAACACTGAAAGGTTCGGTCGATAAAATAAAACCAAAAGCAAAAATTTTAAAAAGCAAGCTTATTACGTTATACATATTAAAGTTATAAAAGAAACGGTCATATTATGACTATGAAAACTTAAATAGAAGCTTCCAAAGCTAACCAAAATAAACTAAAAGCACGTTTAAGCGACAGTAACAAAGGGAAATATTTTACAACTTAATATTATTAATTAACATAAATTTGTTTAGAATATAAACAAAAGGAGTATATACAAGAGGGAGAAGATTAGCAAAGTTGGTAGGGTAATTTTGGGTAATTTTTTTTTTTTTTTTTGGGTAATTTTTACAAAAACAATTCTAATAGATTTGATGGTGTAGCAATTTTTATTGCCAGTTTAATTTAAGTAGGTAACTGCACGATGAAAAAAGAAAACATCGCAATAATAGTGATTTCGAAATAAACCATAATGTGCCAAAAATCGATATTCGATTAGAAAAAACAACTACCTACATTCTACTAACTAACAGCAGTAACATGAAAGCGTACAAACCACGTGGAGCGCCAAGGTCGAATTTATGTTTTCAACTTGTCAAGCGCGGCGTGTGATAAATTAATTCTACGGGCCGTTATAGCCCTGCCATGTTTCTACAATTCAACTCTATATCTCAGGGCATAAGGCTGAATTTCTCCTGCGCATTCAATCCACGCATAGTCGCCAACCCAGGCAATATATCTTAGGCCGTGTACTGCCCCTGACAGTTCGTAAACAAACTGGTGCTACCGCAACAAAGGGCTACTGTCATTTTACACTGCAAATAACAATCTCATGCCAAAATTATACTTTGTAACAGGTCACTTATAAATTATATTTACTGATGTCTAATAATATTACATACCTACTCTACTTTTGTACGTTATAAATTGATTAAAAACTTATAGGTATCCCATCACTCACCAGAAAATAACACGAGGATAGATGAGATTCATGCAGAGTCATCTGTAGTACATCTTGCACATATCGATCAGTCTTGCAGTTCTCAAAACACAACTACAAAAAAACCTAAGAGGTTAGCACCAAAAATCGGCGAAATTTACTTTACTATCACACGCCGCGGCGGTAGTAAATAAAGATTTAATTACAAACAGATCACAGCGGGTTAGTAAACGTAATCAGCTCGTTAAATGATTCACAATCAAAATAAAAATAGTCCGACAGACGCTGCGTCGACGGCCGCGCACTGTCTGTCTGCCGTGCTGTCAATATTCGTCAAAATGAAAATGGCGACACCCTCGACAGAATACGATCAGCGGCCGGCGGCCAACTGTTCCTATCTCACTCAGTGGAGGCCATATGACAAGGACAGCGAACTGACGTGTTGTCTTCAGCCCGACTGGACTGATTTGTGATGTCACGCCCAGCGGCGTAACATTTTGCGTAATTACACGTTCATGATCGCTTGTAAACTTGTTTTAATAACGTTAATTTACGATCGTTTCGTTTATGAGGTCGTCTGTTGAAAGTGTCGGTCAATGCATAGGTTAATTATAGAGTAATGTGAGATATTTTATAGTAATACGTCTTTGCGCATGCTAAGCCCATCCCACCACTCAATATCTGTCGTAGGAGCGCCTCCTACTTCTTCTTATTTTATTCAGTGATTTTTTCAGATGTTCATCTTCCAACTGCATTAATTCGACGCTTGGAGTCGCAATGCAGTTTGATTAATAATGAAGTTTACCTAAAACTCCTCTCGTACCTACTTATAATTTCGATGCTTTCTGTTATTGAGGTAAATATATTTTGAACCGTAATTTCTTTTAAAAAAGTGCGTACTTACTCTTGAATAAAATTAACACTTAATTTTCTATTCCAAAAATAAAAAAAAACGCTGAGGTAATATCTACATAATCAGTGGGTTTTGTGCATACAGTTAATATAATAATGTAAAATCCAATAAACATTTTAACGTGCATATTGTTATTAAATATTATTAACTGTTGAACACATAAATTAAAACTATACCTAATTGTAATATTAGCATATTTTAATTCGAATAAAATCACCCCATCTCTTATTGTTATAAATAAATAAAATTCTCTTTATTTTTTTCAGCTGGCAGGCACACAATAAAATATCTGTCAAGGACCTGTCATTGTCATAACAAAATGTTGCCAAAAGACAATTTTAACCTTTATCTATGACGCTATGTGAAACTTCCCAAAATATGATTTATTACTATCCCACATAAGCAATACACACCACTAATATTAATTAGCACATTTAGCCTTCTAGAATTTAAATAGAAATCTCATGCAAATATCATTGTGGATTGCGATCTTCTAGTCATTGCGATCTTAGTGGTGTGTATTGCGTTTAAAGTTTTTACGTAAACCAGTGAACTGCAGCAGTAATAAATCACAACCGCTGACACGTGGGGCTCGGCAGTTGGATATTATAATATTGTAAGAGATCTTTATTTTAACAAATCACACGTGAGAGCTGAGTTCTAGCTCTAGAGACCGAGGTACAGTGAAATATTCTGTCTAAGAAAATAAACTTTGCATCATTGGGAGAAATTGAAAAATAAATTGGGAGAATAAATATTAAAAGTAGGTAACATCATTAGTGTGACGTACTTCCTATCGTTCGTTTCATGAACGTCAAGTTTGCTTCTTCTATTCATTCAATTCAAACTCAAATAGCATTGTCCGTTGAACAACATTACTGAAAGATACTGTGTTCGTGAAATTATATTAGTTAGAAGTAATTTCATTATTTTGCTAAAATGTCTGATAGAAATAAAACTCATACTTCTCGAATTGCATCCTACAAAAATACCGGCAGTGGAGTGACCGTAAGTATATATTTCGAACATATAATTATTTTCTTTAGATTTTCTTTTGTTTTTGTTTAACTCTTGAATATATTTCTGTAATGATATTAATAACCTACGTATACGTCCTATACCTACAATTCATAGAGTAATTGAAGTTCTAAAATCTTTTCTTATTCTAATTGCGGGTAGGTACCTAGGTAGGTAAATGTCGAACTTATCTGTAGGTATGTAATATTTTATTCCTAATTGAAAACACTTTTTTTTTCAATTAACAGCCCCAATCACCTATTTTAGTTCTAATTAGTATTTCCTAAAATATTAGTAATGAGATCAATGTCAAGCATGTTCATGAAGGCATGCATTGAAAACTTACCTAAGTAAAACTACCTTCATTTACTAACAAATAAAATTAAATGTAAAAAGACTACTTACCTTAAAAAATAATTGCACAAAACACTATTTATTCATTTCTTTCATTTTCATCTACTATTTAGTCAGATGATTTTTAGTTTTATTGAAGTTTCAGCTTACAATTAGAAAATGTAGTATAAATAATAGCTGTGCTAATTTTCCAGGATCTGCGTCGTAAGAGGGCAGAGCTGAGTATAACTCTCCGGAAGCAGGCCAGAGAGGAACAACTGCTGAAGCGCCGAGCTCTTTCTCCGGAGAACTCTACTGCCAATGAACCTTCTGTGGATGAGACCATCTACACACCTAATGAAATAGTGCAAGGTGAAGTACCTACTTGGTTTGGTTTATTTCTCCTTAGATTGCACCCCACACCATTTACAATCATTCTACTTGATCTTTTCCATCCATTTTTTACCTGGAAATCTCTATTTTTCTTCTGCCATATTAGTTTTACTTGTGTTTTGAAACAAATAAAATCTACTATCTTACTTTGACAGTGTAAACTTGATATAACATGGTTTGTTTAGTTTTCCATACATTCATACACTATAATAGCATAATGCTTAAATATTAATGATTAAATAAGTAGAAATTAAGTCTCATGAATTTTAGTTAAATTTGTCTATATAGGTACTTAAGTCAATGATTTCAAAATTTATTTGCTAGTAAAAATTTAAATAGACGGATAGACATACATAATTTTGTATATATTGTTAGAATGTCAAAATCAATTCTAAGTATCCTGTTTCATGTATCTTCAGTGTACAAGACTTCCTCCTCTTTATATTTTAAGATATGATTGACTGATAAAGATATTATATACCTAATCCAGGCAAATTTATCTACCTAATAAATTATGAGTCATTTTGTCAAGTGCTAAACCCACACTATGGTTCTTTAACTTAAACTGTTATTGGAAAATAAGTGAAAATAATCACAGGATTTGCATATGCATATTCTGCTACCATCTGAACGCCATTGCTAGCTTAGCTGTTTCACTATTATTTTCGCTCATTTTTAACGAACTTCAAAAAAAGGAGGTGAAGTTATATTATTTATTTGTATTATGAAGTCATCTGAAACTTTTTTTTAATAAAAGTTTAATCTAACATATTGTTCCATGGTCAGGTCTGATGTCTCCGGACCTGTCAGTGAGGACCTTCTCGGCCCGGCTCGGGCGCCGCATGCTGTCCAGGGAGCAGAACCCTCCCATCACAGCCATGGTGGAAGCCGGCATTGTGGGGCCTCTGGTTGCTGCCTTGGAACAGTTTGACTGGTAACTTGTACTATAATTTAACTAACATGTAAACTTCATAAAATGTAATCTTCCGAATTTGTTTCATTATACATATGTATGTTTAAAGTTCAGTGTATATTTGTGTAAATTATGTGTATATCTAAAATTAGTAGGCCAAAAAAACATAACTTAAAAATACACTTGCAAGATTTACCTACTATACACAGATAAAAATTTAAAAATTTTGACTAATTAAAATCGAACTATGTATGTATAGTCTTACTTTAATACCAAGTAAGTCAAATTGACCTGTCAATTTAAATGTTTTTTATTGTTCTTTCTTTCTAAACAAGTGCTTATATCCTTGGTTTTTAATGTACATTCTAACATATGGATATATTTTTATATTAATTCCAGTCCAGACCTGCAGTTCGAGGCTGCATGGGCGCTCACAAACATAGCGTCAGGCACTCGCGCACATACTATGGCTGTTGTGGAAGTAAGTACCTACCTTGTTAATAATAACTTTAATTCACTGCGGAGTATAGGTGTCAAAGAGATTTACACCCTTTGATATGTTACCTTATTATACCTCTTCCCCGAGTTGTATTGCTTATTATTGAGGGTTGTGAATACACAGAAGTTTTTTTTTAATAAAAATGTGGCAATAATGCGGTCTGCCTGATGGTAAGCTGTCACCATCGCCTATGGACACTTGCAACTCCAGAGATGTTTGATAATACCCTTTTTAAATCTCCCTAAATTGTAGCTATGCGGAAAGACCTCGGGGGTAAATCGTGATGGGTACTCAGGGCTGTCTAAGGAAACCACATGTTCACAAATGGACGCTTTCCCACCTCATTATCACTTTTTCACCAGCTTGATGACTGTACCCGAATGAAAGCATTCCAACTACATATAGCATACAAGTAATGAAAAAAACCCTACTTCTATTTAGTATAATATGTATTAGGATGTATGTCTGTATGTTTATGTACATTATAATTATGTTTGTGTATATTATTTATCTTATCGCATCTATTTCTGTTGTACACCACATGCTTTATAATCCTTTATTTTCAATTCAATTCAATTCAAAAATTCTTTATTGTACACCAATATAGCAAGAGAACACAAGTATAAAGAAAAAGAAAAAACCATAATATTGGGACAGAGGGCGTTAGAGGGGTTATTTTGTTTCTTTCCATCCAATGGTTGCCTGGAAGAGATTGCTTATAGCAATAAGGCCGCCACTTGTGGCTCTAGAGTAGTTTATGTAAGTAATGTTATTAATTTTGTTTTATATGTGTGTGACTATAAAGAACTATCTATCTATGTATATATCTACTCCAAATTTTGTTGTTTTGTGATCTTCACTTGTTTACATGATGTATTATCCAGGGAGGAGCGATCCCCAAGTTGATCCCCCTGATAGAGCTCGGCGGAGTGGTGGCGGAGCAGGCTGCCTGGGCGCTCGGCAACATCGCGGGCGACGGCTCCGAGACCAGGGACGCGGTGCTGCACGCCGGCCTGCTGCGCGTGCTGCTGCCGCACCTGCGCAGCAACACGCCGCCCACGCAGCTGCGGACCAATGTGTGGACGTACAGCAACCTGTGCAGGTATGTATGTATTACCTGCAACACGCCGCCCACGCAGCTGCGGACCAATGTGTGGACTTATAGCAACCTGTGCAGGTCTGTATGTACCTATTACCTGCAACACGCTGCCCACAGTATGCAGTATATAGATGTACAGCAACCTGTGCAGGTATGTATGTATTACCTGTAACCTGCAACACATTCTAATTGTGTATAGTTAAGATCGTCAATTTATTAAACACATGCATAGGACAAACAAAAGTAAGAAAGATGAAGGATGAAAGGAAAAATAGTATGAAGCGCGAAAGTGCGAGAAGCATAAAAGTGAGAACTAGAATGAATGAGTCAGAAAATAAGGCTCCAGATAATGTCCGGGATCAGAAAAAAAACACACACATTCTAATTCAAGGGAGTGACGATAAGGCCGCGTTCTTGTACATGCATACATCTGAAGTTTAATTCCTTTTATTATCTTCATGTATATTTCTTGGTGAGCAATAAATTAGTTACTACCCGCAACACATCGCCTGGAAGAGATCACTCAAGGTGATAAGGCCGCCTTCTTGTACATACATCTAAAGATTAAGTCCTTTCAATATGTTCATTTATATTTCTTGCAATAAAGTTGTATTGTATTGTAACACATTTAAACTAATTTAGGGACTAAATATACCTATATAAACATGTACCCTATTCAGGGTGCCGCAGGAGAACAGACACAACAAGCAAAATATAAACTTAAAACTAGGGTCTTAATCGGTGGTCTTATTGCTAACAGCGATCTCTTCCTTATTATTGAGGGTTGTGACACCCCTGATTCTTTGAAATACTTAAATTTATTTGATTTCAGTTAAAAAAAATCTACATATATAAAACTCAAAGGTGACTGACTGATTGACTGACTGATATAGTGATCTATCAACGTACAGCCCAAACCAATGGACGGATTGGGCTGATATTTGACATGAAGGTAGATGTTATGACGTAGGCATCCGCTAAGAAAGGATTTTTGGAAATGTCACTTTTAAAGGGGTGAAATAGGGGATGCAAGTTTTACTTCCTAATGCGAGCGAAGCCGCGAGCACCCACTAGTTTCTCAATATAGTTCTCTCCGATCACATGAAATTTTCAGTTCTGTTAAATTCTGTTATTTTTATTCTATTGGCACTAAAATTGTATGTTAATTTTGTTCACAGAAACAAGAATCCAATGGTGAAGTTAGAAGCAGTATCTCCGGGCCTGCCCTATCTCGCCGAACTGTTAACTATTCACGATCAAGAAGTGTTGAGTGAGTAAAATATACAGTATACATATAGTAGTAGTATACTCATCATCATCATCCACAGCCTTCTCCCCACTGCTTGGCATAGGCCTCTCTTTGAATGTGTCTGCTGCGTCGATCTTGTACAGACCTCATAGTATACTACTATACTGAAATATATGTTAAACAGCAAGCGAGCCTCACTCTTAAATTAAAATTTGTTAACAGGCAAGCGAGCCTCACTCTTAAATTAAAATTTGCTAAACAGCAAGCGAGCCTCACTCTTAAATTAAAATTTGGTAACCAGCAAGCGAGCCTCACTCTTAAATTAAAATTTGTTCAACAGCAAGCGAGCCTCACTCTTAAATTTAAATTATTGGTTGAAAGTAACTATGCAGGGTTTCAAGCTAACTCATAATCAATCAATCATAACAACTTTTATTCTATGACTTTTAGAAATTCCTAAAAAAAGATAATTTGAAGTGCAGAAAACCAAGCCCCTGTAATGTAATAAAACGTTCTGTTCTTTACCTTATCCCACTACGCAGGGTCGCTACAGCTTGTTTCTCTCTTCCGTTTCATTTATCACTCGTTATCTGCGCAGTCTCACCTTTCACATATTTGTATTGTAGGTATATATGTATAAAACTCAAAGGTTACTGACTGATATAGTGATCTATCAACGCACAGCCCAAACCACTGGACGGATCGGGCTTTGAAATTTGGAATGAAGGTAGATGTTACGACGTAGGCATCCGCTAAGAAAGGATTTTTGGAAATGCTATTTTCAAAGGGGTGAAATAGGGGATGCAAGTTTTACTTTCTTAATGCGAGCGAAGGCGCGAGCACTTACTAGTTTCTATCATACGCTTTGCCAGGTCCACTAGGTTTCCATCATTCTGTTAAATTGCGAAGGTTTAATCCCACTAGTTTTATCATATACTTACTTATTCTACTTAATTTCAGCGGACACATGCTGGGCCCTGTCCTACCTGACAGACGGCCCCAACGACCGCATCGAAACAGTCCAAGCCGAGCCGCATCTGACGCAGCGTCTCGTGGCGCTGTTGGCTCACAAGGCGGTCTCTGTGAAGGCACCAGCTCTGCGGGCCCTGGGGAATATGCTCACTGGTAGTGATGTACAGGTAATGACTGCCCTGTTAGCTTAGTTGGTAGTGGCTCTGTCTTCTAATCTAGGGTTCGATTCCCGCAAAACACAAGCAATTATAAATTTTAAAAATTTGTACTTGTGTTGAGTCTGGTCGTTTCTATGTATTATAAACCCTTTTTTAAAAGGGTAATAGTATTCTTTGATTAAAAGTATGTATGTATTCACAAAAAAAGTATAAAAGTATTATATCCGTTATCTAGTACTCACGACACAAGCGTTTGCTTAGTATGGGGCTAGATGGCGCTGTGTGCAATGTCGCAGAATATTTATTTATTTAATGTTTGATCAACGGGTAACACATCTTTGATATACAGGTAACATCTACATACTACCTGCAACATGTTTACTAGGAGTAATGTAAAAGTATAATTTGATGTAGATACTTAATACAATATCAAGGTACAATTATCTTGTAAATATAAAACAAAGATGTAACGCCTACAGAAATAAACAGAGCTACCTGACAGAATTAGACAAGCAATCAAAATTAACCACAGCTTTATGGACACAAAAAGTAAGACCATTAACTGTGAACACCGGTTTGTATATACGTCCAAAATATATGTTGACAACTAGTGGGTGCTCGCGGCTTCGCTTGCATCAAGAAGGAAAACTTGTATACCCTATTTCACCCTTTTAAAAGTGTCATTTCCAAAAATATCTTTCTTAGCGGATGCCTACGTTATAACATCTACTTGCATGTCAAATTTCAGCCCGATCCGTCCAGTGGTTTAGGCGTTGATAGATCACTATATCAGTCAGTCCCTTTTGAGTTGTATGTACCTACCTATGTAGAAGATTATATGTAGTATTAAAGTTACTAATGACATATTATAGTAACATGATTCAACAATGAATGTGTCATTTCAGACGAGTCGTTGCATCGACGCGGGCTGCATCCCCCTCGTCATCTCCCTCCTGCAGTGTGAGAAGCCAACGCTGCAGAAGGAAGCTGCGTGGGCCGCCTCCAACATCCTGGCGGGCACGCAGCCGCAGATCGACCAGGCGCTGGAGAGTAACTTACTGCCACCGCTCATCACACTGCTGTCTGAGGGGGAACCTAGGTAAGTACCTACACCAAGTATGAGAATTATTAATTTACTCATTGGCTGTATGGACAGCATTTTCGACAAACAATATGGCCGTCACGCACATGTACGTTTTCGGTACGCTTCGCAATTTGAGATTCTAAAAGGGGGCATGCAGAATTGATTCTGAATGTTAAAGAGAGGCAGCGAATACGTCAAGATAGAGTAACTAGCGTACTTTCTAAACAAATAACAAAAAAACGAAAATACTTATATAAGAGAGGATGAATATGGTGTAATCAATTTCTTGAATTGTTGGTAGGTATCGAAGAACTCTAGAACTTTTGCTTTCAGGAAAGATTGGCCAGAACAACGATTATTTCTACCTATAGTTTTGCAATAAATTTACATTAGTTTATGTAGTAAGTACATTAGTTTATACATCACTAATTTCATATACTTAGTTCAGAAGCCAGAGTCTTTAAAACTAATATAAGTATATAGAATATTTGATTGATGCTTCTCAGATGCCAGAAGGAAGCCGCGTGGGCGATCACGAACCTGTGCCTCGGAGGGACCATGGAGCAGCTGAACGTCCTGTTCCTCGCCGGCTTCCTGGAGCCCTACTGCGACCTGCTCACCTCGCCCGACCACCGCACCGCGCTGCTCGTCATCGAGGGCCTGTGGAACCTGCTGCAGGTAATGTACATATCCTGGAAGATAACCTAAGATAACACTAAAACTGGCCCTTGGGGCGGTTTGAAAACTCGACACCAGAGGTGGCTACTCTAATAGAGGCTTACTACTAAAACAATTCGGCCCACTATGTATACCTACAATGAATGTATTGTAGCGGATGCCAGGTCGCGACACCTGGAACTTCCATTTCTACTTAAGTCTACTTCCCTTCCTGTTTGTTTGTGATATTGTTAGAATTGGATTAAGTATAATATACTTACACATATAATATACATAGATTATTTGCGCTCATTTTCCAATAAAAGTTTAAATAAAATTAGTTTAAGTTTCAGTAGGAGTACAATCTATTGAGACTTCTATGTTTCTATTATTTTTATTTTCAATATTGTACAACTTTACTTTAACCTAGTTGCCTAAAAACAACTCTCATTTCATTCTATACATGTGCCAAATTGTTACACTGTGTTTGTCTGTGGATTTTCAAGTATGGATTTTACTATCCACACATTCCTGACAAATATAAAATACTAAACTTTTAATCTTTCACACTGCCACTTATCTTTATTGTACAGACTGTTGACAAGTACGGCGATGGCCACAGGGAGGCTCTGTGCATGACACTAGAGGAAGCTGGAGTCCTTGACGTCTTCGAACAATTGCAGGAGCATGAAAACGAACAGGTCAGTCAGTGTTTATATAATATTTATTGAGAACTAGTAAGAGTGTGTAGTGGTTCCAGTATCTGCTTTTCATCCAGACGCACCCTGTTTCGAACTACGGCCCTACACCAATGACTTGTGTTTTCGAGTTATGTGTGGATTTGCACTCACTGAACTTCACTCACGGTGAAGGAAAACATCGTGAGAAAACCAACATGTGAGGACCGCAATATCCGAGGACATGTGTCTTCCGTGGCAGGTCCTGGGCGCCCACCACGATGTATCTGCCCAAGAAAACTCCCCTAACGAATTAATTCTGCGGGGGAGTCACGACCCTCAGTCATGAGGAATATGACTCGAGAGAGAGAGAAGAGTAGCCCCCCCAGTGTTACCCGCGTTAATCCATGATATAAAGCGGCTTGTCTTAGCCTATCATCCAGGGTCTCATCTACCAAATCTGTTCAGACATTAGAGTGTTAAGAAGTAACAAACAAACCACTTGTATAATATTTAATTATGTTATATGATGTTCGAGAGAGAGAGAAGAGTAGCCCCCCCAGTGTTACCCGCGTTAATCCATGATATAAAGCGGCTTGTCTTAGCCTATCATCCAGGGTCTCATCTACCAAATCTGTTCAGACATTAGAGTGTTAAGAAGTAACAAACAAACCACTTGTATAATATTTAATTATGTTATATGATGTACCTAATTTATTATACTCCATCCCAATGAAAAATAATAAAATGACGTAGCTGCATGTATAATCACTGTCTGCACACTATCTTTTACAATGTCTTAGTTCTTTTGCAGATCTACCAAAAAGTGGTCCAGATCTTAGACACATATTTCTCCGGAGACAACGATGAGAACATAGACCCGGAGCAATCAAATAATCTTCCTACCAAGCAAGGCAATGAAGATGCCATGCAGAATGATAATACTGAATATAAGTTTCAAGTCAAACAACATAATGCCAACTTCCAATTTTAAATCTTTTTTTTTTAAATACACAGACTTACTTTTTTCAAAATGTGATATGTTAGCAAAATCTAAACATTTTTCTAAGTTTCTTGGTAGTACTTATCGAATAGTTTAGTACCCATGCCAAATAGTACAAACTTAATGCGTAAGAAGGAAATTCAAAGATTAATATCATATCTTGCATTTAAAGCTGGTCTTGTATTACTGAGTTTAATTTTAGAAATTTAATTATATAGAGCAATTTTAATTTTGTAACAATATTTATGCTTTTAAAAGCTTTAATTTGTTTGAATGCTATTGTACTTGTGTTTTTATGAATCTTACATGAATATTACCTTGTTTTAATTTTTTTACTATTACACTGTTTTTGTTATTTTTTTAATTCAGTTTTGTATGTAATTATTTTTTTCTCTCTTCTTTTAGAACTAGATTGTTAAGAAAACAGACTGATTTGTATTTACAGTAAGATAATAAAAATTTGCAAGTTAACTTTCTTTTATTACCTTTTTTTTTTGTTGCCCAGGAAAACCTATTACAGGTACCACCCAAAAAACCCCGGGGAGGGCGGGTGGTTATGTGGGAGTCTCCGCCCCACTCTATAAGGGCGGCATACCCACTAAAAACCTGGGGTGTTCCATCTCCGCATCGTTGGTCCAGGGCCACGAGAGCGCGATGCATACATCCGCAGCTTCTTTTATTACCTAGATTTTCCTCAAACCTAATGGCATACCTACCAGTTATTAAATTTTTTTTGTTATGTGAAGATAACTGAAATTCACACACGCTTTTTGTCTTGTGAGTGACATAGGCTACCTTTTATTCCAAAATAGTGTGAGTGAAGCTGCAGGTAATCACTAGTAGGTACATATATTTTGAGCAGGGTAATAATAAAACATTTTTTTAGAAAAAAAGAGGACTTATATTTTAGGAATACATTCTAAACTTAATCTATGCTTTATTTTGCTCCTTCAGCTTCTCTAGTTGTTGCCTGTAAAAGGAAAAGCTATAGTTATGTACTATTCTTATATTAATATTTAGTGTTTATACACTAAGTAAATATTACCTTTCTATAAAGGCGAAAAGATATTTCGAGCAGGGTTAATAATAGACAGGTAACACTGTCTTGCATTAGGTTACGTGATATTGAGGCTAATTGTGAAAATAGTTAAAAAAAATATGATTACAAATTCAGGTGCCATTGCATTGTCAAATTAAATGAAACATTCACACAACTCAATAATAAATTGTTGAAGAAAGGCAGAAATATTGGACATAATTTACCAAAAATAAGGTTTATATAATTTTAAGTTTATATGGTCAAAAATCTAATAGCAGACAGAAGAGGAAACTATATTCTTTGAATCTTTGATAAAGTATGATATATATTATGTATAATATTCTAACCTCAACTGTTGGTTGAAATCGTCTTGTACGATATCATCTTCCCAGTTGTCCTCCCACACGGACAAATCTTCGTCATCAGCATCTTCTGTGCCCCAATCTGATGACAAGAGCACAAAATAACGTTAGAAAAACGGTAAAATGACAAAATGGTAAACATTGGTAGAGCTTCGGGCCGCGAAAATTACTTACTTTCTGTGGGAAATTCTTCAAACTCATCATCCTCTTCCAGGAGACCAAGATCTACTTTAGGTTTATCAGCCATTGCAATGTGATATGAGTTATTTAGCAGTATATTTAAGAAATACTGAGAGCGAGATTTAAGATTACACAAAACAAATCAACCCACTACGAAACGAACGAAAACGAAAACTGCCATTTCATTATCCTTGACATTGACAGCTTTAGAGTTGGTGACATTTACACTATGTTTTTGTGTGTTGGCAACTTTCTTATTATTGCTCCTTGGCAACAGATGGCGCTATAATATTTGTTTTCCTACTCTCCGATAGATGGCAGTCAATCCGTAATTATATTGCAAAACCCTGAAAAAAGTACATAAAAATATAGTATTATTAACAAAATAATATAAAAGCACTCAGATATGCCTGCAGCGCCCTGAACAGGTCACACGCTTAGACATATTTAGTTCCTGAATTAATTAAAATGTGTTGCAAGTAATATATCAATAAATTTAAGTACCTTACCGTTATTTTATGTAGATGCCTCTTTTTTTGCTGGACAAGAGACTTTTGTTTGTCAAGTTTTATTCGATACAATTTGTTTCTATCTATTCGCTTTATATTGTACTGTACTGATACATGTATGTACGTACGTATAACTCATTATACGTGCTCGGTAGCGGCTTGTGTATCTATTTATTCCTTTTAATAGATTTGACTAAATATATGCAATATTTTATAAAAATAATAATAATTGTTGCTCCAATATTTGTTGCAGTTATGTCCGTGTCCAGCTCTTGTTCTGAACCTTTCCAAACCATAGACTGGACATTCAACAAGATTATGCTCAACCGTTTCTTCCCTATTGTTTGCGTCTTTGGGGACACTTATTTATTTTATTTTTTTCGTATAGGCAATGCATTTAATCATCCCCGCACTCTCTCCGAGGAGCAGCGGGGTATGTCGGGCTAATGAGACTCAAAGCCTACCACGATGTCCCTTCGTCCCGGCAAGGACGGGTTTCGCGGGCAAGCGAGCAATACCAGTCTAAACGCTCTCCCGTCGCCACTCGCTGGATATTTGCATATTATCATTTCAGAAAACTATTCATCATTTCTTAGTGGTTTAAGAAGAAAGGAAGAAGAAAGATATTTGACCTCTTTATACCACATGATAACTTTATGAAAACCATTTACGAGGGCAAGCTAGAGGCACGAAGAGGAAGAGGAATGCTGAGAAGGACATATATCGATCAAATCAAAGAGAAGGCAAGCGTCATGTCGTAGGTATAAGGAGGTCAAGGAATTAGCCGTAAATCGAGGAGAATGTAGTATACTCCATATCGCATCGCTCTTAAATTTTGAAGGAAATGAATAAGATAAAATATACAAAATGCATATGATTTTAATAATTATTTTAATGCTTAATGGTTTATAATACAAAAGTGATACATACTTCGCTTAATAAAAAGATAGCTAACAGACAAGTACGTACATAATACGATTATATGAGGAATTCTACAAAAAACACTTAGATACATATCGTATCCATTACAGATTTCATTGGTTATATTCAGACGTTTTTGTTGCGCCCGTAGCTCAGCTAGCAGAGGATATCACATGCGGTTACCAATGTTATGTAAGTAGGTAAAAGTCGACGCGGTCAGTTCTTGGATGGTTGACCGAAAACGGGCATTCCATTTTGGGCGCTTCCGTGGGTCGGATAAAACGTTAAATTGTGTAGGTCCCGGCTGTGAGTCATATCACGTCAGTCATTAAGCCATGTCAGAGGCCCTTAGGGCGGTTTGAAAACTCTGACACTAGAGTAGGCCACTCTCATACAAACTTATTTACTAGAAGTTTTTTAAAGTTTTTTTAATTATGGGATATTTCGGAAGATGGTCGATGCATTTAATCGTTGAATAAATAAATAACCTCTCCGACGTAATGAGGTAAATTAACAATATCAAAACCTTACATTATTTATAGCGAAAATACATTTCTTTTTCACAATAAGCTTATAAATAAATGTATCACAATATATCACATAGTTAATTTCTAGTAAATCAGACTATGATCATTTGCATAATATAAAATATGAATTCAATATATTTTGTTTGGTAAAGTATTTCTAGAAGATAGATAGAGAATTATTTATTGAAACACATGAAATAAAATAAAAAGAAAAGAGATGGTACATACTAAAGTTATACTCCGTAATGAATCGAATACAAATATTTTACATAAGAAAAGTATATAGAGTAATCATCACCATGACAGTAAATTATTTTCTCTACTTCAATTTAGTTTAGTTTAGCACTTAAATAAAAAAACAATTACCTTAAAAATACCTAATTAGGTATATAAGTACTAGAACGTTTATTTCTGATTTTTTTTTGTCCAAAAATAAAAGTAAGTGTTTTGAACCAATTTTATAAATCAACAATAAAAAAAAACGAAAAATTATTTCAAAACGTCATAAAAAAAATTCCTGAACAAGTAATTTTATCTAAATGAATTCAGATAGAAAAAAACCAGTCGGATCTCACTTTCATAAACGAAACATAAAATTTCGTTAATATTCTAGAATTGCCTAAGTAAATGGTTACATGAAAGAAGCATGTCAGAATTGATCGAAATAACATACTTTTAAAATACCCGTCTAACGCAAAAATCTTCAAAAAGCTTTCAAGTCCGATTTTTTAATACATTATCGGCTTCTAAAAAGGCTCCAATCAGCAATTTAAACCCTCAGAAATGCGTAAAACTGAAATGAAAACCAGCTTAACGCAAATAATCTTTTAGCGACAGTCAAAAAGAAGATATTGGTGCAGAATCTTCGGTACTTCCAGTTTGTTTGCAATCTTCACCAGAGAATTTCCCAAGAATCTACGTAGAAATATTCTGGTCTGAGTGATTAAAGGAAGTGGAGTCTTAGCGCGTTGGATTAGGGCTTGTTTTTGCTTGGCATTGAGGATGTTGTTTCTCCTGATCATGCAGAGGTCGAAGGCTTCAGCCGCTTCTAGAAGGAGATAGAAGATATGCTCGTACTCTTCAGCTGTGACGTTCTGGAGGTGGTTGAGGATGCCGTCTGGGTCGCGGAACTGGGTTTTCATTATAACCTGGTGATGCAATACAGAATCATTAAGGGTTATGGTCTAAAAAGCATTCTCATAAGAAGACCTTGATATATCAATTCAGATCAATAACTTTGGCTCCAGGATGTTTTGAAGATTTTGTAGTATATTTGTATGATGAAGGTCTCTACGATTTTTGAACGACTTCTAAAAGTTACAGGAATTTTCATAACTAATTTTACGATTTTTATATTAGCTACAACATTTCAAATGTTATAGTGTCAGTTATGGACTTTCTTTGAGAACTTGGAACTGAACTTTTATTGGAAAATGAGCGAAAATAATCACGAACGGCAGGGACGCCAACTAGGCTACGGTCTACTAACTGCCAGGCGCAAAAATTCACACTCATTTCCAAACACTTCAGACTAATCGTCTGATGGCGCCACTTGTGCTGTCAGAATATCTAGCAAGCACTCATATTGATGTTCTATGGACACCTGATATGACGAGAAATAGGCCTTTTGCGTTTTATTATAAGTTATTTGGATTTAACACTGGACAAAAATAACTTGTTTTTTTTTAAGCACTGTGCAGCTGGTTGCCAAGTGCTACCATTGTTGCTGTTGGATAGCCCCGTCTATGTGACTAACAATTTTAATTGTGCTTATTTAATTACTTAAATTATATCTCTATGGATCTGTATAATCCCATATGAACTCTTACAATGTGTGAATTAATTGTGGACATTAAAGCTCACACATTCGATACCACAAAGTGATTTTCATTCGGTCGCTCCGGCTATTCATAGTTAACCTCACATTCAGCTCTGCAATATATAATAGTTGCGTCACCGGACGATAAATAACTAACTTGGAACTGCTTTGTGACAAATATAAATTACTAGTGGATGCTCGCGGCTTCGCTCGCATTAAGAAGTAAAACTTGCATCCCCTATTTCAACCCTTTAAAAGCGGCTTTTCCAAAAATCCTTTCTTAGCGGATGCCTACGTCATAACATCTAGCTGCATGCCAAATCTCAGCCCGATCCGTCCAGTGGTTTGGGCTGTGCATTGATAGATCACTATATCAGTCAGTCAGTCAGTCAGTCAGTCACCTTTGAGTTTTATATATTTAGATTACAACACCTACCCTGGCGCCATATCTCAGCAGCGAGGCCACAATGTCCGCGCTGGGCTCAGCATTGCTGGCTAGGTACTCGGCCAGCGCCGGCCGGAGCTGCGTTATGTCTTCCTCGCTGAACACCTTCAGGTTGGGGTCGGCGCCGCTTTCTAGAAGAATCTAGAAAGAGAAACATTTTGTTACGTGGCAAAAGAGAAAGAAGGTATAGGTATCATAATACGAAAATAAACAGCTAAACGTATCTCTTCACAAAAATATAGTTTTATCACTTTCTTGGCCTCTTGCACGCTTATATAGAAAATTTCGTTATCATTCTTACTAATTTGTTTTAAAATTAAACCCTTTATATGTTAACTAAAACGGTTATCACTCACATGCAGCAAATTAATAAAATCTCTCACGAAAGTTTTATTATTAAAATAAAAATATATGTTAATTGACTATATCTATGGTCTGGTCTAACCTATGAGTAAATACGAAATGTTTTTAATTCTCCGGCTAGAAGTATTGTATTAATAATAATCTTACTTTAACGATCTCCTTTCTGTTGGAGATGTTGTCGGAGCAGGCCACGTGCAGCGGAGAACCAATCACGGAGCTGGATGCGTTCACGTGCGCACCTGGAACAACCAATAAGAGAAGGGGTTCGGCACTTCTATGTTCTGTGGTTAAATTGAGGGCTAAGTTTGCTTAGTAAGTAAGTTTTCTTATCTTCGAGTGACCTTATGTTCAAATATTCTTTTTTATACTAAAAAATCACACATTCGACTACCAAATCACTTGAAGCACCGTCCGCACAAACGACAATGTGGTAGAATATGACCTTACTCTCTAAAGAGGATCACAGAACACAACAGCTTACCGCGCCCCCTGAAATAACAAATCCTGACCAAGGAACAAACACTGAAATATCGAAATGTAGTCGTAAAGAAAATAATAAAAACCAGACATACCAGCAGACAGCAGCTGTTGCAGCATTTCCACGTCTCCCTTCAGTATGGCGAGATCCAGCGGACTGGGCTTGCTCAGTTCTGGGGACTCGTAGTTGACTCGCGCACCTTGCTTGATCAGCAGGTTTACTACTTCTGGGTTGCCTGGAAGACAATGTTACAATTATTTTCTGAAAATGACTCTGTGACATTATGTTCAATTATTTATGGAAGCACTATTATGTTGTAGTTTGAAAATAGTGACAGAAACTATAACTGAAAATCTATTGTCCATAAATGCTGCACTCATGAGCACTTTACGTATGGGTATGGTTTATATATGTATGTTTAATTGTCTATCTGTGGATCAATTCCAGTTTTGTCTAGCCTTGTCATGGAAAGATTAAGATCCCAGTATAACAATAAAAAGTTTACCACTGAGCACGGCGTAGTGCATGACGGTGCGGTAGTCGTTCCTGATGTCAGCCATGGCGTTCACATCCGCCCCGAAACTGATCAGCAACAGGACAGCGTCTATACCCTGTATACATAAAATAAATTTTTGTAAGTATCCGTACCTACCTATAAACTAAATTCCAAATATAATGTGATTTGCTGAAATCAGTTGTAAATATCTATTGCATTGGTTCATGTAGCATTATTCTGTTTAAAATTTTGGGCATGGAAGAACCATTTTGTATTAGGTATGTCTTAAGAATACAAAAAGAAACAGAACTAACCTTCTTCTGCCTGGCAGCCTTCATGAGCGGCGTCATGCCAGCTCTATCCCGGGAGTCAGGGTTGGCTCCGAACGAGAGCAGCAGCTCCAGGTACTCAGGGTCTGACACCAGGTTGATCTCCGCGCCGAAGAAATAGCGCTTGTTGGGGTCTGCGCCGTGCTCTAGAAGGAGACGGGCCACTTCCTGAAATGGCAAAGATGGATAGGTAATTTTTATGATAGTAAGAAGACTGACTTGACTGCTGTGCTAGTTTAGTTCGTAGTGGCTTTGCCTTCTAATCTAGGGGTGCGGGTTCGATGCCCGCATAACACAATCAATTATGAATATTAAAAAAAATATATGTATTGAGTCTGGTCGTTTCTATGTATAATATGTATGTAATGAATGTATTTACAAAAGAAAAGTATAGGTATACATGAATGTCTTTCAAGCCACCTTTACATGGTAAGAGTTATATACTTACCTACAAACATTTTTTTACCGATGACAGGCTCTAGGTCTTTGGATTTCAATATAAAGATTCGAATGTTATTTAATATTGAACTGACACTTTCCATAATGGACGCGAATCGTATGTCTTATTATAAAAAAAATGGCTTACGTAGTGTTTGTTCCTGATGGCCAGTCGCAGCGGTTCGTCGCAGAGCGTGGTGCGCGGGAACTGCTCGCCCGAGTCTGGCCGGTAGTCCACCGCGGCGCCACTCTCCAGCAGTAGCTTCACCAGCTCGGTGTAGCTGGAAGATAAACCAACGATTATCTATATATATATAAAACTCAAAAGTGACTGATTGACTGATAAAGTGATCTATCAACGCACAGCCCAAACCACTGGACGGATCGGGCTGCAATTTGGTATACACGTAGATTTAATGATGTAGGCATCCGCTAAGAGGTTTTTTGGAAATGCCACTTTGAAAGGGGAAATAGGGGATGCGAGTTTTACTTTTTAATACGAGAGAAGCCGCGAGCATCCATTAGTATTATATAACTTCCTGGCTTATCTATAAATAAAACAAAAGAAATCAGAAGAGTTGATAATCTCCTTTTTTAAATTATTATTATTATTTAGAGCCTCTATAATTGTTGGGCAAAGGCCTCCTTACCCTCTTAGTTAAAACTGTGTTCGCTATGAGATTGCTCACATTTGTTCATAAAAGATAAGAAATTGGAAGAAATCAAATTCTTTCAATTTTCTCTCCTTCTGACCTTAATTTAATAGAGCGATGCTGTTCATACCTCTCTTCCTTACCCAAACTCCTTTTCCGTACCCATGAAGACAGATGCAGTGCGGTCTACCTGCAGTTAGATGTCCCTGACAGGCGGCTTAGAAGACACATGCCTGCTCCTTCTGATTTCTACTCAATAGGCTGTCTGTCTGTCGCTTTCTTATCCGTACTTAGAATATAGGTAAAGACTATTTCCGTCTTTCATACCCATGTTCAGCAGATAGATGCAGCGCGCTGTACCCGCAGTCGTCAGTGGCGTTGACGTCACAGCCCCGGACGAGTAGCAAGCGTACTGCTTCCACGTGTCGCTGCCAGATGGCGTAGTGGAGCGGACGGAGACCTTGCGTCACGGGGTCGTTCACCTGGAAAGAAGCACCATATCAAGATAAACCTTGACCACTGAATCCTCAAACCTGGAAAGTCCCCTAAAAGTTTCTGCCAATCACAGCCCTGATACGTTTTGATGTAAGGCAAAGTTTCCGGTGAAATAACCGGGCATTAAGACATCACTCCTATTTCACAGGGCGATGGTTGATGGCTTTAGCACGTCATTCAAAATTTTACCCTACGGTTTTGGAAAATTTGCCAAAAAGTATATTGCATAATATCATTATTGAGTTATCGAATTACCTTGGCTCCACAAGCCAGCAGTATCCGTATCTCATCAAGCGGCAGCATCCTGATGATGGAGTCAGCCAGCTCCCGCTGCAGGGTCTTCGCCTCCTTCGTCCGCCGCTCTTCGACTTCTGAAGGCATTTTCTGAAATAGACGGGGAGGAAAATATTAATTTTGGCTAATTAGGACTATCATGTTGGAGTAAAATGTGATTTCATCCGTTTTTTTTGTAATATTAAATAAGTCTAAGGAACCAATAAATCATGTTTGCTCGCTGTAATGCAATCGAGTAATAACAAAAAAAAACAACCAACAAACTTACGTACTTATTTTGACTGTCTATGCTTTTAGTCGGTTCCCATTTCCACCAATAACGCAAAAAGAGATAGTATTTTTTTCTAAACCTATCAATTCTTGCGAGATCATTTAATTATAAAAATAACCCATATTTGGAAATGTAATGCTGTAATAAAACATCCTTAAATGAATGGCAGATATTAAATAAAACCACATCAACATTAATATTTTTTAAACTGCTTACAAAAAACCTGTCTACGAAATTCTAGTAAGTATATATATATTTTTTCAACCCACAAATAACTTGTCATTATCATATTGCGTACATACTTCATCCAATCACTTATATTTACGCTGCACATGATCTACGACTGTCGCATTACATTTTGGCTGACCGTTAATTCACCGGACGATTCGTCTTTCATTATGAAGTTGATAACCTTAATTTTACGACAAAAATATAATTAAGTACGGCAATTACTCGTGATTTGTCATTTTAAATACGATATGGCAATCAAAACAAATGATTTGTGAAGAGAATTTTAAAAATAGATGTTTGTTATTGGTTTTACTCTTTAAAATATTATACGTAGAACGTGCTACGAACAATGCTACGTCGTAGCTTACGCGTATGACCCTCTACGACTCTGTAGCAATATTCTAAACATACAGATTTTTTAACTACTGCATTTAAGAGCGTTATTATAGTTACATGAGTACCTATATGTATTGTTTAATGATGACATTCAACAATTGAATTCTTAAAATTTACTAATTTCTGCGCTTCACGGACTTTTTTGCGACGAAATTCGTGGAAATCTAAAATGAAATAGAGAAATAGGTATCACAAATGATATTTGGACCAAGTTCAAGAGCAATGACTTCTTATTTAATTTTGGTCACAAAGAAACCAATTAGTGGGAGAAATTTTCTATCCGGCCGATGATATCATGGATTTTCAAACGAATGTTCCTAATTATTGCACAAGAATTACTCGTATTATAATACTGCTTATACATTTTTATAGATAATATTACAAAATTTGTTCGTCTGTTTTATATTTTTCATTTGCTAAAAACTAAAACTATAAAGAAAATAGATTCTATGTATGTACGTCGCTGTAATATACATACTTAGGTTATTCATCATCAAGTGTGTAAATTCGTGTATAAAGCCTCAGTAATAAAATGTATGTAATATAAAATTAATCAGAACAATACTTGAAACATTAAAGGCTTGATTAATGGCTCGCTAAAGTTATTACTGGCAAAAACATCTGACACAAAAAGAACATTCCCAAAATCTCCCAATAAAGCATAATAATTCAGAGATGGCCTGAATTTCAAGAGAAAACTCCATTTAAAATACGCATGACCGTATATTTGAGAGGTGGACCAGTGACCGCATAAAAAAATTGCGTATGTTGACCATTTTGAGGGCATCGGACGTGGCACACTGCCCAAGAGTGGTTTATGACGCATACAATAGCAGGCTAATGAAATGGCCTTTCGGATAGTTATAAAAATGTTCTTTATTAAGCCCTTTTAAGAAAATGTTTACTTTATTTTAAGATAATTATAAAAATGAGTTTTATTACGTCTCCTAAGGATTTGTTTTTCCCGTCTGAGTGACATGTGTGATCGCTTGCCAAAAAAAAAGATTTAAGTTATTTAATGATTTTTTAACAATCTTTTTGATATCTGGGTCATTTTTTATTGTTTTTCAGACTTTTTCCTCCCCACTTTAACGAAATTTTGTCAAAATTACTGATACATCTTATTTTTAAGATGATAAACTAACAATTCATCGTCGATAAAAAGTTATAAATAGTCAAAAGCAAGTCATGTAAGACATTCATTTCCCAAAATATAACCATACTCTTAATTTAGCCTACAATAGAAAACACTTTACCATGATTATTATATGAACATTTTCTTACAAAAAGAAAATCTCAATAAAAGCTATAAACGCGTAGCCGCCTTAATAACACTTCTTAGTAATAAAATTACAACGACGTGCCATTTCTCTCGCCTGTCACTGTATCCCTAGATTCTGGGTAATTCGGTTAATGTCATTGACAAATAAGTTAATTACGTAGAAGTGTCTGAGCGACGTGCCAACACCCTTGACCGACTGTACTAACTGTTGTATGAACTGTGATTAGGATTCGGGAATAACGGAAATAGAGGAAAGTTGCGAAAATTCGATTTGTTAGGTCAATAAGTTTTTTTTGTTTGTGATAATGTTCTTGTACATAGGTCAGTTTTCCTCTCCATTTAGTTTTATTTCTTACTGAGGTTTGTAACTCCCTTGCAAAATTTCTTTATCAAATTAGTAAAGTTTTTTAATATGTTTCGTTTGGTGTATCGCGCATTTTACATATCAGTAATTCTCGTACTGAAAACCTACTACTGTTTTTAGATCAATTTATACCTTATTCACTTTACCTTATATGTTTTTTTTTATTGTTTTTACATAGGCACAGAAGCATTATTCCTTTAAACATTTTTATTTTTGCAGTCATAAGATACCATTGTTCTCACACCACAGCAATAAACTGCACAAATAAATCAGCAATTAAATACGGTAAAAGCAATCAAACAACGCACAACAGAATAATTTCCCCTTTATTAGTAAACAGAAGCCACGTGGCGCCATCTATATTTAAATCCACGGATGTTATTGGCCCAAAGAACCAGCGTAGAAAGATCTCCACTTTCTTTATAGTTTACAAAGTGGTGTAAGGAAATGATATATCTACGTAAACTGGTTTTGGACGCTCGCCAAATCTCATGTAGTTCCGTTGTTTTACGTTTTATTTCAAACTAGACGGTATTTTGACTCGGGATGTTTTTTGCTTTTTTTTGCAATGTTGTTACATAAAGAACTAACGACGTGCTTTCGTAAAATTTCGTGTTTCTGGTACGCCTCAAAAGTATCAGAAAAAAATACTATAAAATGTTTTAGTTTTATTCAACTAATACACTGGGATATTCTTGTACATTTCTTAGAATTATTACTGTAGGTAAGAACATTATTGTCTCCTAAAATAAAATGCTCTGATCAAAAGCAAATCAAACCTTGTTTAAATTAATTAGCCAAGTGCGAATCACAGTTAGTAAATATCTAAATAGGTATTTAAAGAAATTCGTTCGATGTTTCATCCTCACACTTTCCTTCCTACTCACTGCTACAATAAGATAAAATATAGAAAGTTGGCACGTAACGAATTCATCTATGACGATGAGAAATCGAGGTCTATTTCTTATCCAATTCTCAAAGACACCATTGAAATCTTTTTTTTAATTTCGAGGAAATTTCTTGCCGTGAACTGAAAATTGAACTGAACAAATTGCCAAGTAAGTTTATTATTGTGAAGTTAAATATTCAAAGTTATCGAGTTAAGTTCGTAGAATTGGTTCTTAAATAGACGATATTGATCACTTATGACTATGGGCTTATTTCTACTAAATAAGATATTACAGCACGTTTGGAAAGAAGAAATCTTCATGGTTAGAAAAAATTGGTAGTCATAGTTTTTTTTTTACTAAGATTTTTTTATTTCTAGGTATGTAAAAAAATATACAAGCTATTTCATACAGACTACCAATTTTAAATGTTTATTATGTTTGTTCATATACTTTTTACAAAATCAATATCAACGAAAGTCTTGTTTTCTGCCAGTTTGGTAAAGTGCGTATATTTTTAAATGAATTAGGCCAATAACAGGCCGCTGTTTACCTGAAAACTGCGCAGCAGAATAAATTGAATTTATGTTGTGATTGGAACGAATTTGTTTGTAGTGGCTTATTTTAAGGAAAATTAAAGTCAATTTACTTGTATTTCAAACTTTTTCTTTCATTTAAGGTCACAGTGAAATATTAGGATGGCTTTAATAAACTCTCGACACCAGAGTGGGTCACTCTCATTCGATAAGAAGAAGAAGAACAGTGAAAAATGTTTTAGTTTTTGTACTCACCTTTTTTTACAAAAATGATATGTATTGCTATACGAAAACAATTGATTATGAGTATTATTTCTTCCACACTTTCATGAAAAGTTATAAATTTAATTATATATCTACCGCTTTTGTGGGTCGGATGACACGTTAAAATGTGAGTCCCGGCTGTTTGTCACAGTACGGTAGTTGTTTAGCCATGTCAGAGCACTTTAAGGCGGTTTAAAAACTCTGATACCAGAATTCGCCACACTCATACGTACTTCCTTACTTCATCTACCTATATTCTACTGCATTTATCTTATATGTCTTTTTGTGATAACACCAAATCGATGTTACGAAAGTAGTGATCGAAAATAAAGCCACCTAATTAAAGGAGGTTAAGGTCGGTATATTGGCCGGTGCTGGCTCCAAGGTGGTATACCATATAAGCAGCGAAGTAGTCGCCAGAAGGAAATTGGCAGAGTCTGCTAACCTCGGTCGGGTGTTGACCAAGCTACTGACATGATTTGACGAAGCAATGTGTGGCGAGTTTTTTATTCTTCTTATCGAATGAGAGTGGCCAACTCTGGTGTCGAAAGTTTATCAAGCCGCCCTTAGGGCCTACATGGCTTTACGATTGCCGTACCAGACAAACAGCCGGGATCTACAATTTAACGTGTCATATGACCCACAGAAGCGCCCAAAATGGAATGCCTTTTTCGGTCACATATCCAAGAACTGGCCGCGTCAACCTTTGCTTAATATTGGTAATCGCATGTGATTGCCTCCGCTAGCTGAGCAACAGGCGGTTTTTATTGATATTAACTTATAGCATTAATTTATTTTTTGATCCAACGGGTCTCTCTGGCCATTCAGCGCAGGAATATCAACTCTATATGGTAGAAATTATTGTGTAAAAAATATAGCTGATAAAGTGATAGACCAATCGTTTGGCCGTTTCTACACACGCAGTATCTACGACATTACACTAACAAATAGCAGATCAAATGTACGTCCATCCATCATTAATAAATCTGTGTATTTTATCTTTTAATTATTAAACTATCTCAAAAAGTAAAACATGGTAAAATGTATCAACATTTTCGTAGAACTTTCTTAGCAAAGTTTCGTAGCTGGGTCTACGAAAACTAACAAAACCCTCACGGGTATACTCAAAATACAATACTTATCAAATATATCGTAAAATGTCAACGTCTCATTTTGTGATTCTTTTTATAAGATTCTACTAATTGGTTGGATGAATGCGAGCGGAAATAAAATATTTTTGAATACTTTTTGTTTTTTTTTTCGTGGGATAGGTTTACGTTTGACTACAGCCTGCATAATGCTGCTAAGCATTGCTGCAGCCTAGGGCGTAACACGTTTACCTAGAAGATACCTATTAACTCTAGATTTGAAACCCCCTGGATTGTAGTTCGCAGGAAACACAGCTTCTGGTAAAGTGTTCCAAAGCTTTGCCGACTTACCTACTTACCGACTATTTCTAATAAAGTTAAACTTACGTGGACCCACTAGTACATTTAACTAGCTCAATCTAGTATTCTAATAAAATATTTGAATTCTCAAACACATGATTGACAAAAAGACAGCTGGCGCGTTCCCAAACACATTGATTACATTATAGGAAAATCAGCTGATCAATAAAATTTATCGTCGGAGAGACAAAGATCATTTACCCTATTACGTAGGTACTGTTACATCAACTGGGGTTGTCATGTGTTGGCAATGCGATTAGAGACAGTTACGTCACTACTAGATATGCAAGAAGAAAGATTTATACTTTATGTAAGTTTTTTTTATGCTTGTATGGAAGTTCTTAAACACATAAAAACAAAAGAAGAAATACTAAACATACTAATGAAGAAGAAAACTGAACATACTTCATGTAAGTAATTAATACTTAGATATATCCTGTTATCATGGCGAACATACATATGTCCGTAAAAAATAACAAAGCAAGCATGTACCAATAAACTTGTTTATTTATTTGATTGTAGGATTTGAGTAAAATATACGCTTGCAAGTTAATAGAATACTTAATATATGTAAAGTGATTTTACGATAAAACTATCCCTAACCTCGTGGCATTACATAACATCAAAGCAAATGTTATAGTTATTTTTGTGGCTGTTTTAGGTAGAAAAAAAAAACAAATAAATAATCTGTAGAACTATGTCAATATTCGTTCTGAGATTGTGAATAAAACTGGTCCTTTTCCGTATTTTAGCCCTTGATTGGAAATATGCCACCAAGAAACGAAATAAAACTTCCGCATGCACTTTTCACACAAACAAATATGTACCTACTACTTCGAGCATCACAAAGACCTACTAAGATATGTACTGACAAGTTATATCGACATGCAAATTGACACTCTTGTCTAGATTAATATCACCCCCGTGCTCCCCGTGCCAACCCTTTGTTTTGGCTTGTCAAATCAGACTGATGGTTCTGATAAACTGCATTACGCAATACTTTATCTACACAAACATATTATTGTACGTGTATTTGATACTATCTGCGTACTTTTTGCGTATCGAAAACCTTACACATGTTTACTAACAGGAGTCGTGCTCGATGAAGATTTTAAAAATAAGTCCACGTGAACAATATGTAGATATAATTTATTACGTTGTAAGGAAGTTATCTCACTAAATGAGTCTGTACTGTAATATTACGAAATGCTTTAATGTAAATTCAATGTTTCTAACAAATATAAATCTCAAATTTTTATCCATCTATAATAATCTAACTTCACTTTGTGTAATGTTGTTTAGGGTAGTAGAGGGCCGTTTGAGAGAAAGTATCTTACATATAGGTATTTATTTGTTAACCTATATTGTACCACTCCTGGGCAAAGATCCCGACTCCCTCCATGCGTCCCGGTCGAAGGCCTCCTCACGCCAGGCACCCCGAAACCGGGCGAGATCCTGACGCCAGCGGGTCTTGGGCCTTCCTCTACCACGTCGCCCTCGAGGTTCCTACTGTCTCACGATCCCAGCCCAGCGTAAAATAGAGAAAATATTCTGGGACATTTAACACTATAATAAGCTATCGTTTTTGCTATGGAAACTAAATAAACGAGCTTATTTCGTTTTGAAGCGAGCTTGAAGCGAGTGTGGCTCAGCGGTTCCAGTGTCTGCTTTTCATCCAGACGCACCCTGGTTCGAATACGCCCTACACCAATGACTTGTATTTTCAAGTTATGTGTGGATTTGCACTCGCTTAACGGTGAAGGAAAACATCGTGAGGAAACCGACATGTTTGAGGACCGCAATATCCGAGGACATGTGTCTTCCGTGGAAGGACCTGGGCGCCCACCACGATGTATCTGCCCAAGAAAACTCCCCTAACGAATTAATTCTGCGGGGGAATCACGACCCTCAGTCATGAGGAAATAAGACTCAAAAAAAAAATTCGTTTTGAGCTTAAATTTTGGTTTAACACTAGCTAGTACCTACTCACGTCAAAAATTATATCGAAAATTAGCTCGACATGTTAGTGTTTTGTATTTATGCCTATTAATATCTCGATGTCTTTGCCCAATAATTTCACCATTCATTCAATCATCTTAGACAGTCTTTAAGACAGTTGCATAGCAACATGATCATCATCATGATCATCAACATTCCTACCTATATACCTATAATTATGTATATATTACATAGTATTGTACAATCTCATATCAACAGTGGCCGCCTGCCAATACACAGAGGAAATAACAAAATGAATGAAATGGCTGCGATTCGAAGAGTACAATTTTGTGACGTTGTACAAGGTCAGTTATCACAGTAATTAAAGTTTTATTATGTTAGTGATCAATTAAGACCTTTATACAAATACTCTTAAACTCATTACGCCATTTTTTTCCGAGTAATTTTGATGTTCAATGCATTTTAAAGTCGTTAAACTGATCTATAGAATAGCTGACTAGATATATTTATATGCAACTAAAAAAAATGAATATGCACTTATGTGAGTCGAATGACATTGTTATTAATGTACAGCTGCAGTTTTTAAGCAATATAAAATGCCATGACTCGGCTTAAATTTTTCAAGTCTTAAAAATGTTGGCTGTGTCTAATGAACTTAGTTTTCTACATAGAGTCGTGCGTTCCTCTTAGCCATGTTTTCAATTTCATGGAGTCAGCTTCTCTAATACCTACCTTATCTGGTAGAACATCGGTTTACTCATACTAGGGATTTATGCGTTTATAGCCTTGGTGGATTATGGATTATGGATTTAGTAAAGATTTACGACATAAAGTGACGTCGATAAGTGCTATATGTCCGGGAGATGAAGCAGGTGCATTGATAAAGGAGCCAAATTTACAACATGATTTATTTACTGTCATGTTTGAGGCACGCTCTTTGTGAGTGACCTTGGCAGGGCGTTTACCTTCTTAATTAATGTACAACAGACATAAATCCATCAATTGGTCAAATTTTACAATCTTCTTCTCATCGAATGAGAGTGGCCAACTTTAGTGTCTTAAGTTTATCAAGCCGCCCTAAAGGCCTCTAACATGGTTTTACGACTGCCGTAGACAAACAGCCGAGACCTATAATTTAACGCGTCAACCGACCTACGGTAGCGCCCAAAATGAAATGAAAAAAAAATACAAAAAGTACCTATATGTTTTGTCCAACAATTGCGAAAAGTGTTTATTATCACTTAATTTATATTCGATTTATATACTGCTTTATATACAGTCATGGTAGCTTTATATTACTAAAATAAACTTTTACGCTTGGGCATAAAATCTAAAACACACTTAAATCAAAATAAAACATGCAAGTACCACATGTTTATTTACAAAAGGTCAAAAACCGAAGTAATGGCGGCCATTTTCCAATATGGCGACTAAATTTAGCGCGGAAATTCTCGACATTGACCTTGAGGGCTTTCGATAAAACTTTGACGGTTTGTTTTGAAATCGAGTATGTATATATATATATATATATACCTACTCGATATATATATATATGTATATGACGAGATGAAAGTAATCGTAAACGTCAACGCTTCTGATTCAGTTCCACAACAAAGTGGTTAACATATGCAAAACCTATTGAAAAAAATTTACCACATAAACCTACCCACAGATTTATTTCTCTATAAATTGAAAGGGATGGCAATCTTTCTAGTTCTAAAACTATGATCGAAAAAAGTACCTACGTAAGTAAATTTTGGTTTTTTCTTTAAATTCAAACATGGAAGGAGACCATTTAAAATTTTGTCGTATTAATTACGAATTTTCTTATAGCACACATTATAGCAATGATAAATATTATGCGAAAATCAAACTAACTTGTAGTAGGTATAATAATTAAACGTTCAATAAAAAATGCTTAAGTAATCTTTGTAGCACTCTGTACTCCAGAAAAGGTACAGGTAGGTAAAATTTTATGAAATGAGCATTGTTAAAGACATAAGAAGGTTGTAAAATAACGACAACATTCTTCTGTACTCGAAGATACGCGTATTTTAAATATTCAGCACTTATAGTTTACGCTACAAACAAAACATGCAATATTCTAAAATAAACTCATCTCACCTGAGTGGTGAAGTTCAACCTCCTTTCACTTACACGCACACAACGGTCTTTGTCTTAGAAAAACAAAAAAACTCAGAGCGTTTCCCGCGCAAAAGTTATCAACCTCCTTACTTGTAATGAGGTTTTATTTGATAATTAACTCAAAACTGTTCAGAATGTTAGATTTATCTCGTTTTTTGTTCAAAATCAGAGAAAATCATTCACGTCTGTACTGTTTTCTAGTCAAATGTGTACTGTTGATGTGATTTCAGCTCAGTTCGACTGATGTTTTGGAGGGGTTCCAAGATGGCGGCGTGCCAAGTACGAAGCGGGGTGCCATGTGGTCTGCACGAATGGGGTAAGTGCGTCGATTTCAGATCATATAGATACTTCTCTATCCCTAATGATCTGATGTACTTTGTACTTTTCAATTGGGTTTACCGAGTGTGAGATCACCGCTTCTTCTTCTTATCGAATGAGAGTGGCCAACTCTGGTGTCGAGAGTTTTCAAACCGCCCTAAGGGCCTCTGACATGGCTTATCGACTGCCATACTAGAGAAACATCCGGGACCTACCTAATTGTAATTTAACGTGTCATCCGACACACGGAAACGCCCAAAATGGAATGCCACTTTTCGGTCACCCATCCAAGGACTGACCGCGTTAAAATAAAAAATAAAGGCACTAGAGTACCGTAAGGTCCAGAGGTTCTTCCAGATAGCAAACTTCACCAATTCGCCGATGATAGCAGGTGGAACGTAATTTGTAAGGTTTGAAATAGCAATTGTCAAAAGACGGTTGTAATAAAGTGAAAGTAATAACAAACACATTCTCGCTTTTATATACCTACTGGTATAATATAAAAGATAAGACTTGTCAGGTGATTATAATTGATGCATCATTCATCTGTATGGATGCACAAACGGAACCTATAAATTAATCGTAACATGTAACTTAGGGCAACCCCCCGCTGCACAGTACGTAGTACCACTATGACAGTTTATTTTTGAGATACAAATATAAGTATGTGTCTGGGTGAATTCTATAGTATAACTAACTAAAAAAGAAACTCAAAAAGAACTTGGTCAGTAACAAATTCAATATTAAAATGTTTTGAGAAAAATAAACCTTTTTGATGACAATAGGATTATCCCGATATTAAGCATTCATTAAAACATCCCCCACCCCCTCTCCGCCTACTGGCATCTTCAGGGATGAAATGGTACGGATAATATAATTTAGAGACTCCCGACTACTAATAGAGACAATTTTTTGAACGCGGAATAATAAAAATTACGTAATAATAATTATGTATTTGTTATATCACGTGGTAATGGTATATACCCAAATATTAATAAATAACATGAACTGTGTGAAATTTATTTTGAATGACAGTCGACGACAAGACCTGGGCACCAACCACAATGTATCGGCCTAAAAGTACTCCCCTAACAAATTCTGCGGAGGAGTCGTATTTCCTCATGACTGAGGGTCGTGACTCACCGATATGTATTTTGTTATATGTATTTATGTGTTGGATTTTACATTATAATAAGGCGTCTATGGAATATAATGTCGCTCTTTTTAGGGGTGAAGGTATAAATACCATTTACCGCCACAGATTAGCTTATGACGGCAGTTTGACGGGACGAGGCACACCGAGAGATGTTTTATTATTTATTTTGAGTATTTATGGCACTTCGTCTTCTTATCGAATAAGAATGGCCAACTCTGGTGTCGAGAGTTTATCAAGCCGCCCTAAAGGCCTCTGTAATGGCTTATCGACTACCGTTCTAGACAAACAGCCGGGACTTACAATTTAACGTGTCATCCGACCCACGGAATCGCCCAAAATGGAATGCCACTTTTCAGTCACCCATCTAAGGACTAGTAACATTTATTGCATTGATTGACATAAAATGGGAAGCCGACCCCATAAAGTAGGCTATAAAAAACAATTATTATCAAATACACGTCCTTCTTTAAACTTAACTGGTTTATATAAAAAAATGAATACGATGTGATAAGCACGTCATACAAATTTGCCTTCTAAAAATTTGAGATAAAAGTTCTATAAGAATGTTGGAAATTTAACTCTTCTGTTACGAAGAAGAGATTTCAGAGACAAATTAAACTTTTACAAGCTACGCTCCTTGCTCTGGTATACATTTTTGATAAGCAATGTTCGTTTCATTCGCAGGCTTATGTAAACTTACATAAATTACACCATATCACTTAAATATCTAAAGAAGATTTGGTATCCTTTCACGATAAGCAAATAAATAAAAAATATTCTGGGACATTGCACACAGCGCCCTTAGAAAGCGCCATCTAGCCCCACTACACACACACACACTAAGTAAACAAAATTAACTTACTTCTGTCATGGGCTGCACATGACGTTAAAAAAATAGTAGGTTAGGGATTTAATTCGTAATAGAATTACAAGATAAGGTAAGATAATCATTTATTGATCAACAGCAACGCCCAACTTTTGAATTAAAAGTTTACAGATAGTTATTCTATTGTCTCGTCTTACGAAATATATTTATGTCAGTGATAAGATTTTATACTTGTCTAACACAAAAGTGTTAATTTTTATTACAGTTATAGGCTAAACTTTGTGTGAGACCACTCGGTCAGTTTAAAATTTCCAGACATTCGTTTTCAAACTCCATTATTTAAATTCCTCCCAGTACACCAGTGTATCCCCCTGTTCCTAGCGCCGGGGTACGAGTGACGCCGGGGGGTGTCACTCGTCCCCCGGCGCTGGCTGCGAGAGGACACCGTGACACTGTGACGTCATACACTCACGTCACTCCACTACCGAGTCGATGTGAGTTTGTTGTTGTTTGTTTCAAAGTAATATTTCGAAAAAGTAAGAGAAGTCAGTAATTTTATCCGTTAGATGTCGCTTTAAACAATAAAAGTGTTTTAATTATGTTATTTAAAGTTCGTAGTAGCATTTCAGCAAACAATTTCTTTACAAAACGTTTTTTGTTGTTTTCGAAGCTGTTTGTAGTGTTTGTTTTACAAAAATTACAATTTTGTGTGCAATTGATCTTTAGCGACGCGACGGAGACTACTTAAATCAGGTGTAACGTTTGCTAGTTCACATTTTATAAAAAAAAGTTTAAGTGGAGTTTAATATATTGCCAATTTCTAGTAGATAAAGCTTTCAGCAAATCAGAAATGGGTATTTTCGCACTCGAACTTTTGAACATACGTAATTAACATAAATGTTACATAAAATAATACTTAATTCTTCTCATTATAGCTTTTATGTATATAATGTCATAGTACGCGTGATGACACTTTCTCCTTGTAGCTATAAGTTTGTTGTTCGTGAAGCTTTACAGTGATCAAGTTACTTTTGAGAGC
The DNA here is from genome assembly GCA_927399415.1 of Macaria notata. Lineage (NCBI taxonomy): Eukaryota > Metazoa > Arthropoda > Insecta > Lepidoptera > Geometridae > Macaria > Macaria notata. Next base: position 9,390,941 of record OV656742.1, read on the forward strand.
TTTCCTATGTAGTTACGGTGACTTTTATCGAGTGTATTTGTTAACAAAATGTTGCAAAATAGAACTAAATAACTGAGAAATACTTTGTGATTCTTTACATACCTCAAAATGTATAAGGTACCTATGTCTTCAAATCCAGAGCAAATGGGATTTTTCTAGGCTTAACTTTTATCACGTGTGCTATATCTTAGACTACAGTGATACTTTACAAGGTGGGCTGTTGACAAACGAAAATCTATTGCGTTTTTAAAAACAATGGGTTCCTACATGAATGAAATTTAAAAGTTTTAATTTTAAGCTCTAGGAGCTTGTTAGGAACTTTTTGAGCGAAAACTTTTTAAAAAGTTTTAGGCGTTTTAGTGGTCATTTACACAGTGAAGTGTTATGGTTTTGTTATTCGAAACTCGGGCAACGTAAATTGTAGTATAGTAGTCATTAGACAATGTATTTATTATAGACTAGTGGACGCCCGCGGCTTCGCTCGCATCATTTTGAGATATAAAGGTTTAAAATGAACATAACTTTTTTATTTACGAACCGATTGAAAGGAAATAAACACTCAATGTTAAATTAAAAAAGCACCAACATGTTAGTGAAAACCGCAGACAAATCGGTTCAGCCCTTTTTGAGTCTATAACGAACAAACATACCGACAGACAAACAGACAAACAGATTTTTTTTTAAACATGATTTTTGTGGTCTATTGCATCAATGAAGACTCCTCAACTATCTTCTATGTACAGACACCGACCTGTTAGAGCGTTACCTATTATATGTATAGATAATATATCAATTCCATACCAGAACCGTTAACCGTGTTACTTGTGCCTTTCTGTCAAATGCTTGACTGACCAGCAAAAACTATAAACTGATGACCAAAAACTAGTATTTCATTAGGCTTTTCCGTGGGTTCGTTGACACGTTAAATTGTAGGTATCGGCTGTTTGCCACAGTCAGATGTTAGAGGCCCTTAGAGGAGCGGTGAAATATTTTTCCACATCAGAGTCTCCCATATGAGCTTACTTAATTTTACGTATTTCTGTATTCTATGGTTTAACTCAATTTTACCGAAACATAAAACATATTATCTCTCTCAATTTTAGAGCCAAATGGTTTGTTTCGTGACGATGGCAAAAGACCCGATGGGATGACGCTTATTCCCTGGAAGATGGGTCGGCCGCTGGTGTGGGATGCAACTTGTGTCGACACATTGGCGCCCTCCCATCTTGAAACATCTTCCAAGCAGGCTGGCGGTGCTGCTTCATCTGCAGAGCTCCTCAAACAGCGCAAATATTCTAAACTAGACAAGGGCTATATATTTATACCGTTTGGGGTAGAAACTCTTGGGCCGTGGGGTCAGAGCGCACTTGACCTCTACCAAGATCTGTCGGGGCGTTTGAAACAGGCTTCGCGTGACCAAAATGCTGGCTTGTACTTTGCCCAAAAGATTAGTCTAGCTATTCAACGGGGCAATGCAGGCAGCATTTTGGGTACGCTACCTTTTGAAAAAGTAGATTAGTTTGTTAATATATATATATACATATTTTTATTTGTAAGTGTTACTATTAATTTTTGTTGTTTTGAATTAAATTACTTCTACTAGGAGTAATTTCAAACTTTATATTATCTCTTGTAGAAGGAATCAAAGAATTATAGATTTCGACCAATGAAATGACATGTTGGCATATTATGTTTACTTAATAACGTTATTTTACAGATGGTGTATCCCCGCCCAGCGTCCATCCAGTACCCCACGACATGGCACAGGTTCTCGCCCCGACCTGGCACCACCTTCCGCGTGCAGGACCTGACAGAGGAGATGTTCCCAGCAGCACTGGCACTGCTCACCAAGTACTTCATGCAGGATGAACCGCCTTGCAAGTATATTGGTAAGAGAACTAAGTAATACTGAGTATTCATTTCCATTATCAAAGGGTTACTAGTTAAGTAAAAAAAGCTAAAGCTAAAGCCACACTTAAAACTAGATTTCTGAAAAAAAAACTTTGTATAACAGTGATGGGAAACTGTACAAGTTTGTACCGTTTTTTACGCTTAAAATAGTAGTTGATATTAAGGCAACAAAGTCGCCTTTAAAACGTTGTGCATAAGTAATAGTAGTTTATGCAACTGTCATATAATGAAGAATGAATAACACTCGTTACTATTATGAAACTCGCTGCGCTCGTTTCATAAACTCACACTCGTGTTTTAATACCCGTGTTATATGCAGTTGCATACACTACTTTATCTTTACTAATGCAATTAATCAAACAACAAGAGTAAAAGCTGATAATAGTTAATTTTTCATACAATTTTCTAGATTTTTCTGGCAAAAGATTGTGAGTTACTTTTGTTGCCAATTGTCTAGAATATCCGGAGGCGTACAAATATCATCGTCGCTATCCATTTTTAACTTTTAATTTGTATTTAAAAAACAAAACACATTGCGAAACATAAAATTCACGCGTACCTACGTGTATTGTCACAGTGATTTTGCCGCCATTAAAATCTAACCAACGAGAGCGCAGCGCGACCAACCTGATTGGCCCTGCAAGCAGGTTGGTCGCGCTTTATTAATGTTATAATGAGCTATTACGATATCGATGTGGATATTATAGCATCATGTGAAATTGCTTAAATGGAGTGTTTTGTTGTCTGTGTTATAACAGTAGTAATTATAAGTCAAGTATTGGAAACATAATGAGATTGTTACAACATTAGTGTAGATAAAATACATTATTAGAATGAGAAAAGTGATATTATCTGTGTGCATATGTTAGTATGTATATTATATATGTTTTATGTGGTGTAGCAAGGTGATACATTCAAATTCAAAAAACAAAAGAAATTCTCAATCACTGTCGGCTAGCCAGAATAAGATTATGCTTGTCGGAGAATGACCATTAACCATTTTCCCAGAGATCCACAAGCACCCGGTAGCAGTAGCCGAACTCCAGAAACTCTGGTCCACCACGATGGAAGACAAGCTGTCCCTGGCCTGCGTCACTGATGATGAAGAGGCTCGGCTGGTGGCGGTCAACGTGCTGACAGTCGCCAGGAAGGAGGATAAGGATGAACCTTTTCATGTGAGTCTTTGATTACGAAGGATTCTCATTTTACTATACATTAAGAACTAAACAGGGAAAAGTCTGTAAGAGATCGAGGCAAATTGTACATATTTACACCACATAGAAGTAGGATAAGAAAAGACGTGCATTGTGAATGATTAGAGATATTCATAAATGTTTTATTGTTTATGTTTATGTTTAAAATGTGATTAAACCATACCTATTTTATTATTATATGTTCGGTGACCATACCATACACAGAAGCGTTTAAGTTTGTGTACTTCTACGGCTAAACCGTATGAAAGTAAATTTGTCGACTTATTGGTTTATTTTTCTTTTTCGTAACAGAGCAACATTTTAACATGATTATGGCATGAATAAAGTATTAATTAGCCTTCTATTTCTAAATTAAATTTCGTGAAAGACCAATTTTTAAAATAAAATAATAAAGTATCCATTTCTCTCCCCAGACCGAAGACCCAGTGTGGGCAGCGTTGTTCGGCGCAGTGGACCTGGTCTCCAAGGGTGTGGACATCTTCCAGCAGTACGGAGTAGACCGCTACCTGACTGCATACGGGCTGGTGGTGGACCCGCAGTGGAGGGGCATGAAGATCGGTCAGCATGTGCTGGAAGCCAGGTAACCCCATACCACAAAGTGTAGACAATATGGCAGCGTCACATGTATTAATTATAAAACCTTGTTTCATATTGAGTGTCAGCCTTTTTATTCATAACTAGTGGGCGCCCGCACCTTCGCTCGTATTATTTCAGGATAAAAGCAGCCTATGATGACTCCTCTAAGACTTTTTTTAAGGAGTTTTCTTGGGCAGATACATCGTAAATATTATAATAGTTAACTATATGTAATACTATATTATATGAACCTTAAATTATTTGTCAATAGAGACTACTTCTAGCGAAATACGTCGTCGTTCACCAAAACGAGCCAATAAACTCTCAAACTGGACCGATTTATAAAATCTTTTAATAAAAATGTCGATCAAGCTTCTAAGAATCCAATAAGTCTATAATCGAGGTGCCAACCGCCGGGAATTTCCACCTCTAATGGAAATATTTATCGGGAATTCGTCGGGAGCTGTGCGTTGAGAAGGAATGTCGGTACTATCTGTTGGGAAATAAATAGGTAGGGAAATAAATGCTTTGTAGGATCTGAATTGTGTGAATTTTATCTGGGACCGTTTTGTGATGCCTTTTGTTGAGGATGTGATGAGTAAATTGGGTTTTTGTTTGTAAGCTACACTGGTTGGGTATTGTTGTGGGTTTTAATGTTTTGTTTGATTATTTTTTTATAATATATAGACACGAGACAGGTGATTTATAAATGTTTAAGTTGTTATATGCTTATAAAAATGCTTCTATGGATAAGTAAGGTAATTTGAAGTGAGTAAGCTTAACATTTAGTCGTTTTAAAATAACAATGTGAATATAACGAAAGAATTACTTGTTTATTTTGGAGATCGCTTTAAAATAAATTACGCGTGTGAAATTATATAATTCGTAATTCTTTCTTTAAACATTATCACCTTCAAATAAAAGATCCCATTGAAACTAAAAACAAACTGTATTAAAATAAATTCTCCATAACGACCACAATAACAATACAAACAATAGTATATATGATAAAAATAAAGTAAACTAAACAAACAAAACAAAACAAATCCAACATACAATCACATACAAGTCCATCTACAAATTAAAATAACATCAAAAATATCTTCTATTCGTCTTATCAAGTTTGCGTCTCTGTTTGCAATCGACCTTCACAGTTTTCTTTTTCTCCACCTCATTTCTAGTTATATGCAGAATAGATTGAGCATAACCAAAGTCCATTTCACAGTAATAAAGGTGCTTATTTCTATCAGCTGGGTTTGGATAATATGCTGCATACATGACATCATCCACCTCGTACAATCTAACGTCTATCGTGTGTTGGAACAAGACACCAGACATTAACATCCGATCAATAACCCTGCAAGTTATATCTCCAATCATATTCCCCCAGATGTTAAAGAACCTCATGTAATTATATTTCTTCAACGTGTTCAGTAGATCTAGTAGGCCACGGTCCGATATCTTGTTATGACTGATGTCAAAAGCGCGTATTTTGGAATAAGGCATGCCGAAACTTAAAGCTCTGGCCCCCGTGTTCTTAATGCCATTCCCAGCAATGTTGAGTAATACTAGCGGAGGTTTTTCACGCAAATATGCTCCTAGTAACTCAGCTCCGTATTCACCGATTTTATTATAACCCAGATCCAGGTAAAGAAGGGTGTTATTCCGCCGCAAACCTCTCGCTAAGTATTCCATATCGTGACCGATAAATTCGTTTTTCTGTAAATGCAGTTCGATGATATTTGCATTCCGCTCGAGTAAGTATTCGATATGATACGCTAACCATTTGGTTTCGTAGGAGTATCGATTGAATAGTGGGATTATTCGACTGAAATCGAATACTTTGACTGTCGTGTTCGCTCCATGCTCGAGTCTTAGAGCAGTTATAATGTGAGCCACACTGGTCAATGTCTGCCCCGTCTCTCCAATATCCACGTATTCAACCGTGTTATTGTTTCTCAAGAACGCTGCAAAGTATTCACCGCCTTTCGTGCCAAAATCATTGCCGTTCAATCTGAGATACTTCAGTCGTATATGTTTTGAATATTTCGCCAGATTGAGTATTGATTTTTCAGTTAAATTGTTGTTCATAATGTTCAGGTTTATTACGCCTGATCTGCCTTTGATTAAAAGTTTCTTGAGTAGTTTAAAAAAGCCTTTGTCGGTGATTTCGTTGTAGGCCAGATCTATGTAAGAGATACGCCGCGGGAGCTCTCGAGTGTACAAGCAAATGGCTCGTATATCTGTGTCTTTGATTCTTCTGGAATATCTGCTGTAGATATCGTTGCCTTGTAGCATTAGGTGACCACTTCCATCTGAGTTTCTTTCAGTAAATAGATTGAGTCTAATAGCATTCAGCTCAGCTGTGGGCAGCGGTTTTGGTTCGCCAGTAATCTTCTTCAGAATAGCCTTTGTATCACAAATGCATTTTCTAGGACTAGTTCTTCGAGCGTATTTGGTAACCATTTTGGTTCATGTAAAGTCTGTACAAAATAAGCTAAATTAACTAAAAATGCTCTACAAATGCGGTCGTAATTTTTGTTACAATGAATTTTGACAATTTTGATAATACTGACTGTGACTTTTAATCGTAGATCAATTTAAAATTATTTGGACCTTTTTATATCTATAATGAGATCCATAGCTATAAATTCCTATATATATATATATATGTATATAGCCTGCCTTTTTACACGGTGAATATAATTTTGTTTCTATGTGATTTTCTTTTATTAAAATGGGTTAGCAAATGACCACAGCTTGATTAATAGTATCTAAGCCATAGCTTAACCGTTACCCGAAGACCGAAGATTAGCCGTTGAGAGGGGGAAAATGAAAACAATATTTATCTCCAATTTTGATATTCGTTCTTTCCAGGATCCCTCTGTGCAAAGCCCTAGGGCTCCGCGTGACTGCGACGGTGTTCACAGCGGCCGCCTCGCAGTGCGTCGCCAAGAAGGCTGGCTTCCAAGACCTCTTCGAGATGACATACGATGAACTGGCTGAAAAGGTACCTCACGAAACAATAAAAGCTAATAAAATAAAGATTGCTCACTTGCCATATTGAAAACACACACTTGCCATATAACTATTGGATGCTCGCAGTTCGATCGCCAGAAAAAATTAGCCTATTATCACTTTTCATTCCATGACACCAAAAATTACGATGATTTGTCGCCTCGTTGTAAATTGACTTATAACAATAATTGTGTAATGCCTGGCCAACCATAGGATTAATATTAAATGCGTTTGATTGAATGAAATTGCTTGTCTGCCTAGATAATGATGAAAGATACTGATTTTATTAGTTGAATTAAATAAAGCAACTCATTTGATTAGTTAATTATACTAAATCATGTTTTTTTTTCATTCAGGGCTGTGTGTTCCCAGGAGTTCAAGAAAATACCAAGTCCTCGAAACTTATGGCTTTAGTGATTGAGTAACATTCCTGAAACTACGTATATACTAATATACATATTGTACTTATGTATACCAGTTAACGATAAACTCGTATATATAGGCTTTTAATGTGAAAATGTATTCGAGAGCATAATATAATTGCTTTTTGTGTTATGTATCACTTATGTAGCATATTTTCATGTGAATAATTTTGAAAGAAAATGTTTTGCTCGTTTTCCAAATAAAAGTTTAAGTTTAAGTAAAAAACTCATATAAAAAACTTACAGAAGACTTTATAACCTCCTTTTTTTGAAGTCGGTTAAAATTTAGTGCTTATTACGATAGTGTTATCGAGTATTCTGATCTCATATTACTGTGATATTTTGTTGTGTGTTTCAGTTATTTCTAATGTATTAAGTCTGTATATTAGGGCAGTATTATAATAAAAGATATACAAATACATATATGCTGTTATATGTTATTGCTATTTTTTGTTATTATGATATGTCTGTATAATGTGTACATTTTATTGTACCTGAAAACTCTAAAATATATTTGTTTTATAAATGTATTTTTTACCAATTTTTATTAGTCAATATTTATTTGTTATACGTTTTAACTTCTCTTGAGTGAACAAATAAATAAACAAATTAAAACTTAGACCAATGAATAGTATTGGATAAGGATTATTGTTTATTAAATTCTATTAAAGCAAATGTACCTACAAATATGTATATGCTACTCTAGTCTGAATAAATTTACAATAAAGAAGCTTCTTAATTTCATAGTTTGACGATTTATTACCTAAAATGTGTATATTATGTAAAAAAATATGCAAATGTTTAATCAAACCTTACCTAAGTATAAAAACATATCTTTTAATTTTTAAAACTTGTGTGAATGTATAAAAGATATTTTAAGAAATAATAGAAAAAAATATTTTATTTTATTTTTTATTTATGTATAAGAATGTGTGGTCACGCTAAAACAACTGAGCTGACTGTTATAAAATTTGCTGAAATATATCTTATTTATCACGAAGATAAATTAGAACCTAAATTAGCTAGTTTATGAAAAATACAGAAACAGATTTGTGTAAGTGATGTTTATTCAGATGTTTCAACTGCTTTTTATATTGTATTAATGGCTGTTAATACTATCGTCAATCCACTGCCTGAAGCTAGCCACGTTGGCGTACACGCCGGGCGCCTTGCCTGTACAGTTCGCGCAAAACTTTATGAGCTCTCTGAAGTTAGGCCCGAGTACGTAACCGCGCATGTACAGTTGAGCGCACAATCATTATTGTAAGATTAAAAAAAAACATAGTACATTTATGCCTATCACAAAGTATTTAGATTTTAGGTATTTTTACGTGCAGTAAGATATTAGAACAAACAAGTAGGTATTTATTTGAGTAAATTAAAAACTTTAATATAAAACTTGTGCATTTATTTATTTATGTTTGGCGACGTAGCACATTAAAGCGTCCGCGAGGCATATTTAATTAAACCACAAAGTTCAATAACTGTAAGAAGCCACAGTAATAGAACAAACAAATGACAAATACAATATAACGGTGACAAAACTTAACAACAACAATAACAGAAACAAATAAAAATAACGAAAACAAATAACAGTAACAAAAATTACAATAGGAATGAAAATGAATTGTTGCACTCGACTGTACTTTTGTCTACAACGCGCGCAAGTGTTGTGTACGAACGTAGCACTCACACTAAGGCACGGCGTAACGGGACGCGAGCGGGGATACGGCGAGGGGCGCGGGGGCCGGTGCCCTCCCCGACGCCCTGTCCCGTCCCTCGGATACCTATAATATGCGTACTGCGCAGCCACTAGCGTGCGTGTTCCGAGAGCTCATAAAGTTTTGCGCGAACTGTACCACACGGCTTAGTACCGAAGTTTGTCACTCCGACCAACTTGCCCTGAACTACGAGACCGGCGCCACTGTCGCGCTGAAATCAGGAGTTTATCTTTTATTTTCATCGCGTATGTATCGAAACGAAAAAATTAGGCATAAAAGAAGGTGAAAAATAAATCAATAAATCAGCTCCACTGTTTAGCTTTTAAATACGAAGAAAAAGAAGCAGAAGGCAAAGGTCTATGTTTATTGTAGGTACCGCTGGGTTGTAGAACTCCCTGTTCCCCGTGAATTATATTCCAACGATCCTAAGCGGTTCTTATTGGGTAAGCACGACCCATCTTAGACCATAGTTATTGATTACCATCTGGCAAACTATGGTCAAGTGCAAACCTGTTTTCGTCAAAAAATAGGTCTAAATCTTACCGAGCAGGTATCTTTGGTGCCTCCCGGATGTTCTCCCGCGCAGATCATTCGCGGAGTTATATCGAAGTAGTTCTCGTAGACCTGCTTGCACTCGTCGTGGTCTGCTATCGGAAGCTCTACTCCGCGGAGCATCTCAAGGTATGTTCCTAACTGGAAACAGACACTCTCACATAAATTAAGGTCTGTGACAGAAGTAAAGATTATATATGATTTACTCTAATGATGATAGGAATGGGCGCACGATGATTCCACCAGGCAAACATCTACTTCTTACAAGTCACCTGGCTTACATAAACGCCTTGTTACATGTGTATCAGAATTAATTATTAGAGTTGGCTTAGTATATGGCTAGATGGCGCGCTGTGAAATATCCCATTATATTTTATTTATGAATATACAGACCTCTGTAAGGCCCCAACCAGCAACAAAAGCTATCGTGCCGGCTGGAGGCTGGGGCTCGTCCTGGGCTGGCATAGCTGGTACTATCTGCAGATGTCGATAAGAAAAGTATTGTTTTCGGACATAGTATTGATAGATATCAATAGGATACAAAGTAGCCCAATTAACTAAGCCTTTGCTGTAAAATCCCGTGTCACCTGTATTTTATCGCTAAGAGACAGCTTGCCGTCGAGCCAGAGTAGACCGACATCGCTCTCACGTGATACCGAGTTGTAATCAGGGTGGATAAGATTGTCCCTCACGTTCAGAGAAGTACCACCTGATTAAAATAGAAGAGAAGAGAATTAGTGTTTATTTCGATCACGAATTGTAACTAGTTACAATCTATCTAACTATACATATAATAAAGCTAAAGAGGGTCAAAATCTGTAGGTGCTACATAGAAGATATTTGAAAAACAAATTGGGTTTATTTTAATTATACTAACCCTAGCCTGTAAGAATAGTTATAATAAGGGTAGGTACATATGTCATGTTTTGGCGCGGCTTTTTAATCTCTGCGTGAAGCATTGTTACTTACCTACGGATTTGATGCGTACTCTAGTAGTACCTATTCCAAAAAATAAAACGGGTGATATCTCGAGCGTGTCTAACTACAGGCCTATCTCTCTGGCAACAATAGTGGCCAAGGTGCTGGAACGGGTTCTTCAAACCCACATATTGACCTTACCAATCGACGATGGCCAATTTGGATTCCGGCCACAACTTGCAACTGACATGGCGGTATTCTCTTTAAAGGAGGTAGTCAAGTATTATACTGAAAACGAAACTACAGTGTACGCATGCTTTCTTGACTTGAGCCGGGCTTTTGACACAATAAAACACGACCTCCTTTGGACAAAAATGCACGGCTCGAATGTCCCCCCTGAGGTTGTTGGCCTGATGGAGTACTGGTACAACAATCAGACCAACAGCGTCAGATGGGATACGGAAGTTTCAGACAGCTACAGACTGTCTTGTGGTGTGAGGCAAGGTGGGATCACCTCGCCAGACCTCTTTAACTATTATGTGAATAACCTGATTGTGGAACTGAGCAGCACGCCTGTCGGGCTCAGATTGGATGGCAGATATGTCAACAATCTGAGTTACGCTGATGATATGGTGCTGCTGAGTCCCACAATCAAAGGTCTGCAGAATCTTCTCGGTGTCTGTGAGCAGTATGCTCGAGAGCATAATCTCACATACAACGAAAAGAAGACTGAAATGGTAGTCTTCCGGGCGGGTAGTGGTCCTCTAAATATACCACCACTGAAATTAAATGGACAGCCTGTCAAAATCGTCGAGAGTTTCAAGTACCTTGGCCACATTGTGACGTCTGATATGAAAGATAATGATGACATTGAGAGACAAAGACGAGCTTTATGCGTGGTCGGAAACATGATAGCCAGAAAATTTTATAATGCTGCGCCTGACGTGAAAGTTACCCTATTTAAGTCATTTTGCCAAACGTTTTACACATGTCAACTCTGGACTAATTACACGAAAAAATCGCACAACTCCATCAGAGTTGCATACAACAACATCTACAGGCAGCTCATGGGCTTGTCGCGGAGCTGTAGTGCATCCGGTATGTTTTTTGACGCACGCATTGACAGCTTTAATGCTATACAGCGCAAGAGGATTGCTTCTTTTATGTCCAGAGTTGACATTTGTAAAAACAGTATTATTAAGAGTCTGTCTGACCGCATGCACATGACTGCAACATACCGGCAATGGTTGGATATTGTCACGTAATCTGTATTTCTACATAATTCAATTTATGCTTTTATATTGTACCTTTGTGTGTGAACCTTTCTATGGACCCTGCTGTCTGAAATAAAGACCTATTATTATTATTATTATTATAAGTTAGGTACTAACAAAATATGGATCAATCAACCAATTGTAGTCCGAAATAAATCATTTTGATTTTTTGAATTTTGAATTTTAATTTAAATATTCAGCAGTTTTTAAAATTTTTGTAAGTTATCTCTTTATTTAAACGTGTATTACGCAAAAACAGCTTAACGGATCATCATTCTTTTTGGTATGTAGGTGGCAAGAAGTCCTGGGCGTGACATAGGCTGCTTTTTATTCCGGAATAATGCGAGTAAAGCCGCGGGCGTCTGCTTGTATAAACATGCTAACAGTACAGTTTACACTTGCTTACCTGTCTTCCAAGACGTGGATCCCGCTCATATCGACATTGTACCGTTGGATATGCCCCTGAAAAATATTAGAGTTCTTAGAATTTTTGCCTGCTTATCTGATTGCCTGCTTATATGTGTGCAGATTACGCAAAAACGGCTGAACGGATTATCATGATTGTTGGTATGTAGGTAGGTATAGTAGTCTGGTCCTGGGAGTGACATAAGCAACTTTTTATTCCGAGATCCCCCTACTTCATGGTCAGTTCCACTTTCTCCAAGTTACGGAGTTTTTTCGTGGTGCCATAAACCATACCTTTACGATGACACATACACCCGAAACTCCTTCCCGGAGAACTACTATGTCAGTCAGTAAGTGAATTGTAATCCAATTTTATGTTATAGACTAGAGGGTGCTCGCGGCTTTGCTCGCATTAAGAAGTAAAACTTGCGTCCCTTATATCACCCTTTTAAAAGTGGCATTTCCAAAAATCCTTTCTTAGCGGATGCCTACGTCATAACAACTACCTTCATTCCGAATTTGAGCCCAATCCGTCCAGTGGTTTGGGCTGTGCGTTGATAGATCACTATATCAGTCAGTCAGTCACCTTTGAGTTTTATATATTTAGAAGATATTATAATTATTCAGAACTAGTACAAAAATATATTACCACACAATACAATGCGCTGCTGTTAAAACAACATCTTCCCTGAGGATAGTGCCTCCACAATAATGAATTCCATTCACTTGAAACGAGATACCGTATGGAACTTCTTGTATATCCACAGATCTACCATTAATAATTTTGTATATCACACCTTGGCTTTGACATAAATAGAAGAAATTAAATAATAGCAAAGCTTTAAAGATTTTTGGCCACATGATTCGAACAAAAATAACTAAAGATTTAAAAAAATCTTAATTATAGATACTTTCCGCTTTTCTTTGCAACGATGTCTTAGTTTCAAATATTTTACAAAAGTATACCACTTATATGTACTGAGATATTAGTGTAGGCCAAGGTATTTAAATCATTAATATAATTATGATTGTTAAATAAGATCAAAGCATTACTGTGCCTAACAGAAGTTTGCATGAAATTAGAAATTACTCAATTATGATTTATTTATAATTAAGTCAAATACGTTTATCAGGTGAATTCCTATACGCACTTAATTTATACAAAAATCCACGGACGAACTCGGAATGTAATTGTCTCGCAAATTCGTATGAGAGTGGCCATCTCTGGTGTCAGTTTCAAAACCGCCCTAGGGCCTCTGACATGGCTTCACGAATGCCGTAGGTACTATGGACAAACAGTCGAGACTTATAAAACAAAATTACAATTGAAATTTTGTTTTTTAATTAATTAATTAATCATCTGGTGACGAATTTTTTTGAGTAATTTTAGAGTAATATAAGTATTTGCTGGTACATAACAGATTGTTATAGCTTTGGTTAATAATAATAATATAATAATATTTTTTTAACGTAATCTCTAATCATAACGCTTAACCTGTTGCAGCAATCAGAGACATCTGTTGTGGAGTAGTAGTACTAAATAGCAAAGGTGTCTCCTCTGTGAGTAATGCTGTCAGTGCAGGTTCATCACTAGATGGCACTGAACCTCGACATAATTATTCATATTCATTCGGTTCTTCGTATTCATTATTTAAACTCAAATAAATTTTAATTAAACGAAATATTTATTTATCAAAATAAATCGTTAAATTTTCATGAAAGGAAATGTCCACATTTTTATGGAAAATTATTAAACAAGCATGGTATCACTATTCTAAAATGGCGTCGAATCAAAAGAAAAATAAATATGTCAAACGGTTGTTGACTTCTGCGGGGAGTTGTTACTTTCCTGCTGAGTCGTATTTTGCGAGTTTTAAATTAAAATTAATGTATTTTAAGACCATTTTCTAGTGAGTTCATCTCTAGTTTTGAACAAAATTTCTTTAAGGAGGAGCTGAGGAACTCTTATTGTTCTTCATCTCAAATTAATCAAATCGAACTCAGTGCAAATATTGTTTTGGTTTCACATCCTGTTTTTAAAAAGATCAATTTCTATCTGAAACGTTGTTTCTTTTCAACGTTCGCTGTGATTATTGTGAAAAGTTTTAAGTGATTGTATCTCAAAGCAACGCGAAGAAATCATTAACTTTTGCTGGTAGAAAAAGTGATCAAAATATTTTAGTGTGTGCATTCAAAATGTATTTTAGACTATAAACATGGGATTACTGCAGTGCCATCAGCCCAAAATCTAAAAGGTAATTATTGTGAACATAACATCTATTTTAGGCTGCTATAGACATTAACAAGCAGGTGTCTATTTTTGTAAATAACCCCCCTGTGGTGTTCCATGAAAGATATTTTTATGGAACCAACATCACTTGAGCGGTGACTAACAATGCAAGCTTACATTTAGCAGCTTTGAATGTGCTGACTAAATCAGCCAATTTTTATACCTATTTCTTACCACAACACCCAAATGATAAATTGTTGCTTAGGTACTTTTGTACCTCGTACATAGGTACTTTTGGACCTCATAATTACTCACATTAATTACTTAGGACAATCTAATAGGTACACTAAATGTAGTTAAAATCATCTTCACAAAGTTTTTCCATAACAATCTGCCAACAATTAATTAATTTTATTAGAAATTTAAGGTCTAAATATGTGGTTATACGTAGTAATGCTTCATAAATTTGCTTACATTTTTATGTTTTAAAGGGCTCAAAAAACTATACCTACATGATGTAGTGTTGATTGATTGTCTGACATCAGACTATATCTGTTATTGATGTCTTGATTTATAAGAACAAAACATTTTTATTTTATATACCTACTGTTATTCAATCTGCTTCACATCATCACTTTTTTTGTGAAAGAAATACTTGTATGCTTCTAGACACTAATATTATAGGTATATCAAAATCAGAGCTAATGAGACCCCATTACTGCCTAAAATCAACCACAATGCCTCTTCTAGGCAAGGACTTTCCAAGTGAGATTGTGAGTAAATACTCTTCTTCTCACCTTAGGACTAAATTATTTAAATTTTATTTTAATTACGTACATATGCATATGTACGTAATTAAAATAAAATGAATGGAGTAATTTAAGAGTACAGAGAGATTTGCAGCAAATATGCTTAATTAATTTGCTCAAGGTACTTAATGAAATAAAGTCTAAATTATTTAAATGAGTTACAATTATTTTTCCAAATGTAGGTACAATACAATAGGAGTTAGGATTTCAAAATATAGAATTTAATATTCCATTAATGTATTCCATAGCTACTAGCTATGTGTTTATAGGGAAACATTGTATCTTTGTTTCATACAAATACACATTTGGATTGACTTCTCTGATCTTTGTAGGTAACTAATGTGAATTTCAACAAATATTATGTTCATACAATAATGATCCTGGCAGTAGGCACTGAGGCGCTTCTTTTATAATAAATTAGCAGTTCAGTAATGAGTACACTAGCTTTCTCAGTAAAAATGTGCAAAAACACTTAATTATCACCAAAAAAGTAGATCATACGAGAAAAGAAATTTGCAATTTTTCTCCATTTCACCTTGTTTTGATGCTAATTCAATTAACAGAATTTACTTTCAAGAGCTCAGACACTCACTGGTTATTAGCTAATTAGTTTGTATTATTTTATGTGAGCTAATTGGTTTAGCATTCGGTGTCTTCATATTTGCAAGACTGATGTGAGTAATGTCTGCTCGCCGCTACACTAGAAAACTGTTCCTTAACTACCTACCAACACTAACAAATGGTTAGAGAAAAGTCTACTTTGAAGCAAAGCAACTGCAATGGTACCGATAAATGGTGCAAATCTATTATTATTGTATGTACCCCTGTGTTGTGGAACTCTTTGCCTGGCTCCCTGTTCCCCTAAACTAAAATATAATTCAATGATCTTCAAAGTGAGAGTGAACTGGTTCGTATTAGGTAAGCATGATCCATCTTAGACCATAGTTGTTGCTTACCATCAGGCCAAGCCAAACTATGGTCAAGTGCAGACCTGGTTTAGTTGATAAAAAAAGATAAATGTATTGTAGAATTCAGCTTACATTTTGACAAAGTTAAAAAAGTTAAAAATTCAGTTCCCTTACTTCGTAAAATTGAAATAGTTCTTTCTGAAATTGTTCACTATTGGTTGAGTGTCGAGCAGTGGTGCTTATACCCGTTGTCAGTCAATTACACGTCTTCATCAGATCATCGTAGATTACAATTAGCTTTGATGTATGAGGTATCAGCAGTGGACTGTAAAGTGATGATGTCATTATTTGATTACTAGTGGCTACTCGCGGCTTCGCTCGCGTTGTTGCCTGTTATAAAGTAGCCTATACTATATAAAAACACAGAAAATCACAATAAGCTGTTGCTCCATTACGGCGTAAAAGTGGAACAAACAGACCAAAAATACTTCACATATGTATGTATATGTTTTCCTCCCGGACAAAGCATAAGGTTCAAAAAGTCAACAGCAAAGGGTCCAGCGGCCCAGTTAGTTAGCTTTCCTTAATCTAGTCGTCCGGCGCGCTCATTGTCCCCAATTGGATGTTTGTGCGGCGGACGATTAGAGGCCCTTCGTGCCGATTATCTAGTCAATGGCTGCGCTTTGATGCGGTCATTGAGCCAGGAAATATCTCCAGTTATAGGTCTTTTGCGCTATGAAAACTATCTATCTCTTCTTTGAATGTCTAGTTATAAGGATGGACAAGCTCAGAACAACGACGCGTGTCTTACGAGGTATAGCTAAGAAAGCACGATGATGAGATTTGCTAAACCACTAACTACCATTCGCAAACCCAACCTAAGTACCTAATTGTTTTACTGGCTTGCGAAGTGTGCCTCAACGAATTCTTCATACATCTTTAAAAGGCTTAGTTAAAATGCGATTAACTAGTCAGTGTCATTCTGTTATGCGACAACCGGACCTAGAAAACTTACTTTGATTTCAGACTTATTGCGCTTCAAGTGTCTTTTGTTTGATTTTTCTTCAATCACAATGCTCAAATGAATATATACAAAGCTAATAAAACGTTACATTTGCTTCGCAAGGACAAGGACAGAGAAAAAATCTTGGAATGTCTTCCTAAATTTCAGACAAGCGTTATCTAGACAGTGCGATCATTGAGCCACGAGAACAACTATTTAGGTAATCTATACTAATATTATAAAGGTAAAGAGTTTGTTTGTTTGAACGCGCTAATCTCTGGCACTACTGGTACGAATTGAATGAATGAATGAATCCAGAAGAAACAATAGAAAATGTGGAAAAAACGGGGAAAATTATTCATCTTTGAGGGCTTCCGTTGCGTGCGTTGCGAATACGGTTCAAGTCATGGGTAACAGCTATAATTTATAAAGCTGAAGATGATGCTTGCAAAAATAAATATGATGCCCAAAATAACTATTCCAAGCGGACGAAGTCGCGAGCACAGCTAGTCTTGAATAACTGCCTTTTTTCCGCTAGTGTTTGCTCGAAGTTTCTTCCTGGTGATGCTGTACGTACAACTGTACTAACTACCGGAAGAAAGAAAAAAGTGATAGGTAGCTCTTTACAATTCAGACGTCGAAGTATCTACGGGATCTATGTACTATCAAGTAAATGAATTGTTTAATTTGATATCTTACGATATTATAATTAACAACCTACATAGACAGCTCTCATGATAGAACATTTTGTACTTGACTATTTGGGATATGTTTCGTTGATGTGTATTTGATCGTAGGTAGTCAATATATTTCAGATAAAATATCTTCTGAAGTTAGTACAATGTATTGTATGTGTATTGACCACAATCCTGATTTACACAGCTCTTTGTGGTCTCATTGATATACGAGTAAAGCAGCCGCACACTATCACGTTTCCCAGCTCTAAGAAGTGTGAAGGAGACAGAATAACGAGTGACCAAAGAAGAGAAGAAAATATTAAATAGGACAGATTTTTACAACAACAAAACAAGGCAACAACAACAATTACACAAAGAAACATGTAAAATCTGCCACAACACAGCCCTAACTCAGCATGATGCTGGTTGTGTGGGAGCAAGCAGCGCTGATCTTCCGTTGGGCCTGGTTGTGTCGTCCGTCACGCTCGAAAACCATAGGTCGAGTACGTTTATAAAAATGCAATGATTAGCTGAGGTCTCGCAGACTGTAGGTAGTTTCGTACTGGCTTCTACATTGTAATAGAAGTAGGTAACAATATATTTATATCCAGACAGACGAATCATTGTCTTGCAAAGAACGCCAATAAGTTCTTAGGAATATGCAGTCTTCAATGGCTCGCTACATAAATAAATAGTTATACGCTGAAAATTCGTAGAAAAGCTCCTCTGAAACTTTGTAAAGAAATGACTCACTATTTCCTAGACATCCTGAAGAGTTTCCCAGAATTTCGTCTATAAAGGATAAATTATTCTCCTGTCTCCTCCCCTCTTAACTGACTCATTTATTTTACGAGTATGGTATATGACAAACAAGGTGTTTTTGTTCTTCCACATAAAGACATCCATTAATAATTAATTTAGTTACCTACTCATGGTTATCATTTATTTTGTGCTATGAAACAATTTCTTAGAGATATCGCTTCTAGGAATTACTGTTAGAAGAAACTTGGCGTATCAGTAAAGTGACAGTACAATTGAAGTCGGCTTTTGATTTATTTTAAATAATTATTATTTCAATTTTTGTTTGCCACAAAAATATAGTTACATTGGTAGATACTAGGAAGTAGTTAGCCTGGCTAACTTTATTTTTGTGGCAAACAGAAATTAAAGTAATTATTATTTAATATAAATCAAAAGCCGACTTCAAGTCTACTGACACTTTAACAGATACGCCAAGTTTCTTCAGATTCAAGAAGTCAGTAAGCGCTATTTGCTTACTGACCTCTTGAATATGAAGAAATCTGGCGCCATTGCATCTAAGAAACGATCTCAAGGAAAACTGTTTTCAAGAATCTTTGCAGTATAATTTGTATGACTCAGTAAATATTCTACAAAATGATAGAAGTTTAATTATAAGTGATTTTATGCGACTAACATTGTTAGTAAACTTTTTTTTACGTGTGGTAGGTTTGCTTTGGGCTACAATCTAACTGATGTTAAGCATTGCTGCAGTCTGGGTGTAACACGCTTACCTAGAAGATGCCTATTAACTCTAGATTTGAAGACCCCTGGATTGTAATTCGCAGGAAACACAGCTTCCGGTAAAGTGTTCCATAGCTTTGCCGTCCTTACAATTAACAAAAACGTAGAAACAGAAATAAATGAAACATTAGAGCATTATTTTCGAGCTCAAGAATGTTATCATTACCTATATGCTTCCAGGATTGTATTTTTTGTTTTATCCAACAATTTGATCTATCATTTGTAGATAATTTCATCCCTTTGTTCATAAACTACGTTGCCAAATCTCCGGCCTATGGTGCCGGCATGGCGCGCCAGGCGACCTAGACGAGTGACGTCATCGCTATGGGGCTGGAAGATGGGGGCTGCTAGCTAGACAGTAATGAAGACTTGTTAGGAAATTATATTTTTACATGTCTTCTTTTGGTAAATGATCTCATTGAGTTTTTTATGTGCACTTTTAACTACTTAGGTCTAAAATAAATATATAAAACATTATGAATTATAGTCTCCAATTAATCAACGAACTCTTAATTGACACAAATAAGAAACCAAATAAAAATAAGACTGGCTTACAAACTAGAAAAAAATCTCTGATACATAAACCAGCTCCTTCTCTAAAGTCCGTAGCAAAATACTTCAATAAAAACTTAGATGTTTAGTGTTTACATGTATAAATATAATAAATGGTCAATGAATCTATGAATTCCGCAAACCATAACTACATACTTACTTAGCACATATATTTACTCACATAAATAAATAGTTAGACCGCTCTATTCGAGGAAAGACTTAGAAAGATCTTCTCTTTTTTGAATGTCGTTTGAAAATACCATAAAACACACACTATATACTCATAAAACCAACTTACATATATACTATAACATGTATGTATGTATGGTAATGTCGCGACATTCCGCCACCAATGACGTCACAGTCCCATGGGGTTGACAATAAAGGGAAGCGATGCTATCTACCCCCAGTCCCCACGGTTTATGGGGATATCACCTGTATTCGGAAATGTGGACCTGTATCGATTTTGTATAAATAGGTTGTTAACCTGAACACAATTTGATGTAGGAATGTCTCAGCAAGCGAGATCTTATGTAAATTTATTTATTTGCTAAATGCATATATTAATAAATGTATGAATATGATTTGCACATATCTTTCAGATTATACCGTCAAACTTTGTCAATATTTCGCCTATTATATATATTTTAATATTAAAACTTTCGTGAGACATTTTATCAAAAGATTAACTAAAACGGTTTTCACTCACGTGTAAATCGCGTAAATGGTTTACGCGTTTCGGATGTTATGACACCCATCTTCAGAACGTTCGTCCTGGGCCGCGGCAACACGCAGACGCAGATGGGTGTCATAACATCCGAAACGCGTAAACCATTTACGCGATTTACACGTGAGTGAAAACCGTTTTAGTTAATCTTTTTATTATATATATAATATTTGCTTACCACGCGAATCTTAGAATAAGGACTATAACGAACAGTCGGATCCCTTTAAGTAATTTCAGATGTTATTTAGGCCCTGAAAACGCCCAAATGTAAATGCCATTGGAGTTTATTAGTATTATCGACGCTTTCATATTACATTTTAGTAAAACGGCACAATAATTTCAAGTATTTTTCAATAATATTTGCAAATTTACTACTTTTCACGGAATCATCATTATCGCAATTAGCTCTTTAGAGCCTTCTTCAGACTCTGAACGGGAGGAGGGTTATATACTCTGAAAGCCAATAATCCTTTTTTTGCGCTGTTCATGCCCAGATATTTACTTCTATTTAACTTTCTTATATCGTCCAGCCACCATTGCACAGGTCTTCCTACACCACGGAATATACCATATAAAGCAACTTCCGTATATTCGCTACCTCAGTACCTACCGCGTATAAATCAATTCGGCTGAGCGTTTACCGTTTAACCTCCATAATATCCATAAACTACATAACATAGTCAGTAGTCTCGGTAGCTATCGGTCAAGTTGAACTTGAAGCTGAATCACCGATTACAAGCCGATAGATTCTATATCTATAGCTGTGTATGTCTGAAATTGTCAGAAGGTGACAGTAAATTTATTATGTACTTAGGTCTCGTCTCTTCATGCATAATACTCGTATGACAGTTCTTAAGCTTTGCCAAAGTTAATAACCTCGGGGCATAAATTCAATAACTATGTAAATATACAGGGTGTTCTGTAGAGTATAGTGTAGTGTTCGGAACTGTTAGTAAACTGACTGTGTTAATGTAATCTTTAGTTTTTGTGTTCAGTTTTTATAGCTAGCTGCAGACGATGTTTCTCATCAGATATGTTTTTCACTGGTTTTAAAAAGTTTAGTGTGTTTATGTACTTTATTCTGCGAGTGTAAAAGCGTTCTCTCTCTGTGTTCATGAGATTTTTGATTGGCTGTTTATGATTTTTTTTAAACAAGATAAGCTCACGCTAGTACAGCTAGCACCGCTGCTGGCTGAACTTTACAACAGGTGTATGCGTGCTGGTGTGTACCCGAGTGCGATGAAGTTGAGCAAGATTTCACCATTATTTAAAGGGAAGGGAAAACGTGAAGATCCTGACTCGTATAGACTAGTGTCTATAATTCCAGCCATCGCAAAAATATTTGAAAATGGTTTGAGTTTGCGTCTATCAGCATACCTCGCATCTACCGAAGCGCTTTCCGAAAGGCAGTTCGCTTACCGCGCGGGCCGCTCGACTACGGAACTCGCGCGGGAAGTAGTTAAGAGCGTGCTGGGTGCTTGCGACCGGAAGCTGCGAGTCGCTGTGCTGTGCTGCGATTTATCTCGCGCGTTCGACGTCGCAGATCGCAGCGTACTCGCAGCTAAACTGGCGCATTACGGTATAAACGGCCCCGCGCATGCTTTGTTTACGAGCTTATTGCGCGATAGGTCACAAATTGTTGTAGGCGACGGTGGTGAGACGCGATCGGATGCGATGGAGACCGATATGGGTGTGGCACAAGGATCATCGGTGTCTAATATTCTCTTTTCCCTATTACTGAATGATTTGCCGGACTGCATCGCATCCGGGGGCGCATATATGTATGCAGATGATGTAGCCTGTATAGTGACCGGGAAGTCTTCCTCTGAATTGCAAGATTGCCTAAATAAGACAGCGAGTGAACTGGCGAAGTGGTTTAACCATAACGGCCTTGTGCTGAACCTAAAAAAGACCCATTTCATTTACTTTTCTGTATCAGGGCGATCTCAGGATAATCTGAAGGTGGTCATAGAAGGAAACAAGATAGACGAAGTAGACTCTACAACCTTTTTAGGTTTTGAATTAGATCGCGGGCTTACGTGGTCGTCGCACATTGATAAGCTCTGTACTAAGCTAGGCAGCGCCTGTTTCGCGTTGGGAAGACTTTCTAAAGTGGTTTCTGCCGATGTGGTTCGTACTTGCTATTTTGCTACAGTGCATTCTGTCTTGCAATACGGGACAGTACTCTGGGGGCACGCGGCCGACAGACTGCGTGCTTTCAGAATGCAGAAGCGGGCGATACGCGCAATATCGCAAGTGTCGCGTCGCACGTCGGCGAGACCACTTTTCAAGTCATTAGGTATTATGACTTTACCATCGATGGTAGTATATCAATGGGCCCTATATGTTAGGCTTAATTTAAACTTGTTTAAGACGCGTGGAGACCAGTACTCAGGTACCATGGATCTCCGCTGCGCAGACAAGCTGGCCACGCCGCATGTGCGCCTCGCTCGCGCCGGGAATCTAACACACGTGAGAGGGCCGGAAGTGTATAATTGCCTTCCGGCTGAGATCACTTAACACCAGCAGTGACAGCATATTTAAAAATAAGTTAAAGAACTGGCTCGTTTTACAATCTTTTTACACGATTGACGAATTTTTAAACACCAATAAATGAAGCTACCTAAACATTAATGGTAGAATATGTGTGAAATAAGTGATATTATTATATTTTAAATCACAATAATTATTATTATAATTATTTTAAATTGACATGTAATTGTACAAATTATTAATAAATTGTTTATCTTGTTTATCTTGACTACAACTCGCCTTATGTTAAGCAACGTTGTAATCTACGATCTAGCGCACTTGCCTAGAAGAAACCGATTCACTCTCGACTTGAAGACCGATAAATTATAGTTTGATGATTGATTGTTAAGTTGTTGAATCTGTAACAGAGTAATCATTGGTCGCGATCCATGATTCACCATAGCAATAGTGCGCGTTTCTCTGCCGCTTTCCAATTTCTGGTCCGGGCGGATCGTGTGCGGCAATTAAATCAACCAGGCGCAGGCGCAGGGTTATACCGAACTGGTTCTCGATTATCGCCAATAGTAACTAGTATTAAGCTGTCGGTGCCACAATATCAAGGGCCTATGTTAAGGGCTTTTATGTTACGATGTAGTTTAATCTTGAGTTGAGTGGTTTCTTTTCCAATGGGAGTAGATAGATTAAGTATGTTGAATTTGAAAGATTTCATTTAGACCGAGTGGTAGTGATTATGATTATAAGGACATGGTTGCTTAATCGGCTGTTGCAATGAAAATTTGAAACTGATAAAACAGTATAAAAGTGTTATTTATATAAAATGTCGGTGTACTCATGCTGTTTTAACATCGATAACTGTAAATTGACAATCGTTTAATCTTATAAAATAAATAAAAATGTATAAAAACTAAAAAAAAAACATGCCCGCATATTCAAGTAACTCAGGTCTTTACAGGAAATTCAGGTCTTTCCAGAAAATAGAAACCGATATGTCAGTCAATATAATTTATAGGCTCACTAACCGACTCTTGCGCAAGTCACAACCTACTCTCTCTTCGAGACGTATTTCCTCATGACTGAGGGTCGTGACTCCCCGCAGAATTAATTCATTAGGGGAGTTTTCTTGGGCAGATACATCGTGGTGGGCGCCCAGGTCCTTCCACGGAAGACGCATGTCCTCGGATATTGTGGTCCTCAAACATGTCGGTTTCCTCACGATGTTTTCCTTCACCGCTAAGCGAGTGCAAATCCACACATAACTTGAAAATACAAGTCATTGGTGTAGGGCGGATTCGAACCAGGATGCGTCTGGATGAAAGCAGACACTGGAACCAGAACCACTGAGCCACACTCGCTTTTTACAACCTACTAGGCAAGTACAATGCGTAATGCGTATGTAATTAAATAATCATTTTCATTTATTGGTCGGCGTCCGCTTTGTAGCGGCGGTTTTTGGACAGGAAACAAGCGAGAGCCGTGATTTGAATACAGAGCGGTTTCCTAGTTTTTAATTTATTGAACAATAGCTACTTAAATAACCTAAATGAAGAAACCGCTTAGCCAACATTATAAAAAAAATAAAACATGGAATTTTTAAGCTGGGTTCTAGAATATGATTTGGCAAATTACTTAAGTACTTACTTTTTATTAACTGAACTAATTCATCAACTTTTAAGACTGCTTTACTATTGTTGAAGTATAAAAAACAAGATGCTGAATACAGCTTATTAAAACCTAACATTGGGTCTACCCTTTCTAGTCTTTATTTATTTTGAACAGAGTATCTTAAAAATCCGTGGAAGGACCTGGGCGCCCACCACGTTGTATGTGCCCAAGAGAACTCCCCTAACGAATTAATTCTGCGGGGGAGTGACGACCCTCAGTCATGAGAAATACGACTTAAGAGAGAGAGAGAGATCTTAAAATATCTAACAATTTGTCGTATTGCTATAGTTAGTTACATTCTATGTCATGTTTACTGCTGTAGGATTCCCTGTGTAGCAGTAGCCAGGGTCCAAATCAATTCATGCGATTGAGTTTAAAAAATAATACCTAACTACTTAGTTACAAATTTTCACCGTTACATCATCGTGATTATGACAACACTACAGTAGTTAGTGAGTCACGGAGGGCTTGGTTTGACCTTCCAGGCTCACCTACCTGCGGCCAACCCTTGCTTGCTGCCCTATTATAGCAAGCCATTACACCGTCATAATTGGTTATCGCTTCATCTATTTAACTATATTTGTGTTATGTAGGGAGGGACCCCTGTTCCATGAGAATTGAAATCGTACAAATACATATCTTAGGCTACAGTGAAGATTAACATCGAACATAAGGGTCGAATTAAATTACTTAAAGCATCAGTAAAAAAAATGATTTGACCCTAAAAAATCTAGTTACCTACATGACGTAAGAATATATATCCCTGCCAGATTGGTTGCCTGGAAGAGATCGCTCTTAGCGATAAGACCGCCAATTAAGACGCTGATTCTAATTTGTATGTTTTTTTTTTGTATTGTTTCATTTGTGGTGTTTTAATAAAGTATTTATCTATCTATCTATGACGTTCAAAGTTTATGTGAATCGTGATTTGCTAATCTATTTACCCAGATAATACCGCTTACGGTAATCTAGCAATAATAAAGAGGTCAAGTACTGAGGAAGACAGGTGAATTTCCTTGATGTATTTTCGTTCATTACGTACGAAATATTATTGATTGAATGAAGGTTGGCCGGTCTGCCAATATGGACCTTGCGGCGGTCATGGCTTGCTCGAAACCCTGAAAATGTTGCACTTTTATGCACAGAGACATTGTATCTGCAATGCCCGTTTCATTTCTGAACGAAGCAAGAAAATGAGAGCTAGACAGTTTTGCACGGTGCAGTTTTACTCTCAACTAAATTTAGTTGAGAGTAAAACTGCACCGTGCAACTCACATCACACACACACACACACACACACACACACATCACACACATCACATTCACATCTTTAGCTATATTCACAATTGACCTAATTAGGTCAATTGTGAATATAGCTAAAGATGTGAACTTAAAAGTTCGAAGCTTTTTTACGTGGGATAAGTTTACGTTTGACTACTGCCTGCCCGATGTTAAGCATTGCTGCAGCCTAGGATGTAACAATAAAGCTAGTACTAATTAACGTCAAGATGGCTAGACCTTCAATTATTTGGTAATGTAGGTTAGGTATCTTTATAAAAATAGTATAATCTACCTATACTTATTTACGCTAAAAACATAGATGCCTAAACACTTTTCTGTAGAGAGAAAATATAGAGAAGAAGAAAACAAAATGGAGAGAGAAGCAAAGTACACTTGAGGCTGGCAAGATAGATTAGTCGCCACTAAGATTAGTATCATATATTTATTTAATCATTCTGATTGTTACTGGAACTCCCAAAATATACTGTTACCTGTGATTTATTTATTAATACAAGTAACAAACTCCCTTGCGCAACGCAATGCGCCATTTCAGAATATGGGTCAAGGTGGCCAATCGTATTGCTACAGGAACTAAATATAGGACGTGGGAGCGTTTAGTACCAAATTATAATGCTGGTAGTCTTTTAGACAGGTAGCACTTCACACTTGGATGTGATTGAGGTAAGCTATTCGCAAGCGATCATCAAAGTTAGCAACAGTTGAGTTAATCCAAAAACCTTTGGCTCAGATGACAGATGACTGGCTTGTATTTTGTATGTGTATTTGACTGGTAGTCAAATTACAAATACATAATTTATTAATAACACCATAGATAATCGTGCATACGTATGTGAACTGTGTGATTACCAAAGTTCGCAACGGTCGAGTTGTCGCGATCAGTCTGTGGATGGGTGACCGAAAAGACAATATATGTATAAACTATTTGACACAATCTGGTTTGCTTGTTGACACTTAGGCAGTAAACTGTCAGCTTAGTTACTCATGTTGACTATAAGACAAGTGTTTGGGTTACAAACAACATATAATAATTAATTAAGTTAGTAGTTGATTGCCTTATGGAACTTCAACTAGCACAATAAAAAGTTTAAAGTCCCATAAGTCAAGCAAAATCTGTTATAATCACCACCGAACATATTATAATAATCCACCATATATTTGGTCGCCAATCGCATATAATTTTTATTGAAAATTTTCAGGCTTACTGAATACTTCATTTTTTTTTAGTTAAAATTTCTCTTGGTATCACGGTTTACAGAAACTACCTCCCCACGATCTAGGCTTTGCGTCAGCTGGTTGGCGGTGAGAAGCATTTGACCAGTTGGTCGCTTTTTACACAGGCTTTATTACCATTTCACTACGCAAAATGGCAAGAGCCTTGAAAGTAGGCTTGAGAGAATGCGGATGCAAAAACTTCAGATGTGTTTCAGACATCTGTTCGTAATTCATGAAAGAAGTTAATGCTATTTTGAAATGCTTAAAGTGTTACGTAAACGTTGTAAAAGATAATTTCGCCTGGTCTCGCACCAGCCCGGCTAGCTCAGTCGGTAGAGCATGAGACTCTTAATCTCAGGGTCGTGGGTTCGAGCCCCACGTTGGGCGACACATCTTTTTGCTGTTATCTCTGATCTGAAAGTGTGATATTACACTTACTGAACGTCGTCATATAGGATGTTATTTTAAAATCTTTAATTTAAGTAGATAAAAACTAGCTTAATATTGTAGTTAGACTTAGTATGTTTAGTTTTTCTTCCCCTGTTTTTATATTTTATTATCTATACTAATATTATAAAACTGAAGAGTTTGTTTGTTTGTTTGAACGCGCTAATCTCAGGCACTACTGGTGCGATTTGAAAAATTCTGTTTGTGTTGAATAGACCATTTATCGAGGAAGGCTTTAGGCTATATAATATCACGCTGCAACTAATAGGAGCGAAGAGACATTGGAAAAAGTGAAAAAACAGGGAAAAATATTCATTTTTGAGGGCTTCCGTTGCGTGCGCTGCGACGCTAAGGTTAACTCACTAAAATCGTTTTTATAGTAGTAACTATTCCACGCGGACGAAGTCGCGGGCACCAGCTAGTTGTAAATAAAGAAAAAATCAAGCTTAGTTCTGCTGAAGCTAAATTACGTGAAAGTTTGGACAAGCTCTAACTCAAATTGTACCTAAGCCTACTAAACACCTAAAGCGATGATTAAAGTAAGACAAATCTTATGCTATTTCTTAGTATCCAGACTATCTTTAAAAAGTTTTTAAAGATAGTTTTAAGATTTAAAAAAAAAACTCTTTTTTTTCTAACCGGTTTCTTCTAGGCAAGCGCGCTAGATCGTAGATTACAACGTTGCTTAACATCAGGCAAGTTGTAGTCATGTGTGAGCCTATCTAATGTACAAAAATAAAAATCTTAACATGCTTACATTCACACATATTTACTCGACTATGAATTCACCTTATCTCCTAATTCGTTTAAATAGCGGCAATCTAGACTCGC
This sequence comes from Macaria notata, assembly GCA_927399415.1. Taxonomy (NCBI): domain Eukaryota; kingdom Metazoa; phylum Arthropoda; class Insecta; order Lepidoptera; family Geometridae; genus Macaria; species Macaria notata. Next base: position 9,419,347 of record OV656742.1, read on the forward strand.
TAATTTTACAGTTTACACAGTTTAATAACTCTAATAGTATGATTGAGATCAAGGAAAGAGAGTTGAGGTTATTTTAGTAACTCCTACGACATTGCGATAAAATTGGCACGATGACGTATGTTGTCAAAATCTGTAATAAAAAAAACGGCGAAGTTAAACAGATTTTAACTTTATTTTTTATTTTACATACTAAGTACATACATACCTACATGTGCGTTTCTAGCGGACCCCGAACTAGGCAATGCCTGTATCGCGGAGGCCCAGGAAAGAATTACATATTTGAGGTAAACATTCACGCTTTCTATAACAATGATTTTTAATGATTACAGGATTAATTAGTTAAATCAGATTTTAACTAAGTATGTACTATGTACTTGTAACAAGAAGCCTGGAAGAGATCGCTCTACGCGAAAAGGCCGCCCAATGAACCTAGGTTAAGTAATATTGCTGTAAAGTATTGTAATTTTGTTTTCTGGTGTACAAAAAAGCTATGTTGATTGATTAGTTGAACAGTTTTATAAACATGTAGATAAGATAGATAAATACTTTATTAAAACACCACATATAAAAAAAGCTAGCGGCCTTATCGCTAAGAGCGATCTCTTCCAGGCAACCAATCTGGCAGGGATATAAGACTTAACTTTTTATTGGAAAAATAAGAAAAATAATCACCACCGGCAGGATTCGAACCTGCGGGCCTACCCTGTGGAGTTAAGGCGTTCTGGCTGGTACTTAAATCAGAAATAGGCAGGTTCGAATCCTGCCGGTCGTGCTTATTTTCGCTCATTTTCCAATAAAAAAGTATAAATTACAACCATAGCGCGGGCTTAGCACTTGACAAAAACAACTTGTGTAGATAAGAATCATGAAATACCTACATTACACTTTTTATTAAGGGCTTAGGTATGTTTACTTATTTCTGTGTAACTTTTGCTAAATATGTTTTATTTTATTTTCAGGTAACTAATGGACAAAATGTTAACAAACATCACTTACTACAACTCAGCTTTGTTTCGCGTAAGTTGATGCTTTAAATCATACGAGAAAAAGGATTTTTTTTTACTCACAATCAGTACCTAGTCATATGAATTTAAATGAGAGTGTTATTATTGTTGGTTTGTTCTTCTTTTCTTAAAACTTATCTTATCACCCTGAAGCGCCTACCAAGGTCAAGGCACCAGCTCGTTCAATTGACCAAAACCCACTCGGACAATTTATGAAAATGACCAAGAAGTCCGAACGACCTCGGGGCAACTTTTTAATATTTTAAATGAAGAACGACAGCGCTTCCCGCCAAGTTCATTGTCGTATCCGTTGGCTGTCACTTTGACACGTGACGTTTGTGATGGCCCATTGGATGGGTGGGTTAGCTGGGCGTGGGTTAAACACCTTTTTGTGGTAGGTACGTTCATATTAATAGAGGTATAGGTGTTGTTTTAAATGCTTTTCAAATTATACCGGTAGCAAAATTTGACGCTAAGCTTGAGGGTCTCTTAGGCTATATTGTCACATAAATGTCTTGCTCGATTTAACATATAATCACAGAAATATTTTAAAAAATCTGTTGGGTCATGGAGTGTACCACTAAATGTAACTGACTCCTAGGATACGGAGGAGCCGAGAAGATGTAAGAGTCTAGTATGTTATAGCCTATGTGAAACAGTTGGTAATTCAATATTTGAACATTTCTAAATATTTAAATAACTATCAAACAAAACAAATTCAAAATTTTCGCCTCTAGTAAAATGATTACACAAATTTATTACAAATCCAACGCTAAATCAGTTGTTTGTAACCAATGATATTCTATATAAACTGAGGTAGATGCGTTATACCCCGTTCTGTGTGGCGAACTCAAACTAAGCGAATTAGCCTGGACGGCTCAGTCGCCTCGAAGCTGTGAACATACTTTTATCCCTTTCTCACAACCGGGTTTTATATATCTCTGATCTCTTTTACTTTCCTTCACCACGTGCTAGGGCGATTTTCAATGAGTATAACGTCTCTATTAGTAAAACCTCATTGTTTGAAACACGAAGTGTGCATGCGTTACTAGCCCAAACTTTCGATTTCAATATTGCCGTGTTGCATGTACGTACGTTCAAAATTATTAAAAAGCAGGTAGGTAGGTATGCCCCAAATAGCTAGAGTAGAAACCGAGTTTGTTAATTTCAGTTAGTAGGTCCGCAAAGGTCAAGTGCGAGTCATCGCTCGGGGCCTCAGAATACCTACTACTTGTTATCTACAGCACGAGATAATAGAGGCAGCACTTCTGCTATTTATAAACTTTCTAGATAAAGTAGCCAACTCTGGTGTCGAGAGTTTAGAAACCGCCCTAAAAGGCCTATGGCATGGCTTATCTACAGCCGTTGTATGACAAACAGCCGGAGCCTTCAATTTACAGTATCATCTGACCCACGGAAACGCCAAAATGAAATACCTACCACTTTTTGGCCACCCATCCAAAGTCTGAACGTATCGACAATTGCTGACATTAAAAATCATATGTGAACCTTTGCTAGCTGAGCTACGGGCGCTTCTTGATCTCGTATAGAACATCTTAGTTCCAATATTATCCGCTTACTTATTGCTAGTTAGTTTGCTACTATGGCTCGCCTCGTTTTTAGTCAGTTTATCACAATAACGGTGTAGTTAGTTTGTAAAGCTCAAATGTAGGAAATGAGGTGGGGTTCCGTAAGTCGCAGATAAAGTTTACATGTTACAATGACTGTTTCATTTTATGAACAGACGTTGTTGGATAAACGTAGATGGTGACCACGACCATTCTCTCAAGAACTCTACATGTTAAGAAAGTGAATATTCTTCAGTTTATTTAATTAAGTAGATACTCAAGAAATGAACTTAATTTAATTTTTTAATAAGTAAACCGCCTTACATATGTACAAACTTTGCATTTACTTAAGTCTATTTAGAGCTTGACAAAGAAGATATTTACCTGTGTCGTCTTTGAAGTTTATTTTCGTTTTGTCTTAATTTTCATTAGAAATGCTACTCATAGTGAAAACGACTTCTTTTTTGCTAAAACAAGTACAAATTGTTAACCTTAGTCCTATATCTAATGTCTTTTCTTTCGCTTGCTAATGAGGCTTTTTCCGAGAACCAATTAAAAAAAATAGTTTAAAATAGGTTCAATAGATGTCGCTGTATACTGTTAATGTACACCAAAGAGCAAGTAAAATTTATGGTTTTTGTTGTCATTTCGTTGATGGTTGACATTTGTTTGACAACTAGTGTAGCGTGTCGTCATATCACATCACAAAAAAATGTGGAATATTTTTAAAGACATCGTTGTCTAACTTTTATATTAGTACCTATTTTGTAAATTGATTACCAGAATAAATTTATTTTACCATAAACTTGTCTCACTCATACTGAATATAAATAAAATTGAATTGTAAAGTTTATGTAACGTTCCGTTTCAAGTATTATGAAGAACTCGCTTGTACAGGGGCAACCAACATACAACGCCAGCGACCACACCTGTACAACGCCATCCGATGAGCATTTTTTACACCATTTTTTATTTTTTAATTCAGCTGTCTGAAAAAGCCTCATTGCTATACTGATATCTGTTTATCGGTCATTCTAAATGTAGGTAACAGCTAACAGCCCATATAGTTAACGAAGCAAAGAAGTCTTCCAAGTCGTAATCTCCAGTTATTACCTATATACACACAGTCGCGGCGTCACATAAGACTTATGACTTATACAGAACCCGTACAAATAAGATAGATAGATAGATAGATAGATAAACTCTTTATTGTAACACACATTGACAAAAAAAGACAAACAGAAACACACAAGACTTAAAAAAAATATAGTGCCACAACTGGCGGCCTTATCGCTAATAGCGATTTCTTCCAGGCAACCGTAGGATGGACAGGAGTCGAAAGAAATATAAAGGATGGGGTGTTCAAAAAGAGAAAATATATACAAATAATAAAAATATTCAATAATATATATATATACATATACATACAATAACACATATTACATATACGTGCAAATAACTATAAATATATAAAACATATACATATTATACCCATATACTATAACGACAAAAGGAGACAACTATAAACACACGAATTCAACAGCAGATTATTGAGTCTAGGTACCAGTTTCTAACCTGAGTTTTGAAGGCCTCGAGAGTCTGAGCTTGCTTGATACACAAAGGCAAGGCGTTCCACAAATGAACAGCTCTTGCTGCGAAAGAATTTTTATAGAAAGAGGTGCTGGCCGTAGGAGTCTTAAGAATAAGCGTACCTGATGACCTCAGATTTAGGGAGTGGGAGTCATGCACATAGGAAAATTTACATTTTAAATAGGACGGGGTGGTGGGATTGAACAAAATGTTGTAAACTAAAGTAAGGATATGAGTATTCCGTCGTAGCTGAATGGGAAGCCACTTGAGCTTTGCGCGAAATTCGGATACTTGATCATATTTGCGTAACCCAAATATGAATCTAATACAGAAGTTTTGTAGGCGCTCAAGTCTGACAAGTTGATCAGCACGTAAGTCTAGAAAGCAGGCGTCAGCGTAATCTAGGATAGGTAGAAGAAGAGATTGAGCGAGCGCAACTTTGGTGGCAGTGGGTAAAAAATTTCTGAGACGTCGTAAAGACGCCCCGGTCGCAAACATTCTACAACTAATAGCATCCAGATGGGCATCCCAACTCATGCACCGATCCATAGTAACGCCAAGATTTTTGACCGACTCGCTGTACGGAATACTAGTCCCATCAAAGATAACCGAAGGTAAAGTAGTCCAGTCAACCTTAGACAGCATACGTGAACTGCCCACAACGATGACCTGAGTCTTCAAAGTATTTAACTTCAAGCCAAAAGTTTGACTCCACTGCATGATTCGGCAAAGATCAGCGTTGGTAGCAGCCACCGCAGAATCAAGCTCATTGACACGTGCCTGGGTGTATATTTGGAGGTCATCCGCGTAGAGGTGGTAGGATGATGCAATGCAATGAGATATGGAGTTTATAAATACTGAGAACAGAAGAGGGGATAAAACGCCACCCTGAGGAACACCCGCAGTCGTGTTACACCAAGAAGAAAACTTATCTCCAAGGCGAACCCGCTGCCGGCGTCCAAAGAGGTAGCTGCGAAACCAGTCAATCACTAGCGGAGATACGTTAAGAGAGCGAAGTACCGCAAGGAGGATATCAAAATCTACGGAATTAAAAGCATTACTGTAATCTAACAATGTTAGAATAGTAAGCTTGCCGCTATCCATGCCTTCGCGTATATCATCGGTAATTTTGACCAAAGCTGTAACAGTACTGTGCCCAGGGCGGAAACCAGATTGGAGAGGATTGAGCAGACTGTGCCGCGTAAGGAAAAGATTGAACTGTTTATGAACAAGCCGCTCGAGGACTTTGGATAGGAAAGGAAGGATAGAGATGGGGCGGTACTCAGAAAAGAATTTGGGGTTGGACTTTTTAGGCAAAGGAATGATCTGTGCTTCCTTCCAAATGCAAGGAAATTCAGCATTGGTGATGGAATTATTAAAAAGGAAACATAGTACAGGTAGGATACAACTAAGGATAGGCAACAGCATGTTCTTGCTTATAGAGTCAACTCCAACAGCGTTGGAAGAGATTGATGATATACTTCTCTCAACGTCACACTCAGTAAATTGTTCAAGAGAGAAAGAAGAGAAGTCAGGAATAGGAATGGCCGAAAGATTGTTGATAGTAGAGGCTTTATGTTCATCTGATATAGCAGATGTGGAAGAGAAATGTGAATTTAATGAGTCAATATCCAAATTATTAGTGCCAACAGATAGCTTAGATTTGCCAATTCCCATTGTATTTAAAAACTTCCAGACTTTAGCAGGATTCATTTCATCTTCAACCGATGAATGAATATGTCGTCTCAACGCATCTCTACACACCAGATTGCAGCGATTACGAACCTTATTGTACTTATCCCAGTTGATGTCAGTAGGGCGAGATTTATATCTGCATTTGGCTATAACCTTTTTATGCATAAGAGTTTTAATGTCGTCGGTAAGCCAGGGCGCTGGAAGATGTTTGATTTTAATTGGTCGGAGAGGTGCATGCTTGTCGTAGAGTTGAATAATGATGGAGTTGAATATGGCGACTTGGTCATCAGTAGAAGTGGCATTAATCACTGGGCTCCAATCAATATTTTCAGCATCATTAAGGAGAGCTTGACGATCCATGCTGGCAAAGTTGCGCTGAAGAACAATTTGAGGTTTGGATTTAGGGGGACGAATTTTGTATGATAGATATATTAAATCATGGTAAGAAAATTCATTGACAGTATATTGACCGTGCTTAGCAACATGTTGAAGAGAACTCACCATCATTAAATCTAGAAGAGAGGGAGCACAATTTGGAAAATGGTGAGTGGAATTTAAAGGTAATATATGAAAGTTATTGGATTTGACAAGAGATTCTAATTTAGTACTACGTGGATCAGATTTTAGAAGACAAGTATTAAAGTCACCCATAATAATGGTGGTAAATAAAAGTAAATAAGACACTGTTTTGCGCATTCTTTTTCCTTTTCACATACAACAGAACATGCCAATGGTTTCTACTGAACTTAGCAGACAAATTTGTCAGAGACACCTAACTAATAACTATCTTTTTATTCGCTCAACCCTTATTACTAGGGGTCGTGATTATTCAGCAGAATTAGTGAGAAAGATGGGCAGATTCATCATGGAAGGATTAGAACTTTCACCAAGATAACAAATGTCCTCGGGTTGATGATTTAAGGTCCTCAATATGTATCGGAGTCTTCAACGATGTATTCTTCTTAAAACAAAGTCTTTATAAGATAAAATATGTCTTTAATGCACTCCACAGAAATTAAAAAAAAACTAATTTAATGCACATTGGGCGGCCTTATCGCCTTTGGCAATTTCTTTCTTCGGATGGACAGGATTTAGAATTTAAAATGGGGTTTTTATAGGGTCAAAATTAAACCAAACACATTCACAGTTAAGTACTATGTACATGCCAAATCTTAAAACGGACATTTCCATCGAGCCACTTGCCTTTTTAACATAGTGTGTAATTTTTTTTCCCCTATAATTAGGTGTCTATTACAAGTAATATCGTTGGTTTCTATTGAACTTTACATTGACATACGGTGTTATTGTGTTTTTGCCGTGCCTATTGTGTTTCGCACTCCGCTGTGTTGCCATATCAAATGATAGGAACATAACTGTACAGGTGATTATTTCTTTGTTGAAAGGCTTGAGACACGATAGATGCTTTTTGTTAGTTGGGTAGCGGATAGTGGTTTGGGGCTTTTATGGGCTGGAAATTAGGGGCTTTATTGAACGTTTTAATGACTTCATTTTATGGCTAGATTGCCAGTATTTGAGACCAGGAAGGTTTCCTTGGAATATGGTGTAGATAGCCAAGCTATAAATCTTTGCTTCTAGAAAATCTTATTGTAATAAGATTGAAATGTAAAACTTTTCTACCACACTAAATCAAAGCTTTGTAATAAGCTTAACTTAATTGATTTTCTCTATAAGGTTTAAAAAAATAATCTATCACGGTAAGCTTAATCTTGATTACGTAGCTAATTTAAACTTAAAAGCCGACGCAACAAGATCTACTTAATTGATTAATTGATGATATAAAAATCTGTGTATCTTATTCGATGACGTAAGAAAAGAACTTATTGTATTCTGGCAGCTCCACGAGTAAATGACATTTACAAAATCGTGGTCGGTCGGCGTGACACTGCGGGCTGGTGTTGCCGCTATCGACCGAGTTACCCCGTTAATGGGGAGGGGAGATTATTACTATAGCTTACACGAGTTCTAAATGTTGCTATAACGCTGAAATGCGTTTACGGTGTTTGTATATTGTTACTTAGTTTTTGGGTCAAACGATGTTTTTCTGTGTTTTTATCTTAATGTTTTTGGTCGCTTTATGCTTCGTTTGATGCTTTTGTAATCTATTTTCTGGGATTTCCTACTAGTATGTATGTAAATACTTTACGGTCAATCTTAAGACATACTTAAAATATAAAAAAATAAAGGCTTGTTCCCGAAAAACTGCATTATCATGGGCATCATAAGCACAGATCATGATACACCACGCTCAGAATGGCCGGCTAACGGCGCGCCACCTGGCGGCCATAGCAGTTACTTCTCACAAAAAATAAATAAAAAGCGCTCATTTAACTTGTCAGTGTTATCACGATGACTTGACGTTACGGGAACTATAAAGTATACAATATGACATGGCTATTTTATCGGCCGATTCTAACACAAATTCTACGGCGCCATGTTTGGATTTGACCCGGTGCAAAGTAGCCTTGCTGTATTTTGTATAAAGTCAGCTCAAAGAGCAATTGTTAGAAAGTAGCGGACGTGTTTTGATTATTTTTCACTAAGTACGAATACTTATCGTTAATCATGTTTCTTCGGTTGTTAATTACTAACTAAAGTGCAGAATAATCCTTAATTAAGTTCACTTTACCTTTTCTATGTTAACTAAAACATTATCATTTTATGGATCGCTCGTACTCGTAAGAATATAGGGCACAAACGGATCGTGAAGCTATGATATTATTGCCACAGACTTCAAAATGTTGCTGGAATATTTAATACAATAGTGCAAGTGCATAGCATACATACTACAATACTCATAAGTTTAAGCTCTCTCTCTTTAGAAATAATTTTACTGAAAACACGTTGTTTAGACCGAGAAAGCACGAAACTGTCAAACGAGGCCTACTGCGCCGTAAAATTCTGTAAACATACTCAGATTTCTTGCTACAAATTAAACTCAACGCGTGACCAAAACAGTTAGACTTTAGAGTTTTACACATAACATAAACTTTGAACTAAAACATTACAACGACGCAGTGTAGTGGTAAAAGTGAGATCTCGAAAGATATGAAACTGCTGCATAATTATGGAAATGAGTGTAGTTAATGGTGGTCAGTTGCTTCGGACTGAATGTGGAAACTGTATAAGTTTAATATACCCCAGTGAGGATGTAAAGATCTGGATGGAAAAGCTTTCTCTCGAGGAAACTGGTGGCTTCCTGTATCTTTATCGTAATAGGTTTTATTTGGAGCTGTGAGACGTGGTTTTGCTGTTGAAGTACTTTCTGGTATATATGTAAAAGAATTTGTAATAGGTTGTTTAGCAGTTGATGTGTAATTGTGCATACTGCTATATTATGCAAATGGATGAAATAATATAAATTCAATTATATAAAGATGCAGGTGTATGATAGAACACACAAATACACCTGCCGCATGCTGGTCAATTTTTTACCTAATATGGGTTTTGCGTTTGAACATATCTTGTGTTGTCGTCATGCATTATTATTTATGACAAGAGAAACATAAAATGTCCTGGCGTACGATTGACTAACATGCATAAATAGCCGATCCCCATCTACTGCAGATTGGAACACCCCTAGATTGTAAATCTCAGCTATTAAATTGTAAAGACATCATCTAAGCCGGTTTGCAGAAACCAATTACATACAAACAACTAGTAATTTTGGGCCGCGCATGCGGCCCGGCGTGTTATTGGTAGTTTGGACTTTTAATTTTTTGTATAAGAAATAGTATTTGTATAAGTATTGCATTAAAAAAAAATTGGCGCTAGTAAAAGGGTAATGAGATAAAATGAAGAAATTTTTGAAAATTTTATGAAAACTATTTTTGTATGAAAGCCAAAATTTTTTTGTATGATTAGTAACATGCAAGCAGTTCTCATCAAATTTGGTTCAAACACCAACCCGCTATCTCTTATAGTTTTCGAGATCCCCTGGGGTACTCCAGAGTCTGATCGGTCTGAAGGTCGGTCTCCTACCTCGCATCACCTTCACTGAGACGTCGCAAGTACTGCATTTCGGCCTTCGGCCTCACCGCAGTACTTGCTCCGTCGTTATGTTCATCCTTAGGAAAATGTATGGAATTTGTATAAAGAAAAATTTTTTTTGTATGAAAGCCAAAATTTTTTTGTATGATTCAAAACATGCATGCAGTTCTCTCAAATATTAGTTCAAACACCACCTCCCTATCTCTTATAGTTTCCGAGATCCCTTCGGTACTCCAAGGTCTGATGGTCAAAGTGGTGGTGATGCTCGGCCTGCGGCCTCGCATCCCCCTCACTTTGACGTCGCAAGTACTGCAGTTCGGCCTTCGGCCTCACTGCAGTACTTGCTCCGTCGTTTTGTTCATCCCTAGGGAAATGTATGGGATTTGTATGAAGAAAAAAAAATTTTGTATGAAAGCCAAAAATTTTTGGTAAGATTGAAAACATGCATGCAGTTCTCTCCAACATTAGTTCAAGCATCATTCCCCTATGTCTTATAGTTTTCGAGATCCATTTGGTACTCCAAGGTCAGTTCCACCTACCACCAACTTTTCATTTATTCTGTAAATTCTGGACCCATACGTATACAATGGCACCAAAAACGTCAATCCTGCACCCCAGCAACATGGAGATCTACTCCCCACCCCCTCGAAATTTTCACATGTATGGCGGCCATCTTTATTTTTTGACATTTTGAAAATTTGATTTCAGTTATGGAATCTGCACCCCAAAATACCCCCGAATGCAAAAAATCAGCTCCCTGCGGCCATTTTGAAAATCGGCCGCCATTTTGACGACGCCATCTTGGATTTTTGCAACCATTTCCAAACGTCCCCCACGGCCCTCTATGACATTTGGTCGAACACCCCCCACCTATCTCCAACCGTTCCAGAGTTACGAGCATTTGAAATTTGTATGGCGGCCATGTTTTTTTGTATGGCGGCCATCTTGTTTTTTGGTTTTCCTTCACCTACAAGCAGTTCCTACCAAAATTAGTTCAAGCACCCCTCATCTAAGTCTTACCACTTTTGAGATCCCCTACCCTACTCCATGACCAGTTCCACTTTCTCCAAGTTTCGGATTTTTCTCGTGGTCCCATGAACCGTACCTATACGATGACATATAATACATGCACCCCACTAAACTCCTTCATGGAGAACAACTATGTCAGTCAGTCAGTCAGTGAGTCGTAATCCAATTATATATAATATTAATAATTGCAAGTCCTTATAAGGAATATGATATTTATTAGTAAGTGTAATATAAGTACATAGTAGCTATAAGAATGATTAGTCATATAATAATTATGGAAATATGCCTAGATCTCGGTCAGTGGCGCACGCACGCTCTCTGGCAGAATAAAATCTACATAATAAGCCTATCACAATTTTTAATTAACATTCGTTATTGATGTAGCGATTGGCTTTTGACCAGAGTGTCACCTGAGCTTACGATAATTAATTAGTATTTGAAATGAGCTTGAAAGATAAGCTTTAATATTTGAGGAGTGTTATGATTTGCGAATGACCAGTGCTCTATTAGTGCCCGATTTAAAGTTAATATACATTAAAAAGGCAATAATTAGACTTACTTATATGCAATTGAAACTGGTTTTACAATTAGTGGTTTGTCAATTATTAAAGCGTTATATTGAGCCATAAACAAGTTCGCAAAAAAATGTGGAAGTAAAATGGACGAATTGATTGTTATTATATCGTGGGATGTAAGAATCTTTCAGACATTTTCCGACATCATTGACTATACTAAGTACATCTTTCTAATACACAGTCGTTACTATAATAAACTCAACACAGTAGGTACTTATTATAAATGCTCATTCAGAACATCTTTTTCGTTAACACGAAAAGAAACATTTACGTAGCAATATTATATCAGTGGTGTAGCAAGTAATGGTTAGATGATAGAATGTAGATAGCGTTCTTTCTGCACGTAGCAAAAAAGCTAAAGGTCGTGAGAACGAGTCGATAAACACTACTTATGAATAGAAAGCTATAAAGACCCGTCATCATCATGTTACCGGACGAAACACTGTGGTCATCTCGTCTACGCATTGATTCTTGAGTAGTTTACTCTGATGTTTTGTGGATAAAGACACTTTCGAAAATTGAGACTATGTCCAACTAGAATGCAGATTATATGTTTGTCTTTTGGTATGTGTTTCAGGTAGGTTAGTTAGTCTTGCTTGAGTATATCTGCTATGGAAATATAAATTAATAATAGTTTGACCGCCGATTTCACACGAGCGTTGGCCAATCTTATGTCTCAATCTTTTTACTTTATTAAGTAGGTAGTTGATTCCTTAACCTTTGTTTTTGCATTTCTTTTACCATTTCTGTAAGATATTTGATTATTTACTTGGCATCTTTGCTATATTCCACTCTGCTTATTTTCTTCATTTCTACCGTAATTATCTTGGAGTGTGCTCGGACGTCTATCATAGCCAATTCACCTTTCATCCTGGCTGCAGTTACAATTTACAATATATTGCACGTCAGCTAATAACCTAACGATCGCTTTCTCTTGCAGTCCGTCATTTACAAGCTAATTTGCTGGATAATCGACATATTCAATACTAGACTACTCGTGTCAGCAAGAAATCGATCTAGCTAGAAAATTTCTTATTACGGATCTGTCGTGGTACCCTATCATGTACGTAAGTTGTTAGTTGTATGGTTTGTGCTGTGTGTTCAAATATCAAATCTAACTGCATGGATTTGTCCGTGTCCTTTATAATAATATACTACCTTAATAGCTTGGGCTTAGAAATGTTTGTTGGTATTCAGATTCTTCTTCGAGCAGTTTTTTTTTTCATTGCTAGGTTAACTTGAAAGTACTTTTCCTAATTGACAAATGACAACATTACGTTCAGTTTGTTAGTAAATCTTCAGTCCACACTAATTTCCAGGATAGTTCGAGCCGATCCTATCTCTTTGTGCGTACAATTGTAAAAGAACCACAGATGAACAGCAACATCGAAGTGAAACCTCGCCGGGCCGGTTTCGACTAAAACTGGTTCTAATCTCCTAATAGACGTTACTACGTATTTATCATACAGATAGGGTTACCGTTGTATATAATTTGCATAATGGCCTTTGATAGTGGACATGAATGACCTTCCCAGTTTCGGGGAATGTTAGGAATTTGCGTGTCGTAAACAATGGCAACATTACGAGGGTTAGAATGTCGAAAGTCATAACGTATAAAATGTTTGCCTAGCTAATTATGTTATAAGATATTTAATCAGGCGTTATTTTGCCTAAATTCATTGTAAATGAAACTCTGGAAAAATATACCTATATAGTGTTTTTCCGCTGCGACTGCTCCTTAACCGACTTTAAACAACTTGATGGTTTTTAGATGTGTTCCTCCATATACCACCGCCACACCAAATGTTATGTTTTTTTTAATTTTACTTATGTTGATTACGAGAAATCATCCACAGCAATAAAATAACTAGGTAAGTACCCTTTTCTGCCTGTCCTATTGAATCGTGACAGAACAAATTGGACTTCTTCGTCAGTAATTTCTTGCCCGACCATAACTTGAGTAATGCCCTATCATCACGATATTTAGTGTGGCGTATAGTAGATGCCACTAGATTGTTTTATATTTTGTTTTATAGCCAAATTAAATCAATGTTATTAAGTGATCGTGTTGTGATCCAATTGAAAATGAACTACTGCATTCTATATTTTCTTACTTCGTAATTACAAGATAGAGTACCTACATAATTACAGGGTAGCTCACAATAGGACTCACAAGTACAAATTAAAGTAATTGCAACCCGCAATCAAATCCAATCTTAGCTCCATTCTCCTCATCGCATCCAACTTCGCAACTCATAACCGTAAACTATGATGATTATGATTCACAATATCGCCCGATCTATGCTACCGGGTGAACCAATTGGGCAACGTATGAGCTACATCAGCTACATAACCGATGCAATGTTTGCATAAGCACATTTCTTAACCGGCTTCTTGACTTGGCCACACCGGTTCCGACATCTTGATCTTTATTGTGAAGCTGCTCTTGGTTATTGTGACATCTAATTGCTATCGAAATTGACACTATTTATAAACTTTTCGTAATGATTTGGATGAATAACCTCGTTCATTATCAACAGCACCACCAGTAGTAGCGGTCTGTGTGTGGGACACCGCTGTTGAATAAATGATGTAAGAATTAATTTTCGACCTACTCCGCGTTGTTATCCTGGCAACGCAGCATGTCCAAGATTAAAAGCTTACCTATGTTATGTATTAAACCAAAGTCGTAACTCATCTCTACATAAAACAGTAACGTTTATATTAATGTTAAAATTTCATGTATGGATATAATGCTTAAAAAACGCAAGTTTCCGATTTCCGAACGCATTTCCAGTTGCCAAATGCACCAGTAAAATTACCCCATGACGGGAATCAACCACGCGCGACGACCGGACTTCCGCGCGATCTTGCGTGTGTTGCATGCTAAAAAAACAAATTACCCACATTGCCGTAGCAAAAATGAATCGTATCACCTAACTGTTAGAAGGCATATTGCTTTGGACGGAACCGTTGTTGACTTTATAAACAAACGAATGTTTAGTAAACTAAATAGAAGTTTATGATTACGATGATTACAGTTCATAATCGCGCGTCGGTTTTTACGCAGTTTCTTCGGCATGCGTTTAGATCAATACGACTTTATTTTATGTGTCTTAAAGTGTATTTTGTTTTGAAGCGATGGTTTAGTATCGGTTTTTGCGGTATACGCGAACATAATAGAATTAAATAGCTCATTTGTGTGAACGATGACAGCATGCGACGCGGTGTGTTTTACAATCTTTGAGGTTGAGGTAAAAACATGACACGGGATTCTATTTCACTTGATAACACGCACTCTAATGACACTGTTCAAAAGAATATATGAACATTTAAATTTTCTATCATACCTATTACCTACTAAGTTATTGCGATTTGCGAAATTTGTCTGGTTTGGAATGATACAGTCACGTAACATATGTAACACAAAATTAAATAGCATTTAGAGGTAATTTTTTTCGCTATTGTATACAAAATCTTTGTTCACAGTATAATTGGTAAAATATTCAGTTTTCTGGTTCCACAATATTACGTGGATCATGAATAATCATCACTTACAATTTGTAACTTTACAACATGACCAATTTGCAATACCTATGCAAAAATCGACAGGTTCTATTCATGGCGTTTTTTCTCAACCAATTGTAATTTACTAGTAAGGCAGCAAAAAATAAGTTACAGTTAATATTTACCGTTGAAAAACAAGTATACGTTTATGCAAACTCTATTCGTGCCTATATTGATTAAACAAAAACTTGTAATAGCTGTGTGATCGGTTTTTTCACCTCAGTCATGCACTATTGGTGTTTTGCTGTAAACACTACTTGATTACTCATTGTGACTGTTAAAATATGATTTATCTGTTTAGAGTTTATATTCAACTGGTTCATAAAAAAAACCTTGTTTTGTCGTAGACAACAATGCTTCACACCAGACTCTAACACAATCATTAGACGTAACGATGTCAGTTTATTGCTCAAAAAATATTTCTGGACTTATAGCAAGAGTTCAAACGTTGAGTGAATTGTTAGTGAGCGCTCCTCACACCGCAGCGGTGTGTTTCACAATGAGTCGGATACGGATCCGATTCGATTGAGACGGAAATCAATTGGCACGGAAAGGATTTTTCCAAATCACAATGATTCCATACGAATCTTTTAACAAATTTATTCATCAGAAAAATCGGAACTGTTCCGTGAGCCAAAAGCTAGCGGATTCGTTTCCGTCGATGATAAATTCGATTTTGTTTTTTCATGATATTTAACCCGATTTACACATAATTATACATTGATTTATTTCTATTTATAATTATTCATATGAAATCAACAGTAAAAATGGTAAAATTAGCCTTAAAACTTATATTTTAAATTTCTACCATTGTATTTAATTTCTACCATTTTTACTACAAGCGGATCGGATCATATCCGACTCATTGTGAAACACCATGCTGGTATGCAATTTTGTTTGCTGTCAATTTCCGACCAGCCTAAATCCAATCAAAGTGAGTGGCTCGTCAGATGGAACAATCTGTGCCAAGTCACGGCCAAGGCCTTTATAAAGCATCTCATTTGCTGTAGTACTGTTATACCTGGCCTGCTAACACAAAGTGCTAGTAGCTCTTGACTGAAGTATTCGTGCACGATCACCAAAGCAGCCAAAAACTAATTCCGGTCGTCAAAAAATCTCGACCCTAGAGTTCATCACTCTCATACGTCTTAAGAATACACTGTAGCTGCATGAAATATTATGTATCTCTTGGCAAATTATATGCAGTATATACCTAATTACAGATTACTTTATTTACAAAAACTTAAGTTACACCCTTATAACTAAATTTAACAAAAAATTTATGCCATACCTGTAATGTTGGTGCATTGGGATCCTCTGCCATCTCACACTAGGAATCGAGGACCCTGTGACGTGCGATAGCAGTTTAAAAACTCGTCTCTTTATAATCATGATTCGTTATCATCATCATCATCATCATCAGCCCACGGTCGTCCACTTCTGGACGTAGGCCTCTCCCAAGGCACGCCACTCAGCCCGACTTTGTGCTTCTCGTCTCCACTTTTCATTGGGAGGTATGGTACCTTTCGTTATGGACAGTCGTAAATTACTCATGACGGATTTATACTATTATTTATGAAGTAAAGCTAAAATTTTGTAGGTATAGTAAGGAACTCAATTATAAATAGAAAGAGTTTCGAATTAATTTTGACATTCTGTTTTAATAGATATTGCAAATTCATAGTAATTTAATTAAAGCATTCACATTTGAAAAGCAATAAATAATGGCGCAGCATAACAAGCTGCAATCCGATAGAATAGAAAAGAGATCTTAATTAACGATCATCCACAATCATTCATCGTGATCTAGTTCCGCTATGGATAGGGTTACCATAAGCAGATCACCGTAATTTCCCTAAAACACGAAACATTGAACAAAATTTATAGAATTTGGACGAATGTTATTGGTTTGGTCTCTTGTTAATTTTCATAGGACTGCATGTGTTGCTTTTCATGTGTAGCCTAGCAAGTTATATGCTACCGATAGTACCGATATAAGCTTGATTATATATTTTATTATCTATCGTATTAGTTATCGTATATTAAGTACTTTGACTAAGAAAATGGAAGAATAAAATTCATATCTGGTAACCCTATTAAATGCGTTACGTTTCCCGTTGAATTATGCAGTACAGTTATAATGATCTAGTAATTTGCCTCAGTAAAAGATACATGGCGTGCAATTGTCTTATTTATTTGCTTTGCGTATTTACATTTCACTCAAGAGCTATTGTGGATAGAACGTTTAATGAGTCTTTACATTGTTTGAAACGGAGACGGTTTATTTAACTGGTTTGATTTAAGAAGAGTTCATAGTGAATGCATGTGAGTAAGACTCTTAACATGTAAATGTAGATTTAGAAGACCTTGTTGATGTTATTTAGGGAATAGATATTAATAATGGACATGTAATGTTTTTACGTTCATAACAATTTATTTCTGATGCTTTGATAAGTAGGTATAGGTTGGGGATGTTTCTTACATTGTGATCAAACTAAACATAATACATATTTCTATCTTGGCAAGGTTTAGCTAACAAAGTTTGAATCATGACAAAACCTTAAAAAGATACTCAATATCTCGGACAGAAGTCAGTAAAAGCGTAACAAAAAATTACGTAATCCTCAAACAATGAACCAACAAAATACAAGCATTGGTTTGTCCAAGCTCTTAGCTTCTTTCGCTCAACGACCGTGTATATATTCTAATGAGTACTCAGACCGGTGACCTGTATTGTGCAATGCCTGTCTATTCATCCATTGTACACTCGTATATAATGCTCTTATCTATAGTTAATCATTATTAATGTGGCCTATTGTTTTGACGCGTGCCTGACGCGACCGACTGTGTAATTTCATTTATTTCTGATCATAAAATGAATGTGTTCAAGTCCCTTTACGCAACGTTGGGTCTCTTCTGATCTCCGGCTGTCTAGCTTGTCAATTTCAATAAATTTTATCTCTATGTTACTGAAAGAAAGAAAAACATTTACTGTAGCAAATAATAATCAAATAAGTACAATAAATCTAAGGTAAGGTATCTATCTATCTATCTATATATAAATATATACCTATACTTAAAACTACTGAAATAATCTATTCTTGAGTTCTCAATCGTAGCTTACTTAATATACATGTAGGTAACCATTTGTATGCTATTTTCATTCATCCTACATTCCTGGACTACAAATCACAAGCAATCCCAATAATTACCCATCTGTAATCACTGTTTACGTTGCGTAGAATATACCTCAGATACGAGTACATCCAAGTGAATCAATCACGAGCATGTCTGAGTTAACTTATAAGTAAGTAACAAGTACAAATTGTAGCAATCAAGGTCGGTTAATCGTCTGTGGACATATTAATATACACGTGACAGATTTGCATCGCGCTCGTTGATTTAATTATCATTTGATATGTTTTGACTGCACTGCATCGAGGAATTCGATTCGTCGATAACGTAACTTTTTTATTATGCACTAAGCTTATTTAAATATATGCACAAAACTCGTTTGGATGAAGACGGTTGCTTTCTTTATGCATCCGTAATGCTGCTTTTGACTGGCAGTTTTTAAATGCAGTGTGCTAAGAATATTCAAAAAGATACAAAATTGCATAAGTGGTATAAATAACATACCTACCTACAGTATTTGATGTTGACTGTAAACTCTAATTCAACCGCATGATGACTAATCTCTTGAATGAGTATAGGAAAAGCTGTAAAATGGAATCGTTCCAATTAAAGTGACGTAAGCTCAGATACTATCTGTAAGCCTATATCATATTTAGACAGAGAATCCGATATGTCACCGCAAAATTGTTTGTATGGAAGCAAAACTGTTGAAAACAGTGTCCTGAGCGCTTGGTATGGTAGTATAACAGACATACGAGATACCCCTCAGTGTAATTTGAAAACTATTTGCGACTCTGTGCCTCACTTGAAAAGAAGAACCGTAGGTATATGACGCACTAAAAGCAATTGGATTTGCTCATTTTTGTGAGAACGATTCATATAATTTTATTATTGTTTGTAAGCCGAGTTTAGCTTTGCTTACAAAGTGGCGATGACCGCGTAAGTGCCTTTGTCAAGATTTTGGATTGTCCCTAAATTAAGGAAAGTAGGTATTAAAAAAACACTTATCTCTGCCGATTAGTACCATCAACTTCAATTATATGTACATAAGTAAAAACCCTGAAATATGATATGTGTTGTTACTTTAAAAATAATATTTGTTTTCCTTTATGAATATAGCTCCAAATCCGTCTTATATGTATGACCATGAATGTGCTACGACAAGTGCGCGTGAGATCATCCTCGTCCAACGACATGACGTCCAATAGAGGCCTCATTAGAAGATACAAATGTCATATAACATGATTAACAAAAACAATGTTTCTCTTAGCCATTTTCCTAATCGTAATCCTATATGTTTGACATGATTTTAATAACAAAAATTTTCATTGTTTTATTAATAAAACTAGACATATGTAACTTCTAAAATTTTATAAAAGCCTAATCTTATAAATTCAATTTGACGAGATATTGTAATTTGTGTAGCATATTCTGTGATATTAGTACTTATACCTATGTATGTTACAATTTTACATTATCAATAAAGATTCTTTATCTTTATCTTTATCTTTATAGATCGGTTCCCTATCTACCGGAATTGGCAGAATACCAAAACCCCTAAAGTATATCTCGTAAGAACCTCATAAATATAAACATAAATATACCTATGGTGATCAATCTGATTGCTGATTGGTACATCCATGGAGTGGCGAATAGAAATATTTATACAATAGTAGTAGTGATTTAAATATCACGTGATAATCACTATGGTATCGAATATCGCGGCTATGTGTGTACCTCCACTTTTTGGGAGTGTGTTTAAAGGATAGATTGATAAGTAGTTATTAAGGTTAAGTCATTTAGGTTAGGAGTCTTTGAATTATTCTGTATGTAATCGCAGCACTTGGGAGTCTGTTACGTCACGCCACCGCCACAAATGTAGCATCTGCTGTCTTCAGTTTTTGTTTGTATGCATTACATGACAATGTGAAGCTCCTATGTTATGTCTAGGCTATGGAGATTTATTGATAAGTTAGATATGCTTATCTTAAACACTTAAAGTTACATACGATTATACTGCTACATCGACGGTTAAGATAGATGAAAAAGTATTTTTAAACTATGGTATTCGTTCCTAATTCGTATAAAGTTGAACAAGTCTGAATCAAGAAAATCTAGAATTGATGAAATACCGCGACAAGTTTTTGGGTTAATCTCTTTTATGTAAACCTAGATTGGTTATAAAATAATTCTTTCATCACTTAATTTTAGCGCAGCGCAAGAAACTGTATAAAAGATGAAAGTAAACGATTCTAGCCTTTTACGATTCTTTTAATAACTCGCAAACTGATGCAATCGAGGTGCGATGCGATGGAACTCATTTTATGTTTCCATTTAAAACTTTAAGTATTTTAATACAAGAAAACCATTAAGTCATAAGAAATCGACAAATCATTGCAGTGAAACTCATAAGCCACGCAATAAACGTTTGCAGAACTCTCACTTCCGTAAAAGAGGTGACAATTTATGTAAGAACACTGCAATGTGTACATATCGCTTACATTACAATTATACATTGTCTGTTTGTTTTTTCTCTGCTCTACATACTAATGAGATACATAGATGGATTGTATTAATGTAATGGACAACATATAAATATCGGAGATTTTATTGTAAATGTAGCTGCTATTGTTACTATTTGGTCTGTCTAAAAAAATAATTCTTGTGTTATTCATACTCGTTCTGATACTGTTCTTGAAAGGTTACCCATACTATTTAAATTTTTCGACACAAAGCGATGCTGAAAACTTTATTTGCGTATTAGCATCTTTAAATCAAAGATCTCTGGCTCTTTGACAAATTTGCCAAGATCTTGGGCAACTACTAACACCTAACTGTCCCGACTTTCCCAAACAATTTCTATTATTTTCTCCAGAGCGCGTCCGAGTTGCCATCGAATATGTCAAATTCCGTGTCGTAAAGCCAAGAATTTCCCGAAACGGCCTCCACATTCTCGTCTCTATAATTTCACCTCATTTGTGATTCGTGCCGCGTTATCGCGCCCACTGCCACTTGCGTTAAATAACCGTCCATCTTCCTATGTTAATATGTCTATTGTGGTACATAAGACGTTTATTGGCCAGGTGGCAGACTCTGTTTTATGAGATGCGTGTTGTGAAGTTGTAGGTCTTCAAGTTGTTGACTTGAATATAATTAACTTGCCATGTAGCTTTTAGACCACCCTAAATTATAACCACTTGATAAAGTTTTTAGGAATTTAAGTTGTACAAACTGTACGAAAACCCAATAAAATCAGAAACTTTATTGCGTTAATCATTTAACATAGGATTCATAGGCGACAGTCAATGTTGAAGATCTTGATGACCCCGACCGAGAAGAAACTTTTCTTGATTAGGTTCATTTCATACTCTTATAAATTCTAATGATGAATGAATATTATAGTTTCTCCATCACAGTGATTGTCGCTTGTCGTCAAAAGTTCACGGACGGAGTGGCCTTTGAGTGAGTAACAAAAGCTATACTGTAGCTTTGCGTAAAGATTTGAACTTTTACTACTGACATTTCGTGACTCATGCAGGTCGTGTTTGTGATAAGTACTTTATAATAAATCTAGAGATTGGATAGAGATATTTCCTATTTACCGTTTGACCGTTTATCACAAATATTTTGTAGAATAATTGTTTTTATTAAATAAAGCCAGTATAACGAACCAATCATGTGGTTTTAATAGGTCTTCTGCTGTACATGAAAACATAATAATACGTAAGTCGAAAAGGAAATGGCGCATTTTAATGTCTTTGGCTGAGTGTGTCTATATGTAATATCATTTCCTTTTTATCTACATCACTGGGCTCTTAAGACTCGTACTCGTAATATTGAGTTATAGCTCCGGCATGTTGATCGAAAGGCATGGCTTTTCAATTTCCATGCAAATAAGTTGCTTTATGCTATTGTCAGCGTTTGACAGAAGCCTTGCCTTGTCCCTGAACTTAAATACGATCTGATTGTCGCGACATCGCAGCGGGTCACCATGCATAAGACTATACAAAATATGGAATCAGAGATGGAGATCTTAGACATATTTTGAACTGGCATATGTATCTAAGGTTTTGGTGGTTATACAGTTTCATTAAGTGTCTGTGAATGTGTTAGTTCTGCGCAATGTAACAACTTTGATAGAATAACTCTAGTTATTTAATTTACCGATGGATGTCCACAAAACTCAATTTTACAAGTTTTGAATTTTAAGTAAGTATTTAGGTTTTGGCAAAAGTGTTAAGTAGTAAAATGCTTATACGTTGATATTAATTAACAATTTTTCCATCATTCAGCATTTCACTTAACACAACAAAATTGGTGTTGTGCCTACCAACTGTCCTGTCTTTATAAAACTTGTACATTTTTTTCTCGCTCATCTGTGTATAGGAAATGGGACCGGTTCCCAGCGCTGAACAGCCGTCGTCGTGGGAAAGTGTTGTTAGCGACTCTGTGCTCTGTCACTGTGACAAACTGTAACTGCTTTGCATACTGTGATGCAGCTGCGGACAGCGACGCTTTGGTAGGCAAATTTTGAGAAAATCGAGAAAGTATTGCACGGAAATATTTTTGTCATGTTTTATCTCATCATCATCATCAGCTCACGATCGTCCACACTGAGTCCGCACGCCACTCAGCCCGATTTTGTGCTTCTTGTCTCCACCTGTTTCCTGCTATCTTCACGTTTTATCTACTGTCTTATATATTTTGTTTTGTCGTATGTCATTTATTAACATACCGTTCAAACGATATATAATGTGAGCGCATATAAGGTTTGCTTATTGTTGGAATATGGACATTGAAAATCTTGTGTTATGGTTTTCAAAAGTCGATCCAAGATTCTACGTTCAAACTTTTGATCAAGTCGAGATGTTACGACAGCATCTTTTCTATACGCAAGCAATAAACTCCAGTGGTACATAAAACCGTATACATGCTACTGTCCATCTTAATTGAAGTACCTACTGCCTACACAACAGAAATACCCGCGCTGGGTGTAGTGGGCGTTCGTCATAAACATAATAATAAACTTGGTGGAGACGTCGCGTGACGTCTCGCGTGAGCTAATATGCACGAGTAATAGGCCCGTGATGATGGATTCATAAATTGCGAACAAGATATTGTCCTACATAATGCAGCAATGGTTAAAGTTTGTTGAGGTGATAAATTGTTGTCAGTACCTATGTATTAAATATTTTTAGTAAGGGTCTCTCTTTTTTCTATGGTAAAGACCAGTTTGATATTATGTAATTATCTTAAAACATAAAATCTTAAATATCTAATATAAGTACACAATATAATTGAAACAATATACTTAATAGGTTTTAAAGAAATAAACGTAGCAGTAGATAGAAATATAGTAAAGATAATGATACTTTCATACTTCTCAATATCGAAACAATTTACGCCTTGTTTCTACGTAGTTGAACAACTCGTAAACTTCCCAATTTGACGGGAGCTTTTTCCCAAACTGGCAACCCAATGATCGACCGCAGTCAGCCGCGGAGGCGGGGCGGGGGGAGCGCTGCTGTCAAATCGAATTACGGCTCCAGAGTAATAATTTTGCGATTATTTCATTAGAAAAAGCTTTTTCCTGTATTAATTTATAGCAAAACGTCGCGTTCTGTCTGCTAGCAAACGCCTCCTCGTCACGAAACACAAGAAAAGCCGACAAAAAGTGAAATTATTTAGTTTAGCTCGGACGCTAATCGCCGCTGGAGGCATTGGCTATTTTTGTTTTGTAGCCCAGTTTTATTGTAAATATTGTTCTTAGTGTCGAAATATAGTGTTACCGTGGAGTTTTTTCCTAACCATTTGCCATCTTCGTTTCGGTCAGTGGACAGTTGAAGGAACGTGAAAGCTGTTGCAGAAATTGCTGATTGCAGAAAAAGTGCTGTCGAAACGGTGCCAAATCAAGTACAAAAACGGTTTTTTGTGTCCTAAAACTCTGTGCCAAGTGTAGTTCTAGTGTGCCTAAAGGCGGTGGACAATCGCATTCCACCTGTGACTTCCATTACGAGCTGAACAGTCAACTATTTTTTATCACCCAACATAATGAAAACAAAAGAATAAAGAACTGGCTGGTCCTCCAAAAAAAACAAAATAAAAAATAGATATAATAAATTTAAAATTGGATTAATATACAAACTATTTTCTGTAGCAGTGTCAGTGAAAAAAGTTTCGATAGTGCAACAAATACCAGTGAACTAAATGGCAATTTCTGCGAGGAAATGTGCATGTTTTAGCATCACCATACCATGAGGAGAGTGTTTGGGGTGTGCTCCGACGGGTGGCTGCTGTGCGGGCAGAATGTGAGCCATGCAAGACGCTGTCAATAGATGTTGTCTGTATGTTTGACTGTTTTGAGTTCTTTCTGCTTTAAGTTTCTGTGAGTTTTGCTTGAAGACTGTCATCAAAACAAATGAATTCGTTGAAGATCAGGCTTTCAGAAATTTAAATGATTGACATACAAGTTAATTGAAATACATTTTTACATTACAGTGTTTGCTAAGCACACTCACTGTGTTGAGCAAACATATTCTAAGTTATATTTATCTTTCAATGCATTGCTGTGTTTATATAAAGCAGGCACTATATTTTGTGAGCTAATTCTCTGCACAGAGGTATACTCTGCCTGCCTTTAACCAAAGTTCCTTATTAGTGATGCTTCACACTATGTGATGACTAAATTCTCAGTAAAAATAACATATTTGTAAAAACTAATAACTCTAAATTTTCAATGTTAAACTATACTGGTATCAGTTAATATATTGTGTACCAGCAATAGTTAAATATAGTTAAGTGTATTTGATTTCTCTTTAATCAAAACTCTTTCTGATTTTTTTTATACTGTTTAAATTATTACTTTGTGTCTTGGCATGTACTGTGTTTTAGGACTAATTGATGTAATAATTAACCAATTGTGTCTGTTCTATTTTACTAAACAATAGGTTGCTTAGTTCAGGTGATAGGTACTTAGTTGCATAAATCTATTTCAGATTGGTAGATTCTATTGCAGAAGACCAGATTCTTAAATCATCTTAAGAAAGATTGGGAAGACTGATTTTATCATTCTAAATATAGAATGATAAAATCAGTCTTTCCAAGTTTTATCATTAGTTAGAATAGCAACTAATGATAAAACTGCATAGTTCTTTCATATCAATACTTCTTTTACATACATACTTATTTCTTTTAAAATATTCCTCATTAGTGTTTAACTAAGGAATGCAAAGATTTGATTTTAACCATTTAACTCATGCATACATTAAACTGTCATTAGTGTTAGTCATCATTATCACAAAAAACATGTTGACATAATATCTGTTTGGATGCATTGCATGCCATCATACTTAGTGTGTGGTGATACAATGTTGTAGCTAGCAAACATATTGAACACAGATGTATTAAAACTAAGTAGTCATATTTACAATGAATTATAGACAATATCAGGGATTGCAACTGGATTCAACTTGCGCTGGACCGGGACTATGCTTAGTAGTGGGTGATAACGGGCTGATGATGATTATAGACATTTCATTATGGATTTAACGAGATTGCTTTAAATTTAAACTGTTTAATACAGCTTTGCTGAATGTGTTTATTCAGGTTAAAATTGATTTCTGGTCAAAATTAGACTAGTTACTAAGCATTTAGTTTGGAAGTTCAAGTTGTTTGCCGACTTGTATGTATAAATATTTCTATCTAGAGTAGGTAAGTAAAGGTACATCCTTATTTTTCTGTGTACTTGTGTATTTAGGTAAGTACTTAATAGATGTAAGTTGTATATAAAGTAATTTGATAACTAGCACAGAGCAAAAAAAAATGGATAACAAATATTATTATTGTAAGAATTACTTATGTAGTTCTTAAGAATTACTTTTGATAGAAACCCACTACATATTATAGAAACTGTGTCAATTGATAAAATTAAAGAATATTATGAAAGGTTTTACATTCTAATTTCTAAAATGTCTGTACTGCTTTGAAATGTAATTACTTAATCAGTAGTTTGGTAATAGTATAGTTAAGAGGGGGCCTAATGCCAGCAAAACGCAAACAGAGGTATTTTCGATGCCGCTCTTTGATGCTAAGAAACTTAAAAATTGCAACGAAAAAATTATTGAAAAAAATATTTTGAAAAAATTTTTTTGTGTTTCTTAGCATCAAAGAGTGGCTTCGAAAATACCTCTGTTTGCGTTTTGCTGGCATTAGGCCCCCTCTTAACTAAAGGTTTTCCTGGCTACAACATTTTAACTAAATCGTTAAGAAAAGGTTATTTGAGGTTCACGCGGTTTTATAATATTGTATAGTCTACTTATTCCAAGTAACAGCATAGTTAACCCTACTCTACGACATCGCACATATTATACTACTAATGGACGCCCGCGGCTTCGCTCGCATTATTTTGAGATAAAAAAGTTTAAAATAAACATAACTTTTTTATTTACGAACTGATTGAAATGAAATAAACACTAAATGTTAAGTTAAAATTGCACCAACATGTTAGTAAAAACCGTAGACAAATCGGTTCAGCCGTTTTTGAGTCTATAACGAACAAACATACCGACAAACAGATTTTTTTAAACATATATTTTGTGTTCTATTGCATCAAAGACTTTTTTTTTCAATTATGTACAATGTACAGACACCGACCGGTTACAGCTTTATTATATGTATAGATTATCATAATAATATAGTCATTATATCAGTATCCCATGACTTACTTGACTTATGTTCCTAGGTCCCCTGAGTGGGGCAGAGGGTGTCCACAGTGATTCTCCATCTCGTCCTGTCTTGGGCTTCATGCTTCACTTCGGGCCAGGTCTTGTGGATGTACTTAATTTCGTCCATGACGGAGCGACGCCAAGTTTGTTTCGGACGACCACGTTTCCTCTTGCCTTGCGGGTTCCAGTCTTGCGGGTTTGACTGCTCCGTTAGCTTAGTTGGTAGTGACTCTGCCTTCTAATCTAGGGGTGCGGGTTCGATTCCCGCATAACACAAGTAATTATGAATATTAAAATTTGTAATTACTTGTGTTGAGTCTGGTCGTTTCTATGTATAATAAGTATGTATTTAAAAAAAAAGAAAAGTATATATGTATTATATCCGTCTTCTACCCATGATACAAGCGTAAGCTTAGTATGGGGCTAGATGGCGCAGTGTGATATGTCCTGAAATATTTATTAAAAAAAAAAAAAAAAAAAAAAGCCTGTTTAGGGATGTGGTCCGGAGCCCTCCGCAGTGTGTGGCCGATCCAGTTCCACTTGCGTCGCTTTATTTGCTGGTCTATGGGGCTTTCGTGACATCTACGCAATAGTTCCGCGTTGGATATCTTTTCAGGCCAGAAAATCCGCAGTATGTGCCTTAAGCAGCGATTGACGCAGACCTGAAGCTTGTACGTGAGGTCTTTCGTGACTTTCCAAGTCTCACATCCATATAGCAGCACAGTTTTCACGTTGGACCTGAAGATCTTCAGTTTGATCCACCTCGTTAGCTTCTGCGACTGCCACACTGGACGGAGTTGTGCGAAAGTGGCCCTCGCTTTGGCAATCCTCGAAGTGATGTCCTCTTCTGTACCGCCAGTGACTGACACGACGCTTCCAAGATAAGTAAATCGGTGGACTCTCTCCACCTGCTCTTGGCCCACATGTAGCGGTGTTTCATTATTCACGCCAGATCGCATTTCTTTTGTCTTCCCTGTGTTGATTTTAAGTCCTGCTGCTGCTGCTTCTTGTTTAAGGTCATCGATTTTGGCTTGCATGTCGGCGCATCTGTGGCTTAGTAGACAAAGGTCATCGGCATAATCTAGATCGACTAGTATTTCCGATAACCCCCACTCTATTCCGCGTCGTTTGTTCTTGTTGGCCCGAATCATGATACCATCGAGAACAATGAGAAACAGCAGAGGTGAGAGAAGACATCCTTGACGAACTCCAGCATGTACTTTGATGTCGTCGGAGATAAGCCCGTCGTGGCTGACTTGGCAGGTGTATTGGGCGTATCCCATACTAAGCACCAATTTCCTCTGGCGTCAAAATCTCCAAATATCGTGTTTCAGGCCTGCAATAATTCGTTTACATCAGACATGTTTATTGCCTATTAAAGCGGGTAAGGCGTGGTCGCATTGTCAGCGTTCAATAGACTATTTATTATTTCTGGAATGTTTGATCCCACTGCTGGGCAAATGGTGATGAAAAGACTAGAATAGACTAAAGTTTATACGACAAGAGATTGTCTAGTCACTCGACAATCTCTAGTTGTTTGTGTGCAATATCGCGTTTTCGTTTCATAGTTGTGTATTGTAGGGTAGAGTGACTTCTATAAATTTCTGGTTTTTATAGAACTTTCATCCATTCTACAAGAGCAGAGACAGCATGCTCTATCGAAAACTGACAATGCGACCGATGCTCACTTCGCCTAAAGCTTGCACCAAATTGACTTGTTAGTTGACAATCACAGTTGAGAAAATATTTGGTTAATTGTAACAGTTGTAAATAATCTCGTCTGTTTCCCACTTTTGTCCTGATCTTTTCCGGCAATCATTTAAAAATCAAATCAAATCAAAATTCATTTATTTGCACGAATATTGTCATACATAGTAGGTGTTACATAAATTTGTAGTAACTATCAAATATTCTGCCGATAGGCGTACAAATGTTAGTTTTATGGCAAGTCAATTTATGTGTATATTTTTTTTTCTCAATATTTTTTTTTTATATTTTCTTTCGTGTTAAGTGTTTTGTATTTTTAAACCTTCTCTTATTATTTATGTTACAATTCCTCCTTACGTTCAGTAAACCGCTATCCGCTCGCAGTAGCACCTCGCCCCACTGAAATAGGAATTCGTAGAGACAGAGTTGTTAACCCACTTTTCAGAGTCTTTATTGCGTCCATAAAATATTAGGTTTGGTGCAACGCGTCCACGACATGTGCATTTCTTTTTGGTATTATTATCTTTTATAAATTGTAGGCCAAACAAATGTTGGCACAACTGCTGTAAGCAGGTCACAATCTGCTCTTAATAATAACGTTCTGTTGCCTTTTTTAATTTTTAACTTTAACTTCCGTAACTTAAGTGTTGGTGATGGTTCTTTATTCAAGTTTCTTTATAGTTTTACCGATTTCAAAATTTCCGAAAAAATTGATATCGTTTATCGTTTATGAGATAGCCACCGATCAATATTACGATATTATGGTTGATCTGCGTAGTTTAGTGTCTTTTTTAATTTATTACGTAAAACTAAGCGTTCAAGACCTTAAAACTGAATAAAAATACCTACATACAAAATAGCTAAGTATCATTACATAGTAATATTTTTCAACCAAATCTATTGTCGCATCTTTGCTAATTATTATTCCATTGTCCCAAACACTTGCAAACATCTTACACACACTGTCTGTAACAATATTCAATGTTTTCATGTTGTGATGTCATATGAATGGACAGCATTGTCTCCGCTGTTGTGTTGCTAAATCACCAACTACAGACGACACCGGCCATAAATACCAGGGATTGTGTGTTTGTGTGGTTTCACTTGATACGGGTCTTCTTCTTGTTCTTACATATGTAGATAAACTTGGGACAAGGGTGTGGTCTAATAGTTATAGGTTAATATTTATGTGATCAATAGGTACTTTTTTCGTTTGTAAATAATAGCTAAACAATATGTGAACTAAACAGTTTTCACTCACGTGTGATTTGCGTAAGTTATAATTAAAATAGCTAAACAGACAAAATACATACACTGTCTGTAATAATGTTCAGTGTTTTCATGTTGTGATGTCATATGAATGGCCACTGCATTGTCTCCGCTGTTGTGTTGCTAAATCACTAGCTACTTGTGTGGTTTCACTCGATACGGGTCATTGGAAACCTGGTTAGATACTTTCTTGCTCTTCGATAAACTTGGGTTTATAAGTGCTAGGGTGTGGGCAAGTTCAAGGTGAATGCTTAGTATAGGTGTTTATTTGATTGAAGTACTTCATCGACTATGATAAATAACAACTGTATAGGTACACAAGTTTTCCTAAAACACCATATTTAGTTAACTTTCCTGAGGCAGTAGCGTAATTAAAAACTAAGGATAGGATAGGGGAACATCCTACTTTCATTCACTGGAATAAAAAATAATAAATAAATATTCCGGAAGTTTCGCACAGCCATCTAGCCCCATACTAAGCAAACGCTTGTTTTATGGGTTCTAGATAATGGAAATACTACTTACTTATATATTTTTTGTTAATACTTAAATATATTATACATTGAAATCGCCAATTTAAAGTTACTAAAATATTTTTTTCTGTTCATTATTCCCCTCTGATTGTGTTACATAAGGTCGACAATACACTATAGTCCTTTTTCTGTCTCAGTTATCATTAAACTAGAAGTGAGTATTAAAAAGCTACAAGACAAGGGCTCACACGATTTCATATGAGCACCCACTCGAGATAATGCTCGTTAGACGGCCATAAACAAGCCACTAACCACTCCACTTGTATCTTGCTACCTCGCCGGGATGTGAAACAATACTTTGGCTGGGGAATGTTATTTAATTTTGGGAGTTTTTTGACATCTCATAGATATTTGGTCATCAAACAGTTGATCAGATACCTAATTAAACTTTCTGACGGATTTAAAGGTCAGCTTTGGATTTTTAACCAACAGCAAAAAAAATATAAATTGCTATAAATTCTTCTGAAAGTTTTTTTTTCTAAGTAAAATTGGACGTTCTTTGCTTTTTGATAAACTTGCTGCATGTCTTCAAATGAGATAATATTTAATAGCTAGTTAAGAGCCGATATCATTATACATATTACTGATTATCTACTTGGGAAAGGCAGGCTCAGTTTTGATTACAAACTGTGTTTTATCATTCAAAAGCGCATTAAGAGGATACCCAAGTATCTATGAATCTGTAGTACATAGTAACTTAAATATACTATTCACAATTATTTTGTATTAAATATGAGTTATGTTTTTTCCAGGGCTCCCCCCACGGGTCTGTGATGTCGTGCCAGTCGCTCGCGGCGCGCGCATTCGCCGAGCCCGACAAGGATAGCATGACGCACTGCGCCGGCTTGCACAGGTCAGAGCGAAACAAATATATATTTTTAGGACCTCTACAAAAGAACAATAACTTCATAGACTAGACATTAGAAAAAATAGGAAAGTGAACTGGACTTCAGTCCACTATAATCCAGCGATCTTCAAAGCGAGAGTGAATCTTTTGTTCATATCGGGTAAGCTCGCTCCATCTTAGGCCATAGTCTTTGCTTACCATCAGGCAAACTAATGCCAAGTGTTTGAGTTGAAAAAAAGTCCAATCAGGTTATAAGCCGCTTTTTCAATAACTCTCTACATGTAAATTTTGTATAAAAGTTTGCGTCATGAGTGAAAGCTAATTTTTTACTTATTCATTCAAATACGAATTCTAATTCCTATGAAGGGCTAGATTAGATAAGAAAGATTTACATATGTCCCCACAATTTCAATGAAAATGTGAGTACAAACGATAGGACTTAATGTATGTGCTTTAATTTCCAGATCAGTACGGTTCAGTTCAGAGTCGAGGAGCTCCACGCGAGCCACTAACGATACAGAATGCAAGAGGGAAAACTCAGGTAAGTAATTTACTTTTAATAAACTAAATATCTTATATCACATCATTCATCATCACCTATCTTAAATCAACTGAGATGAACCCGTTGCTGCCATTGAAGTAATGGCATTGACATAGGAAAAATCATTTTTTTCCTTTTCAAACGAATTTAAAATCTCCTATTTTGAAGTCGGTTAATTATACAGAAGAGAAGAAGTGTGTGCGTATATTTAATGTTTTATTTGAGTATACTAACTTCTTACGAGGGTTTGAAAGCTATTGCAAAACATCATAACAACAATTTCCAGAATGCACCGAAACGCACGTAGTTTACCAGCAGTTAATTTTAAATACTCCTTACAACAGTCAGTATAGTAATAGTGTCATGTGTTACGTTCCAGGCTCGATCTCTCTGACGGCGCTGGCGGTGACCCCCATATCCCACACGTCAGCTATGAGCCAGTCCGCGCCGCCGCCCTGCGCCACCTTCGACCTTGATGAGTCGGTCAGTATCACACTATTTGATTAATATTCATCAATCAATATTACTTTATTGTACACCATAAAACAAAAATACAAAAAAAAATACAGAGTCATGTCAACAATAAAGAGTTTATATTATCCATATTACTTAACCTAGGTACATTGGTAGGTACATTTAATCCAGATTCTGTGGTCACTATAGTTATAACTTTGTTTTAGTCCATTGGTCTTCTAGTTTGATTGCCATAGTTATAGCTTAGCAGAATATCAATTTGCACATTAAAAGTTTGATATTCAGGATCGATATTAGTTGGCAGCAAGTTTGTAATTTACAAGCATAGGGTATGTTTTCAATTGATAACCTAGAATAGACATAATACTGATAACAATTCAATAATAGTTACAATTCTTTAAAAACTCTAGGTTAAATCTAAACAGACTCAATGCCATATTCCATCTGCATCGGACCACCAAGACACAGGCTAACGCCTAGTTTGGGGTCTACTGTTAATACTATAATCCTATTATACTGTAAATTAACTAAAATAATAATATTGTAATGTGTATCTTTTCAAATGACAAATAAACATATTTTTACTTTACTTTTAAAATTACTTATATTCCCTTCCCTGCATGTTCCAGCCAGCACCGCCGCCGTCCTCCTGTCGGTTTCCTAAGCTGGAGGAGTGCGCTCACTTCCACTACGAGCGCGTCAGCCTCGGCGGGCTCAGCATCGAGACCGTGCCTTGCGAGAACAAGTGCGCTGATGCGGCCGAGGAAGGTACTATGTAGTAAAGTTAATGCTACTGTAGAGTAAGGCATTTTTACAATATTTCTGTGAATCGGGTATAAAAAAGTTATATCGTAGAGTGGGTAACACTGGTACCGAGTTTTCGCACTTCTGACAAGGCTTTCCGTATATTGCGTCTAATTATGGTATCAAAATAAGTTCGAACAGTTCAAGTTCGTTATTTGATGTCGGTTAAAGATCAATCGCAGCGGAAAAATACTACATACATATTTCTACAGAGTTTCAGTTTCGACCTTTTTAGAAAGCTCCATTATCAGGACCGCAAGTCGGGATCACAACACAACTAATTTTTTTTTTGTTTTTGTGGAATACATGGTTACAATTTCACAGTACCTAATAATACTTTGTGATTATTTTGTCGTACCTAGTTGTTATTGTGTTCAAAAACCAGTTAGTTTTCTTAATAATATTTGATAATCCATAAATTGTTATGCATACAAATGAATCCGTGGAATGACCTGGTCGCCCACCACAATGTATTTGCCCAAGAGAACTCCCCTAACGTAATTAATTATGTGGGGGAGTCACGACCCTCGGTCGGAGGAAATACGAGTCAATGTTTGAAAAATCCTTAACCTTTTTTCTCTGTATATTTTCAGGTTGGATCTGTCTGAAGGTGCGCTCCCACGTGAGCAGCTCGGAGGAGGTGTCGGAGGCGCGGCTGCAGGCCAGCTGGAGCGAGCCCAGCGACGTCAGCGAGTGGACGCTCAGTAGGAACAGGGACAACCTACTGCGGCTGGATGATATGTTGCACAGGTGAGGGACATTATAACCAGGGTAGATCTGTCTGAAGGTGCGCTCCCACGTGAGCAGCTCGGAGGAGGTGTTGGAGGCGCGGCTGCAGGCCAGCTGGAGCGAGCCCAGCGACGTCAGCGAATGGACGCTCAGCAGGAACAGGGACAACCTGCTGCGGCTGGATGATATGTTGCACAGGTGAGGGACATTATAACCAGGGTAGATCTGTCTGAAGGTGCGCTCCCACGTGAGCAGCTCGGAGGAGGTGTCGGAGGCGCGGCTGCAGGCCAGCTGGAGCGAGCCCAGCGACGTCAGCGAGTGGACGCTCAGCAGGAACAGGGACAACCTGCTGCGGCTGGATGATATGTTGCACAGGTGAGGGACATTATAACCAGGGTAGATCTGTCTGAAGGTGCGCTCCCACGTGAGCAGCTCGGAGGAGGTGTCGGAGGCGCGGCTGCAGGCCAGCTGGAGCGAGCCCAGCGACGTCAGCGAATGGACGCTCAGCAGGAACAGGGACAACCTGCTGCGGCTGGATGATATGTTGCACAGGTGAGGGACATTATAACCAGGGTAGATCTGTCTGAAGGTGCGCTCCCACGTGAGCAGCTCGGAGGAGGTGTCGGAGGCGCGGCTGCAGGCCAGCTGGAGCGAGCCCAGCGACGTCAGCGAGTGGACGCTCAGCAGGAACAGGGACAACCTGCTGCGGCTGGATGATATGTTGCACAGGTGAGGGACATTATAACCAGGGTAGATCTGTCTGAAGGTGCGCTCCCACGTGAGCAGCTCGGAGGAGGTGTCGGAGGCGCGGCTGCAGGCCAGCTGGAGCGAGCCCAGCGACGTCAGCGAGTGGACGCTCAGCAGGAACAGGGACAACCTGCTGCGGCTGGATAATATGTTGCACAGGTGAGGGACATTATAACCAGGTACATTAAACAAGAGTTATATAAATGGTGGCCAATATCATATCTGTACTCATCGCACAATGTTCGTTGCATGCAATCGCTGCATGGAATGAATGAACGGAATGAGTATTTAGTGAGGCATATAAAAAATATATGAAAGATAAGTGAAATATGAGAAAATCTGAAGTAGAATTGTCGAAAGATGTTGAGAGTGCTTCATAAGTCTTAAACGAACGTAATGGTGCTGTATCGAAATGTGGTCAATCTCTGCCGCTATGCTTCACATCAGTCGAGCTGTATCCATACGCAAACCTATTCCACGTAAAAACAACTACTCTGAAGCGAACTGAACTTGTATGAAAGCTCTAATTTTTATTCTATACTAGCTGACCCGGCGAACTCTGTTCCGCCTTAGAGGCGGAATAGATAAGCAGATTTAGCATTTTATACAATAAAAAAACGGGTACCCTATGTCCGTCTCCTGGTTCTGAGCTACCTCCCCACCAATTTTCTGCTAAATCCGTTCAGCTTGAGTTATAAATGGTGTAACACCAATTTTTTTACACATATAGATAGATTATTTTCATTACAAACTTATCTGTTTCCCCAGATGCATCTACGACAGGAAAGTGTCGGGCCTCCCCAACCTGTCGGTGGAGCTCTCTACCACCCTGGATCCGGACGCGTACTACCACCTGATCTCTGACTACGTGCACCACCTGTCCATCATCGCGGACGACTCTATCAACTGCGGGCCCGTGCTCAACTGGCTGCAGTGCGATAATAAAGGTATATTTTTTTTCTTAAACAAGATAGGCTCACGCTTGACTACAACTCGCCTGATGTTAAGCAACTAAACTAAAATTATGTAAAAACTCAGAATCCAACATGGTTGTTGAGTACGGATTTAATTGAACTGTTGGTTTAGTCTTATGCCGTATGCGTCACAGTGTTATTTGTTTGTAATCTTTTAGCCGGCATTTTGAGTCTGTACCTTTTGTAAATAAATAAGTAAACTATCTAGCGCGCTTGCCTAGAAGAAACCGATTCACTCTCGACTTGAAGACCGATACATTATAATTTGAGGGGAATAGGGAATCCGGCAAGGCGTTCTACACTTTGGCAGTTGGCTCCGATGAAAGTCGAAGCAAAACGCTTGGTACCTCAACTGTATATCTTGTATCTCTCTCTCTCTCTCTCTCTCTCTCTTGTCGTGACTCCCCAGCAAAATTAATTGGTCAGGGGAGTTCTCTTGGGCAGATACATCGTGGTGGGCGCGCAGGTCCTTCCACGAAAGACACAATATGTCCTCGGATTTTGTGATCATCAAACATGTCGGTTTCTTCACGATGTTTTCCTTCACTGATTAGCCAGTAAAAATAAATAAATAAATAAACATTTCAGGACATATCACAAATCCACACATAACACGAAAATACAAATCTGATCTAATCTGATTTGAACCAGGCTGCGTCTGGATGAAAAGCAGACGGAACCGCTGAGTCACACTCGCTTTTTTATTACATATAAATACATGAATAATCCGCAATTTGACCAAAGTTATAGAATAAATGATTTTTATTTTGATATTCTCATGCCAGCTTCCAAACTTTATGTGTTATAATTACCTATATCATAGTAAAGTAAATGCATTCCGACAGGAAAACAATACATGGATATCACAATGTTTATTACATAGGTATGCGGAAAAACGACATGGTAAAAACAACACATATGTAGGTATATCAGTTAGTAGTTGTTTGTCATTTTCCTCTGCTCATTGTAAAGAAGGTTCTTGTGGAAAAGTGACGTTTTTTAAATAATATTCAAATTGTATACAAGTGATAGCATTATTCTTACACCTAACTCTGAGTGATATTCAAAAATTAACTATATTTTCTTTTGTAAAGTTTTCTAATATTCGTACCAACATATGGACAGTTATTTTATCATCTGCTAAATATATTTTAAAAGGCTAGTAAAATATGTTCGTCGTTATGAAAATCTTTCCATCATAAGCCATAGAGTATTCCATTGCTATATTTATTACAGTTATGGTCTATGTGAATTACTGATAAAAACAGCGCAATGTGAAAATACGAAATGTACTTGTTTGATATTCTTCGGACACCACAATAAATTAGTTTTTTTTCATATGTTACAATAAAGATATACCTATCTTGTTTCAGGCCACAAGTTGTTAGTGGCAAACGAGGATTCCAGTTCTATTAACACGCCCGCCGTCGCAGCCGCCTACTCCGTCAGGAAATATGTGTCTCAGGTAATATTTATTTTCTTTCACAACTTAAACAAACAGCATTCAGCTTTTAAAGTCTGTTAAAAACTAAGGTTTCCATGTTTTGAATGCCTGTACTATTTATTTTGTTATTGGTTTTTTCTAACATATGCACTGGTTCAGTTTTGTCTATTTTTATAAATCACTAGTGTCTTAGGAAATTCTTAAAAAAGTTCCCTGAAACAGGAGTTCTTGTTAATGAATTATGTTCAAAGACCAAATTATAAAGTTATGTGTTAGTTAACAGTACCTATAGCTGTATAATATGTTCTGTAACTAATAGAAAGCTTGCCAATATTATAGTTGTAATGACACCCTTAGTGTTGAATTTCAAATTTTTACTGTGGTGATTAAAACTACCACCACACTATGAATGATTAAATCACTATTTCACTATATACATATAATATGTTTGTTTGTTTGTCGTCAGGCTCGCGATGAGATCAGCTTCGAGGTGGGCGACATGATATCAATCATTGATATGCCAGGTATGTCGCTCGCAGGTAAATTGGCTTCGCTTTCTTATATTCATTTGCTTTACTATATACTCCATCTGTTTATTGATACAAAACCTATTTATGCTACAACAAAATGTGTGTGTTTTAGTGATTAGTTTAACAAGATATTCATTGACAGTAAGTAATAGGTTTTGGATTTAAATTCAGATTTATTGATATTGTATTTTTAAATGCTTATATAGTGTTTGTGATTCTATAAAACCCCGATTCTTGTTTTTACAAAAATACCTAAATATATAGATTACATTAAAATTTAGTTGCATTCATTTCAGTCATTCAGCAAAATTATGTGCATTTTCTGTTATGTTCCATTTAAAAAAAAAATGATATAGAAAAAAGTACGTATATGAAGTGGCGGAAACGTGTTTTGTTACGGATTTAAAGTTTACACATTTTTTTTTCTTATATCTTCCATGTTCAGAGTTTTGACCCTCTTCAGCTTTATTATATGTATAGACGTATCATTATGTTCTGTGTCATATTGTAATGTGGCTGTACGTTCGTCAGTAGCCGGTTTCGGATATGGCTCGCGTATCCGAATTTAGTTTTGAATAGGCCATTGCAAGACGTCATTTGAAATTTGTCTTTGTCTTCATATAGGTCAGTATAGGTGTAGAGACCTTGGGCGGGTCTTGTCTGATCTGCAGTTATGTATTGTCATTTCTTTCCAATTTCTATCTGTGTAAATAAATAAATAATAATTGTTTTAATATTACTTATTGACAGTATTATATATACCATCATTTAGTTGCATTCAATAGTAACAAATATAAAAAAAAACTCATTTTATTCAATTTAAATTTGTGGAGTTGGTTAAAAACGCAATTTTGCGAAAGTTATGTATTCTGCTCTAGAAAACTGTCTTTGCAAACTTAACACATTTTTACTAAAAATAATGCCACTCGTTGAAGGGTGCTTTTAAGATTGACCAGTAAAACCGAGCATAGTAATTTATACTTTTTGTTTATTCATAAATGTGTGTACCATGTTTGTTACTGTTGTGCGTATGTTACTTTGTTGATTAGTTTATTGTATTTAAAGTAAATACTTAAGTTGTTGTATTTAAAGTAAATACTTAACAAAGTTACAGTATATTGTCACATGTCACAAACTTGCCTACGCGCAGGTCCGCAAGAGTCAGTGTGGTGGCGCGGCAAGCGCGGCTTCCGAGTGGGGTTCTTCCCGCACCACTGTGTCGCTGTCATCGGGGACAAGGTGCCCAGGCATATGACTACACCGCCACCTATAGTTGGGTGAGTTTCACTTTATTTATAATATACAAATTATAGACAATGAAAGTATTATGGTTATTTTTTGATTCCATGTGCCTTACTTAATGTAGAGGGTCGAACTTATTCACACTGACATCCCACAGCATACACACCTTCTCTGATTTTACTTATTTCGTTAAACAATTTCCACCAACAAACTTTTTACTATTTCAAAACATTAGAGACATCTGCAGTGCAATTAATCTTGTCACAAAATGTTGTATAATATTTAAATATATTGGTTTGACCATAAATTATAGTTCATTCAACATCTATAATACTATAATAATATATTATAGTACACTTTTGTCGTTCGTATATGACTCAAAACAACTAAGCGCAAGTGATTTTCTAGATTTTAATCTGGTTCCAGGCCCTTTAGTAATAATTGATGATGTTCTATAGCTCCGTAGCCATGACGCCCATCAAGCCAGTTCTCCGCAAGCACGGCAAGCTGATCTCCCTGTTCCGCTCCTTCATCCTGTCTCGTCCCTCGCGGCGCTCGCTCAAGCAGCAGGGCATCCTGCGGGAGCGGGTGTTCGGCTGCGACCTCGGGGAGCACCTGCTCAACTGTGGACATGAAGGTAAGCTATACTAGTTCGCTAGTAAGCTGTACCAGTTCCCAGTGGTAAGCTATACTTGTACCCATTGGTAAGCTATCTACACTAGTATATCTAGTTTCTACTGAGAAGTTATACTAGTTCCCACTGTTAAGCTATACTAGTTCCCACTGGTAAGCTTTACTACTTTTAACTGGCAAGCTGTATTATCATAGCTGCACTCTCGCGATGCTAGCTCAAGCAGCAGGACATCGTGCTCTAACTATCAACTACATTTGGTTCATTTCAGTCCCGCTCGTGCTGGTGGAGTGCGCGCGCGCCATCGAATCCCGCGGCGCGGTGGATGGCGTGTACCGGCTGTCGGGCGGCTCGGGGCTCACGCAGCGGCTGCGCGCAGCCTTCGACAGCGGCGGCGCGCCCGACCTGGCGCACCACGACCTGCAGCGCGACCCGCACGCCGTGCCCAGCCTGCTGAAGATGTACTTCCGGTCAGTGTACATGAAAACCTCTATAACTTGCTACGTACTCTATTGGTGAAACAAGCGTCGGCCTCATGGAATTATAAATGCTTTTCCTGCTAAGACGATCGTCTAATTCTTTTTAATTGGTCCATCAATCTCTGGGCTTGAATTTTTCTATGACATTCAGTTTCATGTCATACCTACTTTTTACTAAAAAAAATCTTGAAAACCTTTATGATTATTCAGTGGCTCGCGACTCTCAGTTATGAGGATATGTTATGTAAGTTCGGGGTATGACCCGTAGTCCTACTGGCTATACCTACTGGTATAGGTTTTTTTGGCAAATAATTAATTTTGTATTTTCTATATGTTCCAGGGAGCTACCGAACCCGCTGTGTACGTACCAGCTGTACGAGAGCTTCGTGTGTGCGGTGCAGCAACCCAACGAGGCGGCGCGACTGCGCGCTGTCCGGGACACTGTCGTCAAACTACCGCCGCCGCATTATAGGTTCCTTTCTAATTCTGGCGCAAATTTTTAATACGGATTTAGAAAAAGGCATATTTTCATATCCTGCTGATAAATTATTATGATATTCAGTTTGCATTATTGCACTGGTTCTTTTTAGTTCCCGTCTGGTAAATTACCGCTTTTATTTAATAATCGGTCGCCGGGCATCTAACAGTGTGTTTCAGCAGGCTCGTTTCAGTGCCATTTGACCATAGTTTTGTTTGTGTAAATGCAGCTTTAGACTATAATAATCATCTCATCAGTGTTCTGACTTCAAAAGCCTGAATTTGTCATTTAATTTCCAGGACCCTGGCCTACCTAATGCGTCACCTGCGGCGCGTGTCCTTGCTGGGCTCGCTGACGGGCATGACGGCGCGCAACATGGCCATCGTGTGGGCGCCCAACCTGCTGCGCTCGCCGGCGCCGCAGCACGCGCTGCAGGGCGTCGCGGTACAGGTACATATAGAGAATAAATAAATAACACAATTAAAACATAAGCAATATAAATTAAAACTAGTTCGTACTCACCTAAACACTCACGCAAACGGGTGTTTTAGACATTCATCGTCACATTGCGCAATAAATCTATTTTAGCACTAGTCTTAATTTCGTTCGTCGATTTATTTTAGAAATATGTACGATCATATTACATCATAGCGTCATAAAACATTCTTAGTATACATATAACTAATATACAAATAACTTTGCTTTATACCTAATGTATATTGGTTATCAGGCGGTGGTGACAGAGTTCCTGATATGTTACGCGGAAGAACTGTTCGCGCAAGAGCAGGGTGCTGACTCCGGACCGGAGTCCTTGGAACAGGTATCAGATACTGACTATCTTTATGAATTAATTCAGTTAATCATTTCTGTCGCACGAAATTTACATATTACACAAACTTACCAACGTAATTATTTGTGGTAAGTTGGGAAAAGTTCTGCAACAGATTTCCGCAAAATAACGCTTGATATCTTATAATTACATATATGGGTCACTTTAACACCAAATAAAATATTGCATATGCCTACTACCAGTTGTTGAAGTTGCAATGAATGATTTAAATCTGATTTTATTTTGTAGGTGACGTGCGAATCTCAAGTAGAACTAAGAGGAACCGAGACTGGCCGACGACCCAAGAGTTTACCTGTCAACCCACCTACCAAATTACTCAGGTAAATATATAAATAAAAAGAGGTACTTTTATACAAAACATATATACAGATTAAAAATAAATGTTTATTCCTCTAACTTTTATGCGTCTACGTTTTAGAATTATGGGCCAATTTAATAACTTAGAAAAAAACACTATGAATTCTCTTTCTTTTTTAAATAAGTCTGTTTTACCGACTTGCTCCACTTTAGCATTGAATGTTGCTCTTGCAGATATCCCTTCAGGCAACAATACCTATACATGTAATATATTTGTCATAAAAACTATGTCCAGCCTGGAAGAGGCGCGTCGTCGCGGCGGCGTGTCGGTGGGGGCGCCGCTGTCCCCGGCGGCGCCCCCCGCGTCGGGCGCCATCGCCGCCGCCGCCTCCGTGCAGCTGCGCCCGCACACACACGCACCCAAGTATATCGAAGTAAGTACTGACTATCTGACTCTCTGTTGGTATGTATGGCCTCGTATTTCTCTTCGTATTACTCATAACTCCCTCGCAATTTATTCATTTGGGCAAATACATTGCTATAAATACTTTGCTTGCAAACAAACTAGGGCAAACTATGGCCAAGTGCAAACCCGTTCAAGTTAAAAAAAAATACATCGTGGTGGGCAACCAGATCTATCCGCTGGATATTGACTCCCGGCTTATTTACATATTTTTATTTATAATTAAATATTTTTATTTTGTTTCGCAGGTCGGCAACGGACCAAACAATCTACCTCAGTACCATACAGTATTAGAATTGCCGCTCTCAGGTTAGTATTTATTATTTAACAAATATAAATGTCATCGTAACCATAATTACTGCAAAGTATTGTTGAAGAATCCACTCTTGTTATTTTGCGTGGACACTGACAGTACAACAGAGATGTAAAAAAGTTATAAAATCTATTAAATAAAATATTTCTAATCAGTTTCTTTTGTGTTATTTTTAAACGCGACGGTAGAACTATCGGTATTGCCATTATATTTCAATAATCTCAGTCTTCGGAACAATTCTTAAGGAAAAATCGAACCATTGCATAAATGCGAAGATGTGTTCGTTGCTCTCTTTGAGTCGCTTTCACGTAACCGCAACGGAGCGCCCAATCGTCTTGATCTTTGGTAGTAGTGGAAGGTGACAGACAACGCGGGCAATTCTGTGTTTCTCTGGATCTTTCCTCATTATTTGCACCCACTAGTTTGAAATTAATTGTGTCTTTATGAATAGGTACAAAGCGCGGCCTGAAACGCTCCCCGTCTGGTTGGCGCGGGTTGTTCACGCGCAGCAACAAGCAGCACCGCGCGCGCTCCGTGCGCCCGCCGCCGCCCGTCACTCCGCCCGCGCCACTACCCACTGAGGTGAGTATTATATACCTGACTATATGTTACATTATGTACCTGTTTAATCATACAACCCACTGAGGCAAACAACAACTTTTCTGACTGTCGATTTTGCGAAGTTTACCAAATTGCCAGTGTCATGTGGAAAAATAGACTGTTAAAACTGAGAAATTTAATTCACATTTTTTTTGTAACAGATCTCGTGACCTCCAGCTAGTCTAACTACACTTGTAATATATCCTATATTGTACCATCTTATTTAACCGACCTGGTTTACTAACGGCTAGAATATAAAGAATGCCCAAATGACTTATAATACTGGGCAGTATGCCCTTTATTATTATTGCCCAAATTTGCACCAAGATTTGACATTTCCAATTTATCATGGGACCTTTCAAACTCCAATTGATGTCATTACCCCTGTATAAAAACTGCAACAAACATCGTCCCTCTAATTGTGCCGTAATTTCCAGGACACCCCCATGACGTCCGGCCTGCGACCAGTAAAGTCCTGTGAGTCCCTCACCTCGGACACCGACACGCTCGCGCCGCTGGCGGAGCGAGCAGCGGCACCCTTGAAACATCACACAAGGTATTTATACTAGTTTTCAACCCACGCATGTTTGAATGAAAATCACAGAATTCATCTTCTGATCATTCACAGCCGGCTTTGTCTCACTGATAAAGGCATCTCTCTATTAATGTTGGCCATGTTGATCCTATGCCAATTTCGTCCAGGTTTGACGCGCAATAGATAGGTACTATGCCATAATCTATCCAATCCAAGATAAGTGTTTTGGAAGACCCACTTACCTCTTAACCAATTGTTATATTTGAA
Source organism: Macaria notata (assembly GCA_927399415.1). Taxonomy (NCBI): domain Eukaryota; kingdom Metazoa; phylum Arthropoda; class Insecta; order Lepidoptera; family Geometridae; genus Macaria; species Macaria notata. The sequence goes on from OV656742.1 coordinate 9,462,995, forward strand.
TATAGAGCTTCTGGGACAATTTTGCGCTGATTTTGTTGGCTGCGAAATTTTGGCTGTTCTAGGTTATATTTCGTTGACGTTTAAATTTCGTTTTGGTTTTATGATTTCTATGTTTATTCGTACATTTTGTGTCAGATCGTCATCGTGCGACTCGTACTTCGAGCCGTGGCAGGCGGAGCTGGCGGACATGCGGCTGCGGCTGTCCCCGCAGGAGCGGGACACCAACATGTTCAGCGAGGAGGACGACACGCTGCACAACAACCACTACCAGGTACTTGTTAGTCGTGTCACTGGACACAGAGATCATGGTCAACTTGTAGTAGTATTGTCCTGGGTGGCAGATGTTGCTCGCCTAACGATCACCATGCAGTTGAACAGGGCCGCCCACCATTGCCTTGACTTGATCGGGCCATCGCATTGGAGATTGTCTACGTGGTCGAAACGAAAGCCTTCCACTCGGACTTAGACAACAAGTTTATTCGGTACAGGGTTATAAAAACTCGTCAATATCCTAGCACCAGGGTTCTAGCTTTAACAAAAAGTGATAAACCACAGAACAGAAAAGGAAGCAGAAGTGGTGTCTCTCATAATTAGTATTGGAACCAAAACTCGACTGTTTTTATTTGTTGGCAATATATAATAAATGCTTAGTTTGGCATTGGAGTAAGCCTACCTTTACCATAACTTCTATAAAACATAACAAACATTATAGTAGTTATAACCTTTTATAATGAAGCTGAAACACTGGCTCGTTCAAAAAACATATTATACAATTGATGAGTTTTTCTTGACCCAAAAAAATATCATATATGAACATTCATTGCAATAATTATGTAACATAATTAATAATTATCATACTTTGTATACGATACAATAACTAATATACTTATACCTAATTTGACTTGTAATATGTACAATGTATTACCAAGAAATGGTTTGTCTTGTTTATCTTGTAAGTTTCCTTCTTACATCTAAACGTCGACTTTGGCAATATACTCAATATGTGCATAAGTAAAGTATAAGTTAGAGTTAATTTCGCGCCGCCACGCCTCTTCAACCCACATTTATTAAACTCTAGTACCTATTTAAATAGTTATTAATGTAACTTCTTATTCCAGAACGACTCGCTGTGCTCGACGCCCCCTGAGTCTGGTCTGTGCAGCGTGGAGCCCTCGCCGCGACGCAACCTGCGCGTCGACATCGAAGCTGCCAACGAGCTGGCTGACAAGTGAGGATACTTCTATTATACTGGATATGCAGGCAATTGACCACCAACATACATATTACTAAGCAAATAAACACTAAATAATGTACTAAAAAGATAAGGACAAATTTAAATGCCGTCGAGATTTTGAGAAGTCAATACTTGCCCGTCGATAAAAACGCTGCGAACGAGCTGGCTGATAATTAAGAATGCGTTTTTTACACTGGATTGTTAAGCATTTGACTACCTGGTCACCTAAACAGCCGCGCAAGCGTAAAAAACATCATATAAAAGACAGTCTATTATGACGTGAACAAATCTGTCGATTTTTCATGAGGTCCAGTTCGAGGTCAATTTCGTCACTTCCTTAGTCCTTAGGTCCTTAGACTTAAGACCACAATTGATATAGGGTCAATAAGACCTAAATTTCAAGAGCATGTAGCACTTAATGACCAGACCGAATCAACCGATTAATTTCAGCTTAACACTACTGAATGATCTGATCTATAAATTACTGTGTTAATTTGCCTACTATTTTATTTTTTCCGTTATTTATGTCTATTTATCGAATGTGTCATATAAATTTATGTATTATTTATTGTTGATTTGCATTGCAGACGTCGTCTAGCCCTGGAAGAGCAGTTGTCCCAGATAGGCTACATCGACGGGGAGTCCCCGCGGGGCCGCGCGCCGCCCGAGAAGCGGCACTCGCAGCGGAACATAGACCTCAATAACACTGACACTGCTAAGCGGTAAGCATTCAATAAACCAGTAAACCAGTAAAATAACTTCTGGTAAAGCTTTGGAACACTTTACCAGAAGCTATGTTTTCTGCGAACTACAATCCAGGGGTTTTCAAATCTAGAGTTAATAGGTATCTTCTAGGTAAACGTGTTACACCCTAGGCTGCAGCAATGCTTAACATCAGGCAGGCTGTAGTCAAACGTAAACCTATACCACGTAAAAAAAAAAAACATCCAAGGCCGTAATAATTGCTTACCATCGGGCCAATTATGGTCCAGTGCAAACCTATTCCTTGTAAAAGACCAACCATAGATAAACCAATGTTTTTGGTTATAACATTGAATACTGCTTTTTCTGTTGTTTGTCCATAATTAATCCATTTGTGTCCCGTGAAAGTACTCGATATTTTGACGGGTAAAATGAGGCCCAATTTAAAACACACAGGATAAACATTATGTAGTAGTTATACCACAATGTAGTAAATTCTATTAAACACTGCAAGAAAACCTTAATCGATCGTAACAAATTTAAAAAAACATGTAATTGCTTAGAACTCTTTCCTTTTCTTCGAATTCAGACAGACTTGGTTTTAATAACTTTCATTTTGTTTCCAGATTATGCAAAGACAAAGATAGAGAAAGTCCAAAGACTTCGCAGACTGACTTCCAAACTTCTCTGGGGAGCGTCAAATTGAGGTGAGAAATCTTTTTCTTCTAGATAACACAAAGTATTAAACGCATTTGTATAAACAGTTCTTTATTCACCAAAAATACTCACTCAGTTTAATTACAATAAAACTTTTGTGCAATTACTATCATAAAAAGAAGAAGTATTTGTTTTTATTTTACCATCTTTTAATGGCTGTATAGATTTAAAGGATAGCGTGCACTCATTTATATGTTGCCAGCAAACAATGTATGTTATTCGTAAATATGTTTAAATATCGTAAATAGATATTTTTGTAGACTTCAAGTAACAAAGATACGTGTTGAAATGCGTTTCCGTTTAGTGTTTGAGTATTTTTGGTAAATAATTCCATACATATTGTTTGCCCTCTCTCATTGTATTTGTGATAAAATGTATCTGTCTATCCCCATTTTGCATTTTGTTCCTCTAATCATACTCGAATCTTTATCTATGGTTATGATCTATTTTGCGTGATTTGTCTTGATCTCTATAAGCAGACAAGGCTATTTTGGCTAGTAATTCCTAAATCTAATTATGAGTGTGCCAAAATAGCCCTGTCGCGTATTAGTGGGGAACGTTGATGGATTATAAAAATTAATATCTTTTAGAATTCGTAGGACATAGAAAACCTTTTGATAAAATGCTTAACTCTTATAAGATTATATTAACCTATGAATAGAGTAGATTGTTCTAATGCATAAACAATTTTTTTTTAATTCTAGATATTATATAAATATAAAAAGGTATGCAAATGCTTAGAAGCATAAGAACTTGCTTGATAGTCTTATCCTTTAGTCATATTAAGTAACTCAATTTCTTGAAGCACCGCGACTTCACAAACAACCTGCAAGCCGCAAACTTATCAAATACATACTACATATTGACTTAAAGCCTAAAGTAAAATAACTGTCTCTAAATAAGTTGAATCCATTCGACCTTCTCCACTAAAAATCACTCCAAAAATCTAACCAACAAATCAAATCATAACCGACACAATCTCATCGCTTCACTAACGCTTGCAGAGAACGGAATTCGCCTCGAAAAAGCAAAAACTCTACTCGCTACAGCGGCATGAACCATCCTATCGAAGACAAAAACATAGTCAGTCGCCTCAGCTGGCACGGCAAGGATGGCCATTCCACCCTCATCAAAATAGACTGGCCTATAGAAAACTCTTCCATAAGCAATCTAACAACGAGCACGTTGAACTCTAGTCCGATCACCCCCGTCACGCCAGTCTATGACCCGCTAGAAACTGACTCAGAGGTCAGCGAGAGTAACAAACATACGATAAAAATTGAGAGCAACGACTGCCTCAACTGCACTGAAGACAAGTGCCTCAAGTGTGAACTGAAAGCCGCCGATTATGAACATGTCAACGTAGAAACATGCCTCAATTCTATACAATCAGATATAAGCTACCAAAACTTGAATAGACTGTCAGCTGTATCCACGACATCATCATCAGATCACAATTCCGACAAAAAACATGACATGAAAGTCATGACGTCATCGCATGAAAGTTCTTCCAGCTATTCGAACGTTAGCCTGAAGCATGACGAGCCTTACGAATGCTATAACTTTGCGCGGCCTAATTATATAAACCTGCAATCATCTAGCAGTAAAAGTTCACCGGGAAGTCCGCTGAAAAGTCCGTTGAAATCAACTATTAGTATCACTTTCAGATCCCCGACAAAATCCAAAGATAGCGACAGAGATTCTGTTTATGAAGATATAGATTTAGAGAAAAACTTGTCCATAGTAGAAGACGCTACGATACCGCAGGCTGACGCGTCTCTACCGACGCAACAAGCCTGCCAACCTGATGACTTTGATAAAGATCTAATAATTCTAGAAACACCTCCACTTGAAACTAATTTCGATGATGAAAACGTAGACGTGTACAGTCAAGTTAAATTCTTCAAGAAAAGTATAGAAGAAGTTAACGCCATGATATTAGAATCACCAGAAAAAGAGGAACATAAAGATGTGTTGGTTCCACAAAAAGTAGAGGAAGTGCATTATGAAAACATTTCCTTTGAACGAGTCAATGATCAGAACGAGTACGAAAATATAAACGTAGATACGTTAAAGATATGCGATCAAATTGACGCTTTAGACATTCCAAACGGCAAAGACAGCGAAAAAGACAATGGGAATACTATAAAACCAGTGGAAGCAAAGAATTTAAATGTACGTGAGTTAGCTATACGCTTTGAAAGCCCGACGGAGCAAAAAGGACCTTTTACATTCGAGAAATTCAAAGCGGAAATCAAATATCCTAGTTTAGAACGCAATGAGGTAAAAAACGAACGAGTAACACTCGAGATAAAAAAGGAAAGGGATGAAATCAAAATACCCAATTCGCCAAAGAGTTACAAACTGTCCAAAAACTCGGCGAGATCATTGGACGAGAACGCGTTCGTCAAAGAATTCGGCAACGAGAAAGATAGGAGAAAAAGTTTAGAAGTCCGAGATGGTAAACGACCAAACAAATATTTACCCGATCTAAATCTAAACTTAAATCTAGTTGAGAACGAGAGCAAAGAAAGCATAACACCAACTTCTGAAAACAAACTATCCCTAATACAGCGTTTCAACGAAAAGCGACCAACGGACATCAAACAGCTGATAAGTTTCGACACAGAAAAGAAACTGAGCCGAGAACGGATAGAGAAATACAAAGAGGAGCGACGTAACTTTTTACGAGAAAAATATAGCTCACAATCCTTCCGAAGCAATCCCGAGCAATTGACTAGAATTAAAATGAAGAAGGATGAGAAAGTAGAAGATGATGTACCTAAATTCGAGAGAAGAAATACGGTAGATCTAGGTCAAAGGATGCGGTTTTCTCTGGCCAAGAGTGCTAACAATCTAGACAGTATACAGTCACCAACTAGTCCTGATGAAGATATCTGTCCAAGACTAGAGTTGAAGAGGGAAGATAGAGACAGTTTGCGGAGTCGCGATTATGAGAGGTAAGTTGATATTAATGTTGTACAGTCGCGCACGATAATGGTTGATCCAGATTTATACTTGAAGTATATTGTAACAACCAAAAAGATCTATTTTTTTTTGTGGAACAGAAAATTATGTTCGATATTAGTGCATTTTAAAACCGTATAAATTAGAGCCTAGCTGATTACAGTATGCCTAGTTCTATGTGCAACCATTTTTGTGCCAATTTCGTATTTTGTTGTTGTTATATCACGTTTTCATGTTTGCTTATTGTAGATACGTTGTGAAGATTGTGTATTATTTGACAGAATCATTGATTAACCTGAGAATTGCCTAACTTGACACCGTGTGTGGTAGCAAATTGTTAAAGTGTAAATTGGAAGATATTTTAATGTTTTCAGAATTATACTCTGCACTCTGGTTATATTATTTTTTTTTTATTTATTTACCTACATTGTTATTATATTTTTACAAGATTTTTAATTGACCTTTTTAAAATTTCCAGCAGAAAAGAGAAGATGTCCCCGTCGCTGAATATAAGAGACATGGCAGCATTGTTCGAGCAAAAGACTCAAAGCACCTCTAACAACGGCTGAAGGTGCCGGGAGATGTCATTACCATTTACGGATAAGAGATGGCGTGCTGATCAATGTCGACTTTGTGAAAAAAAAAACTAAAAAGGCTATCAGTGATATTTGGGCCTAAGTTTTTTTAGTATCTATTGACAAACCAATTGTCTTCTTATTAAGCCTGTGGTGTATATTATAACTCGCGAAAACAATGTTCGCCGCCATTTCGTGTTGTAAAATCGGCACACGAGATGGCGTGGTGTACCATATTTTGCTCTGTAGAATTTTCTCCAGAATATCGATCTTACCATTATCTCTCTTACATAAGTAATTGAAAATTATTATAAATCTGGCGTAGTTTGTAATTAAATAAATTAAAGAAGTCATTACAGTAAATACGCCGTTTATATACAATGGTTTTAAGAATAACTTGAGCTGTGGTTGTGATACCTATATAGCGATATAGTGCGATTGCCACGCCATCTCGAGTCACACTTGTTTGTTATTATTTTTAATATTAGTCTTACGGACATTGTACTCGGAGAAAATATTAATTTAGACATGTACAGTCAATTACAAAACCATAAACATTTTGTGAAACTTACACATGTTTCATTTAAGGTGGGCAGATCACAATTACCGCTTATTATGAATTGTGGTATGATTCATTTTAAAAATGCGTTTACACCTATATTGCTGTCTAGTATTATAGTAATATTTATTTATTAGCTATGTATGTATAGGTACACACTTGGTACCCTGATAATTAATGCCAGAAATATAAGACTACCTACTCTATTGATCAAAATGATTACAGTCTACTTCTTTTTCTTCTTATCGATTGAGAGTGGTAAACTCTCGAGAGTTTATCAAGCCGCCCTAAGGGCCTCTTACATGGCTTAACGACTGCCGTACTAAACAAGCCGGGACCTACAAATGTTTGCAGTTACGTTCCACAATACGAAGAATAGTTTTTACCAAATATGTTTTGTAACTGACTGTCCATGACTCTATATAAATTAAAACTTGTAATAAAAAATGTAGGAGTTTTGTTATAATTATGTTAACTTATTTATTGCTATTATTCTTAAAATAATAATACTCGTTTATTACCGATACATCACTCAAAGTTCTAAGTATTATTATTTCTTATATTGTGTCTTATTAATATTGGTTTTTGCATTTTATGATTGTTTGATTGGAAAGCGAAAAAAAAAGTCTTTCATAATGATGATATAAACCAATAGGTTGTAATGAACTTGTTTGTGCTTACCTAAGTTAGAAATATATTTGGTATGCTATGAAATTGTCGAAGCCACCATTTATTTACTATATAAATAACTTGCATCGAATTTTCATAAAACTATTTGTTTTGAATTCGACCAACAGGTGGCGTTTTTGAACAATATTTGAAACAGTCATTGTTTTATTATTACCAGAATCTCTCTTTTTGTTATTTTATTTTGAATAATAATTGTTAATTACTTTGCGGATGTAAAATATAGAATTAGTTCGGAAGGGAATTAAAAAAATGTTTTGTATTAATAACATTATTGTGGATTTTGACTGTTTTGGGGTTTTGGAAACTCATTAGATTTATTCATATCCTGACATCTTGTATCACAAATAAATAAGCATAAGTATCTTGCGGTAAAAAGATAAATCACTTTTGGATTTAAAATTAAAAGAAAATCAATTGAGTTTCTGAAGTTGCCATGCAAGAATAAATATTGTATTGTGTTGCCATAAATGAATAAAAGATATGAATAATAATAAATGCATTTATCATTATATTTTTATAAACAATATTTCAATCCTAGATTATAGAGTCTGTAGGTAAAAGAAGTATTTAGCTGATAAGTACATATGTATCTACCGTCTATTTATATTTATAAATCCGAAATGTACTGCATAAAATATCTATAATTTTGGGAATACATTAGAGCACGTCGTTGAATGTAAATAAAATGCAACTGAAAAGATTATTTATTTCTCTTACAAGTGTTATCTAAAAATTTACCTTATCGAGATATATGCAATACATTTCATTAGTATATATATACATTATATAGCTTCACACGTTTATATATTTATACAGTATATTATGCACGCTAGAACTACTTACTGGATTGGATAAAAGTTAGATAAATTCTAATGACAATAAAATTTAACAGTTCTATACAGTTAGGCTATTTTTCAAAGTACTTCATCCTCTAATAAATTGTCTTCTAATACGACTTCCATAGAAATAAAATGTACTCTCTCTCTCTCTTGAGCCGTATTCCTCATGAGTGAGGGTCGTGACACCCCCGCAGAATTAATTCGTTTTTTTCTTGGGCAGATACATCGTGCCCAGATCCTTCCACGGAAGACACATGTCGATTTCCTCTCAATGTTTTCCTTGACCGTTAAGCGAGTCCAAATCCACACTTAACTTGAAAATACAAGTCATTGGTGTAGGGCCGGATTAGAACCAGGGTGCGTCTGAATGAAAAGCAGACACTGAAACCGCTGAGCCACACTTTTTGTGAAAATGTTTCTGAGCCAAATAATGTCGCGGTTGGTGGGCGGGGCTTCTGAATCCTAGCATTCGGCTATTTCCGGCATCGGAACCAATCACGAGCAAGCTTTGTGCGCAAGTGGTGTGTGCGAGAGAGATAAATGTGGAAGTATTTTCGATGCAATATTTTGTAAGGAAGTACAATTCTATAGTACGGATTGTTCGTAGATATCAATAGTTCACGTTAACTTCTCTCTCGTTCTGTATTACTAAGATATCATGTGGAAATTAATGCAGAATTTAGATCCAAATGATATAATCCAATAAATCATTTTGACTCTTTGCCAAACTTGTAATAATATTACTTCTAACAAAATCCCTAAGACAATCTAATTCTTCTTACAAATCCTTATAAGATTTTTAAATAGCACACAAACAGGAATTTGTGTATTTTCTTACTCATTTATAGGATATATATACCTATGTATAATGTATATACTTTAAAATCTAGGTATTTCTTACTATATATTAAACTGTGCTAAGGGAAAGTAATTTTGCTTTTAGACGCGAGAGGCGCTGCTACTGCGCATGTTATTTATTAAAAGTGGCTTTCCTTGATCGAATTTACTGATAAGGGCCATAATCGTAGTAATTCTTAACTCTACATAAACTATATTAACTTTATGAGCTTTAACTAATATTTGAAAAGGGCCAAACAAGCCTTGAACTATACTCCATTAGTAATTAGCTACGTATTATCAAGATAATATAAAGAATGTCTTTTTCGCATGTTTTTCAATGTGTACAATTATTACATAACTTGAATTTTGAATAAAATTTTGCTTTAAGTGTCATAAGTAAATGAATATACTAAATGTAAAATAATGCTCAAAGTACCCAATTGCCCGATAATAAGGAAATTATAAAAGATTCATTTCTATTGACTATCTCTCTTTCTCGTAACCATTGTAAAAACATCTAAAAAGTCATAATATGTATTTCGAACTCGTATATCTAATTTGTATTCTATATTAATAATAATATTAATATATTTATAATAAATATAAATAGTGCAAAAACTAGCTTCGTGAATAGCGTTGTTGAATACAGAACATATTTCTCTTACGACTAGAATTAAATTTAAAGTTTAGAAAAAACAAAGAGTTAAAAATGGGTTTTTCAAATAATTATTACTATCTACAGTTGGGTCAAATTTAGTAATCACCGGAATATTTCTTATTTTACTTAAGTAAATATTCCTGCGCAGGGCTTCGAAACTATGAATTATAATTAATAGTTTCGATTAAAATTAATAAATCAATGCAAAAATAAAAGATGTTGTTCCTTTTATGATGCTATTGAAAACTTATCGATTCATTGTAAAAATCATTCATTCTTCCCATTCGAGCGTTTAAAATTTGTCTAATTGTAATAAAAACAAACTTTTCAGAAGACTTGATAACCTCCTTTATTGGAAGTCGGTTAAAAAGATAATGTATTTCAATGATTTATTATTTTACCTGCAAATAAAATAAATGAAAGAATGTCACGTCTCTTCAAAATATTAGATTATGCATCATAACGTATTTCTCTTGAGAAGAAAATTTACAATTTTTTTCTTTCTCCAACTGTATAGGTATATATTTAAATAATATTGTAAGTATGAAAAATGTAAAATACTGAATGTTTCGTCTGCTTGTAGCCGTAGAAATGAGTGATATACAATAAAGTCTTACATATTGTATGCCATTATTTATTACTTTACCGTTCCTCTATAGGTAGATAAGTATTAAGGAACTTGTGTTAGACAAAATTGAGCCTGAAATTCATGAAATCAGCTAGTGAAGTCTGCATTAGAGTAAACATACTACATGTAGGTTTTTGATTGGATACTAACAAGCAGACAAGGTATCTGGAAGAATTGATTTTCGACAGTAAGTAAAAAAAAAACAAGCGGTAATGCTCAACCTCATATGTACATAAGGGTAACTATACTTAAGGAATGAGGATAATTTAGTTTCTACAACTATTTCTTCAAAAACAAACAACAACGTAATTGAAACAAGCACATTTATTTAATACAATAATCATTATATAGCAAATATACAAAACATTTTTATTTTATTCACATCAAGGTTCGCTAACGACCAGACTTTGGAAAAAATCGAGATTTTGGCATCTGTTAGAACTTTATTGCAGAAGAAAGAAGGTTAATATTTTATTACTATCTTAAATTATCAAAACCAATTCGAATGTAATTAAAATTCGAAAGTTTTAAGTATATATTAAGTTTATAAAGTGTTAATTTTGTTATTTTTCCATTAATCTGGTACATTCGCTTGCCTCTCGCTGAGCACAAATACAATATGTTGCAGTCATATATACACTCCAGACATCTCTCGAAGCGGCCAGACGATGTTACAGTCAAAGTATTACTTAGTTTAATAAATATCAAAACGTGTCTGCAAAAATGTATTGAAGATTTTAAATTTCTCCAAACTTGTGTAACTCTTTCAATTAAGAAAGAAATTAACGTAATATAATTTTTAGACCAAATTAGTTAAATAAAACGATATATGTACCCTTAGCACGAACACAATGAATTGCATCGCTCATTCTACAAATGAATTGTCATCCAATCACAACTCAATATTTCAGGAATATTTCTGGTGAATTGATTACTTACAATTTTCATATCATATACTACGTTATTGTGACTGATTGGCGAATCATTGATATGAAATATGAAACGAGATATAAAAAACATAATATTGGTGTTTGGTGCACTGATGTTTTATGTTCAGCTAACCCCTGGGTAGTTAATAAGTTTGAAAGGAGACTGTCATACCCAGGTCTTTGAGATTATTTTTCTAGTGATCGATACATTTACTGAAATATGTTTTCATAGAGATATACAATTTTTGCAGACAAACGTATATGCAAGTAAATAATATAAGAAATTATACATAAACAAAGTACCAGGAAGAATGAGATCGTGCTACAAACTAAATTAAAAGAGGACATCCAACCACGTCGGACTATCATCGTACAATAAATATTATATGACTTACGGCTCACCAACTACTGCAAGGGAAAAACAACCAAAACGATGCATAAAAAATCGAATTTGATGTTTAATGTCTGCTCTGTAATATCATTTATTGTTAGTAACAATCATATGGTCAGTATTCACATAAAAGCAATATTTCTGTTCCTTACCCCCAGCCTACCAATCACAGCTGAATAGCACGACCATCCTGCGTTCTGATTGGCTGTAACCGCGGATAGAATCATAAACAATATTGCTCTTATTTCTGCAACCCAACAACAAAATTTGATTTGAATTAGATTTGAAATTTGACAAAAGCTAATAAAAAACTTGCAATACGTTCGTGAGTCATTCTAAAATTTGCTTAACATAGTTTAATCTATAATTATGACAAACATGGACCAGTGCTATAGGAATCATAAATTAACTTCGATTTCATTCGAAGCTGGACAGTTAATAATGTCAAAAAATATGTATTAGTATAGAAATGTAAGTTAGGAGTAAATTATTTTCATGTATGGTGAAGTTCCCTCGCTAGGAGATTTTAACTTCAAAACCAGTTTAAAACTAATTCTCTGCACACACTTTGTCACGCAGACAAAGCAGCAATATTATGACTTATTAACAAAATTAATGCAAATTGAAGAGGTATACAAGTTAGTATTGTAATGAAATTAATAAAAAAATAAGATGATGCCCTATTCATATAAACCAAATGATTTAAACTTAACATTCAATACCCTTGATAAGGCAAAGAAAAACTACTAACATCTGTGTATTTGGCACGCACACATAAGCAATATTAGATTAGATTTTCTCTACTATCCACCAACCAATCACAACGCAAAGCACCACCGTTGCTCTACTCTGATTGGTCGAGAAAAGACTCCAATATTATATTGCTTATATACTGTGCCAGCAAGTACTATACAAATTAATATTTCGAGTTAAATCTATAGACTAATAAGTTAAATCTACATTTTGTTATATATTTGACTATAATATAAAATCTAGCTGTCGTGTTCGAGGAAACTCAGCAAATCTGGTTACCGATAGTACGGAAATAATATAACATTAGGTACTTAAGGTCAGTTATATGTAACGAATTTACTTAAGACAGTTTATTTATAAATCGTTTGATCTCTATATCTACCCATATTACAATTAGATTACTACAATAAATTTTATGTATTTGCTTTTAAATCACTAACTATAATTATTATAAGATAAACAAAGAAACTTAATACGAACGTTGGGTTTTAGTTTTTCAGATTAAATGATATAAAAACGTTTTATTCTTTACATCTATACAAATTATAAATAACTAATAATTACATTAACGTTATGATTTCTTACATATGAAACGTACAAACTAGACAATTTTGAGGCTAATACACAGAGAACTATTGAAATTTACTTCTTATTGTTAATATAACACTTGGAACCAAACAGTTTTATTTGGAAATAACACAAACTATTCTTACTTAAGAAAGTAATCATTTCAAACGCCAAAAAGTTCAAATGTTCCCTTTTATAATTTGCCTCAAAACTAAGAAACTTATAGGTATTTACGAGAAAAAGAACTTATAACTCAAACATATCACAAAATGAAATATGGAAGCTTTATTTTAGGACATCACTTTTTCACAATAATGATTTATTTATTACTTATTCATTTTATTTTTCTTCTTAAATTCGTTAAAAGCACAAAGATCACAATCGCGTAAGATAAGAAGGCACTTTATAATATCTTAAATTTTATAACCTACAAAAATAGCTTGAAATAAGAAATTAATGGACTTATCATAAATATCATAATAAAATGTATACCACTTCTGGAGAAATTAATCCATCTTTTCGGTGGTAAATGGTATTTTGTATAAAATGGTAGTTCTGTTACTCTCTAAATAAATACAAATTAAGTTCTCCAGAAATGATATAAACTAAATAATAGCATATGTAGGTTAATATGTCAACTTTACGCAAAAATATTACAATAAATTGTTAGTACACTAATCTAGCATACCATGGAAAAATTTAAGTTATTATATATATATTCTTTTTTTGTATTTAAGTTATTTTTTGTGTCATGCAACACACACAATAGTTACAGCGGTCAAAATATTAGTCAATCTTTAGCAAGGGTCTCTTGCAAAAGTAAATTAAAATTTGTTGATGGATTTTCACGCTAACATGTCCAAATCCACACAGAAACAGAAAAAAACACAAGAATATGAATTTGTTACGAGCTACATTGAGCTACGATTATACAGAGACAAAGCGCAGGAAAGTGTCCGAACGCTAACATCGTCAGCGAGCGCAAACAAAAGACTGCTTGTCTCTTTCGCTCTTATATATTTTAAGAACGTGCAAAAGAGATAGGTAGTCCAAAAGTCTACTCAACGAGTAGCGTGGGCAGAGTTTTGGCTCGGACATTTTTTTCGAGCGTTTGTGACTTTGTATAATCCTAGCTCAATGACAAGCTACTATGGATTTCCGTAAAGTTCAAACTAACCATTTTAATAATTTAATTGTGTAATGTTGGTAGTGTTTGCATAATGTGTATTAGTTGTATTGAGTATGGGTATTATTAATAGTATATGTGTATAGATTGAGTGTATTGTATCTTTCAATTAATTTTATAATATAAATAAGATATATATTGTACGCCGCCTGTTTACAATTGTAAGTTATGTCCATCCAAAAGGTTGCCTGGAAGAAATCGCCTAAGGCGATAAGGCCGCCCAATGTGCAACACTTTAATTTATGTATGCTTATTTCTGTTTGTAATTTTTGTGTTCTTATGGTGTACATTAAAGTTATATTCTATTCTAAAATTAATTGATAAAACACAAATGTATCTTACTTTACCCAAATACCTTATATTTTGTATCACACAGTTTTCAACCATATTCTTTCTTTGTTACTTTTCTTTTGGTCACACATATTTTTTTCTTTATCACACAAAATCTTTATCCTTCTTCTTCGTAGAAATTCTTCTTTTCTTCTGTCGTTCTCTTCTTTATGAGTCTTCTCCGGGATGAGTTGTTGTCGTTAAATCCTCTTGGTCCGTCTATCTGACCGGTTGAATTTGCTCGGCGAGGGTACAGTGAGCGACTCCGATGATTTGGTGACGTTTTGATGTCTCTTTGCCGAGCGCGTCCTGTACTTGACAGACTCCTGGCTCGCGTGCGACGGCAGCTTGTTTGGAGTCACTGACTTTATGTATCTGTGAACAATAAAAAAATTGAGTAAAGTGAAAAACGAACAAACACACCCATAAACTTACGTCTGTAATATTATGTGGTAGGGCTATCGGCTAGTTTTTGAAGATCCAGTATGTAAGTAAAACATAAGCCATAAGACTTCACTATCATTAGCCAGTTATCGTCCTCTGCTGAGCATAGGTCCCTAAGTGGTAACTAGAGGGTGCTCGCGGCTTCGCTCGCATTAAGAAGTAAAACTTGCATCCACTATTTCACCCCTTTAATAGTGGCATTTCCGAAAATCCTTTCTTAGCGGATGCCTTCGTCATAACATCTACCTGCATGGCATATTTTAGCCTGATTTGTGTGTTTGTGCTGTGTGTTGATAGATCACTATGGCATTCAGTCAGTCACCTTTGAATTTTATATATTTATATAATGTAATTTTTTGTTATTAAAATCATGTCAAACATAATATATGTATAATTATGTATGTATCAATTTAAATGACTATATAGTATAGTGCAAGTTACCTGTGCGCCTCCTGCAGCTTCTTGCTGAGGATCATGTTCTGCAGCTTGACGTCGGCCAGCTCCTGCCGCATCTGCAGCATGGCGGTGTCGGCGGCGGGCCGCAGCAGCGCGTGCCGCAGCAGCGCCGCCGCGGGGGGGCGCGACGCGGGGCACGGGTGCACCATTTGCTGGGGGGAGGGTGCGGTTAGTTTTTTTAACACTGATATAAGTACAAATAAAAACTTACATAATCTTCATTTTAACATTTCTTTGATTTTGGAGATAGCATTGGATAGTTTTGTTTGGCGTAAATAAATATTTTTTGCCAACTGGTAACTGGTTGCTTCGGTAGAAGCTTCTAGCCTAGTGAAGCAATCGATAGATATTTAGCCTTTAACATGTAAATTTATTTCGTTAGTAAATATATATTAATTTTTCTATTTTTTCAGAATTGGTTTGCAGTTCACAACATTTTATCCACAGATAATTTCATTCATTTCAAAGGTCAAACATCAATTAACCAATTTAGATGAAAATAGATACCCATGCAAGATACAATTTTCCAGTCAATTAAAATTTCAATTTCAATTTATTTATTTGTGCAAAACATGGGTATCACAATAGATGTTATATACATAATAAATTAATGTTAGGCGCGCCACGTTTTAACCTGCTAAGGTATGCACAAATTATCTGTGTAAACTAGATTAAAAAAGAAACATATAAACATAAATGACATTATAAATTTGAGGGTGATCACACATGCATGTATTAATTAAAAATAAATAAACCGACGGAAAAATAAAATTAAAATTACAATATTAATAGATTAATTTCATATGTTGTATGTGATACCAGGGTTCGTCAATATAGTACATATAACTTTACTTTCACTGTTGATTGACTTACCTTCAACAGCTGGTTGAATTCCCTGGAACAGTTGGGCAGGTCTGGTAGCTTGCCGTCTCTGTACTCCTGCCACAGAGGACCGTTCTTCGGGAGCGGACCGCCGCCACCAGCTTCGAATAGTGATAACCCTGTACATTGAAAGGAGATGGATTGTACATTGTTTTTGGTACGAATTGAAATGTTTGAGATACGTTGTAAACACCATCCTTTTAAAACTGGAGTCAAATTGTTTTATGAGAGTCCATCATTTATTGTTTTTTTCTAGCCAATCGAGCTAGACCTTAGACTATGTCTCGCCTGATGTTAATCAATGATGCAGTCTATATTTTTATTGACTTCCCGTTGTCCCCGGTGAGCGGGGACAACGGGAAGTCAATATAATATACTAAGCTTGCTTAGAAGAAACATATTTTTCTTTTTGCCTAGAAAACTGTTGAACCAAGCAACTCTTGCTATAAAAAATAAATTTCAACCGCAAACCTATACAACAAAAATATAACATTCATAGTATCACTACAAACGGGGAACATGTATATCTAAGATACAAGCTCCTGCTTAGTTTAGATATGCAGGTCTGCATAGATAGCTTAATATTTAAGGAAAACTTGCAGCTATAATGTTAGAAATTGTCATAGATTAAGCTAACACTGTAAAACATTTTAACTGTTTCAAATAAAAAGTTTTTTTTTTATAGTAAGACACTGACCTAGTGCAAATATGTCCGCCTTGGGCAGGTGGTCGTACTTGTCCTGGATGACCTCCTGCGGCAGGTATCTGCAGTCACCCTCCTCCACCGTGGGGGAGGTCACCACCGTCACGTGGCCGAGGTCACCTGGGAATAAAACATTATATCATTTACTGCTAGAGACATCCTGAGTGTAACATTACTCACATATATCTGGGATATTGGGTTTATAAAGTGTAATTTAGTTGTTATAAAAGGAGAGAAACCTACTCATACAAATCACTTTTTTTTTTACACTAAATAGGCTTACGTTTGACTATAGCCTGCCTGATGTTAAGCACCACTATAGTCTAAGATGTAGCACGCTTGCCTAGAAGAAACCTATTTTATTTCACTTCCTACAATCAACTTTAATTTGCTTGATAATCAGGGTTTATGTAGGTATTTATATTGTATGATTCATGGTTCATGGACAGTAAAATATCACAATTTTCTACAACAAAGAGATAAGTGTTTTGAGTATGCTACCACATATGACTCTCACTTCCACTGTGTTATTACGGCATAAAAACTAAACTGTGTCAATCCCAGACCTTATTTATTTCGGGTCCGGTTATTGCACGTACCTGTATTCCACGTCCCTATATTGTACGGGAAGTATTCCGATGCCATTTGGCATCCAATTATTGGGGCGTACAATATTGGATGCGCATTATCGTGACGGCAATTATCGCCCCGAACCAAACCGGTACGGGCGATAATGCGCGACACAATAGATATTGCACACCCCGATAATTCGATGCCATGTACATGAAATATTTGCCCGTGCAACACTTGCACTACAACAGGACTTGGCTCCTCCTCGCTTCGCTCGTCGTCGCATGTGCGTGGTAGAAAGCAACCTAACGAACCTAATCTACCTTCTGTCACAGACAAGTGACTTCGAGTCCAACACTTGCACTACAACAGGTTAGGTTTAGCGTCCCGTAAAGTACACCCCAACCCTGTATTTCATGGCCCTGGATTGCACGGCCCAATAAAACGATGCCATGTACACCATTTATCGTGCTGTACAATACGGTGTCGTGCTTTATCGTCCGTACCAAGCTTGTACAGGCCTGTATATCATGGCCCTGGATTGCACGCCCCAATAAAACGATGCCATGTACACCAATTATTTCCCGTACAATCCAGGACCGCGGAATATCGGGCCGCGCATTATTTGGACGTGCATTATTGCTTCCCTTTATTTCTATAATTTATTTGACTCATCATTACTATCACCTTTAAAAATATTACTTTTTTGGCTGTGTTAGATGAATCATTTGAAAACTCATTTTAGGGGATGCTATAGGTAGATAGATAGATATACACTTTATTAAAAACACCAAAGCACAATACAGATATTTACAAAAAGTATTAAAACTTAAGCCTAGTGTCTTAACTGGCGACCATATCGCTAAGAGCGATCTCTTCCAGGTAACCAATATGGCAGGGATAAAACGCAAGTATAATGGTAGACGAGCTGTGCTATATAATATACACACCGATCTTGTAGACATGCTGCGCGGGCGCGTGGTCGTCCGCATACCCGTCGTCCGAGTCGTGTGCGTCGGCGGGCGGCGCGCCGCTGCACACGAAGATGTTCGCCGGCTTCACGTCCATGTGCACCAGCTGCTGCGAGTGGATGTACCTGGAATACACACATTATTATATAAATTATTCATTTACTAGCTGACATGGCAAACTCTGTTCCGCTTTACAGGCAATAAATAAGCAGATTTTGGATTTTATTCGATTCAATTAAATTAAAAAAAACGGGATAAAAAGTATCCTATGTCCGTCTCCTGGTTCTAAGCTACCTCCCCACCAATTTTCAGCTAAATCCGTTCAGCCGTTCTTGAGTTATAAATGGTCGAACTAACACCACTTTCTTTTATATATAGGTATATATATATATATAGGTATATATATATATATATAGGTATATATATATATATATATATATATATATATATATATAATATTATATAGTTTATAGAGCTACTGCCAATATAGCCCACAATATGAATAACTAAACATATTTAGTAGAATGGAAATATTTTATGTAATTTCTAAAAGTAAATAGAGAAGTATATATTATATACTCACGCTAGTCCGTCAGCAACATGCTGCAGCACGAGCAGCAGCTCGGGCTCGGGCAGCGGGCCAGCCTCCAGGCGCTGCTGCAGCGAGCCGCCGTCGCAGTACTCGTTCTGAATGATCATGTGGTCGTTCTCTGCCCACGCCGAGTAGTATCTGCACAAAAAGTATTTTATTTAGACTAATTCAATGTACCTTGTATGTAAAGAGTAACCTAACAAAGGAAAATTGCTTTTTAATTGGTAAAAAATCTGGGTCATTACACACAGCGCCATCTGGCCCCACACTAAGCAAACGCTTGTGTCGTAAGTACTAGATAACAAATATAATACTTATTTACTATTTTTATGGTATTTTATACTAACAGCATTATGCCAAAACATACAACAAGTTATACTTAAAGTTTATATATCATAATACACTTACATATTTACAAATAATAACTTAATTTCTTAGTAATGGGACGACCATATCACCTTGAAGGCGTAACCTAACATATGCAGGTAAATTGCTATTTATTGATAAAATAAATCCGGGACATTACACACAGCGCCATCTAGTCCCACACTCAGCAAACGCTTGTGTCGTGGGTACTAGATAACGGAAATAATACTTATATACTTTTATTTTGTAAATACATAGGTACTTATTATACACACAAACGACCAGACTCCACAAGACATTATAAATTTTAAAATTCATATATACTTGTGTCTCGCGGGAATCGAACCCGCAACCCCTAGATTAGACGACAGAGCCACTACCAACTAAGCTAACAGGCCAGTCAACTACGTATTATATACATACCTGACAACATTAGCATGTTTCCCCAGCGCCGCGTGCGCGTGCACCTCGCGCAGCGCCGCCCGCTCGGCCGCGGAGCCGGCCACGGGCTTGATGGAGCGCTTGAGAGCGTACACGCACCCGTCCAGCTTGTTGCGACACTTGATCACGCGACCGAACTGACCGCGCCCTATCTCCTCCATCTCCACGAACTCCTCGTAGTACCGGAATATGTTAGACTCCTGGACACAAGAAAATAATAATAAATAAATAATCATTTTCTTCGAGTTGTGTTCCTCATCAGCAGGGTGTTAACAAATTCGGAACGTTTCCGCTCGGAAACGAAACGCCAATTAAAGACGTCAAACTGTCTTATTTTAACCAATAATAGTCATCCACCACTCATAGAAGTTACAAGGTCTACGATTGGCGTTTCGTTTCCGAACGAAAACGTTCCGAATTTATGAAACACCCTGCTGGACTCCCTTGCAGAAATTATTTATTAAGAGATCAATAGTTGATAAAATCATACACAAATTAAATTGGCTAATTGATCAGTTTCTCTCTTTTCCAAGTCACAATACCAAGACATATAATATTATCAAGATATTTGCGACTGAGATATTATTGGCTCTTAAACACTAAATTTATGAGCAACAAGTATGTTTTTGTAAAGTTATTTCACTCACTTTTAATCTCTTCAAAGGTTGCTCTAGTGGTGGAGTTCCATCCCAACATGATGTTTTTGAATATGCTCTCTTCTTTCTGTTTAATGCTTGACCTGTAATTCAAATAAAAATATTATTAAAGTAACATATCACCTACCATTATTATTATTAGGTGTTGGTAGTCACTTTTAATATAGGTAGATGAACAAAGTGAGATTTATATCTGAGCATATTGAGTAATTCAGATAAACTAAATAAAAAAGCATAACTTGTAGCAAGTTTAATTAGCGATTCCATTGTTTGTTATAATTATAACACAACAAATTCAAACAAGTCCTAGGACCTTGATAAACTCTCAATATTTGTATACAGTTCTCTTATGTGAACCTTAATTTTATTGGTAACACTAATATATTCTTCTTCTAATAGAATGAGAGTGGCCAACTCTAGTGTCGAGAGTCAAGTCAAGTTATCAAGCCCCAAGCACCTTTGACATGTCTTAACGACTGCCATACTAGACAAACAGCCGGGGCTTACAATTTAACGTGTCACCCAACCCACGTCACTAATAAATTTTACCGAGTATACACTCACCATCGGGAGTGAAGGGGTTGATGTTGGCCACAGGTCGCGTCGCCAGGCGAGACTCGTCGATGTCGTCAGGCGGGAGGGAGCCCAGCGCGCTGTCGTCGTCGTACGAGCTCGGCGGGTGCAGGTGGTTGCTGGAGCCCGACGGCATGCCTGGGGAATGGAAGCGGTTAAAGAACATGCAAATATGTCACTAAAATAATGGACAAGTTGAGGATTTTCTTTATATCAATTTACAAAGCTACTATATTTGTTATTGTATGTAGAACTAAGTGTAGCTCAGCGGTTCCAGTTCCAGACACTCTGGTTCAAATTCGGCCCTACACTAATGACTTGTATTTTCAAGTTAAGGAAAACATCGCGAGGAATCCAACATGTTTAAGAACCACAGTATCCAAGATCATGCCCACCATGATGTATCTGCCCAAGAGAACTTCCCTATCTAATTAAATCATGAGGTAATATGATTCAAGAAAGAGATAACAACCAAACCTGCTGTTTATAATCATAATACATAGAAAAAAAGTTACAAGCCTGTAATCTGTCTTTGTATCTGTATATACTAGGTAAACAAACTTTGCTTCACTAAAAATATGTGAAGAAAAATATATTTTAAAGCAGGATGGATCCAAATGTACGAGGGATTAGACCACCTTCTCATGCCTATATTGATTGATGGTAAAGATATAAAAAACACTTTTGACTTACCTGACTGAGCATTGAGTCTAGCTGGTTTAAGGAGCCTGGATCTTGATTGGTGGTAGGATGGAGTGGAGCATTTCTCAATCAGGGTCTTTGGAGTGTGGGGGCTGTCAAATAGCCTGGAAACAAATGAAAACATATTGTCAAATACCTAGTCAGGTCATAAATTCTGTCACATGTTTAATATAAAATAATTGAAACAACTTTATTCTTTATGTAACCATTTATATACTAAAATGAACTTAACAAAACATAGATTCTTATGACAATAAAGTTTATTCAAAATGACCTCCGTGATTTTGAATACAGGCCTTCAATCTGCGCGGCCAGTCGTCTATCGCTGCACGAACGAGGTCCATGTCAATATCGGCGGCTGCCTTAATCAAGGATGTCTTGAGTGACTCCAAATTGGGATGAGGCTTTGAGCACGTCTTTTCCTCCAAGTGTTGCCATATCTTGTAATCTAACGGATTCAAATCTGGACTGGAGGAGGGCCAGTCTTCGTGCCGGATGAAGTCGATTTCACGCGCCGCCAGCCAGTCTTGTGTGCTCTTCGCTCTATGAGCTGGCGCCGAATCTTGTTGGAATACCCAGTGCTTGTTATTGAACATGATATGAGAAACAGGTTCCACAAGGTTCGTCAGGACTGTATTTTGATACACAACTGCATTCGTTTTTACACCTTTGTCACAAAAATGTACCTCTGTTAAGCCCCAATAAGAAACTCCCAACCATACCATGAGTGAGGATGGAAAATGACCTCGTTGGACACGCGGAATACGTTTGCTCGCTTCTTCACTACTGTGTGCGTACACCTTATCATTTTGTTTGTTGTAGCTCTCTTCTACGGTAAAAATTTTTTCATCCGAAAAAAGAATTTCCCGGTATTTTTTCCCGCATACCGCTTCAACAAAGCGCGGCATCTCTTCAGTCTCAGGTCCATTAGACGAGCATTCAAACCATGTCCTGTTTTTCTTCGATATGCCTGAAGCCCTAAGTCTTCATTTAACACCCTTTTCACCGTGGTTCTGCTTAACCCCATCTGAAGGGCCAACAGTTTCTGCTTACGTTTGGGATTTCTTTGAATTCGCGCCTTCACAGCTTTTATCACTGCTGGAGTCCTAACAGACCGAGGGTGACAACTTCTTGACCTGTCATCTACACTACAGTCTTCATTGTATCGTTTGATGGTACGATAAACGAATCTTTTGGTTATATTCAAATGTTTAGTATGTCAAAAATTGGAATTGGCGCGTAACCGCAATGATGCAATGCAATAACTGCAACACGGTCTTCTTTAAGCGTCCACTCCATATTTAAAAATGAGTAAAATTCTAAAAAGTATACATTTTTTTTTTCATGAACAATTCGAAATTCGAATTCAATAAACTTTTTTGTGGCCAGCATTCTAAAAGAAAAGTTTTTACTGTGTGACAATACTTATGACCTGACTAGGTACACTTCAAAATGAAAGGTCCCCAAAACGCTGGTGGCATTTCCGCTTTGTATAGCAATGCTCACCTTTAGAGCAAAGTAGCAGCCAGCATTATAAATTAAGATTAAGTATTTAGTTTTAGAAGTAGTTTAAGTTTTTTTTTCTATTGTTAGTAGGTATTTAGTTTTTTAAATTACTTAGTTTTTAACAAAATGTTAGTTTACTTTTTACTAAATTGTCATATTCACTTCATAATATACTTTTTTACATTTATACATGGATGTACATATATATGTAAGTATGGATATTTGCAGCAACATAAAGTAGCTAGATATATTTTCTTATAGTTAAATTTAAGGAAACAATAATACCTTTATATGCACAAAACACAAATAATCTCACAACATTTTCACTTATGACATTCAATAAATCTATTTCATTTCAATATAACAAAAACTGCAATAAGACAAATTATTACTAAAAAATAAATAAATTATTTACTAAATATTCAATTTAAAACACATTTATATAAGAATATCTAGAAACTACAAGTCTAATTCCAGCCAAGAGATGTTTACTACATGAAACACCATAACCTTCTACCAGTTTCTTGAATGTAATCACAACAAGCATCTTGGCACCCCATCTTATTGCCACCCCTCAACTTGTGCTGCACAATAGCAGCCTTACTTGGCAAGTTGTATTGTGCGGACACCTGAACTGTGTCTTGGAATATGTTATTATTATGCAATAAATGGTTATAATGTGTCTTACTTCCTTCCTAGCTTACTTTGGGTCAGTGTTGTGATCTTTTTAGTTTATTTTATTCATTCATACATATGTATGTCTATGTAGGTACATAAATTTACTTACTGTTAGTTTTAGGTTAGTTAATTTTATAATGTATTTGTTTTATCACAATTTAAGTGCCTAGATACCAGTCAAGAACTTTATTGTTCAATATTTCATAGAATAGTAGCTGTCTTAAATTAAGTCTTCTTGTAACATAAATTCATTAATTCCTGATATCTACATCTGTCTATAAATAATTAATTGCAAACATACACTATTAGGTCACATTAAAGACTACATACAACAACAAAGCAAAAACTAGCATAATTTTGCACATCTTTTTTTCCAGCAATTTTACAAAAAAACTACAACTCTGACAAAGAATACATTCCCAGGTAAACATTCTAAATTTACAACAGAAGCAACCTTATATGTCCAATTACAGAGTCTAATTTCTTTAAATTATTCCACACATCTTGGCACAAAGATATGTTGTAGAGAAATATGTCCTCTAAGCTGCAGGTGGTAAGGCTGAAATTGGCGCGTTAATTTCGCCGCAAGGTGTGAATCGTGGGTGTATTTTTTTAGGGGGCAGATGTCAGCTGATCTGACATCATGTGTTTTGTTGTTATTGTGATCATAACTGTACTGTAACTGATTTTTCGTAACCGAAATTTCATGAATGGATGGAAGTACCATGTGATGATTGCTAGATTGTATAAATAGATGTAAGAATCTTGCCATTAACTACTAACAAAGCCAGTTAACTATGCACACAATTTAATGAGCTAGTCTATATTAAAATTATACTAATACTACTATAATAGATTGGTTGAAATACTTTTTCTTGCTGAGTACCTAATAAATTAATAATCAATAATAAACAAGGGAATTATAGAATTTTGTAAGTGAATTGTGTAATGGCAAGGTTTGCATTTGCCCATATTTAGTATCATCATAATAATTTAGATATGTAGGTATGTTTAACAATTCAAAAGCATGTAGTCAAAATCTTCAACATATTTGATTCACAGTATTTAGAAAATAATCAATATAGTGAGTAGGTATAATCATCTGACTATAAATAAAAACTATGGCCATGTGCAAACATGTTCAAGGTAAAAAAAAAATACATTACTGAGGCTTAGGCCTTCTTTCATCAATAAATCATAATCATTCAAGCATAGCCAAAGCTAATAAACTGTAAACTAATCTTTCATTCCACACAAGTCCTGGCCTGTGACCACTTTCACTTCCTAGCTGTTTTTTTTCTGCTGTTTAGTGTAGACTGGTCAGACCAGTTGGAATGAGGTCATCTGAAGCCCAAACATGACAAGTACAAACATGTTTGAAGGGACAGGGATTATCAGGAAGATGAACTCAACAATGAGTCAACAATGGACCTTTGTGCATGTCGGAGCAAGTTTGGATAAGTGATATGGTTCCATCCAAAGATGTCACAAAATTGTCATTTGCTGCAAGAAACAAAGAATTATCTTTCAGTACACCGACATGGTATGGATAAAATCTGTAATCTGCAAGTTCTATTTTTGGTAAGCGAAGTGTAGAAAGACCTGTGCAACGGTGGCTGGATGATATTAGAAAGTTAGAAGGAAACATCTAGGCAAGAACAGCGCCAGACAGGGAGTATTGCATAAGAGGAAGGAGGCCTATACCCTGCAGTGGGTTTCATTAGGATGATGATGATGTTTTAGCTATGATTAAGTAATTGTACTTAGGTACCTGTTTCTGATAGTTTCTCATTGACTAGACTAGGTTACATTTGTTTATTGATATACCTACTAAGGAAGTAAGCTCCAGAGCTTTGATAATTTAAAAACAACTCACCAAAGATAAGTAGGTGTAGTCTATTTAACTATTCTTCTTCTTATCGAATGATAGTGGCCAACTCTGGTGTCGAGAGTTTATCAAGCCAACCACAAGTCCCTAAGGGCCTCTGACATGGCTTAACCACTGCCATACTAGACAAACAGCCGAGACCTACAATTTAGCTAGTAACAAGCAATTTGTAGAACTAAATGCACGTGCCAACAACTAAATTGTATTATTGTTTTAGTGTAAGAAACTGTCAACTGATGCTACTTTGAAACTTAATTTAATCAATTCACAGGTAATTAAACATTCAATCACAACATATTTATTGAAACTAAGCAAAATAACAATGATGGTAGAAATAATTAAATCATTATGAGGTTGTTTGTATGGGAGTAATATTTAGTTAGTGTTGGTTGTTAGAGTAGATTTTCAGAAGTAATAGTAACATTATTGTGCCAATGTAAGTAGCAGTACACAATTATGCACTATTGCCAATCATTTGGTGTCCCTGACATTTTCCTGGTGACTTTTGTTCTTAGCCTGATTTCTTGATTACATAATTATTTTGTAAGTATACAATTTCATATAGAAAGTAGGTATTCAGTAGTATTTGTAAAAATGTTTGTTTATCCATTTGTTTTTTCTCAACATTTCGAAAAATGCTGCTTTAGAATAGTCGAGAGAGGTTTGGAATGGGGTTCGCGTGGTGATTTCTGGCAGGAAACATGATGGAGAAAGTTTGGCTTACCTTAGGGCTCTGACTCTCCTGTAGGGCGGACTCTGCGACGCCGGCGCCGGTGCGGCGTCTTTGAGCCCGTCCTCATCATCCACACTAAAGTCCAACTTCCTGGGCACCATAGACGCCGGAATCGGGCTCAAATTGTCCGTAAATATATTGTGGTAAGTGAAAGACATTTCACCCGAGGTTTCAACAGATAATTCTGACGAGTTATGCTTATTTTCGAAACCGTTTCTCATCTTATACCAGTCCGTCATATTGAATAAGTCATTTAATACACCATATCTCAAAATAATCACTCAAAAATCACTTTATTTCGCTGTTTCAATTACAAAACGCACTTTCACGAACACAATAATTAACGATGGCGGATGACGCATAGCACCTGTTCAAGCGTCTGACCAATAACAACGCTAGGAATAGCCGGTACAATAAATATTTGAATTTCATTGGCCGGCATGATCAAGATGGCGCTTGTTACGATTTTATTGGCTGACTGTATAGTTGCGTTCATATTTTAGAATGAATCGAACAACGTTCGATAACGATATAAATGTGTTAAAACAACACATTTATAGTAAAATACAAAAGAATATTAGTTATCGATCTATTTATTTTATTTGGTTTCTTAAGCGTGAATTACTATTATTTTGCAAGAGCATTATTTCTTTACACGGGGTTACGATTTTGTAAAATATTATTAGGGCACAATAACTTCAAAGGAGTAGCTAAAAGAGTATTTTTTATGACATTGACATAACCTAAAATTATCAGAGATTCAAAATGAAAATGACACACGATTGATTGTTTGATTGATCGTTCTGCACCACTTTGTTGTTGTGGAAATTCAATTTTCTGCTTTGCTTTGCAGATTTTTGCGATTTTTTTACAAAACTGGTCAAGGTTCACCTGCGTAATGTTTGAAACATAAAAGCAATTTATAGAGATCAGATTGTGTAGTTTGTCGACCTTTATTTAAAATGGCTCTAATAACTTGGATAAAACTTAGCATATTTTTATGTCTACCGCACGTAAGTTTGCAGCAAAATAATGGCAGAGAAGGAATTATATTTCACTACAATAATACGTAAGTACCTATTACCATGAATTTTGTTTAGATCACTGCATACGATCATGCCTCCTTTTATCAACAGTTTGAGTTCGAATAATGAGTCATATAGCTGAGGGTAATTAAACCTGATAAGAAAGTAAGATTCATGTCTAGTCTAGCCCTTGATGCAATAAACAAACAGCAGAGGGTTGGTAGTAGAAAAAAATAACTTAAAAACAAGTACCTATCTATTACTTATTAACAAATATCTGTTATACAATCAAATATGTACTTAGTTGTTATTTAAAAAAATATAAACTATAGGCCAAGGATAGTGAATGAAACAAAGGCTTACATTTAACAAGTCATTGCTTGACTACAGCTATACAGATTAATTTTAGTTCTGCTTTCTTTTCCATTTTGTGGTGCTTCCGTAGGTCGGATGACACCTTAAATTGTAGGTCCCGGCTGTTTGTCTAGTATATAATAAGTATGTTTTTACAAAAGAAAAGTATTTAAGTATTATATCTACTATCTAGTACCCATGATACAAGCATTTGCTTAGTGTGGGGCTTGATGGCACTGTGTGCAATGTACCGTTTTTTTAATTTAAAATGTGCATTTGTTTTCAGGTACCAGTATAATGTATTGTACACTGTCAATGTAAATAAAAATACTGAGTATATCATGGAGTTTGGAGGGGTAGGTCTAGTAAATGTATATTATTATACTTAAGTAATTAATAATACTAACATTATAAGTGCCAACCATTGAATTTATTAGTATTTACATATATTTCATAACTTTAATATACAAAAAAGACAAACATACAGAAAAACTAACAAAAAAAAAATTACCACACCATCCATGTTGCCGCTGTGCAGCAGGGATCCCGGAATGCTGGCAGTATTTCCTCTTTGAATAGAAAGACTCAATCGTTGAGAAAAATAGCTGCCAGCCCTGAGAGGTCTTGTGGCAAGGACCAAACTTTGCTTATCTGTTTCACAAATAATTTTGTGTCCGGAGACCATGGGGCTTAAATCTCAACAGATAGCATTTATTAGTTAATAAATAATATTTTTGCAATATTCAGTAAAATTAATTAAATTGTGTGATAATGTTTGTATTATCTAATAAAAAATAGAATAGCAATATAATAAAAATAAATAGTAATTGAATAGGTACTTAAGTAGGTATATAAATTGCAGATAGCGTTGAAGTTCAAGGATGGTTTTTACGACGAGAAAAATTCTAACTCCCATACTAACGTTTTTTAACTAACTAACTAAAGAGTAAAAGAGTCAACGGACAGGAGGAAGTCTGTGGGGTCCGCTAGTTACAAATAAATATATCCATTATGCAACACTATGATTTCTTATATCTTGATTAATGTAATATGATTATTATTATTCCTAGGACCATGGGTATGCAGATGGTGGCCTGGACTCCCCAGCCAGAGTCACTGTGGCGAGTGACTTTGCTAACAAGACATACCCACTGTTCATCACAGCAAGACAGCAGAAAGGTATGACTCATTTGAATAAAGAATATTTATTGAATCATGAACCTAACAGAACTAGTTTCTTGTTTCTTTCCTTGTATTCTTTGCAAAGTTTACCTGGAAGAGATCATTCTATGTGATAAGGCCGCCTAATGTACCTAGGTAAAGTTATAACTCTTTAGATTGTCTTATGTATATATATATTTTATCTTGTGTACAATAAAGTCATATTCTATTCTGTTCTATTCTATAAGCACATAGATTACAACAACAAATATACTTAAGTACTTTATGTACAGAATACTTCTACAGCTTAGTGTGATGTATTATGAATTTAAGATAGTTTCATATAATAAAATGTATAAATACTATTGTAGGTACCTAAATAAATCAGTCTTGTTCTGAACCCAAACCGTGTAGTTTGATTCCTTACACTTAAATTATTACTACTACATGCTCATAACATTCCCACGTTCCAGGTGTATTCTCCTGGCAGCTGCCGATGCTGGTACAGACCCCGGTCAGCCTGGAGCAGTTCACCAACATCTCCCGGACGCTGTGTCCTCACAACAACCTTTTTGCCGAAGATGAGGATACTTGCGGTGAATATGGACCTCATGCATTATATACTGTAGTTGGGAACATCATTTCTGTGTGCCAGATGTGTTAGTGTGTAGATCTTTATAGACTTGCTTGTGACTTGTTTAGTCATACTAGCAGTAATCACAATTATATTGATCTGTCTTGAGTCGTTTTTCCTCATGACTGAGGGTTGCGACTCCCCCGCAGAATTTATTCGTTAGGGGAGTTTTCTTGGGCAGACACATTGCGGTGGGCCAGATCCTTCCACGGTCCACACTAAATCACATGTCATTGGATATTGTAGTCCGCAAACATGTCGGTTTCCTCACGATATTTTACTTCACCGTTAAGCAAGCGCAAATCCACAATTAACTTGATCCACAATAACTCAGATAGCAATTGATGCAGAATTGAATAAAATTTAATGAATTTGTATTTTTTTTGAGAGCCTATAAAGATCTATACGTGCTATGTATGTAGTTGCCTATGTATACTTATATTATTCATACTTGCTTTTTCCTAACTATAAGCATAAAATAAATCTTTAGTAAAATTTGTTCTTAATTATTAAAAAATATATAACTTTTTGTTATGGTTAAAAACCAGTAATAATTGCCAGTAAAAGAAAATAAACCTTGCTTGAAATTCATAAATGTAAACCTAATTCCTAAGTCATCTTAGAACTAAACGAAGCCACTTAGTACCTAAATCATGTAATACATAAGTCACCTGATACCTAAATCATCTAAGACCTAAGCCACCTAGTTTAAGACCTGTGTTGCCCCATTGTGTGTCCTTCCCATATTTAATTTTCTTTTCTCTTTTTGTTCACGCCTCCTTAGCCAATGGGAAGTGGATAAAAGTCTACTGTGGCCCCTTGATACGTAAATAAAATAAAATTAATATAAATTTATATAATAAAAAAACAGTAATTATTTCCCCCCTCACACTGGCAACACTGGAATTGTTCTACTTTTTGTGTTACAGATGTTTCCTCGATCAACACGCCCATAGTGCATTTGACGTCGTCCTCACCAGATCCGATAAAAGTTACCATTAAGGTAGAAATTGTGAAGAATTTCTACATAGAACTAAATACAACAAGAAACATAACTAGTACGCCAAGTCAGCCTATGTACTACTTTTATTCTTTTGACCAAAACAAGACCAAGTCTATAGATTTAAACACACAGAGTTTGAAAAGAAAGTACATGTGTAATAAGGAACTGAATGACTCTGAACAGAGTAAATTGAGGAGTTACTTTGAGGAGATGAATCTGTACAAGCAGACTAGCTGGATGTCTCGCCCTAAGAGTGTAATTGTAATGATTGAATCAGATGACGATATCTGTGCTGTGGTTTCTATACAAAATTTCTCAGTAAGTGATATATATATATATATTTTCAGTTTATCTTAGCCAACTTCAGAAGAAAAGGAGATTTTTATTTGTTAATTTTTCTCATTCTTAACCATGTTCATTACCACCCGATGAAATAATAAATAAATATTTCAGGACATATCACACAGCGCCATCTAGCCCCATACTAAGCTTACGCTTGTATCATGGGTACTAGATAACGGATATAATACATATATACTTTTCTTTTGTAAATGCATACTACATACATACATAGAAACGACCAGACTCAACACAAGTAATTACAAATTTTAATATTCATAATTATTTGTGTTATGCGGGAATCGAACCCGCACCCCTAGATTAGAAGGCAGAGCCACTACCAACTAAGCTAACGGAGCAGTCACGAGCGAATCATCATCATCCGCAGCCCTTGGGATCCCATTGCTGGATATAGGCCTCCCTTTGCATGTGCCATCTGCGTCGATCTTGTGCAGACCTCATCCAGGTTGGACCCTCGACTTTGACGATGTCGTCGACCCATCTCGCGACCCGACGACCCACTCCTCGCCTGCCAGTTCTAGGCCACCACTCTGTAACTGCCTTACTCCATTCCGAATAAATAACTAAAATTCAAATTCTTTTTTTCCAAATTTGTGTTTGTAAGCAAGGTTTGTTTGTTTGTAGTAAAGTAACTTTAAATGGTCAAGGGTGATTCCATTTTTTTAATTAAAATATTTTGTTTCAGTGCCCAGTATTTGACAATGAGAGAGATATTCTGTATGATGGATATTACTTGACCATGACTCGAAGAGGCGGCATTACTCTTACTGTAAGTACAACTTTATTGTTGACTATTCTTTGGCAAATACCTGGCCTAATTTATCCATCTCTATCTCACAAGAAATGTCAGACAAAGAAAAGCTGATAGTTTTTGGTCTCTTGTGCAAATGTACTAACTTTCTGAAGTTTCTCGAGTGAACATTCGAATATCAAGCTAATTTGGTAATATCTAAGTACAATCTACTTATAAATAACATCTGATAAAGTGATATTGATATAAAATACATACCTATATGTACTTTTGGGTAAACTTGTAAATTACCGATAGCGCGTAATATCAATCAAATCAATATAAGCACCCTACATTATGTAAGTATGATTGATTGATATCTCTGTGTATGTTATGACATTTTCGACCTGATGTTCATAATGAAGAGAAAATAATGTGAATTTTCTTGGGAAGTTTTATGATAAACTAGTGGGTGCTCGCGGCTTCGCTCGCATTAAAAAGTAAAACTTGCATCCCCTATTTCAAATTCCTTTCTTAGCGGATGCCTACGTCATAACATCTACCTTCATTCCAAATTTCAGCCCAATCTGTCCAGTGGTTTGGGCTGTGAGTTGATAGATCACTATATCAGTCAGTCAGTCACCTTTGAGTTTTATATAATATAGATAATAGATAATATATTTTCAAAAAAATATCTTATTACAGCTTACTTTCATTCGTCATGTTTACCATGATGAGAATAGAATGTGATTGATCGTGTAATTAACATTTACATGATATAAGATGAATTAAGCTGGCAAGGAAAATATGTCCATTTTATTCAATTAAAAATTAAAATGCTTTAAAAAAAATTGGATTGGAACTAAACTTTATATGAAATCTTTTTAAAACAATTACATGTTTATATTTCAGCAAGACACATTCCCGCTGGGCTTTTACATAGTGTTCATAGTGAAGACGTCCGACGAGGCGTGCACAGACGCCGCCATTAACGGCACGAAGGCGCCCTCTGTCGCGCAGTACTTCGGCTGGAGCGAGCGACAATACGTCGAGGTGGCCAGCGAGGGACGCGTCAAGAAGTTCAGGTAAATAATGTCTTATATCAGTCCTCAGTAATGAGGAATACGACTCGAAGAAGGAGATATCACAGCAAGTAGTTTCTGTATGACTCACCTGAGGAAGAAGCTCCCGAATTTAGTTTTTTTTTCGAATTCTTCGAAACGCGTCGCAAATATGACTTACGTGAATTTGCAAAGTGAAAGAAATTGCTGGGTGAAGATTTCGCAGTACCTAATGTTTATACATTTCTTCGATAACTTTAATCGACAAAGACATAGTGCTCATAGTGAAAACTGTTTACGAAGCTTGAACAGGCTCTATGAGGCAATTTGAGTTTTTGCAATGAAAACTTGTACACCAATAACAAAAGAACACAAGCTTAAAGAAATTAAGATCATAGTATTGGGACAGAGGGCGGCCTCTCATGTATTAAGTATTTAGCAAAAAGAAAAGAATAAAGATTATAAGATCAATTCTGATTTAACATGAGGCCTATATATATCCTGCACGGAATCGGCACAGATTTTACAGCAATTTTTGCAACGAAAAACACTCTACACACAAAAACAAGGACAATTTACCACAGCACAGCCACAACGTATCACAATGTTTTGGTTGTTTTGTAGTTGTGTGTTTATTAAAAGAAAATTTATTTTACGGTATTACAAAGTGATTAGATATAAATGAGCGATGCCACAACAAAAAAAAAACCAATTAAATTCGTCACAGTTACTCAAAACTTACAACGTGTCATGAGTAGATGGCGCCACAAGACATATACCCACTCCAATTAAAATTATTGCTGTCCAATTTATTGCAATGTTTTTTTACTTCAAAGCTTAAAAGACTACATATTTTTATTGTATTTTTAATTAACAATTTTTACATTAATTCATAATTAAATTAAATTATTTTTCTCCAGTTTCAGGATAATAGAGACGATATCGTACCAGGAGTACATAATCGCGGCGGGAGCTGCGCTGGCGTTCTTTCTCTCTTTCTACATTGCCTTCATCATATCTATATTCTGCGAGAGGAGAAAGAGCACGCATGAGTTGATTATTAATGAAGGTAAGTTATAATTTTAGTCAACTTGTAATCTGGTTTATTATTATATTTCGTAAATTTCATGCTTCAGATATAATAAACATAGGTAGTACTTTTATCCTACAGGCAACATTTGCACGAATTTAGAGACTGGATTTGACTATAGTCAATACAAGTAAAATAAAGTCCTTCTAACTTCACTTGGAAGCCATCTTGGTATCCATCTTGGCTGTCGACCTCATTCTTTTTTCGTGCACGGCAACCAACGCACGCGTCAAGCGCCTAAGCGCAACTTCAAAATTTAAATAAAATATATTCTTTATTATTTTTTATAAGTCACAAGTTTCAACGGATTCAACATTTTAGAATAAAATTCGTTCATTTTTAAATCGTCATAAGATGCCGTAGATAATCTGGGTGAGTCGAAATAATTTCGTATACCGTTCTACCTTCCTGCAAAAAATGTTACCGACTTTTCGAAAGAAAATTGTGCTCAAGTTTTTAAGTGATATAATACTCCCATACCGGGATATAAGTAAATTTGTAAAATCATAAGATATAACGGATTGAAGATTTTGGAATGAAATTCGTTAAATTTTAAATCACAAATTACAATGGACTCAACGTCTTGGAATTAAATTGTGCTTTCGTCATGCGCTACCCAAGACAATCTGGGTGAGTCGAAATATTTTCGTATATACCTGCAAATTTTTTTACTGACTTTTGGAAAGAAAATTGTGCTCAAGCTTTTAAGTGATATAACACTCCCATGCCGGGATCAAAGCAGATAACCTTCGGTTTCTTCTCTTTAAGAGCGCTGCACTCCCGTGCCGGGACCAAAGTGCAAGAACCTTCGGGGTTTCTTTCTTCAAGCGCTGCACTCCCGTGCTGGGACCAAAGTGCAAGAACCTTCGGGGTTCTTTCTTTAAGCGCTGCACTCCCGTGCCGGGACCAAAGTGCAAGAACCTTCGGGGTTCTTTCTTCGAGCGCTGCACTCCCGTGCCGGGGCCAAAGTGCAAGAACCTTCGGGGTTCTTTCTTCGAGCGCTGCACTCCCGTGCCGGGACCAAAGTGCAAGAACCTTCGGGGTTTCTTTCTTCGAGCGCTGCACTCCCGTGCCGGGACCAAAGTGCAAGAACCTTCGGGGTTCTTTCTTCAAGCGCTGCACTCCCGTGCCGGGGCCAAGGTGCAAGAACCTTCGGGGTTCTTTCTTCGAGCGCTGCACTCCCGTGCCGGGGCCAAAGTGCAAGAACCTTCGGGGTTCTTTCTTCGAGCGCTGCACTCCCGTGCCGGGACAAAGTGCAAGAACCTTCGGGATTCTTTCTTCGAGCGCTACACTCCTGTGCCGGGCCAAAGCGCAAGAACCTTCGTGGTTTTTTCTTCGAGCGCTGCACTCCCGTGCCGGGACAAGCGCAAGAACCTTTGGGGTTTTTATTTCGAGTCTTATGCACGTCCATGCGGAAATAAAACGCTAGACCTACGGGTTCTTTTTTGGACCCCGCTGAAGTTCCATAACGGGTATTAAGTGAAGGACCGTCTAAAGTTGCCTCTCTTTCTTTGCGAGACAACTTCCAACAACTTCAGTTAATTTGCTTTTTTTAATAACCCTAATTTTTAATGTAAAAATAATTCCTTTGGAATCGAAATTGCTGCTAATAACACGGCGGCCAGCGTCCACACCTCCGGTCATCACAGTACCGCTCTTGCAGCGCTGCTACTAGACCTGCCTACGCAGTAAGACGTAACGGCGTCTAACCGAAACTCAAGGTTCATTACTTAACTTTGAAATCTCAGCAGTACACATAAGTACAACGCGCCTGTCCAGCAAACAGACCGCTGGAATAATGTCCTGGCTCCCATACCCAGCTTGCACCAGACAGGAGAGGACTCCTGCACAGTAAAGCATCGCCCGCCCGCCGCCTCATCATCAGCAAGCGCTCAATTTGCTCAGACAGGTACAAGTCGAAAGATGGTTATTTTTGTCACTGCTGGTTTAAAGACATTAAACCATTAATTTTTGGCTGAGTTTGTAACAGTCATACAATACTTACTTTTTATTTTATTAAAACCAATAACTCAACAAACTTCAATTCAATAGATAGGTATATCTATATATTTCTTTTAATGAGTTAAAAGGTATTCGAAACGATAGATTTCGATGCCATATCCGAATGTAAATCACAAGATGATTCGGCCCAAATCTTATATCATAGTACGATATTTTTGTCACGTATGCTTAACCTCAAGACAATGAATAATTTATAACTTTTCAAAAAGTCTATAAATGTATCTAAAGTGAGAAAATGATCGATCAGCTTTCAAGGTGTATCACTATAGATCTTACCTACTTACGATTAAGTCATAAGTAAAATGTTATATTGAAACTGAAATCATCGATATCGATATCGGCGGAGCGTGGTAACACGCTCCGCCTTGTACATTTTCTACTTTTTATATATTTTCTAACACCATGAAAGTGGTGATCCTCTTATCTTAGAAACTATTTTATCTTAATGATTTCAATTCAATTCAAAACTAACTTTTCAACATGTTTTTACTAAGATCATAATACTTACCTGTATTATTTTTAACTCTGCGCAGCAGTCCGATCGTGTCGTTTGCGGTATGCAAATCACGTAAAAGTACGCTGCTGTTTTCTTTGTTAAATTACCTTACCGTTTTATAAATAATTGTATGTAAGTTTGTAAAATTACCTCTATCACGTTAAGATATTTGGCCTTTGTAATTAATTAATTTAGATTTTTGTATAAAAATCGATAATTCAATTTCGATGATCTTTCTTAAAAGCATATCTAATAGAGTATTACATAGGTAATACTTATGCTTCTTAAGACATACCATGAGTGCAATACCCGACTTTGCTCAATAAATATTTAAACAGTTGTTCTTCAGCTTGTATAGCCCTAAAATGCAACAAAATGAAAATAATAATAAAAAATAAACAATTTGAGCGTAAATTGTTTATAATCAAAGAGCAGACATTATACAAATAAATGAAAGATGCTGTTTTTATATGCCTGCAACGCTAAATTAAGTATTGCTTTTTAATGGGCCCTGTTCATGTCATTAGCAATGATAGAAAAATATTGTGTTGAACTCGTCCAAAATTTTATATATGTACTCGTATATTCAAAAAAGTTCGAAGAGATTATTTAGAAGAATAACAAATATATAAATAGTAATAATTGTTAATAAATTACCAATACGAAGTTAATTTCAAAAGTAGGGCCCACATAGTACTGGAAACAGCCTTAAATTGCTTAAAAACCAATAGTAATGGAAATAACTTTTTACGATACCGTATTTCATTATTATTAATTATTTTAAATAAATATATATTTAGATGCTCTTTTTCGGATAAGTATGCTTGATGACGAAGAACATTATTATGTATAGAAATCATACATAAAAATATTTATAGTCGTTTTCTTTTCTAACAAAAAATCATTATCAGTTTGATACACACATATATATAACGTTTTGCTGAACACAAACGTCATTGCTACTAGCACGTGTTAATAACACTTCTTCTCGCCGAATGAGAGTGGCCAACTCTGGTGTAATCAAGCAGCCCTAAGGTCCTCTGACATGGCTTAACGACTGCCGTACCTACTAGACAAACAGCCGGGACCTACAATTTAATGTAATAGCACTACACTGCTTTGAGCCACACTAATCAAATGGTAGGAACCCAACCCAATTCCTCACCTTGATGAATTCTCAAAACTGTTTGGCAATGGCATACTTTTTTCGCCTCGTAAGCATCGCCATCTTCCTGTTTGTAGGTCAGTCACATGTACATACATATCTATACATACGTAACACTAGTTTCGTACATCAAGACTAATGTTAAAGCCTTTATATTTACATTAAATGTATCTGTTTCTTGGAAACCCAACCTAAACCACGCATAATGTATTTACTTTCGAACGGGGACTATCATGCAGTATGCGTTTACGCCTTTTTCTTAGCTTATTAAAATTTCGCATTTTTTTTAATGACAAAGCTTTGACGTTCCCATTATAATTTTCTAATGTAATCACAGAAGTCTAAATAAACAGGTACATATTTAGATTTCTGTGAATGTAATACATATAAACGACTGTATCACATCACTCCCACAGAGCGCCCAGTCAAGCCGTACATATAATAATGGCTTTCCTATCACAACTTAATATCTTAATACAATGGGACTTGTCAACAGTGATGGATGTAATGCCTCAACGGAAAATTAAATGTAAAGGTTATTAATTTTAAACGATTAAATTCGTACCCAGACACGTATAACTCTCTGTATATTCATCGTTCAGCGTAATCATTGCTAAAAGCAATAAATTGATTAGAATGAAGTCTTCATTCTAAGATCCACGACTCTAATACATATTACTTAGTCTTGTTTGAGATTTTTTGTCAGCAAAGGTTCTAACCAAAATACACAAGTATACCTGGCGTAATGAAACTTCAGACGCATACGGAAGATCAACTACATAATTATGTAGTTTTGGTATAACGATATATTCACGATAATATGAGTCTGTTTTGCTACCGCATTTAAAGGTTTTTTTTTGTACCTTTTAATTAGTAAGCAATTTAATATTAACTTTTAAACGACCACATAGGCCAACATCATTTCAACCTATCAGCCAATGGATTAAAAGTCTTAGTTGACAGCAGTCCATGTCTTTCGGATGTAGCGGACATGCGGCTACTTCAACTGGCGTCTTATTTATAAAACACATGAGAACTAACTCTTAAAGCGGCAGGTTTGATTATCAACTCTGCCGTGTTTTCTAAATGTTACAGTTAGCATATTGTCATAATGTTATGATAGCAATTATGGAAACTAAAAAGTTTATAAGTATCTGATATTTATTAACCCACTATCTTACATAGGTACCTAAATAAGTTTGTATATTATTTACTGTAAGTTACCTACTAAATATTTAAATTAATTTAATATTTTTATCTCCTATCTATTGAGAGTATGTCGAGTTATAGTATACTTAATTTTCTCAATAAATGATTGTATATTTTATTATAC
Source organism: Macaria notata (assembly GCA_927399415.1). Classification (NCBI taxonomy): domain Eukaryota; kingdom Metazoa; phylum Arthropoda; class Insecta; order Lepidoptera; family Geometridae; genus Macaria; species Macaria notata. Next base: position 9,502,155 of record OV656742.1, read on the forward strand.
CATCATTTCTTAAGTTTATTTAACACAAAATTGTACTCTCTAAACATCTACCTATGTTTATTATATCTGAAGCATGAAATTTACGAAATATAATATATGATTAAACGAACTTACAAAGTGAAGTTCGATCAATATTATATGAGTAAGTTTCATGCGAAGATATATACTCCCAGCCCTCCCAAAATACCCCTGACTATAGGTACATTTTGTGTGCTTGTTTCTATAAAGAATGAGGTCGACAGCCAAGATGGATACCAAGATGGCTTCCAAGTGAAGTTAGAAGGACTTTATTTTACTTGTATTGACTATAGTCAAATCCAGTCTCTAAATTCGTGCAAATGTTGCCTGTAGGATAAAAGTACTACCTATGTTTATTATATCTTCGCATGAAACTTACTCATATAATATTGATCGAACTTCACTTTGTAAGTTCGTTTAATCATATATTATTTATACAAAAAAGAAGCAATATACGGTAATTTGATCATGCTAAATAAATAGCGTTTACTAAAGAAACTATTTTGTTATTGTTAGTTTTATAAAAAACATTTAAATCTGTCGTGAAGCGCTTAAGAGGACGCCCTGAGAATTTGGTAGCAAGAATTCGTATTTTACTCGACATGGACAAAAGCAACTAAACTAAAATTTTATGTTCAAGATTCATCATTTCAATTACTATATTTTACGAATATCATAACACCAACGGCCAATTTTTGTAACAAATTCAAATTCAAATTCGTTTATTAGCCAAAAAGAGATAAAAATAATTATAACCTTAAACATAATCATACCTACAGTGTTAAAATAACTTATTATACTAAAAGGTTAAAATACATGTACTTGCGAGCCCTGCACTAAGTATGTCACTTGTGCCGCAGGTGCCCGCCTACAGATTTACTTATAACAGTACTAGAGTGCGGTGCGGTAATAATGGATATAATAAAGATTAACTATACTGAAATATTGGCTACAATATCTCTGTTGTTATGAATTTAAACTAGTATCAGTACAATGTTGAATACCAGCAGTCTGCCGACTGGGGTGACGACATAAGCCTGTGTTGTGTATGTAAGTATGTGAGTGTGTGTGTATTTATGTGTGTGTGACGTGTTTTTGTGTGTGTGTGTGTGTGTGTGATGTGTTGTACGAGTGTGTCAGGGTTATTTATTTTAATATCTTTAGAAGTTCTTCTGTTTCAGAATATGATAGTGACATTAAATATTTTTGAACGATTATTTTGCATTGTCTGTTGGTTTTGTCATGGATTTTGCAAAGATACATAATTTTATTATATATATAGGGAAATCGAAACTCAGGCAAGCGTTGCGCAAACGCGGTTTTAACTCTATGCTGTTTTGCACGGGAAGGTTTTCTTCGGGGTGATTCAGCGGCATCAGAAGAAAAAATACTTCTAGTTTTATGCATAGCGAGTGTTACCTTTTGGATATACAATTGCCTCACGCTTAGTACTCTCGCCTCGGAATAGACTTGATCCGTCGGGTGTCTGTAAGGTCTCTTCAGCATCACTTTCAAGACTACTCGCTGCGCTCTCTCTACCTCCATCATGTTAGTGACTCCTGCTCCTCCCCAAGTGGTAATGCAATAGGTAAGTATAAATTCACAGAGACTAGTGTATACTAAGCGTAGTGTCTGTTGATTAGCGCAGTTCCGCAAACTTTTCATAATGTAAATTAATTTACGAACTCTTTTTGACAGGGTTGATATGTGGTCATGGAATGTGAGTCGCTCGTCAATCATTACGCCCAAATATTTGATTGACTGGGTTCTCTGGATTGGAGTGCATCCGCATGTGTCATAGTCACACGTATGAACCTTGAGTGATAGCTGTGGGTTAGGTTCTGACGCCTTGGTTTTGTTAAAACATACGAATTTCGTCTTACTGATATTTAGGGTTAGCAGATTTTTATCCAGCCATCGTTTTATTATCCGCATTCCAGATTCTGCTTCCTGAAATACCTTATTCCAGGTTTTGGCGCGGAACAGGACCACAGTATCATCTGCATAACAGATCAGCTCGGTTTTAGGCGAGTTTACTAGGTGTATGTCATTGATGTACATGATAAAGAGGGTTGGTCCGAGAACGCTTCCCTGTGGTACACCAAATTGCATAGGTAACAATTCACTAGACTCATCCCCAATTTTCGTACATTGACTTCTATTTTGAAGGTAGCTTTGAAACCATTTCAGTGGGAGGCCTCTAATACGTAAAAGTTCTAGTTTTTTTAATAGGATTCCGACTGAAATAGTGTCAAAAGCTTTGGCTAAGTCTAGAAATACGCCGTTTTTTTTTTCACGTGTATCTAGACTAGCTCCTATGTTTTTGGATAGGAATTCAACTGCATCCTCTGTAGATTTACCTCGTCTGAACCCATATTGATGCTCTGATATCAGGTTGAATTTTTCCAGGTAGCCTACGAGTCGGTGGTTTACTATTTTCTCCAGAACTTTAGAAAAACTGGATAAAAGTGATATCGGGCGGTAGTTTTCCGGAAGAGTCTTTTGTCCTGCTTTGTGTATGGGTATCACGCTGGCTACTTTCCATCTCTGAGGGAAAATACCAAGTCGTAGACTGCAGTTTACTATATGTGTAAAGGGAGCGAGAATTTCTGATTTCATCTCTTTTATTAGAGCTGGCCTTATACCGTCACGACCTGGTGCACTATCTATTTTTAGCTTGTCAATGATTCTAGCTATTTCAAACTCATCAGTAGGCTGGAAATAAAACGAACCACTCAAATTAGAGCCCATAAAGTTTGTCTCGGCTACCAGTTCTGATTCAGTTTTATGGAGCGTTTCGAGCAATTGGTTAGCTAGCTGAGAACCCACCCTAGTAAAGTACTCATTGCAGTGGTTTCTAGACGCCTGACAGCTAGGTTTGCAATTTAATAGTTCGCTCGCTGGGCATTTCTTGGCGGGACTATCGATGATGGACCTGATAGATTTCCACATATTTTTTGGATTATTTCTATTTGATTCCAAGTCTTTACTCTCATGTTCCTACAAAAGAAGATTGTTGAAAAAGTTTCTGTATCGAAGATAAATTGTTTTCTTTGTTGAATCGTCAGGGTTATTTCTCGCCTCTAAATGTAATTTATCTCGATGTCGCATACAGCGCATGAGTCCGGGTGTGATCCAGGGTTTCAATGCATATTGAGACCTACTAGTCCGTTTTTTACATGAATGCTTCTTGATAGCTGATGTTATTATATTTTCAAATTCATCAACGGCAGTATCCACATTATTTTCATTAATTACAGAAGCCCAGTCTGTCTGTCGTAGTTCTTCCGCCACGGCTTTATAATCAGTTTTGATGTAAAATCTTTTGTTTTTATTTGTGCCACGTTGATTTTTAGTACACATTCCCAATATTACCATGCTATGATCGGTAATGTCAGTCTTACATATAGCCCCTTTTATGTTATCTGGGTTACCTTTGATAAAGATATGGTCTAAACACGATCCTGATAAATCTCGTGTAACATTCGAAATCACAGGTCTTAGACCTAATTCTGACATCATACATATTCATCTTCCTCTTCCTTTAAAGGGCTTAGTATGTCTATATTAACGTCCCCCGTGACGATGATTGGTAGACCAGATTTAAGGTTTGCCAGAGTACGACCTAATGATTGGCGAAATTTCTTTGAATCCCGGAAGCTGGGTGAACGATAAACGCCGAAGATGGTGATAACATTCGTTAACTCAATTTTTAAGCATTCAGCCTCCTTAATCCCTATTTCGCTGACTGTGGCATTCAGGCTTTCTTTAACATAGGCAATAACGCCGCCACATTTATTGTGAATCATCTGAGTACTATAGCTTACGTATCCTGGAATTTGACCTACAGTCGGATTACAACCAAGCCAGCATTCTGTAAGAATCACTATATCAATATCTAGACTAAGACGCTGTAAGGCTACCAAAAACGCTACAAAATTCTTGTTTACGCTTCTTACGTTAAAAGCAAGCAATTTAAAGTTATGTGCAACCGTTATGTAATTTTTACATTCTTCTAGAAAGTCAATAGTACGACAATCAATGTTCAAAGCGTTGTCAATTTCCGTTACAGTATCTAAATCTAGGTTAGCCATTATCATAAAAATACAAGTATTTGATACACTTTAATTGATTGTCGTACTTGCAACATACAGAAGTGAATAAACTGCTTAAAATTTGGGTGCACATTGTTGGGGTCAATATGTATAAGTAGTTGTCTTTGGGGTGAGGTGAGTGTGTCGAGATGTGTGTGTTAAGTTGTGGAGTCTGTAAAGAGAAATTTGTGTTGATATGGATGGATTTGTGAGTTAATGGTAAGGTCACACGAGTATAATTTAAGATATGAAATAGTTGGTTGTAGTACAGAATTACTAAGACGGCACAATAGAAACCCTTAAGAACTCGGTGAAGTGGCGGCTGCTGTGGTGGGAACCAGTGGCTGCGTGGCGTCAGCTGCTGTGTGTCGAGGAGTGGAGGCGGCCTCTGCGGGTCCCACGCGCTGATCGAGGTCGCGACTGGATTGAATGATATAGGCGGTTTTGTTTTCTGATTGGCGGACATAGATAGCACCATTCCGTATCCAGCAGAAGCGAAAGTTATGCTGCTGGATGCGAGCTCTGGCCTCTTTGAAAAGAGCGCGATTAGTTCTGGTCAATCTTTCGTTGAAATATAGTTTATTCGAAGTGCCCTGGGCTACGATGTCAGATGTTATATTACGCCTTGATTTTGCAGCTTGTAGGAGCTCGTCCCTTTTCGATTTGCGGAGAAGTCGCATTACGATAGGTCTGGGCATCCAGTTTTTGTTTGTACCTCTCGGAGGTCGCTTGGGGCCCACTCTCATAACACCATCAATATCTGCTGCGGTAAGCTCTACTCCTAATCGCGCCGCTGCTACAAGCACGGCGTGCTCGAGATTTTCGCTGTCAGCTTCAGGTAAGCCAGCAATTTCTAGCTCGTTACGCAGGTAGTTCTGCTCCACATTATTTAAAGTTGATTCCAAGTAGTTTACTGTACTTTCCAACGTAGATAATTTGTCATCTTGATGGGAGATTTTCTTTTCTAAGTTTTCAAATTTCGAGGTAAATGTCTCAGGTAAAGCGGTTAGCTTTTCCTTCAGAAAAAGCATATCTTGCCTCAGGAAACTAATCTCCTTATTTTGTTCTCTTGTTTCTTCTCTGAGATTTCGCACTTCGCTGACTAACTGTGCTATATTGTCTGAATCTGGATTGGGGCATGGTAATACCAAAGTTGGGGGTTGTTTCCGATTACCGCGTAGTGTATTTACTCGGTCCAGAGTAGTGTTTGCACGATCTGAGGTATTATATGTACTGTTTAGAGAACCAGTCGGGCTTCCAATCGGTGTGTGTGTATTATCACCTTTAGGCCGGGAGCAAGCACAAAGGGGGCAAACCCAGCGGTCCTTTGCATCCTGGCTAAGCCCAGCAAAAGTTTCTTTCTCCATTGTCAAGCACAATAAATCATATGTTTCCTTGCAACAACAGCATTCTAGGAAGTCTAAAGATTGAATGGCTTTGCCGCAACCGCTGCATTTGGTTGACATTTTATCAGGAGCAAAAATAAAGTCGCAAAAAGACTATTTCACCAGTGGGATTCGATCCCTGTACCTTGCGATTATTCGATGATGCTAACCGCTGAGCTATCTTGTCGGTACAATTTGTTCCGAAATAGTGGAAAAGCTACTGTATGTGTGTTTGTTGAAAGCGATGAGTAGTCAAATATCTTGATGATCAGTACAGTGTAGGGTAGATGGTAAAAACTTACTAGATTTCGGGAAGCTATTTCAGACTTTTTCACTTATTCCACGCACTGTTTACGGAGAAAATGGTCTTCCAAGATGGATCACTGTGTTGTTCAACCTTTCACAACTATTCCAGCTAAGAATAACAATTGTTCTGCTTGTAAATGATTTTTCAAAGTAGGACAAGTTGCCGTATGTGTTTACCGGTTGCCGCACCGCGAGCCAGTCAACACAAAATAATTAATCAAAAATATCTCTATAAAGTTGAGTATATCGATTTTGTCGGCGTTGGTTTTGGATTAGAGCATTAAAATTTTCCACACATGTTAATAAACACAATCACTTGATTTGTGAATAGATTATTTGAAACAAATTCGTAGTTTTTGAAATAAACGACCAAAACCATTTTGTCGCTTGCGCCCTTTCGGAATAAGTGGGGTTTTAGCGATACTTGCCACCCGCGCCTGTTCGGCGGTGCAAGGCGCTTGGACCTACAATTCCAGATTTATAGTTCGCCACTGCGTCGTGTTAACGATGTGTTGTGCAACCTCCAACTTAAAGTTATAGTTATTTAATGATATCAAGAACACACGTTTTAAATATAATTATTTATGTCTTTGACAATACAGTGTTCATGTTCACCTTAATATTAATCCAATGAAGCTGGCGGTCAATGCCCGAGTGTCTAGTATGAAAAATAAAACCATTTACTGTGCATTAATTTTACTCCAATTATTGACAGAGGCGAGCGTAGTATCATCATCGTCGGCGCTAGAGGGCGCCACTGGCGCGGCGCGACGTCGCCGCCCACACTACACCGATGGCAGCGGCACCTCGCGGCAAGGGGACGCACAGGGGGATCATAGAGGTATACACATTTGTTAATATTTTATTTTAAAATTTTATATATTATATCATTTTATATGGTTAATAAGGGCAGCTTTAGTTCGACAAAAGCGACAACTTTAGTACTACTTTTGGAAATTCGCCTAAAAAATCATAGGGCTACATTGATTTAGACCTTATATTACAGTCTTAAGTCTGTCTAAAGCTGAACGCGACAACAATGTAATGTACAACAATAATTTAGTGAATTTTGAAGAGTCCTAAAATTTTTTGTAAATATTTTAACTAAACGTTTTCTGTATGTTGCTTACGAGTTAATATTAAAATAATTTATGTATATATATATTCCAGAAACCCTCGAAGTTGCAAAAATGTAATATGTTAGTACTCATGTTATATTTTATTTGACAGAAGGCAGTTCATCTTCAGACACGGAGTCGGATATATCGACGGTGGCCACAGAAGATGTTCCGGATAAAGATCTATACAGACTCAGCGGGAAACTATGCGTCGCTAACTTGGCTAGGTATAGTAGTTTTTTTAATTAAATTTACACTTGACAGACAGGTATTTGAGAACCTGGTCACTAGACACTGGAATAGAACCGGTTCTCTAACGAAGTGTATGTGTTTGTTTATGTGTCACACTAAAACAGCTGAACAGAGGCCTTTAGGGCGGCTTGATAAACTCTCGACACCAGAGTTGGCCACTCTCATTCGATAAGAAGAAGAAGCTGAACAGATACGGTTGATATTTAGTATGGAAGTAGATTACACCGAACAATAGGTTGCTGCTTTTTATTATGGATTAAAGCAAATAATTAAATTAGCCTAAAGTCCTAGTATCATTAAAGGCGGTTTCGTTGCGAAATCTCGATACAAATTTCTTCAATTTCGAGGGGCCAAGTACAAATGTACGTTTTCTACGCAAAGACAAGACAAGACCTGTTGCCATGCAAGGCTGTTTTATAATCACCGCCCCCCTCCGCCAGATGTCGCCCCCGCGTGCTGCAGGCGCGCTCCAAGATGTACCTGTGGAACGTGCTGACGGTGGCCGTGTTCTACACGCTGCCCGTCATACAGCTCGTCGTCACGTACCAACGGGTAAATAGACTTTTATTGTGTGTATGTACATATTTCATACATTCAAATACTATATCAATTAATATATTAAAAGTTTAAATACAGTCAATTTATTAAGTTACTAGTGGGTGCTCGCGGCTCCGCTCGCATTAAGAAGTAAAACTTGCATCTCCTATTTCACCCCTTTAAAAGTGGCATTTCCAAAAATCCTGTCTTAGTGAATGCCTGCGTCATAACATCTACCTTCATTCCAAATTTCAGCCCATTTCGTCCAGTGGTTTGGGCTATGTGTTGATAGATCATTATATAAGTCAGTCACCTTTGAGATTTATATATTTAGATATATTGGGTAGGTGTACTAACCTACGTATCCGTGTACTATTAGATTTTAATTTATAAGTCTTAGCTTGAAAAACTGACTTCGTGACATTCCGGGCACCACGGTGGTAAACTATTGTTGAGGAACATATCCGACAATAGAAAGTGTTCATTATACTAAATAAAATATAAAAACAAGTGAAGGAAAACTAAACATACTACTTCTAACTACTACAAAAAGGGGCACTTAGAAAATCTTTAGAAAAGCCTAAAGATAATCTAAGTGCTCCAGCCCACTACCTGAGCCAGAAAAAGGCCAGAATTTTGGTCACGCGTCGCGTCAACCAAGCGCTCCGAGAGGTTTTGGAAAATAGTATGGGCTCCCGGACCCCACGGCCCCAAAGTCTCGACTCCAAAAGGCTCAAAGATGTAACCTCGACCGAGGTTAGCATATTTGCGCCTCTTGTGATGCTCGGCAATAATAGCCGCTATATACTTGTATTGTCATTGATCTAAATAATAAAAAAATGACAATGGATACTCTATGCCTATAGCACAATGTTATTCAAACTTACGGCACGGTATTTTAGATGAATATAAGTATATTCTGTTCATACGAGTAATATAGCACCATCTATCTTTATATGGTCACAGATTTATTTCTTGTTATAGTTTTTGTGGTAATGTTGGATTTAACATAACTGCTGCCTCATCATCTGTTGTCATTAACGTTCTATCTGTCTACATATAACTCCAGATGTTGAACCAGTCGGGCAACCAGGACCTGTGCTACTTCAACTTCCTGTGCGCGCACCCGCTCATGGTGCTGTCGGACTTCAACCACGTGTACTCCAACCTGGGCTACGTGCTGCTCGGCGTGCTGTTCCTGTGCCGCGTGTGGCGCCGACACAACCACCACGCCAGGAAGCCGCCGGCAGAGGTCACTGCTTACACTTGTTTATAGACATTCCACAAAGCGCCATCTAGCTCCATACCAATACAAACGTTCCTTGTAAAAAGAAAATAGACAAAAAAACTAACTTGGGTTATTTTTGTCCATTGCTAAACCGTGGTTGTTTTAACTTAAACTTTTAATTGGAAAATGAGCTAAAATAATCACAACCGGCAGGATTCGAACTTGCGTATTTCTGATCACCATCCAGAACGCCTTCCGCTTCCGTCCTTGTTTAGAAATGATTGAGGATTTTCGCGCCTGGCAGTTAGCAGATCGTAGCCTAGTTGGTTAAGGCGTTCTGGACGGTAATCAGAAATACGCAGGTTCGAATCCTACCGGTCGTGATTATTTTCACTCATTTTCAATTAAAAGTTTAAACTAACTTTTGTTTGGGTATGACAATTTAACATCAATGCACAAGAGCCAAGCCAATTGCATATTCATATGGAGACTTATACCCAGCGGTGGGATACCGAGTCTTGTTGTTGATGAATGGCATGAAGACAGTGATATAGAGTGTTGATTAATGATTATTTCTCCTATTATCTACAGAAAGAGCTGGGCATCCCGCAGCACTTCGGACTGCTGTACGCGATGGGAGTGGCGCTGGTGAGCGAGGGAGCGCTGTCAGCTGCGTACCATGTCTGCCCCAACAGCATGAACTTCCAGTTCGGTGAGTTACAAATTTTCTTAACATCTATACTGGCAACAACAACGCATTTCGAGTCATAAAAATGCCTGGACTCTATTCTTCATTTCAACGAAATTTCGCAATATTATAAAAATCTAGTTAACTTTTATATATCAGTTCTACTATTCCGCTATATTATAACAATCAAATACCTATTTAAATGACAGTTCTATTTATTTTACTGTAATTAAACTAGAAAAATATATTATCACTACAGAATCATTAAACAAAATAGCGAAATTATAGGTTGGTTTTTTCCGTATGGTGGTACTCAGTACGATACAAAAAGACAAGAATTATAAATACATAAATAGTGGTTTTTGTATTTTGCATCACCCATACAATAAAGGACATAGCTGTACAGTACTGAAAGATAAACTACTAAAGCACTAAATATCCAGCTACGTTTTAGCTAAGTTTACTGTTATTAGATGCTGATAATCACATATAGTGTAAAAAAAATTAAGAAACAGATTTTTATTGGGGTTTTAATATGTTATCGTGATTTCTCCGAAATTCGAGTAAAATAAATAAATAAAAAAAACCTACACTTTACTCTTCATGGTTCACAGAACAGACCGAACTGCCACGAAAATACGTAGTAGTTTTACTCCTCACCGCTAGATGTCACTTTCCTGCATGAATAGCAGTGTTCAGTTCATATAGTTCCATTCCCCGCCACTAGATGGCACTTCTCAGCGAGAGACTGTTTCCTGCATCACGCTATAGGCATTTTTTGCCTCTCCGGCAGAAATTTTATTCGCGTTTGCTAAATCATACTTACCTTGCTTTCAATATCTTATCTTACTAAATCTTGCTGAGCCGCGCGGCCGCGGCTGCGTGCGACGCGCACAGCCGCCGGCCGGCGCCCCTCGCCGCCACACCCATACAAGCGTTGCACGAGGACGGCACGCCACTGTGCACGGTCACGTGCTGCTGCAGCTCGTCCAGTGAGCGCGCGCGGAAGGCACAGCGGTCGCAGCCGTAGGGCAGGTCCCGCGCGTGCGACCGACCATGTCCGGCGCCGCCAGACAGGCTCGCGAACTCGCATTCGCCGCAGACGAGTGTGCCGTGTTTCAACTGGTGCGTTCGGAAGGACGAGTGCTGCGCGCAGCGGAAGTCACAGCGCGCGCACGCGAAGGGCTTGGCTGAGACGTGCGCTCGCGCGATGTGCGCCACGATACCCTCCGTTGTGTAGCTCCTGAAGTCGCATAAGGAGCAGGCGTAAGGGGCAGAAGGAACCTCTTTCTATTTCTTGCGAGTTCGTAGATTCATTGACATGTTCATTCTACTTACCCTACCCCACTGTTTGAAGGCGGAAGTGTTTTTCAACTTCGCACAAGATTAAATATAAAAACAAGTTCACAACACTCAGTGCTCGTATAGTTCGCGCAAAACTTTATGAGCTCTCGGAACACGCACGCTAGTGGCTGCGCAGTACGCATATTATAGGTATCCGAGGGACGGGACAGGGCGTCGGGGAGGGCACCGGCCCCCGCGCCCCGCGCCGTATCCCTGCTCGCGTCCCGTTGCGCCGTGCACTCAGTGCACGGCGCAACGGTACGCGAGCAGGGATCACGGTGTCCCCTACTAGGGGACACCGTGATCAAGAAGGCGGTTCCCCCAGAGCGAGGCCCTTCCATTGCACTGCGGTTGGGTTGACCTCTGCGATTATCCCTAATGTGGATAACTCGGACGCGTAATTTTTGGTAGTGGGGACTGCGTACGCGCTGTCCCCTTCATAATAAACTTTCGTATATTTCGTACATCTTGAAGATTTGTAGAATTTTAATTTCTATCAGTTTTTACTGTCAGCAGGAGTGTATGTTGTTCAAATTATAGTGGATTTCTAGGTAGGAAATTTCGTCGATCCGCGTGATAAGTAAAAGCAAATTTAAGTAAGGTATAATAATTTTGGTAAGTTAATCCTGAGCAAGAAACGTTTAAAAAAATATCGATTAACCAATCAGTTATTGATATAAAACAATAAAATGATTTAAAAAAGAAGACTGTTAGCAAAATCAACTTACACAATATGTTATTCTGTATGTGATATTTGTCAAAATTTAATTTATAGTTTACTTACTGCTGCTGCTGTCTGCTGTAAGTACGTCTTGTTAACTAATTGTTACAAACTTGAGTAGATAGATAGATAGAAAATACTTTATTACAAACAGGAAAAAACACAATGAAACATACAAACTTTAAATTAGTGTCCTAATTGGCGACCTTATCGCTTAAAGCGATCTTTTCCAGGTAACCAATCTGGCAGGGATCAGGGTACAAGTAAAATGCTAGACGAGGTGTCTTATAGCGTTAGAGGAAAAAAGTAAAAGTAACGAGTTTTAAGTAAATAAATAAATAAATAAACATTCCGGGACATTGCACACATCGCCATCTAGCCCCACACTAAGCAAACGCTTGTGACGTGGGTACTAGATAACGGATATAATACTTATATACTTTTCTTTTGTAAATACATACTTATTATACATACAAACGACCAGACTCAACACAAATATGTGTTGTGTTGCAGATACGTCGTTCATGTACGTGACGTCTGTGCTGTGCATGGTGAAGATCTACCAATGCCGGCACCCCGACATCAATGCGCGCGCGCACGCCACCTTCGCAGTGCTGGCGCTCATTATATTCATTGGTAAGTATTTTTTATTATTAATGGACTCACGCTTGACGGTTTTTGTCCTAAATTGAGCTTAGAGTTTACTAAGCAAGCTATCGCATTTCCTAAATTCCACCATATTCCTTTTACTTTGAAATAAATATTTAGAATTTGAATTTTGATTTGAGAATATCATGTAATCCGCCATTTAAGTGCAGCGGTCATCTTGGATTTTTACCGTATTGAAACTTAAAAAAAAAGCACTGTAACGTGTCTGAGACGTCACGATATCATAATGGATGAACTATACAAATTCACGAAGGCCCGCAGCAGTTTGTGCCTATAATTAACCGACTTCAAAAAAGGAGGTTATCAAATCTGCAGGAAGTTTTTTTTTGTGGATATGTTACGCAATTACTCCGTTATTACGAGTAGAAATAATTACAAATATATGTACTCTTGTCTATAGGTCTGGTGGGCGTCCTAAACGCGAACATAACATTCTGGGTGCTGTTCACGGTGCTTCATCTCACCACGTGTCTCGTCATGACCTTCCAGATATACTATCTTGGCAGGTTTAGACTCGGTAAGTTTTATTTTGTTTTCGTATACAGTAGTATCTTCCATATATTATATATGTATATATTTTCTACTAGTATGTATTCTGTCTAAAACGGACTATTTAACGCGTCGGTTTCGACGTACATTTTTGTACACTCGTAGTAATGTCGTCAGAGCCGAGTAGTCACACACAGATTTAGTAGTCAGCCATATTTTTTCGGAAACAACTTCGTTAAACGACACCTCAAAAAGGAAGTGTCACTGTTCTAGACTTAATAATTTTATTTAATAAGCCTTCGTAGTATACCTAGTGATTTCATAGATAATAATTTATTGATAAATTGTAATTCCAACTTAACTAAACTTAAGTGCGTTGGACTTGTACCGGGTCCTGGCCAAGCGTTTGGTGGAAGTGACAGGTCTCCAGAATGCTGGCTGCTACTTTGCTGATAAGGTGAGCATTGCTATACAACGCGGAAATGCCGCCAGCGTTTTGGGGACCTTTCCTTCTACTACAGGCATTTTAGAATAAGTATTTTAGTGTTTAGAAGTAGTTTAAGATTTTTACTCTATTCTTAGTATTTTTTTAAATTGGTTTTTAACAAAATGTGAGTTTAATTTATACAAATTAAATTATTGAAATTGTAAAAAAGAACTAAATGTTACAGATATTGGTAATTATATTATATCTCGTCATTTTACAATTATTCATTTTAAATATTATCTATGTATACAATTTCATAATAATTATTATTTTATTTCTTGTCTTATATTTACGTTACAAAACGACTGAAATCATCATCATCCACAGCCCTTGGGATCCCACTGCTAGGTACAGGCCTCCCTTTGCATGTGCCACCTGCGTCGATCTGAAATAAATGAGTAATATTTATACAATGTGTGTGCAGACGTGGGCACGGTGTACCGCGCGGGCGTGGAGCTGGTGTCCCGGCCGCTGGCCGCCATCACTCCCACCTACTGCGGCCGCTGCGTGCTGCTGCTCATCGCCAACCTCGCCAACTGGGCCATCGCGGCTTACGGGCAAGTATCTCTGTTGTACACACAAAAACAAGTACAAAATTATTTATTTGTCAAAGAAATTTTTCGAATCCTCTGACCTCTGTGTGTTGTTCTGCACCTAATCGAAACTGATTTACAATGGTTCCAAACCTTTACCATAACTTATACAAACTATAAACTATTACGTCGGTTAGAAGCAGTAAGTTTAGAGCTTGGCTTAAGGATTAACCGTGCTAAAACGAAGATCATGATCGTGGACAGAGCCAACGTCCTCCGAGGAAGTCCTGGACTCAGTGGGTACGACATAGTGCAGAACTTTACCTACCTGGGTTCAATTATAGCAAACAAAGGAGGATCGGAACTTGAAATCAGGCGACGAATTGGCATGGCAAAATCGGCGATGAGCCAATTGGACAAAGTATGGAGGGATCGGAATATTCTGAAAAAGACCAAATTATACATGGGTAAGACACTGATCTTTCCGATCTTTTTGTATAGGGCGGAATCGTGGGCTCTAAAAGAAACTGACCGACGCCGCGTAGACGCTTTTGAGATGTGGTGCTGGCGGCGAATGCTACGGATTCCATGGACCGCGTTTCGGACAAATGCTTCCATCCTAAAAGAGCTTAACATAAAGCAACGCATGTCCGCCGTATGTCTGAAGCGAGTACTACAGTACTTTGAGCATATCGCACGGAAACCAGCGGACAATTTGGAGAAGCTCATAGTGACTGGAAAAATGGCAGGAACGAGATCCAGAGGTCGAAGCCCTACAAGATGGTCCGATCAGGTGGCTGAACACATTGGCGCCAAAGCAAGTGCAGCCATACACGAAGCTACCGATCGTGACAAATAGCGTCTAATGGTCCATAATTTTGGTCGGGGTCATCACGATGCTCAGCATTGAGCTATCGCGTAGAGGAGGAGGATACAAACTATATTTATGTTATATTATGATATTAATGTTATTATCTCGGCCGGCAGGGTGTCGCAGCACAGCCGCGACTTCGCGTCGCACCTGCTGCTGGTGCTGATGAGCAACCTGTTCCTGTACACGCTGTTCTACATCGTCATGAAGCTGCTGCACAGGGAGTCCATACGCTGGTGCAGGTGCGTGCCAAATAGATATACTTCGCGTCGCACCTGCTGCTGGTGCTGATGAGCAACCTGTTCCTGTACACGCTGTTCTACATCGTCATGAAGCTGCTGCACAGGGAGTCCATACGCTGGTGCAGGTGCGTGCCAAATAGATATACTTCGCGTCGCACCTGCTGCTGGTGCTGATGAGCAACCTGTTCCTGTACACGCTGTTCTACATCGTCATGAAGCTGCTGCACAGGGAGTCCATACGCTGGTACAGGTGCGTGCCAAATAGATATACTTCGCGTCGCACCTGCTGCTGGTGCTGATGAGCAACCTGTTCCTGTACACGCTGTTCTACATCGTCATGAAGCTGCTGCACAGGGAGTCCATACGCTGGTGCAGGTGCGTGCCAAATAGATATACTTCGCGTCGCACCTGCTGCTGGTGCTGATGAGCAACCTGTTCCTGTACACGCTGTTCTACATCGTCATGAAGCTGCTGCACAGGGAGTCCATACGCTGGTGCAGGTGCGTGCCAAATAGATATACTTCGCGTCGCACCTGCTGCTGGTGCTGATGAGCAACCTGTTCCTGTACACGCTGTTCTACATCGTCATGAAGCTGCTGCACAGGGAGTCCATACGCTGGTACAGGTGCGTGCCAAATAGATATACTTCGCGTCGCACCTGCTGCTGGTGCTGATGAGCAACCTGTTCCTGTACACGCTGTTCTACATCGTCATGAAGCTGCTGCACAGGGAGTCCATACGCTGGTACAGGTGCGTGCCAAATAGATATACTTCGCGTCGCACCTGCTGCTGGTGCTGATGAGCAACCTGTTCCTGTACACGCTGTTCTACATCGTCATGAAGCTGCTGCACAGGGAGTCCATACGCTGGTACAGGTGCGTGCCAAATAGGACATATTTGCCACCACATTTTAATACATTTCCCTCAAAATCTTCATACTCAATATAATAAAGCTGAAGAGGTTCGAAAGTCAGAAAATTTAATTGATATATAAAAAAAAAATTGGAGATACTCCGAATTGACAGCAGAACATGTTCAATCAAGTTATAGATTTTCGTCGGTTTTTTACATGAGTTTGGCTCACGCTTGACTACAACTTGCCTGATATTAAGCAACTTTATAATCTACGATGTACCGCGCTTGCCTAGAAGAAACCGGTTTACTCTCGACTTGAAGACCGACAAATTATAGTTCAAGAGGAATAGAGATTAGTCTGTTTATTTAAACACTCGTCACGCAAAAACGGCTGAACGGATCATCATGATTTTTGGTATGTAGGTAGTATGAGGTCTTAGGAGTGTCATAGGCTACTTTTTATCCTGAAATAATGTAAGCGAAGTAGCGGGCGTCCACTGGCAAAACAATAAATATCGATAAAAATAGCTAAATAAAATATAATGTCGCAAAGAGTGTAAGTTTCATTAAAATTGTTTCTGTAATATTCGAGTGTGCTTTTGAAAGAGGACATATATTATTATTATTATAGTATTAAATAAAATATAATGTCGCAAAGAGTGTAAGTTTCATTAAAATTGTTTCTGTAATTTTCGAGTGTGCTTTTGAAAGAGGACATATATTATTATTATTATAGTATTCAATAAAATATAATGTCGCAAAGAGTGTAAGTTTCATTAAAATTGTTTCTGTAATTTTCGAGTGTGCTTTTGAAAGAGGACATATATTATTATTATTATAGTATTAAATAAAATATAATGTCGCAAAGAGTGTAAGTTTCATTAAAATTGTTTCTGTAATTTTCGAGTGTGCTTTTGAAAGAGGACATATATTATTATTATTATAGTATTCAATAAAATATAATGTCGCAAAGAGTGTAAGTTTCATTAAAATTGTTTCTGTAATTTTCGAGTGTGCTTTTGAAAGAGGACATATATTATTATTATTATAGTATTAAATAAAATATAATGTCGCAAAGAGTGTAAGTTTCATTAAAATTGTTTCTGTAATTTTCGAGTGTGCTTTTGAAAGAGGACATATATTATTATTATTATAGTATTAAATAAAATATAATGTCGCAAAGAGTGTAAGTTTCATTAAAATTGTTTCTGTAATTTTCGAGTGTGCTTTTGAAAGAGGACATATATTATAGTATTAAAAAAATTAATTTACAATTTTGTATTTTTAAAACGCTTCTCATGTTTGCCTGAGATTTTTGCGCTAAGTGTATACCCAGACCACCAGAGTATATATAGAGTTACAAATTCCTATGATCTTTCTTCATTCAATATCGCGTGTGCTTTTAATGTACTGGTAATAATCCTAACTTATCATTTTCTCCCCAGCTGGGTGTACATAGCGCTCACATACACGGTGTGGTTCGGTTCCAGCTACTTCTACCTGGACCAGAGCACCAACTGGGCGGTGAGTCATATTTATTTACATCTTATCAACAGAGTAAAAATGTTTTATAAGGTTTATGTGATATCCTTTCACGATTGTCAAAGCAAAGCAATTGCTGCCGTGACCGGTCCTCACACTAAGAGGCATTTACATCTGAACGATTCCGTAGGTCGGACAATTGATATAATGCAGGGTTTAAATACAAACACATACACAAACTACTGCTTTTATAATGTTAGTAGGAACTTGGAAGTGGGATACTAGGAATTACTTCATTACGTATGAATCACGGACTATATTATCAACTCTTTAAAAAAATTAACATTCTTAGCATGTAAGTTTAGTCAGTAAATAGGTTAAAGTTTTGTGTGTCTCAATAAATATATTTTCTTTCTTTCTTTCTTTAAATTGTATACCAGACTTACTTTATTTCGTGAGATTCACCGACGATTGTTTCAAATCAAATCAAAATCTAATTGTACATACATATCTGTTCCGCAGCTGACCCCCGCGCAGTCCCGGCAGAGCAACCGCGTGTGCTCCCTCCTGCAGCTCTACGACTCGCACGACGTGTGGCACTTCCTCTCCTCCACCGCCATGTTCTTCTCCTTCAACATGTACCTCACTATAGACGACAACCTCAGCAACGTGCCGCGGAGCGAGATTATGGTGTTTTGAAGAGCTTGGACACTATTTTTATGTGAATGAGATGTGGTTGTTGACCAAAAATCGCATAAAAAAGAGCAAAAAGAGTAATGGTTGGTGTGATCCGAACCTGTGTCTTGTTGGATCACTTCACAAATTATTAATCGACTTCAAAAAAGGCAACGTTTTTTTTTCTTCACTGTGACATGTAATTCTCCTTCAACATGTACCTCACTATAGACGACAACCTCAGCAACGTGCCGCGGAGCGAGATTATGGTGTTTTGAAGGCATTATTCAGTAGTTTTGGGAAAGATGTGTGGATGTTGTTAAAAAATCGCATCCAAAAAAATAAATGTGCAAAAAAGTCATGGTTGGTGAGATTCGAACCTGCATCTCTCCGGGTCAGTCGGTTCTTAATGAACTGTCTTCAAAAAGACACCGTTTCTGATAAAAGAGCAAAAATAGTCATGGTTAGTGAGATTCGGTTCTTGCTTAGCTGTCTTCAAAAAAAGGGAACCTTAATTTTCGAAAAATACCTACTGTAGTTGTCGACCAAAAATTGCATCATAAAAAAATGAAAGAGCAAAAAGAGTCTTGGTTGGTGGGATTCGAACCTGTGTCTTGCTGAGCCCGTTCCGCTTTAACCGACTACTAAAAAGACACATTTTCTATCTTATTACACAATATTTAAAATTATTAGAGAAGAAGTAGTAGGAAGTTCTCAATTCGACTTTTTTTTTGTTATATATAAAAAACATTTTACGTCTACGTATTGGACCAAGAGAACTCCCCAAAGATAGATTCTGTGGGGTCGATGATAGTCAATTTAGTTGTAATTTTTGACCAAAAAACACATCAATCATGAAATGAACAAAAATTATTGTGTTAGGTGAGATTCGAACCTGGATCTTACTGGATCAGATCTTTTAACTGACTTTAAAACAAAGAAGAGGTTCTCAATTCGACTGATTGTTTATTTTTTTTATAAGGTTAGTAAACATTTAGACGATATAACAAACAAATTGGACATCAAAATTGTGTATATTTTGATGTTTAGTTTATTTGTTTGTCGCTTTCTATCTATGTATCGCTTTCTATTCCTCTTGGACAATGTTAAAGTAGGTAACACTTGCAAAAATAATACTTATACACCCTGCGTATATTTTATCCGTTTTATTACAAAACGCGGTTTAAATATTAGTCCAGGACTTTGAAAATAAAAAGTCATTTCTTGTTGTTTAAACTTCACATACAAACAATCAAATGTCAGCTTCAGATTGGGATGTTAATTTATCATTGGTTACATTCTGACAGTTTGATAATTATGACAGTAGACATACAATTTTCGAACAACTACAGACTAACGGACTTGGTATGGACTTACATTTAAACTGCGTTTTGTAATAAGGCCTATTGACTTTGTTCATAAAGTTAAGCGCAAGGATTTGCGCGCAAAATGAAGCCTAGAACGCTAAATTGTTAAATTAGGCTCGGATTATGACTCTGGCCTCGTAACAGTCTAACAGCTACTACAAGGTCAGGGGATTCGAATGATCTTTGCAATTGCAGCCATGTTTTTTGGCTAGTAAATAATTTTATATTTTTTTATTTCCGAGTGTTCAGTAAGATTTACAACAATTGTACACAAAATCTCGCACTTCTAATCACTAGATGATAAAGTCCGGTCGCGGAATGTGAAGAATCTTTTAATACTTTATTTTATTAAATAGATAAGACACGTATATAAACTAATTCTAAACATACAAATGCGTGCATCCGTAAATTATACCTTGATTATTTTTATTTTACACCATGTTTGTGAAGGTACGGCATATTCTTCCTGCTCGGTGGCCGGATTTTAATAGTAATTAAGTCATTATAATATCTAAAAATTGTAGTGTTAATGTAATAAACTTGTAAATACACACATTTGAGTGCCTATTTAAATGTAGTTTACTTCGCTCAATTTTAAGTATTTAATTTAATGTTAATTAGATATTTTTATCAGATTAAAAATCATGATTTGAATCTAAATTATATTTTTTTTTATTTAAAAGGCTAACTATAATGTTATTGTTTGTTGTATTTCAAGTGTTCTTGTTTTAGTGAACAAACATAGTGCGTAACTTTTTGTATTTTGTTTATTATTTTATATTTTTTTATGAAACCCTAATGTAATTGTAATAATTTGTAAAATATAATACTTTATACCAAAGCGCAAATTCACAAGGTTTATTCCCTTTTTTATGAATATTATATCAAAATAAAAAAAACATAACATTACTGTCTTATTACAAAACGTGGTATAAAAATTAGTCCAGAACTTCTCCAAGCAATCAAAATGTCAACTTCAAATTGTAATGTTGATTATCATTAGTAACAGTTTGACAGTTTGATTATTGTGACAGCAGGCAGACAAATTTCGAACAACAAAATTGGACTTGGTAATTTACTTTAAGTTCTGGACTAATAGTTAAACCACGATTTGTAATAAGACCCGAAATGTTTTAAATTTATGCACACACTAGTGGGTGCACGCGGCTTCGCTCGCATAAAGAAGTAAAACTTGCATCCCCTATTTCACCCCTTTAAAAGTGATATTTCCAAAAATCCTTTCTTAGGGGTTGCCTACATCTTAAAATCTATCTATATTCCAAATTTCAGCCCAATCTGTCCAGTGGTTTGGGCTGTGTGTTGATAGATCACTCTATCAGTCAGTGAATCAGTCACCTTTGAGTTTATATTTATGCACACATTTCCGTGTCATTTTATCATTTATTTTAATGTTATAATAAAATAATAGACGAATTTACATTATTTGAGTATTAGAAAGACGACATATGTATTGAAGGTGCTATTCTTGAGTACCAACACTTAAGTTTATTATTAATGGACATACTAATTAATAAGAAGCGTGTAAAATAGTTGTGCACGCGAACAATATTAGAACTAATGAGATTTGCAGTGTGTTGCGCAAATTGACTGCTCTGTTAGCTTAGTTGGTAGTGGCTCTGCCTTCTAATCTAGGGGTGCGGGGTCGATTCCCGCATAACACAAGTAATTATGCATATTAAAATTTGTAATTATTTGTGTTGAGTCTGGTCGTTTCTATGTATAATAAGTATGTATTTACAAAAAAAAAGTATATATGTATTATATCCGTTATCTAGTACCCATGATACAAGTGTAAGCTTAGTATGGGGCTAGATGGCGCTGTGTGATATGTCCTGAAATATTTATTTATTTTTATTTAAATGTAACATACACCTTATTACAGTGAGGTTTCAATCTTAGATTTCCAACTATTTCCATAATTATGATCTTAAATTAAAAATGGTAGATATAGCGGAGTACATTTATTTTTCATTTTCTTTCAATTGTTACTTGAAAAAAGTGTTCGCAACAAAGTATACCTACCTATTGGAATCAGTTATTTAATGTACCAAATCAATTAGTCTTTATAAGGTAGGTTATAGTAGGTTTCTTCTAGGCAAGCGTGCTAAATCTTAGACTACAATGTGCTTAACATCAGGCAGGCTGTTGTCAATTTAACCCTATTTCGTGTTAAAAAAAATGTATCTTGCCTCTAGGAACGAAATTTGTAAATTAGGTAAGCGTTTTATTTTTGAATACATTCGG
The DNA here is from genome assembly GCA_927399415.1 of Macaria notata. Taxonomy (NCBI): domain Eukaryota; kingdom Metazoa; phylum Arthropoda; class Insecta; order Lepidoptera; family Geometridae; genus Macaria; species Macaria notata. The sequence continues at coordinate 9,523,781 of OV656742.1, forward strand.
ATTCGAGCAAAGCTTGATTAGATTAGATAGGGTTTTAAGAAGAAGATAGTAACTAAATTAAAAATTGGTCAAGGAGTGCAGTTTAATTTGTTAATTTTGAGGCTTTTTTTATTTCTATTTACATATTTTATTTTATCAGACAATATACATTATCATATATATATACAATATACATATATATAAATAAATTAATGTTACAATTACTTAAATCTTACATATTATAGAAGTACACAATGGAACGGAAATAAGCGTATATTTTCCGTTTTTAATAGAAATCGAACACTAAACACCTTTGATATAGATATGCAAGTCTGTCAAATGTAAATAAAGCTTGTTTTATAAAATCAGTTTTGTCTTATTTTTCCTTCCTACTCTCTCTAATATGTGGGAGGTATAATTAATTTATCAAGACCAGTTGAAATCAGGGTTGCTATTGCTTTTTGAGAATTGCACATGTTGCAAATTGGACGGTTTGCGAGGTGCCGCCTAAGGCATTTTTCCGAGGTTGCGAAAATGGTAAACTTAGAATATGGTAAGTAAGAGTAAGAATATAAACTTGCTCGTTTGGATGATTTGGCGCAAACGTAGGTGGCGCTAAAGAACCTCAAGTCATTAAACTTCTTGTTCCAAAAAATACTTTCCACCTGTATTCATAAGTCTAGTTCTGCTACTCAGCCATAGATGGCGCTAGATGTTTTCAAACTCCATCACTGTTCAGTTCATATCACATTAACAGATAGATAGATATTCATTAAAAAAATGTAACAGCTAAGATATTAGTAATAAGAAACTGAACTAATTATACTAGCTAACATCTCTTTTTACTATCGAATGTGAGTGGCTAATTCTAGTGTCGAATAATTGAAGCTATTATTACCACTATGGTTATAGGTTATAGCTACTATTTTTTTAAAGCTTAAATTTCTTTCGAAACAGATTAGATGGGGCTCCATTTGTCGTCGGAAAACAATGAGGAATTAATCTATTTAATTAAATCTACTGAATTGATTAAAAAGTTACTACCGCCCTCATAAATAAAATTATCGCCTGACTAGATCGCTTACCATATAAAATTAAAGTTTCCCATCCATTCTAAACTGTCGCAAACAATTTGAATAAAATTAAGCGCACGCATGAAATCGCAAATCGCCAAAATACTAATTCATGATAGTAAAACGATAAAATATGGCTATAATTACGACAAAACAGAATCTCCGCGGCGAAACGGTGAGACGAATTTGTTAATAGATGGCGGCACGTGCGGGGTTATTGTTCCCGCCAAAATGTGTGTCAACTGACAGATATGTTTTGAATTAAATTTCTTTAAGCTATATTGTTAGGTTGTAAATATAATAAATAAATATTTCAGGGCATATCACAAAGCCCCATCTAGCCCCATACTAAGCTTACGCTTGTATCATGGGTGCTAGATTACGGATATAATACATACAAACTTTGCTTTACACTTTTTACTAGTAGTATAAACTTTTTGTTCGTCTTTTTTCATATATTATCTTTAACACCTCGTCCTACTCACTTATTTTAAAGAATATATCCCTGCCAGATTGGTTGCCTGGAAGAGATCGCTCTTAGCGATAAGGCCGCCAATTAAAACGCAAATGTTATTTTCTATGTTTTTTTGTATTGTTTATTTATGTGTGTGGTGTTTTAATAAAGACTCTATCGTCTATAGACGTTTTCCCGTTTTAACTTGAGAATTTGCACTATACATAGTTTTGGACAAAAAAAGAAAGAAAAAGAACTTTTTTTACTATTATTTAATCTTGTAAATCTTATATCATCTTAAAATCAAAAATCTAAAAATCTTTTTTTTTTGCTTTTGCGAATTCTAAAAATCTTCCTTTAAGACAAAAATAATGAATGATTTATTTAATGTCAGACAGAATACAGATACAGAAGTTCAACTTAAAGAGCTTCGTCATGTTTGTGATAAATAATATGTTATTTGGGCTTAAAGACTGTGCTTAGTACTAAATCGCATATGTACTGTTAAAAACACATTTAAGAATATATTTGGTGACACACAAACCAATTTAACCATTAAGTAAACACGACATAATGTAGTGATTTTATTGTTTATTGTCTCAATATTCACAGCCAAACTGGAACTTCTTGCCCGAATCTCTATTCCCCTTGAACTATAATTTGTCGGTCTTCAAGTCGAGAGTAAACCGGTTTCTTCTAGGCAAGCGCGCTACATCGTAGATTATAACGTTGCTTAACATCAGGCAAGTTGTAGTCAAGCGTAAGCCTATATCATGTAAAAAATGATTTTTTTAAAACATACATGAATTGACTTTTAAAAAATTATTCGTTTAAACTAGCAAGTAACAATTGAATTGAATATTGTAATGAATAAGCATCGCTTGCTATACATAGCGGAGGGTGAATGTAACGTTGTTTTGACAGCTACCCTTTGAGCTTAATCGCAGCTTCACCGTAACTAACATTACCATAGGGTGACTGGATTCTTTTATTTTTTTATATCCCGATGTGACGCGGGTGAAACCGCGGGCGACCACTAGTGCAAAAGTAACAGCGTGTCTGAGAAAGAGTTTGGTATGGAATGTTAGTCTGTTTGTTAGTAAATAAGTTAAAATGAGGGTTGGCCAACGTTTTCAAACCCACGGCTTAACAACTATCGTACAGTGACAAACACCTGAAACCTACAGTTTAACGTCATCCCACCCACGGAAGCGCTCAAAATGGAATGCCAATTTTTGGTCACCCATCCAAGAACTTATCGCGTCGATAGTTGGTAATCCAATTGCTTTTGAAATTGTATCAAAAATGACACAGCACAGCGTACTCTATCTAAGAGCTCATAAATAGGTACTTAAAAAAGTTATATTATACCTAGCGGAGTGGAGTTAACACAGAAGTGAGAAATATATCTCGTTTGGAGATTGGTGCTTTTTTTGTTTCACTTACTATATTTTTTTTATTCACTACCACAAACAAAGTCGACGGCGCTAACATAAGCCAATGCTCCAAGCCTAATTCAATTAAAATCATTAAAAATCCTTGAAACCAAACAAAATAACATGGAAGTTACCTAAAAGTCAATCTCTTTCGTTAAACGATTATATTAGGCTCCAAGCATGCTCATTAATTTTCACATCAACCCAAAAGGAAATAAAATTCATTATCCCAACTCGAATAAAAACCTTTTTAGACTCCATTAAAAAGAATAAAAGCAACCCTATGACTCGTTTATAGAACACAGAATAGCTCCTGAACAATTTATTGTACTTGCAACACTTTGTGGGGAAAATGGGAACCAATAACAAAACGGGGGAGGGGCTAATTTGAAATTGGAACACTTTTTTCTTCAGCTCGCTTCTTTTCTTTTCGACCAGTCTTGCGTTTGACGGTTTGAGCTTATGACGTTTTATTTAGTACTTGACCGGTATTTTCATGGCTTTTGTGCAATTACAGGTTTTTATTTTATTTTTCAGCGTTTTCATTGGTATCGACTATTTTTATGATAACTTTATGTAAATCTTACATCATCATGGCTAGAAGTTCGATTCAAACTCTATGGACTAGCTCTACGAAAAGTTGTAGATGGTCTACGAAGGTAGTAATATAATATAACCATGTCTTGCGTAGAGTAGCTACGGCATAGCTTGCTACGCTAATTACAAATATGTACGAGTAATTACTGACAAATTGAAACTTTAAATGATTTGTTATTAAATTTTAAGGAGCAAACAGCGATTAAATTGATAACAAAACGCTGTAATACGATTTTATTTATGTAACATTTATATTATGTCTTGATTAGGCTAGACTGTTTATATCATAGTTCATGGGTTAGAAGGCACTTTTAAATGCTTCCATAATATTTTCTTAATGTTAAGATTTTTCATCATACGTTTTAATAATCATATCACACCCGTTTAAGCCCAGTAAGCCGCAGCTCAGTCAATAAATTTGATGTGAAACAAAAAAAAAATAGCGCACATACAACCTTTTTGTTCTAAAACTATGAATAAAACACATATTCTCATCACTACAACCTTCTTGATGTTATGACATTTTAAAATCAGTCTTATTACATAGGATTAAGAACTAAAATCAAACAGTTTTGGTAGAATCTGTGAATCTGTAAGTCGATACCACGGCCAGTATAGTTGGAGCTGTGGCGTTGTAAATTAAATGAGGGTGTGAAGGTCTAAGCACGTTGGTCAGGAATACAAAAGCTTACAAAAAGCCACCCCGACGTTTGAAACCGCCCCTTTAGAGGTAGTTACCACTCCCTTTAGCCAGTCGTTGTTTAACCACACAACTGAACACACGTGTCCGGGATTTTATTATCGACGCACGATTTCGAAAATAAAACGCGATTTTTGACGTTCGTTGAATACCATTTTTTTTTGTAATTAGTAACCGATCATTCATAGTGCCGTGTATAAAATGGCGTTGACTTTAACAGCAAATATGCTCTCAAATACTTTACAGTCATGAATATATAATGTACCCGACGGACATAAAACATGGACTTAAATTGAATCCGTTCAACAAACTCGACCACAACATTATGTTGAAAACTATACAGAACTTGTGCTACAAAAATAACACGCAATTTAACATGTCTTCGCCGTTCTTGGTAGATAATATTTTGCATCAGCAAAAAACAGCTGAATTTCACAATCAATATTTGAATCAGCAAATTGAAAATTACGTTTTACACAGGCAACAATACGAACAGTCGCGGGAGAATACACCCGACATGGATGAGACAAAAACAATAGAAAACGATGAAGAAAAAAACGAATCGATCGACGATTCAAAAGTAGAAGACGAGGATTCTAAAAGCAGAGAAGATTTTGTAAAAAACGAATATTACAACAATGAATATTACCAAAGGAGCGAAGAGAAAGAAGTTTTAAACATTCCAAATTTAAACCGTCGCTGTCAATCGTGCGGTGATTTTTCCTGTCCGCCATTTTCTTGCAAAAAGTCTGGTATCAGACGCTTAGAAGAGTTAGAAAAGAGGTTTAATTTACATAATTATCAGGAAAATTCTGACGAAGACTTGGGTAAAGAGAAACCTTATAATACAGAGGAGCTAGTAAGAAATTGTGATGAATACAGCGAACAGAAGAAACCTTTGCTGAAATTTAGTGTTAGTGCTATTTTGGGAGATAGAGAAGATAGTGCAGCAAAGAATAATGTTGGTAAGTAAGCTCCGTCGGTTTTTAAAGTGTAAGGAATTAGTAAATATAAATATTGGTATATGTATATAGTTATGTTGTCTCGTATGCGGAAATTGTCTGGGAAAATACTATACTTTTGCCAAGTGTTCAGACGCTAAAAAAGCTAGTTGCGTTGCACATTTCAGCACAAAATAAAGAAGTACCTATTTTTTTTTTAGTTTTATTAACTCGCTTAAAGTGCGACTTACGTCAAAAAGTGTCATATTATTGTAGTAAGTGTTAGCCGGTAATTACAACTAAATTAAATCATGCGTTACGGGAACTATAGTGAAGTGAAGTACTTAGTACCTAGTTACTGGTTGTAAGACAATGGATCCGCTGAAATATCGGCACAAAGAGATCCATAGCAATCACATATTTCTTGTTCTAGTTAGCCTGGTACGTTTAACTGTACTATGCTAGTTATTAATGGAGTTTAAAGTCTATCTATATAGTTTATAGATATATCTACATATATACTTTATATAGTTCCGAGGAAGGACCTGGGCGCCCACCACGATGCCCAAGAGAACTCTCCTTATGAATTAATTCTGCGGGGGAGTCACGACCCTCAGTCATGAGGAAATACGACTGAAAGAGATAGATAGTTAGTATATGTCAAGACAATCAACCTCGGTGGTTGGACAATATAAGAAAGTTGAAGGAAAAAACAGCGCAAGACAGGGATTATTGGCGTAAAAGGGAGGAGGCTTGTGCCCAGCAGTGAGCTGTAATGAGATGATGATGATGATGGTAGCTAAAATGGGCAAGTCTTCACACAAAAATTTTGAATTTCGGGTTTTTAATATCTTCTTGAAACTATTTTGCAACGAGTTTGAAACGGTAACCTGGTTGTTAATTTTTTTCTATTTCTTCAAGTGTGATACAAAACATACATTTTATTTTAATTTATTTATGTCTTCTTAGCTTACATATAACGTATTGTGTTTTTAATAATCTAATTGTAACGAATCAAAAAATTGTGATTCCTTATCTGATAAACAAGTATACAATATAGGTAGTTCCTCAAGAAAATTTTGTAACCAAAAATATATATGTGATATTATAAGCGATTTAGAATGTATATTGCTTTGGTTAATAGTAAAAAGTGTTTAAATAATTATGTACTGTCAAGGTGCCAGCAGTTTATCCACAACTAGTGGGTGCTCGCGGCTTCGCTCGCATTAAGAAGTAAAACTTGCATCCCCTATTTCACCCCTTTAAAAGTGGCATTTCCAAAAATCCTTTCTTAGCGGATGCCTACGTCATAACATCTACCTTCATTCCAAATTTCAGACCAATCCGTCCAGTGGTTTGGGCTGTGCGTTGATAGATCACTATATCAGTCAGTCAGTCACCTTTCAGTTTTATATATATAGAATTTTAGGCATAAAAGCTTGTCTCTTGCAATAGGTAGGTACTATTCAAATTAATGATTGAATATTTTATAAAAAACTTGAATAATATATGAACATAATATCTTCTTAAATATAAAAATGAATCGCAAAATGTGTTGGTAAGCGCATAACTCCACAACGCCTGGACCGATTCGGACAATTCTTTTTTTTAATAATCCTTTAAGTTTAAGGATGGTTTTTACGGCGAGAAAAAGAAATAATGCCTTAAAATGCAGCAGGCGGTGTACGGGCGGGCCCTTACATTATTCGATCTCCACAACTACGCAACGGGTTAGATGTGTTTTTTTACACATAGTGTTTTAAGAGGACGGTTTTAAGTATATAACGTGTGACCGTGCGAAACCGGGCAGAGCAGCTAGTTTAGAATAATGTTGAAAAAGTTTACTCAATCAGGAACTTTTCAGTATTTGTTAGCATTGTCGGACAATAAGTAATATACATATTTGAACATAATTTTCTTACATGTTATCCGTATTTTTCTCGTTGCTTGTTAGAATGTGTTTTCATTCCATATAGTCGGCACCGATCATTTGGTATAAAACCAGATAATATCATGGAGGTTACAGACAAACTACTAATACAGACTAATAAAATAAATCAATTCAATTCAATTACTTTATCAGCCAAAATGTTTATTTTTATCAAACAAATACCTAGATCTTTATTTACAATAATAATACATAAAAGCAGGGGAAGAAAAACTAAACATACTACTTAGTTCTAAGTACAACATAAAAAGGGGACACTTAGAAAATCTTTAGCAAAGCCTTATGATAGTCTAAATGCTCCGGCCCAGAGGGCAGCGTGCCCAGCATACTGGCCGCATTACCACGCTGGATGGCAATGCTGATACGTCAAATTTACAATCACCCTGTTTAAGACGGAAATTAGGGTATACCATACTAATCTTAACCTAAAACAATATTCTCTTATTTAAAACTAAACTAAATTATTTTAGTACCTAATCGCGTAATGCCCTCAGACACTACTAGTTTTATTTTTCCCACCACTATCATCTGTAATTGCTCACTAACCACTTCGAGCCGAAAACAATATCACTAACAGAAATATCAGAGCATCAATAATAAAATAATACAGCGTCAAAATATTACAGAGAAGGACATATTAATTTCGCTAAGACCCTCTGGTCGGGTGTCCTGCTCTTTCTATAGCTATTGTCGATTCGTTTTCTCCCTTCCTCCCCCAGGCTTAAGTGTCGGCACAGATGTTACCGTTTTTATTGAAAAAGTCAGCCGCCATATTGTGAGTTTCCTAGTAGATTAAGATGTAGCAGAAAACTGCTATCCGAGCGTTATAATAGCGCTTTATAACTTAAGGTTAGAGGTAATTTTGAGGTTATAGTTTGGTTAAGGTTAGACTGTTTTAGACTATTGCTACTTAAATCTTTTAGTACCTACTTATGATAGAGGTATTCACTTATGATATTTTTATACGTCCGTGTCATATGGTTCTTTATAGCCATTTTATGAAAATATATGTACATTTCATAGAGATAAATAGTAAAAGATTGAACAACACAATTTTATGTATTCGCGATTTATGTATAAGTATGTATAATACAAAGAAGCCATTTTAACTATAACAAGGAATGCATGTCGTAGGTTAAAATAGTACATAGGTGAAAAAAATATTGAAACATTCGGAAACAATGAAATTTGATTTATAGCTAATTAGGACAACATGCTAAAAATATAACAAACATTAGCATATACTATATAAAGCATTGTTAAAGATTGATGGTCAATTAAATATTGCAAAGCATGCCAACGACTCCGGGATTGATTGGAAAACTCTCTACACCAGACCTAACGAATGTCGTTAAAACTATGACATAAACGTTTGCTTAATATGGAGCTAGGTGGCACTGTGTGATATTTTCTGAAATATTTGTTTATTTATATTATATACTAGCTGTTGCGCGCGACTTCGTCCGCGCGGAAAAGTAATTACCATAAAAACGGTTCTAGTGAGTTAACCTTAAAATATAGACATATACTGTTGAGGACATTTTGTAAGATCATTTCAAAAGAAAAATTTTTTTCATACACATTTTTTCATATCTTGAACCGTTTTCGCAGGGCATGCAACGGAAGCCCTCAGAGATGAATAATTTTCCCCTTTTTTTCTACATTTTCCATTGTTTCTTCGCTCATATTAGTTGCAGCGTGATGTTATATAGCCTAAAGCCTTCCTCGATAAATGGTCTCTTCAACACAAAAATAATTTTTCAGATCGAACCAGTAGGTCCTGAGATTAGAGCGTTCAAACAAACAAACAAACAAACAAACTCTTCAGCTTTATAATATTAGTATAGATATACTACTTATTCATTTATACCTTTAAGCCAAGTTAACCCTTGCCAAACTCTAGGTAGTATATGCGTATGAAATGCTACACAGCTTCACAGAGATCTCCATAAGAACGTTATAAAATTATGCATATCGCCGCCGAAGCCCGTATTAACATGTCATTGCTCGCCATATTGCCAGAATATTCGATATCGTTTCGAGTCGTTCGACTCGAAACGATATCGACTACCAAATTTACCAAACCAATACTTCGATTCACTTGCCAAACGATTTTAACCTTTATATTTTTATAGTATGACTGAAAATTGCTTGGCAGCCCCACGATTATTAGAACAAATGCTCAACTTTAACTTTAAACGATCTTAAGCCTTATGACCATCGGGTTAAGATAAAGATTATATTAGAGATTCTTCGGTCAGGAATTTATATTCGATTACGTTCAAACTATATGAGATCCTGGCGTTCTTGTTTTAGGATTGAAATTGGTAGGTTTTTTCAGCTGAAATAACGGTCGCAATAACAATTCAGCTTCTGAAATTTACTGGACGATTTGAATCGTAAATCGGAGGCATAAAGTCGAAAGTGACGAGTGATTTTGAAGTTTATATTACTCAGATTTTCCGGGTCGTTTTTTTCTTCGTGTGTCGTAAAATCGAAATGATCTCGATCCGTTATCCGGTAAATTTCTATTCGATTATCGTTATATTTTTATGTCTGTGGAATAGGGATGGGAAAAGGTTTGCAATCGATTTTCCTCGCATAGCCTTGGATCTCATGGAGTTTTTCTTTCTATTTTGGTTATTTAAGCAGAACCCCGTAAAGTATGTATGCGATTATTAATATGAATAACATTAGAGTAAGTATAAAGAACTGAGTACATAGGTAAAGTTAGTAGTAAAATTTGTGTCACGTGAAATGAACATACAGTAAAAAAAAAACTATTTATATAACTATGTGTATCAGGTTTCTTATAAAAAGTGATAATCATTGACCAGATATTCATAGCTTTTTTTAGAGTGAGGTCTCAAAAATACTTTATAAATTACAAAAGCAAATAAAAAGTAAGCAAACTATATTTCAATATCTCCCATTTCATATCATACGCTGTAATAGCAAATCAAAAAATTAGTGCATTTTTTTAATTTAGAATCATTTTGCGAATTTTACCCCAATTACCGCTCTTAGAGATAAATTAAGGGATTATTAATTGTTACATTTCTAGAAATGTAAATATAATAATAGAAATGTAAAGATAAATTATACCTAGGTATAATTTATTCGTTCGTACTTTTTCTTTATACTGATCCTATGCCACCTACCTACATAACCGTAAAAAGTAGGTACATGTAGAACCCGCAGTACATTACCGTTCCAATTTTGAACGAGTAGCGACGGTTAACGCGACCGCAGCGCGTTCTGAATTTAAACAAGCCAATGGGACCGCCAGCTCTGTTTGCCAGATTTTGAGGTCACATTGTCGATTATTTTAGGTTGGTCTGAAACTATGTATGTACAATAGGTATATTAGAATTTAGTTTCGCGGTTAGATGTAAATTTTCAGTGCTTTGTACCCACGAAACTGTAGGCAATAAAATCCAACTACAAATAGTGCTGGAACAGACTTTAATTATGAAAAATAGTTTATTTTTAATTTTTAATTAGAGTTAGTAAAAAAGGTATAGCGTAGCTCATGTTCTTTTCCTGTATATGTACATTGTACAATTGGCATTTAAGATTATAGTCTTGCGGTTAGATGTTAATTTCTAGTGCTTTGTACCCAGTTAATAATGCTTTAATAGATATTTTAATCAAAGTTTTGTAAAGTATAACGTTTTGTGCAAAGAAAACGAAGTATGTTTAAATAATTAGTTTTTATAAAAAAATATACAATAAATAAATAAATATTCCCGGACATTGCACACAGCGCCATCTAGCCCTTATAAAAGGAAAAACAGCGAAAAATAAGCGAAGCTAATCTTGTAGCACCGTAGACATTGCTACGAATGCTGCTACGCCGCCGCTGTAGCTGTTCTACGAAATATATCTTATCTCGTATCTATCATAATTAATTAATTCATTAATTCTTAATGCAGCCTTAAAAATTTAAGTATAATTTTAATCATATAATTTTATGTGAAACTGTGGCCCTTGGTTTTTTCATTTCTCATTCTTCAATTTGACAAATAGCTATATATGTAATAGTATATACAGGTATGTTATGTAATTATGTTTTGTTAATACATTTTTATATTTTCTATACTATTAATGGGAAAACTAAACTATAAGTAATATATTTTATTTCTGAAATCTTCTGATCGAATGAGAGTGGCCAACTCTAGTGTCAAGAGTTTATCAAGCCGCCCCAAGGGCCTCTGACATGGCTTATCTATACTTACTAATATTATAAAGCTAAAGAGTTTGTTTGTTTGTTTGTTTGAACGCGTTAATCTCAAGAACTACTAGTGCGAATTGAAAAATTCTTTTTGTGTTGGATAGACCAGTTATCGAGAAAGATTTTAGGCTATATAACATCACGCTGCAACTAATAGGAGCAAAGAAACAATGGAAAATGTGAATAAAACGGGGAAAATTATTCATCTTTGAGGGCTTCCGATGCGTGTGCTGCGAAAGCGGTTCAAGATATCAAAAAAATATGTATGAAAGAATTATTCCTCTTGAAATGATCTAACAAAATGTCTGCAACAGTATATGTCTATTTTTTAAGATTTACTCACTAGAACCATTTTTATGGTAATAACTATTCCATGCGGACGAAGTCGCTGGCACAGCTAGTTTATTATATTTCTGAAATGACACCGTATCACTTCATACCATAGGTATGTAATAATGGCTGTAGCTATAAAAAACATTGGTAATTAATTTACTCTTTAATTGTATTTATCAACTTTTCTCCTGTTGAACAATTTGTCGTGTCACGCAAGTTTATTAAGTAAGACAAAAACATGTCATAAGTATATTTTTTTAATAAATTAAAAACTATTTCTTCCTCGTTGTACAATGTAACCAATTATTCTGTCGTAATGCGAGCAGTGCTGCGGTCACCTCTGCGTGTGACATTATTATGTTTTCTACAAACTACCTGCTTTTCACCAGATACGCACAACACTGCATTATACTTGCCTGGAGAGTTTTCAGTGTGCTGGCTGTAGGGGGTTAAAAAGTGATAAGACATGGAAAATAATTAAGGCTGATACAGTATTACTGGCTTGAAACTAAAATGTAGTCAAGTAGCTAAATATGTAGTAATATAACATTAAGATAATAATAATAGTTATCTTAATGTTAATCAAGCTGACACTTAACATAGGTTAAAAAATAAAAATTACGCGCACTTAATCTTTATTTAAAGATAGATAAATTAGGTATTCCTATGTCATATTTTTATTTTATTTTTTAATCTTTTACGATTGACTTTTGTACCATCTTTTGAATAACAAAATAAACATTTCCCTTACCTCTCTCCTATATGTTTACTTTTGACTTTAAACTTCGTTTATTTTCAATTATTAACATATTCAACCAATCAATAAGACTATTTTATCGAATATTATTACCGCTCTATTTGAATTGGATGACAGGCGTGGCGTACAAATCATTGTTTTAAAAAAGTTTTATTACTGAAAAGGTTTTGATTACTCAAAATGAAGTCGTACCTTTATTAAACGGCGACAAACGAAGGCGTCGCCCCGCGCGGCCGCGGCGGCTATACACCGTCCCCTCAAATCAATTATTTTCACACTCCCGCGTAAAAATCGGTGCGAATCGGCGACACCGGACCGATATTGGACTATAATTGACTTGGACTGTAACCGTTTATTGCTTTTATATTATTTAGCTTAATTGAAAGATGTATTTTTGTGTGATTGCATAAGCTAAGGCACGACGGTTGCTTTAAACTTTTATTACGCGGATTAGTGACCAAAATGTATTAATTCTTATTCGATATCTTACGTAGGTCAGATGATACGAAAAAATGGCACTATTAAGACAAGTGCGCGAATTGGCGACACCGGACCGATAAAGATAAATAATCTTTATTTACAATAATAAAATATAAAAAAGGAAAGAAAAACTAAACATATTACTTCTAACTACTACAAAAAAGGGTCACTTCGAAAATCTTTAGAAAAGCCTAAAGATAATCTGAGTGCTCCAACCCACTACCAGAGGGCAGCGTGCCCAGCATACTGGCCGCATTACCACGCTGGATGGCAATGCTGATACGTTGAGCCAGAAAAAGGCCAGCATTTTGGTCATGCGTCGCGTCATTGATATACGTAGCCTTCGCTCATACATAATATACATATTGAGCCATTGCTCAATTAGTTTTCGAAAGTTATTAAAAATAACCAAAGCTAAAGAACGACAGTTGCATAAATATTTTGTATACGCTGCGTACTGATGTGTAATGTGTATAAACGGACATTGTTATCGTTTTAATGTTATTACATATTACCAATTGTTGACATATTTATGATAAAAAAATTATAGTATTTACAGGTGGCGGTTTTTGATTTACTTTCCTAATAATTCACTTTTAATCTCCCAAACAGCAGTTACCAAATGAAGTTCTATAAAAATTGTATTATTTTAAAACATCCCCTTTCAAGTGAAGGCAAGGTGAGGTGAGTAAAGAAACCTCCCCTAAATCAGGAGGCGTTTCAGCGGAAAACTTCACCCTTAGGTAGCGATTTAAAACGGGGGTGTTGCTTTAATTATTTTATAGCCTCAGACTTAAGAACGAAGAGCGAAGAATACGAAATATAGATACTTTAATTGTTAAACAATTCTTCTTCTTCTTATTGAATGAGAGTGCCAACTCTGGTGTCGAGAGTTAATCAAGCCGCCCTAAGGGATTCTAACATGGCTTAACGACTGCCATACTAGCCTAAGCCGGGACCTACAATTTAACGTGTCATCCGACCACCACGGTTTAACAATTAAATTGACTATTTTTTTTATCAAGAATAACTAAATTTTTAAGCCGTATAGGCGTTAAGCAATTTTTATATTCTATAATCAAAATAAAGAATAACAAACCGCTTAAAATAAGAATAACTCTACCCATAAGCTTCACACAACACTTGAGAAAACAAAACTCGTAGTCCTTGTACAAAAAATTGGCATAATATAATCCGGGCTTACGAAAATTAAGCCAATTTTTCTATTGATAGATGATATTAGGGTGCGGCCCAAGTAACAACGGAGTAGCGTTTAATATTTTTGACACTTTTATTAAAATCTAGTGACTGCTCGCGGCTTTGCTTGCATTATTTTAGGATAAAAGTAGCCTATGACTTTTCTAACCTCCTACTACCTACGTGCCAAAAATCATGATGATCCGTTCAGCCGTTTTGGCGTGATGAGCGTTTAAATAAACAGAGACACAAATAAACAGATAAAAATTGTAAAACGATTTGTTATTCAATCAATCAAATATACTTTATTGTACACCAAATAAAAAAAAACATATTTAACATAACGGTGGAAGGTAACCAGGGACATTGGGCGACCTTATCACTAAAGTGATCTCTTCCAGGTAACCTAGTTTGGACAACACTACAGGAAATCCTTAAAGCTGGCGTACTTAACACAATATTAAATAATTTAAAAATAAAACACATTAACAAATATAACATTCAAAGTAAACAATATACCTACAAACATACCTACTTACACACATAACTACATATTATTGATATTTAAAGGAAATAATATATACATTGAAGGAAATCACACAAAAATAAAAGAAAGCAGAACATATTTCATGTAAAAAGACTTACACACACCAACTAACATCACAAAGTAGAAATGTAATGATTAAAAACCAAGCTCTGAAACGATTTGTTTTATCGATTTGTTATTATTTATTTATGTATAGTGTATACCCAAACATTTTTTTCTAATATCTTCTGTGTTCAGATTCTTGACCCTATTCCGCTTTATTCTATGTATAGATAGAAAATTAATCATTAAAATGAATACTTGGTGCTTCCTGGTTGATAATTAATAGACTTGCGTTCTGATATTTTCTAGGCAGTAATTTAACTATATTTGGATATTATCAAAAGATCAAAATTTAAAAAGTGGCGAAAACAGATGTAATAATATGTCAAATAAAACAAAACACAGATAAATCTATATATTGTATAAGTACAATACATATACCATTATTTTTTAAGTCGGGGTTTAAAAATCTGTTCAGTGCTTAAGAGCCTATTTCGAATCGACCTAATATTATCCAGTATCAAATTAATTAACCAATCGTCTATTTCTCAGAAGCTCTCAAATGAATCGCATTAAACGCTGTAATCGTATAACAACGCCTTCCAAAATACTATAGACATCTGCAGTTTTTGTGTGGTGCAAGTGAAGAGAAGTAAGCGTTTACTCACGTATTAAAAACTAGTATAATTCTCGCAGTTTTGCTCGCGTTGTTTCGGCATTAAAATTAGCATATATCACGCACGTGAAACCAAATCTGACCAAGAAAACTGATGATTTCGCCTAAGCCGATAAGGCCGCCCAATGTGCATTAAATTAGTTTTTAATTTCTTTCATTATGTAATTTCTATGGAGTGCATTAAAGACATATCTTATCTTATGATTTCTCGCAGTTGCTCTAGCTTTATTCAGTTTCCTTTCCATAACAGAAAATAACTTGCAATGCAATGTTTACCGTAAGTAAATAAATTAATAACTCTGCATCATATATTGTTTTTTTACCAATATTAGATTTGTGATGACCAAACGTTCAATGATCTGTGACTTTCTGTTAATTCTTCCACACTTAATTAATTTTTTTGATGTTTCGCTCTAAATAACCCTGTAGATAAGTGTTTAATCATTTAAGTCGAGAAACGATCGCAATAACAACGCTATTACAAATACAATGGGGTTTTCTCAATCGTTTGTGTGTGGGCTAAGCCTAAAGAGGAAAGCGACTTTAATATTTTTCACACCACTTCTTAAATCTTTAGTTGATTACATTGATTAAGTCATAAAATATAAAAAATACCAACTTCTATTGATGTTTAACTTTAGTATGTACTAGTCATAAAATATTTGAAAAATACCAACTTCTATTGAATTGTAATTTAAGTTGGTACTATAGGTAGATTTTACAATAGAGTGATACTCATATTTTCTTCTTTAATGCCTACTATCACAACGATCTAAAACAACAATAAGCAACAAATTTATTAATTAAAAAGGATTTAATTTGTTTAGTAGTTGTGTTCAAGACCGTGAAGCTTCAAGCTAAAAAAGAAACTAAAATTAAAACTTCCAATTACTATATTTATTCTTTCTTTCTTTTTTAGTAAACTTAAAATCAATAGGCAAGGACTAAATGTGTTTAGTACTTGTTATTCAAGAGGAACTTAAAGCTTCAAAAACTAAGACGTCAATTCCTTTTTTTATCCTACCCGCTCATTCTGTATTTTTTTTATCCCACCCGCTCCGCTACCGTCGTCACCTGTCACTTGCGCCACTCGCCCGCCTTCTTACCCGACTGTCAGTCGCACGCCTCCCTAATATATTGCATAGCCTTTGTAATGCTATTAATCATTTTAGCGAAGCGTTTTGTTTTTGAACGCTCATATTAATTTCAAGGGATTGCGTTTGATAATGATGGCTGTTGAGTAAGCTTTAACTGTAATGTTTGATCTACCCACATAAGCTAAGGAAACTAAGCTTGATAATTTAATTCAATTAATTCAATTCAAAATTGTAACACAGTCATTTGCACCGTTTCCAAACATCACCAATAGATGGCGCCACTAGTAGGATTAGCACACGCAATTATTTATTGGGACAACTACATGATCCATGGGCTAGTGATCAAAACTTAATGACTATTGTAAGTGTTTTAACCTAAGAGTGGAATACTGACTGTGAATTTAATATTGTGACAGGGTTTTTTTCGAATATTTCGAACGCTCATATTAATTTCCAGGGATTGCGTTTCATAATGATGGTTTGGCGCTGAGTTAGTTACTTATGTTTGATCTACCCACATAAGCCAAGCTAAGCATTACTTGAATACATTGATTTAGATCATATAATTTACTAACTGGTGCGCGCGACTTCGTTCGTGTGGAATAGTTATTACCATAAAAACGGTTCTAGTACAAACATTAATGTTACAATGTTTGTATGGAAGTGTCTGAACAGATTAGAGGCAATTGATAATAATAGTTAGATGGAAAAAAATCTATGCACTTCGTATATCAATTTCTCAAAAACAGAGTATATGATAAAAATATACCTAGTTAAAGTAGTGAAACCGACGACACATTGAAAGAGGTGTTTTCAATGACTTCCCTATAAGTAATATGCACTAGTAATACCTACATTTTTTTTTATCTAAAAGGTACATACCTAATTCAACAAATGATACAATAAAAAATGTATTTGGAAAAAGTATAGCTGTACGTAAAAGTTACAAACAGATTAAAATGTAAGAAAAAAACGGCAATTTCATAGGTAAAGACCTTTGGTAACTTTTTATTATTACTGGATTATATTGATTATGCATATAGGTAATTAGATAATAGTTCTAGTTATAAGAACTGATTCAGCTGAGCGTTTTGTTTTTGAACGCTCATATTAATTTAAAAGGGTTGCGTTTGATTAAATATCGGTTTGTATCCGTTCCAGAGTACCGTCAACCAATAATGGGCAACCCGTGGCCGATAGCGAAGCCCATCGCCTCTCGCCCCATCCCCGTGCAGCATCAGCACCTCCAGCACCTGCTAGCACACTGCCATCATCCGTACTTAGCTGGTGAGTAGTGCTGGTAAAAGTAAGTGAGTGTGAGTGGCCAACTCTGGTGTCAGAGTTTTCAAATCGCCATAAGATCTCTGACAAGGCTTAACGAACAAACAGTCCGAACCAAGGTGTACCCTCACCTAGTTTGTAGGGTAAGAATAATGTACAAAAATTATGAATAAATAAATATTGAATTTTGATCGATGCAGCTGGCACATTCAGAGAGAGGATTCAAAGAAGGATGTGGATGATGATGACGATGATTATGAATTTTGTTTTTTTTTTGAACTTACATACAAGTAACATGTATAAGTGATATTTCTAAGTGACGAAACTGAGTGTAATTTTCTGGTCACCTATACAAAGACTGACCGCGCACACCTTCGTTAGTGCTGAGGTATGGACCTTCATCGACATAGAATAGTTGGACTGGCCTGAGCGCACGGAGAAGCACATTTAAAACCCTATTCGATTTGCCTTTTTAAGTTAAAGATAAC
This sequence comes from Macaria notata, assembly GCA_927399415.1. NCBI lineage: Eukaryota > Metazoa > Arthropoda > Insecta > Lepidoptera > Geometridae > Macaria > Macaria notata. The sequence continues at coordinate 9,542,041 of OV656742.1, forward strand.
TATATATAGAACATATATATAGCAAAAATTTTGGTACTTATACAATTTTGTTCCGTAGGTACACTCCACACTAGGATGTTATTTTCCTGTATTGTGGTGTGTTGACTCTTCCTTAGGTTTAGACAGTTTAGGTTGATTCTACATGCACTGTATTGAATATTTTATAAATCCAAGAACCTAAAATTGACAGATTTCGTACGTGCTACAAAAAATCCGCAACATGAAGACTCATCTTTTTACCACGGAACATCTTACAAAAGAAAAGATGCTCATTTAATCCAGTCAATAAAAACTTTCGCCTAATCCCAAAACACAATTGAATAAACACACAAAAAACGAATAAAAAGACAATAAAAAAGATAGACCTCCCATAAACCTGGCCACAAAGAAAAAAATAACAATCTCTTTTTAACAGTTGCCATTTGCAATAACAATTTATTGTTACAAGTTGCCAGATTGAAAAAATAGAACGCTCAATTTGTTTCACAAACAAAATGTCGGCCTATTGTTGTATTAATCTTAAACATAAATATGGAGTTAATTCAGGGATGATAATATGGGGCTTAATGATTAAAAAATGACTGTTTTGTGTTGGGATTAGATCAGTTTTTAGGGTCTGTGGTTATGAATAGACACGATGCATGTTTGGTCAATTTATATTAGGTCACTTTTGTTATGAAAGATTTGTATATGTTACTATTTACGCCCTCTTTATTTTTCAAGTGATAATCAAATCAAATCAAATATTTTTATTAACTAAAGAAATAAAATACATAGGTACATGCACATACAAGGTACATATTAATACAAATTACTTAACCTTATTTTAATTTTACATACTAAGTACATGCATGTGCGTTCCTAGCGGACCCCGAACTAGGCAATGCCTGTATCTCGGAGGCCCAGGAAAGAATTACATATTTGGAGTAAACATTCGCGCTTTCTATAACAATGATTTTAAATGATTACAGGCTTAATTACATAATACATTGTACATTTACTAGCGATAAAGATGAAGCATTCATTTTAATTAAATACTTCGAACATGAACAAATTTTAACAGGCCGCCTAGTAGGAGCCGTCTGAAATAAAAATTATTGATCTAAACTTACTTGAATTTAAAATTAATGTTGAAAAAAAGGCTTACTTTACTTAATAAAACTTCCACATATCCAATTTATCGATTCCGCAAAAAAACACCATCAGTTATTGCAAAAGTACGTTATAACAAGATCAATAAATCAAATCATCAAATTACCATTACAAATATCATTCCCTTGGCGCATTATTCGATTATATTGCATTTTTTACCAGCTTTTGTACTCTTTTCATCAAATTTGATGCATTACTATTGTGCAAAATCCATAATATGGCGTAAAATGGTAAAATGTATTGAGCGTATTCGCTTTTGTGCGTTTTTTTCTTCATTTGAACCGTGGCTTCGTGTGGGCGAAAGCATTCAGCCTTTTAAGTTTTTTTTTTCATATTTTGGCGAGTGGGTACTGTGATTTGCCATTTTGCTGCTTTTTATGTCTGGTTTGGGATTAATAAAATTGTAATTGAAGAGACAGCGCGAATATAAGATGAATTGCCGGTTTTTTATAAGGAATGAGTTTGCACTTGACCGTTAATCGCCTGATGGTAAGCAATCACATATTTTGTTATAACCAGCTGTTGCTCACGGCGTCTTTATATAATTTACAAGGATGTTGTGGTATATTTTTCCAATTATATGTTCTTTGTTGCAGTGAGGCCGGCACAAGCGCACACGCAGGTTTTTCCGCTACCCGGAGGCTTTCCATGGGCACATAGCTCAAGAGGTAAATAATAAGTCTGAATACTAATTATAAATAAATAAAATAAATATTTTGGTGATATAATTATAAATTCTAACACACTCAGAAACCAACAACTAATTCTAATAACAAAAGAGTTGTTAATTAGCTAGTGACGTATCAGGGCATCACACTTTGCCGTGTCTTGCGTTTTTGCAGTCTAAAACAGATCTTTTTTCTTTATTATTAACACAGTGTAAAAATACCTCAGAAATTCTGATCTGCTACCAACATATGTAAAAATGTGACTATATATTTTTATGCGGTTAAGGACACTACTAGTTTCAATGATATAATATAAAAATATCAATGCAGGTAAACCCCGTCGCGGCATGATGCGTCGCGCGGTGTTCTCTGACCTGCAGCGCAAGGGGCTGGAGAAGCGCTTCCAGGTGCAGAAGTACATCTCCAAGCCAGATCGGAAGAAGCTGGCTGAGAAACTGGGACTTAAGGATAGTCAGGTAACGTATCATTATTTCTTGTCAACTGACTGACCAGCTGTTTGTGCAGAAGGGAATGAAAAGTACCCGCGGCACGAATAGTAATGCACAGAGACAAATTAGAAATGACAGATTGAAAAAATATTTATACACCAGGAAACAGAACACACATAAGACACATGGTAACTATTAAAAGAAGCACAGATTTTAAATTAAAATTTACTAAGTATGTCACACAACATTAACTATAATAATAAAGAAATCGCAGTAACGAACCTCAGACTTGGCACGACCTTGTCTAGATTTCATTACGCTTTAGAGATAAACAAGCAGCTCCATCGAGACTAGGCAAGTTTTTTACATAATGTTTTTGTTGGGATTAAATAAACGTAAAATACTTACCTCAAAATGCCCGTCTATCAAATAAGATTAATCTTCAAGAAAAACAATAAATAAGCGAATCAAAAATCATTCCACAACAGAATCAAGTCAGGAAAGCATCTTTCACGGTAAAATCAGTGAACGAGGTGACGCCACAGAATAAATACTAGTTTATATAAGGCTTGGACTAAACTGAATGTGATCGAATTACGTTTGTTCTTTTTCCTTTTTTTGTTCATAAATGAGTGAACAAAAGGACATAGGACATAGTAAGGACAGCGAGACTATGGAACTCTCTACCTGGAGCCCTGAATTTAAAAAAAAAATTATAACCCAGGGGTCTTCAAATCTAGAGTAAATAGGTTTCTTCTAGGCAAGCGTGCTACATCTTGGACTAAAGTGGTGCTTAACATCAGGCAGGCTATAGTCAAACGTAAGCCTATATAGTGTTAAAAAAAGAGTGAGTGAAATACAATTGTATGGGTATTTTATTGGTGTTTATTTTATGTATCTCTGATTACATAAGTATCATTCCAAAATTATTCAAATGGTAAACCAAGTCTCACATACAGTGACATCCATTAATGAACCTTTATCATTTCTTGCGTTCCTTTGTAATATCTGCGTATTATGCTTAATATTTGACCTCTTTCTCGCGGGCCATAAACCCAATGCAAGATGCATACATTTTTTGTTCAAAGTTTTTCTATATCAGTACGGAACTATCACAAGATTTCCTGTTTGTTGTTATCAATGTTATTATGCTATTCTGACGAAATCTTGAATATTGATATTGACGGAATCTCTAGTGTAAACCAGTCCTACCCGAATCGCTACAGCGAACTTTAGGGCCCCTTCAAGCGGGGTGTTACAAAAAATAGCTACCCCGAAGGGTAGGGGCCTGTCAGACGCAGGTGGCAGGCGGCAGCGCCCGCCACGCCCCCACGCGGCCCGCTTAAACAATTACCGACTCAATTCGATATTTAGACGATTTTGTTTTTGAATTTGAAACGTTTTTTAATCTGTTAGGTTCGATTTTTTAAACGACTGTCCATTGTTTTCACATTTTGAACTCAAGATCAGTTATACTCTTTGGTGAATATTGTTTTTTACAATTACAGACTCAATTCGATATTTACAGGATTTTGTTTTAGAATTTACGTTACGACGTTTTTAATCTGTTCGATTAGATTTTTAGACTACTGCCAACAACTTTTACCGTTTTTAATCAAAGAGCGATTTATACGATTACAGACATGATACTTACTTACAACTGTTTGTAATGTTTTTAAAAACCTAAGTGCATAATAGTCGACGGAAAGTATCATTCATACAATTTTATAGACACTGTTGGATTTAAAATTATTTGATATCTTTTTGTGCCAGCTAGATTTAAACTTCTTACACAGCCAAAAAAAAATATTTGCTCAATGTTTTCCAAAGTAAATAACCTATCTAAACTTTCTTAAGGCGGTCAGTCCGTGGATGAGTGACCGAAAAGTGGCATTCCATTTTGGGCGCTTCCGTGGGTCAGATGACACGTTAAACTGTAGGTCCTGGTAGTCTATTACGGCAGTCGTTAAGCCATGTCAGAGGCCATTAGGGCGGTTTGAAAAACTCTCGACACCAGAGTTGGCCACTCTCATTCGATAAGAAGAAGACTTTCTTAATATCGTACTGGCCTAGCTACAAAATCTTACTAAATACTCAACTCATTCCAATAAGAGTGAAGCTAACTTTTTAAATAAACATCTTAAAGCATGATTATCATAAGCCACTCGAGGCGGCACCGAGAAATAGCGGAAGTAATCGGTTTTTCCTCCCTGTTTGGGGTGTTTTCTTAAAAGACTATGGAACTCTCTACCTGGAGCCCTGTTCCCAGAAAATTATAACCCAGGGGTCTTCAAATCTAGAGTAAATAGGTTTCTTCTAGGCAAGCGTGCTACATCTTAGACTATAGTGGTGCTTAACATCAGGCAGGCTACAGTCAAACGTAAGCTTATTTAATGTAAAAAACAATGATTATGTTTTAGGATTTTTAAAATTATTTCTTGTATAACGTCTCTTAAACAGATTTAGCAATTATTTACAAGATTATTTCGTCACAAAAAATATTTAATGATCGTTGTGCAGGTGAGACACTTTTGTCTTTTTTTTCAAAGACAAGATACAGTTTTCATCCGTTAAAAATACCATAAATACTTAAGTTAATGTGAAATCATGTCGTATCTTCTGTTATAAAATAGCAGTTTAACTCCACGAAGAACGTAGCGAGGCGTAGCAACGTAGCACAAATACTACGACACTCATATTCGTCATAAAACATAAAGAAATAACAAAAGTTTTAACTCCCGTTAATGTCCTAACATAACAAATAAATAAAACACTCAAATGCGTTTTTACTATATGTAGGTAAGGTACACAGAGGTTCCTAGTGTAGTAAGACAGAGAAACCTAACGCATTAGTATACTCATGTAAATATTTTAGTTTTTAGAATATGTTTCTGTACAAATTTTTGAATCGGCCATATTTATTTAAAACACAAACATTATCACTCTTTGAAAACTATAGTGACTCATTTTAATCATTTTTAAGACGTTTTTACCAAGTGAGACCGTTCTTGCTTAAAAGCACAGCAATAAATCATTTACATCCTAATTGTCTTCACTATGCACAGATTATTATCTAACTTCGCGTAGTATGCACCCAATTTTATGAACTATATTTAAGTATATTTATGTAAAAAAATTATTCTTTTCTCTCATACTCGATCTAATTTCACTTTTTGACTTATCCAATCAATTCCAATCTTAAGTCAGCACCTCTCCATTCATCTTTATTTAAATTTGCCAATGATCGCCAATTAACCGCGTCACCTCCCCTCGCCCCCGCTGGGCCGCTAGGGGAGCCCTAGGGCTCCAAATGAAATCTCCCCCGGGGGTGTTTGTAATGTATTCAAAATTACACCACGAGGGATCGCTCCGTATTTAATCAGCTACCTTTTTTAAACGGTGACTGTGAATTAATCTGGTTTTTTGCGGTTTTTTATATTGCTTCTTTATTTATTTAAAGTTGATAAGAATAGTTTATGTTGATCTGAAAATACTATACTAGCATCATGCCAAAACACTATGATCCATCGCTCCGTTGCTGCTTGAAAGAGGAACAAATTAACCAACTAGGACACATTCGCTTTTAAATAATTTTATTGATAATTTGATACCGGCGTAATGCAAATTGCTAATTATTTTCGCGGTAAGCAACACTACCAGAGATGTAACATTCAATCACTATTTATGGATTTTGTGCCTTTTTATAATTTTCATACATTATATAGATAGAGAAATACTTTATTAAAACACCACATAAGTACAAAAAAAATACAAAAAACATAGGAATTAAAATTAGCGTCTTAATTGTATAAATCAAGGAAACTTAGTGGAAAAGCCTATTTCATAATATTATTTTCAGGAAATTGATGTAATATAATGAAGTTGTTCTACCTATGTTTTTGTAATATTACTAGACTATGTTTAAGGTAAAAAATCAAATACAATTATTTTATTGAAGTCTATAATTAAGACCTAATAACGCACACAACAAACCCAATATTGCATTTTCTTTTGTATTCTTATCTCACTGCTTATTCAAGTAAAACAATAAACAAAAGAAATAATACAAAACCAAAAGTTTCGCATCGTTACATCGAGAAACAGCAAATAAAAAGCAATCTCCAAGAAACAAAACGAAATTACACGCCAGCACCATTTGATACAATCGTTTTTACTCTATAAAGAAAATTATTACGGAAAAATGTTCTGCCATTTTCCTCAACGGTTCTACCAACATGACCCCAACATCTTGAGATGAGAGCGAAATAGAAACACGACTCTCTACGGCGAAAGAACGAGACAACTATAAGGTCGGATTGCGTCTTAAAATAGCAGGTTCTATTGGCCGATTTGAGTATCGGATAAAAGTTTCGCGAGTTGCTATTGGTTGTGGAGCGTTTTGCTTTTTTTAGTGCCAGGGTTGTAGTTTGAGTCGATTTTTTACGGCTATTCGATTTTTACGACGCAATTCGTAGCAGATATTCGGTTGTATGAATGGCCTGTGTTATTTCGCGGGATATTGTTTAGAATTTTTCGAATGCGATTCGAACGTGATTCTGATTTTAAGGGGTAGTTTATATTGTTATTTGTTTGTTTTCGTCTTATGCTATGGGTTTGATGGTTATGAGCCAATTTGCATTTTTATTCTTTTGTTACAATAAGGTAGCCCTCTTTTCTAAGGTATCTTTAAAAATATTGTATTCAATAGAAAAGTAGAATCGTATAGAGCTTTTTGGTAGTACGCATAAAAGTATTGTATTATTATTTATCAAAATTGCTTAGAGAACAATTTCTTAAGTATAAATATTTTAGTGTAATTTTTTATTATTTTAATTTATTTGTTTTAATTCGAGGTTACATCGAATATGATAATGTTTTCGTGTATTTTATATTTCGTAACAAAAAATATGTCATTTCATCGAACCATAAACCATGTATTCCGTATTTTTTGGCAATGATATCAAATAATATTAATAATAATCTCGAGATGGAAATATGTATAATGTAGGTATATCCAACATAAAATGAAATGACATCCTAAATAGGTCGCCGGCACCGCTGGCGTCTGCTTAACCTGCACCCCGCGTGCATAGACCAGAAATGTAGTAGAAGTGGCATTTATTAAATCAACAAAACACTTAAAATAATCTGCTTATAACAAACAACATACTTTTTAAATTTGTCGAGTTTTTAATAGTACAAATTTCAAATTATTTGGTACCTTTGATGAACGTTTTAGCTAGCAATTATGTTGGCTTAAGCTAGTAATTAATTTCGCTATACCCTATGTACAGGGTTAACAGGCTACACGTCTTAACTAAAACCTAGTTTATGTCAATATTTTGCTAAATAAATCAAAGTAAAGAACATATTTAAAGTAAAGAGTTATACCGCTATTATAGAGACATTGTTGGTACGAATAATTGGCTTTGTGGTCAGGTAAATAAAAGAGCTTTGAATGTTTAATAAGAAACTCTAAACTTCATTGTATTTTATTTTATTACTGCTATTAAAACTGCAAAATAGCACTGTACTAACCAGTACACCAAAACAAACATTACTTGCATTTTCCCGCCATTTCTAACCGGTTGTAACGCTCCACCGAGCGCCCAACAATTATTTAACGTCAGGCACAGAACGCCAAGATTGCGGACGATGTGCACTGCCCCTTATGCCGCGTTCGATATTTAACTTTCAAATTGACTCCTGGAATGTGCAGTAATGCCAATAGAAAGAAATTAATCTCGATAATTTATTATGAAGCGTAGGTTGTTGAACTCTGTCATAATTAATTAAGTGATTCATAAACCAGTCATTTCAATTGAGCAGCGATAATTTATTAGCACCGTCTGATATTTTATGAATTATACTCAAACCTTTTTAAAAAATAAGTTTTATTTATTTCGCAATCAGGTAAGTACGCTCTATTTTCGAGCTAAGTCTCTTCAGCGAGTCTCAGAAGAATAGTGCGGGGTGATTCTATGGGCAACCAAATGGGTCAAATATCTGACTATCAATAATAAAAAAATTGGACTTAAGGAATCTATGTATATATTAGGTAGGTACGTAATATAAACAATTAAAAACAAGGGAAGCAAAACTAAACACACTACCTCTAACTACAACAAAACAGGGGGTACTTAGAAAATCTTTAGAGAAGCCAAAAGATAGGTCTAACTAAAGTACCTACTTAATGATTAAGTATTTTAGTTTTAGAAGTAGTTTAAGTTTTTTTATTCTATTGTAAGTATTTGGTTTTTTAAATTAGTTTCTAATAAACTTTTCAATGGTCCAAGAATTTAGTTCTTTAGTGACGTAGGTAGAGACCTCTATCCGTCCTTACATCGAGTGCCAGGCACTCAGGGTCCACAGGAGGGTTTCACATCAAAAGCGGTTATCAGATCACGCTATTGTTATAAAACAATTAATTTCGGCCTCAAATCCGCTTCCATTGTCGTGATAAGCTCTCGAGAGCCTAGTTTAGCTTTGTAATGTGGTTTTATAGACTTGCTGGTGAATTTTAAGCAAGAAGTATATTATTTTTATAATAAAATAAAAAAAGAATTATTACTTATGGCAACTGTTTAATTGGAGTTACAGAGAAACAATTATATCAGCAGGCAGTGTCTATAAAATAATTCAATATTTTTATTCTATTGCGCATAGGTATGGTATGAAACTCTTTCGCATACATTATGTTTATCATAGATCACAAATTCACATTGCATCGATTCTCTCTAAAGGGGTTAACTGCTTTAGCCTACTATACTGTTTAAATATAATTTGAATACCATGTTACTATTCAAAATAGAAAAGAAATGTTGACTTGTTGACTCAGGAATCAATGCAAACAACCCGTCAATCAAAAAGTCAAAATAACAGTAGAAAAGGATACACAATTAAAAATTCAAAAAAAGAATGTCACGTCAAAAATATGCAAACATCTCTGAATGGCTGAATGAGGGAAAAAACTCGCAGAATACTGGACCAAAATAAATAAATGCAAATATTTGAAATTGGAAGCGCGCGAATGTAAACATGGCGGCCGTTTGAATATTCATTCCAAATATGAATATTTGAAATTTCGGAGCTGCCCGCTATCAGATTCATAGGACGCTGAATGTAGTGTTTTGTATAGCTTTATATGCTGTACGTATCTATTTATTAATTTACTTTATACTTACTGTACACCACTATACAAGCTCCGCTATAGGTAAGTAAAGAAAGAGACATATTTGACGATGTTTCTAATTGTGACAGTCTACTCTTAGACTGGCCTGTTAGCTTAGTTGGTAGTGGCTCTGCCTTCTAATCTAGGGGTTGCGGGTTCGATTCCCGCGTGACACAAGTATTTATGCATTTAAAAAAAAATTACTTGTGTTGAGTCTGGTTGTTTGTATGTATAATAAATAAATAAATAAATAAATGTCATTTATTTCAGACTTTGAGTCCATACACATTAAAGATAAAATTAAATTAAAATTATTACATAGCAGGCATGTCAAACAATAATCAAACCGAGTTATTAAAATTAAATGTCTACTAATAAAAATTAAATTAAAATGTCAAAGATTACAGTAAAAATATAAAAATGTCAAACTCTAAAATACTTTGTTACCCACTAATATTTTCTTTTTGAAAGGGTCGTAAAACATGTGTAGCTGTGCGGCGTGATTGATGATGGGGCAGTCGAGTCGTGCAGCTACAACCCGCAGGATGCTGTTAGTGCTGCCCCGGACGCGGCTGAGCATCGAGGTGGCCCGTTTGCGGAGTACGGCGTGGAAACCATCTACCCTTGCATCCGCAAACATCCCCGACGCACTGCAGCGCCACGGCAGCCCCAACAGCATCCTGAACACGTTGTTGTATTGCACTCGTAGCGCGTTGATTGCCTTGAGTGTATATGTGGCCCACAGACTGCACGTATAGAAGGACTGACAAAATGCTCTGAATAATGTTAGCTTTACTTCTGCCGTACATCGTGCAAATCTACGAGCCAACATATTGCCCCTGACAGACAACGCCCTACGTTCTCTCTCGATATCCTCAACATCAGAGAGGTTCTCCGTGACCCAGTGTCCCAGGTACTTGAAACGCGAAACTCTCGCCAGTGGAACTCCGTTTAGTGTTTAGTGTAATAATAATAAGTATGTATTTACAAAAGAAAAGTATACAAGTATTATATCCGTTATCTAGTACACACGATACAAGCGTTTGCTTAGTGTGGGGCTAGATGGCGCTGTGTGCAATGTCCCGGAATATTTATATTTATATACTCTTAGTTTTCTTACTTCCCGTTTTTAAAGCTACTAGATATCTGTATGCTAATTACAGTGACACGGCTTACCTTATACATCCTGCTTAGTTAAATAACTATCAATATCTCTCTTGCATCCCCTATTTCACCCCTTCAAAAGTGGCATTTCCAAAAATCCTTTCTTAGCGGATGCCTACGTAATAACATCTACCCTCATTCCAAATTTCAGCCCAATCCGTCCAGTGGTTTGGGCTGTGCGTTGATAGATCACTAAATCAGTCAGTCAATCAGTCAGTCAGTCACCTTTGAGTTTTTTATATATATAGATAGATAGATACAAATATCAGTTTTATAAGCACAGCCTTACTTTCCATTAATTCACTAGCGTTTTTGACATTTCACAGTGAGTGTTATTCTAACCCCTACTAACAAGATAAGTCGACAAGTGAAGCGAGTCTTAGGGCGACCACCCTCACTCCTAAATTACTCTCTGTCAAAATCATATGTTTCTGGTAATCTCTCTATCCCTTATAATTTGTAATAAAAGTGAATATGTCAAAAAGTAATTAATTCTGCGTGAGGGGCTTGTATCTTGATAGTGATGGGGTAGTGATCGATGTTTTTATTGCGTTTAAAAGCGAGTGGAGAAAAACTCGTATACACAAAGCTGAGTTTTTTGACGAAGATATTGAAGCGGTTTCTGAATAAGTATTAATAGACAAACTACTTAGATTGTTTTAAATAGATATTTGTAGCTTTTTTATTTCACGTCACAATGTGAAATATAAAATTTACCAAATTAGAAATTATTTTATATAGGTAGTAAATGGCAACCTACAAATAATATCTACTCAACGATTATGATTAAAAAAATATTATTTGATATGATAAAAGGCGACTGGCTACTATAATATGTATATAAATATAAATGGCGACCTACAACTAATATCCACCCAACGAAAATTATTAAAATTTATCAATAAATCACCACGTCGTCAGTCCCTAGTCGCATCACTACGTGAGTAAAAGGTCCGGCGCCATCTGCACGCGACGTATTGTCGCCCTCCGTGAGTTGACTCCGCTGCGGACAGCTGTGTGGCACAAGCATACAAGACGTTTAGTCTTTGTAATACTAACGAAATAGTTTTAGATATACTTTTTCATCACAAGGAATCATATATAAAAAAACATTTGTTTCGGGTTACTGAGACCCGTCTATGGCCCGTATATGAGCCGTCTTCTTTAGAGTTTACTGGGCTATTTGATATCAGTCAATCAATAAATATAGCTTTTTTGTACACCAGAATACACAAAAATATAAAAGATTTACAGAAATATTACTAAACCTAGGTACATTGGGCGGCTTTATCGCGTAGAGCGATCTCTTCCATCAGATTCTTCACGATGTCAGATTAGAAGGCCCCGCAATATGCTTAAATCCGTAATAAATATAAAATGTAGCCTATAAACATATACCTCGGCAAAAATTTAACCTATGGCGTGATCTACTTATATGCCTTCCTACAATTCATTCATTCAGCCATAATAAAGTAACAAACATACACACACACACAAATCCAAATTATCACTAGACAATCACAATAAGCGAGCTCTCATATCGACAAAAATGTCAACTCGATGACAAATTATCGTATTCGTTTTTTAAATCGTCCGAACAATCGTCACAGCTAATCGATATGAAGACGTTACTATTTGACTTGTCGATTAGTCGATAAATCGCACGCACGTCACCAAATCACGGCACGACTCGTGAAGGGTGAGTGCTAGTGATTGTGAGGGTACTGTAGCCAATTATTATCGACTATTTATCATATTCGATTGATTGGACTAGTTCTTTTAGTTTTCTTTTTTACTATATTATTTGGTTTGAGTCTAGTACAATGTACTTATTTATTTGCATAAATATACTGTCTTTATTTACAATAAATGCGACCAGTATGCTGGGCACGCTGCCCTAGTAGTAGTGCCCTAATCTGGTAGTGGGCTGGAGCACTTAGATTATCTTTAGGCTTTTCTAAAGATTTTCTAAGTGCCCCTTTTTATGTTGTAACTTAAATTAAAAAATACAATTGTAAACATGTTAATTTGTACTATGCTTTCTGACTCTCGAAAATTGGAAACAAATGGAAAGAATTGAATAAATGAAATCAAATCTTCCTTAAAAACTAACACTATGCATCCATCAGACAGCATGTGATTTCATCCCAGCGAACCCTATAAAATCACAATCGATATTCAAAAGTTTGACAAATGATACTAGGCGTTCGATTTATGAAATTTGAAAACGTGCGCGCGAACATCTATCATGGAGTAATTGGTTACGGCCAATCACGGGCGCTATTTGTCATTCTGATTTCAAATTTGTTTCAAAAATGACATAACGGGCCTTTTTGCTGAAAAAAGCGTAGTCCATGGCAAATCAATTTATATTGTAACGTGAGAATGGATATAAAGAATATTATTGTACCTATCCAGTATTTGTTAATCGGAATAAATGTTAATATGTACTTAACTACATATAATATCATTTCTAAACTCTATGGGGTTCTGAATTCTGCGAAGGACCGGGAAGAGTTAATATGTACAAAAAGTCTGTGCTTGGTAGTAGACAATAACGGGCTATAATATAGTGAAAACTCATGCTTATATCTTTATTTATCCTTTTCTAAAGGAAATGTTTAGCAGATTTCATGAAAATATCAAACGCCCGTGTCCAAACCCGCCGCCCGCTGTGCGGTCAAATGTCATATTTTTTTCTAACCGTGCCACTCCCTCGCATACGACCTAAACGCCACACCTCTAAACCATCAATATAAAAAAATAACACCATCAACACAATGCTGTCAAAAACACAATATTTTTATAAAAGGAACACAATGCTTTCCCGCGTTTTAATGCCAAAACTGTTATTTTCGAAAAAATGCAACGTATTCGTAAACGATTCGATCATAAAAGCGCATGACGCAACACTGTTGATTGGCGTGATTTTGATTAACGGTTATTACTTTTTGCTTGCAAAAAAACCATACATTTTTATAGCTATGTTAGTTAAGTTTTTAGGTATCCAGTTTGATTAACAAAATATCATCAAGAGCTGGGTCTAGTCGTTTGTATATATAATAAGTATGTATTTACAAAAGAAAAGTATTATAAGTATTATATCCGTTATCTAGTACCCACGACACAGGCGTTTGCTTAGTCTGGGGCTAGATGGCGCTGTGTGCAATGTCCCGGAATATTTATTATTATTTTTAGCTTTTTATTTAGGGTTAAAAATTAAGAAAGAATAATATTAATCGACCATTTTCTTCGTTCTCAGGTAAAAATCTGGTTCCAGAACAGACGCATGAAGTGGCGCAACTCTAAAGAGCGGGAACTGCTCGCTTCCGGCGGATCCCGCGAGCAAACTCTACCGAACAAGAATAACCCCCATCCAGACCTGTCAGATGCCGAGGCAGACAAACCCAAACTATCACCACTTTCAAATGAAGAACATAATGACGACAAAAAGAATTATCCAACCACATCCGACTTCCGGGGATACGAAGACAAGATGGCGTCAGCTCAAATGTTTTCCCGCGATTTTTCCAACATGGAGGACGGTGATGATTACGAAAGCGATGCGAGCGCTTCTGATGAAGAGATTAATGTAACTTGACGTGTTTTATTTGTAAATTTTAGGTTTTATGCATTGTAAATAACTGTTGGTATAACAAATTAAAAGTATATCGGTTATTTAGGGTAATCCTTTTCGGTTTAAATATGCAAACTCAACTCCTATTGTGAACTTTAACCTATTGCGGTGAGTAGATGCATATTTGAAATGAGAAAATTAAACTTCTTTAGATAGTTTGGTAACTGTAAGGTGTATGTGATTGTAAAATGATAGAAATAAGGGTTTTAGATATTACTTTCTAATTTGTAGATTATATAATGCTTAACACATACTAGAAGTTAAAATTTACTGGCTGAAAATAAATACATACATACCTACCAATAAAATTATATTTCGCATATCGCATCGCAATGACGTTTTGCGTAGGTAGGTATATAATATCATGTACCTAATTAAAGTTCCGAGGATGGGTAAAAAAAACAAATACTTAACGTTGTTTTAGATAAACAATTGAAATGTCCATGACTGTACATACATTTTAACATGAAATATAATCTTAGTACTTTTGGTATTTGTAAATTATAATTAAAGTTAGGATTGGTGCGTTGTTTTGTTTTAAATCCGTCCCAATATTAATTCAAATTTTGAATAAATACATACATAGATCACTGTATTATAGTTCCCGTAAGGCATGATTTAATTTAGTTGTATAATAATTTGGTTGTTTTTCGACGTAATTTTTGACGTATATGCTAGCCGGTTATTACAACTAAATTACATACATAGTTAGTAATAATAGAGTAGCCCAACAAACTTTACAACAAAACAAACCTTTTTATTTAGATATACTTAAATAATAATAATAAATATTTCAGGACATATCACACAGCGCCATCTAGCCCCATACTAAGCTCACGTTAGTATCATGAGTACTAGATAACGGATATAATTCCTTTTCTTTCGTAAATTACTTAGGTACGTTTTTATTAAGTTAACGATAAACTCTAATTTCTGCCGACGTTTTTTTTTTCATTATAACTAAGCCCTTCAGCAATAAAGTTTAATTTAAGTTTAGTTTAAGCTTTAATCAGCAATTTATCGCGTAATGCTGTCCTAAGTATGTATATACTTTTACGTGATTTGTTATTTTTTTTATAAATTTGCATATTTAGTAAAAAAGCAAAACTATATGGTTCAGAGTTACCAGCCGCACCAAAAATATTGTAAATATTAAGTAAGTACTTAAGTAATTGTTTTAAGTGATCTCAATATTGTAATAAGTGATCAAGACTTATCTTAAAGTTAATATTTAATTGGACATGTCATAAATTTTATGTGGAATAAAATGTAAAAAATCGCATTTACTGTTTTTTTCTTCTTCTGTCAGGTGAAATTAAATACAAATTAGTTCATATAAAAACTGAATTTTACTACTGAAAATGCACGAGTTTTTGAGATATATGACTAAGATACAAAAAGCTTACCGTCTTATAACAAAACATGGTTTAAATATTAGTCTAGAACTTAAAAAAGGGGGTTCTTGTTGTTCAAATATCACACACAAACAATCAAAATGACAGCTTTAAATTGGGACGTTGATTTATCAATGGTAACATTTTGACAGTTTGATTATTATGACAGTAGAGAGACAAATAGTCGAACATCAAAAACAGACTTGGTATTTTCATAGTTCTGGACTAATAGTAAACCACGGTTTGTAATAAAATGGCTGGAGTTAATTAAAATATACTTTAGTAAAATTATGTACCTAAGTACTTTAAGTTATTATTAGAGACTACAAATTTCAATCATTGAGACAACTGTAGGCTGTAGTTAAGATAGTCTAAAATTTAAAAATTTGTGATAAACAAACGTAACCTACAATTTATCATGTTATACAATCTATCATCATCATCATCAGGTGCCATCTTCATATTGAAGTTCGGAGGTCAGTTGGCAAAACTTCTTGCGATCCCATGCTGCTTCATTTAGATGCAAGCGTAGCTTCTTAGCTTATTATGCAGTATATGAAAGCACCTAAATGGAATGCCATTTTTTATCCGACTTCAAAAAAAGGAAGTTATCTAGTCTTCTTCTTTTTATTTTAGTCACCTGTCCAATAAGAGGCCGCGTTGACAGCTCCGCTATGGTAAGTGAAAACTAAGTTTCGTTTTATTAACAAACTAGTGGGTGCACGCGGCTTCGCTCGCATTAAGAAGTAAAACTTGCATCTCCTATTTCACCCCTTTAAAAGTGGCATTTCCAAAAATCCTTCCTTAGCGGATGCCTACGTCATAACATCTACCTTCATTCCAAATTTCGGCCTAATCCAACCAGTGGTTTGGGCTGTGCGTTGATAGATCACTATATCAATCAGTCAGTCAGTCACCTTTGAGTTTTATATATTTATATAGAAGACAATCATACCAATAAGTAACAACTATTAACCCCATCACTACAAAACCCAAAAACATAAACAACCATAAAGATGTCGGCACACTAGGCGGAGGCGTAAACGATAAATACACGCGAGCCCACCTCGAGCTGCGAGTGACGTGTGTTGCCACCTTTATGGGGCTTATTTATTAACTACGCCTACTAGCGTGTTTACTAGAAAAATTGTGGTCCTCTTAAACGTGTTCCAAATTTAAAAGACAGCTTCATCTACCCACACCAGACAAAAATTGAAAAATTTATGCTTACAAATTTGGTTTCTCTTAGGATTTAAGTAATACATAGCAGATACGTCTGTTGTACCGAAAAATGCGTATTTTTTACAACATTTTTTACCTTCTTAGAAATCTAAAATTATAACTCATATAAGATATTCAACTAACAAGACCTTGTTAGTTGAATATCTAGGGAAAATGAGTTGCGATCAAGCGAATGTACCTAATCGTTCTAAGAAAATATTTTCGTAGAGGAGAACGCGTTAAAGTCTTTTCCTCAGATAAAGGAACCAATAGATATAACCCTGATGACGTAACGTAATGGTAAGAATGAGATAGCGCGCTACAGTTTTCACAAGTGTAATGAAATGCACGATATTATTTTTTTGTCCTTGTCACCGTGGCCGTTTTAGTTTGTTTGTCAAAAAGCAAGTTTGCCAAACATACCAACGTCTTAGTGGTGATTTTGAGATTTTACTGTATTTTGGAGTTTTGTAGGTGATGTGATAATTAATATAGTGTTGTGGTGTTTATGTGCAATGGTGGGTTGTAGTATTTTAGGCTGCAAAAGCCGTAGTGAGCGGAAAATTGAAGGAATTACATTTCACTCGTAAGTTCATTATTTAAGTAAAAATATGATGATATTGATGTTTATTTGTGAATAATTTCGTATTATAATGTATATTTAAACCATTTCTTAATCAGAAATATCGATTAAATACGGAATATTTACAAATAAACAAAACATGACCTTTAATTCTTAGAAGTTCAGTGTTGCACTGTTAAGAAACTTATTTACCTACCCAGATTCACATCAGAAAAAATAACATATTTATTTTACATTTTAGGTTTCCTGCTAGTGATGACACACTGAAAACTTTATGGGTGGATGTTACTGGACGTCAAAATTGGCAGCCTACTAAATATTCAAAAATTTGTTCAATTCACTTTGATGTGAATTCCTTTGAATATAAAAAGAAGAACGTCATATTAAAACCAAATTCAGCTCCAGTGAAACATATATTTGTAAGTAAAATTCATTATCCTTTTTTAATTATTTTAGCAGTTTATTGCAACATGTTGTGATCTAATACTTTGCCGGAGAGACTAATAAACTTCTGTTTAAGGACTGTTTCTGTATTCTGCAATCCCAATCAGTAATGTGAGCAGCAAATATAGCTGGATTAAAGGGCAATGTAGTCAGTGAAATTATTGGGCATACGAGTTTAGTAGGCCAATATCCCTGAATAAGCACAAAATTTTAACCTGAATGGTGTTAAAGACATCCGTTTAAATGCTGTAAGCAAATATATTATGTACATTTTATTAATTGTGTTCAAATGTTTTCAGTCTAAGAATCCAACGCAGTGTGGCAGAGATGAAGGGGCTAAAAGTTTTCATGATGCAGTCAGTGTTATGGTATGTACCTACATACCCATACTTCATAAATCATCTACATACAATTTATTGCTGTTAAATATTTTATAGATGATTTTTAAATAAAATATTTAACAGTAATAATTATATGACATATCTGTCAGACTATTGCATATAATATTTAATTTTGATTGGTTTTATTTAAGTCAGTGATAGAAGTTTGCATTATTTTTGTCATAAAATTACATTTAATGCCTTATTTTTTTCCATTTACAGCCAGGTACCAGCACTAGTCATGACCATGTACAAATGTCTGGAACCAAACGAACTAATGTTTTGCAAGAAGTCCAAAATATTCAAAATAAGAGGCAGCATTTGGTAAGTGTAATCTGTATAATATATCTCAGACATGTTCAGTTTTTTTAAGTAATACATATTGTACATATGACTGAAATGCAAATGCATACTATTGTCTTAACATACAATTATTGTCTTTTTTCAGATGTCACAACCTGTTTTGGAGCAGTCATCAACTCCTATAAAACATAAAAGCATACAAAAATTGTTCGAGCTTGAGAAGAAAAAATCAGCCAGTCGTCCTTTTGGCGGATTGCATTATCCATCTAAGGACGTGATCGAAATATGTTTATATGCTGAAAAAGTTCTAAGGCATATCCTCACAGTCAATGGTATTGCATATTTTAATAATAAAAATAACCTACCAAAGCTGATAGTTGAAATTTCGAAAAAGTTTATTTTTTCAAAAATTTTTGAGGAATTAAGTGAGCATATATTGGAACAAGATCCTCTTGAAAATCATTTGATTCTTTTAATCAGAGCCATTACGCTCAGATTTTTAGAAGTAAGAATCCATTTCTTACTAAAGAAAACATCTAGAAGAGATGAGAGAATTAGGAATTTTCATACAAAATTAGTTTTATTTAAAGGACAATAAAAAATTATAAAAATTATGTGTGAAGTTTTATTTAAATGCCGCCTTGAAATTTGTTCGAAAAGACTTCAGGGAGGTGATGCAGCACCTCTTTTTAGGCTCTTCCAAGCAGTCAGGGCAGCAATATGCTGGTAGTTGATACGGCTGCTGTAGGTATGCATAAAGTGGCCATTTTAAATATTATATATAATGATGAGAACAATATTTCCACTTCTAATTATCGCTCGTTTGCCTTCAGTAAATGCAAAGTTGTATTTATTGTACTAATAGATCATATTTAAAGTTGAATTGTCTCAAAGATAATATTATTAAATTTTGCCACCGAAAACTGGTAATTTTCCCAACATGGTCACACCGAAACAATATAGTGCTGTTTCATAGGCGGCCACGCTACGGTTATATCTATTGGTTCCTTTATCTGAGGTCTTTTCCAATGGCGTAGCACCTTCGTAGAGGCAACAATTGATAAAATCATTACAATGACACAATCATTACTGTAGTTAAATTAAGTAATTCATTAAAAATTGTTGGAAAGTGGCTTTTTGAGTTATTAGATATACCTATATTCTATTAGATTGCTCCAAATAATTTAATGTGTGTAAAATCTGCCAACATATAATATCAATTCTGATAATACATCGTGCATGAAAATATTTTATTTATTTATTTTATAATGGCAAACAGAACAGAATGTGTTCTTAAATGAACTGAATATACATTTAAAACAGGTTTTGATCCAGAACAAATTTCCTAAAATGTGTACACAGCTTGATCTACATAAATGTGATTAATAATTACAAAGATATGGAGTTCTAACTCTCTCTAGAGACAATACAGTATATATATTATATATTGATACCACATTTAGTACGTTAATATTTGATAAGCACAACATCCCGTTTATTTTTCCCTTCAAGAATTAGTTCGATCGATGGCCACCAGAAGGCGGCGCCACGTGCGTGACACGCGTTTCCCTCCAAAACTAAACGTCAAACACATTCGGCGCGAACAACAAATTACTAAGCGTTCAAAAAAGGTCCGTATGTTCCTTACATTACTTAAGTTTAAGGTTTTAATGCAACTTGCGACGTTTTGGAATGAAAATAAGTTTGTATTTGTTTGATGTGATTTAACATCCGCAAGCGATTGAATCGAATAAGTGCTGTTTATTTGATGTGATTTCGTCGGTTGGTATTCATGATGTCTTAAATGTTTGTTTGCAAATTAAATACATAGAAAAAGTTATGTGATCTTAAAAGTAGGTATATGCAAAATAGGTTTAATTACGGAGCTGAAATAAATCCTAAGAGATTTCTGTGGATCGAGAGAAACTATACTAATAGTTTCCTTACTAAGCAGGGTTAGTAGTTAGTTAAAACTTTGAAAGGCTGTTTTTCATTAACGTCTGAAAATTGTAATCATGATCATGCATAAATTACCAGTAATCCTATATAGCAGCAACAGATGTTATATGAGATATAATACAGTCTATGTTTTAACAGTATATATACTTACAAGAAAAAAGATATTGTGGATTTAATATACACGTATTTATTACATAAATGTATATCTGCCGATATTTGTTGGAATCGTCATTGCCACTCACAACCATGTCACATCTGACCAAGTTTAAATGAGACAGAACTAATCTATAAACTCTTCATGGTAATAAACATAAAATAATCATAAAGTAGAGGCACAAATGCGTGGAAAATCAGGCAACACGGCGCGTGCGAGCCGCGTGCGCGACATCTGCTGAGCGAGCGAGAGAACGTGTTAGAGGGAGACGGGAGGAGGATTAGGAAACTAATGAAATTAAATTTTAATGGGTGTATTCGGATTTAGTTGATTTTCCCTTCAGGTTGCGTAGGGCTATTGATAGATGTGAGTGCTTGTTAGTTGTTATATTCTGGCAGCACAAGTGGCGCCATCAGCCGCTTAGCTTAGTTTGGAAATGAGTGTGGATTTTCGCGCCTGGCAGTTAGTAGACCGTAGCCTAGTTGGTTAAGGCGTTCCGGGTGTTGTGAAGAGATACAACAAAAAATTGATTTAAAATAAAAATATTAGGTTAATTGGTGGAAAATACTACTAACTCTAAATTGAGAGAAAGTCACCAGTACCGACTATGAACCTACATAAGTATAAGTACTAAATTCT
The DNA here is from genome assembly GCA_927399415.1 of Macaria notata. NCBI lineage: Eukaryota > Metazoa > Arthropoda > Insecta > Lepidoptera > Geometridae > Macaria > Macaria notata. The sequence goes on from OV656742.1 coordinate 9,563,359, forward strand.
AATATAAAAAAAGGAAAATAAAACTCCACACACAATAGAAGTTGCCAGCTCCCGCAAATTTCCCCACACTCGCGGGACATCAAAGCGGGATATCACTTAGTTGAGAACATTCAGATAGCGGTTTTGCATCTGACAGGACAATGAAGGAATCCTATTATCGGAACCCTTCTGTTTGCTTCGTCTTTAAAATGCACTCTTCCTTGTTTGAGATCGACTTTATTGAGATTATGGGCTATTTGCTGGCTTATCTGGCTGTGGTTCTTCGATTTGGGATTTAGATTTATAAATTTGAGGATTGTAGATTAAGTTAATGATGTCATGAGTTTTTATAAAATTATTATTTAAAGTCTGTGAACTAGATGATACATAAATCATGCTTTTAAGAGTAACTTAAATATATAAGTACATTACTTACGCCGTACTTTCTGTGATTCTACGAACTATAGTTATGATTATTTCATTTTACAATCAGTAAATAAATTTTTACATAGTACTGGGTGCTAGCGGGTACGCTAACACGGTTTTGATGTAAACGTAACCCCATACTATTTTTTTTTTAACATTAGATAGGCTCACGCTCGACTACAACTTGCCTGATGTTAAGCAACTACCTCTATACCAAAAATCGCCATAACCTGTCACTTTGCTATTGCATTTATTTTGATACTAGTGGACGCCCGCGGCTACGCTCGCATTAATTTAAGATAAAAAGGTTTAAATGAAAATAACTTTTTTATTTACGAACCGATTGAAATGAATCAATCACTAAATGTTAAGTTGAAAATGCACCAACATGTTAGTGAAAACCGTAGACAAATCGGTTCAGCCGTTTTCGAGTCCATAACGAGCAAACATACCGACAGACAAACAGACAAACAGAAATTTATTTTTTAATCATGATTTTTGTGTTTTATAGCATCAATAAGGACCGCTTAACTTTTTTTTCATCATCTTCAATGTACAGACACCGACCGGTTACAGTTTTATTATATGTATATAAACACGGACAATGTTGACATCCACGAGTTACTCGTAAACCATTTTTTTCTCTATTTTCGCCACTAACTTCTAAACAATCATCCATTTAGCGATGGAAGTGACCCCTGCGTTTGCCGAACCACTTTGCGAGGTGTCGGGTGACAGTGTTTACTGTGTAGTTGCAGACTGCAACAAATATTGCCAAATGTGTTTGGACTCTTTGCTCGGGATATTGGCTTACTGATTGATACTGCGGTTTAATGTAAGTGTATAAATATGCTATAGAGTATGAGCATATACATATATATATATAAATAAACTAAACATAAATAAAAAATATAAAAATAATATTGTAAATTACACAAGCGTAACGTTATTGTAACTTTCGTTTACGTTTCTAGTCCCACACTAAGCGCTTAGTGTGGGGCTAGATGGCGCTGTGTGCAATGTCCCGGAATATTTATTTAGTTATTTATTACTTCAACAAATCTGTTTTTGTAGTGGTTTAGGAATGTAGAGGTTATAATATGACAAAAACGTAACTGTTTTCATGGTTTGTCTGTCTTTACATAAAATAACGTTCAAATTTTTAATTAAGATACTTATGTGTAGTCAGATAAATTACTGAAATATTTAGTAAAAACACATACAAGTATTAAACTCACTATATCTATGCACTAAACCTACTACTAACTACTACAAATTATCACTTACAAGTATTCAACTCACTATATCTATGCACTAAACCCATGGATAAACCTGTAAGCGGTAAGTAGCAGATCACGTTCACTCTCGACTACATAGTATAAAGCAAAGTCACTTCCCGCGTCTGTCTCTCTGCTAATCTTTAAAACTACAATACTGATTTTGAAGCAGTTCTTTTTAATAGATAGAATAATTGAGTGATTCAAAACGAAGGTTTACATGGATAACTAGTGGGTGCACGCGGCTTCGCTCGCATTAAGAAGTACAACTTGCATCCCTTATTTCACCCCTTTAAAATTGGCATTTCCAAAAATCCTTTCTTAGCGGATGCCTACGTCATAACATCTACCTACATTCCAAATTTCAGCCTAATCCATCCAGTGGTTTGGGCTGTGTGTTGATAGATCACTATATCAGTCAGTCAGTCAGTCACCTTTGAATTTTATATATTTAGATAACGTGTGCAAAGCCGCGGGCAAAGTCTAGTTAAACTATAGATTAGTCTTTCTTTAGTTACAACAATATGTGCGACAAAAAATTTCAGTTACATATTTGGTCTGTTTAGAACGAAAATAAAGCGAAACTGCTCAGCCAGTACAAAGTAGTAGTGTAACTATATTTGGTCTATTTCTGGCGAAAAGTTCCAGCAAGTTCCATGACCTTACAGCTGGTTTAATAGTTCCATCTTATATCTTTGATCTAGCCAGATATGACCAACATCGGTCGGTCAAATAAACCTACATACCGTCATTAGCCACATAGCAACGTAATACCAACATCTCAGGCTCACAACCTTTTTTTAACACGGGTTAGGCATACATTTGACTACACCCCGCACCGCCTGTAGTCTAATATGTAGCACGCTTGCTTATAACAACCCCATATACTCTAGATTTAAGCCACGTGGGTTGTAATTTTAAGAAACAGGGGTCCTGGTAGGTATGATAACTTGTGGAACTCCCAGCGTGACTCTCTGTTCCCCGCAGAATATAAGCTTGCGATCTTCATAGCGAGAGTGAATCAGTTTTTACTGGGTAAGCAGGCTCCATCCTAGACCGTAATGTTTGCTTACCATCAGGCGAATTACGGACAAATAAAAACCCATTCCGTGTTAAAAAAAAAATAACGAAACTTGGTTCTTTCCGTCAGCCAACACATAAATTTTACGGCCCAATAAAGCTATAAATCATAGTCTACAATTTCCTAGCTCCAATGTATGGGAAAAGACACAACAAGCACCGAATAAGTTATCACAACACGGCGCCTGCGCAGCGCCCGGTAGACAGTAGACAGCGGTCAGGTTTCCGGTGCGGCAGGTGTTTACTTTTGCCTGTTTATTTGGCAGCCGACCAGTACAAACTACTACAAATTATCACTTACAGTTACATAATGCATAATCAACTTAAATTTTTAACCATTATTAACTTTATAATAAATGAAAATAGTATAAAACAAATAAATAAACATCACTATAAATAGTGCGAGTGGTATAGGTATGTAAGTTTTGTAACGTTGTATCAGATCCGCCGCAAATTGCTCGCGAGGCGTAATACGATGCGTGTTTAAGTGGGGCCCAGGGATGGACTCGGGTTCATTTTTGAAAGAAAGAAATAAAGAAAACATTTATTGTGGCAGATTTAACAGATAAACAAACACAAGTAAGAACATAATGTTTATGATGTTATTTTGGTTAATAAAGTACAATACATTTTTGTATAGTTATAAAATAAATGCCTTCGTTCATTTGGATGATTTTAAATGTATGGCTTAGATTTTAATACAAATGTAGAGAGCGCTTTTATTCATCTCATAGCATCACGGGTCAAACAAACGGTAAACGATAAATGGTGCCTATCCATTATTAAGGGTAATATAATAAATATTTGTATTGGGCATCAAAAACCTTATTTAACTAAGTTACAACATTGGTTTGTTAGTACTATACTCATATTACTATGTTAGGATTGATTACAAATGATGCGATCCATGTTCCCCACACTAGGTTCCCCGTGCTTATTATTTTGCTTCTCTGTCATACACAAATCAAAACCGTTAAAAGAAATCCATACTTTTTCAAAGACCTTAAAGTAAATATTTCATCTGTCTTCTATGCATATTTCCACACATCCCACGTATCGACATCCCGTATCACGGCAATCCATCTCTGTGTCAGGCAAGCGGCGTGTTTACAAGCTCCCTACACACTACACGTGTTAGTGCTGTAGTGCTGATGAATGATGAATGTACCTCACGGGAATAACTATGCATTTAGGTGTGAATCTGGGATAAATAGAGTGGAAGTTGCGTGCCTAGGCTTAGTTAGTGTGGCTATAAGACTAGATGTAGAATTTAAATTGTTATAAGTCGTATGAAGTTTGATCAGTGCTTTGATTGGGCTATATAAAGATAGCAGATTAGTTTGATTGATAATAAGGCTATTCATTGTAATTAATTTAGATTGGTACATATGTATTAATATCTAAGTATCTTCACTACAAATAATCAACAATAAGTTTCCCAAAAGTTCACACGCCGACACGTGCAAAAACGTCTAAAAAAGGACTTTACAACATTCCTCTAAGGATTACAAGTAACAAAGATACCGTAATCCAACATCAAACATGAAAAGGCCACACACAAACTCAAATAGATACTAAAAAACGATAAAAATCCCAAACCCCATATAAACATTAGCCCTCGTCACCCCTTCTTATTAAAAAAGAAATCAACGCGTGAACGCACCCAAAAAGCAGAACAAAAGAGGTTTGACGATCGACAAAAATGGCCGCCCTAATTTGACGTTTCAAAAAACGCGCGAATTCAATTGTCACATAATTTATCGATGTTATGACGACAAAAAGAGCTTTTTATTAATGAATGTTTTTACAAAGAATCATTTGAACACGTTTGTAAACCATAAATAATGCTACATTTGAGTATTTTCACGCTACAGTTGGTTTTAAAGCTACTAATGTTTACAAATGATCATGTACCGGTTTTTCAGATGTCTTAATTAGAAATTATTCCGGAACATAAACTCCTTGAGAATACCGGAATACTTTTTGGATGTGCTCTATTTTAACGCAGCTGTTTTTTTGGAAAAACATTTTTAAAATTATATTATTTAAATATTTTGTTTTAAGAACCACGACAACAATTACTATATAAGTAATAATGCTAGGTACGTGGAAGTTCCAAATAAACTTATTAGTTTTATCTGGGTATGTATACACCAAGCCTAACCAAAGCGCTTTGTTTGTACCTATTACAAACTGTTAGGGATATAACAAGAAAGATGCCGTAGAAAAATTATAATAAAAAGACTCATAGATAATTGAGGTGATAATATGTATAACAAAATACTTATCTATCTCAAAGCATAGGCGTGACGGCTTGAGAATAAAAGTGAATTGCATTCAATAGATCATCTTTGTTTTCTCATTAATTTTCTAATCTACTCGTACATAAGTTAACTGAACTTTGGGAGGTGACGTGAACACCGTCCTCGATGATTTCAAAATTTTGGTAGACGAATTTCGTCATGTTGGTCTCGAATTAAATTCAAAAAAGTGCGAACTATTTGTTTGCGATTCATGTTCGGACAAGGATTCAGTCATATCTAAATTCAATAATTTGGCACCGGGTATTTCTATTCTAGACAAAAGTTCACTTCGCCTCCTCGGTTCACCGATTCTAGATGAGTCGTTTTCTCCTTTCGTAGAGGACAAAATTCAAAATTTCAGGGACACTCTAGGCCGTTTGCTCAAAATTAACGCCCATATGGCGTTTACTATTATCAAATATTGTTTGTTTGTTCCAAAATTCACTTACTATTTACGATGTTGTCCATTGTGGCAACACAATGGGCTCCTTTCGAGCTTAGACAACATCGTAAAGGACACACTAGTTTCGGTTTTGAATGTGGACATGGATGACAGGACATGGTCGCAAGCTTCCCTACCTGTACGGTTAGGAGGTTTGGGTGTCCGCAAAATTTCAAGTGTTGCTTTACCAGCATTTTTGGCTTCTGTCCACGGTACTTACGAATTGGTCCAAAAAATCCTCGCACCCGCTTTAGGCCCGTCTGGCGTAGTTGTAGTTGCGCATACGGACGAAGCTAAAAATGCTTGGCGCCTGGCCTGTCCAAACACCGATTTTCCTACAACACCTCGTTCCCAGAGACTGTGGGATCGGCCGATCAGCGAACTAGCACGGAAATCACTTCTCGATACGTGTACTAGTTTCGCGGATCGCGCCCGCATCCTTGCGGTCAGTGTGTGGGAATCCGGTCTTTGGCTGCAGGCCATGCCCTCTTTTAATACAGGTAACCATTTAGATCCGACAGCTTTTCGACTCGCGGTTAGCCTGCGCTTGGGTGCGAGGAGCTGTGAACCGCATCGCTGCCAGTGTGGTACTGATGTCGACCAGCTCGGGCACCACGGCCTCTCATGTTCGAGGAGTGCTGGTAGAATTAGCCGCCACGCTAGTCTGAACGACATCATTCGACGGGCTTTTTCCACTGCCAATGTTGCAGCTATGCTCGAACCGAGCGGCCTAGCACGTGACGATGGAAAAAGACCCGACGGTATGACTCTTGTGCCCTGGAAGTTGGGTCGGCCCCTTGTGTGGGACGCAACTTGCGTCGACACATTGGCACCGTCTCATCTGTCTATGACACGGTGTCGGGCTGGAGCGGCGGCTATTATTGCCGAGCATCACAAGAGACGCAAATATGCTAACCTCGGCCGAGGTTACATCTTTGAGCCTTTTGGAGTCGAGACTTTGGGGCCGTGGGGTCCGGGAGCCCATACTATTTTCCAAAACCTCTCGGAGCGCTTGGTTGACGCGACGCGTGACCAAAATGCTGGCCTTTTTCTGGTTCAACGTATCAGCATTGCCATCCAGCGTGGTAATGCGGCCAGCATGCTGGGTACGCTGCCCTCTGGTAGTGAGCTGGAGCACTTAGATTATCTTTAGGCTTTTCTAAAGATTTTCTAAGTGCCCCTTTTTGTAGTAGTTAGAAGTAGTATGTTTAGTTTTCCTTCACTTGTTTTTATATTTTATTATTGTTAATTAGTTAACTGATGAACATGAACATAATTATATATCATATAATTATGTTCATGTTCATCAGTACGTCCATTTCTTTACATATAAATTATATGTAAAGAAATTGACGTACTGTTATGACAAAATGAATATTTTGATTATGATTAACACAATATTATCCAAATTGTGTGTTTTTTAATATTTCCAATTTAAGGGATCGTCCCAGGATCTACCTTATTTCGCAGAATATCTTCAGTATGCACAGTATCATAAAGTATAGACGGAATATATAATAATAAGTTAGTTTACGACGTATTGATAGAACCATATGCGGGCTCGTAACTTACTGCACAATACGTTAGCGACAAATAACTGTTTAATAAATATTTTGAACGGATTTCACGAGTCATTAGTTGATGCGCTGATTTATGGGGAAGGGGTGAGAGATAATATGGCAACTCTTCCGAAAAAAGTTTGTAATCATCGGCTAAATACTAAATATTTAAAAATGGAATGATACGGTTTGATAGCAGAAAGATAGGGACTACAAGCATAGTTTCTTTAGTTTTTATTTAAATTTACAGAATTGTACATAATGTGTTACAGAGTAATTACTTTTGTAGATAGAGAGTCTAATGGATCAAATAGTAATATAATAATACTAGCTGATGCGCGCGACTTCGTCCGCGTGGAATAGTTATTACAATAAAAACGGTTCTAGTGAGTTAACCTTAAAACATAGACATATACTGTCGCGGACATTTTGTTAGATCATTTCAAGAGAAATAATTCTTTCATACACATTTTTTTGATATCTTGAACCGTTTTCGCAGCGCATGCAACGGAAGCCCTCAAAGATGAATAATTTTACCCGTTTTTTTTCACATTTTCTATTGTTTCTTTGCTCCTATTAGTTGCAGCGTGAGGTTATATAGCCTAAAGCCTTCCTCGATAACTGGTCTATCCAACACAAAAATAATTTTAAAATTCGCACCAGTAGTTCCTGAGATTAGCGCGTTCAAACAAACAAACAAACTCTTCAGCTTTATAATATTAGTATACTCGTAGATATAGATAATAATTACAAAATACTAAGTAACGCTTTTTCTGAATGTAATTTTGAGCCTGTCTTTAATACTTAAATAAGGTATACAGGATATCACCTGATATGATAGGTAGTGATAAATACTTAATAAATAATATATTTCAAGATATTATATCATATATATGTAAGCTTTGACAGCTTTGATGTATTATTGGATAGACATTGACAGCTACGATAACCTATAAAAATACTGTACTGAAATGTGAAACTGAAATATTGTATAAATTATTTAAAGTAACTAAAGTAACAACTAAAGCATGAACATTATTTGTTGATTTTGTTTTTAGGTAAGTAATTCAACTAATTAGGTAATGTAGTAAATAACAATAGTTTTAATCAAAATTGTTACCCTTATTAATTAATAAAATCTTGTTTTTAGCAACAAAATCACAGTTTTGTTTGATTGCTGAGGAAGACCTGACCTTATAAATCAACAAATAATGTTCATGCTTTAGTTGTTACTTTAGTTACTTTAAATAATTTATACTTTAAATAATTTATAAAACCGATTGCATATTTTTCTAAAAAAATAAATGAATCTCAAAAGAAAAAAAAAGCTATATTTTTAGAATGTTTAGCCATAAAAGAGAGCATAAAGTTTTGGCAACATTGGTTAATTGGAAACCATTTCACTATATATACAGATCATAAACCCCTGGAGAAGTTAAATGTTAGAAACCGACCTGATGATGAATTAGGGGACATGTTACATTATCTGTCACAATACAATTGTGAAATAAAATATAACCCTGGGAAGAATAATACTGAAGCAGACTGCCTCAGCAGAAACCCGGTATTGGACGTTGATGTTAATGATGAAGATAATTTAAGAACAGTAAATATTATTGATATTCAAGATATAAGATACGACCAAGAGAAAAAATTGGGAAAATAATGTGGGAAAAATTGTTTTTTCAAGGGGGGGAGATGTAAGCTTTGACAGCTTTGATGTATTATTGGATAGACATTGACAGCTACGATAACCTATAAAAATACTGTACTGAAATGTGAAACTGAAATATTGTATAAATTATTTAAAGTAACTAAAGTAACAACTAAAGCATGAACATTATTTGTTGATTTTGTTTTTAGGTAAGTAATTCAACTAATTAGGTAATGTAGTAAATAACAATAGTTTTAATCAAAATTGTTACCCTTATTAATTAATAAAATCTTGTTTTTAGCAACAAAATCACAGTTTTGTTTGATTGCTGAGGAAGACCTGACCTTATATATACTTTGAAGGACGACATCAGAATTCTGGCAAATAGTAAACTTTCTCACTACATAAACGTTTTATTATTAACATTATTATATACAAAAAAATTGATGGCTTATGAAAACCTTGACAATTTGTTTTAAAAACAGAATATACAATTTCCCAGCCAGCGGCGCCGTCCGTATGATTGACTTTGCGCGCGGCTCTCCTCGTAAAATTCGTATTTCGAACTCTGACGGCCGCAGTTTAGAAACAGCCAGTTTTAATTGTTTTTGTTTTTAGTTACGGAGTTGGTTTTGACGTTGGAAAATTCGGACGTGTAGCTGAAACTGTACGAAACGTTGTATTATATTTTTCGTTCGAAAAAACACTTCAAAAAGTTAAGTTGATTAATATTTGTACAGGTTCCTGTTCCAGACATAGGTATTTAGGTACAGAAGAAAGTACTTATTACATGTATAAGAACCTAAAAAAAAATCGTTGGATATAAATTACGAAGCAGATGGATGTTTTGTACTTATTAATGAATTTGTAGGAAAATATTTTTATTTATATCCACACAACTATTTGTTAATTAAATTCTAACATATGAAGCCCTATAACAAATAATTGTATTATGTGCAATTAGGCAAGTTGGTTTTTTTTACTAAGTATTCGTTACTCGAATTCAGTTTTGTTTAACGCAAATAAAACAATTAAACCCCAGCCTCAACAATAAAATGTTCATAGAAAACACAAACGTACCAATTTCGAAATTGGAATCCAATCCCGCGAATCCGTTCGAAAACAGAAACAATTAGCGCGAGGCGGTTGATTGACGCGGCCCGAGGCGCGGTCAGATGCAGAGCCGAACTCCTTGCTCGGCCGCCCCGCCCGGCCGGCTGGGAGAATTTGATTTGTTAGCTGGCAATATCTATTGGAGTTACGGCAATTTTCAGTAATAATCAATTTATTTATTTATTTTATTTATTGTCAGTAAAACTAGGTGTCTTAACAGTTCAGCAAAATATATCAGATAAGTATATTATACGAGCGGTTGTTTGTGACTATTATTTATTTTCCTAATTTTACAAAATTTGGTGTAGGATGAGTACCTAAATAAATATTCTTGAACATTTAAATTTTTGTATTGACCGGTTAGCTTAGTTGGCCTGTTAGTTAGTGGCCTTCTAATCTAGGGGTGCGGGTTCAATTCCCGCATAACACAAGTAATTATGAATTTTATAATGTAACTACTTGTGTTGATCTAGCATCAACATCGTTACTATGTATAATAAGTATGTACATATTTATGAAAGAAAAGTATATATGTATTACCTATAGAATAGAATAGAAAATTCTTTATTGCAACACACGATAAAAATTAAAAAGAAAGAAGAAAAAAATACTTATACTAGTGCTACAGGTGGCGGCCTTAAGTAGTATTAGGTATATCCGTAATCTAGTATCCATGATACTCAAGCGTAAGCTTAGTATGGAGCTAGGTGGCGCTGTGTGACATGAAATTTTGAAGTATCGCCGAAGGTACATATCTAAGTTATTAAGATTTGAACTAAGACTGATTCGCGACTGTTCACAGAACTCTGCTCTGGTTCTCGCATACCATACAAAAATACGTGATATGTAGATGAAATGAAAAATACTCTAACTTCTGAAACTATTATCGGCAAACTTGTACTTAAAAGCAAAATTGTACTAAAAAGTATCTAGCGCCATCTTGTGTTGAGAAGAAAATTATAAGTTAACAACGTTTTAGTTCGGCTACTCGATACGAGATGGCAGTTATAATGTAAGAAATTAAGAACTAAAATTCAGACTAGTACAATAAACTAATCTTTTGCTATTAATTATTAAAATACCTATCGGCATAAGTAAACATTAGTATATCTATTTGAAATAAAACAAACACACCATCACTTTGGTAAGCGGCATTTAATTAAAAAAACATACAAAAAGGTAAAACATAAAAAAATTACAGAGCTAAAACTAAAATTATATTCACAAAATCATTGTGATGCACAAATTACTCGATTTAGGTACATTCAATCTCTTGGTAACAACTTATTATAAGGAATACATACATTTATCGCAAAACATAGCAAAAACCTGGGATATTACAATAACAAACACAAACCATATAAAAAAATAGGCAGTACAGGGTTAAATGAAAAATATCAGACAACTCACAAGCTTAGATGTTTACATTTTACACAACAGCTTATTTAGGTTTACTTTACGGCTATTCTGAATTCGTGAAAATGTCGTTTTGTCACACATTACTTCAGAAGGCTATCAAATTTGTCTAATTTTTTTTATTGGTAAATCTATATATTCACAAAATTTGTAGCTTAATTAAGAAAACATACAATAGAAATTTGTAAATAGATAAATTTAAAGTACCTAGGTACAACAAAATCAGTTGTACTCGTATATGCTGTAAGCAACCTAGTCCTGCGAAGTTGCTAGCATTTCAGATAGCCCTGTATAAAATACAAAAGATACATCATGGTAGAGGCATATTGCATACAGTATTTTATCTAAACCATTTTTATTGGAAAATGAGCGAAAAAATCACGGCCGGCGGGATTCGAACCTGCGTATTTCGGATTACCACCCAGAACGTCCAACCTGTCGGCATCGGTCTACTAACTGCGAGACACGAAGAGGTCTTGCACTTGACAAAATAACTAATAGTATCTTAAAGTACTAAAAAGCTGCAAGAATAAAACTGGCACAATTGTTGTATTAATGGGGCAGTCGCGATTTAAAATTGTAGCATTTAAATTAATTTAGTTGCAAGTTTAATTATCTTAGTCTTTAGCTAAAAATTTTGTAAATAGGTAGTTAGATTTAAGTTCAATAAATTTTATTTGAATGTGCCGCCAATGTCAGGCATAGTCAGTGCGACGCTGTTTTTGATAGAATTCAGTAAATCTATACTAATATTATAAAGCTGAAGAGTTTGTTTGTTTGTTTGAACGCGCTAATCTCAGGAACTACTAATCCGAATTGAAAAATTGTTTTTGTGTTGAATAGAGCATTTATCGAGGAAGGCTTTAGGCTATATATCAGTTGTGGCACTATTTTTTTAAGTCTTTTGTGTTTCTGTTTGTCTTTTATTGTTTTGTCAATGTGTGTTACAATAAAGAGTTTATCTATCTATCTATATAACATCACGCTGCTACTTATAGGAACGAAGAAACAATGGAAAATGTGGAAAGAACGGGGGAAATTAATCATCTTTAAGGGCTTCAGTTGCGTGCGCTGCGAAAACGGTTCATTTCGTGGGTAACAGATATAATTTATAAAGCTGAAGAGGTGGTTTGCAAAACTAAATATGATGCCCAGAATAATAATTCCACGCGGGCGAAGCGAAGAAGCGAGCACAGCTAGTACTTAATTATAGGAGACACTAGCTCATTTAACCTGCTGTAGATTAAAAAAAGTTATAGCCAAATTAAAACACTGTAAGCAATATTCCTTACAATAATTACTGAAATACCTCCATTGTGATCATATTCGGGAACAAATTTAAAATAAATATAAAAAGGTGTGATTCTTACAGTATTGTGATATCACAAGTAGAATGCCTGTCGACAACAGATTACATTTTTTTAACAGATATATTACAATGTGATTTATACTCTATATTCAAGTATAATTATTCGCTTTAACCAAAGAGTTCAATACAGCAGAGCGGAAGTAAGCGGCTTTATATTTATCTCTTTTTGCTTGAATAAAAAGCCATTAGATAAAAAGAGACATACGTAGTGTTTCTACGTCTTCAAATTATTAAAATGGCACCGGTCTAGTTCTTAGAAATTGAGTCCAATAAGGATTTCATATAAAATCTGCGTATTACCAACTCTTTGGTTTAAACAAACAGATTATTCGTCTCGCCATCTTAAAAAATAATCCTTAATATTATGATCATAGGATACCATCACAGCCTATTAACATAAGCTACAAAATTCAATTTACGTCATACAAAAAATATATTTCAAAATTTGTGATTATTTGAAAATAATTGATTTTAAAATGTCTTAAAAAAATTGTTCATTATTTTTTATAAATTATGGTCAAAGTTTAAAAACTGTGTGTTGAATCAAATTCACTATGAAGAAATTTTCAATTATTACAGATTTTTACTTATCTCTATTGTCCAATCTTTAGCAGGCATTCTGCCAACCAATCACAGAATACCAAAAACACGTGATGCTCAAAGGTACCTACAATTTAAGGTATCATTCGACTCCAGGAAGTATTATTAAATTGAGTATTTAATCGAAGAATGGCTTCCAAATACCTAAACATAAAAAAAACCAGCCAGGTCCAGCCAATTTAATATTTACTTATCAAATCTTTAAAATTCTGGTTTCATTAATTCATCACAAGCTGATCAAGATTTAAAACTAAAATCTCACCAAAAATCAGTCAAATATACCAACCCAAATTAAAATCGTCACATTTACACACAAATTTATTCGTTTTGACGAATATCTCAGTTCCATTAAAATATTACCCTAATTACTTATTACAATTACAAATAAAACTTAGATTTTATGCGCCATTAACCAATAACTATTGAGATTTAAGAAAAAAACTTTCAGAAGACTTGATAAGCTCCTTTTTTTGGAAGTCGGTTAAAAGAGATAGTTTTATTGATTTTATTGAGGCTCAAAGGGTTTCGTGGGCCCAAAGATAAAATTGTGTACAAAAGTATGACAAGCATACAGATGTGTATATATTGAATTTCATTTGAAATATAATCAAAGTAAATGATATAGAAAATGGCGCGTGAAATCTTACCTATAACTAACTACTTCTATGACTGAATTTGCAATGGTTCTCCCAAAACTTGACTAAAACCTTCATCCTCTTTCTTCACACTCAAATTCTGCACATTTTCATCTTCTTTCATTAAGTTTAATCCCTGATCGAACGCCTCCGGATTAAACTCTAACCCTGCATGTTTAAATTGTATATGTTTCTCCATACTAGCTTTTTGAATACATCTATATGTGCAATGTGGACATTTCACACTCTTCTGCCGAGGCCGGTAAGGTTTCTGATCCTTGCATATACTTTTCCCGACATCTTTTTCGTTCAAATGTCTCTGCTTATGCTTCGTAAGGTTAGTTTTTTGTACGCATCTGTAACTGCACATATCACAACTGAACGGTTTTTGGTCTGTGTGTAGATACATATGCTTGACTAGGTTGGGCTTCTGGACCGTCCTATACTCGCAGTAAGGGCAGGCAAAAGGTTTATAACCGGTATGCGTTCTTTCGTGAACAACTAAGTTATTCTTTTGCGCGCAACGGTAATCGCAATATTGACATCTAAACGGTTTCTCTTTCATATGTACTAAGATGTGTTTGGCGACGTTATTTTTTTGACCAGATTTGTAATCGCAGAAGTTGCACGAGAACGGTTTTTCCCCGGAATGCGTGCGTTCGTGTATTTTCAAGATGGCGGGCGACGGGCACCTGTACGCGCACTGACTACAACCAAACTTACCTATTTTCTCGGCTGCCTCTTCACTCTCTATGCAAGCTTTTGCGTGTTGTTTCAAACATCTCTTCGAAGGAAACACTTCATTACATTTATAACATGCATACTCTCCCTTGATATTCATAGCTAATTCCTCTGTCAATTTACTATTCTCATCTGTCTTTTCATTATACTCGTTCAGAATCTTATTCTGATCGGATGGCTTCAAATTTTCTTTAGGTTCTTCCATTTTATTTTTGGCGCCATTTTCTCCGCCATCTTGTGGTGGGCGCAACTTTTTAAATTCTTCCGTGTAAGGGCTAGCATTGTCGTATTGTCTATGGATGACCAGATTTTGTGGGTTTTCTCTGGTTGCGTAGTTTTGGGGGTAATTTGTTCTTGGATATAGATGGTCGATCGTGTTGAGAGCGGGTATGTTTGTGATGTGATGAGGGTAGACGGAGTACAACTGCTGTTCTTGTTGCAAGGCTGCTTGTGATGCCTGAGTGTGGTCTGTTTGAATGTGATCTGGAACATATGGAATAACAAAGTAAGTAAACATAAGTAACATGTACAAGTGTTTGCTTAGTATAGGTCTAGATGGCACTGTGTGAAATATCCCAAATGTGCAAAATAAAAGTAATAATATTAAGAATAAGTCATTTAGTTCACATGCTTCTGGTTTACATAGCAATTATAACGTACAATGTACATGTTTTATATTATATTTAAAAAGTATGGAGCATAGAACTAGACACAAAAATATTTTTAGGTATCTAGTTTTTGAACCTGTGTAAATTAGCACTACAAAATAATCTCATGTATCTTGTGATATAAATAGATTTTCCATTGTATTGGCATTAAGTATAAATAATTTCTTAATGACCTGAAATTCCCCGTCTGTGCCAGTCCACAGACAAATACTTGTTTTAACCTCTTTCTAATGAATATGTATGGATGTAAAGGTCGCGTCAAATATGGCATTTAAATAAGTCGAGAAATAAAGCTCTATTATCAACATTCATTTTAATTTTTATTGAAAAAATTTATGTACTCATGTAGTTAAGAGATAAATAAATGATAAAAATTACTTTCATCAAAATAGATATTTCATGTTATTAATATATTTATATATATTCAGATCTTTAACAAAATAAAATACTATTCAGGCTAGTTTTCTAATGAGTGCTACCATATTCACATTCCACACATTATGCTGTACCTACAAGTGATTTTAGCAACAATCTAGGGGTTTTTGGTTTTAAGAACATTTGACATTTCACACATCTCATGCTACACTAACACCCTTAGCGCCAAAGGATGCCAGTCATCGAAATATTGGAAAAACATGTTGAATAAGCAAACTTCAAAAAACTATTAAAAAATAAAAACAGGATACATTTTCTTTAGTTACCTGCTTTTCAAAGTGGCAGTTATTTTTTTGGTCATGTTTCATTCGAGAAATAGCTTCAATTTCGATGCCACGTTGTATGCAGGACATTATAATTTTTGTGTACGGGAACCAGTTGTTAAGTTCACTTGCAAGTGGCTTTCTATGAGTTCTGAATTTTGATTTTGACTTAATTTATTGTTTTACTATGTCTAGATTTTTTAATCATTTTCGTATTTATTTAAGTAGGTATAGATAGTGTTTTTTGGTATGATTTTACAAAGAACTTTTAATATTACTCATACAATTCAATAATTATC
This sequence comes from Macaria notata, assembly GCA_927399415.1. Classification (NCBI taxonomy): domain Eukaryota; kingdom Metazoa; phylum Arthropoda; class Insecta; order Lepidoptera; family Geometridae; genus Macaria; species Macaria notata. The sequence goes on from OV656742.1 coordinate 9,579,618, forward strand.
TAAGTAATTTTAAAATGATATGTTACTAACTCTTGAAAAAAACTGCTTAATAGCATCTACGTCTTACAAACCTGAACAGATTGTAATCTATATTTTTTTACATGATTTAGGCTTACGCTTGACTACATAGTCATAGTCATAGTCATTTATTTATATCAAATATTTGATACACGTCACAGAAATACAAGTAAAAAATAATCAAATTAAAATAATAGTACAATAAAATAAAATACAATACAACTTGCCTGATGTTAAGCAGCATTATAATCTACGATCTAGCGCGCTTGCCTAGAATAAACCTTAAAAGGAGTTGATCATGTCTTCTAAAAGTTGTTGTTTCATAAATGATTTAATAATCCCGAGTGACAATCTTACATTTTAAGATTATAGTTATTTTTTACTGTCAGGTATGGCTGTAGTCAATCATCAAAACTATTTTAGGTTTAAAAAAATTTAATTAACAACTATGAATATTTGTTTTTTGCCTTTTTAGGACAGAACATATGAGATTTTCACTGATAGCTATTAATACAGAAAACATGCCAGGAATGTAAAATATGTATTGGGTAAGCATGATCCATTTTAGACCATAGTTATTGCTTACCATCAGGCAAACTATGGTCAAGTGCAAACCTGTTTTAGTTATGAAAAAAATTTATACAATCTTAATCTAAAGATATGTCCACAAACCACTTGTTTAACATATTAAATCAGTTCTCTCCATCAAGAGCTAGTTAAAATTTCAAATGATGTAATGCATTAAAAGTTCAAGTTCAGGGATATTGATAAATAGACAAAATTGAAGGTCAATATGTAAATAATTCGTCAAATATATGCAAAACAGATCGTAAATATATTAAAGACGCTGATGTTTGCATTTCAAATTGGGAGAGAATTACATTACTGGCCATTTAGTAAATTTTACATAATTTTAGAAAAAGTATTGACTTACCGTTGATTGTATCAACATTGCCAATTCCATGGTTAATGTTATCATAGAAGCAACTATCATCTTCTTGCTCTGACTTGATGTGAAACTGCATCGGCACATGATCTTGGCCTAACTGCCTGTCACTGATTCTTTGATCCAACCTTTGTGCTATGTCCAATCTCTGTCCCGTCACTTGGTCAATCCTTTGCATCACAGCTTGCTCCAATCTCTGTCCAGGGTGTTCTAATCTTTGTACCACAGTCTGCTGCATATTCTGATCCAACCGTTGGCCAATGTTCTGGTCCAATCTTATATTAGGATCGAGCCGTATTTGATCTAACCTTGTAGGCATATTCTCAATCAAATGACTGTCAGGCACACATTGTATGACCATACGCCTTTCCTCTAACATCTCTTGCTCCAAGTTCTGTCTGTTCAAATGATGCGAGAGATCAATTTCATGACTCAAATCATGGGGCAGATCAGCCCTCAAGTTCTGTTGTAAATTAACATCATTCATTCGTAAATCTTCACAAATGTTCTGTGATAGTGTATGGGCTAAGCTGTTTTGTAAGTCCAGCTCGTTTCTCAATGAAGTTACTAATGAAATATCGACATTCCTGTTCAAGTTTTGAATTAAAATTTCATCGTTTCTCAAGTTTTGTGGCAGCTCATTTGACAAGGACTGCGTCAAATCCATTTCAAGGTTACGAGATAAATGCGCCGGGATCTCAGCAAAGTTTCTAGTCAGGTTTGTTTTTAACATCAATGTAGACATCTGCCGAGGTGATAGAGGAAGTTGGAAGTTATGTATGATGGAGTTAGGGTTCAAAGTGGATTGCATGGCTTGGTGCAGCTGTTCCATTGATATGGGAGTGTGCTGGTAATCCATGGTTTCAAGTTGATGGGACTTCTGTAACTAAGAAACAAATTATATTAAACAAATTACAAGCATTCTAAGAAACATCTTGTACATTTGTAATTCAGTTTTTTTTATTTTATTTTATTTACACTAAATAAGTAACAAAGAGGATCTCATCTACTCAACAATATACAAGTAGAAGTCATACCTATTCTTTGGCAAAGATACATTTAAAATTTTCTAATGACCTTAAAATTATGGCATGATCTAATAATAATAAATTTGAATATACAAATCGAAAAATATAGTTAATCTTAAATATCTATAAAGAAATCTTGGGATAAAATGAAGCTCTTTTTATTGAAGTCAGTTACAACATGCTGTGTAAACAGGATATGCAAAGGAAATAGTAAAGAAACTTACATTTTCAATATAGGCTTTGTAACTTGCTTCATCGATCACGTTAGCATCTTCTCGTTTCACAAAATCCATTTTAGTTTCCAAATACTAGCGTTTTATTGTAAGAAATCTAAGAAAAACTTATTTTATCATGTTAACGTACATTTTATAACCTAACAAAGGATTGACCTTTTGTATGAGATTTTTGAGTAAATGTAATGTTGTTTATAAATGAGAGCATAAAAGCTTGCGGTCTGCACGTAAAAAAGCAAACTTTTAGTAAAAATATAATAAAGAAAACAGTTTCTTTCCTAAAAATTGACGTTGAGATCGCCAAATAAAGGAAGGTGTAGTGATACCAGTTTCTAGCATAAAATAATATCTATCTATTAATTTAATCTTTCACACTATCTCGACTAGTGATGTCCAACGGTATTACTTGCAATAATCCGGGCGGTAAGCCATAATTTCTCTATAATAGGTTCTCAAGGGTTGTCGTCCTTGCATTTCTTTTTTTTTTAATCTTTATTTATTTATGGACCTTTGTCGAGATTCGACAATGCCGGTCCGTTACACAATGAAAAATAACAAACATTCGTTATAATCTACACATAATACAGCAAATATAAAAAAACATGACTGTAACAAACATAAAATCAAAACGTATAATAAAGCGACTGATCGGCCAGCGGGTGCATAGCAAAAACAAGGCTGCACGCTCGCTAGCCGCTCAGGGCTGCCCGCACTAGTTAAACCAATATCCTGGCCTGGTCTGAGGTAGGGCCAGCTAGTACACCGTTACAAACCCCAGCCATTCTAAGGTTCAGCCCTATCCTAGCTCTGTATGCGTCGCCGCGCACACACTCCACGAGGAAGTGGTAGGTGTCCTCCACGACTCCACAGTCTGGACACAGTGGAGTGTCAACCTTTTGCATTAGAAATGCGAAATACCTACAAGGAGTGTGCCCGGAGCGAAGCTTGAGAGCGGTTACAATATCAGTTCTATTTAAATTCGATTTGTCAAACCAAAGTATTCTGAATGGGTGCGTGACGATGGTTTTATACCAAATTCCTTTCTCCCTCGAACGTTGGTCAAAGTACTCTTTCCACCAGCTATAACAATGATCTTTTATGACATGAATATTATCCGAGTAAAAAGGAAGAATCGTCACAAGGTCACCTTCAGTACACGCTTGTTTGGCCAACGAGTCAACCATATCATTCCCTTCGATATTACAGTGAGAAGGTATCCATTGTAGTTTAATAGAATTATGCATTTCTATTATATTCAAAATCAGAAAATGCACTAACATTTACTATTGCTACGTAACATGACTTTTTCATATAATATATTCGGTTAACCTATTTTATAATATTTACACATATTAACACTAATAGAACTAAAAAAGAGTATTTACATCTAAACTAAATTTAAACAATCTACATGTGGTATGGAGCCAAGAACGCTGGCTGCATTCCCACGCTGGATTGCTATAGAAATCCTTTGCGCAAGGAACCAGCCAGCGTTCTTGTCTCTAGTGATGTCAATCAACATTTTATTTAATTTTTTTTATAAAAGACTTCGTGCTTTTACCCCACGGACCAAAAGTTTCGAAGCCAAGCGGTACGAAAATATAATCAGTCGATAATGATGTATATTTTCGCCGCTTGGCTTCTTCTGCTGCGTCCGCCGCGGCTCCTGCCGCTTGTACTGTTCCACTGAGGCGAGAAGGAGCTAGTGTATCGACGCAAGTTGCATCCCATACAAGAGCTTTTCCCCGGTCCCAGGGAATCAGTGTGAGGCCATCGGGGCGCTTACCATCGTCACGGACCATGCCAATCGGTTCAAGAACTGATGGTACGTTGACAGTGGCAAGTGCCCGTCTCACTATAATCATTCAGCGAGCCGTGGCGGGAGAATCTGCCTGCACTGCGAAGGCATGAAAGTCCGTGGAGGCCCTTCCTATCGACATCTTACATGCATTTCTTATTATACTATGGCTAAATCTTTAGAAAATCACTTTGTACATATAGGTAGACATATGCCGGTTCACATAAGTTTATTTTATAATATTTATGCATATTTATATTTTTCCCGATGCTGATTGTGTTGTGATATTATTACAATAGGTATGCTTAGGTACCATAATAACTTTTAAACAAATAGGTACTGTCGTGCTTAGTATGCTCCAGTATAAAGTAAAAAAAAACTATTAGTAATACTTACATTTTGGTAATCTTTTTGGTCTAATAGTTGGTAGAGAAAAGACAAGTAAATACTAGTGGTGCCGGAATATTTATTACACTTCTAGGTCAGGATCCAGGTGGCATACTAAAAGAGAGGCTGTGCACAGCACTGCAATAGACGACAACGAGCTGATGATGATGATCAAACTTCATGAGCATTGCCTTAAAGTTGCGAGAAAAGCGAAATTGAATTGTTTTTGGCAACACTTTAAGCATTCACCATAGACAATTTCTTTATTTTGATTGGCGGATAATGTGTCAAAATTAACAGCTGGAGGTCATCGACAACAAAACTTTTTTTTTAATGTTTGACATTTGCGTCCTTCAAAAAGTACGAATGTATTTCACATCGGCGAGTTTGTTATCGAAGTTCGCAATACAGCTGTTTAGTATTCCGAAGTTGACCTACCCGGCATCTTTAACAAGCATCTCATTTGCTCAAATATACGCCCAAAAGTCTCTGTAAGTACTCGGTTGTTAGATAATATAAATAGTTGTTAGATGTCGGCGACGTTACCTAGTTCATCGACCGGCAGAACTTCATCCTCCGACCTCCGTTTCTATGCATATATTTGTGATTATTCCAGAAGCTATTCAGAATTTTTGGTAGACACAAGCAAAGAATACTATTACCCTGACATGAGCACACTGCTAGAAAGGAATAGACTGGTAGAATCACTATGAGATAATTGGTAGATAACCAACAAAAGTTTTATTAGCTCTAGACAAACTGTTTGCATCGCACGCGGCTGTAAGTTGCGGTCGCTGTTTATCTGGAGAATTGATGTTCATAGAGACATTAAATCGCGTTCGACACAGTCTGGAGTTTTAGAAACCACAGATGTCTCAAGAGTAGTGGGTTGGATGTTGTTTGTATGAATTTACAGCTGAAGAGAATCATGAAAATGAATGTGGTCTTGCTAAAAGGTTCTATTCTGACTCCATCTTTCTATTTTTAGAAATACCAGCAAAATGACGAAGACAGCTCTGATGATCATAGCACAGGGTGCCGAGGAAATGGAAACTGTCATCACAGTGGACATGCTCAGGCGTGGGGGAGTAAGTTAACTTCATATACATATTCACCATCATCATCACAAATTTAAGGGCAAGACCCTTGTCTGCGGAGCATACGCCATCCTTCCCGATCTTCTGCCAATTCCTAGACCTCATTAAACAACATAACACCTGGCTTTTCTTTTGCTTGGTCCATGTATGACCTTCTCGGCATTATATACATATAACTATCCTAAAATATCTTTAACTTTGTCAAAAATAAAAAGTGACTCATGCACATTTTTGTGTTAATTTTTATTATTATTGACATCATTTTAGTTAACTTGGCACCCCTTTACAGTGTCCAAATTAGTTTTAGTAATTATGGTCAAGCCTGAAATAAAAGTGTTTTATTTATTTATATCATTTCATCTAATTGCTTGATCTATTGCGTTCTAAATTAAAACATTTAAAAAGAAAGAATGTATGAATTTATATTAATAATATGAAAAACAATACTAAAATTTAGCCACAGAACTGTTGTATAACTAGACTATATCATAAATCTGAATAAATGCAGGCAAAAATATTGTAAAAACTTAAATAGGTATGTGAATAATCAGACTGTTGAAATTATTACACATAGGTTTATATGTTATATATTTTGTGGCTATCACTAAAACTAAATAATGTTTTTTATCAAATACTAGCTGTGCCTGTGACTTCGTCCGCATAGAATACTTATTTTGGGCATCATTTTCCCCGTTTTGTTTTTCAGTTTTCCATTGTTTCTTCGCTCCTATTCGTTGCAGTGTGATGTTATATAGCATAAAGCCTTCCTCGATAAATGGTCTATCCAATACAAAAAGAATTTTTCAATTTGCACCAGTAGTTCCTGAGATTAGCGCGTTCAAACAAACAAACAAACTCTTCAGCTTTATAATATTAGTATAATTGCTGATAATTTTATTAGCAAACTACTACTACTTAATTATCATTTTTAACTGTGATCACTTTAAAGGGGCACTCATTGCGACTTTTTAGATAATATATCTTGTTGTTTATATAAGTTTTTTTACATTTCAACTGTAATCAAAGTCCACATTCCAGTGATGGATATCTTCAGCTCACATTTTAAATAACATTAACTTGTAGGAATTTTGTTATAAGCTTATGCATAAGTAGTGACTTAAAAACAATAATGTAAAAATAAATAAAACATTTCTAGGATTAAAAGTATTAAAACTTACACTTGTAATTGTACAAAGATTAATTATTTTCATTTAAATAAAGATGTTTTGAAATTGGATTGAAATTTTAGGAATCTCTACCAGATCTGATACATTTGTATTTTTGACCCATAAACTATTTATATTTGTATTTGATGCAAAGCTGCTTTTTTAGTATACTTACATCAAAGTGATTGTATCGAAACGTGTGACAGCAATATAACTTGTTGCTATTTTATAGAACAGATTTTTGCCACATATTAGCTAGACAAACAAAACTTGATAATTGTCATTTATTTAGTAACTAGTGGACGCCCGCGGCTTCGCTCGCATTATTTTGAGATATAAAATAGCCTATGACATTTCTAAGACCTCATACTACCTGCATACCAAAAAACATGATGGTCTGTTCAGCCGTGTTTGCCTTATGAGCGTTTAAATAAACAGAGACACAGATGAACAGGCACAAATTATAAAAACTGCTGAAATGTGTTTTATTATCAATTTTAAGTTTACCCAAACATGTCTTTTTTTTAATCTATCTTCAACTTTTGACCCTCTTCAGCTTTATTATATGTAAAAATTCATAAGCCATCATTAAATAGTTGTATTATATTGGTTTTGTAACAGTGTAAATTTAAAAAGAACTTATATTTTACAGGTAAAAGTGATAGTTGCAGGCCTAGACGGCGACAGTCCTGTTCTGTGCTCCCGTCAGATCACCCTGGTGCCAGACAAGTCATTGCAGAGTGCTCTGGAAGAACAGAAGACTTATGATGCTGTAAGTTTCTAACTGAATGTTTCTTCTTTCACAAAAAATATTCTTAGGTTACTTATTATACTTCTTGTGATCCATGACTTAATATATTAATATGAATATATACAATTAGATATGCCTGGCTTCAGAAGCCTTCGACCGGGACGCATGGAGGGAGTTGGGGGAGACCTTTGCCCAGGAGTGGGACAGTATAGGTTAATAAATATATACACAACTAGCCGCTCTGCCCGGCTTCACACGGTCAAATTTAACCCGCATCTCTGTTGAATTTTTTCCTGAATTTTCTTTGCTATAAAGACTCAGAAAAGCTCGAGACCTTTCCAACGAATGCAAAACCGTGGAAATCGGTTCGTGCGTTCTGGAGTTATAGCGTCAGGAAAACCCGACTTATATTTATCTACTTATATAAATTATCTATATAGATTACTCACGGTCTATGTGATAAAATCAGTTCTATTTTTCCTGCCTAAATGTAATCCTATCGAACATCACCAATCGTATGTTCTGGCAGCCATGTTTATAACCGTGATTTCTAAAAAAACTTGTTTTTCAAAATAAACTTGATCCATTGCAGGTGATCTTGCCAGGTGGTCTGGAAGGCTCGGAGCGTCTCTCAAAGTCTGAGATAGTGGGCAAACTGCTGCGCGAACACGAGGACTCTGGCAAGATTGTCGCTGCTATTTGTGCTGGTAAGTTATTGTATGATAACTCTGTTTTTTAGAGTTTTCACACCACAATATTGGCTCCTGATATGCCTTAATGAAGCAACTGCTGCATGTTTACTTATGCACAACCAAGGCGAAATATTTATTATTTTATCAATCAAGTAGTCATATTATGTAAATGACACATTATGGTCACTCATACAGTACAGGCCGCGTCAGTCTAAATATATAAAACTCAAAGGTGACTGACTGACTGATATAGTGATCTATCAACACAAAGTCCAAACCACTGGACGGATTGGGCTGAAATTTGGCATGCGGGTAGATGTTATGACGTAGGCATCCACTAAAGGATTTTTGGAAACGCCGCTTTTAAAGGGGTGAAATAGGGGATACTAGTTTTACTTCTTAATGAGAAGATAACATGTTGCGTATGGATTTAAACTTTGTCAAATATATTTTTATCTAATATCTTGTAATGTTCAGATTTTTGGCTCTTCGGCTTTATTATACAGATACTATAAATTGTTTAGAACTTCCCTCAACATCGTCACTTGTTATGTTTCCTTCCAGCACCCACAGCGTTCGTAGCGCACGGTGTGGCCAAGGGTAAGCGAGTGACGTCATACCCCAGCACCAAGGACAAGATCCCCACAGACTACCACTACGTGGAGGGAGAGAGGGTCGTAGTTGACGACAACATTGTTACCAGCAGGGTCAGTACTTTTGTATATATCTTTGAGTCATTGATTTAATATTTTGAATTATGTAATCAGTCCATATTGTATATGTATATGCATATTTTGTTTACACGTAAACAACAAATAAAACACTCAATATATCTTTATTTACAATAATAATACATAAAAACAAGGGAAGAAAAACTAAACACTACTTCTAACTACAACATAGAAAAGGAGGCACTTAGAAAATCTTTAGAAAACCCTATTGATAGTCTAAGTGCTCCAGCCCACTACCAGAGGGCAGCGTGCCCAGCACACTGGCCGCATTACCACGCTGCGCTGGATGGCAATACTGATACGTTGAGCCAGAAAATGGCCAGTATTTAGGTCATGCGTACAACAAATTGACTTGAAACTATGAGGTTATTAATAAATGATTGTATTACTTATTGTTACCATAAAAAATTTGGATACTTGACACCAGAGTTGACCACGATCATAGGAAATTACTGACATATTATGTGAAGCACCCGAAGCTCAGCTAGCGGAGGCAATTGCATGCGATTACCAATGTTAAGCAAAGGTCGACGCGGTCAATCCTTGGATGGGTGACCGAAAACTGGCATTCCATTTTGGGCGCTTCCGTGGGTCGGATGACACGTTTAATTGTAGGTCTCGGCTGTTTGTCTAGTATAGTACGGCAGTCGTTAAGCCATGTCAGAGGCCCATAGGGCGGCTTGATAAACTCTCGACACTAGAGTTGGCCACGATCATAGGAATTTTACTGACATATTTCCTGCCCTTGTTTCAGGGTCCGGGTACAGCATACTGGTTTGGTTTGAAACTCATTGAGCTGCTCGCTGACAAGGAGAAGGCAGACCAGGTCGAGCAGGGAATGATCATTTCTGGATACTAAACATAGATGATCAATTTAATCTACATTCTTATTACAGTTATTACAATGTAGCGATCATTGAGCTAGGATTATACAGAGACACAATCTCAAAACTAAAAAGCACAGGAAAGTGTCCGAACGCTAACATCGTTGAAAAAAAACAGGATATATCACACAGCGCCATCTAGCCCCATAGTAAGCTTACGCTTATATCTATATATCATGGGTACTAGATAGCGGATATAATACATACATGTATACTTTTTTTTCTCTTTCGCTCTTACATATTTTGAGAACGTGCAAAAGAGATAGGTAATCCAAAAGTCTGCTCAACGAGTCTCATGGGCAGAGTTTTGTCTCGGACATTTCTTTCGGCCGACTTGTGACTGTATAATCGTAGCTCAATAATAACGATTGTAATTAAAACTTATCACAATCGTGTTTTAATAAAAGAAATGATTTGTACCTAAATTAGAATTGCTACGTTGTAATTGTGCTATCATAACTAAACAAACAAAAATAACAAGGATTTGTTTTTTTTTGTTTGTTTTAGAATGTAAGTGAACATTTGTGTAAGTACAACACAAAATGTACGAGAATTTTTTTGTTTGAAGAAAGGATTTGTATGTTTATACTCGAAATACTAAACTAAGGAAGGCACTTGTGTGTAAGTCGAAAATTGCTTCAAGCAAATGTCTGAAGATGGTTATAAGCATTATATAATAAGTAGATATTGTATTTATTACCTTTCATAATCTTTTCATTAATTTATCCCTGACATTAGTAATCTTCAAATTTTGGGTATCTTTTAGGTAAGTAATAATAACCAAACTAAATTAAAAAAGAAGGGAACATTAAATACACTAGGAAAAATTCCAATCCAAAACACCAGTTAAGATAAGATAAGATGTCTTTAATGCACACCAAAGAAATAACAATATAAAAAGAAATATAAAAACTAATTTAATGCACATTGGGCGGCCTTATCGCCTTAGGCGATTTCTTCCAGGCAACCTTTGGATGGACAGGATTTAGAATCTTAAATAGGCGGTGTACAAGAATACATAAAATAAATAAGTGAAAGAACACAATACAAACTCAGATAATACACTAATAAATAATAATAAGCAATACAATACATAATACTATATGGATGATAAATAATGATGATACACTAGTTTTTGGAAAATGCTTATGGACTTAGCTTGCCTAACAGGCAATGGCAACATGTTCCACAATTCACAGTTCCACACACAGTTAAAGGGGAGAAATAGGGGATGCATGTTTACTTCTTAATGCGAGCGAAGCCGCGAACACCCACTAGTATCTAATAAATCAACTAATGCAAACACAAAATGTTATATATTTTATAAAAAGAAAAATACTCTGTTACTTTGAATACATATATTTTATTACAAATATGAGATTACATGTTTATCACACAGTACATAAGGTAAAAAAGGTTATAAATTATAACTAGATATTTATTAAATAAGAATAAATGCACAACAGCTATATATATACCTTTACAAAAGAAATAAAGTTTCAGTCAGATTTCAAAAGAAATTAGAGTTAATAATACTTTCACACAGCAAACATTTGAAAATAAATTCTTATCAGCATTGCCATCCAGCGTGGTATTGCGGCCAGTATGCTGGGCACGCTGCCCTCTGGTAGTGGGCTGGAGCACTTAGATTATCTTTAGGCTTTTCTAAAGATTTTATCTAAGTGCCCCTTTTTTGTAGTAGTTAGAAGTAGTATGTTTAGTTTTTCTTCTCTTGTTTTATATTTTATTATTGTAAATAAAGTTTTTGGCATTCTTTTCATAGCCATATTACATGTCATGAATATTTTTAAATGTGCTAAATGAATCCTAAATAAAGCTTTTTTCTTGATCGTTTTTCACTATACTCTAAGCCACCAATATTGGCAATAATAAAATAGAAAAATTACATAATTAATTTAAAAAAAAAAGCATAAAGGTACATATGTATTAAATCCATTTCCCATGATACAAGCGTAAGCTTAGTATGGAGCTAGATGGCGCTGTGTGATATGTACTGAAATATTTATTTATTTTTATCATTGCCAAGATATTTGATGGCAACTGTAATACAATTCATAATACTATTAGTACATATTTCTAAATCTAAAACATATTGTAAGCTGAGAAAGAACTTGTCTGCTCACTACATTTGAGGTGAATTTTACTATTTTGAGTCACAAGTTCTTATTTATTAGGTCTAGTCTATTATTTACCTTATTTATTTAGATATTATATATAAGTAAAATTGGCATGCAGAGTATGTATAGGCATCTAGTTTACATTTTATAAAATTAGTGCACCCCATTTTAATTATATAGGTCATTCAACGACATTAATAATTATTAATGTCGTTGGGTACATTTGACTTTGCTGATTCTTTCACATTAATGCATTAGAAAGAGAATTATTTTCTTTTCAGTTTAGATTGTTTAAATCAGAACTTTGGAGCAATAGATATAAAATACTGAAATACATTAAACAAATTTAAAATACTTTTTTTTACATGATATAGGCTTACGCTTGACTACAACTTGCCTGGTGGTAAGCAACGTTATAGTCTATGGTCTAGCGCGCTTGCCTAGAAGAAACCAGTTTACTCTCGAATTGATATATTATAATATTTTGATTGTCATGTTTGAGTATGTGATTACAATATAAAGATCACCATAAAAAATTGCACATAAATTAAATCTCAAATACTGTTTGTAATAGATCTACAGAGATACAAATATGACTAAAATTATTTAGAATATTCTTAACTAACAAAAGTACTTGATAGAAACCTAGAACTTAACTGAAACAATTTGATGGTGTTTATTTTAATACTAGCTGTGCCCGCGACTTTGTCAGCGTAGAATAGTTATTTTGGGCATTCATACTTTAATACGTATTTTTTTGATATCTTGAACCGTTTTCGCAGCGCACGCACCGGAAGCCCTCAAAGATGAATAACTTTCCCCGTTTTTTCTACATTTTTCATTGTTTCTTCGCTTCTATTAGTTGCAGCGTGATGTTATATAGCCTAAAGCCTTCCTCGATAAATGGTCTATTCAACACAAAAATATTTTTTCAAAGAGTAGGTAGTTCCTGAGATTAGCGCGTTCAAACAAACAAACAAACTCTTCAGCTTTATAATATTATAGTAAAGATGTCACGAAATAGTTCTCAATGAAAGCGCCATTACCACATGATAAAGACATCTGTAACTGTAAAATGTTAAGCCGGAATTATACTTGTCTGACGTGTTGTGTCGTGTCGCATCAGAGAGGTATCGGTTTCATATATTTAATACGCTGAGATTTATACTATTCTGTTGCAATCTGACGTGACGCCATCTGTCATGTCGCGACAGATCAAATCCCAGTCTGCGTCAGAGCAGCGGGGTGCGGGGCGGGTGTGTCGCCGCATCAGACAAGTGTGAACGCGTCAGTTCTGGATTGTATCCCGTCGGAATCGCTCGTACGCCGCGCCTTTATAGTTACCTACAATGGACGAACTGATCGAAATGGTACGACAATATGAAGTAATATATGATACAAAATGTCCAGAATATAAAGATAATTCTATCAGAGCAACTATTTGGGACGAAATTGGAGCCAAAATGAAACAACCACGTGAGTATCTTCAATATTTAATTACTTCTCCTAATAGCTTGAATTTGCCACGGTACTTGTCCCTCAGGGCTTACAAAATATGTTTTATATGCCTCACGAACTTGCATCGCGTCTTGAGAAGGGTTTCTGTTTAATGATCCAATATCTATAAATCCATTACTGCTGTTGATCTCACTTTCAAGGCTATAAATGCTTTCTGTTTCCTGCGTGTTAGAGCTCAAAAAATTATGAAGACAACAAGCAGCAAGTATGATCTTGTCTGCCATGTATGGTTGTACTTGTAAAGGCCCTTGAAACACTCTGAATCTAGCTCGTAATATTCCAAAAGCATTTTCGACAGTGCGGCGGGCACGAGACAAACGATAGTTAAATATTTTATTATGATCATTATTAACCAATTTTGCTTTACTGTATGGTTTCATTAAATATGTTTTTAAAGGAAATGCCGCATCTGCAACAATAGTGTAGGGCAAAGCATTTGTATTTCCGTATATCGATTTATTCGGTGGAACATTCAATTTATTTCTATCAAACATTTTTCCCATTAATGACTCTTGGAATATGCCACCATCACTGTTTCGGCCATATGCTCCTACATCTATCATAATAAATTTATAGTTCGCATCAACGAGTGCAAGCAATACAACAGAGTGTTCATTTTTATAATTGTAAAATGTTGAGCCTGCATTTATTGGACATATAATAGTAACGTGCTTTCCATCCAATGCTCCAATGCAGTTAGGGAAATGCCACAAGTTTTCGAAATCATTAGCAATATCTCTCCACATTTGTTCTGTGGGTTGTGGCATCACTATAGGAGACAATTTCTTCCAAATTGCTGCACACACTTCTTCCACTATAACTTTTACAGTAGTGAACCCCATGCGGTAATTGAAGCCCAATGATCGAAAAGAATTTCCAGTTGCCAAAAATCTGTAACATAAAAAATATACCTAGTATTTTAAATTTGTTTCAGCGGACAGATGTAAAAATGACTGGAATAAATTACGAAATTCTTACGTCAACGCAATGAAACGCCGTAAAAACAAAAAAAGTGGGCAAGCTGCTGTATCAATTTCTCCCTGGAAGTACGAAGAACAAATGAGCTTTTTACGCCCATATATGGAATCAAGGTTAACTACAACTAATCTCTCGTCTCCACCAGAATCGCCAGAAGCGGAATCAGAACATTCACAATCTTATAGCCGGCCGACAACACCCCAATCTACCTCATCCAACCCGAGACCAAGGGAAAGCACAGCAAACTTACAAAATTTATATGACTTAATGAAGTCTTCCCATGATTTAAGACAACAAAGGGTCCATAGAAAAATGCCCGATTTGGATGAAACCGACATGTTCTTTTTGAGCATGAGTAAAGCAATTAAAGATCTTCCAAAAATCGACCAGACTAAAATAAAACTAGATTTACACACAGCCATATCACAAGCAGAAATACGTAAACTTGAGGCACAATCACAGGTTCTTAAAACACCAATCATTGTGACTCGCCAGATAATTTCTCCGCCAAATCAACCATCTACATCCATGCCGATAATCCAAACTTCATCAGACTTCTTAGAATCATCAACGCTCACACCATTGCAAAACTCGGATTCTCAAGTTCACTGTAATTTTGAAGATGGAACAATTTCATCGTACTACAGCAATGCAGATTTTTCTGATGTAAATTAATCTGATTCTAGGAAAGTTGATTATTCTAATACAAAATAATAAATATGATTACCTTAAACATACTGCAAGTCTTTCTCTTGTCCCAATAGGTTTCCGAAACTTCGTATGTTTTTTTTTAATATCCAGTTCGATCAAGCTATGAATTTCGTTAAATTGTGTCTTGGATAATCTAAAATATTGATGGAATCTTTCGTCATCACTTATAAGTTCCTGAACGAGACAGTGAAACTCGCCTTTTAACTCTCTTTTTCTATTAACCGGATGAACCCAGTATCTTCTTGTCTTTCTTTTTTTCTTTAGAAGTAATGTTAGTGCCAAAAATTGAAGGTCTTCAAATTCGGATTCAGAATCGGAAAAATCTTGGAAATTCATTTTTAATCTCGGATAGCAATGGTAACGTAAGAACTCTATGAGAGTTGTAGCAACACTAACTTAAGATTTCGTCAGAAGGCGCCTGAACACGACACATAAATGTGTTTGGTAGTTGTGACGTCAGTGCGCATCACGACACAACACGTCAGACAAGTATAATTCCGGCTTTAGTTACAAACTTCACTGTGTGACTTATTTCGTGAAAAAGCCTTAAGTCTTTTGTATACACTTTCTTTCCACCCTATGAAAGCCTGCAACAGATCTTGCTTAGCGATAACAATTTTATGCCACTAGATTGAACATGCAATGTCCTATCGTTAATTTTATATTTTATACTGACTGACTTTTTCAATCGGTTGTATAAGATTATATTTTTTATTATATTAACTTGATAGGTTGTAAAATGTGTCAGAGGTGGCGTATGGGCGGCTTACAAACTCTATACCTACACTTGTGGGTTTTCTTCTTCTTATCGAATCAGAGTGGCCGACTCTGGTGTCGAGAGTATAACAAGCCGCCTAAAGGGCCTCTGACATTCTTAAACAATAAAAAAAGAAGTAAGTAATTCTTTGTTAAAAACTTTTCTTGTTCCTGTTTGTTTCAAACTGTATCAGCTAAGAAATTCAAAGTTCCTCAGTCCAGTTACCAGTTGTCTAAGAAGTCATATCCAGTCTTGGGCAAGGTGGAGTCTGTGAGCGTTTCTGTGGATTGGAAGTCAGTGGAGGATGCATGGCTAGAAGACAGTAGGCCTCGGTTCTCTTCTGACAGATCTGTAATCAGGGAAAAGTCTAATATAAGAGAGAGATAACACAATTTATGCAATAAATAGTTGAGTTTGGAGTAAACTTTTGACTGCATTTGCATGCTTTATTTATTTTTAACACTGAAATTTGTTTGCGTGTTTTTAAATCTGAGCAATAACTATATCAAAACACCTTGTTTGTGTGGATGTGAAGAAAGTAATAAATTATTTTGTTTTCCATGTTTGATGTTTAGAACTGGAGCGTGTGGTGCTGAATCCTGCATGGATGGAAACGGGTGTTGATGATTTAGGTACCTAGGTACCTACCTCGCCTTTCAATAAAAGTGAAAAAACACTCGCAATCTCGATTTCATATGTTATGTGAAGTGCAAATGGCAATCGAGAGTTCAATGAATGCGTTGATGAATGATGTTAAGCTCTAGTTTTTTAATTCTTTTTTTGTGAACCCCCATCAAAAAATTTCACGAGCCGCCTCTGCTTCCAGGCAACCTTAGTAAAGATCGCTAGGAAAGAAACATGCAAAAGTTGGTGGCGTACAAACAACAACATAACAGATACCTTAACAAACAAACATAACAAACACTAAATTATTGCTAGGAAAGCACAAAAAAAAAAACCGGCCAAGTGCGAGTCGGACTCGCGCACCGAGGGTTCCGTACAAACCTGCAAGGTTAAATATTTTGTGATGTAACTAAAAATTTATGGTTTTCGTAATTTTTCCTTTATCTATGCTATAAGACGTTGCTTCGTACCAAATTTCAAGATTCTGAGTTCACGGGAAGCACCCTGTAGGTTTTGATTCCCTTGCAAGTGTCGAAAATTTGCGGCATAAATGGCTGTATCTTTTGATTGCGTTGGCTTAGAAGTTTGATTTTTTCACAGCTTCAAGGGACAGTAGACCTGAGTAATTGATATAAATTTCAGCTTCATACCTCTACGCGTTCCTGAGAAAAAGGGTCTTGACAGACGGACGGACGGACAACAAAGTGATCCTATAAGGGTTCCGTTTTTTCCTTTTGAGGTACGGAACCCTAAAAACAACAAACAATGTAAGGGAAAATAATTACATTGTCTCATACAAAAACATATATATGATGTCACACACTTGTAAGAAACCCATTTACTCTAGATTTTAAAACTCCTACATTTAGTTCAACACAATTATGGTACAATTCAACATCAAAAGAGCTGTTGAAGAGATGTATTATCAAAGAATATTACAGCAAATTATAAGAATAAAAAACATATTGACCTCTTACCTACATACTTTACTGTGTTATTATGACAACATATCTTTTTGGTTTGTTAACAATCTTGACCCTCAACATTATCACATCTCATCTCATAAAGTATTATAATATGACTTGATAATACCCTTTGTCCATTATAAAAACAAACATAGAACTGTGACATTAGCCAATTGATATTCTAACCAGGTCTAAACAATCTATTGTGTTCTTGTAAGGAACCTAAACCTATTACAAATTATAATGAATCATACAGAGATAAAGATTAAGTAAACATTGAGGAAAAATTAACTCATACATTTATAATAGGGGAGATAAGATGAGAATTAATGTAGGTTAGGTTGTCTTCAGGTTTTTTATTTACCATTTTAATCATATTTTCAATTTAAAAGATTAGATATAGACAGTCATAGTTTCAAATAAGATTATGTTTGTAGCTTACTGTTAGTTTATCAATAATCAATCAATCAATTTCACAAATCTATACTAATATTATAAAGCTGAAGAGTTTGTTGTTTGAACACGCTAATCTCAGGAACTACAGGTGCGAATTGAAAAAATATTTTTGTGTTGTATAGACCATTTATCGAGGAAGGCTTTATACTATATAACATTACGCTGAAACTAATAGGAGCAAAGAAACAATGGAAAATGTGGGGAAAAAAGGGAAAATTATTCATTTTGGAGGGCTTCCATTGCGTGCGCTGCGAAAACGGTTCACAATTTAAAGAATTTATTAATGCCCAAAATAACTATTCCAAACAAACAAAGTTGCAGGCACAGCTAGTATCAGATAAAATACTCACCGCTGCTAGATTTGACCACACTACTTCTGTAATCCTTTTCAAACTTGCTCTCACTCTGTGGACTCTTGAAATTTGTCCTGAAGAAGTTCTCCGAGGATGCCACAATCTGAGTTTGAGGTCCCGGTGCCACCAGGCACTCTTTCTCCTCATCCTTACTCTTAAAGTTACCAATAAACTTGCTTATAAAGTTTGGCGATGTCAGTTCTCGGTCGTCTTTGTAGGTTGATCTCAGTTCGTGAGATTTCAAAGCATTTTTCAGTTCCGACACCACTTTGGAGTGTGATAATGCTAGCTCAGACATTACAGGAGGCGGGGAAGTAGGTTTTACATCTTTAGGTGCACGATGCTCGGCCAATGCACATAGATTTAGTTGACTCTTGGTTTGGTAGAGAAAAGGGGCAGAGTGTTCGTCCCTATATGACCCATGTTCATCGTGAATCATCTTCTGACCGTGATCTCGTCCAAAGAATGACATGAGGTCATCTTTGCGGACTGGAGGGTCATTGATATCAAAGTCTAGGTTGTCTAATAGAGCATATTTGAGAGCTATTTCAGGTTTTATGATGGACTCATTGATTATTTCTTCCTGAAAAGGAAATATACATGTCTAAGTAAATTTAAGTAGGTAGGTACTACAAGCCATTAATATAGTGGTGAGGGGAGCTAAATTGAAAGCAGAACATGTTTCAGCAGTTTCTAGAATTTTTGTCTGTTTATTTAAATGTGCAAACAAAAATCACTCAAACAGATAATCATGATTTTTGGGTAAGTATGCAACTAAAAAGTAAGCGAGTGTGGCTCAGTGGTTCCAGTGTCTGCTTTACATTCAGACACACCCTGGTTTGAATCCGGCCCTACATCAATGACTTGTATTATCAAGTTATATGTGGATTTGCACTCGCTTATCGGTGAAGGAAAACATCGTGAGGAAACCGACATGTTTTAAGGACCACAATATCCTAGGACATTGTGTCTTACGTGGAAGGACCTGGGCGCCCACCATGATGTATCTGCCTAAGAAAAATCCACTAAGGAATTAATTCTGTGGGGGAATCACGACCCTCAGTCATGAGGAAATACACTCAAGAGAAGGATGCAACTAACATGAGGTCTTGGGAATGACATATGCTATTTTTATGCCGAAATTATGGAAGAGAAGCTGCGGGGGTCTACTAGTAGTAATAATACTATAACATGATTTTAAATAATCTTAGTCGTTAGGGCGTGAAGAGCGGACAAACAAACATACACACATATCTAAAAATACCCATTTATTGTATAATTGATGGATTAGAGTGACTGAATCATTATTGTACAAGGCTATCTACCCAAATAGTATGCGGCGTTTTAGAGGGAAGGAAGTAGTTAGCTCGAGACATTACCAGCTATTTAGATAGTGCAGTGATGACTAATAAATAACAAAATTGCTTGCATGTTGTCGATCGGTAGAGTATTGGGCGTCGCGAAAATGCAATAATCATACATAAACATGCAATAATTATGTATTATTCGTGTTACAAAACGTTTAAATTATGAAATAGGAAGCTAAATACTCACTTTTTCTTTTTCCGTCAGGGTTTCCCATATATTTTCATATGAGTTCTTTGCTTCGAGCACATCTTCATAAATTTTCGAAGCGAGAGGGTTCATCGACCGAAAATAGTCTTCGGCAGCGGCGGCCAGCGCCATCATTCAGACTTTAATTGATCGTTTTACGAATAAATACAAAATAAATTGAGATTCTTGAAAAAATCACACAACCATTTTCGTGAAGCAACGAAACATAAATAAAGGAACAGTGTTGCTTGCTGGTGGCAAATAGTGAGATATTCTACCATAGACTATGTAGAGTAGAGAGTATGAGATGTATTCACCCTTTTTTTAAAAGAGTAATAGTATTCTTTGGTATTCATCATCTGCGTCGCATAGGTCGCATGTGTGTTATTTCAGCGAGAATTAAATGTAGCTAATAAAGTACCCACATCGGCGGAAGAATCTGCACTTCTTGCACAAAACCAATGCTTAATGGGGGATTTTTCTCCTATAACCCACCTGCATAATCAATTATACCTACTATGTATCGATTCGGGATAAAATTAATCAACAATTAATAAATAAGCACTCAAGCTCGGAGGAAATATCACAATGGAGGGAGCCATAGAGACGTTGCCGCTCTTACGTCTGTGTGTAAAGCACTTGAGTGTGTCTTTGTCATTCCTTCAGAATGAAGCTACGAGTAAAAGAGATAGCAAATTTACATGCTGGCAACGCCGCACGTGTCTTTTTATGACCGACGAGTAGGCCAAAACATTGCGTTTGTGCTTTAGAATTTAATATCAAGTGATTTTACGGTGTTACAGATTTGTTTAAAGTTAAATGTAAAATTATGTCGTGCTCAGCAGTGTCATGTTCATCAAGAACTACAAAAGGAGGTGTAAAAGACCCGGATTTGTCATTTCATTTGTAAGTTGGTGACAATGTTTAAGTCATTGTAAATGCTAAATTGATGATGTTTTTAGCCAAAATGCTATTGTACCATCATATTAACAATCTAGTTTATATACATCCATGTGATTTGGGTCAAGATAATGTCTAAAACTGTCTTAAAACAGCAAAAGTGTTAAAAGATAATTTAAGCATCAATTCTAGTGATGTACCATAGATTTTAGTTTTATCGATATATCGATAAAAGATATATCTTCCAATCTTGATAAAATTGTGCCTAAGAACATGTAATGTAATAACTAAATGTATTTTTTTACACTGAATTATGTACATATCGTTTCCTTTTTCTTTTAAGGTACAACTAATTTTTAGGTTTCCAAAATGTCCAGAAATGAGAAGTGAGTGGATCAAAGCTGTTAGGCGTGATAACTGGGAGCCAACAAAATATTCCAGACTGTGTTCGAAACATTTCGAAGAAACCTGTTTCATCACCGGATTACAGATAAAAAGTATCTAATATAATCTATTATGGATAAAGAGTCTTCAGATTTGTTGCGTACCATAGGCGAAAAAAATCAAGATTTGCTTGTGAGATTAAAGCCTTTTAAGCCAGATTGCCAGATTACCTATCTTATAAAATAATTAATAAACAATTCATATAAAATACATGCATTTTTATTCACTTCACCAATATTCCATCGATAGACTTGATGGGAATGTCACATCACTAGTCACACACACTAATGCAAATCTGTAACTGCACACTAGCAAAAAGTGGCCATGCCACTGATCTCCATGCGTACCTGTAGGTACTGATGGAGGTCAGTGGGCCATGCTCAAAATCTCTATGGCTCCCTCCATTGTGATATTTCATGAAGTTATTTCCTCCGAGCACTCAAGTATAAATTTGTTATGTTAGCAGCGATTACAAAATGTCAATATTGGTTGTCAATGTCAAAATTTAAGCCAAAATGGCCCTCCCAGTTTACATTTACGTAAATAAATAAAAGCTGAACATTTTGTACCTGATAACAGTGAAATTCTTAGTAAATGTAAACTATGTTTAACAACACTAACACATGTGGAACAAACGAAGCCCCTTCGAATGTGGTGGCCTCCGTAAACGCGACGCAAAATAACGTTAGTAGTATCAACCATAACCTGAACGATATCGGTAAATACAAACAGGAAACCGGTGCATCTGCTAATGAATACTATGACCCCTACAATTTCCACAACTTTAGTCGACCGGCTGTAAATATGCCTCCAGTAATACACCCGTTTCAGTTGTACCAAAACATGGGACATGGATCTCCTTTTTCATCACAAAACACACAATTATCTCATGAAAGTGCATTACAAAATTACTTTCCAGGTGTACATACAAGTACACAACCAGATAGTTTCAATGGTGCGTTAAATTTTAGCGAAAATTATCATACGAAAACTTTAAGTGACCTGCTAAGTTCGACATTTAGAGAACCAGCTATGACCAAAGGCTATCCTTTAAATATACCGCAAGTACCGTCTAACATTCTCAGGAAAAGTTCAGATGTTACTAGAGAGGATCTAAAATTGGAAACAAACAAACATAGTACATTAAGTAAACAAAGTCCAGATCCAGACAAAACTCAAATACATAAAAGTGACCAAACCAGCCCAAAATATGAAAACTCATCTAGTGTAAGACTAACTGAAAAAACATCAAAAGAACATCCAACTAGCCAGGCTACTAGTGACATAGTACAATCAGAAGAAATGGAAGAAGTAAAAGAAGAAGAAAAAAGCATACAATATGTTAATAAAAAAAATACTGAACCTTTAAATCAAACTACTACTCCTGACTTAATCAATATTTCTTCACCAAAGGCAAAGAAATCTACTTACAAAATAATAAATAATAATACAGCTGAAGATAATACTTTAAAACCCATAATTTTCAAGAAAACCTTGAGTGAGAGCAAAAGAAAAAGTCTAGAGAAGACTGTCAAAATTATCGAAAGTATTTTGATATCAACCCCTTCAAATAACACAAAATATGATGCAAGAGATCGAAGTAAAAAATGTAACATTGTGGAGAACACAGATCCATTAGCGTTATCACCAAATCCTGAAACAAAAGTATCTGAAGAATCCAATTCTGGATCCGACAGTGACAATGAAGTTTTGATGAAAAAAGTTCAGTCTAAAACAAAAGCAAAACAAAAATCTAGTCTAAAACAACAAAACATCACAAACACTAATACTAAACCCTCAGATGGAGTTGTGAAAGTAAAAGTTGAAGATATAAAACTAGAACACTTAAGTTGCAGTGGACTAGATGAAAATCCATTTGTAAGAGACAGTCATGGTACAAATAGAGACGAAGTAGGTGATGTCAAAATTATTGGCATGGAGAACAGTGTGGAGGAAGCTATGGCTTCTGCTGATACAGGTAGGTATATATTTTTTTTATTTTAAAGCACACACTGACCTATTTAAGTCTTTACTTAGCCACCTTAGGACTTTAGGAGGCTTAGGGCCATAAGCGGAGTATCCTGGTTTACCACAAACTGTGAAATTCATGAGCACCTTTAAATGAAGACTATAGGAAGAGTTCCAGCTAAATACATATGCATATACGAAATCACCTAGCACGGCATCCTAACCAACTCATCCAAAACCTAAGGACTCGAAGATACAAACCAAGGCTAAAGAGGAAGGTCGTGGAAGCCAGCTACTGACATTGTGCTCCACCAGACAATTGAATATGTGGAGATGCATTTAATGGAGTGCACACTTCACAACAACAATTGCACAGACCACATCTGCTTATAGTTATACTGATTGTAGATAGAAAAGAATAACAAAAATCAAAATCTACTAAAAAGTAAAACTGTCTAAACCTTTGCTTACACTAAGCCATGTCAAAAGGCATAAGAGAGTTGTGAAAACTATCATCACTAAAGTTAGCCACTATATAATAATAAGTAGAAAAATATGAGCAAGGACCAAGTATTTATTTTAATTGACCAATTATGATAGTATTTTTTTGCACTTGCTATTAAAACTTTAAAAAACTTTAAATTGCTTAAAACAAATTGTTATCATTTCCAGGACCATCTATAGGCTACTTTGAATGCCCAGAATGTCGGCTACTGTTCCAGCATCCTAAGAGGTTTCTTGTTCACACCAAGTGGCATTCCTTCGGCCTCCTCAATGAGAGGCGAGCAGCTATAGCACGGGAGAAAGAGGAGCAAGCCAAGATGAAGAGAGATGCAAGAAAAGAGGAACGAATACAAAGGTAAAATTAGACTAACGACATTAGAGTAAAGGAAAATACCTCCAATTTTGGATAAGGTATGGTAACCTAACCTTTAACTGAATACTGCTTCAAGTCTGCAATGACTGCAAAGTAAAATGTGTCAAATATATGTGTTGTCACTTTTTTATAGTTATAGTTTCTAGTTTCTTTTTATTTTGATGCATATTTCAAGCAGAACATATTTATATTAGTCACTTTTACGAAACTTATGTGTTTAAAAAAAATGAAGATTGAACTATGTTCCTAAATTTAGTAAGCAAATTATTATTATAAATTAATGTTGATTATCTTTAAATTTGAAGTTTAATTTATACATATATTTATGCACGACTCATTAGCTAAGGTTTTATCTAACAACTGTAAAAATTAAGAGTCGTTAACACGCTTACAGATTCTTTAATAATTATTATAATTTTGCACGTCTGTGGGACGTAACCACGACGTAAGTGTTTTTTTTTGTGACCAGGTCGTCAGCCTAAGGTTAAGAAACGGCACAAGTTCCATCAAAATAATTTTGACCCAGTGTGATATGGGCATGTCAGCAATTTGCTGCTCGCCCATTAATCAAATAAATAAATCTCATTATCTATTTTTAAATGAGTATCTCTGCTTTCCAGTGCTTATAAAGATCTGAGAAGAAGTCAGTATAATTTGTAAATAGCTAATTGTTTGTAATTGCAGGCTAACTGCAGTTCTACCCGAGACCCAGGCCGCCAAGCTGCGCTGCAAAGACTGTGATATTGTACTACCCACCAAAAGCAGCTTCAAGATGCATAGAGCTAGGTGAGTACTTACCTCTAAATTGTCTGAGGCACCTGACCTGACCTGACCAGACCTGCCCACATGTAAATGCATAATTGCCTATTTAAAAAGCTCAACTGCTTTGAGATTAAGAAAAGTGTTGTATAAACAACAATCATACACTGAAACTATGTGTATCATCAGCTGTAAGCACTTAATGAAATCATACTTGTATTAAAAACTAAAGTGTTTTTTGGTCTGTTCCATTTTCACACCATATCAGAGTGGTGTATCATCGTGTTTCTTTTTTACGTGGGTTAGGTTTATGTTTGAACTTGAATACAGCTTTTTTTCTTACTGAGAAAGCACATTCCATCCTAGACCGTAATGATTGCTTCCCATCAGGCGAATTATGGTCAAGCGCAAACCCATTCCTTGTAAAAAAGCCTGCCTGATATTAAGCATTGCTGCAACCTACAGTGATTGATTTCTGGTATGGTGATACAATTGGTTCCTGAGAGTGACATGGGCTTTTTATCACGAAGCTACAAAAGCGAAATTGTAGGCATCCACTAGTTTTACATGAATAAAAGTTTATTATCTATTGCAGGGTGCATCCGAAGCGCTCGCAGAGCTGCCAGGTGTGCCACATCCCGCTCCCGGACGCGGAGTCGCTGCGCGCGCACCTCGCCTCGCACGAAGACAGGGAGGCGGGCGGCCACCAGTGCCCACACTGCGACAAGCGCTTCAAGCACCGGCACTCGCTCGCCAAGCACGCCGACACACACCGCGTGAGTTGATCCAAAACAAATGATTATTAAAAAAAATACAGTAATGTTTTATCGAAACCGAGAAAAAAATAGTTATAAAGAAATTGTACAGGTTTTATCGTAGCCTCCTGAAAAACTCGCGTAATTAATTGATAGATATTGTAAGACGTACATTTACGAATTAAATACATTGTGAAAGGTTCCTTACAGTCTATACTTGGAACCAAATTAAAGTTTCAAACAGTAAACAATAAGTGAGTAACACTAACTTGTGCAAACCATTTGAATATCAGTTAAGCTCGTCGATGCTAGTACCAACTGTATCCTTTCTACGACTACTAGAAATATTTGCTGTACCATATAAAAAGCAAAGTATTTACTCAATAAATCCCTAGACTAATTCTACAAGAAGTTAGAATTCGCGTGGTTTATATTCTGCGTGTAGACACAATAAATGAAAATAAGATAATTATTTTTTGGTTAATTTTACAGGAGAAAACCCACAGCTGCCCCACCTGCGGCAAGCTATTCGGGTCGGAAGCGCTAGTTAAGCGTCACCTCATCACGCACGAGCGACATGCTCGCGGACCTGACCAGTGCTGCACTTACTGCGGGAAAGCGTTCTACGAAGCTTACCATCTGAGAGTGAGTGTTGTATACTTTAGTAGCCTATACACCTGAAAAGCACTGTGTTACTTGCGGCAAGCTATGTTTGGAAGCGCTAGTTAAGCGTCATCAATACTGCACTTACTGCGGGAAGCGTTCTATGAAACTTATAGCATTGGGTATAGACCGTAATGATCACTTACCATCAGGAGAATTATGGTCAAGTTTAAACCCATTCCATGTAAAAAAAGCGATGTAGGTACATTTTAGTATCTAATATACCTGGCAAGCACTGTGTTACTTGCGGCAAGCTATGTATAGTCGAAAGCGCTAGCTAAGCACGACAAAAATTACAACCCAATTATTTAAAAAAACCCACTGTTGGAAGTTGGCTAAAATTTTTTTTTGTTGCAGGTACATGAAAGAACTCATAAAAACGACCGACCGTTTAAATGTGAGACTTGCAACTCTGGTTTCGTCAGCAATTCTGGACTCACGAGGCATATTAAAGTGGTGATTGTTGTTTTTATTTATTAGTTGATTGTAAGATCGCCTATTGCTCAAATATTATTTAGTCTTAAGCCAAGTTGGCCACTCTCATTCGAAAAGAAGAAGAATACGATGTTATTAAGGTAAGCAACTGCGGTAGTGATCAGTCTTAAGAGAAAACTATTATCAAAATGATGTACGCAGTTATTTAATGCAATCTGCATCCACTACTTTTCAATTTTGATTAGTAAGTACTCTGTCGTTTAAAGAGGAACCAACAGACCCCTAAAACACTAATGGTAGTTAAGTGTCATCACAATACATTACTTGAAGTTCAAAACCCATTTCATTAATTATCTATTTGCTGTATATTTCAGTCTCACCAGAACGTATCCAAGCCGTTCTCGTGTCCCGTGTGCAAGAAGTGTTTCTCGAGCGCCGCCATCCGAGCGCGGCACGAGCTGCGCGCGCACGCTGACCAGGCGCTTCTACCGCACCAGTGCGACATCTGTGACGCTAGGTTTGTAGCTTACAAGAATGTACACAATATCCTAGTGTATAACTGCTGCCCGGGGTAAAAAACAGGTATTTCCTGCTAGCAGTTCTTGTATTTGATTTGTAAGAGTGTTATTTGAGCGCCGCCATTCTAGCGCGGTACGAGATGCGCGTGCACGCTGACCAGGAGCTACTACCGCACCAGTGCGACATCTGTGGCGCTAGGTGTGTACATCGCTAGCCAGAGTGTTTTTATCATCCACTTGTTCTATTAGGATATGGCTATTATCTACTATAGCAGGAACTTATTAGTTAAATACGACGCGACTGTAATAATTCTTCAAGCGCAGCACGAACTGCGCGCGCACGCTGACCAGGCGCTTCTAACGCATCAATGCAACATCTGTGACGCTAGGTTATTAGCATACAAGTGTCTAATAATAACTTAGCTTGGTTAGCAACTGTATGACACAAAATAAACAAGGATCTTCCTGCTAGACGTATTTGATTTGTAAGAAGTGATTTTTGAGCGCCGCACCAATGTACCATCTGTGACGCTAAGTTTGTATAACACTAGCTAGAGTGTTTTTAAAAAGCAACCAAGAAATGTCAGTTTTTGCAACAGTTAGCAATAATCTAATGAGCAGCATGGAAGAGTTGTCAATACTAAATCAGTATCATTTACTTTTGTACATTCTGATACCACCTATGTCTATATATAATATATATATATATATACACATATTAAATACTTTTTAATGTACATATTTGCATATACATCACATAAAATAGGTACGTTTTACATATGTATTTTGTGACCAATAAACTATTGGATTTGATGATATATACTGAAGGCGCTATCTATATACATATGTATATAGGTATAGTCACATCAATGCACCATTATTTAGCGATGAATTAGCATTTGTTAATTTGTGCTGTCGCGTAAAGTATCTATGTTTAAGTTTAGTTCTATAAACAATTAAATAAATAACTTACCTCTTATTTTTTCATTGCAGATTCGTGAAAATGAAAGATCTCAAAACCCACGTATACAGGTTGCATCCCTCGGGACCCGTGAAGAAGAAAAGCAAAAAAGATGCTAAAAACGCAGATATTGGTGAACAAACCCAATGTTGAACACAAATATAAAGTATATACTCTGTTTTCACTTTATATAACACAGTTATTATATAAAGTTCAAACACTACAACCTCAATTTATAACCCAGTTGATAATATTAAAATAAGGGAAAATATTTCGCTGAGAAAGCTCCTAGCTGGTTTAAAAAAAACAAGTTATCGACCACAGATTTCTGTGAAGGAACGCTTGTACCTAATATCTGGGTCATCATCATCGTCCACAGCCTTTTCTGGGTAATTCAATAAAAATACCTTGGTTAAGACTCATGTAGATAACAAAACAGAATTAAGTGTACATAATAATATTATGACTGCTGTATGATCACAGAGGCATATTAAAAGTATTCACCTATTTCAAAGTCCTTAAAAGATAAGCCCTTACTGCCCACATCCACTTTTAAGGGAGAGGATATGACTATATTTAAGCTTAGGTAATATAGGTGTCAAATATTAATACGTAGTCATTAAAATGTACAAGTGGATGTCTGCGACTTCGCTCGCGTTGCAACGGGATAAAAAGTAGCATAACTTCTACAAATTATTGATAATGTGGAATTGTAACTCCTTACAAATATCGCGTCAAAAATGCTTACATATTTCGTCTCTCTCCCACACACTAAGCTTACCTACTTGTGATTGGTTACGATGAATGGCCGAATGCTAGGTCGCTAAAGGGTAAAGCCCCACCCCACCAACTGCGGGCGGTTGAGTATCTCGTGGAATTCGTTTTTGGTTCGGTTGCGTTTCTACGACTATCTTTTTTTTTAAAAGGCTTGCATTTGAACGTAATTCGCCTGATGGTAAGCAATTATTACTGTCTATGAGTCATTATATTTATGGTTTATATGTCATTTCATTCTATCACCATTATAACTCCCCCGGGTTATAATGGTGTTCTTCAAATTCCGAGTAAATAGGTTTCTTCTTGGCAAACATGCTACAACTTAGACTACATCAGGCAGGTTGTAGTCAAACGTAAGCCTATTCCATGTTAAAAAAAACCATACCAGAAATCATATTTATGTTGCTTTCTTGTGTGTTGAAAAAGCAACAAATCCTCATCATACACATTTATATGCTCCGATTTGTTATTGATAAATAACATGTTAGGCTCATTTTAGGTCAATTTCCATATTTTAATTCAGTGTAATTATATGTAAATGTTGTGAACTCTTTCTATTCCTTACTGGACTTTAGTTGATATCTGTATTATAATATGGTAACAGTAATTTGGATTTCATGGTATATCTTATTGTAAATAATAATAATTTCTAGATGTGTGTAAATGAATAGTAATGTATGAGATCTCTTTTATGTAAGAATTAAATAAATAGCAAGGTTTAATGTGCACAATTTTAGTTTTGTTTAAGTAAACTTTATTATACGTCAATAAAACTGATAATATATTGTACGTTTTATGTTAGTACTTTCCTATCCTACTAGCTATAATTTCATAAATAAAAAACTATGTTACTTGAAAATCTTTATTTCACATAGAGGTACTTATTTGTATCTTAAACCTAAAGTAAACAAAAAGAGAAAAAATGCTCGAAGCAAACTAAACGATTTCTTCTAAAAAGTCCCTCCCCAAACTTTTGCCAATTTCAGAATGATACACCAATCACAATTACATTAATTTTGTTACAAATACCCAACTAAGGAATAGTTGAATTATAATAAATACTATTAAAAGTATTTAATTGTGATTGGTGTAGGCAAATAATTGTCTTTATCTTATTTTAGTACTTAAATGATATTTTTAGTAGGTAATTGCAATGGGCAAATGACATCTGGTGGAGCATCAAGTGATCACTAATATTACTGCTCTTGTAAGATTAGGACACAGGATTTGACACAGTTGTATCACTCTAAATAGTACATTAGTCAGGATATCTTGTACAACATTATTTTAAGAAGTAAATCTGCATCATACATAATCAAATAAGCTTACAACTACTTTGTTTTTGTAACAAATTGTTTACATCGCAACTGCATCAAAAGTATGAATCTATAAATGCTAGATTTTATTTTTAAAAAATGCATGTTTATATTTGACTACAGCCAATCTGATGTTAAGTGCTACTTTAGTCTAAGATGTAACACAATTGCCTATATGAAACTTATTTTAAAACTTGGGTTGTAATTTTTAGGAAAGGGCCTTGGATTAATTCAGCATTGCCAAATTATCAGCTAAATGCTTGCCAAAATTGGCTTATGTTAGACAAGTATTGCAGACAAACTAAACTTTTTACTTATTTTTATATATAGGTAAGTATTTAAACAAAATGCTTATAACTTCCCATCAAACTGCTCAAAAATACTATGAAAGATAATATCTGCACAATTCTTATGCTAGTTTTCAAAAACTTAATTGTTTCAAATTAGTAGGGTATGATTTCAATATTTAATAAATCAAGTCCAGAAACAAACAGACACTTTAAGTTACTGATAACTAACACAAATACTTGTATGACAATACTCTACAATTTTCACTTGAACTTGATAAAAAGAGACTACAGAGAGAGCATTCAGATCTCAAATAGATAAAAATGTAAGTATTTTGAAAAAATGTTAACATTTTTTTTGTATTAAGGTATCTAAGTTATGTGAGATATACCAGTACATTAATAATTAAAATGACTCACATTCGTTTTCAAAATACTTATATTTTTATCTATTTAAGATCTGAATGCTCTCTCTATAGTCTCTTTTTATCAAGTGCGAGTGAAAATTGCTTCTGATTGACTTATCAAACAAAATTACTGATTTTTTAATTTGCATAATTTACAAGTAATGTAGGTAGGTACACGTAACAGAAGACTTAGTCATAATGTAATAATATGAATTGTTTGGTCAGTATGTTGTAGTGACCAGTAGCTAAATAAAGATGTCTGATACTTATGATTAGTAAGGTCTGTACAAGACAGTTTTTGAACCTATATACCTAACTATCTGTTTGCCCAGCTGCCTGACGGAGTAAGACATAGATCTTTTCTTTGATCCAGTCTTTGTTGTATGGCGCATATGTGTTGGTTGACTTTTGGTACACTAGGCAACTCAGATCTGCAAGCTGAAACGAAAAGTGCACTTCATAGTTGGTTTGAAATAATATTATGACGAGAAGTTGGTTTAGGACAAAACTTTGAAGTATGAATTGTTGATGATACATCTTTAGAATAATATTGGTTACCCTCATGGTATATAAATGTATAAATAAATGGCTTAGCTGAGACAACTTACCTGATCAACAAAGTCGAAGAGTTGTGAAATATCATACGTTATTGTAGGCGTATTAGGATTTCTTCGCTTTAGATGTTCTTCGTAGATCTTGCATACTCCCTCCATGCAATCATTTACGCTCTCGTAGTCTGAATATGTTCTAGTTTCGGGCCTGTGGCCAGGTTGAACCAGCAAAATTGTATGCGACTGGAAAAATTATAACCTCATTGTTTACCGCCATTTTTATTACAAAAAAAAAGAGATTTTACTCTGTTTATCCTGGAGAACTTACCATTTTGTGATACCGCTTTTGTTTAAGTGCAGTTTTAATGTAAAATCCAGCTATTTAAGCTTGTTTTTCAAGATAAATCTCTGAAATAGTTTGCTTTTGCTTGCTGCTACTTCTTCCGCTGCTTCGTTTCGTTTCGTTCTAAAACTAAATAATTAATTCTACAGATAATAAAAAATACGCACGACAACTAGCAACACATAGCACCAGGCAAAAACAACCTTCAACCTTCAAAAAAATAATTATCACCAAAAAACAATAAGTTTTATAAATAATATAATATAATATATGAAACTCAGTCAAAAAAGCTTAGTAATGAAATTCGTACAAGAATTGTAAGCAACAATAAACTACAAAGAGCATTTCTGTTACACACTTGAATTGAAATTTATTTTTGATCGAAATTGGGGAAATGGTTTCCGATGCAACAGCAAATTAAAAATAGAAAAGTAGTCAAAAAGTAGAAAAAATCTCAACATTTGTCAAGTTTGATTGTGAAACAATCTGATATCATTTTTCGCAAAGCTTTATTTGTATATCTTTTTTTAGCTTATCCGTTACATGACATTGGCAAAATTGCGGTAACGCTGCAGAAGCCATAATAAAAAAAGTTGAAGTTGAAGTTTGTATATCTAAACAATGTTGCAAAACCATTTTAGGGAATATTCCGGTTCCGTGTGCAATGAAAGTTTGATTATTATTATATGAAGAGTATTTTACTCTCATAAACTATAAGACTTAAGTTAACTTCACTCTTGAAGTTTGAGCTACTACACTCCCCTGTGGATATGGATAGACCTAAAAGTCCTAGTGATTTTGATCAAATTTTTCAGAAGCAAAACATTAAAAAACCTACACCACTATACAATAATGTGATAACTTTAGGAGAGGAAAGTTACAAACCACAAGATGTCTTACAATCTGTGTACAATCAAGTCAAAGCAATTCAAAAGGCAGACTGCTTACAAACTGAAAGGAAGTCAAGTAAACACTTGAGTAATGCTAGTAAATCACAGTTCTTACCTGTCAACAAGTTACCTGTATATGCAACCAATACAGATATGCAAGAGGTGAGTATAAATGTTGGTATTATGTTACTGTGTAGTGAATGTACCTATAATATATTCATTTGTGTGTACCACTTTTTCATGGTCAATAATCAACACTATTCAGTATAAATAATTGTGTTAGTTGGTCCATTTTTCCTGCTTTCTCTCAACAATGGAATGACAGATCTAAACAGTTTTTTTTTATATGGTGATAGAACATAGTAAAGCTGCAGGCTACTGTTGGGCAAAATTTAATTGTAAATAACAATTGATCAATTGCAATTGTAAAAAAAGCGAGTAGTAGTTTTTACAATTGATCAATAGTTTGTTACAATTAAATTTTACCCTACACTGCTGCAGTCATATACCAGTTTTTTAATTCACTCGATGATATATATGATTCCTTAACTTAAGTAATTGTACTGTATATATCATATGATTTATTTCAGATACCCGAGGCAAAAGTGGCAAAGTTAGACACTCAGTGCTATTTAGACACACAATTAATGAATGTTATTGACGGTGTAGACGCTATAAGTCCTAATATAGGCATGACTCAAGAATTTGATACAACATTCGCTCACATAGAGGATACAAATGAAATTGATGATATTAGTTTAAGTACAAATAATGCCTGTAATGTTGTATCTGAAAATAATACTTTAGATTTGGTGCAAAAGACTACAACATTAAAAAATAAGATAAAAGAATATGACATATTCATGTCTGACAATTCATCAGAAAATGAAG
Organism: Macaria notata; assembly: GCA_927399415.1. NCBI lineage: Eukaryota > Metazoa > Arthropoda > Insecta > Lepidoptera > Geometridae > Macaria > Macaria notata. The sequence continues at coordinate 9,613,145 of OV656742.1, forward strand.
AACAAGAAAATGGTGACAATATAAAATCAAATCATAATATTTCATCAAGTGAAGAGATTGCAAAAGTAATCATTTCAAACAAAAAAGATCTAAATATATCATCTAAAACAGCCACTGATGATACAGTAACATTTATTCAAGAAAACATATCTAAACATCAAGAAGAAATTGAAGAATTAGATGAAATATTTCAAAACGAAAAAGAAACAACAGATACGATAAATAAAGGAAGCAATGACTGTGATGAAATGGATATAGATACTGGACAATATTCTCAAGCACCTCCAAGTCCAGTATTAAATATGAAATCTTTAAATAAAAAAATAAGAGCACTTTCACCTTTAGTGATTTCCCTTGAAACATTTGAAAACTTTGAATCACTAGCTATGTCGCTCATTGAAGAAACAGATTTCAAAACTGCCAAACACTTGATCAACTCTCAAATTTTAGGCAGAGAATTATGTCTCAATGAAGATGATCTATTAATGCAAAGAGACAGTCCTGTCCTTGGTTATAAAAGTGATGAACTACAAATAAAAGCTAAAGATATAATTTGGTCTCCTGTAAAAAATACTAATATGCAAAATATTAATGATATTGTAGAAAAAAGCAGTGATGTACTACAAGACGAAATTCTTTTTAGCAGTGACGAAGAAGATTCAAACATAATTGTTAAGAAAATCAGTTGTGAAAATCTCATTGATATAAATGCATTAGCACACCAAGAAAATGAAATTGTTGAAGATAATCAAGAGCTACCACTAACATGTGCCATAGAAATATCAGATGATGAGACAAGTGTTTTGGATAATTCCTTATTTGTTGGTTTTCAAACTGCCAGCAACAAATCAGTACAAATAAGCAAAGATTCTTATGAAAAAGCTCATAGTATTTTAAGTGGAGACAAAAATGCTGAAGAAATTAGCTTGACAGAATTAGTAACTAAATGTGACACGTCTAATACTCAAATAGTTCAAAAAACTATCAGACAGTGTCCTAAAGATAAAGACGATATTTTAATGAAATCTAAGTCTCTACCGTCTAGCGTAGACACTAAAGTTAGAACAGAAAATAAAATCAGCCAAAAAGGAATCAGCTTCCAGGGATTTCAAACAGCAAGTTTTAAGAAAATACACATGTCTGATAAAGCGTTAGAAAAAGTTCGAGCAGTATTTCACGATATTGATTTGAGTGAAAACTTAGACGTAAATACTAAATTAATTCAATCTGAAAACAGCATTTATAACATTGCAAATGTAAATAAAATTGAAGATGATACAATTAACGACGACTTGCTTTTGGAAGAGTTGGAAAATATTGAAATGTCGCTCGAAATAGAAGAAGATACGGAGTGTGTTAAAAGTTCGCCATGCCAAAACGAGTCTAATAACAATAAAAATATAAACATGCCACATGAAATTAACACAGAAAATATATTTATAACTGAAAATTACCAGACATTGAAAACCACTCATGATATTAATGAACCATCGACCAGTAGTGTAAAGTTTGTGGGATTCAAAACAGCAAGTAGCAAAGAAATAAAAATATCTGAAGAAGCGTTTGTAAAAACCAAGGATGTATTTAAGGACCTAGGAAAAAATAAGAAAACGATAAAAACAACTGAAGAAATTATGAGCCCGCCATCCACGAGTAAATCTTTATCTGTATCTGATGTAGCGCACGCAAAAACGAAACATATTTACAAAGAAATTGACAAAGAAGAAACCCAGATTAGTTCTCCAAAATCTTTGCTTAACTCTCTGAGTAAATCTGAAGTCGGGAAACTCAAAACTGATTTTGATACAAATGTACAAGTTTGTGAATCATCATTATGTAAGAATAATAGTATTTTTAACGACAAAGTACTTTTTACTGAACTCAAAGACACATCCTCTCACAAAGCTTTTGAAGGGTTCAAAACTGCCAGTAATAATGATATTTTTATATCTAAAGTAGCTTTACTTAAATCTAAGAAGATTTTTGAAGGAATTGATAAAGAAAATACAAAAATGGATACCATACCCATTACTAAGTCAGAAGATAAAGATACACCTTCCAATACCACATGTAATCAAAATGATAAAGTTTCCATTGACATTGAACCTGAATGTACTAAATTATTATTGAAACCTGAGGAAGATATTATGTTTGTGCAATGTGATTTTGATGAATTAGAGCCTATATTCAGAGGTTTTGAATCTCAAATTCCCAAGACTGATAAATCAGCCGAGCAAATAATTGAAACCCGAATTAAAATATTAGAAGGCAATTTCGATAAAACGGAAGGAATTGTGGATACTGAAAATAAAACAAACATCCTGTCCCCGAGGAAAACTTTTGTACAATTCTGCACAGGAGATAATAAAAAAGAGGAAGCCTTAGAACAGAGCAAAATGCGCATGGACACAATAGATTGTGATGGTGAACCTAAAGCTAAACTAAACTCTAGTGAACATGTTATTTTCACAGGCTTTCAAACAGCAAGCAACAAACCTGTATCAATTACTGCAGACGCTATAGCCAAAAGCAAAAGAATATTTGATGATATTGATAAAAATGACGACTATATAACTAAAAAGACAACCAAATGCACAGAAAAAAATAAAGATATTAAAATGGGTACAAACATCCCAGTCAATGTTAATAATAATGTTCTTATTGCAAGTAAAAACATATTCGATGATATTGACTTAATTGAAAAAGACCCCAGTTATTTTGTAGGATTCAAAACAGCAAATAATAAAAATGTTGATATTTCTGCAGAAGCCATAGCAAAATGTAAGAAACTATTTGACGATATTGAAGATTTGCCTCTCATCACTAACACTTCTAAGGAAACAAAAGACCAAATATTCACAGGATTAGACAACAATAAACCAGAGACGCTTAAAAAGGAAATGAAAGCAGGATTTGTAGGATTTCAAACAGCTAGCAATAATAAAGTGACAGTTTCCAAAGAAGCATTAGCCAAAAGTAAGCAAATATTCCAAGATATAAATAATAAAACTGATATTAGTAATAGTGATACATGTTTGGAAATTGACGACAGCAAAAAAGCTTTGCTGAAAGAAAAGTTTGGATTCCAAACAGGCAGAAATAAAGAAATTAAAGTATCTGAAGCTGCGTTAAAGGAATCTAAAAAGTTATTTGCTGATGATCTGCAACTAAAAGGAAGTATTTTAACAGATGTAGAAAAAACATCTTTTAAATTACCAGATAAAGTAAAGAAATATCCAGAAGCCAAATCAGATGTTTTGGATATAGAAGGTATGATAGATACGCAAATTTCAAATAACTTTGATGAAAACTTATGTACAGAGGATTTCAGAGAAACTCCTAAACCTAACAAAAGATCAGGTAGTCCTATACTCTCCTGTCCTAAAGCAAAACAACGTAAGAAATTCGAAACCCCATACAAAACCAATACAAACACTAAAGCAAAGCCTCTTGACCAAAAAGAAGAAGTAACTAAACTGGAGAATACATTGTCATTCCGTGGAGATTATAAAAATAATAAAACATATACTCTCGTGGACATATCTAAAATGGAAAGTGGAAACGCCAAAAATATAGATCCTTACCTACTAAATTTTAACGTAGAGAACCTGCTGAACTTTGAATTTGATGAACACAGAAATGATTTTAAAGGCGGCAAATTGACAATAGAGGAATTAAAGCAATTATTTTTAGAAGCGTCTGATAAGAAATTGATACCAGATGGTTGGTTAGATATTCAGCTGAAGTTAATTCTTTGGAAATTGATATCTTATGAGATTAGATTTCCCATAAGTTTAGGTAAGGTTTGCACTGTGAGGAATGTCATAGATCAACTGAAGTATAGATATGACAAGGAGTTGTATAATGCAGAGAGGCCAATTTTGAGGAAGATTCTGGAGAAGGATGATGTGCCAATAAGGACTATGGTGCTGTGTGTCGCGGGGATTTACGTGGACGGTGTGAGTGTAGCCAGGTAAGATTGTTTTACTTGTGATGTTTTATATATGTTTGTTGATGGTCACTACAATTGTTGCATATCATAATTATAATTTGCAAGCCATTTTAAGAGTTATAATAGAAATATACTAGGATATAATATGACTCTGGCCTCGTTACACAGCCTAACGGCTACCACAAGGTCGGAGGAATCTTAAAATTCTGTAATCTAAGATTTCTGGCAAATAAATACATTTTATATTTTTGCTGAAAATGTATCTACCCAAGAGAACTCCCCTAGCAAATCAATTCTGCTGGGGTTCACTACCCTCAGTCATGAGGAAATACGACTAAAGAGAATTAGTTAAGCTCTATTTAAATAATTTAATTTACAAAAAAAAGTAAGTATATAAGTATTAGGTATATCCGTTATCTAGTACCCACGACACAAGCGTTTGCTTAGTGTGGGGCTAGATGGCGCTGTGTGCAATCGGTCCCGGAATATGTATTTATTATTATATGTATTTTTTTAAATATATATGTTTGTATCTGTATTTTCCCATTGTTCCAGAACAACCAACACAAACAACATAGAACTCCTCCTGACAGACGGCTGGTACTTCATTAAGGCGACCATAGACAACATGCTCTCGAAACTTGTCTATGATGGTAGAATCTCATTCGGCTGTAAAATAGTCACTTGTGGAGCTGACTTGGTGAATTGTGAACAAGGGGTTGCACCTTGGGAGGTGAGTTAAGCATTATAATCAACATACATATTATTAGAAAATAAAAGTTTTTTCTTTTTATCGAATGAGAGTGGCTGACTCTGGTGTCGTGTTAATCAAGCCGCTTTAAGAGCCTCTTCTATGGCTTAGTGACTGGACTGCTGACTATGACAAACAGCCGGGACTTACAATTTTACTTGTGATCCAACTAACGGAAGCGCCCAAGTGCGAAAAAGTGTTAAAAAGAGATAGCTATGTTATTTTTCTCTATATGTTCGCATAGCGTATTGCTCTATTTGTAACTATTACTAAAGACGAACTACTGCCGTCGCGACCACTCTTAAGATGGGTGATCGTGGAAAAACAATAGTTGCATTTGCATGTATTTTCTTAAGTAGGATCGGTACGATAAATTTGTAAAACCACCCAATGCTAGGATAGCGAAATAAATGCTATAAAAGCAGCAAATAAAAAACGATTATTGGGACCAAGTAAAGGAGGAGGTGGGCGTCATGTCGTACAAGGAGGTCAAGAAATTGGTGATGAAGAATAACAGCGTCATCTAGCGGATTTTAAACCTCTATTTCCAGGACACCCCAGCAGTCCGTCTATCTCTATCCGGCAACAGCACTCGCCCAGCGCCCTGGTACGCCAAGCTAGGGCTCCGCCCCGCCACACTGCTGTCCCGCCTGAAGTCCGTCCAGGTGGGCGGGGGCAAAGTCGCCAGACTTCGCGTGAGAGTGACGCGCGTCTATCCCAGTTTGTATGTGGAGAAATTTCAGGATGGATCTACTGGTAAGATATTTATTTATTGTTTTATTACAAGATAAGATATTGAATCACGCGTTACTTTGCGGAAATCCATTGTAAATGAAACTGCAGAAATATGTAGTGTTTTTCCGCTGCGACTGCTCCTTAACGGACATCAAACAACAAATTTGATGGTTTTTAGGTGTTACTCCATATACCACCGCCACACCTCACCTCCTAACCAACATTTTATTACATTTAACTGCCTCCAATAAAAAAAAAAACTAAGGCAACGAATTCCCAATTTAATTTCCCAGTCTTTGTTTTTAATTTATTTAAAAAATTAGATATTGTGCGTCGTGACTAAGCCAATCACAGCGCGTTGTCTGAATCACCAAAGCTTTTAAAAAAACATAATATTATGCCAAATATAAAAAATTGAACTGAATTTACTGATGAAGTGGCTTGGGACAGGCCTATGTCTAGAAGAAAACGACTATGGGCCTGATGATAATAATGATTTTCTGATTCTTATTATTACAGATTAGTCGTGCAATATTCTTGTATCTGTCCTTGTTGTAGAGTATGTAAGGCTAAACATATCTTATCATGAAATCGTAAGAAAAAAATCTGCCAGCTGTTTTTATATATATTTTCTTAATTCTATTAAATAGTCATAATTGTATGTCATATACATTCTTACTGTCAAATAATATATAATAACTAAATAACCCACCCTTAATCGTTTCCGGTGCAAATGTGCCCATCAAGCTCGCTGCGTTACCGCGCTGGATGGCAATAGATGTTAGGCTGTTTTTATGAATATTTATTTGTTTCTCCAGTGACTAGGTCGGAGCGCCTGGAACACCAGTACCAGTCCAAGTACGAAGCTGAGAACGAAGCCATGATCGAGAAGATATACGAAGAGGTCGAGAAAGAAATGTCTGATCAGGTCAGTATACTATCATATTTCTTTTTTTTTATAGGGCTATGCAGCTGGTTGCCAAGTGCTACCATTTCTGCGTCACCGGTCGATGGCTGGGCACTGACAGTGCCCAGGGCTATGTGCTAGTTTGGGGCGACTCACACAAGGACGCTTACTAGGGGGAGAGCGGGTTGCCATGTTCATCCCCGTGGGGAGTGAGCCAAGGCCGTAACAGTGGTTATATCTGAATGATCAATCATTCTTCTTAGCCATATTATGAGCATTGAGATATATATTTATTCATATTCACACTTTTTAAATTTTACAGAAAAAAACCATTTACCCCGAGGTATTGGGGCGCAGCAAGAGACACTGGCTATGTGCTAGCCAGTGCTTACTTTTTTTACAATACGATATTTATGTAGGACGTTGAAGATCACAAATTTAGCCCGAGGGCTTATTAATTAATATACATATATTTAGTTGCAAAACTGTTGTACTGTATTTTGCCAGTTTTAAGTAGTACTCCAACCAAGCAATGAGCAAAAAAGTCATGTGTTGAACCTTGATAGTAATAATATATTGTTATTATTTCAGGAATCTCAAGATTCAGAACCAAGCAGTAAAAGACAGTGCTATGAAACCGGTTCACAGATTGCCAAAATGATGAAAGCTTGCAAGGACCCCATGGAGTTTCGGGTAAGTTGTTTTTTTGAGCTCTGAGATACAGAACATGGATGAAACAGTTAAATTATTTGATGTATTTTAATTTAAATTGATTGTAATAAAAAATCGTTGTAAATCCAAGATGGCCACCGCCACAAAACTGCAGATTCTGAATCCACGAAGGTTTATTGTGATGAAAAAATGTTTCACTTATTTTTCCAGGGACAACTAACCTCATCACAGGTCGACCTTCTACAAGAACACATGTGTAGACAGAGAGACAGACATCTCCAGGTCATACAGAGTCGGGTGGCGGAGCGAGTGCGGAGTAGGAACGTGGTTACCCTCGCGAGGGGGAGGGTCGTGGGGGTGGAGCGAGATGGCGATACAGTTAATGTCACTAAAGGTGAGGAATAGGCATTATCTATTAAAATCTATAGTATAATAAATCAAAAGTGGCCAAGTCACATAAAATTAACTATAATAATAAATAAATCACAGTAAGGAACCTTAGACTTGGCTTAACTAATTCTAGAGATTTCATAACTTTTTAGAGATAAACAAGCAGCTCTATCGAGACTTGGCAAATTTTTTACAGAATGTTTTTGGTGGGATTTCACTTCTTTTTGACAGGACGTGGACTAATACAGTTATATATATATATATATATATATAACTGTATTAGTACAGTTATATATATATAGTACAGTTATATATTATATATATATATATATATAGAAAATTTAATGCAGTAGAAAGTTGGCTGAGGATGATGATGATTTTGTAAGATCCGATACATACCACCAGTTCTCATCATATTTAGTTCAAGCACCAACCCGCTATCTCTTATAGTTTTCGAGATCCCTTATGGTACTCTAAGGTCTGATGGCCAAAGTGATGTTGATACTCGGCCTTCGGCTCGGACTCGGCATCCCACTCACTTTGACGTCGCATGTACTGCGTTGTCATATTTCTCGTAAAAACGCTAATAGTTTGGCTGTACTCTTACGTTTTCTCATCAGGGTCACCAGGTAGTCCAGATCTTCCATAAATCTTGTTTTGATAGTTTTTCCTTTATGTGGGCGCTAAAATCTACCTCTGTACCAAATTTCAGCTCTCTAGGTCTATGGGAAGTACTAGTTCTATTTTGATGATCATGAGTGAGTGAGTGAGTCAGTGAGTCAGTGTCGAAAATGCGAAACTTTGCATTAGCATAATTTCGGAACTAATTGATCTACCAACTTGAAATTCTGGATTTCAAGTGTGTTATTACGAATTTCTAGATGACGAAAAATTTAGCGTTTTAATCCTATCCAGAGGTTCTCAAATAGCGGGCTGAAAATGCGGCAAAACGGTTCGAGAAAAGGAAGTGAAAAGTGGAAACGGCAGTGTTTGCTTCGCGCTCGACTTGGCGGGGGCACTGCCGTGCCCCCAGATAAACTTGCACGAACACGTATCATTAATGTGGATTATTGTGGATATTGTATAACAACTTAACGGCCTCTAACGTGGCTTAATGTCAACTATCCACTATAACTTATCATCTGTCGTACTATAAATACCGGGGCTTAACTTAAAGTGTAATACGACCTACCGATTCACCCAGACGCCAAACCGTGACGTCACTGTTTTTTTATACTAAATTAGGCCAATGTTCAGGTCCTGAACCCATAAACTAGAAAAATGTTAAAAGTTACTATGTATTTAATTATGTATTACAGGAATGCTGTCAATATGGAAGCCAAATGATGAAGTATTGGACATTTTCAAGGAAGGAGCGTGGATAGAAGTCACGAACATTGTCCCCACTGCGTTCAAGTATGTTTTAATTTTTTACTCTTTTGTATTAGAATGATAAATAATTGAAGAATAATCGCCTTTTGGTAAATTAATAATCAATAGTTGAGTAACCACAGAGAAGAAACATTCTTGGTAGTACTAAACTAAAAAACTGAATTTTCCCGCCATACGCGTTATAGGGATGTGACAACTACAAACTTAAATCCTATAAAAGTATATTTAAATTCTTTTTATTGTACTAGTATTTTTTTGTTTCAGAAATTCAGAAATCCAGCTTTCAGCTGGCAGGCAATCGGTATTTAGACCTATAAAGCGCAAAGAGGATATCTTTGCACATCGCCTAACTACGTTATCAAGGACCTGCCATCTTATAAAAGATTTGTCTGAAAATCCAGGAATGGTCACAGAGTATAATGAAATCGATACAGTCGGAATACTATTCTCGATCGATCCTCCAACGCAAGAATTCGATGCAAAAACTCAGTTCCAAAATGTCTATCTAGCTGATTTTGATAAAAACATGATAGTTGTAAACTTTTGGGGAGGAATAAAAAAGTTTGGCTACGAAAATATACTAGATACAGGACAAGTAGTTTTTTGTGGTAATTTGCAGAAAAGAGCTGGCAACACTAGAAAAAATATACCTCAATATAGAGCGACGGAGTTTTCGCTATTTACGAAAACGCCTAAAAATGAGAAAGCAAGAGAAATCATCGACGAAATGCACAAAAAATTGTATGATTTAGATAGAAGAAAATTCTGCGAAGATTGTATAGCCATCAAGCAAAATTACTCGATCCTTAAATATAATCAAAACGTTACGCCATATAGATTTAACAGAAGTGATTACAATCTGACTAAAAATAAAATGTTCATAGAAACACCTGCAGGTGGTACAGTCAAGAGTAAAGTGGAAGACTTCAACCTCACGGGCTTGGACTTTGAATCTACGTTCCGTCAAACAGATACTCAAGAGCTTTCACCTAAAACGTTGCTACGAAAAAAGAAGGTGAATGAAAGAATAGCCAAATTAAAGATGTATGGTGAACCGCCTCCTTTGAGTCCTATAAACATAGTAAATAAATCGAAAAACGCTGTAAATTCTTACAAAAGTCCGTTATTGAGGAATAAATCAACCGCGTTTAGTGACGGTGCCGGTGCTGCCAGTAAAATAAATAATGAGCGACGTGTCACCACGCCTACAAAAATGGGTAAAAATATTGCTGATGACAATAACGAGGATACGGTTAGTCCTGTTATACCTTTAAATCGCACTTATGTGAAAAGGAGTGGTGTAAATCCAGTGAAATTAAATTTCTCTGTAAACTCAAATTTAGATAAAAGTGTTGATCACTTTGCAGAAGAGTTTGACGGAAGTCCGCCTCTAAGTTTAGAATAAGAAAGTTATTCATTTTAAGAAAATGTGAATGTATAAATTCTATTTAAATCTGATCTTTGAGATGTCGTTTTGGTATTATATAATTTTGTACAACGATATTTACCTATGTAAATAATCCAAGTCTGTGATGTAAAATAAATGTTTTTTTGTCTGATTAAAAGGATTTGTCTTAATAATACCTAGCGTTCGTAACCAATGAATTTAATAATAACGGATTGAGCGAAGTTGTGCCTGTCATTATTTGGTTTTTATCTGCGCCACAATGTGCAGGATTTTATGACTGTATCATGTTCTTTGTAGGTGCATGCGATCGCTGTTGGTGGGTATGGTATACATAATACATATAACTCTACTAATCTTACGAATTAATACACCAAAATGGTAATATTGTTGTACCTATGAAAGAAAAGCGTTTTGAATGTTTTTTAACAAAACTAATTACTAAATAATATCAGTAACTAATAGTTATCAGTTTTCCATTGAATTTCGCAATATCTTATTTAGTTGATTGGTTGCTTAAATTTAACTAAATCATGTTTTTTTGTTACGGGTAACTTATAAATTCCTTTGTAAACCTTTTTTAAACAAAGCCTCATAAAATAGCCTATTAATATTTTCAAACGAAAAATATTCGAAATTATTTGATAATTTGAAGATTACCCCAACACTACAACTGTCATTTCAAGGTGACCTTCACGCGACGCAAGTTTGACATTCTGTGACAGAAAATCCAAATTCAGTCGAATTTCCTACCCGCGTAGGCATGTATTTTACCGCTTGCTAATGCGAAAAAACTTTAAATAAATCGTAAATAGTGAATTAAACCATCTACCGCCACAATTTGAGAAGAAAATAGTGTGTCATTACTGTGATAAAACGTGGTCAAAGTAAGGATTTCTGCAGTTATTTTCTGTTTTCAATGTAAGTTTTTAATTTACTTTTTGAAATCGTTCGACACAGTGAGGTACACGTTTCATTCAGCGGTTTCGATTGGTTAAAAATAGTTTTCTTTTATCGCATGCGTGTAGTAAATATCTACGCTTGTTTTAAGACTAAAAGTTACGATGACTATCTGTGCGAACTTTGCACGTCTGTTCATTTGTTTTCATTTACTTGTCGGCGTTAGTTATCTTCTAAATTATAAATTTTAATAATGGGACAACTTATTATAATGATTTATGTACATTTTACGATGAACCCTAACATAAAATAGGCATTAAATTCATGGCTTTTATTTTACTTTGTTCTTATTGATAGCTGTGATGCTAATTTATGCATGTTAATGTAGTTTCTGAAATTACTGCAACCTTTTTTGGTATCTTGTCAACAACAGTTAGGTACCTACAGCCTGAAGACTGCAAAAGATGGAGATGAAGCCTAAAAAGTAGCCTATGAGTTCATCAGGGCCTTATCTTATCAACAAAATTAGTCCAGTTCTTTAAGTGTTAAGTAAGGAACCAACATATTCACACACATCTACAGTGACAACCTTTTACCATTGTCTAATGAATGTGATATGATAATAGTATTGATGACATTAGGTCTAGGTTTCTTAGTTTCTAGGCTTTTAGTATCCCGCCGTTGCTGGTTTGACCATACCATTACCCAGATTTAATATTTTTCTCATTTAAGTAACTTTAGGTAAACCTCAAACAATTTGGAAGGCTTAAAATATTTTTTTATACACAATTGATGTTTAAATATCTAATAAAGTGAAGTCCCTACCTATGTGATTTATTTACACATAAGTATAGGTCAATTATTACTTGTGTTTAGTCTGGTCGTTTGTATGTATAATAAGTATGTATTTACAAAAGAAAAGTATATAAGTATTATATCCGTTATCTAGTACTCACGACACAAGCGTTTGCTTAGTGTGGGGCTAGATGGCGCTGTGTGCAATGTCCCGGAATATTTATTTATTTTATTTATTATTAATTTTATTTGAAGAAAAGAATTTTAGTGTGTATTTTCTTTTATGATATAATTTAATTTATTGTCAACAATAAATACAGAACCTTTCTCAATGTTAGTCTAATTATGTTAAACTTGATTAAGTACAACACTTTTTGAGATACTAAATTAAACTCTATTTTCATTAAGTACTACAATATCAATATTTGTGAACTTTCTTCCAATGTTATTTAATTGAAAATGCATTGATAAGCATTGCATAATGTAATTAATGTGTTTATCTGTGTAATTACCAGAGAAAATACATTTGAATGTAAACAATGAATAGTCATATATAATCAGTAGGTATTGATTCATTTAGTAAATGAATTTATAACAAACCATCTTTGAGTATTCAGTTTATGTACATGTAACCATGTAATACTGTCATCTTCTGAATATTTATTTAAATAACTATCCCTCTAGCTTTTAGTATATATCATTCATTCCTTCAGCCTAAACCGGCCTAGTTCCTTAAAATATGAGAACAATGCTTTGAACTGCCAGCAAAACTCTGTTCTGTTCTACTCTATAAAAAAAAACAGTGTTTAATTTGCCTATGCAGTTGTTTGTCGACATTATTTTATAATGACATGATTCCTGAATGTCAACACATTGTTTTTCAATTCCAACATAATATTTTCTATTCCATATGCCAATAAGATATTTGTTAATGTAATATTAATAGATAAACTATGTCCTCACAATAATAATCATAGTAACACACCAGCTAGATAACTTGTGAGATAAAATATTTGACTTGCCTGATAACACAGTATTATGGTAATAACATCAATGATTATGTACTGATTACAACCTTATTTCTTGAGATAATTGCAAACTAGTATTAGGGCAAAATACCTATTTTATGCCACTAGTTTAAAATTATGACTTATTAGTACCTGCAGGATAACAATAGCTTACATCTTTCTCTGGATTATTATGGAACAAACAATCTGATGATCTTATCATTGTGACATGAAAGAATAACAAACAGATGAACAAACACCCATATTGTTATTTAATGGTATGATGTGAAAAAGCTTGCAAATTGATGTGGTACCTACCTACATAACTTGTATAACACATTAGGACAAAACTGAGCTATTCACATCTAAAAGAAGCAGCATGGGATCACAGAAAATTTTGCCAATTGACCTCTAAACTTCAATATGAAGATAGCACCCGATGATGATGATAACACGTTTAGTCATCAAACTATAATTTCTAATTGGACTTCTCCTCACCTCAATAAAGTCAACTTTATCACATTTTCATCAGCTGTAACAAGGCTGTTGTTACTTACTATTACTAGGTATTGTACGTCTAGTGGATGCTTGTGGCTTCGCCTGCTTTATTTTGCAATAACAAATGTCACTCTTACAATTATAATATCCTCCCCCTCCTTCAGTCGTGTTTCCTCATAACTGAGGGTTTTTCATCCGCAGATTTATTCTGTAAGGTGAATTCTCTTAGGCAGTATCTCTCTTTGGGGTGTGCAGGTGCAGGTCATTCTATAGTAAATACATGTTTTCGTTTTTCGGGTTTTGTCTTAACTATACTATCACCAAACCAAAATTCACGATCATCTGTCGCTCCGGGGCGGTATGAAAGCCTAGTAAAGTCAGCAGTTCAGTAACTGCTGACTTTACTAGACACAGTATAACTGCCACCGCCTACATGCTAGCGACCTACTCGAGCGTTTAGATAACGCTTATCAGAAGTTCAAGATTGTATCCAAGCCATTGCCGCGAGAGTATTATGATTATGTCAAGTTTAGTCAATAAGCAGGGCGAGATAAACACGCTTACATGCACACGTTAGCATGCGAACATGATAACATGCGAACATGAAAGCATGCGAACATGTCAGCATGCGTAGGTACATGATAAAATGCGTACATGCTATCAAGCTCATTCATACGTACATGAAATCGTACGTTTAAGTTCATGCTTTTCTCTAGAGTCGTATTTGCTCATGACTGAATCAATTCGTTAGGGGAGTTTTCTTGGACAGATACATCGTGGTGGGCGCCCACGTCCTTCCACGGAAAACGCATGTCCTCGGATATTGTGGTCTTCAAACATGTCGGTTTTCTTACGATGTTTTCCTTCACTGTTAAGCGAGTGCAAATCCACACAACTTTAAAATACAAGACATTGGTGTAGGGCCGGATTTGAACCAGGGTGTGTTTGGAACAAAGCAGACACTGAACTAAGGCACTCTCGTTTAATTTTACTATACCTACGCTAAAAGTCCATGCTTACATGATATGGAAATCTGTGGAAGCGTGTTTGAACCTTAATGCTTATATGTTTTTCGTATGCCGTGTGTAGGTTACGTGCGTAGCTTTTTATACTGTAGGTAGGTACTGTCAGGCACTTGAGCACTGACCAGTAGGTCTACTGCCGCGATACCAGCTCGAGCGAATACTGTGGTTCATGGTGCAGTTTCCCGCTTATAGCAAACATGCTCATAGCAAATAAATTTTTGCTAAAACCAAATCGTTGATTTACCAAAAATATCGCCACAGAAACCGGTTATCTATTCCAAATATCCAACTACGTGATTATCGATCTTCCTGTATTATCATAGTAAACAACTCTTACATAACATAGCTCTATAGGTAAACTTATAGACAAGACACGCCTTCCGAAATACGTAAATTGGACATACGCCAATTTTAGTTCACACGTGTACATTTTGCATAATTTGTTATGCAAAATAAAGTATTGTGTGTTGAAATAGTAAATAATTAATGCGACTTTATGTCATACACGATAAGCGTGAAATTAGTTTGACAGCTTTTATCGCCAAGGTCGTGGAGATAGAAATTAAAAACGAGTTGACATCAATGAATATTGTATGACTGAATCAATGGTCTATTCTCAACTTTGTTCTCGAGCGTTGGCGTGCGACATTGAAGAAAAGTGCATGCATTGACGCACTAGTTACGTGTACTTCCTTCGCTTCTGAATAGAAAAAAAGCCAAAAATGCATAATATTAAATTTACTTTTTAATAACCTATAAGCTAGATCCGTGAGCGGAAAGTAAAACGATTCATAACGCATAGTTTAATATGGTATCCGAGGTCTTATTTATATCTAATACCTATAATACAAATAACCTGTATGTATATCTTTATTATATCCGTTGTCTAGTACCCTTGATACAAGCTTTAGCTTAGTATGGGGCTAGATGGCGCTGTGATATGTCCTAAAATATTTATTTATTTATGTTTCAGATCCACCATGTCGCGCGACAGAACCTCGCGTCGGTTCTACCGGGCCGACTCGACGCACGACCTGACTTCCTTCATGGACCGTGGACAGACTGCCTGCGAAGAAAACCGGTGGACGTTTGAAACAGCATGGGAGGCAGCTAACAAAGGTAACCTCTTTAGTATCTCTGATGTCCTGGTACTTCAGTCTCGGTATTACGGGGCTGATTTGACGCACGACCTCACTTCCTTCATGGACCGTGGACAGGCTGCTTGCGAGGAGAACCGGTAGACGTTCGAGACAGTATGGGAGGCAGCTAACAAAGGTCCCCTTTTTGGTATCTCTGTCATCCTGGTACTTCAGTCTCGGTTCTACCGGATTGACTCAATGAACGACCTGACTTCCTTCATGGACCGTGGACAGGCTGCCTGCGAGGAGAACCGATGGACGTTCGAGACAGCAAAGGAGGCGGCTAACAAAAGTCTTGATATCTCTGATGTCCTGGTACATCAAAACCTTGCATCATCGGTTCAGTATAATTTACCTAACAGACTACATACATACATAAGCTTGAACCGGTGGACATTTAGAAATAGGGCTAGTGAAGTCTTTTTTTTTTTTTACGTGTGATAGGTTTACGTTTGACTACAGCCTGCCTGATGTTAAGCATTGCTGCAGCCTAGCTAGGGTGTAACACGTTTACCTAGAAGATACCTATTAACTCTAGATTTGAAAACCCCTGGATTGTAGTTCGCAGGAAACACAGCTTCTGGTAAAGTGTTCCAGAGCTTTGCCGTCCGTACAATAAACGTAGAAGCAAAGCGCTGTGTTCGACACTTCGGCACTTCCACTTAGCTTTAGCTTAGCTTGCAGAAACATTGCGATACACAGATTAGGATAAACCACTGTTTTAGTTTAGTTGCAAAAGTCTTCTACAAGAGATATCTCATCAAGAAGTTAAGTAAAGTTAAGTTAAGTTACATGTACAACAAGAAGTGGTAAAATTTACCACTTCTTGTTGTACATGTAACTAATGCTTTCAGTTTTATCTCTAAGAAAGTTAGCACCTACATATATCTAGTAGTTTTCTTACTCTGCGCAATTTCTGCGAAACCTTTGCCCTATATTTCATAACAAAGGTAAGAGAGTCAGAAACGAGTAAATCTAGTTTTGAAACAAAGACTACGCATCTTGAGTACAGATAATAGGTGTTAGGTTTCAGTATTCTAGACTGGACCTAACTTGCCTTGGCGGCCGGCGCCTAGTGATGTACTTAGGTATCTTACTATTACATACCTAAGTTACATAGTACTATTGGTTTGTGTAGAATAAGTTGCTATGCTGCACTTTGTAAACGTATAAGTACTATACTATATAGGAATATACTAGTAAATGACTACAAAGTCTATCATAGCAGAAATCAATTACAGTAAATGAAATTCATTATGCTATTTCTATTTGAAAGTAAAATGTAAGTATGTTTTATTGTAAATTTGTTTGCCTGCGTCTAAAACAACAAAAAAAAATATCTAGGATATTTGGTTAGATGTAAAAACCATGTAATTTATTGTGTCGATTCTATACTTAATTTTTTTTTGACACAAGAAATGGAATTATTTATTTACAATTTTTGGCAACATTACTCCAAATATTTCTCTTTCCATTGGTGGAGTTTCAATGATTTTTATTACGTTTTTCAGTGGGTGGTATCTACACTGTGATCCGGTCGAAGGCGTATGTGTCCACGGAAGAAATGGGAGACAACTACTGTTTGCTTGGTAAGTAAACAACACCCTGCTCACGGTTGATCCACGCAAGAGCCTGGTTGTGATGTGTTGCTCCATTGAGGTGTTATAGATTCACAAACAAATAAGCTTTCGGTTTTACCAATACGTCATCATAGTATAAAGCAAAGTTAACTCTCGCTGTCTTAACGTGTAGAATGGCTTTATGAATAAATGATGATTATTATTAAATGCCTTGAACTTCAAAACTGGACAACGGATTTTGATGTGGTATTTTAAGAGATAGAGTTTGTTTTAAGATAATTAGGTAACTTTTAAGTGAGCATCATGCATATGTGACCGTGCGAAGCCGAGGCGGATCGCTAATAATAAAATTCACATTGATTGCATCTTCCAGGTCCTTACAAGGAGCAGTGCGCGCGCACAGAAGTGGAGGAACAAGAGTTCCCGGCCAACTCCCCTCTGTTAACCGCCGTCAATGCCATGCGCAGCCAGGGGTATAAGGTATTGTAACACACAGTATGCTGGATTATAGGCGTAAATGTAAGGTGGCAGTGCGATTTAAGGAGCTGCTTAAACACAGAGAACTCATTGAGTTGTATTAGATAAGATAAAGATATTTTATTTGCCAAAAACACTGCTACAAGCACAATAACAAAAACGTTTTACTAAATATATGTATTACAATAGAAAAAGGATAAGATATACATATATTAATTACTGAAATAACGTTAATGTGAGTTTCTTGCATAATTTTATGGTTGGGCAAGTTCTCTTGGGCAAGTCCAGCGTGGTGGGCGGCCGGTTGGCCACGGAAGACGTTATTGAAATTTATGATATAAACACGTGAACAATTCTTACCTCGAAGATTTCAAATCGCCTCAATAAGGCCACTCCTTCTAAGGTGCTGTTATGTAGCATTGTAATCTAAATATATAAAACGCAAAGGTGACTAACTGACTTAGTGATCTATCAACGCACAGCCTATACCACTGGACGGATCGGGCTGAAACCTGGCATGCAGGTAGATGTTATAACGTAAGCATCCGCTAAGAAAGGATTTTTGGAAGTGCCACTTTTAAAATGGTGAAATAGGGGTTGCAACTTTTACTTGTAATGCGAGCGAAGCCGCGAGCTCCCACTAGTGTAAGAAATTTCTAAACTTTCGCTACACTAGCTCCTCAAAGGTAAACGCGCTAGATTTCGTCGTGACACTAAAAAAATAAAGGTCTTTTTCCATTTCCAGCTCCACACAGGCACCTGGCTGGTGGACGGCAACCCGCAGATCATCCTGTTCGACATCGGCTCCGCAGCTTGGCAACTAGACGGCTACAAGCAGGAGCTGTGGGACACCACATCCATCGGCATCCCGCACCTGGACGTAGAGGCCAACGACGCCGTCATACTTGGCTTTATGGTTGCGCAGTTTATTACTGAGGTGAGGCACGCATGTACACACACGTGCACAGATGTACACACACGTGTACAGAGGTACACACACATGCGCAGAGGTACACATACAGACATCAAAACAGCAGACCAACTACAACTAGGCCTAGAACTTGTCAAACACAGACAAAACATTCGCAACAAAATAATACCATCCCTTTTAGTTCTGCAAAAAAATCTATACGACGATTTTTTTACTTGACTTAGCTAGGAGTGACTCTGGGATTGATTTTAGAGCCTATTCTATTTATAATTTACATAAATGACTTGCCCTTTTTAGCGTGCAGGCATTATATAAATATTGTGGATGTCTTTGTTACGAAGTAAGCCGTACCTACTTACATTGAAAACATTACCTGTTTCTATTTTTAATTTATGTGTTTTTTTATTAATAGTCAGCTTAGCTGATAATACGATGTGTAATGTGTGTCGCAGTTCCGCAAAGTCGCTGAGGGCTACAGCGACACGCCGCCGCGTGTGGTCGCGCACTTCCACGAGTGGCAAGCTGGTATCGGACTTATTATGCTCAGGTAACTATCGCGTCGGGTCCATTCAGATAGTGGACTGTGGTTGGGACGGGAAATACGGAGGGATATTGCTCGCTCTCCCGCGATGCCCGTACTTGTCGAGGTGAAGGGACATCGTGGTAGATTTTAGTCTGTAGTAGAGTCTCATTAGCTCCAAGCCCGACATACCCCGCTGCTCCCCCGGGGAGAGTGCGGGGATGCGTAGATGCCTTTCCTCCACGAAAAAAAAGGTATCTATCGCGTCGATTTTATACGGTTCCCAATTAGAAAAGTTATATCATAAAAATCTTTAGAAAAGCCTTAAGATAGTCTTAGTGCTCCAGCCCACTGCCAGAGGGCAGCGTGCCCAGCATACTGGCCGCATTACCACGCTGGATGGCAATGCTGATATAATGATGTTGTAGACGTATTTTAATGCCGGTTCCTCTTTATCAGTAGGTTTCACGTCAGTGTTTTGACCAATTATCTAATACAATATTGATTTTACATTGCAGAGTCCGTCACGTGGACGTGGCGACGGTGTTCACGACGCACGCTACTCTGCTCGGCAGATATCTGTGCGCCGGCAACACTGACTTCTACAACAACTTGGATAAGGTAACACACTTTTAATATTTTATCAATATGTTAACTAAACGGTTTTCACTCACGTGTATGTAATGACACCCATCATCAGAACGTGCGTTCTGGGACCGCGGCAGAACTGTTTACAAACTACTCCCAAACATCACAAGACCTTTGTCGGCAGAACAGTTACAGAACAGCAATTTAATACATTTTGTAGACGTTTAAACACTATTTGATGACCGCGGTTTCGCTCGTATTGTATCGGGATAGAAATGTTGGCTATGGGATTACTAGTAATTTTTACACCTCTGTATAAAAAAAATGCCACATATTTATAATCATTTATCTCTTTCACAGTTCTCAGTGGACGAGGAGGCGGGAAAGAGACAGATATACCACAGATACTGCATGGAGCGAGCTGCTTCTCATATGACACATATCTTTACTACTGTCTCGGATATTACAGGTTCGTATACTAAATTACTATCAGAATTTATTGTAATTATTTACTTTAGATACTGTTCATGCCGTGCGTTAAATTAAATAATAAGCGTGTGTGGCTCAGGGGTTCCAGTGTCTGCTTTTCATCCAGACGCAGCCTGGTTCGAATCCAGCCCTACACAAATGTATAAAAATACTTAAAAACAATAATCTGATAACATACAGAATCAGTTATATCTCTCTTGAGTCGTATTCCTCATGACTGAGGGTCGTGACTCCCCCACAGAATTAATTCGCTTGGGGAGTTCTCTTGCGCAGATACATCGTGGTGGGCGCCCAGGTCGTTCCACTGAAGACACATGTCCTCGGCTATTGTAGTCCTCAAACATTTCAGTTTCCCCATGATGTTTTCCTTCACCGCCAAGCAAGTGCAAATCCACACCTAACTTGAAAATACAAGTCCACAAAATACAACACCAATGTGTAGGGCCGGATTCGAACCAGGTTGCGTCTACATGAAAAGCAGACACTGGAATCGCTAAGCCTCACTCGCTTATCAGTTCAGAATCAGTTATAACCACAGAACAGAGAAAACAATAGAAATGGTGCTCGTATCTCCTGCCTGTGTCACAATTAAGCAGAATATCACAACATTCGCGGCGGCCATGATTAGTCGTGCTTAGCTACGTGAGCTAGACAGACGATCCGCACTCGCACAAAAAACATGTTTAAAAATAATTCATACCTTGTTGTGCAATTATTACGTGTCAAAATGAAAGCAGGACGAATAATTTATCAAATGGAGATGTATATTTTGTTTTACTTATACATATGTGAGTTTAGCGACACCGGTACCCGTACTAAGTAGTTATAAGAGCACTAACATTGTTTTCTCTATTTCATGGTTATAACCGTACTTAAACACACAAATCCTCCTCCCAGGCTACGAAGCAGAACATCTCCTCAAGCGCAAGCCGGATATTATCACCCCCAACGGGCTGAACGTGAAGAAGTTCTCAGCGCTGCACGAGTTCCAGAACCTGCACGCGCTCGCCAAGGAGAAGATCAATGAGTTCTCCAGGGGACACTTTTATGGGTAACTCTATCTATCTTTCACTGTATGTTTCTGTTTCGCATAGTTTTCCCCCATTTTATCTATTTTATCTGATTTGCTAAGGAGAAGATCAATGAGTTCTCCAGGGAACACTTAAATATTTTTTTTTGTTTTGTTTTTTTTTGCACTACGTTGGTAGGTATACTAATCCCTGAACCTACATAACTCGACTGCACCCCATTGTGGTTGGGTATCTTTCTGAAGATTTCCCCCTCCTACATAACTCGACTGCACCCCATTGTGGTTGGGTATCTTTCTGACGATTTCCCCCTCCTACATAACTTGACTGCACCCCATTGTGGTCGGGTATCTTTCTGAAGATTTCCCCCTCCTACATAACTCGACTGCACCCCATTGTAGACGGGTATCTTTCTGAAGATTTCCCCCTCCTACATAACTCGACTGCACCCCATTGTGGTTGGGTATCTTTTTGAAGATTTCCCCCTCCTACATAACTTGACTGCACCCCATTGTGGTCGGGTATCTTTCTGAAGATTTCCCC
Source organism: Macaria notata (assembly GCA_927399415.1). Classification (NCBI taxonomy): domain Eukaryota; kingdom Metazoa; phylum Arthropoda; class Insecta; order Lepidoptera; family Geometridae; genus Macaria; species Macaria notata. The sequence goes on from OV656742.1 coordinate 9,634,869, forward strand.
CTCCTACATAACTCGACTGCACCCCATTGTGGTCGGGTATCTTTCTGAAGATTTCCCCCTCCTACAGAACTTGACTGCACCCCATTGTGGTCGGGTATCTTTCTGAAGATTTCCCCCTCCTACATAACTCGACTGCACCCCATTGTAGACGGGTATCTTTCTGAAGATTTCCCCCTCCTACATAACTCGACTGCACCCCTTTGTGGACGGGTATCTTTCTGAAGATTTCCCCCTCCTACATAACTCGACTGCACCCCATTGTGGTCGGGTATCTTTCTGAAGATTTCCCCCTCCTACAGAACTTGACTGCACCCCATTGTGGTCGGGTATCATTCTGAAGATTTCCCCCTCCTACATAACTCGACTGCACCCCATTGTAGACGGGTATCTTTCTGAAGATTTCCCCCTCCTACATAACTCGACTGCACCCCATTGTAGACGGGTATCTTTCTGAAGATTTCCCCCTCCTACATAACTCGACTGCACCCCATTGTAGTCGGGTATCTTCGAATTCGAATTAAGTTATGGAATTTTCCTTGGACACTTAAATTCGTAACATTCAGACAGTATCAACCTAGCAAAGCGTATAAATTCACGCTCTATGTAGTATCGGGCGCAGTATATTCTACCCAGTCTTTATTACGACGCCACTCACTCAAACGTATATACAAGCATCTTCGAATAATTTCTGTTTATAATAATCCATCGGTTACACCAAGACTGAACTTGTTTCTGCTGAAGTTGTTCAATCGTAAGATAATCAATCGTGACCCTAAACAGAATATAAAACAGATATATTTCCGCTTCACTTTAAACAGAAATTCGCTTCGCTCGATTAATTATTGTTTTTTTATAACTTCTATATTTTACTTATTTTTATTGTTTCATCCCCAGCCATTTCAACTTCGACCTGGACAAGACCCTGTACTTCTTCATCGCGGGTCGGTACGAGTTCGGAAACAAGGGAGCTGATATATTCATCGAGGCTCTCGCTAGACTTAACCATTACTTAAAGGTAATTTATTTAATTCCATTAAATCAACTTCTATAATACTAAAGCCAGGGTCGACCATTCATGACACCATTAGCCCATGTGCTAATTCAGTTACGCAAACACTTGACCGACCACTACCATACTACTTATAATTAGTTAAAGACGAAAATGAGTTCCTAGTTTGTAAGCCTATTTTTGTAAAAAATAGGAGTTTTTACGGATACCAAAAGTTCACATGCTTTTAACTTTTACCTCGGACAAGATGATATCGTTTGTGCTGTTATTTAACAAGTGAAATATAATCTTTGTTTCCAGGCATCCGGCTCGGAAATGACAGTGGTGGCGTTCCTCATCTTCCCAGCCAAGACCAACAACTTCAACGTGGAGTCGCTCAGGGGTCACGCCGTCACCAAGGCGCTCCGAGACACCATACAGGACATACAGCAGAAAGTGGGCAAGCGCATGTATGATGTGTGTTTGAGGTAAGGACAATGATGATGATGATAACACATCACTCCAGCTACGTTACAAAGAAAAAAAAATATATAAACTAGCTGACCCGGCGAACTCTGTTCCGCCTTAGAGGCAATAAATAAGCAGACTTTAGATTTTATTTAAAAAATAACGGGATAAAACGTATCATATGTCCGTCTTCTGGTTCTAAGCCACCTCCCCACCAACTTTCAGCTAAATCTGTTCAGCCGTTCTTGAGTTATAAATGTTGTAACTAACACCACTTTCTTTTATATTTATATAGATAGAAAACATTTGCTAAAATTATAGTTCGTTTTAATCGCCGCGGTCATTCGTTCAATGAGTTACATAAGAGTGGCATTTATATCCAAGTAATGTCATGTTGAATTAGGAAATCGAAGAGGAAAACTACCGTCACCAACTTTCTTGCACGCTTGTTCACGCTGCTTGAACATAAACCACGCAATATTGTCCCTAATTCTACTAGTAAGTAAAATATTATAAATTTATTCTTAACTATTGTATTGCAGGGGCCACCTGCCCGATGCGTCGGAGCTGCTTCAGAAGGACGAAACGGTGCGCCTGAAGAGGTGTATCTATGCGCTACAACGCGACGGACTGCCGCCCATCACCACGCACAATGTTGTAAGTAACACACACACATATACACACACACACACACACTTAATACTAATTCGAGACATTAGGTTGGGTTACAGTACAAAAACAAATGAAAATCACACATTTTCCTAAATTGAATTTGGAATTATGTTCTTTAAAATTTTAACTTTCAATGATACCAAAACCCGCCAGATACAAATAGCATACCCAAAGATATTTTATTACAAGTTCATACATACTATAATGCGAAAATACTTTTTCCCCAACTTAATATTAAGAGTTTTAGCAGACTTTTTCTTTGGCTACAGTGCAGATATCGCTTCAGGTCCTTAGATCTTGTGGTCAAATATCTGATAGTCTGAGTACATGGTCCTATGTACCAAAAAGTATGAATATACACCCTGTTTCCAATGGTTTGGTTGGTTAATGGTGGCGGTGTACCTAACAACAGTTGTCAATTTGTATGAACCATTGTGCATGTAATCGACTGCTATGTTTTCATTCTCCAGGTGGACGATTGGAGCGATCCCGTGCTGAACGGAGTTAGGAGATGTGAACTCTTCAACACGATACACGATAAAGTCAAAGTAAGTGTTATTTCGCCACACTCTTGACCGCTATCCTATGCAATACTTTTAAAGCCAGGTCCATTAAACGAGAGATTTAAAAAAAAAATAGCGCGAAAAGAATGGAATGATTTTCGCCGTCATTTACGAAACTCATGTTTAATGGATCGAGTTCTACACGTTCGAGAGAGAAATAGATTGAGGTATACCCGTAAACTAGTCAATGTTTCTTAATTCTATGTGCTTCGTAAGACTATTTCTTAATAACAGTGGATTCACTTCAACTTCCAATAATTATTTTGTTCTCAGGTAATCTTCCACCCAGAGTTTCTGACCTCCACTAACCCCCTGTTCGGCCTGGAATACGAAGAGTTCGTCCGCGGCTGCCACCTGGGGGTGTTCCCCTCGTACTACGAGCCCTGGGGCTACACCCCCGCCGAGTGCACCGTCATGGGGATACCCAGCATCACCACCAACCTGTCTGGTGAGTTGCTGTCATTATGTTAACTAAACGGTTTTTACTCACGTGTAATTCACGTATGTTGTTTATGCGTTTCGGATGTTAATATTAAAATAGTTACTGTCATGTTTAATCTGATAAAATTACCAGACTTCATTACTGCAGCCCGTGACTTACCCGAAGAATAGATGTCTAGGGGAGTTTTCTTCGGCAGATACTTCTCGGCAGACTTTCTCTAAACCAATAATTATTATTTAGTTTGTAAAAAGTACATATTAACACGTTGAATGTTTACACATATAATTTTACATATACATAAAAAAACTAAAGCAGTGTCCAACAATAATCGTTGTCACAATGTAGCTCGCTTTAAAGATCGAGCCGTTGAGTCTATCACTCGTGCTCGCGGCTTCGCTCGCATTAACAAGTAAAACTTGCATCCCCTACTTCACCCCATTAAAAGTGCCATTTCCAAAAATTCTTTCTTAGCGGATGCCTACGTCATAAGATCTACCTTCATTCACAAATTTCAGCCCAATCCGTCCAGTGGTTTGGGCTGTGCGTTGGTAGATTACTATATCAATCAGTCAGTCAGTCACCTTTGAGTTTTATATATTTATAAGTATACAACGTTTTCCCCCCAGGTTTCGGCTGCTTCATGCAGGAGCACATCGCGGACCCGATGTCGTACGGCATCTACGTGGTGGACCGCCGGTACATCTCGGTAGAGGGCTCTGTGCAGCAACTCGCGCAGTACATGTATGACTTTACCAAGTAAGTGGACATATATAACAGTTGAGATATTATATAACAGATAACAGTTGAGGACTAGTTTTAATGTTTTAGCTGCTTTTAATGGACGCTAGTGAATGTCCGCGGCTTCGCCCGTGATGTGACGGGATAAAAAAGTAGCCTATGACAAACTCGGGACCTTATAACTTCATCATACCAAATATATTACGATATGAATTTAATTTATTGAAAAAAATGTACCGAAATATTTTGTAAGAATGTATATGACAATTATGACAATCATAGTGTTGCGTAATGCATAAAATTATGTTTTTATTTGTAATGTATTTGATTTCAATAAATATTTCTTTCTCCGTTTCTATTGACATAGACAAGAACTTACAGATTTTGTACATGTGGATTTTAGTCAATGGTTTCTTGAAGTAGTTTGAGGCAAATGTCTTTTGTAATTATGTCTTTGAGTTAAGACAACTCCTTATATAATTGAATTCGATTGTACAAAATACTTCTCATATGATTTCAGGATGACGCGACGCCAGCGTATCATCCAGAGAAATAGAACCGAGCGTCTCTCTGATCTCATGGACTGGAGGAATCTGGGCATCGTGAGTATATGTTTGTTGTCTCCAGAACGACGTGACGAGACACGACATGTCAAGAATTCTGACGAGTGACGAGTCATGACGTGACAAGTCTTGTCGTGACGGGACTTGTCGTGTCGATTTTTGCCGTGACGGGAATTACCCGGTATTTTCTATATAGACACGCGTAGAGAAACATGACTGCATAAGTAATAGTAGTTGAATAATCATTCAAGGACTGAAAGAAGATAGGCGGACTGAATTATTGACAGATTGTTTAATTTAAATTTTTGACCCTGTACAGTTTTACTATAGGTATGTGTATAGACAATGGAGAGATAATAATTCTTGTCCCACATTGCAGTACTATCGGCAGGCGCGCGCCCGCGCCCTGAAGGTGGTGTACCCGGACTACGTGGACCAGATGGACGAGGAGCTGGAGAAGCGCTTCAACTACCCACGCCCCATCTCCGAGCCGCCCAGCCCTTCGCACTCCAGTGAGTAACCACCCTGTAATCATTCATTCATCCAATCTATCATTCATTCATTCATTCTTAGTTACGTACTTACAGGTGTTTAAATTAGAAGATATTCAATTCAAGTGAAAAAGTTCAGAATTTGTGCAAACAACACTTTGCTGTACTATAGCTGTCACGTTCACTCACGTACAAGTGAATAAGACATCTATACAATCCGACATGAATACCTATTCGTACACAGTTCTTAACTACGATATCATTGTTTTTTAATTTGAATCTTTAATTTTGAAACGAAAGCTTTTGATAGCTAACATGAAAACGATTTTTTTGTACTGCGACATCGTTAAATTTATAATTTTCCTAACATCAGTGCGTCGTCACGAAATCGACCACCTCATCGCTTCGACCATAGATAAGACAACGAAAGACGAACAAGTGCAAACCGACGACCAAAAACGCCTCACCATACAAAAGTCGCTAGAAATCCTCGAAATAACTGACCTACCCGAAGCGAGCTTGGAAATAAGCTTCGAGAAGCCGAACTTTACCGAATCAGAGCACGAAAATTACCGAACGCCCAACGAGACGTTTCTAGAACCCTTGAACGAAGCTGTGGCCGAACAGATCGACCAACTGATCGCTAAACTGAACGACTGTGCCAATGAATAAATAGGTTTTTATTTATAAATTACAGATTTTTCCGGTTTGGTAGTTTGTGACGGTTGAATTTGGTTCAGCTACACGGTTGGTTGTGCACCTATATTTGTTTACAAGTGCACATCGTTAAGACACGGATTTTTATATGATAATAATTGACACGGTGTTGATTGGTCTCTTGGTTAGACATAGATATTAATTCATCAAAATAAATCTTAAAATATTGACAATTTGATACAAATACAAACCGACAAAATGCTGAAACTTTAGAAAACAATATAATAAGTTACCAGTAATGGTTGAGATGTATGATTAGTATCATATGATGGTAGGTAATAAAAAATCAAATATTAGTAAGTATATTTGATTTTTTATCACCTACCATCATGTAACAAAACTACATCTTGCAAATAAATGATTCTTTATCTTTAGAAATTTGTAAAATTGTATACATTCCGATATGAATACCTACTTGTAGGGAAAGAAACACACATTCAATATAGATACGCTCACATTGAAACGAATCCGTGTCTAGATACTATTACAAAATGTTTTCAATGTGTGCGTATCATACTTTGTGAATGCGTGTTTCTTATGGCTTACTGTCATCTGACTTCAATCTCGTACTATGAACAAGTTTACTTCACGTTTGATTTTTAAAATGTTGTAATTTATAAACGAAGCAAACTCGTAGAAGCATTAGAAGTCAAATGACAGCCAGAAATGTGATAATAATGTATAAGTAGGTTCTGTATATCATATATATGATATTACTGAATGAATGACTACGTTTCAAACAGACTTTTCATAAGCTAGTTTTCATCGCGAAAAACGCAGGCCAAGCTACGGGAATCCACTAATGAATAATCCTATACAAAAATGGACCAATCAACAGCCGCCCCGTCCCCGCTGGACACGAACCCGTTCAGTTGCGAGCGCGTCGCTGCCTTCAACCTCGGTCTATCGCGCTGCGAGCTCTGGCTGGTCTTTGGAAGGTTTCTGCTGAGGTGGCGACCACTGCAATTGTCATTAATCTTTATGAGCGCTCGGAAATTCGGCGACAATTCAACTTTACTAAAACAAAATTCTCGTGCTGCGCGAACATCCGAAGGCTCGTAAAGTTAGGTTTTGGCACTAAAATAGACTTACATTTGACCACAATAGTCTTAAATGGAGCAGGCTTTTTACACAATAGGAATTGGATCACGCTTGCTTTGAAGTGTGCTAGATTTAAGTTAGCCGAATTAAAGCTAATACCGGATATTTTTCTGTTTTACTCACACAGTATTAGTTGATTGACGATTTGTTTGAGTACAATTTGGACAAGCACTGTGTTTTGAATACTTTTTTGTAGTGGTATGTTTGTAAAGGTGGTTGATTTAGTAGGTACTGGTATAATAATGGAAGAAGTAGGTTCCATGATGGTTTCTCTTTGTTCTTTGATAAGGCAAAACATGCTTATTAAAATATATTATTTTATAAAAGCGAAAGTGTTTTGTTGATGTATTTTTTCTTCTTTAATGCTTTGTCATTTTTGGCATGGTGGTAGTATATAGTCCTAAAAGTGAGACTGATTTTTTGTATTCAACGCGGTGTCCACTTAGATATAGAAAACTAAGATATAGGTTTAATTATTGTTTTTATTTGCCTTTTGAGACAAACAGAGAGCTTTAAATATGCTAACATACGAGTAAGAATTTCAATTTCAAAATATCTTTATTCATAATAATTATATCTACATACATACAGTCACTAGTGTACATTTTATCCTAGTAATGCATATCATAAAACGTTAGTTCGTTTATCAATCTGAGGCTTAATTATAAACTTATGATTTGAAATTTTATAAATAAATTTTACTATGTATAAAATTATGCACAGTCCACATTGAAACATTCCATAAAATGTATACAAATTTAGCAAGTTTTAGTATGACATTGCTGACATATGTGTAACATGTAAAACGGAATACATAAGTAACATCTATTTATATGATTCCAGGAGGTACAACTCCAGCGGCCTCCGTCCACGGCTCAGATAACGAGGATGAAGACGAGGTCGACGAGGAGAAGGAACTGGCGGAGCTCAGAATCAACTAAATATACAAGGTTCCTTTATATTATTCTTAGCTAAAAAACCTTCCTATCCCTTTTAAACCAAACACAAAAGTTCGGAAGTTATAATTATTAATATAACTACAAGGATCCTTTCATCTTTATATTATAGTCTTAGCAAAAATCCTGTCCCTTAAAAGCCAAACTTAAAAATTCGGAAGCTATAATAAGTTATAACAAATGAAGTTATTAGTTATATGCTATGTTCTTAGATTTTAACAATGAAACGCCATATTACACTTGTAGTTTCTTTATTACTGATTTCACACATGTCTCGCACCTCCCGCTACCTGGCGAACGTCAGGGCGGTTTACACGCGCGTATATACCTACTTAATAGCTATATGCATACATACATGTCATCTCTCCCCCTTTAGCAACCAAACCTGGTAACAAAGAAAACAGTAATATACATACCTATGTACTAATATCTAAACTTTATAATTAACAATTTTGTTTCTTGGTCTCAAGTCATAACGACCACCTCGTGAGGAAACAACAATAACCTCGGCGCGCGGGGGCGCAGGCGCGCTGTCAGGGGTCGAGGCAGGCGGCGGCGGCGCGGCCGCGTCTCGTGACGTGCTGCGAGCGCGCGCTTCTCCTCCCGCCGTACTATCGGGCTCCGCTTGAATCGACCCTTGATGACGCATCTGAGGCGCTTGACCTCCCGTGTATTTCATGATTTGATCGACATGCCTTTTAACTTCTATGTTATCTACAATCACATTATATAATCGATTCCCTAGCACTTTTACAATGTGACCTAATTTCCATATTGCTTTTTGAGATACAAAACATTTAACCCATATCTTCTGTCCCTTATGGAAATGCCTACTAGGTTTCACGGTATCACCGGTGGCCCGTTCGTGTGATTTCGGTGGCAAAATTAGATCGAGTCTTCCTCGCAAGTTCCGGTTAAACATTAACTTAGCGGGTGACTCGCCGGTGGTACAGTGAACCGTGTTTCTGTATTCAAATAGAAAATTCAGTAACTTATCGAGTACTTGATTACAATGCATGTTTTCAGAGCCCGCAAGAATACATTTAATCATTTTTTTACAAGTTCTCACTGAGTTTTCTGCTTGGCCGTTACTACACGGGTGATAAATCGGTGAGGTCAAGTGATTTATGCCTGTACTTTTACAAAATTCACTGAACATGTCGTTACTTATTTTAGGGTCATTATCAGACATGACGGTTTCAGGCAATCCAAACATTGAAAATAATAATTTTAATTTTTTTATCAGTTCATTAGTTGTCAGCCCGCCTTGCATGTGTAGACATTCTAACCATTTACTATGTGCATCGACTACTATCAAAAATACCCGGGAGCCAACCTGCATGTAGTCGATATGTATGCGCTCCCAGGGAGCGGCGGGGCGCGGCCAGGGTGCGGGCGGCGCGCGGGGCGGGGCGGGCCGCGTGGCTGCGCACGCGCTGCAAGCGCCGACCGTGACCTCAATATCCTTATCTATACCTGGCCACCACATTTTACTTCGTGCGATGCTTTTTGTTTTCACCACGCCAAAATGAGCCTTATGAACTTCCTGCAATAGTTCTTGTCGCAAAATTGAAGGAATAACGATTTTGTGACCTCTCATCAGGCAACCGTGCACTACTTCTAAATCTGTTTTGCATTTAAAATATGGTAGCACATTATTGCATGTTATTTTCCGCGGCCAACCTTTTGTTATGTACTTTGTGACTATTTGTAGCGTTTTATCATTTGCCGTCTCTTGTTGAATGTTTTCAAACGAAATCGGTAACTGTGTTTTATCAATGAAATTCAAGTATGAAACGTCTTCATTGTTATCTAAACCGGATTGTTCAACATTCGCTTCTATCGGCGCTCTTGAAAAGAAATCGGCGAGTACGTTTTTATGTCCCGGCATATAACGTATTTCATAATTATATGCGGACAAAAATAATGCATATCTTTGTAGTCGTGATGCCGTCATCACTGGAATGCCGTTATTTTTACCAAAAATAGCTAATAAAGGCCGATGATCAGACATTAAAACAAAAGGTTGATCACGCCCGTACAAGTACTGGTGAAAGTGTTTTACCCCGAACACGATAGCGGTCGCTTCTTTATGTATTTGGCTATAATTCCGTTCGCTTGGCGCGAGTGACCTCGAGGCGTATGCCAGCGGGCGCTCGCGGCCCTCCGCGCCCTGCTGCAGCACGGCGCCCAGCCCGGCCGGGCCCGCGTCCACCGCCAGCACGAGGCGCGCGCTGGGATCAAAATGCGTCAGCACGCGTTCAGACGCTAGCTCGCGCTTGATTTTAACAAAGGCGTCCTGTTGTGGCTTGTCCCATGTCCACACTGAATCTTTACGTAATAACGCATGTAGTGGTTCTAAGATTGACGACGCGCCGGGGACAAAATTTCTATAGTAGTTTATGATACCTAAGAATCGTTTCAATTGCTGCACATTAGTCGGTGAAGGTGCTTTTAAAATGGCCTGAACTTTTTTCGGGCATGAATGAAGGCCGTTCTTATCTATTACGAACCCGAGGTAGGTAACGCTCGGTTGAAGAAACGCGCATTTATTTTTGTGCAGCTTTAAACCGGCACCGTTCAGTCTATGTAAGACTTCCCGAAGTCTAGACATGTGCGTGGAGAAGCACGGGGCGGTCAAGCAAATGTCATCGCACCATACACTGACACCATCAATACCTACCAGCAACTTCTCCATTGCTTGTTGAAAAATTGCTGGTGCATTTGCTAGCCCATAAACTAACCGCGTATATTTAAACAACCCGCGCGTTGTACTAATGGTTGTTAGCAATTGTGACTCTTCATCTAAGCAAAATTGATTATAGGCGTTACTTAGGTCTAGCTTAGTATAAAGCTCCCCGCCGCCCAGCATTGCAAACACCTCTTCAATGCGCGGCATTGGGTACTTATCGATACATAAGTCTTTGTTCAGCGTAACTGAAAAATCACCCGCTATTTTAACTTTTCCGTCATCTTTCAAAACTGGAACAATTGGTGTTGCATAGTCTGAATGGCTTACCGGGACTAAAATACCAACAGACGTTAGCCTATCTAACTCAGCTTCTACTTTATTTTTTAATGCAAAGGGGACTGACCGAGGTTTGAAATATCTTGGCCGAGCACTTTCTTTCAACTTTAAGTTTACTGTAAATTTATTAAACTTGCCTAAACCGTCACTCCAAAGATCTTTATAATCACTTAACATTGTTTTTAATTCAGAGTTGTTGTTGCATAATGTGATATTTTTATTATCCAGAGGCATAATTCCTAAGTTAAATTTATGCATAAAATCTCTTCCTAGAATAGGGGCACCGCCGCCTTTTATTACATAAAACTTAATTTTCTCAGTTAAATTGTCATAATTCACATCAGCGTAAAAATATCCATCTGGTGTTACTTTATGTCCATTATAAAAGCACATTTTAGACTTACAAGTTGATAACGGATATTGAGAGTATTTCTGTTTATACAATGTATCTGGGATGGCAGTGACACCTGCCCCTGAATCTAGTTCCATTGACTGTTTGTGATCACAAATACTTACAACTATTTCTATCGGATCATAAGTGCCGTACCTCATGCTGAATAGCTTGCACTCCTGGCAGTCCTCCTCCGGCGTGTTATCCTCCACGTCGACCTTGTTTAGTTTTTGTTTGCATACTTTTTTCAGGTGGCCAGTAACTCCACATATCTGGCATTTGTAACGGCGAAACCTACACTTGTCGGCGAGGTGGTTCTTCAATCCACACACCTCACACGAACTCTGGCCCGCAGCCGTGCCGGCGCCGGCGGCGGCGCTCCGTGCGCCGTCTTGCCGCCCGTATGTCGCGCCCGCGCGCGCCCCCGGGGCTGCAGCGCCTCCGGAACCGTGCGCATAGCACCTTTGCACAGGCCCATTTATTTTAAATATGGGTTCTTCTTTAATAGACTGCTTCAATTGCCTGGAACTTGACACCCACTCGGCGGTTTCCAACGCTTTTGCAAACGTCAAGTGGGCAGCATCCTTTTCAAATAGTTTGTCCCGTTCTGGACCGTCTATAAGACCGAGAACAAATTTATCACGTAACACAGTCTCCAGGACGGCACCGAAGTCACAATGGCTTGCTAATCCCCGAAGTCGCGCAGCCCACTCGCTAACAGATTCGCCAGGGTCTTGAACAGCTTTGTAGAATTCCGATCTGGCTGCAAACACACACCGCTTGGGCTTGAAGTACTCTGCTAAAACTTTCGTTAGTTCAGCAAACGATAATTGTTCAAGCTCGCGTGGGAATACTACATTGCGTGCGATCCGGTACGATTCCTCCGAAAGATAGGTTAGGAGCAGCGCGGCTTTGTGATCTTCTCTTACAGCGTTTACTTTGCAGAACTGGTGTAGTCTGCCTATAAACACGTCCCAATCCGATCTCTTGTGGTCAAAACTATCGATCGTTCCCAAAAACGAAGACATCCTCGTCGCCAAAATGCTATGTTCTTAGATTTTAACAATGAAACGCCATATTACACTTGTAGTTTCTTTATTACTGATTTCACACATGTCTCGCACCTCCCGCTACCTGGCGAACGTCAGGGCGGTTTACACGCGCGTATATACCTACTTAATAGCTATATGCATACATACATGTCATTATAACAATTATACTATAACGTTTCTTTCTTCTTCATAGTCTTGGCTAAAATCCATCCTATCCCTTATAAATCAAACACAAAAGTTCGGAAGTAATAATAAGTTATAACATATTAAGGTATTAGTTATAACGATTATACTACAAGGTTCCTTTCTTCTTTATAGTCCTAGCTAATAACCTCTCTGTCCCATACAAACCAAACAATAAAAGTTCGAAAGTTATAATAAGTTATAACATATAAACTGTACGGTTCCTTTTTTCTTTATAGTCTTAGCTAAAAACCTTTCTGTCCCATACAAACCAAACAACCAGTAGTAACCAGTATAGTTATACCACGAGCGAATTTACATTATTTTTCTCGTCAGTTAAGAAGTTTAATAAGGAACTCCAATAAGCTGATTATCATGATGAAAGAAAAGGTCGGTTGAAGAAGATTTTTTCAGTGTTTTAGACTCATGTTAATCGATGCGAAAAATCATGTTTATTTCGCCCGAGGTATAATTATAATTTAAAAATGTGTTACGTTAATTCGCAATCTGAAACCCGTTCAACAAATTTTCTTCTGTTTGCCATCAATTTTGATAGTATAAGCATATTACTATTAGATATCTACAAGTTTATTTCTCTATAGAATTGTATAAAACGATGTTTACAGATTCTTTTTACAGGGTATACATAATATGGTACATATGTGACTTCCAAGTCAAGCAAAATGCTCTATTTACCTCTTTTTCATAAAATCTTGCCCCAATGAATTTTTTTTATAATTATTTTTTATAGTATATGATACGAATTATATTTATTTACGAAGTTATAATATTACAGGTATGTGTATAAAATGTGAAACCAGTGAAGTTTTCCTTGTTCGTTAAAAGTGTTATAAATTTTAACTCAAATATTGAATTTATATTTTTCTTATAATTTTATGAACTCTTTTTTGTGTTTTATTGAAAGAGTAAGTTTAAATTGTTATTTTTAACTGTTTATACGACAATAATAGGAAAAAAATGCATGCATAAATCAATTAACAATTGATCAAATTTATTATCATATTTTACGGCATAACTGCATGATATGTGAACTAGATTTTAATTCAGTATTTTTTATGAATAAAATATAGCGAGTGTGGCTCAGCGGTTCCAGTGTCTGCTTTTCATCCAGACGCACCCTGGTTCGAATCCGCCCTACACCAATGACTTTTATTTTCAAGTTATGTGTGGATTTGCACTCGCTTAACGGTGAAGGAAAACATCGTGAGGAAACCGACATGTTTGAGGACCACAATATCCGAGGACATGTGTCTTTCGTGGAAGGACCTGGGCGCCCACCACGATGTATCTGCCCAAGAAAACTCCCCTAACGAATTAATTCTGCGGGAGAGTCACGACCCTCAGTCATGAGGAAATACGACTCAAAGAGAGAGATGAATAAAATACTTTTTTACATAAATGATTACACAGTAAATATTTGAAACATATATTTGCTGACATAATATTAGAATTTACGATTGCACGTGGATTTTAAACTGGTTTAAATCAAACATATAACTATGTAGTATGTATATTAGTGTATATTGATATAAATAGCACCGCATCTTAATCGGGATCGGGCTATTTATTTCAATCAAGTTATGTTTAGATATTATTTAAATAGATGTTATATATACAGGCACTTAATGCTTTTACATAGATTTTTATAAAATATTTTAATACTTAGAAAATAGAATAATCATTATTCTTTAACAAATTGATTTCTGGTCTTCCGATTACATACAAAAATGAGGATACATAATTATATATATTTACTGCATTTGAACAAATTGAAAATCACAATTTTTTAATTTAATTTCAGACTTCAAAGTCGCTCGTGCTTGGTTTTGCTTTAGGCGAGTTTAAGTAGAATTCCTCTAACTGTCAAATTAAAAAAAAAACTACAATTTATAATCCCCTAGGATGATAATGGATGTAGCTAGACACAATACACAAACAATTAAACGCTTGCCTGAGCATACCGTAGGGATATTCACGTTGAAATTTTTTCCGCCAATCAAAAGAGCCCAAATTGTTGTCATTGATCAAATTATGTCATTTTAAGCTTCTTTGATTGGCGGTTTTTCCCAGTTATGTGTTTGTGATTCTTACACTACATAGTGAGGAAATTGACCACTAGTATACCTTAAACAACACTCACACAAGCGATATTGTGGCTGAACCGTTGTAGTGTGTTCTATTACCGTGGTAATAAAATTGTGTAGACGTATATTCACTGAAGATAAGTAATTAACATCAATAAGTCATATAATGACAAATTAATAACTTGTTGTAAACTTTAGCAATATTAAGTTTGAACACAATATGAATACTTAAGAAATAAGTGATTGTTTAATCCTATATTTGTATCAGTTTTTGTATGTATTTAGTTTAAAATAAGTCTGAGGCTTGTCTAATACTGTCGCTCTCGTGCCATACATCAGGAGTTTGTTATTTAGTACCTATCATAGAAATAAATGTGTTATATTTTATAGTATTTTGTTGTTTTATTGTTGAAGTTTTTCCTTGTAATCCTGAATGAAGCATTATTTCTTACGAAAAGCTTATAGTTCTTAAAGATATATTTTATATTTGAATAAATCCAATTATGGTAAAGATACAGAAGCAATGTTAATATCAAAGCTAAAAAATAAAAGCATAGAAAGATGTATGTAATATCTATTTATTTACAAACCTTGACATTATTATAGCTGTATGTTAGTTTAGCTAGAAATAAATTAAATTACATCGTTATAATATTGATGTTAGGGTTTTATTATCATATTTTTATAATTTATTTTTATTTATTCCTCGCTGTCTTGTGAAATGTCACTTGTGTTGTCTCCTGTGTTATTTATTTCCCCATCTTCCTTCAAATCGTCTTCATTATTGGCTTCGGATATTTCTGCTGTTTGTTTCTCATCAGAAGAGTATGATTCTTCTGATTTCTCAGAGCTTGCTGTAATAACGTTATCAGCTTCAGACGATATATTTTCTGAGTTGTCTTCATTCGTTATTTCATTTGGGTTTTCTTCGTTGTTTTGAGTATCGCCATCCTCCTTCGAGTTATCACTCTCTGTCATATCTTCGGAGCTTGTTGGTTCTATTATTTCTTTTGATGCATCCGTGTTTTCTTTACTTTTATTACCATTTTGTTGTTCCTTGTCATCTTTATTTTCATCTTCAATAGTTTCGATGTTATTATTTTCTTCTAGATCAATATTATTGCTTGGGTTTTGACTTGTTTCATCAACATTAATTTCAGGTACTGTCTTAGGAGTTGTACCTGTAACATTTTCGTTTTCTGATTCTTTAGGACTTTCTGTAGTAGCTTTATCAGCGCTGCCGTTGAGATCTTCTAAATCCTCGGGCTTACCCGGCTCTTCTTCTTTATTTTCAAAAATATAAACACTGTCTGTGCCATTTATTATTGGCTCCATAACATTATTTTCAAGATCTGATATTTTATTTACATTAAATATGAATATGTTGGTAACATTTTTGTTGCCGACTGAACTACCGTAAACATTAGTCGCGGTAACTTTAATTTCTGATTCTTTCTTGTCTTTCTTATTGTCACAATCCTTTCTTTTCTTAGAAATATCTTCATCAGCGTTTTCATTTTCCAATTCTTTTTCTCCCTGTTCCACGTTATGTTCATCGATGATTTGGGATTGAGTTCCGTTATGTTTCGTAAAGTATACTTGTATTTGTTTCTCTACTTCTTTTTTGATATATTCATCTATCTGCTGTAATACAACAAATACGTTTTGATAAATTAAGTCGTATCTATTGTTTACTTTACTTTTATTAAATTAAGTTTAATATTCAAGAGCTAAGTACTTACATTCATCAAACGATCTGTATTAGATGCGAACCAATCAGTTAACCATTTGCGGAATTCCTCCTAAAAATAAAGAAAGTTTTAAAATGTAATCGGTTTGTCAGCAAAAACGTAAAAACTTATTTGTAAAATAAGAAAGAGATTTCATACATTATTCACTAATTCTACAGATGCGCTGTGATTAGAGTTGCTGTTTTCATATTTGCTGTTCATGTTTTCATACAGGTCGTTTAATTTATTCAATTTTTCATCTAACTTAGCCGATTCATTAGCAAACACCTCTTTAGTGATTTCAATCAACTCTTGTAAATCCTTTTGGTACTTTTCTTTTTCTGATGTCTCTATTTCTTGATCCATGTCTTCTAAAATATTATCAATTTCGTCGAGTACTTGATCAATTTCATTTATAATTTGGTTTGCTTCATCTTTATCACTTTCGATTGGAACAGACGTCGTTGATTGACTGGATCCATTGTCCTTAAACAAAACACACGAGTAAATAAATAATGCTATCCCAATACAAATAAATTACGATGATTTATCTAAAATATACAGTATAGAAATTTATCTAGGTCATAGAGCTTTAGAATTACCTTAGATTCTTCGACGGATTCCCCTACATAGTAAGAAATTCGGCCACCGTTCAAATCCTGAAAAATATTTATGTTAATAGTAAGTAATACAAAAATAATTTATTTGAAAGTGCAATGTTATAGTACAGGTAAAACATGTGTATTACATTCCAAACTAATCCGTGGTCACCAGTCAAACTCATACCATAAGTTTTTATAGAGTTATTTGGGTCTTCGTTATCAGATGTTCCACTGTTCTCTTCTCTGCTGGGCTTAAGAGTAGTTGGCTCAACGACTACGGGGGGTTGATCAGTACTTGGTTCTCTAGTATTACTATCCTCATCGATAGAGGGTCCAATTACCACAGGCCTTGCCGTGGTAGGCTCATTGGGATCAGATTCAGAATAAATTGGTTCCTCAGTTAGTGGCTTTATAACCACTGGTTTTTCAGTTATTGGGTCAGATGATCCTGAATTTTCTGTTTCAAAGGATTTTTGGAATTGTGCTATCATGGAATCTATGTTGCTGTCATCTCCATCAGTTCTTGAAATTGTAGCAGAGCTTGCTTCTTTACCCACATGGTGTGATACACGTCGGCCATTTAAATCCTGAAATAAAAAGAATCGTTTAAAATCTGTGTTTTGAATTAATTCAGTCTACACATGGTACCTAGTAGAAAAAACAAAAAAATATAAATCAAATTTTTTATTCACAAAAAAATACTTAGTCTAACACGTACATTCATTGGGAACACAGTTTGCCAAGTGCAAGAACAAAAGTTCCTGGTTTTGAGTATTGAAATACTAAAAACACCCTTTAAAGATTATGCTTTGGTTACCAGTAAGCCATAGTATATCAGTGATTGTTACTTACGTTCCAAACTACTCCATTGTTTCCTGATAGACTCATTCCTGCTAGTTTATCTGGCTGTTGGGCTAATTCATTCTTACTTTCAATAAAAGATGTTGTGTCTTTTTGTGATATTATGACTTTGGGTATTTCTTCGGATTTTTGTTCATTTGTCTGTTTATTTATTGAAATTGTTGGCCGTTCACTGGCTTCTTTGTAAGTGTCAGGCAAATTGTTTTGTATTTTATCTTTACGAGCCGAACTGAACGTGCGTGTTTTTGAAAGTATTGGTTCTTTCTTTTTCGGTTCCCTAATAGAAGGAGCTCCTCTTAAAAAACTTTGGAAAGCTGCTATTTTGGCATTAATAATTTCATCTTCTTCACTAATTTTTGAAGCTTGACCTGAAGTTGGTGTACCAACTTGGTAAGACAATTCGCGTCCATTTATATCCTGGGAATTACAATATATGTTTTATTAACATTCTGATGTAGAAGTATTAGTGGCATCCCATAGTCTGTAGTCTGTGATGTATGTATGATCTGTAGACTGTGATGACAAATAATTAAAAATATGTGATATAAAAATTATCGAAAAATATGTTCTAGGTACTTACATTCCACACATTTCCGCGACCGCCTATTAGACTCATCCCATAAGTATTTCCGGACAGAATCGGCTCATATTGTTGGGGCTTATTGCCATAATAATCTTCATCACTATTTTTTACAATATTGAATTCTTCCAAGCTCTTTTCTTCGTATTTGTCGTTATTATAATCGCCATTTATTTTTATTTCATTTAATTTATCGATATCATTTTCTTCAGAATCAGTTTTACTCTCTATGTAATTTGATTCACTCTTAATATTTGATTCTGCTGGCATAAAACTATCATATTCTCGATAATTCTTGTTTGTAGGTAATTCTTCAACGTATCGAATATTATAACTCGTATCTTTCACATCTATATCTTTTTTACTGTATGCTACTTGTGCATTGTTCTTGTTTTTCTCTTCATTTGTTCTTGTTCTCAATTGTTTTTGATATGCATTGGGGATAACCTAAAATTTAAAATAATGCATTGTGTTAAAATTATATCGGATATTTTCCCTTGCCTTATTGATTTCTATAAATCACCTAAATAACTATCAAAATGTTAACCTCTACATCATCGCTGTGTTCGCCGACAGGATACGTCCTTAACTTTTCATTGAAATCCTGTAATTTAATTATCAAACTTAATTACATTGCTCATTACTGCGTATTTTTTAATTTAACTTTAGGTATACTTACATTCCATACCACGCCTCGGCCTCCTGTAAGGGTCATACCATACGTTTCACCTTCTTCCTTCAAACTACGTCTTACCCTTTCAGATATTTTATCCATTACATCTTTGTACATATCTTCAGGCGCCATATCTTCATGTACAGACATCTGTAAATTTTAAAATATATCTTATTCAAGAACCTTATTATTTAAGTAGTTGTGACAAGTTGAATACGGACTCTCGACGAGTACGAGTCGTGTACGAGTTGTTTGATATCTGTGAAAGTATTAGTTTTTCAGAATATCACAGTTTAAGACAATTATGAAAAAAAAGATAAATACAGCTTGGAGACAATCAAATGGACAACGGAGTCTTGCTTATAAGATATCAGTTTTCCTTAGGACTCTTAGGCCTAATTTTAAGATTTCATTTTATGAATTTTAAAAAGTTTAGTTAGTTTAAGTCTACTGATGTTATTTATACACTTACCAGAGTTCTGATAGCTCTTTTTGTCCGGTTTTTCTGAAACAATGAGGTTACTCTTTATTAGTCTTTATTGATATCGTTTGTGTTGCTAACATCATAGTATAATATTTAAGATACTTACCGATTTCTCCATATCTGTGGTTTTGTTTTGGCTTGTATTTGGTTTTGATTTATCATCTTCCGTTGGTACTAAATCATCATCAACATCTACTACTATTGCGCCTAATCCGCTATCTTCCGACGATGGCAACTGTTTTTCATTATTTTTGATATCTTCATTTTCTGATGCATTCGTTTCTTCGACGTTTTTCTGTAACAAAGAAGATTCTATATTATTGTTTGACAGAACATTATGAATTAAATAGGTACATAGTGCATACCTAGTATCTGATAGAACTAAGCTTTCAAGTGTTGAAAAATTTAAAGTAGTAGAATTAGGAATTAGATGGATTTACTTTTTGTCAAAACACACATTCATAAAAAAAACTGACGTAGCACCTATTGCCTTATCGCAAAAAACGCTATCTGCCAGCACCTACCAGATATGTGTTTAACTATTAAACACATAATATCTTTTACAGTTTCCACACCATGTATATCATGACAATGGCAGCGATTTGTAAATTTACCTGATCTTCAGGGTGTGGGTGAAAATATTGATAGCCATGCCCATTTATAAATTGTCTTCTCTTGAAGTTAACTCCTTCTTGACCGTCGTAAGGATTATCATAGACACTGTATACGTATATAACGGGTTCATTGTCATTTGTTATAGTATGAAAGGCGTTGCTGACATGTCCGGTATTTGAGTTAGTATAGGCTTCAATTACACTTTTTACAACCTTACTTTTACTATTTTCTTTGATATGTGCTTGTTTTGTTGTATTCTCGTTATGAATTTTGATATATGTACCAACCGTCACGTTATTAATATGATTAATTTTGTTGATTTCGCTAACGGATGTGGTTTTATCGTTAGTATTTGAGTCAATGATTTGCGTTTTATTAACATGATTTATCTTTGTATCATGTATCATCAGTTGCTCTTTGAATTCTTCTTGGTTTGCAGATTCTTTTGATTCGTGGTTTTGATTACTCTCTCCTCTATAATTCTCTAGCTTTTCTATTTTAGCAGCATTGCCTTGTTCATTGGTGTTGAGCTCAATGTCATTATTAGGCTTTATTAAGATATTTTTCTCTTTGTATGTTGTATAACTTTTTATTCTGCTAATTTTAGTGCCATTTTTAGTAGTTATCTCACTCAAATTTGTTTCTTTGTTAATTTCATTATTTGAAATAGAATAATTGTTTTCAATTTTTTCAATGTTATCATTATAGGCGTTGCCGACATGTTCAGTAACTGATTTAGTATACACTTCAGTTACACTTTTTCCAACCTTATTTTTAGTATTTTCTTTGACAGGTTCTTGTTTTGTTCTATCTATTATATTCTTGTTATGAATGTTGATATCTTTGGTAACCGTCATGTTATTAACATGATTAATTTTGTTGCTTTCGCTAACGGATGTGGTTTTATCGTTTGTATTTGTGTGAATGATTTTCGTCTTATTGACTTGATTCTTAGTGAGATTATTGTCAATAGTCAATTTTGTTACCAGCTGCTCTTTGAATTCTTCTTGGTTTGCAGATTCTTTTGATTCATGGTTTTGATTACTGTCTCTATAATTTTCTAGCTCTTCTATTTTAGTAGCATTACTTTGTTCATTGATGTTGAGCTCGATGTCATTATCAGGCATTGTTAAGATATTTTTCTTCTTATCTTTATCTTTGTATGTTGTATTACTTTTTATTTTGCTAATTTTAGTGTCATTTTTAGAAGTTGTCTCACTAAGATTTCTTTCTTTGTTAATTTTATTATTAAAAATGGAATTATTGTTTTCATTTTTTTCAATGATTTTACTATAGACGTTGCTGACATGTTCAGTAACTGAGTCAGTATAAATTTCAGTTAAACTTTTTCCAACCTTATTTTTAGTATTTTCTTTGACAGGTGTTTGATTTGTTATATTCTCGTTATGAATGTTGATATATTTGGTAACGGTCATGTTATTAGCATGATTAGTTTTGTTGGTTTCGATAACGGATGTGGTTCTATCGTTAGTATCTGTGTCAATGATTTTTGTTTTATTATCTTGTTTTTTACTGACAACATTGTCAGTAATATATTGTGTTACCAGCTGTTCATTGAATGCTTCTTCATTTGCAGATTCTTTTGATTTGTGCTTCTGATAACTCTCTCCTCTATTATTTTCCAGCTCTGCTATTTTAGCAGCATTTCCTTGTTTATTGATGTTCAGCTCGATGTGATTATCAGGTATTATTAAGATATTTTCGTTCTTATCTTTATCTGTTGTATTAGTTTTTATTTTGCTAATTTTAGTGTCGCTTTTAGAAGTTATCTCACTCAAAATGGTTTCTTTTTTATTTTCATTATTTGAAATTGAATAATTGTTTTCAATGCTTTCAATGATATCACTATGAGTATGATCAGTTGTTGTGAGCTCGAGAGCTACTTCTTTACTAAGAACCTCATTGTTTGTTGTAGTTTCGTAAAATACCATGACCGCGTCATCATCAGCATTGTGTTCTATAGTTTTATTTTTGGTTTGTTTTTTAAAAGAGACAGTGTTTAGATTATTATGGTCCGTTGTAGATTCATTTTCATATTTTTTAGTTATTTTATTGTTATAATTCTGTATATAACTTGTTTTGTTACGGATATTAATATTATCACTAGAAACCTTTGGATTTATTTCACTTGTAATATTCTCTAGGCTTGTGTGGCTATCTTTATTCAATAGAACTGTAGCTGTTTGTTCAAAATCGCTTTTATTGTTTACTTTCCTTGTTCCCAATTTTTCATTTTTTACATTAAAATATCTTTCCTCATTTAATGAGTTATATTCTGTGGTATTGCTTTCTTTGATTTTATCGTGTATGTATTTTTGTTCACTATTACTACGAGATGACTTACTTTTTGCTGTGGTTTGATAAAAAGTATCATTTTCATAGTCTATTTTAGAGCTCATATTATTTTGTAACAATCTATCATTTTGAATACTGTGTTCAAGATCCTTGTGTACAGTGGCAGAGCTTTCTGAGAATCTCTTATTACTTTGTCCAATTTGATGTATATATTGGTTTTTGGAATGAAAATCATTTAATTTCGAATAGTTGTCAATTATCTCTACACCATCTAATGAAGTCACTTGGCTAGATGTCATATTTATGCCAAAAAAATTACTGTCCAGATTATTTTCTGATAGCGTTGAATTTAGACTACTGCTTACGTCCTTAGTTTTGATAGCTTCTAAATCAACATAAGTTGTATTCTTATATTTACCAACTTTTAAATCTTTGAGCCCATTATATGTTGTCTCGTTACCTTTTTCTTCACTGATATTAAGTCCGGATACGGATTTGGCGCTATCATTTGTTTGTTTGTCATTGAATGCATTGTTGGAATCATGATAAGTGCTTATAAACGCTTGGGGATTTTCACTCACGCTAAAATTTCCTTCTTCACTTACAGAGTTCTTGATAACAGAGTTAGTTACATGAGTATTTCTAGTTTTGTAATTTATTTTATCACCACTAATTTCAATAAAACCCTCAACTTTATTTGTTTTCCTATGATAGTTATTTGAATCGCTTGGTTTATTGTTGACTCCCGCGTTTTTGTTATTAAGACTATTATTTTGTGTTTTTACCTGATGATAAGGTTTTTCAATGATGTGGTAATAAATTATTTCTCTTAACGTCGGTTTCTCTGGTTTTGGATTTATAACGGTGAGTGTGTGAGTTTTTAAGTCTTCTCTTATTTCGTAGATGTCGGGCTGCTGATGATCCTGTTGACAGAACAGTATATTAACAACTAAAAAATACGACCTAATATCGATCTGAATATAAGTACCTAGTCATTTAACTATGTTAAAAAATAAAACTCACGAATATTATTGATTGCTTAATTTTAATCCGTAGATATAATTAAGCAAAAATTGATTATAGATATAACAGTAGATGTACATTCGTGGAAGGACCTTGACGCCTACCACAATGTATCGGCACAAGAGAACTCCGTAATTCTGCGGAGGAGTCACGACCTCCAGTCATGAGGAAATACGACTCAATGAGAGAGAGAGATGTACATAGGTATTTGTATTTAATTTGACAAAAGACAAGTACCTAATCAAAATGCTTGTAAAGTACGTTTTTCATTATGGTTTTACATAGATACTCATACCACAAAGTGATTATGAGTTGCACTGAGGTTGTTTATTCTGAAGCGGAAATAACAAATTGATTTGTTGTATGGAAAAAAAGTTGGATGTACATTGAAGAATTATTATTCCAATAACGCTTGCATGCTTACCTTTGAAACATAGAAGCTGAATACTCCCCTCAGCTCCAGTATGAATATTGCTAAGAATATCTGTAAAAAACAACTTTGACTAAAACCAATTGCTTTATATAAGTTGGATGACAATTTAACTTTCATTTTGTAACTAAACCCACATATACAGGTTTAATAGTAACAATTGCTTAACCTTTTGAGGGCGGCTCCTAGGGGTCTAAAGCAACAAATTTTGAAATTCGTAATAATGTTATGTGAATAAACAAAAAATAAATAGAATTTAAAAAGAAACACGCATAAATAGAGCTTTGAAATGAAGAGCAGCATATATATACCTACGTTAAATAAATATATAGACTAGTGGACGCCTGCTGCTTCGCTCGCATTATTTTGAGATAAAAAGTAGCCTATGACACTTCTAAAATCTCATACAACCTACATAACAAAAATCATATTGTTCAGCCGTTCTAGCGTTATGATCGTTTACATAAACAAACAAAATATCTAAAAACTGCTGAAACGGGTTCTGTTATGGATTTAAAGTAAAGCCAAACATTTTTTTTCTAATATCTTCTATGTTCAGATTTTTAACCCTCTTCAGCTTTATTATATGTATAGAAGTAAGTAAGTAATCGTTTCTAAGAAATATATTATTACACTAAACATAATCAAGTGCAAATACTCACGATTTTTCCCTTCATTGTTAAATTCCTTCCGTCACATCACTGACACTCAATCCAAACTAATTTTAATTCATAGTTCTCTCACATATAAATATTTTAACTTAATTGATATTTTATCTTAAACATCTTATCGGCGCTCTAGGTAAAGTTTTGTGGTTAACCAGACCGATTGTAACAATGATTCATATCAGCATAGTTTTGAAAAATGTTGTTAGTTTAGTTGCTTACTCAAAATTAAAATATTTATGTGTAACTATGTTGCACTCTCAAAACCCTAATCATAATTATAGGGAAAGCCGTTGATCGTTTTGTAAAATATATTTGTAATAGGTACTTAAGTACTATTTAAGGCGAATTTATAAAAAATAATAAAATAAATAAATTAGTCTCTAGGGCTTTAGTAACTGCCTAATTAACAGGGAAATTTCAATAAAAGTCAATTATCACAAAAAATATATAAGTAATTGATATAAAGTCGTACAAAAATACACAAAACCAATACTTATACGATACAATATTTTTACGACGCTTTGGTACTGTTATCATTTGTCAATAACGGTATTTTGAAATCGTTATGGGTTTCATCTAAAAAAAACTTTGAAGAGTTTTTATTAACTACAAAGTCATGTATGACTTTTTCGCCTGGTTTTGGTTTCCAAAATTCGGAATCTAAATGTTTCTTCTCTATCTTTGACTTTTCTTTTAAAACTCCGGGTATGTCTGCTCGTTTTTGCACGCGATCTCTTTTGATGACGTTGTTTCCATTCAAAGTGTTGGTATGTATGTGGCCATGATACACCACACTGGCGACCTCCTTGTTTGGGACAGTTCCGTAAGGTTGCTGTACAGCGTATACAAAAGGTATGCCCACACTGCTATTAGTTTCTTTAGGTATATTACGAAATAGCAAGCTCGGCATGTAATGATAGTCTTCAAAATTGAATGGCAAGTGATTGTCTGGAGCAATGTTGCGGTCGATTTGGTTATATCCAACCTTCTTGGAGCGTTGATCATTCGTTTTCTCAGTAATTACAGGTTCAATCGTTCTCTTTGTAGATTCGTCTAAAAGTTTCTTAGGAATTTCAATTGTTTCCATCAATTTGCCCAAAAACATTTTTAAAACTCCTGTGTTTTGGTCGATCTTTTTTAATAGTTCGTTCGTTATGTTTTCATTCCTTTCGATTGTCGATAACATTTTGGTTTTGTAACGGTCTTCTATTATTGGATTTATGTATTCGGTTGTAATTTTAGTTATGGTAGTAGGTAAGGTAGTAACAGATGGTGGGTTCAACGTTTCAGTTACAGTTATTGTTTCAGGTTTTATTTTTCTTTTTCCTTTTCCTCCATTTTGATTGGATTTGCGTCCTTTCTTTGGGGTTACTGTAGTCTCATTTATTTGAACTGTTTCTGTTGCGTTGTCGATATTGTCACTGTCCATAGATTCTAATTTTATTCTTTCCATTTGTAAATGTTTTAACTGTTGATCAAGGCGATGTTTATGCTGCTGTATCATTGCTTTTATTATATCTTGTTGTTGCTTTAAAGCATTATCTTGTAATGTTATTATATCTTCGTTCTTTTTTCTGGTAATATTTTTATTAACCTTTTCAACTTTAGATAATTGAGATACATTGACCAAAGATGTATACATTAGGCCATTTTTGTTGTAGCTTTTATTAATACTGGTATGCACTTCTTTATAACCTGACATGCCGGTCACATTTTTTGGCCTTATTTTTACTGAAACTCTGTAGTTAGTGTTGTCTGTGGGTGGCACGATGAAATCATTTATTTCTGGGTCGTTTGGCAATGCTGAAATGTCAATTATTGTTGGAGCTATTGGATCAGTAGTGGTTTCAATATTGTATTCTGTTTGTTGTGTATCATCTATTCTATATTCTTCTGCATTTTCATAAATTGGTACAGCGTGATTCGATGCTTCTTCCATAATAATATGTGGGTATTTAGACATCAGAGAGTTATGTCGTGCTCGTCTGCTGAATATATTAGAAGTTTCAAATGGACTTTCTTCGTAAACGTACGGAGAGTGTACAGGAGTAAAAATATCGTAATGATCTTCACCAGTTTCTTGCGCTTGGGTTTCTATATCATATGGCTCGTCTTCGGTTTGGGGTGTTATTAAATCATAATGTTCAATTGATTGAGGTTTATCATTTGGATCCAAATCCGGCATATCTATTTCTCTTATCAAAGCTCTGTCAGCCAATATCTTTTCATCTGATTCAGCGAACATATTTTCTTCTGATGTTCCTTGAGAGGGTAAATCTCTTGCGATTATTCTGATTTTATCAATCTGACGTTTAGATCTTTTTTTATTATTTTTGAATACGCCTTTAGATGCCATTTTCTTAGTATTCAAATATCTGTTGATTTTAGTTTTTATCTTAACATTCGATATTTTTTTAACTTTCAAAGATCGTTTTTTTCTTTGGAAGAAATCAGCTATTGAAAGTATTTCAGCTGGTTTCAAATCTTTTTCAAATACATTTTCATCTAAAAGAAAAGAGGATTTCTTAAAGTTTTTTGATCCATAAAAATGCATGTTTTTGCTGCTAGAAACTTGCCCTTTGTCAGAATTAAAAATTTCTTCATAATTTTTGTATGGCAATACGCTGTCGCCAGATACCACTCTATAGTGGTTTGCTATATGCTCGATTTCATCAGACCCTTGTATAGATCGTCTTTGTATGACGTGTTGATCAGTTTTATCTTCTTCTTTATTATAGACTTCATCGGGTGTGATATTTCTAATAATATTTTCATTCAATACTTGTTGCTGGTTGCTTAGTGTATTTTGATCATACTGCTGATGATATGTCTGAATAATATCTTCTAATCCTGAAAATAGTTTCATAGTTTCACTGTCAGGAGCTGCGTCAGTATATTGATTAAATCCTATCGAGAATCCACTTCCGTCGATATCTTTTAATAAAAATTTTATGTTTCCTAAATCGAAAACTTTGCTTTCTTGAAATATTTCATCACTCATCTCTGTGTTTAAAGGTTTTTGTAACCTTTGAGGTATTCCATTATGTTTCATGACTTTATTGTAATCAGCGTCAAAAGTATTCATTTCAGCTGAATTTATAAATTTGCTGAAAAATCTTGGTGGGCCGTAAAAAGGTCTTTGCTGATGATTATGATCAAACACGTTAGTAACATAAGGCAAATCTTCATGTAATGGGACGGCTTTACTTATAGGTTCCAAGTGTCTATGTGCAAGGCTTTGGAATGGCAAAATTAATTTGTTTAGCAAAACGGCCGCGCTTTTGCTGTTCAATGGATTCTGTATCCTTCTTTTTATATGCCAATGCTTTGACTTCTTTTTTATTGGATTGTTCTTATCTGAATGAATTGCGCTTTGTATTTTTTCTATGAGTTCTCGTATCAATTTCTTCTTTTTTTCTCCTTTAGTGCCTTTGCTATCAAAATGAGTTTCGATTTCCACAAACAGTTCATCGTCATCCTTTTTTGTCTTGGGCTTTGATGTAGTTTTATTGTTTTCAAACCGAATCTTTACGTGTCGTTTTAAACGTTGTTTTGAGATTAGTTGTTGATGTACTGAGCTTTCTGATTGGTATTTATTTTCATTTAAGTAATCAAAGATTATTTTTTGAAAATAGTTCGGATTTGGTTCGTTACCCTTGGGAGCTGATTTCATGAAATTGCTATTGACTTTTGAGTCAATGTGGTTTAGAGTAGGCATAAGAAATATTTTGTTGTGTCTAGAATAATTATTATAATCATCTTTGGAATAAGTACTGTTTTCGTCATCAATTTTGTTGAATTTCAAAGTATTTCCATTGTAAATAACTTTGATGATTCCGTTAATTTTTTCTTTTCCGTTCCTAAAAGTAATACACAAGAATGAATACTTTTATCATATATCTATGCATTAAATTATACGTAATTTATTATACGTTATTGAAATATATAAATCATTCTAAAAATACGTGTATTTAAAACACAAGTTGTGGCTAAGTGTGTGTCCCTATCACAAAAAAATACAAAGATTTATTCAGAATTCCATAGCATCTATAATGTAAGTTGCTTACCAAATATTTTCTTTATTGCTTTTGTCATTAGTTAAAGCGGTAATATCTATTACAGTTTTGATGACGACGTTGCGATCTAAAATATAAACTAATTAGTAACAGTCAAACGAGC
Source organism: Macaria notata (assembly GCA_927399415.1). Classification (NCBI taxonomy): domain Eukaryota; kingdom Metazoa; phylum Arthropoda; class Insecta; order Lepidoptera; family Geometridae; genus Macaria; species Macaria notata. Next base: position 9,663,488 of record OV656742.1, read on the forward strand.
AGTGGCAAGCCTATTATGCGACAACAATATTACGGCAGTGAACTCTTTAAAAGTGAGATTATAAGATCGTAAGCCAAAATAACTTTGATAGTATTTGAGATGCATTGGGACAAAAAGTAGTAAACGTTTCGTTTGTCACGTATTATTCACGAATACTATGCAATTTTGCAATTATTAAATTACATTTAAGTTTTAGCTAAACATATTTTTATACCTTTGTCTTGCTTTGTTGTACTTTTCTGTGCATTAAAGTTATCAGGCATATTTTGTGTAACGGCGTTTATATTTCTTTTAAAAGTTTCCAAATCCGGTATTTTTCCATCGATTAGTTCGTGAGAAGCTTTGATGATGGGAAAACGTATACGCGGATCTACTATATCCATGGTTTTGTATGAGTTTTTGATGTCTTCTGAAAAGTAGAAAATTTCTTATTGATTTTTAGTGGATTTCTTATCACTATGTAGTTATTCATTATTTTTTGATACACTTTTATTTTTTTCTAGCAATACCACGAACTGTTTCTGACGCATATAACGTTTTTGTTGATAGGTAAATATAATTAGATATTTTACGCATACTCTTACCTTTACTAATGTTCACGTTATCTTTTTCAAAATCTTTTACTAAATCGACTACTTTCTTATAAACTTCATCGAGATTTGTATTTTCTATAATGCCTTGCAGAATAATATTATGCATCGCTAAATGAAGTAACTCCGCTTTGTAATCTTTTTTTGGCTTAGTAACTTTATTTTGTATAGTCTTAGCTTCATCCTCTTTATTATCTGCCCAATATTCTTTGAAACTCAAAATTTTGACATCGTTTGGTTTTTCATTACCAGCATGGAGATCAATTATATTTTTCTCTAGTTTTGTATTATTTTCTTTACGATCTTGTTTGTTTGAGTGTATGTTACTGCCTTCTTCGTTTGATGTTTTCTTGTCAATTTTAGAGTTTTCTTTATCAAGCTCATCTAAAAACTCTGCTAAATGAGCGGTGAGTAGTTTTTTAGTTTTTGGATCCTTTGAACGAAATATATGATCAAAACTTTCTAAAAAAATAAGACGTCGATATAAGAATTAATGAGTACCTATGTTCAGTTAGTAGGATAAGTTTACAATATGGATGTAATTATTTTTTGAGTGGCACCTTAATCACATTGTAGCTTACGAGAGAGAGATATTCTGAGCAGTGAAATGATGTTGATTAATAAATAAGCTAATTCAATCTCAGTTAAAATGACACAACTGTTGAGATAGTGACATATTTTAAAAGTTTTCTAACACATCTGGAGCAAAAGTCAGGTATTTTGATATTAATTATCAAGATATAACAACCATATTTTGCCGTCTGAAGTTATGTTAGTTGGTAAATTTCAAGTCTGATACAATTACCTAATCCAAGAAGAACAGCCATATTTGTCGTGTAGATAGATAGATATACACTTTATTAAAACAGCAGCACAACACAAAAAATTACAAAAAAATATTGAAACCTAAGCCTAGTGTCTTAACTGGCGACCTTATCGCTAAAAGCGATCTCTTCCAGGCAACTTGTAGTCATTTGATCTAAAAGTAATATGGAATTACCCAAAGACCGTTTACTTCTGTAGAGGTCCTCGGAGTCAGGATAGTCCTTTTCATCATATATCTCTTCTGACTTGTCATCTGGCAGCATGTTCACGCTGATCACACGTGACAGAGATGGCAGATCATTGCTCAAGGGCTCTGGAGATTCGGTCGTTTTTGCTGGAAAAATATTAAAGTTGTCACTTTTATTCTAAGCACCCTAGATGGCGAAGGCTTGGCTAGCATAGAAGTTTACGACAAAAGTATTTAAACAAGTTGACTGGTCTAGCTTTTTATTGTTAATTAGGTACCTACAAGGGATTGCAAACGCAAGGCTAACAGTATTTTTTACGTACTTGTGAGTTGTCTTAAACATACAAAATAATAGTTTTTATCGCAAATCTTCTTATCAAATGAAAGTTGCCCAATCTGGTGTCAAGAGTTTATCAAGCCGTCCTAAGAGCCTCTGGCATGGTTTATCTAAATATATAAAACTCAAAGGTGACTGACTGAATGATTGACTGACGCTTGATATAGTGATCTATCAACGCACAGCCCAAACCACTGGACGGATCGGGCTGAAATTTGGCATGCAGATAGATGTTATGACGTAGGCATCCGTTAAGAAAGGGTTTTTGGAAAAGTCGCTTTTAGAGAGGTGAAATAGGGGATGCAAGTTTTAATGCGAGCGAAGCCGCGAGCATCCACTACTTAGTTGTATATAAAACGAGTGAAACCACTGGTTTTACTGAGTGTGTCAATAGACTAAAGAAACTCACCTTTAACCTTTTTAGCCAGTAATCCATCGATATCTACAAACACATTAGTGAGTATGACTGTGAACGTGAACCCGACCCCCAGCAGCGTGATGCAGAACACCCTGTAGAATACCGTGTCGTACTCCCATCGTGACATCTATGGCTTTTATACAAGGGGATTTATCTGAAATTAAAAAAAAAATGTTCTATTTTTTTTTTACAAATAATATTTCATATGTTGGGGATGGTCACGACTAGTAGGTATAGTTACAGTTTATTACAATAAACAGTAGTACACATACACAATTAATATAGTCACACAATTAAAAATTGACATGTGCCTCGTGGTACCTACTGGGGCATAATATTGAACTTGGCTGTAGAGAATATTTATCAGATGTTTGTAAACCAGTTGAACGGTAACAATATAGATTGATGAAGTCAAAGAAAGCTAATGAGATCTTAGTGAGTAATAAATTAAACATTTTTCTTACCTTCATGTGTGTTCTGTACACGATAAGAAATGAGGCTGAAGTATTGTTTTCAAAACTATGCGCTATCGAGAGTCATCCTTTTTGCATGTTTGTGATAAGGTCAAAAAGGATGCGAGGTTAAAATTTTGCGCGAATATGATTCTACTTTAAAATGTTTCTGGATTTCTTGATTGATTAAAAAACTTTAGTTTAAGAAAAGTAGCTTTCATAATTGACAGATTGCTGTTATTTTTTTATTTTGTTACCCTTGTTTGTTTGGGCATATTTTAGAATTTTCATATTAGTTTTAGAAAACTTGGTCTAACTTTTTATCAAAATAAAAAATGTAGTATCGTAACACGTGGCTAAATATAAAAGGAGCAACGAATATATTTGTTGATGAACCTTTGTATATTAAATAAAATTACTATTGCAACTCGTGCCTGATAAATCGCATCCTGAGTATGGTTTTGTAGTACTTATATTATGTACAAACTTATTGGGTTATTTAACACTTAAACGAAATATTCTACATATCAGTATCTACACTATAAAACACAATACTCAAAAGTTAATTATGTTAATAAATCTTTTACATAGGCCTGTAATATGAATTTTTACGAAAGGTTTCTAGTTTGAGACATATCGGGAATTACAAAAAAAAAAACAAAACTAGACCTTAACAACATTAATTTAGTGCTTAAAATCCATAAGCAATCTCATTTGTCCCAATTAAGGCACAGGGTGTTTACAAAAAATAGTAAAAAAATGCCACTAATCGTAAACATTGAGTCTTATTTTCGGCCTCAATTGTAAATATTGACAGTTAAGTAGGAGCAAGGGAAGGCTTAATAATTTTATCGATAAAAATCATATTCAACACACAGTATAATATATATTTTTATGTTATATATTCATCGTTTATTTGACTATTGATCTCTTTTGATTGATTGCTTTTATTCAGAACTAGTAGGTGCTCGCGGCTTCGCTCGCATTAAGAAGTAAAACTTGCATCGCCTATTTCACCCCTTTTAAAGAGGCATTTCCAAAAATCCTTTCTTAGCGGATGCCTACGTCATAACATCTACCTTTCTCCCAAATTTCAGCCCAATCCGTCCAGTGGTTTGGGCTGTGCGTTGATAGATCACTATATCAGTCAGTCAATCAGTCAGTCAGTCACCTTTGAGTTTTATATATATAGATAGACCAATGGTTGGTAAATAACAACAATATCTATCAAGTTATTTTAGTGTAAGCTAATAAGTATGATTTAGGGGTATTATATCTTTTTGTTGAAATGTATAAAGTAATGATAATAGTTTAAATTGTTCTGAGGTATGCTAAAAAAGTTTTTAGTGTTTTGAATAAGCAAACCGATTTGAAAATCTTTAAAAAACTTAATATGCTTCACGGCGTGTTGTGATTTCAGCATATCGATAATTCGATAGAAATCCCACAACTTTTTCCCATCACTACTACACCTATTTACAAATAAAACGAAACCATTCGATACAAATTGGTACACATCCTAAATTCCACTCATTCAGCTCACAATCGATTCACTAGATTATGTGTCAACACGAATAAATCGTAATGTCCGCGAAAATATTGTTAATTATATCGAATTTATCGATAACATTAATTCATTGTTATTATCTGCAAGCTGAATCGAACTTTTTAAAGCCTAAGTTGGAGAGGAATAATATTGTGAATAAAGGAATATGGGTGCGAAATAAAATGGAAGGATACATCGACAAAGGTTCTCTCAGTGAGTGTAAGGATGTTTATTATTCAGCTTTATTAATTTTCTTATGTAAGATACTTTTCAATATTCGTGGTATTTTACCCACCACCGCCCGGTGGACACCATACATCAGTAAATTGTCACCAGCACAAGTGACACCGTGGTCTAAGGAGCATACCCAGTACTAGGGTAAAACTTGCTCTCAATCGAGCCAAAAAAAATCAGACTTGGCGACATAAATTAAATTAAAAGAAAATATGAGAAAACTGCTAATGAGACTCAAAAGTAGCTTTCAGCGTATTTATTTTTACAAATTACCAACTGTTAATTTTATAGCTAGCTATTTGAAAACCATGACCGTTTCAGATAATTTCATCTTCCGTCCTGACTCCCTAGACGCGGACAATGTCGTGTCGAACAACTTTGATTTCTTCGGTCAGAACACGCTGCAAGACTCACCGTTCGTATCCAGCTTTGTACAGAGAACTAGACGAAGTCCTGACCGTGAGTATCAAATCAATTTTTTATTAAAGTAACGAAATATTTTGCTTGCTTATAAGAATATCCGTGTTTCTGTCCGTATTTATCTGAAAAGATATTAAATATTCAACAACTGTCTGTTTTTTTCTAAACGATAAGTATAAAATAATGTACAACTCACCGGTTCTTAAATTTATTAATATTTTTAAGAATAGACCTAGTTGTGTGTAGATCGACAGTCTGACTTAGATACACATTTCTACATACCAATAAAATATTAATTCATTTTAGATATTCGCAAAAGACGACCAAGAAAGAGCATGAAAACAGGCAAAGTTATAAGAAGCAGTATTGAAGACTCAGTTATGTTAAAATCAAAATTAGTATCCGATCTGAAACCTACTTCTGTGTTTAATGAATACCCTTATGAAGTTGCCATTTTATTAAACGATGAAATGAATAAACCATTAGACCAAATTAAACAAGACAATAGAGAAAAAGTTCATGAAATGAAATTGGAAAATGATATACCACTCAATGATACAAGTACAGCTGTTACTGGTACAGAAAACTCTATAATAGAAGAATTAAAAATAATTTCTTTGAATTCAACAGATGTTTTATCAGAAATGCCTAAACGCAGTAAGAAAAATAACTATGGTGGTGAAATTGGACGCAATATCAACAAAACTAAAAGTCTTAATAAAACAGAAAAAAATTATAAACATCCTAAAGAAAGAAACATATTGAAAGAAAAAGAAGTACGAAGTAATTGGGTTAAAAATATTCCTACATCAGAAAATACTTTTTACAAAGTAGTTCCAAAAGAACCCGAAAAGTTAAAACCTGTTACAGAAAGAGGCCTCATTAAAGTAATTTCAATGCTAACAAAAACTTTTAAGAAGATAATGAAACAACATAACGATATAAGAGATATACATGATAAGCTACTAATTATAAATAAAAACTTTGATGAAAAGTTGGCCGAAGTCGCAGCGAAATTCGAAGATTTTGATTCTAAATATTTGGATATGATACAATTCAGTAATAAACTAAAAAGTTTCGAAAATGACATAATATCGCAGAAAGATTACTTTGAAAACAAACAAAAAGAAATGCAAAGTTCATTTTCAGAGTTTCAAGGACAGCAGAAAACATTTTTAGCTCAACAACGACAGTTTTATTCCATACAAAAGCTAATGCTAGCTCAAAACGAAAAAATAAATGAAAAACAGAACCTTATTACACAGACCCAAAGTCAAATATCGTTAAGACAGAACAACTTTGCTAGAATTCTGAAAAAAGCTAAGCAAATTATCAACGACAACAAGATAAAACTAAACACTAGTTTAGTTAAACAGCAAGATAAATATGTAGTTAAAGTAGATACAACTGTATTACCCATCACCACCACTACGACAGTACCTTACACTGAATCAATGAAAATCAATCTATTTTCTATACCAATTAAGAACAGCAAGTTGGAAAACAAAGACGCTCAAATTATAAAAGAGAAAGATGAAAAACAAATAGACGATTTAGTATACAAATATTACTTTAACAATACGTTTATCGACAGTCTAATGAAAAGTAAAATTTTAAATAATTACGCTTCAAGTAGTAACAGTGCAGAAATTGTAAGTCGAAGTAAATTTAGTAAGAACAAAAGAGATGAATTGGAAAAACATTTAGAAACTACTCTTATGCTCCCGGTGAACAACAGTTTGAGCGATACACCAATGAAAAGAGAAAGGCGATGGATCAATCATTTTAGCAAAAATAGATACAGACATCTAAACAGACATAAGAAAAATAACACCTCTAACGATGCTAATAAAGTTCAACCAAATTTAGGAGCGCAGAAAGATGCATTGAACGAAATTCAATCCGTAGATCCATTTTCAATCATGGCGAAGAGTTTTTGCAATGAAATTGGTCAGAACGAGAATGAGCAAGCTCTGAAATGGTGCGTGGAAAAAGCGTTAAGAAGGCTTAAGTTTATGGGTAAGTTTCCATAGATTACGTTGCTTGTAGGTAGAGTATGTCATTCTTAATGTTTTATTCGTATGTATAATAAAGGTTTTTATACTTTCAGAAAGCCACTCCTTCACACCGCCACCAGTGACCGTGATGGTGAAACAAGAACCGAGCAGCGTGACACTCGTGCCCGCTGTTACTAATAAAGTTAAGCGCGGCGAGGAAATATCTACTCTCAACTCTGGTAAGTACCTATAACTACCGAAAGACAAAGATCGTGATGATCTTCGAGAAGGTATGGTAAAGACAGCACAATCTTGGAAATCTTTCTACCAGTCACCTTATTTTCTGTCCTAAAGTCCAAGGTCAAGGTAAAGGTCCTATGGTTAAAACCAGTGTAAATATAATACTTTTTAAAGACAGAACCGATTTTAATAAAACATATACATATATATATATATTTAACCAAAATATCCAGTTCAAAATCAGTCCATATGTTTGGAAACTACTATTCCACAGACAGACAAACAAATGAACACAAATACCTACATTATGTGTTGTCAGTTTTCACACTATACATATTTATTGCTCCATTTCCTTACAGTACAAGCAGCAACCACGCGTATGAACTTGCTGACTACTGCACTAGAGCCTGTCGCCAGGGTGACTCCTCTCTACGTCGTGTCCACTCCAGGACAAGCGGTCTTCTTTCCAGGTTGGTAACCACAATTATGAAGAGTTAGCGGGACTCCATCTTTGGTAAATACAGTAAAGCAGAGTTGTAGCTTGTTTACGCTTTTCACAAATACATATACCTACAAATTATTTTATTGTGCCAGATTAAACACAGTTAGTACTTAGATTTATGTAGACCTATTAGTACAGGACTTTAAAACTTACATCTAGCAGTACGAGATGGTATTCCATTGTTTATTTACATAAAGAATTATATAAAACCTTATACTCATTGCTGTGTAGGTACAAAAAATAAGTTTTAAGAGGTTAAAACTGAGACTGTTTGCCACTGAGATGCTGTTTTAGATATTAGAATATTTTAGAGGACGCATTGAGAGTATGCTCAGATTGCACAGTTTTTCAGTGAATAGTTAGTAGTGCAATTAATTTCTTTATACAATGCCAATATTTATTTTTAAGGTAATTTAACCCGACAATTTAACTGACTGAAAACACAAACCGCCACGTTTAAAATTGTTTAAATTCTTTTCAGATAATGATGAATTGGAGTCAAATTTGAAAGATTTTGGTAAGTATAGGCATGCCTGTGCTATGCCTCCCTGTAGATGCCAGATTTCAGACATAAATTAAAATAAGATATTGATTCAGGCGTTACTTTGCGGAAATCCATTGTACCTAAATGAAATCATTGTTAATGAATGAGTTTCATTTATAAATTAAAATACTTATGTTAATAAATTTACTTTGCAGACTTGAAACCTGACACTGAAGGCAACGTGTACTACGACGGCAGCGTGCATGTCAGCGACTACGGACGAGGTGAGATTATTACTAACATTGATATACCTTCCTTAAAAAATAGGGTTTATTACATAAAACCTTTTACCGTCTTATTACAAAACGTGGTTTAAATATTAGTCTAGGACTTTCAAAATAAAAAGTCGGATCTTGTTGTTCAAACATCACATACAAACAATCAAAATGTTAACCTCAAATTGGAACGTTGATGATCATTGGTAACATTTTGAGAGTTTGCTTATTATGACAGTAGACAGTCAAATTTCAAACAACGAAAACGGACTTAGTATTTTCAAATTTCTGGACTAACAGTTAAACTACGTTTTGTTTTGGTATATCCAATCCATCATTACCATGCGTATCTGGCACAAAATTATTTGCATTCGACCAAGAAATATCTGCTATATTGGCTCAATAGGTTCTGGAACATTAATAGTGCATAGAACGGTGTTTCATAAAGTTGAAAACTTTTTCTCGAAAACGAAATGCCAATCACAGAAGCTCTCGCAACTCCTATGATTGGTAGTTCCCTGTGACTGGTATAAATGAGTTTTTAGATGTCTTTGATTTGTGTTTCGTTTTTGAATAAAAAGTTTTCAATTTTATGGAACACCTTGCTGTAGGTACATTTTACGGATGACACAGACGTCATGTCCTTGCTTTACCGATTCTTTTGTCAGCTTTTGTATTTTCCTTCATATTTACCTACCCCTAACCCTGTATATTCCAGGTGTAGAAAGCGACGGAGCCACCTCAGACATAATGCCAGGTCTGATGGACAGTAACTCTCGCGTCGAGATAGACCCGGTCACCTTCGACATACAGGCCAAGAGGAGGGCTTATGTTCGGAGGTAAATTATATAATATCTACTTACATAAAAGCTATTAGACACCTCGTCAACCAATTTACTTGTACCCTGATCCTTGCCAGGTTGGTTATATAAAAGAGATCGCTTTAAGCGATAAGGTCGCCAATTAGGACACTAATTTTAAGTTGGTATGTTTCCTTGTGTTTTTTCCTGACAACTCGCGTTATTCAAGTAAGTGTATTATTGTGACGCGTATTTTTTGTTTAAATTGAAATGACAATTGAAGGTTTTGGTTGTTGCCAAGCGTTTTATCTCAGGTATTACGAGTGGCAATTACCTATATATTATGTATTTAGCTTCAATTGCCCACAGCGCTTCAGTTTCCCAACGCGCGCTGTGGGTCAATCTACAAATACAATCTTCAATCTTCAAAGCGAGTGCTAACCGGCGCCTCTTTGCTAACTAAGCTCGCTACATATTTCTCCTTTACTGCTTATTATGTAGCTAATTGTAGCCAACAAAACCTTTTAAGTTTAAAATAATAAGTAATCTATATTTTTTATTAACAGGTTCAACGAAAACGTCATGAAACAGATAAGGGCCGCTTAAAGAAAACAGTGATTTCATTGTATTTAGTTTAATAAATAAATAATATGTAAGATACTACGTTAGGTGAACAAAATGTAAACTATTAAACGTACTTAGTAAAATAAAGTTGTAAAATAAAATAAAAACTTCTTTTTCATTGCTACAACGATTTGTTTCCCTCCTGGAACTTTAGCGCTGCCTTGATTGATTCAGTACTTAATAACGGAAACTTCGGGTTCTTTCACGTTCTTCTCCCTGTAAGAAAAAAAATAATAATTAAAAATTATCTTTCTCAATTTATCATCATCATCAAATCCCATCTTTAACAGATGATCTATGTTGAGCGTCCATTAATTCATTCTTTCTTTAAAACAACATCCTTACTTGGAGCAAGCAGGGCAGTTCCAGAAGGTCTGATCGCGTCCATATTCCTCTCCATCTTGGATTGACTGCGGCATGGCCTTGCCCATGGACTCGGGCAGGAGGAGGCACAGGGCGCCGCCGAGGATGCCCAGGGAGCCCAGGATGATGAGCGGGATCTCAGATGCTATGGTACCCTGGGAAGAGAGTAATCAAATATTTCAATCGCTAAGAAACACAACATTTCAATTAACCAATTCTTCATTGACAAAAATATACATATGACACAAGAAGTTTGAAAGTCTCTGGCTTCCGAACTAGAAAATTATCTGTGTCTCGGAAACCAGTTCCATGTGTGATATTAAGATTGTAACTAAGAACAATAAATAAATGAATATTACAGGACATATCACACAGCGCCATCTAGCCCTTTTATTACACATAGAAACCATAGAGTAATATAACTAATACCAGGATAGAAACGCTTAAACTAGACAGTCTTTTATCGTACTGACACAATATTGTACCAAACTCTGTCTAAAATATTATTTTTGAATATTTTTACAGAGTTCAACTGACATCAATATCGATCTAATTCTTAACAGTGAATAAGTAATGAATCATTGTTAACAGAATTAACGACAACAAAGCTTTGCTTATCATCAGGGAGATTATGGTGTTATACTTACAAGCATAAGAGTTAAGTTACTACAAAGTAATATGGGTTTTTTATTTTGGTTAGTCAGGCATTAGACCATATGGTGACCTGAAGCGACAGCAGCCAACAGAGATGAAAGAGACACTGAGAGATAATTATATTGGTCCTCATTAGCGTGACTTCCCCGGCGCACAACTGCTCCGCACAACTGGTTGTGCTGATGGGAATTAAAATACCCTTCAGCACAACTAGTTAGTCCTTTGGGAAAAAAAACTGGATCCACAACACAACTGACTAGTTAGTTGTGCCGAAGGGAATGAAAAGTGTACTTATTGTCTTCCCCGAGGCACAACCAATATTAGGTACAAAAGGAAAACTGTCTGATTCGCAAAAAATAATTCGTCATAAATAAATGAAATGGACTTACCATATAAACAATATAAGGCACCAGTATAGTAGCAATATATCCAGTTATGTGTATGAAGGCCAGGCCCTGCGCGCGCACCACGGTGGGCAGCAGTTCCGCTGCGTACTGCATGCCGATGTTAAAGGAGATGTTCACGGCGAACCGGCCCACGATGGCCAGGGACGCTGATGGGAGACCTGGGGAAGACAGATGAAGTAATAATTTATCTATACATATAATAAAGCAAAGGGTCGAAAGTCTGAATGTAGAAGATATTAGAAAAAAAAGTTTGGGTATACTTTACATCCATAACGGAACACGTTTTAGCAGTTTTTAAATTTTTGACTCTCATAACGCAATAACGGCTGAACGAACCTGGATTACCATATAGGCTACATTTCATCCCAAATAAACACAAATATCACAGTTGTCTATATACGCTTCAAAAAAAAATTCTCTGAAGTGAATTTCTACATCGCTATTTTCCTTGTTTGAAATACTGAACGTAATAATTAACTTTCAGAAGACTTGATAACCTCCTTTTTTGAAGTCGGTTAATAGCATATACTATCACGTAAGGTCAGTTGGGGCAAGCGCGGCATTGAGGTAAGTGCGGCTGGCATTCAATATTCGATAACTAACACAGATATTAATAAAAGCACCGCCTAGTGTCGACGAAATAAATTAAATTAGTTCTGAGAAGAAAGTTTGGTGGTGCTACTCGCCAACAAACTGATTTGACGCCATTTTTATTTGTCAGTAGCATTTCACTACGATACGGAGTTCACGTGTGTACATTATTGTGATAAAATTTTTGGTTACTAACGAGACAAAAGCTGATCTGACAAGCGTAAGTAATTGTTATATACCTAAAGCATATTTATCGCGTAGTTATTTCAATTTGTTCGTAAAATTTGTGATAAAATTTAGGAGTCAAAATACTAACCTCAAATTGTGTTGTTTGGGAAAGTGCGGCTACATCGTTTGGGGCAAGTGCGACGCTATGGCGCACTTGCCCCAAATCAGAGGTTATCAACCCTTCTATTGGGCACAACATTTTCGGTTCATTTCCTCAAATCATATGAAATGAGTCCCTTATAAAAAATAATATAAAATAAAATATTGCTAACGACAAAAAAACCTGTAAAAACGAAAGCTTTGACTAACTTATTAAGTAGAAAGCAATTAAGATAAAAAATTAATACGTTTTTTTTTCAGACCATGGTGCGAAATTATGTAAAAAAAACAAATGGGCCAAACTGGACTCCCGAAATATTGCAAATAGCTTTGACAGATATTAGAAATGGAAGTCTCACTTTTTACGCAGCCAGTAAAAAATATGAGATTCCAAGAGCAACGTTATTTGATCACATGACTGGTAGACGAGGGCAAAAATCTAATAACTTTGGAAGACCAACAGCTTTAAACGCTGATACGGAAGAAAAACTAGCCATTCTCATTTCCACCATGGAAAAAAATGGATTTGGACTGACTAGAAAAGAAGTGGTAGAGCTTGTAGCTGAATATGTCAACAAAAACCATTTGCAATCTCCATTTAAAGATGAAGTCCCCGGTTACGACTGGTTTTCTGGTTTTGTGAAAAGAAACAATTTATCTATTAAAAAACCGCAAGCTGTAGAGTATGCCAGAAAACAAGCTGCAGACCCATTTGTGTTGGATGAGTATTTTCAAATTCTTGAAGATACTATACAAAAACTGCAACTGCAAAATAAACCTCATAGAATATGGAACATCGATGAGACTAGTTACTGCAACGACCCCAAAAAAACAAAGATCGTTGGTAAAAAAGGATTTGAGTCAACTAGAACAACAGCTGCCACAGGAAAAGACAACACGACAGTGCTCTTTGCCAGCAACGCTGCTGGTGGTAAAGGACCACCTTTCATTATATATAAGGGCAAAAATGTATGGAGCGAGTGGACTTCGCCTGATGCATACGAAGGAACTCTGTACACAGCTACAGAAAATGGGTGGATAGAAAGCAAGGCTTTCGCTGAATATTTTACAAAGAGTTTTATACCAATGCTGGGTACTACCGACGAGCCTACTTTGTTAATATTTGATGGACATAGCACGCACATACAGTTGGCAGTAATAGAGGCAGCAATACAAAATAATGTCACAATCATCAAATTACCTCCTCATACAAGCCATTTACTGCAACCGCTGGACTTGTCAGTATTTAAACCATTCAAAGATAGATGGGATGACAGAATGATGAAATGGCAGCGTTGTAACTACGGCCAAAAGCTATCAAAGAAAGAATTCTCCATTATTATTGGAGAAGTGTGGCGTAGCTTAGACCCAGAAATAATAATTAATGGGTTCAGAAAAGGCGGAATATTTCCTCTGGATAGAACAGTGGTATCAGAAGATAAACTAGACCAAATAACTTTAAGAAAATGGAAAGATTACAAAAAAGCTGCAGCAATTAACGCATCAGTCACAGTTTCAAGCCCATCGACATTGTTATCTATATGCTTGAAAAAAATAAATGGCGAAAATATATTGGTGACCCAAAGCCCTCAAACTGTGATATCTGGACGGAAAAATAATGAAATTTCCTTCGAACAATTGCTGCTAAATACCATCAAAAAGCATGAGAGCAAAGTAACTTTTGCAAAAAAGTGAAAAATTGCTAACGGTGCAGAAGTTATAACTCATCCTGATGTTGTAAAGAAACTGAAACAAAAAGAAGACGAAAATAATAAGAAAAAAGACAATCTCAAAACGAGACAAAAGAAAACTATTGCTGATAAAATTACAATAACGAAGAAAAATAAGGGCCCTTTACCTGATACTCCAGACATTCCTAGTATGAACGGTCAAGGTTTCAGTAAATCCAGTCTTCAATCAGAAAACCAGGACACAAAAAATAATAATCCAAAAAAAGTTATTATAACATCAAACATTCAAATAGAAGACTTGAGCAAATATCGGGGAAGTATTCATAAAAAAATGATGACAAACATAACTAATAAACCAGTGATTAAATTAAAAAAAACAATACAAGACCACTCACGTCTCAGGAAAAATGCTGCATATCTTCAAGACAGCGCTTTAAATATGGTGACAAAAGGTACAAAGGAAACTGTCAAAAATAAAGGACTTAAAAAACCAAAGAAACTAAAAATCAAAGAAGAATATGAATCATCAACTGATGACAGTGATTTTAGCGTTCATGATGTGTCCGATGATGAAAATTTTGCTGATTTTTGTAACTCAGTACTTCAAGATGATGACTTAAATTTAGAAATTCCTGACTTTGATGACAAAGAAAACATTAATCAGGCCCAGCAATGTACTGATTCTTCTGTCAGGTGTTGTATAAATGACTGGGTTTTAGTACAGTTTGCATCTAAAAAAACAGTTAAACATTTTGTAGGACATGTCCAAAATATAACTAATGGGATACCAACAATAAAATACGCAAGAAAAATTCACAAAGCAAAAAAAGATGCGATATTTGCGTATCCAATCATTGATGACATATGTGATTTGAAGCACAGTGAAGATTTAGTTTCAGTACTACCTAAGCCAGACATATCCAGACGTGGTCATATAATATTTAAAATGCAATTTAACGGATTTAATGTGCAGTAGCAAGAATATTATAAGTATAACAAAAATGGCCAAAGATACTAAATTGTGTTATGTACCTAGTCAATTTTAGATACTGATAATATTGCAATAGCTCTCTTTATAATGTAGAAGACTGTTCATGTTCTATAATTATGCATAAGTTAGATTTTTGTGACATAAGATATTATCTTTTTGTGTCGTACGTTTTTACGTTGTACATAGACTGATACAAAATTTTTATTCACCTAGGATATTGTAATAAGGATAAGCAATATTTTTTAATCCTAATATTTTGTTAAGTTAGTTTTTTTGCCTTACATTAAGAAATTAACGTATTTTTTCTATGCTTGAAAATAAATTGTGTGTTCTGTATATACGTTTTATATTTTAAACTTTTTCGAAACCCCTTTTCTTATAATTTCACAATGTCACATCAACGTCACACTCTTAAATTTAATATTTTGACACTATTTCCTGCAGTGGTTCCGAAAAATTAAACATTTCAATTTGGTCAGGACTTCCGAGTAGGTACGTTGACAGACCCAATCTAAAAATATAAAATTGACCTATTTTTTTTATAATATAACATTAATTTCGCCCAACAATGGGACACTACAGGCTCATAATAATATTAACATTAAATTATTAGTGCGCGTCAGTTTTTTCGTCAAATATATCGGAACCTTCAAGCTGCTGCAAGCTGAAAAAATGTTTAGCACCACTGCCCGTAGGAAATATGCCGCACTTGCCCCCGCTTATAATTTTCATGCTTTTTGTAATGGATCTTATTACAACGAGATAGAGTCTAATATCCTTTTGTTAATATGATAATGTTGTATCGAATGTTGCGTTGAAATACTGTCTATGAGTCTTATAAAGAAAAATATTTGCGTGCGCCGCATTTGCCCCACTTCGTTGGGTAAGTGCGGCTAGTGACAAGGTTGTAAAAGTATATCAAAATACTCTTAAACTTGTAACTGAGCGCTATAATAGCAATTTTATCTAAGATATTGATCATTATACTTAATGATATTGAAACTTATTGATTGCATATTTCTAATGAATCAAAGTAATTCGAGTGCAAAGTCAGGTATCGAAATTATACGCCGCGCTTGCCCCAACTGACCTTATATATTTTTTTTTTTTTTTTTACGTGTGATAGGTTTACGTTTGACTACAGCCTGCCTGATGTTAAGCATTGCTGCAGCCTAGGGTGTAACACGTTTACCTAGAAGATACCTATTAACTCTAGATTTGAAAACCCCTGGATTGTATTTCGCAGGAAACACAGCTTCTGGTAAAGTGTTCCAGAGCTTTGCCGTCCGTACAATAAACGTAGAAGCAAAGCGCTGTGTTCGACACTTCGGCACTTCCACCATAAAACGATGTCTACCTGCGGACTTTCTGCTTGTTCGGTTATAAAAGGGAGCTGATTACAGTACCAGACGGAGATTTTAAACTAGATTAGTGTTGCAAAGGAGATTTTATTCATATCTACATTCTTTTTATGGTGGGGCAATGGTGGAGCAAAGCAGTGACCTGCTGTGGATGATCATAATGATGTTCACAAAGAATGTTCCTCACCTATGGGCACCGCAGCAGCAGCTAAGCTGAAGATACCGCTCACCACCATCGAGCCAAACGCCAGCCAGCGCCGACCCAAACTAAAAATAATCCAAAAATTGTCATTTTGCTTGTACATTTATTATCTTTACTAACCGTATAATAATACTATATTATGTTTAAAACTACATACATTGACTGATTGACTTGGCTAATAAGTTATATCTATACATAATATAGAGCTGAAGCGGGTGAAAAATCTGAATTTAGAAGATATTATAAAATAAAGTGTTCGGGTATACTTTACAACAATAACAAAACACGCTACAGCAGATTTTATAGTTTTGGTCTGTTAATTTATACGCTCATCACACAAACGGCTGAATGGATCATCATGATTTTTTGTGTGTAGGTACCTAGTATGAAGTTTTAGGAGTGTCATAGGCTACTATTTATCTTGAAACGATGCGAGCGAAGCCGCGGGCGTCCACTAGTAAATACATAATAAACATACACACATGATTAAAAAATACTTACACGTCTAGAGTCAAGATGAGCAGGATATCAGCTGGGAACTCGGTAGCAGTGGCCACCGTGAATGTCAGGAACATGTCCAATCCCAGCGCTCCCACGTTCCTCACGTGACCGTCGAAAACCTGACAAATAATATAATTAGGTAATCGTGCTTTTATATTTACACACACAACAAGAAACATTTAAAATAAGTATGGATTCGTAGTGCCACAAATACCGGTCTTAAGGAGCGATTTCTTCTAGGGAACACTAAGAACACAGGAGAACAGGGGAAATGACAGTAGGCGTCGAAATTTGCTAGTTACAGTAGGTATAAAAAGTCAGGATGTATAAAAGAGTTTGTTAAAAATTACTTCCGCTCCCTATTTGTCTCTACTCAGCCACTTAAATTACTGCTTTTAAGAAAAATAATATGAACAAGAAAATGTACATTGTAAAGTACTTTACAATAAATTACAGAGCTAACCACTTACCATTGAGATAGAAATCCAAATGACTATAAGTAGAATGCTGTTCCTGCGCAGGCGCGGTGTTTTGAACAGATCCAAGATGTTGTAGTTCTTCAACTCTTGCTCGGCTTTGGCTATCTCGGTTGCGGTTTCCTGATAACCAAAAAAAGTGATTGTTAGCCAGGTACTCAGGTATCCAGTAAAAATGTGATTGTTTGTAGAACTCAGTTCATTAAACGTGACTGCGACTGTTTTTCTCACAATATAGCTTCTCTATAGGAAAGAATGGCACGATTTTCACCACTCTTTAGTAAAAGTCATGTTTAGTCAAGAAATGCAAACAAATCATGATGATAATAGTTATTTGTTATAAATACAAGAGTGCAAAGTTGCTTTTTAACCGCGTGTTCAATTTTGATGACCGAGCAAGCGAAGGATTCTAAAATTAGAATCCTGAGCGTTAGCGAGGTAATCAAAAGAGCACGAGGTGAAAAATCTTTGCACTCGAGTGCAACACGTAACTTTTCATTCCACCTCAGCGAGGAAATGACTAAATGCCCGCGTACAAAGCAAATTGAAAAAAAGAACACCAAGAAGGTTCCGAGTCTGAGTTTGTAACAAATTTAAAAAAAGTTGTATAATATATTCGGCACCATAGAGGTAGCAGTAAATAGGTTAAATGATTTTTTTAATTCAAATACTTAGTGCACACGATGTTCTAAATTAAATTTACTTTATCCTCTAGAGAATAAAAACGGCTTTTGCACTCAGATATTGAAGAGTAAAAATACTCTTCCGAGATGGTGGGATGAAATAGTAGATTGTATCATAAGGGAGCAAAATAATATTTTTACGGCGAGGGCGCTTTTTTGAATCCAGAGCGAAGTGAGGGATTCTAGAGTAGAATCCCGAGCGTAGCGAGGGATTCTTTAGTAGAATCCTGAACGTAGCGAGGGATTCAAAGTACGTCGCCCGAGCCAAAAATATATTTTACGCCCGAGTGATTCACTCTACTTTTCATCACCCACTATGAGAAAATAAAAGGCGCCTCATATTTTATTGTAATATTGATATTTAATGAAACAGAGTAACAACTAAATTGAAATTAAGTAGTATCTAATAATAAAACAACTAAAAACTTAAATTTACATTTGAGACATTTTCACAATTTTGAAAATTAATTGTTATAGTTTTATTAGGAATAGAGATTGTTGTAGATTCAATTTTATTCTGCGTGTTTGAAATAATGTCAGAATGTGGCTCATTTTGAGGAAAATGTGACGGTGAATCTCTTTGTTTGGATGTAGATGGGCGCGGCGACAGTGGCATGGATGGATTAACTGAAGGTTGCAATTTAATGTTTTCCACGATGCGTTCACATGTTTTCGCCTTGTTCTCAATGGAATCTTCTATATATCCCTCTGCTACAGCACTCGACTTCCATCCTCCATGTCGCTTGAGAACAGTTAAGTCCGCTCCAGAATCTGCCAACAGGGTAGCAGAAGTGCGACGAAAACAATGTCCTGTATATAGCTTGATATCTGGTAACTTCAAATAAGTAGCGATTTCTTGTGGCATGTAAGAAATTTTATTTTTTCCCATAACTTGTTTGAAGCACTTGCCATTTTGATAACGGATGAAAAACCGATTGGTCTTTATATCAGCAGGACGCAGGTCCAGGTATTTCTGTACAATAGTTTTGTATTCTCCTCGGATTACGAAGGATCGGTCAATTTTTGTTTTTGTGTCTGTCAGCTTTACTAACAGTAAATTATCCGAGTGATTTTCGACATCATCAACAGTTATTTTTAAAAGTTCATTGCCACGACAAGCTCCATGTACTCCGAAAATTAAAGCCACCTGTAACAAAACCGAATGTGAATAAGACAAGTACCTATCTATCGAAGTACAGGTTACAATAAAATGCGCATTTTAAAACACTGGTTATACTTTACTAATCCACCATATATACATACATAGTTACTTACTTTTACGGCAAGAAAGATGTTGTCGGGTGCCTCATTAAGGAAAGTCTCCACGTTTTTGACTGAGAACACTTTGGATTTTTTAGGTTTAAATCCATCAGACATCCTCTTCAGATACGCTATTAATTTCGAATATGTGTCCAGTTTTACGTCGTTATTAGAACTGACTGTTGATTTTAGCATTGAGTAGGTACTCCAAAGTGTGGAAGGTTGTTTAGTTTTGGCTAAGTACTGGAAGTAGGCCAAAAACACAGATTCTGAAAAATTCTTGGCGCCTCTTGAATTTCTCCATTCAATAAAATTACCATAAGCTTTCATATATTTCTCCCGGGATTTTGCAGGTAGTAGATTATCCATCACATTTCTTGCGTCAGTTCTAATACTATCAGGAGTTAATTCTATACTTTCACTGTCACTTGAAGAACTCATTTTTCAAAACAAAATCATGAATTTCTATCAATCCGTGAAAATTGACGAAAACGCGGGCTATAGTTCGCGCGTTTTTAATTTTATTTCTTTTTTTTTTTGTATTCAGCCGGCGCGCGGCGCTATATACTATGGGCCGTCGCACCAGCCAGTCTTTATTCAAACAATATTTGCGTTCGATTTCTTGGGCCCTGAACACAAGATGTTCCAAATTCAAAAAGTGCGCGGCAAAGATAATTGCGGCGCACTTATAAAGAGGATTAAAAACTCATTACTGCCCGCTAAAAGTTTCTTATAGAAAACACCACCTTTGGGTGCACTTAAAGGCGAACCAAGTCGTCTTTTTCGAATAGGTGGGATGAAAAATATCATGAGCGGATATACAAGGTTAGTAAATAGACATAGGTACCCTAAATTCGTTCATAACATCGTCTGGTATTTTCTTTCCGTTCATCTTCTCGACTTTCTTCATGATTTTGATTGCTTCATCGATTCGACCCTGAGATATCAACCACCTGGAACAAAAAGTTAATTTTTATGAAGGTTTTTTTTTATATTAGGTACTGAGTGAGAAGATGGTCAGGAGATTGCCTGCTAATAGGCACCTTGCTGCTCACTATTCCATATGCCAGAAAACGCTGTTTTATGTATGTAATTGTAAACTCGAATTACAGTTAAAAAGAACAGCGCGTCGATACTGTATTTATCATCATTAGATTTACAATAAACGAGAGTAAACCGGTTTCTTCTAGGCAAGCGCGCTAGCTCGTAGACTATAACGTTGCTTACCATCAGGCAAGTTGTAGTCAAGCGTAAGCCTATATCATGTAAAAAAATACCTATGTTACAGCAAAATAAATAAAAAAAGCTGAAACAGCAACCTACATCCTTATTTTAGTCAAAAGCTTGTTTCGTTTAAATCTTTTTTTTTTCTATTCATTACAAACTTAAAATAACAAGATCAAAAAAGATGATGATAATGGGCCTACCTTGCACTTTCCGGCACCACCCACGGGGTAAGCACCGCGAGAGCCAACGGAGCGCTTATGCCAAGAGTGTAGACCCTCCAATCATCAGCAGCCAGAGCCAGCCACGGCAGGAGGCAGGCTGCGAATGTGAAGTAGGCAGCGATGGACATGTTTGCCACGAATGTACGCCATTTGGGACCCACGTACTCTACCACTGAAAGAAAAAAACAGGTTAGGTAAATAAGAACACAAATGAATGTTAGTTACGGACATATATAGTATAGTCATCAGACTTTCGGTGATGCTTGATTGAATCTTAGATTGCAGTAGTGCTTATTTTAAGCTGGCCAGCTATGCGTTATAGAAGAGATAGGTTGTTTATAGAAAGTTTGAGATTACAGTTATAGAGGAAATCTTGTTTGATAATCGTCTGATAATCAATTGAGAAAAGACCAAAATATAAGACGTAGAGATCTGCTTTACATAATAGTATAATGTTTATCCATTGCCATCATTGGACTCACGATAAAAAATAGGTAAGTAGGTAAATATCCATGTAGCGGCGAATTCTGAAGTCGAGTGCAGAAATCGCCCTAGGCTTCTAGGCTTAAAATGTCTTAACTCACCAACAATATACATGATGATGAAGCAGTTGTCATACGCCAGTCCCACGACGAACCGACACAAGCAGAACGACCAGAATGAGTCCGTGAACACAGTCCCGATACCACCTGCTAAGCCGGCTAGATTTGCACCTGAAATAATGGAAGACATTATAATATTATTATCCATTTCATTGACGCTCCACCTTAGGCCATAGCCTTTGCTTGCTATCAGGCAAACTATGGCCAAGTGCAAACCCGTACAAGTTAAAAAAAGAGACATGGTATAGTGCAAACAAGAACAGACACATTGGTGCTAAAGAGAGTAATTACATGTTTTCAAACTATAACCACATTGCTTGTTTGGGACGCCTTGCGGTGTAGTTAATGAAAGTCACTGGTATAGTCACAACATTCTTTTATTCACTAGGTACACAACACAAAACGTCTCCATTATTATATAAGACTTAAAGACTTATATTAGCTTAGAAAGCTACGATAAACATTTCCGCGAGTGCGTTGGTGCTTGGCGCGGGAGCGGGCGAATCTCTGTGAAGGTCTCGGACCGACTCTCGTGCGTGTGCGCGACGCCGCGACCGCAATGACCGCGTGTCCTGCGTGATATTGAAGCGCGGTGTTATCCCCGCGCCCCCTTCCCGCTCATGTGCGTGGGTCTATATGTTTTGAGGTGGCGCGACGATCGCCACACTTGTAAATATATTGACGATCAAACAGCTTCAGTTTTCTCAACTTATTATTATGACGTACATATACTAGTGTTTGATGTTCATACTCAAGTTAAGGAACTGTTAATACCTTGATTTTGACTACAACTGGCCTGATGTTAAGCAACGTTATAATCTACGATATAGCGTGATTTTTATAAGTAAGACTATATATAGGCACTCATGACGACATTAATTAAGTTACGGCTAGAAATATGGGAACTACCTAATTAGCTTGTCTATTTGGATATTTGGCCAAAATAATATTTATATTTTGGCCATCGTAGATACTTTACCCTCGAGGCCTCAGGCTGGGCTGGGCAGCATTTGGCAAACTTCGCCATATCTTCTCCTCGTCTATCCCACAGAGCCTGAAGACGAAAGTCTTTGATCAGTGCGTCCTCCCAGTGCTGACCTACGGAGCCGAAACATGGACTCTGACAGTGAAGCGAATCCACCGATTCAAAGTCACTCAGCGAGCTATGGAACGAGCTATGCTCGGGATTTCTTTGAGGGATAAAATCAGGAATGATGTTATCCGAAAAAGAACCAAGGTTACCGACATAGCCAGCAAAATCAGCAAACTGAAGTGGCAATGGGCTGGCCATGTTTGCAGAAGGACCGATAATCGGTGGAGTAAGCGGATCCTAGAGTGGAGACCGCGTGTCGGTACACGTAGTGTGGGAGGCCAATTGGCCAGATGGAGCGACGACCTGAGGAAGGTGGCTGGGAAGCACTGGATGCGTAAAGCAGGAGACCGTGCAGTGTGGCGATCATTGGGAGAGGCCTATGTCCAACAGTGGACGAATATAAGATAGGCTGATGATGATGATGATGAAGATACTTTACTATATTAAGATATAATTTTACTGTATAAAGCCATAAAACAACTTACCAACTAAAGCTGGTATTCGGCCATATTTGTCAGCAATCCACCCGAAGATGAGACCACCGACGATGGCGCCGCAGAAGAAGATTGCTTGTGCTGTAGCTGGGTAACTGTCTCTGTCACACACCCATCCTTGCTGTAAGAGAGATATGTATATAAAATCAATTTAAAAGCTCTTTTTTATCAAAAGGAGAACTAGTATATGAATTCACAGCTTGGTCAAGAAGAACAAACGTTCATAGTTTTTGTTATCAGAAGATATCCTCGTATAAAGTAAGTTTGTGTGAGCGTGGCCAAGTGGCTCTGGTGTTGAGAGTTTTCAAATTGCACTTAAAACCAAGACATAAAAGGCATGGCTATCAGCTAAAAAGGTGGAATCGCGAAGCAGGACTGGTAGACAATGCTAAATGTTCAAGAAATTTGCATTGAATAATCAAGTAACAAACATTATTTGACAGACAGTTCATAAATACCAACCTGTGTAGCTATAGTCTCATAAGGCACATCGCTATAGTTAAACTCCCAGTTCTGGCACTTGATGGTCGGCCATTTTGGATCTGGGTCGCTGATGTTGTCTTCAAGAACCTTCGTCCAGTTGACGTCGAACACTCGGCACTTGTCGTATTTGAATGCAGAGTCGGATGCTTGAGGGATGGACAGGTGCCGCCTGGAAGAATATGTCAATAGCATTTACGTTGTAATATTATAAGACTGTAACTTTACCTTTGTTTCAACAACTTATACATATAAAATATGAGAAGAAATTGTCCAGGTTAGGTAAAGCGTCAGTGAATTTGCTGCTAAGGGTTGTTTTTGAGCCTGTATCTTCGGCAACAAGGTACGAGTACTATTATGAGGCGTGGTGATAGCATAAGTAATTATTGATGATATAATATATTAATGATGATATGTATATTAAATGTCTTTCTTCTTCTTCTTCTTTCTTAGCCTTTAAGGAGTCCATTTCTGAACATAGGCCTCTCCTATTTTTCTCCATAACTCGCGATCTGCTGCTCTAGCCATCCAGTTTTGACCCGCGTGCTTCCGGATGTCATCAACCCATCGTAACGGTGGGCGGCCTCGTGGTCTCCTGTCTGCCCATGGTCTCCACACTACTAGTCTTCGTGTCCATCGGTGATAGTCCATTCGAGCAATATAGCCAGCCCATCTCCCCCCCCCCCCATCTCATTTGGGGAGAAAGGGGAGAACGGAAACAACACCTATCCGACCCAAACGCCAACCCCCCCTGCACGCGCCATGTGGTTCGTATAAGAATAGCTGGCGGCGGTGGCAGAGTCACCGTGGTACACCCTGCTAGACAACGAAAGGGCCAATGGCGACCGAGCCGTGGCGGTATAACCACACTCCCAACATGACACTTAGTTGGAAGAGGCTACATCAGCCTAGGGAGCTAAATCCTTCCTGAAATGCATGATCACCAATCCGTCGTGGCTGGCGTGGTGGATTAGGCTATAATACCTCCTATAAAAATGACAGATATTAAATGTACGTTACTTTTAATCGAGACATATTCTAGTTACTTCTACGTACTATTATTGTGATAAATGTACCTACTTTACAAATCTCTCGAATTTTTTAAGTTATTAAAACTTTAACTTATTCACGTAAGTTTACAAATTACATGTATGACTATATTATGATGATCATTATTATGTTATATTTGACTGAGTGTTTGAAAACTATGATAAGTATTGTTTTCTTTTAACTGTAATAACTCATGTGCCCGGGTGAGGGACAATATACATTAACAAAAAAATTATGTAATTGGCACGGCCGTTTTGATTATTAATAAATAAATTGACAATTTAAACAAACTTCTTACCGTTGTTCAACAGTCAAGTTGGCCAGCTCCGGCACTTGGCACCAGTGCTCCGCCGGCACCACCGTCATGAAGATCTGGCCGAAGTAGACGAAAGCGAAGAAGAAGGCGTACGGTATCATCAGCAGGAACAGCATGCGTTGGTACCAACCGAAGTCACCCACGTAGATGAGCAGGTCGTCTAGGTCTTTAAGACGACGCGGTGGGGAGCCTGTAAGAAAAGAAGTGGTTTAAAGAACTGAAATGACGTGAATCAGGTGGAATGGAGTCAAATTATACCTCTCAAATTATAACGTGGATTTTTTAACTATGACTAGGATATAATAAATTTGTGTACGCTTTTCAAGTCACAATTACATTTCAGCCGTTAATATATTGCTTTTTTTTCACATGAAAATCACGCATTAGACCATTTCAGGTTGACAGAAGCAACTCTGTGCTTGATGTTTGGGTATGCATGTATTGGAATGAAACTGGCTCTCAAGCAAGAATTGCGAAATATACTATGGTATGTTTGGCGACAGATATACATATGTACATAGATATGGACGAGGTTAGGATTGTAATCCTAACCTCCTACATATTATGATACGAAAAATATTTTTTTTTAAAAGAAATAACATTTATTCAATAATACTGAAATTACTCACCATTTTCTTGCATCTCCAAGGTTTCACCCGGGGCACGGCGTGGAGCCGCGCCGTTTCCGTTCTTCTCATGTGATTCCATTTTGGAAGAACGTTTTTGCCTTAAAAGACACTTTTCCTGAGGTCCTTTCTGTTACTCGAAAATGAAGTGGTGAGCGCTGGACTGAAATAAAAATCACTATGTTATAGTATCGGTAAGTAAAGTTCTTTTTAGTAATAAGTAGTTACATATTGATAAGAATGTCTCACGAAAGTTTTAATATTAAAATTATGTCTATACTATCCGTGCTGTAAATATAGAAAAACAAGTTTTATTGTGAAATAATTATACACGGATATTGTACATATATACATTTTTTATTAGAAATATCGGCTATAATTATATATTTAATTTAAAGTTATCATTTAAAATTTGTTAAATGCTTTATAGTACATATATAATATATGAAGACGTATTAAAATAATGTTTTACTTATGGTTATTTTTTCGCAGTAACAATATAATTAACCAAAGTAATCTACATTTTTTTCTTCAAAATTTCTTGTGTTGCGCATTCTGCCTTTATCTCAACTTTGTTTATCTATTTTGATATTACCGTGATTAATATAAATTATAAATGTTATATAAGTACACACATCTATACTAATATTATAAAGCTGAAGAGTTTGTTTGTTTGTTTGAACGCGCTAATCTCAGGAACTACTGGTGCGAATTGAACAATTCATTTTGTGTTGGATAGACCAGTTATCAAGGAAGGCTTTAAGCAATAAAACATCACGCTGCAACTAATAGAAGCGAAGAAACAATAGAAAATGTGGAAAAACGGGGAAAATTATTCATCTTTGAGGGCTTCCGTTGCATGCGCTGCCAAAACGGTTCAAGATACCAAAAAAATGTGTACGAAAGAATTATTTCTCTTGAAATAATCTAACAAAATGTCCGCAACAGTATATGTCTATGTTTTAAGGTTAACTCACTAGAACCGTTTTTAGGGTAATAACTATTCCACGCGGACGAAGTCGCGCGCATCAGCTAGTATGTAATAATATTGTTATTTCTTAAACTCATCAAACATAAAGAAAGTAACTAGTTAAAAACTAACTTGAAATCTAAATACTAACAATATTATTATACCTACCTAATAACAACTTTAACTACTTCTAAAACTACAAACCGAACTACCTAATCATTTATTCAAATTTTGCTTGTTTGTTCATTATCTCGTAAGTGTACATTATACAAGACTAATAAAACTATCTCAACGTTATAATTAATTTTGATTAAGTACATTATTTAAACAGTAATTTGCGTCAACCGGTGATAACTGGATGGTGAAGGTATTATGTAGGATTAAATAACTGAAGACAAAAAACAGTTTAATATTTACATTATACTTTACCACTCATTTGTATTTTTAATAAAAATTAGTAGGTATAGTAAAAATTCGTAGGGTAGGCAAACCCGGCCAACTCCGTTTCGCCACCAGATGGCTTAGTTTTTTTTATAAACCTCACGGAGCCCGAGTTCTTTCCAACGAATGCAAAACCATGGAAATCGGTTCGTGCGTTCTGGAGTTATAGCGTCAGGAAGGAAAACCCGACTTATTTTTATATAGAAGTAGATTAGACCAATTTGGTCATACGTCTGCTTCAATAGAAACATACATACTATAGCTATATTTAATTTTGGTACTTAAGTGACAATAATTGTTTAAAAATCCGAAGTTCCCCAGTGAACTATCGAATAAACTTTGGCAGATGCACATTTTTGAACTTGAACAAGAGGATCTATTCTGTTTAAGTGACGTATTTTCCGACAATTACACTTTAAATTTTTGTTATTTGTGAAGAAAAAAAAAAGTTTCCAACATTTTTTTCATACAAAAATATTAATATTCATTATTATCAAGTGCGGTCAGAAATCTAAAAAAAATTTATTCTTTTACTAAAGTGTCTTCAAAAGCACTTTCACCTCAGTCAACGAACTTAGGTACTTTTAATTCCCTAAAATATTAATATCTTTCATTGAACTATAGTAATATTGTCCTACACCCGGGCATATGATACATTAGTTCTAGTACCAAGGTCAACATTAAGTACATTTTCGACCCTGTAAATACAACCTTAATGTTTAATAGACCTGGTCACGTGAGAGCTCGATCAAACTCCCGACCACAGTTCAGTCAATGTAGTTAATTGGCTGGAATCGAAAGAGCTGGCTTGGTGCTAAAAATAACTACTTATTGATCGCTTTTAAATGATAGGGATATCAATACATGTCTTCTACAGTTTGAAGTGTAACATTTTTGTGTTGATTTGAACCTGCCTTGCCTGCTAACTGAGAAAATAGATATAACTTAAGTACCTAGATGAAATTAATAAGTTTTTTAACCGACTTCAAAAAAAGGAGTTTATCAAGTCTTCTGAAAGATTTTTATTTAGTAAGGGTTTTAACCGAAGTGATTTATACCTGTGCTTGGCAAGAGAACTTCCCTAACGATTTAATGCTGGGGGGGAGTCACGACCCTCAGTCATGTGGAAATAAGACTCATAGAGATAAACATACTTACAGGTCTAAGATTATTACCTACAATATCACTAATAGGCAAAAATTCAATAAAAACCTAAACTTTATTGTTAGAGTTAGAATTTGAAGAAAAAAATATCAGGGTTACTAATAACTAAAGCACAACCTTTCAAAGATGGTTTTGTACGTTATAGGCTAAAGTTTTGTTCTACAACTTTCTAAAACTTGCGAAAGAAAAGATTTGAGCGGAGGAGAGTTTTATAAAACTTGCTTATTTACATATATACCACCTATGTTTTTTTAATAAATTCATTCACAACATTAATAAAAGAAAAAGAAGGAAAACATCTCTCATCATGTTAACGCTGATAAGTTGTATTATTAGTTAATGAACCTCTGGAGTTATAGTGTTCTTCCGCTGTGACTGCTCTTTTTAACCGACTTCAAACACCAAACTTGGAAGATTTTAGGTGTGTTCCTCCATATACCACTTATCATTTACAATAGATTTCCGCTAAGTAACGACTGATTCAATATTATTAGTTATACCTAATATGATGTAAAATTTTAGTACAATATAAATAAGTAGAAGGTATAACCCTCTTACTTATTCCGTAGCAACTCGTCTTAAAATAATTCTGGGTCGATTTTACGCGTAATTCACACCTTCCATACTAATCAGTTGTTATTTTTACCGTATATGACGTAATAGGTGAGTATTTATTTCACCATGAATCATTCATTCAACAAGCTGTTTTGTTCTGTATCTGAGGTTTCTAAAGATAGGTACGAGAATATAAATAATATTAAATATTATGAATTTCAAGATTCACCATGCCCCAAGGTTTGAAAATACTGTATACTCTATTTCAAGTGTCTTAATATCTCTTTTTCAAGGTATCTAAATTTATAACAAGTTGTATCCCAAACTTCATCGGCATCGGTTCAGCCGTTTGAACGTTAAGATATAAGAAACATATCCTCAAATTTCCGCATTAATAAAATAGTAGTGGGATATCATACTTTCAGACAGATATTGTAAGCAATCATTACTTACGTAAGTGCCTATTAAAATAATAGATATATTCGACTGCTCTGTTAGCTTAGTTGGTAGTGGCTCTGCCTTCTAATCTAGGGGTGCGGGTTCGATTCCCGCATAACACAAATAATTATGCATATTAAAATTTGTAATTATTTGTGTTGAGTCTGGTCGTTTCTATGTATAATAAGTATGTATTTACAAAAAAAAAGTATATATGTATTATATCCGCTATCTAGTACCCATGATACAAGCGTAAGCTTAGTATGGGGCTAGATGGCGCTGTGTGATATGTCCGAAAATATTTATTTATATTTATTTATTTATATTACCTATTCATATCAGAAAGCCAACCCTGACCTATTTAATTTTATAAGATAGGTATGGAAGAGATTATTACTAAAAGTAAGTAGTAGAACAAATATTAGATCTATTTCTTAACTTATTAACCTAAGATTTAATTATATCTTAACTTCTTATCGTAACTTGTATCGTACCATTTAATTAGATGAAAATTTACATGTAAACAAACGAAAAAGTAACCATAAACCTACACTTGACAAATATTCTCACTTGATTTAATTTGTTCTTATTTAAGTTTCGCTCCTTTTTTTCTATCCTAATCTTAAGCTTTCGGTGGAGTTTGTGTTAAAAAACAACAAACAACATTTGAATAGTTTTACATTTGCAGCTCATATACAGTGGAAAAACACAAGCTAAACTGAGACAATTATGCAAATTTATCATTGAGAATTCGTCTCACTGAAACGATACCTCTACCGGCATTTCATATAAACAACAATCTATTATATTCCAATATTCGATATAAATATTTCATATTCGATATGTATATAATATAAATCTGTAAAATAAACAGGAAACTCACCAATATTTTCCGTATTTTCCACAGAAGACGCTATGAAAGTCAAAAAGTCGAATAGAAATATAAAATTTGGCTGGTAAAGCGGGCGTGCGTCTATGACGAGGGTCGAGACGGTACTGACTGAAGTTTCAGCCCGTTTCAGATATTAACTAGTTCAGGCGTAAGTCAGGAATAAACATCTGTATATTGATTTAATGACTAGCTGTAGCGCGCGGTGTTGGTCGTCGTTTGAATTAAATTTTATTCAATGAAAACTTTATGAGTAGGTGACATAATGTAAACAGCAACTTGATGAAAAGTAAAGAAAACACGAACTTACATACTTACAGCATATAAAACAATATAAAACTGAAGGTTTTAATTTTTATTCCTATTTCGTTTCACATTGCAAAAAAAGTAACACAAAAAGGTTCATTATAAATATTGTTCCTATTATTAGTAGTCATATATTAAACGCATATAACCTTTATATTATTAGCAAAAACTGATTACAAAGTCTATTCTGGGTACTTAAACGGGATATAAATTTGTGTATCTAAAGTCGCGACACTGCTTAAGCCATGTCAGAGGCCTCGAGGGCGGTTTAGTTTCTTCCGAAATTAGAGATTGCTACACTAATACACCATGGAAAACAGAGGCCTATATTTGTACAATACTCGTACCTATGTTATTAGTTTAACACTGCCCATATATATTGCGGATGTTTTTGCCTCCAGTAGCCAGCCGATGAGACCGGATTCAACCAACATTGGTTATGTTATGGTTTATGGTATACTATATATGTATGGTATAAATATGGTATATTGATTTTAGCGACGTATTCACATGGTTCAGCTTGTGACAAAGTGTCAATCGTTGAATAAACTAAATGATAGATTGATAGGTATATAAGTAATATCTTATGAAGTATAACATTAACATAAAAGGAATATATAGAGACAACACTGTTATTTTTTTAGTTAATATATTTAATATTTGAAAAATACTGCACAATTGGCGATTTCATTGTAAGAACATACAAAGAGAGGCTCATGCCCAGCTGTGGGATAGAGAAGGCTATGGATGACGATGAAATGAGGTCTGATTTATGGAGCATATTTGAATGATTGCACTTATATGGAATATATTAATTATGTCATTCTTCTTATCGAATGAGAGTGGCCGACTCTCTGGTGTCGAGAGTTTATCAAGCCGCTCTGAAGGTCCTCTGACATGGCTTAACGACTGCCGTACTAGACAAACAGCCGGGACCTACAATTTAACGTGTCATCCGACCCACGGAAGCGCCCAAAATGGAATGTCATACTGGGTAATTGGGTAAGAATTATATATTGTTATGTTCAAAACTGAATTTGACATTCATAAATGGATATTAAGTTATCGACAATTTTAAAGAGTGTTTTGAGATTCTTGTTTTATTTGAACATTATTTTGTTAATCTTTCGTGACAGTGTAAGACGTAGAGATTAGTTTATTTAGTATATATTATATACATACGTATGTGTGTATGTTATATAAACAATTATACCTATTATTTTGTTAGCGGAGTAATAAGTAGTGTAAGCAATTTAAGCCTAAGCTTATCTTGACAGTGCGTAGTAAAATTTTTTGCAGAGTTAACGTTTAGTGATTTAGTTATATATATTATGACGTCAATTCTTTTTTTTAGATTTTTGCTTACTATTTCTTAGTTGCTATGCAATGTAAGTTATTGGTATATTTTAGCCTATTTCACAAAAGAAAGGGTTCTAATTTTACCTGTAGGTATGTTTATTAACGAGTGTGGCTCAGCGGTCCCAGTGTCTGCTTTTCATCCAGACGCACCCTGGTTCAAATCCGCCCTACACCAATGACTTGTATTTTCAAGTTATGTGTGGATTTGCACTCGCTTAACGGTGAAGGAAAACATCGTGAGGAAACCGACATGTTTGAGGACCACAATATCCGAGGACATGTGTCTTCCGTGGAAGGACCTGGGCGCCCACCACGATGTATCTGCCCAAGGAAACTCCCCCAACGAATTAATTCTGCGGGGGAGTCACGACCCTCAGTCATGAGGAAATACGACTCAAAGAGAAATGTTTATTAAGCAAGATAGACTCATGCTTGACCACAACAGCTGATCTGTATTGTATGTATGTGACGATTTGGGAATTACGATTATATAAAGTCACTTAAGAATATTATTATATTATGTCAGTCCTTAAAAATCAATCCAGTTCCATACAAAACCTTTGAAAGAGTGTTTTTTAGTGATTCTCAGACATGTTATGAAAAAGGAAAGAATACGTTTCGCCGGTTTCGGTATGGGTTTGCACTTGACCATAATTCGCCTGATGGTAAGCAATCATTACGGTCTAGGATGGAGCGTGCTTACCCAGTAAGAACCGATTCTCTCTCGCTTTGAATATCGCAAGGTTATATATTCTGAGGCGAACAGGGAGTCACGCAGGCATCACTCATTTCCAATAAAAAGTTTAATTTAAACAACCATAGTGCGGGTTTAGCACTTGACAAGATAACTCATACTTAACCATTTTTAAGACTATCACACGTATATTATCTATCTTCTATATGTCATCATCATTATCATTGGTCTTATTGCATCTACGCGAGATGATTTATGTAGCCACCATACTATTTTTGCAGCTGCGCTCGTGGCTAAATAAGCCAAAACGCGAGCCACAGATGCGGTCACAATGTTATATTTATTCTATATCTATACATACATATGTAGTGTGTTTATAGAGTTAGAACTTATACACAAGTGAATTGCGTGTCCCTTTCAATAAAAGCCAATTGGTATCATCAATGAGCCCGCGTCTTAAGAGAACTGCTTCGAACGATAAAATAGATCAAAGGAAACTAATAAATATTGTCTTCTCCATTAACTTTATTATCTAGGCGATTATATAATACACAGCTTTGCATTGCTAAGGCATTATATCTAAGAGGTTTTAGAGTAAATATGTAAGTAAATGGTGCATACCGAGGTATATTATTCAATTATGGGGTAAAATGGTGTTAGTGCTCATTCACTATTTATTAATAAAAATCAGCGCAAAATAGTTCTATATTATTACCCACCGTTAATACCCAATATTTTTTTAACCACTTGGGTAAAAAAAAATATACCTACGTTTTTATAAATAATAGCATATTTGTCAATCAAGGATTACAAAAAAATAGTCTCTACATAAAGTTTTATTAAAATTTGTTCAGTATGTAACT
Source organism: Macaria notata (assembly GCA_927399415.1). NCBI lineage: Eukaryota > Metazoa > Arthropoda > Insecta > Lepidoptera > Geometridae > Macaria > Macaria notata. The sequence continues at coordinate 9,696,714 of OV656742.1, forward strand.
GGAACGCAGATTTGGAACTAACATTTATACAAAGGTACACCACAATTATAAATTCATGCTCACAAACTTTAACCAACGTTAATATTATATTAGATACTTTGAGGCTTACAACAAGAGAACGAATGAATTCTACGTGGGAGTCACGAGAGAGAGAGAGAGAGAAAATTAAAAATACATTAATTATACATTTAAAAAACAACGGTTTTTCGCAGTTGGATAATAGATAAATTACAGTACTAATTGACTCAAGTTTGATGTGGTTATTAATAGAGTTCTAATAATAACTACTATTAACTCAACAAAACTAGCTCAAATAAGACACAAATAAATTAGAGTCGTTATGAAATGACATCATCCATTGATTGAAACGAGCGCATTAATTTGATACAAAATTTCGGTCGTACTCTGGTGTTAAAGTTAACTATAGCATTGTAAGTAGTACCTCCAAAGAAGGAAGCAAACATTTTATATAAAATGAATTTATCTTATCTTCAATGAATACTCCCGTTTTACAATGTAAAACCGAAATTCGTTTACATTTTCCCAGTAGGTAAATGAAATAATACAACATACAAAAATGTTGAGACACAAAATTATTCATAATCATACCTTTAACAGATAATCCTGCACTATACCAGAAAATCATGTGTAAAAATTCTATATACTTTCTTAAATTACATTTTTTTTTAACTTTAACGGGTTTGCACTTGACCATAGTTTACCTGATAGCAAGTAAGGCTATGGCCTAAGATGGAGCGTGCTTACCCGATAAGAACCGATTCACTCTCGCTCTGAAGATCGCTGGATTATAGTGCGTGGGGAACAAAGAGAGATGGCTAGATCAGAATGAAAATTGGATACAAATTTTACTTTCTAGTAAATTTTCGACACATTTCATACCTAGTTCATTATCGTGTACATGTTTTAATACAAAACTTATTCATGACTCTCCATGTTTTTCAAGACCGCGTATCTTCATAGTCTTTTCAGAGAGTAATTCTGTACCTATTTTAGAAAAAAAAATCTTTCTGAACCCTTGATAACCTCCTTGTTTTGGAAGTCGGTTAAAAACACATATTTACAGTTATTTACTGAATAATATTAGTTGCTCCCCGTGATAGTACTCGCTAAAACTTGGATTTGAAAAGTAGTTCATTTTGATCGTCATATACAATACAGCTTTACTGTACACCAGCAAAATTACACATAAAACAATTTAAAGAAATATAGTTTACTTTACTTATCTTAGACTATAGTGTTGCTTAACATCAGGCAGGCTGTAGTCAAATGTAAAAATGTAAAAAAAACTTAATATACCGATACATAATACATTGGGCGGCCTTATCGCATAGAGCGATCGCTTCCAGACTCGTTAGTTTAATTCGTATACTAAGTTACATACATTTTCCTAGTATTTGCAAACCAAATGACAAAGGTGCGGATTTGCGTCGGGCGCAGAGTCACTTTGTATTCCATTTCTTCTTGTTCAGATGAAGTTTCAACATCGTCGTCTTTCGAAGTGGTTCTGTAGGAATAATAGATTAGATTAAAATTGTATTTGAGATAAAGGTTTTTTTTTTTCACTGGATTAAAAGTTTGTTTGTGTGTGGGACGGGTTTGGGAGTGCAACACCATAGATGTATTCTATGACCATTTTCGATTATTTGATTGTAGTTATTAACTTGTGATGAGAGAGAAAGAGAGAGAAAGAGAGAGAAAGAAAGGGAGAGAGAGAGAGAGTTTGGGATGAATTTGACCTCCAGATCACCTGAAACGATATCCAACAATGTTACAAAATATATGTACATTTATGGAAGTCGGTAATTTTTTAAATCCTCTACGTCTTACCTCTTTCTCCTCCTGCCTCTAGGAGGCAGTTCCTCCTCTTCTTCTTCATCATCATCATCATAATTTTCCTCCGTATAATCCATGTCCTGCGAGGCTCGACGAGTGACTTTGGTGCTGGAATCGGCGCCGCGACGCTTCAGGTTCCGAGGGGGCAGGCTGGCTCCTATTCAAAACAAGATATAAGTAAAAAATATGAAACCAACTCGGAAACATGAGCAATTTTTTTAATAATAGAAAAATAATAATTAAAATCGGTTCATAAATGGCGGAGCAATCGCTTAGTACCTAAAAAAACAACATTCAGAATAATTGCGAACCCTTTTTGAAGTCGGTAAGAAATAGGTTAAATGACCTCTGAAAGTTTAAATAGCGCCAAATTTATTTAATATATAAAGCTCAAAGGTGACTGACTGATATAGTGATCTATCAACGCACAGCCCAAACTACTGGACGGATTGGGCTGAAATTTGGAATGTAGTTAAGTAGTTGTTATGACGTAGGCATCCGCTAAGAAAGATTTTTTGGGAATGCCACTTTTAAAGGGGTGAATTAGGGGATGCAAGTTTTACTTCTTAATGCGAGCTAAACCGCGAGCATCCACTAGTCTTGTATATTCGTTATTGCCTTGTTTTCTGCTCTTCTAACCATTTCAAATGTGTGTACCAATGGTACTTTACACGCTAACATCTTTTAGCATTGCGGGTCAGTTATAACGCAATGCTAAAGATCCTTAGGTGATTTGAGATGTATACGCACGAGGTATAGATATGATAGTAGTAATACCAAAGATAGAGATGTAATTCCTTAGGTTTTCGTCTTCTTATCGAATGACAGTGGCAAACTCTGGTGTCGAGAGTTTATCAAACCGCCCTAAGGGTTGACATGGCTTAACGATTGCTTAATTCCTTAGGTATAAATTATATTACTTCCATTTAGTATTACTTTTTTGAAGAAATCTAGTCACCTTCATATTATTAAGGATTCCAAGACATTATTTTGCTACAATAACACTATCAGCTGCATTATTAAGAACAACATACCTCCATATTTGGAAGTCGGTAAAAAGTCAATCAAAATCACTTGCCATATATTTCAAATTCTTCTTCCACGTCCAATACGTCCCTGTCTCTTATAGCACTTCTTCTTTTATTCGCAGGGACTTCTGGATTGTTCCTTCTTCTTTTACTTCTGCGCCGTGAATTTTCCTATAAACATCAAAGAAGGTTAAATTTTATTAATAGAAAGCATTCGTTTCATTAATTTACGAACAATAGTTTGTCTATTTATTTAAACGCTCATCACGCAAAAACGGCTGAACGGATAATCATGATTTTTGGTATGTAGGTAGTATGAGGTCTTTGTAGTGTCAAGGGATACTTTTTATCCTGAAATAATGTGAGCGAAGCCGCGCCCGTCCACTAGTTTAAAATATATACAAAAATAGGATTTCAAATGAAATTTCATTAACTTATTAATTTATATTACCTTCTGTACGATGATTTCTTCACTCTCATCCATTCTTCTCGGTCTCTTCTTCGCAATTGTTCTTCTTTGTTCTATATGCTTCACTCGTTTGTATGGGTTCTTAGGTAGATATGGTTTGTAATACATTTCGTACATTGATTTGGTGATGCCGTCATCTGAATCATCTATCACTACTTCTGAAAAGCAATAAAATCAGTATTATAATATTTTAATACAGATTTTAAATAGCATTTTCTGATTTCTGTGCGTGCACTTATTGTGATCAAGCTAAACTCTCAATATGTGTGTGAATAATAATTTAATGTAAATTACCTTCACGAAGTTTCTTGGTATCCTTTTGCCTTCGTTTAGGCGATCTTTTCTTCAAATTCGAAGAAACATCTTCTTCAGAAGATGTGAATTCATCATCATCGATTCTCCAAAGCGGTTTCCGTTCATGATTCTTTGACTTTGATTTATTGAAAGAACTTAATTTTGGCAAAACTCTGGTCGTTTTACCTCTTTTACGGGTAAAATTGTTTGCAATATATGCCTCTGTGACAGGATTTGAAATTTTAATAATGTCTGGGAGAAGAGTAACTTTCTTAGGAATAGTTTTGACTTCATTTAAGGGTATGTTTAATCTGATATCTTTGAAAGTGTCATTTATTGAAATGATGTTCTCATTGATATTGAAAGTTTCATTCAGAGCTCGTTTTCTGCGATCATAAGTATATCTGTCATTATTATTAGGCCTGGTTTTTGCTCGGATTTTACGTGGTATAGCTCTTCTGCTTTGGTGTTTTTTAGGATAGTCTGGTTCTTCATCTGAAAAAAGGAGAAATAGAATAATGAACAGACGACTAGAAAACAATATATATATATAGACTAAATGGTGGTTTCTTGGTAACAATACATTTGTATGACTATAAAATATACATGTGTTTGTGTACCTGAATTATTAGAATCCATAGTTTTAGCAGATTTGTCCTCGTCTTCAGGTATATCTTCAGGGAGCATTCCTTCATCTCCCCCAGTGTATACATATCTATAAAAATATATGCAAAATGAACTTTTTCCGCATCAACCTAAGATAAAGCGTTAATACGAGTTTTTGTACGAAAACAATAGTCTATGTTTTCAAGAATAAACACATTAGCACCGTATATAATCTGTTATAAGCGTCAAAAACAGACAGTTACATTGTATGTACAGTACATGCTTACATCATGCTTATTTACACACTATCGCTTTTATGTTACTGGAAAACACGTTCTGAATTACAATTACTAAGGTGCATTAGCGCGAACCAATTTCCATACAGACACAGGGTATAAATAGTAAGGAAGCCAAATTAACTCATAAAATGCAATCAATTTGAGTTTGAAATACGGATAATTAACTTTAGACATTCAGCAATGTAACTGCTATAATTTAGTAGATATTTAACAAAAACTACGTTTTTAAATAAGCGCCGTCGAGTGCCCATAGAACGCTCATTCTATTAATGATTGTAAATACCACCGTGCCTCCTGCATTATGCTGAGTACAGTAATACGGGCGAATGTTTGTAAAAGTGTCATATCATATTTGCTTTACTAAATTTCCTTCTTCCGCTGCTTCCTACCTGGTACTCCAATCCATTTGCCTGGCATCATCCAGCCACTGGTTGGCTGCAAGGGTAGTCTCCCGAAGCATCCTGATCTTGTGCTGCAAGAAGATCCTGCGCAGATCCACTGTGATGTGCGACTTTGCATCCTCTGGGATGTCTGAATCGGATTTCATGCGATCTAGAAGAAATGTGAAAGGAATTCTGAACTGTATGTTTATTATTTATTTTATAAGTAGGTAGGTATTCATGCATGTAGGTACATTGTTCAGTTTTAAAAATTATAATACTTACATAATAAAATAATGAAGTTATATGATCAACTTAAAAAAAATACCTAGATCTGCATTAGAGTCATCGTGATGTTTGGCACAATGGATGTAATATAGAGCTTCAAACCCCGACAGAAACAAAGGCTGCTTCTCATCCAACGACAAGAAAGCCATAGCATCCATTAGTATTTTTTATCAGCGCTTGTTATGATTACTTTAACTAGATATACTTTTGAGAAGTAACGTTTTTAAAGTAAGTACCTGACAGTACACCTCGTTTGGAAGTTTCCAGGGTATTCTCCAGCCTGAGGAGTACAGAGCCTCCCTTCCAAGGTTCCAAGGTCAGCACGTGGATGTGAGCTGGCAACCCGTGGAGACGTAATGCTGAATACTGGAAGTGGAGAAAACAAAACATTATAAAGCATTACTGGTATGCAACTCATAACCTCTTATAATCCATAAAGGTCGTGTATTTCAAATGCATTTTTTTTATTCACTTTTAGAAATTTTCGAAAATAAAATTCGGTGAGACAAAAGATTGATATAGAGTACTTTTTTTTATCTCAACGCAACGCGTACTAGTTTAAGATTAAAAGTAAATAAATGTAATGAGTTGTATGAATTGTAAAAACAAGATAAACATTTTATAGTTCTGTTTATAACTATTTATGGAAGTAGATCAGACATACCCTTTTGTTTCTGACATTCTGCCACTTCCGTCTATTGACCTGCAAGATAAAAATCAATGTAGGTACAAAATTCCGTACTATATTATAATGTGGCTCTTAAAATAATCTGCCTTTATTATACAATTGTTCCTAATCGAAAGAATAGGAATCAACCTTGTCTCCTGAGGTAAAAAACAGCCATGGTTCCATTTCCCATCGTCTAGCAGCTTTAGCCATCTTCTCAAACCATGTCAGATCATCTGCAAAAACAAATAACTTTAACATATTTTGAGCGTCATATACAGTTCATATCAAAGGTTTCTTCTTTGTATTTTATATTTTTTCCGAAAGTCTCGAATAACTGGTTCATCGGTTAAGTACCTAAATTTTCAAAGCAAAGAATTTGGGGTATCGAGAGAGTAAATAACTTACATACAATTCAGAAATGAGCAATGGCTTACCTATATCCCGGGACTGATCCCAGGGGCGAGTCAAAACACCATTGACTAATACTGCGGGGCATAATAGATTCTTTTAATGCTCACTACTTTTATACATGGCTCGAGCTCGAATTCATTAAAAACTACGTTTCGGAATCCATACCAAGGAATTAAGACTATGTTTTAGTGGTTTGTGGTCTGGCTTTTTTCGGTTGATGAAATGAAAGCGGCGGTTGCAAAGATTTAGGTATGTTGAATTACTAGGTTTAGCAAATACATATTATTATATTTAATACAACCTTTTACATAATGTTAACATGTTTAATTAAACTTGAACCAAATACATTCTTACCTAATTTAACCACATTTTTTTTTTAATATGAAATAGGCTTACGCTTGACTACAACTTGCCTGATGTTAAGCAACGTTATAGTCTACGATGTAGCGCGCTTGCCTAGAAGAAACCGGTTTACTCTCGACTTGAAGACCGACAAATTACCACATAAATGACATATGTACATACCATTCTGTAAGTGTTCGTTCCTGGTTTTACCAAAGTGTATGCGATGCATGCCCCGCACCACCAGACCTGCTCCAAACGCCTCCTCGTTCAAAGGCTCTTCCAAACCAAACCCATCATCCGTCAGAAGACGACGGTGTACCTGAAAGAACACCTTATGTTTCAGCAACTTCCCCTAATAATCCAAAAAAGTTGAGATTTAATAACCTAAGCAAAAACTTTCATTAAACGACAGCGGTAACGTTGCGTTTGAGATTTGGTAATGTTTCTTTTTTTTGGTCAAACTGTTAGTGAGATTGGAAATGATTGGATATTATGCCGTGTGGTTTAAGTTTAGCTGTGGTTCAGTTGCGTTTCAGTTGACTATGGTAATCGGCCTGCTGGTCTATAATATAATTTAACTAGTGGGTGCTCGCGGCTTCGATCGCATTTAGAAGTAAAACTTACATCCCCCATTTCACCCCTTTAAAAGTGGCATTTCCAAAAATCCTTCTTAGCGGATGCCTACGTCATAACATCTACCTTCATTCCAAATTTCAGCCCAATCCGTCCAGTGGTTGGGGCTGTGCGTTGATAGATCACCATATCATCAGTCAGTCACCTATGAGTTTTATATATTTAGATAAGTAAGAAGCTGACTTCCGTATACTAAAAGAACATACCATGAGTTCTATCTCCCCCTCTGCATAGGACGTGGTCCCCTGCGGCCTGTCGGTGAGCACGCACAGACCTGCGCTCGAGTTGTGCGAGTTGATGCAAACTCGACTTGTGGCGGGGTAGTAACATGCAGCCACTGGCTTCCTTTGCTGTTGTACTGGGAATTAAATGTGAAAGTTTGGTAAACATACAAATCAAGTAAAATAAAAACCCTTAAAACGGAAAAGATTGGGGTCTTGGCCTTCTGATGCTATTTTGTTTGTAATTTGTTTTGCAGCGTTGTATTGGTGAACCTGATGTGTGTCTTCTGATCAAATTAGCTGAAGCAAAAATTACAACAACGTTAATTACCAAACCAAAAGTTAAATTAAAAGATTTTAAAGCGATGTAATTGTTATTGGCAAAGGGAGTTGAGGACAAGTGCAAACTCATTTAATAGGAAATTGGGATTTTGTCTATTCTGTAAAATCAGGTGTCATCAATGTTATCATTCATACTTCTTTTAATTCGTGCCAGCATAGGTTTACTTTATTATTTATATTCGCCCTTAGCTTAGCTCTTATATCTCTACGTAAATATATTGATTACTGAGAAAATAATTGATAATTACATGCAGATTCATTCCAGCAGGTCCTCTTCATCATTTGACGTCCGTTGGAGTCTGTGTAGAACTCTCCTCCGTTGCTGATGTTTGTCTTGAATATGCTCACAACTTCTTTACCTAGGTCTGCCCTGTAATACGAGTATTATTGAAAGTTTTAATTACTTGAATGAATCTTTTATAACTGGTGTTTTTTATCACTAATTTATTAATTGCTTTAAAAACTATAAAAATAATTAACGTCGTTTAATTTTTAGTGTGTATTTTATTTTTCAGGGATAAATTAATTATACTGACTAGGAAGAAAAAAACTAAGCGAGTGTGGCTCAGCGGTTCCAGTGTCTGCTTTTCATCCAGACGTACCCTGGTTCGAATCCGCCCTACACCAATGACTTGTATTTTTCAAGTTATGTGTAGATTTGCACTCGCTTAGCGGTGAAGGAAAACATCGTGAGGAAACCGACATGTTTGAGGACCACAATATCCGAGGACATGCGTCTTCCGTGGAAGGACCTGGGCGCCCACCACGATGTATCTGCCCAAGAAAACTCCCCTAACGAATTAATTCTGCGGGGGAGTCACGACCCTCAGTCATGAGGAAATACGACTCAAAGAGAGAGGAAGAAAAATAAGAACATACCCGATGGGAATAGGTCCTATGGTCCATTCCAATTCCACGAATTCTTCTCCTCGATACACACGAATCACCTGCAGATTTGATATTACAATAAAATAAGAGCAACTTTGGAACGACATATTTTTATTTTTTAATACGCAAATAAATAAATATTACCTGAGATATCCAATCAGTGAATCGTTGTCGGATTTCTTTTACCAGTGTTCCTTTCACTGTATTGAATTGAGCTCGTTCGGAAACCTGAAACCAATTTAACTTGATAAGATATTGTAACAGACAGTAAGTAAGCTCACAGAGATCAACACTAGTACATATTCAAACCACACATACAATGTATCTTCATCGTGGGTACTTTTTTTTTACATTAGATAGGCTCACGTTTGACTACAACTTGCCTGATGTTAAGCAATAATCTACGATCTAGCGCGTACCTACATTTGTATGCTCTGTCAAGGGTCATGCAACATGTATTGCCTAACATTTATGATTATTATAACTCTATACATATGTAAATGATACCATGGTAGGTAGGTCTATATATATGAAGCACCCGTAGCACAGCTGGCAGAAACAATGGAATGCGATCACCAATGTTAAGCAAAGGTCGACGCGGTCAGTCCTTGGATGGGTGACAAAAAAGTGGCATTCCATTTTGGGCGCTTCTGTGGGTCGGGCTGAATTGTAGGTCCCAGCTGTTTTCATAGTACGGTAGTCGTTAAGCCATGACAGAGGCCCTATTGATAAATTCTCGACAACAGAGTTGGCCACTCTCATTCGATAAGAAGAATAAGGTCTATTCTGATTTCAACCGTCACTGACTCATACCATGGTAGGTCTATTCTGTTCCGGCCTGAAGCTGTAAGCCCCGGACTGCAGCCCCTGGCGGCCCTGCGAGTACGCGAAGAAGTTCTGCTGCAGCTGGATCTTCACTCCATCCGCGTGCTGGATCCACTCCAGGAGGCCCGTGCTCGGGTCTATTGACACTTTTAGGTACTGGAACAAATGCATTGAATTTGTTTGATGAACAAGGTGGTTCTTTGATGAAACGCGACTCCCTAATCCTTACTAATAACAATTTAAAATTAAACTCTGTATATAAACTTATACCACATTTGATGCAAACTCAGCACTGGTTCTAAACATATTGAAAAAACAGCTGTTAAATAATAATATACCCTGAGGACAAAACACTCGCCTGCAAAACAAGATCTCAAATCTACATTTAATATCTGAGTAATAAATGAATTTGAATATACTTATACTTAGGTACTTCTTCACAAACAAATGGCTAAACTGCTTTTGATGATATGGGCATAGATTAGGCGGAAGATTAACACATAGAATACTTTTTATCCCGGATTATAGGGCAGGAACGCAAGGGGAGCCGCCAGGTCTACATATTATAGTAAATTTAGAAAATGCATTAATTATTAGGTAAACGCTTAAGATCGTACACCGCAGAACTGTCTTTGAATCCAGGAAATTACGATCATAACGTATTTTTTATGGTCAAATGGCATTGATAAACTTACTTGACTAAATGATTATTGTAATGTAACGCATTCTAATATTACCTCATTTGATATGTATGGGGTCTTTTCTTGTTCAGCGTCAGAGTTGATGTTTGAAGATTTTTTGTACTGGTTTTCTTCCTGCAACATATAGAAAATGGAATAGATTTATTGTTGTATCAAACCAATTAAAATTTAAGTCATGAATCTAAATATATAAAACTCAAAGGTGACTGACTGACTGACTGATACCACCACTGGACGGATTGGGCTGAAGTTTGGAATGAAGGTAGATGTTATGACGTAGGTATCCGCTAAGAAATGATATTTGGAAATGCCACTTTTAAAGGGGTGAAATAGGGGATGCAAGTTTTACTTCTTAATGCGAGCGAAGCCGCGAGCACCCACTTGTCATATAGGTATACAGTGCTGAAGTTGAGCAGTCATATCTTTTTACAGGACTTAGTACAGGAAATATCAAAACACTTATCAAATTAAGCTGTGTTTGAACGTCTTTAACTCTTCAACGAATCGACGAATCGTAATACTATATGGAATGGAAAAGCTTTATTTTATAAATAACATTAGAAATGACTTGTTGTTTCAGGCTTGTTAAGGCAGTAAAAAGTGATTACCAGTTGGTCCCTATGCGGCGTGAGGTAGTAGGAGGTGTACCCCAGGGGCGGCACGTTCTCCGCCTCGAACCACAGCTCCTGGATGGCGGTGGAGGCCCGCCCGCCCAGGTTGATGGATGAGGAGGGCAGGGACACCAGCTGGTATTCTACTTCTTCGTCTGGAGGGGAAATATAAAAAAATATAATGTATAGGTACTCTTTCTCTCTTTCTCTTGAGTCGTATTACTCATGACTGAGGGTCATGACTCCCCCGCAGAATTAATCCGTTAGGGATTGCGTTAGGGTAGTTTTATTGGGCAGATTGATGAGCCAATTGGACAAAGTATGGAGAGATCGGAATATTCTGAAAAAGACCAAATTATACATGGTTAAGACACTGGTCTTTGCGATCTTTTTGTATGGGGCGGAATCGTGGGCTCTAAAAGAAACTGACCGACGCCGCGTAGACGCTTTTGAGATGTGGAGCTGGTGGCGAATGCTACGGATTCCATGGACCGCGTTTCGGACAAATGCTTCCATCCTAAAAGAGCTTAACATAAAGCAACGCATGTCCGCCGTATGTCTGAAGCGAGTACTACAGTACTTTGGGCATATCGCACGGAAACCAGCGGACAATTTGGAGAAGCTCATAGTGACTGGAAAAATGGCAGGAACGAGATCCAGAGGTCGAAGCCCTACAAGATGGTCCGATCAGGTGGCTGAACACATAGGCGCCAAAGCAAGTGCTGCCATGCACGAAGCTACCGATCGTGATAAATGGCGTCTAATAGTCTACAATTTTGGTCGGGGTCATCACGATGCTCAGCATTGAGCTATCGCCTAGAGGAGGAGGATTGGGCAGATACATCGTGGTGGGCGCCCAGGTCCTTCCACGGAAGAGACACGTCCTCGGTTATTGTGGTCCCCAAACATTTCGGTTTTTTAGTGTTGACATAAATTGTGTTGTGACACCACAAGTGGTGCCTTGTTCTAGCCACTTTGATCTAACACGAGTATCCAAATGAATAATTAAGGATAAGAACCCCAAGGGGCTGAAAGATTGTATGAAATTAACGCGAGTAAAATTGCGGGGCACCTAGCGCTATATGTTTGTGTGATAAATAAAATATTTTAGTTTTATTTGTTTTGTATTTAGCCTTGTTTCCTTTTAGATAAAATGTGCTAGGTACGGCACAATTAGAAGGCTTTTAGTAGGTATACAACAGGCAGAGCTAAATAATAATATGAGTAATGTACTAACCGTTAAAATCTCTGATGGAGTAGTGCAGAGCAATAGCCGGCAAGCGAACGTAGTGGTAAGTCTTCACACTCAGGGGGTTGTATACCAGGATCAGAAGGGAATCTTGGGTTTCCGCGAACTGGAAAACAAAATTACAAACGTTCAGTCAAATTGAGGACCTCGTCTTTTTTTAAAGTTGGTAAAAATAGAGATGGAAAAGAACCAAGACTTTTTTAGTGAATAAACGTTCTATACCTGCTACAATTTTTTATAGCTTGAAAAAGAAATTGTCGTCATATGCTAGCCCATTGCGTTTGGGAAATATATGCTTATTTAATTTTTCAAGAGACCCTAAGTTTGTTTTCTAGATAAAAATAGCTGGAATAACCTATTCTGCTATCTTATTGTATGGTCCAACACGAACTATAATCCAACTATCTTCAAAGCGAGAGTGAACCGGCTCGTATTGGGTTAGCACGATCCATCTTAGACCATAGATATTGCTTACCATCTGGCAAAGTATGGTAAAGTGCGTACCTAGTTTATTAAAAAAAATAGGTCATTGTCATAATTTGTTTAAATCAAACTCTGGAGATGTGTATGGTGTTCTTCCGCTGAAGAGCACTATATATGTACGTCTCCAGGCTTTTATTCATAATTGATTTCGGCAAAGTAACGCCTGATTCAATATCTTATTTTTTTATATCATATAGTTTATAATGTAAAATGTTGGTAAGCCTACTTACTCGACACTGACTGATGTTAAGTTCATGGCACACAACAAACTGCTGGCCGTTCTTTGTCCGCCTACTGCCGCCCCAAGTTGGTGTTAGGAAACTGAAATATATGTATGTACATGCAATTTAACATTAATAAATATTCAGCAGCAAACTGGTATTTCAAAATAGAAAAACGGAGATATCCAGAAACGGAATTATCAACTTCTAAAATGACTAACATAGCTTTATAACATATAGGTAACTACTTTTTTAAAACAAGGGATGAAAAGCTAAACATACTACCTACTTTTAATAACAACATAAAATACCATCTTTAGAAAAGCCTGACGATAGTCTAAGTGCTCCAACCCACATTTTTCTGGCTCAACGTATCAACATATGTACATATAACTTACTCATCAATATATATTATGCAAGTATATTTTATACTTAATAATTTTATAACAAGTAATTTTACTTGTTATAAAATTATTAAGATTTTGATTTGATAGGATATTATTAAAACCTATAAAAATCATGAATTGTTCTTCGAATTTTCTAAAATCCCGAAGGCCCTAAAACGGTATTAAAAACTGTAGTACTAATAAGTTTTTGTTTACTTTTTAATATATGTTTCTACCCACCTGAGTAGATTAGATATTTTCTTCGTACAGGCGTCCACAGCTTCGCTCAATATTTTAACGAAGTCGTTTGTAACATGCTGCTGGCTCGTGCCTGAATAAAAATAATAAATTAATAATTACCTACATATTTTATTAATTGGTTTTGGATTTGTGTATTATCCAAGCTGTCTGTTGTTCTTTGATTATCAACATGGATGGAATCTTTTTTAGGCAGACATATGTAGTATATGAAGTAAATAAAGAGTTTCAGGAAATTGTTAAAAAATAAGAAGGGTAAAAAAAAAACAAAATTACCTACTTCTTTATACTACAAATTAAAAAAAAACGCTTCGAAAATGAGATGAAAGAATGATTCAGAAAAAAAAAGATCCATCCATCGCCAAATTTCCAATACAGCCATTTAAAAAAAAATAGCATACAGGAACAATCTGACGGACTGAATGACTGATAAAAAACCTAGCTGTACTGTATACACAAACAGCAAATTTTCATAACTACGCGATTTTTTTCTTATTCTATTTTGACCATAACTTTGTATTGTGCCAGTTCTCAAGTTAAAAACTACGCCCTTATTTTGTCTCCATGGTTGTCAGTACTAACCGGTGACTGCGTCATGATGCAGCATCAGCCCCATGGCGTGGCGCAGCAGGTGCAGCTCGTACGAGTCTCCGTTACGAGACGTCACCGATATCTGCTTCAGAATCTGGGAAGTAAAATGTGTCATACTATAGGTGAAGTATTAAGAGTTAGTGTTACTTCAATTTAATAATAGTTACTTAACAAACCTGTAGAAAAACATGTGCTTTTCTCGCAAAGTACTTGACAGTAGGTCGAGAGGTGTAGTAACCAGTCCAATATGTGTTGGAGTCGCTGCCGTAGGGCAGGAAATCACTCTGAAAACAAAAACCTTTTAGATATACCTAAAAATTAACGAAATCAACAATAATTAAATCCTTAATAATATATGTATAATATATACACTAAAGAAAAGAAATAAAAATAAATAAGCAAACATATATAGGTACATATTTTAGTGACCGATCCGTGTGTGCAGTTTTTGGCAAGGTGACCATATCGTTATGTAGCAATTTATTATATAGTTTATGTAATGTAGCATTAAGTTATGAAGTAAGAAATGTTGTCTATTATTTAAGTTACGGCTGTATGTGACGTAAAAGTTTGTCAAAGACTTCAAGGGAGTATTTATTTATGAAACTCACTTTTTCAGTATAAACAGCTTTGTCCCTCCTCCCGTACAGATAGATTGCCTTCAGGTAGCAAGATGGTGTTGAATAAAAAATGTTGATGTCGGATAGATTCGCAGGATGGGTGTTCACGTGGCTGTAAGATAAGTATAGATACTTTATATGAGATTATTTTACCCAATTTTTGTCCAATACACATTAATAAGTATGTCACACATATATTGGTCAAATTAATAGATACTATTTTAGCTCTGGTAAAAAAACAGGCAGGGATTTTAAATGTAAGTAAAAAGTTACTTTGAATTATTCAGTAGGTACATATAGTTATTGGTGGTGGTGTTAGTAGAGACTTACAGAACTTGGTTGTAAGACCGAAACTTTTTTTAATATTTAAAAAAAATAATGGTTGGTATGGAGGAAATTTCTTGCCACTAAGTTTACTTTTTTTTAACAAGAACAGGTTTGCACCTGACCATAGTGTGCCTGATGGTAAGCAATAGCTATGGCCTAAGATAGAGCGTGCTTACCCAATAAAAACCGGTTCATTCTTGTTTTGAAGATCATTGCTTTGTAAGTCTTACTTAATTAATTAGCCGAGAGTTCATCAAGCCGCCCTAAGGGCCTCTGTCATGGCTTAACGACTGCCATGCTAGACAAACAGCCGGGACCTAAAATTTAACGTGTCATCCGACCCACGGAAGCGCCCAAAATGGAATGCCACTTTTCGGTCACCCATCCAAGGACTGACCGCGTCGACCTTTGCTTAACATTGGTAATCTCATGCCATTGCCTCCGCTAGCCACTCTCATTCGATAACAAGAAGAAGAATTAATTAACGTTTTAGTTTCCTTACTTGATAAGTTTGTCGATATTCATGAACCAGTTTGCTGCGTTCTGGTAGGTGAAGTCCCCTCCCATGGTGACGAGGATGTTGTCGTGATCGTAGTACTTCGCCTGCCGCTCGATCTGGGATATGAACTCGTTCACCTGGGGACAGAGGAAAAAAACTTTACCTGTGGAGCCTGAAAAACGTTGGGATGCTTGGTATTAAAATGTGTCCCAGTGTTAATATTTGTAACTAGTGGACGCCCGCGACTTCGCTCGTATTATTTCAGGATAAAAAGTAGTAGTATGACACTCCTAAGACAATACCTACATACCAAAAATCATGATGATCCGTTCAGCCGTTTTTGCGTGATGAGCGTTTATATAAACAAACAAACAGAGACATAGATAAACAGAGAGACAGATAAACATACATAACTAGCAGAAATTGTTGGAACCAATGTGTTAAAGTATCTCCAAACATTTTTTAAAGTATCTTCAATGTTCAGACTTTCGACCCTCTTCAGCCGTATTATATGTAGATATATTTATCTGTTTACAAATAAAAATCTTTTATCTTTTTATATGCATTATCATTGGTAGCCGAACTATCAGGGCCATCCACCAGGCGTTGAATATTTTAATGTAAAACCTCTCTGCAGTGGTTTGACACCAGAGCACGCCACTCTCATTTAAGCTTTAATGCAAAGGTGGCTTTAATATCCACTCAAGCGCTGGCGCAACGCGCTAGCCTAGCCGTGAAGCGCTGCGCGGACGAACAAATTACCAACCGCAAAATACCGCGTATGGTTTATTAGTTTTTTCCGTTTTTACCTGATTTTCAGTAATTACATTAATGTCATACAAGTTGTTTCGAAAAGTAGACAGATAGGGCTTTATATTAATATGCTTTGTTGATATAGTTACGAATGTTTTAATACACATAAATCACGTGAAATAAAAATATTTTGATTATTACGTTCACCTGTTGTAAATAATTGATATTTCTGAACAAAAGAGCAATACAGTAAAAAAATATTTTTTTCCGATAGAACATATTTTAGGCTATTATAGAAAAAAAATTAAACATAATTGTCTACTTTAAAAAAAATTGATTAAAGTCATAAAAATAAGCGACTTGTAGTGATTTCTAACAGAAGGCTCGGCGCGCTAAATGGAAAACAAAATTAAATAACGTAATACTCATAGGTTTGTTTTACAAAATATTAATCTATAACATGGTTTATATAAAACTAATTGAAAATAAAAAATAAATTAATAAAAAAAATATGTAAATACCTCGATAAAAATCATTCAATGCCTTGACTACGTGTAAAAATTGCACAAATGACACCATTCACAGTTTTGTGGTTATCACATTAGTAGTTTAGTAACGTAATAACATTATTATCACACAGGAAACTAAGTGAAAAGTTTTATAAAACTTAATAACTTATCTTCATAAAAACAGAAGAAATCACTACAAATATTACACATAAAAAAACTAGTCGACGCGACTGAAATAGGCCACTGTAGAGGCCCGCAGCGCTTTAAGCCATGAAGTAAGGGCGCATTCGCAGCGTAGCTAGCTGCTTAAAATTATTATGCTTGCGTGTATGCTATGGATTATTATGCACTTGTGTGTTCATTTATTTTTCCAAAGCCAAATACTCAAATAACTTAACGTGTTGATGAAAGATCATAAATATTGCCAACAAAGCTGGTACTTGTTTGTAGCCTCAGCCTCTCAGTGGTTCCGTGCCATGAAATATTATTTATATTTCCTTTATACTTGTTCTGTCTTACGTATAAAAATAAATCTGGTCTCAAAATAAATATAAAAATAGTAATAAATTATGAAAACAAATTTAAAAAAACCGGCCAAGTGCGAGTCGGACTCGCGCACCGAGGGTTCCGTAAAATTTATGGTTTTCGTAATTTTTCCTTTATCTATGCTATAAGACGTTGCTTCGTACCAAATTTCAAGATTCTGAGTTCACGGGAAGCACCCTGTAGGTTTTGATTCCCTTGCAAGTGTCGAAAATTTGCGGCATAAATGGCTGTATCTTTTGATTGCGTTGGCTTAGAAGTTTGATTTTTTCACAGCTTCAAGGGACAGTAGACTTGAGTAATTGATATAAATTTCAGCTTCATACCTCTACGCGTTCCTGAGAAAAAGGGTCTTGACAGACGGACGGACGGACGGACAGACGGACAACAAAGTGATCCTATAAGGGTTCCGTTTTTTCCTTTTGAGGTACGGAACCCTAAAAATAATAATATGTTGTTAAAATATGAATATTACCGAGGGAACTTAAAATATCAACCGAACCCTAAAACCTAAGCAACAAAAAAGTACGGTAAAAACTATAAATACCATAAGCTATATGCAGATGTGTCATGAAATTTGTGCCTTAACCCTACAGCAATAGAGACGAATATAACTTTCGTTATTCACCTTAGCCCATGCTGATGCAGGTTCAAGTGTTTCATTACACTTGAAGCATATTCGTCATAGGAAGGTTGTTAGTAATACAGTAACCATTGTATATTATAAGGTATGTTTGTACTTTGATAATAAATGTCTCTGTGAACACGCAAATAATTTTAACAGATAACACACCTTTACTTTTGTAATGGCCGACACTGGGCAACTACGGTTGCCCGCAGCGCTTTTGCTAGTTTGTACCTGAAGTAACAATCCTACAAAATATAAATTAATCCCGTATTAAACTGTAATATTTTGTTTTATTTATATACTATTATGTTTATAATATACGTTTGTAATGGATATTGCTATTAAACATGTTTTGAATTCATTTGCCAACTACTTAAAGGCGTATCACAGAGACAACATTTTTTCAAAATAATTTTTTTCTTCAAATTTAACCACATTTTTTAAAACTAATACGGTGGAATGACAAACAAAAGTACAAAATCAATATGTCTAAAGAAAAACAGTAATAAAAACACTTATTTCATATTTTAAAAATCCAAGTTCTTGGCGCGTATTTTCATCTGCACTTACAAAATTCAAAAGGTTGCCAGATATTTTTTTTCTCTACGTCCATTGATATTTTGCTTCTAAAGAATAGTGTTGCTCAACCTATAACGTTTTTAGTCGATTATAATCGTGTGTCACTTCAAACAGACGACTGAGTGGCTTTTTCACATCACTTGAACCTAAATCAGCTGTAGGCCACCGCGGTTGCCTTCATTGCTTTATCGAGCATCACGCGGGCAACCACGGTTGCCTGCATTGCTTGAGTGGTTGTAAACTATTCTTTATTTTAATTCGTATTTTTTTCTTTGGAATTTTAATTGTTTCTTTTCTTTATTATAATAATGTTTTGTTACAGGCAGTAATTGACCATTGACAAATCGTAAAATTACGATAATTTTCATTTTAGATATTTGCTATTATTGATCAGATGTTTTCCATTAATGATGATAATTTGGTAAGTAATTAAAAACTAAACTTTATAAGAAACTCAAAAAAACTATAAATTATCAACTATATAATCTAAAATATATACAACCTTACAAATAATATACTAAACTTAAATCGGAAAATGTAATTAATTATTTTAATTGTATTCTTATTTTATAATCATACTTATTAACTTACCCTGGCATCAGCATTATAAGCTGAAGAGTCAGGGTCATCCACCAGGGGTTCATCTCCGCACAACCAGTCGAAGCAGAACCCGGCCGGGGCGTTGTACAGGTTGAACAGGGAGTGTGTCATTATGTCCGACATCTTACCTGGAAACAACAAAATGTGAAACTCTGGAGAAATAACACACCTAAAACCATCAAGTTTGTTTGTTTGAAGTCGGAGCAGTCGCAGCGGAAAAACACTACATATTTCTCCTGAGTTTCATTTACAATGGATCTCTGCAAAGTAACGCCTGATTCTACACACACACACACACACACAAACACACTCGCACACACACACACACACACACACACACACACACACACACACACACACATTCAAACCTATATTTTAATAGATAATAAAATGAATGTATTGACTACAAACAGTTCCTAAAAAAAATGTTGTCGAAATCTTTGGTCTTCATAAAATAACTATTTTTACTTTTCTATTATGTCATCAATTATACACATATTAACAATGTAATAATTCAATTTTATAATTTGTAGACTGTGATAAATTAAATAAATTAAAATAAATTAATTTTTAATCATCAATTTTATGTAACATGTACACAAACAATGTTTCTACTGGGAAGGACTAGGTACCAAGATACAGGCTAACGCCTAGTTTGGTATCTAGAGCCGCCATTTCATGTATGTACATTTATCTACATCAATAAATAATTTTGAATTTTGAATTTGAATTCAATATCTTAAAAAAAAAAATTGAAAACATAGGTTCTTTTCTCTGGCAAGCAAAGAACACTGCCATCTTTCTACATGATGCAGAGAAGGTCATATCAAAATATTTTATATAGATTTTCAGCACAATGTGTACATTTCATCTCACTCTTTATTATATATACTTTTCGTCACGTTCGTGACGTCACCTCCCGGTTCCAACGGAAGACCAGCGTTGGATGCTTGCATCCAGCACATGCTGAGTTGGGGCCGGATTGTGACATGAAACGTGTGTACCTACTTGTTTATATCTTGCATTCTGTATCTCTTGTTTCGTGTCCCAATAAATGTATTTTTATTTATTTATTTATTAAATAGCTCACATTTAGTTTATCCATTTAGACATAATTTTTTAGAACATTTTATCAATAAATCGTAGTACAAACTGAAAATAAGTAGACTTTTAATTCTATAAACATATGGTTGTGTGTATGATGTATGATTTAAATTTTTATGAAGTTTACTATTGTAAACGATACAAGACATGTACATTTATCTACTTCTGACTTGTAACTATGGAGCTATGAATAAATAATTTGTATTTGTAATGACTTACCAAGCACATCGCTTCCTCGCCACATGAACTCCATTCTGTCTTCTTCCATCATTTCTTCTCTCTCCTTGTGATCTACTCGACCTAAAAACACATATTTTTTAACACGTATATTCAATACGGCCTACGAAGTGATTCTTCATTAACATAAAAGCGTAAAATTTTGATGTACCTATGTGAAGATGAATGGAAAGCAGTTCATTTCTGGTCATCCGCGTTTACCCCCACTCAACAGAGATACGCGATGATTGAATTGAACCTTGCGCGTGCGTACATTTTGGTCTTTCGAGCTGTGTAGTAATTTTCAAATTTTTGTTTTACTACGTCGTAGGACTTGATGTCGGTGTCGCTTAGTTTCATAGACGCTAAGATGTTGTTGGCTTGACCACCCATTAGGTATAATAGAGAGTTCACTTGGGTTTCGCTAGGCAGTAGCTTTATGGCGGCTCTACACATAGGCCAACGAGTTGGCAAGCGCGCTGGCCCAGCCACTGGCCCAATGTGTAGAACGGACGTTGTCGCATTGGCGGTAGGTATTTGAACGTTGGCTGGCGCGCTTGCGAGCTGGCCGCGCGGTGTCGGCAACATCAAAGGACACTTGTCGCAAGCTTGGCGCACCATCCACACATTGGCCGCGCGATTAGTTTGCCCGGAGCAGCGATCAAGAGTGCACGTTTTCTTCTTGCGGCGAATTAACTAACTTGAAGAAATGGCGAACATGAGTAACGAGGAAACATTTAAATTTATTGAGCTCTATCAGAGTGAAAACTGCCTATGGAACCCAAAAAATAAGAACGATAAAAATAAAAATGTCATAAAAATAAATATACAGCTGCAGCTGTTAGCGACTCAACATCCATTTTGAATCCGTCCGCACATTGGCCCGAACCAAACCATACTGAACGACCTGGAACGACCTTCCAATGTGTGGATCACTCACAAGCGCGTTGGCAAGCGCACCGCCAGCGCGTCGGCGAATGCGCTGGCCTATGTGTAGAGGCGGCATTAGGCGAGTTGTTTCACGGTACTGCTCGAAACGTGTTATCCATCATGGCCTATCTGTTGCATTGTTGAGGCGGCGGCGTGCTCATGCCGGGCAGAAAGTTTGCGTTCTCAATCACTTGATTGGGTTGAGATAAGCTAAGCTGCGATTGAATTTGCTGAATAAGTGCCTCTAATTGGCGTCTTGGTTCGGGTATTTCATCCATTTTGCTGACTTTTTCACTAATATTCAACTAGGAGAAAAATAACCACGCTGTCTGTCACCATGTTTGTTGATCACCATAGATAAAGATAACTTTATTTTCTTTCTTAAAACCCTGAGTGTTGCCACTCTTACAGACAATACGTTAGTCGATCGATAATCACACAGTATGTACATTTTTTTTCTTATGTACTAGCTGTGCCAGCGACTTCGTCCGCGTGGAATAGTTATTACCATAAAAACGGTTCTAGTGAGTTAACCTTAAAAGATAGTCATATACTGGTTGCGGACGTTTCGTTAGATCATTTCAAGAGGAATAATTCTTTACACATTTTTTTGATGTCTTGAACCGTTTTCGCAGCGCGCGCAACGGAAACTCTCAAAGATGATTAATTTTCCCCGTTTTTCCACATTTTCCATTGTTTTTTCGCTCCTATTAGTTGCAGCGTGATGTTATACAGCCTAACTAAAGCCTTCCTCGATAAATGGTCTATTCAACACAAAATTACTTTTTCAATTCGCACCAGTAGTTCCTGAGATTAGCGCGTTCAAACAAACAAAAAAATAAACAAACTCTTCAGCTGTATAATAACAAGTATAGATTTTATCAAAATTATAAAAATCTGTAAACGAGTGTGGCTTTTCATCCAGACGTACCCTGGTTCGAATGCGGCCCTACACTAATGACTTGTATTCTCAAGTTACGTGTGGATTTTCAAATTCAAAAATTCAAATTCAAAATTAATTTATTCAGAATAAGTGTAACAATAATTCTTAATTACTACCTAACATACTGGGAGAGGGCACACCCGTGCTATGTTAGCTAGTCCCTTCCAATGATCTTGATTACATTAATACAGGTACAGATTTGCGCTCGCTTTATGGTGAAGGAAAACATCGTGAGGAAACCGACATGTTTGATGCCCACATTATCCTAGGACATATTGTGTCTTCCGAGAAAGGACCTGGGCGCCCACCGGCCACCACGATATATCTGATCAAGTGAACTCCCCAAATGAATTAGTTCTACGGGAGAGTCACGACCCTCAGTCATGAGGGAATACGACTCAAGAAAGTTTAATATTGTTAAAACTTAAATTTAAGCTAGGTATATAAATGGATACGGAAAAGTAATCAAAATTAGCAAAGCATTTATATACATAGGTTTTGCTATAATTGTATTAGCATATAGCACCAATTACCGAAATAGTTTTTATTTTATATGGACTTTGGTACAGACAGATTATATTTATTAGTATTAATATATACCATTTCTGGTGATTTTGTTTATCCTTGGTTTTTATAGTTACTTTTTTAATATTTTGGATTTATTTTAAAAATGTAAAAATGGCTTGTAATTAAGGCATCAATTCAATTTAATTGTTATGATTTGTATGGAATTGCTGATTGCAAAAACTGTTTGAAAAAAGGCTGCATGTTTTTAATAAAATATTTATGATTATACTTTGATGTATAAACATCAGTACTTTTTTACACCTAGATTATGTTTTTATATTCTCTCTAGAGAGAGAGTGAGAGAGAGAGAGAGAGAGAGAGAGAGAGCAAATAAAACACACTAAACATTATAATACACTTGTACCTAGAAAGAGTCCATCGAAGCCCATCTGCGCAAGCAGCGAGGCCTGCTCGCGCGTGTGTCCGTACGTGTCGATCTGCCACGCTGCCTTCGGCTTGCCGCACGGGCCGAGGGTGTCGTTCAGTTTTCTGGTAACAATAACACTGGTTATTGATTTTAGTTATATACCTATTCCTGATGACTTCTCTCTAACCTACGGTTGTCCAGAAAAATAACTCTTTGCACTAGTCGTTGTATCTATCATTGTATAACAAAGGCTAAAGTTTATTCACAAGTTACATGTTTATGCCTCAACACATTCGTCAGTTATGGCTCACTGCCAAGCATAGTAGGTACTTTTCACTTGTTCCGGTCGTCCGTCTTGGTTTAGTGAATAGCACATAGAAAAATATTTAGGCTTAAATATTAAAAATAAATAACTCTGTGATGTATAAGACTAAACCTAAAGTTCAATAAGTTGGTACTCAACACTTATGTTGGATCCATAAAGAAAATAACAGAGAGGGATGAAAATCCTTGAAAATAACAGATCTATAATGATTTTTGAGTTTTTCACTCAAAAATCACTTGTCAAATGTATACTTGCTGATGCTGCAAATTCCTGGTGTTGTAATACTACAGTATAAGTATTATCAGTGCATGTATATAACCTGAGTCCCCATGTCCACAGGTCCAGGGTCTGCAGGTAGGAGACGGTGGCTGAGTCGGCATGTGTCCAGCCGCCGCCGGCGAACTCCACTCTGCCTTCTTGGACCAGGGATCTAGAATAAACGAACTAACTAGTATAAAGTCAAAATGAATGGTCTAAGGCATTTTCAGTTCATAATTTCTTCGTCTTTGCTAGGCCTTCTCGATTCCCTTAAATTCGCATAAGCGCAAATTGATATTAAAGTCTAAAACAAGTTAATATTTAAAAAAACAAAAACCTTTGTCATGGAACAGTGAAAAACAATTTCGAAATGTAGTATCTAACTTAGAAACTATTTTTTTGTAAACTAAGCACCAAATCTAATACAGCTACGAGGGAGTCATATATAATAAATTCTGTAAATAAAAGGGGATGGAAATCAGTTACTTACCTGAATGTGGCCCGCGTGGCTGGCCGCTGTTCCTTCCACCATCGCCAAAAGTAAGCTGTCTCCGAGAATGTGAACCTGTGAAACACAAAGAATACTTTTTATATCATTATATCATATAGTATCATTGTTCAATTGAAAGTGTTGCTATTATAATTATTT
Organism: Macaria notata; assembly: GCA_927399415.1. Classification (NCBI taxonomy): domain Eukaryota; kingdom Metazoa; phylum Arthropoda; class Insecta; order Lepidoptera; family Geometridae; genus Macaria; species Macaria notata. The sequence continues at coordinate 9,721,184 of OV656742.1, forward strand.
CTGATTTCAAAAGTGTTTGTCAATCAGTCGACAAGCTTAGGCGCTTGTCGACAGAATGTAATGGAAGCCTTATTTAAAGACCAGTTTTATGGCACTGCAAGTTTGCTGTATCACTTGTGTCATCTTTGCTTCAGGCGTCCTATGAAACTTTTCCTTTCTTTACCTAATCAATGCTTGCCTAGCTTGGTGTAGTAGTCCATTGAAATGTTACCTGAGCTTTTCATTTTTAAGAGGACGCAATTTTATGATAGGGGCATATTTGGGGGGTCTATAGAAGTTTTTGATGTTGTGGGGTCGCCATTCTTGTCCCCCGGCCACCATCTTGAAAAAAGTGGTGAAAACGCTTTTTTCGCGATATCTCGGAAACTATGCGCTTAACAAAAAATGGACTATGCGATGAAACGATAAAATATAAATTTTGCGATCTGTAAGGCGGTATTTGTTGCGAGTAAACTGTAGGTACTTATAATTCGGTACAAAATGACATGCGGTGCGGTTGGCATGTTCCAAGGGATGTTCCAACAGGAAAAAATACTCCCAGATGTATGTAGACAATAGAAAACTACAAGTAAGTTATACGTACTTCCTCCGTTTATCATGTAGCAGCTCGGACAGTACCGAGTGGAAGATCAACTGCACGTTGGCTGAACTTATAGCAGTCTTAGCTGAAAGTTTATCAAATGGTTCACTCAAATGGCACTAAAATTTGTAAATCTTTAGATGGTTATAGTAACAATAATTCCAACACAGATTTTCGAGTGTGGGCACCAAATTACAAACTATTAGCATTGTAGCGAGTCGAATCACATACAAGATGAATACTGAACAATCACCCTGATAGAGTATGCAAACATGTTTAAGTCAGAAGTTTTAATCTCAAACAACGGCGTCCCCTAGGAAAAAATATTTTCTAATCCTCTCAATAATACTCACTCCCAAAGTAATATTCGTCAAATGTCTTGACCCAGCCGGCGTCCATGTGTGAGTGTGGTATGAGGTGCACATTGAGCGCCCCGTCGCGGGTAGGAGGACATTGCTGGATCAATCATAAACATATACAGTAGAATACAAATACAAAATTCCTTTATTTGACGTAATATTAATTATGTATAATAAAATTAAAGTGTCGTTTTAATACACTAAAGTTAGCAAGTTTTGTTCCATTTTACGTAGTTTGGAAAAATTCGCGACGTAATTATTCTACTGGAAAAGCGCGAATTTCAAGTATGGAGTTAAATTCAAATTTGGATCACCGAGATACAGGTCTCGGCCTAGTTCGGGGTCCGTTGTTATGCACATAATTAGTTATTGATCAATTCTATGCGAGTTACAAAATTTTATATTAATTTATTTACGATAAATAATATCAAATTTGAGTTTATATACTATGTACTAGTTATCACGTCATTTATAATTTAAGATAATTAATCATTAAGTTTTATCAAACAAGAATGTAATGAATTATTTAATTATTATGTATCAATTTGTGCAAACCATGAATTAATGTTTTTGGAAATAAATATTTTTTATCTTTTATCTTATCTTTATCTAATTGGCTGTTCCTTACAAAAGCAGCATCCCATGATGAAATAATTGCACTTGACCGTAATTCGCCTGATGGTAAGCAATCATCGGTCATAGTCATACGGTCTAAGATGGAACGTGCTTACCCAGTAAGAACCGATTCACTCGAGTGCTTTGAAGATCGCAAGGTTATATGTTCCGCGGGGAACAGGAACAGCACAGTACTATTAAGAAACACGTTCGTGGCAGGACCTGGGCGCCCACCACGATGTATCTGCCCAGCAGAACTCCCCTAACGAATTAATTCTGCGGGGGAGTCATGACCCTCAGTCATGAGGAAATACGGCTCAAGAGAGAGAGAGAGAGAGAGAGTAAGAAACACAAATAAATTCTATCGCGAGTCACCTTCAACCCAGATTATGCACTGGTCAGCACGAGTCTTGCATTGAGATAGGTTTTTTATTTATTTCATATGTCTTATTTGTTTAATTAATTTATATAGCTTACCTTATATCCACATTCGATTTTACTTTTCGCACATAAGAGCTGAGTAAAATTTTGTAACAATATAATTAACGTCCATAATATTCTATGAGCCATTGTAACATAGAAACTGTATTGTAGTTCTTATATTGCTAATGAATGTACAAAGCCAAACTTTTTAAACACATATTATAGAAGTATATTAGATACTGTTTTGTCACTTGAAACACTCATAAGTGATACCATATAAGTAATTTATCGAAAAGATCATCTTCAAAAATAGTAAATCAATCAAATTATATTATTTCCCTAATTGAATTTGTCACATTAATTAACGCCTAAAGATTAAGGTAACTAGTCAAGTATAGCACTGAAGAACATTTTTTCAGAATTTACAGTTTTGTGCGAAAAGTGTATTGAAACTGAAAAGTGTTACGGTACAAGTTGATTAAGTAATTTGACCATTGTTTGAAGTAAAGACCAGTTTGCACTGGAGAAAAAAAACATGACTTAGTATTGTTACGGAAACGGGTTCAGGGATAGGAAAGAAACACCGTTTTAATTTTGCACCACCTCGCTCGACTTTTGTTTTTTACCACACCTCATTCCCGCCAAAGTTATACATGTCAGAAAAACTAATTAACCTATTTACATCAACAACACAAAAGAGTTTCTACACCTACATGCAAAGAAGTTCTACGTCACAGTATGATATTATTCACGAATCAATATTCTTGAGATTTTCTCGGAATTTTGTATTTTGATCAATTTGTATAAACTTTTGCCACTGTATGTAGATGGGATCTGGGTGTTATAAACATTGATGGGTTCTGGAAGTCTCTTTTCTGTGCTAGTTCCATTTCTGGCTCAGTACAGGTACCGAACATATATAACAACTAGTGGACGTCCGTGGGTTCGCTCGCATTATTTTTAGATAAAAAGTATAGCCATGAAAGTCATGATGATCCGTTTAGATGCTTGAGCGAGCGTTGATGAGCGTTTAAATAAACAGACAAAAATTCAGAAAACTGCTGAAACGTGATCTGTTACGGATTCAAAGTCAATAAATTCGAAACTTTTTTCTAATATTTTCTATATCATTATTGACCCTCTTCAGCTTTATTATATTGAAAGATACGTACGTCCACTTTGATCACAGTGTGTTTCACATGTGCGGGATCCTTTCAGTAGACTTGACGGTCAAATGAAAGACTGTAAATGTTCGATACTAAGTGGACTGTATGGGGTTGATTTTGGCGTAATAGAACTGACGCAAAGAGGGCAATCATAAAAGCATTTACCAACCTTTCATCCACGACGCTGCTTCTCCGGGGATAGCCTCCGTGATGCGCGACAGACGAATGGTGCTGCGCCTGCTCCTCTTCTATATGAATTCCTTTAGTTCTGTTCCAGAGTCACGGACTCTGGAACTTCTGGGGTGTCACGGACACCACCGACGCGCACGGCGCGATCTTACAACTCCTCGAGTGCTGGTTTGTCACGGACACAACCACCGCGCACGGCGCGAGTTTCGCTACTCCCGGGTCTGCGACGCGCAGACTTCCAGTCGGCTCTTGCAATTCATAACTACCCTCAATTGCATCAAAATACTACTGTTAAAACCCAATAGTAAAAATAAAAAACTTTATGACTGAACTGCGCCATTTTTACATTTCTTTCGATTTTAACCGCATTCGTATGGATGTGTCCTAATTTTTTTCACATACACACTCATTTCCCCGTAGCGTTAGTTGACCAAACATACTCGGGTTGCTCTAACAATACGCGCTTACGTACAAACGACTCCGTATCTTGTATAAATGTATGTATATATCTTACCTTAAACATATCTTCAAACTGGTGGTAAACAAAAAATGAGACCAATCATAACTCACATTGTTTGAAAGAAATTAATGTATGATATTGTATATATTATTATTAAACTTCCTTCAAGTCGATTCAATTTCCTTATAATAAAAATATATAGAGTAAATCGAAGCATTTTATTTTAAATACATACAATGTACAGTAACCTGTTTAGATTAATACTCTGTAGAACAATTATTACAACAAAAAACAATTTGTTAAATATAAAACTAAAATAGAACAAAAATCTAATTTCATGACTAATCAGGGATCATGTTGATGAAGATTTATTTAATGATTTTCCTACTAACTGTTTTTTTCTTATGTAGATTAGAACTCAAACTAAAGTTGTTTAATTAGTTATAATAATTCAAATTTACAACCGCCTAACTCCTCATTTAAAAATTTATACATAATGACAAACAACATTAATCCTTAGATCAACAGAATCCGGGACGTATTTTTTTTTACATGATATAGGATTACGCTTGACTACAACTTGCCTGATGTTAAGCAACGTTATAATCTATGATCTAGCGCGCTTGCCTAGAAGAAACCGGTTTTCCCTCGAATTGAAAACCGACAAATTAAAGTTCAAGGGGAATAGAGTTTCGGGCAAGGAGTTCCACAGTTTGGCTGTTCGCACGATGAAAGTCGAAGCAATACGCTTGGTGCGAGTCATAGCATGGAGGGAGTTGGGGGAGAGGTGCGAGTCATAGCATGGAGGGAGTTGGGGGAGACCTTTGCCCAGGAGTGGGATAGTATAGGTTAACAAAAAAAATTATAAGGAAACAAGTTTGTAGTAAGTACGAGTAGGTACATTATCCTTTTAATTGTAGTTGTCACGTACTAACTGTCCTAAAGTAAAGCGGAACTGGCCACGCTTGGCAACCACTCAAACATAAAATAATTAAACTTTACTATAGGTTATAAATTATACTAAAATAATAAATTTACTGACGCAGAACGTGGTACAATGTTGCTGACACGGAAACGGAAACAGCGGTTGATTTTTTTTTCCGGCCATTTTGAAGGTTCTATTTGCAAAAATATTTGTTTTATAAAAAAGTATAGAAAATTTATTGTAATATATTATTATATTATTTCCGTAAATGTTTTCTTGCAATATGCAAATTGGCTTCAGTGACTGTGCTAATATAAAAACGTGAACGATATAAGAAATATATGAAAAGAATAAATATTAAATTACACGTGATATGCATAAGAAGAATGATCATATATATCTTTATTTAATAATATATGACAATACTTTAGTCAGACACTAACATCCCCAACTTTACAAAAAAGATCAGAAACAGAGAAACCTAAATTTATTTATGTATGTAGATCTTTGCTCGCATTATCTTGTAATAAAAAGTCGGTCGCCCATGACACTTCTAAGACTTCTTACTACCTACATACCAAAATCATGATGATCCGTTCAGCCGTTTTTGCATTATGAGCGTTTAAGTAAACAGACATTCACACAGATAAACAGACAATTTTTTTAAAAACTGCTGAAACGTGTTCTGTAATGGATTTAAAGTATACCGGGTCAATTTTTTTTTATATCTTCTATGTTCAGATTGTTGTATCTATTCAGCTTTATAATATGTATAGATTACCTATATGAGATTGATAGAAATTTTCAATTTACTCGCCAAAAAAAAACTAAAAATTTAACTTTGTTTGTAAGTAAATTCATGAAGAGTTCAAATTATTGCAGTTCATTGTTATGATACAAGCGTAGGTAAGCTTAGTATGGGGCTAGATGGCGCTGTGTGATATGTCCTGAAATATTTATTATTATTATTGTTTTTCTTATTACAGCAATTTTTAAACCAATTTAGAGGCTGCTAGGGCGGTCTGAAACTATCGATAACAGAGTTTGTTACATTTAGATTTTTCTTGCTTTAATCAATAAACATGTTATAGCAATGGAATATGAGCAAAACTTAACTTTTAGCAGTTTAACTATTTGTTTTTTTTTATAGCCCGTTTGTGACGTCACCTGCCGGTCCCAACGGAAAACCAACCCTGGATGCTTGCATCCAGCACATGCTGAGTTGCGGCCGGATTGTGACACGAAACGTGTACATATCTAATATATGTATTTCTATCTCTCTATTTTATTGTGTTCTGATTTTCGTGTTGTTCCGTGTCTCAATAAATGTATTTTATTCTTTATTTGTCTAAAAGTCTCCAACCAACCAACTTACCTCCCGGTAACAATATAAATTCGTGTCGCATAATTCAATTAGTACCATACGTGAGTGAACGTCGCTGTAAGGACCTCGGGACTCGAACCTTGGTCCAAACAATGTGACAGGTCGAGTGTCAACTTTACTAATAATTGGTTATCTGTGCATCGGAGCTGATTTTGTACTTCGATAGGCCTACAAGGATATCTTAATAATGTACCAGAAACACAGAATAAAGACTGCAACCAGAAATAAAGATCTGACTCCTTATACTTTGCAATAGCAATGTTTCTTTACGTCTGTCGCCTACGTTACACGCTTACTGTTGAATTGAAGTCCCTGGTTTAGATATTATACTATGAGATAAATATTGCACTCACTTAGCGGTGAAGGAAAACATCGCGAGGAAACCGACATGTTTGAGGACCACAATATCGAGGACATATGTGTCTTCCGTGGACACCCACAACAATGTAGGTATCTGCCCAAAATAACTTCACTCACTAATTTAATTCTGCGGGGAAGTCGCGACCCTCAGTCATGAGGAAATACGACTCACAGGAGAAGATATTCATAAGATATTGAGTTGGAAACACTTACCTATGTAGCTTAATATATAAGCAAAGCATGATTCAGTTTACGAGCTAAATTTAAACACCTCATTAGAAAAAATATTCAATTTGAGGTAAAAGTATAATAACAAGGAAAGAGCGCGCGTTGATGTCTTTTGTATAGAAAAAATACACTAAAAATTATATTTACTTTCTTTGTTGCAAAAATATGTGTTCCTTGTACTGAAAAAACATGGTGTATAAATTGTGATAAATATGATATGTGCTATGTAGATGATAGAGTATCAACACAAACACTAAATAAAAAAATAAAAAAAATAATTTTGTATTAAATAATAATTCTAATAAATAAAATTATACAAAAATCATTATAGAACGTCTATACAGTATAGTAAAATATGTTAAAAAAATGTTGGCTACATTGCAACAATGAAGTGTTTTCTTGTGTAATTAAAACAATATCTGATTAGCAATCTACATTAAATGATCCCAAAATTCTTGAATTATGACATTCTAAAACGTACCTTTCTTTTTAAGCAAGATCTTGCGCTGTAATTATTTATTTTAGATTCAAAGTACTAATGCTAATATTTTCAGGAATTTTACTTGCACAATATCACCAGAAACTACACTTCCACAAGCGACAATGTAGTTAAATGTAACATGCTTGTGTTAGAACAAAAAAAGTACTTAAATGAAATTATTTTTAAGCATAACTTTAATAAGGTCACTGGGTCTTACCCATAATCATTAATCAGGTCGATCAAATGCAAATATAGCTTCAACGAGAATTCATCTCATTTAAGGTCGTAGCGTCGATAAAAACGTCTAATAGTCATCTAGGTATGAAGTGTTGGCTTACCTTGACCTACCTTAACGATACCTAATACACCTATACCTACGTAGGTATTGTCTTATAAGATACCGTGGGAATTTTAACACCTTACTGAGATTAATATACCTAATGTTTAAACAATAAAGAAATGCATTGTTTTTTGTTTCAAAGTTTTGTGTTTTTTAATGAATCTGATTACTTGACAGGTTCTAATGATGAGATTGTTTGAGGCTATTTCGACGATTTTTTTAAATCAAATAGAATCTAACATAACTTTGCCTCTTTTATACGTTGAAGAAATATAATAAAAAACAGCAGAATTTTAGAGGTTACATACAACTTAAGTATGAAGTATTGCATACGTCCACAACTACTTTGAACTTAATTTTATTCCTAAATACTTCTCGTAAGATCAGATGAGAATCGATAAGATCGTGATTTTGATTTTGATTTAGATTTTGATAAAAAGTACAAAATAAAAATGAACACTTAGATAATCTTTAGAAAAGCCTAAAGTCTAAGCGCTCCAGCCCACTACCAGAGGGCAGCGTGCCCAGCATACTGGCCGCATTACCAAGGTCCTTAGCTACATTTAAATTTGCGTAGGCAAATAAACTAACTTGAGAACGTGAATTTTATTCAAAATTAATTGCTAATTATTCACTATCACTTATTCAAAACCTAACCTTGCTTGTCTATTAGATTAATTGGTCCAATTCAAAAATTAACCTTGTCATAGTAAAACAAAGTTGTTGTTATTGACCGCCTAGAGGTTAGGATATGACACTTTGAAAACGGATGTCCATACACTGATAGGTTAATAGATATATGCTAGAAACTACACAAATCGGAGGCAGCACTCTCGCCATAATATATTTACATTCAAATTAATATCATATCGCGTCTGAAAATCATAGGTCTAAATTTATCCGCCACAGCATAAAGCAGGAAAGAAAATATTTCTTTTAAGTATGGTCTATTAAAATTTGCGCGAGCAAGTGACCAACCGAAGGTTTAGTTTCAGTCAAGAAATCAAGACGTTAAATTATGTATGTTTTTGCTTTGCGGATTGCATTGATCTTAAGACAGTCTGCCGCGACAGTTGATTAGCTTTTGAAATAAATGTAAAAGAAAATTGAAAGAAGAAAGTTTTTGTTTCCTAACCACGATTAAAAAAAAAGAAATATGTCTAATATTTACAAAATTGAGTCTGGTCTTTTCTATGTACATATAATAAGTAAGTATTTATGAAAGTAAAGTATACATGTATTATATCCGTTACCTAGTTACCCATGATACAAGCGTAAGCGTAGCTTGGGGCTAGATGGCGCTGTGTGATATGTCCTTAAATATTTATTTATTTCATTAATTACGTAGTGATAATCTAAATATCGCTGTAAAACCACTCACCTACACTATTTAAGATTCTGTTATGTTTTCTCAGTGCTCTACCACCTAGACATAATGACCTTGTGTTTTTTTGCGCACAGATACCTTGAGACTGCTGGTGTAATACCGGAACAGATTTTGAGTAGTTTTTATAGTTGAATAACAATGTGTTACTGTACTTGTTTTACTTAATTAATCGTGATTAGGATGTCATTTTTTATTACATTAAAATGATGTAGTTTTTATTCTGTCACGTGGACAAGTATGACATTGTAGGTAGGTTGCAAGGCTTGATGTTAACTGAGACAAAATAATCTGGGACAGTTAGATTCAATTGAAAAAATTGATTGGTTATGTCAATATTTTTTTTTGACATTTTACAGTCACCACCCAGTGATACACAAACAAGCGAACACTGTGGCTCAAAATCCTACACCTTAGTAGGGATTAATTGGGATAAAAATCACCTTCCAAGTCCATACTAAAAGTCAACAAACTAACAAAGTTACTTACACTTGTATATAATGTGGTTTGATTCATCTGACATGTACAAAAATGCAGACTAATTTGTTAAAGTGTGTGGAACTCCTTGCCGGATTCCCTATTCCCCGCGAACTATAATTTACCGGTCTTCAAGTAAAGAGTGAATCGATCACTTCTAGGCAAGCGCGATAGATAGTAGATTATAACATTGCTTAAATTCAGGCGAGTTGTATTTAAGAGTGAGTCTATCTAGTTTAAAAAAAAATGTACATAAAAAATCACAAACAAACTATTCAAACCATAAGAGTGAAACCGCAGGGCGTAGCTAGTCGTTACATATAATATGGATTCAATTTACAGCCAATGATCACATGATGCAATGTACGTATATTTTAACACGTGGTTTCAATTCCATACATCATTCCATATTGATAATAATCTATATTACCTAATCCTATGTACAACTATATATCATGTATAATAGGATATCCGGTACAAGTATTGGTAAAAAGTGATAAATTACCCTTGGCTTTTTATGAGTAACACTCAGGCATTTTATCACCAAGTCGCCTCTGAAGCGATACTGGCACAATTAGCTTTGTGATCGAAACATGGCTACTGCGATAGAATAACAAATTCATAGGAATTATTTAACTATTCGTTTTACAAATCAAAATTAATGTACCCTAAATAATGCTTTGTGTTCCCTTATCTACTCGTTTTAATGAGTGAAGTGGACCCAGTTTCTCGACAAATAAAATTAAATAGAATATATTGATTTAAGAGTGATAGGTGATAATCAATTTCATTAGGAAGAGAAATATGTGATGGTGGAGGATGTCACATAAAAAGTAAACAAGTTTGACCTCTGTTAGAGACATATACAGATAAATTTAAAAAATATGAAATAACAATGGCGCCTTAATTCTGTTTGTTTGTTTGTTTTCAGAAGCCAGGAACAGTGGCAAGGGAAAAACACTACATAATTATTTCTTCTATAAAATAATCTGCAATGCATTTCCGCCAAAAGACACCTGATTCAATATCCAAGTAACCGATCAATTGGGAGAAGTCGGGGCGTTGCAGCGAAAAGTGTGGAGTTGCTACAAGTAATCTTTCATTATAAAAAAGCATTTGTTTTAAAACTGGTTCGTATTGTACACCTGACTGAATTCTACTGCAGGTATACATTTAATAGTACAGGATCCCTGGTACACTTTATTTCATCCTTGCTATCCCTATTAAGCTACCAACATTACTATGTATAAGGAAAAAATTTGGCGTCTAGTCAAAAGGAAGCTACCCACGAAATATCAGCATGATAGTAATAAACGATAAAAAGTGTACCAGGGGTCCTGTACTACAAAAAAAAATATATACCATCATAAACCTGGCCCATCTCATCATTATAAGTACAATAAAATAATATATTATTACAATTTTGATTGAAGGTTGTTCTGAATTTAACACAAATAAATTCTACCAATTTCCTGTGTTTTTTTATCAACTTAATTCAAGTAGGAACTTATTGATACTAAGTTACGTAGGAGCCGTAAGTAAACATAAATAACATAATATTTAACTTTAATAAGCACTTAGCGAAACGAGAGCAATTTGCAAACGTATGACTCAAATTACCGATACTAATGCAATTGCGGGATTGCAGCATAGCACGTCAGGATTTATATTATTGTGAACTAGTGGATGCCCGCGGCGTCACTCACTTTACTTCTGGATAAAAACTAGCTTTTGCTACTCCTAAGGTTTCACACTGCTTACATACCAAATATCATGATGATCCGTTCAGCCGTTTTTGCGTAATGAGCGTTTAAAAAAACAGATAAACAGAGACACAGAAAAAGAGACAATATTTCTAGAAATTGGTGGAACGTGTTTTGTTATCGATTCGAAGTATCTTCAAACATTATTTTTTAAATCTGACTTTCGACTCTCGTCAGCTTTATTATATATGTATAGAAGATAGATAGAATGCGACAAACAAGCAAGCAAAAAGAATCACTGTTTCTTATAAGTTCTAGAAAGTAAGTCTCTCTATCAAAACGAAACATGGTCACATGACAATGTGAAATTTGAAACGAAGCATGTATTAAAAAAATGCTATTTGTATATTCTTATCACAAAATAATCATATACCTAAAACATACTCATGACATCTACTTCTCCATAACAATAAACAAATCAATAGTAATTTATAACAATAACACATTTTGATAACATAATGTGTTATATTCCCCATATGCTATTAATTAGTACTGCATGTGTAATGTCACCTGCTGTAATGTATAGCGAAGGCCGACGGCTTTGCTCGCTGATAGTTATGACTTATATTGATAAAGCCTCCGCAAGTGACCATTGTTTTACCTAATTGGTAGATATTATTATGTTGTTTATGGAATATTATTCATTTGTACCTATATATGTATATTAAGTTATGTATATCCTGAGTGATATATGTGCATGATATATTTTATAAATTAATTATACAACAATATATATACAAATAAAATAACATGCAAATGTTTATGCCCAAACATGTGTCGTAAAATTCTTATAGTACGAAATAAATACTTTTATATAATATATGTATAAACTTATGTAGAACTGAAACAATGACTGAAAATTATACCTTTGCTTCCCGTTAGAATGGAAGCTAGTTGATTAAACACCATACTATCTTTATACCATCTGTACTATAAAAAATCTCTGTCCCATAATGTAAGTAAATCATGGTGACCCTACACTTCAGTTTAAAATACCTCCGACCATGGTACACATGTCATCGGCATTAAGTAAACTATTAAAAATCTGTATCAAGGTCAATGCAAGATTTAAGCTGGGTTTAAGTAAATAATGCTCACACGAGAATACATTAAAAATAAGCTGTTTAATCCTTGAATTAAATATTAATGATTCTTAGGTGTTATGTTTATTATAGTAGACTAGCTGTGCCAGCGACTTATTATAGGAATAGTTATTATCATAAAAATGGTTCTAGTGAGTTAATTTTAAATGATAGACATATACTGTTGCGGACATTTTTTTAGATCATTTTAAGAGGAATAATTCTTTCATACATATTTTTTTGATCTTGAACCGTTTTTGTATCCCACGCAACGGAAGCCTTCGAAAATGAATAAATTTCGCCGTTTTTTCCACATTTTCCATTAATTCTTCGCTCCTATTAGTTGCAGCATGATGTTATATAGCCTAAAGCCTTCCTCAATAAATGGTATATTAAACACAATAATATTTTTTCAATTCGCACCTGTAGTTCCTGAGATTAGCGCGTTCAAAAAAACAAACAAACTCTTCAGCTTTATAATATTAGTATAGATATGACGAATATTATGCAACTATACGATCCGAAAAGGAATTAAAGTGATTTTGAGATTATACCAATTTACTTCAAGTTGGTCTTAATATATTGCTTTACTTTGCTTAGATTTTTTTAGGGATGGACTGTTACTCTGTTAATTTTGGATAACGTGAATAAGAACCTTTAAATAATAATCTACTCTCGAGATTTTATTTCTAAGCAAAGAGTAGCTATTTCAATGTCAGAAGCCTTTAGGGCGGTTTGAGAACTCTGATATTGAATTGGCTTAACAACTGCAATGCTATGACAAACCGCTGGTATTAACAATTTAACATATTGTCATTCGACTTACAGAAGCGCCCAAATGGAGTGCCACTTTTTACTCACTCATACAAGGACTGACTGCAACAGTTGCTTAAAATTAGTAATCGCATATGACTGGTTCCACAAGATAACCTACGGGTGCTACAGTTCAATAAAAAAAAAACTTTCTAAAACCTCCTTTTTTTGAAGTCGGTTATAAAGACCAGACTTCACAGTGCTGAACTATCGTCAAAAACCCTGTACTCTATATTTTATACAAATTAAGATTGAAAGATTATGTTATTTATTGATGTGTAGTCATGCATATAATTCGAACCAGGTATGGTCGGTAAACTCGAGATCATATTACGAACGTGGTCGATCGTTCATAATGTTCATGCTCTAGATAATGCCAGGTATTATTTATACCTATTTGACACTGAATTATACTGTTATGTTTATGTTTTGTTTGCCACGTATCTCTTGCGAATAGCCTTAGCTATTCAGCAGGGCAAGCACGGCACGAGGACTAAAAGCCTTGCCACCATTTTATCTACCTGTCAGTCACCATACAACAAGTGGATAAAAAGGGTGGAAAGACTATTAGTCCTCGTGCCGTGCTTGCCCTGCAGAAGAGTAACATTGTCAGCTTTTTTGGGCTCTCTGTCGGACAATGAACTAGAATATACATGTGATGTAGATAAAAAAATGAGAAGGAATTGAGATACTACTTTGCCGACAAAATTAATAAAAAAATAAAAACTTTTATAGTGTTTCGTTGGCAGTATTTTATTTATTTAATTTGCTTCAACTGCCTAAAGCGCAAAATGGATGGAGCAAAACTGTTACTGAGTGTTGGCCAAGAACAGGCAGACGAGGAGTTGGTCGTCCGGCAGCGAGATGGGTCGACGACATTGTACGAGTCGCAGGTTCTTTATGGATGAGGTCTGCACAGGATCGACGCAGCTGGCACATTCAAAGAGAGGCCTATGCCCAGCAGTGGGATAGAGAAGGCTGTGGATGATGATGATGCCTAAAGCGCTTACAGTTTCCCTACGCGCGCTGTGGGCCTAACTACAAATACAAATCTTACAACTAAAAATCACTTATAAATATATTTAGATTTATTATAACTATCGTTACTTATAAATAGCACTACTTGTACTCATACCATGACTTATACTATTACTTTACAATACTTTTGTCTAGACGAAGTTTCTAAGTTAATGAGTCATCTATTAATTTCATTGTCTACCAAATTCAGGTCAAAACTTCCTCTTTTTGCACCCAAAGTAATCCGTCGCCAATCAATTACTTATGATAATTTTTCGCCTGATCTATCTTCTAGATTTTGTGCCAATTTAAACGGAGTCACTGGTTAGTTCCTGTATCATTACTTTACTGGTTTTTTGCTTTAAAATCTTATCAGAAATATATGAAAGACTAGCTGTGCCTGCGACTTCGTCCGCGTGGAATAGTTTTTTTGGGCATTAATTATTTGAATTTTGAACCGTTTTCGCAGCGGACGCAACGGAAGCCCTCAAAGATAAATAATTTTCCCCGTTTTTTCCACATTTTCCATTGTTTCTTCGCTCCTATTAGTTGCTGCGTGATGTTATATAGCCTAAAGCCTTCCTCGATAAATGGTCTATTTATTCAACACAAAAATATTTTTTCAATTCGCACCAGTGATTCCTGAGATTAGCGCGTTCAAACAAACAAACTAACTCTTCAGCTTTAAATATAGTAAATAAGTATAAGTATCTATCTATCCCCATCCCCCCAGCGCCATCTAGCCCCATACTAAGCTTACGCTTAATAAAATAAAATACGAGTTTCCAAAACTTAGTGCATGTGCGTACTTTTAAGTTCACTTAGCAATTAATAGTATAAATGTAAGCAAAACTAAATATATGTACTTCATATGGCAATAAAGTTACATTACCTAATAAACTGTGTTTTTTTTTGTTAAGTATTATGTTGAAAAATTCATGATCAACCATAGACTAAAATAGATTCATATGAATGCTAACTTATCTAGCTACGCATAGTCTTACATAAAACGTTCGATTGAAAATTTAAGTACACACTTGCATGTTTTTAGGCAATAAATATACACATACATATTTTTTTTATTTTTACTTTTTACATTAGTTAGGCTCCCGTTTGACTACAACTTGCCTGATGTTAAGCAACGTTGTAATCTACGATCTAGCGCGCTTGCCTAGAAGAAACCGGTTTACTCTCGACTTGAACACCGACAAATTATAGTTCAAGGGGAATAGAGATTCGGGCAGGGAGTACCACAGTTTGGCTGTTCGCACGATGAAAGTCGAAGCAAACCGCTTGGTGCGAGTCTTTGGAACCTCAACTGTACAACGGTGCCTTCTTGCCGTACCTCTACTCGTACGATGGTAAAATGGGGCGAATTAATATGTAGATTGATTTATTATTCACGACCTGAAGTGGTAGATACCTAAGTAAAGTTTTTTTATTCTGAAAAATACCACTTGATGCTATATACTCATATTAGTTTTATTATTAGTTTTGTTTAGTCAACTTGTGCTAGCTTAAAGACACCAGTTTGATCTGATGGTAAAGACCGATACATTAAAAAACAAAATATTCACTAGTAGAACAAAAAACGTAATGGAAAACTTATGTTTGGTTTGGAGGCAAAGAGCGATAAATTAAACAACTAGCTATTCACTGATAGAAATAATTTACTTAATTCATTTATGTACAAATGTAAAAATATCCATACCTTTACATTCACAGTACAAACAAATCATAAGCAGTTCCTTTCGGAATCCTAAAAATCAAAAGGAAATCATCAGCACATAACACATTTTGTAGGTACCTAAACTAAAGTTGGGTAGGTAGATGGCGCTGTATGACATGTCCCGGAGTGTTTCTTTGTTTATTTAATTGACATAATAACTAGTCTGAAGGAGTTTCTCTCCATAGGTCTGAAGACGCGTTAAATTGTAGGTCCCGGCTGTTTGTCATAGTACAGCAGTTTTTAAGCCATGTCAGAAGCCCTTAGGGTGGTTTGATAACTCTGACACCAGAGTTGGCCACTTTCATAACTATCTAGCCAGTTTTACTTATCTTAAACAGTTCTAAATTCAACATTAGATCGGTTTATGTCCTCAAAACACACACCATGAAGGCTGCAGCACCCAAATGAGACCTAAACTAATCAAAGGACGAGCTGAACAAAAAAACAGCAGACGACATCACCGTGAAGACACGGATGGGTGGGCGCTCGCGAATGTGACGCCTGAAATTGAAATATTAAATCATTCTTACAACATTACTTTTATTATCACGTTAAATGCAATAAAAGGTGATTGTGGTGATAGTACTCCAAGGGAATTAACAGAGATTCTGCTATACAGGCTATGCAAGCAGACTTAATGCAGGACACAGAAAACAGAGTGCTGAGTATAGGCCTCTCTTCTGGTGCGGCACTCACCAATAAATTCTCATTTCGTCAACATTGGTGGTCGAAATTACTTCTTACTAATATTATAGAGGGGAATGTTTCTAAGTATTATATATACCTACATAAGTTTATCTCTTATTATTTACTAGCTGTGCCAGCGACTTCGTCCGCGTGGAACAGTTATTATTATAAAAACGATTCTAGTGAGTTAATCTTAAAAGATAGACATTTACTGTTCCGGACATTTCGTTAGATTATTTCAAGAGGAATAGTTCTTTCATACATAGTTTTTTGATATCTTGAATCGTTTTCGCAGCTCACGCAACGGAAGCCCTCAAAGATGAATAATTTTCTCCATTTTTTCCACATTTTCCAGTATTTCTTCGCTCCTATTAGTTGCAGCGTGATGTTATATAGCCTAAAGCCGTCCTCGATAAATGGTCTATTCAACACAAAAATAGTTTTCCAATTCGCACCAGTAGTTCCTGAGATCAGCGCGTTTAAACAAACAAACATACAAACAAACTCTTCAGCTTTATAATATTAGTATAGATTACAAACATTTCAGCTTCTCTGATCCACGAATGGTGGATTCTAGTCCCGACTAAGAATAAAAGATAAAGATAAAGAATCTTTATTGATAATGTAAAGTTGCAACATAGGTATAAATACTAATATCATGAAATATGCTACACAAATTACAATATCTCGTCAAATTGAATTTATAACATTTAGTTTTAATAAAATTTTAGAAATTATTACAATGTCAATTTTATTATTATTTCTCTTCACAGATTCTCGGGCCTTACGCCCGGTATTTTTAAGGCATCAGTGGGGCCGTAGCCAACACTGAGAGGCCTTTTACAATATTATAGGTACTTAAAATTAAGTAAAAATTACAGATAGAGGATATATACCTAACAGGTATATAAAGTAACTATTGCAGACATGGTATTAATATTACAGGCTATTGTGTTGAGTTGTTCATTGACTTAATTAAACTGGTCTATTGTACGAGGAACGGCACCCGCCAGTTATGCCTCATTCATAAAAATTATAGCGGGTGATGACTTGCCACTCACTAAATGGGCCCTCCACAAAAGGCAGCCTAAGATGACGCCGGAAGGGCAACATTGGTGTGAGTGGCTTAGGGTGTCGAGAGGTGTGCTGCGCGTTCTCTGAGCGGTACTAGCGGCGTTATGCCCTTTAACACTTCCACCCTGGAGCTTAGGTACTGAGCTCTTGCGTCTTCCACTCCCGGACGGCCAATCAAGGCAAGCCGGGAGGCAGGGGGTCTCATTTAGCCCCCAGGGAATCGGGGTCCGCGGTGACGCCACTCACCGACGACTCGCCATGAAGTCGCCCCTTTCTTAGTCATACACAGCCTAGACACAGTAGGTTTTAACAATACTCTGTTTATCTTGGATCTATTTGAGTTATAAGTCTTAAGTTTAAACAAATGTGGATTTCTTTTTACAAACTTTACAATCTCCAATATATATTGTGACACTGACGTCAATATCTTCAACTCTTTGAAATGGTTTCTACAAGACTCTCTATATCTACCTATAATAAGTATTCACACAGCGCGGCCATTTGCATGCCTTATGAACATCGGACGGCTTTTGTTTGACGGGTTGCACTAGAGATTGCAAAGATAGGGTCTAACAATCGACGGTAAACAACAATGCTCGGCTGAATGTAGCCGACATAATGTGTTTACAATTTTCAGTATTGTCTTACCACATTCAAAGAATCTACGAGATATCAACATAAGATGTCGTATTTATAGACTTTTATGAGGAAATGTTTTTCTACTATGTTTCACGGTTGCAGAAAACAAAGCCTGACCCCGCGTCTTTAATGAAAATAGTGATAATTTTAGATTAATTGTAAAATAATTAATTAAACTTATCTGTTTTCTGAGAAACACAATAAATATAATTTTCATTCAGGACTGCTGCAGTGACTTCTTTGTAATCTGTGGCAGTGCCTGTTCGCTGACCACTCACCGAAGATTTAACTTTATGCACTTATTTAAAAAGCAAGGCTAGTAGTAAAACCTCCACAGTAGAGTTAGGCGCAGCGACCGCTGCGTTTGCTCGCGCCATTTTCGCGTTTGAAAATAGAACAAGTAATTTAACGTTTTCGTTTAGTACTTGTTTCGTGACAGTGATATTTAGATTGGTTAGAATTTGGAAACAAATTGAACCATTGGAATATTGAATTTAGAAGTGCAGTGTTTTGTTTTTTTGAGTGTTCCCGATTTTCGAGCTGATAGAAGGAACGCGGGTAGGTATTTTTTATGGCATGCTATGTAATGTTATGGTAAATATTGTATACAATGGATTTTGAATACCACCGAGTGATAAAATGAGCAAGACGCGTGCCTGAAGGAAAGTATCACGCTTGCTCTATGCAGAAACTAATAATAAAAAGACTGGGATATACGTACTTAAATAATTTGAATTAATTACTTAGAAAGGTTTCTTCATAATGTAATAAGTAATATGTTGATAAGCAATAAGCAATCTCTTAGAGGGGAATCTGGATCAGATGGACTTCGAGTTTTTCTTTAGTTATGACTCACTTTGATTTTTGAATTTCAAAGTTGTAATTGTTCAAAGATTGAATGTCTTAAAACATCGATATACTTGCAGATATAATTTATTTGTTCCGGTTTATATGTTTCATTATAATTTGCACCGCAGGCGTTAATTACGCCTACCGGAGTCAATAAATATTAGTTCATGTTTTAATTATCTGTAAGAAGCGTATAAATAAGCTGCAATAAAAAGAAAACTCTAACTAATCTAAGTGCAGACTTTTACTTGTCTTGGTTATTAGATCTATATGAATAAAATGAAAGATAAATTTGAGTTTTGTAAGAATGTATTTTTTTAAATTAGTGATACCCGCACAAGCGTAACTGTGGTCCACTAGCTCTCAAATAAAAAATAAATATAAGAGGGTTGTTTGATTTATTGGTTCATCTCATATGAAATAATTGTTTTATAGAAATATTATTATAATAATATAATTATAATTATAATATTCTATTATATAAATTTCTATGAGGTCTCTCTTCGATTATTTTTTTTAATTCTCACCACCTGGTTGTCTGAATTTACTACAGCCTGCCTGATGTAAGACATTGCTGCAGACTAGGGTGATAAATAAAGAAAAAGTAATCTCTATAAAGAGATAAAACATATTTAAAAAGATAAAGAATGTTTACTGATACTGAAAAGTTGCAACATACATATTATAAAGTATGGTCGAAGGATATGCTACACAAATATCACGTCAAATAGAATTTAATCAATTTTATCTCAATAAATTGAATTTTAAATAAGTAATATTAACTTCAAACAATTAAAAATTTTCAAAGTCAGGTTTTATTATTAAAATTACATATGTCAAGTTTTTATATGTATTAAATTAATGAATAATAATATGCTATCTACACTTTATCCTGAAACGCAAGTAAAGCCGCGAGTAGCCACTACAATTGTTATAATCAAGACCTGATGAATTCTGTAATTCGGATCATGTTTTGGTTTATCTCTATAACTAGGTAGGTACTTATGAAATCACAAAAAATGGCCTAAAAACTGAAGTTTTCGAACCCAAATCGTGTCATAATCGTTAGGAGTCTGAAAATAACTTTAAGGATCCTTTGTAAATAACAAAAGATCAGCAATTACCTTCGTAACTTATTTCAGGAAAAAATGTCTGAGTTTGATTCGTTCTCACACTAAAGGTTTCATATAATTATATTATTATATTTAAAAAACGGGAAGACCATTTTATTTTATGGTATGTATGTACATATATACTTATTAACATATTGTCTTAGTTATATTATAATCTTATACTTAGGATCAATCGACATAATTTCTTAATATCAAATTAATATCTATACTAATATTATAAAGCTGAAGAGTTTGTTTGTTTGAACGCGCTAATCCCAGGAACTACTGGTGCGAATTGAAAAATTCTTTTTGTGTTTAATAGACCATTTATCGAGGAAGGCTGGCTATATAACATCACGCTGCAACTAACAGGAGCGAAAAAACAATGGAAAATGTGGGAAAAACGGGGAAAATTATTCATCTTTGAGGGCTTCCGTTGCGTGCGCTGCTAAAACGGTTCAAGTCGTGGGTAACAGCTATAATTTATAAAACTGAAGAGATTGTTTGCAAAAATAAATATGATGCCCAAAATAACTATTCCACGCGGACGAAGTCGCGAGCACAGCTAGTTAAATATAATTTTATATTAAATATAATTAATATGCAAGTTTTTTCAAAATCTAAAATATCAGACTTTACAAAATGCAAATGTATGCACATAAGGCTTTGCGGATTTCTTGGTTTTGCACCCAATCATTTCCTAGTTTTAATTTTCCAGTGAGATAATTATAGATATTGTATTTATCATTTCTGGTCAAGCAACTATCACTGTGATAGAGGAAGAGATATTAAATTACCCTTTAAAGGAAGATATTTAGTAACAAGTTATTTTTGTAAACAAACAATACAATGAGTAATCATTAAACTTAAAAAATCTGCGTAAAAAATAATGAATTGATCAATATTTAGTTTTTAACCGACTTAAAAAAAAAGGTTATGAAGTCTTTTGAAAGTACTTTTTTATTTCTTTTCAAAAATTTAAATTGAGGGATAAAACTATCAAAGCTTAGTAAGCCTGATTCTCACATCACGTCATTATCCCAAAATTAACGAATTATCTTAAAGGCATATGTTTTTTTAAGTTTGCCTGATGGTTATCAATAGCTATGGCCCAGGAAGGACTGTGCTTACCTTATAAGATTTTTTTAAACTAATTCACTCTTACTATGAATATCGATATAGGCATATGTTTATGGTAGATATTATTGTAAGTGTATTTGTACCGTCGTCACACTCTAACGGCGAAACCAATATAGATAAAATTCATATAAAGATACATAGATTAGACTTAACATTATAATACTTAGGCTACTTTTTGTCTCGACACAACACGGATGAAGCCGCGAGCATCTACTTCTTCTTATCAAATGAGAGTAACTGGTGTCGAGAGTTTATCAAGCTGCCCTAAGGGCCTCTGACATAAGGGCCTCTATAAGCATCCATTGGATATTCATAAATGGGATCTATTAAACAGTAATGTATAAAACTTTATAACTCCAATAACCTACTAAACTAATTCCCACCCGATTAATTAGATAACAAAAGTTATTGATTTATATGTATTTATTCAAAAATTATTGAAGCATTGATCAGCATAATTGAGTGATTAACAAAATCATTACGCCCAAATGCGGTTACTAAGGGCGTTCAAACATGATGGTTTTGATATTACTCCCTTCTCGGCTGTTAGTCAAATAGTACGGTTTCGTTAGCTAACTTAGAGGCCAGGAGGCTTGAAAAGTTCCGAGACGGGATGGCCACTCTTACGAAGATCCTAGCTAAAATTCGTTTCGCAAAACATTGATTTTAGAAGTGTGCTCTTAATTTATTTATTATTGAATGATAGTTTTTTCAGTGTGTAAGTACTATACATACATGTATACCCAGTCTAAAAGACCAATATATAAACCATGATAGTTGACCGACGTGTGGTAGCCCACGTTGATTACGCCTCTGGCTACAGTAGCCTCCCAGTCCAAGGTGTAGTTACTAAGATGCACTAAACTCACTCTGGAGGTGGCAGTTTATAGTCAAATTTCAAATCTTTTTATTCATATGATAAAGCTGAAGAGGGTCAAAAATATACTTATAATATACATACATATATTATATATCCTTTAAATCGTTAACAGAACACGTTTCATCAGTTTTTAGAATTTTAGTCTGTTTATTTAATCGCGCAAAAACGGCTGAACAGATCGTCATGGCTTGTAGTATGTAGATAGTATGAGGTTTTAGGAGTGTCATAGCCTACTTGTTATCCCGAAATAATGTGACCGAAGCCGCAGGCGTCCACTAGTGTATGATAAAGAACTTATTGTGTACCATTTGCCGTTGCAGGGCTCCCAATCTCACCAGTATAAAAGAGGAATTTGTAGACGTGTACGTGAGTTTTCGTTTTCTACGGTTTAACAGTTTTGATGATTTTTGTTAAATTTGCTATGGAGTTAATCAGAAATTTATTCCAGGTTACCTTGGTACTAGTATTGTATATCGTAGTAAGACAAAATCATTTGTATATTGTGCGAGACAGCTCGAATTTGTTTGCATCTCGTCAATAATATTACAAACAAGCCACAATGCACAATATCTTTATGATTTATCCAAAAATGCATCACTTGTTTTTACGTGCAAATTGTTACTTTACAAAAATAAAAATTAAGTTACATACCTACTTATCTTAAAACAGAGCAAACGTTGAGAATAGCACATTAATGCTTCACATTGTGCGAATGGTTACAATGATTTACTAGGTAAATGGTATTAGGTTATTTACAAAAATATTTTGCATAATTAATTGAAGCCGACCATATCTGCTTTTAGTACTTTACCCTAACGTGTATGAATTAATTTTAGTTCATGAAACTTTATGGATTGAGTTATTATTATTAACCTTCAAAGTAATCGTTCAAATTGAACCAACGACCCTATTATTCTTGAAAACGACAACGAGTAAAGGGTTAACAAAAAATAAAATGGCCGCTTAACAAAACTCAGTTATGTAGACAACATTCGAGATAAAGATACTAATTGCCGTATCCATATAATTATTATTTTCTCACATCGTAAATGTATAAAATAATTACTCGGTACTACAATGGAGTCGTGATCGCTACTCATCGAGGTCATTGTCACTTCAACCGACTTATCTTTCCGGGAATCTGTATTTTTTAATCAACTTTGAACCCTACCTG
The DNA here is from genome assembly GCA_927399415.1 of Macaria notata. Classification (NCBI taxonomy): domain Eukaryota; kingdom Metazoa; phylum Arthropoda; class Insecta; order Lepidoptera; family Geometridae; genus Macaria; species Macaria notata. The sequence goes on from OV656742.1 coordinate 9,744,514, forward strand.
GTTCACTTAAGGTCTAGACAGATTTTAATAACTGCACGTATAACTTTGCAGTTGCTGTAAATGCAAAGTTAATATTGCAGCCACAAAAATGCATATTCATAATGACTAGTATGAGGTTTTCGCTTGACCGGCCGCAATTCAGTTTTGGTACAGTTTTATGAACGAATTTGACGCAAGATTATATCGCTATTGTAATTTGAACTTTATTATCATGTGTATAAGTTTTACTTGAAACTAAACTTGTTAAGCGTAATAGGTAGTGATTAAAATTTAATAGTAATGGATAATTTTAATAAAACTATAGTTTTGTTGTGTTGATTGTTCATTTACATGATAGGCAAATTAGTCAAAAGTACATACAGCCTGTTCTTTGTTCAGTACATTATACTGTGAGTTTTGTACTACCTATCTACATAGGTAGGTACATGACTACATTATTTTAGCCAGTTACGAAAAACTATGAGATGCGTTCTTCTTCTTATCGAATAGGTGTGGCCAACTCTGGTGTCGAGAGTTTATCAAGCCGCCCTAAGGGCCATGAGATGCGTTACATTAAAATTTTAAAGAAAAGACGTTTTTATAGATAATAACCAAGCTTATTTGTGTTTTCTATCTCTTAAGATTATTAAGAAACCTTTTGAAATTCACTTAAATAAAAGCGAAAATGTACGTACCTATGTCTGATTCTTTTTCATACAGGCAAAATTCGGAGTGTACATGATATGCCGATAGACCTAACTGGCCTGTTAGCTTAGTTGGTAGTGGCTCTGCCTTCTAATCTAAGGGTTGCGGGTTCGATTCCCGCGTGACACAAGTATTTATGCATTTTAAAAAATTATAATTACTTGTGTTGAGTCTGGTCGTTTGTATGTATAATAAGTATGTATTTACAAAAGAAAAGTATACAAAGTAATATATCCGTTACCTAGTACCCACGACACAAGCGTTTGCTTAGTGTGGGGCTAGATGGCGCTGTGTGCAATGTCCCAGAATATTTATTTATTTATTTATTTAGATTACGGTATGGATTAACATAATAGTACTTTTTATACCAACTAGACGCTGTTGACACTACAGGACACATTTTTTTACATTTACATACTTAATTAAAACGTTACAATTAGTACTACAAATTGCCTTGTGACCAAAATAAAACACTAACAAAAAAGCAACCGCAGGTTAGCATCTAGTTACCCAAAAAATACTAGACTTAACTGAGGCTACTAACCAAAGCCAGCTTAGTAAAGTGGTCCAGTGCCCTTCAAACATTGAAAAGTATTGCCTAACAGCCTAGCCCTGTTTGGAACCTAACCCACTTTCAAAACTGACTAAAGTATGCACAATGTATTTGTAAAGACCTGTTCGTACAGAAGAAATAATAATGCGTGTGATGTTTTTTCTTTCTTGCGTCGTATTTGTCAGAGGCCCTTAGGGCGGCTTGATAAAGTCTCTACACCAGAATTGGCCACTCTCATTCGATAAGAAGAAAAAGATGAAAATAAAAGCTAGCTACGTACTTTAAAGACAACAAAAACGTGTATACAAACATTGTATAAATTCTTAAATGCACGTTGTTCTTGACGCCGACGTCTCAAACCCAGCAGCGAAGAATAAAACAATTAATAGATAAATATTGTATAATATGTCATAAAGAATATACTTACTTAAATGGTTCTCAATATAATGTACATTACCTACTTATTTTGTAACTATTCCTTAATGAGTAGGAAATAGAAATAAAGGCTTTTTTATTTTATTTTATTACGTACTTTTAAGACACGCAGAACTTTGTATTATTGTGAAATTTACATTATATTGTTTCTTTTTATCATCATATTAAAATAAAGTAGGTATAACAAGCACACTCGCCTGCTTCTTTATTCCATAGTTTAAACATTACTGCTTACGCAATGTTCTGATAAGTAAAGCATTATTTTAATGTGACAACACCTTTACAATGGGTATACTTACGAACCAATTCAATAGGCAATTTACTAAACGACATTTTTCGCAACACCCTTTCACTAGAAGCTTAAAAATCCAATATAAACAATTTTAAATGCATTTTGTTCAAATATTTGAAATTGAATACAATCGTTAGGTGTAATGTTACCACGACAATGTTCGTATGATTTCAAAATATTTAGGTACCTCTGTGGTTATATATGTACATTTAGTTAACAAACTCTTGGGGACTTGTGTACTTACAATTTGTAACTTTTTGTGTGGAAATTAAAATTGTGATTGCGCCACTAACTGCCTTACATATATAAAAAAAAACATTTAAGTATACAAATTGTCAACAAAGATAAGGTAGACAAAACCGAAACACGGGATGAGTTAAGTGTGTAGTTTAGGATTTTTTTTATAAAATATACATTCTAATAGAGCTAAAAAGGGTCGAAAGTCTGAACATTGAATATATACATTTTTTTTTGGATATACTTTGAATGTAGCCTAACACGTTCCAATAATTTCTAGAAATGTTGTCTGTTTATCTGTATCACTGTTTGTCTGTTTATATAAACGCTCATCACGCAAAAACGGCTAGACGAGTTTTCGTATGTAGATAGTAGATATGAGGTCTTTGGACTGCCATAGGCTACTTTTTATCCTGAAATAATGCGAGCGAAGATGCGGCCTTATCCACTATAAAAATATTTGCTCAAAATATTTTTTTTTTTTCAGATTGAACCAGATCAACATAGCACGCACATGAAATTAAATTAGAAACGCGAAAAATGGCTCCCCAAGAAAGAACTAGCTACGCCGAGCAAGAGGAGGATTCCCGCCAAAATTCGACCATAGATAATCACAACAACATGTCAAATCACAACAATCTGTCAAACATAGACCTCGGCTTCGTCAACAAAGGTTACGAAAATGACAGATCAGATGTCGCCAGTAGAATACCAGAAAATGTGCCCACGAATAATAATACAGAAGATAAGCCGAAACAAGAGAAGAAAGCGTCAGATTTTGACGATTTGTTGCCATATATAGGAGAATTTGGACTGTACCAGAAGATTTTGTTTTTGTTGATGATACCATTTGCGTTTTTCGTTGCATTTGTGTATTTCTCTCAAATATTTATGACGATTGTTCCCGAGGAGCATTGGTGCTGGGTTCCGGAGCTTGCCAATCTTACAGTGGAGGAACGGTAAGCATTTTTTTAAGTGGGATTAGTTCGAATTTGCCGACATCCCGCCTGATGTTAAGCATCTCATTTACCACTTACCTAGATTCTTATTCCTAATTAGTCATTACTGATTCCTTCGCAGAATAGATTCATCTACCATGGAAAATTCTAATAAATTATTGATGAATTTGTATAAAGCGTTAAGTAAATCAGTCCCTTAAGAGCAGTTAAAAGATCAGAGTTATTGGCTCTCATTTCGTGTTACCTTTTTCCAGATTCTTTTTTTATTGATATATTCACAGAATATTATAATATTTACCAGCTTGTATTTTTTTCAAATTATGTATTACGTTAAAAACCTTTTACACATATTGTTTTACTAACTATGCATTTTTAATATAATCTACGAATACAATCATAATATTATTAAAGTCATGCAACCTTTTTTCAAACAGTTTTTGCAATCAGCATTTCCATACTAGACGAATCATTAACAACAATTAAATTAAATTCATGCCACAATTAAGCAAATTTTTTACACTTTTAAAATAGCTCCAAAATATTAAAAAAGTGACTTTAAAAACCAAGGATAAATATAATCACCAGAAATAGTATATATTAATACTAAAATAATATACTCTGTCTACCAAAGTCCATATAAAATAAAAACTATTTCGGTTATTGGTGCTCTATGTATATAAATGCTTTGCTAATTTTGATAATTACTTTTCTGTAGCCATTTATATATCTAGCTTTAATTTAAGTTTTTACAATAGATATTATATCTTGAGTCGTATTCCCTCATGACTAAGGCTCGTGACTCCCCCGCAGAATAAATTCGTTAGAGGAGTTCTCTTGGGCAGATATGTACATCGTGGTGGGCGCCCAGGTCCTTCCATGGAAGACACATGTCTTCGGATATTGTGGTCCTCAAACATGTTGGTTTCCTCACGATGTTTTCCTTCACCGCTAAGCGAGTGCAAATCCACACTTAACTTGAAAATACAAGTCATTGGTGTAAGGCCGGATTCAAACCAGGGTGCGTTTGGATGAAAAGCAGACACTGGAACCGCTGAGCCACACTCGACAATTAACCGTATATTTGTCACTCTTTTTTGTATATAAAAAATTTATGCTTAGCATTCTCATTTTATCTTAAGTATGGTGCTATTAAATCTATTCTGAGAGTCATTTCGAAAACCATTAGCATTATATTAATCACAAAGTTTCACACTTAATTTCTTAAGTGATAAGAATCGATCGTTTTTTACGATATAGAGAAATCTTAAATCCATGTGTTAATTAAGCTAAGGAAACAATACAGGGTTATTATACATCTTAATATCATGTGTATTAACGTTAAACTTTTTAATAATAATAACATTTTATTATATATAATATGAACGAAATGAAAAAAAATGCTTTGCTTGCTTTATGTCCAGATAATATAAAGTAGCCAGTAACCTATGTCAGTTTCTGGACTTTACTACTTCCTCACCAACCCCAACGGAAGACCAGCGCTGGTTGCTAAGCAGCCAGCATTATGCTGAGTTGGGGGGCTATATATGTATTTCTTGTGTGTGCTCGTTTGTTTATTATTTGCTACAATAAATCAATTTTTTTTCTTTCTTTCTTTCTTTCTTTCAAATCTATAATTATTAAGATCCCTCGCTTTGTTGAGGTGTGAAGGAGGACAAACATCCTAAAAAAAACAAATTTAATGTTACTTCATGATTAGCAAAAAACTAGTGCTACCGTGCCACTACTTAGGTATATTATTCATACACATACAATATAGATTTTACTTTTAAACGTGTCGCCAAACTTAACGTTTCTTTATGTTGGCTAAAGATACATATATAATGTATGTTACTTATCGCTTTCGTAACATCTATACTAATATTATAAAGCTGAAGAGTTCGTTTGTTTGTTTGTTTGAACGCGCTAATCTCAGGAACTACTGGTCCGAATTAAAAAAATATTTTTGTGTTGAATAGACCATTTATCGAGAAAGGCTTTAGGCTATATAACATCACGCTGCAACTAATAGAAGCGAAGAAACAATGGAAAATGTGGAAAGAACGGGGGAAATTATTCATCTTTGAGGGCTTCCGTTGCATGCGCTGCGAAAACGGTTCAAATCGTGGGTAACAGATATAATTTATAAAGCTGAAGATGTTTTTTGCAAAAAAAAAATTCCACGCGGACGAAGTCGCGAGCACAGCTAGTACTTACATATATCTAATAAATAATTGTTTAAAGTAGCTTCATTTATAATCTAGTCTGCATAAGTGGAAGCACTATCTAATATATCACATTTTACTTTAAATAGCTATTAATTTTATCAGTAAAGATACATAAAATAATCATTAATAGCCTCATAATATTAAAAGATATTACCCAGTTATTTATTTTGTATATTTTTAATCAAAACAATACTTTCATTCAAACCAATTCAGTTTTCTATAACTATTTAGTTATCTTCCAAATATATTATAAAGTAGTGTAATGTAAAAGCGTAACATTTGTACAATTTATATCAAATTACAACAAAACGAAATACGATTATAAACATGAAACTTTGTGAGTTCTTTCTTCGCGCTCTCTAATTAAATAAATTGTTGTATAGCATGATGGATGAAAAGATAGGCTACTTTTTAATCCACATTAACGCGAGTTAACCTTAACTTAACCTACTTTTACCATTATTGTTCGTACCGCAAAGTTGTGAAACTCCTTGCCTGACTCCTTGTTCTCCACGCACTATAATCCAGCGATCTTCAAAGCGAGAGTGAATCGGTTCTTATCGAGTAAGCTCGCCCATCCTCCATCTTAGGCCATAGCTTTAGCTTACCATCAGGCCGACTACGGCCACATGAAAACCTATATTAGTTAAAAAAGGGCTGAAGATAATGATGATGATAGCGCCGCTAGTACTTTTATAATTGATCTAGCTTAGTGCAAACAGTAGTTACATGCAATTTAAATTAACATTTTCAATTTTATACAATTAGAACAGAATTGAATATGTAATGACAGATAATTAAATTTAAAAATGTTTTAATTGTGGCGTTGTGATATTAATGACAGTTTACGTTAGTTATTTTAATAACAAAATGATGAACAGTGCATCATTAGATATTGCACTATACCCATAGAGTGATTAAATTGTAAAGTCCAAGTGAGGTAGTGTTTGATTTGCTTCATTAAAGGATTCCAACGAAAGCATCACTTGTTTCTATAAGTAGACCCCCGATCTTTCGAATGGATTTCTATTTCATGGCGCCTATGAAATTTATAATTTATCCGCACGAAAATATTAAATTCGCCTTAAACAGTGCTAATCAGTTAGGTAATACGATGGGCTAATAATCTCAAATCGGCATAATAATACGACAACCCGCTTTAAGCAACCGATACTGGCTAACTCTTTTATGGTTGCGTTAAGGTTTGATGGAAGTCACTCTGTGTAAAAACCGATGTTCTGCAAAATCTGATAGATCGGTAGTCGATCCAATAAATTACGAATACCTTTAGCTACGAGAAATATTCAATGAACAACAATATGCTGTCAATTTACATATGTATGTTTTTTTTTAAGACATGTCACACAGCGCCGTCTAGCCCCATTCGCTTGTATCATGGGTACTGGATAACGGATTAAATACATATATACTTTTTTTTGTAAATACATACTTATAATACATAGAAACGGCCAGACTCAACACAAGTAATTACAAATCTAAATATATAAAACTCAAAGGTTATAGGACTGACTGATTATAGGTGATCTATCAACGCACATCCCAATCCACTGGACGAATCGGGCTGAAATTTGGCATGCAGGTAGATGTTATGACGTAGGCATCCGCTAGGAAAGGATTTTTGGAAAAGCTGCTTTTAAAGGGTGAAATAGGGGATGCAAGTTTTACTTCTTAATGCGAGCGAAGCCGCGAGCATCCACTAGTTTTTAATATGCATAATTACATTATGTTACAACATATGTTGGTACCTACTGCTGGTAAACTACATAATATATGCCGTATTAGTATTGTTGAGATTATACTGTACATACATACTCGTATACCTGGGATAATACCATTTTTTATCAGAGCAGGAACTAAAAGTTAACGAACACTTGCTCAGTTATTCCAAGGAGGACGACTTACTGCGAGGAATAAATACTGAATGGATTTAGGAGTCTGTAGTCGAATGGAATTTAGTATCTCCAATTAAATTAAACCTGTAAATGTGCATTGTTTAGTTTTTTTTTCAAAAAGGATTACTTAGAATAATAATACAGCAAACTAAGTGGAAAAACTAATATTAGGTCTTTACTTGTGATGATGACTTAATTATTTACTTATGAAATTGCCGATTTGTATGATGAAATTGAGAAAAATGATATTTCCACACAAACATTATTAATGTTTGTGTGGAAATGTCTAAACAGATTTAGATGCAATTGATAACTATAGTTAGATGGAAAAAAGGCTATGCACTGCGTATATCAATTTCTCAAAAACAGAGTATATGATAAAAATATACCTAGTTAAAGTAGTGAAACCGACGACACATTGAAAGAGGTGTTTTCAATGACTTCCCTATAAGTAATATGCACTAGTAATAGGTACATTTTTTTATCTAAAAGGTACATAATTCAACAATTGATTCAATAAAAATTGTACATGGAAAAAATATAGCTGTACGTAAAAGTTACAACTAGATAAAAATGTAAAAAAAAAAACGGCATTTTCATAGGTAAAGACATATTATACTACTTCTGAATACTACAAAATGATAAATAGAGGGGCACTCAGAAAATGATTAGAAAAGCCATTGTGCATAATAATGTCAATGTGTATAATACGATAAATTATTAGTTGACTACAAAAGATATTGTCAAAGAAAATTGTGTCCAGAAAGAAAATTTAAATTAAAAACGCACTTCATTCCATGTTTAATTTATAACATTAGTTAAATAAGTACAGAACCTCATTCTGTTTTAAAAATACTCCGAGTTTTTTACTCAATTTTTAACCACAGTCAGAATGAATTGCATTTTATTTTACTCGAAACATTACACAATGTATTCCATTTTAATTTTTTCATCTGATCAAACGATATGAAATCAATCCTGCGATGATCTTAGAGCAATTTATTTATTAGGTATCATTGGTTAATTTGTAAAAAAGTTATAGTAGGATTTTCCTGTGCGGTTATTTTTTCTTGAAATGAACGTGATGGGTAACCGTCATAGTAAAACCACAGATCGTATCAAATAACAACATTAGTATTTCATAAGATAATAGTTGGTAATAAGGCAAAAAACAATTATAAATCATCATTATAATTAATGCGGTTGACGTAGGCAACGTAATCTTTAACGAAAAATTATTAAAGAATCTGTGACTCTTATATCTACTTACCATCTTATTACAAAACGCAGTTCAAATATTAGTCCAGGACTTTGAAAATAATAAATCAGTTCTTGTTGCTCAAACATCACATACAAAGAATCAAATGTCAACTTCAAACTTAAAACTTTAGCCACGTTTTTTAATAAGACGGATTTTAGAAATGATTGACATACAATTATGAAATACCAAGTCTCATTCAAAATTGGTTCAGCCGTTTGAATATAAAATAAAAAACTTACACGCTAACAAACTTTGTACTTTATAAAATTCGTTTGCTTGAAAATCAGACACCAAGATATGTTATAAGTCTAGCACATGTTGCTGATCTATGGCAGTAAGCAAGAGTATTTCGACTATTTCTGGCTTTCCTCAAGAATTTCAAAGAGTTTTATTTTTATTTTGTGGTAGTTCAAACTACCTACATACCTATAATCATAGGTATGTAGGTAGTTTCTTCTTTCTTATTACTCATTAAAGACACTATATCCATTAAAACAGGTGTATAATGTATAATTACGTGTCTATGTGTATAACAAAATACTTCCAGACATAGGCAAGCGTGCTACATTTTAGACTCCAGTGGTGCTTAACAACAGGCAGGCTGTAGTCAAACGCAAGCCTATTTCGTGATAAAAAAAAACATGTTCATGAGTAAAATATAAGATACATACATACAAGTTGTTAGTTTGTTATCAAAAAAAGATCGTGTTCAACTCGCCCCTGAGGCAAGCCAAGCTTGTTATAAATCCATTCCGTGCTGATCACTAGATATAATGTTACGGAGGTGGTTTAAAAACTATGCCTTATGTACGTGAAAACATAACGATTGTAAAACGCTTAAGTATGTTTGGTGTTTTTATTTAAGATAGATAGATAAATTCTTTATTCATCTTCTATGAAAATAGTAATCTATGGATAGAAATATTCCCTCCGAGCCCTCTGACAGATAAGTTAGGCATGACGGACAGATAAGCCGTATCTATCTATGGTTATTGAAACGCAAACAAAATTAGTTACTATTGGTAGGATATTTAATCTGAGATTGAAGATAGGTAGGTTCTTGCAAACGGCCGTAAAACACCACATACATAAAAAACAATACAAAAAACATAGAAAATAAATTTTGCGTTTTGGTTGGCACCTTTATCGCTAAGAGCGATCTCTTCCAGGCAACCAATCTAGTAGGGAAAATATAAAACATAAGAAAAAATAAGAAAATATAAATATCGATATAAAATAAGAATTATTTAGTGGTTTCAACTTTTTTAGGACTCTGTTAGGTACCCAAAAGGTTCGCGAGATTTTAATCGTGAAGGTACTTAAGTCTTCGAACTCCGAATACTTTCAGACTGAAAATTTTCGAATTACCAAAAACCATTGGCTTGTATTATTATAAATGTTCTATTGTCAAATTTATCAATCTTATTGATATAGAGTAAATTTAATGTTAAAAAAACCTGAGTTTTTAACTAACCATTCAAAATTTGGTCAATGTAACCCAGTTCAGTTAAATTCCACTAAAGAGTATAAAAATTGTCTACATAATACAAACAGTGAATAATACTAAAAAAACTATAAACATACAAATTCAGTCGCTCTTAATTCCCACCTCAAGCCTCCGTCAAACGGACGTCCGGTCCCGAAGGCTGTATATATATGTACCTTCGTGTACTTTGTCGCGAGATTGTCAGATAATGTCCGAAACAACACCTTAAATAATTACACTTCTGAATGACAGTTGTTTCAAATGTGCGTGAGTTTTGACACTTCCTATTTAGATCGGCCTTTAAGTTTTAACAGTCTCAACGCTTGACCCATGATTAAATCATTAAGGTGCGTATTAAATTTTATAGTACTTGTGTATAAATTTAATTACATAACATCCTAGTGTGAAGTGTAGCGCACAAAATTGTAAATTAGAACCTAAAACTCGCAAAGTAAAGCTAAGCTATTATCTCATTAATTAGTTCATTTTTAGGGTTCCGTACCTCAAAAGGAAAAAACGGAACCCTTATAGGATCACTTTGTTGTCCGTCTGTCCGTCCGTCCGTCCGTCTGTCAAGACCCTTTTTCTCAGGAACGCGTAGAGGTATGAAGCTGAAATTTATATCAATTACTCAGGTCTACTGTCCCTTAAAGCTGTGAAAAAATCAAACTTCTAAACCAACGCAATCAAAAGATTCTGCCATTTATGCCGCAAATTTTCGACACTTGCAAGGGAATCAAAACCTACAGGGTGCTTCCCGTGAACTCAGAATCTTGAAATTTGGTACGAAGCAACGTCTTATAGCATAGATAAAGGAAAAATTACGAAAACCATAAATTTTTAGTTACATCACAAAATATTTTTTTTTTTAATAATCTTTACTTACTACCCATTTCCTCATAAACGCGTAGAGGTATTAAATTGAAATTCATACCAAATACTCAGGTCTATAATACCTTTAAGCTGTAGCAAAATCAAACTTCTATGTCAACGCAATCAAAAGAAACAGCAATTTAAGCTGCATATTTTGAAACTCGCAAGTACTTGCAAGGGAATCAAAACCTAAAGGGTACTTCCAGTCGACCTTGAATCTTGAAATTTGGCATGAAGCAACGTTTTATACCACACATAAAGGAAAAATTCCGAAAACCTTAAATTTTTAGTTACATTACAAAATATATATTTTGTAAACCTTGCAGGTTTGTACGGAACCCTCGGTGCGCGAGTCCGACTCGCACTTGGCCGGTTTTTTTATATTGGACTAGGAGATTTTAACTTCAATCAATGTAACGTATATCACATTTGTATTCTACCAGTTTTTCAACTTTTTATGTTTCTAATATTGTGTCCTGTGTGTCAAAAATAATTCCGCTGTTGAAACGATTTTCTACAGAAATCGGCTCCTAATCGAGGCATCTATAGCATATCTTATGTCATAAATATAATTGAAATCCAGGCCTTTTTCAGGCTCAACGTATCAGCATTGGCATCCAGCGTGGTTATGGGGCCAGTACGCTGGGAACACTGCCCTCTGTCAGTGGGCTGGAGCACTTAGACTATAGGTTTTTCTAAAGATTTTCTGAGTTCCCCTTTTCATTTTGTTGGAGTTAGAAGTAGGTATGTTGAGGTTTTTTCCCTTGTTTTTATGAATTTTTGTTGTAAATACATAATTGTTATACCATAACGATGGAGTAATAATTTACCGAGATAATCTTTGGCTAAATCGTTATTTTCAATCAATTTGATTGGCGGACTCTAAAACTAAAAGCGCAATAATATACGTAGACTCCTATTTATAAATAACATTTAATCCGCACCAATTAGACACGTCGATTTTTGCTAAACCTTTTTGCAGCGAAACATTTAAAAATGGCCGTCAAATGAATCCGGATCGCGATGCTTTGTTTCCGAATGAAAAAACGGAAATTGTCCGCAATTAGTGCTCAATTCTGTGTTAAAATGGCTATTTAGCCTAGGCTTATTAATTGTTGTATAATTATTTTGTTTTTTATAAATGAAGGTGACAATTGAACTATCCGCAACTTAATAAAAAGTAGGTACTTAAGTTCAAGTCAACGTTCTGTAATAGGCAAGTTTAATAAATAAAACTTAAAGACTGGATTCGAATTGTAGGTTTAAGAAGACAAAGGTTAGAAAATCCAGCAATGTAATGCCACCAGTGTTTTAAAAACATTTTTTTTCTTCTGGGTAATAGGATAATAAAATTAAAATAACTCATAATAAAATAATTAAAATAAGATTAGTAAAGCTAAGAGTAAATAAAGTAATAGAAAAGTTTATTATGTTTATTATACTTGCTTACTTTAGTAGTTTAGTTAAATATTGAATTATCCTTGGGTCTAAATCAATCATTTATTGATACAGATTAACTGACTAATAGTATATATTTACAAGTCCTAAAGTTTATTATTACTAATATAACGAAATGTTAATATGTAAATCAATTGAACATATTAGAAAAAAGAATAGAAGAGTATTTTTTTTATAGTCTTAGTAACCAAATGTGTCATACAAAAGACATCAACGCGTGCGCTCTAGTTTTAACAACAGTACATTATCTGTTTTCAAAAAGTAAAAAAAAATAACACTCCACTAATTCAGAGTGTCTCTTAATTCCCACTTTATCGAAATCGATTATATTATAAACCACGATCAAACTAATCTAATCCAAACAATAGAACAATTTTTTATTACGGACACCAATTATACATTTCTACAAATGAAAGGCTAAAAAGAAAGGTTTTCCATTGCTTTCAATCAGATGACCATAAAATTTGAATGGTCACTTTTATGTCATAAAAACCTGATTATAATTGTCATAGTATGCCAAGGTGCTACTTTGTGGTTATTATCAAACAGAAGACAATAGGTTGTGACCAATGGGAAGCCCTTTCATTGTCTTATTGTTTAATCATTTATTGGTATTCATCGGTTTCTTGATTGACAAAGATGTAACTAATCATTACAATACAATATTTCACTTTACTGTCTCTATAGTTTATTATGACAGAGTTGGTCACTCATATTGTTTTATTTTTACGATATTTATAAACTGACATATTTGCCGACTATTATAATAATAGATGAGAAATTAATTAAATGATTATATTAACGTATTAGTATACGTTGTATATCATCTAAATCAAAAGCTTACATGTAAGTAGGTACTGCAGTAACCGCTAATGATTACCAAATTATGCAACTGCCGATGCCGTCGCGGTCAATTCTTGGATGGGAGCCCGTGGCAAAAAAACGAGAGTGATCTCACAAGGCACATGCTTCTGAGATGTAGACCCTACAAAAAGTGGCGGCGCACGACCGCGCGACCCCCATCAAAGGTCGCGCGAAACAAAACCAAAGGTCAAAGTTACCGTGCGATTTGATGGGTTGAACTTGTAGGAAGTCTAAGTTAGATTATACAAAGGTAATGCCTGCACAATGTACTTATGTATGTTTGTACATGTGGATCTATGTTTGTACATATGTATCTACATATCTTTAAATACGGGCGGTCGGTTAGCGTATTTAAAATTCTCGCTAAATTACTTCGTTGATAAATGTAACTTTTAATTACTCTCTTAAAATCTTTTAACACTCAGTGAAGTTTCTATACTGGGACTTGAGAGTGATATAATTACAAAAAGGAACATCACCTATTTATGAGTATTGATTGACATCATTATTATTTGCTGATGAGAGGTATATTTGACGGCATAGCGATAACTTACGATCGTGTGATAAGGAATCTATTGACACCTTATTAATAGGAACGAGTTAGCTGCAACATTTACACAAAAAAATTTAACTGATCAAAAAAGAGGTAAAAATAGAGTTGCACGAGTAGTTTTGCTAACAAAACGCAAGTTTTTTGCCCTTCACCTACGAAATGCACGACTTGCACTACACAATAAAACTGCTGAATTTGTCCTTCTGCCTTTACTTATCCATGCATATTGTCAAGGGCAAGAACTACTGATGCAAACAGATCTTCTAGTTCCGTATCTAGACAAATTAATACTAAAATATCTACTTAGTTCATGTAATTGATTGTACCATTGACCTTATTGTAAATTAGATTTATCACTTTTTAGGTACGCTGTGAAGTGTAACCTTTTTTATTTACGTTGCAAATATTTTGCTTCACTAAATTGCAATGTCCGTAAAATAACAACTTCCGTTGTGCAGATAAGGTAATGAAGGTCGATTGATTTAATGTTAATTTGTGTAATTGTATCAATTTCTTTGATTTCGAAGCTGTATCCTGGTTTTTTACATTTTATTTATTCACTTAACTTGATAACGTTAATATTGGCTATCAATAAATACTGGTGATATTACGATACATTGTATTTTTAACCCATTTTTTTAAGTGGATTGGAAATAAAAATCTACATATTTTCTTTTATAATTTTCCTGCTTAATTCGTAAAAACAACTTATACAACATAACAACAATATTTACTTCATTAACAGGATGTCTAATATGCTGGCAGCGTTGCCTCACTGAACGGCCAAATTGATACGAGGCCCGAGGTTAATGTTTAATAATAAATATTAGATTTGTTTACGTATCCATTTATTTTCAACTATTTGGATTAATATTACATCTCTTTCTTTGAGTCGAGGGTCGTGACTCCCCCGCAGAATTAATTCGTTAGGGGAGTTTTCTTGGGCAGATACATCGTGGTGGGCGCCCAGGTCCTTCCACGGAAGACGCATGTCCTCGGATATTGTGGTCCTCAAACATGTCGGTTTCCTCACGATGTTTTCCTTCACCGCTAAGCGAGTGCAAATCTACACATAACTTGAAAATACAAGTCATTGGTGTAGGGCGGATTCGAACCAGGGTGCGTCTGGATGAAAAGCAGACACTGGAACCGCTGAGCCACACTCGCTTATATTAAATATATTACATAAAACATATCTTTATTTTGCATCATATACAGTGTTTTTACTTAATTGTAATCCTGCCCTCTGCACTAGGCGCACCTGTGTCGCGCAGGGTAGTTGCTTAGGGACCGGACTGTTACTGTCTATTTACATAAATAAGTCTATATGGCTATACTACTGTAGTATAGTCATTTAAAAAAGAAACAAAAGAAGAGAGAAAAATATAAAAATACACACAGAGAAATATAATTTCTCAAAAAAAAAATATTTTGTATTCAAAAGTAACCGTATAGAGAGTAATGATTTAGCCATACGTTATTAATCGATCACTGCTAGTAATTTCATAATGACTTGATTGATTACCACGAGAGACATTCACAGATATTATCTTAATTACCTTGCACTTAATCTGTCCAAAACGAATGTTTAATAAATATCCTTTAAATATCCGATTGCCAAATTGTATTTTTAACTCGTAATTGCTTTGATTTATTTATGCGTTTCCGGTTTAACAACGTAAAAGTAAAAGTGTGATGTTGAACTTGGAATAATTTAACAAATAGCTAAGGCAGTTTTAAAAAAAATAAAAATCAGTACCTATTAAGCCAATCCATGAGTTTTACGACTGCTTTCATATCATAGGCAGTCAGGATCTATCTACGAGTACTACTAGCTGTGCCTGCGACTTCGTCCGCGTAGAATAGTTATTTGGGGCATTTATTCTTTGAATTTTGAACCGTTTTCGCAGCGAACGCAACGGAAGCTCTCAAAGATGAATAATCTTCCCAGTTTTTTTCACATTTTCCATTGTTTCTTCGCTCCTATTAGTTGCAGCATGATGTTATATAGCCTAAAGCCTTTCTCGATAAATGGTCTATTCAACACAAAAAAAAAACCATTCGCACCAGTGGTTCCTGAGATTAGCGCGTTCAAACAAACAAATAAACAAACTCTTCAGCTTTATAATATTAGTATAGATTTAACGCATCTTCTGACCCAAAAATGCACACAAATAAAAATTAAAAAGTACATAAGAACATAGATAATGTAAAATATCACGTTAGCTCGTAAAATAGTGGCCATTCTACTGTTGAGAGTTTGCAAACAACATCAATAGTTGCTTATCAAGTAAACTATGGACAAGTGGTTATAGTTAAAAATAAAACAAATGTACATAGGTAATCGCACACGAACACCTCAGTCATTAAGAATACTTTTAACCACTATAATAATGCTAATCTGTTTCTCACGCCTACCAAAATTGCGGCCAAGCATCGGCCTTGACATTGGACATAATCTTGCGGTAGTTTGGTTTGTACTTTCACTGATTTACATCTCGTAATTAGCATAACATAATTACTCAGGGTTACAAGTAAGTAACACAAAACCTTTTCAGGGAGTTCGTGAAGTACCTACATCGATGAGACGGGTAAAAATAAAAGAAAAATATAAAAAGTTTAGTTTTTCCAAGAAAAGTCTATGGTAATGGGTAAAGTTTAGTGTTGAAAACTTACGGAAAGTTTCTCGGGAACATTGTTTTATAATTTTAAGCGCGTGCTAGATTGTAGATTACAACGTTGCTGGACATCAGACGAGTTTGTAGTCAAGCGTGCACCTATCAAGTGTAAAAAATACATAATTATTATAATAAAATCTTATTTCCTTTCCTTTTTCTAGAAACTCTTGATACAAGCGTTAGATTGATAAAGCTAGATGGCGCTGTGTGAAATGTCCTGAAATAGTACATTGTTACCCTAGGGGTGAAAGTAACTTATTTAGTCCCGAGACGGGGTTTGGCGCCCGAACGCAGTGAGGGCGCCAATAGTTCGAGGGACTAAATAAGTCTTTAACCCGAGGTAAACACTGTGCTTTTCATTACAAATACGAGGAAAGTAAAAATAAAAACATGAATTAGCTAAAGAAAATGAGTGAATGAGTAAATTTTATTTTACCACCCAAATCAAATAAATAAATAATAATAAATAATAAATATTTCGGGACATTGCACACAGCGCCATATAGCCCCACACTAAGCAAACGCTTGTGTCGTGGGTACTAGATAACGGATATAATACTTATATACTTTTCTTTTGTAAATACATACTTATTATACATACAAACGACCAGACTCAACACAAGTAAATATACATTTTTAAAGTACATAAATACTTGTGTCATGCGGGAATCGAACCCGACCTCTTGATTAGAAGGCAGAGCCACAACCAACTAAGCTAACAGGCCAGTCACTAAGCTAACAGGCCAGTCAAAGATACCTCAAATCGTATGATAATTTTCCACTACCGCTTTAGCCTCTTCTTTTATAAAATCAGGCGTTAAATATATATATGAGAATCAGATGAACTCATTTTATAGGTACAAATCTCTGCTATACGTATAAACAAAAGTCTTCAAATCGAAAATATAATGGCACAATACAAAGTTATGGCAAAAGAAAAAATAAACAAACTACCGCTTTCCCGCCTATTTTGTTTTTTTTCTGTGGCCGGCCAGCTATTAATTTTATTAGCCATTATTTTTTATTTTCATCATTGAAAAAATGGTAAATATTTTGCCAAAATCTAAGTTTTATTAAAGAAATTGTTGAAACTAAATTATAATAAAGTTTTATTTAAAAAATATGTATTCTGTAATCAATACTTAACTTTAAGTTATTTCAATTTTACATCGTGGCTGTATAGAAAGTTAGAACACGGTTCAAGAGATAGGTATGTGAAAATGAACTATTTTTTTTAATAATTTGACAGCTGTCAGTTGAAAGCGATTCTCCCTAGGGATGAAAAGTGCTACTTTCAACCCGCTCCTCAGGCAACTTCACACCTACTTTCAGAGTATGAGTAATGAAAAATTTATTTATTCATGTTTCCAGCCGAGCGCTCGCCATCCCACCCACTCCCGAAGGCCCCTTCTCCCATGCTCGCTGCTCCATGTACTCAGCAGACTGGGCCTCCGCCCTGGCCGCGGGGCGGAGCACCCCGGACGACGAGTGGGACGTCGTGCCCTGCACGCACGGCTGGGAGTATAACAGGAATGATGTGCCTTATGAGACTATTGCCTCGCAGGTACGTGGACTTATTGATTGAAATAAGATTAATTAAGATTTATAACCACAGATTGAAAATAAAAAACGTAGGGTGTTATAAGTCTTTCTCTCGATTGGACAGCTAAGATGATAGTCAAGAGACTATCGCTTTTAAATTGTGTGGTTGTCTTCTCGAAACTTAGTAACCTAACATGTAAGTTAGCATGTTACTAGAGTTCAATATATACATACATGAAATTTTAATCAGGGAAAGTTACATATCAAAGCCAATATTCTTCAAATCACAGATTTGACTGCTTAAGTAATTCTTCTGTTATTCTTACGAGTTTTATACTTTTCCAACCACCTAAATCTCTCTTTCTTTCCTTCCAGCTGGACTGGGTGTGTGAGAAGGACAACCTGGCTGCCACAGCTCAGTCCATCTTCTTCTGCGGTGCCATAGTCGGGGGGCTGGTGTTTGGGTGGATCGCTGATAAGTATGGAAGAATCCCCGCTTTGCTTGGTAAGTAATTAGGGTATAGAAAAAAGGATAAAACGTGAAGTTTTAGTCTTGGTTTTCGTTGATCTTCTTATCGAATGAGAGTGACCAGCGCTGGTGTCGAGAGTTTATCAAGCTTCTAAGAGCCTCAGACTTGAAGTTTTTTGATGAAATAAATATTGATGCGGCAGAAAAACTATAGTTCACTTTTACATTTTATATCCAAGGATACCTAGGCCACACAAGCGTCTGTGGAGAAATCTTCTTAGAAATCCAAAGACCCATCTATCAGTAAATAAGAAACCTTAAGCTTATAACTAATGACAACTATCTCCTGTTTCCAGGCACTAACCTGATGGGTTTCACTGCTGGAGTGGGCACAGCCTTCTGCAACAGTTTCTGGACATTCGCAGTCTGTAGGTTCCTGGTTGGATTCGCATTTGACAACTGCTTCACTATGATGTACATTCTAGGTAAGTTACTTGGATCATACTTTAACTTGCTCTACTTAATTCAAATTAAACATGCCCTGTTCAAGGCGCAGTTATAAAATATTTCGTCTGATGGCGTCTACTAGATGGCGTCTTAACAACATATTATCTTACTAGGAGAGAATCATTTACATCAAAATATTTTTATAACTCGCAAAGGTTCTCAAAATCTAATCAATGTGGACGCCCTCTGCCCCACACAGAGGACTTAGGATCATAAGTCAAGTCAAGTAAGTCAAAGGTTCTCAAACTTCATATGACAGCCCCCATGCAATAGGTTTACCATTACAAAAGAAGAGTACTAATATCTTCACAAAATAGTTTAAAATCTTTGTTTTTATGACGTCAGTTATTTCCAAAATTAAGCAACAGTTGATACGGTTAGCTTCTGGTTCTTCTTTGTTTCAATTAGATCCAGACAATTTCGTGGATTAGGAGGCATGTCAAATGACAGCGCCTCAGTTTAGATAATAGTTTAACCATGATTGAAATTGAATTGTCATATCGAGGATGGTTCAAAAACTCTCGTCACTAAAGTTTCCATTTCTATCTACATTCCGATAAGATAGTCATGGTTCATGTAGTGAACCGAAACGACCATGATATAAATGTGACGCATACACCTAAACTGTAAAGCATTCCATGAAGTAAACCTAGAAAATATTTATTTATTCAATAACAAGAAACATTATTTACACATATTAACACTAATAGAACAATAAAAGAGTATTTACATCTAAACTAAATTTAAACAATCTACATGTGGTATGGAACCAAGAACGCTGGCTGCATTCCCACGCTGGATTGCTATAGAAATCCTTTGCGCAAGGAACCAGCCAGCGTTCTTGTCTAGAAAATTAATCACAGCAGCACAAATGACAAAATAAACACGTGACAAATGGTAGTATCAGGTTCATCCAAGGATTTGCCATTGAGAACACGTGATTTGGTTCATAGGGTATACTTATGTCATAGACTATGTAATAAGTTACTCCTAATTTACCTCTAAATAATACTACAACAAAAATATGCTGGATACGCTGCCCTCTGGTAGTGGGCTGGAGCACATATGTAGATTATCTTTAGGCTCTTGTAAAGATTTTCTAAGTGCCCCTTTTTTTAGTAGTTAGAAGTAGAATGTTTAGTTTTTATTTCGAAGTTATTGATTACAAAAAAATGCTCCATATGTACATACAAACCTCTTACGTTACTTTTATATCAGGTCTATAATTTGAATTTAACGAATCTTATTGATTAGGTAGGTACTTACTTGAATTTTCAGGATAAAAAATAACGTATATCAAATTTATGTACTTATCTACATAAAATCATGATCATCTTTAACACAGTTGTTGCATAAAAATTAACAAAAATGTACTAGCGCACAAAGTTGCTTTATAAGTGATATTTATATTCCATATGTTTTTTAATTGTATGTAAAACACAATAATAGACAGTTATACGATATCTTATTTACTGCGTAAATTCACTCACTATTACGGGGAATCTATTGAAAGTGAAGTCGATGTTTATCTACTTTACTGGCTTGATGCGTTTGTAGACCTTGTGGCTTATGTAACGGTTTACGCATAGGATTTCCAATTTGGACAGTGGCTAGTTAATGCATGTATAAGGAATGTCTGCTTTAAACAGAAACATTAACAATATCTTATCTATATTCAAGCAAATAGATACGTAGGTACATCATACTATGTATACATATATGTATATTTTACCGAGCAGTTAAAGAGATTTGTGCCGTGTTTTGTTTCATTTTTTTAATATTTTGTGACGCATTACTATTTATTATTATTTATGGTAATCAAAAAGGCTTATTATATATTATGTCGTTGAACTTTGATATGTTTTAATTTCTATGTCAAGGATCGTGATAGGCTTTGGCCATGTGTTTTAGAATCGGAGTTTATGAATTATATTAAATCAACATATACTGGTATGTTAGTGGATAGCTAGAGATGAAAAAGCCTAAAATATCGCTTCAAAAGATTATGTTCATTCACCTTGCCAAACACAAATTGCTTATAAGTGCGGGTATTACTTCTGTATTTTGTGCTTTGGGGCAAAAATATAAAAGTGACTGACAACTTTCATTTCCATTTCTACCAAGTAAATAAGCTCTTATTAGAGTGTCAAACTTATAAAGTTCCGATTTTTCGATCCACCCCAGTGGTAACGATATAAAGTGTGGGGATATTATAGTAAAATATTATGTTTAACTTAAAGTTTTATTGGAAAATTAACGAAAATAATCACGACCGGCAGAATTCGAACCGGGCGTGTTTCTAATCACCGCCCAGAATGCCTATAGAACAACCATAGTACGGATTTAGCACTAGACAAAATAACTCATATTATATATTTTTTTTTCAGTCTTGGAGTACGTAGGACCAAAATGGCGTACATTCGTGGCGAACATGTCGATCGCTCTGTTCTTCACCCTGGCGGCGTCCCTGCTCCCCTGGATCGCTCTCTGGGCTGCTGACTGGAGGACCTTCGCCTTGGTCACCAGCGCACCCTTCCTGCTGGCGGCGGCCACACCCTGGGCTGTGCCGGAGAGCGCCAGGTTTGTTACCAGACCTCACTTTGAACAGAAGCTGTAGGGGTCATATCACAAAACGTAGTTTAATTATTAGTCCAGAACTTTGAAAATATGCGTTTTTGTTGTTCGAGATTTGCCTGTCTACTGTCATAATAATCTAACTGTCAAAATGTTACCAATGATAAATCAATGTCCCAATTTGAAGTTGGCATTTGATTGTTTTATGTGGTGTTTTAACAAAGTCGAGGGTTCAACCTGGATGAGGCCTGCACAAGATCGACGCAGATGGCACATACAAAAGGAGGCCTATACCCAGCAGTGGGATCCCGAGGGCTGTGGATGATGATGATGGTGTTTTAACAACATGAACTGACTTTTTATTTTAAAAGTCCTGGACTAATATTTGAACCACGTTATGCAATAAGACGGTAGAAGTTTCATTCCGTTAATATTCAGTTCTGAAAATATAAAGCGCTATGTTTTTCTGTTTATCCTGTAAGTTGTGTTAAAAGTAATTCCAGCGTGAATAGATTCTAAGCTAACGGCGAGAAGATGAGGTTATATCCCCAGAACTTTCATATCACAGATTCATTCTGAATAGATAAAAGAAATTGGTATTTCGGGAGTAGGTAACAAAAATCACAACAAATTCTACACTTTACATCATTTTTCAGGTGGTTAATCTCTCAAGGGAAAATAGACAAAGCCTTGACCATCTTGAAGAAGTTCGAGCGAATCAACAAGACGAAAATACCCGACAAGGTCCTTAGCGAATTCACTGTAAGTTACCTTATACATATTACTTACCTATTTTTTCTTGCAGCTCCTAGTAGTAGCATTTACTGTTTATATACGGTGGAAAAATGCTACGTTAATCAAACGATTTTCCATACTTTTCAATTAAGACTGTTTCAAAACAAATCTAATTACACATTTTCATGTATGTTGAATCATTATGTGAAGAGTAGTGTTAATGAAGTATGTAAGATAATATCATAATCCCATTAATATTATAAAGGTGAAAGTTTTTGCGTGGGTGTGTGTGTGTGTGTGTGTTTATTTAATTCATGACGTACAAACGGCTTAACTAATTTTAAGGAAACTTGGTAAAGAGATAAATTACACTATGCCCTTTTTCATCCCGGATTGATGCGGGTAAACCCATAGAACACAGCTAGTAGATTAGTGAATCTGCATCATTATATTGGTTCATGGGTTTTTACTATAATAAAACATGATATTCATATGTATTCATATTCATTTATTGTCACTACGACAATAAAAAAAATACTTTATTCGCGCGCGGACTCTCGCCGTTGTCAGACGCGTCAAAGCTCCCTCTCGCATCGCTCAGTATAGGTAGTCAAGCGAAAACAAGTTCGGACACGTACAGACTTGTGCCCCCCGCGGGCGGCGCACGCTCCGACATGCAGCCTGCGCTCGACCCCGCGGCCGAAGAAAGCGACATGACTATCAGCAGTGAGGATGTAAGGGCGACTTGTTTGTTGGACGCGAACTACGAAAGAAGTGCGTCAGTGAAGAGAAAAGTAGTCAGCACCAACAGCTCAGAAGAAAATTCATGGAAGACGGTGACAGCAAAACGGAAAACAAAAATTACAAAGCGTGATGCAGACAGGAAAGAAGGCTACGAAATCAGTTTGACTTCAACGGAAATACTACCTAAGCAGTTTGGTTTAGCCAAAATGTTTAAAAATGAAGGTATCTCTAACATAAATCAAGTTAAATATGTTAATCCATACAAAGTGTTGGTTCGGTTTGAAAATGAGGAAAGTGCAAATATTCTGTGCCAATCAAAAGTGTTCAACACAGACGTCATCAAGGCAAGAAAGACGATGGAGGTATACTACTCCTATGGTGTAATTAAAAATGTAGATATAGATTTAACCGAAGAGGAAATTATGAGTGCCTTATCGTCGGAACAAGCCATTATATCTGTTAAACGACTAAAACGCAGAAATACTCTTGACGGCCGCTGGGAGCTGGGTGAGTCTGTTCGTATATGTGTTGAAGGGCCATCACTACCGCAGTATATCAAAATTTATTATATTAATCAATCTATAGTCACTAGCTACAGATATCCAGTAACGCAATGTAGTCAATGCTGGCGTTTTGGACACACAATAAAAATGTGCCCGTCACTGAAAGTAATATGCCCAAAGTGCTCCAAACCTCATGCCAATTGCGAGACGACGGAATTCCGCTGTAATAACTGCACAGGTCGACATATGGCAATGGCTAAAATTTGTCCGGTATACCTAAAAGAGAGAAACATACGTAACATTATGAGTGAGAACAACTGCTCGTACAAAAGGGCACAGGCGTTTTATGTACCGCCACCACCTACTCCTACATTAGACCTCACGCGCCTCCCGCGCCTGCCGACAGCGCGGCCGTTGACCCGCCTCGGTACTACGCCGCGCGCCGCCTCGCCGCTCGCTGTGCTAGCCCCTACAGTCGCCGCGACCTCTTATGCCAACGTAGTAAAAGAGGGAAGCAGTACACGTAAAAAAGAAAGTGAAGGGCGTAAAGCGGAGAAAAAAAGAAAGAAAAGAACTACGAAAGAGAAAGAGAATGATATATACTGTGAATCTTCTTCGGAGACCGGTGACGACAGCAGGATTCCCAACCGAGAAAAGAAAGAGCAAGTATCTTGGCAAGTACTATTTAAGAAACTAAAAGACAAGTTATTGGAAGCAAACGTGTCGTGGGAGGATAAGATCAAAAGCTGTGTTGGGATCGTGTTTGAAGGAGTACTTTCGTTTGTGTGGCAATATATGGCGGATAAGCCTGGCTGTAACCTCATTCAGCAATTATGGATTACAGCCACACAAACTGCAAATTAAATGCAATACAATGGAATGCACAAAGCATCCGCCCGAAGCGAGCTGAATTTGAAACTCTTCTTTATCAAGAAAAGATACATACATATAGCTATTGTGTCAGAAACTTGGTTTGATCCTGGCAGTTATTTTCGCATTTGTGATTATAATATTGTAAGAGCTGATCGCAGTGATTGATACGGAGGAGTAGCTATTTTTACTCATAAGTCGATCAAATTTGTAACACTCAAATCTTTAACAATGTCATTTCTCATATAAATATTTTAACTCCCCTGTTCGTCCGTAGAAGTAAGTACTAGCTACTAGCCGTACGGGAGTGACATAGTCAATGTATGACAAAACTCCTTTTAATAAATAAAGATTAAAAAAAAAAAAAAAAAAAATACTTATTATTTTATTATTTAATTCCTGTTTACACGTCCAATAAAATATATTAAGTATTACATTTATCAAAATTAAAATGTGAAATTAAATGGTCTAAATTTAAACAGTCAATTATTAATACATACATAGTTGTATTGTAAATTCTTAAGTCATATATAGGTATATATACCTATGCATCCCTATATTTCCAGGAATCCTCATTGAAAGCCATCAAGGATTCAGAGGCAGAATCTCGCACGTACTCCGTATTGGATCTATTCAGGTCTCCTCGTCTCCGACGCAACTCAATCCTGCTCATCATCATCTGGATGGCCATATCCCTGGTCTTCGACGGCCACGTCAGGAACGTCGGCTCCCTTGGACTGGACATATTCCTCACCTTCACCATTGCTTCTGCTACAGAGTTGCCAGCTGATACGTTCTTGACTGCTGTGTTGGACAGGTATGCTATTTTTTTACCTTTTATACCTACATAACGTGCCACCGCTAACGTGAAAAGTTAACAGTGAAGGAAAACATCGTGGGGAAAATGTTTGAGGACCACAATATCCAAGGACATGTGTATTCCGTGAAAGGACCTGGGCGACCACCACGATGTATCTGCCTAAGAGAACTCCCCTAATGAATTAGTTCTGCGGGGAAGTCACGACCCTCAGTCATGAAGAAATACGACTCAAAGAGAGAAAGATAAGGTGCTAGTGACTAGGAACCGTATTTTAAACAGTAATACTACATCATAATGATTTATATACAAGTATTGAAATTCAAACAGAAAAATATTTGTTAACATCTAGTAAAGCAAAAGTTTTTTCTGATAATCGTTACAACTCGGTATCATACATAAGTATTAAAGTTTTTTTTCATATTAAAAAAAAGTTATTTTATAACTTAGTTTTAGCTCGGAATAGGCCTACGTTTGACTATACAGCTGGTTGAGCACCACTGTACTCTAAGATGCAAGGACGCTTGCCTAGAAGAAACCTACTTTCTCTGGATATTCTAACACACCTAAATATATTTTTCAGGTGGGGAAGGAGGTGGTTGGCTTGTGGATCCATGGTCATCAGCGGTGTCTTCAGTTTACTTGCAACTGCTGTGCCCGTTGGTAAGTTAACAATTAAAGCGCCTGATCAAAATCTTACTCAATGATACACTCATAAAACCTGACTAAGGAAAGTTAAGTTTTTATAATGAAATATTTTCCAATGTATTGTAGTAAAAATGTGTACCTTACCTTGACATATGTTTAACATGACTCAAAGCTACTCGTAAGTCCCCAAAACATGACGTAAGAAGTACACAAAGTTACTGATGATAGATAAGATAATCACTAATTGACCAATAGAAAAATAAAACAACTTTATTTAACTTTCACTTTTGTAACTTTTAACTAAAAGCTACAAAAGTTAGTAAGTTTACAAAAAATATACATGTCAAAGTTTATATTAGTTAATGAATTGTGTAATACTCCCCTGCGTATTATTATAATAACTAAATTAACAAATTCTCCTATTTCCAGGCCCTCCCTCAGCAACGCTAGCCATCCTCGGCCGGTTCGCCGTCAATATATCGTACAACATCGGTCTGCAGTACGCAGCCGAGCTACTCCCCACCGTGGTCCGAGCACAAGGGGTCGCCCTCATCCACATCATGGGATATGTGGCCAGTATCGTGGCGCCGTTTGTTGTTTACTTGGTGAGTTATTGGTAGATATTATGAAGGTGATTGGGCCGAGGACGCTGCCTTGGTGTACTCTAAATCAAAATCAACTTTATTAGTTTTGTACCGGGTGTATGTCCTGGCAGCCTCACTGAGGACCAGTACTATTCCAGTACATGTTTCTCCTAGTGCTACAATGTCACTAATGTTATGTGGCTACAAGTGACCAGGTGTTTAAATGGCTGATATTCCAGTGTATAAAAAACGTTAGAGAATACTATGAATGTCCTTGTATATATTATAAGAATTTGTGTGTCCAATAAACATTGTTATTATTATATTATATTATTATGTTATATTCAAATTTGTAGGGTTTTAAAGATATCCTAAGTCATACTACAATCGACTTCTAATATAGGTATATATTTTTCAACATCATCTTTACGTCCTATTCTTCCATCCCCAGGCCAACATCTCCCCTGAACTCCCGCTGATCATCCTGGGTGCGCTGGGCATAGCCGGCGGGCTGCTCTGCCTTATGCTTCCGGAGACCATGGACACTGAGATGCCGCAGACCCTGCAGGATGCTGAGAACTTCGGCCTCGACCAGCGGTGGACTGATATACCCTGCTTCCCTAGGTAGTACTTTTAGAATGGTTTTTGGCAAAATACTCTCTGCTACACTGACAGCTTGTACTCTGTATTCAGTGCTGGCTGTAAATTTCACAGGTTCTTTAACTACTAAAATAGGCTTACGCTTAACTACCACTCGTCTGATGTTAAGCAACGTTGTAATCTAGTAGCATCTATAGATCTACAGATTTTGAATATGGAGAAAGAAAATAAGTAGTATAGTCATAAAAAATTCATTCTTACTCACATACTTGCTAAAATAGTTCTACACTTTGTTACTACTGGTCTGTTATTCTGTCTCCCCCCAGAATCATCATATTTTTAGGTGGGTGTAAGTGAAGGGTCCAGAGAGTAACAGAGGCTTGTTTTTATTTTATGACAACTTCATTGAAATCGAAGTACCAAGCAAGGATTTTCATCCCTCTCTTATGCCAAGTGACTAATGAATTGATAAACATTTTTTTTTATTTTTCAGAAGAAAACCTGAAGACGGCGAAAACCAAGAGCGTTACATTAAACGACCTTCAATCAGTACCAAAGAAGAGGACCACTTCGTGAGGGCCACGCCCTCTGCTGTGAGCTCCAGGGCCTCTGTCAGGGCCTCCGTGAGGGCCTCCACCAGAGCCTCTCTCAGAAAACGAGAGAACAACCAAAACGCTGTTTGAAGATGACTATACTCTTTGGATTTTAAGTGTTAGAGCTTGACTTTTGAAACTTTTGGGATTTGTGTTAGGTCTCTGAAATGATCGTCACAAACAATGACCCTAGAAAATCTACGAACAAATTGTCAAAATGTAGATTTTATTATATCAAAGACAGCACTTTGAAAGGCCTTTTCGGAGTTAAGAGCTCAGTTGTAAATGTCCCATTCTATAAAGGCTATAATTGGACTGAAAGTTATTAAAGGCGACAAATCGAAGTAAATTTTTAATAATTTATAAATTTGTACAAATAATTAATTAAAGTATTGGAAGATCATTTTTCAACTGAGTAATTGTGAGCTGAAATTGCTGGTCAATTATATAGTGAGTTGATGAATTTTACATTATTTATTTTAGTTATTATTGTGATCAAAATAAATATCATTTTTATTTACAATAATAAAATATAAAAACAAGTGAAGGAAAACTAAACATACTACTTCTATTGTGATCTAATTTTGAATTAACTCTTTGCTTCATTACAAAAACATACATTTTCTAAAGCTCTGTCATATTTTATTTTCTCTCCTTAATTCTACAGTACAAAATATTTGTTTATTGTGATAAATGTTGTTTGTTTGTTGTGATGTTTGAATCCAAACGTTTTTGTCGGACGAATTGTGAAAATGTTAGAAGAAAATCTTGCCTTTGGAAATGTCAATATTAAAAATAAGTTATTTAATGACAAATTGTGATCGACTTCTTGCTTGAACGTAGTTTTTACTTAGTAAGTTATTAATTTAAGTTACCTTTTTATTCTAAGTTAATGATTTATATCTATTGAATGAAAATTCTGTCAAATTGACTGTAATATTTGCGTATGGAATTCAATCTAGAATCAAGTTTATTTCTTTTCTTAGTATGATTCAAACTTTATAAATTATGAAATCATTATAAGTAGTAATTTCTTAAAAATCTAACATAAAGTAGACAAAGCAACGCAATATTGTTTAAGCGTTTATATTTGTTTTTCTGTGATAAAGACGTGATTAAATTATTAATTATGATATTATACAGAATTTAGTGTTTTATTCTGCTTATTTTGTACAATTCCATTGTTTATGAGTTAATTTATTAAGTGCTAAACCCGCACTATGGTTGTTTAACTTAGTCTTTTATTTTATTGGAAAATGAGCGAAAAGAGGCGTTCTGGACGGTGATCAGAAATACGCAGGTTTGAATCCTGCCGGTCGTGATTATTTTCGCTCATTTTCCAATAAAAAAAGTTTAAATTTCATTGTTTATTTGCACATATTTGAATATGAGTTATTTTGACAAGTAAAACCCGCACTATGGTTGTTTAATAAAAAACTAAAACCTATTAAAGTATTGAAAGATCTTTTGTCAAAATAGAATTTCGCGCCTAGCAGTTAGTAGACCGTAGTCTGATGGTAGCAGAAATACGCAGGTTCGAATCCTGCCGGTCGTGGTTATTTTCGATCATTTTCCAATAAGTTTAACACAATAAATTAGTTATAGCTAAAATTCTAAATTCAAATTTCTGGTAGACTATTCGTAAGGTGTAATGGCTATTGAAGCGTCTGTCAAAAAAAAACAAGTTTTAGTTCCAAGTTTTAAGTAAAACAATAAGATACAGTAAATCATTTATTTTCAATGCCTTCTTCTTTGTACTAGGCACTACTTACTAATAAAATTTTATTTTATACTTGCACTATAATCCACAACATTTGTCTATAAACTATTTGACCTTTCTACGCTTAATTATTTTAATTTGACAATTTTGTGCAAAAATTTGAGAATTTAATTTTAATTTGAGATTTGATTTGTTTCCATTTAATGATAGCAATGTATGTGTGTATGTACCTAAATATATCTAAACTTTACAGTTAAACACTAACCAAAAACATAACCTAGCAAATTCTGAACGAAGTTAGTTTTGATAAGCCAAAGAAACAGGAATCCGTAGAATAGAACCTGCACCACCTTGTCTATGATAAACAACCTGAAACAAATGACAAACAGTTAAAACAAACGTTCAGAAGACTTGATAACCTCCTTTTTCGAAGTCGGTTAAAAACAGATAAACAGGGGAGCAGGTACTATGAACTTAATCAAAATTAATTATTTGCAGAATCTAGGTTTTACAGAATTGTTCAAAAATAAGATATTGACCGCTACCTTCTCACCATAGGGCGAGCACATTAGTTTCACAATGTATTAAATGCCAAAAAAAACAATTTAAATTAGGAACATCATAAATGTCAGATAATTTCATCATTCAAAAATAATTTTATGAAATAATAACACTTTTCCAATAAAAACACTATGAGTCATATTTGGAATATAGCTTCAGACTTGATTTCTTTGTTTGGTTATGAAAAACTTACTCTTATAAAACAAAGGTTTTTTTTGTAAGGTGCATCCGAAGTGCCACAATAATCTTCTTGAATCGCGATCAGTCTATACAGGTTGTGCGAATGTCAATTTACATGAACACATTTTTTATCTCTTCTTTTCATTGGTTGCCAACGTGGTTCGAGAGTTTTTGACCAGCCATGAAGCCTATGACATGATTATATTACAGCTGAACTATGTGTGTATACTAGTTACATTACTAAGACCTCATACTACCTACATAGGTACATAGCAAAAATCATGATGATCCGTTCAGCCGTTTTTGCGTTATAAACGTTTAAATAAACAGACAAACAGAGACACAGGTAAACAGAGAAACAGACAAAAATTCTAGAAATTGTTGGAACTTGTTCTGCTACCAATTAGAAGTAAGTATCTTGAAACCATTTATTTAAATATCTTACATTTCAGACTTTCGACCCTCTTCAGTTTTATTATATGTATTGATAGAGTGTAAAACAACCGCGAGTTACAATTTATTTTTGCAATGGCATACGATTCATGTATAAATCAAACTTCATACCCGAATGATGAAATTGCCCAAATGGTAAAAAAAAATTTGGTCACCCATCCAAATACTGACCGCGTCATCTCTTATTTCTAAGTTTAAGGTTTACTAACCTTTGTTGATGTGTTAATGCTTTTGGTATGTTTTCGTCTTTTTCTTTGAGCAGATATCTCTTGGCGCCGACGCAAGCGTTGACTAAAAATTTGTGCTGATCAATCGTCTCCATTTCAAAGAAGAAGTGTTTTCTGAAAAAAAAACAATATCGAGATGAAAAATTAAAGTTCAACGAATTTGTTAAGCTTATTGCTCTGGGAATCGAGGTATTTTGAATCACTGTTGACTAACGCATAATATTAAGGATTAAAGTTCAGACAGATAGCTAAACTATTTTTATATGCAACAGAAAACGACACAAAATGACAATTAGCCTTGTAATTTGGTTTCTCAATAATCTAAATCTAAATATCATCTAAATATCTTACCTACTCTTTTTTCAGATATATTTAAGTAAGTAACAGACTTTATTTACAATAATAAAATTGAAAAACAAGGGAAGAAAAACTAAACATACTACTGCAAAAAAGGTGCACTTAGAAAATCTTTAGAAAAGCCTAAAGATAATCTAAGTGCTCCAGCCCACTACCAGAGGGCAGCGTGCCCAGCACATACATATATATGTATGAACAATCATACATTATATATTATTAGATCAGTTATCTCGTACCTACGTTACAAGCGTTTGCGTAGTGTGGGACTAGATGGCGCTGTGTGCAATGTCCCGGAATATGTGCCAATTAAAATAAAACCAGTGACTAATCCTAGTAAAAACGTTCGTCCTGGGCCGCGGCAACACGCAGACGTCTGCGTCTGTGTCTGCGTGTTGCCGCGGCCCAGGACGAACGTTCTGAAGATGGGTGTCATAACATCCGAAACGCGTAAACCATTTACGCGATTTACACGTGAGTGAAAACCGTTTTAGTTAATCTTTTGATATCCACAATTTAAAAAATAAAAATCTTTCAGAAGACTTTATAACCTCCTTTTGATGAAGTCGGTTAAAAAGTAATGTGTTAATGACCATCCTGTAATCGCATTATACTGGACATAAAAGAAGGTAGTACAATATTTATAAACTCACTTATCTTTTTCTGTAATGCTGCCTCGTAGTTCTAGAAGGTTCTCGTTAGTAAATGTCCACTGCTGAGTGATGTAGTATCGAAGTGCTATGTTTGCTATGTAGATACGACGTTGTACTTTTATCAATCTGAAAAAAACATTGTTTTGTTTGGTTACCTGTGGTTTCGCTATGCTATCATAAAAATTCTGAAGCAAAAGAAAATTATTTTAAAACTAGCTGATGCGCGCGACTTCATCCACGTAGAATAGTTATTACCATAAAAACGATTCTAGTGAGTTAACCTTAAAACATAGACATATACTGTTGCGGACATTTTGTTAGATTATTTCAAGAGAAATAATTCTTTCATACACATTTTTTTGATATCTTGAACCGTTTTCGCAGCGCATGCAACGGAAGCCCTCAAAGATGAATAATTTACCTCATTTTTTCCACATTTTCTATTGTTTCTTCGCTCCTATTAGTTGCAGCGTGATGTTATATAGCCTAAAGCCTTCCTTGATAACTGGTCTATCCAATACAAAAATAATTTTTCAATTCGCACCAGTAGTTCCTGAGATTAGCGCGTTCAAACAAACAAACAAACAAACTCTTCAGCTTTATAATATTAGTATAGATATATTAAAAATGTGACTCACAGTGGCTTCTTCCCGAGTGCCCATAGAATAGAATCGACAAAAATAGCTGGTAACAGATGTAGAAAAATAACCTGAAAATAAACGATACATGGAAAACTACATTGAAAAAATACATTTACTCTACGCATTGTTTTAAATAAGAAAAGATTCGCACATTAAAACGGATACTTTTGAACTTACAATGTTGACTTAGAGTCGCTAAAGCTTATTTATTAAAAACGAGTAAGGGCGGACCAAAAATTATTCCACTTATTTTTTGCTAGCAAGCCATAGCCGGGCTCCTATATTTAAAGGAGCAAGAGGTCCGTACAAGATCTATCACCAGATTCACCAGCAAGCAGAATTATCACCATCTGCCCATTAGAACCCACAGATGAGCATAAGACTTCTTTCTCCCTTTTACGGCAATAATCCTGGTCATGCCCAGATATTTGTTTAAACCTTCTTATACCGTCCAACCACTGGTATACAGGTCAACACTTCGTTCACCAAGGCCCGGATAGCATTCAATTATTGCAAGAATATAAATAAAATACCTTGAAATAGTGCAAAGAAGCAGACGTGGTCAAGCTGCCCCCCACTGCCCACAGCCCCCCCTCCAGTGGGATGACCTTGGCGATCTCTCGTCCCAACTCTATCATCTCGCCTGTTGTTATGGTGTTTGTTTTGCCGGAGCAGCAGTTGTAGATTGGGATGTCGTCTGCTGGATTTAGTCTGGAAAAGATGACCATTTTTTTACATATTTATCACTAGTGGATGCCAGCGGCATCGTTCGCGTTGCAACGAGAAAAAAGTAGCCTGTGTTAACTTTGGGACACTACACAACTTCTATAGTTATGTTAAACTAACTAAGTACTAAAAGCCTCAATTGTCTGTTGCTTCGTTTCTATATGATAACAGGAAAAACACAGACTTACTTTTTAGCCATTTTCCTAACGCAAAGGATGTCTAGAAGGATTAAAGCATGAAAAACTTCATCAACCAAGAATACACAGAAATAAAAGAGTCAATTCCTTCGTAACATTTGAAACCGAACTGGACTTACTTGCCAACGCCTCTCGCCCACGCTGCCGCTATCAGCGCCTTGATGGCAATATCTACTGGCATATAGTCTGATACGAGACTCGGGTCTGTGTGTAGACTCCTCATAATACCTGAAAAATAACAGACCCAATTATACTAGGCATTCTCTGAACAAAACACCACAAAAAGACTTACTTTTTGAGGATCACTAGTTTCAACTTGTAAGCGAGTGTGCTGTGTCTGCTTTTCATCCAGACGCACCCTGGTTCGAATCCGCCCTACACCAATGACTTGTATTTTCAAGTTATGTGTAGATTTGCACTCGCTTAGCGGTGAAGGAAAACATCGTGAGGAAACCGACATGTTTGAGGACCACAATATCCGAGGACATGCGTCTTCCGTGGAAGGACCTGGGCGCCCACCACGATGTATCTGGCCAAGAAAACTCCCCTAACGAATTAATTCTGCGGGGGAGTCACGACCCTCAGTCATGAGGAAATACGACTCAAAGAGAGAGTTTCAACACGGCATATTATGTTCATTTTGTGTGTTGTATTAGAAATTTTTCGTACTTATATTTTTTTCAATAACATATTTACATCGAAAGTATGTGTGCACTTACCTTTTCCACTGGCTACCAGTAACCCAACAGGGCCGTTGAAGTTTTCTACCCAACCTTTTACTGGTTCCTCTACGCTTGATATCACTGGAAAGAAAATATATATTTTGATTCCTATTGGTTTTTTGAGTTTTATTAACCATTCGGGTTCCTGGATAACAAAACGGAGCCTGATTGGCGCTGGTCTGTTTAGGTTAGATAAATAGGCATTCAAATCAGAAATCGAAAGGACTAAATGGGTATCGGGACTGAGTAACTGAGTACTTACAAAATCTAAAACATACGGTACAACGCCAAAAAAGGTCTTTATAAGATTTACAGCTAGCGTGACGCATTATGCGTTCTTACATAAATCAAAACCACAGCAAAGCATGGGCACAGGGAGACAACATAGAACACAATGATATTTTGTATCTTAGTGTGACACTAGATTATTATATGAGTAACCGTAACGATACAAGCGCAGTTTAAGTTTATGTAATTTATCAATACTACATATCTATACCAATATTATAAAGCTGAAGAGTTTGTTTGTTTGTATGTTTGTTTGTTTGAACGCGCTAATCTCAGGGACTACGGGTGCGAATTGAAAAATTATCTTTGTGTTGGATAGACCAGTTATCAAGGAAGGCTTTAGGCTATATAACATCACGCTGCAACTAATAGGAGCGAAGAAACAATAAAAAATGTGGAAAAACGGGGAAAATAATTCATCTTTGAGGGCTTCCGTTGCATGCGCTGCGAAAACGGTTCAAGATATCAAAAAAATGTGTATGAAAGAATTATATCTCCTGAAATATTCTAACAAAATGTCCGCAACAGTATATGTCTATGTTTTAAGGTTAACTCACTAGAACCGTTTTTATGGTAATAACTATACTACGCGGACGAAGTCGCGCGCATCAGCTAGTATTGTATAATCTGTCGTCCTTTTAATTTGTCTTTGTTTGTTTATGACCTTAGTTGTTAATTCGTGTGTTTTATGTATTTATTGTGTAATTGTTTTGTTTGTTTTACGTAGTTCGAGTCGTCACCCGCCGGTCGCAACAGAAGACCAGCGCTGACTGTTCGCAGTCAGCAGATGCTGAGGTGAGGCCGGCTTGTGACAGGAAATTGTATATGTGCAAAATGTGTTTGTCTTACTTTCCTGAAGGTGTTCTTGTCGCAAAATAAATAATTTTCAATTCATTTAATGAGCTGAAGATTATGTTAACTTACCAATCGACGGTCTGAATATGACGAGAGGCATTTTTCCTTTATATTCGTAAACTAAGTTTTCCGCCAGCTGCTTAGTAAATGTGTAGGTATTAGGAAGAGGACCTAGAATCCTGAAATGTAATAAAACCCAATGAATTGAAGATCACAAAATGTTATTTTTCATTTTTTTTTTTTTTTTATAAATATATAATTACTTTATTTACAATAATAAAATATAAAAACAAGTGAAGGAAAACTAAACATACTACTTCTAACTACTACTATTTTTCATAAGTGGTTGTTTTTGGAGTAGGTAATATGGTAGGCGATATATTAATTAGGAAATTGTGATTTAAATTCTAACAGTGTACATGCCGTTTTATTACTTTTAGCTCATATATAAAAAGAGCTAGCTTTTGCTCGCGGCTTGCACGCGTTATTATAGGTTACTTCTTGAATCACGTAATCTATTAAAAAATTGCATCAAAATCCGTCGTGTAGATTTAAAGATCTAAGACACATACCAGCACAGGGACAGATGTGGAAGTGACTTTGCTTTATACTATGTAGTGAAGTGATAGTAATAGTGAAATAATAAAATCCCCTTACTTAGCTGTAAGGACCTCTAAGGTATGGTCGTCAGTCTCCTCACAGATGGTCAGCATATCTCTCCAGTCAGCGTGGGGCGGATACATCACCTCTTCTATCGGGTTGTGGTTGGTGTTCGAATAAGAAGTCGATACGTGGACTATGGACTGAAATCAGATAGAATAGAATAAATAAATAGAGATATATATATATATATATATATATAAACTCTTTATTGCTGACACAAAATTGCAAATAAAAAACAGTAGGTATGGCTTTTTTGCTAAAAGCAATCTCTTCTAGGCAACCTGTGGCTGGAAATTGTAATATTACTTTAATATACATCATCCATAAGACAGCATGAGACATGGAAATGACAATATTTAAAATAGACGTAGTAAATATAGTTATGATAGATTGATTGATAATACCTTTACTGTTGACACGAAACATACAAATATCATCTTCACTCCAGCCTATATTTCCTACTGCTGAGTAAAGGCATCCACTCCATTGCACCATACAGTAGGAACGTGGTGGCCTTATCGTTGAAAATGGTCTCTTCCAGACAACACTTGATAAAAAAGATTTCAAAAAATTGACACCGATGCATGTAAAAATCTGACCGCTTTTTCACCCCTTTGTAACATGTTCAAAATCGTGTATTCTTTATATTATTAGACCACGTTCATGAATAACGTGGAGATCCGACGCCGCACGAAGGTGCGAGACGTCGGTAAGGCTATCACTAAACTCATGGTGTTGGCAGAAGGACGGCATGTGGACCAAAACATTAACGGACTGGAGACCCCTGACTGGCCATAGAAACAGAGGTCGCCCACCAATGCGGGGGGTTGACGACATTAGAATAACCGCAGGGAGCACCTGGATTCAATCTGCGCAGGACTGGGACGAGTGGTGAACAAGAAGAGAGGCCTATGCTCAGCAGGGGCGATAGCAGGCTGATGATGATGATGAATAGAAATTTCTGTAGTTAACTTACAGACAAGTCCTTGATCTCACTGGCGAGTTCCATGACCTGCTTAGTTCCAAACAGATTCATTTTAATTGCAAATTTTAGCGGATCGTCGAATCTGAAAATAATAACATATAAGACTAATACTCTTTATATTTATTATAATGCAAATCCTAATCGTAACGTATATCGATAAAGAAAATTAGAGCCAACATGTTAAAGTTACCAATAATAATCCTATGACTCTTCCCATAACTACATTTTACGGAGGAGTCACGACACTCAGTAATAAGGAAGTAAGACAAAAAATATGTTTAAGATTTTTTCTAATATTTTATTTGTCAAAATTACCTGACGCTGGCTGCTACGTGGAACACTATATTCACTTTGTTTATCAAAAGGGCACGATCATCGTCAGTCAAGCCTTAAAACAACACAAAAATAAAACAATTAAAATAATAATTGGAGTCCTTTGATTCAAAACACACCAAAACCAAGAATAATTACAAGTGGAAATAAAATAATAACTAAGTTCACTGGTTTTAAAGATATATCATTTTGGCATTGACTTAATTTTTGTAATTAATTTAGAATACTACTAAGATGTTTTGATTTGGAGGCTTAAGTTTATTTGAGAGGTTTATTCTCCCTTTCTCAAGCTCAAACAGGTGAAATTTGTACCCAGATTAACATTATAGGCTTTATCCTACGATATTATTTTTTTGTTCGTTTTATGTTCTTACCTAGGCCTATTTCCATGACGTCCCCAGAAATCACGAAAACTTTGGCATTGAAAATGTCAGGCCTTCCACTCCTTAGTCGGTCAAAACACTGAAAAATACACAAGAGCAGTTCATTAGATAATAATAACAATCGACTACAGCTGTAAACTGTAAATTCAACCATAACGCTTGAAGGTTTGAAGAGCGTTACTTATATAAATACGTAAGTCAATGTACATATTTTATGCATCCACTTTAATATTCCCTTAAGTGAAAGCAACATGGTCACTTTTTGCGAAAAATCTAGTGTGGCTCAACGGTTCCAGTGACTGCTTTTCAACCAGACACATTCTGGTTCGAAACCGGCCCTACACCAATAACTTGTATTTTCAAGTAATATGTGGATTTGTACTCGCTTAGCGGCGAAGGAAAACATCATGAGGAAACCGACATGTTTGAGGACAATATCCGAGAACTTGTGTCTTCCGGGGGAGGACCTGGGCGCTCACCACGATGTATCCGCCCAAGAGAACTACCCTAACGAATTAATACTGCAGGGAAGTCACGAGGCACGAGGAAATATAGGCGGCCATGTTGACTCAAGGAGAGAGACATCGACTGAATCATCTTCTTCGCATGTATCAGAAAATAAAGCGTATTTTTTATTTTACTTACAGGTGATGCATATAAATCAGTAATTCGGTTTTCAGGCTTGACTCCTTTCTTGCAACGCATCAATAGGTATATTCTGTCTAAATCTGGGCAGGAATATAGAAGTTTCTCTAAGAGGATTTTGCCCATGAAACCTGGAAATAATACAAAACTATATTGTAAGAATTAACTTACATACTGTTTGTAGATCTAAACTATGAAGCTCTTCAGCTTTATTATATGTATGAATACAAACCTACGTAATCAAAAATCTGAACCTAGATGATATATATAAAAATGTATGGGTATACTTTAAATCGATACTAAAACATGGTTTAGCAGTGTTTATAATTTTAGCCTGTTCATCTGGTAAAGAAAGCCTATTAAAAATGTAACGATAAAATATTAATCCACGAAAAGTTTCTTTCAAAAAGCTTTTCCGGATTCAATGAAATCGATTCTGGTATAGATTTTTGTGCACTAATTTCACAAATATACACAAATATATTTCATAATATATAACAGTACCTTAATTAATCCAGGATTAAAGTACCGTATGGACCAAATGTCATCTAAACCGATACAGTTGTAGCGTGGATGTAATACAAACGTATCTGCTTTTTTATATGAGTAAGTGCTTGTGGTTTAATATTATTATGAATTAAAAAGTATATAAGTATTATATCCGTTATCTAGTACCCACGACACCCGCGTTTGCTTAGTGTGGGGCTAGATGGCGATGTGTGCAATGTCCCGGAATATTTATTTATTTTTATTTATTTATTTATGTATCTGAAAATAAGAAATCCACTTACCACTTCCACCAGTTATAAAAATAGTTTTGTCCTTATAATAATCCGGTATAGAAGGCGCATCGACCAAATTTCTTCCTTCAAAAATGCCCATTTTATTGGATTTTTTGTAACTCCTGAAAAAATTTAAAATATTCAAAGTTATTTTGTTTTTGTATTATTTACTTCTTTAAGGGAAAATTAACTTTGTATAAATGAATGTATAAATATTTATATGGAAGTGATTATGAACTGGTTTTCTAAGTATGGGTCACCCTTCCAAAAACTGGCCAAGAATTTACTGTCTACATAGTTACATACTGTATTATAATATATAACCATGAAAGTTAAGGATAACTTAGTTCTATTTTAAAGTACATATTATTATATATGATTATGAAAACTATGACAGACTTTTGTCAGATATTTAGAATATTTTATAAATATTTATCCGCATAATTCACCTGGCAATTATATGTACATGGGTAAAATTACATTTTTCTTATGTTCATTGCACATAGGTTAAAGTTAACTACTATAACTAATAACAAAAATACTTCTTAATTATTGATGTAAAATTCCACTAAGTAATCAATTATATAAACTGTGATTACTCAACATGTTTTGGTTAAACGCTCGTACATAATTAGCATGTGTTCAATATTTAATTTTGTTTTCTAGAATATACCATAACGCTATTGTTTTTTTACACAAAGTACATAATTCAGACATGCGGGTGATCGTATTTTATATAGTCTATCTCCTTATTAACATGCATCCATATTCGTTCAAGTGCTAAGCATGATAACGAACAAGCACATTTATAAACTTTTAGTTCTCACTCAAATTAACTATGTGGTTTTATAATGTCTGTCTTTATTGTACTAGCAATAATAAACACGCACATTAGATAAAACCTAATGATATATGTTTTATTAAGCATTTGTTAAAACAAATGCGTCTTGGATTTCAAACTTTAATACTTATGCCGTCTTATTACAAAACGCGGTTTAAATATTAGTCCAGGATTTCGAAAATAAAAAAAAAATGTGTTCTTGTTGTTCAAACATCACATACAAGCAATCAAAATGACAACAAAAATTGGAACTTTGATTCAACATTGGTACATTTTGACAGTTTGATAATTATGACAGAAGACAGACAATTTTAGAACAACTAAAACGGACTTGGTCTAGACTTATATTTAAACCACGTTTTGTAATAAGGCCCATTATGTTTACAAAATCACCTTGAAATCTTATAATTGCGATTTTACTTTCTAATATAAACATCTAAATTTTAGACATGTATCAGCATAAAGAACTTTTAAACACAGTCCTTTGTAAAGTATTACAAGAAATTAGCAGTCCAAGAATGAAAATCATAACAAGATATCACTATCAAATTCAACTATAATGTCAAAAGTGATTTATTTGTTATATTGGTCCGTTTTTTGGTATGTCGGTAGTAATGGGTTTTTTGAATGCTAGTGAATGCTAATGAAGTGCTAGTTTTAATCCCGACACTACAGATTACAGAGTACAACAGAAACCTATCTCCCTGTTCCGAACACGCCGCGAGCGGAGGGCACACTAAAGTACGCTCGATAGTCGTGTGCTAAACGGCGCATCACTCGACCTCTGACCGCGTCGCCTGAGTATAAAAAATGTAATTGAATTGTATGCCGAATTAATGCCGAAACACCGATAAAGCCACGGGCATTCACTAGTTTATGAGAAAATACCATTTTTGTTTTAGCTAAGCAAAACACAGCACATACTCTAATCACTTAACATAATATATGGTTGGGTTACTTATTTTATCATGTTTTACATAGGTACCTACTAATATTTAGAAATTATTTATATTAAAAAAATAAGAATGTAAAACACAATAAAATTAATAACCCAACCAAAAGCGTACTTTTTCACTCACTGATTTTGTACTACAATTTTAGTTTAATAATCACTGAAACTTTTCAAAAAAAACCTTATAACACTGAAAACACGTTTCACTGCCACCTGTGGGTATCAAATGTCTGCGTGCGACTGCTGACGAATTATACCAACTTGCTTACCTAATACCCATTTGCATACCTATTGTGTGTTAAGGCGATGCTTGATTTTGAGTATTTTTTTAAAGACTATGGTTACAATGTAAGCGATTGTGGCTCAGCGGTTCCAGTGTCTGCTTTTCATCCAGACGCACCCTGGTTCGAATCCAGCTACACCAATGACTTGTAATTTCATGTTATATGTGGATTTGCTCTCGCTTATCGGTGAAGGGCAATATCGGGAAAATCCACATGTTTTAGGACCACATATATCCAAGGACTTCCGTGGAAGGACCTGGGCTCCAACCACGACGTATCTGCCACAGAGAACTCCCTTAACGAATTAATTCTGCGGGAGAGTCACGACCCTCAGTCATGAGGAAAAACGACTCAAGAAGATAGTTGCAATGAAGAATCATTGCAAAAAAAGCATTGAAAAAAATCCTTTATCGTTGAGCAGAAGCTCAACGATAAAGGATTTTTTTTTATATAAAGGAATTGTACTAAGAGAAATGCTATCATTACGCTAAAGCTACTAGAATTTGACTAAAATGTTTTACCTTTTTTATTTTGGCTGACTAAACAAATGAGACAATCTTATTAATTTCCAAAACGCGCTGGTGCAAAAGTTCTGTTCGTGTTTAGACAAAAAGAAATCGCTATCGAGCAATATAACTACATAGAAACGACCAGACTCAATACATTAATTATACATTTTAAAAATCATAATTACTTGTGTTATGCGGGAATCGAACCCACACCCCTAGATAAGAAGGCAGAGCCACTACCAACTAAGCTAACAGGGCAGTAAAATTGATATGAAAATAGATAAGACCCTGAATTAAAATACGATATTTTTAGCCCAAGTCAATGCAAGTAACACCGCTAGTTCTAACATGTAATACATGTCAAACCAAATTATAAAAAAGTGTGTTCAGCGTTTTACTTGGCCTTAACTAATCAGCATTTCTATTCTATACATTATTGAGTTTAAGAATGACGTAGCCTTTCTTTGAGTAGAAATATTTACTAGTATTTCATAATACTGGCTGAGAATTAGTATTCTTTATTAAGAAATGTATATGTGGGACATACATGTTTGCCTTAGTACACACGGTCTGTCTAAATTTAGCAATACATACTTTAGTTTGTGCAGAGTTTTCTTCTATGTTTCAGACAGTTTCAGTTTCAGCTGAACGAGGTGATTGGACAAATGATCATTGAAAAAATCTAAAAAAACGACGAAAAAGGTATCCTCCTTTTTTTGTAGTCGGTTGATAAAGTGTCAACGCAAGCAGTTGGTGACGTGGTCAGTCCTTGGATGGGTGACCAAAGCGTGTAAATTTATGGAAAGTTTCTGTCAGCCATCCAAGATGCAGGTAACCCAACAAGACGCTTGTTTTACGGCTAATACGAACAAAACGCATATCACTCTTTAAATTTGAAAATAAAACCTTTTTTGTACACACATGGTATTAAGAAACTTTGATTTTGAAATATAAGATTTGATGACATTAGAATCAAATGTCATTTAATTGAGACTTTTCAATGACTAGTAAACAAACATTTTTGTAAAGTTTTCTTATAATTACTTTTACAAATTATTGTACATTAATTTTAATTTTATAACAAAATGGCGAAAAAAGATAAAAAGAAAGCCAAGGTAAGTCTTATAATTTACTCAAGAAGAATTTGAATCTTATTGTAATAAATACATGATAAGTACTCCTTTGCATTTATCTATCTATTTAATATATTAAATTCAGACTTTTCTTGTTTTAGGAACCGGAGCCAGGTAAAAATATATTTGTAACTGCAAAAAACTTAACATTCGTCATCAATCAAATGGAAATGTATATCTTTCGTATTTATGTTTGGAAAATTTATTTATAGGTTTCAAATATACGCTATGTAGCTATGCAATTAATCAAAGTTTCTGAATACTGTACGAACAATGTTGTTCGTCTATGGTAGTAATTCTGTACAGATTTTTATTTCTTTTGTCTCGTCTCTAGTCTACGAGTTGTAAACAACGTATAAGATACAATATAACTTAATTAATACCTTTACTGTACCACTTTACTTATATGTAGGTTATTGAGTAATGAAAGCTAGGTTATACCGCAGTTATACTTATAAACGTGTCTATAAATTGATGATGATGATATTTTTTCAGTTCCCGAACCGGAGCCCGAGCCCGAGGAAGAGAAGCCCGAGGTGCAATACACTGATACCTCGTACACCAGCGCCTCCTTTGAATCACTGCCACCTGTCATTGAAGGTACGATACAGTTTAATATTATGTAACCTATGTAGTTAAGAATGATATCGAGTGCCAAACTAGAGTTTTTTTTTTACATGAGATAGGCTCACTCTTGACTACAACTTGCTCTTGCCTAGAAGAAACCGGTTTATTCTCGACTTAAAGACCGACAAATTAAAGTTCAAGGGGAATAGAGATTCGGGCAAGGAGTTGTCTTGTTGTCTTGACACATAGTATGTTGAAGTCATAATTGTAGGAACTGTAAGGCATAGCCACGGTGGAGCAGGACGGGACGTTTTTTTAACTAAAACAGGATGGCACTTGTCCATAGTTTGCCTGATGGTAAGCAATAGCTATGGTCTAAAATGGATCGTGCTTACCCTATAAGAACCGGCTCATTCTCGCTTTACATCTCTAAGGAGGATCTCGTAGGGTTATAGTTAGTTATTATTTTACGTTTGCCTCAACCTAACTATGACCTATT
The DNA here is from genome assembly GCA_927399415.1 of Macaria notata. Lineage (NCBI taxonomy): Eukaryota > Metazoa > Arthropoda > Insecta > Lepidoptera > Geometridae > Macaria > Macaria notata. Next base: position 9,788,324 of record OV656742.1, read on the forward strand.
ATAGACCTCATTAGACCCTAAAAACATTTACTTTAAAAGTTTAGACAGGCACAAGTTTGAAGTGACCCAGTGCAAGACTTATTTACCTCATTACGAAAACAATCTAAATCAATTTGATGAAACAAACATATAGATTGACGTATATTTACTTCGCCAGTTTTTATTACTGTGCAAAATTGTGACAAGACGTGATGTACTTCCCCAACATTTGTTATTTTTTCAATAAGGCACTTCTAGATGTCAATTAATATTTATCTAAAAGGTATCGTTTTTAGTGGTATCCTTTTAAATATTGTTGAGTGATTTTATCCCACATTGCCTTACCTACCTTACCTTCTATATTCAGAGGCATCGCTTTGCTCCCTTAGCATCGCGTAGCATATCTTTACATACACTTCCGCCCTTTCCCCAAATCCTACCCCTTTCAAACTTCTACTTAATCTACAAACCTTGTAGAGTTAAATCAATGCAACATAGTTACGAATCGAAAAGCAATAATACAACTTGTTTTGTGTGTCGGAAAACCGTAAAAAACAACATCGGATTACCTATTCGAGCTATCTGAAGTGAAATCGGAAAAAGGGTGAGAGAATGACCTATTTGTATTCAGAATTCATGTCGAATTTGTTTAGTAATCTTGTAAAAAGGAAATCAGATTTTTTTCTAGCAATTTTTTTGTTTGTGAAGTAGAGATACATGAAAGTCGTTATAGCTTTTAATTGTGAATTTTATTGCCCGATTTACGACTTCCTTTTTTATTTCTTTTATTTCAATGTTTCAATTCCTTTTTTGGAAGCGCCCGTGTCTTATGTAACTGTGGTATTCATTCGCGATTACCAGACTCAAGTGTGTGTCGTTGCGGTCAGTCTCTGATGGGTGACCAATGACCATTTTAAAAAGTGGAATTTCCTAAACATCGGTGCTCTTGCATGAGTCAGGTATCACGTCAATTTGTAGGTAATTCGTCATAAGACAGCAGTCGTAAAAATATGCCAAAAGGCTTTCTACTGTTAATGAAAAGAATAATCCAACCGTAAAAATAAATATTATTGTTTTAGTACGCTGCTGGAACCACTTAACGGTCACCGGTCTTAAATGACCACATCGAACACGGCTTGACTTCTAAACTTCTTGAATACATGCTTGCATTTTCTTTATGCCTCACCAGAGTAGTAAACAACACAATTGAAAAAATATATCGCTAAAAAACTTTTCTTAAACTTACTTTCACAATGGCATGAAAGCTATCAACACAAAATTCCGTGACTCTCATGCAATTTGGTTTAATTTTATCCAACTTATTTTAGCTAGTGGCCGTCCGCGGCTTCGCTCGCGTTAGATCGAGATAAAAAGTAGCATATGACACTCTCGGGACCTCATACTACCTACATACCAAAAATCATGAAAATCCGTTCAGACGTTTTAGCGTGATGGGCGTTTAAATAGACAGATAGACAGACAAAAATTCTGTAGATTGCTGGAACGTGTTCTGTTATAAAATTTTAAGTACATATCCACAATTTTTTTTTAAATCTTAGCGTCATGACTTTCGACACTCTTCAGCTTTATGATATGTATAGATAGATTGATAAATTACTGAAAACACAAACCTTGAACCGTTTCCTGCGTTGCGTGTTCTGACTCCAATTTCAACGAGTGACCTATTTCATTATTAAAACAATTGATTGTACAATTTAAGTTTCTTGGACTACTTTCAACATAAAGTAGGATTTTATTAATAGTGATTACCTAAGCGCGCTTATATAAAAATGCTATATTTATATAATTTATGCATTATTTTTTATCAAATTAATGTTTGTAAAATTACACTTTTTTACCCGTAAATAAAATTAATAAGTAGAGGAAAATATTTCAAGACTTTTCTAATTAGACGTAACTTTGAAATATTCAGTCAGTTCTTGTTGTTCAAAATATATTATCTTCTGTCATAATAATCAAATTGTCAAAATGTTACCAATGACAAATCAACGCTCTAATTTGAAGTTGACAATTTGATTGTCTGTATGTGATGTTTGTGTTTGAACAACAAGAACCAACTTTTTATTTCCGAATTCCTGGACTAACATTTGTAATAAGACGGATTTAAGTTGATAAGTTTTACCAGTTTTACATAAGTTATAAATAGACATGTAAGTATTCTTTGCAATTATTTATTTGTGTGTTTCTTTTCAGAACCTAAGCCAAAGAAGAAGCCCCCCAAGAAAGGTGCCAAGAAAACGGTAATTTTATCCATTTAGTTTTTTTAGTTAATTTAGATGAAATTAATCAACTCTAGTGTCAGTAGTTTAACATAACTGTTTCGTAATACTTACTTGCGTTCTATATTTCTGTTACTTACTTAGAAATAACTTAATATCAACTTGAAACTTATAAACATACTTAATGCTGGAGTTGTATTTCAAGTTCTATGTACTATACGAGTATTTATAGCTATACTAGGTATTTTTTGCACATTGTACACTGTTACACGAAATGTGAACAATCACTCTGATGGAGTAGTATGCAGATATGTCATACCGACTTTATCCAAATAAGTCTAGACTTTCTTCAAATATTTTTTTGATGTGATCAGTGTTTGTTGGACAACATCTCCGACTTCTATATGTTGGTGGATTGACAGACGAACATACAAAAAAAAAAATAAGTCTAGACACTAGTTTTGATTTATTGTGAGTATATACTTAATTAAGATATTGAATCAGGCGTTACTTTGCGGAAATCCATTGTAATTTTTAACTGTCGCAGCGAAAAAACACTATATATTTCTCCAGAGTTTAATTTAGTATATAATTATTTTATAGTTATATTACTATATTGTTGCAGTTGTCAGCTATCACTGAAGGCCTAAAGAGCCAAGAGGAATTCCAATGGTCGGAAGATTCGCTCCCACTCGGTTATTATCAATTATGTGTTACTGTAAAAGCCCGTGCTTGGTAAATCCTAGGATTAACCGGTAATTAATACTACGACTCGCAGTGGTAAAAGTCCGAAATGCTTTTTCATTTCATACTTTCACTACTATTTGCTTTATAAATCCTAAGATTTACAAAAAAGCACGGTACACGTCCAAAAAAAGAGAGTGTAAATCTACATACATATTATGTATACACTGAGAGTCTTATCTTTGGATACTCTGGTAAATCCTGGTAAAGTAGGATTTACTACAGTTTGGGATTTTACAGTGATATTTATATTCCTTTTACATTCATATAAACATACCTACTTTAGCAGTTATTTAATGAATTTTCTGCTGACTCTGAATGAAGCAGAAACAGACCTATGTTATTTTAGTGATACTGTACTACACCCATAACCATACATCAGTATGACCCGTCGCAATATTGTGGTCCGAAAAACAAACATACCTGGATACCAAACCTACAAATGAGCGAAAATAAAATTATCCGAATACCAAAATAATATTATAAATAAAACCTAAGTGCTGTTTGCGCACTTAGATAAAAAATAATTTAACAATAAACACTAATTTATTTTTATGTAATGGTATTATTCCAGAGGAAGAGAAGAAGGTAGAAGAAGAGGAGCCCGCACCAAGGAAGAAGAAGCCAGCGGGGAAGAAAGGGAAAAAGAAGAAGGAAGTGGAAGAAATACCCGTGTTCGAAAAGGTACATTTTTCATTACATCGTTAGGTATTAAAACTCAATTCATTGAACGTGACCTCTATAAAAGACGGCGAAAATAATTTAAGCTTCGCACAATATAACACTTCCGTTAGTGCCTAATTAATAACAAATGTAAATTTGATAGAATTATTTTAGCCGCTATTTCTAGATGAACAGGCTTTTTAGTAGATATAATTTATATGTACTTGTTTTTATATACGTATGACCTGTAACATGTTATATAATAAATTTCTTTATTTAATTTCTCGATGCGCTCAAACTCGGTAGATACTTTTTTCCAATCCTCATATACTATTAGGGCATCTGATGCGAATGCATCGATTTTGTTTTTGTTTCATGGTGATGCCCATAGGCTATGACTTCAGGCCTGAAAAATACGAAACCAACCTTTAAAAAACCAAATAAATAATTACGTAACGAAAAACGTCCGTAATAAAACGTAAACTGATTAATTATACATTCACTACATGTTATCGAACAACATAAAATACATATGCATGTATATACTTTTCTCGATTAAAGAAAAAATAAGGATCAGAAGTCAATATCGTTTTTTACTGGCCATAAATAATCCTCCCCTAACTTATTTCTTTTCTATTTGGCATCGAATTACGCTTTCGCACGATACCACCGTGGTTTATAAACAAGAAAAAGTTAGCTTAAAATCGGCTTTTCCACCGATATGACGTCTTTTGTGTGAAAGAAAAGTCGTGATAGTATTGTTTCGTTTCGTAAATCGACAGAAAAATAACACTGTGGATAAAATTTGAGGATAAAAAAATTAAATATATATGTAATAAGATTTTCATAATGCTGGTGGCGTGAAAAGTGATAAATGCGGTAAAATATATTGCGTAAAAGTCATAAAAGCTTGAAATATATCCAAGAAAAAGTTTAAAAAATATTATAAGACTTATGTCCACTGTATTTAACTAACTATAAACAAAGTGATAACAAAAAATAAATAAATAGATCTCTACTTTTGAGTGTCTGTAACAATTATAAAATTCGATCCCAAAACCAAACATTAATCCAAAATGGATAAGCACAAAATGGAGTACACAGAAAATGAAAAACGTTCCGTTCTTGCTGTTTATGAACAGCCCAAGAATTGGAAGAAGATGAACAAGAAGGAGAGAGACAAGTGGCTGGAAGAGAGGATAGAAGAGTGGCGCGCGGAGAAAGAGGCGGAAAAGTTAGTTTTTAGTTTGGTTAGTTTTGAGTTTGGTTAGTTATTAAATTGGTTACTTTGTTTAGTTTTAAGTTTTTAGTTTTGTGTAACTTGTATGTTGCGGGGTTAAACATAAGTAGATACTGTAGGTTGTTCAATCTTTTGGAAAAGTTCATCATCATTAATTTAAGGGCTGGGCCCTTGTCTGTGGAGCATGCGCCATCCTTCCCGGTCTTCTGCCAATTCCTTGACCTCCTTATACGACATGACACCCGCCTTTTCTTTTATTTGGTCCATGTATGACCTTCTCGGATAGTTGCCATTATTGTACGGTGTTCTTGGACCATGCTCAGCACTTCTTGGAAATGTTGTCGTAGTAATTTCCTAAATTGATTTGACGTTATTGTAAAGTATCTATGCTATTTGGCATATGCATAGAATAGGTACGTACCTACTAACCCAGTTATAGTTAGTAATTTATGTGTTTATTATGTCTACAGGGTAGCTGGTAACTAAAACAAATACCTTTTGTTGAGCGTAGATGTACCTAACACAATAAAAACAATTAATAACGTTAATATTAATTACCTCAACCCCTGTATATTAAATTATTTTTTAACTATTCGTTAAATGTATAGCAGTACAAAGGTAAATCGTTTAATTTAGAAATAGTTGGTAATAGACGTTTTAGTAAATAGTTTTCGATTTTGAATGTAAAAATTCTCAAATGTGTACAATGAATATCACAATGGATATAAGGCACATGGGATATCATAATATGGATATTACATAAAAAAACACAATTTCAACAACAATAGTCCCAATTAACATTCACCAATCATCTCCCGTCTCTGTCCCCCAGACAAGCAATCCTGGCGAGTGCGAAGGAGAAGCGGCTAGCTCTCGCGCGCGAGCGGGCCGAGCTGATGGCGCGCGACAACGCCCAGCAGGAGATACGCAGGGACATACTACAGAAAACTGTCAACTTGTTTACCAGTATGTATAATCTAAGTCAAAGGTTACTGACTGACTGACTAACAAAGTGATTTGTCAACGCACAGCCCAAACCACTATAAACAGATCGGGCTGAAATTTGGCATGCAGGTAGATGTTATGACGTAGGCATCCGCTAAGAATTTATGAAATAGGGATGCAAGTTTTACTTCTTCATGCGAGCGAAGCCGCGAGCACCCACTAGCCTTATGCATTTCAATGCATTGACTCCACGGCAAAGTTGGGTGTTACAGAGTTGTTAAAAAATAAGATACATTTTCACCCATAGGGCGTGCAAATTGGTTTAACAAAATGTCTAGTAAAAATTAAATGTCAAAATTCTATTAAAATTAGTAATCACAAATGATACGATTGTTTTTAATTCAAAAATAAATTTATGGAATAATAAGACTTTTCCAATAAAAAAACACTCTAGAGTCGTTTCTAATTAAATAGTTTCAGACTTGATTTTGATTTTCTTCAAATGAAATCATACCAAATCTTTTGAGCACTCTTTTTTTAATGATTTAGTCATTTTTCTGAAACTAATTAATAATTATTAAAAAATAATAAATTATTGTATAATATTCCGGACGAGCACGGATAACGTTACAGGGCACTACCAGCACTACTAGTGATTTCATACCTTTAACATTCATATTTTTAAGCTATAACAAACGACTTTACCAACATTATAAGTATTGAAACTCGCAAACCAATAAATCATATCAAAACAATGCGACCAACTTTAGAAGTTCACTAACTATTGTATTTACTTCGTAAGTTAAAAACAACGACATCAGAGTCCATAGGCTTCTCATTATGATAAAATCAGAGTTACAATATATTATACAGAATTCAGCTACCGTTGTTCTACAACTAGTGTTTTTTCTAAATTTTTAAATAACCTAGATATTTTCATATCAATGTATTTGCTTTTTATATCGAGCAGCTTGTAGTAAAAAAACAAAACAATATATTTTAAACAAATGATCTACTATATATAAAAATAAGTCAGTTCCTGACGCTATAACTCCAGAACGCACGAACCGATTTCCACGGTTTTGCATTCGTTGGAAAGGTCTCGGGCTCCGTGAGGTTTATAAAAAAACGGAGCCATCTGGTGGCGAAACGGAGTTCGCCGGGTTTGCTAGTCGAGAATAACAGATCAAACGATCAACAATTTTTTACAAATTACTACACTAATAAATTACAGAGTTTAATTTAAATGGGTTTAGTAATACTCTGTCTATTGATGTTTCATTTTCACATCAATATACAAAGTTTTTTTGGAAATTATGAATGGAAAAGTTACAATATGACATTTTTACTGCCCATTTTCTGCGGCGCCTGGCAACTGCTAAGGCTAATATAGGAGTCTTAACACTATTTGACCTATGCTTCACAAGTTTATAAGCTATTTTCCCAGCACTTGCATCCGCTCTACTTTATTGGTATGTCAGAATGTTATTCGTTCCGTGACACGTTGAACGCGAGGGCGGTATGTCACGAAGGCACGTAAATTAGCGTGTCACTGTCGTCACGTCACTCGCAGTTTATGAAGTAAACACTTTGGCACTTAGTTTATCTGTGACTGGTTTATGAATTGTACGTAGTAGTTTGTTAAGGCTGGATAGTACGTTCGAGCGGCGCCACCGTCGTTGTTTCACTATTTTTTTTTATCGATATCAAGATAACATTCCAAAACTCGATATTGAATTTGTAGCTTGCCATTAAATGCGCTTTAATTACTACCCTAGTAGCTTCTATACCGGTTTCATCACAATCGCTCAAATTCAAAACGGCCACTTTTATCCGTTTCAATGATTGTGAAGCACAAACTTATAAATGACTAGTTGTGCCTGTCACTTCGTCCGCGTGAAATAGTTATTTTGGGCATTAGTTCTTTGAATTTTGAACCGTTTTCGCAGCGAACGCAACGGAAGCCCTCAAAGATGAATAATTATCCCCGTTTTTTCCACATTTTCCATTATTTCTTCGCTCTTATTAGTTGCAGCGTGATGTTATATAGCCTAAAGCCTTCCTCGATAAATGGTCTATTCAACACATTTTTTTTTTAATTCGCACCTGTAAGTAGTTCCTGAGATTACCGCGTTCAAACAAACAAACTCTTTAGCTTTATAATATTAGTACAGATTAGGGTACAAACTTTCAAGCTATGTACTTTTTTCAGAGTTCGAAAAACAGAAGATGCAGTACGTGAACAAAAAGCAGATGCTGGCTGAAGTAAGAACCCGTTTACTAATTCATAAAAAAATGTACTCATTTAAAGACAGAAACATGGAAAGAAACTGCGCTCGTTTTCATAATAGTAACGAGTGTTTTAATACCCGTGTTATATGCAGTTGCATACACTACTTTATCTTCACTAATCAAATTAATCAAACAACAAGAGTAAAAGCTGACAATAGTTAATTTTTCATATAATTTTCTAGATTTTTCTGGCCAAAGATTGTGAGTTACTTTTGTTGCCAATTCTAGAATATCCGGAGGCGTACAAATATCATCGTCGCTATCAATTTTTAACTTTTAATTTGTATTTAAAAAATAAAACACATCGCGAAACATTAAATTCACGCGTACGTGTATTGTCACAGTGATTTTGCCGCCATTAAAATCTAACCAAGGAAATCGCGACCAACCTGATTGGCCCTGCAATCAGGTTGGTCACGCTTTATTGATGTTATAATGAGCTATTACGATATCGATGTGGATATTATACCATCATGTGAAATTGCTTAAATTGAGTGTTTTGTTGTCTGCGCTATAACAGTAGTAATTATAAGTCAAGTAGAATGTTACAACATTAGTGTAGATAAACACAATTAACCTACAGCCCCAACTCAGCATAATTCTAGTTGTGTGGAAGCAACCAGCGCTGATCTTCCGTTGGGGCTGGCTGTGGCGTCACCTACAAAAAGCAATTATACAAAGTCGATAAAAAAAAATTAATTAATTAATTATTTAATAATAATTAATTAATCGATAAAATTAATTTTACAATTCAGCCAAAGTTTTTTTACTGGAGACAGTAAGGAATTCGCCTGTAATTTAGATTTAGAATAAATTGTATGGTGTAAAATCTATACGACAACAAAATTCATTAAAAAATACTTTCAGTTTTGTTCAAGTATAATTTATAATTTTTGGTGAAATTGAATAAAAATCTCATATATAAATCCCTTTTCCTTCTCCCAGTGGCAACAATACCTCCGCTGCGACGGTCTGCCGGACCCTCGCGTGGTGACCCAGATGAACACCTACCTGCATTTGTGGGCGAAACACATGTTCGACTGCGACGATAACGAGCTGGAGAAGCGGTGTGTTGAGGCTTTACCGGTAAGAAACTGAGGCTTTATCGGTAAGTAACTGTGGCTTTACCAGTAAGTAACTGAGGCCTTACTGGTAATTACTTAAGGCTTAACCGGTAAGTAACTGAGGCTTTGCCGGTAACTAACTGAGGCTTTACCGATTAGCAACTGAGGTTTTGTCGGTAACTAAGGCCTTACCGGTTCTCCGGTAAGTAATTCTAGATGAAACGTAGCCTATTTTTTACTCATAAATAAGTTACCAAATGCCCACCCGAAAGAACAATTTGTCAAACCCGTCTTTTGATTGTGAATGAGCTAGTTTATTGGAACTTACGTTTTATTTTAATAAATACATGTTTTATTTTCCAGATGCTAGAAATGCTGGAAGAGTTCGTGGCTAACTCGAGAGTGTACACCAAACTCCAAGCTGAAGGATTTAATGAGGTTAGCGTTTGTAAAAGTAATACTGTGCGTAGTACAGGTACAGTAATACATACAAATACATTGTTATATATACATTCTATATATTAAGTTGCAAATTTTTTTTTAACGTTTTATAATGGATGTTTTTATTTTAATTCATTCTCTCTTTTCACTACTTAAGTTAGAAATAGGCACAAATATGGCCTTAGGTATATCATCACCTTATATATTAAGTTACGAGGTCTGAAAGTAATGTAATACCTACTGATCTTCTTCTTATCGAATGAGAGAAGCCAACTCTGGTGTCGAGAGTATGTCAAGCCGCCCCAAGGGCCTCTGACTTGGCTTAACGACCCTGAACTTCACTTGAGAACCCTGCTGATATCTTACTCATCCCAGGTCCGGTTAGCGATGCGCGCGCAACTGTCCTCCACCATCCAAATGGCGTCGTACATGCTCCTGCGCAACCTGGAGAAGAACCTGAAGATGGAGAGCATCCGGCTGGCGACGTACCAGCGGGAGTTCAAGGGGCTGCGGCTGAACCTGTGGGTGGCGGTCAGGATGCCCACCAGGAAACTGAAACCTATTGAGCCTGATCCGTAAGTATTTCCAGCCTACTTTCCTTTTTTGTGCTTTTTGTGTTGCCTGTGAAACTAACAATCACTCAAAAAGGTATCTAGTGAAAGTTAGAGTCAATTAGAAAATCAGCATCTACAAAACTCAGTAAATAATTATATACTAACCGACGTTCACTCGACGATTTTTTTTCGCATAATTCGAATTTATCAGATCAAATACACCTTTGTATACAATACATGATGTAGGGTAGTGCTGCAGTCTACAAAATAGACACAAATTAGAATGCACTCTGAATTTGAAGAACACGAATTGATTTGGCTTTGGATTGCCATGCAATAGGAATTCGACTGATGCTGCCAATTTTTTCATTAAAAATCAATTGCACCATTTGTAGTACCAACTTTGGCTTCTTAAAAATATGGTTAGCATTTTTAGGATGCACATTTAAATCTCTTCATGTTGTAACTATGTATTTATTTATATTCCCCAGAGAACCAGTGGAGCTCTCGTTCCCAGCTATAAAGATATCCGTGAAGCTGCCAACCATCATCCCCGCCAGCTGTATATGTGTGCGCGCTGCGAGGTCCATGATAGATCTACTCAGCGAGAGTTCTAGAACGTTCCCCTTGCTGCATGACATACCTGATAGATATGAGGGTATGTAGAGATTGGTTATGACCTAAAAATAAACTAGTCGAGACATATAGTTTTAAATTAGTTAAAAAAATAGTACAGCTTTTGGGGATTGTGAACATGACCTTCGTTCTTAGTTTGGTTTACCAGTGGAAACGTGTTTAATACAAACTTTTTACAAAGGTTTCAATGTCTTATAATACTTACTTCAAAATCATTGGAGCTTAGTCCCCTCTAGCGAAGAAAACAGAACATTCCCACTCTCAAAGTGTATAAATGATTTCTTATTCAATTTGTTCATTCTCATTCGATAAGAAGAAGACTCGATAAAACTCGGTTCATTATCACCCAGAATCATAATTGCTGGGTACTAACGCAATGCTCAGATAATTTCATATAATTTCCCATCCAATTAAATTCAGGTCACCGATATAGGTAATTGTTTTGGGGTGGGAGTTTTGGGGGCTATTTTTAACCGACTTCCAAAAAAAGGAGGTTATCAAGTCTTCTGAAAGTTTTTTTTGTGGGTATGTTACGCGATTACTCCATTGTTTATCAAACGATTTCAAAAAAAAATAATTATTGGATGAAGATAGTTTTCGAGATGGTCCCATAAAAATTGTTTTTCATTCGGTTCAGTACTTTTTGAGAAAAAACCAACAAATTGAAAAAGTTTATGCAAACCAATTTTACCCATATTTCCAAAACTACTAGTCGGATTTTGATACAGTTTTTTTGAGGTTTAATGGGTGCATCTTATTAGCTATGTATTACGTTGACAACTCACCAGGGGGCGCTGCTGTATACACTATATCTTCTGAATTATCAGCCCGATTTTGATGCGATTTTCTCTAAAGCCAGTCGCAACAATACCTATCAGCATTAGGAACAAATCCAAAGCCGACTGGAACTGCGACTTTGACAAGCGTCGATTTCGTTTAACCAGTGACTGGCACCGACAGTAAATATTACTGATTTCAATAAGAATACTTATAGGATTGTAAGTTTCAATTATTTGATAGATTCTTTACTCCCAATTCTGCATTTTGAAGTCGCAAAAATGAAAATAAATTATTTATTAACTTTTTAGTGACACATGAAATTGTGTTTTGTTTTTTTTTAAATAAATTTTATTCTGATACTTGATTTCTGGATTCCCTATGTTCCAGACCTGTTCATATTCAACGTGAAGGAGCACGTGGACGTGTACAAGCTGAAGGCGGAGCAAGACGCCACCAGGTCCGCCTTCTTCAAGGAGATCCGCGAGAAAACCAGGGAGCTGGAGAAATTCCTCAAGGCTAATATGTGAGCTTATTAAGTCAGTTTTTTTACATTTGTTTTTTTTATTTGAACGGGGTTGCACTTGGCCATAGTTTAGGTACCTTATAGCAAGCAAAGGCTTATGGCCTAAGATGGAGCGTGCTTACCCGATAAGAACAGATTCACACTCGCTTTGAAGATCGCTGAATTATAGTTCGTGGGGAACAGAGAGTCAGGCAGGGGAGTTCAACAACCTTGCGGTACTAACAATAAAGGTAGAAGCGTACCGTTTCGTGCGGGTCTTAGGAACTTCCACCATAAACCGGTGCCGTCCTGCCGTATCTCTGCTCGTCCGGTGACAGAAGGGCATGAGATAAGCCCACGCTTGACTACAACTCGCTTGATGTTAAGCAACGTTATAAAGATAAAGATAAAGAATCTTTATTGATAATGTAAAATTGTAACATACATAGGTATAAGTACTAATATCACAGAATATGCTACACAAATTACAATATCTCGTCAAATTGAATTTATAACATTAGGCTTTTATAAAATTTTAGAAGTTACATATGTCTAGTTTTATTAATAAAACAATGAAAATTTTTGTTATTAAAATCATGTCAAACATAATAATAGGTATGTAATCATACGTCATCATATAGTCTACGATCTAGCGCGCTTGGTTTACTCTCGACTTGAAAACCAACAAATTATAGTTCGAGGGGAATAGATTCGAGCAAGGAGTTCCACAGTTTCTGAAACTTGACTACATTTGCCTGATGGTAAGCGATAATTGTAGTCTGCGATGAGCATAATGGATAAATTTCGCGAAAAAGTCACGGCCAGTCTTGACAAATTTGGCCTTGAGGATGGAGAAGATGGATAAGATAATATTGAGCTTGAGTATCTAATAAAAATCGAATAACTCGTGTTTTGAAAATCACTATATTGAAGGCGGGCAGAAAGTTCAACAACTTATTTATCAAGAACTTACAGATTAATGCATATGTTTGTAATATTTAAATATAAATATGTCAAAGGTATGCTGTGATCATGTTAGTGTCATGTGCATGTGCCAGATTTCATAATCAAGGAATGTTAATATTACTTGTACAACTATGTAGGTAATTAAATTAATATTGAATAATAAAAACATGTTTATGACCTTTGAAACAGTTTTCCGCTATTTCATTCAAGAACTCAATATTAATAGATATGGCTTACGTTAGTTAACAAAATTAAATAAGTAGCTCCTTAGATTATCGTTTTATATTTCAGCTACACAAAAAACGAGAAAGAGAAAGAAGAATTAGACAGATTGAACATGTTGGAGCCGCCATTCCTGCCAGATCCTAGAGCTCATGTTGGTGAACAGAACGGTCAGAATTCTTTTCTACCCCGTCTAGTAAAAACAAACAGTTAGAACCCTGGCACCGCGACACAGGGAATCCTACAGCGGTTGTCAGGGACACCTACAATGTTAACAAATGTATTAAGGCAAATAAAAATTCTTTTATCTTATCTTTATCTTTTTTAGTATTCTATATGATTTCCTCTCCATCCTACGGCTGCCTGGAAGAGACTATCGCTTTCAGCGATAAGGCCGCCGTTTGTGGCATAAGATTTAATTTTTCTCTTGTTTGTATTATGTTTTATTTTATTTGCGTGTCCAATAAAGCATTGCGTATCATAAGCATAACTATCTTCTATAGTCTATACCTTGAAATTATCTCCATTTTAATTACAGCATTATGTATTGTGTGTTACAGCACAGAATACAGGAGTACTAAATATTGGTTTTAAATCAATATCATAGGTACCTACTTGAGCAATGCTTTTTCAGTGTAGTTTGCAATATACTATTCAAATACTCGAAGTAGTATGTTTTACATGCGTCAACATTTTTTAATCAACAATAGTATTCTATGAGTTTTAATTTTACCTAATACTTGGGTAAGTTGTTAATCTTCCTATTTTTGAAGCAATATTTCCAAATTTCAATTTCAGTTAGGTACACTGTGCAATTTTCATTTTCTCGCGCCACAAAATCTCAAATCCTTTTGTTCTTGTTTATGATTTCTATATAATTCAATTATATAGAATTGTAAGATGATAGTTGTTTTCTTTTTATTTACAGAAGTAGCGTTTCGCAAGTATCTCAAGTCTTGTCTTGTAAGGACGAGGGCTGGAGAAGTTAATCTAAGGAAATTCAGGTATTAACATACATCTCTGGAGTCGTATTCCTCATACCTGAGGGTCGTGACTCCCCCGTAGAATATTAATTCGTTACGGGAGGTCTCTTGGGCAAATACATCGTGGTGGGCGCCCAGGTCCTTCCACGGAAGGCACATGCCCTCAGATATTGTGGTCCTCAGACATGTCGGTTTCCTCGCGATGTTTTCCTTCACAGTTAAGCGAGTGCAAATCCACACATAACTTGAAAATACAAGTCATTGGTGTAGGGCCGGATTCGAACCAGGGTGCGTCAGGTTGAAAAGCAGACGCCTATACCGCCAAGCCACACTTGCTTTTCCATACATAGGTGCCATGTAATATTTATTTCGGACATATAACGCAATTTCATTTTTGATATTGCAAAACGAAAGAATAGTTTACTTTAGATACATTTGTAGTCATTTTCCTTTCTTCTTCTTTTTTTGGTATCAGATAATTTGATACTCATAAAAACATAAACTTAATATATGTACCTATTTACCCTATTTTATTTCATATAGAATATGCGGTGGCGTTCTGAATCTGGACTTGTTGCAAAGCCCACCACAGCCAAAGAGGATGAGCCATGAAGTATTTTGTACCACATGTAAGTGATATTTAATTACTGAAACCACTAATTAGTATTTATTTGATAGTAGAACCCGAAGTTTTTTTTATTTTTCATACAAGCCACCGGTGTATTACTCTTATTCGCTAATGGGGAAAATCACCGAGCCGAGTATAAAAAAGAATAGAATATATATTTAATGAGTAAAAATTGAAAATTATTTTTATTTTGTGACAAGAGTATGATGACGAATTCTCCCAAATAAGCGACCGGACTGTAGTTTAAATAAAGAAATATCTATAATAGATATTACATCTAAAGATTAAAATAAGAACAGAACAAACGCTTAGTTTAGAATAAATTTTTATTTATTTTAAGATCTCATACCTACATGCCTACACTTTATACTCAACAAAAAAAAACTTAAATCACATTAATTGATGTTTATTTCAAACCAAGGTAGGTACCAAAAATAAAGCGGTTACTAGAATACACCCGTAAATAACAAAAAAAAATGTTTCAGGTACTAACGTTAATTTAAAAATCTAAGTTGTGTTTTAACTTCGTTAAAGTTTACAAAAAGAGGTCCATCCAAGTTGACAGAAAAACCTGAATTTAGATACAATACCTATCTTAGTTCATACACATAATTATTTTTTTATTTAGTTGAGCTTACTCTAAAATACATCTAACTAACTAATATAGGCACAGGCTTACTGATAATTTGTGTTTAATTTACTTACCTACGTGCCAAAAAGCCTTTTTTTCTTTTAGTAAAATTTATTAGAGGTCAAAGAAGTTTTTGTATGGAACAAACACATTTCCAATAGTCTTAGAACAAAACCTAGGGTCTTATTACAATACGTGGTTTAACTATTAATCCAGAACTTTGAAAATACCAAGTCCAATTTTGTTGTTCGAAATTTGTGTATCTACTGTCATAATAATCAAACTGTTAAATGTTACCAATGATGAAATCAACATTCCAATTTGAAGTTGACATTTTGAATGTAGATTTTTTATATATTACGTTCTAGACTAATATTTAAACCACGTTTTTACATAAGACGGATTGATATTAACGTTTTAAGCCTAACTTTAATAGGTTTTAACTATGTTACAAGTAACTCTAAACAATTATAATAATCTAAGCTATAGAAACCCCTTCTACTCCGATTTGCTTCATCTTTATCGTAACCAAAGTTTTCTTGAGCCGTTTCCAAAACAGCGCCCTCTCTTGGTCGTCTTTGGGCCACACTATGTAGGTTTTGGTCAGCATGAGGTAGTGGAGCGTGTTGGGACGAAGGCGGCGTGGGACCTCTTCTAAGAGCACCAGGGTTAGGTCCTCGCGACGGGTTTCTAGAAGCCTGTAAGAGAAAATAAAGGATATGTTTTTAGGTGAAATAAGGACGTTCATTTGTTTAGTTGTGTAAAATATTGGAGACTTTTCTCATGTTGATTGTGCTTGCTCCGAAACAGTATTCGTATCACAATAATATAGAGAAAAAGAAATAGAGAAATTCATATTCAAAAATATGCGAGCCTACGAACCAGAGATAAACAGAAATTTCAAGACCTCGTCTGAACGATTCTTCCTTAGCTTAGCAAACAGTAGACTCTAGTCAGCCAAGGCACTTACATAAATTAGACGATATATATATTATAATTTACCTTTATACCTTTATTGATTCTATATTGATTGATTGATTACTGGAAGCAATCAGCGCTGGTCTTCCTTTGGGGCTGGCTGTGATGTCACGTACGAGGCAATGTATTTTTAAATCGCCATCGTCATCTATGTCATTCGATAAAATAAAAATATTAACTACAGACAGTATGTATATGTAGTACCTGTGTTGCGCGAGGTGCATCTCAAACTGGCACCACTGGCTGAGGAGGAACTTCTGCGAGATGATGAGCATGATGGAGCGCGACCGGTCCATGCAGGAGACTATGTTCTCCAGGATAGAGTGGCCCACCTGGTAGAGATAGAGAAAGGAACGGTTTAGAATTTTGGCGTTCAATAATAACAACAAATTTAAAATTCTGATGATGGCAGGTCAACAAGGTTATGAGCATAACATCAGAAGCCAGCATACGTGCATATGATATAGATGAAAGGATTGACTTAGATAGAATTGTCACTTAACACCAATTTCCACAAAGCCGTCCATATACCAAAATATCACAATATACGGAGGAAGATTGTGAGCTCAGAAATGATTCTGCGTGGATCTCATGACTCAGTTAAGAGAATTACGACAGGGAGAATGCTCAATGTAGGACAACTTAGAGATATGCACATAATTTGGATATGATATTATATTGTTGCGCCACAGAATACTGATCATTATAAACCGACTTGAAAAAAGGAGGTTATCAAGTTTTCTGAAACTTCTTTTATTACCTGAAAGTCCCTCTCATGTAGGCAGGCGCTGATGCTGCAGTCCCGCTCCAGGTGGGGCAGGAGGTGATCCAGCACCCAGTGCCGGTCTTCGTTGCAATACGACACGAATACATCGTAGTGGAATATTGCGTTCTCTGAAAATATGTTCCATGTCATTTTCTCGTCATAAAGTTGAGAAACGTTGAGTGCGATTGTCGTTGGATTGGTGATAGAATGTGGTAGGTACCTATTAGGATTGCGTGGTCGGTTGAATAATTTCTCGTATATCTGAGGTTTTGACGTGTTGCAGCTATTATCTCTCGGCGCCAAAATTCACCATTCTCATAGAAATGTGTCGTTTCTAAACTACTTTAAGTAAGCAAATTTAGATATTAGTACTCACCATCCAGAACTTCATTCTTGTTGATCACACTTAGTAACGCTGAATTCCTCATAGTTATAAAAAAATATCTTATATTTCTCCTAAAAACATATCCTGCAGCTCCAATTATCATGACCACTGGCAAAACTAACAAAAAATACAGCATATTTTGATTCTTCAGTATTTCTTTCTCGTAATCCATCCTCTGCATTCTATTGCAGCCAACAACGTCAGAAAACTCCACGGACTTGCTTTCTTGCACTAGAAGACACATATACGACGTGGGTGTGAAATCGATCAATAAAAACTGTCCATCGAGCCCCTCTTGAAAATCTTCAAAACAGGTTCCATCTATAGAACAGTTAGCCGTAACTTCGTTTCTTCGCTTGAGTAGATCATTGTACTCGCGAAATGCTGTGTGAAAAGACGTTGAATGACTTCCGTTTTCCATAATTTCACTACCGGTAATAATGTTACCGTCTAGTGTGACAGCATTCTTCTCATTCCTCAGTGCCAAGTCTATGAAGTCTCTGGCATGACAGTTGCACACTATAAAATTACCAGACAGGGCTAAATATTTTACATGAGCAACATCTTGGATCATTTCTTCCGATATTATGTTGATATTGTTATCTTGTAATGTGAGAAGTTCCAGTTCAGGCATCAGGGAGAATACGCTCTGTCCAAACCAAGTTACAAATCTGTTTTTGTCTATATCTAAAATGCGGAGGCTTGTTAAGGTTTCTGCCACGTGAGAACTGAACACAGTTATTTCATTCATTAGCAATGATAAGACCTCTAATTTACTGAATCCTTTAAAAACATCTACAGATCGTAATGCGCTCTCTCTTGCATATAGAATTTCTAAAGTATCTTCTAGTCCTCTCAACACGTTAGCTCTGGACAGGATACCATTATTTCCTGAGACGTCTAAGATTCTTAAGGAAGTTTGATTAAAGAAATCATCGTCCAACGTGGACAAACCTGTCTCACATAGCGACAGTCGCGTCAGTTGAGGTCCAAGAACTTTGAAAATCAGCGTGTTTCTATGCGACATTCTCGTGAACGATACATCTAATGAAGCCAGATTTTTCAAATGTTCAAAAACGTATAAAGTCTCAGTTGTCAAAGTTTTGAAGTTTCCAGTATCGTCGTATGCCTCGTTTCTGCTGAAATCTAAATGTAAAAGGTTGCCGAGACCAACAAATGCGTTGGCGTCTATATATACCACCTCGTTTTCTCCGATGTACAGAGCTTGAAGGGTAGACATCCCTTCAAAGATGTAACCGCTCAAGACCTGAATAGAGCAAGCTCGGAGGTCGAGCTCTTTTAGACGGGGAAAGTTGATCTCTCGTAAACCAGTCGACCAAACTGCATTAGCTGTGGACAAACGAAATTAATACATTTTTAGAATCATGTATACGATGTTTGTATAATAACTTATGTATTCCAAAAATCATTTTAATAATTATATGAGTCAAATCGTATGGTCTACTACAATGATAAAATTCTCTCAGAAGAACAAACAACATTGTGGTCGAAGGGTGAAACTAGCGAAGTGATATCTAATTCTGTCAATGAAAATACAAAACTTCCCTCATTATTGGAAGCTGGTCAAGTACTTACAGTTCCTCTGATACCCCAGACCGACGACCCTCTCCCTGGCCTGGGTGGCGTTGATGCTGACGTCATACAAGGCTCCAGGAGAGCTGATGTCCTGGAAGCTGTTACCGTAGAACGTCACGTACTCCACTGTCTCTGAGAGATCTCGCCCTTTGGAGTCCCGGAATTGGAATACCTGGAAAGGCCAGAAGAAAAAAATCTAAATAAATCAAAGACGCTGAAGAAGGAAAAAGCAAGTTTGTAATAACATAAATGTAACTCGGCAAACCTGGGTTATATATCTAAAAGTAGATAAAAGTATACGTACTCCCAGACCGGATTTTATCTGATACCTATAGAATTGACCATATTTTTGTGCTAACATTTTGGCTTTCAAGTAAAGTATATAGTCAAATCGGTAACTTATTATAAAATATGCAATCTGTTGCAATATAAAATCCTGCATTCTGCAACACAATTTCAAACTATAGCTATAGAAGGCAGAGTTTATCGTTTAAAGATTCACTTTTACAATAAAAATTCAAATTCAAGGCATTTATTTTGACACACAGGACAACACAATATATTATGTACATAAAAAAGATGAAAACAGGTAGAATACAAAGGTGATATATGTAATATACACATTTTGTAGGTTTAGGTATAAGTGCTACCGATAAATGACAGTAGACTATACCTACGTTATTATATTGACGCTCAGGGCTTAGTGGCGCATGTCTTATTTATCTACCTACATATCGCACGATAATCTAAACGGATTACACTCCGTAATTAGCTACCGAATGTCATGAGCAAATATATATAATTGCAAATGCTATTATTGAAAAAAACAGTTGCATCACGCTATCCCACCCGGTTTGTTCTATTTTTTTCATTATAATATTGGTAGGTAATAATCATAAGTCTTAATCAAGTCAAGTCAACTCGACTCAAGTCGTCAAGTCAACCAGTTAAAAAGAAATAATTGGGATTGAATTATATAAACGCACTGTGAGTCTGAGGGTTTAATCAGTGGTTCAGTTTCAATGAAAGTCATTTCCACATCCTTAAGTTTTAAGGAAGTGTCCTTCCATTAACGTTTAATCGCTGTACGTAAGAAACATCTTTTTTTAAACATTTTGTTTAAGCTCTAAGAACAACTTCAACTTTATTGTCTCCAGATCATATTATGATTGTTTTGTGGCACCTGACTGTCATACATACACATTACCCATACACACACGGCTATCTACGTCATATCGTAAGACCTAAGTACTCTTCAATATAAATGCATTCTAGTTCAGAGTTCAGCACAATTTTTCAACTAGAACCTGATTTTTTGGTCAGACCTTTGACAGTCATTATTCGGAAATCAGCCGTAATAACCCGAGTCAAAGGTTCATTACTGCGATTTCTTTATTATTATAGTTAATGTTGTGTGACTTGGCCGTTGACTTGTACCCTCTAACGTATAAAGGATGGTATGGCACTGTTGGCTTTGCGCTCGACTTGGCGGAGGTAATGCCGTGCCCCCAGATAGCCACTGATGTTACATACCGCAGGAACCCTGGTGAGCCTGCAGCGCGCCAGACTGAGGTACCGCACCTCGGTAGAAGAACGCAACACGTTCATCTTGTGCTGCAGTATGGGCACCGGGTTTGCATTCGCAGACAGGTCTATCGATGTGTAGTACTCTGGAATAGAGATTGTGGTGGCTTTATAAGTTCCAAGTAATTCCTTTTGATTTAATGATTAGCATCCTATTCATTGTATCCGATTTCATCTGAAAATAAGTCTATTCCTGGGTCTATTGTAATATCAGGGGTGTTATTATTCAGTGACCGTTCTTGTTCATTTTATCTCCCTATGCTATGCGCAAAGTGTCTTACTTATCTTCAGTTCAGATTAAAAGGTACACTGGAATTAATCCCATTTATAGTTACGATTGAATAAAGACGGGTCATCAATCGTGCTTTCCGCACAGGTGTGCACATTGCACATCAGCAAAAGTGTCTCGTATATAACCAGTGTCAATAAACTATAGTGACTTCTACTAAATCGAGGAGAATGGCGCATACTCCACAGACAAGAGCATCGCCCTTAAATTTTGAATGAATGAATACATTGAATATTACTATATACTGGTATATACTAACCGGCTGTGTTGGTAAGCACGCCCTTCTCGTCGACCCAGGTCTGCAAGTCCGTCATGTACCCGGTGAGACACCGCGGCGGCTTGAAGCATTGTACCGGCAGCAACAGGATGTAACTGTATAGGCTAGAAAGTAAAAAAAAACGTTTATTTGAGCTTTCTAAAGGGTTGTCTGCCTGGGTTGTGTCTAGTATGGTTGACCAAAGAGGATAACATAAACTAGAGCTTTATGGATTACTATACTCTAATAGATAAACCCTGAATATCACATTAGGTCATTGTGGTGGCATCCAGTTTTTCTTATTTTAAAAGTAACATAGCAATAAATAATGTTATTTTACTGACTGCGGATTCTGTTATTAACCGACTTCCAAAAAATGAGGTTATCGCGTCTTCTGAAAGTTTTTTTTTTTACATTTGCGTTAAACAAGTAGATATAGCTTTTGCACTGTAGGAAATAATGTATTAGTTTTGTGGGAGAAAATGTAAATAACATCGGTCTCAATAGACCTCAAATATACAAGCTTTCGCTTAGTATGGGGTACTTTAAAAATAAATTTAAAGTTATGTACATATAATAGAAATTTCGTTAATCTGAATCAACTCTAATATACCCCAAAGGGGAACAGGAAGCAGTTACTTTATGTAAGTGCATGTGCTTGTGTGTCCTACACCATTGATTGTATTTTCAATTTAAGTGTGGATTTGCACTCGCTTAGCGGTGAAGGAAAACATCGTGCGGAAACCGATATGTTTGAGGACCACAATATGGAGTACATGTGTCTTCCGTGGAAGGACCTAGACGAAAATCAATTGAGCAATAAAAAATAAATAATAAATATTACTCAAAAGAGGCATGTCAAATTAGAGTGATAGCGTACTTACATTATCTTAAAAACCATGCTGGTGTCAGTACCAAATCAAAAAAACAAAATGGTTTCATGATTTTTGTATACACTTTACATATTCTCAATCAGACACAACACGCCATTACAAATTCAACTGTTTTTCGCTTAGATATCACTTTGAGGTAATCCTTTCACTCCAATATCACTTTTAGACTCTTTTTTTGCAAGAATAGTAACACTTTAGCGTTGTTTTTGACCCTTTGTGTATTATAAAAGATATATCGATGTTTTTCTATGTATTGCTGACTACGTAATTACGTATGTATTCACGTTTTTTTGGCGAAGAGATATTGAAGTATCGATAGATAAGCAGAATAAGTGGGTACTTATCTAATCGCGAACATAGTAGCTACAATAATCATTACAATCTATATTGATGATATTGACAGCTCTTTTGTTTTATAATCTGTGAACGTGGGCGTTTAAAACCTAGAGTTTTGAATTTCAAAACTGAATGTCAATGCACTGTTTTCAAGTTTCAGAGCCTGATAATGTTTATGAACATTGCTCTTACATAAACTTGGTCTTATAATTGTTGAGGCACATATCTACTGGGTATCTACATTATTATTATTATTCGGAGTCCAGTATTCAAGCGCTGGATCTCTGTTCATATGAACCAGAACAAAAAATGACTCATGCATATTTTTCTGTATTTTTTTAACTTTCTTAGGTGTAATTTTAGTTAACTTGGCCTTTACAGTGTCCACATTAGATGTAGTACTTATGGGTTAAGCCTGAAATAAATGTTTTTTTTTGTTTTTATTATTGAAGTACACCATAATATACATATAATTGTTTTATGTCAATGATAACTCATATATCTGTTGTATTATTATTCCCATACTGATTTTAGATTAACTTTATAGGATGCAATTTATGAACACACACTATTTTTATGGTTATAAAGAAACGAGGCTTATATCCTATATCCTTTTCTTAACACGAGCACTTGTTAAGTATGGGGCTAGATGGCGCTGTGTGAAATGTCGCAAAATATGTATTTACGTCTTGGAATGAACTTGGACGAGATCGGCACTAGATCTAGTTAACAAAGTGATATGAAAGGAGAGAGGCCTATACCCAGCAAGGAGACAAAATTGGCTGTGAATGGCAGTGTACCATTTTTTATTTCGTAAATAAAACGCCTGAACAATGTAAATGATAATTCAATACCTAGCTATATTTTGCTATGCCGTTTATACTTATTGATTGTACATTTGTTATCTACTTATATATATACTACAAACATAAATTAAACGCCTGACATAAAATGTAATTTATTTATAACGCAATCGACGTGAATGTCTACGTTATTTTAGTCTCAAGTCAGGCTGTTTTCAATCATAAAAGTACTTATTAGTTTTCCAAGATCGTTTATTTTTCAAGGAATCGGTTTGCAATTGAAGATAATTTGCCTGATGGTAAGCAATCATTGCGGTCTAGGATAGAGTGTGCTTACCCAATATTATTAATTTTCAACTAAAATCTTTCCGAATTAGTGAAACTAGTGACTGTCGTGTTTAAAAAATAGAAAAAATCTATAAAATTCTCATATTTACAGTCGTCACTAGCCTTATTTGCCTACTATTTAACAGTTATATAGTGACAAAGTAAAATAAAATTTGAGATCTTTTTATTTTATAATTTCACAGTCGAACTCCCAAAAGCACTTAAGGCGATGACGTACCGCGTGCAGTACCGCGCCCCTTCCCCGCCGCCCGCCGGCGTCACCCGCACCCCCGAGGAGATCGAGGCAGAGATCAAGAAGACAGAGCGCGAGTACGAGAAACTAGCGCTAGTTATTATTGAGTGAGTGTGTTAAATATATCTATTACTTTGGTTTGTTGTGATCAATGTGGGAAGAAAAGTAATTTCTGGAGTTTGTGCAGTGTCTAATACAGCTCCTTGTGAAATTGCATGTAAATAGAGTCAGCCACTTGTGTGTGATAGCAGTAGAAATACACCGATTTTACTAGATCTCGCTTCTCTAGCTTATATTTCAACCAAAATAATTCAGCCAATTTCAGCAACAATTTGTGAGTAGGTACTAACGGAAGAAACATGCGGAAAAAAATATTATCAAAAAAACTGGAGAAAAGTAAATTAATAAGTGGTTCTAAGTATCACTTAAGACGGTACCACGTGCATTACTAGCATTCCATTTTTTTTTGTATATAATATTACAAATGGCATTTTTCTGAAGGTGCCAGGTAGATAAAGAATATTCTTCACTTGATAAATATTTAGAAAGTTCAACACACAATGTCGTTACCATTCCAGTCTCCCATCAGACGTGATGTGGGTGGAACCGCCGGTGGTGTGCCAGTGGCAGGAGCAGCGCCGCCTCTGGACGTCCAACTATGTCAACGACTACAAGTACAATGAGGACAAACTCACTCTGCAGTTCCGGACTGGAGTGCTTTGTAAGTAAAATTATGTCAAGCATTTTAGAAAATCAAAAGGGATAAATATACAGACTAACAAACCCTAAGTGTGGGCATTGTGGAATGACAGACCATTGTTATTTTTGGTAGTATGTTCTCGAGAGTGATGTACAACACCATATGCAAAATGGCGTCTATCGGCTAATATAAGGTGGAAGTCTGTCAGTAAGCGTGTGTTATCACAGGTTTATCTATGTCTATGTTTCAGGGCCAATAGGAATCGCAGCAGCTAGGTACAGCAACTTGCCATACCAAGGGTGGGATATGAAACCTGATCCTAAAGGGTAAGGTATTTTCATAATATACAATTTATATATTTAGCATTATCGCGTAAGTAGTTGTGAACTGTCTCTAAATAGGCAAATATCACATCATAATCAGTTTTTCAGCCACCAAGCAAAAAGAGATACGCATGCATTGTTTATGGTTGAAAGGCAAAGTGTGTTATAAAATTGCTAAGCATGGATATATTCGTCTCTATCCCTCGATGATATAGGTAATAGACAAATATTGTAGAACCATGGCTCCCCCGAAAATTGAATGGAAATTGACTTTTCAGTAAACAATAAATACCTATCTAATATTGAAGGAAAAACAATAGCTTTCTTTTTTTGGCCTCTGCTGTAGGTACTGCCGCAATTTCGCCAATATCACGTCACAGGAAAAACAAATATTTATTTGATTGGCCAGTAAAAATAATGAACCTGGAGCTAAGCAGTTGATCGGTAGCAACTTTCTATTACTAGAATAGCAGAATTACTAACTTTCTATTAACATAGCTTTCTATTACCTCCAACAGGCGAGGCGTAATTCTGACAGTGACAGGAGTAGCCATCACTGTCACGTGGTTGGTCCGAGGCAACTACGTGCGGCTCAAGTTTATAGCAAACGCAACCACGCCGGCGCTCAAAGAGCACTACAATAAACCCTATACGGTGAAGAGAATGGTGCAGGTGAGGCCTTAACTGATAGCCTGATAAAATGGAAAACAAATAATTTTGGAGATCATTCATGTTTTTTTTTCTCCTGATCAAATTTTTTTTCTGTTTTAAGACCGGCAGATTAATATTTACTTTTATTTCGGTTGATTACAAGACACTAATACCATTTTGAGCCTCATAATCCGTGCCTACAACTTAAACCTGCCAAAAATAATTTCGATCCGACGTGAGCAGTCGTCGGTGTTGAATCTTAAAACTACCTTTTATATTTTTCATATATGTATTCACAGATAATGCGCGAAGCGGCTTGCGATTTCTTCCCCGACTTCGACGCGCACAACCACATCGAAGGCACTTGTCCTAAGGAGTGGGTCGCTGAGAGACACACGTACCACGCCATGGCCTTCCTCTCTAGGGCTTATAATTTTCAGTGGAGCAGGTAACTGTATTGTTCACGGCCAACTTAGTGTTGATACGAAGAGCTTGGAAACGGGAGTGGATTTCTTTAGCCTGGCAGTCAGTTAGTCGACAGTGGCTGAAAGGTCTTGGCGTTCTGACGTCTAAACAGGATAACGCAGCTTCGAATGCTGCCGCTCATGATTATAATTGCTCATTCCCAACTAAATTTCAGTAATGTTTACATACTTCCAATTAAAGTTAATTTCAAAACAAACAGCGCATCACACTCATATTGTTAAGGCGAATATTTGTGCGTGTGTACCTTGTGTTTGTGTACACCCTTAAACAGTTATGTATGTATCTTCAACCTGTATACCTGTGTGTCTGTGTATGTGTTATAGGTATATAATGTAGGAGGATAGATGAGTGCGATAACTTGAGATTTGTTGATATGCTTATGTTTGAATCCACCTATCTTCTTTACAAATATTTTTCAGATGGAATGCGGGGGCTGGTTGGCGAAATATCATAATGCAATTTAGAGAAGCCGTAGACAAGAAACGAGAGGTGGGTATCCGTTCAATCATAATCATTATGTTTGGGTTTCAGTCAAGAAGCATATATAATCCTAGTAAATGTTTTCCGAAAAATATAATAAAACGCCGTAAATTCTAATCTGCTTCTTATAACCTATAAAATAAAATAAAATAAATAAAATAAAATAAAAAAGCCTTTATTTCTATCACACAATTAACTCTTACACTACTTTCTACTTATTTAAAACCGTAATTTAGAAAATGAAATCTTACAATAATTACAAAATCTTTAACGATAGTAGGTAGGTAAGGTAGGTAACATTATATTTTTGAATTTCACACATCTGATTTATATTTGATAGAATTGAACACAAACTTGAGTTAAACTTAATCTTAATAATTTTAGACAAGCATAATTTAATTTAAATGTATACATACAATTTAATAAAAACGTTTTTGGAATATATAAAAGGTTTTCTTGCAAAATGAATTAATCCTCTCACTATATTGCTATCTGCACAATGTCTTTTAATACCTATATAAATTTATTCATGAAACTAATCAGTTACATTTAACAATTTCATCTAGTGTACATATATATTACACACAACTTAGTTTTATAGTAACAGTCTTGTTTAATATATATGTTTTAAAATAAAATTGAGTTTTTACAGTTATCTTATGTAAGTTGGGACTTTATTTACAAATTAATTTATTTTCTTACTTGAGTGTTGTGTTAATGACTTTCATAAAACAATGTTCAATATCATTTGTAATTTATAAAATATGTTAAATAGAACAATAAAGTATGACAGGTTGCATATAATTACAGATCTAAGATGTAGTTATTGATATTAGAAACATATGTATGAATATATTCTGTATCTACACAATTTATATAAAAGTATACTTACTAAGTAATTATGTTTAATGCTTAATTTTAATGTAATTTTATTGAACAATCGAACATACTTGAGTGATAGTCGCTATACTAGCGTAGGCCTCCCACAGACAATGGTTTGGTATACATAATATGAATACAGAATTTTTACAGAATACATTGTTAAATTGAATAACAAGTAAACATTTTAGATACCTCATATAATATGCTAGTAATAATGCTTGGTTGATATTAGTTGTTTATGGTTATATTGCCTATGGGGTGTGTGGTCATCTATTCCTCCACGAGGACCAGTCGGCTTGGAGGTAGTACTCTTATCTAATTACTCTGATTCACAATGTGTGACGTCACCGCTCCTGGCCAGTTATTTAGTACTATATTTGTGATGCCTTATGAAAGAGGCCAGATTGTTAGACTGCTTTTTTACTTTTTGCGCTTTTTGTTTGTGGCCCTTGCTTGACACATTTTCATCTATTCTTTCTAAAGTTACAGGTAGGTTCCTGGTGTTGTTGTTTTCTAAAATAATAATTTGATCGTATTTAAGAATTGCCTTTTTTCCGTCTTGACGTATCTTTACAATTTCTTCTTGCAATTCTTTTCGTTTTAATAGTACTTTAGGGGGGTAATCTTCAGTTATGTAATAAGGTGTATGTTGTAATATCTTTTTGTTTCTTAGAATATCTACCTTTGTGCCAAAAGAATTTAACGTGATGATAACTGGCCTAATCTTGTCACTTTTTCTTCCTATTCTTCTTAAGCAACCAAATTCTAGTGGTCTGTAATTCAGTCGCATATTTTCTTTAAAAAATGCTATTATTTTCGTTTCCAAATCCTTGTAATTGCCCTCCGTTTCTTCAATTCCAAAAAGGAGTAAATTTTTCTTTCTTATCTCTTTTTCTATTCTGTCTATTCTCGAATCTTGTTCTTGTGTTTTTTCTACCATCTCTTTGTAGTCTGCTTTGAAATTAGAGAACATTTCTTCAATTTTTGCGTTAATTTTTTCTGTTATGATGTCGAACATTTTTTGGTTCTGTACTTTCATATCTTCTGCTATAGACGTAACTACTTTTATTATGTCTTGTTGATTTATAGATGTACCCATTGTTTCGAAAATCAACAGAGAAAATCACTTAAATAATATAAATAGTAATTTTAAGTGGATATTTTTATGGACCCAATCGAGGGTAGATAATAAAAATGATTTTGGTTAGATCTTTCACTGGATATTTGTTGTTGTTTTTTCACTTTATTTAGGTTTTGCACAGTTGTTTATATTCACAATCACTAAAAAGTACACAGATTACAAGAAATATGTGGCAATTAGATGTGATTAGCAATTTTAAATAATATTTTTTCCACTAGAACTTTGGAGTACGTGTTTACGTTTCGTTAAGCGGGCGTCCACCTTATAACCTATACCACTCACAAATAGGTACTTAAGCTTAACTCTTGAAAAAAAATTTTTGCTACCTATAGGTAATCTGAGTCAGTAAGATTGTGCTACTGATATATGTATAAATATTAACCAATACTACCAACCTAATTTCACCTCTTATTTTGTAACTTATTCATGAAAAAAACCGTATAATAATTTGTGTTTCAGTCAAAACTCACGTTACTCTACGTGACACCTCAGAAAGCGACTGTGTTGAAGGATAATGAAATGGTACAAGAACTCACCATGGAGCCTATGGCTGGCTTGCAGGTATATACCTATATAATATACTAGCTACGCGCGCGACTTCGTCCGCGTGGAATAGTTATTTTGAGCATCGTATTTATTTTTGCAAACTACCTCTTCATCTTTATAAATTTTAGCTGTTACCCACGACTTGAACCGTTTTCGCAGCGCACACAACGGAAGCCCTCAAAGATCAATAATTTTCCCCATTTTTTACACATTTTCCATTGTTTCTTCGCTCCTATTTGTTACAGCGTGATGTTATAAAGCCTAAAGCCTTCCTCGATAAATGGTCTAATTAACTCAAAAATAATTTTTCAATACGCACCAGTAGTTACTGAGATTAGCGCGTATAAACAAACAAACTCTGCAGCTTTATAATATTAGTATAGATATTAAAACCATGCAGAAATATACAAGTAGGGAATTTTTGCCAGTAGGTAGGTACAGGTACAAATAGTAAATTATTCGCAAAAGATACTTGGATACATAACGCACACAGACATATCGCAAAATGTACTAAACTGATTTTGTGATAATATTCTGAATCGAAGAGGATTAGTTTGCTATCACTTCACTTTTCCGATATATTATATTCTATGCAATTTCAATAACAGTGTTACATGGAAATCGAATTTATATGACCTTATTAGCAATCGGATAAAACAAGTTCTAAATCGACCCAAGCGTTTAAGAGCTACAGAGAGACAGGCACACAAATAATATACACACAGATTCATGTTACTACCCTCTTTTTACATAAATTTTTAAAAATAAACCTGTTAGCTTAGTTGGTAGCGGCTCTGCCTTCTAATCTAGAGGTGCGAGTTCGATTCCTGCAAGACAAGTAATAGGTAATGAATTTTAAATTTGTAATTACCTACTGTGTTGAGTCTTGTCGTTTCTATGTATAATATGTAGATATGTATTTACAACAACAAACAGGTAGGTAACCTATATAATATGTATTATATATATAATTTAGTACACATGATACAAGCGTTAGCTTAGTGTGAGGCTAGATGGCGCTGTGTGATATGTACTGATATTGGTATTTATTTTATTTTAAACTGCTCTTTAATACATAATTTCTTCTATTCCCAGTTCTATCCAGACCTGTTCACACTGAACATGTCGTATGGTTCAGTGGACGCGCGGCGGGCGACCTTCGATATGAAGTATAGACTGGTTGAGACCGTGTTCGAGATGCTACAGGAACTCAAGCTAACTAGCTTTTCATAACGGGTTTTAGAATTTTTTTGTCGGGTTGAACGGAAAACTGCCTTTTGGGAAAATCACGGAAATTCATGACAGCGGAAATGCAACGAGATTGTCTTTAAAGGATTTGCCAAAGACTAACCAAGAGAGGTTAGAATTAATCTGTTTAACATAATACAAGAACTTGCCAACCTGCATTAATAATCGTCACAAAGAAAATATTACCGAGTAAATAATCTACCAATCAGAGAAACTGAAAAACCAATTCCTGAAATCCTGAAGCCATTTTCGATTGGTGTATTATTTTTCCGGCAACAAGCTTTACATAGTTACTTTAGTTAGAATTACGTGGCTGTGAATAAATACAAAATAAATATATAAAAATGTCACTTGAGTCGTGCATATATTAAACTAATACATTTAATGCGATTCGGTATGACCATGTTAATTTTTAATCAATAAGTGTACAAAAGAAAATTTGTAGCAAGTCATAATTAACAATCAATTTAATGCGCCAAATTTTATAATGTACTTACTTCTTATTCACATATTTTTTACTGTAAATAGTTGTATAAAAATTATATAAGAAATCTGTTTTATAAAGAATATATCTACTTTTACTGTTGATCTGAAGTTTTCTTATGCTATAAAAGCTTCCTCATTTACCTACCTCAATGTGGGTTAAACTTTGCAATAAATGGGGAAGCTTTTGCTTATCTCCTCTTTCAGTATTGAAAAATGGTATTATGTAGGTACAAGACATACATATACATCGCCCATAAATTAACTACAAAATGTGGTAATACATTATAAGCACAAACTTCCTCCATTTTATTAGTATTTATATATTGACTGCCGTGTTAGCTTAATTGCTAGAGACTGCCTTCTAATCTAGGGGTGCGGGTTCGATTCCCGCATAAGACAAGTAATTATGAATTTCAAAATTTGTAATTACTTGTGTTGAGTCTGGTCGTTTCTGTGTATAATAAGTATGTATTTACGAAAGAAAAGTATATATGTATTATATCCGTTACCTAGTAGGCTAGTACCAATGATACAAGTGTAAGCTTAGTATGGGGCTAGATGGCGCTGTGTGATATTTACCGAAATATTTTTATATTTATGTTTATTCCATAACACTGTAGTGAATGATCTGATTAAGACTTAAAATTTCTATTAAGATAAGTATCCACGCGCGGAATTTAATCTGAAACCAGATAATGTAGGTATTTATGACTCATAAGACTTACACTGCGATATATTAATGGAGTTGTTATTGTGACAAATTGTTATAAATACTTTAATTGACGTCAATGTTCTGCAAATAAATAAATAAATATTTCGGGACATTGCACACAGCGCCATCTAGCCACTAAGCTAACGCTTGTGTCGTGTGTACTAGATAACAGACATAATACTTATATACTTTTTTTTGTAAATACATAGTTAAACATACATGATTTAGGTATTTAAAAAAATATTTTTACTAAGAAAAAAAAGCACTTGTTTATTTGTCTTTAATAACCAGAAACTGTTATAAAGTGGGTTAGAAAAGACAATTGCATTATGACTTTTACTTAGCAGGGCTTTATTTACGCATGGCACTAACTGGATATAAAATACAAAATCAGAATAATTGATTTAAAATATGGTTCTACCGGGTGCAATTGAAATTTTAAGTACTATACAGAAACAGTGTTACCAGATGGTGTGACAGGTTAGGAATGGCCAAATTACCTTCTATTTCGTTCCTAACTTGTCACAGTGTGACTGGATAGGAAAGATCCGTTTTTTGCACCAATACCTAATATTTTTAATATTACGAGATTAACAAAGGAAAGTTTAATTTTGTCGTACATTTATGGATTTACCTTCGTCACTTATGGAACGATTGGAAAAATCTTTAGACATTAGCAAATAAAAATGAGCTGATAGATCTCAATGTAGACAGAAAGTGAGCTAACTTTAAACATTATAATAGGTACTCTATGTTTTAAACCATCTTTAAACCTAAGTTTGTTTCTCATAAACGCGACTAAGTATGCTCTTGTACCTATATAGCGACTTGGCTCCTCCTATAGTCCTAGACTAATATTTAAACCGCTTTTTGTAATAAACGGTTTTAAATTTATACTTGCACAAATACGTAGTCGAAAATTGCTTTCGTTACATTTTTGAATGGAAAGTATCCACGAAGCCCTGAATGAGGGATACGACTTAATGAAGAGGATGATCCTGATAAATTAATGACAGAACATTTTTTTTAAGTACATTCGTATTTACATAATTATTAAATGTAAACAAAACGAGGTAGTTTATATACCTACATATATTTATACCATTACAATAAGTTACTTAAATTAAAATTTTAACTAGTTGTCTTACTATAGCTTTGTATGTGTCCTACGAACTCTACTAGGTATCATGTGTTAGGACTTTGGCCTAATAGTTTAATCTGAACAAAAGCGTTAAGTGATACTTGCTTGCAATGAGTAGTTTGATTTAGCTATTCATCAATTATTATTTTATGGGATTATTGGCAAATTATTCCACCTGTTGCTTTAAGTTCTCTTAAAATAAGAAATAAATACAGGTTGAGAGCCTCTGTCTCAGATAAAATTGTTTTCGTATTACGTTATACCTATATAATAGGTACATATTATGTACATTCAAAATAGTCATTAAATGTTTTCATTCAAATCAATGATGACGTATCAGATAGTAATTATATTTTTATGCGTGAAATTTGTGTTAAGTGAAAATGTACCTTTAGTGCAAACCACACAGGGTTTAATCAGTGGATTAATGAGTGAAGACGGGGGCTGTTATATGTATTTGGGGATTCCTTATGGAGTAGTGGATCCTGGTAATCCATTTGGTGTAAGTAGTTTACAGAACTTAAATTATTAACACCAGGTTTAAGAACTCTCGTAACCGAAATTGGCCACTCTTTTACGAACTTTTAATTATTAGTGTTTTTAGCTCATGTTTAGTTTTATTTTTTGTCTCTATCCATATATTATGATAACCATACTTAAATGAAAAAATACAAAAAAAAACTGATTAATGTTTGAGTTGTATACTACTGCTAGTACCCATGATAAAACATCTTGGACGGGACCACATTCAAATATTCGTGGTTTTCCAGCTGCTAGTTTGTAAGAGTTCCTACCTCACTCTAGAGTTAAGACCAAATAACCAAAGCGTTAACTAAGCATTTTATAAAAACATATATACAATATTTTTGTACATGTTCCAGGTATCGTCACCAGCTCCAGAATTCGAAGGCATATTCAATGCTACAGATGATTCTGCAGCTTGCCCACAGCCCGGGAGAGGGTCTCTAGACTGCCTCCACCTCAACGTATTCGTGCCATCTATTGATAGAACAGAAACTCTCCCTGTACTGGTCTTCATTCATGGTGGAGCATTCTTATACGGCACATTTGGCAGATCCATGTATGGCCCAAAATTTTTAGTAAGACATGATGTGATACTTGTAACATTCAACTATAGACTAGGTCCCTACGGCTACATGTGTACAGATAACAAGAGAGCACCAGGGAACCAAGCGTCTAGAGACCAGCTGCTTGCTTTGAAATGGGTGAACGAGAATATAGAACGCTTTGGCGGAGATCCAAACAGAGTAACGCTATCAGGTAATAGTGCTGGAGGAATGTCCATCGATTTGATCATCAGCTCTGATCAAGGACCGAGGTATTTCCAGCAAGCTATCTTACAAAGTGGAGTTTCTTTTCTACCAAGCTATCCAGCTACGGTAAGGAACTCGCCATTGATATTGGCTGGTCGTTTTGGACTATCAACGAACGACATCGACGAGGCATTGGATTTCCTAGCTACTGTACCAACTTCACAGATTATTACAGCAAGCTTTGATCTAGGTCTGCAGTTTAGACCATGCATTGAAAGAAAATTCGATGGTGTGGAACCGTTTATGACAGAAAATTGGGTGGCCAAAGAAAAAGTAATATCGAAAGATTTAAACATAATTGTCGGATTCAACGAAAACGAAGCTTTAGGACTCTTTTTAACACCAAACTCAGACTTGACTAATATAGTCGAAGAAAGCTTGAGAGACACGTTTATAACTGTAGATGTTACCGGTAAAACAGAAATTAGACATTTCTTCTTTGGAGACGAATATATTGATCAGACGAAATTTAAAGAGGCGATAGATTTGAGATCTGATTTGACGTTTGTTCATCATTCTATTAGGAGTTTGAGGAGGTTCTTAAAGAGTGGAACGGAGAATGTGTTTCTTTACTTGTTTAGTTATGATGGAGAAAGGAACATAGTTAAAGAAAATATTAATACCACTTTGGGAGGAGCGGCCCATGCCGATGAAGTTGGGTATTTATATGATATCGCACGTTATGACACGCCCAATGAAGACGACCAGCTAGTCATAGATCAGATGACGGAGATGTGGACCAATTTTGCTAAATATGGGTAAATTTGTTATTTGATTTTATGATGGTAGGGAAAGTTAGGTGATTGTTGTTGATAACTGTATGTATTATTTATTTGACAGATCAAAAGTATCGATTGAAAATGGAAGTTTGACCTTTGATGACTCTACAGTAAATATAAACAAATTTTAGAAACAAAGTATTATGCATCGTTACTTTTAATTTATCGAAGTCGCGGGCATTTGCTGGTCCATTATCAAAACTTAATGATTATGATTTTGTGATACACAATATTATACAGATTAGATAAATTGATCAAAATAACATGTAGGCATTTAAAAAATATAATTCTCCTCTCAGCGATGAAAATAGAATTTATTTTTTTACTGATTTTATCTAATCTTGTACTGCACCTTAATTTTACCTAAGTAGTGATACCAGTTATGATTTACAAGAAATTCGTGGACAAACATTCAAACAGACGCTTTCAAAATTTTGTACACGTGTTTGTATAAAATTGTGCTTAAAGACAAAAAGATCATCAAACTGAAAAAGTTTTACTGGCACTTAAATATTTTATCTTTTCAGCGATCCCACACCACACCCGACTACCACCGTGCCTGTCAAATGGGAACCCATAAGTTTGACATCACCATACCACTACATACACATAGATTCAGACTTACAAGTAGGTATAAGCATTTTTAATGAAAGGTTCGCGTTTTGGGACCTCTTTCTGGAAGCCAATGGACATGTGCAAAGATTTATCGTTGAGAATAAAGAATTTGATTAGAATATTTAGTTTTATTATGATGGCGCTGTGTAATATGTTTTGAAATATTTATTTATTTAATATAATATATAAATTATAAAAGTTAGGTAAAATTATAAGGTAAGGATACATATTAGGTACATTTTGTAGTTCAACCAAAACTAACAAAGTTTTCAAGAAAAATACAAAAATTGTGATTGATGAGTGATTGATGCAATAAGTGGGTAAATTCGTATTTGTATAAAACCGAACGATTTGTTTGGGTAGCTACAAATTTACATTGATTTTTTTGTACATATGTACAAACCTTACATGTTAAGTCCGTTGTGTGTAATGTCCCGGAATATTTTATAATTTTATTGCGCCGGCCTATATATAATTATTATAGTTTTAGTGTCATAGTCATCTATGTACATAAATTATATAAGTTAGAATTAAGGCCCTCATATTTAAAAACTCACTGCTTTATACCTTGTATAAATTTGCTTATTATTATTGGCAAATAATATTGAAAGATATGAGTAATAGGTGTAGGTACCTAAACTTATTTATAATAAAAATCCTTATCAATTTAATCAATATTTCGTACGTGTGGTACCAGTTTATTAATTATGATGGAATTTATTGATTAAAATCGAAATCAATCAAAATCTGGTAAGTCTTCGACAGGGTCACCTTTTGATGTGGTTGTATTATCTATGAAATACTTGCTTGAGAATATTATACATGAATTGTAGGTATATATTTATAGCTAGAGAAGTTGGATTCTATTGAGACGCGAGCTAAAAGTTAATAAGTCAAAATTCAAAATTCAAATTCAAAATTATTTATTTTCATAAAAAATAACATGTATAAAAATAATATATATAAATAGGTAAGGCAAGTCTAGGTCTTTTATCGAATTCATTTCAGAGAGTGTGCAGCGGAGCTACATGAACTACTTCCCTCTGCTCCTCTCTATAAGTAGTAGCCGAACAAGCAGAAAGTCTGTAGGTCTGTAGACACCGTTTTATACCTAGTAGAAGTTCCGAAGTGTCGAACACAGCGCTTTGCCTCTACGTTTATTGTACGGACGGAAAAGCCTTGGAACACTTTACCAGACGCTGTGTTTCCTGCGAACTACAATCCAAAGGTCTTCAAATCTAGGTATCTTCTAGGTAAGCTTGTTACACTCTATGCTGCAGAAATACTTACCATCAGGCAGGCTGTAGTGAAACGTAAACCTACCCCATATAAAAAAAATACTTATAACATATTAATTCAGGGTGAAAATGACATATTATAATATATGTGTACGTATGTAGGGCTACTTCATAATCTAATGGAATATCTGCATACCGAATTTCACCCGAGACGGTAGAGCATTTTAGCCGAAGTAAGTACCTAGTAACAAATATTACAATTTACATCCGATCTTTTACTTGTACAAATAGTACTATATATTATTAGATACTGTTCTAATACATTCATTAAGTAACCTGTCTTTTTTACGAAAATAAAACTATTAGATCCCTAGTGGGAACCCCAGGGGCAACGTAGTCGAGGAAGACCCAGCAGGGCAAGCACGGCACGGGGACTAATGGTCTTTCCCTCCATTTTATCCACTTGGTGTATGGTGACAGGTGGATAAAACGGTGAAAAGACTATTAGTACCGGTGCCGTGCTAGCCCTGCAGGACCCGCAGCTGGTCGTCGATCTCGACCGCACTTGCACAGCAGTTTCGGAGTGACTGGCGTGAGGCGGCCGGGACCGAGATTCATGTAGAGAGTTGGGGAGACCTTTGCCCAGGAGTGGGACAGCATAGGTTGATAAAAAAACATCTACCTAATCAAAAATAAATACATAAATTATATTTTGATTACAGTACATACATGATGACATTTAAAATATTATCTACACATATAATATTTAAACGCATTTAAGTATGTACTTATAAGATAGCATAAAGCGATTTTAAATACATTTTGCACATCACAGTGCAGTATTGCTTTCATCATCATCTTCAACCCTTGTCGATCCACTGCTGGGTACAGGCCTGTTTTTATTATTTGTACTAGTGGACGCCCGCGGCTTCGACCGCATTATTGACGGACAAAAAATAGCCTATTACACACAGAAATCTATATAAACAACCTGCTTATTTAGATTTCTGTGTATTAGGTACACTTCGGGACACACCTCATAAAACCTACATACCAAAAATAATGAAGAATTCAGCCGTTTTTGCGTGATGAGCGTTTAAATAAACAGACAAATAATTATAAAATTATAAACTGATCCCAAACAACTATTTTTCAAATATCTTCTATGTACCTACCAATTTTTAACCCTCTTGCGCTTTATTAGACGTATAGATTATACACAATTTACATACTGTTAAACTGTCATATATAGTATTATTACAATCATGCTATTATAATGTAGCCCGTCTTTTTTAACAATTAAATAATAATAATTAGGAAGGTAATAAAACGATTGCATTCTAAATAAACATATTGTATTTTCATAAAAATACATATTCAATATTATATTAAAAATGTAATCTACTTAAGCATTTAAGTACATAACTTGATAAATTATGCCACCGTCTATAAATTTACGGAATTAATATAACATTGCTTAAAGCGAATTTAAAACATTTTGCATATCACAGTGTCGCTTTGACATTTAAATTATAAAAATAATCTTTGTAAATATGTAAATAATAGTAAGGACAATCACAGTAAAGATATTATTTATTGCATAGAGTATTTTAACAGGGCGTTTTCTAAGAAATCAGAATCTACAGAAGCGCCACGGTGATATGCGTAAACTCATCACATAGTTGTACTTAAACGATCGCTAGATGGCGCTCATAACCGCTGAATCAACCAATACAACATTTTATTTTATGTTTCGTAAATATGTAGTTAATTACAATACTAAGTTTATATTTTTGATATTACAAAACAATACCCCGTTTATTTTGTGCATGGCATGCTATATCGAGCTTAGCTGAAGCAAGCGCCATCACTTTGCAAAAAAATATTGAAATTTTCGATTCGTCGATTCAATAACTTTTAGTCAACGCTTTTAGTCTTTTCGATTAAAATGAAATACTGTACCTAAGTACATATGCAATACTTATATACCTTTACTGTGGTGCAACACAACCTCGCCACCAAATAATAAATAGGTTCTTCTACATGACTACATAATATTATATTTTGAACCAAAACTACCCTCAAATCAAAATTTTCCTACAATTTCGAACTACTACTAAAGTATTCTTTTTCTAATTCCAACCAGAACCTGAGCCGATCCAACCCGTGGTCTCGCACTAGTGTTACATCGTCGTCAAGCAGTAGTGTACATCGCTGGTGTGGAGTGTACGGCTGCCATTCTACTGGCTGCTTCGACCATGTTGGCTTACTGGAACATACAGAAAAATATATTATAGATCGATAGATAAAACTCTTTATTGTAACACACATACAGAAAAAAAGACAAACAGAAACACAAAAGACTTAAAAAAAAGAAAAAAAAATGTTATATTGAATAGTAAATACATACATATATAAAACCTAAATATACCAGGTAGTCTGGAAGAAATAGCCTAAGACTATAAGTAATATACCAAGTCGAGCGTAGCTACGTAAAAAATAATTAGCATATTTGATCGTAAGATATTCGCTCCAATGCCAATCATAAGTGGGTACTGAAATTAAAAATATGCACAAGTCAAAATATATATACTAAAATACATACTACACACACACACACTAACAATATAAATAAGATTGTAGGTAAGTGATAATTTTCAAATTTTAGTTTTTATGATACCTATCTTCATTATGCAAAATTAATGATGGGAAAAGTAAAATGTAATAAAATAAAGGAACATAGGTATTTAGTTACGTACCCAGTTTTAGCAAAATTACAAAAAGACTCCGCTAGCATTTCAATAACTTTTTCGTCTCTTTCTGTCGCTTTAGCCATCTTGCTCTCTTTATAGAACTGATATTGGATCATATCGCCGTGCGTCGATCCTTTCATTTTGATACTTTTCATTATCTTAGTATGCAGATCGCCGACGTAGTCAAACTGTATCAAAAACAGTTGATCCCAAAATTGAGAGACGAATTCTGCTAAAAACACAATGTCCCGCCAAAAAAATACATCTGATACCATTTGAACGTACTCTCCTTTAACACTGTCATCTATAGGGCCTGTCCTCTCGCCAAAATAGAATTTCCGCAACTTATTTTTAATAATCTCTGCTTTCTGAGTACCCTGTTTTATTTTCGCGTATTGAGGTATGAAATAGTAGAAATCTGGCTCGTACACAACGTTGCCATTTTCGTTGAAAAATATCACGCCTTCGTGAGGGTTGACAGCTGTCAACATCGGTACTTTATGGAATCTATTTTCTTTGATGGTAACTTTTGGGTGTTCGGTGAAAAATTGTTCGACACCAGCGAATTTCTTCTCGACGACTGGCAAGAAAAATGCGTTTAGAACCGATCGAGGTCTACTCAGTTCTGCTTCTGTAAATGCTATGACCAAATCTTTGACGGGCGCTTGAACTAAAAAGTTGTACAAATCTCTCGCGTCGGTTAGATTTTGGCCCAGAATTGATGCTACTTTTATCGCCTTCTGCTTCGAGTCTTCTTCGATTAAATACAAGTCAGCTATGCAGTTTCCTGATTGCGCCACAACTTTGCTGTACAAGCCTTCTGTCATTGCTGACGTTAAAAACGATGTTGCCATTGCACCCCCTGCGCTTTCCCCACTGACAGTTATATTTCTGGGATCTCCATTAAAATTACCTACATTTTGACTAACCCATTTTAAAGCCATCGCGGCATCTTTTAAACCAGCGTTTCCAGGACATTCTGGTATATTTAAGCACAGCCACCCGAATATATTCAGTCTATAATTGACGGTGACTAGAACCACATCATGTTTGATGAAATAATCTGGCGTATAATAATTGCCATATCCAAATATTAATCTCCCGCCATGTATGAAGAAAAAAACTGGTAGTTTTTCAATTTTTTCGGCTGGCAATACTGGGGTGTAAATATTTAAGTACAGGCAATCTTCTGAGCCGTCTATGGGGGTGCTTGAATAAGGGTTGGATTGCATAGCTTTGTTGCCTGGTTTGGTCGCGTCATGTATGCCAGTCCAAGGTTCCGGAGGTTCCGGGTTCTGAAAATGATAGCAATACAATATTATCTTTATTGCACACCAAAATAAGTAAATAAAATAAATCTGATAAACAAAAGTGATCTCTTCCAGGCCACTTTAGCAAGAAAGCGGTGAAAGAGGTCAGTTTGGTCGGTGGCGTACAAATAAATAATTCTTAAGGCCACGATATTTCACCCAAAAACGCTTTGCGCCGACGAGTCTTGTCCACACCACGCAAACAATTTTGCACAATTTGAGCAGTTTTGCAGACGTTTTTGACGAAATAAATTCATATAAAATCAGCAATTCAGTACATTCTATAAATGGCTTTTTAGTCCTTTAAATAATAACTTTAATTGGTTAAAATTTCTGTACTACTTTTGGAAAAAAAGGTGAAATATATTTCAAATAACTATTTTTCAAAAAATTAAACTATCGAGCGAAGTAAACGAAATCGTGTTTTGGCGTATTTTATTGTCTTAACACTGAATCAAAATAATTTAAAATGAAAAAAAAATAGCTCTATCTTATGTAGGTACTTCTATTTTATTTGATTTTTATGAAATGTTGATTTCACATAGCACCCCGCGTTAAAAATAAAACCTATATCTTAACCACGGAACAGAAAAAACAAGGGGAAGTGCCCTTATAACTACTCAGTACGGGAACCGGTGTAGCCAAACTCACACATAAGTAAATCAAAATATACATCACAACACATAAAAAGCAATAATATAATTGGCTGAACTATTGTTTTTCAAAATTAAGTCTTATAACAAATACGTTAGGTTTGATATTTGATGAGTTATTTATTATAATAGCAAGTAGTAACGGGTTATGCCACTCTTTACTAGATGGCGTTGTACACAATTTATTCCATTTAGTACGCTATCACTTAAAAAATAAATGTCATATTGGTGTGCACTTGTTGCTACTCAGATAAGGATGTGAATCAAGGGTCGATAATTTTAAATCGATGATTGTTATATACGGGTTTTTATTAATAAGGAACGGAAAATAATAACAGGAATTTTAAAATAAATAAAAACACGACATAATATGTATGTTAAATATATTTATTGACCTTTAAACAAGACATATTTATTTAATAGTTGTCGTTTTGACTATTATTATTTTACTTTTGACAACTTATTATATATATATATTTTAATTATTATATAACATTGTTTTAAGTGATTGAGTGAGTATGAAATAGTTAATGTAATTGGTTGCGACCGTTTTAATTATTATTAAATAAATAAATAAAAATTGACTGCTGGATTTTTAACTTTAATAAATGATGCATGCGTATATTTATGTATATAGGTACTTATGATGGCTTTCATGAGATCTGTGATATCGATATGGTTTGATGCAGGAAATTATCCTTACTGATGATAATTTATAACTTGAAATAATGACGTGCCAATGAATTGGCGCATTATTTTATTTATCACAATACATTTTTTATGCTTTTGCAATCTTTTAAAAATAATTCTGATGTTTGGCATACTTTAATTACATCTCCCGAAGGATATAACAATCCTCCTTTACTTTTTGCAATTATAAACTTATGTAGTGACTGATTTTGCTCTGCTACTAAGGCACTAACACATATATCACACTTAATTTTTTTAATTAATTGTTTTACTATAAAACCAGCAATATGAGCTATAGATTGCTAACTGAAATCAGACAAATGCATATAATTCATCTCATCGAATTCTTCATCCTCCTCTTCAGCATTTTCCTGGCTAATGTCATATCGCATTGTGCTTAAATTAATCCTCTCCACTGCAGATGGACAGTTTAAAATAGAAAATCCAGTTTTGTTTGCCTGTAGCTTTAATCCATTCTTCTGCCTTAGATGGATCTTGAGGAAATCTGAAATTTTAAGCCAATGTGCAATAAAAAATAATATATTGTTTTGTTTAGTTTTATTGTATCGATATCGATAAACGATTGACATATAATGTCCCATCCCTAAATGAGTAGCGTCGTAGCTTCTAGAATTGCTGTCTGCCTAACTAAG
Organism: Macaria notata; assembly: GCA_927399415.1. Classification (NCBI taxonomy): domain Eukaryota; kingdom Metazoa; phylum Arthropoda; class Insecta; order Lepidoptera; family Geometridae; genus Macaria; species Macaria notata. The sequence goes on from OV656742.1 coordinate 9,831,121, forward strand.
TTTTGACTTGGACTTTAACACGATAGGTTTAAGGTTGATTTTCAGTTTTCAACCAAGTAATTATTGTGATGATTTGAAAAAAAATATTAAATTGAAATACATCAGTGATTTCAGCTTACCGGTGATAAGATACTCCTCCATTTTATAAATTTTTCGTCCTGCTTTCATTTTTACACTTAATAATTGCACAACAGGGCATGAATTATTTTTAAACAATTTTTTTATGCGAGTGCGGAACGTCTTGTTAGCTCACGTAGCTAAGAACGACTAATCAAAGCCGCCGCGAATGTTGCGATATTCCGCTTAATTGTGACACAGGCAGGAGATACGAGTACCACTTCCCTTGTTTTTTCTGTTCCGTGATCTTAACAGAGAAAAATAAAAGACATTCAAACTAATTTAGGTACAAGTTACAAATAATAATATTGTGGCGTAGACAGCCGTAGTAGGTACGTCACTCGCCGCCGTCACCGCGTTCGAAAAACAATGACAATCGTTTTGAAATTATGTGTAGAAGATTTTCGACGCTACGTCATAAGGATGACTAGCCTGGGACATTGAGTGTTTGCTTTGCAACCCAGAGACCCGGGTTCGAATCTCAACTGAGTTAATGTCTTTTTGTGAATAAATAGAACATTCTCGAAGATTCTCGATCGAATGGAAAAGAAAATACGGGATAGAAGATTTGTGAGAGCAAGAGAGAAATACGGTTTCAAAATTAGAAGTAAATCAAAGTTGGAACGAGTTCAGGGGTATATAAGCGGGGCAAGACGCGGCCTACGGCAGTGTTGATTTTGAAGTGAAAAGAAGAAGAAGAAGAAGAAGAAGAAGAAGAAGAAGAAGGGAAAGTGGAAAAGTGAAGTAAAGTGAAGTACAGTACAGTGCAGTGGACAGTGTTGTGCGCGCAAGTCAGTGCATAAGCCGTGTGCGCGCGAGTGTCGAGTGCTCGAAGACACAGTCGTGCACGCGCAAGCGACGTATCGTGCACGCGAAGTGACTGTGGTATACCGCGCGTCAGTGTCAGTGACATTTTGAGTGCGTGTCGAAGTTCTCCATCGAAACTCTATCGACCTGTGAGTACCCCCGTGGTGAATAAAGGCATCAAACTATGAAAGACGAGTTTATTTCCTATCCCCAAACCCACACGCCGTAACAATTGGTGTCAGAAGTGGGATAGGAAATGGAAAAGATGCCTTTCGTGCCCAGAGGAGTAACGACCCGGGCGGGTGCTGTGGCAGCAGCGGAACATCCGCATGAGGAGCCTAGCTCTGAAGGTGATCCATCGACCTCTGTTCTTCAACCGGCGCCAGTGGACATGAGTGCTTTGCTCCAACAAATGACAGCCATGATGCAGGATCAAACCCGCCGTTTAGAGGAACAAGCCCACCGCCAAGAGGAGCAAGCCCGTCGACAGGAAGAACAGTTGCGTGAGCATACTCGCCGCCAGGAGGAGAAACTTGAAGAACTACAAGACCGTCTCTCCAAGGACGTGCTAACAGCGGTGCAGGCCAATCTCGTCCGAGTAGAGGTAGTGGAGAAGAAGTTAGCGGAATGGGACAAGATAGGCCAGCAATTGGAGCAGACCGTTGAACAGCTTGGCAAGGAGTTCCGAATCTTTAAAGCCAGTGGCTCGACAGTAGGCTACGGTGTGGCCCTTCCTACGAAAAACCTAAAGGTGCCGCCGTACGACGGGAAGTCTTCTTGGGCTGCTTTTAAGCTACAGTTAGAGATGGTCAGAAGAGCCAGTTGTTGGAGCGAGCAGGAAGCGCAGTCAGCGCTAACTTTGGCCCTGCGTGATGATGCTCTCTCCGTGCTAGAAGCACTTGGCGCCGGCGTGAGAGAGGTGACCTATGAAGACCTGGTCAACGCTCTGAAGGCCCGGTACGGCGATAGTCATTTGGAGCACGTGTACCGGGCGCAACTCAAGGACCGTTGCCAACGAGCCGGAGAAAACATACAACAGTGGTCAGTGGAGGTGGAAAGGTTGGTGCGGAAAGCGTATCAGTCGTCGCCAACCGTGGTGGAGGAATTGCTCCTGCAAGTTTTCATTGACGGGATTCGCGACTCTGACATTAGAGCAGCTGTCCGACTGGAACATCACACAACACTAAAGGAAGCGGTGGCACATGCTCTAGAGGTGGAAGTTGTGCGCTATGATTCCCGTTCCGCAAAGGTGCGGGAGGTCGTGGCGGTGGATACCGAGAGGCAACGTGCACCGAACAGCCGTGTCGTGTGCTACAGCTGCGGAGAAAGGGGACACATACAATTTGAATGCCCAAAGCGGAGATGCGGCAGTGTCGACGTCGGAGCACCCACAGGAAAACTAGAGCAGGCCAGGGCTGCGGGGTGGGCGCTCACCAGTGGCAGAAAAGCCCCAGAAATTTATGTGAAGCAAACAAGTGAAGGGAATACTTTGGTGATTGACGGCATGATTAACGGGATGCCTTGCCAGGTGACGTTGGATACGGGAGCATCGCGTACGGTCATCAGTAAGCGCAAACTGAAAAGCATTGGAATTCAAGGCCTTCGATACAGTGGAAACCTTGTGCTCTCGACTGCCACCGGCCAACGAATATCAATCGAGGGGGAGAAGATTGTGGCCATCAAGATTGGAGGTACGCTTTACTGGCACAAAGTGATCGTTGCCGATATCACCGACGACTGTATCATCGGATTGGACTTTCTTAAAAAATTCCAGTGTGTCATTGACATGAAGCTAGGTGTCCTCAAACACGGGAACGAGGAAATCCCAATGAAGGGTGGCGTGTTTGGTAAGGTACTCTGCCTGAAGGATACCACCTTAAAACCGAGATCACAAACCTTGGTCCCTGTTGTTCTGCCACGGAACGAAGGAGGATGCCCACGGAGGTGTGCTGTTATCGAGAGAGGAAGTCCGGATACAGCGTGGATTCCGGCCAGAACTGTGGTGGGAAACGTTCAAGAAGCGGTAGTACCCATATTAAATCTGCATGAAGAGGAGCAAACCATACAAAAAGGGACAATTATTGGAACCTGCGAGGAGGTTGGTTGGTTAAGTAGGTGTGGAGAGGAGCAGAAACAGAAAGTCCCGAGTCAGCAGGACAATGTGGTGAAACTCCTGGAAGACTGCAAAAGTAATCTAACCAAGCTTCAACTAATAAAGGCAAGAAATTTCCTGTTGCGTTATGCTCATATTTTCTCCAAGAATGACAGCGACATCGGCAGAACTGGTTTGGTAAAACACAAAATTGATACAGGTGATACGACACCCATTCGACAAAGACCAAGACGAGTTCCTTTTGCACGAGAACAGGAAGTCGATGACATGATTCTGGATATGAGTAAGAATGGCGTAATTGAACCTTCGTCGAGTCCGTGGTGCTCACCGGTTGTACTAGTGAAAAAGAAGGATGGATCGACAAGGTTTTGTGTGGATTACCGGCGACTGAATGATGTCACTAAAAAGGACAGTTACCCATTGCCAAGAATCGATGATACCCTGGATTCATTGTGTGGTATGTCTTGGTTCTCCACTTTAGACCTGAAGAGTGGCTATTGGCAGGTGGATTTGGATCCCAAGGATAAAGAGAAGACCGCATTTTCCACCGGCAAAGGTCTATGGCAATTCAAAACAATGCCATTTGGACTCTGCAATGCACCAGCCACGTTCGAGCGGTTGATGGAACATGTGCTCGCTGGAATGCTGGGGGAAACCTGCCTAGTTTACTTGGATGACATAATTATAATGGGACGTGATTTCGACGATCACCTTAAGAAGCTGGAGCGAGTGTTTGCGAAGCTGCAAGGCGCAAACCTGAAGTTGAGCCCCAAGAAATGCTCTTTCTTCCAGAGGCAAGTGAATTACTTGGGACACGTTATTTCGGAGAAGGGTATTGCGACTGATCCATCCAAGATAAGTGCAGTCAAAGATTGGCCAACACCGACAGATAAGACACAGGTGAGAGCATTCCTGGGTCTGTGCTCTTATTATCGTCGCTTCGTGAAAGGATTCTCGGACGTCGCCAAGCCGTTACATCGTTTGACCGAAGAGAAGAGACCATTTTCTTGGAATGAAGACTGCGATCAAGCTTTCCTGGCTCTAAAGCAGCATCTATGCGAAACACCTATCCTCGGATATCCTGACACAGAGGGAAAGTTCGTCGTAGATGTCGACGCCAGTAACACAGGAATTGGAGGAGTACTATCACAGCTGAGAGGAGATCAAGAAGTTGTAATAGCCTACTTCAGCAAGTCTCTATCAAAACCAGAAAGAAATTACTGTGTAACGCGCAGAGAATTGCTGGCCGTGGTAAAAACTCTGCAACACTTTAGGAAGTATTTGCTGGGCCGTAAATTTTTGGTGAGAACAGACCACGCTGCATTGAAATGACGTCACAGCCAGCCCCAACGGAAGACCAGCGCTGGTTGCTTCCATACAACCAGCATTATGCTGAGTTGGGGCTGTGTTGTGGCAGATTTTATGTTTGTTTTTTATGATTTTACTCCTGTGTGTTTTTAAAATCTGTCACAATAAATGTTTTCTTTCTTTCTTTCTTTCTTGAAATGGTTGCTAGAGTTCAAAAATCCGGAAGGGCAGGTGGCCAGGTGGATAGAGCAACTCCAGGAGTATGAGTTTGAAATTGAGTATCGTGGAGGAAAGACTCATGGTAACGCAGATGCTCTGTCTAGAAGACCGTGTCCAGATGAATGCAAGCATTGCAACCGGCAGGAGGAGAAGGAGAACATCAAAATCAGGGTGATAAGAACAGACTCCATCGACGAGTATTGGGCTAACGACGCCATGAAGAAGGCCCAAGAGGACGACAAGGATCTTCGACCATTAATGAATTGGCTGGAAGATGGTACTAGGCCAGCGTGGTCTGAAGTAGCTAAGCACAGTACGGCGACCAAGAGTCTGTGGGCACAGTGGGACAGTTTAGTACTTCAAGATGGACTGCTTTGCCGCAAATGGGAAACACCGCAAGGAAAGGACTGCCATTTACAATTGGTGGTACCCAGAGGAAGAGTAAATGAAATCTTAAGGGCCTACCACGATGGTTCGTCTGGAGGACACTTGGGAGTTAAGAGAACTTTGACGAAAATCAAGGAACGCTTTTATTGGTTGCACTGCCGGGACGTTGTGGAAGATTGGTGCAGAAAATGTCAGAACTGTGCAGCTGTCAAGGGGCCGCAGACAAGGAGCAGGGGAGCAATGAGGTTATATAATGTTGGGGCCCCTTGGGAAAGAGTGGCACTTGACATTGCCGGACCATTCCCAGTTACCAAAGAAGGTAATCGTTATATCCTAGTAGTGATGGATTACTTTACGAAATGGCCCGAGGCATTTGCTTTGCCGAACCAGGAGGCTATCACCGTGGCAAATAAACTGGTGAAAGAAGTGTTCTGCAGATTTGGAGTACCCTTGGAGATTCATAGTGATCAGGGGCGAAATTTCGAGTCACAAGTATTCCAAGAGGTGTGCAGGATTTTTGGAATTCACAAGACCCGGACGACGCCATATCACCCACAGTCTGATGGAATGGTGGAGAGATTCAATCAAACATTGGAGCGGCATCTGGCGAAGGTGGTGGGAAGTCATCAAGACAACTGGGATGAGTACATTCCTTTATTCCTCATGTCTTATAGGACTGCAATACATGAGACCATCACCGTAACTCCAGCGTACGCAAATTTCGGCAGGGAGTTGAGATTACCCGCTGACCTACTTTCGGGCTGTCCACCTGATTCTCCGCAGAGCGTCACGGAATATGCAAGTGATCTACGGACAAGAATGGTTGAAGTCCACGAAGTTATTAGAGAGGCTGGTCTTCAAGCAAGTGAACGGATGAAGTCTCGGTATGATCGTAGAGCCAATGGACCTAGCTTTGAGGAAGGTTCTCTGGTCTGGTTGCTTAATCCCGTGCGGCGAAAAGGAAAATCTCCGAAGCTACAACCTAGTTGGGAGGGACCTTATAAGGTTGTCAACAAGATTAACGACGTGACTCTTCGGATTCAGCGCAATCCACGGAGTCCTCCTAGGATCGTTCATGTGGACCGATTGGCTCGCTACTACGGAAGTAACGATGATCGGGACGATCACGTCTTGGGAGGGGGCAGTGTGGCGTAGACAGCCGTAGTACGTCACTCGCCGCCGTCACCGCGTTCGAAAAACAATGACAATCGTTTTGAAATTATGTGTAGAAGATTTTCGACGCTACGTCATAAGGATGACTAGCCTGGGACATTGAGTGTTTGCTTTGCAACCCAGAGACCCGGGTTCGAATCTCAACTGAGTTTATGTCTTTTTGTGAATAAATAGAACATTCTCGAAGATTCTCGATCGAATGGAAAAGAAAATACGGGATAGAAGATTTGTGAGAGCAAGAGAGAAATACGGTTTCAAAATTAGAAGTAAATCAAAGTTGGAACGAGTTCAGGGGTATATAAGCGGGGCAAGACGCGGCCTACGGCATAATAATACGGCCTAAGCATGTTCTGGTCGATCCGGATGACCCAATCGCCGTCGTGGTCTCGGCAGCGTTGGGCTCCCCTCCTTCCACCACCTCAGCAGGCGGTGTCTCAGCCAGTAGGCTCTCCGTCTTCGGCATTGGTCCAGGTTACCAACGCCCATCTCCCAGTGTAGGTTCCAGTGCACGTCCCCGATTCCGTCCTCGCCGGCGAGGCGGTAGACCCCGACCCCTCAGGTCAACTCGTTTATCTCCAAATAATCACCCAGACACAACCACTGATAGGGCCTTAGCTCACTCCCCTTCAGGGATGAACAGGGCAACCCGGTCTCCCCCTTCTGGCGACGGTCCAAGCCGAGGTTCGTGCCTCAGAGGCGCCCTTGTGCCAGTCGCCCCTAACTAGTACATAGGCCCGGGCACCATCAGTGCCCAGCCATCGTCCGGTGACGCAGCAAAGGTAGCTACTAGCAACCAGCTGCATAGTCCTTTCAAAAAAAAAAAAAAAAAAAAAGGCCTACGGCAGTGTTGATTTTGAAGTGAAAAAAAGAAGAAGAAGAAGAAGAAGGGAAAGTGGAAAAGTGAAGTAGTGAAGTAAAGTGAAGTACAGTACAGTGCAGTGGACAGTGTTGTGCGCGCAAGTCAGTGCATAAGCCGTGTGCGCGCGAGTGTCGAGTGCTCGAAGACACAGTCGTGCACGCGCAAGCGACGTATCGTGCACGCGAAGTGACTGTGGTATACCGCGCGTCAGTGTCAGTGACATTTTGAGTGCGTGTCGAAGTTCTCCATCGTAACTCTACCGACCTGTGAGTACCCCCGTGGTGAATAAAGGCATCAAACTATGAAAGACGAGTTTATTTCCTATCCCCAAACCCACACGCCGTAACAATATTAATAAACTATGAACACACACATTTAACACCAATAAACGCGATTGATAGTTAACAACGTAGAAATGTAATAGCTGTATACCATACTTTGGAAAATCAACAGAGATTTAGCCTGCCTGATAGTTAAAGGCAGGTCATTCCAGAGTAAGAGAGCTTTAATTGTGAAAGAGGACTTAATATAGTAGTATTAATATAAGGTTATAAATAAACTAATCAAATAGTTGGACTAGAGAAGAAACACAAGACTTTCTTAAATAGGTTTTTATGTATTGGTGATTCCCACATGGTAATAGATTTATACCTACTTATGTACACACATAGACTAGAGATAAAGGCAAAATCAGACACTATACATCGTGGTAAATCTCTGATGATCTGGGCCCCCCAGATCAATGAATATAAATAAATAAATATTCTGGATCATTTTATGGATAAATATAGGTATATCCTTACACGTTCCGGTGCTCGCGTTTTTAACAAAATTAAATTTCTCATGCTCACGATAATATAAATGATAATTTAAAAATAGCATGACCGATACACACACAATGCTAAGTTATATCATAATACATTTAATTAAATAATTATTACATAATAATACTTATATCATTATAAATGTTCTCATTGTTCTTGAGGTGACTTTGCATTGTGTCATGAACAGTTTAATGCACTAAAAATCACAGAATACTGAACTGAATGGAAATAGACAGTTTCAATCACATGTGATTGCCTCCGCTAACTGAGCTATGAGGGCTATTCACATGTGAATATTTCAAACTATGAGTGCATTGTCTATCTCACATATTCCATACTTTACTTCAAATAACTGACTGGCATGTTAGCTTAGATGGTAGTGGCTCTGCCTTCTAATCTAGGCAGGTTCGATTCCCGCATGACACAAGTAATTATGAATTTTAAAATTTATAATTACTTGTGTTGAGTCAGGTTGTTTCTATGTATAATAAGTAAAGTCAAAGTCAAAGATATTTTTCGCGAAATATAGGTACAATTGATGGTAGTGAGATTACATAGGAACTCTATACTTCCGCCCATAAGGCGTGCAAATTACAATTAAAATAATATACAACATTGAAAAATTTAATTTAAATATAGGTATGTCACTATAAATATGTATACCTAATGTCAATGTATCTGTAATATGGTATGGTAGTAGGTATGTATTTACAACATAAAAGTATAATAAGTATATCTGTTATCTAGTACCCACAACACAAGCGTTTGCTTAGTGTGGGGCTAGATGGTGCTGTGTGCAATGTCCCGGAATATTTAATAAGAACAATAATCTTACTCTGAATCTCAACTTTCCTATTGGAGGTTTTGCATAAGGTATTCCTTCAAAGCTGTAATACCTCTTTCCAAAGTATGTCTTACATACTTTCCCTTGTAGGATACCTTGTTGAACTTTAACTTGACACAACTCCATTATCTGAAAGGAAAATGGAAATATTAGCATAACAGTGAGTGTGGCTCAGTGGGAAAGTGTCTGCATTACAATGAAAAGCACCCGGGTTTGATCACATAAGAAACAGAAAGAAAGAAAGAAATAAAATATATTTATTGAGACACACACAAACTTTAACCTATTTACTTACTAAACTTATGTACATGCTAAGAATGTCATGTCCCAATACAGCCGCAACTCAGCTAATGCTGGCGGCACAGGGCCACCAGCACTGATATTAATTAACAGAAATAAACAACCTGCAGTTGAAATCAGAATCTCCTTTTTAAAATGGTTTAAGAGGCCCTTAGGGTGGCTTGATTAACTCTCGACACCTGAGTTGGCCACTCTCATTTGATAAGAAGAATAAAATAAATAAATTTCTCATTCAAGTGATAACTGTGTAGATATTTAGATAGTCAATATTTTAATAGGACTTATACTATAATTAGAAGATTTGGTTAAAAGCATGAGTTTCTTCTCTAGGAGATTTACTGATTGAATCAAGTCAAATTATAAGCAGAACCGGAGTATTTAGTATATTTAACTAATGAGCAAATAGCAGTATTTTTGTGACATTTGAAATACATAAATTTTAAGAATAATATTAGTATGATAGTTAGAAAAACTTAGCAATGTAAGGTTTTTTCCTACTTATACAGATAATACTTATCACTACATAAAGTATAAAGCAAAGTCGCTTCCTGCGTTATATGTATTTTTTTCAAGGAATGGGTTTGTAATGGTAAGCAATAATTATGGTTTAGGATGGAACATGCTTACCCAGTAAGACCCGATTCACTCTCTCTTTGAAGATCATATATATGCAATATGCATAGATCTTAAAAACTACACAACAAATTTTGATGCAGTTTTTTAATAGATAAAGTGATTTAAGAGGAAAATAATATGTATAATAATGTGTGCAAAGCCACAGGTAAAAGCTAGTAAATATATCCTACAAAACAACACACCAAATCTCTGATCTAGGTAAGTATATATTTAGTAGCTTGAGTATTATTATTAAGAATATACTTACTTATATGATTTATTGAACAGAAACTTTCAGGAACATTCTCAATGTTCCTGAAAGTTAAAAAATGAAAAAATAATGAACTAAGCCTTCACAAGGAACCCTTTACGCAGCTGCAGTAGTGTGGTCTTTATTTAGAATTAGTATTTTATGTACATACTACTTTTCTATACCGTTCCTGATTATAACTTATTCGTTTAATAACATAACTGAAACCAACTTACCGAACGGAGTTCCAATATGAATACGTTTCGATTGTGTAATGATAGTAGGTATTACAATCGCCAAATTAACATAAATTACGCCTTAAATGTACTTTGAACTTGCAATAAAAAATAAGTACCTACCTAAATCTAGAGTGATAATCAGGAGGTTATAACTTTCAAGAAAACGTTAATTTCTTTTGAATAGGAATATTCTTTTGCAAACATTTACAGTTCTTTTTTACGGCTAAATAACAAAAAAACGATGTTGTTTACATTTTTCGTAGACTAGTCTTCTCAGTTTACGCACAGTCGGTCGACATCGTCGACATGGATCAATGGATTTTTTTCTACTTTTATTTTAATAACTTTGTATTGTGCCAATTCTTACGAGAGTTGCTGAACCTTCGTGCTAAACTTATTATTTGACACTGACACTACAAATTACAGCTATATTTACACATTCATGCTCTCGGAGGAAATATCTCCGAGTTGATGCTCGAAGATTCACACTATACGATTTATATCGTAGAGGGTACTGGGTACGATTTATATCGAATTTTAATATTAATCAATTTAAAAGATGTTTCAGTCCTTTTTTAATAGGTACTTCTCAGTTCTTTTTTAATAGGTACATGATAAGCTCACGATTGACTACAATTTACCAGATGTTAAACAACGTTGTATTTCTTTATTATCCATTAAACTTACATTTTGTTAAAAACTAATTTAAAAAACTAAATACTAACAATAGAAAAAAACTTGAACTACTTCTACGTTGTATCAATATAATAATATACAATTTAGCGCGCTTGGCCAGAAAAAATACGATTCTGACTAGTTTACCGGTTTATAGTTACTGCGGCATTTTTTATCTGTTTCATAAAGTCCTCGATCAAGTCCCATCTCTAAAAAAGTGTCATGGCTGCTATCCGCCATCGCTTGTGCGACATATGTAAGCGTGACAAGTCATGTCATTTATGTCCATGATATATGAAAATTTCCAATGGCAGATTCTTTCTTTGGGATCGATACATCGTTATCGGTAAGTTTGCACCATAATCTACAGGATTAGCTCTTCGATTTGGAGTATAACACTCCGTGTTTCACACTACGAAACCGATTGCCAACACGCCACTACGTCGCCAAGAAATCGTTTTTGCTTCGTATTCTTGTACATTATAAGCTTCCAATGTGCTATATTCTTATTCTGAAACCTTAATTTACTAGTTGTCTTGCATATATTTGTTGTAGATGCACGTAAAACATGAGAAGTTGAACATCGTTTTCTACATACATATAGACTCAACAAGCCTATGTACATGTCGTTTTGTTTGTATCTGCTTACATATTTACTAGAATAAGCACGTATTAGCGTACGCGGTACATTTTAACGTCGGCCCGTAACTGATAATCTCGTGCAATAACCTTATAATAATGTTAGGACTCATAAAAACACGTTCTTCAGTCATTGCTAAGAAAGTGAGCTCTGAGTCACTTGTTTTGCAATGTATATAATTACATGTATATTTTGTGACTTGCCCAAAACATTGATATGTTGACACAGATTTGAATGTATTTGTGGAGCTGTTGTACCTACGTAATATTGTTGCACTGCATACAATGTGACCTACCATGCTGTCAATCATGTGAAGTATTCCAAATCTACATTAATATTGGCTTATGACTAAAGAAAACGGTACCTACACTACAGATTTAGTTCAAGTCATGAGTAATATTAGGTTCCTGTGCTGTTTATACATTATATAAGTTATCATAGTTTAGGGGAGTCCCCAGATAAAATTATAGAATGTGTAAAGTTCTACATACACACAACAACTCTTTGCAACCCCTGTGATATGATATTATCACATATTAACACTTTTATGTTCAATGCATGCAGTGTCTGTAGTAGGTAGGACATGTGGCTTTGTATGTGACCAACCACTATATTGTTACTTGTATGTTTGCTGTGTTCTCCAGTTTACAAACCTAAATAAAAAAATAGGACTTGAGTGTATTTAAAGCAACAGGCAAGGCAAGTATTCCAACATAAATTTGAACATAGATCTAACAATGAATTTTTGCTACGTATCAGGATAACTTTTCAAATGGTAAAATAAATATACCATGATCAGAATGTAATGCCACTTTCTTATTTCCAATAATTAATTGTAATAAGTGCAATAATGTCTTGTCAGACATTTTCTAATTGGAATATTGTTACATTGTTCAGAGTTTACTTTGTACAAGATATGACTATGAAATTTATAAAATAAAAGATAGGTACAAAGATTGTGTGTTATGGCAGTCTCATTTGAGAGCCTGTTCTATTAAATTATACTCCATCATTTTAAGTGTATATTATATTATATATGTATATATATTATACTAGCTGTCCCAGCAGACTTCATACTGCCTCAATCGATAAATAAAAGACCTAAACTTTTGTATAAATTAATTTCAATTTATTTCCCCTTTTAAACCTTCCCTAGACCTCCACGAACTTTTCAAGACTAAGATAAGATAAATCTGTTCAGCCGTTCTCGAGTTTTAGTGAGACTAACAAACAGCAATTCATTTTTATATATAGATACGTAACTGTCAAGTGTAAAGAAAAATTAACAATGCAGGTAGATGTAGATTCTTAGAGTAGTGTATGCATCTTATAGTTTATTTCTGTTCTTCCAGAACTTAAATGATGATGAAGGCGGAGGAGAAGGTTCAGAAGGGGAGTATGATGCTCTCAACGATGAGACCTTCGGATATGGAAGTAAGTGGTTTTATAGTCTTTACATATATTGAAGCTGAGGAAGGTTGACATTCTGAATATTGTAGATGTATAAAAAAAATGTTTGGAGATACTCGAATTGATCGCAAAACACATCCCAGTGAAGCTCTAGAAATTTTGTCTGTTTAGCTGTGTCTCTGTTTATTTAAGAGCTCATAACCCAAAAAGGACTGAACAGATCATCATGATTTTTGTATTATTTATGTAGATAGTATGAGGTTTTAGAAGTGTCCTAGGCTACTTAACTTTTGAACTAAAAATAATGTTTGAATGATATTCACTAGTTGTTGAATAAATGTTTACTTATTCCTTGTTAAAAGCTAATTTGTACCTGTATAAAAGCACATGTATAAAAGCATTGGTGTGAGTGAATTTGCTTTTGTGTTCTGTTGTAAGTGATCCTAGACCGATTTTGATGAAACAAAAACTATTACTAATTTTATAAATACACACATAGATGTCTTGGCATCCTTCATTGTACAAAATGAGCAAGGAGTTGCTCCAGTTGAATAGTTATATTGTAAACAGTAATCAACAATAGAGTAATATATTTATTTGCGAGCACCTTTTGAAGCCTTATGCTTAAAGGATTTTAGATTATCTTCACTTTTTAAGCTTTTTTGTATGAAAATCCCTTGGTGATTTGTATATTGTTTTCTGTTTTACATGATACAATCATCTAATGCAATACTATAAAAATCTTAGTCCTCACATACCAATTGATTTGTTGCTCTAAACTGCAGGGGTTCCCAATTTATTTTTGGCAAGGAACCCTAATGGACTATACTTTTCCTAGCGGAACCCTACGTTGATAACTGGGAATGGGAATTTGCCTACCTTATAAAGGTATAAATGAAAAACTTATTTTTTATGATATATTTTTTTGAACATTTACTGTAAATATGTAGGTTTTTATTATGGAATTTTATTTTATTATTTTTTACGGAACCCTTGCAGCCTTTCCACGGAACCCCAGGGTTCCGCGGACCACCTTTCGGGAACCGCTCTGCTCTAAAGGCAATGCAGAGTCCATGCTGAGTTGTGACATAAAACATACAATTATATTCATGTACCTATGATTATTTCAAAATTTACATTATTATTGTTCCTAAAGGGCTAGATACAGGAACTTGAAATGTGCACTTCTTTTAATTATCCATAAACAATTCTTCATCAAAATATAAGTAACTCTTCCTATCTTGTACAGACGATGAGTTTGACTGGGAGGTGGAACACGAGCAGCTGGCGCAGCAGGTGGAGAGCAGCCGCCGCCATGACGACCACTCCATCTCCAACCACCAGCTCGGTAAGACAAACAAAAAGAGTGGCCAACTCTGGTGTCGAGAGTTTTCAAACCGCCCTAAGGGCCTCTGGCATGGCTTAACGACTGCCGTACTAGACTAACAGCCGGGACCTACAATTTAACGTGTCATCCCACCCACGGAAGCGCCCAAAATGGAGTGCCACTTTTCGGTCACCCATTCAAGAACCGACCGCGTCGACCTATTTCCTTCTAATTGATAAGCCAAACAATCCTCCTCCATTTGATCTTTTTTTCTTTTCCTATTTTATTTAACATCTAAACACCTTGTCCTACTCATTTAATGATAATGTCATTTTCACATAACGGCACGGATAATTCACACTCCACAGTGCTAGCCTGCTGTGCGAGCAGAGCAGGCTGGCACTGCAAGCATTTAATTTGAAGATTATATCCTTGCCAGATTGGTGGTCTGCAAGAGATCGCTCTTAGCGATAAGGCCGCCAATAAAGACGCTAATTTTAATTTCTATGTTTTTTGTATTGTTTTTTTTATATGTGGTGTTTTAATTTTCTATCTTAAATCGTATCCCTCACGTCTGAGGGTCGTGACCACCACCTCTCAGCACCTTCTCCTTAAAGACATCTTTCCGCTTCCTTCAAAACATCTAAAAATACAATCCTATATATCATATACTTAGGCGAAAGTTTTTATGAGTGTGTGTCTCTACTTTCTATGTTTGTATTCCGGGATATTGCTCACAGCGCCATCTAGCCCCACACTAAGCAAACACTTGTGTTGTGGGTACTGGGTAATGGATATGATACTCACATATATTGTAACATCATCAGTCTGTACCATTTTAATGAAATTTGATGTGGAGTATTAGATCTAAATGTAACACAGGCATTTTTTTTTATCACAGATTAACGTGGTTAACACCTTGGGACTTTGCTTATAGTAAACAAACAAACAATCTACATACTTCATTTAATTTTTCGTAAAAACACTTGAAACCATTTGAAATCAGCGTAATGCTGTGTTGGGGCAGACTTATTTATATATTGTATATATGTATGTGTGTGTGTGTGTATATTTGGTAAATCTGTCTCAATAAATGTTTTTCTTTTTCTATAAATCAATATAATAATTAAATTAGTACCAATGTAGTTAATATGAACATAACATTGTTTTTCCACAGAAGTGTCCCTGTCCCAGCTAGTGCTGGACGAGGCGGCCGCGCCGCGCCACACTCTCGGCTCCAGCGTGTGGCGACACGACCCGCCCGCACAGGTAACTAACTACAACATTTATAAAAAATTACGAAACTAAATAAATACTAAAAAAATCAGGACATATCGGTTCTTATCGGGTAAGCACGCTCCATCCTAGGCCAGAGCTTTTTTTTTAACTAGAACGGGTTTGCACTCGGCCATAGTTTGCCTTATGGTAAGCCAAGGTTATGGCCTAAGATGGAGTGGGCTTACCCGATTAGATCTGATTTACTCTGAAGATCACTGGATTATAGTGTGGGGGGAACAGAGAGTCAGTCAGAGAGTTCCACAACTTACCTTTACAGTTTACATTATAATATATAAAACTAGACATTGTACCTTTTAAATTTTTATTAAAGCTAAATGTAGAAAATCTATTTGACGAGATATTGTAGTTTGTGTAGCATAGTCTATGATATTAGTACTTATCTATGTATGTTACAACTTTACAGTTTGTGTGTTGATTATAAGCAGGGAGAAGCCATCGGCTCACGAGACACAGTGAAAACTAGTTTTACTAACTAACATTTAAACAGAATTATGCAAAATAAACAATTTTTTTTTATTTTAATAAATTCTCTATCTTTAAATTTTTATACAATGTGTTGCAGCCCCCAAAAGTACAATTGAAGAATGTGTGCACGCTGGAGGAGGTCGAGCGGCAGCTGCGCCAGAACCAGGCGCCGCAGCCCTTCGCGCAGAACCAGAACTACTTTCAGGTAAGTCATAAACATTAGAAAAAATAATTGTTGGACAGTCATGCATTTGATCACCAGACCACCGAAAGTGAGTACTGTCTGAGGTCTATGGTGGAGCACATATGTACTGGAATCAATGAGACTTCTAAACGTTAAATTGTAGGTTTCGGCTGTTTGTACGGCAGTCTTTAAGCCATGTCAGAGGCCCTTAGGACGGCTTGATGAACTCTCGACACCAGAGTTGGCCACTCTCATTTGATAAGAAGAAGAATGAGACTTTTGTGTGAACTTCTGCGTTAACAATTTTTAGACTGTTCTAGGCGCTTTTGACATATTGTATATGCTCATTAGAGTAATGGTTTCGGTTGTGTAATAGGTATTATTACTGTAAGTTGATAATTTTATTGTAATGATTTAAATACATGCATATTTTTATTGCTATAATATTTCCTGTTATATTTTTGCAGCCCAGATTTCCGGTCATTCTGCAGCGACCGCCGGGCCTGCAAGGCCCTGTGCCTCTCCCATTCGCACCGCAACAGCCTAACAACAGTATGAACCAACCACTGAACAACATACTCAATCAAAACCAGCAGATGAACCCAATGGCACAAAATAATCAAATGATGCCCAACCATGTCAACCAAATAGGTCAAAATGTCAACCACATGCCCCAAAGCGTGAACCAGTTCATGCAACACAACCAAATGGGCCAGTTTCAAAATAATCACGGGCAAAGCAACATTATGATGTCTCAAAACATGCATCAAAACAACCAGATGATGCAAAACCCGATGGCTGTGAACCAAATGAATCAAAATCACAATCAGATGGGTCAGAACATGAACCAAATGAGTCACAACCACATAGCCCAGAATAACCAAATGGGCCACAATGTCAACCAGATGGGCCAAGGTAACAACCAGATGGGACAAAATGTGAACCATGTCATGCCGAACGGTAATAATTTTGGGCAAATGAACCATTTTCCACATATGATGGGCCAAAATAGGATGATGGTTCCGCCCCCTGGTATGCCCAATATGCCGAGACAAAATTTTAGCCCAAACATGGGCCAGTTCAACCATAACTTTCGAGTAAGTATCAATTAGAGCAATACATTGATTAGTTATTATGTCACATTAAGATTGGTTGCTTCTTTTTTGTAATACACTTGTTTTTTATTGTTAATATTTGGCTGTTGAGAATAGTTGTGAAATTTTACCAATTAACATTGTTTACTTATTTATACATATTTCATTTATTTCAGGGCCCAATACCAAAACCCAATGACCAACAACCAAACATGATTGACAAACAAATGATATTCAAAAATCAGCATCAGAATGTGAACCAAATGAACCAGCCAATGGGTCAACCCGGTCAGAATATGGGTCAACCTGGTCAGAACATGGCCCAACCTGGTCAGAATATGTCACAGCCTAGTCAGAACATGGCTCAACCTGGTCTGAACAATCAGAACCCGAACCTATCACCAAACAAAGGGTTGAAAAATGAGAAGAAGCAACAGACTCGAATTTACAACAACTCAAAGAACCAAAACAACTTGACGTCTCAAAATTTAGTTCAACTTATTCAGAATACTCATCCGATGCTGCAGTTTAATAACAGCTTTCATAACGCCACACACCATCCGTTGTTGAATCGAAATCAGTTCAGCAACATTAACCATCCGATGTTGAACAACAGCCAGAGATTGAATGGAAGCTTTAGCAGTAACAACAGTGGTGGGAATAGGTCAGTATTATATATAATTATTTAGTTTGATAACTGAAACTCTGGAGACCTTCGGCAAGATATTCTCGTCGACACGTGTTTCGCCTCCACGAGGCATCCTCAAGACGTGTTGAGTCCTCGAACGCCTTAAGGCGTTACGAGCAGTCGCAGCTGAAAAACTACATATTTCTCCAGAGTTTCAGTTACAATGGATTTCCGCAAAGTAACGCCTGATTCAGTATCTTATTTAGTTTGATAACTCGGCTCTATGAATGTTTATTGTAACAGCATTTTTTACATTCTTAATTAGTGGATACTTGAGCAAGGCTCTCGTTTAATGTGAAAAAAAAATAGCTTTTAGAGGTTTGCACTACCTCCATACCAAAAAACGTTATGTTCTATAACTTCAATGTAACGCGAAAGAGAAAAAACAAACCAAGAAACACACTTTCTCTCATAATTATTACTAGCAGGGTTTTGCCGGAGCTAATCCGAAAAGAGAAGTAGCTTATGTGTTAATCAAGATTGTGTGTGTACAAACTTTCATCTAAATTGATTCAGCTGTCTGAGCGTTTTTCAACCTGGTGAGACCGACGGGTGATGACTTGAACTACGTTAAAAAAACGTTAACATAATAAATTATGTTAATATAAAAAGAAAATATTTTAGAGTTTGACATTTTTTTATATTTTTACTGTAAATCTTTGACATTTTGATTTATTTTACTGGTAGACTCAGTATTCTCGGTATTCGGTTTGATTATTGTTTGACATGCCTGCTATGTAATAATTTTAATTTATTTTTACCAATTTCACTGAATGCAAGTTTATTTTGGTTGTAAGTGTTGTCTTTCAAGTTAAATTTTGTTCTGATATGATATTTTGAAATGTGTATGGACATAAATGACATTTATTTATTTTATTTAATATTTGCACGTGTTAGGTCCGCAATGAACGGAGGCTCGGACGGCGGCAGCGAGTGTGACGAGTACGCGGGCTTGATGTCGCAGCGGGAGAAGCAGTGGCTCGTCAACATACAGATGCTGCAGCTCAACACCGGCACGCCCTACATACACGACTTCTACTACACTGTGAGTACCTACTTATATACACCTACATACATACATAATATATAAAGCTCAAAGGTGACTGACTGACTGACTGATATAGTGATCTATCAACGCACAACCCAAACATTAGACGGATTGGGCTGAAATTTGGAATTCAGGTAGATGTTATGACGTAGGCAACCGCTAAGAAAAAAGGCCAAGAGAAGAGAGAAATGCCACTTTGAAAGGGATGAAATAGGAAATGCAAGTTTTACTTCTTAATGCGAGTAAATCCGCGAGCATCCTAGTACATAATATATTTTTTTACAGTGTTAGGCATATGACCATTTTTATCGTCTGGTAAAAAAAACTGTCAAGTGATGAACAGGGCCATCTGCTTAATGCAGAAAGTAAACTATGTCTTTTTCATGCTGGTTGTGAGCTCCATGTGTTATAATGGAGCATTATTGTACTGAAGTATAACTGCCGTTCTAACAAGGCTGCCGAAACACCCTGTTTTTCGACAGTGTTTTTTTTTCATATACCACAACTACATTAGTAATTGGTAGTTGGATATTCGCAAAAGAACCTGGTAGACCGCGTATTAAAAACGACTTACATAGTCGCATAATATCTGAATGAAGAGTCATACAAATTTAAATGTTTTGAAAAAGTAGTAATATTATTCCGTTTCTACAATTCCAGGTGTTCTTGGAAAGACAAGCGAAGAAGGAGAAGGAATGCATCAAAGAGGCGCACAAGGTCAACCAACAGAATCACCCGTTCTACAGTGGAGGTATGTTCTGAAATTATCTATTACTAGCTGGTGCCCGCGACTTCGTCCGCGTGGAACAGTTATTACCATTAAAACGGTTCTAGTGAGATAACCTTAAAAGATAGACATATACTGTTGCAGACATTTTGTTAGATCATTTCAAGAGGAATAATTATTTCATAAAAAATTTTTTGATATCTTAAACTGTTTTCGCAACGGAAGCCCTCAAAAATATAATAATTTTCCCCGTTTTTTCCACATTTTCCATTGTTTCTTCGCTCCTATTAGTTGCAGCGTGATGTTATATAGCCTAAAGCCTTCCTCGATAAATGGTCTATTCAACACAAAAATATTTTTTCAATTAGCACATGTAGTTCCTGAGATTAGCGCGTTCAAATAAACTCTTCAGCTATATAATATTAGTATTTAGGGGTTAAAGTATGAAATTGCCGATTTGTACTGAAAATCAATTATGGCCAAAAAAAAAACTGAAAATTTTAATTGTTAATTTGTTTTTAATTTTTAACGTATGTATTTAATAACTTGATCGAAATAGTTACCATTATTATCTATACATTGCTGCCATCTAATAGGAACGTCAAGAAAAGCGCTATGTGCAATGTTCCGGAGTATTTATTTATTTTTATTGTATATATTTATTTGCAGGAGTGCAGCAGGAGCAGGGTCGTCGCGAGCGCCACAACTCGGGGCGGCACAACTCCACGAGCGAGGACGCCGCGCCGCGCACATACGTGCCCGCGCAGTTTGAGAACTCACTCGGGAAACTGCAGGTATGATAACACAGACAACAATAAACTTTATTGGTTTTTTTCTCAAAAAGTACTGAACCGAATGAAAATCAATTTTTATGGGACCATCTCGGAAACTATCCTCATCGATAAAAAAATAATTTTTGAAATCGGTTGTTAAACAACGGAGTAATCGCGTAACATACCCACAAAAAAAACATACCCACAAAAAAAAACTTTTAGAAGACTTGATAACCTCCTTTTTTTGGAAGTCAGTTAAAAATAATAGGACGCGATGGTTAACCGCTGCCGTCACGGTTAACCCTTGGAGCTAACTTGAGTTTACCGGGACTTAACTGTTTAGCGACCAACTGCGACCAAGTGTTCCGCTACTACCAGCAAGTGTTTTATACGAGAGATATTATAAAGGAGTTATAATTCTGTAGTATCATTTATTCGTAAGAGATAAGTTCTTCTATAATGGTGAATTTGTTAACACTATCTACCTATTAGTATGTTATGTATGTAAATAACTCGCCAAGCTTGAGTCCGAATCGCACACAAAAAGTATCGTATTGTCTTAGTTATATTATATTACATTATAATGACGAATGCTTGTGAATGTGTAATTGTTAGTCAGTCTCATCTTTATGGTCAAATAGAAATAATTTACTTGTTTAGTGAACTGGCAAATTATTTTTATATTAATCTTTATGACCGGTAAATAATGTAATTTTATAATTCCCAGTGCGGCAGTGTGACGGCTCCCCGCAAGATCATCGACCTGGAAGTGGTTCCCAACGAGCAGCAGCCCACCGGGCGGAACTCACGCGCACCCAGCGTCGCCTCCACCGCAAACCCAGCTGAGGTATGTGTACAATTTTTACTAGGCTTTCCGTCAGTGTTGGACAAAATTTAATTGCAAATAACAATTGATCGATTGTCAAAATTAGTAGTCATTTTTACAGTTACATTTGATCAATAAAATAAATTTTGCGCAACACTGTTATCTGCACAGAGCTTTGAAGTCCATGCTTGTCGCCCTGTGACTAGAGGCGAATTCTTTCTTTATTCAGTACAAAACAGGTGTCACCATTTACTTAAACTAACACACTTTCGGCACGCACACTACGACGCACGAGATGTTCATGTACACAGTACGCTTCAACTTCATCGGCTGTGCAATGTCGATATTTTTTTATCGATTTTTTACACATTTACTTCGAAGATGGAAATATATGTCTTTAGTATTACTATATTTTTTAAGTACAAATTATAGTTAACTAGCTATGGCCCGCGGTGTTATCCGCTGTAAAAACGTTTTTATCCCGTGGGATAAAAACTATCCTATGTCTGTACCCGGGACTGACACTATCTCTATACCAAATTATCAAATCATCTTCAAAATGACTGGAGCATATTCTGGCATTTTTATGAGGAAACCAGTTGTATTTACCGGTCGCCAATATCCATTTATTTTTTAACACTGGATTATTGGAAATCTGTAAATTGAGTATGTGTTAAATAAAAACCGTAATCCAGAAACATTTCCATACAAATCCAGAAACATCATATACATTATATCGATTATCGATAATTTGCTAGGTTCCATTTACACATCACTTTGCTATCGAGAAGTAGCGTCGTCAAGACAACGAATGTGTTTATGCCATTCAAAATGTCAAAAGCTTTTATTATTAAAATTACAAAATTTTACTACTTAAAGATGGTATTTCACGCCGGTAACACTGGAACTATTGTTCTTACAATTTTTAACTTGACACCAAGACATATTTAATAGTTTATCATGCTGTAAAACCGAGTAAAACGACCGAAAACTCTCTCTCGCTCGGACTATGACAACAGACTTCGACAACAGACTGACAAGCGCTGTCGTAGGTTAGGTTGGCCTGTTTACTGGCCAAACGAGAACCACGTATTATTATTCATTTCGCTTCTATGGGGGGGCGCGCGCGGAGGCGCTGTGGCCCGATCGTTGTTCTGTGGTTATCTGTGTATAAAATCACCGGTAAAGGAGTTAGTGTAGCGTGAGGTCTGAGAAATGTTAAATGTTCTTCATCATCATCACAAATTTAAGGGCGAGGCCCTTGGCTTGTCTGTAGAGTATGCGCCATCCTTCCCGCTCTTCTGCCAGTTCCTTGACCTCCATATACGACATGACACCCACCTTCTCCTTTACTTGTTCCAAATATGACTTCCTCGGTCTTCCTCTTCCTCACACATTCGTATTTATTTATTTACGAGTGCACGCCCGCGGCTTCGCTCGCTCCAGGGTAAAAAGTTCTCTCCAGGGTAAAAGGTAAAAGTTAAGCGTTTTTTACGTGATGAGCGTTTAAATACGGACAAACAGATAAACAGACAACATGTCCAGGAATTGTTGAAATGCGTTTTGCTATTTGTATAGATTATAATATGATTTAATTTGTGTTGTATGTTCCAGGTGCCCCGAGAAATGAAGCGCACGAAGCAGCTCCTGCTAGACATAGAAGCGTTGTACCTCATACTGCTGCGGCTGGAGGAACTCAACGACCCCCTCGCTATCTCCAACGCACTTATATTGAAGGTAAGTCGCTTGATTTGATGACTCTTTATAGTTGTGGCTAGGTAACTTATTGCGAAAAAATTAAGGGGCAGTTTTATAACACCAACGAGTTTTGTAATTAAGGTGGCCTTACTTTTGAATTGTTTAAATTTCTATTCTCGATAGATTGAATGTTTGCTCTAGCCAATTTAGATAGATATACACTACATAATATACTTATATTACTTATATTGAAATATTATTTTCTTAAAGAGTACACGAATTTCATACGATTTTTATCAATACACCTGCGGGAAAAAAACAAATAAGTTGTATCTGATCCTATTACAAAGTGAGATACAAATAAAACAATGAATCATTAAATCAGTCACTTTGTTCAATTAAAACCACCAAGTAACTAACTCTTTCTTCAAACCTGTAAACCTATTTTGAAACCAGATTTAATTTTGCACGATTTCTAATATGGCATAAATTCATCCAACCATTTATCTAATCTCCTTTGCCCCTCTTGCAGTGCAAATCTCTGCAAATGTCCATACTTTTCAAAGAATAAGTCCAGAAAAGTCATCCGTTCCCTAAAAGGTCGGTTGTCAAGTGACATTTCTGTGGAGATGTCGATGTAGTTGTACTCAGAGTGGGAGATGGGTGTCCACTTCACGGGGAGCAGGTTCGATGTCTGTGGTGTCGGGTCGCTGAAAATATTTGAATAGTCTTGTATTATTGTCTAGTGTCACGGTAATATTATCATACAGTATTGTAACTCGGCCGTGTCTTTTAAATAAGTGCCTACAGCCGCGCGGTACGTAAGCATGTGATGGGGCTGTTGCATCTGCCTACTTTGAGTTCCTATCTAGTTTTGAGATTGTAAATTTATTACTTTGTATTTATTTACTAGCACAGATACTTAGTAACTATATTAAATATTAATATGTTTACATAAAATACTTTGTGAATGAATAGAAAGTGTCCAATAAAAATGCAAGTTGTTTTTATGATTGATATTTAATTTAATAAAACATGATTATGTATGTGACTTTACTTATAACAAATCGGTCTTATAAATTTGCGACCGAAAACTATTTGCGCCTTGACTGAGATGTACGAAATGCGGTATTATTATATTTGAGTGTATAAAAAATCCGCTTTCGAATACTTGTCATGTTAAATAGCTACTTGTACTTATTACGACAAAAAATTCGCGCGGTTACTGATTTAAAACCAGCACACCATCCGTGCCGCCCGTTCGTCACTGCGGCGCACCCGCGACTGTATCATGCCGCGCGCATGCCACGATCCGAGCGCGTAGGTATAGCTCGCGCGTCGTCCGTTTATTTGAAGTTAGAATACTGTATGATAATATTACTGTGATAGTGTCTTGTTATTATTATTATCTTGTATTATACAAGATTTATCAAAATACAGAAAAACTACTACACTACCAGTACCGCTTACAGGTCGATGTCATAACTGCCTTTTTTTTAGTAATGTTGTAGGTTAAAATACTTGATATCATCATCGTCTACACAGCCATTGAAACCCCACTGCTGGGTATAGTTCCCTTTGTAGGTGCTATCTGCGGCGATCTTTACCAGACTTTGTCAAATATCTAATACATTTATTTATTTACAAACAATAATTAAAACGGCCGTAACCAATTACATTAACTATTACAATAGCAAATATTCAATGTAAATAATAATACATCACAATATTTAAATCACTTAATTTTAGAAACGATGCCATTAATAATGAAAAGATGTATAATGAAATAAAATGGATTATGAGTATTATGATGGATAAATAGCAACAACAATATTCTACATACCCATATTTAGCAAAATTAGCCCACATGGCAGTCATTCTGTCGACCACCAGCTGGTCGTCTGCATTAGGCTGTTCCATGTACGAAATGTCGAAATTATATGATATCTCGTCCGCGTGTAAGGCACCACCTGGAACAATTACGATTATTAGAAACGTTTATACAGAAAACTAAAACTTAGTAACTTATTAAAAAAAAAAGTTCTGATCACTATACACGAGGAATTTCGGTCGTTGAACTGTTACTACCACCAACCATAGCAAAAATCAAGATGGTCCGACCAACCACACTGCTAAACTAGCTTTCATGTAATGGTATTACAACCCGGTCACAATATCTGTGCACCTGACCTCGTGACGTCATATCGGCTGTCTGGGTATGGTGTGAAAAAAAGTTTTTTCGAGAAATGTGGAGGTAAAAAAAATTACTAACCTTTTCAAATCACTTTATTATTACATTGATGAAGGGTTGGTGGAAGGAAGCAGGAGAGGCGCCGCATTCCAGCGAGGTGCACAGATATTCTGACCGGGTTATAGATATAATGACAGTTAAAAAGCCTAAAACTAACCTTGTGTTATATTCTGTCTATATTTCACGAAGTTCCTTTCACCAGCGTGAGTAAACATGTACATATACACATTCTTAGCTCCATTATTTAGGTATCTATTCGCTCTTCTGTGCGATGGATGAACGAAAGACGTATCAGCTCTTAAATCAGCAGCAATCTGCACGTTATCTTCAAACGCTTCGTCTCCGAACAAGAATGTGGTGGCTACATCCACCCCGGTGAAATCTGGATGGTCTAAATCAAATGTCCCCTGAAGAGTGTTTGCTACTACGTTTTCTAAACTGCTGTTGACCGCTAGGAATCCTCCCAAACCTTCGTCGTTATTGAAACCGATTATGATGTTCAAATCTTTTGCCATGGATAGTGTATCGTTAACCACCCAGTTGTGACTAACGAATGCTTCTATTCCTTCAAAAGTCTCTTCTATACATGGTCTGAATACCAAGCGAAGTTCTAAAAATGCATCTATAATGTCCAAAGCATCGAGCGTGGCCAAAAAGTCCAGAGCTGTATCGATATCTGTGGTTTCAATTCCGAAATGTCTTGCCAAAGTCAGCGGGGCATTCTTGTCTGGAAGATCGAAGGAAGGGCTCAAAGTTGTGCCACTTTGTACTATCGCTTGGTGGAATAATCTGGGCTCGTGGCCTCTCAGTATTTGAAAATCTGTCGACATAGATCCAGCACTATTACCAGCTAGGGCGATTCTGTTTGGGTCTCCTCCGAAGTTTGCTATATTTTCGTTCACCCATTTCAATGCAAGCTCCTGATCTTTCAACCCCTGGTTGCCTGGTACTCTAGGGTTGTTCGTGCACATAAAACCGAAAGGTCCCGTGCGGTAATTCAATGTTACTACAATTATGTCTTGACGCATGAGGAATCTTGGACCGTATAGATATGTACCATAGAATCCGAATTCGATTCTGCCGCCGTATATCCAGACTAGTACAGCTTTAGGTGTAGTATCAGTGTTTGGCACAAACACGCTCAGATGCAGGCAGTCTAATGACCCCGCAATGGTTCTGTTGAACTCTTCCTGCTGAGGGCATATTGCTGAGTCGTCGATGGCTTTGAAGGTGCCCACGAAATTGGGATGCGGTAAAGATGGCTGAAATAGTGTATAAATTAATTACATTCATATATTTAAACCACTATGTACGTACATATATCTATAATATATATGTCTTCGCTCGTTAACCCACTCACAACACCTTGATTAATAGTCACCAGGGGCGCTTGCCCGTGGACATAATTAACCAAAAAATATACAAATGTAATGTATTTCAACATGATGACAGAAAGTAGAATGATTTGAAAAACAATAGTGATAATCTCGTTCTTAATCTGATATAACTGATTTCCGATTATTTTATATAATGTATGACTAGATTGCTTGTGGGGTCAGTGGTTCTCAACATTTGTTTGGCATAGATGTATAATTCAGGCCCTAACTTTTTGTATAGGCTAGTGGACGCCCGCGGCTTCGCTCGCATTATTTTGAAATAAAAAGCGTATGACATATTTTATGACACTTTTAAGACTTCATACTACCTACATACCAAAAAACATGATGTTCCGTTCAGCCGTTTTTGCGTTATGAGCGTTTAAAGAAAGAGATAAACAGACCAAAATTCTAAAAACTGTTGAAACGGGCTCTGATATGGATTTAAAGTATTTTTATTTTTTTCTTAATATCTTCTTTGTTCAGATTTTTGACCCTCCTCAGCCATAGTACCTATATGTATAGATTGTCCATATAAAGGGTTCGGTGCTCTCGATCTAAATAAATATGGCATGTTTTCTTTGTTTCCGCTTATCATCAGCAGAAAATCAGTGAGAAAGTCGACCTGGCTTGTCCTTCTTAAGTTTTGTAAAAATAAGTATGGTATCCATGTCTAATTTTCATAGAAATCAATCTCGAATTTATTAGTATACAGTAGTAGCTACTAACAAATTAATAATAATGATATTATCGTCCCTATAAAAAAAGTTTGACAACCAGTGACCATTAACATGGTTGCTGCAACTGGACCGTTATCAAAAAGTATTCTTATCTCGCCGTGTATTATCTAAATAGGTTTATTTCTGACATGCTACGTAATGGAGAAAAAATAATTATTCATTCAAATACCTACATTAATAAGAGGAAAACTTATAACAAACTGGTAAATGCTCGCGGTCTCGCTTGCGGTGTTACGGGATAAAAAGTAGCCGATGCTATGCCCAGGATCGTAAACTATCACAATATCGAAAATCACGATGTTCATGTCTTAATTTAATATGAATTAATAAATAAATACGTATTTCAACATGTTGATTGAAAGTGAACTGATTTGTTGTTCCTAATTGTCTTTATAGTTTACTAGCTGTGCCAGCGACTTCGTTCGCGTGGAAAAAATATTTTGGGCATAAATTCTTTGAATTTTTGAACCGTTTTCGCAGCGCACGCAACGAAAGCCCGCAACGAAATTTTCCATTGTTTCTTCGCTCATATTAGTTGCAGTGTGATGTTTTATAGCCTAAAGCCTTCCTCGATAAATGGTCTATTAAACACAAAAAGAATTTTTCAATTCGGGCCAGTAGTTTCTGAGATTAGCGCGTTCAAACAAGCAAACTCTTCAGCTTTATAATATTAGTATAGATACTAATGATTAATCTGTATTATTATAGATTTCCGACTATAATATTGATTGTTCGTATTGGTCTACGGTTCCCCACATTTTTTATTAATGCAAAATAATAGACTTAAGTTTGACTACAGTCTGTCTGATTTGAAACACATAGTCGCATAACGCGTTCAAGAAAAAAACCTACATATGTATTTGTATTTTTTTTATAAAATGCAAAACTATATAGGTACATATTAAGTACTTTCTTGACAGACCGGCATAGGTACATACAATTGTATATGACATAAACATTTTTCTATCTTATATCCATAACACTAAACTTTAGACGCCTGGATTCGCCACTCTCTCACTACTTACCTTCTATGGTTTCTAGATACTTTAGAAAAAGTTTTAAAACCGCTCGTGGTAATCGCGACTTATCTCATGTAATCTTATCAAACATAATTATTTAGGGAATTGAGAAAAACACTACTTTTTATGAATCATGGCGTAACGGATATTGATTTGCTAGTTGCGCAAAAATAACAAAAATCCAACTGGCTTATAACAGAACTGTTGTTCTCTCCATAAACTGGTATCACACACGTTATTAGACATTTAGTTTTAAAAACATATCATTGATCGACTTCATTTCCCTCCATATCTCAGTTATTTTCAGTAGTAATACAGTTAAAAATATATGTCGATGTATGTGTAAGTAAATATGTATATGAAATGAATTATTACGAGAGAGATAGGTTTGTTACTTGTGATGATAAGCTTGTGTATTGTGTTCTTGTGTTCCTTCGGCCACTATCAACAATGTTAAGCAAAGGTCGACGCGGTCAGTTTTTGGATGATTGACCGAAATGGCATTCCATTTTAGGCCCTTCCGTGGGTCGGATGCCACGTTAAATTGTAGGTTCCGGCTGTTTGTCTAGTACGGCAGTCGTGAAACCATGTCAGAGAACAAAGGGCGGCTTGATAAACTGTCGACATCAGAGTTGGCCACTCTCATTCGGAAAGAAGAAAAATTTATAACTTTGCTTTTCTGGTGTGAACAAAACCACAAAAAAAAAATATTTCCTATCACGTTTATTTTATTCTCTATCCATCATTCAATAACATCCACTGCAAATGTCCATACTTCTCGAAGAACAAGTCCCAAAACGTCATCCTTTCGTTGTTTGGTCTTGTACCGGGTACCAGTTCTGCACCAATGTCCATATAGTGGTAGTTCGAGCTTGTAATGGGCTCCCATTTTACAGGCACCAGCTCGGAAGTGGTTGGGGTTGGGTCTCTGAGAAATCGGATAAAAATATTAATTAGTAAAAGTAGTTTGATACCATATTTACACTTTGTTTTAGCTTAGTGACAGTACATCTCTGCGATAGGACATGAGATTTATAAATTGAATTAGGTATGGTACAATAGTAACTAGAAATGTTTATTTGCTATGCTAAAATTGCCACTAAATCGATGTTTTAGATGATGTCTTTTCAAACACACAAAACTATGTGATTGACTGTCAGAAGGCCCGAGCCCTCTGTTTGGATATCTACATAACGTATACATAATAAGAGATATATTCTTCACTTATAAGTAATGAAATTTCTATTGTACATGAAAGAAATAAATATTTTTTTTGCCCAAATTAAGCCGAGTTTGTTTTAAGACACTTTTTTACTTACGAGTATTTGACAAAGTTAGTCCACATGGTAGTCATTCGATCTATAACTAGTTGATCTGCCGGGGTTGGTTCCTCCATGTACGATATATCGAACTGATACCCTTGCTCGTCTGCGTGTAATGCTCCACCTAGAAAAAAGGCAAACTTTACTAACTCTAAATTTTGACTAAATTACATATTTCTTAGTACCTTTATGATGAAATTTTATGAAAGCGCTTCCGGCGTAATGTGTTATCAGCGGTATTATCATAGTTATACAACAGTTTTGATAATTGTTTTGCATACATAGATCATTCTTAAAGATAACGATACCATTATTATTCAACTTAAGACATTATGCTATCTAGATCAACACACGACAAAAATAAATGACAAATATGACTGTATGGTAGTTACAAAGTAGGGATTTGATTCCAAATAGCACCTTACCTCGAGTGATATTATTCAAATGCTTATTAAAGTTGCGTCCACCCGCGTACGAAAACTGATACATATATATTTTATTGACACCGTTCCTCAGAAACCTATCGGCTGCCCTCACTGACGGGTGTATAAAAGTAAGATCGGATCTCATCTCTACAATATCTTGAAACACATCCATATTTATATCTTCATCGCCAAAGAAAAAGTTTTTAACAAACTCTTCTCCCATAAACTCCGCATGGGTAATATCAAAAGGCGTTAACAAAGTCTCATTTACAATATTACTCAAATCTCTGTCGGTGTTTGTGGTAAAACCTTCCTCATCGTTGTATCCGATTATAATGTTCAAATCTTTAGCGAAAGGTATCGTGTTATTCGCAACCCAGTTGTGAGTCAAAAACCCATCCACTCCTTCAAATATTGATTCTTGACACGGCCTTAATCTAAATTCTAGCGCTTCGCTCGCTTCAACCATTGCTAGTACATCTATAGGCGCTAAGAAGTCTATTGCGGCTGATATATCATCTGTTTCAAAGCCAAAGTGTCTAGCTAGAAGTAAAGGCGCGTTTTTGTTCGGAGCCGGGAAAGACGGACACAAAGAAGCTCCACTTTGCATTATTATTTGATTGTATAATCTAGGTTGGTGGTGTTTAATCGTATGAAAGTCCGTCGACATGGACCCAGCACTGTTTCCACTCAGTGTAATTTTCTCTGGATCTCCGCCGAAGCTAGCAATATTTTCCTTCACCCATTTCAAAGCCATTTCCTGATCTTTTAGTCCCTGATTTCCTGGTACTTTAGGATGGTCTGTGCACATAAATCCGTACGGCCCTAAACGATAATTGATGGATACGACTATGATATCGTGTCGTACAAGGTATTTTGGTCCGTATAAGAATCTGCCATAGAAGCCAATTTCGAATCTTCCTCCGTGCATCCATATTAGGACTGCTTTTGGGGTGACGGCATCGGAGTTGGGTACAAAGACGCTCAAATGCAGACAGTCTAAGGTTCCTGTAAGGGTTTCATTGAACTCTTCTCGTTGAGGGCATAGTGCTGAATCGTCGGTCGCCTCGAATATGCCATCGAAAGGTACCCACCTTTCGATGGCATATTGGAGGGGATGAATGCTGAAAAACAAAGGCAATTTTCAAAACTAGTAAATTGTAACTTATTTTTTATGTTCGGTGGTTAACTTAAAAAATTATATACCTACACAAATGTAGATCTGCAAAAAAAATATTTTACTCATTTAAATCGTATAATAATGAAAATTTATTTTTTATTCAACATCTTGCAGAATTTAGCTAACTTGAACCTTTTGAATACGACTCGAATTTGAAGATAATAAATAGCTATAAAGTTAAAATGATGTAAAACTATTTGTAATTTAATAATATTTACCCCAAAAGGATTCGCCGGATTGACTAAACCGTACGGTATCCCCAAATATGAGAAATAACTGCCATCGTCACTCTCCACTCCACTTATAACTCCCAAACTTGTTGACACTAGAGGCGCTCCACAAACAAAATGTATGAGAACTAATATTAAAATCATATATTTGTGGAACATGTTATTCGTTGCCGGTATGCGATCAAAGTGTCATTAACAATAAAAAGATTTGTTAGAACGGTGTCCAATTAATCAAGATTATAATGTCACTTATCATATTATATAAAATTTTCAAAAAAACACGATCCGTATAATCTATAAATATGATTTTGCCATTCCAGCCGAATTAATTTTATAATTAGTTAGCATGTGTAATAAGACGTAATGTGTTTTGTTCGTTACTCAATCAATAATATATATTTAAAGCGTTTTTTAAACGGAACTCTTTTCTTAGCCACGAATATCAATGACTCGAATGAGGCTCGTAAAAAAATCTTGTATGTATGTACAGCAAAGATAAAAAAAAATCAAGTCTCCCCCTACTCCTCCCATATGGCCCATATCAAAATAGGTCGAGCTCCTGACTGCAAAAAGTGTAGTAAAGGAGGAGGTGGGCGTCATGTCGTATAAGGAGGTCAAGAAATTGGCAGAAGATCGGGAAAGATGGCGCATGCTCCACAGACAAGGGCCTTGCCCTTAAATTTGTGATGATGATGATTACCAAAAAAGTTGGCAGTTTGATAACTCTGACACCAGAGCTCGCCACTCTCATACGAACTTAATAACAAATAAAAATAGACGTCTGCATATTGTAAAAACACGTAATCAAGATCCCAGGAGGCATTTCTATCAGGATTACGATAAATTTTATGACAGTAATATAAATAATAACGATAGCCAGTAAATGCAATAGCAGCATTTACTATAATTACCTACAATCTGTCATGTTGTCGTACATATGATATGGTTTTTAATTGTGTGTATTAATTTGTTAGGCTAAGTTAGCTTTAAGATAGCCACATGTATTTGTGTATCATAGCTAATATTTTAATTGTAAACAAATTGATCCCCTGGAAGATTTTGCCTTCTACAACACAGTCAACACTACGGTAGAAGGCAGGGCGACACAAAATTGTATCACATTTACCTGTTTACTAATAAAAATCTTTTATCCCATTAAATTTATAACAACTATATTTTGAAACTGCTGTCATCTGTATTATCTCGCGTTATCCATATCTATCTATATAATATACTTCCGCTTAGTTCGGGGCTGAGGGTCAACCTCTGGGATGGATCCACTGATGTTTCATGAACATATTATATTATTTTTTGTATCAACTTCAAAGTCTTGAACACCGTCGCAAAGTCGCCAGTTTGTCGGTTTTCTATCGGTTGCATTTCGGAGAGTGTGCCGCGGAATTGCACGGACTAATTCCGCCCGCGCCCTTCTTTCACCGGACGAGTAGAGGTACGGCAGGACGACACCGGTTTATGGTGGAAGTTCCTAAGACCCGCACGAAACGGTACGCTTCCACCTTTATTGTTCGTACCGCTAGGTTGTGGAGAAATATTCCGATCTGTCTCCCTGCTCTGTCCCCCCGGGGTGACAGATCGAACAAAAAAGTTCGATCTGTCCTCCTGTTTGCGATAGGGGGACGGATCGAACTTTATTCTCCTCCTTAATGTGTTATCTGTCCCCCTGTCTGTATGTGTGTACCGGCATTAGAGGTACAGATAAGACATTTTGATTACTGTTTGTCCGCAATAGAATTAAATGTAGGTAAAGGTGATGCAACCTTTTATTAAATAACGATACGTGATAATAAAATTTTAAATGGGTGGGCTTACATTGCATCAGTCATAAAGTCCGAATGATGAACAAAGTAAGAAATTTCGTAATATTTATGTTTTTTTATTGATATGGAGATTTCTATACATCGTTCTAACTAACTTCAAAATAAAGTGTTCTAATTAGACCGAATGTTACAAAAACGAAAACAAATATATAAGATTGAATACAGAAGTTTTAAATCTCAGATGTATACGATTAGGTATGTTTTGCACAGTAAACCAATCTATATACATTTTCTCTCTAACCGCCTTGTCTCTTTCATTAAAGGAGAGAGAAGAGAAACAGAAGCAGCTGGAAGCGGCACAGAAGGAGCTGGAGAACGATCCTGAGGATGAATCTAACCTGTTTTTGAAGAACATCGAGTCCGTGCAGCGGAAGCCTAAGCAGGACAGCCCCAAAGCAGAGACCATTGATAAAAGACAGGTATAACTTCTATAAATTTTGTAACCCAATGTAGGCTTAAGTTTGACACTACCCACTTGTTATACTGAACGAGAAAACAAGTAAGGAAGCACCAATAAAGTTATCTCCACAAAACACGCGTCTTTAAACACACATATTGGTTTCTCTTGAATTTTTTGTTGGTGCAAATCACACAAGTTTAAAATGCAGGACTTAATTAAAAAAATATTTTCTTACTGAACCACGTTAGCTTTTAATTAATATATAAATAAACACACTCTACTACAAAATCTGGCTTTGAACCAAATACATTAATTGTAAATCAAACACAAACTATTTCAATTTGCAGGTAGTGAACCTAGCCGTGTCAGCGAAGCCGCCTCCATCCAAGAACCTTCTAGACGAAGATAAAGAGGATCTGATCAACAAGCTGTTCGCTGGCTTGCTGCACGGAGACCGCCTGCCTCAGGTGCTGGCTGTCAGGAAGGGACGGGTGAGTCGAGTTACAAAGACACAAAGCAAAACACAAGCAGGACTCCAACGTTCATTAGCTCACTGACAAGATGAGACAACAAGCTTCAGTGGTTATTTTTGATCGAATTTAAAGAAAAGAGGTTCCCCATTCTACGAATGTTTTTTGTTGTATTTTGTTCGAAATTCTTCAAACTAACGGCCAGAGTCGGAAATCGTAATTAATAATAATAATAATGTTTATTTATTGGACAGCAAAAACCTTATAACTAAGTTACAACATTTGTTTGTTAGTACTATATTTATATTACTATGTTAGGATCGATTACAAATGATGTGATCTATGTTCCCCACACTAGGTTCCCCTGTGTCGTGGGGAAACGCGCTCATCCTTCTGGATTTCAGATAATAATCTATGTACATTTAACAAAAAGTTTTCAATAAAATATGTTAGTTAACGGAGGAAATAATTTACTTAACTGTCTCGGGAATGGGAATTGAGGGGAGGGGTTGATGTAAGAAAAGAGATGAGAAAGATGTGTACTTGTGTGATTAATTGTCATGTGATACTTACTTAAATAATAGATAATTAATGTGATGTATAAAAATATATTTAAATAATAAAAAATATCCATATTTCCATATTCCAATTGTACGTGTGCTCACTACAAAAAAAGTGTTGTGCAATTGTAGTCAAGTGCGCGCGCGCAAGCAACGACCAGTCGCCCTGTTTGCGATAGCTCTAACAGCAATTTTACTATATAATTAACTGGTTCCTTCTTCCGTGTTGCAGACGTTAGTGTCCCGGTTCGTGCGTCGCGTGGCGTGCTCGCACGCGCGGCTGCGCGCGCTGTGGTGGCGCGTGCTGCGAGCCGCGCCCTCGCTGGCGCGCCGCCAGGACGACGGCTCGCTCACCGCGCTCGCACCCAGCCTGGCCAGGTGGGTACCTACCTTATACCTGGCTCATCTGACAAACTTTACATCATCATACATGTGAAAATGGCAGCACTCTTAGATAAGGGCTAGTAATTTCGTTGTGCATTCGTAAACGCACAACAAACGCGCACTAGTTTCTGCCATAAACCTTGTATGTAAACTATATCACGTTATAAATTGCAAGAACCCTACATTCATCTATTTTTCCTAGTATGCTCGCATAACGTAACTCTTAGATAAGGGCTAGTAATTTCGTTGTGCATTCGTAAACGCACAACAAACGCGCACTAGTTTCTGCCATAAACCTTGTATGTAAACTATATCACGTTATAAATTGCAAGAACCCTACATTCATCTATTTTTCCTAGTATGCTCGCATAACAGTTACGGACTTTTATGTCGCCAGATTTTAAACCACTTGAAATGACTCTGGTACCGCTCGTCTGGTACGGTTTGCCGATTGCCTTACTTTGCAGGCGGCACCTACAACACATAATATTTGCTCATACGTAAATGCGGTAAATGCTACTTTTGAACAACTAATGCAAGGAAATGAACTAGTGTTATATTCCCTCTTTTGCCTTGAGTTCAATCTTCATGGCTAAAAGTTTTAACTCGGAAAGTTCTCTTAAACAAAATTCACAGCTCTTATTTACCATCTCAAATTTTTTGATATTTTCTTTATATATTCCTGAAATGACTGACGTGTGTATTGTGTTCCAGGTACATAGAGAGCAGCTCTGGCTGGGCGACGGTGCTGGAGTGCTGCACACTGCTGGCGGAGGCGTTCGACCCGGCTCGGACACCCTACGCACTCACTACACCGGTCAGCGAAACAACTTTTTCCAACGTTCAAAATGATATTAGTTTATAGTTGAAACATACAGTAATCGTAAAACTTCTAGTCCGATCTGAAGTTGCATCATAGCGGCCCGCGCATGTACAGTCAAGTGCTACAATGTTATGTACGAATTATATTTTTACCCGAATTTTAATTAAAGGATTGGGTACATGCTTTTGGAAATATTATTACTAGGTATATAAACATATTATTATTATAAATAAAAAAAAATATATGATTAAAAAAACAATTTAACAACAAATATTATTTTAATCTTTATGGTGCAAAGATTGCTGCCACCTTCACAAATAACAAAAACAGTAACAAGAAACAATAAGAAAATAACACGAAACGAAAATTCAACAAAAACACTTAACAAACAGTTATTATAATAAAAAATATCGCGCGTGACTGAACTCGGTGGAAGGAGCTAGCGAACGTGACAACAACACACAGAACGAAAAAACGCTTTTACGCTGTGATTTGTCAAGGACGGTCACGTGACGTATACCCCGCTAGGGGAGCCCCGCTGATACCCATTTTTTGCTTCTGCCTATGTATACGCCTCGTGTTCAGATCGGACTAGATGTTTTGCGATTACTGTACCTACATTATTTTCATATCTGTATGTAATGTGTCATTATTCACCTATTTCATTATTTTCTATGGATTCTTCAGTCGACATGAAAGTTATGAAAGTTTCGATAATGACTTACATTGATTTGACATACCCACCTTAATTTTATATAAATTTGAAATTTACTCACTTATTACTTATAAATAATTGTATTAATTAATTAACTAACTAATAATATTTAACCAATGCCTAACATATGTATTCAAAGTCAAATGCAAATTTTAATCTGTAATTAATTTGTAATTTTAATTTTAATTTCAATCATTGACACATTGGAAGAACACTGGATACTGCAACACAGGGAATCCTAAAGCAGTAGACAGGACCCCAATTTCAATTTCAATTTGAACTGGAATAAT
Source organism: Macaria notata (assembly GCA_927399415.1). Taxonomy (NCBI): domain Eukaryota; kingdom Metazoa; phylum Arthropoda; class Insecta; order Lepidoptera; family Geometridae; genus Macaria; species Macaria notata. The sequence goes on from OV656742.1 coordinate 9,868,053, forward strand.
TTAGATACTTTTATATAATGTAAAAATGATTTTAAGAATTTGTGTGTCCAATAAACATTTTATTATTATTTATTATTATTTGCAAAGAAAAGGGTTCAAAATAATATTGTTTTTAACCAAAGACAAATCCTTAAATTTTAAACATTCATAGACAATTTGCATACCCATTTTTAACCACTTGTATTTTTTATTAATTCCAGTTCACACTCACAGCAGTATGCGCGCTAATAGAGAAGGCCTCCCTCTTGGTGAACACTCCAGAAGCGACCGCCAACGAGCGGCAGTGGTCCAAGTTCCTCAAGACCCTCGCCCGAGCCCTGAAGAACACTAACCTCAACGTGGCCAGACCACTCCACCCACTCTCAGAGTCCAAACTCACCTACCATCTCAAGCAAATCGACTCCCGAAGTACCATTGAGATTCTACAAAGAGGCAAAGCGGCCGAGTTCGCGGATCTGACGAAAATCGACGTTCACGAACAGTTGGTCAAGCATTTATGCCTTTGACAGTAACTGGGCCAAGTTTCGACTGGAACGAAAAGTTGGGTCAGTACGGTAGCTCGGTCAGATTCACAGACAGAGGCAAATGTAGTGATTTATACGGAGGAAAGTTTTCATTCGAACACGAAACATCGAAAGCACTTAAAGCTACTTAAAGATCCGTCGCGATTCACGAGTGACCCCGGTCGTTGACCTGTGTGCGTCACTCCGTCGATATGACGTAAAAGTATTGCCATCGCGCTCGCTCATGTCGCTGTGAAGACACTAGAGCAACAAAGACAGACATACAAAGGTCGATGACCGAGATTCTCTGTTTCGCACTGTAGTTTTATCACTGCCAACGAAAACATCAAAATTTTGGCATGTTAACTGCCGTATTCGTTTTCGTAGAACAACTTTGCGCCGTTATAATAACTGGGTCTATGAGATATCTGTCGTGGTGTAAATAAAAAAGGTTGTTTAGACAAAGCCGGTTTATAAATGTGACGTTTTCGGTCGAAATAATTTTGATGTATTTGATAGACGCGAGCATTTTCATTGCAATTAGTTATAACAGCTTTCAATGCGTAATTAATTTAGACATCTTTGAATAAAATTTGTCGTTAACTATATGTTACGACCATTAACGTAGTCATTGACCCGGGTGGTGATTCTCACGGTGAAAAGTTTTTACTCTAAATTTAACCACCAATCATAGAAGATGTCCTCGTATGATTGGCCAATCTGCTCTGCTTTTATTGGCAGATGAAAACTTTCCACCGTCGGTATTGTTTATGGTCACGTTGATATTGAATCAGTCAAAGTAGTTTCCTATTATATAAAAAAATGTGACATGCATCATGGAAAGCTTACCTTGAAGAATTTAATATTTGAGTAACGCTTATTATTTTGCAGCTTCTATAATTATAGATTTCTAATATAAAACTCACAACAATGGTTGAATTTGTCAAAAGAGCACCATCACAAAAGTTAGGTCTATGATAAAGCTGGCAACGTTTGTTAAACCTAGAATTGCGTAAATTGATGGAAATAGTTATTTAATCTTTTATTTTTCTCATCAAAAACATTTATTGTAAATATTAAGTACAGTTAAAAGTTTTTATCCTTGTAGTATAGTAGCTTTTTAATTTAAAAGAAAATTTAAATGATTATATTAATAGTAAACGCTTTCGATTTAATTTATCATTACGGTGTATAAAAAAATCCATTGAATTAATTAATATGGAGGATTAATATGTTTTACAATCCATAGTAAAATTCATGGATTTATTTATTCTGGATATGCACATGATGGATTTGTTTTTTTTTTGTTATTTTCTTTATTTTGTGAAACTCGGCCTTTGTACGTGTTTGAATTTTGTACAAATTCCTTAAATTATTTTCAAAGACTTCTTTTTCGTAGTGTTTTTGTCAAGAACTTTTTAGTACCCTCTTGTGATCCATGCTCCAGTTGTTGTATGTTCAGATATCCTGCATCGGTCGAAATTAGTGTAAATTTTGGTCTTTAAAATATGTTCTAGACCTGAAATGGATGCAAGAATCCATCTTGTGTGTGCTCAGAACCACTCTCTCACTCAGGGCCGATTTTTTTCTCTTTTACTATTTCAAAATTGAAGCTGTGATCGTAAAAGTTGACTTGTAAATTACTGTTTACGTATTATTATATTTTCTCTCATTAACAAAAATCGGCCCTCTGTGTCGCAAAATCACATGCAATCATTTGTTTTAATTTTAATGTGAATTTTGTCTTAGAATAATGGAAAAAAATCTAAAAAATATGGTAAAGTGGTTATCGTGTAATGGGGTCATATTATATTTTTTTCTGAAACCCAATACTCCCATTGACTCCGATTTATTATTTCGAGGAGTTATAATTATTAGGACAAGTTTAAATTCATCTTTTTTTGTTACAAAAATGCCTTTTAGTCGTGGCACTAATCTTAAAATCGTTGAAATGTTGCCAGTTATGTTTCTCTTACTCTATAGGACACGAGAAAAGGCATTTTAGAACTTGATATATATGTAACTAGCAATATAAAAATGTATATAAAAGTATGACTGCCACATTAAGCAAAATAGAATCATAATGGTATATAATTTATATATCATATAATGATAGTGATTTGTTAACAAGTTTATTTGTAATATATAACTTTTTTTATTTCATCGAATCTTAGCGGGAGTTTTATTTTTAATAATAGTATTTAGTTTTTTTTATCCATTAAAATAGATTTGTTTATAGTATAATTGGAGTTTTATTATGTTAATACTATATGTAAGTCTTAATTTCTTGGCGAAATTTTCAACCTGCGATACTTTAACCCTTAATAGGGCAAAGGACAATTGTTTACCACCTCACCTTTTTGACCATAGTGCAAGATTAGTTCTATGTACATTTTCATAAATACACTATTTTAAATGCGAGAATACCATCAAAACTTTTATTAGTACTGGCAACTAAGCTAACTGTCAAAGTTTGCAAACTGTCATCATTCAAACAAAAATTTTGACAAATTTTGAAAATAGGAGGTGTACGCGCCATTTGATTAGAAATTTTGTCATACCAAGATTCTGGTAAGTGGTTTTGTGATATTTGATACGATAATTGATTATATTATCCTGCATGACTCGTAAAATAATTTTTGAAGTGAAACCTGGGCTATTTAGAAAATTGTCGTAAACTTGGTGGTAAAACTCTTACCATTGCCCGGTTACGAAACCTTAGTAGTTTTTGGTGGTAAAATAGTTACCGTTACCCATTTACGTACTTGTTATTTCAGGAGAATGTCGAAGAAAAAGCAGTTATCTGACAATATTATCGCCAGTATTCTTGAAGATGATCTCTCCGCTATTGAAAGCAATGACGAAAGTGTTTCAGAAGAACCACTTTTGGGCAATTGCGTACTGGATTACGACGATGAAGTATCGCGCGGCCTATCAAGGATAATTGGGGAAGAGCCTATGTTGGAGATCAGAGAATTACAACATTGGGAAGACCCTCCTGGGCCACGTGTTTCTGTAGAATATTTAGAAAGCGTTGAACCAGCACTGGCTAAGGAACCGGTGATGGAAGTAAGTACGCCTTATGAAAATGATCACAAAGTCTCTTCTGGCGCTCTTTCCGAATCAAACCACCTGACTCCGGCTCAGTCTGACTTAGTGCCTAATGAAACGATGAGCACAAATATAGTTAGTAGGCCTATTCGTGTAGCACAAATCTGGTCAGATACGATTCCAAAGCATAGCATACCAAAGTTTGATAAACGGCTGACTGTAAACAGGCACGTCACTCATAAAACATCGCCTATTGAATTTTTCGACAATTACTTCCCTAGTGATCTCGTAGATTTGTTGGTAGAACAAACAAATATTTATGCGGCACAAAGGCAAACGCGTCACTGGAGTCCAACATTTGAAGCTGAAATGCGTGCATATCTTGGTGTCTTGATCATGATGGGTCTTCACCCCTTACCTGATGTCAATCTGTATTGGTCTACTGATACTTTTTATAGAAATCCCGATATTTCCCAAACCTTTACTCAAAAGAGGTTCAAAAAACTGACTGAAAACATTCACTTAAATGATAATACAAAAGAATCTGCAAGAGATTCGCCAGATCATGATAAGCTTTATAAAATACGTCCTATGATAACAAGACTAAACGAAATATTCCAGACTCAATGTTCACAATCAAGCACTCAATCGGTGGACGAAAGCATGGTGAAGTTCAAAGGTAAAAGCACACTCAAACAGTATATGCCGAAAAAGCCAATAAAAAGAGGATATAAGGTATGGGCCCGGTGTGATGCTAAGACTGGGTACATGTATGTCTTTGATATATATATCGGCAAAGCAGATGAAAATGCATCAAGCGAGGAAGGCTTAGGGTATAATGTCATAATGAAACTATGTCAAGGTGTTCCACGCAATACTCTAGTAGCTTTTGACAACTTTTTTACCGGTATTCCTCTAATGATAGATTTGTTGCTAAAGAAAGGAATATATGCCGTCGGTACCGTGCGTTTGAACCGAAAAGGTTTACCAGAAAAGTTGTTGCCCAAAAATAAACTCAAGAAGGAAAAACTTGCAAAGCACGAGTTCATGTATAAAACCAAAGCTCCCGTTTCTGCGATACAGTGGATGGATACTCAACTGGTGAACGTTTTGACAACAGCACACAACCCAAAATCGGTGTCTACGATCAAACGAACACAGAAAGATGGCTCCAAAAAAGATATTACCATCCCAACTGCTATTGCCGAATATACTGTAAACATGGGAGGTGTTGATCATTTTGATCACTTCCGGGCCTCATATCCAATAGGCCGAAAATCGAGGCGGAACTGGTTGCGTCTATTTTATTTCATGTTTGATGCAGCTATCATCAACGCATACATAGCTTACATACAAATTCACAAGCAAACAGTTCACACGCATCGAGATTTTCGACTTCGTTTGGCTCGTAGCCTTATAGATGGATTCACAGGGAAAAAAAGATCCACTAATATTACTTTCAGAAACAAGCAAGGTGGAAATTTCGGGGTACCCGCTGAAATCAGACGCTCTTCTGTGCCACACTACCCACAAGACCAAGGCAAATTTACCAGATGCCGATTTTGCAGCACAAAAAATACTCAAAAACGATCAAGAATCATTTGCGATGTCTGCAAAGTAGCTTTATGTGCCACACCATGCTTCAAAAGCTTTCATATTGCTTCAGAAGAAGGAGAGGCTATGGACTGTAGCAGCTCCACAAGCTCTACCCTAACGGGCTAAGGTCAAATAATTACCACCAACACCTAAACGTAAACGGGCGATGGTAAAATAATAACCACCAAATATTCGCGTACTTGTGATTAAATATTTTTAGATTTTACGAAAAAATGTTAAATATGGTCCTAATAAACGTATAAATAATACCTCAAAACCTTGTTTTATAATTATTCTTTTCTCCGCCCTATTAAGGGTTAAATTTAGAATACTTAGATCACTACATATCATACTTTTCTGGATTAGAGTTTTACAAAAAGAGTACATACACTGTATATTTTTTTTATAAATGCGCAGGATATTTCTTATTTAACGTTCGTTCTGCTTGCATTAAAATTAATAATTGCTGACAGACTAAGTTTTCAGCTCACTACATAATAGCAACGTTATCTTCGATATTTCGGATCAAAGGATACTATTACCCTTTTAAAAGTTCGGATATTCCTCGTAGTAAAATAAAAAACCTACTCTTGTTTACGGAAATATAAATACCATGGATATGATGTTCAGTGCTATTCAAAGTTTAGTCGCTGAAGCTCTGATTTACATTGAGTAAATATTTCCTATATCAGACTTTTTAGTTCTAATGTATTGGTAAGTCTCAACATATACTTGGTACACACATTTTTTTATTAAAGGGTCTGTAAAGTCATGCGAACCTTTGAGGTAGATTTTAGTGTTAGATAGTGTCAATTAGGAACTTGAGCTACTGTTTTTGAAAATTCGCGAAAAACAGTAGAACCCATCTATGTTGTAGCTTTTGCTTTCTGCAACAACATCTTTAGAAGGTTCTGCGTTTACTAATTACCCAACCCAGCACAATATAAATAAGTAAAATATAAAACATAATGCCCGCCGAAATATACTTATTTAATTAAATATGTAGGTAGATGGAACTATTTTGACCGCCGTATGAGAAACTGGTTTCTATGTACATACATAGGTAGGTATAGTTCGTACAACTAACTCCAGCCTGACACGACTAAGAATAATGTTTACCTTCATTAACTTAATTCCACTATTTATCTCTGTCTCCCAGCTGCAAAATGACAGGGACACCGATAGTGCGTGAAACCCAGGGCCAGCTGCAGGGCAAGGTGGTCAGCTCTCACACTGGAACTACTCTGTACGCCTTCCAAGGAGTGCCCTACGCCAAGCCACCGCTCGGACCACTGCGCTTCAAGGTAACTAACTATAAGTCAATGTCATTTGGTCTGCTTACACGATATAAGTACAATTAGTTGTGTCATTTGTAAATAAATCACTACGGATTGGGATCAATCAATTAGTCCCACGAAACTTGATTCGATTCCATCAATTGTTTTCACGGGTAATCATACTCACTACATGGTGAAGTACACGGGGAGTCACGACCCTCAGTAATTAGGAATACAACTCGTATTCTATTTAAATATTATATAGGTATGTGTTGCAACTTTACGATATCAATGAAGATTCTTTATCTTTTATTTTTTGGGGCTGACTTTCAAATAACGACTATCAAAGGTAGTTATGACAGCCGGGTCCGTTCGCTTAATGTCTGCGTATATTAATAAAAATATATATTTTTGTTCAAAATGATTTATTTATTAGGTCATAATCATAAAATTATACAAAAATATGATTCTAATGACTAAAATACAATGATTATGATATTATTATGACTAAAATTATTGGCACAAAAATATCTACAATATTTAATTATAATAATAATTGTAAATAGATACCTACATTTATATAATTATGTTTTGTAGAAATAAAAATATGTATTTTTGTATTTGTTTGCTTGCACCTAAGTATATAAATAGTATAGCACGTTCACGCACCAGTTTGATAGATAGGTACAATTACTACACTTTCGGAAATAATTTTCATATTAGGTATCCAATAATCGGAATATTGAGGCATTTTTCAATAGTTATTGATAATAGCGTGTTACCATTTATGGAATTTGATGTGACTGAACAGAACAGAACTGAATTATATACCAAATTCATTCTGGTTCGTTTATTAAATTCAGACTTGTTTTAATTTGTTGATTCATTCACATTCCATCAACCAGATATAAAGATAACAGATATAAAGTCCAAATTGTGAAACTAAACTGACGACACCGCCGTCCGTTCTTTTTTTGCTTACAACCAAAATCTTTTAAAACATAATATCCAAAATATGGCTTCCAAAATATTGCTCATCATTTTAATCGCTTAAATAAAGACACAAGGAATGTAAAAATAAATAATGTACACCTACTTAGTACAGCTCGACTATATTATATACCTACTTACCTATGTCTTAGGGTTAGGTAAGGCTTGAGTGAAGCGAGGGCGACTAGATGCCCGAAGTACTAATATTTAAAAAATCGAGCTATAACATGTAAGTACCTAAAATAAATTACATAATGGTAAAACCTATCTACTCAGGAAACGTCTACTTCTTGCCGCCCAGCGACTCAAAGAAGTTCACAAACTTGTTGACGCCTATATTCTTGGGCAAATCGTCTTCTGGGGGGTCATTGGCTCTGATGACGTCCTTGGGGGCGCCATTGCTGTTCTGCACCATCTTGATTTCATTTGACGTTCTTTTCGTGATTTCGTTGTTCTTTGACACGTGGTTGCCGTTCAGCTGCGGCTTCTCGGAGAAGGCTTTCTTTAATTCCTCGATTTTATCTTCTACTTTAGGTACGTCTTCGTTGACTATGGGAGCGTCTACCACTTCTTGTGTTTCTACGACTTCTTGTGTTTCTACGATCTCTGGTTTCTCAACAACGCTTTCTACCACTGGAGGAGGGATGTTGTTTTCTACCACGACGGGAGCATCTATCAGTTCTGTGATGGTTTCTCCGGAACTAGTTTCTACTACACTCGTGACTTCCACCACGCTGGTGGTAGTTTCCACGGTTTGAGAGCCGCTGCTGTTTGTCACTACCGTAAGCGTTTCCACAATGACAGGGTCGGAGGACCTTATTTCTAGAGTATTGAGTTGAATTTCATTTGCCTGTGGCTGGTCCCATACTTTGTAGTATTTTTCGTAGAGGCTGTCCCAGAATGCCATTTTCTCCTGGTCGCGGTTGGAGCGGAGAGTCAGTTCTGAGCTGATCTCCAGGTAGAGCTCGTCGTCCTTGGCTGCTGGGAGCCAGGTCACGTTGATGTAGTGGTTCTGTTCGGGAGTCGGGTTTCTGAAAAGAAAAAAAAAGAAAATGTCAATCATTTAGTTTCACGAATTATTGATTAATATATAGTTAGTTTATAGGCGAAAAGTAGCAAAAAATAAGTTAGTTAATTAATTAACTTAGTATATGTATAGGTATGCGTCAATATGAGGCATATTTAAGCCTCTAAAAACATCATTGTAGCTGATAAATACTTTCGTGTTGCACAACCTTTCATAAATGTGATAGAGTTTGGACTTCTAAGTAATCGAAAAACACTGCTTACCCAGACTTAGCAAAGTTAGTCCAAAGCCGCACCATTCGCTCCTTGACCTTCACATCCTGAGGAGATGGTTCCAGATCTTTCTGGAAGACATTACTGAACAAATATCCCAATTCATCCAAATGCATCGGCTCATCGAGTTGCAGACCCAGAGGAAGTTTCCGGGACAGATTGTAGTTGCTGTTGTAGTTGAAATTGTATACGTAAAGTGGTATGTTCGTAGAATGCAGGAGGTACTGAACGTATCTGTGCTGGTCGACTTTGATGTATCTGTCGGAAATCAGCTGATAATACTCTAAATCAGTAATGGGACCATCTTTGAAGTACACCTTCTTCATCTCCTCAGCAACCGCCAGAGAAGTTTCAGAATTTTTCTCTATATTCAGTTCTTGTGGGATTAAGCCTTGGAGATCGTCACTTTTCCTTTCAAAAGCGAATTCTAAGCCCGTAGATCCGATCATGGTCGGCACGAGAGCTACGCGGCCAGATTTCAGCAAGTCAGCAAAAGGTTCAGTGATAACGGCTTCGACGCCCGGGAATTCTTTTTCTATTACCGATCCGAAATGACTTGAGGAGTCGTCTATTAAGCTTTCTATATCTGTCATTTTCGCGTGAGCTTCTACGATCTCTTTGATTGGTGTAGCGGTAAGGAATTCTAAGATATCTTCTGGAGTTTCTGCGTCGCTGCCGAGAGCTTTGGCTAGTTTTTTCGCATTTTCTACTGGAGTTCTCTGCGTAAAGAAGGATGCCAAAGCAGTTCCTGATTGAATAATAGCTCGGTTTATCAAGGTTTTACTAAGTGGACTGGCGGTAAGTAGTGATACAGCACCGGCGCCTGCGCTGTCTCCGAAAATGGTCAAGTTTCCGGCGTTTCCACCGAAATTGCCAATATTTTCTTTGACCCATCTTAGAGCTTGAATCATATCTCTAATACCAGCATTGCCGGGAACTTCTGCTGTGTTCAGACCGAGGAAGCCGGCCACTCCAACTCTGTAGTTGATCGTAACAAGAACGACATCCTTTTCAACCAAGAAGTCTGGGCCGTACAGGTCAGTGTTGCCCGATCCAAAGATTAATCCACCTCCATGGATGTAGACCATGACTGGTAAGAAAGAGCCATCCAAAGTGGGGGTGTATATGTTAAGGAACAGGCAGTTTTCGTCGCCGATGAATTGTTTGGTCACATAGTCCATTTGAGCTGAGACGTTGCCCTCGGCGGTGGCTTCGCGGATACCCTCCCATGGCTCCAGCGGTTCAGGGCCCTGGAATTATACAAAATAAATGTTATGACATATTCTGATTACCTTTAATCTTCTTATCCTATAGTCATATCATTTTTTGGGTAATCTATCCACGAACCTTATCGTCTCTATGTATTTTTTTTAAAACTTCTGTATTCTGTTTTTTACAGGTTTATACGTCTAGTAAAACATTTTCACGCAACACGTCATTTTACTGTATTAGCTCTCTTATATAAGAAGTTGTGATACATCTCGGCGTGCCTCTCGAGATACTCGAGCGTTATCATTATCTTATTTGTTTGTGATAACAGACGCGCTTGTTTTTTAATCTTTGCAAGTGACTATTTGCTTGGTTCATGCAATTTCGTTGAAAATTTTAGCTTGTTATTTTTTTTACGGAAAATGTGTTCTTACCGTTTACATAATATATCATGTAATATGTACAATGATGTTGTTTTACAACATTTTTTACTTTTACTTACCCACTTTACTTTAATTACAAAAAGTTTTAAGCCTAATAGAACTATGACAAAATATAGATACCTGTCGCAAAAAAGCTTATTTCAATAAATAATTAGCATCATCGTCCATAGCCTTTAAATTTCACTGCTGGGTATAGGCCTCCCTTAGTATGTGTCCTTGCTCGGCCATTTATAGCCCAATGCTGGGTATAGGCTTCTCTTTAAAAAAAAGAAAAGGCCTCTCTTTATGTCCACCATTGCTAGTAACTAAGACAGTTACCTTGAACCGGAGGGATCCTATCGGTGGCTTGGCGTACGGCACACCCTGGAATGAGAAGTAGGCTCGTCCTGACTCCGAGGTGGCCAACTTGCCCTGGAGCTGGCCCTGTGCCACCTGCACTATCGGTGTCTCTGTCATCCTACCGCCGCTGGAAAGAGAGAGACATACTGTTGTTAGATATAGAAAGAGACATATGTACGAGATAGTGTTGGTAAAAGGATGTAATTAAACAAAGTGCAAGGCAAGGCATAACGCATAAACTTGAAAATAATCCAGCAATTTAATTGCTAAAAAGCTTTACGAACGAGATAGAATATTAGTAAGTAAATTCTACACATAAGAATATTGTACAACTTAAAATGTGGTGTTAAAATCTTATAGACGATCTTAAAAGGCTTTCAATAATATAAATATGTATTTGACAGGACAGGCGTACGTAATATACGATTAAAAATAATTCGTGTAACATACTTATTGAAGTAACAATTATTATAATAGTATTAGGCATATATGTAGGTATGTACCTATAACGATTCTTCAAATGTGTCAGCAAATAATATATACATACGTGTAATTAATCATCAATACCAATAAGTTGAACCAACCAACTAGTTGACAAGTAGGTATTTTTAAAAATCAGATATGTATTTTATTGTATATAATACCTAACTAATAGCTTTTTAAAGGCCGTCTAAGAGATAATTTTACTAATGGTCGTAGCACACCAAACACAAAGAAGTTGAACTTTGTATTATAAAGCTAAATTATGACCAGTGACTGACAGCTGAAATCACCATTATAATCATGAATGAGGGAATTTCCAGTAATAAGTTGATTTATAACTTTCATCGCTAAGAAATGGTGATAAACTCATAAATATAGCATGTCATGCACAAAATAAAGAGAGAACTATTATAATATTAAAACTTTCCTGAGACGTTATATCAAATTACAACTTACGAGAATTACACGTGAGTGAAAACCGTTTAGTTAGCATAAAGAGATAGATATATTCTCACAACAAATATGTCAATTATTTTAGTTAACTATTTAAAATCGAAATATTAAAAATATATATTATATATTGATTATTAGCGGCGATGACCAGTATCTAGCGCGCGCGATGTTAGATATTTTTGAGATTTGAATATCGCTCAATTATTTTATATTCTAATAGTGGTGGCCATCATACTGGACAAGCAAATTGGCATCTTGTTACACATTATTTTATCTATTTTTAATCACAACTGACAAATTGTCCACGCGATGATGGAGTTGGTGTGCTAACACCGTTATACTGATAAGACACATCGAATAAAAGGTTAGTAAAATTACTGTACTAATTTCGTGGAAGGTATTCCATGAAATTAGTACATGTAATAACACAATAGTACATCGGTAACAATTAATAATATAATAGGATAGTTTATATACCTATGTAAGAGTTATTGTTTAAAAATTTGCTTCCTCGAAATTAGTGCAGTAATTATGAATCATTACTATCATGCTATTTAATTAGTAGTTTTCAGATCTCAAAAAAAACGGAAATCACGTGATCACTTCCTTATTCGTTTGTCATAGCTTAGGTACCTACTTCTCATTTATGAGTGTCGGGACACCGCAGATTTTTTTAGGGGAGTTATCTTGAGGTTTCTCATTTGATTCTATATGTTTTTACAAGAACTTAAAAAAAATATGACTCACCAAAAAAAAAGCAAAATATCCAAAAATTATCTCCAAAAAATAACACGGACCGCTTTCCAACAAACTTGAGAGTACACTAAACATTTTTGACATTATTATCAAAGATAAAGTAATATTCTATTGACTGTACTATCATTGATAAAAATTGCCCGAAAGCATTATGTGATTGTAAAATATCTAACACGTTTTTGTGTTTCGTAACTAAGAATGGGTGTTAGGTAGGTATATATGTATCTGTCAAAGTAGTAAATCATAAATCCCTAGAAAATTATGAATAGTAGGTATATATTTATATTTCTGAGTATAGGTAGGTACTTAGACCAGCGCAAGACCACACGTATGTAACATACCTAACTATGAGCACCGCACGACACGCTCTAATCCAGAATCCATTTAAATATTATTATTTTTTATACAAATCGGCTCACCCGATGCAGTGAGAAGGAGAAACAAACTCACACTGTAGCAAACTTTCGCATCTATAATATATACGGGAGATAACAGCAAAATTAATTTAACAGTTTATGAAACACATTATTTTATTAGCTTCAACGAACAACTTAAAAAAAAATCTCACCAAGAAAACATCTTACTAGTCCCAACTAAAGCCTCTTTAGTTTCTGAGAACAACCTGTACCGTCTCCTTTTATTTTGTTTGCTTTCTTCCACGACTTTCCATTCGAAAATATTCAGGTTTCTTGTCAAATCTTCGTTCAAAGAATCGCAAAAGTTAGACCAGACATTGTTTTGTTGGTGACTTCGGACAAAATTCGCGATTTTTTTATTCACCGGCTTCTTGCCTAGAGCCAGTAGTCTAGATTCTCGGGCCAACAGATATCTGAGCGCTGTCCTCTTCAATATTATTAACTCTTCCAAGCTTTTTGCCATAAATTCTAAAATACTTTGGTAAAATATTAAACACGAGTATGTTTCACTTGTCACTATCCACACACGAGTATGTTTCACTTGTCACTATCCACACACGAGTATGTTTCACTTGTCACTATCCACATACGAGCACAACTAAACAACTTATCAAATTCTTCTTATATTTGTGACACTTATTTAAAAAATAAAGATGTATACTTAATACATCTTTATTTTATTATACATAATATAAGTATTCCCTGATAACGTTCACAACAAAGACTAAAGATCTCGCTCCAGCGATGTCCGTGAAACGGAAAATTCAAGATCATTTAGCACTTTTCCTACGTGACAACGCAAGATGGATGCTGTGTTAATAATGCTAAAAATAAAACAAAACGTGCCGACGACTTGGGTTAATTTAACAGTCTAAGGGGTAAACAGAATTGCTACGACACCACTAAATTTCTAATCATATCCTTAAATAAGATTTTAAAAAAGTTGGCTTGATAACGCGCTGGTCAGAATGCAATTTTTTTGATTAATTAAACTACTTTAACAAATTATTAGAATACTTACATAAATGAAGTTTCGTATGAGTATTGTAAAAGTACATATATAATAAAATATAAAAAAACTCAAAGGTGACTGACGGACTGACTGACATAGTGGTCCATCAATGCACAGCCAAAACCACTGGACGGATTGGGCTGAAATTTGGCATGCAGGTACTGGAGACATAGGCACCGGCTAAGAAAGAATTTTTGTTTCCAAAAATTTTTCTTGAGTTAAACTTATACTTTTCTCAAAAGGTGCATCTTTAAGTGACTCGAATAAGTATAGTACTTTTAAATGAGTGACGACATAATTTTATTAATTTGGATTGTGCATACGATCCCTATAGTATAGTCAAGGATAAACAAGCAGTTTATCCTTAACTCTGCTACGGAACACATCTCAAATAATAATTCATGAAAACTTTGGTTTTTCTAAATAATACTTTGCTTATCAGTAACACATAACCACTGACGTTATAAAGTTCTTTCCACTTTAAATGTGGATATCAATAAAAAATGCATACATGCATTAATATATGTCAAGCTCGCTAATTAACATGACGGATATATTTGCAATAGTTAATAATTTCACAGTCAATCGAGACGAAGAAATAAGAAGCGATACAGAGGAGGATCCAATTCACGAATATTCAGCAATCATCAAATATTTCGCTGGTGCTTCATGTTTCGGGACATTTTTAGTGACCATCATTTTCTGGACGAAGAAACCAAAGTGGAGAACGTTTCATAATTTTATATACATGAATTTAATATTTGGATGTGCGCCAAATTATATAATACTCCCTTTTTTACGATATCTTGTCATCATATCTGGGACTTATTCTGACAACTTTGACCTGTACTGGGCTATTCCGAAAGTGTTTTTTTACCACAATATAGTATGTTGGCTATTTATCGCCTCCGTAGCACAATATATGGATATTGTGAAAGTATTTTTTGTGCAAATTTCACGACAGATGTTGAAGTCGTGTATTTTCGCCAATTGCGTGCCTTTATTGATGTGTGTATTTAAATATGTTCATATAGTAATGAAACAGAATTATTTGCAGCTTTTTGCAGTGTTTTTGGATCTGATATTGCTTTTATGTAATTTTTATATGTATGTTCGAGTTCTGCATTGTGTTTGTTGCTGCAATAAAGGTGTAAGTAGCATTCAGTATACACAAAAAGTTCAAGTTGCGACGATTACTTTCATAGCTAGTGGGGCTATGATGGTACCAGCGCTATTATTGGAGACATCTAATTGTTTACATGAAGGTGTGTTTAGTCCCAAAACGATATTGATATCTAAATGGATAATTCACGTACATAAAATAGTATTGTGTATCTGTTTTGGAATGAGAAAACAAAATAGGAAAATGTGGCGGCAAGTATATTGCAAATAGAAACAGATTTTATTTACACATATACATATTGTTGTGTTCAGCTTCTTTATTTAGTTCATATTAGGTACTTACTTTACAACTAATAAATTATTTTTTTAACAATTCTTCTTCTTAATTTATTAACAATTAATAACCATATACGATTCCTTTAGTCAAGAATTTCTGTTCGAATATAAAGCATTAATGTGCTGTTTAAAATTATACTTGTTTTATTTTGTGCCTAAAAAAATAAGGAAGAAAAACGAATTACTCACACTTACTGCAAAATTATAAAGCACTAAGCAAATCTTTGGAAATGCCTAAGGCAGTATAAACGTAGTCTAAGTACTAGTCATAGCCTACTGCCAAATATAGCTAATGAGATACATCATAGTGCTACATTTAACAAAATAGGGATTTCCTTCTCTAATTCTAATTCTGGAACTAATGGAAGAGGACAATCCCATACGCACGGGATGACTGAAAATTATACATTTGTAATGTTAATATTACAAAACGTACACATACATTTCGCAAATGGACCGCACTCGTTACGCATTTGTTAGTTTAATGGAACGGAAGAGTGAATTTAGAAGAATTGTAATCAACAAATAATTGTAATCAAAAAAATATGGGATTAAATTTGAGCGATTCAATCGATCAGACAAATTTTAAGTGGATGGAATCAAATGAAAACGATTACAATGAAAGTGCAGTTTCAAGTGCCATCAAATATTGTGCCGGTGGTTTGAGTGTGGTGACTTGCTTGCTTGCTTCTCTCTCTTGGATCAAAGCTCCGAGATGGCGCACATTACAGAATTTAATATTTATCAACGTAATTTTCTCCTGTCTCATGTCATATTTCACGCTCCCTATCATAAGAGTGATATTTACCTCTTCAGGGGCTTTTACAGAGTCCTTCGATAAATACTGGACAGTTCCTAAAGAATACTTCTACGGATCCTATTTCTGCTGGCTGTCCCTGGCTTCGGTTGTCACTTATATGAAGATTGTGAAAGTGTTCAGTGTCCATATTCGATGGAAAAGACTAAAGTGTTACCTCTTCGGCTATGGTTCGCCTTTCGTAGCTATTATATTCAAATTTTATGTGGCGAATGATGCGTATTTCTTTAAGATTTTCCCGTTCTGCTTAGCCATAGTTATGCTCGTTGGTAATTTGTGGATTTATGTGACAGTTTTACATAGTTTGTGCCTTCTGACTGGGTCTATAAGTGCTACGAAATACAGGCAGAAGGTCCAGGTGGCAACCGTTACATTTTTGATGAGTGGAGTCTTTATGCTGCCGGCAGTTATTTTGGAGGTCTCCAGATTACTACAAGACCAACAGTTTACCTCTATAGCACTAGCAATATCAAAATGGATATTTCACATCCAGAAAATTGTTATAAACGTATGTTTTTTAATATTAAAATCTAACCGGAAAATGTGGAAAAATCTGTTCTATCGCCAAGATGAAGAGATTCCGGTGATGTTAGAAAATATTCAGTAAAATGTTTGTAAACAAAAACATGTGTCTTATTTTAATGAAATACGTTTGTTGTGACCATATTAGAGTAGCTTTTTTATATCAATAGTTGATACTTACATAGGTACAGTTTGACTCATGGATAATAAAATTTGATATTTCAAACAGGTATCTCATTCAATATTACAATCTGTTTTACCAAATCATCATAAAGGATGTAAACTATCCAAATAACGTGTAGTTGAGTGTGTCAAGTTTGAGAGCCACTGTGCGTGGCAATGACAGCAGCTAATTAACACGTTAGCACTGTTAACAAGCCACTGTAACTGCACGCCAACATAGTGTGGGAGACAAGTGGTTTACAGTGTAATTGTATTTATTACTTAGTCATCATTCGCTATTTAAGATCCGGTTGCGGTATTTATTTATGTATTTATGTTTAATATGCCTTTCTATAGTGCTCCTAAACTATTACAATTATATCACAAATTTTAAAACAGGTAATACGAGCATCAGTAATTTTCTTCAAAAAAAGAAGACTACAGAATGTAATAATAAAAGGTAGGTATTAGGTACATATTTTTTTTACAAGAAGATAGGCCTTTGCTCAGCCATGGGCGATAAAAGGCTGATGATGATGATGATGTTGATACCATAATTTTGAGTGTAACGTTAGAAAAAATATTAAAACTTGCGAAAATTAATAAAAATGTATCATGCAGTGAATCAGTTTTTTTCTAATATCTAAAATAGATCTTAGATAAAAATGTATACCTACCAGTAGATACATAATTATTATTTTGATGGAGTGCTGACGTCTAAAAAAGGACGTCATGGGGAGGATAGCAGTTGATGATGATGATAAAAGTGTATAAATAAATAACCCATAGGCTCCTCGCCTATTCAAGACACGACCTCGTGATTAAACCATGAGCGGGCCCGCATTTCTGTCGGTCAATGAGACTTAAATACTTACAAGCTAAGCTAAATTTGTGCTTAGGCATCTGGTAAGACCTGGATTAAGACCTAAGTCATACAAGTGCGACTTAAGTATGTAAAAATGTTAATATTTGGATGTCTAAGTTAGGTTAGAAATGTTAAAAAGGTCAAAGGTCTGTCTGGACTTTGGAAATGTTAAAATAGAAAGTTAAACGCATTCTTTTCAGTTTATAAAGGGGAAATTGTATACAGTTATGTTTCTAAAATACATTTCCCATCTTTCTCTATCAAAAGTAAATATCGCAATTAATTTTCTCTATATAACCGACAACTGCTGGGATCATGTCCATGTTATGTTATTTTGTATACCTTTAAGCGTGGTATAAGTCTATGGAGGTATTAACCAACAACTTGCTTTAAAATATCATGCAAAAGGCTTTTTTGTTAACAATATGCTCCTAAATATTATGCTTTATTGCTGAAAATTTGAAATACCATTAGTTAATTAAGTTAATATTTTATGAACTTATTTCTTTATACATTTTCTAAGTTAGTTATACAGTAGTTATTCTAAGCTAGTTTCCCATTAGTTATAGACTAAGTTAGCACATACAAGTTAGTTTGTTAGTCAATAAGTTAGCAATAACTTAGTTTGACTAACTCACCGGAGATCGTCTAGGAATTCGTTCACTGCATTTATCTTGATCATGATGAAGTATTAACTGAAAACAGAACACAAAGATATAAATAATAAAATATATATAATTCAAAGGCGACTGACTGACTGACATGGTAATCTATCAACGCACATCCCAAAACACTGGACGGATCGGGCTCAAATTTGGCATACAGGCAGATGTTATGACGTAGCCATCCACTAAGAAAGGATTTTTGGAAATGCCACTTTTAAAGAGGTGAAATAGGGGATGCAAGTTTTACTTCTTAATGCGAGCGAAGGCGCGAGCACTCACTAGCAAATAATTATGCTGTAACTATAAGTATAAGAGATTTTGTAACATGTAAGTGGCATGAGAGTTCGCATTTATTAAATTATATTCTATACCCATGCTTGCTGACATATGTAAAAATGTAACTAACAATTTAAATTAATTTTGTTATAGGTTTATGAAGGACGAATTAACTCTTTTGCGCAACTAATGATTGATAGAGCGATGTCATCATTGCCGCGTTCTTAGTTCTGAGCGCGTCAATGTGTTGTATCTTAACTATTATAAACATTTGTATAAAAACGTTAATTGATTGAAAAGTAAACAGCATTCCGCCGGTACAAGAT
This sequence comes from Macaria notata, assembly GCA_927399415.1. Classification (NCBI taxonomy): domain Eukaryota; kingdom Metazoa; phylum Arthropoda; class Insecta; order Lepidoptera; family Geometridae; genus Macaria; species Macaria notata. The sequence continues at coordinate 9,886,971 of OV656742.1, forward strand.
GAGCATAACATTGATCGGTATGCGGGGAAAGTTGCGCGCTGGCTGCGAACTTATATCATCCTCTTTTATTGACTTTGAAAAAGGATGTGGATATAGTGGATATTATAGGATATAGGCACTATTGAATAGAATTTGAGAATATCGTTATGATCTATTCAGGACACCAATGCTATGTATGTACGTACGCACTTATGTATTTGTTGGCTTTGGATACAGTAGCTACAGACTTCGAAAAACGAAGGTTCACAAACATTCTGAATGATTTTTGGGTATGTTATAAATACGATTACAGCGCTATTTATGAACTGATTTTAAGTATGTGTTTTTATTAGATGGTTGATGTTTGATTCGTTTTGTTTTGCCAGGTTAAAGTAGGCACAGCTTAAAGATGTAGTACCGAAGCATCTGTCATATGAAATTCCTTGTTTATCTTAGCTTTTTTTCTTCATATTTACAGATGAATACGATCAATAAACACTTACACAGATGAAGTTATATAATTAACTTCTTCTTCATTGGCTGTTTGTCTAGTACGGCAGTCGTAAAGCCTTGTCAGAGGCCATTAAGACGGCTTGGTAAACTCTCGACACCAGAGATGGCCACACTCATTCGATTAGAAGAAGAACTGATAAGTTTAGTATCATAATTAGGTGTCATCATTTTATAATCGTCATTACAAAGATATTTTTTTATAATCCACGGTACAATATTCTACCTAGGTGACTAATTACACAGGTATGCATTGTAAACTTATTCACAGATCCATTGAGTTCAAACCTACGAATAATTTTAAACTGTAGAAACATAACTCAACCAAAAAAAACCTAAGATATGGTCAACGACGAATCACGATGGTTGAGTTAGTAGATATATAGATATATCTTTAATGCACACCAAACAATCCTAAAAACTTAAAGAAACTAAATCTAATAATAACTAAGCTAAGGCCAATGATACACTAACTTTTGGAAAATGCTTAAGGAGTTAGCTTGCCTAACAGGCAATGGCAACATGTTCTACAACTGTATGGCTTGGATGGAGAAGGAATGATGGTATAGGTATTAAGTTGGAGTACGATGAGTGTTGGAGCGTCACATCCCGCTACCAACATAACGGCGGGACAGGTCGACCAACGAGAGAGGTTCCCGCCAACAACGACAGAGGGCAGCCCGCGCGCCAACAGAAGCGCGCCAAGAGAACGACAATACCCGTCTATCGCACCGCACGCGCAACCAATAAAAATATACAGTCCACACGCATCAAACCATACCAACTCGTTGTTATTTCATCCAACAAGGCATCCCAATAGGACCGAGGAAAGTAGCAACAATGAGGTAGAACCTCTGGCAGCCAACTGCGACCAAGCGTTCAGCTACATATGTTACATACGACATCGTATCGTGGGAAGAGAGAGAGATGAAATGTCGAAGTGTTTCCGATGCAACATTTTTAAGGAGTTACAGTTCTAAAGTGTCTTTAATTCGTAGGTTAAAACCTAGATAATCTCATAAAAAAATAGAAAGCCATGCATTTATCTCGTATTTCTCATGTATTATCTGACACGATCTTATTATCATCGCAGTTTATCGCGACGGATATCTTGAACGCTTCGATCTACATTTTGTATTGCTTAGTAAATTCGGAGAAGAGTTTCAGTATAAACCTAATTTTTATGTATAAATGGTACAGACAGTACCTAATACATACATATATAGTGTACTTCTATACCAATGGTTAGAGGGTAAAAGTTACCAGTAACCGTAAAGGTTAATGCTGTTATTCTTCTTTTTTAAATCGTACTTATTTCCTCATGACTGAGGGTCGTAACTCCCCCGCAGAATTGATTTGTTAGGGGAGTTTTCTTGGGCAGATACATCGTGGTGGTTATCACAAGTATTTTTTAGGGACAGCTATTCCTGAACCAGTACCTAAGTATAACTAAATCCAGCCATTTAAGCACTGAGTTACCGTCTCTCTGCTGGCAATCTCGGCACGTGCGTGTAGTCGTACCTATCCTTGGAGAGAACAATCTTATTACGCGGTCAGGCTTCTAGTGGTAATCTGTTTAAGGTCAATAGGAAATACATATAGTTTTATATCATTCGTTACCGACCATCAAACATTATTCTTAGATCATTAAAAATCAAATCGAAATTCATTTATTTGCACGAATATTGTCAAACATAGTAGTAGGTGTTGCATAAATTTGTTGTATCAAATATTCTGATTACGGATTTCCTCTAGTGTTGTCCAAAAAAAGGTTACCTGGAAGAGATCACTTTAGTGATAACTCTGATAAGGTCGCCCAATGTCCCTGGTTACCATCCACCTTTATGTTAAATATGTTCTTTTTTATTTGGTGTACAATAAAGTATATTTGAATTGAATTGAATTTGAATTGAATTCTGCCGATAGGCGTAGATACAAATGTTAGTTTAAAGGCTAGTTAAGTTATGTTTAAAATTTCTCACTTACAATTTCTCATTATGCACTTCATTACGATTTTTAACGCCAGACTGGCAATTTTATGCATGGTTTACGCTTGACCACAACTCTTTAGATGTTTAACGACATTGTGATCCAAGACGAGGTATCTCTCTCTCTTTGAGTCATATATTCTCATGACTGAGGGTCGTGATGCCCCCGCAGAATAAATTCGTTAGGGGAGTTCTCTTGGGCAGATACATCGTGGTGGGCGCCCAGGTCCTTCCAAGGAAGACACAATATGTCCTCGGATATTGTGGTCCTCAAAAATGTCGGTTTCCTCACGATGTTTTCCTTCACCGCTAAGCGATTACAAATCCACACATAAGTTAATTATATACAAGTCATTGGTATAGGGCTGCATTCGAACCAGGGTGCGTCTGGATGAAAAGCAGACACTGGAACCGCTGAGCCACACTCTCTTAAAGAGAAGATGAAGTATATATGCACTCAAATGGAACTGGTTCAAAAAAAATTGCCGGACACAGACCGTAATGCTTTTGCCAACAGATATTTACATATACTGGAGAGAAGCAACTAGCCAGCCCAGCATAGAGGTCAAGAAGGTTTTTGGGAGTTAAAAAGCCTTTTCAAAGGTTAACCCCCTAGTCATAACATTTTTGTAATCGTCGCTGTTTTTGGAATGGAGGCTATGCACATATCAACGACTTATTTATATTCTTCATATACGGTCCTGAATTTCTTTTTTACATTGGTTTTTGACGGAGCCCGAAATGTTCCAAAACGTGTCGAACGTGTGTAGGTATATCCGACATATATAATGTTAGTGTTGGACAAAAACTACAAATAATATTTTTTAATGTTTTGCGGGAACTTCAATGCTTGGGTGTAAGGTGTAAAAAATAACCCTTACTATGAACAAACAGATCAATACTAAAATTGTCTGTAATCGTATGACTTGCTTAGGTATATACTAAGTGCATGGTTCTTTGTAGAAAGTTTTTGGCACGCACATATAGAGCTTGGGGAATTGGGCGGACGAACTGTTAGCGCGGCCAAGTAGGTCACCAGATCGATACAGCCTTTACCTGGGACAGCCTTAAGGATGGCAAGACTAAAGTTTTAGTAGCTTGTTCTGGATTCAAGTTTGTGATGTGTCGAAAGGACAATAATATCTTACTTGTCCCAATTATAAATATTACCCGCGTTTACTGGATATAAAAATTAGCAAAGTTATTAGGTACTAGGCTACTCACTATGTTTTTATCCATGTTATTGTTATTTTAAAATCTATATAAGTATTATAGTATCGCCTAAGGCGATAAGGCCGCCCAATGTGCACTAAATTATTTTTTAAATTTCTTTCATTATGTAATTTCTTTAGTAATAGTAATCTTTTTTAGTGTGCATTAAAGATATACCTTATCTTATATCCGTTATCTAGTACCCACGACTCAAGGGTTTGCTTAGTGTGGGGCTAGATGGCACTGTATGCAATGTCCCGGAATATTTATTTATATTTATTTTATATTTTTATATTTTTTATTTTTTCTCCATTCCTAATTTCTTTCAAATGTATTTGTCTCACGCCTTGTGCACTGCTAAAGTCGTCAAGATGTAGGGACTTTATTTATTTGAATAATGGGCGAGCAGCAAATTGCTGATGTGCCCATATCACACTGTGTCAAAATTGTTTTATTACGTCCACACAAAGATAAAAAATTAAACAGATACTTAACAATGATAATTTGATCACACAGATTAAAAAAGGTCCCATGTAAGTAGCGACCACACACCCTAGTGTGGTCGCTGCATGTAAGTAATATTTTTATATGTAGGTAAAGTTACCCATCTAAAAACGGAACTTGACTAGTCACGAAAAAATACCACGTTTCGTCTCAAACACTTTTCTTGGATCTAATTAAAATTTCACTAGTTCTGTTTACCCGCGATTTGGTACTACATGAGATGCAAGTAAGAAGTGCCACTAAAGTTAATCAAAATCAATAAACTCGACAAATAAGTCAGACACCGACTTCGCAACTCGAAGTAAAAGTTGTTTTTCGGATTCACTTTCGCCGAACAACCTCATGTCATGTTATAAAAATAAACATTCACTTTCATGAACTCCGATATGACTTACTAGACTAGTGGAGACCCGTGGCCTTGCCCGCTTAGTTTCGTGATAAAAAGCTATGACACTTCTAGGAGCCTTTACTACCGCTATTCTATCACCATCATCCACAGCCCTTGGGATCCCACTGCTGGGTATAGGCCTCCCTTTGTATGTGCCATCTGCGTCGATGGAACTATGGTTAGGAGAACTGACGACAGATGGAGTAAGGCAGTTACAGAGTGGTGGCCTAGAACTGGCAGGCGAGGAGTGGGTCGTCCGGTCGTGAGATGAGTCGACGACATCGTCAAAGTCGAAGGTCCAACCTGGATGAGGTCTGCACAAGATCGAAGCTATTCCATGACATCCAACAACATCCATCTTAGCTCCGAGGGATGGCGAGGGGGTTTTAGTGAGTGGAAATCTCACATACACCGGCTGTACCCCCTGTACAAACGGGGATCTATGAAGATTTCCCCCATGAGAAAAAAAACCGCTATTCAATAATCGCAAGAATCCGTGGCTCTGTTATGGTATGAAACTACATTTTGTAGGAAAGGGCAGCACGGTCAACAAAAAAATGCTTCATAATATCTTAATTTTGCTTTTATATAAGTCTGGATAGGGTGCATTTAGCATAAAGCGTGCATAAGGTCCCGATTGACGTCACTGCGATTTTAATTTTAGCACTAGGGTGACACCACTCCTACCTTTTCTGTGGGATAGATAGAGATCTCAATATTTTAATTTATTAAATTAACTAATGTGTTTTTATATTTGGTGTTAACCCATAGTGTGTGTAACTTAGTCACATTCAACTGTATAATAAATAATAATAAAATAATAAAAATGTTTATTGGACACACAAATTCTTATAATACTAACACTTATTAATAATGTAATTTAAATTTAAAATAGGGCATTTTAGAAAACAAAAGATATGTCGAGCAGCTGCTACGCTGAGAGAAAGTGGTCTCTCGTGTTGTAGCAGCTGATTCCTTCAGGGAAACATTTTTTCAAAAGGTTGGAAAAATTAATCTTACAGAAACAAAAACTGTATAAGTATTGTATATTATTTCCTTACCTTCAAGAAAGTCACTGGGCAGTCTTAATCGTTGGTTTGTCCCTTGTTTATATTGTCTAAACAAATAATAATGTTTACTTTGATTCATTATTTGCATAGAGAGCATTCGTTTGATTAAAATATTTGAGTCTGGAGTTAATGACCTAACACACCTATGTATATAAAGTCCGTTGTTTATTAGCATTTAATGTAGAAAATTAGAGTGTTATGAGTTTGGCTAGTCTGACTATATAACTAACTTTAAGAGTATAACATTATATTGTAAAGAAAGTTGTACACAATAGTTAGACTTATGAATTTACAATTGTTTCACATATAAGATCAAGTTTCTATTTTATTATAAGTTTTAGTTTGTAAGTTGTTTTTGTGTCTATTATAAATAAATAAGAGCTCAGAATAGAGAAATAATCGATACAGTAGGTTCTACATGAATGAACCGGGAGCAGTGTTTTTTCCTATTTATTTTACTATACGATATCGATTTTAGCAAAGACGATATATTCATTTTTGTATAGTAGCAAAATTACAATAAAGGTCATCATTTCAAAAATGATCATTGTAGGTCCCGACTGTTTGTCTAGTACAGCAGTCGTTAAGCCATGTCAGAGACCCTTACGGCGGCTTGATAACCTCTCCACACCAGGGTTGGTCACTCTTACCTAAATATTCGATAAGTAGAAGATTTCAAAAACAAATAAATAAAAGAAAATAAAAATAGTATTTTCTTATCTTACCTAAATGTATGGATTAAATTTATTCAATAATAAGAAACAATATTTACACATATTAACACTAATAGAAATAAAATGAATTGTATCCATTTATTTTATTTATTATTTATTTTGTACTATTATTTTATTTTATTATTTATTTTGTATTATTATTATTATTATTTTTTATCCATCCATCTTTTCATGGATTAAAAAATATATAATACGAGTAAGTACGTAAAATATGTCAGTCAAATCCATGTAAAACCGACACATACATATAATAACAGCTCTCGCCGTCAGTTTGTTAGTCAGACTTTATCATACAATCGGTCGTCTTCCTCCGATTGTTTTGTGTATGGAGCTGTCCATTGTGAACAAACATCATTTATTATTGTTTAGCATTCAGCTTTAGACTACAATTGGGTGTAAAAATAATGGGGGCATAGAATGTCTGGATTTAGTATGTAGTATTTTTATTGTAGATGTACTTAGTTACTTTTTTCCTGTATTTTATTATCACATAAATACAAAACATCGTGAGGAAACCGACATGTTTGAGGACCACAATATCCGAAGACATATGTGCCTGCTAGGAAGGACCTGGGCGCCCACCACGATGCATCTGCCCAAGAGAACTACCCCTAACGAATTAATTCTGCGGGGGAGTCACGACACATTAGTCATGAGGAAATACTACTCTAGACCAAGAGTAAAGAAAACGTTTTTGATTGTATCGTATTGTCACATTATATGTACGTAAATGCAATGGTGAATACAGTGCAATGACAAACCGTGTTTTTCAAGATGATACTGCAAAAAAATCACTGGTATTGACAAAATCCATAGGTGTCTTTCATTAACCATAGGTACGTATTGCTCGCCTTATGTGTTTGAAATAATAAAAAAAACACATGTTTTGAATCAACGAGGTTTTATCAAAACCACTGTAATTTATATTTAATCTTCACAACAAGGTAAATATTGCTTCAATTTTTGATATCATGAAGTTTTGACTAATGTCGATTTGTTTTAAGTTCAACAATATCATTGTTGAAATAATACAAAAAGTCCAGGTGAATAAAGGAGGTAAAATAAATATTTCAAGGTCATCTCCCAACCTCAAGGTCCCTGCAAGCCGCCTGGTGCGTGCGTCGAGAATACAAGTTCAGAATACCATAATCGCCACAAATATTTTAATGGCCGATTACCATGCAAACGGTCTAACGTGTAGAATACACAAACACATTGGTAAGGCGCAGGTTGAGCCTCTAGATCGTGCAAAGGTAACAAACAAAACAAATACCTACTCTAAAGACTCTTCATTTGTTAGGTTATAGGTAATCGGATCATTTCGAAATGTTGGGCAATATTTTCTTATCAAGGATATGAAATCCTATGAAAATCGTGAATTCTTATGCTGAATTAAGAGTTTTCGAGTTTTAAGTCCACTTATCTGAATTCTGGCAAAAATCATGTTTTAAATGTTGATGATAATGCAATTCTCCTTGCCGTGTCCATCAACGGAAACCCTGAGTAAGTCAAATACAAATTTTATCTCAAAACTTCTGTAACAGGGCGCATAGTGCAACATAGCATCGGCATTGACTGTGTAGGTATAGCCTGTACAGGATAGGTACAAACATAAGGACATAAAGCTTGAGATCTATATACAGGAAAGTTTGAGAAATATAGGCATAAGAAAATATAGGTTCAAAAACATCATATCATCTTTGCAAAGAGGCTTTTTAAAATGTTTCCTTCAAACTAGATAAAACATCGATTCGTAATGGACAAGGAAGTGAAGAACTGTCTACTTTAGCGGGACTTTAAGATAGCTCCTATCGCGACAAAAGGCTATCAGACCATTTCGAGTCAGCCAAGGCAATAAGGAGGATCCTTATCGCACATTCTCAGACTTCCTCCAAAAAGGAACACATGCATCAGACTGAGTCACAAGACGTGTCGTATCACTAATTAATGGCGTTCTGTGAATGACAACATTCTGAATGCTACCATGTGTGGGGTGAATCATTGGAAGGGATGTCATGGTTTGATTTTAGTTTGGAGCCTGGTTCATTTATAAATGGCGGCTAAAATCGTTCCTTCGCACAGTTCGCACTAAATTGTCTGTATAATACTAAATTGTCTTAATAATCAGAAATAGATACTACACACTACTTCAAAAAGCTGTGATTCTTAACACATGTAGGATAGTTAGAAACTTTTTATCACTATCTTAGCACTTGGCTCTGGCCCGTGCCATTCTACCTCCGCCACCCTCCGCACTGAAGAGAAAACTAAGGTTTGAAATATAAAAATAATCATACTCATCTTTAATGGAACGTTTCTTAGATAGGTCACCCCACTATTCGTCAAAGCACACTAATTAATAACATAATGGCTTTTTTAAAATTTAGTTGAAAGATGATGGTTTGGAGGTAAATTTGATTAAGCTAGCTATCGTCAAGGAACTGTAAAGATATACCTACCTAATGTGATTTTGTACACTGGACAGTATGGCATTTGACAACCAGATACCCTGAAGCAACACCCATTCCCACCTTGAGTCATCGAATTGAATCCTCAGAATAAAAAAATCTAACCTTAGTCATTTACAAAATTCACGGTTAAAAGTCTGACAGAAGAATCTACATGAATCATGGATTAATAATTATTTAATCTGTGGTTATGGTTAGCACACTCATGCCTTTTCAAATTCGCGACAACTTCACGCACGTATTTACTAGAATCGAGACGGAAATATAACCGGAAACTACTGTTTTACAATGCGTATGAATATAATAATACATTGTCCTGCGAATACACTGACTTACTATACGTACTTAGGTATTATTATTACATATTTACACGAAGACTTGATATTTCCTTCCCGGATTTATATTTTACTAGCTGACTTGGCGAACTCTTTTCCGCCTTAGAGGCAATAAATAAGCAGATTTAGGATTTTATTCAATTCAATTTAAAAAAAACGGGTAAAAAATTTGCTATGTTTGTCTCCTGGTTCTCTCCACCAATTTTCAGCTAAATCCGTTCAGCCGTTCTTGAGTTATAAATGGTGTTACCAACACCACTTTCTTTTGAATATAAAGATATACCTACTAGCAAGACTGAATACAAACACGAAGGGTTTCTATTTCTTATGATATTGCCATAACTCTTGGGGTCAAAATTGGTTATTCAGAGGTTTTAAGATATATGTGCTTAGTAAGCATAGCGAAAAGATTTTGATCCTAGGTCTCAAGAGGGTTTAGGGCGGGCAGAGACATCGTTTGTCCTTTGAATATAAGAATCTCTGTACAAATAAGTTTTGGTATATTATGATATATCTCATCAAAGACAGATTTGAAATTTATAGCTTTAATTTACTTATTATATGTAGGTGTGACAGATTATTACGAACGTAACCAATGTTATGAGTACATTTTTGCTGATTAAGATGATTAGAATGGACAGGAATGTGCAGTTTGCATTCCACAGTCATGTGAAATTAAAACAAGAATAGCTCACATGTATCTACATAATGTTTATAATAGTTTCTTTATTGGGACCGACCGTAAAGGTTGATGACTCAGAGTCAAGTCAAGGAATTGATTTTACCAGTCATGTGTGGAGGAATACCTACCAGAGTGAGTCATATTTCAAAACATGTGCACTTTTTGATTGTAACACTTATCGGCCTACGCTAAACGCTTGCTCTTAGAGTTTAGATAAAGTTTTTGTGACAAATGAGCTGGTCTTCTCCACCTGATGGATTGTGACTATAGTGTATGAACTATTAGTAGAGAGTATGTTTTACTTTTTTCTTTCGGTATTCATTTATTAACAACTATTTTTAAATTTTTTACAATATATGTATAAAAAAAATAACAAATATCATAAAAAACTTAAAACTAGTGATGCCGCCGGCAACGGGGCAGGACCCAAGCAACCGGTTGTAGAGGTTACAAAGAAAGGAACCTCCGGACAATACGCGCCGTAACAAGAATCACTGCCTTCTGTATCTGTCCCTTAACCCAACCTTCCAAGGAGAGCCTCTTAAGGTGTTGATCGAGGCTCTTCGCTATAAGACCGTTCACCGAAACAACTATCGGGACAATTATCGTCGAATCAACATCCCACATGGCGGTAATCTCATGTGCCAAGTCAAGGTACTTGCTGACTTTGTCCTTCTCGGCCTTCACGAGATTCTCGTCATGTGGTATGGTGATGTCAACAATAACTGCCCGGCGCTGGGGCCGGTCCACTAACACGATATCAGGCTTATTGCAAGCAATAGTCCTGTCCGTGATAATGGATCGGTCCCAGTAGAGCAATGCACGACCATTTTCGAGAACTGGCTCTGGTACATACTGGTAGTACGGTAGCTGAGACTCAACAAGGCCATATCGAAGAGCAAGTTGCTGGTGGATGATTCTGGCTACTAGGTTATGCCGGTACAAATACTCGCCGTTAGCTAGATGAGAACAACCGGAAATTATATGCCTGAGTGACTCACCGGGACGGCGGCATGCTCGACAAATGTCGACCGTACCGTCTTTCAGGATAAATTTCCGATAATTGTTCGTCATCATAACTTCGTCAGCAATTGCACAAGCATAACCTTCGGTTTCCCTAAAGAGGTCTCCGAAACGTAGCCAGTTCACTGATGCCAAGAGATTCACATCCGGCCCAGTAAGGGCCTGATAGAACCTCCCGTGCAGCTCTTTGCTCTTCCATATCTCCTTGCGATCCTCAACACTAAGTACCACTAAGTACTACTTTTTTATTATTATTAACTTTACAATAGGTAATCTATCTAAATATATAAAGCTCAAAGGTGACTGACTGACTGATTGACTGACTGATATAGTGATCTATCAACACACAGCCCAAACCACTGGACGGATTGGGCTGAAATTTAGAATGAAGGTAGATGTTATGACGTAGGCATCCGCTAAGAAAGGATTTTTGGAAATGTCACTTTCAAAGGGGTGAAATAGGGGATGCAAGTTTTACTTCTTAATGGGAGCGAAGCCGCGAGCACCCACTAGTAAAATATAAAAACAAGGGAAGCAAAACTAAACATACTACTTCTAACTACTACAAAACTAATTAATTAATTCGTTTTACTTGTACTATGTAAGTTGTGGTTTTACTAAGGTCCAACTTAACTTTATCTGTCTGTATTTTGAGCAGATATTGAAACTAATTTTATTTTCCTGTTTAGCGATATCAAATAGTACAAGTATGTATCTAAGCCTGCTACTTGCTTGTATAACTGGTAAGCTTATTTTAAACTTAGTATTACTTAGTGTGAATTCCGATGTTCTGATGCATAAATAAAATAAAATAGCCTTTATTGCCCATTTACAAATGATATAAAAACTTAAAAATCATGTTCTGATGCATGCTTCGTACAAATTTGTAAGTTTGTACTACTTACGTATGTATTTTATGTCAAATTCCGTCATACAATGAAACTTACGAGCTACCTAAGACGCATGGGATCGCAGGAAATTATCTCAAGTGACTGATGCATCTGCCCAAGAGAGCTCCCCTAACTAGTTAATTTTACGCGGGAGTCACGACCCTCAGTCATGGGGAAATACGACTCAAACGAGAGAAGTGTCAATTCATACACCTACATACGTACTTAGCAGATGCCATCTCACCAGCAAGCAGAGTGCACATGACGCGATAAGAAAGGAAACGACTGCTTAATGGCACGATAAAAGGACTTTAGCCGAGTTAATGACTGCGGCGAGATAACACTGTTTACATAGTATTCTATCTACAAAGTGTTTGCTGACAACTTGCGTCGAAAGCGAAATTAATTTAGATTTTTAGACTTTCGTCGGCGTATTAATCTAGTGACTGTCTATTGCTTGCTACATTAAGTAAATAATTCGGCAGCTAATTAATTGTTGGTCCTTTCTGACTAGTAACTTAGCATGTTATGCAATATTTTACTAGTTAAAAACGTATTTCCTTGGATGGGTGACCTAGAATAGGCATTCTATTTGGATGTTTTCGCGGGTCAGATAACACGTTAATTCGACGGTCCTAGCTGTTTGTCATAGTAGATACTGCAGTTTTAAGCCATTTTTTAGGCCCTAAAGGCGGTTAAAAATGTAAGATTATATTGGACCACTTTCAAAGGTTAAGAACAAGAATGGCACCAAATACTCATTAAAACATAACTCATGAAACTAAACGGCTTGTAGTAAATTAACATAAATATAACATTGGTATTTCCACATTCTCGTCCTCAATACCGTTTTGATGCATATTTAATTACTTTAGTGGCGGTTGATAAGGGAAACAAATGAATGCTTACGTTGCTTGTGTACCAAGGATGTAAATGTAGGTAACATTAACTTACAGGCGTAATAAAAAATTAACTAAAATAAAATTATGCATTTTTTATCTAGATAAAAGTTAGCTTACATCACTCTTGAGATTCTCTACTAGCTCGATCTCAAAAATCACGATTATTTGTCGCTCTATTATGGTATTAAAGCAGTACAAACAAACCAACGAACACTCTTTTATAATTGTTATGTTTAAAAATATGAACATACTTAACTTAAGTTAAAGGTAACTAAAAACTTTACTAAAAAACGTTTACTGTAAACTACCGAAACACCTTTTTTTAATATATTTTATCTTTAGTCGACTTTAGAAATGATAAATATCAATTGGACTTTTTTTTGTTACAGTTGTGGTGATAAATCTGATTTATTCATCCAATGAATGTAAGAGAAAAACAATGTCAATAAAAATTGAGCATGTGCAAGTAAATTGCTACAAATTGCTTGCAAGTCGGTTTTGTTGACAAAGTACTGCATCAAATGCATACTTACTTCAGTAGGTACGTTCGTTTATATCCTTGAAATATATTTACAATGTAAACTTTCATTAAATAATAATTATTAAAGACTTATATTTCAGAAACCTACTGGCTCTAAGTTAAAACATAGGAAAGAGAGAGAGAGAGAGAGAGACATAATATAATTAAGTTATGCTAATAACAAATCATTTTAAAATCACTTGTGCTTTCCATAACATGCGCGGACAAAAATACACTTATAGGACACTTAACACAAACTTAGAATCATACTACAATAGGTCATCATAGTTACGTAGTATTTATCAAATTCTACCACTATCACTCACATATAGATCGAGCGTATAGTCTGGGTTAAATTAAAACCTCAATAAAAATTACTAGGTTAGCTTAAACTTATCTACACGTACACGTAGGTACTGCCAAGGTTTTGTCAAGTGACGGAATTATCGCGTTTGCATTGAATCGAAGCTAGCTTACTGGCGTATACAGACGATTCACTAATTTGTAATAAATAATGAAAGTACTGATAAAATATGAAGATTGGTTTAGTAAAATGCAGCCTAGAAATAGAAATACTTACTTGAACTGCATCATCAACAATAAATGGTAAATTAAACATTAACGACATTTAAAATAAAAGACATTTTAAATAATTTCGATTAAAAGTCAGCTTTATAAAAAAACAACTAATTATTTTAACCAAGTACAGTAGAGTTACGATACAACACATCCACAGATAAACATAAACACGTCAAACTTATAAGACCCCTCTCTTTGTGTCGCGGGCTAATTGCCTAGAAAACTAACAATGTTTGCAATAAACTCAAAAATGCTTATTTAGTCGTAATGAGTAAAATGCAACGTCAATAAAATGCAACTGCATTGTGCGAGATGTAGGTAAAATAGTTACTTTCTAATTTCGACGTCAACATTTTGCTAGAGTCAACACGCCAGTTTAAAAACTACTTGAAATTTTAATATTCATTTTATTTTAACTTTTGCATCATAACAAAAACACAATTTCAAAATATGTATTATTATCCTAATAAACTCATGGTCACCCTTCGTGCAACATCTATTTTCTACCGCCATAATAAAAAAATGCTGATTAAAAATATTTTGATATGACACCAAAAGTCTGAAGCCCAAAGTTATTCACGGTCACCTTAGCATATTTTCCAATATTCCAAACCAATCAAGTTCTAAGCTCAGAGCTGAGAAAGTTCTCAAACTTTATGTTAATGTGTATGCGAAAATACGCTAAATGGATGCTAAAGTAGTCGCCATTCACAGCGGTCTCGAATCGGTTCGATATGCAATAAAACTGTATAAAATATTAAAACAAAAGACGTAAGAACGAAGGTCGGGAGTTAAAACCTGTTTGCAAAAATCTCACGAGCCACCGGCCGGCCTTTTTTTACAATTTATGCACATGCATTTTCACTCACATACACGTAAACACACAAAGTTTTGTACTGAAATTAGAGTGTAATGTGAAAGCTGCGTGTTTTGCGACTCACCTGAATTAATTTCACAAATAAAACGATATTTTTTCTGTTTCACGTTTCAATTCGCGGGTGGACCGGCGCACTCGTGATCTGGCGGGCATTAACACTGACGGCGCTGCCAACCTGACGGCGGCACAGGTGACGTGATGCTGACATCTGTCACAATGCTTCTGCGCTCATGTTGGTAGCGGTCAATAAGTTAGGGTTCCTAAGTTAAGAACTGCGAAGTCTTGTTTATTATAACTATTATACTTTAAAATTTTATTGTTGGGAATACTAAATAATAATAATAATAGGTATGTTGGGAAAACCATTTGCTAAGTGTAAACATTTTGTATATTTTCTTCGATTTCGTCGTTCGATATAGTACCTAATGCTTATTTTTGTACAAGACGCTGTTAAGACAAAGATTGAAGACATGATTTTCATACAAAGTGTGTATACGGAACCTACTTTTGTAGGTAACGTTTACACTTGGTGTATTATTTTATGTTCTATATTACTTTAACATAGGTATTCTTTAATTTTCAACATAAATAGGTAGGTATCTAACGTGTTAGTTGTACTTATCCAAGTTACACCTATATTTTATAGGGTTTTTTCCCTAATATATAGGTACTGTCAGAATACAAACTTAACAAAATGAAATTTTGTGATTGGGCAACAAAGTACGTAAGTACATTATAGCTCAATGGCAACAAACGTCTTTGGTGCTCTTATATTTGTAATAGGTTAGTTCTGTTTAGAACTAAACATCATAAGAACTAGACTATATGTAGAGTTAAGATTAACACAGTTATTTTTTATCCCGCTGGTATATAACACCGCTAGTCTTAATAATGCCACATAAAAAGTAAGTAAAAGTATGTTACTAAGAGATTGGCTAACTCTGGAGGCAGTCATTCTGTAGTTTCTTATATCTCTTTCTATCCTATCAGATCTATCTTTTTTAACCGGTCACAACACGAAATAGTACCTATATATTAATAAAATCTTGTACGCACATTAAGGGATGAAAAATAAATACAAAACATTACATGTAAGGTATTCATTTATTTCTAAATTAAATAATTGGAATTCATAAAATAAAAATTAATTCTTATAAATACATTGGTAAAACGATACACAAATACAATGTATCCGAATCATTAATTACAATACCAACATTTACAAATATGCTAATTAAAAATTATTTTATTAAATTAGGCACACATTTTTCCTTACGTATACTAAACGTTTTATATCTTATTGAGATAAAATAGAACTAAGTTCAAAACATAAAATACTAAGTTAGGCACGTTATACATTGACAATTTGATTTTACTGGCTCATAATTATCATAAGTACTACATACAAACATAAAAGCAATATTATTACAATACTGGTACCTATTAAGTATAGGTATTTAGGGGTACCTAGTTTTCGTAAATAGTTATTCGAAATTCTCATGTACGACTTTTAAGAATTTTAAAAAAATAATCAGATTTACACACTTAATGAATAATTAATTAGGTAACAAATAATTAAATTTAATTAATTGGTTAATTGACCCGCAACTAACTTTATGGAAGGTTCATTTTTAAAAGGGCTTTTCCAAATTACTTGGAACAATAATGAAAGTAACTTTTAATATTTATTTTTATTTATAAATAACCCTGTATATATATTCATCTTTTCAATTGATCAGCCAATCAGAGGCTGGTAACTTGTGCGTGTTAATTTGAGATAGAACATGGCACAAGTGACTTGGAAGAGCAAAAGTAAAGGAAACGTATTTTTGAAAATTTAATAGCAACAATAAATTATTTCCCTATTATTTTAGAACATCCAAAAAGCACATAATTTTATATTTTTTATGGACCTTAGCAATAATAAATTGACAAATTCCAAGTTACTTTTGTACTCCCAAAGCACATTTTGTATTCTTTATACATACTTAATTTACTGAAATTGGCGCTAAGTACTATAAAAAATAATGTAATAGAAAAATACTTTGGATCGATCACAATTTACTAAAAATACTTAATATAACGTCAAAATGTAGGTATGAAGGTAAAACGCCTTTTTCAATGTTTATTCGAAAACACAAAATTCTTAAGTACAAAAATAAATTCATATTACAATAAACAAATAAATATTTGCTAATAATTCACTAATAAATGTTTGAAAATAATACTGCATGTCGACAAAAAGCATTACATAATATTTTCTGGAATTTCATTAAAATAAATTAACGAAAATGTTTGTGATTGATTTAATTTTGTTTCTTCATCGCTTGTTGTTTTAGATAACTCTGTAAAGATAGAAATAATATTAATTAGCACAAACATTTTTATGAGATATGTCACATCCAACTAATATAATAAAAACGAAAGATTTGAACCGATTTAATTTTTGGTCCGGAATTTGGTAAGGATTATATCCTGGATTAGACTATTTTTATCCCGGATTAACGAGGGTAAATCTAAATTAAATATAGCACACCACAGGGTATGGAACATAACACTTCTTCGTCTTATGGAATCAGAGTGGCAAACTCTAGTGTCGAGAGTTTATCAAGCCGCCGCTAAGCCATGTCAGAACACTACACGTACTAGAACAAACAGTCGTGACCTACAACTTAACGTGTTATCCGACCCACGTCCAATAAAAATATAAGTTTTTGACTGTGTAATGTAAATATATTGCTATGAATGTAGGTATATTACCTCTTCCGCGATCCTGTAGAGTGCTGCGGCGGTGTCGGCGCCGGTTTGTGAGACGAGTGTCTTGAACACGCCGCCACCACTCTCTGTGTCACTTTGCTCAGACCTGCCGAGGGGAATATAAAAGGAGTTAGGTAATATAAGAAAAAATATAAGGTTCTATCATCATCATCAGCCTAATGGGACCCACTGCAGGGTATAGGCCTCATCCCTCTTACGCCAATACTAATGCCCTGTCTTGCGCTGTTCCTGTTTCCTTCTAGATTTTTAATATCATCCAGCACCGTTCCTACACTTCGCTAATAAAGGGTGTCTCAGCGCCGATTTTAAACTTTAAACACGAATTTCTCGGGAGCCTGCGGGGCTAGCGGGAGGGGAGTGGTAGCGTTCGGTCGGTGACGAGTGCGGATTTGTTAGTCGCCATGTCGCAGTGGTCTGGCGCGCACCGCGCGTACGCAGTAGAGGCGTACTTTTGCAATGAGTTTTCCATTATCCAGGCCATTTTTCTTCGAGAATGACCGAGGTGCAACGGTTACAGTGACGAGCGAGCGGTATATTGATATGATTAATATTTTTTTTTGTACCGCAACTGCAAGAAGAAGATATTGACAAGTCAAGTATGTGGTTTCAGCAAGATGGGGCCACAGCCCACACAGCTAGGGTCTCCATGGACACTCTAAAAGCGTTATTTCCGGGTAAAATCATAAGCCGCTTTGGAGACATATTGTGGCCACCTCGATCTCTTGACTTAAGCCCAGCTGACTTTTTTTATGGGGTTATCTTAAGGGATTTATGATACCCCTCTTTCGAGTTTGGAGCAGTTGAAGGCTAAAATAACGACAGAAGTGAGAGCCATATCAGTTGACGTTCTACGACGTGTCTTTGCAAATTTGCTTGTCCGCTTTGAAGAGTGCATTCGCCGTGATGGAAGACATCTTGACGGTGTAATATTCCGTACATAAAATCCGCAACAATACATTATAATTTACAGCAATAAAAATATTTCAAATACAATTAGTTTTTTTTTAATAAATATTTAAAGTTTAAAATCGGCGCTGAGACACCCTTTATTATCAAAACTTGGAAATTATATCTGAACGTTTATGTTTTTATAGGACGCTTTTTACTACCTGCAAACCGGAAATCACGATGATCCTTCGCTCCTTTGTGACATGAGAGAAGAATAATCCGACCAAGCAACCAGCAATTTCATGTTAGCTTGCATTTAATATTATTGTATTCAAACTAAAAACAATACCAGCTGTATTGGGAAATCCTGCCTTTTTTGTCAAAGTTCAAAACTATAAGATCCTGTCTTATGCTAACGCATAAGACAGGATCTTATAGTAGAATATTGTTATTTGTTATACATTATATGTGAGATAATACTTACCTACCTTGCGTTATCTAGTACCCACGACACAAGCGTTTGCTTAATATGGGGCTAGATGGCGCTGTGTGATATGTCTTCAAATACATTTTATTTACCTGCTGGAGTAAGTGCGAGTTCTGGGCGGTATCAGCATGGTCTCGTTGTCTTCCTCTACTCGGGCCATTTCGAAACCTTCAGGCTTTGCTATTGGTGCCTGAAAAGATAAATTGGCTTATGTAGTTCAAGATCTAATGCCCAGCAGTGGGTTGTAATAAGCTCTAAAATAAGATTATTAACAAACATGTAAAATAGATTATAAAACTAGTTTTATAATATAATAAGAAAATATTGTATATACTGTTTTAAGTTTAAGATTGTTAAAATAGTTAGTTTTAATTTTAACTACGCCCTAATTCTCTAATAAACGGGGTATATGTAAATTTAATTTAAGCTAGTAAAAAAAATGATGATGAATTAAAGAAACGTATGAAATAAATTTACTTGTATCTATATAGTATTATATAAACTAAACTAAAACAAAGTTATTGTAGAACACTAGACTACAAATATTTTTGGCAGTGTCTTGCTAGCAAGTAGTCAAGAAACGTTTACTGCTAAGAAAAATGTATAGTTTTGGACTTTGAATAAGAACTTGGTATAGTATTTCTGCATGTTATTATTTATGTTCACCTGTGGTTTGACCATAGTCCGTCGCTGCGTTTCAGGACGTGTCAGTAACTCCCAAGGGTGACCCGACTCGACCACGCGACCTCTGTAACACGAGATAGTTTATTAATAACGACATGTAGGCATTCATTAAAACTGTTTACTTTTTTTAGGGAAATATAATATTTTTTTTATTACTTATATTTAGAAATCAATCGAAGAAAGTACAAGAAATAAAGGAAAGCAAGTGCAAGAATCTAATAAACAACAGAGCGCCAGCTCCAACTAATAATAGATAAGTACTATAAAATTATAACTCCTTACAAAATGTCGTGTCGAAAATGCTTCCATATTTTCATCTCTATCTGATTGATTCTTGGTATAATGGACGTATAATAAAGCCATAGGTTTAGTAAGGTTAGGTAAATAAAAAGTCTAAATATCTAAAACTCAAAGGTGACTGACTGACATGGTGATCTATCAACGCACAGCCCGAACCACTGGAAGGAACGGGTTGAAATTTGGCATGCAGGTAGATGTTTTGATCCGCTAAGAAAGGATTTTTAGAAATGCCACTTTTAAAGGGGTGAAATAGGGGATGCAAGTTTTACTTCTTAATGCCAGCAAAAAAAATACTTAAATTAAATTGTAAGTAATACTTACTTATCCATAACAATGACCCGGTCGTAGTCCATCACCGTGTTGAGCCTGTGCGCCACAGTGAGCACGGTGGCGCGCGCGAACTTGGTGCGGATAGTTGCCTGGATGTGCTTGTCTGTGCTGGAAGTAATATTGCAGATAATAATATTAGTACTTTTACATAAAATTAAAAAATATTGAGTGTGTAATGTAGGAGTTTGTATATTTTGCTGGATATGTGTAGGGAAAACATGGTTTATTTTTTAAATTATTTAGTATAAATCAAAACTGAGAAAAGTATCACAGCCTTTAACTATCGAGTAACATACAATTCAACAACAAAAGCATTAATCGATGACCTACTATTACAGTAGGAAATATATGAGTGTGTCACTATGTGTGTATCTGCTCAAGAAACGCTTTTAACACATTAATTTCCGGTCCCTTCTCCTCGAGATCCCTTCTACCTCATCGTACTCCAACTTAATGAACAATCATTCCTTCACCATCCAAGCCATCAAACTGTGGAACATGTTGCCATTGCCTGTTAGGCAAGCTAAGTCCATAAGCATTTTCCAAAAACTAGTGTATCATCATTATTTATTATCCATATAGTATTATGTATTGTATTGTTTATTATTATTTATTAGTGTATTATCTGAGTTTGTATTGTGTTCTTTCACTTATTTATTTATTTTACGTATTCTTGTACATCGCCTATTTAAGATTCTAAATCCTGTCCATCCAAAGGTTGCCTGGAAGAAATCGCCTAAGGCGATAAGGCCGCCCAATGTGCATTAAATTAGTTTTTAAATTTCTTTTTATATTGTAATTTCTTTGGTGTGCATTAAAGACATATCTTATCTTAATTTTGCTGCGGAACCACGATCCTTAATCCTGACTCCTGAGGTACGACTCAAAGAGGAGGAGGGCAAATGTATGCATGAGTCTCTGTGTGTGTGTATGTGTGTGTATACTCACTCTGTGTCCACGTTGGCGGTGGCCTCGTCCAGCACGAGCACGCTGGAGCTGCGCAGTGCGGCGCGCGCGAGACACACGAGCTGTCTCTGTGTGTGTATGTGTGTGTATACTCACTCTGTGTCCACGTTGGCGGTGGCCTCGTCCAGCACGAGCACGCTGGAGCTGCGCATGCGGCGCGCGCGAGACACACGAGCTGTCTCTGTGTGTGTATGTGTGTGTATACTCACTCTGTGTCCACGTTGGCGGTGGCCTCGTCCAGCACGAGTACGCTGGAGCTGCGCAGTGCGGCGCGCGCGAGACACACGAGCTGTCTCTGTGTGTGTATGTGTGTGTATACTCACTCTGTGTCCACGTTGGCGGTGGCCTCGTCCAGCACGAGCACGCTGGAGCTGCGCAGTGCGGCGCGCGCGAGACACACGAGCTGTCTCTGTGTGTGTATGTGTGTGTATACTCACTCTGTGTCCACGTTGTCGGTGGCCTCGTCCAGCACGAGCACGCTGGAGCTGCGCAGTGCGGCGCGCGCGAGACACACGAGCTGTCTCTGTGTGTGTATGTGTGTGTATACTCACTCTGTGTCCACGTTGGCGGTGGCCTCGTCCAGCACGAGCACGCTGGAGCTGCGCAGTGCGGCGCGCGCGAGGCACACAAGCTGTCTCTGGCCGGAGGACAGCGCGCCGCCGCCGCAGCCCACGCGCGCCGACAGACCGGCCGGCAGCCGGGACACCATGTCACTCAGCTCCACCTGCTCGAGCGCGGCGTGGATCTGCGCGTCGGAGTAGCGCTGCTCGGGGTCGAGGTTGTCTCGCAGCGAGGCGGCGAACAGCGCGGCACGCTGCGGCAGCGCCATAAGTCTAGCTCTCCACTTCGCCAGACCTATCTCCGAAGCACTAACTCCATCCACTAGCACTGCTCCGGAAATATTGCCGAGTCTGAACAGCGCGTTCACTAAGGAACTCTTGCCCGCGCCTGTTCGACCAACCACAGCCACTTTCTCTCCGCTGCGTATTGTGAATGATACGTCGCGTATGGCGTACGCGGGAGCGGGGGAGGTGCTCGCCGCGCTTGCGTCGTCACCGCGCGAGGGGGGGCTCTCGTACTGCATTGATACGTTCGAGAATACTATCTCGCCTGGAATCAGAAGAAATAAATAATTAAAACCAGTCATTAATTTATGTAACTGTAATTTATGTCCTTCTACCTTTGTAGTAAGGACAGCGAGATTATGGAACTCTTTATCTGGTGCCCTTTTTCCAGAAAATTATAGTCTTCAAATCCAGAGTATACATATACACGTTTGACTACAGCCTGCCTGATGTTAAGCGTCCCTGTAGTCTGAGATGTATTTAGGTACTCTGGATTTGAAGACTAGTATATTATAATCAGGTTTATTTAGTTATAATATTATAACTAGTTTAGTTTTTAGTTTTATTTATAACCAGTGGACGCCTGCGGCTGCGCTCGCATTATTTCAGGATAAAAAGTAGTAGTATGACACTCCTAAGAGCTCACACTACCTACATACTAATAGTCATGATGATTTGTTCAGTCGTTTTTGCATCATGAGCGTTAGAATAAACAGAAAAACAGTTAAACAGACAAAAAGCATAAAAACTGCTGAAACGGTTTAATTATAAATTTAAAGTACCTAAACCCATTTTTTTTTCTAAAATCTCCAACGTACAGGTTTTTTACACTCTTCAGCTTTGTTATATGTATAGATAGAAAATAAAAGTTTGGTAAAGTAGTAGTATCTTATGTCAAATGTGGCATAGGCTACTTTACTTCCCTAACCAACGCGAGTAAAGCCGCGGGTATCCACCAATTGTACCATATTTCTGAATAGGAATAATGGCAACCAACAATACAATGTAGACAAATTAATCTAGGGTAAAAAATCCTTTTTAATTTTAGGGTTTAATTACAATTTTTCTTCGTTATTTATTATATTTCTTATCAATTGAGAGTGGCGAACTCTGGAATCTACAGTTTAGGACAAACTGCCAGGACCTCCAATTTAAAGTGTAACGTAACCCACGGAAGCGCTCAAAAAAGAAAAAAGCATTTATTGTGACAGTTTTTCAGATCACACACCAACAAAAACGATTACATAATGAAACATCAAATCTGCCACAACTCAGCATAATGCTGGTTGTGTAGAAGCAACCAGCCCTGAACAAAATTGAATGGGGCACTATTTGGTCACCCATCCAAGGACTGACTGCGACGGCAATTGCTTAAAATGCTTAGCATTGGTATTGGTAATCGCATGTCAACATCACCACTACTGGGCTCCAAAGTGTTAAAGGATGGTTAATTCTTGCATTGCCATCAAACACTGGTTTGGTAATTTTTAATGGAGGCTTACAGCCCCCACTAATCAAAAACTTTACACTGAATTACATTTACATTTCAATAGTACTATAGCAAAATAATTGCTGTACACTCCTAAATTGTGTGCAAATAACGTTTGCGTGTTTTAAGCAGATACAGCGCCATCTAGCGATCTTGCCATATAGCGTCATAGATAAAATTGTTGCTGAATTACGAAGCTAACTAGAATAATTATTGCTAAAATGAAAAAACATTAACCCAGGATAAAAAGTTTTCTGAATATAAATAAAAAAGAAACCTTTTTTAAATTTAACTTGAAACTTTAATTAAAATGTTCATTCGTTATTTATACTTTTTCTAGTCGAATGAGAGTGGCGAAGTCTATAATTTAGAGTTTCACGGGACGGCACTTGTCGTATTACTAAGAAATGTGGTATTACCTTTAGCAGGCCATTGGTTTAAGTCGAGTGTGGGATGTATCGCCTTGAAAGTTTTCTCGTCGCAGTCTAGCGGTTGTTCCGCGGGCAGGTTCGTGTATTCAAGGATTCTTTCCACCTGGAAAATGTAGATTAGGCTTCGTAAGGAGGAATAAGAATAAAATACATTTATTGTAACAAGAGACACAGAAATACAGCTTTGATACATTATATGGCTATAATATTTTAAATTTAAGCCTTAATAAATAAATAAATACAAAACATTTCATCAGTCCCCAACTCAGCATGCGCTGGATGCAAGCAACCAGTGCTGGTCTTCCGTGCGGATCGTAGAAAGTGTGTCTTATTTGCAGGTTTAAGCAGCCACTTATGTTCTATGTCTTTTGGAATCAGCAAACAATTTTTTCGCGATATAACTAATGCATATAAGGTTATTCGTTAGTTAAAATCTTAAGTTAAATAAAACTTGACATCTTGTAAAATCTTATTAGAGCTAAATGTAATAAATTCAATTTGACGAGACATTGTACTTCGTGTAGCAAATTCTATGATATTAGTACTTCTATATGTATGTTATAACTTTACAGTATCAATAAAGATTCTTTATCCTTACCTATCTTTAAGTGAACCTTACTTATCCCTGTATGTATATACTTACGGATGTCATCTGGTTTTCCACCTCGGCGGTCTGCCGCATCCCGTACTGGCAGATACCAACCAGGCTGATTACTTGAGTGATGGCGAGCCCCACGCCACCACCTATTGACCCTGGAATATATAATGAAAATTGATCTGCAGATCCTTTCGCAAATTCGAAAACTGTTCACTAAATATTGAAATATCAATAGAAGAGGTAAAACTGACGTATTTAAATGAGTGTGACGTATTTAAATGAGTGACCAGTCATAAAATTTGAATAGAATAAGATTTATTGAGACAGTTTTTTTTTTTAATTTTACAATTTACAATTCCATATATGGTTGGCGCTCTGTAATTGTAATAAGTGTGTCTACTTATTATTGTCTTAGGTTTTTCAACGCAGTTCGGACAAATTAATTTATTTTTAATTTTGCTTCTTTTTGGATCTCAATTATCAATAATGATAAAATTGATTTACCTTCACTAAAGAAGATGAAGAAACTAAACGTGACGAAGCCCAGGTACATACAGCACATCACATCCATCCAAAACCCGAAGGTCCTGAAAAAAATATTATCAATAGTCAGGGCGGTAGTTGAATAAATGCCCATCTATATCAAGCCTCTGATATAAAAGTAAAAACCAACTTAAATGTTGTAATTTGTGAATCATTTTAAGCTTTACTTTTTAGTTGCAACAGTAGGTACATTTATCAAAATCTTCATTTTGCTATCGTTAAACAAAACACAAAACCGTTATTATAGTTCGTACACGAAATTCAGTCTAGCTTACTACGTAGTATAGAGAAGAATTTAGAAATGAGTTCCATTTCTACACTTTTTGGCTTTACTGCAAGTTAGTTACTACGAACCGACTACTATTTACTTTAAAACTGAGTTTGTCAATTCGCAGGTTACCACCAGATACTTTGAGAAATAAAATACTGTCTGGAATCTCCTGTAGTTCGATTCGGGCAGCAAAACAAAACAACTTTAAAAAAATAAAATAAAAAAATATTCCGGGACATTGCACACATCGCCATCTAGCCCCGCACTAAGCAAACGCTTGTGTCTTGGGTACTAGATAACGGATATAATACTTATATACTTTTCTTTTGTAAATACACACTTATTATATAGGTACATACAAACGACCAGACTCAATGCAAGTATATTAATTATAAATTTGAAAATGCTGAAATACTTGTGTCACGCGGGAATCGAACCCGCAACCCCTAGATTAGAAGGTGAGCCACTACCAACTAAGCTAACAGGCCAGTCAATCAATAAATATGTTTTATACTACACCTGCTCGAAAAGTACCTTGTTACTTTATCAAATTTACGGTAGAAAGTACGTCATTGCATATCGAACAAATATGCGGGGAGAAAACGCATCTGAGCGGGAGAGAATGGATTTTTATACACTTTTCTCTCCCGCTCAGATGCGAGAGAGAAAGTGCGATTCCCGATCTCGGGTGTTTTAAAGACAAACGACACCCTCGACGGTAATCGGTCACTTTCTCCTCTCGGTGAACAATGTACTATTTTTTCTGTGGCCATAACTTTGTATTGTGCCAGTTCTTAAGTAAAAAAATATATACCTGTTAGCAGACACCATGACGGTCCAAGCGGAGCCGGCGAGATCCTGCAGCTTGTCGAACTCCCTGGCGAGCGCGAGCTGGCGGCGCGCGGAGCGGATGGTGGCCAGCCCGCCCACTGTGGCCGACACGTGGTTCAGCGACTGACTGCGCGCTGCGAATTACACATTTTAATGACACTGTTGTAAGGCCTATAGTTTTCATTTTGCCTCATCATGACATCATGAAGCTTAGTATTAAAACAAAACAGTGCCCGGCGCGGCCAGTGGTATGTGACTATCACAGACGGTGTAGCTCAACTCCACTTTTTTGTTCAACATAGGTACAGATACTAAACCATTTTTTTAAACTGTGCAGTCGTTTCTATGTGCGAATTTGTTTTCTTAAAATGAGCGATTTGTGATTGTTTTCAATTCCATTCGTAAACACTGACTTAATATAAGATTTTAAGGCCATCAACTAACTACGCATTTCACGCTAAATGTAACCTAACCCGAAGCCGAAGAATTTGGAGGAAAGGGTCAATTC
This sequence comes from Macaria notata, assembly GCA_927399415.1. Lineage (NCBI taxonomy): Eukaryota > Metazoa > Arthropoda > Insecta > Lepidoptera > Geometridae > Macaria > Macaria notata. The sequence continues at coordinate 9,913,581 of OV656742.1, forward strand.
GAAACTCTTTATTTCTAAAGTATTTATTATTGAATCTATCCGCAGTATTATTACAAGCTGTACCTATTCGTTGAATCGCCAGTTTTAATTAATATTAAATCCACGACTAATAATATTAATTGATTAGAATATCTTGCCGAAGGAGAACAACAAAGCTTCAAGACATAAGGTGCGGTGTTGGTATGATCTTGAGATCCACGGAGGCCACGTTGGTTAGGAGGTGAGGTGTGGCGGTGGTATATGGAGGAACACACCTTAAAACCATCAAGTTTGTTGTTTGAAGTCGGTTAAGGAGCAGTCGCAGCGGAAAAACACTACATATTTCTGCAGAGTTTCATTAAATCCACTTACCGATAGCCTCGATCCTCTTGAGGTCCCGGCTGGTCCTGAGGAACACGGTCCGTATGAGCCACATCAAGGCAGCCGCACACGCGGTCGGCACCACCAGCCACCAGTTCACGATGCACACCACCACCAGGATCGCTATGATCTCCAGGAACAACTGAACATGAAAGAAGATAACTTTAGTTCGGTTGTGATAGATGGAGAATTTCATATTACTTTGACATGTGTATCTTGATTGTTTACGTGCAAATTCTTCTTCTCCTTATTGAGTGAGAGTGGCCAACTCTGGTGTCGAGTTTTCAAACATCCCTTCGTGCAAATGTATTGCCGCCACTTGTATGGCCGGTAGTGACAGAGATTTGGATTAATGTAATGGACTCAATCGTCAATTCATCAACTTAATCACCTAACTAACTTAGTCAAGGATCCTTTATGGTTCAAACCATAATTAAAGATTCCAACTTATTCAGGTATTACATGCTAATATATGTGTTCGAGCGCGAAATAAAATGCACAAAACATTTTAATATAGCTATTGCTGTTTTAGAGATATGCAAAAGTAGGTACATTACGAAATTTATATATACATTGCCGCGGAGTGAAGGGCAGACCAAAATGTTCGAGAATAAAGGAATGAATCTAAAGACAGATAATCCAAAAAGTTCTTATATGATATAGGTTTCGGACAATATGCATTCATACCAGCATAAATGTAGGTATGATTTTAATAGTATTCGTTGTGACTCACCCCTAAGCAGTCGACGAGTGCGACGGGCAGCAGCGTGTCCACCTGCCCCATGTCCTTCGAGAACCTGTTCAGGATGCGGCCCGACGGGTTGTGGTGGAAGAACCACATCGGAGCACGAGTCACACCACTGTAACACAAATAAATATTTCAGGACTTATCACATAGCGCCAACTAGCCCTATACTAAGTTTACGCTTGTATCTTGGGTACTAGGTAACGGATATAATACATAGATATGGGTACTAGGTAACGGATATATATATAGTTACTTACCTATAAATAATAGAGGTAGATTAGACCTTGTATAAAATTATAGGCTACTTTATCCTAGATTGACGCGCACAATACCACGGGGCGCTGCTTGTACAATGCTAGTAAAGTAACATACAAGGGCGCGTAAAAAGTTCACCTTTAATTATGTCAGATAAGTACTACTTTAGAACTTTAACTGGTTGACGTTGAAATAATTACATCCATAAATAAATAAATATTTCAGGACATATCACACAGCGCCATCTAGCCCATACTAAGCTTACGCTTGTATCATAGGTTCAAGATAACGGATATATACATAAATATAAAGTTGTAAATATAAATACCGGCCAAGTGCGAGTCGGACTCGCGCTCGAAGGGTTCCGTACTATCATCTATTTTATGTTATATTTTTTATAATATTTTTGTAATAATTATATTTCTAAATATGTATTTACTTACAAATATTCAAGTTCATATCTGTTAACTTTTGTATTAAGAACGAGTAAAAAATGCTTAAAAATTACGTTTGTTGTATAGGCGCTCCCTTTTAATATTTGCTTTATTGATATTTTATTATTTATTTTGAAAGGTAATATACAAGCAAATATTATGTGACAAATTAAAACTTCTACCTGTTACTGTTAATACCTATTGAGCAAAAAATACGGAAAAATCACGTTTATTTTTTGGGAGCCGGCCTTTAATATTTACTTTATAGTTATTTAATTATTTATTCCAAAAGGTAATATACAAGTAAATATTCTGTGGAAATTTGAAGCGTCTTCCTGTTACCGTTTTTAATATTGAGCAAAACAATCCGAAAAAAAAGTTTATTGTATGGGGACCCCTCTTAATTTTTTTATTTTTAGTATTTGTTGTTATAGCGGCAACGGAAATACATCATTTTTGAAAATTTTAGCTTTTAGCTATCACGGTTTATGAGATATAGCCTGGAGACAGACAGACAGACAGACAGACAGCGGAGGCTTGGTAATAGGGTCCCGTTTTACCCTTTTGGGTACGGAACCCTTATATACTTTTTTTTGTAAATACCTACTTATCATACATATTTAAACGACCAGGCTCAACACAAGTAATCCCTATTACTTGTGTTGAGTTATTATATGCATGGAACTGAAAAATGTTTTTTTTGTAAATAAACTATAAAAATATACCAAAATACTAAACGAGCTGTGCAAACCCCATTTATATCTACTGAAAAGTAAAGAAGTTATGACCAATTGAAGATTTCATTCCATATCCTTCTTTCATAACAGAATTTTCTATGTATTTTGTATGGCGTTAGTGCCCTGTGACGTCACAGGGCATGTCGGTTTTCTCTAACTAAAAACGTGTAAAACTGCGTTATTGTTAAAGCTAATTGAAAAATAATTTCATTATTCTGATTGTCTATTAAAAAGCTTTGTGAAAATGAAGTAATAAAAAAATATATAAATACTTATGTTTTACGGGAATCGATCCCGCACCCCTCGATTAGAAGGCAGAGCCACTACCAACTAAGCTAACAAGAGCAGTCTTCATAGGGGGTTCCGATCCGACCGGTTCCGAAAATATATTCTTTACATACATATTAACGCCCTAAATTGAACAGTGTGAACACATTTGTATATTATAGTGGACCGCTTACCCACCGTCTCCACTAATCAAAAATAGTTGGTAAATAACTAATTATAATTACAATTATAATCTTAATATAACAATTAAACTTAGAATATAACACTGCCGGAAACTGCCAAAATGCATGCAGACAACATTTGTGAGTTATAGACTGATACAGCGCCATCTAGTTATGAAATAATTACATTCGCTGTATGAAAATAATAAAAAATGCATGTGTTACTATTAGTAGACACGGTATCATACACGTACCGTTCGTTACAAAGGATAATTTTAAAGTAGCATAATTAAGTGTTATGAGTTACCCATTGAAAAAAGGGTATTTATGTAAAACTGGCAGTTTTTTTAAAATACCAACCATTTTGCGTCCACTTGCTATTTCCTTTCTAGTATAGCTATTTGTTTTTATATACCTATATATATGTACTTACCGGTACATAGTGTGGTGTAGATTGACGGAGGCTCGGATGCAAGTGTTGTAGAACACCACCAGCTTGTTCCACGTGAAGAATATACAGATCGCGATCAAACCCGCGTAGATGTACAGACATTGCTCGCGGGAGAGATGGAAACGGTTCGCCGGTAGGTTGCGGAATATTTCTTCTGTGGAGGGAAATAGAAAGAAGATTGTACTAAGGTAATTATAGCATTATATATCTAAAATTTATGGATATAAAGATCAAATCAATACAACAATTAATTCTTTTTTAATAAGTTATACCTACACCGAAAAAAAATAACGTACCATCTGTAGAATTTCCGTACGTAAAATTTGTTTTATTCGAAACTCTTATTGCGCTGTGTGCTTCTTCCATATTTACCCTGGAAAAGAAGAAAAAAACGGCATTATGAATCATCTTAGAAATAGAAGAAGTTACGTGTTAATTACAATCTAAATGATGTTTTGTTTGCCAGTGACAGTAATCTAAATATATAAAACTCAAAGGTGACTGACTGACTGATATAGTGATCTATCAACGCACAGCCTAATCCACTAGACGGATCGGGCTGAAATTTGGAATTGAGGTAGATGTTATGACGTAGGCATCCGCTAAGAAAGGATTTTTTGAAATGCCACTTTTGAAGGGGTGAAATAGGGGATGCAAGTTTTACTTCTTAATGCGAGCGAAGCCGCGAGCACCCACTATTTAATATATAGAACTATAAAATAATTAATCATAATATCTCTTATCTCACTCTCTCTCTCTCGCTCTTAAACACACGCATACAATATCACATATGCAAGCTTATATGTACTTGAATGGGTCTGTCTGAGTCATATTTTTATACCAAAAATACCCATTTTTGTCCCTTACCCAGTCTGTGTATTTTTTTATTTTAAAAAAGCTCACCAGTCTTTGAGCCAGATGTCCATGGAGGAGTAGAAGAGTTGCGCCAGTAAGAACAGTGCGAACATGAGAGATATGGACGGCACCGAGCCACCCGCTCGCACGTATGACTTGTACACGTAACCGTCCACGGAGCCTCTCGCTTGGACCTCGCCTGAATAACCAGCAAATAAAAGACCCGGTTCATTTAAGATGTTTTTTTTAATAAATGGCATCTTTTATAGATACAATAGATGAGGTCATATCGGAATTATAAAACTGAAACTCCCGGTTCATCTTAAATGAACCAGACAAAAATTCTAGAAATTGTTGGAACGTGTTCTGTTATTAATTCTTAGTATCTCCGAACATTTTTTTATATTATAGTTCCCGTAAGGCATGATTTAATTTAGTTGTATTAACCGGCTAGCACTTACGTCAAAAATTACGTCGAAAAATTAGCTCGACAAGTTTCGGAAATCTGAGGTTTCCATCATCAGGAGGACGAGTCAGCACGCGCGTCCCGGTTGGCCGCCTCGTCCAGGACTGGTTCGCCGACTCGCTGCCGCACCCCCCCGCTTCTGCGCCCGCTCCGCTCTCGCAACCGCTCGCGCACCGCGACGGGTGAGGATAGGCGATCGAGGCGCCACCGGAGGATCGTGTATTCCTCAGATTTCCGAAACTTGTCGAGCTAATTTTTCGACGTAATTTTTGACGTAAGTGCTAGCCGGTTAATACAACTAAATTTTTTTATATCTTCAATGTTCAGACTTTCGACCCTATTCAGCTTTATTACATGTTTATGATGGAATGAAATCAAACTAGTAAAGTTAACTAATGTTATATCACCTTTGTATTCTACCTGTTTTTCAACTTTTTTGTCAATGAGCGAAAATGTGGGCGTAAAATAATACAATTTATCTCTCGTTTAGAATCTTACGAAGGGTTATAAATTTCCTAGGATATTTATAAACGTACGGATTTTATTATTTTTCGGTGACATAGGTATATATAGGTTCTTTCTTTCTAATACAATCAGACAAGTCAAATTATACAAGTTAGTAAAAACTATACCTTGGTATTCAGGGGCCTGATTGTCCAAATCCAGATTAAATGAAAGCTGGGACATTTCAGACATAGATCTCTGGAACGACTTCTGAGAACGAATCTTGCTCGGGATGCGGGTGAGCTCCTGAAAATAAATTTGAAGAAAAAATTATAGAAAGAGTAAGAAATCACCAAAAAACGCAGTGCATAACATAAATTAGCTACAAATAAATAAAAATGATTCCTTATTTCATTTCAAACAGATTCAGACGAACATAAAAACTTAAATGGATATTTTACGAGAACATTGTGTTGGTATATCTTATTCTTCTATCTTAAAATTGAAAAACCCTTTTATTTAGGTAATGTTTTTGAATGCTGAATCATTTTATATTAATGAATTGTTTGGGGTTTAAAGCTCCAAAGCAATTGATTACAACACTTACTTGTGGTTCCTTATTTTCATACTCCGTTTGCTTCTCCTTTTCCTGTTTTTCAGTGAGCTCTATCAATTTGGCGAATTCAGGAATGTTGGTGAGCTCGTCAAACTTGCCCTGACCTACAATCTGTGAAAAAGTAAGCCAATTTTGAAACTTATATGTATAATATATACGAAGTACCTAAATATGTATTTTACTGTAATTTGATAATTATCATTTACAATATTGACTTGTCTTGATCTGACATGTTTTTTCGAGTTATAACAAACAATCAGTTTGTAAGGATTCATGTAAGAGATACTGCTTCAGTATCTCTTTGCGTTTGTCCTGCTGAATTGAAAAGATTGTTCTATGCTGCATAGAACATTTTTTTCAAAAACTCATTAAAAAGAATGGCATCGTTTCGGCTGCCTTTTATAAAACCATCTTTAATAAACAAACATAGCTATATAAGTAGCTATATGTATGTAGATTTCAGACACTAAAACGCTCACCGTGCCGTGGTCCATGACGAGCACGTTGTGCGCATGCGTGGCGTAGTGCACGCGGTGTGTCACGAGCACCACTGCGCGCTCGCGCAGGAAGCCGCGCACGCACTCCTCGAACATGGCCGCCGCCACCTGCAGCATGTATGTAGCACGTGACGACATTCAGAGAACATTTATACAGCAAAATATGAACTTAAACAAATATACAGTCAGTAGGTACTTAGTGAAACGTACCTTGGAGTCGACGGCGGCTAGAGGGTCATCTAGAAGGTACACGTCTGCTTTCTGATACACGGCGCGCGCCAGCGAGATGCGCGCGCGCTGCCCGCCTGATAGAGAAGCACCTGCAACAAAAAACGCTGTCAATCCTAAGAGCCAACTAAAAGGGGCTCCGTTAATGTCACTGGTGGTCAGATTTGGGGATCCAACCCACCATGAAAACAAGCGAGCTCGGAGAGAACGACAGCGCAGCACGTTGTCACCATGTGGCAGAAACACAAGACAGGTGCAAGAGGAGTGCTGGATGTTGTGGTGCATTCATTTGACATCCTAGAACATCTGTCAAAGCACAGAGCGATGACGAGAGCGTTTTAGTGAGTAGAAACCACATATACCCTAACCGTACCCCTCTCTATATAGTCGGGTATCAAATATTTCCCCCCTCGTATAATGCTACGTACCTCGTTCCCCGACGACGGTCTTGTCCCCGTGCGGCAGCAGGTCGAGGTCGGAGCGCAGCTGGCAGCACTTGATCACCGCCTTGTAGCGCCGCAGCTCCAACTCGGAACCGAACAGGATGTTCTGACGCACCTGAAGATATCAATATCCACTGTAATTATGTTTCCAAAGGCGACAAAAACAAACAAAATACGCATTCTGTCGTTTAAATTTCTCAAGGAACACCCGTATTCTTAAACGCAACCTCAGTATATCCTCGACTCGAAGTGGATCAACGTGTCGTGACCAAATTAGTATTCAGAAGTCTTTAAAATAAAGTAGGTACCCAAATTTTTTAGTCCGTTATTAAACTGCACATGTACAAAAGCCACTAATTACACAAAACTGTGAATAGGCTAGATGAAGCTATGTGAAATGTCGTGCAAAAAATGTATTTACATAGGTATTTCATAAAATTTATCTATATATATAAAACTCAAAGGTGACTGACTGACTGATATAGTGATCTATCAACGCACAGCCCAAAACCACTGGACGGAATGGGTTCAAATTTGGAATGAAGCTAAATGTTATGACGTAGGCATCCGCTAAGAAAGGATTTTTGGAAATGCCACTTTTAAAGGGGTGAAATAGGGGATGCAATTTTTACTTCTTAATGCGAGTGAAGCCGCGAGCACCCACTAGTTATTGATATAGCCCATAAGTAAAAAAATTCGTTGGTAGATAGAAACTGACACATTGCAGCTGTGAGTCATTGCAATGCAAAAGTTGCAAGTTGTGGCCAATTAAATTGTAATGCGATCACAAAACTAATACCCACCGAAGCATCAAAGAGCCAAGGATCCTGTGCAGCGTACGAGATGGTCCCGTTCCTGAGCAGAGTGCCACGGGTGGGCGCCAGCTCGCGGAGCACCGCGGCCAGCAGGGTCGACTTGCCGGAACCCACGCTGCCCACCACGCATGTTAGCGTGCTGGGCTTTATCTGGGAGGAAATAGAGTAAAAATATATACCTATATAAATATAAATTTTCTTCATTTATATTTGAGTACAGATTTTATTGGTCAACACTCAACAGTAACATCCGGTCTCCAAACTTGACAAAAATTAAATGTATAATAGGTAGTTAATATTATCACTCGAAGTTATCACTACTTTTTGTGGTAGCAAAAGTTTTAAACATACACGTAACACGTTCAAGATTCAACGTGAAACGATTGACCTGATTGGTTTATATATATATATATATATCTCTCATACACACACACACACACACACTGGATCGAATTTAATCTCTCATTCTTTCTCATCAAAGATCTTCTAACTAAGCGAAAATCTAAAGATTTGATCAACTATCTATACTAATGATTGTATTTTTTTTAACACGGATGTTTACGTTTGACTGCAGCCTACCTTTTGTTATTTACCACTGTAGTTTAAGATGTAGCTCGCTTGCCTAGAAGAAACCTATTTCTTGTGTCCTAGACACCGATGATAAAGTAATATGTACTTACGTTCCAGCAGACATTTCCAAGAGCCAATACTTTTTCATCCCAAGCATCTGCGTCCGGATTGGTCCAGTGCGCGGTGAAATCTTTCATACTGATCAAAACTTGCGGCTTTAACTGCTCCAGGTTCGATTCCGATTTTATGTACGTTTGTAAGCTGGAAATATATAATTTAAATATTTTGTGAAAAATCTTTATAAGTACACACATATATATAATTGCAATTAAAACCGTTATTCTATCGACAAGCAATATACATATTTTTTTAAGAATATATGCATACTTAAGTAGTCATATCTATATCGGTTAGCTACATGCAAAGCAATACCATTTTTTAACGTATAGATGTCATCTTTAGTAGTCATATCTAAATAGGTTAGCTACATGCAACCGGTCTGCAAGAATGTCTATAAACGAAACTGATTTCTTAGTATATTGTCAGCACTCATTATAATGACACGTGCCTTTGAGCCCTTTGCTAACAAACATTTTAATACAGTTTAGAATATATTTTCCAGTAAAAAAATTAAAAGTAAGTAACTAGACTAGTACTACCACTGACCTCCATTACTACAAATGGAGGTCAGTGAGTACTAAAAGGAGTACTACCTACAAGTGGCGCCCTCATTACTTTGAAAACTGTTCTATTACTTTATTTTACAATATTAGCGTATTTAAAATACGAATAGTAAAAGACAATGAAACTTACCCATTACCAATTTTCTCGAAAACGCCATTGGCTTTCCCTTTATCTTTATCCTCATCAATTGTCCACAGATCCACATCTTTAAATTTTACTTCAGGCAGTGCTAGGAAATCTTCCATCCTCTTGAAGCTCACAAACGCTTCTAAGCAGTAAGTAAGTGCTAAAGGGAGGAAGTCCACTAGAGTTGACTTCAGGAAGTCGTAGTATGTGAATATGACGAATACCTGAAAAGATATCATAATAAAATCAAGTACATTTCAAGTTTTATAGAAGTCATGTCTGACTATGCAATAACTGTGGGAAAAGATTTTTTCTACTTTTTAACCGACTTCCAAAAAAAGAGTCTTCTGAAAGTTGTTTTTTTTTGTGGCGATGTTACTCGATTACTCCGTTGTTTATCAACTGATTTCAAATTTTTTTTTTATTCGATGAGGATATTTTCCGAGATGGTCCCATAAAAATTGTTTTTCATTCGGTTCAGTACTTTTTGAGAAAAAACCAATAAACCAACAAATTGATAAAGTTTATGCAAACCAATTTTACTCATATTTCCAAAACTACTAGTCGGATTTTGATACAGTTTTCTATAATGTGTTGAGGTTTAATGGGTGCATCTTTTTAGCTATGTATTACGATGACAACTCACCAGGGGGCGCTGCTGTATACATTATATCTTATGAATTATCAGCCCGATTTTGATGCGGTTTTCTCTGATAGGCTTAGATTTGTTTAGCAAATGAATTTATGTTGTAGTTTTTTTTATAAGCTTAGATTTGTTCAGTAACGTGATAGTAGAGTTGAAGTCGGTTTATGGTTTTGTTTAAAATAATTATGTAACAAAAAGATCGGAATAAATTAATGAATCATATAGCTAGTAAGTGTCTAACGGCGCGCGCCTCGGGTTTTACCTTTGTTACTCCTGAGTTAACTTATATGGCAATCCAGGGCCTAATCTATATCCGTACCAAATTTTCTCTAACTCAGTTTAGCCGTTTGGTCATTAAGAAGGGACAGACTAACTCACAAACTTCCGCCTTTATAGTACCTACTAGTGTGATTCAATAAATATATTACTTCTTATTCCTCTTAACCATGTTCTCAATTTTATGAACATAAAACATACCTTAGCCGCGGTGAGTTCGTTTCCCCCGGAGATATAAGTGACTATGCTCAGCAAGATGGCCACTTTAGTGTTCAGTTTCACGCACGAAATAGTCACCGCCCGCAACCACGACATCTTCTTTATTACGTTCATTTCTTTTCTGAAAACAGAAACGTATACGCAAGTAAAATAATGGCTCAGTCAGTTTTAAACGCATCCGGTTTACCTACATTCTGATGTAGCCTGGTTCGATCCCAGCTTGACACACCAATTACTTGTTTATATTTTTTAAGTTACGTGTGAAATTTCAATCGCTTAGCGGTGGAGGAAAATATCGTGAGGGAACAGCTAATCGACTTATCTTAGGACCACAAAATTTCAGGATAGGTATGCATTATTCGTGAAAAGACCTCAGTGCTTACCACGATTTAGGTAAACAGAAACAGTGTTACAAGGGGGTGTGACCGGATAGGAATGGCCAAATTGGCTTATATTTTATGCCTAACCGGTCACAGTGTTACAAAGGGGTGTGACCGGATAGGAATAGCCAAATTGACTTATATTTCATGCCTAACCGGTCAGTGTTACAAGGGGGTGTGACTGGATAGGAATGGCCAAATTGGCTTATATTTCATGCCTAACCGGTAACAGTGCTACAAGGGGGTGTGACCGGATAGGAATGGCCGAATTGGCTTATATTTCATGCCAACCGGTCACAGTGTTACAAGGGGGTGTGACTGGATAGGAAACACCCCGATATGGGTGTTTCCTATCGGCTCAAGAGAGCCCTCCAATGAATAACTTAGACTACTTACTACTTAGATTTTGTGGTATTCACAATAATAATAATGAAAAATGATTTGAGGTGAAGTTTATAAAATAGAAAAGAAGAATAGAATAGAAGATCATTTATTAAGACAGACTACAAAACATACACACACACACACATATATACAATAAATAAATAAATAAGTCTGCCTCAACACAGCCCCAAACTCAGCATAATTAATGCTGATTACTGGATGTAATCAGCGCTGGTCTTCCGTTGGGGCTGGCTGTGACGTCACAAATAATACTTACTTTCGAGCTTTCCCAACGATTTTAGCGAAGGCATTTTCCCACGCGTACATTTTGATAGCCTCTATGCTCTGTATCACTTCGTTCATCAGCTTGATTCGGTCGTCGGAACGGAGCGCGGTCTTCAGGCGGAGCTTGCTTGTTATCTTACTGAGGTAGCCTGGAATATGAATGAAAAAAATATATAAAAAAGTGAACAAACGAAAAATAAAAGGAAATTTACATTTAGTATCATCATTTTCAGAAAAACAGGTTCTGGACACCTACCTAATGATTTCGCTAATTTAATTAAAATACCTACATTTATGAATAGGTATGACTTGTCCGAAGCCCAGAGGGCCAATCTATACTAATATTATAAAGCTGAAGAGTTTGTTTGTTTGTGGTTTGAACGCGCTAATCTCAGGAACTACTTATGCGAATTGAAATATTTTTTTTGTGTTGAATAGACCGTTTATTGAGCAAGGCTTTAGGCTATATAACATCACGCTGCAACTACTAGGGGCGAAGAAACAATGGAAAATGTGGTAAAACGGAGAAAATTGTTCATCTTTGAAGGCTCCCCTTGCGTGCGCTGCAAAAACGGTTCAAGTCGTGGGTAACAGCTATAATTTACATATAATAATGAAGCGGTTATTTGCAAAAATAAATATGATGCCCAAAATAACTATTTCACGCAGATGAAGTCGCGGGCACAGCTAGTGATTGATATCCAGGCAAGGCAAATGAGTAAATATGTAGAGATGATATGCAAAGGGCCACCCAAAAAGTGATAAAGATAAGAAAAAAGGGAAGAAATAGTCTACAAGTGGGAAAACTATAGAATCGTCTCACTGTCTACTTATTTGGCAACTAGATTTTTTTCAATGACTGTCGGTGTATAAAATTTCGACCACAAGGTTACCTGATACATCACCCCTATACCCCACAATCAGCACCATGGTCGAATGTGGAGCATGTTTGTTTCTTATAGGTACTGTTAATATTATATTACACTAACCTTGCAGAGGTATAAATGCGAGTAGGAAGGCGACCCCCGCGAAGGTGGCGCCCCCTATCTGGCGGTACATGAGGTACACTATGAGAGCGCTCTCTATCGGAGTCCGGACCAGGTCCACCAGGAATATAGTGGCGAGGTCTATTCTATGTGCGTCTGACGTGAGCAGGTTGATCGCTGTGGCTGTTAGACCCTCGGTTGCCTTGCCGCCCGCTGATAGGTCGAGCCGGAGGATCTGAAAATATTATAAAATTAAATTTAAAAAAATATTTTATTTTCCTAATAACGTTTTGTAATAAAACGGAAAAAGTCTGTTCAAAACAACAAGATTTTTAAAGTCAAGGACTAATAGTTATACCACGGTTTGGAATAAGGCTGAATATGTATTTAACCGGTCAGAGATGCGTTAATGTAGATTGTATAGTCTAATCTCCATACTGATTTCCATCAGAAGGATTAATAACCACACGTACTAGCAAGTTTTCACTTTTATAATATTTTGTATAAAACACAAATATTCAGTGCCCATTTACTAAGCATTACTTGTCCTTTAGCCGCATTCCTCATCACTATTGGTCGTAAGTGATCATCATGGTCTTTATTACTGTTATATTTTTCTTACCTTCCTATATATCATAGATCCAGTTGCCACTCGAATCTTCAGACTGATGAAAAGCAGCCATAATATCATGGGGTGCATTATACCAGCCGTTATCGTCATAAATCTGGAAAAAGAAAGATTATGCATACATATTATTTTATTTACGTGTAGATTTATTTTTTATCCTATTTTACGCACCATCACCTACATATTAATATTTGACCAACGATTTGGAGGATGTTTCGCGTAGACTAGAATCTGTATTAAGCGAGTGTGGCTCAGCGGTTCCGCTGTCTGCTTTTCATCCAGACTTACCCTGGTTCGAATCCAGCCCTACACCTATGACTTTACTAATAATTGAATAAGGTTTTGCTAGTAACTAGCCTGAGAAGTAGTGGATCAACCCTTCTAGGCATGCTGGGATTGTACTGTATATTAGTGCTAGTAACTAGTATGCTCACCCGACGACGCCCGCGGCGTACAGGTAAGCATGCTCCCGCGGCACGCCTGCGTGTCCCGGGGAGAAGTAGTGGATCAATCCTTCTAGGCATGCTGGGACTGTACTGTATATTAGTGCTAGTAACTAGTATGCTCACCCGACGACGCCCGCGGCGTACAGGTAAGCATGCTCCCGCGGCACGCCCGCGTGTCCCGGGGAGAAGTAGTGGATCAACCCTTCTAGGCATGCTGGGACTGTACTGTATATTAGTGCTAGTAACTAGTATGCTCACCCGACGACGCCCGCGGCGTACAGGTAAGCATGCTCCCGCGGCACGCCCGCGTGTCCCGGGGAGAAGTAGTGGATCAATCCTTCTAGGCATGCTGGGATTGTACTGTATATTAGTGCTAGTAACTAGTATGCTCACCCGACGACGCCCGCGGCGTACAGGTAAGCATGCTCCCGCGGCACGCCCGCGTGTCCCGGGGAGAAGTAGTGGATCAACCCTTCTAGGCATGCTGGGACTGTACTGTATATTAGTGCTAGTAACTAGTATGCTCACCCGACGACGCCCGCGGCGTACAGGTAAGCATGCTCCCGCGGCACGCCCGCGTGTCCCGGGGAGAAGTAGTGGATCAACCCTTCTAGGCATGCTGGGATCGATAACCTGCAAATTATACAATACAGTTATTAATTACCAGACATTTAAATCACTGAAATGGTTTTTATAAACCAACGATCTAATATTGGTAGTAGCTGATTTATTTAATGCTCGAACATTACAAATAATGCTCGCATTGATCACATAGATATTAAATAAACACATACGTACATAGGTATAAAGCGTATTATTTTTCTAAAAAATACAATTTTTTTGTTGCGTTTTTGTTTTCTAGACAGCTCGGCGCTCGTTGTTTTAAAGATCTATTCTTGACTGCTAAACTGACCTTGGTGAAATTTAACACATTACTAGATAAATAACATGTACTCAGTCAACAATATTTTAAAGTATTTCTGGCAGTACCGAACCTTTTACTAATATATTTTAAGTCAATGATCGATCGAATAGCTTATGTGTTAATTTCTGTCACTCATAGTTTTTTCTACGAAAATATCGCCAAGGACCTAGCGGTGTTTTCCGGCAGGCTCGTTTGTGAGCTACTTTCATTTCAGTTGGTACACCACTTTCCATTACAACGTCGCTTGTGGGAGTGCCATTTCAGGTAACTTACTAGTTGAATGCCTGACTGTTAATTGTAAAAAAACTCACCGTATAGCAGTATCGAATAGAGCAAATATAGTATTTCCCAAAATAAACTGCCATCCGTGAATTTTTATGACTGACCGCAGCAGAGACGGTTTGGGCCTTTTTTCTGAAAATAAAAAATATTAAACTACAACTTCTGTAACATGAAAACAGAAATAGTAAAACATAATAACAACAATACATCAGACTTTGTAATTTATTGGACAAAGGACATATACGACAGATTCACACATAATCATCGTCTCTTCAGACAAAGATTTTTGAAATAAAATATAATTCTTAAGACATTCAAAATTAAGTTTCACGTTTAACTTTCGGTCAATGCAAGTACACGACGCCATTTATAATTCGTGGTTATAATACTACTGCAAATATTATAAAAATACAGATATATTCTCTGGCCTCATAACACAGTCTAACGGCTGCCACGAGGTCAGAGAATTCACACGTTACTGTATATATCAATATTACATTTAACAAACGAATTTTGTATTTGTACATTTCAGAAACGTATAGAAATAAGTCGAAATATATTTAGCGAAGCATTTAGTTTCAGTTAAACATCGACATAGAATTGAAATGGACTGGAATGAGCGCACGGAGCAGTCCTTGTTTCAAATCAACTATATAACCACATCAGACTCCTCTTTCTATTAGTACAAGCATTCTGTGATATGTTTATTTAAAAAAAATCGATTATGACTT
This sequence comes from Macaria notata, assembly GCA_927399415.1. NCBI lineage: Eukaryota > Metazoa > Arthropoda > Insecta > Lepidoptera > Geometridae > Macaria > Macaria notata. Next base: position 9,928,947 of record OV656742.1, read on the forward strand.
TTTTACTTTACAAATATGTATAAAAAAATATATGTATAAAAAGCATATTTCTCCACACTGAATTTCATTCAAATTGGTTCAAACAACGCCTATCTAATTTAGTATTCTGATGACTGACTTGTGTTTTCAAGTTATGTATGTGTGGATTTGCACTCGCTTAGCGGTGATAGAAAACATCGTAAGGAAATCGACATGTTTGAGAACCACAATATCCGAGGACATGTGTCTTCCGTGGAAGGACCTGGGCGCCCACCACGTTGTATCTGCCCAAGAAAAACTCCCTAACGATTAATTCTGCGGGTGAGTCACCCTCAGTCATGAGTCATTCAGGAAATACGACCCCAGAGAGAGAGAGAGAATGTTTAACGCAAGTTTCTCCTATCCATTACTGACCTATGTCGATGCTACAATTCTTTGCCACTCACATTATGTTACGGCTCAGTTTGTTGACAATATGTCGGCGGCCGATGTAACAACACGTTACCTTGCTACTTCGCTTCCGGGACTCGTCGGCAGACATTATTGACAATTACTATGTGGAATCGTCATGCTACATTTTTTTAACCGATTACTACGTGAAATTATCATTAAACTATTGTATAATATATACTTTGAATATACTTATGTATGCATGATGTTGTTTTTTAACCGACTTTATCGATATAGGAAGGTGATCTTTTCGACGTATACTTAATATTGTCAGTACCTAGTGGATAAAATTTTGGTAGATATGATGATTTAACGTTTCAACTGACTCTAGCTAAGAAAAAAAATCCATTTGTATGTACCTATGTGATAGTATCTGAATTGGATTAGATTTGAGTATGATGAATAGTCCGTTTTTAAACACGCTTGCCCAAATTCGTATAGGTATTGTAAGTTTGTAATATTATTCTACAGATTTCCCAGAAACTTAATACCTACCTTAGTGGTTTGTTTTGTATCAGATTATTTTTCAATTAACGGTGCAAAGTTTAACGTTCCAGTAGTTTATAGTACCTATGTCGAGTTATGTGTCAAGATAGTCAAGACGGTTCTATTTTTTAATATACCTACCTAAATCTACTCGTGTGTAGGTACATAGCTTTTAACCATTTTTGTTTATTTTATGTATTAATTTTAAGACAATGTATAGATAAATACAACAAAGACGTTACCTTCGAACTAACCTTGTTTTCCCTGCACTTCTTTCCATTTTGCGCTTAATTTATCTCCATTTTTGGCTGCCTTGAATTCTGGGTTTGGTCTGCAACATACATAGTAAAATAAAGTAGATATAGCTCAACGAAAAATTTGTGGAAAGTACGGCAGCGCCTCTTGTAGTAACTTCTTTAATTTATTTGTCCTTTTGTGATCACGAAAATAAAAAGATAAGACATAATTTTTGTTTAATTGTAGAATTTAGTTAATTTTACATTTAGTCTAAAAAAACTAGTCGAAAATAAACTTGTATTTTTACTCGTTTTGGTTACATTATATTTATATCAACTCCTATTCACTATCATATAAAAAATATGTGTATTTGTTGGCTTATTTGATAATCTTCGCGTCCGTGCCGCAAGAAAGCAAAGGATCATCGTAATTTTTGGCACAATTATATTGATGATACTATAGAAGGCCAGAAGAGTAAGAAAATTTCCATTTTATCTCGAAACAGAGCGGATAAAGCCTCTGGCAGTAACTAGTGAGGCCCCACAAATATCAATAACCTTGTATGAATTGGCTGAAAATAGCAAATCACGATGCTAATGTTGCCAATAAAAATAATTTCATACTGAGGTTAGTAGATTTTTTCATATCAGGTTAAATTACAGACTAACTGACTATCTGACTGAAAATATGTACAAGCAAATTATTTGTTAATTAGTATATGTTTTTTTAGAACATGGGTCATTTTAGGAACATATGAAAATAAAACAACATGAACACATTGTTAAAATTAGCGTGTTACTATTTACAGGTCTCATTCTCATATATTTATTGTAAATTATATAATATACCTGTCCCGGCAGACTTCGTACTGCCTCAATCGATAAATAAAAAACCTAAACTTTTGTATAAATTAATTTCTTTTTTTTCCCTTTTTAACTTTCCCTAGACCTCCACGAACATTTCAAGACTACTGAAACTCTGGAGAAATATGTAGTGATTTTCCGCTGCGACTGCTCCTTAACCGACATCAAACAACAAACGGTGATGGTTTTTAGGTGTGTTCCTCCATATGATAATGATATAGATGTCGGTTAAGGAGCAGTCGCAGCGGAAAATCACTACATATTTCTCCAGAGTTTCAGTAACAATGGATTTCCGCAAAGTAACGCCTGATTCAATATCTTATTTCAAGACTAAGATAAGATAAATCCGTTCAGCCGTTCTCGAGTTTTAGTGAGACTAACGAACAGCAATTAATTTATATATATATAGATTTAGATTATAAAACCAATATTAAATATCAAAAACTTGAGAAATGTTTTATATCCTTATTAGTTTTCACAACAGGTGAATAAGAGAAAGCACTTTGATCGTTTATAAACGGATGAACGAATCATCATGTTTGGTATTATATGTAGACTAGGTAGTATGAGCGTTACTTCCCCGGCGCACAACTGTTCCGCACAACTGGTTGTGCCGATGGGAAATGTCATTCCCTTCTGCACAACTAGATAGTCCTTTGGGGAAAAAACTGGACCCACGACACAACTGACCAAGTAGTTGTGCCGAAGGGAATGAAAAGTGTACTATTGTCTTACCCGAGGCACCATTGTCTTGGGAGTGACAAAGGCTACTTTTTATCTGGATTTAATGCGAGCGAAGCAGCGGGCTTCCACTAGTTGATAATATAATTGCAGTTTATATACAATTTACGTAAATATATAATGACATCTGTTAAATTTGTCAAGCTATATTAGACAGAGTATAAACTATAAACACACATAATGTAGATTCAAATTTTACATTACGGTATCGCAGCAATTAGGTCTTCTGATATGCGAACCAGATGATAATTCTATACCCATATCAGTTTTATTGTACCTGCTATCTTATCGAAAAACCAATATTTATAAGTGACTATTTGATAGAACACGCGCGAATCTCAATATTTATCAGAACAGATACATTGGGCGTCATATCGCTTATCGTTATTAAGGGTTATTGATAACTAACGTAAGTAGGTATAACATTTTAGCGTCAGTTTTAGTAGATTGGTAGTAACCACACTTTACCGGAAGCTGTGGTTCTAACAAGCTACAATTCAGGGGTCTCCAAATCCAGAGTAAATAGGTATCTACAGGTAAGCGTGTTACAGCCGATTACGCATGCTGTAGTCAAACGAAAACCTAACCCTAAAAAAAATTAATCCTACTATTTCTGGACTAAGAATTTAGGATATTCACGAAACGAAACATCTACTCCGTAGACATTTATTATGTATGCAGAAACCAAATTCTGATTCTGTATAGCTCAACAGTTCCATAATATTAACATATCCTACGGAATATCGGTGTTCAGTTCATACATTCCGTGCAAAAATGATATCTAAATATGATATTCTTATTGCATACTAGTGCACTCCCGCGGCTTCGCTTGCATTATTTCCGAACTCGAAGAGTCTCCAATCATTTTTAATATCTTCTATGTTCAGACTTTCGACCCTCTTTAGCTTTATATGTATATATCAATTCACAAAAGTCGTAGAATAAAAGTTTAATGAAAATTGCCACCCTAAAAGGACTATTGCATCCGTTACCACTTAACCTGTATAGATTTAAGTACTCATAATAATATGAGAATCTGTCTACAGGTACTCATTATTTATCAGTGCCGCATCCACGCAAGATAAGAATCCCTATTAGTTTAAATCGTCATACGTTATGTTTGCTTTAGCATTACATATTTCACGACTTCAGTTCAGTAGGTAGTGGCGCAGAAAAAGCGAATATGTATGTATGTATGTTTGTGTGTTAGTCCTTTCTTCTTGTTCTAATGGCATGAAGAATGAACTAACATGAATCAATTTGATATTCAGTATTACACACAGTATTTTAAAAGCGGCTTTAGTACGTCAGAAGCAACCACTTTTGTTATTCATATGAGTTTTAAAAGTTCATCGCCCCTTGACAAAATGTCTGGGGAAAATACTTAAATGACTAGTACATAATACATATAAATCTATAATATAATATATATCACGCTCCATCTTAGGCCATAGCCTTACTTGCTATCAGGTAAACTATGGTCAAGTGCAAACCCGTTCAAGTTAAATTAAAAAAAAAGTATATATATTTGCATAATGAACAATTTGTATTTGTACAACTTCAACAAAAGAATATAATACACAAAATTAAACCATTTATCGTCATAACCGTAAATAATCAAGCTGGCTAGCACATAGCCATTGTCTCTTGCTACGCCAATACCCAATACGTCGGGAAACAAGTTTTTTTTTTGTAAGATTGTATGTGCGCAACGATGAATAAATAAAATAAAATAAACCACTCTCTGTTGTTTAATAAAGGTCCTTCCAAAGGTTGCTGGAAGAAATGACCTAAGGCGATAAGGCCGCCCAATGTGCATTAATTTTCTTTCATTATGTATTTATTTATTGCTGTTATTATTTCTACTACTATCACCTTTAAATATTATGTTGTGTAATATATGTATTTGTATATAAACATTATTTTTTTTATATTAAGTATGTGTATTGCGTATTTATATGTATGTATATATATTTATATATATACATACATATAAATATATTAATATATATTAGTAAAATTTATTTTTTCCTTTTTGTTGTACACCACATTCTTCTTTTTTTTTCTTTTTGCTTATTTCTCTCCAGCTGAAGGTTGCCTGGAAGAGATCGCTTTCAGCGATAAGGCCGCCGCTTGTGGCACTAGTTAAGGTGCAAATTGTTCTATGTACTGTTTTTTAATATGTGTCAACAATAAAGAGTTAATCTATTTATCTATCTATCTATTTTTTTTGGTGTGTATTAAAGACATATCTTATAGCAAACTAGAGTACTCACTGGTAAACGTCGTCTATGGTCAGTTCGCCTCGCCAACCCTTCTTGAAAACTCCCCGCATATAACTGTAAACAAGATAAAAGAAAACGTTTAGAAGATATAATTTTGTGATGAAAATGATGAACAAAAAAGCAGACCGACAGCGAAACTGCCTTAAATAGAAATCCACCAATGAATACCAAAATAGCATCATTTGAATATTTGGTGAATTGTTTTGTCGGACATAAGTTTTCACTTTAAAAATAACATGGCACAAGATGTGAAACTTATTCTTCGTCTCAAGTTCTCAATCGGGATGACACTCGGCTTAAAATTTGATCCTAGGTTAAATCCAGAGTATTAGTTTTAGGATATAAAGTCGCGCATTGTTTAACATCATCATCATCATCCACAGCTTCATCTATCCCACTGTTGAGTATAGGCCTCCCTTTGCATGTGGCAGCTGCGTCGATCTTGTACAGACCAAATATTTTTACATTTGATAGGCTCACGCTTAAAAGAGAGTGTGGCTCAGCGGTTCCAGTGTCTGCTTTTCATCCAGGCGCATCCTGGTTCGAAACCGTCCCTACACCAATGACAATGACGCTTAACGGTGAAGGAAAACATCGTAAGGATACCGACATGTTTGAGTACCACAATATCCGAGCACATGTATCTGCCCTAGAGAACTCCCTTAACGAATTAATTCTGCGGGGGAGTCACGACCCTCAGTCGTGAGGAACTCTCACGATTGACTGCAATAGAAGTCAGTAGTCACCCATGGAGGTCATAGAGGACCCACGACTCGTACAATGTCGTCGACCCATCTCGCGGTTGTTTAGCATAAAACATGGTAAGGTTTCATTTCTTCCAACACAGAATAAGCAATAGTCCATGACGGATATGTAAAGAAATATTTCAGACTGAAACAAATCTCGTAAAATTTTGTCTGTTAAAAATAAATGTATGTACATGGTGAAAAACATTGCTCTGCTATCTAGACAGACATTCAAATGTACTCGTAGGAATACCTATACAAATTTACAGTAGATATGATAAGTATCTTTTAGTATTATATCTTTTAGTATTTATCTTTATAGTATTTTTTTTTTTTTTTATCTTTTTAGTTAATGTAAGACAGTATTATTTTATTTACTCAGTAGCAGCGCTTCGCGGTTTTACCTGTGTTAACCCGGAATCTTCTTATCGAAATAGAGTGGCCAACTCTGCTGTTGAGAGTTTTCAAACCGCCCGAAAGGCCTCTGACATGGTTTAACGACTTCCGAACAAGACAAACAGCGGGGATTAAAAGTTGTCTTTGTTTAATTCAGATTCTAATATACCTCTGTACCAAACTTCATCCAAATTGGTTCAGCCTTTTGAGTGTAAAGATGTAACAGACATACACACTCACACACGCATAAACTTTCACCTTTATGTTAGTGTGATAAGATCATAATATAATTATTTAGTGGATGCCCGCGGCTTCGCTCGTATTATTTTGAGATAAAATGTGGCCTACGACACTCCCAAGACTGAATACTAGATACCTACATACATACCAAAAATAAAAATATTGATCGCCAAAAAAACCATAGTTTTATATAAAATAGGTATTATGTTAAGTTTTTCTTTAAAATTACAATAAGATATGTATAAGTAAAGTATAGTAGACTATTAGATGTAAGCAAAATTTGTAAAGACTCTGGCTAGATAAAGCCTAGCCACTGTCTCTTGCTACGCCCCAATACCTCGGGGCACAAGTTTTTTTTTTGGAAAATTGTTTAGAGCAAGTAGGTATAAATAAATAAATAAATCATGATGATCCGTACAGCCGTTTTTACGTGACGTGCGTTTAAATAAACAGACAAACCGACGAAAATTCTGAGAACCGCTATAACGTGTACTATTATTTATTTATTGTATACCCAAACAATATCTAGGTATTATCTGTTGTCTTCATGTTCAGATGTTTGACCATCTTCATCTTTATTACAATACAATAATAATTTGACTGGCCTGTTAGCTTAGTTGGTAGTGGCTCTGCCTTCTAATCTAGGGGTTGCGGGTTCGATTCCCGCTTGACACAAGTATTTATGAAATTTAAATTTATAATTACTTGTGTTGAGTCTGGTCGTTTGTATGTATAATAAGTATGTATTTACAAAAGAAAAGTATATAAGTATAATATCCGTTATCTAGTACCCACGACACAAGCGTTTGCTTAGTGTGGGGCTAGATGGCGTTGTGTGCAATGTCCCGAAATATTTATTTATTTATTATAATACATCTATCTTTGACTTTGACTATGTATACTTAGATGATGATATATAATTAGTTATCTAAGCTCAAAATAGGTAGTATTGGCGTATAAGGGAGGAGGCTTATGCTCTGTGAGCTGATGATGATTATATTATTAAAACTTTCGTGAGACATTTTATCAATATATTAACTAAACGGTTTTCACTCACATGTAAATCGCGTAAACAACTTACGCGATTTACATGTGAGTGAAAACCGTTTAGTTAATATATTGATGATGATTAGTTAGTTACTTTGTTTGTTAGCGGGTCTGTTAGTTCCTTCACGTCACAAGGAACAACGTCTGTTGGAGCTTGTTTGTTTTTGTTAGAGGAAAGAAAAAAGGAAATAATGCTAATGTAATTTGGTATTTTGGACAATAGATATCAAGCATTTAAAAGAAACCTTAAGCTTATGTTGTAAACAACCACTTTAGACAGATATAATAATAATGTATATGTCAATTATTAGTCTTAGTAGTATTTATGTACATGTATAGCTTTGTGTAATTAAAACATAATTGTCAAGTTATAGTAAAAAGTAACTATCTATTCATTCATAATAATTTTAGTTGACTTCCGGTTAATGTCTGCTTGGCGGAGCGTCGGCGCCGACCAATGAGAGGGCCGCCGCTCTGCCCAATTGCGCGTTAGTTGGAAGGGGTATCCGTTGGAGGTCTGGCTGCTTCTTGCAGTCAGTCTTAGGCTAGCATCCAAAGTAGAAACACGACTAAGTTAAGAACTCTCAAACTGTAAAAACTATAAATAAAGAGAAGTGAAAGTTTTAAGTTGTTTAAATAATACAAAAAGGTTTAAGTACCCGCTCTAGAGAGAGTTTGGCTAGGTATCCCCATACTTATTTTCATTTTGATATTGAAACACCAAACAAAGCCGTGGGAATACTCTAGCTAGATAACGCTCGCTACAAATGATAAATGACAGGACAATTACGAGTAGGTATAAAACACAACAAATGATATATGACAGGACTTTATGATGCGATGTTTTACATTTCACACTTTTACAAAATTGATAAAAAAATTGGGTAAATAGCTGCTTATCATAGAATCACGACTAAGTGTTTAATATGATCTTGATTATTATCTATACTTATATTATAAAGCTGAAGAGTTTGTTTGTTTGTATGTATGTTTGTTCGTTTGTTTGAACGCGCTAATCTCAGGAACTACTGGTGCGAATTGAAAAATTCTTTTTGTGTTTAATAGACCATTTATCGAGGAAGGCTTTCGGCTATATAACATCACGCTGTAACTTATAAGAGCGAAGAAATAATGGCGAGCGCGGGTTAGTCCTGTATTGAATATTGTATTTCTCCGTCCAAATGTTTGACCTTGTGCAACACGTGAGTTGGCCATTATGTACAGGGAACAGATTGAGGCTTGTTGTTGTTGGGGCTTTACAATGACGTATAATAAAGGTTTTATAATGCAGTACAGTGTTAACATTAAAGTGTCAAAATGAGCCATTGTGTCACCCAGTGCAAGGTGATTTAATGCAACCTCAACCGTTGGGCCTTGCGCAAAGAAACGACACCGGTATAGGATGATCGAAATTTCACGAATAATTTGAAAGTAACTGTACTAAAGCACATGTCGAGCTACTTTTCGACGCAATTACTGACGTAAATGCTAGCGTTTATTAAAATTAAATGAATTTGAAAGTAACTTCAAAAATTATAACTTGCCAAATGCGGCCAGCCATTATCATGATTAGCGTGATATGCTTGGAGATAATAAACAATTCTCTAGAAACCGGTCTGGTCTATCAAGCTTTAAACAAGAAAGGCTTGATATTTTAGATATGTACATAAATCAAATTGGAATGGACTCACCAAATCACTTCCATTTCACCCAGATACTTGAGCCTTCCGACGTTAAGAAGAGTCCAACTATCTCGTATATATGAAGACCACACCGCTCAGTACCGCGCCGCTGCCGTTTAGCAAGAGCTGCCGCTGCATCAGTGAGCCTGTGCGAAGTAGCACGCAGGCTGTGCGCTTGCTGCCGAAATCTTGATCTGCTGAAGACGACATGATACGATCTTCACCGACCCGATTATCGATGAGCCACCGGGCCCCGCGAAAACATTGAAAACCCGTATGCTATGTGCAAGTATCAGGTTTCCCGAAAAAAAACCGTTGGAATAAATTAAATATTTCAGAAAAGCACTAAATCACTCACTATCACAATCCATCAGGTTTTCTGAAAAACCGTTGTATTTAAATAACACAAAAATGCACTTAACACGCACGAAATAGTCCATGAGGTTTTTAGGAAAAACCGTTAGAATTAAATATTTCAGAATAGCACTAATTCACACACTATAACAGTCCAATAGGTTTTCTGAAAAACCGTTGGGTTTAAATGACTCAATATTGCACTTTACACGCACGAAATTAGTCCATAAAGTTTTAACGAGAAACCGTTACATTTAAATATTTCAGCATAGCACTAAATCACATGCTTTAATAGTCCATTGGGGTTTTGAAAAACCGTTACATTTAAAAAGACTTAAAATCTCAAAGACGCACTCAAAGAGTCCATGCGGGTTTTAGAAAACGCTGTTATATTTAAAAATCAAAAATATTGCGGGATAATTACATTTACAATTATTACGGTATTACACTTCATCGCGCACTAAAAATCACTATGCTCGGTCTTTCCGAAAGACCTCTAGAAAGATTGTTCGGATAACAACCGATAAAGATTCTTTAAAACTTGAAAATTAAAAAGAAATTGCTCGAAACACGGTAATTCAAAAATTTCTCAAACTGAACGTACGTTCAGTTTGAGAAATTAACGAAGTATACTACGCATATCTCATTGTTTATGCTGGGCATCGTCACATGCCTAATAATGATACAAAATAATATCTATGGGGTTCGATACCCGCGTGACACAAGTATTTATGCATTTTAAAATTTATGATTACTTGTGTTGAGTCTGGTCGTTTGTATGTACGAGTATAATAAGTATGTATTTACAAAAAAAAGTATTATATCCGTTATATAGTACCCACGACACATGCGTTTGCTTAGTGTGGGGCTAGATGGCGATGTGTGCAATGTCCCGGAATATTTATTTATTTATAGAAAGTAATTAAATGGAAAATACTTACAAAAACGTCAGTTTCGATACAAGATTTGCTTTTATCCTTGGATTGGGTTCCCTCTCGATATCAAAGTATCCTGGATCCATTGCTACTTTGTTTCAGCCACTTTGATGAATTAAGTACACTTTTAAGTTACTTTATAACTTAACTAAACTTTAAGCTTTGCACACACGAATTTACCAGATTAAAGCACCTTAAAATATCACTGGTATTATTATTATCATCTAATCTTTTTTTCTAAATTATGTTAATTGGAGTGTTTAATTATGTATTTTCATCGTTGTTTATCTGAAAACAAGGAAAATAAGATTATATTTCGTATAGCCTCATGCTTTGATATAATATTCACAACATGGTAGTACTTTAGTCCTACTGGCAACATTGCACGTCTTTAGAGAGAAAAAAGAAAATATATTTTTTCCTACCTAATGGTAACACCCCAGCGGTGTCGCACCTCATTCTTTTGTCGTGCAAGGCAACGCACAGTCGAAATTTCTACCTTCAATTTTAAAAGTTAATACTTAATACCAACATTCAATTTCTAAAAAAAGTTAAAAATGCCGAAACGAAGTGCCGAGGAAAAGCTTCGTCACTACTACAATAAAATCAGGAAATTACAAGCCAAGAATGAAGGGAGATATCGTCGCATCATTTACTCATCGTCATCGGACAGTGAAAAAATCGGCGACGGCTCCGTGGAAGTGTCTCGAGGCGGTGACCTTCACCTAGTAACGCCACCGTCCCAGCAGCAGCCCCCAACGCAGGGGCTATCTCGTACATCCGAGATCCTGCCGCTTCCTAACGATTCGCAGCAGCCCCCAACGCAGGGGCTATCTCGTACATCCGAGATCCTGCCGCTACCTAACGATTCGCAGCAGCCCCCAACGCAGGGGCTATCTCGTACATCCGAGATCCTGCCGCTTCCTAACAATTCGCAGCAGCCCCCAACGCAGGGGCTATCTCGTACATCCGAGATCCTGCCGCTTCCGAATGATCCGCAGCAGCCCCCAACGCAGGAGCTATCTCGTACATCCGAGATCCTTCCGCTGCCTAATGACTCGCTGCAGCCCTCAACGCAAGAGTTAGCAGACGAGATCGCTCCTCTTGAGGAGCCTATACCAGAGTGCGAACTGGATCCCGAGTTGCTAAGTGCACTTGGTGATACCACTGATGATGTCCCGGCTTATGGACCTGCCATACACGGTACGCTGGCACAACGCTGGCAGCCGATTTTGAAAAAAGGCCTCCAAACAGAAGCAAAGGTAAAAATCCTTAAAGATTACATGGTGCCCGATAATTGCAAGGCGCTTAAAGCACCCACCTTAAACCATGAGATTTCTGCAGCCCTGCCAGAATTAAAAAAAAAAAAAAAACTGAGACAAGATTTTACAAGACAACCAAGATCAACTTGGCCTCGGCATAACAGCCATAAATAGAGGTATGTCGTTGTTGCTAACCGGAGATGACAAAGTGAATGTGTTAAATTTTTTATCGGATGGCTGCCGCATATTATCTGACTTACATTTCACCGAAACTCAAGTGAGAACGAAACTGATTTTTCCCGTATTGGAAAAAACATACAAACTCTTTTACAGAGTAATTCAGAAAGAGACGAAACACTTTTCGGGAGCAATTTGGCCGAAAAGATAAAGGCATCAAAAGCGATCGAGAAGCAAGGGCTTCAAATTAAAAAAGTTCCGCCTAGAACATCCACATCAAGCACACCAGCGGCACCTAGCGCCCGATCCCGTCAGGGAAACTGGGCGGGCCCTCATCGCTATCAACAGGCGAGAGGAGGGCGCGGCTTCAACCACCGGAACCAGTACCACCGCTCCGCGATGCCGGCGCGAGCAGCTCCACCTGTACCGCCGCTGAATCGCCAGCCGACTTCAGCGAGCTCGAACAAACGTGTCCCAACTCGTCAGTAACGCAGGTACATGCGAGTAGATTACGTCATTTTTATGATTGTTGGCTTAATGTTACAAAAAACGCAGTAATTTTAGACTGGATTTGTAATGGCTATAATATCCCATTTTTACGAGAAGTATATCAGCAACGAATTCCTCATAAAACTTCGTTGTCAATAATAGAAAAGCAAGCAATGGCGCTAGCCATCAAAAAGTTGGTCGATCTAGGCGCTATTACTGAATGTAGTCCGCAACAAGATCAGTTTATTTCTAGTGCCTTTTTGGCACCTAAATCAAGCGGAGGACATAGGTTCATACTTAATCTTAAAGAATTGAATAAGTTTATCACAACAACCCATTTCAAAATGGAAGACCACAGAACAGCATCAAAAATGATCTCACAAAACTGCTACATGGCCACAGTAGATTTGAAAGAATCTTACTTAGTTGTCCCTATAAAACATTCTCAACGTAAATACTTACGTTTTCAATACGTAGATGAACATTCTAACATAAAAACCTACGAATTTAATGCTATGCCTTACGGTTTATGTTTTGCGCCTCGAACGTTTACAAAAATAATGAAAGAAGTAGTAGGTTATCTCAGAAGCCAAGGACTAAGATCAATTGTATATCTCGATGACATATTGTGTTTAGGAAACACCCAAGACGAATGCTTACTAAATGTCAACAAAACACTTAAGTTATTGAAATGTTTAGGTTTCGTTATTAATTATGAAAAAAGTAGTTTACAACCGCGACAATGTAGCAAGTTTCTTGGCTTCATGTATAACTCTTTAGATATGACAATATCGCTTCCACCTGAGAAACGCGAAAAATTTTCGCTACTTTTGTAATTTTTTTACCAACTACCCACTTGTATAATTCGTGATTTTGCGCAATTAATAGTTGGCCTTAGTTGCGAATAATGATAACTATAATGTTAAATTCAAACCTAGCGCGGTAATCTTGCCAGATTTAGCATGGTGGATGAATAATATTTCATCTACAACTAACACATTAGTAACACCAAATTTTAACTTAGAAATGTTTACGGACGCGAGCCGAACTGGCTGGGGCGCTTATTGTGACAACAAGCGCACTGGGGGCAGTTGGACAGATAGTGAGCGTGAAAAGCACATTAACTATTTAGAATTATTAGCTGTTTTTCTAGGCTTAAAATCTTTCGTGCGCGATATGCATAGCTGCAATATTTTGTTACGAGTAGATAATACAACATCACTTAGTTATATTAATCAAATGGGAGCAATCCAATTTCCCCATTTAAATAATTTGACAAAAAATATTTGGCAATGGTGCGAACACCGAAATATCTGGTTGTATGCATCCTATATAAACACGAAAGACAATTTTGAAGCAGATCAAGAATCTCGTAAGGTGAACCCTGACATAGAATGGCAGCTTAGTGAAGCTCAATTCCAAACTGTCACGACAGCATTTGGTTATCCAGAAATTGATTTATTTGCGTCCCGCACTAATACCAAGTGCAAAAATTATGTCTCGTGGAAACCAGACCCAGACTCTATTGCTGTAGATGCGTTCACTTTAAATTGGAAATCAATGTTTTTTTTTACGCATTCCCTCCATTTTCGATGATATTGAAATGCCTACAAAAAATTTACAACGACAAAGCAAAAGTCATTTTTATTTTTCCCAACAGGCATTCGCAAGCTTGGTTCCCATTGTTAAAAAGTTTATTGAAATCAGACATTATTTATTTCACACCTGATTTAAGTATATCACATTCTTGCAGAACCCGACAACAACAATCGAAGTTTACCCTGGGTGCAGCGCTGCTCTCAGGACAGCGTTTGCGGCAGCAGGCACCCCACACCAAGCATTAGACCTAACAATGGCATCTCTATCCAAAAATACTCTATCTCAATACAACGGGACGTATAAATTGTGGTGGCGGTTTTGTTATCGTCACGGTTTAAACCCATATATGGGGTCAATCAGATCTATTATTTTGTTTTTGACAGAACAATTTCAAAAAGGTGTTGCGTACAGTTCCATAAACAGCCCCCGTAGTGCATTATCATTGCTTGTCGGAAGTCATCTTACTACCAATGATCAAGTAAAACGACTCCTTAGAGGTGCATATAGATTAAGACCAGCCTCACCAAAATATTCTAGGACTTGGGACCCACAGGTTGTTCTCGATTATATAGCAAATTGGGTACCAAATCGTCATATTTCATTAGAAAAAATAACACTAAAGTTAGTTACACTATTAGCGTTATCTACAGTACACCGGGTTCAAACGTTTTCTCTAATAAAATCAGAAAACATTAGGATAGGCTCTTCATCTGTCGAAATAGGTATTACTGAGGCAATTAAAATAAATAAAATAAATAAATAAATGTCATTTATTTCAGACTTTGAGTCCATACACATTAAAGATAAAATTAAATTAAAATTAAATTAAAATTATTACATAGCAGGCATGTCAAACAATAATCAAACCGAGTTATTAAAATTAAATGTCTACTAATAAAAATTAAATTAAAATGTCAAAGATTACAGTAAAAATATAAAAATGTCAAACTCTAAAATACTTTGTTACCCACTAATATTTTCTTTTTGAAAGGGTCGTAAAACATGTGTAGCTGTGCGGCGTGATTGATGATGGGGCAGTCGAGTCGTGCAGCTACAACCCGCAGGATGCTGTTAGTGCTGCCCCGGACGCGGCTGAGCATCGAGGTGGCCCGTTTGCGGAGTACGGCGTGGAAACCATCTACCCTTGCATCCGCAAACATCCCCGACGCACTGCAGCGCCACGGCAGCCCCAACAGCATCCTGAACGCGTTGTTGTATTGCACTCGTAGCGCGTTGATTGCCTTGAGTGTATATGTGGCCCACAGACTGCACGTATAGAAGGACTGACAAAATGCTCTGAATAATGTTAGCTTTACTTCTGCCGTACATCGTGCAAATCTACGAGCCAACATATTGCTCCTGACAGACAACGCCCTACGTTCTCTCTCGATATCCTCAACATCAGAAAGGTTCTCCGTGACCCAGTGTCCCAGGTACTTGAAACGCGAAACTCTCGCCAGTGGAACTCCGTTTAGTGTTAATGGCGGAACGTTGGAAATCTTAAAACCGCGCGACTGAAACACGAGGAGTTCGCTCTTTTTAGTGTTGTACCTGAGACCATGTGTCCCGGCATAAACCTCACAGATGTTGAGGAGTTTCCTGAGCGCGCTCACAGAGGGCGCCAGCAGCGCCATATCGTCGGCATAACTGATGTTATTAACAAAGGTACCGTCAATAGAACATCCGACATTGGCAGCGCTCAGCTCCTCTATAAGCCCGTTCACGTACAGGTTGAAAAGGCGTGGCGAGGACAACCCCCCCTGCCTTACTCCACAATTCAACCCATACGCATCGGAGAACTCGCCCGCCCATCTTACAAAGTTGGTTTGGTTGTTGTACCAATAATCAAGAATTCGAATGACTTCCTCAGGGAGACTGGTCTGCGTCCTCATCTTGCTCCAGAGCACCTTATAGCTGAATTAAAACATCCGCACCCGGGCGTGAACAACCGGTTTTAGTACTACCTTACTTTTATGAGGATAAATCTATATGCCCCGCTACAATAGTAGAAGACTACCTATTTGTAACTAGAAAAATAAGACTGCCTTCTATAAATAATTTCATATTAACCTTTAAGCAACCGCATAAATCAGCTTCGACTCAAACCATCAGTCGATGGATTAAGAGAGTTCTGGGTGAGAGCGGCATAGATGTATCAATATTTTCTAGCCATAGTACACGACATGCTTCAGTTTCCGCAGCTCGAGCTGCGGGTGTTTCCTTAGATACAATTCGCAAAACGGCAAGATGGACAAGTACGTCACAAACGTTTGCCAAATTTTACAACCGGCCGATAGTAAATGAAACTTCTTTTGCGAGATCAGTTTTGCAACTTAATTGATTGTAATGTTATACGTTATGAGATGATAACTTGTTTGTGTATAGTTTATAAGTTAAACATAATTTCCAATAAAATGTGATATAATTTGTAATCGTATCATTGAGATTACCATACATGTTAAAATATGATTATGTAATAAAAGTTGTTTGTTATTACTTTGTAAAAACAAAATCTTTTATTTCTCACACAAAATTTTGGCTCTAAACATCTACCATGTTGTGAATATTATATCAAAGCATGAGGCTATACGAAATATAATATATGATTAAACGAACTTGCAAAAGTGAAGTTCGATCAATATTATATGAGTATAAAGCCTCATGCGAAGATATACTTAACTTCCCACCCACCACAAAAACCCATAAGTATATTGAAAATTTTGTGTTATTTTTTAATTACTCTTAACAATGAGGTGCGACACCGCTGGGGTGTTACCATTAGGTAGGAAAAAATATATTTTCTTTTTTCTCTCTAAAGACGTGCAATGTTGCCAGTAGGACTAAAGTACTACCATGTTGTGAATATTATATCTTCGCATGAGGCTTTATACTCATATAATATTGATCGAACTTCACTTTTGCAAGTTCGTTTAATCATATATTAGTAGGTATTTTAGTGTAAAAATAGTTCATTCATGATGATGCTGCAAGTCAACTCAAGGACACCATATGTGAACAATAATATGTTTGTTTGCTTAAGAAATAAACTTTCCAACGAATGAACCAATTTTGATAAAACAGCTAACATTCATCTGGCACTTAGGCTTTTCTATATTTTTATTTAATTTTATAGTAGGTACATATTTAGTTAGTTTTTCTATAATTAATACATATAGGTAGTAAATAAAGTTTTCCGAAAACGAAAAAAATTATCATACCCATAGCTAAACAAATCAATATCATAAACATTTAAGCATTAAAATGTTTTCATGTTTTTTTTTAAGATGGTACGGAACTCTTAACTCGCTTAGGTTAAATATAAATGTATATTTCTGAAGTGGACAGTATAATATTATGTGGCTACTTTTATCGTCAGAGCATCGCAGGGAAGTACTCGAAGATCACTGAAATTTATGACTAAGTATTTTTAGTATTATGTATATAATATAAATAGTATCTATAGACTTTCTTGGCGTTTCCGTACATGTTTGTGCCAGTCTTTCAATTAGTAAATACTTATATCATAATAAACGGTATAGTTTTGTAGGATAGAGATTTTTGTTGCAGGCCAACATGAATTAAAGTTGATATTTTCCTTATTCATAACAGAGGTGTTAAATTTGTAGATACGTCCTTATAGACATTCAAATTTAATAGACACAAAAGTGATTCAATACACGAAACAAAAGATGTAAATATATATTTTTTATACAAAAATTAACTACCCTCAAAATTAATCCACAGAATCTTTGATACGACGCCAATTTTTTTTTGAAATTATTTACGCTCCAACTTACTTTTCTTTTCATCTTGTCATACGAGTAGTCTACTCAAGTGTCTACAGTTTTTAAACCACCCTAGGATGCTCTGAAATGGTTTTACGAATGCTGTAGGTACTATAAGAAACAACTTCTTCTTCTTCTTATTGAATAAGAGTGGCCAACCCTGGTGTCGAGAGTTTATCAGGCCGCCCTAAGTAACAACTGTAAACTATTTACTAGTAGGTACATTCCTAAATCATTCTAATTACTTTACTTGTATGCAAAGGCTACACTTATTTAAGTAAAAAATTGAGTTTTCGCTTTGGTGACTGGAATTTAATGATAAGAATAATGATAATAAGTACTAAAAAACTTTTTAGAATCAATTTAAATACAAATAAATAAATGCTCATCTTACCTATACGTAATCAATATACTTAATAATAAACAAATATTACAATTAGTAAGAAAATTGGTTTTAAAAAATCTAACTATCTCTGTTAGCCAAATGACAAAAACTAATTTAGCACAACTAAGTACCTATATTCTATTACAAGCGCTTTTGCTAAATAAAAGAAACTAATAAATTGAAACAAAGACGTATCTATTTCTCACAAGCATAAATGAATCATCATAAAATTCATTTTCAAAGCATGAAAGGAGTTAAACCGAGAAGATTCACTCCAAAAAACAAACAAAGTAGGTACTTATAGACAAAGTGGAAAAATACTTACGTGGAAAAACTAAAAAACCACTACACAACGCACTGCACTAAAGATCACAAAAATACTGAAAATTTAACTCTTTAGGTTAGCTTTTTCCGTGTAACATCTGACATTTATAACCCTTCTAAATCGTATAGGTTTGGTCATCCATTGGTTACACAAAAAACGTCAGAAAATTAAACATAGCAAGGTTATATGCGTGTTTAACATATTAGGCGGTCGATTTAAATAGCATGTTGCCAAGATAGGAAGATGCGGTTAGAAAGATCTTCGATTTATTTGACGTCTTTATAAACTTAGTAAATTGTATAATATGTAAACTATGTAAAGTTCTCACATATACGGAGTCTGAGAGTATGTTGGCTCATCGTAGCCGAATTTATGTTAGGCATGTATTAAATTAGAGCTTTTTAATTAACAATATTGAATTATAAATTAATTACCAAGATGGCATTTGTTTTTATTGTTTCAAGGTAGGTAAATATGTAATTTGGAAATCATAGTTTAAAAAAATCTTTACACTATTTTACAAAATAGGTAATCATCACCAATGGTTTGCATAAAAATTAGCACAGGCACGTAAGTAAACTCAAATAAAGTGTTTCACAGGGAAATTTTAGGTTTTTACGCAACCAAACCACATGTCCTAAACTGTATAGATTGAAATAGAGCTAAGGTTATGTGATCAATTGCCTACATAATATTCATAGCTTATAATCATATTAGAAAATTCGGATGAAATAGGCTTAACTAAGTATTTAGTCTAACTACAATAAATAATACTTGTTAAAATATATGTACATACTTATTGCTCACCCATCCTATGACTGGTTGTTTCGACTGTAACTTAACTAGGTACCTATTATAAATCTCTTACGAATATATCAGTCGGGTAGAGTAAGTTACGAGTAGATACAAATAAAAAAACTATAGGTATATTAGGATACAAAAATAATATTTATTCCAGTAACATAATTTGCAAGAATACGTTCCTATGTATAAAAAAACTAAATAATGTTAATCAGGTCTTTTAAAACCGTAAAGCTAAGGGTTAGGTTTTATAGTATATTTTGGGAAACGACGAAAGATTTTATGTTAGTACCTCGGCTAAAACAAGAAAGCATTTACATATATTTGTCCCTTTCTTATCAGGTGTTTTAGATAGAGATGAACCCATTGTTTTCAGCCTGGATAGTATACAGATGGCTTTTATACATATATTAAAATAAGATTTTAATCAAGATGAGTGAAATATATATTTAAACATGTTTATCTTGAAGGTAATTTTATAATTCTAGTTTCATTTGCTATGTTTCAAAAAGAAGTTGCCTCTCTCTCTGGTCTTCTGTAGAAATTCAGAAAATGACAAAGTAAGGCAGATAAAAATGTACATATCTATACCATCCTTATATACAACTCCCCTAACGAATTATTTCTGCGGGGGAGTCACGATCCTCAGTCATGAGGAAATACGACTCAAAGAGAGAGATACAAGTTACATATAAGTCAAATAGTAGACAGTCTCTCAGGGCCTGCCTGTGATGACATTATTACTTTAATAAAACACTACATGATAGACAATTTCGCAATTTCAAATGCAAGTACATAAAAAATGGAAATATTTGTCTCAGTAACATAGAAGCATTTTCCATAAAGCTTTTGCATAAAAAATGTACAACCAATCAACTGATAAGCGAATTAAAAGAGGGATCTCATTAGAAAATGACATGGAAATACATGGAATAAAGTTTTTTTAGCCATGAATACGTCATACGACCCACTTAGTGACAAATAAATACCAAAGTTCCTGTTTTTTAGCAACATTTATACATAATTAAGAACTTTGTTGGGAATTATTACAGGAGTCTTGTCGTTTTTAGTCACAGGGCGTCATTATACGAAAAAATCAAGCATCCAGATAATATGGAAGAATTAAGACTTATGTTAGAAAACTATTAATCTTGAATTTTAACAATCAATCAATTTTGATGAATAGATTGATTGATTGATAAAATTCATCACGTAACCAGGATATTGATCGATGTTATTCGCCATTACAAACACCCACAAATGACTGACGAATGAAGTCTGTGACTGTAGAAAAACTTCTGAATTTAACAATTTGAGCAATCATCCAACAAATCAAATATACAATCAATCTAATCAAATTTGATCAAGATATTGAATCAGGCGTTAGTACGCGTAAATCCATTGTAAATGTCACAGGAGAAATATATACCTAGTGTTTTCCGCTGCGACTGCTCCTTAACCGACTAACAACTTTTTTTTTTTAACAACTTACTTGATGGTTTTAAGGTGTGTCACATAAAAACCATCAAGTTTGTTGTTTGAAGTCGGTTAAGGAGCAGTCGCAGCGGAAAACCACTATATATTTCTACAGAGTGTCATTCAAATTTGATCAAATCAAGGTGTTAGAACAATGTTGTCGTTAGGTACAAACACGTGTTGCGGCGCGATGGTCGCGGCTTGCTGCATCGTGTCGCACAGTCGCAGCGGCGCGCGCGACACGTGCTGCGACAGCCGCGAGCTGCGGCGCACCGGCGTCACTGTGTACGGGGTGGGCGGGATTGACTTGTTGCGACTGCAATAGACAAGTTAGAATATTAGATTACATTAACTAAAAACACATTCAGAAGAATTGAGAACCTGTTTTTAAATTAAGAACCTTTTTTTAAAGTCGGTTAAAAATATGAAAAAGGAATGGTCCGCAACTACTATCGCATTATTTCGGGAATGTAAACTGTTTAAAACATTACGATGATCCGTCGCTTCTTTGTGTTGTGAAAGTGCAAGAGATAGACCAACAAACACACTTTACATATAAGTAAAAAGAATAATATAACAATAATAGACATAGTCATAATAATATATTAATGGGAGCTATATGATTTTTTTTTAAAAAGCCTAGACATTTAATTAGAAAACTGAAATGACGGCTACCTCTAAAATCAAGATCTACGTCATTTTTTTTATTACAATAAAAGTAGGTACTTTTGAAATAGACAAATTACTTCTGAAATGCTTGAGATGGAGCTTGTATTCACAGCTAGGCGATTTGGGATCTGAGTGAAGAAATAATGAGTGTCAGTTTTGTAGACAAAAACTACTATTACCTGAATGTGTTTTCTATATTAAGAACTAGTGAACGCGAGCGGCTTCACTCGCATTATTTCAGGATAAAAAGTAGCCTATGACACTTCTAAGACCTCATACTACCTACATACCAAGAATCTTAGTGATCCATTCAGCCTTTTATGCGTGATGAGCGTTTAAATAAACAGAAACACAAAAGTGTTTTTTTTTATTACAAGGAATGGGTTTGCACTTGACTGTAATTTGCCTGATGGTAAGCAATCATTACGGTCTAGGATGGAACGTGTTCTGCTTCAAATTCTAAGTATCTCCAAAAATATTTTTTTTAATATCTTCAGTGTTCAGACTTTCGACCCTCTTCAGCTTTAATGTATAGATTTTTATTCAGCAATTCAAAAAAACCGGTTCAGACAACTGTGTAATACTGAAGAGGGCATACAATGCAAATATGTATATCGTTACGTTTAACACATAATGGGTACATATGTATGCCTTTAATGTGTTGAGCCTTAGGGGCCTCTGAAATGAATAGAACATAATAACATTCATTGATACAGATTTACAGACATTTAGTAGGTATAAACACACACACACACATACAATAAATAAGTCTGCCCCAACTCAGCATAATGCTGATTAAATGCCATCACAATTATCATATTGGTGCAATGTATTACCACCGTACATATCGATATTTCACTTTGAATTTCTCAGTTTGACGGTCTATCCTCCCACTTGACACTGGCAGAATTGCAAAGTCTAAACTTCTCAAAAGCCATAAAAAAATCTATCATATTATATCAAACAGGCCACAAACATGAGATGATGATGATTATGATACTCACAGTTTGGCCTGCTGCACGGCGAATCGAATGACGTTGCTCTTGAAGACGTTCTTGACGTCCACCAGCTTGGGGTCGGGTTGCTTGGCGGCGCCGCTCTGCGGGCTCAACTTCAGCTGCATGAACTTGCTCAGCAGCTGGTCCAGGTTGGAGTCCACTACTGACTCCTGGAAGTAGAGGATTACAGAGTTTAAAAAATGATGAACAATATTTTCGAGCACAACTTGCTTTTTCCTCTATTTAGGATTTAACCTAGTCTTCTTTAGGGACAGGGTGGTTAAACCGGTGTGGCTTGTGGTTTTGACATGTCTGTCAAGAGTAAATAATAAAGATGGAAATTCGAGAGTATATTAGACTAGCTTCTGCCTACGGCTTTGCACGCGTCATTATACATATAAACCTTACTTACAACTCAATCTATCAATTAAAAAAACTGCATCAAAATCAATTGTGTAGATTTAAAGATCTAAGCATACATATTACTGACGCGGGAAGCGATTTTGCTTTATTCTATGTAGTGATATCGCTTGTATATGCTTTCAAGTTTCTACTGTACCTACATACTTTAAGTAAGTCAGAATTATTGAACTACTAGAAACAGATTTGTTGAAAGTTACACTAATTATTTTGGGAGAAACAAAACAGTCATGAAATACATTTATGCCAAGATAAAATTAAGATTTACCAAGATTTCCTAGCTTCTGGGTTTGAAATATAATGTACTTATCAATGAACAGTAAATATCAATGAACTTTACATCAATACCCAGATATGGTAGTATTTACCTCAGTGCCTTTAGCAATAGCCTCCTTCCAGCATTCCACAGAAGCAGTCAGGTTTCCCCGAGCGTCCTCGAGTGCCGCACGACACTCCCAGTACGCGGCCGTGGTGGTGGCTGCGGGGAACTGGTGCCGGATGGAGCGGAGCCAGCGGGCTGCTTGCTGCCAGTCGAAACCCTGCGGAGGAGGAGGAAATTGATGTCAGAATGGTGCTTTGTAGACCAAGATATATACTTTTATTTAATACTAGTGGGTGCTCGCGGAGAACTTGCATCCCCTATTTCACTTCTTTAAAAGTAGCATTTCCAAAAATCCTTTCGTAGCGGATGCCTACGTCATAACATCTACCCTAATTCCAAATTTCAGCCCAATATGTCCAGTGGTTTGGGCTGTGCGTTGATAAATCACTATTCCAGTCAGTCAGTCAACTTTGAGTTTTATATATTTAGATTAATGGATGTCCTGGATCTTAATCAAAACTTAGGACACTTTCTTTACTACCACTTTACTATAGAAAAAAATCTCTAAGATTTACCACTTTACTTTAGAAAAAAATCTTAAGATTCATAGCTGTTGCAACATGAAAATGAAAGAAATAGAGCATCAAGAACAAATGTGCTTTTTTAAAATACTATGTTTTTTATCATAACATGGCCTAATTGGCCTACAATCTGTGCAGAGTGATACACAAATACTAAAATAAATAAAAAGCAAAAAAATAAAGAGTTTGTACATAAAGCAATGAGTATAACATATAAATATAAATTCTAACAGTTAGCATAAGTTATTCTTACCTCTCGCAACAGAGTAGACAGCTCATTCAGTGCTCCGTACAAGAGATTATCTACATCCAGTGTGAGTGTGCAGTCAGCATCAGCGTGACTGTTCGCACTGTCATTGAACACACTCTCCGAAGCATTGCTTGTGTTCCTCCAGTTTGTAATATCAATCTTATTCTCAGGCATTACAGCCTCTTTTGGCTTGCCCAACAACTCTGAAATAGACCCATCATCGCTGTCCGATTCCAAGGCAATATTTTCTTTATTTTCTTCGTCATAGACAGGAGCAGGTGACTCTAAGGCGTCTTCAAATTTCATAGGCTTCGGTGTGCTAAGATTTGTTTTTAAATGATGCAGCCCAAAACATTGCAAGTGATGGAACGAGCTCAAAGATTTGCCCCGTTTCTGAAGCCAGGACTTCAAACGAGTTTGCAACTCATCTGGTCTTGGGGTGTTGAAGTTTGAGTACACAGGAGTCATAAACTGCACCTTTTTCCTTTCACTCTTAACAGCCGATACTACCTTGTCTTCTTTTATCTCAACATCTTCATTGTTCAGATCCATTTTGTGCAGATTATCTCCAATGGAGCCCCATTTCTGAATGCACTTGCTCATTTCAGATTTGCTGATGCGCTTAAAATGTACGGCTGATATAGATCGGCGCTGATGAAATTTTGCTTCAGGTTTGATGCCCAACAGCGTGTTTAAGTGAATATTGTTCATCAAATCTGAACTTTGGACCTTCCTCAAGAGGTTTTCTCTCTTTTCTGGTTCTGGTTTATGCTCAGTTTTCCGAGGCACAACTTTAGGCTTATACAGGCGCTCAAATACTGATTCAGACTTGGTTCCTTCTGCCAATACAGGCAGCATAGATTTCCTAAAGTTAGTCTTTGGTTTCTCTATTGCTTGGGAAACAGGAGCAGCGAGACTCTTGCGTAATTTAATATCATTCCTAGCAAACAGTTTAGTGTTCAAAGTTTTCTTCTTAGTAACATCAGTCAATACTTTTTTATCAGTCTCCCCACAGTTCCCAGTAGTCATTAAAATGTCTGGCTTAATATTTTTCTTATTTACATCAGAATTTGGCTTATCACCATTGTTTATTGTGTTTTTTGGGTCAAACATTTTACTTTCAGATGTAAATTTTTGGTGAGTACCACTTTCTTTAGCTTTAGTGATAATAATATCAGGTTTAGACAGTACATTTGTTACTGATTTGTTGGTGGTCACAGTATTATTAGGTACTGCCATTTTAGGGTCTGATTTTGAAATACTTTTGATTTTGTTGTCAACTTTGTCAGTGGATTTTTCATCAATTTTCTTGATAGTATTGGTGGTTGAAAATTTAGTCATAACTTTAGGCTTTATGTTGGAGTAGTCTATTTTCTTCACAGGAACTGGGGCTGTTATTGGCCTCTTACAGTTGACCTGGGTACCACTTTTAGCAGTTTTCATGACACTCTGCGGAGGTTTTGGAACTACCCCAGTTTTAGAAGCTTTCTCCACAACTGGCAGGATGGCAGATGCACTGGAATGTAGTTCATTTTTCGGATATTTCTTCAAATTCATTTCTCTTAACTGGAAAATTATGTAGGTATAAGTAAATACAGATATTTAAAACTGACTTTACAATCAATTTTGAAATAATACATTTCTAAACTATACTATTTCTACTTTATAGTAATTATGGTAAACTTCGGCTCGAGTTACTTATGTAAGCTCTGAAACATGATTGGCTAGAAATACAAATCGAAAAGAAAATAGATATAAAAGTTAAGTAGGTACCTATAATTTACAGAATCTGTTTTCATGGATGGGAAAACACACCAGGTAGGTACATATTTTAAGCATAGCATTATCTAAGGCTTAAGTAACCAATGATGATGATGAAGTGGTAGCCAACGTGACTGCAATTTGTGTATATTTTATTGTGTAGATACCTACCTATTGCATTAATAAATATATACTTAAACTTATTAGAAAACTGCTTATGCAACTTTTCAGTTACATACCTTCTGTATTCTAGCTTTCTCTCTGGCTGTGCGCTCCTCGCGCATCTTTTTTAGACGGTCTTCCATGGTTAGCACAGGACTATTCAAGCAAGTGTTTGTGGTCAACGGTTACGAAAAGCAGATGTACAAATGGATGACAAACTAAATATCAAGGAGCTTATACGAATCTGAAACGAAGAACGACGTTCCTGGAGATTATGAAGTATAAACAACAAAATAAATAGAAGTTCACAAGTAGAACTTCCAACACTTCTTTCAAGCTTTCATTCAATCCTACTAGAATACTTACAACTATACGTAGGGTTCCTGAAGAAGCAAAGCGCAGCACATTACACGATGTTATAAAATAACCAAGCACCTGAATTTAAAAACACATCTTCATATTAGAACAAAATTACAACTTCCCCGATGAAAATTAGTAAAATGATTGACGGTTCAACCGACGTAATTCAAAAACAAAACACAACACAGAAAATCCATAGACAAATACTCTCAGTAGTGTCTAACAGCGCCATCTAGCTGTTAGTAGGTAGGTCTTTAACTTAACGCTAGATGTCACTTCCCTTGATGACGTACTTCATGGTGGTCCTGCCACCTACACTATCGAGTAGCCGAAGTATTTCAATCTCGGAGGAAATATCACAATGGAGGGAGCCATAGAGACGTTGCCGCTCTTACGTCTGTGTGTAAAGCACTCAAATGTGTCTTTGTCTTTCCTTCAGAATGAAGCTACGAGTAAAAGAGATGCAGCAAATTTACATGCTGGCAACGCCGCACCGTGTCTTTTTATGACCGACTAGTAGTTTGTGCTTTAGAATTTTAAAGAATATCAAGTGATTTTACGGTGTTACAGATTTGTTTAAAGTTAAAAGTAAAACTATGTCGTGCTCAGCAGTGTCATGTTCATCAAGAACTACAAAAGGAGGTGTAAAAGACCCGGATTTGTCATTTCATTCGTAAGTTGGTGACAATGTTTAAGTCATTGTAAATGCTAAATCGATGATGTTTTTAACCAAAATGCTATTGTACCATCATATTAACAATCTAGTTTATATACATCCATGTGATTTGGGTCAAGATAATGTCTAAAACTGTCTTAAAACAGCAAAAGTGTTAAAAGATAATCTAAGCATCAATTCTAGTGATGTCCGTACCATAGATTTTAGTTTTATCGATATATCGATAAAAGATATATCTTCTAATCTTGATAAAATTGTGCCTAAGTACATGTAATGTAATGTCATAACTAAATGTATTTTTTTACAATGATTATGTACATATCGTTTCCTTTTTCTTTTAACGTACCTACAACTAATTTTTAGGTTTCCAAAATGTCCAGAAATGAGAAGTGAGTGGATCAAAGCTGTTAGGCGTGATAACTGGGAGCCAACAAAATATTCCAGACTGTGTTCGAAACATTACTTTAAAATACATGCATTTTTATTCACTTCACCAATTTTCCATCGATAGACTTGATGGGAATGTCACATCACTAGTCACACACACTAATGCATATCTGTAACTGCACACTAGCAAAAAGTGGCCACGCTCAAAATATCTATGGCTCCCTCCATTGTGATATTTCCTCCGAGATTTCAATGCTACACTATAACAATACAACCTCAAAGCTTTTTCATTCAAGCCTCGGAGGAAGGACAACCTTCCTCCGAGATTCAAGCACACTCGCATCGCACGAACTTCATTTCAGTCTGCAGCCGCATTTCATTTCGTTTGGCGGATGACGGACGTGATGTGTGTGAGTTGTGACTGACAGATGTCTAAGAAACATTTTTTAAAAATTCGTCTGTCGAATTAACTCAAATATTTTAATGAAAGTGTGCAATTGATTGTAAATAATAATTATATGTTAACTATCTGTTTTGTGTTGTGTTTGTGAGTTGTAGATCAAGTTCGTAGTATGAACCAGCTGATCAAATAAAAAATTGGTGAGTTTTTTGAGGAACTTTTTATTCCTATCATCTTTTATCTTGCGAATGCTCGCAAATTATTTTTCATATGGCTTTTTAAAGTAGAAGGAGGCTGAGCAGATATCTCGTTCTGTCGTGAAAGATATTTCATAATAATTACACAATTTCAGACACGAGTTTAAATTTTCTTCAAAAATAAGACAATGACAAACTTTCAACTCTGCTAATTACCTATATTTATTAGATACTTACACTTATCCAATAAAAAAATAAGTTTTATTGTAATATAAACATTTGTCCTAAAATATACAAAGAGATTGCTCTAAGTTTATCCCACGAAAATGAGATAAGTTAGAGTAAGTACCTACATACTTAAGTAGTAGGTACCTAACTAACTATACCTACCAATTCATAAAATCAGTATGATTTCTTAAATTACTTTCTTCAGTGAAAATAAGAATAATTTAATTTATTATCCTCATTTTGGCTTTCTAAAAACATTTCTTCCACAGTTTTACACTAAATCAGCTATTCATGAAGGTCATTGAACCTTTAAAATTGCATCCAAAAATTAGCAACATTGTGTAAACACATGCTAATGTCACAGATTACATAATAGTAGATGTTGCTGATACCATTATAATGCCAAATATACAATGTAAATACAATAAAAAACTGTGTGATACTGAAATTAATTGATTACATTAATTAGGTATAGGTAAAATGTGTATCACTGTAGAAAACCATCATGCACTCATTATTGTTGTTCCACTTAGCCATTTTCCCAATTTATAGAGCTACTTACCACATTATCTACTAGTTAAAAAAACATAGAAAACCAACATAGCTAATAATATTTGTATATATATGTATTTATATTTCTCCTAAGTAAGTAGGTAGGTACCTACCTTTTATTTTATTATTTATTTATTTATGCTGTACACAATACAAAATTACATTTAAGAAATTATTCTAAAAAAAAGATTGAATTGTGTGACCCTGTTGCTTACTTGAAGTTTAGGATATTGCACTTTTGTTACAATATCTACTTAAACACTATTTTCCCTAATTTAGTTACTTACATGGCTAAATAACTTAGTAAATGTAAAAAAATATATTTTCTTCACTACAAATACTTAACTGCTTATTTTATTACAAGCTATAGTATTGAAGCACTTGTATAGTTGTATTCATATAAACTTGAGTTCAAGCAAGATAACTCTGCGCGCGGATAAAATTGGAACTAAAATGTTCTGATTGCAATTTGATCAGAGGCCAATTCTAGGCATAAGTGCTGCTGCCAGTCGCGCGCAGAGTTATGTTGTACGGACTCTACCTGTCACCACAGGGAATACCCTACAGCAGTCATTGCCTCATTTAGAAAGCTTTCTGCCACAGAGTACATAACAGTGACATAAACAGGCTTCTCGGTTTTCCTTGATGTCATGTTGCAAATAAAGCTGTATGCATTGACTGTGCATAGAACACTTACTTTTTGCGGGTAGGTACATATGTCATGTTTTGGCGCGGCTTTTTAATCTCTGCGTGAAGCATTGTTACTTACCTACGGATTTGATGCGTACTCTAGTAGTACCTATTCCAAAAAATAAAACGGGTGATATCTCGAGCGTGTCTAACTACAGGCCTATCTCTCTGGCAACAATAGTGGCCAAGGTGCTGGAACGGGTTCTTCAAACCCACATATTGACCTTACCAATCGACGATGGCCAATTTGGATTCCGGCCACAACTTGCAACTGACATGGCGGTATTCTCTTTAAAGGAGGTAGTCAAGTATTATACTGAAAACGAAACTACAGTGTACGCATGCTTTCTTGACTTGAGCCGGGCTTTTGACACAATAAAACACGACCTCCTTTGGACAAAAATGCACGGCTCGAATGTCCCCCCTGAGGTTGTTGGCCTGATGGAGTACTGGTACAACAATCAGACCAACAGCGTCAGATGGGATACGGAAGTTTCAGACAGCTACAGACTGTCTTGTGGTGTGAGGCAAGGTGGGATCACCTCGCCAGATCTCTTTAACTATTATGTGAATAACCTGATTGTGGAACTGAGCAGCACGCCTGTCGGGCTCAGATTGGATGGCAGATATGTCAACAATCTGAGTTACGCTGATGATATGGTGCTGCTGAGTCCCACAATCAAAGGTCTGCGGAATCTTCTCGGTGTCTGTGAGCAGTATGCTCGAGAGCATAATCTCACATACAACGAAAAGAAGACTGAAATGGTAGTCTTCCGGGCGGGTAGTGGTCCTCTAAATATACCACCACTGAAATTAAATGGGCAGCCTGTCAAAATCGTCGAGAGTTTCAAGTACCTTGGCCACATTGTGACGTCTGATATGAAAGATAATGATGACATTGAGAGACAAAGACGAGCTTTATGCGTGGTCGGAAACATGATAGCCAGAAAATTTTATAATGCTGCGCCTGACGTGAAAGTTACCCTATTTAAGTCATTTTGCCAAACGTTTTACACATGTCAACTCTGGACTAATTACACGAAAAAATCGCACAACTCCATCAGAGTTGCATACAACAACATCTACAGGCAGCTCATGGGCCTGTCGCGGAGCTGTAGTGCATCCGGTATGTTTTTTGACGCACGCATTGACAGCTTTAATGCTATACAGCGCAAGAGGATTGCTTCTTTTATGTCCAGAGTTGACATTTGTAAAAACAGTATTATTAAGAGTCTGTCTGACCGCATGCACATGACTGCAACATACCGGCAATGGTTGGATATCGTCACGTAATCTGTATTTCTACATAATTCAATTTATGCTTTTATATTGTACCTTTGTGTGTGAACCTTTCTATGGACCCTGCTGTCTGAAATAAAGACCTATTATTATTATTATTATTATTATAGCAACTACTGACCTTTTTTAAACAGAATGGATTGCACTGGACCATAATTTGCATGATAGTAAGCAATCATTATGGTCTCTGACTACAGTACATAGCAGTTACCAACCTTTTTTAAAAACAGAAAATAAATTCTTATCTTTTATTTCAGACCATTACTTATTACTCCATAAAAAATTTACTAACTATGTAAGTACCTATGTTTAAATTAACTGGAATATAATTACAAACTATACAAGTCAGAGAATATTATTGGATTTACCTAGCTAGTGTCTGTTGAATTGAAAGTACCTAACCTGTTGTTAATATTTGAGACTTAAATGAAATTATTATATTTTTGAAATCCGGGATAAACATATTTAGCTACAGACACACAAACATACATGCAGACTGCTTGTACATTTGTGAGTAATATAATTTTTTTACTGATCATTCACACACACACACACATAATCTCCTAATCACATATAAGTAAGTATTAAAAAAATAAGTGTACTGTACATACAATAATGTACATATCGGTCAATACCCTTTATTTGAAGTTTAAATAATATAAATGTTTAAATAACACACTGTCATTGGGTACATACCCTGTATTACCATTATGTTACCATTTGACCTTCATCAGTTTTGTTTCAAACCTTCTACCTACTTATTTGCAAATAAGAATGGCATATTTAATTACATGCATAAGTAGGTACTAAATACATTCTATATATTAAACTAGTAGGTGATCACGGCTTCGCTCGCATTAAGAAATAAAAATTGTATCCCCTATTTCACCCCTTTTATAAGTGGCATTTTAAAAAATCCTTTCTTAGTGGATGCCTACGTCATAACATCTACCTTCATTCCAAATTTCAGCCCAATCCGTCCAGTGGTTTGGGCTGTGCGTTGATAGATCACTGTATCAGTCAATCAGGAACCTTTGAGTTTATATATTTAGATAACTTAAGTTTTGACAATAACTACATAGAAGAACTCGTAAGTCAGTTTAGCGGGCGTAAATATTCGCATGCGTTTACTAAAGAAAAGTAACTGTCGAGACGGTCGGTCGGTCTTTCAATGCGTGACCAAAAAGTGTCTTCCTATTTGTGACACATGGGTCGGATAACACGTCACATTGTAGGTCTGAGCTGTGCCTGAGTCTTATAGGGCTTATGGTTTGAAGACATCAAAATTGGGCACTTTCATATACATACTTACTTATACTTAAGCTGGAGTGAATCGGTTCTTATCGGGTAAGCACGCTCCATCTGAGGCCATAGCCTTTGCTTGCTATCAAGTAAACTATGGCCAAGTGCAAACCCGTTATAAAAGTTATAAAAAAACAGAAACCTTAACTTATCTACTTACACATAAATACTGGTTTGTCATAGTTTTACTCTCGCGGCTATGACTGAAACAAAAACGGCAATTTTTCAATAAAATCGGTACTTAACCTTGTAAGTGTGCCTGCAATTGATTACCTACAAGTCTACGAATAAACTATACTTGCCGTACTCAATAAACAGAACGTTTCTTCGTACGTACAAGTAAATGAAAATTAAATACAAAAGGAAAAAATGAAAATGTTTTCATGGTAGGTTCACTGGCGCGGCGCCCGGCACCTACCTATCTAAGCTATTTGCGTAATAAAATCGAAGCCATGTTTTCGTGAATTCCGTTATGGGTTTCCGGGAAACCCATAGCGGAATTCACGAAAACGTTTCCCCGTCCATCACAAGTCTGTTTTTTTGGAATTTCCAAAAAAAGATTCAGTTACCTCCTTCACAGTATGTCCTTTGTATGGTCAATAACAAATAGGTATATCGTATCGTAAGTAAAAAATTCGACTTTGCTCCCATGAAACCAATTAGTCGCTCAGCTATACAAAATCCGAGAACATATATCTTCTGTGGAAAAATCTGGCCGCCCACCACGATGCATTTGCTTATAAAAACTTCTGCAATATATCAAATCTGTATAGGAATCACGACCCTCAGTACCTATTGACTAATCATGAGTACGACTCGAGAATACAGATGTATAAACAAACACTACAACGAATTCTTTGTAGAATGTACAATCATCATTATCATCCACAACCGGTTTTGTCCTACTGCTGGGTAAAGGCCTCAATAATATGCCTCATCCAGGTTCGACCCGCGACAGATGCTATGTCGTCGACCCATCTTGCAACCGACGTTACGGTGACCAGTCCTTGGCCACTCGGTCACTGCCATGCTCACCTGTCATCTACTCGTCTAGCCAATGCAATGTACAAAGAAACGCTTTAATCATTAAGCAAATACTAGGAACACTGAACCGTGGTTGCCTTGAAGTCAAGTGGCCTGCTTTCCTCGAGTTGATAACGATATCATACAGGCATTTTATTATTCAGCATAAAATACTAGAGAAAGCCGCGCTTTTATTTATACGAGATAAGTTTGTTCAATATTATTAAAAAAAAAACAAATTAAGATAAGATAAGATATGTCTTTAATGCACACCAAAGAAATTACAATATAAAAAGAAATTTAAAAACTAAATTAATGCACATTGGGCGGCCTTATCGCCTCAGGCAATTTCTTCCAAATTAGCACCGTTTTCACGATTCTCTTCACATTGTCAAGGGACAGAGTCATAATATGTTTTATTTTTTACTAAATAAGTAATTTTTGTGTTGTTTCTTCTTTTTGTTTGTTGTTTGCTTTTGTATTGTTGAATTTACATAAACCGAAGAACATGTTGTTGGTTTTTATCACAGAAGAAAGAGATGCTTGTGTTTGATATTTTGATAACACATGTACTAAAGCCACCCTTAAAGATTTACGCGATATAAAACAATAACTCTGCTTAACTTAGAGTCATCTGTATAGTTGATTCATTAAAAAACAAGGACCACTTCTCAGACCTTTTTGTTTTGTCCTGTTAATTTACTTTAATAAAAACCAATTGAAGCAATGAGTGTTTTAGTCTCCTATTTGTGTATTGAGTTTGAGTACATGTTACATTGTTTTGCTTAACGATTGGACCTTGTAAGTATTTCGACTCCAAGATACATGTATCTATACATACTATACATATAATAAGCCAATAGAAAATCTTCGAAAGAAATGGATTTGGGTATACTTTAAATCAATAACAGAAAACAACAGTTTTTATTTTTTGCCTGAAACTCTGGAGACGTTATAGTGTTCTTGCGCTGCGACTACTCCTTAGGGGTCGTCCATTAATCACGTGAGGCTCGAAAGGGGGAGGGGGAGGGGTCCATAAAAAAGTCACGAAATATCACAAGGGGGGAGGGGGGGGTGTAGTGACATATCACGTGTATTTATTTTTTCGACTAACGCGTGAAAAGCAAAAACAATCTGCAGGTCCTGTAACCTTTCTGTTTACCGCTAGGCATTATTGTAATATTTAATTTGAATAAAAGTTGAAAATTAAGATTCTTTATAGGTCTAAAAATACACGTGATATATGGGGGGAGGGGGGGTTAATCATAAACATCACAATGTATCACCACGGGGGAGGGAGGGTTAAAAAATGCCAAAAAAAACATCACGTGATTAAGGATGGCCCCTTAACCGGCTTCAAATAACAAACTTGGTAGTTTTTAGGTGTGTTCCTTCATATACAACCGCCACACCTCTCTTCTTAATATTCTTGTCAATGCGCCGAATTGACGAGAATATCTTGCCGAAGGAAAATAACAAAACTTGAACTTTTCTCGTGTAGCCATGTCAAAAGACCTCTAGGGCGGTTTGAAAACTCTGACACCAGAGTTGGACACTCACATACAAACAACTTTTCAGGAATCTACTATCCTAATTTGTAAGGCTCATTTCCTATTCAAAGCGGAACTGGCAACGTAACGCTGTTACCTACCGGGTCACGCGATATTTCCATTTCAAGATACTGAACTTAGAGTAAAAATAGCTGAGTTTTATGGGACAAGTCGCCTTGAAGATTAGCTCAAATTGGTTGAGTTATATAGATATAGTTACACGACACAGCGTTTGCTAAGTGTGGGACTAGATGGCGCTGTGTGCAATGTGCCAGAATATTTTTTTTTTACATGAGATAGGCTCACGCTTGGCTACAACTTGCCTGTTGTTAAGCAACGTTATAATCTACGATCTAGCGCCCTTGCCTAGATGAAACTGGTTTACTCTCGACTTGAAGACCGACAAATTATAGTTCAAGGGGAATAGAGATTCGAATATTTTATTTATTAAGCAATAATTTATTTATTAAGAAAGCACAGCCTTTAGTCTAAAGTTTAGACTAAAGTAGACGCTCTCACGGGTGCAACCATGAACTTTGCTCCCTTGTAACCACTTACCAGCGCGGCGCCTCTAGCAGATAACATCACTAAACCCTATCACTTACAACGATTCTTATTGAATCAAAAGTGAATAAAAAGTAAAATGTAACTTACGATAAAATGTTTGCTGTAAAAAATGGCTATGCAGCTAGCATTATGCTGAGTTGGGGTAGTATTATGGCAAATATGTATTTTCTTTGCACTTTCTGGTTTAATATTAAAACTTTCGTGAGACATTTTATCAACATTTTTATTTTATTTTACTTTCTAGTTTATTTTTATTTGCTTCAATAAATGATTTTCTTTCTTTCTCTTTCTTTTAAAATATATCCCATCTAAGTTACGCTATCGCCATCACCTATCACAATACTAACGCGTGTTAAGATACTATAGTACAATAATCGGTTATCGGAAAATGTTGTTGATTCAACAATCTGACACTCCCACGACACTGTCTGTTGTCATTCTTTTCTATAAACATTCACTTGACCTTTTTACTGCGAGTGAAATAAGGCTCTGGAATAATACTTTAATACCTCATCATCATCATCAGCCTAACCATTGCAGGGTATAGGCTTCCTCCCTATTACGCCAATACTCCCTGTTTTGCGCTGTTCTTTCCCAGATGTGAAATACCGACTGAGTTCTTAAGTCAGAAGGCTTATAAGAAGCTTTACATCTGCAGAGTGTTTCACAAACTCTTAAAGTTTTCTTACGGAAATTAAACTCCAATCAATGACGCCTAAACTGACGTAATTTATCCACTGACTATTTAAATTCTTAATTTTAATTTAAGTCTTATTAGTAGCTTCGCGTTTCTAAATGAAAACGTTGCGAATTTGTGAAACATCCTGCTGGTAAGTTGTACTTATGTAGTCGAGCGTGAGCCTGCGAGCATCACTTAGAAATGTGTTCAAAGAAATAAATATTATGACTGTTTATTCGCTGTATATTTATGAAAATATAATGTATGCTAGAAAACATAGACATCAACTAAAAACAAACAAAGACGTACAAACAAATCAAATGAATACACGTAATAAACAAAAACTTGTAACACCTAAACTTAGACTATGTAAAAGTAGAATTACAGCATAGAATTTTACAATGTAATCCCACAATCGATTTTAGAACAGAACGATACTAGATTCAAAAACATAATCAAGATGTCGTTAAGTAGGGGTGCCTACTACAAATGTGACACTTTTTTGAAAGACAAAAATATTTGGATTGTTTCCAACTCCGCAAATGACTAATGTAACTTACCGTAGTGGTAACATAATATGTTTTTATTTATTTATGTAAATTGACTTTCAAAAGTGCACTGAGGTGCCTACTTGAAGAAATTAAGAATTAATAATAATAATAGCCTATATACATATATTGTATAAAAAATGTATAAAGCATAGGTAGGTTTTCTATGTTTACCAAGCAACGCTTTTAGACCTTGGAATAACAGAATATGTACTACTTTTTATCCCAGATTGTTAAACCGAAAGCCCTACTGGTAGATAACATGGTATTTTTTTCTCAAAATGCCGTTACCGTTTCTAAAGCCATATAAATACGGTTAACAACAACGAATAAATACGGAAAACCACGTACAACCTTTAGAAAGTGTCTCATTGTACAATAGTACGAGAATCATTGATAAAAGATGGATACTTATACAAATACATACATACACGTACTTAGAAAACATGTGTTCATATATATTACGTAATAAAATGTAAGTTATACGAATATTTTTTCGGTCAGCCAGGATAAGTTTTTTGGGAAGCTAGTTAGTCTCATTATGGGAAAGCTACACTTGGCTTAGAAAAATAATATGTCCAGCTCTGTGGCTCTGCATGAGCTTGTCAACATTGAAAGACCTCTTACAATCGTGTCTGTACTATCTGTAGACGATTCTCTCATCGAAAACTTCTGGAAAAAGCACATAAACAGACGTCCCTATTTTGGTGCCCCTTCTTCGATTGAACCCTATTTATAGATATTTTATGACGAAACAATATTTTCCTTGTTTTAAAATACTGACTACATTTATATGATCAACATTTGACATATGTACACTGAAACTATGTTACTTATCTCTTGTGCATGTTTTGCTTTTCAAATGCAGCTAATATATTGCTCTTTGTATCTGCACTTTGGACGTAGATAAAAAATGTGCAATATTGTGTGCTTAGCCACTTGTTTATGACGCTGCAAGGTTTTACCCTTATTTACGCGAGCTACCTATGTTATCTTTGTTTGACGAGCCTAAATAAATACTCCACCTGCTAGAATTACTTATTTAAGTACATATATATGAATAAACATTTTCTATTTACATTGATACAGTGTTTACTTACTAAGATTGGTTATTTTAGTGCTCCACGTTATTGTGATTACGCCGTGGTTACTTTTACTGATATGAATGAAGGTGATGATTCAAAGTTAAATGTTTTTGTGTAGTCTGTAACCTTCTTACTTCTATTTATTATTTATTTTACAAACATTTTTGTTACAAATTTGTTTGAAGTGCTAATATAAGGTACTAACCGTATATGTTTGCTGACCAATCTTGTTTGACAATGTTACTCTTGCTGCCCAAATCTTTGACCAATAGTGAAAGACTGTTCAGTCAAACTTTACTATTTATAGTCAGATATCATATCATCATTAGATCTCAGTAGACAATTTAAGAAAAATGTATCTTATCAGCAAACGATTTGCTCTTTAATAAAATATCTTTCAAGATTCCGATTGTTATCAAAAAATATTTTGGACAAATCGCTCGCAGGTGTTTTCAGTAGCTTTTTGCATTTTATATTAATCGGTAGTGTCTTCGTACAGTTTGTGATATTTCTTGCGAGAGGTAATTATTCAGTATTAATTTATTCAGTAAAACATAACTTGAACTGATTTTTATTATGAAGCCCTGATGTAAAAACGAGGATTATTGTGAGTTTCGAATATGACTGTATCTGTGGCATCGCATAAAATAATGCTGGCATATATTATAAATGTGATGATCTGTTTCATTGCTCTGTTTTTAATTGTAATACATTCCTTATTTTTTGAACCTTTTTACCAAATATACCGCCATAAAATATATTCTCAAGTTATTGGTTCTCTTTGCTTGGTCTGATTGGTTTAATCATTATGTTCTAGTTTTCCCGCAACTAGTTCGTTTTAATAGTACCTACCTAAGTGGTTATGCTAAATTTTCATTTACCTATTATATTGCAATTTAGCACAATTACACATTCATATAGATAGATAGATAGATAGATTAACTCTTTATTGTTGACACATATTAAAAAACAGTACATAGAACAAATTGCACCTTAACTAGTGCCACAAGCGGCGGCCTTATCGCTGAAAGCGATCTCTTCCAGGCAACCTTCAGCTGGAGAGAAATAAGCAAAAAGAAAAAAGAATATATGTATGCATATATGTATGTATTAACGAATATTTTTTTTGTTTGCCCAATAATAAAACTGGTTAATCTTGCTTTAAATACCTATATAAAAACTCTGCAACCAAAACAAATCAATCTAAACAATCAATCTATCTAGGGTTTTTAAATCTAGAGTTAATATGTATCTTCTAGGTGAGCGTGTTACACCCTAGGCTGCAGCAATGCTTAACATCAGGCAGGCTGTGGTCAAACGTAAACCTATCCCACGTAAAAAAAAACTATAAAAGAACTACTCATATCATGGTTATTCAACCAAATACACATAAAAACTCT
Source organism: Macaria notata (assembly GCA_927399415.1). Classification (NCBI taxonomy): domain Eukaryota; kingdom Metazoa; phylum Arthropoda; class Insecta; order Lepidoptera; family Geometridae; genus Macaria; species Macaria notata. The sequence continues at coordinate 9,967,793 of OV656742.1, forward strand.
TTAATTTTGTATCAGCTTAAAAACATAGCCTAAATAAAAAAGTCTAAAAAAGTACCGGTTTTGCAAACCACCGCAATGTAACATTTCTGACCTCTCTATAATCTGTGACCCGCAAGCTAAATAGAACGTGACAAGCAAGACTAATCTCTATGCCGTAGATAATAAGGTCTGCAAGGTGTCTGGATTTGCATGACCATGTCCGACCGTATTGTCTATTGTTGTGATATTTGATGGGAATATAAATTGATGGTGTTACGATAATAGGAGAGTAGTAAAGCAGTTTATTATTTATGGTAGTGATCATTTATAAATTACATATAAACTTATATTTATGTCTGGAATGGTCTAGATGGTGTCTGAATTGGCGTTTACTAAGCGTTTACTTAGTATTGGTGGCATCTAAACTTACCTATGTATGTTTTAAATAAAGTTCAGATAACTTGAAATTGTAATCGTATGGTTACTGATAGAATATTATCCATAATGTGCAAAGTTGACTTTTGCGCCCATTTTACCATTTTAGCAGCGATTGTGAGTAAAACGGAAAAACACAATACTGTGCTATATTATTTCCAACGTAGATTTGAAAACTGCATTTAATTTCTCAGTTTTGTCTGTCAATCTTGGTCACTGGCAGATTACTCAGCCACCGTGGTCAAATTTTTGTGGCCCCGTTTTGGCCCCGTTTACAGTAAGCTGTAGTTAGGTATACTTACCCCAGATCGGTTTTATCTCGCAGACTTAATTTGCTCTTACAATCCCACATTCCTTTGCAACACAAATAACAAATTACACGGATCAATGATAACCGACACATATGTCTGGCGAATCTCATGTAAATGTACCAAAAACTTATCAAAGATCACTCGTCCATCACGCTAGATCCCTGGTTACTATGATAGTGTTGGTATCTAGGGGTCATGTTGTCTGGACACATGCGGTAGTAGGTCAATGACACATCACTCGTTTGCGATATGAGATAATGTCAATATGGTATTCTATTGGCATTAGATTGGATTACATTAGGTAGGTACTAGTAATTATTAAATTTTTGCTTGTTTTTTGTTGTAGCAATTCATATTAGAAAGATAACCTTGGATTGATGACCAAAAAGTGACACTATATTTGGGTGCTACCGTGGGTCGGATAACACGTTTCGGCTGTTTGTCGCGAACCGTTAAGCCATGTTAGCAGCCCATATAGCAGTTTTGAAAACTGACACCAGAGTTGACCGCTCTCATACCAACTTACTTATTAGTAAGTAAGTCATCAGACAGGCTATAGTCAAACGTAAGCCTATTTAGTGTAAAAAAAAAAAACCGGCCAAGTGCGAGTCGGACTCGCGCACCGAGGGTTCCGTACAAACCTGCAAGGTTAAATATTTTGTGATGTAACTAAAAATTTATGGTTTTCGTAATTTTTCCTTTATCTATGCTATAAGACGTTGCTTCGTACCAAATTTCAAGATTCTGAGTTCACGGGAAGCACCCTGTAGGTTTTGATTCCCTTGCAAGTGTCGAAAATTTGCGGCATAAATGGCTGTATCTTTTGATTGCGTTGGCTTAGAAGTTTGATTTTTTCACAGCTTCAAGGGACAGTAGACCTGAGTAATTGATATAAATTTCAGCTTCATACCTCTACGCGTTCCTGAGAAAAAGGGTCTTGACAGACGGACGGACGGACGGACAGACGGACAGACGGACAACAAAGTGATCCTATAAGGGTTCCGTTTTTTCCTTTTGAGGTACGGAACCCTAAAAAACAGAAAAAAAGGCATATGATGGAACAGATTTAGCAATACTTAAAGCTGCAAACACATTACCTACATACAATATAAAAATAACTGCCCCAATTTAGCTTAATACTTGTTGTGTGGAAGCAACCAGCGCTGGGTCTTCACTTGGAGCTAATAAATTGCAATTACCTTATAGATTTCATGTACTTTGGTAATAAAAATGTTATACACAGTAGAAATTAAATAATAATGATACTGTTAATGAAAACACGAATAAAATTCAATTTCCAACGGCTTCTAAAGTGAATAGTATTAGTAAATCGAATAAAATGGTAGTTATAACGGGATTAAGTCTAATTCTCGTCTCATGCTGGCAATTCACCATAGGTTGCCTGATTTTTTCGCTAGGATGTTATGTTATAGCACTGTTGGGCAAAAGTCTCAATTTTATTATTTTTTTCTCTATTCTAGGCCAGTTTCTAGTTGATTTTACCATGAACATAATCTTTTCACTATTGAGAACCTGGCTGGCTTCCGTCTAATAGTAGAATATTTTGTGCCCGCACGTCTCTGCCTACAGCTGTACACTTAAAAAAATAGCATTCGTTCCACCCCGTGTCCAATCTATTGCCTGAAAAGCAATAACATAATTCTACTTTGTAAGTAGATGTATGACGGTCACGTAACTGTGATATCATGTTGGATTTGATTTCCAGTTTATTTTTATTAGCAGGTCCCCGCGGTGTTACCCGCGTTAACTGTGATTAAAATATAAATACAAATACACATATTTTATCTTCTCAAAACTACAGTGAATGTACATAACTAGTTATCATAAAAACGTATACCTCACATCATGTTGACGTACGATTGGTACAAACCCAGGGCTCTCCAACTCACTACATATGTATATATACAATAATATACATACAACATACATACTCCGTTTTTCAATTACCGGTTTTATTTATGCAAATTACTTACAACCCAATAAATGTTATGTTTGTTACTTTGGGTTTGCACTTGACCGTAATTCACCTGATGGTAAGGAATCATTACGGTCTAGGATGGAACGTGCGTACCCAGTAAGAACTGATTCACTCTCGCTTTGAAGATCGCAAGGTAACGTAAGAAAGAAATGTCTTCTCGAGAGTTGTTCTGTATCCCTAAAAAATAGTCTATGAGTTAGTCTAGGCTTTATATTTATATCTTGGACCTGTCTCGTCCATGTCTTTATTTGAGTCCTATAGATCTAATAGATACAGTTAACCTTCACCTAAACCAAACACGCCCTATCCGTCGGGCTGGGCTGGCCTGAAATCAATGGTTGTTTGTTACTTGACCTTTCGTCGAATAGCTCAAATAGTTTGTGCCAAAATTTATAGAATGTAGCGTGTGAAATCACCGCTAAAGGCGCTGGTGTGCCGAGAGATCCAAAATGGTTTCATAATTTAAAAAAAACCTTAGCAATTTGCTGCTATGGTTGCTAGTACATGGTTATATAGTTAGGCTAGCAGATGGTTAGGTTTGAATTAAATAATAAATAAATATCCTGGGACATTGCACACAGCGCCATCTAGCCCCACACTAAGCAAACGCTTGTGTCGTGGGTACTAGATAACGATTATAATACTTATATACTTTTCTTTTGTAAATACATACTTATTATATATAAAAACGGCCAGACTCGACACAAGTAATTATAAATTTTTAAAGTGCATAAATACTTGTGTCATGCGGGAATCGAACCCGCGACCTCTAGATTAGAAGGCAGAGCCACTACCAACTAAGCTAACAGGCCAGTCAAATTGATTAATTTGATAGTCCTCTTTGTCACATTTTAGGCACAGGCTTAAAATAACAGCATTAAAAGAAAAAGTGACTTGAATATTGATATTTGGCACCCAATCTTTATTTCTTTAAGCTTGCTTATATTTTCCGGACCTCTGTTAATTTTAGTTATATAAATTTAAAATGCCGTTTCCAGCTTTTTTTTTACAAGAAATGGGTTTGCAGCTGAGTGTAATTCGCCTGATGGTAAGCAATAATTACGGTCTAGAATGGAACGTGCTTACCCAGTAAGAACCGATTCACCCTCGCTTTGAAGATCGCAAGGATATATTCCGCGGGGACCAGGAAGTCAGGCAGGGAGTTCCACAATTTAGCAGTTTGCACTACAAAAGTGGAAGCAAAACGCTTAGTGCGAGTCTTGGGAACTTGGACCAGGAAGCGGTGACGACCTGCTGTATCCCTGCTCGTCCGGTGGTAAAAAGGGGCGGGCGGAATTAGCTTTATATAATGTCCAATTTTTGACAATCTGTCCCATTTATTGATCGCCGAGATAGGTACTAAACTAAGTAAAGAACCTTGCTCCATATAACGGACTGTGATCTTGATAACATATGCTACTTTCATAAGATGAAATAATTAAATATAATCCAATCATGAAAGCTCAAAATGTTGAAATTGTTGGGCCAATAACAACTGATTATGATAAGATTTCAGCGTGAGAAAATCTCTTGCTCTTATTGTATTGTAATGCAAGACGTTGACTTGGCATATTTTAATAATTAACCAGGAAAAGACTACATACTAATTGACGTGATACCTACCTATATCACGGCATTTTTCTCGAGAAAAAACCCGTTTCCTTATTCCGGCAATAGTTATTTATAAAATCGCCTTTGGTGGCAACCGGCGACCATTCTTTGAGTAATAAAAACGAGACAACTGATAAGTAATATTTTTGTGTATTTTTCTGTGCGTAACCATTCGTACTAGTATTAGAATACAATTGATAATAATCTCAAAAATTTACGTGACAGTAAAACCTTTATTGAAATACAACATTTAATTCTAATGATTTAACATATTCATCAAATTGTATCCCCTTATAGTAATGAAATGTGATGTGCTGGTGATGATAGGAAATAATTAAAGTTCAAAGTTCATTTATTCATATAACTTAATAATACACGTCAAAATAACAAAAGTTATTAAGTATAACAATATAAAAAACAATGCATTTAAATTAACATTATTGATTAAATAATTTCATTAAAAATCGAGTATTCAAAAAACATACACATGGGCTACAACATCGCACTCACACAATTATCTTACGTCTGGAATGAATTCCTCGAAGGTTTAGAAAGATTGTTCGATGAGCCAACGTTTCAGGGACCATTTAAAACTTTGCAGACTGACTGAAGATGTAACATTTGCAGGTACTTAACTGATTGTATACTGCCGCACCCACAGAACATAAAAACAACTGTTTTTTATGTTCTGTGGCCGCACCCATGATACGCGTCAACTTGGAGGACTTCTCCAGGGTACGCTGCACATTCCCCAGCTTGTGTCCTTCGCGGGTCGGGTAGCGATGCCTATGTTATGTTGTAGCAAATAATTATTAAGCTCAAATAGTTAATTTAATTACTAAATGAATATTAATGTTGCGAGACATATCATACAATGTCACATAGCTTCAAACCTACTAAGCAATGTTCAGTGGACAATAAATATTTATCTACTAAAATGCGTCTAACACAAATAATGTTTTATTCTTCCTTTCTAATTTATTTTTGTCTTGTTTCAGATAAACCATGCTGCCAGATAGTTAAAAGTTACTTAGTACTTAAAAAACAAGTGAACAAATTTACTTAAAAAGTAAATTTTAATTACCAGAGTCATATCAAAAAGGTGCCAAACTAAGTTATAAATAAGTGATAACTTAAGTGTACTTACTTAGTTCATAACCTAAATATGGATCCTGGATATTTTGATACTGAAAGAAAACAAAATCCGAGAGAAAAAGCGAATTTACTGTCCAAATTCGGATTTTGGTAAGTGTTTTGATATATTTATGATGGGTAATTCTGTAACAAAATTGAGGCCACTCTTGAGGTCAAGGTCACCTCTATTTTTGTCCCCATACCACCCATACCATAAACACTAAACTTTCCTGTTCCAAAAGTGAACAAAAAGTAAAAAAAAATAGAGATCCATTTATAAAATAGGCAATTATAAGTTTTATTGTTTCAATTCAACATACCTACATAAAATGTTACTTAAGTCAGATTTAATTACAACGCCATCTGTCTGATGACTGAGTAAGTGTTACGCGCGCGATTTTTTGGTGTGTTGAAAATTTCTATACTGACGACCGTGTACAGCCGGAGCGCCGGCCATGAAATAATGTTTTTTCTCACCGCTAGATGTCACTTTGTAGTGAGACCGCGTTTCCTGCATCACGCTATAGAGATGTTTTGCGTTCCCGGCAGAAATTTTATTCGCATTTGTTTAATCATACTTACCTGGCGTAGGGGACACCGTGATCAAGAAGGCGGTTCCCCCAGAGCGAGGCCCTTCCATTGCACTGCGGTTGGGTTGACCTCTGCGATTATCCCTAATGTGGATAACTCGGACGCGTAATTTTTGGTAGTGGGGACTGCGTACGCGCTGTCCCCTTCTTATACAATAAACATCTTCTATATCAATTCAATATCTACTGAGAATTATCCATCTATTAAATTACTTACTAATTAAGGAAACTGTTTCAGGTATACTCGTGAAATATTCCAGAAGGGGCGAAAAGGACAGCTTAGTATATCGGACGTTTACAGGTAAATTGTCCATAGTTTTTACAGATTACCTGAAAAACATAATTCTGTATTTTTATGAGGAAGTGTTTTTATATTTAATTGAGGTCCGTCACTTTTAACCGTCTTAAAAAAAGGTTCGCAATTCTTCTGATTGTTATTTTTTTCTGTTATAAGAATAGATCGGGATGTCAAATATTACCCGTACCCGTATTAATGTGTACCCGTACTATTAATATAAGCGAAAACAATCAATTGTTATTGCGACTGTAACCCTTATGCAAACATAGGGTAACTCGGAATAACCCAAGTTTTACCGAAAATATGTGGGTATGTGTTTGTTATTTATTCAAATTATAGTATTTTTCGTTGTTACATTTCAGATGTTCACCCGGCCACAGAGCGGCGCCCAGAGGTGATGCTCTAGGTGTTAAATGGAAAGAAGAACTAGACAAACAAGGTAGTTATTATTCATTATTATGTTTAGTTAGGTATATTTTTTTCTAGAGTACATTTCTGTTAGAACATTAAAATAAAACAAAATTCCATAAATCCAATCCAATAAAAATATAATATATTTCCAAATAAGTTAGTATAATACTATGGGCAAAATACATGCTTTGCTTTAATTGAAATACAAATTACAAAATACTGTATCACAGGTAATTAAAATACAAAATACTTTTAAGTAAGGTATTTGAAATATAAAATACAAAATACAGTATTTTAGCTATTTTTAATTGAAATACAAATTACAAAATACTTTTCAGCCGTGCTGGTCTAGATAGTAATCTAGCACGGGGTGAAAAGTAGAGGAATACTAGATTAATTAATCAGAAAACAAGAGATTTTTAAATGTGCTTTCAGACAAACAGCCTCTTGTTGGAGAGTGAATAAAACGTGCTAAAGAAAACAATCTTTCTACAGGTCCTGATGAGCACAAACTTTGTAAAAATGTATTTTGTTAAAATGTATTTTGAAGCCGCAGGTATTTGAAATACTAATTACAAAATACCTCTGTGTCAGGTATTTGAAACACAAATTACAAATTACATTGTAAGGAAGTAATTGAAATACAAATACTAAATACGTATTTGTATTTCAATTACGTATTTTAATTACAAGAAATTCAAATACTGCCCAACCCTGATTGTATTGGTGTTATTTATTGTAAAGTCGAAAGTTTGTGAGTATGAATAACAGATAAAATAGATACCTAAATGTTGTATTTTGTAATGTTTCAGAAAAAGGCAAAAAGCCATCGCTGCTTCGCGCAATAGTGAAGATTCACGGATGGTCTTTCATTATTGGAAACATCATATTTGCCTTATTTGACTCCGCGATACGGTTAGTCGATAAATATAATAAAATAGTGGAAGCCCGCGGCTTCGCTCGCATTATATCGGGATAAAAAGTAGCCTATGACACTCGTAAGATCTTATATCACCTACATACCCAATATCATGATGATCCGTTCAGCCATATTCATTATCCTTCATATCATTTACTCCTTAGGTATAATCTATATTAAAATCTCTTTTTCTAGAGGCATAACAAGCTCTATTGAGAATATTGTGATTGGTTTTTTGTATGAATTTATTTCATCAAAACGGGCTACCGCGCTGCTCAAATTGAGAATAGGCAGACAATGCTTGTATCTCGCGTGTCGTATGATCGCCGTATCAACATGAAAACATGAGCTTTCAAGTTGACATTGTCTGAAGTTGTAGAGCTGAGCGCGAGAAATGAAGTGCAGGTTAACCAAAGCCAAAAGCAATTGTGTATGTAATCAGTTTGTATTGTATAATTTGCAGGTTATCGATCCCAGCATGCCTAGAAGGGTTGATCCACTACTTCTCCCCGGGACACGCGGGCGTGCCGCGGGAGCATGCTTACCTGTACGCCGCGGGCGTCGTCGGGTGAGCATACTAGTTCCTAGCACTAATATACAGTACAATCCCAGCATGCCTAGAAGGGTTGATCCACTACTTCTCCCCGGAACACGCGGGCGTGCCGCGGGAGCATGCTTACCTGTACGCCGCGGGCGTCGTCGGGTGAGCATACTAGTTTAACTCTCATATGAGGCAGCCGAAACACGCCGAGATGCTTGGTGACAGATATACTATTAGATAAAGTTAACAACCAGGCAGGTATCAGAAAGTACCCCTTAACCGTACCATTCGGTACGTTACGAGTAGGAGTAGGGACGTACCGTCATCAGGGCCGAGTAGTCACACACAGCCTTCGTCGGCCATGCATGTGCGAGTACTGATAATATTTTTATATAATAAATCATTTTATTGTATTGTTGTCAAAGACTTTTTATTACTTGCAGGTTCATGGCAATAAGTGCGAGTATGATGCACCCCATGCTGCTGTGGCTGCTCAACATGGCTATGAAGATCAGAGTGGGCTGCGGCTCGCTTATGTACAGGAAGGTAACGTAATAACATTATTTACTATGATTACAGCCATTTCTGGTGAGAGCGAGTGTGAGTTACAATGCTGCTGACAAACGGTTGGGGCTGGATCCATACAGATGTAGCTTGGCTTCGTTGAGGCGGCGGCTGAGCAGCGAGTTCTTTGTTTGATTTGTGTGTTTGTTGTTAATTATGAAATTGTATAGGTTTATTCTGTTTTAAGTAAGTTAAGTGTAGGTTTGTGAGTATTTGTGTTGTTGATGTAGGTGTAGTGTTTTTGTGTTCATAGTTTTATGTATATATATTGTGTTGTTACCCGTGTTGTCCTCTAATTGGATTTTTGTTTATATCATTATTTGCTATTGTGTGTCTGTGTCCGTTGGACAACTTGTAAATTAAATAAATAAATAATTTTGTCCTGTGCTTGTTGCATAAAAGACTATATTATGTACTTCAGGATTTAGCTAGTGTAATTTTTATCACTCCTTGAGTCGTATTACCTCATGACTTAGAAGTCGTGATGCCCCGCAGAATTAGTGCGTTAGGGGAGTTCTCTTGGGCAGATACATCGTGGTGGGCGCCCAGGTCCTTCCACGGAAGACACGTCAAGTCCTCAAATCGTGTGGTCCTCAAACATGTTGGTTTTCTCGCGATCTTTTTCTTTACTGCTAAGTGAATGCAAATACACACATACCTAACTTGAAAAGAACAAGTTATTGGTGTAGGGTCTCACTCGCGACCGGGTGCGCCCGAAAGAAAGATCAGACGCTTAAACCGCCGAGCTACACTCGTAAAAGCTCCTCTATATATTAAATGTACTATACGTAAACACCCCTTACATTATATTACCAAACTTATATAAACATCACTCATTTTCGCAGGTAATGAAACTAGACCAAACAGTGGGCGGCAAAGCGAACGAGGGCACAACAGGTCACGTGATCAACCTGCTCACTACCGACGCACAGAGGTTCGACATGGCGTGTCTGTTCCTGGTGGACCTGGTCCGGACTCCGATAGAGAGCACTCTCATAGTGTACCTCATGTACCGCCAGATAGGGGGCGCCACCTTCGCGGGGGTCGCCTTCCTACTCGCATTTATACCTCTGCAAGGTTAGTAAGAAACAAGTCCTTTCCGGTACAGGTATGTATGCTCCATGCTCCGTCTTTGAGCACAGTGCTGCTGCACACATGCTGGTCAAATCCCTGACTGTCGGTTTTAAAAAAAGTAGTCATCAGTAAAAATTGAGAGACAAATAAAGTTGGGTATAGTTTCCAATTATTCATCATGGCATGGTTCTGTCTCTTTCGCACTATACCTAACCCCAATATTCCTCGTGGACTTAGTCCTCACCTGGTTGAAGTATCGACGTTTGAAGTTGCCTTGAATTATAAGATTGAGCAATATCCGCAATGTATTGAATCCCATGTTTACTATCACTACATATTTTGTAGGCCAATTTGCTCCAACGTAAGTACATTCTTTTCTATCTTTTTCTTGAATAAATGATCTTATTATTCCAGGTTACCTAGGCAAGATATCCAGCAAGCTGCGCCGCAAGACCGCCGTCCGCACCGACAACCGCATCAAGTTGATGAACGAGGTCATACAGAGTATAGAGGCTATCAAGATGAACGTGTGGGAGAATGCCTTCTCTAAGATCATTGGGGAGGCGAGGAAGTGAGTAACCTTTAGTCATATTCCAATCATACCGAGTCTTTTTCTTCTTATCGAATGAGAGTGGCCAACTCTGGTGTCAAGAGTTTTCAAACCGCCCTAAGGGCCTCTGACATCGCTTAACGACTGCCGTACTAGACTAACAGCCGGGACCTACAATTTAACGTGTCATCCCGATCCACGGAAGCGCCCAAAATGCAATGCCACTTTTCGGTCACCCATCCAAGAAATGACCGCTTCAACCTTTGCTTAACATTGGTAATCGCATGCGATTGCTTCCGCTAGCTGAGCTACAGGCGCTTCATATACCTACCATATATATTATAGATATCATACTTAGTACTTACCAATCAACCAACCAACCGATTTGATTTAACCCCGAACGAATGTGCCGAGTTCGAGAGCTTTATTAAGTTGATCGCTGAAGCTAATTGAGTTAAATTGGAACGTAGGGTTATAGACTTAATCAATCAATATATCTTTTGGTACACCAGAAATACACAAAAAAATGCCGACATATTAATTTTATATTTTACTAGTGGGTGCTCGCGGCTTCGCTCGCATTAAGAAGTAAAACTTGCATCCCCTATTTCACCCCTTTAAAAGTGGCATTTCCAAAAATCCTTTCTTAGCGGATGCCTACATCTTAAAATCTACCGTCATTCCAAATTTCAGCCTAATCCGTCTAGTGGTTTGGGCTGTGTGTTGATAGATCACTATATCAGTCAGTCAGTCAATCAGTCAGTTAGTCACCTTTGAGTTTTATATATATAGATAATAAGGTGTTACTTTCTTTCCAGAAAAGAAATGAACGTAATAAAGAAGATGTCATGGTTGCGGGCCGTTATGATTTCGTGTGTGAAACTGAACACTAAAGTGGCCATCTTGCTGAGCATAGTCACTTATATCTCCGGGGGAAACGAACTCACCGCGGCTAAGGTAATGTTTTGTAGTAGTTTTATAGTTTTAGGATAGTCTGTGATGGAGCGTGTTTAGCCTAGATATACCAGTTCGATTTTGCGTTGAAAATTTTAAATAAAATAAATAAATATTTCGGGACATTGCACACAGCGCCATCTAGCCCCACACTAAGCAAACGCTTGTGTCGTGGGTACTAGATAACGATTATAATACTTATATACTTTTCTTTTGTAAATACATACTTATTATACATACAAACAACCAGACTCAACACAAGATTTTTTTTTAACCCTTGCCATTAGACTTACCCTTTTGTAGTGATAAAATTTCGATGCGTAGTAGTTAATAGCGGACCAACATAATCTGAGATCTAATTTAAGAGTCTAACTATAGAGTTAAATTACAAAATAATTCTTCTCATCAATGAATATTATTTTTTCCAGGTGTTCGTAATATTCTCCTACTACGACATCCTAAAGTACACGCTGGTCGACTTTCTCCCTCTCGCAATAACATTCACTCTCGAGGCGTACGTGAGTGTGAAAAGGATGCAAGAGTTCCTCCTGCTGCCAGAGATATCCAACCAGGACGTGGATCTGATCACCATTGATGAGGAGAAAGTGGCTGTCAAAACCAATGGGGTGTTTGAGAAGATTGGGAATGGGTGAGTGTGTTTTTTTTATAATGTGTTTTGTAGTGATTAAAAAAAACTAAAAGCGTCAGGTTACACATGTGTGTATTCCTTTCATAATGGTTTTTATATGCATGTTAAAAAACACCATCATTCATTTATGGTATGTTGAGATGATTCATTGATAATTTTCATCATTCCATTTTGGCATGAAAGAGATATACAAACTAATAAATTAACAAACAATATTAGTTTAATGGTTTGACACTAACGTTTGGAACTCATGCTGCCTTAAGACTGGTTTGCGACAGGATATTTTATATTTACATAAGTATAATAACATACTTAAATACGTGAATAATATAATTTTATTTTGACAACTTGAGTTGTCTCAATAGTAACTTAGTAGGTTCAATAGGGTCTAAAATCTGTACATAAAAAAACAGTTTTGGGTATACTTAAAATCTCGTTTCAGCAGTCATTAGATTTTTTGTCTGTTTATTTAAACGCTCATAGCGCATAAACGGCTGAACGGAGCTTCATAATTTTTGGTATATAGGTAGTATGAGGTTGCAGAAGTGCCATATGCTAGGTACTTTTTATCCGGCGATAATGCAGGCGAAGCCGCGGGCGTCCACTGGTAGTAAATATATCTGGTTTCAGTAAATAATATATTTCTTTATTTGCAGGCAACAAGCGTACATAAAGTCGGACTCGCACCTGGAGCAGCAGAAGCCGCAGGTGCTCGTCAGCATGAAGCAGTACTCGGCGCACTGGCGGAGCGCAGAGGACGAGACTGACGGCAAGGTGCTCGCGCTCGGGGACGTCAACTTGACTGTTAGTACTTTTAGTAAATCTATGAAAACTTGATCCCAATGTAAAACATTAAATAAGTAAAACAGCTTTATATTATCGTGCACAGCAAGACGCATAAGAAACACTACCCTATATCCACTTTACCTCTCTTAGAATAGTGCTAGCACGCAAAAACCAACATTAATTGGGCCCGAAAACCAAAGATGTTTGAATACCTATAACTTCTTAAAAAGCAAATATTTCTGATTTATTGTCCAACATTTTTATGTACATTTGTGTATATAATCTAAATATACCAAGCAAAATCCATGCAAGATAACAAAAAAAATTCGACCAGTGTTATTGAAGTGGAGTTCAATATCTGAATGTAAGCCTATCGTTTTTGAACACAATGACAATTTCTAAGTTTCAACAGAAATCAAAACAGAACATATAAATATACATACATTATATCCCTATGTTCCAGATAAAACCCGCCACACTGACGTGCGTGGTGGGCTCCGTGGGCTCCGGCAAGTCCACGCTGCTGGCGGCCATGTTGAACGAGCTGGCGCCCACTGGCGGCGCGCTGCACAAGAACGGGACCATCGCGTACGCGGCGCAGGACCCTTGGCTGTTCGAGGCCTCGGTAAGAAACTTTAGATTAGTTATTTATTTTTCTTCCTCCTTATTAGTCGTAGGTATTCCTCATTTTCCTCAATTCATTAATCAATCAATCAATCTTGATACTAAGACAATAAAATTGCTAAAGCGAAAGTTTGTGAGCGTAGCTAGAATGTTTATTACATCTTCACAGTTAAAAGGCTGAACCATTGTTGTGGAAAGTTGATGTAAAAGAAACTCAGATTCGGCCAATTCGAAAATATCATTTTTATTCTTTTTTGAGGCCAGTTTTTCAAGCCAGGACAACAGAAGCCAGTTAGCTATTATTTTTGGCTTCGTGTAGACAAATCTGGCTTAATTTATTATATGACAGAACTAGTCTGTTTCAGCAATCAAAAAACTGTATGTGTATTCTGGGCATAACATTGCTTTATGGTAACCTCAGTTACAGTTATAGTACATATTGTTATCTCCAGGTCCGTCAGAACATCCTGTTCGGTTCCGAGCTGGAGCTGCGGCGCTACAAGGCGGTGATCAAGTGCTGCCAGCTGCGCTCCGACCTCGACCTGCTGCCGCACGGGGACAAGACCGTCGTCGGGGAACGAGGTACGTAGCATTATACGACGGGGGAATCTTAGATACCCGACTATATAGAGAGGGGTATAGTTGGGTATGTGAGATTTCTACTCACTAAAACCCCTTCGCCATCGCTCTGTGCTTTGACGGATGTTCTGGGATGTCAAATAAATGCAACAAAACATCCAGCACAGCTTGTTGCACCTCTCTTGTTGAGTCTTTCCCACATGGTGAGTGTGTGTTGCGCTGTCGTTCGCGCCGAGCTCGCCTGTTCTCATGGTGGGTGGGAACCCCAAATCTGACCACCAGTGACATTCACGGACCCCCTTTTAGTTGGATCTTAGGACTGACAGGGGCTTATGTTGCAGGCGCATCACTATCTGGCGGGCAGCGCGCGCGCATCTCGCTGGCGCGCGCCGTGTATCAGAAAGCAGACGTGTACCTTCTAGATGACCCTCTAGCCGCCGTCGACTCCAAGGTACGTTTCACTACATAAGTACCTACTGACTGTAAATTAGTTCAAGTTAATGTTTCGCTGTATCAATGTTCTCTGAATGTCGTCACGTGCTACATACATGCTGCAGGTGGCGGCGGCCATGTTCGAGGAGTGCATGCGCGGCTTCCTGCGCGAGCGCGCAGTGGTGCTCGTCACACACCGCGTGCACTACGCAACGCATGCGCACAACGTGCTCGTCATGGCCCACGGCACGGTGAGCGTTTAGTTTCACATTTATTTATTTAATTGTATAGCATTATCAAGTAAGCTATATAGATATATTAAGACTGTTTAGCCAGTTAGCTGCGTCAGGTGGAAGATCGAACATTTCTCCGGGTGGGCCGTTATAGGATGTTCACATTCAGTTTCACATTGTCCTGTCGTGATACTTGTAAAACTTCGGTTGTTAATGCAGCTTTCTCCAATTCCTGTCACTTCTATGTAAAACCATTGCTGTCACGGTCGCACAGGTCGCTGTAAAGACTGAGTTGGTAACATTTTTTCATGAATACAATAAAGACCGACCACCAAAGGTCAACGTTCGAGAATACATGTTTTGTTACCTTACCTTGGCAGCATTTCTCGGCACTATCAGAATCAGTAACCGATATCACTTTCGGGTCCCTAAATTAAACATTTTTTTACCACTATTTCTCTTTTTTTAAATTAAATCCGGTTTGCACTCGGCCATAGTTTGCTTGACGGTAAGCGATAGCTATAGTCTAAGATGGATCGTGCTTACCCTAAAAGAACCGGTTCACTCTCGCTTTAAAGATCGTTTGATTATAGTTCGTTCCCATTCACAGATAGTATCTCAAGGCACGTACAGCGAGTTGAACTCGGTGCCAGAGTTCGCGAAGCTGATTGAACTCACCGAGAAGAGCGAGCAGGAGAAGCAGAAACAGCAGCAGCAGGCCATGCATGAGAACCAGGAGACTTTGGTGAGTTCGCGCGATCGTTTACCTACGTATAAATTCCTCGCTAAAACTAGTCACTAACAATTCCCATTTTATAAATGTAAATATTTAAAACTCAAAGATGACTAACTGACTGATATATAGTAATCTATCAACGCACAGTCCAAACCACTGGACGGATTGGGCTGAAATTTGGCATGCAGGTAGATGTTATGACGTAGGCATCCGATAAATGGATTTTTGGATATGTCACTTTTAAAGGGGTGGAATAGGGGATGTAAGTTTTACATCTCTCACGCGAATATTGTTTATTTATTTTAATACTTGGTCCTGGGCGCTCACCACGATGTATCTACCCAAGAGAACTCCCCAAACGGGGAGTTACGTTCCTAAGTCATGAGGAAATACGATTCAAGAGAGAGATTGGATATCAATTACTAACACACACAATATATTTCAAGGTATACAATGTAATCACGAAAGCTGAAAGCAGAGCGGACGCGAGACGAAGCGTTAGTTATTTGTATTTCATTGTTGGTGTTGTATTGTAATGTCGTTTATATATGTAGATGCGTATTTTTGTGTTAGTTATGTATGTACATACATATGTATCTATCTATAAACTATATTGTTTAAATGTTAGCACTAAAGTGTGATTATTTTTATTACAAACCACAGCACAGGTTTTGGTTTTTCACGATTCCCAGTGCGAGACATATTTTAGCAAATTGATATTTATTTCGGACCTTTGGGTCATAAATAATAGTGGTGTGATTTTGTCTAAAATTTATGCATATTTCATTACACAAATTTGAATTTACTCTAATTTGTTATTTTAACTGCACTGTTATTTATTATTTCAGTAACTAACTCATACTCATGCTGTATGTTTTTTTTTTCAGGAGCACAGTTACAAACTGCGTTCACAGAGGTCGATGTCAGAAGGTTCTCAGCTTTCATTTAATCTAGATATGGATAATCTGGACCCGGCGTACGAAGGTAAGAGTTTTTACCTGTACTATGCCTACGTGGTAGATCATTGTCCTTGATAATAAATGTCCGTTTATACGTCTTTCATTGGAGATATATAAACTTTCGGAGTTTGTGAGACTGAAATAAAATGGATGTCCAAATACATATCTTAAATATTCCGAGATGTTCCACACAGCTCCACCAAACCCCATACTAAGCAAATTTCTTTCAAGAGAAGCCCAGAGAAGTATTTTAGTTGCTTGTGGTTTTCTGGTTGTATTCCCTGCAGAAGTCCCAGAGCCTCCAGAGCAAAGCACAAGGGATGGGTTAGAGGGGGTTTTAGTGAGTAAGGATCTCACATATCCTGACCATGTTCCTATTTATGGTCGGGAATGTATGAAGATTTCCCCCTGGCAAAAAAATCAAATTTGTTATTTGTTTTTCAGGAGAAGCCCAACACAAGGGTTCGGTGGACTCGTCAGTATATCTGTCGTACATCAAGAGCGGCGGCAGCAAGCTGTCCATGTGTCTCATGTTCGTCCTCTTCATACTGGCGCAGATATTCTACTCCTCCACTGATATATGGCTTAAAGACTGGTTAGTATACACTCCTTGTCTTATTCCTTATTACTGACGGTCGTGAATCCTCAAATCAAATCAAAATTTATTTATTTGCACTAATATTGTCATACATTAGTTGTATCAAATAGTCTGCCGATAGGCGTACAAATGTTAGTTTTATGGCTAGTCAAAAAATGCAGAAATGTTTTATTAGTTTTTTCTTTTTGGGTGTACTAACCAAAAAAAAAACCGCGGTAAACACCTAGGGACTTCCGCGGAAGTCGCATGTTCTTAGTCGCATGTATTCCTTAAATATTTCGGTTTCTGTACTCGACTAATTTGGATTTATTGCCCTCATGTTTATTTATTTTTCTACGACCGTATTTCTATCTAACCAAAAAAGACATAAATATAACCACATCAAGACCTATTTAGTTAGATATGTTTATTCTATATATATAAAAAGACGATATTGTTTAAAAATACTACCAAATTATAATACCCATTTTATACGATTGCGAGAAAATTAATGGAAATGTAATGCATTGTTTTTCAGGGTAAATATAGAAGAGGCACACAGTGCAGCGAACGTTGGAAACGGAACTATAACTACACCACCAGGTATGTTTATTATATATATATATTTTTTAGAATCTCTTATATTTTCTGGGCAAAAAGGTATCCCCCAATCTTTGCCATTTCTTCGAACTAAGTGGAAAAAATCCGCTTCTTACGGATCCAAGTACGGATAGGTCGAAAAGCCGATATTATCGATATTGTATCTTTTATTTTCTCTTTAAGTGGACTTCACGCAATTGCCCGAGAACCACTTCGGCCTGACTCGCTCGCAATGCCTATACGTGTACGGGGGTCTGATCGCGATCTGTATATTCTTCACGTGGAACAAGCTGGTGGTGTTCTACAACACTTGCATCCGAGCCTCCGTCAATCTACACCACACTATGTACCGGTAAGTATATATAAAAACAAATAGCTATACTAGAGTGGAAATAGCAAATGTACGCAAGATGGTTGGTATTTAAAAAAAAACAACTACATATACAAATAAATTGTTCGTAACAAAAAACACAAAAGAGACTTTACACAGATTTTTCGTCAAAATATCCTCCTTTGCACTTTATCACTTTTTTTACCAATCTGGCCATGCGAGCAATTAATTTATCTATAGTTTCTTGCGAGATATTATTCTAGCTTTCCTCTAATGCATTCCACATGGCCTGCTGTAAAGATGGACACTGTTCCCGAACGTTTCGATCGAGCTCTTCCCACAACAGTTCTATCGGGTTAAGATCGGGGCTTTGAGGTGGCCATGTCATGTTTTCTAAAACTTTTTCCGATTGTTTTTTTTTCTCGGTAGCCTCTACATAATTTAGAACTATGCTTTGGATCATTGTCTTGCTGGAAAATAAAGCCTTGGCCAATTAAATTTAGTCCGGAAGGAATGGCGTATTTCTCCAAAAAAATTGTATATTGCTCCTTTTTCATTATGCCTTTAATTTGGACTAGATTACCAGTCCCGTAGCCTGAGAAACCACCCCAGCCCATAACAGATCCGCCACCATGCTTAACAGTCGGCACCACACACTGTGGCATCATCTTTTCTTCGGCGGAACGTCGTACTACGTCGAACTCTTCTTTTTGAATAAGCTTTTAGGAAATTTTTATGAACAATAGAATATGCAGGAGTGCAGATTACTTTTTATCACCGATATTTCGTAGAAAAATTACTGATAACAAAAGTTTTCATAAAAGGACTCAAAATTTGGACCGGCAGTGTAAATAACCTTTTTAAAGGTTAAGCCATTTGAATGTGAAAAAGTTAGAAACATGTGTGTGTGTGTGTAACAATGGTGTGACTCGGGCTCCGATGTGGTTCTTCCACCACAACCCTGTGGGCCGCATCCTGCGCCCGTGGTGGTGGCAGTCATGATACTGTGTGCGTGTGTGTTACAGTGGTGTGACTCGGGCTCAGATGTGGTTCTTCCACCACAACCCTGTGGGCCGCATCCTGCTCCCGTGGTGGTGGCAGTCATGATAAAGTGTGTGTGTGTTACAGTGGTGTGGCTCGTGCTCCGATGTGGTTCTTCCACCACAACCCTGTGGGCCGCATCCTGCGCCCGTGGTGGTGGCAGTCATGATAAAGTGTGTGTGTGTGTTACAGTGGTGTGACTCGTGCTCCGATGTGGTTCTTCCACCACAACCCTGTGGGCCGCATCCTGCGCCCGTGGTGGTGGCAGTCATGATACAGTGTGTGTGTATGTGTGTGTTACAGTGTTGTGACTCGTGCTCCGATGTGATTCTTCCACCACAACCCTGTGGGCCGCATCCTGCGCCCGTGGTGGTGGCAGTCATGATACAGTGTGTGTGTATGTGTTACAGTGGTGTGACTCGTGCTCCGATGTGGTTCTTCCACTACAACCCGTCGGGCCGCATCCTGAACAGGTTCTCGAAGGACATGGGGCAGATTGACACGCTGCTGCCCGTCGCACTCGTTGACTGCCTAGGGGTGAGTTGCTTTCCTATTATAATGTATAGATATAAAACTCAAAGGTGACTGACTGACTGTCTGATATAGTGCAGTGATCTATCAACGCACAGCCTAAACCACCGAACCGATTGGGCTGAAATTTGGAATGAAGGTAGATGTTATAACGTAGGCATCCGTTAAGAAAAGATTTTTGGAAAAAAGACTATTAAAGGGGTGAAATAGGGGATGCAAGTTTTACTTCTTAATGGATGGAATGTGCTTACGCAGTAGGAACAGATATACTCTCCTATTGAAAATGATTATGATTATGATTATGAAAATCATTTGATCAAATTACGCGGATATTTATTGAAAAACCAAATGAATCTATGACAAGTTATATAAATGGCGGCCAAAATCATTCCATACTTTTCACAGAATATAGCTCTTTTCTTTGAAAGAACAGCTTTTTGAAGCAAAAACTTTTGCTGTACCATCTTTGGAAGACCACAAAAAAGCCAGGCAAATTGTTCATCGCTTCTTTACCTGTATGGAGACTTGGAGAGTTAATTTTTTTTTCGGTATTGCCAGTTCTTCCTGGAAGTGATCGCAATCTTGGTGGTGGTGTGCATCGTGAACTGGTGGCTGCTGGTCCCCACGGCGTGCGTGGCCGTGCTGCTGTTTGCACTGCGAGCTCTGTTCCTCGCCACCAGCAGGGAACTCAAGCGGATAGAGGCCATCGGTGAGACATGTTACTTACTCACTTTGTAGCTAGGTGGCGCTGTTTGAAGATATATGCTGCTGTTTATAGGTAGAAGGCGTTGTATAAAGCTATACGTCTCTTTACTAACCTATATGACGCCGTTTGATACCAGCAGGTTGTTTCACAAATTCGAAACGTTTCCTCTCGAAAACGAACCGCCGAAATCGTGTTACTCCTTGTAACTTTTATGATTGGTGGATGACTGTTATTGGTTAAAATTAGTTCGTTTTGGCGTCATCGATTGGCGTTTCGTTTCCGAGCGGAAACGTTCCGTATTTGTGAAACACCCTGCAGATAGCTGAGATAAATAAAAATATTTCTTATACTATTTTTGTCATTTTTGCTAAGAAATAATCAGTAGCTCCATGCAAGTGACTCCGTGCGTGACAAAAAGTTTATGGAAAATATTTTGTTCCTACTTACCTACTCTTGCGACATTGCTGGCATTTTTCAGTTAACCCTTTGTATGTGTTGTAATGAGTTAATCTATGTATGTTATCCCCCAGCGCGCAGTCAGTCGCTGAACCACGTGTCGGCCACAGTGGGCGGGCTGGCCACCATCCGCTCCGCGCGCCGCCAGCTCGCGCTCGCCAGGGAGTTCGACAAGCTGCAGGACCTGCACAGCTCCTCCTGGGCGCTGCTGCTCAACACTAACAGGTACAACTGTTGGAAAACTTTATACGAAAACTAGTGGGTGATCGCGGCTTCGCTCGCTTTAAGAAGTAAAACTTGCGTCCGTTATTGCACCCCTTTAAAAGTTGCATTTCCAAAAATCCTTTCTTAGCGGATGCCTACGTCATAACATCTACCTGCATGCCAAATTTTAGCCCGATCCGTCCAGTGGTTTGGGCTGTGATAGATCACTATATCGGTCAGTCAGTCACCTTTGAATTTTAGTTTAGTATATATTATATAGATGTTACTGTTACAGATTCTTGATGAATATTTACAATTTGGAAAGTTTTCACGCGAAAACCAACTATAAAATCCTTTAGATCTTACATACATGATTAGTGAATCACTGTCGTTGAGTAAAAATGACAATATTCACGTTCTTAGATTGTTATGTTCCAAATGATGTCATATCGAATTTATATCATGCTTCTTCTGGCTTCAATGCCTGTGCAACGCTTTTAATTGACCATTTTCTTGTGTTGACTGTTGTCGTTTCTAATTTACAATAAGTACGTTTTTACAAACTTCAGTAAGTTTCTTAACTTAGTATTTTGTCCACAGAGCCTTCGGTTTCTGGATGGACATGTTGTGCTGCGTGTATCTAGCATGCGTCACTTTCAGCTTCTTCTTTTTCTTCGGGGAAGGTTAGTTCCTATTTTATTTTATCGAATAATATAAAAAAACAGTTATTTACAATTACATAATTGATAAATAATTGCTAAACTTGTGTCAAACTTATTACCTAATAGATTGATCGCAGTTTTAAACATATACATTTTGATACTACATAACAGATGAACATTTTCCCACATGTGTCGAACTAATACCAACCACAAAGTCATCACCAACCCCAACGGAAGACCAGCGCTGGTTGCTATGCAGCCAGCATTATGATGAGTTGGGGTTGTATAGTGGCAAACATGTACCTATCCTATTTAAGTAGTTGTATTATATAATTATATTATATTATATTTGCTACAATAAATCGTTTTCTTTCTTTCTATCTCATAAATTTTAATAGAATATTGGTATTTTTTATCCATCTATGACCCGTTACCACTATAAGCAGACATATTTGGAGCTTTATCGTGTATGTAAACTTTCCATCGAGTATTTCTACTTCTTCTTCTAATCGAAAGAGAGTGGCCAACTCTGGTGTCGACAGTTTATCAAGCCGCCTCAAGGGCCTCTGACATGGCTTAACGACTGCCGGGACCTACAATTTAACGTGTCATCTGACCCACGGAAGCACCTAAAATGGAATGCCTTTTATTGGTCACCCATCCAAGGGCTGCCCGCGTCGACCTTTGCATAACATTGGTGATCGAATTCGAATACGTCTACCAGCTGTGCTATAACTAAAAAAATCTCGTCTGTCCTTCCAGGAAGTACAGGCGGCGGTGTGGGGCTCGCCATCACTCAGGTGATCGGGCTGGTGGGGATGTGCCAGTACGGGATGCGACAGACCGCCGAAGTCGAGAACCAGATGACATCCGTGAGTACTGTCTTACAATTTGTCATTAATACGTATTTAAATTTGTTATCTTTTTGCCTTTAGTATGGCATTTGACTGATAAGCCAGCTGAAGCGACATTTGAAGCGACGCTGTGGCGCAAGATGGCGGCATACCAGTACTGGAATGAGAGTCATGACAATTGTGAAATCTATGGTTTGATGACGTAGACGAATAATTCTGTACTAAAAATACGTTGTTTTAAACGGAAATGTATTTTAGTATTTAAGGGCAAGGCCCTTGTCTGTGGAGCATGCGCCATCCTTCCCGATCTTGTGCCAATTCCTTGACCTCCTTATACGACATGACACCCGCCTTTTCTTTTATTTGGTCCATGTATGAGCTTCTCGGCCTTCCTCTTCCTCTTCGGGCTTCCAATTTTCCTTCAATGATGTTTTTGATAAATTCGTCATATTGTATAAGGTGGCCAACTATCTTTCCTCTTCTATTTTCAATAGTCGCTGTAGCGCGCATATCAAATGTTGGCCCTCGCCCCGCCCCCGCTAAGGAAGGCACGCGGCGCTCCGAAAGAATAAAGAATCAGAAACATTATTAGTTGCACGGAAACTCCTGAGCGCGCCGCCTGCGCTCTCCGCGGCTCGAAAATAATGTATCGTGACGCTTCCGAAAATAAATAATTTGTAGTGGGACCCAGTGACTTTTCTTTTATCATGGACATCCCCGCTATAATGGCGCCTAACGTGAAGCAGAACTCTAAATATCAGTGTTAAAATTATTCGCGAAAGTGAGCGCGTGTAGGTATGTTGCGTATTTTACCGCAGTGAACTGTGATGTGTACTTACTATGTGTGTGTGAGTATATGGGCAAACGCACGTGGCGCAATACAAAACTTCGGGAAGTATATTTGTTAATAGACCCGTGTATCGGAAGGCGCCACGCTAGTACCTATACCGCTCCTTCGTTAGTCGTTCGTTCGTTCATACATTCACTCAAAATTCTCGGAAATCGAGATAGTGTTGTGTGAACTGTGAACTCAGTCGAATGGTGTCCGTGCAGTTTTAGAGAAAACGATAATATTCTCTCGCCGCGTAATTACGTTGAAGTACCTGTGTATATTGGTGTTGAACTCTCAGCGTAATAATATCGGTAGTAAACACGTAGGTATTGGGGACCTATTGTTTCGTGTTTATATGAGAATAAAGTCGGTTGTCTTGTGTCTAGTTGGACAGTGTTAGTGCGTACCAAGTGAACCTGGATGAACACGTAGGTATCCTAGACTTTGATTGGGACCTATTGTTTCGTGTTTTATGTGACTATACAGTGTTTTATTTTGGGTTTTTATGCACATTGGTACCTATGTCGTTAGGTTACCTAGACTTTTATGAACCCAGTTTACGCGTGTATGTGTAGAAAGTAAACGAACGTTTCGTTTTCGTTATACCTATGATGGACTGTGATTGCTATTTATTAGACGTTTATACCTATTATGAACGGTGAATGTTAGTTAAACTCCCGTGTACGAGTTAACCAACGTTTAGGTATATCGTGTACTGTGTTTGTGGACTTTTGCGGACAATGGTGTTAACGCGTGCCGGTGCCTCGTCCGAGGACTCGCCGCCGCCGCCCGCGCCGGTTGTTCTGGACGGCCTGGAGGCCGAACCACCGCGCGAGTATCGTGTGCACCAGGTGACGCTGGGACTGGGTCCGAGCGTTGGCTGTGATGATGTCACGGCTGTGCCTGTGGCCGCGCCGGCCCTAGCGGCCGAGGCGTGCGCTGCGCCGCCGCCGCCAACTGCGGTTGCGCCCGCGGGCGCGCCGCTTCCTGCACCTGCGTCGGCTGGCGCCCCGTTCCCGGCGGGCGCGGCCGCCGCTCCTAACATCGTGTTAAGCGCCGAACAACTTATGCTTCTACTAAATCAGCTAAGTCACGGACCACAAGGTACGAACATGCCTTCTAATAACTTATTGAAATGCACCGCTCGATTTAGTGGTGACAAATCGTCCGATGTAATGGCATTTTTGGACGCCGTACAAACCTATAAGGAATGCGCTGCCGTCAGTGATGACGTTGCCCTCCGGGGGCTCTCCATGCTGCTTACGGATATGGCAGCAACGTGGTGGCAAGGAGTTAAAGCTACCACGGCCACCTGGAAGGACGCAGTCGAAGCGTTGAAGAACACTTTTGGACCCCGACTGCCACCGCATCTCATCTATAGGAAAATATTTGAACGTGAGCAGGGTCAGCACGAGGCCACTGACCTTTTCATATGCCACGTGCGTGCCCTGTATGCCCAGCTTCCTCCGTCGTCGTTGTCACAAGCGACCCAGCTGGATATGCTGTACGGATTGCTGCATCTTCGAATTAGAGAGAAAATTCCGCGCTCGTCTTTCGATACTTTTGACGAACTGATACGGCGCGCCCGGCGAGTTGAGGATCTTCTGAGCGAAAGTAGTCAACCTGTTAACTCGCCGTCGTCTTCGACGTCTAATGATGCTGCCAGATCCAGCGTGACACGCGCTCTTAAGTCACGACCTCAATGCAGTTATTGTAAACAGTTTGGTCATTTGAAGGACGCCTGTAGACGGCTGAAGGAAAAGAAACCTGCAGAAAACAATGATGTTACCCAGTCGGAGAATCGTCCTAGTATCACGTGCTTTGGATGCGGAGCACCAGGTGTTATACGGTCTAAATGTGAAACGTGTAAAAAAGCGAAAAGTGACGCGGTAAAAGTGGCCTTTCAGGCAGTTTCCGTAACGTCTATGATCAGTGATGATCTCGACTCGCGACCTAGGCCGATTATTGAAGTGCGTATCTGTGATTCTGTAGGCAATTTATTGCTAGATTGTGGCGCTAAGCATTGTGTAGGTAGTAAAAGCCTTCGTGAACACTTAGTTAATAATGGTCATGTCTTCTCACAAAAGTTTGTAAAATTGAAGTATGCTGATGGGCGAGTGTGCTTCCAAAATGTTGATGTAGCACGGGTCAAAATTGTCGTGCGAGGGTTAACGTTTGTCGTTAAATTCATAATGCTCCCGGATGCAACCGAGAGTCTGTTAGGTATGAATTTCATTCGTGCAGCTGGTGTGGTACTTGACTTTGATGTTGGGGTATGGTACATGCGACATGATAGGACACCTCAACCTATGCGTTATGAAGCTATGGACGTTCAAGCTCTGACCTGCGCTTCGGTGGAGCTTCGGGAAGATGAAGGCACTCATCTTAATGTCGAGGATCGTGAGCGATTATCCCAAGTCCTGAATGTCAACGAGGACATTTTTGCTGCAGGAGGGGAACCGACAGAATTTGCAGTGCATCGTATTGACACCGGAGACGCTACACCTATAGCTAGTCCACCATATCGCTGTTCTCCTGCGAAGAAGGAAATTATTCGAAAGGAGTTAGATAAGATGCTCGAAGAAGGAGTTATTGAAGAAGCTGAATCTGAGTGGGCAGCTCCAGTAGTACTAGTACCTAAGAGGAATGGAGAGGTTCGTTTCTGTGTGGATTACAGAAAATTAAATAAAGTGACTAAAACTGATCGTTATCCGATTCCTGTCATTGATGAGCTGTTGAAGAGTACACGGCCGAATGCTGTAATGTCTACGATTGACTTAAAATCGGGGTACTGGCAGACGATGGTAGTGCCAGAGGACCGACACAAGACAGCGTTCACTACGCCGTTCGGAAACTTCCAATTTTGCCGTATGCCGTTCGGTTTGAAGAATGCGCCGGCTACGTTCCAACGGTTAATGGATAGGATGAGATCAGGACTCAAGGACATCTGTGTTCTTACTTATCTGGATGATATTTTGGTGATCTCGGAAGACCTGGATCACCACCTGGAAGACCTAAAACAGGTCTTTGATCGTCTTCGCTTGTTTAAGTTGTATGCTAACAGGGAAAAATGTGTGTTTGCAAGAGAGAAGGTAACTTATCTGGGACACGTCATTTCAGCCCAAGGAATTGAACCGGACCCTTCAAAGGTAGAAGCTGTGATGAGTATGAAGCCACCTACCAATTTGAAGGAGCTGAAAACTTTTCTCCAGACTTGCTCATGGTTTCGCAAGTTCATCATGCAATTTTCAGAGATCGCACGGCCCTTGACTGATTTAACGAAGAAGGACAGACGCTGGCAGTGGGGGGAGGAGCAGAACATCGCGTTTGAAGAACTCAAGAAGCGACTCTCCTCCAGCTCGATTTTGCGCCAGCCAGATTTCGACGAACCTTTTATATTGCGAACTGATGCCAGTTCGTACGCACTAGGAGCCGTACTTCTACAAGGTTCGTGTCCGACAGAGGAGAGACCAATTGTGTACGTTAGCCGACTGCTTAACTCGGCTGAGCGCAATTATCATACTAATGCAATCAACATGACCACGGGTCATTCTGCGTCGTATTTGACGTTTGCCCGCGAAATGCGTACTCCTCTAGATGTCAACAATGACATTCGGGCAATAGTTTCACAAGAAAATTTTGTGCCACAAATTACGCCGTATCTGAACGAGTTTGGGCGTATTCTCGTTGATGTCAAACGCCATATCGAAGACCACCAAGATAAAAGGAAGGCGGATGGAGATCAACGGCGTAGAGACTTTGTACCATACAACGTTGGGGATTTGGTACTGGTGGATACACACTTGCACAGTAATGCAGCCAGAGGATTCACCAAGAAGTTCGCGCCAAAGCGAGAGGGGCCCTATCAAGTTGCCAGGGTCATTTCTCCCACGTCTTTTGAGGTTGTCGATTCAACTGGGGACATCCGAGGGAAGTACCATGCCAGCGCCCTAACTCCTTACATTGGAGATGTTGTTACTATCAGACATCCTCGCCGTCGTGGACGTCCAGCCAAGTCACAGTCGGGTCGATCATGTGACTTGGAGGGGGAGGTTGTAGCGCGCATATCAAATGTTGGCCCTCGCCCCGCCCCCGCTAAGGAAGGCACGCGGCGCTCCGAAAGAATAAAGAATCAGAAACATTATTAGTTGCACGGAAACTCCTGAGCGCGCCGCCTGCGCTCTCCGCGGCTCGAAAATAATGTATCGTGACGCTTCCGAAAATAAATAATTTGTAGTGGGACCCAGTGACTTTTCTTTTATCATGGACATCCCCGCTATATCGCCATTATTGTTCGGTGTTCTTGGACCATGCTCAGCACTTCTTCATTGGTCTTTCTTTCTGTCCAACTTATTTTCTTCATCCGCCGCCAGCACCACATTTCAAAAGCTTCTATTCGTTCCCTCTCTCTTTGAGTCATGGTCCAAGTTTCGGAAATGTCTCGGCTAACATAAAAACCGAATTCCATTGTCTCTGTTAACCAAGTGAATAGAATCAACATGAATAATACTATGTCTAATTGTTAAATTTAGGTAACAATAATATGTAAATGGGTAAAAAGATATGTCCAGTTTTTTTTTCAATTAAATGTTATTTTCTACAACATGATTTCCAACTAACCTCGTTTTAATGCTTAGGTGGAGAGGATCCTGGAGTACACGAGTCTTCCCGCGGAGGAGCCCATGCATGTCGACGAGAAGGAACTGCGAGCCAAGCATCCAGAACTGGACATCGACACGTGGCCTGCCTCAGGTAAAGCAATTTATATATCATATCAAAATATATATGAAATTATTTCATTTAATAAAATAAATAAATAAGTAGTCGCATAGTAATTCATCGCAATTTTGTTAAGAAAGATTCAGATTAAATTGTTAAAACAGTTGATTAAATCTGATTAACTTTTGTCGAACTGATTCTTTGTCGTAGCAGCAATAAATAAATAATTTTATTTACTCGATGGTGGCGAATGTTTAATTCATAGATCATCCAGATATTGCAATTTGATTTAAATTTGACGGACTAATTCAAAAAATTATTCAACTATATCATGTCAATTTACTTAGATGATGATAAATATAACCAGTAGGAGCATAAAATCTGATTAAAATATTTGAAAATATGACCAAATTGTTTTCATTAAAAAATATTATACCTGCAGGTGAGATAGTGTTCTCAAACGTATCAATGCAATACGAGCGCCCTCCCGCGGCGCACGGCGGCGGTGACGACGCGAGCGCGCCGGACGCTGCGGCGTCTCCCACCCCCGCGTACGCACTCCGCGACGTGTCGTTCGTGGTGCGCGGCGGAGAGAAGGTGGCCGTGGTCGGTCGCACGGGCGCTGGCAAGAGCTCGCTGGTGAACGCACTGTTCCGACTCAGCAAGACATCGGGAGCCGTGCTCGTGGACGGCGTGAGCGCCTCGGAGGCGGGGCTGGCGCGGTGGCGCGCGCGGATCATGGCGCTGCCGCAGCGTGCCGCGCTGTTTGCCGCCTCGCTGCGAGACAACCTCGACCCCGAGCAGCGCTACTCCGACGCGCAGATCCACGCCGCGCTCGAGCAGGTGGAGCTGAGTGACATGGTGGCCCGGCTGCCGGCCGGTCTGTCGGCGCGCGTGGGCTGCGGCGGCGGCGCGCTGTCCTCCGGCCAGAGACAGCTCGTGTGCCTCGCGCGCGCCGCACTGCGCAGCTCCAGCGTGCTCGTGCTGGACGAGGCCACCGCCAACGTGGACACAGAGTGAGTATACACACACATACACATACAGCGACAGCTCGTGTCCCTCGCGCGCGCCGCACTGCGCAGCTCCAGCGTGCTCGTGCTAGACGAGGCCACCGCCAACGTGGACACAGAGTGAGTATACACACACATACACACACAGAGACAGCTCGTGTGTCTCGCGCGCGCCGCACTGCGCAGCTCCAGCGTGCTCGTGCCGGACGAGGCCACCGCCAACGTGGACACAGAGTGAGTATACACACACATACACACACAGAGACA
Source organism: Macaria notata (assembly GCA_927399415.1). Lineage (NCBI taxonomy): Eukaryota > Metazoa > Arthropoda > Insecta > Lepidoptera > Geometridae > Macaria > Macaria notata. The sequence continues at coordinate 9,996,951 of OV656742.1, forward strand.
GCTCGTGTGTCTCGCGCGCGCCGCATGCGCAGCTCCAGCGTGCTCGTGCTGGACGAGGCCACCGCCAACGTGGACACAGAGTGAGTATACACACACATACACACACAGAGACAGCTCGTGTGTCTCGCGCGCGCCGCATGCGCAGCTCCAGCGTGCTCGTGCTGGACGAGGCCACCGCCAACGTGGACACAGAGAGAGTATACACACACATACACACACAGAGACAGCTCGTGTGTCTCGCGCGCGCCGCACTGCGCAGCTCCAGCGTGCTCGTGCTGGACGAGGCCACCGCCAACTTGGACACAGAGTGAGTATACACACACAGAGACAGCTCGTGTGTCTTGCGCGCGCCGCACTGCGCAGCTCCAGCGTGCTCGTGCTGGACGAGGCCACCGCCAACGTAGACACAGAGTGAGTATACACACACATACACACACAGAGAGACAGCTCGTGTGTCTCGCGCGCCGAGTTCTGAAACACAATGTTTTCACCGACGTAAAACTGTTTGGTTTCGAATGTGTGTTTTGATTAAAAGTTATAATTTACTTCACGTACCTTCTACTTAATTTCTAATTCTCTACAATTTCCTTCTCGTGTTAATTAAATTTAATTTCGTGTTCCAGCACAGACAAGCATCTCCAAGCAACTATCCGCACCAAGTTCGCGCGTGCCACCGTGCTCACAGTGGCGCACAGACTCAACACGGTGATGGACTACGATAGAATTATTGTCATGGACAAGTAAGTACAAGTTGCAGTGAGTTAAGAAACCAATAGGTCTAGAGCACTTATTAAGCTTGCCTAGTAAGTTAGTGGAGTGATTGATAAATCAAGCGATGACTAAGAAATATACTTAAGGTATATTGTTTGATTTTAGTGCCATTTTTGATATGTACATTAAATTATTCGATATCTGTTTGCAGGGGTCGTGTCGTAGAGTCAGGTCACCCGTGGGAGCTGCTGACGAAGGCAGAAGGACAACGAAATCGCACTCTCTCTAAAACACAGGTAATGAAGCCACTTTCGACCGATCTTGATCAGTTTCTAAAAGTATAATTTAAAGTCAGTCGAATCTAATTACATACAATGAGAACTTATTAAAGTGTGGTCTACATTATAAAATCAACCAACTTATCATTTTTTTTACTATTAACGTTTATTATTATCTGTATGTATTACATTGTAGCAGATGAATTCTAAATTAATATTATTTAACATCTTCAAATACCATATATTTTTGTTTAATATTCATTAATTGCTAATGACAAAATGAATGCTGGATCGCCCAAGTTAATTTAGTTAAATAATTTGGACAATTGTAATGTAATAGATATTTAGGAAATGTTGGTAAACCCTCATAGGGTAGGAACTAGTGGAACTATTTTATTTATTATACTTTTAAGATCTTACCTAAGTAGTTTTCACTATCTGAATAAATGAATTTGAATTTGAAAGACTGTGTTAAAAATATATAATTGTATTACATTTTATTGACTTGGGTAATGAATTAATGTGGTTCACTACAGGCGCCGCTCGCAATCCCGGAGAGTTTCGACATGGCGCGAGTGGACGAACAGAACGAGACTGTCGTGCTCAGCGCCGACCGCACACGGACATACTCCTCTAGGTATGGCACCTTGAGTCCTCTATCCTCAACACTGAGGGTCGTGGCTCCCCCGTAGAATGTGTTTGTGAATTACCCACGCCCTTCCACAGACAGCATATCCTAAATATTGTGGTCCTCAATCTTGTCGGTTTCCCCACGTTGTTTTCCTTCACCGTTAGACTCTGTAAATCCACATGGCAGTAAAACAAGTCATTGTATAGAGTTGGATAGTAATTGGACCCACTTTTAAAACGCTCTCAAAGGTAAGTTCAATTGTAGTCCAGCTTTAAATATGTACTTAGTTTATTTTATCGACAGCATATCTTTGGCCCTGTTTTTACTATAGGATAGGCGTGCATGCATTTCATTCACGTAAAAAAATTGTAGCATTGTTCGTATATGAATCCAATCACAGTAACGATTGTCGACATTTATCCAAGGCAAACTACTGGCTAATTATAAAAACGTTAATATCTAAAAACTGTTTCTCCCTCAGGTCTGAGCAAAGTGACACAGAGAGTGGTGGCGGCGTGTTCAAGACACTCGTCTCACAAACCGGCGCCGACACCGCCGCAGCACTGTACAGGATCGCGGAACAGGTAATAATAATGCTAACTACAATCCAGGGATCTTCAAACCTAGAGTTAATATGTATCTTCTAGGTAAGCGTGTTACATCCTAGGCTGCAGCAATGCTTAACATCAGGCAGGCTGTAGTCAAACGTAAACCTATCCCACGTAAACAAAGTCCTTTATTAAACCATATTTCTTGTACAGTTAGTATCTTCAAATAAGTGTCACATTGCAGAGTTGTTATTACAATTTAGCATTTTATAGGTACAGGGTAATTATAACATATACATACATACTTACATAAGCTTATGTTGTAAGATTATGTTCTACTAAATTTTTAATGCACTAGCCAGTGAGTAATTTAACCACTAAGTCACTTGAGGCGATAATGTGTTATGTATTAGGTATTGTATGTACTAGATTACTGTTTAGGTAACTTTAAACATCAATAAATCAATGAACACAATTGGCGGCAATTAAAAAGATTTGTCCAACTTTGAAGCCATTGTGTGTGGAAGGAAGTATAAAAGCAGTCGGTTTTTTTTTTATTTCAGGTGCTTGTAGGTACTATCTCATACAAAAATATCACAAAGATTTGTCGCGTTTTAGCGATGTAAATGACACAAAATGGCAGCTGGCTTTTTGTACAAAAGATTTAAATTAATCAGATTTTTGAAATGTTTACGTTTTATTTCAAGAAATATTTTTGATGTTTTTTTATATACATATAATTCTTCATTTTGTTTCAGAGCTACAAGAGGCTACAGGAAAAGCAGAAAACATCTTGAATGTGTAGAAATATTTAAATTAGGCTTAATGTACAAACATTCCTTGGAGGAACATTTGTGATTTTATACAATTTTATTGCAGTATTTCAAATTAGAGTTACAAGTACTTGATATATATTTTTGTACTTAAAATAATATATGTACTTATTATAAAAACGTCCTATACCAGTTGTTACTAATTTCTGTTCTTTTTTTACATATTTATTCAGATTACCTCTACTGAAAGAACCCTATACAAATGAGACAAGTGTTTATTTTTACTTAGATTAATAAATGAGACTCTTTTAGAAGAAAACCTCTGTAAATTAAACTAAGAGATTTTAAGGGTCTTATTACAAAACGTGGTTTATGTATTAGTCCAGAACTTTGAAAATAGTAAGTCCGTTTTTGTTGTTCGAAAATTGTCTGTAATCAAACTGTTAAAATGTTACCAATGATAAATCAACGTTCCAATTTGCAGTTGACATTTTGATTGTGTGTACGTGAAGTTTGAACAACAAGAACCGACTTTACTGTGAAAGTTCTAGACTAATATTTAAACCACGTTTTGTAATAAGTCGGTAAGTATCAGTGTAATTATGGACCTGTCAAATCAGAAATGTAAATTTAAAAAACAACATACTAAATTGACAATTTATGTAAATTGTTATCATGCTTAACATTTGGTGCTTCATCGAAACAGAATGCCTTAAGATTGCATTTAATTGTAACTGTACTGTAAAAACCAAGAATTAGAACAATTAAATTATATTGTAAGTTAAAACTGAAGAAACATTAGGTCAATTAAAGAGTTAAATAATGCCCTTGTCTTTGCCATAGCATATAAGAATGTACGCGTATGCATCTCTGTAATTTGATTTTATGAGTAACTAACTACATAAGTCCGTATGTATGTATGTATGTATATAGGGTAACTGGCAACTAATCATTACAATATAACTTTTGTTCTAGGATTTTTTTTAAAAGCCAAGCGCTTTGCTTCGACTTTCATCGTGCGAACAGCCCAACTGTGGAACTCTTTGCCCAAATCTCTATTCCCCTTGAACTACAATTTGTCAGTCTTCAAGTCGAGAGTAAACCGGTTTCTTCTAGGCAAGCGCGCTAGATCGTAGACTATAACGTTGCTTACCATCAGGCAAATTGTAGTCAAGTGTAAGCCTATATAGGATTTTTTTTAATATGATGTTCCAACAAAAGTTTTTATCGCCCTCTAACAAAATGTATGGATGGAAAAGCAACATTGTTTTAAACTTGAACGGGTTTATACTTGACCATAGTTTGCCTGATGGTAAGCAAAGGCTATGGCTTAAGATGGAGCGATCAAACAAAAGTTACAGCTCTTAACGACCAAAAACTGCTCGGTTACACGTTAGTTGCCAGTGGGCACATTTTATATTTTATAGTTTGTGTTTGATAGGATTATCGAAATTGTTACCAGTATTTTACCCGTTTTAAACGTGATTTAGACAAATTTACTAGAAATAATTTTATTAACTGAATGATATTTCAGGCCTATGAATGTTAAATTACCTACGTTGAGTTTGCCTCACAAATGGTTACTTTAGTATGACTTTTTAAGGTTGGCTTATATAGTATGTCTATGAAAGTATGTGCCTACATCAAAATATATCATTCATTCATTTTACAACTTTTAGAAATTGGCAAATAAGGTGTTTTGAATAGTCTTGAAAAGGTATACCTGTTGTTGGTGTTCCTCTCAGTCATGATGCCAATTTATGTGTTTTAAGATGATAATCATAAATAAAAGTAACCCAGACTGGGATGAAAAAAGTTTTCACAGAAAAAAGGTTTAATCACTGATTTTGGTGCTAACTATCCGTACACTGTGTGATTGTATTTATTTATACTTTTTAATTTTTTTAGACCCGAAATATTACGAGTGCAATAGCTTTCGTTTGTGAATTATTTAATATAATTTTTTTAGCTAAATTTGTTGATATTTTGTCAATTGTACTTATTGTAAGTAGCTAATGTATAAAATACATGTTATAAATAGAGTTGTCACTTCGCTGTTTGCGGAGTTGCCTTTGTGATACAAAAATAAATATATCATTCAAATTTGTTGTTTTATTTTTAGGGCAATTATTTATTATTTTGAGATTACTTAAAAAAATCCCACGACATTATGATGTAATTTTAATCCTCGTATATTTTTCGCCCCTACGAATTAATTCCGCGGTGGAGTCACGACTCTCAGTAATGAGGAATACGATTAACAGTGTTTTTTTTGCTATATCATACGAACAAACAGAAAGAAGACTAATTTATATGGGCTCCGTTTTTTAACATTCAGCTACAGAACCCAAAAAGTTATCAATCCAATCAAATATAATTGTCAGAATTGGGCAATATTTAAGCTTTATTTAGGCTTCAATACAAGTTTTTAAATTTTGCGCCAAAGGGTTATATTATAATACAATTATAATGTACCTAAATCTGATTCAGTGATATTATGGGGAGTCGCTTATCGCTCCGCCACTAATTCAAAAACAGTTATTTCTACTGATTCCCTTTATTGTTGTTGAACCACAGAATGCGTGGTATATTTTTAAAACCTCTTGAAATGCATGCACATAAAGTTTCCGTCATTTAGGCAGATACAGCGCCATCTAGTTGTGAAATTATGGATAAATACAGAATTTTTACTTGTGCGTAAAAATAGCGTAGGTCCTTGTTTTGTTTAGGGTTACTTTTAAATGGGTAAATAGTATTATTTTCTAGGGACAGCAGTAAGTTGCGGGATTTCGTCAAAAATGTAGTAGGTGTAACCTACCTTTTTGCCCCAAAAGAATTTCAATACTAAAAGGATGAAAAATAGACCAGATAGTAGTTAAGTCACAGTATATTGCGTTGCACTAGCAATGCCCCGCGGTAATGCCCGCGCCTAACCACCACCTGCTGGCTAAATAAGAAAATAAAATATAAATATTTCAGGAAAATTTACACGGCGCCATCTCGCCCCATCCCATAGGTACGAAGCAAAACCCCATGTCATGGGTAGTTACAGTTACTATAATAGTTGTATACATTTTGGTTCTTTTTTACTTGAGAACTGGCAAGTACAATACAAAGTTATGGCCAAAGAAAAAAAAATGTTTGGTTCTTATGGGCTTACTCGGTTCATTACCCGTGAGATTTATAAATAGCGGCAAAATTATTACATTCTTTTCGCGCTAATGGAGTTGTATAGTGCGAAAAGGTATTGAATGTTTTTGCTGACGTTAATAACATATTGAATGAACTGGGTATTCTATCCAAATTCAGAGTTTACGATTGAAACCTTAGGGCCCGCCCGGCGCCCACTGAGCTGTTTCACTCAACCAGTGGAAGCGTCTTTATCTCAGTTGGGTGCATGGAAGTAATATATAGGGAAATATTACTGCTGATCCAATATGAGCAGAGCGAGGCGAAGTATGAAAGGCAGTTGTCTTTTTCTAACTAGGGTGACAATAAATTATATAATTAGGATATACCAATTCATCTTCTTACCAAATCGGGAGCAGTCTCTTTTGCGGTCCTATTTTACCTGCATCTTGCCAGTCATGATGATCCTTAGCTCTATTGACGTGTTAAGTAACAAACACCAACAAACTTACTTACAAATTAAAATGCACTTTAGTTGTAACTTATAATAGTATCGATTCGGTTAATTGACAGGGAGGCAATGTGATCAAAATCATAAACATTTTGCAGCAATTACTATATTTATTTACAAGTTCACATTTGAATTGCATGTAGGTAGTTGCCTATATCCTATATTTTTTACACTATCGTTTTCCTTGTGTTTCAAATTCTAACTGAAACGAGTGATGGTTTAAACTATGTACAACAATATAAAGCAAACTGTATACAATACTAAGGAATCGTATGTGAAACCATGGTATAAGAATATTATGACTTGGCTACTTTTTATCAGCACTACTACTAATAGCTACAAATCAATTACTAAATTTTTCTCACCACGGCAGGAATTGGGATAGCGTCTTTTTTTAACAAACGAAGAGAATTTGGAGTACCTATTAAAAGATTTTGGATCAAAGTGTAAACTGCAAACTTTGGAAAATTTTGTAATAGGTCGTGTAATATTTAAGTTCTTTTGCCAATTTATTTTGATGTTTTCATTTTTAGGAAAACTAAAAAAATATCATATTGCACAAATTATTTCAAGCACGAGAAAATATGGTCACCTTAGTCCCAATAATGTAATCTTACTTAAAATTTAGCATACCTGTAGAAAGATATATTGCAACCACTATAATATTCATTTCTGCATCCCGGAACACTACAAGTTCTTACCATTTTGTTATTTTTACAATAAAATACATTTACATTATTTTTACAAATTACATTATGAAATTATTTTTTTCCCGCCATCTTTGGTCATATAATGTCATCATAATTTAATGTTGCTTGTGTGAAAAATAATATAATATTAATTGTTTACTCATTTTATTTTGTGTTAAATTCACAAATTAATTCAGATTTCTATGTGTCAAGTACCTAAGATGTATAATAAATAAAATTAAATAATATTATTTATTGCTAAATATTTCAAAACTTAAGTTGACAGTGACATTTATCACACATTATTTTTTAAACTGGCAAGCTGTTGAAGCAAGACAACAGCCTTCTCTATATGCCTTTCATTTTTGACCGATTTACCATTTATAGAAAATGAACTTTAAGTGTAACAGCATAAGGTTTCTATTCATATAAAATTTATTTCACAAAACCAAAGAGAGAACAATCCAGAGGGATGATATTATAAAAAATCCTTGGTTGGGTGACTTGAGTCCGTACAATATAACTTTGCGCGCGACTGGCGGCTGCACTTATGCAAAGAATTGGCATCTGATCAAATTGCATTTTAGTTCCAATTTTATCCGCGCGCAAAGTTATCTTGCTTAACTCTATGATATAGTTTTGTTTCGCAGCCTTTGTAATATTACTGGATCACGTCTATAGGGGTTACAATTGTAAGGGGTATTGGTGTATACATTTTGGAATTTGAATTACTACCGTTTTGCCAAAATAAATGTTACGTTTTAAATAAAATAAAAATAAATAAATATTTCGGGACATTGCACACAGCGCCATCTAGCCCCACACTAAGCAAACGCTTGTGTCGTGGGTACTAGATAACGGATATAATACTTATATACTTTTCTTTTGTAAATACATACTTATTATACATACAAACAACCAGACTCAACACAAGAAATTATACATTTTTAAAATGCATAAATACTTGTGTCAGGCGGGAATCGAACCCGCAACCCCTAGATTAGAAGGCAGAGCCTCTACCAACTAAGCTAACAGGCCAGCCAGTTTTATTATAGTAATCTATATAAACCTCAAAGGTGACTGACTGACATAGGGATCAACGCACAGCCCAAACCACTGGACAGATCGGGGTTAAATTTGGCATGCAGGTAGATGTTATGATGTAGGCATCCGCTAAGAAAGGATTTTTGGAAATGCCAATTTTAAAGGGGTGAAATAGGGGATGCAATTTTACGTCTTAATGCGAGCGAAGCTGCGAGCACCTAGTGGGTGCTCGCAGCTTCGCTCGTTAGGCTATAAGGGCAAATAAAAGGATGAAGGAAAATAAAATAGCCAGGATATTTTTTCTTCTCTGTAAGTTTTTCTTCTGGATGAGTAGGTACTCACCTCGCAGCACTTGAAGTAATTTTGAATCTTCGGCTGAAAAAAAACTGACTTTCGACTTTGTGTGTTATTCTCGAAACCATTGAAGTATTTTTTTTTTTTTGGCGGCCGAATCATATTTTTTATTTTTTCAACAAAATCAAACCAAAGGCACGAGGTAGTTTTTTCTCGTGTTACAAACTCTCTTTTCGGTTCTCACGATGTTGTTTTCCAACCTTCGGCCGCCTCGTTCATACAATGTACTGACTGTCAAAAAATATCTTTTGTCGCCGTTCCGTGGGTTTCATTTTTTATTCGGCTGTAGTTTTTATTTTTTCATAAGATTTCTTTTTTACAAAATGTACAGACTAAGTCAGAACACGAAGCGTTACAAGCTAAGATTTATTTGAGAGAAATTTGAACATTTCACATCAGATCCAGCTCGAAAGACCAAACTAATGTAAGACTAGATGCTACTGTGATGTCGAGGGAAGATAATAAACGTGTTGTATTTATCTTTTATTGTGGTCGAAATATTTGCAAATTATTCAAACTTCTCACTAAAAGGGGTAACTGTACAAATATAAGTTACAGCCATACACAATGTTGTGAGCACAATCCAACTTTCGAATCGGCCTGAAGCAAACCTGAACATTATGGCACCGCCCTGTACAATATATCAAAGTATTTTCTAACATTCCTGTTTTTATAGTTAATTTTAAACATTGTGTATAACTTAAACTTAACTTAAAACTAAAAAAAACCTTTACGTAGTCGGGCTAAAAAGCCAATAAAACTATTTACAAACGGAATCTACTGCTCTGGGTGGCAGATAGTTATTGCTCTTAGTTTCAATCTGATATTTTTAAAGAAAGTGAAGACAACGCGCTAAATTTCACTTCTTGATAACCCTGTTTACTTCGCTACACAATTCAAGTGATCAAACAAATAACTATAATTATGATAATTTAGTTATTTCTTTAATCACAGAAATAAAACCAGAATATACGACAATTTCATTCGGCGCAATACAAATACACCATTTCACAAATTTAGTAAATAACGCAGAAGATTCCATCCTTACATATATAAAATTACAATAAAAAAACAACAATCAAATATATAGGTAGTGCACGCGCAATTATATCCAATAAAACGTAATAAAAGAACTAAAATTATTATCTATTCTAACTTAATAAATTATTGCGAAGCGAAAAAAAAATGATTTCATTGTAAAACGCCCATGATAAACATTTTTCCAAACACGAGTATTGAAATTGTACTAAACAATAAAAAATACTCATGTTTGAATTACTATTTATTCTTGAGGACCAATACAAAGTTGTTGCCACCAGGGACGTAACTCCGTGTTGCTTACAAAATAAAACGTATGTACTTTCAAGTAATGCCAAGCATTTTGAACGTGTTTTTTTTTTCTATTTTTTTCTATTCGTACCATTTCAAAGAAATTATATAATCATATAAATTTCCGTATTTTTTTTTGCAGATCAATGCAAAACAAATAAGAATAGTCCTGAAACTGTCACATTATGATAAAATCCGTAAAAATTAACCTTTTATTGGTTATTGAACTGAATAACAACGTATTAGTAATAAATATGGTGTTAATAGTTTTAACAGCGATAAAATCCTTTGTTGTTTAAAGCCTCTTTAGGTGACCAGCGCTGCCGACTTCATTTTTAAATAATTTCCGATAAAATGTCATTTCACTCACTCACGCACAGTTCGTGTTACTGTGAAAGAGACAAATAAAGTATGGTGTTAAAAACGCTACCATTACGTAACCGATGTTGTTTGGCTACATTTTTTTAACAATAAAAGAACTTAATAGATGTCGCTTGCAAATTATTTCCAATTAATATATCTTTATTATTATAAGTATATTTTAAGAATACTAAGTTGTCTTATATTGTAAGATTGCTTGCTTATTTTAAGTTTTCGATTTAAGGGTTATATCTATTTTAATACGATATTCTATTTGTTATGGTAAACGGCGTTCTGAGGCACTATTAATCATAATCATGCTGATGCGGGATTTAAACTGATTATGCTGCTGGCGATACAAAGTAGCTGGGAGCATACATTCGTCTCTTACTAGCAAGGTGTGTTAGAGAGAGAATAACTGACATGACATTTCTCAGCATGTCTTGTAAATACAGCCAGCAAGTTAATTTCAGTGTATATATACTGTATATTCCCCGCACAAGTGGGAGCGAAGAAATCTTGCTATTTTATCATCACCTCAACTATTAATGTTTTGATAATAAGTATTATATACTATGTGGATTATTTCATTTAGCAAAATACGGTTCTAACTCGCTTGGTACTTTTCAATAAACTTGGCCGACTGGCGATTCTGAAAGACACAGTCATTTTTTAATTATATATATATATAATATATATAGTATATCATAGTTTTTTTTGTTTAGCGGGATTAACTTTGCTAATTTCTAGTAGTTTTCATATATGCTTCTGTTTTTTATTGTATAAAGTGTTATTGCCAACTTTAAAAAGTCAAGTATCGTTATTTAGTACCTTCTTTGGCGCATAAAGTATTGTCTTAAATGATATATGATTTATTTTGATAGCTATCGAAAATTACAAAAAAAATATTAAAATAAACGACTGGAGGCAAAATAATCATGTTTCATTGGACAAGATATAGAGTAACCAAAAAAATAATATGTCAGTGCAATCAGAATCGCCAATTTCAATAAAACATTTGTAGCTAAACAACCTACCCCTATTCAGAACAAAGATAATGACGAATCTAGCATATCTAAGGGACACTAATATTATACTAATATACAGAAAACGCTTACAAATAAAGATAGGTCACACATACACGATAATGCGACTGCACAGCAAGAAAAAAAACACAAATGTATATGTTACAAGATCAATCAATGCTGTTGATATGCTAAATTACATGCTTAACATGGTGAAAACCTATAGCCGGAAAATTATTACCCACGTTCATCAAAAAAGGACAACGAAATCATTAGATCTGTGATGTGATGTCATTTTGGGCTTCTGTAGTTGGCTAGTTATTTTACCATAAGACTCAACGTGATTACTGTTTCTGAAGTACTAACAACAGAAAATTTGCCACTTTTATTGGAGTGGGTTGCATAGTGGTCCGACAGTAAATTTAAATTATTTTGAATAGCTTAGTGAATAAACTCTGAAGTCGCATATATCGTACATGTATGTCCAATGTATACTCACAACATCTATTATTTGAACTTTAATTTTATTACATCGTAGGTAGCGTATAATTTAGTATAATATTATAGTTAAATACTATAATAATCTTTATAAATAGGTCTTGAAGTCGTTGTAAGAGCGCGGTGGGTAAGTGCGGACTGGATAGGTTTATTTACTTTAGTTTTAAAAAATTAGAATCAAAATCATGCACATATGTATATGAAATTGAGAGAGTTCTGTTGGTTAATCCTTCTTTCAAATCGCATCAGAGCGACGGATTGTAGTAAATAAAAAAATAAAACATAGGCTAGAATCCTATAAGACCACTTTAATCCCAAAAAAAAGCAACGGAAGGCGCTGAAAATTCTAATAAAATACCCTATCGTGCGCCCTCAAAATGCCAAGGATATTTATGTGGGTATTATTATATTTAAAAAAATGGAATATCTACTCAAAACCTATACAACAAATATACATATACAACAAATAGAACTAACACTACGTAATGGTCAGATTAAGTTCAATAATATAACTAATACAACTGGCACTCTTCAATGGCCAGATTGAAATGAGAACGCGGTAAATGAGCCTATCACAGCGCACCCCCCACCCGCGTCACCGGAGCGGGCGCGCGCGGCGTCAGTCGGTGTGTCAACGTCGCCACGAGCGGTCCTCGCGATCTTCGTCCTCCTCCTCCTCGAAGCGGAGCAGCGCGTCCGCTGATAACGACGCGCTGGGCTGTTGGTTGTCAGACGGTTATGTATTTTTGCATAGATTGCCATGGATGATCGTCTATGAATCACTGTACATGACACTAATTTAGGGGGGAGGTATATGTTAGTAGTAATAGTTAGTTGTAGTTCATGTGTATACTTTTGTGATTTTCTTTCAATAAATATTTTTCTATTTTGTATGCTTTATAAATAAATCAAATAAATGAATCGGGTCTAATATATAGAAATAAATAAATGGATCAGAAACCTTAGCTCACAAGCCCAACGCGTATACCGCGTGATAAACGAAGTACAATCATGTACTATCGTAATTCACAAACTGAGAATAAAAACGGTACCAAAAGCGGTTGGAATGGTTTCATTTAACCATTTATACAAGCGCACAAGATCTTAGCTGAAATCCATGGCATGACATATAAATGTAGCTACTGATATAATATAACATATATTTATAGTTGTTCAAAGCGACAGACAAAGACTCGGCCTTTGAAATGTGGTGCTGGAGAAGGATGGAGAGGATAAGCTGGACGGAAAAGAAGACCAATGAGGAGGTACTGGGCATGGTTCAAGAATAAAAAACAATACTGACGACAATAGAGAACAGAAGAGGGAAGATATTTGGCCACCTTATACGACATGACAACTTTATGAAAACCATTGTCGAGGGGAAGCTAGAGGCACGAAGGGGAAGAGGAAGGCTGTGAATGACATATATCGATCAAATCAAAGAGAAGGCAAGCATCATGGCGTATAAGGAGGTCAAGGAATTGGCCGAAAATTGAAGAGAATGCCGCAAACTCCACAGACAAGAGCACCGCTCTTAAATTCTGAATGAATGAATTATAGTTGTTCACCGAGTGAGAAACATTACCTCTTCCTTCTGTTCGTCCACGGCGGTGTCTCCGTTCTGCGCCCGCTCGGCCGCCGCCGCCGGGCTCGCTGCCGGCTTCTGGTTCGTCACCCATGTTATCTACACCAAATAAATTAAATGTTATAATAAAATGACTGAAAAGTGCTATGTATTCAATATTCATTAATTCGCCAAAATAATATGACATGTATATATTGTATATTTATTCCGCCACAACCCGTTATGAATCTGTCGCAACACTAATGACTTGTTTTTCAAGTTCTTAGTAGTAAGAAACTGGTTTTTTTCAAGGACCTCAAAATCCGAAGACATGTGTGTCTTCCGTGGAAGGACCTGCGCCCAATTTGTCCATGAATGAATTCTGCTAGGGAGTCAGGATCCTCAGCCATTAGAAGACTCGGCTTTAGGAATCTTACCGAGAGCGTGCGGTCGTTGTAATGCTTCCCGTGCACTATGGCGTGCTCCGCGTGCGCGCGCACCTTGTACTGCAGCACCAGCTGCGGGACTGCCAGGTCCACCTCCTTGCTGCTCACCTCGCCGTATTGCTGGGGACACGCAAAAAGATAAGGTCAGGTGAGGATCGAACCCACGATCTACTGCGTAAAGACACTCGATTACACATTTCTTTAAAAAAACTTTGTCGAATAATTGTCCAGCACTATCAGATTCAGCTTCGTTTATTGTCAGTTCTGTCATATTGTGTTACAAGTAGTTTAGAAAAAATAATTAATTCATAACGACGCGTCGGGTTACACATTTATACTACACCACATTTAATAGGTAATCAGTTATTAATCATCACTCTATCGGACGACGAGTATTGAATAAAGCATGTGCACACACTCTCAGCTTGTGTGAATTTGCGAATGTTCCATGCGCCAAAATGGAAAGCGTGGGACAGTCTATGCAATATGTAATCTGCTGCCTGGATAGGAATGGCGAATGTTTACCACCAGGTAAAAGCCCCGTTAAACTTCGTCCTTGCCGTAATGAAAGCACATCGTGGTAGGCTTTAGTCGATAGTGGAATCTTATTAGTTCGAGCCCGACATGCACATTAACATCGCTGTATATACAAATTAAATAAAAATACAATGCATCCAATGACGACAAGTTGTCTGAACATTGAAGATATGTAAAAAAAAATACTTAGAAATACTTTCTTTAATTTCTGGAAATTTTGTCTGTATCTGTGTTTCGGTTTATCTGTTTATTGACACGCTCATGCATGACGCAAAAATTGCTGAACGAATCACCATGATTTTTGTTATGTAGGTAGTATGAGGTTTGAGGAGTGGCATAGTCTACTTTTTATCCCGAAATAACGCGAGCGAAGCCGCGGGCGTCTACTAGTATAGTATATACTCACAGAGAAGTGCTTGTACAGAGCGTCCAGCTCGTCGGTCTCGAAGCCGGAGATGAGCAGCGCGCGCGGCCGGTGGTCCACGCTGGCGCTGCCCGGGATCTTGCTGGCGGTGGTGGTGGGGCGCGTGTAGCGCAGCGCCGGGTTAAACTTGCCGCCGCGACTGGACGGAGCAAAATAGTATATTACATACCTAGGGCAGTAAAATAAGGAAGGTCACATGTAATTGTCGTCCGAGGCGGAGCCGAGGTCGACAAACTTGTGATCTGAGGCTTCCTTATTTACTGCCCGCGGTGTGTATACAATTTTTCTCATCGACGGAGCCGAAAAGCGACAACTTCGGCCCGGAGGTGAGAAAATATATTTTAACGCACTCGCTGCCCTCTTAATTTGTATGACTATTTATACCTGGGCATGTATAAATAGTCACAAATTAAGAATTGAACCTTTTTGAATTTCCATTTACGAAGCGTATGGAAAAAGCATTCTTGCGTTCCGGGCATATCGTTAATTCTCCGAAAACGCAAAGACGCGCTGTGAGCAGTCAAAGAGTTAACAAAAAAGGAAGAGATAGTAATAGTACATTACGATGAAAGTGTGCTAAGTTTGTTATCCCACCCAAGGCGGTATATTGTACGCGCGGCACGAAGCCACGAAGTCGAGTGCGTCAATTACGCTATGCTGCGACGAAGTGCTGGAATAATATCCCCCCACCCATCAGGAACTTGCATTATTTGTATTCATTCAAAAAGAAGCTAAGATTATTTATATTTGACCATCAAAAAGCTGAGTCATCGCTCCGTAATGATACAAGCGCAATTTTATTCAATTTCAATTTATTATTAATTCTATATTGTTTAATCTGTCGTCTTTTAATTTGTCTTTTTTTGTTTATGTTTTAGTTGTATGTATACTCGTGTGTTATATGTGTTATTGTTTTGTTTGTTATAAGTAGGTAGTTCCAGTCGTCACCCGTCGGTCTCAACGGAAGACCAGCGCTGACTGTTCGCAGTCAGCACATGCTGAGTTGAGGCCAGCTTGTGACAGGAAATTGTGTATGTGCAAAATGTGTTTGTCTTTGTGTTTAATTTCTAATTTCTTGTTACAAAAATAAATAAATCATTTCATTTCATTTCAGTCCAGGCTGTGATCACAAAGAGCTCACGTGATTCATACAATATTTTTCAAAAAAAAAAAACAAGTGCACGTGTTTGATATTCGTAGCAAGATAAACTAAGTTTCTGATAAAATAATTAATTATATTGACATCCTTACCTTGTTTTCCTTTTCACAATACGATAGCTTGGAATACAGCCAAAAGATTTTGAGATTAGATTCTCGGTCTAGCCTATTTTTAACTGACTTCCAAAAAAAGGAGGTTATCGAGTCTTCTGAAAGTTTTTTTTTATCTGACATTATTAAACTAACAGATTGTCCCAAAACTATATTTTGGCTAACTTATTTCTTTTTTAGATTTTTTGAAGCGTCTTAGCGCAAGTCAAATAGTATATAAAAGATATATGTAAATGCGTAAGATATATGAGAAAGAGAGTATATTAGAATTAAGTGGTTATGTACGTTACAAAGTGTATGTACAATAGAAAGCAAAATACCTCGAGTGTGGTCTCCGGATGGCAGGGATGTGCGTGGGGAACTGTATCGTCATGTTCCTGCGCAACTCCTCGATCTTCCTCATCAATTCCGTCACGTCCTGTCCTTCCTGTAAGACAAAGATTTTCTTAAGTAATTGTTAAGAATCTCAAATCATTAGTCCGAAATCCGTTTGACAAGTTAGTGATGTAACTCATTGTTGATATTACATAGACTGTGAAAGAAGCTTTTACTGCAATCCTGCACTAAACATTACTATTTTTTTTTATTTAAGCAACGTTGTACTCTATGATCACACGCTCTTATCTACAAAAAGCCGGAACAATAAACATTAGTTTATTGTTCCGGCTTCTTCTAGATATGATGTGTAAATGTAAAATTGCAGGAAATACAAGTTCATAGCTCAATTTCATCTGAAAGTCAGTGTGGCTTGCACGCTTCGGAACAAATTCATAAAGACATAATATATAATAATAATAAAATCCTTTATTTATGTACTACAGAGTGTATACGTACCACTAAAATAACTTAATGTAAAACTAGTAACTTACAAAGGTACGTTGATGAGGTAAACTGAGCTCTGCACTAAGTGTCACAGGGACCTTGTGTTGCAGGGCTGCAGTATGTCTCGCCGCGGTAAGCTTTTTCTTACAATATTACACCAAGGTTCAATGACATGGTCTAAGTTTATAAATAATAAACATAAAGACACATACACAGATTATTCCTTATGTCGTATTCCTCATGACTGAGAGTCGTGACTTCGCAGAATTGTTTAACCAATACTACGCATAAGTTTAAAGTTCTTACTTGTTGCTTAGTAAATAGGTCCAATTCAGCATCCAGTATCTCTTTCTGGGCCTCCTCCCTCGTCTTGGGCTTCTTGGCTTTCACCTACAAAATAAAACGATACACTGTATTCAAGTTTGTACACTAAATAAAGATACTAGTGGTTGTTTTTTGCGGCCATTTAGCACGTAATTATTAGCAAATAGAATAAAGTTATATCGAGAATTAACCTTTTTTTCATTCTTGTCTGTCAGAGATTGCAATATTACATCAGTAATAGATAAATTAGAAATTATGTACTTAAATTATCCATAAAGACTTCAAATTAATGTAAAAAGAACGAATGATTTGATTCACTATGGTTAATTAAAAATAAAAGAAAAAGTACCTAATGTGAAAGCGTTTTTTGCAGATTTTCAATTTTAATTGGCATGATTTTGTGCAGAAAATTGAGAAGTTAATTTACACAGGATATTTTTAGTGAGAAGCAGTTATTGTTTTACAAAAACATATATTATCACACAGGACAACACAGTTTACAAAGTCCAAAACCACATAAAATATTTATTTATTTATGAACTTCCAATACATATATTTTTATAAAAATAAGTTTGTAATATGGAATTTTAATATAATATCATAAGTCGTTTATTTACATTCTAATGCATTATTTAAAGATTTTTTGTACTTGTTTAGATGTAGAATTTTTTTTTCTATATATATTTTTTTAAACCTATCTTATTTATTTGTATCTAATCTACAGAAATTATTTTTCTAGAATAATTCAACTATAATGATAAGTAACTTTTTCTACTACTATTTC